>JARCFY010000005.1:114165435-124165435 GCA_029233225.1 Lepidodactylus listeri | reverse complement strand
GTTGCCAAGCTCTGAGACATCTTGAGGTCTGTATCTATGGCCAAGCTGAGGCCTGACAGCTTTGATGTTCCTGCACGGGATGAGCTCAGAGCTTTGCTAGTCAGCAGGTTGGGAGTGACTTGAAGCTCCCTGTCCCCCCACCCCCCCTGTTGCATTCAAGACCCTTTAGATCTCCTCCAAAGAATGAAAGCAAGTAGGCGCTAGGAAACACCTCAGCACTGGCCACGAGAGTAGTGGGTGCCATGCTGAAAATTGCTGTCATCTTTTATTTATACTCATTTTTTTTAAAAAAAAAAAGTCTAATGTTTTATGCTAATACCTTTTGGGTTCTATATGTTCCCTTTGCCCTGACCGGGATGGCCCAGGCTAGCTTGATCTCATCAGATCTCAGAAGCTAAGCAGGATCAGCCCAGGTTAGTACTGGGATGGGAGACCACCAAAGAAGTCCACAGTTGCTGTACAGTGACAGACAATGGCAGACCACCTCTGAATGTCTCTTGCCTTGAAAACACCATGGAGTTGCCATTAGTCATCTGCAAATTGATGTTAAAAAACTGATATTTGCTCTGACCTGGATGGTCCAGGCTAACCCAATTTTGTTGGAACTCAGAAGCTAAGCAGGGTCAGCCCTAGTTAGTACTTTGGATGAGAGACCACCAAGTAAGTCCAGGGCTGCTACCCAGAGACAGGAAATGGCAAACCGCCTTTGAATGTCTCTTACCTTGAAAACCGGATGAGGTCACCGTAAGTCAGCTGTGATTTGATGGCACCAAGTTCCCACCAATGTATTCCCTTCATGGTTGGTTTTTTTAAAAAATGGACAGCTGTTATATGAATACCAGGGACAGACTGGGGATTGAAAATCTTCCTAGTTCAAGCCAACCTGAGCAGCCTGTGCAGTGCTACAAACCATCTGATCAGCAGCGCCAACAATGGGTGTCAACTCAACCATTGCGTCCTTCCACAGACTGGCAGCAGTGCAGAAGATATTTGGCTGGACCGTGTCTTATGGTTGAGGTCCAATTATCACTACCGATGAAGAGTCTGAGCTGAGAAGTCCCTAAGGTGTTGGCAGACTTATTGGGGTTTGTCTCTGCTTGCTCCTGGTTACTAGCAGCCCTCCAGGGCACTGGCCCACTGGGAGATTTCCTTGCAAGTTAAATGGCCAGTCTGCCCCCAAACATTAAATAAATGAATACATAAGTGGAAGCCTAAAGAAAGGAAGAAAAGCTATGAATAGAGAAGAGTAAGGTACCTTTGTATCCCCTTCAGGCTGACAATCGCATCTCAATGCTCTGGAGGCAGGAATTGGGGTTGCTTAAACGTCCATGACAAAAACGGTCTGAGGGTTGACCTCCGAACCTTCAGTTTCAAAGATGGCACTGAAAGAAGAGAAAATGATAATTTCATTGGATTTCAATACACACACACATACACACACACACACACACACGCACACACAAAGAAATACAAGCTGACTGTTGGAGAAGCTAAAAAAAAAAAGGATGGTTCTACATGGGGGTTAGAATGAATGCTGTTACCTTCCTGGCAGCAACAATACAAACTATTTCTTAGAATCAAAATAGAAAGTAAGTGTGTTGGCTGTAGCTATCGTCACATAATTTCAAGAGGCCCAGCAGAATTATATAAGATACCTAGCGAGGGCCAGTAAATCAGCGCACTCCACCTCCGTGCTCATTGAGAAGCTTGTCCCCTGCTTTGAGGACAGGTACTTCATTGCAACTGGTTGCAGGGAAGGGACTGGGTGCTGGAGGGGCTTGTCACGGATACAGCCAGGAATATAGGCAAGCGGTTTCTGGGCTTGACGAAAAAGTTCACGGAGGATGCTTCTGCAGACGACAAACAGGGCTAGCCTGGACAATTTCTGCAGTGTCAGGTTTTCTCCTGCCTGCTCTTCTATTCATCCACAGCTTTCCCTGATTTCCACAGATGATTTCTCCCTTTCAGGCATAAAAACACAGTTTCTCCCCTCTTGGCACACAGCATCCAAATACCCTGAGTCCGGGAATTCCCATGTTGTGACGCAAGAGGGGGCAAATTGCATTTTTGGGCCCAAGAGGGAGAAATCATCTGCAGAAACCAATGAAAGCCACAGATGAATAGAAGAGCAGGTAGGGGAAAACTTGACACTGCAGAAAACGTCCTGGTCTCTCAATTAAACATGCCAAAGAGACCCAGAATACAACAGCCCTGGAGAGTGGTAACGTACAACAGAGGAACAGAACAACCATGGCCTTTAGTAGATTATAAAAAGTCTAACCCATATTAATACATAATATGAGTTAGGGCCTAAGAGCAAGAAGCACATAAAAATTGCAAGGATGCCCAACTAAATACATAAGTGATTATATAGTCCAAAGATGGGGGTGTACTAGTTGGGGTCCAACATATGTATGAGAAAACTATTCTTATACTTTTTGATATTGTATGATTAAAAGTAGTAAGTGAAAAACCTAATTCTCCATCTGTTTCTTCTTGTCCTTGCCCAAAAGTACCCAAAATATGGTAGGGAAAGTTGTGTGTGTGACCAAGGGCTTGGATTTTTCCTTGCCCATCCCTCTCTTGTCTTATTCAAGTAGCCACCACCCCTTTCTTTTGCTATCCAGGGTTTGAGGCACTGGCCCAATCTGCATTTGCTGTGTAAAGCTGGAACAGCTTCCCATTTAGCTCAGTATAAAGCTCTCCTCTGACTACATCAGGACGCAATTTGTTTAGGGAGAGCGTGCAAGAGAGGGGGGAGAAGTGGCCTTCTGGGGGCACTGGCAGGGCACTGCATTGCGAGGAGGAAATGGCACCCACAACCCCCCACTGCTGAAAATAAAGGGGGGTGACCTGGTGGAGGGGGGGGCAGGAAAGATGGGATGAGCTGGGTAAAAAACACAAAACACCGGCCAGTTGTCAGGCAGGGCATGCTGGGGACTGCCCCAGGAAATTACAAAGGGTTTGGGGGTGGGCATGCTTCCAACCACCCCTCCCCAAAATATGATTGTGGAAAAGAGTTCCCTGGCTGCTTTTAAATGCAGATGACTGGATTTTCTGCCAACTTATTTCCTCTGTGACAATTTGCGAATCTCCTTGAAAAAGAGGGGAGGGGAGGAATTCGGCTCCAGTAGTCTGCTTTTTGCTCACAGCAGCTCGTGGGTGGGGAGGAACAATTGTAGCACCTTAAAGCCAAATCCAGATAAGGCGGTGAGACACCGTAGTGACCTTGGAGTCACCACTAAATGGCAATAAAATGATGCAGACAGCCGATGCTGAGATGAAACAATAGAAGAGTGAATACGGCATGAGATACAGACAGAAATTTGTGAGACAATGTGAGATTGTTGGCCCAATGGTGGGAAAACCAATGCAGACTGGAGCACTGGCAGAGTGTATGTGAGCTGCTACATACCCTCCCTTCTCCCTGGCCAGCTGTCTGTAGCACAGTCAGGAATTCCTGGTCTACGCATAGACAAACAGCCACTTGCCCTGGGTGAGATCTTTGCCCACAATCTAAGATCTTTCTTTACTAAAATACAGTCTCAGTTCCCTAGAGCATAAGAGCCATGGAAACACTATATCAAACCATTACAGTGTATTAAAGAAGTAAGCAAAGAAATAAAAATGTGAGGCTACCTAAGCTGTAGAGTCATGGGTTTTACCTTGGCATTCCTTTGTGTGGAATCAACACAAGCTCACCAGAACTTTGAAAGAGGCTGACCAGGGCAGACTCCACTCGGCTTCTCTCTCATTCCCCAGTTCTTGGCTTTTCATGCTTTCTCACAGTGTGTCACACCTCTTTTTCTTTCCCAGCTGGAAGGGTTTCCCTTTGACTTATCCTGAAATTGGTTTTGTGTCCCTGTGTGTGCTGCCTTACACTTTTTTTTGCAAACAAATCAAGGTGCCCATCTCTAAACCTTTTTTGACACAACTGGTAATATCCAAATAGCCATCTATCTTACCCCTTCCTAGCAGGTGGGCAAATGGTTATCTACATCTATATACTAATAGCGAAGGCGCCCCCTGCATGTGGATATATAAATCCATGGGGGAACACCTGGAGAAAAATCAGCGGCCCAAACTTGGGCCCACATGAGAAGCCATGTGGGGGGGGGACCAGTGGCCCGAGCTTGGGCTTGCCAAAGAAGTTGTGGGGGGGGAGGGAAACTGGCGGCCCAAGCTTGGGCCCCCCAGAGAAGCCGTGGGAGGAGAAGCCATGGGGGGAGCCCGGAAGGGAGGAAGGCTTACCTGAGTCTGCTTCCTCCTCCTCCTCCGCCTCCTGCCCTGCATGGAACTCCTCTGGAGGCCAGGTCTACCCAGCCCTTTCCACTATATTAGTAAACCTGGCCTCCGGAGGCCTTTGGAGGCCAGGTCTACCAATATAGTGAAAAGGGCTGGGTAGACCTGTTCTCCGGAGGCCAGGTCTACCCATCCTTTTCCACTTTATGGGTAGACCTGGCCTCTGGAGAACAGGTCTACCAATATAGTGGAAGGGCTAGGTAGACCTGGTCTCCAGAGGCAGGTAGACCTGTTCTCTGGAGGCCAGGTCTACCAATATAGTGGAAAGGACTGGGTAGACCTGTTCTCCAGAGCCCAGGTCTACCAATACAGTGGCCTGGGGCAGGTAGACCTGTTCTCCGGAGGAAGAATCGGGGTGGGGGGACTTACCTGGGGCTGCAGCCTTTAGGAATCCTCCCCCCCCCCCGTGAGTATCACGGGTCCCTGCCTCTTGTCTATATACTAATAGCCAAGTGGCCTCCTTCGTGCAGATACCTAGATCTGCGTGGGGCAGGCACTTGGGGGGCAGGGAGATTTTTCTGCACACGGGGGGGACTCCCCCCGTGTGCATAAAAATCTGAAAAGTTAAAAAAAAAACTTTGGGGGATATTTAAATCCCCCCAAAAGTTAAAGAGCGTTCCCTGCACTCCTCTGGGAACTGCGGTGGGCCCAGCGGCTCTGCGCCATGTGGGCCTCGCCGGGGCAACCAGGGGCAGAGGGGGGAGATCGATGGGCCCAGGGCTTGCTATCATTGCCCGGGGGAGGGGAGGGAGGCTTACCTGTGGCTACTTCTCCACGTGGAACTCCTTCTCCCCCCCCCCCCGGCAAGTACTGTGGGTCCCGCCTCTTGTAAAAGCATATTTCCTTTGCAAACTATCTTTGTGGTTTGGACAGTGGAATACTGCAGAGGTTCAGCCGCCGTGTTTAGGGTGTGTTCCAAAGATTCCTGCACCCTTGAACACCCAGACTCTAGAGTTTAGCAAAAATGCTCCCTTAACGTTATTAAGAAGTTGGATTCCAGTTTTCAAAGAGTTTTTCCAGTTGCTCGCAGGAATCGCCTCATCTATTTGTCTCCATAAAGGAAACCCTCCTCTCCTCTCAGCCTGAGAGCCAAATAATGTATTGCTTTGTTTCCAGGAAACAATGTGTTCTCTGAGATCAGGGTTTTCCAAAGTGTTAATCAAGGAACCTTGCAGTCCTCTATCATCACAGTAAAAATATGTTATTATAGTATTTATATATGGTTAGCCAAGTGTATGTGCTCTTATTAAGTGGGACAGCTAGCTATTGTTGGAAGTTCATTTTGAAAAACCATCAATATGAGCATCTGAATTAATTATCAGCTTCCCTTTAGCAGGAGTTCCTTGCCTGTGACCTTCTTACTTTGAGTAAGAAATAATTATTAGGTGCAAGTAAGTGCTCTCCTTTAATTATCTATATAAAAACAATGGATGTTATTATCATATACTTTTAGGTTAATTAATGTTGAAGATGTAAATAATTACATTTTGAACAAAAGATAAAATAGAAGCATAGTTTCTCTGCTAACATTTATAATTGTGTATCATACCCCAAATGAACCAAAAACTTTGTTGAGGTGTACCTTTTGCCAGGAGATTAATGATCTGACATGGAAAAGCTAACTAGACACCGAAGGCATCTTTACTGTGATGGGGAAATTTCTGATGGTTCCAGTGAGGGGTTCAATAGAGACAGTGGACTTCAGCAGAAAAGAATTTATTAAGTAGTTTGGACTATAGAGAGAGATCCTATCCAGACACTGAAAATAAGTATCCAGCGTTTTAAGAGCCAGTTTGGTGTAGTGGTTAAGTGCGCGGACTTTAATCTGGGAGAACCGGGTTTGATTCCCCACTCCTCCACTTGCACCTGGCTGGATGATCTTGGGCAAGCCATAGCTCTCTGTACCAGCTGTTCTTTCAAGGGCAGCTTGGGAAAGTGTTCTCTCAGCCCCACCGACCTCACAGGGTGTCTGTTGTGGGGAGGGGAAGGGAAAGGAGTTTGTAAGCCGCTCTGAGACTACAAGTGAAGGGTGGGATAGAAATCCAATCTCTTCTTCTTCTTCTTCTTCTTTAACAGACACACCATGCATTATATAGTATCATCTTTCATCTCCAGTTACCCTGTGACCTGTTCACTACGTATTCACTATGTGTTGATTATAATGTACTATGTTTACCAATTGCATTTCTTTAATGCATATTTCAGTTCTTGGTTACAAAGGTACCCTAACCCTAAGGATAACAGGCACATACTCAGTGGTAGGCAACTGTTCATGGTTTATGTCTTCATGTTCTGCCTTCCATATCTTACCTCTGAGGCTAGGCTCAGAACAGACATCATCAGGCACTTGTTTATCTTGAGTACAGCACTAGATCTACAGGGGTGTACATTCTTAATGCAACATCCCCTTATGATGCTAGCAGCATTTATGACATTAACAGAATTCAGGCAGAGTTAAGGAGGACATACAAAGATTTTAAGTTTAAAGCACACAAAATGGATTTGTTTTTGGTTAACTTCTCGGTGAACTGCAAACCTACAACTAAATAAGGCCTGACTAGAGTTATCTAGAATGGAATACAATGGTACCATGATGATATAATTTGTGTGGTAGCTGGAAGGGATACAGGAAGCTTCCTGGGTCACCAGGAAGCTTCCTGGGTCACCAGGAGTGCTAGGACCCTATAAACCAAGTCCCAAATCTAACATCGTAGCCTTTCCAGGAAACAATGATCTAAATGTAATGGATTACTGCAATGTAGGGCTGCCCCTGAAGACAACCCAGAAACTACAATTGGTCCAGAATATGGCAGCCTGACTGCTGTAAGGGGTTAGCCACTGGAAACAAATGTTGACCATTTTGAACCTGCTTAATTGGCTACCAGTCTTTTTCTGAGTTCAGTTCAAAGTACTGTTTATGACCATTAAAGCCATTCATGACCTGGGACCCATATATTTGTGGGGAGGGACTGTGGTTCACTGGCAGAACATCTGCTCGGCATTCAGAAGGTCCCAGGTTCAATCCCTGTATCTCCCTGGTGTCAGGTAGGAGGTGATGTGAAAGAGCTCAGTCTGAGACCCTGGAGAGCCGCTGCCAGTCTGAGTAGGCAATACTGACTTTGATGGACCAAGAGCCTGACTCAGTATAAGGCGGCTTCATGTGTTCATGTGTTACCATCTCCTTCCTCATGTCCCCATGCACCAATTACAGTCACCAGGCAGCCATCTGTTGGCTATCCCACCATTTAAGGTAGCCCATCTGGCCTTGTCCAGAGCCCGGGACTTTTCTGTTGTGGCTCTGGAACTGTGGAATGGGTTCCCTGAAGAAGTCGGGGAGTCCCCTCCTTGGAGAACTTCAGTAGGTGCTTCAAGATGTGCCTGTTTGCCAGGGCTTTTGAGGGGGGGAGATAATAGCAAGCATCTTTTAAGGGGAGGATTTGGGGATTGCTATTTCTTTGGTGTGAATAGGGTCTGCATGTATTTCCCAGCTTCCCTATATGCAAGTGGGAAAATGGATTTTTGAGAGCAATTGTTCGTGCATACTGAAGCTTCATGTCCATGGGACAAGACAGGTGTTGTGTCCATATTCACCCAAAATGGTGACCAGGAGTCTACAGGTTCCGCACGCTCCCATTTCTTGGGTTGGTGTGCCAAAACGAGGGCACCCATATTTTGAAAGGTAAAAAAAAAGACTACTTCAAACAAGTGATCACTATGACAAATCTCATTTTAAATACCCCTACTATTTAAGCTGGGATAATTGCCACTAACTAGGAATATTGATAACCTTCCAACTCCAAAAGAGGACATTTTCATCAGTTTTTTTTTTAAAGAACCCAAAAGAGAACAGACACCAAAAAAGAGAGAGAAGAGGACATGCCTTCTAAGAAGAGGACTTCTGGCAACCCTAGTCCAAACTAGGGGTGTGCATTCGGCTTTCCGAAAAGCCGAAAAAACCCGTTTTGGTTTTTTTGGGTTTTCGGGATACTGGAAAGGCTCTGATGAGACTCCCCGGTATCCCAAAAATAAAAAACCCGAAAAATCCGGCTTTTTCCGGCTTTTCGGCAAACTGTAAATGGCAGCCGCGGGGGGGGGGGAGTTAACTGCAAAGGGAAGCCCATCACTTACTCTTTCGTTTTCCGGCATTGTGTACCCTCTTTCCCACCTTTTGCTCATGGTCCCAGGAGGGGGCCGGGGGGGAGGGACCATGGATGGCCAATCACTGCAATGCATTTGCAAATGCATTGCATCAGGGCAGCTTGCCTTGCAAAGTTTCCAAGTACTGTGGAACTCCTAGGCACTAGGCAGCTTGCACTGGCAGCCAATAGGATTTTGGTATCCACTCTCTGGCCAATCACAGAAGGTTGTTTTTGTTTGAAAACCTCTGTGTATGCCCAGAGAGCATAAAAGCAGACCTGCACCCCTGACTCCCTGCTGTTCCTGAACGGTTGGTGGTGCTGCTGGACTGGTCAGAGTTGAGAGAGTTTGGCTTGGAGAGTGTGGCTGGCTGCTGCCCCTGCTCTCTCACCACTGTTAAATAGGCTTTAAAAAAAGGTTGTAGGTTTATTTTCCAATAATATCTTGAAATAAATCTCAGTCTAGGGTTTTAGTTTTGGTTTGACCCGAGTGAGTCCTGTTGGGTCAAACTTTGGGCACTGACTGGCATGGTGGCCCTGTTTCTGGGGGGCAGATTGCACAGGTTCTGCTGCTGCTAGCCGGGCAAACATGCCCCTCTCACCACCTCACTTACTTTCTTGGAGAGATTTTTCAGGAGACACTGTCTGCTGCCTGCCTGCCTATTTTCCCATAGGAAACAATGGAGAATGGGGCAACCTCTTTGGATGCCCCTAGAATTAGACCCCCTGGTCCAATCTTTTCAAAACTTTGGGGGTCCTTTGGGGGAGAGGCTTGAGCAGCTACAGTCCAAATTTGGAGCCTCTACCTCAAACTCCCTCCCCCCCCATCCCTCTGGAAACTTTTCAGACTTTTTTGCCATTGATTACAATGGCCCCATAGGGTATAATGGACCCGAATTTTTCGGGAATCCCGAAAATTTTCAGATATCTACCCTATACCGGTATAGATATTCCGGGTTTTTTGGGAATACCGAAAAATTCAGGTTTAATATACCCAAATCAGAAAAAAAAAACTATTTTTTTTTTGCACACTCCTAGTCCAAACCAAATATCTGAAAAGGGCATGGATGCAGTTGAGTCACATGACTTCCCCAACCCGTGGTCTCTAGGGTAACCAGAATCCCTGGAAATGTTTTCCTTCCAGTCCTCCTCCTAGGCAGCCCGGATACCATGACTTATACACAGGTACAGCTAATGCACATACAGAGTATCAGTTGCAGCTCTGTCAAAAATGGGGAACATATTTATTAATCCTACAACGTCGTCCTTGGTAAATTACAGGGTTATTTTCCTTGTAAAAAACATTTTTACATCACATATTTGGAGGGCTGTAATGTAGGCATTTAGATCTTCCAATTAGCAAGAAGCCTGCCTTCTATTACTCCAGCTGATCCGATTTGTAATGTATTCAAAACATCACCTTTTTTTGGTTGCTATAGAGTTTCTGACAATAAATTATACACTTGTCTTAATAATGGACTGATATTTTTTTTCCCTTGTGTGTCAGCAAAACAATACATCCTCGATGGAGGTTTCACAACAGTTTCAGCCTACCATTCATGCATGAACAAATGGAGCTTTTAAAAATAAAACTATCCATCATATCCATCTTGGACGTGGGCCACAAGGGATGGGTTCCCATCTTACAAGTGAATCACCTGGTTGTCTCCTGAAGCTGAAGAAATAAAAAGTTCAAGCATGAACAAACGTTGTGCTGGACCAGGACTGTGTCAGTCTATGTGCTTTGGGGGCAACAGTGGGAGAGCTTCTGGAGTTCTGGCCCCACTGGAGGACCTCCTGATGGCACCTGGGCTTTGGCCAAAGCCTGTTGGACTGGATAGGCCATTGGCCTGATCCAATATGGCTTCTCTTATGTACCCAGAACTTCTGGTGGGCCCACTGCCACTGACCCTCACCCGCATAGCTCCCCTGCCATTTATCTGTACACGTGTTCCCAACTGCCCAGAGTCATTGAAGAAGGAGAACTGGTTTTTATACCCTGCCCTTCACTACCCAAAGGAGTCTTGTAGTGGCTTACAATCACTTTCCCTTTCTCTCCCCACAACAGACACCCTGTGAGGTAAGTGGGGCTGAGAGAACATTGGCTTGCCCAAGGTCATCCAGTAGGTTTCATATGAAGGAGTGAGGAATCAACCTTGGTTCTCCAGATTAGAGTCTGCCACTTTTAACCACTGCACCAAGCTGGCTCTTGGGCAGGGCAAGTTGGTGGTACATGGTGGTGGCACTCCCGGGGGCCACGACAGCAGCAGTCCCAGCCTCATACACTGGCCAGTGCTAGTGGGGAAAGAATGTAGGGGTGCTGCAGGCAGCTGAGATTCGTGGTCAGGAGGGCTTGCAAGCAGGACAAAGACACAAGGGTAGGTACGGAGCATGCATGTGCAGGGGTGGAAAGAAAGGCATGGGGGGGAGCTCTTGTGGTAAGCAGATGGGGGCCTGGGCACTGTCTGCACAGCACCCCTAAACCAGGAGTTAGCCCAGAATTGGTTCCAGACTTAATTTTCTGCTAACAGAAGGGGATTTCTGTAACTGTAAGGGTAATTTCTTCTCACTCACTCCTACTTCTGAAGACCCTTGATTCTCCATTCCTGAAGGCCCGCTCTTCCCCATGAGCAGCATTTCAGGGAGATCAGTGAGCTGCAATGGGAGGGGGTGTTAAGAACATAAGAACATAAGAGAAGCCAATGCTGGATCAGGCCAGTGGCCCATCCAGTCCAACACTCTGAGTCACACAGTGGCCAAATACACCAGGTGCCCTCAGGAGGTCCACCAGTGGGGCCAGGACACTAGAAGCCCTCCCACTGTTACCCCCCCCCCCCAGCACCAAGAATACACTGCATCACTTGCCCTAGACTGAGAGTTCCCATCTATACCTTGTGGCGAATAGCCACTGATGGACCTCTGTTCCATATATTATGATGGGAACTTCAGAAGATCCCTCTGGGTTCCACAAAGAACTGATCCCAGCCATTTGTGAAGAATCCATATGTTGTGTACTAAGGATGAGTCAACCCTAAACTAGCCCTGGGGTCAGGCTGAGCTTGTGTCCACAAACAATAGTTGGCTAGGATCCTAGAATGGGCCAACAGAGAAACAATGTTATGTAAACAGCCAATTGTTGGGAGTGGGGTGTGTTTGGGTTGTGGTTTGTGGCTCAAGTGGTTAAGACACTGAACTGCAGACCAGAAGGTCGGTAGTTCAGCAGTTCGAGACCTGAGTATTGCATGACAGAGTGAGTGCCCGTCTCTGGTCCCAGCTCCTGCCAGCCTAGCAGTTCAAAAGCAAGAAATTGCAAGTAGATAAATAGGTACCACTTTGGTGGAAGGTAACAGTGTTCCATGCACCTTGGCGTCTAGTCATGCTGGCCACATGACCATGAAAAAGTCTTCGGACAGCGCTGGCTCTTCAGCTTGGAAATGGAGATGAGCACCATCCCCTAGAGTCAGAGTCATCTGGCTTTCGAGCAAGGGAAACCTTTACCTTTACCTTTACCTTTACCTTGTGCATGCTTAAAAACCAGGCTTCTGCCTGGGATTTTTGTCTTTCTTCTCCTTGCTGAAATCACTAATAAAGTAGAGCTGATCACTAGACTTGGGGTCTGTTCATCCATGGAACCCACTATTTAACACCATATAATATAATTTGGGCTTGAAGGCCCCAAGTATGGATGCCAGCTTCCAGGTGAGACCTGGGGATCCGCCCAGAATTACAGCTTGTCTCCAGACTACAGAGATCAGTCCCCCTGGAGATAATAGATGCTTTGAAGGGTAGACTCTATGGTATTATACCCCATTGAGGTCCATGTCTTCCCCAGGCTCCATGCTCAAATTTCCCAGCCTGGATCTGGCAACCATACCTCCCATCCCCTGCTGGTGACCAGGGGGAGGGGAGCTGGCACCCCTAGCTCTAACTGCAACATCAGCAGCCATCTTAACAGCCTCACAACACAACAGTGTCTTCCCAGTCGCCACCAGGAAACATTGCCTCCAAGTATTAACTCTTTCTTAGCTGTGTCATTCTTTAGAACAAAGTCTGAGTCGAGTGGCACCTTTAAGACCAACAAAGTTTAATTCTGGGTATAAGCTTCCGTGTCCACGCACACTTTGTAACTCTTTACCACAGGGGAAGCAGGAAAGTTCTGTTCCACTGCTTTCCATTAGTAAAAAAAAAAATTGTTTGGATCTAATGCATTTATTCTTTTTCAGTTGTCTGTTGAGCTTCCAGTGTATTCTGCAAAAAATAATAAAAAAAGATAATTACATATCTTCTGCTTGACCTCTCCCTGGAAAATAAGATCTTAGGAAAGTAGTGGTGTGACTCATACTCTGGACTTAATGGTCTTAGTCATTTCCCTTTCCACACTAGTCAGGCTTTCTGGGATTGACAGTTCCTAGAATTCAAAGTTTCCCCATCTCTAGCAAGAACCTGCCTTTGGGGAAAACCCTACAAAGCCATCGTGGCTTCATCTCCGAGGGCATCCCAGCTGACACCTCTGTGGGCAAGTAGTTCCATTAGATAAGGAGGTAAGGATACATGCTGCAAAGGCCAATTTTTTAATTGAAATCTGTTCAAATCTTATGAATACATCCCACAGTTATAATGGCATATTGAGAAAAGCATTTTCTAGAACCTCTATCCATTAAGAAAACCTCTTTTGCTGTTAAGGTTAAAAATGTTAAGGAAAAACTCAAGTTGAACTCATGAAGCCTGATTTATGGTGAACATCGACCCAGTTAGCTGGCTGAATGGCTGCGCTCTGGCAGTGGTCTCCGGGGACTCAGGCTAGGGTTGCCAGGTGCTACCTGGCTGCTGGAGCGTGTGCAAAGTGTGCACACTGTGATGATACCACTCGGAAGTGACATCATTGTGTTTCTGAAGTTGGGGGCAACGGCCCCTAGGTTTTGGGGAAAACCCTATGGTTTTCAGACATTAAAACCATTGAGTTTTGCCCAAAACCTAGAGTGTTGCCCCTGATGTCAGAAATGTGATGACATCACTCCTGGGTGACATCATCACACTAGCGATGCTGGGAGGTGGCTTCTTGGGGCTGGGGCTCCCCCTGCTGGGCTGTGGCAGATTGGACCCCCCAAAATTGGGGGATCCCCTGGCCCCACCAGGGAAATGGCAACCCTATCTCAGGCTGTGGTCTTTCTCATTACCTGCTACCTCTTCTTGTGACAAGACATGCCAAGAATTGAAATGGGGACTTTCTGCATGTACAGCATATGTTCCACCATTGACCTATGCCCTCACCAAAGCAGTACGATAGAAACTTGGATCCCATTGAAATCTGAATTTTTAAAAAAACCTCACTCAAATAATATAGACTTGTGACTACTAGCTCCAAGTGTCCATATTGGATGGGTGGGCTCTATCATAGCCTACTTGCTCATACAGATGGGATCTGTAATTTCCATGGATTTCTCTTTGCAAATACAACCTTCCATGTTGCCTCTCACATGCTTCTTTTTTATATATATATAGTTTTTATTGATTTTTTTACCCTACACTACCACCTACAAAACAGCTACATTAACTAAAAAAAGAAAAAAACTAAACTACCTTTAAGGTAACAGGAATCCAGATAATAGTTAGTCTATGCCTTACACAACTTTCTTAAAAGAATGGTTACATAATTCAGGCTAATTCATATTCTTTTTCTAGGTTCTAAGCAAGTTATACAAATATCTTTGAGATTCGGTGTGTGACTAAATAAACAATCAAACTTTCAAGAGATTACAGCTTGTAACAATTATTTCTTCTTTGATTTTTCCTTCTTCTGCCTCTTTTTCTTCCCTTTTTCCGGGATCTTGGGACCTGCTGCACCCAGTTCCGATTCCGAATCACCTTCATCAAGTCCCAGACTTTCTGAAGATGAACTTTCCAGTCCATAAATGCTTTCTTGTTGATCCAGTGAGTCCTCTGATGAAGATTCTTTTCCTTTTTACATCTCACATGCTTCTTGAGGGTCCTCCCAACCCTCTGAAGGAATGCTCTGAGTGGCACAGAGGGCTGCAGAAGACAGGCAGAGGTGGAGTAGGTCCATTCCATTAATCAAACTCTGCCGCTAGAACTCCTAGTGGTTGTTGTTGTTTTTGCCATCAAGTCAGCTGATTTATGGTCACCCCCATGGGATTTTCAGGAAAGAGACATTCAGGGGTGGTTTGCCATTGTATGCCTCTGTGTAATGACCATTGCGTTCCTTGGTGGTCTCTTTTCCAAAGAGTGTCCAGAGCTGACCCTGCTTGGCTTCCTAGATCTGATGAGATCTGGCTGGTCTGGGCTATCCAGGTCAGGGCAACTGGAACTCTGCCAACCTAAAGTTTTCTACAAAACTGAGCTAGATCCAACAAAAGCCCAAGGATTCCTTCATTTCTCTCTCTCTCTCTCTGAGTCCTTTCCAACTACCAGACAGACCAACTGCCCGACAGTTTTTTTAAAAAATGGGATGAGCAGAAGCTGAATGAGTAGAAGATGAGTGATGCGGTGATTTTTTAAAAAAGCTGTGAGACTTGATGCAATGTAGCACATTCCTTGATTGCAATATCATTAATGTCACAGTTCGCCATAATAGCCTGCTTTATGAAGATTGCTAACTTGGAGAACGATTGCTCCAAAAATGCCACTTTTCTTGAATTTAGTGCTTTCCTCTGAAAGGTATACTGTGAGAATGTCCCAAGAGGTATAATCCACAACAGGTCTCATGAAGCAGTAAGTCCTTTATTTGCAGAGAAGATCATTGGAGTCAAACACTTTCACTGTTAGTAATACTGGGTTTCGGGATTACAGGTATTAATACACTGGATATGAAATATGGTTTAACGATATTCTACCAATCACTAGACAGGATTTTAGGCGCTCAAATATACTGGTTTACAGTTCTCATAAAAAAACACGGGAAAAAGGGTTCCCAGAAAATAATGAAGGTGAACATCTCTAAAGTTCAGTTCTCAAGGCATGGATAAGAGGAATACAAGAGACCTGTGTGTTTGGCTTTCACATAATTGCAAGCATTTCATTTCAAGGACAGGGCACAGAGATAGCAGGGAAGAGCAAAGCACTGAGACAGGCATGCACAAGCCGAGCTAAGCAAGCAAGCAAAACAAAGCACACATTCCTGAGGGAGTCATGGCCCCGTTGAGAACTCCCGGGCGGGACCTGTCACCAAGTAGGAGGGAAAAACAAATGAAAGCCAATAACCTTTCCAGGGGTCCTGTAAATACACTCAGTAGCAGTAACACAGTTATTGAACGAAATTTATGGCAATTAACTGACATATACAATAGTCAGATAATGCACTGTGTTCAGATCCATGCACACGCATCAGGGAGAAACTGCCGTCAACTCTGAATTAATTTCCACTATGTGCTATTAGTTTCCAGCCGGGGGTACCATTTCAGATTCCAGTGTACGCCATGTGTGTGTGTATGGTGGAAGATTCTCAGCAAAAGCTCCCCCTTTGTTTCCAGGCACAATTCAAAGTGCTGGTTCGTCTTACCTTTAAGGCCCTAAACCGCTTGGGGGCATGGTATTTAAAGGACCACCTCATCCCATATTGTCCAGCCCAATGGTTATGATCCTTCCTCACAAGCCCCACCCTCTCTGCCCCTGCCCTCAGAGGTGAGGCGGGCAGCAACCAGAATTTGGTCTTCTTCAGTAGAGGCACTTCACTTGTGGAATGTCCTGCCCGGTAGCTACATTGCTGTTGTCCAGGTGCCAGGCCAAAATGTTTGTCCAGGTTTTTAATTCAGGTATTGATCTTTGAACCCCATTTTCTATTGTGCTTTAATTCTGAACAGTGTTGTTTTAAGCTGCTCTGCTTATTAGGGTTGCCAGCTCTGGGTTGGGAAATACCGTATTTTTCACTCCATAAGACGCACCTGACCATAAGACGCACCTAGTTCCGCTCGGTGCCGTGGCTTGAGAAAAGTGAGGGGGGTTTAAGACGCACACACTTCCCCCCCCCCCACTGAGTCTTATGGAGCAAAAAATACGGTATCCTGGAGATTTTTGGGGGTGGATCAAGAACCAAAAATCTTAGGAAAAAAGAACCTGGTGGAGGGTTCTGTCCAGTTTGGGGGGGTGGAGCCTGGGGAGAGTAGGGCTTGGGGTAGGGAGGAACTTTAGCTAGGTATAATGCCATAGAGTCCATCCCCCAAACAGCCATTTTCTCCAGGGGGGTTGATCTTGGTTGCCTAGAGATCAATTATAATAGAACTCCAGGTGCCACCTGGAGGTTGACAACCCTGTTTGTTCTGGCTGTTTTTTTAATTCTGGATTTTAATTCATAATTTATTTATTTATTTAAAAAATTATATCTCATCTTTCCTCTTGGTTTAAGGTGGCTCTGGTAATAATAAAAACATTGCCTGCTAAAACCAAAGAGAAAACAACAAGCCCCTGAGCCCCCCTTCAAAGATGCCTGCCATTCAACCCCTCTCAAAAGCCCCGGCAGACAAGCAAGCCTTGAAACCACCTCCTGAAGGTCTCCAAAGAGGGTGCCCCTCTCACTGCTTCAGGGAGCCCGTTCCACAGAGCTGGAGCGACAGTGGAAAAGGCCCCGGCTCTGGTCAATGCCAGGCAGGCCACCTGAAGGGTTGGGATAGCCAACAGATGGCTACCTGATGACCGTAACTGGCACACACAGGGACAGATGGAAGGAGACAGTCCTTCAGATAGGTGAGCCTTAGGTTGTGAAGGGCTTGTGACGTTTGATGTTTTTACTGTGCTTTGTTTCGTAAGCCTCCTTGGACACGTTCCCTGGTGAGATGGCTTAAACATTCTCTAAATCAGTGTTTTTCAACCACTGTGCCATGGCACACTGGTGTGCTGCAAGATATTGTCAGGTGTGCCGCGGGATTTTTTCAATGAAAGAAATGTGCCTTCCGGGCTGACCTTCCGGGACGCGTTTGCGCATGCGAGAAAGAACAGTGGCGCGGTCTCGCTGATTCCGCTCGCACGCTCTGTGGCTGGCCTGAGGTAGGGTGATTTGCACCAAGACATTCCAGTAACCATGAATATGTTTGATGGTAACAGCTAGCTGTTTCTGTCAGGGTGAGGTTCAAATCAGTAACTGTCCCTCAGCGAAGAATGGGTGTACTGTGCTTCTCTTCAAATCACTTATGGTCAGCGGAATGCCGTTCACATAAGAGTAAGAGTTTACACTCTCTATTTGAAAAACTTTAGCAGAATCGCAGTATTAAAATACATCCACGTTATATTTCTTCTGAAACTCAGGTCAATGTTATGGGAAGGCGCCATCACACTTTGGATCTGTAACTTACGATTTCAAGTGGAGTGGCTATTACGTGTATTTGTAATACTGTCATAGTTAATACTTGAGCTGAGGCAACGAATGACCCATTTCTCTTGCATTTCAGTGTTTTTCAACCACTGTGCCGTGAGATATTGTCAGGTGTGCCGCGGGATTTTTTCCATGAAAGAAATGTGCCTTAGCTCGAAAAAGGTTGAAAAACACTGCTCTAAATAGATAAGATTAGATAGATAGATGATGATAGACAGACAGACAGACAGACAGACAGACAGACTAATAAAAGGCTGGTCCCCATCTCCCGCCAGGTGTTCATGGCTGGTGCACCCCCTTGTCCCTCCCCATTCTCCCTTGTCCCTCCCCATTTCCCCCTTTCCTTTCCCCCATGGTCCTCCTTGTTTCCCCCATTGCTGCTGCCCTTTTGACCTCCCCCCCCCCGAAAGATCCGTGCTGGAGTTGCAGATCCCACACAGAGGGATATCTATGAGATTAGGGGAGGTGGTATTGAGGAGAAGGGAACAGAAGGGGATTGTCCCTTTTTCTTTGGACAGCAACATCTGCAGAAGACTCGCAGAAGATTCTGGGGTCATTCCATCCCATTCCCTCTCTTTCCTGGAGCTCCACCCCCAACCCATGCAGCTGTTCCTCCAGGAGGCTCCCATGACCCCATCAAAGATGTTTATGTGGGGACATTGCCCTCTTTATGTGGCACTTGTCCGGGCCCAGACTTACCTGCCGGTGAGCCAGAGGCTGGGTAGTGATGGGAGCCAAGGCGCCACTGCCTTGGAGTGCCATGGGGTCAGTTATCCCCATTACTGCTGGCTCCACATCGGGGCAGCTCAACAATGGGGATGGCACCTGGCCACCTGGGGACCCACTGGGCTGCTCCCGCAGCGGACCATGGGAGAAAGAGCTGTGTCCCTGAAAGGGGAAGAGGCCGGTGGGTGCCGCCTGTGTCCTGAGAGCGGACCAAGCCAGGCCATGGGACCGCAAGATCTGCCAGTGGACTGGTGGGAAGACAAGAGAGACAGCTGTTTCAGCCCAAGGCAGGGCCATGGCAAGCAAGAGTTCGTGGAGAACGCCAACCCTGCCCAGGGCCGAACAGACTGGAGGTGGGACAAGGGGCTTGAGGGCACAGACGCCCCTGTCCAATGGGAGAGAGGCCTGGGGTGAAGGACAAGTAGTAGGATCACTGGGAGAGGGGAAAGGGGTAGTGATGCGGGGCTGGGAGACATAAAAGGAGGCAAGGCAGCTGGGGTGAAGGAGGAAAGGATCAGGGGAGTCAAAACCCAGAGCCACAGCTGAGGGAAGACCCACAGGGGTAGCCAGCAGTGGCCTGACAGTAGCCAGCCACAGTCCCTGTGGGTAGCCAGCAGTGGCCTGCCAGCAGTGTAGGCCCTTGTTCACTTTGATTGCTTTTTTATGGGTGTCTGACAAGAGCAATTCTAAGCCGAGTGACACCGTGCAAAGTCCACTGAAGTCAATCGGCACAAAAAGGAGTAATTCTTCTTAGGACTGCATGATGCATGCAGTCAGCGATTAAGACATCCTTGCGGGTTGTGGGTTTGGCTAAGTCAATCGCTACTGCACCAGTCCCACCCTAAGTAGACTTAGACCTATCTAAGCCTGTTGACTTCAAGGGTGTAACTATGCTTATGGTGCCGGTGTCCTTGTCTTCCATCTCCCCACCCATCTAGGAATGGGCTGGGTCAGGGCTTTTTTTGTAGAAAAAAGCCCAGCAGGAACTCATTGGCATAATAGGCCACACCCAACAGCAGAAAGTCATTCGCATATTAGGCCACACCCCTGACAGAGCTCATTAGCATATTAGTTGGGGGCTGGGAAAGCACAGGGCAGGCATGGGGAGGGAAAGAAAGGCCTTTTCAACATGCCTGGGTTCCCTGCCTGCCCTTTCCAGCTGCCACATGTCAGCTAGAGAAGGGAAGGCAGAGAGAGGCTTTTCCTTGTCAATTTCACTCTCAGCTGGGGGGGGGGGAGTGAAATTGACAAGGAAATCCCGAAGGGCTCCCCAGAGGGAAAGAGGGCATTTTAACAGCGTGCAGGTTGGCAGCGTGCAGGTTGAAGGCCAACTCAGCAGCCAGCCAGAAGTCCATTCCTTTGCATTCCTGCCCAAAAATAGCCCTGGGCTGGGTAACTCAAAGGTAACTGAACACAAAACCATTCCTTCTGTATTCCAATAAAAAGACATAATGATAGAACTACAACGGGCAACGATGTCTCAGCCTGAGTTTTTGCCTGTTCCCTTTCCTTTTCCTTTCCATGTGCATGTGTTAAGGTCATCAAGTCGCTTCCGACTTACGGCAACCCTGTGAATTAATGGACTCCACAACGTCTTATCATTGACAGCTTTGCTCAGGTCTTGCAAAATGAGGGTTGTGGCTTCCTCATTCAACCAGTCCATCTCATGTTGGGTCTTTCTCTTTTCCTGCTGCCTTCAACTTTTGCCTTCACTCTCTGTATCTACACCTTACCGGAAAAAGGCATGCTCTGACTCCACTTCTTCCAGTAGACTTCAAATGCAGAACAATATTTTAGAGTAATTCTTCTTGGTCCAAGGGTTCATTTATTCCTCATCTCTCGGATTCTGCATAAGCCGAGGTTTCCCTTATCTTGCTGATGATGACATTTAATAGCAGGAATACTGGACTCATTGTATCATTATTAGCAATAGTACATCTGGCTATATAAGCTGCACTAATTACACGATGAATCCACATTTTAACTGCCTCTTCTGATTACTGAACTATAGCCTAGCAACTCTGTGCACCAAATAATTAATTGGAGCTCACCACGCCATGACATAGCTCGCAGGGAAAATTCAGGTTCCATTTTTATGCATGAAAGAAGCCCCCTCTCTTCATCGTTTCTTTTTATGAACATGTTGGTCCTTCCTGAGAAACCCCAAAGGTACACAAATTGAGGTGCTACAGGCTTCTACTTTCGGCTGTTTCGACCTGAAAATCCACCTTTCAATTTCAGTTCCCTCTTCTAGGTCATTTTTGGCCAAAAAAAGGTTCTGTGTAAGTAATATGTCCTCCACTCTGACCTGGATAGCCCAAGATAGCCTGATCTCATCAGTTTTTGGAAGCTAAGCAGGGTCAGCCCTGGCTATTAATTGGATGGGAGACCGCCAAGGAACACCAGGGACATGAGGTGGAGAAATCACCTCTGAAATGTCTCTTGCCTTGAAAGCTCCACCGAGGGTTGCCGTAAGTCAGCTGTGACTTGATGGCACCTTCCGCCACCAGTATATCCTCCATCTGCTCTTTCCAGCACATGTCTGTTCATTGTCATAGGTATGGTATAAGCAAGAAAATCATCGTAACAAATTCCGTGCTTGCTGCTTATCGAAAAGTGGTCCTCTGGACCTTGCGGAATGTTATCCTTCCCTATTCCATTTCTAGTGAAGGTCTGAAACGATGCCTGTGTTCATTTATTTTATTTATTTATTTTATGAAATTTCTAATCCACCCTCCCCTGCATGGGAAGGCTCAGGGCAGATTACAACCGTAAAAATAAGTCACAATAAAATAGTCGACATAATGTCAACGATCAGTAAAATCCAATTATAAACATCATATCCTATGGCCCCAAATGATATACTACTCTTGGGTCCATTTTACATATATACTATATTTATATCCAGGGGTCCTTTGGGGCCGGAGCGAGGCAGAGTGAAGCTCCACCAGCTCAGGAGCAGCTACTAGGGCAGCCACAGGCCAAATCAGATTCTCTGATCTGATTCGGCCCGCAGCGGAATTGCCGCTGAAATTTGGCTGCAACTTTAAAAGCAACCGGAGGGGAGGAGGTTTGAGGGAGAGGCTCCAAACTTGCAGGGTAGCTGCTGGGTCCTCTCCTCGAAAAACCCACCAAGTTTCAAGAAGATTGAACCTGGGGGTCCAATTCTACAGGCCCCCAAACAGGTTGCCCCCATTCCCTCCATTGTTCTCTATGGGAGGAAAAAAGCAAAAATGGAGGGGATGGGACAACCTGTTTGGGGGCCCATAGAATTGGACCCCGTGGTCCAATCTTCTTGAAACATGGTGGCTATTTCAAGGAGAGGCCCCAGCAGCTTCCCTGCAAGTTTGGAGCCTCTCCCTCAAACCCCCTTTCCTCCAGCCCCTCATGTACCCTATGAGTTTTTGCCATTGATTTCAATGGCCCACAGGGTATAATGGGGCTGAAACTGACGTTCCCTTTCTGACACACTTCCGGTGATGTCAGGGGATATGGCATATGCTAATGAGTTATGCTAATGAGCTCCTGCAGCTCTTTTTCTATGAAAGGACCCCTGTCTATATCTATATCTATATAATAACATATTCTACATATATAACTGGTGTTACAGGAAATGAGTAGATGAGTAGAAACCAGTACGATAAATGTGGACTAGGGGAGGCCAGTAGTAAGTGACTCCCGCTGCCTAAACCATAGGTAGCATATTTTGCAGTCCTGAAGTCACTCCTTCATGGGAGGAGGAGGAAGAAGAAGAAGAGGAGGAGGACACTAGATTTATACCTGGACCTTTACTACCTGAAGGAGTCTTCTGAGAGCGGCTTATAATCTCTTTTCCCTCCCCCTCCCCCACAACAGACACCCTGTGAGGTAGGTGGGGCTGAGAGAGCTCTCTTGAGAACTGCTCATGAGAGAACAGCTCTGAAAGAACTTGTAACTGGCCCAAGGTCACTCCAGCAGCTGCAAGTGGAGGCGTGGGGAATGAAACCCGGTTCTCCCAGATTAGAGTCCGTGCTCCTCACCACTACATCAAACTGGCTCTCTAAGGGCACTTCACTCTCCAATCCTTGTTTATGAAGTTTTATTTAAAAAAAAAACAAAAAACAGAACAATGAATGCATCGTTATAACTTTCTGATATTCCACTTACAAAATATAACTGAATAGGAGTTTTGCAATTGGTGGCAGGAAGCCAACTTCCGCCAACTTCCGGCAACCCCTTGCAATGTTTTTAAAGCCAGAGAGGAGCAGAGGTGGTCGGCCATGTAGCCACCCTGAGCGTCCTCGGGGGCCTCCCGGCTGAGCACTAACCAGGGCCAACTCTGCTTTCATTCTGAGATCAGGCCAGTTTGGGCAATCTATCTAGGTCAGGGCTAAATCCCTCTTTAGTTTCCATGATCGCACCACCCAAGGTGCTCCCACACCTGCACCCTGGTCACTTGGTAGGCCTGAGCCTGCTGACCTTTCAAGATCTGATGAGACTGGGTTGGCCTGAGCTATCCAGGACTGGGTGTTTTGTGATTCGCTTGCACATAAATAATGGGGATTACAACGTGGATCTGATCCACAGTCAGTACAAGAAGCCACAGATGCAGAAGAGGAGGAGGAGGAGGAGATTGGATTTATACCCCGCCCTTCGCTATCCGAAGGAGTCTCAGAGGAGCTTACAATCTCCTTTCCCTTCCCCTCCCCCCAACAGGCACCCTGTGAGGCAGGTGGGGCTGAGAGAGCTCTCCCGAGAACTGCCCTTGACGGAACAGCTCTGAAAGAACTTGCGACTGACCCAAGGTCACACCCGCAGCGGCATGAGGAGGAGTGGGGAATTAACTCCCGTTCTCCCAGATTACAGTCCACGCTCCTAACCACTACACTAAACTGACTCTCTTCTGATGTGAAACCTGATCTCTCCCCCCCCCCCCCCCGTGGAGTTTTTCTGACTTTGGTACATAATCAGTCCAATACTTTCTGATCTTTGGTTTGGTCCATTAGACAATCCCAAGCTGCTCATGCTGTTTTATCTGGGGCACTCGGCCCAGACCAAGAAAGGACCGAGGCAATGCTTGTCCCTTTCCTGCTCTCTAAAAAAGAAAAAAAGAGGCAAACTTTGTCAGGTCACTAAAGGCCTTTCATTTCTTTCTTTAAAAAAATGATTCAAAAAAAAATTGAATTGGAAAACCTCTTGTGCGTGGGACCTTTTGGCTGGAGCTGATGAGAGTTTGGGAAATCTGCTTCCAGCAGCTCTTTTCTCAGAAGGGTTGTCAAATCCTGATTTCATTCCTATTTGCTTTCCTGGGGAAGTCATCTGGCTGCAGAGCCTTTCATTATGAAGTTTCTTGTTTCTGAATCTTATGCGCCTGGAAATAAACTTTTGGAGATTATTGTTGACTCCAAGGCCCAGCTTTAGCACTTTGACGGAAGGGAAGATGATTTGGGGGGGGGGGGGGGGGAGAGACAAACTGGAAACTGTTCTTGCACAGAAAGAAGAAGAGTTTTCTACATCCAGGAAGAAAAAAACTCGATTGGCGGCCAGTAGCACCTTAGAGACCAGCTGTAAGCTTTGGAGAATCAGAGCACCCTTTGGATGAAGAGCAGTTTGGCTCTCAAACACTTATACCCCCCCAAATCTTGTTGGTGCCTCTGGATTCGAATCTAGCTCTTCTACGGCAGACTTACATGGCTACCCTCCTGGGACTGTCTTCAGGAAGAAGAAGAACCCACCCAACCCAACTTATGAAGACAATAATTATTCCTTTGTGGTCCAGTTCCAAGTGGCTGTGGTGTGATGGCTATGAGAAACTGCAGTCCAGGGTTGTTTCTGCATGGTGATATCTTCCCATTGTGTGGCTGTGGCTACGGTAAATGCAAAGACATTTGCAACCATAATTCAGCTCCTTTCCACCACAGAGCCCGAAGAGGCCATCACAGACGGGGCTGCTTGACCTGCTTGGAAGGAGGAGGAGGCAGGCTAGATGCCCGACGCTGGTGTCGTGAGATCCCGGAGGAGGGGCGGAGCCTGCAGGGTCTTAAGACAGCTCTGCCCAAGCCTCCTCCTCTTTCACTTTATGTTCAGAGCTGGAAGGGAGCTTCAACAGCCACTGTGAGGAGAAGGATTGCAGCCTATGTGACGCCTAGGCACCAGCTTGCATAGAGGATGGTGGATTGGAGGCAGCTCACGGGGAGGCTTTAGAGTGGTGTGGGAGCCCGGCGACTGCCTAGTCAAGCTAGGGAGGAGAAGTGGCCGTGCATGGCTATGGACTATTCAGCAGTGATTGCCCCTGCAGGAGCCCAGTCCCCATTTGCACAAGCCCGGGTGTGGTTCATGGATGGAGCTGTGGCCTGCTTGACAGCTATGGCAGTGGTAGGGCCACCCTCCAGGGAGTCCAGTGGGTTTCTGTCCAGGGAGGGGACAGTGGCAGCACAGAGCTGTGGCCCCTCAGCAGCTGTGGTGGCGGCAGCAGTGGTCTCCAACGGCTGCCCATTCAGGCCTGAAAGGAGGAGGAGGTTTAACTTCAAGTCTGCAGCTGGCATGGCAGTGACTGGCAGCCACCTGACCAGGCCCAGAAGGGGGCTGCGACCCCACACGTGTAGGGCCCAGGACCCAGTGGGGAGCACCTGTGGGGGGTTACTACAGGCTCTGTCACATCTGGCTTTTCTCCAGGCAAGTCCTATGACCTTCAACGCAGCTTTTTGGGGGTTCTTCTAACCATTTCAGCAGTGGGAGGGAAGGGTTGGATCCAATTTAAATTAAATCCTAAAAATACTAAACGTGCTGGTTCTGAAACACAGATTCTGAAACACAAACAACCCCCATATCCTTATGTCTGTTAGTTGATGGAGATATATTCTATTTTTCCCCTTAATGGGACTTTCAAAGTGCTTCGAAAAGTATGTTTCCACTTAGGGCTAGTTAAGCAATGCACAGATTTACAAAATGAAGGTTTCCGCACAAGCGCATGAATGCTAAATGGTACTCTGAGTCGAAATGGGCTGCTGTCTCTTGACCACCTGAAGCTAGGTTTGAAAAATTTAGTACCAAAACACAAAATAGGCTAACTAAAAAAAAAAAAACACCCTAAAAGGGAGGGAGGGAGGGAGAAACAAAGAATTCCTTCCAAACCACTTTCCTTCTTCTAGAATCCTTCAGCCTCTAGCGTCGTGTGAAATATCTGAAATGACAGGATGTTCATTTTTGGGTGTCCAAACGTAAACCCACATCAATAATTGATGAAGGCAGTCTCTTTCAAACATCCTGACACTGGAGCATGAAGCCGACCTGGAAAGAGGGGAGAAATTCAAGCAACATCTTATTTTAATCTGTTACTGTACCTGACCTTCATCTATAGGGGAGAACTTTTGAGACACTGGAACAGGGCATGGCAGTTGATTGGCTAATACAGGTCACTGCAAGCCTTAGCTTTAAAAGGAATCTGGGCCTTCTTCTTAAGAACATAAGAGAAACCAATGTTGGATCAGGCCAATGGCTCATCCAGTCCAACACTATCACACAGCGCCCAAAAACACCAGGTGTCCTCAGCAAGTCCAGCAGTGGGGGCAGAACACTAGAAGCCCTCCCACTGTTGCCCCCCCCCACCCCGGTCAAGCACCAAGAATACAGAGCATCACTTGCCCCAGACTGAGAGATCCTATCTGTACCTTGTACAGCTAATAGCCACTGATGGACCTCTGCTCCATATGTTTATCCAATTCCCTCTTGAAGCCGTCCATGCTTGTAGCTGCCACCACCTCCTGTGGCAGTGAATTCCATGTGTTAATCACTCTTTGGGTGAAGAAGGACTTCCTTTTATCTGTTCTAACTCGACTGCTCAGCAATTTCATCGAGCGCCCAAACACTTCAGAAATGTAATCCTAAAAGGATACTGTGGCTGGCTCTCACAAATCCACGATGTTTGCTACATAGCAATTAAGATTCTTAATACATCAAGGTGTTTCCCCTGACATGAAGCTATATTTGACCCCAAAAAATTCAATGTCAAAAAGCAAAACAGAAGGAAAGGCAAAAAGAAAGCCAGTCTCTCAAGAAAATCCTTTTTGGTATCTACAAGGTGCTTTCACACATGCTGAATAATGTCATTTTTTTCTTTTCCTTTTTGATCTTTTGTGCGCATGGCTGTGTGTCCGTGTCCGGAAGTCATGGCGATCTCTGGTGACCCCTACTGGGGCATGGAGGATGTTCAGAGAAGTGGCTGGATAGCCTGCCTCTGCCTCCCAGTCCTGGTATTCTCTGGAGGTCTCCCATCCAAATACCTGTCAGGGTTGGCCCTGCTTAGCTTCCAAGATCTGACGAGATTGGGCTTGCCTGGGCTATCCAGGTCAGGTCTGAATAATGCAGTTTCAGTCCACTTCAGCAACCGTTTGTAAAAGGATTCTGCCATTTCACGCGCTAAAATCCAGTTGCAAAGGGCACTGAAAGGGAATTGAAAGTGGGTTATTTAGTGTGTGTGAAATTGCCCTGCAATTCAAATCTTTTCTTGGTGTCTTATACAGAAGATTAACAGGATACTTCTTTTTTTTTAGAAAGAAAAAGGATGTAGTACAATATCTGTCTGTGAAAGGCTTATGATCAGAACCAAGAGCTGTTCCAGTGAACTGGGTGATGAATTTGGAAGGGAGAGGAGATCCTCTGTTCAAATCCCCATTCAGCCGTGAAATTCACGGCCTGGCCTGGGGCCAATCCCTATCTCTCAACCTAAATGTATTCACACGGTTATTGCAAAAATAAAATAAAGAATAATGATAGAATGGCGTTGTCTGTGGTATAGCCGGGAGATTGCAAGACTGTCTGGCTGCCTGAAGTACTAGACCTTTTTTAGCAGTATGCACCACTAGGTGGTGAGCTAGGCTTGGGAAGGGGGGGGTGCTGAGAGAGCTGTGACTGACCCAAGGTCACCCAGCTGGCTTCACGTGGAGGAGTGGGGAATCAAACCCAGTTCTCCAGATTAGAATCTGCCGCTCTTAACCACTACACCACACTGGCTTTGCAAAAAGTGCAATTCCCAGCACACTTAAACCCCTCTAGGACCATTGAGTTTAGTGGACTTCGACGGATATAACTTAAGACTGCACTGTTATTTAGGTAAAAGTTTCTCTGGCTCAAAAGCCAGTCGAATTCAACTCTAGTGGGTGGTGCTCATCTCCGTTTTAAAGCCGAAGAGCCAGCACTGTCTGAAGACTTTTTCCGTGGTCATGTGGCCAGCATGACTAGATGCCGAGGTGCACGGAACGCTGCTACCTTCCCACCAATGTGGTGCCTGTTTATCTACTTGCAAGTTCTTGCTTTCAGACTGCTAGGTTGGCAGGAGCTAGGGCCAGAGATGGAAGCTCACTCCACCACACGGCACTTGGGTCTCAAACTGCCAAACTACCGGTCTTCTGGTCTGCAGTTGAGTGTCTTAACCACTGAGCCATCATGGCCCTTTTATTTACTGAGGAGCAAATCCCACCCCTGACCTGGATGGCTTAGGAAAGCCCGATCTTGTCAGATCTTGGAAGCTAAGTACGGTCAGCCTAGGTTGGTGGGTGGGAGACCACCAAGAAAGTCCAGGGTTTTTACGCAAAGGCAGGCAATGGCAAACCACCTCTTGCCTCAAAACCCCCTTCAGGTGTTCCCATAAGTTGGCTGTGACTTAACAGCAGTTTACATACACAAATCCCATTGATTTCCATAAGAGCTACATCTGTACACAGGAGCTTAAGATCTCAGCCTGAGTTCTGATTCAAAATCTGTCATTCTGGACATCTGAATTCTAAGTAGGGAATGGATGCTGGATTAACTCATGTTCTAACTGTGACTTCCAATTTTGGCGCTCACTGGATGAGTACGCTTTCATTGGAGCTCCGATGATAGCGGCCCATTCCCCTGGTGGCTGGGAGGGCTACCGGCTGGACCCGGTCCCTCCTTGAGCCCTTGTAGGGGGCTTTCAGCCTGGGGCACAAGCGGTGCCTCTCCCAAGGTGAATGCCAAGGAATTGAGGCTCCTCTTTGCCTCGATAGCTCCCACCACCACACAACCAGAAATGGCGACAGAGATGCACACCAGGATGAGTGAGCAGGCAGTCAAAAGCCTTTCTCTTACCTGACAGAAGATGTCTGATGAAGCGTGAGTCTTTTGTATGTTAATCCAGAGGGCCAGATAAGCATTTAAGCCTTTGATCCTCAACTTTAAAGTGTGTGTGGGGGGGAGTTAACTCCACCTCACAAAGATAAGAACTCTTTGAAATTCATCCCAGAGGAGGAGGGGTGCAACCAAAGCACTTTCAGCTGAAACAGGAGCCAGATAAGCTTAAAGTGTTTTCTTTAACTGGCTCCAGAGACTTTTCAAGAACTTTCTCCAAACATAAACAACCCGTCTCTAACTACGAAAATCATGGCACCTAAAGTCAGACTTTCTCCTGGAACTGCGAGTTCAAATACATCATCATCAAAAGCAGAAGCAACCATAGACTTTCCAAATATGTTAAATGCTACATTGTGCCCTCCGCTGGACCAGATGACAAGTCTCAACACAAAATTTGATACTCTTCAAAAATGGCTTGAAGAAACCAATCTGAGATCAGAGGAAACTGCCAAATCAGTTAAAAAGTGGATGCCAAGACTAAAAAACTTAAGCAGTGACTGGAGGTAGTGGGAAAAAGAGAACCCCAGATGAACACCAATTGTTACAATTGCAAATGGAAAGATCAATTTATGTAGTGAGATTCCAAGGAGTCCCAGAGCACAGTGGAGAAGATCTGAAGAAGCTTTTAAGTGATACCTTGGTACCGGTGGCAGATACTACAGCAGAACTTTTACAGTCAGATATGGATATGGTTTATTGGACCCATCCAGATTACATCAAGAAAAATAATCTGCTCGGAAAGGTTTTTGTGAGATTCTCCAAAAGATCAAGCAGAGATCAAGTACTTAAAGTGACTTATGGGACTACCCTAAAAGTCAAAGGTACAGAAATAAAAGTATTAAAAGACATTCCATTTGAAATCAGGAAAAAGAGGAAGCAATATAAAAATCTGACAACCTTTCTACAGAAAAATTCCACATCCTACAAATAGCTCTTTCCTGAAGAGCTCACTTTTAAATTTAAGGACAACAAAGAAAGAGTGGACTTTGTTACAAAAGCTATAGCCTTCTTTCTTGGAGCAGTGTCAAACAATGGACAAACCGAAAGGAACAGCACAGGATGACAAGACGTCAGATCACAGTGACTATGATTTGGGAAGATATGGAGACACATCGAGCAGCTCCTCTGAGGAGGACTCTGAATCTGAGTTAGGAGCTGCTGCCCTAAATTACTTAAAGTCAAATGGGACTTTGATAAAAAAAATAAGCTTACAGGGAAGAAACCGAAAAAATAAGAAGCATGAATCCAGTTATACGTTTGGAACTATGAATTGCCTGACGTACCTATTTCAGCTTTAAAAAAAAATCCTTCTATATTACTAAATAGTATATAAACATAACTCTTATGCTTCGTCTTGTTAAAATGTATTGTAAGTGAAATCTCAGTCAAGCTATGTAACACTGAAAATGACCCCTGCCACTTGGGTTTTTAGTGGGCTTCTTTTCTTTTTCCCATAGTTTGTAGTTCCCCCTTCCTATTTTCTGTTGTAGTTTTATAGAAAAGCAATAAAAATTATAAATGAACTCATGTTCTAATCACACGCTGCCAACAGAAATGATTTTTTCAGTAATCAGTTCTAGAGTTCATTGATCTGTTTGTGGCTGTTTGGCGGGATGCTACACCATATTACCTGTTAACCATGGGTGTGTTCAGATGGGCAGCTAATCCCGCCATTGGCCTGGCTTTAATTTGAGCTAGATCTTTTCGATCCAGTGTTGCATGATCAGACGGCTCGCCTGTGAAGCGCTTTACCACACGTGACTCCCGTGGTTGATTGTCTAGATGGCATCCGCCGTGAGGAGCCGTGCAGTCAGCGCTTTTTTAAAAAAATCATGTCTGTGCATGTGCATATGCACCTCACCCTATACTTGTTTTTCTGTGCATGCGTGGACTAAAATGGTACAAGTGCTGCCAGTGGTACCTTCCTCTAGGTATCCTTTCAGTTTATAAAGTTGATAAAGTGCAAAGGACCGTCAGAAACCTTAAATTGTTTGGATCACTTGAGTGAAGCTCTAGGGACATCATATGTTTAAGCAGTTATGCGCGCGTTGCTAAGAGTTTTTTTTAAAAAAAATGGTGGCCATTTGGGATGGTCTGGAGACCATTCCTACAAGCTGATTGCATGCTGGAGGTATGACCTGATGGTGGAAAGTCCGGCATTGGCCCATTGGTCAGCTTTAGACTGGACTTTCACTACTATCTTTTAAGTACAGATCCCCGATGGGGATCAACAGGCTACTCGTGGAAGTGGCACATTTCCCAGATGTTGTGATCTGGACATGCATTTTAAATCTACCGGGCACTCGTGCCTGGTGTGGCTCAAAAGAACCATATGAACGTGCCCCATGTAATCCAGTGCAGCTGGCTTTTCGCACATGTTCACATTCACACTGCTGGATTGGTTCCTGATACCTCCCTTATCTTTGCTCAGTAACTGCTCTGTTCATCAGGCAACTGTTCAAATCGATGAATAGATGATTTACAAATTGGTCATCAGTCAGTGCTGTGTTTCCATGAAACCCTACCCTTTAGTGTTCATCTAAGTAATCAGTGCTGCTAGTGGGCACTGATCTGTTTGAATTAGCAACGTCTTTGCTCCTGCACGGTTTTGGGGGAACTTGATGCAAAGCAGTTTGGCAGGCAGTCATGGCTGCTCAGTGAAAACCCGACAGACCAAGTGATCTGATCACCACCTCTGAACATGGCAGGTTTAGCAGTTAAATGAGTGCAAGGCAAAATTTGCCCTAAGCTGGATAGCCCAGGCTTGCCCAGTCTCGTCAGATCTCAGAAGCTAAGCCGGGTCGGCCCTGGTTAGAAATTGGATGGGAGACCGCCATGGATTCCAGGGTCATGATGTGGAGGCAGGCAGTGTCAAACCACCTCTGAAGAAAAGCTCCACCTCTGAATGTCTTGTGCCTCGAAAACCCCATGGAAACCATAAGGCAGCTGTGACTTAACAGCAGAAAAGAAAGGCAAAATTTACCAATCTAAAGTGACATCAAGCATATAACATTGCCAAATGCTCAGGGACTAACCTACTGGGTATGTTTAACCTGGAGAGGAGACGCCTGAGAGGTGATATGATCATTATCTTCAAGTACTTGAAGGGCTGTCATAGAGAGGATGGTACAGAGCTTGTTTTCTGTTGCCCCAGAAGGTTGGACCAGAACCAACGGGTTGGAATTAAATCAATGGCAAACCACCTCTGCTTTTCACATGCCTGGAAAGCCCCATGCTGGGGTCTCCAAAAGTCAGTTGTGACTTGGTGGCACTTTTGTTCATATACGATTTAGGAATCATAGGAGTAGAACTCCCTTGAGTTGTGTGTGGAACATGTACATGAGGTCAGTTGAAGGCAAAAACCACATGCAAGCTGATACAGCTGCAAAAGGGCATTTTGTTAATTCCACTTGGAAAATGGCCTTCCTATCTACAGAGATAATTTCTCCTGGAAAACGGATGCTTTGAGGATGGACTCTGTGGCATTGTACCCCCCTGAGGCACCTGTCCTCCCTAGGCTCCACCCCCAAATCTCCCAGATTTTCCCAATCTGGATCCTGCTACCCTACCCCCCATCCTCTGCTGGTGACCCTAATTACAAATGAAAATTATAAGAACATAACGTCAACAACTTTGCATGCCATTTAAACTTTCCAAAACTCTAGATCAGGGGTCCTCAAACTTTTTAAACGGGGCCAGTTCACTGTCCCTCAGACCGTTGGAGGGCCGGACTATAGTTTTTAAAAAAAACTATGAACAAATTCCTATGCACACTGCACATGTCTTATTTTGAAGTAAAAAAAACAAAATGGGAACAAATACAATATTTAAAATGAAGAACAAGTAAAGTTAAATCAACAAACTTACCAGTATTTCAATGGGAACTATGGGCCTGCTTTTGGCTAATGAGATGGTCAATGTCCGGTTCCATATTTGTCACTGCTAGTCGTAACAAGTGATGCAAGTGTGCATCAGTTAGTCTAGATCTGGTTGGAGATTTCAGATGTTATTTTGCGGGTAGGGAAAGCGCACCGGGGGGGGGGGGGTGCACGCGCAAGCAAGGCACCCTTGACAGGGCTGTTTTCTTTCCCTCTCCGAAGAAACAAAGAACTCAGCATCCTCACAAACTTTTTAAGGCAGCAAGCCCCCAGCTGCTTCTCCCTGAAACTCCACTACTTCAGGCATCATGATGGGAAAGAGAAACCTCTCTCTCTCTCTCTCTCTCTCTCCCCCTCCGATTCCCAGCAGCACAAAAAGCCTCGAAAAAGACCCCCGCCCGGCTCTTGGGACTGGCGCAGGTCTCCTAGCCGGCTAGGAGACTTGGGGCCAGCCAGAGCGCCTGCCACCCCACACTTACCCTCTTCCAGTCTTCCTTTTGCCTCCTCCTGGCTGACTGGAAGCAGGGGGGCGGGGCTTTGTCATGTGGCCCGGGACGAGTCGGCTGCAATTTTTCGCTGCTTTGTGTGCTTCTGGGAATTGGAGGACAGGCAGCGGCACACCCGGCGGGCCAGAAAAATGCTCTCGGCGGGCCGCATGTGGCCCGCGGGCTGTAGTTTGAGGACCCCTGCTCTAGATAAATTTATGAGTTTTTTTCTCTAGATGTTCTTCTGTCACAATAACTTAAATTGACATTTATCAGGGAAATGGCAGCCCAACATATGAAGCTGCCTTATACTGGATCATACCATCGGAATAATAGGTTTAAATTAAGGGCGGGAAGGTACCGACTGGATCTTAGGGAAAACTTCCTGACAGTAAGAGTTGTTCAATAGTGGAATCAGCTGCCTAGGGAGGTGGTGAGCTCCCCTTCACTGGCAGTCCTTAAGCAGTGGCTGGACAAAAACACTTGTCAGGGAGTCTAGACTGAACCTGCATTGAGCAGGACATTGGACTAGATGGCCTAGATGGCCCTTTCGAACTCTGTGATTTTATGACCATTGGTTCATCAAGGTCAATATCGTCTACTCAGACTAGCAGCCACTCTCCAGCATCTCAGGCAGACGTCTTTCCCATCATCTCCTACCTAGTCCTTTCAACTCGAGGTGGCGGGGATTGAACCTGAGACCTTCTGCATGCCAAGTAGATGCCCCAACACTGAGCCACAGCCCCTCCTGTCAATATTAATTAACTGAGCAGAGAAGTAGATTTTGCATGCTTGCCACACTTCACTTGCAATTTATCACAGACATCAGTTACCCAGTGTATGCGTGTGTGGATTTGTGTGTTTTCAGGGTTTTAAAAAGGATCGTTATTACCATCATTATTCACACAATGTCCTCCAGATGGTAGGATGATGGCTGAGAAATCATTTTTGCAGCAGATAAATTTTCGCCTGCAGGGGCTCCCTAAATACTTGTTTTGTCAAGACCCTTTAAAAAGCCCTTGTGCTTCGACGCTTCTCTTTGAAGAATGGGCTGGCCAAAAGGAGAAGTCTGTCTACCCATTTCTGTCCCACCATTCCATCAATGAGTTAAGGGTAGTACATAGGATAGCCTCCCCCTTCATTTTGTCATCCCAATAAACACGAGAGTTATCTAGTTTTGGGTTTTTCAAGTATCATCCCTTCACTCATGAACGTTTCTGTAAGCTGATAATAGCAAGTTTAGCATAGGCTGAGGACAGACTGGCAATCTGCCCTGGGATAGGTCCACATGGGAAGCGGGGGAAGGGAGCCTGTTCAGACATGCACAGCTGTCCCTCGGCTCCCTTCCGCACTTACCCGCTTTGAAGCCGGTTTTCTTGCGCTTTAGAAGGACACCAGGAGAAACCGGTGTCCAGAGGCCATCTTGCGCTTGCCTCCTGCTTCCAGGCAGTGTGCACCAGAAGAAGGCGGGAGGCAAGCGGAGGCGGCAGTGCAAACGCAGCATTTTGCCAGTTTGTGCATAAGCGCTCATGCGCACATGAGCGCATGCGCACATGCGCAAATTGCCAAAACAGCCCTATCATGAGCTGTGGAGGCCAGCCCACCTGGGGCCACTCCGCAGCAGCCTGAACACTCCATAACGGCATCCTTGCGCAATACCCTGGCCAATGTGGACAGCCAGCCCCGGTGGACTTTTCCCCCGCAGCTTTTGCCTCCGGATTCATCCCACTCCAGATTGCCAGTCTGTCCTCAGCCATAGAACCAATTAGACGTGGAATAGATTTTTCTCACCAAAAATGGGGAGGTTTTATTCTTAATAAGGTAACCTTAAAATTGACAGTTGACTTGTTTATATATTAGAGATAGTTCGTGCTATTCTGCACATACACAAAGGGTGGAGCTTTGGGGGGAAACTTCCTTTCTTTCCTTCTTATGGTCAGAGGGAACAAAGAAACAAAATGGAGTAGATCAGAACTAGAAAGATGAGTTAGACTGTTGTTTCCATGAAATCCTTTCCCTAATTTTGGAGTAAAGTTTTTCTTAGACGTTAAGCACACACATCTCTCTGCTGCATTAATCCACTGTGCTTCATTCACTCTGCTAAATAGCCAACAGTAAGGCCAGAGGTGTCAAGGGCTGAGGACAGACTGGCAATCTGAAGCGGAGACAAAGCGGAGGGAACTGGAGCGGGGGAAAAAACCCACGGAGCTGGCCGTTCACACTGGCCAAAGCAATGCGGATCAGCGGCGATACGGAGCGTTCAGACTGCCACGGAGCGTTCAGACTGCCGCATAGCCAGCGCGCGCGGCTTGCGCGCGCCGCTGCACTTTTTTTTGTTTTCCTTTGATGTTTTTCGCACATGCGCACATGCACACATGCGCATATGCGCAAAACTTTTTGCCGGTGCGTTCACACTTCCTCCGGATGCCTCCTGCTTCTTCCAGTTCACACTGTTTGGAAGCGGGAGGCATGCGGAGGAAGGCCCCTGAACACCGGGAAAAACCGGTGTCCGGGTAAAGCGGAAGAAAAGCGACTGGGAGATGGGTAAGTACGCAACGGAGCCGACGGGCAGATGCGCATGTCTGAACGTGCTCCTTTCCTCCGTTTGCGAAGCGTGCCTGCCCCGCTTTAGATTGCCAGTCTGTCCTCAGCCAAGCTCATTTCTTACAAGGGCCTGTCTGAGTAGACAATGCTGACTTTGATGGACTGGTGGTCTGGTTCTGTATGAGGCAGCTTCACGTGTGTTCATGTGATATACAGTGTGACATAGCCGGCAAAGAACCCATGATGCTACAAGGCAGCTTAGCCAAACCAGCTTCCAATGGGCACTGGCTGCGGTGAACGCAGTGAATATAAGGGACAGACACAGCGGATATACGTCAAGAGCTTGGTCCTACAGCAACACCCTAATGTATTCCCCTGGGTTTGGGGCATGCACATATGAATTTTTTAGAGTACTCTGGTTTGGTTCAAGAGGGCAAGTTTCTTTTGTAGTTTCTCCAGACTCAGGATGAAACTGTTGCCATTTTACCCAACTATATGAATGTAATTCAGTAGAAGTGTCACCATGAAGTTTGCCTCTCGGTGACATAAAAGCAGCTTTAAACTGGTGCACTTACTTACTTCATTTGTGCACCACCCGTCTCCCCAGTGGAGACCCAACATGCCTTGCACCATTCTCCTTTGCCTCCATTTTATCCTCACAAATGACCCTGTAACGTAGGTTAGGCTGGGAGAGTATAAGTGGCCCAAGGCCACCCAGAGAGCTTCCATGGCAGGAGTGGGGATTTGAACCTGGTTCTCCCATATTCTAGTCCAGCACTCTAACCACTTCAATATCCTGGGTCTCAATATAACATATAAGTGGTTAAAAATAGCAACAAAGGAAACATGGACTATTTGATGAAGAAAATGGGTAGAATGAAAATGTTATTCCCAGTCATATACAAAATTTAAAATAAATTGTTTAAAACAATCATATATTCCCCAGTTTAAATTGATTATAAAGGCCTTTCCTTTATAATTGTTTGTTCATAGAGGCCTTGTAACCATAAAATACAGTTGCTGATGCTCTCAGCCAGGCCCTGTGCCCAGGAATGAGATAAGAAGAATGAACACCCATGTTGGACTAGCATCTGTGAGAACCAGGTTCAAATCCCCACTCTACCATGGAAGCTCACCAGGTAACATTTGGCCGGTCACTTACACTCCCTCATCCTAATAAATCTGAAATGATTGCTGTGATGCTAAATTGGAGGAGATGAGGACAGCATAAGCTGCTTCGGTTCCTTGTTGGAAAGGGAAATCTAAGGCTGTGACACACACTAAATAATCCACTTTCAATGCACTTTTCAGATGGATTTTTACTGTGTGAACTGGCAAAGTCCAATTTGAAAATGCATTGAAAGTGGATTATTTAGGGTGTGTGACTGCAGCCCAAATGAGGTGTGTGGGTTTTTTTTTTTTTAAAAATTATGAATAGGGTGCCCACTCTGGGCTTGCACCCCTTAGTTTGGAATGTGTGTGACTTAGGGTTGCCAGCTCTAGGTTGGGAAACTCCTGGAGATTTGGGGGAGTGAAGCATGGGAGGGCATGGTTTGGAGAGGGAAGTATAATGCCATAGAGTCCACCTTCTAAAGCAGCCATTTGTTACAACTGCTGTCGCCAGGAGATCAGCTGAAATCCCAAGAGATCTCCAGCCACCAACTGCAGGTTGCCAACCCTAGTGTGACTGCTGTATCCTGATACAACAGCTGAAATTGTGTTGCACATCTTATTGGGCCGTGCAGTGTTCTGAGTTCCAAAGTTCTTCTAGAACTTTGATCCCTGTGCCGATAGGAAAGAAATCGCATCCGTTCATTGGCATTCATGTCTTCTGCTTGAAGGGACTAGCTGGTTGTCACTGGGGATCTATCTAAAAAAATGTGTATGAAATATTCCTTTAGGACACAACATAAACAAAGGGAGGCATGGAATGCAGCTGACAAAGTCTAAGGATAGATTACGCCAATCCTAGATGGAGAAAGTTATTTTCTTTCGACACTGAACTGGAGGGATGGCAGATTTGCTCAGTGCAACTTGCTGAAACTCCTGTAACTGGTTCTGGCAATGGAGGGAAAGGTTCCATTCGGTTTCATAAATATTTATCCTGATCCCCCACTCCAGACTCTCTGTAAGTAACTCAGTTTCACCCTGGCAGCTAGATTTTCCTGCTTTCCATAAGAGGTCTATTCTGATAGTTCGACACGGGCATTTCCAACAAATAGGAACAATATTGCGGGGCCGAAAGGCAAATCATACCAAATACTGCTGCGTATTCCATCAACGGCTGTATTTCAGCATGTTTCAGTCCCTTGACGTACTCACTGACAATGACAGGAACTTGGATACAGAACCCTACATACAGCAAATGTTGGTTTTATTTAAACGCTCTGGGGGTCAGACACCACATCAAGGTGACTTTATGAAAGTTCCCCATTCGTATTAGAATCTTGCTTGGCATTCATATATTCATATTCCTTCAAAGGGAGTTTTCTTTCACATTGAAAATGTGAAATTTGACTGATAGTTTGGAATTGTAAGCTGCCGATCTCTCGTGCAGTTCCTTTTATTTTCTCAATGGATCTTAACAATAAGGAAGCGTCGTCTATTGCTCGCAGCAGTCTTTTTAATACCCTTATAAATTTCTGACAATTAAGTCCAAGTTTGTCAGACTCTTAATCATGACACTGTCCAGAGTTCCATTACAAATTGCCTTGTCTGTAAATATTGATAGCTGAACTATCTTGAGAGATATATCTGCAAATGTTATTCATTGGGCTAGGCTACTTCTAAGACACCTCTTCAGAGTCTTGCTTGAGGCATCTTATAATTAGAACATCATCACATTATTAAGCCATAGGACAGTATAAAAACTATCCATGAGACAGAGGAAGACCATTAAAAGCTGGTAAGATAAAATACCTAATTAAAAGCCTTGGCTAAAAAATGATATATGTTTTAGCCTGGCACCTAAAAGTCAGTAGGCACCAGGCAAACATCAAGGGAAAGCAGTTCCAGAGATGAGAAGCCACCATGGAAAATGGCCTCTCTGGTCTCCATCTCCCTCACCTCTGAAGGTGAGAGATCAAGATGGGTAACTGGTCCCTTCCACACGAGCGAGATAATCCGGAGGGGAAACAAGGCTTTTTTTGCTCTGGAGCAATTTGCCCCGCAGTTGCGTGATCACACAGGTCTGTGGACCTGCCGGGGCAAATTGCCACTGCATGATCAGACGCAACCACGGGCAAGTTGTTGGTTTTTTTGTGGTTGGTTTCTGAGGCGCTTAAACGGGATTGATGAATCACCTCCCCCACCCTAAGGGCTTTCAATGATGTGCACACAGAGAAGACGGGGGGGAAACAACAGTGTGGCATCGGGATAGCGTGCGATCACGCTATCCGCAATGCCACACTTCGGCACTGGAGTGATCACACGGAGAAACTCCGGCTGTGAACCACAGCCAACGATTTGATACTGGAGTTTCACTAGTCGCTTTTTACCATGATTTCCCACCAGATCAAAATGGTTTGCGACGGTTTGACGACGGTTGCAGGACGCTTCCCAGATGTGCTGGTGTGATCATGCCACTTTGATCCTGAGCTGAATCGTCCCTCTTCCGTGGGAAATGATCACGCTCCATGTTAGTCTATCTGTATGATCACGCCCCGTGTTAGTCTATCTGTAGCAGTAGAAAAGAGCAAAATCCCAGCACCACCTGAAACACTTACAAACTATGTGGCAGGGTAGGAGCTTTTGTGTGTCACTGCTCATGTCTTCAGATATCTGAAGACATGAGCAGTGACTCACAGACACTCCTACCTCGCCACATATTTTGTTAGTCTTTAAGGTGCCACTGGACTCTTGCTCTTTTCTACTGTTCTGAAGGTGAGGGCAAAGAGTAGGGCTTGAGAGGCAGATCTTAACTGGTGTGGGAGGAGAAGCTGGATAGTGTGGGAGGAGAAGGTACTTCAAGTACCCTAGCCCCAAGCCATTTGGGGACTTAAAGGCAAGAATGTGTTGGAGTGAGCAACTCAGCATGCCTGGACATTGGGGGGTGCTACCTAACTCTAAATGTGTAAAGGAATTTCTTTGAATGGGATGCCTCTCTTTGTCTTAACCTGGGAGCTGCCCTCTGAACCTTCCTTTCTCCCTCCCATTGTCCTTTCACTCTGTCTACATGGCCTTCCACAGAGACACATGTCTCTCTCGCTCTCTCCTGTAGAGGCAATGCCCTCATACTCTCATATACATGATGCCAGATTAGCTGTCCATTTGTGAGGGAAAGCACTCGCTCTCCTTTCAACTACAACTTGAATGTGAACTGGATCTACTTGAATAAATGTAAGTTCACTTTTTTTTTTGCAATATATTTCTTGGGAGATTTATTTACTGCACTCAGTATCCCGCTTCTCTGACTGGGCAAAACTCTGCTATATTAACCGAATATCCCCATAGAATGAACACTCTGAATTGTACCCCAAAAACAGATGGGTAACTAGTGCTGTGGGGTGATACGATCCCTGTAACCAACCCCAAACAGAACCTGGCAGCCGTATTTTGGACCAACTGAAGTTTGTGATTTCCCCCCAAGGGCAGCCCCATTTAGAGCATGTTACAGTAATCTGTCTTGGAAGTAGTCAGAGCACCATGGCCGGATCATGCTTTTCAAGCTGGAAAATCAGCCAGAGCTCATCAAATATGCTACATGGCACAGAGGAGACCTGAGCCTTCAACCATAGGACATGATCCAGTCACATACCCAGGGGTCATTTCGAACAGGAGCTCGGGGGAGCACAGCTCCGGGAGTTGGTGCCAGCCCCCCCCCCCCCAAGGGGGAATGCCTGCCTGTGTCATCGCTGCAGTAAAATGACCCTGTCCCCTAGAAAGGTCCTTGTTCCTCTTCTGAATGCTTCAGCCACCATTGAAGCTATCCTCCCAGAATAGTGGTATTTCTGAGGCTTGGATTAATAGCTGTCCCCTCTTTCTTTCTTTCTTTCTTTCTTTCTTTCTTTCTTTCTTTCTTTCTTTCTTTCTTTCTTTCTTTCTCTCTCTCTCTCTCTCTCTCTCTCTCTCTCTCTCTCTCTCTCTCTCTTTCCCTCCCTCCCTCCCTCCCTCCCTCCCCCCCTCCCTCTCTCCTGTCTTTCTTGCCTTCTGACGTACTTCTGGTGATGTCAGGTGGTTTAGCATATGCAAATAAGTTATGCTAATGAGTTATGCTAATGAGCTCCTGCACCTCTTTTTCTACGAAACGACCCCAGCACATACCCAAGCTATGAACCTGCTCCTTCAGGGAGGAATGCGGTCCTAGTTGACCTCAGCAGCACAAGTATGCATCACTTATAGGAAGTCTGTTAGATCTCTTTCTAGACTATATTTTATCTTATAAATAATCTGCACATTTTCTGTGTGATTTTTTTGCCACCCATTGAAATGATTTCTGAAGTCTTTTAAGGCTAATAAATCTGACAATGTAAAAACAGAGTACTCAGCGGCAGAATATTTTTGAAATCCTGTGATTATATCTTCTGGGTTTAAATAAAATCACAGGGGAGACAATGTGACCCATTTGTCAAGTAAGCATTATGTGTTTCAACTACTTTATCCCACGGTCGTTTAATTGCTACTTTGAGCTACATATACCAAAAGCTGAACATGATAAGTTTGGGGTTGATTTTATTGAGGGGCTGTCATTGTAACATACTGCCATTTCTTTTAAATGTATTTAATGTGTGTTTGTAGCTTGCCATCTGAAACAACAGTGGCCAAAGGGGGAATCCATTGAAACATATTGGACCTTCTCTGGACTTTGGGAGGTCACGTCATAGCATTGAATGCACATAATGCCAGTGAGAATGGGGTTATTAGTTGAATGAACCCCCCCCCCCCAAATCTTCTGGTTTGTCCCCCAGATCTTTCAAAGATCTCATCTGAATGAGCTTTGAATGAGCTTTGAATGAGCTTTGAATGAGCTTTGAATGAGCTTCCATCTTCTTACTGGTTTGTGAAACCTCCACCACCACCTGAGACATTCTGCTCCGGAAGCAGGGAACAGAGGTAATAAAAAGGGTTCTAGAAGCATAAGCAGAGTATCTTTGGGCGCGATCATACACACCCATTTGCCACAGAAGAGGGACGAGTCAATCGGATCAAAGCCGCACGATCACACCAGCACATCTGGAAAGTGTCCCTCAACCGTCGTCAAGCCGTCGTCAAGCCATTTTGATCCGGTGGGGAAGCGTGGTAAAAAGCTACTAGTGAAACTCCAGTATCAAATGGTTTGCTGCAGTTCACAGCCGGAGTTTCCCTGTGTGATCACTCCAGTGCTGAAGTGTGGCATTGTGGATAGCAGGATCACACGCTATCCCGATGCCACACCGTTGGTTTTTCCCCTCGTTCTCCGTGTGTGCATCATCGAAAGCCCTTAGGGTGGGGAGGCGATTCATCAGTCTCTTGTTTAAGCGCCTCGGAAACCAACCACACACACACAAAAAAAAACAACTCACCCACGGTTGCATCTGATCACGCAGTGGCAAGTTGCCCCGGCAGGTCCACAGACCTGTGTGATCACGCAACTGCGGGGTTAATTGCTCCAGAGCAAAAAAGCCTTGATTCCCCTCTGGATTATTTTACTCGTGCGGCCGCGACCTTTCTCTCGCTCTGAACGATTTCAATAAGCAGTCAATTATTGGTGAAGGGACTCCCCACTTAGGCTGTCTAGTACCTTTTTATCCCACCCTACCTCTAAGGAGCTTAGTGTAGCCTGTATGGCTTCCCATTTCCCATTTTGTCTTCACACCAACCCTATGAGGTACAGTAAAGAAGGGCCCAAGGTCACTTGACAAGCTTCCATGGTAGAATGAGCATTTGAACCAAGGCTTCCCATATTCCACTCCGACACTCTAACCACTACACCAGGGGTGGCCACACTGCAGCTTGGGAGCCTCATGCATCTCTTTCACACATGTTGTGTGGGTCTTGGCAGGGTGACTGGGGAAGCAAGGGGGTGGCATGCCTCCCCAACCGTTCTTCCCTTCCCCAGCCAGTATTCCCCTCTCTAGGTAGACTTGAGGTGGAGGGGAAGAGGAGAAAGAAAGCAACTTTAACTTTAAATGCATTCTCAAAGCCCCCCCCCCCGCTGCTTGGCTTGGAGAAGGCATTTGTCTCTTTAAATCCCTTCTCCAAGCCAATCAGCGAGGGGGGGGGGTTGCAGGATGCATTTAAAGTTAAAGTTGCTTGCTTTCCACCTCTCCCTCCCTCCCCCCATCTATTTGCTTTCTTTCCACCTTTCTTCCTCTTTTTCTCTCTTCATTTCTTCCTTTCTCTCTCTCTTCCTTCCTTCCCTCTCACTCCCTCCACCATCTATTTGTTTTCTTTCTTTCTCTCTTTCTTTCTCTCTGAGACAAATTAATATAATTAGCAAATAAATAAATATCATTGGACAAATTAATATCATTATCAATATCTGTTTTTACCCCCTTTTTATTTATTTTGACAGTCTCATTTGATGCTTTTGTTGTTCAGTCACACAGTTGAGTCTGACTTTTCGCGACACCATGGACCACATCACACCAGGCCCTCCTGTCCTCTGCTCATCTTCACATTTAATGTTAATAAGAAGCAAATTTGCATGTTTTCCAATTAAAAACGTGTGTAATGTTTGTTCATGTATTGCAGCTCTCAAACATCTGACATTTATTCTACATGGCTCTTATGTTAATCAAGTTTGGCCACCGCTGCACTACACCATTCTGACCATCAGTATATTCCTAAACAGAATTACACCCTTCGAAGCCTAAATTACCCAGATTTTGACCAGTTTTTCATGTTTTAGATTGTGGCCTTAATTAAAATTCCAGACTTTAAAAAAAATAAAAATTAGTTGTGGTCTTGATCCCTTGCTAAAATGTAGCTCTTTCCCTCCACATGGAATATAACCGTGGCAGCCTGCCAGATCTGTCTTGTAATGTTGTGCAAGTAGAAAAGTTTTATGTTATGCCAGAATTTCAGCATGAGACAGTTTTCCTGGCATGGGAATGCAGTGATAGAAAGTCAGTTTCTGCCTTTTGCAGAGGTTCAAGGAGTATGAGCCCTTGTAGGAGAAGGCTGCAGCCGCCGGGAGCACGTTGTCCAAGGGGTGCCTCCAGAAGCAGTTCAAGGAAACCATCACAAGGTTTCAAGGAAGCAAACCAACTGATAAAATATGAAAAACATGGAACAATATACCCAATGTAGAGCAGGGGAAAAGAGATATTGGCCTCTTCCACATTCTCATTTTCCTTGCTTCTGTACCCTATTGTCTCTCTTTTCCCTCCACACACGTTTTGCTTAATCTAGTGGTGGATTCAATATTACACCGCCATACCAGACATACAGAGGTGTAATATCAAATCGACCACTAGAGGGAGCAAAACATGTGAAGAAGAGCAGAAGAGATTGGATTTATATCCCGCCCTCCACTCCCCAAGGGAGTCTCAGAGCAGCTTACAAACTCCTTTCCCTTCCCCTCCCCACAACAGACACCCTGTGAGGTAGGCGGGGCTGAGAGAGCTTTTTCCCAAGCGGTCCTTGAGAGAACAGCTGGTACAGAGCTATGGCTTGCCCAAGGCCATCCAGCCAGGTGCAAGTGGAGGAGTGGGGAATCAAACCTGGTTCTCCCAGATTAGAGTCCGCGCACTTAACCACTACACCAAACTGGCTCTCATGCAGAAAAGAAGAAAAAATCCAAAACAACAGGGACACACAAGCAAGGGAAATGACAATGAGAAAGAGCCCCAAGTCTGGGTGATCTATGGTTACATATACCTTGATAACTTTTAGGTGTCTTGTATGTTGGGGTGTCTTTTATGTTTCTATAGAATCATAGAGTTGGAAGGGACCTCCAGGGTCATCTAGTCCAACCCCCATATGTAAACATATGTTTACAAGCCGGTGGACCCGCAATACTCGCGGGGGGGGGGGAGTGAGTCTCTTCCTCCTCCTCTCCCTCAGCGCACTGAGCCTCTACCCCCTCCCCCTTTGGCAGCTTCCCCCCTCCCTCCCTTCAAAACGGCAGCGGGGGCAGCAGGGAGACCGCCGTCCGCCGAGGCTCTCCCCCCTCCCCTCCTTCCTTCAAAACGGTGGCGGCAGGGAGATCGCAGTCCGCCAAGGCTTCCCCCCCTCCCCTCCTTCCTTCAAAACGGCGGTGGCAGGGAGACCGCCGTCCGCCGAGGCTCTCTCCCCTCCCCGAAAACGGCGGCGGCAAGGCCTCGCCGCGTCGCTTCCCACCCCCTCCCCTACAGTGGCCAGAGCTTTCTCCACGCATGCTCGGAGAATGCTTTAACTTTTCAGGGGATTTAAATATCCCCTGAGAAGTTTTTCAAACTTTTTGGATTTTTCTGCAGGCGGGGGGGGGGTCACCCCCCACCTGCGGAACCCCCCTGCCCTCCAAGTGCCCCCCCGCATGGAATTAGGTATTCGCACGCGGGGGGGGCACTTGGCTATTAGATATATAGATGTTAGGTGTCTTTTATGTTGGTGTCTATCAGCACTAATGGAGAAGGTGATGTCATGTCGTGTGGGCGATACACATTTAAGGATGGCTCTGAGAGAGGGTGTTTATATCCTTCCTTCTTCATTTGTGTAGAAAACAAGATGACTCTGTGTTAGCCATTTCAAGACCAGGCCAGCAAAACGTGAAGGAGGAGTATTTTCCCAGACTGAAAAGGAAGTCTAAAAATACTTCTCCTTCTGGTCCTGCAGGCCTGGAAGCAAAAGTTTGAGATATTGTTACTTTAGCGGCAACAGAGACATCCCATCCACCTCCATTCTCTCATCCCTCAAGCTCATTGTTGATGATATAAGACTTTCTTATATTGATTCATGCCTTTTGGATATTATGCTATTGTAGTCATTCACCTTCTTGTATTTCCCCACGCAGGAAGAAGAATCCAGAAGATGAATTACTACAATAGTGCAAAATCCAGCCATAAGGAGATTCAACCTTTGATAAGTATGCTTCTATTCTGGTCATCCTCGCTCTAGGGGTATATCACATTACATATAAGACATGGCTGTATTCATACTTCCCGAGTCCTAACCAGGATGGCCCAGGCTAGCTCAGTCTTATCAGATCTCAGAAGCTAAGCAGGGTCAGACCTGGTTAGTACTAAAACGGGAGGCGACCAAGGAAGTCCAGGATTGTTATTAGGGTTGCCATTCCCCCAGTGGGGCCAGGGCATCCCCTGATTTCAGAGGTCCCAATCCACTATGTCCCAGCTGGCTAATGGGGGAAGTGACATCATTGTGTTTCTGATGTTGGGGGCAATGCTCCAGGTTTGGGGCAAAACTTTACAGTTTTGAGGCCCAAAAACCCATAGAGTTTTGCCCAAAACCTAGAGCGTCTCCCCCAACAGTGGAAACATGATGTTGTCACTTCCAAGTTCCCTCTAAGCTGTGGAGTCTTGTGAGCAAAAAATCTACTTTGTGAGCTACTGGCATTAAAGTTGTGAGCGAGTGATTTGGCTGCTGCATAAATTAGTTTGCTCTGGAGCCATCCTTTCTGAGCGAAGACAAAAATGTGTGAGCCGGGGGCTAAAAAACTGTGAGCTAGCTCACACTAACTCAGCTTAGAGGGAACACTCATGGCACGCACACTTTGCCTGCATGGCAAAAGAACTACAGGGAGGATTGGGAGTCTCGCTGTTGGCAGGCCGCTAGGACCCTGCAACCCTAGTTGTTATGCAGAGGAAGGTGATGGCAAACCACCATCTCTTGTCTTGAAAACCCTACAGGGTCACCAATAGTAGGCTGTGACTTGACAGCACTTTCCACCATCATCTCACCCTGAACATCTCCAAATGAAATAAACAGGGGTCATTTCGTAGAAAAAGAGGTGCAGGAGCTCATTAGCATAATTCATTTGCATAACTCATTTGCATATGCCACACCCCCTAACATGCCGGAAGAGTGTCAGAAGGCAACACCCACCCCTCAGGCTCCACTCCACAGGTGAGTGAAACTGACCTGCTCTTCCTCCATTCCCTTCCCCATCCAATACTTTGTGCAATAAAAATAAACGTAAAGAACACACCCTCATTCTCTTCCTGCTCCCTTGAAACCACCAGGTTTCAAGTAGACTTGAGATACCCAGGACATGTGCACCACCCATCCCTTCCCCTTCCCCTCCCCACAACAAGACACCCTGTGAGGTAGGTGGGGCTGAGAGAGGTCTTTTGAGAACTGCTCCTGAGAGAACAGCTCTGAGAGAACTTGTGACTGGCCCAAGGTCACACCAGCAGCTGCATGTGGAGCCGAGGAGGGGGCGGGGCTTGGTCATGGCCCCGCCCCCTGGGCTTCTCACTCCCAGAGCTGCGCTCCTGTGCGCTCCCGCTCCAACAGACCCCTGGAAATAAGGAGGGCATTGTGATCCATCTCAATTTCTCCTGGTCCATGTAAGAAAACTGCATCTGGAGAGAAGCTGAGGTCTCCCTAAGCCTAAGACCCCCCCCCACACACACACACACCTCAGCCGTCATGTCCTCTAGGACACAACACTTTGTGGGATTCTGGTTGTGTGCATGGATACTATTTTGGTGATCTCACAAGAAAGCTGTAAAGTTCTGTTTTGTGCATGAATTTTTAAACCCTCGACACCCAGCTCCGAATGAAGTACGGACAAAAGGGATAACTGATTCTTATGGCTTTCTCTTTCCGCTGAATGGTTTGAAGTCCCCAAAGCCAAATGTAGTTTAATGTACGTATTAAACTTTAATGGACAATGTAAATGCTGAGTGTAGTAGTAAAGAGTAGTTTTCTCTCTTTCTTTTTTTAAAAGTAGAATTCTAAAGAAGGCTATTGATGCATTGTGTACTAATGAACAATGCCCTCCCAAAACAGCAAAAGAGAGTCTAATATCCTCTTTAAACAGATGAAACTAAGAGCTGTTATATTAATGTACCAAAAGTAATTGTTGATTTCCCCTGTACTAGAATTCAGATAAATGTGATGTTTATTTCTGGTCACTTAATTCTTAGCCACCTAGAAATGAACATGGCATTTGGCTCTTCGCTTTATGATCAATGGTGCCATTTAAAAAGCAGAAAACAGTTTTATTCTCAGCATAACTAAACAAATATTTCACATCCAATAAAATTACCACCGATAAACAGGCCTTCCCCCCTCTCTTGGTGGAATGTCTGCCGACAGACCATAATTCCCCCAAGTTGTTTTGCCGCTTAAAAAGAATACAATAGCATTTAGAGCCAATTTCTCTCTTTATGGAAATTGGCTCTCCCGACAGGTTGCTAGGTTATGACCATTCATGTAACTCACATGGTCTTTGCTTTACAATCTTTGGATAAGCAGATAATGAAAATCCATACGTTAAAGAAATAGCATCTGTATAGCTCAGGTCGGTAGCAAAGACTGTGAGGGCAGGATCTGGCCCCCTGGAGCCTTACTAAATTATAATCAAGGTGCAGTTAAAGAAAATAATGTCTATATTTTTTATCTCATGCACATCTGGGGACATTTCACTGCCTTAGAGACCCCGATTTGGGTGAAAAGGCAGCCTATAAATGTTTTAAATAATGGTAACAGATTACTGCTAATGTGCTTCTTGATAGGGAAAAAGAAGAAGAGGAGGAGGAGGAGGAGGAGATTGGATTTATATCCCACCCTTCACTTGGAGTCTCAGAGCAGTTTACCATCTCCTTTCCCTTCCCCTCCCCACAACAGACACCCTGTGAGGTAGGTGGGCCTGAGAGAGCTCTTTCAAGAACTGCTCATGAGAGAAAAGCTCTGAGAGAACTTGTGACTGACCCAAGGTTGGATTGGGAGAACAAAATGGCCACCACTTAATGGCACTCTGGGAATTTTCCCTAGTCTTTCTAGTAAAGAACATGGTCATTAGGGGAGGCAGCCTAGAGTGTCACCCAGAAGACACATTCTCCCCAAACTCCACTCTCCACAGGTAACCTCCCCAATCTCCCAGCATTTGCCAAGGCAGGGTTAAGAACCCCATTATTGCTGCTGTAGGATGACTACTTTATTAGCCAGACAAAAATGCTTTAATAAATAAAAAATGTGGTTACTTTTCAAGCTTGGTATTCATCCCTGAATCATAAAAGTAGTAGAAACTGCTTCAGAAAGTTATGTGGAACCCATCTGAAGATGCTGCACTATGGAGGAGACCAATACCATCAAGCCGAGTATCAGCCATATTTAGCAGCCCATTAATATCCTGGTTGGACCCATCTGTTCTTTTAATGAAAATATAACACACCCCAAATGAGTTTATTAGTTAACTGCTGATCTGTGACTTATTAAACCCCCACCCACCCCCATACTGTGGGTTATTACCCTATTGACTGGGCTGCCAAAAGCATGTTCATATTATATGCAATCCCACCCTAGCTCCAAGTGTGAAGTGGCCTTCCATCCATGTTTAGGATTTCCTAGCAGGTCCACTTAATGGTAGGCCAAGAAGTGCTGTTGCTCTATTATTCTCCCCCCCCCCCCCCCCGCAATACTGGTAAATACCAGGGTTCCACATTGTAAAGTTTCAGTGCCAAGGCGTTCCCCACAGCTCTGAACTGGTTCAGGAATCTTCCCCCACCATGAGCGTTGTTATGTTCTGTGATTAAATCTGTGATTCAATTACCTTGAACCTTATTCAATTACCTTGAAACTTATTCAGTTACCTTGAGACTTATCCGCCCCTGAAATTATCCAACTATTATCCTGGGATTACCTTGAAACATTCAATTAACTTGGAATTTATTCAATTACCTTATCCAACTGCCTTGTTTGGGCAAGGTCAGGGGTGCGGTTTACCTATGCATATAAGCAGGCCCCCTGACCTCCATTTTCTTATGCTTCATCTGGACCTGAAATAAACTTGCTGTGCTGAAATCACTACCACCGGCCTCCCGACTCCAATACTTTTCAAGATTCACCATGGGGCTCTCCACGATTCCTTACCTTTAAACACAATTTATTTTATTTATTTATTTTTGGGATTTCTATCCCGCCCTCCCCGCCTTACAGCCGGCTCAGGGCGGCTACCAACAAATTTGTTATACAATAAAAACACTAAAACAGTATCCATAAAATATATAATCCCACACTATTCTTGCCTCCGTAGCGCAAAATGCAAGCCAAGCGCTGAGTAGACCATGCGCTTGCACAAATGAGTGTTTAAGAAAAAAAAAATTCCCACGCCGGGTCGCAGATAGATATGCAAGCAATGGGGGCCGGTGATTTTCCCATACGCACAAACGCATGCGCAGTCCAGTTTTTGGGTTTTTTTAAAAACCAGGCCGCCGCGAGGAGCGGCGGGGCCATCTGATCCATCGATCGCACAACAAGGCTGCTTTGGCGAGGGATATGTGATCATCTTATCCCGATGAAAACTATTTCGGACAATAAATATGCGGGAGAGGAAGTGCGGCAAACGGTCAGTGTGATCACAGCCCCAGTTAAGACATAGACAGATCTAAAACTAGTTCTATTTAAATATGACCTCCATTGAGCCAGGCAAATAGCAGCCTTGGCCTGAGCTCATCAGAGTTTAGAAGTTAAGCAGGGTCAGCTTTGGTTAGTACTTGGATGGAAGACCCCCAGGGAAAGCCAGGGTGCCAATGGTGAATAACCTCAGTTGGCATCTTGGCTTCAAACCTATGAGGGGAGCCATGACCTGGATAGCCCAGGTGAGCCCGCTCTCATCAGATCTTGGAAGCTAAGCAGGATCAACTCTGGTAAGTACTTGGAGGAGAGACTTCCTTGGAATACCAGAGGTGGGGGGTGGGGGCGGGCTTTATTCAGCCACCTCTATCCTCCAGGCCTCCAGTAGGGGTCAGTCACCAGAGGTTGCCATGACTTCCAGGGGCACACACACTCACACATGCTGTAAATTGCTTGTGACTTGATGTCATGTTATCATGATTAAAACAGGGGGAAAAGTAGCCTTTCCATATCCAATCAGGAAGGGGCCCCTAAAAGGGTAAGTGGGAGGGCCGCTCTGAAAAATAAATGTCCCGTGAAGGATGACACAAACCTTTGTACGCTGACTGAACACAGTCCCCGATTGATCGTGGAGCTGGAATTATCCTTGTTGTTGTTGTTCAGTCGCACAGTCGAGTCCGACTCTTCGTGAGCCAGTTTGGTGTAGTGGTTAAGTGCGCGGACTCTAATCTGGGAGAACCGGGTTTGATTCCCCACTCCTCCACTTGCACCTGCTGGATGACCTTGGGCAAGCCATAGCTCCGTACCAGCTGTTCTCTCAAGGACAGCTTGGGAAAGAGCTCTCTCAGCCCCACCTACCTCCCAGGGCGTCTGTTGTGGGGAGGGGAAGGGAAAGGAGTTTGTAAGCCGCTCTGAGACTCCAAGTGAGTGAAGGGCGGGGTATAAATCTAATCTCTTCTCTTCTCTTCTTCGTGGCCCCATGGACCACGTCGTGCCAGGCCCTCCTGTCTTCTGTCGTGTTCCGGAGTTTGCTTAATTTCATGTTTGTTGCATTGATGACACTGTTCAGGAATTATCCTGAACACAGCTAAAAAGGGGGTGGGGGAACCCACCCCAAAAACTGATTTGGGTGCCATAAAAGTGGAACAAAGACAATATAAAATGAATTAAACAAAATAAATCAATTTATCATACAGTGCTCTTAAAAGACAAATTAAAAACAACAACAACATAGGCCTTGAATTTAGCCTTTAGGACCAAAAAGCCACCAGACGGAGTAGTCCTCAATATACAATGTGTAGTACAAATGAGTTTCTCAAAGTTGATCATATATGCACAAGACCACGTTAAATCTGACCCAGTGAGTATCTCAAAGCTGATAGCCCACAAACAAAGCCAAAGTAGAAAAGAGCATATCTGAAGAAGTGAGCAGTGACTCACAAGAGCTCCTACTATGCCACAATTTTTTGTTAATCTTTAAGGTGCTACTGGACTCTTGCTCTTTTCTACTGAAGAAGTGAGCAGTGACTCATGAAAGTTCTTACCCTGCCACAAATTGTGTTAGCCTCTGAGGAGCTTACTGGGTTCTTGTTCCTTTCTACTGCTACAGACAGACCAACAAGGCCACCCAACTGGATCTAAACAAGGCCACAGCCCGTTGGGAATTCCTGTCCATTCCTAACTGTTCATATCAGTGTCTTCCTTTCTTGGAACAGTTGAACTAGCAGAGTCAGCTCCTGTACAACCAAGGGCTCCTTGCCTGTTTGGGGCTCCAGTCTAGGGTTGCCAGGTCCAGGTTGGGAAATACCTGGAAATTTTGGGGGTGGATCCTGAGGAGGGCAGGATTTAGGGAGGAGTGGGACTTCAATGGGGTATAATTGTAATTGAGCAACTCAGCATGTCAGAACGGGGGGGGGGGGGGGGCGCTACATCACTCTAAGTGTGTATAGGTGTTACCTCCTTGAATGGGATGCCTCCATTTGTCTTAACAAATGCTGCCCACTTAACAAATGCTGCCCCCTCCTCTCACTTTGTCCTCTCATGGTCTCCTGTAGAGACACATGTCTCTGAAGATCTCTCCTGTAGAGGCAATGCCCTCATGCTCCCACACACATGATGCTGGACAGACAAGCTGGCCATTTGTGATCAGGAAACTACTCTTTAGATTAGGCTTCTGAATATTAATTGAATCTACTTGAATAAATGCAAGTTTACCTTTTTGTCAATATACTTCTTGGCAAGGCTTTTTATATTTATTTATATATATATTTTTGTAGAAAAGGCCCAGCAGGAACTCATTAGTATAATAGGCCACAGCCAACAGTGGAAACACATTAGCATATTAGGCCACACCCCCAACAGCGCAGCTCCCTCCCAGGACTGGCTTCCCCAGGCGCCTCACAGCTGCGGGCTTCCCCGAGGGGAGGAGGCAGTGGGTGTGGCCAACTCGGAAGCCAGCCAGAACTCTGTTCCTGTGCGTTCCTGCCCCAAAATAGCCCTGCTTCTTGGGAGATTTATTTGCTGCAGTCAATATCCTGCTTCTGTGACTAGGGCAAAACTCTGCCATATTAACCAAAAAATCAATAAAAATTCCTCAGAATCCACCCTCCAAAGCAGCCGTTTTCTCCAGATGAATTGATCTCTGTCACCAGGAGATCAGTTGCAATCCCAGGAGATCTCCAGCCACCACCTGGAAGCAGTGTTCCCTCTAAGCTGAGTTAGTGTGAGCTAGCTCACAGTCTTTTAGCCTCTGGCTCACACATTTTTGTCTTAGCTCAGGAAGGATGGCTGCAGAGCAAACTCATTTATGCAGCAGCCAAATCGCTTGCTCACAACTTTAATGCCAGTAGCTCACAAAGAAAAAATGTTGCTCACAAGACTCCACACCTTAGAGGGAGCATTGCCTGGAAGCTGGCAACCCTACTTAAAACCTAGGGGAGATTTCAAGTACTTGATCGATTACTGTACACGAGTAAGGAGCTATGTTTGATTCGGTAAGACACCACGGAGACGGGCTGATGCAGAGTTCCAGACTGGGTCTGTGAAGAAGCAATTACTCGCTGCTTGTGTATTATAGATTATCTGATGCTTTCGTTTGTCTTGGCTGTCCTCCTACCTTTATCCAGTAAAATATCTCTTCTGCAATGTGTAGCTTCTCATCTGCTAATGACGTAGAGCCCCAGTTTTAAAGAGCATTTACATGTTCTAATAATTTATTTGAGCATTTGCAAACGGCTGCTGAAATTCCGTTTCCATTCTCCCCCTCCCTCATCTCCAGCATTCAAATTTGGCTTGGCAAAATAGGTAGGTCAGGGTTTTATGAAGCATCAAGGCCCGCAAGCTTCATATCTGGAAGCTGTGAAAACCAGATTGCCTCATCTGATCGTAGCTGTCAGATGGAGATGCCTCATAAATATCTCCTGAAATCAGACATTTGCTAGAAATCTTCCTCTTGCTTTCGACAAGTGGCGTGATCAACAGAGTGCCAAGGATCATTAAGTGATACAACGTTCCAAAATACCTCCTGAAACCTGTTACTGGGGGCCACGGGGCCACCAAGAGCAGAGTTCCAGGGGCACTTTGGGGTGCTGTGGGAGGCGGGGGGGAGTTACAGTCCATGGGCTGAAATCCTTCCATCCATGGAAAAACTCCAGTAAATCCAAGCCATTGCTGTATATTGTATATCCTCCTCGAGTAATGAGATGCTTGGGAGAAAGGTCAGTATATACATATTCTAAATCAATCAATCAAACCAACAAATTAAATTTGATTTAACTAGCATCCTGTTCCTCTCTCGTGTGACGTCTTTCCCACAGTTGCGGTTCAGACTAACCCACTTTTGATGGCATTCACCTTTTCTTTTTTATTTTGGTTTGCTATAAAATGCCACTGATACCTTGACAGTGTTGCATGAATCATCATATTTCCTGGAAGCCTTGATTAGGGGTCATTTTGAGCAGGAGCTTGGGGGAGCTCAGCTCCGGGAGTTGGGGAATGCCTACTTGTGTCATGGCTGCAGCAAAACGACCCCGTCCCCTGGAAAGGTCCTTGTTCCTCCGACCAGCCTTCTGAAGGCTTCAGCCACCACTGAAGCTATCCTCCCAGAATAGGGGTATTTCTGAGGCTTGGATTAGTAACTGTCCCCTCTCTGCCAGTTTCTTTCTTTCTTTCTTTCTTTCTTTCTTTCTTTCTTTCTTTCTTTCTTTCTTTCTTTCTTTCTTTCTTTCTTTCTTTCTCCCTTTCTCCCTTTCTCCCTTTCTCCCTTTCTCCCTCTCTCTCTCTTTCTTGCCTTCTGACATCTGTCAGGTGGTTTAGCATATGCAAATAAGTTATGCTAATGAGTTATGCTAATGAGCTCCTGCACCTCTTTTTCTATGAAATGACCCCTGGATGTCCTAAGTTACCTTATTCAGAAAGGACCTCTTTGTGTTCCTCTGGTTTGATCAATTCTCTAGCACATATGTTGTTGGACCGTCCATTTTATGTGGTTCTTAGATTCTTTTAATTGATTGGCCTGGATAATCTGCACCTGAGGTCACCCTTTTTATTGAGTGACAGGGACCCTAAACTTACACTGGCAGTTGTAAAATTTAGTTCAGCCCTGATGTCTCTTAAGCAAGAGGCGCTGCTTAAGCAATATTTTGCTGCTCAAGATCTATAGATCAAGGAGCTTCTGAGGGATAAGGGAAAGGAAAGGACATTTATGGATGTGGATGACAGACCACTGTTATTGGGTGTCATCGCAGCTCAACTGGATGGATGTAAATGTGTAAGGGCTGTAAGGGACACATAAAGGGCTGTAAGCATGTAGAGTTCTGCCTCAGGAAAGCTGGAAGGAAAGAGGTGAGTTTCCCAGAGCTGCTGGAGAGACTACAGTGGCAAGTACTGAGATGGTAGGAAGCTGGTGGCTTCTGCCTCCCCTGTGGAGAAAGCCCCAACTTGAGTTAGTGCTGTAGGAGATCTCCTTGTGTGGGAGCTGATATCGAGATCAGGCAAAAGGGATGAAGAAGTACCCTCACTTCTTTCTAAACCAATGAAACCTAGGCTGCAGTCACACATAGGGCTGCCAAGTCCCCCGGTAGAGCGGGGGAAACACCGATTTTTAAAGCTTTCCCCCGCTTTTCCAAAATTGGCCACCGGGGGGACAAAATGGCTGCCAGCAGGGGAACCTCGGAGCCTGCCCTGGCCAGCCTCTTGAACTTCTTAAAAGGGAAATTTCCCCTTTAAGAGCTGAGCCAGCAAGAGAGCCCCGGCCAGAGATTAAGGAGGGACTAAGCTCTTTCTACTGCGTGCAAGGTTGCTGCTGAGTAAACTGCTCGGGTAAGCTGGGGTCTGCGAGCTCTTTTCCTTCTCTGTCTCTCCCCCTTCCCCTCTTTCTTTTTTCTGTCTGTCTGTCCACTGTGGTTTTGTCAAAGGAATAAACTGTCACTTCCAAAGAGGTAAACATCACAAGGAGAGGTTGCCTGTAGAAGGTCTGGGAGTGGGATTGTTTAAAATGTCTTGTCGTGGCTGCTTGGGTCCCACCAATCCTCATTTCCCTTCTGCAAATAAAAGTTGGGATTCCTCATTTTTATGCCAATTTTCTGTTTCTTTCAACCGTGTCCCCCCCTCCAGCAGTAAAAATCTGCATTTTTAAAAGCATTTGTACATCAAGTAACCGGTATTTTAAATTAGGGATGGATCCAACTAGCTTTTCTGCTGGCGAAAAGGGGAGGACAAAGGTCCTCTTTAGCCACCAAAAAGCCTATGCTGGGGGGGGGGGAGAAGTTATGGGACTTACATGGACAACAGCTGGGTGAAACAAGGGCCAGAAATAAAGCCTGGGAATTGGGCAAGAGTAAGTGAAAAAGCTAGCTGTCTGTCTCTCTCTCTCTCTCTCTCTCTCTCTCTCTGTCCCCATCCAGCAGAGGTCTATCAGTGGCTATTATGAGCCACAAGGTCTAAATGGAACCCTTTGTCTGGGGCAGTGATGCTCTGCATTCTTGGTGCTTGGGGGGCAACAGTGGGAGGGCTTCTGGAGTTCTGGCCCCGCTGCTGGACCTCCTGAGGGCACCTGGTATTTTTGGCCACTGTTGTGACACAGAGTGTTGTACTGGATGGGCTGTACTGGATGGGCCGATCCACTGTGGCTTCTCTCCTGTTCTTATGATATGAAAATCATATTTAGCACTTGTGTAGCACTTAGGGCTTCATATTCTGCCGAGCATCTGCTTGACATGCAGGAGGTATCAGCCTCTTCAGCTAAAAAAGGATCAGGTAATAGGTGACATTAAAGATCTCAGCCTGAGACCCTGGAGAGCCACTACCAGTCTGAGTAGTCAATACTTACCTTGATGGACCAATGGCCTGATTCAGTATTAGGAAACTTCATGAGTTCATGTGGAAGCATGTGGAAGCAACATCACAGGATGTGACTTCACAAAATGATGTCACTTCCTTTCTCCTGGCTCCACCCCCAAAGTCTCCTGGCTCCACCCCCAAAGTCCCCAGATATTTCCCAAGTTGGACTTGGCAGCCCTAGTCACACACTAAATAATCCACTTTCAATGCCCTTTCAATGCACTTTCCAACTGGATTCTGCCAGTAATTGCCCCCCCCTTATCCACATGTGTTTTGCTCCCTCTTGGACTAGTAGAGAGAGCAAAACACATGGGGGGGGGACCGTGAAGCAATAGGGACAAACAAGTGACAAAATTGACAGAGCGGAAGTGGCCACAGTAAAATCCAGCTGGAAAGTGCACTGGAAGTGGATTGAAAGTGGATTATTTAGTGTGTGTGACCGCAGCCCTAGGTTAATTTACCTACACAACTGGAAAAGATCCAGGGTGGATGTTGATCTCCGCAAGCAATTGAGATAGCCAAGGTAGGCATCTACCTCTGAAGCTCCATTGGCCCCACTTATTGAGGCAAACACATGACAATAGGAAATCTCTTCCATAACTGCATTGCAGGGCCTTTGTTGTGGTGGTTTTTGTCATTTGGTGCTTAGTCAGTGCTATCTGCTTTACTGAACCTTTCAGGGTGATTATGACTGGTATTGGTCTTTGAGCTGGGTTGTTGCTGATGCATTCATTCCTGTGTTGCGATGTTATAGTTTATCACAATTACTATGGCTACCAGTCCACTTCAGTGTTGTTTTTGACCCTTAAAGCCCTACATGATTCAGGACTGGGGTATCTGAAGGACAATCTTTGCCCATGTCTTCCTGCCTGAGAATTAAGGTCACAGGGAGAGGCCCTCCTGACTGCCCCATCGATCAAAGAAGCTCAGTTGGTGGGTACACGATAGGGGGCCTTTTCGGTGGCAGCCCTGCAGTTATGGAACAACCTTCTCAGGGAGGTGCGCCTGGTTCCCTCACTTCCGATCTTTAGGAGGCAGTTGAAGATGGTTTTATTTAGGACTATATTTGGTTAAGTTTAGTAGCGGTCCTGAGTAGTGATTTTTAAATTTTGGTTTTATATCTTTAACATATTTTCTTCTATTTGTTCTAGCTATGTTTGTAAACCACCTTGAGCTCCATGGCAAAGAAAGGTGACTAATAAAGGTTTTAAACAAACTGATAAGTAAGGAAATCAGTGATTCTACTTGTCAAGTCAAGTCATGTTTATTAGTACGGTCAAGCGACCAGTCAAAATAAAACATTTCCAAAGGGAATATTGATATAAAATACACAATAAATACATAAAATTTAAGTAGGTATTTTAAAAGACAGTAAGACAAAATGGGAGCAGCACAATGTATCATTAAAGTGGGAACAGAACGATGCTAATTTATCATTAACTTACTATCTAGGATACAAGTTTCCTCTTCTTTAGTGCCAGGAAACAAAATTTTGCCACAGCTAAAGATATCCTCTCTTTCCGATCTTCCAACAAAAAAGTTAAAATCCTTAATTCCGCAAATTTCAAATGAACATCCAAAGGTTTAAATCTGGACAACAATGGGAAGATTAACAACTGTCTCTCCATAACATAAAAATTACAATGTAATAGGATATGTGAGACTGACTCAGTCTCAAGATTTGTACAAGGACAACATCTTTGAGAGATCGGCCAGCGCAAAAACCTTCCTTGTAATAGATTAGAGCGTAGGGCATCAAAACGGGCTCTTGAAAAGGCCCATCTATAGCCGTCATATATGATGTTAGATAGATATGGAGCGGGAACAAAACCTGCCCAAGATTTCAAAGCTCCATATCTCGGAGGTAGAAGCGCTTCTTCTATCTGGGTCTCTATATCCATTAAACGTTGGAATACTATAGATTTAGCTTTAGTCAGTCCTAGATCAAAAAGACTAGCAGGGTGAAGCCCAATTGATTCAAGTTTAACCAATATTTTGGAGGACCATTCAGGATATGGAGTGGCAGCTAAAAAAGATGGAATTAGCCCTGTAGGCTTCAGATGTGTTCTTAACCAGTAAAGAACTGAAGCAATCCAAATTTTCGTTTTCACTCTTGGCACCCCGAGCTCCTGCCTGAGAACTACGTTTGCATTTAGGCGCATTAGGCGCATTAAATAATGCTCTAATAAATTTAGATTGGACTTTTTCCAGGTCCTTAAAGTTATTATCACTTAAAGTAATTACTTGCATACCATATGTAAGTTGGGTTAAAATCTTTGCATCAAATAGTTTCAAAGCCGCTTGAATTACACCTTGGCCTTCCTTCCTGAAAAATCTGATAATAGCATTAGCATTTCTCTCAGCTGAGCAGATTGTAGAAGTTATATGTGCTGAGGAGCTGCCATTATAACTAAAAGTTATCCCCAAATACTTGTACATTTTAACTTGCTCTATAAGATGTCCATTTATTCTCCAGGTATCTTTCTTATATGCCCTATTAAAATGAATAATCTTGGTTTTGGAATAGTTAATCGTTAATAATTCCTCATCACATTTCTTGCTAAAGATTTTCAGGGCCCGTTTAAGACCAACTCTAGTTTGGGACAGTACAATAGCGTCACCCGCATACATCAATATTGGAACCCCCTCTCCTCCTGAGAAGTTAGGGGCGTGCACATCTGCTCCATGTAGAGACTGAATCAGGGAATTAACATAAATATTAAACAGGGAGGGGGCAAGTAAACATCCCTGTCCTACTCCCTTCCGGGAGGGGATAGATTTAGATAGCACTCCTTCACCATTACATCTGATTTGTAGTTGCGTGTTCTCATGAACTTTAATTATCAGATGTAGAAGTCTTTTATCTATAGTTGAGCAGTTCAGTTTAGCCCAAAGTCTCCCCCGAGAAACATGATTCTACTTGTCAACATTCACAGCTCTGATTTTTAAAAAAAAAAAATCAAAAATTTGATTTAGGAGTAAACACATAAAAGGCCTTTAACACTCTATCCACGCACCTGTCATAAGAGAGGCAGTGCAGTGTAGGGGTTGAGAGTGGTGGATAGTATCCAAGAGACCCAGGTTCAAATCTCCATTTGTGCCATCGAAGCTCGTTGGGTGTCCTTGAGTCAGTCACACATTCTCAGCCTAACCGACCTCACAGGGTTGTTGGGAGGATAAAATGGAGGGTAATGGAGTGATATAAACTGCTTTGAGTCCCATTAGGGTACAATTGTATTAAATAAATGAAATTATTTCATTTGTTTCAACCGTCTCACTTCTTTTATGGATATCAAGAGCTACCTTTTCTGCTTTCCACATCTTCTTTTCTGCTCCTCTCTACTGAACAACATGTCGTCTTGCCTTCACCAGCCTCTTAGAGTAGTCCCATACTAATTGAAGGGTACTGGACTCGGGAGACCAGGAACGGTGAAATCATGAAGCCTTTATTGAGTGATTCAGCATGCCCAGTAGATGGTCAGATCAAGCATGCTTCCAGGGCTCCAGGGCCCTCATTATATGCTGGCCGGAGCCACACCTCCGGCCGCACCCAAAAGACCTGATAGGGGCTTAACATATGTGCATGTTTGTCATAGGTTCCCTGGAGGATCCTTTGATTGCATTGGCTCCTCAAGGAGAACCTAGGTCCCACATTGGTGGAGGCTTTCAATCCGGACGTCTATTGTTCCTCCAGATTCAAGCTCCCCTCTCTGCCTGACCATGTGCTCTGGCCATGCAGCGGGCGCCATTACCTGGGAGCACATGGCAGGCTGGTTGCTACACAGAGCATACTACATTACACTAATACACAGCAAAGTTGCCTGGAAGAAGAGCAATGTAGTATTTTGAGGCATAAAACATATTTAATCAATATACTCTATCCCCGTATCTGAAGGGGGGGGGGGGCAGTGTAGCATTAGGAAATACGTAATTGTCTCAGGCACCGTTTTCAAGTAAATTCTTCTATAACAAATCATTTTTTTTGAGATTGGAAATTCAGATGTTGCTTGAGATGTGCCGAATTCCCCTAAGAAATATTATGAGCCTTTACTGAAAGTCTTTTGGTTTCCCTCAAAATTCCGTGGGGGTTTTGCCCCTGTAACTGCACTACAGATTTTGCCTTAGTTCAAAGTCAGTGACTATCTGGTTGTGGGAAGAACTCCCCTGAGATAAATCATATCAAATATCTTTTGGCTTATCTAAGCACTCTTCAGCTGTTTCATCTGAGGAGGTACTGCCCACGTTCCCTTCAAGTCTTCAAGTTTTTGTTTCAGCGAAATATTGACTGCAACTATACTTGAAAAAATAAATATATAGATGTCTCAGCTTCTTGATGGTATCACAGTGAAGTTCATCATGAACTTGTCCATGCAGGAAGAAAGCAAACCAATATCTGATTTTAAAATGCCAGTAAAAGCACCCAGGTAAAATGCTCAAGTACCTTGAGAAAAAAATAGAAGGGAAACAATTACAACAACAATGGAGATACCCTCTTTGTGTCCGATAAACTGTTGGCAGAAGGTTCTGGTAGATTATCCTCATATCCCTTGCCCAAGAAGTCCTCTTTGACCCTTGGAAAGACCCCTCCCCAAAAGCCAGTTTGGTGTAGTCATTAAGAGCATGGTTTGATTCCCTACCCCTCCACACTTACAGCTGCTGTGGGACCTTGGGTCAGTCACAAGTTCTCTCAGAGCTGTTCTCTCAAGAGCAGTCCTTGAAAGAGCTCTCTCACCCCCACCTACCTCACAGGCAATGCTCCCCTTAAGCTGTGGAGTCTTGTGAGCAAAAAATTATGCTTTGTGAGCTACTGGCATCAAAGTTATGAGCGAGCAATTTGGCTACTGCATAAATTAGTTTGCTCTGGAGCCATCCTTCCTTCCTGAGCTAAGACAAAAATGTGTGAGCCAGAGGCTAAAAAACAGTGAGCTAGCTCACTCTACCTCAGCTTAGAGGGAACATTGCTCACAGGGTGTCTGTTGTGGGGAGGGGAAGGGAAGAGGATGGTAAGCTGCTCTGAAACTCTGAGTGAAGGGCAGGGTATAAATCCAATCTCTTCTTCTTTTTTTGAGGCTGTGGGACACGCATGGATGATCAGCCTCATGGATTGGGGGCACAGCAGTGAGATGAAGAGAAAGGGGCTGGAAATCACTCCCTCTTTAATCTTCTGTCAAGATAGTTTCACTAGCAGATAAGGGCAGATAGACCATTTTGTCTCCTTGCCCTACATTGCAGCTCTTTGGCCTGCATGGCCATTTATCTACATTGGCTCTGTGACCGCAGGAATAGCCTCTCTAGGGGTTGACAATGGATGTTAGAGGAGAAAAACACAATATCCACCAGCCCCTTCCACTGACGGTTGGATCCAGGCTTTCCCCCCCTTTTTTTTAAGAATATGGTTTAATAACCTAAGGAATCAAATTGAAGAGGACAAGATAAATAAATCTTTAGAGGTTTCCCAGACATCATTTCAGTCATTTGTTATGACATCTTTATAAAGTAGTAGAAGAAGAAGAGATTGGATTTATATGTTACCCTTCACTTGTAGTCTCAGAGCGGCTTACAAATTCCTTTCCCTTCCCCTCCCCACAATGGGCACCCTGTGAGGTAGGTGGGGCTGAGAGAGCTCTGAGACAACTGTCCTTGAGAGAACAGCTGTTTGCCTAGCAACCCTGGACTTCCTTGGTGGTCTTCCATCCAAGTACTGACCGTGGCCAACCCAGCTTGAGATCTGTCAAGATCGGGCTAGCCTGGACTATCCAGGTCAGGGCTTACAGTCATCCATTTTCTTTTAACACAAGTAGGTATAGGTATAGGTAAAGGTTTCCCTTGCTCGAAAGCCAGTCAAATCCGACTCTAGGGATGCGGAGCTCATTTCCATTTCCAAGCCGATGGGCCAGCGCTGTCCAAAGACATTTCCATGGTTCTGTGGCTGGCATGACTAGATGTCAAGGTGCATGGAATGCTGTTACCTTCCCACTGAAGCAGTACCTATTTATCTACTTGCAATTTCTTGCTTTCGAACTGCTAGGCTGGCAGGAACTGGGACCAGAGACAGGAGCTCACTGCATCATGCAGCACTCGTGTCTCGAACTGCTGAACTACTGTCCTTCTGATCTGCAGTTCAGCATCTTAACCACTTGAGCCACCACAGCCCTTATATATTTCGTAGAAAAAGAGGTGCAAGAGCTCATTAGCATAACTCATTAGCATAGCTTACTTGCATCTGCCACACCCCCTGACATCACCAGGAGTGTGTCAGAAGACCACACCCACCGCTCAGGCTCCACCCCCAAAATCTCCAGGTATTTCCCAACTGACAGCTGGCAAGCCAGCTTTACACTTTGGCTAAAGACACTTTAGGTTCCCTTTGCTCTTGCAGGGAAGCTGCCCTACAACAAGCATGGAAATACAGATCAAGTTAGAATGCTTTTGCTTTTTTCCACAGCACATCACCATATGTGCCCGCTCCTAAGCTTGTTACTCCTGGAATGGCATTCCTGCTCAAAATGACCCCTGTATACACCCACCCACTCACCCACCCACACACACACACAATATACAAGTCGGTATATTGTCTTTAAAACCAGTGCCTATTGTTACATCTGTGAATGAGTGAAAAAATGCAGAAACAGCCTAAACCTGGTAGCTGAGGCCGTCAAAGAAACAAATAATAAAAGGGAAATTTGCTTAAAAAAAAAAAAGGCAAAATGACAATGGTCCTGAAAACCATGCAACAGGGGGTTTTTTTAAGTGAAAAAAATGCACATCAGCACAAATCTGTTGGGAAATCCTTTCCTCCGCCCTGTCAGCCTGATCCAGTGTATGAAGGAGGAATATTTGGGATCTTGCCGAAGGATTGCATTTCATAAACCTTCAGTGTCCTCCACAGATTTTCAAAATTACACACACATTTCCCCCCCCCCAGCCATTTCAAAAAGTGCCTTTTATCAACATTCAAATGATCTTTAAATAACCCATTTTTACAGGTATTATTTTAAGAGGCTGAAATGTATTCAGCTGACATGTTGGCAATGAAAATTCCTGCCACCTGTTTTCCCTACAAGCGGATTAAAACATCCACTTTGGCTCGCAATTATCCACTTCCATTTACTTTCTTCTATGTCATAATTCTTTTGTTTGTGTTACCGGTAACACTGAGGAATCAGAGATTTCCAACTAGTGAAAAGCAGGCAAAAACATCCAACAAAGAGAGACTACCAGCCAATTAGACTAAATTAGAACTATAAAATTAGCATATTTCACTAAACATTGAGGTTTAAACTGGCTCAGTTTTCTCTTACCATTATAGTTTAATCTGATTTTTTTTTTCACCAGAGCATTCCATGCAAACTAAGTCTCAATGTGATCCTAAGCAAAGTTATAACATTCTAAGGCCATTGAAGTCAATGCGTTCAGAAGGTTGTAACTCTGCTCAGGACTGCAAAAGAACATCAGAAGAGCCCTGCTGGATCAGACCAGCGGTCTATTTAGTTCACCATCCCTTCTCACACATTAGCCAACCAGTTCCTCTGGAGGTCCAACAACAGTGCATAGAGGCCAAGGTCTTCCCCTAATAAGAACATAAGAAAAACCCTGCTGGATCAGACAAGTAGTCCATCTAGTCCAGCATCCTGTCTCACACAGTGGCCAGCCAGTTCCTTTGGACAGCCAACAACAGGGCATGGAGGCTGAGGCCTTCCCTGATAACAACATAAGAGCCCTGCTGGATCAGACCAGTGGCCCATCTAGTCCAGCATCCTGCCTCACACAGTGGACAACCAGTTCCTGTGGAGGTCCAACAACAAGGCATAGAGACTGAGGCCTTTCCCTGATCCCCACATGACACTAAGATTCAGAGGATGACTGCCTCTGAACATGGAGGTTCCATTTCCATTTGGTAACCATGGCTAGTAGCCACTGATAAATCTATCCTCCATGAATCTGTCTAATCCCCTTTTAAAGCCACCTGTGGCCATCGCAATGTTCCCTATAAGCTGTGGAGTCTTGTGAGCAAAAAATTCTACTTTCTGAGCCACTGGCATTAAAGTTGGGAGCAAGGGATTTGGCTGCTGCGTAACTTAGTTTGCTGTGGATCCATCCTTCCTGAGCTAAGACAAAAATGTGTGAGCCGGAGGCTAAAAAACTGTGCGCTATCTCACAGTAACTCGGCTTAGAGGGAACACTGCTCTGGCAGCAAATTCCACATTTTAATCACTCATTGTGTAAAGAAGTTATTTCCTATTATCCTTCCAGATCCTACTGTCCATCACCTTCATTGGATGCCCTGGAGTTCTAGTCATTTGGGAGAGGGGGGAAAACTTCTCTTTGTATTTATTTCATTTATTTATTTTGAGATTTATATCCCGCCCTCCCCGCAAGCGGGCTCAGGGCGGCTTACATGGGCCGATGTAAACGCTCCCCCACCCTGTACATAATTTTATAACCCTCTATCAGACCACTCTGCCACCCGCCAAAAAAGCAGTATTCATTGAAGATTTGTGGGAGTTTTATCAATTAATTAATGTGATATTCATAGGAGTAGAAACAATAGATCTGAAGGGGGGGAGTGCATTTTGTTTTTACCATGTGCAGTGGGCAGCATATCTTAGAGGTAAGAGAAATTTGCTTAATTCCACTGTATCCAGTTTCTCTCTGAAATTCAACAGTCTGTTTCTTTTCCTCTTTTTAGACATTTGGAGTCCATGTCTAATCAATTCCATTTGGATCAAAGAGAAATTCGAAGACAGGAGGGGTAGGAAGGATATTCTACAAAATTTCAGAATTCCGTACTGTAGATGCCCAGAGGCAGGCAAAGTATTCCCAGACCTTCCTCTCCTCCTGCTAGAGCGCCACCTTGTGGTGTGTAACATAAAACAACTGCAAGGCCTGAAGTTACAGAAGCGTGCCTTGATTTCTCTCTTCAAAGAGAAATCAAAGAGAACAAAAGAGAAATCCTTCTTTTAAAAGAGAAAAAGAGGAATCATTGGCTATATCTTTAAAAAGAATGGATTTGGGGGAAAGAAAGCCTCCTCTCCAAAACTAGCTGCTTAGAAGGGAGAGGAATGTTTCTTCTAAAACAGTCATTGTCCCCGTGGTTTTTGTATGTTCTTGAAATAAAAAATTCTTTTAAAAACCCTGTTGTCCAGTTATCGGTAGATACCTTTTTAGTAGATCAAAAGAAAGGCTTGTTAAATGCTAAATGGATGGAGCGTTGTAGCCGTTAACACACTTTAAACCTAATGAGAAGATCGGCTTCCTGTATTTGATTTCTCAAATCGACATCTAATTTTAAAGAAAGGGATATTGTAAGCTGAGCAAGGACAGGAAGACAGCAACACTGGTTCAGCCCACCAATCCGTCCAGCCCAAGATATAGACAAAGAAGGGTCCCTTAGCAACCTTCTCTGCCACTGTCATCGGCAGTACAGGCAAAGGTACAATCTGTCCTTTAGGCCTCTCACTGTGCATTCCTAAATACAGTTCTACATGTCTAAGCCAATTGGCTAAGAAGACTATAACTCTGTTTAGGACGGACTGTCAATCAATCACGCAATCATTTATTATGGTCATAGACCACCCAAATAAAACGTACCTTAACAGAGAGGTTATAAGCATATATATACAATCTTCCATTTATCTATTCTCTCTCTCTCTCTCTCTCTCTCTCTCAGGTAGAAGAAGAAGAGAAGAGATTGGATTTATACCACGCACTTCACTCGGCATCTCAGAGCAACTTACAGACTCCTTTCCCTCCACACAACAGACACCCTGTGAGGTAGGTGGGGCTGAGATAACTTGAGAACTGTCCTTGAGAGAACAGCTCTGACAGAACTATGGCTTGCTCAAGGTCATCCAGCAGCTGCAAGTGGAGGAGTGGGGAATCAAACCTGGTTCTCCCAGATTAGAGTCCATGCACTTAAGCACTACACCAAATATCTCTCTCTCTCTCTTTCTCCATCTATCTGCCACAGCAAATACATGTTGCTGAATCAACGCCATACTTCAGTTGACTCTGACAGCTGCACAGAATCTGCCACCTCTATCCAAGGTTCCAGATTCGAGATGTGTAAGAAGGAAGTATACAATTCTTCCCATCCTCCTGAGATTTTTTGGGAGGATGGCTGATATAAATATATACCTAAGATCATTATAGAAGAGCCAACTCAGCAGCACATGTCAGGAAATCCCCTGAAGGAATGGGTCAAGATCACTGGGGTAAAGCCCAGCAAAACGGCAATAAAAAGGATTTAGAAGAGATACAATCAGGGGTCCATTGGAGCAGGAGCGCACAGGAGCGCAGCTCCGGGAGTGAGGAGCCCAGGGGGCGGGCACATGACCAAGCCCCGCCCCCTTCTCAGCTTCCCCGAGCAGTGCAGAGGCGCAGCGCCCCGGGGAAAGCCCTGCTAGGGTCTTTATTGATTTTAATGTTTTGTTTTAATATTGATAATTTTATCATTGTTCCTTTTATGACTGTGTGCTGCTTTTCCAGAGACTTGCTCAAGGTGGCATATAAATTTTCTAAGTATACCATTTTTTATCTGGGCACATGGCACATAAGTACTGGAGAAATTTCACCAACCCTTCAGCAGCTTCCACCCCATCAGTTTGATGAAGTGGTCAGGAGTTGGACTCTAATCTGGGAGAACCGGGTTTGATTCCCCACTCCTCCACATGCAGCTGCTGGTGTGACCTTGGGCCAGTCACAAGTTCTCTCGGAGCTGTTCTCACATGAGCAGTTCTCAAAAGACCTCTCTCAGCCCCACCTACCTCACAGGGTGTCTTGTTGTGGGGAGGGGAAGGGGAAGGGATGGGTGGTGCACATGTCCTGGGTATCTCAAGTCTACTTGAAACCTGGTGGTTTCAAGGGAGCAGGAAGAGAATGAGGGTGTGTTCTTTATGCTTCTTTTTATTGCACAAAGTATTGGATGGGGAAGGGAATGGAGGAAGAGCAGGTCAGTTTCACTCACCTGTGGAGTGGAGCCTGAGGGGTGGGTGTTGCCTTCTGACACACTTCCGGTATGTTAGGGGGTGTGGCATATGCAAATGAGTTATGCAAATGAGCTCCTGCACCTCTTTTTCTACGAAATGACCCCTGGATACAATGATTTTTTTAAAAAAAAGAGATACAATGATGGTAGGGTTGCCAGCTCTGGGTTGCGACATTCCTGATGATTCTGCAGTGGGTTTTTTTTTTTTTTTTTTTGGCGGGGGGGACTCAGGTATAATGCTACAGAGTCTGCCTTCCAAAGCAGCCATTCTCTCCAGGGGAACTGATCTCTATAGTCTGGAGATCAGTTTTTATTTATTTATTTATTTATTTATTTATTTATTTATTAGCTTCTATCCCGCCCTACCTGCCTCTTGGCAGGCTCAGTGTTGTAGTCAGTGTTCCCTCTAAGCTGAGCTAGTGTGAGCTAGCTCCCAGTTTTTTAGCCTCTGGCTCACACGTTTTTGTCTTCTTTCAGGAAGGAGGGCCCCAGAGCCAACTAATGTACGCAGCAGCCAAATCGCTGGCTCACAACTTTTAATGTCAGCAGCTCACAAAGTAGAATTTTTGCTCAGAAGACTCCACAGCTTTGGTTGTAGTTCCAGCTCTCCAGACCCCTCCTGGAGGCTGGCAACCCTAAGTAGTAGTACAGTGGCAGAGCAGGCCTTTTCAAACGTGAATGTCTACAGCAACAGCTGATACCATACAGCCGTGCCAACTGATACCATACAGCTGATACTATATCATACATACTATAAAGCTGTACCAAAGTGGTGCTTCACCCAAAGATTTATGAGCAATGGGAAGAATATATACGTATGCAGCAAACTCTAGGGAGAGTATGTTTCCCATATATATCACAGGGTCACAGGAGGCCATTCCATTTATTTACATGCAGTGTTGGGTTTGAATATTCCAAATGTCTGTCTCATTTCCATGACACATATGCCAGTGCATTGAGTCACAATCAATTTATGGCAACCCCAGCAAGGTACGTTCAAAGCAAGTGAGAAGCAGAGGTGGTTTCATAGAATCGCAGAGTTGGAAGGGCCCATACAGAGGAAACAAGTGTTCATCTAGCCATGGTTCAAAGACTACCAGCAAGGGGGAGCTCACCATCTCCCTAGGCAGCCAATTCCACTGCTGAACGACTCTTAATGTAAATTTCCCCCCCTTCCACACATAATTTAAATCCATTATTGTGAATCCTATTATCTGTGGCCAACCGGAACAGCTCCCTGCCCTCTTCTAAGTGACACCATTTCAAATCCTTAAAGAAGAAGAAGAAGAGATTGGATTTATACCCCGCCCTTCACTCATTTGGAGTCTCAGAGTGGCTTACAAACTCCTTTCCCTTCCCCCCCCACAACAGACCCCCTGTGAGGTAGGTGGGGCTGAGAGAGCTCTGAGACATCTGTCCTTGAGAGAACAGCTGGGACAGACCTATGGCTTGCCCAAGGTCATCCAGCAGGTGCAAGTGGAGGAGTGGGGAATCAAACCAAGTTCTCCCAGATTAGAGTCCGCACACTTAAACACTACACCAAACTGGCTCTCACTACACCAAATTGGCTCTCCAGAACCACAGTTTTGTTTTGTATATTTTATTTTTTTTAAAGAGACCAATCCCGTCCCCCCTCAGCCTCCTCTTCTTCAGCCTGAACATTCCCAAGTCCCTCAGTCATTCCTCATAGGGCTTGGTCTCCAGGCCCCTGATCCTCCTCCTCAATCTATTCAGTACCCACAATGATTTGCCATTGCCTTCCTCTGCAGAGCCATAGTTGATGGCCTCCTGTCCAAGTACCAACCCTGCTGAGCTTCCAAGACCTGACAAAATTGGGCTATACCATGCTGCTTTCCCTTTCTCTATAATGCTTAAGAAGAAATGAAATTTTCCCAGCCCAGGTATTACAAACCAATCTCTAAAGCTGCACCTAAAATATAGGTGGTAGTAGAATTGGCTCAGAGGTTAAGATGCTGAGCTGCAGACCGGAAGGTTGGCAACTTGGCAGTTCGAGACCCGAGTGCCGCATGATGGAGCGAGCTCCCGTCTCTGGCTCCAGCTCCTGCCTACCTAGCAGTCCAAAAGCAAGAAATTGCAAGTCGATAAATAGGTACCGCTTCGGTGGGAAGGTAACAGTGTTCTGTGCACCTTGGGGACAATGCTGGCTCTTTGGCTTGGAAACGGAGATGAGAACCGCCCCCTAGAGTCAGATTCGACTGGCTTTCAAGCAAAGGAAACCTTACCTTTACCTTAAAAGGAAAGGCTTTGTTCTTTAAAAATAGCAATGCCACATGGTTGAAAAAAAATGGGCTGATAACATAAATTCTTAACATGCATTTCCATTGCCATTCGAGCCTGCTCGCCATGAAATTATTACTCAAGTCACAATTAAGAATGAGATGCATGTCAAGCTTAGGTGTGCTACTTTGGTGCATTCACGGTAAGCATTGATAAGACTGCAGGCTGGGAACCGCTGATGGCATATGCTTGGAAGGTGATTTCTTTAATTTCTTAAGCCTGGGACTGTATATTCCAACACATGCAAACAATTAGGACCAGTTCAGAATTCTTGATAAAAAGCTATCGTCGTGGGTGTGTTCAAAGATACAGCTCAGAACTGGCAACCCAATTATGACTGAAACTATGTAGAATTCACAGATAACTAGTTTCAAATAATACTATGGTGTTCAGTTAGCACTAATATATTAAATACACAACACATTTTTTTTAAAAAAATCAGACTATGAATGTTGTATTATTATTTATTTCTCTCCCAAATGATTCCTGGAGGAGGCCATTAAAACGTTTCCCCCTCTGTTCCCCAGTACAAGCAAAACTCATTACAGAAAGAAAGTTTCAAAAGTTCAGCATCAAATTGCATACCCTGTACAGCTACATCAACTGTTGAAATGTTCGCCCATTTGTATTAACTGTGACAGTATGTTCCATCTCAAGATGGCTTGCATAGCAACGTCTTCCAGAGCTGACAATGATTAAATAAACATTGTCAAAACATCATGTACTCTAAAAGGACTTTTTTAATGGATGGGGATATGGAGACATTGTTATGACTTTCTAAAATGGGGAATCAGGCTGCAACTTGGCTATTTATAGAGATGGAGGTGGCTGGAGATCAAAGGAAAGTCACGTTGAAAAGTATGGATGGTTAAAACTAGTGCCCCGGTCCACCAAGAGGATTTTGTGTCCCTGTCTAGTCTACTTCACGTTGGACAACCCAGATCTGGCAACTGTATCTGATTCAGTATATGGCCCTTTCCTGTGTTCACTCCTGTTAACATTTATAAACGAATGGTTTTCACTGCAGTCCTATGCAAAGTTACTCTGGTCTAAGTCCATTGAGTTCAGTGAACCTAGACTGGAGCAACACTGCATTGGATTGCACTGTGCATTCAGGCCTAGCATTCGGCCGGTGGGGGGAACCCCACCCCTGAAGTTGTCCAGTCAGGATGACTTCCCCAGCGTAATGACGTCACCCAGAAGTGACATCATCACGTTGGGGACGTTGCCAGGACGACGCTCTAGCAATCGCCCCAAAACTCTATGGTACCTGGCAACGCCCCCAACGTGATGATGTCACTTCCGGGTGACATCATTTGCGGCGCACACACAAGTGCACATGCCGGGGAAGCTCCCGGCCCCAGGAGGACTCCCTCCCGCCGGTAAGTCAGAAGGACTTGGCAACCCTAAGATAGCCACTTCTGCACAACAATTGCTAAAGTACAATAAAAACACTTTATTCAGCAGGTGTGAAAGGGGTCTCTGTCACAAATGCTGAGCCCTTAAAAAAAAGCTGTTTAAAAATTTATTTTTCAGATTTATACCCCCACCACTCCCTCAACAAGGGAGGCTCAGGGTGGCTTCAATCAAAGTAAAATGCAATTCAATAAGCAGTGTTAAAAACAATGTTGTTGTTGTTATTATTATTATTATTATTATTATTCCACAAAAGTCCCTTCCCTCCTTAAACCACACCCTCCCCAGACTCCACCCCCCAAAATCTCTAGGAATTTCCCCATCCCCTTGCCTGTCTTGATTTTAAAAAAAAAAATTAGAGTACATTGGTGTGAACTTTTTGATGGAAGCAATGCTATCTTTGTTTATGAGTCTTCCCTGCTCCTTCTAAACCAGTGGCATAAGACATCGGCCCTCTCAATGTAGACTGGGAAAAAACATTGCAAGGTGGGAGAGGAACAGGTTAAAATAATTTTATTCTAGTTTTGCCAACACTCCCCCCCCCCCCACGCAAAACTGGAAGCCGAAACCTGTGACTGCCACTGTGGCCCGGAAATAAGCTACAGCCACCCCAAAAGAGGAAGAATTAGCATGACGATGAAAAAATCCAGAATAATGAGAGGCATATTCTTAGAAACAATTAGATTGTTGCATGCAATTCACCACCTTTGATGTGAACTACAAAGCGTGCATTAAAGGAAGTTTCAGGAGGCTGTGGATTCGAGGATTACCCCTCCCTTTCATCTTGGCAGCAAGAATGAGGGTTGGCTATCTCTCAAGGAAACCTGCAATGATAACATTCCAATGAAATGTTAGTTAGTTAAAAGAAAAATGTTCAAGGAAGGAAGCAAAACAGCTTCTAGGGAGGTTTTCTGTTGCCAGGATGTTAGTAACATTTTTTTTTACATTAATATCAATTGGTAATCTGATTGTAGAATCAATCCCACAGCATAGGCTTACTCCAGCTTTAGGCTAGAATAAAGATGAAAGTCATCGTTCATCTACACATGGAAAGTTCTAACATGTAGAAAATAAAGAGACCCTTCAGGATAATGAAGCCCTTTCATTTGGAGGAGGCTGTAAAATTCTCTGTTACTTGTAGGTAAGGATTGGGACATTCATTCTGGTTCCTGATGTCAGGTACCTATAGTTGGCTTGCGCTCAAACCAGCATCTGTTTATTAACAAGGAGAAGAACGGTAGCTCGGCAGTTCGAGACCCGAGTGCCGCATGATGGAGTGAGCTCCCGTCTCTGGCCCCAGCTCCTGCCAACCTAGCAGTTCGAAAGCAAGAAATTGCAAGTAGATAAATAGGTACCACTTCGGTGGGAAGGTAACAGCGTTCTGTGCACCTCGGTGTTTAGTCATGCCGGCCACATGACCACAGAAAAGTCTTCAGAAAACAATGGCTCTTTGGCTTGGAAATGGAGATGAGCACTGCCCCCTTGAGTCGGTTTCGACTAATTTTCAGCACGGAAAACCTTTAACTTTACTAGCTAATGCAGTCTCTACTTCTAGCTAATGAACAGAACAAAGTAAGCAGGAACTCCTTGTTGGTGTGAATGACTCAGCATGCCTGGACATTGGGAGGCGCTACATGACTGTAAGGCTGAGGACAGACTGGCAATCTGGAGCGAGATGAATGCGGAGGAAATTGCTGCGGGGGGAAATCTCCCCGGGGCTGGCCGTTCACACCGGCCAGTGTATTGCGCAACGGTGCCAATACGGAGCGTTCAGACTGCTGCGGAGTGGCCCCACGTGGGCCGGCCTCCGCAGCTCGTGATAGGGCTGTTTCGGCAATTTGCGCATGTGTGGATGTGCACACATGCGCAAACTGGCAAAATGCCACGTTCACACTGCCGCCTCCGCTTGCCTCCCGCCTTCTTCCGGTTCACACTGCCTGGAAGCGGGAGGCAAGCGCAAGACGGCCCCTGGACACCGGTTTCTCCCGGTGTCCTGTTAAAGCAGATGGAAAGCGAGTGGGAGACGGGTAAGTGTGAAACGGAGCCGACGGACAGATGCGCATGTCTGAACGTGCTCCCTTCTTCCACTTCCAACGCGGGGCTGTCCCGCTTTACATTGCCAGTCTGTCCTCAGCCTAAGTCTGTATAGGTGTTATCTCCTTGAATGTGATGCCTCTCTTTGTCTTAATCTGGGAGCTGCCCTCTGACCCCTCCTCTCTCGTCCCCTTTGTCCTCTCACTTTCTGCACATGGCCTTCCATGGAAACACATGTATCTGCAGGTCTCTCCTGTAGATGCAGTGCCCTCATATTCCCACACACATAATGCCAGACAAGCTGGCCATTAGTGACAGGGAAAGTAATCTTTGGATTAGGCTAATGCACACAGGACCCTTTTCAGTTAATACAAAAATGTAGTGAAATTATTGCTATCACTCTGCATTTATTTTCCTTCAGGGAAATATAAGTATGTTCCATAGCTTCTGTGCCAGCATGGGAGAAAGGGATAGAAGAAATCTGTTAAAATAAATGAAATTAATGGCCTTCAACTTTCAGCCCGCATTTCTAGCTAATCACTCAGCGTCTCGGTTTCTTACCAAATTCACAGCGAGCGACCGAAAATGACTGTCAAATGGCTGGGATTCATTGTCACTAATAAAGCTGTATACCAAATGAAGGCCCACGGTGACCTCGGCTGTTTGCGCGGCCTGTTAATATTTAACAAGCCTTTTGGAGTGATTTCATTAGACGCCACTTGAGTGACCTAAAAATCCCCTATCCTCACAAACTCACTCATTCATTATGCATTCATCCCAGGAAACTAGAAAATATAGTGGGGTTTTCCCCCTTCCCAGACTAATTTGTACACGATGATAATGGGCCACTGAGTAATTCTGACTTCTCTATTTAGCATAAGTTAGCTGTGCTTTTAGCTGTGGATAAGCAAGGAGGGTGGACCTGGCTTCGTTTTCCGTACTTGAGGGAGAAGCAGAAAGTCAACATGAGGGATAGGGTTGCAGGCACTGGGTTGGAAAATTCCTGGAGGTTTGGGGGTGGAGACTGGAGAAGGTAAGATTTTGGGAACTGAGGGACGTCAGGGGAATGTAATACCATAGGCCGAGTTCATACTGGCAGTTTGGCCCAATAGAGGCCCATTTTGCAAGCGGAATAAGAGAGCCCATTCACACAGCCACAACTGCCTGGCGTTGTTGTGCTGCACTCACCCCTTCCTGAAGTGCTTTCATCCCGCTTTTAAAAGGTACCTGGCAAAACCAGTGTCAAGCTGTCTGGGTGCGCGTTCATCCCACTTCCTGGCAGTGTGGATGCAAATAAGCCACACATAGGGCTGCCAAGTCCCCCAGGAGGGTGGGGGAAACACCGATTTTTAATGCTTACCCCCGCTTTTTCAAAACTGGCCACCGGGGGAGGCAATGGCTGCCAGCAGGAACACAGGGGAACGTCGGAGCCTGCCCTGCCTTCTCCCTGTCAGGCCTGAACTCTTAAAAGGGAAATGTCTGCAGAGAGCCTGCCCTGCAGTAAAAAGCCTCACCAGACATTTCCCCTTTAAGAGCAGAGTCAATAAGAGAAACCCCTGCCCAGAGATTAAGGAGGGACTAGGCTCTTTGTACTGAAGGGCGTGCTTTTGCATGTGGCTTGCAAGGTTGCTGGGGTAAGTGCCTCTGCCAGCTCTTTTCCTTCTCTCTCTCTCTCTCCCCCTCCCCCTTTCTTTCTTTCTTTTTTTCTGTCTGTCTGTCTGTCTCTCTCTGTCCCCATCCAGCAGAGGTCTATCAATGGCTATTATTAGCCACAAGGTCTAAATGGAACACTTTGTCTGGGGCAGTGATGCTCTGCATTCTTGGTGCTTGGGGGGCAACAGTGGGAGGGCTTCTGAAGTTCTGGCCCCACTGCTGGACCTCCTGAGGGCACCTGGTATTTTTGGCCACTGTGTGACACAGAGTGTTGTGCTAGATGGGCTGTTGGCCCGATCCACTGTGGCTTCTCGCCTGTTCTTATGATATGAAAATCATATTTAGCACTTGGGTAGCACTTAGTGCTTCATATTCTGCCGAGATGAGGAAGGATTCAGTAGGGCCGTTGCTCAGTGATAGAGCATCTGCTTGACATGCCGGAGGTATCAGCCTCTTCAGCTAAAAAAGGATCAGGTCATAGGTGACATTAAAGATCTCAGCCTGAGACCCTGGAGAGCCACTACCAGTCTGAGTAGTCAATACTGACCTTGATGGACCAATGGCCTGATTCAGTATTAGGAAACCTCATGAGTTCATGTGTCAGCATGTGGAAGCAACATCACAGGATGTGACATCACAAAATGATGTCACTTCCTTTCTCCTGGCTCCACCCCCAAAGTCTCCTGGCTCCACCCCCAAAGTCCTCAGATATTTCCCAAGTTGGACTTGGCAGCCCTAGCCACACATCAAGTGGCGCCGGTAATGTGAACCCGCTGATCCAACTGCTGCTCCCATGCGCCTATGCACCCATGCACCTTCGCGCAGGTTGGCAAAATGGACCAAAGCCGCTCGCCACCGCAGTGCCACTGCCAGGGACCACCCCACAGTGCGAATGCTCCATTCCGCCTCCTCCTCGGTATGGTCCCGCATTAGTCCACACAGTATGACTGAAAAGCCCCATGACAATTCAGCCCGGGTCTTTTTGCCCCGCTTCCCTTGCACTTCATTTTGCCAGTGTGTCCTCAGCCATAGAGTCCATCCTCTAAAGTAACCACTTCCTCCAGGGGAACTGATCTCCATAGGGTGGAGAGAAATTGCAGTTCCAGGAGATCTCCAGGTTCCACCTGGAAGATGGCAATCCTACTTGCACTCACATTTCTGTATTGACTGATTTCCAGTGCAATGATTGACTGAAATGTTTCCATATATATGCTAGTTCAGGGGGTTCTCAGTCTTCTGAAACCTGTGAGAACTGTTTTAAAATAATTTTTTTTAGATATTTATACCTCGCTTTTCACTCCAATGAAAACCCAAAGTGGCTTACAACATCATTATTCCCTCCTCCGTTTTATCCTCACAACAGCCCTGTTATGTAGGTTAGGCTGAGGGTATGTAACTGGTTCAGGGTCACCCAGCAAGCTTCTATGGCAGAGCAGAGGTTTGAGCCTGGGTCTCTCAGATCCTAGTCCAGCACTTAGAACAATACTCCATGCTGTTCCTATGAGAATGAGCTTTCCCACATGTCTTAGTTTTGTCGCTTGTGTATTCATACTGCATTTTCCTTTTCTGTGGGTGAGTTCAGATAGCGTGCTGGAGCCGGCTCAAATTGCCCTGCTTCGATGCGGCTTTTTTTTTTTTAACTCCGGACAATTGCGATCACACGGAAGTGTATGCCATTTTTTTTTTGTTTGTTTCTAACTTTGTGCATGAGCATAGGCGCTTATCTGGAGATCTGAAAAAAATAAAACCTTGTGCAGTTCCACAAGCACCGTGATTTTACCGCCCTGACAGAACATGTCCCTTTAAACTTTTCACCTGAAACTGGCCTCCTTGGGATTCCAAACTCAAAACTAGTGGCCATTTATTTATTTTTTAATAGACGTGTGGGCAGAGGTGTGCTTATGCGCATATCACCAACATAAAAATAAAAATGGCAGGCAAAAAGGGGGGTTAAAGACTCGGAAGTGGCTCGACCACGGTTGAGTGATCACACCAGGGAAAATACGCTTTCAACAGGGAGAGCACAGAAAACAGCACTTAAGGACCTGGTATCAAAATACTATGCTTTGCTCCGGTATTTGCTCCGGTAAGCAATGGCTGGGGACAGGAGGCAGCTGCTGCTGTCTGAACACACACATTTGATCTGTTTTCGAAGTGTGTCAAAGCCAGATCAAATGGCGCATCTGAACACACTCTGTGTTTTGCTCCCTCTAGTGGTTACTTTGATGTTTCATCGCTATATCTCTGGCTTATTTACGAGCACTTTAATTGTGTTCATAAATAAGCCAGAGATACAGCAATGACATATCGAAATGACCACTAGAGGGAGAAAAATGCATGCAAAAAGAGGGGGTCTGAAGCAATAGGGGCTCACAAGCAAGGAAATACCACACACAGAAATGCCCAACAAGCAGTTGAGGGGCACATCAAAATGATCAACTTGGGGGTCAAATCACAAAATGGCCACCGTAGGGGCTGGGTCCACTCATCTAAGATCTAGAAGAACCAAGCCAAACATCCTCCTATGGTGAAAGCAGCTGTTTCCAAATGGCTGTTTCCTACAGATACAAAGGTGAGATTTCCTGAGATGTTTCAAACTACCTGCCACCCCAAGCAGAGTGGAGGACTGCCAGTTTGCTTTGTTGAAGAGAAACTTTGGGGGAAAGCAAGTGAGCACCAAGTAACACATCAGAGAACACCATGGTGGAAATCACTGGTAGTGATTTGCAGAAAATACATTCATAAAGAAGCCAGTGCTTGTTCTTTCTGGGCACAACCTCAGCTTCTTTGGTGCCCGCGCCTTTCTTTCTCTTCCTTCCCTTCATGTATTGTTGAAAGTTTCATGTTTTAAGATGCCCTGGATCAAACTCCAGTCTGCCGTAATATCGGAATAACAACATCAGAACAGCCTGCTAGATCAGACCATTAGTCCATCCATTCCAGCATATTGTTCATACATTGGACAACAAGTTGCCCTGGAGGGCCAAGAACACAGGGCATAGAGACTGAGACCTTCCCCTACTGCTCCCTACCAACACTGGAATTCAGAGGTTTATCACCCATGTATACGGTAGCAGTCTTCAGTCACCATAGCTAGTTGCCATTGATGGGCCTCTCCTCGTGAAGGTGGTCCGCTGCTCTTATAGGCATTCCAGATCTCTGCTTACACCATCAGAGAGCAGATACTCAGCCGATGCTAGGAGGTCGGATGAGAAATGCAACATTACTCTTAGGCAGGTTCTTACTCGTCTTTCATCATTTCCAGTACTCTGGCAATATAATGGTTTGCAATGGCAGTGAAGCTGTAGCTGTTGTGCCTTTTATTTTAATTTTTCGGAAAAGAAATGGGACGTTGCATTCCCAGAGGTGCCATGTAGACATAGTCTTGAGGATTAAGGCCAGAAACAGAGCCCATGTCAGACTGTTGACAACAAATGGCCTTGTTTCATATAGCTTAGTCATCTCACTGTGCTGTAATGCTTGATATAACCATTGAAGATGTATGCCAACAGTAGAGTTCAGGTTTACATGTGGAGTTTACAGAAATGCTTCACCACTGAATCAGTCTATTTGCTGTGTATTGACACACGTTCTTTGTTGTTGTTCAGTTGCACAGTTGAGTCTGACTCTTAGCAACCCCATGGACCACATCATGCCAGAACCTCCTGTCTTCCGCCATCCTCCAGAGTTCATTGCATTGATAACACTGTCTAACCATTTCATCCTTTGCCGTCTCCTTCTTCTGCTACCTCCAATCTTTCCCAGCATCAGGGCCTTCCCCAGTGAGTGCTCCCTTCTCATTGGGTGGCCAAAGTATTTGAGCTTCCGCTTCAGGATCTGACCTTCCAGGGAACAGTCAGAGTTGATTTCTTTTAGGATTGACTGATTTGACCTCCTTGCAGTCCAAGGGACTCTCAAGAGTCTTCTCCAGCACCATATTTCAAAAGCATCTATTCTTCGGCGCTCAGCCTTTCTTATGGTCCAACTCTTGCAGCCATTCATTACTACTGGGAATACCATCGCTTTGAATATACAGACTTTTGTTGGCAGGGTGATGTCTATACTTCTTATTATACTGTCTAGTTTTGCCATAATTTTTTAACCATCATGTTATCTTGCAAAAGAAGGCAGACTAAGGATTATGCATTTCGGTTAATCCATTTTGAAGGCATACATAGGGTTGCCAGAAACCCTGGTGGAGGGGGGGATTACCCACCTCCAGGTTCCATCACCCCACTGCCAATCAGCTGGCCAGTGGAGGGGACTTACCCTGAAAAAGAGGAAGATCCAGCCGACATGCAGTGATGTGTCAACATCACTGCCCATGTGACCCAGAAGTGACATCATCACATTGGGGCCATTGAGCCGACACTCTGGTATTTAGGCAAAAACTCTATGGTAGAAGACAAATTTACCATAGAGTTTTTGCCCAGATACCTGAGTGTTGCCCCGATGTTTCTGATGTGATGACATCACTTTTGGGTCACATGGGCAGTGACATAGGCATGTTGCTGCACATCAGCTCCTGGTAAGCCCCCTCCTCCATCCCCCACCGGTTGCCAGGAGGGACCTGGCAACCCTCTGCATACATCAGCCACAGATCTGAGTACTGAGTACAATGAAAATGCTTAGGGGGTTCCAAAAGTTAGTGGGGCAGGTCTACCCATACTGTGGGCCATTAAATTAATATGACCTGCTAGGGCTTGAACAAGCTTCTTGCTTTGATGGCCAGCCCAAAAAAGGCAGCCAAACACCCCGAAGCTCACAGTCGTTGACAGGAGAACTATATCATTCTTAATTGAGTCATAGTGCATAAGGTCGTAGTGGGGACAGACGGTTGACCCCTCTTCATTGACCCCTCATTTTTCCTTGACCTCAGACCTCTCCTGCTGGTTTTGCAGATCTGCCCTCTCAATAAGAGCATCAAGAGTTAGTAAAGGCAGCACTCTGGTAAAGAAGCACTGCCCTTTCAAAGGGCCAAGAGCATTGGGCTGTATCTTGTGGAGAAGCTTGGCCAATGGAAGCCATTTCCAAGGACAGAGTGGGTCTTCCTCACTTGTTATTTCACATCACACTCAAATGTCATCCCCCGCCCCCAAGTGCTGAAGGGACAGTCAAAAAACTGCTGTGGGAAGGTAAAGTCAGTGGCGAGGAATCCAGTCCATTGTTCTAGTAATTAGAGTACCTTGGACGTTGTATGTACAGAATCTTTGTTTTCTAGGGAGCCTGGAAATAAATAAGACGTTTGGGGAGTAAACACTTCTCCATTTCAAGAAAGAGCCTTTATAAACCTTCTCCTAGACTTTTCTAGCTTTCAGCATGCTTTCGGCTATCTGCGTACCCAATTCCACCCTACTGGGTGGCCTGGAAGAATCTTAGCCATAATAATAGTGAGCATCCCTTGCTGCAAGGTTGCCTTTCCATCCTTTCTGCCATTCTGCCCTCTGCATTGGAGGTCCTTACACCCCAGAACTGGAAATGGTAGGAAGCCAGCTGAGCACTGCAGGTCCGTGCTTCCTTCTCCTGGAATGGCACTCTGCCCCACCCCCAGCACTGTGCCATTTTCTCCCTTGCTAGTCTGTCTGTGAAGCCTGCCTTTCATTTCCCTTTGTGGTCTACTCCCACCTCCTGTGGTCTTTGGGAGCCAAATCGTCATTCAGCCCCTGGGCCTGTCCCAGCTTTGCCTGTTTCCTTGGTTCAGGTGTCCCTCTTCAATCATCTGCTGGCTGGCTCCTGTAGTTTCTCTTGTCTGCTTTAGGCAGGCAGCCTGTTCCTTGGTGCTTTCCACTCCCTCTGATGGCCATCGAAGAGCTAAGTAACCCGGTTCCAGAGCCTCAGGGGAGGGAGGGTTGAGTCCTGGCATAGGCTCATGTTAGGACAACGACCATTTAAAAAGTGCCATTGAATGAAAACTGACTTACGGCAACCTTACATGGGGTTTTCAGTGCAAGAGATGGACAGAGGTGGTTTACCATTGCCTTCCTCTGCAAGACAACCCTAGTCCTTCCTCCATAGCACTCTGGTCTTCTTTGGTTTCCCATCCAAGTACTAACCATGACCAACCCTGCTTAGCTTCCAAGCTCGGACAAGTTACAGCTACTATGTGCTATTCAGTCTGCTATCTTAACCACACCCCTCTCCCATTACAACTCAGGGGTACATAAATTTATCTGACTTGTTTGTTCTTTGTGTTGTTTGATTTGCTTGTTTAACCATATATTTCCTATACATACACAGCAAGTTTTGAGTATATTGGATGGACCGAGTGGGGAGGTCCGATCTAGAATTGTCTATAGTTGACTCACCCAGGAGTCATTTTTGTTTGCTGAAAACACCACTATAAGCAAACATTCACGGTGTACACACGGGAACTATTTTCATTTATGAATTAGAAGCTTAAGGAAGAGTAATATTATTATTTATTGGTTTTAAGTGTTTATATTCAATCAGGGCTGCGTAAGTATTTTAAAATACTAAAATACCATCTAGAAGAACAGGCACAGCAAACATTAAGAAGCAGGAGGAGTAGGCCACATGGCCAAAGCCTAGGGTTGCTCACAGGCCTGGAGAAAAATCATAGAATCATAGCACTTGAAGGGACTTACAAGGTCATCTAGTCCAACCCCCTGCACAATGCAGGAAATTCACAATACCCCCCCCCCCATAACCCCAGTGAACTTTCCCTTGAGCAGAAACTTAATTTGTGGGCATGGGGAGCTGAAGCTTTTCACGGCATGGAGGTCCATCACGTCACCTGGTAAATAATATTATTTAAGCCCCTATTAAAGGGGAATTTGGAATACTGTGCACAGTTCTGGTCACCACACCTCCAAAAATATATTATAGCATTGGAAAAAGTGCAGAAAAGAGCAACTGGAATGATAAAAGGGTTGGAACACTTTCCCTACGAAGAAAGGTTAAAGCGCTTGGGGCTCTTTAGCTTGGAGAAACGATGACTGAGGGGTGACAGGATCGAGGTTTATAAGACTATGCATGGGATAGAGTAGGTTGAGAAAGAAGTCCTTTTCTCCCTTTCTCACAATACAAGAACTCGTGGACACTCAATGAAATTGCTGAGCAGTCAGATTAGATTGGAGAAAAGGAAGTACTTTTTCACCCAAAGGATGATTAATACATGGAATTTATTGCCACAGGAGGTGGCGGCAGCTACAGGCATGGATGACTTCAAGGGGGAATTGGATAAACATATGGAGCAGAGGTCCATTAGTGGCTATTAACCACAAGGTATAGATAGGAACTCTGGGTCTGGGGCAAGTGATGCTCTGTATTCTTGGTGCTTGGGTGGGGGGGGGGGACAGTGGAAGGACTTCTAGTATCCTGGCCCCACTGGTAGACCTTCTGATGGCACCTGGTTTGGGGAAGAGTTGGCCACTGTATGACAGTGTTGGACTGGATGGGCCATTGGCCTGATCCAGCATTGGCTTTTCTTATGTTCTTATGAAAGGGATTTTTTTCTCCAGGCAGTTGGCATCCCTACCAAATATTCATCTCTGGACTGGGACTATTTTATCATGGACAAAATAACTTATCACACACAACAAGCAGAAATGTATCCCAAAGTCTCAAGCTTCTTAGAGAAATGGTTCCCTTTTTTGGATCACAAAGCTTTGTCTAACATCCAACCACATAACAGCACATACCTACAGATATTGAATTCCTAATACACAAAACATACCCAACATCATTGGGTATGAGAGCCAGTTTGCTGTAGTGGTTAAGTGCGCGGACTCTAATCTGGGAGAACCGGGTTTGATTCCCCACTCCTCCACTTGCACCTGGCTGGATGACCTTTGGCAAGCCATAGCTCTGTACCAGCTGTTCCCTCAAGGACAGCTTGGGAAAGAGCTCTCTCAGCCCCACCTACCTCACAGGGTGTCTGTTGTGGGGAGGGGAAGGGAAAGGAGTTTGTAAGCCACTCTGAGACTCCCTTGGGGAGTGAAAGGCGGGATATAAATCCAATCTCTTCTTCTTCTTCTTCTTCTTCTTCTTCTTCTTCTTCTTCTTCTTCTATGACACTACAAAATTCAAAGTCATTACTACTGATATCTGTGTAAAAATTAAGCACAAATGCACAATATACACTCACATAGCATTTAAATATAGCGCTCACAGGCCAGGTAGAAGGTTATGTTGCTCTGAATCACTTCTGTTAAGTACGTGTCTTATGCTATACTGATGTTGTTACTGTCTTAGATAACTATGTTATTCACATTCTTGTTATCAAATGTTACTTGTTGCCTCAACCTATAACAGTTTGGTTTTTAATTTGTATAATTTGTTGTATTAAAAACTAATAAAAAGTATTTTTTAAAAAAATCTCTGGACTTTGGCAAGCCTTGCCCCCAATCACAGGATGCCCTTGATCCAACCAAATGGAGTTCCTTTCTTCTTATCTTACTTGCTGCAGATGGGCAACAAGATGAGAACATAAGGGTATCACAAGGAAGGGAATGTAGAAGAATATTGAGGAGGTAGACTGGATCAATGCAGACTACAGGAGGCAGAGTCAAATTTTTGAATGTCCCTCTGTATAGAAATCACCCTGCAATAGGGTTATCAGGTTCAGTCTGGCAACTGGGAAGAGAGGAGACGAGTGGGGACACGGGTGTACCTGTCCACATGATGTCTCTTCCAGGAAAACTTGGAAGTGCCATCGCACCTCTTTAGGCATTGGTAAAACCACAGCGTTTTCGTTGGTTCCTAGAGAGGACTGGCATCACTCATGGGGAAACCCTGGAAGTGATCTCAGTCCTCTTCAGGAATCAATTGACTCTATAGTTTTACAAAAGAGTTTCAGCCAATTCTTAGAGAGGCATGATGTGACTTCCAGGTTTTCCCAGAAGTGCCATCACACCAATGACCATATGGGCTGGAAACACCAGCCAAGAGGCTGGCAACCCTACCCTACAAACAGAAATCCATACAGCAAGGAATATGATAGCCTTGTGTCTTCTTGATGTGCTAGCTTTGTTATTGCCAGGAAGAGTCTCATTCAAAAGCAGCATTCGAGAACAGTATCTGCCACCTGCATTCCAAAGTGGTATAGTCATTCCTACTGCCTCCATTGTACTGCGTGTGCATCCCAGGCCTTCCTTTCCCTCCATCACACTAGGAACACAGACAGATCCACCAGTGGTTTCCCTTCTTTGGTCAGGGCTGGATTAGGATCCCTTTTTCTTTTTTTCTTGGTCAAGTGTCCGATGGTTTAAAATGTATTTTTGCAGGGATAGGTAGAAGGCTGGTGTGCCTTGAAGAATGGAGCCGTCATGTTGGGTGTATCCACCACAGCGTACTCCTTGGATTGGATTGTGTGACAGATTGTAGGACTGGATGGGCCAGTGGTTTGATCCAACACTGGCTTCTCTGATGTTCTTATGTTCTCTTGTCCCTTGCAGAGCTGATGCTACCTTTCTCTGCCAGTATATGGGTGGTGGGTGATGGTATCACAAGGAAGGGAATGTTTCTTTAATGTGACCTGTCTACAAACTGGTATCTTTAGGGAAATGGCAAACACATTGCAATTGCCCAAGAAATAGGTACCCATCCCTGACAGAGTAAGAAAGCAGCAGGGAATAATTTATATAATTTGTTACATAGTTATTATTTATTTAAGCAGCTCTGCTCAGCTTGTCTCCTCCTTGGAAATGCAAAGAAACACAAATTTAGACAAAAATATTCCACTCTAACCTTGAACACACATGAAGCTACCTTATACTGCATCAGACCCTTGATTCATCAAAGTCAGGGATGTCTAAAGTCGTGATCAGACATTAGATCCAACCCAAGCAGGAGTGCCTGGCAGATTTAAAGGGAATGTCCAGACAGCAACATCTGGGAAAGGTGTTTTTTCCATGGTCAGTCCACTGAACCCTGCCAGGGAGCCATACTTTAAAGATACTGGTGAAAGTCCAGGCTAATGCTCACTAACCGGCCAATGGCAGACTTTCCCACGTCTGATCGTTCCAGCCCACAATCAGCGCACAATCAGCCCGTTGGGATGGTCTGACTCCAGACCATCCCAAACGGCCACCATTTTAAAAATCCTTAGCGATATGCGCATAAATGCATAAACGTGTGACAGCTGTAGAGCTCTGCTCCAATGTTCTAGACAATTTCATGTTTCTGAAGGTCCTGTGAAATTTATGGACTTTGTTAATTGAAATGGCACCTAGAGGAAGGTACCACTGGCAGTGCTTTCACTTTCAACAGTGCTTTCAAGTCCGTGCATGCATGGAAAAACAAGTACATGGTGAGGCGCATATGTGCATGCGCAAACAGAATTTTTTTAAAAAAACCAACCATGCAGCTCCTTTAGGTGGATGCCGTCTAGACAATCCACCGCAGAGTCCGCACACGGTAAGGTGATTCATGGGGGAGCTGTCTGGTCATGCAACACTAGATAAAAAAGATTGGGATCAAATTAGAGCAGGGCCAAAGGTGGGATTAGCTGCCCATCTGAAGTCACCCTAAGACTGGCAGCACCTCTCCAGGGTCTCAGGCAGAAGTCTTTCACATCCCCTGCTTCCTGACCCTTTCCACTGGAGACGCCAGGGATTGAGCCCATTACTTTCTGAATGCCAAGCAGATGTTCTACCACTGAGCCACTGCTTCCCCACGATGGACAGTCTTATTCTGGACTGGTCCTGGATCCACGAGCCCAACCACAGGACCACCAGCTAAGAAACAGGGACCAAATGCCCTCTGGTTTACACCTTTGGCCACACACAGCCTTAAATACCTGTAAAAGATTGTGGAAGATATGCTCAGCAAAGATCTCACACAGCACTGGCCAAATCGTTCCGAACACTCCCACCTCTCCGTGGGGGAGTTCTGGCCATACCCAGGCTTAAATACCTGTAAAAGATGAGGGAGCAGACGCTCAGACCCCATCTCCCTAGCTGGCAGCACTGTCCTAACCAGGGCTTTTATTTGTAGAAAAAGCCCAGCAGGAACTCGTTAGCATAATAGGCCACACCCAGCAGCAGAAACTCATTAGCATAATAAGCCACACCCAACAGGAGAAACTCATTAGCATATTAGGCCACACCACTGACAGCACCACTTATTAGCATACTAGGCCACACCCCCATGTTACCAGAAGAGTGGTCATCCAGCCACACCCACCTTTTGCTTCTTATTCTGTTTACCTTGTTTGTTGTCAAAACCCAGGGCTTTTTTTGTAGCAGGAATTAATTTGCATGTTAGGCCACATACCCCTAATGTAGCCAATCCTAATGAGTTTCTGCTGTTGGGTGTGGCCTGTTATGCTAATGAGTTCCTGCTGGGTGTGGCCAACTCAGGAGCCAGCCGGAACTCCGTTCCTGTGCGTTCCTGCCCCAAAATAGCCCTGGTCCTAACACTTCCCACCCTTGCTTGGAAGAGCTCTGGCTACACCCAGGCTTAAATTCCTGCAAAAGGTGAGCAGCTCGGTCCCTACCTCACTCAGATGGCAGAGATGTTCTCAGTACTGCCCCCCGTGTCAAGAAGCAGTAATAACTATGCAATCTTGCAGTGAGTATATACATACCTGGGTGCAGAAGGAAGTCTCCCTCCAGTCCAGACAACAATATATCCCTGCATAAGTCATGGTAATCCGATCAATTCAGGGTTTGAAACAGTCCACACATTAATACTCTTACTCCAGATGTGTCTTTTTTCTTTAAATGAAAAAGAGCAAAAGAAACCCCTCTTGTTTCACTGGACATCTTCCTTTGCCCTGCAGAGAATTAATTAAACCTTCCCCCCAAGAGCTGTGTGGTGGTTTGTTTGTTTTTTACCCATCATGCAACTCGCTCAGGACCCCTTTCTTAATTAAGGTCTCTGCTCTTTAAATATGATTAAAAAGTGCTCCCTAGGAATGTATAAAATTATGACTGCTCCCTGCCAGACATGACACTAATGAATTGCTTTCTCAGCGCAGGGTCACAATATTGACCAAAACACCTACCTGGCGCATGACAAGACTGCAAATGGAACTGCATGTCAGAAAACCTTGCGACAAGCCATGAGCATCTGGTTGCATCGTGTGCAGCGAGGATCTGCTGGGGACAGATGCAAGGAGGGGGAAGGTAAGCAGTGATGGATCTGCGAAATCCCAGGGTTTTATTTGACCACCACTAGATAGCCGTGCAATCAACTCATTAGTGCTTTAATGGGGTGTTCATTAGAAGATTTACCCACCCTCACCTCTGATGGGAGGATCAGAGCAGTGAGTCCTGCAGAGCTGCGACGGGCAACCTCCTCTGTGAGCTGGGGATTCTGCTGCAGTGGGAGTGGGTTGAATGATCCATCACCTCAGACATGGATATGACATAATTAGTGTCACCCATAAGGTTTACTGGAAGAAGATACACTGTAATACTTAGAGCAGGAGTGTCAAACACAAGGCCCGGGGGTCGGAACTGGCCCATCCAGGGCTCTTATGTGGCTCACTAGCAACTAGTGCAAGGGAGGGAACAGGAGACTGCTTGGGGGGAGTGGGCAGAGCCACTCAGATCGTGGCTTTAGCACGGCAGAACTACCTCATCTGTAGCAGCCAAGCAGTGTGGGAGCGTCGGCCCACTGCTGCACTGCTGGCTCTCCAGTCCGCCCATATGGGTTTCCTTTGGACCCCCCTCCCAACCCATGGGGCCTTGCAGAGTGGTTGAGCCAAGGCACAGACTGCCTTGGGAGGTGGTAGATTAGGGTTGCCAAGTCCAAATTGGAAAATACCTGGGGACTTTGGGGGTGGAGCCAGGAGAAGGTGGGGTTTGGGGAGGGGAGGGGCCTCACCATGGTACAATGCCATAGTCCATCCTTCAAAGCAGCCATTTTCTCCCGGGGGGCTGATCTCTGTCAGCTGGAGATCAGTTGTAAAAGCAGGGGATCCCCAGGCCCCACCTGGAGGTTGGCAACCCTATGGTGGATGCTCCTTTGCTGGATGTTTTCAAGTGGAGGCTGGATGGCCATCTTCTGGGTATGTTGTAGGGCTATCTTTCGGCTATGCTCCCGTAGAGTGCAGGGGGTTGGACTAGATGACCTGCAAGATCCCTTCCAACTCTAACATTCTATGATTTGATGACTTCCTTGGCAGCTTCCCATCCAAGGAGTAAGCCAGGCCAACCCTACTTAGTTTCCAAGATCTGAGGAGATCAGGCAAGCCTGGGCCATCCAAGTCACGGTACTACTACTACAATATTGTTGCCACCAATATATAACTTGCAGAATTCCTCCAGGTGCGTGGAATAAACATGGCCTCTCTCTTCTAGTTATGATGTTACAAAGTCAGGTGCATTCATATGGAAGATTTGATTGGAGCTAAGCAAAATGACAGAGGGAAAGGGGTGGGCACAGAAGCTTACCCCCCCCCAAAAAAACCCCAAGTAGCAACCCTGTTCCAGCCCTCAGTTGCAATCGCGTAGTTCCCTGTGTACTGCTCTTGGAATAAAAAGAGGCAGCTTGCTGGTGGGCCATATTTCTGTTTTATGGCTGCTTTAAACCTGGAGAGGAAGGAGGCTTCCACCCCAGCTACCTGAGCAAAGGGACTGCCGGCCATATTCATCTTGACGTAATCAGATGCAAATGCGCGCCAAAGGCTGCTAGCTCCTCCTTTGACCTTCACTCCTGGAAGAGATATCACCTGGCTGACAGGTGCTGATAAGCATTCAGCATCCGCTTTAATAATTCAGCAGAGATTCCCACGATCCAAATCCAGTTGTGCTTCACAACACAAGCAAACAAACGAAGCTGGTTTCTGGCTTGGATAGGAAGTGACCTCCCACACACACACACACACACACACACACTCCAAGCTCAAAGAGCTGATGGAACTCCCAAACCCTGATATGGCCTGTCATGTGATACATGGGACTGAGAAGTACTGGGATGCCAGCTGTTACTATGAGGCTGATTTCATGTCCCATGTTTAAACTGATAAATGAAAAAAAATGTCCCCTTTTTAGATTCTCTCTCTCTCTTTCTTTGTTCTAGTAATGTGGGCTGTGTATACACCATACTGCCACATGCTGGATTGTCTAGAAGTATCTTAACTAGCTGGGGTCCTAATTCCAGTTTTTGCAAGAGATGTCTACTAATGTGTCCCATTTTCAAGTTCTTATAGTAGTCAAGGGGCCTTGGATTATATAGGTTCAAACGTTCAGGGCTCTAGCTTGTCAGAAAGTACCCTAATGACTTTGATCATTAACTGACTGAGGCCCAAGCTACACAGGCAGGTAGGCAGACAGACAGATAGACAGACATACGGATAGATGAGTTCATTATGTTGTCCTGACCTGGATAGCGCAGGCTAGCTCAGATTCCGCACTGTCATTTTTGGCTCTTGTTTGTCCCTATTGTTTCAGGGTTTTCCCCTCCCCACTGTGTTTTGCTCTCTCTAGTAGTCCCAGAGGGAGCAAAGCACATGTGGAAAGGGGGGGGGGGGCGCACAAAGCAATAGGGACAAAAGAGTGACGGAAATGACAGTGCAGAAGTAGTCCTTTTTATGGCTGAATCGGTGGAAACAAGATCACAGCTGGAGCAGTAGGTTGCAAAGTATCAGAATCACCCCAATGGCACCTTTAAATGTTTGAATTTGAAAGTTGACATAAGAAGTTCAGAATTCTGAATCTATTGGAATACGGAATTTCAGCATGCGATTTGGAGTCTGTGTTCTTTTAACTTGTTTGCTTCTCTTGACAATGTTAATTCTATGGGGCACCATCTTGCAAGTTCTCTTTGTAGAACTATTTCAGTTCTCTCTGTACAACCTTTACATGATACCTAACCAAGGCTGTGATCACACACACTTAATAACCCACTTTCAACCCACTTTCACTGCACTTTCAAGTTGGATTTTGCCTGTTCACACAGTAAAATCCAGTTGTAAAGTGCACTGAAAGTGGATTGAAAATGGATTATTTAGTGTGTGTGACCACAGCCCAACAGAGGTACAAATACAGGCTGAAGACAGACTTAAAGTCTGTCCGCGGCACAGCAGACTAAGGCGGGGGGAATTTCCCCCGCGGCACAGCGTTTGCATGCCGCCGGAAGGAAGCCGCCCGCAGCGTTCAGACCGCGGGCGGCTTCCTACGGCGGCGTGCGGATGCCACGCGGCTCCCCCTCCCGGCATGCGTTCACACCTGCTCCGGCGGGTGGAACATGCACCGCAGCAACCGGAGCACCACTTTGAAGTGGTGCTCGGCTGCTGCGGGAGGAGCACGGCGCCGGACGCGATGCATCCGGGCCGCCTCCTCGGGCCAGATGCGGCCGTCTGAACGGCCGCTCTGCCTCCACTTTTGAAGCGGAGGCAGAGCGGCTGAGACTGCCAGTCTGTCCTCAGACACAGATACTGTTACATTTTAGCTACGGAACACTGTTGGCTAGCAAATATTCTCTCCCAGTATTATTATACCCTAACCATCAAATGTCAGCAAAAAATCAGTCATCTGACACTAAAATCAAATATCATCAGCTATCCAATAAGACTATCAAGTAGGCACAAAATCTGGAATTTATTCAATGAAAATCTAAGGAATATTTGATACAAAATTTCAAAGAGGAGAATTAGGAGGAGATCATATCTTGGAAACAAATCCACTTCTGCCCTGGATACAGATAGACCTAGATGAGTCATCATGTTAGTCTGTCTGTAGCAGTAGAAAAGAGCAAGAGTCCAGCACCACCTGAAATACTAACAAAATTTGTGGCAGGGTAGGAGCTTTTGTAAGTCACTGCTTGCTTCTCTGAATACAGCAATGGTTAGCAACAAAACCGATTGCCCATGGAGTGATATTTAAAGCACGTTCAACCCACGCCACATTACAATTTGACACGTCCTGCACAAAAAATCATACCGCAGCATTACTAGGGACATAACATGGTTCAATGAGAACTGCTCTTATTCCGGTGCTCCAAATGCGACCATCTGTTTCTTTTCCTAAATTGCCAGAGAAACCCATAAAACACTGTACAGTGATTGGAGTCTCCACGTTCAGCATCTGCCAAAAAAGAGGCCCTGCCACTATTATTTTAGAGAGGGATTTCGTGCCAACTCATTGTCTGAAGCTGCAAAATGCCGTCTATTTATAGCCGTCATTTAATGCAACGGCTCAAAAACTTTGCTGCTCGGTGCTATTTTTAGCTGAAGTGGAGAGGTGTTAATTGTTACAATCTCTCTTTGTCACTGTTTTCTTCCCCATTGTACTTCTTACATAGTAGGCCACATTTGTAAACCATTTGGGGTTTTTTTGTGTGCGTGTTTTGCTATCAGCATTCTGAAAAAGCCCTTTTAAAGAACTGGGTTGCTTCCTTAAAATAAAAAAGCAAAAGGGCTAAAAGAATGCCAGAGTCAAAGGTGTCACACTTTGGGGTTGCCAACCTCCAAGGTCAGCTGGAGTTCTCGTGGGATCACAACTGAACTCCCGGCAACAGAGATCAATTCACCGGGAGAAAATGGCAACTTTGGAAGGTGGAATTTTTGGCATTATACCCCATTGAAGTCCCACCCCTCCCCAAACCCCACCCTCCTCAGGCTCCACCCCCAAAATCTCCAGGTTTTTCCCAGCCCAGAGCTGGCAGCCCTGGTCACACTATATCATAGAATACTGCAGTAAATGCATGTAAATGGTAAGGGTTTGTGTGTGTGTGTGGTGGGGGTGGCGTCGGTTGTTTGTCCGTTCGTTTTTTGTAGTTTAGCTTGAGCATCCTACTTTCCACAACTCAGCTCATGATTTCATTTATCACCCCACATACATGTATGTGATAGATTTGCCACCTTTGCTATATTTATTTAGCAGGGGAAGGCTATCTAAGGCTGAGGACAGACTGGCAGTCTCGGCTGCTCTGCCTCCGCTTCAAAAGCGGAGGCAGAGTGGCCATTCAGATGGCCGCATCTGCCCTGAGGAGGTGGCCTGGATGCATCGTGTCCGGCGCCGCGCTCCTCCCGCAGCAGCTGAGCACCACTTCAAAGTGGTGCTCCGGCTGCTGCGGTGAGCATTCCACCCGCTGGAGCGGGTGTGAATGTGCGCCGGGAGGGGGAGCCGCACGGCGTCCGCACGCTGCCGTAGGAAGCCGCCCACAGTCTGAACGTGTGGGCGGCTTCCTTCCAGCGGTATGCAAATGCCGCGCTGTGGGGGAAATTCCCCCTGCCTTAGTCTGCCACGCCGCGGAGGCGTGGCAGACTACAAGTCTGTCTTCAGCCTAAGGCTGTTGTCACACACACTAAATAATCCACTTTCAATCCACTATCAATGCACTTTCCAACTAGATTTTTGCCAGTCCACACAGTAAAATCCAGTTGGAAAGTGGATTGAAAGTGAATTATTTAATACGTGTGACTGCAGCCTAGGTCTGCCACCTGCATTAGATGAGAACTAAACTTCTTCCTCACTGTTGCAGGTGTTTAAACCTTGGGGTGTGGCCTCCTTTGGTACAAGCCAATGGGAGGAGTCTTGCCTCTTGGTTGTGGCTCTCAGCCTGTGGTTGGGAAACCAGCCCAGTATACCCCAGACTAGGACTTGCTTCTCTACTGTTTATTTTTCTTGTTCATTTCTCTAAAAAGCAGGATCACAGATCAACCAAAATGGTGAATGCAGTCCAGAAATAAAACATCAAATCACGCTGGGTTACACAGCAATGATGAGCATGATTCGAATATGGAAGAGCAAGGGCATCAACCTAGCAACCAGATGCAGATCAGTCTGTGCTATTATGTTTCCTGTAGCAACCTATGGCTGTCAAAGTTGGACCATGAAGAAGCAAGACAGGAGGAAAATCAACTCAGTTGAGCGGTCGTGCTGGAGAAGGCTCCTGTGCGTTCCTTGGACGGCAAAGGCGATAAACAAGCAACTATTGGGGCCCATAAAACCAGACCTATCATTGGAAAGAAAAATCATAAAACTACAGCTGACTTATTTTGGCCATGTCATGCCGAAGAACTCACTAGAAAGAGCAACGATGGTTGGATTGGTTAGCAGCAAAAGGAAAGCGGGCCGCCAAAGAACACGGTGGCTAGTCACCATAAAAGTCGACACCAGCCTGAGCGGGTAACGACTGAGCCTGCTTGAGGGGAGGGTGGGGTACAAATAAAATAAAATAAAATAATAATATACAAGATCCAAAAACATGGAGAGAGCTGGCCCATAGAATCGCCAAGAGTCAGACATGACTGAATGGCTAACAACAACAAACCAGGAGGGCTACTTGTCCTTGGTCACAAGGCTATAGGGAGTGTCAGATTTAGACACTTGTTCGTTTTTTGGCATTTGATGATTTTTGCAAATGATGAATAAGAGAGAAATGGTCCCCTTTGACCATCAAAAGGGCTATGCTGGGGGTCATGAGACCTGCCTGGAACAAAACCTTGTCAAATGGGGCTGTAATGAAGAGGGGGATTAGGTGAGGTTGAGTGAAATGTTCGCTGCACCCAACCCTATAAACAGGATTGCCATTGGAACATCAGCTAAAGCAAAATTTAGGAGTCCTATCATTTATCGAAACCTCTAAGATGTCACTTTATTTATTTATCTATGAGATTTTGATTCCTCCGTCCCCAAAGCAGGCTCAGGGTGGATCACAAGAAACTGCATCCAAGACTTGTTGCGATAAAATCACATTACAATCATTAAAACACTAAACAATAAAATTCACACAGGTAGTGACAGCTTCATATAAACCTGTTAGGGCCACAAGGTAGAATCAAATGGGTTATTTCAAAAAAAAAAAATGGAACTAGAGCAGGGAGGCCAACTAAGATGGATGCCCACCGCCTCACCCGAAGGCCTGTCAGAACAGCTCCATTCTTGATAGGGTTGCCAGATCCCCCAGGGAGGCAGGGGTTTACCCTACCTTTAGGGACCCCCAATCCACCGGCCCGCATCTGGCCAGTGGGGAGAACCCCGCCCCCAAAGTGCCTGAATTGCGCTGGGCACTTCGCGGGGGGACACTCTAGCATTCGGCCTGAAAACTCTATGGTATCAGAGTTTCTAGTCAAATGCTAGCACATCCCTCTGGCAACACGCCTGGCACGATGGCATCACTTCCAGGTGACATCATCACAGTGTGTGCACATAGTGCATGCACCAGAAGATCACAGGAGAGGAGCTTCTCCCTCCCAACAACGGCAAAAGGTTGGGACCTGGCAACCCTTGCTCTGCAGCAAACCTGGAAGTGACATCATTGCAGTGGCAATGCCCTAAGAATTTTGAGGGAACCATGGGGTGTCATACTAACACAGTGATGTCACTTCCAGGTTTGCACCGTAAGTGATGTTATGGCATCAGTGCAATATTTATTTCATATTCCTAGCCTCTAACGCTCCCTAATGCTCTCTTCCTGAAGGTCTATGAACACTGATAGTCAGGGGTCATTTTGCAGAAAAAGAGGTCCAGGAGCTCATTAGCATAACTCATTTGCATATGCCACACACCCCAACATACCGGAAGTGTGTCAGAAGGCAACACCCACCCCTCAGGCTCCACTCCACAGGTGAGTGAAACTGACCTGCTCTTCCTCCATTCCCTTCCCCATCCAATACTTTGTGCAATAAAAATAAGCATAAAGAACACACCCTCATTCTCTTCCTGCTCCCTTGAAATTACCAGCTTTCAAGTAGACTTGAGATACCCAGGACATGTGCACCACCTATCCCTTCCCCTTCCCCTCCCCACAACAAGACACCCTGTGAGGTAGGTGGGGCTGAGAGAGGTCTTTTGAGAACTGCTCATGAGAGAACAGCTCTGAGAGAACTTGTGACTGGCCCAAGGTCACACCAGCAGCTGCATGTGGAGGAGTGGGGAATCAAACCCGGTGCTCCCAGATTAGAGTCCAATTCCTGACCACTACACCAAACTGATGGGGTGGAAGCTGCTGAAGGGTTGGTGAAATTTCTCCAGTACTTGTGTGCCATGTGCCCAGATAAAAAATAGTATACTTAGAAAATGTATATGCCACCTTGAGCAAGTCTCTGGAAAAGCAGCACACAGTCATAAAAGGAACAATGATAAAATTATCAATATTAAAACAAAACATTAAAAACAATAAAGACCCTAGCAGGGCTTTCCCCGGGGCGCTGCACCTCTGCACTGCTTGGGGAAAATGAGGAGGGGGCGGGGCTTGGTCATGTGCCCGCCCCCTGGGCTCCTCACTCCCGGAGCTGCGCTCCTGTGCGCTCCCGCTCCAATGGACCCCTGCTGATAGTTGTCTCGGGGAACAGGCTCTATCCCAACCTTGGCCTAACTTTCTGTTATGCTGGGTGATGACATCTTTCTCTTATACCCAGTGACTCAATCTCCCATGAGACAAGTGTGATCCCATGGTAGGCATGCCCTCAGAAGTTTTTGCGCTCTTTTTGTTCTCCCATGCTGACTTTTTACAATATTTTTATTATAAAATATATATTTTTTTCTTTTCAGGAAAAAAAAAACATTTAAGTTTGTACGTTAACAGCATGCATTCGGGAATATTCTCCATGAACTCAAACATTTCCTATGATTTCCAAGCAGTTCAAATAAAAGCAGATGGCCAGGCCTGGGAATTATTATGAACTATCTGAATGTAGTGAAGTGGAGAGGCGAGGAGATTGCATTAAACGTTCAAATATGCCACATCCGTCCAGGTTCTGGGATCTTCCACAACACGAAGAAGTATTCTCTATCTCTCATTCTGTTCGGCTGTGCAAATATTTATCACAACACATTTACCTTTGCAAGCTATCTGCATCTCGCCTTATCTTGATCACATTTTAAGAGTCTTTTAATAATATTTTAAAAGGCTCCCCCCAAAAAGGTAATTACTCAAACCTTTCAATTTTAGACACTTTTCTCAAGATAATTGAATCATTCACAACAGAACACTTCATCTAACACAGCGACTACATAAATCTCCAAATATTCCAGTCCCTTTAGGGTTCAGTGAAATTGGAAATTACTTATTGTACTCTGTCAGAATACTTAATTCCATTGCAGGCAGTCACCAGTTGCCTTTCCCTGAGATGAGGCTTCATGTAAATTCATTGGCATATAACCAGTGGGAAGTAGTTTGTGACTCTAAATAAACTCTTATGTAGGAATGAGTTTAAACGACTCTTTCCTGTGGGTTCATCCTGGAAAAAAAAATCCTTGTTTTGTTTTTGCATCTTCTTTGTGAGAAACCAAACCTGCGATTGTTTATGGTCTGAGATGAAGGGACTTAGGATCGCTTACTCCCATGTTGCCCGACCCAGACACTGAAATTGTCATCTCATGCTCTCCTCTGTGTCATGCTTTCAAGTGAAGGGTGGCCATGGGATAGCAGAGAAAGGATGTGCCATTGGTTTCAGATAACTGGTTATACCTAATGGTGCATCTGTCAGAGTCTCTAGTAATCAGCACTCAACAACCTTAAGCAGGAGCAGTTTATTGTGGTCAGTTTACTATCTATATATCTAATTCCCAAGTGGCCCCCTCCGTGCGGATACCTAAATCCGTGCTGGGGGCACTTGGGGGGCAGAGGGGGGGTTCTGCAGATGGGGGGGCGATCCCCCCATCTGCAGAAAAATCCTAAATCTTTTTTAAAAAACTTACATCCACCCAAAAGTTAAAAAAAAATACCCGCGCATGCACGGGACTTACCTGCCCAGCGGCGGGGGACGAGCTGCTGGCGGCCTGGTGGCTGCAGCCCAGCTGCCTGCTGAAGGACGGGGGAGGGGGCCGGGGGAGGCGGTACGGCGGGCCTCAGCCCTAATCGCACCGAAGGCTAAGGAATGCCTCGGTAGGCCTCGGCCCTAATCGCGCCGCTGGGAAGAAACGAGGCAGGGATGGGGGGGCGGTGGCAGTGAGGCCCAGCCCAGCCAGGCCTCGCCGGGAAGAAATGGGGGAGGGACGCGGGGCGTGAGGTGGGGGGGTGGATTGCCACCTTCTCCTCTCCCCCGCGGATTCCGCGGGTCCCATCTCTTGTACATTCTCTAAACACTATCTGTGTTAAGGCTAAAGAGAGTAAGCAGGAAAAGGGATTTTATACGGGCTTCAAATTGGGGTGTCAGATGGCTACAAGCCAATGAATGCCATGTTACCCTCGCGTGGGAAATAACGGCTTTTACTACCGAGCGGGACACTTATGTAAACAGGGACAAATGTTAATGGAGAATCTAAACAGAGACAAATGTTAGAGGGAAATCAAAGGTAACATTCCAGTGTTGATAACCTCCCCCCCTTTTCTTCGTGGCGGCCACTCTATCTACCCCCACCTTTTTTTATGACAGCCTAGCTGATAGCATCCTTGGTCAGTCTGGTTTGTTGAAGGTGGTCATGGTGGCTCTCTTTAAGTATTTGAAGGGCTGTCACTTAGAGGAGGGCAGGGAGCTGTTCCTGTTGGCAGCAAAGGATAGGACTGGCAGCAATGGGCTTAAGGTATGGGTGGAAATGTACTGGCTGGATATCAGAATTTTTTTTTTTTTTTTAAAACCCAGTAAGAATAGTTCAGCAGTGGAACTAGCTGTCTAGGGAGGCAGTGAGCTCCCCCTCACCAGTAGACTTTAAGCAGTGTCTGGACAAATACTTGCCAGGAATGTTTTAGGCTGATCCTGCACTGAGCAGGAGGCTGGACTAGATGACATATATGGTCCCTTCCAACTCTATGACTCTATGCATCCTAGCCATAGTACAGAAACTGTGTTGGTCTTTTCCTAGGTGGCCTATGCTAGGCCACTGACAGGCTAAGTATGACCATCCTGGACCACTGTATGGTGTCTGATACCCTCAGTCAAGGTTATCTTTCTGAGGACTTGGCCAATATGGGCCTATGTGGTATCACCCTGCATTGGATTTCCTCTTTTCTTGGAGGACATGTCCCAGAAAGTATTGCTGGGGTGTAGGGTTTCAGGCCCATTGCTGGACTATGTGGTCCCTCAAGTCTCCATCTTGTTCCACTACTTCTCAACATCTGTTTGAAATTGTGGGAGAGATCATCCAGAGATTTGGGTCACAGGGTCATCAGTATGCGGATGACACTCCACTCAGTCTCCCTTCAACAGATACAGAACAGTACTCAGCTAGCAACGTGACTAGGAAGAGGACCGTCAAGTGAGGGGCTGTGGCTCAGTGGTAGAGCATCTGCTTTGCATACAGAAGGTCCCAAGTTCAATCCCTGGCATCACTGGTGGCTAAAGATAAAATCAGATAGTGGGTGACATCAAACACCTCTGCCTGAGACCCTGGAGAGGAAGAGGAGGAGAGGAGGAGGAAGAGGAGGAGGAGATGGGATTTATACCCCGCCCTTCACTCAAATTCTCAGAGTGGCTTACAATCTCCTTCCATTCCTCTCCCCACAACAAACACCCTGTGAGGTAGGTGGGGCTGAGAGAGCTATTTTGAGAACTGCTCTTGAGAGAACAGCTCGGAGAGAACTGTGACTGACCCAAGGTTACCCAGCTGGCTGCATGTGGAGGAGTGGGGAATCAAACCTGGCTCTCCCAAATTAGAGTCTGCCACTCTTAACCACAACACCAAACTGGCTCTGCTAGTCAGTGGAGAAGTACTCACCTTGATGGACCCAGGGTCTGACTCAGTATAGGGCAACTGAGTGAGGAGATGAACCTTCCCTACTCTTTTCTTGAATTATTAGCTCATTTGTCACCAGGCAGTGGAAGCTGGAGGATATTTTCAGTGATTTATAAGGGCTGGTTGCTGCTTGTCATGGCGAATCACATCTGCTTGGGTGGGGTCTGGAGTCTAGCAGTTGGGTTTGAATGCTGTCAGTGAAGAAGACAGACATCCAGCTCATTTATTTGTTTTGGGGAGATCTGATTCTAATTAGCGTGGACCACCGGGTTGAATTAGGCTCAGAGTTATCACTGCTGTTGCTAGTCTTATGAGCTGGTGGAGGAGGAGGGAAAGCGTAGGCACTGTGACACCTAACAACCACCTTTCTGACACCCCCCAACATGAAAGTCTTTGAACACCCAGGAGAGCTTGACTGCAGGCTATTCCTACCATAGAAATTTGCTCATCATATGATGCAATGTCATAGAATTACAGAATCGGAGAATCTTAGAGTTGGAAGGGACCTCCAGGGTCACCTAGCCCAACCCCTTGCACAATGCAGGAAATTCACAAATACCTGCAAAACCCCCCCCACCACCACCACCACAAGAACATAAGAGAAGCCAATGTTCGATCAGGCCAATGGGCCATCCAGTCCGACACTCTGTCACACAGTGGCCAAAAATACCATCAGGCATAGGCATAGAGTACGAGGGGGCTCGAGGGCTTGAGCCACCCCTGAAACTTCCCGGGGGGGGGGCTCACGCCCCCCCCCCCGGGAAAACGGAGCACCTGCCACCGCGCCTCCCCGGGTCCTTCCGAGGCCAGCGGCCGCTGCTGGAGAGGGAGAGGGAAGGGGTGGCGGGGGGGAGAGAGGCACCGGCAGCAGCGGCTGGCGGGCCTCAGAAGGGCCCAGGGAGGTGGAGCGGTTTCGGGGGGGAGAACATCGCTCCAGCGAGCGCGCACGCTAAGGAGCTCCCACCCCCGGATTTCCAAAACTCTACGCCCCTGCCATCAGGTGCCATCAAGAGGTCCAGCAGTTGGGCCAGGACACTAGAAGCCCTCCCACTATTGCCCCCCCCCAAGCACCAAGAATACAGAGCATCACTTGCCCCAGACTGGGAGTTCTTATCCATACCTTGTGGCTAATAGCCACTGATGGACCTCTGCTCCATATGCACTGGTGGACCTCTGCTCACCCTCAGTGACCACTGTTCCAGGTGCCATCTTAAAGAGTTTCATCACCCTCTGCTAAATACCATTGGCTGTTGCTACTAAGGGTGGGAAAATATCTCATCAACTGTCCCTATACTACAATGTTGGTGATTTTGGATTTTTGGATATTTTTTTTTAAATGTACATGTGTGTGAGAGTGTGTGTGCACCTGGAAGTCATGGTGACCTCTGGTGACTGACCTCTACTGGGGGCCTGGGGAATATTCAGAGAGGCGGCTGAATAAAGCCTGCCCCCATCTCCCAATTGCTGGTATTTCGAGGAGGTCTCCCATCCAAGTACTTGTCAGAATCGACCCTGCTTAGCTTCTGAGATCTGATGAGATCAGGCTTGCCTAGGCTCTCTGGGTCAGGACAGTGATTTTGGATTTTGTAACATAGAGGAGGAGAACACGGCATCGTGAAGCTCTTTCTGGCAGCATCCCCAGGTTACGTGCAGCATGTCGTTTGGCTCTTATGGGAGGAACCACAACCTCCCTGTGCTGCTCCTTCAAGATGCAAGCAGGCAACGACAGCCGTCAGCTGATGGATGAGCGTTCTAACTCTCCTGTTGCTTGTTCATTCAATACCTCATTCATTCAAGAAGCTCTCACACTGACAACTGAATAGATTGTGAGGTTTATTTTTGATTTTTTTTAAAAAAAAATATCCAAATACGATGATGACTGACCTTTACAAAACTGATCACTTGCTTCCAATAACTATTGGTGTTTTACTAATGGGAAGTAATGGTCTCCACACCCTGACCTTCTTTCAAGGAATAAGCAAGCCTCGTAGAGCTGGTCGCAGAGTCTTCCACATCATGAAGAAGTTCCATGGCAAATGGCTTGATGTGGGAAGTACTGCGTATCAATACCAAGGTTTAAGAAATCACTGTTACATATAATTTCCTCTCAACCTGTAGTGTTAAAAGCTAAATCCATTGCATACCAACTATTAAATACTGTTGAATGGGCAGGTATATATTGAAGTATCATTTGGTATCATGCACCATCAAATATTCAGTGCATATTCATCAAATGTTTGCATGCCCAAGGAACATCTGAAATCAAAATTCGCAAAGGAAAATTTTCAGGAGCATTTTTGAACAAACATTAATTTCACATCTGGAAAACAGGGCTACCTTTCAGTTTTTCATGTAATTTTTTAGCATTTATTTGCATATCAGTTTCATCCAGAATTGATAAAGAACTCTGTTTAATGCTTGGTCAGTTCTTATTATGGGGAAATGCCTACCCTTCTCTGATCAAAGTTCCTGCAATTTATCTTTTCATCCGGTCAGATATTAATATTATACCATTACAACTAGAAAATCTTGTCAACTGTCAGCTGTTCAACACTGAACATTGATATCAAATATTACCGGATGTCGAATGCAGGTATAACATATTCATTAAATACAAATATTCAGAATATTTGTATTCAGAGTAACAATGAAGGGCTTTGAGAAGCAAGTTTGATTCAGGTCTACTGTGAAAATGCATGAAAATAGTTCTGATAGAAGTTATATTTACTAAAGCTTGAATGCTGCAGGGTTGAATAGAGTTAACTTTGCCTACAATGGAAGTGTGATGCAAAGGTGTAGGTTCCAGTTTGGAAAACATCAAAGGACTTCCAAGGGAATATAATGACGAGGCTAACATGATTTTTCAGAGGGGTTTCATGCTGTGCAATCCTGTCCAGAGTCACTCCAATCTTAACCAAACGATTCCAATAGCCTAAGCCTGGAGTAACTCTTCGTAGGATTGTACTGACACGTACCTAGAGTTAAAACTTGAGGCATTGCCTCTGCAGCTCAAAGTCTGGTGAAGGACTTGTAAGGTTCCCCAGATATCATCAGTTTTAACATCTGCAATAAACATCAAAGTGTCCACAGGGATGACTCCTGTCACAATACATTTATCAATAAAGCACCACTGTATATCGTAGATGACCCAAACCTTCCACATTCACAATTCCCTGAATGATGTTCCCCACCTAATGCTCGTGACTATCTTAAATGATTGTGCACCAGTGTATTCTGAAATGATTACTCCTCCTAATGGGGGGGAAATGAATGAATTTTGACATTATTAGTAATAACAATTGAGTATAAACATAACTCCATAAACTGAGGACATTGGGATTTATTTTTCTTGGAAGGTATTTCACTTTTGGCAGATCTTTGATCTGAACCAGGGCTCCCCCCACTTTTTTTTTTTTTTTTTAAAGAGGTGCTAGAACTCTCAAGGGGGAAACAAAGTTTTCAATCTGCACACTGGAAACTCATGAACTTTTAAACATTTTTAAAAGAATTTTGTCAAATAGGTTCTGGAACTCAGTTCCAGTGTGTTTCCCCTCTGTCTGAACATTTCATTGAAATAAAAATCATGCATAATATCACATAAAAAATACCTGGAAACCACATGGGCTGAGGACAGACTGGCAGTCTGGCCCGCTCTGCCTCCGCTTTAAAAGCGGAGGCAGAGCGGGTGTCCAGACTGCCACATCTGCCCCACGGAGGCGCCCCGGACTCACCTCGTCCGGCGGCGCGGTCCTCGTCCGGCAGCGCGCTCCTCCCGCAGCAGCCGGGCACCACTTCCAAGTGGTGTCCCAGCAGCTGCGCGCGCGTTCCACCTGCTTCTGGCGGGTGTGAACGTGGGCAGGCGGAGCCGCACGGCGTTCTGCCACCGCCGCTGGAAGCCGCCCGCAGTGTGGATGCTACAGGCGGCTTCCTTGCAGTGGCGTCTGAACGCCGCACTGCGGGGCAGTTCGCCCCGGCTTGTTCTGCCGTGATCCTGTAGTGCAGCAGAACTCTAATCTGTTCTCGGCCATGGATCACACAGAACATAAAATGCAGTGGAAGTAGGTGGCTGATAATGAGGAAGGTGCCCTCGCTCTTTAAAGAAAGAAGATCATTAAACCTCCTCATCCCAGTTTTTCTATTATATTAAGAACATTATTGTTTTTAGATGTTTACACAGAGCTCCACACATATTTTTAGAATTGTTCCATTTCTGTTTCCAGTGATGAGCAAATGTTCCCTATTTCATTTATTTTAAAATTTGATTAAATTTTGATCAGCAGTGTCAGTTCTCTGCTCTGCTTTAGGTTTTTAAATTATTTTTGTGTATGCATTTCGCATGTTGGGGGGTGGACAATTTATATTGTGGGCAGTGTTCCCTCTAAGCTGAGTTAGAGTGAGCTAGCTCACAGTTTTTTAGCATCTGGCTCACACATTTTTGTCTTAGCTCAGGAAGGATGGCTCCAGAGCAAACTGATTTATGCAGTAGCCAAATCGCTTGCTCACAACTTTCATGCCAGCAGCTCACAAAGTAGAATTTTTGCTCACAGGACTCCACAGCTTAGAGGGAGCATTAATTGTGGGTCCCTAATGTGGTGCCCTAGGGTGCCACAATGTCCACAGACACCTTTTCCAGTGCCCGTGAAGTGCTTCTAGAAAGTGGGCAGGGCCTGGTGAAGCTTTTGCCCTAGAAAGCTTCTGATTAGCCATGCGAGATCCGATTGGCTGTGCAGATTTTCAGAACCATTGCTTTGGCAGCAGCAGAACACAAGGATCTTCATTGTGTGGCTCAAGGTCAGAGCCATGGTAGCCATTTCATGGCTGGCATCACTTCTTGCAGTAGCCATTTTGTGGCAGCTATTTTTTGGCTGTGGCCACCACACTGTGTCAGAATTCCAAAGTTGCCCATCAGCTCAAAAATGTTGCAAACCTCTAATTAACATGGCATTTTTTATGTATAAGTATAATAGGTGGGTAATGTTGATTTATTGACACAGGATAGCTTAATTTAAAAAAAATTTACTTAAAACATATGCTGCCTTTCCACTCAAATAGTCTCCAAGGCAAGCAAACGTCAGGCACTCCACCATTCAAAACATTCACATACCATTTAAAATCCATATGTAAATATTTAACAATACAATAAAATATTCAGGCTGTGGTCACACGGAAAGGAAACTGCGATTTGCTCCCGCTATAGTTTAGATCCAGAATTTTTTTTCCGGGTTGGGAAGATCACACATCCCTCTCCGAACCACAGCATTGCGGGATGAGGCTTATTGCTTAGGGGGGATTTGTTGGTTGCTCCTCACTCACTCCTGCCGCTGCTGGCTGATGCTCCCCCCTTTCCACTATCCTGGATTCCCCAGATTCCGATCTCCTCTGGGATGGAGGAGGAGGTGGGAGAGGTGGCAGCAGCTGGGGGAGGCAAGGTGAGGGCCTCCCACAGGCCCACACATGGCTGCCTTCCTTGATCCGGGCCTGTCTGCCTGCCTGTGGGCACCGCAGAGCACAAGCCCTCATCCACTCTGGGCACCAGCTGCACAACGCCCACCCCCCAAAAAAAAACAGAATGCCGCACAAAGGAGCTGGCTGGCTGGCTGGTTCATGCCACACTCCGCTCCAGGCCCCAAGCCCCGCCAGCCACTGCCTGGCAAAGCCCCCAACACCGGCCGAGCAGCAAAAGAGCTCTACACCGCCTGGGTGCTCCAGATGGATGGGAAATGGGGGATCGGGGCGCGAGAGGTCCTTACTGGGGAAACCAGATTGCACTGGTGGAGGAAAGAGTGATCTGAGGAAAGAAAAGGGTGCCAAGGTGATACTGCAAACGCCCAGGATCTCCAGGTGCTTGAGTGTTGAATTGTTCATGCGCTCAAAGGCAGAAGGGGGGGGCAGAAGAATGATCAGACGGCCTTAATCACAATCATTTCATGAGAGGGCTGTCCAGATCAGGAAAATCATGGATTTAAAGCAGAAGAAGCCAGAAAATATTTGATTTTCCCAGGGTCAGAAAACATGCAAGGGACCTGGGAGCATTGTGGGAGTGAGCCCGCTTTGGCGCAGGAGGGAAATTTAATTCTGCTAGGAAACAGCAGTGAATCCCGATCAGGATGGCCATGTGACCGCACCCATACAGACACGCAAACAAACAGACACAACCAGGGAGGAAGGCCAATAAGAGATTCGAGAGAGAGAATTTTGTGAAACAAAATTAAAATATCTTGAAAACAAAGAAACACCGTTTGTGCAAAAAAAGAAACCAAAATCAAAAATGGGATTTCATTCAAACTGGTCAAAACTGCCATTGTTGCATGCAACACCATTGGGTTTTCAAGGCAAGAGATGTTCAGAGGTGGTTTGCCATTGCCTGCCTCTTTGTAGCAACACTTGACTTCCCTGGTGGTCTCCCATCCTAATTCTAACCAGGGCTGACCCTGCTTAGCTTCTGAGATCTGATGAGACTGGGCTACCCAGAGATGCTCATACACTTGCTTGTACAGCTCATATACTGCTTACCAATCACAAGCAGGGGTCCAACTCTTGTGAAGCAGTTTAGCTGTTCATGAGCTGCTCAAGCCTGTTAGTTGGTTTACTTTCATTATATTATATTAAAACACTAGAGTACAGTGCAACTTGTTGGATTTCACTCATGCACCTTGTCAAACCGCTGGCTGGAAGTCCTAGTGTCCCCCCCATCCCCCCCCCCCCCCCGATCTGTCATCACTATACAGTGCTTAGTAACCAATGGTTTAAATATATATCTTGTCCACCAGTTATTGTAAACAAATATTGTTTCATTTATATTCTATCTATTCAGTGTTTTAAATCCATTTAATTGAGGTTATTTTGAACATGCGTATTTTCATATGCAGCCTTTCAAGCATGGTCGTTTCTGTATATATTGCTCACAGTGCAATCCTATGCAGATATACTCCAGTGTCAGCCTATTGCTTGCAGTGGACTTAGACTAGAGTAATTCTGCATAAGTGCAATCAATTACCTGGCTCAAATATTCATAACCCCAGGGTAGAACAGACATCACCTATGTGCACATTCATGGTGTGGTGTGGAGTGGTGTGGTATGGTAAGGTATTCCCCATTACTGTTCCCTGAATAGCCCAAGATAGCCCAGTCTCATCAGATCTCAGAAGTTAACCAGATGTCATCAGGAGGTCCAGCAGTGGGGCCAGGACACTAGAAGCCCTCCCACTGTTGCCCCCCTCCCAAGCACCAACATGATTGATTCAATCAAGGAAGCTGTGGCCCCAGTTTTCAGCACTTGAGCAAGGCTATTAATGATAGGACATTTTGGAGGTCACTAATTCATAGGATTGCCATAAGTCAGAAGTGTCTTGATAGCACATAACACACACACACGTGAAGATGCAAAACAGCCCACAGTGCAGAATGAAATGAATTTTTCTTCCAGCACCCCTACTATGCAGCTATATAATTTTACAGCAGCTGTATAAGTCCAGTGAACTTGGGCCAAGGACAGACTGGCAATCTGCCCCGGGAGAGCTCCACTTGGGAAGCGGGGGAAGGGAGCCCGTTCAGACATCCGCAGCTGTCCCTCGGCTCCCTTCCGCACTTACGTGCTTTGAAGCCGGTTTCCTCTCGCTGTAGGACACCAGGAGAAACTGGTATCCAGGGGCTGTCTTCCGCATGCCTCCCGCTTTCAGACAGCGTGAACCGGAAGAAGGCGGGATTCAAGCGGTGTGAACTTGCTGTTTTGGCAATTTGCGCATGAGTGCTCATGCGCACATACGCGCATTGCCGAAACAGCCCTGCCACAAGCTGCAGAGGCCGGCCCACCTGGGGCTGCTCTGCAGCAGTCTGAATGCTCCGTAACAGCACCCTTGCACAATACACTGACCAGTGTGAACGGCCAGCCTCGGGGAATTTCCCCCCCCCCCACAGCTTTTGCCTCCGGATTCCTCCCGCTCCAGATTGCCAGTCTGTCCTCAGCCTTGGTTTGTAAGCCAAACATTCTAGGTCTTGCAATTTGAGGGCCATGACTTCCTGGACTGAATCAATTCATCTCATGTTGGGCCTTCTTCATTTCCTGCTGCCTTCTAGACATTGCAGTGTACATGTTCTCAGATCTCTTTAATTAAATATCAAGGATCAGTTCTCAGTAATGAAGTTTTCCCTACCAGCAAAGGCCTGTTTTAAGGGTCTCCAACTATGGCTGCGGTCACACACACTAAATAACCCACTTTCAATCCACTTTTAATGCACTTTCCAACTGGATTTTTACTGTGTGAACTGGCAAAATCCAATTTGAAAGTGCATTGCAAGTGGACTGCAAGTGGATTATTTAGTGTGTGTGGCCGCAGCCTATGATATACAAATATATACTGTATTTTTTTCTCCATAAGACTCACTTTTTCTCCCAAAAAAAGTGGGGGGGAAAGTGTGTGCGTCTTAAACCCCCCTCCCCTTTCCCAAGCCATGGCACCGAGCGGAGCTAGGTGCGTCTTATGGTCAGGTGCGTCTTATGGAGCGAAAAATACGGTAATTTCCACTGATTAATTTCTGAGTGGCTTGTGCCATTCTGTTTGACCATGGAACAGATTAGGATTTATGAATATTAAAATGTATATTTTTAAAAGGCCAAGAAAAACTGATTCCTTACAGCGTATGCCTGATAACATCTGTAGTGCTGAAAACATACATTAGGACGTTTTCAGGTTGCTTTTTTTTTTAACAAAATTGAAATAGGCAAATTCCCCGGGTTTTTCCTCTCCTGTTAGTTACCTTTTTTGAAGTGAAATAATAGTATGTTAAATTGCTTTCATCTGCATCATACGGTAATGACCTTGTGATGCTGATATGCTAATGTATTCCAATGAGGCATGTTTCCAAAACCAGCAGAATAATGTTTTATTGTCATTAAAAAGAACTACACTGCACTCAATATAGATACGCTTTTGGACTGAGGATTGTAGATGGAACTGTGTTCGTCATACAGAAATATATGCTATCTAAGCCCTGGAAATAACTAGCTTGTCAAAGTCTGCTGGGAATTTAAGGAAGTTGGCAACACAAACAATTTTTTTTTGTTATAACATCACAGCAACGACAGTGCTTTGCTTTCAGAGATGGAGCTGGGGAAGTTCATTCTGTGTTAAGCCAGTTGGACAGCTGTTTAAATAGCCTCCCAATCTGATTTCCCTGAGATTTTTTTTTTTTAAAAAGAACAAGCTATAACAAGCTGTGGCGTATGTTTATCGATAGTGTGATTTACTATTGCCTTGCCTGGATTTGTTGCTAGTTTTGTACGGCTGTGGGAAACTGATTTCATGCTTAGTTCTTGTGGCCCTTTCTTACACGCCCAGGGTAATGCTGATTGTGACTTCGGGGTCAGGAAGCATTTTTTTCTCTAGGCCGGTTTGGCTGGGAATCCTGGAGGTTTTTTGGTCATCTTCTGGGCATAGAACAGCGGTCACTGGGGGTGTGTGGGGGAGGTATTTGTCAATTTCCTGCATTGTGCAGGGGGTTGGACTAGATGACCTTCAAGCTCCCTTCCAACTCTATGATTCATTATGATTCTAACGGTTCATTTTAATTATAATGATCTCCTTGAGAGCCGGTTTCAGAGGGCACCCATGTTGGTCTGCAGTAGAACAGTCAGATTTGAGTCCGGGTAGCACCTTAGAGAACCAATGAGATGGGGATGGGGTATAAGCTTTCATGAGTCAAATCTCTGTTCCTCACCTATGAAAGCTTATGCCCCCCAAAAAAGACTTGTTGGACTCTCACTTATGACTGGACTTTCACCTTTGTGAGCCTTATGCTAAGAGATCATGCACAGCATAAATGTGGTGGTGGTGCTGTTGTGTAAATAATAATAGTAATAGTAATAACGAGAAGAGGGACCCACGATACTCACAGGGGGGGGGGAGTATTTCCCACAGCTCCCAGCCTGCAGAAGCAGGAGGACCTCACAGCTGAGGAGGAAATGGCCACAGGTAAGCTCCCCCCCAGCACTAGCGGTGAGGCCTGAATGGCTCCCAGTTGCCAGGCTCACCAAGCCTTGCCCCCAGGCACTAGTGGTGAGACCTGGGCATCTCCCAGCCCCTGGACCTGCCCTCGATCCTCCCCTGCCCCTGGGCACTGGGGGCAAAGCCTGGGCACCTCCCAGCTGCTGGGCCTGCCCCCAATCCCCTTCTGCCACCAGGCACTGGAGGCAAGGCCTGAACACCTCCCACCCACCGGGCCAACTGCAGTCACACGTGGGGGTGAGTCAGGAGGACTCTCAGCTTGCAGTTCATCCTTCTTATCTGAGCCAGCTGTGAAGACTGCTGTTACAGGCCCTTGCCAGCTATCCTCCTCTGCGGCTTCAGAGGAACCAGCTGTGGTTTCCGCAGGCTCAGTCAGCTCATCTTCATCCATGCCTATGACACACTGCCAATCTTCTTCTGCCCCCCTGGGCACTGGTGGTTAGGCCTGGACACCTCTCAACCGCCAGGCCCACCGCAGAGTTCCCAGAGCATTCTCTGTGCATGCTCAGGGAATGCTCTTTTACTTGGGGGGGGGGGGATTTAAATATCCCCTGTATAGTTTTAAATAGTTTTCAGATTTTTCTGCACACCTGGGGAGTGCCCCAAGTGTGCAGGACTATCTCTCTGCCACCCTAGTGCCCGCAATGTGCGGATTTAGATATCTGCACAGAGGGGATGTCTTGGCTATTAGTATAAAGACAAGGTAGGGACCCGCGATACTCGCGGGGGGGGGAGAAGGAGCTCCCCCCTCCCCCCCAGAGACTCTCGCCGGGCCCGCTGCTCGCCCCCTTCCCACCCCCCAGAGACTCCTGGTGGGCCTCGTGATACTTGCGGGAGGGAGAAGGAGCTGAGGCCCGCAATCTCTCCTTCCCCCAGGGCCCATTCCCCACCGGCTCCCATCTGCCCTCCCACTCCTTCCTCCCTATCTCTGGTGAGCCTCGGGTCTGTGAGTGCCACTGCTTCTTCCCCTCCCCCCACAGTCTTCGGTGGGCCTCAGCAGTGCTCGCCGGGCCCGCCGCTTCCCCCCGAGCTCCGGATGGTGGTGAGGTCTAGGCCCGCCATGCCGCCTCCTGACCCCCTGTGCAAAATTTCATAGCTGCCATTCAGGGTCATGTTACAAACTTAAATTCTTCAGTCTGGAAAACTTAATAGACACAGAGGTTAATTTAAGACATGCTTTCTGGATCTTCACCCCATAATCAGATCCTGATACCCATCTAGGGTTGCCCGCTGACTGCTGTCAATCAGTAGGATGCTAGAGAGGGCATGGGCACGTAAAACACTGTCAATGCAATGGTGCAACGTCACTTCAGGTGTACACTTGGAACTAATGCCGTCGTGGCGGTGTGGCGCTTTAGGATTCCACCAAAACTTGATGGTTTTGCCATAGAGTTTCAGTGGACTCCTGGAGTGTCACCCCAAAGCGATGATGTCATTTCCAAGTTTGCATCACAGCAATGACGGATTTCGACACTTTCCCCACCGCCATCCTTCCAAGCAGCGACGGGCTGGGCACTGCCAGCCCTATACCCAGTTGCATTTCAAGAAGTTTTGCTGCCACTGCTCCTGCCCAGGAGCCAGGAGAGGTAACTCTCCTTACCACTTTGTTGCACCAGCTCTCTTTAAAAAACAGCAGGGAAAGCTGCAACCCATGAACACACTGTAGTAAGAAAATTTAGATTCAGAATTGGTTTGGGTTTAAAATGAAAACTACAGCATTTACATATTCATTGTAGCTCTCTTTGTCTAGGGCTGCCAAGTCGAACTCACCTACTGGCGGGGGGGAGTCCTTCTTTGCCCGGGAGCCTCCCTGGCGCGCGTGCTTCACACGCGCACCCGGTGACGTCACCCGGAAGTGACATCACCACGTTGGGGGCGTTGCCCTGGCAACGTCTCCAACGTGGTGACGTCACTTCCAGGTGACATCACTACGCTGGGGAAGTCGTCCACGCCGGCCGGCAGATCGGGAACCCCTGTAGCGGGGGATCCCCCGCCCCCCGGGCTGACTTGGCAGCCCTATCTGGGTCTGTATTAGCAAGCAGCTTGCATTGTTAGCCACACTGAACTAAATATCCAAGAGCCTTTGCTAAGCCTTTGTTTCAAACAGACCTGCACGTACGTAGGAAAAAGGGCACACATTCCATTCCCAGGACCAAAGCAATAACCTGCATTTGGCAGGAAAAGACCCTTCTGGACCAAGGGGCCATCAATTAGCAAAGCTATGACTCCCAGAGACACCAAAGTTCATACCCCCACTGACATATTAGAGTTAACACCAAGCTCTGTGATATTTCTCATGCAAGAGAACATCCGGACAAGAAAAGAGAAAGAGTTGCCATTCAAATGTTTCTCTCTGGAATAACTGAACCATCAAAACCTCGACTGATGTCAAACTGATATAATTAACAAGTGTAATAATTTGGGGCAGCTCTTTATCATTCTGTATAAATCTGTGGCTCTTGCCTTGTATCTCCATTCACTCCTGGAAGTCTTAGAGAAAAAGACGCTGTCTCTTTGACTCTAGAAATGGCCCAGAGGCCTCTGTATGTGTGGGGGTGGGGGGAGAATCTCTGTTGTTTGTCTTATCTAAGTAGTTTACCTGCTTGTCCTTAGAAAATAAGCATTTGCATTGTACTTTGCGTTCAGCTTTAGTGCCTGGCTGAATGCCTAGCAACCTAACCTTGATACTAACCCTAAATAAAAAAATGTTTACTTTACAAAAAACCCTCATATCTGAGTCGATCTAGTTCCATTAGTGGGGCCAACTCACACTTTTCTTCGGCCTTTCGGTAAGGGGCCAACACCTTGGGACCAGTATTCCCTCTATTTTTGTGTATGCATTTCGCATGTTGGGGGGTGGACAATTTATATTGTGGGCAGTGTTCCCTCTAAGCTGAGTTAGTGTGAGCTAGCTCACAGTTTTTTAGCCTCCAGCTCACACATTTTTGTCTTAGCTCAGGAAGGATGGCTCCAGAACAAATTAATTTATGCAGTAGCCAAATTATTTCCTCACAACTTTAATGCCAGTAGCTCACAAAATAGAATTTTTGCTCACAAGATTCCACAGCTTAGAGGGAGCATTGCTTGAGACCAGTGCTCCCTCTAAGCTGTGGAGTCTTGTGAGCAAAAATTCTACTTTGTGAGCTACTGGCATTAAAGTTGTGAGCGAGCAGTTTGGCTGCTGCACAAATTAGTTTGCTCTGGAGCCATCCTTCCTGAGCTAAGGCAAAAATGTGTGAGCCGGAGGCTAAAAAACTGTGAGCTAGCTCACACTAACTCAATTTAGAGGGAACATTGCTTGGGACATAGAACCAAGGCAGGGTGGGTTGACACACACATGCTTATTAGCAGGGGTCATTCTGTAGAAAAAGAGGTGCAGGAGCTCATTTGCATAACTCATTTGCATATGTCACACCCCCTAACATACCGGAAGTGTGTCAGAAGGCAACACCCACCCCTCAGGCTCCACTCCACAGGTGAGTGAAACTGACCTGCTCTTCCTCCATTCCCTTCCCCATCCAATACTTTGTGCAATAAAAAGAAGCGTAAAGAACACACCCTCATTCTCTTCCTGCTCCCTTGAAACCACCAGGTTTCAAGTAGACTTGAGATACCCAGGACATGTGCACCACCCATCCCTTCCCCTTCCCCTCTCCACAACAAGACACCCTATGAGGTAGGTGGGGCTGAGAGAGGTCTTTTGAGAACTGCTCATGAGAGAACAGTTCTGAGAGAACTTGTGACTGGCCCAAGGTCACACCAGCAGCTGCATGTGGAGGAGTGGGGAATCAAACCCGGTTCTCCCAGATTAGAGTCCAACTCCTGACCACTACACCAAACTGATAAGGTGGAAGCTGCTGAAGGGTTGGTGAAATTTCTCCAGTACTTATGTGCCATGTGCTCAGATAAAAATTGGTATACTTAGAAAATTTATATGCCACCTTGAGCAAGTCTCTGGAAAAGCAGCACACAGTCATAAAAAGAACAATGATAAAATTATCAATATTAAAACAAAACATTAAACTCAATAAAGACCCTAGCAGGGCTTTCCCCGGGGCGCTGCGCTTCTGCACTGCTCAGGGAAGCTGAGGAGGGGGCGGGGCTTGGTCATGTGCCCGCCCCCTGGGCTCCCGCTCCAAAGGCTCCCTGCTTATTAGACACATGTCAGAAAAGTCCCACATCACACACATAAGGCTGCCTTATACTGACTCAGACCAGTGGTCTATCAAGGTCATTATTGTCTACTCAGGCTGGCAGCAGCTCTTCAGGGTCTCAAGTAGAAGTCTTCCACATCACCTACTGGGTGGCCCATCGAAGTGGAGATGCCAGGGATTGAACCTGGGAACTTCTCTTCCACTGAGCCACAGCTCTCCCCTAACCTTAGCAGGAAATTAATTTCAGGCCTCTTGCTCAGGTGCAAAAAAATTGGAAGAAACTCCACCATCGTGCTTACTGCACAGCTGCAAAGATGCTCAGGCTGACGCTTAAGGCAAATAGCAAACAGCATGGCCAGGATGAGCCAGTTTGAAGCTCAGCTCAAGAGCATTTGGGGTTCATGGGGAAATGGCTTCATTTTCTGTTTGACCATGTTTGTCATGAGGTTCTCTGAATAGTTAGACTAAGGCTGTGGAGGTCTGCAATTGAATCCTCAAGCAGCCATAAAGCTGATGAGGTGGACTTGAATAAGTTACCATTCCTCAACCTAACCCCTAACCAGTCTTGCAGAGTTGTTGTAAGGATAACATGGGATAGCTGAGAGATGTGAGACTTAGGAGTTATGAGGGCTGGTTGAACACAAGCAAGCCAGGGGTGGGCTGGGAGGGAAAGACTTCACTCCCCGCCCCCAGTTCTGCCCACCCCAAGGAAGGGAGGGAGGGAGAGGCAGCCTACTTGCCCCAGCCCATGGCCTTCCCATAAGAATGCAAGAGAAGCCATGTTGAATCAGGCTAGTGGCCCATCCAGTCCAACACTCTGGGTCACACAATGGCCAAAACCCAGGTGCCATCAGGAGGTCGACCAGTGGGACCAGACTCCAGAAGCCTCCCACTGTTGCCCCCAAGCACCAAGAATACACCGCATCACTGCCCCAAATGTAAGAACTGCCCCGTCCGAGACAGCCGGGCCCGTTCCCAACCCCCCGAGCCGTCCTGGGACTCACCAGCACAGAGGGGGCTGCCGCCAGACGCCCCCAGGACCCCCCAGTCCACGACCCGCGGCGCAGCTCCGGGGCCGGCAGTCGGGCCGCCGACGAAGAGAGATAACGTCACCGCGACCCTCCTCCCGAGACCCAACCAGGTGCGAGCATCCTGCAGAGCCCCCCGCCCGCTTGGATCCATCAGGAATGGCCCGGAGCCGCCCGCGGCAAAGGAAGACTCCGGAGGACGACCCCCCGGGAGCGCCCGTCCCTGTGCGTTGGGGGCGCAAGAGAAGCCACCGCAGCAGCACGTCAGGCCCAGAGAGGCAGCACCTGAGCGGGCCGGAGAGAGCAGCGTCAGCCCGCTGCTCCTTGGCCGCCAGGACCAGGAAGTGGCTCGGAGCCGCGCCCCTGGGAGGCCGGGGGCGTCGCAAGCTATAAGGGAGGGCAGGGCAAAGGGGGAGGAGGATTGGAAGGGACGGGGGAAACTCTGGGAAGGTGGCAGGTGGGAATAAAAAGGAGAGGAATGATGAAGCCAGGGCGGAAGTGCCGGGAGTGCGAAAGCTGAGGGGTGTGAATGACGCAGAGAGAGCGGAACAAAGCTTGGCATCCCAGAGGCAGGAGGGTGACGTGGGTGTCTCCAACCCCGCCCCCTGCCAATTCTGAGGCCGAATTCCTCTGGTTTCCCTACCCCACCTTCTCGGGGTCGCCCCTGCTTAAAGGGCTACCACGGCCGCTGGGGGTCCGCCCCCTGGGCAGGAGGCGGAGCTTGACAAGAACATAAGAGAAGCCATGTTGGATCAGGCCAATGACCCATCTACACTTTGTGCCACACAGTGGCCAAAACCCAGGTGCCATCGGGTGGTCTACCAGCTGGGCCAAAACTGCAGAAGCCTTCCCACTGTTGCCCCCCCCCCCCCCCCGCACTAAGAATACAGATCATCACTGCCCCAGACAGAGTGTTCCATCTGTATCTTGTGGCTAATAGCCATTGATGGACCTCTGCTCCATATGTTTATCTAATCCCCTCTTGAAGCTGTTTATGCTTGTAGCCCCCACCATCAAGATCTCTCCCCAGCCCAACCCTCCCAAAAGAGGCAGAAGGAGGCAGCATACCTGTCCAATGAGGTGGGCAAGGTATGCCCCTTGTCAAAAGTGGGCCTGTGTTAGATAAGGCCAGGAGTCCATTGGAGCCGGAGCGAGGCGGAGCAAAGCTCCGCCAGCTCAGGACTGGCCAGGAGGGCAGCCACAGGCTGAATCAGATTCTCTAATCTGATTCAGCTCGCCGCCGAATTCCCGCTGAAATTTGGCTGCAACTTTAAAAGCCACTGGAGGGAAGGGGGTTTGAGGTAGAGGCTCCAATCTTGCAGGGTAGCTGCTGGGGCCTCTCCTCAAAATGCCCACCAAGTTTCAAGAAGATTGGACCAGGGGGTCCAATTCTACAGGCCCCCAAAAAGGTTGCCCCCATTCCCTCCATTGTTCTCTATGGTAGGAAAAAAGTTAACATTTTTTCCCACCATAGAGAACAAGGGAGGGGATGGGACAATCTGTTTGGGGGCCCATAGAATTGGACCCCGTGGTCCAATCTTCTTGAAACTTGGTGGGTATTTCGAGGAGAGGCCCCAGCAGCTACCCTGCAAGTTTGGAGCCTCTCCCTCAAACCCCCTTTCCTCCAGCCCCTCATATACCCTATGAGTTTTTGCCATTGAAATCAATGGCCCATAGGGTATAATGGGGCTGAAACTGACATTCCCTTTCTGACACACTTCTGGTGATGTCAGGGGACGTGGCATATGCTAATGAGGTATGCTAATGAGGTATGCTAATGAGCTCCTGCACCTTTTTTTCTACGAAAGGACCCCTGGATAAGGCAAATTATTCCTGTAGCTAAACATGATTTGGGAAGGGAAATGATACTGGAAAGAACTGTCAAGTCACAGCTGATTTATGGTGACTCCATAGGGTGTCAGGCTCCTGGATAAATCAGTTCCCAACAACATTCATTCTGAAGAATTATCAGTTTATTGAGACATTGACAGGACCCAGACTGGACACAGTCTGTGTTAGAACTAAAGATGAAGGTGCGAAAGCAATAGATATATAGGGTTCAAGCAAGGGTTGAGAACCAATCACCCCTAGGTATTCTGCCCACCAAAACCAATGGCTCTGTGTTCCTACCTTGGTGACATCCCCCCAATATGCAGACAAAAGCCAGGTAGTGAGAGATGAGACCCACGGCCAGTATAACTTCTCAGCAGCAATAAGCAACATTCTACATCAAAGCATCTAAGTATGTGACTTTCACACTCTCCTACTCCCCCTCCCGGATCTCTATGGCAAACAAGCAATAAAATGCAGAGCCAGTTTGACATAGGGTTTTTAAGGCAAAAGACATTCAGAGGTGGTTTGATATTGCCTGCCTCAGTCTCACAACCCTAGGGATTCCTTGGAGGTCTCCCATCCAAATACTAACCAGGGCTGACCCTGCTTAGCTTCTGAGATCTAACCAGTTCAAGCTAGCCTGGGCTATCCAGCTCAGAGAAGAAAGGGAATTACCATCTTTGTTTATTTAATTCCTTTGTACCCCATTTTTCTCCCTGATGAGGACCCAAAGTGGTTTGCATCCTCCTCTTCTCCTCCACTTTACCTTCACAACAACCCTGGAAGGTAGGTTAGGTTGAGAGATTGTGACCGGCCCAGAGAGGGCCATGAGTGGGGATTCGAACCTGCATCTCCCAGACCCTAGTCCAACACTCTTAACCACTACATCATGCTGGCACTTTTACAATCAAGAATCCCCCCAAAGGCATAATAGCATCAACTTCTTTCAAGGAGAGTTGGCTAAAGACCGGAACATGCAGGAACTTGAGGTATGGATGCGGTTCTGTAGGTTGCACTGGAGGGAAAAAAGAATGGTAGAAATTAGATGGTTGGAGTCCAATTATTGTTTCCATTACCGACAAAGTGTTATACATGATAATGACATTACAATCTCAGAAAGATGGGAACGCCGGCTGTGTGCGAGTAGAGCACCTAATTTCTCCTCTCCCGCCGACTATAGAATATTATGTTGTTCTGTAGTTCTAAAGTTGAAGTACTTGTACGGATTTTTTAAATGCATCTCCCATTGTTTGTTGACGTCTAATATTTTTTCCTATACATTATACTTTTTTAAAAAAAAACATGTTTATTTATTTAAAATGTTTTAAAGCCACCTTTGCTCCCATTTTATGGTCTCCAAGACATCAAATAGTTAAAATGTTAAAACAAGATTTTAAAATGCCCTTCAGGGATTCGTGGATGAAATGGGTTGTTTGGATCCATTCCAGTCTGGCTTCTAGGCGATGTAGGGCCTGGGACCAACATACCTTGAGGGCCACTTTCTCACAAATGAATCTACCCAACCACTCTAGGCTGGACAGGTGGCCAACCGAGAAAGGGCCTTCTCAGTCATGGCACCCAAACTCTGGAACTCTGTCCTCAAGGAGGTTTGTCTATCTCCCTCAATCAATGTCTTCCAAAAATGGGTGGAGTCTTTTCTGTCTTGTTTGGCACATCCCCAATAATGGTCAGTGATCTCCTCTCTGGTTCTGGTGCTGTATATTTATGTGATTTTTATTATATTTATGCAATTTTTTATGATTTTAGATGTAAATTATTCATATTTTTTCAGGTTTTCATGTTCACTGCCTTGGGGTAGTGATCAAGTAGAAAGACAGCATAAAAATGTTTATACATTTATGTGTATGAATGTGTGTCAGTCTATCTATCTGTCTGTCTGTCTGTCTGTCTGTCTGTCTGTCTATCTATCTATCTATCTATCTATCTATCTATCTATCTAGTTGCCAGCTTCCAGGTTGTACCTGGAGATCTCTCGCTATTGCAATTGATCTCCAGACAACCAAGATCAGTTCCCCTGGAGAAAATGGCTGTTTTGGAAGGTGGACTCTATGGAGTTATACCCTGCTGATGTCCGTCCCCTCCCTAAACCCCGCCCTCTCCAGGCTCCACCCCCAAATCTCCAGGTATTTGCCAACCCAGAGCTGCCAACCTTATGTATGTATGTATGTATGTAAGTATGTATGTATGTATGTATGTATGTATGTGTATAAACAAGATACATGAAGCGGGGGAAGGGTTACAGAGATCAAGACTATACGGATTGCAATTATATTGACATGGGTTGCTCCAAACGTATAAATCCTCAGTTCTTAACTAAGAATTGCCTGGGGAACTTTAGAAACCACACCAATCCTTCCATGCTCATAGAGATGCTTAGAAAGACTTTCATCCAGATGTACCTGTAAGCCAATGCAGGTGAGAGATCACCCATTCCTTGCTCCGGAAAGACTTCAAGGTCTTTCAAATGTTTTTGCCCTTGGAGATAAGGGCAGTTGGTCTTCCTACTGTGTGACAAGAAGACATCCATCATGTTGAGAACATAAGAATGGCTCTTTTTTAAAAAAAAAACAAAAGGACCGCTTAGTTTCTAGCAGCAGAGGCCTCCAGGGAACACATAAGGAGGGCATGAAGGCCACAGCACTCCCTAACTGTTTATCCTCAAGGTCTTATTATTTTCAGAGCTGTTTCTGTCTCTGAACATGGATGCTGCATTTGGTATTAGTAGCTATAGATATGGTCCAATAAAATGAGTCCTTCCCCTTTGGTACTGCATTCTTCAGTGCTCTGACCAGAAAACAGGCATATGTCTGAAAAGAAGTACTTTTCTCACAGTACAAGAACTTGTGGGCACTCCATGAAATTGCTGAGCTGTCAGGTTAGAACGGATAAAAGGAAGTACTTCTTCACCCAAAGAGTGATTAACACATGGAATTCACTGCCACAGGAGGTGGTGGCGGCTACAAGCATGGACGGCTTCAAGAGGAATTGAGATAAACATATGGAGCAGAGGTCCATCAGTGGCTATTAGCCACAAGGTATTGATAGGATCTCTCAGTCTGGGGCAAGTGATGCTCTGTATACTTGGTGCTGGGGGAGGGGCAACTGTGGGAGGGCTTCTAGTGTCCTTGCCCCACTGGCGGACCTCCTGATGGCACCTGGTATTTTTGGCCATTGTATGACAAAGCATTGGACTGAATGGGCCATTGGCCTGATCCAACACTGGCTTCTCTTATGTTCTTAACTCGTATCATTAAATGTACATTCTTTCTCTACCTGCTCTATCCCATGCATAATCTTGTAAACCTTGATCATGTCACCCATCAGTCGTTGTTTCTCCAAGCTAAAGAGCCCAAGCGCTTTAACCTTTCTTCATAGAGAAAGTATCCCAACCCTTTTATCATTCTAGTTGTCCTTTTCTGCACTTTTCCCAATGTTATAATATCCTTTCTGAACTGTGGTGCCAGAACTGTACACAGTATTCCAAACGAGGTCGCACCATCGATTTATACAGTGGCATTACGATACTGGCTGATTTGTTTTCCATTCCATCCCTAATAATCCCCAGCATAGTGTTGGCCTTTTTTATTGCAGTTGCACACTGTCTCAACATTTTCAGTGAGTTATCTACTTCGCCTCCAAGCTCTCTCTCTTGGTCAGTCTCTGCCAGTTCAGACCCCATCAGCACGTATTTATAGTTAGGATTTTTGGCCCCAATGTACATCACTTTGCACTTGGCTACACTGAACTCCATTTGCCATGTTGACACCCACTCACCCATCCTTGACAGATCCCTTTGGAGTGCCTCACAATCCTCCCTGGTTCTCACCACCCTGAACAATTTCATGTCTTCCACAAATTTAGCTACCTCACTGCTTACTCCCAACTCCAAATCGTTAATGAACAAGTTAAAAAGCATCAGTAACCATAGATCTGAAAATGCACATATTGACTGTGTATACTCATCTTCAGTTCAGTGAAATGTTCTAACTAAAAACTTCCTAGTCCTCACAGCTGGTGAAACTAGGGCTGCGGTCAGACGAGCAGTTCAATCTGCTGTTGCCCTACCTCTAACTGAGCCAGGTTATTGTGCGACAGAGAATCCTGATCAGACTCACCCCTTTTAGCACTCTTCAAAGTGCTTTTACCTGTTCTTGAGTGATCAGATGACAGCAAGCAGGGAGTCAGCCCTTTAGCCATTTTTAAAAAGTGTGTCCTTTGAGCATGTCCACAAGCACTGATGAGCCTGCTGGGATATGTAGTTCATGGGGCTGTCGGCTATTTTTTTTTAAAGTTTGTCCTCAGAGCAAGCGCACAAGCGCTGATGAGACTGCTGGGATATGGATTTCACTGCCATCCTCCCTCTAAATTTTTCAATTTGCCCCTTCCCCAAAGGGCAGAAAAACGCTGTAGGTGTCTTTCTTTGAAAGTTTTTTTAAAAAGAAAACAAAGTTTTGAGCAGCCCCTGTGTGTGGAGGGGGGAGGTGCATATATGCAGTTATGCGCACATCTCTATTAAAAAATGGTGGCTGAAAAACAACAGACCAGTCAGACCTGCCTGATGGCTTGGGTGTGCAACAGAGTGATCAGACAACAGGAAATCCATTTTGAAGCCAGCTCAGACCAACAGGACTGGACTTCCTCAGGTATCAAAGAAACACACAATGGGTGGGGCAGGACTCAGACGACTGGGGCATGACAGACAGATGTTGCTGTCTGATTGTGCCCTTTAAATCCTTTAGGGAACAGCAATGACAATGGATCAAACTGCACATCTGATCACAGCCTAGAAATGGTTTGGGTGAGGGATCCAGTAGTCAGGAGAATCATTGTGCATAGCTCTTTATTATAAATGTACTTTATTTATACCCCACTGTTCTCCCCAAAGGGGATCCAAAGCAGAGTGTGCTAATCTCCACTTCTCCATGTTATCCTTACAACAATCCTGTGAGGTAGACTAGGCTGAGACTGTGTGATTGGCCCATGGTCACCTATCAAGAGCCTGTGAAGTAGAATTCTCACACATGTTTTGTTCTTGCTAGTTGTAAAATATTGGATCATGACTTCTCTTGCATATACTGTCAAAAAAAATCACGCTGTAATTTTTCCATGGAAAAATAAGTGCTCTTGTACAAATTGGTCGCTCTAAAATGGCATAGCTCATACCCACCATTCACACAGTTTTTTTCTTGAACAGTTCAGCTATTGGTGGATGCTCAGCACCGACTCAGAAAGGTTGTGGGGAAATGAGGTACTTCAAAAAATATATCCCTGGACACATTGTAGAAACTAAGAAATGAGTTTCTGTGACCGTTCGTCTCTTTTAAATGTGAAGCCACTAAAAGACATCACCATTCAATCATAACAAAAAAATATTTTTCCCCATCAGTGAGAATGAAAATTAGATCCAATAGAAAAGCAATTTAAAGTGAATTCCCTACTCTGCAAAGTTTATATGCCATGCAGAAGATTTAACTTCTGTCTGCAGGTAGAACAATTAAATCCAAAGAACAAAGCAGAACTATTTGAAAGAGAAGGCAAAGAGTTCTCTCGATCTTTCTTCTTTACCAGGATAACTAATGGGGTGTTTTGTCCAATGTTCTGAGATGAAAGGCCTTTCCTCCCCCCATCCACCACTGGCCTATTTTATTTTAATAAAATGTATATTTATTATATGAAATGATAAAAACTAGGAAACTGAATGGGAGCAGCAGTCCATCTCAACTTAAAACTCAGTATCTGACAATGGCCACAGTGAGAATTACGGTGCCTAAATAGTGACAGTTATCCCAGGTTACACTTCAAAAGAAACCCAAGGCAGAAACATCGCAGAGAGAACAGAGTCGGGTTGCCAGGTCCCCCCGACTACTGGGGTGGGGTCAGGTTGGCTGATACTGTGTGGGGAATTCCTTGAGATTTAGGGGTGGAGCCTGGGGAGAACAGGGACCTCAGTGGGGGACAATGCCAGAGAGTCCACCCTCCAAAGCACCAGGGGTCCATTGGTGCGGGAGCGCACAGGAGCACAGCTCCGGGAGTGAGGAGCCCAGGGGGCGGGCACATGACCAAGCCCCACCCCCTCCTCGGCTTCCCCGAGCAGTGCAGAGGTGCAGCGCCCCGGGGAAAGCCCTGCTAGGGTCTTTATTGTTTTTGATGTTTTTTTTAATATTGATAATTTTATCATTCTTTCTTTTATGACTGTGTGCTGCTTTTCCAGAGACTTGCTCAAGTTGGCATATAAATTTTCTAAGTATACCATTTTTTATCTGGGCACATGGCACATAAGTACTGGAGAAATTTCACCAACCCTTCAGCAGCTTCCACCCCATCAGTTTGGTGTAGTGGTCAGGAGTTGGACCCTAATCTGGGAGAACCGGGTTTGATTCCCCACGCCTCCACATGCAGCTGCTGGTGTGACCTTGGGCCAGTCACAAGTTCTCTCAGAGCTGTTCTCTCATGAGCAGTTCTCAAAAGACCTCTCTCAGCCCCACCTACCTCACAGGGTGTCTTGTTGTGGGGAGGGGAAGGGGAAGGGATGGGTGGTGCACATGTCCTGGGTATCTCAAGTCTACTTGAAACCTCAAGGTTTCAAGGGAGCAGGAAGAGAATGAGGGTGTGTTCTTGACGCTTATTTTTATTGCACAAAGTATTGGATGGGGAAGGGAATGGAGGAAGAGCAGGTCAGTTTCACTCACCTGTGGAGTGGAGCCTGAGGGGTGGGTGTTGCCTTCTGACACACTTCTGGTATGTTAGGGGGTGTGGCATATGCAAATAAGTTATGCTAATGAACTCCTGTACCTCTTTTTCTACGAAATGACCCCTGCAAAGCACCTATTTTCTCTAGAGGATCTCTGTAGTCTGGAGATGAGATTGAATTCTAGGGTATCCCCGGGTCCCACCTGGAGGTTGGCTTCCCTAGATCGAGGTCACTCCCTCAGAACTACAGCTTCTTGCAAAACCCTAAACTGGCATCTTTAGTCAGTCCCAATTGGTGTTTATGTACGTCACCATAGCACCACCCACCATGAGGGCAGGGAGCTATGCCGATGCCTCTGGGTCCTAGCTTCACACTGGCTGTCTACAAGCTCTAGGCTGCAATCCTCTGGTCATACTAAGCCCTCTTGAATAAAATGAGACTTGTTTATTTACTTATTTTTTTTTAAAAAAAATGTTTTTACTTCTTTCATACCACACCTTTCTTCACAATGCAGACCTAAAGCAGTTTAGATCATTCTCCTCTCTTCCAGATTTCTACACAACAACCCTGTGAGGTAGGTTAGGCTGAGAATGTGTGGCTTGCCCAGGGTCATCCAACATGCTTCTATGGCAGAGCCAGAATTCAAACCTGGGTCTCCCAGATCCTAGCCTGGGGCTCTAAGCGGTACACCATACCAGCCCCTTTACTGATTCACTTCAGATCAGATTAGGTATCCTGGTCTGGAATACAATGTTGTCATCCATTGTGTAGCCCAACATCATTACCAATAACTGACTGTGAATTGTGAATGGAAGCGTGGATGAGTGTTGGTGTGTGGGCGTATTGTACATTGTCAAATATCAAATGATAAAAGCTTCTAGAGTTGCCTTGGCATCTAGCCCCTTTTTTTGTGCTTCCTAGCATCTTGATTGTTGTGTTTTGGCTCCTATGGCAACCTTGGCAAAACAGATAAGGAAGGTTTCACCTTGGGAGGGACCATAGGTTCATCAGAGGGAATGCTTAGCATGCAGACCCCCCCCATTCAACCCTCAGTCTCCAGTTAAAATCCTCCAATCCTCTAGTGTCTTCAGCTAAAAAATAAAAAATGGGAGAAGTTCACAAGACCTGTGAGGTACTTTAAAGGTGTCGTTGATAGTTGTTGTCCATTTGTCATATGGTGGACTGACAGAGTGGCAAAAAGGGAGCTCTCGAGTTAAATGGACTCAAGAGTAGCACTGTGGTGAATCTTCTCAAGGTTTGTGTTTGTGCAGAAAAACAGGGATTTAAGCTCCAAGCCTCAGTGAAATGTTTGGAGAAATCACCACAAATATTAAAATTATCATTTCATTGGCCAGTCCCAATGCCTACTGATTTGGTGCCAGTTTTCTAAATTTAGCTTTCTTCCTTCTAGAACAGGGTCCCCCAGTGTAGTGCCCACCAATCCCTCCACTGGCGCCCACTGAGCTTGTCAGAAAGTGGGTGGGGGTGTGAAGGACATGCAACTTGGAACAGTAAAAGCAACTGAAGATTTTATTTACAAGGGTAGGCAGACAGAATATATATATACACGGGAACAGTTGATGCTTGTGGATACACAGTTGCAGATAGTATATTTCAGCTTTAGGTTAGTTCTTTGATAATCAGTTACTTCAGATTACACAGTACAAATCACTCTCTCCAAACTCAACCCTAATGCTGTTTTAGACAGTCAGTTTTTGTGTGGAATTCTTAGGTACTCTCCACCTTCACAGAGAAATACCTCTGCTGTGCCTTAGTTTGAATTTGGACATCTACTAGTCCAATAAATTCTCCTGGCACACACCAAATCCCCTAAACCAGGCTCTTTCTCCAGCAGAGTATAATTTCTAAGGGAGAGGAATGTGTATTTCTTATTTAACCACTAGGAACTTATTTTCTTTGTTAAGACTCCTGAGTTTTCATGTTTGGCTTTTTTCAGTTTCCCTTAATATGGGAATCTCTATAGATACCTCATTTGTGCCAACAAGACTTGTCAGTCCCCTGGTACAATACCAACTGACTAAAAAACCAACTGCCATACTCAACTGCCAAACTCCAACCATCAAGAGTCTGGTTGTGTTGTTGTTGTTTTTCCCATTCAAACCCCCTCCTGAGTTCTGCCTCAGGATTACAACACCACTGCTAGTCACATGACTGCAGGTGTCTTTGCTTGTAAGTTGATTCCAAGCCCTGGAGTCTGTCATAAAGGGCATTGTAAGGCAGAGCTTGTTATTGGCTAACCTCCTCGAAATGAAAGGATTTTCCACTGGGAGGTCAGGAGTTAAGCACCTGGGCTTTGTTAGTCGGTGTGTGGTTTCATTCCCCTTTCAGCCATTCCTTCTTCCCAGGAGGTGTGAGGAGGGAGGCATTTTGTTTGACTCTGTCTCCCATGGCAGCCATTTTGGATTTGGCTCCACTTCCTGTGGCAGCCATTTTGGGGTGGTGCTCATCACCCCCTCTCAAAATGCCAACAATGTCCACAGGTTTAAAAAGATTGGGGACCCCATAGCATTCAACTTCATGATGACAGGGGAAAGGAAGCTATTTGGAGTAGGGGTACTGCCCATAACTTTTGTTGACCCTCAGGCATGTTATCACCTGATTTACTACAAGGCAATTTCACTGTTTCTAGGATGAAGGAGAGAAAAATACTGTGGAGGGAGCAATGAAGGGTGGATTCAATCTTTTTTCCTCCTTCGTTGAAATGGGGGGAGGTTTCAGGGAGAGAATATGCTCATGAAATGTTCCCTTTCCCCATTTTGTGTCAGGCCTACTACGGATGGCCTGCCATTTTAGAAAATGCCACCTGTATTCCAAGCCTATGTGACTCTGGATTTACTAGACTGACTGTAGCCCACAAGTTTTAATTGTGGGATATTTATACATACGATGTACATCATTTATGCTATGGGGGAGAGAGGGACACCTTGGAGGAAAAAGTGATAAGAAGATATGTGATTGATAGAATATTTCTCCATATATATAATTGAGTAGTGGAGTGGCACTTTTGGAACATTCCACACACTCCTAAATCAGTTGGCTCCATGATGTGTCAGTCAGAAGCTGTCTCTATCCACTGGCTCTTTTGCCTGAGTCCTACCCACAGAAGCAGCACCTGCCAGAACTTTCCTCAGAAGACGGTTGCTATTGTCTTCACTCTCCTCACCAGGCAATGATTGATTCCCTCAGGGGACAAAACCCACCATCTTTAGCCTTCAAGCCAAGTTTGCTGAGGCAACACTTTCCAGAACGGGGGGGGACTGCCAAGTAAACAGCTGTCAGTGTAGCAGAGGCGGGGGGGGGGGGAACCAGCCCAAGTGATAAAAAAGCCAGTGAATACATACACAAGAAGATACAGAAGATAGGGGCAGACACACAGAAACCAGGAATGGCTGACTTTCCCGTAGGGTTGCCAATCCCCAGGTGGGGGCTGGGGATCTCCCACTGTTATAGTTGATCTCCAGATGACAGAGATAAGTTCCCCTGGAGAAAATGGCTGCTTTGGAGGGTAGACCCTATGACATTATACCCTGCTAAGTCCTTCCAGCCCCCCCCCCAATGCTGCCATCTACAGGATCCACCTCCCAAATCTCCAAGTATTTCCCTACTTTCCTCTGGCTGGGAACCCTACTTTCCCCTCACTGTCTGTTGCTAGGCAACCAAGCTTGGTTCTGTTAGTAAAAGGCCCTTTCCACACCTATTTTGTCCTTTGGGAGAAAACTCATTAGAGCCAGTCCTAACAGGTTTGACACCTAACAGGTGAGACATTCTTGGAAATTTGGGGGATGGACCCTGGAAAGGGTGAGGTTTGAGGAGGGGTGGGACCTCAGACACATACAATGCCATAAACTTCACCCTCCAAACCAGCCATTTCCTCCTGAGGAGCCATTGTTGCCAATCTCTAGGTGGGGCTGGAGAGCACTCAAAACTGCAACAGCTCTTCAGATAGCAGTGGTCAGTTCCTCTGGAGAAAATTGTGGACTCTGTGTCATTATACCCTGCTGAGGTTGCCACAGCAAATTGACACTGAGTGCCCAAGGCCAGGGCACTCTCCCAGAGCCTTTTTTTAGAGCCTGTTGTATTTATTTCCACAACGGGCCTTATTCCTGGTACATATATAATGCTCTTTTTCAGGGCAGTTCTAAGCAGTGTTATTCCCTTCTCAGTCCATTGATTTAGAAGGGTGTAAATCTGCTTAGCAGTTTACTGTTATGGATGAAAAAAAATACTATTGATCATCCAAATATTTTACCAGGAAAAAAAATGTATGCAAAGAAGCCCACTTTGTCCCAGTAGAGGCAATGGCAGTGCTGTACCCATTCCTCTCAGACAATTGGAGGCACCATACTTTTGAGGTGGGAAAATAAGAAGGGTTGCTTTGTGCAGTGGAGCCGTAGGGTTGGCAACTGCCTGGTGGGGAAATGGCAGCTTTGGAGGGCAGACGGTGTAGCATCATGTCCCTACTGAGTTCCCTCCCTTCCCCAGATTCTCCCTTCCTCAGGTACTGCCTCCAAATCTCTGGGAATTTCCCTAGCTGGTGTGGGCAGCCTTAAGCCTATGACAGGGCTGAGGTCAGAAGGTTACTTAAATCTCTTCCCTGGTTGTTTGACATTCTTTTCCACTGTGTAGTTTCCCACCCTTCCCTCCTCATGGCATATAGCTGCCAATAGGGTTGATAGGTCCCTTCTGGCAACCAGCAGGAGATGGGGGGGGGGCTTACTGGGAGCAGGAGGGAGGCCCAGCTGATGTTGCAGCTTTGTGTCTATGTCACTTTCAATGTGACCAAGAAGTGGTGTTATCACACAGTGACAACAAGGTGACACTGGTATTTTGGTGCATATATGAGTGTGTGTGTGTGTGTGTGTATACACAGACACACACATATATATTTGGTAAATTTGGCTTCTACCATAGAGTTTTTGCCCAAATACCAGAGTGTCACCCTGATGTGATGATGTCACTTCTAGGTCAAGTCAGAAGTGACATAAATATGGCACTAAAATGTTGACTTGGCCTCACTTTTTTTTTAGGGTTGCCAAGTCTTACCTGGCTGCTGGCAGGGGGGGACCTTCTCCTGGTTTGGGAGTTCTTAGGTGAGAAGTAACGTTATTGCGCAGGGCACATTGTGGGCGGGGCTTCCATCATACCATAGAGTTTTTCCTCGAACAATAGAGCATCCTCCTGCAACATGCCCTGCACTATGATGTCACCTCCAGGTGGCATCATCGCACTGGTCGTGTTGGCTCTAATGCTGCACTTTGGGGGTGGGATTCAGTGGATCAGCAGATCGGGGGCCTGTAAGTGGGCAAACCCCCCACCCCATGGGGGAATGGCAAGCCTACTCTTTTTCCAGGTCCCTCCTGGCCAGCTGATCAGCAGTGAGGCCTGGTAAAAGGGGAGGGGGTGCCTCCACCAAGGGGTCTGGCAACCCCAGTTGCCAACCTCCAGGTGGTGGGTGGAGATATCCTGGGATTACAACTGATCTCCAGGAGATAGAGATAAATTCACCTGGAGAAAATGGTCACTTTAGAAGGTAGACTCTATGGCATTATACCCTACTGAAGTCCCTCCCCAAACACCACCCTCATCAGGGTCCATCCCCAAGTCTCCAGGTATTTCCCAACCTACAGCTGGCAACCCTGCTGTGGCAACAATATAGGATTAACCACTCCACATTGTGGTGGGAGGTAGTGAGTTGAAATATTTGAGCAGTTCAAATTGTAATTACGCCCTAGTTTCACCCATGTGTTTTGGCCTTCATTTAGAGATGTGGGTTGAAACTGACAATGATCTGTGTAATAACTCCACAGCACTTGGCACTAAAGCAGAACTGAACTTTTTTAGAACATAGGCAAGGCCTAATCTGGGCTGTCCTAGGCCATAACCAGCCACAGCCAAGAATCAATATAACAAGTGAAATGTGAAACTAAAGCAAAGTCCCTCCCCCTTAAGGAATCATGTTAAAATAACCAGGGGTCCGTTAGGGCCGAAGCGAGGCGGGCGAAGCTCCGCCAGCTCAGGAGTGGCCACTAGGGCAGCCATGGGCCGAATCAGATTCTCTGATCTGATTCAGCCTGCTGCCGAATTGCCGCCGAAATTCAGTGGCAACTTTAAAAGCGACTAGAGGGGAGGGGGTAACATTTTTTCCCACCATAGAGAACAATGGAGGGGATGGGACAACCTGTTTGGGGGCCCATAGAATTGGACCCCGTGGTCCAATCTTCTTGAAACTTGGTGGGCATTTCGAGGAGAGGCCCCAGCAGCTACCCTGCAAGCTTGGAGCCTCTCCCTCAAATCCCCTTTCCTCCAGCCCCTCATATACCCTATGAGTTTTTGCCATTGATTTCAATGGCCCATAGGGTATAATGGGGCTGAAACTGACATTCCCTTTCTGACACACTTCCAGTGATGTCAAGGGACGTGGCATATGCTAATGAGTTATGCTAATGAGCTCCTGCAGCTCTTTTTCTACGAAAGGACCCCTGAAAATAACTATACAACAGAATAAGGGAATGCCACCAAAGTCACAACTCCCATGATATAACAGTATTAAAAAAAAATCAAGAGGTTTACTGCCTGTGGAGGTCAGGAAATCTCCCACTCTCATGGCTTTCAGTGACCTATACAAAACTGAATTATTCATGCGGGCTTTTCTATGCAGGCAATAGACTTGCACTGTACTCAGTGATTCACAAAGAGCAATCCGAAGCAGGTCTACTCAGAATCCTACTGAGGTCTATTGAGTGGGGCTTACTTCCAAGAAAGGGTTCTTAGGATTGCCCTGAAAGTTACTTAGAAAAATTATTAGGGACTGTGGTCTATAATACTCTGTGTAGTCTGCTGAAACTAGGATCCGACTATGGAATTTTGCATCATTCAATGTGTCATGATAACACTTATGCTTTGCTTCAGTTCTAGGGTTGCCAAGTCCCTCCTGAGGGATTGGGGGGGGACTTACCAGGATCAGCAGGGAGTGACTTGTTCACATAACTGCCCACATGACCTGGAAGTGACAGTATCACATCCAGGATGTCAGGGCAACACTCTGGTGTTTGGGTGAAAACTCTGTGGTAAATTTGGCTTCTGCCATGGAGTTTTTGACCAAATACCAGAGCATTGCCCTCGAGGTCCCGGGTGTGAGGACATCACTTCTGGGTCACATGGACCATGATAAAGACACGTTGCTGCATGTTGGATGGATCTCCCTCTATTTCCACGTCAGTTCCTCCCCACTGGCCAGCTGATTGGCAGTGGGGAGGTGGGGCCAGGCAGAGGGAGACCCCCACCTCCACCAGGGGGATCTGGAAACCCTAGTCAGTCCTGGTTTTAGACTTCTGGTTGGTTCTACAACTTAGTCCTTTTGCTTATTGAATATCCCATCCTGTTGATTTTCATGACTCACTCTGTGTAACCTGCCTGGAGTCCAAGTGAGAATGGTGGACTATAAATAAAGTAATTTTTTTTTAAAAAAAAAGATGGCACAGAATAGGAACAAGACCAAAGCTGGATTTTTCTGATCAAAACAACACAGATGAGACATTTAAAATCATTCTTAGAGGTGCAACATGGCAGGGGGGGAACAGGATGGGATTCAGTTTCATGGAATAGGAGTCCTAAATGCCTCCTGAACCTTTGTAGAGTAAGACCTTGAAGTCAACTGAGGTGACTTCCTAACTGTCAATCTCTGTTCCATTGCAGTGGCTTCCGACATCTCACTTTGCAATTAGAAGGCAGAGCTGGAAATCCTCTGTGGGTTCTCGAAAACATTCTCCTGGCTTCTGTGCGTGTGGGGTGATTTATGGAAATGTTCAGCAGTTGCCTCTTTGTTTTGACAAGGGATCGAATAAATTTATCAGGCGGGATTCAAAGTCACACTTCAGATACAATCAGAAAGGAGACACTTTGGGAATTAATCACATCGTTTAGGGTATCTGGGCAGCAGCAGATAAAAACAAGACTCCGTACCTTTGAAGATCTTAAATGACAGACGAATATGAACCATTTCCTTTAGGCGTAATTACTGAGGGTATTCAAATACAAAGAGCCCTTTTCAGTTCCAAGTGGGGGAAAAGAAAGCCCCAGTCCACGCATGTACGGAATTTCTTAGACAGGTTTGGAGACCTTGGTGTTTGGAAAGATCTTTTCTTATATAGAGAAGGCAGGTTCACAATTCACTTCAACTCCCTTGGAATTATTAGGCATAGTTTTGAATAGTCCAGTGACAGCAGGGCCAATTTTTAAAAAAGGATTGGGGGGGGGGGACCTACTGCAGAATGCATTCAGTAACAGCTGTATCAATCTTCCACACCTGCGTGTATTCCACTATTCAGTTTTAATGCGACAGAAAGATGGGAATTGGAAGAAGGAAAATAGCATCCCTTTTAAGGGTTTTAATGCAAAATGCATCTGTTACATGTCTCCAGTTTGGATACAGACAAGTTACGTAAGAAAGGCAATGTGGAATTGCAGAGAGGGTGCTGGATTAGGGTTTTTGTTTTTTTTAAATGGAAATTTATATTTATTATAAATGCAAATAACTTACATCAATGCTGATATACATCATTATCAAGAAAGTCCACAAAATCTACTTTTCATTCTTTTTTTCTTTTTAGGGTTGATTTGATGGGACTATTTAATCTGGAATGGACACGACAACATTTTCAGAGTGATTTTAGGGTGGATTTAGCCGATACCATAATCAGCCCCAAAGTTTTCCACCGCTGTTCCATCTTGTTCCAAACCCAAAGTGAGACATTTGTTTTTTTTTCATTTAAAATGCAACTGTGATGAAATGGAACTTAAAGGGGCAGAGTAGAATGCCTGGAAAGTCACAGGACTTGAAAAGGTGGTGGTCCAAGGGCTCGGAACCCACTGTTGATAGACAGAGAACTGTCGGAGTGGTCAGTTAGGAACGGACAGTCAGAGAACTGCGAGGTGGAGAGGGAGTCCAGTCTGGGACGTCAGAGAGAGCAGAAGGGCAGTCTGGGTCCCTCGGTGCTCGGTGGGAGCGAAAAGCGGGTGAAAGCTCAGTGAAAAGAGCTGAGGTGTCTGACTTGCCAGAGTGGGAGCAGACAAGTGAACTTAAGAAGACACACAAACGCTATTCAGGACTGTCAACCAAAAGATCCTGACTGAAAGGGAGATTAGTGAGGCCGAGGGGCAGGATGGTCAAGAGCCAACTGGGGCTAGTGTGAGACCGGGGTGCCAAGCCAAAAACTGTACATCTCCACGCAGCAGGACAGGAGGGTGGAGTCTGAGTGTTTAGCGAGGGTGTGCAAAGCGTATCAAAACATACCATCTGCAACAAAGTAACCACGAGTCTGTAAAACAGTAAAGCTTAATGGGACCTCAGAAACAGTAACATCGGGACAATAGAAGCAATCTCCGCAATATCCCTCCACTTATACTCAATTGTACCAATAAAGTTGTGTTCAGTAAGAGAAAAGCTGTGGTGCCTTTTGAAAAGGGATTTCAGACCAAAGTACACAGGGTCCCAAATATTTACCTCAGATACTAAACGCAGAGACCAAATATCAACACACCCCGAAGAGACTATATTGAAAAACTGTAGCTACTTTAATTGGAGGAAACTGGTCAGCGGGTTTATTATTATTTAGAGAGAGGCTGATCCAGGTTACCTCAGGGACCCCGTCACCCAAAGTAAGGGTCATTTTACACCTCCCCTCTAAAGTAGTTTGACTGCTGTCTTTTCCTGTGCTGATTTCACAGTGGTGTGAAATTTCACTCCAGGGGGTCTAAGTGCTCTAATCAACAGCAATTGTTTAAAGCAGAATCAAGCCGGTTGAATACTAGCTTGACCACAGGAGGGCAATTAGTAGATGTGGACATTTCAGTAGCAGCACGGTTTCACACCGCACAGAGGTGTGGGCAGGTTTTTTTTGGAACTAGAATGATTCCAGCGGGAAAGTCAGATGTAAAAACAGCCTAAGACAGGAGATCCGCTCACTCGCTGTCGGTCAGAGTTAGGGGACTGGTTGGTAAATAGGTGAGGGGTCGACTTCATTATAGCAACTGTAATGTCAACTGAGAGCCAGTTTGGGGTAGTGGTTAGGAGTGCAGACTGTAATCTGGGAGAACTGGGTTTGATTCCCCAGTTCTCCACCTTGGGTCAGTCACAAGTTCTGTCAGAGCTGTTCTCTCAAGGGCAGTCCTAGAAAGAGCTCTCTCAGCCTCACCTACCCCACAGGCAGTGTTCCCTCTAAGCTGAGTTGGTGTGATCTAGCTCACAGTTTTTTAGCCTCCCACTCACACATTTTTTTTCTTCGCTCAGGAAGGATGACTCCAGAGCAAACTAATCTATGCCAAATCGCTCGCTCACAACTTTAATGCCAGTAGCTCACAAAGTAGAATGTTTGCTCACAAGACTCCACAGCTTAGAGGGAGCATTGCTCACAGGGTGTCTGTTGTAGGGAGGGGAAGGGAAAGGAGATTGTAAGCCGCTCTGAGACTCTTTCGGGTAGTGAAGGGTGGGGTATAAATCCCATCTCTTCTCCTCTTTTTCATATATGATCCAACAGAAATGCTATCGAGGTATTTCAGGGATTCCATCCTTTTGAATCTGGAGTTCCTGACATGGTGCTCACAGGTACCACAGCTCCCACCAGTACCTTCCCTGACAGCCACCAAATGTCTTTAGAAAGCGGGCAGGGAGAAATGGGCCTGTTGCCCAGCGATCCTTCTGATTGGTCATTTTTATTTATTCGCTTTTATTTATTTAATTAAGTTGCACTCTGCCTTTCTCTCCAGTGGAGATCCAAAGCGGCTTGCATCGTTCTCCGCTCCTCCATTTCATCCTCACAGCAACCCTGTGAAGGGCATTAGGCTGAGAGAGTGTGACTGGCCCACGGTCACCCAGCAGGATTCCATGGCACGAGTGGGGATTCAAACTCGGGTCGCTTAGATATTAGTCTGACACTCTTAACCATTACACCATACTGGCTCTCCATTGGAGACTGGATTGGCTGTACAGATTTTAAAAAAACAAAACAAAACAAGAAGAATCTCTTTTTAGCAGTAGAAAAGAGGAAGAGTCCAGTAGCTCCTTAAAGACTAAAAAAAAATGTGGTAGGGTATGAGCTTTCATGAGCCACTGCTCAGTCTTCAGTATCTAAAGAAGTGAGCAGTGACTCACGCAAGCTCTTACCCTGCCACAAATTTTGTTAGTCTTTAAGGAGCTACCGGACTCTTCCTCTTTTCTACTGCTACAGACAGACTAACACGGCGACCCATCTTGATTTTTTTTTTCAGCAGTAGCAGCCACCACAGCAAAAGGATCTTCACTCACCTGTGGCTGAATGTAAGCTGCAGTAGCCATTGTGTGTCTGGCTTCATCTCCTGTGGCAGCCGGTGTGTTGCAGCTATTTTGTGGTCGCTCCCACCATGGTCTTTCAGAATTCCAAAAGTGCCTACAGGATCAAAAAGATTGGGGACCTCTGTTTAACATAGGCTGTGATCACACACACAATTATTCCTGACATAGGCGTGAATGCCAGGCAAATTTAACGTGCACGCTCAGACCCGAACATCTGGGAAGCGTCCTGCAGCTGGCAGCAACCCGTATTGCTCCGCCGCAAAGTGGAGTAAACAGGCACCAGGGAAAGTCCGGCAGCAAACAAATTGCTACAGGTCACGGGTGGACTTTCCCCTGTCTGATCACTCCAATGCGCTCTCATGGCGTTGGGATGGTCTGATCAGGTCATCCTGACTCCGTGCCGTTGTTTTTTTCCCCCCTTCTCAGTATGTGCATCATCACACACTCCATTGGGAGCCTTCAGGGCTGAGGTGCGAATTATCATTTAAGTGCATCGAGAACAAATGGCAACCCCCCCTGACTCATCCACAGTTGCGTCTGATCAGGCAGTGGTGGGCTATGCCCGCAGCTTCAAAAGACTGGGTAATCACGCAACTGTGGGTCAACTTCCGCCAGAGGAAATAGCCTCTCCCCCCCACTTTATCTTGCACATGTGACCTCAGCTAGTGATCATGTATACACTCCCTCCCTGTGAATGGCAAAATTTGGAAAAACAGCATCTCTGATCATAGGGAACAAGTATATGAGTGGGCACTGCATCCTCACATGGGTGCCATGCACAGAAGACCACAATCACATGGTGGTGGAGGAGCGGGACTAGCACACCCACAGAAGATCATGGTCCTTCAAAATTAAGAGGGACTGGAGATGCTGCTCAACAGCTGATCAGACTAGGTCTACCACCCATGGGATAATGGAGTCATTATTTCCTGTGGGCAGTAAAGATTCCAGGTCTACCAATAAGAAATAATGACCCAATTATTTCCTATAGGGGGAATAATAATAATAATAAGATGATGATGATATTGGATTTATATCCCACCCTTCACTCAGAGTCTCCAAGCAGCTTACTATTTCCTTCCTATCCTATCTCCAAAATCCAATACCCTGTGAGGTAGGTGGGACTAACAGACCTCGGAGAGAACTGCTCTTGAGAGAGCAGCTCTGAGAGAACTGTGACTGACCCAAGGTAACCCAGCTGGCTGCCTGTGGAGGAGTGGGGAATCAAACCTGGTTCTCCCAGATTAAAGTCTGCTGCTCTTAACCACCACACCAACCTAGATAGACCTGGTCTCTCTACTGTCCATAGGCTATAATGGCTCAATTACATCTTATGGATAGTAGACCTAGCCTCCAAGGCCAGGTCTACTAAATTAGCTGTTAGTTGATATCTCTAGTCTCTTTAAATTTTAAAGCACCATTAATGGGGGGGGGGGTATAGGCAGGGAGAACTGGCCTCCCCATAGAAAATAATGGCCCTTTAAAATTTAACAGGAGGAAGTTGCTGCCAAACATCTGTTTGAAAAACAATCATCATCTCTCTTTCTCTCTTGATCCCTGCTTCTGCTGCCTCTTGAGAGCCAGTCTGGTGTAGTGGTTAAGTGCACGGACTCTAATCTGGGAGAACCGGGTTTGATTCCCCACTCCTCCACTTGCTGGATGACCTTGGGCAAGCCGTAGCTCTGTACCAGCTGTTCCCTCAAGGACAGCTTGGGAAAGAGTTCTCTCAGCCCCACCTACCTCACAGGTTGTCTGTTGTGGGGAGGGGAGGGGAAAGGAGTTTGTAAACCGCTCTGAGACTCTTAAGTGAGTGAAGGGCGGGATATAAATCCAATCTCTTCTTCTTCTCTTCTTCTCTGGGAGGTGTGGGAATTTGGGGCGGGGGAGTGATAACTTGTTTCTAAAATTTCAGGACCTCCCCTCCAAATCCCTGAAAAAAAAATCCCAAAACTGTAAGGATAGTACTGGAAATTAAGGATAAGGAAAGGCATAGCCTCTCAAATCCAGACCTAAAATTAATCCCCCCCCCTTTTTTTGATGTGCACTTCCCTACAATCAATGTGTATTGAAGTCATGTGTTCAGGGTGAGTGTGTTATATGGGGCTAAGGGATGCTGGGTACAGTTCCCAACCTCAAGGTAGGGCTTGGAGTTCTCCCAGTGCTACAACTGAACTCCAGACTATAGAACTCATTTTGCAGTGAGAAAATGGCAGCTCTGGCCAGTGGACTCTATGGCATAAAACCCTGCTGAGCTGTCTATCCTTCCCAAACTCCATCCTCCCTTTTTCATTGTTGGTTTGGGAGGGAGAAAGTATGTGTGTGTGTGTGTGTGTGTGTCTGCCCCTGGAAGTCTCGACCTTTGGTGACTGACCCCTACTGGTGGCTTGGAGAATATTCAGAGAGGTGGCTGAACAAGCCTGCCTTTGTCCTCTCAACTTGGTATTCCAAGGAAGTCTTTGATCCAAGTACTAACCACAGTCGACCCTGCTTAGCTTCCAAGATCTGATAAGATCAGACTTGCCTGGGCTATCCAGGTCAGGGCCAGTCCCTATTTTGTTGTTGTTGTTGTTGTTCAGTTGCACAATCGAGTCTGACTCTTTGCAACCCCATGGTCCACATCACACCAGGCCCTCCTGTCCTCCACCATCCCCCGGAGCCCACTCATCTTCATGTTCATTGCATTGATAACACTGTCTAACCATTTCATCCTTTGCCGTCCCTTTCTTCTTTTACATTCGATCTTTCCCAGCATCAGGGTCTTCTCCAGTGAGTGCTCCCTTCTCATTTGGTGGCCAAAGTATTTGAGCTTCAGCTTCAGGATCTGGCCTTCCAGGGAACATTCAGGGTTGATTTCCTTTAGGACTGACTGATATTGATCTTTTTTGCAGTCCAAGGGACTCTCAAGTGTCTTCTCCAGCACCATAATTTGAAAGCATCTATTCTTTGGTGCTTGGCCTTCCTTATGGTCCAAATCTCACAGCCATACATTACTACTGGGAATACCATTGCTTTGATCATATGGACTTTGCTGGCAAGGTGATGTCTCTACTTTCTATTATGCTGTCTAGGTTTGCCATCACTCTCTTCCCAAGGAGTAGGCATCTTTTAATTTCATGGCTGCAGTCACCATCTGCAGTGATTGCCCTAATATCTGCAGTTGTTCCCCAACCCCAGTGTTGGTGTGTGATCAACAGGAAGCAAGGATTAAGCACTGAACAGTAGAAGCTGCTGGGAAGCAAATTTAAAAGAATAACTGTGAGGAGAAGAGGGACTTTGCTGAACAGAGCTGCTTTCTTCCAAGCAGATAGATCCAGGAGGTCAGCCGTGTTGGTCTGAAGCAGTAGAACAAATTTAGAGTCCAGTGGCACCTTTAAGACCAACAAAGGTTTATTCAAGGTATGAGCTTTCGTGTGCATGCACACTTCTTCAGATACCCTGGAAGGAAGGTAAAGTTCAAACTTATAGGGTGCGTTCAGACGGGCATTCTGGAGACTGCTTTTGCCGGCTCCAAACGGCACAGGTATGGAAAAACCTTGTATTTGCGCATGCGCAGCATCATTCAGTCGAATCACTGCTTCTTTTTGATACTTCTGCCGAGCACCGTCATTTCACTCACATCACACTTCGAATTAAAATCTTCACCCAAAAATAGCCTCAGCATGAACGATAAATCATGTAAATGACAGAGTGAGCGGCCATTGACCGATGTGTTGTTTTAATGTCGGTTTGTATGGGCACTCAAGCACATCTTGCCAAAGGTTAAAAAAAAAGGCGGATGAAAAGCGGAAGCCAGAGGCTTTCGCGGGGAGGGGGGAGAGTAAATCGAAAGTGGCTAGGAGACGGCTCCCCATTTACACTGAAAGAAATGCAGCAGGAGCCAGAAGAGCACGGCTGAGACCACCACGGGAAGTAGTCTCAAATTTCTGACGGGAATTGGCACGGGAGGCGACGGCTGGGGACGGGAGGCAGCTGTGACAGTGTAAACACACAGCTTTGAGCCGGCTCAAGCCGGCTGAAATCTGAGCGTGTGAACGCACCCATAGACAAAGGCTGAACAGCAAATTAACAAATTGCCTTCCTTCCAATGTATTTGAAAAAGTGTGCCTTGCACATGAAAGCTCATACCTTGAATAAAACTTTGTTGGTCTTAAAGGTGCCACTGGACTCTAAATTTCTTTCAAGTAGATAGTCATTGGCCATTTTTAAGGACAAGATGGGATTTTATGAAGTGCTGTGTTAAATCCCTGTTCCAGCTTGGACTACAGATGAAAACAGAAAGGGGGATATTTTAGCTGTACAAAATAGTGTGGAAGAGGCTGAGGATGGGAGAGAATGAAATAACTACATATTATAGAGTTCCCATCATCAGTGAAGGTTTAAGCACGCTCACAAAACTATTGTTGCAGAAAGGTGGTGACTCAAGGAGAGATCTCAGCTTTTCATACCCTCTCGACTGTTATCCTCACTTGTAAGCCTGGAAGAATGGAAGGAGGGAAGGAGGGAGGAAGAGAACTGGCCAGTGAAAGGGCTGATAATGGGGGAGGAGGTCTCACAGGCTGGGTGTTGATGATCTAGTGAGAATTTGGTGGGTGTTGTGTACTAGGACCACGGTCGCCTGGTCTCTTGTAATGGCGACCGCCACGTGGTCAGCGCACATGGTCAGAATCTACCTGAGCTTCGGCCAGATAGAACAATAGCCAGTCAGATCCTGAGCAACCACCAATTATGAGCCTAGATCTCCCGCTGGGGGACCTATGAACTCCAACCACGGACTTAAGGTCCTATCAGGTCTTGGGGCATGGTCGGGGCATTTTCTTCGGCTGGCATAAAAGAGGGCTCTGAGCCCGGGGTTTCTCATGTTCCATCTGACCCTCAATAAAGAGCTTTGCTATGAAATCACTACCGCTCGCCTCCCGACTCCAATACTTTTCAGTGGGGAAAGCCCAAATTTCCTGATGGGTCTCCAAAACTGGTTCTGAAAGATCTGGCCCACTCATAACTGAGATGGGTGTTTCTTGCCCACAAGAAGTGGCAAAGGTATTTCTCATTGCATCGCTGATATGACAGACTTATGTAGACTTATGTAGGTGTAGAGGCCATGCCAACAAAGACACACAGCTCTTTATGCCAAAGACTCATACGGCACTGCACACACATAGCCCAGAGAAGCAATAAGTACCCATTAACTTGTAACACGAGTCTTAAGACTATGATCCTGAAGCATCATTAAGTGCTGCCATCTGGAACCTGGTGATGAAGAACCTCCAGCGTTATATTGGATGCAGTGAATACTAAGGCCTCAAGACCAATGCTTCCTCTAAGCTGTGGAGTCTTGTGAGCAAAAAATCCTACTTTGTGGGATACTGGCATTACAGTTGTGAGCGAGCGATTTGCCTGCTGCATCAATCAGTTTGCTCTGGAGCCATCCTTCCTGAGCGAAGGCAAAAATCTATGTGCTGGAGGCTAAAAAAACTGTGAGCTAGCTCACACTAGCTCAGCTTAGAGGGAACACTGCTCAAGACCATGCCAGTAAATGTAGCACTGAGATTTTCAAGCACTCCTTCAGCAAGTCTGTGGCACAGCTGGGAAAAAGGTTTAACTCAGCTGCTCTGCTGGAATCATTAAGGGCACCCATGCTCACTGGGACTCGGAAGAGATTTGTCACTGTCTTTATTATCACTGGCCCAGGGTCGGATTCCATCATTCATTAGTGTGGCTACTACCGGCTGGATGCCATTCACGGTAATCTTGCAACTGGCTGCCACACTTGTCCACTGAACTCTTGGTCCCATTCTTGACGCTATCTTTGCCATTCATGTTTGTCTTTCTTGGCAACTCTAATGCTCACGTCCTCTGTTCCAGCTACCTTTTCCATGATACTATTGAATCTAATATAGTGCTGATATTGTGCCCAGCTTGGGGTCACTGATTTCTGCCACTCCAAATGGTTTGGGTACGTTGCTGATGATGGGGGGGGGGGGGGCGTTAAACCCAAGTTTTACTTTATTTTAGGGGGAAATCCCTACCTAAATTATTAAGAGCAGAAATTATGACAGTTTGGTGATCTGAACTGATCTGAGAGCCAGTTTGGACTAGTGGTTAGGAGCCCAGACTCTAATCCGGGAGAACCGGGTTTGATTCCCCAGGTGTCCACATGCAGCTGCTGGTGTGACATTGGGTCGGTCACACAAGTTCTTTCAGAGCTGTTCCCTCAAGAGCAGTTCTCCAGAGAGCTCTCTCAGCCCCACCCACCTACCTCACAGGGCATCTGCTGTGGGGAGGGGAAGGGAAAGGAGACTGTAAGCCACTCTAAGACTTTGAGAGAAGGACGAGGTATAAATCTAATCTCTTCTTCTCTGCTTCTAAAATTTCATTAAAATAAAAAAGGCAGAATGTAAACAATTGAACATGTGCAGCTGCCTTATACTGAATCGGACCTGTACTCCATCAAGGTCAGCATCATTTCCTCACAGCAGCTCTCCGGGATCTCAGGCAGAGGTCTTTCACATCGCCTGCTACTTGAGCCTTTCAACTGGAGATGCTGGGGATTGAACTTGGAACCGTCTGTACACCAAGCAGATGCTCTACCACTTAGCCACAGCTCCTTCCCCTAACTGGCAGTCTCTGGGCCAATGCTGGCTCCTTTGGTGATGATCTGAGGCTCTCTTGATTGCCAGCCACAAAAGGGGAGAAATCAGTATAAGGAGATGAGCGTGTATGGCAATGGGATTTGATGGCAGACCATTTGCAGAGAAGAGGAATGGTACCCTTTGCCTCCCACTCCAATACCAAACTGGTCCCCCACGGGGAAAAACAACAACACCACCAATAGCTGACCAGAATTATCTCAGTCTTGAAATTATTATGTGTTGGATGCTTTCAGCTTTTCCACTCAATCTCGCTCAGTTCCCCTCCTGCACATTCCCACCAGAAGAACTGATCCATTAATGGAGGTCAGCAAAGTGGGCCAACGGCCACAGAGTGGCTCCCTTCCATACAAGGCCCCACTGGTGGACTTCCTGATGGCACCTGGTATTTTTGGCCACCGTGTGATACAGAGTGTTGGACTGGATGGGCCCTTGGCCTGATCCAACATGGCTTCTCTCATGTTCATATGTTCTTTTTGATTGCTTTTCTGTTTTGAGCCACATGTGCAGGGCTTTAGGTATGAATCACAATGGATGTATTACATTTCTCCTGCAATTAGCAGAAGAGGTTAGGGAGACTGCTATTCCTTAGTATTACGCCAAGTAGCGCCATTTGAAGGAAGAAAAAAAAAGAGGATTCTGACTAAACGGCTTATTCTCTTTTCAAACAAAAGGGTTCTTTTAAAAAACACATGCATCTCAAATCCAGGATAATGAAATAATAGACGGCATTAAGATAATGCCAAAGAAATGAAAGAATTAAGGGATATTTATTATAGGACCTTAGCAGTTACTTTTTATTATCTTAACTGGGGCTTATCAGAGTTTCCCAAAATAAACAGGGTGCTCTGGTTTGTGTTCCCAATTAATCCTTCTTAAATAACCACGAGAAGAAGATGTAATCCACTTGGCAGAAGCCCGTGGTTCGCGTCTGTTTGCTTGCGGCCAATAATAATTAACATGTTCCTCAACTCTGTCTTTTCTCTTTCAGCACTGCTGTCAGGAAAGAAACGCGGCACCCGTCTCGTGATGCTCGTACTCCTTGTTGAAGGGAAGTGCTAATGGTCTGGCTTCTAAGCACATGGCCTGGACTTGGTCCTTAGCCACTGAAGACCCACAAGGTGGAGATAAAGATAGAGAAGGGCAGTCCACCCTGGTGTCCCAGTAATATCAATGTGAAAGCATGGGTGCTGAGTAGCTGCTGACATTAGTAGGGACAGGGGTCATTTCAAGGGAGAATGAGCAGGAATGGCATTCCGGGAGTAATAAGCCCAGGAGTAGGGAAACCAGCCATGCTTGCATGCCTGCCATTTGCTTCCCCAGCCAGCCCACCGCAGTGGGTTGGCTGGGGAAGGGAAGGGCAGGCAGGCAATGCCCCCTTTTTTTCCCCCTGAGTCTCTCCGCTGTTGCGGAGAAACTCTGGGGAAGGGAAAGAAAGGCATTTTAAACATGCTTGGGTTCCCTGCCCAATCTTCTCCAGGTGCCCCGCAGGCACAAGGCACCTGGAGAAGATCAGGCAGGGAACCCAGGCATGCTTGCATGCCTGCCTTTTGTTTCTGCAACCAGCCCACCATGGCAGGCTGGCTGGGGCAGGGAAGAGCAGGCATGCAAGCATGCCTCCTCCTCCTCCCTTCCCTATCTGAGCTTCTCCGCTACTGCAGAGAAACTCAGAGAGTGGAAGGAAAGTGGGGGGGGGATGTTTCAATGCCTTTCTTTCCCTCCCTGGATCGGGGAAGGAAAGAGAGCCATTTTAAACATGCCTGCCCTTTGTCAGGGGGTGTGGCATATGCAAATGAGTTATGCAAATGAGTTATGCTAATGAACTCCTGCACCCCTTTTCTATGGAATGACCCCTGGTAGTGCATCATAAAACATAAAGATCTGCAGTACTGAGGCTCAAAAACCAATCATGAACTGACCAAAATGTGATTTGTAGTACTTTAAGAAGGGTCACAGTGGCTCAGAGGTTAAGACGCTGAGTTGCAGACTGGAAGCTCGATGATTTGAGACCTGAGTGCCACGGGACAGAGTGAGCTCCCATCTCTGGTCCCAGCTCCTGCCAATCTAGCAGTCCAAAAGCAAGAAATTGCAAGTCGATAAATAGGTACCACTTCAGTGGGAAGGTAACAGCATTCCGTGTGCCTCAGCATTTAGTCATGCCAGCCACATGACCACAGAAACATTTTCAGACAGCACTTGCTCTTTGGCTTGGAAATGGAGATGAGTACCACCCCCTAGAGTCGGATTGGACTGGCTTTTGAGCAAGGGAAACCTTTACCTTTACTAGTACTTTAAGAAGTGGTGCCAGTGTCTATGCCAGTTTGGTGTAGTGATTTGGAGCCAGTTTGGTGTAGTGGTTAAAAGCATGGACTCTAATCTGGGAGAACTGGGTTTGATTCTCCACTCCTCCGCTTGCAGCTGCTGGATGACCTTGGACAAGTCATAGTTCTGTCAGAACTGTTCCCTCAAGGACAGTTCTCTCAGAGCTCTCTCAGCTCCATCTACCTCACAGGGGGTCTGCTGTGGGGATGGGAAGGGAAATGAGATTGTAAGCTGCTCTGAGACCCTGAATGAAGAGTGAGGTATAAATCTAATCTCCTCCTCCTCCTCCTCCTCTTCTTATTCTCCAACTTACTTGGCTGCCTTTCAGGTTCTGGGGGGGGGTTCGCATATAAAATGTGGAAATGGCCTTTGTTTGGCAATGTTATTGCTCCTTTTTCTGTGTTGGATTGTTACAGTTCGATGTTTAAACTGAATAAAAAAATTAAATAAAAAGAAAAAAAATAAAATGTGGAAATGGACCTAGAGATAGGAATGCTGAAGTAACCACTGACCTTTGATTGATAGTTTGATGGGGGAAACCCGTTAATCTCTGCCTGATCACTCTCTTGGGTGGGGGTAGGCTAGCCAGCTTTGGATTGGTAGATACTGTCAAACTCGGCCCTCGTTTGCCATGTATTCTTCCCTGCTTCCTGTGATGTCTGTAACTCCATGCTGTAATTTATGCTGTGCTGGGAAATAGGGGGGGAGTGTGTGTGTGAAGTTGCTTTGCTGAGAATAGTGCTGGCTTGTAACTACGTCTAAGTGGGGTCTCCCCATTGTGGGAAGTATGCGCGCTTGACCTTGAGTGCTAGACACGGCAAGATAATATGTTAGTGAGCTTGCAGGTGTTGGAGGAGGGATGCTAGAGGTGCCATCGATTTTGGGGGGCTGAAGATATGGGTGTGATTGGATTGGACACTGGGGGGGGGATCTTTGAATCCTATATAATTGAGGAACTGGTGTCAAAGAGGTCAGTTCTGACACAGAAATGTCTATGCTTGAAACCTCTTCATCTCTCAGTAAACTTATCACTGCCAAGAGAGTGTTTTTGGGAGTGAGTTTCGTTCAAGACCTGACAGATACCTGGAGGCTTTGGGGATGGAGTCTGAGGAGGACGGGGCTTGGGAAGGGTAGGGACCTCAGCAGGGTATAATGCCATAGAGTTTTCCTTCCAAAGCAGCCACCATCTCCAGGGGAAATGATCTCTGTAACCTAGAGACCAGTTGTAATTCTGGGAGACCTCCAGATACCACCTGGAGGCTGGCAACCTTAGAAAGTGCTGGTCTGGCTCCCACCAGCAAAAAAAAAAAAGTGGCACAATTAGATGAGTGGGGCCAGCTGGGACTGGTGGCGCATGCTGGAAACTTGGTAATGCACGGACAGTGCCATGTACTCTGTGCAACCTGTGGCCTAATATGATAACCTGAACCAAATGCTAGTGCTATGGACAATATCTCTCTACCCAAGGAGTCCACGACAAGGCAGTTGGCAACAAGCAAAGCTTTTATTCAGGATACATGTCTGCAGGCATGGAGAGAAAGCACCTGGGGTGCGGTCTCTGAGGGTCTGTGGCGCAGGACAGCTCAATTTAAGATTCCCGACACCTCACTACATTCCTGCCCCTCTGACCAATTGCTGGTCATGGCGGAGGGTGCACAATTTACCTATCCCCGACGCATTCAGGTTTCCCCCGTATATGGTAAGCTCTAAAGAAACATCCGAGCAGGAATGTATCTTTAGAGCTTACCATATAGAAAAAAAATGCTTGTGGACAGGCTCGGAATGCTGTACCGCCTGGCTCTACTACAGATAAGAACAGTTATATTTTTAGGCGCATGCGTAGATATTGGAACAGCTTGGCTTCTGCCCTCAGCCTGTTCCCCACAAACATTCAGAAACATAATTTCTCATATCACTAGGACAGCATTAGCTTAATGTAGAAGCTTGATGCCTTGCTGTTGCTTCATATCCCTTTCTAGTTTTGGCTGAAGCACCAAACAAGGTTTGGGAATGCACAAGATTTAGATGCATTTGCTGTTGCGCCCTCACAGCTATGAAGTTCAGAGAGCCAGTGCTTCAATTTGATCTGCAGCAGCAGGGGAGTATACATGGTGCCCAGCGGTGTCCTTTCCTGATCAAACATCTCTCTCTCTCTTTTACCCCCGCAAAGGAACTGGCCATGAGCATAACAACTTTTTTTTTTAAAAAAAAAAATCCCAATTCAGCACTAAAAATGTACAGTTCCTAATTTTCCATTTGCTGTAACAGCAGTGTAATGGATTGGGATACTTAAAACAGAAGAGGATGCAGGTAACAAAGAGGAAGCAGCAGATTTCTCTGCATCCTAATTTTGAAAAGAACAAAAATATTCAGTGTGAAATGGAAACCCACATCAATTTGGCCTAATTTTTTCCATCACCACCATCACCTCCTCTTTCTCCTCCTCCTTCATCATCATCATCATTGAATTCATTTAGGGTGGACAACTTCCAGTTGGGAGCTGGAGTTCTCCCAAAATTAAAACTGATCTCCAGGCTACAGAGATCAGTTCCCTTGGAGATGATGGCTGCTTCAGAGTCAGGCTTTCTGGCATCACATCTCTGCTGACCTCCCTCCTCTCCACAAACTCTGCCTCCCCCAGCTTCCACCTCAGGAATTTTCCAACCCAGAGTGGACAATAGGGATGCCAGCCTCCAGGTGGGACCTGAGGATCCCTCAGAATTACAGCTCATCTCCAGACTACAGAGACCAGTTCCCCTGTAGAAAATGGCCACCACACCTCAGAAAGGATAGCATTTGAAAAAGTGCAGAAAAGGGCAGCTAGAATGATAAAGGGATTGGAACACTTTCCCAATGAAGAAAGGTTAAAGTGCTTGGGGCTCTTTAGCTTGGAGAAACGACGGCTGAGGGGGTGACATGACTGAGGTTTACAGGATTATGCATGGGACAGAGCAGGTAGAGAACTTTTCTCCCTCTCTCACAATACAAAAACTCATGGGCAGGCAATGAAATTGCTGAGCAGTCAGGTTAGAATGGATAAAAGGAAGTACTTCTTCACACAAAGAATGATTACTGCATGGAATTCACTGCCACAGGTGGTGGTGGTGGCTACAAGCATGGAAGGCTACAAAAGGAAACTGGATAAACTAAACATATGGAGCAGAGGTCCATCAGTTTTTAGTCACAAGGTGTAGACTGGAACTCTCGGTCTGGGGCAAGTGATGCTCTATATTCTTGGTGCTTGGGGGGGCAACAGTGGGAGGGCTTCTAGTGTCCTGGCCCCACTGCTGGACCTCCCAATGGCACCTGGTATTTTTGGCCACTGTGTGACACAGACTGTTGGACTGGTTGGGCCATTAGTCTGATCCAACATTGGCTTCTCTTATGTTCTTATGGGTGCTTTAAAGTCTGGACTCTATGGCATTGTACCCCACTGAGGTCCCTGTCTTCTCCAGGCTCCATCCCCAAATCTCCAGGAGTTTTTCAACCTGGGTCTGGCAACCCTACCTGCCCATTCCCCACCGATGGCTGGGGGGAGGGGACCTAGCAACCCTAATGGGCCACCCCATTTATACCTCACTTTTCTTCCCAGTTGGGACCCAGAGTGGCTTACATTGTTGTCATCTCCTCCATTTTATCCTCAAAACAAAGATGTGAGTTAGGCTAGGCTGAGATCACATGACTGGCCGAAGTTCTAATAAAAATTCAACAGCAAATGCTGCATGCCAAGAAACGAATGTCAAAATTAGCACTGTGAATGTCTCTAGCCCAATTTTTTACATAAAACTCAATTGCTAAATTTGCTCGAGTTGGAATGAACAAGGATCATCAGTTTTCCTTTCTTCCTGTATGGCCTCCATACACGACTGTTCTGAGATGTGGTGGTCCCTTCCTTACATAATAATAAATAACATTATACCCTGCTCTTTAAAAGCATCCAGAATCCAGAACTGGTCTTTGGAGCATGTTCAGTAAGAACTTTGTGAAGTATGAAACAGCAAATTCATTTCAAGATCTCTCTTCAACCAGTCCGGGAAGGGCAGGAGAATACTGGTCAACGGTAGCAAATTCTAGCAAGATCTTTCTGCACCAGGTTTTGCTTTCTTTGTGGCTGAGATGGAGGAATACAATAAAAGATCTCCTCCCTCCCTCCCCCCCTCGATTTCGCTACCACTGAAGCAGGGCTAGGCACCTATACAGTCCATGCTGTCCCGAGTGTGGTGGCACTAGATGAAAAGTAGAAAATCATGGCAGGACATTTCCTCTGTCAGTCTTTACTCATCCATCAGGTGATACGGTTAAAAAAGTAACAAAGGTAGAGTCCTGCCCCTGATGGATTTGGTACCCTTGGACCAGGGTGGTGTATCTGTGAAATACAGAAAAATCTAGTAAGATGTCTTCTGCTGTTTTCGCTATCCCTCGACCAAGTGAAACTAGAGCAGAGACAGCAAATTCCAGCCCGGGCCTGTAGCCAGGATTTTTAAAGTAGGAGGGCATTTAACTTTCTTAGGGGGGATAGGTCATTGAATTAAAGGAACACCCGGCTCCTTCTGTGCACCTGCCGCCACTTGGGGGGCCTTGGGCTGGATGGGAAGTTGTGGGGCCTTGCCCTGAGATGCCTCACTGTAGCTATGGGCCTGTTCTAACCACTTGTTGGATTTTGGCTCCCCTGAACCAGATACCCGATTTCCCATGGTGTCTGCCAGATTAATCCTGAAGCGTGGATTGCCGGACATTGCAAAAAGCCACTAAGGTGGCATATTTGCAATGGCAGCTTTTGCTACATGCAGGAAAATCTGAAATAGACACACATTCTGGTACTATACCACCCTAGTCTGGTATCTCCAAGGAAACCCTTCTAGACCAGGTTTTTCCACTATGGGCTAAGTTTCAGTGGCAAAAGATATTGACCTACTTCATAATTTTTTTTGTCCTATAAAGAACTTTTGTTGCTGTTGTAAAGCTACCCTTCCTGGACAATATAAGTTAACAAAAATAGTGTGTTTTAGTTCTAGGAGCTGATGCTGTGGGAATCCTTGGAGAGATTTGTGTGTGCACATATTTATGTGCGTGATCTGCAGCTTTTCTGTAATTCCTTCTCAGAAAAAAAAAAGATTACTGGTTGCACAAGATTCGGAAAGCTTGGTAGTGGTGGAGAGCAGCTGACTTATGGCAGCCTTGTAGGGCTTTCAAGACAAAAGATGTGCAGAAGTGGTTTGGCCTCTGTGTAGCAACCCTAGACTTCCTCGGTGGTCTCCCATCCAAGTACTAACCAGGGCTGACCTTGGCTAGCTTCTGAGATCTGGTGAGGTCAGGCTAGCCTAGGCTATCCAGGTCAAGGTGTGGAAATCTTGTGGTTTGGTTAAAATGGGGAGACTCTAACAATGTAGTAATAAACTGAGTTCCACAGTGAAGTCTATAGGCTTAAATGGGCATGACTGCTTACAATTGCACTGCAAAACTATAATGCATAGAGACAATTCCCTCCCCAAAGCAAAAGACAATATCCACAACTTTCGCATAAAATATGGATTTTTTTCTCATGTCACAAAAAATATAATTTTAATTACAGCTTTTTTTTAATCATTGTAAAAGGCACTGAAGTCGATTGATTTGAAGATTAGAATGGGGACGAATGCAATGCAATCATTGGCCCAATCTGCATCTAGTTTATGCTCTGTTGTTGTACCAAACCCACACTGGAACAGCAAAAGATGTGGCTCAAAACCATTTTCAAATACCCCGGGCCAGGGCTCATTTCGTAGCAGGAGCTCCTCTGCATATTAGGCCACATACCCCTGATGTAGCCAATCCTCCAAGAGCTTACAGTAGCCCCTGTAAGAAGAGCTCTGTAAGCTCTTGGAGGATTGGCTACATTAGGGGGGGCGGTGGCCTAATATGCAAAGGAGCTCCTGCTATGAAATGAGCCCTGCCCCGGGCCAACGCTGTACTGACTGCAGAGTCACCCCTGAATGGCCATAAAATTGCCATAAACAGGGGTCATTTCGTAGAAAAAGAGGTGCAGGAGCTCATTAGCATAACTCATTTGCATAACTCATTTGCATATGCCACACCCCCTAACATACCGGAAGTGTGTCAGAAGGCAACACCCACCCCTCAAGCTCCACACCACAGGTGAGTGAAACTGACCTGCTCTTCCTCCATTCCCTTCCCCATCCAATACTTTGTGCAATAAAAATAAGCGTAAAGAACACACCCTCATTCTCTTCCTGCTCCCTTGAAACCACCAGGTTTCAAGTAGACTTGAGATTCCCAGGACATGTGCACCACCCATCCCTTTCCTTCCCCCTCCCCACAACAAGACACCCTGTGAGGTAGGTGGGGCTGAGAGAGGTTTTTTGAGTACTGCTCATGAGAGAACAGCTCTGAGAGAACTTGTGACTGGCCCAAGGTCACACCAGCAGCTGCATGTGGAGGAGTGGGGAATCAAACCCGGTTCTCCCAGATTAGAGTCCAACTCCTGACCACTACACCAAACTGATGGGGTAGAAGCTGCTGAAGGGTTGGTGAAATTTCTCCAGTACTTATGTGCCATGTGCCCAGATTAAAAAATGGTATACTTAGAAAATTTATATGCCACCTTGAACAAGTCTCTGGAACAGCAGCACACAGTCATAAAATGAACAATGATAAAATTATCAATATTAAAACAAAACATTAAAAACAATAAAGACCCTAGCAGGGCTTTCCCTGGGGCGCATGTGCCCACCCCCTGGGCTCCTCACTCCCGGAGCTGCGCTCCTGTGCGCTCTCGCTCCAACGGACCCCTGGCCATAAATCTATGCAGATAGCCACCATAAAATAGAGATCAGATGAAGTGAAAGTGGCATGCAGTCTGGCCACTGCCATAAAATCCAACAATCAATTAAAGTGAAAGTGGCATGCAATGCAGAGCGGAATTTCTATTCCAACGTGGGTTTAGTAAGAGTAGAGCAAATGCTAGATGCAGATTGGGCCATTGAGACTCATAACTGGCTTTAAAAGTTTGGAGCGTTGTTTTTAAGATATACTGAAATTCTGCAGTATTAATGGGTCCATATTGAAATTTAGTTGGATTATAAGAAACCATATTGGTTTTCTTGAGGGTTTTTTTTTATTATTTGTTACTAAAACATGTTCAAATGCTACTACAAGCACATTCGAATGCATATATCTGTATTTCTCTCCTGCTTGGTATTTCGGCGATATTGAATTGGCTCCATTTTAATATGGATGTGGTGCGGAGAAGGGGAGGGGATACAGAAGGATTTTTTACAACCTTGACATAGTGTGATCTATGAGGTTTTTCGCCAGCCTTATTTAAAGGGTTTGCCATGATTTAAATGGATTTTTATTATGCTATTTTCAGATTCCTACATTGCAAATTTTCCGTCTTGAAAGTGGATTTATTAATGCCTCTTCCCTACTGTTTTTAGTGTACTGTGATATAAGGCTAGAGGAACCTTAAATAATAACAATAAAAAAAATGTTAAATGTTCCTGTTGGTGCTGTGCTGTGTAATCTATGGCCGGGTTTTTATAGCTTTTTTAATTTTATTTTTCGTGCATAATGAAGCAACACAATGTAAATTTAATTTATCCCGTTTGGATTTTTTCTCCCCTTCCTCTATTGTGGTCTGAATATGCATTATGTATATGGATTTCATTTCTGCCTCTAGTTATTGTCTTTTTGGTTTGTGATAATAATAAAAGGGATTAGTTAAATTTTCTTCCCCGTTCTTTATTTCTCTTCCTTCACATCTTTGTCTGGAGGACAATGGCAGTGTGTTTGTGATTACCCTGTGATTAGCTCATGAAAACTGCAAATGACTCGGGTGCTATCAAAGAAGTGTCCTGCTTGGTCTGGGTACCCATTTAACTTCCAAAATCAGCTCTCTCTTTTTTTTGCTAGGAAAAAAAAAACCCCACATATAATTTTTACAGTGCATGGAATGGCCAAGGGAACATTCAGTGGGAAAAAAAAAACACCTTATTGTAACCTTGCCAGCTAGTGGCCGAAGCACTGAGGGCTTCTGGGAGCTTCCACCAAAGAGCTCCAGAAAGGGAAAGTCAGCTTGGCAGCCAAAGGATTCAACTGCTGGATTTAAAAAAAAACCTCATCCCTTTCCTTTTCTATTCTCAAATATATCTCCTTCCCATATCATTTCTTTCAACGTCCCTTCTCAGTGTGTCCAAACTCTTGCAGAGATCCAGAGAAATTCAGTGTGAACACATCCACTGGGAAACTCAGGCCGCAGTCACACGGCCCCTTTAAATCCAGGAGGGCTCCTGGATCTAAAGGGGCCGCATTTATCCACCGCGGGTTGGGATGTTTACACATCCCAACCCTTGTGGCATCATCGCCGGCTGTGCTGGTGGCGGGATCGGTGTGAATGGCAGCGGCCGTGGCGGAAGCGGCCACAGCAGCTGCGGTGGCAGCAACGGCGGCCGCGGCAGCAATGGCGGCAGCGGCGGCGGCTGCTGCTGAAAAGGCAGCGGCGGCTGCGAAGACGGCTGTGTGGAACGGCGGCGGAGGCGGCCCCAGAAGCGGTGGTGGCAGCCAAGGACCCGCCACCTCCTGGTGAGTAGGGGATTTCCCCCCCCTTTTACACTTGGGCGCATGGGTGGCCATGCGCCCAAGTGTAAAAAGGGAAAAAAATGGTGGGGGGGCCATCTGGACAGCCCTGCTCTCGCAATGCTTGCGAGAGAGGGCTGTCCAGATAACCTCAAATGCGGGTTCCTCCCTCGACTCCCGGGAAAACACTAGTTTTTCCCGGGGTCGGTAAATGCGGGAGCAACCCGCATTGAAGCCCGCTTAGCCGTGGGACTCACTGTGGGCCTATGTAGATGGCCCCTTTAAATGTGGGAGGAAGCAGCCCTTCCTCCCGCATTAAGGGGCCGTGTGACCGCGGCCTCATTTGAATCAGGCTGAACTACCAAGGGTACTTTCCTATGAGTAAGTGCCACTGAATAACATGGGACTTAATTCTGAGAAGACATGGCAAATGGGGTTCGATGTGGCCAAGTGCAAAGTGATGCACATTGGGGCCAAAAATCCTAACTATAAATACACACTGATGGGGTCCAAACTGGCAGAGACTGACCAAGAGAGAGATCTTGGAGTCGTAGTAGATAACTCATTGAAAATGTCGACAAAGTGTGCAACTGCAATAAAAAATGCCAGCGCTATGCTGGGGGTTATTAGGAAGGGAATGGAAAACAAATCAGCCAGTATCATAATGCCCCTGTATAAATCGATGGTGCAAGCTCATTTGGAGTACTTATGTACAGTTGTGGTCATCACACCTTAGAAAGGATATTATAACATTGGAAAAAGTGCAGAAAAAGGCAACTAGAATGATAAAAGGGTTGAAACACTTTCCCTGTGAAGAAAGGTTAAAGCGCTTGGGGCTCTTTAGTTTGGAGAAACGACGGCTGAGGGGTGACATGATGGAGGTTTATAAGATTATGCATGAGATAGAGCAGGTAGAGAAAGAAGAAGAAGAGAAGAAGAAGAGATTGGATTTATACCCCGCCCTTCACTCACTTGGAGTCTCAGAGCGGCTTACATACTCCTTTCCCTTCCCCTCCCCAGAACAGACACCCTGTGAGGTAGGTGGAGCTGAGAGAGCTCTTTCCCAAGCTGTCCTTGAGAGAACAGCTGCTCCAGAGCTATGGCTTGCCCAAGGTCATCCAGCCAGGTGCAAGTGGAGGAGTGGGGACTCAAATCTGGTTCTCCCATATTAGAGTCCGTGTACTTAATCAGTACACCAAACTGGCTCTCCACCCTTTCTCACAATACAAGAACTTGTGGGCATGCCATGAAGTTGCTGAGCAGTTGGGTTAGAACGGATAAAAGTAAGTATTTTACACATGGAATTCACTGCCACAGGAGGTGATGGCGGCTACAAGCATGGATGGCTTCAAGAGGGAACTGGATAAACATATGGAGCAGAGGTCCATCAGTGACTATTAGTCACAAGATACAGATAGGAACTCTCGGTCTTGGGCAAGTGATGCTCTTGGGCAAGTGGTGCTTGGGGGGAGGGGGACAGTGGGAGGGCTTCTAATGTCCTGGCCCCACTGGTGGACCTCCTGAGGGCACCTGGTATTTTTGGCCACTGCACGCAAGAGTGTTGGACTGGATGGGCCACTGGCCTGATCCAGCACTGGCTTCTCTTAGGTTCTCTTATGTTCTTTTGTTCTTACTCTTAATCTCCTCTAATTGCAAGCATACTCACATTAGGGTTGTCAGCTCCATGTTAAAAAATACTCTGATATTTGGGGGGTAATGTCTGGGAAGGGGAGGGTTTGGGGAGCGTAGGGGAGGGACTTCAAAGAAGTACAATGCCATACAGTCCACCATCCAAAGTGGCCACTTTCTCCAGATGAACTTATCTCTCCTGCCTGGAGATCAGTTCTAATAGAGGTAGGTCTCCAGCCACCACCTGGAGGTTGGCAACTCATACTCACAGTCATTCCCCCCACCCTCAATTAGAAATACTTGAGCAGCTCAAATGTAGATGAACAGCCAGTCAAACATCTAATTGCCATGATTTCTACACGCGAGCAGGACATGAGTTGTTGGTACATGAACATTCCTGGTCTCTTGTGTTCAGGATCTGTATTTTCATTTTGATATATGGTTTACTTTTTAAACATGTTGCCCTTTTAATTGATTGTTTTTACACTGTTGTTTTTAATTGTAAGCTGCCTCAAGCAGGACTGAAAAGGTGGATGGATGGATGGATGGATGGATGGATGGGTGCGTGAGTGGGTGGTTGGATAGATGGACAGAAAAACAGACAGACAGATATATAATGTGCAGTACCTATATAGTGAGCCCGGTCTGAGTCCTGTAGCACTTCAGAGACCAACAATATTTCTAGGATATAACCTTTAGAGAGTCAAAGTCCCCTATGTCAGATACACATCTAGGAATCTTGTTGGTCTTTACAGTGCTCGTGGACTTGAATCTTGCTCTTCTGCTTCAAACTAACACCCTTTTTTTTTTTTGCTGTCAAGTCACTGCTGACTTCTGGTGACCCCCATTGGGTTTTCAAGGCACGAGATGTTCAGGGGTGGTTTGCTGGCCTCTGCATCACAACCCTGGACTTCCTTGGTGGTCTCTCATCCAAATATTAACCAGCACTGACCCTGCTTAGCTTCCGAGTTCTGATGACACTGGCTTAGCCTTGGCTATCCAGGTCAGGGTGCTAACACACCTACCCACCTGAAAGTCCTTATTTACTGTAAGCACTTGGGGAGCATCAGCAGTAGTATGTACAAATACTGCTAATAATACAATAGAATGGCTTGGATCCAGTAATGTGTGAGCAGAATGGATAATGTACCAAGAGTAGTTCTGCTTCTACAAGCCATAGATCAAGGGCATCCCCAACACAGAGAGAGAGAGAGAGAGAGAGAGAGAGATGATGATATAATGATATGTACATTTTGAAAAATATGTACATTTTATAGCTGGGGTGGCCAAACTGTGGCTTGGAAGCCGCATGCGGCTCTTTCACACATATTGTGCAGCTCCCAGCAGGGTGGCTGGGGAAGCTAAATACCATTAGCAAACAAATATCAATGGACAAATAAATATCATGATCAATATCTGCGTTTACCACTTTTGTTATCGTTTTTGGCAGTCTCGTTTAATGTTAATAAAAAGCAAATCTGCATACGTCCCAGTAAAGAACCTGTAATATTTGTTCATGTCTTGTGGCTCTCAAAGATCTGACATTTATTCTATGTGGCTCTTATTTTAAGCAAGTGTGGCCACCCCTGTTTTATAGGGAAACGGGAATGAGCAGGCAGAAAATGGCACAAAAAACTGCACGAGGGAGAAATCGAAATACAGATTTTTGAGTCAAAACAGCAGGGATGAGAAATTCAAAATCCTCCTGTGTCTGAAGAGCCATGAAGAGAAATAGGTAAGGTGAGACACAGGGCAGAGTTTCAGAGAAATCAATTGCAAAGGCTAATGTCAAAAAGACTTTAATAGCCTTAAGACGTTCACCAAAGAGACTGTCTTAAGTGATAATAATGAAAGAGGGGGGGATGGCATCTGCAAAAGACCATTTGCGAGAATTATACAAAATCTAGCACAGACAGAAAGAAAAGATTATCAGGGAAAAACATAAGAGAAAGAAAAGTGAAGCCTCAAGAGGTTAAGGTAGACTATAAGTATGACAAGTTGGGAGTAAAAGGTTAATTATGGAGGATATGGGAATGTCCCAAGAGTTCTAATAGGTCATTTATTGACAAAGTCATGTGCATTGTTAAAAATCAGAGGATTTTTTTTTTTCAGGCCTTCACAGAGAGAAAGAGGAATCTTGGCTCAGAAATAAATCCCCCAGAGGTAAGGGAAAAAAGACATTCAAAAGGAAATCAAGCTCATGGTAGAACAGAATCTTCAGACACCAGGACATTCATAGGCTGTTAAAATGCGCAAGGCTGAAGCAATAGATCATAGAGAGGTGGCCTGACCAACTAGAGAAGATTGCTTCTCAGCCCAGAAAGCCCGATAGGCGATGGCTACCCGTGATGGAATCAGCAGACTGCGAACCGTTGGCTCAGATTCTCTCAAACTTTTAAAACGGGTCAATCCCTCGGCAAGAGAATGAAGGGACACAAATCTGATCCAAATGGCAACATGCTGGGACAGCATTTCACTCTCCCAGATCACTGCAACGTTAGGCATGAAACCTGAGCGGAAATCTTGCAAATGGAGCCTCCAGTATTAACCTGCCGGGTTAGAATCCATCAGTAAAGCTCATACAATAGCTTGTGATCTCAGCAAGATGGGAATGGGTAAATACCGGGGGGGGGGGGACTTTTAATTTTTGTGGTGGGTTGGTGCGAGCCAAAGTGGGGGTGGGGTCTAAAACCAGGCAATCCCCCTGCCCCTGGGGAGGCTGGTAGCCCTACTTCTTCCACATCAGCAAATTGGCAAGAGAGTCAGCATTTCAGTCAAGAGTTTAACATCAGTTCTCAAAGTGGGAGATCAAGTGAAGCACATTTTATTGAACTCTCCTCAGTGCTACAAGTCTAGTTGGCACGGATAACACCCCATGAAAGGCTTTCTACCTATATAGTTAGTTAGTTTAATTATGATACGTGGCAATTACTTCATCATTGTACGCAAGTGCTCAATTGTCTGCAGCCTCTAAATTACAGAGCAGATTATAAGGGAATTATTTTTGATCTAATGTCACAGCAGCCACGAGAAATAGTTCACATTTCTCGGGGACATATCAATATTGACTGCGCTAAAGAGGAAAGGGCCCTGACCTGAGTGGCCCCTGCTAGCCCAATCTTGTCAGATATCTGGAAGCTAAGCGGGGTCATAGGAACATAAGAAGAGCCCTGCTGGATCAGACCAATGGTCTATCTAGTCTAGCATCCTGCCTCACACAGTGGCCAACAAGTTCCTCTTAGGGTTGCCAGCCTCCAGGTAGGGCCTGGGGATCTCCCGCTTTTACAACTGATCTCCAGCTGACGGAGATAAGCCCCCCTGGAGAAAATGGCTGCTTTGGAGGGTGGACTCTATGGCATTGTACTATGCTGAGGCCCCTCCTCTCCCCAAACCCCGCCCTCTCCTGGCTCCACCCCCAAAGTCTCCAGGTATTTCCCAACCCAGACTTGGCACCCCTAGTTCCTCTGGAGGGTCAACAACAGGGCATAGAGTCTGAGGCCTTCCCCGATGTTGCCTCCTGGCTCTGGGATTCAGAGGACTAGTACCTCTGAATGTGGAGGTTCTCCTCAGTCACCCTGGCTAGTAGCCATTGATAGACTTATCCTTCATGAACCTATCTAATCTCCTTTGAAAGCTGTTTATTCCTGTGGCCATCACTACGTCCTCTGGCAGCAAATTCCACATTTTAATCACTCGCTGTGTAAAGTAGTATTTCCTTTTGTCCATCCTGAACCTGCTGCCCATCAGCTACATTGGATGCCCTCAAATTCTAGTATTTGGGAGAGGTGGAAAAAATCCTCTTTGTCAACTCTCTCCACCCATGCATAATTTTATGAACTTCTATCATGTCAGCCCTGGTTAGTACTTGGACAGAAGACCACCTAGAAAGTCCGGGATTGCTACGCAGAGGCAGGCAATGACAAGCCAACTCTATTTATCACTTGTCCTGAAAACCCTGCAGGGTTGCCCAGGAAGCACAGAACTTCAGAACACACTTCTCCACCTAACCCAGGGGTTCTCACCAGGGGAAACATAGCATGTACTGGGGACTTATACATGTTTTGTATGAATACAGATTTGCTTAATTGTCCACTGAGAGCTGCTAAGTAACAGAGTGTATGTGGATGAGCTCATAGCTTTATTTGTATAAGCAGAACATAGGTCAGAATATAGTCATCCTGGGGTTTTTAAGCATATGCTTTTTTGTGTGTTCATGGGTGTGTTGTGGATCCATGACATTCCCCGTATGCTAGGCTGATTCCCTCCCCCCCCCATTTGTGCTGCCTAATAAATGCCATGTGATAATATGGCTTCATTTGCTTGCATTTATCTTAGCGTTTGTTGAGAGATGACAGTTGTGCTTCTTCTCCAATCCGTCACGTATCATATCATTTTAGAATCCCTTAAGAATCTCGAAGCAGAAGCATTTGCTTCCTCAAAGCTTGGATGAGCTGGGGCGTTCATACCCATTCACCACTTGGCCTGAATATGTGAACGAGCCATCACAGGTCAGACACTGCAAGCAGAGCTTTTGCATGACTTCACATCACCTCCAACTCAACGGGATCAATTAACAGCAGCAACTAAGGCCAGATTTGCCGTTGTGACCACAGAGAAGAGAAGAAGAAGAAGAAGAAGAGATTGGATTTATACCCCACCCTCCACTCCCCAAAGGAGTCTCAGAGCGGCTTACAAACTCCTTTTCCCTTCCCCTCCCCACAACAGACACCCTGTGAGGTAGGTGGGGCTGAGAGAGCTCTTTCCCAAGCTGTCCTTGAGGGAACAGCTGGTACAGAGCTATGGCTTGCCCAAGGTCAATCAAACCCGGTTCTCCCAGATTAGAGTCTGTGCACTTAACCACTACACCAAACTGGCTCTCAGAAACAACCTTTGGGCTGATGGCTTGGGGGCAGTCTCTCCTGAAACTCCTACTGGAGCCCTGAAGGCTGGTGTTGGGGAGACCAGGAAACAGCCTCAGCTGAACATGAGCCATGACCGGATGGAGGTAGGCCTTCCGGCTGCTGGCACCTGGCCACTGCCAAAGCCAACCTGAGTGAGTCAAGCAGCCTCAGTACTGTGACCAGCTTGGGAGTGGGGGGAAGGGTTTGAGACTGCTGGAATATCACATCCAGTTTTGAAACAGGAAGTGATATCATGACACTCTAGGAACTGTCAATCTCTGTGCCTTTAATGGAAATTTTCTATTGAAATTCCTAGAGCATCCTGATGTAACTTCCATTCCCATGACAGGAAGTGATGTTCCAGTGTTGATTAGTGCTATCCCATTCAATTGACTGGGATGGGGAATGTCACCAGAAGGTCCCCTGCCAGAACTGGGTAAGCGGCAACCTATGGTGGGTGCAACTATGAGTTTGGCCTCCTTCATCAGGAGAGATGGTGGGTGTGGGATGAAGCTGTGACCTTTTCATGCCTGTTTGGGCCTCCTAGCCTGCTTTGTGTTCAGCTGTAAATCATGAAAAGATATATGAGAAAGCATGATCTGGCCTTTAGTCATTGCCACTTCTACTCCAGTCCCATGCAGATCACTAACTATGGGAGTAGTACACATGCAGAAGAGAGCAGAATTGTGTCCACTAGCCCTGCCCAGTTTCCACTCTTTTAATTTTTCTCCTATTTAGATTGACTGCAGCTTAAGCCCACTGAAATCAATGGACTGGAGTAATTCTGCAAAGGATTAATACACAGTTCTGGGGGCGGGGAAGGGGGGGGATATCTATCCATGAACACAACGTGGATCATGTAAAAATTGCCCAGTGACAGATTTATAGGGGTAGTTTGGGGAAATATAAAAATGGTTCTTGTCAATCATTTGTGAACATTCTCTGTCATTAAAAATAATTTCTACGTGTCATAAACAGAGTTATAGACTGCAGGAGTTAAATTGTCTGCTAGATGTGTATGGGAAATGTACTCTTGGTGGGTTCCACTTTAAGGATGGACAATTTTCACTGGGGAACATTTTTGATTGAACAATCACTGAGGGGTTACAATCCATGCTGTACTAATTTACTGTCACACAGATCAGATCTGACAGGAAGGGCATATAAAGAGCCCTTATCGTTTCCGTTCCTCGGTTTTGATATTCTTTCAGTTTGGAGAATGTTCCCAATACCATCTTCAGCATTGACAGGAAATTATATAAGACTCCAGAGTTGGCTGTACATAAGCAATAATTTATTTTAGCAGGTCATAAGATAGGGTTGCCAAGTCCAGGTTGGGAAATACCTGGGGACTTTGGGTGTGGAGCCAGGAGAAGGTGGGGTTTGGGGAGGGGAGGGGCCTCAGCATGGTACAATGCCATAGAGTCCACCCTTCAAAGCAGCCATTTTCTCCGGGGGAGCTGATCTCTGTCAGCTGGAGATCAGTTGTAAAAGTGGGAGATCCCCAGGCCCCACCTGGAGGCTGGCAACCCTATCATAAGAACATAAGAAGAGCCCTGCTGGATCAGACCAGTGGTCCAGCTAGTCCAGCATCCTGTCTCACAAAGTGGCCAACCAGTTCCTCTCGATGACCAACGACAGGGCACAGAGGCTGAGGCCTTCATAAGAACGTAAGAAGAGCCCTGCTAGATCAGACCAGTGGTCCATCTAGTCCAGCATTCTGTCTCACAGAGTGGCCAACCAGTTCCTCTCGGTGACCAATGACAGGGCACAGAGACCGAGGCCTTCCCCTGATGTTGCCTCCTGGCTCTGGGATTCAGAGGCTTAGTGCCTCTGAATGTGGAGGTTCCCCTCAGTCGCCATGGTTAGTAGCCACTGATAGACTTATCCTCCATGAATCTATCTAATGCCCTCTGAAAGCAGTTTGTTCCTGTGGCCATCAGAACATCCTCTGTCAGCGAATTCCACATTTTAATCACTCTCTGGGTAAAGTAGTTTTTCCTTTTGGTGTATATGCCATTGTTGTTCTTGTTTTTTTTAAATACTGTAAGCTTTTCACATTGTCTGTTGTGGAAGCCTGGGGTTCCTTAGAGGCTTTTTTGGGTTTCTCAGTGAGAAGATTAGTAATGGAGGATATGTTTGTTAAGTTGCTGTCAAGTCACTTTTGACATATGGCGACCCTGTGAATTAATGCCCTTCAAAACGTCCTATTGTTAACAGCCTTGCTCAGGTCTTGAAGACTGAGGGCCTGTGGCTTCCTGGATGGAGTCAACCCATCTCATACTGGGTCTTCTCTTTTCCTGCTGCCTTCAATTGTTCTGAGCATCATTATCTTTCCCAGTAATAGATTCAAGTGGGTAGCTGTGTTGGTGTGGAGCAGTAGACCAAAGTCTGAGTCCGGGGGCACCTTTAAGACCAACAACGTTTTATTCAAGGTATGAGCTTTCAGGTGCATGCACATTTCAGCAGATACAATGAAATGAAATTGACCAGTCCATACAAAGACAGTAAATTAGCATGAAACATAATGAAGATATTAATCAGATTCAGGAATAAAAAGCTTAGTTTATATAGTTGGTTACCATTTAACTTAATGAAGATGTTTTGCCACATGAAAAGACCAAACAAGAATACTGGCTGGGACTGGTGCAGTGGGAGCTGGTGAGCCCCCCGGAAGCTCAGCTTGCTTTCTGGCCAGCAGCAGCACAGAAAGAAGATGTGGGTGTGCCTTGCTTGGAGCAGCAAAATGCTTCGAACTGGTCCAGGAGCCACTGTGGTGTAGCGGTTAAAGTGTCAGACTAGGATCTGGGAGGCCCCAGTCCAAATCCTCCCTCATGCCATGGAGGCTCGCTGGGTGAGCCAGTCACCGACTCTCAGCCCAACCTACCTCACAGGGTTATTGTGAGAAGAAAACAGAAAAGGGAACGGATGCTGCATGTCACTTGGGGACCCCACTGAGGAGAAAAGTAGGGTATAATCTAGGGCTGCCAGCTCCCGACTGGGAAATTCCTAGAGATTTGGGGAGTTGAGCCTGGGGGAAGTGGGTTTGGAGAGGGGAGGGACTTCAGTGCCATAGCAACCTCCCCCCCCCAAAAAAAAAAAACAGCAGCCATTTTCTCTGGGGGAACTGAGCTCTGTAGTCTGGAGATAATTTGTGATTCCAGGAGGTCTCCAGGCCCCACCTGGAGGTTGGCAAACCTAATATAAGCAAATGATAAATATAATTTTCTGCTTCATGCTTAATGTGTCGGGGTGGTCATACAATGAATGGTTCCAATCAGTGGAAGGAGCAGGGCTTGCAGATCTTAAAGGGTGTACAAAAAACTCTGGCTGACCAGAAATTCAGGGAAGCTTTTCCCAGATTGCTGTGGAAGCAGTTACAAGAAACAGATCCACTGACTGGTTTTCTGCTTGTCACACAGCTGTTCAAGGCACAAGGGACCCGCCAAGGAGAGAAAAAGAGTTTCCAGGCTTACTGAATATTGATTAAAAACTTGATTGGGCTGGGGAGAATTTTCATTAGGCGATGAACAGACTGGGAGGAAACTCAAGTGTATTAGCAAGTCAACTTTATCCTTAAACAGCAGGGGGAAAGACAGCCCTGCTCCTTCTCTTCTGAGATTCTGAGCAACCCTTCACAAAATTAAGATCAACAAGCCCAACCACTGCGAGGAGGCCCAAAGGCATTCTGTGCCAAGGTAATTGCTGCCGTTTGGCAATGAGCACATCTTGCAGGTGGCCATATTCAGCTCTTGCCACAAGAAAATCAGCGACAGCAATGTCCTGAACCTGGTTGGGAGATCTGCCTCGAGCCCGAGATCACCTTGGCTTATCTGAGAATGTTTTCAGTGGGACTCCGGCTTCCGCCAAATGGCACGTGATCAGTATAAAACCAACTGCTGAAAAGTTGGGGGGTGTGTGTGGAGGAATAGCCTGCTGTTTCTGCTCAGATAAGTGAATGCCGTCCATCTTGGGAAGCTACAGACCAAACCGGGGGAGGGGCTGTGGCTCAGTGGAAGAACATCTGCTTAGCATGCAGAAGGCCCTTGGTTCTGGTGGGGGGAAAAATCAGGTAGGAGGTGATGTGGAAGACCTCTGCCTGAGACTCTGGAAAGCCACTGCCAGTCTGAGTTGACAATACTGAACTCGATGGACTAGAGCAAGGGTGGGCAAATGGCGGCCCGCGGGCCACATGCGGCCCGCCACAGAGTTTTTTGTGGCCTGCCAAGACATGAAGATTAACAAGAGTAAATATAGATGCTCTTTGACAGACATTAGCTTGCAGGCTGCGATGAGAATCTCAACAAGCAATCTCACTCCTAATTTCAAAAAAAATTGTAGAAAAGTGTGATAGGGTACATTTGCCTCATTAAACTGATTCTAAAATTCAATGTGCTTGCAGCTATAGATGATATGAAATTAGCACAATAAATAAATTGAAGAAAACTACCACTACTTTATTTAATTTATATTTATGGATTTTTATGATACAATTTATACCTTTTCTGAAATGCAAAGTTAAGTAATGAATGCAATCATTTTAAAAGGTGCGGCCCTCCGCTAACCTCTGCTCCCACAAAGTGGCCCCCGAGCCAAAACAATTGCCCACCCCTGGACTAGAGGTCTGATTCGGTATAAGGAAGGTTCATGTGTTCAGGTAACATGCATGCTAGTGGATTCAGGTGGGTAGCCGTGTTGTTCTGAAGCAGCAGAACAAAGTTTGAGTCCCCGGGCACCAGAATGACCAGCAACGTCTAATTCAAGGTATAAGCTTTTGCGTGCATGCACACTTCTTCAGATACAGACTAGTGTACTAGTAGTTAAGGTCAGGTACCAAAGTGCACACCCTGCAATGATTCACTGATTCCAAAGCACTTTTCGGAGGCTACATCCATGTGTAGCAGGAGCGCAGGAGTTCTGTAATCACTAACCAAACTGTGTACAATGAGCGGAGGGGGGGGGGGGGGAGATGGATTCACTATCATTTTCATTGGTGGAAAATGCCTATCTTTCTTGTCAAGCTCACTGCATAACTTTGGTCTCTCAGTCTAACCTACCTCACAGAGTTGCTGTGGTATTATTATGATTTATTATTATGATTTATGTCATTTATAGTCTGCTTTCTCACTTCGACTCAAGCAGATTACACCGAGTGAGTCAATACAATCGACAGGGTGGGGTATTCAATAAACAGAGTTGTAGGGCCAACCAGTAGTCTAAAAGAGGTCTGGTTGTCCCTGACCAAGGCCAGGGCCTTTTCGGTTCTGGCCCCAACCTGGTGGAACTCTCTTCCTACTACAGTTAGAGCCCTGTGGGACCTCATGCAATTCCGCAGGGCCTGCAAGGTAGAGCTGTTCCACCAGGCTTTTGGTTAGGAACAGTGATAGTTTTCCAACATGGCTGGCACCTATCCCCATCCCACCCCCGCCCCTCAAAGCCAGTTGCTACTGACACCATCTTAAATTTGAACTGGTTTTAAATTGGTTTAATGTCATTAATTTTATGATTAATAAATTGATGTTTTTATATTGTATCTAAGACTTAACGGCATATTGTAAATCGCCCAGAGCCTGGCACAAGTCGATGAATTATTATTATTATTATTAATATTAACAATAACAATAATAACAATAACCAGGGCTCCGTTGGGGACGGGGCGCGCCGGAGCGCCACTCCGGGAGAGAGGCGGCAGGGGGGCGGGCACATAATCAAGCCCCGCCCCCAGCTCGCTTTCCCCAGCCTGCACTTTGGTGCGGAGCCGGAGAAAAGCTTCCTCCCTTCCCGGGCCGCGGCGTGGCCACCGGCCCAGGGAAAAATGCCCCTCCCTCCTCCGCTCACCCTTCCCAGCCCTCCCCCCCGATCTCCCTTCCTGGCCCGTGGCATGCCGCGGGGCCAGGGAGAAGCCTGAAGCCCCCCCATCTCCCTCCCTGCCCCGCGGCACGCCGCGGGGCCAGGGAGAAGCCTGCAGCCCTCCCCCCTGATCTCCCTCCCTGGCCCGCAGCATGCCGCAGGGCCAGGGAGAAGCCTGAAGCCCCCCCCTGATCTCCCTCCCTGGCCCGCGGCACGCCGTGGGGCCAGGGAGAAGCCTGAAGCCCCCCACCCCGATCTCCCTCCCTGGCCGCCGGGCCAGGGAGAAGCCCCCAGCCCCTCCATCTCCCTCCCTGGCCAGCGGGCACGCCGCCGGGCCAGGGAGAAGCCTCCAGCCCACCCCCCACCCCGATCTCCCTCCCTGGCCGCCGGGCCAGGGAGAAGCCCCCAGCCCCCCCATCTCCCTCCCTGGCCAGCGGGCACGCCGCCGGGCAAGGGAGAAGCCCCCAGCCCACCCACCCTCGATCTCCCTCCCTGGCCAGCAGCACGCCACCCGCGAGGGAAAAGCCCCCAGCCCACCCACCCCCCGATCTTCCTCCCTGGCCAGCGGCATGCAGCTGGGCGAGGGAGAAGCCCCCAGCCCAGCCACCCACCCCATCTCCCTCCCTGGCCTGCAGCAAGCCGCTGGGCCAGAGACAAGCCCCCAGCCCTCCCCCTCCTCACCATTCCTGGGTTGTGGGGGGGGAGGTAGTAAGGGAAGAGCTGGGCCTGAGTGGCTTTAAGCCACTGGGGCCCAAGCACGGGGGGGGGGAGGGAAACACCTTGTCTGCCTGCCTGCCTGCCTGTCTGTCTTCCTTCCTTCTCTCTCTCCCCCCTACCTACCTACCTACCTACCTTCCCGTTGCTTCCTTCCTTCCTTCTCTCTCTCTCCCCCACCTACCTACCTACCTACCTTCCTCTGTCTGTCTGTCTTCCTTCCTTCTCTCTCTCTCCCACCTTCCTACCTACCTACCTTTGTCTGTCTGTTTGCCTACCTGCCTTCCTTTTTTCCTCCCTTCTCTCCCCCTACCTACCTACCTTCCTCTTTCTTTCTTTCTTTCTTTCTTTCTTTCTTTCTTTCTTTCTTTCTTTCTTTCTTCCTTCCTTCCTTCCTTCCTTCCTTCCTTCCTTCCTTCCTTCCTTCCTTCTCTGTCTCCCACTTACCTACCTACCTACCTTCCTCTTTCTTTCTTTCTTTCTTTCTTCCTTCCTTCCTTCCTTCCTTCCTTCCTTCCTTCCTTCCTTCCTTCCTTCCTTCTCTCTCCCCCCACCTACCTTCCTTCCTTCTTTCCTGTTCCTTTCCTTCCTTCCTTCTCCTTTCCTCCCTCCTTTTTCCTTCCTTCCTTCCTTTGCCATTAGATAGGCTTGCCAGCTCTGAGTTGGGAAATACCTTGGAGATTTTTGGGGTGGAGCCTGAGCGTGGGTATTGCCTTCTGACACACTTCCAGTGACGTCAGGGGTGTGTGACCTTCTGACACTTCCGGTGACATCAGGGGGTGTGGCATATGCAAATAAGTTATGCTAATGAGCTCCTGCACCTCTTTTTTTACGAAAGGATCCCTAACAATAACAATAGTAGTAGTAGTAGTAGTAGTAATAGTACCAGCTGAAGCAAAGCAGAAGTATTAACATGATACATTAAATGATACAACATTACATAGTAGGATCCTAGTTTTAGCACGCAATACACAGTATTATAGACCCCAGTCCCTACTAACTTATCTAATTAATCTTCTTTTAGTGCCCTTTCAAACTGGATTTTTACTGTGTGAACTGGCAAAATCCAGTTTGAGAGTGCACTGAAAGTGGATTGAAAGTAGATTATTTAGTGTGTGTGACCGCAGCCTAAGTAACTTTGTGAAACATAACTTTGGGAATCATTTAGTACAGTGCATCTCTATTGCCTGCATAGAAAAACTCTCTTGAATAATTCAGTTTTGCAGAGTTTGCAGAAAGCCAGGAGAGTGGGGGCCTTCCTGACCTTCCCAGGCAGGCCATTCCTTAAAGTGGGGGCCACAACAGAGAAGGCACTCATGTGGGCAGTTGTTGATTTTGCCCATCTGCAGGATGGCACCTGAGGAAGACCTTGCTCTGATGAGTGAAGTTGCTGTGGCAGTGTATAGCAGGAGAGGTGGTCTTGCAAATATGAGGGCCCGAGGCCTTGAAGGATGCTGTATGTAATTGCTCATACCTTAAACTGAGCCCAGTAACTGATGGGCTGCCAGTGGAGTGACTGTAGAATGGGAGTAATATGCATGCTCCATCCAGCTCCCAATAATAGTCAAGCTGCAACATTCTACACCAAGGGGGAAGAACCAAAAGTGCCTCTATAATTTCCTTGGAAATAGGGTAGGATATTTTTTTTTTAAAAAAATGTGATCTATAATACTGTGTTACCACTTGCTGCCCCTAAACATTCTGTACATTCTGTACTGAACCCAAGTGCAGCTGCACTGCAAGCTTGAAAGGACTGATCTCAAAGCACTATGTCACAAGACATCCAAGCAAAGGGGGAGGGGTTTTTGCAAGCCCAGCTCAACCAGTTACGATGTGCAGAATGCCCAGCACAACCCAGTGCCACTGGCATGGCAAGCTTAAAAGGACTGATCTCAAAGCACAAAGTCATAACAAACCCAAGCAAGAAGGGAAGGATTATGCAAGGTCTGTATAAGAAAATGGGAAGAGAATACAAGAGAACCCCAGGAAATGGGGGGACCTTTTTTGCAGTCTGGAGATGAGCTGTAATTCCAGGGGATCCCCTGGCCCCACCTGGAGGCAGACAGCCCTACTACTCATCAGGGTGACTCACAGGGAACCTCCAGAGGTAGCAGACTTCTAAATCCCACTGCTAGGAGGACACATCAGGGGACACATCAGCCTTTTTGCCCTGTTGTTGGATCTCCAGACGAACTGGTTGGCCACTGTGTGAGACAGGATACTGTAGGTGGACTAGATGGACCACTAGTCTGACCCAGCAGGGCTCTTCTTATGTTCTTATCAGGTGAAGGTCTCAGCCTCTATGCCCTGTTGTTGAACCTCCAGAGGAACTTATTGGCCAGTATATGAGACAGGATGCTGGACTAGGTGGACCACTGGTCTGATCCAGCAGGGCTTATGTTCTTATCAGGTGAAGGCCTCGGCCTCTGTGCCCTGTTGTTGGCTGTCCAGAGGAACTGGTTGGCCACTGTATGGGACAAGATGCTGGACTAGGTGAACCACTTGTCTGCTCCAGCAGGGCTCTTCTTATGTTCTTACATTCTTATATAGTGTGGCACTTGCTCAGAGGACTTTGCCATCTGATTTAATGTTTCTGGGTAACAGACCACATGCAGGGTAGATGTGGGGATGGCTGGAGTTACTTTCTCTAATAATCCTTAAAAAAAAAATCCTCAAAGCAACTGGCATGTGGCTATCTGCAGATGGATCCTACTGGCATGCTTACAACTCAGTATGTCTGGCACCAGAGTTTTGAGTCAGCCATCCTAGCCAGTAGCTCTGGAGGGCAGTCATCCCAGTTGTTTTACAAATAGAATCCTATTCAGGGTCTCATCCTTGCCGCCAACAGATTATTTTTTTTCCAGTCTTCTCAATGAAACATGCCCCTGCCTCTGTCACATTCTTGATCCGTGGCTGACTGGTTGCCTGGGGGATAGGAAATGAAAGGGCCTATCTGTTCTCACTCCTGAAATTATCTTTCCTTAAATGCATGATTTCCCTGTAGCAAATGCACCTTTCTCTGCAATGTACGGCTTTCAACTATTTTGTTACATTTTGAAAAAGAACCAATATGCCGCTATTTATTTTATTTTTCTGCACCCAGTGCCACAGCATATATGCAAAATTATTGGTGCTGCAGCAATAGCCATTTTAGACGTTCAAATCTCTGTGGCTATTCTTTGTGGGATTAAACCTTTTGTTTATTAAATCCCTACAATTGTTTATGACATTCCTACAATCATTTTGATGGTGAGTTCATGACGCAGTTGCCCAAAAACCTGGGGGGGGGACCCCTTATATTGGGAAATATAAATAAATGTCAGTTGCAAGAAAAAAGGCTAAAATTATATTCCAAAAGCATTAATCAAATTATAAATATTAAAAACTGTGCATCATACCTCATTTTTTTGTTACATATGTATGTACCTAGCGTTAAAAAAACACCTTTATAGTAAAATTACACTTGGGCTGCAGTCACACTAAATAATCCACTTTCAGTCTACTTTCAATGCACTTTCCAACTGGATTTTGCCGGTCCACATAGTAAAAATCTAGTTGGAAAGTGCACTGAAAATGGATTGAAAGTGGATTATTTAGTGTGTGTGAAGTCACACGCTTACAATCATCATCCTACAATCACCTTACTGTATAAGGTATGGTTATAAATGGCATAGGCTGCGGTCACACACGCTAAATAATCTTCTTTCAGTGCACTTTCAAACTGGATTTTTACTGTGTGAACTGGCAAAATCCAGTTGGAAAGTGCATTGAAAGTGGATTATTTAGTGTGTGTGACCACAGCCATTGAACACATATAAACCAAATCAAATGCATTTTGGCTGTGAGGCCTTCCTCAGCGGTAGAGATTTGTATATGGTAGGTTCATGAGTCTGACAGAAGCATCATAGACAGGAGAAAACCAACCTGAAAAGACTCCATCCAGCTGAATGCAATTCATGGTCAGACCCAGTCTGTAAGCACTCAGTCTGGATTCAGATCTAGACCTGGAGGGCTTGACCTTGAAACTATGCAAGTGAGCAGGTGAAGACTGATGTGAAGCGAACAGAAGCTACTGCACTGTTGACCAGGAAAAGGAAGAAGACCTCTTGGCTCCGTGTCTTGGTTCTCCAGTCCAGTTGGTTGGTGCTAGACTCAGGGCCCATCTTAGTGATGCTGGGACCTTGGGCAAATGTCCAGAATGGGACCACAGAATCACTGCCACCATCCCTAGCCATCCCCACCCTCCGATGGAGTCAAGCAAAGAATGCCCTCACTCCTTGTCAGGTGGGTGGGAGGCAGCCGCTGGTGCCCCAGAGGAGGCAGCTGCAAGTGGCAGCAGGAACACACTTTTCTTCTTTTCCCTTCTCCTTTGAGGAGGATGGGGGCCCCCCACACATGGGGTCCAAGGAAAATGCCCGTTGCCCATTGAGGAAGACCATCCCTGGCTGGACTAGATAGAACACTGGTCTGAGCCAGCAAGGCACTTATTAAGACCAGGTTCCTATTATTTATATGGTGACTGGTCAATCCCTAGTCCTCATACTCCTTTTCCATATGAGAAAAATCTCTATTCCTTCTGCATTTGCAAAAGGCTCTGAGACCTCAAAACACCCAATGGGTTGGATTCAGCCAAACTTTTCACTCAGGGTCCGGTCACATGGTCCTTTTGATCAGGTTTCACCACTGTTTCCTCGCACATTTAAATTTGCTGATCAGACAGGCCGATCCGCCTCCTACGCTGAAGCGGGCTCACTCCCGCAATGCTCTCGGGTCCCTAGCGTGTTTTCAAACCCCGGGAAAATCAAGTACTTTCCTGGTAGTTGCTCTTTAAGTCTGCATTTTTGCCAATCTGAACAGATCAGTGGAAGCAGCAGAAACAGCTGCAGCCTTCCAAGTGCAAACTTCTCCTCCCCACTCGGATCGCCGGCCCCTCTCCTTTCCCTTCCCTTGGCCTGAGGGCCTCTTTCCCTTCTGCAAAGGGACACCAGAGAAGAAGAAGAACAGAGTGGCCATTTCTCAGCTGTCTCTGATCCACGAGTGGTTGGTTTTGTTAAACCCATCACAAGTCCCCAGGGAGGAACGCAGGCTTTCTGTTCACCTGCGAATGGGGGGGCTGCACGTTCTGGCCGTGGTTTTTTTTTTTCCTTTTCTTTTTTAGTTCAGCGGATTTGGCCATGCTCATCTGCACATGCGCAAAGCACTTTTTTTTTAAAAAAAAAATCATGTCGCGCTGCCGAAACGGCGGCACAGCTATCTGAACGCTGCATCTGCAATGGTTGTGGTTCAGGGGTGTGTGTGTGTGTGTGATCATCCCCATCCCGGAATTTTAAAAAAGCCCAATAGCAGTTCTGCGGGACATATCTCACAATTTCCTTGCCGTGTGACCACAACCTCATTCTCACCTATTCCATTCCTTATTACAGTCCCCATTCCACATTGCTTTTGACCAGGAAGGTTCCATTATCCCTATGGTGGTCAAAGGACCTTCCTCTCTTTTTTACCGATTGGAAAAGCCATTTGGGTCCAACCCAGTAGCTCTCTGGACTAGGTTCCAATTTCATACCTTCAAAGCTCCTGGTTCAGGTCATGGAGTCCATGAGACCTCCAACCACTGAAGGTAGCCCACCAAAGCCAGTTTGGTGTAGTGGTTAAGTGTACAGACTCTAATCTGGGAGAACCAGGTTTGATTCCCCATTCCTCCATTTGCAGTTGCTGGATGACCTTGGGCAAGCGATAGTTCTGACAGAGCTGTCCTTGAAAGAGCAATTCTGGAAAAAGCTCTCTCAGCCCCACCTACCTCACAGGGTGTCTGTTGTGGGGAGGGGAAGGGAAAGGAGGTTGTAAGCCGCTCTCAAACCCCAAGTGAAGGGTGGGGTATTAATTCAATCTCTTCTTTTTCTTTCTTAGTTTTCTGTTTCAGCCACCTGCCTGATTCCATACTGATAGGGGAAGGGTGTTTATATATGAACAAGACAAAATCATCTTGAGTAACCCAGTTATTTTTTTAAAAAAATACACCCACTCTTTCTTCTGAACAGGGCTCATTCACAAGACAAACAAAAATTACTTCAAACAGCATGGCTTCTTTGGAATTACTACAATGATTCAGAATTATTTCCTTTCATTTAAAAAAAAATTCTTAAGGTAAATACATGTTTAATGCAGTTCAGCAACTAACAATTGTTATTATTTTTCTTAGATAAAAACACCAACCCACAACACTTTTAAATTAAATGTACTTAATACCATTTCTGACTTCTTAAGAAAATTGCAGCCTTTCCAATGAAATGTGTCTGCCCAATTTGAGCAATAAATTAGATAAATTATAACCCCTCATGTGTATGCGTGTGTATGTATAATATCCACCTACACAAACAAAATTATGGAGGTTCTTCTTAGGGACTTAATGTATAATTGTGCTGTTATAAGGGTTAAACTACTAATTATTGTGAAGACAGGGAGCAGAAATGCACAGCCTGTGTTAAAATAACAAAACACAAGTTTTTGATTGCATGCGCCACGGTTTCTGTTTATCATTAATATGAATAACACTCTTTAAGAAATGATAATGCATGAATCTCTGATATGCGAAGGTGTGCTTGCACTGGTGCCATAAGGCCTTTGCACAGCATTCTAGCAATGTGAAGATTCTCGAAAGCTGGGTTACATGGAAAATGATATTCACCTTCCAAGGACCTGATCTTTGCTGGCTTCCCTCCCTCCCTCCCTCCCTTCCCCATTGATAGCCCACCTCATCTCAAAGCCTTGGCTGGTTAATAAAAAGACAAGTTGGTGTACTAGTTAGGGCAGTAATATTCAGTGGCTTGGAAACCACCTGTGGCTTCTGAGGACCATTCCCCAACATGACACCTGCTCTACTTTTCAGAAAATTTTTGCCCCATGAGGCTTGTGGGTTGGCAGATGAGGCTCACTTCGCACCTAGAGAGGCACTTCTAACCACCCCATGTCTTGCAACACTAGAGTTCAACTTGAAGGAGACTTTTAAGATAGGGAAGCACGGACCATTTAACACCCAGCCTAAATCTTCCACACTGTTTTATGCCCTAAGTCTGACTTGCATGCCCTTCAGAGGCTTGCTGAAGTTCAACAGGGGTAGAGAGAGATAAAAAGCGAAAAGGGGGGGGGGGGCTCAACCCAAAAAGTAGCTGTGATCTAAGAGGGTCAAGCTAACAAGTAAATTAATATAAAAAATACAAATATTTATTAGGGTTCACACAAATAAAAAATAATGAGGTTAAAAGAAACAGTCTAAATTTCAGACTCTAAAAGCTTATTTCATTCATAACTGATTGTTATATATATCAAATTGATGGATAAAACTTTTGACCTAAGGACCATACGTGTTTCGGCCCCTATGGGCCTTCCTCAGTGGTCAATATTCCTTATTTCACAATGACCCACATCCAGAAATATATGCATAAAGAATTTTATAGATAGATAGACAGACAGACAGAGGACAGACTGGCAATCTGGAGCGGGAGAGCTCCACTTGGGAAGCGGGGGAAGGGAGCCCATTCAGACATCTGCAGCTGTCCCTTGGCTCTCTTCCACACTTACATGTTTTGCAGCTGGTTTCCTTTCACTTTAGGAGGACACCATGAGAAACCAGTATCCAGGGGCCATCTTCCGCATGCCTCCCACTTTCAGGCAGAGTGAACCTGAAGAAGGCGGGATTCAAGTGGAGGCGGCTGTGTGAACGTGCCGTTTCGGCAATTTGCACGAGTGCTCATGCGCACATACACACATTGCCGAAAACAGCCCTGCCACAAGCTGCAGAGGCCGGCCCACCCGGGGCCTCTCTGCAGCAGTGCGAATGCTCCATAACAGCATCCTTGCGCAATACACTGGCCAGTGTGAACGGCCAGCCCCGGGGATTTTTCCCCCCGCAGCTTTTGCCTCCGGATTCCTCCCACTCCATATTGCCAGTCTGTCCTCAGCCATAGATAGATAGATAGATAGATAGATAGATAGATAGATAGATAGATAGATAGATAGATAGATATGTATATATTGTGTGTGTGTGTGTGTGTGTGTGTGTGTGAGACCAGGTGTTGCTTTCTGAAATTGTTGGGAAAAGGGGGGAAAGAAAAAAAGGCCAGATTATTATATATCAACTGTATATAGTAAATATATGTAATAATATATATATTTTTAAAAAAATAAGATATTTTTACTGGGGTTACCTTGAATGCTATGCAGTTGCTCAAATTTGTATAATGAGCCTGAGTAGCAGCTGTACAAATTCTCCAAATAGATAAAAATAAAAATATAATTATTGAAGTTTAAAGCTAGTCTAATTCTGGAATAGTTTAGCCTAAAAAAATTTTTTTTTTGCCCGAAAGATATAAATAGGCAACAGACCTGGTTCCAAATGTCCCATTCATCGGGATGTGCGTCACTTCCATCAAGGGTAATAGTCAAGTCACAAACTGCTGACATTGCATTCTTATCTAGAAGAACCCAGGGGATGATGCAATCGCCCACCTGCATTGCACAATGCTATTGCCAAAGAAAGGATTACCCCCTCCCAACTTGTAATCCCTTCCTTGGCAATTTATGCATGTATTTCTGGACATGTGTCACTGTGAAATAAGGAATATTGACCACTGAGGAAGGGCCCATAGGCGCCGAAATGTGTATAGTCCTTAGGTCAAAAGTGTTATCCATCAATTGGATATGTATAACAATCAGTAGAGAGAGATAAGCCTACAGGCTCAGTGGTCCTGACATCATATTGGATGCATGTTTGGTCAGGTGTCACACAGGGCATTCGGCGATGGTAACTGCAAATGTGTCTTTCCGCCAGCTATGGAGTGAGTCCCATTGGCCTAAAGTTTGGGGCTCGGTCCAAGGAGGCCTGAGTTCATCTCTTACTGAATTATTTGGGAGGAGTCATACACTTTCTCAGCTTAACTACTTACATGGTTTTTAGTCTACAATGAGAGAATCATGTACATTGGCCTGAAATGCATGGAGGAAGGGCAGGATAGTAGCATGGCAGATAGCTCAAATATTAATCATTCAGCTGATGGGATGACCTTGGGGGCCTGTTACTGCCTCTCAGCCTAAACTACAATGCTGTGGTGAGGATAACTATATTGGGGAGGGACTGAGGAGTAATGGGATAAACATAAAATGAACAAATAAATAGTGAAACCAGTACACACTGCAGTATACCTTTTCCTTTAACATTCAGGTGGCAAAAATCTTTATATCTATGGATACTTTAGGTATCTATACAAAGATTCTCCACAGAAATAGGAATCATTGTTCTGTTTTCTCTCTGTGTGTAGTGGCATAAGCATCGTTGACTTAAAGCTATATGATGTCTCACCCCCTGTAGCATAGTTGTAAGAAATATACCGTATTTTTCGCACTGTAACACGCACCTGACCATAAGACGCAGGGGGAGGATCGCACCCTCCGCGCTGGTCAGGAGGCCTCAGCCGGCAGTGGCGGCGCAGTAGCGGCGGCCTCGCGCGAGCCACCAGCAGCGGCGGCCTCGCGCGAGCCACCAGCAGCGGCGGACTCACGCGAGCTGCCAGTGGTGGCCTGGTGGCAGCGACCTCCCATCAGCAACATCAGCGCCGGCAAGGGCGGCCTCGCGCGAGCCACCAGCAGCAGCGGCGGCCGCGTGCGAGCCGCCCGTGGTGACCTCGTGGCAACGGTGGCCCAGCAGCGGCCTCGCGCGAGCCACCAGCAGCAGCGGCGGCCTCGCGCGAGCCGCTCGTGCGACCTCACGGCAGCGGCGGCCCAGCAGCGGCCTCGCGCGATCCACCCGTGGCAACCTCACGGCGGCAGCAGCAGCGGCCCAGCAGCGGCAACAGCGGCCCAGCAGCGGCCTAGCGCGAGCCGCCCGTGGCGGCCTCGCGGCGGCCTCACAACAGCAACAGCGGCGGCCCAGCAGCGGCCTCGCGCGAGCCGGCAATGGCAGCCTCGCGCGAGCCGCCAGTGGCGGCCTCGTGGCAGCAACGACAGCGGCAGCAACGGCAGCAGCCTCACGAGAGCCGCCAGCGGTGGCAGCAGCCTGGTGGCGGCAGCCTTCCACAAGCAGGCAGCAGCGACCTCGCGGCAGCAAGGTGAGCCTTGTGCCCAGTATTCGCACCATAAGGCGCACGTACTTTTCTCCCCACTTTTTTGGGGAGAAAAAGTGTGTCTTATGGTCTGAAAAATACGGTAAATGTCAACTAGGAGAACACAGATGTCAGTTATTTAAGTGTCAAAGCATGTATATCCTGCCTTTTGCTTGTGGCTTCCAATGGCTTGCACGGTGTTCCATGGAAATGAAAAATATAAAAGATATGGTTCATAAAAGAATCTACAAGAACCTCATACCTGCCATTCTGGTGCCCCGAACAGCACAACATGGTCAAACTTCCTAAAACCCGCTAAAGGAGACTCACCTCCCTCTTCAAGAAGTATATTAGTATCCCCTATCAGGGCAAATTTTAACTCTTATAGCTGGTTAAAATGGACTTGACCTAAATAAATATTTTCTGTTTAAACTATGAAGTCGTATTTTACAGAGGTTTCACATATTGCTCTTAAATTTCAGTCTTGGTGAAAAGTTTGGTATGCTTGAACTTTTGGTTGATGTCCACTGCATAGGTCATAATTGGTAAGCTGGTTGTTTGTTGAATAGTTTGGATGTCTCTCAGTGAATCTGGATGTGTCCATTTGTGTGATATTCTCACACAGTTGCACTTTCTTGTTGCTGTTCCATACCCCACCACTTGTTTGTTTGTTGCCACACCTCCAGTTTGTAAAGGGGTATATAGGAAATCGCGCGCGGGGGGGGGGGGGGTGTCAGTTTGAAATTTTTGAGTAGATGATTACTGCTTAGCATTTCAGTTTCTGCTTATGAACCTAACATTCCCTTGTGATATCTGTTCAAATAGTTCAATTGGTCCTTGTCATTATTCTTCAAATAAATGTCACCTATTGATTGCTGAGCTTCAAAAAGCAGGCAATCCCTTTTTTCCAATGTGGGCCATTGCATCTTACTGCACATGTGCAAAGAAGGGATATGCCTTATTATTGTTATCGTCATTGCTATTATTATCATAAACATTTTTATGCCACCTTTCCTCCGAATCAGATTCTACAAGGTGGCAAACATAAAACAAATTTTAAAAATTTGAGCAATTAGAAATAAAGTTAAAATGATAAAATAATTCAATTAAAAACACATAAACAAATAACACTTAGGAGGGCCGGTAACCTTCACTGGGGGTATGCCTGATGAAACAAAAAGTCTTCATCTGCTGATGAAAGAAGAAGAGTTGGTTTTTATACCTCACTCTTCAGCACCCAAAGGAGTCTGGGAGCTACTTACAATCACCTTCCCTTCCTCTCCCCACAACAGGCACCTTGTGAGGCAGGTGGGGCTGAGAGAGTTCTGAGAGAAATGTGACTGATTCAAAGTCACCCAGGTGGCTTCATGTGGAGGAGGACTGGGGAATCAAACCTGGTTCTTCAGACTAGAGTCTACCGCTCTTAACCACTACGCCAAGCTGGCTCTCCAATAGAGGGAGGCAGTCAAATCTCCCTGGGGAGGGAGTCCTGAAATTTTGGTCCACAACTAAGAAGACCCTTTCTCATTGCCACCCATCTAGTTTCAAATGGTGGAGGCAACTGAAGCAGGGCCTCCAAAGATGACCAGGTTGTATGGATAGGTCCAAGTCAGCCAGTTTAATGACTTGAATGATCAGGACCTTGGGAGAAACTTCCTCTTCTCCTGTAAAGCCATAACAATCAAGGTGCTATTGCACATGCAAAGCTGGTCAACACAATACTGAGTTTTTGAATAATGTCACCAAGGAATATTGAGGTGATAGGATCAACAACTCACTTGGCATTTAATAAAATAATTTCAACCAAGATTTAGTTTAGTTTAGTTTAGTTTAGTTTAGTTTAGTTTATTCGACTTATATTTCACCCTCCTCGCCAAAGCAGGCTCAGGGCGGCTTACACAATGTTATAACGGATTAAAAAAAATAATTAGAAAAATGCAATAAATAAATCTAAAAACAATACATAAAGTGCTAGTGCTAGTACAATGTAATGATGGCGGGACTCCAGCAGTCAACTAACAACATGGTCTGGGTCGTTCAGCTGAGCACAGGCTCTTCAGTTAATATCAGTTAATGATATCAGGGCCAATGCCTCAGATGGATAAATGCAGCTCCTTAATCAAAAGCCTGGTGGAAGAGCTGTTTTGCAAGCCGTGTGGAACTGTGAAAGGTCTCACAGGGCCCTGACATCTTCCGGGAGCTCATTCCACCAGTATGGAGCCATTACTGAAAAGGCCCTGGCCCTCGTTGCTGCAAGCCTGGCTTCCCTGGGGCCCGGGAGAGCCAGGCGATGTTGGGACTGAGATTGAAGTGCTCTCTGGAAAACCTATGGGGTATGTTCACCTGCTGAGTTTTCAGCACGCCTGGAGTTGTTAGCATCTGGAGGGGTGTCTGTGTATATGGTGGGGAAAATCCTCTCTTTAGCAAAAAAAAAAAAAAAGTTTCGCTCAGCAAAATCCTTTTTTCTCTCAGAGGCTTTTACTGATATTTTGACTTGGCAGGTCAGATACTATCTTGTTATGGCTCTTTAAAAACGATCTTTGCCTAGAAGCACAATGTAGCAATTCTCTCTCATCCTTTTTGACAGTGACATATGTAAGATTATACTTGCAGCTAATGCATTCTAGTGATTAAAAGTGGATTTAAAAGCACTGGTGAGCATTTTCACCTGTTTGAGGAGTGGAACTGGGTTTAGTGTTTTGTATGTCATTTTTATGCTGTGCTGAAGGAGTCATTTCCCCATTCTCTTTTGGGTTTATCCCTGATTATTATTTTTTTTTTGTAGATGGTTTTAAAAGAGGATTAGACAGATTTATGGAGGATGGGTTCATCAGCGGCTACTAGCCATCGTGAGCAAAGGAAGCCTCCATATATAGAGACAGCAGACCTCTGAAACCCTGATATTCCTCAGGTCGTCAAGTTGGTTTCCTCAGAGACAAACAAAGGAATGGGGATTATCTTCTCCAAGTCCTTTTTGAGAATGTTAATAGCCCATCATAGACAAGGAGCTGAATGCCATTTGTCCCAGTCGAGTTCCAAGCACAGGGTAAGTGTGAGTGGGTTAGAAGATTTGTGTGTTTGTGCATGCTCAGTCAATGCATGCTTGCAAGTAACTGCAGCTCATGGATTAGAGATGAGTAGGATATGGAGCATAGTTCACTCTAGTCACCCACTGTCATTTTAATCCATCCGTAATCTACCAATTTCCTACCATCTGCATCTCCCTCTTGAAGACTGGCACTGAGAAAAGACACCATGTGAATAAAATGCTTAAGGAATTCCTGGTGACACACCCTCTGGTTGTGATGGACTGACCTTTGTTCAGTGACCCTTCATAATGGGCACATCTACTTTACTGAGAACCATGGTGAGGAAAACACAGTTTATTCCAGCTGTGAGTCTGTAACTCTAGTATTTCTCTGGTTTAAAATGCAGGACACTACAGAGACATATTACCCTCAAAAGCATAAAAAGGTCACAATAACTTATTGCTATAAGTTCTTGATTTAGGCATGGATGCTAATAATAATTTGATTACTAATAATTTTAGAGCCAGTCTAGTGTAGACTGTCTAGAACCGGGGAGAACCCGGTTCAAATCCCCCTGCTGACTTGGAAGCTTGCTTGGTGTCCATGAGCCAGTCAGTCTCTCATTCTTAGGCTGTGGTCACGTGGTCATTTTGATCAGGTTTCACCGCTGTTCCCTCTCACATTTAAAATCGCTGATCAGACACCCGCATCTACCTCCTGCACCAAAACAAGCTCACTCGCACAATCCACCCGGTTCCCTAGCAATTTTTCCGACACCGGGGAAATCAAGTTCTTTCTGGGTGTTTGCACTTTAAATCCATGATTTTGCCGATCTGGACAGCCATCTCTTGCATGGATTGCGATTAGAGTCGTCTGACCATTCTTCGTGCGATGAGGTGGTTTTTTTCAGCTTCTGCCTTTGAGTGCATGGGCAATCATTCAATTCAATATTTAAATGTTCAAGCACACATCCAGCATGGAGATCATGGTCCTGCCCGCCCCAGGAGTCCCCGAAGCTGTGGCATTAGGAGGGAGGGTGGGAGCTCCTGGCACTGGGGAGCGTGCCCAGCATGCCAGCAGAGTCGGGCCAGGGCTGGTCGGGCAGCAGGAGGTGGTGTGAAAAGTTGCAGGGGGGGAGGTGAGTGGGCAGGGAAGGATGTGCCAGGTGGGCTGGCAGGCGAGCGGGAGGTAGAACCCACCCCAGGAGTTCCCGAAGCTGTGGAGTTAGGAGGGAGGGTGGGGGCTCCCAGTGGGCAGGTGAGTGGGCGGTGGAGAGAGACATAGGGGCTGGCTGCATCTAGACAGTGCCCAGAGCCTTATGGCGTAATGCTTGCAGTTGGAGGAGGGATGTGTGATCATCCCAACCTGAAAAAAATATTCCAGATCAAATTGATAGTGGGAACTAATCACAATTAGGTTGCCGTGTGACCACAGCCTTAGCCTTTCTCACAGGGTTGGATTGTGAAGATAAAATGCAGGGGGCGAAGGAACAATTATGTATGCCGCTTTGAGTTCTCACTGGGGAGGAAACTGGATATAGCCTATCTCAGTATCAGGATGTCAGAGCCCTGCCTGGCCAGCTGGCCATCTGACGAGCTGCCCCTTGGGGGCCCAAGGCACCCCAGCCTGACTCACCTGGAGCTCCAAAGGGGTGAAGCTGGTGACTCTCAAGGGCTGCCAGGAGGCCACCACCGGAGGAGAAGGCCTCAAGGATAGCGGCAGGCCACTGGCACTTCCGAGCCACATGCCAGCCACTGCCACCCCCCACACAGCAAATGGCACTGGCTCCACCCAATGTCAGCCGATGGGCATGAGCCTGCCCCAGAGTATGCTTTATAGAAATAAGCGTAGCTCAAAAGCCAAAAGAGGGAGTAATAAAATGGGGACATTTTCTGAATAATGAACACAAAATGTATTGTGGAATGATGGACTTGTATTTGCATACCTACTTTCCCACAATTCCTACGTAATCTTTCAAAGATTACCAGTGATTATGCTAGCAAAGAAAGAGATTTGCATTTCATTGTTCAATAATTGCCCTTGTGGGTGGATAGGAAAAGGTGTTTATATCGGAGTCCTGTAAGAAGCTCTTTAGTATCTTGCCCTCCATGGGAACCGAGCGGTATCATGACCTTTGTTCTTTGCCAAATACGTACAAAATAGTGTAGGCTTCAGGTGGGCAGCCATGCTGGTCTGCTGTAGAAGAGCTAGATTCGAGTCCAGTAGCACCTCAGAGCCCAACAAGATTTTTGGGGAATAATTTTTGAGATTCAAAGCTCCCTTTGTCAGGTATCTAAGGTTATTCCCTGAAAACCCTGTGGGTCTCTAAAGCACTACGGGACTCAAGCCTAGCCCCAAAATAAAACGAACAACATTCAGTGGCGTCATCACAAAATTCAAAAATAAAACAGGTGCCTTTTGAGAGGGGGTCATGGGAAATATAACCCAAGGGAATATCTAATGTCACGTCTTGCCCCCTAAATAATGTGACCAGTCTTCACATGTGTCTGGATCCGCGTGCTGTTAGCTGTCTGTCTGCATATCTGCCTGTAAATGTCAGCTGGCTTGGCTTGCATTTTCACTTAGCTGCCCAGACTTTGCTTTATTGATCCCTCTCCTCCTCTCGATTCATCTGTCCACCTGGCTCATATCTTTGTGCGGCTCGCATGGTCATCACTCTTGGTGCCAGCTCGACTATATAATGAAACGTGTGCTCCGCTATTTTGAATATGTCTTTGGGGTTGCTGCTGATGGAGTTGGAAGCTGCCTGTCCTTGGTGAGTGATGTTGCTCCAAATGCAGAGGCACAAAACAAAAGAGGGAACACAAATGCCAAGGCTGCCAGCCAGTCTGCTGTAGGTGGCACTAGCAGATGGGACCAATAAGCCTGCCAACTCTCTCCAGGTAGCCCTGGAGAGAAGCAGCCTTGCCATCTCCCTTCAGTGGCCTATAGCTCCCTGAATGGCTGCTAGATGAAATGCAAACCAGACTTTTATAAATCAGGTCTGATTTGGAGGAAGTCTTATAGTATCTGATTTGGCAGGTGAATATTTGGTCTTTGGTGACAGCTTTAAAGCAAGGGCCCAGCGGCTTTCTTTGTTGCTGGTCTGTTAGCAGGATGAGGGGGAGCCACTTCCTGTACTTTCTGGTGTACACTGTGAAGGAAGCAAGCAATGGACTGAAGATTAACCACAAGGAGCTTTGTGGGGCAGAGTGTGGGGAGAAGGAACACAACTGATGTGGTGACATCATTTCTGGCTGATCACCTGAATCTGTGATGCTCTAGGAATTCCTCCCCCCAAACTGGAAGTGACATGGGTAGCTCTAGGAACCAACAGAAACTCTACGGTTTGTACCACATGGTTTGGGGTGATTCCTAGAGCTACCAATGTCATTTTCTTTTCTTTTTTACTGGAAATGATGTCACACTGCAGTCAACATCACTGGGGCGGGTATTTTTCTCCCACGACCAATCAGAGCAGCAAAAGGTGGATTCAGGATATGAAGGCCTGACAGCCCTAATCTGAACAGAAACTGAAATTTTTCCTGCCTGCTAATACAGACCATTTATTTCACATGTCCCTTTGTTAGCCAGCAAGGCACTTTTCTGTGCTCTTATGGATTTTTATCCATAAGTTTGAACTCTGTGTCGCCAGCAGTGGTAGGGACTTGCGCTTTCTTCTTCACATAGGAGCCAGCTCCAGCCCAAGCCAGGAGGCTGACACCCCAAGCAGTTCACCCAAGGCAAAGACAAAGGATTCCTCTTGCCATGAGGCCTCCTTCTGTCAGACATCCGCTGGCTGACCCCCACTCCCCCACTACCCATCTGAATAGTCATGTTAACGAGACTGCCTAGCAACTAATGTGCCAGCCATCAGATACCTGGCTAAAACCATCAACTGACAATGGGTATGGCCAGGTGAGTCATCGGATCCCAGACTCAGTGTCTGTTTCCTGGTGAAGTCATACTTTTGCAACACTGACCAAACCCCTGGACCTCCTCCCTTTGTTCACCTTTAACCTATAGCAAGGTCCAACAGGGACGGACCGCCTAGTAGGAGTGTTAGTGGGTTGTGGTCTGCAAAGCCCGCCCCAAGACCCCCAATAAAAGTCCAAACCGAGAGTCACTCGGCCTCTTGAGCCATCGCCCTCTATCTTACCTATTGACCCTTCAGTCCAGCTTTCTATCCCCAACCCTTGCCTCCATCTTTAAACCCTTTTTCTCTCTCTGGACTCGCGAGCCAGGAGAACCACGTGGTCTTGCCGGTTCAAGCCTTGTGGCCCCATAGCTTTTATACCTTTCTTCCCAAATCCAATTCATCTTGACATCGGACAACGCATCTAAGGTAACGTGCTTTCCCCACCAACGAAACCTGCTCATGCAAAAGTGCTATTTTCTCTCTTTATTTTATTAGACCTGTAAGATTGTGTGTGTGATTACGATTTTTGTATGCTTGATTACATGATCCAGTAAACAACATTGAACTTGGAACTCGCCTCACGTGCCTCTTTCCTTGAGATCTCCCGGGAGGGGTGGGACCCTGGTATAGTTGGCAAGAACCCGTGTATTTTGCTGATTGCTAAACTTAAATTAAAGCAATTCGGCTAACACCTTTCCCCATTTTTGGTTAAGTTGTTCTATTAAATAGTTATTGGGGTGTGTTTGTTTGTTTAAAGAATGCTTTGCTTGTTGATAGCTATTTTCTTAAATAACCAAATAAATAAAACGTAAAAGTGTTTACATTCCTTTGAGGATATTCTCAATGTTCTGGGTGTGTTCCCAAACTGAAAACAGAGGCAGTGGACCAAGCAAGCTCTCATCCATTGAGGCAGTTTTATGATGGGGAGAACTAGAAACAACCTTTTGTCTGTTGGGGGAAAGTATTTGACAGTTTGAAGGATAAATCTGGGTTCCACTTCAAGTGTGTCTCCTCCCCCCCCCTTTTCAGCAGGGGCAGGGTATCCTGGTGTGAGATTCAGCTTGGGACAGGCCTGACAGCATAGGCGTAGAGTACGGGGGGGGGGGAGTCCGAGGGCTTGAGCCACCCCCGAAATTTCCCAGGGGGGCTCAGCCACCCCCAGGAAAACGGAGCGCCTGCCGCCGCACCTCCCCGGGTCCTTCCAAGGCCGGTGGCCGCTGCTGGAGAGGGAGAGGGAAGGGGTGGCTGGGGGGGGAGAGGCACCGGCAGCAGCGGCTGGCGGGCCTCAGAAGGGCCCGGGGAAGCGGGGCGGTTTCCGGGGGGGGGAGAGAACATCACTCTAAGGAGCCCCCCCCAGATTTCCAAAACTCTACGCCCCTGCCTGACAGCACATCCTGAAGTGAATTTCTGTGACAGTTCACCTCAGGACTTAGAACTGCAAAGCTCCAGAATGGTGAGGCCCAGAGATATAAACATTGACTGCACAGGGCACCCTGCATTAAAGCATTGTTTAATCAAGCATTGTTGCCAGTCGAGAGCTTTTCTAATTCTATTATACATCTTTGTACCACAGAGATTTCTGGATTAAATCTGACTCTTCCGCCGTACACATATAATTCCTTATCTTTTAATACCTCATCTCCTGTGGTGTCCCTCTTTAAGTATATTATCATACAGGAAGATGCTCCTTTTCAAAGCAATGCCAAGGAAATAGTTGGACTGGTAAGGAAACTGAAAGGATGTTTTCAATATCCAAAGTGAAAGTGACATATTCAGTGCTGCAGATTAAGGCTGAGGACAGACTGGCAATCTGGAGCGGGAGGAATCCAGACGCAAAAGCTGCGGGGGAAAATTCCCCGGGGCTGGCCGTTCACACTGGCCAGTGTATTGCGCAAGGCTGCTGTTACGGACAGTTCAGACTGCTGCGGCATGGCCCCAGGTGGGCCGGCCTCCGCAACTTGTGGCAGGGCTGTTTCGGCAATGTGCACATGTGCGCTCATGCGCAAATTGCCGAAATGGCATGTTTACACAGCCGCCTCTGCTTGAATCCCACCTTCTTCCAGTTCACACTGCCTGAAAGCAGGAGGCATACGGAAGATGGACCCTGGACACCGGTTTCTCCCGGTGTCCTCCTAAAGCAAAAGGAAACTGGCTGCAAAATGCGTAAGTGCGGAAGGGAGCCGAGGGACAGCTGCGGATGTCTTAACAGGCTCCCTTCCCCCGCTTCCCAAGCGGAGCTCTCCCGGGGCAGATTGCCAGTCTGTCGTCAGCCATAATACCCTCAACAGACATTAGGCTGTTTTAAGATTGGGAGGGAAGTGATGAAGGGCTGGGTGTGTGAACTAATGCAGGAATCAAGGTTTGAAAGGGCTGTATGTGCAAGAGGGTGCAAAATTAACTTAACAGTGCATGCAATATATTATTCAAATCTGCATTAGGTTGCTTAGAAAGATGTCTACACTTTTGAATGGGGAACATGGCCACTGTTCAGCTAAGGTAATGTCTTGTGGCACCTTCATGACTTAACCCCCGCCCCCCCAACATTCCACTATAACTTTTACAGACTAGCAGAACAAAGTTTATAAGTCCAGTGGCTCCTTTAAGACCAACAAAGTTTTATTCCAGGAATAAGCTTTTGTGTTCATGCACACTTCTTCAGAAACTTCTTCAGATATTTGAAGAAGTGTGTGTCCATGTGAAAGCTTATATCCAGGATAAAATATTGTTGGTCTTAAAGGTACCACTGGACTCAGACTTTGTTCTGCTACTTCAGACCATCATGGCTACCAACATGAATCTATTTTATGGACCAGAACACACTCGAATGTGATGAATGAATCCTCACAGGACAGTCATTAACTGTAAGGTCAAAGGGCAACGAAAAGAAGGAAGCACATAGTGACATTCAAATCTAATCAGAGGAAAAATACAGGGACAATTCACTAATTATGTTGAGTTAGCGAACACCCAGATTGCATGGAACCAAATACCTTGTGCTACGCTTTGCAAAGGCAGAACAGATAATGTGGAGACAGAATCACTTTTGCAGAGCATGAACAGATAGTAAGCAGTCATTTTAGCTCATCTGTCTGTGCGAAGACTGTTGCATATCTGGAAATCACCCATCAGAGCAAACCCAAAGGGTTGTATCCTACCAGCCAGCTAAAAGCTGATGGGTTCTTTTGGTGCAGATGACATTCTGCCATTGCAAGCGGTCTTCTTTTGCTGATGGACTGAACCTCTCACCATTGGAAGACACCACTGTCAGCTGAGCACAGTGGTAGGATACATTCCCATGCCCCTGTTTCTACAGAGACATAACATGGCATAACATTTATGGGATTCTTCGGCTTAGAATCGACGCTTGAGGTTGGGGAGAATCTGACTGAGGAGTTCCCATGGCCTGGTGTCTGCTCAGGACTTGGATCCTTTTTCTGACGTGGAAAGAACTAGGAGTGCGCAACATTAGCCCCTGAATCTGCCAGACAGTAGGAAGCCCCCCAGGTTAGTTAGTTCTGCATTTGCTTGGTAATACTAAACTCAAAAGCAGTACCCGTGGTTCAAATTTATGAAATTTGACCACTTTCAGACTCCCTATCTCATTACCATCTCAAATCATAATCTTAGAGTGTCCTTTACTGTAGTGCAATTTCAATCTATTCTCTCGGCATTATTGTCCGGTCATTATTCTTAGATCCCAATGGCCCAAAGAATCTATCTTTGTGGCTCTCATACTTTAGAGGATTTACTTCATTATATCCTCTTCTGCCATTTATATTCAGACCCTAGGTCTATGTTTTTGGTGGGGATCTTATCTGGTTTAACCTCGTATACAGATGCTGAGAAAATTATGTATACAGATGCTGAGCCAGTTTGGTGTAGTGGTTAAGTGCGCGGACTCTAATCTGGGAGAACCGGGTTTGATTCCCCACTCCTCCACTTGCACCTGGCTGGATGACCTTTGGGCAAGCCATAGCTCTGTATCAGCTGTTCCCTCAAGGACAGCTTGGGAAAGAGCTCTCTCAGCCCCAGCTACCTCACAGGGTGTCTGTTGTGGGGAGGGGAAGGGAAAAGGAGTTTGTAAGCCGCTCTGAGACTCCCTTGGGGAGTGGAGGGCGGGGTATAAATCCAATCTCTTCTTCTTCTTCTTCTTCTTCTGATACTGGTGTGCGTGTTACACATAGAGTCTCACTTTTTGCCATTGCTGCAATGAAGATAAGATCTAATGCTTCAAAGAATAAGGATGCTACTTGAACCTGTCATCAATATATTGAATTTTGATACTAACAGAGGTTAAGACACTGAGCTGCAGACCGGAAGGTCAGTAGCGTGGCAGTTTGAGACCTGAGTGCCACGTGATGGAGTGAGCTCCTGTCTCTGACCCCAGCTCCTGCCAACCTAGCAGTTCAAAAGCAAGAAATTGCAAGTAGGTAAATAGGTATTGCTTTGGTAGGAAGGTAACAGCATTCCATGTGTTTAGTCATGCTGGCCACATGACCACGGAAAAAGTCTTTGGACAGCGTTGGCTGTTCGGCTTGGAAACAGAGATGAGTGCCACTCCCTAGAGTCAGATTTGACTGGCTTTCAAGAAAGGGAATCCTTTACCTTTACCTATAGTTAAAAATATTCCAACCATTTCAGGTCTTCTGTCTCAAACTCTCCTGTTTTTAAAAAAAATGCTCTGTATTGCAATATGCTTCAGTGTGCACCTGCACAGCCAAAGAACATTGCTAGACATTAAGTCTAATGTGAGGGGTGTAGCCATAGTTTGGCACAGAAACTTTAAGATTTAAACATGCCTCACTGATTGACCACTTGCCCTACCAGCTTTAGAGGGAATTCTCAGGAACTTCCCTTAAGAGTCTGGTTCAGCTTGCTTTGATTGTAAAGAATTGCAGTATTTCTGCTGCTTAATATACTGAAGCCAACAAGACCGGTCTTTCGAGGAGGAAATGGAGACATAAAGAAAATAAATTAATCATGTATGAGTTTCCATGCTCACACAGATGTTGAAAGTTTCGCTGTCCACCCCCGACCTCGTGCAGAACATCCTGCCAGTTCCCATCCCACTTACCATAAATATTTTCACAGTTTGCAAAGGAAAGTAAAAAGTCAACTCCTAAGTCTGGTTTCCTAACACCAACAAAACTGAAATCTGAATTTGAAGAGCCTTCCTCCGGTGAACAAACTGCAAACTTTTTGAGGGAAACCAAAATGCTTTTTCCTCTTCTTTTATTCCTTATGTTTAAGAAACCTTTTCTTTATTAACAGTCCAATAACCAGGGGTCATTTCGTAGAAAAAGAGGTGCAGGAGCTCATTAGCATAGCTCATTTGCATAACTCATTTGCATATGCCACACCCCCTAACACACCGGAAGTGTGTCAGAAGGCAACACCCACCCCTCAGGCTCCAGTCCACAGGTGAGTGAAACTGACCTGCTCTTCCTCCATCCCCTTCCCCATCCAATACTTTGTGCAATAAAAATAAGAGTAAAGAAAACACCCTCATTCTCTTCCTGCTCCCTTGAAACCACCAGGTTTCAAGTAGACTTGAGATACCCAGGACATGTGCACCACCCATCCCTTCCCCTTCCCCTCCCCACAACAAGACACCCTGTGTGGTAGGTGGGACTGAGAGAGGTATTTTGAGAACTGCTCATGAGAGAACAGCTCTGAGAGAACTTGTGACTGGCCCAAGGTCACACCAGCAGCTGCATGTGGAGGAGTGGGGAATCAAACCTGGTTCTCCCAGGTTAGAGTCCAACTCCTGACCACTACACCAAACTGATAAGGTGGAAGCTGCTGAAGGGTTGGTGAAATTTCTCCAGTACCTATGTGCCATGTGCCCAGATAAAAAATGGTATACTTAGAAAATTTATATGCCACCTTGAGCAAGTCTCTGGAAAAGCAGCACACAGTCATAAAAGGAACAATGATAAAATTATCAATACGAAAACAAAACATTCAAAACAATAAAGGCCCTAGCAGGGCTTTCCCCGGGGCGCTGCACCTCTGCACTGCTCGGGGAAGCCGAGGAGGGGGCGGGGCTTGGTCATGTGCCCGCCCCCTGGGCTCCTCACTCCCGGAGCTGTGCTCCTTGTGCTCCCGCTCCAACGGACCCCTGGTTATTTTCTTAGGTGAAAAGTGTGTGCTGTACTTTAGTTTCACTTTCTTCTGTTGGCCGATGGCTGTCATGTTGTGTTTCTAGCAGGGGCCTGGGCTGGCCCTGCTTTGCTCTAATAAACCTGCAATCATCCTGGCACAGTGTGCCTGTGGAATTATTACAGACTGATATTTTGGGAATGGCCTCACACAAGTTCATCCAGCAAACTTCCACATCCAAGTTGAGATTCCAGCCTGGGTCTCCCAGATCCTAGTCAGATACTTTGACCACTGTACCACACTGGCTGGTATTGGTTGAGATGAACACCATTACGTAGAGTCAGCACACTCCCTCACTTGAATTGACCCCAAAAACATTTGGATTTGAGAATCAGAACAGCTAGGTCTCATCCACAAAGACGTTGCTTTGGTGGCAGCTGCCATCACACCACAAGGATCTTCATAATGTGACTGAAGGTAAGCTGTTGGTGGCAGCCATTTTATGGCCCGCTCCACCTACTCTGACAGCCATTTTGTGGCAGTGCCTGCAACCTTGTGTCAGAATTCTGAAGGTTCCCACGGCCACAGAAAGGCTGGAACTCCTGCTCTGTAGGATTATTTAAAGGAGACAACTCACTCCACATGTGCAAAGAAAGATATCAATAGAACGGATTCTGTGCTGTGCAAGTAGGTCACATTAACGACCCAACCATGACATCTTCTCCAGTGACCGGGAAGATTTATTTTGCACACTACAATACAAATTTGTTATTTCATGCACAACCTGGTCCATCACTTAACCTGCTCACCTTGATGATTGAAATCAATCGATAGTGCACATCAGATCAGAGATCACAGAAGGCAGAAACTTTAGTGTATGTGACTGATGGAGGATTAAGCAAGTACTGGGTATTCATCCAGCCCTCCTCAATACCTTCATGCAGGCACAGCAGCAAGGCAATCTGGGGAAGAAGAAGAGGAGGAGGAGGAGATTGGATATATACCCCACCCTTCAGTACCTGAAGGAGTTTCAGAGTGGCTTACAATCCCTTTCCCTTCCCCTCCCCACATCAGACACCCTGTGAGGTAGGTGTGGCTGAGAGAGCTCTCTCAAGAACTGCACTTGAGAGAACACCTCTGAAAGAATTTATGACTGACTCAAGGTCACACCAGCAGCTGCATGTGGAGGAGTGGGGGATCACCTCCGGTTCTCCCGGATTAGAGTCCGTGCTCTTAAACCCAACACCAAGGGCACATGAACTTACAAGGATGCCAAGCACCAAAGCACAGACGATGCTAGAACCGCTAAGCATTTTTTAAAGGTACATTCCAGCTGTGGGGAACAATTTGAAAACTTCAATTGGTACAGAATGGTTCTGCAGGAATAGTGACTGGAGTGGGTCATAGTGACCACATCATTCTAGTCATGGCCCATCTACTCTGGCTCACAATTTGTTTCCGGGCACGATTGAAGGTGCTGCTCTTGACCTTCAAAGCTATTTATGGTTGAGACCAACACAGTGAATAACCACCTCCTCCCTTAGGAACCTCCCTAGTGAATCCAGTCATCATCGGAGGCTCTGCTTTGGGTGCTCCTCACTTCTGGCAACCCCAGAGAGGACCATCTCGGTCGTATACCATAGCGATGAAACTCTCTCCCCAGGATCTGTCTCCTACTGTTGCCGTCTTCCGCCAGCAGGTGAAGACCCTTTCGTTTTGCTTAGCATTCCATCAATAATTCCCTCCTTCCTGACCGATGCTTCAATGTCTGTTGTCTTTGTGCCTATTTTAGCTATGTTTTACATTGTTATAACGATGTGGGGGGGTGGAGTTGATTATAATGGTTTTCAAACGTGATTTGATCAGGTATGTTTTAAATTGTTAGCCACCTTGGGGACCCTTGTAAAGGCAGAAAGGCCGGAAACAAATTTGGTAAATAGACAGAAATTTAAATGTAGGTCACTGTTAGGGTTGCCAGGCTCCAGGCCCCACCTGGAGGGTGAGCAAACGTAGAAAAACACTGTGTTAAAACAAAACATGCAATACCAATAGGCCACTATGTCTTCATATATTGATTTACATCATAGATTCAAATACAATAGAGACCCTCGTGTATCTTACTCATTATAGTACCAAATCTAAAGAACAATATATATCTAGTAGAAAAGTCCACAGCTACAGAGACAGATTTCAATGCTGTAGACCAGGGGTGGGCAAACTGTGGCTCGGGAGCCACATGCGGCTCTTTCACATTTATTATGTGGCTCCCAGCAGGGCGGCCGGGGAAGCTAAATATCATTAGCAAACAAATATCATTGGACAAATTAATACCATTATCAATATCTGCTTTTACCCCTTTTGTTGTTATTTTTGGCAGTCTCATTTAATGTTAATAAAAAGCAAATTTGCTTATTTTCCAGTAAAAGCAGGTAATATTTGTTCATGTCTTGTGGCTCTCAAACATCTGATGTTTATTCTATGCGGCTCTTAACGTTAAGCAAGTTTGGCCACCCCTGTTCTAGGTGGCTCTTATGCTCAGCAAGTTTGCCCACCCCTGCTGTAGACTATCTTGCTTTCTGATGAGAGTGATGCGAGATGCAGCAGTCGTCAATGCCAAAGTTGTAGGCTGTTATTCTTTTCAAAAAGAGATGCAGCAAGCATCAAACAACATGCCTCCTAGGCAAAAAATTGCATGTTTCAAGAGATTCTTCTTCAGGAAAATTATTTTTTCCCTGGAACCAAAGCTTTGTATTTAAATATATGATGTAAATCAATATATGAAGACATAATGGCCTATTAGTACTGTGCGTTTTGTTTTAACACGGTGTTTTTCTACGTTTGCTCAGCCTCCAGGTGGGGCCTGGAGATTTCCAAATGACAGAGACCAGTTCCCCTAGAGAAAATGGCTGCTTTGGAGGATGGACTCTGTGGCATTATATCCCATCGAGATCTTTCCCCTCCCTAAACCCTGCCGTCCATAGGCTCCACCTCCAAATCTCCAAGAATTTCCGAACCCTGAGCTAGCAACTCTAGTCACTGTGTTGGGAGGAAGGGGGTAGCCCTTCCTCCCATATAATTTCACTGATCAAAACTGGCCCATACCTTTGTGCTTTTTCTCTTTTAGAGCTAATGGTCCCCTGATCTTATAGCTACATGTGATGCTGAATTGCCTACCTTCAGCAGTGGTAACATTACACTCTCTAGAATTCCAATTTTCATGCAGCTGTAGGTTAATCCCTAACCTTTTCTCTGTTTTAATACATTAAGGAATGCATTTGGGATCTCAGAGCTGCCACTTTCTTGTACAGTTTCCAAGTTAGCTCCACAGTGGGACACGACGTAGAGGCTGTACTGTCAAGAATGATGGACGACCTCTTCAAGGTTATCAATCGTGGCTGCTCTTCCATCTTGATCGCACTTGATTTGCCAACAGCTTCTGACAGTCTGGAGGTCGGGTATGATAATTGCTCTGCAAGACTGTGAGGGAAACTATCTCAGTTGGCTGATTAGCAGTTTCAGTCCCCTCGTCGTCTTATCTTGTGGCAAGCACCATTCGTCCACCTTGATCAGGTTTCATTTTATACGGGAAATGCAGACAAGGTCATCTTTGAAATGGGTGATTGGCTTCGTAAATGGGCTTCAACTTGCACACAAGCATTTTTGATACCATGAGAACAACACAGGCCAACTCTGGTATGTTTGGGTAGTCCGGCGGGAAGGCTGTGGGACACCATTCTACATAGCCACTGATAAATTCCCTGGTTCAGTCAACTTTTCAAATAGTTTACAAGATGTGGCAACTTGGGTTGTAAAAATCAGATGGTGCATTTGTGGTATCAGTTCAATATAGCATAATCATTTGGAGAGCACATATGCAGAGTGGAGACTGGTGTTTGATTACTTTAATATTCATGTATTATATTCATTTGTAAGCCACCTTTCTCTTTGAAAAATGTGTACAATACTGTCAAGTCACAATCGATTTATGGTAATCTCAGCAAGGGGCTTTAAAGGCAAGTGAGAAACAGAGGTGGTTTGCCGCTGCCTTCTTCTGCAGAGTCTTCCTTGATGGTCTCCCAGCCAAGTTTCCCTCGCATCTGAACATATGTGATGCCAAATCACAACCAACTTATGGTGACCCCAGGAAGGGGATTCCAAAGTAAAGTGAGAAGTACAGGTGATTTGCCATTGCCTTCCTCAGCAGAGTCTTCCTTGCTGGTCTTCTATCCAAGTACTGACCCTGCTTAGCTTACAGCTTATGGTGACCCCAGCAAGAGGCTTTCAAGGCGAGTGAGAAGTACAGGTGATTTGCCATTGCCTTTCTCTGCAGAGTCTTCCTTGCTGGTCTTCTATCCAAGTACCAAGTACAAGTGACCCCAGCAAGAGGCTTTCAAGGCAAGTGAGAAGTACAGGTGGTTTGCCATCGCCAATGTGCTGACGTCACTTCCGGTGACGTCATTACGTCGTCCTCGCTGGACGACGTCAGGGGTGGGGTTCCCCCCGCTGGCCAAATGCTGGCCGGCGGATCGGGACCCCCTTTAGCGGGGGATCCCCCGCTCCCCGGGCTGACTTGGCAGCCCTAGCACCCCCTCTCCCCCCAAAAAAATCTGTTGAAAAGCAAAGCCATCATAGTTGTTAGGGGAAAGGCAGCACTTAAAAGTTTTCATGATACAAAAAAAAAAATCAAGAGGGGAATCTACGGAAGGCTTTCTGAAACAACAGTGCCTTGCAAAGTCTCTTAAATAAGGTCTCAGTAAGGCCCTCCCCCTCATTGGCAGTCCATTCACAAAAGGAGGGGCAGATCTACTATGAAGTTAATGAAGCTTAAGCTTCAGGGCCCCTAATATTGGAGGGCTCCTGAAGCAACTTTTTTTTTTTTTTAATGAGTGAATTTTTCAATGGAATTGATTTTAGTCTTTTTAAGTATTTGTTATTAAAATAAGGTTATCTTCGTAACGAAATCATGAGCCAATGGGTTGAAGGACTTAATATTGACCTTAGAATATGTTCTAATACCCATTTCATATGGCCTCAAAATGTCCCTGTAATTGGTCAAATTTCAAAATTTTCCCAGGGGCTTGCAGCACCGAACCCCCAGCTTTATGGGCTCACTGAGTTATCCAGAATCCAGGGGTCATTTTGTAGAAAAAGAGGTGCAGGAGCTCATTCGCATAACTCATTAGCATAACTTATTTGCATATGCCAAACCCCCTGACATCACGGAAGGATGTCAGAAGGCAAGAAAGAAAGGGGAGAGAGAGAGAGAGAGAGAGAGCTGAGCTGTGCACTGGCGGGGAGGGGGAGAATTGGTGCGCTAGCGCAGGCGGTTAGGAGAAAGGGCGAGCTCCGAGTCCTCCAACAAGTGCCAAGTCTTCCAGCAGCTTCTTCTCTAGCCCTCTTCCTTTATGGAGGAATTTGTAGAGCGGCGCCTGGTGCTGCCATTCCCCACCCACCCAATTCTTGCAAATTGGGGGAGGGCTCATAAAAGCAGGCATTCCCCCTGGGGGGGGGCTGGCACCAACTTCCGGAGCTGCGCTCCCCTGCACTCCTGCTCAAAAAGACCCCTGCCAGAATCTATTCATAGTCTACATTTTGGCAGCTGCATCCTCGAATCCTTCGTTGGTGCATGGCTTAATAGTTCTACAGCTCAGCCCTTAGCCAATCAGAACCATAAAAAGACATCTGAATTCTCCGTTCAGGCCCTTTGGACCTTGTTGGATATTGCTCTATTGTTGCTGGTTGAGAAAAAAAAAAAAACCCATAACAGTTCAAGCTTCAGAGTCTCAAAAGTGTAGGTCTGCCACTGCACAGAAGTAGAGCCAGAGTGGTAAAAATCCCAGGCAAATTCTGTTGCTGATCTAACTTCCTTCAGAGAAGGGACATAAAGGAACAGTTTCTTTGAAGAATCTAATTGGTACATGTGGCATCCTCTGGATACGTAGAGCCAATGGAGCACCTTAAACTGAACTGAGAAACAAACTGCCAGCCCATGCTGTTGCTTTAATACTGGTTTTACAAAACCCCAGTCAATAGTTCCAGCTATTTAAAAAACAAAACAAAAAACAGATTCCTACATTTGATACAGGAAGTGATATGGCCAAAGGAATCTACCCTTAGGGTAAAGTAAGGGTCCCCAACCTGTTTTTGAGCCTCTGAGAGTATTTGGAATTTTGACATGACATGGTGGGTGCAGCAACAAAATGGCTGCCACAGGACACAGAGCCAGCCACGGAATTATTGCCACAGCTTATCTTTGATAACACAGAGCGGATCCTTGTGCTGGGGTGGCAGCTGCTGCCAAAGCAGGATTTTTTAAAAATCTGCACAGCCAATCAAATCTCCAGTAGCCAATCAGAAGGGGATCCCGGGTGTAGAGCATTTGGTAAAGTATTACCCCTGGAACAGGAATCTCCTCCATTCTGAATCCAACAAACCATCTACTAAATCATCTCTGTTTTTGTGGGGTGTGAATTTCAATGTGCAAATGTGTGGCTTGAGAATCTGAATAAGATTTTTTTTCCCCTGCTCACTTGGTCCTTTCTACTTATAATACTGAAGCAAGTGGGTAATTACAGCCACACAGAATGGCTCAAAGTTAAACAGGTCCACTTGAGTCACAATCAGATGGGTCTTTAGATCCGACCCAGGCACAAGTGCCTGGTGGATTTAAAAGGAATGTCCAGACAGTGAAATCTGGGAAAGATGCCGCTTCCATAATCAGCCTGTTGAGCCCCGCCAGGGAGCTGACCTGTAAAGATACCAGTGAAAGTCCGGTTTAATGCTTGCCGACGGGCCAATGGCAGACTTTCCCCCATCTGATCCTTCCAGCATGCAATCAGCCCGTCAGGATGGTCTGACTCCAGACCATCCTGAACAGCCGCCATTGAAAACAATTCTTAGCGATCTGCACATAAACTCCATACAACGGCCGCAGAGCTCTGCTCAAATGTTCTGGACAATTTCATGTTTCTGAATGGCCCGTGAAATTTATGAACTTTGTTAACTGAAATGGTACCTAGAGGAAGGTCCCACTGGTGGCACTTTTACCATTCGAGTCTGTGCATGCATGGAAAAACAAGTACATGGTGAGGTGCATATGTGCATGTGCAAACAGAAGTTTGTTTGTTTTTTCAAAAAAACCCTGACTGCGCTGCTCTTTCAGGTGTATGCCATCTATATAATCCACTGCAGAGTCCGTGCACTGATTCACGGGGGAGCTGTCTGGTTGTGCAACACTGGATTAAAAAGATCAGGATCAAATTAGGAGAGATTAGCTGCCCGTCTGAACACACCACTGGTGTTCCATTGCAGAGGGATTTAAATTCTAAATATGTATATTTGTGAAGTTAAAATTCTCAACTTTCCCTCCACATTTTAAGGCATTCACATGTGTATACATTCATGTCCACAAATCTGGAAAATGCCTTTCAAATTTTTAGTTTTTAAAATGAAACAAGTGGGGTTTGAAATGCAACTTCTCCTTAGAGATGCCACTGGATTTTATTTTGTTATTTATTAAAATATTTATACACTGCCTTTCTTTTGTAACTGAAGACAGCTTAGAAGTCCAAATTTTAAAACATACCCCAAAACCCCCCCCAAGGCAAATGTCGAGGTTTCCTCTTAAGCAAAATATTGTGTATGTTATTTTGAGTGGTCCTGGCAAAAAGGTATTGTGTCACTTGCAGCTCCCGACTTGCAGCCCCCCCCAGCACAGTGGCTCCCCCCCCCAATACAGTGGTTCTCAGCCACTGGGCTGCCGGTCTCCCCCCATGGAACTGGTGGTGGGGTCTCAGCAGCTCTCAACCACTGGCCAGCCGCAGAGTCCCCAGAGTGTTCTCTGTGAATGCTTTAACTTTTGGGGGGCTTTAAATATCCCCTGTACAGTTTTTAAAACTTTTAGGATTTTTCTGCAGACCTGGGGAGTCCCCCAAGTGTGAAGGAAAAGCTCTCTGCCCCCAAATGCCCCCAATGTGTGGATTTAGATATCCGCACACACAGGGACACTTGGCTATTAGATATATAGATATGGAGCAGAGAGGTATAGCTAGGAACTCTGGGGCAAGTTATGTTCTGTATTCTTGGTGCGGGAAGGTGGGGGGGGCAACAGTGGGAGGGCTTCTAGTGTCCTGGCCCCACTTCTGAGCCTCCAGATGGCACCTGGTATTTTTGGCCACTGTGTGACAGAGTGTTGGACTGGATGGGCCACTGGCCTGATCCAACATTGGCTTCTCTTAGGTTCTTATGTTCTCTTATGAAGACACCAGACAACAATATGGGTCAAGATAGGATTCACTGACCCTGACCTGGATGGCCCAGGCTATCCCAGTCTCATCAGATCTTGGAAGCTAAGCAGGGTTGGTCCTGATAAGTACTTGGAAGGGAAACTGCCAAGGAAGGCCACAGTTGCTGTGCAGAGACAAGCAATGGACAACCGCCTCCAGACGTCTCTCACCTTGAAAACCCTCTGGGGTTGCCATGTTGGCTGGGACCTGACAGCACTTTTCTGTCACCACCAAGCTTCATTGATTTATAAACAGCTGAACTGCAATTTATTATAAATTTCCTTCTTACGGATGCACATTTCCTAAGACTACTTGACAAGGTCTCAAGCTTTCGAACAGAACCACCCTGGTTCAGAGCTTGGAGCGGTGACAGAAGTGGACCCCATGTTTCCGTGACTACATACCCTCGCTTGCTGAGTGGGGTAGTTGGTCAATACCATTCCTCCGTGCTGTCCAGCATGGGGGGACAGGGTTAGATGAGGTTGTGCAATGTCAAGAGAGTTCCTTCCCCAGGCCCTTGAGCAGGTCAGTCTACAGTGTTTAGTTTGGCTCGCTTCCTGCATCCACAGATGCCTCCAGTTGTTTGCTGATATGATTAAGATGAAGTGCCAGCGTCACACTAACCGTGCCTGCTGCTCAGCAAGGAACTAATGACGCTGAAACTGGGTTTATTTAGGCAAACGACTACTGTTACAGAAGTACAATCCCACTGGTGAAAAAACAAACCTTCCTTGACCAATCTGAGAAGAGCCCAAATATTTTCTGCACAACCCCCAAGCGATCAATTAACCCTACATTACCTTATAAAATTGAGGGGAAGTATCATCTAGCAAACAGCAGGTGGGGATCCATGGGAAGCCTATAACCCGTGCCCTCTGCTGAGCTGTGATTGGAGAGTGATTAAAATGTGGAATTTGCTGTCGGAGGATGTAGTGATGGCCACAGGAATAAACAGCTTTAAAAGGAGGAGGAGAAGTCTATCAATGGCTCCTAGCCATGGTGGCGGAGGGGAACCTCCACATCCAGAGTCACTAAGCCCCTGAATCCCAGAGCCAAGAGGCCACATGAGGGGAAGGTCTTGGCCTCTATGCCCTGTTGTTGGCTGTCCAGAGGAACTGATTGGCCCCTGGGAGGATGCTGGACTAGATATACTGCTGGTCTGATCCAGCAGGGCTCTTCTGATATTCTTATGTGATTGGACCCCAGAAGCCTAGCAATGGGAGTGGCCAAGTCATGGCATCCCCATTCGTAAACTGCAGCCCAAGCAACCCACTACCCCTTTCCTAAGAAGCGGTAACCATCTTTGGTGTTAGTGAGACGTTTGGTCCACAGCAGGTTCTGATGTTTGGAGCTGGAGGTCGCCTCCTTCATCCCATAAGAACAAATGTGCCAGCAGTCTGCCCAGCTCCACTTTGGCAGCTTCTGCATAGGGACAGGCGTTTGTGGTTTCCCGACCGCTGCTGCAGCTTCAGATACACATAGAAGTAATGTTACTCAGGTTTCTCCAGATTTTCCCTTCTCCAGTGACTCTGCAGCAGCCCCCTCATCCCCTGAGGCACTGGAGCTTTTTATTTTTATTTTTTAAATAACAATTGAATATTACTATATCAAAATAAACTGAATTCCCAGCTTTCATTTGAGGGGGGGAAAGTAATTCTCTAGCCCAGTGGTTCTTAACCCTGTTGGAGGTACCGAACCCCACCAGTTTCATATGCGCATTCACCGAACCCTTCTTTAGTGAAAAATAATTCTTAGTATTTAGTAATAGTACTAAGTTGGAGGCCCCACCGAACCCCTAGGGTTCGATCAAACCCAGGTTAAGAACCACTGCTCTAGCCCTTTCCATCATAGACTTTCACCTTATACCTTAAACAGCATTACTGTTTTTTTAAATGATATCTGGGAAGTCAAGTAGCCTGTTACACATGTTGTTATACCGTAATGATGATATAATGATGTTGAGCAACCCATTTAAAAAAAAAAATAAATGTATCCTGTTGGCTAGGGAAGGAAATGACCATCACAGGGACAGAATCAGGGAAAACAGGCACCGAGTGGATGGGGAAATCCGAGTTTTCCCAGACAGACAACTGCCATCCAAGCTTCAGGGCAATCTTTTCAAAACTTCAGAACAAAAAGGCTGGAGAAAGATTGGAGAAAAGATGTGGAAATTCCAAGAAGTGCACGAACAGGGAAGGGGTGGTGGTGGGAGACACTTTGCAGGAGCATTGAACCCAGGGCAGATAACCCAGGTGGAAATGGCTTTTATCTATTCAAATCTGTCTAGCATTCTCCATGGGATGAAGATAACAACTCTTAAGATGAAGATGTGGAAGCCTGGTCATGGTTTCTGGAGAACTTGAAAGCTTGCGCATTGTTTTGCAGTATTTGGTATAGTCTTCGTAAAAGGAAATATGTGGCTTCCAGGGGGTTGTGTGTGTGTGTGAGTGTGTTGTACATGTATTGCTTTAACTGTTACTAAATAGATGGGATTTTTTTTGAAGTTCTGTGCTGCCAGCAATTAGAATGATAAACATTCTGAGTGCAACTAATGTACCTTGGATTGCTGACACACTCAGTAGCTGCACAATTACCACAAGACCTAGGCAATTACTTAATAATGGCATCAAACAGTATTATTGCAATCTCTCCCGCAAAACATTTGTGGGTTTCATTATCTGTGTGTTCCTTCCACACCTTCTCTATTAGGCCTGAAAAGCTTGTGGTCTACCACAATGAAAGCATCCCCCTCCCACCATAATATATCACACTGTGCCAGCTGCTTGACCTCCTCTCTGTTTTTGCAAACTGAAGCAAGTGGGAGGGAATGGAAGCTGTCATGAGAATCTCTCTTTATATATAATTGTGTAGTGGGGTTGCACTTTCTGAACATTCCACACACTCCTGAATCAGTTGGCTCCATGACGTATCCGTCAGGCGCTGTCCCTATCTACTGGATGTGTTGCCTGAGTCCCGCCCACAGAAGCAGCCCCCACCAAAACTTTCCTCAGAAGATAGTTGCTTCACTCCGGTGAACACAGATACTGTCTTTGCTCTCCTCGCCAGATGACAATTGATTCCCTCAGGGGACAAAACCCACCGTCTTTAGCCTCCAAGCCAAGTTTGCTGATGCAATATTTTCCAGAATGGGGGAAAAACCACCAAGTAAACAGCTGTCAGTGTAGCAGAGATGTGTGTGTGTGTAGGGGGGACCAGCCCAAGTTATCAAAAGAGAGACAGACAGACAGACAGAGGATACACACACAAGCAGAGGCCGAGGACAGATTGGCAATCTGGCCCGCTCTGCCTCCGCTTCTAAAGCGGAGGAAGAGAGGGCGTCCAGATTGCCGCAGCTGTCCCCCGTCGGCGGCCTGCACTTACCCGCATGCGGGCCGCTCTCCACGCACTGCAGCCGGAGACCTCTTGGAACTGGTCTCCGGCTGTCTGGGCGCACATCTCTGCCACTTCCTGCCGGTCTAGATGGCTCTCATGGCGCACAGGAAGCGGTGGCGGAAGTCTGGACGTGCTGCAAACAGGCGCGCCTCGCCGGACCAGCCAGAAGCCAGCGTGCCGCAGCAGAGAAGGCTCCAGAAGACGGCCGGCAGTGTGGACGCGCCGCTCCGCCTCCTCTCCGGTAGGGTCCTGCAGCACTGTAACCAGTGCGAACGGGACGCCCCGCACCCGTTTCCCCGCGCAGCTTCTGCCCCCGCAGCTGTCCCGGGGCGAAATGCCAGTCTGTCCTCAGCCAGAGATAGAAGATGGGGCCAGACACACAGAAAAGAGGAAGCCCAGAAACCCAAGGCATGCTGCAAAGCACAAATACAGACACAGTCACAGACAAATCTATGTTGGCACACACAAACAGGAGGAGTGCAGGAGCAACTGGCTGAAGTGGAGAATGTCATATACATTAAAAAAAAAATACAGAGAGTGTGCGACACTGGGATAAAACCTGCAAGTGGGGGGAATCTTTAACCACACCCAGAGTGTGAAAACCAATCACAAAGAGAGAGGCAAACAGAAACAGATACAGACATCCAGATACATATTTAAAGCGAAAAAAAAGGAAGTAAAAAACCAGGAACCCAGGTCACAACATGGCTTTTTGCCAAAAGCGATGAAAAGGACACTTGCTATTTTGAGTAAAGCTGTACTGTATAAAAGAGGTGTCACTTGTGGAACTCATAAGCCATACTCCTCTTCATCATTCCGACTTAACCTACTGAGACTTTTGTCACAACCACTCGCTTTCAACCCAACATCCCCTGAGACCTGTTCTATATCAGGGTGGACAGTGTGACCAGGACCGCATTGAATGACAGGGATGTCCAACATAAAATGACTTTGCAGACTGCCCAATTGTAGAAATTACTCCACAGAGCCCTGTGTGCTGCATTTTCTGGCCCACATTGTATGACCTTGGATACCAGTTATTGTGTAACATAAGGTCTGTGAGACTTTACTTCCACATTTGTGCCTTTCTGTTACATACTGCTAATATGTACTTAACCTACTTCCACCCTATGCATTTGTTACATATCACATCTTTCTAGAGCCCGTTGTATTTATTTCCACAACGGGCCTTATTCCTAGTCTGTCATAAAGGGCAGGTGGGTTGCATTTGGTTTGGGGGGGGGGTTGACAAAGAGTGCAGTAATAAACAGTGGGGGTGTGACCATGGGGTTGTGTAGTGAGAGCTTCGAATGAACAGTCATTGTTAGAGTGGCTCCTTGCAGTTACATTCAGATTGGGTGCCCTTGCCGAGCAGGCCAGTCAGGTAACAGAAGTGTAAATGACGCCATGCAAATGAAGGCTCCAAGCATCTGTGTTCCTATTGGTTTAATTGTATTTTGTGGGTGTGTTTGGGGCTGGGGTTTCTGTATATCATTGCGGCTCTCCATGTGTGTGGAGTTAGTTATGTTCCTGAATAAAAAGCTATGTTGAAATCACTATAACCTCTTGAACCCACTACTTAACACATGGCTTCTGCTTTGCGTGTAGAATGTCCCAGCTTCAGTCCTCGGTGTCTCCATTTGAATGGATCCCATAGTGAGTGATGTAAAAAATCTCTGTTTGAGACCCTGGAGAGCCACCATGACTCCGAGTAGACAAGACAGACCTTGATAGAACAATGGGCTGACTTAGTAGATAGTAGCTTCATGCATTTTAGCATTCACTATGTAACTTCTGGGCTGCAGTGGCTCAAGTGGTTAAGAGGCTGAACTGCAGACCAGTAGTTCAGCAATTCGAGACCCGAGTGCTGCATGATGGAGTGAGCTCCCGTCTCTGGTCCCAGCTCCTGCCAACCTAGCAGTTCGAAAGCAAGAAATTGCAAGTAGATAAATAGGTACCACTTTAGTGGGAACGTAACAGCGTTCCGTATGCCTCGACGTTTAGTCATGCAGGCCACATGACCACAGAATTGTATTTGGACAGCGCTGGCTCGTTGGCTTGAAAATGAAGATGAGCACTGCATCCCTAGAGTCGTATTCGACGGACTTTCGAGCAAGGGAAACCTTTACCTTTACCTATGTAACTTCTGGCAGGGCCTCAATCACTCCCTACTGTTACAATACTATGTTGAGAACTCTGCTTGAGAAATTATATAGTTGGTGAATAAATTCCTCACCAGTCTTTTCAAAGAATAAAGTGGGAGCCCTCACACCAGCAGCTGAGGAAGAGAACCAACATTGTTTTGGCAGGTTGCTCAAAACCCCTACATGCACTGCAACTCAGCACATAAATGCCTGTCACATGTCCAGTACTCAACCCCCCACTAGACAGGAAATCCAAAGCTGCTTCCCCTCACTAGTTAATTTATGCAGTTTTCCTGAAAACATCCAAGATGTAGTGAGGTATCAGGGACTATAGGACTGGGTAGGAGCTGGACTGTAGAGATGATATAAGCCTGAAGAACAAGACTCAGCAGTATCTCCACACTGGCTTTTCTGAAGAAGTGTCCCAGCGTCCAATATCTGTCACATCGACTCTCAATGATCTTAGGTTTTCTTGAAGATAGAACATACAGAGTTGATTATTCATTGCCAAAACAGTAATCTGAATCCTCACACAGGTTATCTCTACCTAAATTTCTCTAATGGCTTAATAAATACCATCTTTCTTTAGAAAAATGAACGCTATTAATCTCCATATACCTTTTAGCCTGGTGGTTGTTCAGATTTCTCCACTGTTTTAAAAAAATGCAGCTGAGCACACCATAGTCTCAGTTCATTTCCTGGCAGTGTGTACATCAACAACATTTATCACAATAAATACCAGGATGTCCACATACTTGGCTGGTAGTATGAGCTCCTCCTTTCGCATTCGAGGATCTAAGCGAATGACCTGATTTTTCCATACCATTTTTCTGCGCGGAGGTTCATGCTTTATGTTACAAATGTTACCCCTGTGTGTTGTGTGAGACCTTCTCACGTGTGCAAGTTGATCTCTGGAGATCTGGACATGATGGCATGACTTCACGTGAGTGGAGTGCGTGCACTGGAATGGCTTGGCTGGAAGGCAGACAAACAAAATCCAAGTTATTCTCCAAGTGAAAAATTTCACAAGAAAAATGACACAGGTTGAAATAATGTGCACAATTATGGTAACTCACAGTGTCTTGGTGGCCCTCCTAGGTACCTACATGGCCTAAACTCTTCAACTTACCTTACAAAACTCATGTTTCATGTATGGCATGAATTATCCCTGAGTGTATGCCTGTCATTTATTCCTATAAGAACAGGTGTAACTGTAGTCCTAAATTATCCATTGCTGAAGGAACAAAGATAGGCTTGCCAAAATCCTGCTGGGGCAGAGGATCCCCAAACCTTGGCCCCTGTTGCCTGCCAATGCCGCTTCAACCAGTGGGAAGAAATTAAAAAAAAATAAAAAAAATTGTTTATGGTGTGACATCACTTCTGGGAAAACCTGGAAGTGACATCATATCTCTCTAGGAATTTCCATAAACTCTGTGGTTTTAATGTATTTTCTGGCTATTCCTAGAGAAGACTGACTGGAAGGAAGTTGATTCATTTGAAATGTGGTGTTGGAGTTTTACAGAGACTGTGGACTGCCAAAAAACCCAAAACAAATAAGGGAATCTAGATCATATCAAGCCTGACTCCTGCCTAGAAGCTAAAATGTCTCAACTGAGCCTACTTTGGTCACATCATACTAAGACAAGACCCAGTGGAAAAGACAAAATTCCTAGGAAAAGCTGAAGGCAGCAGGAAAAGAGGAAGAGCCAACGTAAGATGGTTTGACTGAAAAAAGGAAGCCAGGGCCTTCAGTTTGCAAGACCTGAGCCAGGCTGCCAATGATAGGATATTTTAGAGGTCAACAATTTATACGATTGCCATAAGTCAGAAGCAACTTGATGACATGTAACACACACACATCCAAGCTGCACTACATGACGCAGACTATCCCATTTCCCCACCCCCAATGCGTGGTGCATTCAATCCTCTGAAGGTAGGGCTGACAACCCCCTCCCCCCCAGTTAGGGCAGGGGATCCCCCAACTGAATTCACTGGTGTTGCAAGTGTAGTGAGGTCACTTCCAGTGGAAACCTGGAAAGAACTGCAGCAGCTCTAGGAATCTCTGGAAACTCTATTGTAAAACCATAGAATTTCTATGGATTCCTAGAGCTATTGCTTTTAGGTTTTCCCCAGAAGTTACGTCATCATGCTCATGATGCCACCGCCCATGTCCCCACACCCAACCCATCTGCTGGTTGCCAGTCTTGGTTTGACAACCCTATGGTAAGGGGATGAATACAAAACCACCCCTGCCACTATTGGGGCAGAAAAATGCTTTGAGTATACATTAGATGTGCTGTCTGCCATTTCTACTCCAGCCATTAAGAATCAAGGCAACCCCTACCCATACAGCCGCATCCTGAGTCCTGTTTTTTTTTCCTCACTCTGTAGCATGAGGGAGAGTTAAGAAGCAGAGAATGTTAAAGGATTGCTTTTCAACCAGAAAATGTCCTCACCGCCACTATTTTCAAGTCAAGCAGCGTGTTGTATTTCTTCTCCTCCTTTAAACCCTCAACCATCTGTGTAAGACACTCATCCACACCAACCCCTGACCTCAGAATCTTTTAATATATATCGATTTATCTTTGGCAGTTTGACGGTGCGGGTGTTTAATCTCAGCTGTAGCCTCCAAAGTGTTTCTCATTCAGAAGGGGGAAAAAAACCCTCCGTGGCTGGCAGCATTATTATCCAACATAAATCAGAGCGCATTTAGAGTTTTGATAAAAGCATCCAATAAACTTTTGGTCTCCCTCATAAAAACGAGACCCGTCGGCTTCCCATTCATCGCTATCCTCGCCCTTCGGAATGGATATTAGTGAAGTGGTGATTTCGAGATGTATTAGGGGGCACTGAGATTCATTCTCCTTTTCTTCTGGTGTTCATCTTTAACCTCTGCAGCCCACCCAAATGGTATAATAGCCACAGAGACTTGGTGGTGGGGGGGGGGAATGTTGAATACTGATATTATGCTTACCGACATATGGCAGCTCTTTATTTGCTGTGGCTGGGAACACTGGCAAAACGTATTTTGAGATAATGCACACAGATAACAGTTTGCCAAGTTTTCTGGGGCAATATTTGTGTTTCTGTTTGACATTAAGCTGGATAAATCAATTTGGGATCATTTGTCTATCAAGAGGGAAACTCACAGTGGATGGGATGTCCCATTTTCACCTCATCACCATTTCTAGCTTCCTCCCCATTTCCAGCTGTGGCTTGCTTCTCTTGTTCACCATCCTGTGCCCAGCTTGGCAGACCTTCCTAGCTAGGCTTCCCCACTACCCATACCTGTGTCATCCATCACCTCTCCAACCCACGCACATCGGGGGGGGGGGGGAGTGAACGTGGATGCCAGCGGGAGTCTAGGGCTGCCAAGTCAGCCCGGGGGGCGGGGGATCCCCCGCTATAGGGGTTCCCGATCCACCGGCCGGCATTCAGCCGGCAGGGGGAACCCCGCCCCAGAAGTCATTCGGTGAGGACGACTTCCCCCGTGTACTGTCATCACCCGGGTGACGTCAGTACGTCGCCGTGGCACACGCGCAAAGCGCGCGCGCCAGAAGAGCTCCCGGGGGGAGAACAACTCCCCCCCGCCGGTAAGTCGCCGGCACTTGGCAGCCCTACGGGAGTCAGATCGAGCTTGCCTTCTTCATGTGCTCTCTGCCACAATCTTGTGCACTATTTGTTGGAAACTCTCTTGTAGATGATTTAATCTATACAGTGGGGCTACTGTATGAATGTAATTAAATTTGGTAGATGTAAACATGCCATCCTTTAGGAGTTTACTGGGATGTCAGCCATAGGAATGGAAGATGGGCATACCCTCTGTCATCCACCAGCTTCTCAAAGGCTGACAGGGGTAATGGGGGGACAGTGGGGTGGGCATACCAACTTCATATTGGCGCACAAAATCACTTTCAGAAAAAAAACTGCTCAGTAGCAACCAGGCATGCTTAGGTAGTCATTATTACTCAGCCTCAGTTGCCCATTTTTAAGATGATGGTAATGATCTTCAAAGCCCTACACAGCCAGGGGCCAACATACCCATGAGACCGACTCTCCCCATATGTGCTCCGAAGAGCTTTACACTCAGCTGAGCGACCCATTCTGGTAGTCCCTAGCCCGAAAGATGTCCATTTAGCCTCAACAAGGGTCAGGTTTTTTTCTGCCCTAGCCCCAGTTTGGTGGAACATGCTCACACTGGAAATCAGAGACCTATGGGTCTTATTACAGTTCCACAGGGCCTGTAAAACAGAGCTGGGCCGCCAGGCCTCTGCCTGAGGCAGCAGGAATCTAATCCATCTTGACCTCCCCTGTTCACATGGTTTGTACTGCGGCAGTGCTGTAATGGCCGTTCTGACTTGCCCTGCTTAAGAGAACAACAAAGCATTACCTAGCAATGGGTAGCTATTTAGGACCATCATAACTAGCTTCCTTCAGGAGGCACCTGAATTCCCGGAATAGCTGCCATCTTCAGATCTGATTAGAAATGTTATTGTTAGTTGTAAATTGGATTGCTGTTTGTTTTTAAGGTTTTAATTATTCTATGTACTCAGTTGACATGCTGTGACCCACCCTGAGCCCGCTTGCAGGGGAGGGTGGGATATAAATCAAATAAATAAATAAAACAGGGCCGGCAGGGGTATCATTAGCTTTGCCAATTCTGACCTGGGAAATTTCTGGGGATGCCGGTGTTGAATGGAATTGGGGCAGGGATTTCGTCTAGAATCTATGATATACCATAGAATCTGCTAGGGCTCTTCTTGTAGAAAAAGCCCAGCAGGAACTCATTAGCATATTAGGCCACACCCTTGACAGCACAGCACATTAACATATTAGGCCACACCCGATGCTACCAGAAGTGTGGTCATCCAGCCACATCCACCTTTTGCTTCTTATTCTGTTTACCTTGTTGTCAAAACAGTTTCGACAAAACCAATAAAAACATTATTTTCTGTCCCATCTATACAAAATCTTGCCTGAACCAATATCTTATGTCCAACAATTATTCCCACACTGGATTGGAATCAATTCCTAAATGTTAGGTTCCCATGGAAATCAGGTTGCCTTCCTGCAGAACTAGTATGCTGAATATGATTTTTTAGGGTTGCCAACCTACAGGTGGGGTCTGGAGATCTCCTGGAATTACAACTGAGGTCCACACTACAGAGATCAGATCAATGGCTGCTTTGGAAAGTGGAGTCCATGGCATTATGCCTTGCTTAGGTCCCTCCTTCCACTAAATCCCACCGTCCACTCCCAAATCTCCAGGGATTTCCTCAACCTGGAGTTGGCAACCCTAGTTCACTGGCAGAAAAACGCTAGGAGCCAGTTTGGTGTAGTGGTTAAGTGTGCGGACTCTAATCTGGGAGAACCGGGTTTGATTCCCCACTCCCCCCCTTGCACCTCCTGGGTGACCTTGGGCAAGCCATATCTCTGTACCAGCTGTTGTCTCAGAGCTCTCTCAGCCCCACCTACCTCATAGGGTGTCTGTTGTGGGGAGGGAAAGGCAAAGGAGTTTGTAAGATGCTCTGAGACTCCCTTGGGTAGTGAAGAGCAGGGTATAAATCCAATCTCTTCTTCTTCTAGGTTTGTGGATGCACTGGGCGGGAGTAGTTTGTGGACTATTTTATTCAAGGTACAAGATTTTATTCAAGGTATAAGATTTCATGTGCCACCCACACTTCTTCAGATGGAAGAAGTGTGCATGCACACAAAAGCTTATACTTTGGATGAAACTTTGGACTCTAACTTTGTTCTGCTGCTTCAGACCAACACGGCTACCCGCTTGAATTATTACATTATAATACTTTTTGCAAGCAATTATGTACCAGTGGAGTGGTTACCATGCAGAGTCTGCCCCACAGGTAAAATTATCCTGTGAACAGGTGGTCTTTACCACATAAAAGTATCACTACCATCACAAGATCACCAATCGTTGGAAGTCAACTCCTCAGAAGCAGAAATCTCTCTTATTAGGAGGTTTAAGAACATCAACTTTGCTGGCCCATTAAAGGCAGATGTCAGCCCAGTGGCAGGAGAAGAGAGACAATCATCTTCATCAGAAACTCTGCCCATTTTTTAAAATTTCACAAAACAGGCAATCTCCAAAGCGCTGCTGACCATGCTCATTTTTAGTTACAACTCGGTTTCTCTGCAGATGTCCCCCAAAGTCCTCCATGCAACAGTCAAGTGTTCTGCCAACACACACAACAACGAAGCTACTTTTTCAGATGTTTTCTCTTGCATGGCAGTAAGCACCAAACCACTTTAATACAGACTTTAGACACACATATATTTGCAAGCCATTCCCAATAAGACACAACAATGAACTCAGGCTTCAAACTTACTTTTCTTAAGCAGAAGATGCCATGAGAAAACTAAAGAAATTCTCAAAAATTAAAGATATTGTCAAAAGCAGCATTTCCTGGGCTCTCTGCTTTTTTACATCCCCCCCTTTCAATAATTTTTTAATAAAAACACAAAGAACAAAACAAAACGAAATGAAAGAAAAGGAGGGAGGGAGGGTGGAAGGAAGGAAGGAAGGGGAGAGAGAGAAAAAAGAAAAGTAGGTGGGGGAGAGAGAGAGAAGGAAGGAAGGAAGGAAGGAAAGAAAGAAAGAAAGGTAGGTAGGTAGGTAGGGGAGAGAGAAAGAAAGGTAGGTGGGGGAGAGAGACAGAGAGAGAGAGAGAAAGAAAGAGAGAGAGAGAGAGGAGTGAGAGAAACGAAGGAAGGTGGAGGAGAGAGAGAGAAAGGAAGGGGGACAGACAGATGATAGAGATAGATAGATAGATAGATAGATAGATAGATAGATAGATAGATAGATAGATAGATAGATAGATAGATAGATAGATAGATAGATAGATAGATAGAGGAAGGAAGGAAGGTGGAGGAGAGAGAGAGAGAGAGAAAGGAAGGGAGAGAGAGAGAGAGAGAGAGAGAGAGAGAGAGAAAGAAAGAAAGAAAGAAAGAAAGAAAGAAAGAAAGAAAGAAAGAAAGAAAGAAAGAAAGAAAGAAAGAAAGAAAGGAAGGTAGGGGAGAGAGAGAGAGAGAGAAGGAAAAGGGATGGGGGAGGCACTTACCGGAGCAGGGAGAGCGATTGGAGGTGGGCAAGCCAAATGCAGAGCCAGGCATTTCAGAGCAAAGAGCCTAGCCCCCTGCTTAATCTCTGGGCGGGGCTTTCTCCTGCTGGGTCTCTGCACTTAAAGGGAAAGCGCCGTTTGGGGCTTTTTCCTGCCGGCTCTCTACAGGAACGTTCCCTTTAAGTGTAAACAGCTCAGGCCAGGCAGGGAGGGGGCGGGGCAGGCTCGGATGCCAGCTGGAACCATGTTCCAGTGTGTTCCTGCTGAAAAAGAGCCCTGGAGTCTGCCCTCTGAGACGGCCATTTTCTTCAGGGGAATTGATCTATGTTAACTGGAGATCAGCTGTATTTCGGAAAGAACTCCAGGCCCCACCTGAAAGTTGGCAACTATAGTAGGCATTGTTGGGCAGTGACTGGGGCTCAGTGATCTTCAGTGGGCCTGCCACGGCCCTCTCTGTCTGCATGGTAACAGCAGTGGCATTGGGTCTCCCCAGAAGGACTGAGCTTGCCTTGGCACACATGTCTACATCAGGGTTCCCTCTAACATGTGCCAGCCTGGGCTGGTGCACTGATTTCTCTCCCCCCAGCGCAGAGCTCATTAATTCACCATAAGGGTCCTCATGGTTTGGCTCCACACCCCCTCAGCCCAGGGCCTGTGGGCCCTGTAAAGGGGGAGCACTGGTGCTGGTGCTGGCAGGCCTCAATCCTGTTGCTTACCCTTCTCCTGTTGCCCTGCCCCACTGCTGGAGGACAGAACAGAGGTAAGTCCCCCTCTCCACTTTCTCCCTCTGGGCAACCAGCACTCCTATGTATGTATGTGTCTGTGTGTGTGTGTGCTGTGAGGACCAGCGGCATCAGAGCCAGAGATGGAGGTGGGGGAAGGCTGCGCTCACCCTCCTTTCTTCCCGCCCCCCAGCAACATGTTTAAGTCATTAGTGCCTTTAAGCCCAACTAAGTTTTATTTCTTTGGTGGGTGTGCCTGCGTTGGAGGTGGGGGGAGGCTGTGCATGCCCTCCTTTCTCACCCTCGGCAATGCATTTGAGTCAGTAGTGCCTTTAAGACCAACACAGCTTTATTTCTTTGGTGTGTGTCTCTATGTTGGAGGGGGTGGGGAGGCCACGTGCACCCTCCTTTCTCCTCCTCGGCATCACATTTGAGTCAGTAGCGCCTTTAAGACCAACAAAGTTGTATTTCTTTGGTGTGTTTCTTTGGGTTTGGGGGGAGGGAGGCCGTGCATGCCCTCCTTTCTCCCCCTCACTGGCCTTTACAGCTGCAAAGGCACAGGACGCCAAATGAATTATGAATTCAGACCCTTTCAGATCATTTTTTGGATCATCTTCTCCTAGTTCATTTTATACCGGACATGGGCAGGCCACACTGCAAGTCGTGGTTGTTGATTGTTTTGCCTAAAGGGCATTTTGCCACTGCTCAATACAAAGTGAAGAAGGCTTCTTTTTACACTGAGTTCCAAATGATTATACTTCCATTATTACCTCTTTCAGTGTTCCCTCTACTTCTGCATCTGTTTGCATGTTGGAGCGGGGATGCTGCTCTGCAGGAATGATACTAAAATCTGTGGACCATGTGGACAAATTATGCCAATATACAAGACCAGTGTTGCATCAGCTCAGATTATTGGTACTCTTGAAGCAGGCCGCTGGAAGAGTTGTTGAACTCAATAGGTAATTCAAGAGTGTAATTCTGTTCAGGGTTTGCACTGTCAAATTAATTACCTCTCATGTCACGAAACAGTATCATTGATAATCAAGGCTTTTTGTCTCCCTTGAGAAGTTGAGGTTTTAGGTCCATAGTCCATCTAGTGCTATAGCTCCGTCAATGCTGCATTCTAGTTCCGTAAAAGCAATATTTACCTGTCTCAAGCCAATCAATATCACCTATCAATCCCACAATTTTTACTCGATTTTTGAAAGTCCAGACACCCTTTTAGATATTTCTGTTCTACACATCTTTGAGAATTCTGTTGAAATTGATCTGTGTGCGTCTAGAGGAGAAGCCTAGAAAACTGTTCTGAATTCAGCACTGTTTGTAAACTGAAATAATTTTTTTTAAAAAAATGTCGGCTCACTCACAGTTTTAAAGCTAGAATTATTTTTTGGCTCATGGGGTAAATTTTTTGCTCACACCTTAGAGGGAACATTGGCCTACAGGTGGAGGCAGTGGCTCTTTCCCAGACCATCTGGTAGCAGGCTATTGCCCAATGGTCATTTACCTGTCCAAGTAAGCACTGATGGTTGCTAGGAGGACCAGAGACCATCAGAAGGAAAAGGAGTTCTTCTTCACTCCAAGCATGGTTGGATTGTGAGTTTGCTGCAGCGGGTGGCCATGAGTTTTGGAGATTAAAGAAAGTCATAGAGGACAGGGCCATTAAAAGACAGCCACCCTCTAAATACTACTGATGGGAGGCAGACTACATGCAATGGCTTTGGTCTCCATGCCCTGCTGGTAGACCTTATGGGATGGGGTCTTGTTGGCCACTCTGTGACACAGGATGACTGACTTGATGGGCTATTTAACCTGATCCAGCACATCTGGTCTTCTGGGCTTACGAAAGGCCAAGCAACATGGCCTTTAAAAGCATAAAAGTAACATATATTTCACTTGCCAGCATGGTATAGTGGTCACAGAATCAGAACAGGATCTGGGACACCCAGGTTTGAATCCCCACTCTTCCACGGAAGCTTGCTGGGTGACCTTGGGCCAGTCACACTCTCTCAGCCTGACCTGCCTCACAGGGTTGTTGTGAGGGTAAAGTAGAGAAGGGGAGAATGTTGTAAATCAGTTTGGGTCCCCACTGGAGAGAATAGATAGATAGATAGATAGATAGATAGATGATGAAGAAGAGACAGAGAGAGAGAGAGACAGACAGACAGACAGACAGATATGCATGCTTCCACATTTGGTATAGATCTGTAGTGTGCATCAGCTATAGGAATTTTGGGGAATATCCTGCCCTGAAGTGTATGTTTTGTTTTGAAGCCTTGTATTCTGCTATTATTATCAGCACAGATAACCACACTATAACACATTAATGCAAAAAGTCAAATGATGTAGAGCACAACTGAAAAGAACCTCTGGACCATGAGCAATTTCTTTCCTTGGGTCAAAACTGATTACACTAACCACATACCTATGGTTGTTTAATCAGTGTGCTGTCTCTAACCTTTCCTAAAAATATAAGTTGAGGCAATGGGTTGGATCCCACAAACCTTCCAATTGCACTAGATATCTTCTGCAAGCAGAAACACAAGAAAAAGACCATGGTAGCTGCTTGTGCTAAATCAGATTTACTCTATCTCTGCTTGCGTCATACAGCATCTTGTGCAACCAGTTTCTGGACACTGTAACATATAGGCAGGGGAATGCTAATTAAGTAGCACGAGATCTTCTATACGTTGAACTTTCCACTAGTGCATCCTTGGATCCAAGCTTGGTAATTATTGTCATTAGTAGTTGTAGTAGCAGTAGAATAGGGAAGGTGCCATGGTATAGCCCAATCAGGTCAGTTCTCAGAAACTAAGCAGGGTCAGTACTTGGATGGGAGACCACCAAAGAAGATTCTGCAGAGGAAGGCAATGGCAAATCCACCTCTGCTTCTCACTTGCCTTGAAAGCCCCTTGCTGGGGTTTGCCATAAGTTGGTTGCAACCTGATAATACTTCCCTACATACTTGTATTATTGTCCTGCACTGGATGGCCAAGGCTGGCCCAATCTCATCAGATCTCGGAAGCTAAGCAGAGTGAGTCCTTGGAGGAGAGACCACCAAGGAAGGCTCTGCAGAGGAAGGCAGCAACAAACCACCTCTGCTTCTCACTTGCCTTGAAAGCCCCTTTTGGGGTTGCCATAAGTCAGTTGCAACTTGTTGTTGTTGCTGTTGTCCTGTATAATGCAAATGGGGAGGGTGATCATGTCTCTTACACAAAATTTCGATAGTTTTTAGATGCTCCCATGGCTATTCCTCCCCACCCCCACCCTGGATTAAGCCTGCTTGGGGCAACACCATGAGGGCAACACCAGATATCAGCAGTGCAGGAGAAGACAATGGCCATGCCTTGCTTAGGGTGACCAAATACCTTGTGTCAAGACCGCCCTAGATGTGGTCTTGTAAGCAAGAGGTGATTGGCTCACCACGTTATGGTGTAGTCAGTCTTTTGCCTGTTGTGTTCAATGAATTTATTTCCTTGGATTTTTTTTCTTTAAAGTTTTTTTTTATTACACACACTATATTTTTATGCCATTAGAGGATGTAGCAACAACTAAGTAAGGCACCCACCACTCCAATTATGTTGTAACCATCGATTGGTTTGTTTGTCAGCCAGTCTGTGGACATTCCAGAGTGCCAGTTAGAAGTGAACTGGTCCATATCCGTTTTATACCACTCCACTGTCATTTCTTAGAGCTGAGCTATGTGATCACCTGATGCATCTGCTTAGGGGTTGCCAACTTCCAGGTAAGACCTGGAGTTCTCCTAGAATCACAACTGGTCTCCAGACTACAGAGATCAGTCCTCCTAAAGGAAACGGCAGTTTGGAAGTGTGGGCTCCAGGGTATCCCATCTCAGTTGAGTGTCAGAATCAGTTAATTCTGTCAATGTAATCTTGCATGCACACTATGTATTCTGTTATGTCTTTATGTATTGGACCTGTATTTTCTCCTTTGCTTGGTCGGGAGGGTGACAACCCCTAGGGTGAGAACAACGAGGCCTCTCATCCCTGCCTCCGCATTCCAGCTGCCCCGGCAGTAACTTCAAGGGGAGGAAAGGCTCTCATCTCTTATCTATGCTAAAGAACCTTGGAGCCTTGAATTGTTATGTGAACGGAGGGGTCTGGTTTGGGAAGGGAAATTTACTGCTTAACACCTCACTTTTTTCCTGTGTGAACCAAACGGTCAAGACACCTTTTAGCCCGCCAATTTTCCCTCCTAGGGATTGGCTACCTATGGGTAATTCAAACTCCTTGGAATGGTATAATAGACCCGCTTGTATTATTTGTCTCATCTCTGACAATACCCCGAGACGCTGTACTAATGTAGGAATAGGCAATAAAGAACTGTGGTTAACCAACCGAGATCTGATCCTTGACTACTTTGAGCAGGACTCTCACAGATTGTCAGAGATTTTTCGCAGCACTTTAAAGGGTCCCACATATTTCCATCCTAATTTTCTGCTGGGCTGCAGCCCGTGGATATTTTTGGTAGAGAGATAAACTGAGTCCCCGGGTTGAAGGTCCCATCCCGGTGCTCGGCCGCGATCAGCATATTTTTTATAGTCCTCTTTGGCATGGTCCAAGGCTTTACCAATCAAAGGCCAGGAATCTTGGAGACTGGACCACCAGTTTTTGAAGTCTGAAGGGGGAGCCTGGGGGTCTTCCTTGAGGGTGGGGAGCGGTTTACCTTCAAAACCTCCCACTGCCATAAAAGGTGAGACCCCGGTGGAGGAATGCACTGCATTGTTGTAGCTATATTCTGCAAAGGGTAACAATTCCACCCAGTTATCTTGGTGGTAGTTGGTGTAGCACCTTAAGAACTGCTCCAGAATTTGATTAGTTCGCTCGGATTGGCCATCGGTTTCTGGATGGTAACCCGAGCTTAAGGCAGGTTCTATGTCCATTAGCTTCAAAAGCTCCCGCCAGAAGGTGGCAACGAATTGACTTCCGCGATCGGACACCACCCTTCTCGGAAAAGCATGTAGTTTTATCACCTGGTTAAAGAAGGCTTTAGCCATCCCTTTGGCGGTGGGTAACTGTTTGAAAGGAGTGAAATGGGCTTGTTTGGAAAAGGTGTCTACTACTACCCAGATCACTGTTTTTCCTTTTGAGGGGGGCAAATTGGTAATGAAGTCCATGGCTATGTCTTCCCAGGGCCTGGAAGCCGTGGGGAGGGGGTGTAACAATCCCGGGACTTTACCTCCCCGTTTTTTACACATTAAGCAAGTTTGACATGCCGAGACGAAATCCGAAACGTCTCGACGCATGCGCGGCCACCAGAATTGCCGTTGGATCAGGTTAAGGGTTTTTAGGAATCCAAAGTGTCCGGCAAGCTTAGAGGAGTGACAATTTAGCAGGATTTCTTTGCGTTTGGTTTGTGGCACCACTAATTTGTCCCCACGGAACCAACAATTGTCCTTTCTTTTTTCGCACTCTCCCATTGCTTCTAATTCCTCTATTTCCTCAGGGGCATATTCCCCCCCCCATTGACAGTTCCCAGTGGTGAGCTCGGTTTTCTTTGCTTTGCTCCTGGTGATAACCGCTCCTCCCAGCTGCTGGGGGGAGAACATGGAATCGAACACCTCGTCTTTCAGACTCTCGTGTTGGGGCAATCTGGACAACGCGTCTGCCAGGGAATTAGCCTTCCCAGGAAAGTGCTTTAACACAAAGTTAAATTTTGAGAAGAAGTCCGCCCAGCGCAGTTGTTTGGCGTTGAGGGACCGCTGCATGCGCAAAGCTTCTAAGTTCTTATGATCTGTCCATATTTCGAACGGAGTTTGCGCCCCTTCCAGCCAGTGGCGCCAGGTAGTGAGCGCCAACCTAATGGCCGCAGCTTCCTTGTCCCACACCGACCAATTCCTCTCCGTTTCATTGAACTTCTTCGATATGTACGCTAAGGGGTGTAATTTCCCTTCGGCGTCCCTTTGCAGGATGGCCCCCCCCATTGCTACATCCGAGGCATCAACATGGATTATAAAGCCTTTAGTCTCATCTGGGTGCGCCAAAATAGGCTCCGAGGTAAAAAGAGTTTTTAAAGCCTCAAATGCCTTCTGACACTCCCCATTCCACGCTAGTTTCTCTCCCGGCTTTCCTGCCTCAGGACCCCTCCCCTTGGTTTTTAACAAGTCCGTTAAGGGAAGGGTGACTTTGGCAAAGTCCTTGATGAAAGTCCGATAGAAGTTACAAAATCCTAACAGGCTCTGCAGCTGCTTTCTCGTTCGCGGAGCCTCCCATTGCACCACCGCTTCCACTTTCCCCGGGTCCATTTCCAACCCCTTCTGAGAAATGCGGTAGCCCAGGAAGTCCACAGACTCGCGGTGAAACTCGCACTTAGACAGTTTCACAAACAGCTGGTTTTTTAGTAATGTTGACAGCACTTCTCGAACCAAAGTCACATGTTCGTTCTTATCAGTGGAATAGATCAAGATATCATCTATGTAACATAACACGCCCTTAAATAGGTGCTTGTGCAACACTTCGTTGATTAAACTCATAAAGACCCCGGGCGCGCCACTTAAGCCGAACGGCATCACGAGGTATTCAAACTGCCCCAGGGGGGTGTTAAAAGCAGTCTTGGGTTCATCCCCCTCCCTTATGCGCACCCTGAAGTAGGCATCTCGCAGATCCAACTTGGTGAAAATCTTCCCCTTGGCCGCCTCTGCCAAAAGGTCTTTTATTAACGGGAGGGGGTAAGCATTAGAGGTGGAGACTGCGTTTAGCCCCCGATAATCCGTGCACAATCGCAAGCCGCCATCCTTTTTCTTTCGGAACAGCACGGGCGCCGCAAAAGGGGACTTGGCGGGGCGGATAAACCCCCTGGCCAGATTTTTGTCCAAAAACTTCCGCAACTCTTCTCGCTCCGCCGGGCTCATGGAATACAATTTACCCTTTGGGAGTTTTTCGCCCGGGAGGAGCTCTATGGCACAGTCCGACAACCGGTGGGGGGGCAGCTCGTCCGCCTCGGTCTCACTAAACACTTCCAGTAAGTCTCTATATTCCTTAGGCACCATGGCCGGGACGAGAGCGAGGGCGGCCGCGGGAGACGGCGGGCTGGGGGGCCCGGGACCCCATCCTGGGTCCCAACGGTGGCTCTGGCAACGTTCGTCTACCCACGAAATCTTCCCCTCGCTCCATTTTATATAGGGGTCGTGCGCCCCGAGCCAAGGGCTACCCAACACCATAGGGAATTGGGCATTAGGGGTTATGACGAAAGCTCTCTTCTCCCAGTGGTTCCCCGTTCCCAAAATTAAGTTCTCAGTCTCTGCTATGCACTCCTCCTTCATCTCGGACCCATCCATCTGGGTAAATTTCAGGGGTTCTGCTAACGGGGTGACTTTGGGTCCCAGCCCCTCCACTACTAGGGGGCTGATTAGGTCTCGCGCACACCCAGAGTCAATTAAAGCGCGGACCCTCATGTGGGTTCCTGATCCTGGGGTCACCACAGTCACTACCATATATAACAAGGGGCCGGGGATGCTCACCGGAGATGGCGCTTCGTTGTGGGGGACCTGCAGTTCTGCGCCGCTCACTGCAGGCCGTTGGAGTTTCCCGACATCTGGGTTTCCATCAGCTCCAGCTCTCCCTGCTCACTCGTTGCCCCTTCCAGCTGCAAAGCCCGGGGTTTCATGGGGGTCTTCCCCCGAGTCGGGGTGCCTGCAGGTCCTGGAGTTGAGGTCTTCGGGCCCTTTCCCCCTCCTCTTGGACACGCCGAGGCGAAGTGGCCACTTTCCCCACACTTCATACACAACCCTTGCCGGAACCTCGAGTCGCGGACGTCTTGTATGTTGGATCGGGGCTTCGCTCGTGGGCCCGCTCTGATAGCGGCGGTTGCGGATGCTCCCATCTTGATCAGGGCGAAACGTTCTTCCATGTCGGTGGCCGCCCTCATCCAGCTAGTCAGCGTGCCCGGGCGGCCTCCCAGCAGCACAGTCTCGTAGATTTCCGGGTTTAGACCCTCCCAATACTTCTCCATGAAGAGTTCCTCCGGCCATCCGTGGATCTTGGCAGCGATGCGCCGGAATTTTTCAGTGTATTCTCTCACTGACGATCTTCCCTGGAACAGCTTCCTCAGCTGATTTCTGGCTTTTTCCTCACCCAGCGGGTCTTCGAACTGGTGCCGGAGAGCCCACATGAAGTTGTTCAAGGAACGCAGCTCAGGGCCAGGGTTGTCGTGCAGGCTCACATACCAATCGCTGGCGGTGTCTTTCAGTTTGGATCCGATGTAGCCTATGCGATCCTTCTCGGTAGGATACAGGTGGCCCCAACTGTCCAGGAATCTCCCGATCTCGAGCGTGAAGAAACGTAGCTTCTCGGGGTCCCCATCGAAAGTAGTCGTCAGCGGGTCGGAAGGGGGTGGGCGAGCGGCCGGCGCGGCCGGGACTGGGGCGGGTGCGGGGACGGGCCCCGGGACTGGAACCGGGACGACCGGCTGAGCCGGCTGCGCGGGCACAACGGGCGCCTGTGGCTGAGCCGGAACCCCTCCGGGTGCTGGCTGCTGTGGTGGGGCTCCGACTCCTTGACCGAGGAGGGCGCCTTGCATCGCCACCATAGCGTCTCGAAATTGATGCTGGAGATCGAGGGCCAGCTCGCGGAGCTCGGAGGTGAGTTGTAGCCTCAGGTCTCCCATCATCTGATCCAGCGGGACCGTCTGCTCCTCTCGATACGGATCGGGCCCATACAAATCCAGTGTCTCCTCTTCGGGAGGCGGGCGACGCGGTCCTCCACGGCGGACTGGCTCGCGGTCGTCTCCTAGGTAGCTCGGTCTCCCGCGATCGAGCTGGTCGCCGGTGAGCGGCACTCTCACCCCTTTCCTGTCGTGCACCCACGAAGTCACGGATCGGCCTCCGAAGTGGCTCCAAGTGTACTGGGGGGTCACGCTCTGATGGGTAATCGGGCGGCGCGGGATGTAGTAAGCCCCCTGGCTCGTGGTCACCGGCACCTCGGGACCTCCTCCGCCGCCGCCACCCCCGTTCCCCGGATCCGTCGGGGTAACCGGGGCCTCCTCTGGAGTGGTAGGTTTGAGGGGGACGAGATCGTCTTCTGACATGGTCAGGAACGATCGAATCCCAATCAAGGATCTCTGACAATCTGATGTCTCCTTTGAACTCGAACTGCCTAAATCACTAAGTTCCATACATCCTGTGTTTCATTTCAGCTTGCTGAAGAAAGATCCTGGGCCGAATGCATGGCATCCAGTTCCTCCAGTTCCTCCTCCACTGATGAAGGAGGGGAGTCCACACTACGAGATAACTGAAATCCTGGATTCCAAGACAAAGAGGGGCCATTTGTATTACTTAGTTAGATGGTTAGATTTTGGCCCGGAACACAATGAATGGATTCGTTCTGAACATGTTCATGCCCCCAAGTTAACTAAACTGTTCCATAAAATGTTCCCTGAAAAAGCTAGGTGAAGGGAATCATGGGGAGGGCAGGGTGTCAGAATCAGTTAATTCTGTCAATGTAATCTTGCATGCACACTATGTATTCTGTTATGTCTTTATGTATTGGACCTGTATTTTCTCCTTTGCTTGGTCGGGAGGGTGACAACCCCTAGGGTGAGAACAACGAGGCCTCTCATCCCTGCCTCCGCATTCCAGCTGCCCCGGCAGTAACTTCAAGGGGAGGAAAGGCTCTCATCTCTTATCTATGCTAAAGAACCTTGGAGCCTTGAATTGTTATGTGAACGGAGGGGTCTGGTTTGGGAAGGGAAATTTACTGCTTAACACCTCACTTTTTTCCTGTGTGAACCAAACGGTCAAGACACCTTTTAGCCCGCCAATTTTCCCTCCTAGGGATTGGCTACCTATGGGTAATTCAAACTCCTTGGAATGGTATAATAGACCCGCTTGTATTATTTGTCTCATCTCTGACAATACCCCGAGACGCTGTACTAATGTAGGAATAGGCAATAAAGAACTGTGGTTAACCAACCGAGATCTGATCCTTGATCCTTCCCATCCTTCCCATCCTTCCCATCCTTCCCATCCACAAACTCGGCCCTCTCCTGACACTGCCCTCAAATCTCCAGGAATTTCCCAAATCAGAGTTGGTAACCCTACCATCTGCTGCTAGACTGCACAACTTTTGACTGCAGATGGAGGGAATCAGATATACCTCTATGCACACAGAAAAGAAGAAGAAGAGACTGGATTTATACCCTGCCCTTCACTACCCGAAGGAGTCTCAGGGCAGCTTACAATCGCCTTCCCTTCTTCTCCCCACAACAGACACCCTGTGAGGTAGGTGGGGCTGAGAAGGCTCTGAGAGAACAGCTCTGAGAAAACTGTGAGTGACCCAAGGTCACCCAGCTGGCTTCATGTGGAGGAGGAGTGGGGAATCAAATCCGGCTCTCCAGATTGGAGTCCGCCACTCTTAACCACTACACCACGCTGGCTCTCCAGGGGTAGACATTCTTTCATATTGTAGCATGATGAAGAAATATTACCAGTCTCATTCCACAGGTCCAACACGGCAACTGCATCCTGATTTTAAAAGCCAGACTTGGAGTGTGAATCACCTATTAGAACAAAAAATCCTACAGAGCATTGTTGAATACAGGGCATTCATTAACCTCAAATAATTGATGTGCTGTACCCTTAAATGCATCAATTTACCCCAAACACTATCTACTTAATGTTCCTCAATTTAATTTATTGTAGGTCGAGCTCACTGGTCAATGTCTGTCTAGAATTAGAACAGGCAAGGGTGAGATGACAGCAGCCATTTGTTCTGGTAATAGACAGAATTATCACGGAGGAGGACACCCACAACCTTGAATGTCCCCGTCCCCACCCCAGCCGGTGGGAAGATGCTAACGATTTAAGGGTGGTTGACAGAAGGGTTGGCCAGAGGAGCCCCCAAGAGGAACAGGGGTTGATAGCAGGACAGGATACCTGGGTGGGGGAAGTTGCAGATGATCAAACCAGACTGTTATGGGTAGGTATAAAAATGGGCTCGGCTTGCCTGATGAGAGAGGCGATTTGGAAACCTGTTTAAGGTGGCCATCCTGTTCCCCAGGCTTCTTTTCTGGCTCATATCATACTCCAAGTTGGAGAACAACCTCTCCCTGAGTGGTGAGAGTTGATACTAAGACTTGATAAAAGCCAGGAAGGCAGTCTGGGGGTGTGGAGGTCACACAAGTATCTTTCTTGGGATTCTCCAGTCGGCTTGAAAGAATGCCATCTGCTCTGCTTATCTTTCCTATATAATAAAGCCGTTTTCAAGATTCCATGGGGCAAGATTCCATGGGGTGCCAAAATCAGTTGGCTGGACGGATTGCCACTCAAAAGGGGGTCCCTGGCTCCTGGCTGCATTCTCTCCCTGCTTTGTCTCAGTCCTGCCCACAGAGCCACTGGCCAGTGTTTCGGCCTCAGTCTGGAGGGAGCCAGCGAAGGGGAAGGACTGACTGGGTGCTGGGTCCACTCTTCTCTTCCGCCCACTGCCAGGTGGGTCTAACGGTCCCCTCAGTGGCCTGCTTCTGTCAGTGAAAAGACAATGGACTATAAGTATAACCCCCTCCCCCACACACTGCTAGCATGCCCAGAATAAACTGTCAGAATAAACTGTGAAATGGGAGCATTTCACACAGCTCCCCGTAGTGCTTCAAGACCGGTACAAGAACAGAAGAATGCTTGGGAGAAGGTTTCAAGGTAAACCGGCTCAGGAACGCTTCCCCAAAGGGAGAGGTATGCTTCTGTGTGAAAGGGCCAATATGTTCTGTTCTGTGTGAAATGCCTGACAGAAACCATTACTGAAGAGTTCCCGAAACGGAACATATTGACTGTGTAAAATTCCTCAGGCCCTCTCTGCTGCTTAGCTCTACCACGGCTGGCTGGCTAATGAGGTGGGCCAGCAACCATCAAACCATTCCCTTCAACCCCCTGCTGTGTGGCTGACTTTTCCCCTAGGGTTGCCAATCTCCAGATGGGACCTGGAGATCTCTCGCTGTTACAATTGATCTCCAGATGACAGAGATCAGTTCCCCTGGAGAAAATGGCTGCTTTGAAGGGTAGACCTTATGGCATTATACCTTGCTGAGTCCTTCCATCCCCCACCCCAAAAAAATGCTGCCCTCCACAGGATCCACCCCCCAAATCTTCAGGTATTTCTATCATAGGGTTGCCAGGTCTGGGTTGGAAAATCCCCAGAGACTTTGGGGGTGGATCGAGGAGAGGGTGGGGTTTGGGGAGGGGAGGGGCCTCAGCATGATACAATGCCATAGAGTCCACCCTCCAAAGCAGCCATTTTCTCCAGGGGAGCTGATCTCTGTCAGCTGAAGATCCATTGTAAAAGCAGGAGATCTCCAGGCCCCACCTGGAGGTTGGGAACCCAATTCCATCATCAGAGCCGACAACTTTCCCCTCAGTGCCCATTGCTAGGCAACCAAGCTTGCTTCTCTGAAAGCCCCTTTCCGCACCTATGTTGGCCTTTGGGAGAAAACTCTTTGGGGCCAGCTGAACAGAATGCCATAGAGGCCACCCTCCAAAGCAGTCATTTTCTCCAAGCGAGGGGGGAAGATCTGTTGTCTGAAGTTCAATTGTAATGCCTGGCAATCTTCAGGCTCCACCTGGAGATTGCCTACCCTAGGCGTAGCAGTCAGTGCTTCAGAGCAGGATCTGCTAGACCCAGGTTCTTGCTGAGTGGGTGATTTCGGGCCAATCACAGACTTTAAGCCTAACCTACCTCACAGGGTTGTTGTGCAAGTCAAAAAGGGGGAGAGGAGAATGATGTCAGCTGCTTCAGTCCCCATTGCAGAGAAAGACTGCTTTTCCTCCAGGGGAAGAATGCTTGCCAATTTCCAGGTGAGGCCTGGAAATCACTCAGAATTACAAGTGCTCTCCAGATGGCAGAGATCAGTTCCCCTGGAGAAAATGGTGGACTCTACTTCCTTATACCCTGCTGAGATGGACCTTTTATGACAGCCAATGTGACATAGCAGTCAGGGCTTCAGAGCACGGTGGAGGCTGCGGGGGGTGGGAAATGGAAACTTGAAGAGTGAGGTTGATGATTGTCTGGAAAGGAGATAGGGTTGCCAACTCCAGGTGGAAAATTCCTGGAGACTTGAAAGATGGAGCCTGGAGACAGTGAGGTTTGAAGAGGAGTGGGACCTCAGACAGGTACAATGCCATAGACTCCACCTTCCAAGCCAGCGAGTCCCTCATGGGGAACCATTGTTGCCAATCTCCAGGTGGGGGCTGGAGATCACTCAGAATTACAACTGCTCTCTAGGGGGGAGGAGATGGAAAGCTGAAGCCAGGGGGCACATAACAATATATTGATGGTTGGCTGGGAGGTAGGGTTGCCACCTCCAGGTGGGGACATTCCTGGAGATTTGAGGGGTGGACCCTGGAGAGGGTGAGGTTTCAGCAGGGGTGGGACCTCAGACAGGTTCAGTGCCATCGACTCCACCCTTCAAACCACCCGTTCCCTCATGAGGAACCATTGTTGCCAATCTCCAGGGGAGGAATGGAGATCACGCTGAATTACAACTGCTCTTCAGATGGCAGAGATCTTCCCCTGGAGAAAATGGTGGACTCTGTATCATTATACCCTGCTTAGGTCGCCACAGCAAATTGACACTGAGTGCCCAAGGCCGGGGCACTCTCCCAGAGCCTCTTTCTAGAGCCCATTGTATTTATTTCCACAACGAGCCTTATTCCTAGTCTCTCTATATAATAATTCTCTGCTGGTGGTGGCACGTTCCAGAAGATTCCACATGCCACCCCAGCCTTTGGTCCCCTGGCCTGTCACTCAAGCTGGGACAGCTTGAGCTATCCACTAGCTGCGTTGCCTGAGTCTTGCCTTCCCCCCATAGCCAGTCAGAACACAGGTCATTTGCATATGTGGCCTGATTGGCCTTTTCCTCTAACATTCTAAACAGTTTGCTGTTGCTGTACATTGCCTGAGTCCTGAGGTAAACTACATATCCCTTAAACGGTCATTGGAGTCAGCTAGGAATATTTTCGGGAGGGGGCCTGGGGGGGGCACCAGCTAATTAAGTTAAAGTTAATTAGTGAAACTCCTTAGAAGCCAGCCTTCTTCTAAGGCAGCCCTGCACCCCCACCAGACTCCAGAGCAAGTGAGGGGGGTAATGCCCAGCAGCTGCAGCTTCCTCTCTCCCCTGTAACACTGCATACCTGCTCAAGTTGTGAAGCTAGGCAGGGAGAAGCAGGCAGTGGGCAGCAGCAGCATCCAGGAGAGGGATTGGGAGAGAAGAGAGGAAAAAAAGAGATCTGATGGTGGAAGTCTCCCCAGCCCACTCACTCCGGCTAGCCCACCTGCCCACCCACCACACCACCGAGCAAGCCAGGCACCTCCTGCTGCTGGAACTGCTGCCACCTCCGCCGTCACTGCTCTGGATGTCACTGACTGGGATTTGAGCAAGGCTGGTGGGGAAGCAGCCAAGGTGCTCAGTTGTCTGGCAGCCAGGTCAGAGGCAGCACGGCACAGGCAGCATGGCACAGGTACTTTGGTGCTAGCCTGGGAGGGAGGGGCCTAAAAGAAATGCTAGGGGGCTGGGCCCTATGGGTCCCATGTTAGCTATGGGCCTGTCTGGAGTTGCCAGTCTCCCTGTGGGGCCTGGAGTCCTCCCAGAAATCACCGTGTTCCACAGCCACTGGGATCAGGTCCAAGCACGCACGGTTGCTTCCGCACTGAGGCAGGTGCATGGGGGTGTTTATGACCAGGTCCTCCCTTCCCTGGGAGTCAATCTGCCAAGACTCACGGCCCCTCACGTTGCCTTTGACACAGCTGAAATCTGGCACTCCACCTTTTCTCCTGCACATCCAGACGCTGGCGTGCCCTGCGTCTGGGACAGTCAGGTGAGCTAGGTGGGGACTCTGGCCTTGGTGATCAGTCTGGATCAGTCTCTCCCCCTGGCTGCCCCTCAGTCTCTTCGCCTTGCTGCCCCTCCTGCGCAGCTGCTGGGGCCTATTCTCCCTCAGGTGCTGGTAGAGGTTCCTCTTCTGGGCTGACCTCCAGGGGACGCTCCCTGCCTCTTCCTCATCTGAGAGTAGCCAGCCTCAGCAGAGCCAGGGCCCACGACAGGACCCCAACCTTTTTTGAGCCTGTGGGCACATTCAGAATTCTGGCAGAGGATGGTGGGGGACAGGCATAACCACAAAATGGCTGCTGCCAGAGGCGGAGCCATGCACACACACACATCATTTCCTCTACAGAAAATTTCCCATCTATTACAACTGCTCTCCAAATGACCAAGATCGGTTCTCCTGGAGACAATGGCTGCTTTGGGCAGTGGACTCTATAGCACTGTACCCTGCTGAAGTCTCTCTGCACCCCAAACCCAGCCCTCCCCAGGCTCTACCCCTCAAATATATAGGTATTTCCCAACCCAGAGTTGGCAACCTTGTAACTGGCTATGGAACCGCTTTCTCTTGGAACCCAGAAGACATGGCATAGGAGGAGGTGGTTTTCTACCTTAGCTGTCACTGCATAGCCCCAAATCAACATAAGTCAGGGGTGGAGGGAACCATACCTGTTACCATGAGGCTGTCCTCCCATCCTACCCACTTGGGGCAGCAAAAGGACTTGAGACAGCCCTGCCTTCTAGCTAAGCAGAAGGAAAGAAATATGGCCTGCCTCCCTCTGTTTTCCCCTTCCCTCTGCCACCCCACCAGCCACAGCCGGGACACTCATCTGAAGCTTCCTTCTAGAGCCAGTTGTTTTTCTTCCCACAATGGGCCTCACTCCTAGTTTCTGAATAAATATATAGCTGAAAGAATTTAACCCCTGTACTGTTGTCCCTGGAATCTCTCACTGCTCAGGGAATTAAAGAACACCTAACACACCCTAAGCCTGGATTAAAGGGTTTGAGGCCAGGGAATCTGAGAGAGGAAGAGGCTAACAGCATAGCTTTATATAGGAGAGCCAGGGTGGTGTAGGGGTTAAGGGCAGCTGACTCTAACCTGGAGAATCAAGTTCGATTCCCCACTCCTCCTCCACACGAAGCCTGCTGGGGGACCTTGGGCCAGTCCCAGTTATCTCAGAACGCTTTCAGCCCCACCTACCTTACAAGGTGCCTGTTGCGGGGAGGAGAAGAGAGGGCCATTGTGAACCACTTTGAGACTCCTTGAGGTAGAGAAGAAGAGAAGAGATTGGATTTATACCCTGCCCTTCACTCGGAGTCTCAGAGCGGCTTACAAACGCCTTTCCCCTCCCCTCCCCTCCCCACAACAGATACCCTGTGAGGTAAGTGAGGCTGAGAGAGCTCTGACAGAAACTTGCTATTTCAAGGACAGCTCTAACAGAACTATGACTTGCCCAAGCTCATCCAGCAGCTGCAAGGGGAGGAGTGGGGAATCCAGGGCTCATTTCGAAGCAGGAGCTCCTTTGCATATTAGGCCACACACCCCTAATGTAGCCAATCCTCCAAGAGCTTACAGAGCTCTTCTTACAGGGGCTACTGTAAACTCTTGGAGGATTGTCTACAGGGGTCATTTCAAAGAAAAAGAGGTGCAGGATCTCATTAGCATAACTCACTGGCATAACTTATTTGCATATGCTAAAGCACTTGACATCACTGGAAGTATGTCAGAAGGCGAGAGAGAGAGAGAGAGAGAGAGAGAGAGAGAGAGAGAGAGAGACGGCAGTAGGGTTGCCAAGTGTCCCTTACTTACTGGCGGAGGGAAGTTCTCCATCGTTCAGGAGTTTCCTGGGCGTGCGCGCGAAGAGCGCGTGCCCGGCAACGTCGCCCGGAAGTGACGTTGTCACGTTGGGGGCGTTGCCAGGGCGACGCTCTGGCAATCGCCCCAAAACTCTATGGTATCATAGAGTTTTGGGGCGAATGCCAGAGCGTCACCCTGGCAACGCCCCCAACGTGATGACATCACCTCCAGGTGACGTCATTACGTTGGGGAAGGGGGGTGGGGTTCCCCCCGCCGGCCAAATGCTGGCCGGCGGATCGGGAACCCCTGTAGCGGGGAATCCCCCGCCCCCCGGGCTGACTTGGCAGCCCTAGCCGGCAGAGAGGGGAAAGTTACTAATCCAAGCCTCAGAAATACCACTGTTCTGGGAGGGTAGCTTCAGTGGTGGCTGAAACCTTCAGAAGGCTGGTTGGAGGAATAAGGACCTTTCCAGGGGACGGGGTCATTTTGCTGCAGCCATGACACAAGCAGGCATTCCCCCGTGGGGGGGGGGCTGGCACCAACTCCCAGAGCTGCGCTCCCTCGAGCTCCTGCTCGAAATGACCCCTGACTGGCTACATCAGGGATGTGTGGCCTAATATACAGAGGAGCTCCTGCTCTGAAATGAGCCCTGGGGGAATCAAACCCAGTTCTCCCAGATTAGAGTCCACACACTTAACCACTACACAAGACAAGCAGGACAGAAAAACCTTCTCTTCAAAGTGTGCACGCACACAAAAGCTTATACCCAGAATTAAACTTTCTTGGTCTTAAGGGCACCCCTGGACTTCAGCTTTGCTCTGTTGCTTCAGACCAACATGGTCACCCACCTGAACCTATCTTCTTCTACTTGTCCTTCTTTTGTTGATAGCCATTCACAAGCACAGACCTTTCCGAGGTCTCTCAAAGATTCCGCTCTCTGTAATTTTAAACACATTACATAACCCCCAATTTCAGCATGTATTTTTTTTTTAAAAAAAAAATAGAACTTTGTTTAAACAAGCGTCTGATGGCTTTGTCTTCTTACATAAACAGGTTGGGGTCGAGTGGTAAGGATAAGCCCTGCAGGAAAACCCAGTCGTTTCTTCACGAGGCACTGACGACTCAAAAGGTGACATCTTTCCCCTCGAGTCACTACTGAATGAACTCTCCTGTAGTATCTGGGCACACAACCAAGTGGCTGCAAAAAGCTCTTTAAGGTGAAAAAATATGCAGTTCTAAAAGGTTTCTTGACGAGAATAAAGGTTGTCTTTCAGCCCTCGGGCCCAAACTAATTTCTTTCTGCCCTCAGTACCATTTAAAAAAAAAACAAAACCCAAACCCATACCTTGTAGTTTCAGTAATGGGAGAAATTCTTTTGTTTGACAGACGGGGATGGGGGGGATCTACCCTGTGTGAAGCTTTGTTACACCACAACTTCCTCGTTTTACACATAAGAAAGCTCATTGTTTTTTTGTCTATAATGTATTTACTTTAATTTTATTTACTGCAGTGGCTCAAGCCGTTAAGACACTGAACTGCAGACTGGAAGGCCGGTAGTTCAGCAGTTCGAGACCTGAGTGCTGCATGACGGAGTGAGCTCCCGTCTCTGGCCCCGGCCCCTGCCAACCTAGCAGTTCGAAAGCAAGAAATTGCAAGTAGATAAACAGGTGCTGCTTCGGTGGGAAGGGAACAGCGTTCTGTGTGCTCCGGCGTCTAGTCATGCCGGCCACATGACCAGGGAAACGTCTTCGGACAGCACTGGCTCTTTGGTTAGGAAACGGAGATGAGCACCGCATCCCTAGAGTCAGATTCGACTGGCTTTCGAGCAAGGGAAACCTTTACCTTTACCTAGGCCTATTCCAAGGGTTCCTCAGTCTTTAAAAACAATTATTTGTGTGTGTGTGTGTGCGTGCATGCGTGCGCGCATGCCTGGAAGTCATGGTGACTTCTGGCGACCCCTACTGGGGTTTGGACCTTTCAGAGAGGTGGCTGGATTGCCTGCCTCTGCATCCCGAGCCCCGGTATTCCTTGGGGGTCTCCCTTCCAAGTGCTTGCCAGGGTCGGCCCTGCTTAGCTTCCGAGATGAGATGAGATTGGTCTTGCCTGGGCTATCCGGGCAAGGGCTTCTTCTCAACCTTTTTGAGCTTGCGGGCACCTTTGGAATTCTGACACACTGCGGTGGGCGCAGCCACAAAATGGTTACCACAAAATAGTTGCTAGGGATGTGCATTCAGATCTTCCTGAGCCGAAAATATACCCCCCCCCCCCCAAAAAAAAAAACTTTATTGGTATTTTTCGGCATTCCAAAAGAATCCAAATACTTTGCCATTGTTGGGATCCAGGATTTTTTGAAAATCTCAAAATTCGGGGGGACCCAATAGACTCAAACCATTAAAAAATCAACAAAAAATTGCACACCCCTAATAGTTGCTGAGGAGGTGGAGCCAGTCATAGAATGGCTACTGAAGCTTACCTTCAGTCCCCCAGTGAAGATTGTTGTGATGACAGTTGCTGCCAAAGCAACATTTTTTTTAAAAAAAATCTGCACAGCCAATCAAATTCCCAGTGACCAATCACAAACCTTACTGGGCAAAAGCCTCAGCTGGTCCCACCCACTTTAAAAAAACCCCACTTGCCAGCCACCAGGAAAGGTGCTGGCAGGTACCATGGCAGTCATAGGGCACCACACTGGGGACCCCTGCCATAATCAACGGCTGGCCCATGCTTGGATCTCCTCCTGGAGAACTCCTGCCTGCTCCTTCTCTCCAAATTCCAATCAAGTAAAAAGTATTACCTTGCCACACTTCACTTTAAAGCTACCAACCCACCTCCAGTTGGGGATCCAAGACTGGATCCAGCTACATGTTGGTTAAACCGTACAAAGCAACTCTCCCTGATTTCATTTGGATCCATGGAGTGAGGGCATTTATCCCTTTCATCCGGCATAATCCACCTGGGAGAAATGGCTTCCCCTCCAGAGCGTTTAGTACCATTAAGAAGCAAGGCTGAGCTCCCTGCCCTTTCTCTTTATCAGGATTAATGATAGTTCAGGAGGGTCAGTTTCCGTCAAAGAAAAGGGGAAGCGTTAACAACGAAACCCTTTGCCCCAGTTTTGTGGGTCTGGTCCAGCTTCACGACATCCCGGCTGGTTATGAACATAAACTGAATACTGAGAGATCCAAGTGCAGTGCCAAGCGGAGTTAAACCTTTCTCAGCCCGTTGCCTTCAGTGAACTGAGAAGAGTCTAACTCTGCTCAGGATGGCAATGCCAATCATGGACCCCAGAGTAACATATTGTTTGGCTGACAGTATGGTAACTGGCAGGGGATGGCGGGGGGGGGGGACTTATCAGAAGCATCAGGGATGCCCATCCAATGCACAGCAACATGTCCACAGCACTGCCCACATGACCCGGAAGCAACATCATCACCTCCAGGAAGTCAGGGTGACGCTCTGGTATTTGACCATAAACTTTATGGTAAATTTGGCTTCTACCATAGAGTTTTGCCGAATTACTAGAGCATTGCCTGGATGTGGTGACGTCCCTTCTGGGTCATGTGGGCAGTGACATAGACACATTGCTGCACATCAGATGGAACTCCCTCTTTTTCAGGGTGAGTTTCTCTCCACCGGCCAGCTGATCAGTGGCAGTGAAGTGGGGCCCGGTGGCGGAGGACCCCACCAGTGTTCCCTCTAAGCTGAGTTTGTGTAAGCTAGCTCAGTTTTTTAGCCTCCAGCCCACACATTTTTGTCTTAGTTCAGGAAGGATGGCTCCAGAGCAAACTAATTTATGCAGCAGCCAATTCGCTCGCCCACAACTTTTATGCCAGTAGCTCACAAAGTAGAATTTTTGCTCACAAGACTCCACAGCTTAGAGGAAGCATTGAACCTCTGCCTAGGAGTCTGACAACCCTATATTTTGCCCATAAACTGTAGGTGAACGTTCAAATTTCTCTGTCCTCCTCTGTCCTGAGTATGTGTGTTCCATAACTATGAAATCCCCCTACAGCAACGTGTTGCCAGCGTCTGATTCCTGGACCTCCATTTTGCAGCTACAGTGGTTCCTGAAGATACAGAAGTGGGGGGTCAAAGTGACATTTATTTCATTGCTATTAATAAATACTTGGAAAATGCTGCTAAATGGGGATGTGTACATAGTGTAAGAAGAAGGGTAGTGTAAAATTATTGATGATGATTCACCTCTGTACCCCTGCATTGGCATGCTTGCAAAGGTCTCACTTCTGCCTACTAATCTCAAAATCCCTGTTTCAGTTTGTCCCATAAAATACTGTTTCCTATTTCCCCACACTGAATTTTCCATTTTTCAACATTATTTGTGTGTGCCACCGTTTGCAGATGGCATATACTGCATCTCTAAATTGCTGGCGTCTAGTAATGACAGATAAACAGAGCAAAACAAACAAGGAAATAATCAGTACCAGCAATAAAATGGGCAGATCGAAAATTATTCCCAATGACAGTGTGTGGAAACAAACAAATGAAACAGCATGTTTCTTCATCCCTATTCTTCCAGACATAGGTGTCAACTTTAGGGGGGCTGGGGAGCTGGAGACCCCCCCCTGAACTTTTCCAGGACATGCTGAGCCTCCCCTGGAGACAATGGCCTGTAATGTCTCTGGCCCAGCCCCAGCCCCCCCCCCCCCCCCCAGGAAATTGGAAAATCTATGCCCTTGCTTCCAGACGTATTAAGGGCCTTAATCTACTGTGAAATGTGTTGGTTTCTAGCAGGGGTCATTTCATAGAAAAAGAAGTGCAGGAGCTCATTAGCATAACTCATTAGCATAACTTATTTGCATATACCACACACACCCTAACATGCCGGAAGTGTGTCAGAAGGCAACACCCACCCCTCAGGCTCCACTCCACAGGTGAGTGAAACTGACCTGCTCTTCCTCCATTCCCTTCCCCATCCAATACTTTGTGCAATAAAAATAAGTGTAAAGAACACACCCTCATTCTCTTCCTGCTCCCTTGAAACCACCAGGTTTCAAATAGACTTGAGATACCCAGGACATGTGCACCACCCATCCCTTTCCCTTCCCCTTCCCACAACAAGACGCCCTGTGAGGTAGGTGGGGCTGAGAGAGGTCTTTTGAGATCTGCTCCTGAGAGAACAGCTCTGAGAGAACTTGTGACTGGCCCAATGTCACACCAGCAGCTGCATGTGGAGGAGTGGGGAACCAAATCTGGTTCTCCCAGATTAGAGTCCAACTCCTGACCACTACACCAAACTGATGCGGTGGAAGCTGCTGAAGTGTTGGTGAAATTTCTCCAGTACTTATGTGCCATGTGCCCAGATAATTTATTTATTATTATTATTTATTATTTATTAATTTCAATTTATATCCCGCCTAGCCAGCAGGACTGGCTCTAGGCGGCTTACAGCATAAAATCACTCCATTACAAAGTTAAAACATAACATAAAATAATTCACTTTAAAATTACAACGGACTTTCAACACAATAGCAGCATCATACCAGCACCGATACCTGCCTCTAGCTTACACCAACCAGGAGGCTACCACCATAGGAGTTTTAGAGATGGCCATCGTGCCATCTCCTAAGGGCCATTCCCCCCGGTGGCGGCCCCAAAAGCCTGGCGGAAGAGCTCCGCTTTGCAGGCCCTGCGGAACTGCAAAAGGTCCCACAGGGCCCTGATGTTCTCTGGGAGCTCGTTCCACCAGTGGGGAGCCGCCACCAAGAAGGCCCTGTTTCTGGTGGCTGCTAGCCTCGCCTCCTTCAGGCCCGGAAGGGTCAGGCGATGTTGGCTGCCTGACCACAGTGCTCTTTGGGATATATATGGGAAAAGGCGGTCCCTTAGGTAGGCAGGCCCCAGGCCATATAGGGCTTTAAAGGTTAAAACCAGCACCTTGAACCGGACCCGGTACGCTATAGGCAGCCAGTGCAGCGCCCTCAGCACAGGCTGGATGTGGTCCCTCGCTGAGGGACCCATCAACAGCCTGGCTGCAGCATTCTGCACTAGCTGCAGCCTCCGGAGCTGAGTCAAGGGCAGCCCCATGTAGAGAGCATTGCAGTAGTCTAGCCTTGAGGTGACCATAGCATGGATCACAGTCGCCAGGTTGGTGCATTCGAGGAAGGGAACCAACTGCCTAATCAGCCGTAGATGATAGAAGGCTGCTTTGGCAGTGGCTGCTACCTGGGCCTCCATGGTCAGGGAGGCATCCAGAAGCACTCCCAAACTCTGGACCCGCGGCGCTGGCACCAAAGGTGCCCCCCCGCAGGCCGGTAGTGGGATACCCACCCCCAGTCCACTCCGACTCAGGCAAAGGACCTCCGTCTTCATTGGATTCATTTTCAGACGACTCAGCTTGAGCCAGCCCGCTACGTCCTCAAGCGCCCGCTCCAGGTCATCCAGGGTGGCCCCGGACCGGCCGCCCAACAGCAGATATAGCTAGGTGTCATCCACATACTGATGACAACCCAGTTTATGCCTCCGGGCAATCTGGGCGAGAGGGCGCATATAGATGTTGAACAACATGGGAGATAACACCACCCCCTGAGACACACCACATACCAGTGGGTGCCTCTGGGACACGTGCTCCCCAAGCGCCACTCTCTGTCCCCGACCTTGGAGAAAGGAGACGAGCCACTGTAAGGCAAGCCCCTGAACCCCTATGTCGACAAGGCGGTGGATCAGTAACTGGTGGTCGACCGTGTCAAACGCAGCCGACAGATCTAACAGCACCAGTACCGCCGTTCCACCCTGATCCAGATGCCGCCAGAGGTCGTCTGTGAGAGCGACCAGTGCCGTTTCCGTCCCATGACCTGGCCGGAAGCCAGACTGAAACGGGTCAAGCACAGAGGTGTCATCCAGGAAACTCTGCAGCTGAATCACCACAGCCCTCTCCAAAATCTTGCCCAAATAGGGCAAGTTGGAAACTGGCCGATAGTTGGCCAATTCGGCCGGATCCAATGATGGTTTGTTTCAGGAGGGGGCGGACCATCGCTTCCTTGAGTGCTCCAGGGAACAGTCCCTCCTGGAGGGACTTGTTGACAATCTCCCTGAGGGCACCTCGTAACCCCTCCCGGCCAGCTTTTACCAGCCACGAAGGGCACGGATCAAGGCTGCATGAGGTTGGGCGCAGCTCTGAGAGCGCAGCTCTGAGAGTGTATACTTAGAAAATTTATATGCCACCTTGAGCAAGTCTCTGGAAAAGCAGCACACAGTCATAAAAGGAGCAATGATAAAATTTTTAATATTAAAAGAAAACATTAAAAACAATAAAGACCCTAGCAGGGCTTTCCCCGGGGCGCTGCGCCTCTGCACTGCTCGGGGAAGCCGAGGAGGGGGCGGGGATTGGTCATGTGCCTGCCCCCTGGGCTTCTCACTCCCAGAGCTGCGCTCCTGTGCGCTCCCGCTCCAACGGACCCCTGGTTTCTAGTCATGCACATAGGATTGAGATGAGAATGGGGACTGGTGTTAACAGGGTTGATGCCGTAAAGGCCCTGATGTCTCCTTAAAGCTATAGAAACCAATCATACTTGTCTTGCAAAAGAGAGGGGGGCTTTTCAAGGGAGCAGGGGGGTTCTCTCCCAAGTGAAAGCTTCCAGGTTCCCCCAAAACAGTAGACTTATTGTTCCCATCCACGCCAGGAAAGCACTGCAGAAGCAGAAAGCAAACACATAGATGATAGAAGACAGGGGTGGTCTTAGCCAAGGAGCCCAAGTTACCCTGGGCTCCACGCTGGGAGGGACCCTCCCAGCATACTTCTTTCCCAACCTCCAGGTGCAGCCAGCTTTGGAGACAGCTCTTGCCAACCCAGTGTCAACCCAGTGTGTTGCAGCAGTGAAAAAGGCAAATGCTATGGCTGGGGGTTATTAGGAAAGGGATCGACAATAAAACAGCCCATATTATAATGTCCCTGTATAGATCTATTGTGCAGCCTCATTTCAAATAGGTGTACACTTCTGGTCACCATATCTCGAAAAGGCCATCATAAAGGTGGGGAAAGGACAGAAGAGGGCAACCTAAATAAGTAGGGGGCTGGGCCACCTCCCCTATGAGGAAAGACTGAAGAGTCTGGGACTTTTCAGATTACAAAGTGATGACTAAGGGGGACATGACAGGTTTATAAAATTATGCCCAGGGTGGAGAGAGTTGACAAAGAGCATTTTTTTTCCTCCCTCTCCCAAAACACTAGAACTTGAGGGCGTCCAATGGAGCTGATGGACAGGGAAAAAAAGAAATACTTCTTTAGACAGAGAGGGATTAAAATGTGGCGCTTGGTGCCAGAGGTCTTGTAGCAATGGCCACAGGCATAGAGAGCTTTAAAAGCGGACTGAACAGATTCATGGAGGATAGGTCTATCAGTGGCTACTTGCCATGGTGATTAAAAGGAACTTCCATGTTCAGAGGCAGTAAACCTCTGAATCTGGTGTCAGGAGGCAACCTCAGGGGAACGTTTTGGCCCCTATGCCCTGTTGTTGGACCTCCAGAGGAACTGGTTGGCCACCATGTAAGACAGGACGCTGACCTAAATGGACCACTAGTCTGATCCTGCAGGCCTTTGTTACGTTCTTATGAAGGCCTCAGCCTCTCTGCCCTGTTGATGGACCTCCAGATGAACTGGTTGGCCCCCGTGTGAGACAGGATCCTGGGCTTGATAGACCCCTGGACTGATCCAGCAGGGCTCTTCTTAAGTCCTTATGCCTGCCTCATACAGGGCGAGGACTGCTGGGTTTTTGGCTCCATCCTGCATCGGGGGCCCCAGAATCACTAACTCAGCCCCTGACAGAAGACAGTGGGACACAGAGAAGAGAAGAGGAGGTGAAAACGCCTCCTTTCCCATTACAGGGAGCAGTGATTAAACCAAGTATTAAGAAGCTCTGTTTGTAAGACAACAAGGTAACAGTTTGCTACACAGACGTTTCATTATCCCATTGTAGGCTGAAAAGCTAAATATAGATTGGAGGCATCAGAAGGGCTACAAATGTCGAGGCTAATGTCAGAAGTACCTGGTTAAAATTCAGCTGCTTCATGAAGCAGCAAAAGCTGTTCAATGCCATCTGGCAGCTGTACGGTAGGGAGGGGAGAGAGGATCCACTTTCGGCTCAGGTACAATTACCAGCCGAACACGATCCGGGACATGAAATATACATCCCATTTAAAGCACTGACACACTGCAACACCGCTATAATGCCCTCGAAGATTCCATTTTAATGTTTTCTGAAGGCTCTGATTTCATTAGCGCATTCGCAGGGAGGGGAAGGGGGCGGCCTGACATCCGCGCAGGGCTGTCTCTGAAAGATAGAACAGGCGTGCACGGTTCTAAAATACCATGCAACGCAAGCTGTGAAACAGAGTTGCCAGATCAGCCCCGAAGCCAGGAAATTTTCCGATGGGGGGATTTGGAATTTGGGGGTGTCATGACATCACTGGTAACCTCACCGCGAGTGACCCTCCTCTGAGGAGAACTGAAGAGGAGGCAGCCAGGTAGCACTGCGCTGCTTCTTGACTGCCTCCTTGGCTCTCCAAGCAGGCGCCTCCCTGTATCTGCACCCGTGCGCCAGCCAGCGAGTCGGATCTTTAGGTCCTCTCAGTGAGCCGACATGCTTGCTGGGGCAGACACAATGGCCCGCCCCAGTGCCTCAGTGTGTCTGCGCCAGGCAGCCAGTGAGTCAGCTTTTTGAGAGCTCTTGGGGAGCTGATTTGCTGGCTGGCACAGATGCAGTGAGGCGCCTGGGTGGGCCTTTAGAGAATGGCCCACCCCAGCGCCTCACTGCATCTACCCCAGCCAGCCAGTGAGTCAGCTCCCCAAGAGCTCTCCAAGAGCCAACTCGCTGGCTGGCTGGCTGGCTGGCTGGCTGGCTGGCTGATGCTGGGGCTTGCCAGGGACTTGCTGGCTGATGCTGAGGCTTCTCTTAATCAGTGGGGAGCACAGCGCCTAAAGCCCCACCACTGGCTTTAGACCTGCACCAGATCCAGACTGGGGACAGAACCTAGGGAGGACACGGACGTCATTGGGGTACATTGCCATAGAGTCCTCCAAAGCATCCATCTTCTCTGGGGCAGACTGATCTCTGTGGTCTGGAGGTGAGCTTTAATTCCAGGGGATTCTCAGATCCCACCTGGAGGCTGGCCTCCCTACTGTGAAAGGGATGGTGCATGTTTTCTAGCCCCTGATAAGTCTGCTCCTTATTTATCTCATGTTTTTACTTCTATTTATTTACTTTATTTATATCCTGCCTTTCTCTTCAGTGGGGATTCAAGGCACCTCACACCATTCTTTGCTCTCCTGTTTTATCCTCGCAACACCTGTGTTCTGTAGGGTTGGGCTGAGGGTGTGTGGCTGGCCCGAGGTCCCCCAGAGAGCTTCCATGGCACGAGGGGGGGATTTGAACCTGGGTCTCCCAGACAGGGGTCCTTTGGGGCTGGAGCGAGGTGGAGCACAGCTCGGCCAGCTCAAGAGGGGCAGTAGGGCAGCCATGGGCCGAATCAGATTCTCTGATCTGATTCGGCCTGCCGCCGAATTGCCGCCGAAATTCGGTGGCAAATTTAAAAGCGGCTGTAGGGGAGGGGGGTTGAGGCAGAGGCTCCAAATTTGCAGGGTAGCTTCTGGGACCTCTCCCCCAAATGCCCACCAAGTTTCAAGAAGATTGGACCAGGGGGTCCAATTCTACGGGCCTCCAAATGGGTTGCCCCAATTCCCTCCATTGTTCTCTATGGTGGGAAAAAAGTAACACTTTTTCGCACCATAGAGAACAATGGAGGGGATAGGGCAACCTGTTTGGGGGTCCATAGATTTGGGCCCCGTGGTCCAATCGTCTTGAAACTTGGTGGGTATTTCAAGGAGAGGCCCCAGCAGCTATCCTGCAAGTTTGGAGCCTCTCCCTCAAATCCTCTTTCCTCCAGCCCCTCATATACCCTATGAGTTTTTGCCATTGATTTCAATGGCCCATAGGGTATAATGGGGCTGAAACTGACATTCCCTTTCTGACACACTTCCAGTGATGTCAGGGGATGTGGTATATGCTAATGAGTTATGCTAATGAGTTATGCTAATGAGCTCCTGCACCTTTTTTTTTACGAAAGGACCCCTGCGTCCCAGATATTAGTCTGACACTCTAACCACTGCACCACGCTGGCTCTCGATACTTTGTAATTCGGCTCTCACCAGCCTGCTGTGGTTAGCACTCACTTCTCCTACTTGTAATGCAAACAGGCTATATGCCAGGGTCCCAGGGACAAGACAAACAGACAGACAGCTATGTTAGTCTTTCTGTAGCAGTTGAAAAGAGCAAGAGTCCAGGAGCACCTTAAAGACTGAGAGCCAGTTTGGTGTAGTGGTTAAGAGCAGTGGACTCTAATCTGGGAGAACCGGGTTTGATTCCCCACTCCTCCGCATGCAGCCAGCTGGGTGACCTTGGGTCAGTTGCAGTTCTGTCAGAGCTGTTCTCTCAAGGGCAGTTCTCTCAGAGCGCTCTCAGCCCCACCTACCTCACAGGGTGTCTGTTGTGGGGAGAGGAAGGGAAAGGAGATTGTAAGCCGCTCTGAGACTCCGAGTGAAGGGCAGGGTATAAATCCAATTTTCTTCCTCCTCCTCCTCCTCTTCTTCTTCCAAAATTTGTGGAAGGGAAGAACTTTTATGAGTCACTGCTCACTTCTTCAGATACCTTCAGATCAATCAGTCTATCTATCTATCTGTCTGTCTGTCTGTCTGTCATCTATCTATCCATCTATCACCTGTCTATCTCAAACATTACAAAGCTCAAGGCAGCTTACAATATAAATAAAATATATATAATAAAACATGTAAAACCAGAATCTAAAATCACATTTTTAGGACTGCTTTAATCAAACGCCGTCCTAAATAAAACCATATTCAGTTGCCAAGTCCTGAAGACAGAAAGTGAGGGGGTCAAGTGCAGGTCCCTGGGGAGGTTTTTCCATAATTGTGGGGCTGCTACTGAAAAGGTCCTCCTCTCTCATTTACCCACCAAACAAGCTTCTTTGATTGATGGGACAGTCTGGAGGGTCTCTCCCTCTGATTCTAATTATCTGACAGGTGTTGGGGAAAATAGTAAAAAAATACTTAAATGCTCAGAGTTTGCAATGGATCTTTGCTTCACTGGAGAGGAGAAATTTCTTTCTGTTTAAAATCTTTATTTCTAAAGGTGAAAGGTACACAGGAAACCTGCAAAATAACAAGAGATACCTAGAGCTACATCTCTACATAATATTGCTACAAACACATGGTCACTCAACAATGGAGAATCCTTCTTCTTGACCCCTAGAAGGAAATCACCTGAATACATTAACCAATCAATACCATTTACTTTCATGGGGTATTCTTGCATTGGCTGTCTGCCAAGTTTCCTTCCAGGTCAGTCTAAACAATGGTAATGAAGATAAACAAGATAACCCTATAATGACTGGAATTTTAGAGCTTGCAACTCATACATTTCCAACAACAGGAATGAGCTGGCACAGGGTTCTTCATGGTGAGCCCAGAAGGGCCTTTTAGAAAGTCAATACTGGCCAAGTCCCAGCAAAGCAGAGGCAGGGATGGTGCAGAGGAAGTTCTGGAGGAAGTTCTGAGGAAGTTCTGGAGGTGTTCAGAGGGTGCTCAGAAGCTTGTACTGCCCACACTCTCATTTCCCTGCCTGGTGGTGAAGAGCCATGAGCAGCCAACCAAATGGTGGCCTGTAGCAGCGGTGGCATGGTTGCCAACCTTCAGGTGGCAGCTGGAGATCTCCTGGGATTACAACTGTTCTCCAGGCTGTTCTCACCTTGAGAAAATGGCTGCTTTGGAAGGTGGACTCTATGGAGTCATACTCCACTGAAGTCCTTCCCTGCCACAAATCCCATCCTTCTCAGGCTCCACCCCCCAAAATCTCTAGGTATTTCCCAACCCAGAGCTGACAACCCTAGGTGGTGGGCAGTGTTCCCTCTAAGCTGAGTTAGTGTGAGCTAGCTCACAGGTTTTTTTTAGCTTTCTGGCTAAAATTTTTGTTCTAGCTCAGGAAGGATGGCTCCAGAGCAAACTAATTTATTCAGTAGCCAAATTGCTCGCTCACAACTTTAATGTCAGCAGCTCACAAAGTAGAATTTTTGCTCACGAGACTCCACAGCTTAGAGGGAGCATTGGTGGGGGGAAAGGGGAGGTACAGGGGGACCTGCAATGAGGGTAGCAATGGGGGGAGACATATGGGGCATGCTGGATGGGAATGGGGGGCCTCCCTGCTGCTCAGTTGGCACTGTACCTACCCCACCATCGTCTGTGAAGAAGGGCAGTTGCCCACAAGAGGGCCTATCATTATTGTTGGCCCGTGCCTTTCAAGGAGCATGGTACAGCCCAAAGCAGATACTATTTGGCATGAGGAATGGCTCAGTCAACAACTGGCCAGCACGGGGGCCAACTTAGCAAGCGCGTGTTTGAGCATCCTGAAGCAGAGATGCTCTGAAGTGACTCTGAAAGCAGCACTGGAAGTGAAGTCGGAAGATCTTTGTCCATCAAAACAACTGAAGCAGGGGTCCCCAACCTGTTGGAACCTGCGGGCGCCTTTGAGATTCTGACACAGCCTGGTGGCGCAACCATAAAATGGCGGATGCAGAAGTGGGGCCAGTCACAAAAATGGCTGCTGCAGTTTACCTTCAGTCACACAGTGAAGATTCTGGTGCTGCAGTGGCAGCTGCTGTCAAAGCAGCTTTTCCAAAAATCTGCACAGCCAATCAAATCTCCCATCAGGCATCAGGAAAGTTATCAGTGGGCACGATTTGGCCAGTCTGGTGTAGTGGTGAAGTGCGTGGACTCTAATCTGGGAGAACCGGGTTTGATTCCCCACACCTCCACTTGCAGCTGCTGGATGACCTTGGTCAAAGCCATAGTTCTGTCAGAGCTGTTCTCTCAAGGACAGTTCTGGAAAAAGCTCTCTCAGCCCCACCTGTTGTGGGGAGGGGAAGGGAAAGGAGTTTGTAAACTGCTCTGAGTGAAGGGTGGGGTATAAATCCAATCGCCTCCTCCTCCTCTTCCTCCTCTTCTTCCCGATGGTGCCCATAGGCACCACGTTGTGGATGCCTAAGTTGAAGAGTTTCCAGGAAATCAGTTCACCAAACTGATACGAGTGTTGGTTTTGCAGGAACTTTCACCCATTCCTGCACGGCAAAAGAGAACAAGGCAATACTGCATTGTGGAAGTCCTTCTGCACTCCACTCTCACTGACCGCAGTGGTGGCACTTGTCCGCCTGTCACGCTCTCGTTTGAGCCTCCTTGATACATTCATAGGTACTTGTCACAAAAATGGTTAGTAACCTCCGCAACTGATAAGAAGCTAACATTTCTCAGACGCATAACTCAGGACACCCTAAGGACGAGAAAATCCTGCGCGAGATGACTTTGCTTCCTTTCTCTGACAATCTAGCGAAAGTGAAAAGTAAATGTTTGCAGAATGCAACATTCAATAGGCTGGAGGAACCCAATACCGTTTCCTAGCCGCTACACATGTTAAATTAGCTTAATGTAACTAGGGAGACTTTTCTCAGTTGTTGTAAATGGCCACTGCGTTCATATGCATAGAAATTCTCTATGTATAGCTGGTATTTTATAGTCATTCAGTCCCACAATTGAGTTTCCCCTTCTCTCTGTGTCAGGGTTGCCAAGTCTGGGCTGGGAAATACCAGGAGATTTGTTGGATGGAGCCTGGGGAGAGCGGGTTTTGGGGAGGGCAGGGACTTCGGTAGGGTATAATGCCATACAGTCCACCCTCCAAAGGAGTCATTTTCTCCAGGGAAACTGATCTTGGTCATCTGGAGATCAACTGGAATAGCAGGAGATCTCCAGGTGCCACTTGGAGGTTGGCAACCCTATTCTGTGTATGTAGACTCTGCAGGGTGAAGTTTCACTTCATGCATCCAACGAAGTGGACTGTAACTCTTGAAAGCTTATGCCACAGTAAATTTGTCCACCTTTAAAGCGGTGCAAGATTCTTCTTTTATTGATTTAGAATTCTAATTATATTTGCTAATAATTTGGTTTGTCACCTGCTGTTCCTTCTAGTGTCATGATTATTTTCTTAACAGTCACAGTTATTTTCCTGTGTCATGCATGTTTTTTTTAAAAAAATATATATATCAGAACGTTTTCCTCCACTTTAATCTGAATCGCCCACAAAAGATAGCATTTTAAATACATTCTGTAAAGCCAAAGAAGAAGAAAGCTAGGTGAGCGATGGTGTATGTGTGTGTGTGGGGGGGGGGGGGGGGAGTATGTATTCTTGTGCATCTGAGATGTTCTAACTGAGGGGTCCCAATATGGTGCCCATGGGTGCCCCGGCAAGCGCTGACACCTTTTCTGGTGCTGACCAAATACTTTTAGAAAGTGGGTGGACCAGATGGGGCTTCTACCCAGTTAGGCTTCTGATCAAGCCCTAGAGATTTGGTTGGCTGTGTAGATTTTTAAATATGTTGCTTTACCAGCAACTGCCACCACAAGAATGGTCATTGTGTGGCTGAAGGTAAGCGGCAGCAGCCATTTTGTAGCTGGCTCCGCCTCCTGCAGCAGCCATTTTGTGTCAGAAATTTACTGTGTGCAATTCTGGTCACCACATCTCAGAAAGGATATTATAGCATTGGAAAAAGGGCAGAAAAGGGCAACTAGAATGATAAAAGGGATTGGAACACTTTCCCTATGAAGAAAGGTTGAAGTGCTTAGGGCTCTTTAGCTTGGAGAAATGACGACTGAGGGGTGACATGACCAAGGTTTACAAGATTATGCATGGGATAGAGCACTCAAGGAAACTGCTGAGCAGTCGGGTTAGAATGGATAAAAGTACTTCTTCACCGAAAGAGTGATTAACACATGGAATGCACTGCCACAGGAAGTGGTGGCAGCTACAAACATGGACGGTTTCAAGAGGGAATTGAGTAAACATATGGAGCAGAGGTCCATCAGTGGCTATTAGCCACAGGGTATAGATAGGAACTCTTAGTCTGGGGCAAGTGATGCTCTGTATTCTTGGTGTTTGGGAAGGGGGCAACAGTAGGAGGGCTTCCTGCCCCCACTGCTGAACCTCCTGAGGGCACCTGGTGTTTTTGGCCATGTGTGACAGAGTGTTGGACGGATAGGCCCCTGGCCTGATCCAACATTGGCTTCTCTTACGTTCTTATGTTCATAAGAACCCCAAAGATACCCACAGGCTCAAAAAAGGTTTGAGAGCCTCGTTCTAATCCAATGTCTGCAAATTTTCCAGGGCCCTTCTTCTAATGCATGAGGCATTGAAATGCAGTATTTGTAAAACATGTTTAATCTAGATTCAGTGATCAAATAGGCAAATTTCATTTTGCTGTCTTATTCCCCACCCCTGGCTATCAGTGCAGAAGTGACTACATGACACAAGCGGAGTCCTTTCATTTTGGGAAACAGCAAATCAAACAGAGAAGCTTCCCTTTTCAACGGAGCGATCCTAATGGATGCACAGAACGTTTCCGATGAATTAACGGCCGGGCGGGAACTGTTGATGGCCAGAGCCTTTTGTCTTGGGCCATTAACCCCAGGTGGCCATTAATTCTCCTAATAATGCCACATGCCTCGAGCGTGATTGTACTCCTGCTATGCTGGAGAAGCAAAAACTCAATCTGAGAATATTAAACTCTGCCTCAGAAAAACGATTTTTGCCGACCTCTCAGTTTGGTAGCCGTGACACCGAACAATGAACACAAGCTCACGATGAAAAGCATTTAGCTGTTTCCATATGTTTGATAAGAGAGGCTTGTCATAATAGCCCCATTTTCTCCATCTGCAGTCTGCCAATTTTCTAAATGCATCCCTCTTCCAGTACAGTCCGAAGGGCCGAGTCACACCTGCAAGGGCTTCCCTAGATGGCAGCCACCTTTTGTAACCACTTCCGTCTGGGAACTGATGGCCGTCTAAGCTGACGCTGCTGATGGAACTCTGTGTCACGCCCAGCTCAGTGCATTTCCACCGTGCAACAAGTGCATGTACAGGAATTAGATATGAGCATGTTTGAAGACTCGTACCTTCCAGATCTTCGACCGCTGCCCCACAAGCATGATGGCTGGCAATGGCAAAGACACTGGGATGGGAAATGGCTCTGAGCCTGAATTCTCAATCCCACTACCTGACAAAAAAGAAGAAAAACCAGCTGACCCCAATCCCAAGAAACACACAGTGTTATTGAAAAGAAGGGGTTAGACCGAAAGGGGCCAAGGCCGAAAGGAATCGATGGGATGACCCAGCCTGGCTCCTGAGCACTCCTGGATTCCAGGGAGCAAAAGCCCACCCTGAGCGCGAGAGAAGACAAGCCTCCCATGTCTTCCAAGATGACCCCGAGTGTCTTCAGGTTGCCAACATGCTGGGGGAGGCATCGCATGCCAATCAGGCACTAGCTGAGCTCAAAGGAGGGATGGAAGAAATTAAGGATGGATTGAAATTCCTCATAGAGACAAGGCCACCCCGTTATTGTTAAATTTTAGACTGTCGCCTAGGGCAATGGCTTGACAAGGGCGCCATTCTGGCTGGCCTCATCCCCTCCTCGCTCTGCACAGGAAGCTTCCCTTGCCGGCTTCTTGCTCTGTCCCCGGCAAGAGACTTCCCTCTTGGCAGCCCCACAGACAGAAAGAGAAGAAGGCATGGGGGACAGCCTGGAATGACGGGAAAGTGCCGCTCGCTCTCTGCCACCCCACCCCCGCCCCCTGGTCTCTTTGGAGTTCCTTTTGCAGCCTGGCACAGGCTCCCTCCCCCTCTCCTCGAATGATCCCACCACCACATGCATTTGCAGCTTGCCCCCTCGGCCTGCTCACTGCGGCTCTGGCACTTGCCTCCATCCCGTCCCACCCCACACCGGGGGTGAGGGGCACCAGAATGTATCCTCGCCTAGTGGGCAGAAAAACCTGGGGCCGTAACTGCATAAAGAACCTCCCTTGAGTAGTCAAAGAGCTGATACAGGAGGGAGAGGTCTTCGAAGACTCTGACCACCCCACTGCACCTCTACCTCGGCCCAGACAGGACCAAAAGCAGCCCTGAGATGCCCTGGAAGTGACTTTCAACAACAGTCCCAAGAAGCTGGCATTCTTTGTGATCCAGGTGCCGAAGTTCCCGAGGGAGTGGGGGCATACCTTCACCTCCAATAAACACCAGGTCGACTACATAGAATTCAGTAGAAACAAATACAGAGAAACAGATACAGGCATGAGAACAAACTGGGGGGGGGGGGAAGGAGCAAGAGAGCGCTCAGTGACATGGAGAGCAGCAGGCACCCAACTCCCACCCGGGAAAAATGTCAGGAACCTGACAAATTCTCGAGGAGGAGGAGGGAATGATGCTTTTGGGGAACCTTCTCTGAGCTTAGAGCATATTGGCAGCTAGGCTCCATCCAAATGGCTGCAGGGTCAATTCCCTGCCTAATAAGGGAATGTCAAGTGCAAGCACCAGAACCTGACTTTGCATTCCTACCAGGTGATACCTATGCTAGGAGGCGCCACCTAAGTGAGATACAAAAGAAGAGGAAGCAGAGACCTGAAGCTGCTGGGAACTGTGGTCACTGTAAGAATCTCCCTGGGACTAGGATGTGAGAAGCCATCTTTCTGTATATTGTGGTTTGTTTGGGGTTTTTTCTGCAATCGAAGCCTGTTTGTGTTACCATAGTTCCTTGCCTTGCTGAGCTTCCTTTGGTCACCCAAATCCATTTGAAAGAACCCTTGCAACCTCTGGCACAACATAAAAGCAGAGAGGGAGAGGCTGCGGTCAGATGTGCCTTTACATCTGACTTAGCTGCAAATGCGTGATGGATCTAAAGTGCACTATCAGACTGCAACATCTAGGAAAGGTCCTGCAGTCGTCAGCACTCCATGCTGCCCCACCACAGAAATGGAGTTTAAAAAACACCGGGGGAAGTCTGGTCCTAACACTTGCCAATGGGCCATGATTGGATTTCCCCTAGTCTGATCACTCAAGCATGCTCTCAGGTGGTCAGGATGGGCTGGAATGCACTGGAACGGCATTCCAGCTGGTGTCCGAGCCTGCGCCACCCCTCCCCGTTGGCGGGAAAGGGCCCCACACTCCGGATCTCCACACGGAGATCAAGCATGAGGCCTGGACTTCTGGTTCTTTGCACTCAAAGGGAGCTTTCCCTTTAAGTGCAAAGAGCAGGCAGGAAAGGGCCCCATGCGCAGGATCTCCACACAGAGATCAAGCATGAGGCCTGAGCTCCCATCTCTTTGCACTCAAAGGGGGCTTTCCCTTTAAGAGCAAAGAGCTGCGGGGAAGAGGCCCTAGCTCTCTCAGCTTTCTCCATGGGCTTGTTGCCACGCCTACACTCTTCCTGCTCCTGGTAAGTGCCTCCCCCCATCTCTTTTCCCTCTCTCTTTCTCTTTCTTCCCCTCTTTCTTTCTTTCTTTCTTTCTTTCTTTCTTTCTTTCTTTCTTTCTTTCATTCTCTCTCTCTCTTTCTTTCTTTCCCCTCCCTCACCCTCCCACCTTCCCCCTCCCTCTTTCTTTTCTCTTTCTCTCTCTTTTCCCTCCCTACCTCCCTTCCTCTCTCTTGCTTCCCTCCCTCCCCCTTCCTTCCTTCCTTTCCCCCTCCCTCCCTCCCTCCCTTTCTCTCTCTTTCCCCTCCCTCCCTCCCTCTCTGTTTCTTTCCCTCTCTCTTCCCTCCCCCTCCCTCCCTTTCCCCTTCCCTTCCTTTCTCTCTCTTTCTTTTCTCTCTCTCTCTCATTTTCTCTCTCTCTTTTTCCCTCCCTCCCTCCCTCCCTCCCTCCCTCCCTCCCTCCCTCCCTCCCTCTTTCTTTCTTTCTTTCTTTCTTTCTTTCTTTCTTTCTTTCTTTCTTTCTTTCTTGTTGTTTCATTTTGTTCTTTGTGTTTTTGTGTGTATATATATATGTATGTATATATATATATATATGTATATATATGAAAAGGGGAGGTATGTAAAAAAGCAGGGAGCCCAGGAAATGCTGGTTTTGATATCTTTAATTTTTGAGAATCTCTTTGGTTTTCTCATGGCATCTTCTCTTTAAGAAAAGTAAGTCTGAAGCCTGAGTGTAATTAGTTCATTGTTATGTCTTGTTGGGAATGGTTTGCAAATATATGTGTGTCTAAAGTCTGCATTATTGGTGCTAACTGCCATGCAAGATAAAACATCTGAAAAAGTAGCTTCATTGTTGTGTCTGTTGGCAGAACACTTGACTGTTGCATGGAGGACTTTGGGGGACATCTGTAGAGAAACCAAGTTGTAATTAAAAATGAGCATGGTCAGCAGCACTTTGGAGAATACCTGTTTTGTGAAATTTAAAAAAGTGGGCAGAGTTTCTGAAGAAGATGATTGTCCCTCTTCTCCTTCTACTGGGCTGACATCTGCCTTTAATGGGCCAGCAAAGTTTATGTTCTTAAACCTCCCAATAAGAGAAATTTCTGCTTCTGAGGAGTTGACTTCCAACAATCGGTGATCTTGTGATGGTAGTGATACTTTGATGTGGTAAAGACCACCTGGTCACATGATCATTTTACCTGTGGAACAGACGCTACATGGTAACCACTCCACTGGTACATAGTTGCTTGTAAAAAAATTGTAGTGTAATAATTCAGGTGGGTAGCCATGTTGGTCTGAAGCAGCAGAACAAAGTTGGGGTCCAGAGTTTCATCCAAGGTATAAGCTTTTGTTTGCATGCACACTTCCTCCATCTGAAGAAGTGTGGGTGGCACATGAAATCTTATACCTTGAATAAAATATTGTACCTTGAATAAAATAGTCCACAAACTACTCCCGTCCAGTGCATCCACAAACCTAGGGTTGTTCTGCCAGTGAACTAGGGTTGCCAACTCCAGGTTGAGGAAATCCCTGAAGATTTGGGAGTGGAGCCTTAGGAGGGTGGGTGTGGGGGAAGGAGGGACCTAAGCAAGGCATAATGACATGGACTCCACTTTCCAAAGCAGCCATTGACCTGATCTCTGTAGTTTGGAGCTCAGTTGTAATTCCAAGAGATCTCCAGACCCCACCTGCAGGTTGGCAACCCTAAAAATTATATTCAGCATATTAGTTCTGCAGGAAGGCAAACTGATTTCCATGGGAACCTAACCTTTAGGAATTGATTCCAATCCAGTGTGGAATAATAGTTGGACACAAGATATTGCTTCAGGCATGGTTTTATATAGATGGGACAGAAAATAATGTTTTTATTGGTTTTGTCAAAACCGTTTTGACAACAAACAAGGTAAACAGAATAAAAAGTGAAAGGTGGGTATGGCTTGATGACCACACTTCTGGTAACATGGGGTGTGGCCTAATATGCTAATGAGCTGTGCTGTCGGGGGTGTGGCCTAATATGCTATTGAGTTCCAGCTGGGCTTTTTCTACAAAAAGAGTCCTATATACTAGGATGTCTGATTAAGCAACTCCATACCAAATACCAGTGCATGAAATAGGAGCGCTTTCCAACCATACCAAATAGCCTGTCTGACCGGAGCCAGAGAGAAGGATCTTGTAGGATGCCAGCCATGGATATGTGGAATGCATGTGGGAGGGCAATCTGGCTGTGACATCTGTCACCCAAATGATTGCCAGGGTTGATTTGGCTGATCTGGCTAGTTAGGTGGGTGGCCCCTACACCGCTCTATAATGCCCCTCCCAAAGCTGTGCGCTTGGTCAAAGAAGATAACCATCCCAGACAGAATGAGTACACCATTCTTTAGTCAAGGGTATAGATAGTGATGCTGCCTTGCTAAAACCTCAAGATATGTGGAACACAACTACAAATGAGTCTGGCTGAGGACACCCAGTTTGGTGTAGTGATTAAGAGCACAGATTCTAATGTGGGAGAACCAGTTTTGATGTCCCACTCCTCCACATGCAACTTCTGGTATGACCTTGGATCAGTCACAAGACCTGTTCTCTCAGGAGCAGTCCTTGACAGAGGTCTCTGAGCCCCACCTACCTTCAGTTAGCCTTCCCCCTTCTCACTGAGAGAGGTTTCTGAACTGCCAGTTCCTCATTCTGCCTTCATGCTGACCTCCAGAGAGCCAGTTTGGTGTAGTGGTTAAGTGTGCGGACTCTGATCTGGGAGAACCGGGTTTGATTCCCCACTCCTCCACTTGCACCTGCTGGATGACCTCGGACAAGCCATAGCTCTGTACCAGCTGTTCTCTCAAGGACAGTTGTCTCAGAGCTCTCTCAGCCCCACCTACCTCACAGGGTGTCTGCTGTGTGGAGGGGAAGGGAAAAGAGCTTTAAGCCACTCTGAGACTCCAAGTGAGTGAAGGGCGAGGTATAAATCCAATCTCCTCCTCCTCCTCCTCCTCCTCTTCTTCTTCGTCGTCTTCTTCTCCTGTCCCTTCAGAGCCCCCCTCCATTTTCAAACATTGTGCCAGTGATATTGTGTTTCTTCGATATCACCTGGCTCAATCATTCTAAAACAGCAGTGCTGCAGCCAAGATGTTTGTCCTTCATGGGGTGAGTCACCGTGCTGAAGATACTTGGAAGAGAATGTAGAGACTTCTGTGTACATAACACATGCTCTCTCTTTGATCAATGGCTCTTATGACCCTGACCTGGATAGCCCAAGCTACCCACTCTCATCACATCTCAGAAGCTAAGCAGAGTCAGTCCTGGTTAGTATTTGGATGGGAGACCACCAAGGAAGTCCAGGGTTGCTAGGCCTCTGAACGTCTCTTGCCTTGAAAACTCTATGGGGTCACCATATGTTGACTGTGACTTGATGGCACTTTTCACCACTGTCGCCTTATGACAGTGGTGCTTTAGTCAGATTTTGAAGCATTGTGTAGTGCTCTCACAAGGACTATCGCCTCTTAGGAAATCACTAGTAAGGTGAGAAGCTGTTTAGTGTATTCAAGGGGAAGCAGTAACTTTCAGCGTTGTTATGACACTTGTGTGTGTGTGTGTGTGTGTGTGTGTATGTAAGGCTGAGGACAGACTGGAGATCTGGAGCGCAGCGCGAGTGGGCGAAAAAGCCCCGGGGCCAACCTGTCCCGTGGCTGCCCATTCACACTGGCTCCAGAGCTGCGGGACCTTACCGGGATGGAGGTGGACCGGCGCATCCACTCTGTCAGCCGGCCCCTGGAGCCTCCACTGGGGCAGCGAGCGGCGCGCGGCTGTTCCGGCGAGGCGTTGCTATTCGCATAGCCACAGTAGCCGGAACAGCCAGTTCACACTTCCGGCACCGCTTTCTGATGCGTCCAGACTGCCAGGAAGCGGCAGGGATGCGCACCCAGACGGCCAGAGACCGGATCAAAGGGGTCTCCGGCTGAAGCGCATGGACAGCGCCTCGCTGTTGGGTGAGTGTGGCCCGCCAACGGGGGACAGCTGCGGCAGTCTGTACGGCCTCTCTGCCTCCACTTCTAAAGCGGAGGCAAAGTGGGCCAGATATCCAGTCTGTCCTCAGCCTAAGTACCATCAAGTTGCTGCTGCTTTTCTGGTGACCCTGAAGGGTAGTCAAGGCAGGAGATTTCAGAGGTGGTTTGCCATTGGCTGCCTCTGTGTAGAGACCCTGGACTTCCTTGGGGGGGGGGTGTCTCCCATCCAAATACTAACCAGGGCCACCCCTGCTTAATTTCCAAAATCTGAAAAGAGTGGGCTAGCCTGGGCCATCCATATGACAAGTGCTGAGGATCTAATTGCTTCCTTAGTATTTTTTTTCCAGTGGTGGCCCCGTAACTTAGAAGACCCAGACTGAATTCCCAGCTCTGCCATGGGAGTCCGCTGAATGACGTTAGGCCCAACCCACTTTACAGGGTTGCTCTGAGGATAAAATGGAGGAGAGGAGATCAATGGAAGATGCTTTTGATCCCTATCGTGTAGAAAGGCAGGGCATCAATGTGTATATATATATAGAGAGAGAGAGAGAGAGAGATCTCATGTTACCTTGTTAAAAAACATATTTTTGCATTGCATCTTCTTATCTGCATGAGTACAAAACACACTACAATAAAGTATTTTCAAATTAGTATAAAACACTCAAGGTTGAGGGTTTTTTTTGACACTTGGATGATTAAAGTTGATCAATGCCGCTGAATGTTGACAATGTAATATATTCCTCAATTATGCCTGTGAATATTAAATTATAATGCTGCAAACTCTTCTGCTTGTCATCGAGTTTCTCTATGCTTAAAAAAAACTTTCACTGAAGTACCAGTTTGGGAGCTTGAATTTACAACCCCCCAGCCAGAGGGGGAAATGGATCCTCGGCATCTCAGGGATCTATCACAACGTCCGTTGTCATAATTGTAGTGGAGTAGTCATGTCGGTTTGTGAAAGCAGTAGAAAATAGGAATCTTGTGGCATCTGAAAAACTCGCCACTTTTTATTCTAGCATAAACTTTGGTGAACTAGAGACCATTTTGTTTTTTTTTTGTTTGTTTGTTTTTTCCCAAACAATTTTATTTTATATTGTATACATCAACAATCAAACAAAAAAACTCAAAGAAGTTACAAACAAGCACTTAACAGAGTGACTTTTGGTTCCAGAGAACATTGCATAGATGGAAGATTGCTAAGAGTATAGGAGAAGCGGAAAACATCTACAAATACAAACTAGTTCGTAGCAGGTAACATTTAAAACTCACCCATAAACAAAGGTTTTAAACTTGGCATCCCTGACATTTTCCCAATCATATTGATCCAAGTTAACATTTTGAAGAATCGGAAACCACTTATCTAAGGGATTCAGCAGGTCCCTCTCATTCAGTTTGCTAGTATTAAAGATAGATAATTTGTCTAGCAAAAACAGATCCCAGACCTTATTTAGCCATTGAGGGATTGACGGGGGTTTGTTCTTTTTCCAATTTTGCGCAATTACCACTTGGGCTGCTATAAGAAGAATGTTTATTAATTCTAAAGTGTTTGTAGAGACCATTTTGTTAGATGCAAAGTGGACTCTAGCCCTTGAGAACTTTTGCTGGGAACCTGGGAAGGCTCAGATGTCGGTCAGTGCATGCTGCATGATTGCACAAGCTGTATCAATGGCATAAGCAGCATGTGGGCAAATCCAAAGCATTTTCTTTGATCCAAATGGGTGTCCTAGAAACTAGTTGCAACAGTTTGATCTTCAGAGGCCACCGTGTTCGCTTACTGTCTTTTGGTCCCCCCCCCCCATTTTTTTTTTACTCCCCTGTATGTACTATCTTAAGGGGCTGCAGTGGCTCAAGTGGTTAAGACACTGAATTGAAGACAGGAAGGTCGGTAGTTCAGCAGTTCGAGACTCGAGAGCTGCATGACGGAGTGAGCGCCCGTCTCTGGCCCCAGCTCCTGCCAACCTGGCATTTCGAAAGCAAGAAATTGCCAGTAGATAAATAGGTGCCACTTTGGTAGGAAGGTAACAGTGTTCCATGCGCCTCGGCGTCTAGTCATGCCGGCCACATGACCACGGAGAAGTCTTTGGACAGCTCTGGCTCTTCGGCTTGGAAACGGAGATGAGCACCGCCCCCCTAGAGTCGGATTCGACTGGCTTTCGAGCAAGGGGAACCTTTCTATTTACTATCTTACCATTATTTACTTTATTTATTTATTGTTTGCATTTACATCCCACCCATCCCACGGGCGGGCTCAGGGCGGGTAGCATCATTAGAATAAAAACAACTTTGGTTTAAAACATTAAACATTAAAACCTAATAAAACATTATAACAATTAAAACAATGGGTACAGCTTGAATGGCATTAGTCGGCTATAAGGTTCTGGCCTGAAAGTTATAGCAACCAGTTGTTGTTGGTCAGTAGACAGGTGAAAGATGGGTGACAGCAACCTCAGGGAGGCCATATATGGGTGCCGGCTGCCTCAACCAAAGGCCTGGTGGAACAGCTCCGTCTTGTAGGCCCTGCGGAATTGAAGAAGATCCCACAGGGCCCTGGTCTCAATAGGGAGCATGTTCCACCAGGCTGGGGACAGGACAGAGAAAGCCCTGGCCTTGGCTGAGGCAAGATGGGCGTCCTTTGGGCCAGGAACCACCAGGAGGTGTTGATCTTTCTAACGTAATGCTCTTCGAGGTGTATATGGGAAGAGGCACTCCCTTAGATATCCTATTCTAGGATACTTCAGAGCATGGTTCTACAGGGGAGATTTCTGAATAGGCTTTATTCTGATAGAATTTGCCCTTGTGGCCTTAATAGGACTGATACATCTTTTCATATTTTGCTTGAATGCAGGTTTTTTGAGAACATAAGAGATCATTATATTAAGCCACTAATTGGTCAGTAGTCCCCCTACACCTTGGAAACTCTGTCTCCCTTGCTTAGTGATAAGGATCCTAAGGCCACTCTGGCAATAGCAAAATTCGTTTCAGTCCTTTTGGCCCTCGCGTCCAAAAAATGAGGACTGAGGACTCAAGATTTGTTAACCAATGAGCTTCTAAGGGAATAAAAGGAAAAAGCATAAGCAGCGATGTCCAAGAAACTTTATGGTTATTTGCCCCAGTTTGCTACCATATGAGCAAGACCTTATCAGATACAAATTCTGCTTATGCTAATACTAATGGACTTTATTTACAGACATGTACATGTGCAAAGGCCCACTCTCATCATATTTCAGAAGCTAAGTAAAGTTGGCCCTGGATAATATTTGGATGGAAGCAGTGTTCCCTCTGCTTCCTCCGGCTCACACATTTTTTTTTAGCCTCCGGCTCACACATTTTTGTCTTAGCTCAGGAAGGATGGCTCCAGAGCACACTAATTTATGCAGAGGCCAAATCGCTCACTCACAACTTTAATGCCCGTAGCCCACAAAGTAGAATTTTTGCTCACAAGTCTCCACAGCTTAGAGGGAACATTGGATGGGAGACCACCAAAGAAGTCCAGGGTTGCTATGCAGAGGCAGGCAAGGGCAAACTACCTCTGAACATCTCTCGCCTTGAAAACCCTATGGGGTCACCATAAGTTGGCAGTGACTTGATGGCAATTTTCACCACCACCACCACCACCTTATGGCAGTGGTGCTTCAGTCAGATTTTGAAGCACTGTGTAGTGCTCTCACAAGGACTATCACCTCTTATGAAATCCCTAGCAGGGTGAGTGGCTGTTTAGTATATTTAAGGGGAAGTGATAACTTTCAGCATTGCTATGACTCTTTCTACCACCACATGGGCAAAGGGAATCACACATCCATCCCCAGTTGAAGTTTCCCATGTTTTGAGGAGAAAGTTGGAAAGACCACAGATTTTTTTTTCCTCCAGGAATGCTCGGATAAGAAGAAGAAGAAGGAGAAGAGATTGGATTTATATCCCGCCCTTCACTCACTTAAGAGTCTCAGAGCGGCTTACAAACTCCTTTCCCCTCCCCTCCCCACAACAGACACCCTGTGAGGTAGGTGGGGTTGAGAGAGCGCTTTCCCAAGCTGTCCTTGAGGGAACAGCTGGTACAGAGCTATGGCTTGCCCAAGGTCATCCAGCCAGGTGCAAGTGGAGGAGTGGGGAATCAAACCTGGTTCTCCCAGATTAGAGTCCGCGCACTTAACCACTACACCACACTGGATAATGAAAACAAGTCCCAAAACAAGTGGGGAGGAGGTGCTTAGTAACCTGTCACACACCTATCCCTATTTTCAACATGTGTACAGTGAAGTGTGGACAAATAAACCGTTGCGCCAGAGGCTTGTAGTGAAGATTCAACCTGTGTACTGCCACCAGGCTCTAGCCAAAGCGAGACACTACAAAAAAGGAGGGAAATCCCCCCAAAAAACAGAAACAAAAAACTCCAACCAACATTAGCAAAGAATCCTTTTTGACAACCTATGCTGGAGCAGATGCTATAGTGAGGCTTGATCCCTACAAAGATCCTCAATTTGACTTGCTTTCTGATCATTCCTTGCGACACATCTCTTCTACGAGCAGTTTTACCATGTCTCCAAGATTTCCCCCCTTTACTTCTCCAAGGCTGTGTTTGTTTTCCACATTGCTCCTGCCGTCACCGATCACTGACTCAATCGTATCAAGAACAGCTGGCCAATTCTCTTGCACGTTGTCCCTGGAATCACAGCCCTAACCTTCATCCTTGGACACCTTTGAAGCGGTTTATGGTTCATAGCCTTTCTTCAGAATATGGTTTCCCAAGACGGGCCAGAAGCAAGCAAGCAAGCAAGCACGGAAGGAAGGAAGGAAGGAAGGAAGGCAAGCAGGCCATTCCCTCCAATTGTATCTCCTAATTGTAGTTAAGACAAACCTGTCTTTCACAAATAATCATTCCTTGATACCCTCAGGCACAGAGAAATAATAATTTGGTTGTCCCCTGAAAGAATAAGCTTTTAGCCAACTTAGCAATTGACTTTGGATCAATGGATCCATTGCATTTAAATAGCTGTGCAAGCTACACGTTCAACATTCGTTTTGAGCTATTGGAGGGAGTCCGAGATAACTTGCAATTTAAGCTACATTGTTAGATGGGAAGGTCCTCCTTTCAAATGATCTTTTCTCCCCAATCCCTGTTACCGAAACAGATCCAAAAAGAAAGAAGCATGCCTTCACTATCAGTCCCACCAATTAATCAACTAAAGCTTTGGTTGATTAATTGACTGATGACCCAAATTAGTGTGCCACCTTAACAAAGATGAATAACGAAGGCAGGTTAACAATGAACAATTGGCTGGCCTCTGGATGGCTGTCATCAAAAGTATCCATTTTGGACAAGAATAGTCGCTTTAGAAGGGCTGTGTTTTCTTCACGGCTGCGCCCTGCTGGTTCAGAAATCCAGTGGGAGACAATATATCATGGTGAAGGAGTCGCCTGAACCCCTTCTCTGTACAAATAACACTACAGTGGAAACCACTGTTCAACATGGATACGCAGTCACCCATTCACGGAGTCTCTGCACCGCGGAAAAGACAAGGGGAAGCTGCTGGATGGTTTGGTGGGCCTCGTTCATGCTGGAAAACATCCACGTGGAAGAGGGGAGAGACTGGCACCACCCGCTATGGCTGTTCACATTACAGTGAATGCCCATGCAATCCCACATACAGGTTTTTCTTTTACCTGTCTTGAGTGATTCTCATGTTGCATTTGATGCATATACAACTGAACATATGAACTGTGTGTGTGCCCAACTTACGGTGCTCCTAAGAATTCATGTCCTTTAAAACATTCTATTGTTAGCAGCCTTGCTCAGGTCTTGCAAACTGAGGGTTGTGGCTTCCTGTATAGAGTCAATCCATCTCATATGAATTAAAACCACATTTATTCAGGTATTGGTCCCTGGTTTCATTTGTAAAATACAACACATGTTGGCTCTTTCTTACAAGCTGATGTATGCATATACATGCAGGATGTACATGTGTTCACTGTGACACAAACAGGGTTGTTATTTCTGCACTCCCCACACAAGGAGGAGGAGGAGGAGAATTGGGTTTATACCCCACCCTTCACTCAGAGTGGCTTACAATCTCCTTCCCTCCCTCTCCCCACAACAGACACCCTGTGAGGCGGGTGGGGCTGAGAGAGCTCTGAGAGAACTGCTCTTGAGAGAACAGCTCTGATCGAACTGTGATTAACCCAAGGTCACCCAGCCGGCTGCATGTGGAAGAGTGGGGAATCAAACCCGGTTCTCCAGATTAGAGTCCACCGGTCTTAACCACTACATCAAGCTGGTAAGTGAGTGACTTCTGTGTCCAGTTCCAAATTCGTTTGGGATGCTCAAAAAGTTCACAGACAAGGGATGCAGAAACAATAGGCTGTAAATGAAGAGGCGGTCTGCTCCAGGAACTTGACTGGGTAGATTTCACCAGAGCTAGACAGCAATACTCTCTGTCACTCAAAAACTATTAAATTCTAACTCAGTAAATGGGCTTAAATAAACAAGGAGAAGATTTGATCTCTGTTTCATACTGAAATGACATTCGTGGGAAAGGTATGCTTTGTTCCCTGCTCTGCTGAAGGTTTTTTTTGGGGGGGAGCCAGTGTATTCAGTGGTTTAGAGGGGAGATAGTAATCACGATTTTTCTCCCGTGGTGGTATCAAATGTATAAAGAAGCCTTTACCCATTCCTCCTGAAAGTTCAGACTTCTCTGAAGTTGGGCACATGGAGATTTTAAACAATCTGGACTTTAGAGACATCCACACCCGTTTTTTTTGGGGGGGGGTAGTGTTTTGTGCGTGTGTCTGCACCTGGAAGTCACGTTGACCTCTGGTGGCTGACCCCTACTGGAAGCCTGGAGGATATTCAGAGAGATAGCTGAATAAAGCCTGCCTCTGTCCTCCTTTACTTTCCTCCAAGGAAATCTCCCATCCGATGTATATATGATGGTACGTGCCATAGCAACTGCTAGAATTCTGTATGCAAAATATTGGCATAAGAAGAAATTCCATCAAAAGAAGAAACAATATCTAAACTTATGAAAATGGCAGAAATGGACAAATTAACTTTGTTAATGCAAGATAAAAAAGAAGAAATCTTTGGAAAAAAACATGGTCAAGATTTTATAAATGGATTGAAATTTATGTGCAATGACATTTATTATAGGTATTTAGAATATAGAAAGAATGCATAGGTGTATACGTACTATCTAAAAGGGTTAGGTACATAAATGAAACTTATCTACAGGAATTCTCTAGACAACTTAGAAGAAGCTATCCTTTTTTATGTTTTGTGTTGTGTCATTTTATGTGTTATGCATATGTGTGTTGGAAGATCAATTAAAAAAAATCTGATGGAAAAAAAAAAAGAAATCTCCCATCTTAGTATTAACCACAGTCAACCGTGTTTAGCTTCTGAGATCTGACAAGATTGAGCTTGCCTGGAGTATCCAGGTCAAGGCAACATACATGTAAACACCTTGTGGGTACATAGATTGGTGATAATTAACCAGGACAGAAGAATTTCCAGGGAGCTCTGCTAAGACCAATGTGTGCAGATTGGAGGGCCCATCTGAATGACAGATTGAGAGGTCCATGAAGATAGATCCAGGTGGGTAGCCGTGTTGGTGAGCCAGTCTGGTGTAGTGGTTAAGTGCACGGACTCTAATCTGGGAGAACCGGATTTGATTCCCCACTCCTCCACTTGCACCTGGCTGGATGACCTTGAGCAAGCCATAAGTCTCTGTACCAGCTGTTCCATCAAGGACAGCTTGGGAAAGAGCTCTCTCAGCCCCACCTACCTCACAGGGTGTCTGTTGTGGGGAGGGGAAGGGAAAGGAGTTTGTAAACCGCTCTGAGACTCCCTTGGGGAGTGGAGGGCGGGGTATAAATCCAATCTCTTCTTTTTCTTCTTCTTCTTCTTCTTGGTCTGCAGCGGCAGGACAAAGTTTGAGTCCAGCGGCACCTTTAAGACCAACAAAGTTTAATTCTGGGTATAAGTATACACTACTTCAGATACAATGGATTGTCTTCCCAGCATTTATTTCTTTAAAATACCATTTTGTGCTTCCAACTAAGGGTGTGCACAAAGGGGAGGGGGAGTTCAACATTTGGATCTGGGATTTGGAGAGAACGCTTTTACCATTTATTCCTGGTTTTGGGATAGGACAGTACCTGTTCAGGATTCATATCTATGTGCATGCATGTGCGCGCACATACACATCGGTTCCAGAATTTCAGGACCATCATTTTTGAAGGGGAACCTATCTGAGGGTCTGAGGCAGCTGTTTTAAAAGATAATGGCATCCAATTTGCACAGTACATAGTCCTCCCTCTCATGAAGAAAAGAATTGCAGAGGAAAGACTGGGGGCATAATTGAACATCCCCACCCCTGCAGTTTCTCTGCTGCAAATTTCCTCGTTTCTTCTCCTGCTTTTGCAGTGGAGATGTGGCAACCAGTGTTCCCAGACATGTGTCCGCTAATGGCAGTGTTGTTTTACTTTCAATTGCAAGCATCAGTGCTTTAATTTAAAAAAAAAAACAACCCTGTCAGATCACTATGCAGTGGCAGCGACCGATGGAATGTCAATTGATAGGCAAGAGGTTGCAAATCAAACTGTGTCTAAGATGTGTCCTTGTTCAGAATGCTCAACACAATTCTCATCCTGTTCTCCAGACCCCTCTGATAAAAATGTAATAAAAATAGAAAAGTACCACTTCAATAAAAGGGGATGAAATATCAGGGGGCAGGGGTGGTGTCAGACTTTTGACCAGAGAGACCAGGGTTTGGGTTTCTGATTGGATGATCCAATCACCATCTTTTGGTGTAACTATCTCTCAAGGTGGTTGTGAAGATGAAATGGCTCTATGGATGCTGCTAAGAGCAACTTGGAGGATGAGTGGGATTTTAAAATGGGATGGATGGATGGATGGATGGATGGATGGATGGATGGATGGATGGATGGACAGATGGACAGACGGATGGACAGATGGACAGATGAACGGATAGACAGACAAATGGATGGATGGATGGATGGATGGACGTACGGACGTATGGACAGATGGCTAGAAATTCTCTAAAAATAAGAGGTTGGGGAGAAACAATCAAGGTTTATAAAATGAAGAGGAACTCCATTTTGCATGCAGAAATGCATGTCTGGTTGTCCTTGGACTTTCTTTTGCTAACTCCCCTCCTTTGCTCCTTTAATCCAAGGATTGTTGAAGTAATTCACACCTCCCTCTGCTCTACAGCTTATGTGACTTCTCCTGTTTTCAGAAGACAATCCTGGCTGTCATTAGACCTTTTCAGATGTTACATCCGCACATATTGGCAGCCTTCCAACTGCACACAGATCTGATATGTGCAGTCACCATACTGTCTGAACAGGGACAACATGTGCATTTTGCATACACAAACTAACTCACCAGGAGTCCTTACAGTTCTGGTTAGCTGTACCAAAGCTGTAGATGCATGTAAAATACATATTATCCCTGTTCAGACATGGTGACTGCACATATTGGAAGCATTATGGATAGCATGTATTCCCAATATGCATGGTTGCTGGCTTCCCAGTACCTGTGAACATAATAGCTTGGATCCAGCATAGATTTGTGGGTACAAGGGATGTTTGCTTATCCCACCCTCTGCAGGAGATGTCTGATCCCCCAAAATCTATTCCTGGGGGTTCCCCATATCCCAGAAGCTGCCATGAGATTGGAAGGAATCAGCAAAAATTACCCCACATGGAAATCTAGGCAGGATCTAAGCCAGTGCCTGAAAAAGACAATTGCAAATCTCTCTTCTTCCAGTTGGAGGAACTGTATGAAACATGTCTTCCCGTACCCCATCAAACAAATCACAGTCATATTCTCATTTTCAATGCCTATTTCTTGCATTCACACATTACTTTAAAATGATTTGCGCTGAAATAAATCCATGTGTGTGTGTGAGAGAGAGAGAGAGATAAAGCCCTAACTGGCTCTTGATCTGTAACTAGAAGAAGAAGAAGAAGAGGAGGAGGAGGAGGAGGAGATTGGAGTTATACCCCGCCCTTCACTCAGAGCGGCTTACAAACTCCTTTCCCTTCCCCTCCTCACAACAGAGAGCTCTGACAGAAACTGCTCTTTTTCAAGAACACCTCTGACAGAACTATGGCTTGCCCAAGGTCATCCAACAGCTGTGAGTGGAGGAGTGGGGAATCAAACCCGGTTCTCCCAGATTAGAGTCCACGCACTTAACCACAACACCAAACTGACTGGATCCTTCTTAGCGTGGTTATGAGCTCCTCCATCATGGTGGCCAACGTTTTCTATCCATTTCCTGAGCACTGCTCCTAGACTTTAAGTGACACCTGAAGCTGCCTTATACTAAATAAGACCTTTGGTACATCAAGTTCAGTATTGTTTATTCAGACTGGCAGGGGCTCTCCAGGGTCTCAGGATGAGGTCTGTCACATCACCTGCTGCATTGGTCTTTTAAACTGGAGATGCTGGGGATTGAACCTGAGATCTTCCGTAGGCAAAACAGAAGTTCTACCACTGAGACACAGTCCCTCCACGCCATGTTATTGATGTTTCAGCATCCTTTCGCACTGTGCAAATGGCTCATCAGACTTCCAGTGAGTTTCAGCAAGTATTACTTACGACTCACAGCCAGGAATGGCTGGCTGCTCTGAGCAGATTTATCTCCATAACAGAGACTAACAATTAGCCCGGCAAGCAGTCGCTATCTATTCCTGAGCTATCTCCCAGGTAAAGAGGCCTCGGCGGAAAGAGAGATTATAGAAAATATAAAATATTTCATTTGTTTGAGGTCTTATGAATTCCCCAGCAACAAAGGGTCTGGCACATAGTGTTTCTTTCAAGAGCCATTTAAGTATATGGCTTAAGGCTGGTTTGTATGAAATCAATTAACAATTTCTCACAGTTAGCTTTCTGCTACCCTGCTGAATTTATATTTTTATGATTAAGAAATTCCTGCAGTGAGTTGTGATGCAGTGTTTTGCAGCTCCGGGCTTTGAATAAAAGGTATCGAAAGAGATATCTTTATTCTTTTTTTTTTTTAAAAAAGAAAAGGAATAGCAGAAGTAGAATTGACAAGGTTGGAGACAAAATCAGCAGAGGCCGAAAGAAAAAGCCATTGTCCCAATTCCATCTGTCTCACAAAATGGCAAATTTCATCTACTACAGTAAAAAAAAAAAATGGCTCTGCTTCTTGGCACCAGGGAGTTACTAAAGTTCTTGCCCTGACCTGGACTGCCCAGGCTAGCCCAGTCCCATCAGATCTCAGAACTAAGAAGAAGAAGAAGAAGAAGAGATTGGATTTATATCTTACCCTTCACTCACTTAAGAGTCTCAGAGCAGCTTACAAACTCCTTTTCCCTTCCCCTCCCCACAACAGACACCCTATGAGGTAGGTGGGGCTGAGAGAACTCTTTCCCAAGCTGTCCTTGAGGGAACAGCTGGTACAGAGCCATGGCTTGCCCAAGGTCATCCAGCCAGGTGCAAGTGGAGGAGTGGGGAATCAAACCCGGTTCTCCCAGATTAGAGTCCGTGCACTTAACCACTACACCAGACTGGCTCTCTAAGCAGGGTCAGCCCTGGTCAGTACTTGGATGGGAGACCAGCAAGGAAATCCAGGGTTGCTACGCAGAGGCTGCAGTCACACACACTAAGCAATCCACTTTCAGTCCAGTTTCCAACTGGATTTTGCTCACACAGTTTAAATCCAGTTGGAAAGCGCACTGAAAGTGGATCGAAAGTGGATTATTTAGTGTGTGTGACCGCAGCCGGAGGCAGGCAATGGAAACCACCTCTATTCGTCACTTCCCTTTGAAACCTTACAGGATCGCTATAAGTTGACAGCCCCTTCCACCACCATTTTCTCCAACCCTAAATCATGGAAAGTCTGAGCGGAATCAAAGTTTCTTGCTGGGTTGGCTATTTCAAACACTGGCAGACAGTGAAGGAGGGGACCTGGTGGCAACAAAAGGACACAGCCAGACGAGTTTGCCTCTTTGATGAGGACCTAGGCCACAGTGTATTGATTTACTTTATTTATAATAAATAAATTCTCCCTGCCATTCTCCCCAACAGGGAACCAAAGCAGCTTACATCGCTCTCCTCACCTCCTTTTTATCCTTAGAACAACGCTAACCAATTCCCCATAGGCTGCTGTGCCACCCTCGCTCTTCCGCTTGCCCTGGCTGCATTGATCAATTTCACACTATTCGCTGCGCAGCCGCATTTTGACCCACATCTTAACTCGATTTCCCCCGGGTCTTCTTGATCCTTGTTTTTTTTGAGATCAAGAAGACGCAGGGAAAATCGGGGGGACATGCGGGTCAAAATGCAGCCGTGCAGCGAATAGTGTGAAATTGACCAATGCACCCGGGCAAATGGAAGAGCGAGGGTGGCACAGCAGCCTGTGGGGAATTGGTACCTGTGAGGTAGGTTAGGGAGAGTGTGTGTGACTGGCCCAAGGTCACCCAGCAAACTTCCATGGCACAGGTGGGGATTAGAACCTGGGTTTCCGAGATCCTAGTCTGACTCTTTAACCATTACATCATGGTGGCTCTCAACTCATGGCCCAAATATTTTCCAGTCAATTACTTGGTATGTGTAACTGCAAGGAAGGGTGTGGGGGGAAGTAATAAGAATTTCAGTGAGGGATACAGAGACCCTGGAATGTGTGTAGGCAATTTAGCTGTTCTAGGGTTTTGTCTCAACGAACTGATGGTATACTTGATGATTTCTCTAGCAATTCACCTGGTGTATTTATCTGACGATATAATGGATGAGTGTGCGGATGATTTCATTCTTGAATCACTTATGAACGGCTGATTTAACGGGTAGTTCAGTGGATGGTTCGACATGCCATGACTGGTGATTTATTTGATGATGTGCAATGTGATCCCAAACATAGTTATACCCTGCTAACTCAACGGAAGTCAATCCGTTTAGAAAGGTGTAGTCGAGCTAAGATTGCACTATTAATGGAGAAATTAACTGATGAGCTAACAGATTATTTAAGTGGGTGCTTTACTTTTGATCTGATGAGATAACTTGTGTACTAATTGATGTATTAATTACTTAACTGCTAAGGAAAGGAACTATTGTCAAGGTATTTAGAAGAAGACAAGTGGGACCCACAAAGACTCGCAGTGGGCATCTCTGTATCCACTCCTTATTTCCCTTCCCTGGCAGTTCCCGTAGCCTCTTCGCTTTTCTGGCTTCCTTCTCTTGTTCCTCCCCATCACCCGCTAACCTACTTTTACATGCTCCCCTGTCTTTAGCTTTCCCTCCTTCCTCCTGCTGACAGTCTCTCCCCCTCTCCCCAGGAAAACACTGGCTGAGTTGCACAGTGGCTGCCGCTGCTAGGGAAGGCTCAGCTGCATTGTGACCACTGCTGGCACTGATCCAGACCAGGCCCAATTGTGTGGTAATTGTGTGGACCCAGTTGCACAGTGGCCACCATTGCTGTGCCAAGCATCGTGGGTAATGACTCTCCAGTAGTCACTAGTAGTAGTAGTAGTAGCCTGTCCCCAGCAATTCCTCAGCTGCTACAGGACAGGGGAAGAGGTGGGGTTGCCAGCTCCAGGTTGGGAAAGACCTGGAGATTTTGGAGGTGGAGACTGAGGATAGGGTTGCCAAGTCCTACTTATCTAATGGTGGGGGGGAGTCCTCCTTGGCCCGGGAGCTCCCTCGGCACGCGCGCAAAGCGTGCATGCCCGGTGACGTCACCCGGAAGTGACGTCACCATGTTGGGGGCATTGCCAGGGCAACGCTCTGGCAATCGCCCCAAATCTCTATGGTGCCATAGAGTTTTGGGGCGATTGCCAGAGCGTCGCCCTGGCAATGCCCCCAACGTGATGACGTCACTTCCGGGCGACGTCATTACGTTGGGGAAAGTCGTCCTGGCAGGATGACTTCGGGGGTGGGGTTCCCCCCACTGGCCGAATGCTGGCTGGCGGATTGGAAACCCCTGTAGCGGGGGATCCCCCGCCCCCCGGGCTGACTTGGCAGCCCTAACTGAGGAGGTCAGGGTTTGGGGAGGGGACGGACTTGCATGGGGTATAATGCCATAGTCCACCTTCCAAAGTTGCATTTTATCCAGGTGAACTGATCTCTGTTGTCTGGAAATCAGTTGCAATAGTGGGAGATCTTCACCCACAACCTGGAGGTTAGCAACTGTAGGAGGAGGACAGGGCCCTTTCCAGGGCTGTTTTGGCTTTCGAGTCTACCCCTGCTTTCCCACCCAGGCCTTTGCTTTACAGAGACTTGAAAGCAATATAGTTGCAGTTGCCTAGAAACCTCCTAAATGGTGACAGAGAGCTCAGATGACATTATTTTCTTGAAGCTACCAGCCCTGTTTCTGTTATTCAGGGGTGTTTTAATCCCAATTTTTTTTTTTTTAAGATTGCAGGTTATTTTCCCTGCAAATGTAGGATTTCTTTCAGATTTGTTCTGTACCTAGCTCCATTTTGCATATTTATAAATCCACACTTTAGGGCCCAGTTCAGAATTAGATATATGATAATACCCATGGATTGTGCTCATAGAGGGATGTAGTTCTTCATAGTACATGGAGGAACAGAAAACCAAGTAAGAATTAGATTTAATTTAGGGAAATTATCACTGTGTTGATCTGTCTGCAAGCAGTATTATAGTAGACTTCTGGTTATCCGGGCATTTGTGCCCCAGATTATAACATAACTTTTCACATATGTGTAGACTTTCTCTGTAGCAGAGTTAATCTGAGAAACTAGTCTTTGATACATGCTGAATCTCAAAGACTCTCTTGCTAGAAAACATTGCATTTCCACAGGAAATTTCAAGAACCAATTAGAGCTATTTGAAATCCCAGATACAGTCACTGTATTCAAACTGGATTACTGTAAAAAGATGAGAGGCAATTGTCCCTCGTTTTCTATCTCAACAGCACGGTACTTTAGATCCCTCAAGTCAGCACTGAGCGTATTGATTTCTAATATTATATATGTATATATCTTTTATATATGTGTGTGTGTGTATATATGTGTGTGTGCAGGGCTTTTTTTGTAGAAAAAGCCAAGCAGGAACTCATTAGCATAATAGGCCATACCCAGCAGCAGGAACTCATTAGCATATTAGGCCACACCACTGACAGCACAGCTTATTAGCATATTAGGCCACACCCCCATGTTACCAGAAGAGTGGTCATCCAGCCACACCCACCTTTTGCTTCTTATTCTGTTTGCCTTGTTGTCAAAACCCAGGGCTTTTTTTGTAGCAGGAATTAATTTGCATATTAGGCAACATACCCCTAATGAGTATCTGCTGTTGGGTGTGGCCTATTATGCTAATGAGTTCCTGCTGGATGTGGCCAACTCAGGAGCCAGCTGGAACTCCGTTCCTGTGTGTTCCTGCCCCAAAATAGCCTTGTTTGTGTGTGTGTGTGTGTGTGTATCCTTAAAGCACCACTGAATTTTAAAGGTGACAGTACGGAGTGTCCGGCCCAGGGTTGGAGTGGATGTCTGCAGGCTTGGCTCATAGGTTCATCTGGGGGTATCCAACAGCGGGTGTAGCCTCCAATCTAAAGAAGACATTACCATCCAAAGGAGGAACCATAAAACCATTAAGTCCAGAGTCTGCTCCGTTGTATGGTGGTTTGGAAGCATAAGCAGTTGATAATGACATAGTCAATAATACCTGAGTATCTGAAACAGAGTTGAATCCTAATTTCACTGCTACATAGTATGTGTACAATGTGTAAGTAGATGTCTATGAAACGTACATTCTGTTTAGGGTAAGGACCCCACATTAGAGTGCTCTTCCTTTATCCGAAGGACAGGGGCAGATCTACTAAGAAACTAATGAAGCTTAAGCTTGAGGTCCACTAATCCTGGAGGGGCCCTGAAGCAACCTTTTTTTTTAATGAGTGAATTTTTCAACAAGATGGGAGTTTTTTAAAAATGTCTGTTATTAAAATAAGGCCATTTTAGTGACAGAATCATAAGCCAATGGGTTGAAGTACTTAATATTGACCTTAGAATACGCTCTGATACCCATTCCATATGGCCTCAAAATGTCTCTATAATTGGTCAAATTTTAAAATGTTATTGGGGGCTTGCAGCACCTGAACCTCCAGCTGTCTGGGCTCGCTGAGCTTGCCGGAATCTATTCATAGCCTACATTATGGGCAGTTTTCAAGGGCTCCACCCCACCACCCCGTTCTCCATCATTTGGGCCTCAAGGTCCTCGCAAGGGCAGCAAGGTCCTTTGGACCTTGTTGGATGTTGTCCTATTGTTGCTGATTGAGAAGGGGCCCCCATCACAGTTCAAGCTTCAGGGTCCCAAAAATGTAGGTCCGCCACTGCCCAAGGATACCCTCAGGTACACCACTTGGAGACATCAACATAGTATGGTATTGTAATGAAACTGAGCAACAGTTGTAGAGATAAAGCTGCCAACTCCAGCTTGGGAAAGTCCTGTAGATCGGAGGATGGTGCTGGGGGAGGTTGGAGTTTGTGGAGGACAGGAAGCTCAGCAGGGATGTGATGCCATAAGACCCGCCCTCTAATGATGCAGTAATGCAGTACATGGATTTATTAAGACTTAGATCGTGGAACACATGTCAGCGCAATATACTAAGCTCCCCCAAAGACAAACAATTGCAACCCTAACTGCTGCCACTGTGTATATACTATTTAGATGTCTTACTGTTCTCATCATCTTTGCATCCACCACACTTCCTTGTCCACTCCATTAACCAAGCCTCGCAAGGTCCTATTTTATTGGCCGTGTTTTCCCTTCACAATGCACTCCAGCGCCTCCTCTTTGCCTAGCTGCTTCTGACTGATTGCAACGGATTCTAATGAACTCTAACTGACTCTCTCCCGCCTCAGAATCTTCAGACGTCCACCAATCAGGCAGCCAGCTTCCCAACCTATCCAACCCCAGGCAAGCCAAGCAGTAACCAATCATATCTCAGTTTTAAAACTCTATTGTTTATCACAGTATGCGTTTTGCATGTTCCTGTTGTATTATAGTATGGACGACCAATAAGACATCTTGGTTAAACGAGGACCCAGGGCTATTTTTGGGCAGGAACGCACAGGAACGGAGTTCCGGCTGGCTCCTGAGTTGGCCACACCCAGCAGGAACTCATTAACATAATAAGCCACACCCAACAGCAGAAATTCATTGGGATTGGCTGCATTCCGGGTATGTGGCCTAACATGCAAATTTATTCCTGCTACAAAAGAAAGCCCTGGGTTTTGACAACAAACAAGGTAAACAGAATAAGAAGCAAAAAGTGGATGTGGCTGGATGACCACTCTTCTGGTAACATGGGGGTGTGGCCTAATATGCTAATAAGCTGTGCTGCAGGGGTGTGGCCTAATAAGCTAATGAGTTGCTGTTGTTGGGTGTGGCCTATTATGCTAATGAGTTCCTGCTGCGCTTTTTCTACAAAAAAAGCCCTGGGTAAGAACATTCTATGAGTACACTTAGGGAAGTCTGGATAAACGACACTTGTGGCAGGACTGAATGGAAAAGACAAGATTGGATCCCACTGTGAGCCAAGGGAAGAAATGATGGAGGGAAAGAGTGGGAATGAAAGACAAATTGTTTAAACATGATAAAATAATCAGAAATATACGGCACCATCATATATAGTTATATCATTTGAAGCCCACCGACCTCAATGAGCTTTGTAATGATTTCAAGTTATAAGTGTACAAGTAGGAGGACCCACAATATTCGCGGAGAGGGGGGGAAAGTAGCTCCACGTCGAGGAGGAAGCACCCTCAGGAGAGCCTTCTCCACCCCCCACCCCCCGGACACTGGTGACACCGGAACAGCTCTCAGCTGCCAGGCTGCTGATTTTCCACCCACCCAACCCCTGGCACCAGCCACGAGGCCTGAGTGGCTCTCAGATGCTGGGCCGCTGATTTCCCACCCCCCAGCACCAGTGGCGAGGCCTCAGCGTTTCTCAGCCGCCACAGAATTCCCAGAGCGTTCCCTGTGCATGCGCAGGGGGGGCTCTTTTATTTTTGAGGGGATTTAAATATTCCCCTGAAAGTTTTTTTTTTAAGTTTTAAGATTTTTCTGCACACCTGGGGAGTCCCCAAAGTGTGCGGCAAAATCTCTCTGCCCCCCAGATGCCCCCGATGTGCGGATTTAAATATCCACATGCAGGAGACGCCTTTGCTATTAGATATACAGATGTTCCTTTAAAATGGTTGATAAGTGTCAGAAGAACAAGGCGGGAGTGAAAGAGGGAGATGAATGAGTGAGGTGATTGGTTGGTGACTGAGAGTGTGTGGGCGGAGCTAGGAGGGTGTGTGTGTGTGTATGTGTTTGTGTTTGGAGAGAGGGAAGGCAGAGTGTTCAGTCAGCAGCTGTCAGTTGTAGTCACTCTACACAGAGTCTGAAAGGCAGCCTTCTAACTAGAATCATACAGAAGTGCTGTGAAAGGCATTAAGATTCTCAAGGAGGAAGAACTTATACCTAAGGGGGCAATTTAGGCAAAATCTGATATAGTCAGAGTATTTTAAGAGTGAGGGAAAAGGCTGACAGAGACATGAGTAAAATGGGAAAGATTTTACTGAGCAACTTAACAAAACATCTTGTAACCAATACGCTTCTTTTACCAATAAAATTTTATCTTGTTTATTGTAAATCCAGAGTCTTATTCTCAGAACCAGAAAGTCCAGTGAAGGAGCCTTAGAGCTTGGGCACAATACTGTGAGAAAGGTTCTGATAAGTATTGGAGTTGGGAGTCCATGGAACAGTGAAACAGCATGATCTTTATTGCTGGTCCGGATGAAGCATACAACCCAGGGCTCGAAGCCCTCCTTTTATGCTGGTCAGGGACAATCCCCTGACCTCACCCAACTGGCCTGATAGGCTCTTATCAGTCTATTTACATCTCATAGGTTCCCTGGGAGAAACCTAGGTACATGATTAGTGGCCGGTTTGAATCCAACTGGCCTTTGTTCTACCTGGCTGAAGCTCAGGTAGTTTCTTGGCCATGTGCTCTGGCCATGCTCTGGCCATGTGCTCTGGCCATGCGGTCGCCATTACGGGAGCACATGGCGACCGCATGGTCAATACATAACAGGTTTATTAAAGACTGGAATCAAATTCCTGATGGCAGCATTGCATACACTGAGTGACAGAAAGAAACAACAAGAAATTTTAAAGTATTTCACACCTAACCACACAAAATAAGAGAGAGGTACTGTCACAGGCACCGGAAGGTTGGTAGTTCAGCAGTTTGAGACATGAGTGCTGCATGACAGAATGAGCTCCCGTCTCTGGTCCCAACTCCTGCCAACCTAACAGTTCAGAAGCAAGAAATTGCAAGTAGATAATTAGGTACCACTTCGGTGAGAAGGTAACAGTGTTCCGTGCGCCTCAACGTGTAGTCATGCTGGCCACATGACCAAGAAGAAGTCTTTAGACAGCGCTGGCTCTTTGTCTTGGAAACGGAAATGAGCACCATGTCCCTAGAGTCATATTCGACTGATTTACAGGCAAGGGAAACCTTTACCTTACCTTTACCGTCACAGGCTTAGATAAGAATAACTCTGGATAGGGTTGCACTGTTAGACCCGATATGAAACTAATGTAAAATCTATGGTACAGGGACATGGCAAGAGTTTTGGAGAGAAACACTTTGATCTATTAGATCATTTTCACGATGTTCTTCACAGGAGAGGCATAATACTAAGTGATTAATTACTCACATGACTCTGCTGATATACAAGATTTTTCATATTAACACAGTAAAAGCTGCAGAATGATATCATTTATGATGGGGCTGTCATCCCATTCATTCCTTGATGTCTCAAGTTACTGTGAGATGATCCCCCCCCCCAAAAAAAATTGCTGGATGTAAAGGTTATACTTGGAGCGGTTGACTCTGGCTTGAGAGCCAGTTTGGTGGAGTGGTTAGGAGCGCAGACTCTAATCTGGGAGAACCGGGTTTGATTAGTCCTCACTCCTCCACGTGCAGCTGCTGGTGTGACCTTGGGTCAGTTACAAATTATTTCAGAGCTGTTCTCTCAAGAGCAGCTTTTGAGAGAGCTCTCTCACCCCCACCTACCTCACAGGGTGTCTGTTGTAGGAAGAAGAAGAAGAAGAGATTGGATTTATACCCCACCCTTCACTCAGAGTCTTAGAATTGTTTACCAACTCCTTTCCCTCTCCCTCCCCACAACAGACACCCTGTGAGGTAGGTGGGGCTGAGAGGGTTCTTTCCAGAACTGCCCTTGAGAGAATAGCTCTGACAAAACTATGGCTTGCCCAAGGTCATCCAGCAGCTGCATGTGGAGGAGTGGGGAATCAAACCCGGTTCTCCCAGATTACAGTCCACGCTCTTAACCACTACACCAAACTGTGGGAGGAGAAGGGAAAGGGATTGTAAGCCACTCTGAGACTCCTTCAGGAAGTAAACGGCAAGGTATAAATCCAATCTCCTCCCCCTCCTCCTCCTCCTCTACTTCTTCTTCATCAATCATTTAAATGAAAAAAATTGGGGGTCTTTCGCTAGACCTCCTGGTGCCTACGAGGATAGCTTGGTTTTCGAAACTCAGACGGCCATGGAATGGCCCGGGATATGGAGTCCAGGGTATGGCTGAACTAGATGGCAATCAGGTGCAGAAAATCTACAACCAAAAAGGATTCCCTTAATTTCATTTTAGAACACTAATATTAATAAAAGCCACATGTGGCAGAAATGTTGTTCTCCTAGAGGTCCCCAACCTCTGGGTTCTACATGGAAGTTTTGTTTTGCGACATGGCTCACAGCCATGGCTCGTCTGTCAATAAAAGAACTAAAGGTTTACATCCAGCTATCCGCACCAAGGGAATCTGAGCAATGTAAAGACAGAACTTCAGGGGACATTCTGAGAAAAATGATAGGGCTCAAGTAACTGAGCCAATCTTTCTTGGGTGAGGCTTTCCTTAAAATCTTGTAACTTTAGCAAGTGAGTTATATTGTCAGTACTTCCTCAAAGAAGTTTGTAGAAAGAAGCAACTGTGGAGCTATTTCTATCCATAGTCCATTCATTTATAATTATGTCAAACCCTGTTAAGGTGTCATTATAACAAGGAGAAAACTGAGGTTATAGCCCTTTCCTGTCACTTTGGAACCCCAGCTACACCTAGCAGGAGAATGTGGTACCCCCTCGTCCAAAACGTGTGGTTGCCATATCATATGAATCGAGGGGACATATCTATTTTCCAACTTCAGCCCCGGATCCAGAATCAGTTTTCTGCTAATGGAAGGGGAGGTCTAATTTTTGACATATTTTCCTTCCTGTTGCAAAGCAGATTTTCCTTTCATGCCATTCCTGAAGGCCACCTATTTCCCAGAAGCAGCATTTTGGGAAGAACAATGGACTGTGATGCAAGGGGAGAGGCAGAAAAGTTCAGTCTCACTGATGGAAGTACCTTCCATTAGCAGAAGATGAAAACCGGATCCAACCCTATAGTATACCGAGTTCGCTTCAAGGTGCTGGTTCTTACCTATAAAGCCCTATATGGCCAGGGTCCAACATACCTTAGGGACCACCTTTCTCCATATATACCCCAGCGGGCACTGAGGTCGGGGTCAACTCATCGACTAGAGATTCCGGACCTTAGGGCTGCCAGGCTCACCAGAACAAGGGCCAGGGCTTTTTCGGTGGCGGCTCCTGTCTGGTGGAATGAGCTCCCAGAAGAGATCAGGGCCCTGCGGGACCTTGTGCAGTTCTGCAAGGCCTGCAAGACGGAGCTCTTCCGCCAGGCCTTTGAATAGGAGCCGCCACCGAGGATTCCACCCATCAGGTTTACCATCTATGATGTAATGGCCCTGGCTGGTGGCAAGGGGGATATGGAGACCTACCACTGGGTCGCCACTGATAATATGTTACAGGAAGCTGTTAGTAATGTTATTTGTCATAGGAATTTTTAACTTTTTAAGTTATTTTAATGTATTATTCTTGGCTGTGTGCCCATGTAAGCCACCCTGAACCCGTTCGCGGGGAGGGTGGGGTATAAATTGAATAAATAAATAAATAAACCCTCAGTGTGCACAAATTCGTACCCTGAGAAATCTGGGTTTCTGGTGACACGTATCAAAGCTGGAAAATAAGTGCATTGTCCTATGCTCAGAAAATGGTGATGGTGCATACTGAGAGTGTTGTGGGTAGCACACTCTGCCCTTACATGATTGGACTGCCAAAAACTTAAAGGTCATCCCTGATATGGATAGCCCAGGATAGTCTGATCTTGTCTATATCTTGGAAGCTAAGCAGGGTTGGCCATGGTTAATACTTGGATAGGAGACCACCAAAAAAAGTCCAGGGTTGCTATGCAGGGGTGGGCCCTGATTAGTACATGGATGGGAGATCCATCAAGGAAGTCCAAGGTTGCTATGCAGAGGTGGGCCCTGGTTAGTACTTGGATGGGGGATCCCCAAGGAAGTCCAAGGTTGCTATGCAGAGGTGGGCCCTGATTAGTACATGGATGGGAGATCCACCAAGGAAGTCCAGGGTTGCTATGCAGAGGTGGGCCCTGATTAGTACATGGATGGGAGATCCACCAAGGAAGTCCAGGGTTGCTATGCAGAGGTGGGCCCTGATTAGTACATGGATCCACCAAGGAAGTCCAAGGTTGCTATGCAGAGGTGGGCCCTGGTTAGTACTTGGATGGGAGACCCAACAAGGAAGTCCAAGGTTGCTATGCAGAGGTGGGCCCTGGTTAGTACTTGGATGGGGGATCACCAAGGAAATCCAGGGTCACTACACAGAGGCAGGCGATGGCAAACCACCTCTGTTCATCTCTTGCCTTGAAAACAGGGGTCACCATGAGTTGGATGTGACATGATGGCATCTCCCACCACCACCATGCTATACAGGAAGACCCTGGTCAGAGAAAGGCACTGCTTTTGTAAAGAGAAAAATCCTTACACCCTAACTGGCCAAGCTGCAGCCACTGACTCCATTAATAGAGTCTGGCAGAATTTGTGACACTGAAGGGGAAACACGGCAGTGTTTTTTTGCTTGTTTGTCTTGTTTTTTTACTTTTCAGCATCTAAGGCCAGACTTAAATATGGCAAGCAGGAAGTAAGTACCTTTGTCAGGGCTCTTTTTCTGGGAGGAACTCCTTTGCATATTAGGCGACACCCCTCTAATGTAGCCAATCCTCCAAGAGCTTACAGAGTTCTTCTTACAGGGGCTACTGTAAACTCTTGGAGGATTGGCTACATCAGGGGTGTGTCACCTAATATGCAAAGGAGTTCCTCCTAGAAAAAGAGACCTGACCTTTGTGATCTTGCATGCACCCACTGTCAGGGTTAAGCCCAGGGGTCATTTCGAGCAAGAGCTCGGGGGAGCTTCTCTCGGGGAGTTGGTGCCAGCCCCCCCCCCCCCCCCACGGCGGGGGAATGCTTGCTTGTGTCATGGCTGCAGCAAAATGACCCGGTCCCCTGGAAAGGTCCTTGTTTCTCCTTCTGAAGGCTTCAGCCACTACTGAAGCTATTCTCCCACAATAGCGGTATTTCTGAGGCTTAGATTAGTAGCTGTCCCCTCTCTACCAGCTCTTTCTTTCTTTCTTTCTTTCTTTCTTTCTTTCTTTCTTTCTTTCTTTCTTTCTTTCTTTCTTTCTTTCTTTCTTTCTTTCTTTCTTTCTGACATACTTCCGGTGATGTCAGGTGGTGTAGCATATGCAAATAAGTTATGCTAATGAGTTATGCTAATGAGCTTCTGCACCTCTTTTTCTACAAAATGACCCCTGGTTAAGCCAAGTTGCAACACTTGCAGTGCCAGCGCATCATCTGCTTGAGCTTAAGATCTCTGGTGTGCTTAAGTAGCATGCAGAACAAATGCCTTGACTAAATGCAGTGTTGTCCATGTGCAAGAATAGAATCATAGAGTTGGAAGGGACCTCCAGGGTCATCTAGTCCAACCCTCTGCATAATGCAGGAAATTCACAAATACCTCCCTCTCACACACCTCCAGTGACACCTGCCCCATGCCCAGAAGATGGGGGAAAGCCTCGAGGATCCCTGGCCAAACTGACCTGGAGAAAAATTGCTTCCTGACCTCGAAAGTGGCAATCGGCATTTCCCTGGGCATGTAAGACAGGGCCATGAGAACTAAGCACTAATGCAACCCTTCCTGCCCTCCCTCTCATGGTCTGCCTCAGTTCACAGAATCCACATTGCTGTCAGATGGCCATCTAGCCTTTGCTTAAAAACCTCCAAAGAAGGAGAGCCCACCACCTTCTGAGGAAGCCTGTTCCACTCAGGAACTGCTCTAACTGTCAGGAAGTTCTTCCTAATGTTTAGCCGAAAACTCTTTTGATTTAATTTCAACCCGTTGGTTCTGGTCCGACCTTCTAGGGCAACAGAAAACAACCCCGCCCCATCCTCTATATGACAGCCCGTCTCCTCTCCAGGCTATACAGTGCAAGGATAGTTTCTTTTAGTCACAGTTAAATCAAGCCTAGGACTTGGCAGAATTTGGTTATATTAGCATAATTATTACTGTTTGATTAAAAATACCAGCAGTAGTTATATTTACAGTTGCGTTACAGGGAATATTTTTAAAAAGTGATAACCGGGAAGAGGAACGGAATGACGCTTCACTCTTTTTTTCTTTTTGCTGTCAAGTCAAAGCTGACTTATGGCAACACCCATAGGGTTTTCCAAGGCAAAAGACATTCAGAGGTGGTTTGCCATTGCCTGCCTCTGCGTAGCAACCCTGGACTTCCTTGGTGGTCTCTCCCATCCAAATACTTACCATGGCCAACCCTGCTTAGCTTCCAAGATCGGACAAGACTGGGCTAGCCAGGGCTATCCAAGTCAGGCTTTGCTCTTATCAGGAGAGATTTTAAGTATGGGTTTAGTTTGACAAAATAGGGGCATGTACTAGGCTTGCCAACCTCCAAGTGGGGCCTGGAGAGCTCCCAGAATTATAACTGATCTGACCAAGAATGGTCAAAGCCATCTTCCATTCAAAAGGCCTGGAATAAAGACTGTGGTATTGACTTTACACCAATACAATGGGGGAAGATTTGGGCAACACCAATTTTGCATAGCAATATCATAAATTTCCAACTTCAACCATTCAAATTAACAACCCAATGGTATTTAACCCCAGAAAGATTATTTAAAAGTCGATTTAAGCCTACTTCATTGCGTTGGAAACAGTGTCAACCGATCGGATCTTTAGTCCACTGTTGGTGGGCCTGTCCAGACATTAATCAGTTCTGGAAACTTGTAATAGAGGAAATTAAAAAAATTACAGGAGTAGAGTTACCTAACACACCAGAATCCTTATTATTACATTTTTGGCCTGATTTGATAGTTACTAAACAAACAATGGAGTTGATTTCTTTATTATTAATTGCTGCGAAAAATCTTATTGCTTCTAATTGGAAAACACTTAGTATCCCTACTATACATCACTGGAAAACAAAAATATGGGATGTAATGGTCTCAGACAAGTTGGCAATGCAAATAGCAATAGCTGATCATCCACAACAAATGAATAATTTTGAGGAAAAACGGTTTGCATTTTTTGAATATATCAGTTCTAATCAATATGGTATTCCAGAAAAGTAAAGAAAAATTATAAGATTTTAGTTCATTGGTAATATAAGTTGGTAGGTGTAAACTGGAGTCGTTGTACAGAAACGGTTGTGAAGTTGTATTCAAATTTTGTTTAAATGTTATTTACAGTTCACTGGATACGTTCAACTTATTTGTCATTGTTGTATTTTTAGTGATGTTACTGTTCAGAATTTGGTATTTTTGATACTTTTTATTTTGTCATTGTTGTATTTTTAGTGATGTTACTGTTCAGAATTTGGTATTTTTGATATTTTTTATTTTGTCATTGTTGTATTTTTGGTGATGTTACTGTTCAGAATTTGGTATTTTTGATACTTTTTATTTTGTCATTGTTGTATTTTTAGTGATGTTACTGTTCAGAATTTGGTATTTTTGATACTTTTTATTTTGTTAAAAAAAAAATTGTTAATTGCAAAGAATTATAACTGATCACCAGACGACAGAGATAATTTTCCCTGAAGAAAAGGAGAGCTCTGGAGAGACTCTACAGCATTATACCCTGCTGAGGTCCCCCCCCCTTCCAAAATCCCGCCCTCTTCAAGCTCCACGTCCAAATCTCCAGGCCTTCCCCATCCTGGAGTGAGTAACCCCAGCAGCTACTGTTTCATCCCACAGTAACAGCGCTGAAACAGTGGCTTCTATCCTAAATCAATGAATAAATAGTATATTCCCGTCATAGACATATAAAGCTGCCTTCTCCTGAATCAGACCACTGGTTTTTGTCTAAGGTTGGCAGCAGCTCCCTAAGGTGCCGGGCAGAGGATAGTCGAAGAGACCTGAGGAACACACTGCACTGTGTCTTTACTGCATCATCCACCAGTCCTCTTTATGGCGGCTTTACAGCAGTTTTGCAGCACTGTGATTTAACCGTAGGGAGGTTTCATGAACTGACCCAGTTCATCTTGGTCTGTAAGCCATTTAAAGTTTAAACCCTTCCTTTCCGCTCCCTGAGGGGTTTTCTCAGGGAGCAAAGAACAGTGGTTTAAATGGCTCTGAGCCATTTAAAGCAAACAGCTGAGCAGCTGGGAACTCCCCGCCACTCAGCTGTTCTTCAGTCCTTCACTAACTGCCACTGTGCACCGAAGTTTGTGGAAGTTTGTGGCAGTTCTTCAGTTTGCAAACACCACTTTGCAGGCCACACAAACAGCCAACATTGGTTTGTTTATTTATTATTATTTATTATTTATTAATTTAGATTTATATCCCGCCTGACCAACATAGCGGCTCTAGGCGGCTCACAACATTTAAAAACAGTATAAATAATATAAATTAATACATTAAAATACAGTACAGTTTCAATTACAGTTTCAGTTGGCGGCAAATTGCAAATATAGTAATTGGCAATCTAACTACTGACACCAGGGCAACGACAGTTTTCCTCGGCCAGGAGGCTACCACTAACTGTTGTTCCGGGCCTATGTGCTTCCCTGGCCATCTCTCAATGGCCATTTCCCCCAGCGGCGGCCCCAAAAGCCTGGCGGAAGAGCTCCGTCTTGCAGGCCCTGCGGAACTGCATAAGGTCCCGCAGGGCCCTGATGTCTTCCGGGAGCTCATTCCACCAGTAGGGGGCCGCCACTGAGAAGGCTCTGTTCCGAGTGGTAGCCAGCCTGGCCTCTCTCAGACCAGGAAGGGTCAGGCGATGTTGCGTGCCTGACTGTAGTGCTCTCTGGGGTATATATGGGGAAAGGCGGTCCCTTGGTGATGAACTTTAGTTCGTTAGCTGGTTCGTGCCCATCCCTATTTAGCAGTAGACACAAGACCTTTCAGTCTGTAGCTAGTTGCTTTTTTATCTTAAGGACACAGGAGGAGCTGGCCTTCAAATGGAGAGGCTGGAAATTCGATGGGCATTTCGGCGTTTTAACACCACCAGACCTCGCAGAGAGTTTTTGTAAATAATTCTTTTTACAGCACAGCTGTCTCTTTGTCTTTCTTCTTCTTTTCTCACAAAATAACAGGACCAGCTTTCCAAGCCTGTGCTCTGTGAAACAGCTTCCCTGGAATCAGGGGAGGGGGGCATTTAACCCTTTTGTCACCACAGAGGAGAAGGAAAGAAAAGAATAGACCTTGGGTCATAGCTCATTTAAGGGGGTTATATCCATTCAGTGCTGTGATAAAAACTTGTTTTATTTGAACTCCAAGGGGACATGTGCAGGCCATTCTTTAGAAGCTGATTGGTCTCTCTCTGCCAGATGTTCTCCGCTTTCATCAGCCAAACCTTCTCCAACAGACATCTCAACATGAGCCAAGCAATTCCCAACTGTTTCGCTCAACTTCCAAGCTGCTAGCCTGCCTGCAAAGATTCCAGGGTTACCCCTAGCAACCTAACAGGCCTAGGCTTTTCTCTCTTGCTGACTGGATCGAGGCATAGTTTATCACTGAAAATGACTCAGAAAGTGAAGAATTAAAGAATGCAAGTTGAACCTGGTTCAAAGTAGCACCTCAGCCGGTTTCGTTGGACAGATAAATGAGGAAACGAACACCGGGGCAGGATCTCGGGTTGCCAGCTGAGCAGTGGTAACCAGCAGGAGGCTGACAGGTTCAGCAAAATTCAAATTGCTGTCATCCTAGATCGTCACCCTGACATGGGGATGACACGTCCAGATGTGACATCATCCTGTTGGAGCAATGGTGATTTTCCCAGTATCTCCCCACCACCACCCTACCAAGTCATTGTACATACACAACCATGTAGAAAATTAGTAAATACAAGAGGCGGACCCGCAATACTCATGGGGGGGGGGAGTATTCCCCACAGCTCCCAGCCTGCAGAAGCAGGAGGAGCTCCACAGGAGGAGGAAGCGGCAGCAGGTAAGCCTTCTCCCTCCTCCTCTCCCCCTCCCCGGCACTGCTGAGGCTGAGCGGCTCACAGCCGCTGGCCCGCCGAGCCACCTCCCACCCCCTCCCCCATTCAACCAGAGGTGGCAGCGGCGAGGCCGGAGGACCACCAAGCTGCCTCTCCCATTCAAATGGCAGCAGCGAAGCTCGAGGCCTGCCGAGCCGCCTCCCACCCCCTCCCCTGTTCAACTGGCAGTGGTAGCAGCGAGGCCCGCTGAGCTGTCTCCCAGCCCCTCCCCTGTTCAACCAGCAGCAGTGGCGAGTCCCAAGGCCTGCCGAGCTGTCTCCCACCCTCTCCCCCGTTCAACCGGCAGCGGCGAGGCCAGGGCCTGCCGAACCGCCTCCACCCCCTCCCCTGTTCAACCGGCGACGATGAGGCCCAAGGCATGCCGAGCCATCTCCCACCCCCTCCCCAACAGCAGCCACAGCGTTCTCTGCGCATGCGCGGAGAACGCTTTAACTTTTCGGGGGATTTAAAGATCCCCCAAAAAGTTTTTTAAACATTTAAGATTTTTCTGCACATGGGGGGAGTGCCCCCCGTGTGTAGAAACCCCACCCCCCAAGTGCCCCCCCTCGCGTGGATTTAGGTATCCGCACGGGGGAGGGAACTTGGGAATTAGATATATAGATTCTAATATTCTATTTAAAAAAAACACACACACACACACACCTCAAACCTGCCTATGGAAATGAAGCCAGAGGGCTGCCCAGACTCTTTGCTCAGTCACAATAAAGCCAAGCCAGACTCCCCAATCTCACAATGCTCCATGTCCCCCTGGATCATAAGATCACCCCCTATAACAGGGGTGGCCAAACTCGCTTAACATAAGAGCCACACAGAAGGAACATCAGATGTCTGAGAGCCGCAAGACATGATCAAATTTACAAACACATTTTTATTGGGAAATTTGCAATTTACCTTTTATTAATGTTAAGTAAGACTACCAGAAATAAAAACAAAAAGGGGTAAAAACAGATATTGATAATATTGATAATGATATTTAAAGAGAGAAATGTTTTCTCCAAGCCGGCTTGGGGGGGGGGGCTTTGAGAATGCATTTAAATTTAAAGTTGCTTTCTTTCTCTGCCCCCACCCCCCATCTCAAGCCTACTCAGGGAGAGGAACACTGGCTGGGGAAAGGCAGACTGGTCAGGGAGGCATGCCTCCTCTTCACTTCCCCAGCCACCCTGCCGGGAGCCGCACAATATGTGTGAAAGAGCCACATGTGGCTCCTGAGCCACAGCTTGGCCACCCCTGCCCTATAAAAAGGCCACCATTTCTTGCCTTTCCCCTAAGGATGCAATACCTCTTCTCAAGAGGTAACCTTCTCCCGTGGCCTGCTCAACTGAGAGGCCGCTCCATTCTCATGCTGTATCCTCCTGATGTAGGAGCCGACATCCTCTCATCAGGGCCCTCTCTGCACTCAGCTTACTCTGGACAATCCGAGCAGTCGATCCTTTAAGGTTGGCTTTGCATGCGTGTGCTTGCCTCCCGCACCATGCTTTCCCTCCCAGTTTATTTATTCTGCATATATAATGAAAACATGTGTGGGTGTTCAGTTGCCCTATTGCACTGCGCAGTAGCCTCCACTAAGGCCCAGTGTTCCCTCTGAGCTGAGTTAGTATGAGCTAGCTCACAGTTTTTTAACCTCCGGCTCACAGATTTTTTGTCTTTGCTCAAGAAGGATGGCTCCAGAGCAAACTAACTGATGCAGTAGCCAAATCGCTCGCTCACAACTTTTAATGCCAATAGCTCACAAAGTAGAACTTTTGCTCACAAGACTCCACAGCTTAGAGGGAGCATTGCTAAGGGCCAGTAAATGCCTTCCATTTAAATCCTCCTTGTCTATATACTATTTGCCACCTATGGCCCCCACCTGTGGATAACTAAATCCACACATCGAGGCCTCCCAGAGGCTAAATAGATTTTTCTGAAAAATTGGAGGTTTGGAGAACAATCTGATAATTTAACAAAAATATATTGGGGATTTAAAATGGCCCCCAACTTAGAAAGTACACAGGTTGACAGCACTCTCAAAAGCTCAGAAGGAGCCACTCTGGCTCAGCCACAGTGGTGGAGGAGGCCAAAAGTTGCACCGAACCTGTCTGTGGCGGCAGAAAAATCTGGCAGCTGTGCTGGGTCCAGTCGTGGCAGTAGAGGAGGCCAGCAGTCCCATTGAGCCTGGCTGTGGTGATAAAGGAGGCCAGCAGCCACACTGGGTCCAGCCACATCAGTAAGGGAGGCCCGCAGCCATGGCAGGCCAAGCCGCAGTGGCAGAGGAGGCCGGCAGCTGCACCAAGCCTGGCTGTGGAAGCATCAAATAACTTATTAAAGCACTATTGCTAAAGCCAAATGTACATATCCAAAAAACCTTCCCAAGCAAGACCAAAAGGCAATACACAGTCCTTATATACACTGTAGCCTTCTTGGCTGTTTCTGAGTTGCCAACTTCCAGGTCTGCAGGGAGGCTAAACACCAGGCTGACGTCTCCTGTCGGCCGAGAGAGTTTCGATGTACTTCTTCAGAGCCAATATTCTATGGAACCACACAGTTTACATATTTTATATGCCTTATCTCGCTCCCACATGGGCTCGTTACACCATCTCTTGCTTGGGAAGGTTTTTTGGATATGTATATTTGGCTTTAGCAATAATGCTTTAATAGGTTATTTGAGGTATTGTTTTGTTATTGTATTCAGTGTCTCCGTGTTCCCGTTGTGGTCAGAGTCCAAGCCTGGCTGTGGCAGCCGAGGAAGCTGGCAGCTGTGTTGGGTCCAGCTGCAGCTGTGGAGGAGGTTGGCCGCTTCACTGGAACTGACCACAGTGGTGGAGTAGGCTGAGAACCATGCCGAGCCCAGCTGCAGCAGTGGCGGAGGTTGGCAGCCACGCCAGACCCAGCTGTGGCAGTGGAGGGCAGAGGGTTCAATAGTTGGTGTGGAGGGTTGAAGTCATGCCCCCAGTGAATTTTCCCCACACTGAGCTGTTGGGATGAGCAGAATCAGCAGTGATGGAGGGAGGGATTGTCCCCTGTGAGTATTGTGGGCCCCCATTTGTAAGGATATAAGATATAAGATTAACCATGCTGGATCAAACCAATGATCTATTCTAACCCAGCATCCTGTTTCCAACAGTGGCCAGTGAGAAGCCAAAGAACAAGCCCACCCCGTGGCATTTCATCCTGCGCTCTGTGCTCCCCAGGATCTGGCAATCGGATGCATTCTCCCACTTAACTCAGGGGTCCCATTTAGCTCTCATGGCTAATAGCCAATGATTCTCCAACATCCTTTCAAATCCATCTACGTCAGAAACCTTTCATGGCCTCTTATGGCCATGGGCTCCACAAGAGTGGCACCTTATAGAAATGGTGCTGGAAACCATGATGTCCTTGGTTCCAATTTCACAACAGCTACGAACTCACTAGGCAGTCCAATACTGACTCAGTCGCACACTGACTCCACACTCGCTGCACAGTGCGGAGGGGCGATTCATCGATTCCTTGTGTAAGCGCATCGGAAACAAATGGCAAACCGCTCTGCCCCCCGACTCACCGACATTTGTGTCTGATCAAGCAGTGGCGGGCTTTGCCCTCATCTACAAAAGTCTGTGTGATTGCGCAACTGTGGGTCAACGTATGTTGGAGGGAATAGCCTCGCTCCCCCCCCCCCCCCGGAGTGGCAGGCTCAGGGCGGCTTACATAGAATTATGAAACAGCTAAAAGAAAATTGAGATAAAATCACAGTATAAAACATAATCTAAAGTGCTAGAGCGATTCGTGTGACAATGGCGAGCATTAGCAGCATCCAGCTAGGGATGCAGTCAGCTAACGTCATAGTAAAGCGTCGCCAGCTCATAAAGAGTTGCCAGCTCCATGCTGGAATATTCCTGGAGGGTAGGTTCTGAGGGGGACAGGGACCTCAGAGAGTTACAATGCCCTGGAATTAGGCCTGTAGCTACAGTGGGGCCTCTTACCACCCAGGCCCCCCGACTTCCCATCCAGCCAGTTCATGGGGGGGGGGAGAGAGACTTTTAAATAAATATATTTTATTTTTCGTACTGTGGCCACACCACACCGAGCCATCACTGCAGCCCTTTACCTCCCGGAGCCCGCCACCAGGATGCCTCTCCTGTTTTTCTTGCAGCGCAGCCGTCTGCCCGCAGCCCTCAGAGACTTGGCCACTGTGGGTACTGCAGCCTCTTTATAGTGCACCACTGTCAAGACTCTTTCGCTTTTGAAGTGCCTCTCCACAAAGGAAGGGCACCTTTCAAGAAAGGGATGCCAGACTTTGGGACCGCGCTGTTATTAAGGCCCAGACTGAGCTGGCCCAGACACACAGCGCTGGCAGCAAAGGTTCGCCATGCCATTTCCAACCTCCTGAGAGAAGAAGGGTGCTGCAGGTAAAGTGAGGTGTGCCCCTTTGGGGCTAGACATAGAGTGTGGGAGGGGCTCAGTCCCCTGTAGCATCTCCTACCTTTTCTGAGACAGACTGGGGTGTGTGTGAGGGGGTGCCCCCTGAGTTATTTAAATGCTCCCCAAAGGGGTGAAAGAAACCCTGGCTATGCCCCTGCCTAGAATCCCCTCTCCAAAGTGGCCATTTTCTCCAGGGGAATTGATCTGTGGCTGTGGTCACACTGGTGGCTTGGTGCAATATGGTGCTGCTTCTAATTGTACTGGTTTAAAGTGTTGTGGGGCATATCAGCCAGACAGCACACCCTACTGCGGGTTATTCACCCAGACATCCAAATTATTGCAGCGCCACAGCCACACTGGCCAGAATTTTTTCAATAGGCACGTGAGCTCACATGCAAATGCACATATAGGCAAAAAAAAAAATTAAAACCTCTCTAGAGGCAAGGACGGATCTGCAGGTTCAGATTGCCAAATACGTTCTGCGCCCACTCTCCTGCATTCAGACATCCGGCCATGCATAATGAATGTGCAGGGAACCAGAAACACCACTTGTGATGTGGTGCCTTTTTAACCCAGCTCCAAATCATCCTATGACGGGATGAGTACGCCGGGGGGAATGCCTGACAAATGTGGCTGTGTGACTATTTGATCTGGAAGTGAGGGGTGGCTACATCAGGCCAAACTGCTCTTGTGATCACAGGCTATGTCAGCTGGAGATCAGTTATAATTCCAGGAGATCTTCAAGCCCCACCTGGAGGTTGGCAACTCTATCCCAACAGCATTTTTATTTGACAAAGCCTTCAAAGAATATGATTTGATGCGTTTGATATTTGGCAATAATCTTTCAGAACTAAGTTACAGCAGGCAGACAAAATCTGATCAGTCTAATACCCTATTAGCCTTTTGATCTTATATGCCATGTTAGGCTTCCAGTTCTGATGAATGGAGGCTGTATCTGCCTGGAGAAAGCCATGCGTTTCCCCATGCACATGATCCAGTTGCTGCACGAATCACAGTCCCAAAACCACATGGCTGGTGGCCCCCAGCTCCGTGTGAATGGAATGCAATGCCACATCTGCAAGACATTCTCAAACCCATTTCACGTAACTATTAATAAGGGATAAGATAATTAACCACAAAGAGTCAGCCTTTTTCAGATGCCAAAAAATCCTAGCATCTCCTAGGCCTCCGGTCATCTCTGGATGATACCGATCAATCCCCCTGGAGAAAATGGCTGTTTTGGAGGGTGGACTGCAAGGCATTATAATCTGCTGAGGTCCTCCCCGCCCTAAACCCTCCCCTCCCCAGGTTCCACTCCTCAAATATCTAGGAATGTCCTAACCCTAGGCCCATTCTGCCTCTAGCATTTGCTCCATTGTTTTACCAAATCCACACTGGAACAGAAAAGGATGAGGCTCAAACCCACAATCGAATACCATACTAACTGCAAAGTAGGGTTGCCAAGTCGAGTCTACTAACCGGTGGGGGGGAGTTCTCCTTTGCCCGGGAGCTCCCCCGGCGTGCGCGCATAGCGCGCGCCTGGTGACATCACCTGGAAGTGATGTCACCATGTTGGGGGCGTTGCCAGAGCGTCGCCCGGGCAACGCCCCCAATGTGGTGATGTCACTTCCAGGTGACGTCATTACGTTGGGGAAGTCGTCCTTGGCTGGACGACTTCGGGGGTGGGGTTTCCCCCGCCGGCCAAATGCTGGCTGGCGGATCGGGAACCCCTGAAGCGGGGGATCCCCCGCCCCCTGAGCTAACTGGGCAGCCCTACTGCAAAGTCGCCCCTGAATGGACATAAAATGGCCATACATCTATGCAGACAGTCGCTATAAAACCGAGAGATCAAAGGAAGTGAAAGCAGCAGGCAGTCTGGATGCTGCCATAAAATCCAACAATCAAAGAAAATGAAAGTGGCATGCAATGCAGAGAGGCATTTCTGTTCCAAAGTGGGTTTGGTAAGACAGCGGAGCTAATGCCAGACGCAGAATGGGCCCTACTTCTACTGCAGGCAAACACAGCTACCCTCTGAAACGGAGTACAGCTGCTTGCTGGTTCTCTGCTTCTATAAGGCAAGATGGGACCCTGCTTCCCCTCAGACTCTGACAGATGGGGGGAGAGAGGAGCCCACACCCTATAAAAGGGGGCGCCAGCTGATGGAAAGCTAGAGGTAATTCTCGCTCAGCTGCTGCTTAATTTGCCTGGGGAGTGCAATAAAGAACAATAAGTAGATCCATACTTCTTTTCTTTTCCCTGCTACACTTTGGTTTACAATTTAAGGAAATCAGTCCCACTGCAGGCTACCCCTCACTGTTAGTTTGAGGCATTCGCATCTCCAGTGCACTTCACACGGCTATGGCAGCCTCACCATGTTTACCTAGTGCAGTGGTGGCAAACCTATGGCACGCGTGCCAGAGGTGGCACTCAGAGCCCACTCTGTGGGCACGCACAGCATCGCCCCAGCACAGAGTTCGCAAGATTGGACAGCAAAAGTCACATTAATTGTTCAAAAGTATGCCAAATGCAAACTTTTCCTTTTCAATAAAAAGTCGTTTGTATCATTGAAAGCTCTGTTATTGTGTTTTTCTTTGAAGACAAAAGATGTTAATGTGCGAGTTGTTTTTTTCTAAAACGAAAACCTCAGTATTCAGGTTAAATGGCCGTGTTGGCACTTTGCAATAAATAAGTGGGTTTTGGGTTGCAGTTTGGGCACTCGGTCTCTAAAAGGTTCACCATCACTGACCTAGTGTATTTGTTTGCTCCTGCCAAAGCCACAAAATATGTGCTGATTGAAAAGGGCTATCTCTCTTCTCCCCAGCTCTGCATGTTTTCACTAAAATTATAGGCAATTCATTGCAATATGGACCCCCCCCCAAAAAAAAGACCTCCGCCCCCCTTTCTGGTTCCATCTCCATGGTCCTGGATAGGCTTGCCAACTTCCAAGTGAAGCCTGGAGTTCTTCTGGGCTGATTCTGCACTGGCTTTTCCCTCTGTTGTTTTAGCAAACTCACATTGGAACAGAAATTCCCCTCTGCATTGCATGCCGCTTTCACTTCCTTTGATCATCAGATTTTATGGTACTCTCTGCATTGCATGCTGCTTTCACTTCCTTTGATCATCAGATTTTATGGTACCTTCTGCATAGATTTATGGCCATTTTATGGCCATTCAGGGGTGACTTTGCAGTCAGTATGGCATTGGCCCGAGGTATTCGAATGTGATTTTGAGATGCACTTTTTCCTCCCAGTTGAGAAAATGTGAAGCAAATGCTAGATGTAGAATCGCCCCTGGAATTACCACTGATCTCCAAACTACAGAGATCAGTTTCACTGGAGAAAATGGCAGCTTTGGGAAGTGGACTGTTTGTCTTCCCTTCCCCAAATGCCACCTTCCCCAGACACTGCCATCAAATTCTCCAGGGTGTTAACACTAAGAGGTCTGAAAATAAGGAGGAGGAAATTGATAGAACATCAGTAACAAGGATTGGTTTGTGCTTTGTTCATTGAGTTACAGTTAAACAGGTTTGTTTCCTCTTCAGCCTAAAATTACATGCTTTTCTGTCCCGATGTGTCACTTCACCTTATCTTCTTAGTTTTCCCTCCCTTACACACGGCATTGTTTGCCGGTCATTGCTCTCCCAGTTTTCCCTTAAGTTTCTCTTGTGTGTATTTTTTAGACTGAAAGAGCACAAGAAAAACTCAAAGAAAAAAAAAAAACAGACCAGAAAATGATACTGTGTAGAAGAGAGAAAGAAGAGATTGGATTTATACCCTGCCCTTCACTACCTGAAGGAGTCTCAGAGCGGTTTACAATCTCCTTTCCCTTCCCCTCCCCACAACAGACACCCTGTGAGGAAGGTGGGGCTGAGAGAGCTCTTTCAAGGACTGCGCGTGAGAGAACAGCTCTGAGAGAACTTGTAACTGACCCAGCAGCTGCATGTGGAGGAGTGGGAAATCAAATCCAGTTCTCCCAGATTAGAGTCCGTGCTTTTAACCACTATACCAAACTAGGCCCCCCTACTATGGCAGAAGGCCTCCCACCAATCATCTTCCTTTCTCGCCACTGCGCAGAGCAACAGCTGGAGAAAAATAAAGGGGAAAAAATCACTGCTGGCTTCTGCAAAGGTATGACACTCCTGGGTTCAACCCAGAAGTGACAATGGGTTGCTCTAAGAATCACCAGAAATGCTATGGTTTTACCATAGAGCTTCCGGCAATTCCTAGAACTACCCATTGTCACTTCCAGTTTGTAGTTTGAAGCAGGGCTCGATTTCAGCAGGAACGCGCAGGAACGCCGTTCCGGCTGGCCTCCGAGCCTGCCCCGCCCCCTCCCTGCCCGACCTGAGCTTTTTATACTTAAAGGGAAAGTTCCTGCAGAGAGCCAGCAGGAATAGGCTCCACCGGGTGCTTTCCCTTTAAGAGCAAAAAAAGCCAGCAGGAGAAAGCCCCGCCCAAAGATTAAGCACAGGGGCTAGGCTTTCTGCATTTGGCTTGCTGACGTTGCGTGGCTTTCCCTGCTCCAGTAAGTTCTCTGTTCTCTTTTCCCTCTCTCTCTCCCTCTCTCTGCCCCCCACCTTTCTTTCTTTCTTTCTTTCTGTCTTTCTCTCTCTGCCCCCCCACCTTTCTTTATTCCTTTCTCTTTCTCTCTCTCCCTCCCTCCTTCCTTTCTCTCTCCTCCACCTACCTACCTTCCTTCCTTCTTTTGTCTGTCTGTCTACCTTCCTTCCTTCCTTCTTCCTTCCTTTTCCTTCCTTCCTTTCTCTCTCTCCCCTCACCAACCTCTTCCTTCCTTCCTTCCTTCCTTCCTTTCTCTGTCTGTCTGTCTACCTTCCTTCCTTCCTCCTTCCTTCCTTTTTCTTCCTTCCTTCCTTCCTTTCTCTCTCTCCCCCCCCCACCTACCCCTTCCTTCCTTCCTTCCTTCCTTCCTTCCTTCCTTCCTTCCTTCCGTTCTTTCTGTTTTTATTAAAAAAAAATTGAAAAGGGGGGAGGATGTAAAAAAGCAGAGAGCCCAGGAAATGCTGGTTTTGACAATATCTTTAATTTTTGAGAATCTCTTTAGTTTTCTCATGGCATCTTCTGCTTAAGAAAAGAAACTTTGAAGCCTGACTTCATTGTTGTGTGTTGTTGGGAATGGCTTGCAAATATATGTGTGTTTAAAGTCTGTATTAAAGTGGTTTGGTGCTTACTGCCATGTAAGAGAAAACATCTGAAAAAGTAGCTTCATTGTGTGTGTTGTCAGAACACTTGACTGTTGCATGGGGGACATCTTTGGGGGACATCTGCAGAGAAACAGAGTTGTAACTAAAAATGAGCATGGTCAGCTGCACTTTGGAGATTGCCTGTTTTGTGACATTTTAAAAAGTGGGCAGAGTTTCTGAAGAAGATGATTGTCCCTCTTCTCCTGCCAGTGGATTGACATCTGCCTTTAATGGGCCAGCAAAGTTGATGTTCTTAAACCTCTTAATAAGAGAGATTTCCGCTTCTGAGGAGTTCCAACGATTGGTGATCTTGTGATGGTAGTGATACTTTTATGTGGTAAAGACCACCTGTTCACAGGATAATTTTACCTGTGGGACAGACTCTGCATGGTAACCACTCCACTGGTACATAATTGCTTGTAAAAAGTATTATAGTGTAATAATTCATGTGGGTAGCCGTGTTGGTTTGAAGCAGCAGAACAAAGTTGGAGTCCAAAGTTTCATCCAAGGTATAAGCTTTTGTGTGCATGCACACGTCTTCCATCTGAAGAAGTGTGGGTGGCACATGAAATCTTATACCTTGAATAAAATTTTGTACCTTGAATAAAATAGTCCACAAACTACTCCCATCCAGTGCATCCACAAACCTAGAAGAAGAGATTGGATTTATACCCTGCCCTTCACTACCCAAGGGAGTCTCAGAGCATCTTTCAAACTCCTTTCCCTTCCCCTCCCCACAACAGACACCCTGTGAGGTAGGTGGGGCTGAGAGAGCTCTGAGACAACAGCTGGTACAGAGCTATGGCTTGCCCAAGGTCATCCAGCAGGTGCAAGGGGGGAGTGGGAAATCAAACCCGGTTCTCCCAGAATAGAGTCCACGCACTTAACCACTACACTAAACTGGCTCCTAGCGTTGTTCTGCCAGTGAACTAGGGTTGCCAACTCCAGGTTGAGGAAATCCCTGGAGATTTGGGAGTGGAGGGTGGGGTTTAGGGGAAGGAGGGACCTAAGCAAGGCATAATGCCATGGACTCTACTTTCCAAAGCAGCCATTGACCTGATCTCTGTAGTTTGGAGCTCAGTTGTAATTCCAGGAGATCTCCAGACCCCACCTGTAGGTTGGCAATCCTACAAAATCATATTCAGCGTACTAGTTCTGCAGGAAAGCAACCTGATTTCCATGGAAACCTAACCCTTAGGAATTGATTCCAATCCAGTGTGGGAATAATTGTTGGATATAATATATTGGTTCAAGCAAGGTTTTGTATAGATGGGACAGAAACTTCTGTTTTTATTGGTTTTGACAAAACTGTTTTGACAACAAGGTAAACAGAATAAGAAGCAAAAGGTGGATGTGGCTGGATGACCACACTTCTGGGAACACTGGGTGTGTCCTAATATATTAATGAGCTGTGCTGTCAGGGGTGTGGCCTAATATGCTAATGAGTTCCTGCTGGGCTTTTTCTACTAGAAGAGCCCTGGTTGGAAGTGATGTCATGACATTGGCGACATCGGCAAGATCAAATGCCCCACCATGTCCCCGCCCCCAACCCTCCCTCTGTGTGTAAGGGAGGCAGCAAAAATGCAGTTTAGAAGCAGAACGGCAGGAAGAGGTGTGAAAAAGCCATAAGGTGGTGGGCTTCTCTGAAAGGGTAAGCCACAAATGGAAACATCCTTTGGAAACAAGGGTTCTCTCTTTCTCAGCAGACATACATCTCATACATACTGATTACGAGACATCACATAACAGGGCATGGCTGAGTAGACTTCATTTGTGGAGCTCTCCAAAGCCTCATAAAAAGACCCCAGCTGGTCATTCAATTTTGTGTGAGTAAATATATTAGCAAAGTAATTGTGGACCAGCTGAGTGGCACTGTGAGACTTGCATGTCAGCCCAAGAGGGACCTGGTCTTTTTCACTGCCTGCTCATGTACTTTCTGGTTCTCAGTTTCATCAGCTGTTTCAGGCAGCTCACACGCAACCCTTACCCTGAGTCATAGGCATAGACTACGGGGGGGCTCGAGCCTCCCGGGAAAACGTAGCACCTGCTGCGGCACCTCCCGGGGCCCTTCCGAGGCCGGCAGCTGCTGCTGCCGGTGCCTCTCCCCCCCTCACCTGGCCACTCTTCCATCCTTCCCTCTCCCTCCCTCTTTTCTCGGTGAAGGGAGAGGGAAGGGGTGTGGGGGAGAGAGAGGCCCCGACAGCAGCGGCTGGCGGGCCTCGGAAGGGCCCAGGGAGGTGCGGAGGTTTCCCGGTGGGGGGGCATATAAACAGCCCCCCCCAGAATTTACAAAACTCTACACCCCTGCCTGAGTGATGAGTGTATCATTTCCTGGGGGTGGGGTGGGGGAATGGAAGCAGTCAAAATTTGTGTTAAACCTGATTCTTGTAAAAAAAAAAAAACTTTGCCATGTATTTGCTTCACTGAAGTTGCATTCAGACGGCTATTTTGAGCCGCACCAAGTACAAGTGCCTGGTGGGTTTAAAGTGCATGTCCAGACAACAACATCTGGGAATCGTGCTGCTTCCGTGATCAGCCCGTCGATCCCCATCGGGGATCCGTACTTAAAAGATAGGGGTGAAAGTCCGGTCCTAAGCTGGCCAACGGGCCAGTGGTGGACTTTCCCCTTTCTGGTCGTTCCACCAACATGCAATCAGCCCATAGGAATGGTCTCCAGACCATCCCGACTGGCCGCCATTTTAAAAAAGTCTTAGTGATGCGCGCATAACCGCTTAAACATGCGATGTCTGCAGAGCTCCGCTCAAACAATCTGAACAATTTAATGTTTCTGAAGGTCCCATGATATTTATGCACTTTGTTCACTGAAATGGTACCTAGCAGAAGGTAGAAGAAGAAGAAGAGAAGAAGAGATTAGATTTATACCCCGCCCTTCACTCACTTGGAGTCTCAGAGTGGCTTACAAACTCCTTTCCCTTCCCCTCCCCACAACAGACATCCTGTGAGGTAGGTGGGGCTGAGAGAACTCTTTCCCAAGCTGTCCTTGAGGGAACAGCTGGTACAGAGCTATGGCTTGCTCAAGGTCATCCAGCCAGGTGCAAGTGGAGGAGTGAGGAATCAAACCCGGTTCTCCCAGATTAGAGTCCGCGCACTTAACCACTACACTGCTGGTGGTGCTTTTACCATTTTAGTCTGTGCATGCACAGAAAAACAAGTAGATGGTGAGGCACATATGCTTATGTGCAAACAGGATTTTTTAAAAAAAAAAACAGCCGACCACATGGCTTCTTATGGTGAATGCCATCTAGACAATCCACCGCAGAGTCACATGCAGTAAAGCGATTCACGGGGGAGCTGTCTGGTCGTGCAATGCTGGATCAAAAAGATCTGGATCAAATTACAGCTGGGCCAATGGCGGGATTAGCTGTCTGTCTGAACACACCCTTAGTTGTACCAGCACATATGTTGCATGTAAAGTGCTGTCATGTTTACAGCCAGCTCATGCTGTTGGGGTTTCCAAGGCAAGAGATGAGCAGAGGTGGTTTACAATTGACTGCCTCTGCATAGCAACCCTAGACTTCCTTGGTGGTCTCCCATCCAAGTACTAAACTGAACCAACCCTACTGAGGCTGCGATCTCACACCCTAAATAATCCACTTTCAATGCACTTTCCAACTGGATTTTGCCAGTTCACGCAATAAAATCCAGTTGGGAAGTGCATTGAAAGTGGATTGAAAGTGGATTATTTAGTATGTGTGACCACAGCCTTCACTTCTGCTAGCCTGCACCAGTCAGGTCAGGGTCGGGCATCTATTCCCTGAAAATCACTTTTTTTTCAGTCATGGTCTTTCATACTGAGAGAGAGAAAAGGTGAACAAGTAACACCCTTTCAGAACATCTTAGTTGAGGTATGCGGTGTACCAGTGTCAGTTCTAAAACTGGAAATACAATGAGTAGAAATGCCAGATGGCACCTCAGAAAGCATATCTGCCTCTGTAGCAGCCTACAGATGCAAAAGAGGATCCAGTCATGGTTCTCCCAACCTTCTCCTCCCATAAGCCAGTGGTCTTCAACGTTTGGTGGGTCATGGAGCTCCTTTTGCTGGATGACCCCCTATAGAGCTGCTATTTTTTCCCTGATTTTTGGCAGGACCTGCTGCGTCCACTAAGGATACCAGAAAAGAACTGGCCACTGTGGTGCATGCCCTGATTACATCTAGATTAGACTACTGCAATTCATTCTACACAGGGCTGCCCTTGAGGGGTGTTTGGAAATCTCAGGTCCTTTCCACACTTGGATCTCACCTCTGGTTTTATCAGAGTTCAACTCGTGACACAGTACCTTGCATTTATCCCTGGTTATAAACAGCATCCATTTATCCTAGGACAAGTGTGGGGGAAAACCAGGGTGACCTCAGTGTAATGTGGAAACAAAAAAATACCCCGAGATAATTACAGGGATGGACTCGAGTGTAGTGTAGAATATGAAAATACCCCGAGATAATTACAGGGGTGAACTTGCTTGTAGTGTAGAATGTAAGTTCGGGGACAGGGTTGAACCAGGATTTAAGGTCTAGTGTGGAAAGGACCTCAGTTGGAGCAGAATGATAGATGTTGACTGGAGTGGGTGTTAGGGATCATATCACTCCAGTCTTGGCCCATCTACACTGGCTCTCAGTCTGTTTCCAGGCACAATTCAAGGTGCAGGTGCTAATTTTTAAAATCCTAAAAGGTTTGGGACCAACATACCTGAAGGGCCACCGACTCCCTCATGAACCTACCCAATTATGATGGTCACCTTTGGAGGTCCTGCTTTGGGTTCCCCTGCTTTCTGAGATTAGGCAGGTGGCAGCCCAGGAGAGGGCCTTCTCGGTTGGGGCACCAAAACTCTGGAACTCTCTCCCCAGGAAGACTTCTGTTGCCATCGTTCCTCCAGCATAGGGTTGCCAAGTCCTAGCCCCTCTCCAGGAGTCCAGTGTGTGCACAAAGCGCGCGTGTGCCGGGATGATGTCACCCGGAAGTGATGTCATCACCAGTGTCCCCTCTAAGTTGAGTTAGTGTGAGCTAGCTCACAGTTTTTTTGCCTTCAGCTCACACATTTTTGTCTTAGCTCAGGAAGGATGGCTCCAGAGCAAACTAGCTTATGCAGAAGCCAAATTGCTCACTCACAACTTTAATGCCAGTAGCTTGCAAACTAGAATTTTTGCTCACAAGACTCCACAGCTTAGAGGGAGCATTGGTCATCATGCTGGGTACGTTGCTGGGGTGACACTCTGGTAATCACCCTAAAACTCTATGGTACCATAGAGTTTTCAGGGTGATTGCTAGAGTGTCGCCCTGGCAACGTGCCCAGCATGATGACATCACTTCCGGGGGCTTGTCATCATGCTGAGCACGTTGGCCTGATTGGGCCATTTCAGGGGTGGGGTTCCCCCCGCCAGCCGGATCCGGACTGGCGGATTCGGGACCCCTTTAGCAGGGAAATCCCCGCCCTCGGGGGGGACTTGGCAACCCTACTCCAGCAGATGAAGACTTTTGTTTCATTGGGCGTTCTCTCAGTGATCCATCTTGCCTGACCAATGTTTTCATTATTTTTATTGATTTAAAATCTGGTTTTAATGGTTTTTTAAAATGCTTTAAGATGGTTTTAATGTTTTTTTTTAATATATATATATGTGTGTGTGTGTGTTCTAAATTGTTTTTTGTTTTGGTGGCCCTTTTGAGGGCAGAAAGACAAGGCATACATTTTGTCAAATAAATCAATAAAACAATTGGAGGAAATCACAGGTTCTCAGTTCTTTGAAATTAAAGGAATTAAGGGAGCGACAAAGGAGCACTGCAGGCAACCATCTTCATAGCATTGCTAAACTGCATCCAAGCCAAGATATGCAACTTGTGTGACTGATTGCCCCTCACGCCATCCAATGGGAGAGCCAGTTTGGTGTAGTGGTTAAGAGCACAGACTCTAATCTGGGAGAACCGGGTTTGATTCCCCAGTCCTCCACATGCATTGGAAGCAGGAAGCATTTGACTTCCCTCTGTACCCCCACCCAGGGGTAGCCAACTTCCCCTCAAAGGGGAGGAGAAAAGAAGAGAAGCCATCTCTTCCTGCTGCTTGTACTTCCTCCATCTGGGGCTCTGGCAACTCTCTTCCAGCTGTGACTCACCCAATTCATGTGGGAGGAGGACCACTCCTTGCTTGACTCCATTGGGGGTTTCAGGGGGGCAGCAGTGATTCTGGGGCCCCATCCCGGACTTTTGCCCAGGGTTCCAGAATCATTAAGACCACCCCTGCCCCTTCCCCTACCCTGGTCATCTCCTCAATAGCTCTCTCCCAGCAGAAATATACCAGTATAACTAACAATAAAGGCATCCGATTTCAGGTTGCATTTCTACATGCTGTCTGTATCCTTTTCGTTACTATAAATCTGCTCTCTTTTCCCCCCCTCTCCCTGAAACTGATTGCTCTGCAGATGCCCTTTTGCAACACGCTTGCTCTCTGCTTGGGGACATCAGCAGGGGTTGGCCTGAAGGCCTTTTTGATTTCATCCAAGCTGCACAACAGGGATTTCGTATCAGGAGGATTTAAACTCAAAAATCAAAGACTCCAAGCGCCATCTACAAGGAACCATTTCAAAAACAACAGCGCTGTGTCAGGAGGGTTTAGCGCTTAGAAATCCCTGCCACAGCACACAGTTTTTTCAGATCCAGCCTGTAGTTTAGACTGCATGGGCATCGCTGGTGAGGATGACCCAGGAATTATTCCCACACATTGGAAGGGTGGTGATCAGCCCTGTTTTTAAAAAGCAAATACATCTGCTGTTATATTATCATGAAGGGAAAGGGAAAGGTTTCCCTTGCTCGAAAGCCAGTCGAATCTGACTCTAGGGAGCAGTGCTCATCTCCGTTTCTGAGCCGAAGAGCCAGCGTTGACTGAAGATGTCTCCGTGGTCATGTGGCTAACATGACTAGATGCCGAGGCACACAGAATGCTGTTCCCTTCCCACCGAAGCGGTACCTATTTATCTACTTGCCATTTCTTGCTTTCTTTTTTTTTATACAATTTTTTTATATCAACAAACAAAACAAACATATATACACACAAAATGGGGTTTCCTATGCTTCCTGCAATGCCGATTACCCTTGTTATCACTAATCAATTATCAATAATTTCTTGCTTTCGAACTGCTCGGTTGACAGGAGCTGGGGTCGTGCAGCACTGGGGTCTCGAACTGCCGAATTCCCGGTCCTCTGGTCTGCAGTTCAGTGTCTTAACCTCCAAGCCACCGCAGCCCCTTGTTATTATAGTTGCATCCAAAATGTGGTCACCTAAATTTCTTTTTCAATCGCCATTTTTTCCCATCCTGGGAACAGCTGTTTTCTTTTCTTTTCTCTGTCTTGGTCACATGCAAATACTCTTCTGAAGCATTTCTTCATTCTGATTCCATTTACTGTAACTAGGTCCTGTCATGATGTGGCTGCTACTGAAAAAAATAATTCTGCATCTGACTGTGAGGCTTCTGAGTCGAATCAATAAGCCAGACCTTTGATGAAGCAAAAGTTCTTTTATTCTTAATGATGGTTTAGGTACTCAATGTTTGTTAGAGATACTTGGTTACAGGCAACAAGGGTTAATATACCCCACACAGGCAGGTAAGGGTAGGCATAGGACCAATCAGAACGAACATAGAAAAAGCGCGAAAATCCCCTAACCATTGGTTCTCACAAAAAAGGTGCAAAAGCACTAAAAATTCCCCACATGCCCCGTAGTGACCTCTACTTGCAATTCACAGGCCAGACACCTGGCTTAGAAAATAGTTCAACAGTTCTCCAAGGTTACAAAAGCAGATAAAACACTTGAGTCTCCGGCTAGAGAAGAAGGGAGGTGACGAGGCGAGATAGCCAGACTGTTTATGTGACGCGTTGGAATGCGGCAAGCCACCCTCCCGGGGAAGAAAAGACACATTAAGCAGGACATGCAATAAAACTCCAAGGCTAGCCGTAAATTACTGATAGAGACCCCAGATACAGACAATTAATGACAGAGACTCTAACAGACCCCAGATACAGACAATTAATGGCAGAGACTCTAACAGACTCTGACACTGACGCACCACCCTGACCTGGATGGGCCAGACTAGCCTGATCTTGTCAGATCTTGGAAGCGAAGCAGGGTTGGCCCTGGCTGCTGCTTGGATGGGAGACCACCAAGGAAGTCCAGATTTGCTAGGCTGAGGCAGGCAAGGACACAGTGCCTCGGTTCATCTCTTGCCCTGAAAAACCTACAAGGTCACCATAAGTTGGCTGTGACTTGATGGCACTTCTCACCGCCACCATCCAACTCAGCTCGGTAGGATCCAATAGGACTTACCTGTGCCCTGACACCATGGCATTCTGTGGGTGTCACCACATGAGCAGTTTGGCCCGACATAGCCACCCCCTCCCCTTCAGATCAAATGGGCATGATCAGACACACACATCTGGCTCCGTGCCCTAGCCATCCCGACCTCATGCTAGAACAAGGCTAAACCGCCCCCTGTAGAGGGCGGGGTATCTGGTACCTGGTTTTTTAACCAGAGTTGTATGGCACATCTAAATTATGTAATTTTTAATATGGTTTTAATTATATTGTATTTCATACTGCTGGAACCCACCCTAAGTTCGTTAAGGAGAGGGTGGGATATAAAGCCAATAAATCCAATAAATAAATAAATAAAATGACTCCCACCCAGATTAAATAGCCACCGCCATATTCTGGTGGCTACCTTGGTGAGGCACTTCCATCTGATCATCCAGGTACACCATGGAAACGCATGAGCACTGTGGTCATTCCTCTCCATTTCTGGCGCATCCCCTTGTTTTTTGTTCTCCAGCCCCACTCTGAGTTGTGCTTCAGCGCCCCCATTGGCTGCCTGTGGTGCTCCTGCATGGAAGCACATGCACACATGCGAAGCCCAGTGTTTGGGTGAGAAAGCAGATATGGGGGTCCTAGAGTTGCTACACACAAACTCTAATGCCAAGTGGGAGAGCCAATTCCCTGATCACAGACTGCTCCGCTAAATGTGGAGGGGACTGCAATTGGCCACCCTGGGTGCTGGGGTGATATTTGGGGGGTGGGGCGGCATACAGACGTGTCAGGGCAAAGGAGTTCTTGGAACTATACAGGGACTGACTGAACTTCCTGACAGGAGTGTGTCTGCACTATGATGCCAGCTTAGTGGCTGCTAGGGTGGCCAGGTCCCGCAGCCTCCCCAGGGGGCGCTTCGGAAGGCATTCCTGTAGGGAGTCACATTGAGGAAGTCACCGCCCCAAGCCCCACCCCCAACAATGACCACCCATGGCTACTCCTTCTCTCACTCCTCCTGTGAGATTTAAAGGGCCGGAATGGGGTGAGAGCAAAGCCTGTGCATGATGTCTGTCTACACTTATAAAATCCTGAAGCAGGCACAGACACCCAGAGGTACTTTCTGTGGCGATATTTGCAAGTTCTCTGCTGCTGTCATGAAAGAGTTAACCTGTCTGTTTGTGTATGCTAATTCTTAGTTGGTTATCTTACAACCAATGAATTGTCATGCACATATTTCCCACAGTAGAGAAAAAGGTCTTATTCATAATGAAGGGACCTTTAGCCTGGTCATTAGCTAATCAATAGTTTGGTGATGTTACCTGGTAGTTTGCAGGTCCACATTTGGGGGTGGGTTTTCCCAACTTCCTCCCTTTGTTCTATGATCAGATGCAAGAATCAATCATGGAGTAGAAAGATGTAACGAGAAAGATGTCACTAATCAGTGTTATTGTTTTTATCCTGTTATGCAAACCTTCCTAATTCCTTAGTAAACTTTTTAGCTAATTTACACATGTGTGCTGCATCATTGCCTTTTACTCTGCTAAATTATACAACACTTTCCCATTGGTCCTTTCCAACCAAAAGCAGGCTTAATTGGTTACATATTGAACCAGCTGTTCCCGGACTGTTTGCTGTCGATTAGTGCTCTGCATGCTAAAACATTCTTCTCCATGTTCCTTTCTAAGTTCATCCAGAAGAAGAAGAAGAAGAGATTGGATTTATACCCCGCCCTTCACTCCCCAAGGGAGTCTCAGAGTGGCTTACAAACTCCTTTCCATTCCCCTCCCCACAACAGACACCCTGTGAGGTAGGTGGGGCTGAGAGAGCTCTGACAGAAACTGCTCTTTTTCAAGAACAGCTGTGCCAGAACTACGGCTTGCCCAAGGTCATCCAGCATGTGCAAGTGGAGGAGTGGGGAATCAAACCCGGTTCTCCCAGATTAGAGTCTACACACTTAGAGTCCACTACACCATAACTGGCTTTCAACTAGGCTTGCCAGCTCTGGGTTGAGAAATACCTGGAAATTTTAGAGGTGAGGCCTAGGTTTGTGGAGAGAAGGGACCTCAGCAAGGTAGAATGCCATAGAGTCTACCCTCCAAAGCAGCCATTTCTCCAAGGGAACTGATCTTAGTCATCTTTAGATCAATTGTAATTGCAGGAGATTTCCAGGTGCTACCTGGAGGCTGGCAACCCTAATGTCAACCTATATTTGATTCCAACTCTTCTACTTAGAGTATATTAGGATTAAAATACATTAACTAGATTGTAGATTAACAGGACATTTTCTGTTACATTTAAGAACATAAGAGAAGCCAACGCTGGATCAGGCCAATGGCCCATCCAGTCCAACACTCACACAGTGGCCAAAAATGCCAGGTGCCCTCAGGAGGTCCACCAGTGGGGCCAGGACACTAGAAGTCTTTCCACTGTTGCCCCCCCCCCCCCCGCACCAAGAATACAGAGCATTGCTTGCCCCAGACCAAGAGTTCCTATCTATACCTTGTGGCTATTAGTCACTGATGGACCTCTGCTTTGTATATTTATCCAATTCCCTCTTGAAACCGTCCATGCTTGTAGCTGCCACCACCTTCTGGCAGTGAATTCCACGTGTTAACCACTCTTTGGGTGAAGAAGTACTTCCTTTTATCCATTCTAATCTGACTGCTCAGCAATTTCATAGAGTGCCCATGAGTTCTTGTATTGCATTTAGGCCCCTTTGGATACTTTGTGTGCAAGGATAAGGCTTATTGGAAATAGAAAGAAAATAAGAACATAAGAGAAGCCAATGTTGGATCAGGCCAGTGGCCCATCCAGTCCAACACTCTGGCACACAGTGGCCAAAAACACCAGGTGCCCTCAGGAGGTCCAGCAGTGGGGGCAGGAAGCCCTCCCACTGTTGCCCCCCAAACACAAAGAATACAGAGCATCACTTGCCCCAGACTGAGAGTTCCTATCTATACCTTGTGGCTATTAGTCACTGACGGACCTCTGCTCCAGATGTTTATCCAATTCTCTCTTGAAGCCGTCCATGCTTGTGGCCGCCACCACCTCCTGTGGCAGTAAATTCCACTTGTTAATCACTCTTTGGGTGAAGAAGTACTTCCTTTTATCTGTTCTAACCCGACTGCTCAGCAATTCCATGGAGTGCCCACGAGTTCTTGTACTGTGAGAAAGGGAGAAAAGGACTTCTTTCTCTACCCACTCTTTCCCATGCATAATCTTGTAAATCTCGATCATGTCACCCCTCAGCCGTCGTTTCTCTAAGCCAAAGAGCCCCAAGCGCATCAACCTTCATTCATAGGGAAAGTGTTCCAACCCTTCTATCATTCTAGTTGCCCTTTTCTGCACTTTTTCCAAGGCTATAATATCTTTTTTGAGGTGTGGCGACCAGAACTGTACACAGTACTCCAAAGGAGGTCGCACCATCGATTTATACAGGGGCATTATGATACTGGCTGATTTGTTTGCAATTCCCTTCCTAATAACCCCCAGCAGATATAGATTAGATTTAGGTAATAGATCTTGTCTGTATATGTGTCTGTGATTTTCAGGGTTTTTTTTCCTGTGTAGCAGAATCCAATACTTTTTTTTCCTAGGGAGAGTCTGCCAGGGGTATGAGATGTGGGGATGGTAGGAGAAATTGTTCTATGGGGAAGGTGGTAAGAACATGGCTGAGCTTCCCTGAGGTGTCACACGAACACATGAAACTGCCTGGTACTGAATCAGACCCTTGGTCCATCAAAGTCAGTATTGTCTACTCAGACTGGCTGTGAACAAAGGCAGAGGTCTTTCACATCACCTGCTACTAGATCTTTTAACTGCAGATACCAGGGATTGAACCTGGGACCTGCTGCATGCCGAGCAGATGCCCTGCCACTGAGCCATAGCCCCTCCTCTGAATAAAAGAGATAAGACACTCCACAGGACAGGACATACCATGCTCCCCTTCTTCCAGCTGCTTCTCCGGGACCGTGCACATTCAACTGTGCTATGCCCTGTTGGGCTAGTTCCCACCTGCCTCCCACTGGCTGGCTGTTTGCTGCTCTTGTCTGCCTGCTGGTGCTGGCCAGAGTGTTGGCTCGCTCCTCAGCATCAGCTGTCCTCCGTCCCACTGTGCCATGTCCTGTGCTGCCCTGGTAGCATCTGCCCTGTTCGGGGTCCATGCCCAGAATGCCCATTCATTTCATTAGCAGCACCTGGCTTGGCTGGTTGGCCATGGTGGCCCTTTCTATGCATGCCTGCCCACCAGAGCCAGTCTGGTGTAGTGGTTAAGTGCGCGGACTCTAATCTGGGAGAACCGGGTTCGATTCCCCACTCCTCCACTTGCACCTGGCTGGATGACCATGGGCAAGCCATAGCTCTGTACCAGCTGTTCCCTCAAGGACAGCTTGGGAAAGAGTTCTCTCAGCCCCACCTACCTCACAGGGTGTCTGTTGTGGGGAGGGGAAGGGAAAGGAGTTTGTAAGCCGCTCTGAGACTCTTAAGTGAGTGGAGGGCGGGATATAAATCCAATCTCTTCTTCTTCTTCTTCTTCTTCTTCTTCCTCTTCTCCTCAGCTCTCTGAGGTTGGCATAGGGCCTGAGGAAGGGGCAGAGGGCTGAGGGAAACCTTCTTGAAAGCGTTCTGCCTCTTACGCGGGGGTTTTAAAGTGGAAAATGGCTATTCCTATTGACCTTAATGTTTTCCATTTCAGGACCTTCACTGGAGTACCCATTTTAACCAAGCTCTGAGTATTCAAGACAGCCCCCGGTTTGCCGAATGCTGAAATCCAAATTCAATGGGTCCTCGTTCCAAATCCTAAATTTGAATTTTGCATCTGAATATTGGTGCGAGAGCACATCCCTAGTCAAGAGTTTATTTTGAACATTGTATACTCTTTATACTCGAGGCAGCGGACGATCGAAAATATTAACACAAGCTTTATACAAATTTACTACTACTACAAAAAAAAACCCCTACCTACAAACCTTTTGATGTACTATATCACTAGCCCAGGGTGCACAACAGCCCCCCATGTTCATTGAATGCCTGGGGGGCAGGAGCATGCTGGCCCCACCCCCTGCTTCCACATGATCGCCTGGTCATCTGCAGGGCAACTGTGTGGAGGAACTGGCCCCATGAACTCTCCCTCCCCTGACCTGAGAGGTCCAGAAATCAGCATTGCTGATCACAGGGTGCGGGCGTATGTACAGGCACTTCCTCCACACGGTCACACTCTGCAGATGGCCAGGTGAGCACTTGGAAGCAAGGGTCAGGGTTACAGTCAGGGGTCCGTTGGAACAGGAGCGCACAGGAGCGCAGCTCCGGGAGTGAGTGTGAGACTTCTGCTCAAAGTAGTCAAGGATCAGATCTTTGTTGATGAAACACAGTTCTTTATTTCCAATCTCTACATTGGTACAGGTTCTCGGATTATTGTCAGAGATAATGCATATGACAGAAGCAGGTCTATTATACCTTTCAGAACAGTTTGAATTGCCCATAGGTAACCAATCACTAAAGGGGAAAAACGGCGGGCAAAAAGGGTCTCTAGCCGTTTGCTTCCCACAGGAAAGAAAGTGAGGTGTTAAGTTGTAAATTTCCCTTCCCAATCCAGACCCCTTAGATGTAACCATTTCACATAACAATCGTTGGCCTCAAGGCTTTCGCACGTTGATAAGAGATGGGACCTGTCCTCCCTTGACGTCCCAGCCGGGATGAATGGAATGCGGAGGCAGGAGTGTGAGAGGCCCATTGTTCCCATACTTTGAAGTTGTCATCCTCCCGGGCAGACAGTTACACAAACCAGGCCTGGTCAGGGTCATAAACCTGGGGTCACATAGCTTACATACATACTGGCCAAAGTTAGGGTTACATGGTAGGCATAGGGGCAACTCACAACAAGAAGCATGTATACATAGTGGGTGCCATAGAACAATACAAAGCAATAGAAATCATAGCAGCAAGCTCCAGAAAACCTTGTCTGAATCAGCAGATTCTGACAGTGAGGAGCCCAGGGGGTGGGCACATGACCAAGCCCCACCCCCTCCTCGGCTTCCCCAAGCAGTGCAGAGGCGCAGCGCCCCGGGGAAAGCCCTGCTAGGGTCTCTATTGTTTTTAATGTTTTGTTTTAATATTGATAATTTTATCATTGTTCCTTTTAGGACTGTGTGCTGCTTTTCCAGAGACTTGCTCAAGGTGGCATATAAATTTTCTAAGTATACCATTTTTTATCTGGGCACATGGCACATAAGTACTGGAGAAATTTCACCAACCCTTCAGCAGCTTTCACCCCATCAGTTTGGTGTAGTGGTCAGGAGTTGGACTCTAATCTGGGAGAACCGGGTTTGATTCCCCACTCCTCCACATGCAGCTGCTGGTGTGACCTTGGGCCAGTCACAAGTTCTCTCAGAGATGTTCTCTCATGAGCAGCTCTCAAAAGACCTCTCTCAGCCCCACCTACCTCACAGAGTGTCTTGTTTGGGGAGGGGAAGGGAATGGGATGGGTGGTGCACATGTCCTGGGTATCTCAAGTCTACTTGAAACCTGGTGGTTTCAAAGGAGCAGGAAGAGAATGAGGGTGTGTTCTTTACGCTTATTTTTATTTCACAAAGTATTGGATGGGGAAGGGAATGGAGGAAGAGCAGGTCAGTTTCACTCACCTATGGAGTGGAGCCTGAGGAGTGGGTGTTGCCTTCTGACACACTTCCGGTATGTTAGGGGGTGTGGCATATGCAAATGAGTTATGCAAATGAGTTGTGCTAATGAGTTCCTGCACCTCTTTTTCTATGAAATGACCCCTGGTTACAGTGATCCCGCCTGCTGACTGCCCCACATGTTCATTGAACACTTGGGGTTGCTGTGTGTATGGGGCTATTAATTAAGGGGGTGATTAATCTTTCCTGTTTCACTATCTGCTGCCTTTCATATTATATGTTTCTGTTTTCATGGGAGGACAGTGTGGCTCAGTTTGTCTATATTTAGAGATATACAATGGGGGGGGCAGCAAGGATTTGTAGAGGGCAACTAAATTAAAAGAGTTTTCGGCTAAACATTAGGAAGAACTTCCCGACAGTCAGAGCAGTTCCTCAGTGGAACAGGCTTCCTCGGGACGTGGTGGCGTCTCCTTCTTTGGAGGTATTCAGACAGAGGCTAGATGGCCCTCTGACAGCATTGCTGATTCTGTGAATGTAGTCAGATCATGAGAAGGGAGGACAGGAAGGGTGGCATTAGTGCTTAGTTCTTGTGGCCCTTTCTTACATGCCCAGGGAAATCCTAAATGCCATTTTGGGGTCAGGAAGCCATTTTTCTCCAGGCCAGTTTGGTTGGGGATCCCGGAAGTTTTTTGTTATCTTCTGGGCATGGAACAGGGGTCACTGGGTGTGTGTGTGGGGGAGATATCTGTGAATTTCTGGCACTGTGCAGGAGGTTGGACTAGATGACCCTGGAGGTCCCTTCCAACTCTATGATTCTATCTCATTCCTCCCCATTTCTCCTCCCTGCACTATTCCCGTTTCCCTCCTTCTGCTAGCCCCCATAGCCACGTTCCCTCCCTGCTCCATTTTCTCCCTCTCTTCCAATCTACCTACCAACCTGCAGCTGCCCTCCCAGTCTTCAGGTTTCATGCTCTCTCTTCACCTCACAGCTTCTTCCCTTTTCTTCTGTCACACCTATCTACCTTTTCCTGTTACTCTTCCCTTTAGCTTCTTCCTTTCCTCTTCCCTTTCTCTGCTTCCATACATCCCTCCCATATTTTACCTTTTTCAGTCTTTTTTTTTTTGCCTTACCTTTAATTGGCTAAAATCAAGGTTTGGAAGACTTGGCACTATTGTTGTGGTTGCCTGGCAACCCCCCAAATAGCCCCTGAGATCTCAGAAGGTAGTCTTGTGAGATCTCAATGGGCGCTCATCTGTTAAAGCTACAAATTTCATCTCTTAAAGCTGTTTTTCATTATTTGGGAATGCTTTACATTTTCCCACACACCTGGAGCTTCCATTGGGTTTAGTAAAATCCCCCCCCCCCCAAAAAAAATGTAGAATTGGGTTTAGTAGAATCCCTAGCCGCATTCTGTAGATTGACTTAATTCACATTTGAGGGCCTGGTTAACATACATATAATGATATCATGCTTTCTCCAGAATGGGGCACAAGTTGGTTTGTAGCCTCATAAAAATAAATAATAAGAGAAAACATTTCAATTTAACTGAGCCCCAAAGAGCAGGCTGGGAAGCTCCCTGGTCACATTGAGCAAGCATGTTTTCCATTGTGACTTTGATGTGCTTTAAACTGTGTGTTGCATTGTGGCTATCGTGTTCACAGCGGATGTAGGAAGCTCCTTCAGAATCACCTAAATGTGTTTCTTTCTTTTTTTTTCTCCCCTGCATTCATTTTGTTGTAACTGGCTCATTCAGCTCTCAAGCTTTCTTTTGAATTAAGGCGAACTTAACATCTGACCCCGTGTTCACTGACCTATCAAGAATCTCATACAAATCTTTTGTAATGGAAACAAAAACTGCTATTTTATTTCCAATTCCCACTGGACAGTTGAAATACTGTAATTGCTAGTTCAAACTGATAGAAATTTTCAGAAGAAATGTATACTAAATCCATAGCGTTGCTTGCAGAATTGAGGTCATGAACAATGTGCAGCTGTCAAACTGATATTCGGATAAAAATGACACTCGTTCTCTAATTACTTCAAGAACTTGAGTCTTCTTCACAAGTCTTTTTGTTTTGTTTTTTTTAAAAGTCCCTAGAAATTTCATCTGCACAATATCTTTCAAAAAGTACAGGTCAAAAACAAAATGACTCCATGTGCCCAGAAAATGAGGTATACTCTGCAAAATTGCTTCGATTATTGCAGACAGTTGTTCGGTTCTGAAGATATCTTTCTACAACATATCGCTGAAGTACTGACAAACTAATCTAAAGTTTCCTCTGCATCAGTCAATATGTTAACTGTTGACTGCTCTGAGATAAAAGAAGAATGGAGGGGCAGATGGACCCACTCAAGCACCTATTACTGCAACAATTGAAAGCATTTTGCTTCAGTCTCCCAGCAAAGAGATTTCATTTTATCCATCATAACCCCTAGAACAACTGTCATGTTAAAGACCTTCAGTGTCAAATGCTAAGACCTCATGAACGTTAGAAGATCTTACAGCTGCTGTCCCACCAATTAAAATCAAATCCACTAAGAAGCAGTATAAATATTTTTTAAAAAATAAATAAATAAATAACATGTTAGAAGATTGAATGACTGGAATACTCAGTTCTGGACCTCATGATCCAGGCAAGATCGGTAACTGAAATGTCACTATGAACCATGCACTTGGTTTGAATAAGAAGATAATGTAGGTTTTCGCGATGGGCGTTCCTCAGTTTTGGACAGCCTTTCTACTTGGAGGCATGTATTCTACCACTCCTCTCAGCAAAGTTTGAAGTCTTCCTCCAGCCTAAGGCAGGATACATACCAACGTTTGGTGGCGGAAAGTGCCATCAAGTCACAGCCAGCTGCCCCATAGGCTGTCCCAGGCAAGAGACGTTCAGAGGTGGTTTGCCATTGCCTGCCTCTGCATTGTGACGCTGGACTTCATCGGTGGTCTCCCATCCAAGTACTAACCAGGGCTGAGCCTGCTTAGCTTGGGGATCTTTAGCTTGGAGAAATGACGGCTGAGGGGGTGACATGATCGAGGTTTATAAGATTATTCATGGGATAGAGCATGATACTCTATGATACTTTCTCATAATACAAGAACTCATGGGCACTCCATGAAATTGCTGAGCAATTGGGTTAGAATGGATAGAAGGAAGCACTTCTTCACCCAAAGAGTGATTAACGCATGGAATTCACTGCCAGAGGAGGTGGTGGTGGCTACAAGCATGGACGGCTTCAAGAGGGAATTAGATAAACATATGGAGCAGAGGTCCATCAGTGGCTATTAGCCCCAAGGTATAGATAGGAACTCTCAGTCTGGGGCAAGTGATGTTCTGTGTTCTTGGTGCTTGGGGGGGGCAACAGTGGGAGGGCTTCTAGTGTCCTGGCCCCACTGCTGGACCTCCTGATGGCACCTGGTATTTTTGGCCACTGTGTGACACAGAGTGTTGGGCTGGATGGGCCAGACCAGATTATAGGTTGGATCCAGCCAGCTTTTTTATTCACTCTTGTTCTGTTTCCTTCCTTGTTGCAGTCTCCATCCCACCTGGCTTTTTTTTGTTGTTGTTCATGCAGTTCCCAAGATCCCCAGCATAGCCTTTTTGGTGATCAAAGGAGATTTTTCTCTCTTTTTTTCACCAGTGGAAAAGCTAGTTGGATTCAATCCAATAACATTTCCTTTTGTTTGCTGAAATGTTAATTTTTTTTAAACAAAACCTATCATTTTTTTTTCTAATTGTCACATTCCCTAAGTTATACTTACCGTAGATATCTTAGACTGCAATCCACTACTCCATCTGTAAAGATGGGAATACTCGTAATTGTTAATACAGGCATTTATACTTTCAGATGGTATAAGTATGGCAAGCAGTACAATTTTATGTGTTAACTAAGCTATGCATAATTCATTTCATGTTCTTCAAACAGCAAAGAAAGTTTAGAGGTGCTAAGAAAATACGTATTCTATAAATTTTAATGTTCCTCCAAATTTCTAGAAATTTTATATATCTAACAAGAACTGCTTTAGGTGCTGTTGCGATGGCAAACATTACCACTGCTTTGTTACCCCTACCAGCATAGATTTTTAGAAGCTGAATCGCTGTCTTCAGTTTCTGAGGGGATTTAGCTAAATGTCAGGCCTCGGCGAGAGGTGGGGTATTAGCAAGGATCTTCCTACCTATGTTTATGGGGATTTTTCTCTTTATGAGAGCTCTCAATAACCCGTACAAAGGTAAAATAGAGAACATTTTATTGAAGGTTATTTAGGGAGTTTAACACACCAGGAGCATACATAGAACGTACACACATCCAGTATCTAAGAAACTAAAGAGAGGAATGGGAGAATAGTGGAAGATGAAGTGATAGCTACCTTTCCTGAAGACGTCCATGAAGAAAGAGAGATGGTGAAATGACCAGTCCGTCATGAAGAGGAAGGACCCAGAATACGGGGAGGGGGGGTGTTGTTGGTAGGTACCCAAGAAAACACGAACACAGCAGTAGAGATGCGCTGGGCTAATTGTACCCAAAAACATTCATTGGGCTTGCTAATGCGAGGGGTCTCTCAGAAAAAAAGCATCGGTGAGATTAATCAGGGATAAAGCAACGTCGTTTGGAAATGCTGTATAGAGTTCCCAAGACAGGGCAAAAGAGACCGGAGATTCTCTTCAAGATGCAAAGTAGAATTTTGATTGGGTTCCTGATTACTTCTCCGGTGGCTGAAGAACCAATGGATTGCTAATTTAAACTAATCAAAGTGGAAACAATACTACTTGATGAGCCACCTGGGCTTAAGATGTGGGCAAGGAGTAGAAGTCAGGACTTTCTATTATGAAGGAAATGTGAGGAGGAAAGGTGTGATCAGATTGATAAGATTAGCACTTGAGATCGAAAGAAGTAACTCTGGGGTGAGGCAAGTCCATCGTCCGGAGTATGAAGATGGGGAGGGGATGAGTTGCAGTTTTCAGAGCAAGAGCTCATGCACTTTCCAGGGTCGCTTCCTAGGCATGATTATGGGGCCTGCCAGTCCTGGCATCCATCTTTTTGTCCACTTGTGGCAAGTTTCCTGGTATATGGACTCTGGGGGTACACCTACAGCAGGGGTGTCGAACAGATGGATCAGGCCCCCAGAGGGCTTCTGTCAGGCCCACAAGGGACTGGCTGTCTACTGCTTCTTCCTCCAGTTCTGGAAACTTCCGGAATGAAGAGGACTCCCCCCCCACCAGTACAAGGTAAGTACCTGACAACCCTAACATTTCATGACACACATGGCCCTGCCTGACAAAGTCCAGTTTATGTCAAATCCGCCCCTCCATAAAAATGAGTTTGACACCCCTGCCCTACAGGGTCCATTGCTGGTTGAAATGACCCATCCTAAGAGACAGGAGGTTGACTTACAACTTACATCTTCTACTACGATTACTACTACTTCTACTACTGCTGCTGCTGCTACTACTACTACTAGCATTCAAAACATCTCACATCTCATGGCTGACATATTTAACTATTACATAGGGTTGCCAGGTCTGGGTTGGAAAATACCTGGAGACTTTTGGGGTGGATCCAGGAGAAGGCAGGGTTTGTGGAGGGGAGGGGCATCAGCATGGTGCAATGCCATAGAGTCCACCCTCCAAAGCAGCCATTTTCTCCAGGGGAGCTGATCTCTGTCTGGAGATCAGTTGTAAAAGCAGGAGTTCCCCAGGCCCCACCTGGAGGCTGGCAGCCCTACTATTACAGCTCACTCGGTCATCTCTCCTCCTTTGTGTATCGCAGTATGACATAAGGCCCTTCCATTACCTGGCCATTTTGACCCATAGCAGCTATGTTGCATAGCGGTTGGATAGGTTGTTGAGTGCCCCTGACTTCTGAGATGGCAACCCAGGAGAGGTCCTTCTCAGTAGTTGCACTGAAACTCTGAAATTCTCTCTGCAGGAATATTTGCCTCTCCCTTTCTGTTGCTGTCTTTCACCTGCGAGAGAAGACCGTATTGTTTTGCTTGGCATTCCCTCAGTGATCCCTCCTTCCTCCCCAGTGTTGTAATTCTTGTTTTTATCTTTTGTAACCACCATCCCATTTCAGCCATGTGGGCTACAAGGCAAAACAATATTTTATTAGCTACGACAGTAAAACACTAGATCATTCCTCTTGTTTCCGGCCCCTGGTTGGTGGGCTGAGAAGACCCACACTGTATGGAGAAGCATCCAGTTGTGTTTCACAATGTGCATTGGCCACTTCAGTGAGAACTGAGGTGCAGGGGGTGCTGGGATGCAAAGAGATTTTATTTATTTATTTGTTTGTTTGTTTGTTTCAATTTATATTCCGCCCTCCCTGCAAACGTACTCAGGGCAGATCATACAGCAAAATCAAGACATCATAAAAATTTCAATACATCTATATATCTAATTCCCAAGTGCCCCCCCCCCTGCGTGCGGATACTTAAATCTGTGGGGGGGGCACTTGGAGGGCAGAGGGGGGGGGGTTCTGCAGGTGGGGGGTAACCCCCCCGCTTGCAGAAAAATCTGAAATCTATCAAAAACTTTTGGGGGGATCTTTAAATCTCCCGAAAAGTAAAAGAGCGTCCCCTGCGCATGCGCGGGGAACGCTCTTGGAACGGCAGCGGCCCGGCGAGAGTCGCCGAGGCCAGCCGACAGCCCGCAGAGGAGGGGGAAGGGGGCGAGCGGCGGGCCTGGCGAGAGGCGCCAAGGCCCGCCGGGAGTCTCTGGGGGGGAGGGGGCAAGCGGCGGGCCCGGCGAGAGCCGCCGAGGCCCGCCGGGAGTCTCTGGGGGGAAGGGGGCAGAGGAAGGAGGAGCAGCTGTCAGCTTCTCCCCCCCCCATGAATATCGCGCCCCCCCCTGTATTAAATATAATTTACAAAGCCATTATAAGAGTTTAAAGCAGCATAAATTAAAACAGGTAACTCTAGTTATGTGCATAGATTTCAAGCTGGTGCTATTTTCTTTTTCTTAAACTGGGCCACATAGAGATGGTAAACTTCAGCAGGGGTGGAAGTGAGGTTTGATTGGACGCCCGCTGCCTCAACCAAAGGCCTGGGGGAACGGCTCCATTTTCCATGCCCTGCAGACTGATAGTAAGTCCCACAGGGCCCTGATCTCAGATGGGAGCATGCTCTACCAGGCTGGGGCCCAGGCAGAAAAGGCCCTGGCCCCGGTCAAGGCTAAGCAGACGTCCCTTGGGCCAAGGATCCAAAGATGCTCTCTTTCAAAGATATTTGCATATATTAATCACCAAACCATCTTTTTGCTGTAAAACCTTTTTTAAGGGGGAAAAACCCTCTCTTATCATTGTAGACGGCGATAAATGAGGGTAAGTACCTAAAATGAAAGTGAGGGGGAAAGCCCCAAATCATCATTGTTATTTGACGGCATTAATCAATCAGTCGTGACCCAGAGTACTGCAGGGGGCTGCAGTACAAGCCACGGAGAAGCCAGACTGGCATTTTTTGGAGCAATGTTTCCAAGGCAGATTGTCAGCAAAATGGCTGCCTTCCAAAAATTCTTTGCAGAATAGGGGGAAAGGAACCACTTCTTCATTTTGCCCACTATCACATACCTGAGTGAGAGATTAATTTTGCTCTCAAAATGGGGCGGTGCCCTGAGATTTGAAAGAGTGAGAGGTAACTAAGAGCTGGTTTGAAATATTACTCCCAGAAGTTGTTTTACAAACTATTACACATGTTGAAATGTAATGTTTGGACTAGGACTAAGAAGACCCAGGTTCAAATGTTGACACAGATCCTAACTACGTGAGAATTTTTCCTGGGTATTCACCAGTACAGGTAAACAGATGCATTCTGGGAGTTCCTGCCTCACAGGGCTACAATTGAGATAGAGGCTGTGGTACATGAGGAGAGGAAACTTAATCCCCTCTGCCATTTTTTCCTATGCAGAGTCAGAACTCAGCCATTATACCAACTAGAGGTTAGTCTATGGTTGCCAACTTCCAGGTGGGGCCTGGGGATCCCCTGCTTTTACAACTGATCTCCAGCTGACAGAGATCAGTTCCCCTGGAGAAAATGGCTGCTTTGAAGAGTGGCCTCTATGGCATTGTACCATGCTGAGGCCCCTCCCCTCCCCAAACCCTGCCCTCTCCCGGCTCCACCCCCAAAGTCCCCAGGTATTTTCCAACCCGGACTTGGCAACCCTAGGTTAGTCTATTTAGGGTTGTCAGCTCCAGGCTGAGATATACCTGGGGGTTTGGGGGGTGGAGACTGATGAGGGCAGGATTTGGGGAGGGGAGGGACTTCAATGGGGTCTAATGCCATGGAGTCCACATTCCAAAGTGGCCATTTCCTCCAGGAGATATCTATGGCCTGGAGATAACTTGTAATAGCCAGGGCTCTTTTTGTAGAAAAAGCCCAGGAGGAACTCATTAGCATAATATGCCACACCCAATGGCAGAAACTCATTAGCATATTAGGCCGCATGCATGACAGCACAGCTCATTAGCATATGGGGGGCTGGGAAAGCACAGGGTAGGCAAAGCATGGAAGCTTGCCTCTCTCTCCTCCCCCCCCCCGAGCTTCTTTGCCCCACTTCGGCATCACTATTGCAGAGAGACTCGGGGAAGTGCGGGGGGGGCATGGTTAAATGCCTTTCTCTCCCTCCCCCAGATTGGGGAGAGAAAGAAAGGCATTTTCAATGCGCCTGGGTTCCCTGCCTGCCCTTTTCCAGCTGCCGCATGTCAGCTAGAGAAGGGAATGGTATTAAGAGGAACACAGCTGAAAGATGCAACTGAAGGACAGAGCCAAAAGAAACCTATTCAATGCTACGATTTCACAACATAAATAAAGCATAAGAAATAAAGAACTACAACAGCTGTCCAGTTATTGTGCTATTGGTCAGTCAACGTGCTGATAACATTCAAACGGATGGTGCCGGCGGTGTTGTGTTGACGACATTCTCCGAAATACGGGTCCCGTTTCAAGGTAAATATCTTCTTCTGAACCAGTATCTAGCCTTGTAAAAAAATACAATATATAAGAAAATACAATCTATAAGAAAAGACTAGAGAGTCACGCCCAGGATTCCTTAAAACAATTATAGCAAACTTATTTCTTAACCAAATTGCAAAAGTTACCAAAGAGCAGACAGTATTCTACATCTGGCATGGAACAATACTAGTGTGCTTTCAGATATTAAATACCTAAAATACAAATGCATAAAATTACTCACATGATAGATACACACAATTTAATTACAGTTGTAAAACAGTGCCATGCTAACCTACCCCTAAGGGAATATACATCTAACTAATTAGCAGATTGCTAATTAAATAGCCGCATTTTATCAGCAGATAATCTTCTACAAATTTTTTATAGATGATGTTTTTTTGATTATGAATAATGTGATTTGGGTTCAACCATTCATGGAGTGGCTTAATATGCAACATGCCTCCATTAAATTTACACATGTTTTTGATTTGGAACAAATTAGTTTTCTGGATGTGATGGTGTATGTACAAAATCAGCAATTGGCTGTCAGGTCATTTAATAAAAAAACAGATAAAAATTCATATCTCCATTATCACTCTTTCCATACTAGATTTTTGAAGAACAACATACCTTATGGTCAGTTCCTTCATCTCAAAAGAAACTCAACCTCAACGGAGGACTTTGAAATAGGATGTGAGAGAATGAGGAGACAATTCTTAGACAGGGGTTACCCTAGAAATGTAGTCCAGCAAGCCCTTAGTAGGGCTCAGCAAAAAAATCGCAAGGACCTTTTTTTGGAGACAGGACATACAACCACGTCTAGAATTCATTGGGCCATAGATCATACCCCTCTATCCTTTGCCATTCGTAATGTTGTTTTTAAACATTGGCATTTAGTAAATGACATTCCGGGATGTGATATTAAACCTCAGGTGGGTTTTAAGAAAACAGCAAGCATTAAGAACAGTCTTGTCAGAGCTGACATGGACACAGACAGTGCACCTGCAGTAACTTGCAGTGGATTTTTCAGGTGTGGAAGATGCAATATGTGCCCACAAGCCCAGGAGTCAAGAACATTGGATTTTCCCTTAGTAAAATTTAAAGAGGACATTAGATTTTTTGCAACTTGTTCCGCAAAAAAATTAATATACTTTATAGAATGTTTGTGTGGACTTGGCTATGTGGGACAAACAATGCGGGCAATCCGGATTTCAGAACATCACTCATGCATCAAACAGGGCTACCTTGAGGCACCACTGGTACAACATTTCATTAGCAAGGGACACAAATATACAGAGTTTGAGTTTTTAGTATTAGAGACAGTCTCAGAAAAGAAGTTTTGCAGAAGGGACATCCAAAAGGTTTTATTACAACGTGAGGCATTTTGGATATTCAGACTTAAAACCTATTATCCATGGGGATTGAATTCAGCTGTGGAACTCTCATGTTTTTTCTAGGTTTCTGTTGTAAATTTTTGTTGTAAGTTTGGCTCTAACTATCTGGACCAGTAAAGGCTGTAAGTTTGGGAACTTGTTCCTTTAAGACTGTTTGCAGGCGGGGCTATTTAATTAGCAATGCTGATTGTACTCTAAGGCTACAGAACCCGACTGTGGATTAGATGTATATTCCCTTAGGGATAGGTTAGCAAGGCAGTGTTTTACAATTGTAATTAAATTGTGTGTATCTATCATGTGAGTAATTTTATGCAATCACATGATTTCCCTTTATCTTCTTTTTGGCAGAGCAGTCCTTTCTCTCTTTTTCTTCTTTATTTTTCTCTGGTTGTCCCACCCAGTCATTTGAATATATATCCATAAATGCTGATGCAGCCTAGGAAACTGAGGCTTTTGTCCTTGTTTGATAATGGCACACAAGAGGCTAATGAACAAGTTCAAAAATAACAAAACTGTTTTATTTCACTTTTAGGGGAAATGGTCAGGTAGGACTCAGGTGTAGGATTTATGAGGTGAACAGACAACAGGAATGAGGTAACTGTGTATACAAATAAATGCCAGAAAATTTGTCACAAACAAGTAACTGTTTCTGTTATTTAGCTAGGTTTTTAAAACTTAAGAAGAGAGCTTTCTTGGCAGTCTCAGCTTAAATACACAAGCATAAGCTTCTTGGTCTCACAGACACTTAAGCTGAGGTCTCTTACCTCACATTCAAACAAGCAGATTAGCAGAACAAGCCTAGGCAGAGTTAAACCACTCTAAGACCATTGACATTGATGAACTGGAAAAATGCTCCTTTGCTTAGGAGTGAACTCCCTTGTCTGCTCCTAAGGACATGTGGCAATCATCCTCAAAAGTCCTGCCTCTCCTCCAGGACTCTGAACCAATCCTTAGGCCTCATGCAAATCCAAGCAATGGTCAGCCAATCAGAGCCCATGGAACTTCCCTGGATGGGAGGAGGTGAGCCCCCCTCATCTTAAAAAGGGGAAAGAACCCTTCTGAAGAAGAGGAAGAGGAGGAGGAGGGGAAGAAGGAGAAGGAGATGATTGGATTTATACCCTGCCTTTCACTCAGAGTCTCAGAGTGGCTTACAAACTCCTTTCCCTTCCCCTCCCCACAACAGACACCCTGTGAGGTAGGTGGGGCTGAGAGAGCTCTGACAGAAACTACCCTTTGAAGGACGGCTCTGACAGAACTATGGCTTGCCCAAGGTCACCCAGCAGCCGCATGTGGAGGAGTGGGGAATCAAAGCTGGTTCTCCCAGATTAGAGTCCGCACACTTAACCACCGCACCAAACTGGTGTACTTTACTTTTGGTCAGGGATTTTGTGGCTCTGGAAAGGAGCATAGCCAGGCCTTTTGTTCGGCTGTTTTGTTAGGTTTTTGGAGGTCAGCTTAGGGAAGAAAGCTTATTTTATTGTGACAAATGTCCATTCTGTTAATGGCCCATCATTCCTAACTGACATGTGTAGGTTCTGTGAAAAGATGCTCTGTGTGGGAAAAGAGCAGCCTTGAACCTGCGATGGTACCCTGTCCAGAGAAAGGGGAATGAAATCTCCCCCTCAGGGGTTATTTACTTGATTTGAGAGCCAGTTTTACTTTATACCCTTGAAGCCATGGACACATACCATTGCCTTATTAAATGCTTTATTTTTCTGTTCAATAAACCTTTGCTGTTCATCCCCATCTATGTCTTGTCTGTCAGGTCAAAAATCTAAGAAGCAAGGGTCTCTGTTTACCTCACATATAAGTACAGCTTTAGTCTAGCAGGTTCCCAGATAAGAGACCTTTAGGGAACACATAGCTGATACCTTACCAATCTTTAATTTAAAGCTTGTGTCCCCCACTTTTTTATTTGATTGTGGGCTTTGGGGGTTAGAAAGAATCTATAGGAGAGGCCAGAGTGGGGGACTGGATATTCTTCAGTCCAGAACAAGGTTGCCAGGTCCCTCCTGGTGACCAGCAGGGGAGGGGAGGACTTACCGGGAACAGCAGGGAGTCCCATCCAATGTACAGGGCCATGTCTACATCACTGCTCATGTGACCCAGAAGTGATGTCATCATGTTTGGAACACTGGGGCAACACTCTGGTATTTGGGCAAAAACTCTCTGGTAAATTTTGCTTTTACCTTATTGGTTGATTGATTGATTGATTAATTGATTGATTGATTTAGACTTATATCCCACCTAGCCAGCACAAGCCGGTTTTGCTCTAATACAGCACATAGAGTTTTTGTTCTAATACCAGAGTATTGCCCAGAGTGTCGTTCCAAATGTGATGGCATCACTTCTGGGTCATATGGGCAGTGATGTAGACACACTGCTATACGTCAGATGAATCTCTCTCTTTTGGGGGGTAAGTTCCCCACCTGCTGACCAGCTGGTTGGTGGTGGTGTGGTGGGGCCAGTCAGTGGGGGACCCCTGCCCCCACCAGAGGGTCTAGCAACCCTAGTCCAAAAGGCAGTTGCTTCAGAGCCTTCCCTCCTCTCTCTCTCTCACTCCATAGCTCCCAAAACATGTTATCTTGTTTCAGAAATCCTGCATCTGTTTCCTGTCCTTGCGCCCACTTTGTCTGTCTTAGTATCCTTGCCTTACCTTCAGATAGACTCTGGCAAATTATATCAGTTCACCCTGGAGATTGCTTGTTGCCAGCACAAGACATATACTTTTGATCAAACTGTGCGTCTGGTATTGGCTTGCCTGGTTCCTGCAGGCTATACTTTCTCCTTGTCTGCAACTTGGCTCTTAATGTGGCAACCCAGTCCCAGCTGAGAGGATAAGACATGCAACAACAACTTGGCCATTGTGTGTGGGCAGAGCAACTTGAGGCTCTGGGGTATGATGGGGCTGAAAGTTCTCCAATGTAATTTTCTCATTGAAAATAATTATTTTGCAGAAGAAGGTGGCAAAATATCCCCCCCCAAAACCCATACGTTGCAAGACTGTTCACTGCTGTTATCATATTCACTGCAATTAGGTACATAGTAATTGCTGTCAAGACGACAAAAGAGGTGTGCTAGAGTTTCCAGCTAATCGACAAAAAGGTACGGCCTATTTTTGCACCTTTCAAAACAGCTGCAGAAAGCATTCAGTGAAAGCTGTCCCATCGTCCGGGGGGGGGGTGGCATTGTATCATCTGCTAATGCCCACAGATCAGGTTGCTGCTGTTGAAAGGGCAGGGGCTGGTTAAAGACCTGGCTATCCTACTCTTGGAGAATAATCACATGTGGTCTGAATACAAGGGAAGGCCAACCTTCCAGTGGCTTAAATATTGCCTCTGCTTCCAGCCCAGCCAAGAGACTATTAAGTTAGGAAGACCAGGGGTCCGTTGGAGCAGGAGCGCACAGGAGCACAGCTCCGGGAGTGAGAAGCCCAGGGGGCGGGCACATGACCAAGCCCCGCCCCCTCCTCGGCTTTCCTGAGTAGTGCAGAGGTGCAGCGCCCCAGGGAAAGCCCTGCTAGGGTCTTTATTGTTTTTAATGTTTTGTTTTAATATTGATAATTTTATCATTGTTCCTTTTATGACTGTGTGCTGCTTTTCCAGAGATTTGCTCAAGGTGGCATATAAATTTTCTAAGTATACCATTTTTTATCTGGGCACATGGCACATAAGTACTGGAGAAATTTCACCAATCCTTCAGCAGCTTCCACCCCATCAGTTTGGTGTAGTGGTCAGGAGTTGGACTCTAATCTGGGAGAATCAGGTTTGATTCCCCACTCCTCCACATGCAGCTGCCGGTGTGACCTTGGGCCAGTCACAAGTTCTCTCAGAGCTGTTCTCTCATGAGCAGTTCTCAAAAGACCTCTCTTAGCCCCACCTACCTCACAGGGTGTCTTGTTGTGGGGAGGGGAAGGGGAAGGGGAAGGGATGGGCGGTGCACATGTCCTGGGTATCTCAAGTCTACTTGAAACCTGGTGGTTTCAAGGGAGCAGGAAGAGAATGAGGGTGTGTTCTTTACGCTTCTTTTTATTGCACAAAGTATTGGATGGGGAAGGGAATGGAGGAAGAGCAGGTCAGTTTCACTCACCTGTGGAGTGGAGCCTGAGGGGTGAGTATGCTAAGGGGTGTGACATATGCAAATGAGTTATGCAAATGAGTTGTGCTAATGAGCTCCTGCACTTATTTTTCTATGAAATTACCCCTGAGGAAGACCATCGGGGTGTGTGTGTGTGTGGGGGGGGGCAACTTATGGGAACCTCAGCAAGGGGCTTTCAAGGATGAAGTGATGAAGCAGAGGTGGCTTAATGTTGCCTTCTTCTGCAGAACCTTCCTTGATGGTCTCCCACCCAAGTACTGACTCTGCTTATTTTCCGAAATCTGACAATACTGGAGATATACCATGCCACCATCGGTCTGCAATTAGGTAGCTTCCCTCAGAGTTATATTTTACCTATGCCTCTGCTGGAATCTCAAGATTTATCTTGTATTTTACTGCAGGTGAAACTGGGTGGTGATTTCACTGCTGTCTGTTGTGTCCTGTCAGGGTGGGCAACCAGTTCCATCCTCAGGCAAAGAAGAAAAGAAAGAAGAAGAGGAAGAGGAGGAGATTGGATTTATACCCTGCCCTTCATTTGGAGTCTCAAAGCGGCTTACAATCCCCTTCTCTTCTCCTCCCCACAACAGACACCCTGTGAGGTAGGTGGGGCTGAGAGAGCTCTTTTGAGAATTGCTCTTTCAAGAACAGTCCTGACAGAACTATGGCTTGCCCAAGGTCATCCAGCAGCTGCAAGTGGAGTGGGGAATCAAACCCTGTTCTTCCAGATTAGAGTCCTCATGCTTAGCCACTACACTAAGCTGGCTCTCAGCATGGTGCATTTCTGCTTCTAAAATGCTTTGCAAGGAAAGATTGTACACTGACCTGGAATGTGCAGCCTGGTTTGATTTATAATAACAGGGCAGAAGTAGGGGTGTCACTGGGTTATTTCTGAGCTGAAATTTTATCCAAAATCTGTTTCACCTCAGGGATCTCTGGAATGGCAAAAGGCACTTCCAAAATGGCAGGATTCCTGAAATTTATATGCTGAAATTTTGGATTTCAGCTTCCATTGGACAGAACAGAAGAAGACAGCAGGTAAGTATGGATGCCAGGTCTACCATTACTGTTTTGGGGAAGTGGTAGGCATCCCCTCTGGACTTTGGACACCAGAGCTACCACCACTGTTTTCAGTGGACAGTAAAACTGATGACACCAGAACTCCCACTATTACAATTGGTCTCCAGATGACAGGGATCAGTTCCCCTGGGGGAAAAAAACGGCTGTTTTAGGGGGTGGACTCTATGGCATAATAACTCACTGAAGTCCCTCCTATTCCCAAATCCCACCCTCCCCAGGCTCAACCCCCAAAATCTCCAAGAGCTGGCAACCCTAGCAGTAGACATAGTGTCTGGACTCTAGAGGCTAGGTCTACAGCCCACTGAAAACAGTGATGGTAGACCTGACCAATGCTCCCTCTAAGCTGTGGAGCCTTGTGAGCAAAAAATCTGCTTTGTGAGCTACTGACATTAAGGTTGTGAGCAAGGGATCTGGCTACTGCATAAATGGGTTTGCACCGGAGCCATCCTACCTGAGTGAAAACAAAAATCTGCGAGCTGGAGGCTAAAAACCTGTGAGCTAGCTCACACTAACTCAGCTTAGAGGGAACACTGGACCTGACCTCCAGAGTCTGGATGCCATGTCAATTGCCCATTGAAAACCGTGGCAGTAGAGCTGGCCTCCTGTTGGACACCAGATCTACTGATAACCAATATTCCTGAACTCAAAAAAAGTTACCTGAAATGCATGACTATATCAGTATTTTCAGAGTTCCAGGACAATGGTAATCAACTCCTTTCTGAAATACCAAAACGAAATTTTTGAAGTGCTCACCCCTAATCAAGAGGAGTACAGTTTATTACTGGGAGAAAGTAATAGGGCTCAGAGGCTCCCAAGTTTTACATCACCATATATGCATCGTGCATTCAGAACACTGGAAAATAATGGGAAATTACTTATCTACTATGAACAATTATCGTAGATGCTCCACGTATGGATGCATCGTAAATTTCAAAACATCCTGAAATTTTCAAACGGTGACCCGTGCCTTCCCTGTCAACCACAGTGTGTCCCACTGGAAAAGCTTGATCTATAGAATGAAACCCATCATCAGGCCAGACATCCTGGATGCAATGTTGACAACATTGTTATATATTTGAGTACATCTGAGTGAACCTGCAGTTGTTTCACTTAGCAGCTGGTTACGCTGAATCTGTTCTGTTGTATCTAGGGGTGTGCATTCAGCATAAACTGAGCTGAAAAAATACCCCAAAATACCTTACTAGTATTTTCCGGGTATTTTTTAAGCCAATTACTGAATGGGGCTCAATTTCAGCTAATCGAAATGGCCAAGCCCCAAATATCCTGAATATTTTCAGGAGTTGAGGGATTTTCAGGGCTGCCAGATAGCCAAACTTAATGGGCATTTAAAGGTTCAATATATCTGAACCCAAAAATACTGGATTTTTTTGCTCATCCCTAGGTGAAGTTTTTCATAGGTGTGGTTTTATGTAGTGTGTTTGTTTCTCCACATAATTGCTTAGTTATGAACCCAACCTCACATGTGAGTCTTATGAATTATCTTATAAACACCTCTGTTCCAGAGGCCCCAGAGCAGTCTTCAGGGGGCAGAGCCTGGGGATGGTAAAATTTAGGGAGGGAACTTCATCAGGGATGTGATGCCATAGAGGCCAGCCTCCAAAGCTACCATTTCCTGCATGGGGACTGATCTCCGTAGTCAGTTGTAATTCCAGGAGAAATTTGGGCTCCCATCTGTTGTTGTTGTTTTTATTGTTTTATTGTTTTTATTGTTGTTGTTTAATTGAAAATTAAAAGCAATTTACAATACAAGAATCAATGTGTCATAATTCAAACTATACAGTACATGACAAACTGAGAGCCAGTTTGGTGTAGTGGTTAAGTGCGTGGACTCTAATCTGGGAGAACCGGGTTTGATTCCCCACTCCTCCACTTGCACCTGGCTGGATGACCTTGGGCAAGCCATAGCTCTGTACCAGCTGTTCCCTCAAGGACAGCTTGGGAAAGAGCTCTCTCAGCCCCACCTACCTCACAGGGTGTCTGTTGTGGGGAGGGGAAGGGAAAAGGAGTTTGTAAGCCGCTCTGAGACTCTTAAGTGAGTGAAGGGTGGGATATAAATCCAATCTCTTCTTCTTCTTCTTCTTCAATACAGAAAATTTTGTCGGCTATAAATTTTGTACAGTTTTTATGTAGTATCATAGTGTCTTTTAACTAATGTTTTCTTAATCTTTTCCCTCCCTTCTTATTTTACTTTTCTATGTCTTGCTTTAGTTTAATGAAACAATCACAGGGCAGATTGGTCTACCCAACCGGTTTGCTTAACATGGTTTAATATATCATTTTGTGTTTCTATAAATCGAGTCCACTTGAACATTGCATTCTTGTGTTCAATTGTTGTTTCATTTCAGGTTGTCCATTCTGTAATTTTATCAAATAAGAAATACTCCCATACTTTTCTATACCATTGTTCCGTTGTAGGTGTAGTGTTGTCCTTCCGTTTCATTGCAATGACGCTCTTTGCAGCTGTGATTAGGATTGAGATTAATTCTTTATCCCTATTGTTAATTTGAGACTTGGGCCAAAGGTTTAACAGAGGCTGGACTACCCTAGGACTACATCTCTCAAACAAGATGAATTTTATTTATTTATTTAATGCATGTATATCCTGCCTCTTCAAGTCTCTATCTGAGGTGGCTAAGAAGAACAAAAGAAATAAACTGATCAGTAATGCCAATTGAAAACAAGGAGTCAATAAACCAATTGAACATATGAAGCTGCCTTACACTGACTCGGGCCATTGATCCATCGGAGTCGGTATTGTCTACGCAGATGGGCAAAAGCTCTCTGAGATCCCAGGCAGATGTCTTTCACATCGCCTATGACCTGGTCCTATTAGCTGAAGATGCTGGGGATTGAACCTGGGACCTTCTGCATGCCATGCTGATGCTCTACCACTGAGCCACAGCCTCTCCCACAGAAACAGTCTCCAGGGCATAGAAGTTTGCTGTCACCACACCAGTAAAAACCCATATTTTAATTGGGTTGCAACAGCATGAAAACAAGATGGTTTTGTCCCATGCCGAGCTTCTCCACACAGTCTCTTATTGCAGCCTGAAGGCTCTTCCGGGGGGCGCTGTTTGTGGGTCACTGCTTTCAAGATCAAAACACCGTGCCAAAATAAAAAGGACTCGCAGTTAATACAAATGATCTTGTAAATGTACGAGATGCAAGAGAAACAATTCTCGGATATTCTCGGTAAGGTTGGGGGAGAAAAATGATGTTAGAATACTGGAAGAACAAACAGGGATAATGGAGCTAAGGAGTGAATTTATGAGCAAGGATTAAGAGCCCCGTGTATTATAGCTTGGTTTAGAACTCACGGAGGGAAGATCATAAAAGCCTATAGATATTTTAACAAGGAGAAAGGGGATTTATTTGATATAGTCTTATTATACGGGGTTGTATAACAAGTTGAACAAGGATGGACTTAGGAGAAAAGAAGAAAGGGTTTTTTTATGAACAGCTGGATTAGGTTGCAGTTAAGTTCCCCCAAGGAGAAGAGTTGGAATAAAATTGTTTTGGACTTTGATGGCAGGATTAGAACCCTCAGTATGGAATAAATCAGAAGTGCAGCAAGAACGTCAGAGCAAAGTTAAAGATCATGTTGTTGTCTGGCCCTTCCTCTGAGGAGTAGAGCATGGAAGATTTCCCCTCCCAACCTGCCCTTACAACAGTCCTTTGAGGGAGGCTACATGGAGAGGCAGTGACTGCCGGGGAGCAGGGAGGGGCCAGGGATAGGGCTGCCAAGTCAGCCCGGGGGGCGGGGGATCCCCCGCTACAGGGGTTCCCGATCCGCCAGCCAGCATTTGGCTGGTGGGGGGAACCCCACCCCCCTTCCCCAACGTAATGACGTCACCCGGAGGTGACATCATCACGTTGGGGGCGTTGCCAGGGCGACGCTCTGGCAATCACCCCAAAACTCTATGATACCATAGAGTTTTGGGGCGATTGCCAGAGCATCGCCCTGGCAACGCCCCCAACATGATGATGTCACTTCTGGGTGACGGCGCCGAGAAACTCCCAGACGATGGAGGACTCCCCCCCACCGGTAAGTGAGGGACACTTGGCAACCCTAGCCAGGGAGCAAAACTGTCCTGGGGCCCAGCAGAACTCAGAGGTTCCTAAAGTGTGTATGTGTGTCAGCTTTGACTTACACAGCTGACTTATGGTTACCAATACAAGAACTTGTGGGCACTCAATGAAATTGCTGAGCAGTCGGGTTAGAACAGATAAAAGGAAGTACTTCTTCACCCAAAGAGTGATTAACACATGGAATTCCCTGCCACAAGAGGTGGTTGTGAGGCTTCTGTGCTGTCAGCAAATGAGCAGGCCTTTGTTAATTAAAACATAGTCCTTTATTCAAATACTGGTACAGGTCTCGATGTTTGTTAGTGATACCATATACAGAGAGCAGGGGAGTATTATACCTGCAAACATGAAAGTATAAACATTGATCACCAATCAGCATTCAGTAAAAATGCGGGAAGGCAGATTCACCTTTTGTCATCCAGGGGTGAGAGAACATAAAAATTCCCAGCCCAAACTGTGTGACCCAGAGGTGCCAGGTCCCCAGCACAACCGGACGGAACAAACAATAAAACAATTCCCAAGGCTACTTTGAACAGATAGCACTATGAGCGAAGGGGGAGGACGCACCAGGGAGTGAAGAAGGAGATAACTTTGTACGATGTGACATTCTGGTATGTGGAAACCCAAATTCCCGCCCGAATTGTAACACTGAGCAGAGAAGTAATCTACAACCAAAAGGAGGGGTAATTAAGCATCTGGCCAGGCAAGCACTACAAAGGAAACGAAAGTAAATGACAGAGAAGCATCAATGTCAGATTCAATTAATAGAAACAGTGTAGAAACATTATGAAAAGATCTCTTATGCGAAGCAGAATCTGACAGTGGTGGCAGCTACAAGCATGGACAGCTTCAAGAGGGAATTAGATAAACATATGGAGCAGAGGCCCATCAGTGGCTATTAGCCACAAAGTATAGATAGGAACTCTGAGTCTGGGTCAAGTGATGCACTATATTCTTGGTGCTTGATGGGGGGACAACAGTGGGAGGGCTTCTAGTGCCCTGACCCCACTGGTAGACCTCCTGAGGGCACCTGGTGGTTTGGGCCACTGTGTGACACAGAGTGTTGGACTGGATGGGCCATTGGCCTGATCCAACCTGGGCTTCTGTTATGTTCTTATGACCTCACAGATCACCATAAGCCCCCCTCATACACAAGATGTTCAAGGCAAGAGACATTCAGAGGCGGTTTGCCATTGCCCACCTCTGCATAGCAACCCTGGACTTCCTGGTTGGTCTCCCATCCAAGTACTAACCTGATTTGACCCTGTTTAACTTCTAAGATCTGATGATACCAGGCTAGCCCAGACCGTCCAGGTCAGTCCCTCCCAAAGTACCGGTTCATATTGTCAAGAATTAGTGGATGAAAAACGTTGTGCCTGTCTGACCGTTCACTTTTGATTTGAAGGGCACTGGCTTATGGAGTGAAATAGGAAGTCAGTCATTTTTCTTCATTAAATATTACACACTAAACTAAGCCATTGCTTATGTTCGTATCCCACGTAGTTAAATATGCTGGTGCTGCAATCCTAAGAACATTTGCTAGTAAGTCCCATTGAACTCAGTAGAATTTACTAGTAAGTATACATGCTTAGGGCTGCAGTGTAAGGACACTGCACTGGCTGCCTATAGTGTACCAGATCTGGTTTAAGGTGCTAGTTTTACCTTTAATTCCCTGTATGGTCAGGGGCCTGCCTACCTAAGGGACCACCTTTCCCCGTATATACCCCAGAGAGCACTGTGATCAGGCACTCAACACCGCCTGACCCTCCCCAGCCCTAGAGAGGCCAGATTGACGATGACCAGGGCCTTCTCAGTGGCGGCTCCTCACTGGTGGAATGAGCTCCCGGATGACATCAGGGCCCTGTGGGACCTTTTGCAGTTCCACAGGGCCTGCAAAGCGGAACTCTTCCGCCAGGCTTTCAACTAGGAGTCACCACTGGGGGTAGAGGGTCTTGGGAAAGCACTGAGATCAATCAGTTGGTGCAAGCTCCTGGCCGTGGGTTTGGAAATCACTGTACTCTGTTCTGGAAGCAATGATAGTTGCCAAATTTCTGGTGAAATTGTGGAATTTTTGTGAAATTCTATGAGTCCTGTTGTTAGGCATATTTTCTAAGTTGTAATTTTATAATAACTATATTGTTGTGTTTTAACTACTGTGAGCCAGTAGTTAAAGCCGGCTAAAACTGGCTAGGTGGGATATAAATCCCAATAATAAATAAATAAATAAATATCACCCATTTCCATGCTTTGTTTTCTCCTTCCCACGTAGAATTGCCTCTTTGCGGCCTTGACTGCTACCTCATAGGACCTCATAAATGCCCTATAAGATGCTCTTGATGCTTCGTCGTGGTCACACCACCACCATCTTTCTAGCCATCTGAGTTCTCATTTCATCTGCCGCAGCTCCCCAGTATACCAGGGAGCCTGCTTAGAATGAGGGTGCAGAGGACGTCGGGGGCGATCTCGTTGATGGCAGCCAAGAGCCAGCCTTGCCAGTCCTCAACCAGCTCATCCAACAAGCCGCCAGGGGGTCATGGGATCGTGTAGAGCCAGCAGGTGCCGCTGAGAGTCCATCTGACTCTGCGGGTGAACCAAAATGTGCTTGCCACCCACAGAGGGTCTGAGTGGCACCTTCAGACGGGCCTTCAGGGCATGGTGATCCAACCATGGAACTGCCAAGGCAGTGATCGAATCCACCATGACCCCCCCCCTGCAAAAATCAGGTCAAGCGTATGCCCGGCCCGGTGCATGGGCACCGTTACACAATTGGGTGAGTCCCAGTGCTGCCATGGCCAACACCAGGTCCATCGCCGGCCCAGAGGCCACGTCCTTGGCATGGATGTTGAAGTCCCCCACGACTAAAAGCCTTGGGTGCTCCAGTGCCCAGCTGCCCACAGCATCAGCCAGCAATGACAGGCTAGTTGGTGGTGCATTGGGCAGTCGGTACACCACCCAGCTAGCCAAACTCTCCCCAGTGTCCCACACCAGGCCAGAGCATTCTATGCCCACCAGTTTCAGCGGGGGGAGCGCTTTGTAGGAGAAAGCCTCATGAATGAGAAGCCCCACCCCACCCCACCCGCCCCTCAGTCCGTGATTGGTGAAGGACCGAGAACCCTAGTGGAGCCATCTGAGAGAGAGCCACCATCTCCCCATCCCACACCCAGGTCTCAGTCACACATGCCAGGTCCGCGCCCTGCTCGACTAAAAAGTCTCACAGGGTAGAGGTCTTGTTATTTATGGACCTGGCATTGCACAACACCAATGTCGGAGGGGGGTCACTCCCAGCCCCACTGACTGCCACCCTCGGGATGGGATGCAGGCTGGAAGGGGGCCGAGCTTCTCTGTTTCTCCTCCCTCTTCCCTTTATTACCCGCCTGGTCCCACCGCTATACTTTCCCCTCCCCATGAGCACTGTTATCCCCGGACCTACATCCCCCATCTGTGATGGCCTCCGCGCCGAGTTACAGCGCCCCAGCCCACCACACGGGTGGGTGGTCAACAGATGACAGTAAGTGCTGCACTAAGCAACGGATCCACAATATCCAACCCACTAGCCCACCCTCAACCTACTCCTATACTAAACACACTATCCAGCTATCTAGGTACAATAAAACTAATAAAACCTAACTGTAAAACAGTACAACTCAGACCTAGATTACTACTCTATAACTTACCCACCCTGGCCTCCCTTCTTGACCCCTCCCCCATCGGTGACAAGAACAACCAGTTCAATAAAGGGTGGGGAAAGCCGCCTCCAACAGTGGCATATAATCCAGAGGGTAACGATGTTCCAGGCTGAGATCTTCCAGCCTCTCATGGTCCTCCAGTCTCGTCTCTGCATCGCCAACCTTCTCCTGGGAGCTGCATGGCCCACCTGGAGTCTGGCGGCAGGGCAGACACTTAGGCAGGTGCCCAGTTGGTAGGAATGTACCTCCAAACTTAAGCACAATCCAGATGAACAATGACAGCCAGGGACAGCCATGATGGATACATGAGCACCCTCTGCTGACCAACGTAGCCACGCCAGTGAAGCGCGTGACGCAGGCCAGCAGGGGGAGCCTAACAGTCAATGGAAGGGCCCAGCAGCAGCAAGCGGGTGCCCAAACACAGCCCCCCACCTCCGGGGTCCACAACACCAGCAGCGTTCTTGGCCAATCCTAGATGGACACTCACCACAGCTCCCAGCTTCAGAGGCTCCCGGCGACAGCGGAAGCAGCCGCTTTTCACATGGCGCTCGGTGCCTCAGCAGTCTCCCTGGCCTGCTCCGTATTCTCAGCCGGCGGTGGTCTGTGGTAGTCCTCGCCACCTCCATGCTCCTCCAACAATCCCAGCGCACCCCCTGTTGCCTTCCAACTTGGTGTGCCCGACACTGTCGGCTGCTCCCTTGGCCTCCCGGTCGAAGAGGCCCAGACTCTTGCCGGTTGGCCCACGCCTGATCTCCTCTATATCCTCCACGTCCCCCAGTGTCTCTCAGCCGCTGCAGGCCCCTTGAGCCCGGTGCTCTCTGCTGCAGCAAAGCCCGGCAACTGCTCCCTCAGTCTCCCGGTCAAAGAAGTCCAGACTCTCGCCGGCTGGCCCACGTGAGATAGGCAGGTCACTGGGAGGAGAAAAAGAGGGCATAGTGTGGGAAGGAAAGTACAGGAGGAAATGAGGTGAATCCTGCAAGCCTTTGCCAGTTCCCTGCCATTCAACTGTGTCCAGCCCAGGAGCTGGCACCAGACAACTGCCCGGTGATTAGCAGGGCACAACTGGGCGAATCCTGGCCAGGCACCTGATACCACACAGATTTTTCCCAAGGAGAACCTGCCAGGGAGCAAGGAGAAAAAGCTGTAGGTTGGAGAGGGAGCAGATAAAGACTGGTTGACTGGTGGGTGGGAAAGAGAGAAGGAAGCTAGAAAAGGGGTGAAGCTATAGATCAGGGGTGGCCCAACCTGCTTAACGTAAGAGCCACACAGAAGTAACATCAGATGTCTGAGAGCCACAAAACATGAACAAAAAATACACCCGTCTTTATTGGAAAATATGCAAATTTGCTTTTTTTATTACCATTAACATTAAATAAGACTGCCAGTAATAAAAACGAAAGGGGTAAAAACAGATACTGATAAAGATATTTCAAGAGAGAAATGCTTTCTCCAAGCTGGCCAGGGGGAGTGGGGGCTTTGAGAACGCATTTAAAGTTAAAGTTGCTTTCTTTCTCCGCTCCCCGCCCACCTCAAGCCTACCCAGGGAGGGGAACACTGGCTGGGGAAGGGAAGACTGCCTCCCCTTCACTTCCCCAGCCACCCTGCCGGGAGCCACACAACATGCGTGAAAGAGCCGCATTGGCTCCCGAACCACAGTCTGGCCACCCCTGCTATAGATGTTTTCAGGAAGGCCAAAGTGGGAGAAAAAACTAGATCCCACCACAAGTCTGTGCAGGCCCCCTGCTTGTTTTCTACTGTAAGTGGGGGAAAAACACAAGCTCGATGGGTTGTGTGGGGATTATGCGTGTGACCCAAATGCCAGTAAATGTGTTTCCAGAGAGGACTCGCCACTAAAATAAATTGTGCATGCATATACACTTTATATTTTTAGATATGCTCTTAATAAAAAAGGAATAGGTGCGTACCGGGAGATTATAATGTGAGAAGAGGTTTCTGGAAAAAAAAAATAAACAGCCTAATTCAATCACGGAAGCCAGAGGGTTACTTTTGGTCTCTGAAAATCCCTCCGTCATCACTGCATGTTCCCGTTTTCCTTCCCCCAGAGAGAAAAGCAAAGCCACATCTGTTTTAATTATGCCTTCCCTACTCCAAAGAGAACAGGATTCTTCCTACTGGTTTAAACATTTTTTTTTCCTCTCCCCCAAAAATGTTTTAAGTGTGCATGATTAGAGCATTTAAATAATCAACTGTTTTCACCAAACCTGCCATCATGGCTGATTGACAAAACATTGTTCAACCGGAAGTAACAATTAATTACTTGATTGGGCCATTAAGCATCTGTTAAGCCTTTATAACTCAATAAATGTAACCAGTTTCATTAAAAATCACTGAAACATGACTGGAGGGGGGGGGGGAAAGAAGTCTAAAACCAGGTTTGTGTTTTCTTAACAAGGTTGGGGAGGGGAGGGGGGGTGCTCGCGTCCCAAGCATTGCTATGGTGGTTTTGCTCCTTTTACTGGCAGACATAATACCTTCCTAAAAATGGGTGTGCTTTTATTTGTGAAATAAATCCGATGGTTCTCTGCGATTTGGGCTGCGGGTGGTTAATGAGTTATCTTATTAGGTTCTCCGATTGCCCCATTTATCTGAGGGCAGGGCATGGAGCATTGAGCGAGTGCTGATCCACTTGTCTTGCTGAGAGCATCTAGAAGAACACGGTGTGTGCTGTGACATTCCTCTGCTCTGCAATTTCCCGTAGTTGTCCAGTTGGCTTGCCAGACCCTTGCCGGTGGTGGAGAATCCGTCCCCTCGGGCTCCGCCCCCACTGTTGATCAGCTGACTGGCAGGGGGACTTACCAGCAACAAGGGAAGGCCAAGGCCGACCTCAGAGCTATGTTGCCGGCAATGTGGTGGTGTCAGTTCCTGTATGCAATGGAAATAAGTCCCTCACGTTGCCAGCCATGTAGGACATTCTGATATTTTGGCAAAAACCTGACAGCATGCCTCTACCATAGAAGAAGAGGTCTTTATACCCCATTTTTCTCTACCTTAAGGAGTCTCAAAGCAGTTTACAATCACCTTTACTTCCTCTCCCCACAGCAGGTACCTTATGAGGAGGGTAGCGCTGAGAAAGCTCTGAGGGGACTGTGACTGGCCCAGGGTCACCCCAGCAGGCTTCATGTGGAGGAGTGGGGAATCAAACCTGGTTCCCCAGATTGGAGTCCCCTGCTCTTAACCACTACCCCACACTGGATCTCATAAACTCCCCCCCATACCAGTGTCCCGTGTTGCCAGCAATGTGATGACATAACCTCCTGTGTGCACTGGAAGTGACATCATCAGCAACATCACAGCAACACTGGCCTTGGCCAACACCGTCCCCTGCCCCACTCCTAGGGCTGCCAAGTACTGGCAACTTACCGGTGGGGGGGAGTTGTTCTCCCCCTGGGAGCTCTTCTGGTGCGTGCGCTTTGTGCGCGCGCCACGGCAACGTAATGACATCACCCAGAGGTGACGTCATCACGTTGGGGGCGTTGCCAGGGTAACGCCCCCAACGTGATGATGTCACCTCCGGGTGACGTCATTACACAGGGGAAGTCGTCCTCACCAGATGACTTCTGGGGCGGGGTTCCCCCCGCCAGCCGAATGCCGGCCAGTGGATCAGGAACCCCTATAGTGGGGGATCCCCCGCCCCCCCGGGCTGACTTGGCTGCCTTACCCACTCCCCACCAGTTGCCAAGCAGGACCTGTCAACCATACTGACCCTCACTCTCACAACCTGTCCTCAGAGAGCACTGCCCCAGCCAGGCCAGGGGCAGACTGGCCATTTAACTTCCTGGGAAAAATCCTGGTGGGCTAGTGCTCTGGAGGGCTGTGTGACAGCCAGGAACAAATGCAGCAAAGCCCCAGTAGTTCCGCCTCATGCACAGGGGCCGTGCCATTCAGACCAGGCCAGTACAGAAAAAGGCAGTAGCTGAGCTGATTCCAAAAGGTAGTGTCACTGGCTAAGTGGCCCTGCAGCACTTCCCATGGAGCACTGCAGGGGCCCCTCGGCCTGGCTCGCTCCTTGGCTACTGTAACTTCCCAGCCTAGCCTTGGCTCAGCCACTTACATAAAACCTGCTGAGCATCCAAGCCTCTCCCAATAGTAGAGTTGCCAGGGGTGTGTGTGTGTGGGGGGGTGGGGTTTCCAGGTAGTGTTCCCTCTAAGCTGAGTGAGCGTGAGCTAGCTCCCAGTTTTTTAGCCTCCGGCTCACACATTTTTGTCTTAGCTCAGGAAGGAGGGCTCCAGAGCAAACTAATTCATGCCGCAGCCAAATCGCTCGCTCACAACTTGAATGCCAGTAGCTCACCAAGGAGAATTTTTTTGCTCAGAAGACTCCACAGCTTAGGGGGAGCACTGGTCTCCGATCTCTCTCAGCCCCACCTACCTCACAAGGTGCCCCTTATGGGTAGTGTGCTGTTCCAGCTGTTGCCGTGGAGCTTACACTCTGCAAGCGGTAGACGTAGTCCAGAATCAGAGTCAACAAACAGAACCAGTGGTCAGAGAGCTGGGGATTCCTTCTTAGGCTCCTCTCCACACGTGCCACAATGCTAGGCATGTCGAAGGGGATGCTCTAGTGTTCAGCCAAAGAATCACCATAGAGTTTTTGGCCAAATGCTAGAGCGTCTTCCCCCCCATGTGCCCAGCACAATGATGTCACCTCTGGCATGTTAGGCACTGCGGAGCTCTTCAGGGATGGGGCTCTAGCAGCTGGCCAGTGGGCAGATCAGGGGGCCTGAAATTGGGGGGAACCCCATCTTCATCAGGGGGACGGCAACCCTACCCCATAGGAAGGCACTTACCTTATCACTGGTGTTTTTGGGGGTATATTGTCGTCTGCCAAGTCTTCCGCCTGGCACGACTTGTTAGTTAGGTCTCCTCAAACAGGAACATGCTGAATACGATGAGGTCATTTCTCCCTGCTGATTATTGGGGTCGCCAGCTCCAGCTTGGGAAGTTCATGAAGGCTTAGGGGCAGTGCGTGAGGTGGGCAGCGTTTGAGGAGAGAGTTCAGTAGGGAGGTGATGCCATCGAGTCTAACCCCCAAAGCTCTGGGGGAACCCCAGGCCTCACCCTGAGGTTGATAGCGCCATGGTAGACCCTACTGGCACAAATTAAACAGCTTACCAGCAGGCCCCGTTGCACCACTGCAAAACAGTCAAGTGTTGTGTCACTGTAGTCTCAGCAAAAGTCAGTTTCTGGTGGCAAACAGAGTCAGGGTCTGAAATCCACTTGTTCAAAGATGGAGGCTTTAACTGAGCCACCGAGCCAAGAACTACACTAGACTCACACCACTAAATTATAGACACTTTCCTGTGGGAGTAGGGTTGACAAAACTGCCTCAACGAATGCCAAGGAATTCTGAGGGTAGTGCTTGGGGAGTTTGGGGAGGATAAGATGTCACTTCTAGGTGGTGGTCCAGGAATTTCTCGGAATCTCTATGGTCAAGACCATAGAAACATGAGGAAATCCCTAGATGGCACCACAGTGGCAATTTTTTTTCTCTTGCTCCTCAATTTCTCAAAGGTAGGAGATTGGGGTTGAGGGTAGAGGCTGTGCCTCTCCCGTTCCTCCTTTCAGGGGTCTAAAACTGAGCCCAGCCAGCATCTCTCTTAGCCCCGGTCTCTCTTGGAGGCAATGGAGCAGGCACTCAGTCTGGATCCCCACAACTAGCTCTGGTTCACTGTTCAGCTTGGCTCTCAAGAGCTGACTGCCAGTGATCATGCTGGGAGGAGACCTTATTTGCTTTCTTATTCCTGGTGTGGTTATGTTATTCCATTGCCATCCCAATGACATTTCTTCCTATTGTCACCAATCCACATCTGGCTTCCAGTGGCTCCCCATCCCTCCACCCCATTTTCCTCCACAGCAATATACAGCTTGATACAATGCAGCACTGCAGGGGCTGAGCTTCCTCCAAGCAGGTGGCAACGGAACAAGTGGAGGCATCAAGTGTCAGTTATGCCCACTGTGGTCTCCTGGGCCTGTGTCGTTGCGTGCTAGGTATGAGCCAGGCCTGGCAGTGCCAGTTGGGCTAAGCAAGTCCTGACAGGAGTGGGGAGAGAACAGGTGGCTTATGCTCAGGGCAGCAAAATAACTTCAGCCAGCCTTGCCCCTTGGTTGCCAGCACCAGCTTAGGAAATTCCTACAGATCTGAGGGCAGTGCTTGGAAAAAGTAGAGTCGGGGAGGAGATCAGCAGGGATGTGGTATCGTAGAATCCTGCCTCTGCAACTGCTATTTCCTCCAGGGGAACTGATCTCTGTCGTCCGAAGATCAGTTGTAATTCAAGGACAACTTCAGGCCCCACCTGGAAGATGGCAACCCTACTTGCCCTGAAACTTGTAACATCTTTGTCTACCCTGAAACAGAGTATCTCTGTCATTAAATGCTGTCTGTGCGTATGCATATGAAAGCTTGTTCTCTGACTTCTGTCAACACCTTATACAGATACCAAGAACATTAAAAAAGCCTTGCTGGATCAGACTGGCATCCATCTGGTCCAGCATCCTGTCTCACACAACAGCCAACCAGTTGTCCTGAAGGGCCAGACAAACAGGGAAGCGAGTCCAAGGCCCAGTATTTATAAGTTTGTTGGTTCTTACTATAGATGTTGCCATGGCTAGTGGCTTTTGATGGGTGTGTCCTCTAAGAATCGGTCTAATTCCCTCTTGAAGCCCTGTATGCACAGGCCATCACTAAGTCCTCTGGCAGTGAATTCCACAATTTAATCACACATTGAGTGAAGAAGCATTCCCTTTTGTCTGGCCTGAAGCTATTGCCCCTCGGCAACATTAGGTACTGGCTGATTCAGTTCTCAGTGGCTCCCATTGAGTTCAGTGGGATGGAATAAATGGACTGTCATCTGAGACATGCTTGTGAGATGGGCCTTTTATATCCCCATAATGGGGTCAAGAGGAGATGTTTAGCCTCCAGTGTACAGCAAAGAACCAAAGTTTTTTGAAATGTGATACATACGAGCGGTCTTCTTATGTTAACATGTTTTCACCAGACTTTGGAGCAAGTCAGGGGGAACATCAAAGCTGGGAGGGGACAAATCTGGTATTTCTGTTCCAGGCCTGTATCCACGTGGGGAGAACTTGGGGGGTATTTCCCCCCACTGATAAATGCTGCCCCTGTGGACAAAAATTTCAAAAAAAATATTTTAAAAATGTAAGATGCCCATAGGGTTTCCGAAATGACCCCGGGCAGACTCAGGGAAGCTTCAGTCTCTCTCTTTTTTTTTTTTTCCTGGGCCAAAAAATAAATAAGTTTTTAAAAATCCAAATAAAATCAAATAAAATTGCAAATAATAAAATAAAATTGCAAAATGGAAAAGAGAGAGCATCAGAGATTTACCCCCTCCCCAGCGTACACAGAAAAGCAGCCCGGAATTGAGTCTCTCCAACTGAAAGGACTTGAGGACTAGAGAGGGACTAGAGGTCGCAGCGGAGCCGGAGCTGCTGCTTCTGCTGCTGGGAGAGGAGCAGCAGGCGCAGCTGGGATCCCCCCCCCCCCGCAGATTTCCCCATGCTCCACCAACCAAAATTTTCTGGCTACACCCCTGTTCTATATGGCTAAAAAGCAGGTCTTTATGGATGATACAATGTTGTTGCCGGATGCATGTGGTCCAGATCTTCATCCCATCAGCATCAAAAGAGGTTGAACCTCACAATGGGCCGGATTTAGCTCAGCATGGCCATGGGTGCAAGGAGTGGACTTCTTCCTGCAGAGCACAACTTTCTCAGCCCCCCCTCCCCCTCCAACAGCCCCAGATGCCTCCCAAATCCTGCTTCAAGGCATTTCTTCCGCCATAATCAAGTGGGCATTTCAGGCTGCCCTACATTTACCAGCAGTCCGGAGAGGAGGGAAAATGTCCTGTTCTGTTAAATAACAATTGTGGGCTGTAAAGTAGCGATTGACTTATGGCAGCCCCAGGACCGTGGAGTTTTCAAGGTAAGAGATAAGCAGAAGAGGTTGACCGTTGTCTTCTGCAAAGTAACCCAAACCTTCCTTAGTAGTCTGCCATCCAAGTACTAAGCTTAGCATCCAGGCTCTGATAACATGTGGCAAATCAGGGCTACTCCGGCTGCTGGAATCAATTAACAAAATGCCATCAAGTTGCAAATGACTTATGGTGACTCTTCGAGGGATTTTCGAGGCAAGAGATGAACAGAGGTGCTTTGCCCTTGCCTGCCTCTGTATAGCAACTGTGGTCTTGCTTGGTGGTCTCCCATCCAAGTACTAAACATGGTCCACCCTGCTTGGCTTCCAAGCCCTACCAAGCTCAGGTTGGTTTGGGCTATTCAGATTGTGTCCTGTCTCTTTAAACAGAGGCTTCATGGAATGTAATTTACCCGGTGATGTCACTGACCCCCCCCCCCCCCATGAAAATCTCACTCTCCATATGCAGAAGTCCTTGTGTTTGTGGAAATGCTGCCCTGGATCCAACCCAATGTTCTGAGGATACAAATCTACGTAGACTTGACTTGCACACACAGAAATTGACTTCTGTGCCAGGTGATGGGCGGGAGCAACTGTGGTTTGCCACAGTTTGCTGTGCTTGGGGGTAGAACATCTGCTTGGCACGCAGAAGGTCCCAGGTTCAATCCCTGGCTCCTCCGGTTAAAAGGACAAGGTAGTAGATTATGAGAAAGACCACTGCCTGAGACACTGGAGAGCTACTGTCAGTCTGAGTGGACAACACCAACCTCCGTGGGTCTGATTCAGTGTAAGGCAAACTCATGTTTTTATGTGATATAGGTTTCACTGCTCCCCATATCTCCACAGTGAGGGACACTGTCCTTACTCTGGATTTTAAACAGGGATGCCAGCCTCCAAGTGGGACCTGGGGACCCCCTGGAATTACAGCTCATCTCTGGACTATAGAGATCACTTCCCCTGGAGAAAACGGATGCTTGGGGGGGGGGGCTCTAGGGCATTGTGCCTCACTGAGGTCCCTGTCCTCCCCAGGCTCCATCGCCCAAATCTCCAGGGATTTCTCAGCCTGGATCTGGCAACCCTACCCCCTGTGAGATGTGGAATGAGATAAACTCTGAAGGAAGTAGGTTAGATGAAAATGGAAAGCTCTTTACAACCACCATGGCTCTACATTCCCCCTCTCAAGTATTTTGCCAAAGTCAGGAGGGTGGTCCAAGTCGGCCCATCTTTTAATCTGCAATCCTGCCATCAGCAAATTTTATGTGATGCAGTCCATAAAAAAAAGACAAAAACCTTTGCTTGCATACAAATGCTGTGTTGGCTTTCCAAAGGGCAGGAGGAGAGACACTGGGCTACGAAAGAGGATGGGCTTTGTTCTGTTCCCTGACACCTGCATCTGTCTGGGAGGGAGCGGGACTGTATTCACGTCAAAGTCAGGCACGGGAGAAGTGAATCTGCCCGGCCGCTGGCATCACTTCTGGTTTGCGTCCTGCTTACAGGCCCAGTTGGGCAAGATGATTGAAAATCAAACAAGCCGATAGCAGGATGCATATTTTACCAGGCCAAGGATTCTCAGTTCAGGAATCTGGCTGTTCCGGTTTCCGCAGCAGGCAAGCAGAAATACAGCCAGGCTCAGATGAAATACATCAAGGCAAGGTTGAAAGTGCTGCAGTTACAAGGCAGCCCGGGGATGTTTTCCATCTTCTTAATTGACCCTGCCACTGTCTTTGGCTTCAGCCCTATCTACAGTTATTTGAGCGTAAGCTGAAATGAATACGGTGGGATTTGCATTTGAGTAAGCCTGCTGACGTATGTAAGTGCTGTCAAGTTGCAACTGACGTATGGAGCGAGGGGCTTTCAAGGCGAGTGAGAAGCAGAGGTGGTTGGCCAGGGCCTTCCCCTGCAGAGTCGTCCTTGGTGGTCTCCCATCTGAGTGCCGACTCTGAGATCTGGCAAGATCAATCTTTGTCATGCCGCCTTCCCGTTCAAGCATGCTTAGTATGAGGCTAGGGTTCCCAGGTCCCTTCTGGCAACTGGCAGGGGACATCCCAGGAGCAGGAGGGAGGCTCTGCTGATGTGCAGTGACGTGCCCATGGCACTGTCCGTGTGACCCAGAAGTGACACAATCACTTCTGGGACGTTGGGGATGATGCTCTGGTATTTGGGCAGAAACGCTATGGTAGGAGTCAAATTTGCCACAGAGTTTTTGCCCAAATACAAAAGCGTCACCCCAACATCTCGGAAGTTCAGCGTTCCCTCTAAGCTGACAGTCAACCTGACAATGAACCAATCCATGCAAGAAATACATCTTCTGGACATTACTGTAAAAGTACACAATGGACGCATAGACACCTTCTGACCGACAAACATGCCTACATGCCTCCAGCTACCATCCTAAACAATCCATTGTATACAGCCAGGGTCTGCGCTACCGCCACATCTGCTCCAGTCCTACAGGCAGAGATTCACACCTGAGGGATCTACAACACACCTTTTCAGAACTAAAGTATCCACTTGATGAAGTCAGGAAAGAGATTAACAAAGCCGGAATGACACCCAGAGAAAACCTGCGACAATAATAGAACACCACTAGTGGCCACATACAGCTCCCAGCTCAAAACAGTTCAACACATCATCAACAACTTACAACCTCTACTGGATAATGACAGTCCTCTTTCACAAGTCCTGGGGGGGACACATTTTCTTGTGCACAGACAGCCCCCCGTCTCAAACAACTCCTCACTCACAATAATGCAACATCGAATTTGAACATGGACACTGGGACCAGAGCTTGCCATAAACCCAGATGCCAACTTTGCTGCCACGGACACCCAGACAATGCAATCACTGGACCTAACAGCATCAACTACACCAATAGAGGTTCATTCACTTGCTCATCTCCTCACATTGTATTTGTCCCCTGAGTGGGGGCATTTCAGTGCATCCCCTCTTTCCTCAAGCCGTGGGTCTCATAGCCATCATTGCCTGCCGTTGAAAGCTCCCCTCTCTGACCCTCATTCTTAATTAGGATTTTTTGACATCTGTCTGAGAGAGCGCTGCATCTCCTGATATAACGTGGTCGACCCCTCACCTATTTACCAACCAGTCCCCTAATCCCTGACCAACAGCGAGCGAGCGGATCTCCTGTCTTACTTTGGGTGAGGGGGTCCCTGAGGTAACCTGGATCAGCCTCTCTCTAAATAATAATAAACCCGCTGACCAGTTTCCTCCAATTAAAGTAGCTACAGTTTTACAAGATAGTCTCTTTGGGGTTTGTTGATATTTGGTCTCTGCGTTTTGTATCTGAAGTAAATATTTGGGACCCTGTGTCCTTTGGTCTGAAATCCCTTTTCAAAAGGCACCACAGCTTTTCTTTTACTGAATACAACTTTATTGGTACAATTGGGTATAAGTGGAGGGATATTGCGGAGATTGCTTATATTGTCACGATGTTACTGTTTCTGAGGTCACATTAAGCTTTACTGTTTTATAGACTCGTGGTTACTTTGTTGCAGATGGTATGTTTTGATACACTTTGCACACCCTCGCTAAACACTCAGGGCGTTTTCTCACTAGCTTTCCCCCGCAGTTTACACCGAAGCTAGCACCGGAGCTTCTGGTCAGTTTCCCACCATTTGCTCCGTGCTCACAATTTCCTCCAGAGTATTACTGCACTGCTCCTGAGCTTCCCTGGAGCAAGAAAATCCTGTTCCTAGCAGGATTTTCTTGCTCCAGGGAAGCTCCGGAGCAGTGCAGTGATACTCTGGAGGAAATTGTGAGCACGGAGCAAATGGTGGGAAACTGACCAGAAGCTCCGGTGCTAGCTTCGGTGTAAACCGTGGGGAAAGCTAGTGAGAAAACGCCCTCAGACTTCACCCTCCTGTCCTGCTGAGTGGAGATGTACAGTTTCTTGGCTTGGCACCCCGGTCTCACACTAGCCCCCATTGGCTCTTGACCGTCCTGCCCTTCAGCCTCACTAATCTCCCTTTCAGTCAGGATCCTTTGGTTGACAGTCCTGAGTAGTGTTTGGGTGTCTTCTTAAGTTCACTTGTCTGCTCCCACTCTGGCAAGTCAGACACCTGAGCTCTTCTCACTGAGCTTTCACACGCTGTTCGCTCCCACAGAGCACCGAGGGACACAGACTGCCCTTCTGCTCTCTCTGACATCCCAGGCTGGACTCCCTCTCTCCACCTCGCGGTTCTCTGACTGTCCGTTCCTAACTGACCACTCCGACAGTTCTCTGTCCATCAACAGTGGGTTCCAAGCCCTTGGGCCCCCCACCTTTTCAAGTCATGTGACTTTCCAGGCATTCTACTCTGCCCCTTTAAGTTCCATTTCATCACACCTGAGGATAAACTCATCATCCAGCTGTTTGGAACCTTGGATCCCAAGCCCCAGCATTGCTCATGGGGCAGGTTCAGACTGTTTGACAAGCCCCGTCAAAGCCTAAACAAACGCTTAGCAACCATCTCTCTTGCTTTGATGTAGAAGGATGAGCTGGCCCCTGACCCACTGAGGGAGGCTCTGCATTCTCTTACTTAGGCAGGTGAGTAACTTAACCCTGCCTGTGATGTTAAGCGTAGGGCTTACGTGGCTTTCAAGGCAGTGCATTAACTCCATCTTTGCTGGAAATTCACCCGATGAGAAGCCTGTCTTCGCTGATATGATCCCCTGGATCCACTAGCAGCAGATTTTATTTTATTTTTTGCCATGAAGTCACAGCTGACATGGCCCTCTCGGTGGCGTTTCCCAGGCAAGAGATCTTCAGAAGTGGCTTGCCATGGCCTGCCTCTGCATTGCGATACAGGTGGTGGGATGCTGTCCAAATACTGACTGAGGCTGACCCTGCTCAGCTACCGAGATCTGTCGAGATTGGGCTAGCCTGGTCTATCCAGGTCAGAGGGGCAACAGAATCAGGAAGCGCAGTGAAGGATGGAGAATAGGGGTGACCAGGAAGAGTTTGTCTGCTTCTGGGAATTTTGGCACATGGAAAACTAAGACCCGGAAAGAAGCCATGGCTCAGTGGAAGGGCCTCTGCTCTGCATCCAGAAGATCCCAGGTCTGATCCCCCAGCATCTCTAGTCCCAACGATCATGCAGTAGTTGATGTGAAAAACCAGGGAGGGGCTGTGGCTCATTGCAAAAAGCATCTGCTTGGCATGCAAAAGGTCCCAGGTTCAATCCCTGGCATCTCCTGTTGATGGGGAAGACCTCTGTTTGTGACCTTGGCTGTCCCATTTGGCTATCATGGGTGGCAATACCCCGTCTTCCATAAATCTGTCCAGTCTCCATCGTAAGGACACATATGAGCCATGCCCCCATGCACAGTTCATGCATGTTTGTTTGTTTCCAGTCTGGTGTAGTGGTTAAGAGCAACGGACTCTAATCTGGAGAACCAGGTGTGATCCCCCACTCCTCCACATGCAGCCATCGGGGTGACCTTGGGTCAGTCACAGTTCTCTCCGAGCTGTTCTCTCAAGAGCAGTTCTCTCAGAGCTCTCTCAGCTCCACCTACCTCACAGGGTGTCTGTTGTGGGGAGGGGAAGAGAAAGGAGTTTGTAAGCAGCTCTGAGACTTCAAGTGAAGGGCGGGGCATAAGTCCAATTCTTCTTCTTCTTCTTCTCCCCACACCTTTCTCCTCAGTGGGAACCCAGAGCAGCTTACGTTGTCATCTGCTCCATTTTACCTTCACAACAGCCCTGTGAAGTAGTGTAGGCTGAGAGCAAGTGGCTGGCTCGAGGTCACCCAGCAGGCTTCCCCGGGAGAGTGAGAGATTCGAACCTGGGCCGCCCAAATGCTAGTCTGACACTCTAATTGCTACACAACCCTGGCTTTCATAGTGAGCTCCTTCCAATTTGAGTGTACATGCCCAGATCCAAATCCAGGTTTTGTGGGGTCTTGGTCAGCCAGAGTGATTGGGGGCCCCTCCTCTGCCCACTGATGCACTCTTGCACCCTTCGTCTCACCCACGTGCTTGTGTGTCCTCCCCCAACCGCCTGCCCAGATGTCCCTCCCTGCCAGCTCTCTCGTCAGCCACTCTTCCAGCCACATGTGCCACCTACATGCATTTTTCCTGATGGTGCTGGGGGCCAGGAGGGCACTTGGGGGAAAGTGGGGGGGGGGGGGTCAGAGGGTGCCCTGAAGAAAGCCCTGGGCCCTGGCAGCTCCCCCCCCCCCGGGTATGCTGACACCGGCCCTGTACCTGCCCCTGTTCAAGCACTGAGTTAAATGTAGGTAGAACTTATCAGTGCCAAAGTGGCTCTTCACACATTAGTTTGTACCCTTGATGTCTAGGGTTGCCAGTCTCCAGGTGGCAGCTGGAGATCCCCTGCAATTACAAGTAGTCTCCAAGTAAAAGAGATCAGTTCCTCTGGAGCAAATGGCTACTTTGGAAGGTGGACTCTATGGCATTATACCCTGCTGTGGTCTCCCCCCCCCCCCAAGCCCTGTCCTTCCCAGGCTCCATCCCCCCCAAAAAAAATCTCCAGGAATTTCACAACCCAGAACTGGCAACCATATTGAGAACCCTTTGGCCAGTTCCATAACATGTGAGAGACACGAGGGAATCGAGGTAATTTCCCACCTGAGTCCTAAAATCTGTGCTTACTAGAATGTGGATGCGGAAATTAAAGGGAGAGGGGTGGAGGGAATAAGAAAGGGACTGAAAATAATGAAAGGGAGAAACAGCACAAAAACGATGTGTCATCAAATGGAATGTAAATGTATTTGGCCATGTGCGAATTGAGATTGGCTGCTGATGTAATACAAGTTGCAGAGCATGATATTTAATTAGATGAGTAATGAGTGGTACATTTTTTAACTCCTGGAGTTTTTGCTAAATGGGGTTTTCACTTCTCCGTTTCTGAAAGGGAACGGAAAGGTCATAAATCAAAATGGGCAGCTCTGTTAATCTGCCTGTAGCTGCAAAAAAAGAGCAAGAGTCCAGGAGCACCTTAAAGACTAACAAAATATCTGGCAGGGTAGGAGTTTTCATGAGTCACTGTTCGCTTCTTCAGAAACAGTTAGCATGTGTCCATCTGTTCTTATATCTTGGAGAGTGGAGCGATTTCAGATGCCCAATAGCAGGTGAATGCCAATAGCAGGCATGATTGGATTTAGTGTGATATGCAGAGGGGTAGTAGGCATGGTAGTAGACAGTTTTGGTAAGGAGACAGGAAACCTAGGTCTCGATTCAGTCCAGGAGCATGTATTGTCTTGAGCTTCATATTCAAGCTGTACCTGAAGAAGTGAGCAGTGACTCATAAAAGCTCATACTCTGCCACACATTCTGTAAGGTCATAAAAAAAAAAAAAAAAAAACTCAAAAAAGCACATTAACAGCCTGTTGGAGTCAGGTGCTGATTTCTTGTCAGTCACCGAACTGAAAATAACATTACTAAGTTTCAGACCCAAGGCATAGCGCATGTACTGCTGGAAATCTGTAAGAAGGATCACCCTTATTTTCATTGAATAGCAGCCACAGGACGGACGGAGTGAATTAGATCAGAGCAGAGAATGATTGTTCCCTGCCATTCCCTGCTCTATACCCGCCTTCCAATGCAAGTGAAAACAAACCAATTGTAACATCCAGTCATACATTCCCCTGGCCATGAATTGGGGCAGGTCTGGTCACCCTCGTGGATGATCTCTGTAGACAGCTGGATCAAGGTGGGTCGGCATTGTTGCTATTAGATCGGATGGCAGCGTTAAACATGGTCAACCATGATTTGTTGGCCCACTGCCTCGCCGACACAGGAGTTCGTGCAGTAGCCTTGAAGTGGCTTACCGTATTTTTCGCTCCATTAGACACACCTGATCATAAGACGTACCTTGTTTTTAGAGTAGGAAAACAGGAAAAAATGAAACAGAAAGAAAGAGAGAGAGAGAGAGAAAGGAAGGAAGGAGGAGGAGAGAGAGAGAGAGAAAGAGAAAGGAAGAAAGAAAGGTGGGGATAGAGAAAGAGAGAGACAGACAGACAGAAAAAAGGAAAGGAAGGAAGGAAGGAAGAAAGATAGAGAAAGGAAAGAAGAGAGACGTCGGCGTGCCATGCAAAGCCAGGCCTTTCTGTGCAAAGTAGCCACGGAGCTTAATCTGTGGGCGGGGCTTTCTGCTGCTGGCTGTCTTAAAGGGGAAAAGCACTTAAAGGGAAAGAGTACTTAGCCTGGTGGGGTTTTTCCTGCCGTTTCCCTTTTAAGTCTTAACAGCTCAGGCCCAGCAGGGAGGGGCGGGGAAGGCTGGGATGCCAGCCTGAATGGCGTTCCCCTGCGTGCCTGCTGAAGAAAGAGCCCTGTTACAGGTAAGAAAAGCTCCATATTCGCTCCATAAGATGCACACACTTCCCCCCCCCCCACCACTGTTTTGGGGAGGAAAAGTGCGTCTTATGGAGAAAAATACGGTACTTCATTTCTCCAGGGTCAGGGATAGAGAGTGGCACTAGGAGAGAGGATGTCTCCCCGACACTCTTTGGTATGTGGTGTTCCCCAAGGGACAATTCTCTCTCCTATGCTATTTAACATCTATATGTGCCCCGTCACCCAGCTGGTCACAGTGTTGGGCTGGGTTGTCACCAGTATGCTGATGACACCCAGCTGTATCTGCTGCTGGACAGCCGGCTGGCTGCTGCCCCATCTAATCTGGCTGAGGGACTGGAGGCTGTGGCTGGATGGCTGAAACAGAGCTGGCTGAGACTGAATCCATTGAAGATAGAGGTCCTGTGGCTGGCTTGGTGCGACCACAGGCTGGGTGCCAACTTCTGGCACATAGCAGGGTGCCACTAACACTTGCATCAGCTGTCAAGAGCTTGGGCGTGCTCCTGGATACCTCCTTATCTATGGAGGCCCAAGAAGCAAATGTTGCCAGACTGGCATTCTTCCAACTGTGTCAAGTCAAGCAACTGCCCCCCCTCCTTAGCCTCAACCTTGCCACAGTGATCCATGCAATGGTCACCTCAAGGCTGGATTGCTGTAACTTGTTCTATGTAGGGCTGCCCTTGAGGCTGCCCTAAAAATTGCAGCTCGTCCAGAACACAGTGGTGCAGGTACTTACAGGTTCCCCAATGGCAACACACATACAACCAGCGCTTCGCCAGCTGCACTGGCTCCAAATTGAGTATCAGATCCACTACAGGGTTCTGGTTCTAACCTTTAAGCACCTTAATGGTCTGACACCAACATACCCATGGGACCACGTCTCCTGGTATGTCCCCTGAAGAGCCTTATGATCAGAAGACCAAAATCTACTGGTTGTCCCTGGCCCAAGAGATGTCTAGTTGTCCTCAACTCAAGCCAGGGCTTTCTTGGTCCTGGCCTTGGCCTGGTGGAACTCTCTACCTGGTGACACCCATGCCCTGTGGGACCTAGTCCAGTTCCACAGGGCATGCAAGACAGAGATGTTCCACCAAACCTATGGTTGAGGACAACAATGGCCTTTACCATGTCCAGTCTATGACCCGTCCCATGGAGGGAGAAAAATATGGTACACACCATCAATGAGCTGGTTAATGTCTATTGATTTTAGCTGTAATTAGTTATTTACAAGGGGGGCCCCCGCAATATTCGCGGGGGGGAGAAGCTGACAGCTGCTCCTCCTTCCTCTGCCCCCTTCCCCCCTTCCTCTGCCCCCTTCCCCCCCCCAGAGACTCCCGGTGGGTCTCGGCGGCTCTCGCCAGGCCCGCCGCTCACCCCCTTCCCCCTCCCAGAGACTCCCGGCAGGCCTCGGCGGCTCTTGCCGGGCCTGCCGCTTGCCCCCTTCCCCCCTGAGTCTCCCGGCGGGCCTCGGCGGCTCTCGCCGGTCCTGCCACTCGCCCCCTTCCCCCTCCTCCGCAGGCTGTCAGCTGGCCTCGGCGACTCTCGCCAGGCCGCTGCCGTTCCAAGAGCGTTCCCCACGCATGCGCAGGGGACGCTCTTTTACTTTTTGGGAGATTTAAAGATCCCCCGAAAAGTTTTTGATAGATTTCGGATTTTTCTGCAAGCGGGGGGGGGTTACCCCCCACCTGCAGAACCCCCCCTCTGCCCTCCAAGTGCCCCCCCCGCGCAGATTTAAGTATCTGCACGCGGGGGGGCACTTGGGAATTAGATATATAGATTGTATATTTTAAAACTATTGTATGTTTCGATAGTGTTGTACACCACTCTGAGTCCTCCAGGGAAGGGCAGTTTATAAAAATGATGATGATGACTGATGCTGATAAGTTCTAATAAACACAAGGCAGAATTGAGATGCTAAGAGGTGGAATCTGGCACATTGGGGTGGAGCCTAGTGCTGCCAATAGGAGTGGAGGGCACCATAGCGAAGGGGAAGAATGTACCAGAAGGGGAAAGCCTGGCTAACTTTAGTGCCTCTAGATGGAGGCAGAGAAGTGTGGCCGATAAATGACAACAGCTCTTAGGCCAATCAGAAGATCGCTTCCCCCCTTTGATTTTGCCCCTCGCCCTCTGATTCTGCTTTTCAGAAAGTTCAAACCTGAAACTTCAGGGTAAATTCTTGGATTGCTGATTGAGAGGTGGCCATCTTACATCTGCAAGGATTTAGATTTCTTGGACTCAAATCACACTGGGACCTACTTACCTGAAGGACCGCCTCTCTCCATATGTTCCCCAGCGAGCGCTACGGTCTGGATCCCAAAACCGACTGGTCCTGCCAGGGCCGAAGGAGGCGCGGCTGGCAATGACAAGGGCCAGGGCTTTTTCAGTGGCGGCCCCATACTGGTGGAACGAGCTCCCGGAGAACATCAGGGCCCTGCGGGATTTATTACAATTCCGCACGGCCTGCAAAACGGAGCTCTTCCACCAGGCCTTTAAGTAAGGGCCGCCTAATGTACACATCTTAGCCCTGGCCCAAGTCCATCTGCCGGCAAGTTTGTCTGCCAGCCTGTGTGAACGCACACAGGGATTACATCTGTGTGCTGTTCTGATACACCTGTGAAGATCATTTGTAATGCTGCTGACCTTGTGGTAGACGTTAATTATTTTAATTGATATTGTATGTATCGATTTTGTGTCGTGAGCCGCTCTGAGCCCGCTGTTTGCGGGGAGGGCGGGCTAGAAACCCCACGAAATAAATAAATAAATAAAAACAAAACAGCCGTTCGTGGAAATCAGCCAAGAATATTCATTAGAACCCGTGGACAATTTAAGGCCCACATTCCACCTATGGCAAGAACAGCAGGGATCTCTGGCATGCCTAAGGCCAGGGAATGGAGCCAAAGGGCCTGGGGGGGCAGCATTCATCTTTTTTAAAAAAATTCAGTGCCCACCATGAATGAGTAAGTAGTCTAGAATCATTGGATACTACAGTTTTGCTGACCCTAAGTGGATATGGACAAAGATGGTAGACCAATGGTGATATGTATTGGAGTCGGGAGTCCATGGAGTAGTGAAACAGCTAGATCTTTATTGCTGGTCCGGATGAAGCCTACAACCCAGGGCTCGAAGCCCTCCTTTTATGCTGGTCAGGGACAATCCCCTGACCTCGCCCAACTGGCCTGATAGGCTCTTATCAGTCTATTTACATCTCATAGGTTCCCTGGGAGAAACCTAGGTACATGATTGGTGGCCGGTTCGAATCCACCTGGCCTTTGTTCTACCTGGCTGAAGCTCAGGTAGTTTCTTGGCCATGTGCTCTGGCCACATGGCGGTCGCCATTACGGGAGCACATGGTGACCACATGGTCAATACATAACAAATGGACATCCCATTCTGAACATCCCAGATAAGAGCAAAGTGCGATATATTGAATTTTGAATACATTCCCAAAGCATTGTTCAATAAATCCATTTAGTGGGATCAGACACAGAAAAGAGACAGGTGCTGCCAAACCAGAAGAATACTCCGAAAACTATTGTATTATAAAAATGGAGGGGATTAAAAAAAAGTTAAGATATTGTGAGATTACTTCACAAAATGTAAAAAAACCCATTTTGAATTGCCTAAGCAACTGCAGACATTATCACCAATATTATCTGTGGTTGGCTAGGTAATCCAAAATGACTGCCGCAGTTTCATTTTGAAACTCATTGCTTTTCTTTCCTGAAATAGCACTGGGAGGTGGGTGTGGGCAAATAATGTCCTCTGGTGGAGGAAAAAAAAAAAACAGAGTGAGGAGAAAGGATCCCTTTCTTCCGCACACTGTAGTGGTCCAGACTGGTATCGGGCTCCCACTGCTAAGTTTAAAGGAGTTCCCGGCTGGAAGCTCACTTTTTAAAATGGTGCCATGAACCTAGGGACAGCCATCACATCAAGAATGACCTTTGGAAGAAAGAAGGAGCAGGCAGGAAAGATGAAAAGAAAGAAATGAGGGAAGAAGAACCAGGATGGAGAGGAAGAGGAAAGAAAAATGGGGAGGGTGGAAATGAGGCTTGAGGGGAGCAAAAAAGGAATCTGGGAAAGGCAAGAAAGTACATGAGGCAGACAAAGGGAGGAAGGATGGGAGGGAAAGTGGCACATGGGGGAAGTGAGCGAGGTAGGTGGGAGGGCATGAAGGAAATAGGGGGCAGGGACAAGCTGTGGGAACTCTGAGGAGGAAGGGAGGTGAGGAAATGGAGACTGAGGAGTAGGACCAGCCAGAGAGATGTCCTCCATCTATGAATGTGTGAGGTCTCCTGTGAGGTCTCCTGCTTGTAAAATATATATATTAACTCATCTATATATCTAATAGCCAAGTGGCCCCCTCCGTGCGGATATCTAAATCCACACAGGGGGGGCACTTGGGGAGCAGTGACATTTTCCTGCACACTTGGGGGACTCCCCATGTGTGCAGAAAAATCCTAAAAAAAACCTTTTGGGGGGATATTTAAACTCTTGGAACTGTGCAGTGGCCCAGTGGTTGAGAGGCATCCAAGCCTCACTGCCAGAGCCACCGGGGGGGGGGGGGGATCATCAGGCCTGGCGAGAGCCACTCAGGCCTCAGTGGTGCCTGTGGGGGGGAGAGAAGTGGCAGGCCCAAGCAGCTCTTGAGCACTCAGGCCTCACTGCAGTAGCCGGGGGTGGGGGGAGAGAAGCAGTGGGCCTGAGCAGCTCTTGGGTGCTCGGGCATCACCATGGGAGTTGTGGGGGGGGGAGAGAAGCGGCGGGCTCGAGCAGCTCTTGGATGCTCAGGCCTCACCGTGGTAGCCGGCGGTGGGGGGAGAGAAGCTGTGGGCCCGAGCAGCTCTTGGGCACTTGGACCTCACCGCGGGAGCCAGGATGTGGGTGGGGGAGAGAAGCGGTGGGTCTGAGCAGCTCTTGGGCACTCGGGCCTCGCCAAGGGAGCCAGGGGGTGGGGGGGAAGAGAAGACTCACCTTTGGCTGCTTCCTCCTCTCGGTGGAGCTCCTTCTCCTCCCCCCACGAGCACCACGGGTCCCCCCCTTCTTGTATTTTATAATCCATTAGAACTGTTAATTCTTTCTCAGCCATCTTCAATATTAATATTTTTCTCATGTTGTCTCTATATCTTTGTTTTCAGTCCTCTGAGTGATAGTTGGGTTTTTCGTTCACCCTATTCCAAAAACTCATGAGAGGACAAGAGAGATAAAATATAACAGTTGAGAGTCAAGAGCAACCATCATTATCAGATTAGTGTTTTCCAGTTACCACGGTGACAACAGGTGCACCAGAACTGAAGCCTCTTGTGAAAAAGACAAGAGGAGAGCACAGAGAACGGAAACACTCCATATATCAGCTGCGTTAAAACCTTTCCACAGCAGCACAAGCACACGGGCCTCTGACACTTTTGAGAATTCTTCTCAATTAGTGATGATTGAAAAGGCTAAGATAAGAAGGGGGTCTCAATTCCTTTCCTTGGAATCTCTTGATGTTCAACCTTACATGTGATACAGTGCAAGCTGTAAGCAGGTCTACTCAGAAGCAAGTCCCATTTTATCCCATGGGGCCTACTGACAGAGATGACGGAACCCTTATTCCCTTATGGGTGGGGAATCAAACCAGTTCTCCCAGATTAGAGTTTGCACACTTAACCACTACATCAAGCTGACTCAAAAGGGAATGGATTAGAAACAGACTCTAAACCCCTAAAAAGAAGAAAAAAATGGATTAATGGATTTCAGGGAGAAATTGGGTAGAGAGGAATTAAGAGAATTTAAGGAAGTTTTGAGGAAGTCTTTTTGGTTCTCCAAGCTGAAGAATCCCTGGTTATTCCTTATGATCAGAAATGACACAGAAAGAGCTCATCAGCCTTTCCACAGGCATGGGTGTGGACATGAGTTAGCTTTGCCATTGTAGTATTTTCTGAGTGCCCAGAGCACTGCTCTCTCTCAGAGCAGGCGCTACATTTTCCCGGGGGGAGCTCAGTCCCCCACAGGAAATTTCGGGGGTGGCTCGAGCCCTCAAGCCCCCCCGTAGTCTATGCCTATGCCTGTGAGGTAGGTTTGGCTGAAAGTCTGTGAATGATCTGAAATCACCCAGTCAGTTTCCACATGAAGAACCTGGGTCTGGCAGACCCTGCTTTGAAGCACTAACTGCTGTGCCACACTGGCTTTCATAGGGGGCCACTTCAGCAGGGTATAATGACACAGAGTCCGCCATTTTCTCCAGGGGACCTGCCATCTGAAAAGCAGTTGTAATTCTGAGTGATTTCCAGCCCTCTCCTGGATATTGGCAACAATGGTTACCCAGGAGGGAATGTGTAGTTTGGAGAGTGAAGTCTATGGCAGTATACCTGTCTGAAGTACAACCCCCCTCAAACCCCAACCTCTCCAGGCTCCACCCCTCAAGTATCCAGGAATTTCCCAACCTGGAGTTGGCAACCCTATCTACTTCCCAACCAACCATCAACCTACCTTTATCCGTTCCTCTGACTTCAGCTTTCCATCTCCCCCCCACCCCCCGGCAGCCTCTACTTAGGAAAAGTACAATCTTTCTCCATAGTGGAGACCCAAGCAGGAGGGAAGCAACCTCAGCAGGGTATAATGACACAGAGTCCACCCTGCAAAGCAGCCATTTTCTTCTGGGGAACTGATCTCTGCCATCTGCAGAGCAGTTTTAATTCTGAGTGATCTCCAGCTCTCACCTGGAGATTGGCAGTAATTGTTCCCCAGGAGAAAATAACTGCTTTGTAGAGTGGACTCCATGGCATCTATTCAACAGAGGCCTCTCCCCCTCCCAAACTCTGGCTTCCATAGACTCCACCACAAAATGTCCAGGAATTTCCCAACCTGGAGCTGGCAACCCTAGACTGGCCCCAATGAGTTCCCCACAAAGGCTAGTGTAGATGTGGAAAGGGCCTCCTCCCTTTGCCTTTTTACTGACAGAACCAAGCTTGGTTGCCTAGCAACAGCCACTGAGGGGAAAATAGAGTTGCCTGTCTCCTAGCATTGTGACATCCATGTTTCCCTGCCAATGATGTAGACTAGGAGTAGGGAACTGCATCATGACCTAGGATGAAAATCTTTCTGCTAAATGTTATTAGGATGGAGTCTAGCCACAGGGCTGCCATTTTCAACAGCAGCAGCCACACTTTGGATGTGTCTAGATTGGGCCCTGTGTTTTATTAATGAAACTAATCTCCATGTGAGATAGAGAAAGGAGGATACTAAAATAAGTGGAGATATTTACAATTATTTTCATTTTGGGCCCACCACCATGAGAAAAGGGAAGCTTTTATAGTAATATATGCTTGAAGTTATATTGGGGGGGGGGGATAGTTAGTGAAGTGTCCCCTCAAGAAATGAATCAACTAATAGTTCCTATGCCCTGTTCTGCTTGGTCCACACTAGGCCAATCTGTTCAGATCTAGGAATCTAAGTAGGGTAGGCCCTGGTTAGTATTTGGATGGGAGACAACCAAAAAAGTCCAAGGTTGCTACACAGAGACAGGCAATGGCAAACCACCCCTGTCCTTCTCTTGTCTTGAAGACCCTATGGAGTTGCCATAAGCCCGCCACAATTTGATGGCACTTTCCACCACCAACAGGTCCTGAGACCCAGTGTGGTATGGTAGTTAAGAGCAGAGGACTCTAATCTGGACAACTAGGCTGGAGTCCCCACTTCTCCGCATGAAACCTGTTGGAGGACCAGTCCTAGTTCTCTCAGAACTCTCTCAGCCTCACCTACCTCACACGGTGTCTGTTGTGGGGAGAGGAAGGGAAGGTGATTGTAAGCCACTTTGGGACTCCTTAAGATAGAGAAAAAGCAGGGTATAAAAATCAACTCTTGTTCTTCTTATGTGAGAGATTTGTTTGCCTAACCTTGTACCCCCTTTTCCATTTGATAAAATGGCAGCAGTTAACCTTGAAATTCTCTTGTCCAGCATTTTAGAAACAAGAAAGACCATTTAACCTATGGGGTGAGGCGTATTATTTTCAGGCGCTGCTAGAGCGATAATTCCCCCCCCCCCCCATGAATAATAGAGGCTAGCAAATCACCCACTCATTCCAGGAGAAAAAAAAAACATTAAAAACTGAAGAGGCGTGTGTGTATTCCAGAGCAAAATTTTGCTGACTGTTATTACCTTTGCCGTGCAATATATGATTTTGTTAGAGAATTCCATTGTGTGCACGAAGACTCTGCCGTTGTGTCATGCAATAAACTTATGATTGACATCACAAATATTAGGATTTCTGCCGACACACAGAAGCACTGTTTTGACAACTGTGTCACTGTGATTAGGAGTTAGGGAAGAGCAAGTTTCAATTTTGGCCTATAAGGAGAGCTGCTCAAATGACTCACAAAAAAAAAAAATGGGGGGAGCTTTCCCTCACAAAAGATCTTTCTGTGATAGAAAGACTAAAGTTGGTGTTGTAAAAGGACTGTCCCCTTCGGCAACTCGTTTTTACACAGAAATCACATCAGGGAATAGCTTTGTACTCTTCACAAAGCCCCACGAACTGCACCAAAATTCATGGAAGTTCATGGCGGTTCTTCAGTTCACGAATGTCGCTTCATGAACAGCAAACCAAACTTTGTGATGAGCTTTAGTTCGTTGGCTGGTCCGCACCCAACTTTAATGAACAATATGTATTTGGTAGATGGAAGCCAAGGAACAGGTGTAGAAAAATTGTGTGCAAATGCACATGTGCAAAGATACAGTTTAGAATAATTTTGAATGTGACTGTCTTCCCCAGTGTTCAGAGGTGTGATCAAATTGTGAACAGAACAGAGAGCAGGGAACTTTTCCCTCATTCCATGTGAAAAGGTTTAATTTGGGTAGGGGAGGAGGAGTGTGCCAAAAGCTTTGTGGAAAGGGGTTTTTTTGAGGATGGATTGAAAGGAAACGAAAGAGATGGCATCTCCCAGGTGGTCTAAAAGGCAGTTCCAGGCAGAAAGGAAGAAGTGGCGGTGCCATGTAAGAGGCTGCTGACACAGGTAGAGGAATTAAAATCACAGGCAGGGATCCATTGGGATAAGACAGCGGCTAGATAAGAGGGACCCTGACCTGGATGGTCCATGTTAGCCTGATCTCAGAAGCTAAGCAGGGTCGGCCCTCATTAGTACTTGGATGGGAGACCACCAGTGAAGTCCAGGGTTGCTATGCAGAGGCAAGCAATGTCAAACCACCTCTGATCGTCTCTCGCCTTGAAAACCCCTGAGGGGTTGCTATTAGAAGAAGAAGAAGAAGAGATTGGATTTATATCCCGCCCTCCACTCCCCAAGGGAGTCTCAGAGCGGCTTACAAACTCCTTTTCCCTTCCCCTCCCCACAACAGACACCCTGTGAGGTAGGTGGGGCTGAGAGAGCTCTTTCCCAAGCTGTCCTTGAGGGAACAGCTGGCACAGAGCTATGGCTTGCCCAAGGTCATCCAGCCAGGTGCAAGTGGAGGAGTGGGGAATCAAACCCAGTTCTCCCAGATTAGAGTCCGCGCACTTAACCACTACACCAAACTGGCTCTCTTAGTTAAGTATAACTTGATGACACTTTCCACCATCAAAAAAGGGGGGGGCAGAGAGATAAGGAACTGGATACTGGGCTAATAAGACAATCCTAAACCTTCTAAACACACAAAAATTAACAGGGTGTGGCTCTGTGTAGAATTGTCCCATCAGCATGTACAGAAACCCTCTAAAGCAGGGGTGGCCAAACTATGGCTGGGGAGCCACATGCGGCTCTTTCACACATATTGTATGGCTCCCAGCAGGGTGGCTGGGGAAAGTAATGGGAGCCATGCCTTTTTCCTTCCTTCCTTCCTTCCTTCCTTCCTGCTTTCTTTGTTTCTCTTTCTTTCTTTCTTTCTTTCTTTCTTTCTTTCTTTCTTTCTTTCTTTCTTTCTTTCTTTCTTTCTTTCTTTCTTTCTTTCTTTCTTTCCACCCCTCTCCCCTCTCTCCCTAAGACAAATAAATATCTTTAGCAAACAAATATCATTGGACAAATAAATATCATTATCAATATCTGTTTTTACCCCTTTGGTTTTTACTTTTGGCAGTCTCATTTAATGTTAATAAAAATCAAATTTGCATATTTTTAAAATAAAAACATGTAATATTTGTTCTTGTCTAGCAGGTCTCAAATATCTGATGTTTATTCTATGTGGCTCTTACGGTGAGCAAGTTTGGCCACCCCTGCTCTAAAGTGTTTGCGGTCTTACTGGAGTAGATCCAAGTCGCTTTCCTCCTGCCTAAGGAGCCCTTCTTCGACTACAGTTGAAGGTTTATTAGACTGGTGGAAAGATTCAAACTTGAGCCAAAAGGAAAAGTGGGATACAAATATTTTAATTAATAAATAAATAAGCTTAGTTCAGTGGAATGGTAGGATAGGGGTAGTAGTATCCACCCCAATGAAAGCAATTTTTCTTCCTTTGCAAATAAATTCTCTCCCCGTTACCTTTGCTTACATGGTAGGCATACAGCAGTCTGAAAGCATTAACTATAGCTCTTCCATCTCCGCGCAACCTCTTGTTAGCGGCTATCTGTCTTTGTAAGATAACGGCTTTGTGGAGCGACGCAGAGAAAACAAAGAAAAATGGCCTTTCTAAAATCGTCTGTGGAAGTCGGGACAACGATATGGAGAGTCCGAGCACACCTCCATCACCATCTTGCTTTCGTAGGTGGAATCCAGCGAAAGAGCAGCACCAAGATATCTGGGCTAAATTGCAGGGCTTTGCTACAAGCTATGTGGGTTGTCAAAGTGAATTTGCTTGACCTAGCAGGGTAGGAGGGTAGCCTTTGTAATAGTTGCCGTGTGGTGGTGGTAAGTGCTGTCAAGTCACCAGTGAGTTACAGTGACCCTTTGGGATTTTCAAGGCCAGAGACTTTCAGAGGTGGTTTGCCATTGCCTGCCTCTGCATCATGATCCTGGACTTCCTTGTTGGTCTCCCATCTGAGTCCGACCCAGCTTTTGTTGATTAACTGGTGGGATAGAGAATGAAGGCACACTTCTTTCTTTTTGACTATATTTGAGCAATAGGGATTGGAAAAAAGTTTTTTTAAAGGAGGGCCTTCCCATCGAACAGTGTAGATTAAGTGGTAAGTTACCTAGCATTTCCTCCAATAGCTCAAAAAGAGTCTTGAAGGTGTAACTTACAGTAATTTAAATGTTATGGATCAATTAATCTGAGGTCAATTGTTAAGTCGGTTAAAAACATTCTGTCAGTGGACACCCAAATTATTATTTCTCTTTGTCTGAGAGTATCAGTGCATGGATATTTGTGAAAGGCCAGGTTTGTCTTAAGTACAATTAATATATATAATTTTGAGGGTGGTGGTAATCTTTCTTTCTTTCTTTCTTTCTTTCTTTCTTTCTTTCTTTCTTTCTTTCTTTCTTTCTTTCTTTCTTTCTTTCTTTCTTTCTTTCTTTCTTTCTTTCTTTCCTTCCTTCCTTCCTTCCTTCCTTCCTTCCTTCCTTCCTTCCTTCCTTCCTTCCTTCCTTCCTTCCTTCCTTCCTTCCTTCTTTTCAGCACCTAGGGCAAATTCTCAGTCTGGAAAAGAGATTCCCAAACTCAGAAAAAACATATTTCTTGAACACCCATATTCTGAAGAAAGGATATAGATAGGTGACCTGAACCATAAACTGCTTTGAGGGTGTCCAAGGGTGAAGGTTAGGGATAATGTGCATGAGATTTGGCCAACTGTTCTTGATACTATTGAGTCTGTGTTCAATAATGGTAGTAGCAACATGGAAAACAAACACAGGATTGGAAAAGTAAAGGGGGGAAATCTTGGAGACATCCTTTCCGCACTAGACCCTAAATCCTGGTTCAACCCTGTCCCCGAACTTACATTCTACACTACACGCAAGTTTACCCCTGTAATTATCTCATGGTATTTTTTTGTTTCCACATTACACTGAGGTCACCCTGGTTTCACCCCACCCGGTTTCATCCCAGGATAAATGGAGGCTGTTATAACCAGGGATAAAGGCAAGGTATTATGTCGCGAGTTGAACTCTGATAAAACCAGGGATGAGATCCAAGTGCAGAAAGGACCTTTATAGTCTATGCTGGAGCAGATGCTATAGTGAGGCTTGACCCCTACAAAGATTCTAGATTTTACGTGCTTTCTGGTCTGATCTTTCCTTGCGGCACATCTCTACTTCTTTGCTAGTCTTGCTTGTTTTTTTGGAGGGGGGTTTGCTTTGGGACTTGCTCTTGTTATCCAAGCATTCCTGGAGAAAAATCTATAGTCTTTCCTCTAAAGAAAACATGGAAAACACCACTTGGGGAAGGCTGTGTCATTCCTGTGGCACATGTGTTGGTGGAAAATGCCTAGGGTTGCCAGCCTCCAGGTGGGGCTTGGAGATATCTCGCTTTTACAGTTGATCTCCAGCTGACATAGATCAGCTCCCCTGGAGAAAATGGCTGCTTTGGAGGGTGGACTCTGTGGCGTCGTACCATGCTGAGGCTCCTCCTCTCCCCAAGCCCCGCCCTCTCCTGGATCCACCCCCAAAGTCTCCAGGTATTTTCCAACCCAGACCTGGCAACTCTGAAAATGCCATCAAGTTGCAGCTGACTTAGGGTGACCTCAGAAATGCTAGTTTGGTTAGTCAGGGAGATCGCTAGCAAGAGGCAGTGAATATAAGAAAATAAGTAGAGCTTGCTGGAACAGACCAAAGGTCCATCTAGTAGTCCATCATATTCTTTCATATAGCACCAACTAGTTGCCCCAGAGAGCCAAACAAAGAGGGCATACAGTCCAAGGCCTGCCCTTGATGGCGCCATGGCCAGTAGCCATTGATGGACCTGTCTTCCATGAATCTCTCCGACCCCCTTTTAAAGTTGTCTCTGCTAATGGACATACTATGTCTATTGGCAGTAAATTCCACTGGAGCCATGTTCACATGTTACAGTGAACGCACGTGCAACCTGTGTGTATGTGTTTATACCTCTTTGTAAGAAAGAGCCAATGCACATTCACTTTACAAATGAAACCTGGATAAATGTTGACATGTACAGAAAAAAAAATCAAGTTTACAGTGTACCTGGGCAGGGCAAGTTTCAGTACTCACTGAACCTATTTCCCAACAACTTTATTGGGGGCCCCTGAGTTCTAGTATTTTGGGAGAGGGTGAAAAAGCTCTCTCTATCCTGCTTGTGGGTTTCCTAGAGGTAGCTGGTCAGCCACTGCTTGAATGGAATGCCAGACTCAATGGGACTTCGGTCTGATCTAGCATGACTCTTATGTTCTTATCTGCTTACTCTGGTTAGATTCAGAGTAGATCCAGAAAAATATCTCCAGGGAGTATATGATGATGTTACTGGGGAAGAGACAAGGGTTAAGTCTGCACCTGTACATAAAACATTAGTAAACTCAGTGCGATTAATAAAGCAACTTCCAACAATGGTTTCAGATCCTGGTTGAATGTACCTAGCTAACTATTAGGTTTGCCAGCCTCCAGGCGGAGGCTAGAGATCTCCTGAGACTACAGATGATCTCCAGGTAGCCTGATCCATTCACCCGGAGAAAATGGATGCTTTGGGAGGTAGAATCTATGGCGTTATTATTGAGATATCTGATTAATATAGCAGAGTTTTGCCCAGTCATAGAAGCACAATACTGAGTCCAGTAAATAAATCTCCCAAAGAAGTATATTGCAAAAAAAGGTAAACTTACAATTATTCAAGAAGATTCAGTTCACATTCAGGCTGCAGTCAAAAGGAGAGAAAGGCACATAATCTAGAAGAGTACTTTCCCTCTCACAAAAGAACAGTTTGTGAGGCATCATGTGGGTGGGTATGAGGGCACTGAATCTACAGGAGAGGCCTGCAGAGACCTGTGCCTTCATGGAAGGCCATGTGAAGAATGAGAGGAAGGAGAGAGAGAGAGAGAGGGAGGGAGAGGAGGAGGAGGAGGAGGGCAGCTCCCAGGTTAAGACAAAGAGAGAGATCCCATTCAAGGAAATAACACCTATACATGCTTAGAGTGATGTAGCACTTCCCAATGTCCAGGCATGCCAAACCACTCACTCCACCACTTATACCCCATTGAAGTTCCTCCCTTCCCTAAACCCTGCCCTCAGCAGGTTCCAGCCTCTCCCCCCAGTCCCCAGTTATTCCCCGTTTGGAGCTGGCAATCCGAATAATCATAGTCAGTAGAATACCCCACATTAGGATGACCGTGCCGACTAAAATGAGTTCAGTTAAACCTTGGTTTTGAGTGACTGAGTTATGGAGAGGAAGAGTTGAACTAATTCGCCCACACTCACCCCGGCAAAGAAAAAAAAAACACGTTCTTATGCTTGATTGCTTCTCTCTTGCGCTCAGTTTCAGCGGCCATGCAAAGAGAAGGAGGAATAAGAAGTTAAAAAAAACATAAAATACTAATGATATCTTACATTTTAATATTTGCACAGGGCTTTGAAGATTAAAAAGTGTCTCCATTGCTGGAAGTTCTCGGGGTGGTCACTTTCATCTTGAAAGCATTCCATTGTGTTTCTAAAAGTACAGAAGCATTGGCGCCCACAGTCATTTCTCCCATGAAGGAGCCCTGTCTACTGGGGCCGCTCTATGGGACATGGTGTGTGGGGAATCAAGAGACGCCTTAGAGGCAGAACACAGATTTCAAAGCTAGTCACTAGGGTTGCCAGCCTCCAGGTGGGGCCTGGGGATCTCCCGCTTTTACAACTGATCCCCAGCTGACAGAGAAAATGGATGCTCTGAAGGGTGAACTCTATAGCATTGTGCCATGCTGAGGCCCCTCCCCTCCCCAAACCCCACCTTCTCCTGGCTCCACCCTCAAAGTCTCCAGGTATTTTCCAACCCGGACTTGGTAACCCTACTAGTCACACCAGGCTTCCCTTGATCCACGTTTCCTTCCTTCAAGGTAGGTAAAGGTAAAGGTTTCCCTTGCTCGAAAGCCAGTCGAATCTGACTCTAGGGATGCGGCGCTCATCTCTGTTTCCAAGCCGAAGAGCCAGCGCTGTCCAAAGACTTTTCCTGTGGGCATGTGGCCTGCATGACTAGACGCCGAGGCACACGGAACACTGTTACCTTCCCACTGAAGGGGCACCTATTTATCTACTTGCAATCTCTTGCTTTCAAACTGCTAGGTTGGCAGGAGCTGGGGCCAGAGACGGGAGCTCACTCCGTCACGCGGCACTAAAGTCTTGGACTGCTGAGCTACCGACCTTCAGGTCTACAGCTCAGCATCTTAACCTCTGAGCCACTGTGGCCACTCCTTCAAGGTAGGCACAAGTGAATATTTCTTACTTTCGTTTCTTTTTATATTTATCTTTGTGGATGGTTTTGGTTCTCTGCTTGGTTTTGTAGATTCACTTGCATTGGGTAGGGCTTTTATATGTAAGTGATACTGTATTCCCTTATGAACATATCCAACCACTATTGTCGACTTCGGAGGCTCTGCTTTGGGTGCCCCCACCTTCTGAAATCAGGCAGGTGGCAATCCAGGAGAGGGCCTTCTCAGTCGTGGCACCAAAGCACCGGAATGCTCTGCCTTGGGAGATTCATGTGTATCCCCTTCCACTGCCATCTTTCGCCCATGGGCTAAAACTAATTGTTTGGCTTGGCATTCCCTCCATGATCCTTCTTTCCTGACCAACGTTTTCATTGCTGTTTGTATGTCTTTTAGCTCTGTTTTTAAAATGGTTTTAATGAGGTGTGTTTCAGAGGGGTTGTGTGCTGTTTCGGCCGTTGCCGCGGAGCTTACACACTGAAAGCAGTAGATGTAGACCAGAATCAGAATCGACTAACAGAGCCAGAGGTCAGAGAGCCAGGGATTCCTTCCAAGGTTGCAGGGTTCAGGAACAAGGAGCAGTTGCTACACACACAGAGGCAGGTCCTGAATGTGCAGAGTTGCTACCGCACTGAGGCAGGTGTGTGAAGTGTTTATCAGGAGATTCTCCCTTCTTAGGGAGTGGAGTCTGCCAAGGCTTACAACTCCTCTCGTTGCCTTTGCAGGTGCTGCAGTCTCACACTCCTTCTTCACTCCTGCATCGTCAGCCTTTGGCGTGCCCTACGTCTGGGCACTCAGGAGAACTGGGCGGGGAGTCTGGCCTCAAGGTGTCTGCAACTGGGGGTGCTGGGCCAGGCTCAGGGTCGGTCTCTACTTGTGGCTGCACCTCCTGTGCAGCTGCTGGGGACTCTTCCTCCTCAGGTACTGTGGAGGGTTCTTCCTCCGGGCTGACTCCCGGGGAGGCTGCGCTGCTCCCTGCCTCTTTCTCATCTGAGGGGTAGTCAGCCTCGGCAGAGCCAGTACCCATGACAGGTTGATTTTGATGGTTTTAAAATGCCATTTTTTTATCATGTAGGTTTTAATTGGTCTGCTGCCTTGGTGGCCCTTGTAAGGTCAGAAAAGCAGATTTTGTAACCAGTAAGCAAATATGTATATGTACAGTGTATAGGAGATTCCAGGCTAGCCCAATCTCATCAGTACTTGGAAGATAAGCAGGACTGGCCCTGGTTAGTACTTGGATGGGAGATCACCAAGAAATACCAAGGTTAGTACACAGAGGCAGGCAATGGCCAACCACTTCTGAACCTCTCTTGCCTTGAGGACCCCTCTGGGATGGCCTCTGAGAGAGTCAGGCGCTGAAGCAGAAACTCAAAATTATCTCTCTTTCATGGAATCCCTCTGTAACAACCCACTCCTGAACTAAGCAATGAGTTTTTCTGTAACCAGGGTACCCTGACAACAGACTGTTTACTGAACAACCAAATATTTATAGCCCTGCCCTGGATAGCCCTGGCTATCTTGGAAGCTAAGCAGGGTCGGCCCTGGTTAGTATTTGGATGGGAGACCACCAAGGAAGTCCAGGATTGCTGCAAAGAAAAAGGCAATGGCAAAGCACCTCTGAACCTCTCTACCCTTGAAAATCCCATATATATATGATGATACCTTTCCACATACATCTGTCTGCCACACAGCACTACACAACTGCCAAGGAATGCCTGCATATTTCAGAGGATTCTGAGGTGTGCTCAGGATGGCAAACTGGATTGATGGGAGGCTGCTGGGATTATCACCACACATGAACTGTGAGGGCACCCTTTGGTAGCAAAAGAATCCCCTGCTGCTCAGTGCTGCAGACAGTTGGTGGTCCTGGTGGACAAACCGACTTTCAGAGAAGCTTGTCTGATCTTCTTATCATGAAGTTTTTGAGGAACCTCAAAGGTTCCTGGAATGCAACTGCAAAACTCATTTCTCACCACATAATGAAAACCCATTCACTCTTTCCTCACACGGATATCTCATCCTTCCTCTAAGGATCTTATCTTTTCTGGCCTTACTGATGGACCTCCTGGTGGCACCTTTGGTTTTGGCCACTGTGTGACACAAACTGGATGGGCAATTGGCTTGACCCAGCATGGCTTCTTATATGATCCTATCCCATCTGTTTGAACATGGATAGTGTGACCCTCAGAATAACCCTGTGTGATCTCCGAGATTAATTGACTCCAATTCACCCCATGAGGCCCACCTGAGGATTTGAAGCTAGGTGTCCTGAATCCTAGTCCCCGACCATTACAACACTCAAAATAATAATCCCCACATCTTTCAGGTATGGCCATTTTCAAGGTCACCATCACAAGATCTGAAAGATGAGACCCAAACCCACTGGGATTCCCTATCCCCAGCCACCACCCACTGCCGCCAATCAGTTGGCTGGCTGGAAGACTTACCGGCAGTGGGGGAAGGCCTAGGTTGACATCACAGTGATGTCACCAGTGATGTATCAATGGCCAGAAAAGATAAGATCTTTCTCCATATCAACCCCAGAGAGCACTACGGTCAGGGTCTGAACACAGGCTACGTGTTCCTGGCCCCAGAGACGCTAGGCTGGCCAGAACAAGGACCAGGGCTTTCTCGGTGGCGGCTCCTGTCTGGTGGAATGAGCTCCCGGAGGAGATCAGGGCCCTGCGGAACCTGATGCAGTTCCGCAGGGCCTGCAAGACGGAGCTCTTCCGCCAGGCTTTTTAATAGGAGCCGCCACCGATGATACTAGGATACCATCTGACATCGTAACCATCTGAAGTGCCCTGGTCCAACACGGTCTCGGCGATGGCTGGGGGGGGGGGGGCAGACCTGCCACTTGGTTGCCATCGAACGCTGTTTTATGGAAGCTTTTATGATTATTTATATGTTTAATGTTATTTATTGTAATGTTTTTAAATTATTTTATAGGTAAATGTATTGATCAGGCCTGAGGCCCATGTAAGCCGCCCTGAGCCTGCTTGCGGGGAGGGCGGGATATAAATGCGAAAAATAAATAAATAAATAAATAAATAATTTCTGGCACACACTGAAAGTGACATCATGGTGTTGCTGGTGATGCAAGACCCTCTGGTATTTGGGCAAGAACTCTTTGGTTCAAAAAGGCATCTACCATAGAGTTTTTGCCCCTATATCAGAGCATTCCACACTGATGATGACACAATGATGTCACTTCCAGTGCATGCCAGACATGATGTCGCTGCAACAGTGGCCTAGGCCTTAACCTCCCTTCACTCTTGATAAGTCCTCCCCATCTACCCCCACTGGTTTCCAGGACAGACCTGGAAATCCTGTCTCCTTGATATTATTGTGTCAAGCAAATTGACTTGGTAGGGAACAAGGAAAGCATCAGTGCTGCCCCTGACTGGAGCCTTAAGGGGTCTTGATTATGGTTCGATGATCAATGCAAAAGGGCAAGCCGAGACTCTTCACAAATTCACTGGCATAGTAAGAAAGAGCTGCTATTGTTGAAGTGCATTCCAAATCCACTCTCTGGCTCTTAGGGGCTATCGACAAGCATGCAGTTGCCTATGGAATGCAGCCTCATCGTACGGATGTTTACTTAGAAGTCTGTCTCTCAGAAGTCAGTGAGATGTCGAGCTAGGCATCACGGCACTTATCACATGAAAAGCTGCTCGGCTCTTCCTGCTCAGAATTTTGAAGGCTCCCTGCCAACAGGCAAAGAAAGCTGCAGGGGATCGGAGTCGTGTACACAGGGAACGGGGAACCGCTGGTTAGCTTTCTTGTCCTGCTGTTTGTCTCTGGTTATTTCTCTCATCTAGCTAACCTTCCCTGACCATTGGGAGGGAGGTGGTCAGGCGTACACGATTCCCGCCATATTAATTATCTCTTGGCATGTTCTTTTGTTGGCGCTGTTCTTATCTCATCTTTCTCACAGAGATCCAAAGCCGTTTACAACAAAGAACGCCGTGGATGCAAATAAACTGGTTCCGATTCAAACTGAGGCTTTGAAACTCTTTATATTATTCAGTGGGTGTTACAGGTATTTTCTCTTAGAGTGTTTCTTCTTCCCAGCTCCATTTGTTTTTTTCTCGGGAAGCCCTCAGAGATTCAGATCTTGCCAATTTTATTTGAGTATCTTGCGATTTATCTGGATTCAGAAAGGTCACAAGAGCCCTCTTCGCTACTACTGAATGCTCTACAGCGATTGCAGCTGATGAGTGACATACAGATCTTTCCACAGACTCTCTCCATTCAAAAAGGACAGCAGCTGCTAGCAGGAAGTTCTTGAAACAGGGAGCTCTAGGAACTGGCTGGCCAGTTGGGTCAAGACAGGACAACTGGTGTTGCTACCAGCTTCTTGGCTCTTCAGGCTGCCTGTATTCCGACATATAATCGATGTCCAATGTGACACACAACTCCAAAGAGCACTGGGGTACCTCTGTGTTCACTTAACAGCAGACGAGGTCTCAGAGGCAACATCTGTGCTGCACTGAGACAGTTCAGTGTAATGGTTAGAACATCAGACGAGAACTAGGGAGGTCAGCGTTGTAATCCTCAGTCTGATGCCAAACAGACTTCAGAGGCATTTGGACGCCTACTTCATCCTCTCTTAGTTTAATTTATCTCAGTGTTGCATGAGGACAGAGTGGGAAAACAAGAGTCAAGTATACTCTTTTGAGGAAGAGCAAAAATGTAACTGATTGACTGAACTGCGGATTCTGCCTTTCCTCAACATGGCTATCATGCTAACAGTTAATGTAATAAGTGGTATTTCTTATTTAGGATCTCACCACAGTCATCAACTCATCAAGTGATGCTTGTGCTTGGGGGGGGAGCAACAGTGGGAGGGCTTCTAGTTTCCTGGCCCCACTGGTGGACCTCCTGATGGCACCTGGTATTTTTGGCCACTGTGTGACACAAAGTGTTGGACCGGATGGGCCTTTGGCCTGATCCAACATTGGCTTCTCTTATGTTCTTATGTCCGGGGCAAGTGATGCTCTGTATTCTTGGTGCTTGGGGGGGCAACAGTTGGAGGGCTGCAAGTGTCCTGGCCCCACTGGTGGACCTCCTGAGGGCACCTGGTATTTTTGGCCACTGTGTGACACAAAGTGTTGAACCGGATGGGCCATTGGCCTGATCCAACATTGGCTTCTCTTATGTTCTTATGTCCGGGGCAAGTGATGCTCTGTATTCTTGGTGCTTGGGGGGGCAACAGTGGGAGGGCTTCTAGTTTCCTGGCCCCACTCATGGACCTCCTGATGGCATCTGGTATTTTCAGCCACTGTGTGACAGCATGTTGGACTGGATGGGCCATTGACCTGATCCAACATTAGCTCCTCTTATGTTCTTCTGTTCTTAAGTGACTCCCAAACCAATGTGGACTTCACACACACAAAGATAACAATTATTAGTGGTGTTAAGAGGAATTCTCTTAATTTCTCTTGATTCCTCTCTATGCAGTTTATCAGTTTCTTTCCCTCTGTTTAAGAATGTGGAGTGTGTTTCAATCCATTCCATTCTGATTTCCAAAAGAACTTCAAAGAGAGAAGGGGCAGGCAGAGAGGTGCTGTTGTAAAATTTCAGAATTTCATTCTGCAGATGCTCAGCGGCAGGCAATGCCTTCCTACACCTTCCTACCCTCCTGCTAGAGCCGCTTCCTGTGGTGTGTAACAAGGGCTGAAGTTACCAAAGGGTGCATAGAAGGAGTAACAGAAAACTACAAAGAGAGATCAAACAAATTCCTCTTTGAAAGAAAAACAAACAGAATAAGAGGACTCAATTGCTATAGCTAAAACAAGTGCCTTTTGGGGGTGGGGAGATATTCTACTCTCTGTAAGAATGCTGCTCCTGATATTGGATCGCTATAAAACTATTGGGATAAACATAGTGGGTTTTTCCTTATTCTCATTCACCTCACTTGCATGTTCTTGTTGTTGTTGGGGGGTGTTTCTGTTCCACACATATTTTGCTCCCTCTAGTGGCCAATTTGGTATTACATTGCTTTATGTCCAACATAAAAACTTGCAGTTTAAAGTGCAGAGAGATAGAATCATAGAATCACAGAGTTGTAAGGGACCATACAGACCATCTAGTCCAGTGATGGCGAACCTTTTAGAGACCAAGTGCCCAAACTGCAACCCAAAACCCACTTATTTATCCCAAAGTGCCAGCACGACAATTTAACCTGAATACTGAGGTTTTCGGTTTAGAAAAAAGAACTCATACATTAACATCTTTTGTCTTAAAAGAAAAACACAATAACAGAGCTTTCAATTATACAAACAACTTTTTTATTGAAATGTAAAAGTTTGCTTTTGGCATGCTTTTGAACAATTAATGTGATTTTTGCTGTTGTATGCACGCTGATAATTTGTCTAACCTTGGCTCATACTTTGTAAGTTTGAGAGCAGCCCAGCCTCAAGTCTGTGTCATCTTTTTCCTTTTAGAGACTGAGTGCCCAAACTGCGTGCATGCCCACAGAGAGGGCTCTGAGTGCCGCCTCTGGCACGCGTGCCATAGGTTTGCCACCACTGATCTAGTCCAACCCCCTGCTCAATGTAGGATCAGCTCAGAGCATCCCCAACAAGTGTTTGTCCAGCTCCTGCTTAAAGACTGTCAGTGAGGGGATATGCTGGGCATGAAGCACTGTAATATCAAATCAACCACTAGAAGGAGCTAGACATGTATGGAAAACCCTCCCAAATCTGATGCATGTTTCTTCAGGGTTTCCTCCCTGTGTTTAAGGAGACTTCAGTCTAAGTGAGAAAGCACATATTTGCAGTCATACTGTTACTTTATCCAGCTTGGGTTTCTCTATGCTGGGGAAAGTTTCATCCGTTGAATTTCTGCCTGTCACGTGCTGCCAATGGCAGAGGAGCCTTGCCAGAAAAGGGCATCAACACTTCATGGGACTGCTTTTCTGGAGCAACGATTGCTCATTTTGAATTAACAGCGCATGCACCATCCTGGCAAATCCTTTCCTAGTCTCCCAGATACTCCATCATCATTGTAAAGCAAGATTTATTAGGGTACTTAGATTTTCAGGGAATAGATTTCTCACCCTGCCTTATATTGGAATCTGGTAATGGACTACAGCCTGGAAAATGTGGAAACACTTGCTCAATAAACTGGGCATTGTTAACAGTGATGTGACCTTTTTCATTTGAGAGCATTTAAAAGATATTGCCCAGTGTCCACATATTGATTGATTTAATTCTACACCAGGCTAATTCAATTTATGTCACACATACAGAAAGCTAGCGTTGGATTCATTGGATACTCAAGAGGGGGATTCCCAGATGAATAAGATCCATGCTTAGTAGGAAGATGCTTTAATTCTTTGTACCTTCTTGCTAATAATCTGCCTTTAGAGAGGTAACCCAAGGCTTAGAGCAAAATAGTTTGGGAGTCCTCCTCCTCCAGTGTTATGTATTGACCATGCGGTCGCCATGTGCTCCAGTAATGGCGACCGCCATGTGGCCAGAGCACATGGCCAAGAAACTACCTGAGCTTCAGCCAGGTAGAACAAAGGCCAGGTGGATTCTAACCGGCCACCAATCATGTACCTAGGTTTCTCCCAGGGAACCTATGAGATGTTAATAGACTGACAATAGCCTATCAGGCCAGTTGGGCGAGGTCAGGGGATTATCCCTGACCAGCATAAAAGGAGGGCTCGGAGCCCTGGGTTGTATGCTTCATCCAGACCAGCAATAAAGATCTAGCTGTTTCACTGTTCCATGGACTCCCGACTCCAATACTTCTCATCCAGTCTCCACGAATACTCTCAGTAGATAACATTCTACATGCTTAAGTACATGTCATACTGACGTAATAAAAGTATCCAGTGTAGTGTTCAGTGATGATAAGTCCATTAATAATCATGGATGGACAAGCCAAAGAGGCTTCCTGTTAACTCTGTAAAGTCCTGCCCCGAGGTAGAGATGGAAGGGCAGATAAGCACAGCCTTGTCTACTCAGTAACCTTCGGCTCTATTGGGAAGGCACTGAGTGTACTGGGAGCCCAGGGGAGTTTGCTCCCTCTGCCCTGTCTGTACATTTGGCTTGATCAGTGATGACAAGAAGTTGGAGGGAGGACTACCTCATCTGGAGCTGGATCCAGCCATAATGGAGGGATGGATTAGCTCAAAAGGCAAGGCGGCACTCCCTGATTCCATAAAGGCATCCTGATAAAGCTTGTGTGAACACATGAGCTCACAAAGCTGTCTTCTGCTGAATCAGACCACTGGTCCATCAAGGTTACCATTGTCTACTCAAGTAGAGGTCTTTCACATCACCTACTACTTGATATTTTTTATCTCAAGATGCTGTGGATTGAACCTGGGACCTTCTGCTTGCCAAGCAGATGCTCTGCCCCCGGATATATATATTTGCTCCTTATTTTTCAGTCTTGTAATATACACATACAACAGAGTATGAGAATATAAAACCCCAGTAGTTTCAGATCAAAGGTCCATCTGATCCAGCAGTTGGTAACCAACCAGATCTCTCCAGATGTTCATAAACAGGGCATGAAAGTGACAGGGTCCACATCTGGTACACGGGGAAGCACTTTGACATCTAGTGATATCTTGGTCTTCCATGAATTAGTCCAATTAACCCAATGCATTTAAAAAGAACCATTTAAATTAGTGGTCAGCAATGCATTTTTCATCAGAAAAGTCATCAGTTCATTAAGCGTTGTGTGAATTAATTTTTTGCATGGCATAGAGTGACCTTCAAGTTCTAGAAGTATGGGAGGGGGAAATCTCATTTGAGATAAGCCACCGTAATTTATTTAATTTGTGTGCCACAAGACTGTGGGAAATGAAATAGTAATCTCTAAGGGGTATTATAATTGGAAAATCATATGTAGAGGCACAAATGGCAACTATCTGAAGCACATAATGATAGATCTTCATGAATTCCTTCAGCAGTCCTGTTGTCTGTCCCCTGTGTCACCAGCTTTGTGCTGCACAACACAGTATGGATACAGAAGAAAATAAGACTAGATGAAGGAATTGTTTACCTAAGACACAACATGGAATTCACCACCACAAGATACACACATGGTCCCTCGCATAAATAGCTACAATCTGTCAATTTTTTACACCGCCCTTCCTACAAGATGGTGTACACGGCTCTCCTTTCCTCTACCATTTTACCACTGTAACAGACTGGTGAGATAGACTGCACTGAGAGAAACAGAATGGCCCAAGGTCACCCAACAACCATCATGGCTGAATGGGGATTTGAACCTGGATCTCCCAGGCCCTAGTATGATACTCAAACCACTACACTGTACTCACTCGAGGATCAGATAGATTCATGGAAGATAGTTAGGGTTTCCAGGGTGAGCATGGCAACCAGCAAGAGTACTAGGGGTAGGAATATGAGGGTGCATGTGACTTCACCAATATTGTTACAGCACTTCCAGGTAAAACCTGCAAGTGATGTAGGGTAGCTTTACGAATTGCCAGAAACTCTATGGTTTTACCATACCATTTCTGGCAATTCCTAGAGCTACTCTATGTCACTTCCTGGTTTTAACCAGAAGTAATATAGTGGCATCACTGCTTTTTTCCTCCTGCCACCACTCTGAGCAGCAGCAGGCAACAGGGCTTGCAAGCGAGAGGCCCGGCAAGCCTGAAGACAATATATCCCATCAACAGCTATTAGGCAGGATAATAACAACTCCCCTCTTAAGGGCTAGCATTCTTCTGTATACTAGATATTGGGAAGGCAAGAGAAAATTACTGCCTCGATGCCTTCCTTTGTGAGCTTCTCAGAAAATATTCCACTGGTTGCTTCTAGCAAAAAAATGCTAGACTAGATGGACCTTTTTATCAAACTATAAGGTTCTTCTTACGTTCTTCTAACCAATAGCAACGCTTGCTTTCTCTCTGGATTGCAGCAAACACTGTCCATTAACCGTCATGCTTTTTCTCTCTACTTAATGAGGGTTAGAACAGTATTTAATGGATGCTGTAGATGAGCAGGCGGGGATTCGGGGTACAGTTACCGGAAGCTGGGAAGGAAGAAGCTGGAAATAAACACGACGTGCCTACGTCACCTGGAAGCAATGCAGGCACGTCAGGGGCAATGCTCTGGTTTATGGGCAAAACTTCTATGATAGAATTAGCTTCTAACCATAGAGTTCTGCCCAAAAACCAGAGTTCCCCCTCAACATCACCAATGTGCCAATGTCACTTCCAGATGACACAGGCATGTCACATGTTCCAGCTTCTTGCCTGTTTGGGAGGTACATCCACCCCCCATGGCCACTTGGTTGGTGGTGGGGAGGAGCACCAAAAACTGAGGGCCCCCTGTATGCACTGGGGGGGGGGCATCTGGCAACCCTGCTGTTTTAGAATCTCAAATATTTGGCCAGGTGGGTTCCATTTTCAGAGTTGTACCAGTTTAAGACAAGCATAAACATATCATGTGTTGGATTTGAGTGATACGTAGGGGAGGGGAGATCCTTCTGGGCCCCATGAAAACCCAGTTGAGTCATCCCAACTGCACAAGCTGTGCCAGTTCTAGACAATGGTTTCATTTCTGTTTATAAAGCATAAATCTCAGCCGTATAAATGATATGTTACCCTATTGTGCTGGATCTGCGAGGCCTCCAACAGCTTACCAGCAGATGGAACTAAAAAACAGAGAGTGCTTCTTTCATGAGACATTATGCGTCCGAACATCTAAACACCAAAAAACTGAAAGAAAAAGCTTACAACTTATTTATTTTCTAACAGTTCCATTTCTAAACCATCAACTTCAGGCCATATGACTGGATACACTGAAGAGATACTCAGCCTTTGGCAACAGTGGAAATTCTACCACTGCGAGGAAGCTGTCAAGGATATCTCTGTTTCGGTGCTTTTGCTTCTAAAATGAGAAGCTCTAGGGCTGAAGCCTCACTGGAAATCATAGCAACGGCTGTTGGAGCCTGGTCAGGGAGAGGAGAGAGCTCAACAGGGATGTGATACCAGAGTCGACTCTCCAAAGCTGCCAGTCTACTCTCCAAAGGTTCCTCGCCTGGCAACTGGCGGGAAATGGGGGGACTTAACGGGAGCAGCAGGAAGGCCCATTTGATGTGCAGTGACATATCTATGCCACTGCCCATGTGACCCGGAAGTGGCCTCATGTCCAAGCCATTGGAGTGACACTTTGGTGTTTGGGCAAAAAACTCTATGGTAAATTTAGCTTCTACCATAGAGTTTTTGCCCAAATACCAGAGTGTCACCCCAACGTCCTGGGTGTGATGATGTCACTTCCGGGTCACATGGGCAATGGCATAGACACGTCACTGCATGTTGGATGGTTCTCCCTCTTTTTCAGGGTAAGTCCCCCCCGCCAACCAGCTGATTGGTGGCCGGGAGGTAGGGTGCAAGCAGTGGGGGAACCCTCACCTTCAACTGGGGGGTGGTCTGGCGACCCTAGCTGGTTGTGGAGGTTGGGCCAGGGCTTACTCCAACACTATCAGGAACCCTCTCTCTAAGGGCCCAGTGGGCAAGTGATAGAAGGAATGAATGGAGAGGGAGAGGTAAGATAGCCCCAATGGTGGTGGTAGCAGCGATGAAGAGGAGTAGGCCCCACAGCTAGAGAAGCCTGGTCTGTCTCCAGCTCTGATCAGTTGATCATATGTGGCATTTGTCATGCCAGAGATGCTGACTTTCGGAATCGTTCCTGATGGGAGCCTGTGGGTGTGGTTGGAGTCGGGATGTTCTGTGGCCTGGGTGTGGGGGGCAGCTGGGTCAGGGCAGCAATCCTTGATTAGCCTAGGACGGGGATTGGGGAAGCTAAGAATAAGAATCCAGTCCTAGAGGCAGAGGAGGTCTCTTTCTATTTATTCGTGGACTTATCTGGGGATGCACACGTCCACGTGTTTGGAGGAGCGGGGGAGCCGGAGTTTCTGGCAGCTTGGCGAATGCCAGGAAGGCTGCACGAGGCCGTGAGGGAGCCAGAGGTTGCGGCAAGAATCTTCCTGAACTGCTCGCCGTGAGGTGTTGTCCGGGTGCAGGGACTGCTCGCATTATAGCAAGTATCTGCAAGCAAGAAAGTCTGGGCTGTGCGGAGGAACCGAGGGAAATTCCTTGGACGCTTGGAGCCAGGCTGGTGGCAACAAGCTTTGGGAGGCGTGGTCCAAGTTGTAAACCAAGCCCAAAGCTAAACGCCAGGCAAGAGGGAATTGCATTTCCAGGAAGCAAGAACCTCCCACTGTATGTCTGTAGTTAGTTAGATAAGTAGGGTTTTGTCTATTGTCTGTTTTATCCCAAACTCCCCCTATTTGTTTTATCTCCTAAATAAACTGTATGTTTTATGAGCTGGGAGTCTGAAGAAGTTTTTGGGCAGTAGAAACTTGTGCCCTTCCCACTCTCCTAAACAGAGCTCATTTGTTCAATGAAGATCCTGTAATATTGGGACTTTAGAATTTGCCAGTGATAGCATTATATTCACCATGTTCAGCTATTCTTTATAAAGAGGTACTGGAACTCTCTACAGGCTCATGTTCTTTTCTCACACCTGAATTAAATTTGGCCCACTCATCAATCACCTTGTGCCTCAGTGGTTAAAAATCAAAGTTTTGCATCATTTTCATTGCATTTCTTTAAATCTTCCTGATATCATCTGCCTGGTCCCCCAGTAGACTAGGATGCTGATCTGTCCCTTTTCTGGTTCGCTTTTCAACCCTGAAGGTCTACAGAGATCCGTGCCTCCACTTGGCCACTCAGCACTGGGAATGATAAATGGAAATGGCTCAGGGATTCAGATATCAGAAGGAGCTGCTGCCATTTCCTCCCTTCTCAGGCCTCCCTTCCCCTTCATTAGGAATGGGAAAGCTATGGCTTATGTTTTCTTTCCAGCTGCAGGGATCCACCCTGGAGTCACCTTGTGTTTTTCCCTTGGAGATTCAGCACCATGGACAGAGAGGTTCGAACACCCGCCCATAAGACAACACAAAACAGATTTTAGAAAGCAGACAGACCTAACTACCCTGTTAAGGTAATCATCTCGTCTCTCCCCTGGAAGTCCACGCAGTTCAGGGTTCCCTTTGTCCCCTGAATTCCTCTGACAGTGGATGGGGACCAGGGAGAAAAAAGGCAGACAAGAGCAGAGAAGGGCCAGGGAAGAGAAAGAGTAAATGCTGCCACATTAGTCCCACAAAGTAAAGAAAGAACGAATGAGCAGAGTCAGTGAGCAAAGGGGCTGTCAGTGGCGGTGGCAAAGAGGAACATCAAAAGCAGTAGGGCAACTGCAACCCTGAAACATTTGGAAGGATGCTTCAAGTTGGCACTTGTCCCCTGCTGACCATGATACCTTAGGGCTGTCAATCCCAGTTGAGGGAGGAGGATCCCCTGGTTGAGAGCCCTTCCCCCCACTTCCGGGCTATCAGAAATTGGGGGGGGGGATAGCAGCTGGGTGCTCCATTATACCCTTTGGAGACTGGTCCCCGTAGGGTATAATGGAGAATCGATCCATGGGTATCTGGGGCTCTGGGAGGACTGTGTTTTGTTTGTTTGTTTTTAGGTAGAGGAACCAAGTTTTCAGCACAGCTGCTGGTGCCTCGCCTCAAAAGAACCCTCCTCCAAGTTTCAAAAAGATTGAACCAGGTGGTCCAATTCTATGACCCCACCCCAAAGAAGGTGCCCCCATCTGCCATTATTTTCAATGGAGGGAACACGTTTAAAAGGAACGTGGTCCCTTTAAATGGCAGCTCACCCAGAACTCACTTTGGAGTTCCCTCTCCCGGAGCCTCCCTCCGCCGTAGCCTCCTGGGAAGTCCCCCACCCGCTTGTTGGTCTTACCTGGCAACCCTATGATACGTGCCCACACTCAGGCAGGAATAGGGTTGCCAACTCCAGGTTGGGAATTTCTTGGAGTTTTGGGGGGTAGAGTCTGGGGAGGGCAAGGTTTGGGGAGGGAAGGGACTTCATCGGGATACACTGTCATAGAATCCACCCTCCAAAGCAGCCATTTTCTCCAAGGGAACTGATTTATGTCATCTGGAGATCAGCTGTAATTCTGGGAGATCTTTAGGTCCCACCTGGAGGTTCACAAGGCAGGAAAGACTTGTGGTTTAATGGTTTCACCCTTCAAAATACTATCATGGCAGCCTAGCAAGAAGCCATAGAGAAGTTCATAGGAACACCTGAAGTTCCTTCACGCTAACTGAGATCACTGGTCTATCAGGAATGTCTACTCTAGCTAACAGTGACTTTCACTGCAGACCAAGAGCCTTTCACCAGATATGCCAGAGACTGGACGTGGTCCCTCTGCATGCAAAGCAGATGCTCTACCACTGAGTCATGACCCCTCTATGATGCATGAAAGAGCCTTCACTAATTGCAGTTACTATACTTTTTCCAAGACTACATCCATGCACTGGAAACCATTTTGAGGACTTGGTCCTAGAGGGCCACAGCTTAGATCAAAATGGATGAAACACTAAAAAGGGAATGCTTATGGAGCATACAGGAGAAGGTGATCTTGAACAATACTCCCTCTAAGCTGTGGAGTCTTGTGAGCAAAAATACCACTTTGTGAGCTACTGGCAGTAAAGTTGCGAGCGAGCAATTTGGCTGCTGCATAAATTAGTTTGCTCTGGAGGCGTCCTTCCTGAGCTTAGACAAAAATCTGTGAGCTGGAGGCTAAAAAACTGTGAGCTAGCTCACACTAACTCAGCTTAGAGGGAACACTGCCTGCAAGTTAGGTGGGGCTGAGAGAGCTCTTTCAAGGACTGCTCTTGAGAGAACCACTCTGACAGAACTATGGCTTGCCCAAGGTCACCCAGCAGCTGCAAGTGGAAGAGTAGGGAATCAAACCAGGTTCTCCCAAATTAGAGTCCACGCACTTAACCACTACACCAAACTGGCTCACAAGACAGATTCAAGACAGACAGAAGGAAGTACTTCTTCACACAGCACATATTTAAATTGTTGAAGTCATTGCCACAGGATGTGGGGATGGCTGGCAACTTGGAAGATTTTAAAAGGGGAGTGGAAAAATTTGTGCCGGATGGGGCTATCAATGGCTACTAGTTATAGTTTCAGAAGGCAGCTGTGTTGGTTGGCCATAGAACATCTGAGTCCTGGAGCACCTTCTTAGAAAGCTGCAAGATTTTCAAGGTATAAGCTTTCACGAGTCAAAGCTCTCTTTATCAGACATGACTAGGACTAGAGACCTGAGTCTTTTTATCCCAGACAAAAGGTGGGAGGGGTGTTGTAAATTAGGCTTGTGAAGGATGCAAATACATACTGTGATGCTTATTGTAATGCATTCGAGCAAGGGGGGAATGCTTGGGGGCAGAAAAGTAGCCTTTGTAGTGAGATAAGAACCCTAGATCCCTATTCAGGCCCAGGGGGTCCATTGTTCTGAACCTGTGAATGGACTCAAGTTCAGCAATCTCATGTTGTAATTTCTCCTTGAAATTTCTTTCTTTCAGGACCACCATGTCCCCATGATTCCCTGACCTGGGTAGCCCAGGCTAACGTGATCCCACCAGATCTCAGAAGTTAGGCAGGGTCAGCCTGGGTAGTACTTGGATGGGAGACTCACCAAGGAATATCAGGGTTGTGACATGGAGGCAAGCAATGGCAAACCACCTCTGAACATCTCTTGTCTTGAAAACCCTATGGAGTCACCATGAGTCAGCTGGGACTTGACATTACTTTCCACCACCATGTCCTCATGATGGATATCAACTCCCTCCAGTACCAGAGGCAAGATGCCTCTTTGTATCAGTTGCTGGGGATCATGGGCAGAAGATGCTATAGCAGCCATCTTGCTTGTGGGCTTCCTAGAGGCAGCTGATTGGCCACTGTGTGAACCAAATGCTGGACTTGATGGTCCTTTGCTCTGGTGTGGCACGGGGCTTCTTATGTCCTTAAACCTCACATGGGTCTTTTGCTTTGGTGCTGAGGTTGTCTTCTCAGAGTGTGTATTTGTGTTCTCCATTTAGTAAGTGTTATCTTCTAGCTGGAAAGAATACAGAGATGGGTTGTTGAAGCTACCAGACCCTCCAGTGGGTGGGCTGCCTAGCAGAACCGAAGGTAAGCTCACTCCTATGCACCAGAGGATACTCCAGCCATAATCCATACTTACTTCTCGGACCCTGTGTGCGATTTAATTTCAATGCCAAGGTGAATGTTGTTTCCTATAGAAATTTATTTTATTTCCTCCAGTGCAGAGTTTAATACTGGATAGAAACAAATATCCATTCAGAGCAGAGACATGCTGGGATTTATACATAGCGGCTGAACTGACTCATGAGACATTTGGGGAGGTAAAGAAATATGTACAAAAATCCATTCAGTGCAAGACAATGTGCTTCGTCCAGTAATGCTCTATGATCCATGCCAGCGCTCGGTGCCTTTGATCCAACTCAAAACCGATTGGATCCTACCTGTGCACTTGACCTTCTTGTCGCAAATTGTGCGACCTCCGAAACAAAAAGGACACAGCTTAAGTGTTAAGTTTTTCTATTTGCAAGGGGTCCTCCAGGCTGGCATGCCTATTGACATCAGACTAATGAATCAAAGTACTGATTAAAAATCAGCTGCGCCAAAGGATCCCATGGCTAAATATGCCATTGACATCTGCAGAGGCGGCAGCCTTCTTGCCAAAATGTATACCCCTGTGATGATGATGATGATGATGACGAGTGTTCCCTCTAAGCTGAGTTAGTGTGAGCTAGCTCACAGTTTTTTAGCCTCCAGAGTAGATTTTTTGCTCACAAGACTCCACAACTTAGAGGGAACATTGCTCACAAGGTGTCTGTTGTGGGGAGGGGAAGGGAAAGGAATTTGTAAGCCACTCTGAGGGAAGGGCGGGATATAAATCCAGTATCTTCTTCTTCTCTTCTCTGTATAGGCTTCTCCTATACAGGCCTTTTAGGTGAAACCAAAAAGCTAGTTCTGAAGGGCTCACTTAAAACTGTACACACATGTGACGCTGTCATGAAAGTGATCCCCCCGTGTATGTAAGTGTTTGCATTTATCTTTGAATTATCATGTAAAAATCAGAAACCCCATGCATAAATACTTTCTGGATCGTTGTCTAAGACATTGAAGTGCTTTACCTACCAAGTACCAGTATGTAGTTAGCTTACAATGTAATAACTGGCAGCTCGGAACTGTCAGGGTAATTGTTTGACAGCTGGTCATCTACAGCTCAAATGTCAGTTTTGACAGCGAGTGATCTAGATCTTATCTTAGATCACCTAGATTATGTAACTGATCATGCTGATTGGTTGCTTAATTAGCAAGTGACAGCTAGGCTAGCAAATAGGGCAAGGAAGCCAGAGATCATCACAACATTCAGTGACACAGAGGCCGATTTTGCACTGGCCAGTTACCTCTCGTTCTCTCTGGAATTTCCCCTCCCATTTTCCTCCGGAGTATTTTCTTCATTTTCCCACTTGGAACCTCAGCCCTTTCGATATAGCGTGACGAAGGGTTTTCTCCAAAAAGATTTAGAAACTCCCACAATGGGGCGGCCCTGATGAAAGGTGGGCGAGTGGGCGTGTTTTCATTTTGGGTTCTCCCCCGGAGCAAACAGGAAAATCCTCTAAAAACAGGATTTGTTTGCTTCAGGGAAACTCTGGTGCAGCATTGCGATACTCCAGCGCAAAACGTGAGCCCGGAGCAACTGGTGCGAAATCGAAATGCAAGCATGAGGCAAACGCTGGGGCAAACGCTAGTGCGAAATAAGCCAGAGAGAATCTAGCATCATGCTGATGGAGCAGACTTGTGAAGAACACATGAAGAACACCTTTGCACTCTTCAGAACACATGAAGAACACCTTTGCACTCTTCAGAACTTCCATTCTTGCATCATTGCAAGACTCAAGATGTCTGCTTTGGAGCTGTAAGCCATTTAGGGACAGTGTCCAGAAGCTAGTTAGATAGGTTTGTTGTTTTACGTTTGTCCTACTGTACACTCTTTTCCTCTGCTTGTATGGTCTGTCTATCTTTTGTGAATAGATTCCTAAAATTGTGTTTTTAAACACTGGAGTGAGTTACTAGTCCAGAACCCAAGTTTATTTTGTTCCAGTGCCAAATTTACACTACCAAAAAGATATTTTTTTTCTAATTGGATATATTCAGTTTGGGGTTTTTTAAATAAAATCTCGGCCAGTTGACATCTTTGGGCACCCTGATGTCATGACAGATACATACATCAGAATCAGTGTTCCCTCTAAGCTGAGTCAGTGTGAGCTAGCTCACAGTTTTTTAGCCTCTCCCATTTTTTTTAGGCTCACCCATTTTTTTGTCTTAGCTCAGGAAGGATGGCGCCAGAGCAAACTAATTTATGCAGGAGCCAAATTGCTCACTCACAACTTTAATGCCAGTAGCTCACAAGGTAGAATTTTTGCTCACAAAATTCCACAGCTTAGAGGATCACAATGTCTGATTTCCCCCTCCCCTGGATCTGTTGTGTTGATTGGATTTTTTCTTCTGCCACATTCCTCCACAGGGATCTTAAGCTAGTAATTTCATATGGAGTCGCTGACAACACGTGCTTATTTGACAGAGATGTGGTGGGGATGTTTGGATGGGAATGGAATAAAAGCCTGTCGTTTGACTAGAATGGCCATTGACAGAGACAAATCACTTTGCCGTATCAGAAAGGGACTAGGGGCTGACTCTTTTGACCCTTCAGTGTTTGACAGCTTCCAGAAAAGACTCAGCCCAGGCCGAGATCCATCTTGACAATCCATGACATGAGGGAGTGTTGATGTGCTCTCACCACCCTCTGAGGTCACTGCGGACATGTTTTTGAAAAGGAGGGAGGGGGGAAACCTCAGCTTGTGGCCTCACGTCTGTGGGGGCTTCCCTTCTCTCTATCAGATGGTTCCAAATGAAATTCTCCAGTGTGTTGGGACTGTTCAGCGGCTTAAGTGTTTTGGGGGGATATAGACTGGCTCTTCACTTTCTGTGATGAGTCTGGAAAAACTTTTCTGTAGCCCCTTAGACTGAGACTCTTCCAGAACAATATTTGTATATTTTTTTGCACAGACGACACCAATTTTATTGAATAGTGCTCTTCATAAAATCGTGTAAGGGATATTGTTGTAGTTGCTAAGAGCAGCGGACTCTGGTCTGGAGAACCGGGTTTGATTCCCCACCCCTCCACATGAAGCCAGCTGGACCAGTCACAGTTCCCTCAGAGCTCTCTCAGCCCCACCTATCTCACAGGGTGTCTGTTGTGGGGAGAGGAAGGGAAGGCGATTGTAAGCCACTCTGAGACTCCTTTGGGTAGCGAAGAGTGGGGTACAAAAACCAACCTTCTCCTCCTCTGTGACTTTATACAGAGTAATAAAAACATCAAAGAAAGCTAAAAGTTCTGTGATCTCATTACCAGAGTAGGTAAACTGAAATAGGAAAGGGAGTGGTTGAAGAAGAAAAGGTAGAACCGAAGGGATGGGGTGAGGTTAGAGGCCAAATGGGCAGTACCAAAGGGGAAAGAAGCCCCCTTTATACTTTATCGCCCAGGCCCCACACAAACCTGAAACTGATCCTGAACCTTGACAATATAAAAACCAGTACATTATCAAAGGTCCACCTAGCACCAAATGGAGCACACAGGTCCTTTAAAGGCTAAGAGCAGATGGGGAAGCATGGGAATTGTTAAATTAATGGTATTGGAAATTATTTTTTTATTTACTTTATTTATGCCCTGCCTTTCTACCCAATGAGGACTAAAAGCAGTTTGCATCATTCTCCCCTCCCCCGTTATATCTGTACAACGACCCTGTGAGGTAGGTTAGGCTGTGACTTTGTGACCAAATCAAGGTCACCCGGTGTAGGGTGTGTAGGGATTTGAACCTGTGTCTCCCAGCTCCTAGTCCAACATTCTAACCACCATAGCACTCTGACTGTTTTCAATAACGTACCAGGTAAAAAAAATCAGTGGAAGTTATTTTAACGAGGAAACCCCATAAGGACAATCTTTCTGGGTCATTTTCCTCCAGTTGGATTACCTCTCTTTACTGGCTAAGTTCAGGTATCAAAGGGATAGGGTATTATATGTTTAAATGCTCTTCCATAGACAAATTCTCCTTACAATTGATGACAGAAAGTGTCATCAAGTCATAGCCAACCTGCGGTGACCCCATAGGGTTTTCAAAGCAAGAGATGTTCAGAGGTGGCTTGTCATTGCCTGCCTCTGCGTAGCAACCCTAGACTTCCTTGCTGGTCTTCCATCCAAGTACTAGCCAAGGCTTCTGAGAGCTGACGAGATTGAGCTAATATGGGACATGCAGATCAGCACTCCTTACAAATAGAAAACATAATATACCAAGGAAAAGAACTTTCTTCTAGCTCTCTTCCATTTGCTTTAGGCAAAATTCAGGGGGCTCTAATAATACTGAGCCTTATCAACTTAGGTGACTGTGTGGAGAGTTTTTTTGCCAGCCCCAAATTCCCAACTTGACACCCTCATAGGCTGGCATGAGGCAGGTGACCCTTCTGGCATTACCACAAACAGCCTCCATAAATGTTTCCTGTGGGTCCCAGTGGAGATGTGTGCTCGCTAGCTCTTATCGAGGCTTCCTCTAAGTTCATTCCATGTTGTCCAGAGCAGCAGCCTTCATATCCACTTTGGATTTTCACTGTAGGCAAAAGTCGGTGTCAGCTCCAAACGTGGTGTTTCAAAGATATTTGACAGTCTTCTATCACTAGCCTTCCTGGTGGGCACTAGTTTCTGGGTTAACGAGATAACGTGCCTTTGTTCAAAACTAGAGTGTTCTTAGTCATTCCCACATGAAGCAAAGCAAGCAACAAATCTCATTCCCTTCCGTGAGGTGTTTGCCTGAGGAGAGGTGGTTGTATCTAGGGTCCTAACAACTTACATTTCTCCATTTTGGGGGGTATTGACAAATACTGTGTTGGCACCTTAGTTATTAGGTCTTGGATGCACGCGCGTGGTTAGCTTCCCCGTACCACTTCATGTTGATGTCAGACACATTTACATGGATGATTACTCCCTTAGCAGACTTATCCATCATCATAATGGCAAGATGTCACCGTCCCGGCAAACTCAAAGAGAAAAGAGCACCCAAATTTTCTCAGTTTATTGAAAGGCCGCATTAACCTTCAACTCTTGATTTATTCTTTATTTATGCAGCTTTGAGCCCCCAGATGCTCGCTGTGCGTTTTTACATCACCTCTGGCTTTGGAAGCAGGTGATTCCGTATTACTTCTGATAACCTCATTTTTTTTTCCCTGAACAGCTGGACCTTGTTGCGAGAACAGATGAATCAGTTGCCATTTTGTTTTCTGATCACAAGATCAGATGCCCTTTCTTTTCTTTTCAAAATTACGCCCTAGTCTTGGTTTTTATTTATCATCACAAGCTATTTTTTGACCCGAGCCCCCAGATCAGCTCGTTATAAAATATAACAGCTTTGTTTAAAAAAAACAACAAAAACCTTACATTTTAAAAATTAAAATTGTAAAAGACATGGACATTAGGAGAGTCGGGGGGAAGTGAGAGGAGAAGTTGCCGGGAATCAGTTTTAAAATACCCAATTCAAGAAAAAACAACAAAATAGTAGATTAAAACTAATGTTTCAACCTTGTGTGCAGTCACCAGCATTTATGTCCTATTCATGTGACTTACCTCTAAGTAAACAAAGGATAAGGTTACAATTGTGGACCTCTTCTCTGGCTGTATAAAATAGTTATTTTGTTGTGACCCCTTGATGTCATAAAAAAATTATGGCTTTAATGAAGGAGTTTCCAATCTTGTTGAACCTCTGGACACTTTGGAATGTAGGGATAGGGAGTGGTCACCAACCCAAAATGGCTGTCATGAGGGACAGCCACAAAATGGCCACCATGGAGCCCTGCGACCAATCACGAAATGTTGGGAGCTTGCAAGCCAAGCATTCCCGTACAATGGAGGCAGATTTTTTTGAATGGATGCTCCCTGCTAAGACAAAAGAGTGAAGCTTCCTTAGTTTTTCGAAAGCACCTTCTACCGATGAGGTAGAGGAAAGCCAGAACTGGCTATGTGCTTTGGGGCAGAGATGCTTTGGCAAAAAAGGAAATGGGAACCAAAAATCCATCAGTGGGTTCAATGATATCCATGTGTGCCATACTGGGAATCACTACTTTGATTCTGGGATACAAACTGGGGGGATTAATACAGAGCTTTCACTGTGGGCCTGAACAACAGATGAGGTGCTCACCTTGTTTCTTGGCTGTACCACTTCTGGTGGCTCACATGAATGGTCCTCTACTCAAAAGAAATCCACATCAAAAACCAACCCTTAGAGAGTCCTTCTTTCTAAGATGTTGTCTTCAAAATACAATGTATGAAGGAATATTTAAGCACGAGTGTTCATCCTACACTTTGCAGTGGTACATACCACTTCAGTCACTATTTGTGAGAACTAAGCCATTTGCATGGGGATTTAGATGGGAAAATTGTATGATTGTTAAGAACAAATGAAGCCACAGATGAATGTCCAGCCAGTTCACTACTGTCTACTGCAGTAGTTATGGAAGGTCTCAAATAGAAGTAGGGTTCCCAGGTCCTCCCTGGCCACCGGGGTGGGGTGGGGGATAGGGTGGCCAGCTCCAGGTTGGGAAACTCCTGAAGATTTGTGGGTGGAGCCTGGGGAGGACAGAGACCTCAGTGGGCTATAATGCCATAGAGTCCATATTACAAAGCATCCATTTTCTGCAGAGGAACTGATCTCTGTAGTGTGGAGATGAGCTGCAATTCCAGGGGATCCCCAGGTCCCGCCTGGAGGCTGGTATCCCTAAATAGAAGTTTCCCTCAGTTCTGCATCTTGGAGGGGTGCCAAAGGTACGAGGGATTGCACCTTGGAGACGTTGGATACAAATGTGCATTCTAGCACTGAATTATGACTCAATGGAATAAAGTGTTGATAAGAAAAGGGCATATCACCCACTAGCTATCTGAATGCAATGTTCAGGACTGGAAAACAGTTAGTTCTACAAAACTTTTTTTGGCCCTTTATAAATTGCCAATTTTCTGCAGTGATTTAAGGATTTAGCTGTTTGGATATGTGGGATGTGCTATCATACCATTCATTCCAGACTGACATATTCGTATAGAGAGAAACACTTTGTGCAGCCCGTTTTATTCTATTGTATTTTTTATTTGTGGGTTTTTTTCTGAGTCACTAGCATGGTACTCAGGTCCTTGCCAGAAGTGCATTACTAACGCCAATTGCACAGAATTGATTCAGACAGTTAGTTACTGCACGAAAGTGGGCTGAATTCTTTAATCCGCTCTACACAGTAATTTTCTTTTACATGCTGCCTCTAAATCACAAATGGAGTTGTTTTAAAAGACTGCTGACTTTTATAAGAGCGACTTCACACGTCATATATTTAGGCATACGGTAAGCCTTAGCAGAATATCCTCTAAGTGTCAAAGGCTGGGGCAAATTTCCTTAGGGCAGACAATTCCCCCCCCCCCCCAATTTTGTGAACATTCCTATTTTCCAGTCTTTTTCCATTTATTTATTTATTTATTTTTATCCCGCCTTGCCGGCGAACTGGCTCAAGGCGGCTAACAACCTTAAAATACCACCAGGGTGGTTTACAATTTAAACAACTTAAACTAACATAAAACCAAACATTAACGCATACAACAATATAAAGCAAGAACATAACTGGCAGCATCAGAGTTCTCATGGTGAACAGGTGGCAGTACGAGATTCGACTGAGGGGCCAGGGCGATGTTATCCTATAAATTCCCCCCGGTGGCGGCTCCTAATTGAAAGCCTGGTGGAAGAGCTCCGTCTTGCAGGCCCTGCGGAACTGTAATAAGTCCCGCAGGGCCCTGATGTCATCCGGGAGCTCATTCCACCAGCATGGGGCCGCCACCGAGAAATCCCTGGCCCTGGTACTGGCCAGCCAAGCATCTTTCGGACCGGAGAGAGTCAGGCGATGTTGTGTGCCTGACCTCAGTGCCCTCTGGGGCATATATGGGGAAAGGCGGTCCCTCAAGTAGGCATTATTTCCCTTAGTTGTTACCTTATTATCTGTTGTGAATCAGTCAGCCAATCAGGGATCATGTATGTGATGACATCACAATGATACCACTAAGGGCAAATTGTCATGCCATTATTTCCCTTAGTTGTTACTTTATTATCTGTTGTGAATCAGTCAGCCAATCAGGGATCATGTATGTGATGACATCACAATGATACCACTAAGGGCAAATTGTCATGCCTGCCCCTGACTTGGCCCCAGACCTAGTGCCTGATAGCCGAGGACAGGGGGACTTGGCTCCTTTAACTGAAGAAACTATAAGTCCTGAAGAGGATCCACAGCCAAGTACGCAGCAAGACCCACCTGAGACTGATCAGGCAGTGCCTGGCCCAAGCAGTTCACCACCAGAATCACCTCCACCTGTCAGCCGGCTCCGAGAACGGAGGCATCAAGATCTAAACAGACGACGCAAGGCAGCACGTATGCAGGGCCGGCGATCAATAAGCCCTGAGTTCTAGCAGCAGCCAGGACTTCGCACAGAGGTGCTAAGTGGCTAATAAGCCAGAGCACTACTTAACAGGGCTTCTGGCCACGAGCATTTTGTGCTGGCAACTTTGTTGGCAGGACCATAAACTCTGTGCGTACCTTGGATCAGATCCTGTTTGACTTTCTGACATTCGACCTGGTTTGCTTCTTGGACTTTCAACCTCTGTTTCTTGATTCTGGACCCCCGCTTTTGAGCCTCAGCGTTTCCTTGACAACGGCTTCGGATCTGCGTTTCACTGACTTCGGCTTGATTTATGGACTATGACCTCTGGTGCGTTTTGACCACGGCTGTGCTTGGGGATTGGGACTTGTTTCGACGCTCCTCTGATTGCTCTATCAGCTGTACCCTGGGCTTGCTTTACAACCTGTCTTTTCAGCCTGACTCCCGGGCTCTGCCGTGACACAAATGAGGACCACTGAGAGTTATGGTACCTCTTCCTACATGAGTTCCAATGAGCTAACCCCAGTGGCCCCCAGCCTTTTTGAATACTTTTGGAATTCTGACACAGCCATGGTAGGCACAGCCACAAAATGGCTGCCACAAAATGGCTGCTTCAGGAGGTGGAGCCAGCTACAAAATGGCCACCACAGCTAGGGTTGCCAGCTCTGGATTGGGAAATACCTGGAAATTTTGGGAGTGCAGCCTGAGGAGGGTGATGCTTGGAGAGGGGAAGGAATTTGATGGGGCATAATGCCATAGAGCCCCCCTTCCAAAGGGGGCCTTTTCTCCAGGAAGACTGATCTCTGCCACCTGGAGATCACTTGTAATTCTGAGCCACAATTCACCTTCATTCACACAGTGAAGATTTTTGTGCTGTGGTGGCAGCTGCTGCCAATGCAGTGTTTTTTTAAAATCGGCACAGCCAATCAAATCTCCAGTGGCCAATCAGAAGCCCTGCTGCACAAAAGCCCTTCTTGGCCCTGCCCAGTCTCTAAAATCATTTGGCAGGCACCAGGAAAGATGATGGTGGGTTCCATGGCACCCAGTGGCACCATATTGGGGACCACCAGGCTAACCTAACCTATTGGGGATCCCATAGTGAATGGAATATCATCACAATGCTGTGAGGCTTCTGCCCTAAGCAGTCAAGAATCAGACCTTTGTTGATGAAACAGAGTTCTTTATTTTCTTAGTACTGCATGACAGGTTCTCGAATGTTTGTTAGAGATGCCACATACAATATAGTCAGAGTTAATATACCCTCCAGTGCAGTTTGAACCCCCAATATTCAACCAATCACCACAGGGCAAAAAGCGCGGTTACAAGATCTTAGCCGTTTTACTTTCCACAGGAAAAGGTGAAGTGTGAAAGTTATAAATTTTCCCTTCTTGAATTAGGCGCCTCAGATGTTCCGGCCATATACATAACAAAGTGGCCTTTCAAGGCCTTCTCACAGCGATAAGAGAGTTCCGTGTCTCCGAAGGCAGGGAGGGGAGGAATGCATGGGGGAAGAGGCCATTTGGTCTCAGGTGACGTGTAAGTATGCGAGGTCGCCATTCTCCCGGACGAAATGGTTACATTGACCAGACCCTCAAAGAGCAATATAATTCAAGGCAATAAAGGAAAGGGAGGGAACCTGAGACAGCTTGAGAGAGAGAGATAACAAACAGTTACAATTGCCTCTGCATCTGCCTATAGCCAATTACACAATGCATAAAGAAAAACTTTGTTAGGATCATAGGATCCTGACAAATGCGGGATCACAATCAGATCTGGCTGCCTCGAAGGCAACATAAATGAATATTCAGGAAGTGCTGGAAAACTTAGCCCTTATGTGTAGCTTGAAATTTAAAGTATGGATGTGGCAAGCACATATTTCCAAGCATTTGTATTGCACAGGTATACCCATCAGGGACTGTTAATGTAGGCGCACTTGGCCTACTGGACATGTAAATATGAAACAGGTATGACAGTCTCCTTTGATATCTCAGTGCTTTAAAGGCAAGTACCAGCACTCACAATTGCAGATAGAAATCTATGGTTTTCCAGTGCCATTCGGTCCAAAACAGGCGGAAAATGGTTTCTTTAATCTGTTCTTGATTTTTTTGTATCATAGCTTCTGGACACATCTCAGAGAAGGTCCCAGATATGGCACATCACAGTGCCGAAATTCAGAAAGACTTTCTCCATACCTTCTGCACCATCAAGGGGTCCTTCTCTCCTTTTTGTTAACTCCTTGAAGCCCAGCCCTCAGCCTCTTTGTGAGGCACTGGAAAACTTGATAGGCCTTTTGCTTTCAGGGATCAAGTATAAGCTTTCAAGGATCTGGTTATTTGCTGTGACCAAAATGTGATGAGTTGTCAAGGGACTGTGGCTCAGTGGAAGAGCATTTGCTTTGCATGCAGAAGGTCCCAGGTTTAATCGCCGGCATCTCCAGTTAAAAAGATCAAGCAGTAGGTGATGTGAAAGACCTCTGCCTGAGATGCTGGAGAGATGCTGCTGGTCTGAGCCAACAATACTGAGGGAGGGACTGTGCCTCAGTGGTAGAGCATCTGCTTTGGTATGCAGAAAGTCCCAAATTCAATCCCCAGCATCTCCAGTTAAGAATCTGACATCAGCTGATGGGAAAGACCCTGGACAGCCACTTCCAGTCTGAGTAGACAATACTGACTTAGATGGATCAAAGATCTGATTCAGTGTAAGGCAGATCCATATGTTCACAGGTGGCATGTTTCCATGTACCAATCACTGCAGTCAAACACCAAGAGGAAACCTGTTAACAGTGGACTTCCAAGAAGAACCTAAGTGGGCACTGTTGGAACCAGGAAAAGGTTTAATACTCCATCATGGTTCTTTTTCTGTTTGGGGTGGGGGATCTTGATATTCTGATTTCCTCAATGTCTGCTTTAGAGGGGTCCTCAGATGCAGTTCTTGACCATGACTGTGAAGCCCATTGAATTCATGATCCCATATAAATATACGTGTAGAAATCTCCTGAAGAGCATGAGTAAACAAGTATCTTATTATTACGAGAACAAAAAAATGTTGCTGCATGGAGAAGATGCAGATTATGAAGGGGGAAATGTGTTTGGGAGCTTTTGGAGGACTATATTTAATGGAAATGCTTGGGTTAAGGGTGAAATTTGATACTTAATATGCAAAGCCTACAGGAAGCATTACATTTCTTCTGAATGTTAAAAGATCATCCTGTCACCTTTTCAACCTAAAGTTCTAATGACTGTTTCCCCCCCCCCCCCCCTTACTCTTCAAAGGTCTGTCTACTGGGGCAATGTCCTTTCCATTTTTTTAAAAAAAGGGAGCAAAAAGGAGCATTTCAATTAGAGAATAATGTTTCAGGCAGATAACAGCTATTCCCACAAGCGAAAGTTTGCATAATCTACGATCAGGGATAGGGTGATTTGTTTAGGGGTCAACATTACACACAGAGAGACACAATGGTTTGGATCTAGGCTTGGCAACTTCTGTGTAGAGCCTGGCAATCTTGTAGAATTTCTCCAGTAGGGCCTGGAGACCTCCTGAGATTTCAACTGATCTCCAGAGGATGGACTCCATGGCATTAGACCCTGGTGAGGTCCCTCTCCTCCCCAAAACCCAGCCTAAGGCTCCACCCCCAAATCTCCAGGAATTTCCCAACCCAGAATTGGCAACCCTAGTTGGATCCTATTCTATCAATCGTACTTTCTGTAAATGGTAGTGCTGACACTAGAGCCTCTCCCACCAATGGAAGGCTTCTTGCGCTGGTGGGAAGCTCCACCATTAGCGAAGGAGATCTGCAGGATCCGCCCTATGTGACAGACAAACAGGCAGGCAGGTAGCTGGGATACCTCTTCTCCAAAACAGAAACCCAACCCTGGCTTCCCACTGTTTCACGGGAGCTTTAGAGGACCTCAAGAGGCATTTGGGTCTGCAGCCCCTCTGGAAAAGGTTGCCTTCATCACAGGATGACGCTTGGCTTGAAACCTCCCAAAGTTTTATAAGTGCACCCCATGGCAGCCATTTTGTGATGGTGCCTGCCACCCTTTCCCAAAATTTCATAAGTGCCCACAAGATCAATGGTTGAGAACCTCAGGTCAGAGTGTTGGGCTTAGCATTGCCAGCTTCCAGGTGGCACCTGGTGATCTCCCGCTATTACAGTTGATCTCCAGATGACCAAGATAGTTCCCCTGGAGAAAATGGCTGCTTTGGAGGGTAGATTCAATGGCATTATAAAACACAAAAAGATTTAGCCCACAATGAATTGAATTAAGAACCAAATGTTAAAGAAATCAGAATATAAGGGCCCAATAGTTCTATCTAAATTTGGAAGCATAATATTACTCTCTCTATACACACACACACACACACATACACACAGAGAGAGAGAGAGATCTCAGAGGGAAGATACATACAGCAACCTGTATTGTGTGGTCCGACCCAAAGAGATGATATTTAGTGTAAACTGCTCACGTTTTGTGGTAGTGTCTTGGGTACTTTGCCATAATCTTATGGGGTCTCACCACATTTAGCTGTTACCTCATATGTCACCTTTAATTTGGATGGAGTTGTTTCATACCTTGTACTTACCTCAGAGAACTGGTGATAACTAAAATGCTCCTTTGTTTCTTTCCCCTGAAGAAGAACCTTCCAAATATGTTAGGATATAGCATGGAGCAATTAGTTAAATCCTTTGTATACCTGTTGCTTTCTCTTATATTTCCTCGTAAGAAATACAGACATATCATAGGGTTGCCAGCCTTCAGGTGGTGTCTGGAGATCTCAGGATTACAACTGATCTCCAGGTGACAGAGATCCGTTCCCCTGGAGAAAATGGCAGCTTTGGAGGGTGGACTCTGTGGCATTATTCCCTGCTGAGGTCCCTCTCCTCCCCATGCTCCACCCCCAAATCTCCAGGTATTTCCCATCCTGGAGGTGGCAACCCTATGGACCTAGTGAATCTTCCCAGAATCCTTTTTTAAAGCCTTCTTCGTGCTCATGCTTCCTCATGCTAATGTTAATTTTTCCAAATCTCCAAATTTACTCTTACATTTATTTCCAGTGAAGTTCTGTGGTAAATCTAGCCCACCAAGGAATATGACAGCATGAAAGAGGCCCATTTCCTTGAAGCGCACAGGGATAGAGAACCTTGCCTCTTCAAGGCTGGGGACTGTGGGATTAATCCCAGAAGAGAATGAAACTGATTTGCTGATATTTTAGTTTGCTCTCTGTACGATTTTGGCTTTCATTTCATTAAAGTGAAATGTTATTTAACAGCTGGGAGCCCGGAACGTGTGGTGTATTTTACACGTTTGAGCTTAATTGATGTTTTCTTTTCCCCCACATGTATTTTCCTACACAGAGTGGGGGTGTGATATTTCACACTATTAAAAAAAAAATCATTTGAATAAAGGGTGAATGGGTTGAAGGGGTTTTTTCCCCCTCCCTCATTCTTTTAATAAGTCTCTAGGAGCCGAATCTCTGAGTCATGCCTACCAATGTCAGGAAGCCCTCAGCAGTCTGCTGCTCTGATGAGGAGGAAACCTACATCTTCGGAGGACGAAAAATAATGTCTGCTTTCAGTCCCCTGCCTCTGAAACTCCAGCCAGAAGACGAGGTGAACGAAAACTGAACACTGGTCTAAAACCATAAAACCAACATATATTCAAGACTGAAATATGTACAAAAGTCGATTCCCCCGTGAGCAATCTCTACCAGCAGAGTTATTGGGAGGGGGGGGGGGTTCTTTTTCTAATTTTTTTTAAAGCTTACAACCAATGCTTTCTCTAAGCCGTGAAGTCCTGTGAGCAAAAATTCTTCTTTATGAGCTACTGGCATTAAAGTTGGGAGCAATGTGACTACTGCATAAATTAATTTGCTCTGGAGCCATCCCTCCTGAGCTAAGACAAGAATGTGTGAGCCAGAGGCTAAAAAAACTGTGAGCTAGCTCACATTAACTCAGCTTAGAGGGAACACTGCTTACAACCCTCGATTCCTCTTATTTTCTTTGTTTTTCTCTTTCAAGAGAAATTTCTCTTTGTAATTTACTGTTGCAAAATGGTGGTGCTCTGTGAGCCCGTTTGTAACATGGGTCCTTGCAGGGCTTTACTTCTGGGCCAAAGGTTGGGGCTCTAGCAGAAAGGTAGGAAGGTTTGGAAGACATTGCTTGCCTCTGAGCATCTGCAGAGTGCAATTCTGAGATTTTGTAGAATCTCCCTTCCTCTCTTCATTCCACTGGTGGGGGAGGTCATCTGGGGGCGGGGTGGAATGTGGGGGTCTAAAGATCCAGATTCTCTATCCGATAATAATAATAACACAGCCCTAGAAAGAGTGTTGCCAAATTTGTTCTCCTGGCCGAGTATCTGATGCTGTTGCCTGACTTGGCACTCTGTAAATGCTCAGCAAAGTCTGCCTTTCCTCTTCAGTATTATTTTCAATACTCCAACCCCATCCATTCATTTCTGTGGGGATTTCATGGTGGGAGAACTTCCTACCAATTTGTGACCTATCTACCACTCTGTTGCCCTGATGGGGATGCCTCAACTTGCTTCACAGATGGGTTGCATCTCCACCCCCACCCCCCATGCCTGCGTTCAGCCCCTGTGCCAAATCCTTAATCCACAGATGATATTTTGCAGTACAATTGGTGTGCCCTTTTGTTTTCACTCTCTTGGCCCATGAGATTCACTGACCAATGGTTCTCAAGGGCATTTCTATAAAGTAGTAGGGTTATATTGCTACGGAATAATTCAGGAAGGTGCTTTTTGCAACAAATGAGGCTGTGGACTGCATCCCGCTGTGTACGGGATTGCACGATCTCTGTGTTGTATGCATTATTCTGCTCCCACCACATTGACTTTTACCAGCATAGCACCATTTTCTGCATTGGTCTGATACCATCTCAGTTTTTTCTTTTGCTTCAAATTACTGTAATCCCAGTCTGATTATGTTTCCAATTAGTGTCACATCCTATCGATTGCATTGATTTACATTTACATAACCTGCCTTGAGTCTCAGTGAGAAAGGCAAACTATAAAGGAATAAATAATTACCTCTGAATGGTAAGAACTGGGAGATAAGAAGAGCCCTGCTGGATCAGACCAGTGAACCACCTAGTCCAGCATCTTGTTTTACACAGAGGCTATCCAATTTCTCTGGAGGATTAACAACAGTGAATAGAGGCTAAGCCCTTCTCCTGATGTGGAGGTTCCTTTTAGTCACCACGGCTAACAGCCACTGATAGACCTCTCCTCCCTGAATCTGTCAAATCCCCCTTTGAAGCTGTTTATTCCTGTCGCAATCACTACACCTTCGGACAGCAAATCCCACATTTTAATCACTTGTATAAAGAAGTATTTCCTTTTGCCCATTCTAAAATCTACAGCCCATTACCTTAACTGGATACCTTCAAGTTGTAGAATTTTGGGAGAGGGAGGGAAACAATTGTCCTCTCATGAGCAGTTCTCAAAAGACCTCTCTCAGCCCCACCTACCTCACAGGGTGTCTTGTTGTGGGGAGGGGAAGGGAAAGGGATGGGTGGTGCGCATGTCCTGGGTATCTCAAGCCTACTTGAAACCTGGTGGTTTCAAGGGAGCAGGAAGAGAATGAAGGTGTGTTCTTTATGCTTATTTTTATTGCACAAAGTATTGGATGGGGAAGGGAATGGAGGAAGAGCAGGTCAGTTTCACTCACCTGTGGAGTGGAGCCTGAGGGGGGGTGTTGCCTTCTGACACACTTCCGGTATGTCAGGGGGTGTGGCATATGCAAATGAGTTATGCTAATGAGCTCCTGCACCTCTTTTTCTACGAAATGACCCCTGAGATGCAGTGACTAGAACTGAACACAGTATTCCAACTGAGGCTGCCCCGTAGATCTATTGGTTGTTTTATTTTCAATCTCCTCCTCAATTTCTCTTTTTGCTTGTCTAATTATTAACTTACCCTTGTCTTGCCAAAGCCTATGCTCCTTTCTCTTCACTTCACTGCAGCAGACCTTCCACTTTTTAAAAAGAAACTTTTTGCCTTTTATGGCTTATTCGATTTTGGTCATCATTAGCCATGCAAGCATTCATTTTGACTTGGCAGTACCTTTCTTAACCTGGGGAATGCATTCTATCGGGTCTTCAATTTTTTTGTACTTTTAAATAGCTTCTTGGCATCCTCTAGGGATTTGACTCTCTTGCATTTCCCTTTCAGCTTCCTTTTCACTATCCCCCTCATTTTTGTGAAGTTCTGTCTTTTGAAATCAAATGTTACAGCTTTGGACTTTAGGGGGAACCTTTCACTGACATGAACGCTGAATTTAATAGCATTGTGCTCACTGTTCCCAACTGGTGCAACAAGCTCTGCATCTCTTATCAGCTCTTGAGACCTGCTAAGAACCGAGATCACTACCCCTCTGGCTGGCTCTGTGACCAACTGTTCCACTGCACAGTCATTTGTGATGTCTGGAAACCTCATTTCTACTGTTTGCCCAGTCACTGTTGAGTTGAAGTCCCCCAGTACTACATTGTTTGCTTCTTTAGTCACCTCCCTTATTTCTTTCTCCATCTCAATATCAGCCTCAAGGGTTTGATCAGGTGGGTGAGAGTACACCCCCACTTTCAAGTAACCCTTAGGGCCCAGTATTTCCACCTATATCACTTCTATTGGGGAATTCATTTCCCTAATATTTTCTAACTTATTTGACTCTATATCCTATTTGATATACAACATAACACCTCCCTCAATACATCCCTCCGTGTCTATATGCATGGATGAGCATATCCCATTGATATTTTTTTATATTAAGTGCCAGCAATGTGGTTCCATTTTGATTCAGGTGAAACCTCTCTCTCTTGCACAGCTTGGGCTTGTCCCAGGAAGTTCCCCAGTAGCCTAGCAACTCGAAATCCTTATCCACATCCTTTTCCATGGGAGGCCTTAGGTACCTTTAACAGTTTCAGGACACGCATAAAACCAATAGTTGAAGATACCACACACACACACTTTCTTTGGGCCTGCACTGGGTGCATTTCTGCCTGGCACTGCAACAAACTCAGTATTTGAATTTCTCTTTTGAGCTATAATTAATCAATTCAAAACAGGCACCAAATTCCTATTAATTTGTTTGTTTGTTTGCTTGTTTAGACTTATATTCTGCCCTCCCCACATGGCAGGCTCAGGACAGGTTACATCAAATCTGATAAGAATACAATATACAAAAATTAACACAATTCAAACACTAATAAAATACCACAATATCCTTTCATCTGGTGCAGTTGTCATTAAAATTAAGACCTCACATATGCCACCTCTGGTATGCAGTTCTGACCCTCTGAGGGAAGGCCCAGTAAAGCGAGAGGGACGTCTGTCGCCCTAGTTAAAAGCCTGGTGGAAGAGCTCCATCTTGCAGGCCCAGTGGAACTGTAAAAGGTCCCGCAGGGCCCTGATCTCACATGGGAGCTCATTCCACCAGAGGAAGAAAAGCAGACTAATAGATTAATAGAATCTCTCTTAATAACCCTATTCTGTACACTGTCTGAAATAGGATTGCCAGCTTTCAGGTGGTGGTGGGAGATCTCCTGGAATTACAACCGATCTCCAGGCACCAGAGATCAGTTCCCCTGGAGAGAATGGCTACTTTGGAAGGTAGATTCTATGACATTATACTTAGTTGAGGTCCCTCTCCTCCACAAACCATGCCTTCCCCTGGCTCTGCCCACCAGGAATTTCCCACTTCAGAGCTGGCAACCCTAGGAAGGCACATAAAGCTTATGAGGCAGATGTTTCCATAATAAATTTCCTAAGCTGAAGCTACAGCTTAGCCTAGTGAATTGCCCCAGACCTCTTTATGGCAATGTACCTTCAGTTCCAGCATCTTGCAAATAGCAGGAAGGCTTTCGACTGTCCGGGACTGGCTTCAGTACTACATCTCTAGCCTTCTGCCTTGTCATTAGCACAGTTTCTTCTGCCAGCACTTCTAAGCCCAGCTCATGACAAGCTGCCCAGTTAGATCCAGGGACAGCAGGGAACCTGTACCAGAAAACTTTTATCCAGGTTGGGATTTAGATTCGGTGGCCAGCAGGTGCCAGCTGGCCCTGAAAGCGTTGGCCACTGAGACATGTTCTAGCCACAGAAGGTAGGAGACCTCAGCATAAGGCTGTCTCAGCAGTCAAGACGACTGCCAAGAGGATCTGACAGCGAGTTAATCTCATGCAATGGGTAATGATGTCTTACTTAAAGGTCTGATGCTGGGGTCTGTGTTTCTTCAGCAATCCAGTTTCCCAAGCCATGAAGTAAGTCTGCCATGAATGACATCATGCTCCGTTTGACCACAAACTGTATGGGACCAATGACTTTTCCTACAGCAAAACATGGGAGTTTCTTGTTTGGACAGCAAAACTGCGCTGAGATTGCAGATGCCAGAGAACCACCATGTTGGCCTTCTAATAATGCAACGGATGGGTGATTCTGACAGATGCACAAAGAGCTTCTTGTGCACCACACCAACCCGAGTATAATATATAGTGGGGGTTCCCAACCTTTTTGAGCTTTTGGAATTCTAGCAGAGGGTGGACACGAGCGCAAAATGGCTGCCACAGGAGGAGCCAACCACAAATTGTCAGGGATTGGGTTTATGTATAACTCTAATTGTACATCTTCTGTATTTCAGATAGAAGCTCTGTTGAACAGGATGCCTTTTAAAATGAATGCATACTTTAAAATATTTTCTTCCATAAGTAAAGCTTACCTTCAATGAAAAGCCTTGTGCTGCAGCACTATCGGCTACTGAAGTACCTTTTTAAAAACTGCACAGTCAGTCGGTAATGACCACTTGTCCCCACCCACTTTATAAAAGAAAAGGAGGAGGAGGAGATTGGATTTATACCCCACCCTTCACTCAGAGCAGCTTACAAATGCCTTTCCTTTCCCCTCCCCACAACAGACACCCTGTGAGGAAGGTGGGGCTGAGAGAGCTCTTTTGAGAACTGCTCATTCAAGAACAGCTCTGACAGAACTATGGCTTTGCCCAAGGTCATCCAGCAGCTGCAAGTGGAGGAGTGGGGAATCAAACCCCGTTCTCCCAGATTAGAGTCCGCGCACTTAACCACTACACCAAACTGGCTCTAAAACACTCAGCAGGCACAAGAAAAATTTCAATGGGTACCACATTGGTGACCCTTGATATATTGTATGTTGCATAGGACTTCACATGTGGCTTTTAAAGAAATGCAGAACATTTAAAATGCTTTAAAAAGAAGAAATAATATGCAAATCCAATTGCTGCTACCTGGCACGGGAAATTCATGGGTAGAAGAAGCCTTCAGTTTATACAGGCACATTTGGCTACCTCTCCCCATCTAATTTTCTCAGATGTAGCTGGATGCATCTTTTGATGTGGGCAGGAATGAACATCCTCTGTTCAAAAATACCAGCAAGGATACACAGCTACAGCCACAGGGCATCAGTTAGTCATTAGGGATGCTGAGGAAATTGTCCTCTGCTGAATTGTTCCCTGTATTTTTGGCTTCTGTGTTACCAGAGTTTTTTTAGCGGTGTGTCATTGAAACTGTCAGAAGGCCTGGTTTTTCCAACTTTGTACTTCTGGAATTTGTACTGTGAATACTGAGGGAGGGACTGCTGAAGAAAGGGAGCTCTGCCTTCAAGCCAAGGCTTGGGTCATGAAGAAAGGGGAGAGGGATTAATAATTCAAAATGGTTCCCCCTCCCCCTTTGGAGAGGTGAAGGTTTTTTAAAAAACAAACACATGTGCCATAAAACTAATGTAGAAAGAGAAACAAAAACTGGGATTCTTCTTCTTCTTCTCAAAGTCTTTCTTTGAAATCTATTTTTTTTTAGTGCAGTAGTACAAAAAGAAGAAAATACATAGAGAAATGGAATGTATTTCTTCCAGGAAAATAATTATTATTCCCATATGTGTGCTGCCCATTTAGGCGCAATGCCATGGCACACCCAGACAAGGGGCATCAACCTTGTGCCAACATCATTTTTCCCAATCTGAAAAGGGCCCAGGTAGGTATTTTTTTGGAGAAACCCATGTATTCATTGATCAGACCTGGATAGTCCAGGATGGACTGATCTCATCAGAGCTCAGAAGCTAAGCAGGGGCCACAAAGGAAGACTTGAGTCACTATGCAGAGGCTGACAATGGCAAACCGCCTTGAACATCTCTTGCCTTAAAAACACCACGGGGTCCCCATAAGTCAGCTGTGACTTGATGGGAAAGAAAAATGTATTCCTTGGAATACTCATGGATTTTTCCAACACACAAAGTAACATCCTGTAGAAATGTTTCAAGCGGGGGAAATGGCACAGTGTTAGGATTACCATCCTCTCAGTGGGGGCAGGAGGTCTCCTGGAATTACAGCTGATCTCCAAACTACAGAGTTCATTTCCCCTAGAGAGAATGACTGTTTTGGAAAGTGGACTTTATGGCATTGTACTCTACTAAGGGCCTCCCCCTTCCCAAACCCCAAGTACCCCAGCCTCCACCTCCAGATCTCCAGGAATGGCCCAACATACAGCTGGACTACCCTACACAAGGGGATGGCTGATGTCCCTTCTCTATGGACCCCAATCCCAGCTGGGCATCCGTCACACAGGAATTGAGGAGAGCCCACAAGTCATGTGTGGCCATATTACGACGTCATCTCTCATAGATTGGGGATCCTTGTAAATGTGTTTCTCCCCAGTAATGGAGGTCCTTCATTCATTGGTGGGTTCATTTGTTCACTCTGCGCTGGAGCAAAAGAGTAGGGATAGGTGATGAGGAAAACCTGAAGCCCTGTAATGTGCTATCAACATGCTGAAATGGTATTTTCTTCCTGGAACGCCAAGTGGTGCCAGATGCCAAGGCATCATGGAACCATGAAATAACAATAGACCAGAACGGGCCAAATTCGGCTCATCCCTAACTTAAAGGGCATTCGCAAACAAATTATTCGATCTGAAAAGGAGGTTTCCTTTCCAGTTAGCAGAACGAATCCAGGTCTGTTCCTTTGCAGCTGATACGTGTGAGAAGAAAATGCATTGCATGTATTTAAAGGTCAGATGAACTGATAAAACAAATTCTGAGCTTGTATCCATTAAACCATACGTGTAGAGTGATTAAGGCACTCCTTGTATACAGGGAACTGTTATGCTCACTCACAAAACACCCCCCTCCCCCATTACTTTCAACGTTCCTTAGCACTATTCCTTCTGGAGCTAGAAGGGGAAATGCAGATTATTCCACACAAGAGATGGGGGAGGGGAAGTGGCAAATCATCTCTGGAGTTGGCTCCTGGCTGGTTAATCCCTTATCAACAATACTCAGTGCTGGTTCCAGAGTTTAGGGGAACCCTGGGCAGACAGTGCCCAAGGGCCCGCTTCCGCCCACCACCAGGCCCTTCTCATGCTTGTCTTTCAACCCACCCACTTGTAGGGATGCCAGCCTCCAGGTGAGACCTGGGGATGTCTGGGAATTACAACTCAGCTCAAGACTAATCTCTGTACAGCTCTGGTGATGAGCTGTAGTTCCAGAGGACCCCCAGGTCCCACCTGGAAGCTGGCATCCCAACTTGGGGGGGGGGGCAGCTAGCAGTGATGGTGTGACATCACTTCCAGGAAAACTCAGAAGAGCATCACATTCTCCTTAATTTGAGCTACAAGTGGTTGCTGATTTAATGAACATGGGTTGATTGGCCATTTTACCTCTCCTCCCCACAGCATTTGTAGGCCTGGTGGCATGCATGTCCCTTCTTGGAGGAGGGGGGTCATCAAGAAAAAGCAATCCTCTATCAGAAATGCCCCCCACTATAATAGTCTAGAACAGCAGCCTCCCCTCATGGTGCCTGTGGTTGCCATGACACCCACTCACCCCTTTCCTGGTACCCACCAAATGTTTTTTTAGAAAGTGGACGGGTCCAATGAGGCTCTTGCCCAGTAGGGCTTCTGATTGGCCATTGGTGATTCAACTGGCTGTGCAGATTAAAATGTTATTGTTTTAGCAGCTCCTGCCATCACAGTGTTGGTTTCATTCTCTTTCACTCCTGTTTCCCAGTGTATTTTTGTGTGATTGGCTCTACTTCTCATGGCAGCCATTTTGTGATCCCCCCCCCCCCCCCGTGTAAGAATTCCAATGGTGCCCACAGACAAAGAGGCTGGCAACATCCGGTCCGGAATTAAAATACAGAATATTTGCATCACCTTCCTCAACAAAATTACCCCTTTCTAAGTCCATTGATTTCAACTGACCTTGAAGGATGTGACTGTACAGGATTTCCTTCTAATGGGTGACTGGGGGTACCCATTTCTCACTTTCTCAAAAAAGATCATTCCTTGAAATTTTCATAAACCAAAATAGGGGCTTTGCTGTAACTCCATCCTATTCCCCAGTTTCCTGAAAACATGTCATGATTAACCTGAATATGGGAATCTTTTTTTTAAAAAATGACTTTATTTCCTGCCCACATTGTGGTGTTAATTTTTCCTTTACTCTTTAATTCTTCACATGTTGCTCTGAAAATCTCCACATTCCTTCATATCACATCTAAGTTCTCAGCAAAGGCAAGATGGCTCCCTTCCATGTTAACTGTCATCTAATTTTCAAGTAGTCATTTCCCACCTTCTAAAAGTGGCATTTTGATCTCACAAGTACTTTCTTTATTATTGAATCTCAGTAAAGCAGTATATGAAAAAGTGGAGAGATTCTTCCATCTGTCTCTTCTGATACAGGAAGGGGGGGCACTGTAATACTTGATTGAGAGCCAATATATACATGACAATGTCTTTGTATTTGCTAGTGGACAACACAAGGCCTTTGCATCATCCAATCAAGGTGAGCTTTGAGTGCCTTCCAGACTCATGTGTGCCCTTTGCCACGTGTGATTGGGGTACACAGGAGGGAGGGGCTGCAGTCTTCCCTTCTTCAGCCTCACCATCCATGCCACTTTCTTCCCGGTTCCATCTTCTGAGGCTGGGTAACTTTCTCCTGCAGAACAACCTGAAAAAAACCTTCATTTTCTTTCTGCATAAATTGCATATTTTTGATGAAAAAAGTTCTGCTTCATATAAAGGGTGAATGTTGAAAGCCACCCAAATACAACTTGGGAATTAGGAAATGTCAGCCTAATCCATTCATATAATTCTGATAACTTTCCATCGGGCTTTTAGCTCACAGCATTTGGGGATATAATTTTGTACACTGTGCAAGAAGAGAATCTTATTCTGCTTTCATTAAAGGGTCATAGTTCCTCTTAGACTTCCAGATGAAATTCAATCACAAGTAAGTTATATTTAGCCTTCAGAATGTCATCACTTTGGTAATTGGCAGAGTAAAGAATAGATAAATATAAAAGAGAATTAATATGATGGATTTCTTAAAGTAAAACCTTTTTACAGAGAGAGAGATAGTGAGTTGGAATCTCTTTATTATTTCCCCCCTTTTTCTTCTTATGTGACACCTAAAGGGAGTAATATTACCACCTGAGATGAAAATGACTTTATATTTGAGTAATATGTATAAGCCATTTAAATGCAATCACCCTGCTATTGGAACATAATTTAAACACAAATGGGGGGGAAGTTTCGTGGGAATGATCCATGCCATAGGGATAAAAGTGAGTATAGAATATTGCAGAATTCAATATATGCATAGCTTTTGTAATGTCAATTGGGTTCCCTCAGGAATAGGTGTCTCAAGCTATGCCACTGAAGATCTACTCTATTTGAGCAAAGATTCTTTCCCCAATATTTATATTTTAAAAATGAAACCTATTCAACCCAGATTCATCAGTTACTGACAAGGCATGGGTGGTTCTTCCCTTAATCTGTTCCCAAAACCAGTGTGGTATAGTAGTTAAGAGTACTGAACTAGAATCTGGAAGAGCCAGGTTTGAATGCCCACTTGTGCTATGGAAGCTTGCTGGGTGGCCTTGGGCCAATCATACACTCTCAGCCTAACCTATCTCACAGAGTTGTTCTGAGGATAAAATGGAGGACAGAGGAGAGTTATGTGAGCTGCTTTGGATCCCCATTGGGGAGAAAGGCAGGGTATAAATGAATGGAATAAATAATAAATACACTTCTGTAGGTGTGAACTGGGTTACTGGTTAATGCTGTAACCCAGGGGCGTAGCCTTTTCAATTTCCCGGGGGGGGGGGCTCTTGCAGATGTGCATGTGCTGGGACGATATCCCCACCGCCGCCGCAAGAGCCCCCCCCTTGGCTCCCCCGCACCCCTCTCCCCACCCACCCACTCCTCCCTCCCTGCCTCTCTCTCCCTCCCTCCGGGGGCCATCTGGGGATCTGCCCAGCGTGATGACGTCACCTGGAAGTGATGTTATCATGCTGGGCACATTGCCAGGGTGACACTCTGACAATCGCCCTGAAACTCTATGGTGCCATAGAGTTTCGGGGCGATTGCTAGAGCGTCGCCCCGGCAATGTGCCCAGCATGATGACATTACTTCCAGGTGATGTCATCATGCTGGGCATTCGCCTGGATGGCCCCGGGAGGGAGGGAAGGAGGAGTTGGTGCAGGGGAGCCGGGCAGTGGGGAGAGGCTCTTGCGATGGTGGGCAGGCCTAGGAAGGGGGCCTGTAAGGCAGGGAGGCATGGCAACGGGCAGGTGGGTGCTCTGTTTCGCTGTGGGGATCAGTCCCTCCTGGGAAATTTCAGCAGTGGCCCATGCCCTCGACCCCCCCCCCCCCCCCATAGTTGATGCCTATGCTGTAATCCAGGCTGAGAACTGTGAATTACAGAAAATTCAAATGGAATTCTTCATTTAGGAGTGGCAGTTGAAAGTTGACAGTTTCTTTAAAAAATATTTATTTATTTATTTCCATATGTTACAATTATCAGCTTAAAAGACATCCATATTTCATACTATAAAGAATATCTATAACATTCCATATATTCTAAACTTTGTCTTTGATATCATTACATTTTTTGTTTTCTAAGGCAGAGTCCATACAAACCTCTACCTCTAACATTTGATTTAATCATGTATATATTATTTCGAGCCTATCTTTCCTTTTTTCGATCTAACCATATATAAAACATGTTCCATCTTTTTATGAACATTTCTAGATCTTTCCCTTGTAATAATAAATTCAGCCTATCCATTTTGGCCACTTCTAATAATTTTTGTATTAAGTCCACTATAGGGGGTAACCTTTCTTCTTTCCAATACTTGGCCACTAATATTCTTGCTGTGGTTAGAATATAAACTATTAAATACTTCACATCTTTGTGATAATCTTCAGCTAACATATTTAAAAGGAAGACTTCAGGTGAAATATGTAACATAATTCCTGTTATTTCATATATCATACTGTGTATTTCATGCCAATACTTCTGAATTTTCCCACATTTCCACCAAACGTGATAATAAGTTCCAACATCTCTCTTACATTTCCAACATACGTTAGAAGCATTCTTATAACATTTAGCTATTTTGTCTGGCATCCAGTGCCGTCTATAAAACACCTTCAAGATATTCTCCTTGTGCGGGATAGCTCTCATAAACTTTACGGATTTCCAAGTCTTGGCCCGATGATCTATCTCAATATTATATCCAAAGTCTTTCATCCAAAGTACCATAGTTATTTTCACTTGTTTATCTTACATAAAATCTACTAATAAGAGGTTATATAGTTTCTGTATTAGCTTGTCACTTGAGGATAGCCAAATTTTATCCAGTTCACTGTTTTCTTTCTGAAACCCTTTCTTTCGATCTTCATTAAATCTGGATCTAATTTGGACTTTATCCCACCACGTCAAATCTAAACTTTCCCATATACTATTTCCTTCCAACTTCAATTCATTATTTTTATCTAACAGTAAGTCGTATGTTACCTTTTGCTCATTGTTTATTAAGGAGGGTTTTATCAATGCCTCTAAAGGTGCAACCCACTTGGGAGTTTTATCATAATACCTCATTTTCATCAAACTCCAAATCTTGATTAAAGCTCCCTTTATTATGTGTTGATTAAATATGGAATTAAGTTTTTCTTTTTCATAGTAAATATATGAATGCCACCCCATTGGTAAGTTAAATCCCTTCAATTTCAAAAGCCGCATATCACCCAGGATGTTCCAATCCCTTATCCATACCATAGCCGCCGCTCTATAATATAACAACTAATTGGGGAGACTGAATCCTCCTCTTTCCTTTTTCTCTTGCAATACTTTCTGTTTAATTCTAGGCCTTTTACCTTCCCAAATAAATTTACTAAAACTTCTTCTAAGTTCTTCAACATATTTCCTACTTCTTAATATCAGAAGATTCTGTATCAGAAATACCCATCTCAGCAAAACATTCATCTTAATCACAGAAATTCTTCCCATAAAAGATAATTTCAGATTGTTCCACCTTATAAGGTCCTTTTGAATATCCTTAATCAGTTTATTATAGTTATCTGCTACAAGAGTTGTGTTTCTGTCAGATATGGTTATTCCCAGATATTTGACTTTTTAAACTACCTCTATATTTGAAATTCTTTGAATATTTCCCACCTGTTGTGGTGCACAACTTTTAGTAATCATGAGTGTTTTTTGAAAATTTACCTTCAACCCAGCCCCTTGTCCATATTCATGAATTGCACCTGTCAGGTAAGTGAAAGTACTTTCGGGATCTTCTAAAAAGAATACAAGATCATCAGCAAAGGCTAAGAGTTTATATTCTTCTTTCTGTATTTTCAACCCCTTAATTAGAATATTATTTCTAGTCTGGTCATTCAATGACTCTAGTGCAAAGATAAATAGAAGTGGGGACAACGGACATCCCTGTCTAGTTCCTTTTTGAATTTCTATATTCTGTGTAAGTTCCTCATTAACCAGAATCTTTGCATACTGTTTCTTATATATAGCTCTTATAACTTTCAAAAAGTTTCCTCCACAATTCCACCTTTCTAATTTGTGAAGCAGGAAATTCCAGTTTACATTATCAAACGCCTTCTCGGCATCTAGAAATATTAATGCCAATTGTTTACCTGGATGAGCATCATAGTACTCCAAAACATTAATTATTGACCTAATGTTATTTTTAATCTGTCTTTTCAGGAGAAACCCTGCCTGATCTTGATGAATCACTTGAGTCAGTACTATATTCAATCTAGTAGCAATTATTGTTGCAAAAATCTTATAATCAGTATTCAAAAATGAAATTGGTCTATAATGTTTAATCTCACCTTCCTGAGTATTAGGTTTATGTATTAGGATGATCAATGCCTGGTTCCATGTTTTCGGTACTACTTCTGTTATAGAGATTCCTTGAAAAAGCTCCTTTAAGGGTAACATTATATGGTCTTCTAACATTTGATATAATTCTATTGGAATACCGTCCGATCTGGGGGGTTTATTCTTTTTTCTTATTGCTTCCACTACTTCATTAACTGAAATTGGATCATTCAATATCTTTTGCTGTTTATCATTAAACTGTTTTTTATTATATTTATTTAAATAATCTGTTACTAAGACCTCTTTCTGTTGTTCTTTCATATATAGTTTTGTATAAAAAGACTCTATTACTTTTTATGTCTTGAATTTTATTTTTTCTTCACCTTTTCCATCCCTCAAATTCTTGATTATTTTCTTTTCCCTTTCTTTTCTCAATTTATTTGCCAGCCATCTAGTAGGCTTGTTAGCATTCTCAAAATAATATTGTTTCAAATATTCAATCTTTCTTGCTACTTCATATGCTAACATTAGGTTCATTTGGTGTTGCAACTTCTTTAATTTAAGCCTTGTTTTCTTTTCTTCCTGTACACTCCCTTGTTTAAGGTTATCTTCTTCATTTTTAAATTGTACTACCAGTTTTTCATATTGTTTCCTCCTTTGTTTTTTTCTCCATACTTCTTGATTAATGAGCCAGCCCCTAATAAATGCTTTAAATGCATCTCGAACAATTCTTATTGGCATATCTTTTTGAATGTTTCTATTAAAGTATTCCCTAGTCTCCATTTCCATTTTCTTCATAAATTCCTAATCTTTTAGAATAATTTTGTCTAACGTTCATTGTACTCTCTTAATTCTCATTTGCAAAGTTAACATTAGTGGACTGTGATCCGCGAAGATATTGGGAAGTATCTCACATTCCATTATATCTCTTATTAAAGAAGCTGAAGACTATATCATGTCTATTCGAGACCATGTATTGTGTCTCGCCGAATAATAAGTATAATCTTCTTTATTGTTGTTATAGGCACGCCAGGTATCTATTAAGCTATATTCTTCAACTAATTGTAAGAAGGATTTTGGGAGTATTTTGCCTACTTTTTTCCTTTTTATTTGACTCTCTCTATCCAATTTCTGTTCAAATACTGCATTATAATCTCCTATAATACATATTTCTTCCATTTTTTTTGTTTTGCAATTATTTTATGTATTGGTTTTTTTTTAATCTTGATTCTGATTCGGTGCATAGATGTTTAAAATTAGTATCTTCTTATTCATATTAAGTATTGTAACAGCAACTATTCTCCCATCTTCTGCTGAATATATCCATTCCAGTGACAAATAATCCTTTATGTAAATTACTAATCCTCTTTTCTTTTTCTTATCTGCCGCAACAAATACTTTGCCCAGTTTCTTATTTTCCAGGTAATGTTCATGTGTCTTTTTAATATGTTTCTTGCAGACAACATACGTCCACTTTTAGCTTATTAAGTTGTAAAAAAGTTTTCCTCCTCTTCTGAAGGTTATTTAATCCATTAACATTTACTGAGAGCAATTTAAGATTTTTCATTTTCAACATTTTTCCCTTTTTCTCCCTTGTCTTTTCTTTTCTGTTGATATCTTATTATTACTTGTGAAGGAGGTCCGTAGGCTGTTTTTTTTCCTTGATATTTTTTATCCTTTTCCCCCTTCTCTTTTTTAATTGGATGTTGCTGCCTCTTCTGCTTCTGCCACTTTATTCTTCCATCTGCCACCCTAGATCTTCTCCAAATTTATCCAAAAAGTCCTCCAACTTAAAAACAGAATCTAGCCTATGTCTTGTCCCTTGTAAGTTAAAGATTAAATCTTCTGGTGTTAACCACTTGTACCAGATTTCATTCTTATGGAGTAAGTTAGCTAATTCCTTATAATTTTGATGCTTTTCATGTATCCTCCAAGGTACTTCTTTTAAAACTCGTATTTCCTTCTCCTGAATAATAACCTTAGTTTTATTTGCTTCTCTTAGGACCTTGTCCCTTGTTACTCTTCTATTCAGTTTAAAATGCACTTCTCGAGGTAGATTATTCCATCTGGCGAAAGCGGTATTTTCCCTATATATTTGATCTATATCCTCCTCAACTTCTTCTGCAGGGCCAATATCCAATTGCTCCATTAAATTTTTAATTATTTCTTCCTTTAAGTTCTTCTCGAGCATCTCAGATATATTTTGGCATCTAATCATGAGCACAGCTTTTTCTACTTCTAATTCTATTAAGGATTCTTCCAATTTATCTGTACTTGATTTGACTTCTTGTAGTTCTTGCTCTACCTTTTGTACTCTCTCATCTGTTTTTTGAGTATTTATAACAATTTTTTGTATCTCTTGCCTGTTTTCACTTATCTGTTTCTTAATCTCATCAGTCTCTATAGTAATTTGGCTTGCTAATTCTCCTATTTTTGAGTTTATTGGTTCCATACACTCCGTAATAAGAGCTTTTAAATCTTTTATATTCAGTTGTGACACACTCACTGTGCTTTGTTTCAGAAAGGTTTGTATCCCTGATTGACCCAGTGATTTCACTGAGGTTTTTCTACCTGTTCCTGGGTTAGTAGCCATTCAACTATAAATTTCTTCTTTATAGTTAATTTGTTATTTATCTTATATTTAATATCTTTATATCAATGTTATTTTTATATCTTTCCCCCTTTAATTTTACCTCTCTATTCTCTTTTGCTTCCTATCACCTATTTTATATTTAATACAAAGGAAAAAAATTAAAGCAGTGTTAGTTACTATATTATTTAGACTGTGGTACCCAAAACAGGAAAGAGAGAATTTTTTTTTAAAAAAATATCTCTCAGGTTTCACCACTCCTTCTATTTTTTAGTTTAACTTTCTCCCTACTATTTTTGACATATATCTCTTATCCTCTTGTATATTCTAATAAATAACCTTTTCTTTCAGATCTTTCTTTACACAGTTACAACTCCAGTTCACTCTCCTTTTAGTCCTCTTCTCTGTCCCCCCAGTCCTTTAACTTCTATATTCTATGTTTCCTTTCTTGCTTCTGCTTTCTCCATAAGCAGCTCACTCTGACTCTTCTCTACTCCGTAGCTCCATCACTCCATCTCCCTGCTGCTACGCCTCCCAGATCAATCTCGGACCTCACCCGTTTGGGTCTTCAGCCAACCTACAGCAAGACACAAAAGGCGAGAGAAGAAGGCACCTGCTTTACTTCAAATTTTTCCCTAATGCCCAGATTGTTCTTTCTGTTTCCTTAGACTCCTTCTAACTGTGCTATTTGGTTATAGTATAATGGCCACCTTAAAGGGACACCTTCTTCTTCCGTTGTCCACCTACCCCTCTTATCTTTACACAATTTTAGTCTCCCCAGCTCTTCAGATGGCCCAAGAGTGTTTTATAAATATACTTAGCTTTGATTTTGGTGGTGTTGTCTTTGGTATTCTGTTTGTTGACTCTAGAGGTTCCAAATACCATTGTTTACATGCCCGGCTTGTCGGGTGTTTGCAGCAGTCTCTTTGCTTCCAAGCAAACTTGTGAAGGGGGTGCAGAGTGGGAAACTCTTTCACCCCCCCCCCCCTTTGTTAAGCTTCTTGCTTTGAGTTCTAGCTTCCCAAGAACTTCTTTTTGTTGTTAAACTATGTTAAGAGACTGCTATTTTAGAGCAAAAAACACAGAGCACAAGCTTCCCACGTCTGCTCTCTCTGAAACCAGAACCAGATCTCAAAAGTTGACAGTTAACAGTGAGAGACCAAAGCAGACTTTGAGAGGATCAACAGGGATCCTGAATTAGGGAAGTGGGAAGCTTAGTCCATCCCTAACGGATGTTTTAGTTGCTCTTGAAAGTTTTAAGCCATTACTCCATCTGCTGGTCTTTCTCAGCGGGCCTGGAAATACTGCATCCATTACTGCATTCCAGTCTTCTTTGCTGAGGCACATCCAAGGTCAAATTTACATCTGACTTTCCCGCTGAAATCATTCTAGTTTCAAAAAGCTTCCAAGATGGCGACCGGATCGGAGCTTTGAGAACAAGCTCCGCCGGGGAGATAAAGGTTTTCTACTGCCAGCTGATTCTGTGAAACTCGACTTGCTTAAAATTGCATAAGGCGATTCACCAGGGACTAAAGGATTAAACAAGACCAAAAGACGGAAAGAATGTGCAGGAAAAAAGCAGTAAAAGAAGGAAGGACACCCAGCTCTGCCCTAGTGCACTCGGTACAGGGAAGGTACAGGGAAGGAGACCTAGCCCAGCCCTGGCACAGGGAAGAAGAGCTAGCCCAGCCCGCCACAACGTAGGACGGCGTGGGGTAGGCAGCACCACAGACAACTCTCCCCCCTGAGACTCCCCCTCCTGAGACCACGCACCAATGGGCTCACCAGTGGGCTATTTACCCGGCCCGGCTGAGTGGGGGCTGAGTGGGGGCTGGTACAGCGACAAGTGGCTGGCGGTGGCGAGCAGTGGTGGTCGGCGGAGGCAGCTCTTGGAGGAGGCTGGCTTGTCTGGGGCTGACTGGTCTGGTCTCCGGGAACGGCGCGGCAAGAGTAACGGCGACAGCGGTGGCAGTTCAGGGGCGGCGGCGACAGCGACAGTGATGACCCGACAGGGCCTGGCGTCGGGGCGCAATAGAGGTGGTGGAGGCGACGACGCTGCAGCGACCCAGCCCTCTGGCCCCTTGAGCTGCGATTTGCGAGGGGGGGGGGCATACGGCCTAAAGGGGTGAGCAGAGGAAGGCAGAGGCAACATCAAGCTGCCGGATTAATAAGTGACTGCCCCCTGGCTGTGGATTTTCCTGTTACGGGTCGAGTCAACACCCTGACTGTGAGAGGACCTTGGACGGTGTGCCTCTGCTCTGTGACTTGCCTGTGTGAGCAGAATGCCTGGTTGCTTCGGGTGCTTCGGTTTGTAGGGGCCGGGGTAGCTGAATTGTATCAGGCTTGCTGGCGCATGGGTGATGCACAGCTGTGCTGGGTTTGGCCTAAGAAGATCAATAGCCAAACAGCAGCGGAGAGTGAGATAGGACGGCTTAAGCAGTGAGGTAGGAAAGTGCTAGGCAATAGTTAAGTTTAGTTGTTAGTCAGTTGTATAGTTTATAAATTATTCCTTACCTTGTTTAATTGTTAGTTAGTTAGGATGGTTTTAGTCTTGTGGGAAGGGTGGGGCCACAAGTAGAGAGGTTCGGGGTGGGAAATGTTATTGTTTAGTTATTGTTAGTAACTGAAGTGATTTTAGACTATTGCATAGGAGGAGGGACTGTATCCAGCTGTTGGAGGTCTGAGGCTGTGACACAAAAGACCACCAGGGATGGCTGGCCTACAAATTTCGGTGCTCCTGGGGAGGAGAAAGTGCGGTGGGTCCAGGCAAGTTAAGAAGGGAAGGGCACCGAGAAACAGGAAAGCTCGACGCCCTTCCAGCCTGAGAGTCATCCCAACGGTAATTGGCAGTGGGGCTAGGACGGAAACCCCTGCTCCGACATTGGTGTTGTGTAACGCCAGGTCAATTAACAACAAGGCCAGGGTTCTTCAGGACTTCCTGGTAGAGCAGAAGGCTGACCTGGCGTGCGTGACCGAGACCTGGGTGCGGGCAGGAGAGACAGTAGCTCTCTCCCAAATTGCCCCCCCAGGATTCTCGGTCCTACACCAATCACAGACTGTGGGGAGGGGGGGAGGAGTGGCAATTTTCATTCGGGAGGCTTACTCCTTCAGGGCGCTCCCGTCGGTGGAGATCACGGGTGTAGAGTGTGTTGGCTTGGTGTGGGAGGCCGAAGAGAGTTTGGCTGTATGGTTGTTGTACCGACCGCCTAATGCACCAGCCAACAGCCTGCTGTCCCTGATGGAGGCTGTGGCGGGCTGGGCGTTGGAGCACCCTAACCTAGTGGTCTTGGGTGACTTCAACATCCATGTCGATGACACAGCTTCCGTTCAGGCGGCGGATCTGGTGTCGTCCATGGCAGCACTAGGACTCTCCCAGTACATCTCAGCCCCTACGCACCGGGCCGGTCACACACTCGATTTGATCTTCGCCGCGGGGGTAATCGTGGACCGGATTACTGTTTCGGCGGTACCATGGTCGGACCACCATGCCCTGGGGGCCCGTTTGAATGTACCACCCCGACCTCTAGGCAGTGAGCGTATTTTAGCTTGCCCGCAGAGTCAGATGGATCCCGTGCGATTCCAGGCAGCTCTGCGGGAGCCAATGCCCCCTGGCAGTTCATTGGATGAGCTGGTGGAGGACTGGCATAGCCGGCTCTCTACAGCCATCGACGAGATGGCTCCTAGGCGCCCTCTACGCCCTCGCACTAGATTGGCCCCCTGGTATACCCAGGGATTACGGCTGATGAAGCGAGAGCTACGACGGTTAGAGAGGCGGTGGCGGCGTGCTCGTGACGAAGCTACAAGAACATCCTATAGGACGCTTATGAAGGCCTATGAGATGGCAACCAAGGCAGCGAAGAAAGAATTCTATGCTGCTGAGATTGCGTCTGCTAGCTCACGCCCAGCCCAGTTGTTTAGAACAATTCGGTCATTAACAACCCTGCCACAAGGCAGGCCAAATGCAAGGGAATTGGAAATTGGCTGTGAGGCATTTGCGAGCTACTTTGCAGATAAAGTCCTGTCGCTCCGCCGCGACCTCCCTGCCACATTAGAAACAGTGAGTGAGCTCGAGGCTCCGAGCACGACTTCGTTTCCGGGTTTCGATGGGTTTGGCCTGCTTGATCTTGAGGAAGTTGACAGACTCCTTATGACTGTGCGCCCAACCACATGCATCCTTGATCCGTGCCCGTCCTGGCTGATTAAAGCCGGCCACGATGGGTTACGAGGTGCTGCTTGGGAAATTATTAACACCTCCCTTTCCGAAGGGCGATTCCCAGGGGCACTCAAGGAGGCGATGGTCTGCCCTCTCTTGAAAAAACCACATCTGGACACAGCCGAATTGGCGAACTATCGGCCGGTGTCCAATTTGCCTTATTTGGGCAAATTGATTGAGAGGGCGGTGGCGTTACAGTTTCAGGGTTATCTGGATGACGCTTCGATCTTAGACCCTGCCCAGTCAGGCTTTCGCCCGGGATATGGGACGGAGACGGCTTTGGTTGCCCTTACTGACGACCTTCGGTGGCATCTGGATCGAGACGGCGGGGCAGTGTTGCTGTTGCTTGACCTGTCAGCAGCGTTCGACATGGTCGATCATCAGCTGCTGACTCGCCGTCTCGCCGACGTGGGGATACAGGGGCGGGCCTTGCAATGGCTCGTTTCCTTCCTCCAAGGTCGGGGACAAAGGGTGGTTGTAGGGGAGCAGCGGTCCAGGAGACACCCACTGGAATGTGGTGTGCCTCAGGGGGCAGTGCTCTCCCCGATGCTATTTAACATCTATATGCACCCCTTGCCCAGATTGCCCGGAGGTATGGGCTGGGTTGTCACCAATACGCTGATGACACCCAGCTCTATCTGATGTTGGGTGGCCAGCTGGATTCGGACCTTGAAGATCTCAACCGGGCATTGCACGCCATGGCTGGGTGGCTCAGACTGAGCAGGCTGAAATTGAACCCGGTGAAGACGGAGGTCCTGTGTCTGGGGCGGGGTGGACCAGGGCGGGGGCTCCCACTCCCAAGCTTCGACGGGGCACCGTTGGTGCCTGCGTCGCGGGTAAGGAGTTTGGGAGTGCTCCTGGAACCCTCCTTGTCAATGGAGGCCCAGGTAGCAGCCACTGCCAAGTCGGCCTTCTATCATCTTCGGCTGGCACGGCAGTTGGTCCCCTACCTTGACCGTCCTGACCTAGCCACAGTGATCCATGCTATGGTCACCTCGAGATTGGACTACTGTAACACCCTCTACATGGGGCTGCCCTTGGTGCAAACCCGGAAGCTGCAGCTGGTGCAGAACGCCGCGGCCAGGTTAGTGATGGGTCTCTCAAGACAGGACCATATCCGACCTGTGCTAGCGGAGCTGCACTGGCTGCCTATAGCATACCGAGTTCGCTTCAAGGTGCTGGTTCTTACCTTTAAAGCCCTATATGGCCAGGGTCCAATATATCTGAGGGACCGCCTTTCTTTGCATATACCCCAGCGAGCACTTCGGTCAGGGTCGTGTCATCGGCTTCGTGTTCCGGGCCCCAGAGAGGCCAGGCTCACTGGTACCAGGGCCAGAGCATTTTCGGTGGCGGCTCCAACCTGGTGGAATGAGCTCCCGGAAGAGATCAGGGCCCTGCGGGACCTGATGCAGTTCCGGAGGGCCTGCAAGACGGAGCTCTTCCGCCAGGCCTTTGGCTAGGAGCCGCCATTGACCTCGTAACAGCACTGTAAGAACATCTACAGTAAAATTGGTCCAATGCAGCCCAGACTGATGGCTGTAACTGGAAGGTCCCTCTCTAGAGAGGATGCCATTTTAAAAAAACTGGAAGCATTTTAGTGGATATTTAGTTTTATTGTTATACTCCTGTGTAATGGAGTTTTATTATTGTTGTGTTGAAATGATTTTAAATTGTTTTATATGCATGGCTTCGAGCCTTTGTTAGCCGCCCTGAGCCCGCTTGCGGGGAGGGCGGGATATAAAAACTAAAATAAATAAATAAATAAATAAACAAACAAGTCAGAGAGAACAAAGTTTGAGTCCAGTGGCACCTTTAAGACCAACAATTTAAATCTGGTTATAAGTTTTCATGTGTATGAACACTTCTTCAAAAGTGTGGTCTTAAAGGTGCCACTGGACTCTAACTTTGTTCTGTTGTTTTAGATCAACATAGCTACTCACCTAAGTCTGAAGGGAATAGCTGGGGGGGGGGGGGAGTGATCCCTAGACAGTGGATAAAGAAGGAAACTAGAACTTGTCTGAATATTCCTGCCTTCACCAACTTTAGTGTCTGTGACACCAAGAAGCTTATGCTTGTTTATGTAAGCAAAGACTGCCAAGAAATCTCTCCCCTCAAGTTTTAAAGACCTGGCTGAATAACAGAAGCAATTTCTAGTTTGTGACAAATTATCTGGTGTTTATTTTTATATAAAGTTACCTCATTCCTGTTGTCTGTTCACTTCAGAAACCCTAAACCTGATTCCTACCTGACCATCTCTCCCCAAAGTGAAATAAAAAAGTTTGCTGGTTTTTATTACCATCAGCTTCTTGTGTGCCATTATCAAACAAGGACAAAAGAAGGATTTTAGTCTCTTTCCCCTCAGTTCCCTAGGCTGGGTCAGCATTTACCAATATACATTCAAATGACTGGGTGGGACAGCCAGAGAAACAAACAAAGAAAAAGAGGCTGCTCAGCTAAGAACGGTATAAAGGGATCCTGTGAGGAAGGGCAAAATCATCATATTTTGGTCATCTTGATCAGTAATCAATGGTAAATGTTTGTTATATTGTAATATCAGGAGCCATGTTGTCATGTTATTCATTTGACCATTGAGGAAGGCCAATTGGGCCGAAATGCATCTGGTCAGGGTCAAAATTTGTCAGTTTTGGTTTTCATTGTACATTATCAATGACTAGGAGTAAGGCCCATTGTGGGAAGAAATACAACAGGCTCTAGAAGGAAGCTCCAGGTGAGTGCCTTGGCTGTGGCTGGTGGGGTGGCTGAGGGAAGGGGAAAATAGAGGGAGGCAAGCCATGTTTATTTCCTTCTGCTTAGCTATAAGTCAGGGCTATCTGAAGTCATTTTGCTGCCCTAAGTGGGTAGGATGGGAGGACAGCCTCATGGTGACAGGTATGGTTCCCTCTGTTTCTGAGTGACACATCATGGAGCCAACTGATTTAGGACTGTGTGGAATATTCAGAAAGTGCCACCCCACTACTCAGTTATACATAAGGAAAGATAACTGAGGCTATTGTGAGGACCAATATTTGTTTCTAATTTACGGTGGAATAAATATATGCATGTTTTTGTAAATCTGCTAATATTTATTAATTTTAAATATGACTAACAGTATCGTTGGGCTCATTAGAATTGTGCCCTTTCAGATTTTCTGAAATTTTATTATTTTTATTTAATTAAAATGAATCAAACTTTATTTTCCTCCCCCATTTTTTTTAAAAAAGCAGATGCACAAACTGGCACAGAATGGCTGCTACCAACTTGGCCTGCAGACTGACAGCTTCTCATTCCCCCTGCAGAGCTATAATTCAGCCCCCTGCCTAGGGATGGTATAAAACCCAGCCACTGGGGACTGGGGAGGGTGGGGCTGTAGGTTTATTTTTTGCTGTCAGTTTTCCATTTTATAGTAATGTGGGTGTAAGCAAGTTGTGAAGTGGTATGGTATAGCCCAGGCTTCTTGTCAGATCTCGGAAGCTAAGCAGGGTCAGCTTTTGGATGGGAGATACCCAAGAAAGTCTTGGCAGAGAAGGGCAATGGCAAATTGCCTCACTTGCCTTGAAAGCCTCTTGCTGGGGTTGCTGTACATCGGCTGCGATGTGAGGGAACATACAGGCATAAGTGACAGATCTTTTCATGCATTAGGACTATGAGTGCTTCTATTCTTGGCTTTGATTGTCTATGGCTTTAAAGCTGCTTTGAGTCCCATGTTCCAGGAGAAAGGCAGCCCATAAATATGCTCAACAATTAAATGTATGCTTAAACTGAACCTCGCAATTTTCAATCAGTCAATCATTTATTATTGCCATCAACAAGAAGAATAAAGTATACATGAACAGAGTGGCAACAAGAACATATATACAAAACCTTGCAATTTTAAATATTTTTTGTTCTGAGTTTTATTAAGAGTTTCAGATAAACTACCTGGATTGACAGGTCTATGCCTGTCATACCTTTGACAAACATACTGTGCTAGATGTCCTGTAAACCAGGGTTTAGAGAAAGTACACTTCGGATCAATGAAAATCACAGATTATGTTCTCTGGTCTATCAATTACATAGCCTCTCCCTCTCACAATAAGGTATGCTGCAGATTTCACTATGAAGATGTTTGGCTGCTGACCTGACAATGCTTGAAGGTGGCCATCAGATGTAAGCTGATAACTCAGTCTGGTCCATTTGTGCTAAGGAAATGTCTGTCCACTCCAGGGTTTCCCTAAAACCATGCTTGTGCAGAGAGACAGATTCAAACTGATCAGCCGCCATTAGCGTCAGTAAAGACTACTTTGATCAGGGGTCCCCAACATTGGTGCCCACGGGTGCCATGGTGACTACCTACACTTTTCCTGGCACCTGCCAAGTGTTTTTTGAGAGTTGGTGGAGGTTTTGCCCAACATGGCTTCTTGTGGGGCATTGGGCATTTGATTGGCGTGCAGATCTTTAAAAACATTGGTCTGGCAGCAACTGCTGCCACCGTTCAAAGACCTTAACTGTGTGAGGGAAAATAAGCTGTGGCAGTCACTGGCCATTGTTTGGCAACCAGTCTGGGGCTGCGCCCACCCCACTGTATCAGAATCCCAGAGGTTCCTGCAGGCTCAGAAAGGTTGGTTACCCCTGACTTTGATAAAATGGAAGGAAAAGGTTTTATTAAAACAAAGCATTTATTGGTAATTGATTTCTATGTTCTGTGAGTGATCTAATTGTTTATTTAAACAATCACTTGCTGAACAGAGCAGTTATACAGGAAGGATGGGGGGAAGGAGAGCTCAGTTTGGGTATAAGAACATGAGTGTACAAAAAGTCATTTTCTTTGTACTGCACAATTAGTGAGGAATACACTGAAACAACCTGCAGAACACCCACAGACAGACTGACAAACTGTCAAACCAATCAGTGAAAAATCACATCTCTTTTCACAACCAGCAAATGGGATGCAAGCTGAGTCAATGAGTGTTTGAGAATCCCCGCTTGTAATTGTTGCAACGCCTGTTGTAAGATCAGCATAGTAGTCACAAAAGTGTTCTTAATGTTTTCTTTGTTTTTCTGCAGTGGTTGCCAAATTGTGAAAGAGAGAAAAGCCATAGTGTTCAACCATGCAGTTCCTCCAGTTAACTGTATTTCTATTTGTGGAAGAGGTAACAGCAATTTCCATTTATATATTTCCAATTTATATATTTACAAGGAATAAGGCCTGTTGTGGAAATACATACAACAGGCTCTAGAAAGAGGCTTTGGGCGGGTGCCTTGACCTTGGGCTCTCAGCATCAATTTGCTGTGGTGACCTCAGCAGGGTATAATGACACAGAGGCCACTGTTTTCTCCGGGGGAACTGATCTCTGCCAGTTGTAATTCTGAGTGATCTCCAGCCCTCCCCAGGAGTTTAAACCAAAAACAGAGATACACAGTAGGAAATGGCAAAGAAAACAAAGACTGTGGATAAACTATCAAGAATACTTCAAAGAATGCTCCAAATTGTCACAGAAATTTTATATAACTGTACAATAAACATCACAGTAAATACATATGTTCCCACGAAGTCAAGTCACCTTGGAACCTTCTCAAGTTAGGATTGGAACTTTCCTTTTCTTTGGAATGTTTCCTGCATGAATATCATCCACATTTGGAACTTTTGTTCATTCTTTCCATAGGCAAATCTTGTTTGAGCGCCAGAGTTACTAAGAATACAGTGTTTGTAAGGATCACTTTGTATTATAGTGATCTTGATAGCAGAAGTTGGTGTTTGTATTTTGTTGCTATTTATGTAATTTTGTCATTCTATTTACATATAAATAAACTTTGGCTATTTTGGTTATTGAATGGTTTTTGCATTTTACACAGTTTGTATTTTGGTTATCCTCACCTGGAGATTGGCAGCAATGGTTCCCCAGGAGAAAATAATTGCTTTGGAAAGTGGACTCTACAGCATTCTATTCAGCTGAAGTCTCTCCCCTCCCCAAACTCTGGCTTTCGTAGATTCCACCACAAAATCTCCAGGAATTTCCCAACCTGGAGCTGGCAACCCTAGTCAGGATGGCTCCAATGAGTTCCCCACAAAGGCCAAAGTAGGCTTGGAAAGGGCCTCCTGCCATTGTCTTTTTACTTACAGAACCAAATTTAGTTGCCTGGCAACAGCCACTGAGGGAAAAGTTAGCCCCACAGCAAAAGGAGAAGAGAACAGTTTGATGGCTGCTGGCCAACCTCACTAGCCAGCCAGCCAGCCATATAGGAGCCAAGCAGGAGATGCCTCTTTGTCTGGAGAGACAGCCATTTTGGCATTTTTTTTCCATCAGGGAAGAGTGGCCAGGCTGGCAGTGGGCGGGAGAAAGGAGCGGACCCAGCCAATGGCACACAAGTTCTCTTGAGTGGCGGTTGATGGGCCAGTGGCTGATGGAGCGCACAGCATAGCCAATGGGAAAGCTGGAATGTGCCAAAATGTTAGGACTTTTATATATATCAGATTTACTTCATTTATATCCTGTCTTTCTCCCCAATGGAGGCCCAAAGCAGTTTATATCGTTTTCCTCTCTTCTGTTTTATCTGACACCCCCCCCCCCAAGTACTACAGACTCCCACTGTGTTCCTGAAGGTTTGACTTTTGGTTTTCAAGACTGCCAGGGTGGCTTGGTTTTCATTTACAATTTGTAAAGGTGCCCTACTGATGTAATGCTTGTAGATTATAAATGCCCAGGTGTCTTAATGTTTTTAAACTGTGAAAGTCAAGATGGCTAAGTTCTTTATTTACTAAAAATTTATTTGAGTGTTTTTTGCAAATATTTTAAATTGGGGGGGGTGGGGATAGCAGGCCTGGATTTGTTTGGTTTGTTCATGCAAACATATGTAGTGCTTTCTATAGTGTTGCCAGCTCCAGGCTGAGAAATTCCTGGAGATTTCAGAAGTGGATTATGAGGAGGGTGAGGTGTGGGGATGAGTGGGACTCCAATGGGATATAATGTCATAGAGTCCTCCTTCCAAAGCAGCCATTTTCTTCAGGTGAACTGATCTCTGTTGCCTGGAGATCAGTTGTAATCTCCAGCTACCACCTGGAAATTTGCAACCCTAGTTTTTTTTTTAACTGTTATGAAAAGAAATTGATACAAAGTCTGTTTTATTTTGGTCTAGGGAAAATAAGTTTACTACATTAGATAAAGTTGTGGATTTGTGTTACTAGTCAGGTACTGCTTGTTTCTGCTGGCCGCCTCACAGTGTACATCAACACTGTTCTATTCAATACTAGGAAGAAGGCCCATTGTGGAAATAAATACTCTGGAAGAAGCTCTGGAAGAGTGCCAAGGCCTTGCTATGGCCTTGCAATTTGCTATGGCAACCTCAGCAGGGTATAAGAGCACAGAGTCCACCATTTTCTCCAGGGGAACTGATCAATGCCATCTGGAGAGCAGCAGTAATTCTGAGTGATCTCTAGCCCTCACCTGGAGATTGGCAACAGTGGTTCCCTGGGAGGGAATGGCTGGTTTGGAGGGCAGAGTTGGCAACTGTGAGACTTCTGTTCAAAGTAGTCAAGGATCAGATCTTTGTTGATGAAACACAGTTCTTTATTTCCAATCTCTACATTGGTACAGCTTCTCGGATTATTGTCAGAGATAACATATATGACAGAAGCAGGTCTATTATACCTTTCAAGACAGTTTGAATTACCCATAGGTAGCCAATCACTAAAGGGGAAAAACGGCGGGCAAAAAGGGTCTCTGGCCATTTGTTTCCCACAGGAAAGAAAGTGAGGTGTTAAGTTGTAAATTTCCCTTCCCAAACCAGACCCCTTAGATGTTACCATTTCACATAACAATCGCTGGCCTCGAGGCTTTCGCATGTTGATAAGAGATGGGACTTGTCCTCCCTTGCAGTCCCAGCCGGGATGAATGGAATGCGGAGGCAGGAGTGTGAGAGGCCCATTGTTCCCATACTTTGAAGTTGTCATCCTCCCGGCTTGACAGTTACACAAACCAGGTCTGGTCATGGTCATAAACCTGGGGTCACATAGACTACATACATACTTGCCAAAGTGAGGGTTTACCGGGAGGAGGGGGCAACTACATGGCAGGTGTTATAGAAACATACATGGCAATAGGAATCATAGCAGCAAGACAGAAATCATAGCAGCAAGCAATAGCAATACTTTGTCTGAATCAGCAGATTCTGACAGCAACCCGATCTCTTTCCCTCCAGGCTCCATCCCTCAAATCTCCAGGAATTCCCCACTTTGAGCTGGCAACCCTATCTCATTCCCAGCCAAGCATCAGCTTACCTTTATTTCCCCTTCACTGTTCAGCTTTCCATCTCTCCCTCCCACACACACACACCTGCAGCCTCTACTGTGCTCTGAAGTCCTGACTGCCACATCACATTGGCTGCTGGGGGGGGGGGGGGATCTCAGCAGGGTATAAGAACACAATGAGTTTTCATCTGAAAGTCAAAATAGGTGTGGCAAAGGCCCTTTAGTGACAGAAACCAAGTTTGGTTGACCAGCAACAGGCACTGAGGGGAAGGTAGGGTTCCCCGCTCTGAGTAGGGAAATACCTGGAGATTTTTTGGGGGGGGTGGATCCTGGGGAGGGGAGGGGAGGGGAGGGGGGGTGAAGGACTCAGCAGGAATTTCCTAACCTGGAGCTGGCAGCCCTATTCAGGATTAGCCCCAATGAGTTCCTCACAAAGGCGTGGAAAGGGTTTTGTTCTTTTGTCTTTTTACTGACAGAGCCAAGCTTGGTTGCCTACCAACAGCCACTGAGGGAAAAGTTAGAATGCTTTGGCTGGTGGCCTCTATGGCATTCTATACAGCTCTCCTCTTTCCTCCCCAAACTCTGGCTTCCTTAAACTGGCTTTCTTACCTGGAGCTGGCAACCCTATGAGTTCCTCACAACAGCCACTGAAGGAACACTATCCCACACAGGAGCTTAGCAAGAGAAGTGTCTTTGTCAGGAGACACAGTGCTTCTGACAGAGAACAGTGGTTGAAAAGGAAGTGGCTGGGGAAGAGGAGCAGACCCAGCACCCAGCCAATGGCATGTGAGTACTCTTGAGTGGTGGCTGATGGGCCAGTGGCTGAGGGAGCATATGGAATGTTCCACTCGAAATTGATTTTATATAATAAGGACAGATTGTGCAGTCTCATTCATTCCCCCCCCCCCCCATTTAGTCTACAGTGAGCCACAAAGAAAGCAAATTGGTCTATATAATCAAACATGTATTTGATTTGCAAAGCAACATGTGAACTGAAGGACATCTTCTGGCTCACACAGAACCTGTGGTAGAATATCAACATAAAATTACACCTTCAGCAATGAGAATATGTGGAGTTCAACCAGTAAATGCAAGAAAAACTAATCAGGGGTTGGGTGAGCTGTTAGGAGTTGCCGTTCTGGGTTGGGAAATTCCTGGAGATTTGAAAGAGGAGAAGGTGGGGCTTGGAGAGGGGAGGGGCTTCAGGTATGTATTAATGCCAGTTAGTCCTCACTCCAAAGCAGCCAATTTTTCCCAGGGGAACTGATCTCTGTTGCCTGGATATCAGTTGTGATTCCAAGAAATCTCCATGCCCCACCTAGGGGTTGGCAACTCTACTGCCATTCCTTTCAGTATTTTCTGTTCTGCAGGTTATAAAGATTGCAGATCATAAGGAATGCAAAACCTGTATCTCCTGCTGGACAGATCCTGCTTTGACTTTTATTCCTACTAAACTTACCCTCTTCATTTGGACAGCGCTTCCAGTGTTTCCGAAAACAAGTTGCTTGTTGAAATAAATGTACTGCATTTAAGTCTTGTACCAACACACAATTTGGATGGGCTGAATGTGTAGTTAGGGATTTTAAGGCATACTCAATTAAGCACACATTTAAGCATGTGGGCTCGTTTTACAATAGCCTCTGATAGTTCCCAAAGAGCACTTATGATATGCACTGAATATAGTTTGAGTTTTATGGGTTATTGATCCAATGGTTCCTTGGAGTCCTTTGTGCTTACCCTGATCAGTGAGTTCATGCTACAAATGCCTAGCATCGTGGTTCATTCTACCAACTGGAGAGGAGCTTAAGTACAGCAGTAGTAGGCATAGAGGAGATTATTATTAGTAGTATTATTAATATTATTACTACTATGACTACTACTACTGAATTGTCACAGTCAGATATTTGGTAGATGGTGTTCTGCAATCTGAGATGTAGCTATGTTGTTGGGAATTGCAGATGTCTTCTGGAGCTGAGCTGGTGTTATTTGCTCAGTGCCCAGAATGTCCTGGTGTTTCTTGAGACTTCTAGGCATTGCTCCAGGGGCTCCAATGACAACTGGTACATTGGTAACCGTCTTCTCCCAGAGGCACTCTAACTCTGTTTATAGGTCTTGGTATTTTGTGATCTTCTCCTTTTCTTTCTTTTCTATTTATTTAGTAAGGTTAATCCAAATTTCTAAACGAAGAAAATGAATATGTCAAGTAACACTGAACCAGAAGTTCCAGAGCGGTAGCCATGTTATTCTATTGTAGCAAAATAAAACAGAAGTCTGGTGGCGCTAAGGGATTTGAATCGTGGTCTCCTAGCGTGACTCTCTAATCACTGCACCCATAGGAGTAGACTACGAAGGGGCTCGAGGGCTTGAGCCTCCCCCAAAATTTCCTGGGGGGGACTGAGCCCCCCGGGAAAACGTAGCGCCTGCTGCCGCGCCTCCCGGGGCCCTTCCGAGGCTGGCAGCTGCTGCTGCCGGTGCCTCCCCCCCATGCCACTCTTCCATCCTTCCCTCTCCCTCCCTCTTTTCCCCACGAAGGGAGAGGGAAGGAGTGGGGGGGGGGAGAGAGAGAGGCCTCGGCAGCAGCAGCTGGCGGGCCTCGGAAGGGACCGGGGAGGCACGGAGGTTTCCCGGCGGGGGGGGGGAACATCCGCAGTGAGCTCATGCGCTAAAGAGCCCCCCCCCCGAATTTTACGAAAGTCTACGCCCCTGACTGCACCCCACTGGCTTTCTTTGCCATGACATTCTTGAACCGCTCTTCTCTTCTATATTTCCTCTTTCCTTTGTGTGTGGCCTCTCAGGATGTCTCTACACAGGTTATTTTCCCTGAGATCGATTATGGGGGGGAAGGTTATCTTCTGTATGGGATAGCGGGGCATTTGTGCACCTCCCAGTGTGGTCCCGGCTTTTCTCCAATCTTTCTCAAACCTGCTTTGCTCCGAAGCTTTGCGAACAATCACAGCAAAATCTGTGTGGCTGCCGTGTGGGAGGATAAGTTTGTATTTCCCTGGTCCAGCCCACAGAGCAGCCATTCTCCCCACCACCACAGCCATTTCCTCTCCCTATGGCAGAGGGTTGTTCTTTTTTTAATGGCAACATAGTAGTGCTGTATTGGTTTACCATTATACCAAAATATGCATCACATTCTCTGAATTACCATCCTTCATTTTTAAAGTAAGTCTCTAGCCTAGGCAGTGTGCTAAACTGTGCTAATGTGTGCAGGTGCACAGTTTTTTAGCCCTTAGCACACAGATTTTTGGCTCAGCACAGGGTGGCAAAATTCCAGAAGGAAGCCAAAGCTGCCATTCAGAGTGCATCAGTGCCCTCCTGGATGGTGCTTCCACACACACTCTGAAGACTCCCTTCCTTCCTCGCCATCACGATGGAGGGGAGGAGACAGAAGCTCCACCCTGGCTGCTTCAAGTTCTCATAGCCAATGTCCAGGCATGTTTCCCTTGGCTGTCTATAGTGGTTGCCTTCTCCCTCCCACTCCACCCCCGGTGATGAAAGAGGAAGAAAGTCTCATGGTGGCACTTTCTGGGTTGAATCCTTCCAGAAGCCACAGGGGTAGGGTAGGAAGCATCAGTGTCTGGTTTTCCTGGAAAAGATACCATGGCCATGGGGAGGAGGAACAAAGGTAACACAACCACCTTGGATGAGCCCATATAGACCTCAGGGGCACGGAGGAGAGAAAGAAGGGGAAGAGAACGGGTGCTTGTGGCCTGATCCACAGTGCATCTGCTCACGACTAAGCCTCATGTTGCTCTGGTGTCAGGATCTGACAATAGTGTGCTTGTCTTTCTGGTTCTGTGATCTACACTGTAGCCATGTGTTATTTACTGCTTGCCTTGAAGTGTATTATCTGCTCTGCTGAATGTAACTGTCTTCTCCCCGGGAGGGTGGCTTGTCGCATTCCTGAACGTCACATAAACAATTGGGACTATCGCATCCGTCCACTCCCCCTAGCCTTTGAGGCTCGAAGTATTTTATCTTGCTGTTTTAACCTTGGGGACTCTTGGATTGTTTCTAACCAAATGTTTAGCCTATCATTCACACATTTGGGTCACACAGGGCAGGAAGGGAATTTTTATTACTTTCCCACCTCTCCTGTGAGAACCAAACGGTTGCCACCTTTTCCCGCTTCTTTGTGTTCATTCTGATTGGTCCAGTACCTATATTCAACTGTGACTGAAGGTATATTAATCCCTGTTGCTTGCTGTCCTGTATCTCTAACAAACATCAAGAACCTGAACCATTATTGGAAATAAAGAACTTTGCTTTCAACAAAGGTCTGGTCTGATAGTGTCAGCTCAGAAGCCTCACATCCTGAGGATTAGCTCCAAGGGAGCATGGTTTGTCAAGGGCAACTTTGCACCGAGCAAAAGGCATCAAGGCCTCAACAGATTTTTAGCTGGCCATTCCTCCTCATGCGGGTGTGAGCAGCCAGTGTGATCATTCCCCCCTCTTTTTTCTGGAGTGGAAGGGGCTGGAGTTCTAGCCTGGCTTTCTGCACCCCTAGAACCAATACAATGTGTGTGTGTGTGTGTGGGGGGGGATTTGACCTGACCAGAAGAGACATTGTAAATGAAAAAAGAAGCAGGGGTGGAGAAACCAGGTAGGAGAAATTATGCCGGCTTGTGGCTTCCCATATTGTAACTATTGTGCTTCCATATAGAAGATGCTTTACACAGTTATACGCTTAAAGACCGAGTCAGTTCTTCAAGAAGCTCAAGTGGGTGGTGGAGATAGGAAGGAGAAGGAAAGTACTTACTTGAGAAGGGAGAAATGGGGAAGTTTGAGTATTGTATCATCAAAGTAATTCAAAATAAATTAGCTAGGAAGGCAGAGACAAACTTATCTGGGGGCTACAAAGCAACCTGGCTGTGGTAGGAGACTTCACTCCACTTTGAAAACAGGATGAACAAAAACCTGATTAAATTTTGCCTTCTGGCTTAAAAAAAAATCAGATTATTTCCCCAGACAAATGGAGGAGAAAGTGCTTCTGCAAGTCTTAAGATCACTCTTGCTTTCCCCAAACTCTCAGTCCCTTCTCTCCCTGCTTGAGGTTCCCTTCCTGTTTGAGGTTCCCTTCTATAGCTGTGGTGTTGGAAAGTGTGTCAAGTCACAACTGACTTATGGCAAACCAATTCATTCTGAGATTTTTACAAGGTCATGGTAATAATCTTCTAAAAAGCTAATTTACGTGGTAGTCAAATGTAGGCTTGCTCACAACTATAATGCTAGTAGCTCTTTTGGCTCACAAAGTAGAAATTTTGCTCACAACACTTCACAGGTTAGAGGAAACATTGCCAGGTATGGCAACCAGTGGGAGACTGAAGCAGTAGGGACATGGAGAAATTGTCCTCAGTGACAGTGTGATGTCCTTTCTGGGGAAAACCCAGAAATGAAGTCATGTCTCTCTAGGAATCACCCGAAACTCTATGGTAAAACATAGAGTTTTGGTGTTTCCTAAAGAGGACTGACATCACTTCCAGGTTTTGCCAGAAAGTGACATCATGCCATTTGCCTAACAGCCAGAGCGTTGGTATGAAACAGGAGTTGGCTGCTTGGCAACCTGCTGTAGCCACTTTTCTTGTGGTGATGTATTGGGAGGGGGGAATGATATATCTCCACAATGAAATAAATTAGAGATTGACTTTTTTTTACCAAAAAAAAATGAAAGGTGGAAACCTAGAGAAGATTATCCATGTTTTAGCACAATGGTATATCAGTGGTTAAGATGCTGAACTGCAGACCAGAAGATTAGTAGTTCGGCAGTTCGAGACCCGAGTGCTGCATGATGGAGTGAGCTCCTGTCTCTGGCCCCAGCTCCAGCCAACCTGGCAGTTCGAAAGCAAGAAACTGCAAGTAGATAAATAGGTACCGCTTTGGTGGGAAGGTAACAGCGTTCTGTGTGCCTCGGTGTCTAGTCATGCCAGCCACATGACCACAGAGATGTCTTTGGACAGCAATGGATCTTTGACTTGGAAACAGAGATGAGCACCGCAACCCTAGAGTCAGATTTGACAGGCTTTCGAGCAAGGGAAACCTTTACCTTTACTATATCAACATAACAGTATTAAATCACCATTAAAAAAAAAAAACCTACCAAGGTAACCTGCTATGTGGAAGTTTTGTTCCCAGTGCATTATATGAGCAGCAGAAGCAACAGGAAAACTACAGAAGTCTGTCCCCATATGGGAAATGTGCAAGGCAATGTCTCTGCCTTTTATTTTGTTCTATATACCGTGTTTGGTCAGTACAGAAACTCTATAACTGACAACACAGCCACTCTCTCCACTTTTCCATAATGCACACAAAAAGCTCGTAAACTGTATATTCACGGTGTCGTTTTCAAGTCATAGAGAGAGAGCAAAGCAGAGAGGCAAAGATCAGGATTCTCCCACCTCCTCTTTCCTTTAGGGCATAAAAAATATCTGTCTTGATAGGGAAAAGAGAAGGGATGACAGCCCGTAAGTGACAGCATTAGCACATTACTATTTCAGACTGCTGTCTGATTTTCATACCACCATTTGGAGTTCATCTACCCCAAATGACAGCTCTCCTGAATACCGGTGAGATTGTCACTGTCTTTTCTCTCCAGGTCAGTCCTGGACATTTGGCAAACCCTATTTTAATGTCAGAGCAACCCTCCTTTGCTCGCCTGCCCCGTCCCTGGAATGAACTGTGCTCCAGATGATATTTAAAGGTCACCATCAAGGACTGTCCATTCTCTCTCCCTCTCGACTAAATCTCCCAGGGCAAAGAGTGGGAATAAATTTACCAGGTGTTGTGAGCAGGAGTTGGAGGGGGAGCATGATGGTGGAGTTCTGATTTCTCAGGGTGTCCATAAAAAAAAAGATTTGGTAGGAAGAGACAGTAGACAGGTCAAGGACACTCCTTGTTTACTTCTACATACCAAGAGTTCTCCCTTTCAGATGAGACGAACTCAAAGATCTATCAAAAGGCAAATAATTGCCAATTCTCTTGTTCCTTAGGGGCTCTTCATGTAGCTATAGGGAGACATTTCCCCCCCCTAGCTAAGTTGAAATCTTGTCTGTCTGCCTGGTCTGCCTGTCAGCCACACTGAATGAGATGGCTACCACCTGTAGGTTAGAAAATATTAACACTCAATGAACAATAACTTTAAAAATGAGTTGATTGAAGATTCTATTATTGCTCATTACACAGTGCTTTAATGTTAATATTTTCTGTCATTCACACCGTGGTCCTCTTGTATTCTTACCACCTGTAGGATGGCAGCCCTAGAGATCGGGCCCAGCCTGGCCCATTGTGGGCCTCATGCTATCCTGGTGGGCACAGTAAGCATACTAAAACAGAACGCTTGAAAAGGGCTTTTGCTGTTGCATCTTCGAACTATGCTTTGCTGCTAACAATCATTTCCTGCGCATGAATGACTGCCCTTGAAAGCCTATTAGCATCCCTATTAAAATGGAACCCTATTAGTACTGAAGCTCAACTTTGGTGCATTTACTGGTGTTCCAATAATTAATATCTAGCATCTACCATCCCTCTCTCTTTTTTTTTTATTGTTAGGTCTTTATTGATTGCCAGGATGGCGTAATGAGTATTCTTATCCTTGATCTTGAGTTCAGATAATGTGGCGATGTTGCAGTGAAAAGAGAACAAAATGTGTTTCAGAGGAATAATGGAAATAGCCATAAATAATTCCCCCTCCTATATTTTAGCTCAAATAGAAGAAGAAGAAGAAGAAGAGATTGGATTTATACCCCGCCCTCCACTCCCCAAGGGAGTCTCAGAGCAGCTTTCAAACTCCTTTTCCCTTCCCGTCCCCACAACAGACACCCTGTGAGGTAGGTGGGGCTGAGAGAGCTCTTTCCCAAGCTGCCCTTGAGGGAACAGCTGGTACATAGCTATGGCTTGCCCAAGGTCATCCAGCCAGGTGCAAGTGGAGGAGTGGGGAATCAAACCCGGTTCTCCCAGATTAGAGTCCGTGCACTTAACCACTACACCAAACTGGCTCTTTAACCACTACACCAAGATGTGTCTTTAAACAGTAAAAAGCAAAGCTTGTATGATCTTTTAAAGTTTCCTTTTAACGTTCTTTATTTTTTTAAAGGGGGAGGGGGGAAATCCAGCAACTAATAAAAAGGTGAGGAGGAGTATACATAAAGTAGACTTAAAAATGTAACAACACTGATGGCAGATCTACACATAAGTTTCTATAAAAAGTTTCCAAATATCTTAAAATAAGTCCATACACGATTGTTGTCTATATGCCATGTGTTCAAATATTGATACACCTGTAAGGTCCTTAGTCCATTAATTTACAGGAGGTTGGTGTGTATCTCTCCAGTGTTGTGATATAGGTCTTTTAGATGTAGTAAGGACACAGTGGTTCCATTTTCACTGGCCACCAGTTAGTCTCCAAGAGACAGGCAAATAGTTTAAAAGTACACAGGCATCCTCAGAGATCAAGGATTAATTCAAATACAAAATGTTAAAGGGACACATCCTGTGATTTACAATATCAATAGTAAATGTTTCTCAACCCTTTACTAATAAAAAATTATTCCTGCTATTTTTATTTTGTCCATATAGTGGTTAACAGTGTTTTACTAAATAATTTCAGATGGCTGACCGTGTTAGTCTGTAGTAGTAGAATAAAATTCAAGTCCACTCGCACCTTGAAGACCAAGAACTTTCTACTCAAAAGGGAGTCCAGGGGTGCGACCCCCCCAGATAAAGCGGAGAGGGGGGAGCTAGGCTATTTCCTTTGGAGGAATTTGACCCACAGTTGCAAGATCATGCCTCCCTTTGAAGTTGCAGGTGCAGCCCTTCAGTGTGTGATCAGACACAACTGCGGGTGAGGTGGTTTTTTGCTATTTGTTTTCCATGCATTTAACTGAGGAATCGATGAATCACACCTCTGCACTGAGAGCTCCCTATGGAGTTTGCGATGATGCGCTTACTGAGAAGGGGGAAAAAACAACAGCACGGAGTCGGGATGGCCTGATCAGATCATCCCGATGGCATGAGAGCACGCTAGAGTGATCAGACAGGGGAAAGTCCATCGGTCGCCCATAGCAACCCATTTACTACCGGATTTCCCCCTGGTGTCTTTTAACTCAGCTTCTGTGGAGCATAACGGGTTGCCAATGACTTTGGAAAGCTTCCCAGATGTTGCTGTCTGATTACTCCCTTTAAATCTGCCCAGCATTCGTGCCTGTGTCGGGTCTAATTGTGAGTATGATCACAGCCCAGGTGAAAACCGCAGATTTATGTTCAAGTCATGGGAACAATTTCATGTTGCTTAAAGTAAGAGGGTGGGGAGCAGAGGCATCCTAGTTTACTCTTTGGATCTTGCCCATTCCTCCTTTGTTGGATCCACCACACTTGGCTGAAATCTGCACCAACCAGAAATGGTGTCATCTTCATTGGAGGTTATGCTGAGGACAGAGATGAGAAACAGAGGGCCCAAGAAACTGAAATGCACAGGCTGGGTCTCAAAAGGAATCCATAGCAGAGGCCTATCATATGCTTTCCACTTCAGAGACCCTGCACAGGAACTCCAGGAGAGCAGTTAAGAAGTTAGGCCTCTAGGCCTCATTGCCAGCGGAAATACCAGACAATCTGGCATGCAGATAGTTCCTCCAGTGAGCAGTAGAAGGATTATGTGTTTGTGTTTGAGGGTGTGTATGTGTGTGTGTGTGAAGTGTAGTCAAGTCACTTTTGACTTATGGTGACCCTATGAATGAATGTCCTCCAAAACATCCTATTATTGACAGCTTTACTTGGGTCTTGCAAACAGAGGGCCAAGGCTTCATTTACTGAGTCAATACATCTCATATTGGATCTTTCTCTTTTCCTGCTGCCTTCAACTTTTCCTAGCATTATTGTCTTTTCCAGGGACTCTTGTCTCCTCATAATATGACCATAGTACGATAGCCTCATTTAGTCATTTTAGTTTCTAGGGAGAGTTCAGGTTTCATTTGATCTAGAACTCACTTCTTTGTCTTTTTGATGGTCTGTGGCAGGTGTGGCCAAACTTGCTTAACCTAAGAACCACATAGAATAAACATCAGATGTTTGAGAGCCGCAAGACATGAACAAATATTGCACACACTTTTTTACTTAAAATATGCAAATTTGCTTTTTACTAGCATTAAATGAGACTGCCAAAAATAGAAACAAAAGGGGTAAAAGCAGGTATTGATAATGATATTTATTTGAAGAAGAAGAGATTGGATTTATACCCTGCCCTTCACTACCGGAGCGCTAAGAAGACGCCATCTTGTGTATTTATTTAGAATTTTTAAATGTTGATGTTTTTAAATTGTAAATCTGTTTTTATGATTTTATATGTTGTTAGCCACCTTGAGTCGGTTGTATAACTGACAAGGCGGGATATAAGTGAAACAAACAAACAAACAAACAAACAAACCTAAGGGAGTCTCAGAGTGGCTTACAATCTCCTTTCCCTTCCCCTCCCCACAATAGACACCTGTGAGAGCTCTGACAGAAACTGCTCTTTTTCAAGAACAGCTGTGCCAGAACTATGGCTTGCCCAAGGTCATCCAGCAAGTGCAAGTGGAGGAGTGGGGAATCAAACCCAGTTCTCCCAGATTAGAGTCCGCACACTTAACAATTACATGCTGTCTAATGATATTTATTTGTTTGCTAATGATATTTGGCTTGGAGAAGGGATTTAAAGAGATAAATGCCTTCTCCAAGCCAGCCGGGGGGGGGGGGGGCTTTGAGAATGCATTTAAAGTTAAAGTTGTTTTCTTTCTCTACTCCTTTCCCCCACCTCAAGCCTATCCAGGGAGGGGAACACTGGCTGGGGAAGGGAAGACCGATCAGGGAGGCATGCCTCTCCATCATTTCCCCAGCTGCCCTGCCATGTGAAAGAGCGACATGTGGCTCTCAAACCACAGTTTGGCCACTCCTGGTCTGTGGCATCCATAAAACCATAAAATCTGTAAAAGAAGGATCTTATAAGAGACTCCTTGTAAGAAAAGAGTATGGCTCTGCCTGTAACCCACCACAGACAAGGACAGACATAAAGAACTGATGGGATTTTGAATGTCTGTTATTGGCTGAATAGATAATTTCCTGTTACTGGAAGCCTACCAGGTAGTCTTCCTTGTGTTGAGTTCCATATATTCTGTGGCCTGTGCTGGATGGTAAGGCTATTGAATGGTCTCTGTCTATGATGAGAAATTACCTCATTTCCTTTGGAGCAGCCTTTGGGAAACAGTAAATGAGGGTGTTATAGACCCACCTCTTTCTAAGTGTGGCTCATACTAATAAAGGTTGATTTGAATTAAGCACTCTCTAGCATGGAACCACTAGTCTAGGAAGGATAGAATGTCTGACGCCTCCCTGAAGTTGTCTGAGTGGCTCCCTCTGAAGGATTTATGGGTACTTAAGGTAGATTAAGTAGCCAGTGGCCTATTATGCACAGGTATTTTCCCTCACTTTTACTGTGCATGTCTGTTGGGTTTTCTTTATCATTCTGCATTGATTTTCCTCCCTTCAGAACTCAGTTTGCATTCTGGTCACTATTTCCCTGGGTTTTCTGAAAGTGCTTCTGTGCCAATTTTCCCTTGTTTCACTTCCAAGCTGAAGGTCATTCAAAAGTGTACAGATTCCCTCAGATTTCCCCCTGCCCTTTTGCTTCCCCTCGAAGGTCACCCCCACCCACATCAAGGTAATTCTGCCCACTTTGCACCTTTCACCATCCTCCCCCCTTCATCAGTGTACAAGCATAATTTTCCCCTCAGTTTTTTAATTTTTAATATATTTTTTTGAAAAGGCATGAGTCTAGCAATATTAGACTATCGCTAGTCTTGGATCGTTGAATTAAAAAAAAATTAAAACGATGGGGGAAGTTTAAAAGGAGCTGTGCAAGGTTTAGTTCCCTGCTGGTATTGACTTGAAAGGGGGACCGGAGAGGAGGCAAACAGCCATATCCCCAGTGCACCCCCCAAAAAAAGGATTTCAGTGCTGCACACAAACAAAATAAAGGGAGGGGGGTCATCAGCATGTCCCATTTGTCCTTCTGGTTACTGAATACAACCACTAAACATTGGCTTGCCTGGAATATAGAATTAGAGAAGCATCTCAAAAATCCTGTGATACCCGGCTCTGCCATTAGTCTCTGACAGTGATATTTTATAAATAATTTGCAAGCACATTTGCAATGTCCTTAACCATGCATTCTTATCAGGACACCCTCCTGACTCAGCTAAGGTCATCCCCAAGAAGCCCCACCGACTCCAGCACAGCTGTCTTGGAAGCAACGAGAAGCTCTCGAGAGACCCGAATGGGCAGGGAGGGATATTTATATATTTTAATCACCCGTTGTATATTTCTAAATGCATCTTGGGATTTCCTCCCCTAATTTCATTTGAACAGGGAGACCTGATGCACCAGGGGTTCTGGAGAACATGTTATTGGAAAAGTCATTTTCCTCATATTTGCCATATCTGTCTTCACCTTGAAGCCCGATGTATTAATTTAGCTCTTCTGAATGCATGACCGGTCAGACTTGAATTCCTCTTACCTTACTGAACGCTGAAGGTCATGCCTAAGGACTCTGGGTGTACAGAGCTACCTCACCCTCTGCTCCTTGCAAATTGGCTTTTTTTGGGTCATGCAATACACAGAGAAAGAGAGAGAAGAAACACCTCAGTGTGTAGTATAGAACATGGTCCTGAGGATCAGGTTAGCACTTCCTAACCTGGCCCTACATTTATGATGAACGAGGCACAGCCAGGGACAGAACTAGGAACCACTTAGTCAGAATTGGCTGTCCCTTGTGTCAAGCCAATCCTTGGGGTGACTCACTCGCAGGAACTCATGAAGCTGCCTTGTCCTAAATCAGGTGTGTGTGTGTGTGTGTGTGTGTGTGTGTGTAAAGTGCTGTCAAGTCAAAGCTGACTTATAGCAACCCCAGTGAGAGCCTTTCAAGGCAAGTGAGAAGCCATGACCTTCCACTGCAGAGTCTTGAATCAGACCCTTGGTCCATCAAGATCAGTATTGATCTTTTTCCCAACTGGTGAGTCAGGAACCAAAAGAACATAAGAGAAGCCAATGCTGGATCAGGCCAATGGCCCATCCAGCCCAAAACTCTGTCATACAGTGGCCAAAAATACCAGCGCCATCAGGAGATCCACCAGTGGGACCAGGACACTAGAAGATCTCCCCCAGCACCAAGAATACAGAGGATCACTTGCTCCAGACTGAGAGCTCATATGTATACCTTGTGGCTAATAGCCACTGATGGACCTCTGCTCCATATGTTTATCCAATTCCCTCTTGAAGCCATCCATGCTTAGCCACTGCCACCTCCTGTGGCAGTGAATTCCATGTGTTAATCACTTTTTGGGTGAAGAAGAACTTCCTTTTCTCAGTTCTAACCCTACTGCTCATTAATTTCATTGCGTGCCCACAAGTTCTTGTATTATGAGAAAGGGAGAAAAGTACTACTTTCTCTACCTGCTCTATCCCATGCATAATCTTGTAACCCTCAGTCATGTCACCCCTCAGTTGTTGTTTCTCCAAGCTAAAGAGCCCCAAGCGCTTCAACCTTTCTTCACAGGGAAAGTGTTCCAACCCTTTTATCATTCTAGTTGCCCTTTTCTGCACTTTTCCCAATGCTATAATATCCTTTCTGAGGTGTGGTGACCAGAATTTTACATAGTATTCCAAATGAGGTTGCACCATCAATTTAGACACGGGCATTATGATACTGGCTGATTTGTTTTCCATTCCCTTACTAATAATCCCCAGCATAGTGTTGGCCTTTTTTATTGCAGTTGCACACACTATCTCGACATTTTCAGTTAGTTATCGACTATGACTCCAAGATCTCTCTCTTGGTCCGTCTCGGCCAGTTCAGCCCACATCAACGTGTATTTATAGTTAGGACTTTTGGTTGCAAAGCCTCTGAAACTGAGTTGCGGGCCTGCCCTCCCTGCCCATTCCATTTCTCTTTTTCATATTTTGGAAAACAAGATCTGACCTTGGAAACATTATCTTCTATGTCATACGCCAGTTGGTATTTTCTCTTCACTGCATGTACATGTTGATCAAGTAAAATGTGTCCTGGTGGTTACTAGAGTGAATTTCTCAGAATCTTAGGGAGTAAATGGAGAAGAAGGGGTGGTGGTCAAAGGCTGGAATGTCACCTCCATATGGAATGTATGTTGGAATGCCCACTTGCTTGGGGTTTATAATGGGGGGTCAGATATGCCCTTGTGCAATGGCTTCTCAAAAATATCTGTTGAAAATGGAAGGATGAACTAGATAGGTGCCAAGGTCATAGTTTTCCTAGGGAGACAGAAACATCCTTGGGATAGTCTCTTGTTCTCAGCCTAACTTACTCTTGGATTGCCAGCTAAGAACTACCCAACCCCAGGAACTTGTCAGGGTGGAGCTGAGCATCGCACAGAATCATATGATGCTGTGACATGACTTCCGGTTGTATAACCAGAAGTGACATCACACATCACTAGGGTCAAGGGGTGAGAGGTTTCCTGCTATAGCAGGTGATATGGCCCCCTAACCTATGTTCTCTCTAAGCTGTGGAGTCTTGTGAGCAAAAAATTCTACTCTGTGAGCTACTGCCATTAAAGTTGGGAACGAGCACTTTGGCTGCTGCATAAATTAGTTTGCTCTGGAGCCATCCTTCCTAAGACAAAAATGTGTGAGCCAAAGGCTGAAAAACTGTGAGCTAGCTCACACTAACTCAGCTTAGAGGGAACACTGTCCCCAAACCTACCCCACTTCACTAAAAAAAAAAAATGTTGTGAGGAGAAAATGGAGCAAAGGAGAAACTTGCACACCACCCTGAACGCTTTGGAGAAAGGGTAGGATAAAAACAGATGGATAGGCTCATTGGCTAGCCCAGATATGGAGAACTGGTGTACCCTTTTCTGAATAACTGGGAAGAGTATCACCCCTACATGTTTTTCCTTTATACCAGGGAGTACAAGATCTAAGCCTTTCTTAATTAAGAAAATTCAAAGAGGGAGTCTGGCATGTCCCAGGGAGCCAGGGCTGCAGCAGGCCCCTTAGGCAGAGACAGCTCTGGAAAAAAGGTTTCACAGTTTGATGCTATAGTGGCATTTATATTAGGGAGAATGGTTGCGTAATGCATGCTAGCCATATGCTAGTTTCAGCTGGCAGCACTACACCAAATTTAATGGAATGCCTGTCGATATATACCTGAAGAGTTTCTGGAAGTTGATATTTTCACCATGCTGCCCATCCCTTGAGAAAATAGCTGTTTTCCCACAGTCACGCCGTGTGAAAATTGGCATTTGCATGGAGTTCCAGCTAATAATGAGTGGGCTGCATGCTGAAGAATAGGGAAGTCAAAAATGGCAGTGCTTTACAAGAGGAAATTATATGCCGTTGGATGTGTGATTAATGGCTTCTCCTGGTTTTGAAGACCGAATTCCACACGGGGCCGGAGCTCTCATGTGGAAATTACACAATCCCCTTACCAAAGGACCTAACTGAAAGTAAACATAATCTGGAGCTTTGACTGAAATATTCCTACTTTCTTTTAGAACAAATATTCCTATCAATGTCACCTACTTCCCAAGCTTGGTTAACTTCCAATGGTGAATTATTGTCAACCATTGAGGCTCAGGTACAAGGACAGACAAATGAATTCACGATGTCCGGTAACCAGGAAGCCATTGTGTAAGATCCAGCCAAGTATCACCTGTACAATACAAAAATAGCCTGATCTCATCAGATCTCGGAAACCGAGCAGGGCAGGCACTCGGATGGGAGACCACCAAGGAAGAGTTTGCAGAGGAAGGCAATAGCCAATCACCTCTGCACAGTCACTTGCCTTGAAAACCCTGTGGGGTCTCCATAAGTCCCTTACGACTTGATGGCACCTTACCCCCCCACACACATCCACATTGTCTCTACTGTCCAGACAGAGCAGGGATCGAACCAGGAGACCAGGCCTAGGTTCCTTCCTCCTCGTCCCACCAGGACAGCAGGTCAATCAAGGGACCAGCAGCCAGTTCAAGCCAAGGAGCAGGTTCTCCAGTCAGAGCCCTGGGGGTCGGGAGTCGGATGGCACAGAAGGCGGACCCTATTTCATTTCCTGCTTTAGAACCCTCTCGGCAGCTTCTCAGTCTGAGTGACTGAAGGCTGCTGTCCGATTACTTCAGTCTGTGAGGCCTGGTGAAGTCCCGGATTATGCCCATTTGCCTACTTTTTGTCTTCTGCTACTCCGCCCTGCTGTAACATATCTCACTCTTATCTTGTAAGTTTTTGCTTACCTTACGATTACCTGCCTCATCTGCCGCAGTTGCTAAAGGCTCTGTTACTGACAGATACGGATCTTAATATTACTGTCAATATAATTGAGCATCTGTGGAAAAAAACAACACAGTATTACAGGCAGGGGACCCACAAGGACTTACAGGGGCACCTCATTTTCCCTTTCCCCACTACTTCTGCAGTCCCTTCCCTGAAGGCCCCCATAGCCTCTCCCCTTTTTCTGCTTCCTTCTGTCTTTCCTGCCCACCAGCAAACCTACCTTAATCTGCTCTCCTGACTTCAGCTTTTCCTCCTTCATCCCCTCTGGCGGCCTTTGCTGGAAAAAAAAACTATGACCCACTTGTGCAATACTAGGAGGGCTGCCAACTCTAGGTTGGGACATTTCTCGAGATGTGGGGGTGGATCCCAGGGAGGGCAGGATTTGGAAAGGGGAGAGACTTCAGCAGGGGTAGAATGCCATGGAGTCCACCCTCCAGAGCAGCCATTTTCTCCAGGGGAACTGATCTGGGTGGTCAGTTGTGATTCCAGGAGATCTCTAGACCCCTCTTGGAGGTTGGCGACCCTAGATGCCAGCCACAGGACTGGGCCCCTGTTGTGCGATGCTGCCCATAAGGCCAGGCCCGGCTGCGTGGTGCAGAACCTGCAACCACTTGTGGGAGGCACCTCCATTTCCCCCGCACCCCATCCCCCACACTCTTTCCACCTTCGGGGCACATCAAAGAGAAACAGGTGACATGCAAAGAGAGACATGTGTCTCCCAAGCCACTGAGTATCAAAGTGTTGGACTAGGATCTGGGAGACCCCAGTACGAATGCCCACTCTGCCTAGGGTTGCCAGGTCCCCTCCCCACTCCAGTGGGGGGGATTTGTAGGGCATTCCGGGGGTGGGGTGGGATGCCCCCGAGCCCCACCCCCAAGCATAACCACTCGCAGTCATGGGCCACATGCTTGGCTCGCAAAAAGACTAAACTGAAGCTACTGAACTTTGGTTACGTCATGAGGAGACAAAAAAGAAAAGACAATAACACTAGGAAAAGCTGAAGGCAGCAGGAAAGGAGGAAGGCCCAAGAGGAGAACATAAGAAAATAAGAGAAGCCAACGTTGGATCAGGCCAATGGCCCATCCAGTCCAACACTCTGTGTCAAACAGTGGCCAAAAACACCAGGTGCCCTCAGAAGGTCCAGCAGTGGGGCCAGGACACTAGAAGATCTCCCACTGTTGCCCCCACCCCAGCACCAAGAATACAGAGCATCACTTGTCCCAGACTGAGAGTTCCTATCTATACCTTATGGCTAATAGCCACTGGTGGACCTCTGCTCCATATGTTTATCTAATTCCTTCTTGAAGCCATCCATGCTTGTAGCCGCCACCTCCTCCTGTGGCAATGAATTCCATGCATTAATCACTCTTTGGGTGAAGAAGTACTTCCCTTTATCTGTTCTAACCTAACTGTTCAGGAATTTCATGGAGTGCCCACAAGTTCTTGTATTATGAGAAAGGGAGAAAAGTACTTCTTTCTCTACCTGCTCTATCCCATGCATAAACTTATAAACCTCAGTCAGGTCACCCCTCAGCCGCCGTTTCTCCAAGCTAAAGAGCCCCAAGCACTTCAACCTTTCTTCATAGGGAAAGTGTTCCAACCCTTTCATCATTCTAGTTGCCCTTTTCTGCACTTTTCCCCATGCTATAATATCTTTTTTGAGGTGTGGCGACCAGAACTGTACACAGTACTCCAAATGAGGTTGCACCATCGATTTATAAAGGGGCATTATTATTATACAGGGGCTGATTTGTTTTCAATTCCCTTCCTAATAACTCCCAGCATAGTGTTGGCCTTTTTCATTGTAGTCGCACACTGTCTCAACATTCTCATTGAGCTATCTACTACGACTCTAAGATCTCTCTCTTGGTCAGTCTCTGCCAGTTCGGACCCCATCAACATGTATTTATAGTTAGTATTTTTGGCTCCAATGTGCATCACTTTGCACTTGGCCACATTAAACCCCATTTGCCGCAGTGATGTCCACTCGCCCATCCTTGACAGATCCCTTTGGAGTGCCTCACAATCCTCCCTGGTTCTCACCACCCTGAACAACTTTGTGTCATCTACAAATTTAGCCACTTTACTGCTTACTTCCAACTCCAAATCATTAATAAACAAGTTAAAAAGCATTGGACCGAGTACTGATCGCTGTGGTACCCCACTGCTTACCTCCCTCCACTGAGAAAATTTCCCATTTATACTCACCCTTTGTTTCCTTTTAATTAGCCAGGTTTTGATCCACAAAAGGACTTGTCCTTTTATCCCATGACTATTGAGCTTACTTAGGAGCTTTTGATGAGGAACTTTATCAAAAACTTTCTGGAAGTCAAGGTAAACAACATCTATTGGGTCCCCCTTGTCCACATGTTTGCTTACTCCCTCAAAGAACACTTACAGGTTAGTGAGACAAGATCTTTCCTTACAGAACCCATGCTGAGTCTTCCTCAATAGATTTTGTTCATCAAAGTGCCTCCTAATTTTTTCCTTACTAACAGTTTCCACCAACTTATCCGGTATCGACGTCAGTCTGACTGGCCTGCAATTTCCCAGATCTCCTCTGGAACCCTTTTTAAAGATGGGAGTGACATTTGCTACCTTCCAGTCCTCAGGAATGGAGGCAAATTTTAAGGAAAGATTACATATTTTGGGTGGGAGGTGGGTTGGCTCAAGAAAGGAAGCCACAGCTTTCAGTTTACTAGACCTGAGCAAGGCTGTTAAAGATAGGACGTTTTGGAGGTCATTAATTCATAAGTTCACTGTAAGTCAGAAGCAGCCTGACAGCACTTCACACACACCTTGCAATAGGCCAGAATCAGCCACAGAATGCCTTTTTGATAGGAACCCCCAATCATCTCAACTGACAAATGCATGATACATCTGCAAGTGTTGTTTGGCACATCCGTATTTTACATTTTTAAGGATGTACTCAACGAATTCTGAGTGCATACCTGAAAAAACAAAAACAAATGTTGTATATTTAAAACCGGGCTTTAGCTGCAAACCAAAGTGAAAAGAGCTGTTCTTCTGGTGTCATTCAAAGGGCATCATTTCCTTTGAGTTCTGCTGACCTGTGTCTGTCCTCCATCAGACAAAGTGTGCTTCAAGTACACAGGGGATATCTCGGGGGTGGGGGGGATTTGAGCATCCATCTGCTGCCCATCAGAAAGTTCACAGGTTCTTAAAAAGACAAGAAGATAAGAGGAAGGATGAGAGGAGTTAGGTTTCAAGGAGCTTGGCAGGAACTCATTGGCAGGTAGTGTGAGATCAGGGAATGAGCTCAGAAGCAACATCACACAGTGTGGCTAAGGCAGATGTTTTTCGATTGAAGGTCCCATCCGGGATCGACAGCGTAGGTGCAAGACAATGGTGATGCAAAGGAATTAAATTTCACATCACTGGAAAGCTGCAAGTCCCCCTGGAACGTGAGAATGTCTGGAGAAATTAGCACAGCTGGCAGCCAAAAAAAGCAAATGCTGTGCAACAAAACAACAGATTCTCGTGGCACCTTAAAAACCAATGAGAACATGCACACACAAGGAAAGAAGCAGCAGGAGAGTGGATTTTTCTAAAGCAAGAGTAGAAGGGACAGTATTCCAAGACACAGTTGTCCGACAGTTGCAGAGTAGCAGCAAAAAGCCCAGACCTGGATGGCCCAGGCTAGCCTGATCTCGTCAGATTTTAGAAGCTAAGCAGGATCAGCCCTGGTTAGTATTTGGAAGGGAGACCGCCAAGGAATGCCAGCATAACTATGCAAAGGCAGGCAATGGCAGGCAAGAAGAAGAAGAAGAGATTGGATTTATACCCTGCCCTCCACTCCCCAAGGGAGTCTCAGCCTGAGGCTGATTTTACACCTCCCCTCTAAAGTAGTTTGACTGCTGTCTTTTCCTGTGCTGATTTCACAGTGGTGTGAAATTTCACTCCAGGGGGTTTAAGTGCACTAAGAAACTACAATTGTTTAAAGCAGAATAAAGCGGTTTAATACTAGCTTGACCACAGGAGGGCAATTAGTAGATATGGGCATTTCAGTAGCAGCACGGTTTCACACCGCACAGAGGTATGGGCAGGTTTTTTTGGAACTAGAATGATTCCAGCGGGAAAGTCAGATGTAAAATCAGCCTTAGGGCGGCTTACAAACTCCTTTTCCCTTCCCCTCCCCACAACAGACACCCTGTGAGGTAGGTGGGGCTGAGAGAGCTCTTTCCCAAGCTGTCCTTGAGAGAACAGCTGGTACAGAGCTATGGCTTGCCCAAGGTCATCCAGCCAGGTGCAAGTGGAGGAGTGGGGAATCAAACCTGGTTCTCCCAGATTAGAGTCCGTGCACTTAACCACTACACCAAACTGGCTCATCAAGAAATGGTAGAGTGTTTGTGGATCACTCCATTCTGGTAAAGAACTGGCAAAGTAAGGTGTATAGGGTTGCCAACAGGGATTTGCCCCCTTTTGCAACCACCAATCCGCCGGCTCCAATCCAGCTGGCAGGGGAATCCTGCCCCCAAAGTACTCAGTTTGCGCCAATGTGCCCAGGACATTGTGTGTGTGTGTGTGTGGGGGGGGAACGCTCTATCATTAGAGAGAAAAAACTCTATGGTAACAAAGCATGCACCAAAGAAGACCCAGAGGAAGAGAGAGACCCCTCTGCTGGCAGCCAGGTAAGACCTGGCAACCCTAATAGTGTACATAAAATTGTAAAGAGGGACAGCTGCCTTCCATAGTGAGTGCTTAGCTTCCAGGTCTTCCTGAATCTGATATTATCAGATCTGCTTATGAATTCCAAAGCAGAAGTTTAAGACTGCGCCTTTGAAAAGTTTTCCCATTAATGATGGTAACCCCTGAATCTGTGGCTCTGACCTGTATGGCCCAGGGTAGCCTGATCTCCTCAGACCTCCAAAGTTTAAGCAAGGTCAGCCCTGGTTAGAACTTGGATGGGAGGCCACCGAGGAAGTTCACGGTTGATAGGCAGAGGCAGACAGTGGCAACCACCTCTGCTTGTCTCCTGCCTTGAAAACCTTACAGGTCCACCTTAAGTCAGCTGCAGCTTTGTGGCACTTTCCACTAGGGTAGCCAACCTCCAGGTGGCACCTGAAGATCCCCCGCTTTTACAGACAGCAGCTCCCCTGGAGAAAATGGCTGCTTTGGAGGGTGGGCTCTATGGCATTATGCCCTGCAAAGCTCTGTCCCCTCTCCAAACCCCACCTTCTCCAGGCTCCATTCCCAATATCTCCAGGTATTTCCTAACCCAGGGCTGGCAACCCTGCTTTCCACCCACCACTTATATTAATGAATGTCCAGAAAGCACCTCCCTTTCTGCCTGAGTGTTTCCATTTTGAATGTCTGGTTTATGTTCATTTATTTTCTTGCCCCAAGAGAGTTTACAATGAGACAGTCCAGACAGCAGCAAATTAGGGTTGCCAAGTGTATCAAACTTACTGGCGGCGGGGGGGGGGAAGCTCTGCTGGCCGGGAGCTCTATGGTATCATAGAGTTTTGGGGTGATTGCCAGAGCGTCGCCCTGGCAACGCCCCCAACGTGATGGCGTCACTTCTGGGTGACCTCATTACTTGAGGGAAGTCATCCAGGCTGGACAACCTCGGGGGTGGGGTTTACCCCGCCAGCCGAATGCTGGCCGGCGGATCAGGAACCCCTGTAGCAGGGGATCCCCTGCCCCCCTGGGCTGACTTGGCAGCCCTACAGCAGATTAATATTGGCACAAGTTATGAGCCTGGGCCTGTGTAGTGGGGCCTAGTGGCTACAGGGAAGCCTGTATTGGAGTAGCTATCAGAGCCTACATTTCCCAGGTTCCCTCTGGACCCTGTGATTGGTTAACAGTGGGATTTGGAGGGAAAACTTACACCAGTGGAGGAGTAGAAGGTGGAGTCTGGGAAGAAGAGATAAAAGGCTTCGCCCAAAGTGGGATGGGGTTCACTCTTAGGGAGCAGAGCTGAGGAGAGGCTGCTGCAGATGGAGGGAACCGTCATCCAGGAAGGGGTGAATCACCTTGAAGCAGGGTTGCCAGGTCCAGGTTGGAAAGTACCTGGAGACTTTGGGGGTGGAGCTAGGAGAGGGTGGGGTTTGGGGAGGGGAGGGGAGGGACTTCAGCATGGTAGAATGCCACAGAGTCCACCCTTCAGAGCAGCCCTTTTCTCCAGGGGAGCTGATCTCTGTCAGCTGGAGGTCAATTGTAAAAGCAGGAGATCCCCAGGCCCCACCTGGAGGCTGGCAACCCTATCTTGAAGCCTATCAGTGAGAGACATATTGGGACAGTCTATTTTGTTTGTGTACCTGCCTTTACTGTTCTCTTTATCTGACACAGTACCTGAATTACAGTTGTTATTATTCCTCTTTAATGAAATTGTTTGTTACTCTGCCTGAGTCCTCATGGACTCAGTTGGGAAAGAAGTGGATAAAGGGTTTGGGTGGGTGCTCTGAGCCCTCCCAAGTAGACCCGTACCAGAGCGGTGGCAGCCATTAGAGAGCTTTTCTAGCATGTACCAGCAAATATGCTATAATGTGATGCTTTGGCTATTTGCTGTGTCTCCTGCTCCACCTGCATTAGCTAACATGGGGGTGATCCATCACTTTTCTGCAATTCCATATTTTGGAGATGGCAAGCTCAACCGCTGCCCCTCCTCTTTACTGCTTTTTGATTAGCATGATTGAATTAGGCATGGTGTGGGTTCAAGCATTCAGATTATAAGAAAGTTCAGTGAATAAATAAAAAGCACATGCATGGACTGTACAAGCATCAGCCAGAGAAAGGATAAAAAGTACTGGTCTTGTTGCGATATTATTAACTCACTCATTTATAAACTATTTAGATATGATCTCTAAGGTGGAAGGCATTCCTCCATGATGGGGTATCAAAGATCTGTCCGGAGAGTTTGATCTTTGGTGATTCATTCACACATGCTACTTTCCTGGTTTCTGTTATCATGGAAAGTGTCATCAAGTCACAGCTGACTTACGGTGAACCCTGCAGGGGGTTTCAGGGCAAGAGATGTTCAGAGTTGATTTTTCCATTGTCTGCCTCTGTGTAGCAACCCTGGACTTCCTTGGTGGGCTCTCATCTGAGTAATAACCCTGCTTAGATTCCAAGATCTGGCATGATTGGGTTACCCTGGGCCAGGGGTGGGCAAATTGCGGCCCGGGGGCCACATGCGGCCTGCCACAGAGTTTTTTGCGGCCCGCCAAGAAGATTTCAAGACTTCAAGAAAAATTGAGCCTAGACTTCCGGCAAGATTTGCGACCATGGCGGACGCGCTCCTCCGCACTAGCGGGGAGCGCGATCCGTACCCGGCGGGAAGAAGGGGCTTCGGACCGGTGCCGAGCCCCCAGAGACCCTAGTGAAGGGGCTCTGCCTGGGGTGGCACGAGGGGGATCTCTCCCTACGGTGGCGATCGAGGGATTGAGGTCCCCTTTCATCACCCCCATAGGTTCCCCCGTCCGTGGGAGCCGTATGGCTAAAAGCGCAAAACCGAGAAGCAGCAGAGAGTGTGAAGCAATGAGGCTGGAACTGACAGTTACGCTTGGAGAAACAGTGAGTCTGAAGTAAAAAGAAACAGAATACAGCGGGAAAGGCGGGTGGAGTAAAAACCCCCCCCCTCGAGACTGGCGTACTTACGGGACTCTTTACGTGGCGTTACTGCATGAAAAAACGTATGTTCGGCTTGCTTGATGGCAGCATCGCTCTTTAGAGGATATGAACTTTAAAAAGATATAAGCGCAGTCGTGGAATTTGCTCCTTTCGTCCATCTTATCTAACTATCAACAAAGAAGCACAGTCTCAACAATGGCGGGGAAACCGAAACCTTCCCCCAAACTAGGAAGTACAGCTCCGAGTTCAAAGGTTGATACCACGGAGATGAGCACGGTGTTCTCCTCGTTATTGCGACCTCTAGTGGACCAAATGACAGCTCTCAACGTTAAGATGGACAAGATGCAATTGGACCTGAAGGAGTCGAATAAAACTACAGAGAAGCTGCAGCGAGAACTTCTGGAAGTTAAGACTTCAGTTAAAAATCATGATTCAAGACTACAAAAAGCGGAGAAAGAAAAGGCCTTCCATTCTGATCAGCTCTTGAAACTTCAGATGGAAAGATCGAATTTTTTCCTAAGACTTCAGAATGTACCAGAGGATAAAGGAGAAGACCTTAAAAATCTGTTAAGTGAAGCGCTTGAACCAGTGACGGGCTTAAAAGCAGCGGAAATAAAAAGCGATATGGATATGGTTTACAGAACCTATCCAGATTATACTAAAAAGAAAAGCCTGCCTGGTGAGATTCAGATAAGGTTCTCCAAAAAGTCAACAAGAGATGTGGTGCTCAGGACCACAAATAAAGCAGTTCTGAAGATCAAAGGAAAAGAAGTTAAAGTGATGAAAGACATCCCATTTGAAATAAGGAAAAGAAGGAAAGCCTATGGAAAACTGACATCTTGGCTACAGTCTGAATCTATTATCTATAGGTGGAATGTTCCGGAAGGACTGAGCTTCAGCACCAAAAACAAGAAATACAAGATTGACTCTGTCCAACAGGCGAAAAGTTTTTTGGAAAAAAGCAAAGAAAAGAAAAAAGAGAAAGACTCAGATGGTTCACTGGCATCGCAAGAAAGTATGTATGGATTTGATAGCTCAAAGAGCGAAGAAGAAACGTCTGACTCGGAAAAGGGAGCAGCAGCCCCAAAAGTACAAGAAGAGACTGTTAAGACAAGAAGAGGACGAAAGAAGAAATAAAGGCTGAAATGTTTTTTGAAACTGCACTTATATATAATAGATTATGTGTATAATTAAGCATTCCTTCAAAAGAGCATGTCTGTCAAACAGCTTTTTTTATTTTTCATGTATCATCAGTAACAATTTTATCTAAATATTAGCCAAGGTTTAAAACACTTCATATGTATTAATGGCATAGCAATATTAAGCAAATGATAAAGCACACTCTGTATAAGGTAAACATAGCTTAGAAAAGTAGCGTTGTAGAATTAGATATAGATAAAATTAATAAAAATTTAAAAAAAAAAAAAAAAGAAAAAAAGAAAAATTGAGCCTAAATTCAATTTGCTCTCTTATCCCATCACTGCTGATATCGATACAGCACCTGAGGAGCTGCAGCTTGAACTTATTGACATGCAGTCAGATCACACCATGAAAGAAATGTTTAATGCTGTGACATTAGTTGACTTCTACAAATCTTTGTCTGCTGAAAAAATTCCCATGTATGAAGAAATTTGCTGGGAAAATGTTCTCTATATTTGGGTCTACATATATTTGTGAGCGAAGTTTTTCTTGCATGAAGATCAGCAAGAGTAAATATAGATGCTCTTTGACAGACATTAACTTGCAGGCTGTGATGAGAATCTCAACAAGCAATCTCACTCCTGATTTCAAAAAAATTGTAGAAAAGTGTGATAGGGTACATTTGTCTCATTAAACTGATTCTAAAATTAAATGTGCTCGCAGCTATAGACGATATGAAATTAGCACAATAAATAAATTTAATAAAACTACCACTATTTTATTTAATTTATATTTATTGATTTTTATGATACAATTTATACCTTTTCTGAAATGCAAAGTTAACTAATAAATGCAATCATTTTAAAAGGTGCAGCCCTCCGCTAAGCTCCGCTCCCACAAAGTGGCCCCCGAGCCAAAACAATTGCCCACCCCTGCCCTGGGCCGTTGTCGGGGTGGTTCATGTTATAGTCATCAGATAATGAACAGGGGAGAAAGGCAGGGTATAACTTAAGTCAACTATTAATAAATAAAACTGTTGTAAGCCACCTTGGAGATGGGATAGAACTCTTGGAAACAAGTCAATAGTTTTCTGTATAAGAGGTTATTTTTCTTTGTTTTCCCGTTTGCGTGTGATACCTCCATTAACGCTCTCTGGCAACTGGTTTACCATCTGACTTGCCTTGACAGACAGTTATTAAGCCCCACGACAAAGTCTTTGACTGTTTTATTTCACAAATGACTCTATTAAAATATCCTCTTGTGTGTCTGAAAAGTCATCCTTGTCTCTTTCCTATGGCCCAGGTAAATTGCTTTAATCTGACAGCTATGTATTACTAAATCACTAAACTTTGCTCACGAGCAAACTATACAATCTGCTCTGACTAGGTTATGGATTGCAGTAAGATGTATCGATTCTAATTTGCCCAAACTGTTTTGCACTGTCTCGGCCTCTTCACTCATTTGTCACCAGGCTTCAATATTTGTGTTTAACAAAGCATCTGTCAGTAGCGGAGCTGCAGACTGGCTTTAAGCCAGTTATACAAGCCCGTTTGTGGGGACCACATGCATAAAACGGCATACAGCAGGGTTTACTGTGCGAGCAAACAGGATTGCCATGGAATACAGCTAATCCATTAACAAATAAATCACCCTTCACAGAAGGGCAGAGAGCTTAAAAAAATATTTCCCCCCAATGCATAATTCAGTGCACTTTAAAAGTATGGCGGTCATATTTTCACATCTGAAACGCAAGCTTGAAAAATTTGTGGCCTTAAAAATGTGGATTATTCTGATGGTCTAATGCAACAGGTGCCCTGACCTGGATAGCCCAGGTTAGCCCGATCTCGTCTGATCTCGGAAGCTAAGGAGGGCTGGCCCTGGTTAGTATTTGGAGGGGAGACCACCAAGAAAGTCCAGGGCTGCTCTGCAGAAGAAGGAAATGGCAACCCATCTCTGAACATCTCTTGGCTAGACAACCCCGTGGAGTCACCATAAATCGGCTGCGACTTGATGGCACTTTTCACTCCCAGAGTGAGACAGGTTTTGAGTGTAACTGGGGCTGGGGTGGGGGAGGTGCCAAAACTCTCAAGAGGGAAATCGCATTTTCAATCTGTATCATGCAAACTGATGAACTTTTAAACATTTTCGAAAAGAATTTTGTGGAAGAAGTTCCAGAACTCCTTTTTGGCGTGTTCCCCCGGGAAAAAAAGCTGAGTGTAAGAGTAGCCAGGTAATATAGTGGTTGAGTGACTGCAATTGCTCACGTGCCAGTTTATAAAATCTGTGGTTTAGGCCCTCATATAAACAAACCTCGGGGTCAGGGGTGTCGATCTATGGACAAGTGTATCTATAAACACAAACCAGACATAAGAAACCACAGCACCCAGAAACCAGTGGGAGAACATTTTAATCTCCTGGACATGCTGTTACAGAATTTAGTCACTGTTCCACCGACCCCTGCCTTAAAAAGCACCTTCAAAGGCAAAATATAACGAGAAAGGGCTGTATTAGAACTCATCGAGAAATTAAACACTACATGTTACCATGGCTTAAACAGAGACAGGTTTTCTTACTCACTCATAAATGTCTTGCAGGATTTGCAAAGTCTTACAGGTTTTAGACATTTTGCTTGGTGCTCTTAGGAGGTTTCTGTTGGAATATACAAGGTCTATAGTGCATCTACTTGAAGAAGATCAGAAGAACAGCCTATTGGGGACAGCTGAAGGACGGCTAGTTAGCATAGCTAAATTAGGGACTTCCCCGAGTTTCAAATTATGTCCTTTCTGTCTCCTGATTGGTTCTTTGGAGATTTCCTGCTCCAACTGATCCATCCCCCTCATTCTTGTCTCTCACAGCAGTTAGTTAATTAGTTAAGCCTCTCTCCCTCCTCTGTTCTATCAGTTTTTTTCTTCTTTAATAAACTGAGTTATTTTTTTAAAAAAAATAGTTGGTGCTCCATTCCTATGCACGCTTAAACTCTGCCAGCAGTTTTTCCAGACTATTCTATTGTACAGTATCAATTAATTTTCACTTAAACTTGTCACATGGCTTATCCATTCGAACTTCTGATCTTTCTCATCACCTAGTATTTGCAATTGGTAATTCTTTTTCAGATGCATGAAGTGGTCGCACTTTAAAGATTTATGATGGGATTCACACTTCCCTTCCTCCCCCCCCACATATTGAATCGACACTCGAAAGACTGCTGCTGGAATTAACTCATACCTGGGGCTGCCAGTCCAGGAGACCTGAAAGTCCTATATCTGCCTTAGGCTGTTTTTACATCTGACTTTCCCGCTGGAATCATTCTAGTTCCAAAAAAACCTGCCCACACCTCTGTGCGGTGTGAAACCGTGCTGCTACTGAAATGTCCACATCTACTAATTGCCCTCCTGTGGTCAAGCTAGTATTCAACCGGCTTTATTCTGCTTTAAACAATTGCTGTTGATTAGTGCACTTAGACCCCCTGGAGTGAAATTTCACACCACTGTGAAATCAGCACAGGAAAAGACAGCAGTCAAACTACTTTAGAGGGGAGGTGTAAAATGACCCTTAGAGTTGGCAACTCTAAATGTGGGAGGCCTCGATTCAAATCCCTGCACTGCCATGGAAGCTCACTGGATGATCTTGAGCCAGTCACACAACCACAGTTTAACATACTTCACAGGGTTGTTGTTGTGGATAAAATGGGGATGTCATAAGTCATTTGTGGCAGGGGAAAGCAAGTTATATGTTATGTACTGACCCTGAACTTACTTGCAAAATGACTCAGCTTGAAACACATAACAATAGATTGCCAAGATCCTAGAATGGGCCAGTAGGGAGACAGGGATCCTAGAGGAAACCAATTGAGAAACAATAGAGCATAAATAGCCCATCATTGGGAGTGGGGTGTGTTTGAGGTGTAATCCTTTTCAGGCATAAATACCGGGCTTTGGCCAGGGATAGCCAGTCTTCTTTTCTCCCTGCTGTAATCACTAATAAACTATGAGCTCAGCTGATCATTCTAAGTGTCTGAACCCAGTATATTTCACTGGCAATAAAGGTGGGATCCCACTGAGTGACCCTGACTCAACCTCCAGCACCACACTGAACAGCGATCTCCAGGACTTTGCACCTGCATTGCTCCACAGTCATTGCTGCTGCTCGAGGAATCATTCCTGCATTTGACCCGGCTCACCCTGAGCTGTGGGAAGTGTGGGTGGAACAGCTGAAGTACTTCATTCAATTCCAAGGCATAGATGACACTGACAAGAAGAAATCACTCCTGCTCAGCACACGTGGCATCACTACACTATGCCTAGTCCAGGGCTTTGTCGCTTCTAAAACCCTGGAAGAAGTCACGTACGATGAACTCGTCAAGGCTCTCACCGACCATCTTGTGCCTCAACCAACCAAGATGGCGAAACACATGAACTTCTTGGCGCGCCACCAAAAGTCCGGTGAAGCGGCCACCGACTTCATGGTTGATATACGCAGGCTGGCCATCAACTGCGAGTTCTCAGATCTAGAGGACGCCCTCTTAACCCAGTTCATCTGGGGCATCAGAGAGCAGAAACTCTGCTGCAAACTCATCAGCATCGACGAACTCAAACTGGACAAGGCACTGTGCATGGTCACGGCTTTTGAAAAGTCACAACGGGATTGCCAGGCCCACTCTGCGCATCAGGCCTCCACATCCCCGGTCTCTGACGCCTCGGACAAGGAAGAAATACTGCAGGTGCACTGCCCAGCTCATAGGGACTCGCGTCCAGCATCCTTGACCACCCCATAGCCTGCGAAGATCCTCACTTAAGTGTCGTGCACCAGCTGTGGTGAAGAGCACAAATGCCATTCCTGCCATTTCCACAACTTGATCTGCCGAACTTGTGGAAAAGAAGGGCACATTGCACGTGCCTGCCGCTCCCAAGGACTCTGGTGTTGTCCAACCGCACACCAGGAATCCACAGAGCTCCACAATACAGCTGTCCATCAGCATCAGGTACTACACTTGCCCCAGGAGAGCCCTAACAAAATTAAAGTAACCACGTTCATAGAGAAAGCTCCTTGCAAAATGGAGTTGGACACGGGGTCCTCCATCTCCATCATAACCAGAGGCTCTGCCCGTGAGGAGATCCCCACCTAAAAACAGCTGGCTTCACCCTCAGAGACTTCCAAAAGAACCCGGTGGCCATTAAAGGGTGGAGCAAGTTCCATGTGCGGTATAAGAATTTGATGAACTTTTGGATTTGTTGGTGATGGAAGGGCGGCTTACTAGTTTACTAGGTCTGTCGTGGTTTGCTCCCCTGGGGTTCGGGGTGATGGAGGTGCATCACGTGCAGCCTATGGACTTTAGTAATGTGTGCAATGAGTTCCCAGCCATTTTTGATGGGATGCTTGGTTGCTACACTGGGCCGCTGGTCTCCTTAGACCTCGACCCTGTGGTACGCCCCATCCGTATGAAGGCCAGGTGCACCCCGTTTGTGATACAGACCAAAACAGATGACAAGCTGGACCGCCTGATAGCGCAAGGGGTTTTAGAGCCAGTGTCACACGCCCTCTGGGAGATCCCCATCGTCACCCCGGGGAAGCCCAAGGTGGACATCCGTATCTACACGGACTATAAATGCACCATAAACAAGGCCCTACAGGACCACACTTATCCCGTTCCTGTAGTAAGCCATGTTTTGGCTTCGTTGGCGGGGGCAAGGGTTTTTGGCAAATTCGGCCCAGGCATACCAGCAGCCAACAACAACCAAGGGCCCTCCTTGAGACTGGATTAATCATTAAGAAATTTAAGGCAACTCAAACGAGACAGGCAGAAATTGCCGCTGTGACTAGTGCTTTTTGGTCTGCATGTTCTTGACAGCTCAGAACAAAGAGGCCGCATGCTGCCTGCACAAGCTCTGAGTTTAGGGCCTAAAACTCTTGAAAAAATTAAAAATTCAATGCAAAAATTCTGAATTTGCAAAATTAAATGGGGGGGGGGGTTTACAATTCAGTTCTATCTTGTTACATTAATACATATCTCTGTGTCTGAGCATACCCACACAAGACAGCAGGGCTGACCCTTTCTGAATGGTGGTTAATTCTTCCATTTCCCCCTGTATGTGATATGAGCAATCCCTATTGAGAAACAGAAGCTGCGGTTCAGTGAGAATAAGTTTATTTTGAGGGCTTCCTTCCTGTCGGCTTATCATCTGCAAACGTGACAGAAAAGAACGCTTCCTGCCAGCTAACACCAGGCTTTTGGAAGCCGGTTGCCAATTCCAGAGCCCTTCATGATTTGAGTCCCTTTTTCTGGCTGTCAGTTTTTATTAGCTGTTTTAATTCGCTTTGCTTTCCTCGGCTGTTCTCCCCGCCTCATCCCCTCCTCCGAGGAGCAAACCAGACTTTACATGAAAAGCATGTAATGAAGCCCTCTGAAAATAGGTTTTTACATTTTCTTTCATGAAAAGTAGCCTTGAGAGCCAACTATTTGAAGAGCAGGAGGGACAGATGGGAAGAGGGTCAATCCCTTTCTCACTGACCCCTTTCCCAGTTAAAATCACCTCCATGTACCCATATATGGGATTCCAGAGATATAAAATAAGCAATTTGAATTCTGGGGGGAAGGAAAATACATTGAGAAAAGATGATGTTGCATTCTGTGCACTGTCCATTGGATACAGGTCACTGTCATGATGTATCACCAATGTGGTGATCGCAGAGTGGGTGGCAAGCAAGGCTGGTCCATGCATTTGGGGGACCCAAGTTTAGGACATCCATGCTGTTGACTAAAGTTGCCAGCTCTGAGTTGGGAAACACCTGGAGATTTTGGGGGTGAAGCCAGGCGAGGGTGGAGTTTGAGGAGGGGAGGGATCTCTGCAGGGTATAGTGCCATAGAGTCCACCCTCCAAAACAGCCATTTTCTCCAAGGGAACCTTGCACATGGTGTTGCACTAGCAAATCTGCTTCCCCCCCTCCTGAAATCAGGCTGGACTTAGGGCATAGCACTTGGGACACCTTGTGGTCATTCCAAGGATATGTTAACATGACTACCACCTTGGGTCAGCCTGAGCTCAGCAGAGTTGTCAGGAGAGGAGGACTCCTCAAGGGAAGAGGACTCCTCAGCAGAAAGAGAGCCATGCATGGCTGACTCTGAGCCAGCAGAAGCCTGCAAACAGGCTGATGAGCTGCAGACTGACCACAGCTCACCACTGACAGCTGATCCAGAGCCACCACCGAGCCCCAATGTGGCAGATGAGACTGAGCTGATTAAGACCAGCACCAGGCTCACCTCCACCCTTCAAGTGCCAAAGACAGGAGCTTAGAAGGGAGCTGCAAGCAAAGAGGCAGAGTGCACGTCTCCTGGCCTGTCACCAGCTGCTTGCTGATGACAGCCTGGAGTAGTTGCAGCAGGATTCCCAAGCAGCCTGCTGCTAACAAGAACTTGTTAGGAAGTGCCTATAAAACCCAGCACTGGGAGCCTGCATGTTGTGGATGCAACAAGTCGCCAACCCCTTGACTCAGTGACCACAGTGCTGAATGCTGCTCCTGTGACCCTTGGACTATCTCTTGACTCGGACTATAGAATCTTCCTTCCTGCACTTGTGAATGACCTTGGACTGTTGGATCTTGCTTCCTGTATAACATTCTGAACTGGACTCTGCTCTCTTGGTAACTGACCTTTGGTCTGAACTTTGGCTCTGGCTCTGGAATTTGGCTTGGATTGACCCTAGATTCTGACAATTACAGGAGTTTACCGAGGGAGTCCAAGTTTTGACATGCTCTGTATAGTTCAAAGTCCTTTATGGATTGGGACCAGTATACCTGAAGTACCACCTACTCTTTAATAAACCCACCCAAATACTAAGGTCATCTTTGGAGATCTTGCTTTGGGTACCCCTGTGTTCTGAGCCTTGGAATGAGTGACTCAGCATACCTGGGCATTGGGGGAGGGCACTACATCACACATGATAGCAAACCAGCTGGCTATTTGTGGTAGGAAAAGTACACTTTAGATAAGGCTTCTCTGTCTCTGTTCGCTGCAACCTGGAGGTGAACCATATCTACTTGAATAAATGTAAGTTTCCCTTCTTTTACAATGTACTTCTTGGGAGAATTATATTTCTTGGGGAAATTATTTGGTACCACACTTCTATGACTTGGCAGAACTCTGCTATAGTAACCAAATATCCCAGTACCGAGATGAGGCAGGCAGATGGCAGCCTGGGAAGAGGGCCTTGGCACCAAAGCTCTCGAACGCTCTCCCCAGTGTGATGTGTCTGTCCTCTTCTATTGCCATCTTCTGTCAGTGGGTGAAGACTTTTCTGTTTCATTTGCCACCCGCTCAGTGATCTTGCCTTCCTGACCAGTGTTCCAATTGTTGTTTGTATGTCTTTGCATGTACTTTAACTCTGTTTTTAGTTTGTGTTAATGATGTGCATTAGGGCGGGGGGGTTGATTTTAATGGTTTTAAAATGTGATTTCTTTTGAAATTCTCTATGTTTTAAATTGTTAGCCACCTTGTGTCAGCTAATGCTGTCATCCCCCGGGCGGGAGTTCGATTCCTCCAAGCCGCCCCTCCCCTTGGAATGTGCTAACTGTTCTCAAGCTCACTGCTTGCTCGCTTATCGCTTCCCGCGCCTCCTCGGCCTTGAATGCCTAGCTCCCAGCTGCTTCCTCCGCTCAGGTGCAATTTGTCTGGGAATGAATGTTCAGTATATTTCAGGCACCTATTTTATCCTTTTACGATTGGTGGGTGCGTAGAGGCTTGCCATTTTGAGTGCCCTATATCTGTTCTGCATGTATGAACCTCAGGTATTGCTAACACAACCAGTGCAAGTGACCAACAAGACCTGTTATGCAATAAAGAGATTTCTGATTAAAGATGCCTGTTTCTGACTGACTCTTTTGGGACAATCTCCCAGAGTGTTAGTAATCTCACTAAAGCAGGGTCCAGACTTCGTACCTAACAATGGATGACGGAGGCAAAGAACCCCCTACCACCACTGGCTCAGAGGTACCCGTGCCTTCCGGGGAAGAGTCGATCTGGATTCCGACAACAAGTTGGGTAAATCCAAACCAAGGACGAGAGGGGTCGTTCTCCTGGGTGCAGTTTGGACCGCAGATGGTGGAAACGTGGTCACCAAGATGCCCTTCCTGGTGGCCGTCAGGACTCAAACATGAGGCTGCAGAGCCTGTCACGAAGCTCAGGGAGTCTGCACAGTATGCTGAAATATGGGCCCAGATGGATCACAGGTGCAACACAATGCATCAGTGGTTCCAGCGGGAAGTAACTGCCATTGTCACAGATTTACCAGGCATCATAGCACAGGTGATCCAGAACTTGCAAGGGCAAGTGGGAGGTAGCGCAGGGCCAGTTGATGGAGCAGGAGCTGGGGGAGGTCAGCCACAGCAGCAACCCCAACCACAGCAGCAACCCGGAGGGTGACCTGCCGCTCCCGGTGCTGGACCTGTGGGGCCTGCAGCTCCAGCCCCGGCCCAGGACCATCGCCCCGTGTCCCAGGAATTGATGACTGCGACATTTGATGGGAACCCATCTAAGTTGCAGTTCATCATCAAAGCTGAGAGGTGTATGCAGAATTGGGGACACCTTTTTCGCAATGACCAAGACCTTGTCAGATATCTTGGCTCAAGGCTGCGGGAGGAGGTGGTGGACTGGTATGTGAGCCTCCACAACCTGCTTGGCCCGGAGCTGGGAAACCTAGAGGACTTTATGTGGGCACTGAGATCACAATACGAGGATCCCATGAGTGAAGAGAAAGCCCACAACAGGATCTGCTCCCTGGCGCAAGGGAAGACTTCAGTGCGAGAGTACACGACTACTTTCAAGCGGTTTGTGGCTAAAATTTGGGTTTGGCCTGACACGGTGTTTGTGGAGCAATACTGGCAGGGGTTGAATGTACAATTGTACGAGACTATTCTGAGAGATGTCAACCCCACTACCTTGGCAGGGTGGATCCGAGTGGCCAAGGATGTGGAGAGACACTTCACTCTGATCCACATGCGCACTCCGACGCAGAACCCCAAAACTCTGGCCCAAGCGAGCACACCATACAAGTTGCAACTGAAACCCCCCTCCCTTAAAGACATCAGGGAGTTTCAGTTGAAGCAGGGGCTCTGCATGCGGTGTGGAGAAACTAGCCCCTACGCCTCATCATGCCCAGCAGCGTCTCCCAAACAGGTGCCTTCCACCACAAGTCATACACCCAGACCAGTGAAAAGACAGCATGTCATAAAACCACGAGCTCTGCAACTGGAGGCGCTTCCAGAACCGGAGAAAGTGGTGATAGTGGAACCAACCAAGCCAGCGGGAAACAACCAGGACCTGCTCTAAGCAGCATGATGCAGCAGGTCCCTTCTAAATCAGCACCAAAACTGGTGAGCTCACCTGCCCCCCTCCTGTATGTAATAATGACTGTAGTGAATCCTGAGTTGGGCACCCAAGTGCAGGTGTGTGCTTTGATTGACTCGGGGTGTGCCAGAGACTTAATTAGCCCCATAGTTGTGGACGGTTTGGGGGTGGGGGTTACTTCATTGGAGGAGCCTCTACAGTTTACCCAAATGGATGGTTCAGAGATGAAGGAACCTTGTACTTTTGAAACCAAGCCCTTAATTGTTGGAATGGGGAAACACTGGGAGCAGTGATCTTTCGTTATCACCCCCCATGCACAGTTCCCCATGGTCTTGGGCAGTCCGTGGCTGGGGACCCATGACCCTTACATAAAGTGGAGTGAGGGGCGAATTCAATGGGTATCCCCCTTTTGCAAGGACCACCTGTGGCAGTCGCTGTGGAGGCCCATGCTGACCCAGGAACATGCTTGCCTTATGTGTGAGGAACTGTTATCAATACCTACTGCATACTGGGATTTAGCGAAGGTGTTCAGTGAGTCTAAGATGAACTGCCCCCCATCAGAATACCGATTGTACTACTGAACTTTTTCTGGGCCAGAAACTCCCAGAAGGGAAACTTTACTCCATGAGCCCGGCCGAGAAGGCTGAGCTGCAGAAGTTTATTGACAAAAACTTGGAGCGTGGGTTCATCCGGCCAGGTACTTCCCCTTTTGCAGCCCCAGTGCTTTTCTAGAAGAAAAAAAGACTTTGCACAGACTATAGGGGTCTGAATGCCGTGTCCATGTCTAATGCCTACCCCTTGCCTCTCATAAAAGACATCTTAAGTGAGGTTTCAAAGGGGAAGATTTTTTTCTAAACTGAATCTCCGTGATGCTTACTTCCAGGTGCACATCCGCGAGGGTGATGAGTATAAAACAGCCTTTAATACCCCCTTGGGACAATTCAAATACCTGGTTATGCCCTTCGGGCTTCAAGGGGCTCCAGGCGTTTTTATGAACTTAATAAATGAAGTGTTACACAAGCACATGTTCAAGGGGGTCCTCTGTTACCTTGATGACATCCTTCTGTACTCCCAGGACGAGACTTCGCATGTAAAACTCATGCATGAAGTCCTTGCCACCCTTAGAGAACACAAGCTGTTTTCAAATCCGTCTAAGTGTGAGTTCCATAAAACCGAGATAGAGTTCCTGGGTTACCGCATCTCGCCATGAGGAATTGAGATGGATCCCTCCAAAATTGCAGCCCTGATAGACTAGGAACCACCTTGTATCCAGAGGCAACTTCAAAGTTTTTTAGGATTTGCTAATTTCTACCACACATTCATCAATAATTTTGCCAAATATAGCCTTCCTCTGACCAATCTCCTAAAGACCAAAGGGAAGGGCCCGATTCTGCCAAATCCCACTCCTGGCTGGCTTGGACAACAGAATGCCAAAGGGTGTTTGATTCCTTGAAACACCTTTTTACCTCAGAACCAATTTTGGCTCACCTGGATGAGAATAAAAAAATCATTGTCCAGGTCGATGCTTCCGATGCAGCCATGGGGGGGGGGGGGCTATTCTGCAAGAAGGTTTGGATGGGAAATTGCACCCTCTAGCTTACGTGTCTAAAAAGTTTGGAGACACTGAGAAAAATTGGGCGGTGTGGGACAAAGAAGCTGCCGCAATTGGGCTGGCGCTAGCAACTTGGCACCACTGGTTGGAAGGGGCTAGAAAACCTTTTGAGGTATGGACTGATCATAAAAACCTCAAAGCCCTCAGAACACAATGTTCATTGAATGCCAAACAGTTGAGATGGGTTGATTTCTTCTCAAAGTTCAACTTCTCCCTACATCATTTTCCGGGCAAGGCAAATTCATTAGCCGATGCTTTGTCCAGGCTTCCACAACACAATTGTAAGAAGGATGAAATAATAGACTCCATGTTCACCCCAGAGCAGCTGGGGGGAGCAGTCTTAACTAGGAGTCAAACAAAAAAGTCCGCAATCCCAGAACCTTTATAAAAATTAATTTTCTTATCCAGATTATATCTGGACTTCAGTTGTATAGATTCTCACCAAGTAAGGATAATATTTTGTTGTTCCAATTACTCCTTTGGCTGTAGTTCAGAATTCGTATCCAGTAATTCCCTATAGCAAGATCTTTTCCCAGAAATCAGTAAAGAGGGCTTTATAAAGGCCTCCACTGGTGAAACCCATTGTGGAGTTTTAAAATACAATTTATACTTAATCTTTTCCCAAATTCTTAATAGGGAACTGTGTATAGTATGATATTTAAATTGTTTATTTTTTACCCCATGCCATAAAACAGTGGGCCATCCAACCTGAAGATCATGGCCTTCCAAATGCAAGAGTCTAATATTTTTTAGCTCCACCCAATCCTTCAAACAAACCATAGCCACTGCTCTATAATATAAATACCAGTCGGGTAGCCCAAGTCCACCTTGAAGAGTTTTGTCCTGCAGATATTTAAGCTTGATTCTAGGTCTTTTATTTAGCCAAATAAACGCTATAATAAGCTTATCGCTAAAGAAGCTGCAGTTCTTTAAAATAGGGATAGTTTGAAAGAGAAAAATCAAACGTGGAAGAATGTTCATTTTGACAACTGCTATACGACCCAATAAGGAAATTTGAAGCCTACTCCATCTCTCTAAATCTAACTTAATTTCTAACATTTTCAGATAATTATCCTTAAACAATGTACTACATCTATTGGTGATCAGGACTCCTAAATATTTAACTTTGGCCGAAATTTCAAACCCGTTTTTTTTTTACTAAGCTGCTGTATAACCATATTTGGACAATTCTTCTTTTTAGTGTTAACCTTGTCTTTTTAGTGTTAACCTTAAAACCTGAAAGAAGACCATATTGAAATAATATATCACACAAATTATCAATTGATCTTAATGGATCTTCTAAAATAAAAACGAGATCATCTGCAAATGCCAAGAGTTTAAAGGATTCCTCCTTTATCTTCAGGCCCTTTATCTCAGGCTTTTCTCACACAATATCACACAAAGTTTCTAATGCGAAAATAAACAATAAAGGGGAGAGGGGACAGCCCTGTCTCACCCCTTTCTGAATCTGGAACTTAGATGTAAAAACTCCATTGAATGATACCATAGCCTCCTGTTTAACATAAATCGATTTCACCATCTTAAAAAAGAAGTCTCCACAATCCCAATGCTTTAAAAGAAGAAATATGAAGTCCCAAGCTATCTTGTCAAACGCTTTCTCCGCATCAACAAAAAGAAGAGCTAATTGTTTCTCTGAATGCAAGTCATAATACTCAAGAATATTCAAAATAATACAAATGTTATGTCTGAGTTGTCTATGTGGTAAAAAACCTGCATGATCCAAGTGAATTCTCTGTGATAATATCCTTTTAAGACGATTAGCTAAAATATTAGCATAGATCTTGTAGTCCACATTTAAGAGTGCAATAGGCCTATAATTCTTAATCTCGGTCAAATCAGAATCCTGTTTTGGTATCAAAGTAATTAAAATCTCATTCCACAACTTCGGTATTCTCATCTCCTCATATATATTTTGAAAAGTCAATTTCAAAGGAAAAATTAGTTGCTCCTCAAAAAGTTGGTAAAATTCGGACGGAATACCATCCAATCCCGGGGATTTCCCCTTTTTTAAAGTTTCTTTATAGCCTCTGATATTTCAAAAGTTGAAATTGGCTGATTTAAGGAGTTTCTTTGATCTTGCAAAAAAAAAATTTCCCCATATGTTTATCAAGATAATTTTGAATTTCACAGGGGTCAACTTTATCTTGTTTATACAAGTTCCTATAGAAAGTCTCTATAATATCCTTTTGTTCATTAATCTTGTCTTTTCCATTTTTGAGTACTTTGATAAATCTATCCACACTCTCTTTTTTAAGTTTATATGCCAACCATCGGGATGGCTGTTGGCATATTCAAAAAAAGATTGTCTGGCATATGTAGTCTTTTTTGCCAGCTCCTCAGAAAGAAGACAATTTAATAAATGTTGGACTTTCCTTAGTCTAAATCTAATAAATTCTAATTGAGGGACCCCCTTCAGTTCCATCTCTTCTTTTTAAATTAAATTTAAAACATTTACATATTTCATTTTTCTTTGCTTACGAAGCCATATTTCCTGCCTAATTATTCTGCCTCTTGCAAATGCTTTGAATGCATCCCAGACAATATCTATCTCAGTTTCTGGTATGATATTCAATCTAAAAAAATCTTTAAACTCATACTGACATTCTTTTACAAATTGCTCATCATTCAATAACCATGCATTCATGGACCACCTTGGGGATTTTGGAGTGTCCTGTAATATTATCATCAAAGGGCTATGGTCAGTGAAAGAAGCCGGCAAAATTTCAATTTCATGAAGATCCAGTAGCATAGGCATTGAGAACCATGCCATGTCTAAACGTGACCATGATTTATGCCGCACAGGAAAAAAAAGTAAAATCCCTTTTCTCCTCATTTTTAACCCTCCAAAGGTCCACCAGTTTATGTTCTTCAACAGTCTGCCAAAAAGGTGAAGGTAACACATTGCCCCTTTTAGGTTTAGTTTTAGAGGACCTCCTATCCTTCTCCTCATCTGCTATGGCATTAAAATCCCCTATGATACATAATTCATCACACACTTGGTCAGATAATAGAGCTCTTAATTTCTCATAGAATAGATCCTGTTTCTGGTTGGGTGCGTAAATGTTGGCCAATAACGTCGTTCTGGAGCATCTCTGGATTTTAACCAATAAGATCCTACTGTCCTCTGATTTCTTCATAGGGAAAGTGTTCCAACCCTTTTATCATTCTAGTTGCCCTTTTCTGCACTTTTTCCAATGCTCTAATATCTTTTTTGAGGTGTGGTGACCAGAACTGTACACAGTACTCCAAATGAGGTTGCACCATCGATTTGTACAGGGGCATTATGATCCTGACTGATTTGTTTTCAGTTCCCTTCCTAATAACTCCCAGCACAGTGTTGGCCTCTTCCATTGCAGTCACACACTGTCTTGACATTTTCATTGAGTTATCTACTATGACTCCAAGATCTCTCTCTTGGTGTGTCTCCGCCAGTTCGGACCCCATCAACGTGTAATGGCCAATGAGTGGGTTGAATCTAAGCATGTAAACGCACCTGAAAAGCTTCGTGCCTTTCATAAGTTGTTCCCTCTGAAGCCTGGAGGGAAGGTGGGAGGGCAGAATGTCAGCTAATGCCGTCATCCCCTGGGTGGGAGTTAGATTCCTCCGAGCTGCCCCTCCCCTTGGAATGTGCTAACTATTCTCGAGCTCACTGCTTGCCTGCTTATCGCTTCCCGCACCTCCTTGGCCTTGAACGCCTAGCTCCCATCTGCTTCCTCAGGTGCAATTTGCAACTTTTCATGCTCTTAGTCTGGGAATGAATGTTCAGTATATTTTAGGCTTCTATTTTATCCTTTTACGATTGGTGGGTGCATAGAGGGTTGCTATTTTGAATGCCCTATATCTATTCTGTATGTATGAACCTCAGGTATTACTAACACAACCAGTACAAGTGACCAACAAGACCTGTAATAAAGAGATTTCTGATTAAAGATGCCTGTTGCTGACTCTTTTGGTACAATCTCACACCTTGGTTGCTCTTGTGAGGGCAGAAAGATGGGATACATATTTTGTCACTAATAATGATAAAAGTAATGCCTTTGAAATATGGTTGCCAGCTCTAGATTGGGAAATATCTGGAGATTTGGGAGGCAGAGCCTGGGCGGGGTTTGGGGAGGGAACTTGGCAGGATATAATGCTATTGGAGTCCACCCTCCAAAGGAGTTGTTTCCTCCAGGGAAACTGATGTTGGTCACCTAGAGATCAACTGTATAAGTGGGAGATATCCAGGTGTTACCTGGAGGTTGGCAACTGTACCGTGGAATAATGGATGTGAGCTTGCAAACACAGAAGTGCTTCTATGTTCACAACACAGGAGAGGGGCTGTGGCTCAGTGGAAGAGCCTCTGCTTGGCATGCAGAAGGTCCCAAGTTCAATCCCCAGCATCTCCAGTTAAAAGAACCAGTCAGTAGATGATGTGAAAGATGTGAAAAACTTTTCTGCTTGAAACCTCAGAGACCCACTGCCAGTCTGAGTAGAAAATACTGAAACTGCTGGACCAGTGGTCTGATTCAGTATAAGGCAGCTTCATGAGTTCATGTGTATTCACCTCTTGCATCAATGGAACTCTGCTAAAGTGATGTTGCATTCTGTGCATGGTCCATTGAGTATAGGCCACTGTCATGCTGAATCAACAACGTGGTCCATAGGCATTCTCAGACACATACTTTCTTCTATTTTAGCCAACAGGCATGGAAGGAAATTCTACAGCTATTCGTTTTACAATACCCATCCCTGCTCACCTTACAGTGAACAAGCAAAGCCCAAGAAGATATGTGACACCTATAACAATCCTGGCAGGTAGCAACAGAAAACCTAGCTCCATAAATAATGTTTTTGAAGAGTGGCAGGAAATTCCCGGAAGCCTTTACAGGGTGAATGTCTTTGGAGGAGGGAAGACTGGGCTGGTCAAAGCATTTCTACGATGTGCAATTAAACCTAGATCCAAAATTACCTCACCATCCAAACTGCCAGCCAATGAACTCTTGGGATTCTGTGAAGGAATCTGTGGGGGTCTCTAATGAAGGATTTAGTGCATTATGGAGCCATAGTTGTCAAAGAGGAGGTGGGACCAGTCGACCTAAGTGGAAACAGAATTATTTTTGTAGGTGTTAATCTATTTTTCGGGAACTTTGTAAGAAATGTAAGAATTGATTTCCTTGCCATTATATATAAATCAAGCAGTGGTAGAAGGTGCCACAGCATAAGATGTTCAGATTCAGAATATAGGAAATAAACAGTGGGGACCCACAATACTCAAGGGATTCTTCCGCCCAGCATGGGAATTCTGAGCAAAACCGGATATGTCTAAGTCCTTGTGTTGAGAAACAGATAATCTGATAAAACTGTAAATGAGTAAAACCTCATGGCTTTTGACTCTCGTTGTTAACCTTTGCATAAGCAAAGAGGGTACTCGGGGACACTATTTAAATGATTCGCCTAGGTTTCCTTCTGTGACCTCATTTTTGAAAAAAGCTCGTTGCCTAGGATACTGAGCCCTCCCTCTGTTCGACCCACAAGGTAAAAGCTGGAGATAGACTGATCACCCGTGACTTTTTCACAGCGACCGAAACAGGCTACCGCTGCCTCCACGTATTTTGAGTTCCGTACGCGGAATGGGACACCATAATTTTGTCACGGTGAGACACTTGTTTCTTCACAATCTCTGCCCTGTCTGTGGACAGTGAAGCAGCTTCTTTCTCGAACAGGGTCACCAGCCCTCCCATGGCCATCGGTGGGGGGGTGGAGGTAGGGTTGCCAGCTCCAGGTTGGGAGGACAAGGACCTCAGTAGGGCACAATGCCACAGAGTCCATCCTTCAAAGCATCCATTTTCTCCAGGGGAAGTGATCTCTGTTATCTGGAGATGAGATATAATTCGGGGGGGGGGGGGGCGGGCACAGGTCCCACCTGGAGGCTGGCATCCCTATTCTCAATGGCTACTTCAAATTCCAGCATCTGTCTCCTCCCCCCAACCCTCCAAACCCTTTCACCTCTCCTTTTATAATCTCCTCCTTGCATGCTTTAAGTGGAGCATTCAGAGCTACCTCGAAGAATCACTTCTTTTGTTGCCGCCACAGAGTTTTCAAGGGGGGGGGGGGGGACCGGTGACAGAAACGTTATGCCAGCCTGCAATTCCTGTGTTACGTTTTTCCTGACAAGCGATAATTCAACTTCGCAGCCAACTCAAAAGTGTTGGGGTTATCTTTATCTTAATGATGTGACCATTCATGGGAATAATGAGATAGTGTGTCTTGCAACGCGTAATGGCACGGCTGCTGCTCTTCCTTCCTTTTTGGCCTGTCTTCTATTTGACTCATTTTGATGCTTTCATGCTTCCTTTTGCAGTACTGTACATGGTGATCATTCCTTTTGAGTGGTGTGTCAAGTAAGTGCCGTCCAAAACATTTCCAGTGAATACCTCTGGACCAAGAGGGACCTAGGTTGGATTCTGTGATTCTATGGAAGAGCAAGCTTTCCCGCAACAAAAGTCACGTGGAAGATTCACTGGAAGGTTGATCCTCTTCTCGGAGTGAGCAACTCAGCATGCCTGGACATTGGGGGGCGCTACAGCACTCTAATTTTGAGTCCTCCAAAGTTTGGTGTAGTGGTTAAGAAGAAGAAGAAGAAGAAGAGATTGGATTTATACCCCGCTCTCCACTCCCCAAGGGAGTCTCAGAGCGGCTTACAAACTCCTTTTCCCTTCCCCTCCCCACAACAGACACCCTGTGAGGTAGGTGGGGCTGAGAGAGCTCTTTCCCAAGCTGTCCTTGAGGGAACAGCTGGTACAGAGCTATGGCTTGCCCAAGGTCATCCAGCCAGGTGCATGTGGAGGAGTGGGGAATCAAACCCGGTTCTCCCAGATTAGAGTCCGCGCACTTAACCACTACACCAAACTGGCTCTCTTAACTGTGCGGACTCTAATATGGGAGAACCGGGTTTGATTCCCCACTCCTCCACCTGCACCTGGCTGGATGACCTTGGGCAAGCTATAGCTCTGTACCAGCTGTTCCCTCAAGGACAGCTTGGGAAAGAGCTCTCTCAGCCCCACCTACCTCACAGGGTGTCTGTTGTGGGGAGGGGAAGGGAAAAGGAGTTTGTAAGCCGCTCTGAGACTCCCTTGGGGAGTGGAGGGCGGGGTATAAATCCAATCTCTTCTTCTTCTTCTAATTGTGCACAGGTGTTATCTCCTTTGTTCTAACTTGGGAGCTGCCCTCTGCCCCCTCCTCTCTTTTTCTCTCTGTCCTCTCCCTCACTGCACATGGCCTTCCAGTGAGACACCTATCCTCTGCAGGTCTCTCCTGTAGATGCAGTGCCCTCATACTCCCACACACATGATGCCGGACAAGCTGGCCATTTGTGACAGGGGAAGTACTCTTTGGATTAGACTTCTTTTTCTTCTTTCGACTGCAACCAGAATGTGAACTGGATCTACCTGAATAGATGTAAGCTTACCTTTTTTGCAATATACCTCTTGGGAGATTTACTTACTCTGCTATAGTAACCAAATATCCCAATAGACACAAGCCCCGCTCTCTATGCCTTTGCCTGCAGGTGGAAACCCGAGAAAGGTGGTTGTTTTTTCCCCCAAGGGCCTTGTCTTTGGAATGCCCTCCCACTTGAGAAGCAGGAGCAGGTCTCCCAGCAATTGCCCCCGTTTTCCACCGGCACTTCTCAGGCTAGCAAGAGTAATGATGTGATATGCCACTCCAAGCTTCTCGGAAGAAGAGCAGGATTAAAAGTTGCCAGGCAGACACACAGAGAGAGGTGAGTGTTCCCCTTCATGATCACACACAGAGAGATAATGTCACATGTGCTCCAATTTATGTGACTCTCCTGCCATGAAAAGGGGTATAGATGACACAAATCCGGCATCAGCCTGGAGGACCCATTTAGATGTGATGTCACTTGCCAGCGGGGAGGCAAAGAAAAGGAGACTCAGATACAAATCGGGTCATTATGAGAAATTCCTTGTTATCCTCTTCCTCTTTTTTAGGGATTTGGGATTCTGTTTCTAATCCATTCTGTTTTGATCAAAGAGACATTGAAAGCCAGGAGGGACAGAAAGGACATAGGCGTAGAGTACGGGGGGGCTCAAGGGCTTGAGCCACCCCTGAAATTTCCCAGGGGGGCTCAGCCACCCCCGGGAAAACAGAGTGCATGCCACCGCGCCTCCCCGGGTCCTTCCGAGGCCCGGCGGCCGCTGCTGGGGAGGGAGAGGGAAGGGGTGGCGGGGGGGGAGAGGCACCAGCAGCAGTGGCTGGCGGGCCTCGGAAGGGCCCGGGGAGGTGGGGTGGTTTCCCGGAGGGGGGGGGAAGAACGTCGTCCCAGCTAAGGAGCCCCCGCCCCGCCTGGGATTTCCAAAACTCTACGCCCCTGGGAAAGGAGGTTCTGCAGCATTCTAGAATTTCACTCTGTAGACGCTTAGAGGCAGGCAATGTCTTCCCAGACCTTCCTTTCCTCTTACTAGAGCCACCTGTGGTGTTGAACATAAACCTACTGCAAGGCCCAAAGTTACAAAAGGGTGCCTTGGTCCCCTTTAATGAGAAATGAAAGACAAATCCCGGTTTTCAAAGAGAAAAAAGAACAGGAAATCAGGAGAATCAATGGCTATATCTTAAAAAAGTGAATTTAGGAAACAGAAGTTGGGCAAAGTAGTAACACAGGGTACCAGCTACAATGTAACGGAGGGATGAAGAAAATTAGTTGGCTGTCTTCCCCCCCATGTGACTTTCAATAGAGGAGGTCAAGGGAAAAGATCATTTTTCTGTCTTCAGATGGACAAAGGAACTGCATCTCTACTGTTAGACTTATCAGAAGCCTTTGATATGACGGGCCACACAATACTGCTGAGGTGCCCGGAAGGTGATGTGGGTTTGGGCAGAGCAGTGCTCAGATGGTTCCAGTCCTTCCTATCAGACTGCTCACAAAAAAGTTGCAGTGGAAGATACTGAATCATCTGCTGGAGAGCTGACCTGGGGATACCACAAGACTCTGTGTTAGTTTTGGAGCAGGGTGTCCTCACTATGCTGATGACACCTGGCTATACATCACTCTGAATAAGCCACCAGCTGCTGCTGTCTCTGCCTTGGATCAGTGTCTGAACGTAGTAGCTCAAGAGGCCGATGGAAAACAAACTGAAGCTGACTCCCGACAAGACAAAAGTTGATATTGGTTTTAAATGGGATTGCACTTCCCACCATTGATGTCGTACAGCTTTTGTTAAAAGACACAGGCTGATTTCGCACTAGCGTTTGCCCCAGGTTTGCCCTCATGCTTGCACCAGAGCTTCTGGTCGATTTCACACCAGTTGCTCCGGGCTCACATTTTGCTCTGGAGTATCACCTTGCTGCTCCGGAGTTTCCCTGGAGCAAACAAATCCTGTTTTTAGAGGATTTTCCTGTTTGCTCTGGGGGAGAACCCGAAATGAAAACATGCCCACTCGCCCGCCTTTCATCAAGGCCGCCCCATTGTGGGAGTTTCTAAATTTTTTTGGAGAAAACCCTTTGTCACGCTATATCGAAAGGGCTGAGGCTCCAAGTGGGAAAATGAAGAAAATACTCCGGAGGAAACTGGGAGGGGAAATTCTGGAGAGAACGAGAGGCAACTGGCCAGTGTGAAATCAGCCACTGTTAAGTGCTTGGGAGTCTTGGTGGATCATGATCTCCTTTTGGAGAAACGGGCCCATGACAGTGAAAAATGCACACATACACACACACACCCTGCTACATCAAGTTGGGATCTGGCTCCTTATTTGCGGGTACCTGATCTGGTCACACCTATTCCTGCATAAGTTAACCTCGAGACTAGATTACTGTAACACACTCTTCATGGGGCTGCCCTTGAAGATGATCCAAAAGCAAGACCCACCTGAGGCTGGTCAGGCAGTTGCTGGACCAAGCAATTCACCACCCGACTCGCCTCCACCTGTCAGCAGGCTGCGTGAAAGGAGATGGCAAGAGCTGAATAGGCGATGCAAGGAAGCACGCAGGCAAGGGCGAAGATCATTAAGTCCTGAGTACTAACAGAAACCAGGACCTCGCACAGAGGTGCTAAGTGATTAATGAGCCGGAACGCTATTTAAGAAGGCTGCCGGGCCGAAGCAAATTGTGCTGGCAACATCGTTGTCAGAGCCATCCGTTCTGTGTGTACCTTGCCTCTGATCCTGATTGATTCTCTGGCTTCCGACCTGGCTTGCTTCTTGGACTTCTGACCTCTGCTTCCTGATCCTGGACCCCGGCTTTTGGCCCTCGGCATTCCTTGACTCCGGCTTCAGCTCTGCTCCTGACTGACCTCGGCTTGATTTATGGACTCTGACCTCCAGTACGTTTTGACTACGCCTCTGCTTTGAGGTTGGGACTTGCTGCAACGCTCTGCTGACTTTCTCCATCCAAGTCTCACCCAGGGCGTGCTTGCCGGCCTGTCTGCCCAGCCGGGCTACTGGGCTCTGCCGTGACATAATGTATGTTTTTTATCAGATTGGTTTTATATTGTTACTAGAGTCATCAACTCTGGTCTAGGACATACTTCAAGATCTTGGGGGGGAGCCTAAAGAAGGCGGGGTTTGGGGAAGGGAGGGACTTCATTGGGGTATAATGTCATAGACTCCACCTTCCAAAGTGGCCATTTTCTCCAGTTGAACTGATGTCTGTCACCTGGAGACCAGATGTAATCCCAGGTGATCTCCACCCACCACCTGGAGGTTGGCAGCCCTAAATTCGTTACCTGCCTTGGCTCCTGAAATGCTCAGGAGAAAGGCAGGCATAGAAATATTTTTGATAGGTAAATACTAATGTGTCTGGTTTTCAGAGTCCCACAGCAATCAGTCTCAACAACGTTCCTTCAGAAGGTTCGAGTTTATTGAAGAACAGTAAAGGCAGGTCATCTGTTGTATACAATCTGTGTTAGAACTAACCCTAGGAGCGGGAGAGGGGATGATATACAGAATTCAATGGGGGTCCCCTGATGGACAGGAGCCAATCAGAGGATGCACTTGAGCGCACCAAAAGTAACAGGATCACTTTCCAAGGGAGGGAAGCCGAGCTGGTACCAAGGCCCATGGCAGCATAGCTGACATTGGTGTAGCAGTAGTTCACATGGAGCAAAAAACTAATCATTAACAGCAACCTAGGCAGCAATGGTGAACTTGCCCCTCCCTTGTTTGGCCCTACCATGATCCTAAGGCTATAGCAGTGCAGCCCACAGGCTCTAGGGAGGCCTAGTGGCTCCAGGGAAGCCTGCACTAGAGTAGCTATCAGGGTCACGTTTCCCAGGTCACCTTTGGACCCTGTGACTGGCTAACAGGCGATTTGGAGGGGAAACTTGCACCAGTAGTATAGTAGAGAGTGTTGCCTGGGAAGAAGAGCTAAAAGGCTTCGCCCAAAGTAGGAGGGGGTTCACTCCTAGGGAGCAGAGCTGCTGTGAGGCTACTGAAGATGGAGGTATCCCTCACCCAAAGGGGATGAGTCAGCTTGAGGCCACAGACCTAGAGAAGGCTTGGGACAGTATTGTCAGATGTGTTAGGAGTTCTTATTTTGCTGGTTTACCTACCTACACTATGCTAATTTTTCCTACGTGTTCTTGAATTACAATTGTTGTTAAATTTCTTTAATAAAAATGGTTTGTTACTCTGCCTGGGTCCTCACACCTTGTTCGGTCTCTTATAAAGGGAAACCTGCTGGAAAAGGAATGTATAAACGGGTAGGGTGGGTGCTCTGGGCCTTCCCGGGGAGACCCATACCAGAGTGGTGGCAGCCATTAAAGTAGGGTTGCCAGGTCCCCCCCCCCGAGGGGCAGGGAAAGTTCTGCTCAATGGGTCTGTTACCCGCTGGCCCAGATCGAGCCGCTGGGGAGGACCCCACCCCCATATTGCCAGGATCGCGGAGACGTGCCTGGCGTGATGATGTCACTTGGAGGTGACGTCATCGCATTGGGCACGTTGTGGGGGGACACTATCATTTGAGGGAAAATTCTGTTTTTCCCTCAAATGATAGTGGTCCCTCCCGCAACGTGCCCGATGCGATGAAACCACTTCCAGAGACAGCCAGGACTCCCCCCGCTGCAGCTACGGTAGGACTCGGCAACCCTACGTTAGAGAGCTTTTCTCACCACTGCCCATGACAGCCCCCATGACAAATTATCAGAAAAAGCGCTGGACTTTCCCAGCTTCTCCCGAGAAAAAGTTTAAAAATGAGCCTCATGGATCTCGCTGCAGCTCAGTTTGCCAGCCCCTACCCCGAGCGAGTAGACTTTTTGCCGAGTTGGGGAACGGGAATTGGCTGAAGATTTAATGAGATGGGCTGGGAGGCACAAGACGTGACCTGGCACCCGGCAGGGAACAGCACTCCTCCTGAGCACGCTAAATAGTAGCAGCCATACCCGTGCTGTTTGGAGCGCTGGGTGGAACATGAATAACAATATATTAATTAGAATCAGTGGCAAAACATGGGGGCTTAACGGTACCCAGAGGCCTTCGGGAACAAAAGCTGAAGGAATGAAGGGTCCCAGTGACACCGTATTAACATGTGGAGGAAACTCATGGAGCTACAGGGCATCTGGGCACAGCGGCGAGAGTTTGAGACAAGGTTCTCTCTCTGTTCCTCGTTGGCACTGATTTCCCACTCCCAATTCTCTCAAGGGTTCCCCTTTCTGTTCGTGTGTGCCAACCCAGCAGGATTTTCAGAGAACTTTCCTTAAACTGCCTCCAGCTATAGTTAGCACTGCTCTGATCTATCAACGTGTCCCTCAGCCGAGACATCTTTCCTCTCCCTACTTCTTGACCTGAATTATGTTCTGTGCACCAGTGCGTGAAACGATACCCAGTTGAGATATGGAAGGGCTGCTTCACGTGGCCTAACCAAAATTATTCATACGTTGCATTTTGTGAAAGGCAACGAGGCCATATGTGGGGAGAGAAGAGGATAGAGTTGCCAACCCCAGGTGGGGCCTAAAGATCTCCCGGAATTACAACATCTTCAGATGGTGGGAATCCGTTCCCCTGCTTTGCTGGGTGGACTGTATGGCATTATATCCCTCTGAGGTCCTTCTGCTTTCTGAATGCCGTCCTCCCTGTGCTTCACTCCCAAATCTCCAGGGATTTCCCAGCCCAGAGTTGGCAACCCTAAGAGGGCAATTGACCCACTCCCACCAGGCTCTGCCATGATCTGCTCCAAGCCCCTAACCCTACTCACGCATTGGGATTTTTGAAATTTGGCGGTTTTAAAAATAAAAGCCGTACTGTCGAATTATGTCCAAATCAAGGAGAGCAACATGGATCAGCTTACATGGAAAAGAGGCTTAAGTGCTTTCCGACTGAGTTACAGTAAACTCAGAATCCTTTTACTGAAAACTCCTGAAGGCTGGGTTGCCATCTCCAGCCTGGGTAATTCCTGGAGATTTGGGGGCAGTGCCTGTAAAGGTGAGCATCTGAGGAGGGATTTCACCTAGGATCTATGGTGTACCATACAGTCCAACCTCTGAAGCGGCCATTTTCTCTAGAGAAATGGCTCTCTGTAGTCTGGAGATCAGTTGTAATTCCAGGAGACCTCCAGGCTCCCCTCCCCCCCAGAGGACGACAACGCTACCTGAAGACTGCATGTGTAAATATATTACACATGAAAAGATGGCTATCCCTGTTGGTATACGTTGTGATGAAATTCTTCCCATGTCATTTAAAAACCCAGCCTCCCTCTTCACAAGAGTTACTTCTCTGGAGACACCGAAAGAAGAGATTCTTTTTGATCACCATCAAATCGGACGTGTGCTGCAGCCGAGCGTCATAACATGCCTTCCCCCCCCCCCCACACACACACCCCTTGTAAGTGTTTTACATTCCTCCCCACCTTTGGGCACGTGTGGCCACACGGTTGCGCTTGTGACAGCTGTGAGGATTCTGAAGGGGCTTAAACGGATTGAAACGCTGCACTGCCCTCTACTCATTATTCCAGCTTCTTTCTGTTAGAAACTATAGCTCTCCACAAAGGAATCGCAGGCCTGCATGCTGGCAAAATATCAGTGTTCGTCATAAACTCACAGCAAACTAATCTCTCCACAGAAACATATTACCTCTGTCTCAGGCAGCTGGAAAGGTGGTAAATAGAGGGAAATTCCCGTCTGCTGATTCAGTGGACTTGAATTTCACGAACATCCAAGTGTGGTTCTCTTTTACACTGAAAATTACAAACGAATAGAGTCCAATAGTCTTAGGAATGGCAGCCCCCCGCCCCCCCCCCCCGGGCATTGAGAAGCGATGAGGTAGGGTTGCCAAATCCAGGTTAGAAAACTCCTGGAGATTTGGGGATGGAGCCTGGGGAGGACAAGGGCCTCAGTGGGGCACAGCACCATAAAGTCCATCCTCCAAAGCAGCCATTTTCTCCAAGGGAACTGATCTCTGTCATCTGGAGATGAGGTGTAATTCCAGGGGAACCCCAGGTCTCACCTGGAGACTGGCATCCCTAAATAATCTGGAACCAACAAATTTCAGGGAAGTCTCTCTTTCTCTATGTCTCTGTCCTGGTTCAGGTATAACACAAAACTATGGTTTTATGCTTTGTAAAACTGCAATTCGTTCACCAGCAATCACTCAAATCCCAATTTGCCTAACTAATGCTGGTTTCATCTTTGTTCTGGTTGGACAACGAGATTGTCTGTTTGATTAGCTATAGCCATATTTAATGGTTAATAGAAGGAGATACATAGAAAAGTACGTTTGAAAAATGTGACCTTTCCCAGCTGAAGAATGTGTACTCTGTAATGAAACGCCTGTGATGCTTATTTTTAAAAGGTTTGAAATAAACAATGATGATAATTACCTAGCATTTCATTCACATAAATGTGTATTTTACAGTTATAAAATATACAGTGTAACAGCATTAGCTAGATTCCAAAAATCAAAGTTGTATAATATGATTCATGAGGTCCCACCATCATGATACCATATGCATCACTAAACAGGGCACAAGTTTTTGAGTTCTCTAGCTAGGGTGCTTTCACAAACTAAATAACACACTTCTAATCCACTTTCGATGCACTTTGCAATTGGATTTTACTATGGGAAATGGCAAAATCCACTTGCAAACAGTCGTTGAAGTCGCTGAAACACAAAATGCTCTACATCTTACAACAGCACTACCGATAAGATTAGACTCTCAACAGCCAATCCATATGCAAAAGAACCTCCTCAGGAAAGCTCCTCCATTAGCATGTCACAGTCTGGGAAACTCCTACAAGATAATGGCCCAATCTGCATCTAGCATTTGCTCTGTTGTTGTACCAAACCCACAATGGAACAGAAAAAGATGCGGCTCAAAACCACTTTCAAATACCCCAGGCCAAAGCTGTACTGACTGCAGAGTCACCCCTGAATGACCATAAAATGGCCATAAATCTATGCAGAAAGCCATGATAAAAACAGAGTTCAATTCAAGTGAAAGCAGCATGCAGTCTGGGCACTGCCATAAAATTCGACAATCAATCAATCAAAGTGAAAGTGCCATGCAATGCAGATGGGAATTTCTGTTCCAGTGTGGGTTTGGTAAAACAGTGGAACAAATGCTAGATGCAGATTGGGCCAATGACTCAGCCCTACCCCGCCTTCCTGAGTGGATATAAATTACCTGCCTACCATTTTTCTTCTCACATTGACACAGAAAGATGGAGTACTCCATCTTTCTGTGTTATACCTCTGAGGATGCCCGTCACAGTCAGGTATTACAATGCCAAGACCATGGCCCTACAGCCTGGAAAATCTACAACTACTAAAGTTGTTGAAGTGGATTGAAACTGCATTATTTAGCATGTGTGAAAGTGCTGCATATCAGGCTGGCTGAACAGTAAAAAACAAAACAGGTAGTGGAGAGAGAAAATAAGTTATTTCAAGGCATAATGGCAAAGTCTGCTGTTGTAGTCTTAAAATGGGAAACGCTGGGGACTGTTACTTTGTGTGGTTGGGGAGCTAGGTGTCCATGTTAAGGTGTCCACTTCTCTCCCCCCATCCCCCCCAGCTGTTGCGGCGGGCCTGAGTGCCCAAGAGATGCTCGGCTCACCGCTTCTCTCCCCCCATCCCCCCCCCGACTACTGCGGTGGGCCCGAGTGCCCAAGAGCTGCTTGGCCCGCCTCTTCCCCCCCACGGGCACCGGCGAGGCCTGAGCAGCTCTCGCCAGGCCCACCAATCCCCCCCCACGGCTCTGGCAGCAAGGCTTGGACACCTCCCAACCACCGGCTGCCACACAGTTCCAAGAACTGCATGCGCAGGGAATGTGCTTTAACTTTTCGGGGGATTTAAATATCCCCCCCGAAGTTTTTTTTTTCACTTTTAGGATTTTTCTGCACATAGGGGGAGTCCCCCCCCCGTGTGCAGAAAAATCTCCCTGCCCCCCAGGTGCCCCCCGGTGCGGATTTAGATATCCGCACGCAGGGGGCGCCTTGGGAATTAGATATATAGATTTGATTCATCAAGGCTACCTGAATGCCTGGATGGAAGGATCCAACCCAGAAGTTCCTACAGAGTAGATGAAGAAGAAAAGTGGGTTTTTATATCCTGCTTTTCTCTACCCTAAGGCATCGCAAAGTGGCTTACAATCACCTCCCCTTCCTCTCCTCACAACAAGTACCTTGTGAGGTCAGTGGCACTGAGAGAGTTCTAAGAGAACTGGGACTGACCCAAGGTCATCTAGCAGGCTTCATGTGGAGGAGGACCGGGGGGGGATCAAACTCGATGTTCCAGATTAGAGTCTGCCACTCTTAATTGCTCTTAACTACTCCACCATGCTGGCTCTCAGATCCCAGCTTCCTGCATCTCATTTCTCTTACCAGATATCCATGTAAATTATCATGCAAGGGACCAGCACTGTGCTCCCAGTCTGAGATTATGGTGCCTTAAACCGCTGAAACCAAATCATTAAACGGGGGGGGGGGGGGGGAGAGACGGACGGACTGTGTTTATTTCCTCCCTCTTTTTTGCTAAACATGGAATTACTGTCATGTAAACCAACAGTTCATTAAGACTGAAGAAAGCCTACTCAAGTTTACATAGCCTACAGAAACTACAGCTTGCTTGATTTATATAATTCTCCTCCTGAGAAATTCTGCTACCCTATGTGCCAAGAAATTAGTCAAAATTCAGGTTTTTGCTTGTGATGTCTTCACATTTGCCGACTAGGGAACAGCTTCCTTCCAGCAATGAACAAAATAAAGTCCTCACGAATCAAAACTTTTGTGAACTGAGGAGATTGAAAAATCTTCGTTTAAATTAAGGTTGTGTTCTAATGTATGGTGTTGGCGGTTATTGTTCTATCTAAATAAAATAGATCTGTTAAGTGATGGGATTGTAGATCAGAAGGACACGAGAGGATCCCTGCTGGCTCAGACCAGTGGTCCATCTAGTCCAGCATCTTGCCTCACACAGTGGCCAGCCAGTTCCTCTAGAGGTCCAACAACAGGGCATAGAGGCTGAGGCCTTCCCTGATAAGGACATAAGAAGATCCCTGCTGGATCAGACCAGGGGTCCATCTAGTCCAGCATCCTGTCTCACACAGGAGCCAGTCAGTTCCTCTGGAGGGCCAACAACAGAGCAGAGAGGCAGAGGCCTTCCCCTGATAAGGACATCAGAAGAGCCCTGCTGGGTCCGACCAATGGTCCACCCAGTCCAGCATCCCGTTTCACACAGTGGCTAACCAGTTCCTCTGGAGGGCCAACAACAGGGCACAGAGGCCAAGGCCTTCGTAAGAACATCAGAAGATCCCTGCTGGATCAGACCAGGGGTCCATCTAGTCCAGGATCCTGCCTCACACAGTGGCCAACCAGTTCCTCTGGAGGGCTAACAACACGGCCTTCCCTGATAAGAGCCATGTGGGACCAGAGCAGTGGCCCATCTAGTCCAGCATCCTGTTGTTGGAGTCAGTGTGCCTGGACATGGGGGTGGGGGGGTCTACATCACTCTGTGTATAAATGTTATCTCCTTGAATGGGATGTCTCTTTTTGCCTTAACCTGGGAGCTGCCCTCTGGTCTCTCCTCTCTCAGTTTGTCCTCTCACTTTCTTCACATGGCCTTCCTTCCATGGAGACACGTATCTCTGCAGGTCTCCCCTGTAGATACAGTGCCCTCATAGTCCCACACACATGATGCAGGACAGGAAACGCCCTCTTCAGGTTAGGCTTCTCTCCAAGGCTTTTTTTGTAGAAAAATCCCAGCAGGAACTCATTAGCATAATAGGCCACAACCAACAGCAGACACTCATTAGCATATTAGGCCACACCCCTGACAGCGCAGCTCCCTCTCAGGATCAGCGTCTCCAGGTGCCCCACGGCTTGCGGGGCACATGGGGAACCCAAGGGGGGGGGGCTGTAGGCAGGGCCAACTCAGAAGCCAGCTGGAATTCTATTCCTGTGCATTCCTGCCCAAAAATATCCCTGCTTCTCTCTCTGTTTTTGACTGTGACCTGGATCTACTTGAATAAATGTAAGTTTACCTTTTTTGCAATATACTTCTTGGGAGATTTATTTATTGCACTCAGTATCTCGCTTCTGTGACTGGGCAAAACTCTGCTATATATTAACCAAATCTCCGAATACTTTCCCCACACAGTGGCCAATCAGTTCCTCTGGCTGAAGCCTTCCCCTGATCTTGCCTCCATTTAACGGTTTTGTTGTTGTTGTTGTTTAATTACAGAAGTCACTACCTTGTCTGCCTTGCTGGAAATGCAGTGACTGACAAAACACTACGCTCCCAAAACCGGAAATTTAATGAAATGATAAGGCTTTTCTAGTATCTGGCTCTCCGCTAGCCGCCTCCCCAATGCAAGACAACGTTTTGCCAGCGGCTGCAGGAATCAGTACTTGGGAGAGAATTTTTCAGTCAGGCCTGCAAAATGTGTGACTCTTTAAACGTACCATGCCCCCCCCCCCCCCCGGCCGCCATCTATAGCCAAGTAACAATGCAAACCAACAAGCCACTAAAAGCAAGCTACTGGATACAGGCAGCACGAAACCTATCCATTCAAACAGACCTCAGCCTCGAAGGAGACCATTTTTAAAAGCTGGTAAGAGAAAACACCCCTGACCTGGAAAGCCCAGGCTAGCCTGATCCGTGTCAGATCTCAGAAGCTAAGCAGGGCAGGCCCTGGCCAGTATTTGGATGGGAGACCTCCAAGGGATGCCGGGGTTGCTATGCAGAGGCAGGCAATGGGAGATCACCCTGAACACCTCTTGCCTTGAAAACACCACCAGGTGTCACCATAAGCCAGAGGTGACTTGACAGCAAAATAGAACAAAACAAGGGGGGGGGCCGCGATATTCGTTGGGGGGAGAAGCTGACAGCTGCTCCTCCTTCCTCCCCCTTCCCCCCTTCCTCTGCCCCTCCCCCCCAGAGACTCCTGGCGGGCCTCGGCGGCTCTTGCCGGGCCCACCGCTCGCCCCCTTCCCCCCCCGAGACTCCCGACGGGCCTCGGCGGCTCTTGCCGGGCCCGCTGCTCGCCCCCTTCCCCCCCGAGACTCCCGACGGGCCTCGGCGGCTCTTGCTGGGCCCGCTGCTTGCCCCCTTCCCCCCCGAGACTCCCGACGGGCCTCGGCGGCTCTTGCCGGGCCCGCTGCTCGCCCCCTTCCCCCCCGAGACTCCCGACGGGCCTCGGTGGCTCTCGCTGGGCCCGCTGCTTGCCCCCTTCCCCCCCAGAGACTCCCAGTGGGCCTCGGCACCTCTCGCCGGGCCCGCCGCTCGCCCCCTTCCCCCTCCTCCGTGGGCTGTTGCCTGGCCTCGGCGACTCTCGCCGGGCCGCTGCCGTTCCAAGAGCGTTCCCCGCGCATGCACAGGGGACACTCTTTTACTTTTCGGGAGATTTAAAGATCCCCCGAAAAGTTTTTGATAGATTTCGGATTTTTCTGCAAGCGGGGGGGGGGGTTACCCCCACCTGCAGAACCCCCCCTCTGCCCTCCAAGTGCCCCCGCCGTGCGGATTTAAGTATCCACACGGGGGGGCACTTGGGAATGAGATATATAGATAGAGAGTCCCCCAGTTAAAGTCTTTGTAAGCCGTCCTGTGTGCTTTTTTAAGCAGAAAGACGTGGTACGAAATGTCTAAACGAATGAAATGAATCGAGTTCCCCGAAGGCACAAAGATGGCAGCGGGACAGATGCATTTGCCTTTATTTATTTATATCCTGCTTCCCTCCCCAGTAAAGACGCAGAGTGGGTCTCAGAGCAATGCTCTCCCTTTCCACTATTTCCTCCCAACAACAAACCTGTGAGTAGGGTTGTCGGGTTCCCTCAGTCACCAGTGGGGATGGGTGGGATTTGGTTGCCAGATCCAGACAGAGAAACTCCTGGGGATTTGTGGGTGGAGCCTGGGGGGGGACAGCGACCTCGCTGGGGTACACTGCCAAAAAAGTCCACCCTCCAAAGCTTCCATTTTATCCAGGGGAACTGATCGCTGTAGTCTGGGGATGATTTGTAATTCCAGGAGATCCCCAGGTCCTACCTGGAGGCTGGAACCCCTACCTGCCAGGTGGGCCAGACTGAGAGTTGAGATGGCCCCAAGGTTGCCCAGTGAGCTTCTATGGCAGAAGTGGGTGGAGACTTGAATCTGGGTCACCCAGTGTCCTAGTACACCAGTCTGTCCACTTCACCACACTGGCTCTCAATCGATGGGCCACTGAAACTTTGATTTCTCCATAGGTAAGCCCTGCTGAGCTTCTGCTGAACTTCTGCTGAGAGCCAGTTTGGTGTAGCGGTTAAGTGTGCGGACTCTAATCTGGGAGAACCGGGTTTGATTCCCCACTCCTCCACTTGCACCTGGCTGGATGACCTTGGGCAAGCCATAGCTCTGTACCAGCTGTTCCCTCAAGGACAGCTTGGGAAAGAGTTCTCTCAGCCCCACCTACCTCACAGGGTGTCTGTTGTGGGGAGGGGAAGGGAAAAGGAGTTTGTAAGCCGCTCTGAGACTCCCTTGGGGAGTGGAGGGCGGGGTATAAATCCAATCTCTTCTTCTTCTTCTTCTTCTTCTAATAATAATAATAATAATGAGTGGGCTGCATGCTGAAGAATATGGAAGTCAAAAATGGCAGTGCTTTACAAGAGGAAATTATATGCAGTTGGATATGTGATTAATGGAGTCTCCTGGTTTTGAAGACAGAATTCCACACGGGGCCAGAGCTCTCATGTGGAAATTACACAATCCCCTTACCAAAGGGCCTAACTGAAAGTAAACATAATCTGGCCATCCCTTGAGAAAATAGCTGTTTTCCCACAGTCACGCCGTGTGAAAATTGGCATTTGCATGGAGTTCCAGCTAATAGAGAGCCAGTCTGGTATAGTGGTTAAGTGCGCGGACTCTAATCTGGGAGAACCGGGTTTGATTCCCCACTCCTCCACTTGCAGCCAGCTGGGTGACCCTGGGCAAGCCATAGCTCTGTCCCAGCTGTTCTCTCAAGGACAGCTGTCTCAGAGCTCTCTCAGCCCCACCTACCTCACAGGGTGTCTGTTGTGGGGAGGGGAAGGGAAAAGGAGTTTGTAAGCCGCTCTGAGACTCCGTGAGTGAAGGGCGTGGTATAAATCCAATCTCCTCCTCTTCTTCTTCTTCTTCTTCTTCTTCTTCTTCTTCTTCTTCTTCTGCAGGCACCTTGGAATTCTGACACAGGGCGGTGGGCGCAGCCACAAAATGGCTGCCATAAAATGCCTTTTGCAGGACCTGGAGCCAGCCACAAAAAGGCTGCTGTAGCCCTCAGTCGCACAGTGAAGGCCCTTGTGCTGTTGAGGCAGCTTTTGCCAAAGCAATGTTATTTTTTAAAAAAATCTGTGCAGCCAATCAAATCTCCAGTGGCCAATCAGAAGCCTTTCTGGACAAAAGCTCCACCAGGCCCCACCCACTTTCTCAAAACACTTGGTGGGAATTAGGAAAGACGTCCGCGGGCACCATGGTACCCGTGGGCACCTCCCTGAGGAAAAAAGTGCTCAACCATCCCCATGAAAAAAGCCCTGTCCTTTCACAATCAATTTCTTTCATATTTTTCATTTGCTTCCCCCCCCCCTTTTGCTCAAACGCTTCCAGATATTTTGCAACAATGTAGAAAACATAAAAGGAAGTGTGGGTATTTATGCCAAGGTCACAGCGTGCGGCCCACTACAAAGTATCTGATTTGGGAATGAAATTAAATTGATTGATGCGGCTTTCCCCTTGAACAGTTCTGTCTGCCTTATCAGCTCCTCGGCACCGGGGCGTGTGCTCGCCATGAATTGTGGGGTTCAGGTGCAGATGTGACGCAGGGGAGAGTCAGCTTTGTGGCACTCACCACATTTGGAACGCTGCCATGCATCTGGAGCTTTCATGGGCTAGCTGCGCTTGTTATTCCTTCCTGCTGGTTGTAATGGCACAGTGTAGGTGTCTCCTAAGCCTGGTCGGAGAGCCCCACGCACAATAGAGCTCCGTAGATGCTCACTCCACATGTCCTCCTCTTTCCATTATCCCTCTAATTGCAATGTTTGCCATAAAATTAATGTTCCTTCCTCTTGCTGCCGGACACGAAAACAAGAACAAAAATAATCATTACGTTCAAGTAAACAACACCAACGGCTCCTCTTCTCTCCATTCAGCACTTTGTCTCGCTGTGTTCTTCATGTTCCGCCCACTCTCAAGGGTTTCTAAAGTCAGCTTTGTTTTCAAGTGTACTTTTGGCAATACCTTATACTTTTAACTTGTTCTTAGGGTTGTCAACTCCCGTTTGAGACATTCCTGGAGATTTGGTGGTCGTAACTGGAGAGTAGGGTTGCCAGACCACTACCCCGTGGAGGTGGGGGTCCCCTGCGGCCAGACCCCACCATCCCGCCACTGATGGCTTATGGGGGGAACTGACCCCAAAAAAGAGGGAGATCCAGTGCAGTGACATCACTGTGTCCAGATCATTGGGGTGACACTTTGGTATTTGGGCAAAAACTCTACGGTAGAAGCCAACTTTACCACAGAGTTTTTGCCCAAATACCAGAGCATCGCCCCAACATTCTGGAAGTGATGACATCACTTCGGAGTCACATGGTCGGTGATGACATTGTTTCTGAGTCACGTGGTCAGTGTCGCAGACACATCACTGCCACATCAGACGGTCCTCCCTGCTGCTCCTAGCAGTTGCCAGGAGGGACCTGGCAACCCTACTGGAGAGGGTGGAGTCTGGGGAAGGGAAAGAGCTCAGCGGGTATGGGATGCCCATCTCAGTTTTCCATTCCTCCCTCCAAAGCTGCCATTTCCTCCAGGGGAACTGATCTCTGTAGTTGGGAAATAGTTGTAATTCCGGAGAACTCCAAGCCCCATCTGAAGGTTAGTGATCCTAATAAACCTACTTTGCCTCTCTTATAAAGTTGCCAGCTCTGAGTTGGGAAATACCCAGAGATTTGGAGGTGGAGCCTGGGGAGGGTGGGGTTTAGGGAGGGGAGGGTATAATGTCATAGACCAGCAAGGTATAATGCCAGAGACCAAAGGAGTCAAACATATGGCCTGCAGGCTGGAACCGGCCCATCCAGGGTTCTTATCCAGTCCGCGAGCAACTGATAATCTTTACTGAATATCATCAGAACATCAGAAGAGCCCTGCTGGATCAGACCAGTCGTCCATCTAATCCAGCATGATATCTCACACAGGGGACAATCAGTTCCCCTGGGGGTCCAACAACAGGGCACAGAGGCTGAGGCCTTCCCTTGAGGTTTGCTCCTGGCTCTGGGATTCAGAGGGTCAGTGTCTCTGAATGTGGAGGTTCCCCTCAGTCCCCATGGCTAGGAGCCAATGATAGACTTCTCTTCCATGAATCTATCTAATCCTCTGGCAGCAAATTCCACATGAATTGTAGGGGACTAGATCCGATGGATCTGTTCTGCTAGAGGCAGCTTCCTCTGACTTTTAGTGAAGGGGGAAAGGCACTGCCTGCCATTCACAGTACAGATCCGTGAAGTCCACCCCCGGAACCCATGGCTATCCAGAGTCAGTTCAACCATTTCAAAAGGATTTTATCCAGATGTGGATTGCTCTGCCTCACACAAGAGCATATCCAGGTATCCCTTTGAAAACTGTGACCCAGAGGTGAGGAAAATCAGTAGGGTTGCCAAGTAACTTGCGTGAAAAAGTGGGGGAGAGCTGGTCCCGGTCTGGGACATTCACGCGCTGCAGTGACATCACCCGGAAGTAATGTTATCATGCTGGGCACGTCACCGGGTGACGCTCTAGCAACAGGCCTGAAAACTCTATGGTATCATATGCCAGCAAGGCATATGATATGCTCTTATGAACTGTTAAAATCATAAGTTTGACCTTTGAGGTTGGTTTTCTGCCTAAGGCAAAGGCACTCTCTATTGCTATGAGAGGCTCCAGCCCGCAGCGGGAGACTTCCTTCAGAGTTCACACCTACATGAAGACCAGAATTCCATTTCAAAGAGGTCTTCATTTCCTTTCACGTGTTCCCACCAACAGGGAGACCAAGACTCCATTTCAAAGGGTCCTTTTTCTCTTTTACGCTGGCCTCCTCACACCTTCCCCCAAAGTTCCTGTAAGAGATTAGGTTGCCCAGCAACTAATTGTCGACCATCAAGTGACCTGGCCGAAGTCATCACGAGACCAAGGATTGGCGCCAAGAAGACCAACCAGATGGCCCAGGTGTTAAATCCTGATTAGCACCTAGATTTGCAATATTGTCACCTCCTTCCTGCCCCCTCCTCCCTATGACACTGACCAATAGTAGGGCTAGTAGGGACGGACAAACTAGTAGGTGTGACAATGGGATGTGGTCAGCGCAGCCCACCCCAATGCTACCTGATAAAAGATCTTGCACAACAGAAACACATTGCTAGCCACTTTCGACCCCTATCTTCTTACCAACCTCTTGTGTCCAGCTTCCTGTACCCAACACCTTGCCTCCATCTTTAATCCCTGGTTTGCGCAGCCAGGACTGGAGCGTGAATCTGCAGGTTCAGATCTCGTTCCCCCTATTTTTCTCATTCATCCCTCCCTCGATCTTCTTGTGGAAGGAGACCACCCATCACCAAGATATGTAACATATTTCCCCTCAACGAAACTCCTGCTAATGCAACAGTGCTATTTTCTATCTAAGTTTCCTAGATCTTGTGTGTATGTGGTTTTATTATCATTCATTGTATGCTTGAACAACATCTTGCAGTAAACACCATTCAAAGAAACCACTCAGCCTCCGTGCTATTTTCTGAGAACTCCTGGAAGGGGCAGGACCTTGGTATAGTTGGCAAGAACCCGTTATTTTGCCAATTGCTGAACGTAAATTAAAGCAATTCAGCTAATAGTACCATGCTGGGCCCGACGATGTGCCCAGCATGATGATGTCACTTCCGGGTGACGTCATCGCACCGGGCATGTCGGCCCCAATCTGGCCACTTTGGGGGGTGGGGTCCCCCCCTGCTGGCAGGATCTGGACCAGTAGATTCGGTGCCCTTTGAGCAGGGGAATCCCCGCCCCCCGGGGGGACTTGGCAGCCCTAAAAATCAGCCAGGCAGCATGTCCCGTGTCTAGGGGTGCCAATTTCCAGGTGGGTCTGGAGACCTCCCGGAATTACAACTGATCTCCTGACTATAGAGACCCAGATGGCAGAGGCTGTGCATTCTGTCCCTGTATCCTGTCCCAGGGCTAATGAGTGACGGGTGATGGAAGTGGGAGGGTGGGCATGAGGGAGATACTGTCAGGAAATACTGTAAGAGTGTTAATGTTTGAAGCATGTTTGTATTTTGAGTAAAAAAAACCCTGTTCATTGGGTTTACCCGTATTCATTATAAAGTTTATATTTTTGGTACCTGGCATTACATTTTATGGGACACATGGCCCGGCCTGACACAGTGACATTTATATCCAATACAACCTTGTAACAAATGAGTTTGACACCTCTGCTCACCCTCCAAAGCAGCCACTTTCTCCAGGGAAACTGATCTTGGCCATCTGGAGATAAAGTGTGATAGTGGGAGATCTACAGGTGCCTCCTGGAGTTTGGCAACTCTGCATCTCTATCAATAGTTGGGAGTGGTCCTTACCCTCCCTGGTTCCTGTACAGACGCATTCCGCAACATGAAAAGCTGGCGCCTTAAACAAACACAAGTTGCAGTGCAGTCAGATGCTACATTCCGCTGCCATTCACTTACTGTAATGCATGGGTGAATCACTTTTGTGTGTAGCATTCACCCCTGTAAATACATATGCCAGTGTAGTACGAATCTGTTGGCCGTGATCTCACAATCAGTGCTTGCTAGCCAGATGTGAGTCAAACCTTCATCTCGTGTAAGGATGGCAGCTTCCAGGCAGACCTGGGGATCCCCAGGAGTTACAGCTCATTTCCAGACTACAGAGATCAGTTCTTTTGGAAGAAATGGATGCTTTGGAGGGTGGACTCTACGACATTGTACCCTACTGTCCACCCCAGGTGCCACCCACAAATCTCCAGGAGTTTCCCAACCTGGATCTGGCAACCATATCCCCCGGTCATATCCCTCGGTGGCCAGAGGGTCCGAGCAACCATAATCTCATGTTAGATGAAAAGTCCTGTCCCTTTAATAGAGGCTTAATGTGCAGAAATGGGCAAATGAAGGTTTTCATGACACGGTGGTAAATAACCTTCCATTCAGCCTTAATTTTTTTAAAAAGTGGGACATTTCTCTCTCTTCAGGTTGTTGGCAACCCTGTCTCATATGTTACCAGGGTAACATCACTTTCTACCAGCAGAAGAGCATCTTTTCAAGAAAGAAGGGTGCAGCTTCACCTTGCAGAGTCAGGCAGGGCCGGCCCCAGGGTTTTTTGTGCACTAGGCGAGGCTACCCTGTGACGCCCACCCAGGTGAGACTGCCTTGTAGCACCCCCCCCCCCCCACTGCAGAGCCACCCTCTCCACCACCGGAGACCCACCTGCAAGGGACACCCCCCCCCCCGCTCGCCTGCCCAGGCTCACCAGCTCTCCAGCCCCGCCAGCAGCCACCTGCACCAGCTGGCTGCAGCACCTACAAGTCTATCTGCATTTGCCCAAGGCTAAGTTTGGTTCTTAGCCTGAATGGAAAGCTGCATTCAGACATAATGGCAAATCATGGTTTGCATAAAGCATGCTATCTCCTGGTTTGAGTCTCTCTCAGTCTCTCCACCGCCCCATTTGCCAGCTGCACCCCTAGGCAGTCGCCTAGTTGGCCTAGTGATAGAGCCGGCCCTGGAGTCAGGGGAATGCACATTTCGCTGCAATGTCTGGTGGGCCTCCTGTCCCAACTAAGCAGAACGATAAGAAGAAAACTCTCCTTGCCAGTGACCCCTTCCCCCAAATTCTACACTGCAAGCAAAAGATGGGAAATGAGATCTCTAAATAATGATTTGAGATCCAAAGGAAAGAAATGTAGAGGAAATACCCAAGATGACTCCGAGAGCTGTCACCAGGGGAAGGGCCTCCTCAGTTGTGACCCCTACCCGTGGAATGCTCTCTTAGATGACACCCGTGCCCTGCCAGACTTGTTTAGTGTCCACAGGGCATGAAAAGCTGAATTGTTTGGGTTGGCCTTTGGAGGGGAAACTCATGTTTGGGCTGCTCAGATAGCGGTACGGTGATAGCCACGTATTTTAATATTTAATATTTGTCATTTGCAGGGGTCATTTGGTAGAAAAAGAGGTGCAGAAGCTCATTAGCATAACTCATTTGCATAACTCATTTGCATATGCCACACCCCCTAACATACCGGAAGTGTGTCAAAAGGCAACACCCACCCCTCAGGCTCCGCTCCACAGGTGAGTGAAACTGACCTGCTCTTCCTCCATTCCCTTCCCCAGCCAATACTTGGTGCAATAAAAATAAGCGTAAAGAACACACCCTCATTCTCTTCCTGCTCCCTTGAAACCACCAGGTTTCAAGTAGACTTGAGATACCCAGGACATGTGCACCAACCATCCCTTCCCCTTCCCCTCCCCACAACAAGACACCCTGTGAGGTAGGTGGGGCTGAGAGAGGTCTTTTGAGAACTGCTCATGAGAGAACAGCTCTGAGAGAACTTGTGACTGGCCCAAGGTCACACCCGCAGCTGCATGTGGAGGAGTGGGGAATCAAACCCGGTTCTCCCAGCTCCTTACAAGGGTACAACTCCTTACCACTACACCAAACTGATGGGGTGGAAGCTGCTGAAGGGTTGGTGAAATGTCTCCAGTACTTATGTGCCATGTGCCCAGATAAAAAATGGTATACTTAGAAAATTTATATGCCACCTTGAGCAAGTCTCTGGAAAAGCAGCACACAGTCATAAAAGGAACAATGATAAAATTATCAATATTAAAACAAAACATTAAAAACAATAAAGACCCTAGCAGGGCTTTCCCCGGGGCGCTGCACCTCTGCACTGCTCGGGGAAGCCAAGGAGGGGGCGGGGCTTGGTCATGTGCCTGCCCCCTGGGCTCCTCACTCCTGGAGCTGCGCTCCTGTGCGCTCCTGCTCCAACGGACCCCTGGTCATTTGTTCTTTACCTTATTGCTTTGAATGTTGTAAGTCGGCATTAGACCCTTTTGGGTGAACAGCGGCTAAAAAATCTAATTAATAAATAAAATCCATTGCTGAGGCCCTATTTCTATCTTAAGACATATTTTTGATAGAGCTGGGAGCAAGGCCGTGACTGACGCCAGCAGCAGAGAATTAAAAGATCTGCTCTACATATCACCGAGCGTGAAAACAGGCCAGCTATGCTATAATGCTGAGCTCCCGTATGAAATGCCAAGGGAAGAAGCTATACTCCTCGTCCGTGCAGAAATGGGCGAAAGCTCTTAAAGGCGGAACAGGGTGGCAGAACAGCCTTCCCGGGAGTGGCCCACAAACCATCGGCACATTATTATTCAAATCCATATATTGACTTTTTGCTAACGGGGAGGGGGGAATACTGCTGCAGCCACCAGCACTGCCAAATAAACCCAGGCTACAACTCAGTAAGCCCATTTAACTCATTTGGGTTTGCTTCTGAGGAAGCCCGCTTCAGCAACAAGTTGGCTCAGATTTTCCATGTGAAAAAGAATAAAGCCAATTTTGTCTATGGGCTTGTCGACATTCTTGGTGATGCCCACGATTGCACAGGAATGCCAGGCTCCAGGTGGGACTTGGGGATCCCCCGGAATGACAGCTCATCTCCAGACTACAGAGATCAGTTCCCCTGGAGAACTTGGATGCTTTGAAGGGTGGACTCTTTGGCACTGCACCCCACTGAGGTCCCTGTTCTCCCCTCTGTCTGGGGCCCCTGACAAATCCCTCATTGTTTGCTTTGATTTGCTTTGATGTAGTGAGATGCTGTATGTCTCCCTCTCTGTCTACTTCCCCGGTCCTCCTCTGTCACCTTGAAATGTATCACTGTTAGATGTTCTGGACAATGTAACCATTGAAGTCGGGAGAGTGGCGACCCCATATCTTTGCACGTCACTGACAAACAAAAGGCATTTCCTCCCTTGCATTCCCTCCTCCCTTTTCCTGGGACAGTGAATGCCTTATCTTGTTGTGAGAACCTTGAAGGTCTGTTATTGCCACCCAAAGCCGTTTGTTATGCATGAAGTTTCACACATCTGGGTCAGCTAGTTCAAGAAGGGAATTTTTATAACTTTAGCACCTCATCTTCCTGTGGCTCGATCCGTTCTCCCGCGGTTTTTGTCTTGAATGTAATTGGCTCCAGGTGGGGGGGTTCAAATGAGTGGGAGAGTATATTAACCCTGATTGTATGTTACCTGGTATCTCTAACAAACATCCGAGAACCTGTCAAGCAGTATTAAGAAATAAAGAACTCTGTTTTCATCAACAAAGGTCTGATCTTTTGCTGTTAGCACAGAAGCCTCACACCCTCCTCCTATTTATTTCTTGATTTACTTACTTATGTATTTACTTACTTACTTTATAACCTGCCTGTCTAGAGGGGGGCTGTTGACCTCCCCCTCCTGGACTTGAAGCAAGGAGCCAAGACACATAGGGACCAGGTAGACGGCTAGGTAGGGCCAGGAGACAGGCCGGGAGAGCACAGAGCAGGGCGCAGGACAGATCAGAAAAGGAGGGCTCGGCCCCAGGTGAGGGAGGAAAGAAGAGGCCTCCAGGAACCTCGACCTTCCAATGACGGGATGAGCAGGGAAGGCCTCAAAAGGGATGCCCCTGGGGCCTGGGGATCCTACTAGGGCTGCCAAGTCAGCCCAGGGGGCGGGGGATCCCCCGCTAAAGGGGTTCCCGATCCACCAGCCAGCATTCGGCCGGCGGGGGGAACCCCACCCCCGAAGTCGTCCAGCAAGGATGATGTAATGACGTCACCGGAAGTGACGTCAGCACGTTGGGGGCATTGCCAGGGCGACGCTCTGGCAATCGCCCCAAAACTCTATGATACCATAGAGTTTTTGGGCGATTGCCAGAGCGTCGCCCTGCCAACGCCCCCAACATGCTGACGTCACTTCTGGTGACGTTGCCGGCGCGCACGCAAAGCGCGCACGCCAGAAGATACTCCCGGCCGGAGGAGGATTCCCCCCCCCCGCCGGTGAGTCCCTATGACTTGGCAACCCTAGATCCTACCCCCAGGACCAGGGAGCAGGACACAGACAATCAAAGGAGGACAAAGTGGTGGCTGTGAGTGCTAGCCCCAAAGGTGATGGCCAGACCGAGAGCAGGAAGGATGGAATGCAGCAGATTCAATCAGGGAATTGGCTAGCTCTGTGGCTGCTCTACTCGGAAGGGAGGAAGGGGCAAGGGTGGGGAGGGGAGATTTAAGGGAGAGAGAGATGAGCAGGTTGCGGAGGAACAACTTCAGTCCTCTGTACTGCCAGGGTTGCTGATGTACAAGAGAACAAGAACCCCTCAATGGAGGTGAGGAGGAGGAGACGAGAGGACCCAGGTGAGGAAATCCCCTCCGTTTCTCCTTTCTGAGGCCTTGCTGAGAATCCTCTAACGTTGAATCCAACATCCTGGAACCATTGCAACCTCCCTCCACCCCTGAGAACCAAATAAACCTTGACACCGCCTTTCTCCCCAGTGTTCCCTCTAAGCTGGGTTAGTGTGAGCTAGCTCACAGTTTTTTAGCCTCTGGCTCACACATTTTTGTCTTGGCTCAGGAAGGATGGCTCCAGAGCGCACTAATTTATGCAGTAGCCAAATTGCTCGCTCACAACTTTAACACCAGTAGCTCAGAGCAGAGCTACAGAAAAGTAGAATTTTTGCTCACAAGATTCCACAGCTTAGAGGGAGCACTGGTGGGGACCCAAGGCAGCTTCCATCATTCTCCTCTCCTCTATGGTATCCCCACAACAACCCTGTGAAGTAGGTTAGGATGAGTGGCTGTCACTGGCCCAAGGTCACCCAGTGAGCTTCCATGGCACGCGTGGGGATTAAAACCTGGTGTCCCAGATGCCAGTTTGACACTTCACCTGCTACACCGCTCTTGAAAGTAATGCCAGACACTGTATGGCACTTGACTTAATTTCTGAGATAAAATTTCACGTTCAAAATGTGTACTGAATTTTCGCGTTTGGAATTCTGCAGTCGACACGTGTGCTGAAAAACTGGAGCCACTGAGGAATCCAGAAAATGGCCAAGACATCCTTCACTTCTGGTTTCCAGCAGGCATTCCAGATTCATTCCAGATTAGGATTGTCAGGTGTCCCTCCCCAACCATAGGGCAGGGGATGGGGGCCCTGGGTTGCCAGATCCAGACTGGGAAACTCCTGAAGATTTGGGGACGGAGCCTGGGGAGGACAGGGACCTCAGTGGGGTACAATGCCATAGAGTCCACCTTCTAAAATTACGCTGACTCCATATTTGCCTTTGAAATTGAATCTCCGGAACCCAAATAGGAGGGTACACCATCGATATACCATTTTGGTTATACGTCCCTGATCTGGACACAAGGTGATGCCACTTGAGGCTTACTTAGGACATCCTTGCCTTGCCTCACTGATATTTATCAGAACATAATTTTCACTTGGTCCTGTATTAATATTAGTAATGCAATAATTGAGCCTATGTGCAACATTTATTTTTGACTACTGAAGAAGGCCGACAGGCCGAAACGTGTCTGTTTTAGAAAGGTCCCACTTGTGCATATTGTACGATTTGTCATTCTTACTGAAGCGATATTTGGGGCTATAATTGTCTTTTTAATTTGTAATAGGTACATGTATTTTTGATAATTTGTAATATTTATATTGTATATTTATTGATTTTAGCATTGGGCCCCCTAATTTGTATCCATTGAACCTTTCAGGTTCTTGATTCATTTTATGGATTAAGTTTTTGTTCCCCTCTTTCTTTCCCCACCTGGAGATTGGCCTGGAGGTTTACAAGATTATGGATGGGATGGAACAGGTAGAAAAAGAAGTACTTTTTTCCCTTTCTCACAAGACAAGAACTCGTGGGCACTCCATGAAATTGCTTAGCAGTCAGGTTAGAATGGAGAAAAGGAAGCACTTCTTCACCCAAAGAGTGATTAACACATGGAATTCACTGCCACAGGAGGTGGTGGTGGCTACAAACATGGACAGCTTCAAGAGGGAATTGGATAAACATATAGAGCGGAGGTCCATCAGTGGCTATTAGCCACAAGGTATAGATAGGAAAGTCTGGGGCAAGTGATGCACTGTATTCTGGGTGCTTGGGGTGGCAGTGGGAGGGCTTCTAGTGTCCTGGCCCCACTGCTGGACCTCCTGATGGCACCTGGTATTTTTGGCCACTGTGTGACTGAGTGTTGGACTGTATGGGCCACTGGCCTGACCCAACATTGGCTTCCCTTATGTTCTTATCCCTACTCCAGATGATCTACCTCTACCTTACCTAGTGTCACTGCATCAAGAGAAACTGCTCTTGCCCCCTTAGTCATTCCTTCCCAGTTCCCATTATTCATCCTGCTTGACCTTCTGCTGAAGCGACTGGGCTTTTAAACTGGTCTCGCATCAGTGGAAGTTAAAGAGTGAGCCACAGGAACTAGTCCTGGAAAAATGAGATCAGCAACACAACAGGGGTAAGGACAGGGGGTTGGGTCCAGGCAGCATTTTTACTCATTCCGATCCAATTCCTCTCCTTACTATGGCCACCACCACACATGGATTTTGCCTGTGTAGGTCCCATGTTCTCTAGCATAGCCTTTCTCATGGTCCTTCCTTTTTTACCAGATGAGAGCTGTTTTGATCCAAATCAGAGTCTCTGGGTTACTAACTGGTAGCCCTTGAAGGAGGGCCCATGGCTCAGTAGTAAAACATCTGCTTGGCACACTGTAGATCCCAGGTTCAATTCCCAACATCTCCAGTTAGAGGATCTGGCAGTAAGAGCTGCCTGAAGCCCCCGGAGAGTTGCTGCCAGTCTGCGTAGACAATAGCAACGTTGATGGACCAAGTGTCCAATTCAGCAGAAGGCAGCTTCATATGTCTATACGTCCGAGCAGAGTGTGTCAGGAGAATGCTGCTAGAAGAAGAGACCTCCACTAATAGAGCAGATGCGTGGGATCCAACCCAAAGGTTATCAGGATGTCCCAAACTCAGACCAGAGTGAGAGTTCTCTAGGCTCAGTGGCAGAGCATCTGCTTGGCGTGCAGAAGGTCTCAGGTTCTACCCCCAGCATCCTCAGTTAATAGGATCAGGTATTAGGTGATGTGACAGACTACCCAAGACTCTGGAGAGCTGCTGTCCATCTGAATAGGCATTACTGACTTTGATGGTAAGGGTGGCTTCATGTGTTCAAAGGCCCGGAGCCTTTCCCATTCCCCTCCATGTTGTTCTGTTGCATTTAATCTGTTACTAACATAGCAGGGCAGTGACCTTGGCTCTCGATTAGCATCGATTCCAATTTTACTACTTCACGGCCTGGATCGGAGTGCTCTGCAAAACTCAGCCGATAATCTTGCTTTGATTACGAGCAGAGGAAATGGCCACGTTTCAGGAACTGCTGACAACCGCCAGCAGGTAAAATGGTCAGATGACAACGCTATATATAGAAAAAGGAGTCAGATGCTACACCGTCCATGACGCACAACATACCAGCCTCGCCATGTTACAGGACGTGTGTTGCTATTCTATGCAGAGTTACTCCGGTCCAGGGGTCATTTCGTAGAAAAAGAGGTGCAGGAGCTTATTAGCATAACTCATTAGCATAACTTATTTGCATATGCTACACCACCTGACATCACTAGAAGTATGTCAGAAGGCAAGAAAGAAAGAAAAGAGAGAGAGAAAGAGAGAGCTGGCAGAGAGAGGACAGCTACCAATCCAAGCCTCAGATCCTCCCACTATTCTGGGAGGATAGCTTCAGTAGTGGCTGAAGCCTTCAGGAGGCTGGTCGGAGGAACAAGGACCTTTCCAGGGGACGGGATCATTTTGCTGCAGCCATGACACAAGCAGGCATTCCCCTGCAGGGGGGGGGGCTGGCACCAACTCCTGGAGCTGCACTCCCCCAAGCTCCTGTTCGAAATGACCCCTGCTCCGGTCTCATCTCGCTGAAATCAATGGGTTCAAAATGGTGCAATTCTGCGTAGGATTTTGCTGTCTGATGCCACCCTTAACAATAACGATCTGCTGCTGAGTGGCAACTCAGTCATCGCAACCCCAAAACCGTGGTGTTTTTGAGGCAAAAGTGGAGCAGAAGTGGCTGGACATTGCCTGCCTTCGAGCGGCAAGCTGGGACGTCCTTGGTGGTCTCCCATTCAAGTTCTGACCATGGCCAACCCTGCTTAGCTTCTGAGATCTGACAAGCTTGAGTTTGGCTGGGCTTGCTATTCCAATGATGCCCCCTCCCCCTTACTATAGATTAAATACTGTTGCAATTAGGTGTCTTCAACAGATTGGATATTATTATTGTTATGTCACTTTTGCCATCAGAAAAAGACACGGGGGCCCCGTTGGCCCCTTCCTCCGGTTCCTCATGCCCTGGGACCATGTGATCGAGGGCACAGGAAGACGGAGGAAGGGGCAAACAGGACCTCCCCCCACTCCGGTGATTGTTCCTGTTGGAGAAAATGGCATGGAAGGAAACCTGGAAATCCTCTCTCCCTCCTTGTGGTGCTCAGAGCCACACAGGAGCACTCTGAAAAGAAGAGTCAGCCTATCCATATGTGGCTGCGAGTCCTCAACATGACCATGTCAGTTGCATCATTTAGAGAAGTCCTTACAGTGCAATCCTAAGAAGACTTATTGCAGTATAAACCCATTTATTTTAATCGGGTTAGAATGGAGTAACTCTCCTTAGGATCGCACTGTTAGAGATAGCCATTGCTTCATCTTATTCTCTTTCCAAAGAATTTTTAAAAAGGAAATTGTGAAAAGGAATTGATGGCTGGGTTCCAGGAAGAAATGGGATAGGGTTGCCAACTCCAGTCTGGAAAGTTCATGGTGATTTGGGGGGTGGTGCCTGAGGAGGGGGAGTCTGGGGAGAGATTTCACTTAGAATCTATGATATACCTCAGAGCCCACCCTCCAAGGCTGCCATTTTCTTCAGGAGGACTATAGCCTGGAGACCAGTTGTAATTCTGGGAGAGCTCCAGGCCTCACCTGGAGGTTGGAAACCACAAAATTGGGTAGCATGGAATTAAGAAAATTTATCCTGACTACCTATCACTATACCACACTGCTCTCCAAATTCTCTTTAACTTTTTGCTTTGATAACAATTCATTGGCAGTTATTGATGTGTGAAGGTCCCCCATTGTCTTCTCAAGATAGGGCGGCCAGCTCTGGGTTGAGAAATAACTGGAGATTTTGGGGGTGGAGCCTGGGAAGGGTGGGGTTTGGGGAAGGGAGGGACCTCAGCAGGGTAAAATTGCCAGCTGACCCTCCAAGGCAGCCATTTTGTCCATGGGAACTGATCTCTGTAGTCTGAAGATCAGTTGTAATACTGGGAGATTTCCCAGGCCCCACCAGGAAGAGTGCAACCCCAGCTCAAGAGCCTTCACTAATCTCCTGGCATCTATTAGATCCTTGCATTAGGAGGAGTCTCTTGATTCATCTAAACCATCCACGTAAGACAGAACTCACCAGCAACACTATAAATAAGGAGCTAGTTGTGATTATCTGGAACAAAAGAGCATCCTTTAAAACAAGGAAGCACTTTGCAAGAGAAAGCTGGCCATAAATTTCTCCACAGCTCCACATCTAAGAATTTGTAATAGGGCTGCCAAGTCCTTTTTACTCACCGGCGAGGGGGAGTCCTCCTGACGCCGGGAGCTTCCCCGGCGTGCGCGCTTGCGCACGCACCACAACCATGTCACCAGAAGTGACATCATCACGTTGGGGGCATTGCCAGGGCAACGCTCTGGCAATCACCCCAAAACTCTACGGTACCATAGAGTTTTGGGGCGATTGCTAGCGCATCGTCCCGGCAACATCCCCAACGTGATGACGTCACTTCCGAGTGACGTCATTACGCTGGGAAGTCGTCCTGACTGGACGACTTTGGGGGTGGGGCTCCCCCCGCTGGCCGAATGCTGGCTGGCGGATTGGGAACCCCTGTAGCGGAGGATCCCCTGCCCCCCGGGCTGACTTGGCAGCCCTAATTTGTAAGGATGGTTTGTGTTTAAATACCTCTTGCAATATTCATTTTAAGTTATGTGCCTTTGTTAAATCACAAAAAAGGGGGGGGGGGAACCCAACCGCAAATGTCTACTGCACAGCTCACTTTCAAGTTGGGTTGCCAACCTCCTGGAGGGACCTGGCCATCTCTTGGAATTCCAACTGGACTTTGGAGCTCAGCTCACCTGGAGGAAAAGGCTGCTTTGAATAGTAGACTCTATGCCATTATACCCCACTAAGGTCTCTCCCCTTTCCAAAGTCTCCCCTCGCAAGGCTTTACCTCCCTCATCTCCTGGTCCCATCTATTGTTGGCAATTTTACTTTCAATATGGATTTTAAGCCCAGCTCGAGTCAACATGACAACACAATGGATATATTTAATTACATTTTGCTTTATTCTCGTTTTCTTAAGGGGAGGGGGGGGGGATCCTGTCCTTGATTGGATCGATCTTAGTATTGAGTACCAGGGGAAAGATCAAGTACAATTCACTGAGGGTTGCCAATGCCAGGCTGGAAAATTCCTGGAGATTTTAGGGATGGAGCCTGGAAAATGTGGGGTTTGGGGAAGCCAGGGATCTTGGCAGGGTATCGTGCTGCAGAGTCCACAAAGCAGCTGTTTTCTACAGGGAAACTGATCTCTGTCATCTGGAGATCAACTGAAATCCTGGGAGATCTCCAGGCCCCACTTCGAAGCTGGCAGCCCTAATTTGTGCAATGGCATCCACATTGCCGTGGCTCAAACCAGTGGGGCGTGTAGTCCATTTCAATGGAAGTCTTCACAGAGGTCCTGCTCATACTAACAGGGAATTGCTTGATGGTCTACACTAGGGGTAACCAAGCTGTGGCTTGGGAGCCACATGTGGCTCTTTCATACATATTGTGCGGCTCCCGGAAGGCTCCCCATCTATTTGCTCTCTCCCTTTCTGTCTCTCTTCCTTCATCCCTCCCCCTCCCTTCCCCATCTATTTGCTTTCTTTGTTTCTCTCTCTCTTTCTGCCTCTTTCATCCTTTCTTTCCACTTTTCTCTCTCTCTCTTAGACACATAAATATCATTAGCAATCAAATATCATTGGACAAATAAATATCATTATCGATATCTGTTCCCCCCCCTTTTGTTTTTATTTTTGGCAGTCTCATTTAATGTTAATTAAAAGCAAATCTGCATATTTTCCAGTAAAAATATGTGTGTGATATTTGTTCATGTCTTGTGGCTCTCAAAGGTTAATTCTGGGTGGCTCTTACATTAAGCGAGTTTGGCCACACCTGGTCTACACAGTGTCTCATGACCTGCCTTGATCACTGTAGACCTAACATGGAGATAGATCGGGATGGGTAGCCATGTTAGTCTGTCCATAGCTGTGGAAAAGTGTAAGAGTCCAGTAGCACTTAAAGACTAACAAAATCTGTGGCAGGCGAGGCGCTTTCATGGGTCATTGCTCACTTCTTCAGAACCACTGGACCCCTGCTCTTTTCTACTGCTCTAGGCCCAAGAGAATCTTCCACCAAATGTTCTGTTTTGCTGGCAAGGACAAGGTATGTTGTCTCTTATTTCCCATGACTTTCCCCAATGCAGAAGCCACATGAATCTCTTTAGTTCATTCTGATCGACATCTGGCACAAAGTGAGAGAGAGTCATTTTGCACCAGGTGCTCGAGCAACGTCAGAAACCATATGATTCTGCAAGCCTATTGTGACCTGAGAAATAAGGGCAGAGAATTGTGGAGGGGGAGTCCATGGAAGCTGGATATAGAATGGTTTCTTCCAGAATGTGACCAACATTTAAGCTTGAATTAGGGTTGCCAAGCTTCATATAAGGCCCAGAGTTGTCCTGGAACTAAAATTGATCAATGGACCACAGATATCAGTTCCCCTGGAGAAAATGAGAGCCTTTTTTTGGGGGGGGGGGGTAGACGCCATAGCATCACATCTTTGCTGAGCTCCCTCCCCAAATTCCATCCTCTCCAGGTTTCGCCCCCAAATCTCCAGGAAATTCCCAAACCTGAACTGGCAACCCAAATGAGACTGGACCATAGGGAGGTAGCATCCATGCACTTACACTGTGGACCTGTATGAATCGGGTCTGATAAGTATTCTCTCGGGACTTTTGCTTGGCTCTTTCTGACAAGCTAGCCTATTCTGTTCCCCAAAGAAAAATAACCTTCCAGAGTCACCGGAAGCATCCTTTTTTATGGGCCAAGGTAGCAATCTTCTTTATCGGGCTTACTTTAGCATTATCTTGAGAAGACAAACTCTCTAAAGCCCGGTAAAAGCTCTCTGCATCCCCTTCAGCTCGAACATTGATAGATGGATATTAATATCCACTTGTGCATTTAAGACCTGATGGAACTCTATTCAATTTAAATGAAAGGCTCCCATTTTCTTCAGTGGGTTTTGTATCTCAGCCCCCTGACCACACATTTTATCCCTTTTGGCACACGTTTTTTTTTTATTATTATTATTACTAACTAAAGGCCTGTCAAGTTTAACGGGGTAGGAGATAAGAAAGGATTGAGAGTTCTGGTTTTGCTTGAATCTTCACTTCCCTAATTCTCCGCTCCTACTCCCGATCCCACCATTCATCATTTGAGACTTTTGCAGCAAGAGCGGGGGTCCGTGCTTCTGTGGCCAAACTGTGGCTTAGCCCTGCCTGTTCCCCCGACCAAAACATAATCCCCACAAGCCCCATGAAGGGGTAACGAACACTCTCACCAGCTCAGAAATACTTTTAAAAATACCCAGCTCCTGGTTTGGGAGCAGGGAATTCATATACTGCATTGTCCCCCAAATCCTGGAACTGCCTTCATAAGAGAGATTCTATGGTGGCACACCAATGTTCCCTCTAATTCCCCCCCCTTACTGAGTGGAGCAGTTCACATCCTAATGAACAGGACATCACTGCTGCAGTCGTAAAATGGGCAACAGGCAGTGCCAGACCCTGTGTGGCTCCAGACTGCTGCTGAGCGGGGCTTCCTGTGTCAATGAGTGGCCGCTCACGCACAAGGCTTAGAGGGGGCACTGTGGTACACCCAAAGGTGCTGGATAGGTTTGCCACCACTGCATTGTTATCTTCAAGAAGATTGCTCTACTGTTCTCCATAGCCAAAGGAGACCCAGAAAAAATATTGGGGGGAGGAGTCTATGACAGAGGAACCCTAACATGGTGCTGATGGACACCATGGCACCCACCAAGTAGTTTTAGAAAGTGGGTGGGACCAGGTGGCCTTTTGATTGGCCATTTGAGATTTGATTGGCTGTGCACAAAGCTCTTTAGTGGGTGACTGAAGGTAGGCTGTGGCAGCCATTTTGTGGCTGTGCCCATCACTCTGAGCTGGAATTCCAAAAGTGCCCTCAGGATGTAGAAGGTTACAGAGCCTTGGTCAATGAATTGTGAAGTTACTCAATGGCCTCGCTTTCTGCAGTCTTTGTACCACTGATCCCCCCATACCAAGATCTTGTGCTGCATCATCAGGGCCACAGAGGCATGTACGGCTGGGAATGGTGCATCATATCGTGTCTATAATAAACAAGTGTAATTTGTCCATTTAATCACAAAACGGCAAGACTATACACAAACAGACGTCAAACCAGAAATTAGACCAGATGAAGGGAACTGGAATATGGTAGTTCTCCCCGCGGACAATTTTGAAACCCATGTATGCTAATTTGTATTGGCAGAGTTTAAATATGCAAAGGAAGTGGAGCGCTGACTGTTTAGAGAAAAAATAACTAGGTTTACTAAAGAAGAACACATTGTTATAGGCAGGGGTCCTTTCGTAGAAAAAGAAGTGCAGGAGCTCATTAGCATAACTCATTAGCATACCTCATTAACATATGCCACGTCCCCTGACATCACCGGAAGTGTGTCAGAAAGGGAATGTCAGTTTCAGCCCCATTATACCCTATGGGCCATTGAAATCAATGGCAAAAACTCATAGGGAATATGAGGGGCTGGAGGAAAGGGGGTTTGAGGGAGAGGCTCCAGACTTGCAAGGTAGCTGCTGGGGCCTCTCCTCGAAATACCCACCAAGTTTCAAGAAGATTGGACCAGGGGGTCCAATTCTACGGGCCCCCAAACAGGTTGCCCCCATTCCCTCCATTGTTCTCTATGGTGGGAAAAAGTGTTATTTTTTTCCTGCCATAGAGAACAATGGAGGGGATGGGACAACCTGTTTGGGGGCCCGTAGAATTGGACCCCCTGGTCCAATCTTCTTGAAACTTGGTGGGTATTTGGGGGAGAGGTCCCAGCAGCTACCCTGCAAGTTCGGAGCCTCTCCCTTAAACCCCTTCCCCTCCAGTCACTTTTAAAGTTGCCGCCAAATTTCGGCGGCAATTCGGCAGCGGGCTGAATCAGATCAGAGAATCTGATTCGGCCCATGGCTGCCCTAGTGGCTACTCCTGAGCTGGCGGAGCTTTGCTCCGCCTCGCTCCGGCCCCAACGGACCCCTGGTTCTGAGAGAGCTGTGACTGACCCAAGGTTACCGAGCTGGCTTCATGTGGAGGAGTGGGGAATCCAGCCTGGTTCTCCAGATTAGAGTCTGCCACTCTTAAACACTACACCGAGCTGGCTCTTAACCACTACACCAACTGGTACTTACAGTCCAGGGTATATCCGGTCTTTGTTAGTTGCATGATGCCCCCTTCCGTGGTGCATCTGCAGCCTACATTAGCCTCACTCCCCTCTGTCATCCTTCCTGGCAAACACAACAGGGGAGACAGCTCTTCTAATGGCCACCAAAATGAACAAGCTCAGACAAAGGATAGCTCCCCTTTTCCAACCCTCTCCACATGTACTCCAAAGCCCTTAGCCAATCTGGCTCAAGCCGGACAGAATGTGGACTCTCCAATCAAGAAGTGTTAACACATCAAAGGGCTAGTTGTTCTCCCTGTCAGTTGCACACACGCTTCTTCAGATAACCGAAGAAGTGTGCATGCACATGAAAGCTTATACCCAGCATAAAACTTGGTTGGTCTTAAAGGTGCCGCTGGACTCAAACTTGGCAGGACATTCGCTTGGCATGCATGAGGTCCCAGGTTCAATCTTCAGCATCTGCAGCTAAAACGACCAGGTAGGAGGTGATGTGAAAGACCTCAGCCTGAGACCCTCAAGAGCTGCTGACAGTCTGAGTAGACAATAATGACTTTGATGGACCAGATTCCAGGTGGATCTGGGGATTCCTAGGAGTTACAGCTCATTTCGAGATTACAGAGGTCAATTCCCTTGGGAGAAACGGATGCTTTGGAGGGTGGATTCTAGGGCATTATACTTTACTGAGGTCCCTAACCTCCCCAGGCTCCATCCCCAAATCTCCAGGTGTTTCCCAACCTGGACCTGGCGCCCCTACCCACCATCCCCCAATGGTGGCCAGGGATGACATGGCAACCCTAAAACCTCAGCAAATCCCATACCTGTTTCTCTCTAGCCATTGCAAAGGCAGATGTCCTGTGTCCAAAAGCTGGCAGCCACCCAAAGCCATGATTTCTTTTAAATACTTCCCAACTAAAGTCCTTGAAGTGCTCAACAATAAAATACAATATGGAAAACAAATAACAATAGAACCACAAACAATAAGGAGCGATGAATGTAAACAATGACTAAGACTGTAAAAGTAGCATTTAAGATAGCAGTTCGTGGTAAAAAGGTCACAATGCTAATTACTAAAAAATCCAAATAGTTCAACCAAAACACGAATGATAGCCAAAAGCTTGGAGATCGGTAATGTCTTCACTTGATTCCTGCAGTTTAGAAGAACAGACACTCATCAAGGGACAAGCTGTTTCAGCTCACTCTGGAAACATCAACTGACCATTAGAGTCTATTAAAAAAATATCACTTCCTATTAGCAGAACAACAACCTAGAGATGATTCATCTCTTTATTGACCTGACACAATAGCATTTTCATTGCAGTGCAGTAAATCAACAAATGTGCGTGAGTCATCAGGCCAGTCCAACACACTGTTGGTTGAACCCATTTTTATCTGTCTAGCATGTCATTGTGCTCATCTATCCAGAATTATCCCAAAATAATTGGTAGGCACATATCTACCCCTACTCTGAAACGAAGGCATAGAAAACTGTGGATCCCATGGGAGATTCATTGAAATTTGAACTCTTCAAGAGCTCTGAAGAGGCCTTGACCTGGATAGCCCAGGCAAGCCCGATCTCATCAGATCTTGGAAGCTAAGCAGGGCCGACCCTGGCAAGTATTTGGATGGGAGACCTCCAAAGAATACCAGGGCTGGGAGGCAGAGGCAGGCTACCAAGCCACTTCTCCGAACATCCTCCGTGCCCTAGTAGGAGTTGTCAGAGGTCACCATGACTTCCAGACATGTGTGCACACAGAGAAGAAGAAGAGATTGGATTTATACCCCGCCCTCCACTCCCCAAGGGAGTCTCAGAGCGGCTTACAAACTCCTTTCCCTTCCCCTCCCCACAACAGACACCCTGTGAGGTAGGTGGGGCTGAGAGAGCTCTTTCCCAAGCTGTCCTTGAGGGAACAGCTGTGCCAGAACTATGGCTTGTCCAAGGTCATCCAGCCAGGTGCAAGTGGAGGAGTGGGGAATCAAACCCAGTTCTCTCAGATTAGAGTCCGCACACTTAACCACTACACCAGACTGGAGAGAGAGTGGAAAAAAAGAGTTCCAAAGAGGTTCTCCTTCAGACCATTTAGACCAAGGAGAAAATGGATGCCAGCCAAATTCTGAATTTTGAGCAGTGTTTCCTCGCTTAGTTTCTCAAAGTAATCGAGCTCTTCCCTGGGAAGTCTGACTTTCCAGATACCATGTCAAGAGAGATCTCTGTCATGAAAAGAGGTCTGTCAACGCAAATCTCATTTTGAAGTCTAATGGCGAAGAAACTCTTGAGGTGGAAGTTGGACAGCATACCCCGCCCCCTCAGCCACTGTTTCTCTTACAGAGAGACATAAGTGGTGGAGAGGCTCCTGCCAGGGATGCAGACCTCAAGGGGGAGCCTTGGAGGTCTCCCACTACAACAAGCAATCACCAGTGGGGTTGCCAGGTCTTACCAGGCTTGTGCCGGGGGGCATAGATCCTTGGTCAAAATGCTAGAGCACTGCCGTGTGATGTGCCCAGCGTGACGACATCACTTCTGGGTGACATCATCACACCGACGCCCACGGGAGGGGGCTGTTCAGGGTGTGGCTTCCCCACCAGCCAGCTGGCCAGTGGCAGATTGGAGCCCCCAAAATCAGGGGAACCCCAACTGGGGGGGTCTGGCAACGCCAGAGGTCCCTTGGGGCCGGAGCGAGGCGGAGCGAAGCTCCATCATTTTAGGACTGGCCAGTAGGGCAGCCACGGGCTGAATCAGATTCCCTAATCTGATTCAGCTCGCCGCCGAATTGCTGCCGAAATTCGGTGGCAAATTTAAAAGCCACTGGAGGGGAGGGGGTTTGAGGGAGAGGCTCCAAACTTGCAGGGTAGCTGCTGTGGGCCTCTTCTCGAAATACCCACCAAGTTTCAAGAAGATTGGACCAGGGGGTCCAATTCTACAGGCCCCCAAACAGGTTGCCCCCATTCCCTCCATTGTTCTTTATGGTAGGAAAAAAGTTAACATTTTTTCCCACCATAGAGAACAATGGAGGGGATGGGACAATCTGTTTGGGGGCCCGTAGAATTGGACCCCCTGGTCCAATCTTCTTGAAACTTGGTGGGTATTTCGAGGAGAGGCCCCAGCAGCTACCTTGCAAGTCTGGAGCCTCTCCCTCAAACCCCCTTTCCTCCAGCCCCTCATATACCCTATGAGTTTTTGCCATTTATTTCAATGGCCCATAGGATATAATGGGGCCGAAACTGACATTCCCTTTCTGACACACTTCTGGTGATGTCAGGGGACGTGGCATATGCTAATGAGTTATGCTAATGTTATGCTAATGAGCTCCTGCACCTCTTTTTCTACGAAAGGACCCCTGGGCAACGCTAATCTCCAGATGATCACCCTCCTGCTCTGGAGAGTGGATTCCATGGCATTATACCCTGATTTGGTCCCTCTCCTCTCTAAACCCCACCCTTCCCAGGCTCCACCCTGCAAATCTCCAGGTATTTCCAAACCCAGAGCTGGCAATCCTATCTCTAGACTACAGAGATCAGTTCATTTCCCTTGGAGAAAATGGCTGTTTTGGAAGGTGAACTCTGAGGTCCCTCCCTAACTCTGTCCCTCCCCGGCTCCACCCTAGAATCTACCAGAATTTCCCAGCTCCAGAGCTGACAACCCTAGAATGAGGTTTAACGAGACTAATAAATTTTGGCCAGTTTATACAATCAGCATACCAGATTATACTTTTGCAACCTGTGCAGGGTTGGGATAAGGGTTGCAACATCCAGGTGGCACCAGAAGATCTCCTACTATTACAACTGATCTCTAGTCAACAGAGATCAGTTCCCCCAGAGGAAATGGCTGCTTTGGAAGGCGGACTCTATGGCAATATACCCTGCTGAGGTCCCGCCCTCCCCAACCCCCCTCCTCAGGCTTCACCGACACCCCCCCCCCCATATCTCCAGGCATTTCCCAACCCACACCTGGTAACCCTAGTTGGGATGGGTTTTGGAATGCCACACATCTTAGAGTCTCTTCACACATGAATGTAGGAGGTAGGGCTACCAAGCTCCAGGTGGTGGCTGGTGATCTCCCATCATTTCAATTGACCTCCAGGCAACAGAGATCAGTTCCCCTGGAGAAAGTGGCTGCTTTGGAAGGTGGACTCTATGGCATTATACCCCACTGAAGCCCCTCCCCTCCTCAAACCCTGCCTTCCTCAGATTCCACCCCCCCAAATCTCCAGGCATTTCCCAACCTGGAGTTGCCAACCCTAGTGGGATGTCAAGGAGAAGGCTAGGCCGAGACCTTCTCTCTGACATGACAGAATTCTAAATTTTCTTCACAACCCTGTGGAGGAATACTCCCAACCTCTGGCCTTAAATGGGTCAGTCCAGGCAAAGCTTCTGACTCATCAGATTCCGCCGGCTGTATTAAACGGCCTTTAGAAACAGCATTCCAACAATCCCGACTCTTGGTTGCTCTTTATTTATTTCCTTCTTTGCTAATGACATTATTTCCAGCTAGGCGGAACAGACATTTGAGTCAGAGAGATACATCGCTGGCCTTGCTTCGGTTAGAATTTGAAATATTTTGTGTCACTGTGGGTACTTCAAATGTTAAATCTCGCCTGATTCGGAGGGGAAGCGAGAAAGAAGGAGAAAAGGGCTTTGGAGTGACGCACTTCGAGGGACACTGTTTCCAAAAGTTTAGTGGGGTTTATTTTATTGATATTCAGTTTTTACATCAGAGGCTGAGATCCCCAGCGTCTCTCCCTTGTCTGAAATGAACTGTCACTCGTCTTGCCACCTGGACTCGCCTGGAATAAATGCTAACTGGCAGCTTGTGCACATTCCAAATTGCCACCGCGCTCTTTAACTCGGCGCTGGAATCCTCCCCTTGGAGTCTGTCGCTCAGCAGTGGACGGCACCTGCTGCCAGAGACCCCGACAATGCCACGCACAGGAGCCGACTAAACAAGGTGGAATTTATTACCACGTGGTAAACTGCAGCGCCATTCAGGCCGGATAAGCAGGAAGACGACCGTGCCAGGCATTCGTGAGAGCTGGTCGATATCCACTTCAGGGCGGCGCAGCTGGGAACACTGGCTACGAGACAGGTTGGAGAATCACAAAAACCTACCAGGGGATTTATGACCCGGCGGATTAGAATGTTCCAGTGCAATCCTAAACAGAGTTACTTGCAACTCAACGGGTTTCCGAGGGTGTAATTGGGTTTCGGATTGCACTAACAGCGTTCGGCTGACAGGTCGAGACGAGGGTTGCCAGCTCTGCTTTGGGGAATACTTGGATACTTCAGGGTGGAGCCTTGGAGAGGGTGGGGTTTAGGAAGGGGAGGGGCCTCAGCAGGGTATAATGCCACAAGACTCCACCCTCCAAAACAGCCATTTTCTCTAGGGGAACTGATCTTGGTCATCTAGAGATCAATTGTAATAGCTGATTCATACAATCAGCATACCAGATTATACTAGTGCAACCTGTGCAGGATTAGGATTTGGGCTGCCAACCTCCAGGTAGCACCTGGAGATCTCCCACTATTACAACTGATCTCCAGGCAGTAGCAGGATATCTCCAAGTGCCAACTGGAGGTTGGCAACCCTAATCAGGACCCACAAGTGGGTGGTGTTCAGATCTAAGGTGGCAGGTGCAATCTAGCACATGTGGAAGAGATTAAGAGAAATATCCCAGAAAAATAGATTTTTACAAAGTGGCCAAAAATTGTCCTTAGAAAAGTGTTTACTGTAAAAGAGAAGGAAAAGAAGGGAGAGGAGAGTTGGATTCAAAAAGGGGTGGAAAGGGGGCAAAACAGAATATAAGGGAAAGCACACAGCAACAACACAGATATATTCACAGGGGTCATTTCGTAGAAAAAGAGGTGCAGGAGCTCATTAGCATAACTCATTAGCATAACTCATTTGCATATACCACACCCCCTAACATGCCGGAAGTGTGTCAGAAGGCAACACCCACCCCTCAGGCTCCACTCCACAGGTGAGTGAAACTGACCTGCTCTTCCTCCATTCCCTTCCCCATCCAATACGTTGTGCAATAAAAATAAGCGTAAAGAACACACCCTCATTCTCTTCCTGCTCCCTTGAAACCACCAGGTTTCCAGTAGACTTGAGATACCCAGGACATGTGCACCACCCATCACTTTCCCTTCCCCTCCCCACAACAAGACACCCTGTCAGGTAGGTGGGGCTGAGAGAGGTCTTTTGGGAACTGCTCCTGAGAGAACAGCTCTGAGAGAACTTGTGAATGGCCCAAGGTCACACCAGCAGCTGCATGTGGAGGAGTGGGGAACCAAACCTGGTTCTCCCAGATTAGAGTCCAACTCCTGACCACTACACCAAATTGATAGGGTGGAAGCTGCTGAAGTGTTGGTGAAATTTCTCCAGTACTTATGTGCCATGTGCCCAGATAAAAAATGGTATACTTAGAAAATTTATATGCCACTGTGAGCAAGTCTCTGGAAAAGCAGCACACAGTCATAAAAGGAACAATGATAAAATTATCAATATTAAAACAAAACATTAAAAACAATAAAGACCCTAGCAGGGCTTTCCCCAGGGCGCTGCACCTCTGCACTGCTCGGGGAAGCCGAGGAGGGGGTGGGGCTTGGTCATGTCCCCGCCTCCTGGGCTCCTCACTCCCGGAGCTGTGCTCCTGTGCGCTCCCGCTCCAACGGACCCCTGGATATTCAGATGAAAGGCAATACTGTTGAACAAACCAAGCTAAACACGTTACCTATGCTGTAGCTGGTTCCTCATAGAGTTCCCTGTGGTCATGAGATGTTGAAGGGGTGGTAACACAACCTCCTGTGGACCCAGTTTTCACTGAAGACTGATAGCTGAAGATCTTTGCTTTAGGATTAAAAAAGACAAGCTTGATGTTGGGAAAGACAGAGGAGGAGTGGGGCAGACAGAGAGGGGAAAGAAGAGAAACACATTATGAAGAAAAATTAAGAGAGATTGAGACAGTTTGGTGCAGTGGTGAAGTGCGTGGACTCTAATCTGGGAGAACCGGCTTTGATGCCCCACTCCTCCACTTGCACCTGCTGGATGACCTTGGGCAAGCCACAGCTCTGTACCAGCTGTTCTCTCAAGGACAGCTTGGGAAAAAGCTCTCTCAGTCCCACCTACCTTACAGGGTGTCTGTTGTGGGGAGGGGGAGGGAAAGGAGTTTGTAAGCTGCTCTGAGACTCCAAGTGAGTGAAGGGCAGGATATAAATCCAATCTCCTCTTCTCCTAAATATTCTGAAAACATTGAAGATGACTAGCTGTGACCACAATGCTGCTGCATTTCATCTATTATTAATTTATTTAGAAATATTTCTGTATTGCCTCCCCATCAAAGTGTGTGAGCGGATTAACAGTAAAATCAATAAGTCACCCAAGTGTAACGTATTAGTAAAGAACTATCAACTGCCAAGCTTATTACTTTGAATATTGTAACGTCTCACTAGCAAAGCACCCAGTCCAACATGCTGGTTCCTAAGAATGTGCCCTTACATTCTGTCAAAGAAAAATGTTTCTAGGCCTCACAGCTATAATAAAAGGGTTTATCAGTGATTTCTCCAGTGCTGGGGCGGGGGGGACAGGACTTGGAAATATCTTTCAGTTACTTTAGAAGCTACGTGATCTTTTTTCATAAAAAAATCTGTAACAACATCAAGATCTGCTTAGCTAATGGCAAAGATCTGATTTGATTATGTATATACAATAGGTGCACTTAAGAGTTGCCTTTTCTGAACAATGGTGAGGGGTTAGGTTGCCACATCCAGGCAGTGAAACTCCTGGAGATTTGGGGGTGGAGCCTGGGAAGGACAGGGACCACAGTGGGGTATAATGCCATAGAGTCCACCTTCCAAAGTATTCATTTTCTCTGGAGATGAGCTGTAATTCTGGGGGGGTCACCAGGCCTCCCCAGGAGACTGGCATCCCATGAGCACTAAATGTATGGCTAGTGGTCTGGGTGTGGCCTAGTGTAGTTTCCAGACTTGCTGATCTTCTAGGGATGCTATTCCTCAGTTGGGGGTGGGGAATCCCCCGATGTTTGTGCCTCTTCCCCACTGCCAGCCGGCTGGCCAGCAGGGGGGAAATGCCACACCCAAACACAACATGATAACATCACACGTTCGTGACGTCATCATGTTGGCGATGCCGCACAGTGACGCTTTGTTTATTTTGGGCAAAACTCTGTGGTAACCACAGAGTTTTTCCCAAAATACCAGAGCATTGCTGCGTGGTGTTGCCACGTGGTGATGCCACTTGTGCACGACATCATTATGTTGTGCGCATACTGCATGCTCCCCCCACTCCCGGAAAGTCCCTCCCCTGCTGCCGGGTCAATGATCTTCTCAGCAGCAAAAAGTGATATAGGGATTGGGGCCTCACCCCAAAACAGACATCGCTTCTGAGAAATGCTCTAGGAACCCATTAAATCTCTATGGTAAAGACCATAGAGAGCTGGAGGGGAGGGGTCCTACATAGGCATCAACTATGGGGGGCTCAGGGGCTGGGGCAGCCCCTGAAATTTCCCGGGGGGACTGAGCCCCCCCAGCAAAATGGGGCACCCGCCCGCCGCCGCGCCTTCCCTGCCACCACACCTTCCTCGCCACCGCCGAGAGCCTCTCCCCCCGCTCAACTCCCCTGCACTCCCTCCCTCCCGGGAGCCATCGAGGCAACGTGCTCAGCATAATGGCATCACCCGGAAGTGATGTCATCACGCCAGGCACGTTGACGGGGCGACACTCTAGCAATCACCCCGAAACTCTATGGCACCATAGAGTTTCAGGGTGTGCCTGGTGTGATGATGTCACTTCTGGGTGATGCCATTAAGCTGGGCACATTGCCCCGATGGCCCCGCAAGAGAATGCAGGGGAGCCGTGCAAGGGAGCCAGGCGGGGGGGGGGGGGGAGAGGCTCGTGGCGGCAGCGGTTGTAGGGGAGACATCCTCCCGGCACGCGCAAGAGCCCCCACCTCCCCAGAAAAAATAAAAACTCGACCCCCCCCTGGGGTCCTATACTGTTGTCTGTCACTTCCAAGTTCTAACGCAATCCCCTCCCCCCAACACATTGTTTCTCCCACTGCAACGATCTTCATCAATTGGTGGATTAGCAGGCAAATACCCGCTGGGGGCGGGCAGAAGGCAACCATGATGCTTTGCCATGCATAATCCAGTAAACAGTGAAGGAACCAGAAGCCAAAGGATAGCATAAGAAGGGAATAAAATATCATTGTGAAAATGTACTGTTGAATATTAATGCACTGTTAAAGCCATCTCCAACTGCCCAATAATCTTGAACATATTAAACAATTTCCTTCTCTTAAAATAGTAGAATCAGGGTCTTCATCAAATAAAATTGCCATTTCATTATCAACTGTTACTACATTTCCAAAAATGGTAACATTTTGGGTGGGTGGAGTTGAACTTTTGCTTACCACAAGGCAAAAAGAAAAATCCATTAAGGAGGAGTAGATCTATTAGAGGCATTAAAAAAAAAAATCAATGCATTTTTGCCAAGTCACAGCAATGGTGTGCAAATACAACAACAGTATTTCTCGAGGCTGGGTATACTGAACTTGAAAAATATTGGTATTTCCTGATATTCCTGAATCCCAATACCGGTATGGTATTTAAATTTGGTAAAGACTCAGGAATCCCATTTTTTTTTGCTCCATTATGCCCTATGGGGACCATTATAGTCAATGTTCCCCATAGGGTATAATGGAGAATCAATCTGGGGGTAACTGGTGCTCGGGGGGATGATTTTTTGAGGTAGACATCCCAAATTTGCAGCAAGTTTGCCCTGCCCCTTTGGACCGGGGGTCCAAAGAAGGTGCCCCCATCCTCCATTGCTTTCAATGGAAGGGGGAAAGGCATTTAAAGGGATTGTGGTCCCTTTAAATGCCTTCTGCAAGCTGCGCAGCCTGCAAGTGAACTCCAAAAGGATTTAAAGGGCTTGCTGTCCTTTTAAACGCCTTCTCCGAGCGGTGAGTTCACCCGGGAATTTTTTTGGCTTGGTTTATGCCGGATGCGCACCCCTAGTCACAGCCAATTTATGGCGACCTTGTAGGGTTTTCAAGGCAGGAGATGTTCAGAAGTGGTTTGCCATTTCCTGTCTCTGCATAGTGACATTGGATTTCCTTGGTGCTGTCCCATCCAAGTACTAACCAGGGCTGACCCTACTTAACTTCGAAGATCTGATGAGATTGGACTAGCCTGGGATATCCAGGTCAGGGAAGCAATCTCCATCAGCTTAAGTAGCATCTCGAACAGCCTTATTCACATAGTCAGCAGGTGAGGTAGGAACCCTGTGCATGTATTATAGTACTTTTTGTTGCAGGTGGGGAACATTTGGGGCACCACCCTGAATATCTAGTGCAGAGGTGTCAAACTTAAGGCCCACAGGCCAGAAGCAGCCCACCCATGGCTTTAATCAGGCCTGCGGCTTTTTACTCTCCCCCATCCCCCATCCTCACCCTTTGAAGGTTGAGGCTGCTGAACTTCCTAGCTTGTCTTTGCCTGCTTCAGCAGGAAGCTCTTCTGGGCTTGCAAAGTTACAAAGAAACTATGGAATGGATTTTTCCATTAAGGTCTTGTTATGTATTGACCATGCGGTCGCCATGTGCTCCAGCAATGGCGACCGCCATGTGGCCAGAGCACATGGCCAAGAAACTACCTGAGCTTCGGCCAGGTAGAACAAAGGCCAGGTGGATTCGAACCGGCCACCAATCATGTACCTAGGTTTCTCCCAGGGAACCTATGAGATGTAAATAGACTGATAATAGCCTATCAGGCCAGTTGGGTGAGGTCAGGGGATTGTCCCTGACCAGCATAAAAGGAGGGCTCGGAGCCCTGGGTTGTATGCTTCATCTGGACCAGCAATAAAGATCTAGCTGTTTCACTGTTCCATGGACTTCTGACTCCAATACTTCTCAGGTCTCTACACCCATATAGACTACTCTGGGGTTGTTTCCAGCAATAGAAACAGTGCTCTGGGACTGAAATGACAGCCCCCAAAGTAGAATGGTGGACCCTAGCAAAAAAATCTGTGTTCTGGGTCTGGAATGACAGCCCCTGGCAGCAGCATTCTGGGAATGGAATTCCACTCTGAGGGCCCTCATTCCAATCCCAGAATGCTTCTGCTACTCCCAGGGACTGTCATTTCACTCTGGTGGCTGTCATTCCAGTCCCAGAGTAGTCTATCCGGGCCCAGAGACCTTAATAGGAAACCCATTGCCCATTTTCTTTATAACCATGTCTGTGCTGTGGCTGCCATGTATTTCAGTGGAGTGGAACTCAAGTAGTTTCGCTTTCCAGTGTTTGTACAGCTGAAGGTGCTGCTTACTGGAGTTGTCTCCTTGCAAATACAGGGTTGATGTTTTGAGTCGGCTTGTCTCTGCTGAATGGACTTGAGAATGGGTGCCTGAGGGAGTACTCTAACCTGAGAACCCACAGCCAGAAGGGGACATTAGACTGGAGCATAGGCATCAAGGCCGCGGTCACACGGCCCCTTAATGCGGGAGGAAGGGCTGCTTCCTCCCGCATTTAAAGGGGCCGTCTACATAGCCCCGCAGCGAGTCCCGCTGCAAAGCGGGCTCCAATGCGGGTTGCTCCCGCATTTACCGACCCCGGGAAAAACTAGTGTTTTCCCGGGAGTCGCGGGAGGAACCCGCATTGGAGGTTATCTGGACAGCCCTCTCTCGCAAGCATTGCGAGAGCAGGGCTGTCCAGATGGCCTCCCCCCTCCATTTCCCCCCCTTTTTACACTTGGGCGCATGGCTATTCATGCGCCCAAGTGTAAAAGGGGGAAAAAAAACCCCCAAAACTTACCCAGGCGGCTGGCGGTCCTTGGCCGCCACAGCCGCCTCTCCTGCTGCTGGGGCCGCCTCCGCCGCGGCCTCCGCCACTTCCACCGCCTTTTCAGCGGCCGCTGTCGCTTCCGCCGCGGCCACAGCCGCCGCTGCAGTCGTTCCCGCCGCGGCCGCCTCTTCAGCGGCCGCGGCTGCTGCTTTTACCGCTGGTGCTGCCGCAGGGGTTGGGATGTATGGACATCCCAACCCGCAGTTGAATAATGCGGCCCCTTTAAATCCGGGAGCCCTCCCGGATTTAAAGGGGCCATGTGACCGCGGCCCAATTTAAGGGGATCTGGGGAGCTGGAGCCCCCCCCCCTCAAACTTTTCCAGGACATGCTGAGCCTCCCCTGGAGACAATGGCCTGTAATGTCTCTGGCCCAGCTCCAGCCCCCCGGAAACTGGAAAGTCTACGCCCTTGCACTGGAGACCCACTGCCATTCTGAGTAGACCTGGGGGGGGGGGGCGGGAGAAGCTTGCAATGCTCAGCCATTTCATGTTTTTCTAGGCTCAGAGCATTTTATTTTTTTTTTAGTTTATATTTTAGTTTCTGCTGTGATCCTTGTGCTTTTTCTTGATGGCTTATTTTTAAAATTGCATTGCCAAATCCCACTATTCCTCCACCTTTCTATTTTAGGCAGGCATCTTTTTGGGGGGGGGGGGGGGGTCGGCGGTGTCAGTTATCAAACACTGTTTAATAAACAAAATATCACAAGAGTTTTAAGCATATTTGTATTTTAAGTAAAAAATAATATCTTTAATTGCACTTGTAGCTTTTATAAAGTTTATATCCCCACTACCTAGCATCACATTTTATGACACGCCTGACCTGGCCCCACAAAGTCCCATCTGTGTCAGATCCGGCCCATGTAACAAATGAGTTCGACACTCCTGATCTAGTAATTTGGGTCTATTCAGGGTACTGTCATCACGTGAGGCTTTGCTTTTCCCCAAAGGTACCCTTAAGCACACCTTGGGAGATATTCACATACCATGTTAACTAATATAGCCAGATGTAGGAAATCCTTCAAGAAATGTATTAAGGTTGTGGTCAGACGGCGTGATTATCGTGCTGTTGACATGCCTCAAATATTACCTGGGTTTATTTATTTCACAGTGACATGATCAGACACCCCATGGTCTGCCCTCCAGACACTCGCCAGTGCATGAGGTTTTTTTTTAAAAAAAAAAAAAAAATCCTCACTTGCGCATGCGCATAAGTGTTTATTCGTTGACTTCCATGTCTGCACACTGATGTGATGGGTGAATGCATTTGTGCACCTATGCGCTTATGCACCTATGTGCATAGGCACATATCACTAACTGCTTTTTTTAAAATAGTGCCATGCACCGAATCAAGAAGCCCATCTGATCGCGACCTAAGATTGTAATATTAGAATCCAGGGCTTTTCTTTGTAGAAAAAGCCCAGCAGGATCTCATTAGCATAATAGACCACACCCAACAGCAGAAACATATTAGCATATTAGGCCACACTCCTGACCGCGCAGCTCCCTCCCAGGATTGGCTTCCCCAGGTGCCCCGTGGCTTGCAGGGCTCATGCGGAACCCAAGGAAAGGACGGCAGTTTCTGGATTGGCTTTCCCAGGTGCCCCGTGGCTTGCGAGGCACCTGGGGCCCCCGGGGGGGGGGGGCCCTGTAGACATGGACAACTCAGAAGCCAGCCGGAACTCCATTCCTGTGTGTTCCTGTCCAAAAATAGCCCTGTTAGAATCTATCTCAACTGAACTAAGCCAAGAAGCATGGTATAAGGGGAAGAAATGCAAATAGGATTGTCAGCCTTCAGGTGGGGCCTAGATTTCTCCCAAAATCACAACTGATCTCCAGACACCAGTGAGCCATTCTCCTGAAAGACACAGCAGCTTTGGAGGGCAGTGTCTCCGGCATGGAATCCCTGCCGGGCTCCCCTGCCCTTCCCCAAACTCTGCCCTCTCCAGACACTGCCCCCAAATCTCCAGGAATCTCCCAAGCCAGAGTTGGCAATCCTAAATACAAACGCTAACGACTATCCCTGTGCAAATCCTATTTAGGTGCAGTGATATTTCTGCGATAGCTGTATCCACCACATACCCTTTCCTTGGCTGCACTCTTAACCAAAATAAATAAAAGAATTAACTGAGCAAGCCTTTCCAGGGCTCTGTTGCCTTCACAAGAGCTTCCTTCGCTGCCTTCTATACACCCTCCCTTTGCCCAGCTGTCACTAACTGACGCTCCACAGCCTTGGAATTGTCAAACCTCCGCCACCCCTGGGCCATCCCCCTTTCACTTTATCATCTGTTGTTCAGCTGAAGCCCTCCTGTTGTCACCAGACTCACAGACAAATCCATTCTCTACAAGCAGACAACAGGAATGTCTGGGGGAAAGGCTGGACTAGAAGTCCTCAGCGCAACAGGTAATTCCCCAGTTTTGTACAGTCACGGGAACCCTGAGCTGCTATTTGAAATGGTGCCGTCCTGAGACTCCTGACACGGGTCTGCCACATCATCTACTGATCGTGAGGTGTATGATGCAGGTCCAGGGCTGTTCACAGGAGGTGGTAAGTGTCCACTGGAATTCTTCAAGCCTCTTCTCAACAGTTCCTCCTGCTTAAACTGGGACTCTCGGTGCCCCGCTATTGAAATGAATAATATTTTAACTTATTCATAAAGTTAAAGTAAGCACTGAATTGAATGAGTGGGTGGCTGGCACCAAATTACACAGGATGATGAAACCCAAACAGATTCATTTATTTTATCTACTTATTTAAAACATTTATAAGCTGCCTTTGTACCCTCTAGGAACTCAAGGTGGCTTGCAATGTACATGATAACCAGGGCTATTTTGGGGGCAGGAACCCACAGGAAGGGAGTTCCGGCTGGCTCCTGAGTCGGCCACGCCTACAACGAAAACCTCTGGCATGCATGGCTATAGAGCATGCTGCCCTCCCCACCTTACACACAAGAGGGAAAGGCGGCATGTTAAAATGCTGTCTTTCCCTCTGGGGAGCCGGAAGCCCATCAGATTTCCTTGTCAATTTCACTCCCACCAGTCAGCTGAGAGTGAAATTGACAAGGAAAAGCCTCTCTCTGCCTTCCCTTCTCTAGCTGACATGTCCCAGCTGGAAAAGGGCAGGCAGGGAACCCAGGCACGCTGAAAATGCCTCCGATCTGGGGGAGGGAGAGAAAATCATTTAACCATGCCCCCCCCCTGCACTTCCCTGAGTCTCTCCGCAAAAGGGGAGAAGCTCAGGGAAGGAAAGGGGCATGTTTGCTTTGCTGTCCTCAGTCTCCCCAGCCTGCATGCCTTGGTGGGCTGGATGTTGACCGAGGGCAGCCAGGCAAACATGCCTGCTTCCCTTCACAATCTTTTTTTTTGGGGGGGGGTGGGGTAGGAGACTAGAAAGGTGATGAGTCTTCAGCAGCACCTTTCCCCGGCTGTCTGGTTCGGGGGGGGGGGGGTAGACTAGAAAGGTGATGCTGAAGTGAGGTGGAGAAGCTCGAGGGAGGGGGAGGCAAGCTTCCATGCCTGCCCTGTGCCTTCCCAGCCCCTGCCTAATTGCTGATGAGCTGTGCTGTCAAGGGTGTGGCCTAATATGCTAATGCATTTCTGCAGGGGTCCTTTTGTAGAAAAAGAGGTGCAGGAGCTCATTAGCATAACTCATTAGCATATGCCACGTCCCCTGACATCACCGGAAGTGTGTCAGAAAGGGAATGTCAGTTTCAGCCCCATTATACCCTGTGGGCCATTGAAATCAATGGCAAAAACTCATAGGGTATATGAGGGGCTGCAGGAAAGGGGGTTTGAGGGAGAGGCTCCAAACTTGCAGGGTAGCTGCTGGGGCTTCTCCTTGAAATACCCACCAAGTTTCAGGAAGATTGGACCACGGGGTCCAATTCTACAGGCCCCCAAACAGGTTGTCCCATCCCCTCCACTGTTCTCTACGCTGGGAAAAAGTGTTAATTTTCCCCCACCATAGAGAACAATGGAGGGAACGGGGGCAACCTGTTTGGGGGCCCGTAGAATTGGACCCCCTGGTCCAATCTTCTTGAAACTTGGTGGGCATTTTGAGGAGAGGCTCCAGCAGCTACCCTGCAAGTTTGGAGCCTCTCCCTCAAACCCCCTCCTCTCCAGTCACTTTTAAATTTGCCACCAAATTTCAGCGGCAATTCGGCAGCGGACAGAATCAGATCAGAGAATCTGATTCGGCCCGTGGCTGCCCTAGTGGCCACTCCTGAGCTGCTGGAGCTTCGCTCCGCCTCGCTTTGGCCCCAAAGGACCCCTGAGTTTCTGCTGTTGGATGTGGCCTATTATGCTAATAAGTTCCTGCTGGGCTTTTTCGACAAAAAGACCCCTGATGATAACAAAGTACAATGAACTACAACCGTCTTTAGTTGCCCCCTAAAGATCGAGAGGGAGGGGGCCAGGCCCTTTTTTGTTAGCACCTTTTGAGACATTTTGGCTACATTTTGGCAGGGAAACTGGGGAGACTTCTGAAGAGAGGCTCCTGTAAAGACCCTGCCTCCACTTGCTTGCACTAGCTACATCCAGGGTGTGGGGCAGGATGCTAATGGTCACCAACTGATCGGCCAGGCCAGGTGTGATCCCCCAGGACCATCAGAACATAACACACACACACACACACACCACATCCAGGTAAACCCAGTATACCCTGTTCTGGCAGTGGCTCTATAGGGTATCTCTGACTGGAGGTCTTGCCTTGAACCTGGGACCTCCGTCCTGAGACTACTCCAGGAGAACCAGGTTTAAATATAAGAACATAAGAGAAGCCAATGTTGGATCAGGCCAGTGGCCCATCCAGTCCAACACTCTGTCACACAGTGGCCAAAAATACCAGGTGCCATCAGGAGGTCCACCAGTGGGGCCAGGACACTGGAAGCCCTCCCACTGGTGCCACCCCACAAGCACCAAGAATACAGAGCATCACTTGCCCCAGACTGAGAGTTCCTATCTATATCTAGTGGCTCATAGCCACTGATGGACCTCTGCTCCATATGTTTAAGAACATAAGAACGTAAGAGAAGCCAATGTTGGATCAGGCCAATGGCCCATCCAGTCCAACACTCTGGCACACAGTGGCCAAAAATACCAGGTGCCCTCAGGAGGTCCAGCAGTGGGGCCAGGACACTGGAAGCCCCCCCCCATTGCTCCCCCCCCCCCAGCACCAAGAATATAGAGCATCACTTGCCCCGGACTGAGAGTTCCTATCTGCACTTTGTGGCTAATAGCCACTGATGGACCTCTGCTCCAGATGTTTATCCAATTCCCTCTTTCTTTCTTTTTTAAATTTAATTTATTTTTTTCCCCATTGTTAACATACATTTAACTTTTATAGACATATCCAACTCTATTGAATTACTTGTTTGGTTATAAAAAAAGAAAAAAAAATCAGATATTAAATGGTTTCCCACTCCCCCTGCACCATCTCATATATCAATCGATAAACATATCTTTAAAAATATTCCTATCCTAGGGTAACGTTATTTTGCCTACTAACACCATTATACCTTTTAAAGAAAAGTTATATCAATTAGATCAGTTTGGAACAGTTTAAATTCGAACCTTTTACTCTTACATCTTACAATATATAGTCTAAATAACTTTAATCATCATTTAACTTTAAAGTACTGACATCTTTTAACTTTTCAGTAGTTAGAAAATGTAAAAATATTATTTTTCATATCCCAATTCTGCTCCATATAATCTTTTAAATCTTTCCACTCCTCTAAAAAGTTTGCTGAGTCATGATCGTTTAATTTTCTTGTCCTTTTGTCCATTTCTGCCATATCCAATTCCTTCTTGAAGCTGTCCATGCTTGTAGCGGCCGCCACCTCCTGTGGCAGTGAATTCCGCGTGTTAATCACTCTTTGGGTTAAGAAGTACTTCTTTTCCTGCTGGTTCCCCACTCCTCCACTTGCAGCTGCTGGTGTGACCTTGGATGAATTACAAGTTCTCTCAGAGCTGTTCTCTCAAGGGCAGTTCTCAGCAGGGGTCCGTTGGAGCGGGAGCGCACAGGAGCGCAGCTTCGGGAGTGAGGAGCCCAGGGGGCGGGCACATGACCAAGCCCCGCCCCCTCCTCGGCTTCCCCGAGCAGTGCAGAGGCGCAGCGCCCCGGGGAAAGCCCTGCTAGGGTCTTTATTGATTTTAACGTTTTGTTTTAATATTGATAATTTTATCATTGTTCCTTTTATGACTGTGTGCTGCTTTTCCAGAGACTTGCTCAAGGTGGCATATAAATTTTCTAAGTATACCATTTTTTATCTGGGCACATGGCATGTAAGTACTAGAGAAATTTCACCAACCCTTCAGCAGCTTCCACCCCATCAGTTTGGTGTAGTGGTCAGGAGTTGGACTCTAATCTGGGAGAACCGGGTTTGATTCCCCACTCCTCCACATGCAGCTGCTGGTGTGACCTTGGGCCAGTCACAAGTTCTCTCAGAGCTGTTCTCTCATGAGCAGTTCTCAAAAGACCTCTCTCAGCCCCACCTACCTCACAGGGTGTCTTGTTGTGGGGAGGGGAAGGGGAAGGGATGGGTGGTGCCCATGTCCTGGGTATCTCAAGTCTACTGGAAACCTGGTGGTTTCAAGGGAGCAGGAAGAGAATGAGGGTGTGTTCTTGACGCTTCTTTTTATTGCACAAAGTATTGGATGGGGAAGGGAATGGAGGAAGCGCAGGTCAGTTTCACTCACCTGTGGAGTGGAGCCTGAGGGGTGGGTGTTGCCTTCTGACACACTTCCGGCATGTTAGGGGGTGTGGCATATGCAAATGAGTTATGCTAATGAGCTCCTGCCCCTCTTTTTCTACGAAATGACCTCTGCTCTACGCCTATGGCCCCACCTACCTCACAGGGCGTCTGTCGTGGGGAGGGGAAGGGAAAGGAGATTGTAAGCTGCTCTGAGACTCCTTCGTATAGTGAAGGGCAGGGTATACATCCAGCTCTTCTCTTTCTTCGTCTAATGGCCCAGGCTAGTCAGATTTGAGATGCCAAGCAAGGTTGGCCTTGGTTAACACTTAGATGGGAGACCAACAGGTCAGCTATGGTGAAGCAGGCAAGCGGAGGTCACCTCTGAACATCTCTTGCCTTGACCTGGATGGTCCAAGCTAGAAGAAGAAGAGTTGGATTTTTACCCCAACCATCACTTGGACTCTTAGAGCAGCTTACAGTCTCCTTCCCTTCCCCTCCCCACAACAGACACCCTGTGAGGTAGGTGGGGGCATAGGCGTAGAGCAGAGCTCTACGGGGATGAGAGAGCTCTGAGCGAACTGCTGTTGCCAGAACAGCTCTGAGAGAACTTGGAACTGACCCAAGGTCACACCAGCAGCTGCATATGGAGGACTGGGGAATCGAACCTGGTTCTCCCAGATTAGAGTCTGCGCTCCTAACCATTACACGAAACTGTCTCTCAGCATCACTGCCCCAGACAGAGTCATCCGTCTGTTCATTTGAAGCTGTCTGTATTTGTAGCCACCACCATTTCCTATGGCAGTGAATTCCATGTGTTAATCACTCTTTGGGTGAAGAAGGACTTTTCTCTGCTCTACGGCTCATTAATTTTGTTGGGTGCCTACGAGTTCTTGTATTGTGAGAAAGGGAGAAAAGGACTTCTTTCTCTGCCTTCTCTAGCCCATGCATAATTTTGTAAACCTCTGTCATGTCACCCCTGAATCGTCATTTCTTAAAGCTAGAGAGCCCTAACCACTTTAACCTTTCTTCATAGGAAAGGTGTCCCACCCCTTAATAATTTTAGTTGCCCTTTTCTGTACCCTTTTCAGTGCTATAATATCTTTTCTGAGGTGAGGTGACCAGAACGGTACACAGTATTCCAGATAAGTCCATACAATAGATTTATAGAGGGGCGTTATGATACCGGCTGATGTATTTTCAATCCCCTTCCTAATAATCCCCAGCATAGTATTTGCCTTTTTTATTGCAGTCGCACACTGAGTCGGCTTTTCAGTGAGTTATTTACCATAACTCTGAGATCTCGTTCCTGGCCAGTTACTGCCAGTTTGGACCCGATCAACGGATATTTATAGTTAGGATTTTTGGCTCCAATGTGCATCACTTTGTACTTGGCCACACTGAACCCCATTTGCCATATAAATGCCCACTTGCCCCCAGCCTTGACAGATCCCTCACAGTCCTCCCTGGGGAGAACAAACATCTGCGCCACTTTGAATCCGAACTGGCTAGAGAAGTGGGATATAAGTACATCAATGCAAATGCCTTCGAGGAAAGAATCTGCAGCTTGGGAACTGAGTGTCATCAATATGCTGATGACACCCTTACCCAAATTTCCTAGCGATGCTACAGAGGTCCTGAACTGGCACCTGACTACTGTTGTTAAATGTCCAAAAGAAAACAAGTTGAAACTGAATCACACCATCTCACAATGAAAGAAGAAAGAAATTAGCAATTCCAAATTTGGTGTTTTTTATTCTTCCTAAAATGCATTTGTTTGAAAACTGGTGAGTGCCCGGGGGGGGGGGGGGCAGAAAGTAGCCTTGCCTAGTGTGCAAAAAATCCTGGCACCGGCCCTGGACCAGACGCACATCCCTGCGGTGGTTGTTCCATAACTGTGGGTCTGCCACTGAAAAGAACTCCCAAATTTCTACAAACTGGGTTTGGGGTTTTTTAATATCCCATCACAGCTGTCTTATGGCAACCCCATAGGGTTTTCAAGGCAAGAGATGTGCAGCGGTGGTTGGCCATTGCCTGCCTCCACGCCATGACCCTGGTATTCCTTGGAGGTCTCCCATCCAAATACTAGCCAGGGCCGACCCTGCTTAACTCCCGAGATCTGATGCGATCAGGCTAGCCTGGGCTATGCAGGTCAGCACAAACTGGGGCAAAGTAATTGTAAAGAAATCACATGGGGAGGTCCTAACCATATATACAGTGACAGGGATGGAATTGGCAGTGGCTACTTTGGAAAGAGATCTTGTTGAAAAAGTCAACTCAATGTGCAGCCCCAGGGAAAAAGGCAAACAGTGTTGGGACTGATCAGGAAGGGACTGGAAGTAATTTCTCCTCTATCATGATAGTTTTATATCCTCCTCTCCCACATCTGGAATACTGTGTACAGTTCTGGTCAGCCCATATCATAAAGCTTACAGGAGACCCAGAAAAGGTACAGAAAGGCGTATCTAAAATGATAAAGGAACCAGGGCTATTTTTGGGCAGGAACACACAGGAACGGAGTTCCGGCTGGCTCCTGAGTTGGCCACACCCAGCAGGAACTCATTAGCATAGTAGGCCACACCCAACAGCAGAAACACATTCGGATTGGCTACATTAAGGGTATGTGGCCTAACGTGCAAATTAGTTCCTGCTACCAAAAAAGCCCTGGGTTTTGACAGCAAACAAGGTAAACAGAATAAGAAGCAAAAGGTGGGTGTGGCTAAATGACCACTCTTCTGGTAACATGGGGGTGTGGCCTAATGTGCTAATAAGCTGTGCTGTCTGTGGTGTGGCCTAATATGCTAATACGTTTCTGCTGTTGGGTGTGGCCTATTATGCTAATGAGTTCCTGCTGGGCTTTTTCTACAAAAAGAGCCCTGAAAGGAACTAAACATGTCCCCTAAAAGGAGAGTCTAAAGCTAGGGTTGCCAGCTCTGGGTTGGGAAATACCTGGAGTTTTTGAGAGTGGATCTTCAGGAGGGTGGAGTTTGAAAGCGGGAGGGACCTCTGCAGGGTTATAATGGCATAGGGTCCACCCTCCAATGAAGCCATTCTCTCCAAGAGAACTAATCTTGGTCATCTGGCAACCACTTGTAATAACAAGAGATCTCCAGGTGCCACCTGGAGGTTGGCAAACCTACCTAAAGCCTTTGGGTGTTTACTTTTAAAAGGTAATTTGGGGGGATTTTCCTCCCTTTCTCCGACTTAAGTTTGCACTTGACATCGTCCAATGACACTGTGGTGTAGTTAAGAATGCTAGACTAATATCTGGGAGAGCCGGGTCTGGATTGTCACACGCCACGGAAGCTTGCTGGGTGACCTGGGGCCAGTCACACTCTCTCGACCAAACCTACCTCACAGGGCTGTTGTGTGAATCAAACAGAAGACAGCCCAATGAGGCCAGCTGCTTTGGGTCCCCTCTGGGAAGAAAGACAGGGAACAAATGAATTAAACAAATGAACAGATAAATAGATCAGCAGTTGGTACAAACAGGGGCATAGATGTTTTGATTTCCGGGGGGGCGGGGCTCTTGCACATGCCAGGATGATGTCCCCACCGCCCCCAGAGCCTCCCTCCACCCGGCTCCTGGCTCCCCTGAACCCACTCGCTCCCTCCCGGGGCCATCCGGGAAACTGCCCCGTGTGATGACGTCACCCGGAAGTGCCATAGAGTTTTGGGGCGATTGCTAGAGCGTCGCCCCGGCAGTCGCCCAGATGGCCCCAGGAGGGAGGGAGAGAGAGAGTGAGTGGGTTCAGGGGAGTGGGTTCAGGGGAGCCAGGGAGCAGGCCAGGGGGGTGGGAAAGCCTAGGAAGGGAGGCAGAGAGGCACGGCAGCAGCGGGCAGGTGCCCTGTTTCACCGGGGGGGGGCTCCATCCCCCCTGAGAAATTTCAGGGGTGGCCTGTGCCCCCGAGCCCCTCCATAGTTGACACCTATGGGTACAAAAACAAGAAAAAGAAGTAGTCTTTCACACAGCACGTTGGTAATGTTCAAAATTCACTGCCACAGGATGTGATGATAGATAACCACTACCTCTGACAGCTTTCTAGACAGATCAACTAATGGCTTTTCATACACTGGAACCTCCATGATCAGAGGCAATGTATCAGAGGACATACTACGGGGGATCGATGTTGCCTTCATACACTGCATGGCTTTCTAACCTACTTCACAGGGTAGTTGTGCTGTGCATGTAAAATAGAAGAGGGAACAACTATGCTGTAAACTGCTTTGGGTCCCCTTGGGTAGTGTTGCCAGGTCCAGACTGGGAAATACCTGGAGATTTTGAGGGAGGAGACTGAGGAGGGAGGGTATGGGGTGAGAGGGACTTCAATGGGGTATAATGCCATAGAGTCCACCTTCCGAATTGGCCATTTCCCTCAGGTGAACTGATCTCTGTCACTTGGAGATCAGTTGCAATCCCAGGAGATCTCCAGCCACCACCTGGAGGTTGGTAACCCTCGTTACCAACCTCCAGGTGGGACCTGGGGATCTCCCAGAATTACACCTAAACTCCAGACTACCATGAAGAAGAAATGGCTGCTTTGGAGAGTGGACTGTCTGACATTTGGAGTAATTAACCTGTGGGATTTACTGCTGCAGGAAATGGTGGGGGCTATGAGGACAAACAGCTTCAAGAAGCAATTGGTCTATCAGTGACTATTAGCAGAGCAGAGGTCCATCAGTGGCGATTAGCCACAAGGAAGAGATGGAGCACTGGGGCAGTGATGCTCTGTATTCTTGGTGCTTGGGGGGGCAACAGTGAGAAGGCATCCAGAGTTCTGGCCCCTGCTGGTGGACCTCCTGAGGCACCTGGCCTTTGGCCACTGTGTGACACAGTGTTGGACTGGATGGGACACTGGCCTGATTCGAAATGGTGCCTCTTATGTCCTTATTGATGCTCTGTACTCTTCTTGGTGCTTGCGGGGCAACAGCGGGAAAGCTTCCTGAGTTCTAGCCCCGCTAGTGGACCTCCTGAAGGCACCTGGGTTTTGACCACTGTGTGACACAGAGTGTTGTTGGACTGGATGGGCCATTGGCCTGATCCAACATGACTTCACTTATGTTCGTATGTCTTTGGACAGTGACGCTCTATATTCTTGGTGCTCGGAGGGCAACAGTGGGAGGGCTTCTAGCTCTGCTGGTGGACCTCCTGATGGCACCTGGGTTTTGACCACTGTGTGAACTCAGAGTGTTGTTGGACTGGATGGGCCATTGGCCTGATCCAACATGACTTCACTTACGTTCTTATGTCTTTGGACAGTGACGCTCTATATTCTTGGTGCTCAGAGGGCAACAGTGGGAGGGCTTCTAGCTCTGCTGGTGGACCTCCTGATGGCACCTGGGTTTTGACCACTGTGTGAACTCAGAGTGTTGTTGGACTGGATGGGCCATTGGCCTGATCCAACATGACTTCACTTACGTTCTTATGTCTTTGGACAGTGACGCTCTGTATTCTTGGTGCTCGGAGGGCAACAGTGGGAGGGCTTCTAGCTCTGCTGGTGGACCTCCTGATGGCACCTGGGTTTTGGCCACTGTGTGACTCAGTGTTGTTGGACTGGATGGGCCATTGGCCTGATCCAACATTGGCTTCTCGTATCTTCTTATGCATTCTACCCTGTTGAGGTCCCTCCCTGGGATTCACCCCCCCCCCCCCAAAAAAATCTCCAGGTATTTCCCAACCCAGAGCTGGGGTCCCTGCCACTGTGAGGAGGAAAGCAAGATGCACATCAATAAATAAGAGCGACCAAGAGTGTTCAGGCTCTCACTGGTTCCGTCTTCCTCACAAGAGCCCCATAAGGTAGGTCTGGCAGTGCGGTGAACACCCCCCCCCCCCACCCCATTACAGGTCGCGGAGCCGCTGAGCGCTGGCGCCTAAGGGCATCTCGGGGGAGACTCCATAAGCAGCGGGAAGATTTTGTATTCTGGATGGCGGCGACGGTCTGACCCCACCACTCGGTCTCTCCCCCCCCCCCCAGCCACCTGGGCTCCAGAACCCAACCGGGCCGCTCCCTCCCTCCCTGGGCGTGGCCGCTCCCCCCTCCGTGGCTCCTCCCCCCCCCCCACACACGTGTCTCTCCTGACATGCAGCCGCTGCGGCAGCCTCCCCGCGCCCGGGCTGGGGTGTGTGTGTGTGTGAAGCGATCGTCGGCTTGCAAAGATCAGCCGCGGCCGCGCAGCCCACGCACCCCTTCCCCATTTCCCAAACCCCCGGGGAGGGGCTAAATGTACCCCAATCGTTGCTTTCGCGGGAGGGGCGCCTCCCAGCCCGCCCGCCGTTAGGCATAAAAATAATTTTTTTTTAAAAAAAAACAGAGGACGGAGGAGGCGGCTCCCTCGCCCCCCCCCCCCGCCCTTTCCGATCTACTGCAATAAGGAAGCCACAATTGCCACCGCTTCCCTCGCTGTCTGGAAGGATCCTGCTCCCCGCCGAGGATTGCTGGCTGGCTCATTTGTTACCGGGGGGGGGGGAGTCTATTCGGGGGGCGGCGTCTCTGTGTGTGTGTGTGTGTGTGTGTGACACCCCCCCCCCCCCCCCCCGTTTGCTCGGGGTCCAATGCAACATTGGCGAGGGAATCTCCAGCACTGGGCTTAGCTGCTGCTGCTGCTGCAGCTCCTTGCAACGCGGACTTGGACGGAAGAGCCATGCCGGGCGGGTGGCTGCCGCCGCTGGCCTGCTCCTCCTCCTCCTCCGCCCGGGCTCTCGCCAGCCCCGTCCGCGCCGGGCGCCTCTCCGTCCGCTCTGCCTTCGGATTGGTCTCCCCGCGTTAAAGCGCCGGCCAAGGGTTGGCTGCGGGGCGGCGGAATAACAGGTGCCGTTCGCGGCTCCGTCGCCTCAGCTAAGGGGGGGAGAGAGAGAGAGGAGGGGGGCGCGAAGAGGAGGAGGAGGAGGAGGAGGAGAAGAGCGGCAGCCGAGGAATGTTGCCGCCGCCGCCGCCGCCGCCGGGGAAAGGGGGAGGCGTCGCCCTGCCGCCGGAGCGCCTTTCCCCTCCTCCGCCCGCTCTCTAGCTGGAGCTCGCCGGCTGGCCGGGGGGGACTGCGGATCTTCGCCGACGGAGTCTCGGAGAGGGCTTGCTCGGCGGCGGCGGCGGAGGAGGAGGAGGAGGAGGGGGGGTCTTTTTTGCGGGCTGGGATCCGGAGCCGGGATCTTATTCTGTTGGTGCCAACCCTGCTGGATATGCCCGGGAGAGGCAAGCGGAGGTGAAGGCAGCAGGACCTCGGCAGCAGCAGCAGCAGCAGGAGGAGGAGGAGGAGGAGAGGAGGAGGAGGAGGCGACGACCACGTCCCAGGATGGGGCCGGCGCGGCCGTTTCAGCTGATTCAGCAGCAGCAGCAGCAGCCCGGGTGTGGATGCGCGCGGGAGGGGGGGGATCCGGCGCAGGGGGGCCCGAGAGGCGGCTGCCGCTGAGCGGGGGGTGGGGAGGGCGGGCGAGAATGTCCTCTTGGTAACCGACGGCCGATCCCCCCCCCCCACCCTCCCGTCGGATCTCCTGCCTCCTCCTTTCCCCTCTCTCTCTCTCGCTGGTCTCGGCGACCCCCCACCCTCCGTTCCCCCCCCCGGCCCTCTTCCCCCGCCCCCGCCCCCCCGCTCCGCATGCAGTTCCCTCCCCCCCGATGCCGCTGCTGTCCCCCCGGGGGAGGGCGTGAGAGGCACCGAGGAGGATGAGCGAAGGGGTCGCCTCGCCGCCGGGTGCTCCTGCAGCTGCGGCCGAGGCCGGGGCCGCGGCGGCGGCGGGGCCGGCGGCGGGCGATGGGGGCCCCGATCCGGCGGCGGCGGCCCGCGAGGTGCGCTGCAGCGACTGCATCGTCTGGAACCGGCAGCAGACGTGGCTGTGCGTCGTGCCCCTCTTCATCGGCTTCGTGGGCCTGGGGCTCAGCCTGATGCTCCTCAAGTGGATCGTGGTGGGCTCCGTCAAGGAGTACGTGCCCACCGAGCTGATGGATTCCAAAGGCATCGAGCAGGACCCCTTCTTCCTCTCCAAGCCCTCCGCCCTGCCCAAGAGCATGGAGACCACCACCGCCGCCGCCGCCGCCGCCACCGCCACGGCCGGCGCCGCCACGTCCAGGACCCCCAACCGGATCAGCACCCGCCTCACCACCATGACCAAGGCGCCCACTCGCTTCCCGGGCACGCGGGGCCCCATCCGGGCCGGCCCCCCGCGCTCCACCACGGCGCGACACACTGTGGGACCCCCCACCGTCCTGGCGAGCACCGCGGCCGCCGCCCCTCGGGGCACCACCCTCCTGACCTCCCGGCCGGCGCCTGGCACCCCGGGGACTCAGCCCCTGCCCCTCTGGCCCACTGCGGCATACACTACCTCCTCCTACAAGACCTATCTGCAGGACTCGGCGCCGTCCTGGACCTTATCGCCCTTCCAAGAGGCCAGCTCCACCACCACCACCACCACCACCGCTCCGGCGGCTCACACCAGCCCCAAATACCGTAAGTGGCACCCAACTTCGGGACTGGTCGGGAGGGGGAGCTTCCCCCCGCCTGGGGATCTCTCTGTGTGTGTTGTGTGTGCGTCAGTGCGCGCGCGGGGGGTGTAGCAATGGGCGCCTTCGGACTGGCTTTTGGACACCTTTGGGACCCTGTGGCTCTTTGTGCGGCTTGGAATTGCTGGGGGGGGCGGGGGGGGGGCTCGCGTCCAGTTGGTGCCTTGGCTTTCGGCTCCCTCCTGGCTCCTCCCGGCGAGATCCCTTCAAGCCCTTTCTCTTCTCTGGTGATGAGGGCGGTGTGACCAAACTAGGCGGAGAAGAACCAGCCTGGGTCGCCCCCCACCTTCCCCCCCTCCCCTCCCCTCCTTCTTCCAAAAGCTCCCAGCGTCAGATGCAGGAGTGAGGTTGGGGGGACGCCTCTGATCCCGGGGGGAGGGGGCGGTGTCGATTGATGCATGCGCTGGGTCCTGTCTGGGAAGATGCTGACCTTGGCTCATTTTTTTGCGTGAGGAGGAAGAATTGCCACCTGCTCAAAGGGCTTGGGGATGGGAGCTTTGCCTAGGTGTGGTGGGACAAAGAGCTCCTGCGGCGGATGTTCGGGTCTGGCTTTAGGCTTCTGTGCAGGAGAAGCTTTCCAGTCGCACTGTGATGGACCGCGGCTTCCCCCCCTTCTGGTGCTTCCCGATTGCAAAATAAGGGGGGGGGGGCGGTTCCACGGGAAGAGAAGGGAGAGAGAGCATCTCCCCCCCCCCCACAAATGCATCAGCGCAGGGAAGTCGACTTTCTCTTCCTGCTGGCTGGCTGCTTCCACCTGATCAAATGAGGGCGTCAGTGGAGCGAGAGATATTGCCCCCCCCCCCGCAGTGGGGTGTGGGGATGGGTGGGGATCGTGAAGGGCCTCTCTTTCCACCACCGAACGCCCCGCTCCCGTGAAGAGCGGCTCCCTTTCGACAGAGCGGCTCCCCCGCTGGTCTGAGAAGAAGGAGTTGCGTTCCCTGCAAACCTCCCTCCCGTGAAGGTTATCTAGGACAAACACCCATCTCTCTTTGCTCAGCCAACTTCGGGGGTGCTGTGATTGAAAGGGAAAGGAACCGGGTGGTTCAAAGTGGGTCTCTCTCTCCCCCACCCCCACCCCCGGCGTAAGAAGCTCGGAGCGCCTCCCGGAACGCTTCCAAGTCAGAAAATATAAATCAAAAGGCAGTGCGCCTCCTGAAGCAATTATACTGCCCTGTGAGGGCCGCTCCATGCTTTTTTGAATATTGATCCAGGGTGGTTTGCCTGGTGGCTTGCTTATAGAGATCAGGCTACCTGTCTGTCTGTATAGCTGTCTGTCCCTCCATCCTCGTGTAAACCTAATTTTTAACTCATGCCCCGGATAAAGATGGCATGTGTACAAGGATGCTTTGATTTGGGAAGGCGGGGATTGTGTGTGCTTGTGTGTGTGTGTGGGGGGGTGTCAATCAGAAGGGGAAAGCATCAGACACTGTACTTGGAGAGGTCCAGGAGAGGTAATATCGTGTGATGGATGGCTGGGGAAAGGCTATGAGTTGCGCTGTGGGCAGGGGAGACACCTGCCCCTCCGGTTTCAGGTGCCTTTCAGAGGCTGAAGCTGTGGTTGAAATGTACCAACACCTCCTTCTTCCACTCCCCCCCCCCCCCGCCTTCCCTAGACTGCCGGGTTTCTTTCTCCCCCCCCCTCTCTGTCGTCTCCCCCCCCTCCACACACGCACATTTCAAGCTCCTCTACAGCAGAAGCGGCATTGATTTTTGCATGGCTTTGAGATGCGGTGCCCGGCGAAGCTGGCAGGCAGGTGCTGGGGAGATGTTAAAAAGGCTTCTCTGATGCCCATTCCCTTCACTTCTTCTCACCTTACCAACAACACCCTGATCAGTAAGGAGGGTCAGGAAAGATCCCTGATGGTTTTTGATCCCTTCTGTAAGGGATTAGTATATAGAATGCTGTTTAATGCATGATCTCTATCTGTCGGTCTCTCTCACTCTTTCTGTCTCCCATACTCAAAGGACCCAGATACCTTGATAGACCGTTTTATACTGGGGAGCAATCCTGCAACCAGATCTCACCAGTAAAGCGGTTTCGACCAGAGGTTGGATCCGCGCCTTCTCTCCTCTCTCCACCCCGGGCAGCTTGGCCGGCGCACAAAACAGAAGTGCAAATCCGCCCGAAATTGACCCTCTTTGGGCACGTTGGTCGTCTGCGATTATCATTAGCGGGGAGATTAAATAGATTACATTTAAAAAGGGGATTGGAATTTGTAGGGCATGTGAAATTCCTCTCTGTCTCTCCCCCCCCCCCTGCAAAGCTGTATGATTTTGTGATTCAGATCATCTTTCTGTCGGCTTCTGGTAGGAGCAGTGATATTGTAATCTGCCTCTGATGGGCAGCTGACACAAGGCGGCCCTCTGGCCAGATATCTGCAACTTCTGCTCGCTTTGATTCTTGATGACTTTTTAAAAAAAAGGGGGGGGGGTTAATGGGAAAAGGATAAAACAAAGAATATCGGGGTTGTAGTTTTTTTTTAAAAAAAATCTTTGCTTGCAGTCGCTAGCTACCCATGCCTGCCGTCCCCGTGATAACTCTTGCTGTTATTAAGAAAAAATGAGAAAGTGCTGGTTCCGGCAGAACTGGGTGAGCACGGATAAGGACACAGCAAGGTTTGAGGCTCTGCCTGAGCAGATTTCCGTGTGATCTGCTGGATGGGGAAGACAAATACGGAGGGTGATGATGGACTATCCCGTTTTACTGCTGACATGTTTAGAAAATAGCCTTTATTGACAAGAGAATTGAGTTGCCTTTTTAGTAAGCCGTTCTTAAGGAATGCCAGCAGCGTGGGCCGAGGAAACGTGGACTGGGCCAGTGGGAAGCCGAGTGGTTTCAGTGCATCCAAAACATGTAGCCGCCACGCAGGCTTAAAAGAGGTTTAGCAGACATTCGTTCCCCTCTGGAATTCGAGGAGGAGGGGGTCCATCCCTGGCTGCCAGCTGTAATGCCTTTCCTACCTAGAAGCCATAAACCTCTCAATGCCAGCGATAGGAGTCAACAATAGGGAAAGGTCTTCACCTCCATGCCCCTTTTGTTGGCCCTCCAAGGCAAACAAGGATGCTGGACTAGACTAGATGGGCTGGTGGCCTGATCAAAAGGGCTCTTTTTTGCATTCTGTGCCCTGGAGACTTTTGTAAGGATTTGGGGGCCGGTGGGGTTTTCTCGGTCTGTTAACACAGAACTTTTAGCCTCACTAGGCTGTCGTTAGGCAGTCGGTTTCCGTCCTTGAATGCAGTGACCTGACAACAGTGATCCATGCAATGGTCACCTCGAGTCTGGATTATTGTAATGCTCTCTATGTGGGGCTGCCTTTGTCCCAAATCTGGAAGCTGCAGCTGGTGCGGAATACGATGGCCAGGCTGTTTTTGGGCCTCCCTATGTGGGAGCACATCCAGCCTGCGCTAAAAGCCCTGCACTGGCTACCTATGGCATACTGAATTTGGTTCAAGGTGCTGTTTCTCACCTTTAAAGCCCTATGTGGTCAGGGACCTACATACCTAAGGGACTGCCTTTCTCCATATGTTCCCCGGAGAGCGCTATGATCAGGGTCCCAAAACCGTCTGGCCCTCCCAGGCCTCAGAGAAGCCAGGTTGGCTGTGACGAGGAACAGGGCCTTCTCAGTGGTGGCCCCTCACTGGTGGAATGAGCTCCCAGAAGGCATCAGGGCCCTGCGGGACCTCTCATAGTCCCGCAGGGCCTGCAAGACGGAGCTCTTTCCACCAGGCTTTCGACTAGGGAGTCGCACCATACAAACGGAGGCCAGGGCCCCAATATTAACATCGGCATTATTATTAACTGCCTGGTATAACCCAGATGACCACGGTAGCGGATGGTTTGTTTTTGTCGGAGGCTGCTCATGCCCGCCATCGCACATGGATCACCTCAGCACGAGCACTTTGTAATCTTTTTTAATACTTACGTTATGATTTCATCTAAATTTGTTTTAGCGGCGTAATATCCCACGTAAGCCACCCTGAGCTTGCTACGGCTGGAAGGGTGGAGGGGTAGGAATTAATTAGTTAATACAGATAATTCCCAGGGTATCGTATGTCAGGAGTCTCCAACATGGTGCCCACACCTTTCTCGGGGCCCACCAAGTGTTTTCAGAAAGTGGGCGGGGCCGAGTGGGGCTCCACCCTAGCAGGGCACCCGGTTGTCCGCTGAAGGTTCTGACTGGCTGTGCAGAGTATGAGTGACAGTGTTTTGCCAGCAGCTGCCAACAGTGTTGGTTTTATTCTCACGCTCCTCCTTCCCAGTGCATTTTTTTTTAAAAAAAAAACTGCCCTTCTTATCTCCTGCATTTGGGCTTTCTCTCTCTGTGGGCCTGCCTCCTGTGGCCACCATTTTGTGCTTGGCTCTTGTCAGGGGTCCTTTCGTAGAAAAAGAGGTGCAGGAGCTCATTAGCATAACTCATTAGCATAACTCATTAGCATATGCCTCGTCCCCTGACATCGCGGGAAGTGTGTCAGAAAGGGAATGTCAGTTTCAGCCCCATTATACCCTATGGGCCCTTGAAATCAATGGCAAAAACTCATAGGGTATATGAGGGGCTGGAGGAGAGGGGGTTTGAGGGAGAGGCTCCAAACTCGCAGGGTAGCTGCTGGGGCCTCTCCTCGAAATACCCACCAGGTTTCAAGAAGATTGGACCGCGGGGTCCAATTCTATGGGCCCCCAAACAGGTTGTCCCATCCCCTCCATTGTTCTCTATGGTGGGAAAAAGTGATTCGGTCCCTGGCTGCCCTAGTGGCTACTCCCGAGGTGGCGGCGCTGCGCTCCGCCTCACTCCGGCCCCAACGGACCCCTGGCTCTTGTCATGATCTGGGCTGTGCCAGTAAAGGCCTAGGAGGCCCAGGAAGCCTGAGTAGCAGTGGGAGGAGACCAGGCCTATAATTCTCAGAGGCCCAAGAGGTTTTGGCATCAACTTTAGCCAATCACAGAGAAAGGGGACTTCTGATAAAAGAGCTGGTACAGCAGAAGAGCTGTTCTTTCTTCCAAGAGAGTAGGGTTGCCAAGTCATTTACGCGTCCGAGTGGGGGAGTCCTGCTCCCGGTCTGGGACCCTCTCGTGCGTGGGGCGCAATGACGTTGCCTGGAAGTGACATTATCACACCCGGCGTGTCACTGGGCGATGCTCTGGTAATTGCCCTAAAAACTCTATGGTACCATAGAGTTTTCAGGGCGATTGCTAGAGCATCGCCCTGCGATGTGCCCGGCATGATGACGTCACTTCCGGGCAACCTCATTGCACCAGGCACGTCGGCCTGATGTGGCCATTTTGGGGGTGGGGTTTCCCCCACTGGCCGAATCCAGACCAGCGGATTGGGGACCCATTTAGTGGGGGGAATCCCCGCCCCCAGGGGGAACTTGGCAGCCCTACAAGAGAGCGGGGCCAGACGGAAGGCTGCTGCTGAGAGAGACCCTCTCCCTGAGAGGACGGGCGAGTAGACGCAGGCCGAACTAAGACAGGGGACTAGGGACTGAGAGTCCAGTCGCATTATGACATTTGATTTCTTTTCTCTTTACCCACTTACTGTTATTGTTCTTGCACCTTGCTTGTTTCCCATATTGGGCTACCTCCTGTAAAAATAAACCTTTTATTTGTTGCTTACACTGTCTTTTTCCTCACGGCTATGATTCGATCAAATAAGGGAGGCCTGAAGGTCTTGGGAGGGCGCTCTGGGCCTTCTCAAGGGATCCTAAAACCAGAGTGGTGGCAGTGTCAGGCATCATCCCACGTGAGCCATGACAGCTCTGTCTCCTGCAGCCACCGCTCTGTGGTTGCACCTGCCACCCTGTGTCAAAATTCCCAAGATGCTCACAGTCTCAGAAAGGGGATCCCTGCTTTAGAGAAGCCTTGGCACAGAGCAATTGTCCAGTCATATGCAAGTGTTCAGTCCGACGGACGTCAGTGGGCTTAGAGTAGAGTCACTTTGCATAGAATCAGTGAGTGGGACATAGTGGTTAGAGTGCTGAGCTAGGATTCGAATCCCCATACTGCCAGTCAGGGCTTTTTTTTTGTAGAAAAAGCCCAGCAGGAACTCATAGGCCACACCCAACAGCAGAAACTAATTAGCATATTCGGCCACACCCCTGGCTGCAGCTCATTAGCATATTGTGCAGGGGGGCCGGGAAAGCGCAGGGTAGGCATGGAAGCTTGCCTCTCCCCCCCCCCAGCTTCTCCGCCCCACTTCAGCATCACCACCTTTCTAGTCTACCCCCCCAACCAGATGCTGAAGTGCCTCCCAGATTGGGGAGGGAAAGAAAGGCATTTTCAACGTGCCTGGGTTCCCTGCCTGCCCCTTTCCAGCTGTGACATGTCAGCTAGAGAAGGGAAAGCAAAGAGAGGCTTTTCCTTGTCAACTTCACGCTCAGCTGACTGGCGGGGAGTGAAATTGACAAGGAAATCTGGAGGGGCTCCCCAGAGGGAGAGAGGGCGTTTTAACCTGCCGCCTTTCCCTCTTGTGTGTAACCTGGGGAGGGCAGCATGCTCTGTAGCCACGCAGGCCAGAGGTTTTCGTTGTAGGCGTGGCCAACTCAGGAGCCAGCCGGAACTCCGTTCCTGTGGGTTCCTGCCCCAAAATAGCCCTGCTGCCAGTGATTCTCAATGGCTGGCTTTTGAACAGTCTCTCTCTCTCTCTCTCTCTCTCTCTCTCTCTCAGCTTATTCGTCACAGGTTTAGGATGGTAGCAGTAACCCTATCCGCGGCTTGGAGGAGAATGGCAAATCAAATCAATAAATAGGCCATCCTAGTTGAAGTGGTGTGGATGGAAGAGTCTCTTTGCTGTGGGCTTGTGTTTGAGATCTTGGATGGCACGAGGGAGGAAGACTGTCCCTCAGTTGCATCTGCTCCACGGCAAGCTGTCTCTTCCAACAGCTGCTCTGGAAGACGAAGAGCCATTCATTCAGCATCTCTCCGCCAGAGCTGAGGAGGGGTCGATCTTCTGGGGCATCCATTAGAAGTCTGCTCCAGTGTTACTCTTTAGCTCCTTGAACAGAGCAGGGTTTCCCCAGATGGGCCACCTGATAGGAGACACCCTGACTGGTGAGCATGAGGAGCACCTTCAAACATAGTAAGAGCAGTGAAGAAGTGAGTGGCGGACTCAAGGTCTAGAACTGGAAACCCACCACATACAGAAATGACCAGGTTTGGTCACATGGGACATGAAGCTGCCTTATAGTGAATCAGACCTTTGGTCCATCAAAGTCAGTACTGTCTAGTCAGACTGGCAGCGGCTCTCCAGGGTCTCAGGTCCAGGTCTTTCACATCATCTGCTATGTGATCTTTACTGGAGATTCTGGGGATTGAACCCGGGACCTTCTACCTGCCAAGCAGATACTCTGCCACTGAGCAACGGTCCCTAGGGAGCAGAGCACACTAAGGGGTGTGTGGTGGTGAGTTCCCATTCTTTACATAGAAGTCATGTTCAAGAAATAGGAATCTTAGAAGGAAGTTTTGGTTAAAAATAGAGTCTGGGGACACTCTTAGCTTGGAGGACACAACTGACTGTTAATGAATAGGATGGACCATTTAATGAGTGATTACGTTGGCTTTGCTGCCAAGAGATATTGTGCTGACCAATAGTCACTAACGTTGAGGATTTTAAAAGGGACTTAGACAGATTCATGGAGGATAGGTCTCTCAGTGGCTAGGAGCCATAGGACTTTCATAGGGTTGCCAAGTCTGGGTTGGGAAATACCTGGAGACTTTGGGAGTGGAGCCAGGAGAGGGTGGGGTTTGGGGAGGGGAGGGGAGGGGTCTCAGCATAGTAAAATGCCATAGAGTCTACCCTTCAAAGCAGCCATTTTCTCCAGGGGAGCTTGTATCTGTCAGCTGGAGATCAGTTGTAAAAGTGGGAGATCCCCAGGTCCCACCTGGAGGCTGGCAATCCTAGACTTTCACGTTGAGAGGAAGTAAACCTCTGAAAACCAGTGATAGGAGGCAACATCCAGGGAAGGCCTTGGTTTCTATGCCTTGTTCGTTGGCTCGCCAGGGCTACCAGTTGGCCAGTGTGTGAAAATGTCAGCTAATGCTGCCATCTCCTGCGTGGGACATGGGATGAGTGAACCCTTGACGTCAGGACTGTGGAATGTTATGTTATATTTCTCATGGCATGCTTAGCGCCTTTTGAGCTACTCCAGTCTTGAGAGACTGTTAATGCCGGCCTATGTATCTCTTCTCCTGTCTGACTCTTATTCTTCCCACTTTTCCCCTGGGAACTGTAAACCAGTATTTTGATCACCTTTTCTCTGACATGATGATTGGTTACCATGCATTACCAGACCCCTTTTGAATTATGTATAATTGTCTTGGCCAAGGCGGTGTACGCCATTACTAACACAAGTAGAAGAAGAGAAGAGAGAAGAGATTGGATTTATATCCCGCCCTTCACTCACTTAAGAGTTTCAGAGCGGCTTACAAACTCCTTTCCCTTCCCCTCCCCACAACAGACACCCTGTGGGGTGGGTGGGGCTGAGAGAGCTCTTTCCCAAGCTGTCCTTGAGAGAACAGCTGGTCCAGAGCTATGGCAGATGACCATAGCAGACCTTTCTCAATAAAGCATTCCTGTCAAAGGACACTTGTTGGTGACTGACTTGTGGGACTCTCACAGAAGTATAGCGCTGGACTAGATGGACAACTGGTCTGATCAGGCATATGGGTTGCACATTGCTTCCTCCTCCCCTGAAAAAAAAAATCCTTAATTTAGAATTGCTAACAAAAGCGGAAGTGATTCTTTTGGAGGCACATTCTTCTACAATGATCATTACATTAATGGGACCCGTCGATTCGTCAAGAGTATTCCTTCACTGCAGATAAAAAATACATTGATCATTGGATTTAAATTAGAAGAGCCCCTTGTATCCCACATAGGCATCGTGTACAATATTGATTTCTGGGTTTCCTGAGCTTGGGGGGTGGGGGGAGCTGCAGTTGATTTTCCAAAGGCTTGTTAAGGTTGTTTTGCGAAGCAAAACCATTACCTTTGTTCCCTCTCTATAAATCTGTGGTGAGGCCTCATTTGGAATACTGGGTACCGTTCTGGTCACTGTATCTCAAAAAGGACATTGCACAGCTGGAAAAAGGACAGAGGAGGGCCACCAAGATGATTCAGGGGTTGGAGCTGAATGGCTGAAGAGCCTGGGATTTTTCAGTTTAGAAAAGAGACAACCAAGGGGGACCTGATAGAGGTCTATACATTTATGCATGGAGTGGAGAGAGCGGGAAAAGGTGATTTTTTCTCCTTCTCTCAAAATACTAGGACTCAGGGGGCATCCAATGAAGCTGATGGGCAGTACGTTCAGGACGGACAAAAGGAAATATTACTTTACACAAAGAATGATTAAAATGTGGAATTTGCTGCCAGAGGATGTAGTGATGGCCACAGGAATAACCAGCTTCAAAAGGGGGTTCGATATATTCATGGAGGAGAGGTCTATCTAGGGCTGCCAAGTCCCCCGGTAGGGCGGGGGAAACACTGATTTTTAGTGCTTACCTCCTGCTTTTCCAAAGATGGCCACCGGGGGGACAAAATGGCTGCCTTAAAAGGGAAATGTCTGCAGAGAGCCTGCCCTGCAGTAAAAAGCCTCACCAGACATTTCCCCTTTAAGAAGTCAGCAAGAGAGCTTCCACAGCAAGAGAGGTCCGCCCAGAGATTAAGGAGGGACTGAAGGAGCTGCTTTTGCATGTGGCTGGCAAGGTGAGTTTCTCTTCCAGCTCTTTTCATTCTCTCACCCTCTTTCTTTTTTCTGTCTGTCTGTCTGTCTGTCTCTCTCTCTCTCTCTGTCCCCATCCAGCAGAGGTCTATCAGTGGCTATTATAGCCACAAGGTCTAAATGGAAGTAAGTGCCTCTGCCAGTTTTTTTCCCTTCTCTCTCTCCCTCTTTCTTTTTTCTGTCTGTCTGTCTGTCTGCCTGTCTCTCTCTCTGTCCCCATCCAGCAGAGGTCTATCAGTGGCTATTATTAGCCACAAGGTCTAAATGGAACACTTTGTCTGGGGCAGTGAGGCTCTGAATTCTTGGTGCTTGGGGGGCAACAGTGGGAGGGCTTCTGGAGTTCTCACCCCGCTGCTGGACCTCCTGAGGGCACCTGGTATTTTTGGCCACTGTTGTGACACAGAGTATTATACTGGATGGGCTGTACTGGATGGGCCGATCCACTGTGGCTTCTCTCCTGTTCTTATGATATGAAAATCATATTTAGCACTTGTGTAGCACTTAGTGCTTCATATTCTGCCGAAATGAGGAAGGATTCAGTAGGGCCGTTGCTCAGTGATAGAGCATCTGCTTGACATGCAGGAGGTATCAGCCTCTTCAGCTAAAAAAGGATCAGGTAATAGGTGACATTAAAGATCTCAGCCTGAGACCCTGGAGAGCCACTACCAGTCTGAGTAGTCAATACTGACCTTGATGGACCAATGGCCTGATTCAGTATTAGGAAACTTCATGAGTTCATGTGTCAGCATGTGGAAGCAACATCACAGGATGTGACATCACAAAATGATGTCACTTCCTTTCTCCTGGCTCCACCCCCAAAGTCTCCTGGCTCCACCCCCAAAGTCCCCAGATATTTCCCAAGTTGGACTTGGCAGCCCTAGGTCTATCGGTGACTGAGGGGAACCACCACATTCAGAGGCAGTAAACCTCTGGATCCCAGAGCTAGGAGGCAACATTAAGGGAAGGCCTCAGCCTCTATGTGTCCTGTTGTTGGCCTTCCAGAATAACTGATGGGCCACTGTATGAGACAGGATGCTGGACTAGATGGGCCACTAGTCTGATCCAAGGGGACTCTTCATAGGTTCTTATGTTACCTTCTTTCAGTACCTCAGAATATCACTCGCAACTGCTATAATGAAGTATTTAATCTATTAATGAGTCTGTCGAATCAGCCAAACAAGTGAGTGTTCCCTCTAAGCTGAGTTAGTGTGAGCTAGCTCACAGTTTTTTAGCCTCCAGCTCACAGATTTTTGTCTTAGCTCAGGAAGGAGGGCTCCAGAGCAAACTAATTTATGCAGGAGCCAAATTGTTTGCTCTCAGCTTTAATGCCAGTAGCTCACAAAGTAGAATTTTTGCTCACAAGGCTCCACAGCTTAGAGGGAGCATTGGTGATGACCTAGAATCATAGAGTTGGAAGGGACCTCCAGGGTCATCTAGTCCAACCCCCTGCATAATGCAGGAAATTCACAAATACCTCCCCCTCCATACCTCCAGTGACCCCTGTTCCACACCCAGAAGATGACAAAAAACCTCCAGGATCTCCAGCCAAACTGGCATGCATAAAAATTGCGTCCTGACCCCAAAGTGGCGATCAGCATTTCCCTGGGCGTGTAAGAAAGGGGCACAAGAACTAAGCACTGAGGCAACCCTTCCTTCCCTCCCTCTCATGTTCTGCCAAAGTTCACAGAACCAGTGTTGCTGTCAGATGGCCACCTAGGCTCTGTTTGAATACCTCCAAAGGAGGAAAGCCCATCAGCTCCCGAGGAAGCCTGTTCCTCTGAGGAACTGCTCTGACTGTGAGGAAGTTCTTCCTAATGTTTAGCCTAGCAAAACCTAAGGGCCAATCTTAGCAGAATTACGCCCTACTAAATCCATTACAGTCAGTGTGCTTAGAATGGTGTAAAAGTTTAGGATTCTGTCTGACAGTTCTATGCCTTCCCTCCACCTGTTATATTTTGTTTCTGCTCGGACTTTGTTGCTATGCGATGCTGAAATAGTTTCCTTACGCTAGATCTCTTGCAAGAATTTACTGGTATGGCAGAACAGCTTCCGCTTTTAAAAAAAAAATGCACAGCCTTGCAGAGCAGCCATTGCTGATCCCATGATGCGGAAGAGCAAAAACAGAGAGAGCTCTTAATCGATATCCTTTTGAGAAAGCCAGCAAGAGCTCTTCTGATTAAGCAGAGCCCGGAGTTGCTTTCATTTTTCTTTGGCCTTCATTCAGAAATAAACCTCGGACAACCCCGTGATGCTTCTTGGAAAATGCTCATCGTGATGTGAGCGGAAGGAAGGCTTGCAGATTCAGGGTTGCCAGCTCCGGGTTGGGAAATACCTGGAGATTTGGGGGGTGGAGCCTGAGGATGGTAGGGTTAGGGGAGGGGAGGGACCTCAGTGGGGTATAATGCCATAGAGTCCACCCTCCAAAGCAGCCATTTCCTCCAGGTGAACTGATCTCTGTTGCCTAGAGATCAGTTGTTATGATCCCCGGAGATCTCCAGCCGCACCTGAAGGTTGGCAACCTGTTGTCCTGGCTGGCTGGCTGTAGGGCTGCCAAGTCAGCCCGGGGGGCGGGGGATCCCCTGCTACAGGGGTTCCCGATCCGCCGGCCAGCATTCGGCCGGCGGGGGAAACCCCACCACCGAGGTCGTCCAGCCTGGACAACCTCCCTCATGTAATGACGTCACCCGGAAGTGACGCCATCACGTTGGGGGCATTGCCAGGGCGACGCTCTGGCAATCGCCCCAAAACTCTATGATACCATGGAGTTTTGGGGCGATTGCCAGAGCGTCGCCCTGGGAATGCCCCCAACATGCTGACGAGCGCGTGCCGGGGAAGCTCCCGGCCAGCAGAGCTCCCCCCCCCCCCCCGCCGGTAAGTTTAATACACTTGGCAACCCTAGCTGGCTGGCTGGCGGGTTTTGTTCTCATTGTAAGATTTCTCCCAGGCTCAAGGCTTGTTAGGGTTGCTAGCCTCCAAGTGGGGCCTGGAGATCTCCTGGAATTACTGGTTGCTAGACCCCAAAGATCAGTTCTGCTGGAGAAAATGGCTCCTTTGAAGGGTGGATTCTGTGGCATTACACCACACTGAGGTCCCTCCTCTCCGTAAGCCGTGCCCTTCCCAAGCTCCACCTCCAAATCTCCATGAAATTCCCAATCCTGAGTTGCCAACTCATTGATGGAAATAGCAGCATTTTTATGACATGCCACTGGGAGATCCTGTCCCCTACTCTGTTGTGAAACTTGCTGGCTCATCTTGGGCCAAGTGCTCTCTTTTTCTTGCACCATAACCTACCTCTCATTCCTTCCTTCCTTCCTTCCTTCCTTCCTTCCTTCCTTCCTTCCTTCCTTCCTTCCTTCCTTCCTTCCCACTCATTTATTCATTCAATTTATACCCTGCCCTCCCCGCCAAGGCAGGCTCAGGGCGGCTTTCATAAAAGTGCATATATAAATATTGTAATGGCCAATGGTATTATATAATAAACCCTCTCAGGGTTGTTGTGAAAATAAAATGGGGAAGGGAGAGCCATGTACAATGCCCGGATCTACTTGGAGGAAGGGCAAGGAGAAATATCCTAGACTGGGGTGCCATGGTGCCTGCTGACACCTTTCCTGGCATCAACCAATTATTTTTAGAAAGTGGGCAGGGCCAGGTAGAGCTTTTGTCCAGCGAAGCTTCTGTTTGGCCTCTGGGACATTGATTGGCTGTGCTTTTTTTTTTTTAATTGCTTTGGTACCTGCTGCCACCTCAACACAAGAATCTTCACTGTGTGACTGAAGGTAAGCTGCGGCAGCCATTTTGTAGTAGGGTCCACCTCCTTTGGCAGCCATTTTGTGGCCACGCCCATCACAGTATGTCAGAACTCTGTAGGTGTCCACAGGCCGAAAAAGATAGGGGACCTCTGGCCTATATAAATAGAGTAGGTAGAACTCCCCTAGCCCTTATCTGAATAGCCCCACCCATTGATTTGCATATCACCATCGTTGTTTCTGTTACTTGGGGTGTGTGATGGAACCTAAGGTTGAGAAAGAGGAAAATGCATGACATTAGGCTTTGAAGAACATGACAGAGAGAATGCTGGGATCTGCCTTCAGCACAAGACATGATGCAGTTAGTATCATTAGCGTCAGTTCAAGTAATCAGCTTAGGTATCTGGACTTTGCAATGGAGAGGAAATCAACTATTTCAGTTTCAGTACTGTTTTCCTGCAGGTGACACCCTGCTTCCCTGAGACGGGGCATGTTGAAATATTGATGATGGGATCGCAGGGGTATGATCACCAAAGAGGAAGTGAATCCCTGAAAGGCCCAGGCAGTCGAAAGCCTGCTTTCTTCACAGTCCATAAAACACCACCTGGTTCCGTTGACACATCATTTAGCAATGTCTTGAGGCCTTGATCAAACACAAATAGAAGTCGGTGCTTTTCTTTCCCTGGGCAGTGGGTTAGAACCTGAGCGCAAGAAAGGAGCTCGCCACAGATTCTGGGCAGAAGCTTCTTTTCCCCATATGAATTCCTCCACCTAATTTAGCCGGCTTTTGCATTGTTGCTTCTTGAGTAACACCGGACAACCTTATAAATTGAAAGATATGAAAGCTTTGTATAAACATATGCCTTTGTTTTAGAGTCACCAAGTCCAGCTGGTTGGTGGGTAAAGTTGCCAGCTTCAGCTTGGGAAACTCTTGGAGATTGGGGGTGGTGGAGCCTAGGTAGGACAGGGACGTCTGTGGGATACCATGCTGTGGAGTCCACCCTCCAAAGCATCCATTTTCTTCACGGGAATTGATCTCTGTAATCTAGAGATGAGTGGTAATTTTGGGGGTCCCAGGTCCCACCTAGAGGCTGGCGTCCCTTCTTGGCCTGATTCTGTCTAGAGCGGTTGGTCCTCTTAGCTCAGTTTGACATTTACTGGTAGCAGGGGTCATTTCGTAGAAAAAGAGGTGCAGGAACTAATTAGCATAACTCATTTGCATATGCCACACCCCCTAACATACCAGAAGTGTGTCAGAAGGCAACACCCACCCCTCAGGCTCCACTCCACAGGTGAGTGAAACTGACCTGCTCTTCCTCCATTCCCTTCCCCATCCAATACTTTGTGCAATAAAAATAAGCGTAAAGAACACACCCTCATTCTCTTCCTGCTCCCTTGAAACCACCAGGTTTCAAGTAGACTTGAGATACCCAGCGCATGTGCACCATCCATCCCTTTCCCTTCCCCTCCCCACAACAAGACACCCTGTGAGGTAGGTGGGGCTGAGAGAGGTCTTTTGAGAACTGCTCATGAGAGAACAGCTCTGAGAGAACTTGTGACTGGCCCAAGGTCACACCAGCAGCTGCATGTGGAGGAGTGGGGAATCAAACCCGGTTCTCCCAGATTAGAGCCCAACTCCTGACCACTACACCAAACTGATGGGGTGGAAGCTGCTGAAGGGTTGGTGAAATTTCTCCAGTACTTATGTGCCATGTGCCCAGATAAAAAATGGTATACTTAGAAAATGTATATGCCACCTTGAGCAAGTCTCTGGAAAAGCAGCACACAGTCATAAAAGGAACAATGATAAAATTATCAATATTAAAACAAAACATTAAAAACAATAAAGACCCTAGGAGGGCTTTCCTCGGGGCGCTGCACCTCTGCACTGCTCGGGGAAGCCGAGGAGGGGGCGGGGCTTGGTCATGTGCCCGCCCCCTGGGCTCCTCACTCCCGGAGCTGCGCTCCTGTGTGCTCCCGCTCCAACGGACCCCTGACTGGTAGCAAGATCTCAAGTAAGGTCTTTCCCAGTCCTGACTTGTGGAATTCCTTTAGCTAGAGATGGCAGTGATTAAACCCTGGTGTTTCTGCACACAACATATATGCCCTCCTCTTTAAAAGATCATATATTAACACAATATTATAAATGACCTGACCTGGATGGCCCAGGCTAGTCCAATCTCATCCGATCTTGGAAACTAAGCAAAGTCTGCCATGGTTAGTACTTGGATAAAACCCACCAAGGAAGTCCAGGGTTGCTGAGCAGAGGCAGGCAAAGGCAAACCACCTCTGAACATCTCTTGCCTTGAAAACCCTACTTTACACCACCAATACTATAAATATATCTTTGTTAATATGTCACTTCTGGAGTAGTGTAAGCTTTCAAGAAATGTGTAGGTCCCTATTCCAAGAAGCCTGCAATCTAAAATTGTGGGTAGGGTCGGGAATAATTATGGCAGGGGTAAAAGTAGGGTTGCCAGCCTCCAGGTGGGGCCTGGGGATCTCCGGCTTTTACAACTGATCCCCAGCTGACAGAGATCAGCTCCCCTGGAGAAAATGGCTGCTTTGAAGGGGGGACTCTATGGCATTGTACCATGCTGAGGCCCCTCCCCTCCCCAACCCCCCCCCCCTTCTCCTGGCTCCACCCCCAAAGTCCCCAGGTATTTTCCAACCTTGACTTGGCAACCCTAGGTAAAAGTAACAAAGTCCTTCCCTCTCTTCTGTCACTGGAAATATTTTCACATTGCAGGAAGGGCCAATGAAACAATGAATCTTGGTCAGTGTTTCCACTTTGTTAAGGAGGACTTGAGCTGTGGGTACTAAGTGTCATTTGTGGATATGTGCTACACTAGAAGCTACAAGATTTGCATTCCTGTCCGTTCCTGTACTCACTAGATCGCCTTGGCAAGCTGAGCCAGTTGTGGAATGAAGAAATGTTGTGTTCCCCACCGGGCAGGCCTCAGTTTTCCATCTACAAAAAGGGGATAATGGTAAATTACCTCCTCGAGTTTGCTGTGAAGGTGACTGAAATAAGGATTGCCAAAGGACTTGACCCTAGTGAGTTCTTGCCTACCCATTCTGCACAGAGGAGTAGTTCTTCCTGGCTTTTCAAAGAGGCCGGGTGGATGGGAACTAGAGACAGGGCTTTTTCAGTGGTGGTGCCTTGCTTTTCTGTCCTCCTCCCTGAGGCTCTCTTGGCACCTACTTTACTGTCCTTTAGGTGTCAAGCCAGGACATTTCTGTTATACCCAGACTTCCAACGGCTTTCTAAATTGTTTTCTGACTTGTTTTGGTGGTCTGGTTCTAACCTCTTTTTTTTTTTAATGTGCATGTCTGTCTATGCGCATGTGTACCTGGAAGTCAAGGTGACCTCTGATGACTGACTGCATGTGCACCTGGAAGTCATGGCGACCTCTGGTGACTGACCCCTACTGGAGGCCTGGAGAATATTCAGAGAGGGGGCTGAATAAGGCCTGCCCCCGCCTCCCGACTGCTGGTATTCCAAGGAGGTCTCCCCCCATCCAAGTCCTTGCCAGAGTCGACCCTGCTTAGCTTCTGGGATCTGAGAAGATTGGGCTTGCCTGGGCCATCCAGGTCTGAGCTGGCTCTAACTTCTTTTGATGGATATAAATTTAGGCTGTTCATCGTTGTTTTGTTCGCTATGCCCCTGGCTTATTTCTGTGGCTTATTTGGACATAGATAATGCTTATGCTTCTGTTTTTTTAAAACTATTTTTTAATCTCCCTCCCCCCTTGTGAGTCGCCTTAAGCAGGTCTCCCGCTTCTTGGAGAGGGGGGCACCTATTGAGAGCTGCCAAGCCTCCTCATGTCCCTCAACATACTTTAAAATGACTCACATTGAACTCCTAAGCAGAGATATACTCTTTTAAGTCCATTGAAGTCAATGCACTTAGAAGGGTATAACTCTGCTTAGGATTTTACTGTAAGGGTTTGGTTGATGTTGCTCAGCGTCGAGCCAGTTTCCTCCCCAACCCCCCCCCCCCAACCCCCAGCTGTACAGCCAATGACGACTGAGGGACTCTCCCTTCATTCCCAGACGCTTTCTGGTGGTGGCCAGCGATCCCTATCGATGTGCCAATAACACACACTACTCTTGTCAACCCAGCTGGAATCTAGCCAGTCAAAACGACGAGGCCTGTGTAATATAAGCCAGCCCCACGTATAAAGCAAGGCAGGTGGGGAAAGACCCTCTTTTGGAGAATCAAAGAGATACCCAAACCAACTAGGGTAGACTGTTCTGTGAAGTTCTGACTGACTCATCGCAACACCACAAAGTTATGTGTCTAGGGTTGCCAGCCTCCAGGTGGGGCCTGGGGATCTCCTGCTTTTACAACTGATCCCCAGCTGACAGAGATCAGCTCCCCTGGAGAAAATGGCTGCTTTGGAGGGTGGACTCTCTGGCATTGTACCATGCTGAGGCCCCTCCCCTCCCCAAACCCCACCTTCTCCTGGCTCCACCCCCAAAGTCCCCAGGTATTTTCCAACCCAGACTTGGCAACCCTATATGTGTCATGGGATTTTCAAGGCGAGAGATGAGCAGAGGTGGTTTGCCATTGCCTTCCTTTGCACAGCAGCTCTGGTCTTCCTTAGTGGTCTCCCCTCTGACCCTGCTTAGCTTCTGGGCTCTGATGGGACTGGGCTAGTCTGAGCATTTATTGCTGCTACAGAAAACTTGCCCCCTCCCCCAAGGGCAACCAACTAATGTTGAGTGATGAAATCAGGGCAGGGGGTGCCACAGCAATGTCCAATACTATGGCTGCCAGAGGTGGAGTCAATTCACTCCATTTGCCTCTTGGCTATTGGCTGGGCTACTGAAGGCCGCAAGGTTCCTCAGGATCCACCTGCTCCATTTTGTATTGGGAGAGGGCAAAGTAGCTTCCTTCTTGCTTGCTCAGTGTTCTTGCGTTCATGAACTGCAGTCGGCCACCGGATAATTAAATGGGATTCCAAAGGGTACAGTAACTTTAGAAGTGAGACCCATTTAATAAGAATGTAAGAGAAGCCATGTTGGATCAGACTGATGGCCCATCTAGTCTGACACTCTGTGTCACACACTTATTATATGATAATGCCTCTTGCAGAAAATTAAAGCAGAATTTGTCAACACCACAGGGCCCTGTTATGGTATGGAGAAATGGAAAAGGGTATTATATCCTATTCGGTTTGATCCAAAATTTGGTTCAATTAAAATTATTATTCGTGGTGCAGATATTCCTTTTTTTAATCAGATAACTTTAATGAATCAAACATGACACTATCAGGTGAGAGTAGTAAGCTTTGGACTGAAGGAAGGATTCCTGAAGGGATAAAATGGCTATTGAAGCATCAATTGTTAAGTTTCCTTAAAAAAAAAAAAAGGAAATTAAAGATCAAATAAACAGACCATTAGCTGAATTTGAAGAATTAATCCAAAATATAAATAGAAAGGGAAATTAATTACTAAAATATACAGGATATTATTGTCAGGGAAAAACTCCAGTGCAGATAATTAAAAAGAATTGGGAAATAGAATTGAATGACAAGGACTGGAAAGATATATTTTATCGATTTCCTTTTAAATCAGTTTCAAGAGGTTTGCAAGAACATGCATTAAAGGTGGCCCAAAGGTGATATTTTACTCCAGTTAGGCTAGCCCACTTAATGAAATTAGAGAATAAAAATTGTTGGAGAGGCTGCAGGAAAGTGGGGTCATTTATACATATGTGGTGGCCCTTTCCAGTTATAGCAAAGTTTTGGGAATCAATATTTACAGGGATTGTTAAAATAACCCAGGAACCAATTAAACCCGCTGTTGACTTAGCCTCGCTCAGCTTATTTATTAATGAAAATTAGCAATTTAACCAAAAATAATTATTGATTTTCTTTTAGTTGCAGCAAGATTGCTCACTGCCCAATGTTGGAAGAATGCTGACAGGGCTTTTTTGGACAGGTGGTGTGTTAAATTAAGGAATATAGCAGCTCTCGAAAAATTAACGAATTAGATTAATTTGCGGGGGGGGGGAAGAAAGACAATTTTAATATAGTTTGGAATAGTGTTATAATGTATTTAATGGAATTCCAAGAATACAGCTCATTTAAGAATATTTTTTACTTGAATGGAAACCCTTATCTGAAAATTTGACTAAGGTATGGAATAGTTATATTAGATGATATTATCTATCAGAAATGGTTTTAATGAATTTGTGTAAATTATAGGCATTTGGATGGAAGCTCCCCCCTCCCCCTCCTTTTCTTCTTTTTGTTTACTTCTTCTTGGTTTATATTTTTTTATGCTTTATGTGCCCCCCCCTTGATTGGAACAACACCATAATATGAGGACATTATCTATATATTGGATGGGAATTATGAAATGGTTTTGTTATGTTTTACTTTCTTGTGTTGGTATCTGTTCTGTATGTGAAAAATACATAAAATTATTTTTAAAAAAAGAAAAAAGAAGTGAGACCCACTTTATAAGAACATAAGAGAAGCCATGTTGAATCAGGTCAGTGGCCCATCTAGTCCATCACTCTGTGTCACAGTGGCCCAAACCCAGGTGCAGGGCTGAGAGAACCGCTGCTCTAAAAACTATTGATGGAAGTTTCCTTCTGCTGGAGGAGCAAATACTTCAGTTGATGGAAGGTACCTCAGGATGGAGGAAGGGTTCTCACTTTGCTGGCAGGAGTAGTATGATATAATTCCCTATATAGAGTCTTAGCCTCCTCCTTTATAAGTTGGGCTTCTGATTTAATTGTGAGCCTGCCGTTCTGTTTTCAGGCTCTTTTACAATGTGAAGCAGTAGGCATTTTAAAAATATTCTGTTTCCTTTAAATTAATTAACTTAAGCAAATGATCCCTGGTGGTTTTACGATCCTCACTGGGAAAGGTGGCAAAAGCTATCTTTAGCCTGAGCTTCCACTTAGAAGCAAACCAACCAACTCTGACACTTTGAATCCATGTGTTGCCCCAGTTAATAGATTTGTTCCCACACTAAAGACACTCTGATTGTTGTTCTGTTTCTATAACACGAGGGATACTTAATTTGGATAACGGCTATATGCTTCAGAGTCGGCGTTTTGTAGGATTCACTTAGCAATACTTTAATATTCTTGTTGATTGGTTCCTGGGTGTTGTTTGTGACAAAAAACTGTCTTAATTATTCAATAAAGTCAGCAGTGCAAGCATGTAAAGTCTCAGTCAACTTCTGGCAACCCTGTAGGCTTCTCAAGGCAAGAGGTGAACAGAGGTAGTTTGCCTTTGCCTGCCTCTGCGTAGCAACCCTGGACTTTCTTGGTGGTCTCCCATCCAAGTACTAACCAGAACTGACCCTGCTTAAGCTTCCAAGATTTGTCAGGATCAGGCTAGCCTGGGCCAGACAGGCTAAAACAGCAGAAGGATTGATAAGATAAGAGAGAAACCAGGTAGTACGAGGTAGAAGCAGTAGCACTTTCAGAAACTGGCAAAAATAGAATGGGGGAGAACAGATTCAACAGATGACAGATTTCCATGGGGGTGGAGTTACAGACCCTTGGAGGTGCAAGTGGGAAACCCCTAGTTCTGGTAGTCATCACTCACTTCCTTTTTGTTATGTATTGGGCAAGGCTCTTTTTGTAGAAAAAGCCCAGCAGGAACTCATTAGCATAATAGGCCACTCATTAGCGTATTAGGTCACACCCCTGACAGTGCAGAAAGGGAAGGAAAGAAGGAGGAAAAGAGAGAAAGAGAGAAGGAAAGGAGAGAAAGAGAGGGAAGGAAAGAGAGAAGGAAAGGGAAAGAGGGAAAGAAAGGAAGGAAAAGAAAGAATAAAGGGAAAGAGGGAACAAGGGAGAGAGAGAAAGAAAGGAGGGAAAGAAAGAGAAGGAAGGAAAGAAGGAAAGAAAGAGAGAAGGAAAGAAGGAGGGAATGAGAGAAAGAAGGAGAGAAGGAAATGAGGAAAGAGGGAAAGAAAGAAAAGGCAATAAAGAAAGAGAGAAGGAAAGAAGGAGAGGAGGAAAGGAGGAGGAAAGAGGAAAATAAAGAGAAGGAAAGAAAGAGGGAAAGAAAGAGAAAGAGAAGGAAAGAGGGAAAGAAAGAGAGAAGGAAAGAAGGAGGGAAAGAGGGAAAGAAAAAAAGAGGAGGAAAGGAGGAAAAGAAAGAAAGAAAGAAAGAAAGAAAGAAAGAAAGAAAGAAAGAAAGAAAGAAAGAAAGAGCCCCACGCCCCCCCCATCAAGCCCCCACCAAAGGAGGGAAAGAGAAAGCAAGCAAGCAAGAAAAAAAGAAAGAAAGAAAGAAAGAAAGAGGGCAAGGAGATGGAGGGAGGCTCTCCCCCCATCAAGGCTCCGCTGCCACCCCCCCAAGCCCCCCCATCAGGCCCCCACCAAAGGAGGGAAAGAGGGAAAGACAGAAAGAGAAGGAAACAGTACTGAACTTTGGGTTGCTAAGTTCCCCGGGGGGGAGCGGGGAAACCCCTGCTCGATTGGCCTGCTCCCCACCGGCCCAGATTGGGCTGCCAGGGGGGACCCCACCCCCAAATTGCCAGGCTGTGGAAACATGCCCAGCCTGATGACGTCACCGGGAGATGACGTCATCACGTCGGTTATGTTTCGGGGGGGGGGGCGCTCTATCGTTCGAGGAAAACTCTATGGTTCTCCCTCAAATTATAGCGGCCCCGCCCCCAACGTGTCTGGCGTAATGAAAGGAAAAGCCGGGACTCCCCCCACTAAAACAAAAGTAAGACTTGGCAACCCTAACTGAACTTGATGTGCCAAGGGTCTTATTCAGTACAAAGCATCCTCATACGTGTTCATGTGTGTTCCTGGAGTTGGCAACGCTACTGTGGGCAATTTCTGGCTTCACTGCGCTGACAGTCATAAAAGCTCTGCGAGCTTTTGCCATGTCTTCTTGAATTGTAAAGGTGTGCTTCTTGCCCAGTGCGTTTGGTTCTGTTCAGATATCCTGGGGCCCGAAAGTCGTTGGGGACAGATTCCTGTTCTCTCTCTGTCTCTGAAACGTGAGAATTCTAGCTCATTAGGAACGGAGGCCTGATAGCTGGCTGTTACCAGACAGAGGGGCTGTAGCACTGCAGAATAGCACACTATTAAATTAGCATGAATAGGAGGGAGTTTCTTTCGTGCTGACCTGATCTTTCTCAGGACTCGTAAAGCAAAGCAGCTGACCCAAGGCAGGCTTATTCTCTTGCGGAGTCTTCTGCGTCCTCTTTATGGGAGCCACAGAGGCGGATTCCTCGCAGTTTCATTTGGTAGATGATTTAGGCGCAGGCAGGGGAGCTGGGAGCGGCTGTTTTCGAGCAGAGAATCAGGATCTTAATGAAATCAATTTGGAATGATTTATATCCCGTAGCTCTGGTAACATCTCAAAATGACCTTGCCTTCTGCAGTACCAATATTTTGCTCCCCATTCTGAGCAATAAAAAGCCCACATAATTTAGGCTCCCTGAAAAAAAGGGTTGTCTCTCAATACACACTGTCACCTTCGAATGTATCTGGGTAATTGCGTATCAGATTTGGCTGGGGAAACTGGCAGGGGGAAGGGACAGGTCCTTCCTTCCTTCCTTCCTTCCTTCCTTCCTTCCTTCCTTCCTTCCTTCCTTCCTTCCTTTCTTCCTTTCTTTCTTCCTTTCTTTCTTTCTTTCTTTCTTTCTTTCTTTCTTTGAATTTTAGTTTTTATTAAGAAAATTTAAAAAAAAGAAAATGTACATGGGGTTTTTAAGGCAAGAGATTTGCAGAAGTGGTTTGCTCTCACCTGCCTCTGCGTTGAGACCCTGGCCTTCCTTGGCAATCTCCCATCCAAATGCTAGCCTAGGCTATCCAGGTCAAGGCATTGGATCCATCAGATATAAAACCCATTTGACTTGGCTAGTCACTGTCCTGAAAGTCAAAGGCTGAACACTCCACCTTGTTTTTTCTACTACTCGTAGGCAATATAAATCTATGAGGCCTTGGGGATGTTCTTACCCTTTACTTTCCCTTCCTGAACCCCTGCTTCCACCCATTACTCACCGGTACCACAGGTTGGGTGTATGTGAATGCCATGAGGCTGCAGTCTGCAGACGACTAAAATCTTTGGGTTCTCCCTGCTGCGTACATCACCCTGAAAACAGTGATGGGCATTTGGCCATTGTAATAGCCAGTTGCTAACGTCTTCTTTGTTACTTTCTTAAAACCCTGTGGTTGGATCTTTCTCAAGCCCTCCAGCATGACTCCATGTATCGGAAGCCAGAGTGGGGATAGGTGGGCAAAAAGTTGGGGGCGTCTTGTTGGCTCCTGTTGAATTAAGTGGGATGAAGGAAATGGGATAAAGTCAGGAGGGGACAAAAACTATCTCACATCTACCCGGTGGTTCTGTAAGGGAAGTCAGAATATTTAGGTTCCACCTTAAATGGTGTCCCAATGCGTACTCCATGGGTGCTATTCAGTTCTATGGGAAAAGGGAACAGAGCACAACTCTGCCCCCTGCTGGCAGTAGGTCTCTGTCCCTCTGAGGAGGCTCTGCTACGTACAGGCAGTTGTCACGGGAGCGCCTCTTTTGCTCATTCAGTGTTAAAGCAACTACTTCCACAGTGTCATGAAAATGGTGGACATGGGTGTGTGTGTGTGGCTATTTTTGTCCGTACCACACAGCTCTGCTTTACATGGGTACGTGTGACCAACTACGATGCTAGGCATTTCTGGAGAGGATCATTTTTCCACTCATCTGCTTCCACTGGTTGTGGGACAGGTGTTGAAGCGCGGCTTTAAAGAAAGAAATCATCTCTGCTTGGCAGAAACAGGAAGAGGCAAGCCGTAGATTGCCAATGGGTTGCCTGCACTCTGTGGGAAATTACTACGTGATAAATAGGCCTCTGTATTTACCTGCCGCTCTAAGCCTTTAAGAATCCCTATTAAGAAAGGGAACCACAGCAGCTAAAATTCAGGTGTCAGCTGAATGGGAGAAACAAAAGTCATCCTGTCTATTAAAAGGAAGTGTGAGAGAGCCTCAGAGCTGCTGGTAATTGGGACAGTCTCACCCAACGAACACTTTCCCTGATCAGGTGCAGAGAGATAATTTCATAGGGAAAGCTACATGTTACTAACAAATGCATGTGACAAAAGCCGTTTCTCCCCTCTGAACTGCCCCTGTAAAGGGCTTTCCGCCCTCTAAGTTCCAGATATGAGTGTTTGGAATGCTGTAAAGGGAAATGGCTACTTTAGGAGGAAATCCCATCTCCTAAAGCTTGTTTTCACTTTTCTCCCCCCCCCCCCCAAAAGGCATTGAAGCTATTTTCTATATTCCCATGTGCTATTTTGCCCTGATCTGGATGGCCTAGGCTAGCTTGATCTTGTCAGATCTTCGAAGCTAAGCAGGGTCAGTTGTGGTCAGTACTTGGATGGGAGACCCAGGTAGTCTAGGAGTGCTACGCAGAGGCAGGCAATGGCAAACTGCCTCTGTTTATCTCTTGACTTGAGAGCCCCATGGGATCACCATGAGTTACCTGCAACTTGGTGGTACTTTCTACCACCACCGCATACTGTCTGGGTGGAGCAAATATGTTTCCTTAGATGGGGCGACCTTCTGAGATTGTTGGGACTTATTCCCCAGGTCGCTGTGGACAAAATGGCAGCCTTGATTCAGTGCATGGGAAGACCATAAGGACGCCCAGATTTCCCAGCCCACCAAATGTAACCTCTTGCACACTTATTGGCATGAAGCGGGTGACTGTTTTGTTGGGGCCGGAGCGAGGCAGAGCGAAGCTCCGCCAGCTCAGGAGTGGCCGCTAGGGCAGCCACAGGCCGAATCAGATTCTCTAATCTGATTCAGCCCGCTGCCGAATTGCTGCCGAAATTCGGCGGCAACTTTAAAAGCAACTGGAGGGGAGGGGGTTTGAGGGAGAGGCTCCAAACTTGCAGGGTAGCTGATGGGGCCTCTTCTCGAAATACCCACCAAGTTTCAAGAAGATTGGACCAGGGGGTCCAATTCTACGGGCCCCCAAACAGGTTGCCCCCATTCCCTCCATTGTTCTCTATGGGAGGAAAAAAGTTAACATTTTTTCCCACCATAGAGAACAATGGAGGGGATTGGGACAACCTGTTTGGGGGCCCATATAATTGGACCCCCGGTCCAATCTTCTTAAAACTTGGTGGGTATTTCGAGGAGAGGCCCCATCAGCTACCCTGCAAGTTTGGAGCCTCTCCCTCAAACCCCCTTTCCTCCAGCCCCTCATATACCCTATGAGTTTTTGCCATTGATTTCAATGGCCCATAGGGTATAATGGGACTGAAACTGACATTCCCTTTCTGACACACTTCCGGTGATGTCAGGGGATGTGGCATATGCTAATGAGTTATGCTAATGAGCTCCTGCATTTCTTTTTCTACGAAAGGACCCCTGCTGTTTTGCAAAAATGCGTTCCTTGCTTTCTCAGTTAGATCTGTTTCTTGACCTTTCTCTTTTGAAACTTCCTGTTCAATTTGTTTATAAATCGAGATGTTTTTCAGTCATTTAATTTTATGGCATGTCAACGCTTGATAGTCTTGGTAGGTTGAAAAGGGATGAAGTAATGCCGAAGCACACATACCGGCATGTCTCCTCCATCAAACAGACTTGTGGGTAAATGGGCTGGGAATATAAGTAACAGTGAATTACCCCAGCGGTTTGACACTGAACTCTTCCCGTAACAACTGATAAACAAATAGTGTCTAATGGATTTCCTGGGTGCCCGTGTCGTGTATGAGTGTGGTTATTTTCTTCGCTCTCCTCTGCCCCCCCTTTGACATTTGGGGCGCTAAGAGAGGGAGATTTAATGCCCTAAATCCATGAATGGCTTTTCTATAGAGAAATGGGATTTTTGTTTGAATCGTGCCGAGATAAACTGCGCTGAATTGGTATGGTAATTTTTCCCTTTCATTTTAATAGTATCAAAGATAAAGGCTTTGCAGTAGCAGAGTTCAATGGGGCAAGAAACTTAACGGAGTGGATTATCCTTATGAAATTTCAGTGCAACCAGCTTAGGTTGGAGGTGGTTTTATAATTATTGCATTTAGAAGCGGTTTTCTTCAGCCTCTCCTGTGAATGACTGTTCATCCCCCCCCCGGCCTATGGTTAAAGAAATCTTAATGTAACTTCTACAGGTATTTTTCTCTCTCCCTTTTTCCGACATGGTGATTGTATTCGCACATCACACAAGCCTGTGGGTCAAGTAATGATGTTTTACTGTGACCATCCAAATGTAGACCACTCTCCTTTCTGTGGTTAGTTGGGGGTATAAAACCAAGGTCTGAGGGTGGTTTTATTATGTATGGTTGAGGTCAGACGGGCTTTTTGATCCAGTGTCGTTGCTTCTCCCCCCCCCCCCGGATTTAAATTGCTCATTCAGACAGCATCATTGGTTTTCCATACCTCAGTCGTTGGCCCCCTGTTCTCACCCCTGACTTTCCTAACACTGAATAAAGTCCAGTCTTTATGGGTCTTGCCAGTTTCACTGTGCATTTCCAGATGTCTTGCAAAGTCAAGCTGTTTTACACTGTTCTGTGTCGGCACTATTTTTAACAGGCTGTGAGCGATATGCGCATAAGCGGTCAATTGGTCTCAGGCTGCCACATCAATGCTGGTGCGCTTTGGCATCCAGACCACCCTTCAGTATCGGGTGCCCCTGGGGAAGTTGTCTTTGAGGGGAAAAGTCCCTCCAACATCCCCCCCCCGGTCTCTTGTTTATTAGGGTGGGACAACGGTGGAAATAGTCCCTGTTAAGACTCCCATATCAGCTGCTGGAACTATGTGCATGAACGAACAATGAGGTTAAAAATCACCACCTGTATGCTGGATCCGTGGTTACTGCGCAGCAATGATCTGGTCACCCATGGGCTGAGCGCACAGTGAAGCAAGTGAAGCATGGGATGTCTGATCAAATCTCTGCAGAACAAATAGACCCAGATAAAATTAGAGGTGTGCCCACAACACGATAAGCATGCTGTCTGACCGCAACCTATGTTTGGTCTTCACTGTGTCTTGCATGCCATATAAATGGGATCTGTCCTCTGACAGCTCTCTTGCTGGGAAACCAACCAAAGGCTTCGTGGGATAAGCAAGGGGAGGGCAAAGGGGATGAAGCCAGCATGAGTGGAGGCAAAGCTGGGTCTGAGCAGACCTGAATCTTGGTTAGGGTTGCCAGCTCTGGGTTGGAAGTTGCCTGGAGATTTTGCGGCTGGAGCCTGGGGAGGACAGGATCTGGGGGAGTGAGGGATCTCAGCAGGGTATAATACCATAGAATCCACACTCCAAAGCACTTATTTTCTCCAGGGAAGTTGATCTTTGTCATGCATAGCTGCTGGCTGTACATCCCCCATTATTATAACTGATCTCCAGGTGACAGAATCCATTCACCTGGAGACAGCAGCCACTTTGGAAGTTGGACTCTATGGCATTATGCCCCAAACCCCACCCTCCTCAGGCTCCACCCCCTTAATCTCCAGGTATTCTCCCAGCCAGGAGCTGGCAACTCTTGTAGTGGGAGATCGCCAGGTGCCACCTGGAGGTTGGCAACCCTTATCTTGGTATCATCAACTCCCTGTAGTTCAACTAAACTGTGGTTTGGTCTTGTGTTGGAGCTAAGCCAACACTGCATTTTATTTATGCAAACGTATCCTTTAGCAATGCACGTTTGGGGAAGGTAATGGGCCGTGAACAGGGCTGGCGTGAGCATACTCTGATGTGGGGCAGTTGCTGGGTTTTAGAGCTGGCAGCAGGGCCCACTGCTGCCAATCCACCTGTCTTCTCCTTTGATAGCACGCTACAACCTGTATCCGTCACCCCCACCAGCTCCATACGCTGCCCCAGTGCTGCTAGAGAAAGGTCCGCGAGTGGTAAGGGTGATTGTCAGCATGGGCAGTGGGCAGTCTCACAAATGGGGGGAGGACACACAGGCAAGTGGGAGGCACAGGATTACCGATCTTCAGCTGGGGTCTTGAGATCACATAGTACTGCAACTGAACTCCAGCAAAAAGAGACCAGCTCCTATGGAGAAAATGGCTGCTTTGGAGGGTAGACTCCGTGGCATTCTACCCTACTGAGGACCCTCCCCTCCCCAAATCCCGCCCTTCCCAGACTCCCCTCCCCCCAATATCCAGGAATTTCCCAACCCAGAGTTGGCAACCCTATGGAGGCATGAGGATGGGTGGGAAGAAGGCAAGAGTGAACAGGCACCTGGTGGTGGGCAGAGGAAGAGGTGACCCCCCCAGAAATTCTCTGCCCAGGACTCCATATTGTAAGTTCTCTAGGTGATGGCTGGGAAACCTGGGCCTCTTTGCCTCCACTCAGAATTTGTAAGGGGACAATAATATTGCTTGTCCATTAGAAAGCGTGCAGAGATTGTGCAGATTCCTACCTCCATAAGATATATGTCCATCAGATGTAAGATGTGTCTGAATGCAAAAAGTGTGAAAGGAGGAGCCATATTTCAGTTGACAGATCTATTGCTGACCATGACAGTAACATTCATCTTTGGACGCTGAACAAGAAGATGGTCTCCACCATAAGAACTTGGAGTTCGAATCCTCCTCCTTGTTGTGAGTTTCCTGAGTAGTCGTGAACAAGTTCTAAGCCTTCTTAATTTATAAAATGGGGTTGCCTTCGACATACTTTTAAGGATAAATGATAAGCTCTTTCTAAGTGATTGTGTATTTCAATGGAAACCCTGTTATTATTATCAGGGGGTGTAGATAATCCATTTCAATGGGTTATGTTTTTTGTAAGAACATAAAAGAAGCCATGTTTGGATAGGCCAGTGGCCCATTCAGTCCAGCCTTCTGTGTCACACAGTGGCCAAAACCCAGGTGCCATCAGGTGATCCACTGGTGGGGCCAGAACTCCAGGAGCCCTCTCACTGTTTTACCCCAAACACAAAGAATTCAGAGCATCACTGCCCCAGACATAGTGTTCCATATATAAAGGTTTCCCTTGCTTGAAAGCCAGTCGAATCCAGCTCTAGGGGGTGGTGCTCATCTCTGTTTCCAAGCCGAAGACATTTCCATGCTCATGTGGCTGGTATGACTTGATGCAGAGGTGCGCGGAACGCTGTTACCTTCCCACCAAAGCAGTACCTATTTATCTACTTGGAATTTCTTGCTTTCGAACTGCCAGGCTGGCAGGAGCTGGAACCTTCCGGTCTGCAGCTCAGCGTCTTAACCTCTGAGCCACTGCAGCTCTATGTTCTATATATACCTTGTGGCTAATAGCCACTGATGGATCTCTGTACTTATAACTTACTTGTGCAGCGTATCATGTTTTTTTTTTTTTCCAGTGTCGAAGTTTTGCATGGAAATAATTCTTCTGATGTTCCCTGTCAAAGGAGGTTTGTCTGCTAACCATGGCAAACTCTCTTGGGCAGCTCTCCAAGACAGTTACATCTGTTGTTAACAAGCATAGGAGCAATTTCAGCGTCTCTAGAATTATCTGTGCAAAGGCTTTATGGCATCGTACTCCCAAGGAGGAAATAACATTGGGCTTCATAGTGGTAACATTTGTGGTGGGTACAGTAAGGCACTGGATGCACTGGATCCATGAAAAATAGGGATGTGCGTGCAAAGCTCAGAAGAGGTGGAATCTAATAAGGACAATGTGAAAGGGGAAACTATTCTGAGGCCCCATCCACACGAGCGAGATAAGCCGGACGGGAAGTGACACAAATTTGTGCCGGCGCAATTTGTGCCACTTTTGCGGGATCACACAGGTCCACTCGCGGGCGAGTTGGTTTTTCCCCCGGCCATTTTCAGTGCGCTTATCTGCTTCTACAAGGGATCGATGACTTGCCTCTCCACCCTCGGGGTCATCCGATGATGTGCATACCGGGATGGGAGGGGGAAAAAAACAAAAAGCCCACTCCCCAATGCCACTTGTTTGTGCTGGCGCGATCACACCAGGAAAGGTCAGTTCTGGGCCATCAAAAAACATTTGAGACTGCCTTTTCACTGGTAGCTAAATAAGCCCCACCGGCTCAAAGTGGTTTGCAACACTTTGACACCGGCTGCAGGACACTTCCCAGATGTGCTTGTGTGATTGCGCCACTTTGAGCTGGCGGGGAATCGTCCTTCTTGTGTCGCAAATGGGTGCGTATGATCATGCCCTGAGTATCTTTTTATAAAGATAAGAAGCAATACCATGTTCTGTGAGGGACTTGCCCATAGGCTGCGTTGTCTAAGCGTCTTGTAGCATTAGGAACTTCCTGTAATCTGATCCAGATTCTTGAGTTCCTTTTGAAATTCCTTGGATGCTTCACTTAATGGAGAGGCTCTTCTTCAGTTGAAATTTAGTGTATGACTAAGATGGCACTGAATTCTCCCCAAAGGAATTTTGGTAGTCTCACTGTAATATGTTTGGCTTCCCTGTAGTTTCTTGGATGTTATGAACACATGAAGCTGCCTTTATACTGAATCAGACCACCAGTCCATCATGGTCAGTGCTGTCTACTCAAACTGGCAGCGGCTCTCCAGGGTCTCAGGCTGAGGTCTTTCACATCACCTGTTGCCTGATCCTTTTAACTGGAGATGCCAAGGATTGATCCTGGGACCCCCTGCCTGCCCAGCAGATGCTCTACCATTGAGCCATGGCCCCTCTCCCACCCCACAGCCCCTTGGCCCTGCAAAAACCTCTAAGGCTGCGATCACACACTCCTTTAGATCTGACATAGGTGTGAATGTCTGACACATCTAAAGGGAGTGATCAGACATCAACATCTGGGAAGCATCCCGCAGTCATTGGCAACCCATGCTGCTCCATCACAGAAGCGGAGTTAAAAGATACTGGGGAAAGTCTGGCCCTAATGCTTGCCAAAAGGCCACAGATGAACTTTCCCCTGTCTGATCACTCAAGCATGTTCTCATGCCATCGAGATGGTCTGATCATGCCATCCCAACTCTGTGCCATGTTCCCCACCTCTTTGTAGTATGTGCATCATCGCATAATCCATAGGGGACCCTCAGTATAGAGATGCAATTCCTCAATTCCTCATTTATGCACAAGGAAACAAACAGCAAAAAACTAACGACTCCCCCCAGCTTCAAAGGGCTGTGTGATCTCACAAATGCATGTCAAATTCCTCCGGAAGAAATAGCCTTGCGTTCCCTCCACTTCAACTGGCGTGTGTGACCGCAGCCTAAGTCTGCCTTGAAAACTTCTTTGAGGGTGAGATCCATTGGTGATTTTCTGTAGAATCACCTACTTTGATGGTGTAAGATTTCAGAGTAAACAGAGAGTTGTCAAAGCTGCTTCCAGAATCTACAAGACCTTTACAGTTTAATTAGCACTGGATGTTTTCCAGCTTTTGTTTATTCCCGTGTGTACCTGTCTAGTAACTAGGTTCACCTTATGTTTTGGAAGACTTTGGATCCATTTATGCTGGATGAGTGTTCATCTATGCCTGGGGGATTTCCGGACTTGAACTGGAAACCTCAAGGGCTGAAGCTGGGAGTTCAACCTAAATAACCACTTAGGATTGTGGGTACTCGGGCTTCAGAACCCTCCTTAGATATGGCCAGGAACAGGGTTATGCCTGTGTGTTTTATGTAATTAGTAAGCATGCCTCTGGATTAGCAAGGCCTGGTGTAAATAACAGGAACCTGGCCTTCTATCCTTGTGTGGTCTACAGAGCAGTTATCTTGTAGGACATCATTCTAGGCTCCAGCTTCAATCTCTGTTTCTGAGGAGAACAGGGCCTCAAGAAGCTGCTTTATATGGAACCAGACCTTTGGTCCATCAAAGTCAGTATTGTCTACTCAGCCTAGCAGTGGGTCTTCTGGCTGAGGTCTTTCACATCACCTACTATCCAGTCCTTCTAGCTGGAAATGCAGGGACTGAGCATGAGACCTTCTGTATGCCAAATAGATGTTCTACCACTGAACCAGAATGCCTCCCAGAGAGTTGGAAAACTCTTCTTCCTGGTCTGGATTCTGAAATGGTAGCCTGTGCTTTGACCTGATGATCCTTCAGCGTTGTCAGATTTTCTTTTGTTAGCCATTGCCCTGGCCTACCTGGTTTCCAGAACTGCTCATCCTTTTTGGCTTGCATGTTGCTAACATATGAAGAAGAAGAAGAAGAAAAAATCAAAGGAAGTGCTCTGTTCTTAGCATTAAAACACATTTGCAGCTTTTATTAGCAATTTTCAGGGCACCTCGGTGTATATGTGTTTTTCCGCCTTGCAGTATTCATAAACAGGAGGGATCCGCATCTAGGTAGGGGCAAAGATATAAAAGTCTTAGAAAAAGAGATTATTATAGGAGTGAGCCTTAAAGAGAATACGTAATTTACAGGATTAAAGAGTAAATTACTCTTGAGGGATATTTAACTGGCACGCTGTGAGTGTTCTGTCAGTGCTGAAAGGAGCTGTGGATTTATCAGAGGGTTTTATTTGTGTTTCTTTTTTTCTCTTAATGACAATCCTATAAAAAGGTTCTGTAAGATTATATCTGACTAATTAAAAGTATATTACATTGGGATTATTTTCTCAGAGTCTTCAGCTAAACCTTGTTCTGCGTTGTGTTCTCTTCTCAACAGACTACATTTGCAAGAATTTATAAAAGCATTTCGATTTTAGGTGCGGTGGATGCTGCATCTGAGCATCCAAGATTGTCCAAGATAACTCAAGGATGTTCCCTGGACTGTCCCTGATAATGAAAGCTTGTTTAGACTGCTGGAGAATCCCCAGGGTGTCTTAGCTATACCTCCTTGATCTCTACCCGTTTGCTACTTTGTTGGAAATTTCAGTGTATATCCACCTTCCCAAGGATAAATGTATGCTTTCATTTTGTACCTCTGGTTCTGATTGCTCAAAGGAAATCATCCAAGTCCAAACTTCCAGGTTTTTTTTAAAAAAAGGAAGTAACAAATGGATCGAGGACATTGCAAACACTGAAGGATTCATGACTTGGTGGAACATGCAAGAGGAAGAGAATTTGATAGAGAGGTAGTGGTGCTTGAAACTGAAATTGAAGAAGAAGAAGAGAAGAAGAGATTGGATTTATACCCCGCCCTCCACTCCCCAAGGGAGTCTCAGAGCGGCTTACAAACTCCTTTTCCCTTCCCCTCCCCACAACAGACACCCTGTGAGGTAGGTGGGGCTGAGAGAGCTCTTTCCCAAGCTGTCCTTGAGAGAACAGCTGGTACAGAGCTATGGCTTGCCCAAGGTCATCCAGCCAGGTGCAAGTGGAGGAGTGGGGAATCAAACCCGGTTCTCCCAGATTAGAGTCCGCACACTTAACCACTACACCAAACTGAGCTCAAGGGTGGATTCAAAAACAGAGAAGTCTCTGCTTTAGACCACCTCTCTCCCCCCTCTTCCAATTCAGATCCGAATGACCCTTTACGAAAATTTGGAATTATTGCAGGGTATGTGTGTGGGTAGACTGAACTAGATAGTTTTAAGAGAGAGGTCTTTCGCATTACCTACTACTTGTTCCTTCTTGCTGGAGATGCCAGGGGTTGAACCTGCAACCTTCTGCTTATCAAGTAGATGCTCTACCACTGAGCCAAGGCTCCATTCTACCATGGACCTTGGTAAGAAGGGCACCTTTAGGAGTCACATCATGATCCCTGAAGCTGTTTGCACTGTTCTTTGGACCTCGGGTGTAGGACATTTTTGTTCTTGTTTTGGGTTTTACACAAACGTGTGTGTGTAGTTGCTAGAATTTGAAGTAGGACTACACTGCATTCTGAACTCAAGTTTTAGAAACTTCCTTTATAGAACTAAAAAAATAATAATTCACTGTCATTCTAGGGTTTGGGGCTGAGGACATGGGGTAGGGGGCATGTCATTGCCTGCGCCTTTATGTCACTTCTGGATTTTCTGGACAGACAGTAGCTCTAGGAATCACCAGAAACTAATCCTAGAGCTACCTTCCATCGCTTCTGGATTTTCACCGGAAGTGAGGTAACAGCCCATGCAATGCTGTCAGATTTTTTATTTTTCTCCCCTCGCCAGTTGGAACAGTGGCGGGCAATGGAATCTGGCAAGCCTCAGTCATTCTGACGGACTTATTTCCCTTTGAGCATCAGTTTGTGGATCTGGAAGTGCCGAATCTGCCAGAAAGTCAGTTTACTTCATGGCGTTCAATCAAAAGCAAGCAGAAATTGGCTGGCAGTCATCTCATTAAAAAATGCTCTCATCTCTGTAAGATTTCACTACATCTTTGAAAAGTCAAACTGTCCTCCTAATTTAATGAAAGTTTCATCTTTGAAGAGTCTCTTTAAAATGCTTGAAATATCGAAAGACTTCTTCCAAGTTTTGACAGTTTTCAAGGCTTGGACGTCATCTGACTTCAGAGCAGACAAGTGAGGCTGTTGCCTTTCCAAGCTGCTGGAAATCTTGTTTTGGTCTTTGTAACATCTGAGGATAATGAAGTGAACATATGGTCTCCACTTTGTGGAAAATTGTCTTGATAGCATGGGGTTTTTTGGGAGGGGGAGAGGGGATACCCCAGAGAAAATTGTATTCCCAATGTACTGGGGAACGTGACTGGAAAATGAACTCCTGGATAGCCGAGTGCTGAACTTAATCTTCATTCACAGCTGGCTTGACTTCTGCTGTCTTTCCCTCTGGGAAGGTGGTCTCTCTGCTGACAGATCCACACCCACCCTTCCAACCTCCCTCTCCTCTTCAAGAAGTCCTGTTCAGCTGTAGCCCTTCGCTGGTATGAGTCGAGGAAAAAACACTACTTTTGTGACACTGGTAGCCAAAGCCCTTCTTCCTTAGGTGAGTTCGTTCCTAAATTAGCAAAGAGATCTGAGTTCTGAGGGTTGGGTGGAATGACTGTTCCTGTTACAGAAGCCCTGGTGCAGGGGAAATCTGCTCTTGCAATTCTAAGAGAGTGATTAAAATGTGGTGTTCCCTGCCAGAGGATGTCGTGATGACCACAGGAATCAACAGCTTTCAAAGGGGATTAGATTCATGGAGGATGTCTACCAGTGGCTACCAGCCGTGGTGACTGAGGGAAACCTCCACATTCAGAGGCACTAAGCCTCTGAATCTCAGAGTCAAGAGGCAACATCAGAGGAAGGCCTCAGCCTCCAGGCCCTGTTGTTGCCTGTCCAGAGGACCTGGTTGGCCACTGTGTGAGACAGGATGCTCGACTAGATGGACTATTGGTCTGATCCAGCCGGGCTATTCTTGTGTTCTTAAGTTAAGAGGGAAAGGGCATTTCACAGTGGGGAGCATCTTGTCCCAAATGAAAGGCTAGGGAAGCTGTCTTTTCTGAGCTCCCAAGCATTCCTTCTGCCTGTGCTGACTAAGCAGGTGAGAATGAGGAAGAGGAGGTGAGACTGGTGCACTAGTTGTCTGGGATGCTGTAGCTAGAGGTTCATGTGAGGAACCTAAAAGTCTGAGGTTGTAATGGGTGTGCATTCCTCTAGCAGCGATGATGAAAATAATGATAATGGCATAATATTGTATTATTTGCCTAGAAATATTTTAAATCTGTGCAGAAGATTTGGCTTGACTTATCTATATGAAGCGTCCTTGGGGTGTGCTGACTAGGATGGCCCAGGCCAGTTGGGTCTCGTCGGATCCTGGAAGCTAAGCAGAGTCAACTCTGGTTCATGCTTGGATGGAAGATCACCAAGAAGTCTGGGGTTGCCAAGCGGATGAACCTCTGAATGTCTCTTGCCTTTAAAACCCTACGGTCACCTTCCCCCAGCAATATCCTTGAGGGTGAGGAGAGGACAAATTTTAAATGTAGCCTTATCCAGCGAGCTATTTATCTTTATTTTTTAGATGGCCATGGCATTGGTCCAGATTGGCAGCCCAGAAACTGATGTTTCCCCAAACTGGTCTACTGCTCCTCATTCATTCTGGGACCTGTGGAAACTCATGTTCGAGGTGTTCTGTCCGAGGACATCGCTGCCAATTCGCTCTTGTCGGATACACCGAACTCCGCTGCAAAATGTTGCTAATCGAATCTCTTTGGACTTCCCTCTTGCTTTCTCGCGTGATCCACCTGTGGAGTGAGGAATTCCGGTCTACAAATTATGCTTTCGACAGCCTTGGGATGACAGTTCTAATTCTTTTACAATTGACTCTTTTCACATTTCACTAGGTTTGATTGGATTGGGGTAGCGATATAACCGAAGGACGAGTCTATGCAGAAAGCTTTTGATGTGCTTCTAAATCACAACCAACACCACGCTAGGTTTCTAGTGTCTAATTCTTCCGCAAAATATATATCATTAACTTGTCACAGTAAAATGGAACTGTTGAAAATTCAGGCAGCGTCCTGGATGATTGTTCCTGGCAGAACGCGGCTGCTTCTCTCTTCCTTTGGAGTCCTAATTCCGGCAGGATCTTGGTATAGCAATAGGTCATAATTAGTCTTCCATTTATTTTGGGTGACCGGGCCTGTTCTCTACTTGACCCCATTCTCCATATCTATTACATGCTTCACCTTCTGGGTCCTCATGTGCTACATATGACAACCCGTTTGTGTCTCTTGTCACAATGTTTGGGAAGATATAATGCTAAATGCCCTGACCCGGATGGTCCGGGCTAGCCCAGTCTGAAGAGATCATGGAAGCTAAGGGAGGCCAGCCCTGGTTAGTACTTGGATAGGAGTCCACCAAGGAAACCTAGGGTTGCTGAGCAGAGGCAGACAATGGCAACCTGCCCCTGTCTCTTGGTTTAAAAACGCGACAGGGTCTCCATACAGTGCTACAGATTTAACATAATTTGTAGTAATCCCATTGGACAGCTGTCCGGTGATATGAACTCCTTGGTTTGTGTTGCTCTTTGGCTGACCGACTTTGTTCCTTCAGACAGAGGAGAGGATTGTGCATTCATTCTTGCATTATGAGAGGGGATTTAGAGTGGAAGAAGGGTTAAACAGCCCCCGCTTTCTGACACTGACCTGGTCAAAGTGGGAGCACCCCCGGCTGCTTTTCTGGAATGAAAATTTGGGAGATCTCACCACAGACCTGTGTCACTTCTGCTTTGGGGGGGGGGTGAGATGTAGTCAGTCAAACTGGCCCATGCAAAACTGGCCTGTGTAATACCTTTTATGAGGGCCAACGAAAAATGACACAAAACAGTGAGCAAGCTTTCAAACTCCCCAAAACCAGGGGTCCATTGGAGCGGGAGTGCACAGGAGCGCAGCTCCGGGAGTGAGGAGCCCAGGGGGCGGGCACATGACCAAGTCCCACCCCCTCCTCGGGTTCCCCGAGCAGTGCAGAGGTACAGCGCCCCGGGGAAAGCCCTGCTAGGGTCTTCATTGTTTTTAATGTTTTGTTTTAATATTGATAAATTTATCATTGTTCCTTTTATGATTGTGTGCTGCTTTTCCAGAGACTTGCTCAAGGTGGCCTATAAATTTTCTAAGTATACCATTTTTTATCTGGGCACATGGCACATAAGTACTGGAGACATTTCACCAAGCCTTCAGCAGCTTCCACCTTATCAGTTTGGTGTAGTGGTCAGGAGTTGGACTCTAATCTGGGAGAACCCACTCCTCCACATGCAGCTGCTGGTGTGACCTTGGGCCAGTCACAAGTTCTCTCAGAGCTGTTCTCTCATGAGCAGTTCTCAAAAGACCTCTCTCAGCCCCACCTACCTCACAGGGTGTCTTGTTGTGGGAAGGGGAAGGGATGGGGGGTGCCCATGTCCTGGGTATCTCAAGTCTACTTGAAACCTGGTGGTTTTAAGGGAGAAGGAAGAGAATGAGGGTGTGTTCTTTATGCTTATTTTTATTGCACAAAATATTGGATGGGGAAGGGAATGGAGGAAGAGCAGGTCAGTTTCACTCACCTGTGGAGTGGAGCGTGAGGGGTGGGTGTTGCCTTCTGACACACTTCCGGTATGTTAGGGGGTGTGGCATATGCAAATAAGGTACGCAAATGAGCTCCTGTACCTCTTTTTCTACGAAATGACCCCTGCCCAAAACTCTCCATCAGGCCAGATGTTACAAAACTGCAAAAAGTAATAGAAGGGAGGAGGAAACAGGTTGTTCAGGTCATGGTTTTAAGACCTTAGTCATGCCAGGAGTTGTTATGAGGTGTTGTGTAGTCTTGTTGTTGTGAATTAGTGTTGGTTTGTAGCATCCTGGGAAGGCGAAGTAAACCTTGGAGAGTCATCTCATTGGAAAGACTGAATTAAAAAAAAATAAATTCTTTTGCTGTCAAGACACAGCCAACCAACGGTGAGCTCTGTAGGGTTTCTAAGGCCAGAGATGTTCAGAGGAGGTTTGCCATTGCCTGCCTTTGCATACCAGCCCTGGACTTGATGGTCTCCCATCTAAGGACTAACCAAGGCCAACCCTGCTTAGTTTCTAAGATGTGATGAGATTGGGCTAGCCTGGGCCATCTAGGTCAGTGTGTTTAGCATTATACCTTCCCAAACGCTGAAGCCACTGTTTTGGGCCCTGAAAAGGTAAAATGGGAGAGAATGTACTCCATTCAGCTGTAATAAAATCTCAAGCAGTCAGTAGGGTTGCCAACATCCAGGTGAGGCCTGGAGATCTCCTGCTTTTACAGCTGACAGAGATCAGCTCCCCTGAAGAAAATGGCTGCTTCGAAGAGTGGACTCTATGGCATTGTACCATGCTGAGGCCCCTCCGCAAACCCACCGTCTCCTGGATCCACCCCCAAAGTTTCCAGGTATTTTCCAACCCAGACAGGGCAACCTTAGCAGTCAGTATTTCAGAAAGTTAACGGAGTTGTTTGGTTTCCCCCTTATCCAGTTCAAATAGTATTGATCTCAGTTAGGATAAGTCATTCAACATGAAATGTTAGACGTAATCTTACATGTTTACATTAATAAGCAAAAAGAGGCCTGTTTTTAGAAGGGGCCAGTGCAGTTGTAATAAAAAGGGAAAGAGCTATTTGTGTGCTAAGCTTTACAGCCGATGGAGCTTTTAGCTGCGCTAATAAGAAAAGCGATTTTATTCGGAGCAAATAGAAGCTGTAAAAGGTTAAAACTCTCTTTTGTTGCTCGGTGTTTTACTGCCGGAACAGCAATGCAGGTGCCTGCCGAAATGGACAGATAAATCCTGTGTATGCTAAAATTTAGCATTTAATAAGTTTCCTTTTGTGGGGAAAAGTATGAAAAGGGCTTACAGGGCCCCGTGACAAGTTAAGAGAAATAAAGCCAAGTCAAACTCAATAAAGACGTCTCTTATTCTTTTTGGATTCTCTTTTGCTCCTTTAGAAGTGGGTTAATGTCACTCCTGATGTTTCGTGGCGCATCAGAGCCACGTAAAACGGGCATGGCTGCCAAGCTGCTGCTTCCTTTTTAGCGCGGACCAAATGGATCTGAAAAGAGACTGCCTCCTGCCCATTGGAAGAGTAGCATCCGTGAACAGCCGAGATGGGTGCAACTGATTTGTTGGCGATCAGTTCTCATGAAGGTCAGCCCCCACGGTTCATAACTCACTGAACCCCTTGATGGTAGCCTGAGGTCACTGAGACGGAACTAAAGCTTTCTTTTCTTTCTCAGACAGGGACAATTCAGGAAGAAATTGAAACAGTGGGCTTGGGGTTTTTTTTGTTTATTTATCCCGTCACTCGCCCAATTCTAGCAAGCTTGCAAAAAAATGTAACCTAAAATCCGTATGGATATATCAGCATACCCTGTGGTTTAATCTTTATGGAAAGCCTTTGGGAGAGATAATTTGTGGTTTCAGGGGGGGTGTCATCAATATGCTAATATGCTAATATGCTAATAACAGTCGGCTCTATAATTCCGTATACAGACTGCCTGACTGCTACTGTAGCTATCTTAAGGGGCTGTACTCGACTTCGTATTATCGCTGAAGCAAAAAGTGTTTTCTTCCACCGTCTGCATTTATCATAGAGTATGGTTCCCTACCGTGACCTGGCCACATAAATCGATGCCACAATAGCCTTGAGGCTGGACTGTTGTAACATGCCCTGCATGAGTCTGCCCTTGAAGGCTATACAAACTTCAGTTGGTACAGAACGCCACAACTCATTTACCATGGAGCTAATCAGAGTATGCAAATAGCGCCCATTTTGTATTTGTTCCATTGGTTAGCAATTAGTTTCTGGATTCAGTTCAAGAGGCTAGTTATTGCATACAAAGTCCTTCATGGCCTAGGACCCTCCCTCATATCTACAAGAACTGTTTTCGCCCAGCATGCACTTAGGGATGCCAGCCTCCAGGTAGGACCCAGGGGACCCCCCCCCCCAGAATTACAGCTTATCTCCAGACTACAGAGATCAGTTCCCTTGGAGAAAATGAATGCTTTGGAGGGGGGACTCTATGGCTTTGCACCCTACTAAGGTCCCTGTCCTCCCCAGGCTCCACCTCACAAATCTCCAGGTGTTTCCCATTCTGGAGGTTGCAACTGAACCCCCCCCCCCCCCATCACCTGCTGGTGGTCAGAAAGGACTTGTCAACCCTGCATGCTCTCCTATTATAGCTCTGCTCACCTGAGCAAGGCTTCTGAAGGTGCCAGTCTGCCAGTAGGTATGTTCCACAGGAGCCCATATGTGAGCTTCCTCTCTGGTGACTCCCACCTGGCAGCATGGCTTCCCTGCCCAAGTCCGGTCAGGAGGAGGACTTCTGCGCTTTCATCTTTCTGCAGATTTGGAAAATGGAATTGTTCACGAAGGCACTTCTATAAAGGGAATGGCGTTCTAGCTTTCAATAGCACCAGGAGGGAAGTCAGACAGTTTTATTTATTGTACCTATTTTACCGTTCTCATTGCCATTTTTACAAGTTGGAATCCACCTTAAATCTCAGCAAAAGTGGCGGGCTAAAAATAAGTAAATAAAATGAGTGCTGTGTTCGGGCAAACATGTAGAAAAGCTAGTAAGAAAAACAGAAAGGGAAGAATCTGTGTTTAGGTAACGGTACTGACACACAGACAAAGCGACTTTTTGGAAGAGATAAAGTAGGGTTAACAAACAATGCTCCCCTAAGCTGTGGAGTCTTTTTATGGTAGCCTTCGCACTGCAGGCCGCTTTCGCTTCCTTTGATCTCTTGGTTTTATGGTACCATCTGCATAAATGTATGGCAGTTTACATCCGTTCAGGGGTGACTCTGCCGTCAGTACAATGTTGACCCAGTGTTTTTTTTTTTTTTAAATAAGTTTTATTAGTATTTCATGTGGCTTTGAGCCGCATCTTTTTCTGTTCCATTGTGGGTTTGGTAAAACAGCGGAGCGAGTGCCAGATGCAGAATGGGCCACTGATATCGAGAGCGGCGGCATATGTGATTCCTGCAGTAATACAAACAGTTTTTGTTGGAGCTTTTTTGAACGCAAAATAGCAGCTTGGGAGGTCCCTGATTTGGATCGGGGTCATGGTGAGTGGTGGCTCATGTTTCTGCCCCCATGTTGTCATTGGTCAGAACCACCCCTGGGTTCCCCACCACCACCAGAAGAAAAAGACAGTGACTTTCTTGTCTCTTTCTGAAGAGTACTGGACTCAGGAGACCAGGAACGGTGAAATCATGAAGCCTTTATTGAGTGATTCAGCATGCCCAGTAGATGGTCAGAACAAGCATGCTTCCAGGGCTCAGGGCCCTCATTATATGCTGGCCGGAGCCACACCTCCGGCCGCACCCAAAAGACCTGATGGGGCTTTACATATGTGCATGTTTGTCATAGGTTCCCTGGAGGAGCCTTTGAGTGCATTGGCTCCCCAGGGAGAACCTAGGTCCCACATTGGTGGAGGCTTTCAATCCGGACGTCTATTGTTCCTCCAGATTCAAGCTCCCCTCTCTGCCTGACCATGTGCTCTGGCCATGCGGCGGGCGCCATTACCTGGGAGCACATGGCAGGCTGGTTGCTACACAGAGCATACTACATTACACTTTCCTTCCCAGGGCTGAAAATGGCCGGGGGGGAATTGACTATTTCTTCTTTACAGTGCTTAATATACCATGGAACATATGTTAGATTAATAGATGATAGATCTCTGTTAATAATAGCTGAAAGTATCTTTCTTAAGACCCCTTTATATGCACAGGGATGGCCCAGGAATGCAGAAAAGAGGACATTTCATAAAGGACATAATAATACCATAAACGATTCAATCTCAGTTTGGAATAAGATTAGAAATTGAATTCCTCCGGATATTTCCCCATTCCCATTGGCATTATCAGCGAGGGAATAGGGCATAGCTGCAGGTCAGGATTATGGTCAAATAAATGTGTGGGGACCAGCTGGTTTAGCTTGTTATGAGGATTTAATATAAGATAACACAATTGTCTTTTATGAGAGCGTAAGGATAGCTAGTAAAAATACTATTAATGTTTTTAATTATTTACAGATTAAAAGCTGCACGCTCTCCTTTTCAAGAAGGCACGGATTAAGAAGCATCTCACAATTTCAAGATTGCAGTTGCAAAATGAGCATAGTGTTTATCTAAGTCATATACTTTGCTGTTGGAATTAGAAGGGGAGGTGGTGAAACACTCCAGACAAGGTGGCGTTGGTTGTTTAGGATATATAAGAAATCAGGATGTTTGGGGGGATGTATACCTGGACAGATCACTTTTTTCAGTTTACCAGGGGTCATTTCGTAGAAAAAGAGGTGCAGGAGCTCATTAGCATAACTCATTTGCATATGCCACACCCCCTAACATACCAGAAGTGTGTCAGAAGGCAGCACCCACCCCTCAAGCTCCACTCCACAGGTGAGTGAAACTGACCTGCTCTTCCTCCAGTCCCTTCCCCATCCAATACTTTGTGCAATAAAAATAAGCGTAAAGAACACACCCGCATTCTCTTCCTGCTCCCTTGAAACCACCAGGTTTCAAGTAGACTTGAGATACCCAGGACACGTGCACCACCCATTCCTTTCCCTTCCCCTCCCCACAACAAGACACCCTGTGAGGTAGGTGGGGCTGAGAGAGGTCTTTTGAGAACTGCTCCTGAGAGAACAGCTCTGAGAGAACTTGTGACTGGCCCAAGGTCACAGCAGCAGCTGCATGTGGAGGAGTGGGGAACCAAACCCGGTTCTCCCAGATTAGAGTCCAACTCCTGACCACTACACCAAACTGATGGGGTGAAGGGTTGCTGAAGGGTTGGTGAAATGTCTCCAGTACTTATGTGCCCGGATAAAAAATGGTATACTTAGAAAATTTATATGCCACCTTGAGCAAGTCTCTGGAAAAGCAGCACACAGTCATAAAAGGAACAGTGATAAAATTATCAGTATTAAAACAAAACATTAAAAACAATAAAGACCCTAGCAGGGCTTTCCCCGGGGCGCTGCGCCTCTGCACTGCTCGGGGAAGCCGAGGAGGGGGCGGGGCTTGGTCATGTGCCCGCCCCCTGGGCTCCTCACTCACGGAGCTGCACTCCCACTCCAATGGACCCTTGCAGTTTACAAATAATAAAAGTTGTTATGAAACGGCGCATCAGTGACATCTGTCACCACGGAGGGGATCAAAAATCCCCTCCGTTTTTTTCAGGTGCATCCTGGTTTTGTTCTAAGAATGAAGCTGATTCTCCCCCCTCCCCACCACCACACGTGGTGGTCATGTGAGCATGCACAGAAATATATACTGGCTGGTGCAGTTTTAGAAATCTAGGGAATGGTCCTACTCAAGGACCTTGATATGTTTTTATTGAATGACGTGAAGGTGCTAGATGTATCAGCACAAGAAGTGGCTAAATGCTTGTTAACGGCTGTGAGGCTGGTCTTGGCTAGTTTTTGGAAGACCAAGGATTTCATAATGGGACTGGTTAAGGAAAAAATTGGGAGATAGTGAAGTTGTTAGACTTGCTGCTTTTGGTAGGATCACCAGATGTCCTCTTTTTTTGTGTGTCTGTTCTCTTTTGTGTTCTTTTTCGTTAAAATGATGAAAATGTCCTCTTTCTGGGTTGGAAGGTTAGGAACATTCCTAGGTAGTAGCAATGATCACAGGTTAAATTATAGGAGTATTTAAAATGAGATTTGTTGTAGCGATCCCTTGTTTGAAGTAGTCAAGAAATAGTCCTCTTTTTTTGCTTTTCAAAATATGGTAACCCTAACTTTGGGTAATTTCACAGGGTCGTGTTGATCAGCGGTAGAACAGCTTGATTCGTGTCCAGTGTCGCTTTAGAAACTAGCAAGATTTTTGGCATATAAGCTTTCAAGAGGCAAAGCTTGAAAGCTAATCCCCCCCAAAAAATCTGGTTGGTTTCTAACCTGCTGCTGGATTTGAGTCCAGCTGTTTTGGGTAATAAGAAAGACATTAAAGGTTGGGAAGACTATTGGACCGGAAGGTTGGCAGTTCAGCAATTCGAAATGCTGCATGACAGAGTGAGCTCCCATCTCTGGTCCCAGCTCCTGTCAACCTGGCATTTTGAAAGCAAGAAATTGCAAGTAGATAAATAGGTGCCACTTTGGTGGGAAGGTAACAGCATTCCGTGCGCCTCGGCATCTAGTCATGCCAGCCAAATGACCATGGAAATGTCTTTGGACAGCGCTGGCTCTTCAGCTTGGAAACAGAGATAAGCACCATATCCCTAGAGTCGTATTCAACTGGCTTTCGAGCAAGGGAAACCTAAGGAGTCTCAAAGCAGCTTACAATCGCCTTCCCTTCCTCTCACCACAACAGTCACCTCGTAAGATAGATGGGGCTGAGAGAGTTTGGAGGGAACTGGGACTGGCCCAAGGTCACCCAGCAGGCTTCATGTGGAGGAGTCGGAAATCAAACTCGTTCTCCAGTTTAGAGTCTGCTGCTCTTAACCACTGTACCACACTTGCTCTGTGTTATGTCGAAAGGACTATTTATGAATTTCAAACATTCTAGTTAGGTATATTAGCATGTTTTGAATTATATTTAGTAATGTAAGTAGCTCCTTAGTCTGTATTTATCATGTACGGAGTAAAAAGAGAACATTTTTTTAAAAAGCTATCGATATTAATGAATGTGAGCGAAGTAGGGAGGGCTTACTTAAAAGGAGCAAGCCCCAGCAGGGCTAGTTTTAGATTTTCAAAACCGTTTTTAGTTCTGTGTTTGAACGGATCCTATTTTGTGGCTTAATAGTGCAGACTTTGTAGACTTCTATAATTTTCTTAACTATGAGGAGCATTGTAGAGGTTTTCCCAGCTCCCTGGGCTGCCAGTCAGCTGGCTCATGCGGGGACTTACTGGCAGTGGGGAGAGGCCTTGCCCGACATCTGAATGATATTATTGGCAATGTGGGGACGTGACATCATCAGGTCTCCAGCCAGGCAAGAGACCCTGGTATTGGGGCAAAAGCTCTATGTTAAAACTGGCTCCTGCCATAGAGTTTTTGCTCAAATACCAGAGTGCCCCCACATTGCCAGAGACGCAGTGACATCATTTCTGGTGTGATGTTGCCATGTTGTTGCCGGTATTGCTGAAATACCAGGCTAGACCTCCCCCTCCCTGCTGCCATTTGCCTTGGGCGGGGGGGGGGGGACACTTAGCAACCCTCGCATGGCAGGTGAGCGATGGATGCATTTGACCAAAAAGAAAAAAAAAATCTACTACTGCTACTTTTTGTGGTTCTACTACTGTTTATGGTTTCTAGTCCACCCAAACATTCACAGGTGGCTTCGCCACTCTTCACCGTTCTTCCATAGCCCCCGTATTAACTCCATGCTAACTAAATGTAAGACGTTGCCCTGTGATTTGATTTTGCCCTCAGCCTGCTGCTTTTGTTTCAGCCATCTTTTCAGGCAGTCTTTTTCTTGCTCCGCTGGCTTGTTCCACAGCAGTAATTATAATGAAATACTTGCAAATCTGTCTTGCCTGCTCTTCAGAGTGCCTGCAGAAGCATTAAGAAAAGGAGTACAGTTCTTTTTACTCTCCATCAGCACAGGTTAAAACCTTCAAAAATGGTCAGTGCGTGTGTGTGTGTCTGTGTGTGTGTGTGTAAAAGAGGTTTTTAAAATATGTATCATTTAGCGAAGGGCACTGGGGGAGAGGAGAAAAATGTCTAAGAATGAAAGAGGCTTGATGTAGAACAGGGAAGGAGAGCACATTTACTGTCAGCTGAATAGAGTCCCAAAGGAACTTTGAAACCAGGGGCGTTCCTTGTTTTTTTTTCCAAGCCAGCGTCTCATCTTCCCTACATGGCTGCAGAGAGTTGGAGAAGATGTGGCAGCAGGCAGACTAGAGGATCAAGCCAATTTACACTTTGCAGGCTGCACAGGGTGGGTCCAGGAGGGTATACAGTAAGATACGAGGACAGTTGGTCTGAAGCAGCAGAACAAATTTAGAGTCTGGTGGCACCTTTAAGACCAACAAAGGTTTATTCCAGGCATGAGGTTTTATGTGCAAGGCACGCTTTTTCAAATACGTTGGAATGGTAGGTCAGGTTCAGACTTATAGACAGGGACTGAACAGCAAATTAATCTGCTAGTTTGACAAGTTTATTGCTTTACAATTGTTGACCTTATAACCTTAGCTTGTTATTTAGCTCTGACTTTGCTTATCTTAAACATCATCATGTTAAATTGCTGTTGGATAAACTTTTGTTGGTCTTAAAGGTGCCCCTGGACTCTGAGTCAGATATAGGGTAGCCAGTCTCCAGGTGGGGCCTGGGGATCCCCCGCTTTTACAATTGATCTCCAGCTGAAAGAGATCAGCTCCCCTGAAGAAAATGGCTGCTTTGAAGGGTGGACTCTATGGAATTGTACCATGCTGAGGCCCCTCCCCTCCCCAAACCCCACCTTCTCCTGGCTCCACCCCCAAAGTCCCCAGGTATTTTCCAACCTGGACTTGGCAACCCTAGTCAGATATGAGTTGCGGGTTCTACTCAATGGCTCTGTGCACATCACCTCATTCTGATTGTGACTACAGTGTACATGGAGAACAGGCTTCAAACCCTCCCCCCTTTTATTTTCTTGACCTGACATGCTATTGGGGGAGTATTCCTTTGAGCTGAATTGTACCCCGAGCCACACCCACACTGTGTTTCAGGACAGGAACATGGCATGATGCTGGGGGTGTGTGTGTGGGGGGGAATATTGGGATATTTGGTTAATACAGCAGAGTTTTGCCCAGTCATAGAAGTGTGATACTTAGTGCAGTAAATAACTCTCCCAAGATGTATATTGCAAAAAAGGGTGAACTTACATTTATTCAAGTAGATCCAGTTCACATTCAGATTGCAGTCAAAAGAAGAGAACGAAGGCTCATCTAAAGAGTACTTTCCCTATCACAAATGGTCAGCTAATCTGGCATCATGTGTGTGGGACTATGCGGGCACTGCATCTACAGGAGAGACCTGCAGAGACATGTGTTTCCATGGAAGGCCATGTGCAGAAAGTGAGAGGACAAAGGGGGTGAGAGAGGAGGGGTCAGAGGGAAGCTCCCAGATTAAGACAAAGAGAGGCATTACATTCAAGGAGATAACACCTATGCAGATTTACAGTCATGTAGTGCCTCCCAATGTCCAGGCATGCTGAGTGGCTCACGCCAACAGAAAATAGGGGGATGATTTGGTGTTACGCCAACACAACATCACTTCCAGTTCAAACTAGAAGTGACATCGTTGTCTCAGTGCAATGCTCTAGCACTCACCCCAAACTCTTACGGTTAGATCATGGAGTTTGGGGTGACTCCTTGAGCATTACGTCAGTGTGATACCACTTTCAGTTGGCACCATTGGGATGGCACTTGTTACATAGATCCCTGTCCCTGCAATCTTCTGCTGGTTGCCAGCACTGGGCTGGCCACCCGATCAGCCAAGGAGACTCCTCAGTGGAGAAGATTCTTCCATGGTTCTGACCCCTGTTTTGCTGTTTGCTGTGGTATGCCACCTGATGCTCAGCTTGTGTTTCTTGACCCTGGTTCTCTTTGACCTGCTGCTCACCGTCCTAGCCTTCATACCAGTGAGACTGTAACTCTGGTCCCTACCTCTTCCTGTTATGTGACTTCCTGCCATCTTGGCAATTCAGTGGATCTCTGACTGTCTCCTGGAGCTTAAAGGTGGGCAGTTGAAGTCTTCTGTCATGTCGTTTAATGTATATGTGAAGGTTTGACTTGAAGAGTTAACTTCCAAGTTTTTAATTTGAGGATACATAGGATTTCGACCTATCGTAATTTTGTAAATGATTTTAATTATATGCAGGTACCACATGCCAATTCTGATTGGCCATCCAGTTCATTATGTGTTTTGGCAGTCTAGCTCTTGAAATAGGGACAAAAATCCCCTTATTCCTGATTGACAGAGTTTTGCTCTTGTGTGTTCCAAACCATTATGTTGTCATTCGTTTTGGAAGTGATAGAGTTCGCCAGAATAAAGAACTATTTAGGTAAGTTGGGTGTACTACCAGCATGCAATGTATATGTATGTGTATGTGCGTGGGGGTGTTTCAGTATTATCAGCAAGAAATTTATAGCTTCAGAGAGAAGGAAGGAGAGGATATGACTAGATTCATGCTGACTCCAACCACAATTTGCAGATAATTAGGATCTGGGAAGGAGATATCATTTGAGGATTAGCCATTTGCTTTTTAAGGCAATCCGAGATGACGGTTAATGGATGATTGTCACTGAGGGCTCTTTTTAGAGTTGAGTGCAATGTGGAGAGAAATGGATCAGAAAGTGAACTTAACTTTGTATAACCATTAATTTTTGACTTTAACAGATGCTTTTGGGATTGATTGATTGATTGCACATATCCCACCCTATCTGATGATGGGCTCAGGGTGGCTCACAACAGAAATAAAATACAGTAAATATATAACTAAAAATCAGTTACGGGATGGCAGCTAAGAAACATAACATTACTCCAGAGCAGCCCAATATGCATCCTGTTAGACATTAGCAAGATAATAGGCATCTGTAGGCCTATGATGGGCAAGGGAGGTTGATAGGTGGAAACATTGGCTGCCTCAGCCAAAGGCCTGGTGGAACAGCTCCATTTTGCAGGCCCTGTGGACTTGTAACAAGTCCAGCAGGGCCCTGATCTCAATTAGGAACACGTTCCACCAGGTGGGGGCCAGAGCAGAGAAGGCCCTGGCCCTGGTTGAGGCTAAGCGGACGTCTTTCGGGGCAGAGACTACCAGTAGATGTTGTTCTGTGGAGAGCAAGGCTCTCTGGGGCATATATGGGGAGATACAGTCCCAAAGGTATGCTGGTTCTAGGCCATTTAGGGCTTTAAAGGTCAACACCATAACCTTGAAGTGGAGCCGGTACTCAACTGGTAGCCTGTGCAGTAGGCCGTGAACTAGGTAACCTCAGTTAGCAAAGCTGATTAGTACTGTAATTCTTTGCCAGGAGCAGGGGTCCTTTGGGGCCAGAGCGAGGCGGAGCAAAGCTCCGCCAGCTCAGGGGTGGCCACTAGGGCAGCCACGGGTTGAATCAGATTCTCTGATCTGATTCGGCTGGCTGCCGAATTGCTGCTGAAATTCGGCAGCAACTTTAAAAGCGACTGGAGGGGAGGGGGTTTGAGGGAGAGGCTCCAAACTTGCAGGGTAGCTGCTGGGGCCTCTCCTCGAAATACCCACCAAGTTCCAAGAAGATTGGAGTCCAATTCTACAGGCCCCCAAACAGGTTGCCCCCATTCCCTCCATTGTTCTCTATGGTAGGAAAAAAGTAACATTTTGTTTTTGTCATTGATTTCAATGGCCCATAGGGTATAATGGGGCTGAAACTGACATTCCCTTTCTGACACACTTCTGGTGATGTCAGGGGACGTGGCATATGCTAATGAGTTATGCTAATGAGTTATGCTAATGAGCTCCTGCACCTCTTTTTCTACGAAAGGACCCCTGGCCAGGAGTTTTCCCCCCAAGGCTGTGCAATGTGACTAACAGTGTTCGCAGGATGTGGCAGAGAAGGTGGAGCTCTCCACAGCAGTCAAACAACGGGTAATGCATTTTCGCCTGATTGTTGGAAACAGGGCGATTCTCTGTATCTGCTGGATTGAATTTTGCTCCTTTTGGACAGAATTTGATGACATATGGGAGGGGGGAGAACTACCAGTACAATTAACAAGGCAAGTACCAAATTTCTCTGACCCTTTCAGTGATGCCTCCCATTGATGGTTGCCTTGCTGACCACAGAATTCTAGAAGTAGTTCCAGTGATACTACTGGTTGTATCTCTGTTAAACACGCCGAACTTGCTATCTCCTGTCAACAAAATTCCTTTCAGAAAATATGGTCACTTATACACTCTTTCTTTCCTTGGTAGATTGTATCAGACTGAACAGACTAAATTTTTCCCTCAGCAGAACATAGCTTCCCTCCCCTCCACTGTAGGCTGCTGAGCTCCACAAAATGCTGCTCACGTGGGAGAAGGGACCCTGAGGAACAGCATGAAAGAGGTCTGTGGCGGGAAGGAGGAAACTGAGGGAAATGCCCATCTAGTATGGATCCAGCCCACTGTGACAACCAAAGGGGTGGGCTGGCGATTTCAAATTAACTGTGACCTGCTGCTGTCTTCATCTCCACAGCTTCAGCTTCTGTGCCCCTCTGTTCATTTCCTCTCTGTTTTCTTGCTCCATGTTCTCTTCATTCTTCTGCATCACTTGGATTTTCATAGGCTCTTCCAGGACTGTTCTCCTTACCTTTCATGGTTTGCTGTCACTCAGGGCATGACTCCTTTCCTGGGTCCTCCTGAAGTTTGCCAGTCAACCAGCAGGAGAGGGAGGGACAGGGGTTGGGTAGAATGACATTGTACCAGTTGGCATATGTCTCTTATGCTGCTAACCTGGAAGTGGCATGACTGTGTTGGTGTGATGCTCTAGGATCCAGCAAAGACTCGATGGTTTTACCAAAGAGTTTTGGGGGTTCCTAGAGTGTCACACAATGATGTCATTTCTGGCTTTCTGCCAGAAGTGACAGCACAGTGACTCCTTCCCCCCAGTTTTTCCCCTGCTGCCCTGACAAGCAGCAGTGGACACAGCAGTCAGTCAGTGGGAGGTCTCCTGACAGAGCGGGAGCCCCCCTCCTATGGCCTGCCCCAGCTCTCTTATTCCATAGTGACATCCAGAGACCATTTTTGCACGACGCAGCCCTTTGTGTGACAAAGGGGAAGACTATCAGAAGGTTGCATTGCCAGTACTGCTAAACCGCAACATAACTAAAATTCTCCAATGGCTATAGCATCTATCACAATCCCCAGTTGTTATTTTCAAAGTGTCCTTTGGTCCTTTGAGGCTGCCTCCCACGTGTGTTCCTCCCTCTCTTCCATTACCCTACGAAACAGGCTGCATTTCATCCGGTCAAAAGTGCCCCTCCTACAGCTAGCCGATGCCATTTATTTCTGGGATGTGATCAGCTTTTATATAGCCCTGGGACTGACCCTGATCATTCATGGGCTCAGGGTCAACACTGGCTCTTCCTCCCAGGTCGCTGCCGTCCAATAGCCAGCAACGGCTCAGTTCGAATAATTCACTTTTTAAAACCTGCTCTCCGCCCCGCCTTCCTCTCCTCCTGCAGTTTTCCCCCAAGAGAGAAATGTCTTTGACCTACCACATTTCTCTCTATGGCTGGTGGCCGGGATGATGCAGGAAATGAATGGTGGGAGGTAGAAGGCCGGGGCGTCGCCAAGCTTCCTCTCTAAACAGCCATCCTTTTACAAAACACAATAGCAGTGACCGAGCAGAGCGTCTTTTAGAAAGCAGCAATTTTGCCTGTCTGCTGGTTACTATTCTAACAGAAAGCGATATGGACAACGGTTCTTATAAACAAGACAGATATTGTAAAGAGCCTGTAAAGTAATTTATTTTACACTATGGAATAATAATCCATTTTATGCCCTGGTGTTTTGTTTTTTTAAAATATTGTGCTTCGAGTAAGAAGCAATGAAATGCTTCACTTCCAAGCCAAAGAAAGCCTTCCCCAGCTGGTTGTATGTTACAAGGAGTGTCATAAACCTGCCCTGGGTCTGCGTGTGCTTACATGCATGTTGCGTGTTCGTGCGAATATAAAGCGCGTTCCCCTTTTTTGTGCCACCACCGTGAGTTAAATATCCAGCCTGCCACGTTACCAGTGACTTGGGCGACACTAGTAAAGGCTGCCTCTGAGTGTGTGCAAAGGGTAGAGTTTCTAATTAATTAAGCCCATTCCTGTGCATGCACGTTTGAGCATGAGTAAGTGATTAAGGTGCAGAAGGAAGACTCTGAATCTCTTAAACAAGAGAACTTTATTGCTGCATATTAAAGTCAAAGCATAAGACTATCAAGCCTACTGGTTTGTCAGCTAATGCTGCCATCTCTTGCCCGGGAGGTGGGATGAGTGAACCCTTGACGTTGGGTCTGTAGAATGTTATGTTATCTTTCTCATGGTGTGCTTATCGCTCTTTGAGCTGTTCTGACCTTGGGAGACTTTTGGTGCCTGCCCATGTATCTCTTCTCCTGTCTGACTCTAATTCTTCCCGCTTTCCCCCTGGGAACTGTAAACCAGTATTTTAAGCGCCTTTTCTCTGACATGGTGATTGGTTGCATTGCATTACCAGACCCCTTTCCAAAGTCTGTATAATTGGCCTGCTTGGGCTTGTGTCAGCCATTACTAACACAAGAAAGTGTAGATGACCATAGCAGACCTTTCACAATAAAGCATTCCTGTTTAAGGACACTTGTTAGTGACTGACTCTGTAGGACTCTCACATGGTTACAGATCTATGGAACGGGATAGTAAAACCATAACACTAAGCTAAACTTAACAATACAGGAGAGTTGCCTCTGCTATCCCTTCCTGGATGTCAGCGGAGCAAATGAGAATCCTGACCCCCACTTGCTCCATGTAGGGGAATCCAACCTCCAGCATTTGAACAAAGACCAATGGATGTTATCGGTCTCGTAACCCTTCCTTCCTTTGCTGGCCAGAAGCCTTTTACCCAATCTAGATTTAAGAAGCTCGCCCCCACATGGGAAGGTGAACCCTGAACTCCCAATCAACCCAGGGCACACATCCCATACATCTCCATACCCAGTTCATGTTTCACAACAGCTGTCCCTCTTGCCCTTCCTGGCAGGTAGAGCAAAAGGTAATCTCTCTGCAGAAACCCATCTCTGCTGTCTGGGATCTGGTGGTGCATTTTATGGCTCTCTTCCCTGGGAAAGCAAGTGGCTGTCAGGATCTGAGGATCTCCCACATCTCTGGGGCATGGCGAGGAGCGCTCCTTGTGCTGCCTTGCATAGGAGCGCATGGCCAGATTTCAGTTCACTGCAATAGGGCTGCAGGAACAGTTGTGTCATTGGCTGCTGCAGAAGCATTGCAACATGGTGCGGTTGGCACAACAAGTGGAGTTTGGGAGGAATTCCGCAGCTTCACCTCTTGCCACAGGACACCTTGGCTAAAGCCTTGTGGTTTTGCTACCATGCAGAACAAATCTCACAACCTAATAAACACGCATCAGGCATCAACCTGGCTCTCCAGAATCAGGGGCTGGAGTGTCGCAACTGCCCTGTGATGGCTGGCTTGCCTTGTCTCCCCTTGGGAGTCAGCAGAAAGGGTCACACAGGCACCCTTTTTAAAGCATCCCTGCCCAACTCGAAGAAGTCAACAAGTTCATAGAAAAGGAATCTAGAGACACGAGAATCTAATCTAATAGCCCAAGCTAAACGCTGTATGCTTTATAAAACAATAAGTATTCAAATAACGAGTCTAAATATTCTTTTTTGTTTGTTTGTGTTATGAAATGTTAATGAGCATTTTAATAACCAATTTTCTATTGTTTTGTACGGACACAATTGGAAAAAAAAATACACAAAACATAAACTGATTATGCCAGGGGTGGGCCATTGTTTTGGCTCGGGGGCCACTTTGTGGGAGCGGAGGTTAGCGGAGGGCCGCACCTTTTAAAATGATTGCATTCATTAGTTAACTTTGCATGTCAGAAAAGGTATAAATTGTATCATAAAAATCAATAAATATAAACTAAATAAAATAGTGGTAGTTTTATTCCATGTATTTATTGTGCTAATTTCATATCCTCTATAGCCGCAAGCACATTTAATTTTAGAATCAGTTTAATGAGAGAAATGTACCCTATCACACTTTTCTACAATTTTTTTGAAATCAGGAGTGAGATTGCTTGTTGAGAAACCATGTGGCTGACTGTCCTGGCGGGCTGCAAAACACTCTGTGGCGGGCCGCATGTGGCCCGCGGGCCGCAATTTGCCCACCCCTGGATTATGCGATCGAATGCTAAAACTGGGATCTGCTTTAGTAGTACTTCAGTTTAAAGAGTTTAAGGATTGCCACGCCCATGAGGACGTATTGTGGCGTTCTACACTTTGCCAGGCTCATTTCAGCATTTAGTGGATGTCCCATGGCTTTTGAAAATATTGGTCCAGCTCAAGGTTTATATCTTTATTGATGCCATTGTTTTAAAAGGACCTCCCCCCCCCTTTGGTGGCTCTGTAAATACACACCCCAGTCTTATTATTCATGAGCTTTCTGTCTTGTGATTGGTTGATTTTTTTGTTCTTTTTTCTTTCATTGCGTTTGTATGAACCAATAGAAAATTGGTTATTGAAATACTTATGGACATTCCATAATACAAACAAAAAGAACATTTAGGCTTGTTATTTGAATACTTATTGTTTTTAAAAAGCATACAGTGTTTAGCTTAGGCTATTAGATTAGATTCCATTTTAGAAAGTCCACATAGTATGTTGGTTAGAGTTAGCATTGCCCACTCCAACTTGGGAAATTTGGGGGTGGTGTCTGAAGGTGGACTTTTGGAGAATGGAGGGATCTCAGAGGTGATGTGGTGTTGCTGTAGGACATCCCTTTCTCCTAGACTCTTGGCTGTACCATCACATCTGCCTCCCCGAAGATGCTCTTTCCTCCAGGCAAACTGATCTCTGTGGATCAGTTTTAGTCTTGGAAGAAAGTGAGGTCCCACCTTGAGGTTGGCAGCCCATTCTGGGGAGACCCAACTTCAGATCCCCACCTTGGTTTGAAGCTCTCTGGATGACTTTGGTTCAGTCCACCCAATGTTTTCTCTAAGCTGTGGAGTCTTGTAAGCAAAAATTCTGCTTTGTGAGCTACTGGCATCAAAGTTGTGAGCAGGGGGGATCATGGTGTGAGAGTTCTGCTCAAAGTAGTCAAGGATCAGATCTTGGTTGGTAAACCAGAGTTCTTTATTTCCAATCTCTACATTAGTACAGCTTCTCGGATTATTGTCAGAGATGAGACAGATAATACAGGCAGGTCTATTATACCTTTCCAAGGAGTTTGAATTACCCATAGGTAGCCAATCACTATAGGGGAAAAACGGCGGGCAAAAAGGGGCTCTGACCGTTTGGTTCCCACAGGAAAGAAAGTGAGGTGTTAAGCAGTAAATTCCCTTCCCAACCAGACCCTTCAGATGTTACCAGTTCACATAACAATCAATGGCCTCAAGGCTTTTGCATGTGATAAGAGATGAGACGCATCCTCCCTTGAAGTCCCAGCCGGGGCCGATGGAATGCGGAGGCAGTGGTGTGAGAGGCCCATTGTTCCCATACATTGCAGGTGTCACCCTCCCGCCTTAACAGTTACAAAACCCAGGCCTGGTGAGGCACTACAACATGGCATCTGCAAACATATATCTGTAATACATACATGGCAACAGAACATAACAAGAATAACAAGAGAGAATTAAAAAGGCACAACTGTAAGAACTAGAAATACTTTGTCTGAATCAGCAGATTCTGACACATGGCCACCTTGAAGGCCTTGTCCTATGGGCTGGAGACCACTTCTCTAGGAGAACATCCAGGCAAAGATGCAATTTCATATATTACTTACAGAGCCTTTTCATTCTTCTGCCCTTTTTTGAGCTTTAGTTTTACAAATGCGTCACATGTATTCTTCAGTGCTTTTTAAAATTTTGAGCAGTAAAGAGTAGTGAGGGTATTCCCTTTTGAACGAAAGGGTGTGGCCCAGCTGACAGAAGGTCTGATCACAGGGTTTTCATTCAGGCTGCATCATTGCATTGCCCTAGTAAGAAGCCTAGGAGATATACTACATGTTTTAGTTTCTGCTGGGGGTCTCTCCAAGATCCAAGCCGTCCCCTGCAAGATTTTATATAAACTACAAGATTTTATATGGAGTACACATCTTGCAGATTTATTACTGCAGTTCTGCAGTGCTAACATTGCTCTGGAAGTGCTGCAAATCGTGGATCCAAAAGGATTCACCCTCAATGGACTTAGAAACTCCTTCCCTCCCTTTTTAGAACAGTAGAAACATATTTATTGTCAAAGGGACACATATACACATGGAGCTGCCTTCTATTGAGTCAGACCCTTTGGTCTGTCAGGATAAGTTTCATCTACTCATACTTGCTGTGCCTCTTCAGGGTCTCAGGTACAGGTCTTTCACATCACCTCCTACTTGCTCCTTTTAACTAAGGGTCATTTTACACCTCCCCTCTAAAGTAGTTTGACTGCTGTCTTTTCCTGTGCTGATTTCACAGTGGTGTGAAATTTCACTCCAGGGGGTCTAGGTGCACTAATCAACAGCAATTGTTTAAAGCAGAATGAAGCCGGTTGCATACTAGCTTGACCACAGGAGGGCAATTAGTAGATGTGGACATTTCAGTGGCAGCACGGTTTCACACCGCACAGAAGTATGGGCAGGGTTTTTTGGAACTAGAATGATTCCAGCGGGAAAGTCAGATGTAAAAACAGCCTTAAGATGCTGGGGATGAACCTAGGACTTCTGCATGCAAGGAAAATGCTCTGCCACTGAGCAGTGGCCCTTCTTTGGGAGCAAGTGGACTTTGAAAGCAGATGGCAGGACTTTAATCCCGTACTGGATTCCCAGATAGGATAATGTTGGAGCTCTGGAGCTCTCCCTGGCTTTTCCCAGTCTAGTAGCATCTCTTTGTTCTGTTTGTCTCTTGCTCCAGATTCAAGCTGCAGTCCTTCTCTAGTTGTTTGGCCCACTCCCAGTTTCTTGTGAGTGTCACAATCAGTACCAGCCCATTTGTGCTGAGATGTCTTCCATCTGTTTATTTAGAAACCCTCCCCCCCACAGATTACTAGTCCCATTTCTAACCATGTTTTTAAACATCTCAGAAGTTTCTCTATGGCTGCGGTCAGATATGCAGTTCAATCCAGAGCGGCCCCGCTTCTAATTGTTGCAAGGTTTTTTTGTAACAGAGGGTTTTGATCACACCTCCCCCCTTACCCCACTTGAATGTGCTTTGAAACCCTGTGGTTGATTGATCAGATGTGGCAGATATGGAGTGGGGTGGTAGGGCGTTTTTTTAACCATTTGTCTTTAGATCGTGTGCATAAGTGCTTATGGGAAGCAGCACTTCAAACTCCTGGCAGAATGATGGCAGCTGGTGGCCAATGGGATTGCTGGAGTAGGCTGCTGGGATATGTAGTTCAATGTGAAGTGTTTTTGAAACAGCTTTTGATAAATTCAGTGTTTCAAACGTTTCAAAGCTGGGGGATGGGAGAATAGAGAAGCCTCATCCTGTGTCTTGTGTGCTGCTGGCATTTTTATTTAAAAGCGTGAAATGAAGCTGGAGTCACAGGCATCATTCTCACTGCCCTCTCCCTCCCCCTCTGAAAAAACCCATCTTTTCAATTAACCTCTTCTCTACCCTATGGCTGGAAAGCACAGAAGAAGTACACAGGTGTCTGTCTTTGGAATTTTTTTAAAAAAGAAAACACAGTTTTGAGAAGCCCCTCTGTGCGTGTGTGTGTGTGTGTGTGTGTGAGAGAGAGAGATATATGCAAATATGCAGTTATGCGCACCTCACTAACTGCCTTTAAAAAAAAGAAGGGGACATTCAGACTTCCCAAGTGGCTTGAGAGTGTGATGGGTCAATTGGACATCTGGAAATGTGATGGGAATCCACATGCCGCAGGAAGGACTGGACTTTCTCCAGTGCCAAATAACTCAGGCTCAAAGACAGGTCAGAATGGGGTGCTCATGAGTGGGGAATGGAAAACAGATGTTGCATGTCTGATCGCAGCCTAAGACTTTCAAGCTGAATTTTTATAACAAGATGAGTGGAAGACAGAAGGGGAACCTTTCTTTTTGTCATCTTTTGGGGGGTGGGGATGATACAGCGCCTCAAGTATTTTGATACCAACAGTGCCTCAAGTATTGGTAAATATCCACACACACCCTCCTAGCTTCTCTTGAACTAATAAGTTACGATTTCCCAACAGTAGTTTGCAAAGCAGATGCAGACAATGGTAAGATTGCATTAGTTGATCGTGCCAGGAAGTTTATTGCTGTACTTAAGTGTTCACAATCTTGCAGAGTAAATTTGCCAAGCTGTTTTTTTTTTTTTCTCTCTCCCTCTACTGTAAGGCCAATAATGTTTCTGTCCTTGGAAATGCAAGTGCATTTAGCTTTTGAAACGGAAGGAAGGAAATGGGCACTGGAAAGCTGAGGTTTGACTTGGCAGGGCTTTCGTTCAGGCGTCCGTGTTTGGAGCCAGATCTCGTCCTCTGTAGTAAGATCCCTTGCTTCTGTTGGACTGCGTGGGAGGAATCTGGGATGTCGGAAATCCCACTGAGAATTTTGTTGTTGTTGTTGGTGGTGGTGGTATAAAAGATTTCCTTTTCTGTAATCAAAATTCCACTGATGTTTTCCCGGAGCCCACCCCCCTATATTTGTCCCTATCAGACCCCGGTCAAGTTACTCTCAACAACTCTCTCTTGGCAGTGATAAGTTTATTGATAACTATGCATGATCCAGTGCATCACTGTGTTAGAACCGAAGCATTTGGCGGGTACATACTTCATATAGGTACAGCAGACAACTCCCCCCCTCCCCACTCATATTTCATTCATATGCCCAGCGTTGTCATCCCAACTAAGGAGTAAAGATGCATAGTTTGGCTATCTCCTGACCAGGCTGGCACCAGTGCTACTTCAAGGACAACCTTCCGTGAGAACACAAAAGGAGGTGTGCGTAAAAGAAAGTTATGGCTGAAAAAGCAAAAGGTCTCATTCACTCATACTCATTCACACATACCTCTCCCCGCAAGAATTCCCTCCCCCCTAAATCATGGCAATCTGAAGCGAGCTAAGCAAGCAAGGTTTGACAGTCCCAAATGTTGCTTTCCATTCAGTTCACTTTTTATTTCCATAAGAGTTAGAAGCCATCACATTAAAATGTTTCTGTGTGTGTATATCTATCTATCTATCTATCTATCTATCTATCTATCTATCTATCTATCTATCTGGATTTTAAAAATTTGCAAGCAGACACAATATGCACAGTTTCAAAAAATTATTTTGCAAATGATCAAAAATTATGTAAATTGGCTTGCTTTTTGCCTTAGGGCAAGGGCGTAGACTTCCTAATTTTCCAGGGGGGGCGGGGGCTGGGCCAGGGGGGTGGGAAACAGGAGTTCCTCACATGCGCACCGGAATGATGCCGCCACAAGAGCCTCTCCCCCCCTGCCTGGCTCCCCCGCACCCCTCTCCCCACCCACTCCTACCTCCCTCTTGCTCTCTCCAGGGGCTCCGGCTGACTGCCCAGTGTGATGACGTCACCTGCAAGTGACGTCATCACGCTGGGCACATTGCTGGGGCGACACTCTGGCAATCGCTCTGGCAAACTCTGGCAAACTCTATGGTGCCATAGAGTTTCCAGGGTGATTGCTAGAGCGTCACCCCAGCAACGTGCCCAGCATGCTGACGTCACTTCTGGGTGACATCATTACACTGGGCAGCCACCCGGATCACCCCTGGATAGGGAGGAGTGGGTACGGGGCAGCCAGGCGGGTGGCACTCTGGCTCTTCTGGCAGCAGCAGCTTCTTGAAGCTGCGGTGGCCAGGGACCTGGGGGGTGGGGGGGGGGCGCAGCGGTGGCGAGTGGGCACTCCGTTTCACCCGGGGGGCTCAGTCCCCCCTGGAAAATTTCAGGAGTGGCCCAAGCCCCCGAGCCTTCACATAGTTGACACCTATGCCTGGGGGCAGCATGTGAGCTCCCGCTCCAGGCCCCACCTAGGGCTCTCCTCTCCAAAGGAAGCAAAAAGCAGGAGTCAGGAATTACATCTCAACAAGATGCTCTAGCATTGCACTTAACTCTGTGGTAAAAACCATAGAGAATGGTCAATGCCTAGAGGAATGTGATGTTACTTCTGGGTGCAAACTGGAAGAGGCGACACTCCCTGGCCCCTAAAAACCCAGTTGCCAGCCTTATGTGCAAATTATTTTTTTAAAAGTCTCAGAAAAACCTGTATTACATTGTGTGATTTAAAAAATTCACTGATAACAGTGTGAAAAGTTGAAACAACTAGCCCAAGTTCCTCTAGAACACCAGACCCCAGTTACTGACTTTGCTCAAAAGGAAGATAACCCTGAATCTAAGATGACCCTTTAAAAAAAAATGTTATATGCCCACAATATATAAATATTGGAGATAACTGTAATTTATACACATGTGTAAGGTGACCACCCCCCTTTATTTTTTGATGACATTAGGAGAAAAAATTTAGAAGAGAAGAAGAGATTGGATTTATACCCTGCCCTTCACTCACTTGGAGTCTCAGAGCAGTTTACAAACTCCTTTCCCTTCCCCTCCCCACAACAGACACCCTGTGAGGTAGGTGGGGCTGAGAGAGCTCTTTCCCAAGCTGTCCTTGAGGGAACAGCTGGTACAGAGCTATGGCTTGCCCAAGGTCATCCAGCCTGGTGCAAGTGGAGGAGTGGGGAATCAAACCCGGTTCTCCCAGATTAGAGTCCGCGCACTTAACCACTACACCAGACTGGCTCTTCTTAGTCTTTAGTCTTGCATTTGCATAAATACCATTAAGCACACCTGCTTCCCCACCACCACCAAGGACGCTTCCTGCAGACTCCACAGGTTTGTTGTAGCTGTGCATGCTGTGTGCAGGAATGAAACATACCACTGCGTAGTTCCAAATTTTTCCTCTTTAAAAAAAGCCCTGGTGAGTGTGCCGTGATGTGTGTGTGTATAATATAATAATAATAATAATACGTACGTGTGTGTATATATGTATATATCCAGAGGATAAGAGATAATCCATGACTTTTTTTTTCTGTCAGACCAGTCACTGTAGCGGTTGACAACAGGGGATTTACCCAAAGCAGGCTGAGATTTTGATAATGCTCAAGCATAAGTTGCTGACTCAGTTAATACTCTGACATCTGTTAGCTAGCTGTAAATAAATAAATAAATCCACCTCCCAGGGGCCTGGCCAGTTTTTCCTCCCCGACAAAAGCTTTGGACAAAAGTGGCAATGTACAGGCCTCTCTTGGGGGGGGGGGAGGTCTTACCAAAGCTTTTTGTGGCTTACCACCTCTCAGGGCTGCCAAGTCCCCTCGGGGGGCGGGGATTCCCCTGCTAAATGGGTCCCCAAATCTGCCGGTCGGGATCCGGCTGGCAAGGGGAACCCCACCCCCGAAGTGGCCCGATCAGGCCGACGTGCCCAGTGTGATGACATCACCCAGAAGCGACATCATCACGCTGGACATGTCGCCAGGCAACGCTCTAGCAATCGCCCTAAAAACTCTGGGGCACCATAGAGTTTGGGGGCAATTACCAGAGCATCACCCAGGCAACACGCCCAGCGTGATGACATCACTTCCGGGTGACGTCATCGCGGGGCGCGCACGGGACTCCCAGAGAGGGACCGGGACTCCCCCGCTGTTATGAAGGTGAGACTTGGCAACCTCTGAACATCTCTTGCCTTGGAAACCCTACGCCACGTCACACTTATTTGTTATGGGGACCTGACATGAATATTACTTTGGCAGGCCGCATCAGGTCATGTGTGCCATAAAACGTAAGGCCTGGGGCTGGAGATATAAACTTTAAAAAGGACACAGGCAAACCCAATTAGTGATATTATTTTTTTACTCAAAATACAAACATGCTAAAAACGTAATGCTTACAGTATTTCCTAACTATTTCTCCCTCATGTCCACCCTCCCACTTCCACTGCCTGTTACGTGTTAGCCCTGGGACAGTATACAGGGAGATAATGCACAGCCTCTATCATTTGGCAGTCAAGGTAATCAGTTGCTCGCAGGCCATATAAACCCTTGGATGGGCTAGTTCCAGCTCATGGGCTGTATGTTTGACACCCCTGGGGTTGCTGTAAGTCAGCTCTGACTTGTTGGCAAAAAACGATAACAACCAAGCTTTTTGCATTCTTCACAAAACCGCTGATACTGGGCTGAAGCAGAAACGACTGCATTTCTACAGCCTTTCACGTAGCAGAGAACAGCTAGATTCAAGTCCAATCGTATGTTAAAGACCATCAAGATTTTTTTTGGGGGGGGGGGGGTATGAGCTTCAACTCTCAAAAGTTCATACCCTGAAAATCTTGTTGGTAGGGTCGCCAACCTCCAGATGGTGGGTGGAGACCACCTGGGATTACAACTGCTTTCCAGGCAACAGAGCTCAGTTCACTGGGAGAAAGTGGCCACTATGGAAGGTGGAGTGGACTCTGTGCCAGTTTGGTGTAGTGGTTAAGTGCATGGACTCTAACCTGGGAGAACCGGGTTTGATTCCCGCCTCCTCCACTTGCACCTGCTGGATGACCTTGGGCCAGCCATAGTTCTGGTCAGAGCTGTTCTTGAAAAAAAGAGCAGTTTCTGTCAGAGCTCTCTCAGCCCCACCTACCTCACAGGGTGTCTGTTGTGGGGAGGGGAAGGGAAAGGAGATTGTAAGCTGCTCTGAGACTACAAGTGAAGGGTGGCGTATAAATCCAATATCTTCTTCTTCTTCCGTGGTATTATACCCATTTGAAGCCCCTCCCCTTCCATACTCCATCCTCCTCAGACTCTACCCCCTAAATCTTTAGGTATTTCCCAACCCAGGACTGGCAACCATATTTGTTGGTCTGTGGGGTGTTACTGGACTCAAATCTGCCCGCTCTACAGCAGACCGCAATGGCTACCCTCTGAAACGATCTCTGTGGCCGAGAAACACCCAAATTCCACTTACCTTTAGGGTCTGCATTAAGGTAACAGCATCAGCTCTGGAACACACCAATGGCAGCACCTTTGTGACATCAGCAGCCATAACACCAGTCCTGACCTTCAACACAGACTTAATGCAAGGACCAAAAATTGAGCTGAAGGTTTCCATGACATTGGTAGCTATTACCTCAGAGGTGCACATTTCTCCTGTTGCTTGCCTGTTTAGCAGCCTACAAACTTATGGAAACATGATCATTGCTGACAAAGCCACTGTTTACTTATACATGTCAGCCCAATCATTCGGCCATTGGCCGTCGCTGAGTAAACTGTAAACGTCTGGAGTTCCATGATAGTCAATAAACAGGTAAATCCATGAATCTTGTTGTCTAAGTTTGGCTAATATGCCTTCATAGAGATGGCAGGTTATTATTGCACTGCGTGTGTTGGTTTTAATTTAATTGCTATATTTCAAACAGTTCAAAGCCTCCAAGGTGTTAAAATACCGTTTCCTTCACTGGGGTCTCAGAGTCGGGGTCTCAGTTTGGCGGTTGGCCTGTGTTGAGTACCAAGTCCTGTGAGGCTACTCTGCGCTATGTTTGGCAATAAGGCACTTAGCCAAATTGTTCCCATTAGCGGGATGCTGTCATCCTATAAATTATTCCAACAGGATATGATGGGCCTCCCGGCCAGTGAAATAATAAAGTGTTCTGGCCACGATCTATATTCTCCTTAATGAAAACTCTCAAAGTCATATGACAGCAGATGACAGATCGCTTTGCTCTTGACTTGTCCAGCCCCCATTCTGAGTCTCTTCTTCTTCTTCTTCTTCTTCTTCTGGAGAGCCAGTTTGGTGTAGTGGTTAAGTGCGCGGACTCTAATTTGGGAGAACCGGGTTTGATTCCCCACTCCTCCACTTGCACCTGGCTGGATGACCTTGGGCAAGCCATAGCTCTGTACCAGCTGTTCCCTCAAGGACAGCTTGGGAAAGCGCTCTCTCAGCCCCACCTACCTCACAGGGTGTCTGTTGTGGGGAGGGGAAGGGAAAGGAGTTTGTAAGCCGCTCTGAGACTCCCTCGAGGAGTGGAGGGCGGGGTATAAATCCAATCTCTTCTTCTCTTCTTCTTCTTCTTCTTCTTCTTCTTCATCTTCTTCTGTGATGATATAAACAGAGGCGGTGGGCTGGGGTTTTCTCTCAGCTCTCTTCTTCAGTCCATTAGTGCTGATCATCACTGGTGTATTAGATGCCGGTCATTACCACAGAGTTAGTCAAACCCTCCTACTGTTGCCCAGTCTCTTGGGCAATCTGAATTAGTTTTCCTCCTGGCTGTCCCCATTTTCACTTCCTTCTGTTCTGAGACCATTCTCCTTGTGGTTGGACTCTGTGTTGGGGCTGCTCTTCAAGACAACCTGGAAGCTTCAGCTGGCCTAGAGTACCCGGCAGCCCAGTGGTGGTTTCTGAATTCATAATTCTGACTGTTACTGGTTCTGAATTCAATTCCAGGCGCTGGTTAAAACTTTACAGGATGCCGTGGCCTGGGGCTAGGCTTGACACAGGGGTGGTCAACCTCCAGTGACACTTGGAGATCTCCTGCTATTATACTTGATCTCTGTACAACCCAGATCAGTTTCTCCTGGCATCGTGGGCAGCACTCAGGCTTTTTCGGAATGAACCCCCCCCCCCCCCGCTCCAAGAAAAGCTTTTGCGAGAAGGCGCAATAAACGGCGGGAGCTTCTTTGTGGGTAGTTGTGTTCGAGGGAAGGAATAGCCGGGAGGGAGGCGGGGAATCTGGGTCCGGGTCGCTGTGACTGCAATAGGTGTGGCGGTGCGTGCCATGGAGGAAGCGGGAGGCGGAGGACGAGGCTGCACTTTTACGAGGCATTCGACTGGGTTCCAGGGATGTGCACGAGAGAGCCCCCCCCCCCCCCCCGGGATTTAAAAAGTCTACGCCCCTGTGTAACTCTAATAGTGACTCTTCAGTGTTTCAGGCAGAAGCTCTGTCCAACAGTTTTGGTTTTTAATCTACCCAATCTAAAGCCTTCCTGGGCAAAAGCCCCACCTAGCCCTGCCCACTCTCTGAAAGCACTTGGCGGGTGCCAGGACATATGTTCGCTGGTGCCATGGCGCCCAGAGGCACCACAGTGGGGACTTCTGCCTTAGGCAGTAGTTGCTCGCATTGTTTTCTAATTCTCTCATCCTTGTCCCATGACATCGTGTGTTGGTGGCTGTGTGCTGTCTGAGCGCACTGTTGTGCATCATGTAATCCACCTTGAGTCTCAGTGAGGCAGGGGGCTATAACGAGATGAATAAAAAGGACAGGGCAGACATACTTTAATAAAGTCATGAAGTCTCTTTCCTTGTCTTAAAAGTTGTAAAATCATAATTCAAGAAGGGAGTCGGCACGGTGTTTGAGAGCTGCAAGAGCTGTCGATGCGTGTCCAGTGTGTCAGCTCCCGCCAAGGGTAACCATGGCAATGCAAGGTAGAAGAGCACTTTCTCCTCATTCAGCCGGACCCCCATGCAAATTGCTTCTGCATCAGAGTGATTAGTTCTCCTTAAGACTACAGAGAACTTCCTCCCATGCTGATATTTCCCTGTTTCCTTTGTCACCAGCTCAGTCCGAATAATGAACATGTCTTTGCTTTGTGGGTGTGTGTGCACCTACGTGCATGTGGAGGGCGGGGAAAAAAACCCTGCCCTGTTCAACCTGTATGCACTGATTTGAATGTCAGAATAGAATCTGGGAGAGTCAGATCTGAATGCGATGGGCTTCTAGCCTCCTGGCCCCACGGGTGGACCTCCTGATGGCACCTGCTATTTTTGGCCACTGTGTGACAGAGTGTTGGACTGGATGGACCATTAACCTGATCCAGCCTTGGCTTCTCTTATGTTCTTATGGGCTTAGCCACTGGACATGAGGGGCAGCTGCCATGGCCCTAGGGATGCCAGCCTCTGGGTGGGACCTGGAGATCCCCTGGAATTATTTCTCATCTCCAGCCTACAGATCAGTTTCCTTGGGGGAAATACATGCTTTGGAGGGTAGACTATGACACTGTACCCACTGAATACCCTGTCCCGTCCCCTCCGTCCCCAGCTGCGCCTTCAAACATCCAGGAGTTTCCCAACTTGGATCTGGCAAGCCTACATCTCCCACCTGCCATCAGTGGCCAGAGGGAACCTTAGGGTTTCCAGCCTCCAGGTGGGGCTGGAGACCTCCCGCTTTTACAGTTGGTCCCCAGCTGACAGAGATCAGCTCACCTGGGGAAAATGGCTGCTTTGAAATGAATTTGTGGCAGAGGTGTCGAACTCATTTGTTATGAGGGCTGGATCTGACATAAACGTCACTTTGTTGGGCTGGGACAAGGCCATGTGTGCCATAAAATGTAATGCAGTTTATAAACTGCTTAAAGGATAGCAGCTGGTAAGCTCTGAGTTGGTGTATTCTCACAGTAAAACCCCATGGGCTGAGAGGGGGGTGCAAAGGAAAACTAGGGCTGCCAAGTCAGCCCGGGGGGTGGGGGATCCCCAGCTACAGGGGCTCCCGATCCGCCGGCCAGCATTTGGCCGGCAGGGGAAACCCCACCCTCCTTCCCCAATGCAATGACGTCACCCGGAGGTGATGTCATCACGTTGGGGGCATTGCCAGGGCGACGCTCTGGCAACGCCCCCAACGTGATGACGTCACTTCCGGGCGATGCCCGGGAAACTCCTGGATGATGGAGGACTCCCCCCCGCCGGTAAGTAAGGGACACCTGGCAACCCTAAGGAAAACCCATATGGGCGGACTAGAGAGCCAGTAGAGCAGCACTGGGCAGATGCTCCCACACTGCTTGACAGCTGCAGACGAGGTTGTTCCGCCATGCTGAAGCCAGAATCTGTGTGGTTCTGCCCTCCCTCCCCCCACAGCAGTCTCCTGTTCCCTCCCTTGCACTAGCTGCTTGCAGGCCACATAAGAGCCCTGGACGAGCCGGTTCCGGCCCCCAGGCCTTATGTTTGACACCCCTGCTCTACGACACTGTACCATGCTGAGGCCCCTCTCCTCCCCCCACCCTTTCCTGGATCCACCCCCCAAAGTCTCCAGATATTTTCCAACCCAGACCTGGCAACCCTAAGGGATCTGGCAACCCGACCTGGACCCCAGGCTGGATGGGCCTCTGACTGCCCAGGGTCCTGCTTTCACAATGGAGGGGGAAAGAAGAGGTAGAGCTGTGGGGGTTGGGCCATAACTGGCTCAGCAGCTGCTCTGCAGCCCCCCCCCTTACACAGGGCAAGGGCTGTTCCTTGAGCCAGGGGCGGCCCGGGAGGTGGCCTGAGGATGGCAGCGATTGTGGGCTTTTGCCCAGATCCCCGGCATAACTAAAGCCAACTTCCAGGGTGTGTGTGTGTGAGGTATTTGCGAATTTCCTGCATTGTGCAAGGGGTTGGACTAGATAACCCTGGAGGTCTCTTCTAACTCTATGATTCTATGATTCTAGGCTTGAATCCCTGCTCTGTTGTCTATGACATGGCAAATGAAAAAAAAAACCCGACGAGTGCAAAAGAGGCCAGCTACATTTTCAGCAATCTCCTGGCATCTTCCATGCAGAGAAAAATGAATGTTCAAATGAGCCATGGGTTTTTTGTTGTTGTTGTTGTTCTGTTGTGAATCTATCACATTCTTTCCCCTTCCCCCAGTGCAATTTTGTTAGAAATATGTGCCCGGTCATCTAGTGCCTCTCTCTTTGCATGTGGTCTCCTCATATAGTATTCGCACGATTTAGGTTTTTGTTGTTGGCCAGCCAGATTTAGAAATAGCTGACCTCGTTCCTGCAGAGCGGCGATTAGAGATCAGTGGGGTATGTTTTCTCCTATCGAGCGGCTGCCTCCAGGGCGGGAGGGAAATGCAATTTCCGAGTTTGTTGTAGTTCGAGCACCACATACATTGGTCGTCCACGTAATTGTGGGGAGGGGACGAATGTTCATTCAGCAGCCAACTCCTCCCAAGCCATTCTGTGGGTCCAAGATATTGCACTCCCCAACAGAGCTGTCGCTACGAGTGCCTCCTTGTCCCCTCTTTATCACTGCCGGCAGTGGGCCTTCTCCAGCTGCAATTAGGGTTACCAGCCTCCAGGTGGGGCCTGGGGATCTCCCGCTTTTACAACTGATCTCCAGCTGACAGAGATCAGCTCCCCTGGAGAAAATGGCTGCTTTGAAGGGTACAGTCTATGGCATTGTACCATGCAGAAGCCCCTCCCCTCCCCCAAACCCCACCCTCTCCTGGCTCCACCCCCAAAGTCCCCAGGTATTTCCCAACCCGGACTTGGCAACCCTAGCTGCAATGCTTGAAAACTTCAGCAACAATAATACGGCACGTTAAAAGACGCTTTGAACATCGGTGCCAGTGTAAACTTTTTGGAGTTCTTATTAGGATGCTGTCTGCGATCGGGCTGTCAGATAAAATAATGTGAGAACTTTATGAAAAAGACTGGGCATGAATAATGGCTATGAGTGAAATTGTGGTTATGCTATCTCAAGGCCAGTTTTTTTTTTTTTAATTTACAATAACAAATACCATGGAGTTGTTTCTGAACATGGGTTAGTCTGTCTTAGAATGCCTCGAGGTCAATTAAAATCTAATTGAAAAAGCAATCTGTTGCACTGAGGTTCGAATGATTTATTAAGATGCATTAATTTCCTTTAAGTCACATGGTATTATTATCAGGGGTCATTTCATAGAAAAAGAGGTACAGGAGCTCATTAGCATAACTCATTTGCATATGCCACACCCCCTAACATACCGGAAGTGTGTCAGAAGGCAACACCCACCCCGCAGGCTCCACTCCACAGGTGAGTGAAACTGACTGGCTCTTCCTCCATTCCCTTCCCCATCCAATATTTTGTGCAATAAAAATAAGCGTCAAGAACACACCCGCATTCTCTTCCTGCTCCCTTGAAACCACCAGGTTTCAAGTAGACTTGAGATACCCAGGACATGTGCACCACCCATCCCTTCCCCTCCCCCTCCCCACAACAAGACACCCTGTGAGGTAGGTGGGGCTGAGAGAGGTCTTTTGAGAACTGCTCATGAGAGAACAGCTCTGCGAGAACTTGTGACTGGCCCAAGGTCACACCAGCAGCTGCATGTGGAGGAGTGGGTTCTCCCAGATTAGAGTCCAACTCCTGACCACTACACCAAACTGATAAGGTGGAAGCTGCTGAAGGGTTGGTAAAATTTCTCCAGTACTTATGTGCCATGTGCCCAGATAAAAAATGGTATACTTAGAAAAATTATATGCCACCTTGAGCAAGTCTCTGGAAAAGCAGCACACAATCATAAAAGGAACAATGATAAAATTATCAATATTAAAACAAAACATTAAAAACAATAAAGACCCTAGCAGGGCTTTCCCCGGGGCGCTGCGCCTCTGCACTGCTTGGGGAAGCCGAGGAGGAGGCGGGGCTTGGTCATGTGCCCGCCCCCTGGGCTCCTCCCAGAGCTGTGTTCCTGTGCGCTCCCGCTCCAATGGATCCCGTTGATTATTATTAATATTATTCATTATTATTATTAGCAAGTCATAGCTGACTTATGGTGACTCCATAGTGTTTTCAAGGGAAGAGACATTTTGAGTTGGTTTGCCATTGCCTGCCTCCAGGGGTCATTTTGTAGAAAAAGAGGTGCAGAAGCTCATTAGCATAACTCATTGGCATAACTTATTTGCATATGCTAAACCACCTGACCTCACCAGAAGTATGTCAGAAAGCGAGAGAGAGAGAGAGAAATTGAGAGAGGGGACAGCTACTAATCCAAGCCTCAGAAATACCACTATTCTGGGAGGATAGCTTCAGTGGTGGCTGAAGCCTTCAGAAGGCTGGTGGGAGGAACAAGGACCTTTCCAGGGGATGGGGTCATTTTGCTGCAGCCATGACACAAGCAGGCATTCCCCCACGGGGGGGGGGGGTGGCACCAACTCCTGGAGCTGCACTCCCCCAAGCTCCTTCCCGAAATGACCCCTGCCTGCCTCCATGTTACAACCCTGATATTCCTTGGCAGTCTCCCATCCAAATACTGATTGGGGCCAACCCTGCTTAGCTTCCAAGATCTGATGAGATTAGCTAGTCTGGGCTATTCAGGTCAAAGTATGGTATAATTAGGATAGACATATTTTTTTAAAAAAATCTTACAGCCTGTACACGGGTGTGTGTGTGTGTGTGTTTGTACAATGCTGTCAAGTCACAGCTGACTGATGGCGACCCCAGAAAGGGGCTTTCAAGGCAAGGGAGAAGCAGAGGTGGTTTGCCATTGCCTTCCTCTGCAGAGCCTGCCTCGGTGATCTCCCTTCGAAGAATCAACCCTGCTTAGCTTCTGAGATCTGAGAAGTTTCACTTGCTTGAGTGAAAATAGCTATTGGGGTCGGGTATCTGTAAATAAATGTAGACCTGGAAGGGATCCAATTTAGCATCTGAGAGGATAGTGGCTGGAGGTGGAGAAACTCAGTTAAGGAATATGTCTGGAGACTCCCAAGTGCTGGCTAATTCCAGGGACTGTTAGGGCAATAGACCCTGTCTTCTTCTGAAGATGGCTCTGAGGACCAAGGGAACGTACTGTGCAGTAGCGCATCAGGACAGGTCCCAGTTTCAGAGCTTGCGATTCTTGGGCCTAGCCTCAGAGTCCCTGATGACAGCCGTAATGTAATTGATTGTATGCTGCGAAGTCGCAGCAATCCTATCATAGGGTTTTCAAGGCAAGAGACAAACAGAGGTGGTTTGCCATCATCTGCCCCTGTGTGGCATCCCTGGACTTCCTTGATGGTCTCCCATTCGAGCACCAACTAGGGCCGACCCTGCTTAGCTTCCAAGCTCTGATGAGATCCGGCTCGCCTGGGCTATTCAGGCCGCTATTGGCTGTCCCATATGGAACACAGAATAGTAAACAGGACTGAAGTGAGGATCATAAAAGAAATGAGCAACGCATTTGTGGGGTAAATGGGTGCAAGGAAGTAAAGCAAGGCAAAAACACCAAGTTGGAAAAGAAGCCGACTCTGAAGAAATGTATGGTCCAAAATAATGTCTATGGAGAACGATGGTACGAGAAGTCTATCCAGGTCGGTCCGATCTCTTTAACTGAGTCCAGTCTTTCACACCAACCAGCTGGAAGGGCTGCGAAACGAAGTCAGAGAATGAAGACAAGAGAGTGCTGCCTTCTTGGACAACTGTTGGCTGCAGGTTGCCCATGAAAAATCATGCACCCACGGTCCTGAGTAGCCACTGTCCCTGAAATGGAAATAACGGTGACTCGCGTCTTTGAGGTCTCACATCAGGAGAAAGGATCCACGTTAAAAGTTCGGTATGATGATAGCAAATCAGATCTAGGAAAACTCTTTGGGGCTTTTGGATTTCAGAGCTATCTCTAGAACTGAACGTGTTCCTAGGTCGCCTGTCCCTTTCCAGAGTGAAAAAGAGGGTGCGATGAAGCCAGCCTGTCAGATGTCAAATACACTTACCGACATCGACTGTGCGATTTAATTTGCTCGTTGTCCTCGTTTTACTGAACGGATGATGGGGACGGGAGGTAGACGTTTTGTCGTTAGGAATACCCATTGCCATTTTTCATGACTCTTAAAAGTCAATGATTTCCAGTGTTCTCAGTTTGGGTCTTAAACCGTCTCTGCCTTCCATGTTTCTTCTGCTAGACCAGAGACTCAGTCATAGGTCATATGTCTGTTGTATTTAAAAAAACCACCAACCCCTCCCCCCCCCCGATATGGGACACTACTTTATGAGCAATTAAAGTAGGTTGTATGGATCTGGTACCTTACAATGTGTGGATAGTTGTTCTCCGTTATTGTTATGACGACAGCGGGGAGCAAAGGAATCACAGCGGGGTGGGATGCAAATTAGCTTCTTTTAATGGTTCGGGGAAGAGCATATTTCTCTCCTAAACAGTTATTGGCGCGATCACTTATTTTGTTTGTCTGTCTCGGCACCACTCCTGTACAGCTTTTCAGCTTTGGAAATGTTAGAAATCATAAGCTTGTTCGAGCAATTAAGAGGAAGTTAAGTGATTCAATCACTCTTTTGCATAGTAAGTCTGGCGTTTAATTCTTTGCATCTTTCCTGCTTCACTGCAGAAAGGGACAGCCTTTTTTTAAATCCGTTTTCGCTCCTTCCCCACACTCCTGTGTCTGTGCTCTGTGACAGTAATTTGTAGCTGGATTGTAAATAACCACTTACCTGGTCACCTGTGGCGAGTACAAATTAGCTCCAGGTGAGCAGGCAGGGGAAATGTTCTTTTATTCTATCCGGTGGTTGCTGTATGCGTGGACAAGGTGTTCTGATTTGGGAGAGCAGGATCGTTTATAACTTTTGAGGACTCGCCTAGCATGCTTATTTGTAACAAAGCATATGGACTTTTGACCTAGTCGCTTTATAGTAACAAAGAATAAATCCACACAATAAGTCCGTGTTTGCAGTCCTCATTAGTAATGAACAACCTCTGTTCCAATCACAGTTTCTAAGCAGCACCTTTTGCTTTTCTCCCTGAATGCTTTAAATTGTTCTAAAGCGCATTGGGAGTGATTAGTGTGTGCTGTTCTATTCTTCTCTTCCGCAACTGTCCAACCTGCCCTACCACAAATCAACTAATGAAAGAGATTCTTCCCTGGGTTGCCTCCATCCCACCCGAGAGAGGGAAGAGCTGGGTGGCTTGTCCCACCCTTGCCATCTTTGTCCACCTAACTCCCAAAGGACAGCGTGTTTTATATTAACTGTGTTCACTTTTGGATTGTGAGTATTTTGCATGTTTTCATGCTGGCCCCTGGGAAGTGTAGTTCAATCGAGTAAGCTCTGAGCATTTGACAATGTCTTAGCGCAGGGGTTCCCAATGTGACAACTGACATCCTCTTCTGGTGCCCACCAAATGTTTTTAGGAAGTGGGTGTGGCCAGGTAGGGCTTTTGCCCAGCAAGACTTCTGATTGGTTATTGGAGATGTAATTGGCTGTGCAGATTTTTTTCTTTGAAATGTTGCTTTGGCAAAGAACCAGTGATCTGTACTGTGTTACTGAAGTTAAGCTGTGGTGATCATACTGTGGCTGGCTCCACCTCCTGCGGCAGCCATTTTGTGGCAAACATATTGTTGCTGTGCCCACCAACCATGTCAGAATTCCAAATTTGCCCACAGGCTCAGAAAGGTTGGTGACCTCTGACTTAGTGATAAAGTGGCCAAGTCCAATCTTCTCCCCAGTGGGGGGATTGGAGGGGCATGCCAGAAAGGGGTGGGGCCATCCCCTATGTGATGATGTCACACAGAGTAACGCCATCACACCAGGGACATAGTGCCATGCACACACACACACACACATGCTTTCCCCCAACCATTTAAAGGGAACCTTCTCTTTAAATGGTGGTGGGGAAAGTGGGCATCATGTCAGCCTGCCCTGCAAGTGATGAATCTGCAGCTTGTGGAGTAGGCCCATAGGGCACCTGCTCTTTTCAAGAGGGGCCGCGGATGACTGTTGGGGGTGGGGTCCCTCCCACTGGCCAGCTGGCCGGTGTCTGGGGAAGCTGGAAAAATCGAGCAGTTCCCGCTCCCACCTGGGGACTGGCACCCTGACTTTGTGTTGTTAATAGTGCAGGTGTGCAAGCAGTACATACTATCAAAATGGGACTGTTTAAAATGATGTGTGATCCGCTGATGTTGACCCTGGGCCATACAGCAGCCCAACAAGCCAATCTACTATGAGCACGGGCAGAGATGAAACATTTCTGGAAATTGCGAAGCCATGGAGAAAATCTGCCCATTTGGGGGTGAAATTAAAATCTGAGCACAGTCGTATTTCCTGATCTAACAGTGCCACAGCATATCGAACCTCTTATAAAATAGCTTATAAAATTGAAATTTAAAAATTCTTAGTGAAGAATAGATGCCTTCGTTCTTCTTTGTGGTCTCTGTGTATCACACGTGTGGGATCCCAAGGGGGTGGTGTGCAGAGCTTGGGACCTATAAATGCTTTAAAGCTCTGAGTATGAGCCTGCTCGCCCACAATGGCTTTTCACCATATGCGCCTGGGGTGGGCGGGGCCACAGTCATCCATCAGTCTTTTCTTATCTGCCGCTACAGCATCTGCCTCTAACAAAGAGATGCTCTCATTCTCAGTTTCTTCAAACAATGATTAAAATGTGGAATTTGCTGTCAGAGGATGTCGTGATGACCATAGGAATAAACAGCTTCCAAAGGGGATTACCGTATTTTTCGCTCCATAAGACGCACCTGACCATAAGATGCGCCTAGTTTCAGAGGAGGTAAACAGGAAAAAAAAAATTCTGAACCAAATAGTTGTGGGTGTGGGGGGGAGAAAGAAGGAAGGAAGGAAGGAAGGAAGGAAGGAAGGAAAGGAAGGAAGGAAGGAAGGAAGGGGGAGAGAGAGAGAAGGAAGGAAGGAAGAGAAAGGAAGGAAGGAACAGGAAGGGAGGGAGGGAGGAGAGAGAGAAAAGGAAGGAAGGAAGGAAGGAAGGAAGGAAGGAAGACAGAAAGACAGAAAGACAAAAAGACAGAAAGAAGGAAAGGGTGTTTCCCTCCCCCCCTTGCTTGGGCCTGAGTGGCTCAACGCCACTCAAGCCCAGCTCTTCCCTCCCTACCTTTCCCCCCCCCCCCGCAGCCCAGGAATGGTGAGTGGGGGAGGGAGGGGGTTCTTCCTGGGCCGACGGCCATGCCGCGGCTCGGGAAAGGTGAGCGGGGGAGGGAGGGGGGTTCTCCCCGGGCAGTATTCGCTCCATAAGACGCACTCACTTTCCCCCCCACTTTTTTTTGGGAGAAAAAGTGTGTCTTATGGAGCGAAAAATAAGGTAGATAGATTCCTGAAGAATAAATCTGTCAATGGCTACTAACCATGGTGGCTGAGGGGAACCTCCACATTCAGAGGCACTAATCCTCTGAATCCCAGACCCAGGAGGCAACATCAGGGGAAGGCCTTGTCCTCTATGCCCTGCTGTTTGCCCTCCAGAGGAACTGGTTGGCCACTGTATGAGAGGATACTTGACTAGATGGACCCTCACTGGTCTGATCTAGCAGGGCTCGTCTGAGGTTCTTATGTTCTTCCACAAGAAGTGGTGACCACTACAGGAATAGACAGCTTCAAGAGGAGACTGGATAAACATATAGAGCAGAGGTCCATCAGCTGCTATTAGCCACAAGGTATAGATGGAACACTCTGTCTGGGGCAAGTGGTGCTCAGTCGTCTTGGTGCTTGGGGGGCAACACTGGGAGGGCTTCTGACCCTGCTGGCAGACCTCCTGATGTCACTTGTGCATGACTGGATGGCTGCATCCTCCAGGCCTCAGGATTGGCCACTGTGTGAAACAGAGTTTTAGACTGAATGGGCCATTGGCCTGATCCAACATGGCTTCTCTTAGGCCACCACACCTGCCTCTAAAGCAGGGGTGGCCAACCTTGCTTAACGTAAGAGCCACATAGAATAAACGTTAAGAGCCACATAGAGATGTCTGAGAGCCGCAAGACAGGAACAAATATCACACACACGTTTTTATTTTTAAAAATATGCAAATTTGCTTTTTATTAACGTTAAATGGGACTGCCAAAAATAAAAACAAACGAGGAAAACCAGTTATAAGAAAGAGAGAGAGAGGAACTAGGAAAGCAAATAGATGGGAGGGAGGAGGGAAGGAAGGAAGGGAGAAAGAGAGAAAAAGCATGCCTCCCCCTTGCTTCCCCAGCCGCCCTGCCAGGAGCCGCACAATATGTGTGAAAGAGCCGCATGTGGCTCCCGAGCCACAGGTTGGCCACCCCTGCTCTAAAGGGACAATCTCTTTCTCAGTTTCTTCAAACTATGTTTGTTAATGCTATGAAAGAAAGAAAAAATTCGATGTCAGCTGCATGTTTATGGCTCAGCATACAACATTTATGAATCGCTCTGCCTGCAAGGGGAAAATCCCATTCACAGACGCACATGGCCTTTGCCTTTTTTGTGGACTCTGACAAGCATTTCCTTAAGTTTACAAGGCATGCTAGGTGCAATTGTTACGACAGACTAAAGACTGTTGCGGGGGGAAGCTCTCAATGCAGATCAGATGGCGGCATCCTCATCTGCGGTCCCCACAATGCCAGCAATGGCAATGTCAGATTCTGTGGCTTTGGTATCAAACAATCCAAACCCAAATAACTCCCAGTGTAGTCAGCAGAAACAGAGCTCTGGTGCAGACGCCTGCAAATAAGTCTGCTGAGCTCAAGAAGCTGAAATCAAAGGCTGCTAAACATCATACTTCGGAGGAACAGAACAAAGTTAAGAGTCCACTGGCACCTTTAAGACCAAGAAAGTTTTATTCAAGGTGTGAGCGTTCATGTGCACGCATACTTCCTCAGACAATGAAATGGAATGACAGCTCATAACTGCATATATAGAGGGTGGCGGGTTAAATTAGCATGCATACCAGTGAAGGTGTCTCTTAACAGATAAAAAGAATGACAAGCTTGGTTTCTGGTTATCACCTGTTTGGGTTCAACGGGGGGGGGGGGGACAACATAGGAAATAAATATGTCAGAACTGGAGATTGATGTACCCTAAATTGTGTGAATTCAGTCATTAGATCCCGTCCATCTCTTTTCTAGCATGGAGGCAAGTATTTTTCTTGTCCCCAGAACAGAGAATTACATTGAAATCTACCATTCCAAACAACATTACATATTCAATGATGTTCTTAATGATTCAGAGTTAGCACATGACCACACAAAGTATAAAAGAAAAAACCAATCCAAACATGGGGAGCCACCTGTGCCCATCGATAACTTCAAAAATCCGGGCAGATACAAACAGCCGCGTGCCAGGCTGCCTTCAGTGGCACACTTAACCTTAGGTCTTCAAGGTCACTAAGAAGAAACAGTAATCCCTGAGCGAAAAATGGCCCTGTATGCTCACCTCAAAAAGATGGCAGAAAGTAGGAATGCCATATGCCAGTTTGGTGTAGTGCCTAAGTCCACGGACTCTAATCTGGGAGAACCAGGTTTGATTCCCCACTCCTTCACTTGCAGCTGCTGGATGATCTTGGGGAAGCTGTAGTTCTGTCAGAGCAGTTCTTGAAAGAGCTCTCTCAGCCCCACCTACCTCACAGGGTGTCTGTTGTGGGGAGGGGAAGGGAAAGGAATTTGTAAGCCACTCTGAGACTCTGAGTGAAGGGTGGGGTATAAATCCAATGTCCTCCTCCTCCAAAAGTCCCTCCCCCCAGCAGGAGAACAGTGGGGAGCATGAATGAAGTTCTGCTATGTGCAGATATCAAGTCTAGGCAAACACCTGGCTGTGACATCAGTGCATGAGATGATGCTCTAGAAAGTATAGTAATACTGCTCTTGAGACAATGGCAATAGTTTTTGCCTGTTTGTGATGTCAGCATGTAGCAGACAGTCACATCTGCACAGAAGCAGCGGGAGATGCCAGGTGTTAACCTGGCATCCCTAGCGGAAATGCATGTTGTCATTGAATACTGAAGATGGTAACGGTATACAGGTGTTTTTTTTCCTCTTATTTAGGGTTTCCAGACTGGCGTAGTGAGAGCTTTGGGAGTGGGACATAGGGAGCATCACAGTGACATCACTTCTGGGTGAAGACTTGGGAGTAACATCACCACATCGAGTGACAGTCTAGGAATTCCCTTAATCTCTGTAGTAAAAACTATAGATAGACAGTGAAGAAGAAGAAGAGGAAGAAGAGATGAAGAAAAGATTGGATTTATACCCCGCCCTTCACTCACTTGGAGTCTCAGAGCGGCTTACAAACTCCTTTCCCCTCCCCTCCCCACAACAGACACCCTGTGAGGTAGGTGGGGCTGAGAGAGCTCTGAGATAACTGTCCTTGAGGTTACAGCTGGTACAGAGCTATGGCTTGCCCAACGTCATCCAGCAGGCGCAAGTGGAGGAGTGGGGCATCAAACCCGGTTCTCCCGGACTAGAGTCCGCGCACTTAACCACTACACCAAACTGGAATTCCTTGTGAGTTGTTTAATCTGATGATGTCATTTCCAGGTCTTTCTCGGGAAGAGAGGTCGCCATGTTGCAGGATGTCATTCTCCCACCCCATTCTACCCCCCACTGCTCTGTTGCATGCGGGTGGGAGGCAGGGAACGTGGGTGGGAATTCGCCCTGCCTTAGTGGGGGGATAGCAATCCTGCTGATGCTGTAGACTTTCATAGTAGAAATCTTCACACTATGCATTTTGAATGGGGGAAATGTTGTCATAAAAAGCACTTCACTCATTACAAAAGAAAAGAAAACACACACCTTAAAATAGTTTTTTTTTTTTCAGTTTCAGTTTCTCCATTAAGAAAGTTGAACCAAATTGGTGGGGGAAAGGTCAGAGACCCTTCCCCTCTGTTCCTTTACTTCTTTTAGTCAGCCGGCATGGCAAATGCTGCCACTGCGCAGACACCTCAGAGTATTGCTTACCAGGGGCGTCGAGTTTTAAAAATCCCGGGGGGCGGGGGCTCTTCTGTGTGACCATGTCCCCGCCACCTCCCCCCCCCCCCAGCCTAACCACTCCTGCTTCCATTCCTTCCTCCGTCCGTCCAGGGGCCAGCTGGGCATTTGCTTAGCTGGCCCCTGGATGGACGGACAGAGGGAGGGACGGAGTGGCCAGGCCGGGGAGGGGGGGAGAGAGAGGCAGCGGCGGCCGTAAGAAGGGCCCGGGGAGGCACGGCGGAGGGCGCTCTGTTTTCCCAGGGGGGCTCAGTCCCCCTCGGGAAATTTTGGGGGTGGCTCGAGCCCCCCCCCGTAGCTGACGCCTATGTTGCTTACTTAAATTGAAGGAATCATCTGTGTGCTCATGAGGTGTTTGAGAGAAAATGGACATCACAAACAAGCAGATTTCCAGTTCTGAACTGCTCATGGTTGAAAACGAAATCATTTCTAGGTCCCAAGTGTTCCTGGGTATAGCCTTGCATGGCAGCCACAATAGGTTTCTAACAGGACCAGTTCTAAGATGGCCGGACAGAGTGGTGACTGGGGTCGCCAAGTCCTTGACTCTTGCTGGTGGGAGTTGGGAGGGAGCTTTCGGGGCGGGGGGACATTGCCACACATGATGCCCCTGGCATGATGACATCACATGGAAGTGGCACCACCATACCGGGGATGTCGCACAGTGACGCTCTGGTATTTTGGGCAAAACTCTATGGTTGCCATAGAGATTTGCCCCAAGTACCAGAGTACTGCCATGCAACGTCCCCAGCATGATGACACCATTTCCATGTACTGTCATCCTGTTGGCGACATCGTGCAGGAGCCTGGCTGTTGGGGGTGTGGCAGGAGCCCACAAAATCAAGGGATTCCCCCACTCCCACCTTGTGGCTGGCAACCCTAGTGGCAGGCCTGTAGCCAAGATTTTTTTAGTTGGGGGACATTTACATTTCTTAGGGGGCACTGGAAATTGAATTAAAGTTAAATAGACTTTCTGGGGGAAATAGAGAAGTGCTGGCTGGCTCAACGGGGCCACCATAGCCGGCCCTTCGTGCCAGATTGCTGTGCAGGAATACCTGGTCTCTTCCCCACACCTGCTGCTGCTGCTCAGGGGCCTTGGGCTGGATGGGAAGTGGGGGGGCGTGCCAGTAAGTCAGGGGGGCCTAGCCCCAAAGTGCCCCACTGTAACTATGAGCCTGCCTAGTGGTGATTTCAGTCTAAGCTGACTTTAAAATCTCTGACACTAATGCAAAGTACTGGGATAAATGGTGATAGGATTGTTGCCTTTCCTTACTATATTTTCTTTAAAAACCCTAATCGGGAGAACCCAGGTGATAAAGCTTCTGCTGAAATAGACCACTTCAGATTGCGGAAGGGGGAGCTGAACGTGTGGATGAACTAACGTCCTACACCTAGAAGACTATTAACCTGTGGTTGGGTTGGGTTTTTTTTATGTGCAGGGGTCCTCTTGGGCATTCAGACAATTGACACTTTCTCCCCCTCCTCCCATGGTCTCATGACCAAGTCCAGGAGAAGCTGCATCACATAGGTTTGCAGGTCATATAACTGGGTACAGTAAAGGACAGTTAGAATGTATGTTGCTACTCAGGGTTTTTTTTTTTTGTAGAAAAAGCCCAGCAGGAACTCATTAGCATAATAGGCCACACCCGACAGCAGGAACTCATTAGCATATTAGGCCACACCACTGACAGCACACCTTATTAGCATATTAGGCCACACCCCATGTTACCAGAAGAGTGGTCATCCAGCCACACCCACCTTTTGCTTCTTAATTCTGTTCACCTTGTTTGTTGTCGAAACCCAGGGCTCTTTTGTAGCAGGAATTAATTTGCATGATAGGCCACATACCCCTAATGTAGCCAGTCCTGATGAGTTTCTGCTGTTGGGTGTGGCCTATTATGCTAATGTGTTCCTGCTGGGTGTGGCCAACTCAGGAGCCAGCCGGAACTCGGTTCCTGCGCGTTCCTGCCCAAAAATAGCCCTGTTGCTACTGAGTGTAAAATTTAAGGAACTTGTTTAAGCAACGTGGAGTTGCCAACCTCCAAGTCTGGCCCGGGGATCTCCTGGAATTACATCTGATCTCCAGGCTGATTTCCCTGGAGAAAATGGGGAATAATGCCATAAAGTCCACTTTTCAAAGAGGCCACACACACCCCGGAGGACTGACCTCTGTTGCCTGGAGATCAATTGTAATCCCTGGAGATCTTCAGCTACCACCTGGAGGCTGGCAACCCTAGGGCAGACTCTGTGGACTTGTACCTCACTGAGCCCCCCCTCTTCTCTAAACCCACTCTCCCCAGGCTCCACCCCCCAAATCTCCAGGAATTTCTCAATCCAGAGTGTGCAACCCTAACTTGGGGAGTTGGGATGGCCTGATCGGAGCAATCAGAGGCGGAAGAATCCGTCTGTGGCCCGTAGCAACCCATTTGCTACCAGAGTTTCTGAGGTGTCTTTGAAATCCGCTTGTGTGGTGGAGCAAAACTGGTTGCGGATGGCTGCAGGTTGCTTCCCAGATGTCGCTGTCTGATCACGCTCCTTTAATCCACTCGGCATTCGCACCTATGTCAGGGCTAATTGTGCGTGTGATCACAACCTCAGAGGTCCATTTAATACTTTGATGCAGATGCCGTGGTGCTCAGGGACATCCACTGCCAGAGAGTGGAAATTAAACAGCAAGGAACATTTATGACACACCTTACAAACTAGATGGCTGTCTGTCCCCCCCCCCCCCCCCGCCCATACACAGGACAATGGCCCTCGCTGGGAAATTGCATCAAGCAATGAAAATGTCAGATTGATAATATTCATTACCCTTATTTATAGGGTGTCTGAGTCATTAGAACATCTGAGATGGCTTCAGTTCGACAGTGTCGCTAGCAAATATGAGAAGCAGTGCTGTCCGCATCAACTTCCCTGGCTGAGTGCTACCAACTATAAAAGGCAGGCTGGAAGAGCAGACAATTGACTAGTCAAACATTACCAGGTAACTGCCTATTATGGTTTGATTGTAGCAAGGTACTCCGCAGAGTTGAGAGTTCCCTTGTGTCAGTCAGCCACCTGAACGCCAAAGAACCCCAATGGCCATAACGCAGAGGAAATATAAACTCGATAAACAGCAAAGGGTTTTTGCAAACTGTTTTTTGTTTTGTTTTTTTGGTATAGTGGGAAGTGATACCTGGTTTTGCTGTGGTTTTCTTACTGTTCCATTCTTTTATCTTTGGCTGCAGTCACATACGCCAGTCTTTGAGCTATTAGAAAACTAATACTATACTAAACTTTTATACTATTAGAAAACCAGCACTGCACTCAAATGCAAACAAAACAAATATATAGATATAACTACGGGTATATTTTAACAATTCAATAAACCATTCTCACAACTCATGTCATTATCACTCTATTTTACTGACATCAATGAAACTTATTAACAGCAGCTATTAAAGCCAAAAATATGAATAACACAGCTGAATCCAGCTAAATCCAACGAAGACTCCGGATTGTGTTCTTCGTTTCGATAAATCTTTGTCAGAAGACTTAGATTCATAGAGTACTACATGTTAATTTCACCAGTTTCACTGAGATGAGGAAACTCCATATTTATGTAATAAGCATAACTAATACTGAGCAGAAATTGCTTCATTGCTGGCCACATGAGAGTAGTTCCATTGTAGGATCAGTAGACCGTCTACACTTTTTTTCTTGTTAATGGATGAAGCAATTTCAAAGAGGTTCATAAAGTGGCATTATGTTTGTGAGGCTCCTGACGAGGGAATGGGAGAGAGAGATGTGGCCAGTTTTTGAAAAATGTGTTGTGGCTATGGGTAACAGCATAACCTTTCTATCCATTCTGCATATCACACCAAGAAAGGAGCTAGACAGAATTCCATAGCATTGGCTCCTTCCATTCCACATCGATTTGACAACGCTGGGATAGGGAATTCCTGGAGAGTTTTTGGGGGGAGCCGGGGGAGAACATAAGAACATAAGAGAAGCCAATGTTGAATCAGGCCAGTGCCTGCCCAGTCCAACACCCTGTCATACAGTGACCAAAAATACCAGGTGCCATCAGGAGGTCCACCAGTGAGGCCAGGACACTAGAAGCCCTCCCACTGCTGCTGAGGGACCACAGTAGGATATAATGCTATAGAGTCCACCCTCCAAAGCACCAATTTTCTTGAGGAGGACAGATCTTGGTCATCTCGAGATCAGGAGTAATTCTGAGGGACCTCCAGTTTCCACTTGGAGTTTTTGGGGGGAGCCGGGGGAGAACATAAGAACATAAGAGAAGCCAATGTTAAATCAGGCCCATGGCCCATCCAGTCCAACACTCTGTGTCACACAGTGGCCAAAAACACCAGGTGCCATCAGGAGGTCCACCAGTGAGGCCAGGACACTAGAAGCCCTCCCACTGTTGCTGAGAGACCACAGCAGGATATAATGCTATAGAGTCCACCCTCCAAAGCACCAGTTTTCTTGAGGAGGACAGATCTTGGTCATCTCGAGATCAGGAGTAATTCTGGGCGACCTCCAGTTTCCACTTGGAGGATAGAAAGCCTCATCTTGACTAGTGCTCATATATGTACAGTGGCACTTTGCTTTCCTTACATACCCACGTAGGTTGTCTCTCCGCATGGTGAAGCTTCCCGAATGTGTCTGAAGTTTCATTTATTTAGAAAGTAGCATTGTGAGATGGAAGTATTAAACTTCATTACCTGGAGATTTCCCGCTGTTACAATTGATCTCCAGATGACCGAGATCTGTTCTCCTGGAGAAAATGGCAGCTTTGGAGGGTGGACCCCATGGTATTATACCCTGCTGAGGTTCCTCCCTTCCCCAAACACTGCCCTCCCCAAGTTCCACCCCCAAATCTCCAGGTATTTCCCATCCCAGAGTGGGCAACAATAGTTGTGACTGGTTTTTATACACACACCCTAGAGAAGCCAGTGCAATAGAGAATGCTGCAGAGTAAACAAGTACGGTGGCGGGGAAAGAAGAGCCTTCAGCAATTTTTAGTAATGAGGTTGTTTCCTCTAAGATTCAGTTCTTTGTTTGGGAATAGTAATGTGACAGGGATGTGACTTGCTCCTTTGTCCCTCTCGGTAACAGTGGTGAGCGTGTTGTACGTCTAGACTGCCAATCAAAACTGAAATGGGCAACATTTACTCAGTGAATTTCTCCAACGAATATGTTGTGGCTCCAGATATGTTGGGGCTTGGTAGGGCAAAGGCAGTATTAGGGCCTGTTGACATGACAGCTGAAAATTCCATGTCCTTTTTGGTTCTTGGATTTCTGCAAAATGCACCGGTTCAAATAACAAGGACAGTCTTTTGGGGGGGTGGGGGTGGAGGACGGCATTTTCCTGTCCTCCATCTCCAATCTGTATAGTAGCAACATCTCTTTTAGTGATTGGTTTGTTGTTAAATTTCATGACCAGGTTTGAGGGTAAGGGTGAAATGTACTTTGAGGGTGTGGAAATATGCCAGCGTAATTCACTGTATGGTAGTCATGGTGGTGATACATTTTCCCCCTACTTTCTCCTGAAGGGGAAAAAAAGATTTTATTCGGAGCTTGTTGCTTGACATCTGTGATTGCTGAGGGGTGACATGATCGAGGTTTACAAGGTTATGCGTGGGATAGTGCAGGTAGAGAAAGAAGTACTGAGAGCCAGTTTGGTGTAGTGGTTAAGTGCGCGGACTCTAATCTGGGAGAACCGGGTTTGATTCCCCACTCCTCCACTTGCACCTGGCTGGATGACCTTGGGCAAGCCATAGCTCTGTACCAGCTGTTCCCTCAAGGACAGCTTGGGAAAGAGCTCTCTCAGCTCCACCTACCTCACAGGGTGTCTGTTGCGGGGAGGGGAAGGGAAAAGGAGTTTGTAAGCCGCTCTGAGACTCCCTTGGGGAGTGGAGGGTGGGGTATATATCCAATCTCTTCTCTTCTTCTTCTCACAATACAAGAACTTGTGGGCACTCCATGAAATTGCTGAGCAGTCAGGTTAGAACGGAGAAAAGGAAATACTTCTTCACCCAAAGAGTGATTAACCCATGGAATTCACGGCCACAGGAGGTGGCGGCGGCTACAAGCATGGGCGGCTTCAAGAGGGAATTGGATAAACATCTGGAGCAGAGGTCCATCACTGGCTATTAGCCACGAGGTATAGATAGGAACTCTCAGTCTGGGGCAAGGGATGCTCTGTATTCTTGGTGCTTGACGGGGGGGGGGGCAACAGTGGGAGGGCTTCTAATGTTTTAGCCCCACTGGTGGACCTCCTGCTGGCCCCTGGTATTTTTGGCCACTGTGTGACAAAAGTGTTGGAATGGATGGGCCATTGGCCTGAACCAACATTTGCTTCTCTTATATTCTTATGTGAAGGTCTTGAATCACTTTATCCTAGGATTGCTAACTCCAGATTGGGAAATTGCTGGCCTGGGAAGGGGGAGGGGCCTCACTGTGGTGTAATGCCATATGGTCCACCTTCCAAAGCAGCCATTTTCTCCAGGGGAACTGATTTAAGTAATTTGGAGATCAGTTGTAATTCTGGGAGACCTCCAGGTCCCCCTACAAGGTGGGCCACCCTGCTTGATTGCTTATCACTTGAAACCCACGTGGGGATTGCTGCGCCCTCATTTTTTGAAGGTTTTCTTACATGCTCGAATATCTTTCTCCTTTGCTGCAGCTGCTGCTTTAATTTCTTTAAGGATAGTTGAGTCCCCTTCCACCGAGCTGAATTGCTTTGCCCTGCTCTGCCCTAGAGGGTGACAGAAAACAGTGGCTTCTAAAGAAGAGGAGAAATGTACACACTCGTCTTCTAATAAGGAGACATCATTTAGGTTCAGTTACTACATGCGGTATTATTGCTGTGTCCAAGATGCTGTGAGCAGAGATGTCCACACTTGGCGGTGTCCCAGCTGGACAGTAGGGTTGCCAGCCTCCAGGTGGTGGCTGGAGATTTCCTGGGATTACAACTGATCTCCAGGCGACAGAGATCACTTTGCCTGGAGAAAAAGGCTGCTTTGGAAGGGGGACTCTGTGGCATTGTACCCCATTCAAGTCCCTCCCCTCCCCGAATACCCCCCTGCTGAGGCTTCACTTTCCAAATCTCCAGGTTTTTTCCAGCCTGGAGCTGGCAACCCTACTGGACATTCAGCCTTGCTTCCTGTCATGTTGGAACAGCCTAGCCTTCTGAATGGCAAGGCACATTATTCTAAACCCACAATGAATTTATTTGATATACGCGTATGCTACCGTGGCTACATTTTAACTGTATATCAGGGCAAGGTAATGAGTTCTCTGTGAGGTGGGCATTCTAAAGACCTGCCAAAAAAAGAAGAAGAAGAAGAAGAAGAAGAAGAAGAGATTGGATTTATACCCCGCCCTCCACTCCCCAAGGGAGTCTCAGAGCGGCTTACAAACTCCTTTCCCTTCCCCTCCCCACAACAGACACCCTGTGAGGTAGGTGGGGCTGAGAGAGCTCTTTCCCAAGCTGTCCTTGAGAGAACAGCTGGTACAGAACTATGGCTTGCCCAAGGTCATCCAGCCAGGTGCAAGTGGAGGAGTGGGGAATCAAACCCGGTTCTCCCAGATTAGAGTCCGCACACTTAACCACTACACCAAACTGGCAAGACAGCTAGTGATTGTGCAATAATTTTTGTTTATCAAAAATGGAATTTTAGAGTCTGGTGTTACACCCCCAATCTGGTAAAGACTTGTCGGTTCGCAATTCTGAGAACAGGTAGTGGACTCCACCACAAAATGACTGCTTTTTGGGGCAGTGTGGCCAATAAGGGTGTGCACTGGGGCTGCCATTCCTCGGGAGGGGGTTGCCCACTCTTAAGGCCCCCGATCCACCGACCCAGATCCAGCCAGTGGGGGGATCCCCGTCCCCAAAGTGCCACAGAGGTGATGTCATCACGCAAGGCAGGGGTGGGCAAATGGCGGCCCGCGGGCCACATGCGGCCCGCCACAGAGTTTTTTGCAGCCCGCCAAGACATGAAGATTAACAAGAGTAAATATAGATGCTCTTTGACGGACATTAACTTGTAGGCTGTGATGAGAATCTCAACCAGCAATCTCACTCCTGATTTCAAAAAAAATTGTAGAAAAGCGTGATAGGGTACATTTGTCTCATTAAACTGATTCTAAAATTAAATGTGCTTGCAGCTATAGATGATATGAAATTAGCACAATAAATACATTGAATAAAACTACCACTTTTTTATTTAATTTATATTTATTGATTTTTGTGATACAATTTATACCTTTTCTGAAATGCAAAGTTAAGTAATGAAGAAGAAGAAGAAGAAGAAGAAGAAGAGATTGGATTTATATCCCGCCCTTCACTCACTTAAGAGTCTCAGAGCGGTTTACAAACTCCTTTCCCTTCCCCTCCCCACAACAGACACCCTGTGAGATAGGTGGGGCTGAGAGAACTCTTTCCCAAGCTGTCCTTGAGGGAACAGCTGGTACAGAGTTATGGCTTGCCCAAGGTCATCCAGCCAGGTGCAAGTGGAGGAGTGGGGAATCAAACCTGGATCTCCCAGATTAGAGTCCAAGCGCTTAACCACTACACCAGACTGGCTCTCAGTTAAGTAATGAATGCAGTTAAGTAATGAATGCAATCATTTTAAAAGGTGCGGCCCTCCGCTAACTTCTGCTCCCACAAAGTGGCCCCCAAGCCAAAACAATTGCCCACCTCTGACGCAGGGCACATTGCAGGAGGACACTCTATCATTTGAGGAAAAACTCTATGGTTTTTCCTCAAATGATAGAGACCCCACGCTCAATGCGCCCTGAGCAATGATGTCACCTGTGGGTGACATCGTTGTGGCATGCTCATAAAGCGTGTGCACAAAAGAACTCCCAAGGAGGAAAAAGACCACCACATACACACCAGCAGCCAGTTAAGAAACCGAGGTAACCATAGCAGTGACAGAAAAAAATTAAGTTGCTTGCCAACATTTGTTTTTGGTATCCAAATATAAAACAACATCAATATACTGATGAACCACCATTCAGTGATTCCTGTTCCATACTGGTAATTAAAATGTCTGCACTTGATGAGTTTGAACGCCTGAATTCACATTTTGCCTGTTTACATAGCAGTGATTTTAATTTCAGCACAGATCAGCTGAGATGTAACTTTGAGCGTGGAACTGTAAGCTCTCCGTGGACAGCACTGGAATAATATTTACTTATTGACAAAATTGATTGGCAGTGTTTTCCCAATAAGAGACTTCAAAATATCATACAGAACTTGGAATAAAAGAACCTTCGTTCAGCAGAAATCCCCACCTAGTGGCGGATGGTAACTAGCAAAGATAGTGAAGGGGTAACCTTATGGAGACCAGTCTATGTAACTTGTGCCACCACTGGAAAGGCCTTCCTCGTGTTGCAGTAGATCTTTTCAGGGACAGGAAGAACATGGAGCAGAGCTTCCCCATGTGGCAGGAAGGAATGGGCATATCTGTAAAGGAGTAGGTACTTCCCTAAAATAAGTTTGGCTGACTGTGTGGGACTTCAGCATGTAATCAGGGGCATAGACTTTTGGAAATTCCAGGGGGGGCTCCTTAGCATGCACGCTGGGGCAATGTTCTCCTCCCCGGGAAACCGCCGCGCCTCCCTGGGCCCTTCCAAAGCCCGCCAGCCGCTGCTGCTGGTGCCTTTCTCTCCCCCCCACCCCGTCACCCCTTCCTTCTCCCTCTCCAGCAGCGACGGCCGGGCCTCGGAAGGACCCGGGGAGGCGCAGCGGCAGGCGCTCCATTTTGCCGGGGGGGGGCTGAGCGCCCCCCCCCGAAAATTTTGGGGGTGGCTTGAGCCCCCCCGTACTCTATGCCTATGCTTGTAATAAGCAAGATGCTGGAGTTCGAAGGCAAATAAGAATATGGGACACCAACAACTGACCATTTCTGGGGAGTCAGTAGACAATGATGACTTATGTCCACATAGATGGATGAGTATCATGAGCAATATTATGCTGAGTTCTTCTTCTTTTTTTAGATTGAAAGAGGTGCACTCTGTGACCTTAAAAGCCGTATAGTTAAGCAAGATCGTAGTATGTGATAAGACTTTGATGCAAATCAATACTCCGGGATACCTTACCCTTTCAGAAATTGGATGCGTGGGACCGAACCATCTTATTCACTCAGTCTCACACAGTTCTCCTCAGTACACCCCCCAACGTAGCCCTTCTCTTGATCAAAAGGGGATGACTCCTTCCATTTTTCTCTGGCAGAAAAGCCATTTGGATCCAAACCCCATATCTGCTGTTGTATTTAATTGTCTCAGACATGAAATACAACCATTTCTTTCTCAAGGCAGAATCCACAGGAATCACGGGGAAGAATTACATTTCGTGCACTGCAGATGTCAACGAGGGACACGATGCACCGTTAAAAAGATGTAGCCATGATTTTCAGTGAGACTTGGGAAGGGAAAGGGGGACCATTCGATAGGGTGGTATGGTGGCCGTTTATTTTTTATTCATTTATTTTATTTAGTCATTCTCCACCTTTCTCCCCGATGAGGAGCCAAGGTGGCTAGCTTCATTCTCCTCTCCTCCACTTTATCCTTACAACAGCCCTGTGAGGTAGGTTAGGCTGAGGGGGTGACTAGCCCAAGGCCACCTGTCTTCCATGGCAGAGGGGGGATTCAAACCTGGCCCTCCCAGATACTAGTCCAACACTCTAACCTCCACACTGGCTGTCAGTGTGGATTTGCACAGTCTAAGTTTTCCCCTGGATATTCCTGGTAGTCTTTTTTAAAATATAAATAAACCCCAGCCAAGTAGAGGGAGGGCTTATATTTCTTCTGCTGTTCTCACAGCATGCAACTTCTTTACTCCTGTGCTTCCCTTCATATCTTTGCACCTCATTCACACACTCACCCTGGCATCTGGTTCGCTGTGTTTCACCGCATGCACCTGTGGTTTGCCTGTATGACTGTCACACCTGTACAGTTGGGGGCAGTTATATAGGACCAGCCAATGATTGCCCTTTAACTGGGCAAGATCAGATGTGCCCATATATGTTGTTTCCGTGGGACTCTGCAAGAGAGAATCTGCACCCATTTGTGCATGTGCACGGATACCAAATCAGATTCAAAAATGGGGCAATGTTTTCCACACCCTTCAGCAAGTCGACACACATAGCTAACTTGCTAAGCGGCTCTATCCATATTCAGCAGGTCAACACATAACTGACTTGCTAAGTGGAAATACTTAGGAACTGCTGCTTTACACAGAGAGTGATTAAAATGTGGAATTTGCTGCCAGAGGATGTAGTGATGGCCCCAGGCATAGACAGCTTTAAAAGGGGATTAATTGGATTCATGGGAGTTAGGTCTATCAGTGGCTCCTAGCCATGGTGACTGAGGGGAACCTCCACATTCAGAGGCACTAATCCTCTGAATCCCAGAGCCAGGAGGCAACATCAGGGGAAGGCCTTGGCCTCTATGCCCTGTTGTTGGCTCTCCAGAGGAACTGGTTGGCCACTGTGAGACAGAATGCTGGACTAGATGGACCCTCACTGGTCTGAGCCAGCAGGGCTCTTCAGATGTTCTTTCGAATGCCTCAGCCTCTATGCCCTGTTGTTGGCCCTCCAGAGCAACTGGTTGGCCGCTATGTGAGACAGGACATTGGACTAAATGGAGCACTGGGCTGATCCAGCAGGGCTCTTCTCATGTTCTTATGTGGTTATATCCATATTATGCAAATTGCCACTTAAGAAATGGGTTGTCATTAGCCCAGCATTCTAATGATAACATGGGAGTCAGGTAGGGTCACCAACTTTGGGTTGGGGGCTTCCTTACGATCTGAGGGTGGAGCCCTGGGAGGGCAGGGTTTGGGGAGGGAGCTTTACAGGGATGTGATATCATAGAGTCTACTTTCCAAAGGAACCATTTTCTCCAGGGAATTGATCTCTATCTCCTGGAGATCAGATGTAACGCAGGAGGATCTCCAGGCCCCACCAAGAGGTTGGCAATCCAAGAGCAGGGGGTGGAGCCAGTGGGCATACTGTAGCTCCCTCTCCCATCCCTGCGTTCAGTGTGCGGCACATTTATTGCACACATCACAATGGAGCGGCCGGCTTCCCTCTGTGATATTTGTGTGAGCTGAATTACTCTGGGGGGGTGGAGTCCCTGCTTAGTTAGTTCAGTTTGCCCCCTAGAAGTGCAGACCGCATGAGTTCTAGGGTTGCTAAGTCCTACTTACCTAATGGCGGGGGGGGGAGTCCTCCTTGGCCCAAAAGCTCCCTGATGTCACCCGGAAGTGACGTCACCACGTTGGGGGTGTTGCCACGGCGACGCCCCCAACGTGATGACGTCACTTCCGGGCGACGTCATTACGTTGGGGAAAGTCATCCTGGCAGGACGACTTCGGGGGTGGGGTTCCCCCCACCGGCCGAATGTTGGCCTTCAGATCGGAAACCCCTGTAGCGGGGGATCTCCTGCCCCCCGGGCTGACTTGGCAGCCCTAATGAGTTCCCAAGGCCTGAAACAGTTTCTCCCATTCCAGTCTCTCCTTGTTCAAAACTGGATGTTGTTTTAAGCACACCCATCTCGGCTGTATGAACCTAAGAGCAGAAACCTGAGGGAGTACTCTTAATCCTGCCATACAAGTAGGGATGCCAGCCTCCAGGTGGGGCCTGGGGATCCCCCAGAATTACAACTCATCTCCAGACTGCGGAGATCAGCTCCCTTGAAGAAAACGGCTGCTTTGGAAGGTGGACTCCATGGCATCTTTCTGCCTCCCACCTCAAATCCCACCCTCCCCAGGCTCCACCTCTCAAATGTCTGGGAATTTCCCAACCTGGAGTTGGCAACCCTATTTCCTTCCCACCCAACAGCCAACCTACCTTTATCTGTCTTCAGCTTTCTATCTCCACCCCCCTCCCCTGCAGCCTCTACCTAGGAAAATTACAGTCTTTCTCCACAATGGGGACTAAAGCAGCTTACATTATTATTTCCTCTTTGTTATCTGCACAACAACCCTGTGAGGTTGGTTAGGCTGAAAGTATGTGACTGGTCCAAAATCTCCCAGTCAGCTTCCACTGCAAGATGGGGATCTGAACCTGGGTCTCGCAGATCCCAGTCTGAAGCTCGAACTGTTGCACCACAATGGCTTTCATACGGTGGCTGCTGATGAACAGCTGGGCCTAATTAAGTCATGCAAAACTTAACAGCAAAACAGCTGGGCCTAATTAAGTCATGCAAATCAGGTGGTATCAAGTCACACAGAGGGTGCTGCCTCCAGATGGGACCTGGGGATCCCCTGGAGTTACTGCTCATCTCCAGATTACAGAGATAACTTTCCATGGAGAAAATGGATGCTTTGGAGGGGGGAGTTTATGGCATTGTACCTCACTGAGGTCCCTGTCCTCCCCAGGCTCCACCCCCAAATCTCCAGGAGTTTCCCAGCCTGGATCTGGATCCGCTGCTGGTGGCTGGGGGGATACTTGGCAACCCTAGACTGCCGCCAGTAAAATCCCTGCCTTTGACTGACAGAAACAGTTGGAACCTCCCCCCCTCCCCTGAACATTCTAATCTCCTCACAGTTGACTCCTGGAGCTGAGGCCATTTCAAAAGGTATTTGGGGGGATTCTATGGTCCCTGAAGGGTTTTTTTAACTTTTCGGATTTTTCTGCACCTGGTGGGAGTGCCTCCTGTTTGTAGGAAAACCTTCCCCCCCCAAGGGCCCCCTAGCTCGGATTTAGATATCCGCACAGCCCCCCCCCCCTCGCTATTAGATATATAGATGGCTGGGTTCTGCTTGGAATCTGAGGTCTGAAAAATTTATCTCCATTCCCATGTTTGCGCCGATCTCTTCCTGTAGGAAGAACTGGTGGATAAAAAGTGTCTGAATCAGGATCATGCATCAACATACTCGTGAGATACTGTGACAGTTGTGCAGAGATAGGGGAGGCTTGTGGCTTTGTGGACAAGTATCTGCCTAGCAGGTTGGCTGCGGTGGCTCAGAAATGAAGACACTGAGCTGCAGATTGGAAGGTCGGTAGCTTGGCAATTTGAGACCGGAGTGCCGTGTGGTGGAGTGAGCTCCCGTCTCTGGCCCCAGCTCTTGCCAAGCTAGCAGTTTGAAAGCAAGAAATTGCAAGTAGATAAATAGGTACTGCTTCAGTGGGAAGGTAATAGCATTCCATGAGCTTTGGCATTTAGTCATGCTGGCCACATGACCATGGAAAAGTCTTCAGACAGTGCTGGCTCTTCAGCTTGGAAACAGAGATGAGCACTGCCCCCTAGAGTTGGATTTGACAAGCTTTTGAGCAACTGATGTTCAGACAATGGAGATGAGTTCCCCTGGAGAAAATGGCTGCTTTGGAAGGTGGGCTGTATGGCATTGCACCATGCTGAGGTCCCTCCTCTCCCCCTAAACCCACCTTTTCTAGGTTCCACCTCCCCAAATCTCCAGGTATTTCCCAACTAGGGATGCCAGTCCTTAGGTGGGGGTGGGAGATCCCCTGATTTTTGGAGCTCCCTCCCGGATGCCAGCAAACTAGGAAGCCCCGCCCCCAACAGTAGTCCACGACCTTGCTTGGAAAGAGCAGACGCTGTGTGTGCCTGCCCTGCAAACCGCGAATTTGCAGCTTGCAGGGCAAGTGCTCCCCCCCAACCGTTTCAAGGGAAGGTTCCCTTTAAGTATGGGGCTGCAGTGGCTCAAGTGGTTAAGACGCTGAATGGCAAATCAGAAGGTCGGTAGCTCGGCAGTTCAAGACTGAAGTGCTCTGACGGAGTGAGCTCCCGTCTCTGGTCCTAGCTCCTGCCAACCTAGTAGTTCGAAAGCAAGAAATTGCAAGTAGATAAATAGGTACCACTTCGGTGGGAAGGTAACAGCATTCTGTGCGCCTCGGCATCTAGTCATGCCGGCCACATGACCATGGAAACATCTCTGGATAGCGCTGGCTCTTTGGCTTGGAGACGGAGATGAGCACGGCATCCCTAGAGTTGGATTCGACTGGCTTTTGAGCAAGGGAAACCTTTACCTTTACCTTATGCCCTTTAAGGGGTTGGGGGAAAGCGGGGGGATGTGCATGCACGGTGCTTTGTCCCCGACACGATGACATCATTTTGCAAGACATCATCACGTTGGGGACAGCCCCTCTTGAACTGCCCTCCAAATTCCACCGCTGGGGAGAAGATGGGACCTGGCAACCCTAGTTGTGCATATCAAGTTGTTTTTATGGCAGAGCGGGTTGACCTTTGTAACCCGCTTTTTGCATTATGTTCCCTCTTGCTTTAGGCAGGCTTTTGTTTTGTTTCGTTTGCATTGTTGTCCCTCTCTGTGATCCTGTGCAATGACAATCCTGTGGTTGTCCCCTTCCTTGGGCGTCTGAGGGAACTGTGTTTTACATTTTGTAATCTGCCGTGTCAGTGAGAAAAGTGGGCTGGAAATGAAGTAAACAAATAAATGAATCCTCCCAGAGGCGGTGGAGAGTAGCTGTCCGTCAGAGCAGACCGTAAAGACCTTGAGAGGTCAGCCAATGGATTCCAGAGCAGGCAGCTTTCCAGTAGGTACTCAAATAGCCTCTCCTTCTTGACTCCTTCCCGAAACCGAAACTTGTGTGTTTAAATCCTCTTTCATTAGACTCGAATACAAAAGGAAATGCTTTAGATTAAAAGCTCTAGGATTTTTTCCCCCTCCGGTAGTTTCAGAGGAAGTTGGTAGTTCCTCAATTTTTGAAAATCCCAGGGGGGGTCTAAACGGCTACATTAGCTGACAAAAGTTGGCTGTCTTCTGTCCTTTTCTCCCCCCCACCCCCCAAAGGTGAGCTGACAGCTGAAATAAAAAGGAAATGAGAAAGAACATACTGCTTTCTTTAAGATTAGTTCATCCCGACTTTTTAAAATGCTTGAATAAATTCTTCGAGGTTATGAGCAGAGTTGGGGAAATGTGCACCTGATATTCTTAGCACTCTGTGTGTCGATGTCTACAGTATGGGTATCTAATGTCTGATGGGTGTGCCAAAATATGTACCAGGGATGCTGTAAACATTGGCAACCAAACATTTTAATTTGTATTGTTATGTATGGGTCTGTATGAACACTTTGAGGGTCTGAAGGTTTGTTTGCCATTCCAAATGCACTGTACCTGGAGTTCTTCTGCACTTGGACAGTGCTAGCATTCAGGATGCTGCATGGCTTGAATAGTCACCGACGAGACACGCCCTCCAGTCACATTGGCCTGCTCTGATGGCAGATGCTCTAGGCCACGTTGCTGGCCAAACTTGCTTAACATAAGAGCTGCACAGAATAAATATCAGATGTTGGAGAGCTGTGAGACATGGACAAATATCACACACACCTTTTTTAATGGAAAAAATATGCAAATTTGCCTTTTATCATCAGTAAATGAGACTGCCAAAAATAAAAACAAATGCTAATGATATTTTTTGTCTAAGAGAGAGAGAGGTGGAAAGAATGAATGATGGAAAGAGAGAGAGAAAGAAACAAAGAAAGCAAATAGATGGGGAAGGGGAGGAAGGAAAGGAGCAAGAGAAAGGTGGAAAGAGTGAAAGAGGTGGAAAGAAAGAGAGAGAAAAAGAAAGAAAATAGATAGGGAGGGGGAGGGAGGGAGGGAGAAAGAAAAGTGGAAAGAATGAAAGAGGTGGAAAGAAGGGGAGGGAGGGAGGGGAGAGAGAGAAAGGAAAGGAAAGGAAAGGAAAGGGAAGGGAAGGAAGGAAGGGAAAAGAAAGAAAGAAAGAAAGAAAGAAAGAAAGAAAGAAAGAAAGAAAGAAAGAAAGAAAGAAAGAAAATAGATGGTGTTGGAGGGAGGGGGAGGAAGAACGGAAAGAAGGGAAGAAAGAGAAAGGTGGAAAGAATGAAAGAGGGGGAGAGAGAGAAAGAGAAGAGGGGGAGAGAGAGAAACAGAAACAAAGAAAGCAAATAGAGGGGGGAGGGGGAAGAAAGCAACTTCAAATGCGTTTCTCCAGGGGAACTGAGCTCTGTCACCTAGAGATAATTTGTCATAGCAGGAGGTCTCCAGCCACCACCTGGGGGTTGGCAATCATAGGGGATTATGACCTGGAGTAGTTTAATCTCATTTGCATGCCAAAGGCCCCAGGTTTGGTCCCTGGTATCTCTGGTTAAAGGGACCCATAGGGTTGTCATCCTCCACGTAGTACCTGGAGATCTCCCTGCTTATTATAATTGATCTCCAGATGACGAAGATCAGTTCCCCTGGAGAAAATGGCTGCCGTGGAGGGTGGACCTTATGGCATTATACCCTGCCGAGGTCCCTCCACTCCCCAAGCCCCACCATCCCCAGGCTCCACTCCCAAAATCTCCAGGTATTTCCCAGCTCAGAGCTGGCAACTTGAGGCATCTGGCAGGAGATGATGTGAGAGACCTCTGCCCAGGACTCTGGAGAGCCGCTGCCAACCAGACAACACTGACTTTGGTAGACCAGTGCTCAGACTCAGTATTAAAGCAGCTCCATCAGTACGTGTTCCTGTATAATTTGTATTGGGATGCTGTTTTTTTTCTGGAAGCCAAATGGTGTTTTGAAAAGGAGCCTAAATCACTGAAGCCAGCATATCACTAACATACTCGCTGGCCCATTCGGCATCTATCATTCGCTCTACTGTTTACCAAATCCACACTGGAACCGAAAAAGATGCGGCTCACAACCACATTCAGATATCCTGGGCCAATGCTGTACTGACTGCAGACTCACCCCTGAGTGAAAGCGGCCTGCAGTCTGGACGCGGCCATAGAATCCGACAAGCAATCAAAGTGAAAGTGGCAGGCAATGCAGAGGGGGATTTCTGTTCCAACGTTGGTTTGGTCAAACAGCAGAGCAAATGCTAGATACAGAATGGGCCGCTGTAGTCCGTGTGAATCCGCCTCTGAAGAGTATTCCTTTTGAGAGCCAGGGTGGTGTAGAGGCTAGAGTGTAAATTGGATTTGTATCCCGCCCTTCACTACCCAAAGGAGTCTCAGAGCGGCTTACAATCTCTTTTCCCTTCCCCTCCCCACAACAGGCACCCTGTGAGGTCGGTGGGGCTGAGAGAGCTCTTTTTGAGAACTGCTCATGAGAGAACAGCTCTGAAAGGATTAGTGACTGACCCAAGGTCACACCAGCAGCTGCATGTGGAGGCGTGGGGCATCAAACCTGGTTCTCCCAGACTAGAGTCAAAACTCCTAACCGCTACACCAAACTGGCCTCCCTGACAAGTGTTTGCCCAGCTGCTGCTTCAAGACTGTCTTCCAATGACTGTTTTAATCACGGGTGCTTTGGGTTTTGCTGATATTTTACACTTGATTAAAGTTCACACTAAGTTGCTTTTGAGACCGTGTTGAAGGCCCATAGAGAGGACATCAATTTAAAAATGAAAGAATAAATGTTCAGTTTAATGCTCATTGTATTCCTCCTTTCTTTGAAATGCTGTTGCAGGACACAAATGCTGATTTTTGCAGAAGCAATAGATCAGCAAGAGCCATAAGAAATATGTTGACCTGTCATTGGGCAACTGGCCTTAATGCATTCATAGGGCTTTTTGTTGGGCTTTCCCTAATTCAGCATCTGTCTCGGTTACAGCTGAAGGAACTCTTTGCGCTTAAGGCTGCCTTGTTTGTTTTTAAATGGAAAGCAAAAGAAGGCATGCTACACAGTCCTCTATCTCTCGTGTGTCTATACCAGCCTTCCTTCAAGGAAGAAGAAGAAGAAGAAGAGATTGGATTTATACCCCGCCCTCCACTCCCCAAGGGAGTCTCAGAGCGGCTTACAAACTCCTTTCCCTTCCCCTCCCCACAACAGACACCCTGTGAGGTAGGTGGGGCTGAGAGAGCTCTGAGACAACTGTCCTTGAGAGAACAGCTGGTCCAGAGCTATGGCTTGCCCAAGGTCATCCAGCCAGGTGCAAGTGGAGGAGTGGGGAATCAAACCCGGTTCTCCCAGATTAGAGTCTGTGCACTTAACCACTACACCAAACTGGCTCTCAGGAGCTTGGGTTGGGCAGGGTTCTCCCTTCCCCGTTTTATCCACATAGCAACCCTTTGAGGTAGGTGAGGCTGAGGGAGTGATGTCCCCGAGATCACTCATTAGGGACAATGCTCCCTTTAAGCTCCAGTGTTGTGAGCAGAAATTCTACCTTGTGAGCGAAAAAAGCTAGTAGCGTTAAAGTTGTGAGTGAATCACATTTGACTATCACACAAACTAGGTCTCTAGAAGACTATTTCCATAACCTTGTAAAAAAAATCTCAGAATAAATTCTTTTAAGTTAGATTTAAACTATATTTTTAGAATAAATTAAACATTATAAGAGAAAACAGAATCAAGTCAAATTTAATCCACCCCTTTCCACTATATTGGTAGACCTGGCCTCCAGAGAACAGGTCTACCCGCCCCAGTCCACTATATTGGTAGACCTGGCCTTGGATCGTCACCCTGTGCTGAGCCTTAGAAAACATACCAGCATATGGGGGGAGGGGCAATTGCTGTCTACTTTTTAAAAAAAAGAAATGTGACAACCAATATTATAGGTCAAGTATAACAGAGGTGGAACAATCACTGTCAGAACCCTGCCTCGCCTAATAAATAGCTGCTTAAATGTTAGCAATCTGCCCAAACTACTTATTTATTCAAATATTTATATCCCACTTTTCCCTGTGACTCAAGGCAGCTTACAAATCATACTGAAAAACATAATAGGGGTATTCAAAAAAAGAAGATCATTTCTGGTTCCATTATAGCCTATGGGGCCCATTATAGTCAATGGCCCCCGTAGACTATAATGGAGAATTGATCTGGGGGGTATTTAGGGCTCGGGGGAGCCTGTTTTTTGAGGTAGAGAGACCAAATCTGTAGCATAGCTGGTGCCTCTCCTCACCCCCCCCCCCAAGTTTCAAAAAGATTGGACCAAGGGGTCCAATTCTATGAGCTCCTGAAGAAGGTACCCCCATCCTTCATTGCTGTCGATGGAGGGGAAATGCTCAGTTCACTTGCAGGCTGTGCTGCCAGCTATATTCCCTGCACTGCCAGGTAAAATGTTGTGTGCCAGCACCCCCCCCCCCCCAAGCACAGGTTAGCGGGAACCTTGGTAGGATCTGAAGCCAAGCCTTTCCAGTCCTACTCTTAACCAACACACCACACTAGATCTGCATTATGAGAGCAAACTATTTAGATATCCTGTCACTTCCCATTTCTCTATACTTTCTGGAGTCCCCAAGAGCTATTAGTCAACAATTAGACTGTAAATGAGTAGAGAAGTTAATGACTTCAGTAAGCTTTAAGAATGTTAATAACTGTGTCGGAATGAACCGTAAAAGAATGATTCCTTGTATTGAGATGTTTTCTATATATTAAGTTAAATCCAAATAAACAACAGCAAAGAAAAACAAGGAAGTACATCAATTCATTAAAAAGACATAAGAGATGTCTTAAAGTACTTATATCAGTGTTGGCAGAAAAGGGAGTTACTTAAATGTATAGATAGTTCTTAATTTAAAATCAAAGACTGAAACACATACTGCCTTGGTTTGCGTGGAATGGAGACAAAATACAATATAGTTATTTGTTCCGGTGAGCAATCAGCTCGTACAAGGGGCCGCCTTATGTCAGGATGCGAGACCACCACTTGGCACTGCTAGGAGGATTTGGGTGGTGGGGGGGGACAATGCAACATCACTTCCGGTGGAAAACCTGGAAGTGACATCATGACACCCGAGATGACGCTCTAGGGTTCACCAAAAACTCAGAGCATCACTCCCGACATTGTGGTGTCATTTCCATCCCCACCCCACCCCAGTTTTCACTGTTTTGGAAGGGCTCAGTGGACGAGCCTCTCCTTTGTATGCAGAAGGTCTCAGGTTCAGTCCTTGGGCAGTAGGTGATATGAAAGATCTCAGCCCAAGACCCTGGAGAACCACTGCCGGTCTGAGTAGACAATACTCATTGAAGGGCCAGTGGTCTGATTCTGTGTAAGGCAGCTTCATGTGTGTTCATGTGTACTTTTATCCTGTTGGCCTTTGAGGTACCAGCAGGCAAGGGAGAGGGTGACCAGGAGGTCTCCTACTATACTGAGAAATCTGTCATCCCTGCTGCTGCTGGTATTGCCCTTCCTGGGACAAATGCTCAGCAAAACCACTCTTTCAATGTCATTTTTAATCACATGATTATGCCTGGTATTTGTGAGTTCTTTGCAGTGTGATGTTAGGGATTCCTCAATGAGAAGGTAAGTGATAGGGGAGAAGCTTAGATGGAAGACAGCTCGTCCACAATCACTGGGTTTCCTGCAGTGCACAGTCACAGAGAAGTGGGCATATTGATATTGTAAACCGTGTTGTCTTTCACATCATGTCATTGTGAGGCTTAAAATGCCTGATCCAGTAGCTTGTGTGAACAGATTGTGACCTTCGAATGCTTCCCAGAATCCTCTGCAGCCACCTGGTTCTGTAGCAAAAGTGTCCTTGACCAAACCAGTCAAAAGGTGGGAGTTGTTCCCTGAAGGTAGATCATTTGAAAATCATTGGGTGTCAAGCATAAGGCCCAGAAACCGGGACTGGCCTGTCCAGGGCCCTTGGGCGGCCCACAGACAACTAGTGCAAGGGAGGGTACCGGAGATTGCTCGAGGGGAGTGGGCAGAGCCACTCGGATTGTGGCTTCACCATGGCGGAACAACCTCGTCTGCAGCAGTCAAGCAGTGTAGCGGTGTCTGCCCAGTGCTGCACCACTGGCTCTCCAGTTTGCCCATATGGGTTTTCCTCTGCACACACCCCCTCCCAGCACCTGGGGCCTTGCAGTGAGGATACACCAACTCGGAGCTTACCAGTTGCTGCCCTTTATACAGTTTATCTCTCTGGTACCTGGCATTTCATGTATGGCACGCATGGCCTGGCCCAACAAAGTGACATTTATGTCAGATGCGGCCCTCATAACAAATGAGTTCAACCCGGCTGATCTAGACTATTGTGCCAGTATAGACCAAGACAAAAGTCTAGCTACCTTAAACAGTAGGTGAGACTATAAACCTACTACATTTGAGGTAGACCGCTCTGGGCTGAAGGGCTTCAGATTTTGTCACATGATTTTATGTTCCTTCATACAAAATAAAATCCCTGTTTGTAGTAGAATCCTTTATGCTTCATGTATTCAGCTTTCCTTTTCCCCGATAGACTGGGTTTTGATAAGTAGACAGCCTTTTTTCATAGAACAGGGGTCTCCAACCTTTATGAGCCTGAGGGAACCTTTGGAATCCAGGCACTGTGTAGTGGGCATACTGACAAAATGGCTCTCAGGGGCTGGAGCCAGCCACCTAGGGCTGCCACAGTTTGTCTTTAATCATACAGTGAAGATCCTTGTGTTGTGGTGGCAGCTGCCACCAAAGCAACTTAAAAAAAAAAAAGAAACCCTGCACTGCCAATCAAATTTCCAGTGACCAGTCAAAAGCCATGATGGGCAAAAACCCTACCTGGCCCCACCCACTTTCTAAAAACACTTGGTGGGCACCAGGAAAGGTATCAGCAGGAACTATGGTGGCCACGGGCACCATGTTGGGGAACCCTGGCGTACGAGAAGATTCATTTAAGTGAGCCGCTCACCTGCATTCCAAAGTGCTACATCCCAGGTGCAAGGTAAAAAGGTAGAGGTTTCCCTTGCTCGAAAGCCAGTTGAATCCGACTCTAGGGGGGCGGTGCTCATCTCCGTTTCCAAGCTGAAGAGCCAGCGCTGTCCAAAGACGTTTCCATGGTCATGTAGCCGGCATGACTAAACATCCAGGCACACAGAACGCTGTTGCCTTCCCACTGAAGCGGTACCTATGTATTTACCTGCAACTTCTTGCTTTCAAACTGCTAGGTTGGCAGGAGCTGGGATCAGAGACAGGAGCTCACTCCATCACACGGCACTTAGGTCTCGAACTGCCAAGCTACCGACCTTCCGGTCTGCAGCTCAGCATCTTAACCTCTGAGCTACCACAGCCCTTACCTCAGATGCCACTCAGATGCAAATCTACTACCTCTTTTACAGAGAATTTGGACTATATTACCCTCCCCCCATTTTTCTCTCTGGATTATAGTTGTTACTTGAAACAACACTGTGTCTTGCAGAAAACATATTTCGGTTCCTTTCCAGAATTGGGGCAATTTTTTGTGCATTTACAGTAGTGAAAGTTGATTAACAAGGAAAAGACGCCCCTTTTGTATGCATACAGTGAAATGTAATCTCCTCCAAGCGGAAGCCATTTAAGATGAAGAAATATTACTGGGAATTGATATTTCTTTAGAAATGTATCAGAATCATCTCTAAATTGAACTTTATTTCCAATTTAAATATTTTTGGCAGTTTACTGTGGAGACAAAATGTTTTCATCCAGACACAGTGCTGTTAAGTAAAGAAATGGGCCTTTTGGAGAAACTACTTTTTACATACGGAAGATTAGACTAGTGAGTCGAGTTCTTTTGCTTTTCCAGCAGCCGAATGCAAAGTTGCATGAATGTGGGAAGAAAATTCAAATAGATTTGCTGTTGAATTTTCATTAAAATAAGGGGGGAAATTCAAGGTGAGACTGGATGGTTCTTGCTTGGGCAAACCTAAAAAGCAGTCTTAAGAAAACAAAGAGACTTTTAATGATCCAAGTTTTTACCACACCGAGGATCTCTAGAAGACTTGTTCTGGTAGTCCAACAGTGCTGTGGGTGTTATTGTGTGTCCCGGGCCCCAGGGAAGCCAGGCTCGCTGGAACCAGAGCTAGGGCCTTTTCGGTGGCAGCTCCAGTCTGGTGGAATGAGCTCCCGGAGGAGATCAGGGCCCTGTGGGACTTAATGCAGTTCCGCAGGGTCTGCAAGATGGAGCTCTTCCGCCAGGCCTTTGACTAGGAGCCGCCACCAGTAGTATCATCCATCGCGAGCAACACCTGTGATGTGGGCTGGCCCTGAACACAGCCCAGGCTCGAGGTTCAGGGGGGATTGGACCCCAACCCCGATAGGAAGCCATCTGATTAGTGATGACTGGAAGCATTTTATTGTAATTTATGGTAATTTATCTGTAATTTATTGGAACTGTTTTATTATTGTTGTTGATTTTCACTGTTTTATGATGTACTGGATTAGCACTTTCTGCCCTTGTGTGCCTTCCTGAGCCCGCTTGCGGGGAGGGCGGGGTATAAAAATGAAATATGAATAAATAAAATAAAATAAATATTTACCTAGAATCAGCTCTGGCCATATTAGGGTTGCCAAGTGCTTCTGTTTGACTGGCGGGGGGGGGGGAGTCTTCTTCTTATTGGGAGTTCCCCGCCATGTGCGCAAAGCACGTGCGCTGCGATGATGTTACCGGAAGTGACATCATCACATTGTGCATGTTGCCAGGGTGACACTCTGGCAATCGCCCAAAAACTCTATGGTACCATAGAGTTTTTGGGGTGATTGCTAGAGCGTTGCCCCAGCAACGTGCACAACGTGATGATGTCACTTCCCGTGACATCATCACACTGGGGAAGTCATCCTGACTGGACAACTTCGGGGATGGGGTTGCCCCCACTGGCCAAATCCAGGCCAGCGGATTAAGGACCCCTGTAGCGGGGGATCCCCTGCCCCCCGGGCAGACTTGGCAGCTCTGGGCCATATCATAAGCCAATGATACAGCCAATGTTTTGAAATTAGTGGGTTTAGACTAAAAACTTCTCATGCTGGAAATTTCGGGGCTAATTATGAGCCAAGGCCAAGCTTCTGAGGGGAATAGGATTAGTTTATAATTAACTTGTCTCCAGCCCACCTTTTTAATTCCTGATATGAAGATAGTAAGAGCACTTAGGCCCAGCAGCAGAATAGTGAGTGTTGGGATAACTAACAAAGGTAGTTTTTTGGATCCTCACTAAGTTCACACAAACCTTGGGAGACTATAATTCACAGGGGTCCTGGACTAGAGTTTCCAACTGTGGGTTGGGAAATTCCTGAAGAGTTAGGGGAGGAGCTTGGTAGGGTTGCCAACTTCCAGGTGGTGACTGGAGATGTCCTGCTATGACAACTGATCTCCAGGTGAAAAAGATCAGTTCACCTGGAGAACTGAACCACGAAACAGGAGGTTCATTTGCAAACTGAAGAAGTTTGTGGTTTGTGACCCTGCAAACCCTGTTGAAAGGGACCACGGTCCCTTTAAATGCGGTTCTCAAAAAGCCCGAAAACAGCTGAGTGTTAGGGAGCAAGCTGGCTTCAGCTGTCTCTTGCAGTTCCTTTAAACAGCCCCCCAAAAACAGCTGAGTGGTGAGGAGCACACTGCTCCCATCTGCTCAGCTGTTTTTGAGGCTTTAACAGGGAACAGAAAGCAGGGGTTTAAAGGGACTTGGAATCCTTTTAAACCCAGGATTTCTGCTCTGTCCATGAACTGCCACAAACTGCTTTGAAAGTTTGTGGAAGTTCTTAAGGGTAGACCCTTCATGAACTTCAGTTTGCAAACTACAAACGGGGCAAAATTTCAGTACATGTTTTGCTTTTGGTGTTGTGGTTTGTGCCCCTCCCTATTCAAGAGGGCTTTTCGTTCCAGGCAACAAAGTTGCACTGTACTAAATGATTCATAAAGTTATTTAGCTAAGTTATTAGGGACAGTGGACTGTGCTACTGTGTTTAGCTTACTAAAAGTAGGATTCTACTATGTAGTTTTTGTATCATTTAACGAGTTGTGTTAAGACTTACACTTTGCTTCAGTTCTGGTTTTTTAGATTTCTGATTGGTCCTATAACCTTAATCCTATTGCATTGTCTATTGCATACCCCATCCTGTTGATTGCATTGACTCACTCTGTGTAATGCTCCTTGAGTCCCAGTGGGAAAGGTGGACTATAAATGGCATAAATAAAAATACATCAAATTGCTGATTGTGTAGTTTGGTGCTCAAACCCAAGTACTTACCATAGCGGGGCAATGAGCATCATAGAACAGCTTTTCTGATAGAAATAGAGAAATCTGCACACCAGAATGATGGAAGCAACAGAAGTTCAAAATTACTGAAGTCTGCAACATTCCCAATGCATCAGGAAAATAAACTGGCAGTGGGCAGAGGTGTATGTTGTTGCGAACCTGTGTAGGCATGACACATTTTCTTCCAAGGTTTTTTTAGGAGTTCTACAGATGGCTTGCATGCTGATGATAGAAGGGCATTTGTGGCGTTGGAGGGTGTGTGTACGATATTTCCCCTTCCGGCTGCAGATCTTCCACTTTCCTCCTACCCCATTTGTGTGGTTTTGCTTACCAACAGGAACCAAATTTCAGGGGAAGGGATACAGTGGGCTCTTGTAGTGAACGTGCGGAGGCAAGGAAACTCCTGCTGCTAGAGCAGGGATCCTCAAACTTTTTAAACCTGCAAGCACCTTGGGAATTCTGACACAGCATGGAGGGTGCAGCGACAAAATGGCAGCCATAAAATGGCTGCTGTAGGAAGTGGAGCCAACTACAAATTGGTTGTCTCAGCTTACTTTCAGGCACATAGCCCGCCATTTTCTTCAGGGGAAATTATCTCTATTGCTTAGTGATCAGTTGTAATAGTGGGAGATCTCCAGGGCCCACCTGGAGGTTAGCAACTCAAGTCTGAAACAAAAGGAAATAGTAGCTTGCATGCTTAAAAGGACTGTACTAGGGGTGTGCAAAAAAACCCGGTATTTTTCAGTTCAGGTCTATTGGCCTCGAAAAATTTCGGTATTCCTCAAAAATTTCAGATACTGGTATTTGAGTCTGGGTTTTTTCAAAAATCTTGAATTGTATCAGGAACAACCCAGCCCGACCCTGGGGCTGGCTTGACTTCTCCTGCAGCGCAGTGTAACAACTCTGCATGCTGAAAGGGTCTCCATAGACGTTCAGCCAAGCTGTTCCCCTAAATGCCTTCAACATTCCTAGCTTTAAAGCCCTAAATGGCCAGAGTCCAACATACCTGAGGGACCTCCTTTCCCTGTATATACCCCAGAGGGCACTACGGTCAGGGGCGCAACATCGCCTGGTGATTCCAGGCCCCAGGGAGGCCAGGCTCGCTGCCACCAGAGCAAGGGCCTTTTTGGTGGTGGTTCCTTACTGGTGGAATGAGCTCCTGGAGGAGATCAGGGCCCTGCGGAACCTTATGCAGTTCTGCAGGGCCTGTAAGATGGAGCTCTTCCACCAGGCTTTCAACTAGGAGCTGCCCCCCCCCCACTACCATCACCAACCACTATTAATATCTGTGGCGGAGGCTGACTGCAACCTGGATTCGGCCATACCACCTGCAAAACCGGAGACCTCTGAGTAATACATGGTACACCATTTTGTTTGTTAACTATTATAAGCATTTTAACTGTAAATTGTTGATTGTTGTAGTTGATTGTTTTAACTGATTTTAAATGTTTATGAACCTTGGCAGATTGGGCCAAGCTATGTGAGCCGCTCTGAGCCTGCTTGCAGGGAGAGTGGGCTATAAATATAATTAATTAATTAATTAATTAATTAATTAATAGCTATCCCCCACACTGCTTCTATCTCACATAATTATTTTTACTTATTTACAAAATTTGTATCCCGCCTTTTTGCACTTACAATGGCATGAGAGGCAGCTGATGATGTAAAACAAACATTGGGGTCCCCAAAGAGGTGCCTGTGAGTGCCATGCCACCTGCTGACACCTTTCCTGGTGCCCGCTATGTATTTTTTAAACGTGGGTGCAGACAGGTGGGGGCTGCTGTCTTGCTGGGCTTCTGATTGGCCAGTAAAGGTTTGATCGGGTATGCAAATTAAAATAATGTAGTTTTGGGGACAGCTGCCTTCACAATATTGGCTTTGTTCTTACTCCTCTTCCCGAATGCAGATTTAAAATTTACTCCAATTGTCCCCTGCACCTGGGCTCCCTCATGGTGGCCATTTTGTGGTTGTGCCCACCATACTGTGTCAGAATTTCAACTGTGCCCATGGACTAGTAAAGGCTGGGGACCGCTGACATTCATAATAAAATCAAATTTTATGAACATTAAAATGAACCCTGCTCCCAAGCCACAAACAGTTATAAAACAAAGTAAAAAAAACCAGTTAAAATACATACAAACCATAAAAACCCTTATAAATATGTTGGTTTGGGAAGAGGGATCATTGAGGGAATGCCAAATATTTGGCTTCTTTGTGGGTGTGGCCCGCACCTTGGTGTCCTGGTAGGGTTGCCAAGTCTTCAGTACTCACCCGCGGGGGGGAGTCCTCCTCCGGCCGGGAGTTTCCCTGGTGCACACGCTTTGTGTGCGCGCCTGGCGACGTCACCAGAAGTGACGTCAGTACATTGGGGGCATTGCCAGGGCGACACTCTGGCAATCGCCCCAAAACTCTATGGTATCATAGCGTCGCCCTGGCAATGCCCCCCAACGTGCTGACGTCACTTCCGGGTGATATCATTACGTGGGGGAAGTCGTCCTGGCTGGACGACTTTGGGGGTGGGTCTCTCCCCGCCGGCCGAATGCTGGCTGGCGGATCGGGAACCCCTTTAGCGGGGGATCCCCCGCCCCCCGGGCTGACTTGGCAGCCCTATGTCCTGGAGGGGTATATGTTACATAGGCTGCGGTCACACAGACTAAATAATCCACTTTCTATTCACTTTCCAACTGGATTTTGCCAGTTCACACAGTAAAATCCTGTTGGAAAGTGCCATGGAAGTGGATTGAAAGTGGACTATTTAGTCTGTGTGACTGCAGCCATAATGTGATATGAGTTGGTGTGGTGGGGCCTCATGTAATTGGGATTGGCTGTCCTTGGTAGTGCCCTTGGCTGTGATTCTCTTTGGAAAGTTTCTGGTTCTAACACTGGAGTCCAGTTGATGTGGCTTGATTGAATTTCATCTTGTGGGGGAAGGGATTATTTGGGGTTTTATTGTCAGTCGTACATTTTAAATTAAATCTGGAACCATGGGGGAAGGTAGGGCGTGAATATTTTAAGGGGGAGGGGGGAATCTGTATATATCCAGGTATTAACTTTGCTAACCAGGCAATTATAAAAGGGTGTTCTGGTAAGGGTGTACAACATAAAGGATTGTGATTGGTAGTCAGAATGAAATCTCCTGATTGGTTTGGCCTGGTAAATAATACTTTGAGTCTAGCAAATACTGCCTTTGTTAGGCCAACAGATCAGTATCTCTCGCTTCCTGGATGGTAGCCTTCAGTTTCCCCAGCTTTGCCCGTGCCCTGTGGATTCAGTGGTTTATCTTGAGAACAGGTTCTTGAAGCAGGCAGTGTCCCCAGTTGGGTTTGGGTATGGCTGCTCACAGGGTTGCTGACCTCCATGTGCGGCCTGCTGTTATCCCTGAATTACTGCTGAACTCCAGACTACAGAAATCAGTTTCACTGGAGGAAATGGAGCTATTATAGGGTGGAGTATCTGGCATCTCATCACATCCCAGCTGAACTCTCTTCCCTCCCCAGATTCTGCCCACCACAGGCACTGTTCCAAATCTCCAGGAATTTCTTAAGCCAGAGTTGGCAGCTCTTACCTGGTCCCAGTTTAATATACCTATACTAAATACTTTATAACACACCTATAATTTTTATATATATATATAACCCGTATGTGCTCAAGAGCCCATTTTGTTAATCCAATGAAGCAGCTGTAGATGAGGGATCCCTGACCTTCTTGAGCCTGTGGGCAACTTTGAGATTCTGACACAGGGCAGTGGGTACAGTCACAAAATGGCTACCATAGGAGGCAGAGCCAATCACAAAATGGCTGCCATGGGAGGCAGAGCCAATCACAAAATGGCTTCCATGGGAGGCAAAGCCACTCACAAAATGTCACAGAGCAAGGTTATATATAACTCTAGTGGCAGAACCAGTCTGATGTAGTGGTTAAGTGCACGGACTCTAATCTGGGAGAACCGAGTTTGATTCCCTACTCTTCCACTTGCAGCTGCTTGGATGACCTTGGGCAAGCCATAGTTTTGTCAGAGCTGTCCTTGAAAGAATAGTCCTTGAAAGAGCTCTCTCTGCCCCGCCTACCTCACGGGGCGTCTGTTGTGGGGAGGGGAAGGGAGAGGAGTTTGTAAGACACTCTGAGACTTCGAGTGAAGGGCGGGGTATAAATCCAATCTCTCCTTCTTCTCTTCTACCTCTTCGAAAATTTCAAGCAAAAACAGGATGCCGTTTTATCACAGCCAATCACAAACCCTGCTGAGCAAAAGCTTCATCTAGCCCACACTCTTTTTAACAGTGCTTGACAGGCCCCAGGAAACGTGTCAGCAGGTGCCATGGTGCCCACGGGCGCTATGTTGGGGACCCCTGCTGTAGACTATGAATGTTGATGTACCATAACACTGCAGTTCTAAGCAGAATTATACCCTTCTAAGTCCATTAAAGTCAGTGGGCTTAGAAAGGGTGTAACTCTGCTTAGGACTGCACTGTAAATTACTTTGATGGTGCCACACAACTCTTAATACAAAGAGAACAATCACAGCTCACCCTCGGGACTTTTTTTATATTGGATTTCACAGTACATATGTCCAGAAATATTCTCTGCTCATAAACACTGAAAGCCTCCTTATTATTATGCTGTATATGATTTCAGTAGCTCTTTTGGCCTTGCATGAACCATAATAATATTTTAAAAATATTATTTCTGCAGGAAATCTTCTAAAATGCCTAAATGTGCCTGAAATACATTTGGTGGGAATCTTTAGCCAACCCTTTAATGGCCTTCTGATACTTAAAGGAAAGCTTTCAAAAGAAATGTGGGATCAGTGCAAAGTAGATTAATTCTAGTTTCTATAAATAAGCTATAAAAAGTTAAACAGTCCTCTAGTCCATCCCCCCCCCCATTGTGGAGTGTGGAGCCTGTAGGGTTGCTGACTCTGGGTTTGGAAAGTCCTGGAGATTTGTGGGAGGAGCCTGGGAAGAGAGGAGTTAGGGGAGGGGCCTCGGTTGGGTATCGTGCCATACAGCCCACCCTCCAATGCTGCCCTTTTCTCCAGGGGAACTAATCTTTGTAGTCTGAAGATCAGGGCTTTTTTTGTAGAAAAAGCCCAGCAGGAACTCATTAGCATAATAGGCCACACCCAACAGCAGAAACTCATTAGCATATTAGGCCACACCACTGACAGCACAGCTTATTAGCATATTAGGCCACACCCCCATGTTATCAGCAGAGTGGTCACCCAGCCACACCCACCTTTTGCTTCTTACTCTGTTTACCTTGTTTGTTGTCAAAACCCAGGGCTTCTTTTGTAGCAGGAATTAATTTGCATGTCAGGCCACATACCCCTAGTGTAGCCAGTCCTAATGAGTTTCTGCTGTTGGGTGTGGCCTATTATGCTAATGAGTTCCAGCTGGGTGTGGCCAACTCAGGAGCCAGCCGGAACTCCGTTCCTGTGCATTCCTGCCCAAAAATAGCCCTGCTGAAGATGAATTGTAATTTAGGAGAACTCCAGGCACTACCTGGAGGTTGGTAACATGAGGTAGTTCTGGATTGGTTGCTCTTTTTTAGAGTCATAAAAGCCATTTATGTGATCCATGTATGGGGGGGAGTGCCAGCCCACATTCCAGATCAGTTGTGTGTGTGTTAAGTGTCCTCAAATCACTCCTGACTCATGGTGACCCTACAAATTAATGATCTCCCAAAACGTACTACAGTTACCATCTTTGCTCAGGTCTTGCAGACTGAGGGCCTTGGTGGCTTCCTTGATTGAGTCAATCCATCTCGTGTTGGGTCTTCTTCTTTTCCTGCTGCCTTGAACTTTTCCAAGCATTGTTGTCTTTTCCAGGGAGTCTTGTCTTCTCAGAATGTGACCAAAGTACAAGAGCCTCAGTTTAGTCATTTTTGGCTTCGAGGGAGCGTTCAGGTTTGATTTGATCTAGAACCCACTTATCTATCTTTCTGGCGGTCCATGGTGTCTGTGAAACTCTCCTCCAACACATATTTCAAAGGAATCCACTTTTTTTGTGTCAAATTCCTTCATTGTCCAGCAGATCCGTTACATACACAATCTATTTCAGTGTGATTATGTGCAAGTAATTGAGCATAAGAACTACGTAGCTGGATAGCAGCAAATCGTGCAATCATTTCAGACATGTCTTCAGAAGGATATGGTGTACTACCTACCAATGCTCCCTCTAAGCTGTGGAGTCCTGTGAGCAAAAATTCTACTTTGTGAGCTGCTGGCATGAAAGTTATTTCTTCAAATTTTTAGAGCTTAAGAAGAAGGCTTTCAGCCAGATATTTTAGAGAAGAAGGCTTTCAGCCGGATATTAAAGAAAGGACTGGTTGCTACTTTCAGAAATAAATGAAATGGCTTGCTCCTATTTAAGTACTTCAAATGGAACTAAAAGATAATTTGATGTAAGCTGAAAAGAAGGCAATTTGAAATTGGATCCAGAAGATATAAAGAAAGCTAAAAAGAACTTAAGCTCTAAATATTTGAAGAAAGTATAATAGAAGCTAAGCTACATCTAGAGGCTGACACCTTTTACTCAATATACTACTCCTGAGGAAGACTGAAGAAATGAGTGTTTAACCGGGTGCTCATTGAGGATGTTGGACTTTTCTTTCAAAATAATTGATATCTATAAGAGTTATTAAATGTTAGTGTCATTTTAAGAGGATGTTGGACTCAAAAGAACATCCATATTCAGAGGTTGTAACACTCTGCATCCCAGAGCCAGGAGGCAACCTCAGGGGAAGACCTTGGCCTCTGTGCCCTGTTGTTGGCTCTCCAGAGGAACTGGTTGGCCACTGTGTGAGACAGAATGCTGGACTAGATGGACCCCTGTTTTGATCCAGCAGGGCTCTTATGCCTGAGTAGTATATGCAGAAAGATTTGTCTGCAGACATATATGTCTGTATGCATATGTGAGTCAACATATTCCTGCTCCCTTCCTCTCTGCACATGCCTGGGCTATCCAAGTCAGGACATCACACAGGTACGTGTGAGTAAATGCAAATGGAACATCTCTGTTATTCATGTCAGGAACTTCTATACAGGCAGGGCTCTTTTTGTAGAAAAAGCCCAGCAGGAACTCATTAGCAAAATAGGCCACACCCAACAGCAGAAACTCATTAGCATATTAGGCCACACCCCTGACAGCACAGCTCATTAGCAATTAGGCCGGGGCTGGGAAGGCACAGGGCAGGCATCGAAGCTTGCCTCCCCCCCCCCCGAGCTTCTCCACCTCACTTCAGCATCACCTTTCTAGTCTACCCCCCCCCCCCCCCGAACTAGACAGCCGGGGAAAGGTGCTGCTGAAGTGCCTGGGATCTGAAAGATCCCAGGCACTTCAGTATCACCTTTCTAGTCTCCTACCCCCCTCCAAAAGATCGTGAAGGGAAGCAGGCATGTTTGCCTGGCTGCCCTCGGTCAACAGCCAGCCCACCACGGTGTGCAGGCTGGGGAGACCGAGGGCAGCCAGGCAAACATGCCCGTTCCTTCCCTGAGCCTCTCCGCTTTTGCGGAGAGACTCAGGGAAGTGCAGGGGGGCATGGTTAAATGATTTTCTCTCCCTCCCCCAGATTGGGGAGGGAAAGAAAGGCATTTTCAACTTGCCAGGGTTCCCTGACTGCCCTTTTCCAGCTGGGACATGTCAGCTAGAGAAGGGAAGGCAGAGAGAGGCTTTTCCTTGTCAATTTCACGCTCAGCTGACTGGTGGGAGTGAAATTGACAAGGAAATCTGGATGGGCTCCCCAGAGGGAAAGAGGGCATTTTAACATGCCGCCTTTCCCTCTTGTGTGTAAGGTGGGGAGGGCAGCATGCTCTGTAGCCATGCATGCCAGAGGTTTTCGTTGTAGGTGTGGCCGACTCAGGAGCCAGCCGGAACTCCATTCCCGTGTGTTCCTGCCCCAAAATAGCCCTGTATACAGGTAACTAAACAACTTGGGGTTTCATGCATTTAATTACAAAGGCTGGGGGCTATGGAAGTTCATATCTCAATAAGCCATAACAAATTTGGGTGTGTGTTGTTCGTGCACCAGACTAACATATTGATTCATGAAGGATAAGTCTGTCAATGGCTACTAGCCGTAGCGACTAAGGGGAACCTCCACATTCAGAGGCACTATTGCTCTGAATCCCAGACCTAGGAGGCAACCTCAGGGGAAGGCCTTGACCTCTATGCCCTGTTGTTGGCTGTCCAGAGGAGCTGGTTGGCCACTGTGAAGCAGAATGCTGGATTAGACGGACCCTCACTGGTCTGATCCAGCAGGGCTTCTCTTACATTCTCATGCCCTCTTTGACTGCATCTTCCTTTTCTACCTTTCTGTTCACCTCATATTGCCCATCCAGTCCAGCGTTATCTACTTTGGCAGCAGCTCTTCCCAACAACCAGTCCAATAGCCTTCTGCAGGTTTGCTACCTGACTCTTTTAACTGGAGCTGGGCCTCGGAACCACCTCCATGCCAGACATTTCCTAGCGCTCAACGGTGCCCCCTCCTACCCATCTGTTTTTACATCTCCAGTACTTTGGTGAGTATCTTCAACACACCAGTGCTTCTGAGACGCTTGTTAAGAATCTGACCAAACGTTCGCACCGTGAGGATGGAGGCATTCATGCTCCATGCTGGGAAGAAGTAAAACTCTGTTCAGCCTAGTGAGAGAGCTGTCATTTTGCTTTCCAGCTACTTACGCTGGGCGTCTTTTTGGCCTACGGTATGCAGGCTTTGTGTGACAGGTGTGCCCAATTGCATCTTGTATTTGTTGCTGTTTGTGCAGTGTCGGCACCAGCTCTCTTTCTAAACCAATTACCTACATAGTTTTCACTTGGAGGTGACCGCTTTTTACAGCACAGATATTTTCGGCACACCCAGGGAATGTCTAACTGTGCCTAGCTCTGATGTTTCTGTTTGTATTAGGGTTAGCAGGTCCTTCCTGGCTACCAGCAGGGGGTGGGGGAGTAGGGTTACTAGCTCGAGGTTGGGGACTCCTGGAAACTTGGGGATGGAGCCTATGGAGGACAGCAACCTCAGTGGGGTACAGTGTCATAGAGTCCACCCTCCAAAGCATCCATTTTCTCCAAGGGAGCTGATCTTTGTCACCCGGAGCTGAGCTGTAATTCCAGGGAATCCCCAGGGCCCACCTGGAGGCTGGCATCCCTTGTTTGAATCCCTGTCTATTGGTCCATTGTATAGCTGGCTCTCTCCTCCTCAGAATAACCCCGTGACATAGGTTAGGGTGAGAGTGCTTGACACACCCACAGTCACTCAGCAAGCTTCCGTGGTAGAGTGTGAGGCTTCTGTACTAACAGAAAAAAATCAGACCTTTGTTGATGAAGCAAAGTTCTTTATTAGTCTTAATACTGCTTGACAGGTTCTCGAATGTTTGTTAGAGATACCAGATAGAAAACAGTCAGAGTTAATATACCCTCCCTTCCATTTGAACCCCAACATGAAACCAATCAGATTTAGGATAGAAAACGCGGGAGAAGGGATCGGGCCGTTTGGATTCCCACAGGAAGGTGAGGTGCGAAAGTTATAAAAATTCCCTTCTTGATCTGGGTGACCCAGATGTGTGAAGCCTATGCATAATAACTGGCCCTGGTGGCAATAACAGACCTTCAAGGTTTTCACAACAAGATAAGACATTCTCAGGCCCGGGAACAGGGGGGAGGGATGCTTGGGAGGAAAGGCCATTTGTTCTTGGTGACGTGCAAGAATACAGGGTCGCCATTCTCCTGACGAAAATGGTTACATTGTCCAGGACTCAAAAAAGCAATACATCTCAAGGTGATAAAGCAGGGAGGGGGAAGTAGACAGAGAGGGAGACAAGCAACAATTCACTTGATCAGAGAAAACGAAAGCAATTACAATGAAGCCTTTGTCAGGCCACCTGACATAGAGGAGGGCTTCAGAGCTGGGTCTCCCAGATCCTAGTCTAGCGTTTTAACCATTGTACCACACTGGTGCCCTCTTGCGTGCCCAATTATGGAATATGGTTCCTCCATAACTAGCAAGCTTAAAAGAAGATGCTAAGTTCACCATGGAGCATATGAGGAGCTCAGATTGTAAGACAAAAGGCCCTTCTGGCTCCAAGACCTCTGGCAGTGTGGTGGTTGCTCCCCAAAACACAGAGAAGAGTTTTCTTACGCTAAAAGTCAGAAAAATAACTAACAGGTATGTTCGCTATGAAAGTATGCTCTGTTTTTCTAATTGTCAGCTCCGGGTTGGGAGCTTCCTGGAGATCCAGGGGCAGAGTTTGGGGAGGGGAGGGAGCTTAGCAGGAAGTCCATCCTCCAAAGGAGCCATTTTCTTCAGGGCACCTGATCTCCATTGTCTGGAGATCAGTTGTAATTCTGCGAGAACTCCAGGCCCCACCTGGAAGTTGGCACCCCTAGCTGCTAATGATGCTAGCCCCAAACGATGCAGCTAGCTGGAGAGAGTAGGGATGCAAATCTCTGCATCGTGCGTAATGTCTAACTCGGCTGTTAAGTACACGGTACGATTCTATTTTAGTCCCTAAACCTTTTACCAGGTGTCCTGGAAGTTGCCCAAGAACGCAGTGTGTGGGGTGGGCGGGGGAAATTTTGCAGATTAAATATGTGTGTGCATAGATGATGTAACGTGGGTGGATGAAATCTTGACGTTCCATCAGTCGATACCCGTGCATTATAATTGAAACCTTATCTTCCTCTTGGTTTTCTGCCGCTAATTTCTGAATGGGCGCTCCAGTTGTGTGGGTGGAAGTACCGTATATGCTCTCTCTCATGTATTATATATACACATAAAACGCAAAGTGCTCCTGCATAATGTCCTTTGGAAAACATCACTGCTTGTTTTGATGTACCATTTCCAATGCCATTAGAGGATAATGCATCAGATGTATGTAGATGCTAAAACAAGTGGCGATCGGGTGATTCAAGACCTAGCAAGCCTTCATCTCTGGAGAGTTCTGTTTTTCGAAAGAATATTTTGGTTGTTTTTCTTTTAAAATCCTCCCATGTTTAGTGTAGTTGTGCATGTGTGGAATTTGTTCCCTGATACAAAATCTGGCTAGTGATGGGAAAATCCTGTTTCTTATTTTCACTTCTTCAGTAAAGTGAATTTCTGACCCTTGGGGTTTTAGAGAGATGATGGAATCTCTGGAGGCTGTAGCTGTGAAGAATTCCGCTCTACTGTCGATGAGAACATCTAGGGAACAGAGTTCATCATGCACGACTGGTATTTTCCCCCTCCCCCTTTTTTTTATTCTGACTTGGTCAACCATGTCTAAAGCATTCAAGAAGAATTGCCCGAGTAGCCGGACTAGTTGATTCTCAATTCTGGCCCATGTTAAGAGCAAGTGGGCTTGATTCTTACAAATTAGCCCCAGGTAATAGTCTCTGTACTATGTTTTGGATGTGATCTATCACATCCAAAGAGTGCATTACCCAGCCAGATTAATGTGGCATACGCAAAGCTTTCTTCATCTTTCTTGTGCGTAATGTCTTAGCAGTTCACTGTGGCAGTGTTCACCCATTTTGAATTTGATATTCCTGGATCTACGGTTGAGTTAGCTTTAGTGAAAGCTTGATAGGCCTTTCATTTCTTCCTGCCAGGTAAAGAAATATGTCATCTATATGTTTACACCGAAATTTGATCGGGCTTCAAGAAAGGCTCTTGGATGAAATACAGAGATGCAGGCTTACACATGCAGTTTTTCCAAAGTGTATAAATTGACGGGTGTTGATGCAAGGTAGCAGGGGGCTTCAATTTTTTTGAGCCTGCAGGTGCCTTTGGAATTCTGACCCCGGGTGGTGGCTGCTGTGACACAGTGGCTCCATACCATGGCTGCTGCAACTTGCCTTCAGCTGCCCAGTGAAGATCCTTGTGCTGTGGTGGCAGCCAGTGTTCTCCCTAAGCTGAGTTAGTGTGAGCTAGCTCACAGTTCTTTAGCCTCCGGCTCACACATTTCTCTCTTAGCTCAGGAAGGATGGCTCCAGAGCAAACTAATTTAGCCAAATTTAGCCAAATCACCTGCTCACAACTTTAATGCCAGTAGCTCACCCAGTAGCATTTTTGCTCACAAGACTCCACATCTTAGAGGGAGCACTGGTGGCAGCTGCTGCCAAAGAAATGTTTTTTAAACGTTTGCTCAGCCATTTGACCCTCCAGTGGCCAGTCAGAAGCTTTGCTGAACAAAAGGCCCACCTGGCCCTGCCCACTTTCTGAAACCACTTGACAGGCACCAAGAAAGGTATCAGCGGGCACCACGTTGGGGACCCCTTCCATAGGGCCATCAGCAAACCCCCCCCCCCACAAAAAAACCTGATTACGAAATGCAAAAGTGTTTTTAGAAAGTGCTCATGACTGGCTTTGCCAGGGATCTACCTAAAGTGATCCTCTCAGGCAATGGGTTAGTAGGATATGGGATTGCCGATCATCCCACCGCCAGTCACCAATCTCCAGGCCCATAGCCACGGTGGGGCTATTCAGGGCTCTGCCGCCTTTCACAAAGGGACAGCCCCACAAGATTTTCTCCTGTAAAAGCTTTTTAAAGAGAAATTACAGCCAAGGAGTGATGGGGCAAGGAGATTGCAGGGAGCTAATTTTATTATTTTTTAACTGTAAAATTCAAACCCCACCCAAAAAAAAAAAAGTGTCCCACATGCCACAAAATCCTGGCTACTGGCCTGTTGATCTCCTGCCTACCCATCTCTTTAGGCACCACCATTTCCTGCAGCTCCATCTGAGAACTGGAGCTACTAAACCTCCTAGCCCTTTCTCTCTCCCAGCCCTCTTTTTTAAAATAGCACAGAAATACCATAGGCCCTATAGGGCATTATGATGCTTCCACCATGATTTTGGTTGCCAAAGCAACTGTAGCAGTTGGTGGAATTGCCAGGGCAATGGAAATGATGGTCAAACTCTGACGAGAGGAAGGAATCTCACAAGAGTTTAGGACACCCTGTATAGTCTTTAAAGACTTAGGCTGGGGGAGACAGGGAAGGAATGTTGAATAGATCTGATTCATTTGCAGAGGTCAAGGATCAGTGAGAGTCTTCAGGTGTCAACATGTATTGAGCTACCAGTGAAAGTACTCTTTCTTTAAGGGCCAAAATAATAATTATAAAGGTGGATTTTTTGGGCAGACTCCTAAGGACATCCCTGCTGCATCAGACCAATAGCCCATTCAGTCCAGCATCCTGTCTCACACAGTGGCCAGCCAGTTCATCTGAAGAGCCGACAACAGGGCAAAGAAGCCAAGGCCTTCATAAGAACATAAGAGCAATTGTCTGTCTAGTCCAGCTTCCTGTCTTACATAATGGCCAACCAGTTCCTCTAGAGGGCCAACAACAAGGCATAGAGGCTGAGGCCTTCCCCTGATGTTTCCTCCTGGCTCTGGGATTCAGAGGCAGAACTTTTAATACATTTTTTTTAGTGCTATCTTTTTGAACACTCACGAACACCCATGAAGTTATTTTATTCTGAATCAGACCGTCAGTCCACTGGGTCAGTATTGTCTGCTCAGACTGGCATAAGAACATAAGAGAAGCCAATGTTGGATCAGGCCAGTGGCCCATCCAGTCCAACACTCTGTCACACAGTGGCCAAAAACACCAGGTGCCCTCAGAAGGTCCAGCAGTGGGGGCAGGAAGCTCTACAGTGGCTCTACAGGGTCTCAGATGGAGGTCTTTCCCCTCACTTATTCTCTGATCATTTTAATGGAAATGCCAGGGATCAAACCTTTTTTGCAGAGTCCTCACAAATTTACAGGAAAACAGAGACATAAAAAATAATTCTGCTCATAGTAACCCGCCTGTTAAAATAAAAGAGGGACCGGCGGCTCATTAGTAATGGTGGTGGAAAGTGCCCTCAAGTCACAGCTGATTTATGGTGTGACCCTCATGAGGTTTTCAAGGCAAGAGATAGTGGCTGGCCATTGCCTGCCTCTGCATAGCAACCCTGGACTTCCATGGTGGTCTCCCATCCAAATACTAACCAGACTCAACCTTGCTTAGTTTCCGAGATCTGACGAGATCAGGCTAGCCTGGGCTCTCCAAGTCAGGGTCTCAGTATTTTGACTTTTCTGGGAATGTGTTGATTGGAATGTTTGTGATAATCCTCCTCAGCTCTTCCTGACCAAAACTGACAGGAAGTACTTATGAACAGAACGTATCTCTACAGATGGGTCTCTAAGTGGGTAAACTTTTTGGAGCGGGGCGTAAAAACTTTGGTGATCGTTTTAGTCAGGTTAAAGATACTTCCAGCATGGAGTCTTCATTTTATTGATTTGTTTTTTTCTTCCTGAATTAGATTTTTTTTTTTTAGTCACCACTCACTCAGAGGGTCTCGGGGACTTTCAGCACTTAAACAGCATTCTAATAAATAAGTTAAAAAACAACAAAATCAAATAATATGTATGAGGTTTTAAGATGTATGATTCAGCACTGTACCACTATCAAAACCAGCCCTGATTCTCTGGTTGACCTCCAAAAGCCAACCTGAATGTTTTGGCCTTAGAAGCCCTGTGGAAACTGAGCAAGTGCCGAAGGGCACGGGTATCACCAGAGCGTATATTCCACAGGGTAGGGGCCATCACTGAAGGGGAAAAAAACCACTCCCCTTGTATCAGCTAACTCAAGCATCTTGGGACTAAACAAATCAGTTTGGGAGCTGGAAGAAGACACCTCTGGCCACAGGAGTGCTCCCGAGCTCCATACATGGTCCTTCAGGTAGAGGGTAACCCTATCCAGAATAGATTGTTCCCCAAACATCCTTTCCATTGAGTCTCCCACATACCTGAGGGACCGCCTTTCCCCACATGTTTCCCAGAGAGCACTTTGATCAGGACTACAAAATCCTGATCCTGGCCCTCCCTCGTTTGAAGGACACTAGGTTGACGTTGGCCAGGACATTTTATTTAGCAGCTCCAGTTTACTGGAATGAGTTCCCTGGTGAGATTAGGGCCCTCACACAGTTCCGCAGGGCCGTGAAAATGGAGCTTTTCTGGCAGGCTTTCTGATAGAGGTGGCACCTATCAGCCAGGCTCTGGGCCGACCTCAAGCCAGAAGTTATTTAGAGCGGTAACACAGCTGACTGTGGGTAAATGCACTTTATTCAGAGAATTGCCACTGATATTAATGGTTTTATTGTGTATGTTATTATGTATTGAGATGTATTTTTGTATTGTAATATATATTGTTTTTATTGGTTTTATGTGAGCCGCCCTGAGCCGCTTTGGCGGGGAGGGCGGGGTAAAAACTGAATGAATGAATGAAAGAAAGAAAGAAAGAAAGAATGAATAAAATAGATACTGAGATTATTTTGCATTGAAGAATGTGGACATGATCAGGACAGTGCAGGACATGCCTATTTTGGTGGAGATCCATTTGGAATGAGAATCAAATAATGCAGATTTGCCCCTAGCTGTAATTGGATTGGTTTTGCTGGTGAAACAGAGAGCCCTCTTTGTTTTTGGTCATGCGGTTGCTTTTGTCTATTCTTCTTGCATCTATAATTTATCTCAAACGTCCCATAATTCCAAAGTTCTTTCAATTAGCACATAAAGCAGGAAACTAAACTGGATGTTGTTATATAGACAGTCTCTTGTATGTGGTGGTCGAAGGTCGTAAGGGGCCATTGACTGAATAAAACCTGATCCATCCCACAAACCAAGGCCTAATAGAAGTTCATCCTTAGGAATCCATCTTGGCTAAATAAACGTTATGTTCATTTAGCAAGATATTTTCAGAAAAGCGTCGATTGCAATTGTCTTTTGAAATCGGAAACAAATGATGCATCTGCTGGCATCTCTATCCTTACTTCCAGTTTTAAACATGTTTGCTCTTTTTTTCTATCAGTCTTTGGCCCAAACTATGTTTTCTTGTGGTGGAAGGCACTTTCACCAGTGGTAAAGAGAGCCATTTTCCACAGTGAAGCCCTCCCGTAGCAGACGCTCACAGTGCAGCCAGGGCAGGGCTGCCAAGTCAGCCCGGGGGGCGGGGGATGCCCCGCTACAGGGGTTCCCGATCCGCCGGCCCCGCCCCCGAAGTCGTCCAGCCAGGACGACTTCTCAAACATAATGACGTCACCCGGAAGTGACGTCATCACGTTGGGGGAGTTGCCAGGGCGCCATGGTATCATAGAGTTTTGCCATGGTATCATAGAGTTTTGGGGCGATTGCCAGAGTATTGCCCTGGCAACGCCCCCAACGTGCTGACGTCACTTCTGGTGACATTGCCAGGTGCGCGCGCAAAGCGCACGCGTTGAGGAAGCTCCCAGCGGACGGGGGACTCCTGCCCGCCGGTGAGTATTACACACTTGGCAACCCTAAGCCGGGGGCATGGTTGCTAGAGTGCAGCCCCAGGGGATCTGCAGAACTGATCATCTTACCCCAGTTTTTAACATTCCTTTAAGGTTCTTTAAAATGGGCAAGCATATTGGAAGGTATCCCCTGATCAGTTTACTTTGGGGACACAGAGGTTTCATTTGCATTCAAGAAGCAACTTCTCAGGTCACCTCCACACGCAGAAATGCACAACCGGTATTATCAAATGGGTCTTCTGAGCTGCACCTGGGTTGGCTGTATTGCATGTCTGAATTTGTCCCATGTATTAAGCTTACTGTGCATAGAAAAGTATTAAGTCGTGAAGAAAGAGCCAGTTTGGTGTAGCCACTGAAGTGTTGTACAAGGATTGGGGAAGATCCGTATTCAGATCCTGCCATTCTGACATGGAAGTTTGCTGGCTGGCCTAGAGCCAGTCACGTGCTCTCAGCCTAATGTACCTTATAGGGCTGTTATGAAGGTAAAATGGAAGAGGAAGTCCAATTGATGCCACCCTGTCTCTGGCACACTAATATTCTGTGTGCAAGAAGTTCTTTAGGGAAGCTTTCAACTATGCACACACCCAAGGCCTAGGGTTGCCAGCCTCCAGGTGGGGCCTGGGGATCTCCCGCTTTTACAACTGATCTCCAGCTGACAGAGATCAGCTCCCCTGGAGAAAATGGCTGCTTTGGAGGGTGGACTCTCTGGCATTGTACCATGCTGAGGCCCCTCCCCTCCCCAAACCCCGCCCTCTCCTGGCTCCACCCCCAAAGTCCCCAGGTATTTTCCAACCCGGACTTGGCAACCCTACCAGGGCCATAGCCAGGATTTTGTAATTCAGGAGGTCTTTAAATAAGTTGGGGGCCCAGAAAATTGCAAAAGACAAGACTTTTATCTTATTATACATGTAGTGACCACTGCAAGAATATTATATGCCAAATATTGGAGGAAAAGGGAACTACCGTCAAAAGAAGAAATGATAAATAAAATTCTTGAAACAACTGAGATGGAAAACCACCTTTAATTCTGAAGAGGACAGGAGAAAGGAAGATTCCATAAGACAGAGTAAAGATTTTATAAATGGCTATAAGATTACAGTAAATGAACAATATTGCCATATAACCATATTAGAAGAAACTACATAATACATTTTTTTGATATTATGCAGAATACTGATTCAAAAATATATGATGATAACAATGGTTAGGCTACAAATAGGCAATGTAGGAGGTTACAAATTAGGTATAACAAAGATGTGTGTGGAACCCCCCGTTTGTGTGAATTCTGTTTGTTTTGTTTGTTGATATAAAATGAAAATTCTTTCTAAAAAATTTTAAAAAACCCAAATTTAAAAAAACTCACTTTTGCGGCATTTGCAGTCTGCCTGCCTACGCAGGGAAGCAAGCTGTGTTTGGGAAAGAGGTGGTGATGGGGGTAGGGTTGCTCTGGCAACGCCCCCAATGTGCTGCGTCACTTCCGGTGATATCATTACGTCATCCTCGCTGGACGACGTCGGGGGTGGGGTTCCCCCCGCCGGCCAAATGCTGGCCGGCGGATTAGGAACCCCTTTAGCGGGGGATCCCCTGCCCCTCGGGCTGACTTGGCAGCCCTAGATGGGGGCCTGGGGCTGTATGGAAGTCAGGGGGGCTTGGTAGGAAATGCCCCACTGTAGCCACAGGCCTGCACACACCCCTTTCCACCTATGTTCAGGTGCAGCTTCACTTCTTTATTCTGTCAGTCAACGGCCTGAACTGGTCCTTGGCTTGCGTCTTTCCGGTAAGACAGTTTTGCTTCAGTGGTCTTGTTTCTTGGTCTTGCTTCCTGGCTGTGGCTCGCTGTGTCATGGAGCCTGCAGGTGAATCTCTGCAGGCTGATGCATGTGGGGCCACTTGGAGCCGATTGGTTGGTCAAGGTGAAAATGAAAACAGCCACTGTGTCAGGTCACCTGGGCAGAAGGGCAGAGAAGGGGCTGCCCTGTGGGGAAAGGAGTGGAGGCGACACCTTATGCCAGGAGTCCCCAGCATGGGGCCTGTGGGTGCCATGGGGCCTGCCAAGACCTTTTCTGGGCCCCTCCAAGTGGCTTAGGTGGGGCCAGGTGGATCCTTTGCCCAGCAAGGCTTCTGATTAGCCATTGGCGATTTTTGATTCTGTTACCACAGCAGGAGGATCCTCACTGTTTGACTGGAAGGTAAGCTGCAGGAGCCATTTTGTGACTGGCGTCACCTCCTGCAGCAGTAGGGCTGCCAAGTCCAACTTGGGAAATATCTGAGGACTTTGGGGGTGGAGCCAGGAGACTTTGGGGGTGGAGCCAGGAGAAAGGAAGTGACATCATTTTGTGATGTCACATCCTGTGATGTTGCTTCCACATGCTGACACATGAACTCATGAAGTTTCCTAATACTGAATCAGGCCATTGGTCCATCAAGGTCAGTATTGACTACTCAGACTGGTAGTGGCTCTCCAGGGTCTCAGGCTGAGATCTTTAATGTCACCTATTACCTGATCCTTTTTTAGCTGAAGAGGCTGATACCTCCTGCATGTCAAGCAGATGCTCTATCACTGAGCAACAGCCCTACTGAATCCTTCCTCATCTCGGCATAGGGCTGCCAAGTCCAACTTGGGAAATTTCTGAGGACTTTGGGGGTGGAGCCAGGAGACTTTGGGGGTGGAGCCAGGAGAAAGGAAGTGACATCATTTTGTGATGTCACATCCTGTGATGTTGCTTCCACATGCTGACACATGAACTCATGAAGTTTCCTAATACTGAGCTTCTGCTGCTGCCTTGAGCTTTATAGGCTTGCAAGCAGCATTACCCAGACTGTGACTTTTATGCCACTGTTTTTTGTCGCTGAACAAGAATCAGTGTTATGTAGCAGTCAGTTTGTTTGGCTGGGATCTGGGAGAGCCTGGCTCAAAACCCTGCAGTGCCATGGAATCATTTTATTTAATACTGAATCAGGCCATTGGTCCATCAAGGTCAGTATTGACTACTCAGACTGGTAGTGGCTCTCCAGGGTCTCAGGCTGAGATCTTTAATGTCACCTATGACCTGATCCTTTTTTAGCTGAAGAGGCTGATACCTCCTGCATGTCAAGCAGATGCTCTATCACTGAGCAATGGCCCTACTAAATCCTTCCTCATCTCGGCAGAATATGAAGCACTAAGTGCTACACAAGTGCTAAATATGATTTTCATATCATAAGAACAGGAGAGAAGCCACAGTGAATCAGGCCAACAGCCCATCCAGTACAACACTCTGTGTCACACAGTGGCCAAAAATACCAGGTGCCCTCAGGAGGTCCAGCAGCGGGGCCAGAACTCCAGAAGCCTTCCCACTGTTGCCCCCCAAGCACCAAGAATTCAGAGCATCCCTGCCCCAGACAAAGTGTTCCATTTAGACCTTGTGGCTAATAATAGCCACTGATAGACCTCTGCTGGATGGGGACACAGAGAGAGAGAGAGACAGACAGACAGACAGAAAAAAGAAAGAAAGGGGGAGGGGGAGAGAGAGAGAAGGAAAAGAGCTGGCAGACCCCAGCAGCTTACCCCAAGCAGCTTACTCCAGCAGCAGGCCACATGCAAAAGCAGGCACTTCAGCAGAAAGAGCCTCTCTGGGCGGGGCTCTCTTGTTCTCTCTTAAAGGGGAAATGTCTGTTGAGGCTTTTTACTGCAGGGCAGGCTCTCTGCAGACATTTCCCTTTTAAGAGGCCAGGGCAGCCTCCGACGTTTCCCTGCTGGCAGCCATTGCCTCCCCCGGTGGCCAATTTTGAAAAGGCGGGGGAAAGCTTTAAAAATCGGTGTTTTCCCCGCCCTACCGGGGGACTTGGCAGCCCTATCTCGGCAGAATATGAAGCACTAAGTGCTACACAAGTGCTAAATATGATTTTCATATCATAAGAACAGGAGAGAAGCCACAGTGGATCGGGCCAACAGCCCATCCAGTACAACACTCTGTGGCCAAAAATACCAGGTGCCCTCAGGAGGTCCAGCAGCGGGGCCAGAACTCCAGAAGCCCTCCCACTGTTGCCCCCCAAGCACCAAGAATGCAGAGCATCACTGCCCCAGACAAAGTGTTCCATTTAGACCTTGTGGCTAATAATAGCCACTGATAGACCTCTGCTGGATGGGGACAGAGAGAGAGAGAGAGAGGCAGGCGGACAGACAGACAGAAAAAAGAAAGAAAGGGGGAGAGAGAAAGAAGGAAAAGAGCTTGCAGAGGCACTTACCCCAGCTATCTTGCAAGCCACATGCAAAAGCAGGCCCTTCAGTACAAAGAGCCTAGTCCCTCCTTAATCTCTGGGCGGGGGTTTCTCTTGCTGGCTCTGCTCTTAAAGGGGAAATGTCTGGTGAGGCTTTTTACTGCATACTGCAGGCTCTCTGCAGACATTTCCCTTTTAAGACAGTTCAGGCCTGGCAGGGAGAGGGCAGGGCAGGCTCCGACGTTCCCCTGCATTCCTGCTGGCAGCCATTGCTTCCCCCGGTGGCCAATTTTGAAAAAGCGGGGATAAGCATTAAAAATCGGTGTTTCCCCCGCCCTCCCAGGGGACTTGGTAAGCCTATGCAGCAGCCATTTTGTAGCGGAGCCTATCATGCGGTGTCAGAATTCCAACGAGGCCTGCAGGCTCAAAAAGGCCAGGGACCCCTGCCTTAGGTCATGTTCTCTGGTCATGAGTCACCCTAGTGGATTTTTTAAAAAATCACTTCAGCATGCCTCAAGCACACCTCCCTGTAATTCCTGTTGGATTGTGTAGGCTTTTTTGATTTAGCATCTAGCATCTTCCGGTGCAATGAACTATTAAATCTCATTCTCAAACATATATGCTGGCTTGTTAGTTCTATAGGCCCTAGAACTGGACTCCTGTGAAAATAAAAAGGAAGGTAGTGGTGTCCCCCCCCCCCCGCCCCGCGTACCTTAATCTGTCAGGGAAAACGGGGGGAAGAGTCGGCTTCAGCCTTTGGATAGGGTTGCCATCTCTAGATTGGGAAATATCTGGAGATTTTAGGGGTGGAGCTTCGGGAGAGAGGGGTTTGGGGAGTGGGGACCTCAAAGGGTTGTAATGCCATAGAGTACACCATCCAAAGCAGCCATTTCCTCCAGGGGAACCGACCTCTTTTGCCTGAAGATCAGTACTAATTCTGGGAGATCTCCAGGCCCCACCTGGAGGCCGGCAACCCTAGTGGGGATGGTTAACTTCTATATCCCTATAAGGTGCTACTGGTCTCGAATCCTGTTGTCTCAGATTCCCGAAAGCCAGTTTGGTTATTGGATTCATCTGGAACGATTCAACGTGGTTCAGAGATGGTCAGGCTTGATAATAAGGCTGGCATCAGCACCGGGCAAGTTTGCTCAGTCTGAGGATGGGGGAATTGAGGACCGTGAGTGTTCTCCTGAAAGGGTTCCCACAAGAGCCCAGTAGGCTGTTATTCTCTGCCTTTTCTGAATGGTATCAATGCAGTAAAATGAGTCCATCTCAGATGCACGTAGAGATCTGCTGCTTCCTTCCAAGTGAAAAAAAACTATACATTTTTTTTTTTTAAATGACATCTTGATTAAAATTTGATAGGTCCAACGGAGCCAGATGGTATTTCTTTGTGGCTGTGCCTCGGCTGCAGCTCACCAGTTCTTGCTTGGGGGAGGCAGGGGTGTTTAACCTTACAAATCCTTTTTTTCATTCCAAATGCACGCGTTCCCCTTCCCTTCAGCATGTGGCCTGAATGAGCTCCTTATAGGTTGGTGGCTTGTTCAGTTTTCCTGCTGATAAAATTAGTAGTGTGCCTGGTACGGTGTGGTTGGATAGCGTCCACCGGCGCTGATGCAGCAGAGCTATATATAGGCAGCGTCTGCTTATGGAGGTTGTAAATCTGTTTGCACCAGTTCTTGTGAGCTCTGGAGAGCAGGCAAAGGGGGAGGTCCCTCCCCACCCACCTGCAAAACCTATATATATATATATATATATATATATATATATATATATATATATATATATATATTTAAAAAAAATTGAAATTATTCAGGCTAAAAGAAATTGACATGTGCACATTCAGTTCTTTAGGGAATGAGTAGTGTGTGTTTTAAAAAATTAATTTGGCAGTTATTGTTAGTTTGAAATGATGTCTCATTGCCTTCAAAGAAATGAAGCTGTAATTTGTGGATCAATGCTCCATCCATCAAGAGGGGGGGGGGGTGAGGGTGATGAACAATTAAGACTGACTCAAGCCATACTGGGGCATTTTTTTTCCATCTGCAAGGGAAAAGGAAATACCAAGACAGTTCTCCCCTCTGGTTCTGCTGTCTGGTGTGTGCTGTTGGCTGGCATGAAGGCATGCCTCTCCTCTGAGGCAGCTGTCCTTCAGACATGTGGACGGTTGCTTAGACACAGCTATGCATGACCGGTTGCTCAGCCCTCTTGCTCCTCTTTGGCTTTCAGTCTGCGGAGGGTTAGGATGTCCGCGCTCTCCCACTCTTCGTAGAACCATCCGTTTCAAGTCATGTGCTTTTAAAGTGCAGCATCACACCAGAAAGCAATTGAGAGCTGTATCCATAAGGGAAGCGCACCTCTGATGTGTTAAGGTTGCCGGGTCCCCCATGCCTACTGGTGGAGGATGGGGGGAGTAGAGTTTCCAGATTTGGGGGGGGGGGGTGAAGCCTGGGGAGGACATGGACCTCAGTGGGGCACAGTGCCATAGTCTACCTTCCAAAGCATCCATTATCTCCAGGGGAACTGTTCTCCATAGTCTGGGGTTGAGCTGTAATTCCAGGGGTTCTCCAGGCCCCCACCTGGGGGCCGGCATCCCTGCTGATATGCCTTCTGTGTATAGAGTTTGTGTATTGACTCTCTTTATTGTCCACCTTTCTTGTTGAGACACAAAGAGGATTACAGAATTATAATAAAATAATGCAAGAGAAGCTGGTATAACATGAGTGAGAAATAGTGCAGTAAAGCTGGATCATGGAATTGAAGAAAAAAAATGAAACAAAGACACGATTTAGAGTTTGTTATTTTATTTTGGTTTTAACTAGAAATATTCTTTTTAACTATTGTCGTAAGCAGCCTTGCCCCACAAGAAAAGGCGGGGTAGTCATGTTTTAATAAATAAATAAATGATGACATAGCCAATGAACAATGTCATATGATGGGCAAAGAGGAAAGATAAGAGAACTGTCTAAACTTTCAATTATTGATTTATTGATTTATTATTTATTTGTTCACATCCTGCCTTTCTCCCCAGGGGGAACCCAGAGCAGTTTGCATCGTTCTCCTCTCTGCCGTTTTATCCTCACAACAACCCTGTGAGGTGGGTTAGGCGGAGAGTGGGTGTGTCTGGCCCAAGGTCACCCAGCCAGCTTCCACAGCAAGGTGGGGGTTTGAACCTGGAGTCTCCCAGATCCTACTCCGACACTTTAACCACTACACCATGCTGGCTTACTTAAAGAACTGAAGAAATAGAGTGCAAATGTGGTAGGGTGGGGAGCTGGAAGATGGTGTGAGGACAGCGGGATGACCACATGGGGGCTGGTGACAGTTCCCCTGGTGGAGGGGGGGTACTGCCCTGTTGGCCAAGTATGGCCAGGAACACTTGACAGTGGGAAGAGTATGGCTGCTCCATGCAGCAACCTTTAAATGAGAAGGGATACTGTTGGGGTTAAGAGGAGCTGGGGCGGTAGCCCAAGCACCTGGAGCAGAGGGGCAGGGCTAATTATTGGGGAAATAACTTAAGCTGGTAGTTCAGCTGTGTTGGAAGGCGACCCAGGGCTGAGGAGACTGCTGACATAGGCCTTCTCTGCACTGACAGCTTGCTCTGGAGAATCCGAGGAGTCAAGCCTTAAGGGTTGACATCGTAGTTGCATGCATTCTTTCTGCACTACTCCCGCCCCGTTTATTTATTTGTGTATTCTGTATGCATTCTGCATCTACAAGCAAACCCCATATTTTTTTTTTTGAGCTAACTGGCTGCTTTGAAGAGAAAGACAAACATCTTTCAAAACTTTTAACTGCGGATTCAACCCTCCCTCCCCTCCCTCCATGATTCTGCAAAAAGAAAGGGAAGGGTGGGGAGAGGAAAATCCAGGCCCACAGATGTAAGATTGACACATTTGGGAGCAAGGAATCCCATAGTCCTTTATATTTATTGATTCCTTCTTATGCTCTCTCTGGCTTTTTTAAAGTTTGCCTGAGCGGGAGGACACATCCTCTTTTGTCTTCGGAGAAGGAGGGAAAGAAAACAGAATGGGGAGGAATCATCAACCTAAAGAGAGAGAGGTGGAAATGGGGGAGGGCAGTGGGCAGCACTTAAATACCCATAGAAACAATTCCACTTTAGAAAGGATTAGCAATTTGAAAGCAGATGAGAACAAAGAATCTCAGCAAAAGGAGTTTGGGTAATTCCCGGGCAACAGTGTTCTGGAAGTGGTCTGAATGCAGATTCCTGTAAAGCAAATACAGAAACAAGAGAAAGCCCTGATACAAACTGGAAGTGAAAGCAGGAGGGAATGCAGAATGGAAGAATAGGATGCACTCAGAAACCGAGGCAAGATATGGTTCAGAAAGGGCTATAGCGTGAAGGAATGTTCAGAGCTGAGGCTGTCCTGCAGGAGGGCAGGAGTGAAGTAACTCTGGATGGAGAATCTGCAACGATGTGACCAGCACTTTAGTGATTGTTTGCAAGAGAGTTTCGCCGTTCCACACCGTAGAATCCAGTTTGCAAGGTAAGTGGATTGAAAGTACATTATTCATTGTTTGTGACAGTGCTACAGTTATTGGACTGAAGAATAAAGGTATTGCTGTTGTGCTTGAATGTGGATCCGGTGTAGTGATCTGGGGGTAAGGAGGAATGGAACCCTGCCCCGTGACCAACTTGTTGCCAGCCTCCGCTAACCCACGTCTACCCGCTCCAGCGCAGTTGCACGCCAGGACAAAGTTTGCCTCCCTGACAAAAGCTTTGATTTCTTGAAAAAGGTTTTTAACATTCAGCCATCAAAAATATGGGTCTGACATTATGATACCCTTTACAGGGCAGGGCTGTTGTAAGGATTGCTGAGACTGTAGTGATTTGAATAGGTGGTGCTATGTAAATTCCAAATATTCTTTGGTCCATTATGTGACTCTGCTGAAAAGAGAGAGCCTTACGGCAAGGAGGAGCTTCTTCATCTGTCCAGATACACCGGATTGTAAAATACACACATCCCCCATGAATTATGAATGGCACCGGCAGGTTCTAGCCATACAAATGCCTCACTGAAGACACTGGGAAAGAAGCTAAGGCGTGCTAAGCAGTTACTGAAATATTCATTTGAACAAAAAGTATTCTTAAGTTACATGTCACAATTGGGTACTAAACAAAGAGTCGTTTACACTTAATTAGAAAGCAATTATCGCACAGCTATTGAATGTGCTTTATGCGGGGGAGAAGATAATTCTCTTAAATCTGGAAACAAAACATTGTTTTGAACGAAGGCCTGAAATAATGTGTAGAAATTCCCTTTGAGCCTTTTGGCTTTCCAGTCCGGGGGGCAATCTCTGTGACGGCACCCGTGTTTGTGCTTTGGTGTGAAAAAATGTCTCATATGAACAGCTCGGATGTGTGAAATGTGCCTTCCAGAAACATGGGCCTTTGCAGTGTCTTGGGGTTTCGTTCATGTGACCGCTTAGCCTCAGACGGAAAGTTCCTTGCTCGTTTTGCGTATTCAGCCGCTAGGCCATAAAATGCTGTTGAAGTGAGTTGCAGAGGGTAGCTCTGTTGGTCTCCACTAGAACCATTAGATTCAAGTCCAGGAACACCTTAGAGACCAACAAGAGTTTCACCGCACAAGCTCCCTTTATCCCAGATCTACATTCCGGCTCTGTTGTGTCTGACAGAGGGAGCTTTGACTCTTGATGGCTTATACCTGGAAACTCTTGTAGGTCTCTAAGGTGTTACCGGACTCAATTCAAACTGTTGAAGTGAGGTTGTAGAAAGTCAACATCCTGTAGCAGGATCCAGGGTTCTGCTTTGATTCCTGGATGGATAATCCTCCGAATAGCAGTAGAACTGCCACAATCGTAGTCTCATCATTTCCGAGAAACTGTCTATCATCATGATACTTGGGCCCCGATCACACGCAGAATTAGCCATGTGATAGGCATGAATGCCATGCAGATTTTAAGGGCGCGATCACACCAGAACATCTGGCAAGCATCCCCTACCCATCGGCAACCCGTTTCTCTCCACCGAAGAAGCAGAGTTAGGGAGAGTTCAGTATCAAACAGATTTGCTACAGGCCATGGATGGACTTTCCCCGTGTGGTCACTCCAGTGTGCACTCATGGCATTGGGGATAGTCTGATCAGGCTATCCCGACACCATACCATTGTTTTCACCCCTTCTCAGTATGCATGTCAGTATGCCATAGGAAGCCCTCAGGGCGGAGATGTGATTCATTGATCCCCCATTTAAGCGCATTGGGGGGGAAAAACAGCAAAAACCCCCCAAACACCTGACTCATGATTGCATCTGATCACGCAGTGGCGGGCTGTGCCTGCAGCTTCACAGAACTGTGTGATTGTGCAACTGCGGGTCAAATTACTCCGGTTGCAAATAGCCTCACTTCTCCCCCGGATTATCTCACTCATTTGACCGGGACCTTGGCCTGTGTGTGAGGAAGACGGCCTATATAATGCATTCCAGAGGGGTAATCTGTTGTAGCACTCCCCCAAAAAAGGCCAGTGGCACATTAAAGACTAAGAACATAAGAGAAGCCAATGTTGGATCAGGCCAGTGGCCCAATCAGTCCAACACTCTGTATCACACAGTGGCCAAAAATACCAGGTGCCCTCAGGAGGTCCAGCAGTGGGGACATGAGCTTTTGATGAGAGCTTTTGTGGGGCAGAGCTCACTTCCTCAGATACAATGGAAAGAAAGAAAATCATTTGCCACATTGGGGGAAAAAATTGCAGAAGAGGAGGGGGAAAGGGGCAGGCGTTAAACAAAGAACGGTCTGGTATCATAAATCAGATGTGACTCTCCAGTTACACATAACCAGAAGTGAGGTCATGTCTCATGGCAGTGCTCTAACAATCTGGGGGTATTGTTAGAGCATTATGATGATGTGTGATGTCACCATGATGGCACTCCCTCCATTTTCTCCTGGGTGTGCACTGGGCAGCAGTGCTCAGCCAGAAGTGGGCGGGGTGTGGTGGGGCTGGATACCTGCTGCCCAGACTCATAGTTTTGTAATTATGCAGCCCCTTTCTGCTGTGACTACAAAGCTCATATTGTGTGGATTATGAATCGGTGTGGGACAACAGAACCTTTCTTAGCCCTGCATTTTTATTATTTTTAAAACTTTCCTACAGCATTGCCTCGCATAGCCAAGCACATACCATGCCTGTGGATTGTGCGAGCAGATGTTCTATGCACTCCATATGCTCTTTTTTGTGTGTGCAGCCAGAAGGCACATATTTATTTGATAGACTCTCCCTGTTTGTCTAGAACATTCCCATGGGATTGTGTGAGCTGTTGCTGTCTGCATTTTCACTGGTTTAAATCTGACCACAGCCCTCCCCATTCCCCCTTTAATACAAAAGCTGAACTCCACCTTTGTATCTCCATCCAGCTGCCAAAAAAAAAAGAAGAGGAATTTCCATCAGAAACATAAATTCAATATGGTCTTATTTAGTTCCTCCAAAGGGCAATCAATAAATTAGATTATTTGTTTTCTGTCTCCTTTTTTTTTTTTTAAAGTATGTCTGATCACAAGGATGATGTGGGATAATAATATGTCTTAAAATGTCTAACATTATGTTGCTATTCCCTTTTTTGACCTTAAAGTCACAGCTGACCTAACATTAATCCTGTAGGGTTTTCAAGGCAAGAGATGTACAGAGGTGGTTGGCCATCACCTGCCTCTGCCTAGCAGCCCTGGACTTTCTGAGTGGTCTCCCATCCAAGTACCAACCAAGGCTGACCGTGCTTAGCTTCTGAGATTTGACAAGATCAGGCTAGCCTGGGCTAACCAGGTCAGGGCCTTCATATTATACCCAACCCAAAATCTGGCCATCAGAAGCAAGCCTATAGAAAAGAAATCTTCCTACCTATCTTCTGGTCATATTTTGGATTATTTCAATCCACTCCGCTTAGAAGAGGTTGACAAACTGCTTCTGTCGGTCCGCCCAACCACCTGTAGACTCGATCCGTGCCCATCATAGCTGGTGATGGCAGGTTGGGATGGAGTATGAGGGGCCCTAAGGCAGATAATTAATACATCCCTTATGGAGGGGATGTTCCCCAGGGCCCTAAAGGAGGCAGTTATGCACCCCCTTCTTAAAAAGACATCGCTGGACCCCGCCGAATTGGCCAACTATAGGCCGGTGTCCAATTTACCTATTTGGGTAAATTAATTGAGAAGGTGGTGGCGGATCAGTTGCAGGGCTTTTTGGGTGATGCCTCCATACTAGATCCCTTCCAGTCCGGCTTCCAACCAGGCCATGGGACAGAGACGGTGCTGGTCGCCCTCACAGATGACCTTCGGAGGCATCTGGATCGAGGCTGCATGATGGTGTTGGTGTTGTTAGACCTGTCGGCAGCGTTTGACACGGTCAACCACCAACTACTGATCCACCGCCTCGCCGACACTGGGATTCAGGGGTTGGCCTTACAGTGGCTTTCCTCGTTTCTCCAAGACCAGGGACAGAGGGTGGCGATTGGGGAGCAACTGTCTTGGAGACACCCACTAGTATGCAGAGTGCCACAGGGGGCAGTGCTCTCCCCAATGCTGTTCAATATCTACATGCGCTCCCTCGCCCAGATGGCCCGAAGGCATGGGCTGGGTCGTCATCAATATGCTGACAATACCCAGCTCTATCTGTTGTTGGGCTGCCAGTCAGACTCTAGTCCAGGAGATCTGGACCTGGCGTTGAAAACTGTGGCTGGTTGGCTTAGATAGAGTCAATTGAAATTGAATCCGATGAAGACGGAGGTCCTATGCCTGAGTCGGAGCAGCCCAAGGTTAGGGATCCCTCTACTGACCTTCGATGGGGCGCCATTGGTGCCAGTGCTGGAGGTTAGGAGTTTGGGAGTGCTCCTGGACCCCTCACTAACGATGGAGGCCCAGGTAGCAGCCACTGCAAGATTGGCCTTCTACCATCTATGGCTGATCAAGCAGTTGGTTCCCTTCCTTGAACGTGACAACCTGGCTACAGTGATCCACACACTGGTCACCTCAAGATTGGATTACTGTAATGCTCTCTACATGGGGCTGCCCTTGTCCCAAGTCCGGAAACTGCAGCTAGTGCAGAATGCAGCGGCGAGGCTGTTGCTGTGTCTCCCTATGTGGGAGCACATCCAGCCCGCCCCAAAAGCACTGCACTGGCTGCCTATAGCATACTGGATTCGGTTCAAGGTGTTGGTGCTTACCTATAAAGCCCTATATGGCCAGGGACCTAGCTACCTAAGGGACCGCCTCTCCCCATATATACCCCAGCGAGCACTTAGATTGGGTTCCCAGAACCGCCTGGTCATCCCAGAGCTCAAGGAGGTCCGACTGGCAGCTACAAGGGCCAGGGCTTTCTCAGTGGTGGCCCCACACTGGTGGAATGAGCTCCCGGATGACATCAGGGCCCTGCGGGATCTTTTACAGTTCCACAGGGCCTGCAAGACGGAGCTCTTCTGCCAGGCTTTCAAGTAGGGGCTGCCGCGACTATATAGCCCTGGCCCAACTACTGCAGTCCGCCAATGGTCTGTCTGCACCAAAGGAGATCTGAAGGGTGCCCGTTGATGCTGCTGGAACAGAGATGATGAAGCGCCATCTTGGAATGTAGTTTTAAGGTATATATCGGATGTTTTAATATGGTTTTATAGAATTTTACTGTATTAAATAAAATGTTGGTAGCCGCCCTGAGCCTGCCGTGTGACGTGGAGGGCGGGATAAAAATTTAATAATAAACAAACAAATAAATAAATAAATACCCTTTTCAAACTTCCTTGGGCTGAGAAGTCTGGTCACTGGCGAACACATACAAAGCCGAGGGGCAAGCATGCAGTATGTAGCAGAGAAGAAGAAGAAGAAGATGATATTGGATTTATACCTCGCCCTCCACTCCCCAAGGGAGTCTCAGAGTGGCTTACAAACCCCTTTTCCCTTCCCCTTCCCACAACAGACACCCTGTGAGGTAGGTGGGGTTGAGAGAGCACTTTCCCAAGCTGTCCTTGAGGGAACAGCTGGTACAGAGCTATGGCTTTCCCAAGGTCATCCAGCCAGGTGCAAGTGGAGGAGTGGGGAATCAAACCCGGTTCTCCCAGATTAGAGTCCGCGCACTTAACCACTACACCAAACTGGCTAGTGAAGTGGTAAATGGGGGGAGAAGACTGTAATACCGCCCTTCCAGATGTCTTTCCTCACTTCACTACCCATCAAACATGTGTTGTGGGTGAAGGGGTGGGGCAAGAGGTCAACTTAGAAGTAAAAGTGGTGCATTTATAGCCCACCTTTCTCACTGAGTTTTGGTGTGGATTGATAACAGTAGAGCTCTGTCTGCTAGTGCAGCCCTAAGTAGAGTTGCATCCTCGTGGATCAATTCTTTTTGGGCTCACAAAGGCGTAACTTTGCCTAAGACTGCATGGTCTGGAGCTGTAGTTTTCACTGCAAAGATGGCACACGGGATAGCCAGGAGAGTCCACCTCTATTGGTACTATTTAAACAGGTTATGCATTTGGTGCTTTAAATGGCTTTACCAGTCTCCAGGTGTTGTCTGGAGTTCTCCCAGAATTATAACTGGGGCTGCTGGTCTTCTGCTCCAACAGGAATTCTTCAGGAACTAACAAGGCTGGAGAGAGAGCCTTGTAATTCGCCGGGGTGTGCGCGACAAAATATCTTCATGCAGCCCTGATTCTGAGAGTTTGCCAGATGCCATTCCAAGTTTGCTTTGGGTCAGTTCCTCGTACCAGTTTCATCTTCCTTTACGGAACACCGAAAGTCGCACACCATGTCGAGTTTCACGCTTGACATTTTTGTTTGTTAAAGACAAGTGCTCTGCTCCGTGACTCCCCTTTCTCCCTCCCTTCCTTTTACTGTGACAGGCAGTCTTTTAAGTCGGGGGTTGCTGCACACATTGGCTACTTTGGGCCACAAGATTAAGACGGATTGTTGCTTGGCCTTTCCCCTCCTGGCCTATTCTTCCAGCAAAACCCGCAGAATAACCAGCTTTGAACGTATGAGGCATTTTGAAGCTGATGTCAGAAACTGCACAAGATCGGAGTTAACAGCTACAAAAGTTATCAAGGTTACAGCAGTGAATGACTTGTGTTGGAGGACAAACAGAATTGTTGACTTGGGGGCTCACAGGGAGCGGGTACATGCCCATCTGTGATTTCTACAAGGTCTTCAGAAGACCTAGAGATACTCTGTGGACAGCTACTTTCGGGGAATTACATCAAAGATCCCTTTTCGTAATTTCGAAATATGATAGTAAGGCGTTCCTCAGTCTCTATCTGGCAAAGGACTTTGAAAACAGTTTTGTCTTCTTGTAAATAACAGTGTGAAATAGAACTTGCAATTAAAAATAACCTCTCCTCTCCCCCCTTTTCGGGACCAGCCATGGAAAGGGACTCCTTAAATTCAGGATAATGTGCAGTGCAGGACTTTATTGAAGGGGAAGGGGATTTAGAGATATTGAATTAATGTAGTTAGATTTGAGTCCAGCAGCACCTTAGAGACCAACAAAAGTTTCAGGGTGTAAGCTTTCAAGTGTCAAAACCTTACAGGTCTACTGCAGTCCAAGGTGGCTACACTCAGAAACTAAAGTAATACACATTTTTTGTTTAAAAACAGGCACCAGGAGAGGGTAGCAATTCCCGCTTTCTTTCTGGAGGACAGGATTCTGATGCTAGCAAACAAGGCTGGATGGAGTGTAGGGAATGCTAGTTCGTTTGAAATATTCAGTTTTATGGTTTGTGACTTTTGTGGAAACCTAATGACCAAACAATATTTTCTTGCTTGCTGCTGTGACGTTTGTCTTCCAGTAGACGAGTTGGGTGTACTGGTACACGAATGCCTAACTATGATTCATGTGCACGGTTCTATTTTCCCATTGGTTGGGGAAGCCCACTCCCAGATCTGTTTGTTCATAAGAAGGTCACGCTGGAGACTCGTGACATTTTTTTGTGATGGGTGTTTATCGATATGTAGGTAGAGAATAATGGAATAGGTAAGTTTTCCAAGTGTTCATCTTTCAAGTCGCCACCAGTTTCTCAAAAGCAGAACAGTGTGGAAGTGGAAAATTTTCCCCAAATCATAAGAACATAAGAAGAGCCCTGCTGGATCAGACCAATGGTCCATCTGGTCCAGCATCCTGTCTCACACAGTAGCCAACCAGTTCCTCTGGATGGCCAGCAACAGGGCATAGAGGCCAAAGTCTTTCCCTGAGATTAAGGTTGCCAAGTCACTTACAATTCTGGGCAGGGGAGTCCCACTCCCAGTCCGGGGTCTTTGCGCACGTGGCGTGATAACGTTGCCCAGAAGTGACATCATCACACTGGGCATGTCACTGGGGGACACTCTGGCAATCGCCCTAAGAACTCTATGGTACCATAGAGTTTTCAGGGCGATTACTAGAGTGTCACCCTGCAATGTGCCTGGCGTGATGACGTCAATTCTGGGCAACATCATCACGCCGGACACATTGGCCGGATGGGGCCATTTCGGGGCTGGGTTCCCTGCGCCGGCCAAATCTAGACCGGTGGATTGGGGACCTAATTAGCGGGGGAATCCCCGCCCCCTGGGGGGACTTGGCAGCCCTACCTGAAGTTGCCTCCTGGCTCTTGGATTCAGAGGATTAGTGTCTCTGAATGTGGAGGTTCCCCATAGTCACCACAGCTAGTAGCCATCGATAGACTTATCCTCCATGTATATATCTAATCCCCTTTGAAAGCTGCTTATTCCTGTGGCCATCACTACATCCTCTTTTTCTAGCCTGCTATGAAACTCTGTCCACTACATGTGGCTACATGTCACAATGTCTAAATTGTATTGTCCAGTTCCTCTGACATGACTTTGATTCAGACAGCCCAGTCAGGTGTGAGAGAACTTGTTTCCCAAGGACCTTGGAGCAAGGAGAGAAAGGGCATCAGCTCCCCCTCCCCCGCTCCATTTTCCTAAGCTGCAACCATTGTGGGGGTGCCACTTTCACCACTGGGGCTTGGACATGCACTGACTACTGATGGGCCATACCTGCAGCCCCACAGCAAGACAAAGAGTGCCTCTTACGGCTTTGGGAAAGAGCCTAGGCCGTCCAGCTGCACAAAACAGATTTTCACTAGCTCTTATTTATGTATTAAATAACTATACCCCCACCTTTCCTCATGGTTCAAGCTGGTTTACACTGATGGTTAAAAACATTTTTAGTTTAAAACCGAGGGGAAATAAAAATCTTTTCCCATTCTCACCCCTTAAAAGATGCCTACCTAGTCAACCCCCCTCTAAGGCCCTGGCAGACAAGCAAGGCTTGTAGCGTCTCCTGAAGCTCTCCAAGAAGGGGACCCTCCTCACCTCTTCAGGAAGCCCATTCCTCAGAGCTGGAGCCCTGATGGAAAGGCCTGGCCTCTAGTCGGTTCTGTAAGCACTGGGATAGCCAGTTGATGGCTACCTGATGACCATAGTTGGCACACAGGGATGTATGGAAGCCCTGAGTCACGTTGTGACACCATTTGTTGCCCCAACTCCAAAAGCTCCTGAGGAGTTGAGGGCAGAGGCCTGGCAATGATAGCTCTTTGTATCCCACTTGAGGGTCCTGACCCATGGCTTGAAGGTCACCGTTATGGAGAGTATTTCATTCAGAAAAGTGGCTCTTTTCCTAGAATCCTCACTTTTCTCTTTGATGTATGTTCTTATATGTCAAAGAGGTGCCTAATTCGGCTGTACCCATGTGTAATTGTTTTAGCCTGATGAGTTCTTGCCTGCTCTCCCAAGGAACAAAAACGCAGTCCTCAAATGGCACTAACCTTTAAGGCCCGATGCGGTCAGGGACCGTATGTGCCCTGAAGACCGCTTCATGCTTCTGAGCAGCATTGGTTGGTAGTCCCCAGCTTGAAGGACGTCTGCCTTGCCTCAACCAGGGCCAGAGCCTTCTCAGCCTTGGCTCCTGCTAGGGTTGCCAGACTGCCCAGTGTGGTGGGGGTTACCCACCTTTTGGGGGGGGGTTCTACCCACCGCCAGGTCAGCTGGCTGGTGGGGTAAGCCCCCTCCAAGCCCCAACACCAGCAGCCACCCCTCTCCCTGCTCTCTTGAGAGAGAGGAGGGAGAAGGGTGGCTGCTGTCCACGTGCTCGATCTCTGAGTGGCATTGCTGCTCGGAGATTGGGCAGGCGGGGCCCTCTGGCTGCATGCACTTCAAGGGACCTGGAGCTCTTGAAGTGCCTGCAGCTGGTGGGAAAGGGCGCTGCACACCCGATCTCCAGCGTGCAGGAACTCCCACCAGCTGTGTGCACTTAAAGGGACCTTTTTAAGAGCCCACAGCCAGGCGCACAGGGCCCTTTGGCTGCATGCCCTTAAAGGGACCCCTTTAAGTGCCCACAGCTGGTGGGAGTCTCCATGGAGGTGGGGCTTGGAGCCAGGACGTCCCCAACATGTCATCATCATGTTGGGGACACCCCACCCCCTCCAGGAACACCCCCCAAAGTCCTTTGCTGTGGATGAAGATGGACCTGGCAACCCTAGACCCTGCCTGGTGGAACACGCTCCCAGTTGAGATTAGGGCCCTTCAGGAGTTATTACAGTTTTGCAGGGCCTGTAAAACGGAACTGTTCCATCAGGCCTTTGGCTCAGGCAGCGAATGCCCGAATTACATCGGCCTTCCCTGCTCTCTCTGATCAAATCAGATAAATTTGTCCTGTCTGTCTCATCTGTCTTAGGGCCTTGCCTATAACAACTTGGCATTAACTATCAATAAGAATCTGCCCTGCCTAGCATGGTCACAGCAGGCACTGAAATTAGACACGATTAAGCTGCCGTTAAGGACTGCTTTAATTAATTTTATCTAGATGGAATTGTTAGTGCTTTTATGAATGCTGTGGTTTAGTGTTATCTTGTTGTGAGCCGCCCTGGGCCCGCTTGCGGGATAGGGCAGGATAGAAGCTGAATAAAATAAAATAAATCAGAAAAAGCTGTCCCACAATTGCCGTGTAAACCATAATTTCTTTTCATCTGGTGGTACAGTGGTAAAGTGTAGATTGTCAAAGGAGAAGAATGGGGGTGGTGAAAGTCCCATATGGTGGTGATTTAAGTCCATCCACATTGTCCTTGTGGAAAGGTTATTCCCTACAGAAGGGGCCCCAACCTTTTTGAACCTATGGGCACCTTTGGAATTCTGACACAGGGTGGTGGGGGCAACTACAAAATGGCTGCCACAGGAGGCGGAGCCAACCCCAAAATGGCTGCCTTACTAGGCAGAGCTACACACCCAAGGGCAGGGGAGAAGAGAGGCAAATTTAAAAATACATTGGGAAAGAGGCAAAAGAAAGAATAAAGCCAACACTGTTGTGGCAGCTGCAACTGAAACAATGTTGTTTTAATCTGTTCAGCCAATCAGATCTCCAGTGGCCAATCGGAAGTCCTACTGGGCAAGAGCCCCACATGGTCCCACCCACTTGGTGGGCACCAGAAATGGTGCCGGGCACTGTGGCACCCCGGGCACCACACCGTGGACCTCATGCGATAAGGGGTCTTTTATAATCTACTGCAGTTAGTTGTCTGCTACGCAGACTAACTACAAATCCTCGCAAACGTAAGGTGTTATGTCATTGTTTGGGGTGGTCAGCCTTGCAAGTGTGGAGTCAAATAAATACCTTTTAGTAAAGCAAAGATTTTATTTTCCTGTTCCTCGTCAGAGCTCAGCGGAGATCAAAGATGTGCATTTGAATACACCACACTACTAGGAAATGCGTACGTGGAAACCAGTATTCTTGTTAAAAAGAATGTGGCAAAATGAAACATTCCCTTAGAAGTGCTATTCCTGCAGCCACATGAAATATCACAGGAGGAGAAAGCCACAGGTAGTCTCAGCAAGTCTGTTCAAATGATGAACAACCTCCACTTTTTGAGTTCAGCTCGTCATCATCCGAAAATTGTACCAATCCTATTTTTTTTTCTTACTGGAGAGCTGTTCTCTGTCTGGTCTCTCTTTTAATACACACATACCAACTGGTATCAAGGGTGACTGGACATTGTTTTCTCCAGAGGGACGGCCAGGCGGGGTGTTGTGTGGCTGGAATGGATGAATGCCTAAGACTCATCCCCTTGGTATAGTAACTATTGAACTGAACCTCTTACCGCAATCTGAATTATTAGGGGTTGCCAGCCATCAGGTGTGGGCTGGAGATCTCCTGGAACTACAGCTGAGCTCTGAAAGACACAAATAGGGTTGCCAGGTCCCCATGACCACCAGCAGGGGGTGGAGGAGTAGAGCTTCCACTTGCAGGTTGGGAAACTCCTGAAGATTTGGGGATGGAGCCTGGGGAGGACTGAAACCTCAGTGAGGTACAGTGCCATAGAGTCCACCCTCCAAAGCAGAGGTGTCAAACTCATTCGTTATAAGGGCCGGATCTGACATAAATGTCACTTTGTTGGACCGGGCCACGTGTGCCATAAGAAGCAATGCCAGGTATTGGAGACTTAAACTGCATAAAGGACAGCAGCTGGTAAGCTCTGAGTTGTTGTATCCTCACTGCAAGGCCCCATGTGCTAGGAGTGGGGTGCAAAGGAAAACCAATATGGGCGGACTGGAGAACTAGACATTCCCACACTGTTTGACTGCTGCAGACAAGGTTGTTCCACCATGCTGAAGCCACAATTGGAGTGGCTCTGCCTACTTCCTCCTCAGTAGTCTCCTGTTCCTTCCCTTGTACCAGTTGCTTGCGGGCCACATAAGAGCCCTGGGTGGGCCGGCTCCAGCCCCTGGGCCTTACATTTGACACCTTTGCTCCAAAGCATCTATTTTCATCAGGGGAACTGATCTCTGAGGTCTGGAGATTCAAGGAGATTCCCAGGCCCCACCTGGAGACTGGCATCCCCAGACAGAAATCAGTTCCATGGGGGAAATGGCTGCTTTGGGGGGGGGGCTCCATGGAATCACAGCCCTGTTCAGGTCCCTCCCCTTCCCAAAACCCTGCTTACCCCACGCTCTGTCTGCAAATCTTCAGTTCGCAACCCTGTGAATTATCCACACATGGTTGCGTTGAATAACCAGCTGGCGAGCCGCCTTTGGTTTTCTCCACTGCCTAAGCCTAGGGTCCTGATGATAACCATTACAAAGAGCCCCAGATCTTGGCCTTGACAAGAGCTAGAAGGTAAAGAGCCCACCTTCTTACAACATACACAAGGAGAAATGGGGAAAGTTAGCTGTACAAACAGACATGTAAAACTGGGGGCAGGGTTCGGAAAATAGTCTAATAATTCATGGGATTTTTAAGAATGTATTGACTTTGGAAAGACCAAATACCGACAGAATTTGAATTCACTGATGGGTGTGTGTGTGTGTGTTGAGCATTATACATGATGCACATAGAATGATTAAAAGTCCATGTTCTGTGGACAGCGCAGAAGTCTTCCAAAAGAATTCCATGTGGTAGAAGACCCCAAATGTTTGTTTTGTCATTAGGTCTATATTCAGGATTAAAATAGCATCGCTGAGTTGTCATCTGTTTCCTTATCCTTTTGGCATGTCCCGGCTTCTCAGCCGCAGTCTTTGTGAACAGTGTGTTCAGCAATTTGAACCTGTGCTTTTTGAGGAGCTTATTTTCTCTAGAGCTAATCAATGCACATGTTCTCAAGTTCAGAATATAAAAGAAGCAGAATTGAAAATACGTTCGGGTTCATCATCTCAATGTCAGCTGGTTGGTATCCATCCCTGGTGCATGCATAGACTTGCCTGTGTCAACAGAAGCTTGTTTTCTCAGCTTCCTAGGTCATGCTGGGAGACTGTGAAAGCCACAGTTTCCATCAGTCCTGGCAGAATAGGGTTGCCACCCTCCAGGTGGGGCCTGGAGATCTCCCACTTTCACAACAGTTCTTCAGACTACAGAGATCAGTTCCCCTGGATAAAATGGCTCCTTTGGGGGATGGACTCTATGGCATTGTACCATGCTGAAGTCCCTCCCCAACCCCCACCCTCTTCAGGCTCCACCCCCAAACTCTCCAGGTATTTTACAATCCAGAGCTGGAATCCCTATAGCAGAAAGTCATGCTAAGGAAAACTGAGAATACTGATTTACAGAACAGATAGAGTCAGAGCCCGTCTTCAGTTTAAGGAGCCAAGCCCTATGTTATTCCCCACCCTCCTTCAGAAATAGGAGGTTTATGACTAGACTTGTCAACTCCAAATCAGGAAATCCTTGGAGATTTGGGGGTGGAGTTTGGTAAGGTGGAGGGACCTCAGAGTCATGATGTCTGTTATGTGCTATACCGCACTACGCCGACGTTAAGAGACCCAAGTCCTTCAGATCCCTCTGCACATTAAACTGCACCACACCAGTGGTAGTGTATTATACAGTTTATTTTACAGTGCAATTGTTAATCAGAGAGACAAAGTGCTTCGCCAGGTAATCATACAACAAGAAGAGAGAATAGTTCTGTACATTGACTACATATATACAAGTCAGTAACCAATCAGGTTAATGCTGAGTCATGTAGATCCCATCCATCACTGTCACACAGAGGAATAAGTCTGGACTAGTTCTACTGCCTCTGTCCCAGTCACAGGACTCCTGCTGGCTGTCAACTAGATCCTGCAGATCTGCCAGCTCTGTGCATGTAGACTGAGAGTCTTAAATACCAACAATGGCATAGATTCCACCTTCCAAAACATCCATTTTCTCCAGGGGAACTGATCCCTGAAGTTTGGAGATTAACTGTAGTTCCAGGAGATCCCCAGGCACCACCTGGAGCTTGGCAACCCTATCTGTGTCTTGGGGAGGGGGACAAAGCATAGGAGACAGACCGAAGTGCTTGTTCACGCTACGCAGTTTTGTAAGCATCCGGTTAAATATTCAAAAATACTTGCTGAATATTTTTTGAGTATTTGACAAGAGATACAAAAAATGCAAACTGTTTGGGTCGAGCACAGGAGTGCAAGTCTAACGCTCATCCCAATGATTTATATTCTTCTCTAAGGGCCTGATCCAGCCAGAACTCAATATTTTGAAATCTCAGTTATTTCAGTGGGGCAAGCTAGTGCATGTTTCAGCCTCTGGGGGGAGGGGGCAGCTGAACATTCCTAACATTAACAGACTCCTTTTTGGACTTCAGAGTAGAATGTGTGTGAATTAGAACTGCAGGCATCGCTCTGTTCTGACAACCAGAGCTTTAGATGATCAGTCCGCAGAGGTGAGTTTTAGCTGGCATGGTCCAGATTAAAACATACGTGTGGGTGCCCCGTGTTGGTCACGTATTAAGAAATGACAAGAAAGATGTGTTTTCATTTAACCAAGAACGGTAGCATTTGTTTATAAGCTGTAAATTGTTTTGGCCTTCAGTCTGGCAAAAAGTCGCCTGTGTTGCAGTTTGGTAATATGCAACCACATTCAAATTCAATTTGTTAAAAAGGCACATTGTTATCCAAACTGTCTTTAATTGGTTAACAACTCTACTATAAATAGACAGCAGCATCTCTTTATTTGTTGGAATAGTAATTGTTTTCCTGTTCAGATCTATCTTGTGGTTCCCGTACAGCCATTTTGACTGTTCGCGATCTTTTAAGGTGCAGGATGAAGAAGGGGAACAGGGAAAGAAACCCTTCTAGTCTTTCTTCCTGAAAAGGAAGGACACATGGTTATATCTCTGTCAGGGCAGGTCGCACTTGAATTAGAATGTGACTTTAAGGGGGGGGGGGGGTGTCTTATTTTTCTAAATGGGGTTGCCAGCCTCCAGGTACTGCCTGGAGATCTCCTGATATTACAACACATCCCCAGGCAACAGAGATCAGTTCCCTTGGAGAAAAGGGCTGCTTTGGGAGGTGGACTCTATGGCATTATACCCGATTGCAGTCTCTTCCTTTCCCTCCCCAAACCCTGCCTTTCCCAGGCTCCGCCCCCCCAAATCTCCAGGTATTGCCCAACCTAGGGCTGGCTATCCCACCTTCAAAACACAGCAAATATGTAATACTGTAGTAGCGCCTTGGTGCAGCTGGTACAAAGGTCTTAAAGCAGGGTTACCATCCTCTCCGGTGAAATCACCACTGGTGGCCTGGAGTTCAGTTTAGTTCAGTTCCTCTGGATAAAATGGTGGAGTCCGCGACATCACATGCCTACTGAACTCCCTTCCCAAACTCCACAGTCCTCGGGCTCCACCTGCAAATCTCCAAAATGTTTCTTCACCGGAGCTGGCAACCCTAGGTTAAAGGCAGACATCAATCGAACAGACAATGCCAATACAAAGAAAGGGCTGGATATGCAGTACATCTCCAGGTAGGTGAATCTCTTCGGGACTTGCATCTATGAGCAGAGCTGTGGTGTAGAAGATTAACAGGGAAAAAGTGAAGACCTTGCTAAGGCCAGGTTGTTAAGGACAGAAGGGACTCAAAACAAATATTTGATTCACAGGGAGAGAGATCTAGAGAGATATTGGGGGGGGGGAGAGGGAGGATAGCTCAGTCAGATATTGCCAGGGCTTTTTTTGTAGAAAAAGCCCAGCAGGAACTCATTAGCATAATAGGCCACACCCAACAGCTGAACCTCATTAGCATATTAAGCCACCCCATAACTTATTAGCATATTAGGCCACACCCCTATGTTACCAGAGGAGTGGTCATCCAGCCACACCCATCTTTTGCTTCTTATTCTGTTGGCCTTGTTTGTTGTCAAAACCCAGGGCTTTCTTTGGTAGCAGGAATTAATTTGCGTGTTAGGCCACATACCTCTAATGTAGCCAATCCTAATGAGTTTCTGCTGTTGGGTGTGGCCTATTATGCTAATGAGTTCCTGCTGGGTGTGGCCAACTCAGGAGCCAGCCGGAACTCCGTTCCTGGGCGTTCCTGCCCCAAAATAGCCCTGGATATTGCCATCTCCCCTATGCTACAAGAAAAGGAATTATGCTGCAAGAATATTATATGCCAAATATTGGAGGGAAAATGAAGTGCCTTCAAAAGAAGAAATGCTAAATAAAATCTTTGAAACAACAGAGGTGGACAAACTAACTTTAATTTTGAGAGGACAAGACGAAGGAAGCTTTGAAAATACATGGGCGAGATTTCACAAACAGTTGGGAGATTACAATAAATAAACAATGCCGATATATAACCATACTAGAAGAATGTATAAACTATATTTTTTTAAATTATAATGCAAAATGCTTATATCAAAATATATGGTGGTAAAACTGGAAAATATATAGGTAGACAGTGTATGTATTAATATATTTAATGTAACAAAGATGTACACAGAACTCCCAAATCTGTATGTATTTATGTTTGTTTGTTTTTTGTCTGTTTGATTAAAAAAAAATTCTTAAAAAGAAAAGGAATTATGGTGTGTGTGTGCGTGTGTGTGTTTCCAGTAACTGAATGACACTTTAATTTGCAGGTCCCGTCCTAACCAGTCCTTCAGCTTTCCTTGACTAGAACATGGCAGGGAAAGAAATTATCTTGAAGGCATTTATGCAGCGTTTAAGAGTGGCATGTGGTCCAAAGTAGACCTGATGTTTCTGTCACCTTGCCATGTTTGAACCTAGCCTTAGGCATTCTGGATAAAGTACACGGTTCTGGAGGTCTTAAATCTAAAGGCCTCTCGCAGCTTGAGTTACTGTTCCCTGCTGCAGTGGTGCCGATTCCAAAAATCCTACCAGACTGAGACTTTCTGTCTCCCCACATCCTAGCCTTAAAAAACCTTTTAAAAAACAGTGAAGTATATTTTCAGTAGGCAAAAGAACAAGTGGAGGAATTTTGAGGAAAGCCATATAAGATGTATGAGTGTGTTGTTATGGGATGGCACATATCTCCTTACCAGGCTTGCCGGCCTCCACGTAGTACCTAGAAATCTCCCTCTATTAGAATTGATCTCCAGACAACAAAGACCAGATCTCCTGGAGAAAATGGCTACTTTGGAGGGTGGACTCTGTGGCATTATACTCTGCTGAGGCCTCTCCCTTCCCCAAACCCTGCCTCCTCCAGACTTATCCCCAAAATCTCCAGGTATTTCTCAACCTAGAGCTGACAACCCTTCTTCTTACAGCTGCCTAATTTCATCTACGACGACACCGGATTCAGGGTCTTCTACACGGGCAAAGCATTGCAGAATTTGAGGCAGGTTTAAAATATTTTGATAAAGTTGACAACATATGCGCACGTGGGGGGTGGGGGCTGTCTAGACATATTGCTGGCTTGGTCAGATCTGTCTTCATTTCCCCCATTGAAGTTCTTAGCTATTTTGACAGCATGGGATTGGGAAGTAGGGAAGTATCCTGAATCTTAACTCTAGTTATGTTGTTGGTGATTTCCAACACATACCTTCCTCGTATATTGAATTTCTGTTTGTTTTTTTAAAAAATAAATGAAAAAGAAGAGTAGGTTTTTATACCGTGCGTTCGCCTACTCTAAGGTGTCTCAAAGTGGTATACAATCACCTCCCCATCCTTTCTACCCATAGGGGGCACCTTGTGAGGCAGGTGGGGCTGAGACAGTTCTCAGAGAACTGTGACTGGCCCAAGGTCACCCAGCAAACTGTTGGAAGTTACAGGTGTGATGTCCCTGACTCAGCCTCCAGACTTCGTGAAAAGGGAGAGTAGATAGCTCGGTAGGCGCACTGACCTTTCTTGTTTACTCTTGTTTACTCTTCTGCCACTGTCCCCTTTGAAATGTAGATTGTGTTCTCAGGGACAATTTCCTTCCTTCCTTCCCCTCTTAGTTGAAGATGAACTTCCTGTGCACACCAAGAGGGGCGCTGTCTTCTCTTGGCCATCTTGTCATCTGCTCCCATCATTAGCTAATAAGTTAGTATCCTATCCTGTCTCTACTTTTCCTATCCAAAGTGTACCTCTCAAATAAAGAGAGAAGTATTTCTCTGTTGAACTTGCAACATGGCTCTGTGTAGCTTTGTAAGCTGAGGAACCTGGTGAAGAGATGTTCCTGCGTTTGTAGCTTTATTTAAGCACTCTGCTAACTGGACTTACCACACCAGTTAACCCCAACACAGGCTTCATGTGTTGGCCGAGTGAGGAATCCCAGTTTTCCGGTTTAGAGTCTGCCGCTCTTAACCCCTACACCACGCTGGCTCTCAAACTGTATTGAATTGTCATATGTGTTTTTATACCTGAGAATGAAAAAAGGTATCTAAAACTTTCCACCCAAAGTACTCTCCACAGATTCGTTTTGGTGCCTTTTGTACTCACTGGCTGTGCATTCAGAGATTTTCCAGCATTAGGCTGAGGATTTCAGAGTTGCCAACATCCCCTTGATTGGAGGACTCTGAGTGGTCCCAGGGAAATCCGAAAGGAAATGACGTGGCTCGTGAAATTTAAGCAGGGCATTTTTGTACATACTTGGGGGACTTCATTAAAGTAACAAGTGGCATTTATACTGACGACTCCTCGGAGCATCAGGAATACAAACAGGAATATAAACGTAATTCTTGGAGAAGTTCTGTAGGTTTTGGCTGCAGAGGCGTCGAAGCTCGGCAGATCTTGGGTTCAGATATTCACAGAGAACCCACAGCCCTTTCCCAGATATATTTTCTACATTGTATACGGCTGTCCTTTAGATCAATAAGGCCGAGGCAAACAATGAATGCTGTTTCATTTAGCTGAGCAGCCGTTGCGGGATCAGCCTGTAAATCAAAACCTCCTGGGCTGAAATCCATACAGACGGCTCAAATGCTTAAGCTGACAGGGGGATGCTTTTTGACAGGAATGAGAGAGGTGTTGATGGAAGCGAGGCCTTCTGGCACCCTTGACCGAGTCTGCAAATTGTGTGGCACCTGGCAGCCACTTCTGTCCCACTACTACTCCACGTGGAATGCTACTGCTTCTGGATGGGGTGGCCCCTCCGTTGCTGCCTTGCCATATTCAATATGCCTTCTTACACCCCCTGTTTTAGATCATCCTTTGTGTGTGTAGCGGAACAGTCCTGCTCTGATATGCAGGCCCTATGCCACTCTGCCCTCCATGGTTTTCCCAACACCTGGAGGGGGCTCTTTTCTCTCTCTCTCTGTTCAGCTGCCGCCACCACCTGGCCTTTGTTGAAATTGCCCACTGGGAGGGTCAGGAGGACTCTCAGGTTCCCTTCCAAGTTCGGAGGCCTTGCCTCTGTGTCTCCCGCTACCAAGCATCTGGTTACCACCGGGACTGCTCACTGCTTTGCTCACCATTGGGGGAGTATCCTAGGGTTGCCAGAAACCCACCAGGGGTGGGGGAACCCCTGCTTTTGCAGGGCACTTCCCCACCACCAGCCAGCTGGCTCAAATAGTGACCTGATGACATCACCCAGAAGTGACGTCATCATGTCGCCAACATCACATGGCAACACTCTAGTTTTGGAGCAAAACTCTATGGTAAAAATGGCTCCAAACCATAGAGTTTTGCCCAAAAGCTAGAGCATAATCCCCCTGATGTTGGCAACATGATGATGTTTGCGTGCAGAGCAGAAGATCCAGGAGGGGACCAGGATCCCCACACTGGCTACCAGGTAGAACTTGGCAACCCTAGAGTAGCCACTTGTGAACTGCCTGCCTCTCCCCTTCCTCCTGGTGCTCCTTTTCAAATAGTGTACCTAAGATGATGGAGGTCTATGTGGTACAGAGAACCACTACCAGTATCAAAAGTTATAAAGTATTTATTTAAAAGAAAATGTTCACAAGCATACTCTTAGCACTATACCATATTGAACAAGGGATTGAAATGAAAGGGGGTAAAAATGCAGTTCCTCTGTCGCTCCCTCTATACATGCCCTATCAGATGTTAAATATAAGGCAGGTTCCCTAGCTTAAAAAGTTACCGATATTCCATTACCTTCAAGTGTCTTTCAGACATTCAGGCCAGCATATGGCAATGACTGCCTCCCCCAGACCTCAGTTAAGAGTTTTGTCTGCCTCGATGGAATCAGCACAAAAGAGACCCTCCTCCTTGCTCCCAGGAGTTTTATCATTCCTCTTTCTCCTCCCACTGACTAGGTCAGGGTGGGTCAAAGAATCTTTTCCTGAAGTCTCCAGGAGTTGTTTTTTTTTTTTCCCTGAAGACTTTCTGGTACTTAATTCTTCCAAACCTCTGTTTCCTGCCTGGGGGTGGGGTGGGTGGAACTGGACCGTCTCATTGTCTCTAGCTAGACCTATTAACATTTCTTTTTTTAAAAAAGTGGCTCAGAGCTGGTTTCAGGTTTTGGGGGGCCCTGGGAAGACAGAGCCCAGCAAACCCCATCTGCTCAGTATCAGTCACTTCCTCGGGCCTCTCACTGTTCGCCGGCCCTCTTGTTGCCCATGATCACTTGTTTGTGCCACCTGTATACCCACCAGCACTGGGCAGTGCATGCAGCTGGGAGCCACCTGAAGAGCCACCACTGCACTCTGCTCACATGCCCTTCCTCAGTGGTGTCGGGCAGCTGGGAACACTGCCACTGGAGCAGTCGAAGCAAACAGGTGGGGGAAGGGCATACTGGCAGAGATCAACAGATCTCCGTTGCTTGGAGATCTGTTGTAATCCGAAGAGATTTCCAGCTACTACCTGGAGTTTGGCAGCCTTACTTCCAGCCCAATTTGGGCCACTGCCTGTGGTTCAGCCTAGGCTGGGTCCCCCTGATGCATCGTCTTCTTTTTTTCTTTTCTTTTTTTTTTAACCAACAGCTTTATTGAGAAAAGAGGTTACATTGTAGGGTGAAAGAGAGTTGAGACAGTAAAACATAGTAACCGATGAGATACATCTCTTTACAGGGCCTAAAACTTTCTATTACAATTTATATCCACTTACTATATAGTTAAATTAGAGTTGTCTAAGTACGGTTTACACATAAGAGTATAACTTAAATTTACAAAAGGATAGTACTTTACCCTCAAATTTTTCTTTGTCAATTCTGTTTAAAAAATGGTGCCACTTCTCCAGACGGTTATATAGCTCGTTTATAACTAAGGTATTTTCAAAGCATAGCATACATTTTTTCCTCCATGAAGTAGTCCCAAACCTTGTTCCACCAGTGTTGAATTGTTGGTGGTTTCTCACACTTCCATTTTTTAGCTATTACCGCCTTAGCTGCTGCTGTCAAAACAGTTACTAGGTCTCGGTCATGGGGGGGGGGGGGGGCTTGATGGGTCAGAAATTGAGAAGAATTGAGGATGGGACGAATGGGATGTGATGGCCTGTGTGTCCTTTAATTTGTGCTAGCGCTTCCTTCCAAAACGTAACAATGCTATTGCATGACCACCAAGGGTGGAAGTAGTTGGCTGTGAGCCCACATCCTTTCCAGCAGGCAGGTTTAATCTACAGGGTTATATACGAGAGTGTTTGAGGAGTTGTGTGCCACCTCAGCATGACTTTCCGTTGGATCTGTTGTATGGATAAAGATTTCATTGTTTTAGTAGTTGTGGACCATATAGATTGCCACTGTTCCTCAGTAAGCTGAAGCTGGAGATCAGAGTGCCAGGCTGATTGGTAAGAAAGGTTCTGCCTGGGATCATTATCTAGCAGTCATCTTCTTCTTGTCAGACTTAGCAAACCTGAGACTCGCTGTGTCAAAATTGCCAATTACGGTGATTTATCCTGGAAATCAGAAGCAAGCCTGGCATTAAAAAAAGTAGCCATGTGGGGATTTGAGGAAGTTTATGGGATGGGGGGAGGGGAATACCAAAAGGTTATGGAGACAGAGATGCCTCTCGGATCTCAGACGCAGACTAATAATCCCAGAATTCATTTGCTAGCCTTTATTTTTGTTGCGGCCCCAGAGTCTGAGCAATCCTTTAAGCTCTCCTTTGGCAGCTGGGGGAAATTTGAGCCTGAAAGCAGCTGTTTGTGGGGATTTGGAAAGCTAATGAGGCTGAGGACATCACACAGGTAATGTCGTCTCCCGTCCCGTCCCATCCCTCAGAGAATGGTCCCAGCCTCTCAAGTACTCGCTGAGGCAAATCTTATGGAGGAGGAGGATCCCACCTCAGGCTGCTGACAGGCCTTCAAACACTTCACTTATTTGTGGTGATCTTCAAGCGGAAACCCCCCCCCCCCCATGAAGGGTCGCCAGGTAGTCTACATCACCGCATCTGTCACAACCACATTAACAGCTTTCAGTCCCCCCACAACGAAACTTTCTGTAGCCCGGCTTCCAATTCCTCTGGAGGCTTCTCTTAAAAAAAAAAAAAGAAAAGTTTTGTGACAGGTTCTTGTATCAAAGAAATTCTTTACACACATGAAAGGTGGTTGCCCCCTGCATCTCTATCACGTGTCCCTTCTTCCTTCCTGATGTCACCAAGGGAGCTTCGTGAGTTCTGTGGATTTTGGCAGAGATGATGCAGACCAGAGTCCAGAGGTTTTTGTATTTGTGTGTGTGTGTGTGTGTGGGGGTGCACTAGGCTGCTAAAGGAAGCTTTTTACAAACACACACACACACCACTTCTTGTTGCAGCCACTGTTGAGAAGAAAAACCCCGTCCTCATCCCCACTGCCTTGGTTCAGATATCTCTGCCGACAAACAAAGAGGTGGAGAAGAAGATACGTTAAATTCCTCCACCTCTTGCCACCAATATTTGCATCTTCTCACAAACAACCCTGAATATGCTGAAGGAACGTACCCCCCCACACCAAAAAACCCCCCACGTGCTGTTTTCACCACACGTATTTAAATCGTTGTGACACGCTACCTGTGTGTCATTACTGTTGGCTTTATTGTGCATTGACTGATGTCCAGTTGCTACCTTTTAGTCATGAATCTGATGATACTCTCAGACCCGTGGCATGTTTTGGATGCTTATCAAAAACCTGAAGGTGCTGTGCATGTTGGAAACTTTAAAAAATCACAGACGTTCGTGGATTTGCTGGACACAAGAGTTGATCGGCTCATTGGGATATTCAGGCAAGAAGCATTGGTCAACAGTAAAGGGGAAAAGCGAATCTAGCTGATTTCTCCACTCAACAGGTACTCAAGGGCCACACCTGTGTTTTGGTTTTTGTCAAAAACAAATGGCTGCTACCTAAACTTGGCACTAAACCTTCAGTTCTTCCAAAACCTCACTGGCGTAGAAAACCATACTTCACTTTTAAAAAAGTAGATCTGTAATTATTCTATTCTTAACAAACAATTCCCTGTAACAATCGCCGTGTTAGTCCGTTGCTGAAAAATAGTAAAACACCCAGCAGCACCTTTTAGACTAACAAACTGTTTTGTAGCATACGCTTTTGAGAAACACAGCTCTCTTTCTCAGATGCAACTTGTGTTTCTCAAAAGCCTATGCTACAATACAGTTCGTTAGTCTAAAAGGTGCTGCTAGGCTTTTAAGAATATAGCTGTTTGTGCATACATGGATTTGGTTCTATGTGTCCAGGAAGGAAAGAGTAGTACAGGAGACACCATGGCCGTGTCACTGGGGGTATGGAGGGGGAAGTATTTGTGAATTTCCTGCATTGTGCAGGGAGTTGGACTAGATGCCCCTGGAGGTCCCTTCCAACTCTATGACTCTGTGCATGAGTGTACCTACTCAGCCCATCCCAGAGTCATCCCCATTGCCCTAACAAGGATGTAAACTTTGTAGGTTTGACAATGGCTTTGTAATGTATGAAATGCATGGTGGGGTTTTCAAGAGCTGCACTTGGGGGGGGGGGGGAGGCTGATTCTGGAACTTGGGCTTGAAAATCCTAGAGCTGCCAACCTTCAGGTGGGTCCTGGAAATCTCCTGGAATTCCAGCTGATATCTAGACAACATAGATCATCAGTTCCCCTGGAGAAAATGGCTGCTTTGGATGGTGGACTGGATGGCATCCCATCTCTGCTGAGCTTCCCCCTCTCTTCAGCCTCTGCCCTCCCCAAGCTCCACTCCCAAATCTCCAGGAATTTCCCAATCTGGAGCTGGCAACCCCACCTTGGGCAGAGTTCATTCCCACCCCACATGAGGGAAGACCTTGTTTGTCTGTCTCACAACCCACCACGCACTACTGCTGGTACTGTTGATAGTGGTAATCAGAGATTCTTGGGGGGGGGGAATGGCACAGATGACATAGAACAAAAAAATTGAGCATTCTTCGTTGAAAGCTGTAATTTAGTCTTCGCATTTCTCAGGTGAGCGTAATCAATGTTTTGTACGCGACAGTGAGAGTTTATAACCATCTTCCTAGAATCTGAGATATAATTGTAAAACCTCTTGCTCAAGGACATAATGTGTTGCGCTCTGAACAATATCCCGGCTATATGAAAATCGATGATTGCAGTTGCATTTATCCAGTAGTTCAGGAGTTTTTAAATCTTTCAGAATTATGCTTTATAGATTTTTTTTTTCTTTTCAAGGGTAGAACTTCATGTTAGAAGGGAAACTCAGCCCCCTCCTCCCCGGGTGACATTAATGTGGGGAATGGAACACTTTCAGGAGAGTGACATCACTGGGTCACTAGTGACATAGTACACTCCAGTATTAGGGCAAACACTCTACGATAGGAAAGTTAAGCACTCCCTGATTTCCCCTACGGTTGCCAAGTGTGTAAAACTCACCGGCAGGGGGGAGTCCCCCGTCCGCCGGGAGCTTCCTCGGCGCATGCGCGCCTGGCGACGTCACCAGAAGTAACGTCAGCACGTTGGGGGCTTTGCCAGGGCGATGCTCTGGCAATCACCCCAAAACTCTATGGTATCATAGAGTTTTGGGGCGATTGCCAGAGCATCGCCCTGGCAACACCCCCAACGTGATGATGTCACTTCCGGGTGATGTCATTACATTTGAGAAGTCGTCCTGGCTGGATGACTTCGGGGGTGGGGTTCCCCCCATTCGGCCGGCGGATCAGGAACCCCTGTAGCTGGGGATCCCCCGCCCCCTGGGCAACGTTCCCTCTAAGCTGTGGAATCTTGTGAGCAAAAGTTCTACTTTGTGAGTTACTGGCATTAAAGTTGTGAGCGAGCAATTTGGCTACTGCATAGATTAGTTTTCTCTGGAGCCGTCTTTCCTGAGCTAAGACAAAAATGTGTGAGCCGGAGGCTAAAAAACTGTGAGCTAGTTCACACTAACTCAGCTTAGAGGGAACACTGCCCCTGGGCTGACTTGGCAGCCCTAATGTCCCCTCCCAAAAGTGTGCCACTCCCTGCACTAATGTTACGGAGAAAGAATTGTAAGAGCCCGAGTCTCTCTTCTAACACGCAGTTCCAACTTCGAAAAGTGGGGGCGGGACTATAAAATGTAATCCTGAAAGATTAAAAACCCCTGGCAAAAACAATTAAAAACTCTGGTTGGAAAAGGAGCGTATTGCTAAGTTCATCTTCCCTTTTCTCATGCAGCCCCACACTGGGACTGTGATGGCCCAGGCTGGCTACGAGACATTTTCTTTCTAGCTCAGAAACTCCAAAGAGGGGGTGCCCTGCCCCTTTTCTCAGCCAACACATGTGTGGGATTCCCGTCCAACATGTCACGTGCTCTGTTGGCAGGTGCCCCTTTCCCTCAGTTCCTTTTTCTGCTGTTGTGAGGATGGGAAGCTTTCTAGTGCACACTGTTGATTTTCTTTGTTGTCATTGTGGATGAAAGAAAACTCCTTTTTTGAAAAAGAAGAAGAGAAGAGATTAGGGCTGAGGACAGACTGGCAGTCTCGGCCGCTCTGCCTCCGCTTCAAAAGCGGACACAGAGCGGCCGTTCAGACGGCTGCATCTGCCCCGAGGAGGCGGCCCGGACGCATCACGTCCGGCGCCACGCTCCTCCTGCAGCAGCCGAGTACCACTTCAAAGTGGTGCTTGGCTGCTGCGGCGCGCGTTCCACACGCCAGAGCAGGTGTGAACGTGCGCCGGGAGGGGGAGCCACGCGGCGTCTGCCCGCCGACGTAGGAAGCCGCCCACAGTCTGAACGCTGTCTGAACCCGCAGTCTGAACCCGCCAGAGCGGGTGTGAACGCACGCCAGGAGGGGGAGCCGCGTGGCATCCGCCCGCCGCTGTAGGAAGCCGTCCGCAGTCTGAACGCTGCAGGTGGCTTCCTTCCGGCGACATGCGAACGCCGCACCGCGGGGGAAATTCCCCCCACCTTAGACTACCAGTCTGTCTCCAGCCTAGATTTATACCCTCACCTTCACTATCCAAAGGAGTCTCAGAGTGGCTTACAATCCTTTCCCCTTTCCCTTCCCCTCCCCACAACAGACGCCCTGTGAGGTAGGTGGGGCTGAGAGAGCTCTCTCGAGGACTGCCCTTGAGGGAACAGCTCTGAAAAAACTTGTGACTGACCCAAGGTCACACCAGCAGCTGCATGTGTGGAGGAGTGGGGAATCAAACCCGGGTCTCTCAGATTAGACTCTGCGCTCCTAACCACTGCACCAAACTGTCCATCGAGGGCTCATTTTGCACTTCTTTGGGAGTCTATTTCACGGGAGGCAAGCCCCATCATCCAGGCTCTCCCTGTTTGCTGTGCTTGTGGTCCCTCGTCATGATGTCCAAGGCCCTCTTCTAAAAAATTGCAAAATGTGGAACAAAGATGATGCACAATGACGAGCATGAATTCTGGCTTCTGTGCTTAGGAGAGGCCATCATGTTGGAGCTTGTTCGATTTGCCAGCGCTTTACCCTGAAGGCTCGGTCAGATAGGGCTTCTAGACTGAAACCTGCACTGTGGGAGAAAGCTTTGTCCTTGGTTCCTTCCAAGGTGACTCCGAGCTTGGGCCCAACTATCTCAGGTCCACTTCCCTCAGCTACAATGACTGAACCCCATTCTGGGCCCCCATTGGTTCAATCTGTGCCTATGGGCCCAGCTATCAGGACAGCTCCGATCCCTCCAAAAAGAGCCGCTGTGTTCGCTCTGGAGGCAGAATCTAGGTCCTTGCGTTCGCCTTCTCCAGGACTGTCGACCAAGGTCCGGTTGCATTTGGAACCTCCTGCGAAGAAACATAAGGAAAAGACCAAGTCTACTCCCTAGTTGGGGCGTGTCAAGTCTTCTGAGGCTCTGGAGACTGACCAGAACATCATCCTGGTCTCCCCGCGCACCAGTGTATTCCTGTTGCACGGGAAGTGTTGTTGCTGGCATCTAGGTTTGCCAAGTCACCCCTGGCCACTGGTGGGGGATGGAGGACAGGGTTGCCTGATCCAAATTGGGAAACTCTTGGTGGAGCCTGGCAGGGCAGGGACATCAGTGGGGTGCAATGCCATAGAGTCCGCCCTCCAAAGCACCCATGTTCTCCAGGGGAACTGATCTCTCTAGTCTGGAGATGAGCTGTAATTCTGGAGGATGCCCAGGTCCCACCTGAAAGTTGGCATCCCTACTGGCAACGTCACTGCAACACTGGCCTAGGGACCGCCGCACACCCTGCAGGTAAGCCCCTTCCCCTACCCTGTGTCGGTTGCTAAGAGGGAGCTGGCAACCCTAACACCCTATCCTCATCTCAAACTCAGCTCTTTGGGCATCCCCACAGGGGGTGGATCCAACTAGCTGGTGAAAAAGGACAGCTGGGTGGGCCCCATTTGACCACCCAAGTATGTGGGGGAATGCAGGAGCCATTCATATAAAAGCTATGTGCAGTGGGGGCTGCAGGAGGACGTGGAATTAGGTGAGATGGAGTGACCAAGCTGGCTGGATCTTATCTGTGGAGAGCGAGGTGGGTGGCAGGCAGTGTTCCTGCTAAGCTATGGAGTCCTGTGAACAAAAATTCTACTTTGTGAGCTGCTGGCATTAAAGTTGCGAGTGAGTGATTTGGCTGCTGCATGAATTAGTTTGCTCTGGAGCCATCCTTCCTGAGTTGAGATGAAAATTTGTGAGCCAGAGGCTAAAAACCTGTGAGCTAGCTCACACTAACTCAGCTTAGAGGGAACACTGGTGGCAGGGCTGTCTCTTTTCTGGCACCTTGTCTTTGTAGAGTTTACTCTGGTCTGTAATTGAAGTTTCTGTTTGCATCTTTGATACCTTGATCTGTGTACGCCTTTGGTACCTTGTTCTTATGGCCTGAATCCCGTGGTTTTATAACTTGGTGTTTTATGCTGCTGAGTCACGGCTGGGTTTGTCTCTGCAGGTTTTATCACTGTCAGATTGGGATGGTTTTATTGCCGGTGGGGGGGGGGGGATAGTTTTATGGAGTTGTTTTTTGCATTAATTTGACTTTTTTAGCTGTTTTCCATTCTCCCCCCCCCCCTTTCTTTTCTTTTTAATTGTTGGCCTCCTTGAACATGTCTCTAGAAAGGTGGCAAATATTTATTTTCTAAATTATAAGTGACTTTCTTCCCAGGAAATTTTCAGTCGTCTTGTCCTTTGCTGAAACCACTTAGTGATCTAGAGTCACCTTCCAAAGCAGCCATTTCTCCAGGCAAACTGATCGCTGTAGTCTGGAGATCAGTTGCAATTCTGAGAAATCTCCAGCCCCACCTGGAGGCTGGCAACCCAGTGGAGCTACAGATGAACCCTTTAAAGGTCCACACAACAGCCGGCTGGTCAATGATAATTATCTGTTCTGACAATTGGCTCCATCCTGGGGGAGAGACAGTGGAGCGGCTGGGGAGTCTCAAAGCAGCTTACAATCACCTTCCCCGCAACAGCCACCTTGTTAGGTAGGTGGGGCTGAGAGAGTTCTGGAAGAACTGTGACTGGCCCAAGGTCACCCAGCAGGCTTCATGTGGAGGAAGAAGGAGAAGAAAAGTTGGTTTTTATATCCTTAAGGAGTCTCTAAGTAGCTTACAATTACCTTCCTTCCTCTCCCCACAACAGGTACCTTGTGAGGTAATTGGGGCTGAGAGTGTTCTGAGAGAACTATGACTGGCCCAAGGTCACCCAGCAGGCTTCATGTGGAGGAGTGGAAATCAAACCCAGTTCTCTAGGTTAGAGTTTGCCGCTCTTAGCCACTGCACCACACCAGCACCCTTGAGGGACCAATGGGGGACCAATGGTCTTAGGGCTGCCAAGTCCAACTTAGGAAATATCTGAGGACTTTGGGGGTGGAGCCAGGAGACTTTGGGGGTGGAGCCAGGAGAAAGGAAGTGACATCATTTTGTGATGTCACATCCTGTGATGTTGCTTCCACATGCTGACACATGAACTCATGAAGTTTCCTAATACTGAATCAGGCCATTGGTCCATCAAGGTCAGTATTGACTACTCAGACTGGTAGTGGCTCTCCAGGCAGAATATGAAGCACTAAGCGCTACACAAGTGCTAAATATGATTTTCATATCATAAGAACAGGAGAGAAGCCACAGTGGATCGGGCCAACAGCCCATCCAGTACAACACTCTGAGTCACACAGTGGCCAAAAATACCAGGTGCTCTCAGGAGGTCCAGCAGCGGGGCCAGAACTCCAGAAGCCCTCCCACTGTTGCCCCCCAAGCACCAAGAATGCAGAGCATCACTGCCCCAGACAAAGGGTTCCATTTAGACCTTGTGGCTAATAATAGCCACTGATAGACCTCTGCTGGATGGGGACAGAGAGAGAGAGAGACAGACAGACAGACAGACAGAAAAAAGAAAGAAAGGAGGAGGGGAGAGAGAGAGAGAAGGAAAAGAGCTGGCAGAGGCACTTACCCCAGCAACCTTGCAAGCCACATGCAAAAGCACACCCTTCAGTAGAAAGAGCCTAGTCCCTCCTTAATCTCTGGGCGGGGCTCTCTTGCTGCCTCTGCTCTTAAAGGGGAAATGTCTGGTGAGGCTTTTTACTGCAGGGCAGGCTCTCTGCAGACATTTCCCTTTTAAGAGTTCAGGCCTGGCAGGGAGAGGGCAGGGCAGGCTCCGACGTTCCCCTGCATTCCTGCTGGCAGCCATTGCCTCCCCCGGTGGCCAATTTTGAAAAAGCGGGGGTAAGCATTAAGAATCAGTGTTTCCCCCGCCCTCCCGGGGGGCTTGGCAGCCCTAAATGGTCTGATTCCGTATAAGGCAGCTGGCTTCCTAGCAGTGGAGGATGCCTAGCCCAGCATCTCAGTGATGTTCCCAGGGACACTCTGATATTTGGACAAAACTCTTATGGTAAAAACTGTTTCTACCATAGAGTTTCTCCCCAAATACCAGAACATCCCTGTGTCACCTGTGATGTCACTGAGATGCCAGGCTAGACCTCACCCTCTGCCAATAATATCCATCTGCCCCCCGCTGGTTGCCTAGCAAATTCATCACATTGTCTTGGCTTGATGGTACACGGGCACTGGCGTGTGCTATTGATGCTGTGCCTGTGGAGAGGAATGAAAACATTTATATAATAGTCCTGTGCATAGATGAGCATAAGGGCCTTGTGCCGTTCTTCCCCACTTTGCCTTTCAAAATGTTCTTGTAGTCAACATACAAAGGTCGTACATTCTAGAGCTTTATATAAAGCTAGCTACGCTTCTTATCGTTAATGGGTACCTGTATAGTTTACAGCTTTGCCACAGACTGAAACTACAGAAATGGATGGTAAAAAAAAATCTGATAAACACCTTACTGTCTCAGTAGGAAAATTCAAGGACATCTGTAGGAAGGTTAAAAGAGAGGGCCCCACATAATGCAGGTGACATGCAGATGGAGTACAATCAGCTATCAAAAGGCTCGAAACGACCGCACGAGCTCCCATAGTGAGGGATGTAAACACGCTAATGAAAGAGCCTTTGGATTTTGTACAACCTAATCAGAACTTTTGGTCGTATAGTTTTCTAATCAATTTGGGGGTGCGGTCTGTGGAACAAAAGATTCTAATTGTCTTTTACAGCAGGATAAGTCAAAAAGGGGGGGAAAAAAACCCACACACCTTCGGCTGGAAGCTAAATACAGTTGCTTTTTTATCAGTGACATTATTTACAGTGCAATTCAGATAGCATTTCCCTGAAATCTTGAGAAGCAGTTTGTAAAAAAAAAAAAAAAAAAAACACCCGAAAGAAACACGGCAAACGCTGAATTAATTTCTGCAGCAGATAACGTTTATCACTTCTTGGAATGGAAGCGTGCCTACAGCAATAGAATATCTGCATGTCAAAGTGTGTCTTGCGGGTTCTTTGTTAGGCACACAGCACCGTAAAAGCATGTTGGGCCGGCCAAAATCAACATGAGAAGCCAGCAGTTCTAAAGTGTGACCATAATGAATTATTGATTGGTTCTCAAGCACTCAGATTGTGAATGCTGACGTACGATTTCATGTTCAGATTCAATCATTAATTTTCTTTTCAAAACTGGACATTCTGGGAAATTCTAAATATTTGAGGATATACATTTTATCCCCGACTCTGAGTAGGGTTGCCAGGGGAAGACAAGGGTGGTGGTGAAGATTTTGGGGCTCCATCAGCAATGGTGTGACATCACTTCTGAGGGAAACCTGGAAGTAAAGTCAGGTTGAGAGGCAGGCAGTGTCTCTCCAAACCTTCCTATCTTCCTACTAGAGCACTCTGTGCGGTGTTACACACAGAAGTATCCTGCAAGGGGTTGAAGTTACAAAAGGCTGCAGAGAGGTGTCAGAGACAATTACAAAGGGAAATGAAGGAGACACTCTTCTTTTGAAAGAGAAAAAAGAGAACGAGAGGAATCACTGGCTATATTCAAAAAGTGAATTTCAGAAAAAAAAGAAGAAATTCTCCACATAACACTAGTCAACATATACCACTGAGGTGTTGTTGTTGTTTTTTAAATACAAATGAAGAATTTAAGAACATAAGAGAAGCCATGTTGGATCAGGCCAGTGGACCATCCAGTCCAACACTCTTGTCAAACAGTAGCCAAAAACACCAGGAGCCATCAGGAGGTCCACCAGTGGGGCCAGAACTTCAGAAGCCCTCCCACTGTTGCCCCCCCCCCAAGCACCAAGAATACAGAGCATCACTTGCCCCAGACAGAGTGTTCTATCTATACCTTGTGGCTCTGCTCCATGTATTTATCCTGTCCCCTCTTGAAGCTGTTCTTGTAGCTGCCACCACTTCCTGCAGCAGTGAATTCCACTTGTTAATCACTCTTTGGGGAAATAATTACTTCCTTTTATCTGTTTTAAGCCTACTACTCATTAATTTCATTGGGTGCGTTCACACGCTCAGATTTCAGCCAGCTTGAGCCGGCTCAAAGCTGTGTGTTTACACTGTCACAGCTGCCTCTTGTCCCCAGCCATCGCCTACCGTGCCAATTCCCATCAGAAATTTGAGACTACTTCCCCTGGTGGTCTCAGCCGTGCTCTTCTGGCTCCTGCCGCATTTCTTTCAGTGTAAACGGGGAGCCGTCTCCTAGCCATTTCCTATTTACTCCCCTGCCCTTCCCCTCGGAAGCCTCTGGCTTCCGCTTTTCGTCCACCATTTTTTTTTTACCTTTGGCGAGATGCGCATGAGCGCCCATACAAACCGACATTAAAACAACACACCTGTAAATGGCCACTCACTCTGTCATTTACATGATTTATCGTTCATGCTGAGGCTATTTTTGGGTGAAGATTTTCACTCGAAGTGTGATGTGAGTGAAATGACGGTGCTCGGCGGAAGTATCAAAAAGAGGCAGTGATTCGACTGAATGATGCTGCGCATGCGTGAATACAAGGTTTTTTCATACCTGTGCATGAGCGTTTATGCGCATGCGCAAGCGTCGGGGGGAAAAAAAAACCCGAGCGTTGGTAGTGTAAACACCGGGGAGCCGCTTGCATGCGATCCGAGGCGAGATGAGTGTGATCGCGATTTTCCGGAAACAGCCATTTGGAGCCGGCAAAAGCAGTCTCCAGAGCGCCCGTCTGAACGCACCCATTGAGTACCCATGAGTTCTCATATTGTGAAAAAAGGGAGAAAAATACTTTCTCTACCTTCTCTGTCCCATTCATAGTTTTGTAAACCTCTATTGTGTCACCCTGTTTCTCCAAGCAAAAGAGCCCTAACCTCTTTAAGTCTAGTAACGTAAATGTATATGAGCTGTGATGTTCAGTCATCTGTCACTTTGGGTAGCAATTCAATCGTAACCTCAAACATTTTAGAAAGTCAGTTTTTATTTGAGGGGTTTCTCATTTTAACAACGTTCGAACAGCCACCTGTTTGGACTCGTGTCTTGTTTGCCAGCTGCAAATAGGGAGCTGATTTTCTCATGATCAGTTCAACTTGTTTGTGGCTGTTGGGTAGGTTGCTTTGCTATATTCCTTCTGAACTGTGCGGTACGGCACAGTCGGCTTTTCATACCTGCACATTCTTAACACAGCCAGATTAAGTTCACCTTCCACACTTCCCCCTTTGCTTCATATCTGCTCCACGTAGCAGGCAGTTGTTTAAAGGGATAATGAAATTGATATAAACCGGTCATAAATAACCCTTTGGTGTATGTCTGAGTAGTCCCTAGTGATGCTATTGGCTGCGTATTATTTTGAATTGGTAACATCTTTCTGCGTGCACAGTCTTGTAAAAAAAACAACAGTGCAAACCCATGGTCAGGCATTTGTGGCTGTTTGGCATGAATCGCACAGGCTGGGTGATCAGCCCACGTCTTACCAAAGCTGCCATACACATTGTTGAGATCAACTATTGAATGTGTTCGTGGCAAAATTCACAGCATCCCTAACTTCTGTAAATGGCAAAAAAGTAGACTTTGTGCGTATGAATTTCTGCTTTCCCACAGCTCTCCCCTCCCTGAATGTCTTTTGTCAAATTCATATGGCTTGAAACTGCTAACAACTCACAGAAGAGGTCTTGGCTTGTCTGGCATCTGTTTTCTTGGTACATTTTATGGTCGCTTGATTTCACGCCTGTTGTTGGTAGAGGCAGTTGAAGATCACAAATGATGCAAGTGTGCACATTGTATCGTCTTGCGGGCATGGTAGTTCATTTCTGGAAGAAGACTTTGCAGTTCCCTAAGCTATCATGTGTGTGTCTACTACTCTGTGTATGTCTTGCTCCCTTTAAAAAAAAATTGTTTTTGTCTTGCTAGTGGTTCCTATGGAAAGAATGCAGAATTTGAAAAAGAAGACGTAATTAGTTGATTTTGTTTTAAGTTGGTTGTTTGGCATTGCTCAGGAGAGTTCTTTTAAAGACATGGACATGGCTTGCTCTGGCTGAGAGGTCTTTCTGAGTTCGGAAGCAGTCAGTTCTGAGCCTACAGTAACATGATGAGCATTGTTCATTAGGATTGCCAGGTCCCGATTGGGAAATTCCTGGGAAGTTGGGGGTGGAAAAAATGTTTATATCATTAAAGAGATTTATTTCACAGTGCTGACACCAAACATTAAATACTAACTGAGAAATCAGCGAGAGGTATTCACATATCGCAAAGTATCAGTTCAAATAATTACACAATAAGTCGGTAATTTAAAACTCCAGCTTGACAGTTGTTTACTGAGAAGTGTTCATAGTAATCAGTGAAGAGATGTTGGTGGGACAGGATACCAGCTCAGCTCCCATTTCGAAGTTTTCTTCTTCAAGGCCAGCCTTTCACATTTCAGTTGCAGCACATTAATAGCCGGTTTGGTGTAGTGGTTAAGTGTGTGGACTGTAATCTGGGAGAACCAGGTTTGATTCCCCACTCCTTCTCAATCAGCTGCTGGATGACCTCGGGCAAGCCATAGTTCTGTCAGAGCTGTTCTTGAAAGAGCAGTTGTCTCAGAGCTCTCTCAGCCTCACCTACCTCACAGGGTGTCTGTTGTGGGCAGGGGAAGGGGAAAAAAAGATTGTAAGCCACTCTGAGACTTCTTCAGGTAGTGAAGGGTGGGGTATAAATCCAATCTCTTCTTCTTAACAAAATTAAAAGTTTACTGCCAGGTAGATAGGTCAAGATGGGTAGCACTGTTAGTCTGTCTGCAGCAGCAGAAAAGAGGAAGAATCCAGTAGCACCTTAAAGACTAACAAGATTTGTGGCAGGGTGGGAGGTTTTGTGAGCCACTGCTCACTTCTTCAGATACCTGCCGGATACCTGAAGAAGTAGGCCTGATACCTGAAGAAGAACCAGCCAGATACCTGAAGAAGTGAGCAGTGACTCATGAAAGCTCCTCCCCTGCCACAGGTTTTGTTAGTTTTTAAGGTGCTCCTGGACTCTTCCCCTTTTCTAATGCCAAGTAATTGTGACTAGCCAAACACATGTTGTTCCTCTTGTGTAATAACAATGATAAAGCGATACCAGCCTTTCGCATTTCAGTTGCAGCGCATCAATAACTTGACAGCGTTCTAAACAGCAGTCGTTAAATGCTCAGAAGTGGATCAATTATAAATACCTTGTTAAAATAGCAATTAAGCAGTATAACTTTATTACACCGGGACTCATCTCCATTCCTACTTGTATCTCTTGACAGGAGCTTGGGCTTTTGGACCTTTGCAGACTGGAAACCATGTTGGTCTTTAAGCTGCTACTGGACTCGAATTTTACTTATCATATTTTGTACCCCACATGCTTACTGACTGAATAGTCTTTCTCATACCTGTGATGCACCCAACCCCCCTCCATTCTTCTGTTCAGCCAGGAATCTTTGCTGTTAGATTCTAATGTCCATATTGTACTTTGTAGTTCACTTGCACCCTGACCTGGATAGCCCAGATTATCCTGATCTTGCCAGATTTTGGAAGGGAAGCAGGTAGTGTTGCCAGCTCTGGGTTGTGAAATACCTGGAAATTTTGGGGGTGGGGGGGAGGGGAGGACAGTGTTTGTGGAGGGGAGGGATCTCAGCAAGGTACAGTGCCATAGACTCCACCCTCCAAAGGAGCCATTTTCCCCAAGGGAACCGATTTCAATTGTATGGAGAGCTCTAGGTCACAGGACAGTACTGAATGGGAGACTACCAAAGAATAACAAGGCTGTGCTATTAAGGCAGGCAGTGGCAACCCACAATCTATTGATCTCTTGCCTTGGAAACCCCACCAGGGTCACGTGCTGATTGAGTGAATAGCTCTCATCGTATTTGAAATCCGCCTTGACTCCCAGTAGGAAAGGCAGACTGTAGATGAAGCTAATAATAACTCCATAGGCTTCTGCAAGACATAAAGTGGAAATGTAGGCTGAAGACAGACTGGCAAAAGGGAGCGCAGTGCGAGCGGGCAAAAAAGCCCCGGGGCCAACCCGTCCCGTGGCTGCCCGTTCGCACTGGCTCCAGTGCTGCGGGACCTCACCTGAACGGAGGTGGACCGCCGCGGCCACTCTTCCTCCGCCGGTCCCTGGAGCCTCCTCTGCTTCTGCCGGGTCTGGCGCGTGGCTTCCGGCTTGTTCTGTGTGAGGGCGTTCAGACTTCCGCTGCCGCTTCCTGTGCGCCGTGGGAGCCGTCCAGACCGGCCGGAAGTGGCAGCAATGCGCGCCCGGACAGCCAGAGACCACTTCGAAGAGGTCTGCGGCTGCAGCGCGAGGAGAGCGGCCCGCATGCGGGTAAGTGCGGGCCGCCAACAGGGGACAGATGAGGCAATCTGGTCGCCTTATCTGCCTCCGCTTTAGAAGCGGAGGCAGAGCGGGCCAGATTGCCAATCTGTCCTCGGCCGTAGCTAGTTTACCAGGAGCACGGCCCACCTGTCACCTTGAAGCCCATGTAATCCAGGCCGTGCTGCAAAAATGGTTGCCGTCACAAGTTTCCATGCTGGATGCAGTTGCCTCTGCATAAAACTGTTCCAAGACAGCACTAAACCTCTTCGATTCAGTGTCTGATTGAAATTGCAATCAGATGCTCAACTGCAAACCAGCGGGGGGCTCAGTCGACCGAAAGCAATCAGGTCAGTCCAAGCAGGTTTTATTTCTGATCGCAATTATTTTGAAGGTTGCAGCATCCCTCATTACAAAACCCTTTATTTGCAAACTTTGCCACCTCGCTGAGTGCTGGCAGGGTTGCCTTTATTCTGTTTGTTTGCCCGTGGAAGCTCTCTGCCAGGATTGCTGGGGCGGATTAGGGTATAGGGGCTAACTGAACCTGAAGATTGGTAGAACATTTTCCCAGCTGCTGAGGGAGCCAGACCTCCTTTTCAGGCCTTCACCCTATTCAGATTTTGCCAGGCTGTCATCGTTGCCCTTCCTGGTTTCTGTGAACCAGCCAGGTTTATCCCCTGGATGCATCTTGAGTCTTGATTTTGCAGATTTCACTGCAGAAGTTTGGCAACGATTGGTTTGGGTAGACTGGTGCCCGCCCCCACATTATTTTTGCATTTATTGTTACTCTTTCCCTTAGGCTGTTCTTTTTACGAGATCATGGCCTCAAATCTGCTTTTAGCCCCTCCACTATTCTTGCCCTCTGTTGTTTGCTGGATTTCTCCTCGATGTCAACTTTCTACTCCCTCTACCTCACCCATGAAGCTGCCTTATGCTGACTCAGACATTGTGCTTTGGAGGGTGGACTGTATGGCATTGTCCCCCACTGAAGTCCCTGCCCGCCCCAGTCTCCATCCCCAAATCTCCAGGCGTTTCCCAGCCTGGATCTAGCAACTCTACCTAGCATCCCCCACTGGTGGCTAGAGGGGACCTGCCAACCTTAGTATGGTGTATATTTGAAAGGACTGGATGGGATCCAGAGAACAGGCAAAAGCAGATAATCTTTTACCCAGGGATAACTCAGCACTGGGTGCATGTAAACGCTAGATAAGATGGATGCTCGTACTGTCCTATCAATATGTGAGAACATCCTCAGGTGACCTCTTGGATTTGTGACCATGTATGGAAGCACAGTAAGATTTTCCTCTGTTTTCCTGCCCTCCCCAGACTCCATCTTCCAAATCTCCAGGTATTTCCCAACCCAGAACTGGCAACCCTTGGCAGACCCAGGTTTCAGACAGAGAGCAGAAAGGAGCCTCATTCCCTAGGCCAGGGGTGGGCAAATTGCGGCCCAGGGGCCACATGCGGCCCGCCACAGAGTTTTTTGCAGCCCGCCAAAACAGTTGGCCACGTGGTTTCAGTCATGCCTCTGTTGGGCCCGGAGCGCAGAGAAGTGGCACTCTGGGAGTGAAGTGTCCAGGGGGTGGGCACATTACCAAGCCCCACCCCCTGCTCCCAGCAGCCCTGTTGGGAGACGAGGAGGCAGAGGAAGGAAGGTAAGTTACCTTCCCACCCCCATCCTCCTCCTCCCAGGTCTGCAGCGCTCCAGGGAAGCCCTGCCTGCCCCCACCCTCGCCTTCCCCGGGCCGCGCCAAAGCGAGGGTTAACTAATGAATGCAATCATGAATGCAATTAAAAGGTACGCCCCTCCGCTAACCTCCGCTCCCACAAAGTGGCCCCCGAGCCAAAACAATTGCCTACCACTGCCCTAGGCAGCTGAAATGGTCAAATGCACAGCCGGCACAGGGAAGTGGGGACCAGGCAATTGAGTGAGTTTTCCTCCCTGCTTTCTTAGGTCTGCAGGAGAGGGGTATGAAACCTTTCCTGCCGCCTTATATATCTGCACTTCTCCTGGCATTTGTCTCCCAGCTCATACTGGTGCCTGACTGAGAGAAAAGATGTTTCAAACTAGTTTGGCCAGGGGATCCTGGAGGCCTTTTGCCTTTCTCTGGGCATAGAGCAGGGGTTACAGGGCAAGTGGTGGGGAGAGCTAGTTGGGAATTTCCTGTGTTGTGCAGGGGGTTGGACTAGATGACCCTTGAGGTACCTCCCAGCTCTCTGTTTCTGGGTGGTCTAGACCATGCTGATTTTTTTTTTGTATCATTTTTGGTTGATCTTGATAAGAGGCATTTCATGGCTTTTTGTTTCAGGATTTCACCAAGGGGCAACACGCCTACCTACTTTGTCTTGGTTCAGAAGGGCGCACACATCACCATTTGGTGAACTGTCATCAGTTTAGTTGCTCCCCACCCCAGTAATCCATAGGCTTCCCAAGGTGATAAAATGTCCATTTGTATGGTCCCAAGGCTAGGTAGGGCTGCCAAGTCAGGCTGGGGGGCAGGGGATCCCCCGCTACAGGGGTTCCCAATCCGCCGGCCGGCCCAATCCGCCGGACTTCTCACACGTAATGACGTCACTCGGAAGTGACGTCAGCACGTTGGGGGCGTTGCCAGGGCCATAGAGTTTTGGGGTGATTGCCAGAGCGTCGCCCTGGCGACGCCCCCAACATGCTGACGTGCGTGCGCGCGCGCCGGTGAAGCTCCCGGCCAACAGAGGACTCCCCCCCCGCCGGTAAGTTCACCGGACTTGGCAACACCAAGGCTAGGGGCAAAAATTCCAGTGAAATCAGCGAGGCTTAACAGGATATGCAAGTTCCATAGATTTCAATTCAAGTTGTTTTTGTTGATCCCTTCCATACCGGGGCCGAGTTCTGTTTGCAGCAGCAGCAATTCTTTTAGGGTCCCGAGAATTATGATGGCCTCACAGCGCCTCCATGATTTGCTACCCGGCATTTTCTTCATTTGTTCTATTAAATCTATATCTGTCGCTGGCAGTAAGAGTTCTGATGACTGCTGTTTAATGTGCAGTGCATGCTGATCTAATTACAGAGGAGGACTGAAGGTCCTGGAATGAATGTAGAGTGGTGCCTTCTTTTAACTATACTCCTGTTGAACGGGCATAGCAGATCTTGCAGCCATTGCTGTGAAAGACGGCCTGAGCATCTTTTCTTTCCCTCCTTTGTTTAGATAAGAATGCTTTTTTTTTTTTTTTTACTGTCTGAACACCGTAAAAATCCTCGGCAGTTGAAACAGCCACCAAATTAAAGTAACGTGCAATTATAGTAACTTCAGATTGGGCATCTCTAAATTAATTAATGTAATTATTAGGTACGTTTCCCTGGTAGGTTTACAACTGACCTGGCGTTCCAGTTTGCAAGCTGCGGAAACCGTGCAATCGGTTTTCTAAGATATCTGCTGCCTGGCAAACAATGCTGGGTTTCTTCCTAATAGAAACAGATGAGAGCTTTCTTTGGATGAGAGTGAAATTGAAAAGGCACATTTTTTTTAAAAAAGTGCAGATAGTTTCCGCAGCGTCAAACAGGCGTTGTCATTTTGTCAGGGGTGGGGTTTTCTTTTGTTCGCGTGTGTAAGGTGCCACCAAGGCACAGCCGACTTCGCAGCGATCCCTTAGGGGTTTCAAGGTGAGCAAGCAGAGGGGGCTGGCCACTGCCTGCCTCTGCAAAGTCTTTCTTGGTGGTCTCCCATCCAAGTACCTACTCTGCTTAGCTTCTGAGATTGGACGAGGTCAGACTATACTGGGGTCCCCAACAGGGTGTGCACTGGAGCCATGGCGGCTGCCAGTACCTTTCCTGGCACCAGCCAAGTGTTTTTAGGAAGTGGGCAGGGCCAGATAGGGCTTTTGCCCAGCAAGACTTCTGACTGACTACTAGGGATTTGATTGGCTGTCCTTTTTTTTTTTTAAGTTGTTTTGGCAGCAGCTGCCACCACAGCAGAAGGATCTACACTGTGTAACTGAAGTTAAGAAGAGAAGAAGAAGAAGAGGGGGATTTATACCCCACCCTTCGCTCAGAGTCTCAGAGCGGCTTACAAACTCCTTCCCCTTTCCCCTCCCCACAACAGACACCCTGTATGGTAGGTGGGGCTGAGAGAGGTCTGGCAGAAACTGCTCTTTTTCAAGAACAGCTGTGCCAGAACTGTGGCTTGCCCAAGGTCATCCAGCAGGTACAAGTGGAGAAGTGGGGAATCAAACTCGGTTCTCCCAGATTAGAGTCCACACACTTAACCACGACACCAAACTGGCTCTCATTAAGCTGTGACATCGTTTTGTGCCTCGTTCTGCCTTCTGTGGCAGCCATTTTGTGGCAGCTATTGTTTTGCTGTGCCCACCACACCATGTCAGAATTTCAAGTGTGCTTGCAGGCTCAAAAAGGTTGGGGACCCCTGGGCTATATTATACCATTTCACGTCCCTTGGGGGTTTTCTTTTACCCATTGCAAAAGTATGCCTATATATTGCCTTGTTTGATCTCATTCCCAACTGGTTTCAGGTACCTTAAGTTACATAATCACATAGCGCGTAACACTGTAATATCATCCCATTTACTGTATGATTCCTAATTGGCTGGAATCGCTAATGATGAGGATGATGAGGATCATAGACGTAAACTACGGGGGGGCTCGAGGGCTTGGGCCACCTCCGACATTTCCCGGGGGGACTGCCCCCCCCCCCCGGCGAAACAGAGCGCCTGCCGCCGCCTCTCCCCCCTGCCTCCCCGGGCCCTTTCTAGGCCCGCCGGCCGGCTGGCCACTGCCACCAGAGCCTCTTTCGTCCCCCCCCCAGCTCCCCTGTATCCACTCCTCCCTCCCTCCCTCCCTCCCTCCCTCCTTCCCTCTCCCTCCCGGGGCTCCAGGCACATGCCCAATGTGATAGCGTCACCTGGCTATCACGTTGGGCATTCGCCCGGAGCCCCGGGAGGGAAAGGAAAGGAGGGAAGAGTGGCCGGGGGGGGGAGAGAGAGAGAGGTGGCAGCAGCATGGTTTCGGAGCGTGTGCATGCTTTGCATGCACACTAGCCCCCCCCTCCGGATTTCAAAACCTTACGCCCCTGATGAGGATGCAGAAGCCAGGAATTAAGGAAGAACAAGGGGAAACAACTGCACTGAGAAAGAGGAGGGGCAGGAAGCATTATCTGCAGAATCAGCCTGTTTTCAGGCAATTTTTTTTTTTTTTGCATACTGATATTGCTATTTAACCTTGCAGTTGAAGATGTTTTCAATTTTAATGGGTGATTAAATAAGGCCTTAATCGGTTTTAATTTCCACGCAGGCAACAGCCATCAAAACAAGCCACTGTGAACGAATTAACATTTCTAATGAACGATTTTAGCATGTTCTCGCTCAAACGTGCAGCCAGTTAATAAATAATAATAAATAACACATTTCAACTTAATTATTATTATTATTATTATTTAAAGAAAATCTTGCCAGTAGTGGATCAAGAAGGAAAGATGAGCATATCTGAGGCCGGGGTTGATTGGGGGTATCTCCAGTAACTATCGGATAAGCCAAATACCAATGGCTTGACAAAGAATTACATATCAGTACCTGCATGGGTATTTATTTCTTCCTTTTTGTGGAGAGATGCTGGGTTTCCTTGAGAGTCAAGACAGGTGGGAGGCAGTGTTCCCTCTAAGCTGAGCTGGTGTGAGCTAGCTCACAGTTTTTTAGCCTCCGGCTCACAGATTTTTTGTCTTAGCTCAGGAAGGCTGGCTCCAGAGCAAACTAATTTAGACAGGAGCCAAATCGCTTGCTCACAACTTTAATGCCGGTAGCTCACAAAGAATTTTTTTTTTGCTCACAAGACTACAGAGCTTAGAGGTACGGGTCTGGCAGACTTCAGAATGCATTCCTTTGGAGTTGGGGGTTACATGTGGGATCTGTCAAATCTAAGACTTGCAAAGTGTTGTGCTTATTAATTCTTAAAGTGGGGGCCTCCTTAAGAAACCCTGAACTACTGGAGACAAGTGAGCCAGTCTTTGACCTCTAGATTGGGTCGGGAATTCGGATACCTTCAGTTTTCCATTCCGAGGCCACCTATAATTAGTTTTGTGATTCGAGGCTGCTTCATATGATGCTGGAGTTGTGTCAGTAGCCCTGCTGGAGTAGCTTAAGGCATTTTAACATAAGGACATAAGAGACGCCAATGTTGGGTCAGGCCAGTGGCCCATCCAGTCCAATACTCTGTCACACAGTGGCCAAAAATACCAGGTGCCATCAGGAGGTCCAGCAGTGGGGCCAGGACACTAGAAGCCTTCCCACTGTTCCCCCCCAAGCACCAAGAATACAGAGCATCACTTGCCCCAGACTGAGAGTTCCTATCTATACTTTGTGGCTACTAGCCACTGATGGACCTCTGTTCCATATGTTTATCCAATTCCTTCTTGAAGCCGTCCATGTTTGTAGCCGCCGCCACCTCCTGTGGAAGTGAATTCCATGTGTTAATCACTCTTTGGGTGAAGAAGGACTTCCTTTTATCTGTTCTAACCCAACTGCTCAGCAATTTCATGGAGTGCCCACGAGTTCTTGTATTGTGAGAAAGAGAGAAAGGTACTTCTTTCTCTACCTGCCCTATCTCATGCATGTCTGTCTATCTGCTCTATCCCATTTTAGCACCCATAGCTACGGCCTCCGACCTGACTGCTGTCACCCCTCTGCCTTGCTACGCCCCCCACCACCTCCCACCCAAGGTAGGCTCTGGTGCCTCTCACCTCCTTATTTCCCAGGAGGACAGGCTGGGATAGGGTTGCCAGCCTCCAGGTGGGGCCTGGGGATCTCCCGCTTTTACAACTGATATCCAGCTGACAGAGATCACCTCCCCTGGAGAAAATGGCTGCTTTGAAGGGTGGACTCTATGGCATTGTACCGTACTGAGGCCCCTCCCCTCCCCAAACCCCACCCTCTCCTGGCTCCACCCCCAAAGTCTCCAGGTATTTTCCACCCGGACTTGGCAACCCTAGGCTGGGAAGATAAAATGGCCCCAGAACAAGCCAGCCGCGCAGTCCCCACAGTGTTTCTAGCCAGCCTAGCCTGGGCTGTGTGGCTTAGTGGCATGGCATCTGCTTCTCATGGAGAAGGCCTCAGGTTCAAACTCCAGCTAAAAGTGTCAGGTAATTAGGTGAAGTTACAGACCCCCACCTGAGACCCCGGAGGCCAGGGCCAGTCTGAGTAGACAGTACCGACCTCGAGGGACCTTGAGAGACCCGTAGAAGGCATCTACATACATTCATTCAGCTCAGACCTAATTGGCTGCACCGAATACATATATTGGTTCACCTGTTACTCCATCATGCAGTGATAACTGTCAGCAGGGCAGAAATAGGCAGCCGGTGAGCTGGCACCAATGGTTGCCATGGTGGTGGCCTCCCACCCCCTTCCCCGCTGTTCTTGCTTGAGATTACTCAAGAGTTGGTGGCGCCACGGCCTGCATGTGAGAGGAGGCCTTGACTTCCCCCAGCCCCCCTCCCCTTTCTTGTTTGCCTCAGGTAGGTTGCCAGGTCTCCAACACTGCCCTCTTCTTCTGTGGCCCACAGGTTGAAGGCAGAGAGAGAGGCTCGGGGTATGTGTGTGTGTGTGTGTGTGTGTGTGTGCCTGTGAGCTGCTATGTAACCCCTTTTCCTCCTCGCCCTGCTAACTGACTTCAGCACACTCTGGAGTTTTTGATCTATTATGATTATGATTATTATTATTGTTATTAGCTCCATCCTGACTTGCACCAGGCTCTGGGTGATTTACAATATGGCATTAAGCTTTAGGTACAATATAAAAACATCAGATATCATAAAATTAATGACATTCAACCAATTTAATATTATTATTAATGTATGCATGGACAAGCAGCCAGGGGCCAGGGGCGAAATCTGTGAACACGGTCTGAGGTCTTTAGAAGGAAACCAGATCTTTATTTACTGAATATATATATAGTCACCAAAGCACAGGATCATTTATTATGTCGAAACATCACAGAGGTGTTACAGAACTAAGGGGAAAAAGCCAAACAGGAAGCTAACTAAGTTGTTCAAATCACTGATTTTTTTGTTTTAACCTTGGCATTCCTTTCCGTGGAAGGAGCACAAACAAAGCTGGAACTTTGAAACAGAGACTGGTCAGGGCAGGGTAGGGCTGCCAAGTCAGCCCGGGAGGCGGGGGATCCCCCGCTATAGGGGTTCCCGATCCGCCGGCCGGCATTCGGCCGGCGGGGGGAACCCCACCCCTGAAGTCATCCAGCCTGGACGACTTCCCCAGCGTAGTGACGTCACCCGGAAGTGACGTCACCATGTTAGAGACATTGCCAGGGCGATGCCCCCAACATGGTGATGTCACTTCCGGGTGACATCACTGGGCACGCGCGCTTTGCGCACGCACCAGGGAGGCTCCCGGGCGGTGAAGGACTCCCCCCCGCCAGTGCGTGAGTACGACTTGGCAGCCCTAGGGCAGGGCTCAGTCCATCTCTCTCTGGTCCTGGGCCTGCATGCTTTCATGGGACTTGCTAAGCTTTGACACCTTTTCCCCTAGCTGGGGGGCGCTCCCTGACCTGCACTGGTCCTGAGTCTTCCCTGGTTCCTGCCATAGCCATTTAATCCAATGATAAAGTGGTGCCTGTCCCTGGTTATACGTGGTGCAACTTCAGGACAGCCAAAACAGTGGTCTGTCTTCTTCTCGGCAGGTGGGCAAATTTCTATCCTGCCCATTTGTCTACATAAAGAGAGAACATGTCTTGGAGAGGGAAGAGGGTGACCTATCCAGGGCCCAGGGCCTCTTCTATGTTAATCAAGGTAGCCTTCCTTCCTCTGTCATAATAGCTCCTCTGAAGGGTCTGGGCCAGACGACCCTTGAAGTGCTGACAGCGCTACTGGGGTTGGGTTCTGTTCGCTCTGGGCCACCAGGAGCCCTCCGGGAACTTTCCTTGTCAGTTAAATGGCCACCCCACCTTGACTCCCCCAAGAATCTCTGTATCAGGGTGGCAACTCCACATGCTCTGAAGGATTTCCTGCACTCCTGCACAATTCCTTCCTCACTTGAGCGTTAGGCTGCCTCTTGGATCACAAAGCAACCAAAACAGTGGTCATACTACATCATAGGAAGGCACTCTTGTAAGATATACACAACTTGGTGGGCTGGTTTTAGAGAGGTTTGGGCAAGAAGAGGTGAGAATCACACACTTCTAAGCCAAGGGGAAGGTTGCCTCCCTCCAGGATCCACCTCTCGAGGTGGCGATCTTGTGTTTGTTCATGGATGAGCCAGCCTTCACCACATTGTGCAGGATCACCACTGGTGGATTTTGGCCTAGTGCTTGTTTCTGTCTCTCCCTTTCCTTTTCCTCTTTGGCTCCTCTTTCCTTTTTGGGCATCCAAGTGCCTACTGCCAGAGACGCCAGAGTCTGACATACCAAATAATTTGTGTGAAATTATTTATGACACATCCATAGGGTTGCCAGCTCTGGGCAGGGAAATACCTCGATATTTTGGGGGGTGGAGCCTGTGGGAAGGTGGGGTTCGTGGAAGGGATGGACCTCAGCAGGATGTAATGTCATAGAGTCCACCCTCCAAAAGACCCATCTTCTCCAGGGAAAGTGATCTTTGTCATCTGGAGATCCGTTGCAAGCGAGAGATATCCAGGCTCCCCCTGCAGGTTGGCAATCCTACGACATCCAGTTTCAGACCCTGTAGTGTTTTGTTTATTCCCTTTTATTGTAGCAAAGGAGAGATGGCAAGCTCATTTTGCTTGACTCTTTCATTAAAGGGAAGGAAAGGTGGGTGATGTTGTGGGTGCCTGTGTGTCTAAACTATTGTCTTCGCCCTGTCCTTTTCCTGCCCCCCCCCCCCCCGGGAACTTGATCCTATTAGCATTCGGTAGCAAGCAGGCAGTCCCCGAGTAGTGACTCTTAAGTGAGAAGCGTAAAGGTTTAATCTTGAAGGGCAGATGTCTTGTGTTGTTAAGTGTGTGCTGAAACGCACAGCCTCGTTTGCTTGGGAACTGAATCACCATCCTCACAGTGATCAGCATAGGTTTCTCTGAGCCGTAATTAAATCTGCCGGCTGCAGGAAAGTGTCACCGAGAAACCCAAGTAGAGAAGGGATGAAGGACTCGAGAAAGGCGAATGAGAGGAACAAATTAGACTTGTTTCCAAAAGGCTGGAAACGGCTTGCTTGATGCATTATATTGCAGTTAGGGTTAAAAAAAAAAAATCTCTTGCAGTGAAATGGGGGGGGGGGAGTAACTGTGTATCAACTTCCCATAACATACAGGTGTGGGTGTGCGCGCGCGCACGCGCACATTATTTCTGTTTTGAGAGTAAACATTGGATGTTTAAAGTTCTGGCTAAGTTTTCCAAATGTAGCCAAAGGTTTCGTGAATGGCTTTCAAGGAACTTTAGAGCAAAAGGAGAGAGAAGTGGGTGACTTGGGTGAATTCTGCACAGTTAAGCCAATGACATTGTTGCTTTCAGGAGTGGAATTCCTCCCCCCCCCCCGGAAACGCACTTCTTAAAGCAGTGGCTCTCAACCTTCTTAATGCTGTGACCCTTTAATACAGTTCCTCACGCTGTGGTGACCCCCAACCATAAAATTATTTGTTGTGTTGTCTAAACGGCTTTGACAAAACCAATAAAAACATTATTTACTGTCCCATCTATACAAAATCTTGCCTGAACCAATATCTTATGTCCAACCATTATTCCTACACTGGATTGGAATCAGTTCCTAAAAGTTAGGTTCCAATGGCAATCAGCTTGCGTGGGGCCCTTTCCTGCCGGCGGGGCGGCCTTGGACGCCAGCCGGCGACCCCTGTGAAAGCGTCGTTCGACCCCAAAAGGGGTCCCAACCCACAGGTTGAGAACCACTGTCTTAAAGGGATAGCTGTTGGTTCATTCTCTCTCTCTCTCTCTCTCTGAGAGAATATTTCATGATTATGAAATAAAGGAAAAAATCCCATCCTCATGAAAACTGTATCTATCTTCTCCTGTAGTTGGGAGTGCCAGTTTTCAGCGAGGCGAAAATATCTGCAAAACCCAACAGAACAAGACTTCACTGCTAAAAGAAGAATGTGTGTTGCATGAATCAGAGTGGACAGGTTGTTCAAACTGCTGGTCTACAGCTGAACTGATAAAAATAACCATTCTAATTAGATGCAATGACGAATCACTGATTTAAAAGGTTGTCTTCTGCATACCTTGGAGTTGTTTATCCACAATATAATTCCCCCCCCCCCCGGAATGTTTGCTTTCTATCATATGACTGTGATCTTGCTGAATCATTTCTGCTTTGTTTGTATATATCTCCCTTTCCTTAAACACTTTCTCAAAAAGCAAATTACTTAACACTAAAGTATGGCACTGTAGCCTTTTAAACAGAATTGCTCGCCAGTCCTTGGTGATTATGGAAGGCATTGTGGTGGAAAATGCCATCAAGTCACAGCTGTGACTTATGGTGACCCCATAGGGTTTTTAAGACAAGAGACGTCCAGAGGTGTTTGCCATTGTCCGCCTCTCTGTAGCAATTCGGGACTTCTTTGGTGGTCTCCCATCCAAGTACTAACCAGGACCCATCCTGCTTAGCTTCTGAGAGCTGACGAAATCAGGCTAGCCTGGGCCATCCAGGTTAGGACTTATGGAAGGGAAAGCCCTTTTCCCTCAGAAATCAAGAGGACCAGTCCATCTAAAAAAGATAGTGATAACTCCTGTGGTAAAATGTATTTATGAGAGCCAGTTTGGTGTAGTGGTTAGGAGCGCAGACTCTAATCTGGGAGAACTGGGTCTGATTCCCCACTCCTCCACATGCAGGTGCTGGTGTGACTTTGGGTCAGTTACAAGTTCTTTCAGAGCTCTTCTCTCAAGGGCGGTTCTCAAAAGAGCTCTCTCAGCCCCACCTACCTCACAGGGTGTCTGTTGTGGGGAGGGGAAGGGAAAGGGATCGTAAGCCGCTCTGAGACTCCTTCGGGTAGTGAAGGGCGGGGTATAAATCCAATCTCTTCTCCTCCTCCTCCTAAAACTGGTGGCCAGAAATTGTTGTAGCTGATCTTGCCATTGCTGTTGAAGATCCCAAACAAGCAGGCCTTCTCCCGACCCCTCATTTTATTGAAGCACATTGAGATTCTTTATTGTTGCACAGTTTTTCCTGATGAGGGATAATTAAACCTTACAGACGCCAAAAAGGAAAAAAAAATGCTGTGTGTGTGAGTGTGTGTACACGCGCACACGCACGCACACAATAAGTCGCCCTCGGAGGTATTGTTGGGGATGTGTGACTTCATTCTTTTCAGTAGCAACCAAAATGCGAGGACTCCTTTGGATTAATTACATTCTCACAATGATGCCGTTTGTCTTTTCAAGGTCCTCTGGTTATTGACCCAACTGATTGGATTTCAGCAAGTGTTAGAAGTGATGAGGGAGATGCCATCGTGTCTCTCAAGCCCTTCTCTCCCCTGCGCTGTTTCCCTCCTGTTACGAAGGGTGCTAACTGCGCTGGCGGCACTTGCGTTTCTGTTTCGGGTAATGAGATGCCTGACCCTGTCATTGAAGGGGGGCGAAGAGGGGGGACCTTATAATTACAGAAAACTGAACGCCCCATCAAGAGCAGCTCTGGGACAAAAAGCAGACTGGCCGGCCAAGTCTGGCTGTCACAAATTACATCTTCAAATCATTTCTTGCAAGACGTTCTGAAACCTAGCGCTGTTATCAAAGTATAAGGCAATACACATCCATCATAAAGAGGGCATGAGGCAAACAAGCGATTCTTTCCTGGTTGTCACTTACATGTATTGTGAAGAGAAAAGTATACGGTTATATGGGCAGAGACTGCTGATAAGGGGATGAGATGTGCACGGGTTTTATACTTGGGTGCCAGTTCTTGTGCATAGAGGCTGCAGACATCTTCATCAGAGGGTGGTGAATTTGGTTGCATCCCGAGGGGATGGAACAAGCCAATCATACCTGCTGCAGAGCTGCAGCATTAACCGCGGGCCCTCAGTAGAGGAAGTGAATCATGCAGAGATTCACTGGGTACCTTCCTCACTGAGGGTTCTGTTCCGCCTGGAGCGAGTGAATGATCGAATCACACACACTGCAGAACTGTGCTATATAACTGCCTATCCTCAGTTGAAGGCTAGTTAGAAGGCAAGCCAAAGCAGTAAATCATGCAGAGGTGTGGTGGGCAACCTCAATGGGGAGGGAGTTTTCTGGGCTAACAGGAGGCTCAAATAGTTGAATTTATTTTTTATGGGGTAGTTGTTTCTCTGTGCCCTTGAGTCTCTAGACCACAGTTTGAAAATTGTCGACACATCGAAATGTGGGCGAAACTTCCTTCCTTATTTAAAAAAAACATATCTCATGTTTCATCTTAAGGAGAGCTGAGGTTTTACTGTAGAGAGCCCAGAGGCTTCTCAACCTGGAGCTGGCAACCCTACCTGCACCCCCTTGTCAATGGCCGAGGGGACCGAGCAACATTAAGTCCACCAATTGCAGTGCTGACTAAGACTGGCAGTGGCTCTCCAGGATCTTAGGCCAAGGTCCTCCACACAATTTGCTACCTGATCTGTTTAGCTGGAGATGCCAGGGGTTGGACCTGGGACCTTCTGCATCGCCAAGCAGATGTTCTGCCACTGCGCCACAACCCCTCTTCCCTATCTCCCTCCCTCCCTCTTCTCTTCCTAATGCTGCTCCAAGTCGAATTTCATCACACACACATTTTTTTGAAGTCCTTTTCGCTCCTATTCCCCGGAGTCTCAGCCTCCATCCATCCACCCTCTCCCCGCTCCGCTCTTATGTATTTATCAGCTCTGCCCGGCTTTCATCTTCTCTAGGGCTCTTCCAGCCTTGTCCTCTTTCTATTGCCCTCGCACATTCCCAGCAATAAATGTTCTCTCTCTCTCTTCAGCTCTCAGCAGACGATCCTCTCTTGCCCGGCAGGTGGGGAGCAAGGCTGTTTTTTTTTAAAGCTTCCCTTTGAATTTCTAAAAAATGGCTTGCGAAAAAAACCGAAACAGCCGCAAGATGGGAAGGAAGTGGGGTGCAGGACTGCCTGGAGAAGGGGACACGCACAGGGCCTTACAAGTCCACCTGATCTGGTTGCAACTTGCCACTGATCTCCAGGTGACTTGAGATCAGTTCCCCTGGAGAAAATGGTGGTTTTGGAGGGGGAGGGAGGTAATATACCCAGCCTCCCCAGCCTCCAGCCACAAATCATCAGGGATTTCCCAACCTGGTGTTGGGAACCCGAGGCACGGCCGCAGCCTGCGTTCCCAAAGCTCTAACGGAATTGTCGAAATGATCTCAGGAATTTCAAGCGGGTAGGCCGTCTGCATGAACTTAATTCTGGTGATAATGCTTGTTATGTGAAAATAAGCCTCTAGGGTTGCCAGCCTCCAGGTGGTGGCTGGAGATCTCCTGGGGTTACAACTGATCTCCAGGCGACAGAGAACAGTTCCCCTGGAGAAAACAGTGGCTTTGAAAGGTGGACTCTTTGGCATTTTACCTCATTAAAGTCCCTCCCCTCCCTAAACCCCCCCCTCCTCAGGCTCCACCCCCAAAGTATCCAGGCATTTCCCAACCTGGAGCTGGTAACCCTAAGTGTCACTGTAATCAGAATGTGTGTATCGCCTGAGTGTATTTGTAGTTTATATTTTGGATGGGAAAGGCCAATTAATATATATTTTTAAATCAGTTGCTTGTAAGTGGTTGACCTGGGAAATATTGGTGCTAAGGCAGATATGCTTCATCCCCCCTCCATTTTGTCAAATATGTTTTGGTTTAGTCATTTGTGGGGCATATTCAGCTTCCCCTCAAGGCAATGCAAGGTTCCCTTTGCTGCTCCCCCCCCCCAATTTCTCAGTGACTAGAGGAAAGCAAAGCCATATGGTTATATTGGCCCTAGAAATCCATCTGAAATTTCCCCGAAAGCTAAATTTGGAGCATCTATGGAGGCTCCTTCTCAGGTGTAATATTGCAGGAGTTTCAGGGGAAGCCGAAATGGTTTTGACAAAATTAGTGGCATTTCTCTGGGGAGGGTTTTCTCTTCTTCTGCACATCCTGGTTTGTCTCTGACATCTGGCACAGATGAATGAAGTTTCTGGACAGCAAATCTTGCATTATTTGGCCAACATTTCTGGCAGACCGAAAAGCAACATTTTTAAAGCATTTTTGTTTTAGTGTCTCTTGTGAAATTGCTTTGCTCATTGATTTGCACCAATGTCCTTCTCAGCCGCTGTAGTCCCCAGCAGGTTACCCAAAAGCACAGTAGCACCTGCTGACCCCTTTCGTGGTGTCCACCAAGTGTTTTTGAATGTGAGCGGGGTAAGGTGTGGCATCTGCCCAGCAGAGCTATTTTTAATACTATCAATATAACTTTTTAATTTTTTTAAAAAAAGCAGAGCTGGACAGCATAACACTGTTTAGGATTACACTGTAAATTTCACTAGAGGAAGCAGTGCACGGAGATGCATAATTAGCATGCTAAGCAAGTGGTGACAAGTGAGTGCAGGCACATCACAACATTCCAACGTCCATTAAGAACATAATGGCCTTCTTGGCAGAGTGAATTTTTAAAAATTAAATACCAACAATTCCTAGTAATCAGAGAACCTGTAAGCCATGAAATTTGAATCCCTTATCATGGGCTTGTCAAACGCAAGCGAGAACTGAATGGGCATATCATTTGTGGGCTAATGTTGTGTAGAATTTCCCAAACACATTAAAGATGGCAGCGTTTGAGTCTCCTGGAGAGTGTATCCCATGGATTTCTTTTCTCTTTTGGGTTTCCGGTGACTCCTACAGCAACTCTTTGTCAATTCCAGTAACTTCCCTTAAGTACACAAGACTGCATTAAAAAAAAAATCCCACAATGCTGTGCCAGACACTACTTGGCAACCCTGCAAGAAGCTCACAGGGTGACCTTGGGCCATCCCTGGACAGCCAGCATGGTGTAGTGGTTAAGTGCATGGACTCTAATCTGGGAGAACCAGGTTTGATTCCCCACTCCTCCACTTTCAGTTACTGGATGACCTTGGGCAAGCCATAGTTCTGACAGAGCTGTCCTTGAAAGAGCAGTTCTTGAAAGACCTCTCCCAGCCCCACCTACCTCACACCATGTCTCTTGCAGGGAGAGGAAGAAAAAGGAGTTTGTAAGGTGCTCTGGGACTCCGAGTGAAGGCGGGGTATAAATCCAATCTCCTTCTCCTCCTCCTCTTCTGCCGGATGGGTTGACAAGAAATTACAAAGAAGTTACCATGAGTGTTTCTGTTCCTTTCATGTCTACAGTCTGGTGCACTGATGAGGACCAGTTTGGTTTGATGGGCTTTGTCAGCTGGGCTTGATTGGCACATTTGATTTGTGACTCGCTGGGTCAGTGCATAGGAAGCCAAAGCATTGGGGGGGAGGGGGCTCAGAAAGCATCCTTCCAGCAGGAGAACATCCATTGATTACAGTAAAAACTTGTTTTCAGTATTTTGGAATAGCTCGTCGTTTCAGCTTATGAGGACGATAAAGCTGTGATAATCTGCATGTGTGAGAAATAAAGAAGAAAATAAGATGGGACACAAAACAGATTTATTAATTTAGCACCTTTTTATCATGTAGGGCTGCCAAGTCCAACTTGGGAAATATCTGAGGACTTTGGGGGTGGAGTCAGGAGACTTTGGGGTGGAGCCAGGAGAAAGGAAGTGACATCATTTTGTGATGTCACATCCTGTGATGTTGCTTCCACATGCTGACACATGAACTCATGAAGTTTCCTAATACTGAGCTTCTGCTGCTGCCTTGAGCTTTATAGGCTTGCAAGCAGCATTACCCAGACTGTGACTTTTATGCCACTGTTTTTTGTCGCTGAACAAGAGTCAGTGTTATGTAGCAGTCAGTTTGTTTGGCTGGGATCTGGGAGAGCCTGGCTCAAAACCCTGCAGTGCCATGGAATCATTTTATTTAATACTGAATCAGGCCATTGGTCCATCAAGGTCAGTATTGACTACTCAGACTGGTAGTGGCTCTCCAGGGTCTCAGGCTGAGATCTTTAATGTCACCTATTACCTGATCTTTTTTTAGCTGAAGAGGCTGATACCTCCTGCATGTCAAGCAGATGCTCTATCACTGAGCAACGGCCCTACTAAATCCTTTCTCATCTCGGCAGAATATGAAGCACTAAGTGCTACACAAGTGCTAAATATGATTTTCATATCATAAGAACAGGAGAGAAGCCACAGTGGATCGGGCCAACAGCCCATCCAGTACAACACTCTGTGTCACAACAGTGGCCAAAAATACCAGGTGCCCTCAGGAGGTCCAGCAGCGGGGCCAGAACTCCAGAAGCCCTTCCACTGTTGCCCCCCAAGCACCAAGAATGCAGAGCCTCACTGCCCCAGACAAAGGGCTCCATTTAGACCTTGTGGCTAATAATAGCCACTGATAGACCTCTGCTGGATGGGGACAGACAGACAGACAGACAGAAAAAAGAAAGAAAGAAAGGGGGAGGGGGAGAGAGAGAGAGAAGGAAAAGAGCTGGCAGACCCCAGCAGCTTACCCAAAGCAGCTTACTCCAGCAGCAGGCCACATGCAAAAGCAGGCCCTTCAGCAGAAAGAGCCTCTCTGGGCGGGGCTCTCTTGTTCTCTCTTAAAGGGGAAATGTCTGTTGAGGCTTTTTACTGCAGGGCAGGCTCTCTGCAGACATTTCCCTTTTAAGAGGCCAGGGCAGCCTCCGACGTTTCCCTGCTGGCAGCCATTGCCTCCCCTGGTGGCCAATTTTGAAAAGGCGGGGGAAAGCTTTAAAAATCGGTATTTCCCCCGCCCTACCGGGGGACTTGGCAGCCCTATTATCATGCTCTTCCTCCAAGGCACTTACTTCTTGTTTCTCCTCCATTTTATCCTCAGAGCAACTCTGTGAGGTAGGTTAGGCTGAGGGGAGAAGAAGAGTAGCTTTTTATACCCCGCTTTCCTCTACCTTAAGGAGTCGCAAAGTGGGAAAAAATCACCTTCCCATCCTCTCTACCAATGTTCCCTCTAAGCTGTGGAGCCTTGTGAGCAAAAATTCCACTTTGTGAGCTCCTGGCATTAAAGTTGTGAGTGAGTGATTTGGCCCCTGCATAAATTACTTTGCTCTGGAGCCAAATTTCATTTTTAGGACGTATAGCCCTAATCAAGATGAACATTTTACCACAGCTAATGTTCCTCTTTCGAAATTTACCAATTTTGAGAAATCAAGTCTTCTTTCGTACTCTGGATAAAAGCATTTTACGCTTCGTATGGCAGGCCAGGAAATCTAGGGTGAAACTTAAGTATTTGCAAGACAGCAAGGAAAGAGGCGGTCTAGGCTTACCTGATTGGTATCTTTATTATACTGCTGCAGTAATGGTTTGGGTAAGAGATTGGGCCGAACTTAAAAATACAAGGGTTTTGGAACTGGAAGGCCATGATAATCAGGTAGGATGGCATGCAATAATTTGGTATAGACAAAAAAAAATAAGAGTTTTAGTAGACATGCTATCAGGGGGCCTTTACTAAAAACATGGGAAGAAACAAAACTTAAATTTTATCAGAAAATTCCAAACTGGGTTTCTCCCCTAGAGGCTTTTATTAAGCCGACTCTTATGTCAGAGGAAAAGAGTTGTGGATATAAGAACCTTTTGAAAAATGAGTCATGTTTGAAGAGTTTTGAAGCGCTAAGCTCACAGGGAATTAATTTAACATGGTGGGAACAAACACAATTAATTTCCAGATTTAACGTAGATAAAAAAGTAGGCTTCTATAGGGACCAGACGGTTTTTGACAAAGCCTGGTTAATGACAGAAGAAAAGAACATCCAAAATATATATAAAAATCTGTTGGAGTATAAGATGCAGGATAAGTGGGTAAAGCTGAACATGATCAAATGGGCACAGTATATTGGCCATAATATTGAGTTGGACAAACGGGAAAAAATATGGAAAAGGAATATTAAATTCACTAGGGCTAGTGCTTTTAAAGAAAACTTTTACAAAATGTTTTATTTGTGGCATTTAACCCCTGAAAGACTCGCTAGTTTTTTCCAAGTCCATCTCTAAAACGTGCTGGAAATGCAAACGGTGCACAGGCACATACCTGCACATGTGGTGGTCATGTTCGCAAGCCCAGAAATTTTGGTGGTTTATTAGAAAAATTGTACAGGAAATAACAAAATGTGAGATTCCACTGCTTCCAGAGTTATTTTTGGAAAGAAGGAAAGATGAGCATATCTGAGGCCGGGGTTGATTGGAGGTATCTCCAGTAACTATCGGATAAGCCAAATACCAATGGCTTGACAAAGAATTACATATCAGTACCTGCATGGGTATTTATGTCTTCCTTTTTGTGGAGAGATGCTGGGTTTCCTTGCGAATCAAGACAGGTGGGAGGCAGTGTTCCCTCTAAGCTGAGTTGGTGTGAGCTAGCTCACAGTTTTTTAGCCTCCGGCTCACAGATTTTTTGTCTTAGCTCAGAAAGGCTGGCTCCAGAGCAAACTAATTTAGACAGGAGCCAGAGTTATTTTTGCTCAATATAATCCCCAACGTATATGAATATGTAGATAAGAGAACGATAATACATGTTATTACAGCTGCGAGACTACTTTATGCAAAATATTGGAAGACGGATAAGATACCAGAAGAAGAAGAATTTATATCAAAACTGTTGAATATTGTGGAAATGGACAATCTAACTTTAAGGTTGAATAACAAGCAGGAGTCGTTTAAACCAATGTGGGACAAATTTTATTGTTGGTATGATGAACGATTTACAAAGATAATAACGCAACAAGTCAAGTTATAGACTGGTTGATAATTGATTTAAAAACTGGTTCTGTTCTTTTTTTTTCTAATATACTAATATCAGTAAGATAAATGTATGTATCATAAAATCAAAGAAATAAAAATTTAAAAGATTTCCCAATGCAAACCTTGTCAGCATTACTAGTTGTAACCAATGTTCCCTCTAAGCTATAGAGTCTTGTGAGCAAAAATTTTACTTTGTGAGCTACCGGCATTAAAGTTGTGAGCGAGCAATTTTGCTACTGCATAAACTAGTTTGCTTTGCAGCTATCTGAGCTGAGACACCTGAGCGAAGACAAAAATGTGTGAGCCAGAGGCTAAAAAATTGTGGGCTAGCTCACACTAACTCAGCTTAGAGGGAACACTGGTTGTAACTTGAAACCGCCCACACCAATACAACACACACACACACACACACACACACAGCATGGGGGGTTGGCCATTGAAGTTTCTGGGGAAAGTTCTGGTGGGCTGATGGCCTGGAGTGGCCACCCAATATGATGTGGGTGGGAGTGGCCACCACAGTCAGCTGGTGACCTCCATGAGGGTGGTGGGATCTGCTTTCCCTGTCAAGTTGCCAGGTCAGCATGGCCACTGGTGGGAGATGGGGGGTAGGGCTGACAGATCCGGGTTAGAAAACTGGAGATTTGGGGAAGGAGCCTGGTGAGGACAGGGACCTCAGAGGAGTACAGTGCTATAGAGTCCACCTCTCCAAAGCATCCATTTTCTCCAGGGGGACTGATCTCCATAGTCTGGAGATGAGCTTTAATTCCGGGGGATCCCCAGGTCTCACCTAGAGGCTGGCATCCCCATAAATGCCCTGCAAGCCAACAGCTCCCGTCTCACAGCTCCTGCTCCTGCACAGGGCATATGAGTGTGAACCAGGTGGAAGATGCAGCAAGCCTTCTCCTTCCCTCCCTCTCCATTGGAGTTGGGGCCAGGACCTCTTCCTCCTTCCCGTCCCCTTTTGAAGAGTTGCCTACTGAGGAGTAACATGGAGATTTGGGGGTAGAGCCAAGGGAGGGAGGGGTTTGGAGAGGAAAGGGACCTCAGGAGGGTATAATGCCATAGAACTCACTCTCCAAAGCAGTCTTTTCCCAAGGGGAACTGATTTCTGTCATCTGGGGATCAGCTGTAATCCCAGGTGATCTCCAGCTCCTACCTGGAGGTTGGCAACTCTGCCTCTCTGTCATGGGGTTGCGGCCCTTTTCCAGGGCTGTTTGTTAACCTCTAAGACCACACTGTTTCGAGCCATTTTCAAAGCCCTGATTCCAATTGCAACGAATTTTCGTTCAGGTTTCTCTTTTCTCTGAATCTTTGGGTTTCCACTCTATGCATTCACATGATTCTTAAATGATTCAGACATCAAGCAGTGGAATCTGGTATGCTAATACTGCCCACGACAGAATTTGGCTGATGGTAACAGACACATACTGCCTAAGGCTCCCACATACCTATCTGTGAACCACGCTAAGCTCTTTTCAGATTACTCGATGACTTTCTAGATGAGAACACGATAAAATTAATTTGAGCAAGAGACGTATCCATAACCGAGGAGGGAAGGGGAAAGCACTGACCCAGCAGTTGTTTCATTTTTGTTTTCCACTCGAGAGTTTCCCCTCAGTTTCTATGACATTTTTTCTTGAATTTGTTTGAACTGCTGCATATTCTGGAATATGTCTTAAAGCCCCTTTTTGTCCTTCAGAAAGAAATTTCTCTTCCTTAAACACTGGGAACAGACCCTGACCCTGGTCATCATCCCTGAGTTTATGATGAAGAGGTGCATTCTGGGAGGACAACTTCATTGGGCCAACATTATATGACTTGGGGCATTACTTTCTCTTGGCCATGCTGGTGTTTTGAAAATCCTTTCTGATTGTCAAAAAGGACAAGACTGTTGGAGATCAGCTATTGGGCCGGCCTAGCTATTTCTGAAGAACAGTTTCAGCTGTGTGGGGCCCCAGTTTGTTTTGGGGATGTGCTGGGAAGGAAGGAGGGTTTATCACTTCCAGCTCCATGTGGTCTTCCGAATTCAAACGTCACCCTTATAGATGGTTGCCAGGTCCCCCCCGCCGGTAAGTAATAAGGACTTGGCAACCCTAGCGGATGGCAAGAGGCCCATCTGCCTCATGGCGCCAAGAGACGACAGCATATCCCTCTCTTGGTGCATGCAGGTAGAGAGCAAGTCTTCATTCAAAGAGAGAGAGAGAGAGAGAGAGAAGCAGGAAAGGGAAATTGATCCCTGAGATCACAATCTGCGTATCAAAGAAGACAGTGGTAGAAGAGTAGATACAGGAAAGAAAGGTCAGTGTGCCTCTCTAGCTATCTGGCCTCTTTTGCCACTCAGTCTGGAGGACTGAGACAGGGGGCATCGCATCTGGAACTTCCAACCAAATGGGGGTCTGCACCGGCATCCCACAACCTCACGACCTCATTTCTGGCTGCAGAACTGGGAGCGATGCCACCGTGTCGTGATACACTCTAGGTTTCTCTGAAAGTCTACGGTTTTACTGTAGCCTTTTGGGGAAACTGTAGAGCAATCGGTGATGCGATGACGTCTCTTCTGGTGATGCGGCTGGACGTGATGCTGCAACGCTGTGGGATGCCGTTCTGGTGAGTCTCTCCCCCACCCTTTCAGGCTCCTGCAGGTTGCCAGCAGGGCAACCCCAACACTAATGGTGGAATATAGGCCTCTGTCTAAGTGTCTTAAGAGTGATCTAATGAACGTGATTGGCTAGCAGGCTGAAAGCAAACAAATGGAAGTGCTTCATGCAGTGCATGAATAATTTATGAGACTTTCTAAGAGATGCTTTCAGAACCACTACGATAGGGCGGCGTAAAAAAATGGTCAGCTTCATAGGAATAGTTCCGACAGTGGGTATGAGTCATGACAGCTAAGACAGATAGTCCATTTCAGAGGCAGAATGTCTCGGAATCCCAGATGCTCTGGGCCAAGGCAGGTTGTTAGGTCATGGTAGTTTAGGGCTGCCAACCTCCCGCTATTACAACTGATCCCTAGACAATATATATCAGTTCCCCTGGAGAAAATGGCTGCTTTAGAGGGTGGACTCTATGGCTTTGCAACCTGCTGAGGTCCCTCCCTTCCTCAAATCCCACCCTCCACAGTTTCCACCTCCAAATATTTAGGTATTTCTCAACCCAGAGCTGGCAACACTACGATAGCTTGCTACTTGGTGGTAGGGTTTCTCTAAGAAAAGAAAGCTGTCCACTGTGGGAGATAAGATCAATTTATTAGACTTTAGATCATATACAGCACAAAATGTTTGTGTGTGTGTGTGTAAAATTAACAAGCTATGATGGCAATTATTTAAACACAACAGCTTATTCTCTGAGATTTAAAAGTATTTTAATGAGGATATGAGAATGTTGAGCAATCTCCTCAGGAAAGCTCCTCCATTAGCATGTCACAGCCTGGGAAACTCTTACAAGATAATGACTCAGCCCTACCCCACCTTCCTGAGTAGATATAAATTACCTGCCTACCATTTGTCTTCTCACACTGACACAGAGAGTACTCCATCTTTTGGTGTTATACCTCTGAGGATGCCAGTCACAGCTGCTGGTGAAATATCAGGTCCTACAATACCAAGACCATGGCCCTACATCCCGGAAAATCTGCAACAACTCATGAACTCTGGCTGTGAAAGCCTTCAACAACATATTTGACAACAAATCTCAGGCCCATTTTTAAAAGGAGCAACACTGGTGTCTCTCCCAATTCTTCTGGGGAGTTGGTGTGTGTGCATTTTATTCCCATTACAATGGGGGGGGGATGAAGTGAGGGTCTCCTCCCTGTCTGCTTAGGGACATACTTAAGATAGGATTTGAACTCAGGTCTTCCATGGTCCTTTCCACACTAGACTTTTAAATCCTGGTTCAACCCTGTCCCTGAACTTACATTCTACACTATACATGAGTTCACCCCTGTAATTATCTCTGGGTATTTTTACATTCTACACTGCACATGAGTTCACCCCTGTTATTACCTCGGGGTATTTTTGCTTTCTACACTAAACGCAAGTTCACCCCTATAATTATCTCGGGGTATTTTTACATTCTATGCTACACTTGAGTTCACCCCTGTATTATCTTGGGGTATTTTTTTGTTTCCACATTACATTGAGGTCACCCCAGTTTTGCCCCACACTTGTCTCGGGATAAACAGATGCTGTTATAACCAGGGATAAATGCAAGGTATTGTGTCACAAGTTGAACCAGGTTTGAGAGCCAAGTACGGAAAGGACCCATGTCTCTGAATCCCAAATGATCTGGACAAAGGAAGGTTGTTACACTCAGTGCTCTAATTCATCAGTGCACAGTCCTTGCAATTACATTTTGTGTAGTACTGATCTCAGGAGGCTGTGCAAATCTGTTGTTATGATATTCAGGGGTTTGAGGAGGGAGGGATCTTGGCAGGGATGTGATGCCATGGAGTCAACCTTCCAAAATATGACTGGAAAATCAATGGTCAGTCCATAGAACAGGTCAAGATCTTTAAATATCTTGGTGTTTGTTTTCAATACAACGCCTTTTGGGTTTGTCATGGAAAATGGCAATTAATATGACCAAAGTAAATGCGGCAGCAATTTCCAAATTTTATTTCTCAGGAAGAGGTACCCAGTATATATCTGCTGCTTTAAAAGCCTTTGATGCTAAAATAAAAGCCCAGTTATTATATGGGGTGCCTATTTGGATTAATACAGCTGAAATCTCCATAGAACAGCCTCAGTCCTATTTCCTGACGAAAATCTTTGGGGTGCCAATGTCTGTCCCCTACGCAGCTTTATGCCTGGAATGTGGCCAGAATATGTTGATAACTAAAACATGGCTTATTACAATTAAGTATTGGCTTTGCCTCCTTTTCAATTAGAACCCCTCTAGTTACATCTATCAATTCCTATTAGAATCTAATGACTCAAACTGGATTGCCTATATAGAATCCAAAATTAAATCTCTGGATATCATCTTAGATCCTTTACTCCTTACTTCTGAATCCGAGGCTTTCTCAGTTATAAGAGCCAATCTACTTTACTCTGAGCTACATTCACTATATGACACCCAGGGGTCATTTCGAGGAGGAGCTTGGGGGAGCGCAGCTCCGGGAGTTGGCGCCAACCCCCAACCCCCCGTGGGAGAATGCCTGCTTGTGTCATGGCTGCAGCGAAATGACCCCATCCGTCCCCTGGAAAGGTCCTTGTTCCTCCGACCAGCCTTCTGAAGGCTTCAGCCACCACTGAAGCTATCCTCCCAGAATAGTGGTATTTCTGAGGCTTGGATTAGTAGCTGTCTCCTCTCTGCCAGCTCTTCCTTCCTTCCTTCCTTCCTTCCTTCCTTCCTTCCTTCCTTCCTTCCTTCCTTCCTTCCTTCCTTCCTTCCTTCCTTCCTTCCTTCCTTCTTCTCTCTCCTTTCTTTCTTGCCATCATACTTCTGGTGATGTCAGGTGGTGTAGCATATGCAAATAAGTTCTGCTAATGAGTTATGCTAATGAGCTCCTGCACCTCTTTTTCTACAAAATGACCTCTGATAACGCCACTAACAAAACCTGTTCACCCCTGTATTTTGGAGTATCTCCTAAAATCGGCCAAGCTGCCTCTTACCTGTACCAACTTCATATCCCCAAACTCCATAGAGCCCTCTCTTTGGCCAGATTCAATGTATTACCTTCAGCCTTATTATCTGGCCATTTTCAGGATGTGCCCTTTTCTGACAGATGCTGTCCATGCACAAATGATTGTATTGAAACAATCTCCCATGTCTTGTTTCAGTGCCCCTACTATCATGTGCTACATCTGGAATTTCTAAACTCTGCTTTGGCTCAATTAGAAGAATATTCTGATGGCCTAAAGATCCTTACTCTTCTTGATAATTCGAACCTTGAGATAATGGAAACTGTCGCTAAATTTCTTTTTGGTGCCATTTCTATTCGCCCTTTATTTAATTGATTGGTATACTTAACATGGTAATTCCTTACATTTGGTTTTTCTGCAAGTATTACTTTATGGCAGGGGTGGCCAACCTTGCTTAACGTAAGAGCCACATAGAATAAACGTCAGATGTCTGAGAGCCGCAAGACAGGAACAAATATCACACACACGTTTTTATTTTTAAAAATATGCAAATTTGCTTTTTATTAACATTAAATGGGACTGCCAAAAATAAAAACAAACGAGGAAAACCGGTTATTGATAATGATATTACTTGTTTGCTAATGATATTGAGAGAGAGAGAGAAAGAGAGAGAGATGGAAAGAAAGAATTAAAGAAGTGGAAAGAAAGAGAGAGAGAGAAACTAGGAAAGCAAATAGATGGGAGGGAGGAGGGAAGGAAGGAAGGAAGGAAGGAAGGAAGGAAGGAAGGAAGGAAAAAGCATGCCTCCCCTTTGCTTCCCCAGCCGCCCTGCCAGGAGCCGCACAATATGTGTGAAAGAGCCGCATGTGGCTCCCGAGCCACAGGTTGGCCACCCCTGCTTTATGCTGTTGTTGTTGTTTTTGTTGTACATGAGTCTGCAAGGGTTACATGCCAATAAAGGTAACTGGATTGACTTAACCTTCCAAAATAGCCATTTTCTCTAGGAGAAGTGATCTCTGAAGTCTGGAGATGAGTTGTAATTCTGAGAGATCTCCAAGCCCCACCTAGATGTTGGTAGACCTCAATAACCCCATGAGATATGTTACGGATAACACAAACAGGGAAGGGACAGGTAGGAGAAATGGTGGCTGTCTCACCTCCCAGTGTTTTAGGGGGTATTAAAAGTTATTAGGCTGAATGCTTGCTGCCTGAAAATATCTGGACCCTCCTGAAGTGAGTCCTTCAGGATAAACAAGAACATGATTATGCTTCATCTTTCCCCTCTCTTTTGCATATAAATTGTATATCACCTTCTCCTGACAGTAGAAATCTTTTAGGACATGTTCTTGAAGCAACTCATCTGAAAGTAGAACAACTTTAGAGTCCAGTGCATGCACACAAAAGCTTGAATAAACCTTTGTTGGTCTTAAAAGTGCCACTGGACTCTAAATTTGTTCTGCTGCTTCAGACCAACATGGCTGACCACCTGGAACTATCTTCATCTGAAAGTAGCGTACCTGCAGTCTGGTTGTATTTGTGTGCATGCTGTAAGTACCATCAAGTTGCTTCCGACTTAACGGCGACCCTATGAATTAATATCCTCCAAAGCATCCTATCCTTAACAGTCTTGCTCAGGCTTTGCCAACTGAGGGCCATGGCTTTCTTCGTTGGGTCAATCCATCTTCAGCTGGGTTGTCCTCGTTTCCTGCTGCCTTCAACTTTTCCTAGCAAGATGGCCTTTCCACGGGCTCTTGTCTCCTCATCATGTGACCAAAGTATGATAGTCTCAGTTTAGTCATGTTAGCTTCTAGGATTGTGTTTGTTTCCAAAATCATTTTTCCACTTTGGTGTCAGAACAATTGTCTTCCCTAAGATGGCGCTTCATGGAAGTGAAATATAGTCTGGCTAGAGTGAACAAAAATTTAAAAGGAAGGACGAGGCAAGCAAGCCCTCCACACAGCCTTTAAATTGCTGATGGGTCCTCTGCCTTTGAAATACAGCCCTGTTTAAATCTAATGAATAATTCCATTCTCCTTATGAATATTAATCTCTAATGGCCAAGCCGAGTCCGGAAAATGGGAGCACCGAAAATTAAGTGCTGCGGTAAATAACTTATATAGAATGGAGTTTATTTCCTGCCAAGTGGGGCTTTGATTAGAGCTGACAGGTTAACCTTGACCTATTTGTTTGGAGGCAAGGATCATATGGAAACTTTTAAAAAAAGATTTACTATTTACGACCTCTTTTATTTGGCTCCTGTGAGGTCTCTGATCGGCCCTTGTTTTTCAATAGTATATAGTACATATTGATGCTTTTAGAGGCAAACCATTCCCAGTGTCTCCCCTAGGGTTGCTGACTCCAGCTCAAGAAATTCCTGGGGATTTGGGTGGAGCCTGGGGAGGGCAGGGTTTGGAGAGAGGGGGGACCACAGTGGGATACAATGTCATATAATCGACCCTCTCAAGTTAGGTTGCCAGGTCTCACCTCAAACCCAGCGGGGCTCTAGCTCGGCTCCTGGAGTCTTTTGGTGTGTGTGCAGCATGCATGCGCTGTGATGACTCACCCAGAAGTGACATCATCATGCTGGGCACATTGTTTAGGGGGCGCTCTAGCATTCGGGCAAAAACTCTATAGTCACTGTAGAGTTTTTTACCCAAATGCTAGAGCGTCCCCTAAACATCATGCTCGGAGGTGATGTCATCATGCCAGGCATGTCAGGCATGCCGGGACTCTTTGGGTGCAGGTGCCCCAGCTGGTTTGCTGGGTGGCAGCAGATTGGGGCCCCTGAGATTGAGGGGAACCCCATCCCCACTGGAGGGGGGGCGGGGTGACATGCCTACTCTCAAGCATCCATTGTCTCAGGGAAGCTGATCTCTGTATTCAGGTGATCAGTTGTAACTCCAGGAGATCTCCAGGCCCTACCACGAGGTTGGCAGTACTAGTCTTCCCTCCCCATCATGTGTTCCAAAAGTATAACAGAAATTTAGCCTGGTAAAGTAGCAAAGCACCAAGCCTATTATCTTCCCTTGAGAAGGGCAGCGTGTGCGGGGGCAAATTGGCCCTTTAACTTTATTCATTAAAAAATTCCTGGCCTGCCTCTCTTCGAAACCTTGTAGAATCAGGCCCAGAACTGGATGCCACATATTATTTTGTTACCATAATCAGACAAAGTGAACGAAGTACCTTTTGCCAGGGGATTAAATACAGCGGTGAGAATGAATAAGGGCACAGTCAAATGAAGGCACACGCAGTTCAATGAAAGCGTGCTTGAACTCCATGAAAATTGTATTGCACAAAATGGGTGCAAAGGAGAAGGCTTCTGTGGTGTTTTCTCCAATAACTTTCTAGGACAGCTGCCATTTTGCCTCCGGGCTTCAAAGTATCTCATGTCTCTGTAGCAGGCAGTGGGACCCTGGGAAGGCTGGAAGAAGGTGGGCTGAATAAATCACCAATGATTTGATCATTAATCGTGTCACAGGTCCATGTAGAGTTGTCTACCTTGAGGTGCAGCCTGGCAATCTCCTGGAATTACAGTTGACCTCCAGATGACAAAGATCAACTCCCCAGGAGAAAATGACAGTTTTGGAGGGTGGACTGCAAGGCACTGAACCTTGCTGAGGGTCCCTCCCCTCTCCAAACCCCTTCACCCCCAAGCTCCAGCCCCAGATCTCGAGGAATTTCCCAACCCTAGGTCCATGGATGGAAAGGAAGAGGCCTATTTATAGTGGCTTGCATTCATGACTTTAGAACACTGGGAAAGGGATGAGATGTTCCAGGCTAAGCCCTTTCTTGGCTAGTGCGTGGCATGTTATTTGTGAGCAGGGCTGGGCAAAGGTAGGTTGCCGCCCACCAGTCCTTGCCCCACCACTGACTAGAACTCCAAGGCATTGCCACAAGGTCTGGACTTGCGGGGTCCAACAGTGGTAGAGGCCCAGGAGGTGATGGCAGCTGCCTTCCACATTGCAGATGGCAGGGTGTGAACTGAGCCCTGACCGTGCATTGGCACCTTCCTCATGGTGTTGCTGCAAACATTTGCTTGGGTGGCGTAGCCAGAAAACCAATCCCAATTGTGAGCAGGAGTTAGAAAGTTGTGGAGGTTAGGAAGGCTTCCATTCTCCTGGCTTTTCACAAACTATGCACAACTGAATTATTCCGGAGGGCTTTTCTACACAGATAATAGGTTAGCACTTCATCCATCCATCCATCCATCCATCCATCCATCCATCCATTCATTCATTCATGTTATTTATAGTCTGCCTTTCTCCTAGGGACTCGAGGTGGATTGCAGACAGTGTGTCAGCGCAGTCAACAAAATGGGCCATTCAGCAAACAGTGCATTAGGATTTTAGAAGCCTGGAACCACCAGAAAGAACAGAGCATATAAGTATTCACATGACACATTAACTGGGGCAACAATTGCCTAATTAGGACCCTACTTACAATAAGCTGTATGCGGGATCATAGTCCACAGTCCCTAATCCTTTATCCAAGCAAGTTTGTTGAACCACTTTGTAGAGTGCAGCACTATTGCCTGCATAGAAAGGCCCTCTTGAATACTTCTGTTTTGCATAGTTTGTGGAAAGCACTGCACAATACGATTCACGAAGTTACTTGGTTAAATTCTTAGGGAGTGTGGTCTATACTACATATCTATATATATATATAAGTCCCCTCACCGTAAAATCAACGCCCAGGCCAAACCGCTGGACCTAGAAACACCAAATTTGGGGAGAGCACTCCTACCATGGTGTAGGTGCTCACTAAGAAGGGTTTTTTAAAGAAATTCAACCCCTAAGTGGGTCAAAAGGGGGGAAATGTGCTCCCCATTGATTTCTAGGAGGCTGCCAGGCTGCTGCCTACTTGCACCCCCCACTCTCTGATTGGTGAGCTGCAGAGTTCAGCATTCTGAGGTTAAAAAAAAAACCAGTTACAGGAGACTGCAGAGAGATAACGGCGGCGGTTGAGGAGATTAGGACTGCCTTAGCCCTGCTGCTGGCCCAGCCTCCCAGATGCCTTTAAGCCATGAGGGAGCCCGCCCCAGCAGTAACACCTTAGTGATCCTGCCAGCCCCACCTCCACAGTGGCTTCTAATACTCCTCCCCCCTCCCCTCCCCCTCCCCCTCCTACACTGGACAGGCAGCTGCCTGTCAGGTGTAGGAGAGGAGGTGGGATGCTTACAGCAACACAATCCAGGAACACAAGTAGAGAGGCCATCACTTTCGTGGAAGGTGGCAGGAGCTGACAACAGCCGACTGCTTCTTAAATGGGCAGTTCTACGTTGCGTGCTCCAGAGTGAGCTCACCAAGCAACCTGGTGATCTTGGCACCTGAGGGCAGAACCACCAAAGTGGTCTACAGAGAGTTCCTTCAGTGGAGAAAAAAAAATGTATGTCTCACTTCATTTTTTACACTATAATCGTCTCTATTAGAATTCCTACAACAAATGTTACATTTCAGACTTCACATCATCAGTATTATATCTGGATTTACAAAACTTAAATACCGTAGCGAAGCATGGGTATCAGGCTAGTAGCACAAAATACTATGTAGTTTGCTGTAATTTGGATCCTACCATGTAATTTTGCTTTGTTTAATGTGTTATGCTAACAATTTGCTTTGCTTCAATTCTGAGTTTTTTTTTTTTAAGATTCTTGGTTGGTTGTACAATCCTACCTCCTACGGCACTGTTTATTGAATGTCCCATCCTGTCGATTGCATTGACCCATGGTGGGCAATCCTCCTTGAGTCTCAGTGAGGAGGGCAAACTAGAAATAACCTAAATCAAATAAATACCTCTCTCCATTTTGAATGTCAATCATACTGTTTTGGTGCCAGGACTACAAGGGTTAAATGTGGTGTGATTTCGCCCTGCTGGTGGTACAGTACATTTCTTTACAGTTCCATAACAAATTTAAAAAGGAAAACAGTTACGATTCTTCATTCCGTTTCTGTTGATAGTTTAATTTTCTCTGTCCCTGAGAAACAACAAGTGCCTTTTATTACTGTTAACTCCTGTGAAATTCAAACTAGAATGTGAAAAACAAACCTGAGAATCTTTTTGAAGAAAAAATCCCCCTCCCCCCCACAAGAAACCAGCAGGGAGTTTATCTGAAAATAACAGGGAGTTGAAAAAAGGTGTAAACACACCGCTAACAGAACATTTCTCCTGCATTACTAATGCATAAGATGTTTCTATTTTGGGGCTTGACTGTCCTTTGTTCCTGAAGGCCGTTAAATGCTAAGGGCAAGATGGCAGTTGAGATTTTTTGTTCAAATCCAATGAGTCATTATTCCCTTCTCCTTGACCCCAAAGGAAAAGAACAAAATGAAAGGCAGGATCTTCAGTCCAGGATTCCTGAGAGGCAGGGATGTAGGAATCCTGTCCTTTCATTCATTCATTCATTCATTCATTCATTCATTCATTCATTCATTCATTCACACGGGTTTCTACCTTCCAGTGCACTGGCATAACATATTTGGAACATGTACCTGAGCCCAAGGTGACTCTCGAATGCTTATAGAGCCAGTGTGGTATAGTGGTTAAGAACGGTGGACTCTATATAATCGGGTTTGATTCCCCACTCCTCTTCCACATGAAGCCATCTGGGTGACCTTGGGTTCGCCATTGTTCTTTCAGAACTCTCTCATCCCCACCTGCCTCACAAGGTGCCTGCTGTGGGGAGAGGAAGAGAAGGTGATTGTAAGCCATTTTGAGAAAAGCAGTGTGTGAAAATCAACCCTTCTTCTTATACAGGTAAAATCTCGTTGGTCTCCAAGGCACTACTGGACTTGAACCTAGCTGTATACCTGCAAGAGCAGATGCTTAATCTCCCCCTCCCCCCAATAAGTTAGAGCCAAACCATTGCTGCGCATCACATGCGTATGTGCTTGCTGCAGCTGCGGTCACTGTGCATCATGTTCTCCTTTCGAAGAAATGGACCTCTCTCCAAACAGAATTATGTAAAACTGAATCATTGTGTTGTATGCACATTGAAACCAGTTATACAACAGCGTGCGCGTCTTATCACTGTTCTTTGCCTTGGGGATGCTGTCATAATTTTTGTCAAACTTTACGGCATCATTGATTTAGATCTAGTTTTTTTTTTCATGTAAGCTTTATTTTATATTAATTAAAATTACAACAGGATGAATTTAGTCGTTTTAAGAAGAATAGCCAACAATCAGAAGACATGCCAATCTTTAGACATAAAGTATTTCACCTACCTCACAAGGTTGTTGTGAGGATTAAATGGAGGAGAGGAGAATGATATAAGCTGCTTTGGGTTCCCGTTGGCAAGAAGTGGGGGTATAAAGGTAGTTTTTAAAAAAAAAAAAATCACCACCATTGGGGGATGTGTACTGCAGACAACATAAGAACTTAAGAAGAGCCCTGCTGGGTCAGATCAGTGGTCCATCTACTGAGGCATCCTGTCTAACACAGTAGCCAGTCAGTTTCTCTGAACATAGAGGCCAAGGCCTTCCCCTGATGTTCGCTCTTAGCGCTGTGATTCAGAGGATTAGTGCCTCTGAATGTGGAGGTTCCCCCAGCCACCATGGCCAGTATCCATTAGGGATGTGCATTTGGTTTGGATAAATAACACACACACATACACCCGAATAATGTCTCTTTGGCATTATTTGGCCCGCCGAAAGCTGAATCAGAGTCTCTAATCTGATTTGGCTGGCCAAACAGGGATTCCCCGAGTGGATGCCTGAGGGAGGGGGAGGCAGGGGGAGGCATTTAAATGCCTTCCCACACCCTCCTGGGTCTTTCCTGGCTCACCTGCCTCGGCGGGGGAGCCAGGAAACATGGGGGGGGGGGGGGGGTTCTGCTGGGCTTCTCTGGCTCACCTGCTTTGGGCTGGGGAAGCCACAGGGAGGCACTTAAATACCTCCCCACACCCTCCGGGGCCTTTCCTGGCTCACTTGCCTTGGGGGGGGGGGGCTCTCCTGGGCTTCTCCGGCAGGCCAGGGAAGGCAGGGGAGGGCTAGCTTGGGGGGGGGCAGTGGACTCCCTTCCGTGCTGCCTCTGTGGTGTGATTTGGGGGGAGGGATTTAAACTTTAAAACTTGAGGTGGCATGCAGAGGCAGCACACTTCCTTCACTGAAGGGAAGGCATTTTGCCTTCCCTTCAGTGATAGGAAACCCTCCCTTCAAGGGGGAGATTCTTGAGCCTAATGTGATTCAGCCAGCTGAATGCCACCCCAGGCGGCTTGCATTGCTGGAAATGGCATTCAGAGATCATTTGGCTGGCCAAATCACATTCGGCCCAATTTGGGTGCCATTAGGGCCTCCAGGCACAATCATTGTGCCAGTGGCGGAATTTGGGGAGTAGTGTGGGAGTGGGCAGTGGCCTCGACACGATGATGTCACACAGAAGTGACATCATCGTGTCAAGGCGACACTCTGCTTTTTGGGCAGACTCTATGGTTAAAATTGGGGTCAAACAACAGTTTTGCCCAAAAAGCAGAGTGTCGCTGTGTAACATCACTGACACAATGATGTCACTTCCATGTGACATCATCTCATCGGGGACATCACCGTGTGACATTGCTGTTCAGGGATGGGGCTTCCCCTGCCAGCCAGCTGGCCGCCGGTGAACAAAAGCCCCCAAATTGGGAGATTCCCTGTCCAGACCAGTGGTCTGGGAACCCTATCCTCCACGAATCTATCTAATTCCCATTTAAAACTATTTATATCAACACCAAAGGGAAGACTTTTGTCCGAAGACCATTTTGACCTTGCAAAAAATAGAAAGAAAGAGAGCAATCTTGACATGCTCAGATGTATGAAGGTTCATACTCAACGTTTTGGAGTGGGTGGGGAGGGACTTATATTGCACATTTCAGCAGATTTTTGTCTTGCTTATTTATTTGATTGATTGGTTTTTCTTTTAGATTGATTGTGTAATTGCTTGATTGTTTGGAAAAGTGGTAGACAGATGCTTTAAAATCAGTGCTAAAACCACTGGGTTTTTTTTATATCCCCATTTTTGGAAATATATGCATTATTGGTACTTGTCACAAGGAATGTCTCATCAGCCATGACACTAGCAGTGTACACTCTGTAATACACATATTTTTGTATGATAATGTATTAAGTGGGTCTATTCTGATGTAGGACTTATTTTACCAACTTTTAGACTTTAGTTTCATCCCCAAACTGTAGGAACTTTATGAAGGTCCAGAAGTTCTCCCACCTTGACCTGTCTACCTTAGCCAAAATTTACCCATTATGTTCTTCTCCACACCCAACCAAATCCTGGATGTCCCAATAGGCTTGGGATATATATATATATATATATATATATATATATATATATATATATATATATTAGCAATAGAAACATGTGAATACCCTTTTCTGAAAGGGCATAGAAGGGCAAGGATCCCCAGCCTTTTTGAGTCTGTGAGCACCCATAGTATTTATGTAATCATAAAATGGCTTCTGCAGGAGGTGGAGCCAGCCACAAAATGGCTGCTGCGGGAGGTGGAGCCACACACAGAGAGAGAAAGCCCAAGTGCAGGAGAGAAGGGAGGTGATTTATTAATATATACTGGGTAGAAGGCATGTGGGAGAGAATAAAACCAGTGGTGTGGCAGCTGCCACTGAAACAACAATATTGTAATCTGCACTGCCAATCAGATCTCCAGTGGCCAATCAAAGGCCCTCCTGGGCAAGAGCCCCACCTGGCGCCACCCACTTTCTAAAACACTTGCTGGGCATCAGGAAAAGTCTCAGCAGGCACCGTGGTGCCCACGGGCTCCGTGTTCGGGATCTCTGCACAAGGGTGTAAGCCTCACAGAAAGTAGAAGCACCTGTTGTGTTGTGCAGTAGTCGTACCGTGCTCCAAATGAAATCACATTTGTCTAAAGCTCGGTGAAATATCAAATACACTAAAGCTGGATTATATCTCCTTTCCCAGAAATTCCCTGAAGCTGTATGTGATGTTAGATGGGCTTCGAATGTTCCCATTAAGTGACAAAAAAAAAATCCTCACCGCTCAAGATGATTAAACTTTCTTCAGGGAGGAATGCGCCACTTGCGGAAGCATAATATATGGAAGTACTAAAACACTTTTTTTTTAAGTCTGGATTTGGCAACGGCAAAGTAGGCAACGTTCCTGTTCTCTGCCGTGCTTGCATTAATCTATCCGATCCGGGTTAGAGATGGTGGTTATTGCCTTACAAATGAGGCTTTGTGGGAAAAAATCGAGATAGATTGTAAACGGGAGACTAATAAAGAAATAAGAAATGCAAGAGAGAGGAGGGTCAGAGAAGAGTGGAAAGCATGGGTCCGTTGGAGCAGGAGCACACAGGAGCACAGCTCCGGGAGTGAGGAGCCCAGGGGGCGGGCACATGACCAAGCCCCGCTCCCTCCTCGGCTTCCCCGAGCAGTGCAGAGGCACAGTGCCCTGGGGAAAGCCCTGCTAGGGTCCTTATTGTTTTGTTTTAATATTGATAATTTTATCATTGTTCCTTTTATGACTGTGTGCTGCTTTTCCAGAGACTTGCTCAAGGTGGCATATAAATTTTCTAAGTATACCATTTTTTATCTGGGCACATGGCACATAAGTACTGGAGAAATTTCACCAACCCTTCAGCAGCTTCCACCCCATCAATTTGGTGTAGTGGTCAGGAGTTGGACTCTAATCTGGGAGAACCGGGTTTGATTCCCCACTTCTCCACATGCAGCTGCTGGTGTGACCTTGGGCCAGTCACAAGTTCTCTCAGAGCTGTTCTCTCATGAGCAGTTCTCAAAAGACCTCTCTCAGCCCCACCTACCTCACAGGGTGTCTTGTTGTGGGGAGGGGAAGGGGAAGGGATGGGTGGTGCACATGTCCTGGGTATCTCAAGTCTATTTGAAACCTGGTGGTTTCAAGGGAGCAGGAAGAGAATGAGGGTGTGTTCTTTACGCTTATTTTTTTTTGCACAAAGTATTGGATGGGGAAGGGAATGGAGGAAGAGCAGGTCAGTTTCACTCACCTGTGGAGTGGAGCGTGAGGGGTGGGTGTTGCCTTCTGACACACTTCCGGTATGTTAGGGGGTGTGGCATATGCAAATGAGTTATGCTAATGACCTCCTGCACCTCTTTTTCTACAAAATGACCCCTGGTGGAAAGCAGAAGGAATGTACCAAACACGGAAGAAAAGAAGTCTGGAACCGTGAGATATAATTCCAGGGTTCTTTCCATGGCTGGTTTTTAACTCTCAGAGGATGCTGCTGCAGCAGCAAAAGTTTAAAATGGAGGGCCGTTGTGGGGAATGGAGTCTAAGTAGGGGTGCCAACCACCAGCTAAGTAGGGTTGCCAACCTCCAACCTCCTCCAGCTGATCACAGATCAGTTTCCCTGGAGGAAATGGCTGCTTTGGAAAGTGATTCCATGGCATTATACCGTGCTCAGGTCCCTCCCCTCCCCAAATCCCACCCTTCCCAGGCTCTATCCTCCAAATCTCCAGAGATTTCCCCACCTGGATCCGGCCACTCTAGTCTTATGCCTTTCCCACTGTGTCATCTTTTCCCACTGAAAAGCGTCTCCCGAAGTTGTTTTTGACCTTGCTTTTGGCTCACAGACCTGCACGATCACCTCTCCTGCCATGCCATGCCATACCTTGACAGCTTTGCTTTCCTGAGCGAAGCCTTGTAAAGGTTCTGCCATGGAAATGGGTAAGGTCAGCCGCTGCCCGCGCACAGGCATTCTCTATTGTGGCTCATTCCTTGTGGAATGGCATGCCCAAGGAGATGGGGGAAGCCCCCTCCGGCTCTGCCATTCCACAGAATGTGCAAAATGTTCGGGGGGGGGATTTTTATAAAGGAATCTGAACTGTACTAGAATGCAATCGTCTAGGACAGGGGTGGGCAAACTGTGGCTCGGGAGCCGCATGCGGCTCTTTCACATATATTATGTGGCTCCCGGCAAGGCGGCTGGGGAAGCTAAAGATCATTAGCAAACAAATATCATTGGACAAATTAATATCATTATCAATATCTGCTTTTACCCCTTTTGTTATTCTTTTTGGCAGTCTCATTTAATGTTAATAAAAAGCAAATCTGCTTATTTTCCAATAAAAGCAGGTCATATTTGTTCATGTCTTGTGGCTCTCAAACATCTGATGTTTATTCTATGCGGCTCTTATGCTGAGCAAGTTTGCCCACCCCTGGACTAGGAGATCACTTTTATGAAGGAATAGGACTGTAGTCTACAACTATGACTGCATGCATTACCTTGCTTTTACTGCATTGTCTTCTCCCTTTGTAACTCACTTTCTGCCTTATGAGACATCACACCTTAGGCAGTTTTATTGAGTTTGAAATGGTTTCCAATTTTGGAATCATCTTCTTGTTGCAGGGTTGGATATCTCACGGTAATTGAAGTCTTTTCTGCATCTTGTAATCCACCTTGAGTCTTAGGCTGCAGTCACACACACTAAGTAATCCACTTTCAATCCGCATTCAAGGCACTTTCAAACTGGATTTTGCCAGTTCACACAGTAAAAAATCCAATTGGAAAGTGCATTATTTAATATGTATGAGCGCAGCCTTAGTGAGAACCGTGACCTATAAACAAAGTTAATAAATACATTCATGACTCTGCCTTCTACTGAATCAAACCAGTGGTCCATCAGAGTTAATATTGTCTACTCAGGCTTGTAGCAGCTCTCCAAGGTCTCAGGCAGAAGTCTTTCACATCACCCACTGCCAGATCTTTTAACTGGAGAGGCCGGGGATTGAACCTGGGCCCTTTGGCATGCCAAGTAGATGTTTCACCACTGAGCCACAGCTGCTCCCTATGGGGAGGGTAAGATTAGCTCATGGGGGGTAACCTTGGTGTTGTTTTCCCAACATGTAAAGGCTGGAGTAAAATGTGAATGGGGACAGAGAAACCTGGTGAGATGAAGTCACAATAACTGATCCTCTGTGTAATGAAATGAAGGAATCTAGTATTAGTGGTTCTGACAGAAAGACCAAAAAAAGATTAATTTTAGCTGCATATAACTGAATCCAGAATACTAGCAGATACTGCCGTGTCTGGCTCCAGAGATTTTTCTTCTTTTGGCTTTTTTTGAGAAAAAGTTAAATGTAGGTGAACACTGGAATATTCAAACATCTTCACACAACTAATTCTGAAAAACACAAAGAAAATCTCAAGTTCAAAGGAACAGTTATTTGCATGTTCTTGAACTGCTTGGCTGATTATACCTTTTCATAAAAATGACACACACACCCAATCAGGGGCGTAGAGTTTTGGAAATCCGGGGGGGGGGGGCTCCTGAGCATGTGCGATTTGCGCACACGCACGCTGGGATGATGTTCTCCCCCCCCCTCCGGAAAACCGCCCAGCCTCCCCGGGCCCTTTCAAGGCCCGCCAGCCACTGCCGCCGGTGCCTCTCTTTCCCCCCCGCCACCCCTTCCCTCTCCCTCTCCCGCAGCGGCCGCCAAGCCTCAGAACGACCCGGGGAGGCGCAGCGGCAGGCGCTCCGTTTTCCCGGGGGTGGCTCAAGCCCTCGAGCCCCCCCGTACTCTACGCCTATGTACCCAATTGAATGCAACAGAGGAACAAAATGTGAATCTTCCTTTTCACTCATAAAGACTGTTGGTTTCTAGCGAAATCTCTAATTCCCTTTGCAATGAGTTGTAAACCCCCTCCAGCCAAATCAAAGGCCACTGAATATACTTTTTAGGGAGAAACAGTGAAGAAGGACGAATGGAAAGTAGTTCTATTGAATGTCCAGAATTGAGAATTGCTGGCCAATAAAGTCCCCCAAAATGGTTTTCTAGGACTATAATTGCCTGTCAACAGTCTGCCTGCTCTTTTAATCCGTTCAGGATCATCCCAGACAGCGGTGCATCAATGGGGAATTGGTTTCGACTTTCCTGCTCTCTTAATTTTTTTAAAGAAGAATATCTCCAAAGTCTCTTCTATCATAGCGGTTGAAAATATCCCAGCAGGGAGCCTGGTGATTGACCGGCTCAATTGCTTTATGGAGGTCACTGCACTAAATCCAAGGACGTATTGTTGGGAGGGATTGATCAGAACGGCCAGGAGCGAATGTAGACTTCCCTCGGATTTAGCAGGATGCAGATGACTTGATTCGTATCACTTCTTACGCAAGCTTAACGGTTTAGATTTCGGTACCCATGGCGTTCTTTTTGACTAGCATTTTGTGCTTTTCTGTTGTTTATATTTGACATATGGCTGGGGATTTGGGGAGTTTGGTCTGCTAGAAGCCCGCCAGTGCTGACGTATCCAATCAAAGGAAAATCAAATTTCTTTTTTTTTTGATTATTTTGATTTGGTTAATGTTAATGATGTCTCATACACACACACACACACACACACACACACACACATTCTTTGAATGCGTCTTCTTTTAATGCCTTACGTTTGGTTGGTGAGGGGTCTTCCAAACGTGATGGCTTTAAAAGAAAAAGGGATAAAATTTAAAAGCAATTTCACACAAGAACGTAAGAGAAGCCACTGTTGGATCAGGCCAATGGCCCCTCCAGTCCAACACTCTGTCACACAGTGGCCAAAAATACCAGGTGCCCTCAGGAGGTCCAGCAGTGGGGCCAGGACACTAGAAGCCCTCCCACTGGTGCCACCCCACAAGCACCAAGAATACAGAGCATCACTTGCCCCAGATTGAGAGTTCCTATCTATATCTAGTGGCTCATAGCCACTGATGGACCTCTGCTCCAGATGTTTAAGAACATAAGAACGTAAGAGAAGCCACTGTTGGATCAGGCCAATGGCCCATCCAGTCCAACACTCTGTCACACAGTGGCCAAAAATACCAGGTGCCCTCAGGAGGTCCAGCAGTGGGGCCAGGACACTAGAAGCCCTCCCACTGGTGCCACCCCACAAGCACCAAGAATACAGAGCATCACTTGCCCCAGACTGAGAGTTCCGATCTATATCTAGTGGCTCATAGCCACTGATGGACCTCTGCTCCATATGTTTAAGAACATAAGAACGTAAGAGAAGCCACTGTTGGAGCAGGCCAATGGCCCATCCAGTCCAACACTCTGTCACACAGTGGCATTAGAAGCCCTCCCACTGTTGCCCCCCCCCCCAAGCACTAAGGATACAGTGCATCCCTTGCCTAACCACTACACCAAACTGGCCAGCCAGCAAAAGAGGGCAGGGACACTGGGGGACTGGAATTGATGTTACATCATACACAAAGGCGATTTTTTTTTCTTTTACATTTTTTCTCTCACTGCCCAAAGGAGCAGCACCGGTTTCCGGGGGGAGGTCTCCTGCTACAGCTGGAGACCTGGCAACCTTGCCTGCAAGTCTCAGCCGATCATCTCAGCCGATCCGGACAGGGGCAGCCTGGACAAATCAGTTCAGCTCTTGATAGATGAGTCACAAGACTCCTTGGAACGGATGGGTCTGAAATCTTTGCCCGCACGCTGTTAACTACGATCTCATATCTGCCGGTAGAGGCGCTGCTACCGAATGAAGAATAGCAAACGAAATATGATTATCCTAAAAATTCAGTCTGGCTTGCAGAGGCTCATTTGGTATTTATTCCCAAATAATGGGGGGGGGGGGGGGTAAGGGACAGCAACAGCAGTGAAATGGCACATTAGGAATAGAAAAGCAATAATAGTAACCAGTCTGTCTCCAGATTAGGCAAAATTTATTACTAGGAATTATCATCCCTAAATATTTTATACTATGGTCCCCAAATTCCCTGTTGATTTATAGTGCCCTAAATTTTATATTAAAATTTCAGCAAGGATCTTGAAGGCCTCCATTGCTATCAACAAAAACCCAACTGTGCATTAGTAGTGAATTCACCTTATGCCTCAGGACCAATGCTCCCTCTAAGCCGTGGAGTCTTGGGAGCAAAAAAACACCCCCTACTTTATGGCATTAAAGTTGTGAGCGAGCAGTTTGGCTGCTGCATAAATTAGAGAAGAAGAGAGAAGAGAAGAGAAGAAGAAGAAGAGATTGGATTTATATCCCGCCCTTCACTCACTTAAGAGTCTCAGAGTGGCTTACAAACTCCTTTCCCCTCCCCTCCCCACAACAAACACCCTGTGAGGTAGGTGGGGCTGAGAGAGCTCTTTCCCAAGCTGTCCTTGAGGGAACAGCTGGTTCAGAGCTATGGCTTGCCCAAGGTCATCCAGCCAGGTGCAAGTGGAGGAGTGGGGAATCAAACCCGGTTCTCCCAGATTAGAGTCCGCACACTTAACCACTACACCAGACTGGCTCTCAGAGTAAATTAGTTTACTCTGGAGCCCTCCTTCCTGTGCGAGGACAAAAATGTGTGAGCCGGAGGCTAAAAAAACTGTGAGCTAGCTCACACTGACTCAGCTTAGAGGGAACACTCCTTCAGGACTCTTGTCTGTGTCGGAACTTGGGTGGATAAAATCTGAAAAGTGCTTGGTGACTAGCAGTGCAATCCTATGCTGTGTTACCCTGGTCTAAATCCATTAGTTTCAAGTGGACTTGTCCCAGTGTGACTGTTTGTCGGATTACAGCGTAAAAGTACTTCCGTGCTGGGCTTTCTTCCATTGCTGATAGTGCTTGTTCACTCCGTTGCTGCAGAAAGTCCAAATGATGTTGCTGCTAACCTACTGTGTTCCTGCCGTTCTCCCATCTCTTAAAATACTTAGTGGCAATCCCCCTCCCCCCTGCAATTTTCAGTGAAATTGAAGCATCAGACTTTTGTGTGCAGACAGGCAAAGCATTGGACTGTAGGAGAGATGGTGGCGATGCCAGCGACGCACAATCTTCCGAGAAAGGCAGAGGGACGTGGGAATGTTCAGTCTGGAGAAGAGAAGTCGAGGGGGGACATGATTGCTCTCTTGAAGTATTTGACAGTCTGTCACTTAGAGGAGGGCAGGCAGCCGTTGCCGTTGGCAGCAGAGGAGAGGACTCACAATCATGGGTTTAAATTACGGGTGGGAAGGTAATAGCTGGTAGAGTTGCCCGGTCTACTTACTCGGCCGGCGGGGGGAGGGAGGGAGCCTTCCAAGAGTGGGGAGGGTGGGGCGACGTTGGTGTGTGTGATGACGTTGATGCGATGATGTCACATGCAAGGGACATCATCACACCAGGCACATTGCGTGACAAACGTACTAGCATTTTCGTCAAAACTCTATAGTTTTGGCCAAGTTGCTGGAGCGTCACTGTGCAACTTGCCTAGTGTGACAATGTCCCTTCCACATTACATCATCACCAGGGCCAGTTCACCCGCTAGGCAAACTAGACTACTGCCTAGGGTGCCCCCTGGTGGTGAACACTGAACCGGCCTTCCAAGTTCCATCTGAGTCGCGCCCCCCCTTTAAAGAGACGTACCAGCCCATTGAACATCAAAGAGGAAGTGGTGTGTGCGTGTGTTTGTGTTTTGGCGGTGGCATGGCAGCAAAGGAGGCAGTAGTTGGTGGCCAACTACCCCCCCCCCCCCCAATCCTGGAGCTCAGCCCCGGGACAAGTTCAGAGTCAAGTCAAGTCAAGTCAGCCTCTATTGGCATAAATTAGAAAAACAATTTCTGCATGTTAAAACCCATTATAAACACAGATATAAAAATTCTAAAAGAACCTTTGGCGCAATTTTAAGACCAGACAAAGAAACTTGGCCACCTTCTCCGTGGTGTCCGGACTGGAATCTCTTAGAAGTCTCTGCACCTTGAGTGCATCAGAACAAGCACCCATACTAGTTAACAGAGAATGTAAATGTGTGCTCCTTAGATCTACATACAAGTCACAGTGCAAAAGAACATGAGTAATTGATTCCACACAGCTCTTTCTGCATGGGCAATAGCTGGCCAAATGCGAAACCTTGTTAAATCTGCCATATAAGATGGCTGATGGCATAGCATTGCATCTGGCCAGGGTAAACGCTCTGCGTTGCTGGGGTACCTGCAGAGATGTTAGGTATGAGGCTATCGGCCCTATTGGAAGGGGAATCTCAAAATTCAGAGGGGAGCAAGTTCTATTAGCTATGCTGTATAAATTTTGTCACTCCAAATCTAACAGCCTGGTTTTAATTTGATGAAATGCGGCAGCAAAAGGCATCATGGACAGGGTTTCCAAGGAGAGACCCAGTTCATTGATTTTCCCTTCAATGTACGCTGACCAATTAGAAAGGTTAAGCTCGGGGAGCATATGGTGTATAAGGCTCCCCTGTTCAAAGTTATAACTTTAAACTTCTGTTCAAAGTTCAGAGTCATAGCTGGCAGGCAGGCAGATTTCTGTTCTTCTGCATCCGGGTGCTATTTGAGCACTGCAGGAAACTGCTGGGGATGCTCAGCTCGGACTGCCCAGCCACATGGGCGCAGAAGATCAGCACCGGGGTGAGGGCGGGGCAGGGGGAGCGGCCAGCTAGGGCTGCAGGAAGAAATCTTAGGGACAGTTTTGAAGGGGGGGGGAGAAGAGTGCTGCAGCATTTGGGGTGAATGAGTGGAGGGGGCTTGCGATCCATTAACCCCTTCCCTCTCTTGATTTTCCTTGAGCCATGGAGGGGAAAGATGTGCGTGTGAGCAAACAAAACATATATTTTCATTTGTGTTTGATCCTGTTAGGGCAAACGGGGCTGCTCACAAGTGCAGGGCAGTCTGGTTTTCCAAGGGTGGGGGTTGTGGGGAGGGGAGGGGAAGGAGATTGTAAGCCGCTCTGAGACTCCTTTGGATAGTGAAAAGCAGGATATATATCCAATCTCTTCTTCTTCTTCTTTTTTCTCCTGCATCAGTCTGATTAGCCCATGATAATCCCGTTCTACAGAGGGGCAACTGAGGCTGAATGACTTGGCCCCCAGACGAGATGGTGACCCCACAGCAGAGGCCAAACATCATTTGGCAGTTTCTCTGTTCCAAGGTTCTATCTGCTAGGCCTCATTCCCTGAAGGGGCAACATTCCTAAAATGCATTTATTTTTGAAAATTGGTGGGCGCACCGGGGGGGGGGGGGTGCCAGAAGGTCTCCTTGCCTAGTGTGCAAAAAGACCTGGGGCCGGCCCTGATCATCACACCAACAACATCGGTGCGGGAGGGGGCTACTTGGGGGTGGGGATGGCTTCCTTCACCAGCCAGCTGGCCAGCAACAAGTTGGAGCCCCCAAAATCAGGGGAACCCCCACCCTGACCGGGGGTCTGGCAACCCTACTAGCTGGATATTAGGGGGGGGAATTACAGAAGAGTTTTTCAGGAGTGGGATTGGCAGTTTAGGGAGTTGGTGAGCTCCCCCTCATTGGCAGACTTCAAGCAAAAGCTGGAGAAACACTTGTCAGGGATGCTTTAGCCCGATTCTGCATTAAGCGGGGGGGGGGGGGGTGTTGATGGCCTGTATGGCCCCTTCCAACTCTATGGTTCTATGACATTGTTTGTATGGGCTGCTGGGATATGTGACATCCAGAGGATGTGGGAGGAGACAATGTTCTTCTTCCTTCCCCATGCTAATGGCACACTGGTTTCAGGGATGGAGCAACGTTAGACTGCTGTGCTCGATAGAAGCCAACCTCTTACACAGAACATTTAGTATGCCTGACAGGCACTCCTATATTTAGTATCGTCCCCTGCCTCTCTAGCATCATCCATCTCCTACAACCCTTCCATTTCCCCTCTCCTTACATCTGGAAATGTGTCAACAAATACTGCTTTTTTTTTCTGTAAAGGCTTGAATATTCAACCTTGATGGATAATAGCCTGCAAAACAGCGGCTGGATCCGTTGGTCTCTGTTTTTGGAATACCCTGCTAGCTGCAGAGGAATGAGGAGGGGGAAGTCGTGAACTGCGCGTTGAATTCCTGCCAGCTGATGACGAAAATCCGAGCTATTCCTTTGGCAGCTGTCCTTTTGCATGATATCGCCCTGTCAGGCTTTCTCACATGTTTCTCTGCCTTTAATTTTGTATGCCTTTGGAAAGGAGCAAATCATCATTGGCTCCTCTTAACTTTTTTGCTCACTCCATCATTCCCACCATCAATTATAGATGTTGCTGGGACTTCCTATTTGAGGCCTGTTGAGGAATGGCCCCACGAGGAGAAAGAAGCCATGTAACGTAGGACTGGACAAGAGAAGATGGCACCATGGAGACTTGTGGTCCAGACTGGGGGTGGGGGGTGGGGGATAAGGTGTACATACAAATATTCGGATCACAAGGGAGAGCCAGGTATAAAAAACACCGTTTATATATTTATTGAAACATTTATACTCTACCTTTCTTCGTTGTTCAAGGTGCCTTGAAATAATGATTTAAAAACATTTCCAGCTAAAACTAGTATGAAATAACAGACCCCAAAGATCTCCGCCCCCTTAAAAGAGGCCTGCCAATTCAAATCCCCTTAAAAGCGTTGGCAAACAAGCAAGATCTTCAAGGAGAAGGCCCCTCTCGCCTCTTCAGGGAGCCCATTCCACAGAGCTGGAGCCATGATGGTCATGGCTCTGGTCAATTCCGGAATGGCCACCCTAAGTGTTGGGATAGCCCAGGGGTGGGCAAACTTGCTCAGCGTAAGAGCCACCTAGAACAGGGGTGGCCAAACTTGCTTAACGTAAGAGCCGCATAGAATAAACATCAGATGTTTGAGAGCCACAAGACATGAACAAATATGACCTGCTTTTATTGGAAAATAAGCAGATTTGCTTTTTATTAACATTAAATGAGACTGCCAAAAATAATAACAAAAGGGGTAAAAGCAGATATTGATAATGATATTGATTTGTCCAATGATATTTGTTTGCTAATGATCTTTAGCTTCCCTAGTCGCCCTGCCGGGAGCCACATAATATATGTGAAAGAGCCACATGCGGCTCCCGAGCCACAGTTTGCCCACCCCTGGGATAGCCAACAGCAGTTGGCACAAAGGGACATATGGAAGGAGATGGTCCTTCAGTGGTCCATTAAGGAGGAGAAGACTTTGAAACTTTGGCGTTCCTTGGTGAATACAGTATGAAGCTTAGACTATCGGATGACTTACTTCTTGTACGGTATACCTTTCTCTTTGAGACTAGGTTATGGGAGACATAGGATCAAACTGTCTCACTTCTGGGACACTTGCTGGGTGACATAAGTCCAGTCACTTTCTCTCTTAGCCTAATCAAGCTCAAAAAGCAGCCATGCATGTTACTCTGAGCTGTTTGGAGAAAGAACAGGACAAAAGTTTGGTAGAGTATGTTTTGCTGAGTTCTAAAGATGTAGTAGCTATGTTGGCCTCTTACAGCAGAAACAACAAAGTCCTATAGAATCTTTGGTGGTGGAAAGTGTCCACCAAGTCTCAGCCAACTTATGGCAACCTCATACAGTGTTCAAGGCAAGAGGCAAACAGAGGTGGTTTGCCATTGCCTGCCTCTGTGTATTAACCCTGGACTTCCTTGGTGGTCTCCCATTCAAGTACTCCCCGGGGCCAACCCTGCTTAGCTTCCAAGATCGGATCGGATCGGCTAGCCTGGACCATCTATATCTGGGCCCCGATTTTGGTACTGTGAAGTAATTCTGGATATGTCACTAATAATGGTGGTGGAAAGTACCATCAAGTTGCAGCCAACTTACAGCATCCCTGCAGAATTGTCAAGGCAAGAGATGTTCAGAGGTGGTTTGCCATTGCCTGCCTCTAAGTAGCAACCCTGTGTCAAGGACTGGGGTGCAGGCAGAGGGAAGTCCGAGTTCAGTCCGGGGTCTTAAGACAAGAGAAGCAGAGCAGGAATCCAGAGAGGAAGTCCAAAACACAAACTGGGAACAAGGTTGTTCAAAGCCAGAATCAGACGCCAAAGGAAAGGAGCAAGAACAAAGTCTGGAAACAGGAGGTGGAGTAGAGGCAAGGCATCATGGAGTTGACGAGTTTGTTTCCACAAAGAAGCCAGCCTAGAACCTGAAGCTAAATAGTCCTCTGCTGCTGTTTCCAATTAGCGCAGTGGCACCAGCAGCCAAGCGTCTGTCAAAACTCAGGGCTAACTGACTGACTGCTCCGCAAACGAGCTGCATGACGTCTGGCCGCCAAGTCCTGGTGGAGTCGGTCTTGTAAGTGAGCCTTTCATGGGGGCGAGTTGGGAGGGCTTTCCACCTGTAGCTGCTCCTCGTCAGGTGTTGCTGAGCCAGGTGCCAATTCGGGCAGTGATGGAAAATTGCCGATCTCTGAAGCTTCAGAGGGGACAGCTGTGGGTTCTGCTGAAACCGGCAGCATCCCCTCAGCAGCACCCATGACACCCTGTACTTTTTTGGTAGCCTCCCATACAAGTACTAACCAGGACTGGTCCTTCCTGGCTTCCAAGATCTGATGAGATTAGGCTTGCCTGGGCCATCCAGGTTAGGACATAATGTCTTTGGAGTCACCAATGTAGTGTGGCGCAAGCTTTCACAGACCAGAGGCCACTTCATAGGATGAAAGCTACAAATCCCCCTAATGCCATGAGGAAACAGTAGATGGCCAAGGATTTGCATCTGCTTTGCCCATTCCACTGTCCATATGCCCCGCTGCCAGTCACAGTGCTTGCTGAACTGGTATTTATAATAGGTCCCTTGGTGCTTTTGTCCTGTCTCTTTGTTATGTTTGGAGCAGGATAACTGTGAACACACAGGCTGCGCTCTTTGTAATTCTGCATTTTACGTATGGAATGGAAACCATAAAGGCACTGAAACCCGAATGTTATGTTAACCTACTTTGTGTGTGCATGCACATGTGTGGGTATGTCTGAGTGTTAGATTTTGTCAATGCAAGTGCCTTTTGCTTTTTATTTAAAAAAGGAACACCCAGCACCCCCACTATTTTTCATTCTTTTGCACTTTTTTTGGCCACTCTGCAATTTGTGCATAAAATGTTTCCCCATATGCCACACTGCATATGTGGCTTATGATTTATGGTCTGACTCGAAGTCTGCTGCGTGACTTATTAGTATGAAATCCCTCACTGGGCTTTGCTATTGTAACTCATCCTCGAATTGAGTACAAAAGGGGGACGCTCATCACCATCTTCGACAGAGATATATTTCTGGCATCAAACGCGATGGGGATTTTTTTTTTTTTAATTGTGTCAGGTTCTCCAGGAAGGCAGCTGTATATTTCTAAAATGGCCTGGATGACTGCTGCTGAAGTGATATCCTACCTGCACAATTATCTTTCAGGAAACATACATACTGTGTTCAAAAAAGCCCTTGTGCCTGCTGAAATGCTTTATCACATAACACTTCTATTTAACAAAAAAACCCACACAAAACTTGTTCATTGTTAACCATCCTTATTTTAAAAAAAAATCTAGGTAAGCACTTAATTAGTTGCTAGAGATACGTATCCCTATCCACATTGGAATCAAATCTCTCTCTGCATTAGTCTTTCCAAGACTTTGACCTTTTTGCTTGAGGAAAAGAGCTTTCTTCATTCTATCTATCTATCTATCTATCTATCTATCTATCTATCTATCTATCTATCTATCTATCTGCCTACCTACCTACCTATCTATCTATCTTCGATCTAGCATCCATCTGTCTGTCTGTTTGTCCATTCATCTATCCATCCATCATCTGTCATCTATCTATCTATCTATCTATCTATCTATCTATCTATCTATCTAGCATCCATCTGTCTGTCTGTTTGTCCATTCATCTATCTATCTATCTATCTATCTATCTATCTATCTATCTATCTATCTATCTATCTATCTATCTTCGATCTAGCATCCATCTGTCTGTCTGTTTGTCCATTCATCTATCCATCCGTCATCTATCTATCTATCTATCTATCTATCTATCTATCTATCTATCTATCTATCTATCTATCTATCTATCTATCTATCTATCTATCTGTGAGGCTTCTGGTCAAAGTAGTCAAGGATCAGACCTTTGTTGATCAAACACAGTTCTTTATTTCCAATCACTACGTTACTACAGGTCCTCGGATCATTGTCAGAGATAAAGCATACAGTAGAAGCAGGACTAATATACCCTCTAGTACAATTTGAATTACCCATAGGTAACCAATCACAATGAGGCAAAAATCACGGGCTAAAAGATCCCTTGACCGTTTGCTTCCCACAGGAAAAAGGTGAAGTGTGAAGCTGTAAATTTCCCTTCTTAAACCAGACCCCTTAGATGTATCCATCTATGCATAACAAATAACTTTTGTCAAGGCCTTCACACGTCGATAAGAAACTGGTCCTTGTCTTCCCTGGCAGGGAGGAAAGGAATGCGGAGGCGCGGAGGTGAGAAGCCGATTATTCTCATGCGCTGGAGTCGCCACCCTCCCGGGCCAAATGGTTACACTGACCAGACCTAGCCTGAGCCATAAACCCAGGGTCATAAAGAGAGCCATAAAGAAAGGTTACATAGCAAAGAAAGGTTACATAGCAAATGCAGGGACAGGTTACATGATAAAGGGGATTATACATAGCAGTACATGGCAGACAAGCATGAAACATGACAGAAACCTTTGTTAGAATCTTTGGATTCTGACAGATCTAGCATCCATCTGTCTGTCTGTTTGTCCATTCATCTATCCATCCGTCATCTGTCATCTATCTATCTATCTATCTATCTATCTATCTATCTATCTATCTAATCACATATCCTGCAAGTAGCTCAGGGGCATGCATGGTTATCCTTTCCTCATTTTCTCCTCACAACAACCCCATGAGGTTGGTGAGACTGAAAGTGAGTTTCGTGGCATTCCCCCCCCCCCTCCGGGCCATCAAGTTTCAGCAGAGTTATGACGACCCTGCAGGGTTTTCAAGGGAAGAGACCATCAGAGGTGGTTTGCCATTGCTGGCCTCTGCATAGCAACCTTGGTGTTCCTTGGTGGTCTCCCATCTAAGTCCTTATCAGGATAGACCTTGAGTAGCTTCTGAGATCTGATGCGATCAGGCTAGCCCAGGTTATCTAGGTCAGGGCATCTACACACAGTTATATTCAGAAAAGGGCTTCTGCTATACCTGATCCCCAGACGCCCAGGTGTTTGCTAATGGAGATGGAACAAAATTTGGGAGAAGCCGGTTGTAACACAGAAAGTGAGTTTGCTGCACCGTAAGCATGATGCGGCAGTGGTGTGGGAGTGGAGAAGGAGGGATGAGACTGGTCGCTTGAACCCAGATTTGACGGGCTACTGTACTTATCTGTCAATTCAACCATGAAACATGGTTTGCCATTGCCTGCTTCTGTGTAGCAACCCTGGTATTCCTTAGTGGTCTCCTATCCAAATACTGACCCAGGCCAACCCTGCTTAGCTTCTAAGATCTGATAAGGTTGAGTGAGCCTGGCCTATCCAAGTCAGAGTGTTTCATAGAATAGCAACTGATGTGAACTCTGATCTCCTCGGTTCTATCTCCAAGCTTGTTCCCACGCTCTGCATCTAAGCCCTATCCTGAACCCCAAAACCGTAACTCATTGGTTGTAGCCAGGCTAGTCTCCATGGTCACTGGTACCTCTTTCAAGACACAAGAAGCTTCTCTTTTGTTGTCAATTTTGAGCCACGATGCAGTGAAACCTTTGCAGTCACCCTCTATCCATGCTGGTCACTTGGCCACAGGGCCATCAAGAACTTGACTGAGTATCTTCAGTCTTGAAGAGGAGTGACTAGATGATCCGGCAAGCCCTTTGCCAAGTCGCTTGTAATAGAAAATGACGTGGGGCTGTCTCTTGGGCCACTATAACAAATGACATCCTTGGTCATTCACCTACTGAGGTGGGGATGTCTCAAGGACTGAAATCAGTGAAAGAAACCGTGCCTTCCAATGGGAACCGTTTAATGCAAATGTAGCTATAAAGCCCTATGTATAAAAAAGGACAATTCGAAGCTTACATCCGAGAGAAGAATTTTACAATTGTGTGTGCCAATATACCCATTCCTTTGTTGACACATAATGTGTTTGCTTCCTCGGGTCCCATTGAAGGCAGACAGGAAATCACGACATCACCAGGGCTGAGATTTGTTATTTCTAGGACATTAACCCAAGCAGTTGTCCAGTTCACCTGTTAATTGCAGACTGCTTGCGATAATGCTACCAATTTCCGAGCCAGAATGGTGTAGTAGTTAGATCATTTCTGCAGTAGTGAAATCCCCCGCATTAACATTTTTAAAATGGCACATTACGTGAAATTTTCTGCAGTAGATTTTTCCTCACCAGGCCAAACCTTCTTACCCTGCATTTTCAGAATCCCCAGTTTTAGCAAGTTTTGAAAACGCGGGGTGAGGAGATAACTTTGGGTTTGCACCTGGTGAGGAAAAATCTAATGCAAAAAGTTTCACATAACGTGCAGTTTTTTATTTATTTATTTATTTAATTTATTTAATTTCTAAGCCGCTCTCCCCACGTTCGCAGGCTCAGAGTTTTAAAAAGTCAATGTGGGGAATTGAACTACTGTGGAAATGGTCTTGGATTAGGATTTGGGAAAGCCAGGTTTGAGTCCCCACTCTGCCATGGAAGCCTGCTGGGGGACCTTGGGCCAGTCACTCACTTGCAGCCTAACCTACCTCACAGGGCTGTTGTGAGGATAAAATGAAGGAGTGGAACGGTGTAAGCCTCTTTGGGTCCCCGTTGGGAGAAAGGTGGGACACAAATGAAATAAATAAATACACACACACACACACACACACACGTGTGTGTGTTTGTGTGTGTGTATAATCCCTTTCATGGATAGGGAAGCCTCCAATCAAAAAGCAATTTACAATTATTTATATTTTATCCTATAGATAATTCACGGGTAGAGGTATTTGATTTAGGTGCTTAGTTGGATGACCGGGTAAAAAGCAAGGCAATTGACAGACTAAAAAATCTTAATAAATTGGCAGTTCATTTTCAGGGTGAGTAGAACTAGCGTCGCCAACTCCAGGCTGGGAAATTCCTGGGTACTTGGGGGGTGGAGCCTGGGGAAGGCAGCGTTTGGGGAGAGGAGGTTGCTGAGCAGGGATGTGATGCTGGAGAACCCTTGGGCGCTGCCATTTTCTCCAAGGGAACTGATCTCTGGACCCTGCTTCAGGTAGGCTTCCTATTATCAGGGAGGGGAACACTCTAGCTTAAGGCCAGACCATCTGCCTTGATCCCAAAGCCTTACCTCACAGTGTGTGCATGTTTTTTTTTTTTACCCAGTCTAGAGAAATGGGTGCAACAAACCCAAAGAATGAAATAGGGAGTGGCCGTGGCTCAGTGGTAGAGCACCTGCTTGGTATGCAGAAGGTCCCAGGTTCAATCCCTGGCACCTCCAGTTGAAGATCTGACAGCAGGTGATGTGAAAGGCTTCTGCCTGAGGCCCTGGAGACCCACTGCTAGGCCGAGTAGACAATTCTGACTCTGATGGACCGCTGGTCTGATCCAGTATACGGAAGTTTAGTGTGAAATAGCTCTTACAGAAGTGACCTGTGCTCATACAGGCTGAGGACCGACTGGCAGTCTCCGCCGCTCTGCCTCCGCTTCAAAAGTGGAGGCAGAGCGGCCGTTCAGACAACCGCATCTGCCCGGAGGAGGCGGCCCGGACGCATCGCGTCCGGCACCGCGCTCCTCCCGCAGCAGCCGAGCACCACTTCAAAGTGGTGCTCGGCTGCTGTGGCGCGCGTTCCACCCACCGGAGCGGGTGTGAACGCGTGCGGGGAGGGGGAGCCGCGTGGCGTCTGGCCGCCACCGTAGGAAGCCGCCCACAGTCTGAATGCTGCGGGTGGCTTCCTTCCGGCGGCGTGCAAACGCCACGCCACGGGGGAAATTCCCCCCGCCTTAGTCGGCCGCGCCACGGAGGCGCGGCAGACTACCAGTGTGTCTTCAGCCACAGATTCAGAAGGATAGTGAGAAGTTTGCACTGGTCATCAAAAAGTAAAAACGCTGTTCAGGGAAAGGTTCATTGGGATCATTGCGTTTGGCAGGAATATGGGCTAATTGTTCTGGTTGGAAGGCATCCATGTCAAGCACATGTCTTTTCGGTCCTTCTCACCATCTGGGAAAATGAAACCTGACAGTGAGGCACCTAAATACGCAGATCAGAAATGTTCTAACCGCTGCTGAAGGACAAAAATAAATGTTTGGGTTTGGATGTTTGTGGTATTTCTAAACATCTTTGGATGTTTGTGATATTTCTGTTTCTATCCCTTTACTTGATAGGGTCGTGTACCCCTTCTCCTCAACCTCCCCCACCCCAGATTTCACTAATCTTACTAAACTTTTTCTTTCTCCTCTAGCAGTGAGATGTGTTGCCTGTGCAGGGCTTTCCAAATGGGTCCAGCACTTTGCCAGAAGTGAAATTTGGTCGCATCGTTCTTACAGGATATCTCTTTGGGCGGTGGTTTTGTGAGCTGGCCTGTCTGAAAGACTCAAGCTGGATAACAGCATGACGGATGATAACAACCTGTTTTTGCAAACGATGTACAGAATGTCGCTTCTTTCCTCTTAAAAAGAGTGGTTCCTTACTCTTGTGAGTCCAGATAGTTTAATACAATGCAGTTTATTTTGAAAGTGTCAGATGGACAGCTAGCTTTTTCACCACAGCCCCTCTTCCATGTGGCTTTTGTCCATTCGAATCCCATGATCCTGGGTGTAGCTTGTTCGTTGTCCAGGAGATTTGAAATTACAAAAAAAAAAAAAACCCTCTTATTAACTATTCTTTAAAGAAGCAGTGCAAGTACAAGTTGAATTTAAACTTGTGAAGCTAAACCACAATACATGAGGTTAACCACACAGAATTAAGCATGGCAACGGATATCCCAGGTAAATCGCTGTTTCGACCTTTCATCAGGCCGTGATTATATGGTAAAGCTGTCACAAAATTTACAAAAAACTGAGCATTCTGGAATAGAGCTGAAGGGACTGGTGCAGGATGTGCACAAAGCCAAAAGCCTTGCTTTGTGGAGCCAGTTGGAACATTGAACAGGCTTTAGTGACAAGGGAAATAGGCAGAGGTCCGTTGGAGCGGGAGCGCAGAGGAGCGCAGCTCCGGGAGTGAGGAGCCTAGGGGGTGGGCACATGACCAAGCCCCGCCCCCTCATCGGCTTCCCTGAGCAGTGCAGAGGCGCAGCCCCCCGGGGAAAGCCCTGCTAGGATCTTTATTGATTTTAATGTTTTGTTTTAATATTGATAATTTTATCATTGTTCCTTTTATGACTGTGTGCTGCTTTTCCAGAGACTTGCTCAAGGTGGCATATACATTTTCTAAGTATACCATTTTTTATCTGGGCACATGGCACATAAGTACTGGAGAAATTTCACCAACCCTTCAGCAGCTTCCACCCCATCAGCAGGGCAGAGGCGCAGCACCCCGGGGAAAGCCCTGCTAGGGTTTTATTGATTTTAATGTTTTGTTTTAATATTGATAATTTTATCATTGTTCCTTTTATGACTGTGTGCTGCTTTTCCAGAGACTTGCTCAAGGTGGCATATAAATTTTCTAAGGATACCATTTTTTATCTGGGCACATGGCACATAAGTACTGGAGAAATTTCACCAACCCTTCAGCAGCTTCCACCCCATCAGTTTGGTGTAGTGGTCAGGAGTTGGACTCTAATCTGGGAGAACCGGGTTTGATTCCCCACTCCTCCACATGCGGCTGCTGGTGTGACCTTGGGCCAGTCACAAGTTCTCTCAGAGCTGTTCTCTCATGAGCAGTTCTGAAAAGACCTCTCTCAGCCCCACCTACCTCACAGGGTGTCTTGTTGTGGGAAGGGGAAGGGGAAGGGATGGGTGGTGCACATGTCCTGGGTATCTCAAGTCTACTTGAAACCTGGTGGTTTCAAGGGAGCAGGAAGAGAATGAGGGTGTGTTCTTTACACTTCTTTTTATTGCACAAAGTATTGGATGGGGAAGGGAATGGAGGAAGAGCAGGTCAGTTTCACTCACCTGTGGAGTGGAGCCTGAGGGGTGGGTGTTGCCTTCTGACACACTTCCCGTATGTTAGGGGGTGTGGCATATGCAAATGAGTTATGCTAATGAGCTCCTGCACCTCTTTTTTCTACAAAATGACCCCTGGAAATAGGAGATCCTCAGCTTGCTATAACGCCTGAGTGGTGGAGCGCAACTGGGAACAGAGGAGAAGTCTTTGTGCACGTCCTGCATCAGTCCCCTGAATTCTATCCTGGGATGCTCAGTTTTTGTAATTTTTGTTGCAGCATTACCATATAATTACGGCGTGATGAAGGGTCGAAATGAAGATTTACCTTGGACCCCTGTTGCCATGGTTAATGCTACATGGTTAACCTCACATATTCTGGTTTAGCTTCACATGTTTAAATTCAACTTGTACTGAATCTTTAAAGAATAGATAATAAGAGGGGGGTTGTAATTTCAAATAGAATTTTTGTGTGGATTCCTTCATTATAGTGTTTTTCAGATTTAGTATAACCTCCTAGTGGTGGCTGGAGATCTCCTGGGATTACAACTGGTCTCCAGATGACCAAGATCAGTTCCCCTGGAGAAAGTGGCTGCTTTGCTGGGTGAACTCTATGGCATTACATCTTGCTGAAGTCCCTCCCCACCCTTCCCAGGCTCCGCCCCCAAATCTCCAGGATTTTTCTAACCTAGAGCTGGCAGCCCAAAGCAGGGACTTCCTGCTCCTTTTTTCGACAGCGGCAAAGCTGGTTGGATCCAACTCTGTTTGCTCCCTAGTTCTTTGCAGAGATTGAGGATTCCCCCCCTCCTCTGCAGCACTCCAAACATTCTAGCCAGCATTTCCTATATTTCAGCAGAGAAATGAAGGGCTTCTGAACAGCGTCATTCCAGAAATGCTTTCCAGCAGCCCAGAGGCGTAGAGTTTTGAAAATCTGGGGGGGGGGGGCAGGGGCTCTTTAGCATGCGTGTGAAACACACACGTTCGCTGGGGCAATCCCCCCCCCCACTGAGAAACCTCCGCACCTCCCCGGGCCCTTCCAAGGCCTGCCAGCCGCTGCTGCCGGAGCCTCTTCCTCTCCTCCCACACTCCTTCCCTCTCCCTTTGCCGGGAAAAGAGGGAGGGAGAGGGAAGGATGGAAGAGTGGCCAGGCGGGGGGGGGGGTGAGGGGCACCGGCAGCAGCAGCTGCCGGTCTCAGAAGGGCCCCGGGAGGCGCAGCGGCAGGCGCTACGTTTTCCCGGGGGGGTTCAGTCCCCCCTGGGAAATTTCGGGGGAGGCTCGAGCCCTCGAGCCCCCCCCCATAGTCTACACCTATGCAGCAGCCCAGTTGTGAAACAATACTGATCGTTCCGATTGTTAAGAGGTAACCAAAGGTTAAATATCCTCCACAGCTGTTTTTCAATAAACTACATTAGCATTTAACATGTAACAACAATCGAAATGTCAAGCTAACAAAGCTGGGGATGAAAAGAATTTCCCAAGGAATTATATTTGAATGTTTACTTATCCCCCCCCCCAAATATTTTTGAGTGCATCACTTAGGTACATGGAATAAAATAGTCGTTTCTCCTGCTTCTTCAGATAGGACATCAGCACTGAAAACAAATTGCCCCTTATCTCTGGAAAATGTAAATATTTTTGCATGGATCTTTAGTGGCATCTTCTCCACAGCAAGGGAAGGAAAAGGAAATTGATTCCTTCGTATTCTGTGTGGCTGCTATAATCAAAGATCCCATTAGTTTAACTCCCTCTCTCCTAATACGAGAACTCCTGGGTGCCCAACAAAAAGCAATAGATTTGGGACAAACCAAAGGAAGTACTACTTCAGTCAAAGAGCAGTTCGTGTGTAGAATTCAGTGTTCGGGGATGTAGTGATGGTTTATTTATTTAAGCAGGGGTCATTTCGTAGAAAAAGAGGTGCAGGAGCTCATTAACATAACTCATTAGCATAACTCATTTGCATATGCCACACCCCCTAACATACCGGAAGTGTGTCAGAAGGCGACACCCACCCCTCAGGCTCCGCTCCACAGGTGAGTGAAACTGACCTGCTCTTCCTCCATTCCCTTCCCCATCCAATACTTTGTGCAATAAAAAGAAGCGTAAAGAACACACCCTCATTCTCTTCCTGCTCCTTTGAAACCACCAGGTTTCAAGTAGACTTGAGATACCCAGGACATGTGCACCACCCATCCCTTCCCTTCCCCTCCCCACAACAAGACACCCTGTGAGGTAGGTGGGGCTGAGAGAGGTCTTTTGAGAACTGCTCATGAGAGAACAGCTCTGAGAGAACTTGTGACTGGCCCAAGGTCACACCAGCAGCCGCATGTGGAGGCGTGGGGAATCAAACCCGGTTCTCCCAGATTAGAGTCCAACTCCTGACCACTACACCAAACTGATAAGGTGGAAGCTGCTGAAGGGTTGGCGAAATTTCTGCAGTACTTATGTGCCATGGGGCCAGATAAAAAATGGTATACTTAGCAAATTTATATGCCACCTTGAGCAAGTCTCTGGAAAAGCAGCACACAGTCATAAAAGGGACAATGATAAAATTATCAATATTAAAACAAAACATTAAAAACAATAAAGACTCTAGCAGGGCTTTCCCCAGGGTGCTGCGCCTCTGCACTGCTTGGGGAAGCCGAGGAGGGGGCGGGGCTTGGTTATGTGCCCGCCCCCTGGGCTTTTCACTCCCGGAGCTGCGCTCCTTTGCGCTCCCACTCCAATGGACCCCTGTATTTAAGATATTTATATACCTGCCTTTCTCCTAAGCATCCCAGGACCCAAGGTGCTAGTTGAGTTGGCTTTCAGTGAAGATTAGACAAGGTCATGGAGAATAAGTCCAATCATAAGTGACTGCTTAGGACCAATAGGGTTTGTTCTAGCCAAAAGTCATAGTCTTCCCTGATTGGTCCACTGCACAACTACAGCCAATGAGGCTGTTGATTTCAGGATACTGAGAGTCTATGGAGCTTGTGGCTGAAGGTCAGGCTCATTCTACAATTCAGGCTATCCATATAACACAATACATAATGGTTCCCCTGGAGAAAATGGATACTATTGAGGGTGGACTTTATGGCATTGTCACCCACTGAGGTCCCTGTCCTCCCCAGGCTCCACCCCCAAATCTCCAGGAGTTTTCTAACCTGCATCTGGCAATCCTAACCCGACCTCTTGGTGGTGTCCGGGGCGGGGTGGGGGCTGGCAATCTTAAGGATAAGACTAGACATAATCTCCATTTTGGGAGGCAGGAATACTTTGGCTCCTGTACCCTGCTGATAGGCCTTCCCTCTGGAGATCTGGTTGGGCAGTGTATGAAACCATAGGCTGGACTTCATGAATCATTGGTCTGATCCAGCAGGACTGCTCTTACATTTTTACATCTAGCCTAAGAAGCGATGTCGGTCTGGCTCTGAACTACCACCCTGCTGCTTGGTAAATAAAAACAGAAGGTGCCACCATAACTGTGGTTGTAAAGATGGGACTACTGGATGGAGCATGCCTTTGTTTTCTTGCTCTTCTGAATCATAGACCGGAGTATCCAATTGCTTCCCACTTCAGATAAGATTTTGATGCATACAGTTCAGTCAGAGGCTAATTTCATCAACATTGGACTGGGGAGAGTTTCATCATTTTAGTAGTCAGGGAACAATTGCAATGCCTCTTTGGGGCATGATTCTCTGGCCCTTTTTAGATCTGCGGAAATTGTCCAGCTACATATCACTCAGTGAAAACCTGTTCTGGTCGTGGTCATTTCAGGACAGAGAATACTTTCATTGGTATTGCCTGTTAACCCAACGGATTTACCGATCTGTGAAAGGGCTGGCGGATGTGTAAAGATTTGGAAACCGTTGAGGTCTTCTTTCAGATTTCTGACTGACAGCAAAGAGTGGCAGCCGTTTCAAACCAAGGGGAGAATGAATAAATGGTGGGCTTTGCAGATACGTCCACTGGGAGCTCAGAGTTGTCTCCAGTCTGAAAACTACTTTCACGCACACTGAACAACGCACTTTCATTCTGCCTCCAATGCACTTTAATGATAGTTTGCAAGCAGATTTTTGTGATTTCACACTGTAAAATCCAGTTGTACAGTGGATTGAAAATGCATTTTTTTCAGCAGGTCTGAAAGCACCGCAGGACTGATAAATGTGGACATGCTGGCCCGTGTTTAGCATTTCCATTAATAGGGGTGGCGACTTCCACTGATTTCCCTCTCCCACTGCATGCAGACCTCCACTTTGACCCCTGTGCTGTTCTGCAGCCAAGGACAAAACTTTAGCGGGCCCAATCGGCTGAAGCAGGCGGGGGAAATAGGAAAGTCCCCCTGGGGGACATCTGCAGATTTGGTGTAACACCAGTTTGGTATAGTGGTTAAGAGTCTTGGACTCTAATCTGGAGAACCGGGTTTGATTCCCCTCTCCTCCATGTGCAGCCAGCTGGGTGACTTTGGGTCAGTCACAGTTCTCTCAGAGCTGTTCTCTCCAGAGCAGTTCTCTCAGAGCTCTCTCAGCCCCACCTACCTCACAGGGTGTCTGTTGGCAGGGGGATAAACCCAGTTCCACTCATTTGCCACTCGTGTCGTGCTGGGGGCACCTTCACACTTACCCTGGTGTCTGTGGGAGGAAAAGCTGTCTTGATTGACAGTTTAAGCGATGATTCAGGCCTGTTGAGGGAATGGAGGCTCTTGGTGTCTTTCCACAGCGTCTGAAATAATGAGAGGGCTAAGGCATTTTTCCAAATGGCATCTTCCCAGTTAATGGGAACTGTTCCCCTACAATCTGCATTGGCAAGCAGGTAGGCCGGACTCATTATTTCTCCTTCCTCTTAAACTGGGGTTTACAGTCCTTTCTCGTCCGAAGGAGATCTAAATCACTTAGTCAGCAGACCGCTTTTGTGCTATCACTTTAAATATATATATATCTTTTTATGGCTTTTCTGTACCCAGCCAAAGACCAAGATAACATTAAGCCATTTCCAATATGTGTGTAATTTGGGTGCGTGTGGAAACCTTGCTAAGGTATCAGTGAAGCATGAATCTAAAGCTGTCATTTGATGGGTCTGGATGACATCGGGAACTTGCATTCACCTTGTACTCACCAAGATCTGGGTTCAAAAAAGAGATCTGAATATCCACCACTGTCTGGGATTGGGAGGGACAACGTATGGCACTTGCGCACACTGCAGACGGCTTATATAAGAGATTAATTGTGATGAAGCTGTAAAATACATAATGGCATTTCAGTTTGTTTTAGATGCTCAGGGCGAAATGTCAGTCCCAAAAAAGAGGCTCCATTAAATATGTTGCCAATTACTCACTTTTGCAAAGTCATCTTCACTAAAGGTACAGAACATTCTTTTGGGGCATCTTATGCAGGGGTCCATTGGAGCGGGGGTGCACAGGAGGGCAGCTCCGGGAGTGAGAAGCCCAGGGGGCGGGCACATGACCAAGCCCCGCCCCTCCTCGGATTCCCCGAGCAGTGCAGAGGCGCAGCGCCTCGGGGAAAGCCCTGCTAGGGCCTTTATTGTTTTTAATATTTTGTTTTAATATTGATAATTTTATCATTGTTCCTTTTATGACTGTGTGCTGCTTTTCCAGAGACTTGCTCAAGGTGGCATATAAATTTTCTAAGTATACCATTTTTTTATCTGGGCACATGGCACATAAGTACTGGAGAAATTTCACCAACCCTTCAGCAGCTTCCACCCCATCAGTTTGGTGTAGTGGTCAGGAGTTGGACTCTAATCTGGGAGAACCAGGTTTGATTCCCCACACCTCCACATGTGGCTGCTGGTGTGACCTTGGGCCAGTCACAAGTTCTCTCAGAGCTGTTCTCTCATGAGCAGTTCTCAAAAGACCTATCTCAGCCCCACCTGCCTCACAGGGTGTCTTGTTGTGGGGAGGGGAAGGGAAAGGGATGGGTGGTGCACATGTCCTGGGTATCTCAAGTCTCCTTGAAACCTGGTGGTTTCAAGGGAGCAGGAAGAGAATGAGGGTGTGTTCTTTACGCTTATTGTTATTGCACAAAGTATTGGATGGGGAAGGGAATGGAGGAAGAGCAGGTCAGTTTCACTCACCTGTGGAGTGGAGCCTGAGGGGTGGGTGTTGCCTTCTGACACACTTCCGGTATGTTAGGGGATGTGGCATATGCAAATGAGTTATGCTAATGAGCTCCTGCCCCTCTTTTTCTACAAAATGACCCCTGATCTTATGTATCACAGTTTCTTTGAGTAGATCGTTGTGGCTGTCGGTTTTCCTGGCCTTGCTTTTCTGCTTTCTTTATGCCTTTTGTGGAAATGTACAGGGCCGGTTGGTGGTGGAAAGTGCCATCGGGTCACAGCTGACCTCCTTGGGTTTTTTCAAGGCAAGAGAGGAACAGAAGCAGTGTTGCCCTTGCCTCACTCTGTGTGGTGACTCTGGACTTCCTTGGTGGTCTCCCATCGAAGTACTAACCAGGGCCGACCCTGCTCAGCTTCTGAGATCTGACAAGATTGGGCTTGCCTGGGCCATCCAGGGCAGGGCACTCTTTTTACATGTCATCTTTTGTAAATGAGTTACTTCCAGAAATCTTTATTGGGAAGGTTGTTATTTGAGTGACCTGGTGTGAGACTTCTGATTAGATCCAATAAGTCAGGCCTTGTATTTCAAATCAAAGTCTTTATTCTTAATGGTCTTTCAGGAACACACTTGCGTTGTTCGTGATACCAGATACAGAGAAGGCGGAATTGATATAGTGAATTCAAACTAGAGGAAAAATGCGGGTACCAATGGCAAAAGACTAAACAAGTGCCAAAATGTACTACCGTTACTTTCTCAGTAAAAAAGGCGTGTAAGCAGAGCTACATTCTCATCCCCGGCCCTGTGATTTCCCTACATGCAATCCCCCACAAAAGACACCTGGAAAAGCAGAGGCCCAGTTGCCCAAGGTTACAAAAGCAGCGACAGAGATAACATGAGTCTAGCAAAACTGAGTTCATCTGCGTTCATTCCGAAGGAGGAGGGGTGAGGAGGGGAGGGGGGGGGGAAGGAACTGTCAGAGCAGAAGCTGATGCCGATCTCCCGCCGGGACCTGTAACCAGGATAAACATAGAAAAGCAAAACATGACAGGGAACCTGACACCTGGCACAGGAAGTTTGGGACTTCTGTATCTTTTACTGGTTTGGAATTCCTGTACCTTGGCATACAGAGGTAGGGAAGGCTGGTGGTGGAAAGTGGTGTCAGATCACAGCCAACTTCTGGTGACCCCATAGGGTTTCCAAGTAAGGGACATTCTGAGGTGGTTTGCCATTGCTTTCCTCTGCATAGCAACCCTGTACTTTCTCGATGGTCTCCCACCCAAGTGTTAACCAGGGCCCACCTTTGCTTAGCTTCCGAGATCTGATTAGATAGAAGAAGAGTTACAGTACTGGGAGAAGTTTTGTTTGTTAAAAACATGAAGCTAGGGAACCTGTGACCACGCTCCTCTAGAAGAGCTGGTTTATGTATCCAAACATACTCAAGGCACACTTTTTCGAAATATAGACAAGGTGTTATACAAGTCCCCCTGCCCAGACTCTAGTACCGATGGTTGTAGATAATTCACATGAACATGTTCTCTACTAGAGGGCCTGAAGGAGCTCTGAGACCCTGTTCACACAAACTGATGAATTTATAAAATTGCTCCTAGACACTGCCTCCATGTGTGTTTGACAGTGCCATTCTAAACAGGATTAAGTCCTTCAAAATCCACTGAAGACATTAGGCTTAGAAAAGATGTAACTGTTCTTATAGCGCCACTGTTAATGTCACAGACACTTCCAAACTGATATTTGTGCTTGGAACTGTGACATTCGGCATCTCGTAATACTCCGCTCACAATCCACAGGAGCACAAGAACCCCGCTACAGTGGCCAGTGAGGAACACCATATTTGTTTCACCTCCAGGTTTGCTTTTAGAGCTGCCAGGTCTCCCTGTCCATCGGTGGGGGTGATGGACCATGGGGTTACCAACTCCAAGTTGGGAAACTCTTGGAGATTTGGGGGGTGGAGCCTAGAGAGGACAGAAGCCTCATTGGGGTACAGTGTCATAGAACCCACTCTCAAAAGCATCCATGTTCTCCAGGGGAACCGATCTCTGTAGCCTGGAGGTGAGCTGTAATTCTGGGTGATCCCCAGGCCCCACCTGGAGGCTGGCATTCCCTATTTGCTTTGGAAAGGTTCCTCTAAAGAGCCGAAGGTAGTCCCTTCACTTGGGTCAACAGTCATGGACACGGTGTGGCGAAGCTGGGTCACCTCGCCAGTAACCCAAACCTTTACGGCCTCCATGTCGCTCTCTAAAGACAAACACGGTGGTAGAATCACTCTTGATTTTCTTGTCTCTTTTTCTGAGATTTGAGGGTTTTGTTTTGTTCCTTTTCTGCCTGTTAAGATCACATTCTGCCTCCAGAACATTGGCTCCGGTGCCGTACTTAGTCATAGGTGCTGGTAATGAAATGAACAAAGTTGTCGGAGGCACCTCTTGCTGGAAAGGTGCAGGGGGTGGGGGTGGGGGGAGAACAGTGCGACTGATTCCCATTTATTAAGGAAGGAGATCAAACAACACCTTTCTCCTTCACTCATTGCCAGGGCCGGTTGCCATGGCAACCCTCTGAGGAGTGCTTTGCCGCTTAAATACTCGCTGCAAATGGGTGCGTGTGTATCCCTGGTCATAGAATAGCTGCCGTTTCCTTTAAGACAATGAGGCCACAGATTGATCCACCATCAATCCATTTTTTGGGGGGGGGGGATAGATTGAACCTCGATTCCGTTGGGCAGCTTGAAGCTTTCAATACAACAATTTAGCATCTCTTTCGAAAGTGTAGACCAGGGCAGGCCGCCTCTGGTATCTCTCTCTCTCTTGGCAACCGTAGATTTAACAACATGCACAAGGAACAGCTTTATAGAAGGGGATGTTAGCGAGTGTCCTGAATCATTTGTTTTGTAATGGAAAGCGACAAATCGAACGACCATATGGTGGCCATTTTTTTTCCCATCTGTATATAGACAGAATGCGTGTGTGCATGCACGTGCTCGTCCGGGAATTTTAGACCGTGCATTATCTGTGTATCGTAGTCACTTGCTTTATTCAGTAAGTAGTCAGGGGCTCTGAGCAGATGTCTTTAGTTGGGGGAATGGGGAGTTACCATAATGATGATATATCATAGGGGTCCCCGAGGTGGTGCCCGTGGAGGTTGGCAACCCTCACTGAGCTCCCCCCCCCCATATTCTTCCCTCTCCTGGCACTGACCACAAATCTCTCTTAACAATTTCCATAGCCAGAGTTGTCCACCCTAGGGAAGCTGCATAAAGTCATGTTCTTGTTGGGTGTGTCAGGTACCTCCTGAGAACCAGTGGGTGATGAGAGGACTTACTGGCAGCTGGGTGGGCACCTTACTGGCAGCGGGGAGGGGGGGGACACAACACCGGCCTAGGCCTTTCCCTGCTGGTGGTAAATCTTCCTGCTGGCTACCTGATCAGCAGCGGGAGATGTCCTACCTCCACGGGGGCCTGGTGGCCCTAGTAGTCCTCAGTCACATGGAGGAGCCCACCCAGCTTTCTGTAAAGTTTCAGCAGATTGGTGGGGGGGGCAAGACGACCCAGCTCTCTGCTACCAGTGTGCCTTATATGTGATTTTTGATATCTGTGTTAGAAGAAGAAGAAGAGGAGGAAGAGATTGGATTTATATCCTGCCCTTCACTCACTTGGAGTCTCAGAGCGGCTTACAAACTCCTTTCCCTTCCCCTCCCCACAACAGACACCCTGTGAGGGAGGTGGGGCTGAGAGAGCTCTGAGGCAACTGTCCTTGAGAGAACAGCTGGTACAGAGCTATGGCTTGCCCGAGGTCATCCAGCAGGTGCAAGTGGAGGAGTGGGGAATCAAACCCGACTCTCCCAAGTTAGAGTCCGCACACTTAACCACTACACCAAACTGGCTCCCACACCAAACTGGTTAGCTGAATGAGGTGAAGACACTTCAGACAATTTCAGTGATAGCGCAAGATAGAAATTACGATCATTAAGGAATAGTCCTTTCTAAGCTGGGGAACGTCTGAGTGGCCCTCCTTCCGCCTGCCATTAGGGGTACATACGTTAGAACGTTCTTCCATACAAAATGTTCTCTCCATCTGGTAAACTAGATGTAGGGTTGCCAGCTTTGGGGTGGGAAATACCTGGAGATTTTGGGAGTCTAGGGAGGGTGGGGTTTGGGGAGGCGAGGCACCTCAGCAGGGTATAATGCCGTAGAATCCATCTTCCAAAGCAGCCGTTTTCTCCAGGGGGGATTGATCTTGGTCATCTGGAGCTAAAGTGTAATAGCAGGAGATCTCCAGGTGTCACCTGGAGGCTGGCAGCCCTACCTAGATGTCAAGGAGAGACTGTGCTAGAACTTTTGCACTTCAGTAACAAAGCCCTTGTCAGAATCTCTTTGAATGGTTTGCATATGAATACACTTAACCAGTGATTATCTGAAATGGCGTATTGATCTGCTTGGTGAAAGAAAAAGCTTACAGCTTTCCCAATACCCTCCAGGAGATAATTGCTTGGGTTGGGAAGTGTGTTTGCTCCCTCTAATCACCTCCGCCTTCCAAACCACCCAAGAGACTCCTGGGGGGGAAATAAAGCTTGCACTTCACTTTCCATATCCAAACACGCACAGTAGGCTTTACCGTAGAGTTCCTGCGGATTCCTACAGCTACCTTTTGTCGCCTCCAGCAAGTACACGAGGCGGCATTTTAATTTTTTTCTCCCATGACACCGTACCCCCCCCAACTCTTTCACACTGCCTGCCAACCCTCAGCAGTTGGAAGGATGTGATTCTCAGCTACCCATGGCTGGTTTACCAATTCTGCCACTTCTCGGTCGCAGAAAACAGCAAGAGTCCCGTAGCACTCTAAAGACTGACAGAATTTGTGGCAGGGTAGGAGCTCTCTGAAGAAGTGAGCAGTGACTCACAAAAGCACCTTCCTGCCATGAATTTTGTTACTCTTTCAGGCGCTGCTGGACTCTATGTTCTTTTCTCCTGCTACAGAGATGGCTGCCCATCTTGATCTATCTGCCTGTTCTCAGCAATCGTTTTTGCCTTTAGCGGAGTTAGTTGACTGGAGACAGAACATCATGCCTTCATTCGTGGTTCCGTGCTCAGCCCTGGGCCTTAGCTCCTTTCTGAATTTGTCTGCCACTCCAGATTTTCTCAGTGTTTGAGTTGAGGTAATTTAAGTCCACGGCAAAACAGCATCCAAATAACCCAGGGCAGCAGCAGGCTGAAACAGGGCTGAGCTCCCGTCTCTGACCCCAGCTCCTGCCAGCCTAGCAGTTCGAAAGCAAGACATTGCAGGTAGATAAATAGGTACCACTTTGGTGGGAAGGTAACAGCGTTCCACGCACCTCGGCGTTTAGTCATGCCGGCCACGTGACCACAGGAATGTCTTCGGACAGCACTGGCTCTTTGGCTTGGAAACAGAGATGAGCACCGCCGCCTAAAGTCGGATTCGACTGGCTTTTGAGCGAGGGAAACCTTTACCTTAATATTATGTCGAGTTAGAGAAAGATTGAGCTGGCAACCTTATATGAGTTATTTGTGAAGAATCAAACTGCTGTTTTCTGGAAAGGCCATGGTGTCTTCAGATCTCAACTTCTGTGTGACAGAGATGTTTAACCTGTTCTTTTGTAGAGGGCTGAGAAGGTGGGGGTTAGGAGTGTCTCTATTTCCCAGGGTGTTATTTTTCTTCTCCTTTTATTGGATGTCAAAATCTTTTTTTTTTATATATGGGATGTTTTCCACCCATCCTTTAACCCTCAGGGGATGCTCATGTTTCAGAAAGCCTCCAAATAACTTTTTTTTTTTAACCTGCTGCCCAATCATAGGGGTGTCGTGCGTGGGGGGTTTTTTTGTACTTCAGGCCTTCTCCCCAACCTCCTTTTCTTGGACATAAAAGCTACTGAAGCACAGCTCCTATTTTAACCTCCCTCCCTTCTCTTATGAAGGATGGTAGGGAAGAAGATGTGTAATAAACTCAGGCAAGAGATATGCCCATAAACAGCCGTTCCCAGTGAACTGTTCAGAATGGAATTAACCCTTTGGTGGACCCCCATTGCATTAGCTGAAAAAAAACCAGATAGATGTTGCATGGGGTCATTTCGTAGAAAAAGAGGTGCAGGAGCTCATTACCATAACTCATTTGCATAACTCATTTGCATATGACACCCCCCCTAACGTACCGGAAGCGTGTCAGAAGGCAACACCCACCCCTCAGGCTCCACTCCACAGGGGAGTGAAACTGACCTGCTCTTCCTCCATTCCCTTCCCCATCCAATACTTGGTGCAATAAAAAGAAGCGTAAAGAACATACCCTCATTCTCTTCCTGCTCCCTTGAAACCACCAGGTTTCAAGTAGACTTGAGATACCCAGGACATGTGAACCACCCATCCCTTTCCCTTCCCCTCCCCACAACAAGACACCCCTGCGAGGTAGGTGGGGCTGAGAGAGGTCTTTTGAGAACTGCTCATGAGAGAACAGCTCTGAGAGAACTTGTGACTGGCCCAAGGTCACACCAGCAGCTGCACGTGGAGGCGTGGGGAATCAAACCCGGTTCTCCCAGATTAGAGTCCAACTCCTGACCACTACGCCAAACTGATGGAGTGGAAGCGGCTGAAGGGTTGGTGAAATTTCTCCAGTACTTATGTGCCATGTGCCCAGATAAAAAATGGTATACTTAGAAAATTTATATGCCACCTTGAGCAAGTCTCTGGAAAAGCAGCACACAGTCATAAAAGGAACAATGATAAAATTATCAATATTAATACAAAACATTAAAAACAATAAAGACCCTAGCAGGGCTTTCCCCGGGGAGCTGCGCCTCTGCACTGCTCGGGGAAGCCGAGGAGGGGGCGGGGCTTGGTCATGTGCCCACCCCCTGGGCTCCTCACTCCCGGAGCTGCGCTCCTATGCACTCCCGCTCCAATGGAGCCCTGGATGTTGTTACTTCCATTATATACGTGAGTGGCGCTTTTGAAAGTCCAGAAGTATTTGCCATCTGCCATTTTGTACATATGATAAAAACAAGCTTTTTCATGGACCTTGGAGTTTAATTGCTTCAGATGTGTTCTGCCTGTAACTAGCAGCCTGTCAGCATTCTGCAGGGAAGGTACTGAGGAAATGCCCCCCCACTATATTTCTCAAGGTCCCCCTGGACAGGATGCAAACAATTACCAGTTCTGATGGGGGAAGTACCTGGAGAGCTGGGGATGGAGCCTAGGGTAAGTGGGGTTTGTGGAGGGAAGGTACTTCAGCAAGGTAAAGTGTCACAGACTCCACCCTCCGAAGCAGCCACTTTCTCCAGGGGAACTGATCTCTATTGCCTGGAGATCAATTGCAATAGCGGAAGATCTCCAGGCCCCAGCTGAGGTTGGTAACCCTAGATGTGCATTGTGCCCCAAACTAGGACTCCCTGTTCCTAGAGGGCAGGCCCCTCACTGCACTTGGTAACAGTGTAACTATTTACCGATGTTTACAAGAGGGGGACCCATGAGGAACTCTTGGGGATGAGGAGCTGTTGGGTAGGCTCAGTGGTAGAGCATCTGCTTGGCATGCAGAAGGTCCCAGGTTTAATCCCGGCATCTCCATTTAAAGGTGATGTCAGACTGCCAGTCTTAGTCAACAATACTGACTCTGATGGACCAAGGGTCTGATTCAGTAGAAGGTAGCTTCACGTGTGCTTCCTATCCTGTGGTTCTGTTCATCTTCCCTCCCCTTCACCTCTACTTTGGTTCTGTTTTCCCCCCAACTCATATACTTTGTCTTCCAACCTCCTTACCAACAGTGTGCTGAAGTGGGGAGAAGTGGGCAGGCATGCTGGAGCCTTTCCCTTCTTACCTGCTCCAAAGAGTCCTCAACATTTCATTTGTTGTTGAACAATTTTGGGTTACTATGGCGACTCAACATGCATCCTGAACTCTTCAGGTTTTATTGTGCCAACACCTGCATGTGTGCAGCTTTGTTTGGCTCTTGCTGTTGCTTTTTTAACCCTTCTTCAATTTTAAACACATTTTTATGTGTACTAGGGTGGTCTGGCCCAGGATTTGCAGTGCTGTGAATTGTAGCTTTGGCTGGCCCTATTGTGTGGATTGTTTAATCTGTATGACAGGCAACTGTTGGCTGTTAGATAAAAGAATACTCTGGAATACTGTTAGGATTGGGATGAAATCTATCCATCCTCAATACTGGAGGCAGATATCTTATTTTGAAGTACAGTGACCAGAACTGTACATAGTGTTCCACATGTGCCACATCGTACATCTATAAAAGGATGTTACAAAATTTGTGGTTTCATTTTCGTAAGAACATAAGAGAAGCCATGTTGAATCAGGCCAATGGTCCATCCAGTCCAACACTCTGTGTCACACATAGTGGTCAAAACGCGGGTGCCATCAGGAGGTTCACCATCAGGGGCCGAACTCCAGAAGCCCTCCCACTGTTGCCCCCCAAGTACCAAGAATACAGAGCATCACTGCTCCAAACATTACGCACACACATCTTACTGCAGATTTTCAGAGCAGTAAGCTTTTAGTCTGTGCCCAAGCACCTTCCATTTAAATCCTTGTGGTTCAGGTTTTGTGCATGCATTAGTTTGTTGAAACTGTTGAAACTGATTGAAAACCCACTGTTGAAACTGATTGGACTTGTTCTGAAACTGACAAGCAGCTGCGAAGCCTCGTTTTCCATATTGCAAAGTGCCAGGGGATTTTCTGCTGTGTTATCAACCACTGTGAAAAATGGGAGAGTCACACAATCTCATAGTATGGGGGAAGATGTTGAGTGTATAGAATGCATGGTAGAACCCACTGACACTGGCAGTACAAGCTGTGATTGTTAGCAAAGTGAGTGTGTGTGTGTGCACCTGCATAAAGTTGGCTACAACTCCACCACACTTGTCACAAGGCTGTGATTTGTATGGGGGAGGAGTCTTCTGGCAGAAGCTCTGGAGAGCTTTTTTTAGTCTTCTGCCATTAAATTGAAAAAAAAGGGGGGGGTGTTTTAGCTGATACTGTAGTGCAGCTGCATAGTAATGCTAATTTCCTGCCTTTTCTTGAAAATGTGCATGGTTTTCTGTTGTGATTCTCTGATTTGATCCTGCACACGGGTAATGATCTTGGCAGTTTTTAAAAGTCTGTCCTGTGAGGATTGCACCCTTCCTCCAAATGGATCAATTCCAAGCAATTCTTAAGTTCAGCAGCTTGCAGAAGGTTTATGTGGCTCAGACGTCATTTTAATGTTAGACTTCCAGCGACTGCCAAAATGGTCCCCCACAAACGTTGTTCTTTAAAGCATTAAAGGGAAAAAATGTATTCAAAGCTTTAGGCTTCCCATCCCGGTCTCTCTCTCTCTCTCTCTTTATATTTCATGTCAATTTCATTCTGTGCTGTTTGCCTCCTCTCCAGTCCCCCTTTCAAGTCAGTACCAGTAGGGAACTAAATCTTGCACAGCTCCTTTTAACCCCCCTCCCATTTTTTTTTTCAATTCAGTGATCTGAGACTAGCAAAAAGGCACAAAAGCACTCTAAGAAATCTGGGGAGTCTTGACCTGGATAGCCCATGCAAGCCCAATCTTGTCAGATCTCGGAAGCTAAGCAGGGCCAACCCTGACAAGTATGCGGATGGGAGACCTCCAGAGAATACCAAGACCAGAAGCCCAGAGGCACCCTATCAAGCCACTTCTCTGAATGTGCTCAGTGCCCAAGTAGGAGTCACCAGAGGTCACCATGACTTTCGGGCATGGGGACAAACACGCACACAATGCAAAAATGCCAAAAAAAAACCCCACCAAAAAACCTGGGGGAACAGTGACCAGAAAACAAACTGAGCGCTGAAGGGAGGAAAATCAATGCAGAATGACAAAGAAAACCCAATGGACATGCATGGTGAAAGCAAGGGGGAAATACCTGTGCATAATAGGCCATAGTGTTCCACCTATACCTTGTGGCTAATAGTCACTGATGGACCTTTGCTCCATATGTTTATCTGTATGTTTATTTACTAATAATTCCTAGCACAGAGTTTGCCCTTTCACCACTACATCCTTATTTTCATTGCATTACCTGGTAGTGTCTGTTCACTTGGTCCCATAGAACACTGGTCTTCGGCCAATAGGTTGGGAACCTCCAGCGGATTACAGAGTCCTACCTGCTGGGTTGCAAGTGCCTACAGAGCCACCATTTTTGTGACAAAGAGGAAAGCCAGGAACATTTCTTAACATAACTAAGTAAAAAGTCTGTAGCTTAAAGAACCAGCTCATTGATTTGAAGCCACAGTGAAATGCACTGCTACCAACGTGCCTGCTCTGCCCCTTCAGACTGACGGATTCAAATACCTCAGTGAGAATACTAACAATTACTTGTTTTTTTTTAAAAAACAAAAAACAAACATTTTATTGAATTTTCAACTGTTAACAAGAAAAACAACAAGTTCAAAACAACAACCGGACATAGACCAGCCCTATAACTATACAGAGTATACGACAAAAGCATGATACAAAAACAACCATGTGTAATAAGAACAAGTATAAGATAACTCAGAAGGTAAATAATTAATGCCAGTAATGCAAAAGGAAGCTACAGCCAATGTGATTTGTCCAAGATAGGTTGTGATCCTATGCCCAATTAGACCCAACATAGGCGTGAATGGGAGATTTAATGGGAGTGATTAGACGGATTTAATGGGAGAGATCAGACAACAATATCTTGGAAGCGCCCCACAGCCGTCGGCAACCCGTTTTGCTCCATTGCACAAGCAAAGTTAAAAGACACGGGGGGGGGGGGGGGACGGTAGTAAACAGGTTGCGATGGGCCCCGGGCAGACTTTCTGATTTCTCTGTCTGATTTCTCCAGCACGCTCTCATGGCATCAGGATGGTCTGAACAGGCCATCCCAACTCCATGCCGTTCCCCCCCCCCCCCTTTGCAGTATGCACATCAGCGCAAACTCCATAGGGAGCCCTCAGTGTGGAGGTGTGATTCATCGATCCCTTGTTTAAGTGCATGGGGGAAAAAATGGGAGAAAAAACCCGACTCACCCACAGTTGTGTCTGATCACACAAGGATGGGCTGTGCCCGCAGCTGCAAAGGGAGGTGTAATCATGCAACTGCGAGTCAAATTCTGCTGGAGGAAATAGCACCTCTCCCCCCTCCCCACTTTATCTCGGGTGTGTGACTGCAACCATAGGATTGCTTGTTTAATTTTCCCCATCTTAAAGGCACAGGAGAGGAACCCTTTTATGGCCTGGCAGCACCCATGCCTTCTTGGCTTCTTGCTTACAGTCCCCCAAACACTCTGCCTTTCTCCTCTGCAAGACCAAATTAAGCATTGCTCAGCCACATTTCCCCCGCCATTGCCCAGCAACATGTAGCTACGGAACCAGTATGACTGGCACCATATTGCATGACAGATAAATGGGCCTGCCTTTTAAGGACAGATCATTAGCATATGCTGTAGGCTCAGGGGAAGTGCTCTTTCGGTGCTTGATAAATAAGTACGCTTTGGCATCATTGGCCTGAAATAAGTTCCAAGTGCAAAAGTCTCGTAAAGTAGTTAGCGCGTTATCGGCTAAGCCGCTACGCCCTGTCAAAGGCACTTGTTGGTAAATCAGTGTTTATAGGGTGGCAGGCTTAGTACACGTTTATTGTTCCCAAGGCAAGTGATATTGCTTCCTTTCATATCTGGAGGCAGCATTCATCAAAGGCTATTTACTTGTATGGCCGTGGAACGGCATCACGGTCAAAGGAGGAGGGGAGGCGCTTGCTTTCTTGAGGTGAGCTGGGAATCCAATTTTCTTTGGTAGGCAGATGAATGATGAAGGGCTAGCAGCTGAGGCCGGGTGCCCTTTTAGTGACTACCAAATGAACAAGCCTCCTCCTGACCTTGACCCACATCTATTTCAGGCTCTGTTCCATCCTTCCAATTATGGACTCTTCTGCACTGTCATTTTTGTTACTCATTCGTCCCTATCACTTCAGGGTTCCCCCCCCCCCCCCGCAATGTATTTTGCTCTTTCTAGTAGTCCCAGAGGGAGCAAAACACATGTGGAAAGGGGGAACGGACAACCAAAGCAATAGGGACAAGCAAGTTACAGAAATGACAGTGCGGTATGTATTTTTCTCCAGAGCAGGACTGTACCGCTGAGGAGCCATCAAGCGGAATTCAGCTGATGATTGCCTGGCTATGCCTAGCAGCCGGCAGGAGGGCTGTGTGGCCCAGTGGAGCGGGACCTCTAGGAATCGCCACAAACTCTGTAGTAAAAGCATGGAGGTTCCAGCAATCCTTTGAGCTACCCAATGTCACCTCCAGTTTCTTTTCCTGAAGTGACATGGTGCTGCAGTTGACATTGCAGGGGGTTGGAGTGGTGGAGACCCCCCATCCTCACTGGAGGTATGGAACCCCCGATTTGGTTTACTAGACTGGCCTGGGGGCCTGCCATGAGCTTGACGATCCTCTGTTGCTGTTTTTCTCCCTGGTCCCAGGCTGGTGGTAAAGCCAGGAGGTATAAAGAGTTTGTGCCGCCCAGCTCTGAAGCTTAAGAAAAGCTCCCCTGTTCTTCCTCAGACTGAGGAAACTGAGTAGAAAAGTACTGTAAGCAGGAAAAGTCCTCTGGGAAAGCTCCTGCTACCTTTGAGAAGAAATGTCTGGGAGCTCCCTTCACTTCGTTGGGCCTGGGCAGAGTCCTGAAACCCCAGTAGTGGATCAGTAGTGGATCAGTGATCTCATCAGGTCTGTGTCTATTCTGTTGTCTTTACTGGTTTTGCAACCGGAGTCACAGACAGCAAATCGGGTCTGTGCCAGTGTGGCATTACCTCTTTACTGGTAAGCAGTTTACAATAGTTTTACTAATGTTTTAGACACTTATAATCTCAGGCAATACCATTCTTATTTATATGGATTAATGGTTGTTTCGTGTTCATCTTATCTGAAGTTATTACACCTGTATTCCTATATATTTTGGTACTATTATTATTTTAAATGAAGCCAGGAAAGCCTAGTGATGGCCCTTGGTTTAACATGTGCTTGTATCCGTAGAAGTTAGAAGAACTCTCTTGTCCTGGCTGGGTCCCTGCACTGCAGAGTCAAGCCCTTGGAGAGGCAGGGCTAAGAAGCCGGGAGTCCAGCTTGGCTGGAGGTGGTTTTCAGGACCTTGGATAGCTCCAAGGCAGAGAACTGGTTCCAACAGCCACCAAAGCTAGATAGCAGTCCTATATGGGGACGGGGAAGGAATATCCAGCTAGGTCCCATACTTCCGGGGCAAAGAGGGTCTCCAAAAGAATCCCACTTTTGCATTTGGAATGTTATTGTCCCATAGTGCTCTGTGGTCTCTAAGCAGGTTCCCGTGTCTCTGCTTAATAGCATTTAGTGATGATGACTGAAGTTGGAGTGGATGTTCTGAGGGTTCTGTCTGTGTGCTTTGGGGGCTAGAATACCGGATTTAGATTTCAGAGGTGCTGCTTGCCTCCCAGATCTGTTCTTCCCTGGATGGAGTGACTGGCTCAGCCAGGCTATGTGGGCACCCCACCAGTGTCTGTTCCCTGTTAATATCAAGGTATGGCTCAACGGTTGCTTTGTGTGGCTTCTCCTCTATCCATGTCTGTCTCGGTGAGTGAGAACATGAAACATTGTGAATTTTCTGTAATATGGATGGAAGTATCCTGAATCTTCACTTGGAATGCTTGGCTATTTCTGGCACCATATATTTATTTATTTATTTAGTTTTGCGATTTATATCCCGCCCTCCCCGCGAATATTGTGAAGTGTGCCTGCTTGTTATACTAAATCATTTGCAAGTGTTTCTTTTAAAAAGAGATACTTATTTATAGGGATGCCAACCTCCAGGTGGGATCTGAGGATTCCCCAAAATTACAGCTCATCTCCAGACTACAAGATCAGTTTCCCTGGAGAAAATGGATGCTTTGGAGGGTGGACTCCATGGCACTGTACCCCACTGAGGTCCCTGTCCTCCCCAGGCTTCGTCCCCAAACATCCAGGAAGTTCCCAACCTGGATCTAGCAGCCCTACCCCCTGATCCCCTGCTGGTGGCCAGGGGACACCTGGCAAATGGCAACCCTCCTTGTTTACGTAATTTGTACCCCGTGTTTCTCCTTGATGGTCAGCCAAAGCTGCCTACATCATTCTCCTCACCTCCATTTTTCTCCTAACCACCACCACCCTGTGAGGTAGGTTAGGCAGGGAGTGTGTGACTGGCCCAAGGTCACCCAGCGAGCGTCCATGACAGAGCAGGGATTCGAACCTGAGTCTGGTGCAGCAGCCACTACACCACACTGGCTCTCAAGTCCTCTGGTCCTACTTCACAGCGGGTTTGTTCTTTGTGCTGAGCTAATAAGGCTTTGAGTGTTTTTATACTTGTTGGGTTAAGTGGGGAACTACAGTATGGACGAGTGTAGTACAATAGAGAGGGAATTCTCTCCATTGAGGGATGTGGGAGAACAGTTACAGTGGCAATCATCTCGGATATGTGGAAAACACTTCTGAATTAGTGGAGATGGTGTTCACCGCTCCGGACTTCCATTAAAGGCATTCCATACTGTGACCTAACATGAATAAAATGTATGCCAGGAGATGGTAACAAATATGCACGGACTCTTCTTTAAAGTTGATTATGAATAATGAAATGGTGCTCAATAGAACTTATATTACATGCAATCCTTGGTATTTCGATCAATACAAGTACTACAAAAGACAATATCGTCTACGTCTTATAATAACTGATCGACACCAACAACAGCATGTTCTTGTACACAGTGCAGCATGTGAAAGATTCTGGCAGGGTCCCAGTTTACTTTCAGCTCGTTGCTTTGTCTTCATCAAAGAATCCTCGCACATGAAAACTACATAGATGGAAGACTTCTGAAATGACTTCTGTGGCCATTTTGCTCCTCATTCAAGTCTGTCCATGAGCCTGCAATTTGGTATTCCATACCGTGAGACATTTCTGCCTCCTAAGTGGGAGCCAGTCTGGTGTAGTGGTTAAGTGCGCGGACTCTAATCTGGGAGAACTGGGTTTGATTCCCCACTCCTCCACTTGCACCTGGCTGGATGACCTTGGGCAAGCCATAGCTCTGTACCAGCTGTTCCCTCAAGGACAGCTTGGGAAAGAGCTCTCTCAGCCCCACCTACCTCACAGAGTGCCTGTTGTGGGGAGGGGAGGGGAAAGGAGTTTGTAAGCCGCTCTGAGACTCCAAGTGAGTGAAGGGCGGGGTATAAATCTAATCGCTTCTTCTTCTTCTTCTTCTTCTTCTTCTAACATGCCTGTAACCAGCCTAAAGTATGTTCCACCATCTTCACCTCCTTGTGGTCTTGTCTGGCATGTTGTTAAATAGTTCTTCCCTCCCCCCACCCGCCCTTCCCTTCCCTTCCCTTGTATTGGATGTGCTTTGACAGTTTTCTCGCGTTCTGTGCATAGCCATTTTACTGGCCCTGCTTGGAGAAGAATTTAATTCCATCAAACATTTCGAAGCTACAGTCAGTCTCTCTCTCTCTCTCTCTCTCTTTGGACATGAAAGGTGTGAATTTTTCCTCAGGGTACCAGTTTGCTCTTAATTAGCGGCTAGGCATTGTCTTTTTTGACAGCTCTGACTTTGCTTTCCTTGTTGCTGGAAGAAGGTGCCCTTGCCAGAAACAAACATTGAGAAAAGAGTTCGTATCGGAAACTCTTGAAAGAAAGCGAATGGGATAAACCTAGCCGAGAGCCAATTAGTCCCGGGTTCAGATCCTGGGTTGGGAAATTCCTGGAGATTTGGGGGTGGAGTTTGGGGAGGGGAGGGGCCTCAGCAGGGATGTGATGCCAAATAGAGCCCACCTTCCAGTGCAGCCACTTTCACCAGGGGAACTGAGCTCTGTCATCTGGATATCCTTGGTAATTTTGAGGTATCTCCAGACCCCACCTGGACATTGACAACCCTGCCTCTGCTATTTATTTAGAAGACGGTTAAGGCAAACTGTTCAGCCTCCCCTCCATATGAAATAGGGTTGCCAGCTCTGGGTTGGCACCTGGAGATCTCCTAATGCTACAGTTGATCTCCAAATGACTGAGATCAGTTTCCCTGGAGAAAATGGCCACTTTGGAAGGTGGACTCTGGCATTGTACCCTGCTGAGGCCCCTCTCCTCCCCTCCCCCTGCCGTCCCAAAGCTCCACCCCCCAAATCTCCAGGCATTTCTCAAACTGAAGCTGGCAACCCTGCTTACACTACCTGCTTGGTAAACTACTCTGGGAAAGAGGTTCTGCACTCGGGTACCCACGCCTCATGGCTCAGCCTCCTTTGCCGTCCAAAAATGTGTTGCGAATTTGCTTTTAAGTCTGTACTTCTGCTGCAATTCTCAGATAATGTCTCTCTCATCATCCTGTTTAGAATTGCAGACCACGGCGAACTGATGCCGCCGCTGTTTCCCAGATCTAATGATTTACCATGGAAACCCGGATATTACCATCTTCTTATTGAGGGTTTTGATAATTTAATGATTCTATGAATGATTCATCTTCAAGAGACCATTGTGACAATTAATCCTTTGCGGGGGAAACGACAATTGGGAAAAAAAACCCCACAGCTGTCTCTCTTGGCCGTTTTGGGATTGTCACTTTTTTTTTTCTTTGATGGAAGAGCCAAGTATCCCTCGAGCTCTTGTCCCAAATAATTGCAAGGGCTGGGAATAAGCAGGGTGAAAATTCATCATTATCTAGTCTTCGCACTTTGAAGTAATGGAAGTTCTTGGCTGAAGAATTAATTTTGGATCTGTTTGCTGAGATGACACAGAGGGGACAGAATGCCTTGTTCGCGGTCATCGCAGGGGCTAATGCTGGAGCTTGATCCTTCTAGAGGCATACGACTGGCGCTGCAGACAATATAGAGGGCTTTGCGTTGGGGTTGCCAACCTCCACGTCATGGCTGGAAATGTCCTGGGATTACAGCTGATCCCCAGATGACAGACAGAGATCAGTTCCCCTTGAGAAAATGGCCACTCTCAGCAGAGGTGTCAAACATATGGCCCTCGAGCCAGAGCCAGTCCATTTGGGGCTTTTATCCGGCCTGTGAACTTCTGGGCATTACCTTCATTGCCAGATGAGAGAGGCTGGGCATTAGATCCCTGTATACCGTCCCAGTGCGAATGCATAATGGGCAGTAGAAGTGGAAAGGTGGGCATCAGGGAGATACTATAAGTGGATACTGTAAAAATGTTGGCTTCTCAAGCATGTTTGTCTTTTTGAGTAAAAAAATAATATTGTTATTGGGTTTGCCTGTGTCCTTTATAAAGTTTATATCTCCGGTACCTGGCATGACAGTTTATGGCCCACATGGCCTGGCCCAGCAAGGTCTCATTTGTGTCAGATCCGGCCCTCATAACAAATGAGTGCGACACCTCGGCCCTGGAAGTCCCTCCCCTCCCCAAACTCTGCCCTCCCCAGACTCCTCCCCTTCCATCACCAGTTATTTTTCAGCCTGAAGCTGGCAACCCTAATTTGTAGGCAGATAGTCCCAGGTTCATTGTCGGGCATCACCAGTCAAAAAGATCAAGTAATAGGCAAAGCCGTATCGTGTTAAGTTAGAAAAAAGATTGAAGGGGGTGTCTTCTGTCGTGGATAGGCAGCCCACAATGTTCTGTGTTAGTAATTTAATCGTCCTTTGGGACATCCATCTAAAGGGGTTGCAGAAGGATTGTTCTTTGGTGGTTGATTAAAAGCTTCTTTCCTAACAGCAGTTTGTAAACTTTCCACCTGAAGAGTAGAAGAAGAAGAAGAGTTTGGATTTATACCCCGCCCTCCACTCCCCAAGGGAGTCTCAGGGCGGCTTACAAACTCCTTTTCCCTTCCCCTCCCCACAACAGACACCCTGTGAGGTAGGTGGGGCTGAGAGAGCTCTGAGACAATTGTCCTTGAGAGAACAGCTGGTACAGAGCTATGGCTTGCCCAAGGTCATCCAGCCAGGTGCAAGTGGAGGAGTGGGGAATCAAACCGGGTTCTCCCAGGTTAGAGTCCGCGCACTTAACCACTACACCAAACTAGATGGACCCATGTTTGGGTGGAAAGAAGATTTTGGAAGGAGCTGTAGTAGCACAGCCATCTCACAGTTCACTGTGCTGCCGAGGGAGTAATTCCCATCCATCAAGTAATGGGTGATCTGAAAGACGTCAGAGCAGGCAATACCGCCTTTGAGAGGCCTGTGGCCTGCCTCGGTTGAAGTCAGCTTCTTGTGTTCAGTTGACAAAGCTTTCTTTATGGGAGGGGCTCTGGCTCAGCCATAGAGAGTCTGCTTGGCATGCAAAAGGTCACAAGTTCAGTCCCCAACATCTCCAGAAGATCTGACAACCTGAACCTGAGCTGCTGCCAGTCAGAGTATGGCTGATACTGGCCTTGTTAGATTAATGATCTGGCTCAGAATAAGGCTGCTTCATGTTTTTTATCCCCGTGGTCTTCTCCTAATTTCTCACCCAGCAGCACCTTTTAATGGAGGTGTGGTGTGATGTGACATCACTGTGCCAAATGTTTCCTTGCCCCTTCCACTTTACAAGGTAACACTAATGGCTCTCCCCTCCGCGGTGCTTGAGGGTAGATATAGAGGGATCCCGTTTGACCAGAGACTCTGCCAGTGTGATTCTGGGGAGGAAGAAACCATCGAACATGTTTAGATGTTTAGATACAACTGGTATAATAAGATCCGGGATAAACATAGCACAACTTTTATAAAAGAAACATCTGGCCGGACAGACTGGGAGTTTTGTAACTGTTTGTTATCTGATGAAAATTGGACCATTACTGAATCTGTGGCTAAATGTTGGGCGGCATGCTATCATATTAGAAACGTACGGCTAAATTTATAAAACTGTTTTTGTCTTTTATATTTCTCATTGGATTTGTCAAACACTTTTATGGTTTTATATATATATATATATACTGCATTTTACTCAGATTTTTTATAACTTTGTATCCCAACATGTTATGGTTATGCTTGGCTCGATGCCGTAATAAATGTACTACCTCTTATGGGGACGGAGAAACAAATGTCACACCCATCCTTTGGTGTTAGGTATCATGGATTGTATCCAGTGCAAAGTGTCCGCTTGTTCTAGAGCAGGGGTGTTAAACATGCGGCTCAGGGGCCGGATTAGGCCCCCGGAGGGCTTCTATCAGGGCCACACTGGAACTGGCCATCTCCTGCTTCCAGTTCTATTGCTGCTGCTGCATCATAGCTTGCTTCACCAGACTCTCCCAATTGCTCAGCCATTTGGTGTTTTCCCCTGAGTCCTAGACTCAGAACTCTGAGCATGAAATTTCTGTGGTGAATGTCAATAAATCAAAAGTAGGTTTGCAGCTTACAGATACACACCTGAACATCATACTCAGGATTGCAACAGCACAGACATTTTGATGCAATAATTCAGAGCAAGAGGTGTCAGTTATCAGAGACTGTTAAATAAACAAAATATTGCAAGAGGGCTTATGTTTCAAGCATGTTTTTATTTTAAGTAAGAAAAAACCCTTTGTGTTTGTGTCCTTTATAAAGTTTGTATCTCCGCTACCTGGCATTATATTTTATGACACACATGGTCTGGCCCAACATGGTCTCATTTATGTCAGATCCAGCCGTCATAACAAATGAGTTCGACACCCCTGTTTTAGAGCTTTCGCACAAGCAGGAACAGAAGATAAAGACCACAGTTGCAACTTCCACCAAAAACTTATTGTATCCCCACTTGTGCCACCAAACCGAGGTGCTACTGGTAGAGGGAAGGACTGACCCAGGAAACAGTTTGTGCCCTGTTCTGGATGGGGTTGCATTCCCCCCTAAAGGAGCAGTTGCATTCCCCCCTAAAGGAGCAGGTCCTCAGCTTGGGTGGCTCCTGGACCTGGGCTTCCTGTAGGGTGAATGGTTGGCAGCAGTGGCCAACAGTACCTTTCATCAGCTTCTTCTGGTGTGGCTGCTGTGGCCCTTCCTGGGCAGAATAGATATTGCCACTGTGGTGCATGTCCTGGGGGCATCTAAATTAAGAGTACTGCAACACACTTAACATGGGGCTGCCCTTGAAGTGTGTACAGAAGCTGCAGTTGGTAGAAACTGCTGTGGCCAGAGAGTTGACTGGAATGGGTCATAGGGACCATATCACTCCAGTCTTGTACCCTCTGCACTGGCTTCCAATTAGCTTCTGGGCTCAGTTCAAGATGCTGGCATTGACCTTTAAAGCCCAGTGTGGCCTGGGACCAACTTGCCTGAAGGACTGCCTTTTCCCATACGAACCTCCTGGTTCAGTCCAGTCATCTTTGGAGGTCCTTCTTCAGTTGCCCCCACCAGCTGAGGCTAGAGGAGCAGGAGGGCTGGGGTGGCAAAAATGATTTAACATGCATTGGGTTTGGTTTCAGGTCTGTGACCCTTTGTTTTGAGGGTATATACAATGCTTACTGGTTTAGCGTGGATCTCTCCACTATCAAGTGTGTTCTGTACTGGAAACAGGTTCCGAACTGGACTGTAGATTTATGTCTAATTTGTTTACGCTGTCTAAATAACCCATATTATTCACTTTTTGGTGGATTTGTATCAATACCTTTTGATATGAATTCATGTATCATGCATCTGATTCAGTGGTCCTTTCTGCAACCATATTTTTCCTCATTTTCTGAGCGCATCCTATTCTTTTATTCTGCATTCCCTCCCGCTTTCACTTCCCGTTTGTGTCGGGGCTTTTTCTTGTTTTGTCCATTTGTCCATTTGTTTTACAGGAATCTGCATTTCGACTGCTTCCAGAACACTGTTGCCCTGCAGTTACCAAGTCTCCTTTTGCTGTGATTCTTTGTTCTCATCCACTTTCGAATTGCTAATCTATATATTAATAGCCAAGTTGCCCCCTCTGTGCAGATATCTAAATCCACACAGAGGGGGCACTTGGGGGGGGGAGGGAGATTTTTCTGCACACATGGGGGACTCCCCATGTGTGCAGAAAAATCTAAAAAGTTTTTAAAAAATCTTTTGGGGTGATATTTAAATCCCCCCAAAAGTAAAAGAGCATTCCCTGCACATGTGCAGGGAACGCTCTGGGAACTGCGGCAGCCCAGCAATTGGGAGGCATCCAAGCCTCACCACTGATGCCAGAGGGGTGGGAGGGAGAAGTGGTGGGCCCAGCAAGAGCTGCTGAGACCTTGCCGGTGCCCATGGGGAGGAGAAGGCTTACCTGTGGTGCCTTTCTCCTCCTCCACATGGAGCTCCCCTGCCCCCATGAGTATTGTGGGTCCCCACCTCTTGTCCTGTCTAAAGTAGAACTGTTTCCATGGGTATTTGAGTACTGCCCACTGCCCTCCCCCATTTCTGTCTCTTTCTCTTTATGTTGACACTTCCTCTCCATTCTGTTTTCTTTCCCTCCTTCTCCAAAGACAAAAGAGGATGTGTCCTCCCGCTCGGGCAAACTTTTAAAAAGCCAGAGAGTGCATAAGAAGGAATCAGTAAATAGAAAGGGCTAGGGGATTCCTTGCTCCCAAATGTGTCAGTCTTGCATGTGTGGATCTGGATTTCCCACTTTCTTCCTTTTTCTTTTTGCAGAATCATGGAGGGAGGGAGGGAGGGGGGTTGAGTATGCAGTTTTGAAAAAATATTTACCACCCAATGTCATGTGATGTTTCCATATTAATTAGGCAAAAAAAAAATGTGGGTTTTGCTTGTAGATGCAGAATGCATGCAGATTACACAAATAAACTGGAGGGGGGAGAAACAGTGCAGAGGGAATGCATGCGACTGCAAAGTCAACCCTTAAGGCTCGACTCCTTGGATTCTCTGGAGCAAGCTATCAGTGCAGAAAAGGCTGGTGTGAAAGTTGCAGTTTGCTTTTTGTAGAATATCGCTCTATAGTATCTTCCAATATACCACTCAGCAGCATACCGGTGCTGGTGTCTTCCTGGTGAGAGCCACATACTCAACTGGGGGGGGTTGCTGTAGGAGCAGAGGCCTCCTGCTGAAGAGGACAGAATAAACGAGTGGGAGCTTTCCTGGCATTGTCAGCAAGGACATTCTGCCAACTGGGAGCTGCTACCAAACCCTTTTGAGTTTGGCCAGATGCTGTTTAGACCTACTTGCAGTGTGGCACCCTTTAAGAATGTTACTCAGGTAAAGACAGCTCACATGAAGTTTTTTTTTTTTTTTTTAAATGCATGTTTTGTGAACTGAGAAATGGCACACCAAAGAGAGCATGGTTGGGGCCCGTTCGAGTCACAGTTGTAAAGTAAAATTGAGAGAGGGAGAGAGAATGCCAGAGGGGTCTGATTGCCAGCAGTTCTCCAAAGTCTCAGGAAGTGTTGAGAATCCTGCACTCACTGGAGTAATGCTCTGATTTGGTCCATGGCAGCTTTATGCATTGAGTATGATCGCAGGGTTGCCAAGTCCCCCTTGGCCACTGGCAGGGGATGGAAAGATAGGGTGGCCAAATCCCGGTTGGGAAACACCTCGATATTTGGGGATGGAGCCGGGGGAGGGCAGGGACCTGAGTAGGGTACACCACCATAGAGTCCACCCTCTAAAGTATCCATTTTCTCCAGGAGAAGGGATCTGTGTAGTCTGCAGAGGAGCTGTAATTCCGGAGGGTCCCCAGGTCCCACTTGGAGGCTGGCATCCTTAGTATGACAGTTAGTTTCTCAAGCCAGTTAAATATCTCCTATATATATATATATATTTTGCCTGTTTTCCCCCCAAACAGTGCACAAAAATAAAAACCCTCCTGGAGAGTGAAGATAATATCCCTTCTGAACATCTCTAATAACCTGCTTAGTGTGGAATAGATCACCGTAATTATCAAACAGACAGAAGTGAATGCCATAAGCAGCTATCTTTGGTGCCCCATGCTTCACTACGTCTCATAAGCTTGTCTTGTAAATGCTAATTAAAAATATATTGCAATACAGAGTGACATAACTCAAGGCTAACACGTCCCTGTTAATTTGACTTCCTGTTTGTGATGGAGCTGTTTGAAAGACGCTGCTACCTGTACGCACCCTTCCAGCACTGCCGCTCATTGAAAACTTATATGGACCCAGAAGAAGAGTTACTGAGAAGTAGTAAAAAGAAAAAAAAAAAACATCCATCAGTATGGTGCTCTGTGTCCTGACCTGGATGGTCCAGGCTAGGCCCATCTTGTCAGATCTTGGAAGTTAAGCCGGGTCAGCTGTAGTTAATCCTGGGATGGGAGACCACCAAGGAAGTCCAGGGTCACTATGCAGACAGTGGCACACCACCTCTGTATGTCTTTTGCCTTGAAAACCCTACTGTAAGATGGCTGTGAATCAATGGCACTTTCCACGACTGCTGCCATGACTGGCTGGTGATGTCACAACTCCCTAGGCTTACCAGCCCCCAGGTCCGGGTGGGGGATCCCATGGTTTCTGGCTGGCTGGAGGAAACCCTGCCCCTAAAGAGGGATGTCACTGTGCGATGTCCCTGACTCAATGACATCACCCAGAAGTGACATCGTCGTATCGGTGATGTCGTGCAGGGACGCTCTGGTATTTGGGCAAACTCGGTGGTTTGAAGGTGAAAAAACACCATAGATTTTCACCCAAAACCCAGAGTGTCCCTGCGTGATATCCCAACCCACCCCCCGAATGCCCCCCCCCCGAATCCCCTCACCAGAGCAACGAGGGGACCTGGCAACCCTGCAACACCCCTGCCCCATCTTGCCACTATTTGTACGGTGTAGCTCCTTCCCCACTTTCTAGGACTCCAAGACTTGAATCTAAAACCTCGTGAGAGAGCAAAAGCAGAGCATGCCGTGCCGCCCTAAACAAAGATACCCTTTTCTAATCCTGTTGAATTAGGCGGGTGTCACCCTGTTTAGGATTGCACCAAAGCCCTTTTCGTGGTCCACGGAGTTAAGTGGGACTTGCTTGCAAACAGGCCTTCACGTCCTGCCAAGGGCAGTGGTGCTCAGGAGAGCACAAGGGACTGGAAACATCAGCCGTTGCGAATGGCATACAGTATGGGGCCTCTGTGTTGGCCATACCAAGTACAAATCCTAAGTGCCTAAGCTTCTGCCCTTGCCAGGTCAGTCAACTGACACCTTCTTCCTGTGCCTAAGGAATCATAGATGGGGGAACGTGTACACCAAACTTGGGTTTAGTCATTAGGCCTAGGCAGCTATGATGCCTACAAGTGCCATACATTTCCCCCCCAGATGTGTAGCCTATACAGCGAACACAGGCCAGCCTCATCTTGAAGCTCCAGTGGCAACAACAGCCGTGGCTTGGGTTGCTGCCATCTGTGTGCCATGTCTATGGCCCTGCCCTGTCTTCCCTGCCCAGTTCTTGTTCGCATTCATCTTATATTCGTGTTGCCTACAGGACAGGAAAGAGCACAGTGTGTGGTCAACGGATGGCCAGTGATTGGCTATGCCTTCTGTATGTGCGTGGGGTCACATGGCAGAAGGATTGTTGAAAGTCAGCTTCATGCACACACATGGGAACACATGAAGCTGCCTTATACTGAATCAGACCAGCCGTCCATCAAGGCCAGTATCATCTACTCGGACTGGCAGCGGCTCTCCAGGGTCTCCGACTGAGGTCTCTCACATCATCTATGACTTGGTTCTGTGAACTGGAGATGCTGAGGATCGAGCCTGGGACCTTCTGCGTGCCGAGCATTTGCTCTACCACAGTCTCGCTCTGTAGATCAGAGCAGAGGATTGAATGCTGGCACCAGTGCGCTTGGAGAGTTGGGTCATTTAGTTTGTAAATTAAACGTTCAGATTCCAAGAGTCCTGTATCTATTTGTAACTTGACCTTGGCTTCCACTGGCTTGTAACAGCGAAGATGGTTTGGAAGGCTGAGATATTTTCTATTCTGGAATGAGCTGGTTGTAAACAAAAGCTTGTTTTTAAAATATCTGCTGCTTAAAATGCCATGCTTGAAGAAGCTGGGTCTTGCTTGAACTAAATGATGTTTCCTTGAAATTTTGCAGTTAAAAATAGGGGGAGGAATCCAGTAGAACTAGATTCCCTGGCCCACAATGACAGACAAAGAATCCAGTAAGCACCAGTCTTCTTCAGACAACTTTATGATCCTGGATTCTGATAGAGCTGCTTGCTTCAAGTCAGAACATTCCTGGAGATTTTGGTGGTGAAGTCTAAGGAGGGCAAAGTTTGGGGAGGGAGGGACTTCAGCAGGGTATAATGCCACAGAGTCCACTTTCTAAAGTGATCCCTGTCTGAAACTGATCACTATCACTTGGAGATAAGTTGTAAGTCCAGGAGATCTTCAGCCGTCCTCTGGAGGTATACCAAATTAAAAAAAAACACTGTAATGAAGGAATACACACAGAAATTCTATTTGAACCCCCCCCTCTTATTAACTATTAAATTTTAAAGATGCAATGCAAGTACAGATGCAATAACTTTAAAGATGCAATGCAAGTACAAGTTGAATTTAATCATAATTACAAAAAGCCTCTTATTGGCTAGTCTTTGAAAATGTAGTACAAGTATAAGTTGAATTTGAATATGTGAAGCTAAACCACAATACAGCAATTGATGTCCCAGATAAATCTCTGTTTCGACCCTTCATCAGGCCGTGATTATATGGTAAAGCTCTAACAAACATTACAGAAACTGAGCATGCTATACATTCATATCAAATACAGGCCATAATCATATGGTAAAGCTTCAACAAAATTACAAAAGTTGAGATTTTATACACTCATATTGAATACAATTATCAGAATGACTCTCAGCCAGGAGCACGGAGACAAACTAAATAAAGCTGTACACGCATGAGCACTTCCCTCCAGTCCCACCAGCATTTCATACACCCCCTGGAGGTAGGCAACCACACTAAGGCTGTGGTCACATGGTCATTTTGATTGGGTTTCATTGCTGTTCCCTCTCGCATTTAAAATTACTGATCAGACACCTGCATCCATCTCCCACACCAAAGTGGGCTCACTTGCACAACCCTCCCGGTTCCCTAGTGAGTTTTCCAGCACCTGGGAAATCAAGTACTTTCCAGATAGTTGCACTTTGAATCCGTGATTTCGCCAATCTGGATAGCCATCTCTCACAATGATTGTGGTTAGGTCGTCTGAACATCCTTCTTGCAATATTTCCCCCCCCCAAGCTTCCGTCATTGTGCGCCTGAGCAATCCTGTGTTGAATAAATTCTATGTTTAAACATTCAAGCACACATATAGACTCCATTTCTCAGTTGTATGTAGCTGGTTAATGTTGTTCGCTGTTTGGAGGGGGGAACCTGCAATAACAAGGGAGTACGGTGAGTCTCAATGAGAGTGGTGATTCGGCCAAGTGCATATGTGCATGCGCAAAACCATTAAAAAAACAAACAAAAAAAGCCAAGCCAAGCCGCCACTTGGGTGGTGTGGCTATCTGGACAGTGCCCAGAGCCTCATCACATGATGCAAGGGGTTCGGGGAGGGATGTGTGATCATCCCAACCCAGAAAAAAAATATTCCTGATCAAATCTGTAGTGAGAACAAATTGGGATAAGCTTGCTGTGTGACCACACCCTAACAGTCATCCATAGTCCAACAGCAAAATCTAGATTGGTAGTACTACTGGCCACATCTTATTGTAGAATTACTTCTAAAGCATCCCCCCTCCCTTTGGGCTGCCACCTCTGTAAATTAAGTTTTCCGAGTCTTCGCTATTCTAAGCAGCAATGATGAAACACGAGTGGCATCTTAGCCAAAAAGTGGGCTGTGGTTATATCTGTTTCTAAGATGAGTTTCAGAGAAAGGTACCCCACAGTGTGTGCCCTTCCCATTGATCCCAGAAGGGCCTTGGGGGGGGTTATGTTTTATCATCTGTTTGGCACACTAATATTTGGGATGTTTCTAGGCAGTTGCTCGGAATGATTATTTCAATTGCCACCGCTGTCATAGTTGAAGCGCTCGCATAATGAAGCCGTGGTGCGGGTTTCTGGTTGCTGTCTTTGAAAGCACTAATGAAGAAAGAAGGACTTGGGCGTCGCGTCAGAGAACTTGGAACTGTCTACTTCCATTTCTTATCTCTTGCCTTTTGAGATGAAAGGGTGGCAAATGATGAGTCTGCAAAGTCCAGGCAATGCTACAGTTCTTATATGACTGGCTTTAAATTGTGATTGTCAGTCATCGACACTGGGTGCATTTTCTGAACTTCTAATATATAGCCTGTTGGCATATGTGGGTGGTCATGGCAACCAATGACTGAATCATGTCCTTTTGATTCCCCCCTCCCCTTTTAACTTTCTACTAAACTCAGGCTGATCAGTTTATCTGCAGGAGTAGTTACTTGAGAATGTCTGTACAGCTTTGATCTACACTCCAGTTTTAGAGGCTCCAGGTCATTGGGAAGGAAACCTATTGCCTTTCCTCTGTTGCTTGCTGCTCACTGGTGTTTGATCAAGTGGTGTGTAGAGCCAGGAAAGGGGGTTGTAAGGACAGGGTGATTTTCTATTGTGCCCACTGCATAATAATATTATCAAAAACCTCCCGTGAATCAACAGGTTAGAATGAGGTCATAAAACAGCCTTTGACCTCTTCAGAATCAGGCAGAAATTCAATTGGGCAACATCTTCCAAAAGAACATGTTTGCAAGAACCACTGGAGAAATCTGGTGACTAGGGATGTGCATTCGGTTCATTCGAACGGAATGCACCCCCGAAAATGGCCAATTTGGCCCCCTTTCAGGCAACCAGAGAACAATGGAGGGAATGGGGGCAACCTGTTTGGGAGCCCATAGAATTGGACTCCCTGGTCCAATCTTCTTGAAACTTGGTGGGTATTTGGGGGAGATGCTCCAGCAGCTACCCTGTGAGTTTGGAACCTCTCTCTCAAACCCCCTCCTCTCCAGCCCCTCATATACCATATGAATTTTTGCCATTGACTTCAATGGCCCATAGGGTATAATGGGGCCAAAACTGACATTCAGCTGGCCGAATGACTCCCGAATCGGCTTGCATTGCCGAAACTGACATGCAGGTGTCATTTGGGAGCTGGAAGAGATGCAGCCTGATTCGGCCTGATCCGGATGAGGTCGATTTTTTTTTTTTTTTGCACACCCCTAGTTGTGACCCCTACTTGGATGCGGACGGGTTTTGGGGGAGACACTTTTGATGGCTATCTATGACGTTATATTAGAAATACATTTTTTCATATCCTGCCCCAATTTAGGGATGCCAGCTTCCAGGTGGGACCTGGGGATTCCTCGGAATTGCAGCCCATCTCCAGACTACAGATACCAGGTCCCATGGAGAAAATGGCTGCTTTGGAGGGTGGACTTTATGGCATTGTACCCCATTGGGCTCCCCACCAGACTCCACCTCCAAAGTCTCCAAGAGTTTCCCAACCTGAATCTCATCACCTTCCTCCCCCCCCCCCCCGGCCATCCCCTGCTGCTGGTGGTGGGGCCCTGGCAACCTTACCCCAATTTCAGATATAAATGTAAGCAGGGGTCATTTCATAGAAAAAGAGGTGCAGGAGCTCATTAGCATAACTCATTTGCATAACTCATTTGCATAGGCCACACCCCCTAACTTACCAGAAGTGTGTCAGAAGGCAACACCCACCCCTCAGGCGCCACTCCACAGGTGAGTGAAACTGACCTGCTCTTCCTCTATTCCCTTCCCCATCCAATACTTTGTGCAATAAAAATAAGCGTAAAGAACACACCCTCATTCTCTTCCTGCTCCCTTGAAACCACCAGGTTTCAAGTAGACTTGAGATACCCAGGACATGAGCACCACCCATCCCTTCCCCTTCCCCTCCCCACAACAGGACACCCTGTGAGGTAGGTGGGGCTGAGAGAGGTCTTTTGAGAACTGCTCATGAGAGAACAGCTCTGAGAGAACTTGTGACTGGCCCAAGGTCACACCAGCAGCTGCATGTGGAGGAGTGGGGAATCAAACCCGGTTCTCCCAGATTAGAGTCCAGCTCCTGACCACTACACCAAACTGATGGGGTGGAAGCTGCTGAAGGGTTGGTGAAATTTCTCCAGTACTTATGTGCCATGTGCCCAGATAAAAAATGGTATACTTAGAAAATGTATATGCCACCTTGAGCAAGTCTCTGGAAAAGCAGCACACAGTCATAAAAGGAACAATGATCAAATTATCAATATTAAAACAAAACATTAAAAACAATAAAGACCCTAGCAGGGCTTTCCCCGGGGCGCTGCGCCTCTGCACTGCTCGGGGAAGCTGAGGAGGGGGTGGGGCTTGGTCATGTGCCCGCCCCCTGGGCTCCTCACTCCCGGAGCTGTGCTCCTGTGCGCTCCCGCTCCAACGGACCCCTGAATGTAAGCAAGCAGTAATAAAATAGGAGTAGTAACAAAACAAATGTGACACCGTAGTCATGTGTCACCAGAACAGTCCATAGTATTTATACTGAAGATGTTATGTATGCATTTATTTAAAACATTTCCCTCTAAGCTGAGTTCTTGTGAGCTAGCTCACAGTTTTTTTAGCCTCCGGCTCACAAATTTTTGTCCTAGCTCAGGAAGGAGGGCTCCGGAGCCAACTAATTTATTCAGCAGCCGAATCGCTCGCTCACAACTTGAATGCCAGTGGCTTACAAAGTAGAACTTTTGCTCACAAGACTCCACAGCGTAGAGGGAGTGTTGCTAACAGCAATGCAGAAACAATTTTATAAAACAAACATTAGGAACAAGAGATCTAAAAACATTAAAACCCGTCGAGAACATTGTATGCTGCCTACCCACGGGTATATCCCCTCTGCGTACTCAGATTGTTCTAAGTTTATCTTTTGACTCACGAAAACTCATCCCCTGCCACAAGTTATGTTGGTCTTTAAGGTGATACTAAACTTTTGCTCTTTTTTCTTTGCAAACCTGCTTACTTTCTTAGTGTATAACCTTCTTGGGTTGGGCCCGAGTCCTGAGACTGAGATAGTCAATGCTACAGCACCAGGTGTGAAGGACCATCTTCTTAAAATGAATGTTTGGGATGTAATTGAGTACTTGCAGACCTCAGCGTGGCTGGAGGCAACTGTGCTGGTCTCTAGTGGAGCCACTCTGCACAGTATTTGGAAATGAATTTTTACTGCTTTCCTCTCGGAATTGCCTGTTAACCTCCATGTATTAACAATCACCCTTGAGAGATTGGTGACAGCAATTAACAGATAAATAAGGGTGTCAGTTGATAATGAACAGTGTGTGTGTTCAGAGTTATAGTAGCAATGTACAAATATTAAGGAGATGCCCAGTTTTATTTGGAGGGTTTGGATCATCTTTAAGGAACCTTGTTGTTAATATATGTGGTGTTTATAACGTGCTGTTTAGTTCTATTGCCTGCAACTGAAAGTACATCTGGAGCTGTTAACATTCCCCGGTCTAATTGGAATGCAGTTCTTTGGGGTTGCGCCCCGACCCAAGGAATCCTCCAGGCCAACTTCCAGACATAACGGAGAAAATATCCACAGTGTTTTCGACAGTTTGAACATTTATCTGGCAGACTGGACTAGGACTGCCAGCCTCCAGGTAGGGCCTGGAGATCTCCCAGAATTCCAACTGATCCCCAGACTACAGGGAGCAGTTCCCCTGGTGGAAAAGGATGCTTTGAAGGGTGGACTCTACAGCATGATACCCTACCCTTCCCAGGCTCAAATCCTGAATCTCCAGGCATTTTCCAACCCTGAGTTGGCAACCTTAGAATCGACAGGGGCATCTGATCAGTAATCCAAGAAAGCAGGCAATGATCTCAGATGATAACGAGGGGGAATCCTTATGTGTATGGCCAGCCATTCGTGCCTGAAGTGGGATCTGTTTTTCAACCCCCATCCCCCAAAGGAGGGTGGGTCACAGGCACTAAAGGCGCTGCCCTTGAAGCATCATCCTCAGTGCTGTCCTCATCGTCACTGCGGTTGTCATCATAGTTTCGTTTGGAGGGCTTTTTTCCCCCAGCCAGGATTAGATAGTAGAGACAAGTTGGGCTAGGAGGGGGAAAAAATGTTTGAAGAATGGAACACAAAGGTAGTGCTTTGAAAGGGGCAAAATTAACTCGCATGGTCCACTGTTTTTGTTTGAACATATCCCCCCCCCAGGGGTCGTTTAGTAGAAAAAGAGGTGCAGGAGCTCATTAGCATGACTCATTAGCATACCTCATTAGCATATGCCACGTCCCCTGACATCACCAGAAGTGTGGCAGAAAGGGAATGTCAGTTTCAGCCTCATTATACCCTATGGGCCATTGAAATCAATGGCAAAAACTCACAAGGTATATGAAGGGCTGGAGGGGAGAGGGTTTGAGGGAGAGGCTCCAAACTTGCAGGGTAGCTGCTGGGGCCTCTCCTCGAAATACCCACCAAGTTTCAAGAAGATTGGACCACGGGGTCTAATTCTACGGGCCCCCAAACAGGTTGTCCCATCCCCTCCATTGTTCTCTATGCTGGGAAAAAGTGTTACTCTCCCCTCCAGTCGCTTTTAAAGTTGCCGCCGAATTTCAGCGGCAATTCGGCAGCCGGCCGAATCAGATCAGAGAATCTGATTCGGCCCGTGGCTGCCCTAGTGGTCACTCCTGAGCTGGCGGAGCTTTGCTCCGCCTCGCTCCGGCCCCAACGGACCCGTGTCCCCCCCACTTCTAAACATGCCTTCCTGTTTCCCTACTGGGCTTGCTGACGCCCTGGGGGAAGGGGTGTTTTCACTTGGAAAATAATGCAGCTGCTTTTTAATGAGGTTGAATATGTTGAGACATCACCTCTTGTCTTATTTGGTCCTACGTCTCTTTCGTGTTACTTGTGGTGTCACTCCGCATATCCACTAAGCTGGGTCCTGCTTATTTTTGGAGAGCAAGGGAGCAACCCTAAGCAAGTCTACTCATGTTATTTCCAGGGAAGTGTCCTTTGGGTACCCTACCTGTACTGTATACCCTCCCCCCAATATGTAGCACTGCCCATCTGTACACAGACAAAATGTCTGGCTAATGGCAGCACTGTCAATGGCTAGGGTGAACACTTTCGGTGTCTCTCCCCTGCCCCATCTACTGCCCCTATGCCGGCCTATAAGCCGTTGTCTGCTATCACAGCACTTTGGCCCTGTGAGTAGCATGCACTGCTTTGGAGAGAATAGTACAGGAAACACACAGAGGCAGTTGTGCTCATGTAGATTCAAACTAATGCCTCCCCCAAGCCAGAGAGCTGGCAACATGACTGTTGCAAACACATGGGAAACACAGACGTCTCTCAGCACCTTCCTCTTTGCTGGCAAGACTTGTGTGTAACACTGCTGATCGTCAAACCTCCCTGCCAGTTACATGCCACCGGAGTTCCTCTCTCTCTCTCCTCTCTCTCTCCTCCCCTCTGATTGCCGTGAACTCTCAAGCCAGACAGCAGAGTACCAGAATAAATGGTCACAACCAAATACTACCAGTGCCATTTTTCCCAATGTGAATTATTTATAGTAGCAATATTAACAAATATGGCACGTTGTATTAATTATCCAAATGCTCACCCCTACTCCTGGGCTAGGGCTGCCAAGTCAGCCCGGGGGGCGGGGGATCCCCCGCTACAGGGGTTCCCAATCCGCCGGCCAGCATTCGGCCGGCGGGGGGGAACCCCACCCCCTTCCCCAGCATAATCACATCACCCAGAAGTGATGTCATCACACTGGGGACGTTGCCGGGATGACGCTCTAGCAATCGCCCCAAAACTCTATGGTACCATAGAGTTTTGGGGTGATTGCCAGAGCGTCGCCCTGGCAATGCTTCCAACACGATAATGTCACTTCCGGTGACATTGTTGCGCCGGGGAAGCTCCCGGCGGCAGGAGGACTCCCCCCCGCCGGTAAGGAAAAAGGACTTGGCAACCCTATCCCGGGCCCAACTGGCTAAGGTCTTATGTGTGTATGTTACTCTTTGCAACCAGGTTATCCTGGGAGCATGATATTATGTTCATTTTTAGCTCTCTGCCAAGGGTGGCCCACTCTGGTTTGGGAATTCCTAGAGATTTGGGGGTGGAGCCTGGGGAGGGCAGTGTTTGAGGAAGTGAGGGACCTCAGGGAAGATATAATGCCACAGAGTCCACCCTCCAAAGCAGCCATTTTCTCCAGGGGAACCAATCTCTGTAACCTGGGGATCAGGTGCTGCTGACCCACCCATATTTTCTGCTTCCCCACCCCATTTAGGTTCATGGACTATTCATATGTGGCTGCCCATCCTTTCAAACAGAGGGAGATATCAACGAGGCTCCTGGTTCCTGCCTATCCAGTCTCTCATCCGGTTGATACCCAATCAGCTGCCCAGTGCGAAGGCATCTGCTGTGCCCAGACCAGACCAGTCCTGGGCTCTTGGTTTTCATTTTCCACCACCACCACCCCGGTCAAGTTGCAGCCGACTTATGGTGACCCTATAGGATTTTTGAGAGAAGGGACATTCAGAAGTGGTTTGCCATTGCCTTCCTCTGCATAGTGACCCTGGAATTCCTTGGTGGTCTCTTGTCCAAATACTGAACCAGGACTGATCCTGCTGAGCTTCTCTAATCCGATGAAATCAGGTTACCCAGGTCAGGGCGGTTTTTGGTATACCCTCAATGCAGGGGTCATTTCGTAGAAAAAGAGGTGCAGGAGCTCATTAGCATAACTCATTTGCATAACTCATTTGCATATGCCACACCCCCTAACATACCGGAAGTGTGTCAGAAGGCAACACTCACCCCTCAGGCTCCACTCCACAGGTGAGTGAAACTGACCTGCTCTTCCTCCATTCCTTTCCCCATCCAATACTTTGTGCAATAAAAATAAGCATAAAGAACACACCCTCATTCGCTTCCTGCTCCCTTGAAACCACCAGGTTTCAAGTAGACTTGAGATTCCCAGGACATGTGCACCACCCGTCCCTTCCCCTTCCCTTCCCCACAACAAGACACCCTGTGAGGTAGGTGGGGCTGAGTGAGGTCTTTTGAGAACTGCTCATGAGAGAACAGCTCTGAGAGAACTTGTGACTGGCCCAAGGTCACACCAGCAGCTGCATGTGGAGGAGTGGGGAATCAAACCTGGTTCTCCCAGATTAGAGTCCAACTCCTGACTGCTACACCAAACTGATGGGGTGGAAGCTGCTGAAGGGTTGGTGAAATTTCTCCAGTACTTACGTGCCATGTGCCCAGATAAAAAATGGTATACTTAGAAAATTTATATGCCACCTTGAGCAAGTCTCTGGAAAAGCAGCACACAGTCATAAAAAGAACAATGATAAAATTATCAATATTAAAACAAAACATTAAAAACAATAAAGACCCTAGCAGGGCTTTCCCCGGGGCGCTGCACCTCTGCACTGCTCGGGGAAGCTGAGGAGGGGGCGGGGCTTGGTCATGTGCCCGCCCCCTGGGCTCCTCACTCCCGGAGCTGCGCTCCTGTGCGCTCTCACTCCAACGGACCCCTGCCTCAATGTAATTTGGCTGTAGGGTTTCATAAGCTGAAGTGAGAGAAGGAGAGAAGCTGGTTTCTTTCTTGGGGGAAAATCCTTCCCCCCCCCAAAAAAAATCACTGGAGAAATACCTAGGAAACAGTATCTCATAAGAAGAAGAGAAGAAGAGAAGTCTTGGAATCTCCTTTCCCTTTCCCTCCCCACAACAGACACCATGCAAGACAGGTGGGGCTGAGAGAGCTCTTTTCAGAACTGCTCTTTCAAGAACAGCTGAGTTAGAGCTATGGCTTGCCCAAGGTCATCCAGCAGCTGCAAGTGGAGGAGTGGGGAATCAAACCCGGTTCTCCCAGATTAGAGTCCGTGCACTTAACCACTACACCAAACTGGCTCCTTGATATACCTTGATATGTGTTCCTTTCAGTGAGATACAATACAGGATGATGCAAATGTTAGCTATACCCCCAGGACAGAACATACCATTGCCAAGTCTGGTCAGCCTTTCTTGGTGCTTTGACCTATTGTTCTCAGTCAGATTGCCCCACCCCTCCAAAACAGTGATTGTTACGTGAGCCAAAAACGCTTAGCTGCTGTTCAGATTTGTTGGCATCCATTTGAATAAATAGATTAGTATACATATTGGAACATTCCTACTTTTCTCGCACAAGAAGGTTTTGTCCCCCCGTAGTTGGTTTCAAATAATCCACAGCCTGAGGTTGCCGATAATCCTCGCTCTGGGGTTTCGTCCAAGTTGTTAATGGCAGAGAGGAACACGCATTGTTCTTTGTGGCTGTCGTACATTCAGCAATGCATGTTATCTTGAAGAGAAAGGATCCCCATGTCTTGAATGAATGGGCTTCTGAACAAATACAGGTTTGCTCAGGCTGCAATCTGGGTCAGGAGGCCAACTTCAGCGGCTGAGTAAAGATGAGTTCACGTTGGATCCTTCCAAACTGGATGAGGCACAAGAAGCGGAGAGCAGGAAACTGACATTGCACGTGCCACTGAGCTGCTGCCCGAAACAATGTCTCTGCAGTGAATTCAGGTCATGTTCAGGGTGGTTCACCATAAGATGCAGTAGCATCACCTTGTGGACTTCCCTGACCCTACTCCACATGATTGGCTGGTGTGAGGAGGGCATCATGCCCTTTTGCTTTCATTCCAACCACAACACAATTTCCATCAGAGTACAGCTAATGTAAGACAGTGGCTACGGCTGTGACCCGTTAAGCAGGAAGCTTAAGTGCTGCCCCCATGCCATATATTGTGCCCCACCAGGTAGTTGGCCGCCCAATCTCTACGGTCCCAGGTAGGCAGCAAAATCGGAAAGTTGTATTGAGCCCTTGGTGGGATACAGTTGCGGGTCTTGTAGATCAGTGATTCCAAACCTTTTCAGTATGGTGACCCACACATCCAAATTTACTTAGTATGGTCACCCTACTTGGTATGGTGACCCATCATGGCTGACCCAAGGATTTTTGGCACCCTAGACAACTTATGACCTTGGCACCCATGTAGTTCAGCATTCCATTTTCTACAGTGGTTAACCAGATGCTTTGGAGAAACCAGCAACATCACACAAAGGGTAAAGCTGCGCTCACTGTGTTACCCCAAACAAGTGGCATTCCAACATCCACAGCCTTTGCATATGGAGGCTACATTCCAGCCTTTGATCAACCTCCCCTTCTCCATTACACTCTCAAAGTCCCCTAAGATTCTAAGAAACATACTCTAGTTACCATCAGGACACATTTTACTAGATCAAGATGTATGTGGAGTGGAGAAAAAAAATACCAACTAGTGTATGACCTGGAAGATACTGTTTCCGGGGTCAGATCTAGATTTCCAGAATACAAAAGTGAACAATGGAAAGGGCAAGGGAGGGGTGGCCCATGGGCCACTTTCAAAGGCTGTGTGACCCACTTTTGGTTCCCAACCCACAGGTTGAGAAACAGTGTGGTAGATTACTATTGGCTTGGTGAGTCACATCCAATATAGGTCTGGTTTATAACTCCTTGATATAATAACTGAATTAAGGTGGTCGACTCCAGTTTGGGAAATCCCTGGATATTTTGGAGGTGGAGCCCAGAGAGGGTGGGGTTTGGGGAGGTGAGAGACCTCAACAGAGTATAATGCCATAGATTTCATCTTCCAGAGCAGCCATTTTGTCCAGAGGAACTGATCTCTGTAGTCTGGAGATCAGCTGTGATTCCAGGAGATCCTAAGGCCTGGAGGTTGGCAATCCTGAACGAATTACATGCTCACAACAAGCTCTGTGTCTGATTTATGGCGATTTCTCCTTGCAAATAAACTGTATGGTAGAAACTCTTGTAAATCAATTAAATTTGTGCTTAAGCACAGAGAAGGCACCTCTAACAAAGTCTTCCGTTCAAAGGGTACCTTTTTAACCAAAATGTGCGAGAAACTGAAGCAGCCCGTCCGGTGCTCTTCTTTTACGATCCCAATAACCCTGACAGGACTGTCACATTTTTCACTTTTCCACTCGAGCGGTCATAAATTTGTGATCGCTGATCCATTGAAGTGTGTACAGTAAGCTGTACAAGGACATTTTAATCCCTCTCCCGTCCTTTGGGCTCTCCTTTGCTCGGTTAAAATGTCCTGTCAAATACCACGACTTTTTCCTTTACTTGACCGCCATTAGCGGGGAGGGGCGGGACGAAGGCTTCTAAACTAAGGAGCAGTCTGGGTGGAGGCAAGTTCTTTCCGCCACCACCAACATCCCAGCACTGAAAGGTGATAGAGTTGTTGGTTCTGATTGCTCAGCAACATTATGTTGGGCAGAGTGCCAGCATCAACCATGAGTATGTGTGTGCTCACTTCAGAAGAAGATAAAACAATAGAGCACCCTGGGGCTTCATTCCGAAGTTACAATGAACTGTGGCTTGTCTAAACAGTGGGTTGTGCTGTGAACTCTAGTTGCAGCACAATCCTAAGCAGAGTTAAACCCTTTCATTGCAGTCGATGGGCTTAGAAGCAGGGACGGTCTTAGTAGAATCACAGAATCAAAGAGTTTGGAGGGGACCTCTGGGGTCATCTAGTCAACCCCCCTACCCAAGGCAGGAAATTCACAACTACCTCCCCCCAGTGACCCCTGCTCTATGCCCAGAAGATGACAACAAACAAACAAACAAACAAACAAAAAACCACCCTCCAGGATCCCTGGCCAAAGTGGCCTGGAGAAAAAAAATTGCTTCCGGACCCCAAAATGATGACCAGCACTTCCCTGGGTGTGTAAGAAAGGGCCACAAGAACCAGGGCTTTTTTTTTTGTAGAAAAAGCCCAGCAGGAACTCATTAGCCTAATAGGCCACACCCAACAGCAGAAACTTATTAGTATATTAGGCCACATGCCAGACAGTGCAGCTTCCTCCCAGGATCAGCTTCCCCAGGTGCCCCGTGGCAGGGGAACCTGAGGAGGGGAGGCAGTTTAAACTGCCTTTCCTCCCTGGATCAGCTTGGCTTCCCCAGGTGCCCCGTGGCTTGCTGTAGGTGTGGCCAACTTGGAAGCCAGCCGGAACTCCGTTCCTGTGCGTTCCGGCCCAAAAATAGCCCTGACAAGAACTAAGCACTGAGGCAACCCTTCCTGCCCTTGCTTCTTGTGATCTGCCTAAGTTCACACAAACAGCATTGCTGTCAGATGGCCATCTAGCCTCTGTTTGAAAACCTCCAAAGAAGGAGAGTCCACCACCTCTTGAGGAAGCCTGTTCCAATGAGGAACCACTCTAACGTTTAGCCGAAAACTCTTCTGATTTAATTTCAACCCATTGGTTCTGGTCTGACTTTCTGGGGCAACAGAAAACAACTACTTACCATCCTCTAGATGACAGCCCTTCATGTACTTGAAGATGGTGATCATATCACCCCTCAGTCGTCTCCTCTCCAAGGCTAAACATACCCAGCTCCTTCAGCCTTTCCTCACAGGACTTGGTCTCCAGACCCCTCAACATCTTTGTTGCCCTCCTCTGGACATGTTCCAGCTTGTCTATATCCTTCTTAAACTTTGGTGCCCAAAACTGAATTAAGGTTGAGGTCTAACCTGAGCAGAGTAAAGCAATGCCATCACTTTGCGTGATCTGGGCACTATACTTCTGTTGATACAGCCCCAAATTGCATTTACCTTTTTAGCTACTGCATCACAACTGTAGTGGGGGACCCAGAATCACTACCACCATACTGCTGTACCCATCATACTTCCAAGCGAGGGGTGAGCTTTGCCCATGTGAGGTGGGCAGATGCTGTTGGCACTGACAGTAGCCAGCTGCTTGAGCCACAGACAGGACAGGTGTGAGTGGTTGGAGGACCCTTTCCTCTTCTCTCTTCTCCTCCTTCCCCCCCCCCATCCTTCAAGGGGACAGGATGACAAGTGGTCAGGGCCTCTAACAGGTGGGGCCCAAAGCAGCTGCCCCAGTTGAGACTGCCCTGCTTAGAAGGGTGTAGTTTAGGATTGCAGTGTTGGTTTACCAGAGGTAAGCAACAAATCCCAGTTTGTGGGTAAACTCAGCTAGCCTTTTTCTTGGCTCGTCCACACCTACCAGCACAGAGGACATCACCTCATGCTGCCAATTATGGCCACACGGCTGCAAGGAGAGGCGACACTCAACAAGCTGTGGTTTGTGCATTCTGACAAATTAAAAAGTCATCACTAGTAGTACAAACTGTAGCTAGCAAACTGAGTTACAACCCTTAGATTTAAATCAAGGTTTGGCATCAGCCCCAAACCCTGGCTGTTGAACCATCTGCACGGAGACGTGGTAACTGATTCGACAAATCACAGTTTATCGTGACATCGCAATGCCTTGAGGAGGAACAGCCAACACAAATAATAAGAAAAATCAGGGCTCTGTTGGGGCCGGGGCGTGCTGGAGCGCCGCTCCGGGAGAGGGGAAGCTGGGGGGTGGGCACATGATAAAGCCCCGCCCCCAGCTCGCTTTCCCAGCCTGCGCTTCAGCGCGGAGCCGGAAGAAAGCCTCCTCCCCCGCTCATCCTTGCTGGGCCGGCGGCAAGTGCCATCGGCCTGAGGAGAAGGCCCTTCCTTCCCACCCCCCCAGCTCACCCTTCCCTCCCCCCCAGCAGACCCTTCCCGGGCGCACGGCAAGCACCGCTGGCTCGGGAGAAGTCCCTGCGCCCCCCCAGATCCTTCCCGGGCCTGGCAGCAACTGCCACCGGCCTGGGAGAAGTCCCTCGCTCCCCCCCCCAGCAGACCCATCCCGGGCCTGGCGGCAAGCGCCGCTGGCCTGGGAGAAGCCTCTCGCCCCCCCCTGCAGATCCTTCCCGGGCCTGGCGGCAAGCGCCGCCAGCCCGGGAGAAGCCCCCCCCCGCTCAGATCTTTCCCAGGCCTGGCGGCAAGCGCTGCCAGCCCGGGAGAAGCCCCTCGCCCCCCCGCTCAGATCTTCTTTCTCGGGCCTGGCGGCGAGCACCACCAGCCTGGGAGAAGTCCCTCGCCCCCCCCCCCCGCTCAGATCTTTCCCAGGCCTGGCGGCGAGCGCCGCCAGCCCGGGAGAAGCCCCTCACCCCCCCGCTCAGATCTTCTTTCCCGGGCCTGGCGGCGAGCGCCGCCAGCCCGGGAGAAGTCCCTCACCCCCCCCCACTCAGATCCTCTTTCCCGGGCCTGGCGGCGAGTTCCTTCCTTCCTTCCTTCCTTCCTTCCCTCTCTCTCTCCCCCCACCTACCTACCTACCTTACTGTTCCTTTCTTTCTTCCTTCCTTCCTTCCTTCCCTCCTTCATCCCTCCTTCCTTCCTTCTTCCTTCTCTCTCTCTCTCCCCCACCTACCTACCTACCTTACTGTTCCTTTCTTTCTTTCTTCCTTCCTTCCTTTCCTTCCTTCCCCCTCCCTCCCTCCCTTCTTGCCTTCTGACACACTGCCGATGACATCATCACTTCCGGTGATGTCAGGGGGTTTGGCATATGCAAATAAGTTATGCTAATGAGCTCCTGCACCTCTTTTTTTATGAAAGGACCCCTGAGAAAAATAATAGCTAATTTACATGTTATAGTTTTGCACTCAGGTAGGGAAAAAATACCACTGTTCATATACAAAAATTGAATCTGGTGACACTTTTTATGAAGGGCGTATGCAAGTCTGAGTGCCTCTTCACACATGATGACATCTTTAGGTGGACACCTAGCAGCTTAAGTGGTGAATCTGACAGTTGCTTGAAAGCATATGTTGTTATTATACCTCTGGGATGGATGTGGGGTAAACTGGACTTGGATTGTAACACCTTATTTGAGTATACACCCAGTGGCCAACTTGGGTTTGTTCGTCCGTAATGTTTGAAACTGTGCTCCCTTGCAATGACATCGCAATGCATCCTGGGTAAAGATTCTTTGCAGAGAAAGATTGCCTCCCCATCTTTGAGTTTGAAGAGAGTAACCTTAAATAGTGATGTCATTCACATTGAGTTTTCATTTCCTCTTCAAGCTCAAAAAGACAATGGTCCTCTCTGCATTGGCCTGCCACTGGATTTTCTCAGTGTGTGAGTCGAGGTGATTTAAGTCCACAGCAAAACAGAATCCAAAAAAACCCAGGGCAACGGCAGGCTGAAACCGGGCTGACCACTGAAGGGAGGTAACGTGATGCAGAAGGGGGGGGGGACAAAATAAAAAGAAGGTTAAATTCGGGTTTAGTGCAGAACTGGAAAAAACGTATTAAAAAGAATGTTGAATTTGATTTAATGCAGAGTTGCTTGGAGGATACCATAAGAACATAAGAGAAGCCAATGTTGGATCAGGCCAGTGGCCCATCCAGTCCAACACTCTGTGTCAAACAGTGGCCAAAAACACCAGGTGCCCTCAGGAGGTCCAGCAGTGGGGCCAGGACACGAGAAGCCCTCCCACTGTTGCCCCCCCCCAAGCACCAAGAATACAGAGCATCACTTGCCCCAGACTGAGAGTTCCTATCTATACTTTGTGGCTAATAGCTACTGATGGACCTCTGCTCCATGTGTTTATCTAATTCCCTCTTGAAGCCGTCCATGCTTGTAGCTGCCACCACCTCCTGTGGCAGTCAATTCCACGTGTTAATCACTCTTTGGGTGAAGAATCACTTCCTTTTATCCGTTCTAACCCGACTGCTCAGCAATTTCGTTGAGTGCCCATGAGTTCTTGTATGGGAAACATGGGCTGAGGACAGACTGGCAATCTAAAGCGGGGCAGGCACGCTTCGCAAACGGAGGAAAGGAGCACGTTCAGACATGCGCATCTGTCCATCGGCTCCGTTGCGTACTTACCCATCTCCCAGTCGCTTTCCTTCCGCTTTACCAGACACTGGTTTTTCCCGGTGTTCAGGGGCCTTCCTCCGCATGCCTCCCGCTTCCTAACAGTTTGAACTGGAAGAAGCGGTAGGCATCCGGAGGAAGTGTGAACGCACCGGCAAAAAGTTTTGCGCATGTGCGCATGTGCGCACGTGCGAAAAACATCAAAGGAAAACCAAAAAAAGTGCAGCGGCGTGCGCAAGCCGCGCGCGCTGGCTATGCGGCAGTCTGAACGCTCCGTGGCAGTCTGAACGCTCCGTATCGCCGCTGATCCGCATTGCTCTGGCCAGTGTGAACGGCCAGCTCCGTGGGTTTTTCCCCCCGCTCCAGTTCCCTCTGCTTTGCCTCTGCTTCAGATTGCCAGTCTGTCCTCAGCCATGGATTAAGCAGAGAGTGCAGAAAGGGGCAATACGGCATGGACCTTGTTGCTAGATAAGGTCTGTCTGCCAGTACTTCATCTGGGCTTCAGATTGTCTGTTTGGGATCCCGGTTTCTCTTTCATCTTACTAGAGAGACAAGTATACTTACCTTTAGGCAGAGTCATATCTTTTTTTGTTCGAATGGAGTAGCCCTAACTATAAGGACATCTGGATTAATCATAAATAAAATTCTTCAGGTTGCGCGGATCCTTTCGCAATTCTCTGTGGAAGGCATCCCAGTCCTTTCAAGTAGGGTTGCCAGTGCTAGGCTGGGGAATTCCTGGAGATTCTGGGAGTGGCACCTGGAGAGGGTGGGGTTTGCAGAGGCAAAGATCTCCTTCAGCAGTGTATGATGCCATCCAGCCCACCCTCCAAAGCAGCCATTTCCTCCGGGGAACTGATCTCTGTTGCCTGGAGACCAGTTGTAATTCTGGGAGATCTCCAGATACCATCTGGAGGCTGGCAACCCTGCTTTCAAGGTCTGGGCTTCTTCACCACAGGAGCTTGCAATTAGGGATGTGCAAAATCCTTGCGGGGAATTGATGTAAACAAATGGACAGTTCTCTCCACTTCCCTTGAAATCTCTCCAGCTGTTTTGCCATAAGAGGTTTCTCTGATTTAAACAGCAAACTGGAACACTTCAAAATGAATCAACTTCTTGCTTCCAAGGGCTTTCAAGCAAGTGGGAAACCCAGGTAGCTTTTTCAAGCTGCATGCTTGGGTGGTGGTGGAATGTAGTGATGTGATCCAGTGTGTTGTGGTCATTAGAATGTCAGACTAGGGTCTGGGGGACCCAGGTTTGAATCCCCCACTGTACCACGGAAGCCCACTGGGTGACCTTGAGCCTGTCAGACATTCTCAGCCTGACCTACCTCATGGGGTTGTTGTGAGGATTGAATGGAGGAGAGCAAAACGACAAAAGTCGCTTTGGGTTGTCACCGGGGAGAAAGGTAGGATATAAATGTAGTAAATAAATAAATAAGAGTATCAGTCTAAAAAAAGGACAGTGCTGTGAATATTCTGGATCACCGATATATGGCTTTCCATCCTCCTGAGCGATACCGCTGGCCTTGTCTAACATTTGTTTCCCTTGAACCTTTGCAAATGTTTTGTTTGGAAGGGAGCCTCTCAGTTTGCTTGAAGTTTCATGTTTGGTGACGGTTCAGTGGCAACTCTGCAGGAGGAAAGTATGAGGATTGTGATACTCTTGCTCTGCTTGTGCGAAAGACTGAATAGATCACTTGAATTGGGGCGGGGGGGAGCTACTTTCCTCCTGTACTTTATTAGTTCTGTTGAAGCATCATTACCCTTTAGCCCTGTTAATACTGGGGCTTATCTTTTTCCCAGTATGAAAAAAGAAAACATGGTATATTGCTGTCTCACACGCCGCTAAAACTTTATTGCATCCCAAGACCAAGGACTAGTGAATACATAGTGGCAATGAGGTCCATGGAGACCCAACATGCTGTTTTTAGCACCACTGTATATTACTGGAAATGCATCTTACACACATGATATAGGGTGGGGGAGGGTTGTTTTATTTTTATTTTTTTTATTTTTTGATAAATAAACTTTATTGATATTTATATAACATACAGCATAGGTGGTTGTTTACATAGCTGTTACCATGTTCAAAAATAGTTGACATCTAAAATAAAGCATTTAACAATTTACCAATAAACAGTTTCCTATTCCTATTTCTATTTTTTTATACTAACCTTTGGTTATTCCAATATATCTAGTAGTTGTATTTCTAGTATTTTTAACATTGAATTTGGTTGTTCACAATTGAGTGTTGTATAGTGCGCAAGTGTTTCTTGTAAGGAGTAAAGATTTAGTGTATTACATTAGTATTAGATCTTTACAAAATCTGTTTTGTGGCAGTATTTCGTGTTTGACAGCATAGTCATAGAAAGAATACCATTTTTCTATGAAGTTTGTAGTTTTCGGGTAAATTTCTGTTTGATGTAGTCGGTATGTTATTTTTTCCATTAGAAACTGATCCCATACTTTTTTTCATCCAGAGGTTTCTTTCAATCTTTTGTGTGGTTTTCCCGGTTTGCGCTATTGTTGTTTTTGCTGCTGTTAAAAAACTACTGATCAGGTCTCTCGTTGATTTAAAGATAGTGTCTTCGTGCCACATATTTAGTAATATAGTTTCTGGATTTAAAGGGACCGTATAGTTAGTTATTTTGCCTATTTGAGTTATTACATCTTCCCAAAATGTGTGTACAATCTTACATGCCCACCAACAGTGTATATAAGAGCCTTCTTCTCCACATTCTCGCCAGTATTTGGAGGATTGTGTGTTTGATATTTGTTTGACTTTGGTAGGTGTTAGATACCATTTCGTTAGAATTTTGAAATTTTGTAATTTGGTTGTTATTGATGGTGTTTTGATTAATGATTTTGTCCATATCATCGACCATCGTTCTTTTGAGAAGGTCTGTTGACAATCTCGATGCCAGGAATCTTGATATGGTAGTGTTTTTGGTTTTCCAAGACAGATTAGGATGTTATAGATTCTGCTGATTAGCCCTTTATTTTCCGAAGGAGTTCCTTCCAGGAGATATTCAAATATTGTCCGCGGGGTTGATAGTATTTTCCGAAGTTTGATTTGTAGAGCCATATGTTTTAGTTGTAGGTATTGAAATCACGGGATGGTTTTATTTAGTTTTTGCTCAATATATCTGTTTTAGTGGATATATCTATTAATCTTGTCAGATTGTTTTGGTGCCAGACTGACTTGGTGCCCCATTCTGTTCCTGGGGGGAACCAAGATTGGTGGATGAAGGTTGAGTACCTCGATATAGGTGGTGTTAGCACTTTTCGATGGTCGTCCCAAGTTTTAAGAATATTTGATAGTAGTGTTTGTTTGTGGACTGTTTTTGGGCGGTGTTAAGCTTTGTTCCATATCAGTTCTGACATATTGTTTGTATTCTCTGGTGGTAATAATGTGTTGTTCCAGTCTGTTTTTCCTTTGTCTCTTAGAAGTTTAACCACAATGGCCAGTATGGATGAGTTGTGATATTTTTTGACATCGGGGTAGTTGAGTCCTCCTTGAGTGTTATTTCTGTGTAAAGTGGAGAATCCTATTCTATGATGTTTTCCTTGCCATAGGAAGTTATTAAAAGTGGTTTGCCAATGGTGAAGATTTTTATGTGGAATTCTTAGAGGAATAGTACGAAATAGGAATAGGAGTTTAGGAAGAGCGAATGTTTTGATTAGATGATATCTGTCATACCATGTTAGTTGTAGCGTTTTCCATTTTGAGAGGTCTGCTTGAATTTCTCAAAATTTTTATTGGTGGTTATATTGTATGAGTTCTTTCATGTTCGTTGTTATATTATCTGTGCACGTGATGTTGTGTCCTATAAGCAGGAGTCCGTTGGGGCCGGAGTGAGGCGGAGTGAAGCTCCGCCAGCTCAGGAGTGGCCAGTAGGGTGGCCACGGGCTGAATCAGATTCTCTGATCTGATTCAGTCTGCTGCCGAATTGCTGCCGAAATTCGGCGGCAACTTTAAAAGCGACTGGAGGGGGAGGGTTTGAGGGAGAGGCTCCAAACTTGCAGGGTAGCTGCTGGGACCTCTCCCCCAAATACCCACCAAGTTTCAAGAAGATTGGACCAGGGGTCCAATTCTACGGGCCCTCAAACAGGTTCCCCCCATTCCCTCCATTGTTCTCTATGGTAGAAAAAAAGGTAACATTTTTTCCCACCATAGAGAACAATGGAGGGGATGGGACAACCTGTTTTGGGGCCCATAGAATTAGACCCCGTGGTCCAATCTTCTTGAAACTTGGTGGGCATTTCAAGGAGAGGCCCCAGCAGCTACCCTGCAAGTTTGGAGCTTCTCCCTCAAATCTCCTTTCCTCCAGCCCCTCATATACCCTATGAGTTTTTGCCATTGATTTCAATTACCCATAGGGTATAATGGGGCTGAAACTGACATTCCCTTTCTGACACACTTCCAGTGATGTCAGGGGACATGGCATATGCTAATGAGTTATGCTAATGAGCTCCTGCACCTCTTTTTCTACTAAAGGACCCCTGCCTATAAGCTGTGGTTTCACAACATATCTTTCATCCGGTTTGCCATTGTTTGATGAAAGAAATGTTGTTGCATTGGGAGAGGCAAGGAACCATTCCCATTATCCCATATCTTTGCTGATAAGGTCAAGGAACAAAACAGCATATAAATCAGAGGCTGACTCAGATGTGCAGATCTAACAGGCAGCACTTGGGAAGGGCGAGTGTTTTATGAGTGTGTCCTTTTTAAGCCAAAAAAAAAAAACCTGGATCAGTAGGGAACTAGCATGTGAGGGCAAAGTCTAAGCTGACCCCCTAGGGTTGCAAAGTCCCCCTTGTCCACCGGCAGGGGATTGGGGGGGATGTAGGGTTGCTGGATCCAGGTTGGGAAACTCCTGGAGATTTCGGGATGGAGCCTGGAGAGGTCAGGGACCTCAGTGGGGTATGATGTCCACCCTCCAAAGCATCCATTTTCTCCAGGGGAAATGATCTCTGTAGTCTGGAGATGAGCTGTTATTCCAGGAGATCCCCAGGTCCCACCTGGAGGCTGGCATCCCTGTAAAAAAAACCCCACACCCTTCTCTCTCACATAGTGACTTTCCAGGTAGAACAGTATCACAGGCTGCCATTACATGTTGTAATTGTCCCTGAGCTGGTATCCTCATTTCTTTGGGGGGAAGACTCAGAGGGTTTCTGGAAGTACACAGTGGTCATAGACACAGGCAGATGGATGGAAGGTTGCTGCTCCCCATCCAAAAATAATAATAAAATCTCCCACCTGAGGCAACTTCCCATACAGCTAGTTCAGTTTCTGTATCTGAGGAGAAAGTGGTAAGACTGGAGCTTCCTTCTCAGGAAGAAAGCTTGAAGATGTTGCATGTTTTAGGCTGCCAGGTGCCTGCTTTGTGGCGGGCAAACCCCTGCAATTTTGCCCCCTGCCCACTGATATCAGCTGGTCAGTGGACAGAATCAAGCTGGCCAAGTGGGGTGCGGCAGTGATCATCATCCCTGTAGGGTGATGTCACTTCCAGTGTGACCTGGAAGCATTGGTGTCATGCCAGGGTGCTGCTGTATCACTGCCCCCAAACTCGATGCTTTCCATAAAGTTTTGGCATGAGTGCTAGAGAGTCACCACTGATGCTTCTAGGTGGTAGAGGAAGTGATGTCATAATGCGGCACCAACAATCGTGCACCCCCACGTACAGGAAAGCCATGTTTGGCAGACCTAAGAATGTACAACAGAAGTATAAAAGTACAGCACACAGTAATAAGCTGGAAAGAATAGCAAAACCTCTAAACAACTGTGTGCTGTATTGCCCGCAAGATTATTCACAAAGGAGACTTCATTTAAAGTGAAAAGCAACTATTGCGTGAAGTGAATATGTCCATGCAATCCATCACAGGAAAATGCAGAAGCCAAAGAATTAATATACAGAGTTAATATACAGAAAGTGCAACACTTTTCCTAGGTAATTTTTCCAGTGTTTCAGCCCTCTGGTCCTTCCTCAGGAACAAAGAACTGTAAAAAGTACAAAATGCAATAACAAACACATTTAAACACTTATTTAAACAATATTACATAAAGAGTCATCACAATATTACAAAAAACAAAACAAAAACCCAAACACAAACTCTTTACATTACTATCACCAGTGTTCCCTCTAAGCTGAGTTAGTGTGAGCTAGCTCACCGTTTTTTAGCCTCCGGCTCACATATTTTTGTTTTCGCTCAGGAAGGATGGCTTCAGAGCAAACGAATTCCTTCAGCAGCCAAAGTGCTCACTCACAACTTTAATGCCAGTAGCTTACAAAGTACAATTTTTGCTCACAAGACCCCACATCTTAGAGGGAGCATTGATGATCACCGTTACATTATTGTCTCTGTTACGTATAGTCCCAAAACTAGAGTCACGTTGGATCTTACCAACTGCTGAGAGTCTCATTCCAGCTCCTCATAAGGGAATCTTTTCTATTGTTCTGTAAAAAAGAATTCTTCCTTCTGATTTAGAATCAGGACAATATATGGACCGCAAAACCAGTATAACATATACTCACTCCATGTTGGGCAAAGTCTCCTCAGCTCTAACCAGCCCTAAGAAAATACCTAACACCCCCGTGTCTCTGATCCAGGTCCTTTCGTAACTGTATTCATCTACTGATTTTACGGACAGGGGAGCAATCTTCTCTTCTTTAGGAAGAGATGGTTCTGTATAGCAAGGAAACAGAGTATTCAGGTGTTTCTGGATCTTTAATAAGGTGGCCTCACTCAGCTTGGCAGATTTTGGGAAGTGGTAACCCAACCAACCGCTTGCCTTCCTGTGCAGCTGATCAAAGCTCCTGTTCCGGAGCTGGAGGAGATAAAGCTCCATATTCCTGGCTTCCCTGGGTCTTTATAGCTCCAACAAGCATGCATGTTGCCCCAAACCCTCGGAAGAGTCTCTCTCCTTGTAAGAGTTTGGGCACCGTATCCCTTTGTTTTGTGACCAGGGCGGTCACAACCGCAGCTGAACTCTCATGAAATGAAACAACCTCACAAGAGTTTCAGAAGCCCTAACTGGCCATATGTGGCTTTCTTCCCTATTTTCAAAGACAGAATAAAGAAGAAGAAGAAGAAGAGATTGGATTTATACCCCGCCCTCCACGCCCCAAGGGAGTCTCAGAGCGGCTTACAAACTCCTTTCCCTTCCCCTCCCCACAACAGACACCCTGTGAGGTAGGTGGGGCTGAGAGAGCTCTTTCCCAAGCTGTCCTTGAGGGAACAGCTGGTACAGAGCTATGGCTTGCCCAAGGCCATCCAGCCAGGTGCAAGTGGAGGAGTGGGGAATCAAACCCGGTTCTCCCAGATTAGAGTCCGCACACTTAACCACTACACCAAACTGGCCGTCAAAGAGGTTAAAGAGGTTTCTTCTCCAGCCACTGGGGTGGCGGCAGAAATGGAATCTTTCTGTTGGGCAAAGACCTTGAGCAGTCCCTGGAGAGCGATCCCATTCCCATGGCTGTGTGTCATGAAAGGTTCATTCCTAGTAAACCTACAAATGACCTAAAGTTGGATTAATGGACACCTATCCAGTACAGGGGATGTGGAATGGTATGGTGTAGCTGGATCTCATCACATCTCAGAAGCGAAGCAGGGTCGGTACTTGGATGGGAGACCTCCAAGGAAGACTCTGCAGAGAGAGGCTATGGAAAACCACCTCTGCTTCTCACTTGCCTTCAAGGTCCCTGACTGGCATCACCATGAGTCAGTTGAGACTTGATGGCACATATATATAGATCCAGCGCGAAAGTCTATATAATGACAACCAGGGCTCATTTCGTAGCAGGAGCTCCTTTGCATATTAGGCCACACACCCCTGATGTAGCCAATCCTCCAAGGGTTTACAGTAGCCCCTGTAAGAAGAGCTCTGTAAACTCTTGGAGGATTGGCTATATTAGAGGTGTGTGGCCTAATATGCAAAGGAGCTCCTGCTATGAAATGAGCCCTGATGACAACTGATGGACAGAAAAATGGTGTCCTGATATCATGCCAGATGATGGAAATAGAGCCACGGATTAGACAATGGAGGCAGCTGTAAACCTATTCCAGGTTATCGGTGTTAAACCACAGATTCCGTTATAGTCCGGACTACATTCCGTGTTTCTCTGTAATCTCTTCTGCATTGTATTAACATCTCCTGTCAGTGTGAATAAACATTATTTTCCAGGCAGCCTGCAACATCTGTTGGAACCAACTAGGTGTAAATTATTTGTCTAATTCTTTAATTTGCTTTTAGAACACACACACACACAACACCCCGATGCATAAATGAGACCTTTTAGAAGCTAATCTGCTCTGGTTTGGTGAATTAATTAATTATTTTATTTTTTTTAAAAAGAAACTAAAAGAGGCTGATGCAACATGTTTGAAGGTGAAATAGGTGCTTCTAAATGACAATTTTCAGTTGACGAGACCCGTCTTCCTCCTAAGAAGAAGAAGAAGAAGAAGAGGAGGAGGAGGAGGAGGAGATTGGATTTATACCCCGCCCTCCACTCCCCAAGGGAGTCTCAGAGCGGTTTACAAACTCCTTTCCCTTCCCCTCCCCACAACAGACAGCCTGTGAGGTAGCTGGGGCTGAGAGAGCGCTTTCCCAAGCTGTCCTTGAGAGAACAGCTGGTACAGAGCTATGGCTTGCCCAAGGTCATCCAGCCAGGTGCAAGTGGAGGAGTGGGGAATCAAACCCGGTTCTCCCAGATTAGAGTCTGCGCACTTAACCACTACACCAAACTGGCTCTTAGAGCTTAGAGGGAATGCTGCATTCCACCCCTGTTGATTTCCGAACAGTGCAATGCGATTTTCATAGGAAAATAACCTGGAGTTTCCTGGGATCTATGCAAGGCTTTTTTTTGTGCGCCGGAACTCTCCAGAGGGAAAAGAAGTTTTCAATCTGTATACTGAAAACTCATGAATTTTAAACATTTTTTTTAAAGAATGTTGTGAAAGAGGTTCCAGAACTCCATTCCGGTATGTTCCCCCAGAAAAAAACAACTCTGAATCTATGTAATATTAATTAATTGCAAACCTTTATAGCTCCGACGCAAAATGCATCCTAATGGAGCAATAGTGCTCCTACTTTATCAACAAACAAAAAGTGTGGCACATCTAAAAACTAGTAGGTTTATTGTACGTGCATGCCCTGACCTGGATAGCCCAGGCTAGCCCGATCTCGTTAGATCTTGGAAGCTAGATAATGTCGGCCTTGGTTGGTATTGGGATGAGAGACCACCAAGGAATTCCAGGGTCATGATGCAGAGGCAGGCAATGGCAAACCACCTCAAAACCCCATCAGAGGTCACCCTAAGTTAGTTGTGACTTGATGGCAAGAAAAAAAAAAGTTTATTGTGAGTTACATTTTGTCATTATTCATACACACACACACACATTCTCTGGGCAAGAATGAGACTCCTTTGCTCAGCTGCCTGCCCATCCCAAAGCTGAATGGTGCCCAGACTGTATGCCAGTGACCAACACCAAAGCCACCCCTCCTCTGTAATGCCACTGCGAGCAGCTGCTTGTGTGCTACTGCCACCTGCTGGTCAATCTCCTCCCCGCTGCATGACGGACAACTTTAAAACCCTCTAGAGCACACGATACAGCTTCATTGTAGTGTAATGCTTACACATGTTTTTTTTTTAATCCTTATTGAAATGTCCTGTGACATTTCTCATAAAGTGATATTTTTTTTTAATAAGCAAGTAATTTAAAGGGCTTTGATGTAGTAAAACAGGTGTCAGCCAATACAAGTGGATGATTACACTCACTACATTTTAATTTTACGATTGTGAAATAAGTGCTCATAGCAGTGTATGCGAGACAAAGTCTGATTATTAAGGTATTAGTGCCAATCAAAAAAGTCTCAGTTCACCCAGTGCAGTCATAAGATGACGCTGGATGTTCTCAGGGATGAGAGGAAATTTTCCTTCATTCTATGCCTCTGTTGATCCATAATTTTTCTCTGAACTGTGTTCAACTTATTTTTAATTTTGATTTTACTTTTTAGGATTTCCAAATGAACTCCAGGGAATTGGATAGTGTACTGTTTTGCCTCAGGTTTAACTTCCTTTACGTCTCTTCTCCTCTCAACATTGGCCCTTTCTGCACCTGTCCTTTTCCTCAGTTTCTGAGCACATCTCAGTCTTCTGTTCTGCATTCCCTCCTGCTTTCACTGCCGCTTTTCGTCGGGGCTTCTTCTTGGTTATGCATTTATTTTAGGAGGATCAACACTCAGACCACTTCCAGCACCCGTTGCCCTGCACTTCCCAAAAGTGCTTTTGCCACGAACCTCTGTTTTGCCCCATTTTGAAGCTGATACTACCATTTAAAGTAGACCTGTTTCTGCGAATATTTAAGCACCGCCCAATGCCCTCCCCTTTTCCAGCATATTTCTCTTTGGTCTATGTTAGGCGGCCAGTTTACATGATTACAGGTTTCCTCATGGGCAATTGCTGAACATTTACATTTGTTTAGAGGCTGCAGTGGTTTGGAGGACGGGAGAGCTACTGGAAAAACCAGTTTTTCAAGAAGCACTTCTAAGCCAAACAGACTTTGATCACAACCATTTCCCTCAAAACAAAAACTGATGCATGGATTGATGGTTTGCATTTTGATTTGATACTAAGCGTTGATTATCCCTTGGTTATTCTCATTACATAATGTTAGCGAACATTGCCCGGTTAACACTGAAATGCCTCACCCACTCAATGTCATTCCAATTTTCCTGGAAGAATTCCTCCCACCAGCCAGGGCTCTGTGAAAAGGAAGAGAGAAGACTGAAGGGACACCGAAGGGAAGGGAGAAGTATCATGCTGGCGCCTTGGCTACTCCTTCCCCAAAGGATAAGAGCAATCAGGGCTCAAAACACACTTTCTTCCATGAGTATGCAGGAAGCATAATCCACAGAGACTTGAGTTGCCGGTACAAAGTGCTGGAGAATAATTACATATGCAGAATGAAAGGAGATTATTCCAATCAAAGGCATACTGCTGTGAGTTCTGGGAAAATCAGGAGTCAGGGCTGAATGAAGAAAGGTCCAGTGTGGGCTCACGTGTGGGTATTGATAACATGCTGTAAAAGGGCACTCTTGAGATAACTGTACCCATAATTACACTGAAAGACCTGCTGTATTACTGGTGCTTAGATATGCTTCTGTTCTGTGATAAAACACCACACCCAATAATCTTGATACAGCTCTACGCATAAGCACATGCCGATTGCTCTTTTGCAGTGTTTTATCAACTCCAGGCTTATACATCTGTGACACAAAGTTGAGACGGAGATACAAATGAACTGAAGAAACTAAAAGCTTCCATACTGACAATCCTGTGCCTCTACTGGGTGAAATCCAGCATTTTGAAGGGGCCGGAGAAAAGTTCCAATGCATTTGTTAGCCTCCAGAACTTCAAAACCTGGGGGGAGGGTTGGAGTCAGATGAGGAGAATTCCGGAAGAATCTCTAACTACTGTGTGGAGTTGCCTCTTCCATGCCTAAAACAACCATAGTCCAACCTTGGTGAGTGAAACTGAATGCATGAGATATATTCATGGTACTACTCTCAGTCTTGCTTTGAAGGCACAGTAGGGTTGCCAGGTTACCCCCCCCCCGGCAACCAGCAGGGATGGGTGGGTTGGGTTCCGAGCTTCAGGTTGGGAAACTCCTGGAAATTTGCGGGTGGTGCCTAGGGAGGACAGGGACCTCAGTGGAGTACAATGCCATAAAATCCACCCCCCTACACACCCCCATTTTCTCCAGGGCAACAGATCTCTGCAGTATGGAGATGAAGTGTAACTCAGGGGAATCGACAGGTCCAGGCCTATAGCTATAATGGGGCAACTTGGGGCCAGCTCCCCCCAGACTTACTGACAAGGCCTCCCAACTTTCCATCCAGCCCCGGGGGTCCCAAGTGCCAGCAGGTGCAGGGAAGGAGCCGAGTATTCCTGTGCGGCTGTCTAGCACAAAGGGCCGGCTACGGTGGCCCCATCAAGCCAGACAGCACCTTTCTATTCCCCCCCCCCAAAGTATTTAACTTTAATTAAATTACCTTTAATTTGATTAATAAGTGCCCCCTAAGAAATGTAAATACCTCCGGGCTAAAAGAAATCTTGGCTACGGGCCTGGCCAGGTCTCAACCTGGAGACTGGCATCCCTAACACCCAGGTAGATTTTAAATGCGGCATTCAAACAATGAGCCTCTTCTTCCCAGTCTTGGATGTGGCACATCCCATTCTCCTGTTTCACCTCTGATAGTAACTGTGACTCATTCTCTTCCCGCTTAGAATACAGTGCCATAATTAACATCTTTGGTACCTGGCCCAAATGGATCCGGCACAGAGGGCCCCTGTTCTTTGGGCAAGGTCAAAAAACCTGGCCACAGAGTTCAGAACCATTTCAGAGTTCAGGACCATTGTGTTAGAAAGAGAGTTGGCAGATAACAGCCCTGTAGTGCTTGAACGCTGACATTTTGGTGTCAGGTTAGGGTATTCTAAAGTGCAGAAGTGTGAAATCAAAGCCTCCTTAATCAACGGTATAAGCACACGAGTAAGTGTTGTTGCAATTTCAGTAAGTACGGTATGCATTTTGTAAAAAAACAACACACACACACACACACACAGAGGAAGAACGAAAAATCATTCTCCAGATGAGTTCCAGTAGAGATCTAACAATTTATTCCTAGGCAATGACAAATCTGTTTATGTAAATGTCATTGTGAGTCAGGAAGTAAGGGTGGGGAAATGTGTGTCTTCGTGTAGGAGAGTGCAAGAGAAGTTTCCGTCACTCATTAGCTGTTATTTCTTCTGTACTGACAGCCACTTTTAGGTCTGGGAGTAGGTGGCCAAGCTCCAGGTGGTAGCTGGAGATCTCTTGGGATTACAACTGCTCTCCAGACTACAGAGCTCAGTTCATCTGGAGAAATGGCCACTTTGGAAGGCAGACTCTATGGCATTATTCCCACTGAAGTCCCTCCCCTCCTCAAATTCCACCCTTTCAGGCTCCACCCCCAAAATCTCCAGGTATTTCCTGACCTGGAGCTGGCAACTCTATCTGGGAGCCAGAAGTGTCTATTGTTGTGTTACATCGAATGACCTGCTCTCCTTAGAGATGGACAAGCTTGGTATTTGCTTACATATCAGAGCTGGTAGAGAACTAGGGCTGCCAAGTCAGCCCGGGGGGCGGGGGATCCCCCACTACAGGGGGAACCCCACCCCGAAGTCATCCAGTCAGTGGTATTGTGGTAATCCTAAGAATGCAAATCCTAAGAATGGTATTGTGGTAATCCTAAGAATGCAAATCCTGCAAATTTAACTGTAGTAATGGTTCAGGTGGAAGTGTGTGAGACGTGATCACATTGATTTCCATCAGGACCTCTTTCCAGAGTCATTACAACCTTGATTGAAATTTGGTGTAGCGGTTGGGGAGGGGAGCAGGTAAAATTGCTTCAGAGGTAAAGTCTGTCCCAAAGATCTTCACTGGCCCATCCATTCCCCTTTTAATCGGTGTGGTTCTTCCAGTGTCAACTATGTTACTTCACATCTGACGAAGCTTTGATAGCCAACTCAAGCACACACTTCTTCCAGTGTTGTTGTTTTTTTAAATAATGCACCTGCCCAAAATTAATATCCCCAAGGCGTCTCCAATCCATTTCGGTTTGGTAATGATTTCCTCGATGCTCTTCTCTGCTGCGTTCAGCACTTAAACTCAGGCTGATATAGGGGGTGGGGGTGGGGAATCTCTATTTTCCCCGAGCTGCTCTTTTGTTAAATTCACTGCCAGGAATGTCAATAGGTGTTGGCTTTCATTCACTGCAGTAAATTTGGCTGCGAGCAAAAAACATTGATTTTTATCCGGACCACCTTTCCTTCAAGCACCACTTCAATAGAGGCCCCTGAAGAGGTGAGCTGTGCAGAGCCTTTTCTGTGTGTAATGCGCCAAATAAAAAGCGGCATTATATGCATTTAAGCCTTGAAATTGTAGCAGAGGGCCGGACAAAGGAGGCTTTCCCCGCTTCCAGATGCATCCAAGACTGAAGTAACATTTAATCGCCTGCTGAGGAATATGAAGCACTCAGGAAAGGGTCGCTGGGAGGCAGACACAAGCTCTGTTTTCTTACAAATGTTCGGTTTTCTTCAAGAAGCACCAACGATTTCGGTTTCGGTTATTCATACCTATTGGACAGTTCATATGGCATCATCTGATATGACACAACTCTCCCCCCCACACACACCTCATGCCCCTTTTGTATTCCCTTTAGAAGTCATTTTTCTTTCTGGTTTTGTTTCTTTAAAAGCTGTTTGCCCCCCCTTCCCCGTAATGTTTTGTGTGCAAGTATTGGCATGGGTAGCCCACTGGAAAAAGAACAACCTGGTTTCCTTTATTTCTGCCAACTTTTCGCTGTTTGAATATATTTGTGTTGATGTTTTGAAGGATAGACATTGCTCTCTCCGTAGCTGAAAAGCACCTTCTCTAGGGTTGCCAAGTCTGGGTTGGAAAATACCTGGAGATTTTGGGGGTGGAGCCAGGAGAGGGGGGGGTTTAGGGAGGGGAGGGGCCTCAATATGGTACCGTGCCATACAGCCCGTCCTTAAAAGCAGCCATTTTCTCCAGGGGAGCTGATCTCTGTCAGCTGGAGATCAGTTGTAAAAGCAGGGGATCCCCAGGCCCCACCTGGAGGCTGGCAACCCTAACCTTCTCTGCTGTTTTCTTTAGAACTCTAGAACTCGAGGGCATCCGATGAAGCTGAGGGTGTTAGCCTGACTGCTCTATTATATTATCAATATTGGGGGAATATTAGCTCTTAATAATCAGCAATAGGCGTTAAGGATTAGCACCTTTATATACAGAGGTTGCGCCTCTCCCAGACAAACTAAGGAATTGACAAGGAGACTGTTATCAGTATAAAAAGGTTTCCTTTTACTTAAAGAATAAAAGGTAGCTTATTCAAGTGTTACAGAAACGTTCACACATTCATACAGTTCTAGGAAGTCAGATAGAATTAAAGGGACGGTTGCATTATTAGGAAATCATTGGTATACTATATTTACCTGTGCAGAGAGAGTTGGTGTGGTCCTGCTGGAGAAACAAGGGGGGGTTATAGGGAATTGGGGGGATCGTGAGCCAGGAGCCATGTTAGGGTCAGAGCGTGGTGAGGGAAAGAGAGAGAGAAAGAAGCGAGAGAGTGATGCAAGAGAGACAGTTGTATGCTGGGAGCTCTCCTTTATTTGAGGGGTGGGAGGTGGTCTCTGGGGGCAGGCTTTGCCAGATGCGTGTCCTGAGACCACCCGTTAGAGAGTCCACCCACTAGCTCTTGTCCAGTGGAAGAGAGGCTAGGAGGAGTGGTCAGTATTTGATTCTACCTGATGGTCAGAGATATACCTAGGTCCGGAAGCTGACATCATCAGCTAGGAACATTGTCTTTTAGATGAAAGCAGGGCCTTGGGCAGCCAGAACTGATTCTTCCAGGAAATGTCCCGCTGTCTTTGCACCCCTGTGAGAAGATCCTTTGTTGTACCAAATGGGAGGATGTGGGGGGGGGGGGTAGCCTGCGACGTGTAGAGAGCGCATACTGTGATGGTGTCTGAGAGCACATGCCTTTAGCGAAAAGGACAATATGGCTCATTTCCTGTGTAAGTCTCTTTGTGTTGGAAGAAACCTCCTGGCCTGGAGGTGGCAGCCTCAAAAAATGGCACTTTAAACCTCTGCTGGAAGCGTTTGCAGTCATTTTCCCTCTGGTTACCCCGTCCAACAGTCTATCCCACACAGTCAGCAACATAGTCCACTTATTTTCTCTCATAGATCCCTATAAGAGTGCAGAAAGCACCTTGCCAGCTTACAAGGGGACAGTAGGTTCATGATGGACAAAAGGAAATGCTACCTTACACAGAGAGTGATTAGAGTGTGGGATTCTCTTCCAGAGGATGTAGTGATAGCCACAGGCATCGACAGCTTAAGAAGGGGATAAGACAGATCCGTGGAGGATTAGTCCTGTCCATGGCTACCACCCACGATGACTGAGGGGAACCTCCACATTCAGAGGCACTCATCCTCTGAATCACAACATTTGGAAGGCCTTGGCCGCTCTGCCCTGTGGTTGGCTCTCCAGAGGAACTGGCTGGCCACTCTGTGTGAGACAGGATGCTGGACTAGATAGACTATTGGTCTGATCCAACAGGGCTCTTCTTATGTTTTTTTCTGGCTATTTTCCCTCTTCCCCATGAGCAAGGGTGCCCTTCCGTTCATTATAGGAGATTGTTCTGCTGGTGTTGGCTTGTCCTGAGCATGGATAATTAGGGTTGCCAGCTTGGGGAGGGGGGGGGCATCGGGGCTTACCCAAATGGTGTCCAGCAATGTTGCAATGTCCCTTCTGGCCACATAATGGAAAGTGATCAGTGTTCCCTTTAAGCTGAGTTAGTGTGAGCTAGCTCACAGTTTTTTTAGCCTCCGGCTCACACATTTTTTGCCTTAGCTCAGGAAGGATGGCTCCAGAGGGAACTAATTTATGCAGGAGCTAAACTGCTCGCTCGCAACTTACAGCAGCGAGCCAGTAGCTTACAAAGTAGGATTTTTGCTCGCAGGACTCCACAGCTTAGAGGGAGCATTGGAAGTGATATCATATTTATGTTGTTCCCTTAAGAAGGAAGCCCTTCACTCCTCAGAAACACTCTGGTAGATCCAAGCTGTGGTGTGGTGTGCTGTCAAAATGGAACCCAAGGATTGTTTCTTTTATTCTCTCAGCAGCATGGGGGATTTGGCCATAAACACACATCTGGGGGACCCTCCCTCCGTGCCACTGGATGAGTGTTTGTGTTGTGTAGAATATGAATTTATATGTATGTTTGTGTGTGTCCTGACCTGGATGGCCCAGGCTAGCCTAGTCCCAGGGGTCATTTCGTAGAAAAAGAGGTGCAGGAGCTCATTAGCATAACTCATTAGCATACCTTATTTGCATATGCCACACCCCCGACATCACCGGAAGTATGTCAGAAGGCAAGAAAGAAAGAAGAGAGAGAGAGAGAAAGAGAGAGAGCTGGCAGAGAGGGGACAGCTACTAATCCAAGCCTCAGAAATACCACTATTCTGGGAGGATAGCTTCAGTGGTGGCTGAAGCCTTCAGAAGGCTGGTTGGAGGAACAAGGACCTTTCCAGGGGATGGGGTCATTTTGCTGCAGCCATGACACAAGCAGGCATTCCCCCACCCGGGGGGGGGGGGACTGGCACCAACTCCTGGAGCTGAGCTCCCCTGAGCTCCTGCTCGAAATGACCCCTGCCCAATCCCATCAGATCTTGGAAGCTAAGCAGGGTTGGCCCTGGTTAGTATTTGGAGGGGAGACCACCTGAGGTTGCTAAATCACCTCTGCTCATTTATTGCTTTGAAAAGCCCATGAGGAGAATATAGGGTTGCCAGGTTTCTTCTTACTTGGGGGGGGGGGGGGCGCTCCTGGCTTCTCATCAGGATCTTTCTGCTGTGCACGCTTTGAGTGCATGGTGTGATGTCATCACACTAGAGTGCCCCAGAGTGACACTCTAGCATTCAGGGGGAAAACTCTATGGTTACCATAGAGATTTTGCCCTGAATGCTAGAGCGTCACTCTGTGACACTCTACTGTGATTTCCCTCTAAATGCTAGAGTGTTGCTGCGCGATCGCCCCAGTGTGATGACGTCACTACTGGTGATGTCATTGTGTCAGCGGCATCCCCACAGGGTGCTGCTGTTCATGGGTAGGGCAAGAAAGGTGCAACTTGATGGCACTTTTCACCACTCCTCTGTATATTTATGTACTTAAAGATTTCATGTGTTAATCAAACTGGAAGTTCAACTCAAAGTTCAGTTTGGGTGTCAATAAGCATACAACTTAGTTACTTTGTAAAGATTTAATGAAAATTAATTTAAAATTTATGAAAACAGTGTTTGAAATATTAGGAAGAAGCGTTCATGTTTTATAAGGTTCTTAGCCTGTAAAGCATTGTGAGTCTTTCTAAAAAATGTTTTTTTGGAGAGGTTGTTGCAGTATATCTGGTATTTATCGTTTTAGCTGTGGTGAGATATTTATGTAATCCTTTATACGCTCTAATTACATCTCAAAGAAATAAGCTTCAGTGTACTGGAAGTCATTTAGTGTCATTTTCATTGGTTTTCAATATGTTTTTTTCCCCTCTGATGAGTATAATAATGCTTTTTAACTAGCAGGAAAATCTCTTTCAAAAATGGGGGGGGGGGGAGGCTATAGAACAGAGATGTGTGGGAAGTGAAATGCTCACAGATGATAAAATTATCTCCACACCAGCTTGCAAATTTAGATCCCAATTTATTCTTTGTGAGCATTTCCATGTTATTCCTGGTAAAAAGTGGGGGGGGGGGGGGGGGTCAGTAGGATAGAGGGAAAGGCAGCTTTGTTTCTTGACAGGAAAACATTGATTTAATCCAAACAATAGGCTGGCTGAAAAGATGGCACCAGTTAAATAGGCAATGTGTTGTTGTACTTAATGGTGTTATTATTATTAATAATGCCAATATTTATTTAAAACTGCAAGCTGGTGCTATCTTATAACTCTCCATCCTATTGCCTATGGTAGAAAGCACCTTTGCTAAGATGGTTCCTTCAGCATTCGCCCCAGCACAAAGCGTAGTGTTGAAAAAAACACTGCTGTTTTATTCATATGGAAATATATGCAGATTTAATTAAAGCATATATAAATGACTAAATGTCTTTAATCGGTTGTTTCCATGTTGATTTTTTTTTTAAAGCAGTGTCAGTGGATATGTCACTTTAGGGAGAAATGTAACATAAAGACAGGTCTGTGTTAACCAAGGCTTAAGATGTAAATCTAGGCCATGGTCACACGGCATCCTAATCCCAGATAAAGTCCCGCTGGACTTTAATCCGGGATTCTTTATTTCGGGTTGGGAGGTTCCCACATCCCAACCCCAGCGGTGGTGGCGGTGGCTGGGGGAGGCAAAGTGAGGGCCACCCACACGCCCGCTCATGGCTGCCTCCCCCAAAAGCCGCAGGAGTCTCAGCTCAGGAAGGAGGGCTTCAGAGCTGCAGCAGCCGAATCGCTCACTCACCACGTCAGGTCACAGTAGCAGGAGGAACTGGCTGGCAGCTTGACCCGTGCTCCACTCCGGGCCCTGAGCCCCACCGGCCACCGCTGGATCGGAAGTTGGAAGCATGCGGGGGGGGGGGGGGGTGCCAGGTGGCAGTGGTTGGCAGGGCACGGGGCCTGGAGCGGAGCATGGGGTGTGGGGTTTTTTTCCCTCTCTTGCACTTGGGCGCTTGAGTGCCCAAGCGCCCAAGTGCAAGAAAGGAAAAAAAAAAAAACCTGGAGGGACAATCAGACAATCATTGCGAGAGAGGGCCATCCAGATCGGCTAAATCCTGGGTTCCAAGCACGACTTCCGGGAAAATACTTGATTTTCCCGGGGTCGGAAAACACGCGAGGAACCCGGGATTGAGCCCGCTTTGGTGCAGGAGTTGTCACGGCCGGTCTGATCGGTCCTTTTAAATGCGGGAGGAAACAGCAGTGACTCCCGCTTTAAAGGGCCATGTGACCGTGGCCCTAGACAGTGGGGAAGACAATGAAGAGATGAGGAATTGCAGGAGCTGCAGTAATGAAGGGCAGCAAATAAAGCCTCTTCCATTTATGGAATACATAATATGTACACAGCAAGCCTCTTGGTGTGATTCCTAAATGGCCACAATCAGGGTAGAAATTTGGGTTTTTGAAGAAGGTCAGTCCCCATAGATGATATGAGGCCACCACTAATAATCTACCTTAGTCCAGACTGGTAAAATACGCCACAAGCACAACTCAAGAATTTGTTTCTAAATATGTCTGTCATTTTCTGTTAACCTAACACAAGCAAAAAGTTAAATATGAACCCAAGGTGATCGTAACTAGATGGGTTGGGCCCACCATGGCCCAAATGGTAAATGTCAAGAACTACAGGAGAAAAAGGAACACAAAAAAAGATACGCCAGGGTGAGTGTGTGATGTTACATCCTACCTGCAGCTTGTTCCACTCTTAAAAATGAGAACAGGAAAGGTTCTTGCAGACTAGCTGAACTTGAAGTATGTCTTGTGCACAAGATCCTGAGTTACACAGAAGCATGCTGGGATGGAGAAGCCAATGGGAGATCAATCTATAAAAAAGGAAAGCATAAGACAGCAGCATCTATCTCCAGAACTAATGTGAACTTATAGATCTGTAGTCCAGTAGAGTACAACAACCCCCCTCCCGCAAGAAAAACTAGTTTTAGGAAAGCTGAAGATCAGTCTTAGGAAACAGTGTGCTAGGTACAGAATGCAGTAGTTTTGTCTGGTTGTTGAATGCTTATTTCTAATTTTTTTATTTAGTATATATGCATGGCTGGATGTTGTTCCTTCTCCATAGATTTTCATTCTGAAGGAGTTGGAGGGCCTGGAAGGTATCTTGTAAGCAGCCTGTGTCTTCTACTTTTGCAATAGTCATCATAGGGAGCAACTTCAAGAACATCAAATTATAGGACATGCTACTGAGCTCTGAAACTTCATAAAACCACTGGGTAATGAGTGTGTGATTAAATTTGATTTGTATTCAGAGAGAACTCCACCTACCCTTTGCTCAGCTGCCATCACGCCGCACACTAATTGAATTTTGCGTATTGAGAAATGGATGTCCAGCAACCCTGTACCGAGCAGACTCAAGCCCACTGTAAAGCACACAGATAACGACAGGGTTGCCAGGTCTGGGTTGGAAAATACCTGGAGATTTTGGGGGTGGATCCGGGAGAGGGCGGGGTTTGGGGAGGGGAGGGGCCTCCACGTGGTACAATGCCAAAGTCTACCCTCCAAAGCAGCCATTTCCTCCAGGGGAGCTGATCTCTGTCAGCTGGAGATCAGTTGTAAAAGCAGGGGATCCCCAGGCCCCACCTGGAGGCTGGCAACCCTAGATAATGACAGAGGTTGCAGATTGTGGGTTGTTTAAAAGCATCCACTCACATGATGTGTTTTTGTGACAGAGTACAGTTCCCTTATTCCATTAACAATTTGGCGTCTGTCACATAGTGTCTGTACCCAGGGGTCTTAAGCCAGACATTCTGGCAGCAAGTGCCTTCCCCCCTCTTTTGGTTGCTGTTGTAGCCTGCTAGAAAAAAAGAGTGGGGTTGGTCTGTTCTCTGCTGCATTTAAGCAACACCACTGCCTCTGGCCAGGAGGAGGTACTGCAGGTTGTGAATACAGCCATTATCATATGACACAAGGGAACAGTGGTATAAGCTTTTGTATGCGTGCACACTTCTTCAGATACACGCACATGAAAAAGTATACCCAGGATTAAACTGTGCTGGTCTAGGTGCTACTGGACTCAAACATTGTTCTGATGGAAAGCCAAGTTCAGCTGGCACTAGAGTTGCTGGAGTACCCCGAGGCAAAGCCAAAATTCTCTTTAAAAAGAGATTTTGAATAGGTTCCAAGAACATGACCGGGCACTTATCCCAGCTTCATAACACCACCCCACAGAGGAGTTGTGGAGTGGAAGCAGGCTTGATCAAGAAGTCTCCTTTTGTGCTATAAGGTTTCAAGATAGCACCTAAGGCTCTCAGAACTGAAATCTCTTTACCACTAAATGAATTCTCCATTATAGGGGTTTCATCAATGGTCACCCAAAATATTTAAAGATACTATAGTGTTCTATAGGATTACTTTCTGTTGACCACTTAAATCTCTGGGGCCTCTTCCTAAAGACCATGGCTTTGGTCTGGGCAAATTATCCAACTTATTCAATCTCCTTCATAGGCCTATGAGAGTTGAGGATGCCAACACCATATCATCTGCATATAAGAGTAGATACTTCCCAATCACCTAAAGAGGGTGGGGGGAAAAATCGAGGTCTGATACTCTTGGAACAATATCATTTGGGTATAAATCACACATATACAAAGGGGGCAATGATTGAACCTGGAACCTTCAACTTCTGGGTTGCCAACTTTGGGTTGGGAAATTACTGGAGATTTAAGGATGGTGATTTTTAGGGAGGGACCATCTTAGGATAGAGTCCCCCCTCCAAAGCAGCTATTTGCTCCAGAGTGGCTGATCTCTGTAGTCTGGAAGTCAGTTGTAATTCCGGGAGATCTCCAGTTCCCACTTGGAGGGCGGCAGCCCTATTCGACATGCTGAATATGTGCTCTACTGTTGAGCCATAGCCCCTCCCCACAAAGTGACATTACTCCCCGGTGGCTCTGATTACCAGCTTTAGAGCACAGATATAACCAACTTGTACGGATTCTGCCCATCACAATCCAGGTCTCCAGAGTAGTTTGCCAGTTCTGTGGGCAAGAGCATGCTGGGAGGTCATCAGCCAGGAGCGGAACGCTCAGGTTGCCTCTGATTGGCTGGCCCACAGCGCTCAGCGGATGGTGGTGCTTAGGTCACAAAGCGCTCTGCAGTGAGTTATCAACTGACACGCACAGCCTGGAGTTACACTGCCAGTTTATGTCAGCAACTGGCCGCTCTTCTCAGCAACCTCCTAGATCTTCTGCTTCACAATCCTCTTATGGGTCCTACCTTTCAAGTGTTTCTTTTGAACTTCTTCTGAAATTGTAACTTTGGAGTTCTCCCAGCTGTGGTAAGCATGGATGCTCCCTGAGCGTTCCTGGTGTGTCTTGCCAATCCTTGCCTTGAGAGCTAGCTTGGTGTAGTGGTTAAGAGTGTCGTACTCTAATCTGGAGAACCGGGTTTGATTCCCTACTCCTCCTCATGCAGCCAGCTAGGTGACCTTGGGCTAGTCACGGTTCCCTCTGAACTCTCTCAGCCCCACCTACCTCACAGGGTGTCTGTTGTGGGGAGAGGACGGGAAATGTGGCTGTAAGCTGCTCTGAGACTCCTTTGGGTAGTGAAGGGCAGGGCATAAAACCAACTCCTCTTCTTCCTCCTCCTCCTCCTCAACTTACTTGTTCAGGATGGAAACCATGGTTAGAAATCTTCCAGTCCTCCTATCTACATAACAGATATTTACTATACAATTGGAAGTGATATCTAGCGCAGTAATTGGGCAACAGTTTTGGTGGGCTGGTTTATAGCCCAGTCTAGATATAGGCTCTATGTTTCCATCCTGAGGGGGAAATGCCAGTAGAATTAATCAAAGAGAATCGCTTTGCCGAAATGGGTCTCTGCCCGTCAGAAAATGCTTGGATATATTTCTGGGGAAAACAAATCTTCACCTAGGGCAGGGGTGCAATGGTGACCGCTGATACCTTTCCTGGCGCCTGCCAAATGCTTTTAGAAAGTGGGCGGAGCTAATTGGGGGTTTGCCCAGCAGGTCTTCTGCTTGATAGCACAGATTGAAAAGTGTTCTCTTAAAGAGTGTTTTTGCCTGAAATGTTGAAGAGGTACTGTTAGCACAGATTTAGAGGCCAGGGGCACCTTTAAGACCAACAGAGGCGTATTTAAGGTATGAATACATTGGGAAAAGTGTGCCTTGCACACGAAAGCTCATATCTTGAACAAACCTTTGTGTGCCACTGGACTCTATGTGTGTTCTACTGCTTCAGACTGACAGAGCTGATCCCCAGGTACAATTAGGGTTGCCAGCCTCCAGGTGGGGCCTGGAGAACTCCCACTTTTACAACTGATCCCCAACTGACTGAGATCAGTTCCCCTGGAGAAAATGGCTGCTTTGAAGGGTGGACTCTATGGCATTGTACCATGCTGAGGCCCCTCCCAAAACCCTGCCCTCTCCAGGATCCACCCCCAAAGTCTCCAGGTATTTCACAACCCAGACCTGGCAATCCTAGGTACTGTTAGCATTATATATAACCTTGCTCTCTGACATTTTGTGAGTGGTTCCGCCTCCTGCAGCAGCCATTTTTGTGATTATGCCCATCAGCTTGTCTCAGAATCCCGAAGGTTCCTGCAGGCTCAAAAAGGTAGGGGCCCTCCCCTGTCCTAGGGGCTTCCCAGAAGGAAGGAGAGTGGTGTGATCTCCTCTCTCAGATATGGAATGTGGGGGGCACTGTGGTAAGAGGGACCTCATAAGCATGTGCCGTGCTCAGCTGCCCTCGTGTCTGGCTAGATTACGCAGCCGTTTCCCGAGTATCAGACGCCGAACAGGGAGCTGTGAGGAGAAAGGCAGACAGCAATGGGGAAGCGACATATTCATTGACAATTGACTTTCTACAGCTGCTGTAGTAAATATTAAGATCCGCCAATTTCTTTTTGCTGCTAGAAAAGTTGTAGTCTCTATGCTGCCACTGCTTCCGAGATAACACACAGTGTCTGTGTGTGTGTCTGTGTGGGGGACGAGTATGCCTACTGTGCAGAAATTGTTTCCAATTTACGTTAATGAGCATCATTTGGTCTACTTTTGAATATAATTGTGTGTGTTGCCTATATATCTCCAGTTTCAAAATCCACGGCATTAATGTACAATTAGTTTCCAATTACTTGGATGTAACTGAGTAGAAACTTGGTTCACAATACTAGGGAAAGCATCTCTCTCAATCTCTCTCTCTCTCTCTCTCTCTCTCTCTCTCTTCTTTGGTTTCTCTTCAGATTGATTGCGTAAATCTTTTGTCTTTTTTTAGTTTCTCTCTCTTTTTTTCTAATTATCACATAGCCTCATCAGGCATTTCTGTGAAGAAAGCTGTCCTTAACAGGCAGCTTTGTCTTCCGCTGTGCCATTTCTTCTTCCTTAATTTTAATTCAGTGCCTTATGAAGCCTGTAACCAAACATCTGGAAGTGCCCAGGTAAAACCGAGCATTGCTTGGCTCTGTGGATGCACATGAACCTGGAAATGCTCTTTGAAGACTCTCGCCTGTGGCAATATATCATCTGGCCCACTGGAGTGTTATAGAACTGTCAGTCAAATCCCAAGAAGTACCCCCCCCCTTTCTGCTTTGTTGATTTCCTTGGTCCCTTTAGGCAGAGCGTGCGTGCCTCAGGTTGAAATGGGTCAGCAGCAAATATTTCTGCAGACTGTGGAGTATTTTCAGTGCAGATGCAATCCAAGTGCTCTTTGCAGGTGGACTTCTCTAAGGTGAAATGGTATCTCTTTCACAAATTAGGGGACAGAAGGTTAATAAGGGTATGCCCAGGACTGCATGTTCTTTATATTCTTTGTATAATCTGTGCCAAGAATTTTGTGAGCCGCAGAAATTATGCAGACGTACCTAATTTCTCTTAGTACCTAGGGGACATAAGAACATAAGAAGAGCCTGGCTGTATCAGACCAGTGGTCCATCTAGTCCAGCATCCTGTCTCACACAGTGGCCAACCAGTTCCTCTGGAGGTCAAACAACAGGGCATAGAGGCTGAGGCCTTCATTAGAATGTAAGAAGAGCTCTGCTGGATCAGACAAATTGTCCATCTAGTTCAGCATCCTGTCTCACACAATAGCCAACCAGTTCCTTTGCAAGTCCAACAACAGGGCATAGTAGGGCTTCCAAGTCAGCCTGGGGGGCGGGGGATCCCCCGCTAAAGGGGTTCCCGATCCGTCGGCCAGCATTTGGCTGGCGGGGGGAACCCCAACCCTGACGTCGTCCAGCGAGGACGACGTAATGCCGTCACCGGAAGTGACGTCAGCACGTTGGGGGCGTTGCCAGGGCGACGCTCTGGCAATCGCCCCAAAACTCTATGATACCATAGAGTTTTGGGCGATTGCCAGAGCGTCGCCCTGGCAACACCCCAACGTGCTGACATCACTTCTGGTGACATTGCTGGGCACGCGCGCAAAGCGCGCACACCAGGAGAAACTCCCAGCTGGAGGAGGACTCCCCCCCGCCGGTGAGTTTTGAAGACTTGGCAACCCTAGGGCATAGAGGCCAAGACCTTCCCCTGATAAGAAGATTCCAGCTGTATCAGACCAGTGGTCCATCTAGTCCAGCACCCCATCTCACACAGTGGCCAACCAGTTCCTCTGCAGGTCCAACAACAAGGCATGGAGGCTGAGGCTTCTCCTGAGGTTGTCTCTTGGTGCTGGGATTCAGAGGTTTAGTGCCTCTGAATATGGAGGTTCCCCTCAGTCACCATGGCCATTTAATAGACTTCTCCTCCATGAATCTATCTAGTCCTCCTTTAAAGATTGTTTATTCCTGCAGCTTCACTACATCCTCTGCCAGCTACAGTTACAAAGGGGTTATGAAGAGTGCTCTAGCCTTGCTCATGTGGCCTGTGTGTGTTCAGCAGCTGCCTGAATAGCCCAGGGTTGGCCAGAGTTAATACTTGGATGGTAAGCCACTAAGGAAGTCTAGGCTTGCTATGCAGAGGAAGGCAATGGCAAACTGCCTCTGCTCATCTCTTGTTTTGAAAACCCCATGAGGAATCACCGTGAGTCAGTTGCCAGTTGACAACACATAGTTATTAGTAGTATGGAAGCTCATTTAGTATGGTCCACACTCATTAGAGAAACCCTGGAGTCTCTCCATTCCAAAAGGTTTTTTTTCCCTGAAAGAACAGCTTCTGAATTTACAGTTCTTTTGCAATATTTACAGACTTTTAAAGGACCCCATTGCTTTGACGAGAATCCCTTGAAAAGCGCAGAGAGGTTGGCATAGAATCGTACAGTTGTGGCCTCCTGTTGAGTCAGAAACTCGGCACATGTGTTTAAAACCGGCCTTATGTTTTTCACATGTACCAAGAAGGGCTGGGAAATGCTGTCAGTGGCGTATGGAATTTCAGACTAAGCGGAAAGGGCTGAAGTAAGATATTCTAGGGTTGCCATCCTCCAGGTGGGTCCTGGAAATTTCCTGGAGTTAAAGCTGATCACCAGGTCACAGAGACCAGTTCCTTTGGAGAAAATGGCTGCTTAGAAGGGAGGACTCCATGGTATTATACCCCACGGAGGTTCCTCTCCAAGGCCCACCCTCTCCAGGCTTCACCCTTGGATCCCCAGGAATGTCCTATCCAGTAGTTGGCAACCCTGAGATATGCTGAGGCTAGGATCGCCAGGCAGGAGGGTTGTAAGGGGCAGTGCCCAGGATAAAACTTTAAAAAGAGGGGGGAGGAATAAGGGTTTGTCTCCTTACAGGAAGTTCTTACCATAAATGTCCTGGAGATTCCTAGAGCCACCCAGAAGTGGTGAAGGGTAGCTCTAGGAACTGTTGGAAACTCTTTGATAAAACTTGACGGAACACTACCAGGGAACTAGGGTTGCCAAGTCTGTATTACTCACTGGCGGGGGGGAGTCCTCTGTCCGCCGGGAGCTTCCTCGGTGCGCGCACAAAGCGTGCACACCCGGTGACGTCACCAGAAGTGACGTCAGTACGTTGGGGGGCGTTGCCAGGGTGACGCTCTGGCAATCGCCCCAAAACTCTATGGTATCATAGAGTTTTTGGGCAATTGCCAGAGCGTTGTCCTGGCAACACCCCAATGTGATGACATCACTTCCAGGTGACATCATTACGTTGGAGAAGGCATCCTGGCTGGACGACTTTGGGGGTGGGGTTCCCCCTGCCAGCCGAATGCTGGCCGGCGGATCAGGAACCCCTGTAGCAGGGGATTCCCCGCCCCCCGGGCTGACTTGGCAGCCCTACAGGGAACAAGCCCAGATTAAACCAAGTCTGACTGCATTTGTACAGCACATGAAATCATAACACTATCTGTGGTTAATAAACCAATTTTGGATCTTGGCTTGATGGATTGCGGCTAAGCATAGTTAGTGGATAAGTGCAGTTAGCTAGGTTTATTAAACCGTGGCTTTGTGTGATGTCAGAACCAAGGCCCTGTTTCAAAGCTGAACCTGTGTCTGTCATGGGAGACTTTATGTGTCCCAACTACCACTTTGGAGTGGTGCCTGGGCAGGAATTTGGAGCTTCTCTTGCCCAAATGGGTTCAGGTCATGCGCTTCCCCCTTGGCACCTCCTTGGTAGGCAAGCCTTCCGAAAACCTTCAAGCACAACAAGAGGATGTTACTTTACTCTGTCTTCAAGGTTATGGAAGCGTGAGCAAACATTTCCAGTGTGTCTATTCAGCACTGATCTTCATTAGCTCTCCTGTTTGCGGACACCGAAGGGCCACTTGAAATGTGCTGCTCTCACAAATGTTTTGGGAAATCCACTTTGGGGAGAGTTTGGGGTGGTTGCTTTTTTGTTTGTTTGTTTTTTTGCAGATAACGAATAATACAAATGAGGAAATTACGGGACGCTTGTGCCGAGCAACAAATCCATCTATCTTCCCACTACCCATTCATCGTCTCGGAGGCTAAGGAAAGCCGCTTCATGCCTCCGAACAATTTAATAAATATTGCTAAAATATGGCAAGTGCCACAATGGACAATTAGCAATCTGCTAATATAATGGGGAGAGATCTGATGTGGCTTTCCGAAACCAGCTCTGCAAATGTAACGTACAGCAGTGTCAGAAGAAATCAAGAAACATATGGCGAGCTCTCATCAGCTAGCCTCAGGGGACTGCACCAAAATTGCTCGACTTACAACTATATGACATTGAGAGGAGAAAGAGGATGGTACATTTTTTTTTCCCTTTCCTCCTTAGACAATGAAAGTGGCAGGGGGGACCCTACATGTTAGACAGCACTGCCATTCAAAGGAACAAGGTGGTTGAAGGAACTTGTCCTGAAGCTCAGTCCCGTGGTCTAGAAGGAGGTATGGTTACAGCAGTAATATTTAGTGGCTTGGGAGCTGCTTGTGGCTCTTTGACACACCACTTGTGGCTCCTCTGAGCATTTCCTGGGGATGCCAGCCTCCAGGTGGAACTTGGGGATCCCCCGGAATCACAGCTTATCTCCAGACTACAGAGATCAGTTCCCCCTGGCAAAAATACAGATTTTTTGGAAGGTAGATTCAATGGCATTGTACCCCCCTGAGGTCCCTGTCTTCTCCAGGCTCCACTCCCAGATCTCCAAGAGATTCCCAGCCTGGATCTGGCAGCCCTTTCCCCTATCTCCTGACGATGGGCCGGGGGGGGGGGGGCTGGCAACCCTAGCTTCTCCCCCTATGTGGCATCCAGCCTGTGTTTCAGGGATGTGGGCAAGGCCCTTAACTGGTGAGGCATGAGTTTTGCAGGTGGTTCCTCCTCTGAAACAGCCACCTCTGGAGGAACGAGTCAGCGGTGGGCCTCCCTGAAGTACAGGCCTCATGCCAGGATAGGAGGTCAATGTGGCTATTTAGGTTGATAGTCATTGCAGATGTGGCTTTCTACATAGGCGTCAACTACGGGGGGGGGGCTCGAGCACCCCCGGCAAAGCAGAGCACCCACCTAGCCCTTTCTAGGCCCGCCCGTCTGTTTGCCCACCGGCCGGCAGGCTGCCGCCTCTTCCCCCCCTCTCCCCCCTGGCCTGGCCTGGCCTGGCCACTCCTGCAGTCCTGCCTCCGTGGAGCCAGCTGGCACCATAGAGTTTCAGGGCGATTGCCAGAGCGTCGCCCTGGCAAGGTGCCCAGCGTGATGGCGTCACTTCCGGGTGACGCCAGCACGCTGGACATTTGCCCAGCTGGCCCCACGGAGGCAGGACTGCAGGAGTGGCCAGGCCAGGCCGGGGGGGGGCGGCAGGGACATGGTCCCAGCATGCGTTCCCCCCCCCCCCCGGATTTTAAAAGTCGACGCCCCTGGCTCTCTGTGAGCTGTGAAGTGGATACCACTGGGTTAGAGTGTCAGGCAGAGATCTAGATTCAAATCCCCCCTCCGCCATGGAAGCTCATTGGGTGGGCTTGGGCCAGTCAGAGTCAGTCGAAACACTGGAGTGTTCAGGTCAACTGGTGCCCTTTGGTTATGTTGTACATCTGCTTGCATGTTTCCCAGCATCTCAAAATGACACCTGTCTTGGTATACGTCTTTATTGAAGCGTAATCAATTGATTAAAACAACAGCAGCAGCAGCATACGTCTCTAATGGATTGACAGTTCCCCCCCACCCAAGTAACCAAATTGTAGAAAGGAAAACAGAAACCTTTGCTTTCTGACAATTTATTTTTGCAGACCCAAAAGACACACTCCTGTGCTTACCGCCAAGTGTGCTAGTTAAGGAAGCATGGAGATCAAGTTATATGAGGACATCGGAGGCAATCAGCTACTTGCAGTAGCAGCATACCGAGCTAACATATGGGGGAAACTAGGGCATGATGTATGGGGACGCCGACAGCTTTTTTTGGGGGGGAGGGGGAGTCTATAGTGCACCACTAGGCAGCTTCTCTGATGGAATAATTCATCATGCAACACTAATTCTGACTCTGGAGAAAATTGCTTTCTCGCTATGAGACTAGTTTGGGTGTGGGACAAAACAAGAAATAGTCAAAGGATAAGCCCGGGGAGATTTTAAAAGAAATCGAACGGAAGACCAGGAAGCCCTTGAAAAGGATCATCCGATCTAAAGGTGGGCTGCCATCATTGAACAACTTGTTAGTATCACCAATGTCAGCACCTTTTCATGTTGGGATATTTTATACGGCTTTAGGATTATTTAAATTGTTTCCTTGTGTTTTTATTCTTTTCTGTAAGCCACCCTGAGCCAGCCTTGGCTGGGAGGATGGGGTATACATCTGAAAATAAATAAATAAAACTGTAAAAATGAAATAAAATAAAATAAAGGAAATAAGTTTTGAAAGTCCGCTCCCAGCATGGTACCTAGAATGTACTCAGAAGTCTGACGAGATGGAGAGATTGGCACCATGAGAATCTTAAGGAGGAATTTGTTAATGTTTCTTGTGCCTCTGGCGGAGTGGGATTTACCCCTCCAAAGCCTTTGTTTCAGTAGTGCATTGGTCTTTAATGTGCCATGATACTCCTTGTTATGGCCACCCCATTGAAATTTGTGACATGGGAGGTCTTATAGCCTTATTGATGACCTGAGGCCTGGCCTGCACACGTGTAGGAGAAGGACATACTGGTGGAATGGACTGTACAACTGCAGACTGCAGGAACAGATGAGCCCTCACAACAACCCAGTGAGGGAGGTGCGGCTGAGAGTGTATGACTGGCCCAGGGTCACCCAGCAGGCTGCCGTGATGGAGAGGGGTTTTGAACCTGGGCCTCCCAGATCCTAGTTTGATGCTTGAGTTCTCCATCCTGGGTCTCGACACAGTAATTCTGCACAGAAATTACACGGTTGGTCTGTTTCTCCCTTACTTGGGGAAGATCCACCCAGCAACATTTCCCACCTTGCTACTTGACCACTGGATGCGCTGGACCTGACTTGAAAGTACTGGTCCCCTCAAAGCCATTCAGACAGCCCATGTACTGAGCTGCTGCTGGGAGAGCATAAGAACATAGGAGAAGCCAATGTTGAATCAGGCCAGTGGCCCATGTAGTCTAACACTCTGTGTCACACAGCGGCCAAAACCCAGGTGCCTTCAGGAGGTCCACCAGGAGGGCCAGTACTCCAGAAGCCCTCCCACCATTGCCCCCCAAGCACCAAGAATACAGTGCATCACAGCCCTAGATGTTGTCCTCCCTGAGGGTAAGGAGAATTTCATCACACATCAACTGCCATTGTGTGGGGAAATGGTTGTCTGTGGGAGGTCAACTGTTTTACTCAAATGTTACCTGATATATTGGATCGGTTTGCACCTACGCGCCAGTAAATCAGTGAGAGTGAAGGTAGTTGTCTGCGGCTGTTGGTTACCTCTTTGGCAATCATTTCATTGAAAAGAATGTGGGATTGGGGAGGGGGGACTGAAAATTATCCTGCAATCGCTGGCTTCTATTTCAGCAAAGCCATTATTTAAAGGATTTCACAATGGGAACCAATTTAGCATCGCAAAATCCTTTTTTAATTCCCTGGGAGCTTTGGAGTAGATCATTTAATGGAAGCTGGATTATGTTTGTAAAATTCAAAAGGTGTTGTTGTTGTTATTGTTGTTGTTACACTCCTGTTAGCTTCAAAGCAAGCTAATGAATAATTGGTTCTATCAGTGGAATTCTGGAGATGACATACAGAGCTGTCATTTTCTCCATATTTGATCTTTTGGTCATGTATACTTGGTTGGGAGGAGAGATGTTGGATTCTGGATTTGATAGGTGAAAAGAGAATGCAGGCAAAGGACATGGGTACAAATGAAGTACAAAGACCTTGCATCAGCTAAGATATTCTTTGGGTCAAACCATTGCATTTGTGACCATGAACTTTTCTGTCCCCAACTATCAGCACTGCATATCTGAAAAATCTTGCTGGATCAGACCAGGGATCCATCCAGTCCAGCGTCCTGTCTCAAACAGCAGCCAACCAGTTTCTCTGGAGGTCCAACAACAGTGCACTGAGGCCTAGGCCTTCCTCTGAGAGGAACATTTTTAGTATTGAGCGGGAGGCGATGAATTCAAACAACAGGCTTTTATTCAGTGATATTGCTCAGCTCCAAAGACAGCTCTATGAGAGCGGCACCTTAATTTATACTGTTCCAACACACAACTTTCAACAAAGTAACTATATACAAGCAATACTATTGGACCCAAGCAGGGCTCAGCGATTGGATATCTAGATTGGCTTTAGGACCAATGGGAGTCTTTATTCATCAGCCAATAGGACATGGAGCTTTAGGATACCAGAGCCCTTTCATGCTATTGCTGCTTCAATGGTCCAAAACACAAACACGACAGAACATCAGAAGAACTCTGCTGGCTTAGAGCAGTGGTCCACCTGACCCACCATCCTTTCTCATGCAGTGCCCAACCAGTTCCTGTGGCGGTCCAACAACAGGGCATAGAGGCCGAGGCCTTCCCCTGATAAGAACATGAGAAGAGCCCTGCTGGATCAGACCAGTGGTCCATCTAGTCCAGCATCCTGTCTCACACAGCGGCCAACCAGTTCCTCTGGAGGGCAAACAACGGGGCAGAGAGGCCGAGGCCTTCCCCTGATGTTGCCTCCTGGCACTGGTATTCAGAATGGGGAGGTTCCTAGGCTCACTCTTTGCACCCCCTCCCAGTGGAGGAGTGGATGCTACGCTTTAGAGCCTGTGTTCTGGTATGGAGAACTTATAAATAGTTCTCAGCAGAGCAACGTTAGCAATAAATTACCACACTGTTTGCTCTTCTCCTTACCTGTTTAGGCAAAGGGCTTCCTGTTTTGCGCTAGGTGCCCCCTTCTGTGGGGTTCCTCTGGCCAGTGTCCCCCTGTAGGCTTTCTAAGTGTGCACAGCAGGAGGCAAGGGGGGGGGAGACCCACATCGGACAGCATGCAATCTGAATACAGGTGTTCCGCCTAGGGTTTGGGTTAATATTGTATCTGGGAGCGCCATGGTCAGCTTCAGGCTCTGGGGTGAAATAAATGTGATGTTTGCTGGCCCCTCTGGAGAACTCACTCTAAAAGTGCCACGGGGCCTCGATTCTGGTCAGGACTACAGCATGGGGACCAGGGGAGGGGGGACACCAGGCGCAGGAAGACGGCAGGAGCCTCTCCTCCCTGTGCACCATGGTCTTAACCAGAACTGGGGGGGGGGGGGCACTACACTTTTAGAGGGAGTTCTCCACAGCTGCTGTATGGCTTGCGAGTCCCTGTGGAGAACATGTGACAAATGTCATGCCTTTTTAAACCCTGAGCCCCTATCCTAGCTGTGCTGGAGCACAGGAGCACAGTGAGGGGCTAGGCACGGGTATACATTCACTTTACATACCTTTAAAGGGATTTTCAAAACTCAGCTTATTGCTAGGAGAGCATTCAGCTGACACTGGGGGTATGAGACATTTGGGAGGCTGACTATACCCCAGTCTTCCTCCCAACACAACCCTGATGCTCCCCAATTCTGTACAGTTGCCAGGGTTATTATTTTAATTATTTATTTTAATTATTTTCCCTCCGCAGCGTCGTTGCATCTTGCATTCATCTTACACGCACAGTTAGCTTAACTGTGCATCATTTCCATGCAGAACTATGCACTGTTAGCTTAACTTCCGCTGTATACCCTGGACCATCAGGTCAGTTTCTAAAAGAATAAATGGACATGAGTCTGACATTAGAAGCTACAACATTCAAAAACCAGCGGGGGAATATTTAGCTTCCCAGGACGTTCAGTTGCAGACCTAAGAGTAGCAGTTCTCTTCCAAAGGAATTTCAAAGGGAGATTAGAAAGAGAGACTGCTGAATGGCAACTGATAGTGGAGCTCAAGACAAGGCATCCTCCTGGACTGAATCAAGACCTGGGTTTGCTGTCTCATTACCAATGCTGATTTGTCTACTACCCCACTGCATATCACACCTAATTCAGTCATGGCTGCTATTGTAATTCACCAGCTATTGTAATTCAGCATCTGAAATCACTCCACTATCCAAGATATAAGGGCAAGTGGACTCATATTCTAGCTGTGTCTGATGAAATGAGCAGCGACTCACAAAAGCTCCTACCCTGCCACACGTTTTGTTAGTCTTTAAGGTGCCACTGGACTCTTGCTCTCTTCTTCTAACACGGCTGTCCATCTTGTTTGTTAGCTTAACTGCTCATCATTCTCATTCCAGAGCACAGCTGAATACTTCTGCTCTAAGGCGCTGCTGTACAATCAACTCCATACCCTCCACCCTGAGATTTATTTACCTAGAATGTATTAACCCCCTCCACTTTTCATATAAACCTCAGAGGTGGCTATGTGTCAGTGCTGGTCAGAGATTGACAATTTCCTCTTTTGGATCCTTACTTGCTCCTGCAAGTACATATTTCTTTCCTCTGGGAAACGTAACATTGACAGCCTCTTTGCTTCCTTCTAGTTTTTGTTTTGCAGAGCTGAATCACTTGCATGGGATAGACTTGGATGCTGCATAGCAAACTTTCTTATCTGACAAGCCTCATCCGGCCTCTCCCGTGGGCCTGATTTACCACCTAGGCCATTGGACTGAAATGACTCCGCTCTTGTGAGTGAGTCATCTAGGAAAAGTTGCTAAGTAACCCACTGCCTTTGAAGTGGGACCCCCCCCCTTGCTAATTTACAAGTGCAGTGCGTGCCTACGGATCTATGGATCAGCCTAGAGCGGTGCCTTCTGAGACACTATATTCTCCTTGGCCAGAAACAGCAAGCTTTGACAAACTTGATATTGATTCAGGGCATCTCACCCCGGACAAAATGCCTGCCTCTGCATGTCTCGAGATAATAGGGCAGAGCCAATGATCACCAGCCACATTCATGAGTTTGAGTAGAGTTTCCAGGTGTGATTGTCCTGGCTGTGGGGGGAGGGAGGGAGCTGTCTGGGAGTGGGGGGACAGAGTGACATCTCTGCACATGATGTGGTCAGTGTGATGGTGTCACACAGAAGTGACATCATCATACCGGGGATGTTGCATATAAACACTCTAGCATTTTGGCTGAAACTCTATGGTTACCATAGAGATTTTGGACAAAATGCTAGACCGTCGACACACTATGTCCCAGGTGTAATGACATCACTTCCATATGACATCATCACGCTAAGCATGTTGATACCCAACAGGCCTCTTAGGAGGTGAGTCTTCCCCCACTGGCCAGCTGGCTGGCGGTGGATTGGAGTCCCGAAGATCGAGGGATCTCCTGGCTGGACCAGGGGTCTGGCAGCCCTATTGCACAGCTTGGCAGACATCTCCAGCATGACAAGGAAGCCCGGCAGACACCTCTGCCAGAAGAAGAGAGGATGGTATGTTGTGTTGTCAGAATGAGAACCAATTCTTGGGTTGTTCTTCAAAAAAAATCATGAGTTTAAATGGGGATATTTGCACCCACCATTGTGATTATTGCACATGATTGACTTTCTGTGCAATAAATATGGAAATGGAAAACAGATATGGCAACAACAGGAACCACGGCTCAGCAATAGAACTTTATATGGCATACAGAATGTCCGAGGGTCAATCCCCGGCATCTCCAGGCAAATGAATCAGGCGGTAGGTGATGTGAAAGACCTCTCCTTGAGACCCTGGAGAGCCCCTGCCAGTCAGAGTTGACAGTACTGACCTTGATAGACCAAGAGTCTGATTCCGTATAAGGCAGCTTCATATGTTCAAGAAGGAAATTCAGCTGTTTCAAGTCTTTTGCCCTTTCCCCAACTGTTGCCACCCTGCATGTGTATTCCATTGAAATTCAGATACTTTTTTGAACCCCTGCTTAAAAGACAAAGTGGGAATTCTATCTGAGGTGACAGTAAATACCCATCTTGGAATGGCTAGAACAGGGGTGTCAAACCATGTGGCCCGCGGAATGCCTCAGGCCCCTGGAAGGCTTCTGTCAGGCCTGCAGCGGAACGGGCTGTCTCCTGATTCTTCTTCCAGTTCTTCTGCTGCTGCTGTGTTGTAGCTTGCTTTGCCAGATTCTCTCAATTGCTCAGGAGAAACAGATAGGTAAGGTTCTGTTCCCTGCACTGGCTGAGGCTCCTCCCCCTTCCATGGGGAGAGAGGGAATGAGCCAGAGCTTGCTTCCTGGCCAGGCTACCTCAATTGCACAGCAGAGAAAGGCAAGCCTTTCTTCCCTTCCATTGGTTGAGGCACCTCCTCAAAGGGAGGGATGAAAGGAGGGAGAGCTTGCTTTGCTTGACTGCATCAATCACAGAGGAGAAATACAAAGCCACTTTTAGACCAACAAAGTTTTATCCAAGGTGTGAGCTTTTTTGTGTGTTTTGTTGTGCTTGTTATGCTGCAGCTCTCCTGAGTGCAACTGGGTTCCCTCCCCCTTTTTACTGTATTCATGCCCTCATGATCCAGTCTTGTTCAGTAGGAAAACAATGTGAACTATTTAGATGAGGAATAACAACAAGCCAGTGAGGTGCATTAGGCTGAGTGTGTTGTGTCCAGACCAAGTTCACCCAGCACAAGTTCTCATTTATGTCAGATCTAGCCCTCATAACAAATGAGTTTGACACCCCTGGACTAAAATGATGCGCAGTGTGTGTCCAGAAGATATTAAAGGACTAACTTGATGATCTTCGGTAACATTCAGCCTTTTGATTTTGCAGAAGTTGCTTTCATCAATTCAGTAAAGAAGAGTAAGAGTCCAGTAGCATCTTAAAGACTAACAAAATCTGTGGTAGGGATTATCTGAAGAAGTGAGCAGTGCCTCATGAAAACGCCTATCTTACCACAAATTATTTTATTCTTTAAGGTGCTACTGGACTCTTACTCTTTTCTGTTGCTACAGAAGAAGGAGGAGGAGGAGATTTATACCCCACCCTTCACTACCCAAAGGAGTGTCAGTGTGGTTTACAAACCCCTTTCCCTTCCCACAACAGACACCCTGGGAGGCAGGTGGGCTGAGAGAGCTCTCTCAAGAATTGCCCTTGAGAGAACAGTTCTGAAAGAATGTATGACTGCATTTGGTAGTCAGTGCCAGATTGTGTGACTTTTATGGTCCTTCATAATCATAGTTCGATTTCCCACAAGGAGCTGCCCCGGCGTCGTTCTTCCGTTTTCCCCGATTGCATGCTTCAGTTTCTCACTATTTGCCGCGGGGCGCATTTTGACCCGCGACTTTGCACGATTTCCCCTGAGGCTTCAGCGATCCTGTTTTTTGAGGATCACTGAAGCTGTGGGGAAAATCAGGCAGAGTCGCGGGTCAAAATGTGCCTCGCAGCAAATAGTGGGAAATTCAAGCATGCAATCGGGGAAAAGGGAAGAATGATGCCAGAGCAGCACCTCGTGGGAAATCGGTCATAGTATAATAACCTAGCCCTGCCTTAAGAGTATTGATAAATCTATCTGTGCTGAGAAGTAGTGACTTTTCATTTCATTTACTGGAGAAGAATCCATGTCTACCAAAATCATAGCTGTCTGGGTCTTTCAGCTGACCAACTTGGATAAAACATGGAATCACTTCCTGTTAATCTTCTCTTTGCCAGCTGAGCTGTCAAATCCTTTAAATAGCCAGCACTGGGTAGATTTTATTACCTGCTTTTTACAGTCAGTAGTATCAACTCAAGAACTGATTGCAAGTACTGTTAGCTAGCTGTGTACATGGGCAGGCACTGAAGGCACGCAAGCACACTAAGTAGTAAGTCTCAGCTCAAAAATCTCAATTTGACCTCCCCCTTTTTACTATGTGCCCTTTTAAAAATTGGAAGTGGTGGTAGCGGCAGAGAGAAAATGGGGGGCAGACAGTCTGATCAAGTGAGAAAACAGTCAGAAATGCAAGCAGACACATCTGAATTAATTCGAACACATCCAAATAGCTTGCTGAACAAAACTAGTGGGTGTATAATGATAATTATATCTGAAGTGGGTAAGAACGGCTGTTGCAAAATGTGTCAGCCTTTAGTACTGGCATAATGCTATTGTCTAAGGCTGATGTCATGGGGTATTTTGCATTATTTTGAGAGATCTTGAACAGACAGCATCTATGGATATGTTGTGTCATCCAGCACAGTTATTTTTTTTTGGGGGGGGGGGGAGGGATATAAGGGTCTTATATGGCCTTTCTCTTTTTTGCTTTGAGATTTCGTGCTGTGATATGTTTCTAGTGATTTCTGTAGTACCTAACTTTTTCTACATTGGATTGATTTGTGTTATGCGATGGTCATTGCAAAAAAGTTGGGTATGTTTTTAGTGAGCTGTTTATTCTTTTTTGCATGCTGGTTTCTGTGTTGCCTTTTGGGTGTTAAATGGAGTATTTAGGAGAATCCCTGTAAAATGTTCATAAACATCAGGAGTGGGTTTAGCGCATGGATCCATTTTTTTAGTACAGAGCTATTAATATTTAGTCGACCACCAATAAAGACACTGGTGTCAAAATGCTTCTGATCTCCCACTGGAGGTATATTTATCAATCATTTTATACCAGTTATCACATTTTTGAATTATGGGGAGTTTTACTTGAGTGTGTTTGTGTATACACACAGACAATTTATTTGGATGAGACTATCGCAGGCATATCGGTTTCATATAGATCCATTGGAGCATACCTGCTTCAAAACCTGTTGCTTAAGGTGTATCTGTTGCAAACCATCTTTTTTGCCACTTTGTTTCTTGTGCATTAGATAATTCTGAGATTTCTCCCTCCCACTATTACAGCTGATCTGCAGGCAACATAAATGGAGAAAACGGCCACTTTGGAAGGTGGACTCTATGGCATATGTCAGATTCTCTGTCATAAGTTTACGTTAGTTTCTTTCCTTAGTCGGGCGGTTGGCTTGCTACATGATCCTACGTCATGCAACCCTCTGTTTCCCTCCCCCAATGCCTCCTCCTTCCCTCCCTTTCATCCCAGCTTCTCTGGACGGCTAATCTTGCTTGGTAACCTTGAAGACTTCTGAAACTGATTTAGGCCAGGTGCCTGGCGTGTGAAATGCAAGCAGAGTTCACAAAGGGGCCGTGGGGGGTGTAGTGCTTCCGCGCCTTTTCACTGTGAGAACCAAACGGCTAGGAGTTTTGTGCTTATTTTATTTTACTCTGATTGGTGATTCACCTGCCTTTACCTTTTAGGGCTCCCCCGCTATAGGGGTTTCCGATCCACCGGCCGACATTCGGCCGGCGGAGGGAACCCCGCCCCAGAAGTCGTCTGGTGAGGACGACTTCCCCCATGTAATGACGTCACCTCCGGGTGACGTCATAACGTCGCCGGCGCTTGCGCAAAAGCGCACACGCCAGAAGAGCTCTCGGGGGGAGAACAACTCCCCCCCGCCGGTAAGTCGCCGGCACTTGGCAGCCCTGTTACCTTTTGAATACTGTATATGAATCCCTGCTGCCCGTAGTCTGGTATTACTGACAAACAACGTGTTCCTGAATGATCATTAAGAAATAAAAGGACTTTTTGCTTTCATCAAGGCCTGGCTTATTTGGTCTGCTCAGAAGCCTCACAGCATAATACCCTATTGAAGTCCCTCCCCTCCTCAAACCCCACCCTCCTCAGGCTCCACCCCTCAAATATCCAGGTATTCCCCAACCTCAAGTTGGCAACCCTAAAAGTGGGGGAGCCAAGAGACAGGTTTACCTCCTCAATAAGAACTAAATCTTGCAGTTATGTAGTCTCTGAACTGCATCTCAACAAAACACCCGTAATACGTTGTGCTAGTTTTTTCTAATGGCTGGCCACCTTTCCAAAGTGGTGCTGCAGAGAATGCATTAGTCTCAAAGTTGCCACACATGTACAATAGTAGTCAGATTTCCTTGTTCTCTGGGAAATGGCACATTGGGAATGCGGGCATAGCTGGAAGAAGACCCTCCCGGCTACAGCTGCCACCTGTCTACCACATACCCAAATGCATCCTGGGGGAGTAATGATTTGATCTTTCAAGAGGCCTGCAAGAGAAGATGAGATTTCTATAGCTCTATGTGACATATTATATCTGGTCTGTTTCTTCCCTTTTCTGTGTTGTGCAACAAATTACAGCCGTGGTATGATCAGAGTTGTTTACACCTCCAAAATAATCAGTAAAATGCAGCTGTCTTGCTTCCCCTAATGCATCTTTTGAATTCAAATGTTCTCTAATGATGTGTTTCCCCCACCCCTGCGGTGCCAGAAACAGGCACACTGCTATGAAAAATTCACCATTGAGAAGAGAGCTAGGAGTGCTTGGAGATGCCCACCTGGCGAGCGGGCGCACATTTTTTTTTTTACTGAACAGGGGAGGGAGGAAATACTCGAAACAACCCGAGTGGGTTTAATTAAAGCACACAGAAGAATCCAAATGAGCTGCAAATTAAAGCGCAGAAAGACAAAGCAGGGGGAATGGTCCCTGGAATATAGTACTCTGAGAGTGAAGAGCATGGAATTGGGGGGGCGGATACGTTACTTTCAATCAGAGCTTGCATTAGGACAGGGGTAGGCAATTGTTTCGGCTCGGGGGCCACTTTGTGGGAGCGGAGGTTAGCGGAGGGCCGCACCTTTTAAAATGATTGCAGTAATTAGTTAACTTTGCATTTCAGAAAAGGTATAAATTGTATCACAAAAATCAATAAATATAAATTAAATAAAATAGTGGTAGTTGTATTCAATTTATTTACTGTGCTAATTTCATATCATCTATAGCTGCAAGCACATTTAATTTTAGAATCAGTTTAATGAGAGAAATGTACCCTATCCCACTTTTCTACAATTTTTTTTGAAATCAGGAGATTGCTTGTTGAGAAACCACGTGGCCGACTGTCTTGGTGGGCCGCAAAAAACTCTGTGGTGGGCCGCATGTGGCCCCTGGGCCGCAATTTGCCCACCCCTGCATTAGGAGGCTGCAGTGTGTGTAGAGATTATGTCAGGGGTGTCAAACATGTGGCCCGGGGGGTGGATCAGGCCCCCGGAGGGCTTCTATCAAGTCTGTACTGGAACTGGCCAGCTCCTGCTTCCAGTTCTGTTGCTGCTGCTGCATCACAGCTTGTTTCACCAGACTCTCTCAGTCGCTCAGCCATTTCATGTTTTCCCCTGGGTCCTAGGCTCAGAACTCTGAGCATGAGATTTCTGTGGTGAATGTCAATAAATCAAAAGGAGGTTTGCAGCTTACAGATACACACCTGAACAGCATACTCAAGATTGCAACAGCACAGACATTTTCATGCCATAATTCAGAGCAAGAGGTGTCAGTCATCAGATACTGTTAAATAAAGAGAAAATTGCAAAAGTGGTAATGTCTTAAGCAAACCTTTGTGTTTGCGTCCTTTATAAAATTTATATCTCTGCTACCTGGCATTACAGTTTATGACCCACATGGTCCAGCCCAACGAAGTCTCATTTATGTCAGATCTGGCCCTCATAACAAATGAGTTCGACACCCTTGATCTAGGTGGTGGCTGGAGATCTCCTGCGATTACAATTAAACTCCAGGCGACAGAGATCAGTTCCCCTAGAGAAAACGGCCACTTTGGAAGGTGGACTCTATGGAAGTACCTCCCCTCCCAAACCCTGCTTTTCACAGGCTCCACCCCCCAAATCTCCTGGTATTTCCCAACCCAAAGCTGGCAATCCTATGGAAGCGGTAAACAGTAAGTCAAACCACACTAAGTGCTGGTTTAAACAAGCAGCAATGCATGTAATATTCTTCATCCAGAACTGTAGCACCTTAGAAGGCAAGAAGGCTGTTCAGTGATTTTGGAATTTTGGTATTAGGTGTGTGTGACAGACAGTTTAGGTTCCACCAGTCTCCAAGAGCTACCAGTGAGAGCTGGCAAAATGTTGAGGGGGAAAGTCCTGGAAAACAGGGGTTGAAAAATGACAAGTTAGGGGTTAGTAGCAGAGAAGCTGACAGTTTAAGAGATTAGGTGAAAAGGGTTTGTCTGACTGAGCGGACCTGTGTAGAAATGCTGCTTGGAACAGGATGAAAATAGTAAATTTGTAACTAAAGGATCCTAGTTGTAGGCAGTGTTCCCTCTAAGCTGAGTTAGTGTGAGCTAGCTCACAGTTTTTTAGCCTCTGGCTCACAGAATTTTGTCTTAGCTCAGGAAGGAGGGCTCCAGAGCAGACTAATTGATGCAGTAGCCAAATCACTTGCTCACAATTTTAATGCTGGTAGCTCACAAAATGGAATTTTTGCTCACAAGACTCCACAGCTTAGAGGGAACATTGGTTGTAGGTATAGGACCTCAGTTCAAACGTTTTCTTAGACGTTCCTTTCTTTGGTGTTTTGTTTCTATAAATAAAAGTGTCTCATTTTGATTAACCCTGTGGGCTGCGGAAAGAAGCACACATACAATTTAATATCTCAGTCTACATTCATATATTATAAGATTTATTTATTTATTTATTTGTTTGTTTCATTTATATCCCGCCTTGCCAGTAATTCAACCGCAATTCAAGATATGAATGAATGGAGGCAGCGAGTGGTTGGACCAGTGTTTGAGCCCCAGCCCCAATAGCTCTGTGTAAGGGAGTGCTGATTATTCGAGGGGGCTGGGCTACCCTGTCTGTGGATGTTTTCAGAAATGAGAGAAGACCTGAGGTGTGAGATGGTCATAACTCTCAGTAGATTTTAAAAGAGACAAGAAGGGCATAGCTGTGACAGCCTGACCCATTTATAACCCATAACCTGAAGAAGAGAGGTTGTAGAGGGTGATAGGCACTCTGTGCAAGCGGACAAGAAGCATCACACCATGCTTTCAAACAAGCATTCCCCCATGTGCATTCTGGGACAGTATGGAGATTTATGTTAGTAAAGGTAAAGTAAAGGTAACAGTTTTCCTTGCTCAAAAGTCAGTCAAATCCGACTGTAGGGGGCAGTGCTCATCTCCGTTTCCAAGCCGAAGAGCCAGCGTTGTCCAAAGACTTTTTCCGTGGTCATGTCCCCAGCACGACTAAACGCTGAGGTGCACAGAACGCTGTTACCTTCCCGCCAAAGCGGCACCTATTTATCTACTTGCAATTTCTTGCATGCCAAATAGGGGTGCCATTCCCCAGTCGGGGGCAGGGATCCCCCAGCTTTTCGGGTTCCTGCCCACATCTGACCAGGTCTGGTGGGCGTGAAACCGCCCCCCCCCCCCCCGGCAAATGTGACATGCTGACATCACAGAAGTGGCATCATCACATTGGCAATCTCATGCAGTGATGTTCTGGTTTTGGAGCAAAACTCTGTGGTTTGAGAGTGATTTTACCATAGCGTTTTGTCCAAAAAACCAGAGCATTGCCAATGTGATGACATCACTTCCATATGATGTCAGGATGTCATGGCACTCTACTCCCAGTCCCGGAAAGTCCCTCCTCCTTTCCGGCCCGCATGATCATTGGACCTGGCAACCCTAATGCCAACTGCATATTTGAACTGACAGTCAGATGTCCATTCCTACAATTCTAGCATCTTATCCAAACCATTATTTCCACTTGTCTCAGATGAGAAAAACTGTGGACTCCAGTAGTATCCTAAAGAAAGGTCTTTCTGGAGACACCCGTTTGCTATGGGAAGGTAGCTGTGTTGCCTCCACAACCTGATAGCAGTGTGACCAGCAGGAACCTAATTCTCAGTAGGAATTAGGGCTTCCCATTTCCAGTGTCATTTACTGGGAAGTGAACAATAGTAGCTCATGATTCTACGGTAGAGTCATATGGGGTTTCCATCGTCTGATGTGGAAAGGAAAACATTCATCTATACCATCTTGTAAAATAGATTTTTCTCTTTCCATGGATTACTGTGGGAAACTGATGCGCTCACAGCCTTCTGTACTAGCCTGTTTCACACATTCCGTAGCTTACTGTGCTATATATAGGGAAAGCCTGTGAAAAAAAATGGGGGGGGGGAGGTTGAGTGCTTCTTACTACACTTGCATCAACCCTTTTAATTCCCCCCCCTCCCTGTGGGTTGGATTGCCATCTCTAAAACAGGAGACATCTGAAGATAGCCTCTTTGCACAAATGCCACAGCATGCTCAGCAGCTGGTATTTTCATCCATGTGTGATATCAGCCTCTTTCTACTATACCTTATTTAAGATCCAGCACCATTTCTACCTTCTGTTGTCATGACAAGCCAAAGATATTGGTTTTAACTTTGGCTGGAGAAGAATTTTGGAAATGGTATTCAGAAATGAATCCTGGCTGTTTGGAAACATCAGGCTCATTGTGATCCGAACCGAAATCTATTTGGATTTCTGTTTGGTTTTCACGTGACCTTGGCCCCATTCCAAACTTACCCTCCTTCTCCATAACTTAACTTCTAGCAACACTCTGGGGGAGCAGGTGGGAGGGCTGCTCCTCAAACCTTTATTAGAACTTAAAGCTTTACCAACACGTCTCGGCACAATGATTGTGGGGACTGTAACTTGCCAACTGAGAGCTGGTGGAGTGGTTGAAGTATCACAACAGTGCCTGGGAGAACTGGGTTCAAATCCTCATTTAGCCTCGGAAACTCTCTATATGACACTGGGCCCATCACCCACTCTCTGCCTAACCAACTTCACAGGTTCGCTGTTGTGAGGATAAAATGGAGGAGGGGAGAAAAGTGATAAGATTCTTTTGGTCCCAATGAGAGAGAAAATCAGGATATAAAATCATCATCATCATCATCATCATATTTAATTTATAAATCACCCTCCCCCGAAGTGCTCAGAGCGGTGTACATCACTATCAAAACATACAACAGATTTTAAAATATACAGTAAATAAATAGTTACAACTAAAATCAACCAACATAATCCAGATCATTGATGGTATGTACTGTATTGCTCTCCCTCCATAGGGCAGATCATAGGCTGGGCATGGTAAAGGCCACTGCTGTCCTCAGCCCTGGCTCTAGCTGAGGACATCCAGATGTCTTTTATGCCAGGGACCACCAGTAGATTTTGGTCTTTTGAATATAAGGCTTTTTGTGGGACATACCAGGAGAGGCAGTTCCACATGGGTATGTTGGTCCCACACTGTTAAGGGCCTTAAAGGTTAGAACCAGGTCTGGAAGTAGCCTTCCTGGAAAGTTGTGAAGAGCTTCCTTTTCACGGGCGTTCCTTCACCCATGCTGAAAGGTACCTTTGGGGCAGAGGCAATCGACATAAGGCCTCCCAACATAGCAGGTGGCTTGGCAACCCTACTTATTAGGACAAGCAAAATTGATAGAAAATATTCTGCAGGACTTCAAGCTCACCAGGACAGTTCATCAGAATATACAGGGCTATTTTGGGGCAGGAATGCACAGGAATGGAGTTCCAGCTAGCTCCTGAGTTGGCCACACCCAGCAGGAGCTCATTAGCATAATAGGCCACACCCAACAGCAGAAACTCACTAGGACTGGCTACATTAGGGGTATGTGGCCTAACATGCAAATTAATTCCTGCTACAAAAAAAAGCCCTGGGTTTTGACAACAAACAAGGTAAACAGAGTAAGAAGCAAAAGGTGGGTGTGGCTGGATGCCCACTCTTCTGGTAACAAAGGGGTGTGGCCTAATATGCTAATAAGCTGTGCTGTCAGTGGTGTTGCCTAATATGCTAATGATTTTCTGCTGTTGGGTGTGGCCTATTATGCTAACGAGTTCCTGCTGGGCTTTTTCTACAAAAAAAGCCCTGAGGATACATATTCCACAATCCTTAAAAAGATAGATGGGTGAGGATCAAACTTTTCAGCCCATGGTGTAACAAGCTGATCTTGCAAATATCCTCTTTCTGGCCTTACATACCGCTACAGAGTCTCTAGCATCTTAGTGTCTGCAATCATGAGATGGGGTTTGGTGGTATCACCTTGAGTGTTGGTACTTAGTAGGAGAAATTCCAGACTAGGGTTGCCAGGTGGGAGGCTCCAGCCCACTCTCCTGGATCTTCCGGTGCATGTGCAAAGTGCACACACTGTGATGACATCACCCGGAAATGACATCATTGCACCAGGCACATTATGCTGGGGACGCTCTAACATTTGACCAAAACTCTATGGTCACCGTAGAGTTCTTAGCCAAATACTGGAGCACCCCCACATGATGTGCCTGGCGTGATCATCACACCAGGGGTTCTGCAGGGGTGGAGCTCCCTGCCGGCCAGCTGGCCAGCAATGGATTGGAGGTATCAAAATTGGGGAAACGCCCGCACCACCAATGGTGGAATAGCTACCCTATTCTGGACTTTACCAGGAATTGTCCAACATGTTATTTGTGACTGTAATTATTTCATGTTTTGGTTTGTGTGTTTCTTTAAATGTTTTGTTTGACTGCAGTAATGTAAAGAGAGTGATAGAGGGAGAGGAGTGTGATGTAATTGGCTGATGAGAGAGAATATGGGAAGAGGGGTGTCTTGAAGGAGATTTTGTGTGTTTTAGAGAGACATGGAAAGAGGAGTTTTTAGTTTGTATGGCAGAAGAAGCAGTTAGAGTCTAGCCTATGTGGCTAAGACAAACAGTTTAGCCTGAGTGGCTAAGGCTGTCAGAGTGGAGTTTCGGTGGTTTGAGAGACAGTGTGTGACACCCAGCTTTATCAGTTATATTTGTAAGTTCCTTTCTTCAGCAACAGTTCAAAATACCTAGAAACATATGTTATGTTTAAGTTTAAATCATTATTTAAACTTCTCCCAGCAGTCAGAACAGTCCTTCCTCAGGGCCACATAGTCCTCTGAAGTGCCCAGACACAGGGTCATTCTACCATAATAGAGAAAGTTGGAATTTTTAATCCCTGGTGGCAGCAGTAATCTACAACGTTTATGTGAACATAGTGTGTTTTAAAGGAAAAAACAGTCTCCCCGATAAGAAGGATGTCACAGAGACTGTATGTAATCATGGGGCTTTGAAGAAGTGGGCTATTCACAGAGGGTTTCCAATAGCAGCAGCGGAAGAAAGACTCTATAGCATCATTCATAACCCCCCCCCCCCTCCAAACCCTACCCTTCCCAGGTTCCATCGTCAGATCTTGAGGAGTTTTCCAACCCGATGTTGGCAGCCCTAGCTGGCAACTCTGTGTTCTCAACAAACAGAGAATGGAAAGTAACTGTGCTCTAAATGTAAGATGTAGTTAGTGCCAGAAAGTTGTCTCCCTGGAACAGACGTATGTCATAGCTACAAAAAGCAGGCATACGAGAGAAAGCATCAAGCGTGTGGGCCAGCTGATAGTCCTGAGCTCTCAGCCTGCAGACCTGAAAATGAGCTCCCAAATGTGAGTCTCGAGGTGACAGACCGAGACCTGGCAACCCTGAAGTCCTCGTCGTGTTCTCACCAGCATTCTCAGGAGGAGCCCATCAAAAAAGAGGCATCAGATTTAGAGAACTTTAGAGAACTTTAGAGAAGAACTGTTTTGCATCCCATCTGATTCGAGACCAAATTACCTCATTAGAATGCATTCTGAATCGAGACAGGGGACGCACTAATTTTTACTTATTGTACTGGTTTTAGCTTTTTGTCATGGTTGATTGGTGGTTTTAATTGGACATTTTACTCGTTTGCACAGTTTAATTGAATTGTGTGATTTTTATGCAGACCACCTTTGGGAACCCTTCTGGGTAGAAAGGCAGAGTAGAAATTGATAATAATCATATAATATGCATTGACTGCGGTTCTGGAGAAGGGATGTGATTTTATATGCTGAGCACTTAAATAGTAATTTGCACTTATTGTAGCCTCTGTGATTTTTTTTTTAAAAAAACCTTTAAGTTTAAAATGTTTGGGAACAAAGGCATTCTTATCCAATCATGACTGAGTATTAAGAGGAAGGAATATATCTAAGTACTTCATAGGAGGGAGAGACAAAGCATTAAGGAGTGTTTAGGTCTAGGGCCCCCAACGTTGTTGATCATCTGGGCACTTCTGGAATTTCAAGACAGGATGGTGGGCCATCACCCAAGAAAGGGTTCCATAGGGTCAGTCACAAAACGGCTCTGACTGGGGTGGGGGGAGTCAGCAAATGTTGGGAGTTTGAGGCCAGACTTCACCCTATGAAGGAGACAGCTGCTTCTGAATGGACACTCCTTGTAGTCTGAAAAGTGATGCCTCTTGGGGTCTTCTGAAGCACCTCCTGCTCCACTGAGATGGAAGGAAGTCAGGACTGATTCTGTGCTCTGGGGGAAAGAAGTGTGGCGGAATGTGCCTGTCCAGGCCTGCAGGCCCTATTCTGTCCTGCCCTCCTAGGTATTTCTCAGCACCTAGGGGGGCTTTTCTTCCACTATCGGGTAGCTCACCACCACCACCTGATTCTTTGCCATAATTACCCACTAGAAGGGTCAGGACTCCCAGCTTTCTTTCCTAGTTCTGAGGCCTTGCCTCTGTGTCTCCCGCTCCCTGGTCAGCACAGGAACAATTTACAGCCTTGTGCACCCTTGGGGGAATAGCCACTTGCCAACTGCCTGCCTTCCCCCGGGGCCCCTTTTAAAATAGCATGTCCAAGATGGTGTGGTACAGAGAACCACTACCGGCATCAAAAGTTATAAAGTATTTATTAAAAAATAAAATGTTCACAAGCCTGCTTTTAGCACAGCACCAAACTGAGCAAAGGATCCAAAAGATATGGGTAAAATGCAAACTCTCTGTCCTTCTCTCTCTATACAACCTATCAGATGTTAAAATAGGACATCCTTTTGCTTAGGATGTTACAGTTAATTATAGGGTTTTCTATATCTTGAAGATTGCTCCAGCTCTTGAGGAGAGTGCATGATCAATTGCTGAGCAGTCAGGTTAGAACAGATAAAAGGAAGTGATTCTTCACCCAAAGAGTGATTAACAGATGGAATTCACTGCCACAGGAGGTGGTGGCGGCTACAAGCATGGACAGCTTCAAGAGGGAATTAGATAAAAATATGGACCAGAGGTCCATCAGTGGCTATTAGCCACAAAGTATAGATAGGAACTCTCAGTCTGGGGCAAGTAATGCTCTGTATTCTTGATGCTTGAGGGGGGGCAACAGTGGGAGGGGTTCTAGTGTCCTGGTCCCACTGATGGACCTCCTGAGGGCACCTGGTGTTTTTGGGTGCTATGTGACAGAGTGTTGGACTGGATGGGCCACTGGCCTGATCCAATATTGGCTTCTCTTATGTTGTTATGTTCTTACTGTCTTCTCAGTGGAGAGGTCTCTGTGTGCTCACAGAAAAGAAAAGACCTCCTTCCTGCTGCAAGGAGTTTTTATCAAATCTGTTTCTCCACCCCCTGACCAGGTCAGCCCAGGTCAAAGAAGCATTTCTAGGGTTTCTTCCTGGAGTTTATTCCTGAATCCATTCTAGCCTAAAATCCTCCACATCTCTGTTCTCTGCTAGGAGGAGGAGAAGGGGAAGCTGGACCATCCCATTGTCTAGACCAGGGGTAGGCAAATTTGCTCAGCGTAAGAGCCACCTAGAACAGGGGTGGCCAAATTTGCTTAATGTAAGAGCTGCATAGAATAAACATCAGATGTTTGAGAGCCACAAGACATGAACAAATATTACCTGCTTTTATTGGGAAATAAGCAAATTTGCTTTTTATTAAAATTAAATGAGACTGCCAAAAATAATAACAAAAGGGGTAAAAGCAGATATTGATAATGATATTAATTTGTCAAGTGATATTTGTTTGCTAATGATATTTAGCTTCCCCAGCCGCCCTGCCGGGAGCCACATAATATATGTGAAAGAGCCGCATGCGGCTCCCGAGCCACAGTTTGCCCACCCCTGGTCTAGACCTATTAGCATTTTATGAAGGTGAGTCTGGAGGGCAATTGCACTGACTTCCTCCTTCCTAGCCTGTTCTCTGCCCGAGGGGGATGGGGGGACCTGTTAAAATACAAGGTGGAGGTTTGTCTAATTTCAAACCTCCCAGAAAAAAAATGCATTTCTTCACAAGAGGATTTGGGGGAAGTAGCAAGAGAGCACCAGGAAACTTTTCGGTGAAGGGAGCACTGTGGTAACCATGGTCACCCCACTGGGGATCCCTGGTTAAGGCTCCCTCTTTGTGGAGCTGCATATCATGAGGGGAAGAAAAAAGGAAGCACGTTTTCATTCACTCACACGTGTGGCAGAGAGACTGAGCGACGGTGTGAGGTTGTATCAAACTGGCTACATAGCAGATGCCCCATGAGGCACGCTCACTAATATTACATCTCATAATTTTTAGGAACAGAAATAGAAAATAAAAGGATGGTTCTTAAAAACTACGCTTGGAATGTTTTTGAAATTCTGTGTTCTGTTGCATTTTTTTTAGGTAGTAGCACACCAGGCATTCGGTTCTTGCTTGCTTCTCAGTGAGCATTTCAACATGTTGCATTGATTGCAGTCAATATCACTGCACTTGCAAATCTCAAAACAATTTCCCCTCTTTTTTTTTCATTCCATCCCTGTATCATGTGCTATGCTTACACTGTTCCTCTGTCCTCACAGACTTGTATATCTACATGGTGGCCACTGAAGCAAAGATGATTTGAGCCTGGAGACCACATGTCCAGCATCATGACCCTAAAAGAAATAATCACCCTATTCATAGTTTCCTTTGCTAAATGCGGCACAGATCTTGAGGCGCTCAGTTAGGAGGGCCATGCCCTATTCCTCAGAAGTACTTGCTCACTCCACAGTAGGTTGTGCTGTGAAAGGAAAGTAGCAGGGAAGGCGAGGGCAAGGAGGATGCTAGGGTTGCCAGCTCTGTCTTGGGAAATTCCTGGAGATTTGTGGGTAGAACCTGGGGACCAGTGTTCCCTCTAAGCTGAGTTAGTGTGATCTAGCTCACAGTTTTTAGCCTCTGGCTCACACATTTTTGTCTTAGCTCGGGAAGAATGCCTCCAGAGCAAACTAACTTATGCAGTAGCCAAATAAATAATTGGGCTGGGCGGGAACTTGCCGACGCTATCTCGGCCGCATAAAAAGCTTTTTTTGCAGCCTTGACAGCCATCTCATAGGCTTTCATAAACATCCTATAGGATGCTCTTGTTGTTTAGTCAGGGGCTCGATGCCACCGTTTCTCTAGCTTCCACTTCATCACCCTCAGCTCCCATGTATACCATGGGGCGAACTGAGGGCAGGGGCGCAGAGGATGTCGAGGAGCGATGTTGTTGATGGCTGCCGAGAGACCATGTTGCCAATCCTCAACTTGCTCATCCAACGAGCCGCCAGGGGGCCTCGGATCCCGCAGAACCGCCTGGAATCACATGGGATCCATTAGGCTCCACAGGCAAGCTAAAATATGTTTGCCACCCAAACAGGGTTGGAGCGACATATTCACCCAGGCCTTCAGAGCCTGGTGGTCCAACCATGGTCCGACCATAGTCGTAATCTGGTCCACTGTAGCCCCCGCCACAAAAATCAAATCAAGCGTGTGACCGGCTCTGTGTGTGGGGACCGTAACAAATTGGGAGAGTCCTAGTGCTGCCATGGACGACACCAGGTCCATTGCCTGCGTGGAGGTCGCGTCATCAGCATGGACGTTGAAGTCACACAAGACTAAAAGTCAAGGGTGCTCAAGCGCCCAGCCTGATACGGCCTCCAGCAGGGATGGCAGGCTGCTCGCTGGTGCGTTGGGTGGTCGGTACACCAGCCAGACAGCCAAACTCTCCTTGGCATCCCAAACAAAGCCGGCACACTCTATGCCCACAAGATTCAGTGGTGGGAGCACCCTGAAGGTGTAACTCTCCCAGATGAATAACGCCACTCCTCCCCACCACCCCTGAGTCCGGGATTGGTGGAGGACTGAGAAACCAGGAGGTGCCATTTGGGAGAGAGACACAGTCTCCCCTTCTCTTACCCAGGTCTCGGTCACGCACACCAGGTCCACTTCCTGCTCTGTAACAAAGTCATGGAGGATTCTGGTCTTATTGTTAATGGACCTGGCGTTGCACAACACCAGTGTCGGAGTGGGGTTCTCCTTCCTAGCCCCACAACCTACCACCTTCGGGATGGGACACAGATTGGAAAGGGACCGAGCTCGTTAACGTCTCTGTTCCCTTCCCTTCTGCTTCCATCTGGTCCCACCGCCATACCTCCCCATCCCCATAGCTGGGATCCCATAGCTGGTCATCTGAGCACTGGGATCCCATAGCTGGTCATCTGTCCATTGGCAGCCTTTACACATAGCCCTCAGCCGCCATTGGACGTCCAGCCAGCTTTGATGGAATCAGGTGCCCTGGCTTCCCACACACCAACCGTCAAATACTAGACGCTGCCCAATACACCTATTCCGTTCATCTAACCCAAATGTAGGGGTAGTCCACCCATAGCTTAGCCATTTCCTCCAGGGGAGCTGATCTCTGCATTCTGTAGATCAGTTATAATCCTGGGATAACATCAGGCCCTACCTGGAGGTTGGCAACTCTGCGCTGACATAAAAGCAGGAGGCTGGAGTGTCCCGAGAGGTGAGATCTCCCTCCTACCCACAGTATCTCCTACCACAGGGGTGGGCAATTGTTTTGGCTCGAGGGCCGCTTTGTGGGAGCGGAGGTTAGCAGAGGGCCGCACCTTTTAAAATGATTTCATTCATTAGTTAACTTTGCATTTCAGAAAAGGTATAAATTGTATCATAAAAATCAATAAATATAAATTAAATAAAATAGTGGTAGTTTTATTCAATTAATTTATTGTGCCAATTTCATATCATCTATAGCTGCAAGCACATTTAATTTTAGAATCAGTTTAATGAGACAAATGTACCCTATCACACTTTTCTACAATTTTTTTGAAATCAGGAGTGAGTTTGCTTGTTGAGATTCTCATCACAGCCTGCAAGTTAATGTCTGTCAAATGTCTGTTAATGTCTATATTTACTCTTGTTGATCTTCATGCAAGAAAAACTTTGCTCACAAATATATGTAGACCCAAATACAGAGAACATTTTCCCAGCAAATTTCTTCATACATGGAAACTTTTCAGCAGACAAAGATTTGTAAAAGTCAACTAATGTCACAGCATTAAACATTTCTTTCACAGTGTGATCTGACTGCATGTCAGTAAGAACAAGCTGCAGCTCCTCAGGTGTTGACAGTGGCCAACTGTCTTGGCGGGCCGCAAAAAACTCTGTGGCGGGCCGCATGTGGCCCCCGGGCCGCCATTTGCCCACCCCTGCCCTACCATATTTCACTTGGGCACTTTTAAGTCCCTGTTCACTCAATCTAACTGCCCTTTCCCCAGTGCATGAGCGCCTCCTTGTAGCCAGACATTGCATGAGACAGTATGATCAGCCATATGGAGCAGAGGTCCATCCATGGGTATTAGCCGCAAGGTGTGGAGGGGACACTCTGTCTGGGGCAGGGATGTTCTGTTTTCTTGGTGCTTGGGGGGGGGCAACAGTGGGAGGGCTTCTGGAGTTCTGGCCCTGCTGGTGGACCTCCTGATGGCACCTGGATTTTGGCCACTGTTTGACACAGAGTGTTGGATTGGTTGGGCCACTGGCCTGATCCAGCATGGCTTCTCTTAGGTTCTTAACCAAGAAGTAGAATCATGGAGATTTTAAAAAATGTGTTTCCTGCAGTTTATTTACACTGCACTAAAGCCAGTTCGGGGCTGCGGTGGCTCAGAGGTTAAGATGCTGAGCTGCAGACCGGAAGGTCAGTAGCATGGCAGTTTGAGACTCTATTGCTGCATGACGGAGTGAGCTCCCGTCTCCGGCCCCAGCCCCTGCCAACCGAGCAGTTCGAAAGCAAGAAATTGCAAATAGATAAATAGGTACTGCTTTGGTGGGAAGGTAACAGCGTTCTGTGCGCCTTGGTGTTTAGTCATGCCAGCCACATGATCACGGAAACGTCTTTGGACAGCGCTGGTCTTTGGCTTGGAAATGGAGATGAACACTGGTTCTTTGGCTTGGAAATGGAGATGAACACCGGCCCCTAGATTCGGTCTTTGGCTTGGAAATGGAGATGAACACCGGCCCCTAGATTCGGATTCAACTGGCTTTCAAGCAAGGGAAACCTTTACCTTTACTTTACTACAGCCCGTTTGGTGCAGTGGTTAAGTGTGCAGACTCTAATCTGGGAGAACCGGGTTTGATTCCCCAAGTCCTCCACTTGCAGCTGCTGGATGACCGTGGGCAAGCCACAGTTCTGTCAGAGCTGTTTTCTCAAGGACAGCTCTGAAAAGAGCTCTCTCAGCCCCACGTACCTCACAGGGTGTCTGTTGTGGGGAGGGGAAGGGAAAGGAGTTTGTAAGCGGCTCTGAGACTCCAAGTGAAGGGTGGGGTATAAATGCAATCTCCTCCTCCTCCTCCTCTGCTTCTTGTCTCACTCATTCACACAACAAAGTGTGGGTGGGGTTTGTGATCACTGTTTCTGTTTTGCAGACAGTGAACAAAAGTATGAGAACAAGGAGTCTAGTGACCCCTATTTATGACATCCACCTTTGTGGACATGAGAGTATGGCTGCAACCAGAGGTGCTTGCATGTGCGCCTGGGAGGATCTCATTGACTGGTAGAGGAAGGATGGAATATCATCCTAGGGTGATATCACTTGTACTCACAGGATTGCACCATGACCCATGACTTGGCTAAGACCTTGGAATGAGTCCTTTTGTTCCAAGTGGGGTCACCCCGGCCACCAGGTTTCTTTGCTTCCCCATTCCTTTGTACTGCTAAATGTGGCTTGAAGAGATTTTATACAGTAGACAGTTATGGCCGTAGGCTTACAGGTAATTGAGATGAGGGTTGTCCAACTAGGCCAGCCAACTGCACAAGAGTCTCTTTTATTCTTAGGTCTCAGCCACTGGCGAAAGCTTCTTCCATGTATATTAAAATTGCTGTTGTTTCCTTTTACAAATATGACTGTGGTAATAGCCTTATCAAGGAGTCTGGGGACAGATTTGAACCCTTCTCTCCCCTCCCCTCTCCTTGCTGGGAAAAATCTGCTTTTTTTAACCAAGCTGCTTTTTTAACCAGTACCTGCATCCGGTCTCCAGTTGTGTTCGGCCCCACCGCTAGAAACTGCGGTTGCAGGAGACAAATCGCGTTTTATTCGTCATTCAAGGTTCCGCTTGCTCGCTGTGCCATAAATTCTTTTGTAATGGAAAAGCTTAAGACAAATCCATATGTGTGCCATCTATCCAGATGAATTTTGTGCAAAGCTTATGAAGAATCTGTTGTGTAGAAATAAATAAGTTTGGCTTATAGTTGTCAGCTGGGTAAAAGGTCAGATGGTTCCCATGTTGCAGACACCACTGGGGTTAAATAGGTCAAATACTTGCCACAGAAGACTTGGGGTTGTCTTTTTGTTTACTCTGTTCCTTTCTATGCATTCTACTGAGTTGTGTTAGATCCTCTGGAAGAGTGCTGTGGATCTGGTCTGCCCCCCCCCCCCCCCCCAGTCTTTCCCAATCTTCTGTCAATCTGTTTCCCTGGGCAGAAGCTCAAACAACCCAACTTCTGTTCTGATAAGCTGCTAAAAACATGGTGCTTAGACTACTCAGAGCAGCCCTTTCCTCCTGTTTCCTCTCAAACACATTCAGCCTGTTCTTGGGCATGTTTTAGATGCGGTCGGTAGTTCGGCAGTTTGAGACCCGAGTGCTGCATGACGGAGTGAGCTCCCGTCTCTGGCCCCAGCTCCTGCCAACCCAGCGGTTCGAAAGCAAGAAATTGCAAGTAGATAAATAGGTACCGCTTTGGTGGGAAGGTAACAGCGTTCCGTGCACCTCAGTGTCTAGTCATGCCGGCCACATGACCATGGAGATGTCTTCGGATAGCGCTGGCTCTTTGGCTTGGAAATGGAGATGAGCAACCTATCCCTAGAGTCATATTTGACTGGCTTTAGAGCAAGGGAATCCTTTATTTTTACCTAAGTCTCACTTGTTCACTGAGAATCCCTCTTGCTAGGCAAGTGGGGTTTGCTGCCCAAATGTGGTCAACACATGCAGACTCAGGCAGGAAAACAGACAGGAAAGCAATCACATAGAAGCAGGGCTATTTTTGGGCAGGAACACAGAGGAACGGAGTTCTGGCTGGCTCCTGAGCTGGCCACGCCTACAACCAAAACCTCTGGCATATATGGCTACAGAGCACACTGCCCTCCCCACATCAAGGGTGTAGACTTTCCTATTTGGGGTGGGGGACGTGGCTGGGTTTCCAGCTCCTTCCCTCTCCCTCCTTCCCTGCTGGCAGGGCAGCCATTGGGTGCCGCCCAAGCCATGACTGCTGCACTCTAGGGTGAGTGACCTCCCTGCTGCTGGGGCTGAGCGGTGGGAGGCCTGCAATGAGTCCCTGGGCGGGCAGGGATGGAGCCAGCGGTGGTGGCATTGAGTGCCCCGGTGTAGTCAGTGGCATTTTGGCAGCGCCTGTTTAGCCTGGAGGAGCAGTGGGCACTGGAGCTGCTGAGCTACAAGCTGGTGGGCTGCATGGTGGTGGCGGCACTGGGGCGCACCTTCCATGTGCTGTACAGGCACTACTCAGCCAAGCTCCTTACCTGCCTGGCCTCCCACCCTGGGCCAGAAGTGTGGCTCCTTCTCTCCCCTGTGGGCCCCTAAAGTGTCAAGGTAGAAGGAGCTTCCACACCAGAGGAAGGCCCGCCTGGCTCCCCTCCGGCACACCTGTAGGCGTAGTGGGTGAGGAAGAGCACCAGGAGGAGGCAGTTGGGCCAGCGGTGGAGCTGGGCCCATCACTGCAGAGGAAGAAGAGGAGCGGCAGCAGCCAGGAAGGAGGGCACCTCCTAAACCACCCAGGTCAGGCGGGCCGGCATTGGTTGCCCTGGGGGGTGGGGGCTCGTTCACCCTTGGATAATTTCAGGGGTGGCGCAAGCTCCCAAGCCCCCCTGTAGTTGACGCCTATGCCCCATGTTACACACAAGAGGGAAAGGCGGCACCCTCTTTCCCTCTGGGGAGCCTCTCCAGATTTCCTTTGCAATTTCACTCCCCACCAGTCAGCTGAGAGCGAAATCCGCAAGGAAAAGCCTCTCTGCCTTCCCTTCTCTAGCTGACATGTCACAGCTGGAAAAGGGAACTTTCAGATCCCAGGGATTTCAGCAGCACCTTTCCCCGGCTGTCTGGTTTGGAGGGGGGGTAGACTAGAAAGGCGATGCTGAACTGGGCAAGAGAAGCTCAGGGGGGAAAGAGGCAAGCTTCCATGCCTGCCCTGTGCTTTCCCAGCCCCGCCCAATATGCTAATAAGCTGCAATGTCAGGGGTGTGGCCTACTATGCTAATGAGTTTCTGCAGTTGGGTGTCGCCTGTTATGCTAATGAGTTCCTGCTGGGCTTTTTCTACAAATTTCAGAACTGAATGATTTCAGCACAGCCGCCCAAATCCACTGTGAGTCTCAGCAGGAAAAGTAGACCACAAATTGAGTAAGCAAGCAAATAAGTACAGTGGAGTTTTGGCACCATCTCTCCATCAGGTCCATCATTTTACTTGTAAGTTAAAGGCTTGGATCCAGTGATGCGCAAGCAGAAACATAAACAGACTTAGTAAAAGTTTTGCTTGTTCAGGGACTTGTGCAACACGTGGTGTTTTCCCCCTACACAATACAGTACCCAGAAATATTGTTGCCGGCAGAGGTCCTTTCGTAGAAAAAGAAGTGCAGGAGCTCATTAGCATAACTCATTAGCATAACTCATTAGCATATGCCACGTCCCCTGACATCACCAGAAGTGTGTCAGAAAGGGAATGTCAGTTTCAGCCCCATTATATCCTATGGGCCATTGAAATCAATGGCAAAAACTCATACGGTATATGAGGGGCTGGAGGAAAAGGGGTTTGAGGGAGAGGCTCCAAACTTGCAGGGTAGCTGCTGGGGCCTCTCCTCGAAATACCCACTAAGTTTCAAGAAGATTGGACCACGGGGTCCAATTCTATGGGCCCCCAAACAGATTGTCCCATCCCCTCCATTGTTCTCTATGGAGGGAAAAAATGTTAACTCTCCTTTAAATCCCCTCCTCTCCAGTGGCTTTTAAAGTTGCCGCTGAATTTCGGCGGCAATTCAGCGGCGAGCTGAATCAGATTAGAGAATCTGATTCAGCCTGTGGCTGCCCTACTGGCCAGTCCTGAGCTGGCGGAGCTTTGCTCCGCCTCGCTCCGGCTCCAACGGACCCCTGGTTGCCGGAGATTGTAAGGAAATGAATGGCCCTCAAAGCATCACATCATTAACAGCCTTGCTTAGGCCTTGCAAACTGAGGATCGTGCCATAAAGAGTTGATCCATCCAGGGGTCATTTCAAAGAAAAAGAGGTGCAGGAGCTCATTAGCATAACTCATTAGCATAACTTATTTTCATGTGCTGCACCACCTGACATCACTGGAAGTATGTCAGAAGGCAAGAAAGAAAGGAGAGAGAGAGAGAAAGAAAGAAAGAGGTGGGAGTGTGGGGGGAGCTACCAATCCAGGCCTCAGAAATACCACTATTCTGGGAGGATCGCTTCAGTGGTGGCTGAAGCCTTCAGAAGGTTGGTCAGAGGAACAAGGACCTTTCCAGGGGACAGGTTCATTTTCCTGCAGCCATGACACAAGCAGGCATTCCCCCGCGAGGGGGGGGAGGAGGAGGCTGTCGCCAACTCCCGGAGCTGTGCTCCCCCGAGCTCCTGCTCGAAAGGACCCCTGGGATCCATCTCAGGCTGGGTCTTCTTCTTTTCCTGCTGCCATTAACTTTCCCTAGCATTATTGTCTTGTCCTGTGAGTCTTGTCTTCTCATAATGTGGCCAAAGTACAATAGCCTCAGTTGAGTCACTTTAGCTTCTAGGAAGAGTTCAGGCGTGGTTTGACCTAGAACTCACCTGTTTGTCTACAAGGGGTTATCCTAGTTTATCGTCATCAGAGCAGCATGAGATAGGTGAGGCTGAAGAAAGAGATTGATAGGCCCATGGTCAGCTGGTTCGTTTCATGGTGTTTGAACTTGTACCTCTGCAGTCCAACGCTCACTGCCATACTATAGTGGCTCTTATAGATCAGCTCATACAGGTGGTTCTCACCTGTGTACATCTGAAGATATTTCGAAACCTGCTTCTTTTGGGGGGGGGTGGGGGGGGGTAACTCATCATTGCAACTTCCCAGATGGTTGAAAAACTAACCTGAACTACAAGAAGTACGTCAGAAATTGCAAGAATACAAGGAGAACATGTCAGAAGGTTGCTCGTTGATTAAAATGCTTGTTGACATGCAAATCCTTGCAAAGATTTCTTACATTTCCAAATGCCAAGGAGCCAGCTCCCACAGAAACTTAAATGCTTGTGCTAATACCTGTGGTTGTTTGTTGTGATCTTGCAATCTTTGCTCAGTGTGTAGTGCTGGCTAATTATATTCCATAGTGTCAACTAATTAGCTTAAGTGACGATCATTAATTGCCTCAAGTGATTTAAGACATGAATTGTATATTCATATTAGAACCAAATAAGTCTGGGTGACCTTTTGGTACATGAGATGTGGCTTGTGAATGTTATAATATCAGCTGTAGTGTTAGATGCCTCTCTTAACCCAGCCATTGGAAATAGCAAATCGATCTTGGGGACATAAAGAGGAAGATCAGTCAAATGGGTCAAGGTGTTTTTTTTTTCCTCCTGTCAGCTCAAAGAGGACTTTTTGATTCCTGTAATGAGAGTGAGGTGCTCAAGACAAAATTTAGGGTATTTGTCTCTGTGTGCCAATTCACATGTGCACACTGACTGAAGCATTATGATGGTTTGCAGGTATGGATAAACTAGAGAAGATCACAAAACGTTCGTTATCACCTCCAACAACCCTTCAGCTCAGTCGACTCATGGTAAGGTCTACATATGTGGCAGAATGAAATGATCTAATTGACAATGCTACTTCAGACAACTTGTGGGGCATACCACTTTTGAATTCCCCCCCACACCTTGTGTAACCGGTCTTTCTGCCAGTAGACAACTTGTAGGTCCAGAAGAGGGCTTCCTGTTCAGCCCTTTGTCTGCTGTCCTGCATTTTACACCTGCAAAGTGTTTTTTTTATGTTGACGGGCATTCAAAAGCCGTGTGCCCTGTCTTGCCTGAATTGGTGCAGTCCAATCTGCCCCTTAACTGTGCTGTATGAATATACGTAACCTGTTTTTGTTCAGCAGTACAGAACAGCTGCCATTGGAGTATAAGATAGACAATAAAGGGGTCTGCTTTAAAGATATGGTAGAGAAAGAAGGAAAAGGAGCCAGTCTGGTGTAGCGGTTAAGAGCGGCAGACTCTAATCTGGAGAACCGGTTTCAATTTCCCAGAAGCTAGCTGGGTGACCTTAGGCAGGTCACAGCACTCTCAGTCTAAAAGTAAGCATAGCTCACCACCTAGTGGTGCCAAAAAAAAGCTACAGCTTCGGCAGCCAAACATTCCCCTCCCCCCCGATCTCCTGGCTATTCCACACACAACACCATACAATAATTACAATTTAATTTTTGTTTCCATTTTTTACTGCTCAAGATCTCTTACCTGTAGTCAGTGTCAGATCTGGTTCCCTTGAAGAATTGCCAACCCACCCCCCAGCCTCCAGTGGGGAATGGAAAACAGGGCTGTCAAGTCCAGCTTCAGAAAGCCCTGGAGATTTGGGGATGGAGTGTCACGACAGGGCCACGGGGGTTAGGCAAAACAACGCAGGTCAGATAACAGTTCCACAGTCAGCCAAGAGTTCAGTCTGAGAAGAGAGCTCAAACTGTTCTAATTGATGAGCCGAGCGGTCGTTAAGCAAGCCAGAGGTCAGAGCCGTAAATCTCCTTGATTCAGAGGAGTCGAGCGGAAGACGTTGTCACAGGAATGCTGGAGGTCAGAAAGCCGAGATCAAGATGCAGGGTAGTCCGAAGCCAAGAGTCCGAAGTCAAAACTAGGTCCGAAGTCCAAGGAAACGCACGGGAGTCAGAGAGGTGCAGAGCGAGGTCCTGTCCAGGAATCAACGTTGCCAGCACGCCTTGCTAAGAGCCAGCAGTCTGTTGATATAGCGTGCCGGCTCGTTAAACAATTAGCAGCTTCCGGACACCGTCCTGCTTCTGCTAGTATTCAGGACTTAGAGCTCGTCTCCCCCGCATGCGCACCTCACTCCTCCTGTTTTTTAGCTCCTGGCATCTACGTTCACGGAGCCGGCTCACAGGTGGAAGCGAGCCTGTGGGTGATGAGCCTGGACCGGGCAGAGGCTGAACAGCGGCAGATGGGTCCTGCTGCAGGCTTGACTCCCCAAGACTTAAGTCTGTGTCTGTTAAAGGAGCCTGGTCAGGGTTGTCAGGGGCTAATTCAGCAGCAGGCATGACATGGAGCATGGGGAGGACAAGGCCTCAGTGGGATGCAATGCCATAGATTATACACTCCAAAGCATCCATTTTCTCTGAGGGATTGAACTCTATAGTCTGGAGATGAGTGGTAATTCTGGGGGGGTCTTCAGGTCCCAGCTGGAGGCTGGCATCCTTATTCCCTTCCATCTATCTTGCAGATGACATCTTGTTTCCTTTGTCCAACAGAGTCAAATAGGAGACACTGAGAACAAAGGGCTTGTTCGTTGCTAGATTCCATTTCTTGGTTACAATGCTGATGTTAGTGCAACATAACAATGCACGGGGTGTGTGTAGCTTTTAAACACATACTGATTCTTCATGTTTAAGCTGTGATGCTGTGACAAATGAGTCTGTGCTGCATTCTTATTTATGGTGACAAATCCCTCTCCCTGTGTGTTTTATGTTCTTAGTCCTCTGTGCTTAGATTGTGAGCAAGCACCGTTCCTTGGTGGGAAACCAAGTTGCCAGTACCTGAACTGGGAAATGAACTGGAGACGCAATTCTGAATTGTGAAATCGGGTCATTTGACCACTCTTTAGTAATACTGATCAGCAGGGGTCCTTTTGTAGAAAAAGAGGTGCAGGAGCTCATTAGCATAACTCATTAGCATAACTCATTAGCATATACCACGTCCCCTGACATCACCGGAAGTGTGTCAGAAATGGAATGTCAGTTTCAGCACCATTATACCCTATGGGCCGTTGAAATCAATGGCAAAAACTCATAGGGTATATGAGGGGCTGGAGGAAAGGGGGTTTGAGGGAGAGGCTCCAAACTTGCCGAGTAGCTGCTGGGGCCTCTCTTCGAAATACCCACCAAGTTTCAAGAAGATTGGACCAGGGGGTCCAATTCTACGGGCCCCCAAACAGGTTGTCCCATCCCCTCCATTGTTCTCTATAGTGGGAAAAAAATGTTACTTTTTTCCTACTATAGAGAACAATGGAGGGAATGTGGGCAACCTGTTTGGGGGCCCGTAGAATTTGACCACTTGGTCCAATCTTCTTGAAACTTGGTGGGTATTTTGAGGAGTAGCCCCAGCAGCTACCCTGCAAGTTTGGAACCTCTCCCTCAAACCCCCTCTCCTCCAGTCACTTTTAAAGTTGCTGCTAAATTTCAGCGGCAATTCGGCAGCAGCAATTCGGCAGCGGCGGCAATTCGGCGGCAATTCAGCAGAATCTGATTCAGCCCGTGGCTACCCTAGTGGCTGCTCCTGCTCTGGCCCCAAAGGACCCCTGCTGATTCGATTCCAAGCTATTCCTGGTGTTTTTGATTCCAACCGCTGCCCATAAGAAACGATAAACTGATATATTAGGCATATGCTGTGTCCACATAAGCTCTCCAGTCCTCTGTTGGAAGCTTTCTGGGTGATCTGCATGAAGGTTGTTGACAGTATGTTCTGCAGAAGGGAGGCCAGCCTTCATATGGCACCAAGGGATCCCCTGGAATTACAGCTCATCTCTGGACCACAGAGATCAGTTCCCCTGAAGAAAATGGGAGCTGTGGAGGGGTGGACTCTATGGCATTGTGCCCCACTGAGGTCCCTGCCCTCTCCATACTCCACACCTAAATCTCCAGGAGTTTCCAAACCTGGATCTGGCAACCCTACCCACCATCCCTGACCATGGCCAGGAGGGATCTGGCAATCCTATTCCACAGTGTCTAAATATCCAGCCTTATATTGTGCCGGACTATGCCCAAAAAAACTCCATGAATCAAGCGGCAGCGGTATCATTACGAACCACACTAGGAGGATAATGACAGAGGTGGGAAGAGATGATTGACAAAAAGAATGAAAATGTTTTCTGCACTTGGAAAGATCATTTTCCGGATCGGCCCAACAAGGAAGGTATTCAACCAGCGCATTCAGCCAGACCGAACGCGGGAGAATCAGCATGAAGCAGATGCAGAGAACCAAAAATAATGACTGTGCGAAAGAGCATAGAAGATAATGGCAACACAGGGGTAACAGAGAGAGGCTCTGGGAATTAGAAAGAGGCTGCTGGGGCTGAGATTTTGGGGCAAAGGAAGGCGTGGGAGGGCATGGGTGACAGCCTGGTATTTGCGCCAGGAATGAGTTGTTTTGTTGTTTCAACCGGTGAGTGATAAATTGTAGTTAGGGTTCCCAGGTCCCCTTGTCGCTCTGGCTGGGGGATGGGGGGTGTTTCAGGGACGCCCCTGACATGATGATGTCACGCGGAAGTGACATCATCAGGTCGGGCACGTCACATGGGGATGCTCTGGTTTGAGGGCAAAACTCTACGGTAAAACCGGCTTAAGACCAGAGCATCCCCACACGACGTCCCTAACGTGATGACTTCACTTCCAGGTGACATCGGGAAGTCATGCGGAGATGTGACTGTTTGAGCAGGGGTTTCTCTGCCAGCCAGCTGGCTGGCAGCGGCAGGAGCCCTGAAAACCAGGGAAACCCCCACACTGACCTGGGGACTGGCAAGCCTAGTTGTAGTACCTGTTAATTCAGTCCTCTTTAGCAGAAATCCTCTGCTCCTACAGGTTCTTATCACTCTGGTGGGTACATGACTGTTAGTAGGAAGACAGTAGGAAGGATAGGGGCCACCCCTGCCAAGGCACTGCTTGTCTCAGAAGCTGGATGCCCACAAAATAGAGCACAGAAAGCCAGTTTGGTGTAGTGGTTAGGAGTGCGGACTCTAATCTGGGAGAACCGGGTTTGATTCCCCATGCCTCCACATGCGCTGCTGGTGTGACCTTGGGTCAGCCACAAGTTCTTTCAGAGCTGTTCTCTTAAGGACAGTCCTCAAAAGAGCTCTCTCAGCCCCACCTACCTCACAGGGTGTCTGTTATGGGGAGGGGAAGGGAAAGGGATTGTAAGCTGCTCTGAGACTCCTTTGGGTAGTGAAGGGCAGAATATAAATCCACTCTCTTCTCCTTCTAGGAAGACACAGACTGATGTGAATTAAATGGCTTATTGGAAGGCACTATTGCATAATACACTACAAACGCAAACTGCTAATTGAATTAGATGTGTGATGCATGAATACATGGGCAAAGGCATGGCTACAAAAGCCTCAGAAAGATGTGAATGGCTCAAGCAAATAATACAGGATACATCAGCAGACAGTGCGCAAGAATCAGCAAATAAGATGCAAATGTACATTAAAGTTCTAAACCAGTCCTCAGCAGAGAATGCCCTAGTCAGTAGAAAGATGAACCATAACTTACTAAGCATTGTACATATGCTTGAAATGAAATGTTGCAAACATGAGAGCAGACTTAAGGCATGTTAGCTAGTTTAAAAGCTAAACCATGAGTTGCCATTAGGGTTGACAGCACCCAGGTCCCAGTGAGGAATCCCCCGGTTTTGGGGGCTTCTCCCTGCCACGATCGGCTGGCTGGGGGGGGGGGGACCCTACCCTGAACAGGGACATCACCATATGACATCCGCTATGCAATGACATCACTGGGAAGTGACATCATCGTGTCAGGGATGGCACACGAGAGCCCAGTTTTACCGTAGAGTTTGTCTGAAAACCAGAGCGTCCCATCGTGACATCCATGCCCACCCCCGGAACACCCCCAATCCCCCCCACTGGAGCAGTGAGGGGACCTGGTAACCCTTGTTGCCACCCTACCACCTTCCTACCCTTCCGAGTTATCGCTCCGTTCCCTAGCAGGGAATGTAACTCGGGGAAAAAAGAAGGCCTGGTAGCACTCTATGTAGAGTCAAGGTCTGAAATCCAGAGGCTGTAACTGTGCCAATCCAGGGCCAAAACAGTGCCAGTTTAACACTACTACCTTTAGACACATCAGTAGAAGAGAGGACAGGCTGGCAGCTCTTTCTTCTTGCGAGCAGCCACAATGGTGTAGGGGCACCAATGTTAGATTTGGTTGGTGGAGCCCTTCCCCAGGTAGGGACTCGGTGCCTTATCAAGGCAGTGCCAGTCCGCAGTGCAGCAGCATTGCAATCTGAGTATGTGATATGGTAGATGGAGTATTTGGGACTTTTGTTACGATTACATGCTAGATCTTTGCCCTGGGCCTGCACTCAAGTTGGCATGCTGAACAGGTAAATTGGGAAGTTGGGTAAATTGGGGCCAACAGCATTCCTCTAAGGGCTGTGCCTATATATATATATGTGGGGGGGGGGGATACTGTGTGAAAGCAGCCTAAAGAAAGGACCAAATCCTATTGAACTCGGTATGACTTCCAGAGACGCATGGTTAGGATTCTGTAGGTGGTTTGAAATACTTCTTGCTGGTTTATCTTTCATATTTTGCTGTTTGATTTTAAAGAAGGGGGTTTTTTTACATGGAAGAGAGGGTGGCTTGGTACAGCCCAATCTCAACAGACCGCCAAGCAGGGTTGGTCCTTGGATGGGAGACCAATTGGGATGGGCACATACCCACAAATTGGGATGGGCACATACCCACATCAGCCCTAAGTGATCACAGCCGATTAGGACACCATTGTCAGCTTAAGACTAGCTGGACTACAGTCGGGGAGTGCTTCGGGCACACCCTCATTTTTCTGGGGATTTTAATTGTAGATTAGTTAGGCTAGGTAGTTTTAGGCTAGGTATTGTCTCTGCCCTATATTATTTAGTTTGTAGTAGAATAGTGTAGATAGTAACTAGTCTTGTTGTGGCCCAACAAGAAAAGAGGTCGGGGGAGGACAGTGTGCTAGTTAGTAGTTTGCTTGTTTTAAATTAGATACTAGCCTTTTATCCATGCTGCTGGAATGGGAATGTTAAATTTTAATTCTAGGGAGGGAGTTGCTCTGGCGATTGGTACTTCTTGGCAACAGTTGATAAACCTTGGCTTGGCCTGTGACCTGTGTCAGCAGTGCGAAGGCCGCCAGAGCAGATGACAGCTGGACCGGGAATTCCAGTGCTCCGGGGGCGGGGGAAGTATAGCGGTGGGAGCAGGCCAGGAATTAAGGGAAGGAGGTGGAGAAATAGAGAAGCTCGGCCTCCTTCCAGCCTGCGTCCCATCCCGAGAGTGACAGGCAGTGGGGCTGGGCAAGACCCTCCTACGTCATTGGTATTGTGTAATGCCAGGTCTATTAACAAGACCGAAACTCTAAGGGATTTTCTTTTGGAGCAAGGTACTGACCTGGCATGCGTGACCGAGACCTGGGTGCGAGAAGGGGAAACAGTAGCCCTTTCCCAGTTAGCTCCACCCGGGTTTGCGGTCCTTTACCAATCACGGACTGAGGGCCAGGGAGGAGGAGTGGCACTGCTTATTCAGGAGGCTTTCTCCTTCAGAGAGCTCCCGCCGCTGAAGCTCGCGGGCATTGAGTGTTCCGGTCTGGTGTGGGAAGCTGGGGAGAGTTTGGCTATCTGGCTGGTGTACCGGCCGCCCAACGCACCAGCCAGCAGCCTGCCTTCGCTGGTGGAGGCCGTGTCTGGCTGGGCATTGGAGCACCCGAGGCTGATAGTCCTGGGTGACTTCAATGTCCATGCTGATGATCCGGCCTCTGTACCGGTGACGGACCTGGTGTCATCCATGGCGGCACTAGGACTCACCCAACTTGTAACAACTCCTACGCACCAGGCCGGGCACATGCTTGATTTGATCTTTGCGGCGGGGGTTACAGTGGATCAGATCACTGCTACGGCGGTGCCATGGTCTGGCCACTATGCCCTGAAGGCCCGTTTGATGGTGCCTCCCCGACTCTGTTTGGGCGGCGAGAGTATTTTGGCTCGCCCACGGAGCCTAATGGACCCCCAGCGGTTCCTGACGGCTCTGCGGGATCCCTTGCCCCCTGGCGGCTCGTTGGATGAGCTGGTCGAGGACTGGCATGTCCGGCTCACGACGGCCATCGATGAGATCGCCCCCCGACGTCCTCTGCGCCCTCGCTCTAAGCTAGCTCCTTGGTTTACCGAGGAGCTGAGGCTGATGAAGTGAGGACTTAGATGACTAGAGAGATGGTGGCGGCGAGCCCGTGACGGAGCATCAAGAGCATCTTATAGGATGTTTATGAGATCCTATGAGGTGGCAGTCAAAGCCGCGAAGAGGCAATTCTACGCGGCCGAGGTTGCATCTGCAAGCTCTCGCCCGGCGCAATTATTTAGAACAATTCGGTCTTTAACTGTACTGCCACAGGGCAGACCAAATGTTAGGAAATTGGATATCGGCTGTGAGGCATTTGCGAGCTATTTTGCAGATAAAATCCTGCTACTCCGCCAGGACCTCCCGGCCACAGTTGAGACAGTGAGTGAACTCGAGGCCCCATGCACGTCTTCTGGTTCTATTCTGGATCATTTCAGTCCTCTCAGCCTGGAGGAAGTTGACAGATTGCTCTTAGCTGTGCGTCCAACCACGTGCAACCTTGATCCGTGCCCCTCTTGGCTTATAAAAGCTGGCCGTGAGGGGCTACGAGGTGCTCTCCGGGAGATTATCAACAAGTCCTTCGCTGAGGGGCTATTCCCGGGAGCACTCAAGGATGCGATGGTCTGCCCCCTCCTGAAAAAACCATCTCTGGACGCGGCCGTATTGGCCAACTATCGGCCGGTGTCCAACCTTCCCTATTTGGGTAAGGTATTGGAGAGGGCGGTGGCGTTACAGTTGCAGGGCTTTATGGATGACACTTCCATGCTGGATCCATTTCAGTCTGGCTTCCGGCCAGGTCATGGGACGGAGACGGTACTGGTCGCCCTCACAGATGACCTCCGAAGACATCTGGATCAGGGCGGTACGGCGGCACTGGTGTTGTTAGATCTGTCGGCCGCGTTCGATATGGTCGACCACCAGCTGCTGATCCACCGCCTTGCCGACTCGGGGATACAGGGGCTTGCTTTACAGTGGCTTGCTTCTTTTCTCCAGGATCGGGGACAGAGGGTTGCGTTCGGGGAACAGACCTCCCAGAGGTACCCACTGGTATGTGGAGTGCCTCAAGGGGCGGTGCTGTCCCCAATGTTATTTAACATCTATATGCGCTCCCTTGCCCAGATTGTCCGGAGGCATGGGCTTGGGAGCCATCAATATGCAGATGACACCCAGCTGTATCTGTTGCTGGGCGGGCGGTCCGGCTCTACCCCAGATGACTTGGGGCGGGCGCTTCAAGACGTAGCGGACTGGCTCAGACTGAGTCGGCTGAAACTGAATCCAACGAAGACGGAGGTCCTGTGCTTGAGTCGGAGTGGGCCGGGGATAGGGACCCCACTCCCGTCCTTCAGGGGGGGTGCCATTGGTGCCAGTGCCGAGGGTCAGGAGTTTGGGAGTGCTCCTGGATGCCTCCTTATCAATGGAGGCCCAGGTAGCAGCCACTGGCAAGGCAGCCTTTTACCATCTTCGGCTGATTAGGCAGTTGGTTCCCTTCCTCGAACATGATGACCTAGCTACAGTGATCCATGCTATGGTCACCTCGAGATTAGACCACTGTAATGCTCTCTACTTGGGGCTACCCTTGTTTCGGATCCGGAGGCTGCAGCTAGTGCAGAATGCCACGGCCAGGTTATTGATGGGTCTCCCTATGGGTGACCATATCCGTCCTGTGCTGCGGCTGCTGCACTGGCTGCCTATAGCATACCGGATCCGGTTCAAGGTGTTGGTGTTGACCTTTAAAGCCCTATATGGTTAGGGGCCTGCCTACTTGAGGGACCGCCTTTCCCCATATGTGCCCCAGAGGGCACTGAGGTCAAGCACCCAGCATCGCTTGATTATTCCCGGTCCGAGGGATGCGCAGCTGGCCTGTACCAGGGCTAGGGCTTTCTCGGTGGCGGCCCCATACTGGTGGAATGAGCTCCCGGACGACATCAGGGCCCTGCGGGATTTGTTACAGTTCCGCAGGGCCTGCAAGACGGAGCTCTTCTGCCAGGCTTTCGAATAGGAGCTGCCACCGGGGAGATGGCAGGACAACATCGCCCTAGTTCCACAGGCCAAACCTTCTGTTGCCACTACTCTCCAGGAGCATGTAGATGCCGCCAGTACGGCTATGTTAGTCTTTTTTTTTTTTAATGTTATGTATTTATGATTTTAAATTGTAAACCACTTCGGTGTTTATGTTTATGTTGTGAGCCGCCTTGAGCCAGTTCGCTGGAAAGGCGGGATAGAAATGCAATAAATAAATAAAATATAATAAATACAAATGAACCCCGGTCTGAGCAGGAACCAAGGCAGTTTGTGGTTCCTAAACACAAGCCTCCCATGAACCTCCATGGAGTTTCATGAGGTTCGAGGAGAGTTCATGTGAGCTCCAAAGGCATTTAAATACCGTTGCAGCCCCACCGGAAGTGAGCTCTGAAGGGATTTAAATGTCACCAGAGCCCACCACCGGCCCCGTGTACGCTCTGCCTCCTCACCTTCGGAGCCCACCTCCAGGTTGTGCCGGCCTGACTGAGCTCCAAGGGTAAGCTCCAAAGGCTTTTATAAAAGCCTTCAAAGCTCGTTCTTGGGGCTCAGTCAAGTCAGAAGGCCCGACTTCACTGAGCTCCCAGACCAAGCTTCAACGGCCTATAAACTGGTTCATTCAATGGAAGAGTTTGTTGGAGGTTTGGGGTTAGTGAAAACCTCGAACCTCCAATGAACCTTCATTTTCCCCATTTGTTGCTATCCCTAGAGACCACCAAGGAAGGCTCTGCAGAGGAAAGTAATGACAAACCACCTCTGCTTCTCACTTGCCTAGAAAGCCCTTTACTGGGGCCTCTGTATGTTGGTAATGACCTGAGAGCCAGTTTGGTGTAGTGGTTAAGTGTGCGGACTCTAATCTGGGAGAACCGGGTTTGATTCCCCACTCCTCCACTTGCACCTGGCTGGATGACCTTGGGCAAGCCATACCTCTGTACCAGCTGTTCCCTCAAGGACAGCTTGGGAAAGCGCTCTCTCAGCCCCACCTACCTCACAGGGTGTCTGTTGTGGGGAGGGGAGGGGAAGGGAAAAGGAGTTTGTAAACCGCTCTGAGACTCCCTTGGGGAGTCGAGGGCGGGGTATAAATCCAATCTCTTCTTCTTCTTCTTCTTCTTACCTATATATTTCTTTACATTGTACAAAAGCTCCCTGGAAGGCATCTAACCAATACACAATAATATCATTCACACTCAGTGTACAGATAGCTTCAGGTGGGCAGCCATGTCGGTCTGAAGCAACAGAACAAAGTTTGAGTCCAGGGGCACCTTTAAGACCAACAAAGTTTTATTCTGGGTATAAGTTTTTGTGTGCAGGCACACTTCTTCAGATACACTGAAAGAGAAGTCACCAACCATTACACATGGGTAGCGGGCCAATCATAGCTATTTTTACTGCTCAGTTACTTACACATCTTGACTCTGATTGGCCCTTCCTGACCTCAGCCTCCTCACCCGCTAGCTGTATGTAGTGGTTGGTGACTTCTCTTTCAATGTATCTGAAGAAGTGTGCCTGCACACGAAAGCTTCTACCCAGAATTAAACTTTGTTGGTCTGAAAGGTGCTGCTGGTGTCAAACTTTGTCCAGCTATAGGGTTTTCTTTCAATTCCTGATTCCTGATTCAAGTTTTGTTGAATTTCTTGGGAGGAAGCTAATAGAATTTAGATTTAGGAGGTCCACCCTTATTCCCCCTCCTTTAATCATGGTATACTTTGTGAGGGGTATTGTATTTTTATGAATTTGACGTTGGTTTAATAAAGTATTACCAGCGCAAAAGAGGGGGAACTGACTGTATTCGTGCACATGGAGCCTTATTACTCCAAGGTCACGTGAGCCGCTTATACTCCCAGTGTTCCTTCTAAGCTGAGTTAGTGTGAGCGAGCTCACACTTTTTTAGCCTCTAGCTCACACATTTTTGTCTTCGCTCAGGAAGGAGGGCTCCAGAGCAAACTAATTTATGCAGCAGCCAAAACTGCTTGCTCACAACTTTAATGCTAGCAGCTCACAAACTGGAATTTTTGCTCACCAGACCCCACTGTTTAGAGGGAGCATTGCGTACCGAGTCTGAGCCCTGCATCCGGAGCTCCACATGCTGTGGTGTTTCTTCATTTCCCCTTGATAACAGAGTAATCGCAGTAAAGTTAGTCACTGCAACCTCTTTAGAAGGAAGAAATGGTTTCTCCCCCCCCCACCTTAAAAAAAAAACATTTTTATGAGTGGCGGTGATGAATCAACCTGTCACCGGCACAGAATTTGATAAGGTCAGCCATCGCTATTCCCTCTGAAATTGCCCAGCACAGCCTTTTGATAGTGCTTGTTAAATTATTACAGGCAGTGGGCAGGTGGGCTAGGAGAGCCGTCTTGCCATTGCTTTGCCCAAGCAGGAAAGGATCTGGCAGGTCTACTGAGCCCAAGCTGGCCTGGGACAGGATGAGGAAGCTGCTGGGGAACCGGATGGAAGCCCTTCTGAGCATTCTGGGAGCCAAGGAGGGGGAAAGAGTGCTGAGCAAATAAACTCTGGCATGTAGGCTTACCAACTGGCCTGGTGGGAAAACAAATCTTGTCTGTTTAGTAGAGACTTAATGAAGGAGAACAGGGAACAAGGGAAGCAACTTTGGGTCTCTGTTGGAGAGGGAAAGGGGAAATATCAATGAAGTAAGTATTTAATTTAAGTATTTAATTTAAAACTTTGTGTTATGTATTGACCATGCGGTCGCCATGTGCTCCCGTAATGGCGACCGCCATGTGGCCAGAGCACATGGCCAAGAACCTACCTGAGCTTTGGCCAGGTGGATTCAAACCGGCCACCAATCATGTACCTAGGTTTCTCCCAGGGAACCTATGAAATGTAAATAGACAGATAATAGCCTATCAGGCCAGTTGGGCAAGGTCAGGGGATTATCCCTGACCAGCATAAATGGAGGGCTCCGAGCCCTGGGTTGTATGCTTCATCTGGACCAGCAATAAAGATCTAGCTGTTTCACTGTTCCATGGACTCCTGACTCCAATACTTATCACTTTGGTATGTTGTTTGGTGGTGGAAAATTCTGGTTGCCAGCCTCCAGGTGGGGGCTGGGAAATCTCCTGGAATAACAATTTATTTCCAGACCATAGAGACCAGCTTCCCTGGGGAGGGGGAATGACAGCTTTTGGGGGTGGTCTCCATGGCATTATACCCAGCTGAGGCCCTTTCCTCCCCAAACTTTGCCCTCCTCAGGTTTGGCCCCCAAATCTCCAGGAATTTCCCAACCCAGAGTTGAAAACCCTATCGAAAGTGCTGTCAAGTCACAGCTGAGTTATGGCAACCCCACAGCGTTTTCAAGGCAAGAGACGTTCAGAGGAGGCTTGCTATTGCCTGCCTCTGGCCACCTCCGCACCAATGGTTTGCTCTCCGTTTCCCCCCCCCCCCCGGTCTAATTGGCCCAATTCTGTTGAGGGAGTTCCACATTTGTTGCCTTGCCCCAAATCTAGCGTCCCCTTCCCTCTCTTCCCCCTCTTTTTTTTTTATTGGAAGCGTGGTTGCGTTACAACGCAACCACCCATTTTGGGAAACAGGCGTGCTTTCCCTTCCCTTTCCCGCCTGATCCATCTGATACTGATCCATCGTTGTTGTGTCATGGTGTCGTAACACAATGATGGGAGGGGACAAAAAAACCCACTCGCGCCAGGGCAGGAAAGGGAGGGGAAAGGGAGAAGAGAGGCGGGAAAAGGGAGGGAAAGAAGCAGAGGGGCATTAAAGGGGTGGAGCAAGAAACCCCAATTTGTGAGTTCCCCACTAGAATGGCCCGACTTCAACTCCGTGGCAAACCCCCCCTGAAAATCCCTGAAATGGAAGATGCGGGGGGAACGAGGATTAGTTTCAGGCCAACTGCTGACCCGGGGCAACAAGTGGGGAACTGTTGCTCTGCCGCGGATTTTATCAGGGGACGCCGCCGGGGCAACCACTGGTGCGGAATCGGCCTCTGTGTAGCAACCCTGCACTTCCTTTGCGGCCTCCCATCCAAGTGATAACCAGGACCTCCCCTGCTTAGCTTGCAAGTTCCAATAAGATTGGGCTAGCTTGGACCATTCATGTCTGGAAGAGACATCACATTCTGGATGCTATTTACCTTTATGCCATGAAAAGCTTCCACTGCCCATTCCCACGCTCGGAGCCCCCATTGGAGGGACAGGCCACATTGCTCCAGGACTGTCAGCAGCACTATGATATGCTGACCTGCCGCCAGATGGAGCGTAGAATGTAGTGCTGAGACAAAAATGGCTCATTTGTAAAAATGGTTACCCTCGGTGAATATTGGGGTGGGGGGGGGCTCTCAATAGGGGACACAGCAAATAGGCTAAACTGTCTTTATACGGGGGACTGCCGCAGAGAGATGATGCAGAACACGATCCCTGTTCTCCTCTTGTCAGAGCATGGGTTCCATGGTGTATTGTTGCATCAGACTGGAATGTCCATCTTTCAACACTTTGGTCTATGGAATGAGACTCACTGGAGAACATTTTTGGAGCAGTAGTAGTAAGTAAACATAGTACCTGATCTTTTACAGAGTTTGTACAAGAAGCGGACCCCCCTCCCCCAGCCCCATGACTTAGATCGGTCTTGAGGAATGCTCCCTAGTCTAAGCTGTGGAGTCTTGTGAGCAAAAATTCTACTTTGTGAGCTACTGGCATTAAAGTTGTGAGTGAGCAATTTGGCTCCTGCATGAATTAGTTATCTCTGGAGCTATCCTTCCTGAGCTGAGGCAAAAATGTGTGAGCCAAAGGCTAAAAAACTGTGAGCTTGCTCACACTAACTCAGCTTAGAGAGAACACTGGTCTCAAGGACCTTGCAGTATATATGTTGTTTTTAACTGAGTGGAGCAGTAAATGGAAGGGATGAGGGACCAGAGATCTTAGTAAAATCTTGACCAATCAGAGGCAAGATTTCCTTGTCTGTAGCTGTGCATTGCTTGAATATGTCCGCTGTATTGCCGCTGCAGACCAGAAGCTAAGGACATGCTTTCCATGCAGAGCACTCCCAATTCAATCCTGAGCATTTCCCCTCTGAAGTATCTCAGGTAGCTTATGAGATATCTGCCTGAGGATGTGTAGAGTTGCTGAAAATAGGAACAGACAATATTGAGCTAGATGGAACTAATGGTCTGAAGAAACGTTCTACAGTGACAACCATGGAACAAACGTTCTGATGGTGAACTTTTCATTTTCTCCTGAATTGTTGTGTATGTGTTAAGTGCTGTCAAGTCACTTCTGACTTATGACAGCTCTATGAATTAATGACCTCCAAAATGGCCTATTGTTAACGGCCTTGCTCAGGTCTTGCAAACTGAGAGCCATGGCTTCCTTGGTTGAATCAATCCATCTCAGGTTTGGTCTTCCTCTTTTCTTTCTGCCTTGATCTTTTCTGAGCATTGTTGTCTTTTCTAGTGAAACTTGTCTTCTCATTGTGTGACCAAGTACTATAGCCTCAGTTTAGTCATTTTAGCTTCTAGGGAGAATTCAGACTTGATTTGGTCTAGAACCCCGTTATTTGTCTTTTTGGCAGTCCATGGTGTCCATAAAACCCTCCTCCAACACATTTCACATGGATCAACTTTCTTCCTGTCAGTTTTCTTCATTGTCTACCTTTCACACCTATACATAATAATGGGGATTAAAAGACTGCAAATGCCAGTTCAACCAAATGGAAGCAGCGCCTGTAGCTTTAAGCAATGAATTTCCTCAGTGGCTGTTGCTAGGCAACCGCAACAGCACTGCTGGCCTTCAAGGTTTGGTTTCTGTCAGTAAAAGGCATGGGGAGGGAACAGGGCTGTTTCCAGAACTGTTTTGGCCTTTGAGGGAAGACTCATAGGGCCCAGACCTTGTCACACACTGTAGGGATGCCAGTCTTCTGGTGGGTCCTGGAGAGCTCCTGGAATTACAGCTCATCTCCAGACTACAGAGATCAGTTCCCCTGGAGACAGTGAATGCTTTGGAGTGTGGACTCTATGGGTGTGTTCAGACGGCTCTTTTGAGCCGTGCCTGGCACGAGTGCCTGGTGGATTTAAAAGTGCATGTCCAGACCTCAACATCTGGGAATCATGCCACTTTTGTTAGTAGCCCGTCGATCCCCATTGGGGATCTGTACCTAAAAGCTACTAGTTAAAGTCCGGTCTAAAGCTGGCTGATGGGCCAATGCTGGACTTTCCACCATCAGGTCATACCTCCAGCGTGCAATCAGCTGCCATTGTTTTAAAAAATACTCTTAGCAATGTGCACATAACTGCTTAAACAAGTGACGTCCCCAGAGCTTTGTTCAAGCGATCCAAACAGTGTTATGTTTCTGACGATCCCCTGAACATTGTCAACTTTATTAAGTGAAATGGTACCTAGAGGAAGGTACCGCTGGCCGTGTTTTTACCATTTTTAGTAGGCCCATGCGCAGAGAAGCAAGTATATGGTGAGGCACTTATGCACATGCACAGACAGGATTTTTTTTTTTAAAGCCAACCGCATGGCTCCTCATGGTGGCTGCCATCTAGACAATCCGCCACGGGAGTCACACATGGTGATGCGCTTCACAAGCAGGCTGTCTGGTCGTGCAATGCTGGATCAAAAAGATCCAGCCCAAATTACAGCCGGGCCAATGGTGGGATTAGCTGCCCATCTGAATACAATCCATGGCATTGTACCCCACTGAGGTCCCTGTCCTCCCCAGGCTCCATCCCTAAATCTCCAGGAGTTTCCAAACCTGCATCTGGCAGCCCTACCCTGATCTCCTGCTGTTGGCCTAGGGATGCCAGCCTCTGGGTGGGACCCGGGGATTCCCCCGGAATAACAGCTCATCACTAGACTGCAGAGATCAGTTCCCCTGGAGAAAGTGGATGCTTTGGAGGGTGGACTCTGTGGCACTGTACCCCGCTGAGGTCCCTGTCCTCTCCAGGCTCCATCCCCAAATCTCCAGGAGTTCCTCAACCTGGATCTGGCAGCCCAACCCCCCACTCCCTGCTGGTGGCCAGGGGGTACGTGGCAACCCTACGGTGGCCAGGGGGGACCTAGCAACCCTATTTCTCACAGGGTTGTTGGAAGGATCAAATAATAGAGAGTAGACTGATGTAGGCTCCTTTGTGTCCCCATGGTGGAGAAAGGTGGAGTATATATGAACTAACTAAATGATAAATATAGCTGAAGATGGGGAGGATAGATAAAAGGTTAGTTGGTGAGTGGGTGGGAAGGAGTGAAGGAAGCATGGGAAGGTGAGGATAAATGGGTTGCCAGGAGGAGGAAAAGAGGAAGTATTGTGGGGTGGGAGACACGGGGGAAATTATAGTGTATGATGTTTTCCCAGGGGGAGGCCAGGGGCGGGTAGGGTTGCCAAGTGACTTCCCTTGCTTAGCGGGGGAGAGTTGGTCCCGTTCCGGGACATTCATGTGTGTGCTAAGTGTGCACGGTGTGATGACGTCACCCAGAAGTGACATCATCATGTTGGGCATGGCACCATAGAGTTTTCAGGCTGATTGCTAGAGCATTGGCCGGCAACGTGCTCGGCGCAATGATGTCACTTCCGGGTGACGTCATCGCGCTGGGCACGTCAACCCGAGCCGGGCACTTTGGGGGCGAGGTTCCCCCTGCTGGCCTGATCCAGACTGGCAGATTGGGGGGCCTTTCTGCGGGAACCCCTCCCCCCCCGGGGGACCTGGGAGCCCTGGGGAGGAGGAAAAAGTTGAAGACGGGGGCAGATAAAGGTAAATTAGCTGGCGGGGGGGGGAGAAAAGAAGGAAGCAGGAAGAGGAGAGAAGCTATGGGGGCTTTCAAGGAAGGGAAGGAGGAAATAGCGTGGGAGGGGAAATGAGGTCACCCCTGCAAGCTCCTTTGTGTGAGACTTCTGAATCGAATCAATAAGCCGGACCTTTGATGAAGCAAAGAGTTCTTTTATTCTTAACGATGGTTCAGGTACTTCATGTTTGTTAGAGATACTTGGTCACAGGCACTAAGGCTTAATATACCCCATACAGTCAGGTAAGGGCAGGCATAGGGCCAATCAGAATAAACCTGGAAAAAGCGTGAAAACCCCCAACCGTTCGTTCCCACCGACAAGGCGCAAAAGCACTAAAAATCCCCCCCCATGCCCCGTAGTGACCTCTACTTGCAATTCGCAGGCCAGGCACCTGGCCTAGAAAATAGTTCAACAGTTCTCCAAGGTTACAAAAGCAGATAAAACACTTGAGTCTCCGGAGAGAGAAAAGGGAGGTGACGAGGCAAGATAGCAAGACTGTTTATGTGACGTGATGGAATGCAGCAAGCCACCCTCCCGGGGAAAGAAAGGATACATTAAGCAGGACACGCAATAAACCCCAAGGCTACTCATAAATCACAGATAGAAACACCAGATACAAACAATTAATGGCAGAGACACGGACAGGCTCTGACACTTTGGTTCCCCTACTTATTTCTATGTGATATTGATTTTCACTGTATAAGCAAATTATTGGGAAACCCTGTACAGTGAAAAACCATTTAATTCTCTTTGCAAAATACATAGGGACTTATTTCTAATAATGTGGTTCTTTCAGCAAAAGTCTTTTCATAATGTAGATTTGTGACATCTCTACAAGTATCTGCTTGTATGCTATTTTATTATAGTTATAGTCTTGTTAAAGCTATCAGAATGAGAATTACCACACCAAAGCATCTGAAAGATCTGCTGTTGGTTACAGTCTGAAAGAGAGCGGCAGACGGAAGGTAGCCAAACGGCAAGATTCCTTTACCCAAGAGAACCAATTAATTCGGAATCTCAAACCAGTCAGACGCATTGTTGGATTTTGAAAGAAAATAAGAAATCTGGGCGGGTTTACGTGGATGCTCAGAAGCTTAGCAGGCAAAATTTGAGTGGATTATGCCATGGACGTGGAAGAATACTTAAACCTCCTGATAATACGATGAGCAGCATTGCAAAGAGAGAAACATGCATCTTGGGACTGAGTTATTATCAGCCAATGGGGAGGAACAAGTAAAGCATTCCATTGTCTGAACCAAAAATTGTAACAAGTACCTTTCAAGCCAATAATGACTACTGCCCTGTGACTACTGCCAGCCTAGCTCCCCCTTTTTTCCCTCACAACTGAAGCGGACCAAAGATATAGTGTGAATACTGAGCTGCTAGCACTTTAATATTGTTGTCTGACACTGTTTTAAATGTGATGTATGTTTTTATGTACTGAAAGTTTTATCTTGTTGTGAGCTGCCCAGAGCCAGCCTAGGCCGGAATGGGTGGGGCAAAAATCAATAAAATCAATCAATCAATATAAATAAATAATGGAAACAAGCAGAAAGTGCTAAAACAGGGTCAGGAAGAGGAAAAATGGGACATGCTTCACCAGGATAAACAGATAGCTTTGTGGTAACCTTGCAAGAACTGTATTTTCACATGGCTGGACATTACCCAGTTGGCATTGTGGGGTTCAGGGGCATTCACACCTCTGCTCTCAGCATAGGGTTGCCAAGTCTTATGGACTCACCAGCAGGGGGGAGTCCTCCTGTGCCTGGGAGTCTCTTCTGGCGTGCATGAGAAGCGCATGTGCCCGGCGGCGTCACCAGAAGTGACGTCGGCACGTTGGAGGCGTTGCCAGGGCGACGCTCTGGCAATCGCCCTGGCAACGCCCCCAACGTGCCGACGTCACTTCCGGTGACGTCATTACGTCGTCCTCGCCGGAAGACTTCGGGGGTGGGGTTCCCCCCGCCGGCCGAATGTTGGCCGGCGGATCGGGAACCCCTTTAGCAGGGGATCTCCCGCCCCCCGGGCTGACTAGGCAGCCCTATCTCAGCAGCTCCCTTGTCCACCATGGCCCTGTCTGCCCCATTTGAGGGCTCACTGGGCCTCAGAGCTGGAGAAGGGACTGACTTGCAACACCTGTTTTCTTCTTCTCCTCTCCCCTGGGTCTCTCCTGTGCAGCCTGGAGAGAGATGCTGGCTATCTCCTCACTGGCTTGCTTCTAAGCCCCTATTGCTGCAGGCTGCACATGCCCAGTCAATTCCCCTGAAGTCTCACAGGAACTGGCAGTCTCCAGAGACCTCAGGGGAATCTTAAATCTGTACTCACAGGCCCTTTCCCCCTCCCATAGCACTGGCCAGGCTAAAATGCCCACAGCTTTTGGCAGAAGGCAGGCCAGCTCCAGGTTGGGAAACTCCTGGAGATTTGGGGGTGGAGCCTGGGGAGGACAGGGACCCCAGTGTGATACAATGTCATGGAGTCCACCATTCAAAGGGTCCATTTTCTCCTGGGGAACTGAACTCTGTAGTGCGGAGATGAGCTGTAATTCCAGAAGATCCCCAGGTCCCACCTGGAGGCTGGCAGCCCTAGTTGTCAGTGATTGAAATGAATGTTGCAGCAATCTTCCTTGTTTCTGTCCTTCTGGCAGGCATAGCAGCTGTTGGCTGTGGTTGAATTGGGACCTTAAAGGGCCCAGGGTGTGTGTATCCTGGTGGGCTTCACTGTTGCTGGCACCATGGCTTTCCATGTGACCATCTGTGACTCTTGAGTAAGCCAAGGCGTAGTTCTGGCCCACAGGTGGGGTTGATAGGGCTGCCAAGTCAGCCCGGGGGGCGGGGGATCCCCTGCTATAGGGGTTCCTGATCCGCCCGCCGGCATTCAGCCGGCAGGGGGAACCCCACCCCAGAAGTCATCCGGCGAGGACGACTTCCCCCATGTAATGACATCACCCGGAGGTGACGTCATCACGTTGGGGGTGTTGCCAGGGTGACGCTCTGGCAATCGCCCCAAAACTCTATGATACCATAGAGGTTTTGGGGCGATTGCCAGAGCGTTGCCTGGCAACGCCCCCAACGAGGTGACGTCATCACGTCGCCGTGGCGCACGCGCAAAGCGCACGCACCAGAAGAGCTCCCGGGGGGAGAACAACTCCCCCCCGCCGGTAAGTTGACCCTACTTGGCAACCCTAGGGATTGAGCCCATTGGGGCCCAGTGCTGGATGGGTGGAGCCTGGGTGGGGATCACCCCCAGACAATTGTATTACTGGAAATCGTTTGCTTCCTGGATTTTCCTAAGTGTACAAGACAATCAGGAGGTACATTATTATGGCAATTGAGGATAGTACACTATCCTACCATGGATGTATCTGATTACATGGGGTAGACCTGTTAGAGGCCATTACTGACTTCCTTCATGATATGCCTCTGAGCATAGAGGCTGTTCTCTATGTGCAGGTGATCACGGCCCATAGGCACACTTCAAGACAAGAACTTTTTTTTTTTTTTTTGGCCATACTGCAAAGTTCAATTTATGGCTTCTCCCCAGTCTTCTTCAGTTTTCTGCTGCATGTTGGAGATCTTGGGAGGAGGCCGTCACTTGCTGCAATATGAGGTGGGAAAAGCCTCGTCTTGGAGTGAATGCCTGTGCCGTGACTGGATAGTGGGAGACAGCAGCACAGCACATCCCCCTGGCTCCTGATGAAGCAACGCTTCAGTGTGTTCTCCCAGAATTAATTTTACAACTCATCTCCAGGTGACAGAGATCAGTTTCCCTGGAGAAAACAGCTACTACGGAAGGTGGACTCTACCCCATTGTAGCCTCCCGAGATCCCTCCCCTCCCTAGGCTTCGCCCTCAAATCTCTTAGGTGGTTTATTCCTATTGAATTATTCCAAGTGAATTATTCCAATACAGATTTCCTGTTAGCCAATTTGTGTGGAACATCAGGATGCTACTAGGGTTGCCAGCCGAAATCCCTAGAGATTTGGGGGGTGAAGTCTATGGAGGGCAGGGTTTGGGGAGGGGAGAGACCCCAGTGAAATGTAATGCCATAGAGTCCACCTTCCAAAAGAACCATTTTCTCCAGGGGAACTGATCTCTTTTGCCCGGCAACCTGTTTTAATTCTGGGAGATTCCAGCCACCACCTGGAGACTGGCAACCCAAGTTGTTACTGATATTAAAGATTTTCATGAGCATATTGTTTCCGTTTGAAAGTTCCAGTTTCTATCGGACTTTTCGTTGCCAGGAGACTCCCTCTTGCCATTGGGGGGATTTGGGGAGGGGGCATTCCTGGGGTGTGCAGGGACATTGGTGACATGCTGATGTCACTTCCGGAAGTGATGTCATCACATCAGGGACATCAGGGCAATGCTCTACTTTTGGGGCAATGCTCTACTTTTGGGGCAAAACTCTATGGTAAAAATGGCTACAAAACATAGAGTTTTGACTAAATAATGTCACCCCCAACGTTACCGGCGTGATGGCGTCACTTCCAGAAGTTATGTCAGTGTGTCACTGATGTCACATGGGGGTGCCTGTTTGGGGGGCAGGGGTCCCCCTACTGGCCCACTGGCCAATGGCAGACCAGAGCCACAAAAGCAGGGGATCCCCCCATCCCGACTGGGAGCCTGGCAAGCCTAATCGGGCTTCCTTTTCACTTGGTACAAAACAACAGCCATCTTTATTCCTAATAAAATGTGATTTCAGATGTTACACCATTAAAATGGATGCCTGCTTTTGCATCAGTGGCATTAGGGTAGCGTTAAAGAAACAAAGGGACTTACCAAGAACCAGACAAATGTGATGTGCCTATGTCACCCGGGAGCTGGAAATAAACATGACATGCCTATATCCCCCGGAAGTGATGTAGGCATGTCAATGATGTCATGGGGGGGATGCTCTGGTTTTTGGGCAAAACTCTATGGTTTAATGCTAATTCTACCACAGAGTTTTGCCCAAAAACCGGAGTGTCAACACACACACCCTCTTCCCAATGTCACCGACATGCCTGCGTCACTTCTGGGTGACATAGGCACATCACATTTATTTTCTGCTTCTTGCCTGTTCGGTTGGTAATTCTCCCCCACCAGCCAGCTGGCCACCCCGGGAGGGATCCCCTGTGCACCAGGGGGACATGGCAACCCTAGAACACCAGCACATACAAAAATGTTTGAAATAGCTTTACGGCAATGTATGGAAATAGCTATACCTAGGAAAATAAATACTTCATTTGGACAGATAATATTTTAGACAGGTTATCGTCTGAGTCTCTGTACCTGTGGTACTGATGCAAATCCCTTGTAAACAAGGCAAGTGAACAGAATGGGTGATTTATAGCTTTGCTCCTGTCTCATTTTCTGTAATTGCAGAAATCTTAGTGATGATAGGAGGGAATTAATAATTAACTATGGCAAGGTTTGGTTTTGTTCTGATTTAGTCCTTGAACTAACAATTTCCCTAATTTGCAACATGTAATTAATTAACCTCTATGTGATTTGTAAGCATATTCGGTCTAATGTAGTCTGTTTGGTCTTCGGATGTTAGGAAGATGGGGGAACCAGTGATGACCTCATGAAAGTAAGGAGGGGAAAAAAAGAATTAAAGAGCTTGAGTAGCATGCTAGGAAAAGTCTATATTTAAATCTAGGGATGCTGTAGACTTTGGCACTAACTTGATTGATATTAGAAGTTGTTGTGCTTGAACCACTTGCAGGGGTCATTTCGTAGAAAAAGAGGTGCAGGAGCTCATTAGCATAACTCATTTGCATAACTCATTTGCATATGCCACACCCAAGGGCGTAGACTTTCTTAATCCCCGGGGGGGGCGGGGGCTGTCTTTCGTGCGCGCGCGCGAAGCGCGCGCGCACGCTCGGGACCATGTCCCGCTGCTCTACCCCCTGCCCCAGGGAGTCGCCGCCGCCGCTTCCCTCCCCCGGGCCCTGCCCGCCCGCCGCGCTCCCCGCCCCCCTCCCTCCCCCCCGCGCTCACCTTGGGCGCCGGCGGGGGAGGATCGCTGCTGCTGCTGCCTGCAGCCGGCGCGTCGCCCTTGCGGGCCCCCAGCTCCCGCTCCGCCTCGCATTTCCCGGGGGGGCTCAGCCACCCCCGGCAAAATGAACACCCGCCGGTGGCCAGTCAGCCGGCCATCGCCGCCTCTCTCTCCCCCCCACCCCGCCCCAGGGAGGCAGGAGGGCAGGCCGGGGGTGGGGGGGAAGGAGAGGCGGCGACGGCCAGCTGACTGGCCACCGGCGGGTGTTCATTTTGCCGGGGGTGGCTGAGCCCCCCCCGAGAAATTTCGGGGGAGGCTCGAGCCCTCGAGCCCCCCCGTAGTTGACGCCCATGGCCACACCCCCTAACATACCGGAAGTGTGTCAGAAGGCAACACCCACCCCCTCAGGCTCCACTCCACAGGTGAGCAAAACTGACCTGCTCTTCCTCCATTCCCTTTCCCACCCAATACTTTGTGCAATAAAAAGAAGCGTAAAGAACACACCCTCATTCTCTTCCTGCTCCCTTGAAACCACCAGGTTTCAAGTAGACTTGCAATACCCAGGACATGTGCAACACCCATCCCTTTCCCTTCCCCTCCCCACAACAAGACACCCTGTGAGGTAGGTGGGGCTGAGAGAGGTCTTTGGAGAACTGCTCATGAGAGAACAGCTCTGAGAGAACTTGTGACTGGCCCAAGGACACACCAGCAGCTGCATGTGGAGGAGTGGGGAATCAAACCCGGTTCTCCCAGATTAGAGTCCAACTCCTGACCACTACACCAAACTGATGGGGTAGAAGCTGCTGAAGGGTTGGTGAAATTTCTCCAGTACTTATGTGCCATGTGCCCAGATAAAAAATGGTATACTTAGAAAATTTATATGCCACCTTGAGCAAGTCTCTGGAAAAGCAGCACACAGTCATAAAAGGAACAATGATAAAGTTATCAATATTAAAACAAAACAATAAAAACAATAAAGACCCTAGCAGGGCTTTCCCCAAGGCGCTGCGCCTCTGTACTGCTTGGGGAAGCCGAGGAGAGGGCGGGGCTTGGTCATGAGCCTGCCCCCTGGACTCCTCACTCCCAGAGCTGCGCTCCTGTGCACTCCACCTCCAACGGACCCCTGACCACTTGTATGCATCTGGATGGTTTCCCTGTGTGTAGTATTTTCACTTCATCTATTACAATCCCTGTGGTTTGGGGAAGGATTTTTGATGTTTGGAGTAGCTATTTCACTGTCTGTGGTTAAATTTATATGCCACCTTGAGCAAGTCTCTGGAAAAGCAGCACACAGTCATAAAAGGAACAATGATAAAGTTATCAATATTAAAACAAAACAATAAAAACAATAAAGACCCTAGCAGGGCTTTCCCCAAGGCGCTGCGCCTCTGTACTGCTTGGGGAAGCCGAGGAGAGGGCGGGGCTTGGTCATGAGCCTGCCCCCTGGACTCCTCACTCCCAGAGCTGCGCTCCTGTGCACTCCACCTCCAACGGACCCCTGACCACTTGTATGCATCTGGATGGTTTCCCTGTGTGTAGTATTTTCACTTCATCTATTGCAATCCCTGTGGTTTGGGGAAGGATTTTTGATGTTTGGAGTAGCTATTTCACTGTCTGTGGTTATATATCTGTGGTGGAAGGTGCTGTCAAGTTGCAGCCAATTTATAGTGACCCCATGGGATTTTCAAGGCAAGAGACAAACAGATGTGGGTTTGCCATTGCCTGCCTCTATATAGCAACCATGGTCTTTTGTGATGGTCTCCCTTAGAAACCACCCCTACTTAGCTTCCAAGATCTGTTGAGATTGGACTAGCCTGGGCTATCCATGTCAAGACACTACATATCTTAAAAGGGGTGAGGTTTTGCATATGCTCCCAGGGAGACAAGGTTATGCTTATTGGGTTGGGCTAGAAACCGAGATGAAGGTTTTGCCTCCACTCCTACAGTAGACAATTTGCCTGCTTTGCAGACTAGCTTTGCCTCCTCCCCAGAATTGTCACCAGGACTGCACTGTATGAGAGGACACAACTAAATTCTTTGCTTGTACTAGCTGAGAGGCAGGCAGAAATGCACAGTCATTGGGAGAGAAAGCTGCAAAGTTTTTTCCATCTCTCACAACTGAAAACAAGTACACACACAATACTGGACATCCAGATTCAAGAGACCTGTGATAAGGAGCGATGAGATCACTCAGTATGACTGAGAACCACTCATTGAGACTGGGGAGAGAACAGAAAATACTCACAGTGATTCCCATCTTCCTGGGACTGCTGTTCAAAGAAGAGCAAGAGCTGTCCCTAGTAGTTCAAAGATGCTTACACCTATGTGCTTGAAACATCAGGAGGGAGGGTCCCATGGAAGAGGGGTATAGTTATAGTCCATGTTTATTTCATCCCAAGAGACAGGAGAATAAAAGAAATACATCACAAGGAAAATGTAGTTCCTACTGAAACCAAGAGAAATCAGGTGTAATTACTTGAATTAAAAAAATGAAATGTTAAAGAATACAAATTACCCTAAAATAACCTGGATAAAAATTTCAGTGCAAAAAAAAAAGGGTTTCGTAGATGAGTCACCTTAATACGATTATCTGCACTTACCAGCACGTATCCCATAAGTGATGACACATATCACCAAATGCTGACATTTGTGATATTCTTGCCAACAGTTGCATGTGAATGCTGACATCCATCACATTTCGAACGTTCTATTACAACACATACATTTAAACACCGAAATGTTAACCATTATTGGGTAAGCATAGATGCAGTTGCTAGAAGCCAGTCTTCTGTGTTCCCAGAAGGCATTTAGGCTTTGCTCAGCCCTTTATGAAAACAGGGATTGCACTGTGGGTGTAGGGGGAAAATCTTTATTCACATTTGGTTCGTAGTACTATTTGAAAAAAACATGACTTGTCTTATTTACAGTGCAATCCTAAGCAGAGATACACCCTTCTAAATTCATTTCCTTCAGTGGAATTAGAAAGGTATAACAATGTTTAGGATTTCACAGTTAGTATTATAATTAAAGCTGGTTCTATTAGGAAAACATTCCAACTGTTATTTCAGTTGCTTCAGCGGTAAACACATTTCTGGATGTAGCATGAGGTTGCCAACCTCCAGGTGGGACCCAGAGCTCCCATGGGATCACTGCTCTCCAGCTTATATAGATCAGTTCTGGAGAAAATGGCAGTTTGGGGGGGGGGGTGTAAACATTATGGCACCTCATCTCCATCACATCTCCTTCCCCTACACCATCCCCAAACAAACCCCCAACCCTCCAGAAATTTCTCAAGCCAGAGCAGGCAACCCCACACAACACCTTCCAAACTGCAATGATGTTCTCAGAGATTGTCTTCTCCAAGGTGTGCTTCAATCCAAATGTCAGACAAAGCAGGGGTTGGAGCGGGAGCGCGCAGGAGCGCAGCTCCGGGAGTGAGGAGCCCAGGGGGCGGGCACATGACTAAGCCCCGCCCCCTCCTCAGCTTCCCCGAGCAGTGCAGAGGCACAGCGCCCCGGGGAAAGCCCTGCTAGGGTCTTTATTGTTTTTAATGTTTTGTTTTAATATTGATAATTTTATCATTGTTCCTCTTATGATTGTGTGCTGCTTTTCCAGAGACTTGCTCAAGGTAGCATATAAATTTTCTAAATATACAATTTTTTATCTGGGCACATGGCACATAAGTACTGGAGAAATTTCACCAACCCTTCAGCAGCTTCCACCCCATCAGTTTGGTGTAGTGGTCAGGAGTTGGACTCTAATCTGGGATAACCGGGTTTGATTCCCCACTCCTCCACATGCAGCTGCTGGTGTGACTTTGGGCCAGTCACAAGTTCTCTCAGAGCTGTTCTCTCATGAGCAGTTCTCAAAAGACCTCTCTCAGCCCCACCTACCTCACAGGGTGTCTTGTTGTGGGGAGGGGAAGGGGAAGGGGAAGGGATGGGTGGTGCACATGTCCTGGGTATCTCAAGTCTACTTGAAACCTGGTGGTTTCAAGGGAGCAGGAAAAGAATGAGGGTGTGTTCTTTACGCTTCTTTTTATTGCACAAAGTATTGGATGGGGAAGGGAATGGAGGAAGAGCAGGTCAGTTTCACTCACCTGTGGAGTGGAGCCTGAGGGGTGGGTGTTGCCTTCTGACACACTTCCGGTATGTTAGGGGGTGTGGCATGTGCAAAGGAGTTATGCAAATGAGTTATGCTAATGAGCTCCTGCACCTCTTTTTCTACGAAATGACCCCTGAGACAAAGTATCCTGATTCTATAGGCAATGGAAATTCCCACTTCCATAGTAGACATGCGGAGTTGTGAACTGGCATGTGAGTGAGACTTTATCTCTTTTCCTGGGATGGCACTTTATTTTCCATGCCTGGAGTGCATAGGGGAGGGGAGGTAAAACCTGCCGCCGCCACCACCCCACCAACCCCCACACACATTTACCTTGCTTTGCTGTTATTTCTTTCAGTAGCTCTGTCCCACCCAGCATTCCATATCAGAGCTTAGCTTGGAGAAAATATGTTTCAATTAATGGAGTGCAGAAAGGATAGTCCCCTCACCCACAGGCTCTAAATGTTTTTTTTTAATGATCCTCCTGCTTTGCTCAAGAACAGGTACCGTCTTGTATATCAAGACTCTCCGCTCCCCCTCCCACACACACAGCTGTTTGTTTTCAAGTATGATAGAGATAGCAGAGAACAATTTAGCAGTTCAGGCTCACATGTAATTCCTTCATCTTCTCTGAACTCTGTGCCTTCCTAGTGTTTTTGGTATTGGTGTTTGTGCTTTTCTATTGGCATAGTGATGCTCAAAGTCTTAAGCTGCTGCTTCCATCCGCCCCAATATGGGGGGCGAGCAAACTGACCTGCAGAAAGCCATCATGGACTTTGGACAAAGATTCCACGTGAACTTCCCCACACACAATGTGGACCCAACTCAAACACTATATGAAAAAAAAATGCATATCCTCCGCGGCTCCAGCGGCCTACAGAGTGACCAAGGCACCTGCAATCTCCTCCTAATTCCCTGCTCTTCGCAGCCATCATGGATGTTGACAGGATGGGGAGCATGTGTCCCAGTCCTCCTCCAGAATCTTTAGCCCTGTCTGCCTGCCAGCATATGCATGCAAATCGTTTGACTTTGTCCTCTGCAAGGCAGGTGGAGTAGCTGCCTATCACAGGACAGGAAATCCAGGACTCTTCCTACTCTCCTCCCCCCCCCCCCAGCAACCTGTCTGAAGCTCTGTCTACTCACCAATGTTGAACAGATACACAAAGAGAATCATGGAATAAAGGTACAAGAAGAAGGGAGAAAATGTGATATATTTATTTATTTATTTATTATTTATTTGTTTCATTTATATCCTGCCTTGCCAGTAATTCAATATAGCTAAAGCAATTATATTGCAAAAATTATATATGCATTCTACTCAAGTGCAAATACCCAACACTGTCCTGTTTACTTCAAACAATAAAGTTGCAGTGTAAAACAACATGTGATGTTCCACAGTTATTTCCAACTTGAAAAAGAACCTTGAAAACAGGCTTTCAAGCCGGGTGCCTGTTGCCACGCTTGTATTATGGGAGATAAGTGTCGGGAGATATTGAATAACTAACCTTGAATGTTTAGCATTCTGGAGAACTGTGAGGCATCACATTTTGTTTGTTGAACTTATTTGTGCAAGCAAGCAAACAGGATCAAAGCAATGACAATCAGGATATTTAAATCAACAAAGAGATGACAGAATGCAATTTACACTGATACTTTACTGTCTGAAATAAACAGGATTGTGTTGGGTATTTGCACTTAAAGAGAATGTATATATATATATTTGCAATATAATTTATTTAGTTGTATAACATGTTTTTTTTTCCCCCTTCTTGTTGTACTCACCAACGCTGGCAAACATAGTCTGTGTCTCTGCCCCCTTCAGATTCGACGGGCTGGCTGCTTTTTACCAGATGAGAATCTTGGCACTCTGTCCCTCAATCTGCCTTGCCAGCAGGTACGAACAACACTTTGCCCTTGCCTGCTGCAGGCAGCTACGGAATATGAAAGAACTCACACAAACACAGGATTCATCTTCATATGGAATCTGTATGCCAATAAAGGTACTAAAACTGAAACTGAAACATATAGAACCAGAAGGTGCTCCCTAAGCTCATAAATTAGTGCAATATACAGAAATAACACATTTGCATGAAAACATCCATCAGAATGAAACTGTCTGGGTACCTTGGCGGCATTTTCTGGTTGAACAACATCCCCATCAGGCATTTATCAGTGGTGCGACTCCTTCTCCTCGCTGTCCATCTTGCCACTCGGAAAGGTGAAAGCAGATCAAAAGGCACCAAAAAAAATGGTCAGGCTGATCCTCAAGTGCTGAAACAATTCTGTTTGATTTCTGAGCTTTTGATGTATTTATCAGTTGACACTACTTGGCTAGCACCTTGATTAGTACATTTCAGGCCAAACCTAAATCCTGTGTCTTAAAGATAGGGTGGTATAGTTAATATTTTTGGGGTTGATTTGAAGAAATGAACATAGCAGTCAGTAAATCTGTCTTTATTGCCTCAGCAAATCGCATAGCAACAATGATTCTATCAAAAACAAACAAACAAGAAATTTCCAGACGTTTTCATAAGAAAAAAAAATGATCATGCATAATGATCACTTAAGATATCTCAAAATACAACCGCCTTACAGTCCAGAGGACCCGGAGTAGAGCAGTTGGTATGCAGGTCAACCATGCTTCATCATCATCTTTATCTTTATGACATTGGAAAGAAGCCTTGCCATTTGGAAACTAACACTGTTTTCATTGAGGGGAGGTTGCTGTCAAGTCACAGCTGACTTTTGGAGACCCCCTGTGGGTTTTCAAGGCAAGAGGTGTTCAGAGGTTGTTTGCCATTGCCTACCTCTGCCGGGCAATCCTGGACTTCCTTGGCAGTTTTCCATCCAAATATTGACCAAGGCTGACAATGCTTTGCTTCTGAGAGCTGCCAACATCAGGCAACCAGGTTTTTATTTAGTTATTTTATGTTATTAATTTAATTTATACCCCACCCTCCTCACTCCTCCACATGCAGCCAGCTGGGTGACCTTGGGTCAGTCACGGTTCTCTCAGAGCTCTCTCAGCACCACCTACCTCACAGGGTGTCTGTTGTGGGGAGAGGAAGGGAAGGAGATTGTAAGTGGCTCTGTGACTCCGAATGAAGGGCAGAGTATAAATCCAATTCTTCTTCTTTCTCTTCCTCCTCCTCGCCCCAGGAAATGAGATATAATGGTCTTCAAAAAAATCTTTTACCTTCAGCCATAAATCTCAGGCACTGGAATGTGACATGGGCTTTCAGTGTCTAAGAGTTTCCTTTTCCTTCTTCTGGTGGTAGATCTCCACTGCCAAACTAGCAGATTACTGTCCTCATCCGAGGAAACTGCATGGCTGAGTGGCCACTGGATTGGATCATGTTGGGGACAGCTGTTTTGACTAATTGGCTAATGGGTGTACATGTAATCTACAGGATGGATGGTTCCCAGCCAGACTAGAAGGGAGGGCAGAACAAGGGCTAAAGCTGTGTATTTCAGCACCTTGATCTCACAGAGCTTCCCAGACTTCTGGGAATGGAGTTAAGACTTTTTGTTCTCTGATTAAAAATTGGAAGATTTGCTGTGGCATACTGAGAAGCCTCCCCCCTTCTGTTTTTGTTCCTCATAAGTCACTGTTCTAAGCGTCTCTCTGAAGGCAGCTAACTCTTCAGTTTCTCTGATATAATCAAACAGGCTTCGGTTATCAAAATTATCCATTCCTAACGGAGGATCATTCGAAGAAGGTAAAGCCAAATCATTGACTCATTCAGAGAGACAGTGGGCCGCCTCGTCTGTGACTGGGGATTGCGAGCTCATGGGAGACTTTCTAAGAGCAAACGGTTTTAGAGTTACCGCTCTAAGGGCGTGATCATACGCACCCATTTGCGACACAAGAAGGACGATTCCCCGCCGGCTCAATGTGGCGTGATCACACAAGCACATCTGGGAAGCATCCTGCAACTGGTGTCAAAGTGTCGCAAACCACTTTGAGCCGGTGAGGAATTGACTTATTTAGCTACCAGTGAAAGGGCAGTCTCAAATGGTTTGCGACGGCCCAGAACTGACCTTTCCTGGTGTGATCACACCAGAGCAAACAAGTGGCATTGGGGAGCGGGCTTTTTTGGGGGGGGTTTCCCCTCCCATCCCGGTATGCGCATCATCGGATGATCCCAAGGGTGGACAGGCAAGTCATCGATCCCTTGTAGAAGCAGATAAGCGCACCGAAAACGGCCGGAAAAAAAAAACCAACTCGCCCACGGCTGCGTGTGATCACGCAGCAACAGTTCGCCCTCACCGGTCCATGGACCTGTGTGATCCTGCAAAAGCGGCGCAAATTGCGCCGGCTCAAATTTGAGTCACTTCCCGTCTGGCTTATCTTGCTCGTGTGGACGGGGCCTAGGAGATCCTTTCTTATTGTAACATAATTATTCTGTATGACACCTACAGAAAGGAACCATTTCAAGTCCACTTTGCGAGCCAGAAATCCATAAGAGTAGACTTTAGCAGGCTGAGAAACCGCAGGTATGCATTTTTCCTGGAGAGGGACAAGCTCTTGAATGCAGTCAGAGATCTTCTTTTTCGTGTAAAAGAAAGACGGCCTCTGAGGTTTTTGATTTGGAATTTTAATGCATTTTGCAGTGATTGATTGAAAATACTTTTCTCCAATTTCAGATTTTAGTCTCCTCTTCTGGGCACCCAGGAGACAAAGGCAGACAGATGGGGGCAGAAGCTCATTTTGGTTATTTTTAAAGCAAGAAAAGGGGAAAGGAAAAGTCCTAGATGCCCAAGTAAATGCACGGTCATCGATTTTGATGTCAATGCAGAACAATTGGTAGAGATTTGTCCGCTTGTTGTTTCATTACGTGGCATCTGGAACTAGTAGACTCCAGTTGCTTTAACGTATCTGAAGGAGTGGCGCCCAAATGACATAGATGCAGCTGAAACTCAGCTGTGGGGGTGATTTCATGCACACCACTTGATTGATTGCTATGAAATTTCAGGGGCAAGCAGGTTTCCTTCTCGGTATTTGTCCTCTGAAAACTTTCAATTTGCACATACGGAAAGCCTGACAACCAATGTACTGAGATGGAAATGGGTGTGGTGTCCTTTGGGAGGATCGTGCAGAGCACACATTCCCAGGACACACGGTTGGATCCTGAAACATGACCACAGCCAATGGGGAGGAGGACAGGAGGGGCATTTGTCTAAAGTAGCCAATTAGGGTTCAGGCAGAGACCGCAGATCTCCTGGAATTCCAACTGGCCTCCAGACTATAGAGATCGGTCCCCCTGGAGAAAACGGGTGGAGTCTATAGCATTATATCCCACAAAGGTCCATCTCCTCCGTAAACCCTGCCCCCCCCAAGTTTCACCCCTAAATCTCCAGGAATTTCCCAACCCAGAGATGGCAACCCGGCTGGTTTGTCCTGGGCCTCAAACTCAATGGGGCTCCTCAAATTTAGACACTTGATATTTGGATTTTTTTTTGGCTTTTGATGCTTCAAAACTTATCTCACTTTTGCCCTGACCTGGATTGCCCAGGCAAGACTGATTTCAGAAGCTAAGCAGGGCCAACCCTGGCAAGTATTTGGGTGGGAGACCTCCAGAGAATACCAGGGCCAGGAGGCCAGAAGCAGGCTATCAAGCCACTTCTCTGAACGTCCTCTGTGCCCCAGTAAGAGCTGCCAAGATTGCCATGACTTCCAAGCACGGGCACACACACACAGATGCAAAAATACAACTTGCTTTTTTTTTTATACCTTATTTTGTTTGTGTCGTGATCTTAAAAAAAAGAAAAGCCCAAGGACCTCAAAAGCACTCAAACACATTGCAGTATACCAAAAGCAGTACTCATGCCTCCTCTAGATCTCCTCAAGAGAGCCAGTTTGGTGTAGTGGTTAAGTGCACGGACTCTAATCTGGGAGAACTGGGTTTGCTTCCCCACTCCTCCACTTGCACCTGGCTGGATGACCTTGGGCAAGCCATAGCTCTGTACCAGCTGTTCTCTCAAGGACAGTTGTCTCAGAGCTCTCTCAGCCCCACCTACCTCACAGGGTGTCTGTTGTGGGGAGGGGAAGGGAAAGGAGTTTGTAAGCTGCTCTGAGACTCTTAAGTGAGTGAAGGGCGGGATATAAATCCAATCTCCTCCTCCTCCTCTTCCTCCTCTTCTTCTTCTTCTTCTTCTTCTTCTTCCTCCTCCTCCTCCTCCTCCTCCTCTCACTCAGTCAGCTGCAAATATTCAGATTTTTCCTCCTTCCTTCTCTGGGTTTATTCCAGGCACCAAACTTTCTGCAGTCCGCACCAGGTGAGGTATGCCCATTAGATTGTAACCTTCAGCCAATTAACGTCATCACTCAGTGAAATTCCCCCCCCCCCATCAGTGCCTGTTAAAAAAACCCCAAAACATTTGTATTTAGCCAGTAAAGAAAGCGAAGCTTCCTTTTATGATGTCCAGAACAATATGTTACCAGCAGGGGCATGGGAGGGAGCTGATGCGGTATGACTGCTTCCATAATGTTCCAGAGACTCATAAAGGAAACTTATCATGTGGGGTGGAGTGGGGGTGGAGCTTCATGGTAGACCAACTTATTTGCGTACGAAAGGTCCCAGGTTCAGTCCCCGCCATCTGTAGGAGCAGGTGGTTGGTGATGTGAAAGACCTCCATCTGAGACGTGAGAGATCTGCTGCCAGTCAGAGCTGGCAATACTTATCTTTTGGTGTAGTGGTTAAGTGTGAAGACTCTAATCTGGGAGAACCGGGTTTGATTCCCCACTCCTCCACTTGCAGCTGCTGGATGACCTTGGGCAAGCCGAAGTTCTGGCTCAGCTGCTCTTGATAAAGAGCAGTTTCTGTCAGAGCTCTCTCAGCTTCACCTGCCTCACAGAGGCCATGCCAACACTGTCACTTTTGTCGCTCATTTCTCCCTATTGCTTTGCCCCCCCCCCTTTCCACATGTGTTTTGCTCCCTCTGGGACTACTAGAGAGAGCAAAACATATGGGGGGGGGGGGAAACCTGAAGCAACAGGGAGAAATGAGCGACAAAAGCGACAGTGTGAACGTGGCCAGAGTGTCTGTTGTGGGGAGGGGAAGGGAGAAGAGTTTGTAAGCTGCTCTGAGACTCTGAGTGAAGGGCGGGATATAAATCCAATCTCTTCTTCGTCTTCCTGATAGATCCTTGGTCTGACTCAGTGTAGAGCAACTTCTTGGGTCTGCTTGGGCAGGGCCATCATTAAAAACAGGGAAGTCGACCGGCCCCACTCAGAGTTCTGCTTTCTTCAAATGTTAATTGAGTGTTGTGGAAACAGCCATGCTGAGAAATGCCACACGGTATGTACTGTACAAATGAATCGTCAACTCCTCCCCACAAAGTGGGGTTAGTCCCCAGTGGCTTTGCTTATCAGCTTTAGAGCACAGATAGAAGCAACTTGTGTGGATTCTGCCCATCACAAGCCAGGTCTCCAGAGTAGTTTGCCAGTTCTGTGGGCAAGAGCATGCTGGGAGGTGATCAGCCAGGAGCGGAACATTCAGGGTGCCTCTGATTGGCTAGCCCACAGCGCTCAGCGGATGGTGGTGCTTAGGTCATAAAGCACTCTGCAGTGAGTTATCAACTGACACGCACAGCCTGGCGTCACAATGCCAGTTTATGTCAGCAACTGGCCGCTCTTCTCAGCAACCTCCTAGATCTTCTGTTTCACAGTCCTCTTATGGGTCCTATCTTTCAAGTGTTTCTTTTGAACTTCTTCTGAAATCACAACTTTGGAGTTTTCCCAGCTGTGGTAAGCATAGATGCTCCCTGAGTGTTCCTGATGTGTCTGACTTACCAGTCCTTGTCTAGTCCCATTCCTGCCCTGTTCACAGAGTTGCCAACCTCCAGGTGGGGCCTGGAGTTCTCCAAGAATTACAACTGCTCTCCAGACTACAGGGATCTGTTCCCCTGGAGAAAAGAGCAGCTTCAGAGGTCAAACTCTATCATATGCTATAGAGAGGGTTTCCAGCTCTGGACTGGGAAACACCTGGAGATGTCTGGGGTGGAGCCTGTGGAGGGTGAGGTTGAGGAGGGGAGGGACCTCCTCAGCAGGCTATAAGGCCATATGGTCCGCTCTCCAAAGCAGCCATTTTCTACAGGGAAACTGATCTTGGTCATCTGGCTAGCAGCTGTCATTTTTTGAGAACTCCAGGCCCCACCTGGAGGTTGGCAACTCTTGCCATAGATTCTAGGTGGAAATTCATCTACAAATCCCCTCCTCCTTGAGCACTGTCCCCAATTCTCCAGGAATCCCGCAGGCCAAAGTTGGCAATCCTACTTGTTCATTATCTGGATCTCCTGCCCTCATTTCAAATTTATGGTTTAGAAGAAGAAGAAGAAGAAGAGATTGGATTTATATCCCGCCCTCCACTCACTTGGAGTCTCAGAGCGGCTTACAAACTCCTTTCCCCTCCCCTCCCCACAACAGACACCCTGTGAGGTGGGTGGGGCTGAGAGAACTCTTTCCCAAGCTGTCCTTGAGAGAACAAGCTGGTTCAGAACTATGGCTTGCCTAAGGTCATCCAGCCAGGTGCAAGTGGAGGAGTGGGGAATCAAACCCGGTTCTCCCAGATTAGAGTCCGGGCACTAAACCACTACACCAAACTGGCACTAAACCACTACACCAAACTGAAGGACTACGTTGACCCGGCTTGGTCATTTGTGCTCCTTCCCCTCCCCAATTTTGAGTTGTTTGGGAGAACAACTAGAGAGAACAGTAGAAACAATTAATCCACTAAAGACTGTGTCTCACTTCCCCCCTCCAAACAATTACATCTCATTTTTAGATTTAATATCTAGAAAAACAAGAGCTTGTTAGATCTATGCCTCTCTGGAGGACATGTCTTTTGACTCCCAAGTTCTTAGTCCCAAATATACCAAATATATCTTGGAGAGGAAAATCACTTTGCACATGTTCAAATATACTTTCCCTCAGCATAGGGATGCCTCAGTATAGGGGTGCCTTCAGGTAGGGCCTGGAGATCTCCCAGAATTATATTTGATTTCCAAATGATGGAGAAAATGGCTCTCCTTTGGAGGGTGGATTTTGTATGGTGATACCCTTCAGAGGTTCCCCCCTCCCCAAACCTCCCCTTCCCAGACTCCACCCCCAAAATCTCTAGGTGTTTCCCAATTCAATCCACAGCTGGCAACCCTAGCAGAGGTTAGTCAACCAGGCAATGGAAGTTTTCCTCAGATAAATCGTTGGGTGTGTTTCAACTTTACAGGGATGTGAATCAATTCACTGTCGAGGCTGGATACCCTCTTTCCAACAGTGATCCAGTTAGGGTTGTCAGATATCCAGGTGGGGCTTAAAGATACCCCAGAATTACAGATGATCTCCAGACAACAGATTCCAGTTCCCCTGGAGAAAACGGCTGTACTGGAGAGTGGACTCTATAACAACCACCACCACCACCACTGATAATGGCCTATCACAGCATCATAGACCAGCAAAAAATACCAATAATCATTGACACTTATTAATACCAGCTCCCCTCTTGACAGCAAAGTACAGAAATTTGGCCACCATTTCCATATTCACTGCACAACAATTGGAGAGTAGAGAGAGCGCCTTCCACTCATCGGATTGGTTTCCATGACCTCTCAGTAATGGCTCCAGCTGGCCTGGCTTTCTTGTGTGCCTGTAAATTTAAATTGAAGGTGACTCCCCCCCCCCCCTTAAGATGAGTGAGCGGAATATACAAATCTGCCTGTTGGAAGGAGTTGAGGAGCTTCTAATTATAGTTAATGTTTCTATTCCTCCCTGTGTGGTTAAAGAAACATGGGATTCCACTTTGGATGGTCTTTTAGGAGTGCTCTTACCCAGGGGTCTGTAGGAGCAGGAGTGCACAGGAGCGCAGCTCCAGGAGTGAGGAGCCCAGGGGGCAGGCACATGACCAAGCCCCGCCCCCTCCTCGGCTTCCCCGAGCAGTGCAGAGGCGCAGCGCCCCGGGGAAAGCCCTGCTAGGGTCTTTATTGTTTTTAATGTTTTGTTTTAATATTGATAATGTTATCATTGTTCCTTTTATGACTGTGTGCTGCTTTTCCAGAGACTTGCTCAAGGTGGCATATAAATTTTCTAAGTATACCATTTTTTATCTGGGCACATGGCACATAAGTACTGGAGAAATTTCACCAACCCTTCAGCAGCTTCTACCCCATCAGTTTGGTGTAGTGGTCAGGAGTTGGGCTCTAATCTGGGAGAACCGGGTTTGATTCCCCACTCCTCCACATGCAGCTGCTGGTGTGACCTTGGGCCAGTCACAAGTTCTCTCAGAGCTGTTCTCTCACGAGCAGTTCTCAAAAGACCTCTCTCAGCCCCACCTACCTCACAGGGTGTCTTGTTGTGGGGAGGGGAAGGGGAAGGGATGGGCGGTGCACATGTCCTGGGTATCTCAAGTCTACTTGAAACCTGGTGGTTTCAAGGGAGCAGGAAGAGAATGAGGGTGTGTTCTTGACGCTTATTTTTATTGCACAAAGTATTGGATGGGGAAGGGAATGGAGGAAGAGCAGGTCAGTTTCAGTCACCTGTGGAGTGGAGCCTGAGGGGTGGGTGTTGCCTTCTGAGACACTTCCGGTATGTTAGGGGGTGTGGCATATGCAAATGTTATGCTAATGAGCTCCTGCACCTCTTTTTCTACGAAATGACCCCTGCTCTTACCCCATTATACCTTGCCAAGGTCCCTCTCCTTTTCAAATCCCACTTTCCCCAGGATCCTTCCCACAAATCTCCAGGATTTCCCCAACCAAGAGTCGGCGACAGTACTGATCCAGCACTTTCTCAGTAGAAGGAATCACAAGTGCTGCGGGGCTGCCTTTGAAGCATATCCAGTGTGGGGGTTACTCCCTCTGTGCAACCGCATTAGCATTGCTCCTTTCGGGTTTTAAAAGTCTTTGTAGGTTGGTCTCATTTTCGGCTTCCTCTCAAATGGCTGCCATATTTCAAACGCCCCCTTTTCCAAACTTTGCATTCTTGTCTATATGCGGCTTCTCCCCCCCCCCCCCCCCTTTATGCGGTGGCGGCTGATTAAACGTTGGAAACGGAAGCAGCTGCTCTGAAACAGCCCGGAGACCCGTGCCTATATTTCTTTAAATTCCTCCAGCTTTTCATTTAAATGAACTGTCACTCTTTCCCGATTTGCATGGCTGGCTTTTGGAAAGAGCATGCTAAATGTTTCAGTTTACAGGCTTGACACAGCGAAGGGTATAAATCTACAGGCTCCCTCTTTGCACTACTAGAAGCTGTCTCCGAGCATTTCGCTTCGATTTTTAAGTGCTCTATGAAATCTAAAGGCATTTTCATAACATAAGAACCTCTGATTTTTATAAGAAGTTAGGGGTATGATGCTGGTTGAATTGGCAACGCAGAAGGAAATGGAAGGAAATATGCCGCTGTCACTTATCAGTGGGAGGACTGGGGTGGGGGCAAATTAAAGGAAGAATAAACACCAAGGTGAAAGCTGATTTCTCTGGTACTCCAGTTGGGGCATGTTCACATGGCAGCCGTAATCTGGTTTAGGGCTCTGTTATGTATTGCCTTTTAACATACAGTTGAATTGCCCTGAGCTTCAGTCCACAGCTCCATAGAAGCCTGGTATCCTAAACTGCACGTTCCGATTGGCTACTTGCACAGTAGGCCAATCAGAGCTTAGGGATGGTTCTGGAGGGAGCAACCACTATTGGTCTTTATCTACAATTACTGATTAGTTCTTAACAAATCTTAGTGGCATGGTTACCCACCCTAAAAGATATAAATTGAGCTTGTTCGCTGTATTATTTGTCACTTACTGATTGTGCTGGTTAGTAAAGCTGAATCACTTGTTTCAGAACTGCCTCAAGATTTATGCAGGGGTCCTTTCGTAGAAAAAGAGGTGCAGGAGCTCATTAGCATACCTCATTGGCATACCTCATTAGCATATGCCACGTCCCCTGACATCACCAGAAGTGTGTCAGAAAGGGAATGTCAGTGTCAGCCCCATTATATTTTATGGACCATTGAAATCAATGGCAAAAACTCATAGGGTATATGAGGGGCTGGAGGAGACAGGATTTGAGGGAGAGGCTCCATACTTGCAGGGTAGCTGCTGGGGCCTCTCCTCGAAATACCTACCAAGTTTCAAGAAGATTGGACCACAGGGTCCAATTCTACGGGCCCCCAAATAGATTGTCCCATCCCCTCCATTGTTCTCTATGGAGGGAAAAAATGTTAACTTTTTCCTACCATAGAGAACAATGGAGGGAATGGGGGCAACCTGTTTGGGGGCCTGTAGAATTGGACCCCCTGTTCCAATCTTCTTGAATCTTGGTGGGTATTTCGAGGAGAGGCCCCAGCAGCTACCCTGCAAGTTTGGAGCCTCTCCCTCAAACCCCCTCCCCTCCACTGGCTTTTAAAGTTGCCGCCGAATTTCGACAGCAATTCGGCGGCGAGCTGAATCAGATTAGAGAATCTGATTCAGCCCGTGGCTGCCCTACTGGCCAGTCCTCGCTCCGGCCCCAACGGACCCCTGCTGATATGTAATAGGCTCATCACTCTCTCCTAGTGCTGCCAGGCTCCAGATGGGGACTGGACTACAGAGGTCAGCTCCCCTGGAGAAAATAGCTGCATCGTACCCCTCTGAGGTCCCTGTCCTCTCCGGGCTGTGCCCCCAAATCACCAGGAGTTTCTCAACCTGGATCTGGCAATCCGACTCCCCACTCCCTGCTGGTAGCCAGGCCAAACCTGGCAAGCCTGCTCTCTCCCAAGGGTTTCAGGCGGACTTCTGTCAGATTCTGTTCTCTGGAGAGACGTGGGATGACTTGTGAGTGAAGCCATTCACAAGTCACCTGAGAACTTTTGATCAGATGTGTGGTGGGGGTTTCATGCTCAGACTCTAATTTCCAGGTGTGTCTGTGGGCCTGATTTGCATTTAGGGTTGCCAGCCTCCAGGTGGGGCCTGGGGATCTCCTGCTTTTACAACTGATCTCCAGCTGACAGAGATCAGCTCCCCTGGAGAAAATGGCTGCTTTGAAGGGTGGACTCTATGGCATTGTACCATGCTGAGGCTCCTCCCCTCCCCAAACCCCGCCCTCTCCTGGATCCACCCCCAAAGTTTCCAGGTATTTTCCAGACTTGGCAACCCTATTTGCATTAGGAATGGGGTCGCCATTCCCAAAATTACATCTGCATCTCCCAGAATTACAACTGATCTCCAGATAACAGAGATCATTTCCCCCTGGAGGAAATGGCTGCTTTGGAATATGGACTCTATGGCATTATACCCCCCAAATCTCCAGGCAACTCTAACTGGAAGGGTGGTATGTGGTAGTGAAGGGGGGGGGTTATGCCTTCCCCCGGCATAATTTTCCTGGCCTGAGATCAGTACGATTTGTCCTCTTGGGGGTGGGATCCCATTTATTTATTTACTCTGTTTATACCCTGCCATTCTCCCAAGTGTGGACCCAAAGTGACTTACATAATTCTCCTCTCCTCCATTTCAACTTCATAACACCCCTATGAGGTAGGATAGGCTGAGTGTGTATGTCTGGCCCAAGGTCACCCAAAGAGCCTCCAAGGCTAGTGCAGCCAACCTTCAGGTGGCTATTGCAGTGGCTCTTTAGACAACCAAGCTCAATTCCGCTGGAGAAAATGGCTGCTTCGGAGAATGGATGCTATCAAGTTATACCCTGCTGAGGTCCCTCCGCTCCCCAAACCTCACCCTCCCCAGGCTTCGTCCCCCAAGTCTCCAGAGCTGGCAACCCTAGGAAATTCATTTTTTTCTTCAAAATAGCAGAGGGGGAAGTTAGGCCCCTCTTCCTACGTGCTGTGGTCTTGATCCAAACTGGGCCCGTGTGACCTGAACTTTGAAAAGCGAAGCTCCCAAACCGTATCTGTTGACCTGATGTGTGAAAGGACTCATGTACTTAATAACATGTAAATCAGCTTTTGGGAGAGGCCTAGGGTGGCCAACTCCAGCCTGGGAAATTCCTGGAGATGTGGGGGTAGTGCTTGGAGGGGGGGGGACTTTGTGGGCAAGATTTAACCAGGAATCTATGGTTTTACCATGGTAGAGTTGCCAGACCCTCAGTTTGGTGGGGGTTGCCCCATTTGGAGGGGCTCCTTCCTGCCAGCCAGCCAGCTGGTGGGTGGGGGAAGCCCTGCCCCCAAGAACAACCACCCGGCCTCCTCCCCCCTCTTCCCTGCTGGAGAAAGGCGGGGCCGCATGCCTGCACTCTAAGCCCCAAATAAGGGGATTGGAATGCAGGTGCACGCGGCCTCCCTCCCCCCTCAGCAGGACACTGCTTTCAACGTGATGACATCACCTTTGCGTGATGTCATCACGTTAGGAACACCCCATCCCCTCCTGTAATGCCCCCCAAAGTCTCCCGCTGGAGACTTTGAGGGGACCTGGCAACCCTATATAATGGACTTTGTCTTCAGAGGCTGCCATTTGCTCCAGGGTACTTATTTCTGTATTCTGGAGGTCAGTTGTAGTTCAGGTTGTCAGCCTCTGGGAGGGTCCTGGAGATCTCCTTTTTTTTTACATCTGATCTCCGGATGACCAAGATCAGTCCCCCTGGAGAAAATGGCTGCTGTGGAGGGTGAACTCTATGGCACTACCATGCTGAGGTCCTTCCCCTCCCCAAACCCTACTCTCTCCAGGCTGCACCCCCAGAATCTCCTGGCATTTCCAAACCCAGAGCTGGCAAACCTAGTTGTACTCACGGCCCCACCTAGAGGCTGACAAACCTAGAGAGGCCCCCCAGGCTGGATGTTGCTGGACCCTTCCTTCTGATTGCATCCTGTGTGGGGGTTTTTTTCCTCCTCAATTTTCCTCCTCAGATGCGCACATATATAATCTTTCAAAAACTCTGCATTTTATGTCTCTCTTTTAGACAAAGAAGGGTCCCACTTACGGGTTGCTAAATCACCTTGAGTGCTAAACTCTGTTTGATTGCCACGAGAAACTTTTAAGCGGCTTTTGTTTAGCGCAGCTAAAATTCCCATATCCGGGCTAAGGAAAAATTCCAGGTAGCCGATAAAGAAACAGTAAATTTTAAATGTGTGGGAGATGGTTATAGTGCGGAAGTGGATTTTCCCGGGGGGGGGGGGGAATAATGGCAAGAAAGTCTGAGATGAAATATATAACCCATCTAAGTAAGTATTTAGCAAACTCTCTTTGATCTTACTTATGGTTGTCTGGGTGTAAATGTGCTTATGTGTACTGATTTTCTTTGAGACAGACAGTGACTTTCGTAATTCATATTTTTAAAAAAACTAATCCCTGATGCCGTGCGTTCTTATAATGTAATGCCTTTAAAAATGTTCAGTTTAAAAAATCCAGTGAGATGCTTGGAATCCCACGCATGGCAAAGTGCATTTCAGTCGGTCCTTGCCCTAGTGAAATCTTGTGGTCGTCTACTAAAGGGGTGTGGGGTAGTCTTGCCAACCTCCAGGTGAGGCCTGGAGATTTCCCAGAATTACAACTGATGTACAGACCACAGGGATCAGTTCCCTGGGAGAAAAAAACCGGGTGGATACTATGGTATCACATCCTGGCTGCATCTTCCCCTCCCTCGGCTCTGCTCCCAAAATCTCTAGGAATTTCCAGACCTGGAGTTGGCAACTCTATCTGGGGTAAATCAAAGGTTTGGGTATTTTTTAGGAAACTAATGAGAGGACCAGCATTTGGTACCTAAATCAGAGATTGGTTGTGGTCACACACACTAGTTGAAGCGGAGGGGAGGAAAGGCAGATCTAACCATTTTGGGCCGGAGGAATTTGACACGCAGTTGTGAGATCTCACAGCCCTTTGAAGCTGTGGGTGCAGCCTGTCACCGTGTGATCAGACACCACTGTGGGTGAGTCATTTTTTTGTAGTTTGTTTCCCTTGCACATAAATGGGCAATTGAGGAATCACACCTCCTCACTGAGGGCCCCCTAAGGAGTATGTGATGCATATTGCGAAGGGGGGAAAACATGGCACGGAGTCAGGATGGCCTGATCAGACCATCCCAGGGGTATGAGAGCGTGCTTGAGTGATCAGACGGGAAAGTCCGCCTGTGGCCCGCCTTATCTGGATAACATTGGGCTTTCCCCAGTGTTTTTTAACTCTGCTTCTGTGGCAGAGCAGCACGGGCTGCCGACGACTGTGGGATGCTTCCCAAATGTTGTTGTCTGATCGCTTCCTTTAGATCCATCAGGCAATTGCACCTATGTCCGATCTAAAGAAGCGTGTGATCACAGCAATTGTCCTGACAATTTTGCTCTTGATGGTCTTCTCTGGTTCCACTGGTTTGGGGTCGTGAGCCTATTGATTAGAGATCAGCCACCCCAGATTCATTTTGGACCGTACAAAGATGTTATTTAGTAGATGCTGCTAAGCAGTGCACAGCGTCCTTTGTATCCCTGGATAATGTTAAGCAAAATAACACCAATTAGCAAATTGATTGGCATGGTCTCTAATTGCATTCCGCTAATTTTCCTTGCCTGTTTACAGACTGGAGTTTGTATTGCTGGGGAAGTAGTGTTTGTAAATTAAGATTATTCTCAAGCAATGGCATCCCTTTGTTTTCCCCTCTCATTTTAGTCTTTCTGTTTTCTCTCAGATGGGGCTGACGTGTTTTCAGCCTTAACAAGATGCTAATTTTAGTAGGCAGACTATGATTGGATGGATGTGGGGACTGGTTACCCTCATCTTTGCAGGGGAACTTCTGGGCATAGTTTTAGGTGTGCCATGAAGTTGCTAGGAGGTCCTGCTGTGCAGAGAAATGGCCGTGGCGTTGCTATGAAGGCAGTCGTGGTACTTTTCTTCATCCACAGTTTGGGCTTCCTCCACTCTCGGATGAATCTGTGGGATCACTGCAGATGACAAGATCCACACCAGCAGAACTGCTGCAGGCCCAGAGGCAGTGTTGCCAGCCATTGGTTGCCAATGTGCAGGACAGGTCATGGTAAAACCATCAAGTTTTCTCCAGATCCTAGCACGTCATGGCAAAGTCATGCTGGTGACATGTCACTGCCAGGTATTCATCAGAAGTGATGTGCCATTGGCATGATACCGCATTGCAGACAAAATCCCACAGTGGACCCGAGGACAACAGACTGGGAGACCCGGTCTTCCTTGTCAGAGGCTTCAACTCCTAAGGTTGCCCTAGGTGATATCATCAGGTGTGCATCGGGGCCTAGAGGCCTCTGGACCTGGGTTTCCATCTCAACCTCCAGAGCAAGCAAAGGGGATGTTGGCTGGTGAGGCTGATGTTCTAGAGGAGATTGTTCTGCTTACCCTACGTGAGCTTATTTCTTATATACCCTGTGATTCTGAAGGCCCAAAATGGTTAGATCTGCTCTTAGAACGTTGAGTTTGGAGAAGCAGGTTGGTTCTTCTTTCAGTTACAGCTCATGTGCAAATTATCGTCCCTTCTGGAAACAGCTGATCTGGCCTCATTACTCTTCCCACTACTGTAACCTTGAGGCTAGATTACTTTTTCAGGCTCTGCACTGGGCTGCCCTTGAAGACAACCTGGAAGCTTCAATTAATATAAAATGTTGCTGCCAGTTTATTGACTGGGGTAAGCCAATTGTTTAATTTACCACACTGGTTGCCTCTTAGTTTCCACAAGCTCACTTTTAAAGCCTTTTATAATTTAAGAATCACATACCTTGAGAACGATGTCTCCTGGTATGAACCTGGATGCTAACTGCACTCCTCTCGACAGCTGTTAGCTGCTATTCCCTCCCACAGGACTGTGCTGCATCCTTAATTCCGATGGTGTAGCTCAGGGGTGTCAAACAAAAGGCCCGGGGGCCAGAACCGGCCCATCTAAGGTTCTTACCCAGCCCGCAAGCTACTGGTGTGCATGGAAATATAAGGTATTCCCCCTTTTATGGTATACCTTGGGAAAAACCTAGTCTTATATATGATTATACACATTTGTTGGGACTTTTGTGGGTTCCCTACTAAATTAATTCCTTTCACTGCTAGGAATCAATTGCTTTTGTTTGTATTTTGAGTAAAAAATAATATTGCTAATTGGGTTTGCCTGTGTCCGATACCTGGTATTATGTTTTATGGCACATATGGCCTGGCCCGACAAAGTATCATTTATGTCAGATCTGGCCCCTGTAACAAATGCGTTCGACACCTCTGGTATAGCTTCTTCAGTCATGGTCCCAATCTTCTGGTGTGGGTTACCAGAAGAAGTGAAGAGGGTACCTCCTCTGCTGGTTTTTAGGAGATGCTGTGGAACTTTGTTTTAGAAGGCCTTGTGTTGAATAAATTAACTCCTGGTTCATCTAGATCAGGGGTGGCCAAACTGTGGCTCAGAGCCGCATGCGGCTCTTTCACACATATTATGTGGCTCCCGGCAGGGCAGCTGGGGAAGCTAAATATCATTAGCAAACAAATATCATTGGACAAATAAATATCATTATCAATATCTGCTTTTATCCCTTTTGTGATTATTTTTGGCAGTCTCATTTAACGTTAATAAAAAGCAAACTTGCATATTTCCCAATAAAAAAGGTAATATTTGTTCATGTCTTGCAGCTCTCAAACATCTGATGTCTATTCTATGTGGCTCTTACATTAAGCAAGTTTGGCCATCCCTGATCTAGATGAATTCATGCAGCCTATGTCCTTATTTAGGTTTATTTCGTTTTTGGCCAAACAGATGTTGGTGTGTGACATGGTTTTTATGGATGTGGTTGTCACCTTAGTTTTATCTTTTTTGTGTGTGTAATGGAAAATGCCATTTAGCTGACGTATGGGGACCTTCCGTGGTTTTTAAGGCAAGAGACAATCAGAGGTGGTTGGCCATTGCCTGCCTCTGTGTCGTAACCCTGGACTTCCGTGGTGGTCTCCCATCCAAGTACTAACCTGGGCTGACTCCAATTAGCTTCTGAGGTCTGACAAGAAACAAGACAAAGGTCATCCATATAAGGACCAACGGAAGTGGTCTCCAGCATGCTAACTAGTAAACAAGACTCATCAGGAAACCTTAAGAGGCCGGGGTGCACCCCTTCATCGTGCATGGATCCAGCTTCATCAGGGGTGTGTCTTCTTCCTGCTCATAATTCCCATCTGTGAAGTCTTCAGAGGGAGGACAGAAAGCATCTAGGGACTCTTTGATCCAGGTCAGCTGCGAATCACCTCTCCCAACAATATTTGAGGTGAACTCTGGTTCCTGTGAGCCTCTCTGGAGGATGCTTCTTTGCTGAAAAGCAGGCCGAGTGGACATAGTGTTTGAGGCTGCGGTCACACGGGCCCTTTAAATCCGGGAGCCCTCCCGGGTTTAAAGGGGTCGCATTTTTCTACCGCGTGTTAGGATGTCTACACATCCCAACCCCTGCGGTGGCAGAAGCGGCGGCCGCGGCAGAAGCAGCGGCGGTGGCAGAAGTGGCGGCTGCGGCAGAAGCAGAGGTGGCAGCGGAAGAGGCCGCCGCCACAGTGGCAGAAGAGGCAGCGGTGGCCACGGAAGCGGCAGCAAAGGACCCGACCGCCGCCTGGTAAGTTTGGGGGTTCCCCCCCTTTTACACTTGGGTGCTTGTGTAAGCGCCCAAGTGTAAAAGGGGGGGGAAATGGCAGACGGGAACATCTGGACAGCCCCGCTCTCACAATGATTGCGAGAGAGGGCTTTCCAGATACCTCAAATGCGGGTTCCTCCCACGACTCCCGGGAAAACTGTTGATTTTCCCGGGGTCAGAAAATGCAGGAGGAACCCACCTTCCCGCTTCAGCGCGGGACTTTCTGCGGCCGTTGTAGACGGCCCCTTTAAATGCGGGAGGAAATAGCCCTTCCTCCCGCATTTAAGGGCCGTTTGACCGCAGCCAAAGATGCATTGCTGCTGATTCTCCTCCCAATGCCCAGAACTAGGCGGTCCTGCTCAGGATGAATCCCTAGGCTCTGGATCCACTGAATCTTGATGATTATGAATCAGGCCCATTTAAGCAGAAGGAGTCTGTCCACACCTCATAAAAATGCATCTGTTTGGAGAAGCCCTACAGGTGAAATCTGTCACTTAGAGAAGATGGGTAGAAAATAAATTGGCTCGTATGATAGGCCACAGTTCCTGTTCAAGTAACATTTTTAATCTCCTAACTCTATTACTCAGGGCAGCCATAAAAACGTAACTCACCTGCAGGGGAGGGGAAGAGAGAGAGAGAAATAATATTTAGACCCTCCTGCACGACACAGTGCAAAACATCTATAGGATGTTCACTCACCATGAAAATAATTTCATGCCCAGTCTATGATCTGATTTTGCTTCTCTTCAGCATCAGTGCACAAAATGGATATACTGACAGAAACCTGTCTTGTACGGAAGGAGCAGGCTTGCCTTTGAGAGGCTTCTGTGTGCTGTTAGGATTGACTTGAGACAGGACAGGAGAGGGGTCATGGCTCCTAACAACAATGGCCCTGTTCACATTGGCCAGTCAGGTAGGAAGGAAGGAACTGAAGTATTCTAGGAAAATACAGGCCTTACGCTGACCCATTCTTTTAGGCCGCAGCTGGTTTTACATTTTCTGAAAATGGGCTCATTTGGGGGTGTCCCCCTGAATCATTTCCTAGTGATGGTCAAAGTCTCCTCAATTTGACTAATACATTATTTTCCAAGAAGGTGGAGAGCTACTTGGTCCCCCCCCCCCAAGGTTTTCTGGTATTTTAAATTTTGGTCATGTGATAAGGCATGTGTGAACTTCTCCTAGGTAGGGTTGCCAGCCTCCAGGTGGGGCCAGGAGATCTCCCGCTTTTACAACTGATCTCCAGCTGACAGAGATCAGCTCCCCGCGGAGAAAATGGCTGCTTTGGAGGGTGGACTCTATGGCATTGTACCATGCTGGGGCCCCTCCCCTCCCTGAACCCTGCCCTCTTCTGGATCCACCCCCAAGTCTCCAGTTATTTTCCGACCCAGACCTGACAACCCAACTCCAGGTTGGAAATTCCCTGGATATTTGGGGGTGGAGCCTGGAGCTTTTCATCATTTGGAGATCAGTTTCAATTCAGAAGATCTCCAGGCCTTGCATGGAGGTTTACAGCCCTATATCCCCCAATCTAGGCTCCCCCTATGATCCCCAGCCATTATCTAGGTCCCAAAGGCATGAGGACATCCTTGAGCTTTTAATGAGGTCTTGAAACAAGCTGGTGCAAAGTGGGGTTGCCTACCTCCATATGGGGCCTGGAGATATCCCAGAATTACCAGTGCTTTCCAGATGACAGAAATCAGTTGATTTCCATTCCCAAATGGCTGCTTTGGAGGGTGGATTCAATGGCGTTATACCCAGCTGATGTCCCACCTTTCCCAGACTCCACCCAAATCATCTCCAGGAATTTCCCAAGCTGGGGTTGGCAACCCTAGTGCAAGGAGAAGTACAGCGAAGGGGATGGTTTTTAATCCCTACTTTGCGGGTCTGAGACTGGTCAGGAGTTAGGAAGAGATATGTCTAGACTTTTGTGATGCCCACAGCTCCAGATGTAGTTGGGTGGCCCCCTAGGGATACCAGCCTCCAGGTGGGATCAGTAGATCCCTCAGAATTACATCTAATCTCCAGACTACAGAGATCACGCCCCCTGAAGAAAACGGATGCTTTGGAGGGTGGACTCTATGACATTTTATCCCACTGAGGTCCCTGTCCTCCCCAGGCTCCATCCCCACATCTCCAGGAATTTCCTAACCTGGATCTGGCCACCCTAACCCCCCCCCCCCCCAATCCCCTGGCAAACCTAGGTATGATAAATGTTTTTCTTTCCAGCTCATTTCTCTTCATTACTTTCTATGTTTGTTTGGGTTTTTTTGCCTCTTTCTGTAAGGAAAAGGGAAGATAGCAATAGAGTGGATTTAGACACAAAGGGCGACTTATTTTGATAAACTGTGGGGGGAGACCAAAATCATGGAGAGGCCTTGAAGAAGAAGAAGAAGAAGAAGAGATTGGATTTATACCCCGCCCTCCACTCCCCAAGGGAGTCTCAGAGCGGCTTACAAACTCCTTTCCCTTCCCCTCCCCACAACAGACACCCTGTGAGGTAGGTGGGGCTGAGAGAGTTCTTTCCCAAGCTGTCCTTGAGGGAACAGCTGGTACAGAGCTATGGCTTGCCCAAGGTCATCCAGCCAGATGCAAGTGGAGGAGTGGGGAATCAAACCCGGTTCTCCCAGATTAGAGTCCGCACACTTAACCACTACACCAAACTGGCTCTCTACACTGGCCGCGCACTTAACCACTACACCAAACTGGCTCTCTACACTGGCCGCGCACTTAACCACTACACCAAACTGGCTCTCTACACTGGCTCTCTACACTGGCCACTACACCAAACTGGCCACTACACCAAACTGAGAAGGGGGTAGAAGGAAATTTGGGAAATGGAAGAAAGATGGATGGAAAGGCGATGGAATTTAGCAAATAACTTTCATCGGAACATTGCCTTCTGAGACGCTAAGAACATCGTGAGCAATTTTATCATACTCGAGAGGCCTAGGGGTGTTAGGGTTGCCAAGTGCAACTTACAATTTAGCGGGAGGAGTCCCGGCCCCTTTCGCGCGCATGTCGCAATGATGTCACCCAGAAGTGACGTCATCTCGTCGGGCACGTTGTGGGGTGGGCTCTACAATTCGAGGGGAAACCATAGAGTTTCCCTTTGAATGATAGTGTGTGTCCCCCTGAAACGTGCCCGACACGATGACATCACTTCCGGGTGACGTTATCATGACAGGCACATCTCCGCAGCCTGGCAATTTGAGGGTGGGGTTTCCCTCGGCGGCCCAATCCAGGCCGGTGGGGAACAGGCCAATCAAGCGGGGGTTTCCCCGCCCCTCCCGGGGGACTTGGCAACCCTAAGGGGTGTGTTTTGTTAACTCCGCCATCACTGCCATGTTATTTTGCTATGAATCTTATGTGGCAGGGGGACGGACGTACTGTGTTCATTATGAGTAAAGTTAATATCAGTGCTATCCATTACAGCAGGAACTTCTGCAGAAATTGGGATCCATGAAATTTGTCATCTGGTTTACAAGGGAATATTTTGCAGGTTAAAAACCATAATTAAAACGCAGAGCTCAGCGTCTAGCGTCTGCATCAGTCGCCATCTTGGGTCAACTCCTCATCTGGTTTACAAAATACATATTTTTCCCCACAGGTATAGTCTGGGCACTCCAGTGGACAAATGCAGCCTACTGACCAAGGAATTGCGGATTTGTCCAGAAAAAAAAAAATTGCTGGGAGATCACCAAGCCCTACTTGAAGGCTGGCAGCTAGTTATGCCAACCTCCAGGTGTGGCCTGGAGATCTTCCAGAATTACAACTAATCTCCAGACTCCAGAAATGTGTCCACCTCGAGGGGGAAAGACGGCTTTGGGGGTGGATTCTATGGCATTACACCTCTCCAAATCCCACCCTCACCAGGCTCCACCTCCAAATCTCCGGGAATTTTAAAACCTGGAGCTGGCAACCATATTGGCAATCCTAGCTCAGTGGCAGGAGCTGAAGTTCTCCCATGTGAGCTGTTGCTGGTTTTCTTACATGTCACACAGTATTTAATATGTCCAATATATATATATATTCCCAAACATGAAAGAACTTGAAAGTCAATGGAGCTTTATAATGGGTCAGCAAACTGTAATGATTTCTCTTGCTAGTCAGCATCGAAAGAGATTGGAAGAAAGGGTGGGGGGGGGGGGGAAAGAGACATTTGGCACTCTTTAAAACAACACCCAGACTTCGATTCTTACACCGAAACTCATTTTGAAATGGTGTGTGTGCGGGGGAGGAACAAAGACAGTGTACGATTCACTACTGCTTGCCTGGAAAATTAAACAGAAAAGAGCTGGCACTTACACCAGTCAAACATTTATCTTTTATATTCATTGGACCATTTAGTGAGGTAGCGGTAATTCAGATGAACAAGCGACATGTGTACTCAGACAACTGAATATGTACGGAGGAGGGGATTGTGATGCACAAATGTTGTGTCTCCTTGTGGGAACCCCCCAACTGTCAAACTATTTCTCCAAGCAGATGGTACATCTGATAGCTACCAGCCATCAATGCTCAAGGAGAGATCACTTAGCTATGGGTGGCCTTTAAAGAAGCACATTTTGTCTGTTTTCAGTGCCATTGAGTCACTCCCAGCTTATGGTGACTCTCTGAATTAATCACCTCCAAAACGTCCCATCGTTAAGAGCCTTGCTCAGGCCTTCCAGACTAAGGGCCGCGTCTTCCTTGATTGGGTCAATCCATCTCATGCTGGGCCTTCCTCTTTCCCTGCTGCCTTCAACTTTTCCTATTATTATTGTCTTTGTGTTTAGTTATTAGCTGCCTAAATACATAGAGGAAGGAAAATGTCTTAGGGCTGCCAAATTGGTAGAGTCGCCAGCCTCCAGGTGGGACCTGGGAATCTCCTGGAACTGGAACTTGCCTCCAAGTGACAGAGATCTGTTTCCCTAGAGAAAAAGGCTGCTTGGGTGTGGTGGTGGATTGTATGGCATTATACCCCACTGGAATCCTGGCCCTCTCCAAACCCCTCTTTCCCCAGGCTCTACCCCCCAAATCTACAGTTATTTCCCATCGCAGAGTTGGCAACCCAAGTTTCTACATTTTTTTTTGTTTTAACATAATATATTGATGAAATGGTTAATCATTACAAATTCAAACCATCGTGCAGTTACACACATCAAAAACAAGTATTAGAGAATGATCAGTATTTTCAAGATATTAGAACAAACAAACCAATATGATAAGATAAAATACGTTAAATAAGTAGGCCATAGATATACATCGCCATGCATGAAAATGATAAGTGAGCTAGACTGAGGCAGCGAATCAAAGATGTAGATTACCAGAATCACAGGTGTTATGTATTCTTTTTGCTTAGTTTTCTCTGGGAACATTTTCCCCCAAAATCTTCAACAGTGTTTCTCCCTGAGAACTCATTTTGCCGTGGTTGCCTTGGGAATATTGGGCCAGTATATTTGGGTGCCAAGAATGCTCCCCATTGATTGGTAGAGGGTATTTAGGCCATATTTCATATCAAGTATAATTGTAACTGTAATTCCAAGCTTGAGCATTACTAACAGGAAAAGTGTTTGACCAACATGATCTTTTCTACAAATAAAGGACTTTCTGCTTAAGGAGACCTGTTGTGGACTATATCTATTGGGACAATCTCACCGTTTGTTGAGTTAGATGCCTGGTCTATTTATGCTTGCCAGTCTTCAGGTAGGGCTTGAAGTGTTCATGAAGTTACAGTTGTTCTTCAGACGACAGAACAGAGTTCCCCGGGAGAAAATGTCCACTTTGGATGGTGGACTCCATGGCATTATAAATTGCTGAGTTCCCCCAAACTCAGGGTCCACCACCAAATCTCTGAGAATTTCCAAATCTGGAGTTGGCAACTCTTTCCCAACATCTGCTGCCTGAGATTCTTTAATTAAAGAAGCCAGGCTAAATCCCAAACTGAAATGAAGACTAAATACTTGCCACTGTCTCTGTTCACGCTTATCCCTCTTACCTTTGCTTTTCATCTTCTCTTCCATACTCATTCCTTTGACCTTGTGGTTGAAAGACAGATTGTAAGGGACAGAATCACTGCTGCTGCTTCCTTAAGTTACTTTGTGAAGCTAAGGAGCTATGCAAACAAATGTTGACTTGAATTTATGAAGGAGCCCTCAGTGGTTGAATTTTGTGCTGCAAGTTTCCTATCACTTAAGTATCTCAATTTTCACTAGACTCTGTTTACTCTTTCAGTCTGAAAATGCAGAGCGCAATCCTATGTATTGCTACTGTTGTCTAAGCCCATTGATTTATGTCATGGAGTGACTCCGGATAAGGTTGCACGGTCACACGGCAGGCAGGTGAACCTTTCCTGGGAGAAATGTTATTGTAAGATGATAATAAATGACATTTCATGGGACGACTCTTATTACAGAGCCGTACAAATAAAAATCTCTCTTTCTGTTTTAATGTTTATGGACTCTGCATGGAGCGCTGCATATTTATGACATCTCCTTCTAAGCAAGTGTTTTGCAATTTAACAATGCCTGCCCCTTCTCTTTCTCTGCAACTCATTTGAATGTCTGGGTGTTAGATACTTCTTTCTGTCCTCAAGATGGCTCATGTGAGCAGCTCCCCCCCCCCTTTCACATCTCTTTAAATGCTTTAATTACAAACTGGGAACTTAACTGCAGCCCTTGGCCTTTATAAATGGGCACGCAAACAGATGATTGCTTTGTTATGTAAGGCGCTACTGCAGTTGGCACATGTTTCCTCAGTCAGCCAGGGCAAGCCTGGGAGCTTGCCTCTCCCTTTAGTGGTGGGGGCCAGTGATGAGAGCAGCATGGCGTGCTCTGTGTCGGAGATTTAATGTGTTGTGCATCGCTATTGAAGAAGCACTTCCCGGTGCTCGCTGTAAATCAGATGCGCCGCGAGAGCTGGTGATGCATAATGACTCCTGAGCACCCATGGAAGGATCTAATCTGCATGTCCAGATCTCTGTTTGGCTTGGGGCTTGCAGGAAATCTTAATTACTCTCTAGAGAAATGGAGTACAGGCTGCAGACCGTTTGCGGCTGGTGAAAAATGTTGTGCAAGCCAAAGGGAGGGAAACGGGCTTGCAATTGGGGGACTGTAGCCCCGGAAGCCCCCGCATCATAGCATTTCTCATATGGTTTACCTTGGGAGAGAGCCAGTCTGGTGTAGTGGTTAAGTGCGCGGACTCTAATCTGGGAGAACCGGGTTTGATTCCCCACTCCTCCACTTGCACCTGGCTGGATGACCTTGGGCAAGCCATAGCTCTGTGCCAGCGGTTCCCTCAAGGACAGCTTGGGAAAGAGCTCTCTCAGCCCCACCTACCTCACAGGGTGTCTGTTGTGGGGAGGGGAAGGGAAAGGAGTTTGTAAGCCGCTCTGAGACTCCCTTGGGGAGTGGAGGGCGGGGTATAAATCCAATCTCCTCCTCCTCCTCTTCTTCTTCTTCTTCTTCTTCTGTTACAGCTGATCTCCAAATGACCAAGATCAGTCCCCCCCGAGAATATGGTTGCCTTGGAGGGTGGACTCTGTGGCGATATAACCTGCTGAGGTCCCCACTGAAACCCTTCCCTCCCCAGGCTCTACCCCCCCCCCAAAAAAAAATCTTCAGGTATTTCTTAAATCAGAGTTGGCACCCCTAATTACGAGTCATCCCTAGACTACAGAGATCAGTTTCCCTGGAGACAGTGGCTACTCTGGAGGGAGGACTCTTACGGAATTATGCCCTGCGGAGGTCCCTTCCCCTCCCCAAATCTTGCCCTCCACAGGCTCCATCCCCGAAATCTTCAGGCATTTGTCAACCTGGAGTTGGCAACCCTAGCTGAAAGGAGTTCCTGGCTGGGGATTCAGTTTTAAAATGGTGGTGGATCACTAGGGTGAGTCTCAGGTGTACCCATCATGTCAAGATGGGCTCTGAGAAGCAACTTTTCCTCACGTCAGTAGAAGAAAACTGCACTTCCGCACGGTCATTTTTGTTACTCTTTTGTCCCTACTGCTTTGGGTCCCCTCCCCTTTTCCACACCAGTTTGGCTCCCTCTGGGACTACTAGAGAGAGTGAAACACATTGGGGAGCCCTGGAGGGGCCCTGAAGCAATAGAGACAAACAAGTGACAAAAATAATGTGGAAGTGGCCTCATCAAACGTGGCAGAAGATGGCCTCTTCTGCCCTTCTTATGACTCCACAGGCTGCCTTCTCTGGAGCTCCTTCTTCTGGATGGGGGAGAATCCTTTCTGGGGGGGCACCTCAGCTTCTTCTCTTCTTGCTCTTGGAGTTCATCCTCCTTCTCCCGTCCTCCTTGGATTTCTTCCGTTGCTTATGAGTACAGACCCTGAAGAAACAATACTATGATCTTATCATAGGGTTCTGTGAAAGCCCCCATGTGGGATTTCACAAGTCTTGTCAACACTTTTTAAAAGCTCCCCTGGAATTTTTTTTTTTGGGGGGGGGAGGGGAACTTACCAGGCGTGGCAGGGAGGCCCATGCTGTTACCAGAAATGTGTCAATGCCACTTCTGGTGTGCACCAGAAGTGACATCATGTTGCAACAGTGTGGCAAGGCTCTCCTAATTAGGGCAAAAACTCTGGTAAAAAGGGCTTCTACCATAGAGTTTTTGCCCAGTTATCAGAGCATCACCACAGTGTTGGCGATGTGATGACATCATTTTCAGGTACACACCGGAAGTGATGTCACCACATCACCAGTGACATAATCTGAACCTCCCTCATGTTCCTGGTAAGTCCTGCTGCTGGCCAGCTGATTGGTGGCTAGGGGTGGGGGGTGGGGCCTGGCAGCAGGGGATCCCCCAAATAAGGCAAGGGAGGTGGCAGCAACCCTATGGAGAAGGGACCTGAGGGTTTGTCTTGAGATTTCACTTTGGCTGGGATTCTGTCACAACTTGAGAAAGGACCCAGTTGGTGTCATGGAGAGGGTTGCGTACCTACACGGAGGTGACCTAGGTTTAAGAACTAGCATGACATCCCCAGGAATAACAGAGATCTCCTAAAGGGAACGTGCTGAACCAGTATGCTTGTGTCACTTTTAGTTAAAAAAAGGAAGTGACATCATGGATGCTCTAGGATTTACAAAAAAAACCCCTCTTTGGTAAAACCATACAATTTTTGTCAGTTTTAGATTGCCTAAAGTCGTCCCTTCCTTTATTTATTTATTTTTGCCAACTCTTTGTTGAGAAATTCCTGGAGATTGGGGGGCAGGGGAGCCTGGGGAGGACAGGACAGGTCAAGTTTTGGAGAGGGAAGGGACCTCTGAGGAGTATAATGTTATAGAGCAGGGGTGTCGAACTCATTTGTTATGACATAAATGAGACCTTGTTGGGCCGGGCCATGTGTGTCATAAAATGTAATGCCAGGTAGTGGAGATAGAAACTCTATAAAGGACACAAACACAAAGGGTTTTTTTAAACAAAAATTAAAATAAAAACATGCTTAAAACATTAGCACTCTTGCAATATTTTGTTTATTTAACAGTCTCTGATAACTGACACCTCTTGCTCTGAATAAGTGCATCAAAATGCAGGGGCGTAGAGTTTGTAAATCCCCGGGGGGGGGCTCTCTCGCACACGGGACCATGTCCCCGCTGCTCCCCCTCCCCCCCGCCCCAGGGAGGCAGGCTCGGGGCGCAGGCTCGGCGGCGGCGGCGGCCAGCTGGCCGGCTGACTGCCAGCCGCGCGCGCGAAGCGCGGGAGCATGTCCCCGCCGCCTCTCTCCCCCCCCCCGCCCCAGAGAGGCAGGAGGGCAGGCTGGGGGTGGGGGGAAGGAGAGGCGGCGACGGCCAGCTGGCCAGCTGACTGGCCACCGGCGGCGGGCGCTCCCTTTTGCCGGGGGTGGCTGAGCCCCCCCCCCGGGAAATTTCGGGGGAGGCTCAAGCCCTCGAGCCCCCCCGTAGTTGACGCCCATGTCAAAATGTCTGTGCTGTTGCAATCGTGAGTATGCTGTTCAGGTGTGTGTCTGTAAGCTGCAAACCTGCAATGACGTAGCAACAGCAGAATTGGAAGAAGAAGCAGAAGCCAGCTAGTGCCAGTGAGGGCCTGATAGAAGATCCGGCCCCCGGGCCACATGTTTGACACTGCTGCCATAGAGCATACTTTCCAGAGCAGCCATTTTCTCTAGGCGAACTGATCTCTGTCACCCGGAGACCAGCTGTAATTCAAAGAGATCACCAGCCCCCTCCTAGAGACTGGCAAACTGTGCTGGCTTGCCAGGTCTCTCCCTGCCCCCCTCCATTTTCACCTAGAGGTTGTCATCTGCAGTCTGGTAGCCCTAGTTCAGGGGTGGGCAAACTGTGGCTCGGGAGCCGCATGCGGCTCTTTCACATATATTATGTGGCTCCCGACAGGGCGGCTGGGGAAGCTAAATATCATTAGCAAACACATATCATTGGACAAATTAATATCATTACCAATATCTGCTTTTACCCCTTTTGTTATTATTTTTGGCCGTCTCATTTAATGTTAATAAAAAGCAAGTTTGCTTATTTTCCAATAAAAGCAGGTAATATTTGTTCATGTCTTGTGGCTCTCAAACATCTGATGTTTATTCTATGCGGCTCTTACATTAAGCAAGTTTGGCCCCCCCTGTTCTAGCTGGCTCTTACGCTGAGCAAGTTTGCCCACCCCTGCCCTAGTTATTACCTGTGGCATGCTTATGTTTTTATCTGGCTATATTCTGCTGGTTTTGAGAGGTTTTAGGGTTATTTTGTTATTAGCCGTTTTGTCATTAGCCATGAAGAGAACTCCACACAAGGTGGATTTAGTGGACTATACAATATAAACCAAGGTTATCACTGTCCGATGAGTCCCCGGGTCCAGGGCTCATTTCGTAGCAGGAGCTCCTTTGCCTATTAGGCCACACACCCCTAATGTAGCCAATCCTCCAAGAGCTTACAGAGCTCTTCTTACAGGGGCTACTGTAAGCTCTTGGAGGACTGGCTACATCAGGGGTGTGTGGCCTAATAGGCAAGGAGCTCCTGCTACGAAATGAGCCCTACCCTAGTCTAACTAAAGGCCCTGAGGAATGACAAAATTAAGGCACTCCCTCTTTTCTTTGGTTTCCCACCTAGGGCTGCCAAGTCAGCCCGGGGGGTGGGGGATCCCCCACTACAGGGGTTCCCGATCCACCGGCCAGCATTCGGCCGGCGGGGGAAACCCCGCCCCCAAAGTCATCGAGCCTGGACGACTTCCCACACGTAATGACGTCACTCGGAAGTGACGCCATCATGTTGGGGGCGTTGCCAGGGTGACGCTCTGGCAATCGCCCCAAAACTCTTTGATACCATAGAGTTTTGGGGCGATGGCCAGAGCATCACCCTGGCAACGCCCCCAACGTGCTGACGTCACTTCCGGTGACGTCAGTCGGCGCGCGTGCAAAGCGCGCACGCCAGTGAAGCTCCCGGCCGACAGAGGACTCCCCCCCGCCGGTAAATTCACTGGACTTGGCAAACCTATTCCCACCACAAATACAACGGAGTAGCCTGTAATCTGTGCCCATGAGTTTGTGGCAGATAGTGTAACATAAGGCGCATGGCCAGGAGCCAGAGTCACTCTTTCATTCGTAAACAGCCATTTTAAGTAATTTAAACTCAACAGTGCTATTATCCTCCATTTAAGCCAAAATGAGTATTTGGACTAAATTTAGAAAGCCCAGGAGGCGACAGTGTAAAATAAAGGAGAGAGCAGGAGGGGAGACCCCCTTGCTCCCAATCTTGCGTTTCTCCATTTCAGAGCTTGGAAGCCGGGCGAATAAATGAATAGCAAGTTGTTTCAGGGAGGCTGTGCGATAGAGGGGGGGGGGGGGGGAGAGTTCCAAGTCATTAATACGGAGGAACTGATATGAATCAGCTCCAAGTTAGAGCTCTCCAGCTCGGTGCCAGATGGACAATGGGAATTGTTTGTTTAAAGTCCTTGTAATCTATTTTCCTAGCTGGCCAGGAAAACTCCGCTGGATGATCGGTCTGATTTAGTGCTTAAGCACAACATTAAAGAGGCTTCCCAACAGAGCCCCTGAAAGATGAGCTTCCCGCTAGGGCTGCTGCCCTGCAGATCATCAGAGGCTGAATTGCTCAGCAAAGAGAGAGCTAGATAAACAAAGTGGGCTGCGCAGCAACTGCAGTCCTCTGCTCATTCGCACACAGTGCGTTATTGATGCAGCATACCTGGTTAAACCTTTACAAAGGGTCACACACAGTGTTCAGGTGTGGGCAGGCACATCGCTCTGCAGCGAACCACCTCCAGCTCTGTGGTGGTTCCTGGGGAGGGGAGGGTTTGAGGTAGTTTGAGATATGACTGCCAACTGGCAGGAGAGGGGGGCAGGGAGATGGGTTGCCAACCTCCAGGTGGGGCCTGGAAATCTCCTAGAATTACAGCTGTTCTTTGAGGACATAAACCAGTCTCCCCTGATGCAAAAAATGGCTGCTATGGAGGGTGGACTCTGTGGCATTACACCCCTCAGAGGTCCCTCTCCCCATATTCCACCTCCAAATCTCCAGGAATCTCCCAATCCATAGCTGGCAACCCTGGGGGCACTAGCGTCGCACGTGGTATGGCAACACTTCCAGGGGAAACCGGAAGTGATGTCACATTTCCAGGAATCTGTGGAAACACTATGGTAACACCATAGAATTTCCAGTGATTCCCAGAGTGACATGGGAAACCTCAGAGGTGAACTCATGCCATACCAGATACCTGTGACCTCCCCCCCCCGGCCCATTTTTCTCCTGCTGCCACTGCAAATGTTGCTAGAGGGAGGTTTCCTGCCATAGTGGGAAATCTGGCAACCTTTGTTGGAGGAGAGAGCTAAGCAGGGATGTATTGCCCTTCGGAGCAGCTCTTTCCTCCAGGGAAACTGGTCTCTGTAGCCTGGAGATAAGTTGTAATCCTGGGAGAACTCGAGCCCCTCGAGTTTGGTAACCCATATCTGAACAGATCTAGACCTCCAGTTCAGCCTGTCTGACTCGAGTGACCAGACCCGTAGCCAGGATTTTTTAAAAAATTGGGGGGGCTTTAAATGTTGGGGGTACCCCTGCACATACCCCCAAGCAGCCACCATAAATAAAATTTAAAAATTGGAAGTTGGGGGGGCTGGGCTGGATGTGAAGTCAGTGGGGCAGGCCCTGAGAGGCCCCACTGTAGCTACAGGTCTGTGAGTGGCTTGCTTAGGAAGTGAAAGAAGAGGTCAGATGGCTAATATGTGTACCAGGTCTGGTCAACTGAGAGACTTTACCCTGGGTGCCAGTGGCAGAACAATGGTTTCCCATTCGGGATGTGGAATTAGATATTAACGTGTAACTGGTGTGAATCAGTCTGGTGCAAAAAGCTAGCCTTGCATGAGAACCAGGTTCAAATCACCCTCTTCCATGAAACTCACTGGTAACTTTGGGCCCATCATTCTCCTTCAGCCTAACCTACCTCTGAGAGCTGTTAGCAAAATGGAGGAGGGAGAGAAGAAGAGGAGGAGGAGGAGATTAGATTTATACTCCGCCCTTCGCTTGGAGTCTCAGAGTGGCTTATAAACTCCTGTCCCTTCCCCTCCCCGCAACAGACAGCCTGTGAGGTAGGCAGGTCTGAGGGAGCTCTTTCCAGAACTGTCCTTGAGAGAACAGCTCTGACAGAACTATGGCATGCCCAAGGTCATCCAGCAGCTGCAAGTGGAGGAGTGGGGATAGGGCTGCCAAGTCAGCCCGGGGGGCAGGGGATCCCCCGCTATAGGGGTTCCCGATCCGCCGGCCGGCATTCAGCCAGCGGGGGGAACCCCGCCCCAGAAGTCGTCCGGTGAGGACGACTTCCCCCGTGTAATGACGTCACCTCTGGGTGATGTCATTATGTGGCCATGGCGCGCACGCAAAGCGCACGCGCCAGAAGAGCTCCCGGGGGGAGAACAACTTCCCCCCGCCGGTAAGTCGCCGGTACTTGGCAGCCCTAAGTGGGGAATCAAACCCAGTTCTCCCAGATTAGAGTCTGCGCACTTAACCACTACACCAAACGGGCACCAAACCATGTAGCTTGCCCTGCTCTCCTTGTAAAAAGGGTGTGATTTGGGGGGGAAAAGACATGATAATCAAAATCTGCATTGACCACTATAGTTATTGAACCAAAAAAAAAAAAAAAGATATTTAGAGCTAACCAGAAAAAGTCTTTGATCCTTGGCATTTTGGTGCCTTCCTGAGACCATTTCAGTTAGATGAGGGAGATGCTAAATCCGTGGATGATGTAAGTGATCGGCATGCGTGCTGACCCAGCCACCAGCAGAGAATATACTGATCTTGCCATTAAAGAGGCGCACAGCGATAGTTTTCTGTACACTGTGTGGAAGAAGAAGAGTCGGTTTTCTAATACCCCACTTTTCTCTACCCTAAGGAGTCTCAAATCGGCTTACAGTTGCCTTCCCTTCCTCTGGGAAGAGGGTCTGGAAGAGGTTCTTTTGGATTCTGGGAAGGACCTTTTGGGTTCTGTATAAGTTGGAACTGTGTCAACTGTTCTGTGGCTTCCTTTGCTACTGAAGTTGCTGTAAGCTGAGCTAGGGTTGCCAGCCTCTAGGTGAAGCCTGGAGATCTCCCGATTTTACAGCTGACCTCCAGCTGACAGAGATCAGCTCCCCTGGAGAAAATGTCTGCTTTGGAGCGCGGATTCTATGGAATTGTGCCATGCTGAGGCCCCACCCCTCCCCAAACCCCACCCACTCCCGGATCCACCCCCAAAGTCTCCCGGTATTTTCCAACCCAGACTTGGCAACCCTAAACAGAGCTGAGTGTTGGACTCCCAGTTACCAGCCGCACCTGCTCTATAATACTGGCCTCTTCAGGGTCCCAATGCATGTGCGAATTGGCTACATTTGTGCAGATGTCACCATTAGTGGCACAGATGTCCCCCTGAGCATGTGTGTTGAAGTTCATGCCGGACAAACTGGATGGCTCTCCTTTCTTTCTTAGGCTGGTTTTACATCTGCCTTTCCTGCTGGAATCATTCTACTTCCAAAAAAACTCGCCCACATCTCTTTCAAGTGTGAATCTGCATTCCTTCTCAACTGTCCATAGCTGCTGATTGCCCTCTAGCTCTCAAGCTGGCTTCACACCTCTGTAAACAAATCCTGTTCTTAACAGCACTTCAAAAGAATGACCCCTTTCGCTCCAGTTCAATCAGATGTGGGCATTCCCCTACAACAGCTTTGACACCAATGTGTTACCGGTGCAGGGAGCGCTGGAATGAAGCTGTTACAAAAATGCACATGTAAAATCAGCCTTAGGCGAGCTATTTTGCTTACCCTCTGTTTTACAGGAGTGCTAAGGAATGGGAGTAATAAATAGCCATCTATGCATCTAATGAATGTGAGTGCCGATTTGGATAATTTAGACCTGCCTTCAGTAAGGCTAGCGCCAGTTTACATCTACTAAGGGCTCAGCCAGTGCATTTTCTATCACGGAGGGCCTGTTTGTCTGATGGAAAGATCTATACGTCTGGAAGAACAAAGGCTGAGTCCAGTGGCACCTTTAAGACCAACACGGCTTCATTCAAGGTTCTGCTGCTTCAGACCGGCACGGCTACCCACCTGAATCGATACGTCTTGAAGTCACTGCATGTGCTGAAGCGGAGGAGAAACGAAGCCTCTGGCTAGGCTGTGATTCTGCGAATCAGATCCATGCATTGTGATATTTAGAGCCAGCTGGAGCACAGCTCTCCCCAGACATTATATCCTTGTGAACCTGTCATGTAAATGCGCCTTGCCTGCAAGCTGCGGCTATGCAGGATGCCTGCTGGGTTACGGAGGGGTTTGGCTTGGCAGGATGAGTAGAAAAGAAGAGGAGGCCTTTTCGGGCGGGTGAGCGAGGCGGCTCCTGCAGGCATCAAAAGTACCAGACCAGTGGGTAGGGTTGCCGGCTCTGGTTCAGGGGAATTACTGGGGATTTGGGGCCAGTGCCTGGGACTGCAGTTTGAGAGGGGGAGGGAGCTCAGGGAGGATTAAATACCCCAGCGTCAAGCTGCCGAAACTGCCATTTCTACAAGGAGAACTGATCTTTATAGTCAGGAGATCAGTTGTGATTCCAGCAGAAATCTGGGCCCCGCCTCGAGCATGGCAACCATGCCATTTGGGAGGAGCCCCTGGCAGGCAACCTGCCCCATGCAGCATACCCATCCTGGGATCTGGGGCAATATTGCCTTGGGGGGGGGGGAAACCCTTTGATTAGTATTGCCAGCGTTTGAAATTTAAAAATAAATAAATGAATGTGGTGCCTTGGAAGGGCTTGGCTGGAGTACTCCGTGTCCGGGGTTACAGCAAGAGATCCGGTTGCCAGACAGAGCCTAGCAACTGGCAGGGGCTAGGAGGTAGGGACGTGAGGGGGGGTAGCCTTGAATGCAGCACAACATCACTTCCAGGGAAACCAGGAAATGTTGTCACTCTAAGAATTGCTAGAAACTCGACGGTAAAACCATAGAATTTCCGGCGTTTCCTGGAGCTTTGTGATGTCACTTCCGGGTTTTCCCCAGAAGTGACATCACACCGTGCTGCCGGTAGAGGGCAACAAGAGTTGCCAGCAGGAGGTATTCCATCAAAGCAGGAGGCTTGGCAACTCTTCCAGGAGGTGAGACACTTAAGGCAGGTCTGAAGAAGACCCTGGTTCAAAGGTCATCTATTCCCTAAAAAGGAAAGCTTAAAAGAAACGCCTGAGGGCATGGGTCGGTTAACAGGTCCGACCTTTGATCTGGCGGGGGCTCCCAGCTCCTCATTGGCATCTTCTGCTGCACACGCTTTGCACATGCGACACGTGATGTCACCCAGAAGTGATGTCATTGCGTTGCTGATGTCAGGGGGTTACACTCCAGTTTTGGGGCAAAACACTATGTTCCCCCCCACCTCAAAACTGTAGAGTTTACCCAAAAACTAGATTGTCACCCCCCAACATTGGCAATATGATGACGTCACTGCTGTTTGGGGGTGGGGCTTTTCCTGCTGGCCAGCTGGCCGGTGGAGGATTGCAGCCCCCAAAATTGGGGGAGCCTCTTCCCCGATCAGGGGGATGGCAACCCTAAGCAACCTTAGGCAATTGGCCTAACCCCCCCCCCCACAACAACAACAACTTTGTTGACCTTTACCTGAGTGATTGGCAACTCTCCTTGCACCATCATGGGTTCTTCCCTTCTGACTCGGAACATCTACTATTTCTGGAGCAGCGTCAGAAGGACTAGTACCACAGTGGCACTTCCACTGGTAAGGTTATCTCAGAAGGGACTTAAGTGTGCTAGATGCAGGGGTCCGTTGGAGCAGGAGCGCACAGGAGCGCAGCTCCGGGAGTGAGGAGCCCAGGAGGCGGGCACATGACCAAGCCCCGCCCCCTCCTCGGCTTCCCCGAGCAGTGCAGAGGCACAGCGCACCGGAGAAAGCCCTGCTAGGGTCTTTATTGATTTTAATGTTTTGTTTTAATAGTGATAATTTTATCATTGCTCCTTTTATGACTGTGTGCTGCTTTTCCAGAGACTTGGCACATAAGTACTGGAGAAATTTCACCAACCCTTCAGCAGCTTCCACCCCATCAGGTTGGTGTAGTGGTTAGGAGTTGGACTCTAATCTGGGAGAACCGGGTTTGATTTCCCACTCCTCCACATGCAGCTGCTGGCGGGACAGGTTCTCTCAGAGCTGTTCTCTCATGAGCAGTTCTCAAAAGACCTCTCTCAGCCCCACCTACTTCACAGGGTGTCTTGTTGTGGGGAGGGGAAGGGAAAGGGTATCTCAAGTCTACTTGAAACCTGGTGGTTTCAAGGGAGCAGGAAGAGAATGAGGCTGTGTACTTTACACTTATTTTTATTGCACAAAGTATTGGATGGGGAAGGGAATGGAGGAAGAGCAGGTCAGTTTCACTCACCTGCGGAGTGGAGCCTGAGGGGTGGGTGTTGCCTTCGGACACACTTCCGGCATGTTAGAGGGTGTGGCATATGCAAATGAGTTATGCAAATGAGTTATGCTAATGAGCTCCTGCACTTCTTTTTCTACGAAATGACCCCTGGCTAGATGGTGCCAAAGAGCTCCTCGGTTTGAGATGCCTTTTGTCCTCTCACGAGGACCTGCTAGAAGGAAGTTGTGCACGCCAAGAAATCGACCATTGATCTTCTTGAGTACTCTAAAAGGCAGCAGTATCGGAGCCCTGTAGGTGCCGTTCCTTGGTTGGCTCCGGCTAGCCTGAGCTCACCAGATCTCGGAAGCTAAGCAGGGTCAGCCCTGGTTAGTACTTGGATGGGAGACCACCATGGAAGTACGTGGTTACTACTCAGAGGGGGACAATGGCAAACCACGTTTGTTTGTCTCTTGTCTGGAAAAACCGAGGGTTGCCAGAAGTTGGCTGGGACTTGATGGGACAGACCACCATTATCACCACCACCAGATGACCAAGCTCACTAGTTTCTGGGGGCCTGCATAAAGGTTCTTGAATGCTGGGATTAATATGGAATCCCTCTGTTTCTGGAATGACAGGGAAAGCTTGGAGAATCCTTGCTCATTAAGATCTCTGGGTTAGGTCCTACTCCTTAATTTCTCACTGGGGGTCCAGGTTACTGCATAATGAGCATGCTCCTCTCTCTCACCCAGGCACTTGGCCCTGTTTTTGGTGTATTTTGGTGTCTGCTAACCTCAGTATATTGAAATAATATAGTATACAGGATGCTGCTGCCTTCCATATTCATTCTCTGGGTTATACAAGCCTTGTTTCTTGTTTAATGCATACAAAGTAGATGCTGGATTCTAATCTCCATCTTTATTATTCATCCCTTTATTTAGATTTATTGACTACCTTATTCGCCAAAGGCCATGGTAGATGTTGCTTCAGCGAATTCATTTCTAGTATATCAACACTTAATTAAAACTATTTACAAAGTGATCATGATCCATATTTATTCCATACAGTTTCGTTAAAATAGCTATTGTTCGAATCACTTGGAAATATGTGCGTGCTGTGCGTTTGTGTATATTTCTCTGCTGTCACAAAGGAAGGAAGGAAGGAAGGAAGGAAGGAAGGAAGGAAGGAAGGAAGGAAGGAAGGAAGGAAGGAAGGAAGGAAGGAAGGAAGGAAGGAAGAAAAGCAGTGCATTTAAATACCAATGGTCTTTTTAAGAATGGCCCTGACGTGGATAGCCAAGGTTAGCCCATCAGATCACAGAAACTAAGCAGGGTCAGTCTTGGTTAGTATTTGGATGGGAGACCCCCAAGGAAGTCTAGGGTTGCTACACAGAGGCATGGAATGGCAAACCACCTCTGTTTGTCTCTGCATACGCATGGATGGTCCAGGCTAGCCTAGTCTCATCAGCTCTCAAAAGCTAAGCAGGGTTGGCAATGGGGGCAGTGGATCAGGCTCAGTTCCACGTCTCAGTGGGCCCTGGGCAGAGAGTGCCCAGGGGACCCTTCCACCCCTCGCTTGCCATTGTGCCCCCCTACTCCCACTTCCCTGTCCTGTGTACTCTTCACCCACTGTATGGCCATCTGTCCTTCCCCCACTAGGGCTGCCACCCCCACCCCTCGCCACCGGTGTGGAATGGGGTATAGGATTGCCCGATCCAGGCTGGGAAACTCCTGGAGATTTGGAAATGGAGCTTAGGGAAGACAGGGAACACAGAGAGGTACAATGTCCCAGAGTCCGCTCCCCAAAGCAGCCATCTTCTCCAGGGGAGCTGATCTCTGTAGCCTGGAGATAAGCTGTAATTCTGGGGGGGGGGGGGTCTCTGGGCCTCACCTGGAGGCTGGCATCCTCATTCCCCACTCACTCGCTCATTTTCCAGTCCTCCCAATGCTCACACACCCTTACTTGACTATGCTGGCCAGTGTGTGCAGCTGGGGGTATGGCTGGTGGGAGAGCTTGCAACAAGCAAATGGGCATCCAGGGAGGTGGGTGGGTGGACGGCAGCACCAGTGGGCCCCACCAGAAGACCTGGACCTTGGCAGCTGCCCCACCTCAATGCTGATGCCAGCCGCGAGACAGTTGTAGACTTGCTGGTTGGCTTACACCCATGTCCATTGTTTCCAAGGTCTGAGCTGAGCAGATGTGCAGCACTGCCAGCACCCCAAGAGCCACTGGGTTCAGCCTGACTGGTGTTAAAGCCTAGTCTGTCTTTGTCAATAAGGTAGCCAGCTCTGGGTGGGGAAATACCTGGAGATTTGGGAGGGTGGGGTTTGGGGGAGGGGAGGGACCTCAGCAGGCTACAATGCCCTGGAGTCCACCCTCCAAAGCAGCCATTTTCTCCAGGGGAACTGATGTCTAGCACTTGGAGACCAGTTGTAATTCCAGGATGTCTCCAGCCCCCTTCCTGTCAATGATCCAAGCTAGTGCTACCACAATGTGGATTGTTTGCTGGCTTCTTGCTGTTACCTCCTCAGTCCACGGAACTGGAGCCATGCTCCTAGTTGCTCCCGTGCTGCGTTAGGACCTGTCCTCTGTTGTCAGTGCTCAGGTACATGATGTAGCAAGGTATGTACCATCACAAGTCTGCATACTGCCTTTGCTGTGAGGGAGCATATGGATGGGATTTCTCTAGCGTTGCCAGGTTCCCTCATCACCCTGGTGGGGGATTTGGGGGGGAGCATTCCTGGGGTTGGGCGGTAACATTGAGGGACATCCCTGATACGATGATGTCACTCAGAAGTGATGCCATTGCATCAGGGACACTCTAGTATTTCGGCAAAAGTCTATGGGTTTTTGCCTTCAAACTATAGAGTTTGCCCAAAAACCAGAGTGTCCCCATGCAACAACCTTGTTTAGGGGCGGGGTTTCCCCCACCAGCCAGCTGGTCCACAGTGGGGAGAAGCCCCTGAAACTGGGAGATCCAGCAGTAGAGAGAAGAGGAGGAGATTGGATTTAAAGCCCACTCTTCACTCGTCGTCTCAGAGCAGCTTACAGACTCCCTTCCCTTCCCTTCCCTTCCCTTCCCTTCCCTTCCCAACAACAGACACTCTGTGAGGTAGGTGGGGCTGAGAGAGCTCTTTCAAGGACTACTCTTGAGAGAACAGCTCTGAGAGAACTTGTGACTGACCCAAGGTCATCCAGCAGCTGCAAGTGGAGGAGTGGGAAATCAAACCTGGTTTTTCCAGATTAGAGTTCACGCACTTGGGCCCAATTTACACCTCCCCTCTAAAGTAGTTTGACTGCTGTATTTTCCTACACTCATTTCACGCTGGTTTCAAATTTCACTCCCTGGGTCTGAAGAGTACAAAGCAGCAGGATCTGTTTAAAGCAGCAAAATTTTAGCTTGACCACAGGAGGGCAATTAACAAATGCAAACAGTAATTTTTAAACTAGAACAAGTATGGTTTGAAACTAGAAACAGGTATCGATGGGTTTTTTTTTTTGAAACTAGAAGGATTCCAGCGGGGAAGTCAGATGCAGATTTGACCTTAACCACTACACCAAACTGGAAAGGTAGCTGCAGTCCTTCGGAACTGTGAGGTGTTGTTGGGACAGCAGTGACCAGGAAGAGAAGGAAAAACAGAACTGCAGCAGGAAATGGGTTTTTTATTGATATTTGTAGATCTGTATGCATTTCACACACTACTTTGTCAGGGGATCTTATTATGGTGGGAACACCCAGAGAGATGGCTGCTTTACAGATCCCCCAACGAAACTGCATGCAAATCACATAGCGACCTGCATCCATAAAAATTATTGACAACTTAAAAATTCCCACTGCACCCCTGTTCCCCCCCCCCCATCTCTTCCTGGACTCTGTTTGTAGGGAACGTCTTCCCACTCTGGGACTCATCTTACCACTTTCCTTCCCCAAGAGTGAAAACGAACTAAAGGCGTGCCGGTCCCTCTAGCTCCTTCAGGGCCTGTTCTGCCTGCTAGGGAAAGAGCACTCTTCTCTTAGGATTCTAAAAACAGACCAAAGAAGGATTCCATCCACGTAGGGCAACGTGTGAACCAAGCTGCAAAGTAAATGCCACTAATCCTACTTTGGAAAAAAAAATCAATTTGCAAGAACCTGGTCTGTCTTTATTATTCAGCGATAAGCAAATGTTCCGTTTCATTTCTTTTTATATTCATTTTGACTGCTGTCAGTGTTTTTGGTTCTCTGCCTTTCATTGTAGACTCTGTCAAAACGCTGCATGCATATTGTACAGCTCTTATATCTCCCCTGTACAATATTTATGCAGATTTGTATTTATGATGCATAATGCTGATTTATGATGCACAAATAATGTTGAATAATGGATACACGTTATGGGGGAAAAATCAGAGTGAGGTAACCAAAAACAGCAGGGATGAGAAATTTCAGAATTAGTTTTATGCCAGGTTTAGTCTAGACAGTGCAATCATCATGGGGATATTTCTGTTTTCCCGTGACATATTTGTCCACGTATAAAACCTACCTCATGTGTTCCGCATGCTAAGATGGTAGCTTGTTACTGCAGTGGTCCACTTCAGCAGTTCTGTTGACTGTGTGATCTTTTGGGGGCCTGGTGATTAGAGCATTTGCTCTTTACTCTCTGGGAAGGAGACTTCCTGTATCAACTGGCCATAGAGTTCTGGTTCCAGACCATCTGAAAGAATCGAGGCTAGCCTCCTCTGTGTGCATGGCGTTCCTTTCAAAGTGCTGGTTTCTACAGCTTCCTTCATTAGAAAGGTTTAAATGATATGTGGGAGACAGAACATTCAGAGCTCCAAGAAGTGAGGTGGGGAAACATCTCACAATGGGAAAGTTTTTTAAAAAAAAAAATCCTTTTACACCTCACAGTGCAGATTAAACATCAAAACTGATGGTGAATACTGTTGTCAAACGTCGCATCCACCACCTGTAACTTCTGTCATATAGACAGGCCTTATGAATACATTTTCCTGTCTTGGAAAATGAAAATGGACTGGCGCCAACAGAGTGGAAGGGAGAATTTCTCTCTTAAGAAAAACAACCCCTTTTTTGTCTTCCTGCTCCTGTTACAGCCTCAAATATTCTTCCTACCCAGTCGGTACTCCTGGGGGGCCCACTGGAACACAAGAATTATCTGTGGTCTCTTGATCGATTTAAAATAAACCATCTTTCCACAGATATTTGAGGTTGCTGATAGAATCAGTTTAAAACTCCTCCATACAATAGCAAAGGAGAGAGAGAGAGAGAGAGAGAGAGAGAGAGAGAGAGAATGTTAAATCCATGACCCTAAAACCAGGACCACTGAAACCACAGGGGATTCTTCCTTCCATGTAATCAAAGCCTTGTTTATTCATGGCGCTCAATAAAAAAATTAAGTTTTTTTTTTCCGGGATCTCGGGGCAAGAATTTCCTTCCACCCTGCAGAGAATGGGTCAAATTTTGCCATATGGACTAATTAAGGTTGCCAAGTCCAGGTTGGAAAATACCTGGGGACTTCGGGGGTGGAGCCGGGAGAGGGCGGGGTTTGGGGAGGGGAGGGGAGGGGCCTCAGCATGGTACAATGCCACAGAGTCCACCCTTCAAAGCAGCCATTTTCTCCAGGGGAACTGATCTCTATCAGCTGCAGATCCCTTGTAAAAGCAGGGGATCCCCAGGCCCCACCTGGAAATTGGCAACCCTAGGACTAATAGAGCTTAAACAGGTATCACACAGGGTAATATGTTGAAGACGCAGTTCGCTTTTATTTATGCTCATTTTCATCATGGATATTTTTAAGCTTAATTATTCATTCATTTGGTGGGCTGGACTGGAAGAAGAAGGGGAAGGATGCTTCCTGGGAATCTCCGGGGCTCCCCTGGAGAGTTGGCAACTGGCCGTTTTGCCCCTTCTCTCCTCCTCAGGGATTCCCTGACCCACTCCTGGCATGTCCAAGTAACTGGGGGAGCTAGGTGGTACAGAGGGATCTCACTCTTTTATTATTTAAAGGATTTATTTCAAAACACCCAACAATTTACAGGCATACAGTGAATGGAAGACGAAAGCGCTCCCTCTTTCCCTTCTCCACACTCACGTCCTGTCTAGATGATCAGCAGGGCAGACACGCCACTTCGTTTCAGGGGAGAAGGTTAGAGCCACATGTCTCCCAACACGGCCTCTCTGCCGCCTGCAGACGCCAACCCCAAAAGTCTGGCTGGCTTCAGACTTCCCCCAGACTGACTCGCCTTCTGACAGACCCGCTTCCCGCCCAGGAACTTGCTCTCCCTTCTGCAGCATTCAGGGGCAGATCTCCTCATCACCTTGTTGGACTCCCTGTCCTCTAGGGTTGCCAGGTCTGGGTTGGAGAATACCTGGAGACTTTGGGGTTGGATCCAGAAGAGGGTGGGGTTTGCGGAGGGGAGGGGCCTCGGCATGGTACAGTGCCACAGAGTCCACCCTTCCAAGCAGCCCTTTTCTCCAGGGGAGCTGATCTCTGTCAGCTGGAGATCAGTTGTAAAAGCGGGAGATCTCCAGGCCCCATCCGGAGGCTGGCAACCCTACTGTCCTCTCTCGGGAGCTGCCCTCAGATTGCTGGTTGGAGACAGGAGAGTGGGGGGGGGGGGATGAGGAGGAGACTAGGCCAAGGTCTGCCTCAAGTTTGATGGCCCCCTCCTATAGGGTTGCCAAGTCTTCAAAACTCACCGGCGGGGGGAGTCCTCCTCCGGCCAGGAGCTTCTCCTGGTGCGCGCGCAAAGCGTGCACGCCCAGCAATGTCCCCAGAAGTGATGTCAGCATGTTGGGGGCGTTGCCAGGGCGACGCTCTGGCAATCGCCCCAAAACTCTATGGTATCATAGAGTTTTGGGGCAATTGCAAGAGCGTTGCCCTGGCAACGCCCCCAACGTGCTGACGTCACTTCTGGTGATGTAATTACGTCATCCTCGCTGGACGATGTCGGGAGTGGGGTTCTCCCCGCCGGCCAAATGCTGGCCGGCGGATCGGGAACCCCTTTAGCGGGGGATACCCCGCCCCCCGGGCTGACTTGGCACCCTACCCTCCTATCAAGCCCCCACCATCCACAAAATGGCGTTCCTCCACAGTACTAGACAGATGTTATGCCCTGGAGCACAGTTTTGCACCAGCTTTTCTAAGTGCTACTGCCAGAATTAATCCATCTGTTTCCTAAATCGTCTTTTGGACAAGAAATCAAATAAGGGTCATTTCAAAAATTTCTTTCCTGAGAGGAGTGCCGCTTCCTGGTAGACGCAGGGTCTCGGTTGCTAAGCGAGGGACAGATACTAGATGGTGATGATGGGCCTTTTTAACCCACAGGCAAAGAGGGAGGGAAGTAGGAGAGTGATTTCCAAAGCATCCGTTTTTTTTTGCTCTCTGGGAACTTTGCCCACTAAATAAGGCATTTGCTGCACCATAGGGCAAAGTAGCCTGTTTTTGTTTTGTTTTTTTTAAAAAAACTTCTAAATGTTTCGAGCATTATAAAGAAATCATCATCATAAAGGCTTGGGAGAGGGGGTGGGGAGACCCAAGCGGTTTGTGTTCTGACTCCTGGTGAGTTTTAATTCCCCCTTCCCCAATTTCAATCCATACTGTTGTGGCTCATTTAGCAAAGTACACCAGAGTTCTGCCCAATCAAAACACCTCGCAGTAGCCTTGAACCAGCTCAGCATTGATCTCGTAATGGTTTCCAAGGAATGGTTACACTGTGTAATGATCCGTGGCGGCTTCCTACGTACACAGAAAACATAGACACCAGCCAATGGCAGAATGGCAGCATGGGAAGTGGGGGGGGGGGGGATTACTGGTTTTCTGGTCTCCAAAGCTGCAAAAAATCCACTCCATTAGTGCAAGACAGCAGAGTTGCTGACCCACCATCTTCGACAGGCGAGGATATATATTCATTACCATACTTAGGCTAGGCCATCACAGTGGCATACATTCTTTGTAATGTCCAGACGCTGCAGCCGAGGCTAGATTTTTTAAATGGATTCCTGGACAGGACTAAGGGAAGATGCTGTGGCTCAGTTGGGCAGCGCCTTCCTGGCCTGCAAAAGGCTTCATCCCCTAGGCTTCATCGCAGGCTTCATCCCCCAGCAGCTCTAATTAAAAGGAGCAGGTCGAAGCAGGGTTGCCAGCTCTGGGTGGGGAAATACCAGGAGGTTTTGGGGGTGGAGCCTTGGGAGGATGGGGTTTAGGGAGCGGAAAGACTTCGGCAGTGTGAGAGGCTCCACCCTCCAAAGTGGCCATTTTCCCCGGGGGAACTGATCTCCATAGCCTAGAGAACACATGCAATAGCGGGAGATCTCCAGGCCCCATCGGAGGATGGCAACCCTGAGTAAAAGGTCTGTACCCGAGAATCTCGGAGATCCACTGCCAGACAAAGTAGACCCTGCTAGACCAACGGCCCGGCTCCATCTATGGTAGCTTCATCAGCCATATATTCATGACAATGGTGACATCAACCGGCTTCTCTCACTCTGCTAAGATGCTGTGTGATGTTCTTTGCAAGCAGACGCTTCAAACATTGCTGTTGGGGCTAGATTTTTTTTTTTAAAAAAATGTATTCCTGGACAGGATGAAAGGGAGATGGTGTGGCTCAGTGATGGAGGCCTGCTTTGTATACAGAACGTCCAGGGTCTTAGCACAATGTTCCCTCTAAGATGTGGAGTCTTGTGAGCAAAAATTCTGCTCTGGAGCCCACCTTCCTGAGCTAAGACAAAAACGTGGGAGCCGGAGGCTAAAAAACTACGAGCTAGCTCACGCTAACTCAGCTTAGAGGGAACACAGGCTTTCAGGTTGTACGATGCAGCGGTGCACACCTGCTTATTTAGCTAGGTCCCCCTTGAACAGGGAATACACCTTAGAAACAGTGGTGGCCGTTCTGGCTCTTTGCTGTTTGGGCTTCTGAAATGATTTCAGGGCCAAGCAAGTGTTTGCGCTTCCAAATGGCTAGCATGAGCCATAGTGCCAGGTATACCGGGATAAAATAGGGTAGCCAAATCTGGGTTGGAAAATACCTGGAGACTGGGGGGGGGGGGGGGTTGGGGAGGGGAGGGGAGGGGAGGGGATGGGATGGACCTCTGCATGGTACAATGCTATCGAGTCTACCCTTCAAAGCATCCATTTTCTCCCGGGGAGCTGATCTCTGTCAGCTGGGGATCAGTTGTAAAAGCAGGAGATCTCCAGGCCCCACCTGGAGGCTGGCAACCCTAGGATAAAGCTCTTTTGAGGACTGCTCCTGAGAGAGCAGCTCTGAAATAACTTGTAACTGGCCCAAGGTCACACTGGCAGCTTCATGTGGAGGAGTGGAGAACCAAACCTGGTTCTCCCACGTTAGAGTCTGCACTCTTACCCACTACACCAAACTGAAGAAATGAAACGAGGCAGGCTGGAGAATATTCCAGGCGACACCCAGCTAGATGGCCTATCCTTTGGAGAAAAAGAAATGGCAGCTTGGTATGCCTTTCACAATCATTCACATCCTTCATGCTTATAATGTAGGGTGTAATGTCTGGACGTGGGATTTCTCCTAATGGAGGGTTTGAGTAGTAAATATCCCTTATTTGTGTAAGCAGCTAATAACTGCAGCCATCTCCCTCCTACCGGTAGCTGGAGATATAACAGACCTCATTATTCATTAAATATAAAGTCGCAGCGCTGTAACTAGACTGACATCCACTCCTTTCTGCCGCCAATTACTCGGCCATGGATTAATTGGCAGTGAGGCAAATGTTCTTGGCAGCGTCAGAGGCTGTTGACTCTGAGCTGGCAGCCTCGGATGATTCTGCACAAAAGTCGTGCATCCCATTTTGGAAGCATCGTCGGTGGTGTGAAAGAGGCTCCTGGTGCAACCCTAAACAGAGTCGGACATAACTCCACTCGTAATTTCTCCGTCCATGTCATAACCCAGATCCTTGTGGTATGGATTGTGGGCAAGAAGGAACCACCTTACAAGTCCTGGAGCATCCAAAATTGCCAGCAAATAAGATAGTGAGGAGGCATTTGGTGACCTTTCTTTCAGCTTCAGAACTTTGGTGGGATGGTCCTGATCTCCCAAACAAGAAGTATCTGGTGGTGGAAAGTGCTGAATTATGGTGACACAGTGCCATAGGATTTTCAAAGCAAGAGACAAAAAGAGGTGGCTTGCCATTCCCTTCCTCTGAGTAGCAACCCTGGATGGCCTTGATGGTCTCCCATCCAAGTACCAATCAGGGCTGACCCCATTTAGCCTTCAAGACTGTATGAGATTCGGCTAGCCTGGGTCATCCGGGTCAGGGCAAGATATAAATGCATGACAAACAAATGAACAAATAGACAGTGGCAGGCAGGGGTCATTTCGTAGAAAAAGAGGTGCAGGAGCTCATTAGCATAACTCATTTGCATAACTCATTTGCATATGCCACACCCCCTAACATACCGGAAGTGTCTCAGAAGGCAACACCCACCCCTCAGGCTCCACTCCGCAGGTGAGTGAAACTGACCTGCTCTTCCTCCGTTCCCTTCCCCATCCAATACTTTGTGCAATAAAAATAAGCGTAAAGAACACACCCTCATTCTCTTCCTGCTCCCTTGAAACCACCAGGTTTCAAGTAGACTTGAGATACCCAGGACAGGTGCACCACCCATCCCTTCCCCTTCCCCTCCCCACAACAAGACACCCTGTGAGGTAGGTGGGGCTGAGAGAGGTCTTTTGAGAACTGCTCATGAGAGAACAGCTCTGAGAGAACTTGTGACTGGCCCAAGGTCACACCAGCAGCTGCATGTGGAGGAGGAGTGGGGAATCAAACCCAGTTTTCCCAGATTAGAGTCCAACTCCTGACCACTACACCAAACTGATGGGGTGGAAGCTGCTGAAGGGTTGGTGAAATTCCTCCAGTACTTATGTGCCATGTGCCCAGATAAAAAATGGGATACTTAGAAAATTTAGATGCCACCTTGAGCAAGTCTCTGGAAAAGCAGCACACAGTCATAAAAGGAACAATGATAAAATTATCAATATTAAAACAAAACATTAAAAACAATAAAGACCCTAGCAGGGCTTTCCCCGGGGCGCTGTGCCTCTGCACTGCTCGGGGAAGCCGAGGAGGGGGCGGGACTTGGTCATGTGCCCGCCCCCTGGGCTCCTCAGTCCCGGAGCTGAGCTCCTGTGCGCTCCCGCTCCAACAGACCCCTGGTGGTGGGTAAGGATAGCAGACTTGCCTCTTGAAATGTGGGTCTGTCCCAGCCTGGGCATAAAATGAGTGATGGGCAGTGTTCCCTTACAAGACTCCCCAGCTTAGAGGGCGCATCGGTGATGGGGTGGCGGTTCTGAGTTAAAGAGGGCAAGCAGCGCATGGGTAGAGATGTGCTCCATGCTCCACCTGTTAAGGGCCACCCCTTCCTTATCTGTGTATTCGTTTGGCTCTTTAAATTGGACTACACACTTGCTTTATCTTTGCTTACATTTAAAGTGATGGGTCTGTTGTCATCATGGCTGTTGCGGCCCTCGGTCACCCAAGGAGGACATCGCTCCGAACAACTGGCATTGCTCGGGCAGAAATACACATCAGAGCTTTTAAGGTGATGCGAGGTGAGACCAGGCTAGGCTGAGCTAGATACATATATCTATCAGCCCACCAAATTGTCTGTGGCTTTCTGCTCATTAGAGTTGGGAATAGGCACAACTGGAGGCCCCATTATGATGCCACAACCTGCAGCTGCTCCTCAGAGCACGACCCCTTGAAAAGCCAATTGGGAAACCAATACAGTCAAAGCATAACTGTCAAGGAAAGCAAAGGGGTGAAGCTTAGGAAGCTGGCATTTTGCGTACATCCTAAATGCATAATTTCTGTGCCTAAGCTGTTTGCCTGCAAACATTTGCCAAATTTCTTATTATCTGAAGCACCTAGAGCTTGCAGCCTACCATAGCCTTACCCATTTTTGGCTCACAATAGCTAGTGGAAAGAGATGCCTTAGTTAGATGAAATGAGGAGCAAAGGGACAGGATAGTTCCAGTCACCTTCTAGGAAGCAGCTCCAGTGCCCTTCCTGAATCCTGAAGGAGCCCTCACTGGACTCGAATGATCTGCTCGGTAGCAAATGCCTCCCTTTTTGGCAAGGTGCTTGAGCAAGTGTTGGCTACAAAACTCCAGACTTTCTAGACCCATCTCAGCCTGACTTCCAGCTGACTTGTGAGGCCTGGGACCATTGAGGACAGGAACACTTCAAGGACTGCCTCCTCAGACAGTCTGCCTGAGAGATCTCCTGTTGAGCTTCCTCTCTGTGTGACTGCCACCTTCAGGTGGCACCCGGAGATCCCCCACTAGTACAACAGATGTTCAGATGACCGTAGGGTTGCCAGACCCCCAGTCCGGGCGGGGGGGTTCCCCTGATTTTTTGCTTCTGCCCTCCGCTGGTCAGCTGGTCAGTGAGGGAAGCCCCAACCCCAAACAGGGACATCACCTGGCAACATCCCCAATGTGATGACATCACACGGAAGTGACATCATTATGTAGGGACATTGTGCAGCAGCACTCTGCATTTTGGGCAAAACTCTATGGTTTTAGGCCAAAAAACCCCACAGAGTTTTGCCCGAAATGCAGACTGTCACTACATAGCATCTCCGCCCACCTCCCAAATGCCCCCTCTGGCAAGCCGAGGGGACCTGGCAACCCAAGATGACCAAGATCAGTTCCCCTGGAGAAAATCACTGCTTTGAAGGATGGATTCTGTGGCGTTATACCTTGCTGAGGTCCCTCCCTTCCCCAAATCCCGCCCTCCCCAGGCTCTACCCTCCAAATCTCCAGGTATTGCTCAACCCAGAGCTAGGAACCCCATCCACCCCCCCCCCCAACAGGGGCATAGACTTTTGGAAATTCCGGGGGGGGACGGGGGCTCCTTAGTGCACACGCAAAGCGCCCTCGCTCGCTGGGGCGATGTTCTCCCCCCCAGGAAACTGCTGTGCCTCCCCGGGCCCTTCCGAGGCATGACCACCGCTGCTGCTGGTGCCTCCCCCCCCCCCCCCAGCCACCTCTTCCCTCTCCCTCTCCAGCAGTGGCGGCCGGGCCTCGGAAGGACCCGGGGAGGCGCGGCGGCAGGCGCTCCATTTTGCCGGGGGTGGCTGAGCCCCCCCCCCGGAAAGTTTTGGGGGTGGCTTGAGCCCTCGAGCCCCCCCATACTCTACGCCTATGCCCCCCCCCCACAGAGCTTTTTATGGGACACCTGCCTTTTCTCTCAGGAGCCAGGCTGAAGCATTTTTATTTACCCAAGCGTTTGTTTGTTGTGGGGTTTCCCCTTTGCTCCCCTATTTTATTGTCTTCAGCTATTTCCGAGGGCTTTCCCATGCTGTTTGGGATTTGATTTCTAAATGTTGTGATTATATGAGGTTTTGCTAGCTGACCCTGGAGCCTACAACTGAGGGAACAGTTTATTGGCTCTTCAAATAAATAAATACTGGGTGTCCTGGTGCCTGCTGACCTTCTCGTAGTCTCAATATCCTTCCCTCTGCTTACATAATCACATTGGGGAGAGAACATAAAGAAAGAGACACGTGTTGAAAATGAGGTTGTGTCCTTCTCGGTAGATAGGAGCTCGTTTCGACCTAAAAGAGAGGCTGTTTTCTTGCTTTTGGCTTCGTGAATTATACATGACGATGGAGCATAGCGCTGGAATAGGAGCACATACATGACTTCCACATTAAGGTAGGCCTTCTGGTGGCCCAAGTACCGCATGCATTATTCAGAAGCGTTCCTTCTTCCTCAGCGGTGACCTCTGCCTCACAGCGAAGGTCAGTGTGAGTATGAAGGACTCAATCACGCAAGTTTAAGAGGATGGAATTGGGAAGATACAAAGGCACCATGACTTCAGAATCTGGCGATTGAAACCTGTGTCTGCCTTTTCTTATAGGACAAAAAAAGTATGCAGTCTAAGTTTGCATTTGCCCTGAAATAAGGGCTAAAACCAGGGTCCTTTTGAGCAGGAGCTTGGGGGAGCGCAGCTCCGGGAGTTGGTGCCACCCCCACCCCTTGCAGGGGAATGCCTGCTTGTGTCATGGCTGCAGCAAAATGACCCCGTCCCCTGGAAAGGTCCTTGTTCCTCCGACCAGCCTCCTGAAGGCTTCAGCCACCACTGAAGCTATCCTCCCAGAATAGTGGTATTTCTGAGGCTTGGACTAGTGGCTGTCCCCTTTCTTTCTTTCTTTCTTTCTTTCTTTCTTTCTTTCTTTCTTTCTTTCTTTCTTTCTTTCTTTCTTTCTTTCTCTCTCTCTCTCTCTCTCTCTCTCTCTCTCTCTCTCTCTCTCTTCTTTCTTTCTTGCCTTCTGACATACTTCTGGTGATGTCAGAGGGTATGCCATATGCAAATGAGTTATACTAATGTGTTATGCTAATGAGCTCCTGCACCTCTTTTTCTACAAAATGACCCCTGGCTAAAACAAATCCACACACCCCCAAAGGGGGGGGGGGGACCCCTCTACATTTTCTTCTGCCAACAGTGGTGAATATTCTCCAAATATTTCCAGATTGGGTAGGCATGTAAGTCTGTATAATGCTCGCTCTAAGCTGTGGAGTCTTGTGAGCAAAAGCTCTATTTTGTGAGCTACTGGCATTAAAGTTGTAAGCGAGTGACTTGGCCGCTGCATAAATTAGTTTGCTCCGGAGCCCTCCTTCCTGAGCTAAGACAAAAAAATTGTGAGCTGGAGGTTAAAAAACTGTGAGCTAGCTCACACGAACTCAGCTTAGAGGGAACACTGATAGGAGCTTAGTGGCAGCTTCAAGACCAACATGGTATGTAGTGGTTAGAATGCGGGCCTAGGGTCGGGGAGAACCAGATCCGAATCCTCACTCTGCCATGGCAGCTTGTTGGGTGACCTTGGGCAAAGTCACTCCCTCTCAGCCTAACCTACCTTACCACGTTGTTGTGAGGATAACTTGGAGAAGAGAAAGATTACGTGAGCGACATTGGGTTCCCATTACAGTGAAAGGTGGGGTATAAATAAAATAAATAGGTAAAAATAAATGATAGTTTACTCTGGCATAAGCTATCCTAAATCAGAGTTCACTTCCTCAAATGTATTGAAGGATGCAACCATTTGGGTGTAGTGGGTATAAAAGCATCACCTTAATGGCTGTATGATCTGTTGTATCTGGTGACGTGAGCTCCAATTCATGAAAGCTTATGCTAGAATAAATGCTGTTAGTCTCTGAGGCACCGCTGGACTGTTTTATTCTCTGAATAGTGTCTGAAAGTGTGGATGTTTGGCAGATAGATGATCCATCAATTGATTGATGGATTGAACTGATATCTAACAATTTTGCCAACATGGCCAACGTTTGATCAATATCTGTCAGGTGGCATGCAGTAGCAATCACACCAATTGGCCTTATACGTTGCGCAGCTGTCAGTATTTGAGAGGGGCTTCTTTTTGGACAGCTGATAGGTGGATGTCAACATTTGACAGGTATCAAATATGAATCAATCAATGTTTGTAACTATTAGTCATTGGAGTAGCAGAATGTGTGTTATTTGCTGTGGTCCTTTTACGTATCACAAGAGGGTGAATTTCAGGGCAGTTTTGCTATTTCAGGTTGTCACTGTGATGCTGAGACCCAAATTTCAAGATACGGTGAAATTTTACTTCTGTTCTGGCCATTTCTAACTGATTGTACTAATTGATTAATACTTATCTCTGTATTGATTAGAATCTTGATAGCTCAGACTAGCCCTGTCTCACCAGGATGTGGAAGCTAAGCAGGAGTGACCACGGCCAGTACCTGGATGGGAGACCACCAAGGAAAGAAAGCCAGCATGGTGTAGTGCTTATGAGCAACAGACTCTAATCTGGAGAACCGGGTTCAATTCCACACTCCTCCACATGACGTTAGCAGGGTGACCTTGGGTCAGTCACAGCTCTTTCAGAGCTTGCTCAGCCCCCCAAAATAAGTCTAGCTCGCCACCTAGTGGTGCAGAACACTAAAAGTGCTAGAACTTCAGGCTGCCAGACAATCTTAGGATCTCCTGGCTATACTACACACAATGCCGTACAATAATTATTATTACCACCAAAGAAGGCAGGGCTTGCTATACAGAGGAAAGCAATGGCAAACCATCTCTACTCATCTCTTGCCCTTAAAACACCTATGGTCCTGGGGTCACCTTGAATAGGTTGTGACTTGAGGAAACATAATAATAATAATAATAACAACAACAACAATAATAATAACAACAACAACAACAATAATAATAATAATTATTATTACTACTACTACTACTACTACTACTGCTACTGCTAGGACTACGGTGATGATGATACCCGGATACCTGAACCTGGATATATCATCATCTTTGATAAATTCCAGCGTGGCCCAGTGATTATATTGTGGGCCAGAATCTGGGATATCCAGCTCTGAATCTCAATTTTTTCATGGAAGCTCGCTGGGTGACTTTGGGCCAGTCACACTCTCTCAGCCTAACCTACCTCACAGGGTTGTTGTTGTGATGAAATGGAGGAGGGCAGAATGATGTCGTAAAGTGCTGGGGGTGAAAAGCAGAGTATAAACAAACAACTAAATTGGTAGACTTGTTATAAACGAGGCTGTGGGAAGAGATAAGCATGGTTCAGCTGCAACCGCAAATGTGTATGAGCTGCTATGTGAACAATACTTGCAAGAGAGTCAGTCGTCTGTATGCAAACACTACAGCCCTCTCCATTTCATCCAAACCATAGCTTACCTTTGCATATGAACCTGCACATCAAGATCCCAAAAAGTAGTTTGATTCTGGTATACAAGGGAGGGGCGCAAATCATACTTTCCCAGTATGAATGCCATGGAAAACTTTGCTACCAGCATGAAACTGACTTACTGGGAGTATGATGTACCCTAGGGCTGCCAAGTCAGCCCGGGGGGCAGGGGATCCCCCGCTAAAGGGGTTCCCGATCCGCCGGCCAGCATTTGGCCGGGCGGGGGGAACCCCACCCCCGACGTCGTCCAGCGAGGACGACGTAATGACATCACCGGAAGTGATGTCAGCACATTGGGGACGTTGCCAGGGCAACGCTCTGGCAATCGCCCCAAAACTCTGTGATACCATAGAGTTTTGGGGCGATTGCCAGAGCGTCGTCCTGGCAACGCCCCCAACGTGCTGACATCACTTCTGGTGATGTCGCTGGGCGCGCGTGCTTTGCGCACATGCCAGGAGGAACTCCCAGCCGGAGGAGGACTCCCCCCCACCAGTGAGTTCCGAAGACTTGGCAACCCTAATGTACCCTGGGTGGAGGGGACGTAAGAACCCGTGAACCTGTGATATACTCCAAGGTCATTCATGCTGACATTCCATACAGGAACTCTGCTTTTTGTAAAATATATCTCTCAGGGTGCATTAGAGTTGCTGACCTCCAGGTGGAAACCTGGAGATCTTCTGCTATTACAGTTAAGAACATAAGAAGAGAAGCCAGTGTTGGATCAGGCCAATGGCCCATCCAGTCCAACACTTTGTCATACAGCAGCCAAAAATAGCAGGTTCCTTGATCTCACCATGATCACTTTGATCCCAAGGTGACCTCGATCAGTTCCCTTGGAGAAAATGGCAGCTCTGGAGAGTGGACTCTATGGTATTATGCCCTGCTGAGGCCCCTCCCCTCCCCAAACCCCACCCTCATCAGGCTCCACCCCCAAAACCTCTCGGTATTTCCCAACCCAAAGCTGGCAATCCTAGTGTACATCTTTTACTGCCAGAACTAGTTGTTTGTACCTACTTGCAGAGGCTTAGTAACAAACTACAAACTTCTTGAAGCATATTTGCTTTGGGTAGCTGGTTTTCTGTTTAATGGGCACTTGTTTTGGTCACCCAGACTGACTGTAAAGGCGGGAAAGGAGCCATCTGAGTATTCTGCTTACAGGTTTAGATACCCTTTAAGGTTCTGCTGAATACTGTTTAAAAAATTCTCGATGACACTTATTTTAATAGCACCACATGCTCATTTATAATTGCAGGTTTTTAATTCCCCCCTTTGCTGCTTTTAAAACACAAACAGCATCGTTTCCCTTCAGTTGCTCTTCATTCTGCTTCCTGGCTTTTTAGTTTGGGGTTGTTTAAGACATTGTGGAAGAGACGGGCCTCTTCCTGCGGGAGTCAGCCACACCTTTCCCGTAATGTTTTCAGGGGTGCTTGCCTGCGTTCAAACTTGTGGTGAATCCTGCTCCGGGGAACCATGAAGGTAACACATGTTCTCTGGCGTGGACTTGTCCTTCAGGCCACCTGGCACACCCATAAGATAAGTGTGGAGACAGCCAATTTTCTGTAATGTATAAGGGGTCCTTAAATGCTTCACCTAACATAGACTGATTTCCCATGAGGCACTGCTCTGGCATCGTTCTTCCCTTTGCCCCGATTGTGTGCTTGAATTTCCCAATATTTGCCCTGCGCCGCATTTTGACCCGCGGCTTGGCCCGAATTCCCCCGCGGCTTCAGTGATCCTGTTTTTTTGAGGAAGAGGGGCCACTAGACATAAGGGATGATCTCAACATTGGATTTGACGGTATTTCGTTGTCCAATGATAGCTAGATACGAGTCCAGTAGCGGTCTAGGGTTGCCAACCTTCAGGTGGCACCTGGAGATCTCCCACTATTACAACTGATATCCAGGTCATCCTGATTGGTTCCCTGGGAGAAAATGGCTGCTTTGGAGGGTGGACTCTGTGACATTATTAGGGATACTAGCCTCCTGGTGGGAAATGGGATCCCCTGGAATTACAGCTGAGAACCAGGTTGGTGTAGTGGTTAAGAACAGTGGACTCTGATCTGGAGAACTGGGTTTGATTGCCCACTCCTCCACATGCAGCCGGCTAGGTGACCTTGGGCCAGTCACAGTTCTCTCAGAGCAGTTCTCTCAGAACTCTCTCATCCCCACCTACCTCACAAGGTGTCTGTTGTGGGGAGAGGAATGGAAAGGAGATTGTAAGCCACTCTGAGTCTCCGAGTGAATGGTGGGGTATAAATCCAACTCTTCTTCTCATCTCCAGACTTCAGAGATCAGTTTCCCTGGAGAAAATGGCTGCTTTGGAGAGTGGACTCCATGGCACGGTGCCCCACTGAGGTCCCTCTCCTCCTCAGGCTCCACCAAATCTCCAGGAGTTTTCCATCCTGGATATGGCAACCCTTCCCCTTGTCCCCTGTCAGTGTCTAAGAGGACCTGGCAACTGTAGGCATTATACCCTGCTGAGGTCCCTCCCGTCCCCGAACTCTGCCCTCCCCAGGATCTACCACCCAAATCTCCAAGTGTTTCCCAAATCAGAGTTGGAAATCCTAAATAGCACCTTAGAGATCAACAAGGTATTTGGGATATCTGACAAAGGGAGCATTGACTTTCAAAAGTTTATATCCCCCCCAAAAAAAATCTGATTGGTCTCTAAGATGCTACTGGATGCAAATCTAGATGTTCTGACTACTGGAGGCCAACACAGCTACCCTCTGAAACCATTGCCCAGTAAGGTTTTAACCTCATTTCAGACTTCCCGTCAGATCAGACCCCAATCTATGGGACTTTTGATGAGCATTCCAACAAATATGGTACTATATATTCTCTGGCTAAAATACCAGATGATGTCCCAGTTTATTAAAACTGGGCTCAAGCAAGGTTTTCTTAGCTGCCTGCCTTTTCCAATTTTGTTTCCAATATACTGGAAGAAGTTGTTAGTCTGCGTGGGAACACAGCTTCCAAACTAAGAATGGTAACTGGTGTGCACCATTAGTGGAGGGAACAGCAATTCAAAAAGTACAGAAACGGAGGGGGGGGGTCCTAGTTTGGAAGGCAGGAAAGGAGAGGCGAAGGTCTCCACTTGAAGACAGAGGAGCATTTTAGGAGCAAATCCTCTGAAGCAGAGCGAGGTGAAATTGTGAAAAGGGCAGATCTTTAGGAGTCTGGCCTTCCATACTGAACACAGTAGCCTTGTTGTTTCCTTACTGGAATAACTTCAGTACAGAGACCTTGTTGTATTGCTATTTGTGTTTGGAGGTTTGTAATTATTGTATATATTGTGCAGTGTCACTATGGAGGGACGGCATCATGAGTGCGATGACATCACTTCCTGGAAAACCCAGAAGCATCGGCAAAACTATAGAGTTTCTGGCATGACCTAGCACTACCACCACTGCTTCCAGGTTTTTCCTGGAAGTGACATAATCACACTTGTGACACCATTAAGATTTTTTTTTTAATCTCCCTGGCAGAGGAAACAGAAGCTCAGAATAGGAGATCCCGCATCCTGACTGGGGGCTTAGCAGGCCTGCCTTGACAACACTGTTATGTGTCCTCTGTTGTTGTTGTTTAGTTGTACAGTCGAGTCCAACTCTTTGCGACCCCATGGACCACACCACGCCAGGCTCTCCTGTCTTCCGCTGTCCTCCAGAGTGTGCTTAATTCCGTGTTCGTTGCACCACTAAAATTATCTAGCCATCTCATCCTTTGCTGTCCCCTTCTTCTTTGACCTTCAGTCTTTCCCAGCATCAGGGTCTTCTCCAGTGAGTGCTCCCTTCTCATTTGGTGGACAAAGTATTTTGAGCATCAGCTTCAAGATCTGGCCTTCCAGGGAACAATCAGGGTTGATTTTTTTAAAGATTGACTGATTTGATCTCCTTGCAGTCCAAGGGACTCTCAAGAGTCTTCTCCAGCACCATAATTCAAAAGCATCTATTCTTTGGCGCTCGGCCTTCCTTATAGTCCAACTCTCACAGCCATACATTACTACTGGGAATACCATTGCTTTGACCACACAGACTTTTGTTGGCAGGGTGATGTCTCTACTTTTTATTATGCTGCCTATGTTTGCCATCGCTTTCCTTCCAAGGAGCAGGCGTCATTTAATTGCATAGCTGCAGTCACTGTCTGTAGTGATCTTGGATTGTAGTGCAATCCTAGAAAGAGCTGCTTCACTCTAAGCTCACTGAAATCCTCAGATTTAGACTGGAGCAAGTCTGCATAGGATTGCAGCCTTAGAAACACTGGCAGGGGGAGTTCTCCTGAGAGAACCTGCCCCCGTCCAAACAAAATGCATTGTGAGTTGGGTTGGTGGTGGGGGGCAGTCATTTGGAACACCACATGGTTACATACAAACAGTGTTACAAGCGCTGTTTGCAGGTAAACCAACCGTGTGCACACGGAGCTGTGTCTTTTAAATTAACCATTAGGCCGAAACAACTGCAGGCGCCTTCCCCAGTTACCCTGATTTCCACTTAGCCTCTCTCAGGCTGAGCATCTGGAAAATCGTCAACAGACTGAACAATGTTCTTTGCTTTGTGAATTAGCCAACGTGTCTCCCCAACACTGTAGAGGTAAATGCCTGTGTCTTGCCTCCTTCTCCCTATGTGAAGCAGTGCTGCGGCTAATCAGTCTCCTGTATGCATAATTTAACATTAGAAAGGCTAAATCTAGCTACCAGCAAATTGATACCTCCAAGGAGTAGCATTTGCATATGGGTTCCGTACCAGCTTGGGCCTTTGTGACTTCAATCACATCCCTTTTCCTCCTCTTTGTTCTCCTCACAGATGAGTCAATTATTCTACTCTGTGCTACATTCCAGAGGAAGTTTAAAAGCCTGAGGACCTCATGAACACATGAAGCTGACTTAGGCCCGATTTACACCTCCCCTCTGAAGTAGTTTGACTGCTGTCTTTTCCTGCACTCATTTCACGCTGGTTTCAAATTCCACTCCCTGGTCTGAAGAGTACAAAGCAACAGGATCTGTTTAAAGCAGTAAAATGCTAGCTTGACCACAGGAGGGCAATTAACGAATGTAAACAGTTTTTTTAAAACTAGAACAAGTATGGTTTGAAACTAGAAACAGGTATAGACGGGTTTTTTTTTGAAACTAGAATGATTCCAGCGGGAAAGTCAGATGTAGATTTGACCTTATACTGAATCGGACCCTTGGTCCATCAAAGTCCACATTGTCTACTTTGACGGGCAGTGGCTCTCCAGGGTCTCAGACTGAGGTCTTTCATATCACCCATTACCTGACCCTTTTAGCTGGAGGTACCGGAGATTGACTTCATATATAAACTTGATATGGGTGAGAGACACAAAACACAAGGTCTTTTATGTCAGCTCTCACCCCTAAATCTCCTTCCCAGACCTTGCTGTTTCTGGTTTTCCTTCCTTTCAAAGTCTTCAGAATCTCTGATGTTTCTGATCCTGCTCTGAGTCAAGGAATTGGACTAGAGTTGCTACCAATGCTCCCTTTAAGCTGTGGAGTCTTGTGAGCAAAAATTCTACTTGGTGAGCTACCGGCATTAAAGTTGTGAGCGAGCGACTTGGCTACTGCATAAATTAGTTTGCTTTGGAGCCATCCTTCCTTAGCCAAGACAAAAATGTGTGAACCAGAGGCTACAAAAAAAAAAGAGCTAGCTCACACTATGGGTCGCGGTGGCTCAGAGGTTAAAACACTGAGGTGCAGATTGGAAGGTCAGTAGTTTGGCAGTTCGAGACCCAAGTGCCACATGACGGAGTGAGCTCCCGTCTCTGGCCCCAGCTCCCGCCAACCTAGCAGTTTGAAAGCAAGAAACTGCAGGTAGAGAAATAGGTACTGCTTTGGTGGGAAGGTAACAGCGTTCCGTGTGCCTTGGCATTTAGTCATGCCGGCCACATGATCACGGAAAAAAGTCTTCAGACAGAGCTGGCTCTTCGGCTTGGAAACGGAGAGGAGCACCACCCCCTGGAGTCGGATTCAACTGGCTTTCGAGCAAGAGATACCTTTACCTTTAGCTCACACTAACTCAGCTTAGAAGGAACACTGGTTGCCACCCTCCAGGTGGTGGCTAAGAATCTCCTGGGATTACAGTTGATCTCCAGATGACAGAGGTCAGTTCACCTGCTGAAAATGGCAGCTTTGGAGGTTGAACTCTATAGCAGTATACCCCATGGAAGTCCCTTCTCTGCCCACCCTCTGCCGCCACCCCCAAACTCTCCAGGTATTTCCTGACCTGGAGCTGGCAACCCGAAATTGGACTGAGTGGACCCAATCCCAGAATCGGTTCAGATAACTTGATTTAATCGAACTGGAACTTGAACCTGAATCTAAAATCTCTTGTTTGCTTGGAACCAGAACCGAACCCTTAAAACGCAGAAAGTATTAACCAGCTCCAAATGAGTACTTTGACTGGAGTTGTCAGCTCTGGGATGGGAAATTTCTGGATATTTGGGGGTGGAGCCTAGGAAGGGTGGAGTTTGAGGAGGGACGCTTAGCAGGGATGTGATGCCATATGGTGCACCCTCCAAAGCTGCCCCTTTCCCCGGGGGAACTGACCTCTGTAGTCTGGAGATCAGATGTAATTCTGGAAGAACTGCAAGCCACACCTGGAGGTTAGCAACAGCAGAGCACAAGGAAACTCTTTCCAGCAGCTTCTCTGTGGCAAATGTTAGCTATGCAGACTTCTAGAGTAATTGCTTTGAGTGCAGAAGATCCCAGGCACAATCCTCGGTGTGAGACCTGGGACAGCCGAAACCATTCTGACCTTCACAGACCAATGTTCTGACTCCATATAAGGCAAGTTCAAGTCTTAGTCCCAGGAGATACTTGGGAGGAAGGCAGAGCAAACTTATTACGTCCTCTCCTCATTGCTAGGCTGTTCTCGGTCCTTTAAATCAATTAATGAGTCTAACACAAGGCATAGTGATGACCGTGAGCTTAAAACAGCCTTGAAGAACAGAAAAATCATGGAAGGCAGATCTATCACAGACTGAAAAGCATGATCCTAATGGAAATTTCTGTATACAGAGGCTTGTCCATCTCGTGAGTGTGGCCAGAGGAAAGGTGGCATGGCACAGCTCAGTCTTGTCAGATCTCAGAAGCTAAGGGTACGAGAGAGAGACAGAGAGAGAGAGAGAGAGAGAGAGTAAGGCCCGTTGTGGGAAGAAATACAACGGGCTCTAGAAGGAAGCTCCAGGTGAGTGTCCTGGTTGTGGCTGGTGGGACGGCAGAGAGAAGGGGAAAATAGAGGGAGGTGAGCCATGTTTATTTCCTTTTGCTTAGCTAGAAAGCAGGGCTGTCTCAAGTCCTTTTGCTGCCCCACGTGGGTAGTATGGGAGGAGAGCCACATGGTAACAGGTATGGTTCCCTCCACCCCTGCTTAATGTTGATTTGGGGCTATGCAGTGGCAGCTCAGGTAGAAAAGCACCTCCTCCTATGCCATGTCTTCTGGGTTCCAAGGGTCTGGAAAGTGGTTCCATAGCCAGTTACAGGGTTGCCAACAATTGTGAAATACCTGTAGGGTTTGGGGTGCAGAGGGACTTCAGCAGGGTATAGTGCCATAGAGTCCACTGCCCAAAGCAGCCATTGTCTCCAGGAGAACTGATCTTGCTCATCTGGAGATCAGTTGTAATAGCTGGGAAATTTTCTGTAGGGGAAATGATGTGCTGTGGCTGGGGAACACGGTGATTTCTAAGAGATCTCCAGGCCCCACAGGGAGATTGGCAATCCCAGTGGCCGTTTAAAGAAAGATTGGGAGATGCGTTTTACCTCAGGACTTATTCAATGACTCCCAACAGCAACAGCTGTTAGAATGTTAGAATCTGCAAACGACCTCTGTGTCCCAACTGGCTATGGGGGGGGGGGGGGAGAGAGAGGAACAGCAAACTGTTTAGAATGTTGGAGGCAAGACTCAGGCAACGCAGCCAGTGGATAGGGGCAGCTGCTGAGTGTAACATCATGGAGCCAACTGATTTAGGAATATGTGAGATGTTCAGAAAGTGCCACCCCACTGCTCAGTTATATATAATACACACACACACACACACACACACACGTCTCCACCAAACAGAACCTATTTGGAATTAATGAAAAGGCGAGATAAAAAGTAAATCAAAGTATTTCAGTCTGTAACCCTTAACTTCTATAGACATATAGGAACTCAGTGACAGCTGCAGTAGTTTCAGATTTGTCAGATAGCAAAAAAACCTAGGCCATTATTAATTGTAGATTTTGCAGAAGAAAGAAGGGGACAGACCAAGGAATGACGTAGCAAAGAGTAATGAGAGGGGTACTAGGATAGGAGACCACCAGGGAAAGCTTTGCGAAGGATGGCAATGGCAACTCCCCTCTTCTTCTCACTTGAGAGCCCCTTGCTGGGGTCAGCGTGAGTTGGTGATGACTTGACAGCACTTTCATATGCATCTACGCTTCCATCGTGTAAGCTGTTATTGTTTAGATGTGTTGTGTTCCAATGGCGACCGCCATGCGGTCTGGTCATGCGATCCAGCCATGCGGTCCGGGGCAAGCACATGGCCAGGTGCAGACAGAGTTTTGCTCCAGAACACAATAGACTGGTCGGATTGTGATTTAGACCTATCGGTCAGCCAGGATGCAAATAGGGGCCAATGATCTGGGGAGACTTAATTGTAATCCTGTCAGAGTGTGTGGGCGAGGCCGGGGGCACGGTTTAGATGCGCCTATAAGCAGACCCTCCCAAGACCAGCTCAGACATGTGTTCCAGAACCTCCTAATAAACCATGAGCTGATTTCACTTGAACGGGTCTCTGGACTGAGTACTTTATAGATGTCAAGGAATGGCGATTTTTATGTTTTTGTTTTTTGAGCTGTGTGCTTTCCAGGTAGATCAGAGAAAGGCAGGTTTGGGATACAACATATCGCGGATGGATGGAAGGCAGCATGGTGCAGCCCAGTCTCCTCAGATCTCGGAAGCTAAGCAGGGCCAGGACTCGGATGGGCGACCACCAAGGGCTGTTCTGCAGAGGAAGCTGATGGCAAACAAGCTCTGCTTCTCCCTCGCCCCTGGCTGGGGTTGCCAGTTTGGTGTAGTGGTTAAGTGCGCGGACTCTAATCTGGGAGAACCGGGTTTGATTCCCCACTCCTCCACTTGCACCTGGCTGGATGACCTTGGGCAAGCCATAGCTCTGTACCAGCTGTTCCCTCAAGGACAGCTTGGGAAAGAGTTCTCTCAGCCCCACCCACCTCACAGGGTGTCTGTTGTGGGGAGGGGAGGGGAAAGGAGTTTGTAAGGCACTCTGAGACTCTTAAGTGAGTGAAGGGCGGGATATAAATCCAATCTCTTCTTCTTCTTCTTCATAAGTCTATCGCAGCTCGACAGCACACACATATGCACATAGACCACTGAGTACCAGACACTCTAGATAACTACGGGAGGTGGTCATCCCTTCCATGGGCTTCTTTGGTAACGCGTCAGAGGTCTGACCAGTGTTGGAAATAGAAGACTACACTAGATGGCTGTTCTTATGACTGTGCTGCATGGAAAGCAATTTGCTTGGAATGAGCTTCTGTGGAAGAATGAACACACACAAAAGGGGGGGGGGGAACCCCACAGAAACATTTTCTCATGTTCCAAAATGAAGATTGGAGCTGGGGGGGGGGGGGAGGAATGTAAGAGCATGTGAAAATGTGTTCTATAATATTTCTCCTCTGAATGAACTGACTTTTTGGGGTGGGGGATATATACACACACATACATCTTCAGGGTATAATAACGTTTTTTAAAAGTTCTATGTAATAACTTGAGGAGACAGATGGTTTTGATTACCGCGTAATGCTCACGTGCCGTGCTTTTTCTAATGAAAGATGCATTTGTCAGTATTATTTGGGTTCCCCCCCCCCAACACAAACCTAATTGAGATTCATAGCCTGCCGGATCCCTCAGATGCAACCTCAATTACAGCATTATTTATTTCTTGAGGATGCCAAATTCAGCTTGTAGGTGCTAAGCTGTTTAAAATGCCACTGGTCTGCTCCAGTGTGGACTGGTTGTCAAGTTGTGGGTCAGGATCTAAAAGTGGGTTGCCGCTCTCTCGCAGTTAGGTCATGAGGAAAGAAGAGAGGACAGGATGGGGGAGCCGCAAGCTCCAGCAGCAGTCTATATTATAAAATGCTGAAAAGGAAAAAAGAAACCAAGATATACATTGGATCCGGCAGCTTTTTTTCTCTCCGTCTCACCCAGATCTAGAATGGCCAACCTCCAGGTGGTATCTGGTGATATCCTGGGATTACAATTGATCTCCAGGTGACAGAGATTGGTTCACCTGGAGAAAATGGTCACTTTGGAAGGTGGATTCAATGGCATTATGCCCCAGGGAACCCCTGCCCTCCTCAGGCTTCACACCTAAAACCTCCAGGTATTTCCCAACATGGAGCTGGCAACGCTACCTATGTCTGCTCCAGAGTATAGGATTGCCTATCTAGGGTTGCCAGCTCTGGGTTGAAAAACACTTGGAGATTTGGGGGGGGGGGTGGAATCTGGGGGGTGTGGGGTTTGGGGAGGGGAAGGGAAGGGAAGGAAAGGAAGGGGAAGGAAAGGGAAGGGAAGGGAAGGGAAGGGAAGGGAAGGGAAGGGAAGGGAAGGGAAGGAAAGGAAAGGAAAGGAAAGGAAAGGAAAGGAAAGGAAAGGAAAGGAAAGGAAAGGAAAGGAAAGGAAAGGAAAGGAAAGGAAAGGAAAGGGTCTCAAAAATATAATGTTATAGAGCAGGAGTGACCAGACTTGCTCAGCGTAAGAGCCAGATGGAATAAACGACAGATGTTTGAGAGCTGCAAGACAAGAACAAATATAACACACATTTTTTTTAATTTTTTTTAAATATGCAACATTAAATGAGACTGCCAGAAATAAAAACAAAAGGGGTAAAGCCAGATATTGATAACAATATTTATTTGTTTGCTAATGATACTGATTTGTCTAAGAGAGAGAGATGGAAAGAAAGAATGAAAGAGGTGGAAAGAAAGAGAGAGAGAGAGAGAGAAACAAAGAAAGCAAATGGAAGGGAGGGAGGGCGGGTGGGTAGGAGAAAAAGTATGCCTCCACTTCGCTTCCCTAGCTGCAGTACAGGGAGCCAAAGAATATGTGTGAAAGAGCCGCATGTGGCTCCCAAGCCACAGTTTGGCCACCCCTGCCATACAGTCCACCCTCCAAAGCAGCCATTTTCTCCAGGGGAACTGATTTCTGTCATCTGGAGGTTAGTTGCAATTCCTGGAGGCTACCAAACCCTGCTTCAAGTGAAATCTAATGATAGGCAAAACACCCAGCCTACACTGAGAAAATGTCAGTTTCCTTCAGAATTTCTCTGAATATCGTTGATTTGAAAAGATAGCTTAGTTGAATTTTGATTTGGGGCTAAATGTCAGCGGCAGCTCTGTCCGTTACCATTGTTACTGTTGATTCCCCCCCCGCCCCCATGGTCTAGCAGGAGGGCGTTATGGGACCAGATCACTCGGAGACGCCATGAAGTTCTGCCTGTGGAAGGAGGCTGGCATTCTGCCATGCCAGAACAGACGATGGGCGAAGCGTGTGAGAGTGACCGCAGGGGCCATTATGGAGACATCGGGGCATTCTTTGAAATGTAACCCAGCGTTTCATTTTTGTTGAACATGATTGGCATCAAGTTTTTTATTACTTTCAGAGAAAGTTCACTTCTGTGCTCCATTTAGGGTTGCCAACCTTTGGGTGGTGGCTGGAGATCTCCTGGGAATACAACTGATCTCCAGGCGGCAGAAATCTGTTTGCCGGGAGAAAATGGCTGCTTTGGAAGGTGAACTCTGTGTCATTAATCCACACTGAAGCCCCTCCCCTCCCAAACCTAGGGTTGCCAGCTCTGGGTTGGAAAATACCTGGAGACTTTGGGGGAGGATCCAGGAGTGAGCGGGGTCTGGGGAGGGGCCTCAGCATGGCACAGTGCCATAGAGTCCACCCTTCAGAGCCGCCATTTTCTCCAGGGGAGCTGATCTCTGTCAGCTGGAGGTCAGTTGTAAAAGCGGGAGATCCCCAGGCCCCGCCTGGAGGCTGGCAACCCTACCCATACCCCACCATCCAGAGGCTATACCACACAAGTCTCCAGGTATTACCTAACCTGCGGCTGGCAACCCTACCAGAGTACCAAAGGAGAGACATACAGGATTGTTAGTGTTTCGGGTTAACACTTTTGGCCACCAAAGCACCTCTGTGAATCCCCGGCAGCTGGTGTTTAGGAGTGTTCCCAAAGAGCAAGTGCCCCATTTATCTGTGCAGAGCTGCAGTCTTCAATTGGTACATTAATTGGCTAAGCCGGAGGGGTCACACTCATTTGTTACGAGGGCCGGATCTGACTTGCACATCACTTTGTCAGGCCAGGCCATAAAACGTAATGCCAGGTACCGGAGATAGAAACTGTATAAAGGACCACAGCTGGTAAGCTCCAGGGTGAGACATATCCTCACTGCAGAGCCCATGGGCTGGGAGCGGGGCGCAGAGGAAAACCCCAATCGGCAGACTAGAGAGGCAGCAGTGCAGCACTGGGCAGACGCCACCACGATGCTTGACTGCGGCAGACAAAGTTGTTTTGCGCTGCTGAAGCTACAATGGAGTGGCTCCACCCACTACTTCCTAGCACTCCCTCCTTTGCACCAGTTGCTCCCGGGCCGCATAAGAGCCCTGGACGGGCTGGTTCTGGCTCCCGGGCCTTATGTTTAACCAGGGGTCCTTTCGTAGAAAAAGAGGGGCAGGAGCTCATTAGCATACCTCATTAGCATATGCCACGTCCTCTGACATCACCAGAAGTGTGTCAGAAAGGGAATGTCAGTTTCAGCCCCATTATATCCTATGGGCCTTTGAAATCAATGGCAAAGACTCAAAGGGTATATGAGGGGCTGGAGGAGAAGGGGTTTGAGGAAGAGGCTCCAAACTTGCAGGGCAGCTGCTGGGGCCTCTCCTCGAAATACCCACCAAGTTTCAAGACGATTGGACCACGGGGTCCAATTCTATGGGCCCCCAAACAGATTGTCCCATCCCCTCCATTGTTCTCTATGGAGGGAAAAAATGTTAACTTTTTTCCTAACATAGAGAACAATGGAGGGAATGGGGGCAATCTGTTTGGGGGCCTGTAGAATTGGACCCCCTGGTCCAAACTTCTTGAATCGTGGTGGACATTTCGAGGAGAGGCCCCAGCAGCTACCCTACAAGTTTGGAGCCTCTCCCTCAAACCCCCTCCCCTCCAGTCGCTTTTAAAGATGCCACCAAAATTCGGCAGCGAGCTGAATCAGATTAGAGAATCTGATTCAGCCCGTGGCTGCCCTACTGGCCAGTCCTGAGCTGGCGGAGCTTTGCCTCGCTCCGGCCCCAATGGACCCCTGTGTTTAACACCCCTGGGCTAAGCATTCAGTTGGTTAAATCAGTGAAGACAGATTTCAATAGAGCTTGGGGTTTCCAAGCTCCCCGCATGTTCTCCTGGACTATCAGCTGATCTTCAGTCTACAGAGATCAGTTCTTCTAGATAAAATGGCAGCTGCAAAGGATGGACTCTGTGGTATCACATCCCTGCTGAGTTCCCTCCCCTCTCTAGGTTGTCCTTGCACTTCACCAGGAATTTCACACCCTGGTGTTGACAACGCTAAAGCAGATGCATCTTAAAGGCATGCATGCTTATTCTGAGAGACTTTATCGGTTCTGGTATGTTACGGAAACGGGGAATGAAAAATAAAGCACTGCAGCTGACATTTTTATCTAACCATAAGTAGCATATGTACATATTGCTTTCTGATTTTCCTTCCCTGCTGTTATGACCTGAAAATTCCCTGTTTCAATTTCACTTCTCCCTTCTGTGATTCAAACCCATAATTCTTTACTGTCATCCTGTTTTCTGTTGCCTCGAACTGAATTCTCCCCTGCAATGTATGCATTTTCCAGTGGTAGTCATTCATCGTTTCACCGGCATTTATTTATTTATTTATTCGGCTTGTATGCCGCTCTCCCCACCAGGCGGGCTCACAGCGGCTCACGGATAAGTACACTAAAACATTTAAAACAGATAAAATCCTACATAACATCACAGATTACAATAAAAAAGATAAAGTGCTCAAGATGCATAGATGGCGTAATAAATACCCAACTGATGGTACTCGCAATCCTCCAAGACCTTGGCTGAGATCATGATGGTCGTAACAGGGATGGAGGGGAAGGCAAAGGAGGAGGCGGCCCCTATTTATAAGCCTGGCGGAAGAGCTCAGTCTTGCAGGCCCTGCGGAACTGAACAAGGTCCCGCAGGGCCCTGATCTCCTCTGGGAGCTCATTCCACCAGTGAGGGGCTGCCACCAAGAAGACCCTTCTCCTACTGGCAGCGAGCCTGGCTTCTCTGAGGCCTGGTATAGCCAGCCGGTGTTGGGCCCCAGACCGTAGTGCTCGCTGGGGTCTATACGGGGAAAGGCAGTCCCTCAGGTAGGTCGGACCCAGGCCATTTAGGGCTTTAAAGGTAAGAACCAGCATCTTGAAGCGAATCTGGCATGCTATAGGTAGCCAGTGCAGTGCCTCTAGCACTGGCCTTATGTGCTCCCATCTAGGGGGGGACATCAGTAGCCTCACTGTGGTGTTCTGCACTAGCTGTAGCCTCCAGATTAGCAACAAGGGCAGACCCATGTAGAGAGCGTTACAATAGTCTAGCCTCAAGGTGACCGTCACATGGATCACTGTGGCCAGGTCAGCATGGTCCAGGAAGGGGATCAACTGCCGCGCCAGCCGTAGATGGTAAAAGGCTGACTTGGCAGTGGCTGCTACCTGGGTCTCCATTGAAAAGGAGGGGTCCAGGAGCACCCCCAAACTCCTAACCACTGGTGCAGGCACCAGTGGCGCCCCGTTAAAGGTCGGGAGTGGGAGCCCCAGCCCCGGGCCATTCCTTCCCAGGCACAAGACCTCCGTCTTTGCCAGGTTCAGCTTCAGCCTGCTCAGCGTGAGCCATCCAGCCACAGCGTGCAATGCCTGGTCCAGATCGTTCAGTCTGGTATTCGACCGGCCACCCAACATCAAATAGAGCTGGGTGTCATCAGCTCACTGGTGACATCCCAGCCCAGCCCTCTGGACAATCTGGGCAAGGGGGCGCATATAGATGTTAAAAAGCATCGGGGATAAAACACCCCCCTGGGGCACTCCACATTCAAGCGGATGCCTCTGGGACTGCTGCTCCCCTAGCACCACCCTTTGTCCCCGACCCTGGAGAAAGGAAGCAAGCCACTGCAAGGCGAGCCCCTGTATCCCCACGTCGGTGAGGCAGCGTCTCAGCAGCTGATGCTCGACCATGTTGAATGCAGCTGACAGGTCTAACAACAGCAATACTGCCACACCACCCTGATCCAGATGTCTCCGGGGTCATCAGTAAGGGTGACCAGAGCGGTCTCTGTTCCGTACCCTGGGCAAAAGCCTGACTGGAAGGAATCTAATACGGAAGCATCATCCAGTAAGTTCTGCAACTGTATCGCCACCGCCTTCTCTATCAGTTTGCCCAAACAGGGCAAATTAGAGACCAACCGATAGTTGGCCAATTTGGCCGGATCTAAAGTTTTTTTTCAAGAGTGGATGGACCATCGCTTCCTTGAGTGCACCAGGGAACTGTCCCTCCAAAAGGGACTGGTTGATAATCTCCCTCAGCGCACCTCGAAACCCCTCGTGGCCACTTTTAATCAGCCAGGAAGGGCACAGATCAAGGTAGCATGTGGTTGGGCATACAGTCATGAGCAACCTGTCAACTTCCTCCAGGCTGAGCGGACCAAAGGAATCCAAACCCAAACCCGAAGATGCACAAGGGGCCTCAAGTTCACTCATTGTTTCAACTGTGGTGAGGAGATCGTGGCGGAGCACCAAGACTATCCACAAAATAGCTCGCAAATGCCTCACAGCCAATAGCCAATTCCCTACTGTTTGGCCTGCCTTGTGGCATTGTTGTTATAGTTTGAATTGTTCTAAATAATTGCACCAGGCGTGAGCTAACAGACACAATCTCAGCCGCACAATAAACTTTCTTAGCGGCCTTGACTGCCAGGTCATAGGCTTTCATAAACGTCCTGTAAGGTATTCTTGTTGCTTTGTCGCAAGCCCATCGCCACCATCTCTCTAACCATCTGAGCTCTCGCTTCATACGCCACAACTCCTGGGTAAACCAAGGAGTGAGCCTAGTATGGGAATGCAGAGAGTGTCTAGGAGTGATCTCGTCAATGGCTGCGGAGAGTTGGTCATTCCAGTCCTCCACTAGCTCATCCAACGAGCCACCAGGGGGCTTCGGATCCCGCAGCACCATCTGGAGCCTCCCAGGGTCCATCAGTCTCCACGGGCGAGCTAAAATCTGCTCCCCATCTAAACAGGGTTGGAGTGGGATGTCCAGATGGGCCTTCAGAGCAGAATGGTCCAAACATGGTACCACCAAGGCAGTAATCCGGTCCACTCCTATTCCCGCCATGAAAATCAAATCAAGTGTGTGACCAGCCCGATGAGTGGGGGTTGTAACAAACTGGGAGAGTCCCAGCGTCGCCATGGACAACGTCAGGTCCGCCGCCTGAGTGGAAGCCGCGTCATCAGCATGGATATTGAAATCACCCAGGACAATCAGCCTTGGGTGTTCCAGCGCCCAGCCTGCTACGGCCTCCATCAGGGCTGGTAGGCTATCGGCCAGTGCGTTAGGCAGTTGGTACACCAGTCAAGTTGCCACACTCTCCCCAGCCTCCAACACCAAGCCGACACACTTGATGCTCATGATCTCCAATGTCGGGAGTGCTCTGAAGGAGTAAGCCTCCCGAATGAGCATCGCCACGCCTCCCCCCTCGCCCACTAGTCCAGGATTGGTGCAGGACTGAGAATCCAGGTGGGGCTAGCTGGGAAAGCGCTACAGTTTCCCCTTCCTGCACCCAGGTCTCGGTCACGCAAGCCAGATCTACCTGTTATTCCACCATGAAGTCCCGAAGGACCATGGCCTTATTATTTATAGATCTGGCATTACACAGCACCAATGTTGGAGGAGGGTTCTCTGTCCTAGCCCCACTGCCGATCACCTTCGGGATGGGTCTCAGGCTGGAAGGGTGCGGAGCACGTTTATTTCTCTGCCTCCTTCCTTTTACTTCACGCCTGGACCCACCGCTGTACTTTCCCCTCCCCAGGAGCACCGGTATCTGCTGACCAGGCATCGCTGCCCCCTATGATCTCCGCATGAGCCTCAGATCATTTGGGGTATATTGCAGTTGCAGGTCTCCCCAGCAGCAAACGTCCTAACTCCCTACTTATCTTAACAATAATTTAATACAATTTGGTACACTAACATACCCTCCTCGGCCAGTAAAAACATAAAGGCCGGAACTAAAGCCCCCCCTGGAGCAGTACCTACTCCAGGGGGATAAATTAACAATTAATCCCCTTGGTGATCAATCACAGCCACTGATCCCTCCCTAACCAATCTGATGATCACACTACTGCTACCAAACACATACAGCAGTACTAGTACCCCTCCCCCCAGCCTTTATGGTTGTAGAACTCTCCTCCAGCTTCCCATCTGGCTGATCTCCTGTGGCTCTTCGAGTAGTTGCCCCTCATAGAACAGCACTCACCACCTCCTCCACAGCCACCAGTCTCAGGGAGGGGAGCTGTCTCTGCTGCCTCCGTCTTCAGTCTCAGATGGCCGTCCCTGCCACCCCCACTTCCGATCTCAAGGGGGCCTGGCCAGGAGTCTACGGTGCTCTTACTCACGACCTTCTCCCTCCAGGGAGAGGTGGGGGCCCGCCGTTCGAGTCCGTCAATGGCCTGCAACCCGCTATGACCGCCCCCTCTAGCTCCACAGCTGTCGTCAGTCTCAAAGGGGCCTCCTCGTCACCACTCCCAAAATCAGGGGAGGGCCAAGTAAGGGCAGGGAGACAGAGACGTCCCCAGCCATGACCTCCATTCTCTACACCGCCTGGCACTAGGACCCTGCATGGCTGCCCTGCTAAGCAGCTGCCACGTCTCAGACCCAGGGCCGGGTCGAGGAGGGGGCCTTGGGCAAAAGCGGCAAAGATCACACAGCCGCTGCCCGCTTTCCGCCACTGCCGCCACAGCTCCCCCCGCAAGGCTCCGGGACACCGGCCGATCGATCAAGCCATGCTAGGCCACACCCGACACAGACCGGGACCGGGCTGAGCCTGCTGGAGGCCCAAGATCGCTCCCAAGGCAAGCCAAAACAAAAAAATGCCGAGCCAAGCCGGCTGGAGCCGAGCTAACCTGACCAAAGTTGTGGGCAGGGGCAAGGCGACGACGAGCCGGGCCAGTTGGAACCGAGCCAAACCTGCCAAAGACGCGAGGCTTCACAGGGCGAGTTGGCTGGCGAGGGTGAGTTGGTCAGTGTCCCAAGGCTGTCACTCAGTGCCCCAACACTGCCACACTCTCCACGCCAGCCCGAGGTGCCGTCCAGCTGAGCAGTCCGAGCAGTCTGCACCAGGCCATCTCCCACCGCCATCAGGCCGCTCCTCACGCCACACTCACAGAGGGAACAAGTCGATGGTAAGTCCCCACTTCTACGGTCTTTCATCCCTCTAGAGTTGGGGGGGGGGGTCCCCCGGGAGAAGTCTGCTGCTATTGTAGCCGCAACAACAATTTTTTAGATGTATCTAGCGGAGCCCTGAGCACTGGGCTCCACCTCATGCCGCCATCACGCCATCAGGCATTATTCCATATATTATAAACTAAACGACAGCACATTTGTAACATATAAATATCACTTAAATGATTTTTAAGAACCGTGCAGTATGTCTACACAATAAAAATGACTCTAAAAAACCAGCAGCAGGGAGCAGACCACTGACACAAATACAAAGGGGGGGGGAGGGGGAAATGACATTCAAAGTTATACTTTTTCACTATCATAAAAAGCCTGTCAAGGTGTTTGTAATGCTAAATGTGCTTAACTTTGATTGACAGATGAATGCATTAAAATGCTTAATTGACCATCACTAAAACTAACATGTTTCCTAAAAGACCCGAGAATAAATCTCACAATTCTTGACAAACTTAATGATTTTTAGATTTGAATGGAGGCGGCAAAGTTGTTCTCTGTGGCAGGAATCTTCTTTCCAGAGAGTTTTACCGAAACACATCCCACATCTCCCAGTCAGCTTTCGGCGCTGTGAAATCTTTGGATGACAAATCTGTTTGTTAGGCGCTAGAGCTCCGTCGTTGTGCTGTGGCCCAATGGTACAGCATCTACTCAGCATGCAGAAGGTCCCCAGGTTCAATCCCTGGCATCTCCAGTGAAAAGATCTGACAGCAGGTGATGTGAAAGACCTTTGCCTGAGACCCTGGAGAAGGGCTGCCAGTCTGAGTAGACAAGACTGACCTGGAGGGACCCGTAATCTGATTGAGCATAAGGCAGCTGCGTGTTCATGTGCTTTTGGCCAGGTTGTTATCAGACAAAGATTTTTGTTTTTTGGGGGGGAGTAAGGTAGGTGATGGGCCAGTGGTGGCTCAGAGGTTAAGACACTGAGCTGCAGAATGGAAGGTCAGTAGTTCGGCAGTTCGAGACCCGAGTGCCGCGTGACGGCGTGAGCTCCCGTCTCTGGCCCCAGCTCCTGCCAACCTAGCAGTTCGAAAGCAAGAAATTGCAAGTCGATAAATAGGTACTGCCATGGCTTTTTTTGCAGAAAAAGCCCAGCAGGAACTCATTAGCATAATAGGCCGCCCCCAGCAGCAGAAATTCATTAGCATATTAAGCCACACCCCTGACAGCACAGCTTATTGGCACATTAGGCCACACCCCCACGTTACCAGAAGAGCGGTCATCCAGCCACACCCACCGTTTGCTTCTTATTCTGTTTACCTTGTTTGTTGTCAAAACCCAGGGCTTTCTTTTGTAGCAGGAATTAATTTGCATGTTAGGCCACATACCCCTAATGTAGCCAGTCCTAATGAGTTTCTGCTGTTGGGTGTGGCCTATTATGCTAATAAGTTCCTGCTGGGTGTGGCCAACTCAGGAGCCAGCCGGAACTCCGTTCCTGTGTGTTCCTGCCCAAAAATAGCCCTGGGTACTGCTTCGGTGGGAAGGTAACAGCATTCTGTGCGCCTCGGCATCTAGTCACGCCGGCCACATGGCCCCGGAAATTTCTTTGGACAGTGCTGGCTCTTCGGCTTGGAAACAGAGATAAGCACTGCTTCCCTGGAGTATTGTTGCCATAAAATACCCAACTAATAGTGAATTACTCTACCTTGTGTGTCTTCAGGCCTCCAAAAATATCTAGTGAAGCTTCTTAGGGGTGTTGTGCCTCGAAGATCAAATACTGGAATTCGATGCTCACTGCAGAGCGCTTGTTAGCTAACAATAGAGCAAGTGGGGGAAAGAAAAGAAAGGAATGATTAAGAGCCATGCAGACGCTAACCTTGGTTATCAGATTTACTGCAGTAGTGTCTGAAATGTAAATCAGCCTGATAGCTGTCAGCTGTCAGCCGATATAACTAATAGCATCTACTTGGTACTAAAAGCAAGATTGTTCATCTGCCTGATGTTTGGTAACACTCAACATTTCAAGCATATGACAGAATATGTCACTTATAAGTGGGTGTCGACTGCAGTCCCCTTGCTATGGAACCGTGCCCGCCTAATGAGCTGGCATTTCGTGCCAGTCATATAATCTTTGATCCTCATAAAACTGTAGCTTTCCTTTAATTTACTAATCCTGCCTGAGTTTTCTTCACTTCGCCTCTAAGAAGTTACCGTTATTTTCTTTGCCAAGGTTAAGGCTGTTTTTACATCTGACTTTCCCGCTGGAATCATTCTAGTTCCAAAAAAACCTGCCCACACCTCTGTGTGGTGTGAAACCGTGCTGCTACTGAAATGTCCACATCTACTAATTGCCCTCCTGTGGTCAAGCTAGTATTCAACCGGCTTGATTCTGCTTTAAACAATTGCTGTTGATTAGGGCACTTAGACCCCCTGGAGTGAAATTTCACACCACTGTGAAATCAGCACAGGAAAAGACAGCAGTCAAACTACTTTAGAGGGGAGGTGTAAAATGACCCTAAGACAATGTGTAACACAAAGGGTTCCATTCTGGTGTGCCTCTCCCAACAGGACACAACAGGCAAGGTTTCTTTTTAGTAACATTCATGTTCTTATCACAAATGCACTCAGGGTTGGTGTGTGTGTAAAATACCCTCAAGTTGCAGCCAACATGGCGACCCCACGGGGTTTTCAAGGAAAGAGACTAACAGACGTGGGTTGCCATTGCCTGCCTCCGGGTAGCAATCTTGGGAACAGACATCTCTGTAACGTCTTTGTGTCAGGTGTGATTGAGGTTATCAGTCACCAGGATCGCCGAGAGGCAACAACCCATCCTCAGAGGAGGTTTTTCACTCTTCTCCGTCTTGAGTATTTTAGTATTTTACTCTTTAGTCTTGAGTATTTTAGACTTCAGTATACCTGAGGTAAGTTTTTTTAGTCTTGAGTAACTTTGGATAGGATTTGTTGTGCAAGTCACTGTTGTGGGCCACAATTGCTATCCGGTAGTGTGACTTGTGAAGTCACTGGATTTGATTCCTTTAGCTCCTTAGAGACCAACAAGATTTCCAAGATATCTGGCAAAGAGAGCCTTGATTCTCGAAAGCTTCTCTCCCCCAAATATTGGTGGTCTCTAACTTGCTGTTGGACTCAAATCTGGCTCTGCTACTGTAGACCAACATGGCTACCCTCTGAAACTCTTCTCAGAGTCTGGATAATTCTTATCTCTCCTTATATATAATTGAGTAGTGGGGTGGCACTTTCTGAACATTTATTTATTTATTTATTTATTTGTATTTTTATCCCGCCCTCCCCGCCTCACGGCAGGCTCAGGGCAGCTATCAGCATAATACATAATACAATAACTACTGTAAAACAACCACATTTAAAACCAACAATATAAACTTTAAACTACAGTCCAGGATTACACTTCAGCTCCCCCCATCCAGGTGGCATTGCCACATGTGCTTCAGATCTCACTTGATGCAGATGATCCTTGGTGGACTTCAGTTATTGGGCCAAGGCTATAAAGTCGGGGCAGCCCCTACTCGAAGGCCTGGTGGAAGAGCTCCGTCTTGCAGGCCCTACGAAACTGTAAGAGGTCCTGCAGGGCCTTGATGTCACCCGGGAGATCATTCCACCAGTACAGGGCCACCACCGAAAAGGCCCTGGTCCTTGTTGCCACCAATCGGGCCTCCTTGGGCCCTGGGAGAACCAGATGGTTCCACAAGCTCCTAAATCAGTTGGCTCCATGGTGTGTCAGTCAGAAGCTGTCCCTATCCACTTCCTGAGTCTTGCCTCCCACATTCTAAATAGTTTGCTGTTCCTTCCCCCCACCCCAGCCAGTTGGAACACAGAGGTCATTTGCATATGCAGCCTGATTAGCCTTTGCCTCTAACATTCTAAACAGTTTGCTGTTGGGAGTCATTGAATGAGTCCTGAGGTAAAATACATCTCCAAATCTTCCCTTAAACAGTCACTGGAGTTGCCAGTCTCCCTGTGGAACCTGGAGATCTCCCAGAAATCACCATGTTCCCCAGCCACAGCACATCATTTCCCCTACAGAAAATTTCCCAGCTATTACAACTGATCTCCAGATGAGCAAGATCAGTTCTCCTGGAGACAATGGCTGCTTTGGGCAGTGGACTCTATGGCACTATACCCTGCTGAAGTCCCTCCACACCCCAAACCCTGCCTTCCCCATGCTCTACCCCTCAAATCTACAGGTATTTCCCAACCTGGAGTTGGCAACCTTGTAACTGGCTATGGAACCGCTTTCTCTTGGAACCCAGAAGACATGGCATAGGAGGAGGTGGTTTTCTACCTTAGCTGCCACTGCATAGCCCCAAATCAACATAAGTCAGGGGTGGAGGGAACCATACCTGTTAGCATGAGGCTGTCCTCCCACACTACCCACTTAGGGCAGCAAAATGACTTGAGACAGCCCTGCCTTATAGCTAAGCAGAAGGAAGTGAACATGGCTTGCCTCTCTCTATTTTTCCCTTCCCTCTGCTGCCCCACCAGCCACAGCTGGGACACTCAGCTGGAGCTTCCTTCTAGAGCCCGTTGTATTTCTTCCCACAACCAGCCTTACTCCTAATACTTGTGAACCTTTCTGGGTGAAGTATGAAGTATGTCTTCCACAACATGGTGTATCGAATCCCTACTCTGTGATGGAAGCTGGCTAAGGTGACATTGGCCAGGCACATCCTTCTCAGCTTAACTAACCTGCCTCACTGGCTTGTGAGGTGAAAATGGAGGACAAGAGAACAATAGGATAAGTTGTTCTGTGTCCCATTCGGGGACAAAAACTTGGATGTAAATACCTAAATGAATTTTTTTAATCCAGCATTTAAAAAAGAAATGCCTCACCTATGAGCAAGTATGGAAGTGCTTATCCCAAAATCTGTTTTCCACACTGCATGTCCTGTGGTGCGTTTCTGGCCTCTGGGATATGTAGCACATTTAATCAATGCATGAAGGATAATGGTAAGTGGTGGGGACAGTGCAGAAGATTGAAATATGTATTTAATTCATTTATGCCCTGCCTTTCTCCCCAGTGGGGACCCAAAAGCAGCTTACATCATTGTCTGAGCCTCCATTTTATTCTCACAACAACCTTATAAGATAGGTTAGGCTGAGAAAGTGTGACTAGGGCTGCCAAGTCAGCCCGGGGGGCGGGGGATCCCCCGCTATAAGGGTTCCCGATCCGCCGGCCGGCATTCGGCCGGCGGGGGGAACCCCGCCCCAGAAGTCGTCTGGTGAGGACGACTTCCCCCGTGTAATGACGTCACCCGGAGGTGCCCTGGCAACGCCCCCAATGTGATGTCGTCACCTCCGGGTGACGTCATTACATCGCCGTGGCGTGCGCACAAAGCGCATGCACCAGAAGAGCTCCCGGGGGGAGAACAACTCCCCCCTGCCGGTAAGTCGCCGGTACTTGGCAGCCCTAAGTGTGACAGGCCTAAGGACTCCCAGCGAGCTTCCATGGCACAAGTAAGGCTTTGAACTCGAGTCTTCCAGTTACTAGGCTGACCATGTTAACCACCACACCACACTGGCACTCCTAGGAATAGAAACAGGAGCATCGCATCCCATTGGAGATCAACAAGTTACCTATTTTCTAGTTTCAAGTTCTGTAGGAAGGGGGGGACCCAAAAAACAAAAACACATAGCAGACAGGTAACGAATAGCAGAACCTCAGAGACTGCTGTCGTTCAAAATGGAATCTTACAGAACTACCTGATTAAATGCTGGCTGCTATTTCAAGCACTCTCTCCAGGGCATAGATTTGAAATTTCGGCAAAAAACCTAATCTGGCTTCCAGGGCTAAAGCAGCTACTCCAAAGACTGACTGCAGGATCCTGTCGCAGTCCATCTTCCTGATGACTGAGTGCCTTGACAAAAAAAAAAAAAAACTTGAGCTATATGTCCTTATCTGGAACCAGGAATGCAGTATATCCGAGCCCAGTATATCCGACGCCATTCTGCAGTAATATTTTTGCACATATCACTTTTTTTTGAAAACATGTTTTTATTATTTTCTACTTATTCAAAGTTTTACACAGTTACTTTTAAAATATTATCATCATTAACCAATTTTCTAAATAACTATGTATTCCAGTTACAATTCAAAACCTTTAGGGCTTCTTGCCTCACCTATACCATTATATATATAACAGCAATTATAAAGATTTAAAAGTATTAACTCTTACAGGTAACATATTTGGTTACAATAATAAAGAAAGAAGAAAAGAAAGAAAAAAAGAAAAAGAGATATTTTAAACATTTAAAAGTATTATCTAAATATCTGTAATATGTAATCTAGTTTCCTTTCTTGTCATTTCAAACATTCTGTATATTCCCTTAAAAAGAATTGTTTCTTCTTTTAAACATCCAAAATCAATAATTAGACAATGTAAAAATATTGTTTTTCATATCCCAGTGTTGTTCTAGATATTCTTTCAAGTCTTTCCATTCTTCTAGAAACATTTCTGAGTCTTGATTATTCAATTTTCTTGTCTATTTGTCCATTTCTGCCATAAATAGCAGTTTTCTCAACCATTCCCATATGTCTGGGGTCACATATCACTCTTTTTTGTTCGTAGCAGTTATGAGGTAATGTGTAACTGTGTTAGGCTTGCCATTTCTCCACTGGGGGTGGGGCTTTGCCTGCTTTCATGGCCCCCGATCTGCTGACCCAGATCCGGCCGGCAGGGTAACCTCACTTCCAAAGTGCCGTGTTCGTGCCAACGTGCCGGGTGCGATGATGTCACCCAGAGGTGATGTCATTGTGCAGAGCATGTTGAGGGAGGATGTTCTACCATACGAGGAAAAACTCTATGATTTTTCCTGGACTGATAGAGGCCCCACCCACAACATGCCTTGTGTGATGACATCACTTCTGGGTGATGTCATTAGGACGCCAAAGATATCCCAAAGAAGGAGGAGGACCAGGTAAGACCTGGCAGCCCTAATAAACTGCATGTACGGGGAGTGTGTGGCACATGATCCTCCCGATACATGCAACAGCTGTTTGGTCTGAAAGGGCAACACATGAATCTTCAGCCTTAGTAGACGTGCACCAGAAGCCAGAAATGTGTGTGTTGCCCCCTTGCAGGAAAAAAAAAATGGCAATCACAGGTATTGGGAGGATTGCTTGTGATGAGCTATCAGTTATAGATCACCTTGTTTTTCACCAAATCTATCCATTGATTCCACCCATGTTATCTTGTCCAGTAACTGCTGAGCTGTGTCATGTGTTTAGTTTTCCAGTTCAGAATATTTATGGTTCTACCAGGCAGCCAACAAAGCATTTCCTTTCTGCTTCCTTTCTGGAAAACAAGCTCAACTAAACGAGATGTTAGAGATCCATGATCAGATCTCCCATGTCTTTAAATATTTAGTAATAACATTCATGTGTGGGTGTGTTGTGTGACTTTGGATTGGTATCATGGTATTGTATTTAAGCCTTTCCGTGTGCTGGTTTCCTGATGAAAATGCCCCCTGAGAGCCAGCGTGGTGTATTGGCTAAGAGCAGTGGACTGTAATTTGGAGAGCCAGGTTTGATTCCCCACTCCTTCTCTACATGCAGTCTGTTGGGTGACCTTGGGTCAGTCACAGTTCTCTCAGAACTCTCTCAGCCCCACCTAGCTCACAAGGTGCCTGTTTTGAGGAGAGCCAGCATGTTGTTGTGGTTAAAAGCAGTGGACTGTAATCTGGAGAACCTATCTTGATTCACCACTCTTCTTCCATATGAAGACTGCTGGGTGATCTTGGGTCAGACACAGTTAGCTGGGAACTAGGGTTGCCAGGTCTGACTCAGGAAATACCTGGGGGCTTTGGGGGTGGAGCCAGCAGCCTTTAGGGGTGGAACAAGAAGCAAGGATGTGACATCACTTTTATGATGTCAGTAGGGTTGCCAGGTGAGGCCAACAAGCTGGAAGGGAGTTCTGACCATCACATCATTCCTTTTGAACACTTTCCCTCCATTCAATATAATGGAGGATGTAGGCACCTGCTTTTGTTTTGTTTTTCAGGAGAGGAACCACCAACAATGCTGAAAATGTGGTGCCTCTACCTCAAGACACTCCCCTCCCCAAGTCCCTGAGACTTACAGATCAATTCTCCATTATACCCTATGGGGACCGGTCTCCATAGAGTATAATGGAGTGCCCAATGGCCATTCTGCCCCCCCCCCACTTTCTGACAGCTTGAAGCAGAGGGAGGGGCTCCAAACCAGGGATCCCCTGTCCCCAACTGGGGGTCGGTGACATTACTGGGAATTCTCTTAGTCCGACCTACCTCACCAGGCGCCTTTTGTCGAGAGAGGCATGGAAGGAGATTTTAAGCAGCTTCAAGACTCCTTAGGGCAGAGAAGACTGTGGCATTTTTTAAAAAATACTCTTCTTCCCTCCCCTTTTTTCTGTTTGCCGTTTGCAAGCAAAATGGGGGAGGGGAGCTCTCACAGATGCTCATGGGAGAAGTGAAACTGGTGGTGGAAAATCCTGGCAAGTCACAACCAATGCTCCCTCTAAATTGTGGAGTCTTGTGAGCCAAAATCCTACTTTGTGAGCTACTGGCATTAAAGTTGTGAGCAAGTGATTTGGCTGCTGCATAAATAAGTTTGCTCTGGAGCCATCCTTCCTGAGCGAAGACAAAAAATGTGTGAGCTGGAGGCTAAAAAAAACATGTGAGCTAGCTCACACTAACTCAGCTTAGAGGGAACACTGGTCACAGCTGACTTATGGTGACCCCATAAGGTTTTCAACTGGGATAGTTGGTTAATATAGCAGAGCTTTCCCCAGTCATAGAAGCATGATACTGAGTGCAGTAAATAAATCTCTGAAGAAGCAGGGGTCATTTCATAGAAAAAGAGGTGCAGGAATTTATTAGCATAACTCGTTAGCATAACTTATTTGCATATGCCACACCCCCTGACATCACCAGAAGTATGTCAGAAGGCAAGAAAGAGAGAAGAGAGACAGAGACAGGGAAAGAAGGAAGGAAGGAAGGAAGGAAGGAAGGAAGGAAGGAAGGAAGAGCTGGCAGAGAGGGGCAGCTACTAATCCAAGCCTCAGAAATACCACTATTCTGGGAGGATAGCTTCAGTGGTGGCTGAAGCCTTCAGAAGGCTGGTTGGAGGAACAAGGACCTTTCCAGGGGACGGGACGGGGTCATTTTGCTGCAGCCATGACACAAGTAGGCATTCCCCCGCTGGGGAGGGGGGGCCGGCATTAACTCCAGGAGCTGCGCTACCCCGAGCTCTTGCTCGAAAGGACCCCTGTGAAGAAGTATATTGCAAAAAAAGAAAGAAAGAAAGTAAACTTACATTGATTCAAGCAGATCCAAGTTCAGGTTGCAGTCGAAAGGAGAGAAAGGAAGCCTGATCTTCCCTCCTACTAATGGCCAGCTTGTCTGGAAGGCCATGTAAAGCGAGCGAGAGGACAAAATCAGAGAGAGAGAGAAGGGGTCAGAGGGCAGCTCCCAGATTAAGACTGAGAGAGGCATCCCATTCAAGGAGATGACACCTAGACACACTTAGAGTGATGTCGCTCCCCCCCCCCCCCCAATCTCCAGGCTTGCTGAGTAGCTCACTCCAACAGTTTCTTTTTCTTTTTAATTTTATTTTCATTTTTCATGTATTACAGTTATCAACTCACAAGACATCCATATTTCACTTAGAACTAAGGAGGTCAGAAATGTCACATATATTCTACACCGTGTCTTTACATGTATTGTGCTTTTCGATATCTAAGGGTCATTTTACACCTCCCCTCTAAAGTAGTTTGACTGCTGTCTTTTCCTGTGCTGATTTCACAGTGGTGTGAAATTTCACTCCAGGGGGTCTAAGTGCACTAATCAACAGCAATTGTTTAAAGCAGAATGAAGCCGGTTGCATACTAGCTTGACCACAGGAGGGCAATTAGTAGATGTGGACATTTCAGTGGCAGCACGGTTTCACACCGCACAGAAGTATGGGCAGGGTTTTTTGGAACTAGAATGATTCCAGCAGGAAAGTCAGATGTAAAAACAGCCTAAGGCAGGGCCCATACAAGCCACTGCCTCTAACACTCAAGTTACATATACATATATTATTATTTCAAGTCTATTTTTTTTCTTATTAGGATCTAACTATATATACAGCAAATTCCATCTTTTAATAAATTCCTCTAGATCTTTTCCCTGTAGTAACAAATTCGATCTATTCATTTTAGCCACTTCTAATAATCTTTGTATGAATAATCTCCAACAGTTTCAAGGCAAGAGATGTTCAGAGGTGGTTTACCACTGCCTGCCTCTGCATAGTGACCCTGAACTTCCTTGCTGGCCTCCCATCCAAGTCCTAACCACGGCTGACCCTGCTTAGCTTCCGGGATCGCGCTAGCCTGGGTCATCCACATCGGTGCGAAGTGAAATTAGAACAGGAATATTCCAACAAACCAAAAACTTGTCAAATCTCACAAATCTAAAAAAAAAAAAAAAGAACTCTTTGATAGTCACCTCTGTTGTGAGACATACTTCTGCTTGTTTGGGGATGTATGTGACCCTCTTCTAGGGTTGCCAGCCTCCAGGTGGGGCCTGGGGATCTCCCGCTTTTACAACTGGTCTCCAGCTGACAGAGCTCAGCTCCCCTGGAGAAAATGGCTGCTTTGAAGGGTGGACTCTATGGCATTGTACCCTGCTGAGGCCCCTCCCCTCCCCAAACCCCGCCCTCTCCTGGCTCCACCCCCAAAGTATCCAGGTATTTTCCAACCCAGACTTGGCAACCCTACCCTCTTCCCTCATGTTGTCAATGACACGGATAAGTTTCTGAAAAGTTGTGCAACGTTTGCGGCTTGTTTTGGGTAAGCCTCTCAGTCGACCAAGTGGATTGATGGGCTGATTGAACGTCCCTTGGTCTGTCTGATTTCCTGCAATGAGTGCTAGACTCTAAGCGCATCATCTGACTTCTGTGGCATGCAGAATGCTTTTTACAGCCACACAGACTGAGCGGCACTGAACTCTTCGAGGTTATGATCTGCCAAGTACTGTTTCGAGGCAAATCCTGTATATGTATAGAATCTGGAGCTCGAGGATCAGACCCTGATTTCAGAACTGCATCCGCCGCATTTGTGTCAAAGCAAGTGCCATGAATGTCTACAACTTAATACACACACACACACACACACAATTTCAGGTCAGTGCTGTGTAATCTCAGGAGACGTAACTATTGACCTGCAACAAAATATTAGACCAAATGTCTATTTTTTTTAAGGTATTGAATTAGTAACTGCTGATCTGCATGCTGGAGTAGGAAGACTGGTTTCTAGTGCAAACAAAGAGGGATGAGTATAGCAACAGATGCTTTAGCCGAAATATCCAATGTCGTTTTTTAATTGCTTTCCAGTGGAGGTGGAGTGTTAGGATCAAGAGCTTATTGCACGGCATCTATTTTGCAGCACATAGATGTTTCATCAATAGTATAAGTAGCATCTGGCAAAGTCAATTATAAGTTTTCCTTTCAGTATCGTGACACTAATTTATTTGACTAAATACATTATTTTGGAAGCAAGCATCTTTTTTTTTCCTTACAGGGCCTGATGTAAGAACAGCACAAATAGGACCCAAAAAATATCTAGCAAACAGTAAGAGAGCAGGAGAAGAGCTTGTCTTCATGATGTTGTGGTTTATACTATGTAAGGAGGGAGCGGGCAATGGTTGAGCATTCAAAAATGGTACCCCTTACCTGTTGGCTGAAATGGTATATTCAGATCTACCACCTGAGTACTACCACCTCAGGTCTGATTGAAATGTAATTCCAATGGGAAAAAAGAAGTTACTTGTATGGTTTTTTGCATGTAGTATCTGCTCAAAGCAGCTAAGTGTGTAACATAATACACTAGCACAACACCCAGGTAGACTATGAATCCCTGATGTGCTAAGAGGATTTCCAGGTTTGGTCTGGCAATCAGTGGGAGACTGGGGGAGACAGGGTCATTGGCAGAGGCCATTGGCAACACCACAACATTACTTCCTAGAAAACCGTGCAATTGATGTCATGCCTCACTAGAAATTCCTGAGAACTCTGTGGTAAAACCGTAGAGTCTTTGAGATTTTTAGAGAGGACTGACATCACTTGGGGGGAAACCCTCTCTGAGAGTCACCAAAAACGCTATGGTTTTTACCATAGTATTTCTGGTGCCTCCTAGAGAGGTGTGTTGTCCCTTCCAGGGAAAACCCAGGAAGTGACATCATAACATAGGCCTGATGGCCATTTTTTAATTTTATTTTTTGGTGGCAGGAAATGGAAGCTGGAGGCAGGGGATTCCCCACGCCCACCAGGGCAGCCTGTGTGTTAATGTTGTTCACACAGTAGCTAATGGCCCAGTAAATAAGATGTGGTCACACAAGTAAGTTCTTTTGTTTTGTCAGTGGTCATGTTTCCCCATAGTTCGTTTTTTTGCCTTATTCTGTCTCATTCTTCTCCTTCTGATAATGATGGTTGGATGGATGTACTGATCTCTATATGAAAGATGTAGCTGTTGTGCACATGGAGGGTAGGCAGGGCATATGTACCTCCATGTAGGATTTTGCATTAGAACAGCCAAGGACAGGTAACTAATCTGCCAAGGGTGTGGGACTCCTTCCAGTCTCACTGGGCTTATTTCTGTGCTTTGTAATCCAGGGCGGGGACATCAAATCAAAGCTGATTTATGGTGACCCCATTGGGTTTTCAAGGCAGGAGACATTCATTGGTGGTTTCCTATCACCTGCCTCTGCATAACAACCTTGGACTTCCTTGGTAGTCTCCCATCCAAATACTAACCAGGACTGACCCTGCTTAGTTTCTGTGATCTGATGAGATCAGGCTATTCTGGGCAATCCAGCTCAGGGCCGTAGGCCTATAGGGGATTCCAAAGTCACTTCCCCTCCCACAGCCTTATGTTCAGCCAGTTCTGTGCCCTGTCTGAGTAGAAGGAGCCGCCACGCCTTGGCGGCTGAAGCTTATGGTGCTGGATGCTTTTTTTTAGGGTACTTTGGAGAAATCTCATTGCTGTCCACGGTTTCATACACACCAACATGATTTCATCCTCAGGCAGCCGAATGCCATTGTGGACAACAAATCCACATGGGTGGGAAAGTCTGCATTAAATGCATCTCAGCTGGGACTCAGAATCAAAAGGGAATTTTTAAAAACTATTATTGTAAGCTTTCTTGAACCACAATGAAAGGTGGGGTATAAGTGTTCTAATAAATAGCGAGAGCATCAGTGATTATAAATGATTTTCTTAAAGTCCTATTTTGTGGTGCTTGTTTAAGTTGATATTATCAACATTACTTTTCGTGTGTGCCTTTCCACACAAAAAACCAAGAGAGGGTCACAGGTATCCATACAAAAATATAACAAACAAACCACTGTGACATAAATATTTATATTGTTTTTTAATAAATATTTATATTTATATAATTTTTATCAATATTATTTTTTATCAAATTTACAAGATTACAAGAATATACTCTCAATAAAAGTTTACTACAAGGAAAGTCCATACTCGGTGAGCACCCGGATATAAGCTAATTTCATCCACATCTTCCACACAATAGGACTACTCCTGAGGAACGTTTATTGAAGAAGAAGAAGAAGAAGAAGAAGAAGAAGAAGAAGAAGAGATTGGATTTATACCCCGCCCTTCACTCACTTGGCGTCTCAGAGCGGCTTACAAAGTCCTTTCCCTTCCCCTCCCCACAACAGACACCCTGTGAGGTAGGTGGGGCTGAGAGAGCTCTTTCCCAAGCTGTCCTTGAGGGAACAGCTGGTCCAGAGCTATGGCTTGCCCAAGGTCACCCAGCCAGGTGCAAGTGGAGGAGTGGGGAATCAAACCCGGTTCTCCCAGATTAGAGTCCGCGCACTTAACCACAACACCAAACTGGCTCTGTTGAGAGTATAGTCTAGTAATCTTGTAAATTTGATAAAGAATAATATTGATAAAAATTAATATAAATATAAATATTGATAAAAATAATATAAATATTTATGTCACAGTGGTTTGTTTGTTGTATTGCCTTTTCTCACAGCCATATCAGAGGTGTAGTTCCTTCACCGTTTTTAATTATCAGACCCAGCCATCCATGACTGGGGGCAGAATCATCTCACCTCCTACCCAGATGCTAGGAAATTACTCTGCCACCACAGCTACTGCACAGCAGACAACCAAACTGTTCAGACGTTCAGCTCATGGGTGGATCACAGCTGCCAGCCGTGGTCTGTTTCCCCATCAAATGTGTTTGCTGTGAACACGTTTGTGGGGTTCCTAATCATGAATGAGGTGACCTGAATAAAAATGGGAGTCCTCTTCTATATTTTGGAGACTTCATCCTTCCTACCTCAGACAGTGGCCCTAAGAAGAAAATCTTTAGTGCCCCCCAGAAAACATGTAGCTACACCTCTTTTCATTTTTCATTCTGCGTGGAACACTGTTGTCATACTCTACGTCTGCTCTGTGCGTTGACATGCCGAGGATGTACTTAATTCTGCCATATTTTGAGACATTTAAAACAGTGTGATCTTATGTAACATAAGTTTGTCGAGTCCCAGTTTCCCAAGGGTAAGAACATCCTGTGAGATCTCCCAAATATAGAACCTGAAACGACACCTGTTTCTGTTCTTCAGACTGGCCATCTGAACCTATCTAAACCAGGCTCAATTTTGCTGAGTTCAGAATCTCGTTTGCAGGGGTCCGTTGGAGCGGGAGCGCACAGGAGCGCAGCTCCAAGAGTGAGAAGCCCAGGGGGCGGGCACATGACCAAGCCCTGCCCCCTCCTCGGCTTCCCCAAGCAGTGCCGAGGCACAGCGCCCCGGGGAAAGCCCTGCTAGGGTCTTTATTGATTTTAATGTTTTGTTTTAATATTGATAATTGTATCATTGTTCCTTTTATGACTGTGTGCTGCTTTTCCAGAGACTTGCTCAAGGTGGCATATAAATTCTCTAAGTATACCATTTCTTATCTGGGCACATGGCACATAAGTGCTGGAGAAATTTCACCAACCCTTCAGCAGCTTCCACCCCATCAGTTTGGTGTAGTGGTCAGGAGTTGGACTCTAATCTGGGAGAACCGGTTTTGATTCCCCACTCCTCCACGTGCAGCTGCTGGTGTGACCTTGGGCCAGTCACAAGTTCTCTCAGAGCTGTTCTCTCATGAGCAGTTCTCAAACGACCTCTCTCAGCCCCACCTACCTCACAGGGTGTCTTGTTGTGGGGAGGGGAAGGGAAAGGGATGGGTGGTGCACATGTCCTGGGTATCTCAAGTCTACTTGAAACCTGGTGGTTTCAAGGGAGCAGGAAGAGAATGTGGGTGTGTTCTTTATGCTTCTTTTTATTGCACCAAGTATTGGATGGGGAAGGGAATGGAGGAAGAGCAGGTCAGTTTCACTCCCCTGTGGAGTGGAGCCTGAGGGGTGGGTGTTGCCTTCTGACACACTTCCGGTATGTTAGGGGGTGTGGCATATGCAAATGAGTTATGGTAATGAGCTCCTGCACCTCTTTTTCTACGAAATGACCCCTGCTGGTTTGCCTACAGAAATTCCATGAGGCACTTTTTGTTATGCCGAATAGCATGCTGCCAAGCTTGAGGTGAAGATTCGGGGTGGCGGGGGGGATGTGTTGAGCTTCCTGTGTGGGGAAAAACCCAAATTCAGTGTTGTTGCATGCTGATGACCATATGTATTCCAGAAATGTTCTGATATTGCCTTTTTACTTGGGGCCAGACTAGCAAGGATGGTGTAGTGGCTAGAATGGGGTTGAGGTGCTGGGTTTGAATCTCCAGTGTGTCGCAGAAGTTCCCGTGGCGACAGTCTTACTCTCAGCCTAATCTACCTCAAAGGTTGTTGTGAGGTTAAAATGGGGGGAGAGGAGATCAATGTTGTAAGCTGCTTTGGTTTCATACATACATAAATAGACCTGACAGTGGCAGACTTGGTGTAGAGATTAAGAGCGGCGGACTCTAACCTGGAGAACTGGGTTTGGCTCCCCACTCCTCTACATGAAGCCAACTGAATAACCTTGGGCCAGTCACAGTTCTCTCAGAGCTCTCTCAGCCCCACCAACCCCACAGGGCATCTGTTGTGGGGAAAGGAAGGGAAGGCAATTGTAAGCCACTCCAAGATTCCTTAGGGTAGTGAAAGGCGAGGTATAAAACCAACTCCTCCACCTTCTGGCAAAGAGCCAGAATGGCCACCACTGTTTCTAAAGTGTATTCCCCATTCAAGGGGGACCTAGCTACATCAGCAGGTGTGTACCACTGTGTGAGGCTTCTGTACTATCAGCAAATGATCAGGCCTTTGTTGATTAAAACATAGTCCTTTATTTCAGATACTGGAACAGGTCTCAATGTTTGTTAGAGATGCCAACTACAGAGGGTGGGGGGTTAAGCCAGTTTGGTGTAGTGGTTAAGTGCACGGACTCTAATCTGGGAGAACCGGGTTTGATTCCCCACTCCTCCACTTTGCACCTGGCTGGATGACCTTGGGCAAGCCATAGCTCTGTACCAGCTGTTCTTTCAAGGACAATTGTCTCAGAGCTCTCTCAGCCCCACCTACCTCACAGGGTGTCTGTTGTGGGGACGGGAAGGGAAAGGAGTTTGTAAGCCGCTCTGAGACTCCCTTGGGGAGTGGAGAGCGGGGTATAAATCTAATCTCTTCTTCTTCTTCTTAATATACCTACAAGCATAAATGCAAAATGAATTTCTACCAATCAGCATACACAGAAAATGCGGGAAGACATGGCGACCGTTTGTTCCCACCGAGAGTGCGAAAAGTCATAAACATTCCCCTCCTGGCCTGTGTGACCCAGATGTATTAAGTCCTAGGCAAAACATTGAAGCAATGTCAATAAAGTAACCTTCAAGGCTGTAACCAACCAGATAGCACCCTGAAAGACTAGAGTGGGAGGGAGAGGGAACAGGCACAAGATAACCCTTTGTTTATGTGACGCCTTGGTATGCAGGAAACCACCCTCCCGCCTAAAGAAGTAACATTAAGCAGACCAGCTATTTACATCAATAAACCAAATGGGCATTCAGGCATTTGGCACTACAAAGAAAATGAAAGTAACTTGCAGATCAGTCAGCATACATATCACTGTCAGATTCTTTTAGAAAGAAACATTTAGCAACATTAAGAAAAGAGCCAGTGTATCGACAAAGTAGAATCTGACACACTGCACTGTACAACCTATGTGATCCTGATATTCCTTGGAGATCTCCAATCCAACTAGTAGCCAGGACCAACTCTGCTTCTCTTCCAAGATCTAAGACCCCAGTCAGGGCTCTGTGCTCAGCTCTCCCTCTCTAACTAGCCTCCCCTTCCTCATCCAGGTGCCCATTTAGCTCTTTAAATTGGACCCCAGACTTGCTTCATCTCTGCTTGGAGTAGTCCCACATCTAAAAAGATGGGTCTGTTGCATCATGGCTATGTGGGGCTTTGATCACTGAAGGGAGGGCCTCGTTCCAAACTACAAGCCCATTACCTGGGCATCCATAAACATCAAGGTGAGCTTTCAAGATGATTCGGCAAACGCTCCTTTGCAGTTCCTTTGGGATTCTGAAGTAAACGACCCAAACAGGCAGTCAAAAGATTAAAGGAGTGAAAATAAGATTTTTTTTTTTAAAAAAAAAACAACCCACAACATAAAATGAATGATGTATGGTTCCCTTTATGGGAAGGGATTCTGAAAATAATGTAAAAGTGTCATAGCCTGATTGTATATCCCCACACCATTAGGGTGTCAGAATGATAGATGTTCTGGTGAATAATAATTTTTTAGACATTCTACCTTGGACAGAGGAGCCAGTCGAGGGTTAAAATTGTATTGTTTATCTCTGTCCTGCCTTCCTATGAAAGCACATGCCTTGACCCAGTTATCTAGCGCTCCCGAACAAGAATGGAATGTTGTTGTTGGGAGGGGAGGGAAGGCTGTTGACAGGTTTTTGACAACAAATAGCTTCGCTTGTAGCTTAACACTTTGGAGGTGTTAGGTTGTGTGTGTTTCAATCTGACCACTGGCATTTTCTTGGCAAGGAGCACTGTTCTACATATGGCTTAGAGCTGAATGTATGAAGCAGTCTTAAACTGAAACAGACCATTGTCTAGGCATCTCAGTATGATCAACTCCGATGGGCAACAGCTCTCTGGATTCTGAAGAGAAGACTCGCCGAGGCCGCGGTCACACGGCCCCTTTAAATCTGGGAGGGCTCCCGGATTTAAAGGGGCCACATTTTCCAACAGCGGGTTGGGATGTCTATACATCCCAACCCCTGCGCCAGCGGGATCAGCAACCACGGCTGCTGAAAAGACAGCCGCGGCGGGAACAGCGGCTGCGGCCGCCGCAGAAGCGTGGGCAGCCACGGCGGCGCCGGAAACGGTGGTGGCGGCGGCCCCAGCAGCACTGGAAGCCTGGGTAAGTCGGGGTTGTTGTTTTTTCACCCTTTTACACTTGGGCGCATGGATAGCCATGCGCCCAAGTGTAAAAGGGGGGGGGGAATGGCCGGCGGGGCTATCTGGACAGCCTTGCTCTCGGAGACTCTTATGTTTTTACCAGAGAGTTGCTGGCAATTTCTAGAGCTATCCTATGTCAACTTCCAGGTGTTCCCCAGACAAGATTTAGCAACTCAGCTGCCATTCCCCCCATTTCCCCACCCCTAAACCCTCCTGCCAGTATCCAGGCATGACCTGGAAGCCCAAATCTTACTACCTGATCTTTTTAGCTGCCGATGCCAGGGACTGAACTTGGGGCTTTCTAGTATGCCAAGCAGATGCTCTGACACAGAGTCATGTCCCTTCCCTCTTCCTCCCCCTGCCATGCATCATACAGCAAACATTTCTAGACCATGACCGGGATCTTCTCTCTTTATTACCTTTTCCTGCTTGCCTCTGAAAATGTGAGTAAAAGGGAAGGAAACGACTGAGGACACAGACCTCACTGTTGGATTGTGGCATAGCAGTGCTGGCAAGCTGGAGCCATGCGAGCAGGGCCAAGGGTGTTGACCGTTCCAATATGATCATTGCTTTTCCCAGCAGTGCTGGCTCCACCTCCCGTGGAAGCCATTTTGAGGCAACCATTTTGTAGCTGCACCCACTATGCTCTGTCAGAATTCGAAAAGTGTACGCAACCTCAAAAAAAGTTGGGGACCCCCATAGTAGATGGCGGGAAAACCCTCTGCGTGAGACCCTGGGGAGCCCCTGTCCATCAGAGTAGACATTACCGATTTTGATAGACTGAGGGTGACTCAGTCCAAGCTCTCTGTCAAACAAAACTTCATAGATCTTCCGCCTTGCCATTTTTGTCCCTCGTTTGTCCCTATTGTTTCAGGGTTTCCCCCCCACAATGTGTTTTGTTCTCTCTAGTAGTCCCAGAGGAAGCAAAACAGATGTGGAAAAGGTGAGGGGGACCCAAAGCAACGGACAAAATGACAATGTGGAAGTGTCCAAGCACATTTTGTTGCTGGGAATAACAGCAAACTGTTGAACAGGTGGATTTTAATTTTTTTTGGTAAATGGGAATAGATGCCCACAGACAATTATGACAGCTGCATTCGTAATAAAACATCGGGAATGTTAATATTGATAGAGAAATATGGCAGCCATCCAGTCGTACCATTTATACACAATGCTAATGCGAAAAGGGCTATAAAATATTTATCTAGTTCTTTTGCAACACCAAATTTCAAGATGCACTCCCATTATTTTTAATCTGTTCTGCATGAATTTTAAAGTTGCAGCCGTCTGCCAATCCTGGCAAGATAAATGGAACACACTGGGAAATTTATACTGAGCAGCGGCAAAAAGCATAGCCCACGCTGGGATTTGAGTTGGATTCTGATGGCAGATCTGATATTTTATTGTCTCATAATGCTCACCTCCCCCCCAGCTGGTACTGAAACTTCTGGACAAGGTCACAGTTTGAAACAGCCATAGGGTTGCCAGCTATGAGTTGAGAAATTCCTGGAGATTAGGGGTTGGAGCTTGGGGAAGGGAGGGTTTGGGGAAGGGAGGGACCTCCGTGGGGTATAATGCCATAAAGTCCACCCTCCAAAGCATGGATCTCTGTCATCTGAAGATCAGCTGTGATTCTTGGAGGTCTTCAAGCTCCACCTGGACCATCAGAGCCCTGTGTGTGTGCCAACTGCTGTTGAGTTGCTTCTGACTGATGGTGACACTATGAATTAATGGCCTCCAGCATGTCCTATCGTTAACAGCCCAGCTCAGATCTTGAAAACTGAAATCAATGTTATAGGCTCCTTTGTGAGCCTGGTGGCCCTAAGAGGTCTAGAAGGTTCTCGAGAAGGCTAAAGGGAAAGGACACACTGCAATTTCAAGAAGGAGATTAAAAAAAGGTTGCATTGACAATTGGGCAGTTATTTGCAAGATTCTTGGAAACAGTACAAGAGCCGTGAGGATGTAATGAGGAAGCAACAGGAAGGGAGATTTGATATAAACATTAGGGAATGTGGGGGCATAACCCGATGACCACTTTGGCAGTGGAGCGAGCCTCCTTGCACAGTTTGTGAAGAGAGGAGCCAAGTAGAGAAGGAAGTGGGAGGTGTTCCCCTAACTGATGTTTCAAAACACACACAGCTCTCAGAATGGCATGGAGGGTGTCTGGCCCTCACCTGTTAAAGGGGCATGCCAGCGACGCTGAATCCTTGTGAAGGCCTTTCAAAAGCTTTCAAAATATCCTGGTATTTCATGCTATTTTATTTTGATTTCATCATCTGAATACATCCAAGACCAAGTCTTTAAACTGCTTTGTCTGTCTGTCTGCATCCTCCCATCAGGAAAAAAAGTATCTGAAGAAGTCTGCATGCACATGAAAGCTCATACCTTGAATAAACCATTGTTGGTCTTAAAGGTGCCACTGGACTCAAAAATTTTATCCTCCCCAGCTTGTGAAATATGATGTGACAAGCAGGGAGCCCACAAGGACTTGCTTGGGGCATCTTATTTCCATCTTCCCTTACCATTTCCTCTTTCTCTTCCCTGGAAACCCTCATATCCTCTCTCCTTTTTCTGCTTCCTTCTTTCTTTCCCACCCATCAGCCACCCTGCCTTTGTCTGTCCCCCCCATATTCAGCTTTTCCTCTTTCCTTCTCCCAGCAGCCGCCACACTGGAGAATTATGGCCCAGTGGCACAATGCCAGCTAGTGGGGCACCCACAAGTACTTGCAAAGGGTGCCTCATTTCTCCCTCTATCCCCTTCCCCGCCCTATGTACTCTTTTCCTCCTCTGGACAACCTCTATATCCTCCCCTTTCCCTACTTATCTTCCCTCCCACCCACATTTTATCTTTTTCCTCAACTTCGGCTATATGTGTTCTTTATTTGCTTCATTTATACCCCATTTTTCTTCACAACAGGGACCCAAAGCTGCTTGCCTCATTCTCCTCTCCTCCATTTTGTCCTTACAATGACCCTGTGAGGCAAGTAAGACTGAGAGTTTGTGACTGGCTCTGTGAGCTGCCACGGCAACCTGGGGATATCCTAATCCAAAACACTAACTGCTACATGATACTGGCTTTCATGGGATGGTTGCTAAGAACATAACAGAAGAACATAAGAGAAGCAAAAGTTGGATCAGGCCAATGGTCCATCCAGTCCAATGCTCTGTCACACAGTGGCCAAAAACACCAGATGCCCTCAGGAGGTCCACCAGTGGGGCCAGAACACTAGAAGCCTTCCCACTGTTGCCCCCCCAACACCAAGAATACAGAGCATCACTTGCCCAAGACCGAGAGTTCCTATCTATGTTTTGTGGCTAATAGCCACTGATGGACCTCAGCTCCATATGTTTATTCAGTTCCCTCTTGAAGTAGTCTATGCTTATAGCTGCCACCTCCTGTGGCAGTGAATTCCATGTGTTAATCACTCTTTGGGTGAAGAAGTACTTCATTTTATCTGTTCTAACCCGACTTCTCAGCAATTTCATTGAGTGCCCACGAATTCTTGTATTGTTGAACAGTCCTGGGTGAGTCATGCAAGCCGGATGGTAGCCAGTCACCCAATGGGCCCTGCCCATCACCCCTACCTTGTACTGACAAAAACCAAAGCTTCAACTGGCAATACTGTCATGGTTGCCTAGCAACAGCCACAAAGAACATTTGTTCCTTAAAGCTACAGGTATTGTTTCTATTATTTGGGGAGCAGTTTAGCCTCCCAGTGTTTTGTTTCCCTTTTTTTAAGTTTTAGTTGTCAGATTTTGTAGAAATAGCTGGCTTTCCTGTTCATGACTCTAATGTCTGGATTTAAGCAGGGGTCATTTCGAGCAGGAGCTCAGGGGAGCGTAGCTCCGGGAGTTGGTGCCAGCCCTCCCCCGCCCCGTGGGGGAATGCCTGCTTGTGTCACGGCTGCAGCAAAATGACCCCGTTCCCTGGAAAGGTCCTTGTTCCTCTGACCAACCTTCTGAAGGCTTCAGCCTCCACTGAAGCTATCCTCCCAGAACAGTGGTATTTCTGAGGCTTGGATTAGTAGCTGTCCTCTTTCTTTCTTTCTTTCTTTCTTTCTTTCTTTCTTTCTTTCTTTCTTTCTTTCTTTCTTTCTTTCTTTCTTTCTTTCTTTCTTTCTTTCTTTCCTGCCTTCCTGACTTCTTGCCTTCTGACATATTTCCAGTGATGTCAGGTGGTTTAACATATGCAAATAAGTTATTCTAATGAGTTATGCTAATGAGCTCCTGCACCTCTTTTTCTACGAAATGACTCCTGGATTTAAGTGTCTTCAGATTTAGCTACACTGAGAACTAGATATACTGATGATGATGGTGCCTGTGATTGCAAAAGATCTTGAAGGTTTCAAGGGAAGAAGTTACATTCGAAGTCTACCTGTATGCTGGGAACTCTGTCAATTGTGGCTGGGCCCTGGGCTTGCATCTTCCCTTCCACCCTGCTGGAGCCCATCCCCATAGCAGCGAACAGCTGGTGGGTGGGGAACTTATCAACAGCAAAAGAATGCATAGGCCAGCATCGCCAGCCATGTGAAAACATCACTTCCCGCACATGCCTGAATTGACATCATCGTGCTGCCAGTGACACAGGGATGTTGTGGTATTTGGGCAAAAATTCTACAGTAAAAATTACTCCCTTTTTGTGTGTGTGTGTGTCATCCAGTCACATCTGACTTGCGGCAACCGGGTTTTCAAGGCAAGAGGCATTCAGAGGTGGTTTGCCATTGCATCCCAACCCTGGAGATCCTTGGTGGTCTCCCATCCAAATACTAAGCAAAGCAACCATTTTCTTCTACCATGAAGTTTTTGCCCAGATACCAGAGCATCCCCATCATTATGGTGTGTACTGGAAGGTAATGTCATGGCAACAGCAGCGTGGCCCTCTCTTTTCTGCTGGTAAGTCCCACCCCCACCCCACAGATGGAGCGAGATAGGGTTTCCATTTCCTGCCTCTGAGCTCTTCTGTGACCCTGATAGCTGCTGCAACACTGGAAGGGAGAGAAATATCACCATCTCTCTTCCCCAGAGTGCTCTGGCAGCATCCTGTGAACCCAAGGAGAGGTCATTTCCAGAATGAATGAGGGAGTTCTTCTCCAGCCTAGATTGCCATCTGTGCTAGAGAAGAATCTTGAGGTAGACATGGACTGGAGATGGGTATTATGTTTGTGTGTTGGGCTCAGGAATCTTGATCATCTATATTGCTATACTTCGTATAAATAAAGCCTAGGACATATATCAGGATAGAAATTGGGAGCCTGACATTAAAATGTAATTTGAATTAGACAATCAAAAGTACCTTCCAAACCTAAACGTTAGGATTGCGATCTTCCAGGTGGTGCCTGGATATCTCCCAGAATTACAACTGATCTCCAGATGATTTTCCCCTAGAGAAAATGGCTGCTTCGGAGGATGGACTGTGGCAGAGGTCCCTCCCCTCACCAAACCCTCCTCTCCCCAGGCTCCACCCCCCCTAATCTCCAGGTATCTCCCAACCAGGAGTTGGCAACTTTGCTAAAGGTATACCTAGTCGTTATGTCGCCATTTGACAAGCAGGTTGGCAGAGTGGCCAAAAGCTTTTGTTCAGGGAGTCCAAATTCTTTCTGCTTGGATTTTGTTTTAATCCGACACAGAGTTAATTCATTTTTCTAACTGTGTGTTCTTTTACTGACTTTCCTGTAGGCCTTAGTGAAGCTCTGAGCTTGTTTTAAGAACTCTGCATAGAGATAAATGCATAAATATAGAGGAAATTGCTCAAGATTTGCACGTCCTAAAAATGTTCTCATTTGTATTCAGTGATAAGGTGCTATATTTGCGTCTCGTGGTAAACACAATGTAGCACCGTGTTGTGAAGAGATACCTAGCTATATTTCTAACTCGTTCTTTTGTTTACTTGTTGCCACGTCAGAAAAACTTGTTTTCCAGTAATGGTTTGGGAATTTTTAAAAAAGAGTGTTCGTAGAATGAATAATGGAGATCTATCTATAAGTTAGCTTCTCTCTGAAAATAGATGCAATTTAATACATGGTTCCCTCCCACCTCTGGAAATGTCCAACCCGGGGGAAAAAAAAGCTGAAAAAAACACACCTTATCGGTATTTTCTGGCTGTTCTTTCAGCCGAATATACATTTGAATATCTTTTTGGCTATTCAAAATAGCTGAGCCTCAGACCGCTGGATTGCCGAAGTTAAATCAAGACCACCAGAATGCCAAAGTTAAAGGGCATTTAAAGAGATCACAGTGCCTTTAAATGCCTTCTGGGTGAACTCGCAGCTTTAAGACAGCATTTATTGGTACTGTGGGCATAACATTCTGTCTACCTCCCTTATGAAATATATGCTACAACATTGTGCTGACATTTCTTTTCTTTTCTTTCTTTTTTTTTTTTTGTGCTTTCCAGTTTGGAAAGATGTCATCTTCAGCAAATCCTCCAGTGGTCGGCAAGTTCATTGTTTGTACAGCAAACATTAAAACACTGCCTAATGCTCGAAAGACTGCACCAGTACTGGATGTTGCCCTTCTGTAGCGAGAGTATTGCTCAGGAAATTACTATAATTTAACATTTCCAGGGATAGGAAACCCCCCCCCCCCCCCAATAATATAGTGCCACATTTCTCTCGAGACTGGCTGTCAGATGGAATCTAATTGAATAGAATTGGATTGACATTGTATTGCTCATTGAGTGCACAGCAGTTAAAAAGCTCTGATTAAAAATTATAATGTAGTTTCTTACCATTTAGTTTGCAATCGCAATCCATGGCTAAACGGGTAAAGGGAGGAAATTAAAGGATATCTTGACTTATCAGAATGGCACTGAATGATGATCGAGGCAAGCAGAGAAGCTTTTGTGTGTGTGTGTATGTGTGTTTTGTGTTGACTGTAAGAGTTTTATGAGCCTCATTTTTCAAGAGTCACGTACTGTAAATGGAGTCCATCCTTGACCTATGGAAATTGGTGCCTTAAAACATGAGTGGAGTTTGTCTTGCTGTCTTTCTCACTGCTCACGCGGGGGGCGGGGGGGGGGAGGAATGGACGGACCAGATTATGTTCTTTTCTCTGGTTTCACCAAAATATTTGCAACTCTTGTATAGACTTACTTTGGTTGCGCTCTTGATGGGCTTCCACCGTATCTCCAGGAGGCATCATGGGCTTCTGGAGTTTCTAAATGGTGAGGGTAAGGATTAGTTTCCAGAAAAAGGTTTTTTTTAAAAAAAATTATTTGGTAAGAAAGATGAAAATAGTATGAAAAGGAGGAGTGGCCGCCACTCTCTCTACCAGAAAAAGGGTGCTAATGAATGTCACAGCCTGATGGCTAGACGCCAGACTGGCCCCACTGAATTCATGTGAGTTGAATCGTCATTGTGTCAACAATGTGACGATGCCATGTAAGTGTGGTGTATGACACACAAATGGGGGTTGCCAGATCTGGGTTGGAAAATACCTGGAGACTCTGGGGGTGAGTCTAGGACAGGGTGGGGTTTGGGGAGGTTTAGAGTCCACCCTTCAAAGCAGCCATTTTCTCCAGGGGAGCGGATCTCTGTCAGCTGGAGATCAGTTGTAAAAGTGGGAGATCTCCAGGCCCCACCTGGAGGCTGGCAACCATTTAAAAGTGTTTAAGAAAAAGGCCTGCTCAGACAGTGAAAAGAACTTAACGTGAGAGTTGGTCTGAAACCTATCCTGGAAGAAGTTTATTTTTAACTGATTGCAGAATGATCAGTTGGATGGAGAAATCGATTTCTCTCCTTTAGAATAGTTTGCACTACATGGAACAGCAGAGATTTACCTCCTGTTCTAGAAGGCAAGAGGTTGGCCACTGAGACGTTAGGGTTGCCAGCCTCCAAGTGGGGCCTGGAGTTTTCTGGGAATTACAGTTGATGTTTAGGTTACATAGATCAGTTCTCTTTCAGGAAGTAGTAGATTTGGAGGGAGAAATCTATGGTTTCCTGTAGAGTCTAGGAAAAAACATGAGCCCTAGAGTGTCATCATATCCCCTCTGAGTTCCCTTTTCACCCTAAACTCTGCCCTTCCCACACACTCCTCCCAGATCTCCAGGAATTCCCCAAGCTGTGGTTGTCAACCTGATGAGGTATCCTCCTACCAATGGAAGAATCTTATGCTCACGGAATGATTCTTTCACGAATGGAAGAGTTTTCCATGAGTGTACAGTGAAGAAATCTTTTCATCTCACAGTACAAAGGTGGAACACAGCAAACCCTAGCAAGATGTAGAAAAGTGTGAGAGGCCAGCATCACCTTAAAGACTAACAGCACTTGTGGCAGGGTAGGAGCTTTCATGAGTCACAGCTCATTTCTTCAGATATCTGAAGGAGAGGCTCTCTAGGCCTGTAGCAGTAGAAAAGAGCAAGAGTCCCGTAGCCCTGAAGAAGTGAGCAGTGACTCATGAAAGCTCCTACCCAGCCACCAGGGGTCATTTCGTAGAAAAAGAGGTGCAGGAGCTCATTAGCATAACTCATTTGCATATGCCACACCCCCTAACATTCCAGAAGTGTGTCAGAAGGCAACACCCACCCCTCAGGCTCCACTCCACAGGTGAGTGAAACTGACCTGCTCTTCCTCCATTCCCTTCCCCATCCAATACTTTGTGCAATAAAAGTAAGCGTAAAGAACACACCCTCATTCTCTTCCTGCTCCCTTAAAACCACCAGGTTTCAAGTAGACTTGAGATACCCAGGACATGTGCACCACCCATCCCTTCCCCTTCCCCTCCCCACAACAAGACACCCTGTGAGGTAGGTGGGGCTGAGAGAGGTCTTTTGAGAACTGCTCATGAGAGAACAGCTCTGAGAGAACTTGTGACTGGCCCAAGGTCACACCAGCAGCTGCATGTGGAGGAGTGGGGAATCAAACCCAGTTCTCTCAGATTAGAGTACAACTCCTGACCACTACACCAGACTGATGGGGTGGAAGCTGCTGAAGGGTTGGTGAAATTTCTCCAGTACTTATGTGCCATGTGCCCAGATAAAAAATGGTATTCTTAGAAAATTTAGATGCCACCTTGAGCAAGTCTCTGGAAAAGCAGCACACAGTCATAAAAGGAACAATGATAAAATTATCAATATTAAAACAAAACATTAAAATCAATAAAGACCCTAGCAGGGCTTTCCCCGGGGTGCTGCGCCTCTGCACTGCTCGGGGAAGCTGAGGAGGGGGTGGGGCTTGGTCATGTGCCCGCCCCCTGGGCTCCTCACTCCTGGAGCTGCGCTCCTGTGTGCTCCCGCTCCAACGGACCCCTGCCTGCCACAAATTTTGTTAGTTCTTAAGCTGCAGCTAGACTTGCTCTTTCTGCTGCTACAGACTGACTAACACGGCTATCCGTCTTGATCTAGAAAGATGTATTATCTATTCGATGTAGTACACTTTTCTCTCCAGATATCTGCTTGAGGAGGCTAACAGGAAAGCATAATAAACAAAATAAAAAAAATAAAATAATACAGATTGTAACAATGGATCGATAAACCAATTAAACCCCCCCCAATTCCGTTCCATTCAACTTTTTTACATCTGATTTGTATATATCCAACTGATCTTTTGCATATTGTGGAGACGTATTAGACATATTTTGTCTGCCTGTCGGCGTGTTGTAATTTGTCCATGCAAGAAATTATCGTTAGGCCTTTGAAAATGAGAAGCATCTTTTGAAACGTCACGTACAGCAGAGAGTTATGCTATGAATGAGAATACATGGGGTAGCAGTTAGACCTGCTCACCTTGCAATACTTCACTGATTAAGGTTTAGGCATTTGCATCAGGAAAAAAAGGCTAATATATAGCCTTGATCACATTTTGCAGTGGGAAAGATTCCTGTTGCTTTTGGTGTGCAAATAACCAGGGGTCCTTTCGTAGAAAAAGAGGTGCAGGAGCTCATTAGCATAACTCATCAGCATAACTCATTAGCATATGCCACGCCCCCTGACATCACCAGAAGTGTGTCAGAAAGGGAATGTCAGTTTCAGCCCCATTATATCCTATGGGCCATTGAAATCAATGGCAAAAACTCATAGGATATATGAGGGGCCGGAGGAAAGGGGGTTTGAGGGAGAGGCTCCAAACTTGCAGGGTAGCTGCTGGGGCCTCTCCTCGAAATACCCACTAAGTTTCAAAAAGATTGGACCACGGAGTCCAATTCTACGGGCCCCCAAACAGATTGTCCCATCCCCTCCATTGTTCTCTAAGGAGGGAAAAAATGTTAACTTTTTTCCTACCATAGAGAACAATGGAGGTAATGGGGGCAACTTGTTTGGGGGCCTGTAGAATTGGACCCCCTGGTCCAATCTTCTTGAAACTTGGTGGGCATTTTGAGGAGAGGCCCCAGCAGCTACCCTGCAAATTTGGAGCCTCTCCCTCAACCCCCTCTCCTCCAGTGGCTTTTAAAATTGCCGCCGAATTTCGACGGCAATTCGGCAGCGAGCTGAATCAGATTAGAGAATCTGATTCCGCCCGTGGCTGCCCTACTGGCCAGTCCTGAGCTGGCGGAGCTTCGCTCTGCCTCGCTCCGGCCCCAACGGACCCCTGCAAATAACTCATGCAAATTGTCAGAAGCTGCCTCTGCTCCTGGGACCTTCCCACCAGACACTATGACCTTCATTTTATGACCCCCTCGGTCGCTGCCCCCCCAAGGTCTCAGACAAGGGCGAGGGGAGATTACCCCCTCCACCTGTTCGGTTGGTGCTCCAACTGCTTCCCTCTGTCTATTGTGCAGCAGTCTGAGTCCCCAGTCTCCTCTCTTCCTGTCTGGCAGCTTTATATCCCCTGCCCCACTCCCCCCTCTCAGCCTGCCCCCTTGTAGCCCCACCCCTCTTCTTAACTGTCGATGCCCTTCGGGCCCACTGAGCATGGGCATTTCTATGGCATCCCACAAAGAGTCAGTGGGTGCTTTCCTGTTCCAGCCTGGAGCTTCCCCTTCGTCGACTGACCTCTTGGCACCTGGGGGACTTGCGATCCCGCTGCCGGGGAGTGGCCTGGCTGAGGCTGCAGCACCAAGGGAACGGAAGCTGCTGGGCTGCCGGCTAGCCGTGCCCACTTGGTTGGTCTTGCCGACCCCCAGTTTCCCTGCCCCACCCATTGGTGCTTTTTTTCCCCCTTGGATTGAGTGCAGGGGCCTGGAGGCCTGGGCTGCTACAGGGGCTTGCAGTGGGCTTGGGGGTCGTGGGAGTGGCTGGACCACGGCCCACCGCAGCAGGGCCAGGGCACAAATTACTATGTTTATGGCATGATACCGGGGCATCCAAGCAATGTAAGAGCACCGATGTTAGCCCTAGACAGCAAAGAACTGGAAATTGTGAAGATATACTTAGGGGTTAAGGTTGCTGAGCAGCCAGTTTCACTAAAGGGTTACCAACCTCCAGGTGGGGCCTGGAGATCTCCTGAAATTAAAAATGGATCTCCAGACTATAAAGGTCAGTTCCCCTGGAAAAAAAAATGGCTGTTTTTGAAGGTGGACTCTGTAGCATTATGCCCCTCTTAGGTCCCTATCCTCCCCAGGCTCCATATCTACATAGCCAAGAATTTTCCCAATCTGGAGTTGGCAACCCTGTTCACTGATCCAATCCATACAGTGAATGTGAGGGTCTGGTAAAGAAGCATACCCCTTCCCTGTTTTGGTAGGTTCATCCCTTCACTCACTACGTAGGGTTGGGAATACCTGGAGATTTTGGGGGTGGAAGCTGGGGAAGGGGGTGTTTGGAGATGGGAGGACTTCATCAGGGTTCACCCCCCAAAGTTAGTCATTTCCTCCAGGGGAACTGATCTCTATTGGCTGGAGATGAGTTGTAGTAGCAGGAGATCTCCAAGCCCCACCTGGAGGTATGCAGCAGCCAAATCGCTCGCTCACAACTTTAACGCCAGTAGCTCACAAACTAGAATTTTTGCTCACAAGACTCCACAGCTTAGAGGGAGCATTGTTGGTGACCCTGCTCACTAGATCCAATGCTTATTCCACTCCTAAGATGCCGGATTCTGCCCCGCCTCCCCCTTACCGTCTTCTTCCTCTGCCTTACCTGGTCCTTCCCTCCCCCTGGAATGACCCTGCGTCTGCATGGCTTTTGAAAATCCCAAACTGGAAGCCCTGTAGAAGCCATATGTGATTTCCTATATTCACAGTGTTTTTTTTCCCCTCTTCCTTGTGCTTTCCCTCTAGATACCACTACATACTCCACTGAACAGTCTGAGCACTTTAAGCCATGCAAAGATAAGGATCTTGCATACTGTCTGAACGAGGGGGAATGCTTCGTCATCGAAACCTTAACAGGCTCCCACAAACACTGCCGGTAAGTCTTTAGATCAAGTGATGAGAGCTGTGAGAATGTAAACAGGAAAGGGGAAAAAAGGGGGGGGCGGATACTCCTTGACTGGGGAATATGATTTGAAGTTGCAAATACATGGAACCTGATGCAGACTTAGATAGTTCTTTTGAAAGGTGGTGACAGTTTCAATTACGAATTGTAGCAAAGAACAATGACTTATCTCTTATGGAGAGGAGAAGGGGGGAAATGATCCTTGTGGGTTTTCCACAGTCATTGAGGACCTGTTTCTTGGGTTAGCAGGGCTGGAGGGTACATAGCTATGTCTCAGTGGAAATGAATCTGAATTGATTTTATACGGCCACGTTTCCCTCTTGGTGTCTGAAAGTTAAAAATGGGTTTTGATGGTAGAATCTTGGGGGTTCGTTCAAGAAGATGGATGATTTTCTTTTGTGTTTTCTGAATTAACTGTGTATCCGTATATACTGGACTGGCTTTGAGGGTTCTTAGAATTTCTGCGCAAGGGACTGTCACGAACTCGCAGAGGTTTGGTGGACTGTGAAAAATCGAATCGGCCAGTAGTGGAGCATCTAATTTGCATTTAATACTGAGCCTCAGGAGGTGGGTGAGGTTCAGGGAAAATAAAACCGGGTTTGCCTTTGAGATAATACATTATCTAGGAGTCCCTGCGCTTGACTATTCAGTAAATGCACTTTCTAATGCAATTAATCATCAGCTGCAGTTTGGACCGTGACCATTAATAATAGAATATTGTCGTGGATATTTGGCAACTGTTTCAGGACAAAAACACACACCCCCACCAAGGATAGCAGCAGCTTAAAAGGATTGTGTATATAGCACAGAAGCAATGCTGACCTTATTTGTTTATTGTCTTTACTGTTTTTACAACCAGAGTCATAAACAGCAAAATGCTGACCTTATAATTTTCATGCCTGTAGCAAAAAGTTGGTGCTGTGTTCATGTCCTGCTGCCTTTGAGGTGCCTCCATTATGGTAGCTTTCTGTGAAGTGCACAGGAAGTGCACAGGAAGAGGCAGGAAGCTGGAAAAGGGGACTCTCTATGCTGCCTGAAGCTGCCATGTCATGTTGCTTTATGGTGAGAATCTGGTAGAGTTTGCCAAGTTTCAGTCTCAAGAAAATGGTTTTACATTTTATTTGGGGGGGGGAGTTTGTGAAGGAGGCTATATTTCAGTGCGACAGTACTCTTTTGTTTTTTTGTCTATTGTGCCCTGCCAATGCTGTGTTTGTACACAATTCATAATTTTTGATGCTTGTGTTGCTGAGTGGGAGGGGAAAAAAAATATTATGGAAAATAGCTTCACCTATGCTGGCCCGTTGAGGTTACAAAATGCATGTCTGGACTCAAGTTAAATAAGTATCCCCCATATAAGAAAAAAAGATATTGTCCTTCCCTGCTCGTGAAATAATAATAGTAATGATGGTGGTGGTGATAGCAGTATAAATATGCTTTATGTTCCCCCTACAGCTGCACATATTTTTTCCCCATCATGGCAGGATTAAGAATGTTTCTTTACTCTGTATCGTATTGTGTTATGGTCTCAGGTATAAGGATTGCTAGTCAAGGGAACAGACACTGTCATGACTGCCAGAAGATACCAGTCTTATTGGAGCCTAGGGTTGCCAAGTGTTACCTGTCTTTTAGCGGGGGGGGGGGAGTCCTTGCTGGTCCGGGAGTATTCTGGAGCATGCATGGAGCACATGCACTGCGATGATATCGCCTGGAAGTGATGTCATCGCGTCAGGCACGTTGGGGTTGGACCTCTGTAATTCACGGGGAAACCATAGAGTTTCCCCTTGAATTATATAGCCCCCCCCCCCCTGAAACATGCCAGACGCGATGATGTCACCTCCGGGTGATGTCATCGCACCGGGCACGCCTCCACAGCCCAGCAATTTGGGGGTGGTGTTCCCCCCAGTGGCCCAATCTGGGCCGGTGGGGAGCGGGCCGATCGAGCGGGGGTTTCCCCACCCCCCGGGGGGACTAGGCAACTCTATTAGTGCCTGACCATCCATGGTAGAGTCGTCAGGTGTGTGAAAGGGTTCGGGTTAGAGTCAAACTAGACATTACTTGTTACAGAAGTTCATTGTGGAAATACATATGTAAAAAACACATACGGGCCTGATTTTGATGGGGATCATGATACAGGAAGAAGGGCTCCTGCCTTCCCCCCCCCCCCGAACTGTTTTTGACAGCTGAAACAGCCCAAGGGGGAGAGGGGGAGCAAATAATGCCCTGCAGGGTGAATAATGCCAGCCCCCACAGGCCTTGGATTATTTCAGCTACCAAGAATGGTACAGTTCCTTCTCCCCCCTCCCCCATGCTGTGGTCCCTCTCAGAATCAGGCCCATCTGTACTTCTGGCACAGGAGTTGCTGCTGGGATTTGCAGTGGCTGAATGGCTGCAGATCCCCACGGGGAACCCAGGTAAAAAGTAATATCTCTTTTGGCTCCTTGTTAGGGTTGCCAAGTCGAATGTACTCACCTACTTTGCCCGGGAGCTCCCCCAGCACGTGCGCGTCACCCGGAAGTGACGTCACCACGTTGGGGGCATTGCCAGGGTGACGCTCTGGCAATCGCCCCAAAACTCTATGGTTCCATAGAGTTTTGGGGCGATTGCCAGAGTGTCGCCCTGGCAACGCCCCCAACGTGATTACATCACTTCCGGGTGATGTCATTACATGGGGGAAGTCGTCCTGGCTGGACGACTTTGGGAGTGGGGTTTCCCCCACCAACCGAATGCTGGCCGACGGATCGGGAACCCCTGTAGCGGGGGATCCCCCGCCCCCCGGGCTGACTTGGCAGCCCTACTCCTTGTATTGCAAGAACAGCGTGGCCCCCAAGAGCACAGAACTGGGCCATCCTTCTAGATGACCTTTAACAAAGCAGCTTTGGACGTTTATAGAAAGAAAGAAGTCCCATCTAGCTGTTAATATTCTGCTCCTGACGAGTGCTTTTGTTTTTCCTTTCAATCAGATATGCCCGGCTGATCCTTCCCGTCTCCCCCGTATTTACTTTCCTCATATGACATACTTATTAAATTAATTACTCAGAATTATACAGCGTAGAGATTTATGACATCAACTCACTAAGCCCATCATAAAACTTTATCTGCGTTTTAGGAGACTGTTCTGTCAGCAGCCAGGTTACTTTGAGGTGGACAGCGGCTGTACACGGGGCGGGGGGTGGGGCGGCACTGCCTCCTGATCCGGCACAGTTTTGTTTTTGAGCCGGAAGCCAAGGCACCAGGTTAGCCAAGGGCTAACTTTTTTCAAAAGTGACCGGCAACTGGTTCGTATTGATGGTACTGCTACATTTTTGATTCACTGTGCTTTAAGCATACAATGGTTTCAGTTATTTGAAGCTGCCTTAAATTCATTATAGGAGGAAGACAGGATATAAATGGTGTAAATGAGTAAAATGAAGAAGCAAGGCAAAGTAAGGACATAAGAAGGGCCCTGTCAAATCAAACCAATGCTCCATCTAGTCCAGCCTCCTGTCTTACACAGTGGCCAGCCAGTTCCTTTGGAGGGCCAACAACAGGGCACAGAGGGTGGCTAAGAGGCTGAGGCCTTCCCGAGGTTGCCTCCTGGCTCTGGGATTCAGAGGTTTAGTGCCTCTGAATGTGGGGGTTCCCTTCAGTCATCATGGCTAGTAGCCACTGATGGACCTCTCCTCCATGAATCTATCGAACCCTCATCTAAAGCTGATAAGAACATGAAGTACCACGACAAGGAAGGAATGCTGGGAACTGTAGGATTCCTTTGATGTAGACTGGGTAGTCAAATGATATTCTCATTCCAGGGACCAAGGCTCAATAGGCTATTTTGTGGTGATAGAAGTTGGCTGTCAGATGACAGTTGATGAGTGAGATTGCAGGTAGGCTTCCCAGTACTACCTCAACAAACTCTGAGAGATTTTGGAGGTGGTACATGGGAAGGGCAGGTTTTGGAGGAGTGTGGGATGTCTCCGCTGGGTGACACTCTACGCTTCCTCCCTTATCTCCACGTTCTATCACGGAGACCAAGAGAAATGCCTAGAGTGTCAGTGTTTGTTTTTTTCCCCTTCCCTCTCCTTAGTTCCTCGGGGACAGGAAATTTGTGCTGGGGGTGGGTAAATCCCCTAGATGGGTAAATAAATAGAAAGTAGAGCCATTGTGGAGAACAGAGAAGGATAAATATACAGCTTTACCACTTGACCTTGAATGCCAAAATGCTGGTCACGTAGGTTACTTCTTTACTTCACATGTGACTTTGGGGGGGGGGGGAATTGAATGTGTAAACAGACTGTGTTGGAAAGTATTGTGTCCGAAGGAATGCAGAAGTTCTGCCCGTGGTGTTAGATACCAAGTGGCCTGCTGGCGTGTGAAAATCTACCTGTGATGCTACATTTGTCCAATGATAAACATGGGGGCAGTGGGCAGTGTTCCCTCTAAGCTACGTTAGTGTGAGCTAGCTCACAGTTTTTTGGCCTCCGGCTCCCACATTTCTGCCTTCACGCAGGAAGGATGGCTCCAGAGCAAACTAAGTGATGCAGCAGCCAAATGGCTCGCTCAGCACTTTAACGCCAGTAGCTCACCGAGTAGAATTTTTGCTCACAGGACTCCACAGCTTAGAGGGAGCATTGGCGGTGGGTCAGTGGCAGAGCTTCAGCATATAATCAGGGGTCCGTTGGAGCAGGAGCGCACAGGAGCGCAGCTCCGGGAGTGAGGAGCCCAGGAGGCGGGCACATGACCAAGTCCCGCCCCCTCCTCGGCTTCCCCGAGCAGTGCAGAGGCGCAGCGCCCCAGGGAAAGCCCGGCTAGGGTCTTTATTGTTTTTAATGTTTGGTTTTAATATTGATAATTTTATCATTGTTCCTTTTATGACTGTGTGCTGCTTTTCCAGAGACTTGCTCAAGGTGGCATATAAATTTTCTAAGTACACCATTTTTTATCTGGGCACATGGCACATAAGTACTGGAGAAATTTCACCAACCCTTCAGCAGCTTCCACCCCATCAGTTTGGTGTAGTGGTCAGGAGTTGGACTCTAATCTGGGAGAACTGGGTTTGATTCCCCACTCCTCCACATGCAGCTGCTGGTGTGACCTTGGGCCAGTCACAAGTTCTCTCAGAGCTGTTCTCTCATGAGCAGTTCTCAAAAGACCTCTCTCAGCCCCACCTACCTCACAGGGTGTCTTGTTGCAGGGAGGGGAAGGGATGGGTGGTGCACATGTCCTGGGTATCCCAAGTCTACTTGAAACCTGGTGATTTCAAGGGAGCAGGAAGAGAATGAGGGTGTGTTCTTTACGCTTATTTTTATTGCACAAAGTAGTGGATGGGAAAGGGAATGGAGGAAGAGCAGGTCAGTTTCACTCACCTGCGGAGTGGAGCCTGAGGGGTGGGTGTTGCCTTCTGACACACTTCCGGTATGTTAGGGGGTGTGGCATATGCAAATGAGTTATGCTAATGAGCTCCTGCACCTCTTTTTCTACAAAATGACCCCTGATCATAGCTCACTAAGTTCTCTTCCCCCACAAAACCCCGCCTTCCTCTATTCCACCCCCAACACCTTCAGTAATTTCCCAACCCAGAGTTGGCAGTCGTACACAAGGCCACTTCATTTATTTGTTCATGTAACTGGTGCACACCAGACCTAGAACTGAAAAGTAGTACAAACCAGTGATTCCCATCCAGTTTAGAGCAGAGAATCTGTTCTTTCAAGTAGTTATGTCTTCGTGTTTGTTTGTTTTCTCACTAGAGAGGGGTAAAAAAACAGGCGGTAGTAGGACACCAGTTGGAAATAATTAAATAAAAAGGGCGTACAATCATTACGCGTTAGGTCAGTGCGTGCGTTTCATCAGCAGATGCATGGCACCGATGATATTAATAAGGGTATGGATTTTATTGAGTAAGTGCCAGCAGGAATAAACATCAACTCTGAATTGCCTTTTTATATGCCATATTTTCAAGGTTGTTACACTTAATTTTCTCTTCCAAATTTCTGGCATGTTCACTGGGGCAATCATCTTGTTTGAATGGTGGGCCTTGCAGAATAATGCGCTCTCTCTCTCTCTCTCTCTCTCTCTCTCTCTCTCTCTTTCTCTCTCAGCAGTTCAGCTGTTGCTTTGAGAAATAAAGAATTATTCCCTCCTAACAATTTCACTGCAAGAATCTTTCTAGCTAGCCTCTCTCTCTCTCTCTAACACACACTCCCGGTGTGTTTTGTGTGTGTGTGCTCACAAGTCCTTTGGTGGACTGTCACTCCATCTTCCTTTGTCCTGGTACTGGTTCCCTTCTGCCAAGCCGAACTGTCACAAATAAGGTCTACTCCTTTCTTTCCTTGTAAAACTAGTTCATAAACCATGTATATCACAGGATATCACATCCAAAACAATTAAAAAATATATTTTATAAAGTTTATACCCAGCCTTTCTTTCCTCATACAGCAAACAAGGTGGCTAACAAATTAAACCACACCTCATAAAGTCACATTTGCAAGTAATTAAAACCAACAAAACACACGTCATTAAAGCAATGAAAAACAGAGTTAGAATGCATACAAAAGAAGAAAACCAATTACAGCATTTGAGAATTTCCAACGTCATGCGGAGATTGACAGTGTTGAAAAGTATTGCAGGTCAGGTGATGTCTGATGACGGTTCTGCCTGTGTCCTTATGGACTTCATGGCTGTGTATGTACCACATTATTTGTTGATGTTTTTGCCACCAAATGATGAATGTGGATGTGTGAGCCAGTCCTTAATCTGTGACAAATGCTCATGCACTAAATTGTTCTACAGTTCTGTTTTGCACATTTTGAATTATACTGCCATTCACTGCATTTCCCTATGCCAGGGGTGGCCAACCTGTGGCTCGGGAGCCACATGCGGCTCTTTCACACATATTGTGCGGCTCCTGGCAGGGCGGCTGGGGAAGCAAAGGGGAGGCATGCTTTTTCTCTCTTTCTCCCTTCCTTCCTTCCCTCCTCCCTCCCATCTATTTGCTTTCCTAGTTTCTCTCTCTCTCTTTCTTATAACTGGTTTTCCTCGTTTGTTTTTATTTTTGGCAGTCCCATTTAACGTTAATAAAAAGCAAATTTGCATATTTTTAAAAATAAAAACGTGTGTGTGATATTTGTTCTTGTCTTGCGGCTCTCAGACATCTCTATGTGGCTCTGACGTTTATTCTATGTGGCTCTTACGTTAAGCAAGGTTGGCCACCCCTGCCCTATGCTCACTGAGTTTGAAGGTGTTCTCCCAAATGTTTCTGGAAACCCGAACCCAAACAAATGACCCATCAGGTTGAATTCTCTCACCTCTAGTTCCCTTACTACCTCACATCATCCTTCTATTATTGGAATCCAACATTCATGATCACCATGATAGGTTCAATGTCTGCCTTTTCATCAGTTAAACCAAATCGTCAGTGTTCAGTAGATCTGTCACTTACTAACACAGTTTTTATTCCTGAGGTCATAAGAGGAAACAGTCATCAACAATTTATGATCGATGGCATCAGTTGTTTACGATCAGGCTATCATCCATCAGTGAAAAGAGTTGGTTCTAGGTGAAATCCCGGACCTCTCCACTTAAAAGAATCTCAGACCAATCGTTTCCTGCCCCTGCTGCTGTCAACCAGAGAAGACAATACTTATCCAGATAGATCAGTGATAAATAGGGTATACAAGAGGCGGGACCCGCAATACTTGCTGGGGGGGGGGGGGGGAGAAGGAGCTCCACAGAGCAGAGGAAGGAGCCACAGGTGAGTCTTCTCCCCACCCCATCCTGGCACCTAGGGCTGCCAAGTCCAACTTGGGAAATATCTGGGGACTTTGGGGGTGGAGCCAGGAGACTTTGGGGGGTGGAGCCAGGAGAAAGGAAGTGACATCATTTTGTGATGTCACATCCTGTGATGTTGCTTCCACATGCTTCCACATGAACTCATGAAGTTTCCTAATACTGAATCAGGCCATTGGTCCATCAAGGTCAGTATTGACTACTCAGACTGGTAGTGGCTCTCCAGGGTCTCAGGCTGAGATCTTTAATGTCACCTATTACCTGATCCTTTTTTAGCTGAAGAGGCTGATACCTCCTGCATGTCAAGCAGATGCTCTATCACTGAGCAACGGCCCTACTGAATCCTTCCTCATCTCGGCAGAATATGAAGCACTAAGTGCTACACAAGTGCTAAATATGATTTTCATATCATAAGAACAGGAGAGAAGCCACAGTGGATCGGCCCATCCAGTACAGCCCATCCAGTACAACACTCTGTGTCACAACAGTGGCCAAAAATACCAGGTGCCCTCAGGAGGTCCAGCAGCGGGGCCAGAACTCCAGAAGCCCTCCCACTGTTGCCCCCCAAGCACCAAGAATGCAGAGCATCACTGCCCCAGACAAAGGGTTCCATTTAGACCTTGTGGCTAATAATAGCCACTGATAGACCTCTGCTGGATGGGGACAGAGAGAGAGAGACAGACAGACAGACAGAAAAAAGAAAGAGGGAGAGAGAGAAGGAAAAAAAACTGGCAGAGGCACTTACTTCCATTTAGACCTTGTGGCTATAATAGCCACTGACAGACCTCTGCTGGATGGGGACAGAGAGAGAGGGAGACAGACAGACAGAAAAAAGAAAGAGGGAGAGAGAATGAAAAGAGCTGGAAGAGAAACTCACCTTGCCAGCCACATGCAAAAGCAGCTCCTTCAGTCCCTCCTTAATCTCTGGGTGGACCTCTCTTGCTGTGGAAGCTCTCTTGCTGACTTCTTAAAGGGGAAATGTCTGGCGAGGCTTTTTACTGCAGGGCAGGCTCTCTGCAGACATTTCCCTTTTAAGGCAGCCATTTTGTCCCCCCGGTGGCCAACTTTGGAAAAGCGGGAGGAAGGACTAAAAATCAGTGTTTCCCCCGCCCTATCGGGGGACTTGGCAGCCCTACTGGCACCCGTGGCAAGGCCCACGCCCGCCAATCCTTCTCCCCCCCTGCACCTACGGTGAGTCCTGAGGCTTCTAGCCACCAGGCCTGCCGATTCCCCCCCACACACACACGGGCACTAGTGGCAAGGCCTGAGTGGCTCTCAACTGCCAGGCCGGCTGATTTTCTCCCCCACCCCCCAGCACCGGCAGGGAGGCCTCATCGCCTTTCTGCCACCGGGCCGCCGCAGAGTTCCCAGAGCGTTCCCTGCACATGCACAGGGAACACTCTTTAACTTTTGGGGGGATTTAAATTTCCCCAAAACGTTTTTTTTAAGGTTTAGGATTTTTCTGCACACCTGGGGAGTCCCCCAAGTGTGCAGAAAAATCTTTGTGCCCCCCCCCCAAGTGACCCCGATGTGCCGATTTAGATATCCATACAGAGGGGGCAACTTTGCTATTAGTATATAGACAAGTGGAGACCCGCAAGAAACTGGCAGGATGGTTATCCCATTCCTCACACCTTTGCTTCCTCCCTTCTCCCCCTTCCTCTCTCACACTCTTTCTCCCTTCTGCCCCCCTTTCTTACTCTCTCTCTCTCCTCCATGTATGTTACTTCCTCTCTCTTTCTGACCCATCATCATTCTCTTTGTTTTTCTGCCTCCCCACCTCATCACTCTTTCTCTCTCTTTCTGTCCTCCACTCCATCACTCTTTCTGCCCCCATCATTCTCCCAGCCTCCTGCCTGCTTCCTCTCCCCCCACAGCAGCAGTGGCAGTGCTATGGGAATCACAATAGATCTCTCAGCTGCAGAGATCAATTAACCTTAGGGCTGCCAACTCCAGTTTAGGAAATTCTTGAAGTTTTGGGGGTGGAGCCTTGGGACAGTGAGGCTTGGGGAGGCAAGCAGCCTCAGCAGGGTACGTCATAGACTCAACCCTCCAAAGCAGACATTTTATCCAGGGAAACCCATCTCTGTCACCTGGACAACAGTTATAATTCTGGGTGCTCTCCAGCCCTTGTCTGGAGGCTGGCAATGGTAGTTAAAGTGAAGGAAATGGCCGGTTTGAAGGGTGGAGTCTATGGCATTATACTGGTCTGTAGTCCCTCCTCAAATCCCACCCTCCCCAGGCTCCACCTCTCAAAAGTCCAGGAATTTCCCAACCTGGAGTTGGCAAGCCTATTTCCTTCCCACCCAACAGCCAACCTACCTTTACCTGTCTTCAGCTTTCTATCTCCACCCCCCTCCCCTTCAGCCTCTACCTAGGAAAATGACAGTCTTTCTCCACAGTGGGGACTAAAGCAACTTTCATTATTATTTCCTCCTTTTTATCTGCACAACAATCCTGTGAGGTTGGTTAGGCTGAAAGTATGTGACTGGTCCAAAATCTCGCAGTCAGCTTCCATCACAAAATGGGGATCTGAACCTGGGTCTTACAGATTCCAATCTGAAGCTCTAACTGTTAACATCACAATGGCTTTCCTAGGGTGGCTGCTGATGAACAGTAGCAAGCAGCTGGGCCTACCTGAGTCATGCAAATCAGGTGGTATCAAATCACACAGAGGGTGCTGCCTAGGGATCCCTGCGAAGGCCATTTCAAAAGGTATTGGGGGGAATTCAGTGGTCCCTGAAGTTTTTTTAAAAACTTTTTGGATTTTTCTGCACAAGGCTCCCGACTATGTAGGAAAAGCTGTTGGGGGAGAGTGAACGCTCTTTTGGCAGATATAAGTATCCACACAGAAGAAAAACCACTGGGAAATAGTATATAGACAAGAGGCGGGACCCACGATACTCGTGGGGGGGGGAGAAGGAGTTCCACACAGTGGAGGAAGCCACCACTGGTAAGTCTTCTCCCCCACCCCATCCCACCCCGGCACCCACAGCGAGGCCTGGGCCTGGGCCTGCCAATCCTTCTAGCTGTCAGACCCACCAATTCCAACCCCCCCCCCCACGAGCACCGGCGAGGCCTGAGCAGCTCTCAGCTGCTGGGCCACTGCAGAGTTCCCAGAACATTCCCTGTGCATGTGCAGGGAACACTCTTTAACTTTTGGGGGGATTTAAATATCCCCCCAAAGTTTTTTTTTTTTTTTTTTTTAAGTTTTAGGATGTTTCTGCACACCTGGGGAGTCCCCCAAGTGTGCAGAAAAATCTCTCTGCCCCCCAAGTGCCTCCAGTGTGTGGATTTAGATATTCAGGGAATTAGTATATAGATAGGGTATGAAGGGTTGCCAGTTCTGGGCTGGGAAATTCCAGGACATTTGGGGTGGAGCCTGGTGATGGCAGTGTTTGGGGAGGGGAAGGACCTTAGTAGGTCACCACCTGGAGGTCCTCACGTGGAGGTTGGCATCCCACTGACAACCAGTGGGGAATGGGAGTGGGGGGACTTATTGAGAACAAAGAGAGGTCTAGACTGGCATTGCCAACAACATGGCCACCTTACTTCTAGCACATGTTGAGAGTGACGGCATTGTGTCGCCGGTGATGCAGGGATGCTCTGGTGTTTGGGCAAACCCTCTATGTTAGAAGTAATTTTTGCTATGGAGTTTTTGCCCAAATACCAAAGTGTCCTTGTGGTGGGTGGACTCTATGGCACTGGACCCTGCTGAGGTCCCTCCTCTCCACAAACTTATAGCCCCCGTCTGTAAGTTTGAACCTTACCTACCATTCCAGTGTATTTGAAAAAGTGTGCCTTGCACACGAAAGCTCATACCTTGAATACACCTTTGTTGGTCTTAAAGGTGCCACTGGATTCTAAATTTGTTCTACTGCTTCGGACCAACACAGCTGACCACCTGGATCCATCCTATGCAGTGTTCCAAATAATCTTTTTCTCTCTTTTTTTTGTATTCTTTCTTCTCCAATGTTCCACTTAGTCTGGATTGCATTCCCAACATGTTAAATGCATTATTGGGTAAAGAAAATGTATTCTTGAAGGAAGGGGGAAGAAAGCACTTAAGTTGGGACCGGCATTACAAGGTTCATTAACTTTCCCTCAAGAAAAGTACATCCTGTTATGCTGACAACCTTCAGTGCGCCTGCAAAGATTTAGAGAGTGAAAGAACATTGGTTCTCTTCGTGCAACTTCTTACATCAAAGGCAATCAGCAAACCCGTTACTGACATCATTAGCTTACAAAGCTCATTGTAGCAAATTGCCGGTTTATATTTAAGGAGCTGCAAACATGATCTGCCCCGCACATTTGAAGGCACTTTGAAGAGTCCAAATGAACTTTCAGATCTGTCAGGTGTCTCTCCAAGCAGTATCCATTTGCTCTTTTTATGCTGCCTTATATTCTGGAGTGTATACCAAAAGAGCAGTGCTGGTACCTTTACAGCTGATATGGGTTGAGTGCAATTGACCGTGAGACTACCTACTCCATACACACCTACCCAACTGTTACGATCATCTTCTAAGGCCCTAATTTGGCTGTCCTTGTCTTCTGAGGTTTAGTGGGAGTAGGGTTGCCAGCTCTGGGTTGGACAATACCTGGAGATTGTGAGGTTGGTGCCTAGGGAGGGCGGGGTTTGGGGAGGACAGGGACCTTGTGGGGTACAAGGCCATAGGGTCCACCTTCCAAAGCAGCCATTTTCTCCAGGGGAACAGATGGTTGCCTAAGATCAATTGCAATCAATGTTCCCTCCACCCCACCCCCAAGCAGAGCAGTTCATGTCCTGAGCAGAATATAACTGAAATATATCTGAAAATGGGCAATGGCTAGTGGAAGACCCTGCACGGCTCCAGATGACTGCTGAGCAGGGCTTCCTGTGCTAATGAGCGGCTGCTCAAGCACACAGTCTAGAGCAGGGGTGGGCAATTGTTTTGGCTCCGGGGCCACTTTGTGGGAGCGGAGGTTAGCGGAGGGCCGCACCTTTTAAAATGATTGCATTCATTAGTTAACTTTGCATTTCAGAAAAGGTATAAATCGTATCATAAAAATCAATACATATAAATTAAATAAAATAGTGGTGGTTTTATGCAATTTATTTATTGTGCTAATTTCATATCGTCTATAGCTGCAAGCACATTTAATTTTAGAATCAGTTTAATGAGACAAATGTACCCTCTCACACTTTTCCACAACTTTTTTGAAATCAGGAGTGAGATTGCTTGTTGAGATTCTCATCACAGCCTGCAAGTTAATGTCTGTCAAAGAGCATCATTATTTACTCTTGTTGATCTTCATGCAAGAAAAACTTTGCTCACAAATATAGGTAGACCCAAATATAGAGAACATTTTCCCAGCAAATTTCTTCATACATGGAAATTTTTTCAGCAGACAAAGATTGGTAAAAGTCAACTAATGTCACAGCATTAAACCTTTCTTTCCCAGTGTGATCTGACTGCATGTCAGTAAGTTCAAGCTGCAGCTCCTCAGGTGCGGCATCAATATCAGCAGTGATGGGATAAGAGAGCAAATTGAATTTAGGCTCAATTTTCTTGAAGTCCTGAAATCTTCTTGGCAGGCCGCAAAAAACTCTGTGGCGGGCCACATGTGGCCCCCGGGCTGCCATTTGCCCACCCCTGGTCTAGAGGGAATACTGGTTCCCAGGAGCTGACAAACCCAGATAGGGGGCGACCAGAGAGAGGGCATCCTCGGTCAAAGCACCAAAGCGGTTGGACTCCACCCTCAGGGATATTCATTTGTCCCCTTCTATCACTGTTTCCCTCCAGAGGGTGAAGACATTTTTTTGTTTCTTCTGGCGTTCCCTCAGTGACCTCTCCTTCCTGTCCAATGTTTTGTTATTTTTGTGCTTCTATATATGCATTTCCCTTTTATGATGAGGTTTAAGGCTCTGTTTTTAATGGTTAGCCATCTCGCTGGCCCTGATGGGGCAGAATGGTGGGGGTATACACTGGGAGAATGTGGGTGTTGTTCCTGTTTTCCTGTCCCTCTCGTTTGGCTCCCCAAAAAATGTAGTCCCAAAGCCTTTGTTTCGCTTCCATTTGCACTGTGCAAGTGGAAGTGATGTATAGGATCCCAGCCATACAATCCACCTTTGCAGATGTTCCTTTCTTCGGTTCGTCCATCCAGGGAAGCAAGAAGACTACTTACACCCTTGTGAACTGTAGGTAAATGAAGATTTCTAAGGCTGAACCATATTTACGATTGATCTAACTGGCTAGGGCTTTTCTTTCAAATGATAACTGCATTTTGAACTGGCAATTTGCTTTGGTTTTCATGATACAACTGAAGGGCAACCAGCTATTGTTTTGGAGCAAATAGTCAATCTCAATTTTTTTTCAGTTTTGAATTTCCAAAATTTTCCGGGTTCAGAATTTTCCAATCTTGAAATGAGGTTTCGGAGTCAAATCTTCCGATTCAAGATCTTAGCATTTCAGCATTCGAGACTTGTTTGTCTTTTGATTGCGTTGATTTTTTTTTTAATGAGGAATCAGGTACCCGCCATTGTTTGAAACACTTTGAAATGCAAGGCCAGCTTTCAACAAATGTTTGGTGCCGTGCCAGAGAATTCATCAGAAGAAAAAAAAATTGTTCAAAATATCAATTTGGTTTAAAGTTTTTAGGGGGTTAGGTTAGAACTACGTCTTCTGTGCAATTACAAGATTATTTCATCCCAATAAAGGTTTTCTTTCTTTTTTTAAAGAATGTAACGGGGGTTAGAGAAGTTTTATTTAACACTTTCCCCTCATGCCATGTCACCCCCCCCCCCCCAAAAAAAAGCTTCCACAGTTGCTTTTGCCCCCTCTGAAGAAAATAATAGGTCTTATGGTGGCCGGGTTTTTTTAAAAAAATGTAATTCCAGTTGTTGCTTCCCTCTTTTGGAGTCTGGGAAATTATCATGGAAATTGCATAATGTGTAGTTCCGCCCTCAGAATTTCAACTACGTTAAAGCCATACTTAATAACAATTATTAGAAATTTATATGTATAGAGATGAAAATTCATATGTTACCATCCAAGAAGAACCAAATTATAACCCTCAAAAACGCAAGCAAGATTAAAGACATGAATAACGATTTGTATTCCCAGAGGAAGAGAACAAATGCAGGTTTCTCAAGAGAAGGATAATCACAATGCTTGTTCTGATATCAACAAAAGGAACCCACTGATACAGTAATTTATCACTACTGGGGGAAATGTTGTTTTAGGTTTCTGTAAAATAAAAAAAAAGGCATCTCAAGTGCATGGGAAGGTGGGGAATGAACGTTTTTAATAAAACTGCATTTAAATAAAAAATATCATTGCATGCCAGCTAACAGATACTCACGAATACTAAATGCTATTGCATGTTAGCAATCATATACCAATACTAAATGCCATTGCATGCTGGCAGTCAAATACCACCAAATACTAAATAGCATTGCATGTCAGCAATCAACTTCAATATAATAATAAATGCCATTTCTTCCTAGCAATCAAATGTGCTCAGATACCAAATGCCATTGCATGTCAGCAATCAAATACCACCAAATACTAAATTGCATTGCATGTTGACAATTAAATACAGTCAAACACTAAATGCCATTGCATGTCAGCAACCCAAAGAGGTCATATACTAAATAGCATTGCATGTTGGCAATCAAATACAGTGGTATTTGGTAACAGCAAATGGTATTGTATGTGAATTTTCAAATGGTAAAAAAGGCTATTGTATGCCAGCTATCAAATACTCTTGTGTGTCCAGTGCTACTGCATGCCACCTATCAAATGTACTCAATATCAAATACTAAATTTCATTGTTTATCAGCTGTGAGTTGTTGCCATCTACTAAAAACTATTGCATGTCAATTATGAAGTATCAACCAGATAATAATAAGCTGGTGCTAGCCATAAAGCTCACAGGGGCAATCCTGGGATAGCCCATCTCTCTGTCTAGTCTACTCCCAAAGTTGTGGTAAAGATTAAAATGACACGCTATCGATCCTCACTACCTGGCATGCTTTGAAGAAGGATGATTCCACTGTAGTATATTTGCCAAATGGCTGGCATATATTCAGACTTTTTTGGGGGAGGGGAGACTTAAGGTTATTCAACATAACCAGGGGTCCGTTGGAGCGGGAGTGCACAGGAGCGCAGCTCCGCGAGTGAGGAGCCCAGGGGGCGGGCACATGACCAAGCCCCGCCCCTTCCCCGGCTTCCCTGAGCAGTGCAGAGGCGCAGCGCCCCAGGGAAAGCCCGGCTAGGGTCTTTATTGATTTTAATGTTTTGTTTTAATATTGATAATTTTATCATTGTTCCTTTTATGACTGTGTGCTGCTTTTCCAGAGACTTGCTCAAGGTGGCATATAAATTTTCTAAGTATACCATTTTTTATCTGGGCACATGGCAAATAAGTACTGGAGAAATTTCACCAGCGCTTCAGCAGCTTCCACTCCATCAGTTTGGTGTAGTGGTCAGGAGTTGGAGTCTAATCTGGGAGAACCGGGTTTGATTCCCCACTCCTCCACATGCAGCTGCTGGTGTGACCTTGGGCCAGTCACAAGTTCTCTCAGAGCTGTTCTCGCATGAGCAGTTCTCAAAAGACCTCTCTCAGCCCCACCTACCTCACAGGGTGTCTTGTTGTGGGGAGGGGAAGGCGAAGGGATGGGTGGTGCACATGTCCTGGGTATCTCAAGTCTACTTGAAACCTGGTGGTTTCAAGGGAGCAGGAAGAGAATGAGGGTGTGTTCTTTACGCTTATTTTTATTGCACAAAGTATTGGATGGAGAAGGGAGTGGAGGAAGAGCAGGTCAGTTTCACTCACCTGTGGAGTGGAGCCTGAGGGGTGGGTGTTGCCTTCTGACACCCTTCTGGTATGTTAGGGGGTGTGGCATATGCAAATGAGCTATGCAAATGAGTTATGCTAATGAGCTCCTGCACCTCTTTTTCTATGAAATGACCCCTGAACATAACCATGCACATTTAAGAAAAAAAGTTGACTTTTCCATCTCTAGTTATTTCTTCATGACACAATTCAAAAACCTCTTAAGCTGCACAAGAGAAGCTCTGCAAGAGCTGAGATGCCAGATCTCTGCAAAATTCCTTTCCTTTGTAGTAAGATGATTGAAAAAAAAAAAAACCCTTTGGTTACAATTTGGGATTTTTAAAAAAATGAAAAACAGTACAATACAGAATGGTTTCGAGTTCCTGTTCTGTTTCAATGCATTAAGTACCTTTTTAAAATATCAGTTAGGAAATGGGATGACGAGGGTGTCTTGGACTGTGCAGGTACAACGTTCCAGAGCTCCCATTCATTGGGAACGAACAGAAAGGAAGGGGCTAGTGTAGGGCTAGCATCTGGGAGACTCGGGTTCAGATCCCCAGTCTACCATAAAAACATGCTGGGTGACCTCGGCCCAGTCACATATTTTTAGTGTTGCCAGCCTCCAGGTAGTGGCTGGTGATCTCCGCTATTATAACTGATCTCCAGGTGACAGAGATCAGTTCACCTGGAGAAAATGGTCCCTTTGGAAGGTAGACTCTATAGCAAGGGTGGCCAAATTTGCTCAGTGTAAGAGCCATATAGAGTAAACGTCAGATGTCTGAGAGCCACAAGACATGAACAAATATCACACACACGTTTGTATTGGAAAATACGCAAATTTGCTTTTTATTAACATTAGATAAAAACAAAAAGGGGTAAAAACGGTTATTGGTAACGGTATTTATTTGTCCAATGATATTTATTTGTTTGCTAATGATAGTTATTGGTCTAAGAGAGAGAAACAAAGAAAGCAAATAGATGGGGGAGGGAGGGAGAGGTGGAAAGAAAGCTATAGTTTTAAATGCATCCTCCAAGCCCCCTCCACCCCCATGCTGGCTGGCTTGGCTTGGAGAAGAGAGAAATGCCTCCTCCAAGATGGGCGGGGGGGGGGGGTGCTTTGAGAACATGCTTTCTTTCTCTGTTCCCCCCACCTCAAGCCTACCCAGGGAGGGAAACACTGGATGGGGAAGATTGATTGGAGAGGCATGCCTCCCCTTCACTTCCCCAGCTGCCCTGCTGGGAGCCGCACAATAGGTGTGAAAGAGCCGCATGTGGCTCCCAAGCCACAGTTTGGCCACCCCTGCTCTATAGCATTGAACCCCACTGAAGTCCCCCCCTCCCCGAACTTTGCCCTTCCCAGGCTCCCCCCCCAAAAAAAAACCCCTCCAGATATTTCCCAACTTTCAACCAAACCTACCTCACAGGGTTGTTGTGAAGATAAAGTGGAGGATGGAAGAACAAGGTATCCTGATTGCGCTCCTGGGAGGAAGAGTTGGATGGGGGGGGGAGCTAAATAAGTACAATGGGGTCTGATAAAAAAAAATAATTTAGACACAGTAAAATTGAGAGTTGTTGTTTTTTTTAAGTAAGGAACACGCCCAAGCCGTGTTTGTGTATGCTGCTAATAATTTTATCATCAAAGGAAACCTATTCAAAACTATGATTTTACGACATATAAGGAATAAAGAACTACAATTGCTGTCCAGTTATTGTGTTATTTTCCAGTTATAGAGCTAGTCACATTCACAACGGTGGTGCTGGTGGTGTTGACAGGATTCTCCGGAATATGAGTCCTGTTTCGAGATAAATATCTTCTTCTGAACCAATATCTAGTCAAAAAGCAGACGAACAGAACCTGATTGTAATATGATAATGAGAGAGTGTGGATTGGAAGCGTATTCCCTTAGGGGCAACTAATATTCAAAGGCACACTAATGTTCCATGCCAGATGTCGAACTTCGTCTGCTTTTTGACTAGATATTGGTCAAATATCTAGTCAAAAAGCAGCATCATTGTGAATTGTAGTTCTTTATTCCTTATATTTATGTTGTAAAATCATAGTTTTGAATAGGTTTCCTTTGATGATAAAACTATTAGCAGTTTTTTTTTTAAGTAAAACAAACCAGATAGTGACTGAGGCCCAGACATTTTTGCCATGCAGATAACTAGGGTCGCCAACTCCAGCCTGGGGAAATACTGGAGATTTGGGGGTGGAGACTGGTGACAGAGTAGAGTTGCCAGGTCATCTTTGCTCCCTGGCGAGGGGTGGGAGGGAGCTCTCCTGGAGTGCGGGAGTTGGGGCAACATCACACGGAAGTGACACCATCACGCTGGGGACACCACACAGCAGCACTCTGGTATTTGGGGTAAAACTCTATACTTACCATAGAGTTTTGCCCCAAATACTAGTGCCTTGTCACGTGGCATCCCCAGCATGATGTCATCACTTTCGTGTGACATCATTATGCTGGAGGTTTAAAAAAACCATTATGCTGGAGGTGCTGTGCCCTGTGTTGGGTGCTGGGGGAGTGGGGAGCAGCAGCAGATTGGAGCCTGGCAAATCGGGGGTTCTCCCACTCCCCCGGGGCGCTGGCAACCCAATGAAAGCGGCATTTGTGGCAGGGAGGGACCTCAGTGGGGTATAACTTCGCGGAGTAAGGCTTGCCAACTCTGGATTGGAAGATTCCTGGAGATTTTGGGGTTTTTTTGTTTTTATTAAATACTTTTTAATTCCATTTCCTCACATTTATACGAAATACAACATAAGTCAGAGTTTCATCACATTACAAAGAAAATCAACCGAATAATAACACAATTGTTTATCTTGCCTTACTATTTTTCGAGGCTTTTCAAATAAGATGTATCATACCAACAATAAAATTTGTCCCATGTTAAACAAGAGTTTTGTCTATAGTTATTTTTGAGCTTCTGGGTAAGATTGTCCATCTCTGCGATCTCAAAAAGTTTTTCCACGTATTCCTCAATTTTGGGGGTTTTTTTCCATCTTCCACCTTTTAGCATAGAGTATTCTTGCTGCTGTAATTCCATATAAAACAAGTTTACTCACATCTTTCTCCCAATCTAAGGGGATGATGTTCAACAAAAACAATTCTGGTTTCCATGGTATAGATATTTGCAATATTTCTTGAAGGGTTCTATTAATAAGTTGTCAATATTTAACAGCACTTTCGCATAACCACCACATGTGGTAATATGATCCCACATTGTGCTTACATTTCCAACATTGCTTAGAAATTGTTTTAGAGTACATAGCAAGTCTCGCCGGTGAATGATGCCACATGTAATACATCTTATACAAGTTTTCTGTATAGGCTGTCGCTCTAATTGTTTTTTTATTTTGTTTCCAGATTTCCAACCAAGCATTTAGATCTATAATATGTCCTATTTGTTGAGCCCATTTAATCATATTGGGTTTGACCATTTCGTCTGCCATTCTGAAGTCTAATAAAAATGCATACATTTTCTTTATTGTTTTTGACTCTGTAAATAACCAAGCTTTATCACAATCTGTAGAATTTCTATAAAATCCCACCGTTTTGTCTTTATTATATCTTGAGGTCAGTTGGTTTATTTCCCACCATGAAAAAAGTGAACTTGGACCAATTTCCTTAGTTTTAAGTGTTAAATTCCTATCTAAAAGTTGTTCGTATCTCATTTTCTTTTCCATTGTCAATAACGTAGGTTTTATAAAGGCTTCAGGTGGAGATACCCAGTTCGGGGTTTTCAAATAAGATTTATATCGAGTTTCCTCCCAGATTTTTAACAAAGCTCCTCCTGGAGATTTTGGATTTGTAGCCTGAGAAGGGACCTTAGCAGGGTATAATGCCATAGAGTCCACCTTCCAAAGCAGCCATTTTCCCCAGGAGAAACTGATCTGGGTTGTACAGAGATCAAGTATAATAGCAGGAGATCTCCAGGTCCCACCTAGAAGGTGGCAACCTTATGGGAATTTTATCCTCCAAAGCAGCCATTTCCCCCTGGGGAACTGGAGGTCAGTTGTAATTCCTGGAGATCTCCAGCCCTCCCCCCCACTTGGAAGTTGGTAACCCTGCAAATAAATAACGATAGAGTCGTGTTCCTGTGGATTGAGCACCAGTTCTGTGGCTTTGTTAGGAAGCCCAGACACCGTCCGTCCCCCATCCCTTCGCACCCAACAGGTGTTGAACTCTGTGTGGGCCCAGCCGGGTGTTTTATGTAATGAAGCAATTTCACTTTCCACTGAGCACCTTCGGAGGATCTGATTTTGTTAATGATTTCCCTTTGGACAACTTTGTTTACTAAACATTTTAATTTGCCGAAACCTGTCCTGATTTTTGCAAGCACCGAAGCCCGTGCCTGCAACGTTGCACGGGTTAGGAATTGCCAGCGAAGGTGCAGTTTCGGGCCGGCAGGATTATCTTAAAGGCCCAGCGTTGTACAGCTGGCATCTACGGCATAGATGTTTTAATTCCAGGCATAACTCATTCAGACAGTTCAATTGACTTGTAATGCCCCGAAGACAGGAGGAATACTATTCAGAGCCTTATTTTCCTGTTGTTTATTTCAAATAGTCATCCAGATTAATGACCTCAAAAAGGGGGCCTATGAGGAATTAAATGTTATGCCCGTACCCACACAAAGATGTAGTCAAGGTGCCTGGAATATATAATGATTAGTTTTTACTGGGGAAATGAGTGATAGGTCTTGAATCAAGAAAATAATTATAGTCCAGGATCCGGAAAAGCCCAGCAAGCAACTAGTTCTGCAGTTCCAAAGCGGCTTTGCATTCATTTTGAATTGGGTTGCCAATGTCCAGCTGGTACCTGGAGAGCTCCAGGGATTACACCTGCTCTCCAGTTGACAGAGACCAGTTCACCTGGATAAAATGGCCACTTTGGAAAGTGGACTCTATGGCTTCATACCCCATTGGAGTCCCTCCCTTCCCCAAATGCTGCCCTCATGAAGCTCCACCCCCGCAATCCCCAGGTATTTCTCATCTTGGAGGTGGCAGCCCTAGTTTTGAAGTTTCACATCTTGTATCCAAGAGGTGGTCCTTGGACTTTTGAAAGCACAGCTTCCTGATTACTTTAGAGGAGGGGTTCCCTGCCTTTTTGAGCCTGTGGGTACCTTTGGAATTCTGATCTTGTGCGGTGGGCCCAGCCACAGAACTGCTGCTGTAGCTCACCTTCAGACACCCAGTGAAGATCCTTCTGCTGTAGTGGCAGCTGCTGCTAAAGCAACATTTTTAGTACGTAGAGCCAGTAAAATCTCTGGTGGTTAATCAGAAACCTTCCTGGGCGGAAGCCCCCCACCAAGCTCCGCCCACTTTCTAAATGCACTTGGTGGGCACCAGAAAAGGGGGGGGTGCCATGGGGCCCACGGGCACCTCAGTGGGGACTCCTGCTTTGGAAGCTCGGGCCTCCACAAATGAGGGCAATGCTCCCTCTAAGCTGCGGAGTCCCGTGAGCCAAAATTCTGCTCCATGAGCCAAAAGACCTAGTAGGATTAAAGTTGTGAGCGAGCCTACATTTTAAAAAGGGGGGGGGGAACCTGAAAGCGAGAGAAAGAGAGAGGTGGAAAGAAGGCAAACAGATGGAGGGAAAAGAGTGGAAAGAGAGGGAGGGAGGGAGGAGAGGTGGAAAGGAAACAAATAGATGGGGAGGGAGGGAGAGATAAACCACCAGGCAAAAGAAGCTGACCCAGGGATCAGCATGCTATTGGTGGGAAGTCTCTCCCCCTTGTACACAAAACCGGCTTGGGGGCTTCTCTCTCCCCCCCCCCCCGACAGTTTAAAGCACCAGAAAGGAGAAGCTGGCTTGTTATGTGATCATATAGAGGGCAGTGTGGGTGTGCTGAATTCCAGCCTCACCACTCAAGCAGAGCTTCGTGGACCAGAATCGGATGGGGAGAAACAGTTGCATTCTTGCAGCGCTGGAAATGGAAATGGTCCGTGGAGCTCATCCGACAGTCATGGATCCATGGTCAAGGTATCCCTACCACGATCAGTGAGGAGCGTCAATGTCCAGGTGGTTGCAAGAATGGCATTTTCTGCGGTTGCCGTGGCAGTCTTGGGTGGACTGTTCGGAAGAAAGATTTTTGAATTCTTTTTTTTTCCTTTCTTTTTTTTTTACTTCTTTGTGACACCAAGAGGCTGGGAGCAGGTGAGACTCAGAAGGTGGCTATGTTTAGACGCTGGATGTTTTGAATAGCCTCCAACAAAGGTTACAATACAGCTGAGCTTTGCAAGAGTTGGAAGGATAGGCGTAGAGTACAGGGGGGCTCGAGGGCTTGAGCCACCCCCGAAATTTTAGGCGTAGAGTACAGGGGGGCTCGAGGGCTTGAGCCACCCCCAAAATTTTCCAGGAGGGGCTCAGCCACCCCCAGGAAAACGGAGTGCCTGCCACCGCGCCTCCCCGGGTCCTTCCGAGGCCCGGCAGCCACTGCTAGAGAGGGAGAGGAAAGGGGTGGCGGGGGGGGGGGAGAGGCACCGGCAGCAGCGGCTGGCCGGCCTCGGAAGGGCCCAGGGAGGCGGAGCGGTTTCCCAGAGGGGGGGGGAAGAACATAATCCCAGCGAGCACGCATGCTTCGCGCTCGTGCTAAGGAGCCCCCCCCCCCCCCGGATTTTCAAAACTCTACGCCCCTGGTTGGAAGCAAACGCTTCTGAATTACTTCAGATCCTTAATAAGGCAAAGAAGATCGGCATTGATCCTAATCGAAATAGACAGCAGTGCCTCAAAGCATGCATGCGCTCTCTCTCTCTCTCTCTTTCTGTTTCAAGCTTTGCTGTCTCCTGCAGCTCAACCCTATATTGTGTCACTCAGCTCAGCTGCGCTTGTGGGAGACGCAGGGTGCTTGGGAACTGTAGTTTTTTTTTGAACTTCCACACTGGGTTTTTGTTATGTTAATCAATTTTGGCTAAGAAGAAACTGTCACATATTTTCATTGCTCTCTCTCTCCCTTGTCCCTTGCCAATCCCTCTTTGGTTCTGTCTTGCATGCTTTCAAAACTCTTTCAGGAGCTGCTTTCAAAACTCTTTCAGGTTCAGTTTGCTCAGTAGTCAGATCTCACATCCTAAATATATTTGCTTGAGTGTTTATCGTCAAGTGGCAGTTCCCAAACCTTGCATTGCAAGAGGACCTCCGGGGGAAAAAACAACCATAAATTAAATGAAGGGAGGGGTTCATGTGCATCTCCTGTACCCACTGAAAAGGAGGTTGCCCTCTGCTTCTTCGCAAAATTTGCTGGTTAGCAATAATGTACCAGTTGGCCTCCTCTGCTGTTGGGAGGCTGAAAGATTCTGCTGACTGGGGGTCTTTTTCTTTTCTTTTAGAATGGCAGGCTATAATTGACATGCAATTAAAAAAAATAGGACCGATCAAGCTTTCTTTGCTCCAGTCAAATGACTGAGTGACACGTGGGACCTGGGGATCTCCCGGAATTACAGCTCATCTCCAGACTACAGAGATCAGTTCCCCTGGAGAAAATAGATGCTTTGGAGAGTGGGCTCTATGTGGCATTGTACCCCACTGAGGTCTCTGTCCTCCCCAGGCTCCATCCCCAAATCTCCAGGAGTTTCCCAACTTGGATCTGGCAACCCTACATCCCCATCCCCTGCCGGTGGCCAGGGAGAACCTGGCAACCCTAGCCAAGAGCTACCATGAGGGGTGAGCCCAGGGTAGGCTTGCCATTCCCCAGGTGGGGCGGGGGGTTGCCCACTTTTAGGGGCCCCGATCCCTCAGGCTGGATCTGGCCAGCGGGGGGAACTCCACTCCCAAAGTGCTGCGTTCGGGCCAATGTGTCCGGCGTAATGACATCACCTGGAGTTGACATCATTGCACAGGGCACGTTGCAGGAGAATGCTTTATCATTCGAGGTAGCCAGGTAAGACCTGGCAACCCTAGCCCAGGGTCAGACTTTGCCAGGAGAGGGACTGTTGGTCAGTGGCTGAGCACCTACTTGACTTGCAGAAGATCCTAGCTTCACACCATGGCATCACCCAGGGGCGTCGAGTTTTTTATTTTTCCGGGGGGGGGGGCTCTTGCACGTGCATGTCCAAAGCACACATGCACGCCAGGAGGATGTCCCCCCGCCGCTGCGAGCCTCTTCCCCCTGGCTCCCCTGCACTCCCTCCCAGGCCCATCGGGGCAACGTGCCCAGTGTGATGGCATCATCTGGAAGTGACATCATCATACCAGGCACATTGCCAGGGTGACACTCTGGCAATCGCCCTGAAACTCTATGGTGCCATAGAGTTTTGGGGCGATTGCTAGAGCGTCACCCCATCAATGTGCCCGGTGTGATGACGTTACTTCCGGGTGATGCCATCACGCTGGGCACGTTGCCCCGATGGCCTCCGGGAGGGAGGGAGTGCAGGGAAGTCGGGAGGAGAGAGGCTCTCGGCGGTGGCGAGGAAGGCGCGGTGGCGGGGTGGCAGCGGGAAGGCGCTCCATTTCACTGGGGGGGCTCAGTCTCCCCCGGGAAATTTCAGGGGTGGCCCCAGCCCCTGAGCCCCCCCCCCTTAGTTGACGCCTGTGGCATCTTCAGTCTCAAGGACCAGGTACTGGAAAAGCCACTCTGTGCTTGTGACCCTGGAGAGCTGTTGCTGGCTATAATCAACGGTATTGAGCTGGACAGACCAATGACCTACTTATTATAAAGCCGCTATGTATGTAGAATACTGCACTGGCCAATCGTTAGCTGTTGATTTTGGGAGCTGCTGGCCCAGTGCAAAGATGGTCCCTCCTGACAACCGGCAGAGGGCGAGGGGCTTACCAGGAGCAAGAGGGAGGCCCATCCAATGTACAACCATGTCCATGCCACTGCCCACGTGACCCAGAAGTGACATCATCGCATCTGGGACATTGGGACAATGCTCTGATATTTGGACAAAAACTCTATTGGAAATTTGGCTTCTACCATAGAGTTTTTACCCAAATACCAAAGTATCACCCCTACTGTTAGCCAAATTGCTCTGTTTGCTTTAATAAAAGGTTGGGGAATTATATTAATGTGCAGTTGGCATAACTACAGGATCATGGCCTTTACATACCAGAGTCCCACTTTATCTAGGTCACAGAAATAGACGCAGAGACTAGATAACTAAAGCAGTGATCTCTTTACTGAAGAATTCTTAAGTCCTTATAAACAATAATCAAACATTCAGACACACAATACAGAACTAAGGAAGTAGAGGTGATTGATAGGGAATAGAGGGGGTGAGTTATGGGGTGATACTACCTGTCCAGATGTGCAGAGGTCCATGAGGAAAGGATTATGGCCTAAACCCAGAGGGTAAAAGGGTGGCCTGCCAGTTGGCATCAGGGCAGAAAACACAGTCTGAGGCCATGGACCTAGATAGTTAAAGGCACTGGAAAACAATGCAGACCAATGGAAGGTCTTGGGGGCTGGTCTCAGGTGAGAACAAAAGATTATCTGGGTCAATCAGGTGTCCAAGGAGGTGTGTGACACCAGGATGGGCAAGGCCTAGATATGGCCAATGAGCTTTCAGAGGGGGCAGAGTCTGGATTAACAACTGGAGCCAGGTGTGCTGGGGCTAGCTGAATGGATTTTAAGACCACTGATGGTTCTGCCAAGGCAGTTGAATAGGTTCCCAGACAGACAAAAGAGGGAGATGGGCTCCTGATTAGCACCAGGAAGGATCGTTAATAATTTGAATGTTTGGTTGGTTTATCTTGGTGTCCTGAGGGATGAAGAGCAAGGAAGGACAAGTACCACACATCGACATGAGATGACACAAGAAAAGGGCTGGGTGAGGTTCTGGAGACAGAAGGACTATTTGCCAGATGGCCTCTGGATAGCCTTTAGAAATGTAGATACTTCACCTGGTGGAACCCAGGGTTATCCCATAAACATAATCTCTTCTGGGTGGAGGGGGAAGACTGGAGGTTTGCTTTGAGGGTGCCTTTTGAAACCTGAATGTAAAATCCTTGTTTCCAGAGCTATGGCTTGCTCTGTGTTCCGGGACCAGGAGTGTTTTCCTTGGCCTGAGTTTTGTGGGTCTCTGGTTCAAGTTAGAAGTAGGGTGCCCCTTGCAGTTGGGGCTACCCAAGAGTAAAGACAGCACCTCTGGCAACACTACGTCCCGCACGTGATGACATCACTTCTAAAGTTGTGTGAGTGGTGATGTAGACATGCCACTGTATGTCGTATGGAGCTCCCTCTTTTTCGGGATAAGTTCCCTCCTGCTGGCCAGCTGATCAGTGGTGGGGAGGTGGGGCCTGGCAGCAGAGGACCACCGCCTCCACCGGCGGACCTCCGCCTCCCTCTAAACTGAGTTAGTGTGAGCTAGCTCACAGTTTTGTAGCCTCCAGCGCACACATTTTTGCCCTGGCTCAGGAAGGATGGCTCCAGAGCAAACTAATTTAGGCAGTGGCCAAATCACTCACTCACAACTTTAATGCCAGTAGCTCACAAAGTAGAATTTTTGCTCACCAGACTCCACAGCTTAGAGGGAGCATTGCCAAGGGTGGGGGTGGGGGCCGGGTCTGCCTTCCCTGTCCTGGAGAGCCGCTGCCAGCCAGAGTAGACAACACTGACCTTGATGGACCAATGATCTGATTCAATATAAGGCAGCTTCATGAGCTCATATGTCTCCTGTAGGGTGTTCCTGAAGTGTGAGATTAGTACCTGATACAGACACACCACCTTTGCACAGAGACAAGTCTGAAGAAGACTTGAATACAGCCTAGGAGGTACTTTAACTACCAACCTTTTTTTTAGAAAAAAAATACTCTTTTGGGGTTTCCCCTTACTTCAACCTTTCTCTCTTGCCAGATAATTGGTGGGAATTCAAAGACAGAGCAACCAGCCCGACTCCACTTAGCAACTCTAACAGGGTCTCAAAGACGATTCTCTCTTTCATGTGAAAGAATAAGCCTGTTTCCTTCTCCTTTTGAAGCTGCTCTTCATACCCAGGCAAATCACTCCAGAGGCGTGTTGGCTCGGAGAATACGGACGGAGCAGGCATGCGGGAAGGAAGAATGAGCCCCAAGTCAAGGTAGAATATTTGGCAGTCCTCAGAGGTTTGGCCTAAAGTCATCAGACAGCAATGAGGCTAAAAAGGCCTCTTCCTGATTAATGTTCGGGTTGCCAGCTCCTGACTGGGAAATAACTGGAGACTGGGGGGGTAGAATCTGGGGAAGGTAAGGTTTGGTGAGGAGAGGAACCTCTGCAGGGCAGTGCCACAGAGTTCACCCTCCAAAGCAGCCATTTTCTCCAGATGAATAAATCTCCATCGTCTGGAGATTAGCTGTAATTCTGGGAGATCCCCAGGATCTCACCTGGATGTTGAGCTTTCTCACCTTAGTAAAAGCTTTCTCAAGAGTCGGCCAAGAGATCCAGGAAGTGGGTGGGTCAGAAATGTGGCCAATAATAAAGGGCAAAGCAGGAGGAAGTGGGGTGAGAAGAGACAGCTGGATAGCAAGGACAGGAAGCCAATGAACAGAGCAGCAGAAGAGACAAGGCCTTTCTGGTGGCAAGTGAGGTGACATTCTTGGCCAAGAGTGTGGTGGACTATACCCCAGAAACTCTGGTGCCCTGCCTGCAGTATCGGTAAAAAGGCCAGAAAGAGCCACTAAAGGTCTCTGGGCAGTGCCCTATGTCTGGGAGTTGACCTTACCAAGGTGGAGGGAGTGATCAGCAAGTGGGCCTCTTGGCAGTCATGGGGCTACAAACCCAGGACACTGCTGTTGAAAGTGGTCTATTCCATTCAGCCAGAACCTCAGCTTTCCCTGGGGTTGCCAGGTCTGGGCTGGGAAATTCTTGATGATTGGGAGGGGGGGGGTAGAGCCTTAGGGTGGGGTTTGTGGAGGGGAGGGACCTCAACAGTAACATCATAGAGTCAATAATGCCATAGAGTCCACTTTCCAAAGCAGCCATTTTCTCCAGGGGAACTGATCTGTTTCATCTAGAGACCAACTGTAATTCTGGGAGATCTCCAACCATCACCTGTAGGTTGGCAAACCTCGCTAGAGGAAGATGGGGTACCCTGGTAAAGAAGTGGCTCAGAACCTTGACTAGCAGCTAGAAGCTACTAAACCGGGGAAGGGCAGTGTATATGCTAGGCCTGGCTCATCCGGTGGCTTCAATCTGCCTGATAATCACAGAGGCTGCTGTGCCCGTACCTCTGATTCCCTTCTTCTCCTGGCATCAGCTTGGAGGACCTGAGCATGGAGCATGCATGGGCTCCAATAGTTCGGTAGGCTCATTCCCAAAAGTAGGACCCTGTTTCAGGACCCAAGGTCCTTGACTTGCTAGTTCTGGCTGCCCTATGTTTGTGAAGACAAAGGGTCCCCCCCCCATCAAGTCACAGCCGACTTATGGCATCCTCTGGTGGGGTTCTCAAGGCAAGAGACTTCAGAGGTGGTTTGCCATCGCCTGCCTCTATGAAGCGACCCTGGACTTCCTTGGTGGTCTCCCATCCAAATACCAACCAGGGGCGACCCTGCTGAGCTTCTGAGGCCGAGGACAGACTGGCAATGTAAAGCGAGGGCAAAGTGGAGGGAACTGGTGCGGGGGGAAAACTCCACGGAGCTGGCCGTTCATACTGGCCAGAGCAATGCGCAGTTGTGCCGATACGGAGCGTTCAGACTGCCGCGGAGCCGGCGCGCGAGGCTCGCGTGGCTCGTGCGCGCCGTTGCGCTTTTTTTTTGTTTTCCCTTTCATGTGTTTCGCACATGTGCACATGCGCATATGCGCATAACTTTGTGCCGGCGCGTTCACACTGCCGCCTCCGGATGCCTCCCACTTCTTCCGGTTCACACTATTTGGAAGCGGGAGGCATGCGGAGGACGGCCCCTGAACACCGGTTTTACCCGGTGTCCTGTTAAAGCGGATGGAAAGCGACTGGGAGACGGGTAAGTGCGAAATGGAGCCGAGGGACAGATGCGCATGTCTGAACGGGCTCTTTTCTTCCACTTCCGACGCGGGGCTGCCCCGCTTTACATTGCCAGTCTGTCCTCGGCCTGAGATTGGACGAGATCAGGCCAGCCTGAGAAAGGACAAACGAAACCTTTTGCACTCCCCTCCTCATCCAATTGGATACCCACTGAAAGTCTGCAGAGTTTCCTGGGCTTCCTTCTATCCAGGTTGCATTCATGCAATATTCTTGTGTTGCATTCCTGCAATATTCTCTAACAAAACTGGTATGAGAGCTGATGGGTGTCATAGGTGGGGGCCGACTTGAGTATTCACTCACTATGAATGTGACTGTGGACTACAAGGCATGTTGGGATGGACATCCCAGGAAGAGCAGTGCGGCAGTGAGGACAATCTGCATTAGGGTTGCCAAATCTGGGTTGGGAAATACATGGAGATTTTGGTGGTGGAGCCTGGGGGGAGGGGTTTGGGGAGGAGCAAGACCCCAGCAGGGTACAATCCCATGGAGTTCAGCCTCTGAAGCAGCCATTTTCTCCAGGAAAACTGTTCTCTGTTGCCTGGAGATAAGTTCTGATTCCAGGAGATCTCCAGGTCTCACCTAGAGATTGGAAACCATAATCAACACTCATCTGCTTTTTTGATTCGCACCCAGCCTCTCTTTTTGCACTCTCTGTTTAGTGTATGCAGGAGTTTGCACATCTGGCCAGTGTTTGTTTCCCCCCTTTCTCATAAAATAAATCTGAGAGTACTTATATGTATATAAGACAAGTAGATTCAGGACAAGGATCTTCCCTCCAAAGTCCTAAATCGACAGATCCCTAAATATGCCTCAAGCCAGAATTCGCACATTCTGTCTGCATCTGATTTTGTGGAGACATCTCCCTATCTCCTCCTAAACCAGGGGTGGGCAAATAGCGGCCCGGGGGCCACATGCGGCCCACCACAGAGTTTTTTTGCGGCCCGCCAAGACAGTCGGCCATGTGGTGAGATAGGGTACATTTGTCTCATTAAACTGATTCTAAAATTAAATATGCTTGCAGCTATAGATGATATGAAATTAGCACAATAAATAAATGGAATCAAACTACCACTATTTTATTTAATTTATACTTATTGATTTTTATGATACAATTTATACCTTTTCTGAAATGCAAAGTTAACTAATGAATGTAATCATTTTAAAAGGTGCGGCCCTCCGCTAACCTCCGCTCCCACAAAGTGGCCCCCGAGCCAAAACAATTACCCACCCCTGTCCTAAACCATATCGATCAAAGTGTAGTTCGGCTGCACTCAAGATACATCATCCTACATATTTTGATATATTTAGTCTTAACTCCCCCCCCCAAAAAAAAAATTGACAAGAAACGTTCTTCTTACAGCTTCACTGTGTTATTCTGGAGCAGAGACATGTATATGTCTTATGGTACAGCGAAGCTATCAGGTGAACGGGTTATGAAAGTACATCACGGGGTGGGGGGGGGTGTCACAGTGATAGGCAGTAATTATAAGTAACTGTGGCACTAATAACATATCTGTGATTTTTAAATAGGAAGAAGAGACGGCTGCTGTTTTATTCAAATTGCTTTTGTGTGCAACAGACAAATAAAGTTATGGCGTACCTAAAATGTCACCATGTGTGGAAAATTATAATTCCACTAAAAAGGCCATCCCGTACAGCAAACGTGCAGGGGTTTGATTGCTCTGGTTGTCAGTTTCTTTCCCACAATTCTTCCCCCCACCCCCTTTCATTTGCCTTGCGTTTTGCTTGTTCTCAAAAACCAGATGAAATAAGGCACCTTCCCAGGGACAGGAGGATGCCTGTTGGCAGCTGAGCAAACAAAAAAAGATGGGAGGATTGGGAGCAGAGTTGGAGTGGAGGGCTGAAGGAGCAAAGCCCGTGAGGTCAACCCGGTCAAGAGAGGTCAGAATGATCAATGCAGAGGCTGAACAGATTGCAAGCAATGGTCTGAACCAAGGAGATTGACAGAAGAAGAAGAAGAAGAAGAAGAGAAGAGATTGGATTTATATCCCGCCCTCCACTCCCCAAGGGAGTCTCAGAGCGGCTTACAAACTCCTTTCTCTTCCCCTCCCCACAACAGACACCCTGTGAGGTAGGTGGGGCTGAGAGAGCACTTTCCCAAGCTGTCCTTGAGGGAACAGCTGGTACAGAGCTATGGCTTGCCCAAGGTCATCCAGCCAGGTGCAAGTGGAGGAGTGGGGAATCAAACCCGGTTCTCCCTGATTGGAGTCAGCGCACTTAACCACTACACCAAACTGGCTCTCAGAAGGCTCTCAGAGGGGAACTGGAGCGGTTTGGAGGGGACCAGTAGAGGAGGAGGAGGAGGAGGAGATTGGATTTGTACCCCACCCTTCACTTGGAGTCTCAGAGTGGCTTACAATCTCCTTTCCCTTCCCCTCCCCACAACAGACACCCTGTGAGGTGGGTGGGGCTGAGAGAGATCTTTCCAGAACTGTCCTTGAGGGAACACCTCTGTCAGAACTATGGCTTATCCAAGGTCATCCAACAGCAGCAAGTGGAGGAGTGGGGAATCAAACCCAGTTCTCCCAGATTAGAGTTTGCACACTTAACCACTACACAAAACTGACCGGAGAAGGAGAAGACTGGTTTGTAGAGGGAAGGTTTAGGGACAGAGCCATTCAGAAAGAGATCAGGGAGCCGCAGAGGCATGGATGCTTCCCAGAGTGCTGACCTGGAAACATTTATTTTTTTTAAAAAAGTTTTGCCATCAAGTCACAGCAGATTTATGGAAATCCTGTGGGGTCTTCAAGGCAAGACATTCAGACATGGTCCCCCATTGCCTTCCTCTGTGTAGCAATCCTGGTATTCCTTGGTGGTCTCCTAGCCCAGTATTGATCAGGGCTGAGCCTTCTTAACTTCAAAGATCTGATGAGATCGTGCTAGCCTGGGCTACTTAAGTCAGGGAGGGAAAGAATAGGCATCCTGGAGGAGGGGGGAGCCATGAAGCCTGGGATGGGAGAGGCAGCCACTGTCAGATTCTCCTCTGTGTGCACAATGCTTTCTTTATTCCTGAATGTATCATTCTCTCTTTGAATCTGACATAGATATATGTTACTAAGGAATGCTCTAGTGTCTCCTTTCATTTTCTTTGTCGTTGTTATCTACCATACGGTTTACTGCCTCCTATGTGTCAATAGCTTGTCTGCTTAATGTTACTCTTTCAGGCGGGAGGTGGGTTCGGCCACTCCATCACATCATGTAAACACCAACTATCTTGTTCCTGTGTCCTCCCCCTTTGTGCGTTCCAGGCTCCCAGGACACTATCTGCAAGCTCCTAGCCTTGAAGGTTATTTTATTGTCATGGTTGGAATGTTATGCCTAGGACTTAGCACATCTGGGTCACACAGGCCAAAAGGAGAAATGTTTATGCCTTTCACACCTACGGTGGGAACAAACGGGCCCTTTTGTTTTCCCGCACTTTTCCTTGTATGCTGATTGGTTGTATAAGTTTAAACCTGCATGCTGGCAGGTATATTAACCCCCAGCCTCCTGTGTATGGTATCTCTAACAAACATCCAGACCTGTTCCAGTATCTGAATAAAGGACTATGTTTTCATCAACAAAGGCCTGATCATTTGCTGTTAGTACAGAAGCCTCACAGCCACCTGTAGACCCCAAGACTTCCTACTTGCATCCCAGCTGATCCTAACACGGTGCCTGACTCTGCATATAAACTAGGGCAAAATCTCATCTTGTACAGTCTGATACGTTTTGCTGTTGGCAACCTGATACTTTCCAAGGACACCTGCATTTTTAATAAAACGGGTATATCCCGAGTAGTGGGTGTGGAACGGTACGTTATAGCCCAGTCTCTTCAGATCTCGGGAACTAAGCTGGGTCAGTTCTTGGACTGGAGACCACCAAGGAAGACTCTGCAGAGGAAGGCCATGGCCAACCACCTCTGCTGAATCACTTGCCTTGAAAACCGCAGTGGGAGCGGGGAGGCGGAGAAGTCGCTGAGTTGTTTGGCACAATTGAACCCGCTGTTCTGCCGGCTCCTGGCAAGCCCCTGATGCTAAAGAAGCCATTCAAAATAGGGCAGCGGTGCTGGGGAGGGGCTGTGGCTTGGCGGTAGAGCCTCTGCTTTGCATGCAGAAAGTCCCAGGTTCAATCCTCGGGATCTCCAGCTAAAAGGACCAGAGTTAGGATTTGATGTGAAAGATGTCTGCTTGAAACCTTGGAGAGCGGCTGCCAGTCTGAGTAGGCAATACTGCCTGGAATGGACCGACGGTCTGATTCAAGATGAGGCAGCTAGATGTGTTCATGAGTCCGAAATTTAGCCTGTCTGTCTTAAGGATATACTGGAGTATTCTCTCTCTCTCTCTCCCCCACCCCCCCTTCTGTTGCTTAGATATATGGCCAGTACTATTCTTTAGCCCATGTAAAGACAGGGTTGGAAAATACAGAAGTCAACAGTTCCTTTCCTGGGACATGTGGCTTATTTTAACACAGACTGCAGGATGAAGATAACACTCCCTCCACTTCTGAATCCATTCAGCACAATTTTTTTTTTGCATCACTGTGAGATCAATATCTCATTGATACATGCTCTGCCAGAAAAAGCTGTACTGTTGCATCCTCCCTCCATTCAGTAATAATAATTGATTTAATGCTTTTAGCTTGAAAGCTATGGCAACTCACACGGTGATTTATACAGTAAATGGGCCATTGTTCTAAATAAGTTCATATTAGATAGACTCTAGGAAGAGGACAGTTAGGCAAAGTTGCTATGCCTTTGGCACTGTTTCCCGGTTAGCAAGTTATGAGGCGCAGAGGCAATTGAGCACAAGTGCATGGGCTGTAACGTATGGCTATTACCCTTTGTGGGATGTCCTTAATTACACAAAGGTTTCTGGCAGCGGAAGTGGAGAATGGCCAGAGCAGTTCATCTTCAAGTAGGACTGATACACACAGTTGGGTTTTAGCCAGTCTAACTGGGTAGCTTGTTCCTTATACTTACACTCAGGGATATGTGTAAAACTTCTCCTTTGGCTATGCAGATATGGCTAATTTCCTACATGTGGCCTCCGATACCTGTTGATTTTCATGCAGTGGTTTGGATCTCTTTGCAGATGGTAGTGCATGCATATCACTTTTTAAGTGGTGACGGTGTATAAATGATTGTAGGAATCATGAGCTGGACTTCGCTAATGAGCTTGATAAATAATGCTGGCTTAATTGGTCAAAATCTAAGCTTTTCAGTGACTCTGTTCTGTGTAGCTTGCAACATGGGGTAAATGCTGGATTGTGCCACTTCAGACTGCAGGACAGGGTGCACTGTTGTGCTGGCATGGGGCATTTAATTGCTTGGGGAACAAAAGCTTGCAGTCCAACATCTGTGAGGGAAGGTATTGAGTTGTCAGTTTGGCTGGGAAGTGTTAGTTTGACCTTAACTTGGGACACACCTGAGTGCAGGGAAGAGGTTCTGGGACATCAGGAAGGTAGGAGGAAAGGAAGCTGAAGGAAAGGTGTTCAGAGTAAGTAATAGATGAAGCAGAGCTGGAAGAAAGGGTAGGCAGGTAATGTTGTTTTGAACAAAATGGCAGGGGAAACAGAAACATGAATTGACAATTCAGAGACGAGATCAGAAGAAAATTAGCAGTGGGATGAGGAAAGGAGACAAAAACACTAAGAAGGATGGTCAAGAAACTGATTTAAAGGATATGAGACAAGCAGCCTTTAAAAAAAACGAATGGAAAGAAACCTGAGGCTAAAAACTGATGGTGTGCAGAATACATGATCAAGCTTACAGACATTGCAGGCTAAGCTCCCATCCACTGGGTCTCAAACGCACACACACAGAGAACAAAATTTAGCCAGACCTCAGGATGAGATACATAGCTAAAACTAAGCATCTTATACCTTAATTACTGGCTAGGAGTAAAAACAACAACAACAACAAAAACATTAATTGAGCTATCCTGGACATTAGGATGAGCCATGCCATCTTGCACCTGGCATCTAGTGAGGAGAGAAAACAAATCAGGCATCCTAAACAAGAGCTGCTACCAAGCATGAGAGAGAAGCATATTCTCTTGGGAGCGACCCGATGACCATCCCCCTCACAGAACTCAAGTCAACTAAAGGTCAAGAGCCAGCCTGGAACAAAGATGATACAAAGGCTATATACAGTGATCCACCTTGAGCTCCAGTGAGAAAGGTCAGACTATGAATGAAAGTGATCCATAAGTAATCAATAAATGTTTGGTATTTCTTTAAAATGTTTCTGGGCTGCCTTATCACTCAGACAGGATCCCCAAAGTGGCAAACATCAAAACACGAAAACAGTTAAGTTATTAAAACAGCATTTAAAATGTGGCCCAGGAAGCACAGAGTTGCTATGTCCTAATATCTTGACCGTGGAATAACTATCACCTTTAGCTTGTACTGCAGAAACCTTGAGGGGGATAAAAAGGGGCCAGTAAGAAGAGCATTCAGGGAGCTGAATTCCACATATCCATTTGCACCAATCAGTTAATTTGGCTGATCACTTCTGGGTTTTCATTTGGATCAACGGAAACAGCACAAGCTGTGGCAAAAACAAATGGCCAGAGCATCCCTTCAGGGGCATTACAGGTTAGCTTTTTTTAACCACTCACCATTTAAGCTATGTGGTCCCTAGTACCCACATGGTCCCTAATACCACTGTCACTCAGGGAACAGTGCAGGGCAGAAAACCATGGCACAGTTGGAGGCGATCAGTCGAAATGGAAGGCTCGCCACTTGCCTGGTCTCGGGATGCAATTACCAGCGGCTAAGACAGGCCAATAAAATGCAGTCACAGCATAAAAAAGGTAGGGGATTTGTATCTCTGCTGTAGTGCCCAGAGCTGGCTCTCAACCAGCGAGGCAGCTGCCCCCTGTGGTGTTCAAAACACATCTGTGCTGCTCCGTCAGCTTCGCTCAGCGGAGATAATTTCGGTTGGAAGGAATAATACAAGGAATATATGGGGGGCAGAGGAGTTAGAGGGAGTTGCTTGTCCCCGAACTGTAGAAACGTTGTTTGCAATTTGTTCCAGTTGCTCTTAATGGAAAGGTCAGGACAAAAGGAAGCGGGGGGGGGGAGTTTTTTACATTCAGCTGAGAGTATCACAGGGCTGCTGCTGAAAATGGCAGCCCTGGGTCATGTCCTCTCATCTGACTCTGGTCTTTATATCGCCTCATTCAACTTCACTGGCTGCCACTGATGGCGGCAAGGAATACATAAGACAGTAACATAATCTGATCATGTCAGGAGAACGTGGGGAGGATTATGACACATTGCAGAGAGACAGGCAGAGAACTCCCCATAAGGTTGCTAGCCCCATGACAGTTAGGGTTGCCAACCTCCAGGTGGTAGCTGGAGATCTCCTGGGATTACAACTGATCTCCAGGAGACAAAGAACAGTTCACCTAGAGAAGATGGCTGCTTTGGAAGGTGGACTCTAAGGCATTATACCCCATTGAAGTCCCTCCCGTCCCCCAAACCCTGCTCTCTTCATGCTCCACTCCCAAGCTCTCCAGGTATTTCCCAACCTGGAGCTGGCAACCCTAATAGCAGTCCCACATTTATACAATCATGCTGAGAAACAAATGTCTGAATGGCAAGCTTTGGGTTTCCTTACAAACGAAGATTTCAGAAATCCCTCAGTGGTTAAGGGCTGCAGCATCTTAGTCGGAAACACAACTGAGGAGGAAAGATCAACTGAGACTGATGGGCATGATATATAGTCTCTGTGACCACTGCAAGGACTTGTGATTGGTGTTCTGTGCCCCTCAGAAGAAATACATCTGCACAGTTCTGACTGGAGCTATGGGTCACAGGTAGATATGGTTTCCAACTCCTGTTTGGGAAATACCTGGAGAGTTTGTGGGTGGAGCCTGGGGAAGGTGGGGTTGGGGAGGGGAAAGACCCCAGGAGAGTATAATGTCATAAAGTCCACCCTCCAAGGGTGCCATTTTCTCTCCGTAGTCTGGAGGTCAGCTGTGATTCTGGGAGATCTCCAGGCCCACCTGGCAACCCTAATTCCATACAATGCCTGATTATCAGTTTTAACCAAAAATGGTTATATAGGAAGCCAGTCCAACATATATATTAAGGAAAACTCCATTTCCGATCAGCTGTGATGAGTGTCTATGATTATTTTCATATTTATTCTATTCTTCTGTGCTCAGGGCTTGTCTTTACGAAAAATCTCTTCCTAATAGAAAATTGACTGTATCCGCTAGCAGAAACTGGTCTTTTTGCACATTGTTTGTTTTGTTTTGTTTATTCCACAGGCAGACAAGATTTTTTTTAAAGCACTGTGGCAATAAACAATGGCTGAGGACAGACTGACAATCTGCCCCGGGATAGGTCCGCATGGGAAGCAGGGGAAGGGAGCCTGTTCAGACATGCGCAGCTGTCCCTCGGCTCCCTTCCATACTTACCCGCTTTGAAGCCAGTTTTCTTGCGCTTTAGAAGGACACCAGGAGAAACCGGTGTCCGGAGGCCATCTTGCGCTTGCCTCCCGCTTCCAGACAGTGTGAACCAGAAGAAGGCAGGAGGCAAGCGGAGGTGGCAATGCGAACGCAGCATTTTGCCAGTTTGCGCATGAGCGCATACGCATATGAGCGCATGCGCAAATTGCCGAAACAGCCCTATCACGAGCTGTGGAGGCCGGCCCACCTGGGGCCACTCCGCAGCAGTCTGAACGCTCCGTAATGGCATCCTTGCGCAATACCCTAGCCAATGTGGACAGCCAGCCCCGGGGGATTCCCCCCCCCCCGCAGCTTTTGCCTCTGGATTCATCCCACTCCAGATTGCCAGTCTGTCCTTAGACAATGTGTTGTGGTATTGTGCTGTTCCTTCATGGATTAAACCCACCAGTACTCCCACCCACCCCAAAAAGTGTGTGCATGTCTGGGGAGAGGCTGGGGAGGGACTGTGGCTCAGTGGCAGAGCATCTGTGTGGCACCCAGAAGCTTCCAGTTTCAATCTCCAGAGTTTCCAGTAAAGATAAAGATAGTAGGTAAGGTGAAAGACCTCAGCCTGGCACCCTAGAGAGCCGCTGCCAGTCTAAGTCGGCAATACTGATGGATCAAGGGTCTGATTCAGTATAAGGCAGCTTCAGGTGTTCATAATGCATAAAATTGCATAAAAGTGGGTGAAGGTGACTCAGCCCTCCTCCATGGCTGTGTTGTGTTCGTATGTCTATATGTGTTGTCAACTGAATTATTTTAAATATCTTTTGTATACTGTTTAGATGCTGTTTTAATATCTTAATTGTTTTCATGTTTTGATGTTTGCTACTTTGGAGATCCTGTCTGGGTGGTAAGGCAGCACAGAAACATTTTAAAGAAATACCAAACATTTATTGATTATTTATGGATTGCTTTCATTCATTCACCTTTCTCACTGGGGCCCAAGGTGGATCACTGTATAGCCTTTGTAGCATCTTTGTTCCAGGCTGGCTCTTGACCTTTATTTGACTTGAGTTCTGTAAGGGGATGGTCATTGGGTCGCTCCCAAGAGAATATGCTTCTCTCTCATGCTTGGTAGCAGCTCTTGTCTAGGAAGCCTGATTTGTTTTCTCCCCTCACTAGATGGCATGGCTCATCCTAATGTCCGGGATAGCTCAATTCATGTTTTTCTTTCTGTTGTTGTTGTTTTTACTCCTAGCCAGCAATTAAGGTATAAGATGCTTAGTTTTAGCTATGTATCTCATCCCGAGGTCTGGCTAAATTTTGCTCTGTGTGTGTGCATGTTTAAGTCCCAGTGGATGGGAGCTTAGCCTTCTATGTCTGTAAGCTTGATCACTGCTTATTGTAATCTCCTTGTAAACAAACCTGGACCTTGCATATTGTTTCCTTGGGATTTCTGCAAACATTGGGGCTCCCGGCCAGAGGCCCAAACAATTACAAGTCTGATTTAAAAAAAAAAATAGTTAATCACTAAGCAGATTGCAAGATATAATTTGAATCTAACAGCAAAGATTCCTAGTAAGGCACTCCCCATCCCCCAAGCAGTTGGTTTGGGACTGTAGAACATGGGAAACACCTCAAATAACACAGGAAGGGATGTCAACTCCCAGCTGGGAAATCTCTGGAGATTTTGGAGGTGGTGCCTAAGAAGAGTGGGGCTTGGGAAGGAGAGGAACCTCATGAGAGGAATAATGCCATAGAGTCCAAAGCAGCCACCCTCCAAAGCAGCCATTTTCTCCAGAGCAACTGATCTCTGATGCCTTGAGATCAGTTATAACACCTGGAGATTTCTAGCCCCTGCCTTGAGGTTGGCAACCCTCTGCACACATATATGTCTAAGGAGATCAGACCTGGTGATGCCCAGTATTAGCAATTATTCCAAGAGCATTGCTATGTGCATCAATATATGCTTTCCTCATTGGCACCCTCCAGTCGCAAAAACTTCCACCGGGATTTCAGTTGTATTTTAAAATCCTGAAGGATCTCATTTTACTTCACAAAAACCTAGCCTATTTTTAACTGATAGAACTTTGGTGAGAAGGGAATGTGATATACCACCCAGCAAGGAAAATGGAGCAAAGTCCCTCCGGAAAAAAAGAATATGAATATCTCACCAACTTAAAAATTCAGCTTATTATAAGATTTATTGGGGACTTTATCTTTGCTGGTTTTACGTCGTTATCCATCATGCATGAGGAACGGCGGGCCTTAACTTTGCACTTTATCTAAAATTCATGAAGTTCTGGTTTCAAGGAACACGTTGCATACATCACTGCTGTCTCGCACATATGCTCCTGGCCGAGCAGTATTCCACAATGCGATGGATGAAAAAACCCTAGATGACTCATCGGGCCCAGCAGCCTGGAGCTACCCATGCAGCAAGATGAATAGATGGCATGGTGGTCCAGTTGTGCAGCAAAGGAATAGACTGTATCTCTCCCAGTTGCAAGGATAGAGCAGGAAAGGTGGAAAATGGGAGGGTTCAGCATGTCCCCTCCTACTAGTAGAAGAAGAAGAAGAAGAGATTGGATTTATATCCCGCCCTCCACTCCCCAAGGGAGTCTCAGAGCGGCTTACAAACTCCTTTTCCCTTCCCCTCCCCTCCCCACAACAGACACCCTGTGAGGTAGGTGGGGCTGAGAGAACTCTTTCCCAAGCTGTCCTTGAGGGAACAGCTGGTACAGAGCTATGGCTTGCCCAAGGTCATCCAGCCAGGTGCCCTCATGCCCCAAATGGGACTGGGAATGCATCCATCTCTAAGCACTGTCCTTCCTAATGATCAGCAAGCCCTTTGAGAAGTACCTGTCTGAGGTCCCACCCCTCCTCAAACCCCACCCTCTCCTGGCTCCACCCCTCAAGAGAGCCAGTTTGGTGTAGTGGTTAAGTGCACGGACTCTAATCTGGGAGAACCGGGTTTGATTCCCCACTCCTCCACTTGCACCTGGCTGGATGACCTTGGGCAAGCCATAGCTCTGTACCAGCTGTTCCCTCAAGGACAGCTTGGGAAAGAGCTCTCTCAGCCCCACCTACCTCACAGGGTGTCTGTTGTGGGGAGGGGAAGGGAAAAGGAGTTTGTAAGCCGCTCTGAGACTCCCTTGGGGAGTGGAGGGCGGGGTATAAATCCAGTCTCCTCCTCCTCCTCCTCAAGTCTCCAGGAATTTCCCACCTGGATTTGGCAATCTTATCCCCTTCCCAGCCAACCATCAACCTACCTTTATTTGCCCCTTTGACTTTAGCTTTCCATCTTCCCACCACCACCTGCAGTTTCTACCCTGCTCTGAAGCCCTGACTTCTACATCACACCGGCTGTCATGGGGGCCATCTCAGCAGGGTAAATGACACGAAGTCCATCATTTTCTCTAGGGCAGGGGTGGGCAAACTTGCTCAGCGTAAGAGCCACCTAGAACAGGGGTGGCCAAACTTGCTTAATGTAAGAGCCGCATAGAATAAATATCAGATGTTTGAGAGCCACAAGACATGAACAAATATGACCTGCTTTTATTGGGAAAAAAGCAAATTTGCTTTTTATTAACATTAAATGAGACTGCCAAAAATAATAACAAAAGGGGTAAAAGCAGATATTGATAATGATATTAATTTGTCCAATGATATTTGTTTGCTAATGATATTTAGCATCACTAGCCGCCCTGCTGGGAGCCACATAATATATGTGAACGAGCCGCATGTGGCTCCCGAGCCACAGTTTGCCCACCCCTGCTCTAGGGGAACTGATCTCTGCCATCTGGAGAGCAGTTGTAATTCTGAGTGATCCTCAGCCCTCACCTGGAGACATATGCTTTTAAGTAAAACTTTGTGTTATTAGACCTTGAGCTGTTTGTTATTTCCACAGAGTATTTTTGTTTTGTGATTGTACTCACCTGGAGATTGGCAACAATAGTTCCCCAGGAGAAAAAATTACAGTCTTTCTCTGCAGTGGGGACCAAAGCAGCTTGCATCATTGTCCTCGCCCCCTTTTGATCTGCACAACAACCCTGTGAGGTAGGTTAGCTGAAAGTCCGTGACTGGTCCAAAATCACTACTCAGCTTCCACAGCAAAAAACCTGGGTCTGGCAGACCCTGCTCTGAAGCACTAACTGCTATACCACACTGGCTGTGGTATTGCCTGGTATCACAACTGAACTCCAGACAACAGATCTCTCTCTCCCCCTGGAGAAAATAACTGTTTTGGAGGGTGGCCTCTATGGCATTCAGTTCCGCTCAGGCCGCTCCCCTCTCTAAACTCTGGCTTCCATAGACTCCACCACAAAATCTCCAGGAATTCCCCAACCTGGAGCTGGCAAACCTCGTCAGGACTGACCCCAATGAGTTTTCTCCCAAAGGCCAAAATAGGCATGGCAATGACACCCCCCCCCCTCGCTGACATTTATGGGCAGAACCAAGCTTGGTTGCCTAGCAACAGGCACAGAGGGGAAAGTAGGGTTGCCAGCTCTGAGTAGGGAAATACCTGAAAATTTGGGGGGGGGGGGTGGATCCTGGGGAGGGCAGCATTTGGGGAAAGGAAAGACTCAGCCTATAATGCCATAGGGTCTACCCTCCAAAGCAGCCATTTTCTCCAGGGGAACTGATCTGTCAACTGGAGATCAATTGGAACAGCGGGAGGTCTCCAGGTCCCACCTGGAGATTGCAACCCTGGTGGAAAGTCTGCCACACAGCAGAAGGTTGAAGAGAGGTTTGACTGCTGCTGGCCCACCTCAGTACCAGCCAGCCAGCCAGCCAGCCACAGGAGAAGTGTATTTGTCAGGAGAGAAAGCCATTTTGGCAGTCTGTGAGGGAAGAGTGTCCAGGCTGGCAGTGGACGGGGGAGAGGAGCAGACCCAGTCCCCAGCCAAAGGCACGCAAGTACTCTTGAGTGGCAGATGATGGGCCAATAGCTGATGGAGTGCACCGCACAGACAGTGGGAGAGCTGGAAATGGCCAATGCATTAGGGGAATTATATGTATAGGATACTATACAGTAATATGATTCTGTTATTTATATTTATTTGCTTGCAAAAGTGATACACTTAAGGTCAGCTGAATTATGTAGTTTGTTATTCTGGTAATTAACACCCATGAAGTCCATTGCAATGTTAGTGTCTTTGTTTACCCCATCCATCCATCCATCCATCCATCCATCCATCCATCCATCCATCCATCCATCCATCTATCTATCTATCTATCTATCTATCTATCTATCTATCTATCTATCTATCTATCTATCTATCTATCTATCTATCTATCTATCTATCTATCTATCTTGCTATCTTGCTATCTTGCTATCTTGCTATCTTGCTATCTTGCTATCTTCTATCATCTATCTATCTGTTTTCCCATTCCTCAATTGTAGGGATCTATCTAGAATTTAACCAAAAGTGTTCTTGTGAATGTGTAACCAACAATTAATTTATTTAGTGTATTTTTAAAACATTTCACCCATCTTTTAAGGAGCTCAAAGCAGCATGCATCAGTTTCCCCTTTCCCATTTTATGCTCGCAACTGCTCTGCGAGGTAGGTTAGGCCGAACTGGCCCCAGGTCACTCAGCACATCTCTATGACAGGGCTGACATTTGAAGCCGGGTTTCACATTTCCTAGTCTGACACTCTAACCACTCCGCCATGGTGCTGTTTTGTCATTTACAGGTGTTGTATCAGTTAATGATGGTGTGAAAGGAGTTAGTGACATTTCCATTCAACTCATTATATTAGTTGTGGTAATAACATTTGTCTGATTTTCCTTAACAAATGAATAAGCTCACCTTAAGTGCAACGAGGCTCCGATTTCTCTCTGATGTTTCAGGAATGGAATATTAGACATTTTAAAACTTTGGCATCAGGTTTTTTCCCCCCTTCAGGTGGGGATACCATCTGACCATCACTCAACAGCTGTTTCCCCTGTGATTTTGCACAACACAGAGAATGGGTTACATTTCTAGTTATTGTCTCCAGCATCCAAATGTAGTGTGTGCATTGCACGCAGTTTACCAGAACGTTTTAAACTTGCTCGGTTTCGTGATATTTTGTAAATCTTTGACACGGAAAGTCTCTTATCACCGGCTGCTGGCATTTTCAGATACAGTCAATTCCCTAAGCATCAAATGTTATTTTTTATAAACTTTTCATAGCTTTTTTTTTTAATCTCCAGGCGCTCAGTCCAATGTTGCCTCTGATTAGCTGTAGCATTTTTAACATCTTCATAAGTGTTTCGGTGATTATTACATACCAAATCCATATACCTGGGAAGGTTGCATTTCTTCCACATGGAGAGATTACATGATAAAGTAACCCATCCTGACAGCAAAGATGTTGTCAGCTCAGGTCAGATATAATTGGGCTGTGCTGATTTTAGTTCATTGGGTCAGATGAAGTATAACGAGGCCCAGCGTTGTTGCTGGGGTTTCTGGCATGCCCACGCTCCTCTTGCCAGTTAATTACTCTAAAACCACTCAGTGGTGGACACCTCCCATTGGTGGGTCAGTGGGCAGAGCACCACTGATTAGAGGTGGGTTAATGGTGGGTTAGGGGATCTCAAATGTTGGAGTGTCAGAGGAGGGGGACTGCTGGGCTTTGGCTTGTCAAGGAGAAAAAGCCTGAGGGGGGTCAAGGTGTGGGGTTGGTGCAAAAACGCAAAGCTGCCTCCTAGAGCAGGGGTCCCCAACCTTTTTGAGCCTGCAGGCACTTTCAGAATTCTGACACAACATGGTGAGCGCAGCCACAAAATGGCTGCGACGGGAGATGGCACCAGCCACAAAATGTCAACAGCATCGTGCTTTAGTCACAACTCCATGCTCGTCACATCGATAACACTGTCTAGCCATCTCATCCTTTGCCGTCCCCTTCTTCTTTGACCTTCAGTCTTTCCCAGCATCTGGGTCTTCTCCAGTGAGTGCTCCCTTCTCATTTGGTGGCCAAAGTATTTGAGCTTCAGCTTCAGGATCTGGCCTTCCAGGGAACAGTCAGGGTTGATTTCTTTTAGGATTGACTGATTTGAACTCCTTGCAGTTCAAGGGACTCAGGAGTCTTCTCCAGCACCATATTTCAAATGCATCTATTCTTCAGCACTTGGCCTTCCTTATTGTTCAACTCTCACAGCCATACATTACTACTGGGAATACCATTGCTTTGACCATTCAGACTGAACAACAACAACAAAAGACCCTTGTGCTGAGGTAGCAGTTGCTGCCAAAACAATGTTGTTTGTTTTTAAACTTACACAGCCAATCAAATCTCCAGTGGCCAATCAGAAGCTTTGCTGGGCAAAAGCCCCAGCTGGCCTTGCCCACTTGGCGGGCACCAGGGGAGGAGTCATTGGGTACCCTGGCACACATGAGTACCACATTGGGGACCATTGTCTTAGGTCTTCAGAGCATAAGAGATGCCTCAACGGATCAGATCAGTGGTATATCAAGCCCAGTCCCGTGTTTCACACTGTGGCCAACCAGTTGTCCTCGAAAGGCCAACAAACAGACGTAGAGGCCCAAGCCTTCCTTGACATCCCCTCCTAAGACTGGGATTCAGAGGCCTATTGCCCTGTAGCCATCATAGCCAGTTGCCATTGATGGGACTGTCTAAACTCCATGAAGTGGTTTCATCTCCCTTTTTTAAAGCCCTCTACACCAGTGACCATCGGTACGGCCATTCACCGCAAACTTTACAAAATACCTGAAACAGAATCAAGAAAAGTAAGGCAAATGCATGATGCTTGGTACCCTGGTGCTTAGCTCTTGGTGGAGGGTACTGGATTTGCACAAAGTCTCATATGAAACGATTACTGTTTTCAGTGAGATACCGCATGAGGACTTTATTCAAGACCAAGAGACACAGCATCAGGTTTGTGAATGTATTTTCACCCCGCAACCTGGTGTTCAATTTCTCTGCCCAGTTCTAAGTAGGAGGACATTAAAGCCTGAGAGTAAAATTCTCACCTGTCGGTTTCTTTGCGTTGCCATTTTGGGTGAACAGATGACCGTGCTTCCTTTTTCACTGGGGTTTTATCCTGTGTAAACAATAGAAGGCTGCCGTGTGGACAAGCAATAACACAGCTTACATTTGGAGGATATTTATTGCCTATTTTTAAAATTATTTTCTTTTTTTTTATACCCCACTTTCCTTTTTTCTGGGGAAGTGGCTTAGGACATTAAACTCTTCTCCATTTTATTTTCGCAACCACCGTGTGAGGTAGTTTGGGCTGAGAGGGCGTGACCGGCCCAAGGTCACCTTCTGAGATTTCATGACAGAGTGGGGATTTGATTCTGAGTCTCATGGATCCAGGCCTGTAGCTACAGTGGGGCATTTTGGGGCCTGGCCCCCTGACTTCCTGCTAAGGCCCTCCAACTTCCATCCAGCCCCCAGCCCCCCCGTGCTCTCTGGGCCACGCGGAGGACTCCCAGCTCTCTGGGCCATGCAGAGGACTCCAAACTCTCTGGACCATGCAGAGGACTCCCCACCCCCGCCCCGTTCCCGAGCGTGGCTTGCAGAGTGCAAATTCCACAAAAGTGAGTTTTTTTAAATTTTATTTTTTTAAAAATATATATATATATATATATATATATATATATATATATATATATATATATATATATATTGTGACGTCAGTGCCCCCTGACATATTTAAAGGCCCCCTGAATGACAAAATCCTGGCTATGGGCCTGCACGGAACCTGGTGTGACACACTAACCAGGACACTCCACTGGCTATCCAGCTTTTCAGCCAGCAAAGAGGCACTCATGAATAAAATTTACAAATCATATTGAAATCCAAAAGCAATATAGGGTTATTGGAGAGGGCCACTCTTGGCTGAGTCCAGGCATGGAGGAGGGGTGCCTGGTTGCTTCCTGCCCTCCCACCAGTGGGGATGGTAGCAGTTGGAAGCTGGGCTCTCTGGATGGGGCCCAGTCATGACGGAGGGGTCCTTGACTGTTTCCTACCCGCTCTGTGTAATATCCACATGCCTGGTTGCGTTCACACTGGCAGATCTGGGCCGGCTGCAGCCGGCTCAGATCTGCACGTCTACATTGTAACAGCTGGCTCCCGTCCTCAGGCGTCGCTTACCGTATGAAAAACTGTCTGAAATCCGAGACCAGCTCCCCTGCTGGTCTCAGCTGTCGTCTTCTGGCTGCAGCCGCATTTGGAGCTGTGTGAACGAGGAGCCGTCTCCGAGGCACTTCCGAGTAACCCCCCTCCCCTCCCTGCGGAAGCCTCTGGCTTCCGCTTTGCATCTGCCATTTTTTTTTTTTTTACTTTAGCGATGATCGCATGAGCACACATACAAACCTATGTTAAAAGTTCAGATGTTCAAATGGAGGGTAGTTCTACTGAGTACATGAGTTTGCGATCATGATGAGGCTATTTTCGGGTTGAAATCTCAACCCGATTTCTACTGGTAGAAGGAAACAGTGATTCAGCCGGATCGGAATGCGCATGCGCAAAGAGATTTCTCTCATCTATGTGGATGAGCGCATGTGCACATACATAAGTGGCAAAAAAATTTTTAAAAAGCCCCCAAATCCCTCCCCCCCCGGCGTTAGTGTGAACGTGGGGGAGCCGCTTGAGGGCAGCTCGAGGAGAGGTGAGTGTGATCATGATTTTTATAGAACAAGCCGTTTGCAGCCGCTCCAGCAGGCTCCAGCACTCCAGTGTGAACACAGCCAATGAGTCTGTGAGCTGACTGATGATGTTCGGGTTAGCTTTTCCCCCTCTCCTTATCCATTATCACTATTGGACAATACTGTGCTCTCATTGAATATCTGTTGTTCTGAGATCATTGCTCCGTGTTCATTGCCATTTGGAATTTAAGGCTGTCCTTACTGTATATGGCTGCAATCCTAAGAATGCTGTCCTGGGAGAAAGCCCCGATGAATAAAATACTTAGGATCGTTCCCTGTCTTCCACTGGATGTATTACCCTGCTCTCTAGTTTTGCAATACAGTTTTATCGCATTATTTTATTGTGTGCAACAGAATGTTTCACCACGGCATTGTTCTGCAGTCTTCCAATTCCCGCTTTGCTGTCTGTACTTCCTGCACTGCATTCTCTGATTTTGCTCGTGGGGCATACTGTGCCGTTCTCATGGCATTGCTTTCTCATAGCCATCTGCCTTGGGTCTCAGTGAGAAAGCAGACGATAAATGACACTGAATAAATAAGTAAGTAAATGAATTAATAAGGGCAGCAAGCCTGCAGGAGGGGATCGCTTCCAGGGGAGGTTGTGGATCTCAACTAGGGACTGTAGGTAGGATTGGTCTTGTCACCCACCTCTCATTGGTCTTGTACCACCGATGTTGTTGGCTGACTGTCAGTATTTTCCCCTCTTTCTTGGGGAGTATTGTGAGGCCAAGAAACCTTCCAATGCCCATTGCTGCTGGAAATGTGGGAGCCATTGCTGTTTTAAGGGCAAGAGATCTCCAGGGGCCACCTAACTGCTGTTGAATTGGAGAACTTGGTGTATGCTGGTTCTATTCCCTCTCCAAATCATGGACAGACACATTCATCAATCAGTCCCCATCAGTCAAAAGAGCCACATGGCTACTGTTTGGTGTAGTTTGGTGTAGTGGTTAAGTGCACAGACTCTAATCTGGGAGAACTGGGTTTGGTTCCCCACTCCTCCACTCACAGTTGCTGGATGACCTTGGGCAAGCCATAGTTCTGTTAGAGGTGTTCTCTCAAGGACAGCTTGGGAAAGAGCTCTCTCAGCCCCACCTACCTCACAGGGTGTCTGTTGTGGGGAGGGGAAGGGAAAGGAAGAAGAAGAAGACGAGATTAGATTTATACCCCACCCTTCACTCACATGGAGTCTCAGAGCGGTTTACAAACTCCTTTCCCTTCCCCTCCCCACAACAGACACCCTGTGAGGTAGGTGGGGCTGAAAGAGCTTTTTCCCAAGCTGTCCTTGAGAGAACAGCTGGTACAGAGCTATGGCTTGCCCAAGGTCATCCAGCCAGGTGCAAGTGGAGGAGTGGGGAATCAAACCCGGTTCTCCCAGATTAGAGTCCGTGCACTTAACCACTACACCAAACTGGCTCCCAAGGAGTTTGTAAGCCGCTCTGAGACTCCTTTGGATAGTGAAGGGTGGAGTATAAATCCACTCTCCTCCTCCCCCTCCCCTTCTTCTTCTTCTTCTTCTTCCCACAAACACACACCCAAACAATAATATGTGATATAACCCTTTTAATCACCAGAGTGCTTCTGATAATCTAGAGTTGTCTTTCCTGTCAAAAGTTTTGTTTCATGGGCTCACATTCAACCATGGTATGTCCCATTCCATCACCTTATTCAGCAGAATATGTTGACTCAGCCTGAAACACAAAATGGCTACATGCTTACAACTTTAATATAATCACCAAGGATCACTTGTGTTGTGATTTACAAAATTAACCATTTTTATCTTGGACTCATAGTAACACTGAAATCAGTCCAGTTTCTAAAGCCATTACCCACTTTCCTGGAATGTAGGGCAGGTGCCACATTGGAAACAGTGCTCAGAAGAGCCACATGTGGCTTCCGAGCCACTGAGTAACACTAGTGTAAGCCAAAGGTCATGTGGTATTTTCTGCTGTGCTGCTCTTGGGTCTCACATGACCATGCCCAAACTAGTCATGTCTCAGCGGCCTCTGCAGCATTGCAAGGAATATCAGCACACAACCCACTGGCTATAATCAGACATCACATGAATTTATTTATTTTAACTATGGTTAGTTGGCAAAAACCAGAATTCAGCCCATGGACTACTGGTCAAATCTTGGTTTGTCTCCATAAATGCTGATTCGCCTTTGCTCTTTCCTCTGCAGAGACATGGGTAGTTTCCCACCTTGTATACTGGAAGAGGGCTAAGCCCAAATATGCATATTCATCTGTCATGTAAAACCAGTCGTAAGATCAATTGTGGTTAGTGAATCAACTTCAGAACCTGGTCTCAGATTTTTCAGTTGTCAGCACACACGCATACCGCCCCATGTAGTTAGTAGAACGTCTTGGGTTCAGGTTATTGCACTGATCGTGGTTAGTCTAATGAAACCATGGTTTTGTATGATGTTTCAGCTAAACTTCTGACTATGTGGCGAAGTGACTTGTGATGGAAAAAAGGTCTTGGGCAATGTTCGTTGGAACTAGAATCCTATTAGTTTACCCCTGATCAAAAAGGTATCTATGAATGTAGCCTACACTATTCTTGATTGCCATTACCTGGTTGAGTTCTAACTCTTTCCCAGTCCTTCCAGCCAGTGCCATATTTGGCTTGAATTAATTGACACAATGCAATTTCTAGAAAAAGAGAGGATAAAATTAGAGGGAGGGAGACAGATCATAAGAATGCATGCGTAGCCATGTTGGATCAGGCCAGTGGCCAATCCAGTCCAACACTCTGTGTCACTCAGTGGCCAAAAACCAGGTGCTATCAGGAGGTCCACCAGTAGGGACAGAACTCCAGAAGCCCTCCCACTAGGGCTGCCAAGTCCAACTTGGGAAATATCTGGGGACTTTGGGGGTGGAGCCAGGAGACTTTGGGGGTGGAGCCAGGAGAAAGGAAGTGACATCATTTTGTGATGTCACATCCTGTGATGTTGCTTCCACATGCTGACACATGAACTCATGAAGTTTCCTAATACTGAATCAGGCCATTGGTCCATCAAGGTCAGTATTGACTACTCAGACTGGTAGTGGCTCTCCAGGGTCTCAGGCTGAGATCTTTAATGTCACCTATTACCTGATCCTTTTTTAGCTGAAGAGGCTGATACCTCCTGCATGTCAAGCAGATGCTCTATCACTGAGCAACGGCCCTACTGAATCCTTAGGTCAAATCTACATCTGATTTAGGTCAAATCTACATCTGACTTTCCCGCTGGAATCATTCTAGTTTCAAAAAAACTCGCCTATACCTGTTTCTAGTTTCAAACCGTACTTGTTCTAGTTTAAAAATCACCGTCTACATTCGTTAATTGCCCTCTTGTCATCAAGCTAGCATTACACTGCTTTAAACAGATCCTGTTGCTTACTGCTCTTCAGACCCAGGGGAAAAAAACAAAATGAAATTTGAAACCAGTGTGAAATGAGTGTAGGAAAACAACAGCGGTCAAACTACTTCAGAGGGGAGGTGTAGATTTGGCCTTAGCCAGTCCTCTCTTGAAGCTGTCTGTGCTTGTAGCTGCCACCCCTTCCTGCAACAGTGAATTTCACGTGCTAATTACTCAGTGGTGTGTGTGTGTGTCTATGTAAGGTCACACAAGGATCAATTTCAAGGATGCCATGGAGAGGATTGAGAAGATGCTTCCATTGGTCATATTATCCTTCCCTTGCGTCCTGAAGTCTTGGTTGTTCTGCCGCTAAACATGAACCATGACAACTGAACTGATGCAAAACCATTATGAAAGTGTAATATGATATAGATGAGCTCTAGAATGCTTGTAAGTTACACCCAGGGGTCCGTTGGAGCGGAAGCACACAGGAGCGCAGCTCCGGGAGTGAAGAGCCCAGGGGGCGGGCACATGACCAAGCCCCGCCCCCTCCTCAGCTTCCCCGAGCAGTGCAGAGGCGCAGCGCCCCGGGGAAAGCCCTGCTAGGGTCTTTATTGTTTTAATGTTTTGTTTTAATATTGATAAATTTATCATTGTTCCTTTTATTACTCTGTGCTGCTTTTCCGAAGACTTGCTCAAGGTGGCATTAAATTTTCTAAGTATACCATTTTTTATCTGGGCACATGGCACATAAGTACTGGAGAAATTTCACCAAGCCTTCAGCAGCTTCCACCTTATCAGTTTGGTGTAGTGGTCAGGAGTTGGACTCTAATCTGGGAGAACTGGGTTTGATTCCCCACTCCTCCACATGCAGCTGCTGGTGTGACCTTGGGCCAGTCACAAGTTCTCTCAGAGCTGTTCTCTCATGAGCAGTTCTCAAAAGACCTCTCTCAGCCCCACCTACCTCACAGGGTGTCTTGTTGTGGGGAGGGGATGGGAAAGGGAAGGGATGGGTGGTGCACATGTCCTGGGTATCTCAAGTCTACTTGAAACCTGGTGGTTTCAAGGGAGCAGGAAGAGAATGAGGGTATGTTAGGGGGTGTGGCACATGCAAATGAGTTATGCAAATGAGTTATGCTAATGAGCTCCTGCACCTCTTTTCCTATGAAATGACCCCTGCATACACCCAAAAGCTTTAGATTCTGGGTGCCAACGCTGAACTGTTATCTGCTCCACTACATCTATGTAGAAGGGAAGGTGCCTGCTAGATTGGTATGTTTTCCTGTTTTCAAGGTCAAACGAGAAGACAGTAAAGTGTATCATTAAAATGCTCCTAAGGGACTGAAGTTGCCAGATGTTCCATTTTCTTAATAGATGCCGCTCACTGAACAAGGTTGACCCTTATCTTGGAAACTGGCTTGTCGTCTACATATCTTATGAGCAGGTTGCTTGAAAAAGTGACAGGCCCTGATGGGCTGTGCTAAGGGCACAATTAACAACTTCTTTATTCCCCCAGCCTCCTTGTACGGTAATACGGTAATATTGGTGAAGGAAAGGGAGGCAGGAGCAACAGTGTAGCCTGTGGGTATCAAGGTAGCAAGCCATGATGCCCCCAGGAAATCATGGAATATAAGATGCCAGTAGGGTTGCCAACAATGGGTCGGAAAATTACTGGAAATTTGCGGGGAAGAGCCTTGGTTTGGGGGGTGTTTGGGGAGGGGAGGGACCTCAGCTGGGTATAATGCTATAGAGCCCACCCTCCAAAGTAGTCATTTCCACCAGGCAAATTGATCTGCGTAGTCTAGAGATCAGTGAAAATTCCAGGAGATCTCCAGGCTCTACCTGGATGTTGGCAACACTAGATGCCAGAGTGGAAAAATAAAGGGCTTGGGGGGGGGCCTGTTAGGGAAGGGAGAACTGGGTTTCTGGGGTTGTTAGGAAAGGAGAGGGGCCCTGGTTTGGGGAGGGGCCATGGCTCAGTGGTAGAGGATCTGCTTGGCACACAGAAGGTCCCAGGTTCAATCCCTGGCATGTCCAGTTAAAAAGGACTGGGCAGGAGGTGATGTGAAAGACCGGGACCTTGGATGGCTGCCAGTCTGAGTATACAGTACTGACTTTGATGGACCAATGGTCTGATCCAAAAAGGCAGCTTCACATGTTCATATGAGAAATAGCAAACACTGCTTGGTAAGGATTGGCTGTTGGTTACATAGGGAGTTTTGATGTGCCCCTCATATGCTTGCACATGGAAGCTCATACCTTGAATACACCTTTGTTGGTCTTAAAGGGGCCTCTGGACTCTAAATCTGTTATATGCTTAAGCAGTTCTCCTTTGCTGGTAATATCTGCTTCCCTGAGTGATCAGAGTCATCCTGAAGCCAGAGGGTATCGCACTATTGGAACGGAAGCTACTGACATTCGGCCTCTTGGCATCTAACCCACGTTAAAAAATGTGCACACTGTTGGCAAAATGGGCTTTATGATCCTACTAGCAGCAAAGCCCATTGTAGAAACAATACAACGGGCTCTAGAAGGATGTGTGCCTCCCCCCTGTGCAAGGGCCCGGTGGCCCAGGCTGGGTGGCTGCTGGCCCCCTCCGTTTGAGGGGCCTGTGGCTGAGGCCTCCTGGCTGCCGGCTCCTCCCCCCAAGCCCTTGCAAGAGCTCCCAGCCGGCAGCTTGCCCTCCCAGCCCCTGTTCAAGGTCTGGCGGCTCAGGCCACCCAGGTGCCACCTCCCCCCAGCCCTTGTTCCAAGGCCCACTGGCTCAAACCATCCGGCCACCAGCTGCCCCCTCCCCCGGCCAGGCCCCACTCTCAGAGGCAAGTGGAGGCAGCTACCAGCCGCGGTGTTGGAGCAATGCAGCCACCAGGGCCGGCCCCGGGGTTTTTTGTGCACTAGGTGAGACCGCATTTTCGCCATCTGGCCAGCCCTCTCTCGCAATCATTGCGAGAGCAGGGCTGTCCAGATGCCCCACCACCACCATTTTTTCCCCTTTTACACTTGGGTGCTTGGCCACTCAAGCGCTCAAGTGTAAAAGGGGGGGGGAACCCCAAACTTACCAGGCGGCCGGGGGGGGGGGGGGCTCAGGGAAGAGTGCCTTTCCTGTCCACCCTTGCCGCCGCCACTTCAAAAGCCCCGCCGCCATAGAAAACACCACTGCACGCTTCGAAGCTGGCCGGCCACCGATTCTTCCGCTGCCGCCGCTTCCGCTGCCGCCTCCAGCCGCCACTGCTGTCTGCCGCCGCCTCCCTCCGCCACCTCCGCCGTCTGCCGCTGTTGCCTGCCGCCGCCTCATCCTCCTCCCGCCGCCGCCCGCCGCAGCAGGGGTTGGGATGTGGCCCCTTTAATCTTGGGAGGGCTCCCGGATTTAAAGGGGCCGTGTGACCGCAGCCATAGACCTCCCACAACCACCAGCCAACTGGGTTTAGTGCTGCTACAGGGTTCTCTCCAGTACTCATGGTGCTGAAGAAATCATTCGGAATGTTTCAGGCTTTAATGCCATGGCTGATCTTTGAAGAATCTGGAAGACGTTTGGAGGCCATTGCTGCTCACAATGCAAGCTTTTGTCCTTCCCCTGTGCTACCACGCTCTGCCAATTGTGGTGGTGGGCTATGGCTCAGTGCTTGAGCACTTACTTTCCATGCAGGAGATTCCTGCTCTCTACAGTTAAGGGATCTTGGGTAGCAGTTACTGAAAAGACTTTTCTTCGTCTGAGGTCCTGGAGAGCCTCTGCTAGTTAGAGTAGACAAGATGCGGCTAGAGAAACAAACATTCTGACCGATTTCCCACAGCCACTGCTCTGCCCCCACTCCTCCCTTTGCCCTGTCTGTAAGTGTCAATTTCCCACTATTTGCTGCACAGCCACATTTTGCCCCAGAGCTTCGCCCAATTTCCACCGCGTCTACTTGATCCTGGTTTTGAGGATCGAGTAGACGCGGTGGAAATCAGGCGAAACTCCAGGGCAAAATGCAACCATGCGGCAAATAGTGGGAAATTGACACGATTGGGGCAAAGGGAGGAGCAGGGGCGGAGCAGCGGCTGTGGGAAATCAGTCTCTGACTAAGTAGCCTTGTTCACTCCTGTCCACATGACAGGATCGGACACAGTTATGACCTCAGAGATGTGAAGGACAAGATGACAAGCAGCAGACTAGAAGTACTGAGCTGGTAAGGCAGGGTTGGTATGTGCTTCAGAGGACAGTGGGAGAAAGAATTTTCAAAAATAATGCTGTTGGTGAAAGCATAACATCACTTCTAGGAAAATCTGGAAGCGACATCTCACCTCTCTAGGGATCACCAGAAACTCTAAGGTAAAACCATGGAGTTTTTGATGATTGCTAGAGAGGACTGGCATCATTCTGGGGAAAATCTAGAAGTGACATAAGTACTTTGTAGCAATCACTGAAAGCTCTATGGTTTTACCATAGAGTCTCTGCCAATTCTTAAAGAGTTGTGATGTCTCTTCCAGGTTTTCCTGGAGATGACATAACACCATCATTGACGGCTGCCCTCTAAGTGTCCCATTGGTTGCCAGGCTGGGCCTAGCAACCCTATGGGGGGAAAACACAGCTGGAGTTCAAGAAGAAGAAGGATAAGGAGAGGAGGAGGAGATTGAATTTATATCCCATCCTTCACTACCAAATGGAGTCTCAGGGCAGTTTACAAACTCCTTTCCCTCCCCCTCCCCACAACCCCACCCTGGGTGGGGCTGAGAGAGCTCTTTCTAGAAATGCCCTTGAGAGAACAGCTCTGACATAACTTGTAACTGACCCAAGGTCACACCAACAAACCAAAAGTCACAGATGACATAAAAAAATCTCCTAAATTAATGAAGACAAGAGTCTTGTGTCACTTTCAGATCTGTTACAAAAAGTGATCTGCATGTTGTATTTTTTGGACAAAACATAACTCTTTTTGTCCGTCCCCCCCACTTACAGCTAGCAGCCTCTCTCGTTTCTTAGCCAGTGATTATATTGTTTTATAATATGCCGAAAGCGTTGTAGGCTCAGGTATAGATGAAGGTGAGCTCTTATGCGCTGAGAAAATTTAAAGCCCATGAAAAATTAACCAGACACCAAAACAGGGAGGGAAAAAACACCGTGAGCTGTGCCAAGAGAGCCTCCCCCCCCCCCCGAAACGCAACAAGTTATTAATTTATATGTGTTTACACAGAGGGGCAACCTCAGCATCTGGTTATATGCGGCTCATAAAAGACTCTTATCCATTATTTATGCTCTCTATATACTTGTCACGGAATTAAATTAGTATATTTATATCTTTTAAAATTCTGTGGAGGCAGGAATCCAGCAGATAAATAAATCAATTGAAGTTAATGGTGGGGGGACCTACTTGAATAAACTTCAAGGGTCTATTTTTTTTTTAAACAGTGACTGTATCTTGGGGCCTTGATCTAGTGGGCTGTTGTGGAAAACAAAGCAATAACTTTGTTTCCCTCAAGGGTTTGGGGAGAGGTGAGACCTCAGTAGGGTATAAGGCCATAAAGTCTGCCCTCTGAAGCAGCCATTTTGTCCAGGGGGGCTGATCTGAGTCATCTGGAGATCAATGATAATAGCAGGAGATCTCCAGGTGTGACCTGGATGTTGGCTACCCTGTTAATGACTAGGATATTATCAGGGGTCCGTTGGAGCGGGAGCGCACAGGAGCGCAGCTCCGGGAGTGAGGAGCCCAGGGGGCGGGCACATGACCAAGCCCCGCCCCCTCCTCGGCTTCCCTGAGCAGTGCAGAGGCGCAGCGCCCCGGGGAAAGCCCTGCTAGGGTCTTTATTGTTTTTAATGTTTTGTTTTAATAGTGATAATTTTATCATTGTTCCTTTTATGACTGTGTGCTGCTTTTCCAGAGACTTGCTCAAGGTGGCATATAAATTTTCTAAGGATACCATTTTTTATCTGGGCACATGGCACATAAGTACTGGAGAAATTTCACCAACCCTTCAGCAGCTTCCACCCCATCAGTTTGGTGTAGTGGTCAGGAGTTGGACTCTAATCTGGGAGAACCGGGTTTGATTCCCCACTCCTCCACATGCAGCTGTTGGTGTGACCTTGGGCCAGTCACAAGTTCTCTCAGAGCTGTTCTCTCATGAGAGGTCTCAAAAGACCTCTCTCAGCCCCACCTACCTCACAGGGTGTCTTGTTGTGGGGAGGGGAAAGGGAAGGGATGGGTGGTGCACATGTCCTGGGTATCTCAAGACTACTTGAAACCTGGTGGTTTCAAGGGAGCAGGAAGAGAATGAGGGTGTGTTCTTTATGCTTCTTTTCATTGCACAAAGTATTGAATGGGGAAGGGAATGGAGGAAGAGCAGGTCAGTTTCACTCAGCTGTGGAGTGGAGCCTGAGGGGTGGGTGTTGCCTTCTGACACACTTCCGGTATGTTAGGGGGTGTGGCATATGCAAATGAGTTATGCAAATGAGTTATGCTAATGAGCTCCTGCACCTCTTTTTCTACGAAATGACCCCTGGATATTATTGATCAAAATGGCCAGAGTGGGTGTTGAACTGAGAGTTGTGCTGATAATTCTCTAAGTTTGCTTCTTGTTTCAAAAACAGCACAACCAAACAGATTACAGGACAAATACGACACCCACTTCACCCAATGCTGGTGGCGTTTCAGTTTTGTTCTGTTATTCTTATGGCTGCTGGTTCCCCTCCTTCATCCAGTGCTGTATTTGATGTTGCTGCTTGTGGGAAGCACATTTTTAACTAAATATGTGATATATGATACAGACACACTAGTAAAGGAGTTGGAATTAGCTGCAGTACCCTATTGGGTGCCTACTCAATGGCCAACAACTTTGCTTTGGTATAGTGCATGAAATGGCCATAAGATTAAATCCATTGGTTTGAAATATAGGGATTGTAGCTGGATCTAGCCACTGGTGCTGCCCTTCTTCCTTAGTCACATTCCTTGTCATAAGAAAATAGTAGAATTCTGGGCACATGTGCATAGGTGAGTCTGGAAGCAATCACAAGAACATAAGAGAAGCCAGTATTGTATCAGGCCAATGGCCCATCCAGTCCAACACTCTGTCACACAGTCTGAATCCAGTCTGAAAGTCTTCAAAAGCCTGCTTCAAGAAGGAATTGGATAAACATATGGAGCAGAGGTCCATCAGCAGCTATTAGCCACAAGGTTTAGATAGGATCTCTCAGTCCGGGGCAAGTGTTACTCTGTATTCTTGGTGCTGGGGCGGGGGGGGGGGGGGGAAGCAACAGTGGGAGGGCTTCTGGAGTTCTGGCCCCACTGCTGGACCTCCTGAGGGCACCTGGTATTTTTGCCCACTGTTTGACACAGAGTGTTGGACCAAATGGGCCACTGGCCTGATCCAACATTGGCTTCTCTTATGTTCTTTTGTTCTTATATGTGGACTAACCTTGAGCATAATGAAAAGGAACTATTGCATTGGGAAGGGCTTTATTGTAAAATCCTAAGTATTAAGGGGGGGGGTGAGCCTCGAAAGGTTAGGATGGGGTGTGACTGTCACCAGGTCAACACAACCTAGGGCTGCTAAACTTCTGGTGTGAGGGTGTCTCACACCCCCAAGTGTCATGGCCTACTGGAAGCAGTGGCAGGAGAAAAAAATAAAAAGAAAGGCTCCATTATTCAGAAGGAAGCCCTTACCATAGAGTTCCTGGTGATTTCTAGACCTACCCAGAAGGGACAAGATATGGTAATGAGCAGTAGCTTAGATGGCTTTGGACAAATCCATGGAGGGTAGGTCTCTCAGTGGCTGTGAACCATGCTTGCTAAATAGAACCTCATCATTCAGAGGCTGAAAGGCAGCATGGTGTCATGGTTAAGAGCAGCAGACGCTTATCCAAAGAACGGGATTTGATTCCCCACTCCTCCTCCACATGAAGCCTGCTGGGTGACCTTGGGCAAGTTGTAGTTCTCTCAGAACTCTCAGCCCCACCTGCCCCACAAGGCACCTGTTATGGGGAGAGGAAGGGAATGCAAATGTAAGCCACTCTTAGATTCCTTGTCAGAGAAAAGTGAGGTATAAAAACCTAGTTCCTCCTCCTCCTCCTTCTTCTTCTTCATTCTGGATACCAGGGAACAGGGGCCTGCAGACAGGAAAACATCACTTGTGAGCAGGGCTGTCTTCCCTCCTTCCCTCCCCCTCCCTCTCCTCCTCCTCCTCCTCCTCTTCTTCTTCTTGGAAAAAGAGGTGCTGGAACTCTCAAGAGGGAAATCAAATTTTCAATCTGTATACTTAAAAACTCATTAACATTTTTTAAAAGAATTTTGTTGATGAGGTTTCAGGACTCCGTTCTGGTGCGTCCCCTCAGGGGAAAAAAAAACCTGCTTGTGAGCTTCCAAAGGAGCGTACCCGGCAGATGTTGGAGAAAAGTACGAGATGGCTTGCTTAGGAACGCAGTCCTTATGTTTGGTGTGAGACTGAACCGAGGCCTCACCAGACTCATCCCTATACCTGTAAGTAATGCTTGAGGAAGTCTGTTTCAGTGCATCTGAAGAAGTGCACATCTACCCATGCTAAATCACCCAGTTCTCACTTAAACCCAGACTTAAACTTTCTTGGTCTTAAAGGTGCCACTGGATTCAAACTTAGTTCTTGCATCTGTTTGTTATCTCTTTTATTTGCATGCTAATTTGCTGCTGTTCACAGGTCTCACTAACTGCTTTAATCCAATTTCAGCTGTACTTTATTGGTCAGTTACTTATGCATCTTGACTCTAACTAGCCCTTCTTGGCAACTAACCCACCCCGTCCTTTCTCTACCTGTATGTAAGGCTTAAAGAAGTCTGTTTCAGTGTATCAGAAGAAGTGTGCATCTACCCATGCGGAGCCTCTCAGTCCTCACTTCTACCCAGAATTAAACTTTGTTGGTCTTAAAGGTGCCACTGACTCAAACTTTGTTCTGTTGCTTCCGACCAACATGGCTTCCTGCCTGAATCTACCAGCAGACATCCAGTGGGCCGTCCTGGCGTAATCCCCTCCTTTGGGTTATGAGAGTCTATTGGTGCACTGAATGAAAACGGGAATTCCCCCACTGTTCTTGCTGTTGCTTCTGCTGTCCCTCACAGCTGATAATATACATGGGGTTCCCTCTGACACTGAAAGGTGGTTGTTTTCCAAAAGTGATGCAAACATTTCTTGGTTTCGGATGGTTGCATTTCAGCACCATAGCCTGCAATGCTTTATTTTAGCAACAGGAGTCCCCGAGGCTAGAATTCAGAGCTTCCAAATCGATGTTTGGCTGCCTCTTTTGCTGAGCTACTCAAGGGTTGCGGATTGAACTCTTTATCTGGGCAAGGATGACCCTTTCCATTGTGAATGGGTGTGTCCATTCCATGTGGCATGAAGGGAATAACACTTCTGGGTCAAACTTGGATCACTTCCTGGCAGTTGCGGTGTTGGGGTGAGGGCTTGCTCCGTTGCTCATCTTCCAGCCTGTCCATGCATTCAGTTTCATGAAGTCTCTGATCTTTGGACTTGTGTCTCCAGTTGCTTTCCACTCCACTTATTCTTGAGGCTGTCAGTGACCCATAGGGGAATTCCTGAAGGTTTGGAGGTGGAGACTAGGGAGGGTGGAATTGTGGGCATGGAGGGACTTGAGTGGGGCATAATGCCACAAAGTCTTCTTTACGTAGCAGTCATTTCCTCCAGGGGAACTGAACTCTGTAGTCGGCAGATCAGTCAGAATTCTGGGAGATCTCCAGGCCGCACCAAGAGGTCAGCAACCCTAGTGACCCACCACCATGCCACTGAATGATTTTATCTTAATGTACATAATTGATACCCTACTTCCCTCTCCAACAGAGACTCAAAGTGGCTTCAACAATCACTCCTTATCCATGGTATCCTCACAACAGCCCTGTGAGATAGCTACATCTGTGAGTGTATGACTGGCCCAAGGTCAATGAAGAGTACTGGACTCAGGAGACCAGGAACGGTGAAATCATTAAGCCTTTATTGAGTGATTCAGCATGCCCAGTAGATGGTCAGAACAAGCATGCATCCAGGGCTCCAGGGCCCTCATTATATGCTGGCCGGAGCCACACCTCCGGCCGCACCCAAAAGACCTGATAGGGGCTTAACATATGTGCATGTTTGTCATAGGTTCCCTAGAGGAGCCTTTGATTGCATTGGCTCCTCAGGGAGAACCTAGGTCCCACATTGGTGGAGGCTTTCAATCCGGATGTCTATTATTCCTCCAGATTCAAGCTCCCCTCTCTCCCTGACCATATGCTCTGGCCATGCGGCGGGCGCCATTACCTGGGAGCACATGGCAGGCTGGTTGCTACACAGAGCATACTACATTACAGTCACCCAGCAAGCTTCCATGGCAAAATGAGGATTCGAATCTGGTCTTCCAGATAACATACATGAGGTTCCCTTTGATATTGGGGTTCCCTCTGATATTAGATTTGGTTCTGCTGCTTCAGATGCAAGATAATGAATACTCCGAGGGATGCTCCTTTGAATGAGGAATAGCCACATCTATTCTTCATCTATCGAATGACAACAAACATCTTTGGACACCGCACAGATCTAGACGTGAATGACCCCTCTACCAAACTTTTAGGAATGCTATATCAGACTTCAGAGCTTTCTCTGTGGCCACATTTCCATTTGAAGGCAGACGAAACAAGGCCGCTCCATTCCCCCAGCCTCTGTACTTTATAAAGCAGATGCTGTTGCCTGATGCAGTTCAGATGGTTTTCTTGATGAGGTTCCCCTTTTACAGATGTTACGTAAGAGTTGAGGAGGGCCGGAAGAATGCTAAAATAGTTTGGTCAGGGTCCATCCACTCAACGTGTTTGTTTGTTTGTTTGTTTTTTGCAAAAGCGGAGTTGGTTTCATATTGCTGTGGCACAGCGGAGCTGAGGAACACAGTATATTAATTATCCCTCGTGAATCTCAGCCCAGAAAGCTGTGTGTGTCCCCCCCCCCCTTCATTTGTATTCAGCTGAGCCAGAAGCCAGGACTGGTGTGTGGGCAAGAGACTTCACAATTACATTGCATATTATTAGGGAATTTGGAGCATTGTTAGGGGATACTGTCCATCATTTGTTACAACAGGTTATGATGTACATGACTTATTACAAAAAAAGGGATGCTGGTGGTATGCAGAAGGAATTCCCTCGGTCCTGTCAGCAATGAAAACAGACAAAATGGAAGGAAATAGGGGCTCCGTTTGGAAACACCTATGCTTTGAACAGGGCCTCTTTTCTTTAGGTTTTGTAGTGGACTCAAAGAGATGTTGTTAAGGACTAGGTTTGGGAAATGCCTGGATAATTGGGGGGTGGAGCCTGGGGAGGGCGGGGTTTGGGGAAAGGAGAGACCCCGGCAGGGTATGATGCCACTGAATCTGCCCTCCATAGCAGCCATTTTCTCCAGGAGAATGGTTTGGATCATCTGGAGATCCATTATAATACCGGGAGATCTCCAGGTGCCACCTGGATGTTGGCCACCCTGTTAATGACTAGGATATTATTGATCAAAACGGCCAGAGTGGGTGTTGAACTGAGAGTTGTGCTGATAATTCTCTAAGTTTGCTTCTTTGTTTCAAAAACAGGACAACCAAGCAGATTATAGGACAAATACGACACCCACTTCACCCAGTGTTGGTGGTGTTTCAGTTCTGTTCTGTTATTCTTGTGGCTGCTGGTTCCTCCCCTCCAGCCAGGTCTGTTTTCCCTCTTGCTTCTCACAATCCAGAATCTCATTTGTGCACATTGGCAACTCTCTTTCCATCCTAAACCTGCCAACTCACCCGCTATGTTGGGCAATCTCCCACCACCGCCTCCCAGACTTTGCCTCTGCTTGAATAGAGCTCTCTGTAGAACTAAATAAAAAACAGGTGAAAGCCTAGACTAGAGCGCTGATGACATCCCTCCCAGGTTTTAGCCAGAAGTGAAGTCAACACCTACACAACAACATTTTTCTACTAATCTCCAATGGGCTGTTCCGTGAAGATGGTCTAGTGACTGACCGGCCTGAGAGAGAAAAGAGTAGGAGCACGATCCATAGGAAGCGAACGAGATAAAGAGTGCAGTTGGTGCAGAGGTTCATAGAGGGAAGTTCATTCCTCATTGGGTTGCTAGGTCCCCCCTGGACACCAGGTCGGGAAACTCTAGGAGATTTTGTGATGGAGCCTGGAGAGGACAGGGACCTCTGTGGGGTACCATGCCATAGAGACCACCCTCCAAAACATCCATTTTCTCCAGGGGAATGGATGGATCTCTGTAGTCTGGAAATGAGCTGTAATTCCGGGGGATCCCCAGGTCCCACCTGGAGGCTGGCATCCCTAATTTCTAAGCAGTGCAAGCGGGAGAGGGAAATCTGCCCCAGGGCTTAAAACTTCGCCCCCCCCCCCATATTGCCTAGGGTAAATAAACAACATAAGAGTGCACCCATCCAGCCTTTTGTCTTTTGTGTGGTTCCTTAAAGCATCAAATAGGAAGAGTCTCAGTTTGCTTCTCACAATTAGAAAAGATGCCTTTGCACACTTATCCCGTATTTTGACATATCTATTGCTTTGGTGTCCTTTCCCCCTTAATTAAATCAAAACACCTGCTGACCTTCTAACCTTAGCTTGTTATTTCGTTTTGGTTTTGCATAACTTAAAGCATCTCCATCATGTCACGTGTAAATTTGCTGCTCAGCCTGTCTATAAGTTTGAACTCTACCTTCCATTCCGGTGTATTTGAAAATGGTGCCGTGCACGCAAAAGCTCATACTTTGAATAAACCTTTGTTAGTCTTAAAGGTACCACCGGACTCTAAATTTGTTCTACTGCTGCAGACCAACAAAGCTGACTACCTGGAAATAGGAAGAGCATTTGCCTTTCTAGTGATCAATATACCGTATTTTTTGCTCCATAAGACTCATTTTTTCTCCCAAAAAAAGTGTGGGGGGGAAGTGCGTGCGTCTTAAACCCCTCTCACCTTTCCCAAGCCACGGCACCGAGCAGCGCTAGGTGCGTCTTATGGTCAGGTGCGTCTTATGGAGCGAAAAATACGGTATATTTTTCCTAATTAAATACTACATATCAAACCATTCAACAGACATATTATGTCGGTATCCAATGTAGTTTAATACGCTCTGTGATTGGTTAGCATTTGAGGAGGAGTCCAGGATGAAAGAACCAAGACTTGTCTTTTGCTCTCTGGGACCCTTGCAGTCCTTTAACTACATGGCTCCCAAGTAATGGCCTTTAAATATAAGCACTGACAGATTGTTACCTGATTTCTCCTTGGAGCACAGTAGCCGACGGATCAGCTTGTGGTCAATGGCTGTTTGAAGATTTGCTCCCCCTCCCCCCAAAAAAAGATTTATATTCATTCTTTTAGCAAAGAAGAGTTGGTGATTCATATATTAAGGTTATAGTCTAGTTTAATGAGGCATAATGAGAGTATTTTCTGTGTTTTAATGACGGGACTTGAAGAATGAATATTTCAGTTACTCCCACATGTTTCTAAACTGCATCCCTCCACTAATTGTTTTAGAAGGAGTCTCGCTGACTGGAACAGATAATTTGTCGATGGGGCCCTAACGTTTTTGAATGCATGCAGCAGAAGAGACTCATTTGCCAGTTTTGCATTCTGTTCCATATGGGACGCCTCCCAACGCACTCTTTGCTGAGACCGGTAGCTGAGGGTGATCAGAATGTGACGAGGCGCAGAATCTGAACCATTGGAGTCAATGGACTCAGAATTAGAACCATTAAAGTCAGTGGGCTCAGGAGGGCATAACCCTGCTTAGGATTGGAAGGCTAGGGATCAGGGTTGCCTCTAAGCTGAGTTAGTGTGAGCTGGCTCACAGTTTCTTAGCCTCCAGTTCACACATTTTTGACTCAGTTCAAGAAGGATGGCCCCAGAGCCAAACTAACGTATGCAGTAGCCAAATCGCTCACTCACAACTTTAATACCAGTAGCTCAAAAAAGTCGAATTTTTGCTCACCAGACTCTACAGCTTAAAGGAAGCATTACTGGGGATGATTAGCCTTGTCAGTTTTTCCAGAGAGTTCAAAATGGGGGAAGGGGGCAGAATCTAGGGTTGCCAGTCTCCAGGTGGTGGCTGGAGATCTCCCAGAATAACAGATGGTCTTCAGGTGGCAGAGGTCAGTCCCCCTGGAGAAAATGACTGCTTTGGAAGGTGGACTCTATGCAGGGCCGGCGGCAACATACGCTCAGGTGGGGCCTCGGCTGGGGCCCAGGATTTCTGGCAGGGCCTGCTGCTGCCAACATCCCCTGTCCACTGACTTGCTAGGGCTGTACCACCCATGTTCCCTGCTGCACATGTTCCCTGGTGCCAGTGGAGAAAGGACTGCAGGTATCTGTGAGCATGAGGCCTTGTGAGCAGACAAGGGAAGGGAAGAACACACAAGCAGGTGTGGGGAGATGGAACTCCCCGCTGCTCCCCCCCATTCTGCACTGGTTGCCAGGAGGGGCCTGGCAACCCTATACCCCAATGAAGCCCTGTTATATCCCACTGAGGTCCCTCCTCAACCCAGAGCTGGCAGTCCTTGCAGACTCAGTTGATATCCCTTGCTGTCAAAATCTACTTTGTGAGCATCCTTGAACAGTGAGAGAAAGCCGCCAAGGCCGCTTCACTGAAAGAAAAGCTCTGCTTACAGAACCAGCAGCAGCATTGCCATCAGTCTGGGGGGTGGGGGGTGGGGGGTGAGGGAAGCCACACATTCTTCTAGCCTCTGTTTCTCTCCATGTTGCTGCCTATGTGCTAGTTTTATGTACCTTCCGGTAGAACACGGATTCTTCTCACAGAGCCAGGCAAGAGCCAAGAGCATGTCATGACTTCCTTGCTCTTCTTTGGTACTGGAAGCGGGAACAGGTGACTGGCAGGGCAGTGTGATTCCTATGAGGGAGCTCTTCAATGGACCTGTAAAAATCAGGAACTGGTACAGTCAGCAGGAACTTGGATCCTCTTTTGAGACCTCTTGCATGAACTCTTGTCTGAATCAGGTCTTGCTTGATTATACATACACAGCTCCAGCAAATACACACACAGCCTGCGTATTTTGCCCAAATGCACATGATACCAGTGATACGAGCAGGATTGACAGCCTCCGGGAAGTGCCAGGAGATCTCCTAGAATTACAACTCATCTCCAGACTGCAGAGGTCAGTGCCCCAGGAGAAAATTGATACTTTGGAATATGCAGGGGTCATTTCGTAGAAAAAGAGGGGCAGGAGCTCATTAGCATAACTCCTTTGCATAACTCATTTGCATATGCCAAACCCCCTAACATACCGGAAGTGTGTCAGAAGGCAACACCCACCCCTCAGGCTCCACTCCACAGGTGAGTGAAACTGACCTGCTCTTCCCCCGTTCCCTTCCCCATCCAATACTTTGTGCAATAAAAATAAGCGTAAAGAACACACCCGCATTCTCTTCCTGCTCCCTTGAAACCACCAGGTTTCAAGTAGACTTGAGATACCCAGGACATGTGCACCACCCATCCCTTCCCCTTCCCCTCCCCACAACAAGACACCCTGTGAGGTAGGTGGGGCTGAGAGAGGTCTTTTGAGAACTGCTCATGAGAGAACAGCTCTGAGAGAACTTGTGACTGGCCCAAGGTCACACCAGCAGCTGCATGTGGAGGAGTGGGGAATCAAACCCGGTTCTCCCAGATTAGAGTCCAGCTCCTGACCACTACATCACACTGATGGGGTGGAAGCTGCTGAAGGGTTGGTGAAATTTCTCCAGTACTTATGTGCCATGTGCCCAGATAAAAAACAGTATACTTAAAAAACTTAAATGCCACCTTGAGCAAGTCTCTGGAAAAGCAGCACACAGTCATAAAAGGAACAATGATAAAATTATCAATATTAAAACAAAACATTCAAAACAATAAAGACCCTAGCAGGGCTTTCCCCGGGGTGCTGCGCCTCTGCACTGCTCGGGGAAGCCGAGGAGGGGGCAGGGCTTGGTCATGTGCCCACCCCCTGGGCTCCTCACTCCCGGAGCTGCGCTCCTGTGCGCTCCCGCTCCAATGGACCCCTGGGAATATGGACTCTGTGGCATTATACCCTGCTGAAGTCCCTTCCACTTCCAAACTACACCCTACCAAGGCTCCCCCCCAAATGTCCAGGAACTTCCCAACCTGGAATGGGTAACCCTAGACATGAGCTAGGATGCTGTTCTGTACAACATTTATGGCCACATAGCAGGGCAAATATGGCTCCCCATGGCTGTTTCAACTTGGGAAAATGGCACGGGAGGGAAGGCTGAAGGCTCTCCTTCCCCTGTGTTGCATTCCTGTGCAGGGTCCGGTCCCAGTGCTCATGGAACATGTCATGTCTGTCTGCCAAAAAGACAGAATTGGGTCAGGGAAACCCTGTATCAGAGGTGACGTGTAATTTGGCCCTCATTAGATTTGTCTTCTTGTTCGTTGCTTTTCTGTTAGTAATCTTTTCTGTGTTTTTTTTTTTTTAAACAAACCTTTCAGCTGATGGAATGCATCATTTTGGCTCACTATCGATGGTTGCAATCTTATGGAGTATGCCGTGAATAAGATGTATTAAAGGACTGAATGGGCATCAAGGAACTATTGCCATGCTCATGCTGTGGGTTTTTTGGTCCCTCCCCCCTTTAGTTTTGCTTGTACCTTGTACCTTAATGAATAAATGGTTTCCCCATTTGCTCAAATTGGAAAGTAGATAAATAACGAACACTCTGAGCGGCAATTACGACATTTTTGGCATTTATAGAAAATCAGTCACACATGCAGACAATAGATCAAATTAATATTTATGAAGCACTTATTTTCTACAATTATATCAAAATTGTTAATTATCGTTGGAGCTACTTAGCACGTCTACATTTTAGAATATTGTGATGTTGAAATTCAAACTATGGAAGAATGTGTCATCATTTTTTCCCCACTATTTGCAACGTATTATCAAATTATTTCCTCCATGAAAACCAACCTCCCTCCCTTTGCTACAAATAGGGGTTAAAAGGTATTTTAAGAACACTAATACACTGTTGGTTTAGTAGTTAGAACAGGGGTCCCCAGACTTTCTGGAATTCTGACAAACGATGGTGGGTGCAATCACAAAAATGGCTGCTGCAGCAGGCGCAGCCAACCACAAAATGTCAGGGATCAAGATTATGTGCCAGTCTATTAGTAGCTCTTCAACATTTCAGGCAAAAGCTCTGTTTATGGGATGCCTTTTAATCTGCGCAGCCAACCAGAAGCCCTGCTGGGAAAAGCCACACCTAGCCCCGCCCACGTCCTAAAAGCACTTGGCAGGTGCCGGGAAAGATGTCGGCGGGCACCATGTTGGGGACCCTGAGGTAGATTGTCAGGCTAAGATCTGGGAGCGGGAGATCCAAATTTCCGCTCTGCCGTGCAAGCTCTCTGGGTGACCTTGGGCCAGTCACACACTCGCTGCCTAACCTACCTCACAGGGTTGTTGTAAGGAGAGAATGATGTATGGTACTTTGGATTCCCACTGATGAGACAAGTGAGAAATAAGTAAGTAAATACTGATTGCCCCAGTAGTACTGCTGAAATGACATTTTCTAAGTTGCATAACAATATCCAGGCAGAAGAATCTTGGCTATCATAAATCTCAACAAAAATGTTAGGCCAGAACCAAGGATGGCATCCCCCCACCACACACAGTGGATATTCCTGATTCTGCCTGACTAAGGGTCACCGACCACAAGCTTCTGAGGCAATTGTGGCAGTTTGTGAAGTCCTGCCTGGCCTCCACAGATCAAGAAGATCTGGGATAACAAAATTTACTAGCAGGGCAATCTAAGGGATTGTGGAAGGGACTTTGGCCGTCTCTGAGTATCCCTCCAGGAAAATGTCTTGTCAATTCTTGCAGTGGTCAACAGACAGGGATCTCAGTTGGCCTCACTGATGTTATTATAATTTATTACTTCTTCTCTTTGTATTTATTTAGATATCTGCAGGGCTATTTTTGGGCAGGAACGCACAGGAACGGAGTTCCGGCTGGCTCCTGAGTTGGCCACACCCAGCAGGAACTCATTAGCATGACAGGCCACACCCAACAGCAGAAACTCATTAGGATTGGCTCCATTAGGGGTATGTGGCCTAACATGCAAATTAATTCCTGCTACAAAAAAAGCCCTGGGTTTTGACCACAAAGAAGGTAAACAGAATAAGAAGCAAAAGGTGGGTGTGGCTGGATGACCACTCTTCTGGTGACATGGGGTGAGGCCTAATATGCTAATAAGCTGTGCTGTCTGTGGTGTGGCCTAATATGCTAATGAGTTTCTGCTGTTGGGTGTGGCCTATTATGCTAATGAGTTCCTGCTGGGCTTTTTCTACAAAAAAAAGCCCTGGATATTTGTTATGTCCCTTTGTTGTCCCTAATGGGGACCCAGAGTAACTTATAATGTCCTCCTCCTCTGTACCATTTTATCCCATTGAAGTCTCTCCCCTTCCCCAAACCCCACCCTCCTCAGGCTCTACCCTAAAAACCTCCAGGTATTTCCCAGTCTGGAGCTGGCAACCCAATGCAACCCTGTGAGGTGGGTTACACTGAAGGAGCGAATGACCAGAGTGATGCCATCCATCTAGAGTCCATGGCAGAATGGAGACTCAGAGCTGCATCTCTCGGGTCTTATCCCACTGCCTCATGCCTTCGGCCATTTTTTTTTTGTTTTTGGTCCAGGCAACACTGAGCGGTTGCAGGGCTCATTGTATTGAACATCTTGTCTCTGAACAGCATTCCGTGCCTAATACGGAAATGTCCCCTTCCTCTCCACCCCGTTTCCTGGCATGTGGCAATTGCAAATTACACGAATTGCTGCAGAGCTGCTTTTCCCTACCCTCCTGTCTCTTGTTCTGTGTTCTTGGTATTGTGTGCCTGCGAGGAAACATGAAAGCCAACTGCTGCAAAAGGGTGGATCCGTTGCATAAAGGACTGTACACCAAACATTACAGAAGGCGTTTTGTCTTCTTCGTCATCCCGAGGTTTCTTCTTAATTTGAAGAACTGTTAACTTGAGCACGCTTTCATTTCTAATGAAGAAACGGGTGTCCGGAGCTCATGTAGAAGTCCTGTCAGCTTGTCTTTCCCCTGGACTTCATACTGAAGTTGCCAAGTTTTGCTCATCGAGACGGAACTGCTTTGTAAAGAAAGCCACGTTGTAGGCTTTCGCTCGGGATGAGGCTGGAGGGAACCCTTGTCTTTTTATCAGCATCAGGCGTGTTGCAAGTACAGTCAGAAAATAATTTCTGAAGTAAAGGTAAAGGTTTCCCTTGCTTGAAAGCCAGTCGAATCTGACTCTAGGGGGTGGGGCTCATCTCGGTTTCCAAGCTGAAGAGCCGGCGCTGCCCAGAAACATTTCCGTAGTCATGTGGCCGGCATGACTAGACGCCGATGTGCACAGAACGCTGTTACCTTCTCACCAAAGTGGTACCTATTTACAGGGGTCATTTCGTAGAAAAAGAGGTGCAGGAGCTCATTAGCATAACTCATTTGCATAACTCCTTTGCACATGCCACACCCCCTAACATACCGGAAGTGTGTTGGAAGGCAACACTCACCCCTCAGGCTCCACTCCACAGGTGAGTGAAACTGACCTGCTCTTCCTCCATTCCCTTCCCCATCCAGTACTTTGTGCAATAAAAATAAGCGTAAAGAACACACCCTCATTCTCTTCCTGCTCCCTTGAAACCACCAGGTTTCAAGTAGACTTGACATATCCAGGACATGTGCACCACCCATCCCTTCCCCTTCCCCTTCCCCTCCCCACAACAAACCCTGTGAGGTAGGTGGGGCTGAGAGAGGTCTTTTGAGAACTGCTCATGAGAGAACAGCTCTGAGAGAACTTGGGACTGGTCCAAGGTCACACCAACAGCTGCATGTGGAGGAGTGGGGAATCAAACCCGGTTCTCCCAGATTAGAGTCCAACTCCTGTCCACTACACCAAACTGATGGGGTGGAAGCTGCTGAAGGGTTGGTGAAATTTCTCCAGTACTTATGTGCCATGTGCCCAGATAAAAAATGGTATACTTAGAAAATTTATATGCCACCTTGAGCAAGTCTCTGGAAAAGCAGCATACAGTCATAAAAGGAACAATGATAAAATTATCAATATTAAAAGAAAACATTAAAATCAATAAAGACCCTAGCAGGACTTTCCCCGGGGCGCTGCACCTCTGCACTGCTCGGGGAAGCCGAGGAGGGGGCGGGGCTTGGTCATGTGCCCACCCCCTGGGCTTCTCACTCCCAGAGCTGCGCTCCTGTGCGCTCCCGCTCCAACGGACCCCTACCTATTTATGTACTTACAATTTCTTGCTTTCAAACTGCTGGGCTGACAGGAACTCACTCGGTCACACGTGAACTGCTGAACTACCGATCTTCCGGTCTGCAGCTCAGTGTCTTAACCACTAAGCCACCGTGGCCCTAATTTCTGAAGAGAGCTAAGCAAATGGTTTTCTTCATTGGCATAGGGTTGCCAGCCTCCAGGTGGAGCCTGGAGATCTCTAGATGGCAGAGATCAGTTCCCCTGGGGGAAAGGATTGCTTTGGAGAGTGGGCTCTGTGGAAGTATACTTTGCTGATGTTCCTCTCCTCCCAAAATCCCACCCCAGGATCCACCCCCAACATCTCCAGGCACTTTCCCACCCAGGGCTGGCAACCCTAAATTCAGCATTTCAGTGAGTTGATGAGGGGCACCACCAAGTCAGGTGTTTTAAAGCAATCTTTGCGTCTGGTACCAAATAGATGGCTGGCGGACTGGGTCTCTGATGGATCCATATTCTGAAAGAACCAGCTGGCCAGAAGACTAGGTTTATTTATTGTGGGTAACAAAAATATGCTTAAGAGCATAACCAATAGAGGGAATTAACTGATTAAAAATCTCACATCATTTCATAATTTAATCTAGGTATCTAAGGGGCGTTAACAGTGGCTTACACTGGTGAGAGAAAGATGTCATAAAAATAAGATAATTAAACAATTAAACTGTGATATATATGTAGTTATTTTAAAAAAGATATTAATCCCCTGACCTGGATAGCCCAGGCAAGCCCAATCTCATCAGATCTCAGAAGCTAAGTAGGACCGACCTGGGTAAGTGCTTGGAAGGGTGCTTAAATGCATTTCGGTCAGGCAAGGAAGTTCAGAACTCTGGCCTGCACCATTCATCCAGCCTCAGCGCAACGGCAGTCCAAATCGACGATGAGATAATGACAGCCTGGAAGCAACAGGCTGTGGGAAGAGATCCCACAAGCTTTACTTGTGAGGATGATGTGCCAAAGATGTCTTGACCAGCCAGTCCTCCAGGTCTTCATCTCTGTCAAAGGGTTCAGACCTGTCTTCGCAGTGGTTTTTCACTCCGGGTCCTCTGGCGCTCAGATGAAGCGATGCAGCTGCCAAGCTGGCATTGCTGATTAGCTGGCTCTTCAAAGGCCAGCCCAGTGTGTCTCCAAGGACCTAAAATGCCTGAGCTAACCAGACTTGTATTTAAAGCTCACTGCGACTCTGAAACAAGTGATCCCGCTTGCTCTGTGGTTCCTCCTGGGATAATCCCCGCCATGTTTAGGTTGTGAACCATTCTTGTATTTCCGTATACGAAGAGCCTGTTTTCATTTTACGAATCAGGAACACGCATGTCTCTCATCTTGTGGCACTTTTCCCTTTGGTTCTGAGGAGACCGAGATTGGGGCATTTAAAAAAAAATTACAATGCCCCCCGCCATGTTAAAAAAAACCCAAACAAAACCTTGATGAGGAATTTAACCCTGACAAAGGTGCTTAAACATAATAATTCCATCTGCAATCTGAAATTGAAAGGGAGGGAGCTACGGTCCTATGCCTGCCCAGCTTTTTTACTGAACACCAGAGGAGAAGCTGACCCTCTTTTCTGCATGTGTTTGCAAATCCCATAATCTGGCTGCCAGTGGAAGAGGGAGGACCGCGGAGCTTTGACTGATCTTTCTTCACTGCAGCCCTCATGTGCCATGTGCATTTGTTCAGAGGGGTCCTCTGACTGCGAGGCTGGATTTTCAGGACAAAGTTGTTGGGGGAAGGTAGGAGTGGGAGAGATCCATTCTGCCAAGGACTTCTGGAACTTTGCCTACTGGATCCAACTCCTTGACTTCAATTCATAAACGGATAGCTCATATCCATTACTTGTAGATAGGGTTGCCAGTCTCCAGGTGGTGGCCGGGGATCTTCTGGGATTACAACTGGTCTCCAGGTGACCAAGATCAGTTCCCCTGGAGAAAATGGCTGCTTTGGAGGGTGGACTCTATGGTATTGTACCCTGATAGCGGCTTGGAGCGATGTGGCACCACCTCTAAGTGTACTGCTTTGAAGTATCGTGGGGTATACCTACCAGACAGCACACCCTGCTGCGGGTTACACACACAGATATCCCGTAGCTAGGCATCCATACTACTGCAGCACCTCAGCCACGGAGCACACTGGCTAGTTGGTTTTTAAAATGCATGTACATGCATATGCACTCGTTGACATACATATGTGCTCATGTGCATACATGTTCGCTCATGCGTATGTGTGCAGATAGGCAAAAACTAAAAAAAAAAAACCATCCTAGTGGCAGGAGCGGAGCGCCAATCCATTATGTTTGCCGTCCCCCGCATTCAGACAGCTGGCCATGCACAATGAATGTGCAGGGTACCAAAAGCACCACATGTTATATGGTGGCTATTTTCAGGGGTCATTTCGTAGAAAAAGAGGTGCAGGAGCTCATTAGCATAACTCCTTTGCATATGCCATACCCCCTAACATACCGGAAGTGTGTCAGAAGGCAACACCCACCCCTCAGGCTCCACTCCACAGGTGAGTGAAACTGACTTGCTCTTCCTCCATTCCCGTCCCCATCCAATACTTTGTGCAATAAAAATAAGTGTAAAGAACATACCCTCATTCTCTTCCTGCTCCCTTGAAACCACCAGGTTTCAAGTAGACTTGAGATACCCAGGACATGGGCACCACCCATCCCTTCCCCTTCCCCTCCCCACAACAAGACACCCTGTGAGGTAGGTGGGGCTGAGAGAGGTCTTTTGAGAACTGCTCATGAGAGAACAGCTCTGAGAGAACTTGTGACTGGCCCAAGGTCACACCAGCAGCTGCATGTGGAGGAGTGGGGAATCAAACCCGGTTCTCCCAGATTAGAGTCCAACTCCTGACCACTACACCAAACTGATGGGGTGGAAGCTGCTGAAGGGTTGGTGAAATTTCTCCAGTACTTATGTGCCATGTGCCCAGATAAAAAATGGTATACTTAGAAAATTTATATGCCACCTTGAGCAAGTCTCTGGAAAAGCAGCACACAGTCATAAAAGGAACAATGATAAAATTATCAAACTGCCAGTCTGAACACAGCCAATGACTGTTGTAATAATACCTGGGGGGAAGTATGCAGAACACTGGTTCCTTTTGGAGGGAAGTCAGCTGGCAAATGTGTAAAAGGAATTTCCTCTGCAATTTCTCTGGAGGATTTCACACCACTTGTGGTAGGCTGTGAACAAACTGTTCAAAATACCCCCCCTCCACACACACAGTCGATGTGTACTGTGTACTGTTAGAGTGCCGCACCTCCGTTGTTTCATAAGCAAAGATGTTCATAATTGAGGCTACTGGCACCACAAAGGGGAGGGGGAATAAATTGATGCTCACCGTCGTTATCTATGTTAACAAGATAATACCGGCTTCTATCGCCGCTCCTGCAGTCCTAAGAGCAAGCGCTTACAGTGTGATGCTTCTCTGATGGATACTTAGCAACCAAAAGCTGATGTCAGAGAATGACATTTAGTCTCTTGACACTTCTCCCATTGATAGGGGGGAATTAAATCAAGAGCGTGTTCACATTTTAATCTTCCTCCCATCAAAACGAATAGATTTTCTAACATCAATAAAATATAGTAGAGGACATGCCGCGAATCTCACCTGGCTTACAACAGATAAGTCGTGTATCGAAAGGATGAAAAGTTATCTCTTACGGCACTTTGTAAAAATCGTCGGATCAGACTTGAGCTTAAAAAAAAAAGAAGGCGTTCTCAAAACAACGTTTATCAAGGGGGGAAGGGTTGGGCTGCAGACCTGGATTCCATGGTTTTGCAGACAGTCCGACAGTCTTGGTTTCCCCAAACCCATTGATGGGAGAACTGGGCATTATCCCCGCCCCCCCATGCATAGCCACCTCACCAACATCTAGGGGCCAGCATGGGATTCTGTTGTGGTCCATTAAGCCCTGGAAAGGGAGTTAAGGACTAGAAGGGAGCCACACACTTCTGCCTCCAGAAAGGGTTCTAGATTGGGTCAACCAACATCTTCACACTAGCGTAGCGCCTCCCACTGTATGAAAAGCAGAGCTTACAAAATGGGCAGCCTCATCCATAAGAACTTCTGTGAGAGTGGTGTCTTTGCCCACGATGGATCAGGACTTCAACTGGCAGCTAAAGGGAGAGGAACGTGGCTGGAAATGACTGCTGTTTGGGGTGACCTTGGCATCCCTGTCCTCCATAAATTGTAAAATGTATGCAAAGAGCAGTCAGAAAGTCAATAAAAGAAACCCTTCCTGTAGTCCAGTATGGAAGCAGGGCGCATAAATTTCCACTTTAATGCTAGATCGATACCGCAAACAGTTTATCCCCGAGGTCATAAAATATAATTTGAACACAGATGTTCTTCGCAGGACAAAACGTGGAGGAGAAATATTTTCCTGGAGAACCCTGGCCAGGCTGCTGTTGTTCTGGGCGAAATTTTAGTTTGATGTTGAATCAGTTTCATAGTAAGCTAGTCAGCTGATCCTTGTTTTAGACATTAAGGCCATTTCTTACATTCCAACATACAAAAGCATATCGTCACTGGGGCAATCATATTGTGCTGCCCTATTCTCCTCCGTAGTTTATGGCCTATATGTCCTTGGGTGCTCGATTGTCTGATGAAGCCTCTTGTATTCTTATTATTTTACAGCCACAGCTTGCAGAGACTTTGGGATGCAAAAGGCCCTTTCTGATTGGCTACCAAATAAAGACTCTCATTGGTCCTTCAGCCACTCTAGGTAACCAATTGCTGAGCCTCGCTTAGGTCCAATAGGATTGTTTGGACATAGTTGCATTGTTTGAAGTTATGAGTTGGAAACAGTATAAATTAAGGTGCCGCTCTCATAGAGCTGTGTTTGAGCTGAAGCAACGTGTTTGAATAAAAGCCTGTTTGTTTGATTCATCGCCTCCCACTCAATACTTAAAACTCTCCTTAGCCCTTTTCAGATGTTACAGCCACATATGAGCTCAACAATGAGAGAGTGTGCTACCCACAGTGCATAGGGTCTCCAATCTGTGTAAAATGGGCAACACAGAGTTTTTTTTCCCATATGTGCACAGCTTCAGTACACACAAAGAAGAACCCTGGGTTCTTACGTACAAAAGTGGTACTTGCCTAGTAAAAGCATGCATTGCTCATTTCACACAAAATAGCCAAGGTGCATGCTGGGAACATCACGGGGGGGGGGGGAGTGCAGGCTCCTGTTAGCGGGCCACAGTGTGTGGCTGAGTCTGAAAAGGGCTCTTGAGTAAGAAGTATCAGGAGGTTATTCCTGAAGCTCTTAGCCCTTATGATGTGTTTGGTACTGTAGGCCACTGAGGGAACTGAGCAATGGTAAGCAAAAGAGAGGCTAAGCGTACAGAAACCTCCCTTTTAAAGAATGAAACAAGAGAAGGGGTTTAGAGGCTCTAGCCCACAATGCTTTGAGAAGAAACGGATTGTGTCTTCTCTTAATTCAACGGCTGTATAAGAAAGCCACGGCTTCCGAGCAATCTTCCTTGTCGGCCTCTAACATTGCCTCTGTAACTCATTTGTTACAAGGGCCGGGTCTGACATAAGTGTCACTTTGTCGGGCCAGGCCATGTGCGCCATAAAACATAATGCCAGGTACTGGAGACAGAAACTGTATAAAGGACAGCAGCTGGTAAGCTCCAGGTTGGTGTATCCTCACTGCAAGGCCCCATGGGCTGGGAGGGGGGGTCTGCAGAGGAAAACCCATACGGGTGGACTGGAGAGCCCGCAGCGCAGCACTGGGCAGACACCGCCACACTGCTTGACTGCTGCAGACGAGGTTGTTCCTCCAGGCTGAAGTCACAATCTGAGTGGCTCCGCCCACTCCCCCCCCCCCCAACAGTCCCCTGTTCCCTCTCTTGCACTAGTTGCTTGTGGGCTGCACTGGAGCCCTGGATGGGCCAGTTCCGGCCCCCGGGCCTCATGTCTGACACCCCTGCCCTAAGGCGTTATTGGACTCAAATCTGGCTGTTCTACTGCCGACCAACATGGCTGCCCTCTGAAAATGGCTTCCCGTAAGCTACCGCAAATCCAATCCAATTAAAAAGCTTTATTAGCCATCTGTTACAAATTGCATAAACAGATCACACAGCATCCAAAAAAGCACAAATTAATGGTCATAAAGTTTAAACGAAGGCGGGACAAGGGAATTATCCAAAGAGCCTCATGACAGCTATGAGGGTTCCGGTCAGGTAGGAGATACAAAACTCCCTGTTTTTCAAAGTGGCCTTTAAACTTTGTAAAAGAGGGCTGATCAAGGAGTCCTTCAGCTCAATATAAAAATTACAGTGAAGCAAAACATGAGATTAAAAAATCAGGCACTATAAGCTACTTTTTTGGCTTTAGAGGTTAGGTAGTCGTGAACATTCTCAGCTAGTTAGGTCGCTGTCTTTTTGGTTGGCAAAGTTTCACTTTAACATTCTAGGTCCACGTTCTGCCTATATCTATTTCCAGCCGGGATGTTATTTGCTTACTCTAAGTTCACATATCACACACACCACACTGAGGTGATGTGTGTGTGTGTGTGTGTTCCTTTGATTCTCTTTATCTTTTAAGGATGCCTTTTCCACTGACCTTTAATGGATGGGAAGTTGCTTCGGACACCCCCAGGGGTCATATCAACAATTATTTTTCCTTCTTCTTGCTCTTTTCCAGTTTGACCCTATATAAACATCCCTTCATGGCAGCAACCACTGCCAAGAGGAGAGTGCAAATGTTAATTAGAGAAAATGGATTACTCACCAGTCTTTGCTGTGTCCATCACGAGTTCAGGCACATCCCGTGGTAGCAGTTACCCAGCATCATTACCGGCTGATAGATTTTCAATGGCTCGTCAAATCAGTCATGATGGTCTCATGTCAGTAATTCTGTACAGTGCTGGGTACTCTCAACTTCTTTACAAAGTGTAGGATGGGATGTATCTTAGATTTGTGGCCCAGACACGGGATTCCCTTCTGGTCAATCAAAGGTCCATGTTTCCCCCTACAATACAGAGAATATTGTTTTAGACTGTATTTACAGCTCTTGGGGGAAAATACTGAGGGAAGTTGGCCTCATGGCTTGTCAGAATGGCACTCTGTGGATATGTGGCTGTCTGTTGTTGGGTTTTTCACCACCCTCATGGAATTTATGGGCATGGACCCAAAACCTGAGTTCGGCAAGTGAAAGTTTGTGTTCTGCTGACAAAAGATGAGAAGTGAACATTGTTCTGGTTGCCATTATGATTCTTCTGCAACTTTTGAGCCACATCACAATATACACCGAGGCTTAAGGAATAAAAAGGGTACCCAAAACATACACTGGAAAGATGGCATGGTTTAACCTGATCTCATCCGATCTCGGAAGGTAAGCAGGGTCAACACTTGGAAGGGAGACCACCAAGGCAAACCACCTCTGCTTCTCACTTGCCTTGAAAGCCCCTTGCTGTGGTTGCCATAAGTCATTTGCAACTTGATGGCCCTTAGGTGCATAAACATACACTAGGTCCTATTTCCCGGTTGCTTGATCCATATTATAGTTACTCCTAGATCCTATGCATTTGCACTGTTCTCTTCTCGTAACACTAAAATATTTGTGGCTTCAACCAGCACCTCGATCCATGGAGTAGTCATCAAAAGTAGGGTGGCCAGGTCCCCCCTGGCCACTGGCAGGGGATGGGGGGGGTTGGGCTGCCAAATCCAGGCTGGGAAACTCCTAGATATTTGTGGATGGAACTTGGGGAGGGCAGGGACCTCAGTGGGGTGCAATGCCACAAAGTCCACCCTCCAAAACATCCATTTTCTCCAAGGGAACTGATCTCTGTAGTCTTGAGATGGGCTGTAATTCTGGGAGGATCCCCAGGTCCCACATGAAGGCTGGCAACCCTGCTGACATGTAATTCAGTGGTGCTTATCCCATCGACCTTGGCATAGGACTGCAGACAATGTTGTGTTAGAGCCCTGTGAAGAAATATTAGCCCTGCACAGATGTGCAGGGAGGGAGCACATGTGTGAGCACACTGGCCTCACCCTTTGCTACAGCGTGACCAGTAGGTCATCTGCCAGTGCAAACACATGGGAGATGTGTCTACATGTATGCTCCCTCCTCACAATCAGCAGTGTTTGGGAAAGCACTGGCACTGAGCAGATTCTTCCTCTAGGCGTAGGCACAGTACTCACAAGCTGGCGATTGCACATAGGTGGGGGAGGGGTTAGTGTGGCCATGCCTGCTCTCCATCCCCACACGTTCAGTCCATGCAGGGTGGGGGCCATCTGCCCAAGGCCATGGGCTTTTTTTTGCCATGGAGTTACAGCTGAATTATGGTGATCTCAAGGCAAGAGACATTCAGAGGTGGTTTGCCATTGCCTGCTTCCATGCCATGACCCTGGTATTCTTTGGAGGTCTCCCATCCAGATATTAGCCAGGGCCAGCCCTGCTGAGCTTCTGAGATCTGATCAGATTGGGCTAGCCAGGGACTGGATCCCACCAGCATTTTAGTTCAGTCTTGCCCAGTTCTCCTTTTACTACACACTGCATCCCACATGGCTTTTGTCTGTAAGTTTTTATATTCTCCACCATAGGCGTCAACTATGGGGGGCTCGAGCCACCCCCGAAATTTTCCGGGGGGGACTGAGCCCCCCCCCCCCGGGAAAAAGGTGCGCCCTCCACTGTGCCTCCCTCAGCCCTTCCTAGGGCCGCCGCCACCTCTCCCCCCCCACCTGGCCACTCCGACCCTCCCTCTGTCCGTCCAGGGGCCAGCTAAGCAAATGCCCAGCTGGCCCCTGGGCAGACGGAGGGAAGGAAGCAGGAGTGGTCAGGCGGGGGGGAGGCGGCAGCAGCGGGGACATGGTCCCGGCGGGCACCCGTGCTTTGCGCACGCGCACAGAAGAGCCCCCCCCCCCCCCCCGGGAGTTTTTAAACTCTACGCCCCTGTTCTCTGCCATAGCCTTTTTGGAGACTTTGTCTTCCCCTTTTCACTGGCAGAAATACTTATTGGCGATAAGTACCCAGAGTTCAAAAGGGTTTAGATGGATTCCCTCAAACATTTCCCCACACATGTAGGGTTGCTGGGTCCCCCCGGCCACCAGTGGGAGTTGGGGGGCGGGGCATGTTATGTTTCAAGCTGCTTATAAAAATCAAAGCTGGATGTCAGCAATACGGTATGTTGAAAACAAATTCCAAATGGCATACCTCATCTTCTCCCGTGAGTTTAATTGTTTGGAATACAGACCATGGTTATTTTCCTTCACTGTACAGAGTGAATGAACCGATTTAATATAATTATAAAAAGGCCATCTTTTATAGAAAGGGTGAATATAATGTGCATAAAGAAAGGGAGATTTGACTAAATATGTTTTATGGGAATGACTGTTTTTTTTCTGATTGCTTTGTCCCCACTGTGTTCATCTTGTACTTTAAAGGTGGGGGGAGGGGAAAGCAAACGTGGGGGGAGTCGGGGGGGGGGGAGTGTGATCCATGCATGGTGTTAGCTCACCACTATTCCATGTGGCTCTTGGATCAGTGAAGTGAGACGGCATGGAAGACAGATTACAGAATGACTGGAAAGGCCAACAAGTCAACACAGTCTGGAATTAATGAGGGGGGTTAAAGTCAAGAACAGGTGAAGGGAGAGGATTGAGGATTCTCCCTAGTGTGATTTTCCCCCACTTGGCATAGTGACACCCCCCCCCCCCGGTGCGTTCTTGGGTTGCCAGATCTGGGTTGGAAAATACCTGGAGACTTTGGGGGGTGGATCCAGAAGAGGGTGGGGTTTGAGGAGGGGAGGGGCCTCAACATGATACAACAATGCCATAGAGTCCACCCTTCAAAGCAACCATTTTCCCCAGGGGAACTCTCAGCTGAAGATTTGTTGTAAAAGCAGGAGATCTCCAGGCCCCACCTGGAGGCTGGCAACTCTAGTGCATTCTTTCACATGCACATTTAAACACAATGACCTTGAAGCAGGTGAGTAACTGCACAGAGTTATGCCACGGTGTACAACCTGTCCATGGCCTTGGCTGCTGTGAGCCCAACAATCTCAGTTCCCTGACCTGGTTGACTGTGACCCGACACTACTGGATCTAAATCATCAGAATGCTGTATTTAATCATCCAGATAAAATACTAATAGAGAAGGGGGGGACTTGTGGTCATTTTAGGGTTCTTCTTCTCATCCCCCTGCCATCTTTGAAGAATAATGATCAGCAGGAGACTCTGGATATGACTTCATTCATGTTTCTTCACCATGAGCATCCCTGGAAAGGAAACACTTTTTAAATTTGTCTCATCAACTTCCACTTGTGTAACTCTGGCTGTTCTATAGGGGCTTCTAGGCAACCTTCTCAGGGTGAACCACCTGTTTTGGTTAGTCTAGATTAATGGGGTTCCACTCATGGGCTGGGATCCTCAGGGGGGAGTTGCGGAGTAGCTGCTGGGTCATGAGTTGCTACAGAACTTCCATTTTTGATGGCGGTCCCCCCCCTTTATTTCCTCAAAAGGACCTGCTGCTCGTGTCCATTCTTAGAGAACAAGGGAGCCATAATCAAGTGTACCCTCTGCAACGTGCAGGGCTATTTTGGGGCAGGAACGCACAGGAACGGAGTTCCGGCTGGCTCCTGAGTTGGTCACGCCTACAATCAAAACCTCTGGCGTGTGTGGCTACAGATCACGCTGCCCTCCCCATGTTACACACAAGAGGGAAAGGCGGCATGTTATGCCATCTTTCCCTCTGGGGAGCCGGTTGGGATTTCCTTGTCAATTTCACTCTCAGCTGACTGGCGGGGATCCCAGGCACTTCAGCGGTGCCTTTCCCCGGCTGTCTGGTTCGGGGGGGGGGGGGATTGACTAGAAAAGGCGATGCTGAATTGGGGTGGAGAAGTTCGGGGGGAAAGAGGCAGGCTTCCATGCCTGCCCTGTGCTTTCCCACCCCACCTAATATGCTAATGAGCTGTGCTGATAGGGGTGTGGCCTAATATGCTAAGGAGTTTCTGCTGCTGGGTGTGGCCAATTATGCTAATGAGTTCCTGCTGGGCTTTTTCTACAAAAAATCATTGCACCAGGCACATTGCCACAAACAGGGTGTTTTGGGGGTGGGGTTCCCCCTGCCGGCCGGATTGGGGCTGGAAGATCTGGGGTCCAAAAAGTGGGCAGACCCCCGCCCCCATCGGGGGAATGGCAGCCTATCTCCAACAGAGTCCCAGTGCCTTGGTGACCCTGCCGAACTCCACCTGTTGTCTGTCCCCCACCCTACATTTCATTCCATATACCAGTAGGTTATCTAGTAATTTGGTTTACTGTTCTTCTTATCCAGCCAGCACAGATCTGATCACACACTAACTGATATTTCAACAAGGTTAATTCACTTGTTTGTGAACATGGTGCTGCGTTTGCCATATATAGAAGTAATTCACCACAGGGAAACCCTGGCAGAAGGCGAACAGTTCCTGTTAAATTAATGACCGTCCTTCTTCTACTCTCAAGGGCAGTTTGCTCTCAATAAGAATCATTGTTCAGTTGTAAAGATATCCAGGTGATGCACTGCAGAATAGTTATCCTTCAGGCAAAGGGGAAAATCTAGACCTTGAGGCCTTGGTGGCTATCCATTGTTCAAAAGTGTCATGCCCATGTTTCCGTAGGAGGTGAATCTTCTGTTTCAGATTTGAAAGATGGGTTGTGGTGGTGGGGAAGGATTGGTTTCTGCCAAGGTTATGCTGAATGGTAATCTTACCTTCTAGCTCATGTTTTTGATGTATTTTACCTGTGCTGGAAAGTCCTCCCCCCCCCCCCCCAAAAAAAAGTTGTCTTCACATTAGATACAGAATGGGAATAAAATCAAGAGCAAGTAATTGCTAATGTGTGAAGGAATCCCCAATAATATTGTTTGGGAAATTTAATGAGCTAAAATTTTGGGGCTAGGACTGGAAAAGAAAATGAATCAGGGCAATCTGAGTCAGATTGAGGTGATGAGAGAGAAGGTCCTACGACTGATAGACAACTTAAAAACAAATCAATCACTGGGCCCAGATGGCATACATCAAATGGGAACTTGTGGATCTCCTGACAAAAAATACGTAATCTTTCCTTAAAATCTGCCTCTATTCCTGAGGACTGGAAGGTAGCGAATATCACTCCTATCTTTAAAAAGGGTTCCAGAGGAGATCCGGGAAATCACAGGCCAGTCAGTCTGATGTCGATACCGGGTAAGTTGGTGGAAACTGTTATTAAGGAAAAAAATTAGTAGGCACATTGATGAACAAAATCTATTGAGGAAGACTTAGCATGGGTTCCGTAAGGGAAGATCTCGTCTCACTAACCTGTTAGTGTTCTTTGAGGGAGTAAACAAACATGTGGACAAGGGGGACCCAATAGATGTGGTTTATCTTGACTTCCAGAAAGCTTTTGCTAAAGTTCCTCATCAAAGGCTCCTAAGTAAGCTCAATAGTCATGGGATAAAAGGACAAGTCCTTTTGTGGATCAAAAACTGGCTAACTAAAAGGAAACAGAGAGTGAGTATCAATGGGCAATTTTCTCAGTGGAGGGAGGTAAGCAGTGGGGTATCGCAGGGATCAGTACTCGGTCCAATGCTTTTTAACTTGTTTATTAATGATTTGGAGTTGGGAGTAAACAGTGAAGTGGCTAGATTTGCAGATAACACAAAGTTGTTCAGGGTGGTAAGAACCAGGGAGGATTGTGAGGCACTCCAAAGGGATCTGTCGAGGATGGGCGAGTGGGCATCAATGTGGCAAATGGGGTTTAATGTGGCCAAGTGCAAAGTTATGTACATTGGAGCCAAAAATCCTAACTATAAATACACGTTGATGGGGTCCGAACTGGCGGAGACTGATCAAGAGAGAGATCTTGGAGTCGTAGTAGATAACTCAATGAAAATGTTGAGACAGTGTGCAACTGCAATGAAAAAGGCCAATGCTATGCTGGGAGTTATTAGGAAGGGAATAGAAAACAAATCAGCCAGTATCATAATGCCCCTGTATAAATTGATGGTGTGACCTCATTTGGAGTACTGTGTACAGTTCTGGTCGCCACACCTCAGAAAAGATATAGCATTGGAAAAAAGTGCAGAAAAGGGCAACTAAAATGATAAAAGGGTTGGAACACTTCCTATGAAGAAAGGTTGAAGCGCTTGGGGCTCTTTAGCTTGGAGAAACGACGGCTGAGAGATGACATGATCGAGGTTTATAAGATTATGCATGGGATAGAGTAGGTAGAGAAAGAAGTCATTTTCTCCCTTTCTCACAATACAAGAACTCGTGGGCACTCCATGAAATTGCTGAGCAGTTGGGTTAGAACAGATAAAAGGAAGTACTTCTTCACCCAAAGAGTGATGAACACATGGAATTCACTGCCACAGGAGGTAGTGGCGGCTATAAGCATGGATGGCTTCAAGAGGGAATTAGATAAACATATGGAGCAGAAAGTCCATCAGTGGTTATTAGCCACAGGGTATAGATAGGAACTCTCAGTCTGGGGCAAGTGATGCTCTGTATTCTTGGTGTTTGGGGGGGGGGGCAAGAGTGGAAGGGCTTCCTGCCCCCACTGCTGGACCTTCTGAGGGTACCGGGTGTTTTTGGCCACTGTGTGACAGAGTGTTGGACTAGATGGGCCATTGGCCTGATCCAACATTGGCTTTTCTAATGTTCTTATGTTCTCTTAATTTTATACCTAAAAATTAGGGTCGACCCCCCCCTCCCCACCCCGTATTGATGCTAGTTATTGTAAAGGTGGAAGGCAGATTTCAATACCGATTTATAAAATGCATCTGCCAGTGTGTTGTGGTTGACTGAGGTTTTAAATGCATGCCTTGTTTATTCCCGCTCCTATTGATTCGGCCGGTATGATTCGGGTGGCAGTAACACATTTAAAGCAAAATAGAAGAAGAAGAAGATAAGAGATTGGATTTATATCCCGCCCTTCACTCACTTGGAGTCTCAGAGCGGCTTACAAACTCCTTTCCCTTCCCCTCCCCACAACAGACACCCTGTGAGGTAGGTGGGGCTGAGAGAGCTCTTTCCCAAGCTGTCCTTGAGGGAACAGCTGGTACAGAGCTATGGCTTGCCCAAGGCCATCCAGCCAGGTGCAAGTGGAGGCGTGGGGAATCAAACCCGGTTCTCCCAGATTAGAGTCCGCGCACTTAACCACTACACCAAACTGGCAAATAACCCATCTTCTTCTTTTTTGCCCAAAATATAATTTTTTTAAAAGCAAAATATATGCTTGTTCCTTTTCCCTTTGCTACCATTGTATTGAACGGTTATAAGCTTTCATCTCTCACTAGAGGCCTTCAGCCAAAAAAGGTGGTTGCTATTTAAAATCAGTGAATAGATTTCAGGTTTCCTTTACCTCTGGCCATTCCTCTCTCCAAGATTTCCTTTAATTTGCCTCCCTCTGGCATTCCCTTCATCTCTAGCTCTGGCTTGGGAGATTACTGGTTATTTTGGGGGTAGAGCCTGGGAAGGGTTGGGTTTGGGGAAAGGAGGACCTCAGGAGGGTCTGGAGATAATTTGTAACCGGGGGGGGGGGGTTCCTACAGGCCCCAACTGGAGGTTGGCAACCATACTTCATTCCTCTAGACCACCTCTAGTACAATTCTGTGTAGACTTACCCCAGTCTAAGCCCATTGAAATCAGTAGATATAAAATGGAGTAACTCTTCATATGACGCACCCTGTATCTACACAGCATCAGACCCGGTGTCTCCTTTCCTGCTATCCCATTTCACTTGCAACCCACTGAATCCATTCCTTAATTATAATTCAGGAATGGAGTGGCACATTCTGAACATTCCACACGCTCTTTAATCAGTTGGCTCCATGATGTGTCACTCAAGCTGTCCCTATCCACTGGCTGTGTTGCCTGAGTCCCACCTCCAACATTCTAAACAGTTTGCTGTTCGTCCCCCCCCCCCCATAGCCAGTTGGAAAACAGAGGTCATTTGCATATGTGGCCTGATTGGCCATTGCTTCTAACATTCTAAACAGTTTGCTGTTGCTGTTGGGAGTCATTGAATGTGTCCTGAGGTAAAATGCATCTCCCAGTCTTCCCTTCAACGGTCACTGGAGTTGCTAATCACTGTGTTTCCCAGCCACAGCACATCATTTCCCCGACAGAAAATTTCCCAGCTATTAGAACTGATCTCCAGATGACCATGATCAGTTCTCCTGGAGACAATGGCTGCTTTGGACAGTGGACTCTATGGCATTATACCCTGCTGAAGTCCCTCCGCACCTCAAACCCCACCCTCCCCAGGCTCTACCCCTCAAATCTACACGTATTTTCCAACCTGGAGTTGGCAACCCTGTAACTGGCTATGGAACCGCTTTCCAGACCCTTGGAACCCAGAAGACATGGCACAGGAGGAGGTGCTTTTCTACCTTAGCTGCCACTGCATAACCCCAAATCAACATAAATCAGAGGTGGAGGGAACCATACCGGTTACCATGAGGCTGTCCTCCCATACTGCCCACTTGGGGCAGCAAAAGGACTTGAGACAGCCCTGCCTTCTAGCTAAGCAGAAGGAAATAAACACGGCTTGCCTCCCTCTATTTTCCCCTTCCCTCTGCTGCCCCATGAGCCATAGCCGGAACAATCACCTGGAACTTCCTTCTAGAGCCTGTTATATTTCTTCCCACAATGGGCCTTACTCCTAGTTTAGTGATAAAGTGTGAGCCAGCCATCACATTGCCTCAGAAGATGCTCAAAGAGTCTCCAAAGGATAAAGTTTCATAATCATGGTGGGTTCCTGTAATGTAGTATGTTCTGTGTAACAACCGACCTGCCATGTGCTCCCAGGTAATGGCACCTGCCGCATGGCCAGAGCACATGGTCAGGCAGAGGGGAGCTTGAATCTGGAGGAACAATAGACATCCGGATTCAAAGCCTCCACCAATGTGGGACCTAGGTTCTCCCTGGGGAGCCAATGCACTCAAAGGCTCCTCCAGGGAACCTATGACAAACATGCGCACATGTTAAGCCCCTATCAGGTCTTTTGGGTGCGGCCAGAGGTGTGGCTCCGGCCAGCATGTAATGAGGGTCCTGGAGCCCTGGAAGCATGCTTGATCTGACCATCTACTGGGCATGCTGAATCACTCAATAAAGGCGTCATGATTTCACCGTTCCTGGTCTCTCAAGTCCAGTACTCTTCAGTTCCCCTCCCACATGCCATTCCATTTCAGCACACTCACTGGGAAACTGTGTCATTTTTGCCATATGTTGACAGAGCTTGAGGGGAAACAAGCAGAAGTTCTGAATTATTGCAGCAGTCAAAACCAATATTGAATCAAATCCACCAATTTACTGGGTCAAAGCATAGGGGGTGAAACTTGAGTTAGAAAGCAGCCCTGTTCATTGACTTCTGGTTCCTCAATTCTCCCTTACAGGAGTTTGAAAGACTTTGTGTTGAACCTGATAACTCGTACGAAGAAGCCAGCTAGGTGTGAGGACAAACGTCTGTTGGCCACTGGCAAAGGCAGCTCCATGATGTTTTAGAGTGATGCAGGGGAAGGGGTGTCAGCAGTTGAACACACTAACACATAACGCTGCCTTATACTGAATCAAATAGACTGTAAGAAATGTTTCACAAAATTACTTGGATAAATTATTAGGGACTGTGGTCTATGCCACTATGTATAGCTTGCTGAAACTAAAATCCTATTTTGTAATGTCTGCACCGCTTAATGTGCCATTTTTGCACTAATTAGTATGTATGTTTTGCTTCATTTCTATTTTCTAGACTTCTGGTTGGTTCTGCAGCCCTAACTCCTATGCATTGTTCGCTGAATGTCTCACCCTGAACATTGTATCGACTCACTCTGTGTAATCGGCCTTGAGTTCAAGTGAGAAAGGCGGACTATAATTAACATAAACCAATCAATCAGGGTCAGTATTGTCTACTCAAACTGGCAGGGGCACTCCAGGATGTTAGGCTGAGGTCTTTCATTCATGAGAGCCAGTTTGGTGTAATGGTTAAGTGTGCGGACTCTGGGAGAACCAAGTTTGATTCCCCACTCCTCCACTTGCACCTGCTGGATGACCTTGGACAAGCCATAGCTCTCTACCAGCTGTTTTCTCAAGGACAGTTGTCTCAGAGCTCTCTCCGCCCCACCTACCTCACAGGGTGTCTGTTGTGGGGAGGGGAAGGGAAAGGAGTTTGTAAGCCGCTCTGAGACTCCAAGTGAGTGAAGGGTGGGGTATAAATCCAATCTCTTCTTCTTTTCTTCACATCCCCAGCTTCCTGATCTGCTACCTGGAGATGCTGGAGATTGTTCCCATTTGACCCTCCTCTTGTGATGCAATGAACACCAATTGCCAGGAGCAGAGAGTGGCCCAAATATGCCACTTTTGTCACACTGTTGTGACAATTTAGCATACCGTGGCCCAGCAATCTTTCCTTTCCCCCAAACCCCCCCCCCCAAGTTGTAGATCATGGCTGAGCTGGGCTCAATCCCTTGAATATGTTGGGGAAATTGGTAAAAATACTTAAGTACTTAGAGGCTGCGATGGATCTTTGCTTCACTGGAGAGGAGGCATTTCTTTCTGTTTAAAAAACGTTTATTTCTAAAGGGCAGGGTACACAGGAAGAGCTAGAAAATAACAAGGACCAGGACTGCATCTTCAGAGCTACAAAAGACCAACCATACGGTCTCACAACACCACAACAGCAATAGAGAATCTTCTTCTTGACCCCTAGAAGGAAATCAGCTGATTACATTAACCAATGATTGCTAGTAAACACACTTAGATTCCCTGGGCTTTCTTTCCATTGGCTCTGTGCCAGGTTTCCCTTCCTGGTCAGTCTAAACCAGTGATGTCAAACATGCGGCCCGGGGGCTGGATCAGGCCCCCCGGAGGGCTTCTATCAGGCCTGCACTGGACCTGGCCATCTCCTACTTCCAGTTCTGTTGCTGCTGCTACATCATAGCTTGCCGCGCCAGTCTCTCTCAATCACTCATCCATTTCATGTTTTCCCCTGGGTCTCTGCGTGAGATTTCTGTGGTGAATGTCAATAAATCAAAAGGAGGTTTGCAGCTTACAGATACACACTTGAACAGCATACTCAGGATTGCAACAGCACAGACGTTTTAATGCAATAATTCAGAGCAAGAGGACTCAGTTCTCAAAATATTGCAAGAGTGCTAATGTTTTCAGCACGTTTTTATTATGAGTAGGAAAAAAAACACCTTTGTGTTTGTGTTCTTTATAAAGTTTATATCTCTGCTACCTGGCATTACATTTTATGACACCCATGGCCCAGCCCAACGAGGTCTCATTTATGTCAGATCTGGCCCTCATAACAAATGAGTTTGACACCCCTGGTCTAAACAATAGCACAGAAGGTAGAACAGATTAACCCTATAATGACTGGAATCTAGACCTTGCAACTCATATATTTCCAACAACAACAACAACAACATGAAAGGGCTAAAAAGGGATGGGGGTTGGTTGAGCTTAATACTGTCTTTCCTCTGGATTGGTTGTGGACAGAGTTTTGCCTGATGTGGGCACTCTATTTCCCCTTTAAGTTTTCTTTGCTCTGGTTTCAAAGGGAACCCCGGGAACCCCACAAGCCATGCTTGAGATGAGCACAATATTGCATGGACGCCCCTAAATAAAGCAGGAACATGTTGTGTTCCACCCAGGGGGAAATCTCTGTATGGAAACAGTTCAGGTCAGACTCCTTTGCAGTTGAAGACAGGGTGATGCAAAGGCTGGAGGCCACTGACCTTCTTGCAGGATTAGAGATCCTAGTTCTTTAGACGATTGAGCACAGTTGACCCAGAGGGATCATGGAGTGTCAGGGATCATAGAGTGTCAGCTGATCTGTTCTGGGATCTTGCTGATCTGACTGTCCGCTCACCTTTTGCTTCAGGAATGGACCACAAGCTGGATTCCTTTTTTACTCCCCTCGGGTCAAGTTCAAGACTGGCTTCAGTGTGAAGTCCTGACATGTATGAATAGTAGGTTTGCCAACTGTGGGTTGAGAAATTCCTGGAGAGAGAAGAATGGAGCTTAGGGGCAAGAGGGACCTCAGAGGGGTATAATGCCATACAGTCCCCCTTCCAAAGCAGCCATTTTCTCCGGGGGATCCGATCTCTGTTGTCTGGATGTCAGTTGTAATTACAGCAGATCTCCAGCTCCCACTTGGAGACACTGTTCCCTCTAAGCTGCACTAGAGGGCACTGGCACATAAAGTTTTAGCTGGCTGCTCACATGTTTCAGCTTCCTGCTCACAAACCTTTCCCCCCCTCCATTGAAAACAATGGAGGATGGGAGCACCTCCTTCTGGAGCCCATAGAATTGGACTCCCTAATCCAATCTTTTTGAAACTTAGAGGGGTTTTTGAGGAGAGGCACCAGCAGCTATGCTGAAAATTTGATGCCCCTACCTCAAAAAAACAACTCCCAGAACCCCAGATACCCCCAGATCAATTATAGCTTTTGGGACTCGTTGACTATAATGGTCCCCTTAGGCTATGATGGAGCGGGGGGGGGGGGGAATCATTCTTTTTTGCACACTCCTATTATGCTTTTCAATATGATCTAAAACTACCTTTAGTCACAGAAAAAGTGGGGTATAAATATTTTAATAAAGAAGTAGTTTGGGCAGGTTGATAACATGTAAGCAACTCCCTGTTTGTTAGGTTAGGCAGGGTTCTGGCAGTGATTGTTCCACCTCTGCTATACTTGACCTGTATATGCCATATTTCACTTTAAAAAACCCATTAAAGCAGACTGCAAGAGTCCCGTCCCCCCGGTGCTGGTATGTCTTCTAAGGTTCAGTGCAGGGCAATGTTCCAAAACCAGGTCTACCAGTATAGTGGACTGGGGTGGGTGGACCTGTTCTCTGGAGGCCAGGTCTACCATTACAGTGGGAAGGGGCTGGTAGACATGGTCTCCAGAGGTCTCATCTACCCCCAAAGAGGACAGTATTTTCTGTGATGAATTTTGACTTGATTCTGCGTTCTCTTATAATGTTTACATTATTTTAAAAAATATCATTTAAATATAGTTTAAAATAATTCATTCAGAGATATTTACAAGGTTATGGAAATCTAAAAAAACCCCTAATTTATGCCATAGTCAAATGTAGACTCGCTCACAACTTTAATATTACTGGCTTTTTTTTCGCTCACAAGGTAGAATTTTTGCTCACAACAAGCTTAGAGGGAACAATGCAACCCTGATAAATGGGGTGTGTTTCACTTGCAGATGGGTTGAAGGGGGCTAAATCACATGGGCACCCATATGACATCTAAGCATTCAGAAGTGACTCTAGTGCAGGTTGTAAAAGGAATGTCAGGTGTGGACCTCACACACCAGGACTTCCTGTGTATTGTAAGGACAAACTTCATTTTCGGTTGCTATGAAATGGCTTTTCTCAATTGCAGCCCTTTTTAAAGAGAAAAGAACTCCCTCCAGGTCAAGTGTTGACCACCATTTTATAAAAGAAGTGTTCACATTTATAAACTGGAATCCCAATTAGTGAGCACAGATCCTCTGCTAGGACAACCTGCCCCAGTTCTGAACATTTAGCTGCTTTTTGCTGCTACATCTGCTACAAGAACTGTCTTTAAAGGCACTATTTAGCATTCTTCCTCTTCTTTTTAAAAAAGGGTTTTTGTGGATGGTTTGCAGGCATGAAATAGGTTACCAAATCACACACTTCTCCCCCTGCATTTTATGTCAGAGTGCCTCTAGAATCCCATCCTTTACGAAGAATCCACTTAGGCGCCATTCTGTGTGGCATTTTCAAAGGCTCAGGAGAAGGAGGCAATTGAATTCTTGGGTGAAATTAGCAAATTATAGCTCTTGTAGCCGTTTGGATTTTAACTATCTTAAAAAGAGCAAAGGGCAGTAATTGGGAGTGGGGAGGGTGATCTGTTGCAAATAGGGATATCTGGGAATGGGAACGAATGAACAAGTCCATGGCTGCTGCAGTGAAACTCATTAGTGCAAATTTAGGCCACAATTCAGCAGAGAGTTAGGAGCACATACTGCATGGATTCCAGTGCGGCTGATCATTATGCTGCGCAGGGTCGACGGTTGAGTTAATTAAAGTGCCAAATGCCTTTTTTTCTTAAGCAAGGTTTTGAAAGCTGCGGTCTCTGCATGCGTTTGCAGTGTATTTGTGCATGAGCTTAATGCTGTATGAATAACAGACATAGGATAGGGAATGGGGATGAGATGTCTCCATAGCTCATTCAGCCTCACTAGGGAGTGGCACTTGTGCCCTACAGACGACAGCCCCACATATTCACTGAGTGTGCAGAGAGGGATAAGAGGTATACCTATTTCACCTCCTACCTCTGCACAATTGGTGGTCATCAGCTGGGTGTGACTGCACAGCGGATGTGGTCCTGCAAACTCTCCCTCCCTATATCATGCAATATCGCTGATCACAGGAAGGGGGAAAACGTGGCCACATCCTCCTCAGTGAATGTGTGGGGATATCTGTACTGGGCTTCTGTCATTAGTGACTGATGGGTGGGACCTCCAACATCAAAGTGGAAGCAAATAACTGGTTCACCTGGTGGATCTGTTTTGGTTTTCCAAACTAATTCTCTTACTTATTTCTAACCAGCACCCAGCTAAGGCTGAGGGAAGCCTGTAGAGTGGGATGTAGTCAGCCTTGTGGAACCTTTGGGCACTCTTGGGATTTTGAGAAGAGGGCCCCATGATAAAATGGCTACCAGGGGATGGATAGGACCAGTCACAAAATGGTTATCATGGGGTAGGTTGACTTGCCTGGCCAGTGAGGTCTCTCAACATCCTTCCAGGAGACCGAAAGTGATGTTTGCATTTTCAGGCCTACTTCTGGTTTTGAGCCTACTTCCAGTCAGGGGTGACACTGGTTTTGGGGCAAAACTTAGTAAATTCGACTTCAAACCATGGAGTTTTGCCCAGAAACCAGAGTGTCACCCCCAACTGGAAATAGGCTTGAAACCAGAATTCCATCCGGAAATGAAAGTAGGTCAGTTGGGGTGGGATTTCCCCTTGCCAGCCACCTGGTTGGCAGTGGGCAAGAGCCTGCAAAAATGGGGCTTCCCCCACTCCCACTGGGGGGCTGGCAACCCTATCATGGGGGCTCAGTCTGTTCAGAAAACGTCGGGAGGTTCCGCCAAATGTTTGTGTTTTTTTTTGTAAGAAAGTTTTTATTTTTCAAAACATTAAAATTAATACATTTGTTTTATACAAATCCTTTTTCCATATTATATAACATTTTGTTCTATTTGTATAGTCTTGCTTTTATCTTGTATTGGTGGTTTCCCACCACATCTGAAGCATAACACATTTTCCACTTTATCCAAAATAGTAATATTTATCTCTATGTTTACATTTCTGGTAACGGTTATATATCTTTAAAATACTTATATACCAATTCTTATTTTCTATATTCTTATATAATTCTAAAAAACAAGTTCATTATCTAATTATCCTTAGTTCCGCCAAATGTTTGGTGGTTTCAAGTTTATATATTTATTGTTTCAAATTAAGCATTCCTCTATCATGAAGGTAACTGATTCCAAATAAGCACTCCCCACAGACATAAAAATGAGCCCTTTGTGCTCTTCAGAAGCACCTCACACTCCAGCAAAGTGAAAAAAGCTGGAATTGGGAGTTTGCTTTGATAAGATGTTTTGGGGAAGAAGCAAGTGGGTGCCAAGAAACACATCAATAGGTGCCATGTCACCCATGGGCACCACATGTTAAACTTCACTTCAAGAATAATCTTAAATCTTCCACTCGTTGGAACTGAGCCCAACAAGAGTTTCATCAGTCATCCATAAAGGTTTTTCCATTTCTTTTGGCTACGGGAATAGTAATTCTGCATTCTTCTTTGATAGTACATCTGGTTTTAACCCATAGTTCTTCTGGTTCATGTTCGCTTGATCATAGTAATGCAAATAGGTTCTTTACATGGTATTTAAGCTCTTCTGGGTCCACTTGATTTCACTAACTCTGCTTGGGATTGCACTGTTGATGCATTGTTTCAATTTTGGCAGCAGATAACATATATCTTCCCCTAAACAAATGCAAAAATTAAAGAATGTATACCACCTGGGATGAATTAATTTCCAAATGAAAACTTTTGGTGCTCTTCCTTTTCTCTTCTCATAGCCATTTGCTTGCAATCAATACCTCTCGTTAGTGTCTGTGTAAAGATTTAATTATCAGCCAATCAGGAATCACATAAATGGAATGGTTTCACCTCACTGTGTAGCCAGTCAGTTTTAGTGAAGCTATGGTCACAAATGATGTCAGTTTGGCATGCAGAACAATTCTAATCAGAGCTCAAACCATCTAAAGCCATTTTAGTCAGTGGGCTTAGAAGGGTGTAACTGTGTTTTGGATCACACAGTTACTGAAAGAGCCGGGAGGGGACACAGTATAAATGAACAACACCGACAAAAAATACACAGGAATTGCTAAATCACTTAAGGGACTTAAGTTAGTGGTTTTGTTTCACCCTTAGCTTACAGCCGGTGTGCTTTGTTTTAACACCAGTGGTCCACTAAATCTTCTGGAAGCTTACAAGGAGAGAATTAGAGTGATTGTCACTGCTGATTGTGCTCAGGGTCTGGCTCTCAGCTTACAATTCCCCTTAACATAACAACTGTGCACCCTCCCACACACACATTTTTGCTAGTCTTTCATTCAGTTTGGGATGCATGGGTCGGTGAGTGGCTTTCCCATGAACTTTCCAAGCCTGGTGAGCTGAACTTGGGGATGCTTCACCAAACAACATAGCCTCCTTCAGGGCCATTTTTGGGGCAGGAACGCACAGGAACAGAGTTCCGGCTGGCTCCTGAGTTGGCCACACCCAGCAGGAACTCATTAGCATAATAGGCCACACCCAACAGCAGAAACTCATTAGGATTGGCTACATTAAGGGTATGTGGCCTAACATGCAAATTAATTCCTGCTACAAAAAAAAGCCCTGGGTTTTGACAACAAAGAAGGTAAACAGAATAAGAAGCAAAAGGTGGGTGTGGCTGGGTGACCACTCTTCTGGTAACATGGGGGTGTAAACTGTAAATTACAGTTCAGTATTCAAAACTGCCTGTATGAATGGGGTTCTTCCAACTGATACCTTGGCCCCTAGTTATCACTTTCATTTGTTTTGAACCACTGGCAAAATAAATTACATGTTTTTTCTATCTTGGTCCAAAGATATTATAGGGAGAGTCCTCCACTTCAAGTTAAAGGTAAATATTTCTGTTAGATTCAAGTCCAGCAGCACCTTAGAGACCAACAAGAGTCTCAGGGTATAAGTTGTCAGGAGTCAAAGCTCCCTTCACCAGATGCACATCTGCCAAAGGGAGCGTTGCCTCTTAGAAGCTTATATCCCAAAAATCATGTTGGTCTCTAAGGTGCTTTTAGACTCAAATCTAACTATTCTATTGCAGGCCGAAATGGTTACCCTCTGAAATGATATGTCTGTGTTTTAGAAAGTGATCTTAAGCCAAATCTACACCTCCTCGCTGAAGTAGTTTGACTGGTGTCTTTTCCTACACTCATTTCACGCGGGTTTCAAATTTCACTCCCTGGGTCTGAAGAGCAGTAAGCAACAGGATCTCTTTAAAGCAGTGTAATGCTAGCTTGACAACAAGAGGGCAATTGACAAATGTAGACAGTGATTTTTAAACTAGGACAAGTATGGTTTGAAACTAGAAACAGGTATAGACGGGTTTTTTTGAAACTAGAATAATTCCAATGGGACAGTCAGAGGTAGATTTGACCTCAGTGAACAAAGCCACCAATGTTATAGTAGTGTCCTCTGGGGACAGGGAAACATCATGCCTGGTGCACATAGATCTTGAAATCATCAGTAGGGATGGGCACAAACCGGGGGTGGGGGGGATGTGGTTCATGTTGGTTTGTGATTCGTGGCTGAACCACGAACCAAACTATGAACCAAACTGAAACGGGAGATTCACTTGCAAACCGAATAGGTTTGTGTTTCACGGCCCTGCAAACCCTGTTGAAAGGGACTTCAGTCCTTTTCAACAGGGTCTGCAAAAAGCCCAAAAAAACTTTAAAGGGCTGCTTTGGAGGGTGGACTGTATGACATTGTGCCCTGCTGAAGCCCCTTCCCTCTCTAAACCCTGCCCTCCCCATGCTCTACCCACCAAATATCCAGGTATTTCCGAAGCCAGAGTTGGCAACCCTATCCACTACCCCCCTCGTTCTTCGTCCGCAGGCCTGCATTTTGAACCACAGCAACATACATCTAAAGCTCCGCATTAAAACCTAGAAACATGGGAAAATATTTACATAGTGAGAACATCACAGAGCTATTTTCGCACTTCTTTGCACCCAGCCTTCAGTTTTGTATCCTTTGGCTCATGAAACAAGTATTTGCCTCAGATTACTCCATTTTTATGTCAGCAGGACACATTTGGAAAACAGTTGTTTCGGGTTCCATCAACCTGGTAAACTGCCCCCCCCCCTCGACATTTGGCTTTCAACTGGAAGTTACATAACATTTCCTCTTGTGTGTGTGTCCCCCTCCTTTCTTTCTCTGTGTTGAAGCCAGCAGCTTCTGCAGAAGAGTGTTAGTCACCTTTCCCTTGAAATGGCCTCATGTGTTGCCTGTGAAGCCACGGAAGATGCATCTCTTCTGCTGGCAGAAAAGCCCCATTTATTATCCAGCTCCATTTAGAGGATGACAGGTGGCTGATAAAGCTCTTAAGGGAGATCCCCATCTGTCTGTCCATCTTTTGGTGCATTTTCCAAGTATGCACCATTTTACCTCTTGGGCACTGAAGGGAAAGTCAAAAGATGCAAAGATGATTTACTGTTTTCCTCCCCACCCCCTGCTTTTAGAAAGCACTGCAGAAAGACGCCCAGGGTTCATTCCTACAGAGGTGAAATACTGAGGAAGAAAACAAATGAACGTACGGTGCTGTTGTAGACTGAGTCTGACGAGGGATCCATCTTGCCCTGTGTTGTCCATCCTCCCTTATGATTATACAGAAGTCTTTCTCAGCCTTGGTTATGGCTACAGAGCTCTGGGGGGCCTGGGTCACCCTGAGGGCTCAGGGCACCAGATAAGGTGTCACTCGAGGGGTAGAAGCATACCTGTTTATTCACACATCTTGTGTGTTTTTTTTAAGATGGGAGGGGGCAAAGGATTCCTTGGGAGCCCACATTGGCCGTAACCAACTCTGCTACCTAGGATAGCCGGGCCTTCCACTGTTTATTGTTTCCATTGCATGATGGGATAATTTAAAACAAAGAAACAAATTGTTATGTATTGACCATGCGGTCGCCATGTGGCCAGAGCACATGGCCAAGAAACTACCTGAGCTTCAGCCAGGTAGAACAAAGGCCAGGTGGATCCAAACCGGCCACCAATCATGTACCTAGGTTTCTCCCAGGGAACCTATGAGATGTAGATAGAAGTATAATAGCCTATCAGGCCAGTTGGGCGAGGTCAGGGGATTGTCCCTGACCAGCATAAAAGGAGGGCTCGGAGCCCTGGGTTGGATGCTTCATCCGGACCAGCGATAAAGATCTAGCTGTTTCACTGTTCCATGGACTCCCGACTCCAACACTTCTCACAAATGAAAACATCAACTTCTGCACCATCACGTCACTTCTAGACACAATCCAGAAGTGACAATGGGTGGCTCTAAGAATTGCCAGAAACTCTGTGGTTGTTCCCGGAAGTGACATAGTGATGTCAGTGACATCGGTGATGTCACCCCTTTCATGTTCCTGCCCCCAGCTCTCCCAGGCTTGGCCTGGCAAGCTAGTGGGGGATGGAGGAGGACTTACCAGGAGTGGGGGGGGGGGGGAGGTCCAGGCAACATCATTGGAAACATATCTCAGTCACTTCCAGTGTGCACCGGAAGTGACATCATCATGTCGTGATGTTGCAGCAATGCTTTGATATTTAGGGGAGAACTCTTTGTTAAAATGGAGTCTAGCATAGAGTTTTTGCCCAAATACAAGAGTGTTACCAGGACATCACCAGTATGATGACATCACTTCCTATGCAAGCCAGAAATGGCATTGTCACATTGCTGGCAATATCATCTAGGCCTTCCTTTTTCTCCTGGTCAGTCCCCCCCCCACACTGGCCAGCTGATCGGCAGTGGGGGTGGGGCCTGATGGCAGGGAATCCCCACCTCCAGCGGAGGGTCTGGCAACACTACTTCTGCATTTCGAACCAGCTGAAAGTTCCAGACCGTTTTCAAAAGGAGCCCCATGTAGAGCACATAAGAGTTACCTAACATGGGTATGATCATTGTATAGACCACTGTAGGGAGATCATGCTTTTCCAGGAATGGCCCTTTCTCCACTTAATTTTATTGAGATAGGTTCGATGAGAGTATATGACAGCCCCAAGGTGATCCAGCATGCTTCATGCCAGAGTGACAAGTTGAACCCAAATAGCTGAGATCGTAGTCCACTCTAACACTATAACCACTATACCACAGTTCCAAGAGGGTAGCCATGTTGGACTGTAGTAGAACAGCTAGATTTGAGTCTGGTAGCGCCTTAGAGACCAGCAAGATCTTCAGGGTATGAGCTTTTGAGAGTCAAAGCCTCCTTCATCAAATAAACATATGGAGCAGAGGTCCATCATTGGCTAGTAGCCTCAAGGTATAGATAGGAACTCTGACAGTTTATTATAGTTTATTATAGATTTCAAAATAATCCTTAATCACATCGATTTTTATATACAGAGCTCAAATTCATTACAGTTTAGAATATAATTTGGACCATATAGGTGCTGGATCAATTTTGTTTTCCATATTACATAAGTAACTCAGTTTGTCCATTTCGGCCCAGTCTAAAAGTTTATGTATTAAATCCATTTTGCCTGGTAATACAGCGCTTTTGCAGTTTTTAGCTCTTAATATGCGCGCTGCTGTCAAAATATAAGCCAACAGTTTCTGATCTGGATTTTTCATTCTCTCCGGGAACATGTTCAATAAAAAAATCTCTGGCTTAAAAGGTATTTCAAACTGAAAAATTTCAAAACTCCACTTGCCCGCCATTTCCCAGTATTTTTGCATCATCTTACATCCCCACCACATGTGAAAGAAAGATCCTATTTCAGATCCGCACAACCTACATACATCCGAAGCGTTTTTAAAACACTTCTTTAATCTATCGGGGGACCAATACCAGCGGTGAAAAACCTTATATATATTTTCTTTATAACCTACCACCCTTAGCTATTTAAGCGAACTCCAGGTTTTTAACCACCTATCCGTATCTATAGTGTAACCAAAGTCCTTCATCCACTTAATCATATTTGGGTTTATTGTGTCCTCATGCATTTCATAATTAATCATTAGGTTATATTTTTTTAAATTAATTTATCTTCGCTGTTTAACCAGATGGAATCTAACTCATTTAATTTTTTTTACTAAATCCAGTTTTCTTATCTTCTTTGTATCTAGATAGTAGTTGAATATTCTCCCACCAAGATAGCTGCACTCCTAATTCATCTTTCAGTTGCCTCTCTGGTTTTAAATTTCCCTTTTTGTCCAATAGTTCTCCATAGCTTATTAAGTTGTTCTGTGTTAACAAAGATGGTTTTATAAAAGCCTCTAACGGGGATACCCAACTTGGTATTTTATGGTAAATTTTTTCTTTAATTTTGGCCCAATTTTTCATCAGGGCTGCCCTTAACGTGTGCATATGAAAATCTGAGTGCACTTTATGCTTCTCATACCACACGTAAGCAATCCACCCCAAGGTATAGATAGGAACTCTTATTCGGGGGCAAGTGATACCCTGTATTCTTGGTGCTTGAGGGGGGGGCAACAGTGGGAGGGCTTCTAGTGTCCTGGCCCCACTACTGGACCTCCTGATGGCACCTGGTATTTTTGGCCACTGTGTGACAGAGTGTTGGACTGGGTGGGCCATTGGCCGGATCCAACATTGGCTTCTCTTATGTTCTTATCTGATGAAGGAAGCTGGACTCCAGTCTAGCTGCACTATACCACACTAGCTTTCATTTTGTGTGTTGGGAGTGTTTGTTAGGGTCAGGATGGTTGGATCCACAGAATTGAGTCAGATCAAATAATCTTTTCAGGTGTTTAATTTGGAATGGCTACTGAAATTTCCCACAGTGGAATTCTCTGGTATAAGCTTGTGAGCAGGGCCTGTTGTACCTCTCAATGTTGTGCTGACCCTGGTGATTATAGTTGCTCTGTATAACAATTTGGAACAAATGAAGGATTTGGAGGAATGGGGGGGGGGCACCAAATGTGGCTTGGTTAGACATTCCTGGTAGGGACTTGTGCATCCCTAGGAGGGCAATGGTTTTGGCTAAGGCGAAATTTGAATTAGATCGGAAGGTTCCTAATCCGAAAGAACATTTGAGGAATTTTTGAATATTTTATGAGAGTTTTAAGAAGACTAGCAGACATTCATAGGGAGGATTCCATACATTCCAAGTTGTATTTGCACATGGTAACCTTTCCTTCACTTACAGATCATTCTTTCTTTGTTTAAAATAAATATTGCTGTCAAGTTACAGCTGACAGATGGCAATCCTGTGGGGTAATCAAGTCAGGAGACTGTCATGGGTCCTGGATCCGCTGATGCTGACTATTCCACAGACGAGGAAGAGGCATGGAGCCACCCAGCCTCCTCTGGAGTCAGCCCAGAAGAGGAACCTCTACCAGCACCTGAGGGAGAAGAGGCCCCATCATCTGCACAGGAGGGGCAGCAAGGTGAAAGAGACTGAGGTGCAGTCAGAGGGAGAGACTGGTCCAGAGTCTGGCCCAGCACCCCCAGTTGGAGACACCTCGAGGCCAGAATCCCCACCTAGCTCACCTGAACGTCCCAGACGCAGGGCACGCCAGCATCTGAATGCGCAAGAGAGAAGGAGGAGTGCCAGACTTCAGCTGTTGCAAAGGCAACGTGAGGGGCTGTGAGTCTTTGCAGATGGCCTCCCAGGGAAGGGAGGATCTGGTCATAAACAACCACAACCACCCGCCTTGGCATGGATGAAACCGTGCATCCTCAGACCTAGTCCTGGCTGCCAGCCTCCGCTCCTTGCTTCTGAAAACTCTGACTGATTTACCAGCATTCTGACCTTCGGCTCTGTTTCTTGGCTTGCTTTTGGACTGTGTATCCAGCTTTCAGTGAAGGGTACCCATGGCGACCGGCCAGACCCAAGTAGAAAGATAGTTTGTGGAGATATTTTTTCTCCCCCTGTGTTATCATGATATAGTATAGAAAATTGTATGACTTAATCCATACAAAGATGGTTAAGAACAGATTTTGCTTTTCACACATTTTATTATTGAAACAGCAGATTTCTGAAATATTTCACTATGCATATGGCCAGCTCAACATTTGCACCACCAGCTCAACGTGGGCAAGAACAAGGCTTTGGAGGAGGATGGTGCCCAACGCTGGTTTTTGCAGACCTGCAACGGCAATGACAAAAATAGTGTTTATTGAAACGGTGGTGGTCAGTCAGGATACAGTCAGGTGAAACAGTGGTGAATGATAAAACGGATGGGCATAAACCCATGTAGAACAAAGTTTTGGAAAACAGCTAGATTTGGAATTTTTTTTAAAAAAAATTGACAGAAAGAATTTGGGTTCCTTGAACATGCACGGATCATAAAAGCATAAAAAAAAACAAGTATGGGCTTGTGCATACCTAGTTTTATGCAGATCAGAGAGAACTAAATGCTAAACAAAGTAAACAAGACCCACTGAAATCACACTGGAATAAACATGATTGCGATTGAATGAATGACCTGAAAGAAAGAAAACTACTGATCTTAAGAGCCAGCATGGTGCAGTAGTTCAAGTGTCAGACTAGGATCTGGAAAGGTAAAGGTAAAGGTTTCTCTTGCTCAAAAGCCAGTCGAATCCAACTCTAGGGGGCGGTGCTCATCTCCGTTTCCAAGCCAAAGAGCCAGCGCTGTCCGAAGACTTTTTCCGTGGTCATGTGGCCAGCATGACTAGATGCCGAGGCACACGGAACGCTGTTACCTTCCCACCGAAGCAGTACCTATTTATCTACTTGCAATCTCTTGCTTTCGAACTGCTAGGTTGACAGGAGCTGGGGCCAGAGACAAGAGCTCACTCCGTCATGCGGCACACATGTCTCAAACTGCTGAACTACCGACCTTCCAGTCTGTAGCTCAGCATCTTAACCTCTAAGCCACCGCGGCCCTCTAGGATTTGGAAAACCCAGGTTCAAATCTCCATTCGTGTCATGGAAGCTTGCTGGGTGATCTTGAGCCAGTCAAACACTCTCACGCTAACCCACCTCACAGGGTTGTTGTGAGGATAAAACAAAGCAGAGGAGAATGATGTAAGCTGCTTTGGGTCCACATTGGGGAGAAGGGTGGTATACAAATGATTTTTTTAAAAAAGCATTCCAATTTGATTTGTTTTCTGTACAGCATGGCATTCGGAAGTTTGCTCTGGATCAGAGTTTGGTTCAGCTCTCTTTCCTTTTCTGTCTGAGTTGTAAATAAATCTCAGGGTTGAGTCGAGTGATTCCCAAATGCTGTCGCCAGATGGAACAATGTGCATTGCGTCTACACAGTGTGCTGTTTCGGTGGGTCTATTTTTGTCAAGGCAAGTGGACAATATGGAACATAATGGGTGAGCACTCGTTCCCATTCGTCAATCTGGCATTGTATAGTCCCGTTTTATACCATTCGCGGCATGACTTCTCTGCTAATATCGCAAGGGCAAAGTAGATGTGACTTGTAGTTACATGTTTCTTTCCCCTATCCTGCTTAAAACAATCAAAAACCAATGTGTGCTAGGCTAGGCTGTATGCTTGAGCAGAGAAATTGAGAAACTGAATGTGCTGAGTCCCCTTGTTACCCAAAAAGGACTCAGATAGCGGAGGGAATTCGCTTGTTGCTGGGCTGGATGGATAAACAATGGATCTTGTATCTGTGTATACTAGGGTTTTATTACAGAGCAGTGTCCAAGAGAGAGACACAGCGCATGTCCAATCTTCCAAACTAACTAAAGTTTATTCACTAATAATCACAACTGGGCTACGAATAAACCACATTAAACTACACAGAACCACCTTAGACCACCTTCTCCCTCTAAGATACACACACTCACCATAGATGGGATGAGGAGGGGAGATGGATTGAAAGGAGGGAAGGAAGGAAGTTCAGGTGGGTGATACTACCTGGTCCACAGTATGCAAGAGAGGCTTCCGAGGGAGAGAAGTCGATGCAGCAGAAGTAGAAGAAGAAGAAGAGAAGAAGAAGAGTTTGGATTTATACCCTCCCCTTCACTCGGAGTCTCAGAGTGGCTTACAAATTCCTTTCCCTTCCTCTCCCCACAACAGACACCCTGTGAGGTGGGTGGGGCTGAGAGAGCTCTTTTCAGAACTGTCCTTGAGAGAACAGCTGTGACAGAACTATGGCTTGCCCAGGGTCATCCAGAAGCTGCAAGTGGAGAAGGAGGGAATCAAACCCGGTTCTCCCAGATTAGAGTCCGCACACTTAACCACTACACTAAATTGGCAGAGTATTAGGGAGAAGGGAAAGGGATCCTTTAAAGGAGTATCCAGGTGGTGAGTAAGGCTGCCAGGTCTGGGTTGGAAAATACCTGGAGACTTTGGGGGTGGAGCCAGGAGAGGGCGGGGTTTGGGGAGGGGAGGGGCCTCAGCATGATACAATGCCATAGAGTCCACTTTTCAAAGCAGCCATTTTCTCCAGAGGAGCTGATCTCTGTCAACTGGAGGTCGGTTGTAAAAGCGGGAGATCCCCAGGCCCCACCTGGAGGCTGGCAGCCCTAGTGGTGAGAGAACCTGACACTTGATACACATTTTATTGGACTGGACTGGTCCTTATATACCACAGGGCCCATAGCTAGATCTGGGACCCCACTTTCCCAGGATTGGGATTGGCCCAAGGAATGAAGTTTGAAAGTGACTGGATAGTTTGAAAGTAACTGCTGCCTAGATCCAGCAGGCTGATTAGGAGGGAGATCTGCCATTCCAGGTTGGGGTGGTAACAGAACTGGGTGTGAAATAATGGTAGAACTGTCCCCTTGATTAATCATCCTGAGCTTATGGATAGTGGTCCGCTTTGATCAACGGTTGGATCAGAGGCCACTGACCATGAAACAGAAATAGTTCATATTGCTTTGATGGAGCATCGCTTTGAAGCAAGGGATGTGTTTGTATTTGGCGAGCTTGGAGCTGGGAGATAGATATTACTGACACCCTGGCTCCAAGACAGAATGTGCCTTGGTCATGGCAGACCAGGGTGTTCTTTCTGAGACTTATCCTTCAGATCCCTACCTCACTTAGGCTTTTAAGGGGGTGCCCTACAAAGCAACTAAGAGGGGACTGGAGATCAGCTCAAGGGGTCTCATCGGGAGGGGAGGACAGGGGTTTTACACCAAGCCCAGCTAATTTGAAGCTCAACACTGCCAATAAATCATTCCAGGATGTAAAAACAAAACAAAACTGCCCTTTAGTTGAATAGATTAATGCATTATTACAACCTTTGCAGTGTTAAACAAGAGACGACCAGCATCAATTTCAAACAGTCATTCTCTGATTCACACTTGGGGGGGGGGGGATGTCTCTTCGAACCGGGGGCTTCTGTGAGTTCATCTGAAGATGAAGAAATAGTGTTTTCAGAATTATTTCATTGATATGATGTTGAGGATATTTAAAATTTCTGTAATTTAAATTTTTGGGGCCTGTCCCCAACTGAAGTTTTTTTTTTCCCCCTGTAGCCTTTTTCTGATTTTATAATCACATATAGCAGGAACCCACCAACGGCATGCAACTCAGCCACCCTCCCGATCAGCATAATTGTGTGAATGGGAGGGATTTGTATATTTACCATGTGTGTACACCAATCGGTGAGCATGAAGGTGTACCCTGAAAAATCCAGTGATCAGTTTGCATGTACCATGCCTGGGTGTACTTGGTAAATACACACATTCAGTGTTCCCTCTAAGCTGAGTTAGTGTGAGCTAGCACACAGTTTTTAGTCTCCGGCTCACACATTTCTGCCTTAGCTCAGGAAGGATGGCTCAAGAGCAAACTAATTTACGCAGCAGCCAAATCACTCGCTCACAGCTTTAACACCAGTAGCTCACCAAGTAGAATTTTTGCTCACAAGACTCCACAGCTTAGAGGGAGCATTGCACACATTGTCCCTATTCACACAACTTGGTGATTGTGCATAAACGAGTGGCAGGTAGGGTTCCTTGTATGCATGACTGTTAATGTCTGAAATCAAATCTGGGGCAGAGCAACAGTTCCCCACTTGTTGCTCCGGGTCTGCAGTTGGCCCAAATGTAATCATCGTTTCCCCCAAATCTTCTGTTTCCGGGATTTTCAGGTGTTTTTTTTTTTTTTCCCCCCCACGGGAGTGAAGTTGGGGGCATTCAAGTGAGGAACTTCGAAATTGGGGTTTCTTGCTCCACCCCTTTAATGCCCCTCTACTTCTTTCTCTCCCCTTTCCCTCCCCTTTCCCGCCCTGGCACGAGCAGGGATTTTTTTTTTGTTCCCCGCTTTGTTGCGTTACAACAACACGACACAACATTGACCCACCGTTGACTGACATTTAAATGTCTTTTTAAAAATGTACTTTTGTTGCTGATGTCTGTACATTTCTGTGTTGCATCTTTTGCACAAAAGTCGTGCCTGAGTCATGCCACTATAAAAATATGTATTGATGGCTTTGAGGCGTAGCACAAGCTGTCCCCTTCCCCCGTTGCATTACAACAACACAACACAACATTGATCCATCGTTGTGTGGTTAACATTTTTTGCGGGGCCAATGTATTGAGGGTGGCATGGTGGTGTGGACACAATTTTTGCAGGGGTTACATGTGTTAGTGTTGCATGTTTCCCCTCCATTTCCCCTCCCTTTCCCCCCCCCTCCATTTCCCCTCCAACTCTGGCGCAAGCTTTTTTTTTCTTACATGGATGATTTTCGCAGGCTTGGATGCTCAGATGGCCAATCATGGCTTTGTTGCATCACGATGTCATAATGCAACTCCGCCTACATTAAATAAAAGGGGAGATGGGCGGGGGCTCAAGATTTGGGGCAAGGACAGATGCAGAAATGAAGAACCGGCATCAACCCGGGTCAGATTAATGTAATGCGGAAATGCGCACACTGATTCGGACCAATTAAACCCCGGAGGAAAGGGAAGCAAAGCACTTGTGTGGAATCGGCCTAAGTACAGAACCTTCCTCTGTACCAGGGACCCTTTCTGTGATGGAAGAGGCTCTACCTGTAGAGGGCTCCTTGTGTTGGGGAGAAGGATCCACCAGCTATCAAGAGGAGAATGATAGGATTTGTCTCCATCACTCTACCAGCAGTTACTAGGAAAGTGGACAGGGGATTTGGCACCCTGTTGGGGGCTGCTTCTCTAGCCTATCAGTAGGTGGGAACACCAGCACCGCCTTTTAAGAAACTGCTATAGTTTTTGTTGTTGTTTTTGAGCTGCAATGCTGGGGGGGATATTTATGGTGCGCCACTACCTTTAACTTTCACACTGTGTCCAGAACTGAAGTTTATGCAGATGTCAAAGGAAGAATGTAGAACTCAAGTCAGAGCAATAGCTTCTGGCCCAATTTACACCTCCCCTCTGAAGTAGTCTGACTGCTGTCTTTTCCCAAGCTCATTTCACGCTGTTTCAAATTTCACCCCAGGGGGTCTGAAGAGTACTCAGCAACAGCATTTGTTTAAAGCAGTATAATGCTAGCTTGACCACAGGAGGGCAATTAACAAATGTAAACAGTAATTTATAAACTAGAACCAGTATGGTTTAAAACTAGAAACAGGTATAGACATTTTTTTTTTTTTTGAAACTAGAATGATTCTAGAGGGAAAGTCAGATGTACATTTGACCTCTGATCAGTTGTTTCTGATTCAGACAGGATGAATCAAGGAACAGATACAGTGCACGTTAAGTGGTTAAAAATCTATACCTTACATGGCCTTTCTGGCCTAATGCAAGTTGAGCAGTGAATTTTGAAATGGGATAGTCAAGATGGCCACACTTTGGAGAATGCTGTACAAACCTGGCAGGGCTCTTCATCTGATATATTCATAAGTTCTGAACCTTTGACACAGGTGATAAGCACAATTGTCAAAAGCCATAGTGGCCCTTGAACTGGCAAACTGGAGGGTATTGTCAGCTAATGCTGCCATCTCCTGCCCGGGAGGTGAGATGAGTGAACCCTTGATGTTGGGTCTGTGGAATGTTATGTTATCTTTCTCATGGCATGCTTATCACTCTTCGAGCTGCTCTGACCTTGGGAGACTGTTGGTGCCTGCCCATGTACCTCTTATCCTGTCTGACTCTAATTCTTCCCGCTTTTTCCCTGGGAATTCTAAACCAGTATTATAAGTGCCTTTTCTCTGACATAGTGATTGGTTGCATTGCATTAGCAGACCCCTTTTTGAATTCTGTATAATTGTCCTGCTTGGGGCTGTGTCAGCCATTACTAACACAAGAAGTGTAGATGACCATAGCAGACCTTTCTCAATAAAGCATTCCTGTTTAAGGACACTTGTTGGTGACTGAATCTGTAGGACTCTCGCAGATATAAAGTTCAATTTGCATAGCCCTGTTAATCTGCCTGTAGCCGTAGACAAGACCAAGGGTCCGATAGCACCTTAAAGACTAACAACATTTGTGGCAGGCTATGAACTTCTGTGAACTTCTGTGAGTCACTGCTCATCCCCTGCCACAAATGTTGTTAGTCTTTAAGGTGCTACTGGACTCTGGCTCTTTTCTACTGGAGGCGTAAGTCCAGGATTCAGCCTTCTTTATCATACCACAGCTTTAGGGGAAGCAAATTATTGCAGGGATGCATGTCTTGATAGCAGTCAAACACCTTTATACTGGAGCAGGCCAGCAAGTCCCTATCTGCTGTTGTTGCTACTACTTCTGCTGCTGCTGCTTCTACCGCTTCTTCGCCGCCGCTGCCTTCTTCCTTTTTTCTGTGCATATTTTTCTCCTAACCTTTCCCTGATGACCTCAGGGCAGTGTGTGTGGTTCTCCCTCCATTGTGTCCTGACAACAACCATGTGATGTAGTATGGGTGAAGATAAAATGATTGGCTAAAGGACACCTAGGGTTGCCAGGTCCCCCCTGGCCACTGGCAGGGGATGGGGGTTAGGGTTACCAGATCCAGGTTTGGCAAACTGCTGGAGATTTGGAATGGAGCCTGCGGAGGACAGGCACCTCGGGGGGGGGGGGGTACAATGCCATAGAGTCTACCCTCCAAAGCATCTGTTTTCTCCAGGAGGACTAACCTCTGTAGTCTGGAGATGAGCTGTAATTCCAGGGGATCCCCGGGTCCCACTTGGAGGCTGGCATCCCTAAGGACACACTGTGAGTTTCAAGGCTATTTGGGATCTGGAACCTTCTAAGATTAGCCTAACTTTCTAACCACTATACCACATTGGCTGTGTAGGTAGGGCTATCAAGACCCCAGTGGGAGCAGGGGATTCCTTGCTTCCGGCCACATCGCCCACTGCCACTTTGGGCAGTGGTAGGAGAAATTCCTTTTTTTAAAAAAACCCCACAGCACCAGAAGTTTTTACCAGAAATGGCCAAGGGTAGTAGGGATTTCTGGAAACCACTGGAATTTCGCCCTAGAGTTCTGTCAATTCCTTTAGCTACTCTTAGTCACTTTGGAGTAGCTCTAAGAATCTCTGGAAATTGTATGAGTTTCTGATGATTCCTAGAGCTACCCTTTGTCATATCTGTTGATGTTTTTTTTTTTAAACTGGAAGTTATGCTTGAGGGGGGACAACAGTGGGAAGGCTTCTAGTGTCCTGGCCCCACTGCTGGACCTCCTGAGGGCACTTGGTGTTTTGGGCCACTGTGTGACAGAGTGTTGGACTGGATGGGCCACTGGCCTGATCCAACATTGGCTTCTCTTATGTTCTTATGATGTAGTCCCTGTGGACCCGCCCCACCACACCCGCACTATCTGGCAACCCTATGTCTTGGTCAAGCTTGTTTGCTGGTGTAGGAAACTCAGAAATGCTTGTCATTTCCACAAAGATGGGGAGGGATAATATCCCCCCTTCCGTGAAGTTAATACACAGTGTGTCATGCGCTTCAGGTAGTTCAATCTCGGCAGGCCTTGTTTCTGTCAAAGGGCTTGTCTTGGAGCTGAAGACGATGTGAGGCTCCCTCCCCTCCTCTCCAGTAGCACAGGCCGAGTGTTGAGCTCACAGCTTCTCATGCTTGTGTATCAGCAAGGTGTAGGTAATGTTTCTCCATAATGATAGAACACAATGGAGGGAGAATTTGTCAGAATCTGCAGCCTTTGTTCTGCTAGTGGAAAATAACAGTTTAAAAGCTTCCCCATGCTGATCTCCTGTAGTGCAAGTTTATTTTGCTCAAACAAAAAAAAAAAAGGCAGTCATCTGGTCTTTCCGGGAAACTATATTGGGCTAGTCTTTTGCTCTTATAAGATAAGATCATAAGGACATAAGAGAAGCCGGACTGGATCAGGCCAGAGGTCTATCCAGTCCAACACTCATCACATAGTGGAGCAGAGGTTCATCTGTGGCTATTAGCCACAAGGTAGAGATGGAATACTCTGTCTGGGGCAGTGATGCTCTGTATTCTTGGTGCTTGGGGGAGGAGGGCAACAGTGGGAGAGTTTCTGGAGTTCTGGCCCTGCTGGTGGACCTCCTGATGGCACCTGGGTTTTGACCACTAAGTGACACAGAGTGTTGGACTAGATGGGCCATTGGCCTGATCCCACATATCTTCTCTTATTTTATTTATTTATTTAATTTATATCCCGCCCTCCCCACCTCTCGGTGGGCCCAGGGTGGCTACCAGCATACCATAAAATATACATATCATTAAAACATTTAAAATACACATCAAACATGCCCTGTTTCAAGACGGCAACTTTACCAGAGTGGCGTCTTAGATGCCCAACCAAGCCAGATGGTGGGAGCCATTCAGGCTGGCGGATTCTTATGTTCTTATCACTTTGTTGAGTTCTGCACATGCACATGCTGGCCTGTTGTTTAGCACAGCTCCCCACATAACCCAGTGTGGTGTAATAGTCAGCGTGTCCAATCAGGATCTGGAGGACCAAAGTTCAAGGGCCAGCTCTGGTGCGAAGCTTGCTGGTGACTACAGACCACTTTCACTCAGCCTAGGCTGCCTGACGGTGATGTTGTGAGGATAAAGTAAAGACGGGAGAGTGATATATGGTGCAATTAGAGTTTGGGGCAATTAGAGTTTCAAGACAGACTGATTTGTGGCTTTGAGCACCACATCTCTTGTTGTTCTTTTGGAGAATCTAACTACTGTCTCCCCAGGCAGATTATTTTTTTTTAATGTTTTCAGGATATACCCTATAGGTCATATCCATATCTTTTTTTTAAAAAAATCTACTTTTAAATCCATCATAGGAGACAATGCTTGACTCAGAAGTTCTTTAAGATCCTCACTTTCCTGTTCAGGTACACCTTGAAATCTCAGGGCATAAGTTGATTTTTCCATTTGAAGTCTTAAGAGTTGATCTCTTTTTTTCAGAATTCCTTTCTTTTTCCACTTCTTGCAGTCTTTGATCCATATTTTTGGTCTTAATGTCATTTTTTTTTTACATCTTTGGCAATTTTATCCAATTGTATATCGGTATGCTTAAGTTGCTGCTGTACTGCATCCAATTTTTTATTCAGGTCAGTCATTTGTTCCACCAGAGGGTGCAATGCTGCTGCCAACATGTTAGAGAAGTCTGGTCTTGTGACCGAAAGCACTGATCTTGTAGTTCCCAGTGATTGTTTGGATCTCATCACCATTTTCTCAGTCCAACTCATGTTTACATTCCAGGAAAACTTTTAAAACATCGAGGGAAGCCCGTGGACAGAAATGCTTTAGATAAGTATGCTTTTTATTTGATCAAGGTGAGAAAGCATTCTGTACCTAGTCCCGAAAGTGGTTTTCTTAGTTCGCTTGTTTTCTGCCGGTGGGGTGGTGGTATTTGAGTTCCTCCCCCTCCCGCACTGTAAACAGGGCTTTGGGCAAAAGGTTCTTTTCAGCCAGCCAGCCAGCCATTAACTCACTGTTTTTTATGATGTGTAAATCGCTTTATGGGGGTCATTTAGATGCTTGACTCCTTGCTCACTGTTCTGGGTGTTGTTTCTATGTTCCACTGATGGATCAGCCATGGTGGGCCCATCAGGGCATAGGGAGTCTCAATCCATCGGCAGTCTGTCCCCGGAGCAGCTACCTCCATGCCCCTGGCTAGGAGTCCCCTACAAGGACCCGGGGGGGGGGGGGGTCCAGATCAACTGGATCACCTCCCTGCCAGGGCTTTATGGGCTGACTCGGAGCTGCAAGAAGTCACACCCACCATCAAAACTGCCAAACCAGAAGCCGGGAACTGTGTAGTTCCTGAGGATCCAGGCTGTACCCGGAGAGGGAAGTGGGGAGGTCCTGCTCCACAAGCTCCATTCCATTAGCATTCTTGCTGGACAGAAACCACTGGCTCCAGCAGCAGCCATTTTGAAACCCCTCTCTCTTTTATGTATTCACCAAGTGTGCATCCACAAGCCTTATGACTTCAGATAGATTGTCAAAGCAACCAAATCCTGCGTTCTGAGTCAGAAAGCAAATGTAGTCAGCTCCTAGCAATTTTTTTTTAGGAATATTGTAAAAAAGTTATTGTGGAAGATGAAAGTGTGATCTCATGATGGGGAGGGCAGATAGGCATATTAGCAAACACAAGGCACAAGCCCCATAATAGATATTAGGCTCCCTTGATTTCAATGAAAGCACTGAAAGTGTACATGAGAGAATCTGTAATAAGGCACAACATGCCCTGGTCTGAAATAAGGAGATCAAAGAATGGTAGACATTCTGTCACAGGAGGCAAAACAGGAAGATAACGGAGCAAGAAGTTGACAGAGGGATTCTCTCTGATAGATGGTGTTCCACTAACCTATAAATGGCCGTGGCATTACCGGACAGCTAAAAATCTCCTGGAGTAAGCCCTGAAGGAACAACATTTCTTGTTAAAGGCATCTGGTATCAACAAAGAATTCACCAGATGGCAATTTTTAGCCACCTTGCTTGATAACCTGTGGGATGTGGCATACCTGGAGGACTCGTCCATTTGGGCTGTGCTCAATACGATGACCCTCCTTCTCTGTCCAACTGCTTCTCTATCCACATAAATGTTTGATATTTCAACATTCTGTCATGCTGTAGCACAACCAAGAATGATTTAAAAATTTAACCCCGTGAACAGGGTTTTGATTTATCTTTTCTCTTATGTGTGTTTGTGTGTAGGGTTTTCAGCTCCGGGTTGGGAAATACTTGGAGAATTTAGGGGTGGAGCCTGAACAGGGTGGGTTTTTTTGTAGGGGAGGGACTTCAGTGGGGTATAATACAGTGTGAAAGCTCTTGACCTGAGACCCTGGAAAGCCACTGCTCATCTGAGTGGGCAAGCCTGATCTTCCTAGACCAGTGGTCTGATAAGACAGTTTTCCTGTGTTTGATAATGAATGGGGATGCTTGAACACCTATAGTTTTGGTTTATATCCTGTTTGCCAACTGTGAATAGGAGAGTCAATTTGTCTTCATTCTGTTCATCTGTTTGTTGAACCATTAGTGGATGTTTGGCTTGTTACTTCACACTTTTTCTTTCCTAATGGCACAGTACAGTGTAGTTACTTCTTTGTGCTTGCCTGAACACACACAGTTTGAGTACTGATTCCCTCCACTTGCTTTGCTGCTGCTCTGTCTGGCAGGTGTTAAATGTCACAAATCATATAAATCACTTGTAAATTAATGTGCATTTAAAAAGACTATTTGGTGTTAATTCTAAGTAATCCTTAAGGACATTAGCACTTGCACTGGCAGCATTTCCATGCAATGCACTGTACTGTGATATCAGGAAAGATGTTAATGAAGTAACCTGCTGAAGTAACTGTTTGAAATGTGTGAGTTGCAAGGTCTAACATTATAGGGTTAACCTGTTTACCTTCTGTGCTATTGTTTAGACTGACCTGGAAGGGAACCTGGCAGACAGCCAATGTTAGTATAGCCCACGAAAGTAAATGGTATTGATTGGTTAATGTATTCAGGTGATTTCCTTCTAGGGGACAAAAAGGAGGATTCTCCATTGTTGAGTGGCCATGTATTTGTAACAGTAGCATGTAAAGGTGTAGCTCTAGATATTTCTTGTTATTTTTTTAGGTTTCCTATGTACCCTATCCCTTAGAAATAAAGATTTTGAACAGAAAGAAATGTCTCCTCTCCAGTGAAGCAAAGATCCATTGCAAATTCTGAGTATTTAAGTATTTTTGCCTATTTTCCCCAACAGTAACCTGCTGAGCTAATGGGTCAACAAACTGATGAAATGTTATCTGCCCCTCTGACTGCAGCTGACTTCTGCCCTCCCTCCTGGAGATCAGTTGTAATTCTGAGTAACCTCCAGCCCTCCCCTGGAGATTGGCAGCAATGGTTTCCCAGGAGGGAATGGCTGGTTGGGAGGGTGGAGTCTATGGCATTGTACCTGTCTGAGATCCTACTCCTCCTCAAACCTCACCCTCTAAAGGCTCCACCCCTCAAACCTCCAGGGATTTCCCAACCTGGAGTTGGCAACCCTATGTTCTTTCCAGCCAAGAATCAACCTGCCATTATCTGCCCCTCTGATTTCAGCTTTCCATCCCCCCCTTCCTAGAGATCAGTTGTAATTCTGAGTTATCTCCAGCCCTCCCCTGGAGATTGACAACAGTGGTTCCCCAGGAGGGAATGGCTGGTTGGGAGGGTGGAGTCTATGGTATTGTACCTGTCTGAGTTCTTTTTTTAGGAGAGCCCACTCTTCACTTGCTCGTTTCCTTTCCATCATTCTTGCCCCGAAATGATTTTCATAGGGTTCCCAGCCTCCTGGTGGGGCCTGGAGATCTCCTGCTTTTACTACTGATCTCCAGCTGACAGAGATCAGCTCCCTGGAGAAAATGGCTGTTTTGGAGAGTGGACTCCATTGTACCATGCTGAGGCCCCTCCCCAAACCCCACCCTCTCCTGGACCCACCCCCCAAAGTCTCCGGGTGTTTTCCAACCCAAACCTGGCAACCCTAGATTCTCAAAGAACAAATGTAAAGATAATAGTTGTGATAGTCTTGTCCACAAATCACACAGTCAACAAGACTTGCAAAGAAAATGCTTTCTGTATATCATTGTCAACAAGCACTACAACACAATGAACAAATTCCTTCAAATCATAAGAAAACCCTTGTGTAAAAATACATCAACGTCGTCTCTGGATTATATAACAATGTTTCAAAATTGGATCATCCTCAGGAAATATTAGAGCAGTACAAAAGCTCTCACGTTCATAAGGTGCTTTACAAAAAAATAGGAAAGATAATACGTTTAGATAGGATGCTGATCTCAATACGTATTCAGGCTCAAATATGCTGCTACGCTTCTGATGGATCGTTTCACTCTAGATTCTCATCATACCTCTGAGTTTATTAAAGTCTGCCTTACTGAAATCTAACTTATATGTGGCTACGAACTTCCTTGGTCCCCCACAGCAGAAGGAATTCTAGCAGGACATGGTCACTTCCCCCTAAGGTCCCCACCACCTTCACCCCATCTACCATCTCTTGCCTGTTGTGGCTGAGCCCCTTATAGCTTTCTCCACCATTTGATGAAGGAAGTTGTCACCCAGACAATCATATTCTCTTAGCCTAACCTACCTCACAGGGTTGGTGTGAGGATAAAATGGAGGAGAGGAGAATGATGTGAGCCACTTTGGGTCCCCACTGGGAAGAAAGATGGGGTTATCTCTCCTTATAATAATCCTGTTTTGGGGTGACAAGATTCGATGCACGCCAAAATCAGTTGGCTGCCTGAACTGCCACTCAGAAGCTGTGCCAATCCCCTGGTGGCTGCGTTGCCTGCATCCCACCCACAGAGGCCACAGTCAGTGTCTCGGGCTCAGTGTGGTCGGAGTCAACAAATGCAATGGACATTCCAGCAGCCAAAGGGTAACAGAAGGGTTCTGGCGTGCCTGCTCCATTTGCTCCCAGACACCTCACTTGCCTATGGCAGGCCGTAGGTGAAGAGGACATCTATGGTGTCGGCCTGGTGGTGAGCCCGGCTCACTCAGGCCCGCCACAACTGCTCCATTTGACTCCAGCTGCCTCCTTGAGTTATGGCGGGGGTGGCTGGAAGATGGAGGGCCTGATGCTGGGTGCGCTGGGGCACCATGGACAGCAACGACCAGACCGTGTCTTTGTGTGGCATCACCCAGCGAATGAGCTCAGCCAAGGTGGAGAAGCCGGCAGAGGCCCCCCCTTTTCTAGCTCACCCACTGAGGTAGGCGAACCAGGAGGGACCTGGGAGGCTGCGGGGAAGTGTTTTAATGCTTCTCCATGCCTTCTCCAGTTCGCCCGCTGAAGCGGCCAAGCTGGAGAAACCCAGCAGAGCCCCCCCTTTCCTAGCTCATCCACCAAGGCAAGAAAGCCAGGAAGGACCCGTGAGGTTGTGGGGAAACATTTAAATGATTCCCCATGGCTTCTCCTGTTCCCCTGCTGAAACGGCCAAGCCGGAGAGGCCCGGCAGAGCTCCCCCCTTTCCTAGCTCACCCCCCGAGGCAGGTGAGCCAGGAAGGAGCCGTGAGTCTGCAGGGAGGCCCCCCCACCTTTCTAAAGCCCGTTGTATTTCCTTCACAACAGGCTTTACTGCTAGTAAATAAATAAATGAAATAATAAATGAAATAAATCTGATTGTCACAGTCAAACAAGGTAAGGTCAATTTTCAAACACACTGGACCGAAATTTGTGGCATCCTTGGAGTTAAGCATTTTGCTTTCTTTCTGGTGTAAACTGGTTAGGTAAAATTTACTGGAGAAACATCATTATTGTGGCAACTTCAACTTGGCTATGAATAAATTGGTATCTGGAAGGTTGGATCACCCTTCAAAATGAGAACCAGCATTTTTCATTTTCATTTTCATTTTGTTGTCCCAGTTTCCTGTTCTGTTGCGTGCTTCTGCCAATTTATTGATTGTAACGTCTTTCTGGGTTTAGGATAATTAAAGCCTACAACATCGTGAAAATGGATATTTTTATAAGAACAGCGATATGGCCTTTCCCTTGTACTGCTTTGAACATGATTTGAATTGATGGGACCTGAAAAGTTAATTAAAAGTGTGTGCAGTCATTTATTTATTTATTTATTTACCCAACGGGAGACAGAGAAGTAATTATAAGCTTAATTTTGGCGCCATAATGAGCTCTCCTTATACATGGATATCAGATTGCTGCTGTTTAATGCCGGATTAGTAATTTTCTCTCAAAATATTCTTCAAGAAAAATTGAAAACAGATAAAGGCCAAGCTGTTCCGTTCTTCAAGAGAGAAGTTTAGCCGTTATTCAGTGCATGAAGAGACTAATTCATCCAAGGTCATGTTGAACATTGTATTTCTTGGTCAGGCAGTTCTATTCTGAGTTTGTTTATAGCCAGAATATGGAGTCATCTAAGAAATTATCCCTTTTAACAAAGTACTTTTTCTCACCAAAGGTCTTGCCTTGCCTTGTGTTTGCTTAGAGCACTGTTACTTCATGCTAGGATATTCTCAATGCCTCTGTAGTCTAGGTCTTGCATTATAGCAGCAATTTAGAAAAATGTTTTATTTCATGAGAGAAGAAACAGGTCTAGCATGTACCTTTTTATGCCCAAGGTCAGTTCAGTTTAGGGAGATGGTTTTAGGCAGAACAAATATGGCTCCTCCATTTTCCTTCTCTGCTGAAGAGAAAGACATTTCCTTCCTTCCTTCCTTCCTTCCTTCCTTCCTTCCTTCCTTCCTTCCTTCTGTGGGTGGGATGCAGGCAACGCAGCCACCAGGGAATGGGCACAGCTTCTGAGTGGCAGTTCAGGCAGCCAACTAATTTTGGCGTGCATCGAATCTTGCCACCCCAAAACAGGATTATTATAAGGAGAGATAACCCCATCTTTCTTCCCAGTGGGGACCCAAAGTGGCTCACATCATTCTCCTCTTCTCCATTTTATCCTCACACCAACCCTGTGAGGTAGGTTAGGCTGAGAGAGTATGACTGTCTGGGTGACAACTTGCTTCATCAAATGGTGGAGGAAGCTATAAGGGGCTCAGCCACAACAGGCAAGAGATGGTAGATGGGGTGAAGGTGATGGGGACCTTAGGGGGAAGTGACCATGTCCTGCTAGAATTCCTTCCTTCCTTCCTTCCTTCCTTCCTTATCTCTCTCTCTGCTAAAGCAGGAACCTGCAAATTTCACCTTTGAGGACATTCAGTGGCATCTTCATTCCATGAATGGAAACAAGGCTCAGCTTTCTGTGCCTATGTGGTTTGTCAAGGACAGCAGCTCCCTTATGGTAGTCAGTTCCATAGACAGAAACAAATAGGGTTGCCGATCTCCAGGTGGTATCTGGAGATCTCTTAGAATTACAACTAATCTACAGACTACAGGAGAAGTTGGCTGCTTTGGAGCATGGAATCTATGGCTTTATACCCCTCTGAGGTCCCTCCCCTCCCCAATTACTGTCCTCCACAGGCTCAACCCCCAAATCTCCAAGAATTTCCCAACCCAGAGTCACCACTTCCACTCTTGCATCTGGGTACAAGGCTTTACTCTTATCTCTTGGACATTTAAAACAGGCCACTATGGGTGGGACAACTTCCTGGTAGCACCTAGAGATTTCCTGCTATTACAGTTAATCTCCAGACAACCAGTATCAGTTCCTTGGGAGAAAATGGGTGCTTTGGAGGGTGATCTCCATTGTATTATAACCCATTGACGTCTCTCTCATACACAAGCCCTGTTCTCCCCAGGCTCCACCCCCAAAATGTCCAGGTATTTCTCAACCTAAAGCTGGCATCTCTAGTGGGGTACTCCAGTGTGGGCAACCCCAAAGGGAAAATGCGGAAAGAATTGTTTATTTATTTATTTCAATTATACCCTGGCTTCCTCTCAGTGGATACCCAAAGTGGCTTACATCATTTTCTCCTCCATTTTCTCCTCACACCAACCCTGTTCAGCAAGTTAGGCTAAGTGTATGTGTCTGGCCCAAGATCACATGAACACATGAAAACATGAAATCACCTTATACTGAATCAGACCTCAAGAGATGAGGGTGAGGCGAAGGAGGGGTGCATGGTGGCAGCACAGGAGGGAGAGGAGACAGAGATCCAAGACTTGGGAGAGAAAGGGGAAAGCAATCTTCTTTTCATATAAGTGGCATGAATTTTGAGAAACTGACCCATGGGGCAGTCAGAGGGAGGACTGCAGATGAGACCAGGCCAAAAAGGGGGACCCCAGGAGGTCAGGAAGTTGAGGATCACAGGGTCAGAAGGAAAAGGGGTGTGTGTTTTTTTATAGAAGTGGCGGGAGTTCCAGAAAACTAGCCCATGGGGCAGTCAGAGGAAGGCCAGCAAATGAGGCCAGGCAAAAAGGGGGGACCCTAGGAGGCTCAGAAGTTGAGGGTCACAAATTCGGAAGGAAAAGGGGGGCAATCTCCCTTTGGTAGAAGAGGAAAGTCAGCTGAAGACTTGCTGCAAGTTTGGCATCTCTAGCCCAAAGGGGGTGCCGTTCTCCTGCATCACGAATCTCACAAAACAAACTGGTTCGGTAAATGGGAAGTTTCATGAAAGTTTGTGGTTCGCAAGACCCCACAAACCATGAACTGGGCCGAACCTCCATTTTCCCAACTTGTGTTCATTCCTAATTATGGCTAGTTGGGAGCTCCCTGCCATATATTTCAAGTTGGTCATCTGACAGATGGCCAGAATTTTAATATTTGGCGACAGCTTTGGATTTTTCCTCAGTTTGATTTTGTTATTCTTTTATTGTGTGTTCCTTGAAATGTGTTTTAGGTTGTCTGCTAAATCACAAGAGAGCCACCACTTATAATAAGGAAAGCTATATATTCTGGGATGGCTTGTGCTTTTGGTGATATTGGGCTTTAGGTTCGGTCATCGTATGATTATTGTTCTGCTCTTAGCTTATCCCCCCGCCCCCGCTGATTTAATAAACCATTGGGCAAATTTATTTGTACATTTTCTTTATAAACTTCTTTCCTTACTCTTTGTAACTGATTTTTCCCTTGGACACAACATTATAAAATTCTTAGTCTCAGTTTTGAGTTCCTTGCTGAGAAAAATGATTAACAGTATGTGTGTTGTCCGCAGGGGGAAAGCAAGAAGCAAAGACATTTAGCAGTCCAGTCCTAGACTGATTTAAACTTTTTGAGCTCATTGCCTTCAATGGACTCAGGAGGGTGTAACTCTGTTGAGGATGGCACTGTAAGAAGTTCAGTTTTCCTGGTGCACACTTGGTGTGTTGTTGAGAATTGCATCAGTCAAAGAAGAGCAACCAAATCAGGTTTACTGCTGGTTCCACTGTATTTTAATTCCAGCGTTGCTATAAGTGAACGAATGTGACACACATTTCAGAAGGGTGGGAGACAGCCGGAGTAAATGAAAAGAAGGGTTGGTATCCTACAAATCACAAGTGGTATACAGGACAGGGCTGTCCCGCTTTCCTCTTCTGGCTACCGCCCACTGAGCCCTCTGGGGGAAAAAAAAAACATGTTCCTTACTGTAAGGTGACCCTCACAAACATCTCATAAACAATACAGAGGGCAAAGGCAAGGTCTAGTGTGGGAGGTGGAACCAGCCAAAATTGTGCTTCCAACGGGGGCGGGGGGGGGGGAGAGATGGTAGAATTAGGGTTGCTCAGTTAGGGTGTTTTTGTTTTTAGTTAAACCAGACTTTTAAAAAATGTAGCTACGTGTCCCTTTAAACTAACTTGATTTAAAATTACATCTGAATGCAACAGCAGCAACACGTATCAAAGTGGCTGGGGTTTCCATCTCCAGTTTGGGAAAGTACTGGAGACTTGGGTTAGGACCTCAGCAGTGTATAATGCAACAGAGAGCATTCTCCAGAGCAGCCGCATTCTCCAGGGGAGCTGACCTCAGTCCTCTGGAGATCAGTTGGGATTCATGGAGACCTCCAGAGCCCCAAAGTTTCAAAAGTTTGTTACGGTCATAAGACCAGCCACAATAGGTACAGATAAAAAGGACATTTTATAAATTTTAAAATGGGTAAATACATAGGCTGAAGACAGATTTGCATTCTGCCGCGCCTCCGCGGCGCGGCAGAATGGGATGGGGGGAATTTCCCCCGCGGCGCGGCGTTCGCACGCAATAGGTTGCAATAGGTTAGTAAAGTTAGAAATGCACTTGATCACTTATAAAAATATTGAATGTGTATCTTATTTCTGTCTACCACATGTATATCTTGGTTGTTGTTTGAGAAAAATTTTGTCAAAAAATAAAAAAAATTAATAAGTGGTGCTCGGCTGGTGCGGAAGGAGCGCGGCACCAGACGCAATGCATCCGGGCCGCCTCCTGGGGGCAGATGCGGCCGTCTGAACAGCCGCTCTGCCTCCGCTTCTGAAGCGGAGGCAGAGCGGCCGAGACGGCCAATCTGTCCTCAGCCTCAAAAGGTGAAAAACATGTGTGTATATCAAAATAGTAAAAAAACCAAAACAACCCCCCCCCCACTCACTTCATTGATTTATTTCCCAGCAACTGATGTTTCCTTCGTCAAGTGATATGGCTTTCTGAGTGCTATCCCACAGAATTTTGCTACTGGGTATGATATAGTTCTCTGGCTATCATCTAATAGATAATCTCCAGACCCCATGTTAGGCCTACCTAATCTGGAGGTTGGCAACCCTAGTTTTTGGGAGAGTAGAGTTTGGGGGAGGCAGAGAGCTCAGTTGGGATTTGATATCACTCTAGGACTTCTGCTTCTCCTAGACTTTATGGTTTACCAAAATGTCCATTCCCTCCAGGGGGACTGATCTCTGTAGTCTGAAGGTCGGCTGTAATTCCTGGAAGGCTTCAGGCACCACCTTGAGGTTGGAAAGCCAAAGGAATGTCTGTATGTGGGTCTTCATTAGACCATGAAACATTTCCAATAGAAAGTTCCAGTCTGTAAAAATCTCTGGCAGTTGTAATCTGCCGGTGCTTCTAATGAGCTTGGTATTGGGTTTGGGGTGGGGTAGGTGGGTGTCTTTCTTGTTTATTGATGAAAAAGCTTGGTTTCCCCAGCCTGGATGAAAAGGCTGTTCTCCTCGCCCCCACCCCCATACCATCTATCCCTGCAGTTTCTCATCTGTGAAATGCTGTCTCACACTAGCTTTTGGCATATTCATATTCGCTGTGAGGTGCACACAAATCAACCTCTAAATTGGATTGTATTGATTTCTTCTGTTTGCTTTAGCAATTGGGCTTAAGCAGCCAATTCTAATTCTGCATCAACCTGTTCCAATGCCAATGTGCTGCTTGCCCTGACTAGCACCGCTGGATTTGTTGTTGTCGTTATCATTATTATTACCAGGGGTCATTTCATAGAAAAAGAGGTGCAGGAGCTCATTACCATAACTTATTTGCATATGCCACACCCCCTAACATACCGGAAGTGTGTCAGAAGGCAACACCCACCCCTCAGGCTCCACTCCACAGGTGAGTGAAACTGACCTGCTCTTCCTCCATTCCCTTCCCCATCCAATACTTTGTGCAATAAAAATAAGTGTAAAGAACACACCCTCATTCTCTTCCTGCTCCCTTGAAACCACCAGGTGAGATACCCAGGACATGTGCACCACCCATCCCTTTCCCTTCCCCTCCCCACAACAAGACACCCCGTGAGATAGCTGGGGCTGAGAGAGGTCTTTTGAGAACTGCTCATGAGAGAACAGCTCTGAGAGAACTTGTGACTGGCCCAAGGTCACACCAGCAGCTGCATGTGGAGGACTGGGGAATCAAACCCAGTTCCCCCAGATTAGAGTCCAACTCCTGACCACTACACCAAACTGATGGGGTGGAAGCTGCTGAAGGGTCGGTGAAATTTCTCCAGTACTTATGTGCCATGTGCCCAGATAAAAAATGGTATACTTAGAAAATTTATATGCCACCTTGAGCAAGTCTCTGGAAAAGCAGCACACAGTCATAAAAGGAACAATGATAAAATTATCAATATTAAAACAAAACATTAAAAACAATAAAGACCATAGCAGGGCTTTCCCCGGGGCGCTGCGCCTCTGCACTGCTCAGGGAGGCCGAGGAGGGGGCGGGGCTTGGTCATGTGCCCACCCCCTGGGCTCCTCACTCCCGGAGCTGCACTCCTGTGCGCTCCCGCTCCAACGGACCCCTAATTATTACTGATATTGCAAAACAACATGCTAATAGTTATACATGGGGAATATAATTTCACTTCCTGCCAACAAAACCTTAGTTAATTGGACACACAATACAAATGGCTGTCAGTCACACAAACACAGCCCTGGATCTGCCCTGATAGGATGCACCAATGGATTCCAGCATGTTCCTGTGAAGAGACCAGAGAATGACAAGATAAGATTCTAATGTGCTTTACTGGGTCTGTCCCAATAAGATGGGGACTTGTTTTCATAGCACTGGTTCTGTGTGTGTAGGATTGCCATCCTCCAGGTGGGGCCTGGAGGTCTCCCGCTTTTACAACTGATATCAGATGATGGAGATCAGCTCCCCAGGAGAAAATGACTGCTTTGACGGGTGGACTCTATGGCATTGGGCCCTCTCCCTCCTAAACCCCACCCTCTCCCAGATCCACCCCCAAAGTCTCCAGGTGTTTTTCAACCCAGACCTGGCAACCAAGGGTGAGTTCAAAGTCTAGAACCTTAAAGCTCTATCTTCTACTCACACACCTTCCTTAAAGCAAAACAACCGCATTTATTATAACAGAGGGAAAGACAATTTGCACCATTGCGTAGGGTATTCCCCACTCCCAAAATTATTTCCTCTCCTCTAACCAAAGTTCCAGAGTCTGAAGATGAGTGAGGGCCTATCATGTCAGGTCATAGAGTTTCCAGCCTCCAGATGATGGCTGAAGATCTGAGATTACAACTGATCTCCAAGCAACAGAGGTCTGTTCACCTGGAGAAAATGGCCGCAAGGGGGACTCTATGGTATTATACCCCATTGAATTCCCTGAGAAGCTAAATGCATCTTTTGCCTCTGTCTTCACTGTGGAAGATGAGAAGTGCCTGCCCACTCCAGAACCACTGATTTTGGGAGGGGTGTTGAAAGACCTGAGTCAGATTGAGGTGATGAGAGACAAGAGGTCCTACGACTGATAGACAACTTAAAAACAAATAAATCACCTGGCCCAGATGGCATACATCTGAGAGTTCTGAAAGAACTCAAATGTGAAACTGGTGGATCTCCTGACAAAAATATGTAATCTTTCATTAAAATCTGCCTCTATTCCTGAGGACTGGAAGGTAGCAAATGTCACCCCCATCTTTAAAAAGGGTTCTAGAGGAGATCCGGGAAATTACAGGCCAGTCAGTCTGACGTCGATACCAGGTAAATTGGTGGAAACTGTTATTAAGGAAATAATTAGCAGGCACATTGATGAACAAAATTTATTGAGAAAGAGTCAGCAGGGGTTCTGTTGGAACAGAAATTCCCCTCTGCACTGCATGCTGCTTTCACTTCCTTTGATCATCGTTTTTTATGCTACTTGTGCATAGGTGTATAGTTGTTTTATGGTCCTTCAGTGGTAACTGCAGACAGTTGGCCCAAGGTATTTGAACGTGGTTTTGAGCTGCACCTTCTCCTCAGTGGTCCATTCTGCATCTAGCATTCACTTCCCTGTTTTACCAAACCCACGTTGGAACAGAAATTCCCCTCCACACTGCATGTAGGTTTCAATTTCTTTGATATCTTGGTTTTACGGTACCTTCTGCATAGACATATGGCCGTTTTATGGCCATTCAGGGGTGACTCTGGCTTGGGGTATTTGAATGTGGTTTTGAGCCACATCTTTTTCTGTTCCAGTGTGGGCTTGGTAAAACAACAGAACGAATGCTAGACGCAGAATGGGCAGTGTTCAGGAAATGTGGAGCGCATGCCAGATGCAGAACTAGCTGCATACATTTGCACGGGCAGCGATGGGGCTAATCAGGGGGAAGCCGTGATTTCGTGTGTAAGCTGCTGATTCCGAGCTGCTTCCCGGAATCGCAGATGAGGCAAGAGATGCCTTCGGTATCCAGAGAGGCTCTTTTCTTTGCTTCATCACCTTTTCAGGTAAGTCGGTGTAAACAAAAGCTTGAATCTTGGGCTCATGTAAATAAATCTTCGGAGAGGCTTTCTAATGAGAGCAAGAAATGTGCTGCAAATTCAGCAGGACCGGAATACATGAATGCGGGAGAAGGGAACTCACTTGCACTTCAAAGCTTTGCAAAATTTGAGGGGCTTTTTTCACGTTTTGAAGGTGAGCCAAGGCTGTCAAAGCAGGTTGTCAGCTGGAGGTGAAACAATTCTTGGTTGTAAACGCACTTCAGAGATCCTGATACCTCAGATTATTTTGGGTCCAGTGCCTTTCTGCTCTATATTTTGAGCCTTTCTGTGGCCTATATTTCAGGTAACACCTCTTCCCATTGTCATTTGCAGTTCAAAGATTGAGCTATCCATCATGTAATTCTCGGCGACATTTGGGGCCTGACTGTGATTGTTTCTTAGCCAGGAAGACAGCTTAAAAAAATAAATAATGTCAGCCTGGTCTCTCATTCATATAGAAATGATGGGATGGGGGGGTGTCCTCTCTGAAATTTCACTTTCTACTTGTTGTATGCTGGCATGGGGGGTGGGGACATAAATGCAAAATCCCCAATCCTGTAAGCCAGGGGTGGCCAACCTGTGGCTCGGGAGCCACATGCGGCTCTTTCACACATATTGTGCGGCTCCTGGCAGGGCGGCTGGGGAAGCAAAGGGGAGGCATGCTTTTTCTCTCTTTCTCCCTTCCTTCCTTCCTTCCTTCCTTCCCTCCTCCCTCTCATCTATTTGCTTTCCTAGTTTCTCTCTCTCTCTTTCTTATAACTGGTTTTCCTCGTTTGTTTTTATTTTTGGCAGTCCCATTTAACGTTAATAAAAAGCAAATTTGCATATTTTTAAAAATAAAAACATGTGTGTGATATTTGTTCCTGTCTTGCGGCTCTCAGACATCTCTATGTGGCTCTTACGTTTATTCTATGTGGCTCTTACGTTAAGCAAGGTTGGCCACCCCTGCTGTAAGCTCATTTTCATGCAATGATGAAGAATTTTCAGAGACAGAGTAGAGTAATTCCATCCTTTGGTGTTTTGACGTAATGTGTATGCACAGATTCAGAACCCTACACAAGGCTTTCCGATTAAGTGGAACTGTCAAAGATCACTTCGTATTGCATTGTTCAAATGTGGCGAGCAGCTGAGGCTTTGTGGGAGAATTCCATCCTCTTCTGGAGAGAGTCCAAGTTTCCTTTTTAGGTTGCTTCACTGGAGCTGATGAGGACCTCCTTCTAGGGAGAACAGCAAGGGCCACCGCTCTTGTTCCTTGGAGAAGAACAGGTACTTTGCTGTATATATTCCAGGTCCCATTGCCTAGACTTCTGCCATTTGGACTTAATATTGGGATACCTGTTTAACATAGCAGAGTTTTGCCCAGTCATAGAAGCGGGATACTGAGTGCAGTAAATAAATCTCCCAAGAAGTACACTGTAAAAAAAAGGTAAACTTATATTTATTCAAGTAGATCCAGTTCACATTCAGGTTGCGGTTGAAAGGAGAGAGAGAAACCTAATCTAAAGAGTCCTTTCCCTATCACAAATGGCCAGCTTATCCGGCATCATCTCTATATGTCCAGCATCATCTATGATGTAGTGCCCCCCCAATGTCCAACAGGGTTGCCGGGTCCCTCTGAGGCCCTTGTGGGGGATGTGGGGGGAGGTGTTCTGGGAGGCGGGGGCGGGGACAGGACGTCCTAGAAGTGATGTCCTCACGTTGGGGACTGGTGCCTGCACATTTGTGGCTTGAATTGCAGCCCCTCCCCGGCCACGTTTTTTACCCAAAGCATAGAAAGGATCGCCCCTCTGCCTCCCATCCTGCAAAATTTAAACGGCCCTCCAGCTGAATTTAAAGAGCCTTCCCGCCGATCAGCTGAAGGGCCCTTTAAATCTTGCAGGAGGGAAGGGAGAGGGGTGGCTGTCCCCGGTTAGGGTGGGGGGCGAGGCTTCTACCCACCAACTAGGTGGCCGGAGGCCGATTGAAGCCCCCCAAAACCGGGGGAACCCACTCCAGGACCTGGGGGATGGCAACCCTAATATCCAGGCATGCCGAGTCGTTCACTCCAACACTTAACACTTGGGCTCTGGAACCGGGGCAGGGTGATGAGACCATGGAGTGATGCCCTCTGGCTGGTTTGTTTATTTGTTCACTCACTACATTTACACCCCACCTTTCCCCCCAGTGGGGACCCAAAGCAGCTTATGCCATTCTTCTCCTCTCCACGATTTTATCCCCACAACAACCCTGTGAGAGAGATTAGGCTGAGAGAGTGTGACTGGGGCCAAGGTCACCCAGCGAGCTTCCATGGCACGAGTCAGGATTCGAAGTTGGGTCTCCCAGATACTATAACCCTCTTAATCACTGCACCACATTGGCTCCCTGGGTTCGTCTGCCCAGGGTGGCTGTGAGCCTGCTATGGATGGGACATCTCCTGCGCTCAGTGAGCCTTGCCTGCGGTAAACCCAATGGCTGGTGGGAGGAGGGTTTTTTTTTTTTTAAAGTTCTGTTGGTGGCATTGTGATGACAACAGGTGTGTGAGGTGATTCTTCATGAGCACTGTGTGTGACTATTTGAATGCCTAGAAAGGAACCTGGTGGACTAGCTCCATTTGCCCACAACATGATCAGCTGCCTACTTATGACAGATGAGTTGGACATGCCCAACACCGCGGTGGGTGACCAGGTATTTCTAGAGAAAACTCAAGTTCACTGTTCTTTAGGGTTGTCTTTCTTCACACAGAACCAGGGACCGCCTTAGCCATGGGGCGTCGAGAGCAGGCACCTTGGGTCCTGGCCTGGGTGGAGCCCTGACCGCCCACAGCCCGGCCCCTCAACAGAGGGGGGAGAACAGAGGGAGCAGGCCCGTGTACCCCTGTCCCCTCCAGGGGTCAGAGGGCTCCTGTGGCAGCAGTGTGGCCAGCATCTGGGAGCTCCTGTGGCTGCCAGTGTGGCGATCGGTTCCTGGGCAGGAACGTTTGGGAGAAGATGGCCCTTCAGATACTCTGGCCCCAAACCATGTAGGGATTCAAAAAGAGAACCTTGAATTGGGCTCCGGGGCAGATCAGTAGCCAGAGTAATGCTGTAGTATCAGCGTCACATGCTCCCCGATAGCTGGCCCCGTGCAGCAGTCTAGGTGCAGCATTCTGTGCTAGCTGCATCCTCTGAGCCAAGTAGAGCATATTGCAGCAGTCCAACCTAGGTGTAACTAAGGCCTGGATTACTGTGGCTAGATCTGACTGATCCTGGATGAACGCAGCTGATGCACCAGCTGAAGCGGAGCAAAAAAACCCCTCAGATCCACCACAGTAGAGTTGCCAGCCTCCAGGTGGGGCCTGGGGATCTCCCGCTTTTACAACTGATCCCCAGGTGACAGAGATCAGCTCCCCTGGAGAAAATGGCTGCTTTGAAGGGTGGATTCTATGGCACTGTACCATGCTGAGGCCCCTCCCCTCCCCAAACCCCGCCTTCTGGCTCCACCCCCAAAGTCCCCAGGTATTTTCCAACCTGGACTTGGCAACCTTACACCACAGCTACCTGGTTTTCAAAGGCAACTACTGCGTCAAGTAGCACTCCCAGACTGCAAACCTGGCTTTTTAAGGGGAGTGTAACTCCAAGTCAGGAGAGAACCTATGAATCCATGGTTGTGTTTGCTGCTCCCTTGGATGCCAGCAAGAATGCACTTGCCCCTTGGCAAATTGCTGAAGGGCCATCCTTTGCATGGATGGGGGGGGGTGGATGGCCCAAGTGGGGGGACAGGGGTTGGCCCCAGGTGGGGCAGTGAGGGATTCCAGAATCAACAGGACTGCCCTGCATGGAACAGTCAGACAATTCAAGACATTTAGGTACCTGAGGAAGAAAATCCTAAAATTCTTCCTCATAGTGGTAAAAAAATAATAAAAAGTTATTGTCAGAATGCTCCCCTTTTCATGATATCCCAGTATGTATCAAACGAAGCAGTTCATCTCACATGAAACCACTTTTAAGTTCAGTGGGACCTATTTTTGTTACAGATCCAAGGTTGCTATCATCTCGGGGTCCCCAACCTTTCTGAGCATGTAAGCAGCTTTGGAATTTCGACGCAAGGTGGTGGTCACGGTAACAAAATGGCTGCCGCAGGAGGCGAAGCAAAGGCAGAAGCTAGCTTTTCCAAGGTGCCTTTTAATCTGCACAGCCAATCGGAAGGCCTGCTGGACACAAGCCTCACCTGGTTTTCCCCAATTTCTAAAAAAAACACTTGGCAGATGCCAAGAAAGGTGTTGGCAGTCATCATAGTGCCCGTGTGCACCATGCTGATGTTAAGGCTTTATGGTCTGGGACCCTCATACCGACTTGGCTTCTTCTCTTGTTACAACCCCTGCCCTCCTTTTTGTCATCCTCTAGGGGCCTTTTGCCCCCAGATGGCTTGGTTAGCTGTCACCAGGGGAAGCCTTCTCAGTTGTAGCCCCTACCCTGTGGAATGCACTCTCGATTGACACCCGGGTCCCGCCAGACTTGTTTAGTTTCTGCAGGGCATACAAGGCTGAATTGTTTAGGCCAGGGGTAGGCAAACTGCGGCCTAGGGGCCACATGCGGCCCGCCACAGAGTTTTTTGCGGCCCGCCAAGAAGATTTCAGGACTTCAAGAAAATTGAGCCTAAATTCAGTTTGCTCTCTTAACCCATCACTGCTGATATTGATGCCGCATCTGAGGAGCTGCAGCTTGAACTTATTGACATGCAGTCAGATCACACTGGGAAAGAAAGGTTTAATGCTGTGACATTAGTTGACTTTTACAAATCTTTGTCTGCTGAAAAAAATTCCATGTATGAAGAAATTTGCTGGGAAAATGTTCTTTATATTTGGGTCTACATATATTTGTGAGCAAAGTTTTTCTTGCATGAAGATCAACAAGAGTAAATATAGCTGTTCTTTGACAGACATTAACTTGCAGGCTGGGATGAGAATCTCAACAAGCAATCTCACTCCTGATTTAAAAAAAATTGTAGAAAAGTGTGATAGGGTACATTTGTCTCATTAAACTGATTCTAAAATTAAATGTGCTTGCAGCTATAGATGATATGAAATTAGCACAATAAATAAATTGAATAGAACTACCACTATTTTATTTAATTTATATTTATTGATTTTTATGATACAATTTATACCTTTTCTGAAATGCAAAGTTAAGTAATGAATGCAATCATTTTAAAAGGTGCGGCCCTCCGCTAACCTCCGCTCCCACAAAGTGGCCCCCGAGCCAAAACAATTGCCCACCCCTGGTTTAGGCTGACCTTTGGAGGGTAATCCATATGCTTGGGTTGTTTTTGTTTAGTGGTGTGGTATTAGACACATATTTTAACACTTGAACACTTCCATGTTAATATTTTATATTGCTTATCTGTTTTGTGTTGTTTTTAACTTATTTATATGGCTTTAATGGTGTAAGTTGTCACAAGACCCTTTGGATGAGTGCCGACTTAAAAATACAATAAACATGCATGCATGCATGCATGCATGCATGCATGTATGTATGTAGGGGACTCTGCCTCAACCTTACCAAAATAGCTCTGTCGAATCTACAGCTCCACCCATTTTTACAGGACACCTGATGTTGGGAACGTTTTAAAGCTAAAGGTGCCGTGCGATTTAAGAACATTCTTGAATTTTGCTGGTCATGGCTCAGGCTAAAAAAAAAAAAAAAAGCAATTACATGCATCCCTCCCTTCCTTACAAGATAATAAAAATGTTAATTAGCAATCTGCTACTTCATTTCCTTCCCCCCCATCTCTTGACCTTGCTTTTTAACTATTTTATGGATTGACTGTATTCTCTGTATAATATTTACGGTGTGATCCTGTGCATATTTACTAGGAAGCGAGCCCCTCTCAGTGCAGCTGGGCTCTCCTTGAACAGGAACAATGCGGTGTGGCATCTGCACCCGATGCTTTGACCTGTCACTTTTTTGACCTGTAGCTTGTTGGGGGGGGGGCATCCTTCCTTCAGAGCAAGGTGGCTGTGTGTTATTCTGTGCTTATGTACTCAGCTGTCCATCCTGCCCCCTGTAATTACCTATACTGTAAACATTTTTAATGTATTTCAGTTGTAGCTCTTCTATAAAAAAACAGATTGATTCTGAGGTCAGACACTACAGTTTGTCAGAGTCCTGGACAAAATTTCTCTCAACAACACTCTCTAGCAGTGATTTGTTTATTGAGAATTAAAGATGTGCCAAGCTAGACTTTTACTGAGTCAGAACTGATATTGTGGTGTGAAACCCAAAAGTTATAGATGGTTCAAACAGGGCCCCTCCAATCACAACACATTCATCCCCGCCTAGCAATTTGCACTTTCCCAACCCCACCTATAAATCTCTGTTACATTATCTCTACAGCATGGCAAGTGGAGATGTGGACAGTGTTCCCTCTAAGCTGAGTTAGTGTGAGCTCGCTCACAGTTTTTTAGTCTCTGGCTCACACATTTTGGTCTCAGCTCAGGAAAGACGGCTCCAGAGCAAACTAATGTATGCAGCAGCCAAATTGCTCGCTCACAACTTTAATGCCTGCAGCTCACAAAGCAGATTCTTTGCTCACAAAACTCCACAGCTTAGAGGGAGCCCTGGATGTGGACCAAGGTCATCCCAGGAGGGAGGCTGTCTTAGAACAGTTACTTTCACCACTACAATGGAGCTGTTCTCATACTCAGGCATACACACATCCTCCCGCAGGATTCCCCCCCTCCCGCCCCCAGCATTCATGGCAAACGAGAGACCAAGTTTGACATAATTCTCATTCTTAAGGTGTTTTTTTTGGGGGGGAGGGTTGTTTGCTTTTTTAAAGATGCAGTCTCCTCTAAAGGGTCAAGAAACACATTTACATAGAGGGCTGAGTAGATTTAAGGCCGATTTCGCACTAGCGTTTGCCCCAGGTTTGCCCTCATGCTTGCACCAGAGCTTCTGGTCGATTTCACACCAGTTACTCCAGGCTCACGTTTTGCTCTGGAGTATCACCCTGCTGCACTGGAGTTTCCCTGGAGCAAACAAATCCTGTTTTTAGAGGATTTTCCTGTTTGCTCCCGGGGTAGAACCCAAAATGAAAACATGACCACTCGCCCGCCTTTCATCAGGGCCGCCCCATTGTGGGAATTTCTAATATTTTTGGGAGAAAACCCTTTGTCACGCTATATCGAAAGGGCTGAGGTTCCAAGTGGGAAAATGAAGAAAATACTCCAGAGGAAACTGGGAGGGGAAATTCCGGAGAGAACGAGAGGCAACTGGCCAGTGCGAAATTGGCCTTCCTCTCTTCTGCTCCTTGCATTATTTGCTTTTTTCATATTGACCATCTTCTAGTTTAGCTTGAAGACTTCTTATTTCCTGCTGTTGCATTTCTAATCCACCTTGAAGGAATTCAGGGAGGGGTGCAGGGTTCTCCCTATCTCCTTTTTGACCGTGCAGTGGTTTGTGATGTACCTTAGGCGAAGACTCAGAGTTCGCCAGTGAGCTGCCGGGATAATGTGAACCAATCTCTCTCCAGTTATAATCTCTCACACGCCCCCCCCCCACTTTTTTGAGCCCGCATGCTCGGCTGTAGAAGCTTGCTGGGTGACCTTAGGGCAATCACTCATTCCCTGATGTGATGATGTCATCACGTTGGGGACACGGTGCAACAATGTCCCTGTTTGGGGGTGGGTTTTCCCACATTAGCGATGGATCAAAGCCTCCCCCCCCAAAATGGGGGCATCCCCTCTGGGACCTGGGGCCTGACAACCCTCCTTCCACACCATTTGAAAATCTGGGCTATGTAGTTAAAGGTTAAACTTTGTAAATAAGACTGCAAATGTTACTGCCCCAAAGAATCAGTTAGCAGCCGATTTACACTTGGATGGTCTCAAAGAGGACAAGAGTAGGGTTGCCATCCGCCAGCGGGAGCTCTTCTGACATCCCCCCGGGAGCTCTTCTGACATGTGCACTTTGCACGCGCGTGCCACGGCGATGTGATGACATCACCCGGAGGTGATGTCATCACGTTGGGGGCGTTGCCAGGGCAACGCTCTGGCAATCGCCCCAAAAACTCTATGGTATCATAGAGTTTTGGGGCGATTGCCAGAGCGTCGCCCTGGCAACGCCCCCAACGTAATGACGTCACCTCCGGGTGACGTCATTACACAGGGGAAGTCATCCTCACCGGACGACTTCTGGGGTGGGGTTCCCCCCGCTGACCGAATGCCGGCCGGCGGATCGGGAACCCCTATAGCGGGGGATCCCCCGACCCCCGGGCTGACTTGACAGTCCTAGGACAAGAGCTTTCCTGTTTACAGAGGTTTCTTTTTTTTTCTCCCCCCTCCCCCCGCATAGTCACCTGGAGATGATTCTTATTCACCGCAGACAACCGTATAAATAGCCATTACTTTTTAGAAGTGCATTCAATATTTTATTAGAGGGAAGAGAGTGGGGAAGACTGATTAAAAATAGATCTGATGGAGTGGAACAAATCCAATGAAGAAAAATGGATTATGAAACAGGGCGGTATCATGGATGCTGCAATCTGATGGGGCAAATCTAGTGGTCCATTGTGTCAGATACTGGAAAGTCAGTTCTGGCCACTATTTAGGAGAAGAATTGGGCTCATGGTTCTCTAAAGGGGGGCTGGTGGAGGTGATATTGAGAGATCCAAGACACAGCCTGAAAATGTGTGAAGGTGATCCTGAAAGATCTAATGTACAGTTTATAAACTGGGCAAACTGTTATTGAGAACCAATATTAAAATAACAAAATAGAATAATTATTGTGTAAGGGAAAATTGCTGATATATTTGGCCTCACACTCCTCCATTTAGTTCTCCTCTACACATATAACTTGAACAATGTTGGTCATGATCTCGCCAGAAGTAATCGTTTTTGAGTCCTATTGATTTCATTGTGAGAATTCAGCACATGCTTAAGTACCTTCCACAGCAATCAGTGAGAACTGACTAACTAGGTCGACTTGGACTCTTACCCATGGGTCTGTTTACCTACAAAAGGTTTGGAATTGCCTTCCCAATCAAAATCACTCATTTTACGTTCATAAAGGAATGAATCTTCTGTGGAGGAGGGGGGGGGGAACCTCACAGGATTTCCCAGCAGTTACTATCTGGTTTGGCTTGTTTGCTCTTTCTTTTCTGTTGCCTCCTTTTCCCATCCACATGTGCAGGGGTCATTTCGTAGAAAAAAAGGTGCAGGAGCTCATTAGCATAACTCATTAGCATAACTCATTTGCATATGCCGCACCCCCTAACATACCGGAAGTGTGTCAGAAGGCAACACCCACCCCTCAGGCTCCACCCCACAGGTGAGTGAAACTGACCTGCTCTTCCTCCATTCCCTTCCCCATCCAATACTTTGTGCAATAAAAATAAGTGTAAAGAACACACCCTCATTCTCTTCCTGCTCCCTTGAAACCACCAGGTTTCAAGTAGACTTGAGATACCCAGGACATGTGCACCACCCATCCCTTCCCCTTCCCCTCCCCACAACAAGACACCTGGGAGGTAGATGGGGCTGAGAGAGGTCTTTTGAGAACTGCTCATGAGAGAACAGCTCTGAGAGGACTTGTGACTGGCCCAAGGTCACACCAGCAGCTGCATGTGGAGGACTGGGGAATCAAACCCGGTTCTCCCAGATCAGAGTCCAGCTCCTGACCACTACACCAGACTGATGGGGTGGAAGCTGCTGAAGGGTTGGTGAAATTTCTCCAGTACTTATGTGCCATGTGCCCAGATAAAAATGGTATACTTAGAAAATTTATATGCCACCTTGAGCAAGTCTCTGGAAAAGCAGCACACAGTCATAAAAGGAACAATGATAAAATTATCAATATTAAAACAAAACATTAAAACAATAAAGACCCTAGCAGGGCTTTCCCCGGGGCGCTGTGCCTCTGCACTGCTCGGGGAAGCCGAGGAGCGGGTGGGGCTTGGTCATGTGCCCACCCCCTGGGCTCCTCACTCCCGGAGCTGCGCTCCTGTGCGCTCCCGCTCCATCAGACCCCTGCACATGTGTCATTGCAGGTCTTGTTTTGGAACGGAAACAACCTTGAATGCTGTGGAAGAAATCCAGTCTATTCAAATAAATTTGTGTTTGGGAAGGGCCGTTAAGTCACAGCCAAGGCAAGTAGAAGCAGAGAGGGTCTGTCCTTGCCTGCCTCTACAGAGCCTTCCTTGGTGGCCTCCCATCCTACTACTGACCCTGCTTAATTTCCCAGATCTGATAAGATCCAGCTATACCAGTCCACCTTCCCTCCCCGTATCAAATAACTACATTGGTTAAACAAACAAAAAACCTATCCCAGCATAGAATCTAGACCAGTTAGAGCTATGGAACTGACGCCAATAAGAAAATGAGAGGCCCGCATAGAAGAAAGTGTGGCTTCAGGTAAGCAGGGTCCAGATTATTAAATTCTTTAATGTCACCTTCCATGAGAGTGTAGAAGGTTGTGAGTAGCAAGAATAGTCAAGCCAGGATGGAAGTGAAGGGATCTAGTGTCTCTCTGGGCAATTGTGCATTGGCTTTTCCCTCTGTTGTTTTACCAAACCCACCTTGGAACAGAAAGTCCCCTCCACATGTAGGGCTGCCAAGTCAGCCCGGGGGGCGGGGGATCCCCCACTATAGGGGTTCCCGATCCGCCGGCCGGCATTCGGCCGGCAGGGGGAACCCCACCCCCAAAGTCGTCCAGCCTGGACGACTTCCCCAGCGTAGTGACGTCACCCGGAAGTGATGTCACCACGTTGGAGATGTTGCCAGGGCGACACTCTGGCAAATGCCCCCAACGTGGGGACGTCACTTCTGGGTGACGTCACCGGGCGCGTGCGTCAGGGTGGCTCCCGGGCGGCTCCCGGGCGGCAAAGGACTCCCCCCCGCCAGTGCGTGAATACGACTTGGCAGCCCTATCCACATGGCATTTTGCTTTCACTTTCTTTGATCAGATTTTATGGTACCCTCTACACTGCATGCTGCTTTCACTTTCTTTGATCATCAGGTTTTATGGTACACTCTGCATAGCTTTATGGCCATTCAGGGATGATTTCTCAGTCAGTACAGCATTGCCCTGGGGTGGTTTTGAGATGCACCCAGGCCCGTAACTATAGGGGGCATCTCGGGTCTACCCCCCCGACTTAATGACAATGCCCCACAACTTCCCATCCAGCCCAGGGCCCCTGAGCAGTGGAGGGTTTGGGAAATGAGCCATGTATTCCTGCGCAGATGTCTGGTGCGAAGGGTCAGCTATGGTGGCCACGCAGAGCCAGACAGCACCTCAATTTTCCCCCAAAGTCTGTTGTCCCCAGAAAGTACTTGTTGCTGGCGGGCTGCACTGTGCTGCCTGGCATGAATAGGGTTGCCAAGTCGTAGGGACTCACTGGCGGAGGGAGTCCTCCTCCGGCCGGGAGTGACGTTAGCACGTTGGGGGGCATTGCCAGGGCGACGCTTTGGCAACGGCCCCAACGTGCTGACGTCACTTCCGGTGACATCATTATGTCGTCCTCGCTGGATGACTTCAGGGATGGGGTTCCCCCCGCCGGCCAAATGCTGGCCGGCGGATCGGGAACCCCTTTAGTGGGGGATCCCCCACCCCCCAAGCTGACTTGGCAGCCCTAGGCATGAGGGGCCAGCTACAGTGGTGCGAGGGGCCACTGTGAGGAGGAGGAGGAGGCTTGGTAGAGGCCTGGATGGCAGAAACTGTGGAGCAGTTTGGAATGGGAGTAGGGGGCTCCCTAAGAAATTTTCAATGCCCCCCTGACTAAAAAAAATCCTGGATACGGGCCTGGCTGCACCTTTGGTAAAACAAAGGCGGAAAAGCCAGTGCTGAATTGTCCTCTGTGGGTCCCAAACATCCTTCAAGGGTATAACCCAGCACAGAGAGGCTTCCTGTCATGGCCTATGCCTCAGTTGTTTCCTCCCTGATCACCTCCAGAGCGTCAAACCTCCAGAGCGTCAAACCATCTCAACTTTAAAAAAACACACAACAAAAATGCTCACATTTCTCCTTAAATTGGGTTCAGTAGTTTTGTGGAATGTTGGATCCTGTCTGCGACTGATTATACCTCCATGGAGCTTGCGTGGGTTTTCGTAACAGGCATCTTGCTATGCTATACAGTAATGGATTTAGTCTCTCTCTGTTTACAGCACAGTACAAGTTGAGCACAAATGAGTAGTAGTTTGAAATGGGAAAAAAACTGTATACAGAATAAAATCTTCGTATTGGATATATTTACCCTGGGGAGTGTACATCCCTCCCTACCCATTGTAAAGGGGAGGTGGTGACTATGTTCAAGCGCAGCGACCCTTCTGTGCACAGATTTGAATTTTTTGCTAAGAAATCTTGGCAGTTGCATCCAACACATGCACTATATAAAGCTTTGCCTGCAGTATATTAATATTAACACCTTATTGTGATTTATTTGCTGTAATCACGGTAATTTCACAGTAACACATTGTGTTACAGAATCCTGTCCTAAAATCCCCTTGCTTTAGTTTTACGAGTGAATGGCTGATCGGAGGTGTCAAACTCATTAGTTAAGAGGGCCAGATCTGACATATAATCCCAGGTACTGGAGATATTTTACCACTTACTGTGACCCACGTCCCTCCACAGCAAAGCTCGGGCCAAACCAGCCCTCCTTATACCTTATAGCTGCCAACTCTGGGTTGGACAATCCCTGGAGATCTGAGGGAGGACCCTGGGAAAGGCCTGTGTTTGGGGAAAGGGGTGACCTCAGCAGGGGGTATAATACCCTAGTACAGGCCCTTCCAGTCTATGTTTGGGCTGGTTTCCCCAGTTGTTTGTAGGGTTACCCACTTTGGGGGGGGGGGTTCAACCCACTGCCGACCTGCTGGCCAGTGGGAAAAGCCCCACCCCCAGGCCCCAACACCCGCAGCCACCCCTCTCCCTTCTCTCTTGAGAAAGAGGAGGGAGAGGGGTGGCTCCAGTTGGGGGCACTTAAAGGGACTCCTTTAAGTGCAGCCAGCCAGCAGGAAAGGGCCCCGTGTGCCTGATCTCTGAGCAGCACTGCCACTCGGAGATCAGGCACACAAGGCACTCTGGCTGCATGCAGTTAAAGGGACCACCTTTAAGTGCAGGCAGCTGGCGGGAAAAGGCCCCACGCACCCAATCTTGCTCAGAGATTGGGCATGTGAGGCCCTCCAGCTGTGTGCACTTAAAGGGACCCCCCTTAAACGCAGGCAGCCAGCGGGAAAGGGCCCCGTGTGCCCGATCTCTGAGTGGCAATGCCGCTCAGAGATCCAGCAGACAGGGCCCTCCAACTGCAGCTTGCAGCCGGTGGGACCATCCTTATGGGAGCAGGGCTTGGAGCCCAGGACGTCCCCAATGTGATGTCTCTGCTGAATGGACCTGAGAATGGGTGCCTGAGTGAGTACTCTAACCTGGGAACCCACAGCCAAAGGGGGACATTACACTGGAGAGCCACTGCTACTCTGAGTATACCTGGCAGCGGGGGCGGGGGGTGGGGGAGAGAAGCTTGCAGTGCCCAGCCATGTTCATAGGCTCAGGGCATTTTATATTTTTAGTTTATATTTTTAGTTTCTGCTGTGATCCTTGTGCTTTTTCTTGATGTTTATTTTAAAAAAAATGCATTGCTGAATCCCACTTCCCCCCCACTTTTTCATTTTAGGCCGGCATCTTTTGGGGGAGGGGGGGTTGGGCATCCATTTTTTCCAGGGGAACAGATCTCTATAGTCTGGAGATCAGTTATAATTCCAGTGACTGAAGATGGGTGGAATTTTGGAAGTTTATGGGAACCACCACAATGTAGCTGCCATTGAGGACTTCAAGGCCTTGAAGGCTTGGATCCCAATCAAAACAAAAGGATTCAATCAAGAGATTTGGGGTCAAAACTATCTAGTGTGGTGACACCTCTTATTTAATTAACAAATTGATTACTTCGTCAAGGAAGCAGTTAAAATAATTAAGGGCTAAATCAGATTTTGATTTGTTTGTTTTTGTTTGTTTTTAATTGGATCTCTAGGAGGTGGTGGAAAGTACATGAAAAAACAAACAAACCATTGGCAGTATGAGAAACCATATAGGAATTTAATATTTGGGGTGATTTCCCTACAGGAAGATCCTTTTAACATCTTTACAGAGGGCACTATTTTTACTCCTCTAGCTGTTCACCTTCACAGATTTTGACGTTGTGGCTATAGGGTTGCCAAGTCTTTGGAACTCACCGGCGGGGGGGAGTCCTCCTCCGGCCGGGAGTTTCTCCTGGCGCGTGTGCCCAGTGATGTCACCGGAAGTGATGTCAGCACGTTGGGGGCATTGCCAGGGCGACACTCTGGCAATCACCCCAAAACTCTATGGTATCATAGAGTTTTGGTATCATAGAGTTTTGGGGCGATTGCCAGAGTGTCGCCCTGGCAATGCCCCCAACATACTGACGTCACTTCCGGTGACGTCATTATGTCGTCCTCACTGGACGACTTCGGGGGTGGAGTTCCCCCCGCCGGCCAAATGCTGACCAGCGGATTGAGAACCCCTTTAGCGGGGGATCCCCCGCCCCCCGGGCTGACTTGGCAGCCCTATGTGGCTATCATTTCCCCCCCATATATGACCCCCCCCCCGGTTTGATCCACCCTGGAAAAAACATCTGGCAAGTGTCTCGCACTTCCTTTTTCACCTGAAAATAAAGTCATTGCTAGAAATCTCAGAATGTGCCCTTGTGAATGGCTATAAAGCCATGTCTTCTTGGGGGTGGGGTTTGGCCCCAATATCTGACTGGAAAGATGCTTTTTAGAAGCATAGAGATTTTTGTTTTTATTTTGCCAAACCAGTGAGCCTGGTCACATGAGCGAGAAAATCTGGGGGAGGGGGAGGCTTTTTGCACCGGAGGAAATAGACTCGCGGTATTGCGATCACACAGAGTTTTGTAGATGTGGGCACAGCCCGCCACTGTGTGATCAGAAGCAACCACGGGTGAGACGTGGTTTTTTTGCCTTTTTTTTCCTGATTCGCTTAAACGAGGGATCAAAGAACCACATCTCTGCCCTGAGGGCTTCTTATGGCAGTACATGGTGATGCGCATACTGAGAAGAGGGGAAAAAACAACTGCACGGCATCAGGATAGCCTGATCAGACTATCCCGATGCCATGAGTACGCACTGGAGTGATCACACAGGGGAAAGTCTGTCTGTGGCTCGTAGCAACCTGTTTGCTACTGGACTTTCCCTAGTGTTTTTTTTTTTTACTCCGTTTCTTCGGCAGGGCAATACGGGTTGCCGACAGGCGCGAGACACTTGACAGATGTTTCCATGTGATCGTGCCCTTAAAATCCGGCCGGCATTCGTGCCTATCACGCGGCTAATGCTGTGTGTGATCGGACCCCAGTGATTCTTAAGCTTTAATGTGAAGTTTCACTAAACTATTGCAAATAAATCCACCCGATGCATTATTACAGCAAATAAAAGATCAATGGCGATGGTCTTCTTTCCTTTCCAGACGTTGCTTAGGAAGTGCTTGTTTCTTCGCATTTATATTATGTCGGAGACAGAGAGGATAAAATACCATTGTTATTCGGTCATTTTTTGAATATTATAATTTTGCTTTTTTTACCTGTATAATTCTATTTAGATGTTTTGTGTGTAACCATTTTTTGATTAGAAAAACACCACGATTAAATTATTTGTGGATTTAAACCCCATCAGCTGTAGGTAAATGACAATTCTGTCACTTAGGAAGGAGGCGAGCTCAAGATTTTGGTGTTGTTGTTGTTTTAATTGTGCCTAATGGGCCCTCTTGGCTTTAAAATTATCTCTGTGCCATTGCACAATTAATGAGGGGTGAAATACAAAGTTTTAAAGAAAATGAAGGAACTCGGGAAACTCAGTAATTTCAGTATGCTTCTCTTTTAGCATAGTCCAAAGTGATGTGGGATGACTTGCGATTAGAAGCAGCTCAGATGGTGAGTGTGCCGGGAAGATTCCTGCTCCCAGCCACTTGGGTAGGGGACCCTGGTGTTCTTCAGAGGGCATTTGGAGGCAGTGGCTGAAGCATTGGGGCAGAGATGGAAACCCTGCAGTACCATGCAGAAGCACAGCAGAAACTGAACAGGAAGCAGAACTTGGTGATGTCATCACCTGTTCTGAATCCAGGTTTTGCAATCTATTCCACCTCCCACCCCCCAGTGTAGTGCCCACGGGTGTTGTGTCCCCAGACAACACCTTGTCTGGTACCCACCAAGCATTATTAAGAGTGGGCGATAACAGGTGGGACTTTTGCTCAGTAGGGCTTGTGATTGGCTGTGCAGATTAAAAGTAGGGTTGCCAGGTTGCTCTGATAGGGCATTTGGGGGGCATTCCGGGGGTGGGTGGGGACCAGTGTTCCCTCTAAGCTGAGTTAGTGTGAAGTAGCTCACAGTATTTTAGCCTCTGGCTTATACATTTCTGTCTTAGCTCGGGAAGGATGGCTCCAGAGCAAACTAATTTATGCAGTAGCCAAATTGCTCGCTCACAACTTTAATGCCAGTAGCTCACCAAGTAGAACTTTTGCCCACAAGACTCCACAGTTTAGAGGGAGATCAGTAGGGACATTGTGCAACTTTTCAACATGACACTAATGGGTGGGGCTGTCCATAGTTTCTGGCTTGAGTTGTCATCAGGATATAGAAGACACTCAACTCTTCTTGTTTACATCTCAACCAGCTACAGTATTTCTAAGCAACAGTCCCATGATCAGTGATGGACCTGATGAGGATGAATATATTGAAACTCAGTCCAGACAAGGTAGAATCTCTGGTGGTAGATAACCGTCCAAGGGGTGAAGTGGTGTAAATTCCTGTTGTAGATGTGTCACATCCTTCGCAAAAGACCAAGTTGGAAAGTGTTTTTGGATTCAGAGCTTTTCTTGAATACTCTGATGAAAGCTATGAACATAACACATTTCATCATCTTGGGTCCATTCGCCAACCTCTTCCTGGAAGAAAATAGTTTAGCCTCCTAGTTACATTATTTATCTTTTTCTATGTGGGTTCCTCTTGAAGATGGCTTGGTCAAGAACGTAGCAGACACATTGATCTTGGTCCAGAATGTAGCAGACATATTGATTTATAGAGGAAAGTGCCAGGATCATGTATCATCTCTTTTATACACATTCTGCTGGCTACCATTATGTTCTGGGTTAAATTTAAGTTTGTGGTTCTTATTTCGAAGTCTGTTATGGCATTCTATTTACTCAGGCATTGAGGGTATGGGTGTGTCACTTGCCCACAGCTTCGTTTTAGGATTTTAATAATTAATAGTATGACTATAGTTTTATGTTCATTTGTATGTTGTTCTCAAAGTATATTTTACTCAAAAGTGAGTTATGAATTCTCTGATAAAGAAATGTAAGTAAATTAACAGAAATGCTAGTTCCATTGACACCACATGGCCGAAATGTAGAGAGACTGTCAACCAAAGTTTCCTTCCAAAAGTGACTAGCCAGATTATTCTGGGAATTCAGAAGCAGGGCATGAATCAATAGTTCCACTGTGTACCTTAAGTGCATAGTATTATGATGTATAATGCCTTGGAAAATGGAAGCCTCATGTAGGTGGCATGGCTGATAGTCACTGAGAGACCTGTCCTCTATGAACCTTTGTTAAACTTTGAGCCACCATTTGATCTTTAGTCCAGTTGTATATGCAAATCCGCAACAATGTTTAGACCACCAGTACAGTTGTTTGCTATGTCTACCCCATGCACATCTATATTGGTGGTTTGTGGTGCATAGGTAGCCTCTAAAAAGGCGTCTGTGCCAGTCTCCCTGAGATGATTCTTATTCAGCTCGTGTGGCTGATGCTGCATTCATCACAGGATGAAAAAAGATGCCTGCGTCAGACCGGGATAATAAATGAGGCTGTCCCCTCCTGACTCTCCTACATTGGCCCTCAGCAGAATGCACGTGGTCCCTGCCCTGGATGGCCCAAGCTAGCCCGACCTCGTCAGATCTCAGCAGCTAAGCAGGGTTGGCCCTGGTTAGTCTTTGGATGGGAGACCTCCAAGGAAGTCCAGGGCTGCTATGCAGAAGTAGGCAATGGCAAATCACCTGTTTGTCCCTTGCCTTGAAAACCCTATGGGCTTTGCCATTTGTGACTTGGGGAGGTGCAATGAAAAAATATTCGGTATTATTTGGATCCGGGTTTTAAAAACCCAACTATATTTGGTATGCCTGGATATTCCTGAAGACCAATACAATACTGATATTGGTATTCGGAAAAGACTTGGGAATCCCAAAGATATTCGGCTCCATTATGCCCTACGGGACCATTATAGTTCATGGCAAATCTCCTAGAAGAAGAAGAAGAGATTGGATTTATATTCCGCCCTTCACTCACTTAAGAGTCTCAGAGCGGCTTACAAACTCCTTTCCCCTCCCCTCCCCACAACAGACACCCTGTGAGGCAGGTGGGGCTGAGAGAACTCTTTCCCAAGCTGTCCTTGAGAGAACAGCTGGTACAGAGCTATGGCTTGCCCAAGGTCATCCAGCCAGGTACAAGTGGAGGAGTGAGGAATCAAACCCGGTTCTCCCACATTAGAGTCCACGCACTTAACCACTACACCAAACTGGCACCAAACTAGGGTATATTCAGTGGGCTGGGGTTGGGGGGCGTGTTGAGGTAGAGACACAAAATTTGCAGTGTACCTGCTGGATCCTTGCCCCCAAAGAACCCCAAGTTTCAACAAGATTGGAGCAGGGGGTCCAATTCTATGGGCACCCAAAGAGGGTGCCCCCATCCTCCGTTGTGTCCAATGGAGGGGGAATAGCAAGGCGACACAAGCCCAGTAGACTGTCCCTGAGAATCCCTGCAGTTGAAAGTAAAGTGTGTGTGGGAGGGGTATTTTTGCAAAGCTTGCAGCAGAACCAGTGCCACTGGGGCGGTGCCAAAACCCAACAGGATTCAGGTCAGATCTGAGAATCTCTGAAGTAGAAACTGGGGGAGGGGGGCATATCTGCAAGGACACCAGAACCAGTGCAATGCACTAATGCCCAGCAGCAGAACCCACGTAGAAGTGGGTTAATATAGACCTCGTTACAAAGTTGTTCCTTCCTGTAACTCAGGGCTGGGGTCACCGTACCCTCAGGTGGGGCAGCTTCCAGGGCCCTGTGGTTTCTGGCAAGGCCCACTGCTGCTGGCATCCCCTGACCACTTTCTTGCTAGTCCTACACCACCCGTGGTCCCTGCTGCCCACAGAGCCTGGTGCCCCTGGGGAAGGGACTGCAGGCAGCTCTGAGCATGGGCCGTGGGAGTGCCGGTGAGCAGACAAGGGAAAGACACACCAGTAGGTGGAGGGGCATGCAGGTGGGGGTGAGGCAAGGAGGGCATGAGTGTTTGGCGGAGAGCAGAGGAGGGGAAGGGAGTCCCAGGAAATGTTTGCCCCGCAGGGTTGCCAGGTCCCCCCTGGCCTCCAGTGGGGTGTGGGGTGTGTGGTTGCCACATCCGGGTTGGGAAACTCCTGGAGATTTGGAGATGGGGCCTGGGAAGGAGAGGGACCTCAGTGGGGTGCAATGTCAGAGAGGCCATTGTTGGAATGAGCAACTCAGCATGCCCGGACATGGGGGTGGGCTATATCTCTCTAAGTGTGTACAGGCGTTAAATCCTTGAATGGAATGCCTGTATCTGTCTTAACCTGGGATCTGCCCTCTGACCCCTGCTCTCTCTTTGCCTGCTCAACTGCTCACATGGCCTTCCATGGAGACACATGTCTCTGTAGGTCTCTCCTGTAGAGACGATGCCCTCTCTCTCCCGTACACGTGATGCCGGACAAGCTGGTCATTTGTGATATGGGAAAGGATGCTTTAGATTAGCTTCTTTCTCTTCTTTTGAATGCAACCTCAGTGTGAATACTGGAATACATGTTGTTCTCACACACAGAAAAAATGTCACACTTAAGTTTGCAATATACTTCTTGGGAGACTTTATTTACTGCACTCAGTATAACACTTCTACGACTGGGCAAACTCTGCTATATCAACCAAATCTCCCAATAGCCATCTTCCGAAGCATCAGTTTTCTCCAGGGGAACTGATGCAATTCTGGCGGATCCCCAAATCCCACCTGGAGGCTGGCAATCCTGCTGCCCTGGCCTTCCAGAAACCTGGAACCGCTCCCACTCCAACTGTTCGCTAGAGACCATTTTCCATAGAGAAGCACATGTGATCCACCTGTTTAGCATCTCAGAGATACCATTGAGAGTCATAGCTCCTTTGGACAGAGCAGTTGAAGCAAAGAGCTGTTTTCAAATGCTCCCCTGGGTAATGTAATGATCTGGGGTGGTCCCGAAAAGTAGCTCATTAGAACCATCATAGAAAACAAACCTCTCCACCTACGGCTCTTCTTGAGGGAAGAAATCAAAGCACTCTCCCCCTTGCAGAGAGAGGGCTGAGTCATCTTGACAAAGAGGAAGAAAGATGAAAGAAAAAGGTTAATAACATGCAGAAAGTGAAGAGGGGGAGAAAAATCTGCCTTCATCCGTGTTTTTTAAGCATTTGGTGCCACCCTGCTTCGTCGTGTGGCATAGGGTCCCGGGAGGTTGGGAACGATTCTGTTTGGTGCCCCTTCTGATGGTTTCATTCTCAGTTCGTCAACCAAAGCCTCCTCCTCTGGCAGACTGACCGATCCGAAAGGCGTTGGGCTGATTTTGTCACCCCTATCATCACCCTGTTCCTTTTAGGGGCACACTCTGGGCTAATGAGGGGCTAACCAGTTGTGCTGTGGGGTAGGGATGCCAGACCCACTGGTGGGGGCAGGGATCCCCCGCTCCCAGGACTCACCTCTCTACCACCAATCAGCTGGCCAGAAGGGGGGGGGCGATTTGCCATAAAAAAAGAGAGAGGAACACCCAACGTTTTAGCGACATGTCTACATGACTTCTACGTGACCTGGAAGTGACACAGGCATGTCGGGGATGTTGGGGCGATGCTCTGGTTTTGGGGCAAAAACTCTAGGGTAGAAGCTAATTCTACCATAGAGTTTCTGCCTCCAAAACAGTGTTGCCTTGATGTCCCTGTCTGACATGCCTATGCCATTTCCTTGTCATGTCAGAAGACGTGTTGGCATGTCGCTGAAATGTCGGATCAAACTCCCAGCTCTTGGTGAGCCCATCCCACCCGCTGCCGGCTGCCAGGAGGGACCTGACAACCCTACTGTGTGGTTATCTCTGTCCCTTTAAATATTTTAATAGCATTTTCTTCTTGGCTTGAGACCTCCCGGTGAATACGCCCACCCCTCACAATCACTTAACAAGGCGGGGGGGGGGGGTATACCAGCACATGTGTCCCACCCTCCTCTTGGCAAGTTGCTGGCGGCCATTGTCAACCCTGCTTCTTGGCCTGTGCTCCAGTGGAGCTGAGAAACCAAAAGCCTATATCCAGGGCCAGTTCAGGGCATTTCTTTTTTTGCCATGCAGGGTATGTCCATAGCCTGCTGCAGAGGCTCAGCTTGGACTCAGCTGGTAGTGGCAGAGGTCTGGGAAGCGATGGGTGTCCCCTCTTGCACTGCTAATGACCAGGACTGAACTGAGCCCTGTGCTATCCTAAGCAGCCGCTTGGGTGGCTAGGCTGGAGAACATGCCCTACCTGTAACTCAGTGGGAGGGCTTATGCACAGGAAGTCCTAAACATAGCCCCTGGCATCTCGGGTTCAAATTAGATGTCACATCTTATGTGGATCACGGCATGGGTGCCCATGTCACAAGAAAGGCACATGGAGCCAGAGAAAGGGGCAATCACCCCCCACCCCAAAAGTCATCCTCTGGCAAAAGTGGCGTGCAAGGGAAGCAGAAATCCCCTTCGTCCCTCTCACAGTGCTCTGGAGCTGAACAAATCCTTGTTAAGGTGATACAGCCGATGTGAGTCAGGATGGGTACCCATGTCCTGATCTGTGTAAGATGTAATATCTAGTTTGAGTCTCAGGTTCAAGGATTTGGGGTGACAAGGCCACAAAAGACCACTGGGAGGGCCTTGAAGAGCCCTGGCCAATCTAGGAGGGTTGCTAGCTCTGGGTTGGGAAATGCCTGAATATTTGAGGGGTGGAGCCTGAGGATGCTGGGGTTTGGGGAGGGGAGGGGCTTAAATGGGGCATGATGCCGCAGAGTCCACCATCCCAGGCTGCCATTTTTCTCCCGGTGAACTCCCGGTGAAGATCCATTGTAATTCCAGGAGATCTCCAGCCACCACTTGGAGGTTGGCTACCCTGCCAGTTAAGACAGACAGCGATGGACTAGTCAGACCAACATCTGATTTTTGTAGAAAAGTCTGCTATTCTCGGTGCTCTGTTGAAAGATCCCAGTTCTGAGATTTTACTTAGAATATTTTACTTAGAAGGGTGGTGTTGGAGGGACTTCGCAGAGAAATTTCATTATTAACGTCAAAACAGTGTCATCATTGTATGCTGCCCTTTACCAAATAACATAAATGAGACAGAACAGTCTTTCCCCTGGGCGGTTTTATTATTTGAATTTCTGACAGCAGAGAGCATGACGAAGAGGAGGGGAAGGACCAGAAGAAAGAGAAGGGTACGGAGGGGTGAATGTGCTGGAAGTCTTCTCCAGATACAGGCTAGCGTCCACAAGGAGCAGGGCCTTTTCAGTTGTGGCACCACATCTGCGGCATTCTCTTTCATTGAAGCCTCATTTTGCTGCCTCTTGTTGTTTATTAAAGGGATAGGGTCTTCCCTGCTTCATCAGGCTATTTAGAGGTCGTGTTTCGATTTTTCTGTACACATACACAGATGAAAGCTGAAAGCTAGCAAAACTTTTTTTAAAAAAAAGTGTATACAAAAATGCACAACTACATTGTGCTCTGTTGTTGGTGATGTTAAAATTCTGTCCATGTTTCCGTGGGAGTCATGAAAGTCCAGGCATCTTTGCCCCAAGTGCATTCATGGGGATTCGTCATGAAAATCTGTCAAAGATTCATTGCGAGCAGAATTTCCTCCATTTTTTTAAAAAATGCTACACTAAGTAAAGGCAATGCATTTATAATACTAAGGGTCACTCACAGCCTGCCTTAAATCAGACCTATCAATCCATGAGTTCAAAGCCATTGGCGGGGAGGGCAGGATATAAATCTCATGAAATAAATAAATAAATAAATAAATAAAGTTAGTCACTGCTGGACAGTTAAGGAAAAGATTTTCAAATTGTTCCTTGAGGAAGTTCAGTTAAAATATTCCAGTTCCTACTGCAATGGCCCCTCAACCCTCGTTGTCATTGTGAGGTGCTTTGCTCCACCCACTGGGTTAGCTTGCTGGAAAGGGAGAATGACCCAACCTATGGCCTCCTCTTTGCAGAACTTCAACACCACCTCTGCAGATGGACACAGAGGTGTTATTTCAGGTACTTACTCAGCAGGGATCAGGTGTTACAAGAAGCTGTCCTTTCCTCCAGGGGGACTGATCTCTATCGCCTGGGGATCAGTTGTAATTCCAGGGGAACTCAAGTCCCACCTGGAAGTTGGTAGCCCGAAGCCCATGAGGTTCCACCCAGTTCTGTAAGGCTGATAACTCCAACTTGAGAAATTTGTTCCTCGTATGCAAATCCTTTTCATGCTAGAGACAGTTTGGTACCTGAGAAAGAGTACCACCCCTGTGGTTAAAGTAATGAATAAAGAAAACAGTTGATAATGTTTGCCTTTACTGGTATCTCCACATAGGGTTGCCAAGTCCGGGTTGGAAAATACCTGGAGACTTTGGGGGCGGAGCCGGGAGAGGGTGGGGTTTGGGGAGGGGAGGGGCCTCCGCATGGTGCAAGGCCACAGAGTCCACCCTTCAGAGCAGCCCTTTTCTCCAGGGGAGCTGATCTCTGTCAGCTGGAGATCAGTTGTAAAAGCAGGAGATCTCCAGGCCCCAGCTGGAGGCTGGCAACCCTCTCTCCAAGTCTGCCCCTGTAGTTCACTCTGTGCTGCCTACTAAGTAGGCTAGTCCTGCCCCAGACTGCCCACCCCTACCTGTGTGCATGCTTTCAAGGAGATGTCTCAGATTCTTCCTTGCATGCAGACCACCAGCCCTACCAGTAATATTGCCTCAGAGATCCCTCCTTTCTGGCTAATATCTAATTTATCTATTATATTATTGTTCCTCCCTTGAAACATCACATTTAATCATTGTTATTGCCAGAGCAGATCCAGCAGAAGCACAGAGCCCCTTCCTGAGGGGTGTGGGGGGGGGGGAGGAGGGCAAAGACACACCTTTATGCCGCCTTCATTAGCCCCTTGTTGCACCTGCTATTTCCCTGGCTTTGCTTCTTCTCAGTGGGACCAAGCCCTTCCCGTTTCTATTTGTGCTTATAGCTGGAGCCTCCAGGTGATCAGGAAAGGCACAAACATGCCCCCCGCTTCCCCGAGTTTCTCCGCAAAAGCAGAAAGGCTCAGGGGAGAAAGGGGGCATGCCTGCCTGCCTGCCCTTCGCTTCCCCAGCCAACCCGCCACAGTGGGCTGGCTGGGGAAGCAAAGGGCAGACATGGAAGCATGCCTGGGTTCCCTGCTTGATCTTCTCCAGGTGCCGTACAGCTGCAGGGCTGCAGGGCACCTGGAGAAGATCGGGCAGGGGATCCAAACATGTTTAAAATGCCTTTCTTTCCCTCCCCAATCCAGGGAGGGAAAGAAAGGCATTGAAACTTCCCCTCTCCCCCACTTTTCCTCCCCTCTCCAAGTTTCTTCGCAGTAGCGGAGAAGCTCAGATAGGGAAGGGAGGAGGAGGAGGCTGTGGCTGGAGAAGGAAAAGGCAGGCATGCAAGCATGCCTGAGTTCCCTGCCCGGTCTTCTCCAGGTGCACAATCTTCTCCAACAAGGTATTTTTTGGGTATTTTTTCGGTTCGGCTATTGCCGAACGCACACCCCTAACAAAAACCCTTCCTTTTATTCATCCTCTTTTGTCTCCTTTCCCTGCCTGTTCACCATTCCCATAGTAAATAAATAAATAAGTCATCTGCAACTTGATGATACTTCCTTCTTCCACATAAGGTCCCAGGAGATCTTCCATCCAAGCATTGACCTCCTCCTGACTTGGTTAGCTTCACGAGTGGTGCCTAACAACCATTCCAATGGACCCTTATCATCTGGTGGTGGATCCAACCATCTTTCAAGGAGTGTTCCTCCTACTTAAATGGTTCTTCCTCCAATGGAGGGGCCACTTAAATTAGAGGGCGACTTGTTGGGCTACAAGAAGGCTTCAAATTTGGCTCCGTGAATTGTTAGGGGAGGGGTAGGATCCACCCTACTCTACAGCCCAGAGAACCTTCAACTCTCCTCAGTCATCCTTGTTTTGCTTTCTACATCGCCAGGAGATCTATTACCATTTTCTCTTTGAAGCTGCAATGTTTGTTGTTATTGCTGTTAAGGAGTGAAAGCATCCACATTTGAATAACAAAGCTTTCCAATGGAAACTCTATTTCAATATTGTTAAAAATGCATTTGATGCCGGGTGGGGTGGGCAGGGGGGGAGACATACAGCACTACTGTGGCTTTTACATGTTAATTTTCTTATCTTCTCTGGATTGTTCTCTGGCTTTGTTGTTTCTATTTTGCTGTGAACATCCCTGCCTTTCTAGCTATCGGCTTATTCCACTGCAAGAAAGTTGCTGGCACATCTGCTCATAAATATACGTAGAGACACACAGGATTATTCTCGTTAACAGCTCTATATGACTCTGTTGTGTTCGTATGGGTTTGCATTCCCACAGGTCCAAATGGTTTCTGTGCTGGACATTTCTTCTATGTGCATGTATATAATGTAATGCCATTTTGTTATCAATACTCAGCTTATGTACATGAGCCCCTCCTTCTACAGGAGCTATATGGGGAACTGGGGGTGCGGCAAACTGGGGGTCTTATTATCCTATTCCCCTTATCCCTTTAAGCCTTTTCCTATTAAAATGCAACAATTACAAAAATGTAGTAACTGATTACCATGGTTCCAAAAACAGCACTGCATGGTTTCTTGATTGTTGTCTTCTGAGTACCTGGAAGCTACCAGTGTTCCTCCTATAAAAGTGACACTTTCATTTGGTGTAGTGGTTAAGTGCGCGGACTCTAATCTGGGAGAACCGGGTTTGATTCCCCACTCCTCCACTTGCACCTGGCTGGATGACCTTGGGCAAGCCATAGCTCTGTACCAGCTGTTCCCTCAAGGACAGCTTGGGAAAGAGCTCTCTCAGCCCCACCTACCTCACAGGGTGTCTGTTGTGGGGAGGGGAGGGGAGGGGAAGGGAAAGGAGTTTGTAAGCCGCTCTGAGACTCCAAGTGAGTGAAGGGCGGGGTATAAATCCAATCTCTTCTTCTTCTTCTTCTTCTTCTTAGTAGTAGTAGTAGTAGTAGTAGTAGTGTATAGTTAGGGTTGCTAGCCTTCAGGTGCTGGCTGGAGATTCCCCGGGATCACAACTGATCTCCATGCAACAGAGATCAGCTCAATATACCCCACTGGAGTCCCCACCCTTCCCAAGCCCCGCCCTCCTCAGGCTCCACCCCTAAAATATCCAGGTATTTCCCAATCCAGACCTGGCAACCCTATTTGACCTTCATTTAACTTTTTCTTCCTCCTCTTTATTCAAAACCCTTCCTGCCTTGACTTTGCAATGTATAGTGCGGCAGCCCATTTAAGGAGTATTGACAGATGCAAAAGATACAAATCCAGAAGCAGTTTACAATTTAGAATAATAGGTTTCATTTTAGGGAATACAGTAACTTCAAATTCAAAACATTAAAGAGATGGTTCTAAGAAAATTATCTCCCCCCTGGGAAGAAGGTCCATACTTGGGTTAGAGAATTGCAGTAGTTGGACTACAATAAATGCAATAGCAGTTATTTGGAACCAGACGTCCATAAAACACTTTAGTGGAGAGGATGATAGGTTACGCTGCACTTGACTACGTTTCCCAATTAGATGTGTGTGATCATAATGATTATATATAGCAAATAACATAGAAACAGGAGCCGTATTTGAACATCTGGGGCGCAGCCAAATGTCTTCCCCTGATAAACAGGCTAAATGTAATGGTATCTCACAATGGACAGATCGTAACATCTGTGTCTTTCTTATTTGTTAAGATGGAGGAATTAACAGAAGGCTGAAACCACTGAAAACAATATTCCCTTCAGTTTAACCTGTTTCATCTTGAGAGAACTGATCGGGCTAAACCATTTTCAGGTCACAATCTATGAAGCTGAGAAAGGAGTGTCCTTAACACAATTTTGGATAGTTGGCCTTTGTAAACAAAGATAAAGTCAAACCAGGTTCATGATCTTTCAGTATGTTTCATTGTGTCATTTTGGGCAAGTGCCCATAATGATGTCCAGTGAGTAATTTCTCTACCTTTGGTAGGGTTGCTAGCATCCAGGCGGTGGCTGGAGATCTCCTGGAATTACAACTGATCTAGGTGACAGAGATCAGTGCGCCTGGAGAAAGTGGAACACTTTGGAATGTAAACTTTATGGTATTATACCCCACTGAAGTACCTCCCCTACCCAAACTCTGTCTTCCTCAGGCTCCATCCCCAAAATCTCCAAGCATTTCCCTACCCGAAACTGGCAAGGCAACCATAACACTTGGGTTTAGTTTATACGTGCATGATTTTAACTTGGCGGCTGCAGTCTAAAGGGAGGATTTCTGCATACGATACGCCATGGACCTAATGCCACAAGGACTGGTTTCATCACTGCAATTGCTACGCTTTTCAGCAGAGCCATTTCACACACACTACTTGTAGTTATCACACGGCAACAAACTGAATGATATGCAAAGTGAGGCATTTGAGGTCATTGTGTCAAATGAGATGGGAGTTCTTCATGTTGTGATCTGTGATGGCTTATAAGCATGTTTGTGTCATCACTTGATGCTTCAGCCATCCAGTGGTAAATAAAGATCTGTGAAACAGCCTAAAGGCTGGACGGTACTGTCCCTGTTTTATACAAGTAGGGTTGACAACTTCAAGTTGGGAAATACATAGAGATTTTGGGGGTGGAGCCTGAGATGAGCAGGGTTTGGGGAGGGGAGGGACTTTGGTGGGGTATAATGTCATAGAATCTACCTTCAAAAATCTTTGTTTTTCCAGGTGAACTGATCTCTATTACCTGGAGATCATTTAGAATCCCAGGAGCTCTCCAGCCACCACATGGAGACTGGCAACCCTATACACAAGAGTAGAGATGAGTTCTTCTGGTTTTTTTTTAACTGGAATTGTTAATTTATCATTGCTTATGATTAATTCTTTGGGTGACTTGGCATGAGGCTGAGTAGTTACAGAATGTTCGTTTCAGCGGCTAAAGCGCTGTGTTGCTATGATAGTTTCACTTCTGCTGGCAGTTGCACAGAAAATGTCAGTGGTAGCTGAATGTCAGGAATACTGTGAGGCAGATGTGTTTTGTGTGTCTGTGTGTGCGCGTGCGCGCACAATTAGCAAAATGTTGTTCTGTTTGGAATATATGGATCCATGTTGAGGACTGTAAAGAAAAGGCAATACTACATTGGAGGCCATAGTGCCTCTCAATGTATTTCTGTGTGCCCTGCTTCTTCAAAACAAACAAACAAAAAACTCATTGGTGCAGGTGATGCTTTGGAAGATCCCAGAAGGTATTGTCTCTGTGTCTACAGGGCACATCCATTTGGAAACAGGTGCCTCCATCCTAGGAGAATGGTTGGCTCGCAACGACCCGGCAGTTTGTGGTTGTGGTTGGCTCCAGTAGACCTGGTAGCTGTTTTGTGGTTTTATAGTGACACCTATTACCCGTTCTCAAAATTCAAATACTGTCCACAGACCCAACAAGGCTGTGGATCCCTGGACCACCTCCCCCCCCCCCACCTTAACTTCTGGCACATGTTCGTGAACTTCCAAGGTTTATAAATGGTTTGACGCATTCCAGATTGCGGAGCAAAGATGGCTCTAAAAGGAAGGTTCAAAAACAGAATATAGAGCAGAAAGTTCACTTTTGGACTCTATAGAAGATCAGGATTCCCACACAAAGTGTCTGAAAATAGTGGTCACTCTTTGTTTCCTTGTCTAGTGTTATGTCCATAGGCGTCAATTACGGGGGGGGGGGGGGGAACTCGAGCCTCCCCCGAAATTTCCCGGGGGGGACTGAGCCCCCCCGGAGAAACGGAGCACCCGCTGCCGCCTCTCTCTCTCTCTCTCTTCCCCCCCCCCCCGGCTGCCTCCATCCCTCCTTCCCTCCATCTGTCCAGGGGCCAGCTAAGCAAATGCCCTGCTGGCCCCTGAATGGATGGAGGGATGGAAGCAAAAGTGGCCAGGTGGGGAGGAGAGGCAGCAGTGGCAGGGACATGGCAGTGGGGCAGCGGCAGAGAGAGGCAGCAGCAGCGGGGACACGCAAGAGCCCCCATGCACACAAGAGCCACCGCCGCCTCTCTCTCTCTTTCTCTCTCCCCTGGCCTGGCTGCCTCCGTCCCTCCCTCCCTCTGTCCATCCAGGGGCCAGCTAAGCAAATGCCCAGCTGGCCCCTGGATGGATGGAGGGAGGGATGGAAGCAGGAGTGGCTAGGCGGGGGGGAAGAGGCAGTGGTGGCAGGGACAAGGTCAAAAGTGCACGTGCACGCAAGAGCCCCCGCCTCCCCCTGGGAATTTTAAAACTCGACGCCCCTGGTTATGTCCTAATGGCAACTGCGCACGCGGTCAGAGAAATGCACATGGCCAGTCTGGCTACCGGAGTTTTGCTTCGGGAGACAATAGTCTGTCCGGATTGTAAATTAGACCAAGCGGTCAACCAGGTTCCACCAGGGGACCTATAGTTTAAGGTAACTCATGATTAATCCTATCAGGGAGTAGGTTTAATCTTATCAAGATAGTCCTATCAGGGAGTAATCCTATCGGGGAGTTTGGGCAAGGCTGGGGGTGTGGTTTAGACGTGTATTTAAGCAGACCCCTGAGCCCCATTTAGTAGCCTGGAATTGTTCCATCAATAAACTTATGAGCTGATTTCACTGCAACACATCTCTGGACCCAGTACTTTATATCTAGCAACATGGAAATGCTCCTGCCCTCAATTCTGAATAATCTTCGAGACAATAAATTATTTTCCAAAAGGATCTGAAAATGAAGAGTATGATTTTTAAGGTTGTTCCAACGTCACAACATTGGCAATGGCTGTGTGTCTGTCTGTGCCAAGGCCTCTAGAGTTGCCACAGCAGAGAACACCTGAAAAGTCTGTATGTATCATTCTGAGTCCCTTGGAAGAAGTAGGAAGGATAATAACACGGTAGATAGAAAATTTAGGGCTTTTCCACATTCTCATTTTACTGGCTTCTAAGTTCCTGTTTCTTGGGGGGGGGGGGGGTTTCCTGTTCTACACATGTTTTGCTCCCTTTAGTGGTCAGTTTGATATTACACCATATTATGTCGAGCATATCTTCCTGCAGATTTAAACTGCAGGTTTTTATGCTGGATGTAAACCAAATAATATCATATTGACCACTAGAGGGAGCAAAACATGTGTGAAACAGGAAAAAAACCCCAAAGAAACAGGCACTTACAAGTAATGAAAATGAGAATGCAGAAGACCCTTAGTCTTTTAGGGCTTGTGGTGCTGTGGATAGACTTGGAAACTTTAGTGGCGCTGGTGCATGGGGCTCGGTTATATCTAATGTTCTTAGGCATGAGGAATGCCCAGGTGCCAACCCTTCTTTCTAAAATTTGAGTAGGATAGGGGAGGGAGTGGTTGCAAGAGTAGAGAAGGTTGACAGTGGGGCTTCAGTTCCAGGGACTTCAGGATAGCCTCAAAGTCTGGATGGGGTTGGTTTGTCATGACCACAAGAATTCTGAACTTTTGAACTTCTGAAACCTACCCACCTGCAACTGCAAAATGTGTTGGCATTATTGGCTTTAATGCATCTCTTCCTCCACCTCACCTTAGAAAGAGATGGCTATATTATGGTGGGAGAGCTGGTTTCAGATCCCCACTCTACCAATATATCTCAGTAGGTGACCTCACACTGTAGGTTTTCTGGCTTCTCCAGGATACAAAGAAGTGCATGCTATCCTGGCCGTCTTAGACGTGGACAGGACACAGATATAATTACTATCAGCTCATGCTGTGGCATTTCATTTGTAGATTAGTCAACCAAAGTGTTTAGTTGATTAATTGGCGGGGGCCGTGTTTAATAACTGAAAGTAAATTTTAATCAGTGACTGTGGATCAAGGTCACCCTTGTAGCTATAACAGAGAATGAAAAGTGACCATTAACAACAACACATACTTCTGACTAGAAGTGGTAATTTTTGCTTTGCGAGTTGTATAGCCTCTTGTCTTTCCTCAGTCTCAACAAGCCACTGCTGTTTTGGTAATACACCAGTTTATATAAATGTCATTGTTCCTAATTACAATACGATTAAAATGCTGAATTGTTTTAGTTGTTGATCTATACCCGTGAGGTTGAGGTCAACCGTTTTGCTCACTGTTTCCCCCCTCTGTAGTGTGGTTTTTGCTTGCTTGTGTTGCACCAGTTGATTCAAAAGCGTACTGGTGAACTAATATTTTTCATCCCATTGATTCAAGTGCTTTGTTTATTTCCCTTTCTCCCTTCAGGAGATGTTCAGCAGGTTGTTATGATTGCAGTCGTGAGAAGAAAGCATACGTAGAGGACAGCTGTTGAATTCTTTGTCAATCTGGGTCATTTCTTTTGTCTTCATCAAGCGAACAGCTGTATATTTTGTAATGATACAGCATATTCATTATATGGAGAAGCGAGGTATAAGTATTTCCCCTAAAGGAAATGAGACTATTGCAGCAGTCTGTTGTTCTAGGATTTGTATCTTGTTTTAAAAGGGTCCATACTTGGAAGGGAGACCACCAAGGAAGACTTGGCAGATGAAGGCAATGGCAAACCACTTCTGCTTTTCATGTGCCTTGGCGGTCCCAGGTCGAATTTGCCATAAATTGATTGTGACTCGACAGTGCCCTTACACCTAGGTCGATACTTCATCCTGTCTCTCTCTCTTTCAGCAGAACCTGCCTCCAAAAGAGGTTGGCTTGGGTCCCAACAAGTGGCCGCAGGATTCCAGGGGAGGGGGCTCTTACGTGTGGGGAGATTGTGTTCCCCAAGCAGAAGTCCTTGAACCCATGGCAACAGTAGTTGGAAATCCCATTGAGAGGACATAATGTGGGAACCACATACCTTGTTTTGAGCTCACTGGAGGAATATGCACATAAGAGAATCTAATGTATAGACCATGCTGTAAATGTACCACTAGCCATCATAGGAAGCGGGAGGGGGTGTGTGGAAGTGGAAAGGTACAAAGACGCATTCAGACCCTGTTGTGTTCCCAGTGAGCTCATTTCCAACAAAAGAGGCTGAACCTCAGAACTGATTTTGGACTGATGGGATTTACTTTCACTCTTTCTGTCCTCTCTCTCAACGGCTTTCCAGATTGTAGCTCAAAAGACCCAAAGGGAGACACTGAGTTCCCTGCCAGTATGCACACGCAAAGCCTTGATTCTCCTGGTCGCCTGGGTTGTCCTGTAGTGGGGTGGAATGTTGGGAGGTGGCTTTTATGCCTTGAAAAACACAGCATGTGGTTTCATTGCTCTCTATCAATGCTCCCTCTAAGCTGTGGAGCCTTGGGAGCAAAAATTCTACTTTTTCAGCTACTGGCATTAAAGTTGTTTTCTCTGTTCTAACCCAATTGCTCAGCAATTTCATTGAGTGGCTATGAGTTCTTGTAAATGATGAACGAAGTTTTGTAAATGCATGAAGATTCCCACCCCATATTGTCCCCCTTCCACTTTCCTGTGTTGCAGTGTGCCAAATGGGACTCCCCCCCACAACAGTGTATCACCTTAAAATTGTCTGCTTCTTTCTCTGAGCATGAAATGAGGCTTTGCTAATAGAGATCACAGAAGAAGGTGTGTTTTCTTGAATGGAAGGCCCCCTTTGATTTGCAACACCATCTTCCATTGAACTCACCTCCCCACCCCCAAGCCCCAAACCCTGCTCTAGTTTGACTCCACATAACTTGCTATAGGAAGACTTAAGGATAGCTACAGACGCTCAGATTGGAATGCAATAGGGTTGTCAACCTGCAGATAGGACCTGGAGATCTCACAGAATTACAAGTGATTACCAAACTAGAGAGATCACTTCCCCTGGAGAAAATGGCTACTCAAGGGGGATTGATTCTATAGTATTATACCTGATTAATGTCCCTCCCCCCACCTCCCCCAGGCTCCATCCCCCAAATCTCCAGGAATTTCCCAGTATGGAATTGGCAACCATAGCGACTATGTGCACACACAGTTTTCCTTCGCTGCTACAGCCTGCCTGGCATGCAGGGGAAGGGTGGCTTTTTTGCTTCACACAGATGGGAAGAGAAGCTGGGGAGCGAGGGAAAGGAAGCACTCCTAGTAAACAGCTGTTTGGCAGTGCATCGAACCTTTCCATTTTCAAGGGCCAATGTTTTCGTTGGGAAACCCTGGACTCTGAACTCCAAAGGCCAGGTCTACCCCCACAGAACATAATGGCCCTTCAAAATGTATAGGGCAGGAGTAGCACCCAACAGCTGAGATGGTGCTTTCTGTAATGGACAGTAGACCTGGTCTCTGGGGTCTGAGAGTCAGGCCTACCTTCCATTGAAAATGATGCCCCTTTAAAGTGTAAAGCAGGAGTCCCCAACTGTTTTTGAGGCCGTGGGAACCTGGCCGGGTGTGATGGGTGCAGCCACAAAATGGCTGCCACAGATGGTGGAGCCAGCCACAAAATGGCTAACACAGAAGGTGGAGCCAGCCACAAAATGGCTAACACAGAAGGTGGAGCCAGTCACAAAATGGCTGCCACAGAAGGTAGAGCCAGCCACAAAATGGCTGCCACAGAAGGTGGAACCAGTCACAAAATGGCTGCCACAGCTTACCTTCAGTGAAATGGTGAAGATCCTGGTGCTGTGCTGGCAGCTGCTGCCGAAGCTACAGGGGGAAAGAAATCTGCACAACCATATCTCCAATAGCCAATCAGAAGCCTTGCTGGGCAAAAGCCCCACCTGGCCCTACCCACTTATTAAAAACACTTGGTGGGTGCCAAGAAAGATGTTGGTAGGTGCCATGGTGCCCATGGGCGCCATGTTGGGGGTCCCTGGTTTAAAGGGATGCTCTTTTGAATGTCCACAGCTGCAGGATCGTTGAGGGAGGTGGGAGAAAGAGAGCAAATCCTCTCGAGGGCCCCCCATGTAGGAGGCTGTCTGAAGACTGTAACCGGCACTGTTTAGGACGTTCTGCCCCGCAAGCACTCCTTGTAAGGATATTTTGCTAAGTCGTTTTTGCTCTCTAGCCTATTTTTAGTGTTGTCCTTTTTAAAACCTCATTTACCAGTGTCTGTCCCGGGCTCAGCCTACAGGGCTGGAACAGCGAGTCACGGATTGTGACAACATGATTCATATGATTCTGAGCAGATCTCGAGCTGAAGGTGGTCTGTGCGAGCCAAGCAGCGATGTATCTCCCAGATCAATAAAGCCTGGGCGACCGTCGTGAAGTGCAAACTCCCTGCTCAGAAACCTTGGCAGCAGCTTTTCCCGCTGTGAGCAAAATCCAGGATTCCTTTTGCATGCAAAATGCTCATAGCACCTGGGCTGAGAATTTGAGGATTCTGAGGGGCGTAACCAACAGATAATGTAATGTATGCATGTATCTCTCCAAGGCATCTTAGTCTGACTTATGGGAAACGGAAAAGCACTTGTGATTTAAAGCACATGATGAATCGAATAGAAAGAATCTGGTTCTTCCTTTGTATAACGCCCCCACTCCCCCCCCCCATTCCCAACTACAAATTATATTGTCTGCCATGTGGGACCACCTGTTAACAGGCTGCATTTATTTGGGCTGATTCCTATGGAAAGTACAATGTAATGATTGGTATAAGGGATTTCCAAAAGGGTTATATACAAATGTTGTGCATAACAATGGGGGAGATGATATATCTTCAGATTATTGGTAAAGCAAGAACTGTAAGCCCTAATAGCTATTTATTTATGCATTTTGTTTGCATTCCTATTTATTTAATAGCCACGTGTGGCCCAGGGGCGTCGAGTTTTAAAAATCCCAGGGGGGGGCTCTTCTGTGTGTGCACGCACAAAGCGTGCACCCCCCCAGGACCATGTCCCCGCCGCCTCCCCCCCACCTGACCGCTCCTGCTTCCGTCCCTTCCTCTGTCCATCCAGGGCATGTGCTTAGCTGGCCCCTGGACGGATGGAGGGAGGGACGGAGTGGCCAGGCCGGGGGGAGGGGAGAGAGAGAGACGGCAACGGCGACCCTAGGAAGGGCCCAGGGAGGTGCGGTGGAGGGTGCCCCATTTTCCCAGGGGGGCTCAGTTCCCCCCGGGAAATTTCGGGGGTGGCTCGAGCCCCCCCCCATAGTTGACGCCTATGGTGTGGCCCCTATCTGCAGATATCTAAATCTGTGCAGGGGAAGGAGCATTGGCAGTGATGGGGGGGGGGGGACTGCAGCAGGTCCAGCTACAGAGATTGGGAGCCTCACCAAGCCCAAGAGCAGCAGGGGAAGCAATGGGGTAGGGGAGAATGGTAAGGGGGGAAGGGAACCCCCACAAGAATCATGGGTCATAAGCAATGCTCCCTCTAATGTGTGTCTTCTTGTGAGCAAAAATTCTACTTTGTGAGTTAGTGGCATTAAAGTCCTGAGTAAGCATTTGGCCACTGCATAAATTAGTTTGCTCTGGAGCCCTCCTTCCTGAGCTAAGACAAAAAAAAACTGTGAGCTGGCTCACACTAACTCAGCTTAGAGGGAACACTGAATAAGAACATAAGAAGAGCATTGCTGGCTTAGACCAATAGTCTATTTAGTCTAGCATCCTGTCTCATACAGTGGCCAACCAGTTCCTCTGGAGGGCCAACAAAAGAGCATGGAGGCCAAGGCATTGCCCTGATGTTTCTTTCTGGCTCTGAGATTCATAGGCTTAGTGCCTCTGAATGTGGAGGTTCCCCTCAGTCACCATGGCTAGGAGCCATTGATAGACCTATCCTCCATGAATCTATCTAATCTCCTTTTAAAGCTGTTTATTCCTGTGGCCGTCACTACATCCTCTGGCAACCAATATCCATCTACATCTGTATACATAAGATGAACAGTAACAGCTTTTTTTAAAGCACACTATTAATCTGATACAATTTCAAACCAACAGTCCTCACCAATGCTCCCTCTAAGCTGTGGAGTTCTGTGAGCAAAAATTCTACTTTGTGAGCAACTGGCATTAAAGTTGTGAGTGAGTGATTTGGCTGCTGCATACATTACTTTTCTCTGGAACCATCCTTTCTCAGCCAAGACAAAAAACTGTGAACCGGAGGCTAAAAAACTGTGAACTAGCTTACAGAAACTCAGCTTAGAGGGAACACTGGTCCTCACCTAATCACAAAGGTGTATCTGAAGGGTCTTCTGAATACATTGGTCTTATACGTCCTGTTGAATACTGGAATTAATTAAATGAATTGCAGGGTTGCCATTTCCGTCTTGGGAAAACCCTAATATTTTGGAGGTGGTGCCTGAAGAAGACTCAGTTTCCTGGAGAGGGCTCAGTTTGGGGAGGGGAAGGAGCTCAGTGAGGACATGACATGGGGATGCCAGCCTCCAGGTGGGGCCTGGGGATCCCCTGGAATTCCAGCTCATCTCCAGACTACAGAGATCAGTTCCCCTGGAGAAAATTGATGCTTTGGAAGGTGGACTCTGTGGCATTGTGCCCCACTGAGATCCCTGTCCTCCCCAGGCTCCACCCCCAAATACCTGACTTGCAACCCTTATGGAAAGAGACAGCTTTGAAAAGGAGGACTATACATGTGTTTGTGTATACACACACATACACACACACACACACACTCTTTAGAGAAAATATGCTTGTAGAATAGTGACAGTGCAGGTTGAATACGATGGTAATAAATATCCCAGAAAATTCTGAAGGCAGAAATGCTGACTCTATTGCAAGCAAATCTACTTAAAGAATTATTAAGCACAAGAAAATCTTCCCTCTGGAGCATCAGAGAGGAAACTGCGGCAGGTCTTAATGGGGCCGTCTCATCCTGGAGTCTGACCCCGGTTGCCTTCTCAGCAAAATATCTGGACAAATAGATTAATTTATGAAAAGTCAGGGGAAAACTTGTGAAATATGTTGGAATCAAACAAAGATTTATTTTCTTTCCAGACTTTTTTTTTTTTGTACTTTGGTCTTTTGAACAGATGACAGATCTGGAGAGAGATAAAACCTCAGCCCCGTCAGCTAACTATAAACCGCACATTAATCAAGCAGAAACAGAAGCAATGGAAACATTTTTCTTTTACAGCTTCCAAATGTTTTGCTTGCCTTCACATCATAGTTGCAGTGAGTCATCACAGATTTAACCTGGGAATAAATGTGGTGCAACGTTTCTTATTCTCATGCCCCCTCCATGCAGCCTCAGACCCTGCAGTGACTGCCACAGGCTTTGTGCGGCTGTGTAAGTTATTGGTGCACCGGCAAGCCATCAGCTGCATTGTGGTTCACAAACCACTCAAATGTGATGTGCGGTTCTGTAGGAGGCAGAGGAATCACTGGTCCCTTCCGCATTTGCCTGCCACTCCGGATTTTCTCATTGTTCGAGTTGAGGCAATTTAAATCCATTGCTAAACAGCATCCAAATAACCCAGGGCAACAGCAATCTGAAACCAGGCTGACTACTGAAGGGAGGTAATGTAACAAAAATGGGGGTGGGGGAGAAACCCAGAATAAAAATGAAAAGTATTGGAGTCGGGAGCAATGTTCCCTTTAAGCTATGGAGTCTTGTGAGCAAAAAATCTACTTTGTGAGCTACTGGCATTAAAGTTGTGAGCGAGCGATTTGGCTACTGCATAAATTAGTTTGCTTTGGAGCCATCCTTCCTGAGCTGAGACAAAAATGTGTGAGCCGGAGGCTACAAAACTGTGAGCTAGCTCACACTAACTCAGCTTAGAGGGAACACTGGTCGGGAGGCCAGTAATGGTGAAATCAGCATTGTGGTCTATTGCGGGTCAAGATGGAGCATGGGGACAAAGGGATGGGGAAGCCACTTACATTTACAGGTAAACCACACCTTGACCATGTCCCCCCTTAAGGGGATTGGTCCAACAGGGATTCATCTCCCACCAGAGGCTGTCATAGGTCCATTCAAATACCCTCAGCTTCTGATAGGGGGACCGGCAGGATCCCTAGGTCCATTGTTCTCTGGGGAAGGAAGCTCTGTTGTTATCACATCCCACTACAGGTCAAAATGCCCAGTCGTGTTACTTGGCTGCAGACAAAGGGTCAAGCGCCAGTCATAACAAAAAGAAGGTTGAATTCGATTTTAGTGCAGAATGGGGGGGAAACCTGGATTAGAAAGAAGGTTGAATTCGATTTCAGTGCAGAATGCTTGGAGGACACCACGGTGAATATGGATTAAAAGGAGAGTGCAGCGATCTCCAATTAAAAGGTTCAAGTAGCAGGTGATGGGATAGACCTCTGCCTGAGACCCTGAAGTGCCACTGCCAGTCTGAGTAGACATTACTGACTGTGACGGACCCAAGGTCTGATTTAGGCTATGGCAGCTTCACATGGCTACTCCGGTGCTGCTTGGCGGTTCTCAATCTCATTTTAATGGCATGTGTTTTTTTGCTGTTCTTAAGCTGACACTGGGAAATATATTACACTGTGCGGAGAGCATTGAACTGTCACGGACATAAGCTGAAATAGAACACTGCCTTGATTACGTTATCTATCTAGCGAAAATTATTACATGAAACGCGACTGCAGTGTTCATTTATAGCTACTGAAAAATTAATTGAATAAAACAACCGTTTTGATTGACTGCTGGCCTCCTGCGATATTTATTTGAGAAACGGGTGGGGTCAGGAAAACCATGGTATCCGGGGCTTGAATGGGCGAGGGGTGTGCACGCGGTATGTGTTTGTTTCACATTTTCCCCTTTACAGGTAACAGTGGAATATGAAACTGCATAAATCCAGTTTAAAAAATCAGGTTACTCTAGGGATGCCGGCTAAGCACTAGTCAATGGCAAGGGGGTGGGGATAAGCAAATGGAGGGAAAATAGGCATCGTGGCAATGCCACAGTTTCACTTCCAGGAGGAACACGGAAGTGAGGTGATCAGTTAGCATGGTGTTCTGGGATTCCATTAAAACTAGTTTGTAACCCGCCCTGAGCCCACCTGTGGGGAGGGCAGGATAAAAATGGAAATAAATAGATATTTAGATAAAATAGATAAAATAGATAAAAATGGAAAAAATAGATAAAATAGATAAAATAGATAAAAATGGAAATAAATAGACTAGCTGCAGGAAGATTATCACACACTGGGTCATAAATCGGTTACAAGGGGAAGGGGAGATAAAGGTAAAAAATCTGACAAGGAACTCGAAGGAAGGAAAATATGTAAGCAGTACATTGTTATGGCAATTGAATGGCCACACTTTGCTAAGCAGATTACTGTCCAGAGAGAGGAAAGACCAGTCAGTGTTTCTATAGCAGGAGCTAAAGGATGTAGTGGATTTTCCTAAATGGGCATCTTGCCTTCAAGTGTGGGGAAACAAGGCAGTTTTGGATTGGCGCATGCACCCAAACAACCCTACTGGTTGGCCAAAAGCTCTTGCAGTTGTTCCTTTTATGAACTTGATACAAGGTTAGTATTTGTGCTGCCAATTTTAGGATCCCGCTTGCTTCCATTAGATTCCCTTTCTGTATTTATAAATAGATGTAATTTACACATACATACACACACACACACACACACCCCATATATCCCTATAATTTAAACCCTGTAGTCCTTGCCTGAGGCTTTGTACCTCTCAGAGAACTGGAGAGTATTTAACTGTGCCATCATAATTTCTCCCCTCCCCCAGCAGACTCAACTGAATAAACCTTTGACTCTTTCCCACTTTTTGACCTTTGTCAAAAGCAGTCACTTGACAGGGAACTCTCTCCTACAAACAACGCCCACCCGCCGGTGTGTCTTTGTGGTCTTATTCAGAATCACTGGTGAAAGACTTTCTGGAGACAGTACACGTGACTGGTTTATTGTCCGGCTGTTTTTTGTGTTCTGCCTTAGAAATGTTCATGGTACACACCATTAGGTGGTTCTCCGGCTCAAGATGCCTTGAACGGTACAGGAGGAGTGCTTGTATGGCTTTGATTCATAGCAGCGGAGCAGGGGTGCCAACTCCAGCTTGGGAAACGCCTTGGAATTTGTGGGATGGAGCCTGGGGAGGGCAGGGTTGGGGGAGGGGAAGGACCTCCGCAGGATGTAGTACTATAAAGTCCACCTTCCAAAGCAGACCCTCCCCCCCAGGGAGGGACTATCTCTGTTGCTTTGAGATCAGAGGGAATTGTGGGAGATCTCCAGGCCCCACCTGGAGGCAGGCAACCCTACGGACTTGCATGGGAGCTCTTTCTGGGGAATCATCCTACCCAGTGTCTTTCTGAACTGTGGTCTATGCCACAGTCACAATTCTAAAATCTACCTGGCAGCAGTCGTTTATGGGGTAGGGGGGCTTGTGGAGGGACATGGATGGACACTGTGAATAAATAACCATTTGCTTACACTAAGTTGTTTCTCGCTGACATTTTTTTTTAAAGATGACAGGCAGAATCTTTTTTGATAATATCCTCTCCCCGTGACCTAAGCATGAACATCTTCCATCTGCAGCTCATTTTCCAAAGGTTCAGACCTCCCCCGTTGCTTCATGCTCCTTATCTTGCTCTACATAAGGACCCAAATGCAATAACTACAGAAAATGTGTCCAACTCAAACAACAGCTTTTTTAAAGAAAAGCAATCAAAGGCCAGGGGCAGGACCTCTGAGAACCTGACCGTTTTAGCTTCTGAAATATTCATTTTTTGTAATTATTGCGCCTCTTCATAAAAAGCCGTCTACAGCAAAGCTGCAGGGTGAACTGTGAGCTGAACGCTCCTTACCTCAGTGGCGAGTTGTTCATCTGCCATGGTGCAGTTAAACAGTTTTCAACTTCAGGTCTAATGGTTTTAGGAGCTCATCACAAGATCGAACTTGAGATATTTATTTTCATTTACATTATACTGCTTTCTCGCTGAGATTCAAGACAGATTACATGGTGTAAAATAATGTATTCAAATAGCATGAACATTTTGATAAGCAATTAGGTTTGCCAACTCTTTGACTGAGAAGTTCCTGGAGATTTGAGGGTGGAGTAGGGTTGACAGGTCCCTCCGGGCAGCTGGCGGGGGATGGAGGTGGGCTTACCAGGAGCAGGAGGTTTCATCCCACATTTCAGCAACGTGCCCATGTGACTTCCAATGCACCCCAGAACTGATATAGGCACATCAGGGCGACACTCTGGTTTTGGGGCAAAAACTCTATGGTTGAAGCTTCTACCATAGAGTTTTTGCCCAAAAACTAGAGTGTTGCCCTGACATTCCCAATGTGCCCACCTCACTTCCAAGTCACATTGAAGTCACGTAGACACATCACTGAAATGTTGGGTGTTCCTCCCTTTTTGGGGAGTAAGTCCCCCCACCGGCCAGCTGATCAGCAGCAGAGAGGAGGGGCCAAACAGTGGGGAACTGCCCCCCCTGCTGGGTGGGGGTCTGGCATCACTAGGGTAGAGACTAGGGAAGGTTGGGTCTGGGAAGGTGTGGGTCCTCAGTGGGGTATAATACCACAGAGTTGATCCTCCAAAACAGCTAATCTCTCCATGGGGACTGTCATTGGGAGATCAATTATAATTCTGGGAGATCTCCAGGACTCACCTCTTGTTGGCAAGCCTATGGCAGAACCTGGGGAGGTTGAGTTTGGAGAAGGGAGGGATCTCAGCGGGGATGTGATGCCAGAGAGTCCCCCCTCCAAAGCAACCATTTTCTCAAAGGGAATTGATCTCTGTAGTCTGGAGATCACTTGTAATCCCCGGGCCCCACCTGAAGGTTAGCAGCTCGATGAAGCAATGGAACTGGGCTAAGATTACAAAGATCAGAAAGTTCAAAAAGAACAGTATAATATATGCATGCAACAAATATGAAGTTCATAACTCTTTGGCACAAAATGGCTGGATTCCTCTCTGGCTCACATGGTGAATCTGAGGCAGACAGAAATACTCCCGCCCCTCTTCTACCTCACCCCATTTTATCTGCCCTAGAGATGGAGAGGGATGCTGGGATTACTAATCTCCATACAACAGTGATCAGGTCCTCTGAAGTAGATAGTTGCAGATGCCCTTCCTCTCCCCAAACTCCACCCTCCCCAGTCTCTATCACCAAAATCACCAGGAATTTCCCAACCCAGACATGACAAACCAAAGACGGTATCCTTTCCTTGCTTAATCAGCCTTTGCCTTGATTTTTCTCAGGATCTAGACTTCACCATACTGGTAGCACATCATTAACAGGCATCCAAATAAAGCAGCTCCGTATAGAAATAACTCCCCCCCTTTCTTTCCTGATATAGTTCATGCTAAGTAGCACTGAGTGAAAATTAATTCACTCTCCTCAGTAAATTTGGTTTATTCTTCTTTGTGTTTGAGCACAGCAAATAGGGGTGAGTGAATGTTTTTTATCCCCATTTCATTAAGGCCAAAAGAATTGTTATGCATCACATCCAGCTAGCATGATTCCATAATCTCCCACAGAGCCTTTTGGGGTGATCAAAAAAGACCCCTTTGTCTTTTTTTCACTAGTGGAATGTTGGCTGAATCTAGGGTTAGGGACGCCAGCTTCCCAGTGGGGGCAGGAGAACTCCCGCCCCCTAGCTCCTGTTGCCCACTGTGGCCAGCAGAAGAAGAAAAAATCAAAATCACCATCAGCTCAATGGTGTCACATCTCTTCTGGGGACAGCCTGGATGTGACATCAGTCCCCTTTAGGAATGGCCTAGAATGGACTGACATCACTTCTGGGGTTTTCATGAAAGTGAGGCGACACCATTGTGGCCCACCCCCCAGATTCCCACCAGTTTCCAGTCATTGGCTGGCAACCCTAGGCATGGCCTGGAGATCTCCTGGAACTACAACCAGGGCTGCCAAGTCAGCCTGGGGGGTGGGGGATCCCCCGCTACAGGGGTTCCCGATCTGCCAGCCAGCATTCGGCCGGCGGAGGGAACCCCACCACTGAAGTCGTCCTGTCATGACGACATCCCCATCGTAATGACGTTACTCGGAAGTGACGTCATCACATTGGAGACGTTGCTGGGACGACGCTCTAGCAATCGCCCCAAAACTCTATGATACCATAGAGTTTTGGGGCGATTGCCAGAGCATCGCCCTGGCAACGCCCCCAACGTGATGATGTCACTTCCGGTGACATCGTCATGGCGTGCACGCAAGCGCGTGCACCAGGGAAGCTCCCGGTGCCAGGAGGACTCTCCCCCGCCGGTAAGTTTTTAGAACTTGGCAACCCTAACTACAACTGATCTCCAGACCATAGAGATCTGTTCCCCTGAAGAAGATGGCTGCTTTGGAACATAGACTTTATGGAATAATACCCGGATGAGCTCCCTCACTTCTTGAAACTCTCCCCTCTGTAGACCCCATTCCCAATTCTCCAGGAATTCCCCAACCTGGATTTGACAAGCCTAGATGGATCCAACCCTATTACTCTTTAAAGAAAAAAGAAAAAAAAGAGGAGGAATTGCTGTGGTGATATATACAACTGGTCCCCACATCAGAAGAAGAAGAAAAAAGATCACTGCCAAAAATCCCCTCTGGATTTGGATGTTGTAATGGTGCAGAAGTAGTCATTAACTGCCAGTGCAATCTTTGTTGAGGCCCTGGATCATCAGTTGCCCAAATCCTAATGTTTGTTTGCTTGCTTGCTTGTGTTGGGTATTAGGCGATGCATGTGATGACATTATATAATTCCAACATGCTTGCTAGAATTTATTTAAAATTACACCACTTGATTAAGGATGATTAACTATACTCTCCCTTCAGCCAAAGCTGGGGATTGAATGTTCTTGCGACTGTTGTGATCCTGGCTCAGCATGTTTGTTGGTTGTGTGTGTGTGGGGGGGAGATGAATGACTTGGCGCTACATTGTTATGCAGCATGCCTTGAAATGGCACAATAAATCGAGGTGATCTGGTGCTGACAATGTAGGCACATTGGGGGTGTCTGTTTTTTTTTTCCCTATGCCAGGTATGCTAAAGCAGCAGCTTTCCTGGTGACATTATAAATTACATGTGCTGGCATCGTTTTTTGCTTTTCTGTTCTTCAGAGAATTGCAACTTACCTCTAGGCTGCAGGGGAGGGGCCATGGCTCTTTGGTAGAGCATCTGTTGGGCATACAGAAAATTCCAGGTTTAATCTCTGGCATCTCCAGTTAAACGGATCTTGCAGCAGGTGATACAAAAGATCCGGGGAGCCCATCTGAGTAGACAATAGTGTCTGACTGCGATGGACCAAGAGACTGATAAGGCGACCTTATATATTCATGCATTTAATACAAATATCAGTCCCCTTAGAGAAAATGGCTGCTTTGGAGGATGAGCTCTATGGCACTACATCCCCATGGAGTTCCCTCCCTTCCCAAAATCCTGCCCTCCCTGGACTCTGCCCCCAAATCTCCAGAAACTTGACAGCAAAGCAAATAAATGTTTGTGTCTTCTCATTCTCGCTCTCTCAGAACGTTTGGAAAGTTTGGAGTGTCAAGAATTCTAGACTTAATGATTGAGGAGGAAGCAGAAACTTAAAAATACTCAGGGCTATTTTTGGGCCGGAACGCCCCGGAACGGCATTCCGGCTGGCTTCCTAGCCCACCCCGCCCCTCCTCGCTCCGCCCCTCCCTGCTGCCGCTGTTCGGCTTCTACCTCTTTCTCAGCTGCTGCTTCTCCCGGGGCTGGCTGAGCCCAAAGGAGGTGGGGGCTATGTTTGCTGCCTCCTCTTCTCCCCTCTGCTGCCGGAAAGGTAAGTGGGGGAGTGCCAGTCCACTCTGGGCTGGGTGTCTGTTGGCTTCATTTTTTGGGGGGGTCCAAGTGTGCTCAGGTTGCCTGTGACCTCCCCAAGCCGGCTGCCCAACTTGGAGAGGCTGTGGGCAGTTGAGCCACACCAGGGCATGTGTGTGTGCGTGTGCAAGCTGGGGTGGGGGAAGGCCATTCATGCCCAACTTCCCCCCTCAGCAACGTAGCACAGCAGCCCTTGTGGGTCTGCTGTGGCCAATGCCATCGGGGGAGGCAGGAGAGAGAGAGAGAGTGTGTGTGTGTTTGCGTGTTAGTATGCGTGTGCATGCTAGCTGGGGTGGGGGAGAGGCCATTTGTGCCCTCCTTTCCCCCTCGGTGACGTGGCCCAGCAGCCCTTGTGGGTCTGCTGTGCCAGCACCATAGGGGGAGGCAGGAGAGTGTATGTGTGCACGCAAGCGAGCTGGGGTCGTGGTGGGAAGGACATGATTTCACCAAGAACAAGACTAAACGCCAGGGCCACAGCCCAGTTTAAATAGCATGCAATTGCCACACCCAAATACATCCCACTCCCAATGATAGGCTATTTACATAACGTTACTTCTTGACTGGTTACTTCCAGAGTCCTTGTGGGCTATTGTTCTTGGGCTCCAAGCTCAGCCAGTCTCTGGTAGAACCGTCCTGGAATGTTTCAGTCCCAATACATAACACCGCCTAAGTGATTACTAGATCAAATCAAGCCTGAACTTTCCCTAGAAGCTAAAATGACCAAAGTGAGGCTGTCATACTTTGGTCACATTGTGACACAACAAGAGTGACTGGAAAAGACAATAATGCTAAGAAAAGCTGAAGGCAGCAAGAAAAGAGGAAGACCCAACATGAAATGGATGGATTAAATAAAGGAAGCCATTTCGAACACATGAATCTGCCTTATACTGAATCAGACCATTGGTCCTTGAAAGTCAATATTGTCTACTCAGACTGGCTGCAGCTTTCCAGGATCTCAGGCAGAAGAGGTCTTTCACATCAACTGGAGATGCCGGGGATTGAACCTGAGACCTTCTGCGTGCAAAGCAGAGGCTTTTCCACTGAGCCACAGCCCATTAATTCATAGGGTTGCCATGAGTGGGAAGCGAGGAGGCGGCATGTCATACAGACACATTCGAAACATTCTTCTTGAATGTGATCGTTCCTATGTTATAGCTAGTTGCACACTAGGAGATACTCTTTTTTTAAAAAGGCAGTGCTGACTCCATCACTATGTAGCAACATAGCAATGCCAGTGACATCATGCCCACCCCCCATGCCCCTGCCCCCCCAGCCCTCCCACCAGTTGCAGGGTAAACACTGCCTTTTCCTTTTGCCTTGTAGTGAAGTGACATTGGGAACAGGTTTGTTTGTTTGTTTTTAATCACTGCTGAACCATATCTCATGTACCATCCCAGTAACAAAAGTTTGGCACCAAAGTCTATTTTTGGCCAGATAAATCCTTTCCCTTAGTTTAGACAAAGGCTTGGCCAAATCTGCGATGGTAAGCAACATTTGGTAAATAACGTTTGGTTGCTGAGACCTCATAATTCAGCTAGAAATTCGATATTAATGAATTTTGGCAGCGCTCCTGTCCCAGAGGCATTTGTCCTTTTCTCATTATCCTTTCCTTGTTTCTTTTTTTTTTTTTAAAGGCCCTGTTTCTATAATGATGTAATAAATTACCTCCACACCACTTCCCCAACTTTCCTCACGGCACCACGTTAAGGAGGCTTGCAGCTGACATAACACCATAACACTTGCCTCTTTTTCTCTCTCTTCCCCCTCATGTCGGGTCATCTGCAGAGCAGGCCTGAGGCGCCCCGGCCTTCCCACATACACATGAAAGGATAATAAACGACCATTTGCCACCCTTTAATGATGCCCAGAATCTCATACCTGAGGCAACTGTCTTGTTTTTCTCGTGACAGAGCATGTTTTGTTTCTTTACAGTTACGGACAGCAATTTCCTCCTCTGATAGCGGGGAAGGTTAGTAAATGGAATTTTGCCCATCTCCAGCTATTTATTCCATTCATTTATACCCCACGTTTCTCCCAAGTAGAGACCAAAACTGCTCTTCCCTCGTCTCTATTATTCCCACAACAGTCTTGGAAGGTAGGTCAGAGTGGGGAAGAAAGTGGATCAAGGTCACCAAGTGAGCTGCCATGGCAGAGTCAGGATTCAAACCTGGGTCTCCCAGATCCTAGTGTGACACTTCCACCATGATGGTCCTCTCACAACAACCAGACACGTTCCAATTTGCTGTTCGGAAGCCAGTCACATGCATGGGCTTCCTGAGCGACAATGGAATTACGTCCCTGTAGTCCCTCCATTTTGGTAGCCTTCCTCCTCAGGATGTGCGGAGCTGAGGAAGAGGTAAGGGGAATATCTTTGCTGGTGGGCTGGCATGAGTCTAGTGTAGCATGTAGCTAGCGTAGTGTAGTGGTTAAAGTTTTGGACTAGGATCTGGGAAATCCAGTTTCAAATCCTCAGTCTGCCGTGGAAACTCACTGGGTGACCTTGGGCCAGCCACAGACTCAAGCTAACCTACCTCATAGGGTTGTTCTGAGAATTAAATGGAGGACAATGATGTAAGCTGCATTGGGTCCCCATTGGAGAGAAAGATGGGGTATAATAAACGGTCTTAACTGACAAAAAGAAGTCCATGTTTACATTAAAAAGGTACAGGACCTCAAATTCTGGAAGTCCCACATTCACCAAATCTGAATGACTATGTGGGGCCAGGACCAAAACACAGGTTGCCAACCTCCAGGAGGGGTGTGACAATCTCCTGGAATTACAGCTGCTGTCCAGGTGACAGAGATGGGTTGTTTTACCAGAGAGTTCTAATTCCAGGAGATCTCTGGGCCCCTGCTGGAGGCTGTCCACTTTAGGGGTTTGGCTGTGGTGGTACAGGGCAGTTGGTGAGGCAGATCAGAACAACCAGTTTGGTGTAGTGGTTAAGTGCACAGACTCTAATCTGGAAGAACTGGGTTTGATTCCCCACTTGCAACTGCTGGATGACCTTGGGCAAGCCATAGTTCTGTCAGAGCTGTTCTCTCAAGGACAGTTCTGGAAAGAGCTCTCTCAGCCCCACCTACCCCTCAGGGTGTCTGTTGTGGGGAGGGGAAGGGAAAGGAGCGTGTAAGCCGCTCTGAGACTCCAAGTGAAGGGCGGAGTATAAATCCAATCTCATCTCTTCGTCTTCATTTTTATTTATATTTACATTTATATCCCGCCCTCCCCACCATTACATAACAACGTAATAAATACGCAGTACAATTCCAGATAAAACTATTAATCAATATAAAATCATATTATGAACATAATATACAATAAAAGATGGTGATCTTCAGCTATCACTGTCAACTGGACGGTGTCAACAGGTCCCACATTAGCTATGGAGCCTCAGTTGGTGGCATTGTTGGTTCTGGTTGGTACAGTTGGTGACCGGGTCAGGGCCGTAAAGTTGAGGCAGCACCCTACTTAAAAGCCTGGCAGAAGAGCTCCGTTTTACAGGTTCTGAGGAATTGTAAAAGGTTCTGTGGGGCCCTGATATCCTCTGGGAGCTCATCCTTCTTCGTCTTCTTCTTCTTCTTCTTTCTCTGTGGGGTCCCCCCCCAGTTTTTAAAATGCCACATCCCATGCTCTGTTGAAAAGCATATCCTGGGAGGAACTGATTCATCTTGAAGGAAGATAACATATGTTGAGTTCCCGTTTCTAGAAAATTTGGATGGAAAGCCAGAGTTGGCACCCCTGCACAGGGAGATGCTGCAGGGCAAACATTAGAGATGAAAGGGAAGATTTTCATCTGAAGATGTGAAGGTTTGAAAATACCCAGAAAAAAAATAATTGGGGGGGGGGGGGAGAGAAGGGAAATTCTTCTCTTTTCTGTTGGAAGTCCTTTTTGTATGACTGATTGGGGGAGACAGAAATGCTCCGGTGACAGGGGAGAGAAAGAGAGTGTGATTTATTGACTCTTAAGTGAACTGATGTCATCTTGCTGTAGTTCACCACACTCTGTCGGGGGGGTTGGTGAGAGAAAAGGGAGCCACCCAGTGATGAATACAAACAGGGAGGTAAGCTGCAGCTCTCTGGTGGTCACACCCCTGCTTATCACCGTGCAACAAGGCCTTGAGAAACTGCGTGGGCGAGGAGGGTTGCTTAACTCTTTCCTGACAGTCCTTTCCCCTGCCTCTGCAGTCATTCCTTCCCACTTGCACTGTAAATATATTTTAGAAAGTCAGACCCTTAACTGAGGAGGGGAAGTGGCCATATGCAAGGTTGCCAACCTCCTGGCAGGGCTTGGGGATCTCCTGACATTACAACTGGTCTCCAGACTACAGAGATAACTTCCCCTGGAGAAAATGGCTGCTTGAGAGGGCGGGCTCTGTGGGACTATACCCTCACGAGGTCCTTCCACTTCCCAACGTCCACCCACCCCCAAATCGCCCTGGACTTCTCAAGCCAGAGTTGGCAGCCCTGCACAGGGAGATGTTACAGGGCAAACACTATAGATGATGGGGAGGATTTTTAATCTAAAGATGTGATGGCTTAAAAATACCCAGAAGAATTGGGGGGGGGGGGGGGGGAAAACTGTTTTCTTCTCTCTGCACCAGTGCATAGGGACAAGAACTGGGAAAGGGGGCAAGAAATTGACCTTTAATCTTTATCCTAATTTTCCACATTACCCCCCCACTCTGAGTCTTAATTAAATGCCCCCGACTTTTTTTTTTCTCCTGCCAATACCCACAAGATGATGTCCTAGTTAAGTAGGGTTGCCCGTGCTGGGTTGAGAAATACCTGGAATTTTTTTTGGGGGGTGGGGGGTGGGGGGTTGGAGCCTGGAAATGGTGGGTTTGAGAAGGGAAGGGACCTTGGGGGTGCAATACCATAGAGTCCACCCTCTGAACCAGCGATTTTATCTAGAGAAGAAGAAGAAGAAGAGATTGGATTTATATCCCACCCTTCACTCACTTAAGAGTCTCAGAGCGGCTTACAAACTCCTTTCCCCTCCCCTCCCCACAACAGACACCCTGTGAGGTAGGTGGGGCTGAGAGAACTCTTTCCCAAGCTGTCCTTGAGGGAACCGCTGGTACAGAGCTATGGCTTGCCCAAGGTCATCCAGCCAGGTGCAAGTGGAGGAGTGGGGAATCAAACCCGGTTCTCCCAGATTAGAGTCCGCGCACTTAACCACTACACCAAACTGGCTCTCTAGGGGAACTGAGCTCTGTCATCTGGAGATCAAATGTGATAGCAGGAGATCTCTGGGCTTCACCTGGAGGTTGGCAACTCTGCTGCCAGCTGTGGCTTGGGAGGTCCCTGGAGATTTGGGGGCAGTGCCTGGAGAGGGTGGAGTCTGGGGAGGGAAAAAAACTTCAGCGAGGAGGACATGATGCCATAGAGACCACCCTCTAAAGTTGCCTTACCTCCAGGGGAGTTTGTTTCTGTTGCCTGAGATCCGTTGTGATCCTGGAGGAACTCTGGAGGTTGGCAGTCCTACAGACATAAAATAGCCCCCCACATGTTAACTGCTCTGACAGCAGGTGCTCTGGATCTCAGGCTCATTTGCGGCACTTCCTACCCTTTGAACTGGAGGTTCCGGGGATAGAACCTGAGGTGGGACCTCCCATAGGCAAAATCTGTGCACAAAACCCTCTGTCCCTGCAGTGCTCACATCAGTGGCTAGCACAGGGTTGCCCATTCCAGATTCAGTAATACTTGGAGAGTTGAGGGTGGAGCCTGGGAGGGTGGAGTTAGGGATGCCAGCCTTCAGGTGGGACCTGGGGACCCCCCAGAATTACAGCCCCTCCCAAGCCTACAGAGACCAGCTCCCCAGTAGAAAATGGATGCTTTGGAGGGTGGATTCTACATCAGCGTACCCCACTGAGGTCCCTGTCCTTCCTGGACTCCATCCTGAAATCTCCAGTAATTTCCCAATGTCAGCTTGGCAACCCTACCCCTCATCCCCTGCCGGTGGCCGTGGGGGACCTGGCATCCCTAGGTGGAGTGTAGGAAGGGAAGGGACCTCAGCAGGGTATAATGCCATGCAGTCCACCTTGCACAGCAGCCATTTTCTGTGGGAGAAGTGGAATAAATGTTTTATAAATGCATGCATACATACGTACATTTTTTTAAAGCAATTTTTGCCGGCTGGGCCCCCAACTGGAGGTTGCCATCCTATGTTGGCTGGATAGCCAGTGTGGGACAGTGGTTAGAGTGTCAGGCTGAGAGCTGGGGAACTTGAGTTTTAACCGCTTCTCTGCCACGAAACTCTTTGGGTGACCTTGGATCGCTCCGCGTGCAATCCTTTCTCACTCCATTGACGTCCACAATTACCCTTTCCACACTTAGCCTACCACACTGTAGTCTGATTCACATGTTATGGTAAACATACAGTCATCCTGCTTGTATACGTACACATTTGTTTGTAAGAAAGAGCCAGTGTGCATTTACAAGTGAAACCATGGATAAATATGAGGTTTGTACCACACATTCAGCTGTACTTCAGTTGACTGTAAAAGGAGAATTACTCAGTGCATGTACAAAGAACGATCAAGTGTACACTGTATGTGGATTGTGTGTATTCACTGTAGAGTGCGAACAAGGCTGGAGTCATAGTTTACAGGTACACCAGCCACTGGCAGGGGGATGGGGGGGTAGGATTGCTAGATCCTGGTGATTTGGGGGTGGAACCTGGGGAGGACAGGGACTTCAATGGGGGACAATGCCATAGAGTCCACCCTTCAAAGCATCCATTTTATCTAGGGAAACTGATCTCTATAGCCTGGAGATGAGCCATAATTCAGGGGGAAGCCCCAGGTCCCACCTGGAGGCTGGCATCCCTACCTGGAGTTATTGTGAGGAACAAAACGAGAGTAGAGGAACATCATGTACACTACCCAGAATTTTTTGGAGGGAAGGGATAAAAGGGAGGGAAGGGATAAAAAGGGAAGGGAGGGAAGGGATAAAAAATGGATAGATGGATGAGTTTAATAGTTCTGCCATGACACTGTTCCGAGTATTGTATTCATATTTTTTTTTTAAAAAAAACACCTTTTAATAATTCAAGTGGGATTAAGAATCCTTCTGTGAAACAAACGAACAAAAAAGAATATTTATTTTGATAGATGCTAGGTCATCTGTATAGAAAATAACTTTCCAGCTTTCCCTGGGGGTAGCCCTTCCATTAAGCTCTCCTTTGTAAAGTGTGAGGTGATTGTGTTGAAGCCCCTGCCCCTGGGATAGTGCATTGGTTGAAACAGGGTCTAAGTACAATTATTTTCAAAAAAAGTCAGCAAATTTGGCAGCAGAAAGTCAAATTCAATACACTTGGCAAGGATGGGGGAAATATCCATTGAAGGCTAGGAACATTTTTCATCATCATCATCATGATTAGATTCTGCTAAGAAACCTGACAAGTTGCAAGGTCAGAGTTTGCACTCTTTATATAGAAACAAAGAAAAGAAAGTGTCTCAGGTCAATTGCCCGTTTTCTCAGAATATCAGTCACCCTGGTGCTTAAAGTGAGTATTAACTCCCAACTCCATTTTGGACTGGTTAAATATTCCATATATGAATCATGACTACTTTCTAGACGTTCCGCGGTGCACGAGGCAATGGAACAGGGCAGTCTTTGGCCCTTTGGCATCGCAGCTAATAATTTATGGTGGGTTTCCTCTGAATGACGTCCTTGTGGTAAAATTGTCACTGCAATCCTGTGTGGAGTTACAGCTTTCCAATACCATTAATTTCAGTGGACTTAGAAAGGTGTAACTCTGCAGAGGACTGCAGGGCAGTCGCTATGCAGAAGATTCACTGACTCTGAAATGTATGATAACAAATGAAACCATAAATAGAGGAAGACAGCCATGTAAAGTTGCAAGAAGAGTTGTGACATGAGCAAACACCCAGTCCGGGACCTAAAGATTAACTTGTGTCATGTCCAAGTGGAATTTTTAAATGCCAGTGGAATTTTTAAATGTTAGACCCTTATGACTAGATCCCAGTCCAGTAGCACCTTAGAGGCCAACAAAGTTTTAAGCCTTTGAGAGTCAAAGCTCCTTTCACCAGAGCTTTTGCCTCTCGAAAGCTCCTACCTTCAGACTTGAATCTTGATGCTCAACTGCAGACCAACAGGGCTGCCCTCTGAAAAGACCCTCGTAGCCTATCACAAAGTGTATTTGAAAGTCCCCTCAGTCATAGAATTGGTTTGTCACAGGTCATGAGGAGGTGCTGTTCAAGGAATGTGAGTCCAAATGGCCCTTGGGTGGGTGGAACTATCTGTGCAGTTCTTTGTGCCCCAGCTGTTACAGGGGGAGAAGAAGACAGTGAGGGTCTTCTTGAAAATGTCCTCCTGAGTAGAGGAAACCGTAAACATTGCAAGTTATTCCTTTCCCTGCTCACACTCTGTCACCTTCATTGTGCCTTGTTTGCCTTTGTCGCTTTAAACAGTCTGTTCTTAGGAGGACCAGTGTCAGAGTCTTGAACAAAGTTACTCTCAACAACACTGTCTTGGCAGTGATTTGTTTATTGAGTAGTAAAGATGATTCAAGCTAAGACTTCTCTGTGTCAGAACTAACATTCTGGCACCAAGGCCCAAAGTTACACAAAGTTCAAACAAGCCCCGCCCCTCTCCCCAGGTTCAGTCCAATTGCAGCCACCATTCAGCCCGCCTAGATTTCACATGCTCCAGCCCCCACCTGTGAGACTACCGTTGCATTATCTATGACTGCGGAGCAAGCAGTTGCCCAGCCATTACAACAATAGTTGTCCAGCCATTACAACAAAGCCATTCTCAAGCTGACATCATCATCATCATCTCAGAAAAAAGTTGGGTTACAAAGGGAAAAAGGGGTAGGGGAAAATTTAATTCATCAGGTTTGTCAAGTACTATGAGTTATTACGTACAACAAGTAAGATCAAATGTATTACCAAATGTATTGCATATTTCAAATATAGAAGCAGACATTAAAACACCAATATTACAAAATTTTGGGATACTATCTCTCTTTAAAGAATGCACAAGAACTTTCCTAAGGTCAGTGGTAACCTATTTGTGGTAAAATAAATTACATTGTCTATGCTAAAGCTGAATCATTATGAAAACCTTAGTATTATCTTGTTTATCTAAATTTTATTCTTACTAATTATTTTATTACTAATGAAATACAGAATCAAGTATTGGAATTATAATCAATATCTTCATCACCTTTATTATGAAATTCAGATTATTCCAGAACTTTTTAAAAATATATATATATATTCTGAGCTGACATCTTGAGGAATATGGGTGGATTCCAGGTGTGGTAAGGCTAAAACCCACTATTTTATTCATTTTATTTTTCAGATTTTTTTTCCACCCTCCCCCAAACGAGCTCAGGGTGGATCATAACAAGCAGAGTCAAAGACTCATTACAATAAAATTATGTAACATTAAAATCATTAAAATGACAGAATTCAAAGGTAGCAACAAATCACATAAAAAGAAGAGGACTGTTAGGGCCATAGGTGGAATCAGAGCATTCCGTAGATTGGGAACAAAAGCATTTTAACATTTAGTAAGTTCGAGAGCAAAAAATGATTGGGTGTTTCATTGTATTTCATAAATGTCTAAATTATTAGTATTAGTATTATTAATCTGTTTTTTATACTCTTCTCCCTCTAAGGAGTTTAGTGTGGCTGATGTGGGCTCCCACCTTCACATGGTATCCTCACAACAATTCAGTGAGGACACCACTCCCGACCCGAGTCTCCAGGTGGGGTCAGGAGTTGTCCTGGCATTGGCCGAAGACAGATTGGCCGTCTTGGCCGCTCTGCCTCCGCTTCAGAAGCGGAGGCAGAGCAGCCATTCAGACGGCCGCATCTGCCCCCAGGAGGCGGCCCGGACGCATTGCGTCCAGTGCCGCGCTCCTTCCGCAACAGCCGAGCACCACTTTAAAGTGGTGCTCGGCTGCTGCAGTGCGCCCCGCGTGCGCGTTCCACCCGCCAGAGCGGGTGTGAACGTGCGGGGGCAGGGTCAGCCATGCGGCATCCGCCTGCCGCTTCAGGAAGCCACCCGCAGTCTGAACGCTGCGAGCAGCTTCCTCCCGGCGGCGTGCGGATGCCGCGCCGTGGGGGAAATTCCCCCTGCCCCATTCTGCTGCGCCACAGAGGTGCGGCAGAAGCCGAGTCGGTCTTCGGCCATTATAACTGATCACAGAGATCAGCTCCCCCAGAGGAAATGGCAGCTTCAGAGGGGCAGACTCCATGGCATCACATCTCTCCTCAGCTTCCTTCAGTCCCCAAACTCTGCCGTCCTCAGACGCTGTCTCCAAAGCTCCAGAAATTTCTCAAGTCGGAGTTGGCAACCCTAGGTAGCCAAAGGAAAGTGACTGGCCCAAGACCACCTAGTGCCCTTTGCAGCAGAATGGGGGTATGGCTCAGTCTCAGTCCAACATTTTAACTATTAGATCACCCCGATAACTCCATTTACAGGGAAAGGACTCTGCCGGAAGCTTAATGAATAATTCTGCCTTCCGTTATTCATCCAGAGGATTTAATAACATGCACTATAACTGGATTAAAAGTCAGCTTCTGCCTGGAGTCAGTGTTGAAAGTGTGATTTGCACCATTCACTCAGCAGCCTCTTGGAATGAAATCTCTGCTCATTTATAAAAACTGGGTTTATCAAGCCCCGTGCATTTAATGAAATAATGAAGAATGAATATTGAAAGCAGTAATGTGAAACCGGCAATCCGTTAATCAGAGCGAGCTTCTTGGGGAAACTAGTATTGACCATAATTTTTATTTTTGATACAAGTTAAATGTTTCATGGCAGGGCTGCCAACCTCCAGGTGGGGCCTGGAGATCTCCCACTATTGCAACTGGTCTCCACACAATAGAGATCAGTCCCCCTGGAGGGAATGGCCACTTTGCAAGGTGGATTCTATGACATTATATCCCGTTGAAGTCCCTTTCCTCCCCTCCCCTCCCCTCCCCAGAACTTGCTCTCCCCAGGCTCACCCCAACCCCTCCCCCCAGATATTCCCCAGCCCATAGCTGGAGATGCCATATCACAAATTAAATAGTCTATCTGTAAAAAAAAAAAAAAACACCTTAGGTGGACTGAATTAGGTGGGGCTCTGCCCCCATTGCCCTATGTCAGTTATTGGCTATCTAGATTTGAAGACTGGAGAAGACACTTGAGAATCGCTTGGACTGCACGAAGATCAAATCAGTCAATCCTAAAGAAAATCAAACCTGACTATTCCCTGGAAGGCCAGATCCTGAAGCTGAAGCTCAAAAACTTTGGCCACCCAATGAGAAGGGAGCACCCACTGGAGAAGACCCTGATGCTGGGAAAGATTGATGGAAAAAGAAGAAGGGGACGGCAGAGGATGAGATGGCTAGACAGTGCTATCGACACAGCGGGCATGGGGTTGAGCTAGCTTCAGAGGGTGGTGGAGGACAGGAGGGTTTGGCGTGGTGTGGTCCATGGGGTTGCAAAGAGTCGGACTCGACTATGCGCCTGAACAACAACAACAGATCTGAGTCCAGTAGCAATGTGGAGATCAACAAGATTTTCAGTGTATAAGCTTTTAAGAGTTAAAGCTCCCTTCACCAGAGTGTTGACTCTTGGAAGCTTATAACCCCCTACAGTCTTGTTGGTCTGTAAAGTGCTACTGGACTTGACTCTGGCTGTTCTACTGTGGACCAACATGGCTGCCCTTTGGAACTCCAGTTATGGGTTTGCCAGTACCCATATCTGTCTATCCCAACCATCCTCAGATGAGACCAAGGTAACATACATTGGGTGTTCCCATTTTATCTTCATAACAAACCTATGAGATTAGTTAGGGGCCAAAGGAGAGAGAAAATAGCCCCAAACTCCAAGGTTCACAGTTGAGATGGAATCTGAACTGTCCCACTGAAATAGCTGCTATCGAATATGTTTTAACAAATCCACATTACTATGCTTTGTGGTGTAAGAGGATCTTTTAATTATTATTATTATACCTTATTCTTATGGACAGCTGATTCAAACATCCAAAACTAGTTAATCCCTTACAGTCACTAAGGCTATAATCCATTTCATAATTTGCTCGGTGGTAACTCTCATTAAACTCAGCGAGGCTGACTTTTCAGTTAACATTAGCACAGAATCCATTTATATCATACACCTTTTATGCTGAGCACAATGTTTGCATATCTGTGTTTAATATAAGAGGAGTTAGTATTAAACGTTACAGAGAAATCTGGAAATTTGGTGAACTCAGAGTCATGTCTTGATGCGGATAACTGGCAACTAGTTTTTTGAGTGTCCAAATCCATATATTAATATCAATATTACCACCATTTTCCTATATAAGGGAATGCAGACCATCACATTTATATGGTAGTCTGCGTTCATTGGGGGAGGGGAGGTGGCATGGCATAGCCTGATCTCATCAGATCTCAGAACCTAATCAGGGTCAAGACTTGGATGGGAGACCACGAAGGAAGACACTGCAGAGGAAGGCAATGGCCAGCCACCCCTGCTTCTTACTTGCCTTGATAGTCCCTTGCTGGAGCTGCCATTAGTCTTGGATGGAAGACCACAAAGGAAGACTCTGCAAAGAAAGGCAATAGTCAACTATCTCTGCTTCTTACTTGCCTTGGAAGCCCCTTGCTGGGGTCGCCATAAGTCAGTTGTGACTTGACAGCATTTTACACACACACAGGCCGAGTTCAGACTGGCAGTTTGGCCCGATATAGGCCTGCTTTGCAAGCGGATTAAGAGAGCCCGTTCATACAGCCACAGCTGCCTGGTGTTGCCGTGCTGCACTCACCCCGTCCTGAAGCACTTTCATCCCGCTTTAAAAAGGTACCTGGTGCAACCAGTGTCAAGCCGTCTGGGTGCGCATTCATCCCGCTTTCTGGCTGTGTGGATGCAAATAAGCCACGCATGAAGCGGCACTGGTAATGTGAACCTGCTGATCCAGCTGCTGTGCCCATGTGCCTACGTGCAGGTCGGCAAAACAGACCACAGCCATGTGCCACCACGGCGGCGCCACCAGGAGCCGCCCCACAGTGCAAACGCTCTGTTCCGCCTCCTCCCTGGTATGGTCCCGCATCAGTCTACGCAGTGCGAACGGAAAGCCCCACGACAACTCGGCCCGGGTCTTTTTGCCTTGTTTCCCTTGCGCTTCATTTTGCCAGTCTGTCCTCAGCCACACCCACACACTATCACCGGGGCATGTCTTCATTTCTGGACATCCATAGCATATCTTTGGGGTTGTCAACATTCATATGAAATCGCAATCTGTATGACATACATAAGGAGGCCCTTTCCGATAATCCCGAAAACATGTGATCCCAAAAGGCTTTTCTGGCACTATGACTACTTCAAGATGACAGGGCTGATACTTGGTTGGATCCAACCAACTTTGTTACTCAATCTCACTTAACCCCCTGTCTTGTTACAGCCCCCATTCTACATGGCTTCTGGCCAGACACATCCCATGATGCATAGTGGGGGGGTTGGTGTTAAAAGAAGACCCCCCCTTCTCTCTTTTTCATTAGTGGGGGAAGGATGGATGAATCCAACCCATTGCTTGACTCAGTGCAGCTACCTTTGTAATGGGTCCACTGTAGTTTTATGAGTTAATAGCACCCAGTTAGAGTCAAAATCTTAGCTGTTAATTTGAGTTACGTTTAAATAGTGCACATCCCTCTGCTCCCTCCATTTTTTCACAAGAGTTTACTCTCATTCACATTGTTGGATTGTTATGGGTAATGCACATGAAGCCTGTTTTTCTCTCTTATACTACATGGAAATCTAGGGCTGCCAAGTCAGCCCGGGGGGCGGGGGATCCCCCGCTATCGGGGTTCCCAATCCACCGGCCGGCGGGGGGAACCCCGCCCCAGAAGTTGTCCGGTGAGGACGACTTCCCCCATGTAATTACGTTACCCGGAGGTGACATCATCACGTTGGGGGCGTTGCCCTGGCAATGCCCCCAACGTGATGACGTCACCTCCAGGTGACGTCATTACATCGCCATGGCGCGCGCGCAAAGCACACACGCCAGAAGAGCTCCCAGGGGGAGAACAACTCCCCCCCCCGCCGGTAAGTCGCCGGTACTTGGCAACCCTGTGGAAATCAGTAGTTATGTGAAAAGGCAGAGAATCTGTAATTAGCACACTGGAATGCATAGTGAAGTGCCTGAGAGGCTGGATTTCTCCCGCTCATCACTGACACGGCTGCATTTTAAAGTGGGTCTCGGGAAAGTGGAATGAGGGGCATCGGAGAATTCAGTACAGAGATTACACCAAACAGACAGATCAATGGGACAAGATTTGCAGGGCTGGCATGAATTATCCCAAGTCACAGCTGTGATGGCTTCCATCTAGGCCATTCCTGATGAAGACTGATGAGAGCATCTCTTCAAGCTGCACACAAAACCTTTCACTGATTTATGGGAACTTCTTGCTGGCAGCTTCCATTTCCTGGAATGCACTTGCAGCTCTCTCTCTCCCCCCCCCCCCCCATTGCAGCACTAGATTAAAATAAGTGTGCTCAGTCATAACTGAAGGCACAGTCTTGTCAGCAGAGGTCATTCTCAACAAGCGATATCCTTGAATTTGTGGGATACTCCTTCGTGAATAGTCTCCAAAAGTGATGAGTGGTTCCGTTCCTTAAACGCTCTTTCTATACCACTGAGACCTCTTAATGGTTCAGTTAATCCTTGGGTAATAATGAGTCTAGGTTTTGAAATGGGCTGAGCTCACGGTTGAACAATGGTATGAAGTGTTAGGATTGTTCAAACATTCAAAGTGTATCAAGGAAGAGCGGGACAGCAGTCTCAAACATCAACCTTGCCTTTTGTCTGTAAACTGGAGGGCAATGCAACTGGGAACCCCACGTTTATAAGGGTTCCCCCCAAGGGTTACCAGGTTTGAGTTGAGAAATACCTGGAGTTTGGGGGGTGGAATCTGGGGAGGGGAGGGTTTGGAGAAGGGAGGGACCTTAAAAGAGTATAATGCCACAGAGTCTACCTTTCAAAGCAGCCATTTTCTCCAGGGGAAGTTATCTTGGTCATCTGGAGATCAATTAGGGTTGCCAGGTCCTCTCACTGCTCTGGCAAGGGGATTGGGGGTGGGTGTTCTGGGGGTGGGTGGGGATGTCGTATGATGTCCCCAACATGATGACATCACTTCTGGGTGATGTCATAGTGCGGGGGACATTGTGTGGTGATATCCCTGTTTAGGGGCGGGGTTCCCCCTTCCCCCGAGCGGCAGGTCTGTGGTGGGGAGAAGCCCCTGAAGCCAGGGAATCCCCTGCTGGGGACCTGGGGGCTGGCCACCCTAAGATCAATTGCAATATTGGGAGATTGCTAGGTGCCACCTGGAGGTTGGCAACCCATCCCCTTTCTGCAGAAAGTAGTCGACAAGTAGTTATGTTGTCTCGATGGCGTAATAAATGTACTGTACTGTACTCTGCAGGTGTATTATTAGGGAATACGAATAGGTTGAGGCAGGATTCACCACTGTGATTTCTCTGTGCTGTGATCCCACTCTCGTATGCTCTTTGAACATGGGAATAAAGTCACTGCTGAGTGATTTTTCAAAAATGCCCAAGGGGAGGGGGCAGAAGACCTCACCCAGGAAAAAAAGTACATACCAAGTATATAAGTTTCCAGGCTTCAGAATGGAAGATGTTGCATTTTGTTATCAAAAAGTCTCAAATATTGCAAGCTGTGGGGGTTATTAAGCCAAGAAGATTAGCAATGCTATATATATAATAAATAGGCTTCATTTGCTCTTGCAATAGATTTGGTTATCTCTTTAATACATTGCATCTTTATGACACATATTTGGGAATAAGTGTATGGAGGTCTTCAGGAGGTCTAGCTAATTGTAGTTTTGTTTTGTTTGTTTTTTTGTTTTTTTTCCTTCCTGGGTGTGCTGAAGACCAGGCAAATGTTTGTGTGTGTGTTTTAACACAAATAAGTCATTTCACTCGGACAATAAAGGAGTATGACGGTTACTCAGGTCTGAGTTGCATAGTCATTCTGCGCTGATGGTACCCATGTTGAGTTCTGCTTGTAATACGGCTGTGACCTCATCTATCCCATCACATATCCTGGCAGTGGGTAAAAACAGACTGTGAGGGAATGTAGTTGACAGGATCACCATCTTGCCACTGGGGGCAGGAGATCTCCCACCCCCAGTGGGCATTACACATTGGTACTCCAGTGGCCAGTGGGAAGAAAAAAAATCACATGACAGTCAGCAATGATATGCTGTCACTTCCAGGAAAAAAATACGGAAGTGACAACAGTCCTCTCTAGGCATCATCAAAAACTCTATGGTAAAACCAAGAGATTTTGGTGATTCCTGGAAATGCAAGGCATCACTTCCCAGGAAACCTCCCTGGACCCTCGCCAGTTGCCAGGCATGGTCTGGCAACCCTAGGAGAAAAGCATTTACCATGTGGCAGTAACCAATTGGTAATCCAGCCAAGTGCAGTATATGCATTTTTTCTAATTTCCCGAGGGTTTCTGATTGATTAGAGTTGTGCAATCACATTCTCAGCTTGGATACAGCTGTATGGTTTCATTCTCACCACAAGGAATTCTTTCCACATTAGAGAAATTCAAAGGAAGTCTGAGACTGGAGTGCAGGACAAAGTTTGGGGGGGAACCAAAAGACTGTAATTAAGGGTAGTGAAATTCCTCAGAAAGTGGCTGGAAATCCTCCGAATCTGTCCAGAGTTCTTCTCTTAATTTTTCCACCTTTTTGTTAAGATTTTTTTTTTAAATGAAACCATAAAACAAACAAGAAGACCGTACTGAATTCAATCTTCTTTTATGAAAAGCAAAGCAGAAAGAAGAAAATCTTAACCTGACTAAAATTAGCACAGTTAAGCAAATGCTAAGAATGTTTGAACAGCCTACTGATTTGGTTATTTGTGTTCTTCCGATCTTTAGCAATTGCAAACATGGTTTGAATGACAAACCCAATGAATATCAGGATATTTTCTTCTTCTGAAAAAGATTCCCCCCCCCCATCTTAATAGAAACAAACAGTCTTATAGATGGGTCTTTTACAGAAAATGGACCTTCTGGAGACAGCTGATCAAAATCTTGCATGAATATAACAATATTAGACAAAAAATGATAACACAGATTGTAGAACAGAGTACCAAATGACCACTAGACTAGATTGTCTTGAAAAAGCCTTGTGTTCATAAATGTTGTCTTAGTAGAGGAAATGGTATAAATTATGTAAATTCATTTATTGTTTATACATCTTAAAATCAGTTTTATATGGTCCGAATCTCGGGGGGGAGTTTGCATTCCTACCAAAAAGGGATATTAAAGAACACAGGCAATTAATCAGTTGTTGGAAAAGTAGAATTCTTTGTTGTACAGTTAATATATTATATCATTTTATCATAGCTCAATGAAAATGACCCACAGGTTATCCTTAATATTTTTATACATAGAATAGTATCTTCTTCTTAGCGTTGCCAGATGGTTTAAAGCTGCCCTGAGCCTGCCGAGAGGCGGGAATGGCGGGATATAAGCCTAATAAATAAACAAACAAATAAAAACTGCCCAGGGGCAAATGAAAAAAAAAATACTGGACTGTCCGGGTCAGTATCAGACACCTCGCAACATCTTACTGTTGACTTCTCAGTTACTGTCTTGAAAGTCCGGGAATGCTACCAATGGCAAACCACCTCTGTTGATCTCTTGCCTTGAATACCTTATGGAGTCGCTATATGTCAGTTGCAACTTGATGGCACTTTCCACCAGCAGCCCTTTTCAGACATTAAAGGTAAAGGTAAACATTTCCCTTGTTCAAAAGCTAGTCAAATCCGACTCTAGGGGGCAGTGCTCATCTTCATTTCCAAGCCAAAGAGCCAGCGCTGTCCAAAGACGTTTCCATGGTCATGTGGCCGGCATGCTGAGGTGCACGGAACGCTCTTACCTTCCCACCATAGTGGTACCTATTTATCTACTTGCAATTTCTTGCTTTCAAACTGCTAGGTTGGCAGGAGCTGGGGCCGGAAACAAGAGCGCACTCCGTCATGCGGCACTCGGGTCTCAAACTGCTGATCTACAGACCTTCCAGTCTGGAGCTCAGGGTCTTAACCACTGAACCACCACGGCCCCTTTCAGACATTACAGTCATGCATACAAGGAGCCTCCTAACCTCACACAGATCCTTTCAATAGGTGTGTTCACCATGTTGTGTGAACAGGACAGCAGACATATTTATCATATGCCTACATCTCCTGTGTGCATGAACTGACCACTGGATTTTTCAGGGGTTGCATTCACACATACTGAGGCTGTCCATGCATAATTAATATGTGCATTGCCCCTTTTCATACAACATGGGCAGCGGCACACATTTGCAAGTATTGGGAGTCGCATGTGCTCCCAATATAGGCAACTGTAACAACTTCTGTCCGTTGTGGTTTGTTCGCTCTTAGTGACATCATCACGTAGCTAGCCCAGGGCCCCCCAGCCTTTCTGAGCCTGTGGGCACCTTTAGAATTTTGGCACACAGCATGATGGGAACAGCCATAAAATGGCTGCCAGGTGAAGACGCTGCCAGCCACAGAAGAGTGGCGATGCCTGTCCTGTGGCTACAGCTGCCACCAAAGCAAAATCACGTAACTGTGCAGTCAATCAAGTGACCAATCAGAAGCCTCGCAGGACAGAGGCCCCACCTCCTTTCTAAAAACACCTGGTGGGTAGGGCTGCCAAGTCAAACTCACCGACTGGCGGGGGGGAGTCCTTCTTCACCCGGGAGCTGCCCGGGAGCCTCCCTGGCGCGCGTGCAAAGCGTGCACGCCCGGTGACGTCACCCGGAAGTGACATCACCACGTTGGGGGCATTGCCAGAGCGTCACCCTGGCAACGTCTCCAACGTGGTGACGTCACCTCCAGGTGACGTCACTACGCTGGGGAAGTCGTCCACACTGGACAACTTCGGGGGCGGGGTTCCCTATAGCGGGGGATCCCCCGCCCCCTGGGCTGACTTGGCAGCCCTACTGGTGGGGCCAGAAAATATGTCGGCTGGCACCATGGCACCCACAGGCACCATATTGGGGACCTCGGATATAGCCAAATTGAATTCTCATCAAGACTTTATCCAAGTTACCACACAGTTCTAATGGGCTAGGATTTGCCCATCTAACTAATCTCACCTCGAAACAATAAGAACCAGACAAAATGGACTAGGGGGAAGTGAGAATTTTCTTCACAGTCAAGTTGCATTCGTACTTTTCCAGCAAATATTCTCCTCTTCCACCTGCAGACACTTTTTGACTTGCAAATCAAAGGGAGCCCATGTGGAGCAGCCTTAGTTTCTATGCAATATGCTTCCTTATACATTTTCATTTACACAGCAAGCTTTGGAAATAATTGTCTAGAGGACACCTGTCTGCAAAGAATGGGCTTTGCTGTCTGGAACACACGGCTGCAGCGTGCGGGTTGTGTGTCTGCAACAGCCGGGGTTTTGGGGCTGTTTGAACCTCTAGCGGTTCAGCGGATTGGGCAGGCACTCTTGAGGCACCCGTGCTGTTTATCAGGAGAGTACTTCCATGATAGCAAAATATTTTGCAACTGCAACCCTCGTTAAATCTCAAAAGACTCCTCCAAGGTAATCATCTATTGATAGGAACATTTCACGTCGCGTTCAGATGAGGTATCATCTGACTGGCCAAGATGCATCTAACAGATCAATGGGAGAACTTGGGATAAAAATCTATGGGGCCTAACTCACCAAGGCAGACTTGCCGTCTCCAGTGGCAACCGTCATCCAGGAAGAGCAAGAAAGTCACCTCCAAGTAATTCCGCTATCCTGTATTTCAAAAATCAATTTCATTTTCATCCCAACATAGCCCAATGTCGTCGTTATGCTGACAGTGTTGAGTATGTATCCCCAAGAAATTGCATTTCTGTGCTGAGTCAGATTTCTTCCCCCTCTCTTTATATATTTGTGTTTGCTCATTCCAGCCTGGGGGGAAAAAATGTTTTTGATGTGGCAGTTCACTTTGCTCTCCGACACAGTGATATTGAAATTGTAGCCATCATCTTAGCTTAAAGGAGGTAAGAGAGCTTTGCTGTGGTTGTGGAGGACAGGCTGTTCTGTATGTTCTGAATTCATGCAATCAATGGTGTCCTCAATATTCCTACTTACGTGCTTTACAATTTTATACAGGCTTTGACAGTCTCAAACCTGCAAAACCCCAGGAGGCATCTCCTGCCTAATGTTCAGGAACTGGGATGTTCTCAAGAAGAGGACGGTTGGATCCAGCTGTAAACTCTGGTCCTCAAGGTCTAATTAGGGTAGCCAGGCCTGCAGATAGGCATAGGGGGCTGCATCCAGACTCTGAAGTGACATCACTTCCGGGTGATGCTCTAGGAACCCCTCAGATCTCTGTGGTGAAAACCATAGAGATTGGAGGGGGGTCCTAGAGTGTTTCCTGTCACACACACCCCTCTCCCATTGGCAGGCACCCGTCGAACAGAGAAAGAGCAGGCAAATGCTTTCTGGGTGTGGGCAGATGGCAACTTTATTGCTAATACCTTGTTAAGCACTGGTAACGGAGGTGCAAACCTTATGTTGTGGGAGCGGCAAAGTGGCTGCTTCTCCATGGCTTCATCCTGTGGATGAACTTGGACAAAAATGAAGTGGGTCCACGTGAGAAGAATCCTAATGGGCTCAGAGGCAGGATCAAGTATCAATGAGGTTGTTTCTATGAAATCCACACTTCCCTCAAGGTTTCTACATCCTTGCATAATTAAAGCATCCGGGCAGGGAATAACAGAGGAACTGCAACTGTGTATCCATTATCAGCATTCCCCTCTTCCATAATGCAGCCTTGCAAATGAGACTGCCACAGAGACTCGCCTACAATGTTGGCTATCCCAGACAAACCCATTCGCCAGTTGTAGACGCCGCCCCGCCAACAAACACCCCTCTGTAAAACTTCTCTGCCTGGTTGCATGCAAGCAAAAAAAAAAAAAAAAGGCAGTTCCCACAGTTGACCAAATGTGTCCAGCACACAGTGAAATAAATGACCCCAAGCAATTGTTCGGGGAAGGGGGGGGATTCCCCAACTTAGTCCAGAAAAAAAGATGCTGGCTGGCTGCATTGAGACCACTCTGATACGAGGAAAGGAAGACTGTTTCGGTATGAATTATTCAGCAAATGCTGGTCTATGGCCAGTTGCACTTGAGTGACTTTTAATTGCATGTCTAAGTTTATTTGATTACCTGGCATTAAAAATGAGGGGAAAGTGAAGTCCCCCCCCCCTTCCCGTTCTCCCTGGTGAAGCTCTAAGGAACAGGGAAGACAATTACCTGATCAGATGGGGTAGGTGTCATCAGCGGTAAGGCGTGTAATGGATGATCTTGTATGGAAGGATGGGGGCAGGTGATACATTAAAGCTGGCAGTGGGAGACAGTGTGATTTGTTCCTGTTTTGAGGGAAGAGGGGCCTTAGAGTTTGTAGCAAATATGCATGAACGATGGCACGTGTCGTAGTGTTACACCGATTCCCCAACTTCACAGAGAATCCGGATGCCAGCTATGCAAGGACTGTTGAGTCAGTGGAGGCTGGTTTCTTGGGGCAAAGGGGGCATTGTCCCACCAAATCCAGCTGCTCCTTCCTGTCCTTGTCATACAGCCGGGGGGATGGCAGGCTGCCAAGCAGGCAATCAATCCCTGTCTGTCACCATTGCAATTATTAGTCAACATGTATCTAATAAGTGTTGGAAATGTAAACAAAAAGAAGGTTCCTTTTATCATATGTGGTGGACTTGTGAAAAAGTGAAGAACTATTGGTCAATAATATATGAGGAAATGCAAAAAATTGTGAAATGTACTTTAAAAAAAACACCAGAATTGTTTTTGCTAGGTCTTAAGTTGGAAGATATAGATGTCAGTAAACGGACAATGATATGGTATATGGTGACAACCGCAAGAATGGTTTATGCACAAAACTGGAAGAATGAAAGTACTCCAGAGCTTTGGGAATGGCTCAGAAAACTAGTATTTTTGGCTGAAATGGACAAATGGACTAAGAAACTGAACAATCAAGATTCTATGATATTTTTAGAGGAATGGAAAGATCTGCAAGAATATACAGAAAAGTGTATTGAATTAAAGGGAAACATTTACATTTTCTAACTATTGAAAAATCTGTAATAACTGTATATGTGTCTAAAATTTTTAGGAATGGAATAATATATAAAAACATTAGAGGTACATATGTTATAGAAAAAGAGCTAAATACTCAATCTTTTTTAATTAGTAATTTACCTGTTAATCTAAGTTTAAGTACAGGTATGGGGTCTGCTGGAAGCGTAGAAGGGGGGAGGAGGAGGAAAAATAAAAAGAGGTCGATAAAAAATAAGATGAATGTGCTGTCTAATGAAAATGGTGACTTCAATAAAAAACATTTTTTGGAAAAAAACCCTGTCTGTCACCACTGCAGGCAAGCAAGTCCCCCCAGCAGGGACTAGTGATGCCAGCCTCCAGACAGGACCTGGGGATCCCCCAAAATTACATCTCATCTCCGGACTACAGAGATCAGCTCCTCAGGAGAAAAGGGATGCCCTCTGCTGCATGACGGAATGTTCGGACTTATGGAAAAACAAATAAACTAGATTTCAAGGCAGGGAGTTGCAGTCGAAGCTGCCCCCTGAAATATTAGCATGCTCTGTGTAGCGAGTTTCCTTTTTAAGTGGAACCTTCTTTTTAAGTGGAACCTTCTTTAAGCTTCTGGGGAAATTCCTGGTGGGTTGCTTCACTGGAGGGTCGTGGGCAGCCCGGAGCAAGCTGAGCTGAGCAGCCTTGCAAGGGCCAGTTGGGTTAGATCTGGGCCACAGTGAGGGCAACGAATTTAGGTTTGCCTGTCATCGCTGGGACTGGCCAGCTCTGAACTGAGGATCCCGCTCAAGTTGGCTTGCTCTTGAGCTGTTTTAACATCCTGCTTCATCCTCACATTACAAGCCTTGGGCACAGGGAGACACGAAGCTGCCTGATAGTGAGTCAGACCATTGGTCTGTCAAGGTCGCCATTGTCTACTCTGACTGGCAGCGGTTCTCCAGAAAGGCCCGTAAAGGTCTTTCACGTCATCGGCAACTTTCAGTCCAGTGGCACCTTAAAGACCAACCCAATTTCCGGGGTATAGGCTTTAGAGAGTCAGAACCTCTACTGAAATTCTCAAAAGTTTATACCCTGGAAATCGGGATGGTATTTAAGGCGCTGCTGGATTCAGATCTTGCTGTGCTACTGTAGACCAACATGGCTACCCATCTGAAACTATTCCATCAGTGTAATTGGAGCAGGCCCCCTGCAGGCCCCACCCCACCCTGCCCTCCAAGGTTTTCCCAACACCAGGAGGGGCTTTTCTCTCTGTGTGTTCAACCACAGCTACCACCTGACCTTTGTAGGACTTGCCCGCTGGGAGGATCAGGACTCCCAGCTTCCCTTCCAAGTTTTAAGGCCTAACCTCAGTGTCTCCCCTGACCCAGCACCTGGGCACCACAGGAATTGCTTACTGCTTTGTGTCCCACTGGGGGAATAGCCACTTGTCAACTGACTGCCCTTCCGTTCCTCCTGCTGCTCTTTTAAAATAGTGCATCCAAGATGGTGGAAGTCTATGTGGTACAGAGAACCACAGCCAGGATCAAAAGTTTCAGAGCATTCATTAAATAGAAAATGTTCACAAGCATATTCTTAGCGCAGCACCAGATTGAGGGATTCAAAAGAACAGGGTAAAACACAATTCCTCTGTCCCTACTTCTATACATGTCCTATCAGGTGTTTAATATAAGGCAGGGTTCTTAGCTTAGAAAGTTACAGATGCTCTACAGAGTTGCCATTACCTTCAAACCTCTTTCAGGTGTGCATGCCAGCACGTGGCAATGGCTGCTTCCCACAGACCTCAGGTAAGAGATCGGCCTGCCTTGATGGAATCCAGACCAAAGAGACCTTCCTCCTTCATTTCTCTTTCTCCACCCACCGACCAGGTCAGGCTGGGTTAAAGAAGCTTTTTCTGAAGTCTCCAGGAGTTTCTTCCTGAAGACTTACTGGTACTTAATTCCTCCTAATCAATGTTCCCTGCAGGGGAGAGAGGGGACCTGTCTATCCCATTGTCTCTTACAAGACCTATTAGCATTTCTGAAAGGGTGGCTGAGTGAGGCTGGAATGCAATTGACGTGACTTCTTTCCTGCCTGTTCTCTGAGTTTTAAAAATTCATGGTGAAGGTTTTGCTCAGTTCAAACCTTTCCCCAAAGCCACAGATGTTTATAGCAGTGCACACTCAACTTATTAGCTTGTTAACTTCAGCTCAGTGTGTGATGCAGCTACGCAAGAACAAGGCATGTGACCTTCCAAATTCCTACCTTTTGTTAAGCAGATATACAGAATTAAGTAGGGTTTTTTTTTAAGAGGAAGTATTTTAACATTAAGTTCAGGTTGAAAGACCTAGCAATTTGATGCTCCAGTAACTTTGAGACAATCTTTTTAGCACATTTTCTTCTTCTCTTTGGAAGCTTGGTGGATAATTGTATTTAAATTGAAGGAAGGGGGCGAATAACTCCTGAATTGACTGTAGGTGCAATACTATTTTTTTCCCCTTGGCATGGGGGAATGTGGAGGCTCTTGAGTGTCCAGGTGCACTGAAACACACTAGCTGAAAACAGCAACAACAAAACCTCCAACGTTGTGCTTTGCAGTGCATTATGGTTTATGTGATAACTACCAAGCAAATGAGTGAAACTTCATTGGGGAGCCTGGTACATTACCTTTCGAATGGGACTAGGGTGTGAAAGCTCAGTACCAGATGAGCCAAGTTTGGGTAAGTAGGAAGAGGAAGCTGAATAAACAACTTTCTCCAGCCTTCTACCCTTGGCTTTTATTTGCCACTGAGTGACAGAAAGCCAGTTGACCCTTATTGACCCTCATTGTCCACTGATGGGCAAGCAGATGGAGAAAGTGTGGAAGAGACCAGCTTAGACTTCTCCATCTTCCCCAGCTCTGTCTCTGTGGGGAGCAGGGTTGCCCACCTCCAGATGGGGCCCGGAGACCTCCCAGAATAACTGATCTCCAGATTACAGCAATCAGTTGCTGGGGGTGGTGGTGGTGGTGGTGGTGGCTGCTTTAGTGTTTGGTTTCTATGGTATTTTACCACAACATGGTCCCTCTCCTCTCCAAACCTCCCCCTCCCCCAGACTCCACCCCTCAAATCTCCAGGAATTTCCCCACTCGGAGCTGGCCGCCCTAGTGAGGAGAGAGAAGTACGGCGCCTCTGATCCTTTGGCAAAGATGTGTTCTTCATGTGGGCAATGCAATTATTCCAAAAGATGGGGCAATGGGGCAATGCAATTATTCCAAAAGAAGGCTTCAACATTTTTCCCCCAGTTTGGAAAACATGACAATCAAGCACATCAGACATTGTTATAAGGACTTGGGATATCTGGGTTCCAGTTGTTCTGCCACAGGCCAGCCTTCCTTGCAGTAATGTGGTAGGAAGGGGACCTTGAAGACTTCCCTCCTAGGAAAGGTGCTCCGACACCATAAGCGTTTGGGCCGTACCTTTTCCGCATCTTTTGTAGCTCTACCTTGCCCTTTTTAAAACTCTTCGGAGGAGAGGTAGGATGAAGATGCGATAAATAGCTTACAAATGTTTGAGTAGGTAAATTGCCTTTTATCAGACATATAAAGAGACTGTTTCGTTCTAACATTCTGAACACATCCCAGATCCAGATCGACGACTTGGAAGAGGCTAAATAATTTCAAAGAGAGAGTCCATCGACTGTGGTGTTAAAATGCCTTACCAATTCTAGTTTCTACAGGTGAAGCTTTGACTACTGGAGCATCGTGGATGCCCTTTGCTATTGAATCTCCCATGCCACTCTGGTAAACTCTAGACAGAGACACTGCATGGGTACAGGCACAAAGAATTGTCTTGAAGGCACATGATATGGAGGCTGAAGTCCTGAGCAGCGTATGTGGATGTAGGCTTGCCAGGTCCCTATCGGCAACCTGCAGGGGATAGAGGGTACTTACCAGGAGCAAGAGAAAGGCCCAGGCCTTGTCATCAGCAGCACACAGGAAGTGACATCATCATTGCCAGCGATGTTTGGATGATTCTCTGGTATTTGGGCAAAAGCTCCATGGTAAAACTGGTTTCTACCACAAAGTGTTTGCCCAAATACTAGAGAGTCGCCCGGATGTCACTGGGGTAATGATGTCATTTCCTGTGTGACACCGGCAGTGAGGCTTGAGCGTTTCTCTTGCTCCTGGTAAGTCCCCCTGCTGGCCAGCTGATCAGCAGCTGGGGGCAGGGCTTGGTGGAACAGGACCCTTGCCTCCACTGGGGGGGGGGTCTGGCAATCCTATCTGGATGGTGTCTATCTAGGAACCATATACAAGTTTCTCTGAGCTTGTTGGAGAAAAAATGGTCTATACATTTATATAATACAAGAACGTATTTTTTCTTCCGGTTCAGACCCCAGAGAATGTAACCTTTGCATGTGAAAGAACCATGCCATTGGTTGTCTTCTCCATGTGTTTCATTCATAGAGGTTCATGGGTAGAAGTCCTAGAGAAATGGCTGTTATGCTTCTATGTAGTGAACAAAATGGGACTTACTTCTGAGTACAGGTATGTAGAGTGGTGCTGATCTGGGGGAATTCTTTTGGTTAAAAATAGAGTAAAATAGGCATCTATGCATTTCATTGAGAATATAAAAGAATGGCAGTTTCATTTCCTTGCAGGAGGTGGGGCCTGGAGACCTCTTGGAATTACAGCTGATCTCCAGACTACAGAGATAAATTTCCCTGGAGAAAATGGCCTACTCTGTGGTAGCTCCCTAAGCTCCCTCCTCTCCCCAACCCCGCCTTCTTTAGAATCCACTCCCAAATCTCTGGAAATTTCTCAACCTGGAGCTGGAAATCCCACAGCCCTGTGCTGTGAGCTATAAACATAGGGAGGCATCCTAGTAGGCTTGCCAGACTCCCCGGTTTGGCGGGGGTTGCCCAATTTGGAGGGGCTTCTTCCCGCCTGCCTGCCAGCTGGTGGGCAGGGGAAGCCCCACCCCCAAGGGCGACCACCCAGCCTCTCCCCAACCTCTCCCCAGCAGGGTTTAAAGGGACCCTTAGACACTGCTGGGGAAAGGCAGGGGCCATGCGCCTGCATGCTGAGCCCTGAATTCAGGGTTCGGCATGTAGGCGTGCGTGGCCTCCCCTCCCCACCTCTCCCCAGCAGGGTTTAAAAAGACCCTTTAGACACTGCTGGGGAGAGGCGGGAGCTTCTGCTCCCCAACATGATGATGTCACTTCTGAGTGATGTCATCACGTTGGAGATTCCCCACGCCCTCCAGTAACACCCCCCAAAGTTCCCTGCTGGGGACTTTGAGGGACCTGGCAACCCTACATCCTTGACTGGGCTCCAGTTTGCAGGATATCAGTTTCACACCTTCCCCTTCCTTCGATCCTCTGGAGAGTGAGACTGCGAAGTGGTGCCTCCCTTTCTTCCAATGGTCAGTCCCAGAGGATCAAGGGAGTCACCTGATTGCCTAAACAACTGAACAACTCTGCTGAACTTCCATCTCGGGTTTCTGACGAAGGGAGCTTTGGTTCTCCTATACCCTCAAAACCTTGATGCTCTCCAAGGTGCTACTGAAATCTAGCATCTCTTCACTGCATTCTTGGCCATGGAAATGCCAGCTGCTTGATTGGTGAAACTTGGTCATGCTAAGCCCTATCAAACTATGTTTTGGGGCTTTTCCAGGGTTATGGCTGCGGCCACACAGGACTTAAATGTGGGAGGAAGGGCAATTTCCTCCCGCATTTAAAGGGGCCGACCAGACGGCCAGCCCCTAGTCCTGTGCCGAAGTGGGCTCCAATGCGAGTTCCTCCCGCATTTTCAGACCCTGGGAAAATTAAGTATTTTCCCGGGTGTTGCGGGAGGAACCCGCATTGGAGGTATCTGGACAGCCCTCTCTCGCATGCATTGCGAGAGCAGGGCTGTCCAGATAGCCTCGCCGGCCATTTCTTTTTTCACTCTTTTACACATGGCTATCCATGCGCCCAAGTGTAAAAGAGTGAAAAAAAAAAACGACTTACCCAGGTGGATGGCGGGTCGGAGGCCACCACCGCCGCTTCCAGTGCTGCTTGGGCCAACTCCGCCGCCTCCGCCGCCTCCGCTGCCTCCACCGCTGTCTCTTCAGCGGCAGCCACCGCCACGGCCGCCACCACCGTTTCCGCCGCTGCGGAAGCCGCCAATCACTCTAGCACAGGGGCTGGGATGTATGGACATCCCAACCTGCTGTTAAAAAATGTGGCCCCTTTAAATCCGGGAGCCCTCCCGGATTTAAAGGGGCCGTGTAACCGCGGCCTATTTTGTCACATACATTCCAGTTTCTTCCTGAATTTTCTGTTGGTGGTACCAGTGCTACATCCCAGCACAGAGTTAAAGATCTCATCCCATGGAAAACAATAAAGAATTTCCACAACCATTTATGATTTTTTAGATCTTGTTCCCTGTGGAAAACAAAGCCCCTCTTCCAAAAAAATGCTGAAGTTATTCATCGTGGTAATAGATCATAGTCTATTCATTGTCTCGTTAAATCACAGGGATCTCTAGCAAGAGAAAAGATGGATTATGATTACTATATTTATAAGCAATTATGTCATAAGTGGTGCAAAAGAAATTGCCATCCTAATACTTTAACACATTATAGAACTTTATGACTCTGGCCACTGTAATTCAGAATGTAGAAAAAAGTAATATAGTTCAAAATAACCTAATAAACTATAATTATCTTAAGCATCACTATTTTATGGCCAATGTTCGGGCTGTAAAGGGAACTAAACCATTGTAATGAGTCATGCAAATGGACAGCATTTCTCTTGACAGGAAGATAACCAGAAAAGAGAATCTCATGCTTACAAGGTTTAGGAAGTATCTTTAACAACTGGGTCAAGATTCTGGTTTTGGTTTTGGCCCAGCAGTAATGTGGGGAAAAATACCAAGAATATTGGATTAATCATGATAAGACAGGATTGAAGCAGAGAATATGTAACAAGAAAACCATTTTACATTATGGGGTTGCTAGATAATAAAATGATAGCATCTAGCATCTTTGAGTTGCAGAAATTTATGTAGATTTTCCCCCCTGAGCATTTGATAGGGTTGCCAGGTCTGGGTTGGAAAATAACTGGAGACTTTGGGGGTGGATCTGGGAGATGGGGAGGGGTTTGGGGAGGGGAGGGGAGGGGCCTCAGCAAGGTACAATGCCATGGAGTCCAAAGCAGCCATTTTCTCCAGGGGAGCTGATCTCTGTCAGCTGGGGATCAGTTACAAAAGTGGGAGATCTCCAGGCCCCACCTGGATGCTGGCAACCCTAGCATTTGAGCATTCAGTGTGTGCAATTGTCAAAGGGGAAAGTGAAGGCAAGTAATACAGCTGAGGACAGTGAGGACTCTTTTTCCTTGTAGCAAAGCTGGTACTCTTATTTGTTGGTAAAATGGGGGAAATAATGTTTTATAGCTTGCAGTAATTAGTTCTGAACAAGGGCCATTCACTTTGAAAGGACTAATCTCAATATGCCTCGGGTTTGACTGCCAAATTAGTTTATACCAGGTTGCATAAGGGAATGAAATGCAAAGGAACAACCACAAAAATGTATTGCTAAAAGATCTGATGTGAACAAAATATCTGAAAGCAGGGTTGCTAGCTATGGGTTGGGAAATTCCTGGAGATTTTGGGGGTGGAGCCTTGGAAGGGTGGGGTTTGGGAGGTGAGGGACCTCAGCAGGGATATGGAGCCATAGAGTCCACCCTAGGGTTGCCAGCCTCCAGGTGGGGCCTAGAGATCTGCTTTTACAACTGATCTCCAGCTGACAGAGATCAGCTCCCCTGGAGAAAATGGCTGCTTTGAAGGGAGGAGTCTATGGCACTGTACCCTGCTGAGGCCCCTCCCCTCCCCAAACCCTGCCATCTCCCAGATCCACCCCCAAAGTTACTAGGTATTTTCCAAAGTGGATATATATATATATATAAAAGACCTGACGTTTCCTGAATGGTCTTGGGCCAGTTACCTCTTTCATCATATCTTATTTCACAGTAGAATTGTCCAGCTGTGCCTGGCAATTGGTGAGTAGCTCAGGGCAGGGACATGGAGGGACTGCAACATCCTGTGTGCAGCTACCTCGCTTCCATGGGAAACCTGTGATGGCGGTAAGGCTGCCAGCTCTGGGTTGGGAAATACCTAGAGATTTTGGGGTTGGAGCCTCAGGAGGGTGGGGTTTGGGGAGGGGACAGGCTTCAATGGGCTATAATACCAAGAGAGTCCACTTTCCAAACCAGTCATTTTCTCCAGGTAAGATGGTCTCTGTTAACTCCGTTGTCAGGAGAACTCCAGATACCACCTGTAGGATGGCCACCTTAGAATTGCTGGTGATTCCTATAACTACCGTATGTCACTTCCACGTTCCCCTCAGAAGTGACATGGTAGTGCAGACAATGCCTGTTTTTTTTTGTTTTTTGTGTTTTTTTTTTGTTCAAATGTTTTTTCAGTCACCTCTCTGGGGCAAAAAGAACTATCAGAGGGAGGACATAGTGGGAGGGAGGCCTGGCAAACTTCCCGTAGAAAGTGGTTTTGTGGATACAAGAGGAAGACCCCATGTGCACTGTCGTGATTCCCTGGGAGGAAAGACGAGCTGCAAACAAAGGGGGGGGGGGTGCCTGTGATTAGTAATAAAACTAAGAGCTGGAACAAATCATGTCCATCCTGTGGATATACCCAATCCGAATGCAAATCTGAAGAATGCTCAAAAATATTTCCCTCTCTACTATTTCGGTACCTCAGTCCCTGCTTCCCGTTTCCAAAGCAGCAGGAAGGGGAGATGTAGGGGGAGGGGGAGTCAACAGCTATGTTCCTGTGACAGGGGTATCATCCTGCCAGGAGAGTCTCCTGACCGAACGATAGCACAATGATTGAAGATGCTGGATTGTGGCTATGTTGGGGCTGCCCTTGTCCCAGCTCCGGCGACTGCAGCTAGTGCAGAATGCCGCGGCCAGGCTGTTGATGGGTCTCTCTGTGAGGGACCATGTCCAGCCTGTGCTGAGGGCACTGCACTGGCTGCCTATAGCATACCGGATCCAGTTCAAGGTGCTGGTTTTAACCTTTAAAGCCCTATATGGCCAGGGGCCTGCTTACCTAAGGGACCGCCTTTCCCCATACATACCCCAGAGAGCACTGCGGTCAGGCACACAACATCGCCTGGCCCTTCCTGGCCTGAGAGAGGCCAGGTTGGCGACCACCAGGAATAGAGCCTTCTCAGTGGCGGCCCCCCCACTGGTGGAATGAGCTCCCGGAAGACATCAGGGCCCTGTGGGATCTTTTGCAGTTCCGCAGGGCCTGCAAGATGGAGCTCTTCCACCAGGCTTTTGGGGCCGCCACTGGGGGAAATGGCCACCGGTAGGTGGCCAGAGAAACATACTGGCCCAGTATAACAGCTGGTGGTAGCCTCCTGGCTGTGGAGAGTAGTTGCTGCCCTAGTGTTGGTATTTGAAATTGCCATCAATTGTACTTGTAACTGCTGCCAATTGCATTGTATTTTATTGTATTAACCATATTTGTATGTACTGATTTTAGTGTTGTGAGCCGCCTAGAGCCGCTTGTGTTGGTCAGGCGGGATATAAATCTAAATAAATAAATAATGTCACTGAAGCTACCATTTTATTATCTAGTGACCCCCGTCCTTGGATCATTGCACCTTCTTTGTGGCTTGGGGAAGGTTTTTTCCGTCTATCCAAACACGGTCCTGTTTGCCCAAGCAGTTTCATTATCTGGGCTTGTGGCAGCTAGGCAAGGACAACATTTGCTTGTACCTGTTGGCGGTGCCTGCAGGGCCGGACAGACTGGGGAGGCAGAGGCCAAGGGCTAGCTTCCCCCCCCCCACAGCAGCATTAAGGCCATGTGTTTGCCTTGCTTGAGACAACAGAGGCAAATGTTTGGCTTCTGCTGTCAGTGAGGACAGATGTGGGAAGGAGGTGCAGCACTTGTGCTTCTCCTCACTGATGTGCAGCACTTGTGGTTGAGGACAGAGGCAAATGCTTTGCTTTTATCAGCTGGCAAGCAGGCAGGGCATGCAGTGCTACTTTGGTGGAGGGCTGCCAAGTCAGCCCAGGGGGGCGGGGGATCCCCATCTACAGGGGTTCCCGATCCACCGGCCAGCATTCAGCCAGTGGGGGGAACCCCACCCCCAAAGTCGTCCAGTCAGGACGACTTCCCCAGCGTAATGACGTCACCTGGAAGTGACATCATCATGTGGGGACGTTGCCGGGACAATGCTCTAGCAATCGCCCCAAAACTCTACGGTACCATAGAGTTTTTGGGTGATTGCCAGAGCGTCGTCCTGGCAACGCCTCCAATGTGATGATGTCACTTCCATGTGACATCATCGCGGCGCACACGCAAGCGTGCATGCCGGGGAAGCTCCCAGCCCCAGGAGGACTCCCCCCCACCGGTAAGTCAGAAGGACTTGGCAACCCTACTTTGGTGCTAAATTTCAGCTGTGTTTTTTCATAAGCGGAGGTGCTGTAAAATAGAGAATCAAATCTGTTAGACATCAGCATTTAAAATCTGCTGCAGTAAGGGACCATATACAATAAGCTCAGTCATCCAGCAGTGCTATTTTTCAAAACTTCCCTGAATATTAAAAAGAGATGTATGACTGGCTCCCTGTTAGATCATGGGCAGTTCTGAATTTGTTGATGTTCCCTATAATATAGTTATTTAAACATGATCCCCTAAGAATGCTTTAGTTTCACTTTTCACTTGTGTTTTTGGTTGGCTATGGCCTAACAGGGCCCAGACCAGGACTTGCTTATTTATATACTAATTTCGAAGTGGTCCCCTCAGTGCAGATATCTAAATCCATGCAGGGGGCACTTAGGGGGGAGGGAGATTTTTCTACACATGTGGAGGAGTCTCCACATGTGCAGAAAATTCCTAAATGTTAAAAAAAAACTTTGGGGGATATTTAAATCCCCTCAAAAGTAAAAGCATTCTCTGCACAGGCACAGAAAACGCTTTGGCTGGGGGAAGGGCTTGGCAGGCGGCAGGCCTCGCCACTGCCACTGTTTTTGGGGAGGGAGGGGGAGGGAGGGGAAGAGGCTCAGCGTGCAGTGGTCTTGCCCCCGCTGCCGATTTTCGGGGAGGGGGGAGGGAGGGGAGGAGGAAAGAGGCTTGGTGCACGGCCACCACCGCTGGTTTTTAGGGAGGGAGGGGGAAGAGGCTCGGCATGTGGCTGCCGCCACTGCCAATTTTCAGGGAGGGAGGGGGGAGGGAGCAGAAGAGGCTTGGTGCATGGCTGCCACCACCGATTTTTGGGGAAGGGGGAGGGGAGAAGAGGCTTGGCACGTGGCCACTGCCAATTTTTGGGGAGGGGGGAAGAGGCTCGGCGCGTGGCTGCTGCCTCTGATTTTCAGGGAGAGAGGAGGAGGGGGAGGGAGGGAGGGAAAGAGGCTTGGTGCACCACTGCCACCAATTTTTGGGGAGGGAGGGGAAGAGGCTCAGCACGCTGCCACCACTGATTTTTGGGGAGAGAGGGGAGAGAGGCCCACCTGCCCCCCCCACAAATATTGTGGGTCCTCCTGTTTGTCTTCTAATAAAGTTCTATTCTGTTTTGGTACTGGTGCTGAGGAGTTATTACACTCCCCCCAGCTATTAAAGTCCTAGGTGTGTTTTAATAACTTTTTGGTCCGTTTGTATTAATTGGTTTTCTATTTCAGAGATCCCCCCCCCCCCTTTCCCTTAATGCTGCTATTATTTTCTGCTTCTGGTAGTTTATGAGCTATGTGTTGGAGGCTTTCCAGCATTCATAATTTTAATTTCGGGGGGGGGGGGATAATTCTGGAGCAATGTCTCAGTGGTGGATCTGAGGAGGCTGGTTTATACACGTGGTAAGAAGTAGCCCTGAATGTTTGAGCCTGGGCTACGTGGGACATAATATTATAAGTTCAGGTGAGGCCTCTGAGAAATGTGCTTTAACATGAAAGCTTATACCATTAATAAAACTTTGTTGGTCTTAAAGGCACCACTGGACTCAAACTTTGTTCTGATAAAATGATAAGATCAGTCTAAGACCATCTCTGCAGTAGTGAAATTCCCCACACTGACACTTTTAAAACTGCACATTATGTGACATTTTCCACAGTAGATTTTCCCTTACCAGGTGCAAACCTCAGTTTTCTCCTTACCCTGCTGTCATGATCTGTGCCTGCTCGGGGAGACAGGCCTAGTGCGGCCTAAGCCGAGAAGAGACATGTGTGGGGGTAGAGGGCTGACAGCCAATAATTCCCATGATGCTTAGCAGTGGTGGTAGCCAATGGGAGTTCAGGGAATGTCTGAGGAGAAAGAACTTTAGCTGTGTGCAGGGGTCATTTGGGGCTGGAGCAAGGCGGAGCAGTGCTCCGCCAGCCCAGGATCAGAGATTCTCTGATCTGATTCGGCCTGCCACCGAAATGCTGCCGAAATTTGGCAGTGGCTTCAAAAGCAGCTGGAGGGGAGGGGCTTTGAGGGAGAGGCTCCAAACTTACAGGGTAGATTCTGGAGCCTCTCCCCCAAATACCCACCAAGTTTCAAGAGGATTGGACAAGGGGTCCAATTCTACAGGCCCCAAAACAGGTTGCCCCCATTCCCTCCATTGTTCTCTATGGTGGGAAAAAGGTAATGTTTTTTCTCACCATAGAGAACAATGTAGGGGATGGGGTAACCTGTTTTGGGGCCTGTAGAATTGGACCCCGTGGTCCAATCTTCTTGATACTTGGTGGGTATTTTGGGAAGAGGCCCCAGCAGCTACCCTCCATGTCTGGAGCCTCTCCCTCAAACCTCCTCTCCTCCAACCCCTCATATACCCTATGGGTTTTTGCCATTGTCGTCAATGGCCCATAGGGTATAATGGGGCTGAATCTGACATTCAGCCGGTGATGTCAGGGGGCATGACATATGCTAATGAGTTATGCTAATAGGTATGCTAATGAGCTCCTGCACCTCTTTTTCTATGAAACGACCCAGGCTGTGTGAAATGCAAAATGGCGTTCTTTCCTCTTCTGCGGCCTTTCCTCACACAGAGTCAAGCTGAGGGGAAGAGTCCGGGCTGGGAGAAAAGATCCCTCACTTGGGACAGAGTGAGGACAGGCAGGAGGCCTGGTATAAGAGGCTGTAGGCCTGAAGTAGTACCAGTCAAGGAAAAACAGTTAGTCACATAAGATTCAGTTATTTTGCCTTTAAACACTGTTATTGATTTTACTGCACCTTGTCTCGTTTTCCCTGCCCCAGTATTGTATTAATGAACCCTTTTGTTTAATTGTTCTCTGCCTGGTCATCACGCCTTTGTTTTCTTGGTTTAAAAAGGGGTATTTGGCTGGGCTTGGGAGGGTACCCGGGGCCTTCTCAAGAGGCCCTAATTCCAGGGTGGTGGCGGCAGAAGGTGGCAACCCGAGAGGATCATGACACCTGTGTTTTCAGAATCCCCAGTTTTAGCAAGTTCCAAAAATACTGGGTAAGAAGGAGAAAACTTCAGGTTGGCACCTAGTGAGGAAAAATCTACTGTGGAAAATTTCAGTTTTAAAAACATCAATGCAGGGAATTTCAGTACTGCGGAAATAGGTCTTTAATCGGTGCAGATCCCATAAATTCAGGACCATTGGACTGACTTGGTAGGTTCCAGTACACAAAGTGGGCCCGGGGGGAAGGGGAGGCTGGAGTAAGCATGCTGCCCTTCCCTCTGTCTACACCCAGTGGATCATGGCATATGTCCCTTTACAAATTGTGCACATGCACGCTGTGTCCCCATGATTTGGAACATTTGAGAGAAGTACATTCTCAATCATGGGATTGGAGACTTCAGATGTACAGTTTGCCAGTTAATAGGCATTAGGGTTGCCAAGTCCGGGTTGGAAAATACCTGGGGACTTTGGGGGTGGAGCCAGGAGAAGGTGGGGTTTGGGGAGGGGAGGGGCCTCAGCATGGTATAATGCCATAGGAGTCCACCCTTCAAAGCAGCCATTTTCTCCAGGGGAGCTGATCTCTGTCAGCTGGGGATCAGCTGTAAAAGCGGGAGATCCCCAGGCCCCACCTGGAGGCTAGTAATCCTAATAGGCATCATGCCCCCTTTTCTGGCAATTGTTCATAGGTTTCAGGTGGGGGTCAGAGTGCTTGTTTCTACTCCCTTTGTGCAACTGGCCTGTACTTAGATGTGACTCTATACAGAGCTAATGTTGCATGTGTCTCAGCCTTATCAAAAGGTGCGTTACAGCATTCTGCATCTGTGAAACTCCTGATCAGTCTTCAAGCGCAGCCCTTTGTAAAACATGTTGCAGTAGACTAAATATACGAAAACGTATCAGCTTGTTAACCAAAGTTTTCAAATGGAGCTTCAACTGGTAATCCACCGAAGTGATGTCAACAGTTGAACCAGCTGCTGTAGCTTTTACTTTAACAATGCCTGGGTTAGGAACAATTAGGTGATATTGTTGATCTCTACATGGTGAAAAGCTTCACGAACAGTTTTGTGCACAGCAAGCAGTTGCTAAAAATACAAGAGCAAGATGAACTGGTGGTTGTTTTTTCCCTGATCAGTTGGTAACTCAGCTCGGCCCCTGTGGATGTGAGCGAACACTATGAATATTAAATTCATTTTCTCTTAATCCCTATCAGTTTTCACAGGTATAGCAGACTGGAAGCGGGAGAGGAACAATTCAAAATGAATTTCCCAGTGCCTTTCATCCCTTGCTTTCGTAAATCCATTAAAATTGTGGTTAATAATGCAAAACCTTTATAAATTTAATTTTGGACCCCTTGACACCTACAATTAATTCAAGCTAGTTTTAAATTATGATAAATAGCCTTTTGAGGATTACAGCGTTTAATTACAATAATGCAGTGAATGTCTGATTATATATGAAGAACAGCCACATATAGATTGTCTAATGACAGATTAACACTCCCCCCTATATTTTTAATTGCAATTTTATACTACAAATGTATCAGTTTGATTAAGGTTAGGAAAAGAAAAGCTAAAATAATCCTGGTGACTACTGGCTGTATTTTAAATACGTTTCTGATCCTTATAATGTGTTGCTATGATTAAGAACAAGAAGTTGATCAGATGAAAGAACTTTTCCCAATATGGTTTTAAATATGTAAATGATGGGGGGGGAGGTCTGGAAGACTCATGGGGGGAATCTCAATCCACCCCCCCCCCATTGCTGAGCCTGTGCGGCTCCACCAGCCACCTCTAAACCCGGATTACTGCAGTGATGGTGCCATGGAGCCACTCCATGCCCAGACCCACTCCCAGCATCCTCTACTGTGGTGGCCAGGCCTGAAGCCTCTCCAAACATCCTCTGTGGCCAGGCCCAAAGCAGCTTGCAGTGTCCACCATGGTTGGGTCCAGAGAGGTTCCTGGCATCTGCCACCACCTCCATCTCTACAGGTAAGTGTGTTGTCTGCTCATGCAGATACCTGGGAGTTCTCCAGGTTTGCAGGAAAATCTGTTTAGCATCGACATAGCCCCAATCAGCAGATTCAGGTATCCAAAGATGCAGGCCACAGTTCGCTATTAGACATACAGATGCTTTGCTGGACCAGACCAAGGTTCATCTACCATTGCTCCTTGGAAGAAGTGATACGTTAGTAGGTGGCCCATTGGAAATAGTCCAGTGGTCCTTTGGTGGACTGTAATTAACCTGTTCCACTTCTCCTTCTTCAGCCTTCTGAGCCCTGAAAGGAGAACAGCATTATCTAGTGACTGGCATGTTAAATTTGCATCTGGGAGGGACACATGAACACACGAAGCTGCCTTATACTCCATCGGACCATTGGTTCATCAAGTTCATTATTGTCCACTCAGACTAGTGGCATCTCTCCAGGGTCTCAGGCTGAGGCCTGTCACTGGTTCAAATCCCCACATTGCAATGGAAGCTCACAGGTAGGGTTGCCAAGTGTATTAAACTTACTGGCGGGGGGGGGGGGAAGCTCTGCTGGCCGGGCGGCATCACTGGAAGTGACGTCAGCACGTTGGGGGCGTTGCCAGGGCGATGCTCTGGCAATCGCCCCAAAACTCTATGGTATCATATTGTCCTGGCAATGCCCCCAACGTGATGGGGGCGTCATTATGTGAGGGAGGTCGTCCAGGTGACGACCTCCCTCACTTCCGGGTGACGTCATTACACGAGGGAGGTCGTCCAGGCTGGACGACCTCGGGGGTGGGGTTTCCCCCGTCGGCCGAATGCTGGCCGGCAGATCGGGAATCCCTGTAGCAGGGGATCCCCTGCCCCCCGGGCTGACTTGGCAGCCCTACTCACAGGCTTACAATAATTACTGCATATTACTGACGTGGCTGGTGTGGCTGCTCTCTGACTTTTTGCATATATCGCTGTGTGCATGTTTTAGGTTCTTACATGTGATTTACATTGTGATTTTTTTTAATGTACTGGTGATCGTTTTATGGATTTCAGTTTCAGCACTGTATGTTGGCTTTGATGTGCTTACAGAAAGGTGACTGGTAAATGTGAGAACTAATTAGCAATGCAAACCCACTCAGAAATCCTCCAGTCCATGCTTGTTGAAAAGAACGGGGATAGGACTGGAATAACTCTGCATAAGGACCGCACTGTAAATACCGGGGCCATCAAGATGAAGAAGTAGAAAAGCGTCCAGGAGCATATTAAAGATGAACAGAATTTGGGGCAGCGTATGAACGTTTGTGAGTTAGAAAATTAGAGAATAGTGTACTAAAATTGCATCACGAAAAACCTCCACTGTGCCAGGTGTGCCGGTTGTTCTATGCCAGGAAGGGTAATGCTCAAATACAACAGTTTCAGAAGAATATGGAAAGGGGACTAGTGTGCACTGTACAAATATCTTGTTTCGCTTTGAGGATTGGGAAGTAAAAATGCTGAATAATAGGTACCTTCTCAGGCTGAAGAGTTATTGTATGAGACGAGAAAGGGAGACCTTTCTTTGGTTTTCACTCTGTGTGATATTTTGTGCCTTTTGAATATGGACCAAACAGTAACTCGTCTGTTTGAGTAAATCTCAGTACGCTTCCGTTCCTCCCCAGAATTACCCCTCTAACCCCTTCTACATGATGTCCTGGATATCATTTTTGGAATAAAATTTTCTGTTGTATCCTCACCTTGCAAGTAGGAAGGGATAAAAATGGGTAATTTCTGGGACACTGTGTGTTTTGGCACCACTACATGATGATCTTTGAAAGGCAGGGGTCCTTTCCTAAAAAAAGAGGTGCAGGAGCTCATTAGCATAACTTATTTGCATATGCCACACCCCCTGACGTCACCGGAAGTGTCAAAAGGTCACACATCCCTGATGTCATGGGCAGTGTGTCAGAAGGCAAGAAGGGAGGGAGTGAGGGAGGGGGAAAGAAGGAAGGAAGGAAAAGAACAGGAAGGAAGGTAGGTAGGTAGGTGGGGGAGAGAGAGAGAAGAAAGAAAGAAAGAGAGAGAGAGAGAGAGAGAGAAAGAAAGAAAGAAAGAAAGAAAGAAAGAAAGAAAGAAAGAAAGAAAGAAAGAAAGAAAGAAAGAAAGAAAGAGAAGGAAGGGAGGGGGAAAGAGAGGGAGGGAGGAAGGAGGGAGGAAGAAAGGAGGGAAGGAAGGAAGAAAGGAACAGTAAGGTAGGTAGGTAGTTGGGGGGAGAGAGAGAGAAGAAATGAAGGAAGGAAGGAAGGGGGGAGAGAGGGAGGAAGGGAGGAAGGAAGGTAGGTAGGTAGGTGGGGGGAGAGAGAGAAGAAAGGAAGGAAGGAAGGGGAAGGAAGGGGGAAAGGAAGGAACAGGAAAGTAGGAAGGTAGGTAGGTAGGTGGAGGGAGGGGGCGTGCTTCTCCCCTCACTGGGGCTGGTTTCCCTCCCACCCACCCCTTGCTTGCGCCTGAGTGGCATTAAGCCACTCAGGCCCGGCTTCTCCCTCCCTTGTGCCCGGGGAACAGGTGAGTGGGGGAGGGAGGAGGCTTCAGTGAGTGGGGGAGGGAAAGGGCTTCTCCCGGGTGGGCGGCGCTTGCCGCCAGGCCCGGGAAAGAACAAGGGGGGGTGGGTGAGGGGCTTCTCCCGGGTAGGTGGCGCTTGCCGCCAGGCCCGGGAAAGATCAAGGGAGGGGGCGGGCGAGGGGCTTCTCCCGGGCTGGCGACAAACACCACCAGGCCCGGGAAAGAACAAGGGGGGGCGGGCGAGGGGCTTCTCCTGGGCTGGCGGCGCTTGCCGCCAGGCCCGGGAAATATCAAGGGAGGGGGTGGGCGAGGGGCTTCTCCCGGGCTGGCGGCGCTTGCCGCCAGGCCCGGGAAAGAACAAGGGGGGGCGGGTGAGGGGCTTCTCCTGGGCTGGGGGCAAACGCTGAGAGGGTCTGCTGGGGGGGTGGGAAGGAAGGGCGTTATCCCCAGGCCGGCGGCGCTTGCCGCCGGCCCGGGAAGGATGAGCGGGGAGGAGGCTTTTTTCCAGCTCCGTGCCGAAGCGCGGGCCGGGAAAGCGAGCTGGGGGGCGGGGCTTTATCATGTGCCCGCCCCCCAGCTTCCCCTCTCCCGGAGCGGCGCTCCGGCGCGCCCCGGCCCCAACAGAGCCCTGTTGAAAGGTATGAAATATATCTCTGTGGGCGACTCCTTCTCTGTTTATTTTCGAAGACAACAGAAGATCTCCTTTGTTCACCATGACTGCTAGACTCAAAAGGGTAGTGAGTGTGGAAGAATAAAGAAACGGCCAGGATTCATCCGTGACCATTTGTGTGTGAATTCTTCAGTTTTTTAAAAATTTAGCAATATGATTGGCACAGTAGTATGTTATTGGTGTGCTTGAAACAACAAACCCAGAACACTCCTAATGACAGATTATGCATAAAAGATTTTGCTCAGGCGTATGCTTAGCTTATAGATGGATGAAAAGCACTGTACTGGAAGCATCTCTTCCACTACCTCTGGAGTCTTCTACAGACATTCCATTCCATTCAATTCACGCAAACTGAGAAACCGCCTGTCGGGTATATCCGAAGAGTGTGTGTCCCCATGATGCAGCAGATACACACGATGACTATCTTATGTAAATTGGGAAATGCATGGATTTTCCAGCATGGACAGCTTCCATTCATGCAAACCAGAAACCTGGAAATTAGAAATGGCTGGAAACTGCATGGAAGCTGAATGTGCATTTAAAAATGCATCTGTTTCACAGTTCTCACAAGATGGCGACCTCACAGCAGGCGGGCTCCCAACTTGTGGAGGCACAGTTCACATGTCATCTGCATAGGGCTGCCAAATCAGCCCGGGGGGGGGATCCCTCGCTGCAGGGGTTCCCAATCCACCGGCCAACATTCGGCCGGCGGGGGAAACCCCACCCCCGAAGTCGTCCAGCCTGGACGACTTCCCCCGCGCTGGGCGACGTCACCGGAAGTGACATGAGCACGTTGGGGGCGTTGCGAGGGCGACGCTCTGGCAATCACCCCAAAACTCTATGGTATCATAGAGTTTTGGGGCGATTGCCAGAGCATCACCCTGGCAACGCCCCCAATGTGCTCATGTCACTTCCGGTGACGTCACCCGGCGTTTGCGCGTGCGCCAGGGAAGCTCCCGACCAGCAGAGGACTCCCCCCCGCCGGTAAGGTTAAGAGACTTGGCAACCCTACATCTGCAGTAGGCTTTACTGTTGGAGAATGTGGAGCTTGACTGGGGAATGTCGAAATATGGGCCTACTACATTAGCAAGGTAACAAGAACATAAGGTTGCCAACTCTAGGGCAGTTGGGAAATTCCTGGAGATTTGGGGGTGGAGCCTGGAGAGGGCAGGTTTTCAGGAGGGATTTGATATTTCGGCTAAGCACAAATAGGAGCCCACCCTCCAAAGCAGCGATTTCTCCTGGGAAACTGATTTCTGTGGTATGGAGGCCAGTTGTAATTCTGCGGGATTTCCAGGCCCCCACGTGGAGGCTAGCAACCCTTCATGGACTATGTCTGTCCAGGCTGTAGGGCCCCTTCAGCAAAAAGGATTTAGGGATGACTTAAATGGTTTTATGGTAAACTTCTTGCCTTAAAATAGGGGGGCCGATCTTGAGGGAGTAAAAAATCAAATCACCCCTCTTCTTCACTTTCCCCCCCTGTCCCATTATCACCTCCTTGTAGTCTTTCTGGCAGCCGGGATTGTTCTTCCTGCCACGGCCCAGCAGCCCACAGTGCCTGAGGTAGGCGCAGGAAGCCCCACCCTAATTCTAATCTGCCTTTGTTTGAGGTCAACACAGAGCCAAAGCTGATTGGCTGCACAGAGTTGCTGTGAAGCCAAATCAAAATGAAGGCCGCGAGCACCTTGCCAAGCAGAAGAAAGCAAGCAAGATGGATGGATGGAAAGGTGGTTCTTATTCGTAAAGGTAAAGTGTGCCATCAAGCTGCAGCCGATTCACAGTGACCATGTGAAGTTCCACCGCGTGGGGTTTTCAAAGCGAGAGATGGCCAGAGATGGTTTGCCATTGCCTTCCTCTGCACACCAGCCCCTGTCTTCCTTGCTGGTCTCCCGTTGAAGTTCTGGCGATGGTCAACCCGGCTTAGCCTCCAATTTCTAACAAAACCAGGCTTGTCTCGGCGAAAAGAGAAGCTGTCTTGGCTGCCGTCAAATAGGATGCGGAAGTGGAACAAAGGCCATTGTTTGGCTTAGTGCCAATTAATAGGAGTAAAATTACCCATTGCAATTGGCAGGCGGTGTGAGATATTTGGATTGGCCTGGGCAAGCAAGACTGCTTGAAACTTGGTCTGTCTCTGCCTGGTCAGCAGGGCAACGCATTCCTGCTTGTTTCATCACAGCTTCTAGGTCAGGCCATTGCTCTCCCCGTGTTAGGCTGCAATCCTATGAACTCTTTCCTGGAGATGAATCTGTTATAGAATGGAGGTTATTTCTGAGTAGACCTGCTTAGGCTGGTTCCCTGAATGCAGCTGTGGCTGCCCTTAGCTTCTCTGATGCCCCATTTACATGGTCTTTTGCAGGGGTCATTTCATAGAAAAACAGGTGCAGGAGCTCATTACCATAACTCATTTGCATAACTCATTTGCATATGCCACACCCCCTAACATACTGGAAGTGTGTCAGAAGGCAACACCCACCCCTCAGGCTCCACTCCACAGGTGAGTGAAACTGACCTGCTCTTCCTCCATTCCCTTCCCCATCCAATACTTTGTGCCATAAAAAGAAGCGTAAAGAACACACCCTCATTCTCTTCCTGCTCCCTTGAAACCACCAGGTTTCAAGTAGACTTGAGATACCCAGGACATGTGCACCACCCATCCCTTTCCCTTCCCCTCCCCACAACAAGACACCCTGTGAGGTAGGTGGGGCTGAGAGAGGTCTTTTGAGAACTGCTCATGAGAGAACAGCTCTGAGAGAACTTGTGACTGGCTTAAGGTCACACCAGCAGCTGCATGTGGAGGAGTGGGGAATCAAACCCGGTTCTCCCAGATTAGAGTCCAACTCCTGACCACTACACCAAACTGATGGGGTGGAAGCTGCTGAAGGGTTGGTGAAATTTCTCCAGTACTTATGTGCCATGTGCCCAGATAAAAAATGGTATACTTAGAAAATTTATATGCCACCTTGAGCAAGTCTCTGGAAAAACAGCACACAGTCATAAAAGGAACAATGATAAAATTATCAATATTAAAACAAAACATTAAAAACAATAAAGACCCTAGCAGGGCTTTCCCCGGGGCGCTGCGCCTCTACACTGCTTGGGGAAGCCGAGGAGGGGGCGGGGCTTGGTCATGTGCTCGCCCCCTGGGCTCCTCACTCCTGGAGCTGTGCTCCTGTGCGCTCCCGCTCCAACAGACCCCTGGTCTTTTGAGATTTTTTAAATTGTTTTTTATTTGTTTGTTTGTTTTCCTGTGTGAAACCCAACCAATGTAAAACCATAATTGCTTCTCAGTTGGTTTACAGCCATCATTGTTAGATAAGAAAGCATACTTGAAAGGGTACTTGGTAATGTAATACAAACACACTGGTAAATATTATTTGGAAGAAGACTTTTTTGATTATAACTGAAACCAAAAACTAAAATAATAAAAATCCTTTGTCTCACTGAGAGACTGCCATAAAGATTGCCTTGGCCAGTACAAAAGGAGGAGGTTGGTTCGGTTTCTGTCCTGCCTATTTTCCCCACTACCTAATATTCACAGGCATATTGGGGAGGGGCTGTGGCTAAGTGGTAGAGCCTCTGCTTTGCTTGCTGAAAGTCCCAGGTATGCATGAGAGATCCTGTATGCTGAAGTCTTGGGTGAAGGTTCTTGTCTGAGTGCTGCCTCTTGGTGCTTTGCCTGCCCTCCCCTGTTGCCCCATCAAAACCCTCTGTTCCAGTATCTTCCTACATATGGCTTTGCATGCAGAAGGCCACAGGTTCAATCCCCAGCATCTCCAGTTAAAGGACTTGGCAGCAGGTGATGCAAAAAACCTGTGCCTGAAACCTTGGCCACCAGTAGGGAATTGGGAGTGGAGTTGCCAGACCCAGGTTGGAAAAAACCTGGAGATTTGGGAATGGAGCCTGGGGAGGGCAGGCACCTCAGTGTGGTACGATGCCATAAAGTCTACCCTCCAAAGTATCACTTTTCTCCAGGGAAATTGATCTCTGTAGTCTGGAGATGAACTGTAATTCCAGGGGCTGGCATCCCCACTTTGGTGGATTGATGGTTTGATTCAATATAAAGCAGCTTTATGTGTGTTCTGTGTCAGAAATGTTGATATTCAGAACCTTCCGTGACACAGCGTCCTCTGAGCCTTCTCGCATAACTTCTGCCATTTTTTTCCCAATAACTCTTGCCTTGATTCCAAAAGATTAATTGAAACCTTGTGTAAGTTCCATTTTTATCACTTGTTTGCAGTGTGTATGTGTTGCGTAGATGCACAAACATACGGCCAGCACAACTGACAGTGGTTTGTTGCCATATTCTTCTTACTCAAACTGTTTCAAAAGAGGGGCGATGAGGAGTTGTGGTAGAATAACTGCAGGATGATGGAGGTTTTTTTTGGGGGGGGGGGTTGGGGAAGGGTTAAGGAATGTAATGACACGAATTTATGATATTTGGTACACAAAAAGATTGATTCCAGGCATGAGTCATCCCCCCCTTTTAAATTTCTTCCTTTTGGGGGGTCTGATTTTAGGCTGTTGGCATTTAAAATAAAAGGCCTTTTCCATGATTCACTGCACCTGCATTAGCTGGAACAGAATTTGGAAACCTGCAAGTCCAGATGTCATGGATTTGGTGCTAAATATTCTATTAGCATCTTAAAGATGTCATTAATTACCTGTGATATTAAAAGGCTTAATTGATTTATTTATTATTCATTACTCTTGCCTGCTGAGCTGCGTAGGAGTGAATAGTGAATTTAGAAAGGATGCTGCAGATAACCGTTGAGTTCCAAGCAGGCTGAAAGATGGATAGACTTTTTGGGGGGTTTGTTTTGTAACTGTGATTTCACAGCTGCAAATACCATGTTGGAATGTGGGAATCTTTGTTTTTAGTGGTGGTTCTGCAATTGAAAGGGTCTGTGGCTCAGCAGCAGAGCATCTGCTTGGTATGCAGAAGTTCCCCGGTTCAATTCCCAGCATCTCCAGTTGAAAGGACTAAGGGCCATTTTACACCTCCCCTCTAAAGTAGTTTGACTGCTGTCTTTTCCTGTGCTGATTTCACAGTGGTGTGAAATTTCACTCCAGGGGGTCTAAGTGCACTAATCAACAGCAATTGTTTAAAGCAGAATGAAGCCGGTTGCATACTAGCTTGACCACAGGAGGGCAATTAGTAGATGTGGACATTTCAGTGGCAGCACGGTTTCACACCGCACAGAAGTATGGGCAGGGTTTTTTGGAACTAGAATGATTCCAGCGGGAAAGTCAGATGTAAAAACAGCCTAAGTAGTAGGTAATGTGAAAGATGTCTCAGTCCTCTTCTTGAGACACTAGAGGGCTGCTGCTGGCCAGAATAGACAATGCTGACCTTGACAGACCGATGGCCTGATTCAGTATGAGATAGCTTCATATGTCTAAGTACCACTGACCATCCAATCACCTGTTCTACAACCACAGGAGTTCTTTCCCTCCCTCTTATATTGTTGTTGTGTGTGTGTTCCTTCCAACATGGCAGCCGGCAAAAGACTTCTGATTGTATTTGTAAGGCTGCATGTGCTCTTTCACGACTTCTTCAGCATTTATCTTGTGATCTGTTTGTGCAGAAATAAAATGTCACCCTCATTCATCCTCTTGTACCTCACGAACATTCCACATGGAGGAAGAAGGAAAGAAGGAGATGTTATGGCTGTTTGGCCAAGCAAAGGGAGACCTTTGGCTTGACTCAGCTGTTTAGTGTTCTGTTTTGCTTGGAGCGCAGTGTCTCGCTGGAGGACTGAGATAACCAGGATAGAGATTGACATGCACGCCCAAGACAACACTTCTAACGCTAAAGTTTGCATACCATCGCAATACATTTTCTTTTAATGGGAAGAGGTGGGAAAATACATTGTGATGTATCTGTCATGAAGACTGACACACTGGAACGAATGTTCATGCGCGCATTTTGCATTAAATTCTCCCGTTCAAGTTTGAACTTTGGCTCAGCCTGCACGGCCATTTTTGAAGGGGCAAAGGCTTTTGTTTTGTTTTGTTTTTGAAAGCTTCATTAGTGCTTTTCCCTAAGGAAGTAAACACAACAAGGAAGGTAGAGAATAGACTAGGGGTTCAACCTCTAGCTGAGGACCTGGAGATCTCCCAGAATTACAGCTGAACTTCAGACGACAAGATCAGTTCCCATAGAGGAAATGAAAGCTTTGGAGGGTGGACTGTATGGCATTACACTCAGGCCCATAACCAAGATTTTTTTTCCATTGGGGGCATTTAAATATGTTGGGGGGGGGCAGTTCAGTTAATTAAATGCATTAATCCATAATACCTCTGTTCCCTTCTCACAGTCGCTGGAGGTCCATGCAGGCAGTCAACCTGGGAAGGGAACGAATAGAGAGAGCAGCCAGTTTTCTACCCACTCTCTGTTAGGGCGGCAAGCAGGCATGCAAGGAGCAATGCTCCCTCTAGGCTGCGGAGTCTTGTGAGCAAAAATTCCACTTTGTGAGCTACCTGCATTAAAGTTGTGCATGAACAATTTGGCTACTGCATGAATTAGTTTGCTCTGGAGCCATCCTTCCCTGAGCTAAGACAAAAACGTGTGAGCTGGAGGCTAGCAAACTGTAAGCTAGCTCAAGCTAGAGGGAACACCGATGAGTCTGCTGGAGGTTCATGCAGGCAGTCATCACCCTGGGAAGGTAATGAGCAGAGCGAGCCACTTGATACCAGTGCTAGCAGGCAACCTCAGGGGAAGGCCTTGGCCTCTATGCCCTGTCCGTTGGCTCTCTAGGGCAACTGGCTGGCTGCTGGGTCAAATAGGATGCTGGACTAGATGGACAACTGGTCTGATCCAGCATTGCTCTTATATCCTAGGTTCTTACATTCACTTGATGTTATGTTTAGGAGAAGCTACACCCCTCCACTTCTCGTGATTTTATAACTGAATTAAAGCATTGTTACATTACATATGTGTCCTTAAAATGGGGTTAATTGTTTGCAAACAAGCAAGCAGTTTAGCTAAGCAGTCACAGAACAAATACACACAAGCGTAAAATCAAACATATTAGGACTTCCGGTTTTGGTGACTTCATGGCGGGCGCATCTTCCCAAAGCTCCGGGAGACGTGACCCGGACCCAGCGGATTGAAGGGATTTCCGAACAGATTTCAGACCCTCAGGGACCACTGTGGGGGGACCCTGCCTGAGGTGCTTGGGGGAAGCCTGTCTCTGGGATGGTGATCCCGAGATCGAGGCACCCCCCGCCTCTATAGGTTCAACCGCTGCCGCAGCCTCCGGGCAAGAGCGGGTGCACACCAGACGGCTTCAGAAGCCAGTGAGCAGCAAGGAACAATGCTAGACTGGAACACATGGTGACCTGTGAGTAACTTTTTAATGCTGAAGATTCTCCGTGGTGAGTTGTAAAGCTCAAAGAGAAAGGGGGGGGTGTTAAAGTTTAAATCCCCCCTACCTTCTCTTAAAAAGATCGAAGCCACAGAGAAGCTGAATGTTGTAAAGTGGCTGAAGAAAGAGTGAGTGATTTTTGGGATTGTTGAAAGAGGCAAAGAAAGACTTTTGACTACCTAAGGGATCTTTTTAGTAAAAGTAAACAAAAAACGATGACTGGACAGGGAGAAAAGATGGCGGGCAAACTAAAACCTTCCCCCAAGACTCAGTCTGCTCTTCCGGGAACAAAGTCTGAGTCCAGTACAGACCTGACTGCTGCATTGGCACTTGCTTTGGCCCTCTGATGGAACAGCTGAACACTGTTAATGCTAAGCTGGACTCTCTGCAACAACAGGTGACAGAGGCAAACAAGAGGTCTGAGCAGACAGAAAAAGGGTTGGCAGAAGTTAAAACCAAAGTAGAAAGACAGATCTTAAGCTGACCATGATGGGAAAAGAAAGGATTTCTGACAAAGATAACTTACTGAAACTTCAGATGTTCTCTGGAGAACTATAAAGGAAGCAGTTCCACTGGGAATCAGTATAGTCTGGTCGTAGCACGATCATTTACACCAATGGTGCACCAAAAAGCAAGGGTAAACATGTAAACATGAACATGGAGATAGCAATGCTCAAGCAAATGCGATTGAACTCAAAGCTGTTTCGCATTTGAACCTAAAACCAATTGGAAGGGGTTGCACAATACGGAAGGAGAAATACTGGCAAACATTAGATACTTTCTTTATTTTGCCATCAAGTTACAACCAACTCATGGTGAACAGAGGTGATTTGCCATAGCCTGCCTCTGTGTAGCAATCATGGACTTGCTTGGTAGTCTCCCATTCAAGTACTAACCAGGGCTGGCCCTGCTTAGCTTCCAGGTTCTGACAGACTTGGGCTATCCTGGACCATCCAGCTCAGGGCACCCTAAAGCAGAGGTGTCAAACTCATTTATTACAAGGGCCGGATCTGACACAAGTGTCACTTTGTCGGGCCAGGCCATGTGCGCCATAAATCGTAATGCCAGGTACCGGAGACAGAAACTGTATAAAGGACAGCAGCTGGTAAGCTCCGAGTTGGTGTATCCTCACTGCAGGACTCCATGGGCTGGGAAGGAGGTGCCGAGGAAAATCCATATGGGCAGACTGGAGAGCCAGCGGTGCAGCACTGGACAGACGCTTCCACGCTGCTTGACTGCTGCAGACAGGGTTGTTCCACCAGGCTGAAGCCACAATCTGAGTGGCTCTGCCAACTCTCCCTGAACAGTCTCCTGTTCCCTCTCTTGTACTAGTTGCTTGTGGGCCACATAAGAGCCCTTGATGGGCCGGTTCCAGTCCCCGGGCCTTATGTTTGACACCCCTGCCCTGAAGGGATGTAAAAAGCTACAGACACAGTCTTCCTTTTTTTGGAGAAATCGTTATAGCCACTCTTGTGCAATGTGTAAAGTCCTCTTTCATGAGAGTCACTGTACAAGCAGAAGGAGCACCACAGGGGCCATCTCTAGACAACCTTTTTCTCAGGGTAAACTCCATTACCTCCCCCCATATTTTTCATTAATCTTCAGCAGGGCTCCGTTGGGGCCAGGGCGCGCCAGAGCGCTGCTCCGGGAGAGGGGAAGCTGGGGGGCGGGCACATGATAAAGCCCCGCCCCCCAGCTTGCTTTCCCGGCCCGCGCTTCGGCACGGAGCCGGAAAAAAGCCTCCTCCCCTGCTCATCCTTCCCGGGCCGGCAGCAAGCGCCGCCGGCCTGGGGATAAGGCCCTTCCTTCCCACCCACCCCAGCAGACCCTTCCTGGCCGCGCGGCAAGCGCCGCCGGCCGGGAGAAGCCCCTTCCCTGCCCCCCGGCTCACCCTTCCCTCCCCCCCAGCAGACCCTTCCTGGGCGCGCCCTTCCCCCCCCCCCCAGATCTTTCCCGGGCCTGGCGGCAGTCTCAGAGGCACCAGTCCCAGTGCCAGTGTCGGCCCCGTCGGGCTCCTCCACGAAGCGGTTCTCGTCGAACTGGTCGATGTCCAGGTGGCGGAAGCGCGAGGAGAGCGAGTTCCGCGCCATGGCCCCCCCCCCTTGATCTTTCCCGCCCGCCCCCCCTTTTCCAGGCCCGCCCCCCCTTGATCTTTCCCGGGCCTGGCGGCGTTTGCTGCCAGCCCGGGAGAAGCCCCTCGCCCGCCCCCCCTTGTTCTTTCCTGGGCCTGGCGGCGTTTGCCGCCAGCCCGGGAGAAGCCCCTCGCCCCCCCCCTGTTCTTTCCTGGGCCTGGCGGCAAGCACCGCCAGCCCGAGAAGCCCCTCGCCCGCCCCCCCTTGATCTTTCCCGGGCCTGGCGGCAAGCCCCGCCAGCCTGGGAGAAGCCCCTCGCCCGCCCCCCCTTGATTTTTCCCGGGCCTGGCGGCAAGCCCCGCCTGCCCAAGAGAAGCCCCGCCTGCCCAAGAGAAGCCCCTCGCCCCCCCAGATCTTTCCCGGGCCTGGTGGCAAGCGCCGCCAGCCCGGGAGAAGCCCCTTCCCTCCCCCACTCACTGAAGCCTCCTCCCTCCCCCACTCACCTGTTCCCCGGGCACAAGGGAGGGAGAAGCCGGGCCTGAGTGGCTTAATGCCACTCAGGCCCAAGTAAGGGGGCGGTGGGAGGGAAACCAGCCCCAGTGAGGGGAGAAGCGCCCCCCCTCCCTCCACCTACCTGCCTACCTTCCTACCTTCCTGTTCCTTCCTTTCCCCCTTCCTTCCCCTTCCTTCCTTCCTTTCTTCTCTCTCTCTCCCCCCAACTACCTACCTACCTTACTGTTCCTTTCTTCCTTCCCTCCTTTCTTCCTCCCTCCTTCCTTCCTCCCTCTCTTTCTTTCCCCCTCCCTCTCTTTCTTTCTTTCTTTCTTTCTTTCTTTCTTTCTTTCTTTCTTTCTTTCTTTCTTTCTTTCTTTCTTTCTTTCTTTCTTTCTTTCTTTCTTCTCTCTCTCTCTCTCCCCCACCTACCTACCTACCTTCCTTCCTGTTCTTTTCCTTCCTTCCTTCTTTCCCCCTCGCTCACTCCCTCCCTTCTTGCCTTCTGACACACTGCCCATGACATCAGGGATGTGTGAACTTTTGACACTTCCGGTGACGTCAGGGGGTGTGGCATATGCAAATAAGTTATGCTAATGAGCTCCTGCACCTCTTTTTTTAGGAAAGGACCCCTGATCTTCAGCAAAGCTCCTTGAAAACTGTTCTTTTGACCACAAGGGTTTTTGAGTGATCTCTTCTTCTTGCTCTCAGTGTTCTCCTCTACATGGGCTCACTTCTTTGCAGCACTTTTGTTCACAAGCTCAGGATGCTGAATTTCTTTGACATTTGTCCCAAGCACATCCTGACTCACTCATTACAAATTAATGCTTCTCTCTCTCTCTCTCTCATCTTCTGCTGCTTTCTTTTTCCTTGGCTACATATTCCATTGGAGGGATAGTTGATTTTTTATTCTTCTTATCGCGTTTCCCCAGGTATTTGTTCTTAGTCTGTCTTTTACGTCTTCTTTTCCTTCAATTCCTACTTCCTAAATTGTTGCTGAGCTATTTTATGATATATCCCTTCTTTCACATCTTTGGATAATCTCATTGTTCTTTTCTTTTGGTTGTCGCCGTTGCCATCAAGACCTCCTACTTGTCGATCCCATTCCTTCTAGGTAGATTGTGCCTCTTCTTTCATCTTAACTTCTTTAAGTCTTCAATGATTCTTTAACAGCTGGAGTTTTAACAGCTGGAGTTTTCACATCAGCTTTTCTTGTACCATTTTTTTAAAAAATTCCTCTTGACTCTTCTGTGTTGGTTAATTATTCTCTCTTTCCTTTCTTTCTAGATTGTGTGTTCTAGTTTCTAGATTAGTTTGTTTGAGCCATCCAGTTTTCTTCTGGTGGGAATGGAAGGAGGGGTCCCCTTTGACTGCCCCCCAAAAGCTACAGGCTGTAGATCATGGGATCTGCATGGCCAAGAGGGAGGGAGGAAACCATGTGGGATGGGGGCTATAATAAAGATGGAACTTGGATGACACTGAATCAAGAAGTTGACTTAATCCAGTCTGTTATCTTTTTTGATACTTATCAGTTTGGTCTGGGCTGTATCATACAACAGATGATCTGTGGTGACAATTTGGTCTTCTCCTCCAAGATCTGCCATTACTTTTGGGTAGTGCTGAACGTTCTCCTTCTTCGCATATTCTTAGCTGCCACAGTCCTGTTGAATCTGATTATGTTATTCTTGTTCCAACTGTGCATTCCTGTTAGTGCCCCGCCGTCCCCTCCTTTTCATCAACATCCTGGGAAGAAGTTCTATCATAGAAATTCTTGGTTTTAACTATCCCTGTGCCGAGGAGATCTCTCCCCCCCCCCCCGGCATAGGCGTCAACTATGGGGGGGCTCGAGGGCTCGAGCCTCCCCCGAAATTTCCCCGGGGGGGCTCAGCCACCCCCGGCAAAATGGAGTGCCTGCCGGTGGCCAGTCAGCCGGCCAGCTGGCTGCTGTCGCCGCCTCTCCTTCCCCTCCACCCCTGGCCTGCCCTCCTGCCTCCCTGGGGCGGGGGGGGGGAGAGGTGGCGGGGACATGGTCCTGCGCCTCGTGCGCGTGGCAGTCAGCCGGCCAACTGGCTGCCACCGCCGCCAAGACTGTGCTCATCTGTGCCCCCCCCCGCACACTCCGAGGCAAAGGCGAGCACGAGGCGCTGCTGCTGCTCCTGCTGAGGCCGCCCGTGTGTCCCCACCTTCCCCCACCATGGGAGGGAGCCTGGCAGGCGCGCGGCACCGGGCGGTCTCCCCAACACAAACACACCCGCAGCGGCAGGAGGCACCGGCCGGTCAGCGAGCTGCCTGAGCGGCAGCAGCAGCAGGCGGAAAGAAACCGGGTTTGCCTCCCTGGGGCCGGGGGGGGGGAGAAGTAGCGGGGACATGGTCCTGTGCACGCGCTTTGCGCGCGCACACGAAAGAGCCCCCGCCCCCCTGGGATTTACAAAGTCTACACCCCTGCCCCCTGGCAACTTGTGATCTTTCTTCCTTTAATAATCTTGTCCTCTTGCTGTTTACTCATCATGGCTGCTTCCACCCTCTCTTAGGTTCAGTCCTCTAAAGACAGGAGTTCTTATTTCTGCTTTATTCTTTCCCCCGTTGCTTTTGTTGTCTGTTTCTGATATTCCTAGTTTCCGTCTCATACTGGAGATTTTGGTGCAGTTTTTCACTTCGCCCTCTCTTTTTCTCCAGATTTTATTAATCAATGTTTATTGCAATTTAAAGCAGAATTACATCTTTGTAAAATGGACTTAGAAGGATGGGCTTAGAGTTGCCAGTTCTGGGTTGGTAAATTTCTGGAGATTTTGGGGGTGGATCCTGGGGAGGGGAGGATCTGGGGAGGGGGGGGGGCTCAGTGGTGTATAATGCCACAGAGTCCCCCTTCCAAAGCAGCCATTTTATTCTGGGGAGCTGATGTCTGTAACCTGGAGACCAGTTGTAACCTGATGTCTGTAACCTGGAGAGTGGCAATCCAAGAAGCTCTGTTTATGATGGTAATGTTTGGCCTGTCTCCTGCCTCACCACTGAGCAAACCTGATGTGCACTTTCAACATAAGGAGCCCTTTCTATCAACGTAATTTGTTCTTTGGTGGGAAAGCCTTTTCAGTTGGAGGAAGGCTTCAAACTTCGCAGAGCAGAGTGGTAGGATAGCAATAACCCTTTCCAGTAATTATCTATCAAAATTTGTTTCTTTTTCTGCTGATCTCTCGTTTGTTTCCTCTCTTTATTTTGTCTAGTTAAGATTATTCTAATGTTCTTGAAACTGGTTTCTCTGTCCCTCCCTTTAAGCTTCCTGTTTCTGTTACACATTTTTGAGCATATGAGCCTCTTTTAGAGTCAGGTTGTTGCTTTGTGTAGTTCAATATTGTCTTCTTTGAATGTGGGGAAAACCCAGAAGTTGTGTCACATCACTCTAGAGCTTGCCAGAAACGCTCTGTTTTTACAGTAGAGTTTCTGTTGATCCCTAGAGCGTCACAATGTCCCTCCCAGTTTCCCTCGTGACATCATGTCATGCATGACAACTGTACCCCTCATGACCTCCCCCCATCTCTTGCTGGGTGCCAGCCATTGGCTGGCAACCCTAGTTAGTACCTATGTGTGAGAGAGTGTAATTCCAGAATTCCCACAGCCACTATAGCACCTCCCTTATTTCACTGCTAGGGCATGAGGGTGATTCCCCTCCATTGCATGTTATGTTGCTTGTGTCTGAAGACCTAGAACACCTTTTCTCTGTATCCTAGGCTAGGCTAGAAGTCTGGGGGTAGTTTGTTTGTGAGTACTAGAGTTGTTCATACATAGAAAATATGTGCATGGGTTGTGTTCACATAACAGGGCAACTGGGCATACTGGGAGTATCACAGGTAGCAGATGCTCCTGTTACATGTGGTTGGTAGGCCCCCCAGTATGCATAACTGTAACATAATGTCTCTGTGTTGAATTGCAGTTAATGGTACAGAAGTCGGGCTTGTCAGAATGTTGGCAATCTGGCTCTGGGTGAAGGAACTAGGAAGGCGGCTACATGATTAAAAGAGTAGAATGTTGGTCCCCAGTCCCCACCTGGGGACCTGCGTTCCCTCTAAGCCGAGTTAGGGTGTGGTCACATGGCAAGCTTCTCCTGATTTGTTCATGCTATAGAGTTGATCAGGGATTTTTAGGGGGGTTGGAATGACCACACATCCTTCCCGGAACCACTTGCATCGCACGGCGAGACTTTGGGCATGTCCAGATAGTTTTTTAAAAAATGGCTTTGCACATGCGCATATGCGCATGTCTGAATCACATGCTCCCACTGAGACTTGGCATACTCCCTTCTTTTTGCAGGTCCCCCCCCCCCAACAGCAAACAAAATTAATCGGTGACGTACAACCGAGTGCTGGAGTCTATATGTGCACTTGAACATTTATACATTGAATTTATTCAGCACAGGATTGTTCATGCGCACAACGGCAGAAACTTGGGGGGGGGGGGATCGCAAGAAGGACATTCAGATGACCTAATCACGATCATTGCAAGAGATGGCTGTCCAAATCAGCAAAATTGCAGATTCAAAGCGCAAATACCTTGAAAGTACTTGATTTTCCTGGTGTCGGAAAACTCGCTAGGGAACTGTGAGGATTGCATGAGTGAGCCCACTTTGGTGTGGGAAACGGATCCGGGCGTCTGATCAGCCGTTTTAAATGTGAGAGGGAACAGCAGTGAAACCCGATCAAAATGACCATGTGACCACAGCCGAAGTGTGAGCTAGCTCACAGTTTTTTAGCTTCCGGCTCACACATTTTTGTCTTCGCTCAGGAAGGATGGCTCCAGAGCAAACTAATGCATGCAGCAGCCAAATCGCTCGCTCACCACTTTAATGCCAGTAGCTCACAAAGTAGAATTTTTGTTCCCAGGACTCCACAGCTTAGAGGGAGCATTGCTGGGGGCAGGGAGGAGAATCCAATGTAGCGTTGACTGAGATCCTCTGTTCCAGTGTTTGCCCCTATGTGTTACCTTATCGCCCAATATTCGCCACCAGTATGACTTTGCCCCCCAAACACAAGAGTGTTGGGCCTCTCTGGCAAGGTTCCTCAGACTTTTCATTTAGGACACGCGGTCTTGGAGTCATTAGGAGCTGCTATCGTAATTGCTTTATGCTGTTTATACCCTTCTGACTTGGGAACTTGAAGTTTAACAAATCTTGGCAAAAAAGTACTGAAACAAAATATTAAGTGGTGATGAAAAAACTATATTAAATTGAATTCCTTTTGACATGGTAATAGTGTTTAATTGGCTCTAAATAGCTCTTTGAGAACGTTTATGAGCACGCTGTTCATGCAAATGAATGAAACATTTCCATTATGTTGGATCAACAGTTTCTAAAGATGATATGTCAAAGGGAGGATTAAGATTCTGACTTTCAGAAACAAGTGTGATGTGGGCTGAGAGTGATGTTCGTAGGCTTGCACTTAGAATGATTTTGCAAATAGCCCTACCTGAAAAAAATCAGCTCTACCATCAACCAAAAGGGAGACTGCAACCAAGACATCAGAAGGAGCTCGCAAAGTGTAGAGACATGTCGCTGGCTACCAAGATTAAGTTAATTCCCCATTACTTCGTATGGGTGTGAAAGTTGAACAATGAAGAAAGCTGACAGGAAGGAAGCTGATTCATTTGAAATGTGGTGTCGGAAGAGAGTTTTACAAATTCTGTGGACTGCCCAAAAGACAAAGAATTAGGTTCTAGATCAAGCCAAGCCTGAACTCTCCCTAGAAGCTAAACTGACTACACTGAGGCTATTGTATGTTGGTCACATTATGAGAGGACAAGAGTCACTGGAAAAGACAATAATGCTTGGGAAAGTTGAAGGCAGCAGGAAAAGAGGTAGACCCAACATGAGATGGATTGACTCAATAAAGGAAACCATGGCCCTCCGTTTGCAAGACCTGAGCAAGACCATTAATATCAGGACGTTTTGGAGGATGTCAATTCATAAGGTCACCATGAGTCAGGAGTGACCTGATGGCACTTCACACACAAAGAGAAAAAATCCAGGCAGGACCTTGGTCAGCAGCTGATTTTCAACAGAAGCCATACTGTGAACTAAGGCCCAATTTACACCTCCCCTCTGAAGTAGTTTGACGGCTGTCTTTTCCCAAGCTCATTTCACGCTGCTTTCAAATTTCACTCCAGGCGGTCTGAAGAGTACTAAGCAACACCATTTGTTTAAAGCAGTGTAATGCTAACTTGACCACAGGTGGGCAATTAACGAATGTAAACAGTAATTTATAAACTAGAACAAGTATGGTTTGAAACGAGAAACAGGTATAGACAGTTAAAAAAACAACAACTAGAATGATTCTAGTGGGAAAGTCAGATGTAAATTTGACCTAAGCAAAAGCTGAAGGACTGGCAAGATGCACAGGCAACATGCCTGCCTAACCCACTCCTCCCCATATTTATAACCACAGAGAGTTCTCTCATCGTGTAGCTGGACTTCTTGCATTCGTAGGAGGCTGCGGACGAGATGCATGGGATTGTGTGGGGTGGGGTGTCATGGAGTTTTCTCCACTTGGGCATGTTCCACAATATCCCCAATTGCTTGGAGGTGGGGGTGGGGATTAAGAGCCAAACTACATGATACACGTGACCCCAGTCCTGCTTTTACTGCGATGGCAGTAACTGCTGCGAGGAACTTTTTTTTTCAACATCCATCCTTCTCTAACGTGACAGCTGAGCACCTATTAATATTTAAGCAGTTTGGCATCGGATGCTCCCTTTGAAGTTCCCTTGTGGGGAAACTGTAGCCTCCCCCAGGCCTGAATAATGACTCTGGTTTCCTCACCCCCCTGTAGTGCTAAAAGCTTACCTCAGCCCAGCCTTTACAGATGTGTGACAGTCAGGTTATGTTCCACCACTCCCTAAGAGTGACCAATGGGAACTGACGGAATGTTGATGAGAGGCTGACAGTTAAAAACCATTCATTCAGTTAGAAGGAGAGTAAGAAGTGGCCGAGTGGGAAGCTGGAAGCTTAAGCTAGTGTGTGGCAAAACAGGAGCCTGATGCTGGCTGGGTGAAAGTCAACTTGTAACAAAGAATCCTGAATGCCTGGATACAGGTCTGGTTCAAAGGTTCAAGTGTAGAGAAAGTTTGTAATTGTCTCTTCCAGTCACTCCAATGTTGTGCTTAAGCCATAAGAAAAGTTAACTCCTTGTTTGTTTAAGCCTGTGGGCTGGATGCATACGGTCTCAGGGAAGGAAACACATGGCGAGTGATAGGGTCTGTGAGTCACAAGAGGTGCATTAGTTCTTGTTATGTCTCACACTTTGCCTTCCTTGATCAAATCTTATTTTATGGCCATCCTACTTTGCCCATTTGTCTACAGCGGGGAATGTTTTTCACCAGCTCTGAATGGACTGGATTCTGTTTGGTTATCCTCTTTGGTTTGGCCTCTTTTTGTAACATCTCTCGTGTCCCACCTTTCTGTTCCTTGTAACTTCAGTTATGACTCCTACAGATGTACACCACGCACATCAGACGATGTGAGCCCTGACTCACCAAAGCTCATGACGGAATTAATTTTGTTAGTCTTTTAGATGCCACCGGACTTCTGTTTGATTTTGCTGAGAAAAGACTACCCGGTTGGAGTCGTTTGCTCCGATTCACATCCTTATTCATGAGTATCCAGTAATTGGCAAAGCCAGGACAAGATACTTTCAGGAAGCAATAAGTTAATATTTTGATGAGGGAGAGCTTGTTTCAAAGTAGCTTTGACCCAATACTGCATGTGTCTTTCAGAGATGAAAGACAAGCATCATAATTGTTCTGTCTGTGGCCAGGGTCCCCAACCTTTTTGAACCTATGGATACATTTAGAATCCTGACACAGCATGGTGGGTGCAGCAACAAAATGGCTGGCACAAAATGGCTGCCGCAGGAGGCAGAACCAGTCACAAGATGATTGCCACAGCTTCACTTCAGTAACCAAGCGCAGATTCTTGTGCTGTGGTGGCAGCTGCTGCTAAAGCAACATTAAAAAAAAAAAAAACCTGCAGAGCCAATCAAATCTCCAGTGGTCATTCAGAATCCTCCTGGACAAAAGCCCTACCTGGCCCCACCCACTTTTGAAAACCCTTGGTGTGTGCCACCAAAGTGGGTGCCATGTCACCTATGGGTGCCATGTTGTGGGCCCCTGATTGATGGTCATGGTCAAGAATTCTTTCTCCCTAATCCACTTCCGTTAGCATATAATGCTTTGGGGAAAGAAACAGGTTGTAGCATCTTACAGAACAATAACCCATGCAGCTTTGAAAATAAGTTCAGCTCTGTTCAGGAATGTTGTTCTAAAATATAGTTTGCGATATCAATCCGATTTTGTGTATGTGTGTTGCACTTTTATCGCCATTGTTGAGATGCTTACCCAACAGACTCTTGATGGGGGGGGAGGACTTAGAAGCTCGAAGGGCCTAATTTAGCTATTTGCTTTGTCACGTCAATTGTTGCAGTGGAGTAATTTTTTAAGACCAAAAAGGGCTGTTTGGACATTGGTTACTGAGATCTAATCATAAATTACTGCATCGCTACCCACTTGAAAATGTCACCGCAAGTGACACCGGAGAAGCAGTTGCTATAGTAACAGGGGCTGAGGAACAAAGGATGGCTGGGCTTCAGAAAGAGAATGGGCAGCTCTTTGGCCTTAAGCACCGGCGGTTCAAAGAAATGATGGAGCTTTGTGACATATGCTGGCTTGGTCGGTACAAAATTGGAGGCTACATAAAACTGGGAATCACTGTGTTCCATCTGTGGAACACTAGGGCTTGTCAGCATGCTTTAGAATACAAAACTAGACCCTTCAGAGAGAGATCATAGAGATGGTTGGTTGGGTTGGATGGTTCATGGACAGCAGATGAGGCAGATTAGCTTTGAAATGTTATTTTGAAGTTGAAGAAGATGTCCCTGGCCCCTATTGCTGATCTCCCCCCCCCTTTTCTCGTTCCTTACTTACTCATATAACCTGTAGGCTTTGAGTAGTGCCGTTTGAAAATGCCAAGCTATTGTTGTGTAACCCAGACTAAAAAGAAAAAAAAATCTTTAAATCATTTTCTACTCACTATAACATGGGGGCGGGGGGGGGGTCTGCAACATCCAAAGTAACCTCCAAATCCACCCCAGCCAAAAGTTTCCCTGATTTTTTTTCTCCTACTGATGCACCTACCATCCCACCTAGGTATGCAGTAATCCAAAAATCTCTCACATCTGAGTAAGCGGGGCATTCCAATAAACCACATTCCATAGTGCCCATTTTTGCAGAGGCACATAAGTATAGCCTCTCTGAGCAGGGAACTTTCTGGTAATGAACATCCATTACTTGAGATGGTCTAGAATTCAACCTAGCAAGCATCAGAGCTCTCCTATGGCAGGGTACAGTCAATGGCTGGATGTAGAGTGGAAGACTTCTTGGGTAGAACACTCCCAAGTAAATGGGAGGACATAGGAGAGCTTAGAAAATCCAAAACATATAAACCATCCAAAATTACCTTTCTGGCTCTCCCCATCAACTCTAATTCCACCATTTTAATTCCCAACATAGGCTGTGTTCAGACTGGCATTTTGGCTCGACACAGTTGCTCTTCCCAAATGGATTAAAGGGGCTTGGTCACACTTTCATATCTGTCAGCCGTTCCGCAGTCATAAGCAGTCGTATGCATCCTGTTGTATGACGAGTTGGAAATGGAGTGGGCAGATGTCCGGATGCGGGGGAGCGTATGCAGAACAGACTGGCGATCTGAACCCACCAATCTGTTACAGGCAGGTGTTTCGCCCCCTCCCTTGTGTGCATAAGCGCCTAGGTGCTCCCATAGCCATCCAGCACCACATGGGTGCCCAACTGTTTGAGGCAAGTACAGCCATCCACAGCAGCAGGGAACCCCTCACACTGCCAACCCAGCAAAATGATAGGCAGTTCTTGTGTGGGGGGGCCATAGGGCTGACACCACTGTTGACTCGGGCTCACAACCCTAACCTGGCTTCCAGCCCCAGATATTAAACTTCCACCTGGCCAGCATTCTCGAAGACACCCTCCCCCCCCCCCAAGATGGCAGCCATCAGAGAAATATGTGAACGATCTACCACGGCCCTCGCACAATATGAAGTCACCTCAAGGTGTGGTGTCTGACTGCTATTCTCCATCCTCGATTGGACTGGAAATATTTAACCCGCCCCCAAATTGTCCCAAGCTACCAGTCTACCAGAGCCATTGATAGCCTCTCAGTTGTTTCCAGGATCATATATAAGAACGCTTTCTAACAATAAAAGGCAACCGTTATTTTCAGAAGCAAATACAATCTTTGATCCCATCCTAAAGGCAGCCAGCCAAGCTCAGACTTTAAAGGAATGGATGCTCATTTCTCATCTTAGTCCCCACTACAGATCAAGGCACTCCAGTAAATTGACACATTGCCAATCAGAGGAACAAGATCCCCTCTACTCTAGGCAGAAGGGAAGAACAGACTTTCCCAAGCTGGAAGTAAAGCACACATACCCCTTCTTAGACTGTGGTCACACGCGCCAGTTGAAGTGGAGGGGAAGCGAGGCTATTACCTCTGGAGGAATTTGGCCCACAGTTGCAAGATCACACAGCCTTTTGTAGCAGTGGGCGCAGCCTGTCACTGTGTGATCAGATGCAAACACGGGTGAGTCGTGTGGGTTTTTTTGGCTATTTGTTTCCCATGCGCATAAACAAGGAATCACGTTTCTGCACTGAGGGCCCTCTATGGAGTATGCATTGATGTGCATACTGCAAAGAGAGGGGGAAATGGCACTGAGCTGGGATGGCCTAATCAGACCATCTTGACAGCATGAGTGCACGCTTGCCCAATCAGACAAGGGAAAGCCCATCCGTGGCCCATCACAACCCATTTACTATTGGATTTTCTCTGGTGTCTTTTTACTCCACTTCTGTGGTGGAGCAGCACGGGTTGCCGATGACTGCAGGATGCTTCCCAGATGTTGCTGTCTTATCGTGCCCTTTAGATCTGTCAGGCATTCATGCCTTTGTCAGATCTACTGGCGCATGTGATCGCAGCCTTAGGGTGTTTTTACACACACTGAGTAATGCACTTTCAATGCGCTTTGCAACTGGAGTTTAGTTGTGTGGAACAGCAAACGGTGGTTAAAGTGCATTGAAAGTGGATTGAGAATGCATTATTCAGCGTGTGTGAAAACTCCAACAAAATAGACTTCCGTGTTATTTGGGTGGAAACATGACCTACATAGTATTTTCCCCTTTGCTCATGGTTTCAAGTCATGATCCCGTTGGCTGCTTCACTGGAGCCTGAAGTGTAAACCTTGGGGATGGGCACAGACCAAAACCTCAAACAAAATTAATCACAAATTTTACCTTTTTCATGGTTTGCGAACTGAAGTTCATGACAGGTCTACCATTACAAACTTCCACAAACTTTTAAAGCAGATTATGGCAGTTTGTTGATAAAGCAGAACACAGGAATTTAAAGGGACCCCTTCTTTCTGTTCCCTGTGAAATCTGCAAAAAAACAGCTGAGTGTCAGGGAGGTGCTCCCTGCTGTTCAGCTGTTGCAGGCTGTCTTGTGCAGTCCCTTTAAACTTTAAAGGGACTGCAGAATACATCCTGAAAAACAGCTGAGTGGAAAGAAGGTGCTTCTTGCTGCTCAGCTGTTTTAGGCTGTCTTTTAAAGGGACTGCAAAAGACAGCCTGAAAAACAGCTGAGCAGCTGGGGACACCTCCTTGGCTTTCAGCTGTTTTTTCCAGCAGTCTTCTGCAGTCTCTTTAAAAGTTTAAAGGGACTGCGCAAGACAGCCCGAAACAGTTGAGTGGTGGGGAGCAGCTGCTCCCCATCGCTCAGTTGTTTTTCAGGCTTTCTGCAAACATCGTTTAAAGAGACTGCAATCCCTTTCAATGGAGTTTGTGGGGCCATGAACCAGTTCACACACAAACAAACCTCCAATTTTAGTTCATTTTCCTTGGCACTTGACAGGGTTCATCTGTTCCTTCAGAACCTTGTCTTCTTCTCAGTAGTCTGTCATATAGTTGCAGTATTGTTTATGAGGAACTTGTGTTACAACCTCAGAATGTAAATGGCCACTCTCGACATTTGGTGTGAGGGACCATTTGGCCGTTACTTCTGGAGACATCCCCCCCCCCCCCCCCCGTAGAGGATTATCTCTTTATCACACCGCAGAATGCACATTATGAGGGGACCTGCCCCATGGATAATAGGATTCACATTCCAGCCAGGGTCTGTAAAGGGAGCCAGAGAGATTTTAAAAATTGCATTTCAGCGATTGAAGAATTGCTGCTGTCATCAGCCTCCTATGCTACTGGAGCCAATGTACATTGAAACATTTGTCATTCTTTACATTTGTGTGGGTGCTGGAAAAATGTAGTCCCCACGAGGGAAATTTTTTCTGGCCATTTGACCTCATGAAGCACAGCTTGGTAAATGGTCTAACTTTCTCCAAGCTCCTTACTTATGTTTATAGTGCCCGCCCCCCTCTCTTTGGTCTCAAATAGCCACTTGCAAGCGTACAGGGATATATTTTCCCCTCCACCATATGTATACAAGAACAGGAAAACTCTTCTAAATTCTACAGCATTACCAGAGAGACCAACAGCCAAACAGTGTACATTTCCTCACCTTTTCAGAATCTACCTGTATATGTGTATGTTCTTCGTCTATTCTACGGTTGCCAGGTCCCTCTTGGCAATCAGCAGGGAGGAGGGAGACTTACTGGGAGCAGCAGAGAGGCCCATCTGATGTACAGTGATATCTCTGGCCAAGGACAGACTGGCAGTCTGGCCCGCTCTGCCTCTGCTTTAAAAGCGGAGGCAGAGCAGCCGTTCAGACTGCCACATCTGCCTGGAGGAGGCGGCCCGGACACAACGCATCCGGTGCCACGCTCCTCCCGCAGCAGCCGGGCACCACTTCAAAGTGGTGTTCCGGCTGCTGCGGTGCACGGTGTTCAGACACCGCCACCGGAAGCCGCCTGCAGTCTGGACGCTACGGGCGGCTTCCTTGCAGCGGCGTGCAAACGCCGCGTGACGGGGGCAATTCCCCCCGCCTTGTTCTGCCGCGCCACGGAGGCACGGCAGAACTCAAGTCTGTCTACGGCCTCTACCTCACTGCCCACATGGCCTGGAAGTGATGTCATCACGTTTGGGACGTTGGAGCGATGCTCTGGTATTTGGCAAAAACTCTATGATAAATTTGGCTTCTATAATGAGGGTTTTTGCCCAATTACCAGAACATTGCCCCAGCATCCCAGATGTGCTGATGTCAATTCCAGGTCATCTGGGCAGTGACATAGACACATTGCTGCATGACAGATGGATCTCCCTCTTTTTCAGGGTAAGTTCCCCCCACCAGCCAGCTGATGGATGGTGGGGAGGTGGGGGCTGTTAGTGGGGAACCCCTGCTGGAGTCTGACAACCCTAGTCCATTCTCACCCCCCCACACACACACACACATTTTCTTTCTCCTTTCAAACTTCTCCTGGCTTACTCCTTTTTAGGGTTTTGTTGGGGGGGAATTAACCCTCTCCCAAATCCTAATTCCCTACCAACACCATAGTATTGCCAACCTCCAGGTGGTGGCTGAGAATCTTCTGGAATCACCAGGCAACAGCGATCAGTTCACTTGGCGAAAATGGTCACGTTGGAAGGTCGACTGTATGGCATTATACCCTACAAGAGGCGGGACCCACCGATCTGGAGCTGGCAACCCTAACCAATAAATCTTCCCCATATTTGCTATCCTCCTGCTGTGACTCATCTGGTTTCCTGGAAAGTCGATCCCTGGGGTCATGGGACTAGCCAGGCCAGTCAGGGCTGCACCGAAGAGGGGAAGAGGCATGAATACTGAAAGTGTGAATAGTGCTGCTGGAGGAGGCATGACTAGCAGAGGCTAGTCCATTAGGGTGAATGGGGCACTGTCCCACCAGATCATGATGTCCCCTCCTACCAGCCTCCTTCCTGCAGGACATCAGCTCAGTCAGTCTCCGCCTTGTCTTGGTTTAACTCAGCACTGCACGCAAGTCCATTCCTGTACAGGCAGGGGTCTTTCCCCCCTCCCTTTAAACCAGGCCCATGCCCAGCGGGGCAGAGAGCTCCCTCTGAGTCCCTGGTTGGTGAATGTGTTGTTAGAGTCTGTTAACCAGGCATGCCAGTGATCTTTCCCAGAGAGGAGGACGCGGGGGAGAAAAAAAGGACCCGTCAGGGACTCTCAGATGGAGAAATCTTATGGCTGCCAAAAATTGGCTGAACACAAGATGTTTCTGTTTGAGACCCAGTTTGGTGTCGTGGTTAAGAGCAGCAGACTCTAATCTGGGAGAGCAGGGTTTTGATTCCCCACTCCTCCACATGTGGCTCCTGGGTGACCTTGGGTCAGTCACAGCTCTCTCAGAGCTGTTCTCTCAAGGGCAGTTCTCGAGAGATGTCTCTCAGCCCCACCTACCTCACAGGGTGTCTGTTGTGGGGAGAGAAAAAGATTGTAAGCTGCTCTGAGACTCCGAGTAAAGGGTGGGGTATAAACCCTCCTCCTCCTCCTCCTCCTCCTCCTCCTCCTCCTCCTCTTCTTCTTCTTCTTCTTCTTCTTCTTCTTCTTCTTCTTCTTCCACTACTATGAGATGTTAACAGCATGGACAGATCTCCCAGCCACCACCAACTCTGCCTGCCACTGCTCAGTGGGGCAGAGGTCGAAAACTGCTGGGGGGAATGGGATCGATTGGTAACTGTGTCATTTCTGGCACAACCTGGAAGTAATATCATCACAAGTGGTGAATGCTACAGTTTTGACCCACATGGTGATGTCATGTCCAGTTTGTGCCAGAAGTGAAATCACGTCATCACTGACAATGTCATAGGCTGAGGACAGACTGGCAATGTAAAGCGGGACAGCCCCGCATTGGAAGTGGAAGAAGGGAGCGCGTTCAGACATGCGCATCTGTCCGTCGGCTCCGTTTCGCACTTACCCGTCTCCCACTCGCTTTCCATCCGCTTTAACAGGACACCGGGAGAAACCGGTGTCCAGGGGCCGTCTTGCGCTTGCCTCCCGCTTCCAGGCAGTGTGAACTGGAAGAAGGCGGGAGGCAAGCGGAGGCGGCAGTGTGAACGCGGCGTTTTGCCAGTGTGCACATGTGCGCACGTGTGCACATGTGCATGTGCGCACATGCGCACATGTGCATGTGCGCTCATGCACACATGCGCATGTGCGCAAATTGCTGAAACAGCCCTATCACGAGCTGCGGAGGCTGGCCCACGTGGGGCCACTCCGCAGCAGTCTGAACGCTCCGTATCGGCACCATTGCGCAATACACCAGCCGGTGTGAATGGCCAGCCCCGGGGAGTTTTTCCCCTGCAGCAGTTTCCTCCACATTCATCTCGCTCCAGGTTGCCAGTCTGTCCTCAGCCATAATGTCACTGGCCAGCCTCCCTCCCTCCCCCCCAAGGGGAGACTCCCACTGGGCTAGCAATCCTGTAGGCAAAAGAAATGAGAGAGAAAAAGCATTGAGTACATGTCTACCCAGTCCATGCATCAAATACCCCCACTGAATATTCTTGAGAGCTGACCAGATACCACACTGTTCATGGCAGTGAATGAAGAGGATTGCCACTTGAAGAAGCATCACTGCCAATATGAACCCGTACAGTAATAGTACTCCTCCAAGCAGGGTCTCCTGACATTCCCTTTACTGTCAAAGATACAGTCTGTGGTGGAATGGCCCTGTGATCGAATGGCCTTTCCTGTTACTCCCCACGGTTATAGAACAGCCTCCTCACAGGGGGGAGGCAAAGAGAGGCCCTCTTCCCACGGGGTCGTTTGGCAAGGCTGTAAGAATGATGTAAAAGGCTTCATAAGGCATCTGGGATCCTCTCTGGCTTAATTGTTTAAAATGTTTTAATTATGTGTCCTATTACGTTTTTAATTATTTTTAATCAATTGAATATTACTACTTGTTTTATCTGTTGTTAGCTGCCTTTATTACTGACTGTGCAGAATGTTCTAAAGAAAACAAATAAGCGGAGCATCGTGAGAACTGCTGGGCCGAAAGAACAAAGTTGGGTATTTAAATAACTGGCAGCTCATTTGTTTATATGCATACATGACTATGATTTCTATTTTACTCTGTTTTTGTTTGTTTTGCTGTCAAGTCACGGCTGACTTATGGTGACCCCGTGGGGTATTCAAGGCAAGAGATTTGAGAGGTGGTTTGTCCTTGCCGGCCTCTGTGTCAGGACTCTAGACTTCCTTGGTGGTCTCCAGGGGTCCTTTTGTAGAAAAAGAGGTGCAGGAGCTCATTAGCATAACTCATTAGCGTACCTCATTAGCATATGCCACGTCCCCTGACATCACCAGAAGTGTGTCAGAAAGGGAATGTCAGTTTCAGCCCCATTATACCCTATGGGCCATTGAAATCAATGGCAAAAACTCATAGGGTATATGAGGGGCTGAAAGAAAGGGGGTTTGAGGGAGAGGCTCCAAACTTGCAGGGTAGCTGCTGGGGCCTCTCTTCGAAATACCCACCAAGTTTCAAGAAGATTGGACCAGGGGATCCAATTCTATGGGCCCCCAAACAGGTTGTCCCGTCCCCTACATTGTTCTCTATGATTAACTTTTTTCCTCCCCTCCAGTTGCTTTTAAAGTTGTTTGAGGGAGAGGCTCCAAACTTGCAGGGTAGCTGCTGGGGCCTCTCTTCGAAATACCCACCAAGTTTCAAGAAGATTGGACCAGGGGGTCCAATTTTATGGGCCCCCAAACAGGTTGTCCCGTCCCCTCCATTGTTCTCTATGATTAACTTTTTTCCTCCCCTCCAGTTGCTTTTAAAGTTGCCGCCAAATTTCGGCGGCAATTCCGCAGTGGGCTGAATCAGATTAGAGAATCTGATTCAGCCCGTGGCTGCCCTACTGGCCAATCCTGAGCTCCGGCCCCAACGGACCCCTGGTGGTCTCCCTTCTAAAGACTCCTTTCTAAAGACTTCCGAAGTCTGACAAGACTGGGCTGGCCTGGGCTACCCAGGTCATGGCTAACTATGATCTAGGCCCTAGAGGAGGCAAAGTTACTAAACCGTGTTTCATCCATGTAGGCTCATATCCTAGCTAGATGCAATAACTTACACATGCAAACACTCAGACACAACCCAAAGCTTCTATGCCTATAATTGTCTTGTCAAAACAGTGAACGCATCAACATTAGTTAGTTAAATGTTACAGCTCGTGCCTTTTTCAGTAACACAGATGAATTTCAAACCCAGCTTTGGGAACGAAGATGACAGTTCTAAGAATCGAGAAGGTGACATCTCTCAGGGAAGTGTGAGATAGGTTTATATAGCACATGACAACTGTCTTATCTCACTTGCTTATTTGCAGCTCTCTCTCTCTCTCTGTAGATAGCTAGCTAGATAGCTAGCTGGATGAATGGTTGGATGGATGTAGATGATGATGGTGTTGGCCTAACTGCTCTATTTTGTTATCAATATTGGGGGAAATATGCTTGAATAATCGGCAGTAGGGAATAGCAGGACAAGCACCTATGTATACAGAGACTGAGCCTCTCACAGACCCTCAAGAAACAAACACTGAGATGGTTAACAGTATAAAAGGGTTGCTCTTTTTCTTAAAGAAGGTAAAATTGATGCACACAGAGATTACTAGGCATACACACATTCATACAGTTCTAAACCGGTCAGAGAGAATAAGAGGGATGGTTGCATTAGCAGGAATATCGTTGGTATCCGTCGGGACGATATTTACCTTCCCAGAGATCTGATTCCGTCCAGCTGAAAAATGGGGAATACTTTAGGACAAAGGAAGAAGGGGGCATGAATTCTGAACTGGCAGAAAACATGTTTTGGACCCAAATGGTGCACCCAAGGATCCGGGAGGAAGGGCGGGAGAAGGGGGTAGGCAAGAGAGAGAGCAAGTCTTGGGAAGCTATATTTATTGGAGGGAGGGGGGATGTCATCCTTGGGGGTTGGCAAGGTTTGAAAATTACCCCAGGAGCGCCTATGATTGGTTCATTCTCTAAGGTGACGATCTATGGGAGGGGCCTATGGGAGTGGTCAATATTCGAATCTACCTGATGGTCAGGTATCGGAAACCGACATCATCTGTGAGAAGCATTGTCTTTGAGATGAAAGAGACCCTGGGAAACTGGTGTCTCCAGGAAGTGTCTCGTTGTCTTCACATCCTTGTGAGGAGCTCCTTTGATGTGCCAAACGGGAGGATGCTGGGGGGGGGGGGGTTAGCCTGCGACGTGTAGAGACTGTGTGCCCCTATGGTGTCTGTGAACACATGTCTCTGGCCAAAAGGACAAGATGGCCCATTTCCTGTGTGAGTCTCTTTGTGCTTAGGAGCAGTCTCCTGGCCTGGAGGTAGCAACCTCGGAAAACACCATCTGGGAATGTCTCTGCGGCTGTATTCTCCCTGGTTACTCTGCCTCACAGGTTTTACCATGCACACAGCAATACAGTTTCCTTATTATCACTCATGGATCCCCATAAGAGTGCAGAAAGCACCTTGCAGGCTTACAATGGATGGATGGATGGATGGATGGATGGATGGATGGATGGATGATAGGTAGATGATAGATGATTATAATGATTGATGATGATGATAGATTGATGATAGATGATAGACAGACAGACAGACAGACAGACAGATAGATAGATAGATAAGATAGATAGATGATAAACAATTTTTGATGGAAACATGGAAGCCCCCCCCAGAACTCAACATATCCATCCATTCATCCATTCATCCATTCATCCATTCATTCATCCATTCATTCATTCATTAATTCATTCATTCATTCGACTTCTATTCTGCCCTCCCCACATTGTAGCCTCAGGGTGGGTGCCAACATATAGGTCTACAGTAATACAGATTTTGATCGTAATCAAAAATAATGCAGATTTGCAATTAAAACAAGTTGTGATTTACAATTAAGCCCTGCATTTAATGTCGATTTACAGATCAAACACATCATAACAATCCATTTGAAATCCATAAGATCACCACAGACTAAAACAATAACATGCCTCAACTGATAATCTTGTGGTCCCACCCAGCTTCTAGGAACTGCGATCACTGGCGGGAGGGCAGATCAAATGGATACCCGCTAGCGCCACTAAAGGCCTGGCAGAAGAGCTCCATTTTTCAGGCCCTGTGGAAAAGGCCCTGGCCCTAGTTGAGGCAAGTTGGACATGCCTTGGGCCAGGGACTACCAGGAGGTGTTGGTTCGTAGAATGCAGTGTCATACGGGGCTCATACGGGGAGAGGCAGTCTCGAAGATATGCAGGCCCCTGGTTGTATAGGGCTTTAAAGCTAAGCACCAACGCCTTGAAACGGATCCAGAATTCAGTAGGCAGCCAGCGCAGGTCACGCAGCACTGGGCGGATATGTGCCAGCAGAGGCAGCAACATCAGCACCCATGCCACTGCGTTCTGCACGAGTTGTAACTTCCAGAGCAGAGCCAAGGGAAGCCCCGCACAGAGAGAATGATAGTAATCTAGTCTGGAAGTGGCCGTTGCAGGCAGATTGCGGATGGTGAGGTATGAGGCCAACCGGCTGATCTGTCTCCGATGAAAAAAGGCAGACCTGGCAGTGGCGGTGACCTGGGCCTCCATAGTCAAAGGCATCCAGGAACACCCCTAGTCTCTTTACCTGCGGCCCTGGCACCAAAGTGCCCCCGTCAAAGGCTGGGATCTTTATATATATATAAAGGAGAGCACCAAAGCTGTGCTTTGAAGATTGCCTCCATACCATCCCTCTGATCCCTGTTCAGCTAGTCTTAGGGTTGCCAGACATATTCCTGGAATGAAGAAGAAGAGATTGGACTTATACCCTACCCGAAAGAGCGGCTTACCCCCAACAGACACACCCTGTGAGGTAGGTGGGGCTGAGAGAGCTCCTCTCGAGAACTGCCCTTGAGAGAACAGCTCTGAAAGAACTTATGACTGACCCAAGGTCACATCAGCAGCTGCCTGTGGAGAAGTGGGGAATCCAACCCGGATCTCCCAGATTAGAGTCTGCGCTCCTAACCACTACACCAAACTGAACCACTGGGAAACTTGGGGGGCATGGGGGGAGAAAGACTTTGTCAGTGTTTTGATGCTCAGCTAAAACCTAGAAGCGATTTCCCTGACGCACTAGGATTTTTTCTGATTTCTATGGTATGTATTGTATTTTTAAAGCTTGTATTGTAGGTTTTATGTATGGCATTTTATTGTATTGAATTGTGTTGTCAGCCGCCCTGAGCCTGCCGAGAGGCGGGGATGGCGAGACAGAAGTCTAAATAATTAATAAATAAATAATGAAAGTTATTGTTGACTGTGCCCACCCCCTTTCCCCCATTCGAGCAGCAATGGGAGACAAGTTGCAGTGGCAGAAGATTGCCCACCACAGTGGGTAAGTTGGCAACCCTTGTCCTCCAGAACAGTAGCAGAATGTTTGCCTCCTCTCTTGAAAAGTTTTAGTTTACCCATTTTTTTTAAAAAAAAAATGCATTCCTCATTTCTGTTTAGTGTAAAGTCTATTGAACTCCCAAATTGGATTGTAGACTGCTTTGGCCTTAATTTATTTAGGTCTCTGTTGTCTTGCTTATTTAGCAAAACAGTTAATCCAGCCTGGAATTCCTACTTACTTTTCCCCTCTCATCCAGTAATCCTTTATTTTTATAGGGAAATTAAATGCAAAGGAGTGGTTATTGAGGGAGAGGATCCAAAGTGAACTGTTATTTGAACAACAGATAGCCACTGAAGGCCAGTACACTAAGGTTACCATAGTTTGAAAATCAAATAAGAGGACATATTTCCAGACTGACTTCTTCAAACAAGCCATCACTATGACACATCTCATTTTAAATACCCCTACTATGTAAGCTGTGGTAAGTGCTACTAACTATCAATACGCCTAACCATCCGAGCCAAAAATAGGGCATTTTCATCAGGGGTCCCCTGCTACCAGGCCTCACCTCTCCACCACAGATCAGCTGGCCACTGGAGGGGGGGATTACCCCCAAAATGAGGGAGGAACATCCAGCGTTTCAGTGACGTGCCTATGTGATTTCAGTGGAGCAGAGGTCCATCAGTGGCTATTAGCCACAAGGTATAGATGGAAACTTTTGGTCGGGGCAAGTGATGCACTGTATTCTTGGTGCTGGGGGGGCAACAGTGGGAGGGCTACTAGCGTCCTGGCCCCACTGCTGGACCTCCTGATGGCACCTGGTAATTTTGTACACCATGTGACAGAGTGTTGGACTGGATGGGCCACTGGCCTGATCCAACACTGGCTTCTCTGATGTTCTTATGTTCAATGCGACCCAGAAGTGACGTAGGCTAATTCTACCATTGAGTTTTTGCCCAGAATGCCTACATCACTTCCAGGTCACCCTGGAAGTCATGTGGCCATGTTGCTGAAACGTGTGAAGAAACTCCCAGCTCCTGGCAAGCTCACCCTCATCCCCTGCCAGCTGTCTTGAGAGACTGGAACACCCTGTTTTCAACGGTGTTGTTTTTTTAAGAGCCCAAAAGAGGAAGGACACCAGGAAAAAAGAGGGCATTTCCTCTAAAAAGAGGACATCTGGTAACCCTACACTACAGTTTTCTTTTAAAGTAGGGAGAAGTGTTATGGCCCTGCAAAATTTGTAGCCGCAAAGACATGCACATGAAGTAGTTATATAACTGAAATAAATTACTTCTGCAGGTCTAAGAAATACATCTGCAAGCAACATTTCCTTCTCAGTGTTTTGCTAGATGTTATCCTATATGGCGGTACATCATAATGACAAGCCTAACAGGTCTCTGTTCTCCGCATCCTTGTATTGGCAGCATAGAGCTGAGCCTATGGGTGTGTTGTTACTGTTATTGCTGAGCAGTTTGTCTTTTATAGCACGGATTTTGGCATACGCAGGGCTGCCAACTCTGGTGTGGGAAATTCCTGGAGATTTGGAGATGGTGCCTGTTAAGGAGGGAATTTGGGGAAGGATTTCCTCTAGAAAATGTGGTGATGCCATAGTGTTTGATCTCTGAAGCAGCCATTTTCTCTAGGACAATGGATCGCTGTAGACTGTATTGGAAAAGGCTATGTCTGGTATACAAAGAAGAAAGGAAGAAGACCCTGAAAGGGGCAACAAGAAGACAATTAGGCAGGATAGTGAGGTCATCACCTTATCTCCTGTGAAGCGTCATTCCTTGTCTGTTTCCAGATTGCTACTCTTAGGGCCCTTTCCCTCTTCTTCTCAGAAGCGCCACACTCAGTCTTTCCCTCTCCCTCAGCTAGAGGTGTGGTTAGGAACCTATCTTTGTCTCTCCTCTTTCCTATCATGTAAGTTCCTAAATAAACCTTTATCTACTCTTTAATCAGGTTTGTGCACCCCTGGTGTGTTAATTACTCCGCCAGCAGTCTGGAGGTTATTTGTAAATCCAGGAGAACTCCAGGTGCCATTTGGAGGTTGGCAACCCTACAGCCAAGTCACTCTGTAATCCGTTCTAGAATACAGTATTTGCATGAGGGAATTGCTTGACTCATATAATGTTACTAGGGTTACCAGCTCTGGGTTGGGAAATATCTGGAGATTTGAGGGGTGGAGCCTGGGGAGGGTGGAGTTTGAAACAGGCCCTGGCTGTTTCTTTCTTCTATTTGCAGTTCTGCTGCTGCCGCCAAGTTACAGCCTGCTGTACCAGTCTCTCTCAATTGCACAGGAGAGATTGATAGGCAATCCTGTGCGATTGAGAGAGTCTGGTAAAGAACTGGCTGAGGCTCCTTTCTCTCCTCCTCCCAGAGGAAGGCAGGAGACAAAGGGCAGCCTTTCTTTCCTTCCACTGGCTAAGGCTCCTCCCTGAAGGGAGGGAAGGAGAGAGAATTTGTTTTGCTGGGCTGCCTCAGTCACATGGGAGAAATACCAAGCACCTTTAAGATCAACAAAGTTTTGTTCAAGATATGAGCTTGTGTGTGTGTTGTTGTTGTTGGGCTCTTTATGCCAGGGCTCTCCTGGGTGCAGCTGGGTTCTCTCCCCCTTTTCACTGTATTCATGCTCTCATGATCCTGTCTTTCTCAGTAAGAAAGCAATGCGAACTATTTTAGAAGCGGATTAACAAGCCAGTGAGGTGGATTAGACTGAGAGTGTGTGTCCAGACCAATTTCACCCCCTTTGTAGGAAGTTGTAGTTATTTCTCTGGGGAACAGTATAGTTTTGTAGATGAACACATGGCCCTCGGTCTGAGTTAGGATGCCTTCTCATGTTCTTGACCAGCACATGAAGCAACGTGTGTACGGAAGGTTGCAATGTCCAGCCACGTCATGTTTTCCCCTGGGCGTGAGATTTCTGTAATGTCAATAAATCAAAAGTAGGTTTGCAGCTTACAGATGACACAGTGGTTTTGGGGAGTTGTTTGTTTACCCACCTCCAACCCGCACCAAAATAGCTAGCTCACAGTTTTTTAGCCTCCGGCTCACACATTTTTGTCTTAGCGCAGGAAGGAGGGCTCCAGAGAGCAAACCAAGTTATGCGGTAGCCAAATTGCTCACTCACAACTTTAATGCCAGTAGCTCACAAAGTAGAATTTTAGCTCACAAAACTCCACAGCTTAGAGGAAGCATTGGTGCCTCCCAAGTCCCAATCCTGCCCTGCTTAGCCAGAGGGAGTGGACCCTCAGCAACAGCCCAGTGAAGATCAGCAGGAGGGGGTAATTGGTGGAAATTTCTGCATCCTTATATGAATACTGTGACTCCCCCCCCCCCCAAGCACAATAAAAGCTTATCTGTATCTTTCTTTTTCTTTTTTCATTTCAAACCTGCCTTTCCAACCCCCACCAAAATAGCCACTCATGATCATTAACAGAAGCAGAGCTGTTAGTCATTGCTTTCTTAAGCTGAAGGGGTTATTCTCTACACCCTTTAATGGGCATGTGATTTTTTTTAACCATATGGGATTGACTCAGAAGCCACACTCCTGTCTTTAAAAAAATATTAGAAGCAAACCATGTACCTCATTCCTAAAGTATGCCTAATATTTGTGATTTATTTTTTTTAAAAAAAAGAAAATTAACCATTAAGCTGAGCCACCAGTAAAATCATGTAGTACAGCTCTTGCTGGAATGTACCATTTGAGACTGCATTCGGGGGGGGAGAGGTGGGGAGACTTCTTTGACCGCTGATCCACATGACAACAAACATATGGAAAACTGATGTTTCTAGCCTTGCAGTCTCCCTCACAGGACAGTCTGTGTTTATATCTGAAGAAGTGTGCATGCATCCAGAATTAAACTTTTTTGGTTTTAAAGGTGCCACTGGACTCAAACTGTGTTACAACAACAACAACAACAACAACAACAACAACAACAATTTTATTTTACAGTCAACGGCCAGCAACTGTGTTTATAGAGTTTGTTTTACATGGGAAATTCAAAGCTGAGTTTCTCCTTCCTCCACCACCCAGCCAGGCCTGTAGCTACAGTGGGGCTTTGGGGAGCTCTGCCCCCTTTCTTAAAGGCACAGCCCCACAAGAATTTATCCTGTAAATGCTTTTTTCAATAACCAGTCCCTTCTAACTGTGTCAAGAAACTCGTCTCCTTTAAGAGAGTTTTTTCTGCCGAAGTGTTAGCTTTCTTGACTATAGACTTCATCGCCCCTACCTGCCAGCTTGTTAGAAGAACTGTTGCTTAGGCTGGCAGAAGTAATTAACTTGCAGCAGCTGAGAACTGTCATCTAAAGTGGTCGACAGGCTGCAATTTAGAGCTCTATCCTGGTGACAGCTTTCTTTTGGCTAAATGGTTAATAGGGTAAGGGTGATTGCTCGCATAAGAATACCTATGTAGAACAGACAGCTTCAGAAGATTCAGAGGGGGGGGGGGTAGAAATAGCTCAGTCATTATCTTCAGAATTCTGGCATTTCTTTCGGTGCTGAGAACTTCAGTCCTGACAGAAAAAAAAATTGCCCCACAAGCCACAAAATCCTGGCTACGGGCCCGCCTCCAGCTGTTTGAAGAGGCTCAGCTCCACGTGTCCTTGTTTCTTGACCTGCAGCTGAAATTGTGAATCGTCTCCATGGTTAAAGTGTCCCCTTGGAAACTTTTGCATTATTGCATCGTGCAGGTGATGTGGGGATCCTTGTGTGATGCGTGCACCTGGTTTGAATCATTTCCCAGCACAACTCTGGGCCATACCGGAGAGGAGTACAGCTCTCCCTTTAGTCTCGCTGCAGGGCTGAAAATGCCTTTTTCCTGCCCTAGCATTTTGTCAGTCATTTGGGCTGGGAGAGAGATTCTGTGATGGATCACGGGAGTTTCTAAGACAGAAGCCACCTAGGTTTGCAAATGTAAAGGTGAGCTGCTACGAACTATTTTTAAATGGCAGTATTTTGAATCCCCCCCCCCTTACAGTTCTCTATTTTTCACTTAACTATTTATTTGGATGTGCTGTGTTCTGCAAGGTGGACCTGTAACCTAAGAACGTTGCTCCTGGTCTGACTTCTCCTCTACAGTATTATAAGATTCATGAAGGGGGGGGGGGCATGCCAGATGCAATAATCCCACTGTTGGCCCAGTCACTGGTCTCCCCTAAGTTTAAAAAGAGAGACCTGGGTATGTTATAACCTTATAACCCCTGAAGCTCATCCAACTATCTATCCCACTGATTCTGGTCTATTCCGACTGGCTTCTAGACAGGTTCCCACGGTTATGGACTGCCTCCTCAGGTACTGGAGCTGCCAATTTATTCTACACGTGAGTACACAAGAATGCTCCGTTTAGAATTCAAAAAGCAGGGTGGGTGGGTGGGTGGTGGTGGGAAGAGAGTTACTCGCCTCAAAAGCGCAACACTTTTCAAAGCTTCAGGGGTTAGGTTATAATATACCCGGGTCTCTCTTTTCAAACCCAGAAAAATCATTTTAAAATATCTGTTTGTAAAAAGATGTGACTTGATGTGCAGCACCTGACAGATTGAGACCTGATGAAGCTGAGGGAAACGAGCACCAACCGGGGTCCGTTGTTGCGGGACTGTATATTAATGGGCTGCTTTAATGTGTTGCTTTAATATGAATGTCTTTTTGTCCACAAACCAAATAATTTTTGTAAGCCTTGTATAAATAACTTTATTAGGAAAGCAGTTTTTACTCCAGAGTAAAAGAAATATATGCAGTGCAATGGTCTATGAGCTATTATCTACAGAGGAACTGATCGTCATAGTCTAGAGTTGAGCTGTAATTCTGGGACATCTCAGGGCCCTACCTGTATCGTAGCAACCCTGCCAGCGGGGGCCCTCCTTCCTTGGTGGCTAGTGACAGAGCTGGTAGGATCCAACCTCAGGGATCCCACCAACACTCTCTTCACTTCCATTCAGCCTTTCTTCCCTGCACAAGAGTTGCTGTCGGGACAGTTACAAGATATAACCCTCCTGATGGCAGAGGAAAGGAATGGTTAATAGAAAAGTGGGGGCAGTGTGTTCTGAAAGAGAAATGAGGCAGAAGGGCTAGATCCTGACTCAAGGTGATGGATTTCTGATCCTCGGCAATCACTGCTGGAGAAAGCCATGGGTCCCAGGCAGTTGCTTCCAGCCCTGAGCACAGTTCTGCTTTTGCAGTAATGTATGGACCCTTCTTATTTGTTGCAGAGAAGGCTTCGCAATCCCATAATACTAGGTTTTACCACTGGATGGCTTCATGAATCTCTCAGGATCAGCTTTGCAGTGGGTTTTGCAAATGGCATCATGCTGCAGTTTGATTTGCAGACACGGGGCAGATCCAGTCTCCGTAGATCCACTTGGAAGTTCAGCTTTGATTAACTCCACCCCCCTAAGAAATAGCTCTCCAAATATGATTCCTCAGCTAAGTTTGCCGCTTTGCCTGCTGTCCTTCGATGTTTGCTGACAAAGTGGCTGTTTTCTTTCGGGGGGGGGGGTTGTTTTCTTTCTTTTTTCTTTGAGGCATCCACAACAGTTGCATTTTTATCTGACATTTTAAAAACCAGAGTGGCGCCATCTTCCTTCCGCAGACAAATTAGACGGTGGCAGAGTTCATTTTCAAATGCAGTGCATTAATTTCTGTGATCAGATTCTTTCCACATCTGTCTATTCATGGCCTTTCATATTCATTTTTTTCCGTTTTTCATGAGAAAGTCGGGGGGAGGGCTTTAGCTGAAAGTGAATTATTTCAGCAGCTGCAAAGCCACACTCCCTTTAATCATAATTAATACTCAGAATGTATACATCACATTGAAGTGACAGGGTTATCCCAACTTACATTATCATTCATCGTCATAACCAGGGGTCATTTCATCGAAAAAGAGATGCAGGAGCTCATCACCATAACTCATTTGCATAACTCATTTGCATATGCCACACCCCCCAACATGCCGGAAGTGTGTCAGAAGGCAACACCCACCCCTCAGGCTCCACTCCACAGGTGACTGAAACTGACCTGCTCTTCCTCCATTCCCTTCCCCATCCAATACTTTGTGCAATAAAAATAAGCGTAAAGAACACACCCTCATTCTCTTCCCACTCCCTTGAAACCACCAGGTTTCAAGTAGACTTGAGATACCCAGGACATGTGCACCACCCATCCCTTTCCCTTCCCCTCCCCACAACAAGACACCCTGTGAGGTAGGTGGGGCTGAGAGAGGTCTTTTGAGAACTGCTCATGAGAGAACAGCTCTGAGAGAACTTGTGACTGGCCCAAGGTCACACCAGCAGCTGCATGTGGAGGAGTGGGGAATCAAACCCGGTTCTCCCAGATTAGAGTCCAACTCCTGACCACTACACCAAATTGATAAGGTGGAAGCTGCTGAAGGGTTGGTGATAAAAAATGTGCCCAGATAAAAAATGGTATACTTAGAAAATGTATATGCCACCTTGAGCAAGTCTCTGGAAAAGCAGCACACAGTCATAAAAGGAGCAATGATAAAATTATCAATATTAAAACAAAACATTAAAAACTATAAATACCCTAGCAGGGCTTTCCCCGGGGCACTGCGCCTCTGCACTGCTTGGGGAAGCCGAGGAGGGGGGCGGAGCTTGGTCATGTGCCCACCCCCTGGGCTTCTCACTCCCAGAGCTGCGCTCCTGTGTTCTCCCGCTCCAACAGACCCCTGGTCATAACAAACCTGTAACAGAGATCAGCATTACCCCCATACTGGTTCCTGTCTCAAATCATGTGTGAAACTTTTCCACCCTCCTGCTCAGCCTGTAAGGCTGAGCTTTTCCATCAGGCATTTTCCAGTTATGTGAATTTGGGGGGCTGAATGCTGGCTCCACTTCTGTCAGTTGTAGATGATTTTTTTATACTCTGTATTTGATACTGTTTTAACTATATTTATTATCTCTATTTTACTAGTGTTGTGAACCTCTCTAAGCTCCACTTTGTGGGGGAGGAGTAGTATATAAATTGAAATAATGAGCAAATAAATAAGTCAGCTAGTAAATAAAAGATCATATGCAATATTTACTTTCCAATTAAATCTAAACTTCTTTTCCTGATTGAGCAACACATAATGCATTATTTATAACTTAGTTAGCATATAAAATTGTACTGTTCAGCATATGTGTGGCATTCAAAAATATAAATATCTTCCATTTTTTATAAGAAAAGCCGCAAGTGGACCCAGTACTTGAGTGGGAGTGACAAAATGCCACACCATATCCTACCGTCACATATGCATCTTTATTTTTTTTGCCATCTGAGGGGTAAGAAATAATAAAAACTGAAGGTAGGAAACAAAATCTGTGGTACACAAAAGTGTATTCTGTAATCAGAAACTCATAGGCCGATTTCGCACTGGCCAGTTGCCTCTCGTTCTCTCCGGAATTTCCCCTCCCAGTTTCCTCCGGAGTATTTTCTTCGTTTTCCCACTTGGAACCTCAGCCCTTTCGATATAGTGTGATGAAGGGTTTTCTCCAAAAAAATTTAGAAACTCCCACAATGGGGCGGCCCTGATGAAAGGCAAGCGAGTGGGCATGTTTTCATTTTGGGTTCTCCCCTGGAGCAAACAGGAAAATCCTCTAAAAACAGGATTTGTTTGCTCCAGGGACACTCCGGTGCAGCAGGGTGATACTCCAGAGCAAAATGTGAGCCCAGAGCAACTGGTGTGAAATCGACCAGAAGCTCCAGTGCAAGCATGAGGGCAAACCTGGGGCAAACGCTAGTGTGAAATTGGCCATAGTGTCACAACAGGTAGGACTAGGGATGTGTGGTCAGATATTTCTGGTTCCAGTACATACCTGGGAAATGTCAGTATATTTTTCAGATATATTTGAGTGTCCAGATGGTATCCAGGATACCAGGAAATGGGTCCCCCAAAATCCCATTACCGGGAATATCAGAAGCCAGCATTTTAAGGCTCCCAAGACTGCCCCCCATGTTTAATTTTACTGTTTCTCTGTCTTTCCAGGGCTTGGTATTGGCCATGCAAGTTTGGCTTTGATTTAACAGGGAATGGTGTGAAGATTTGTGTTCTTCGTCTGAGTTGTTTTGTGTCTTTTTGTGGTTTGTATTGGATTCTCTGATTCAGCATTGCCATGGATTCTTGGTCTCTACATTGGCTTGGAATTTTTGATTTGACACTTTTTGGGTTTGCGAAGGCATTCCTCATTAAGTCAGTTTGGCTTGGAGGATTCTCTGGTCTGACCTTGACTTGGAGTCTCAGGTTGTGCATTTGTTGTTAGGCTTCCCAAATTATCCTGCCCTTTTGATGGGATTCCCTGGTTCTCCATTGTTGCTTTGGGCTTGTTGGTTCTGTTTGCTGTGAGAAGATTTTGGCCAGTGGTTGTTTTGCTTTGCTTGCTCATTTCTTTGCCCTAGGGAAAGCACACATACCCTCCCCCCCCCAGAAACAATGGAGGATGGCTGGGGTTATTTAATGGACAAGCACCAGCAGCTCTGCTGCAGTTTTGGTGCCATTAACTTAAAAAAAAAACCCAGACTCTTCAGCCCTCCAGAAATATCCCCCATGGGGAGGTTTTGAGGCAGGGACATAGAGCAGCATGGCATTATGTGCATAGTTACATCACTAGGAGAAACTATAGTTTCCAGCGATTCCTAGAACCATCTGTAATGATTTCATGTTTTGGTGTGTGTGTTTCTTTAAATGTTTAGTGTGACTGCAGTAATGTAAGCAGAATGATAGAGGGAGAACAAGTGTGATGTGATTGGCTGATGACTGAGAGTGTGGGAGGAGGGGTGTCTATGAGGTGATTCTGTGATTCTCTCTGTGTGGTTATCTATGGAGGATTCAGTGCGTGAAATTTGGAGAGCGAGCATAGTCTGGAACTTCTGCTGCACCAAAATGGTAGAATTGGATTCCTCAATCCTCTCTAGATAACATGAAGAGCCCAACGCACCACAAGGGATATTTCCCAGCCATATTGTGTAGGGTTTTTGTTGTTGTTGTTGTTTTGTACATGCAATAAGGCTTTAGCTTTGGTCAGTTATATTAACTAGCCATTGCATGGCAGACACTTGTACCCTAGTGGACTGAGGCCCTAACAAAGTTTGAAATTGTTGCATGTGGGTGGCATATTGGTTGAGAACATTTATTTATTTATTTATTTGATTTATGATCTGCTCTCTACGGAACTGGCGAGTGAACCAGAGAAGTGAAGTAGGAAGTTATCTGTTCAAACTTTGGTACAGCGGGCATGCATATACACAGAACAATGTGGAGATAGTAATACTGACTTCCATATTCCAAGTTGTGATAGTGTATTGAAATCATGTATATAAGGGGCTCTGAATACTCTTGATACACTACGAATATAAAGACTTTTCAGTAATTATCGGCAGTTCTTACCCGGACTGTCCATCCTTCCCTAAATTCAGATCAGGCTATAAACAGTTTAGACCTTTGCTCATTCAAGTGGTCCATAAGAATTCTGTTATTGTGAGTGTGGTGTGCTGAGACACCACTGATGTTGATGGCAACATCATTTGTCCCCGATGAATTAAATCCAGCCATACAGATAACAGAAGGTAACATGGAGATATGGGCAGCCGTGTTTGTCTGTAGCAGCAGAAAAGAGCAAGAGTCCAGTAGTACCTTAAAGATTAACAAAATCTGTGGCAGGGGAGGAGCTTTTGTGAGTCACTGCTGACATCTTCAGATGCTCGCTTCTTCGGAAGGTAGCAGCAGCACCTCACCATGTGCTATGATTAAGTGCTGGTGCACCAATCCATGGCAAAGGCAGAGATCTTCTTGAATTCCAACTCTGTAGCTTTGAACTAAACAAATAAGAGGAAGTCGATGTCATGGGTCATGCTGGGGTTTCTGCTGAGTGTAATAGGCCAAGGTGCTACAGAGAGAGAGCTCCTAGGGAGATCTTTTGGCTTGATTCTCCAGTGCGAGAGAATACAGAAAGCATCTCCTGGCAATCAATAAATCAAAAGAGCAAAACAAACAGGCAGCCGGAAGGCTTTTGCATTATTGAAGTGGTGTGTTCTAGACTTTTGCTAGCTGCCTACCAAAACAGCACTGTACTCAGCATAGTAGCATTGGGTGGGTTTTTCAAAGGCAATAAATGCAGTTTAGAGTGCGGTCCTAAGGACACTTTCCTAGACGTAGCCCCACTGAATAGACTGGAACAGCAGTCTGAGTAGACCACTTTAGAACGGCACTGTGCTGGTGGTTTTATGCATGGTACTATATTGTATTAAAGAGTAGCTTCAATGGCCTGTATAAATAGTGTGTGGGGGGGGGGCAAAATGGGGTGGGTGTAGTGAACAGGGGAATCAAAATAAATTTTCCTCTCCTTCCAGGAATGTATCTACTGTAGGGTGCTTAGAATCCAGGCCATAGAAAGAAAGAGAAAAGGCCCATTGCGTATATCTAAGAAAGTGTATGGCTATAGTACATCAGTAGATATGAAGCTGCTTTATTGTGAATCAGATCAATGGCTCATATAGCCAACTCAGACTGGAAGCAGTACTCTGTGGTCTCAGATAGAGTTCTTTCATCAGAACGTAAGAGAAGCCATGTTGGATCAGACCAATGGCCCATCTAGTTCTACACCCTGTGTCACACAGTGGCCAAAACCCAGGTGCCATCAGGAGGTCCACCCGTGGGATCAGAATCCCAGAAGCTCTCCCACTGTTGCCCCCTAAGTACCAAGAATACAGAGCATCCCTGCCCCAGACATAGTGTTCCATCTGCTCCATGTGTTTATCCAATCCCCTCTTGAGGCTGTCTATGCTTGTATGCCACTTCCTGTGGCAGTGAATTCTTCATTATTCTTTGGGTGAAGAAGTACTTCCTTTTATCTGTTCTAAGCCTACTGCTCATTAATTTCATTGAGGGCCTTGCGTTGTGAGAAAGGGAGAAGAGTACTTGCTGGAGCTTCTCTATTCCATGTGTAGTTTTGTAAACCTACAACCCGGTCCTTTAACTGGAGATGCCAGGGATTGAACCTGGGACTTTCTGCATGCTAAGCAGATGGCTCTACCACTGTGCCATGGCCTCCTTACACCAGGGGGAGCCATCTTCCCGATGTATAGGCGCCAGCTCATGAAGTGAACCTGCTTAGGTTGGATAATATATTACGTGCACTCTTTCCCAGATGAAACACAACCACCTTCTTCTGTTATGCAAAAAAAAAAGAAAAAGAAAGAATAAAAATAGTGATAGTCCTTTGAGATGTGGAACATTTTTAGTGAACCTCAATGTATGTTGCAGTCAGGGAGTGCTTTCCATGCTGGGAAATTTTTTAGATCATTATTCTATGGCAAGAACTTTACTACTGATATGAGGCATTGCACATTGCTAGCATAATTGTTAATCTGACCCCATTAAAATAGTCTATAGCAGGGGTCCGTTGGAGCGGGAGCGCACAGGAGCGCAGCTCTGGGAGTGAGGAGCCCAGGCGGCGGGCCCATGACCAAGCCCCGCCCCCTCCTTGGCTTCCCCGAGCAGTGCAGAGGCACAGCGCCTCAGGGAAAGCCCTGCTAGGGTCTTTATTGTTTTTAATGTTTTGTTTTAATATTGATAATTTTATCATTGTTCCTTTTATGACTGTGTGCTGCTTTTCCAGAGACTTGCTCAAGGTGGCATATAAATTTTCTAAGTATACCATTTTTTATCTGGGCACATGGCACATAAGTACTGGAGAAATTTCACCAACCCTTCAGCAGCTTCCACCCCATCAGTCTGGTGTAGTGGTCAGGAGTTGTACTCTAATCTGGGAGAACTGGGCTTGATTCCCCACTCCTTCACATGCAGCTGCTGGTGTGACCTTGGGCCAGTCACAAGTTCTCTCAGAGCTGTTCTCTCATGAGCAGTTCTCAAAAGACCTCTCTCAGCCCCACCTACCTCACAGGGTGTCTTGTTGTGGGGAGGGGAAGGGGAAGGGATGGGTGGTGCACATGTCCTGGGTATCTCAAGTCTACTTGAAACCTGGTGGTTTCAAGGGAGCAGGAAGAGAATGAGGGTGTGTTCTTTATGCTTCTTTTTATTGCACAAAGTATTGGATGGGGAAGGGAATGGAGGAAGAGCAGGTCAGTTTCACTCCCCTGTGGAGTGGAGCCTAAGGGGTGGGTGTTGCCTTCTGACACACTTCCGGTATGTTAGGGGGTGTGGCATATGCAAATGAGTTATGCTAATGAGCTCCTGCACCTCTTTTTCTACGAAATGACCCCTGGTCCATAGAATGCTCTGATCAAAACCAACAAGCATAGATACAGCTGGGAAAAAAGTTTCCAGAAAGACCGATGTAATGCACTTGGGCATTTTGTAACGGTAATGAAAGAGTGATGTGGCATGAAACAACGCAAGCATCTGCCCCCCCCCCCCCCCGTATTTGACCAACCTGATTAACTAATGCCACTTTCTAATTGAAATCTATTCAGTGTAAAGTACAGAAGGAGAAAACTAACACAAGGTTTTATGGTTGCTTAATTGAATTTAACCCACCCTTTCAATTAGTTTTTAATCTGCCTCCAAACTCTGCGGCACCCTAGTAATTTGTAGTGCAGTTATTACCAGGTGGCTGCTAGCAGGCAGATTTGAAGCCATAAAGAAATGCTGCTATCAGCAGAAACAGCCCCATGGAGATGTATTCATCAGAAACTTGAAAGCTCACCTAGAAATGTGAAACATACCGTTTCCAGCATTTGCCTGAGACCGATTGGGGGGGGTGGGGTAGGGATCTTTTCAAGGGGTTGCTGTAAAAATATCTTTCTGTCTCCATGCATTAGGCTTAGTTTTCTTTTCTTTTTTCATCCGGATCTGACGTTCTGGTGATGTTCCAAAGGCCTAGTTCGTACTTTTGGAAGCCATCAGTCAATCACTACCAAGAGCTTACGTGGCCATTCCAGGATCTGTTGAACCTTTCCATGGGTAGCATCTGAGTCCCATAAATACCAGCTACCAATGCTCCCTATAAGCTGTGGAGTCTTGTGAGCAAAAATCCTACTCTGGGAGCTACTGGCATTAAAGTTGTGAGTGAGTGATTTGGCTACTGCATAAATTAGTTTGCTCTGGAGCCATCCTTCCTGAGCGAAGACAAAAATGTGTGAGCCAGAGGCTAAAAAACTGAGCTAGCTCACACTAACACAGCTTAGAGGGAACACTGCCAGCTACATCGTGGAAGTCAGGGTACCTATCACATGCATTAGTGGTGCAGAACCACATTTGTAATGGGTACCACCAATCACAGCTGGTGTCGCCAATCACATTTTCCTTTTTTGCTGCTGAGATCAGGGCTGGCTGTGCCCAGCATGCAGACCAGTAAGGGGTCGATAGATTTCCGAAGTCAAACTGGAAACTCAGGGGAGAGGGTATTACTGTAGCATGTCTTTGCATTTGTCCGCACGTTCTGCACCCAATCCCCTTCCTAAATGTCAGCACTGTTTTGCATTGATAGTAGCCAAATCAGTAGTCTCAGACACAGGCACTTCTCCTAAGAAGCTACTTGCACCGCATTACGCTATGCTATTATCTGCTAGTCCGACCATTTCACCAAATAAGTGAGGTGAGTTGGCTCTTCTAGAGCAGAGGTGAATGTACAGGGCATATGTAGTTTCTTCTGCACGTAGGCTGCGGTCACACATGCAGTTTGAAGCACTATAGTAGTGTTACTTGAGCAGAATAAATGGGCCCCTCCAGACGAGAGCATCTGCCTCTTGTGGCACAGTCGTCAGCAACCCGTGCTGTTCCGCAATGGAAGTGGAATAAACAGATACTGGGGAAAGTCCAGTATTAACAGGTTGTTTGGGGTTCCCTCCAGGTTTTCCGATGTCTGAACTCTCCTGTAGCAAAAGTAACCTGGAAGGGACGTCTGAACCTGCAGATCTGTTTTCACCACTGTTGTTGTTTTTTTTGTTTTTTTTGGTGCCCCCCAAATGTGCATAAGTGCATGAGTGCATATGCACATGAGTGCGTAAGAGCCTGACTGGGCAGCACACTGTGACTGAGGCGCTGCAGTAATGTGGATGCTTGACCACAGGATGGCCGCATGGGTAACCCACAGCAGGGTGTGCTATCTGGAAGATATGCCCTGCAACCGGTACAATTAGAGGCGCCACCATACTATGCCAAGCTGCCAGTGTGACCGCAGCTATGGATTGCTGTTATCATTTTATTTAACATTTTGATTTACGTATGAAAAACTGGAAGATCTCATTTTAGGCTCCCTTGGTTTGGTAGGTTTGGGGTCACAACGCAGCAGACGTCCTCTGATGTCCCAGGGGAATGTGTAGACGGGCTACCCTCCTGACGGTGGTCATGCAGTGGCTTCCAAATGAAAGGAGGAGGCCAGTTTTTTTATACTGAGCATGAACTACAAAGTTCTGTTTTGTTCAGCACACATCTTTCCCGTGCAATCCACGTCTGCTTTGAGAAACCCAACCTGTGTGTGTTTGTTTTGTTACCAAGCACAACTCCCTGATAAAATTTAAAAGAATAGTAGTGATGATAGGGTTTTGCCAAGGCATCCTCAGGGATTGTTGGATCAAGGAATTGTACCATGTGGGGAGAAAGGGAATTACCCCTTTCCTCTCTGCTGCCATTTTCTTGCAGGGGCAAAACAACAGCCACCTACTGGTATGTTTTCCTTTGTTGGGGTCAAAAGCAACAGTGGGGTGGGGGGGACTTTTACTGTGATAAAAAAGCAGAACTGCTCTTCTTCTCCTGGCAAAGCAATCCTAGGGTAAGTTCAGACGGGCAGCTAATCCCGCCATTGGCCTGGCTGTAATTTGATTTAGATCTTTTAAATCCAGCACTGCATGACCAGACAGCTCCCCCGTGAATCACTTTACCGCACGTGACTCTGTGGTGGATTGTCTAGATGACATCCACCGTAAGGAGCTGTGCAGTCGGCTTTTTTTTTTTTTTACATCCTGTTTGTGCATGCGTGTATACACATATCTGCATATGTGCTTATCCATCTGCGGACGTCACACGTTTAAGTGGTTATGCACACATCGCTAAGAGTTTTTTAAACTGGTGGCCATCTCCAGACCATCCCTATGAGCTGACTGTGCGCTGGTGGAATGACTTGATGGTGGAAAGTACAGCATTGGCCCATCGGCCAGCTTTAGACCGGACTTTAAGCATGATCTTTTAAGTATGAATCCCCGATGGGGATCGAGAGGCTACTAACAGAAGCGGCACGATTCCCAGATGTTGTGGTCTGGACGTGCACTTTAAATCCATCAGGCACTCCTGCCTGGTGCAGCTCAAAAGAGCCGTCTGAATGCACCCCTAGAAGCTGCATTTGCAACTGTTTGTAGCATGGATGAAATGCCCCCTCCCTTTTTTTGCCAGAAGCTGTGTTCAGGATGTGCATTCAGTCAGGTTGCCAACCTCCAGGTGGGCCCTGGCGCTCTCCCACTATTACAGTGTATCTCTGGGGAAAATGGCTGCTTGGGAGGCTACACATGATGGCGGTGCACCCTGCTGAGGGACCCTCCCTTCCCCATACCCCATGTTCTGCAGGCTCCACCCCGGGTGTTTTCCCACCCAGAGCTGGCAATCCTAGCACTCCGTGATCTCATCTACTCACGCAGTAGAGAGGGATGGGAATGGGGTGGTACAGTCTCAAAGTGTTAGCATGGACTGTCTGAGTAGGCCATCAAGGAGCAGGCTGGGCTAGAAGATTCCTCCCTGACGTGTGAGAGTTTTAATGTGCAGGGGGCATTTATCAGCATGTGGGACAGTATAAATATCCCCCTATCATTATCTTCCATCAGTGGGTCAATAATTGTTCGTTTGGTTTGGCATACCCCAATAATAGTTGTTAGTGCTCTTCTGGTATTGTTTATTACATGCCTTTTAGTGAATTATTTTATAACTAGCAGTAAAGCCCGCTGTAAAAGTAATACAACTGGGTCTAGAAAGATGTGATGTGTAACGAATGCGTAGGCTGGAAGCAGGTTAAATACATATTAGCAGTATGTAATAGAAAGGCACAAATGTGGAAGTAAAGTCTCACATCCCTTATGTTACACAATAAGTGGTGTAATTGGTCACATAGTGCGGGCCAGGAAATGCAGCACACAGGGCTCTGTGGAGTAATTTCTACAACTGGGCAGTCTGCAAAGTCATTTTATGTTGGACGTCCCTGTCATTCAATGTGGTCATGAGCACACTGTCCACCCTGTTATTGAACAGGTCTCGAGGGAAGTTGGGTTGAAAGTGAGTGGTTGTGACGAAAGTCTCAGTAGGTTATGTCGGAATGATGAAGCGTAGTATGGGCATATGAGTTCTGAGTGACACCTCTTTTATACAACACAGCTTTACTCAAAACAGCAAGTGTCCTTTTCATGGCTTTTGTCAAACAGCCAAGTTGTGACCTGGGTTCCTGGTTTTTTTTCCTTCCTTTTTTTTCGCTTTAAATATGTATTTGGATGTCTGTATCTGTCTCTGTCAGTTTGTTTCTCTCTTTGTAATTGGTTTTCATACTCTGGGCATGGTTAAAGGTTCCCCCCCACACACAGGTTTTATCCCAGTGTTGCACACACTCTGTATTTTTTTTATGTATATGTCATTTCCCACTTCAGCCAGTTGTTCTTGCACTCCTCTTATTTCTGCATGTTGATGTAGATCTGTCTGTGACTGTCTGTATTTGTGCTTTGCAGCATGCTTTAGGTTTTTGGCTTCCTGTTTTCTGTGTGTCTGGCCCCATCCTCTATCTCTGCTTGTGTGTGTATTCGCTGGCTTTTTTTATATATAACTTGGGCTGCCCCCACCCCTCACCTCCGCTACGCTGACAGCTGTTTACTTGGCGGGATTTTTTTTCCAGTTCTGAAAAGTGTTGCCTCAGCAAACTTGGCTTGGAGGCTAAAAACGGTGGGTTTTGTCCCCTGAGGGAATCAATCATTGTCTGGCGAAGAGAGCGAAGACAGTAGCTGTGTTCACTGGAGCGAAGCAACCGTCTTCTGAGGAAAGTTTTTGTGGGCACCGCTTCTGTGGGCGGGACTCAGGCAACGCAGCCAATGAGATAGGGACAGCTTCTGACTGACACATCATGGAGCCAACTGATTTAGGAGCATGTGGAATGTTCAGAAAGTGCCACCCCACTACTCAATTGTATGTAAGGAGATATATGTTTTTTTTTTAATTGATCAAATGTTTTAATGTTCTTAAGTGGCCACCTTGGGGACCTTGATTGAGTGGAAAGATGACATAAAAATATTTTAAATAAATAAAAAATATATGGCAACCACCTGCCTGAAATGTGACATGGTACAGTCTGCTTTACCACTTCAATATCTGTTTCATTCTTGTACATGGATAGATAAGTGATAGTGAATGCTGGTGTCTGGCTTTTATGTATATGAAAGAGCCAGTGTACATAGGGATTAGAGCAGGGGTTCTTAGCTTTTTTGAGCACATGGGTGCCACAGGATGGTGGGTATGTGAAGAAATTCATTTTTTCCTGGGAGGTTTGAAATGAGCAGAACTTTCACGGTGAATTTTAAAAGCCCCCCCCCCCAAGCAGAGAACAGGTGCGGGGGGAGAGAAGAGTGTGTAATTGCTTTCCAGACGTACCTCAGGCCATCTTAATACAAATGCTAATAGATCTGGCAGGAGAGATAATGGGTGGGTCAAGATCTACCTCTTTCCACATGCAGGGAACAGAACTGGAGGAACAGAATACTAGAGAGTCTTCAGGGAGGAGATTCCTGGAGATCTCCAGGAAAGCCCCTTTGACCTGGCATGACCCTGTGTGAAGAAACAGATATGATAAAAATGCCTTGCAGCAGGAAAGTCTCTTTTTCCTTGGGTGCTGAATCGAGGAGAACATGCAGACCTCTCCCAAGGGAAGGCAGTCATTGATTATGAGCTTGCCTAAAGAGCTGGAGCAAGCTTCAAGGTAATGAAAACTCTGTAGAGATCTAGAAATCCTAGGCTAAAGAGCATATATTTGGCCTATATTTTGACACCTGATAGGGCATGTATAGAGAGATGGACAGAGGATTTGTGTTTTACCAATTTCTTTTGAATCCCTTTCTCAGTCTGTTGCTGTGCTAAAAGTATGCTTGTGAACATATTCTTTTTAATAAATATTTTATAACGTTTGGTGCTGGCAGTGGTTCTCTGTACCACATAGACCTCCACTGTCTCAGAGTGCCGGGGGAGAGGCAGGCAGTTGGCAAGCAGCTATTCCTCCAGGGGCACACAAGACAGTAATCTGTCCCCATGGTGACCAGACGCTGGGCAGTGGGAGAAACAGAGGCAAGTCCTCAGAACTTGGAAGGGAAGCTGGGAGTCCTGGCAATCCCTACAAAAGTCAGGTGGTGGTGGTGGGCTACCCAGAAAGAAAAGCCCCTCCAAGTTTAGGGGAGACTTTAGAGGGTAGGGTGGAATAGAGCCTGAAGGCTGAAGCAAACCTGTTCTACCACAGGGCACAACCACAAAATGGCCACTTTGGGAGGTGGGCCATAAAATGGTCAACATGGGAGGTAGAGCCAACTACGGAGGAGTAAATTTTAAAAAATACAACTGGGAAGAGGATTCACAGAGAGCAATGGCAGCTGTCGCTAAAATATTATTTTAGTTTGCATGTCCAATCGAATCTCCAATGGGCAATCAAAAGCCCTATTGGGAAGGAGACTGCCCGGCCCCACCAACTTTCTAAAAACAATTGATGGGTGTCATGGCACTTCCAGGAGCAACACTGGGGACTCCTGGTCAGTGTTTCCTCTAAGCTGAGCTAGTGTGAGCTAGCTCACCGTTTTTTAGCATCCAGCTCACACATTGTTGTCTTAGCTCAGGAAGGAGGGCTCCAGAGCAAACTAATTTAGGCAGGAGCCGAATCGCTCACTCACAACTTTAGTGCCAGCAGGTCACAAAGTAGAATTTTTGCTCACAAGACTCCACAGCTTAAAGGGAGCATTGCTCCTGGGTTAGAGTGTTGAACTAGGATCTGGGAGATGCAGGTTTGAATCCCCACTTGAATCCCCATGGCAGCTTACTGAGTGACCTTTAGCCAGCCTACCCTACCTCACAGGGCTGTTGTGAAGATAAAATAGAGGGGAGGAGAATGATGTAAACCACTACGGAGAAAGGTGGGGTATAGATGAAATAAATAAATACATACAGAATAGCAAGGCATTATGATTTTTCCTCTTGTTTATCCAAGGCTTGTGAGGACACCTGGATCCTTTTGATACATATGCCAGTTGAAACCTTGTGATTCCTGGAAGTAAGGGCGTAGCTCAGGGACATCAGTCATTAAAACCAACCAAGCTCTTACTTGTCACGTAGCCCCATCTTTCATGCTGTTTCCTGCCCATATTGATGGAATGTTGGCAACTGACTCTTAGAGTTAAAATGTAAAAGTTTTAAATGTTGTTGAATAAAGAGGACAAAACAGAGAACAGTTATTGGCAATAGCTGGCTTTCCAAGTGTCCCCCTGTTGAGAATGAGCCATCTTCAAGCTTCCCTTCTGTCTTGGCATGTCAATCACAACCTTCAGCAATCTGCCTGCCGAACTTTTCTTCTCTCTGCTTTGGAAGGGGTCATCGCCCAAATCGTTCCATTTGCCATTTGAAGCAAAAGCTACAGGTACCCACTGGGAATCCCTAATGGAATGCTATCCCTTTAGAAGAGAGCTTTATGCATTTTTAATAAACAGCAGTTCACTGAGATTATGTGGAGAAGCCGCCCTTATCTGAGTTGTGCCAGGAAATAATTCTCGGCATGAATCCCTTTGGTGGCTGTTCATTAATATGTGTCGGTACAATTTGTGTGTGTGCTTATGTGCGTTCCTCATTGAAAGCCATTTATTTTGCGGATATCTGCTTGCCTTTGATGCTGTTTGGATGTGGCTTTTCATGAGGTTTGTAATCACTGGTGATTGCCTTTTTTTGTCTTTGTTTTGATTGATGGCTCCAATTTCGGTGCCGTTTGGCTTGCACGCTCAAATGGGTACCGTCCTTTGAACCATTTTCCGTATTGTTTCTTGTCATCATACAGCACTACAGTTAGTTGATTATAAATGGAGTTAGCAATGGGGGGGGGGGGTGTCTTTGTGCAACTCGGTAACAAATGCAATTAAAAAGATGTATATAAGCTTAAGGTGGGAGTGACTAATAGGGGGATTTCCCTTGTCTTGTTTGTTTCTGGAGCAACAGTTTGAGGCATTTGCTGGACAGTGAAGGTAGGAAAGGATGGTTGCTTCATCCTTCTGTCAACCATTTGAACCTCGAGGCAAAGGTTGGCAATGGATGGGAGACTCAGGAGGTGGGGGAGGCCCTCACTGATGACATAATGACATCACCAATAAGGTGCTTATGACACTTCTGGTGCAACTGGAAATGACATTAGTACATCTCTGGGGACACTCTAGGATTCAAACAAAATCCTGTGGTTTAACCATAGAGTCTTGCCAGCAATACACTGATACTACTTCTGGTTGCCCTTGAAGTGACGTCAGGGTGTTGAGACACTGTCCGTTGCCACTGATCTCATCCCTTGTTTTTCTCCAACCACTCAGCTGAGCAGCAGTGAAACCCCCCACCCCTCAGTGGGAACCTGGCAACCCTCGAGCACATTGTTATCTTAAAAGTTGAGAAAGCTGAAGGTAGGTGGAAGGCCTAAAACAGGTTGTGGGGAGTTGAATTGGAAATGGATTGGCTGATGGCTTGTCATTTACTGAACAGAGGGGAAATTAGGAAGCGTCTTCTAGAAATAATTTGCCGGAATGCAAGATTATAGGCTATTGGGTCCACTCCTGACTGATATTGCCTGCACTTTCTCCTCTCTGATCTGCCATTTTGATGTTTCCATGACCAGGAAGCTATTTTCTGGTTCACACAACTTTTCCTCTGCCTCTTCTGCCGGCTTCTTTTAATCCCCCCCCCCACCCCCCGGTCATAGGTTCAGAGGTATCTGCTGCTCAAGCAGGAATGAATTTTAGGGGCAAGTGTTTGGTGTAATATCCTAGTCCCTCATTGTTGGCCAATCTCTATCTGAGACCATGGGCATTAATGATTCAGTGTACCTTGATAAAGTTCAGAAAAAGCTGTTGTTAACAACAACAACAAAATCCCCCCATTGGAGATATGGTTTTCACCCATACTTAAAATAACGCCCCCCCCCTCCAATTTAAATCTTTTTTTGTTTGTTTTAAATGTACTACAGATCCTCACATTGAGCCTCTGGCAGAGAACACCCTCTCAGTAGGCTTGGAGGGGTGACAGTACGAAATTCACGACTAAAAGTTTCAGTTGGAAGCGTTAATATTTAAAGCCGGCCGATTTGACGGTGGTGGTTTATTACCGCTGTTTGCTGCCAGCTGGGTCCGGATGAAACTGTGTCGCTCACGGCAACTCCTCCAAGGTAAAATGGAATTGAAAATAAAACCTGTGCCAGATTTAAATCCACATGACTAGCAGTAGGGGTCCGGATGAGTGGACATCGGTGTTTACATCCCTGCTTCCTTTTCTCGTTGTTTGTAAACGCGTAACTACGGAAAGCTTTTGCCGGTGAGCATGAATAGGATCCTGGCTGTTCTAGTTATGCGAAACAATAAACAGAGGCGCCTCACCGCCCTTCGCATCTAAATGGATAACTCAATAAACACTTAACTGAACCAACCCAGGAAAAGTCTAGTCTGAGGCAGGAGGAAGATGCTATGGCGAGGCTTTCCAGCCCAGTTTGGGAAATTAATGTGAGGAGCCTGGGGAGGGAACTCAGGGCATGATACCATAGAGTCCACCCTTCAAAACAGCCATTTTCTCTGGGGGAACTGATCTCTGTAGTCTGGAGATCAGCTGCAATTCCAGGAGATGTCTTGAAGGTTGGCAACGCTAGCTATGGCGGTAGGCTTGTTTAGGGCTGCGTTATCCATGAGGCAAAGTGAGGTGGTTGCCTAAAGTAGGGGATTTGGGAGGGGATGAGAGGGGCCTCCCTCCTTTTGTCCCTGCCATCACCACCACATCTCCCCCCTTCCCATGAGCTAGAGGAGCTAGAGCTTCTTGTTGCTTTTTGCCTCAGCCCCTGTAAACCCCACTCTGCCAGCTCTCACAAGATCCGTTCTTCTCACAAGGGGTCACCCTTCATTTTGATTGCCCTGGCACCATCTTGTGATCATCTGCAGAACCCTCTAGGGCCGGGGTCCCCAATGCGGTGCCTGGTACCTACTGACACCTTATTCTGGCTCCAGCCAAGTGTTTCTTAGGAAGTGGGTGGGACCAGAAAGGGTTTTTCCAAAGAAAGTTTCCTGATTGACCGCTGGAGATTTGATTGGCTGTGCAGATTTTTGCAATGTTGCTTTGACAGTAGCTGCCACCACAGCACAAGGATCTGCAGTGTTACTGAAGTTAGGCTGTGGCAGTCATTCTGTGGCTGGCTCTGCCTCTTGCGGCAGCCATTGTATTGCTGCTCCCACCATGCCGCGTCTAGGGTTGCCAGGTCTTGGCTGCTGGGAGGGGGTCCTTCTCCTCATCTGGGAGTTCTTTGGTGTGCATGCTTTGTGCACATGCTGCAATGATGCCACTCAGAAGTGACATCATCACACAGAGCACGTTGTGGGTGGGGCCTCTATCATTCAAGGAAAAAACCATAGAGTATTTCCTCGAACAATAGAGCATCTGCCTGCAACGTGCCCTGTGTGATGGTGTCACCTCCAGGTGATGCCACTGCACCGGGCATGTTGGTGCAAATGTGACACTTTGGGGGCAGGGTTCCCCCTTGCTGGTCAGATCCGGGCCAGCAGATCAGGGACCCTGAAAGGGCGTAAGCCCCTCCCCCCAGCAGGGGAGTGGCAAGCCTAGCCATGTCAGAATTCCAGAGGTGCCCAATGTGCTTTAAAAGACTGGGGAATCCTGCTCTAGGCCATGTCTGTTTTGCCTTCCTGGTTTTAGGGAATGTATCTGTATCTGATGGTCTTTCTGGTGGTCTGTATCTGGTGGTCTTTCACAAAGAAGTTTGCATCACAAGGCCTCAGCAACAGAAGGACTTATTTATTTAGCCATTCTGTGGTGGCGCTCACATGCACAAGACAAAGTGGAAGGGAAGCAAGGCTATTCCCTCTGGTGCAAGTTGACCCGCAGGCGAGTCGGGTTTTTAAAAAAACCATTTGTTTCCACTGCACTTACCTAGGGGATCGATGCCTCACACCTCCGCCTTCATGTCTCCTTAAGGAGGGGCGGTGCACTGATGTGCATACTGCGAGGAGGAAAAACAACTGTATGGTGTTGGGATAGCCTGATCAGACTATCCCAGTGCCATGGGAGCATGCTGGCACATTCATACACAGGAAAGTCCTTCTGTGGCTCGTAGCAACCCGTTTGCTAGCGGACTTTCCAAGGTGGCTTTTTACTCCACGTGTGTGGTGGAGCAAAATGGGTTACCGATGGCTGCAGGGTGCTTCCCAGATGTTGGCATCTGATTGTGTTCTTTTGCCTCGCTTGGCATTCGCTCCTATGTCGGGGCGAATTGTGTGTGTGATCGCAGCCTGTATTTAACCATTTTAAACATAGCCCTGTACAGTGAGTGAGTACAGTGCCCCCTCTGATATAGCAACAAACTTGCACTTCTAATATACTCTGTGTTACAGGGAGGTTTGAGGAAACAAAGCAGGACATATATACACTGCATGCAGTATGTAAAATAGTCATGTAGTACTGTATTAATGGTGCAGTCTGATTCAGAGTCACTCCAGGCTAAGACTGTTTTTAATAGCACTGAACTAAATATTCTTCCGCTTTGCTTTTCAGAACAAAATTGTGAGGGACGATTGTTGGTAGAAACATTTCCCCAGCAGTCTTTGTGATCACACTCATCAGTCTGATTAGTCCTTGAGAACAGAGCAAATCAATTGAGAGAGAGAACAATGCAAATACGTTGTTGACCCTTTAACAAGGCACTTGACAGGAGAAGCGATTTTTCAGCACTGCCGGGAAATGTTCCTGAAAACCAGTACACAGCTTTGATTTGGCCCTCTCTAACACCGAAAAGGACTGAGCCAGTCAGGTGGGTTCTGCTGACACAAGCGGTCCCCCACACAGTACAGATTTATCCCAAACACTGCAGTGATAGTCAGTGTTCCCTCTAAGCTGAGTTAGTGTGAGGTAGCTCACAGTTTTTTAGCCTCTGGCTCACAGATTGTTGTCTTCGCTCAGGAAGGCTGGCTCCAGAGCAAACTCATTTATGCAGGAACCAAATCGCTCGCTCACAACTGCAATGCCAGTAGCTCACCAAGTAGAATTTTTGCTCACAAGACTCCACAGCTTAGAGGGAACATTGGATAGTCCTTATTAGAAAATGTTTTGCCTGTGAAATAGGAAGAAGGTAGAAGTGATATGTTTAAAGGAAGTAGAAGAAAACATTTTTGTATCCTGCTTCTCTCTATCCTAAGGAGTCTCAATGTGGCATACAATTCCCTTCCCCTCCTCTCCCCACAACAGGCACCTTCTGAGGTAGGTGAGGCTGAGAAAGCGCTAAGAGAACTGGGAACAGCCAAAGATCACCCAACAGGCTTTATATGAAGGAGCGGGGAATCAAACCCAGTTCTTTGGATAAGACCCTCCACTCTTAAACACGACACCAGACTGGCTCTTGTTTAAAAGCTTGTTTCTCCAAGGCTTTAATGGAAACGAGAATTGACCCTATTATGTATGTAACTGTATAAGTGGGAGAAGGTTTATGACTTAGCATGGTCCAGAAGATGGATCTCTCCACAAAGCAAAAATAGAGTCCTATCAGTCCTTCAGTTTCTTGTGAAGGCAACTTGTACATTTTTTCCCCTTACATATTTAAATTAATTTCCCTATCCACTGTGAGTAACAGCAAAATGCACAATTCCCTTCACGGTGTATAGCAATATTGATAGGCATATGCACAAAATGCTATCCTTTGTGATTCTTCTCCTCATTATATTCCTAAGAGGGTCCCACCATAAGGAATCTCAGTTCATTTGTAAATATGCATTCCTTTTAAGTTAGCAGTCCTGATTGTGAACACAGAAGGCTGGACTCAGGGCCGACTGATTCACTAGGCACCGCGGGCACAGTGTCTACAGCCCACGATACTTTTAGGGGGCTGTGAAAATGTTTTAATTTCTTTTAAAATCGGAAGGAACAAAATGAACTTTTAGGGTCGCAGACAATGTTCGTGCCCCCCCCCCCCCACATCAGAAAAACAAAACCAAAACCAGAATGTTTAGGGCCCTCTAAAATCTATTAAATTTTGCCTAAGACAGAAAAAAAAAAGAAATGTTGAAGTATTTCAGGTTATAACAAAAATAATTTTTATTATTGATATTGTTATGGTGGGAGGGGTGGGAGGAAAGCTGCCTGTCCAAAAATTTGGTCACATGAAGCTGTACCTCTGAACTTACCCAGGAGTCATTGGGCTTCCCTTGGCCCTCTTCTCTGCTGCCCACATAAGCCAGAGGCATGGCGGCAGCACTGGTGGTTGGTGGGGTAGGGGGTGGGATGGGGCTCCTTGCATGTGTGTAGAAAGCCAGAATTGATAGCTGCTGCAGCCATCCTGAGGCTTCTGTTCATGAGCTCTAGTGTTAAATGGAGTTTGGGCTGTCAACCAAACTTTCTTAACCAGCTATAACTTATTTATTTATTTTATTCTATTTATAGCCCAGCCTCCCTGCCAAGCAGGCTCAGGCATCAATAGGGTTGCCAAGTCCGGATTGGAAAATACCTGGGGACTTTGGGGGAGGAGCCAGGAGAAGGTGGGGTTTGGGGAGGGGAGGGGCCTCAGCATGGTACAATGCCATAGAGTCCACCCTTCAAAGCAGCCATTTCCTCCAGGGGAGCTGATCTCTGTCAGCTGAAGATCAGTTGTAAAAGCGGGAGATCCCCAGGCCCCACCTGGAGGCTGGCAACCCTAGGCATCAAGGCCTCTTGTCAGTCCTACAAATAGGACCTACATGACAACACTGGAAGTACAAAAAAGAGGGGCATCTTCTTATTGACTAAAAAGGTTTCCCATGTTCCTCACACCACATCCTTCACAGCTGGACATTTTCTGTCCTCCAAACAGCAGATATTTCTGGGGGAGTACTTTTTACAAAACCCGGGGTGTGTGTGTGTTGTTTCTGTGTGCGAGGGGAGACGATTTAAAGGTTTGTGATGTGTGTGTGTTTGGGTGTGTGTGTGTGTCTACAGTTATATATGTTGAGCAAGGAGGAGCAGTCGGTCTCCAGTTCTTCCTGTAAGGCAGCCTCAGTGAGCCAGAAGCACAATCTTGACAGCTTCCCTAGGCTGCTATATATCAGCTCAGAGTAAAATTCCTTTTTTTTTGGCCAGATTTGAACAACGAACTGTATTCCTTTTAGTCTCCCTTTCAGATAGGTGCTTCATGACAAATTCCATGGGCCTGGACTCACCACCAGGCCATGAAACAACCACCATTATTTATCAACAGGAGACATGCAAACTCTTGCAGAGAGGGTTATTTGAGAGCCACTGTGGTGTCATAGAGTATCAGGATAGGATTAGGGAGACTCTGCCCCACTGTGTCATTAAAATCACCGGATGATTTGGGGCCACACACTCACTCAGTTTAATTTGCCTCACAGCTGTTGAGGATAAAATGGAAGGAAAGGGAAATCATATATGTATACTTGAAGGAAGAGCAGGAAAATGCAATAATAACAGAAAGAATTGCATTGTATGGCTGAATAATGTATACCTAGGGTTGCCAGGTATGGATTGGAAAATACCTGGAGACTTTGGGGGTGGAGCCTGGAGAGGGTGGGGCTTGGGGAGGGGAAGGGCCTCAGCATGGTACAATGCCATAGGGTCCACCCTTCAAAGCAGCCATTTTCTTCAGGGGAGCTGATCTCTGTCAGCTGGAGATCAGTTATAAATGCGAGAGATCTCCAGGCCCTATCTGGAGGCTGGCAACCAGGGGTCTGTTGGGGCTGGAGCGAGGCGGAGCAAAGCGCCGCCAGCTCAGGACTGGCCAGTAGGGCAGCCACGGGTTGAGTCAGATTCTCTAATCTGATTCAGTTTGCCACTGAATTGCCGCCGAAATTCGGCGGCAAATTTAAAAGCCACTGGAGGGGAGGAGGTTTGAGGGAGAGGCTCCAAACTTGCAGGGTAGCTGCTGGGGCCTCTCCTCGAAGTTAACATTTTTTTCCCTCCAGAGAGAACAATGGAGGGGGTGGGACAATCTGTTTGGGGTCCCGTAGAATTGGACCCCGTGGTCCAATCTTCTTGAAACTTGGTGGGTATTTCGAGGAGAGGCCCCAGCAGCTGCCCTGCAAGTTTGGAGCCTCTCCCTCAAACCCCCTCTCCTCCAGCCCCTCATGTACCCTATGAGTTTTTGCCATCGATTTCAATGGCCCATAGGGTATAATGGGGCTGAAACTGGCATTCCCTTTCTGACACACTTCTGGCGATGTCAGGGGGCGTGGCATATGCTAATGAGTTATGCTAATGAGTTATGCTAATGAGCTCCTGCACCTCTTTTTCTACGAAAGGACCCCTGCTGGCAACCCTACATATGCCCCATAACACAATGTTTGTTTGTTTGTTTGTTTGTTTGTTTGTTTGTTTTTGGGTGGAGGCAAGGGAGAACTAGACAGCACTCTCAAATCAATGATCTATCAGCCTTATTAAGTCGAAAATGTTCAAAATTTGAACAGGGATGCTGGATAAGAAAAGAAAATCCACAAACATCTCAGCCGTGGAGACTTCCGCTCCTGTTAGCTGGCAGGACGCGTTGCCTCCGCGTGTCCTCTGGGACCACATAAACCTAAATAAGCAAGCAGCAGGGGACCAAGAAACGGTCTCCTAGGTACCAGGAGACAGATTCAGATCCTTGTTATTTGAATAACCGCTTCCTGTCAGGGAAGTGTGTGTACATTCCGTTTTAACACTCCTGCTGACAAACTGAAAACATTTCATCTTCTCAGTGAGCAAGCCACGATCGACTCTCAATCAGAGGCCTGGGCCCAATCAATATGTGTGGGCCAACACAGGACCATTTGTCTAGCCTGTGGCCTCTTATTAATGGCCTCCCTCTGCTGGGTTGTTGGGGGTTTCTAGTGGAGTGTAAAGAAAACACAACTCCAACTTTATGGGATTTATAGACTGGCACCAGACCATCTCCTCAGCCAAGGTGTTTACAGCTGGAACAAGTCGTGTGGCAGTGATTTTACTGGAAGGTTTTAGCTGCTAAAGGCGCCTTGGTGCTTGCGTAGTCGGATTGCCATGTTGGCTCTGGAAAATAGGACAAGCTTGAGAAGCTGTTTTCTGTTAAACAGATCCTCTGAAACTAGCTAGATTACATTTTCATCTGCTAGGGATTGTTTTAAATCCCTGCTGTTTTGACCCTTACATCCCTATTTCAGTGCTGCTTCTCCCTTCTGCAGCAAATCCAACCCCGGACTCTTTTATTTCTTTGGTGTGTTTCCTTACAGGAAATGTACACATTTCTCACTGTCCATGCAGTATTACATTTAACATATATTATACTTAAAACGTAACACATGAATGCTACATACATTGTGCCAGCAACCTTGTATAAAGACATAACACACCATCATGTTAAACTAGGGCTGCGGTCCGATGTGCCTTTAGATCTGACTCAGCTGCGAATGCCTGACAGATCTAAAGGGCACAATCAGACAGCAACATCTGGGAAAGGTCCTGCAGCCATCTGCACCCCATGCTGCCCCGCCATGGAAGCGGAGTTAAAAGACACCAGGAGAAGTCCGGTCCTAACACTTACTGATGGGCTACGGATGGACTTTTTCCTGTCTGATTGCTCAAGTACGCTCTCATGCCATTGAGATGGTTTGCTCCTTCCATCCTGACTCTGTGCCATTCCCCCTCCTCGCTTAGCAGTATGTGCATAACTGCATACTCCATGGGGAACCCTCAGTGTGGAGGTGCAGTTCCTTGTTTATGTGCATGGGAAACAAAAGGCAACCCCCCCTTGGCCAAATGTGCCGTCTAATCGGGCAGTGACAGGCTGAGCTTGCAGCTACAAAGGATATGTGATCACACAACACTGTGTCAATTTCAACTGGGAGAAATAGGCTTGCTTCCTTTCTGCATCAAATAGCAGGTCTGACTGTGGCCTAGGTTTTACTTAAGCCTGATCTATATCCTTAAAAATCTGAATTTAGTGTGGATGACTGCTAACGAACAACCTAGAATGAATTCCAGAATGTAATATGAGCAACCTCACCCTGGCTTCAAATTTGGCTGCCTTTGGTTACCCTAGACTAGGGCTGCCAAGTCAGCCCGGGGGGCAGGGGATCCCCCGCTACAGGGGTTCCCGATCCGCTGGCCAGCATTCGGCCGGATACCATAGAGTTTTGGGGCAATTGCCAGAGCGTTGCCCTGGCAACGCCCCCAACGTGCTGACGTCACTTCTGGTGATGTTGCCGGGCGCGCACGCCGAGGAAGCTCCCGGCGGACTCCCCCCCCGCCGGTGAGTATTACGCACTTGGCAACCCTACCCTAGACTGCACATTAAAAATGCACCAAGAGGTTCACTGGCTTATCTCTCTCCTCCAACATAATGCTCAAGCAACTAAAGGGTTGTCTGACACTGCTCAGCACCAAGAGTGTCTATTCCTAGGACTGCCAGCTCTGGGCTGGGAAGTTCTGGGAAATGTGAGGGTGGACCCTGGGATGGGACCTCAGTACGATATATAATCCACCATCTTAAACAGCCTTTTTCTCTTGGGGAATTTATCTCTGTCATCAGGAGGTCAAGCACCTTAAAGACTAATAAAATTTGTAGCAGGGTATGAGCTTTCATGAGTCACTGCTCACTTCTTTAGAAGTTAGTCTTTAACTATGGGGATTCTTGTTCTTTTCTGCTGCTACAGACAGACTAACACGGCTACCCATCTAGATCTGTCAGGAGATCAGCTGTAATTCATGGACATCTCCAGGTCTTATCTGGAGGTTGGCAAACATATCTGTTCCCCAACCCACTTAGTCACACAAGCTAATGATGGGAATGGCTTGGGAATGGCTTTTCATCCATGGATGTTTCAGAGTGTTCCTCAAGTACACATGCTCTGACTACTCACACTGTTCCTGCTAACCCTAGTTACGGCCTAGCCAGTCTTTGGGACAGGCCTATTTAAAATTAATACCCAAACTGTAAGAACAATGCAGAGAAGGTGGAGGGAAAAGGCCTGTACCAGTTTGAAGAAAGCCTGTAAAATTCTGTCTGAGTGCTCAAAGGCAAGCAGTTGTCCCGCTTTATTCAGCAGGGAGAGAAGGTAGGCCAACTTTTGACAAAATCCTAGAGCACAGAGATAGAGCCAGCTTAAATAGTCACTCTGAATGCTTCCACTGGATTGGCCAGGCCACTGAAGCACCATCAGCCCTGACCCTCCCCCATGGAAGCATCATTCTCTATTTAATAGGTCAAGGTAGCCCAGCTGCGTCCACCTGCTCCCTGAGAAGAGAGCAGAGTTGCATGTAAAAGCTGTGCAACAGGTGTGCAGTTCAATGAAAGTCAAGTTACAAAACCATCAGTACACAGCGGGAAGCAGGAAAAGAGGAAAACCCAACGTGAGACGGATTGACTCACTAAAGGAAAGCACAGTTTACAAGACCTGAGCAAGTCTGTTAATGATAGGACATTTTGAAGGTCATTAATTCATAAGAGTCACCATCAGTCAGAAGCAACTTGACAGCACTTAAAACTTTTACTCTCTGGGTCTGTCCATGCGTTGTATTTTGACTAAAGCTGCAATTGAATTGTATCTATGGTAAGACAAGCCTCACAAGCACTCATTTCTGCACCACGGAATGACGAAGTTACTCAGCCATCTCTAGATTCCTCTACCTCTACTCTCCAACTTCTCTCTCAGCGTATTGCTACCGGGGATGGGCATGAACTGGGAAAATGAAGGTTCATGGTTGGTGGAGTCTCACGAACTACAAAACCACAAACCTCCACACGCCTTCCCGTTTAACGAACCGGTTTGTGGTTTGTGATGCGGTGCGGCTTGCAAAAGTCATTTTAAAAGAAAATGTTCCCTTTAAATAGCTTTTGCAAGTTGTGTGGCACACAAGTGAAGTCCAAACCGCGACTTCACCCTTGAATGAGTTCCCTTTCAATGGCTTTTGCAAGCTGTGCCGCCACTACAGTGCGGCTTGGAAAAGGCATTTGAGGTGACACGGTCTCTTTAAATGCCTTCTCCGAACCCTGTCGCTGGCGCCAGCATGTCTCCTGACACAAACTGCACAGACTTCCCAAAGCCACGTGGGAGGGTCGTGGCAGCAGGATGGCATGAACCTCGGTTAGTGAATCACAAACCCGGTTTGGTTTGTTGTGAATGTAGTTTTTGAGCTGGTTCATCCCCATCCCTAATTGCAACCACCAGCATACCAATTCTAAGAGGTTTGTTTCAGCTCAAGAGTGTGTGTGTGAAGGCTTCTCTTCCTTTTACACCACTTGAAAACCTTAGTGCCACTTTGGGGTCTCTCCTTTGCTGCCAGTGGTAAACATGGACCAAAGGGGACTTGACCTCGTCCACAGAGATCAGATGGACAGCATTTAAAATGAAAAGAGGTTTAATAAGTATATTGAAAGCACACACTGCATAAGTGAACTCAAAAGACTGAGCAAAAGAAAATAAAGGAGTTCATTCTGTCTTTAAGTATAATAATGTATTCCTCAGACATCAGCAAGAGATTGACATGTTTCAGATTCTGAAGCTGCATTCAAATCCTAGGTTTCAATATTTGGGAATCAGCCCTGATCTTGTTAGGGCCATGTGCTCTTTTCTGCTTATTTGCACTAAGATGGACTCCTTCCTCTTACTGACTGTGAGTCTTCTTTACTGAACAGGTTGCACTTTTTTTAATCCTTTGCCCATTCCCCAGGTAGCTATTTTTCTCCTCCGGCCAGCACCCTCTTCCTTCGCCTCCCAGGGCTCTGTGGCTTAGGTGCAGCTCAGGCTGCCCATTGCCCTCCTCCAGCCAGGTCCATTTGCATTACGATGGCACTGAATGGCTCTGAGGTGACCTATCCCAGTTTGTTTCTCATCTTTCTGCCTGCTGACCAGAAAAGAGTTCTTATAGACTTTGAGTCTGTACAGAGTCCAAACCCAAGAACTATCCTTTGGGGCTGCAAACTTTGATTCCAGTCCTGGCACGGAAGGCATTTCACAACAGTACGTAAAGCAACATTTGATTCAGATTTGGAAGGTTCGCTTCAGTGTGGCAATAATGTGGCCAACTTCAAGGCAGAGCTTGGAGACCTCCTGGAATTACAAATGATCTCCAGATGATAGAGATTGGTTCCTCTAGAGAAAATGGATGCTCTGGAGGGATAACTCTATAGAATCATATACCCACTGAGCTCCTTCCCAAACTCAGCCGTCCCCAGGCTCCTCCCTCAAATCTCCAGGAATTTCCCAACTAGGACTTTACATCTTACAGCTCCACCATTAAGACGAGCTTTTATGCTGGCACGTTTCGATGCTTTACCATCTGTTGTCCTTTATGGTAGACTTGCAAATGTCCCCTACTCTGAAAGGACCTGTCGATGTAGTAGCAGGAAAACAGAATCAATTACCCACATCTTGCTTAGTTGTGAATTGTATGATAAAATACGGGATGTCCTAATCAGCCCCCCTTTGATCAATAGGGACAGCTGTCCAGAAGAGAGACTAGAATCCTTCCTTCTATCAGATCACTGCCCTCACATCACCTTTGCAGTGGAAGGTTTCTTTCTATTGCTAAGAGGGTTTGAGAATATAAGGTTAAAGCTCTGGCAGGATGACAGCGCTGGCTCTTCGGCTTGGAAATGGAGATGAGCATCACATCCCTAGAGTTGTATTCGACTGGCAAGGGAAACTTTTACCTTTACCTAAGATTAGTGAGCTATCCAAGGGCTCTGTCACACATATTTTAAGTTGCCTTTTTTGTGTGCACTTCAGTTTGCAATCATAGGCCGAGGACAGACTGCCAATCTAAAGTGGAGGCAAAGCGGAGGGAACTGGAGCAGGGGGAAAAACCCACGGAGCTGGCCGTTCACACTGGCCAGAGCAATGCGGATCAGCGGCAATACGGAGCGTTCAGACTGCCACGGAGCGTTCAGACTGCCGCGTAGCCAGCGCGAGCGGCTTGTGCGTGCCACCGCACTTTTTTTGTTTTCCTTTGATGTGTTTCGCATGTGCGCATATGCGCATAACTTTTTGCCGGTGCGTTCACACTTCCTCCGGATGCCTCCCGCTTCTTCCAGTTTACACTGTTTGGAAGCGGGAGGCATGCGGAGGAAGGCCCCTGAACACCGGGTAAAACCGGTGTCCTGTTAAAGCGGAAGGAAAGCGACTGGGAGACGGATAAGTACGAAACGGAGCCGACGGACAGATGCACATGTCTGAACGTGCTCCTTTCTTCCGTTTGTGAAGTGTGCCTGCCCTGCTTTAGATTGCCAGTCTGTCCTCGGCCATAGAGAATTCAGAGTTAAGACTTAAGAAAATTCTCTTCAGCAGTTTCAAAAGAAAGGAAAGTACTTGGGGAAGGCGAGCACAACTTCTCCAGAGAACTTCTGTACACCTCTGCTTTTGCTGCTGGTGATAACTACTGAATATCCTTCTAAACAGAGATCAGTCTATCTTTGAAACACTAGCTGGAAATAAAGGGGGGGCAATTATTTATTCATAAGGTTCCTGTCTTACCATTCTACTTAAGAAGCGCTTGGGACAGCTAACAAAGAGAATAAAATAAGTAAATAAAATTAAAAATTAATTAAACTAAAATAATGAAAAATAAAGTTAAAAAGATACAGCAGCATAGCAGCTGTTAAAATCCCTCCCACGACACATCTAAGTCTAGCTTGAAAACCCTGGAATCATTAAAAGCAGCCATTTTTTTTTTTTAAAAAAAGGGGATAAAACCAGTAATGATGTAACTCCAATCCCCCAAGTCTGATTTCAACTTTGTGGAGATTGCTCATTTAGCCCATTTATTTTCAGAAAGTCTTATGTGAATAGAATACTAAAGACAGGAAGGCCTTGGCCACCTTACCACAAGAATATGAGAAGAGCCCTGCTGGATCAGACCAGTGGTCCATCTAGTCCAGCATCCTTAGTGTTGCCAGATCCCTCCTGGCAACAGGCAAGGGATGGGGAGGGGACCTACCAGGAGCAGCAGGGAGGCCCATCCATGTACAGTGATGTGTCTACGCCACTGCCCACATGATTCAAAAGTGGCACTGTCACTTCCAGGGCACTGAGGTGATGCTCTGGTATTTGGGCAAAAACTCTATGGTAAATTTGGCTTCTACCATAGAGTTTATGCCCAAACGAGTGTCACCCTTGACATCCCGGAAGTGATAGTGTCACTTCCAGGTCACGTGGGCAGTGATGTAGACACCCTGCTGCACATGGGAGGATTTTCCCTCTTTTTCAGGTAAGTTCCCCCCACCAGCCAGCTGATTGGTGGTGGGGAGGTGGGGCCTGGCATTGGGGGACCTCTTACTCCACTGGGGGACCTCTGACTCTGGCAACCCTAAGCATTCTGTGTCACACAATAGCCAACTAGTCATCCGGGAAGGGCACAGAGGCCACAGCCTTCCCTGAGGTTGCCTTCTAGCCCAGATATTTAGAAGTTTTCTGTCCCTAAATGCAGAGGTTTCCTTTCATCACCATGGCTAGTAGCCATTGATGGAGCTATCTGTCCTCTGTGAAGCTGTCTGATCCCTTCTGTTATCAGAATGGCAGTGAATGCACCATGTAATTACTCACTGAGTCAAGAAAGATTTCCTTTTGTCATTCCAAAACCTGTGGCCCATCAACTTTGTTGGGTGCCCTTGAGTTCTAGTATTACGAGAGAGGGAGCAAATGTATCGTCTGAGGCAGTAGTTTATGTTATGCCTTATTTATTCTTGGCCTTTTTCCTGTAGTTGCTGGCACAACTTGTCAGGAGTTTTGCACAAATTGTGGGGATAGTTTTAGTGTTGTGATCATCGTTTGGTGCTATGATTAATCACTTTTTATCCGTTTCTATTTTCTAGCAGTTTTTTTTGTTTTTGGGGAAAAAAATCCTCCTCCAGTTTTGTGCATTTTATTAGCTAAAATGGCTGTGATTACAGCAATGCCTGTCCTTAGCTGTCTTTAATAGCAGCCAAGGGCTTGCCACTAGGGCTGTCAGAACTAGGTTGGGAAGCTCCCGGAGATTTGGGGGGTGGAGCCTGGGGAGGACAGGGACCTCAGTGGGGTTCAATGCTCCAGAGTCCACCCTCCAAAGCATCCATTTTCTCCAAGGGAACTGATCTCTGGAGTCTGGAGATGAGCTGTAATTCCAGGGGATCCCCAGGTATCTCTACTTGACACCTTGGCTAAAATGTAGGGTCCTGAAAAATAAAAAGGAACTTTCAAGTTCACAGAAAAATTCAAAATGCTAAAAAATTTTTTTTAAGGAAACTAAAAAAGTAACACTGTGCAGACATCATAAACAAGAAAGAATCAGGGTGGTGGGGGAGGACGTAAAGGAAATGTGATCCCTCCCACTTGCAAATCCTTGTGCCTCCCCCCCCCATTTGTCCATCTGTATGGGGCATAACAGTAAGGGGCCACAGTGGTTCAGAGGTTAAGATGCTGAGCTGCAGACCGGAAGGTCGGTAGCTTTGCAGTTAGAGTCCTGAGCAATGTTCCCTCTAAGCTGAGTTGGTGTGAGCTAGCTCACAGTTTTTCAGCCTCCGGCTCACACATTGTTGTCTTCGCTCAGGAAGAATGGCTCCAGAGCAAACTAATTTATGCTGTAGCCAAATCACTTGCTCACAGCTTTAATGCCAGTTACTCACAAAGTAGGATTTTTGCTCACAAGACTCCACAGCTTAGAGGGAGCATTGGTCCTGAGTACTGTGTGACGGAGTGAACGCCCGTCTCTGGCCCCAGCTCCTTCCAATCTAGTGGTTTGAAAGCAAGAAATTGCAAGTAGATAAATAGGCACTGCTTCAGTGGGAAGGTAACAGTGTTCCGTGGCGCCTCGGCATTTAGTCATGCTGGCCACATGACCACGGAAAAAGTCTTTGGACACCACTGGCTTTTCGGCTTGGAAAAGGACATGAGCGCCACCCCCTAGTCAGATTCAACTGGCTTTTGATTCAAGGGAAACCTTTACCTTTACTTTTTTATGGGGCATAAGAACAGTAGAATTGTTTTGTGGAACCAAATTGAGCACATTCATTCTATCATTCTGGTTACAGAAACAGAACTCCAGAAGTTCACGTGATAGCTGTTTTTGGTCCCCACAGTCTGTTATTCAGACTCATTCTGCTCTTGAACATGAGGGGTGTCATTTGGCAATCACAGGTAATAGCTATGGATAGGTCTCCTAAATGACTCGAATTCTTTTTAACATACATGTAAGTTGTTAACTATCTCCATGTCTCATGACTTTGAATACTATAAGATGTGCTGGGTGAAGGAGTACATTGTGACTGGCGCTGCACTATAAATTGACTTTTACAGTGAAAGTACAACTTTCTTTACTTTTGATTTGTTTTGCAATTTTGTTGAAGACTCTTGTTCCTGTCTTGTGAACAATGCATTCCAACCAGATAGACAATGTGCATACATAAGAGTGTTTTTGTCTAATAGGCCACTGATTCTAAAACGGAGAGTTGGGGAATATAAGACTGAGATAGATTTTCCTCTTGTTGACAGTGAATGCTGAAGACTGTGGCTTGGATCCTCCACAGTGTGAACCAAGTTGTGCTAAAGGAAAACAATTCCCCCACTGCCCCCTCTCTCTGATGCTTCCTGGGCACTCCCCACCACCACAATTGTGCCCATACTGGTCAGTGGACCAAAGGAGCAAAGTAGGCATCTGAAGCCTCAAAGGTCTCCCTCCCTTCCCCTGGAGATGGAAAAGTCACTGGGTTGGAGAGGTTGCTGTAGGCTTACTAAACAAGTTGCGAAATTCCTGAGGATTTGGAGATGGAGCCTAAGGGAAGTGGGATTTGGGGAGGGGATGGGCCTTGACAGGACATAATCAATCAGAACCTTTATTGGCATATCAACAGGACATAATGTCATAGAATCTACTCTCCAAAGCAGCCATTTTCTCTAGTGGAATGGATCTCTGTTGCCTGGAGATCAGTTCTCTTTCTGGGAGATCCACTTGGAAGCTGACAACCTAAGCTGCTGCTACATCAATCCACTTGGAGGCTGAAAACCTAAGCTGCCGCTACATCAGTGGAGCAGGGCTTTAGGATCCAAGTCAATGCAATGACATTCAGATGCAACGATATATATCATCACTCTGTTTCACCCATTTGGCAGCCCATGTAGGTGATGATCCAATGTGAGATTCAAAGGGGAAGGGTCGGGCTAGGGATGAATCAGCCCAAGGATTTCTGAACTTTTCCATTCCATGCTCAGATATTAAGGATCTGATCTGAATCCTGCCTCTCCATTTTCCATTTGCTTTGGCTGGTCTTTAGCAACTGTTCTTCATCTTGGGTTGCCTGCTCTGTGTGTTTCAAAAGTGCCCTCCTTGTTTCCTTTCTGCTGCTTCCCACCACCAAGAACATGCGGTTCATTTGTGCAGATTTTTGTTATGACTGAAGAAAGGGAATTTTTAATATCTTAACAGATGGCCCAGAGAATCTTGCAGTATTGATTTAATTAACGGATAGCCTACCAGCAGATGGCATTTGTGTGTGTGTATGTGGAATGTGAAGCAGCAATCCAGTTGTTTGTCATGGGCCAATGCAATCTATTTTGAGTAGAATTCACTCAGATTTGGTACCTTTTAAGTTTGTGAGAGAATAAGAGAAGATATGAACTGAATGCTTTAAGTGGGAGGAAGCATGTTTAGGGGTAAAATCATCTATCATGGTGGACAGTTGTCAATTTACGACACCATGGGACATCATTAGAACTGTTGCCAGGGGCCATCTACTGTTTTGGAGCCCTCCCAAGCGAAAGGGCTGCCCATCAAAACATAATAGAGGTACTAAATTTGGGAATGAAGAATTATTCTTTCTGAATTTTGCGCTCCCCAAATCCTCAAATCAGTTTCACATCTCTTTCGGATGCATCAGTCTTAATGTTACCAACTTCCATGTAGGGGCTGGAGTATTCCCATAATTACAACTGATCTCCCGATTTCAGAAGTCCTCTGAAGGAAATTGCAGGATTCGAGGGGCAGTCTTTATGCCATCGCATGATTTCTGAGATCTGTGCTTTCCTGAAATTCTGCTTTAACCAGGCACCATCACCAAATCTCCAGGAATATCCCAAGCTGGCATTGGCAACAGTAACTCTTTATTTTTGTGTCATTCTTTTCATTTCCTCACCCCAGTCTCCCCCCATAAAAATACACAGATTTGCAATGCTGTTTGCATAATCAGCTTTATGCACATAAAATGAACATAAATGGTTCACATTGTATGTGTAAATGCAGAATACATTGCACGGAAAACTGCACCCTGTACATGTAATATCAATGGATCTTCAAAAGTCAGTGGATATAAAAAGAAACGTAGGAGGGACTATTTGTTTGTGGAAAGGACATACATAATTCAGTGATTCTCAAACTTGTTGAAATGTGGGATCTCCTTCTATACTTTAGGACCCACTTGCCAAGTAACTCTAGGTTATGTTACCCCTTTCCAGCACAAAACCCAAGAAGCTCAAATTAAATACTGAACAAGTTTGTGTTCCATTTCCTCCCCGCCCCCAACAGTGAGATGTGAAAATCTAACACAGTAATATCACACATTCCCATTACTACAAAATATGGGGGAGAAAATAAGAACATAAGAAGAGCCCTACTGGATCAGACTAATGGTCAATTTAGTCCAGCCTCCTGTCTTACACAGTAGCCAGCCAGTTTCTACAGAGAGCCAACAACAGGGCATAGAGTCCGAGGCCTTCCCTTGACGTTGCTTCCTGGCTCTGAGATTCTGAAGCTTAGTGCCTCTGAATGTGGAGGTTCCCCTCAGTCACTGTGGTTAGTAGCCAGCCACTGATAGGCCTATCCCCCATGAATCTAACTAATCCCCTTTTAAAGCTGTCTGTGCCTGTAGCCTTCACTACATCCTCTGGCAGCAAATTCCACATTTTAGGCTACAGTCAGATGTGCCCCACCTCTAACTGATCCAGGTTATTTTGTAACAGAGACTCATGATCAGACCCACCCTTTTAGCACTCTTCAAAGCCCTTTTACCCCATCCTTGAGCAATCAGACCAGCAGCCAGGGAGTGAGGCCGTCAGGCATTTGTTTGTTTGTTTGTCCTTTGAGCATGCCCACAAACACTGATGAGCCTACTGGGATATATAGTTCATGAGACTATTAGCCATTTTAAAAAAAAGTTTGTCCTCTGAGCACACGCACAAATGCTTATAAGCCTGCTGGGATTTGTAGTTCACTGCCATCTTCCCTCTCTAAACTTTTCAATTATCCCCTTCCCCAAAGCACAGAAAAAGCTGAAGTACAGAGGCATCTTTCTTTGAAATTTTTCATAAAGAAAACAGTTTTGAGCAGCCCCTGTGGGAGGGGGGGAGAGAGAGAGGCACAGATATGCAGTTATGTGCACATTGCTAATTCATTAAAAATGTGACTGGAAAACAATAGAGCAGTCAGACCTACCTGACGGCTTGGGTATGCAAGACAGCGATCCGTTTTGGAACCAGCTCAGACCAACAGGACTAGACTTTCACAGGTATCAAAGAAACATGCACAAAGTGGTGGGGTGGGACTCAGACGACTGGGGCATGACAGACAGACAGATGCTGCTGTCTGGTTGTGCATTTTAAATCCATACGGGAACAGCAACAGCAATGGATCAAACTGCACATCTGATCACAGCCACTCTCTGTGTAAAGTAGCATTTCCTTTTGTCCATCCTAAATCTACTGTCCCCCTGCTTCATTGGATGCCCTTGAGTTCTAGTATTTAGGGAGAGGGAGAAAAATTTATCTTTGTCAACTCCCTCCACCCCGTGCATCATTTTATAGACCTCTATCATGTCCCTCCTTAGTTGTCTCTTTTCTACACTGAAAAGTCCCAGGCTCTTCAGTCTTTCCTCATAGAGAAGGTGCCCCAACCTCCAAATCATCTTGGTGGCCCTCCTCTGTACTTTTTCCAGCTCTGCAATGTCCTTTTTTGAGATACCAGAACTGTACACAGTATTCCAAATGAAGCCACACCATAGATCTATACAAGGGCTTTACAATATTGGCCGTTTTATTCTCAGTCCCTTTCCTAATAATCCCTACCACAGAGTTTGCCTTTTTCACCACTGTAGCACACTGGGTTGCCACTTTCATTGCACTATCCACTATGACCCCGAGATCTTTTTTTTTCCCTTTTCAGTCTCAGCAAATTCAGACCCCATTCACCTATACTTGAAGTTGGGGATTTTTTTTGTCCCAGTGTGCATCACTTTCCACTTAGCGACACTGAACTCCATTTGCCACATTGTCTTCCACTCACCCAGTTTGTAGAGGTCCTCTTGGAGTTCTTCAGAGTCAGTGTTGGTTTTCACCATCAAAATGTCACTTTTGAACACATGAAGCTGCCTTATACTGAATCAGACCCTTAGTCCATCAAAGTCAGTATTGTCTACTCAGACTGGCAGTGGTTCTCCATTGCCTCAGGCTGAGGTCTTCCACATCCCCTCAGGCAAGCTCAGTGACACAGCCCATGTGCTGCATGCTGAAGTTATCAGGTTAATTCTCTGGCATTTCCATTTAAAAGGATCTCAGGAAGCAGTAGTGAGAAAGCCCTTCGGCAGAGATCTTGTAGAGTTGCAGTCCATTTCAGCAGCTGGCACTGGGGGTAGATTGATCTGACTTAGCAACCCAGTAAATCCATGTTTTGTGTGTGTGACTGCTCACATTCAGTTATAGCAACTCTGTGAGGTATCTTTGGCTGCGGCAGCATCACTGAACCAAGGTTACCCATCAAGTTTCATGGCGGAATGGGGATTAGGACCTGTATCTTCCAGATCCTAGCACAATAGTCTAACCCAGGAGTCCCCAGCCTTTTCCAGCCTGTATGCATCTTTGGAATTCTGGTACAGTGTGGCGGGCACAGCCACAAAAGGCTACCATGGGAGGTAGGACCAGCCACAAAATGGCTGCTGCAGTTTACCTTCAGTCACACAGTGAAGATCCCTGTGCTTGGTGGCATCTGCTGCCAAAGCAACATCTGTACAGCCAATCAGAAGCCATACTGGGCAGAAGCCCCAGCTGGGCCTGCCCACATTCTAAAAACACTTGGTGAGCAACAGGAAAGGTATTGGCAGATATCATTGTCCTCATGAGCACCATATTGGGGACCCATACTTCTAACCGCTACAGTGCCCTGGCCTCAAAGCTTTAGAGGGCGGCATGCTGTGCCCTCCAAAATCCGAGTCCTGACCCCACCATGTGCTAGAGGTTACCACAGTTCCAAATGTCTGAAACGAGCATAGTAAACATACACATTAGGGTTGCCAGCCTCCAGGTGGGGCCTGGGGATCTCCCACTTTTACAAGTGATCTCCAGCTGACAGAGATCAGCTCCCCTGGAGAAAGTGGCTGCTTTGAAGGGTGGACTATGGCATTGTACTATGCTGAGGCCTCTCCCCTCCCCAAACCCCACCCTCTCCTGGCTCCACCCCCAAAGTCTCCAGGTATTTGCCAACCCAGACCTGGCAACCCTAACACACACACATGCAGAAATTATGCCACATTTCTCTTTTCCTTTGTCTTTTTTTTTTTTAAGGGGAAAAAAACCTCTGAATATTCTCACTTGAATAAAATTGCTCTGAGCTTTTGACAGAGGTTGCTGGAAAGTAGATGGCGGCATAATGTTTTACAAATGTTAGTATTATAATGAAATCATTTTCTGTAGGTGCCTTCTGATAGTCTAATTAGTATAACATCAGCCATGCTTGAGAACCATTTCCTTTCCTTTTCTGTGGGTTTTTTTTTTAACAACCATCTGTTTTGTCATAAAGTCATCTTTATAAACCATATGCACGCCTCACGCTCATTCTTTGTCTGTGATTCCCCTTTTGTTTCTTCTGGCTTCAGTGTTTCGTACTACAATTTACTATAGCAATCAGACTAGAATGAAAAGGTCCAAAGTCCCACATGCATCTCTACAGTTGAAGGAGGGAAAAAAGGAAAGTCTTAATGAAATAATGGATGGGTGGGGAAACTTTTCTTTCTGTAGCAATCAGACTTTCCAGCAACTTGCCAACGATGTCTTGTTTAAACGAGGGGAGGGTATCAAGGGAAGAACGTAATCAAAAGTCTATACTTCATTGAGAACACTCATGGACATCAGATACTTAAAAGTTTAGTAAAAAAAAAGAAGAATTGGTGGCATACTTAAGGGAGTGATTCCCAGATGTCTTTAGTAGGGGCACTTTGCAACTGGGTCATAGTTTTCCCAGGCAGAGGCTGCCAGGGGGAGGGAAAGCTGAAAACACAGGGGACCAGATAAAGGTGCATTGGCTGGTGGGTGGGAAGAGGGGAAGGATGCAGGAAAAAGGGAGATGCTATTGGGACTGCCAAGGGAAAGAAAGAGGAAATAGTGGGGAGGGAGGTTATATGAAATGTCCCCTGCAAGCCTTTGCTGTTCTCCTTTTTCATACGTGTTGTGTCTGGAAAGCTCAATGGTCACCGTAGATATGTGTGGGGAGAGGGCAATACTGATGGCTGAATCCCTTTTTGTGTGGCAAAGCATTCCGTCATGTGAGCTCCCATCTGCATTCTGAAGAGATACAACCAGGGGTCATTTCAAGCAGCAGCGCACTGGAGCGCCGTTCCGGGAGTAACAAGCCCAGGAGCGGGCACATATGGTGACGTGCTGTGGAAAAAAGCAAAAGCAGACTAATTTGATTTGTATTTTCATGCTTGTTGTAGGGTAGCTTCCCTGCAAGAGCAAAGGAAACCTAAAGTGACTTTAGTCAAAGTGTAAAGCTGGTCACCAACTCTGAGTTGGGAAATACCTGGAGATTTTTGGGGTGGAGCCTGAGTGGTGGGTGATGCCTTCTGACACACTTCTGGTAATGTCAGGGGGTGTGGCATATGTAAAATGACCCCTAGATACAGCCTTAACTCAGCTTAACCACCTCAATGAGAATGAGGCCTGTACAGAACAGGGAACCCCACCCATCGAACTGCATTGGCTGAAAGCGGTTCCCAAGCACCTGAAATGCTGTCAAGAAAGTTAGGTCTCTGTGTTGCCATCTGAAGGTACAATGGAAGGAATGCAAGAAGTCGCCAAGGGGGGCATTTGCTGCAAGCAAGGAGTTTCCTTTGTGGCCCAAACCACAGGAAAAAATATAAATCACCACCTCCATCACATACTTCACTCTACATGCCATGTCATGAATCCCGCCTCCTATATAAATGTATAGCAGGAAATATATGTTGAATCTTGTTCTCAATAGACTTGTCTGGGAATACTTCACCTCAATAACTAGGTGGACCACTGGTCTGATCTAGCGGGGCTCTTCTAATGTTGTTAATTCACATATGAAGAAAAAAAATCAAGTGTATGCTGCACATGGCTTGCATATGTACTCACTGTAACTTGTGAACTTGTCTAGTGTTACCTCCTTTTGGCACCAGCAACTCTCAATTTTCACTCCTCCCTCTCCCAAATTCACATTGTGAATGAGAAAGGAGACCAGTGGAAAGGAAGCCCAGGAACGGAATATGATTCATTTTTAAATTGCCACTGCATTCCTGGTAGCTGTGGAAGCTCAGGAGCACGCTCAGAAGCCTGCACTGTGTCTGGTGGGATTTTGGGATTTGAATTTCTAATTCCTCCTGGTTTCTGAGTTCCAGGAAACACAATGGGAGCTTCCAAGCATGCTCTCAGAAATCTCCGCTGGTGTCACAATGAGCTAGTTTAAAAATGGGTTCTCTCCTCTCCCAAATCTTCCTTACCCTGGCTGTTTGAAAAGTACTGGAGTCGGGAGGCCGGTGGTAGTGATTTCAGCACAGCAAGTTTATTTCAGGTCCAGATGAAGGATAAGAAAACGGAGGTCAGGGGGCCTGCTTATATACCCAGGTAAGCCGCACCCCTGACCTTGCCCAAACAAGGCAGTTGGATAAGGTAATTGAATAAGTTCTAAGTTAATTGAATAAATTTCAAGGTAATCCCAGGATAATAATTGGATAATCCCAGGGGTGGATAAGTCTCAAGGTAACTGAATAAGTTTCAAGGTAATTGGATAATCACAGATTTAGTCACAGAACATAACACTGTTCATCATTTTTCGCCCACCAAAGCGACATTTAATAAGGCAAGAAAGAAAATAGGGGAATGAAGATTCAGTAAAGTGGAGACATGGCAGCAGCTCCCCCAGACTGGTCTTTCTGAAGTTTGAAAGAACTTGGAGGAAAAGTCTGAGTCAAGTCTGCGTCTGTCTTCCAGTGGTTGTGTAATTAGGGTTGTCAGTCTCCAGGTGGAGCCTGGGGATCTCCCCTGCTTTTACCACTGATCTCCAGTGTTCCTAGAACAGCACCAAGTTGGCTGATTGTTTTAATTTTTTTTTTTAATGTGGAAAATTACAATCTTATTTTAACAAACTCATCCTTCAGAGATTTAAAACTTAATCTCCAAAAGTCTGTCTCTTGAGCCATATCAGGGAAAATTAAACAGCGTCGATAGCAATAAGTAATTTTCTTTTTAAAACATTTTTCAAAACTATCTGATCCCACTGAGAAAGTTAAAGGTAATTAAAATCCCACAATTCTCTTGGAGCTCAGTAGTCCTGATTTTAATTTTGACACAGAGAGAGACAGCCCATACAACGAAAACACCCTTGCAAAGACAGTAGGGGAGCATTTGTCTCATCTCAGAGCTCTTTTTTTCAGTAAAGTAAAGTTCATGTAACTGTTCCCACCCTGTGTTCTTCTTTCAAGAAGGAAAAAGGGAGGACCTAAGTGATGACAGAGGACCTCCAAATTTATAAATCGTGAGCGTGGGCCTGCTTTTGAGACAACCCTGACCTGGGTAGCCCCAGCTAGCAGGGTCGTATCAGATTTTGGAAGCTTGGCAGAGTCAGCCTGTCTAGTTTTTGGATGGGAGGCCTCCAGGGAATAGCAGGGATGTGACATGGAGGCGAGCAATGGCAAGCCACTTCTGTTAGTCTCTTGTCTTGAAAACCCTATGGGTTAGCCATAAGTCAGCAGCTGCAACTCGACAGCACACACACACACTTTTGATCCAAGATGGAATTAACTGAGGATGAAAACAGATATAATGTTCAACAGGAGATACCCCTGTAATTTCTCTGTTCACAGAACAAACAAAATATCCTCACAGCCCTGTGACTGGCATGACAGACAAATATGCCCAGAAATGAAATGCTGGTTCCGCCCCATGAAAATTATATGTTACATAGAAGAGGTCTCGTCTTCTCCGCAACCAGAGCTGCCAGATCAAAGCTGGGAGCAGGGCTGCAAGGTATGGGTTGGAAAATACCTGGAGACTTTGGGGGTGGATCTGGGAGAGGGCGGGGTTTGGGGAAAGGAGGGGCCTCAGCAGGGTACAATGCCATAGAGTCCCCCCTCCAAAGCAGCTATTTTTCTCCAGGGGAGCTGATCTCTTGTCAGCTGGAGATCAGTTGTAAAAATGGGGGATCTCCAGACCCCACCTGGAGGCTGGCAACCTTAGCTGAGGGTGAAGAATCCCCTGGCTGTAGCCCCTGCTGCTGATCAGTTGGCCGATGGGGGACTTACTGGGGGGAGGCCCAGGCCAGCGTCACAGCATCATTGCAATGATGTCACTTCCGCTGCCTACCAGAGGTGATGACTTCACATTGCTGGCAACATCACTGCAACACTGACCTAGGCCTCTTCCCTACTGCTGGTCAGTCTCCCCTGCCAGTAGACAAGAGGGACCCTGGCAACCCTGTTCCGAATACTTTTTTCTGTATGTATATGAAGTCATCTCCGAACATTTAATTCCACCTAATGAGAATCTGCTTGGAGGCAACTGTCTCTTCCCGGAGACAAGAGACTCTCCAGCCCTTCTTGCAAGGTGCAAAGTCTCTGTCAGGAAGAAAACAAAGCAAAAATGGTGGCCGCCATATAGACACACCCTTTTGCTTGGTATCCTTAAGAGAGAAGGTGTTGATTCCCTTTTGTTTCTTTTACTTTCTCAGTGGAATAGCATCCCTTTAAATATGAGTTGAGACTCCACTGTTCACATAACAGCCGCAATTGTGTTTTAGTTAGGGTTGCCAAGTCGTACTCACGCACTGGCGGGGGAGAGTCCTTCGCCACCCGGGAGCCTCCCTGGCGCACGCGCAAAGCGCGCGTGCCCGGTGACATCACCCGGAAGTGACGTCACCACGTTGAGGGCGTTGCCAGGGCGATGCTCTGGCAATGTCTCCAACGTGGTGACGTCACTTCCAGGTGATGTCACTACGCTGGGGAAGTCATCCAGGCTGGACGACTTTGGGGGTGGGGTTCCCCCCGCCGTCGAATGCCGGCCGGCGGATCGGGAACCCCTATAGCGGGGGATCCCCTGCCCCCCGGGCTGACTTGGCAGCCCTAGTTTTAGTGCCTGAAATGTGTTTTACATGCATTAGAAGAGGGCAACACCCGCTTTAATTCTCCTATGCAGAACAGCTCACTTAAATTAAGATCAGGTTCTTCCTCTCTCTCTTTTAACTTCAATAATCTGAAACAATGTTCCTATGTAAGCACAAGATAGCACTTTTGCTGTTTGTTGTAATACACAGAGACACAGAGACACATTCACACACACACACACACACACACACACACATATATATATATATAAACCCATTCAGTATTCTGGGCCAGTGAAGCTCCTGCTCACAAGATCCAATCAGCTGAAAAAGGAGGGAGCAAAACGGCAAATCCCTTAAAATGGATGCTAGAGTCATTGTATAAAACACAGCAATTGTATAGTCTGCACACATTCAGAAGTATAACTCAGCAAATGCATCGGGCTGCCGTGGAGGGGTAATCGACACACTGTGCATATCAGAGCCCTAATAGTACATTTTATTCATTGACATACAGCTTTGGGAGGCAGCGGTTTTGAGCAGAGAAGCAGCCGCAGAGGGGTCTTTAACTCTTTTGTGACTATCCCCCCTCCTCAGTAGGGATGCTGTTAAACCGTGCCTTTGCTAGCACAGGTTTGGGAAAAATATTCAAAATACTTAAAACGCTCAGAGGTACGACAGATCTTTGCTTCACTGGAGGAGACATTTGTTTTAGTTTAAAACAACTTTATTACTAAAGGATAGGGATCACAGGAAGAGAGATCTTGGTTTTGTAGTAGATAACTCAATGCAAATTTTGAGACAGTGTGCGACTGCAATGAAAAAGACCAATGCTGTGCTGGGGATTATTAGGAAGGGAATTGAAAACAAATCAGCCAGCATCATAATGCCCCTGTATAAATCGATGGTGCAACCTCATTTGGAGTACTGTGTACAGTTCTGGTCGCCACACCTCAGAAAAGATATTATAGCATTGGAAAAAGTGCAGAAAAGGGCAACTAGAAGGATAAAAGGGTTGGAACACTTTGCCTATGAAGAAAGGTTGAAGCGCTTGGGGCTCTTTAGCTTGGAGAAATGATGGCTGAGGAGTGACATGATTGAGGTTTATAAGATTATGCATGGGATAGAGCAGGTAGAGAAAGAAGTCCTTTTCTCCCTTTCTCACAATACAAGAACTCGTGGGCACTCCATGAAATTGCTGAGCAGTCGGGTTAGAACAGATAAAAGGAAGTACTTCTTCACCCAAAGAGTGATTAACAAGTGGAATTCATTGCCACAGGAGGTGGTAGCGGCTACAAGCATGGATGGCTTCAAGAGGGAATTGGATAAACATATAGAGCAGAGGTCTATCAGTGACTATTAGCCACAAAGTATAGATAGAAACTCTCAGTCTGGGGCAAGTGATGCTCTGTATTCTTCGTGTTTGGGGGGCAACAGTGGGAGGGCTTCCTGCCCCCACTGCTGGACCTTCTGAGGGCACCTGGTGTTTTTGGCCTCTGTGTGACAGAGTGTTGGACTGGATGGGCCATTGGCCTGATTCAACATTGGCTTCCCTTATGTTCTTCGCTACAAAACAGCAACATACTAGAGCTACATCTTGCTGCATCTTACTCTTAAGACATGGTGAGATCAGAAGAATGGAGAATCTCTTTCTCCTTGACCCCTAGAAGGAAGTCACCTGAATACAGTAACCAATCAATATAGCAATACCCCTTTAGTTTCCCCGGGCTTTTCTTACATTGGCTGTCTGCCAGGTTCCCCTTCCAGGTCACTCTAAACAATAGCACTGGAGGTAACCAAGTTAACCCTATAATGACTGGAATGTTCAGATCTTGCTAACACACATTTCCAACAGATGCCACTATCAAGCTGCCCGTGGAAGTACAAAGACCTGTCAGGGTAAACACAAGTGTAGAGGGACCCCCATTGCTGGTAGTGGGGAGATCCACACTGATGTAAATAGAACAGTGATGTAAGTAGAAACTCCAGCCTGGGTAATCAATTTAGAAAGACAAATGGACAACATGATGGTATCATGGAGATTCAAGGGGGAAACATACATAGTTAGACAGCAGGTTGTTATGGACCCTGGCCAGGGGTTCCATAGGTCCACAGAAGTTCCCAAAGAACTGACACAAGAGTTCTGGGTTTACTTTCAAGGAGATCTTGAATAACTCATCAGAGTTATCAAAGAAGAAGCAGGCTAAGCCTCAATCAGCTGGCCTCAAAATGCACACATGGCCAGCAAAGCTTAGTCAAACCTCAAAACAAAGAGCATAACTAAAACTAGGCATCTTCTACCCTAATGCTGGTGCGAGTCAAATAATGATGACTCGAGCTCTCCTGAAAACTTGAATGAGCCAGGCCATCATGCACTTGGCTTCCAATGGGGGGAAGAAACAACCCACGTGCAAAGTACTGGAGTCGGAGACTCATTGGAGTGAAATTAGCAAGCATGTTTATTAGCTTGTCAAGATGAAGCATGACACCCAGGGCTCAGGGCCCTCTTTTATTCTGGCCAGAGCCACACCTCCAACCTTGCCCAAATGTCCCGATAGGGTGTTAAGATTGTGGGTACAATCACAGGTTCCCTAGAGGATTGGTGGCACTAGATTGGTGGCAAGTTATGATCTGGCCAGCTATTGTTCTTCCTGACCCAAGCTCAGGTAGCTGGCCTGGCCATGTGAGTTTGGCCATGTGGCAGTCGCCATTATGGGGAGCACATGGCGACCGGCCGCCATTGCATACATTCCACCAAGCCTGGGAGTTAAGTGCTGCTAACAAGCCTGAGAGAAAGTTCCCCTGAGAGCAGCTAATACTGTCCTCTCCCAGGACTCAGGGCAACTAAGCACCAGCATGTAGCAAAGATGGAGTCCAATACACAGGTCCAGCTAGCTGAGCTAGAATTCTTTCCCAGCCACACTTCTTGAAGGTGGAGCTACAGTGAACATGGGACTGCCACTGAAAATGGCACTGTGGTGTTCTTTGGTTCCCCATCCTTATTCCACATCACTGCCATATTGACCATAATGCATAATTCCACTTTAGATCCCTTTCAGTGGAGATGTGACTCTCAAAGAAAGAAATCTGATTGGATATGTGACAGCCTTTTGTTATCTTGCTGCTTTTTGTGATTCCTGATTTGCTAGAGCAGACTCAGGACAAATTCCTTGGTTCTTAAAAATGGTACCACAATTGCAGATTGGGGAATGAAGCAGTCGTGAAGAATGAGTGAAAAGGATAAGCAAGGTTTTGTTTGTTTTTTTATGATTTTTTTTATTGAAGTCACCATTTTCATTAGACAGTACATTCATCTTATGTTTTTATTGACCTCTTTTTATTTTTCTTCCTCCTCCCCCCTTCTAGGCTTCCAGCATACCCCACACCTGTACTTAGACTTAGATTAACAGGCAAATTACTAATTAAAAAAGATTGAGTATTTAGCTCTTTTTCTATAACATATGTACCTCTAATGTTTTTATATATTATTCCATTCCTAAAAATGTTAGATACATATACAGTTATTACAGATTTTTCAATAGTTAGAAAATGTAAATATATTTCCCTTTAATTCAATACACTTTTCTGTATATTCTTGCAGATCTTTCCATTCTTCTAAAAGTATCATAGAATCTTGATTGTTCAGTTTCTTAGTCCATTTGTCCATTTCAGCCAAAAATACTAGTTTTCTGAGCCATTCCCAAAGCTCTGGAGTTCTTTCATTCTTCCAGTTGTGTGCATAAACCATTCTTGCGGTTGTCACCATATACCATATCATTGTCCGTTTACTGACATCTATATCTTCCAACTTAAGACCTAGCAAAAACAATTCTGGTGTTTTTTAAAAAGTACATTTCACAATTTTTTGCATTTCCTCATATATCATTGACCAATAGTTCCTCGCTTTTTCACAAGTCCACCACATATGATAAAAGGAACCTTCTTTTTGTTTACATTTCCAACACTTATTAGATACATGTTTACTAATAATTGCAATTTTTTTAGGTGTCATATACCATCTATACATCATTTTATAGCAATTTTCTTTAAGACTATAAGCAAGGGGTTTTTCATGGATCTCTGCTCCCTACCCCCTTAGAACTTTTGGGGGCAAAACACCGTATTAAAAGCACCTTCTATGAAGAGAGACTATTTTGTCTCCTATGCTACATTAAATATTATTCACATTAAATTTTAATTAAGCAAGATACAGTTCTAAGGGAAAAAAATATCAAGATTGTGTCAAGATTGCTGAAGAACTGCCCCTCATAAGAAAAGGCAAAACATATAAATAATTGAAAAAGAATTCAACTTCTTGGTAGGGTTACGACCCTCTAACCTGGGAAATTGTGGATGATCTAGTTTTTCATTGCATTAGAGGAGCAAAATGAGCCGGAAACCTTATGATGACAGCAGTACAATAATATTAATATTAATAATATATATATTTTTTCCCGGCACAGTAATTCCAGAGTTGGTAAAAGATGCTGAGCATGACAGATCTGTCAGACTAAGTACCCTTATTAAGTTACATTTGTCCAAAAAAGAAAGTCTGGAAAAATTGAAATTCTTGAGAATTTTAAGACAGACATGATAGCCAGGCAGACTTACCTTGATTCAATTCCTTCACTGACACAAAGTAAACTCCAGTTCAGATTCCCTTGATGCTCACTATAGAACTTCACTCTGAGCACCATAGTGACCAGCTTTGCACCTGTGCAGTAGCCAGTTGTCTTATGGGGTAGATTATGCCTTCGTAATAAGGAACAAATTTGTGTTGCAGTCTGCTTTTGCAATCGCACTTTCTGTAAACTAAATAATTACAAAAGAAGAGAGATATCTCTAATTGTTGTGGCTGGGCCATTCGTGAAAGTGACCTATCTGTCAAGCATGGAATTACTTAGAGGTCCTCTTCTCTTTGTACCCAAGCATTTAGACGCATTCCTTAAACAAACCGACGGAGGATTCACTGTCAACATCATCTGTCCTGAAGCAGTCATAAAAATGGATCGCCAGATTAGCTATGGGTTGGACAGTCAACGTTCCAGTGTAATTTCCCTACGGCAGGGAGCATGTCACGGGTGTGTGCTGGACCCTTTATTATTTAATTTATATATCCTCTATACGATTTCTGCCATCTCTGCCAAGGACTGTTATTCTCCATCCATTTCTAAAATTAAAGTTTCTACCCTACTTTTTGCTGATGATGCAGTTCTCCTCTCAAGACAACATCACGACCGTCCTCTCTGATAGACGCTTCTGTCTCTTACTGTCTGGAAGAACGCCTGATAGTTAACTATCAAAAATCTGAGATTGCTGCTTTTTACTTTTCTTTACGTTATTTACAGTCGATGACCAGAATACACATAAGTAAGAAAAAAAGACCATAACCTGATAAAATATAAAAATTAAGGTATACAAATATAAAAATGTATAAAAATAAATTAAAACTAGTGCTAATACAAATACAGCAATTTGTAACCTAATTAAATAAAAATATAAATATAGAATACCGTCAGCTACTTATCTTCCACATTAAGCTGGGAAATATGTATAGAATACAGTTTAATCGCTTGGGAGCAGAATTTAGCAACTTTCCAGGTGACTTCTATACTGACATCAGAGAGAAGTATATTAAGATGGTTGGGGTTTTTTTTGGCGGGGGGGCTTAATGGTTTGGTTAGACCAGATATTAACTTGGTTAGTGCAAAGCGGCTCATGTGAAAAGATTAGCTACAGCAGCATCAAATATTATCTGTCGTTTCTTTTCTTTTTCATATGGGGCTCAGTATATCCCAAGTCTCATCAAACCGTTTGATGCCTGGTATCTGGATAGATAAAACAGGGGAGTCCTTGGATTCAGTTCTTCCGAAATTCCTGTGTTCTGTTTGCGGGATTCCGAATTGTGTCGTGGGGTTGGCCCTCCGAGCTAAATTGAGACAACCATCTCTTGAAGGTCATGCTTAGTTGAAGACTTTCCCCCTTAAAAGTTAAAATTGTACACTCCGACACCCAAGAGAGCTACCTCGGCTTAGTCAGAGAGGATTCTTATGTTTCTCACTGGGATAAACTTGTTGAGCAACGACTACAGCTCCTCATTCTTTCCTTGGACTCTTCTGTATTCATTTATGAGACAGGAAGACACGAGAACAATTAAGAAACATCTATGCAGTGGCATACCAGGGGCGGGACGGTAGGAGTGGTCTGCCCCGGGTGTAGGGAATAAGGGGTGCGTTGTCTGTAGAGAATTCGAGCCATACAAAAATTCAGTGTCCCCTCCCCAACCACACCAATTTTGAAGCTACCCCTAAAACTCGTCTCTTTCTAGGCATTTTCCCTGCCCCACTTGCAGGTGCACCAATTATCACCACTTTTGGAAGCCCTCTGGCACCTCTAAATGATGCCCAACCTTGTTCCTTGCCCACAGTCATGGGGCAGCTCTTTCTTGGCAAGCACCAGCCTCCACCATGGGTGTTTGCCTGTTGGCCACACTGGGGAATTCTGAGGTAGCGGAGTGCTCAAAACCCCTTTTTGACTTGTGTGCTGGCTTTGGTCAGGGGGGCAGGAGGGAGGTCTCTCAACTTGCTCTATTGGTGTCTAGGATTGCCAGATCCAGGTTGGAAAATACCTGGAGACTTTGGGGGTGGAGCCAGGAGAGGGCATGGTTTGGGGAGGAGAGGGACCTTAGCATAGTATAATGCTATAAAGTAGTGAAATCAGCTCATACATTTATTAAGAGGTCAGAACTAGACTGCTTAGCCGGACTCACAGGACCGCTTAAATCCCCGTTCTTGACCACACCCAACACCTGTGATTCACTATTTACAGTGCCCTTGCATCCTATAGGTCTGTTTAAGCATGCAGGTTTCCCCATTGGTTTCATCTTGGATCCTCAGGATCTATTGTCCTTGGATGTGAAGCTTGACAGCTTCTTCTGGCCACGTGTTTGACTGACCGCATGCACAATTCTTTGGTCGGAACGTAACAAATACCATAGAGTCCACCCTTCAAAGCAGCCATTTTCCCCAGGGGAGCTGATCTCTGCCAGCTGGAGATTAGTTGTCAAAGTGGGCGATCCCCAGGCCCCACCTGGAGGCTGGCAACCCTATTGTCAGTACAAAAGAAGGAGCCAGCCTCCTGCAGAATCAGGGACATGGATATGAAGGAAAGGATCTACTTAGACCTGCGGAGTAGGACACCCTCTGACATAAACCAGTATAAGGAGATTTGGGGGCAAATGGGGATTGGAGGAGGAGGGAGAAGTTTGCTTTGTAGGAGGGTTTGCCAGCAAACCACAGAAACAACTCACCCCTTCTCTCCCTCCCTCCCTCCCTCCCTTCTCCTGCTCTTCCTCAGAAGCTGCCCGGCTGAAATAGAGGCCCATTCCGCATCCAGCATTCACTCCATTGTTTTACCAAACCCACACCGGAACAGAAAAAAAGTTGTCCGTGAAATGGCCACAAATCTATGCAGACGGTACCGTAAAACCGAGAGATTAAAGGAAGTGAAAATGGTGTGCAGTTGGAGGCTACCATAAAATCCAACGGTCAAAGAAAGTGAAAGTGGCGTGCAATGTACAGGGGAACTTCTGCTCCAATGTGGCTTTGGCAAAACAGCAGAGCAAATGCTAGATGCAGAATGGGCCAGAGTTGTTTTGCACCGGGGCAAGCAGGCACCGGGGGGGGGGGAGTTTACCTTAACTCTCCAGTGGGCTTAAAAACCAAATAGGATACAAATACGCTGGCCAACTCCCAACCACTCCCTGCTGCAGGGCTGGGGGAAAGTAAGTGGGAAAGGAGCACGTTTCCTTCTCCCCAGCCTCAGCTTACTTTCTTGGCCAGGATGTCACTCTTCCGCTGCCCCAGTGAGCCTGAAACTTTATGTGTACCTGGCTTCTTTCAAGGGCTTGTTTTTTTCCCCCTCGCCCCCCCACCAGTCTGCCCCAGGGCCAACAGGATTGTGGAATGGAGGGAGAGAGTGTTAAAAATTATCTATTTTGGGTGTCAAATAATCTAAGTATGCCACTGTGTCTAGTAGTATGATTATAACAGTACAATCTTTAGAGCACGGCATGTTTGTTCTCCTCAATTTGCTGGTATTCTTCCACCTGGAAAGCTTCCCAATTACTGCTTGTATTTGACTACTCCTCGCTATAATTGTGTCTTTATGCTGGTGTGTCTTAATGCCCTATCATTTAGAATTTTGTAAGGGGGGTATCTACTAGAGTTTTTGATTGTGGTAGAGGTAGTGTAGACGCCCTGTATCATGGGACGTTTAGATGTTATTACTTTTCTGAGCCTTAAAATCTTTTAATTCTTCCTTTGTTCCAAAATATAGATCATATGGAGACATTATGTCTTTTATTAGAAGATAATAGCAGACCTATCACTCTTTAACTGCAAAATGTTATGCATCTGTGATAGATTTTCGCAGCTGCTCAAATGGGGTCTAGCCTTTTCTATATTTTAGTAACCTGCTTAGAACTAATAAATTGAGAAGCAGTATGAGGTAGAGAGAGATTAGCTAGTTTCATGGGCAGAGACCTAAGGGACACAGAGAGTACTAAGTACTAAGTCTCAGTTTTAAAAATTCAAACATTTTCCTTGTAAATGTGTACCTTTTAACTAGGGTTGCCAAGTCCCCCTGAGGGGCGGGGAAACCCCTGCTGGATTGGTCCATTCCCCGCCGGCCCAGATTGGACCGCCAGGGGGAACCCTGCCCCCAAATTGTCAGGCTGTGGTGATGTGCCCAGCGCACTGACATCACCCAGAGGTGACATCATCGTGTCAGGCACATTTTTTGGGGGGACACTTTATAATTCGAGGGGAAACTCTATGGTTTTGTTCTTAATTGAGCTCCTTTGCTCTCCAGGCCTTTTAATTGGATCAATTAAGCAGATTGTAAGTGTTTCAAGGACAGAAATGTTTCTGTGTGGTACAAGTGTTGTTATTATGAGTGCATTGGATAGTGTGGCTTATAGCCACAATCAGGCCTACAGACTTGTGACTTGCCAAACTAAATATAGCTCCCAATCATTGTATGGTAGCCCACCAGGTTTGCTTTTCTGGAACTGCAAAATTAGGAGGAATTAGCAAGTGTCCGGCAACCTGCCATTTCAAGCTGGTGGGTTGCATTGATCATTATATATATAGGACTGCCAAGTCAGCCCGGGGGGCGGGAGATCCCCCACTACAGGGGTTCCCGATCTGCCGGCCAGCATTCGGCCGGCGGGGGAAACCCCGTCCCCAAAGTCGTCCAGCCTGGACGACTTCCCCCATGTAATGACGCCCTGGCAACGCCCCCAACGTGCTGACATCACTTCCGGTGAAGCTCCCGGCCGGTGGAGGACTCCCCCCCGCCGGTAAGTTCAACGGACTTGGCAACCCTATATATATACCATTACTCTACACAAAATGGTTAGTGATTGCCCTCCTCTTTTGATGCCTCTGTTGTGGTTGAAATTTCTGGGAGCACCAGGTTTTCTTTTCAGATAGGTTTGCCAGCTCTGGGTTGGGAAATCCCTGGTGATTTGTGGGTAGAGTTTGGGGAGGGGAGGGAACTCAGGAGGGTTGCAATGTCATAGAGTACACCCTCCAAAGCTGCCATTTTCTCCAGGAGAACTGATCTTTGCATTCTGTAGATTTGCAGGCCAAACCTTGAGGGAGAACAACCCTATTTTATCAGTTAGCATGTGCCACTGCACCCCACAGATCTGTTCAGGTAATGACAGGGCTCCCCTCTAGCTTCAATGGCCTCATGCTGACACAAAAATTGAGAGAGAGGAAAGGGCTGCTATTTGCAGAACAGATCTGTGGGGCCAATCTGGTTTAACCCAAGAACATATTTTATCCCATTGCAACAATTCTCTTACAAAGGGATTTCAAAGGGAGATTAGGAAGAGATTATATATTCAATAAAGGTAATTGGATTGGATTGAATAGAAAGAGAGACTGCTGAATTGCAACTGATAATGAAGCTCAAGACAATGCATCCACCTGGACTTAATCCAGACTGAGGTTTCCTGTTTCATTACCAATGCTGATGTCTCCACACTTACTACCTCTCTGCATATCGTACCTAATTGAATTAGGCTTACTATTGTCATTCACCTGCTATTGTCATTTGCCTGCTATTGTCATTCACCTGCTTTTGTCATTCGCCTGCTAATGTCATTTGGCATCTGAAATCACTCTGCTTTCCAATATACAGGACAGGCAGACTCACATTCTAGCTGTATCTGTAGAAGTGAGCAGTGACTCACAAAAGTTCATGCCCTGCCACAAATACTGTTAGCTTTTCAGATGCTCCTGGACTCTTGCTTTTTTCTACTCCCATTGTAGCTGTTTGTCTGCCTCACTTTCACACACAGCCTAGGGACTGCTGTTATTTTTTTTGTCACCTAGCTCTGTTCTAGGCTTACCTGCTGTTACTTGTCAAGTCTGAATGGTTGCAATACAGTCACTAAACCTAGGTTTTGCTGTGTTGCAAATTAGTGTATCTTTCCTGTAGCATGGGCTTGAGAAGCAACAACCTTTTGGACACGCTTTGTGCTTTCGACCGCACTGCAGGTCCTGGGTCAGCCGAAGCTGTATTTCTCAGAGGACTCTTCCCTAACCTACTAATTTATCCTTGCATGTACAACCTGATTATTCTTCCAGCTCCCCATTATTTCCCAAATGATGTCAGTCGTGGGGTTTCACCTGTATGAGTGGCATTTACGCAAACCACTCAGACGTAATCAGTGCCAGTTGCCTGAATTAACCTTACTCGTGTTGCTAAGTATTTTCTTATACTTCCTTTCTTAGCAGGTCAATTTTGATGAATTACAGGCTGCAGTGGGCTGCGCACTGGGTATGAAGCAGCTGTGCAAAGTGCTGTTTGTCACTTGCCAGCCCGAAAGAAGCCATTCAAGTACATCTGTCAATTGTCCACGTTTTTACTTCTTAGGAATTAGGGCACGAAAGCCATCCCTCTGGGTGTCTCCAGTAGAAGTACTGAGTAGAGGTGGCATGTTTATATTCATGGCATCACCCAATCATGAAATAGGGGGGACAGCATCAGTACCACCTGCAAGCAGAAGGGCTGGCCAGAATGAAAACTGGAGTGCTGGGACAAATCTCACAGAAAGGCCTAGGGTGGTTGTAGGGCATTGTTCCATCAATTAAGCATATGTGGGTCAGTTCAGAGGCAGAGTAAGGAAGGGGAATGCCTGAACTTAGACCCTCTGATGGAGGAGGGGATAGGTGCAGAAAGGCAGGCAAGTAGAAGAAGAAGAAGAAGAGATTGGATTTATACCCCGCCCTCCACTCCCCAAGGGAGTCTCAGAGCGGCTTACAAACTCCTTTTCCCTTCCCCTCCCCACAACAGACACCCTGTGAGGTAGGTGGGGCGGAGAGAACTCTTTCCCAAGCTGTCCTTGAGGGAACAGCTGGTACAGAGCTATGGCTTGCCCAAGGTCATCCAGCCAGGTGCAAGTGGAGGAGTGGGGAATCAAACCCGGTTCTCCCAGATTAGAGTCTGCGCACTTAACCACTACACCAAACTGGCTCTCAGTAGGCCACAGGTGTAGGATTGCTGCCTTGGAGCTCAAAAACCACAAAGAAGGGGTGTGTGGTTCTGCAGGAGGAAGTACTGGGCCGATTCCACACAAAGGCTTTGCTTCCCTTTCCTCCCAGGTTTAATTGGTCCGAGTCAGTGTGCGCGTTTCCGCATTACATGAATCTGACCCGGGTTGATGACAGTTCTTCATTTCTGCATCTGTCCTTGCCCTGAATCTTGAGCCCCCACCCATCTCCCCCCTTTTTTAAACGTAGGTGGAGTTGCGTTATGACATCGTGACGCAACAAAGCCGTGATTGGCCATCTGAGCTTCCAAGCCTGTGAAAATCATCCGTGTAAGAAAAAAAAAGCTTACACCAGAGTTTGAGGGGAAATGGAGGGTGGGAAAGGGATGGGAAATGCAGGGGGAACATGCAACACTAACACATGTAACCCCAGCAAAAATTGTGGCCACACCACCATGCCACCCGCAAAAAATGTTAACCACACAACAATGGATCAATGTCGTGTCGTGTTGTTGTAATGCAACGGGAGGGGGGGGAACAGTTTGCGCTGTGCCTCAAAGCCATCAATACATATTTTTATAGTGGCATGACTCAGGCACGTCTTTTGTGCAAAAGATGCAACACAGAAATGTGCAGACATCAACAACAAAAGTACATTTTTAAAAAGACATTTAAATGCCAGTCAGTGGTGGATCAATGTCGTGTCGAGTTGTTGTAACGCAACAAAGCAGGGAACAAAAAAAAAAAAAACCCACTCACACCAGGGCGGGAAAGGGAAGGGAAAGGGGAGAGAAAGAAGCAGAGGGGCATTAAAGGGGTGGAGCAAGAAACCCCAATTTCAGAGTTCCCCACTTGACTTCACTCCCGTGACAAAAAAAAAAAACCCTGAAAATCCAAAAAACGGAAGATCCGGGGAAAACGATGATTACATTCGGGCCAACTGCAGACCTAGAGCAACAAGTGGGGAACTGTTGCTCTGCCCCGGATTTTATCGGGGAGTGACGCCGGGGCAACAACTAGTGCGGAATCGGCCCTGGTGTCTATGCCTTATGACAGCTACCACTAGTTAGAGGTAGGGCTCTGAGGTTCAGATACAGAGTATTGGAATGGATTGAGGTTCAGATGCAGAGTACTGGAAGGGGCATAGAGATAGCAGTGCTACGGTATCATTCAGACACCTTGGTTCCCAGTTCACTTGGGAAGTCCACCAGACTCTACCTGATTAGTCTGCTGGGTGGGACAAGCCATGCTCCCAGAAGCAAGCAAGCAAGAAAACGGTGGAACAATACGATGGGTAGGGCTAGCTGTGACTAATGTTGCACACTGTAAGATTACTGGCACAAGGGCATTAGCCTGCACCATTAACATGATGCTTATAAACCATACTGGGGCCCAGGGAGACAATAGGTTCTTCATCCACTCTGTGGACGGGCCAGTTTGGTGTAGTGGTTAAGTGTGTGGTTTGATTCCCCACTCCTCCACTTGCAGCCACTGGATGACCTTGGGCAAGCCATCGTTCTGTCAGAGCTGTTCTCTCAAGGACAGTTCTGGAAAGAGCTCTCTCAGCCCCACCTACCTCACAGGGTGCCTGTTGTGGAGAGGGGAAGGAAAAAGAGTTTGTAAGCCACTCTGAGACTCTAAGTGAGTGAAGAGTGGGGTATAAATCCAATCTTCTCCTCCTTCTCCTCCTCCTTCTTTTTCTGTAGCCTCCAGCGGCTCACCATAAAGACTATGGCTGAGGACAGACTGGCAATCTAAAGCGGGGCAGGCACGCTTCGCAAACGGAGGAAAGGCGCACGTTCAGACATGCGCATCTGTCCGTCGGCTCCGTTGCGTACTTACCCGTCTCCCAGTCGCTTTCCTTCCGCTTTACCCGGACACTGGTTTTTCCCGGTGTTCAGGGGCCTTCCTCCGCATGCCTCCCGCTTCCAAACAGTGTGAACTGGAAGAAGCGGGAGGCATCCGGAGGAAGTGTGAATGCACCGGCAAAAAGTTTTGCGCATGTGCGCATGTGCGCACATGCGAAAAACATCAAAGGAAAACCAAAAAAAGTGCAGCGGCGCGCGCGAGCTGGCTATGCGGCAGTCTGAACGCTCCGTGGCAGTCTGAACGCTCCGTATCGCCGCTGATCCGCATTGCTCTGGCCAGTGTGAACGGCCAGCTCCGTGGGTTTTTTCCCCCGCTCCAGTTCCCTCCGCTTTGCCTCCACTTCAGATTGCCAGTCTGTCCTCAGCCTATGAATACTCAGATACTGAGGCTGCCTATTTAAGTCCAACACGATCTTAACAAGGTTTCTATGATGTTTGGTATCATTTAATCCCCTTCCTTGCAGCCCCTCTCATAGCTCAGTAGAATTCTGTCTCTTTGTAACTCCTCCCACTTCCGAAGAGAAATAATATTTTCTCTTTCAATAAAATCTATGTGGGAGTGGATGGGAATGGAAGGAAATTTCCTATCTCCCTGTTGCGTTTTGGAACTTGGTATTTCTGTTGCCTGCTTCTGATCCCCCCCCCCCCCCAAATTAGAATTCATTCTTGTAAAAGCTGGCAAGGCTTAATACAGCTGCTGCATCAGCATCCCGCCACACTTCACACCAAAGCCTCTGTTCTTTTCTTTTCTTTCTTTAATGCCTCCCCAGAGCCTGAATATGTCTTGGGCACTTCAACATTTCATACATCTCACCGTGGATTTGGGACTGATAAATTCTGTTCCTTCCATTTGGAGTTCGTTTTGCCTTGACAGCACGATCTATTAAAACTCGCTCTAATTGTTGAAATCTTTCTCCTTTCATTCCAACCCACCGCCACCAATTACTGTACATTCTCCCAGATGATCAATGTCAGGTCTTTCTTCTAATCATTTTAATCTGCTCCACTTTATGCATTGATAATTCTGGATGCAGTCTTCCAGAAAGAATGTTTGCAGGATGGAAACAGTACCAAAAAGACTTTATACATGTAATTCCCTCCCAGATACAAAATCCCACTGTTAAAATAATCAGCCTTACAAAGAAAGAATATAGAAATGTGAATAAGATGGTTCCGGATACTAGTAGACAAATTACCCCTAGCAGGGTATAAATCTAATAAATAAACAAACAAACCTTCAAGAAGAAGAAGAAGAGATTGGATTTATACCCCGCCCTCCACGCCCCAAGGGAGTCTCAGAGTGGCTTACAAACTCCTTTTCCCTTCCCCTCCCCACAACAGACACCCTGTGAGGTAGGTGGGGCTGAGAGAGCTCTTTCCCAAGCTGTCCTTGAGGGAACAGCTGGTACAGAGCTATGGCTTGCCCAAGGTCATCCAGCCAGGTGCAAGTGGAGGAGTGGAGAATCAAACCCGGTTCTCCCAGATTAGAGTCCGCGCACTTAACCACTACACCAAACTGGCTCTCTACACCAAACTGGCTCTCAAGTCACCATCTCAGTATCCACCACCACCTGAATTGAATGTTTAGAATTCCCCCTTCCCCGAGTTTATCCCAAGTAGCCATTTTAAGTAAAAATCAAATGATTTTGCCCCCTCTCCGTATGTTATGACAACTGTCCATTCCTCAAATGTTTCTGTGGTGGAGCAGTCCTGTTCTGATCTGCAGGCCCTGTTCCACCCAGCCCTCCAAAGTTTTCCCAATACCAGGAGGGGCTTTCTCTCTTTCTGTCTAACCACCGCTACCACCTGACCTTTGTAGGAATTACCCACTGGGAGGGTCAGGACTCCTAGCTTCCCTTCCAAGCTCTAAGGCCTTAACCTCAATGTCTCCCCTGACCCAGGGCCTGGGTACTGCAGGAATTGCTTACTGTTTTGTGCACCACTGGGGGAACAGCCACTTGCCAACTGACGACCCTCTCCTTCCTCCTGGTGCTCCTTTTAAAATAGTGTGTCCAAGACGGTAGAAGGCTATGTGGCACAGAGAACTATGTGCAAGATCAAAAGTTACAGAGTATTAATTTAAAAGAAAATAGTCAAACATATTCTTAACACAGCACCAGACTGAGCAAGGGATTCAAAAGAAAATGGTAAAAAGCAGTTCCCCTGTTCTTCCCTTTATACATGCCCTATCAGATGTTAAAATGTAATGCATGGTTCTTAGCTTAGGAAGTTACAGGTTTTTACAGGCAATCCATTACTTTCAAGCCTTCTTCAGGTATGTAGGCCAGCACATGGCAATAGCCACCTCCTCTAGAGCCCAGTTAAGAGTTCTATCTGCCTCGATGGAATCAGCACCAAATAGCCCCTCCCTCCTTGTTCCCAGGAGTTTTATCATGCCTCATTCTCTACCTACTGACCAGATCAGGCTGGGTCAAAGAAGCTTTTCCTGAAGTCTCCAGGACGTTCTTCCTGAAGTCTTTCTAGTCTTAATTCCTCCAAATCTCTATTCCCTGCTTGGGAGGAGGGGCCTGACCATCCCATTGTCTCTAGTTAGACTTATTAGCATGAGGCTGAAAAAGCAATTGAATTGACTTCCCCCGTCTTGCCTTTTCTCAGCCAAAGGGGGGGGGGGGGGGGAGAAACACATTTTAAAACTCAAAGTGAAAATTTAATCACAGTTCCTATTACTCAATTTCTGAATACTAAGCTTCACACTATGTAAAGAAATGTTTACAGGACCACATGGGAAGCAATCTGTGGGAGTACATATTTTACAATTGATAACAGTACTGTAAAACTAATCCCTAACGTCATCACTGAAATTAGGGAGGGAGAGGCTATGACTCAGTGGTCGAGCATCTCCTTAGCATGCAGAATAAGGTTGCCGGGTCCCCCCTGGCCACCAGCGGAGGATGGGCTGTAGGGTTGCTGGATCTGGGTTGGGAAACTCCTAGAGATTTGGGGGTGCAGCCTGGGGAGGACAGGGACCTCAGTGGGGTGCAATGCCAGAGATTCCACCCTCCAAAGATCCATTTTCTCCAGGGGAACTGATCTCTGTAGTCTGGAAATGGGCTGTAATTCTGGGGGCCTCAGGTTCAATCCCTGGCCACTCCAGCTAGAAGGATCAGATATGAGGTGATGTGAAAGACCTCCACCTGAGATCCTGGAGAGCCACTGCCAGTCTAAGTCGATAATACCTAAATAGACTAATAGTCTGATTCAGTATACACAGGGGTCCGTTGGGGCCGGAGTGAGTAGGGCAGTAGGGCAGCCATGGGCTGAATCAGATTCTCTAATCTGATTCAGTTTGCCACCGAATTGCCATTGAACTTTGGTGGCAACTTTAAAAGTGACTGGAGGGGAGGGGGTTTGAGAGAGAGGCTCCAAACTTGCAGGGTAGCTGCTGGGGCCTCTCCTTGAAATGCCCACCAAGTTTCAAGAAGATTGGACCAGGGAGTCCAATTCTACAGGCCCCAAAACAGGTTGCCCCCATTCCCTCCATTGTTCTCTATGGTAGGAAAAAAGTTAACATTTCCCCCTCCATAGAGAACAATGGAGGGGATGGGACAATCTGTTTTGGGGCCCACAGAATTGGACCCCATGGTCCAGTCTTCTTGAAACTTGGTGGGTATTTCGAGGAGAGGCCCCAGCAGCTACCCTGCAAGTTTGGAGCCTCTCCCTCAAACCCCCTTTCCTCTAGCCCCTCATATACCCTATGAGTTTTTGCCATTGATTTCAATGGCCCATAAGGTATAATGGGGCTGAAACTGACATTCCCTTTCTGACACACTTCTGGTGATGTCAGGGGACGTGGCATATGCTAATGAGTTATGCTAATGAGTTATGCTAATGAGCTCCTGCACCTCTTTTTCTACGAAAGGACCCCTGAGTATACATCATCTTCATGTGTGCATGTGTATAATGTGTTGGATCCTGTAAAGTTTTATGCCATAGCACGAGAAAAGAGAGGTCTCTTTGAACCCTCAAAAAGGCATTATTGGGTACTGTGGGACCTGTGTGAACCAAAGGCCATGCAACATGGGGCTGCAACAAGCAGGAAGATCAGGAAATCTCCCCTCCCCCCATCCCTTTAGCACCAATGGAAACTCTAGTGGAATCCAACCCACTAACAATAAGGGTTTCTTATATTAAAAAAATACTGTAGATATAACAATCTGCCTGCATATGAAATCTTTCATGTCAAAACTGAAGGCACTGAAGAGTGTCTGGCTGGAACAACAAAGAAAAGGCAAGAGAAAAGATGTGAGCATGCTCACACTCTTCTAGGGTTATGCACACATGTGTGATAAGACACCCTTTTTGCACCATGGGCATGGTTGCCCCAACTGCACATCGACATAAAATGATGTTGAGCTCTTAAGAGAGCATATTCAAAAAGTGCATACTGCTGATTTGTGTGAAAACTCCCCATCAATGAAGGGGGGTGGGGAAATCAAGCCTATCTGTAGGATTGTAAGGCCTATACAGGCAACCAGTGGGAGACACTGGGGGCGGGTACATGGGAGGCAGCCATCAGTGACACTGTGACATCACTTCTGAGAAAAAACCCAGAAGTGATATCCACACCTCTGTCGGATACACCGGAAGCTCTATGGTAAAACCATATTTTTGGGTGATTCCTAGAGAGAACTGACTTCACTCCTGGGTCCCCCACAAGTGATGTAAGTCCTTTCTGCAAATCTCCAAAAATACAGTTCCTAGAGAGGCATGACATCACTTCTGGGCTTTCCCAGAAGAGATGTCAAGCTAAACTCCTGGTGGCTGTTGTTAATTTTTATTTTTCTCCCACCACTGTTCAGAGCGGCAGTGCAAAAGGGGAGCTGGGAGTGCAAGGCGTCTCTACCTACGTGTATATAGATGTGCTTGCATGGTGACCACACCAAATGTGGCGCAGGAATATTACAAGATTTTCAGCAAAGAAAGCATGTGAACTCTTTCCTCCTAAAGCACTGATTTGGTTGCCCACTTGATATTGCCTTGCCTTAGGCATAGCCGGTTGTTGATGGTCTCTGTTTAATTACAGAAGCTCAGTTTAATCTACATTTACGTTAAAATCAGAGTGTTCTCTCTTTGGGAACATATTTCTTAACAGCATAAGTTTGGCCAGATGCTTTCTTTTATAAAGGAAAAAGGAATGCCCCCGTTATTCTAGAAAGCTCTAGCTTGTATCCAGGGGTCATTTCGTAGAAAAAGAGGTGCAGGAGCTCATTAGCATAAGTCATTAGCATAACTTATTTGCATATGCCACACACCCTGACATCACCAGAAGTCTGTCAGAAGTCAAGAAAGAAAGAAGAGAGACAGAGAGAGAGAAAGAAAGAGAGAGAGAGAGAGAGAGAAGCTGGCAGAGAGGGGACCACTACTAATCCAAGCCTCAGAAATACCACTATTCTGGGAGGATAGCTTCAGTGGTGGCTGAAGCCTTCAGAAGGCTGGTCGGAGGAACAAGGATCTTTCCAGGGGACGGGGTCATTTTGCTGCAGCCACGACACAAGCAGGCATTCCCCCACGGGGGGAGGGGGGGGCTGGCACCAACTCCTGGAGCTGTGCTCCCCCGAGCTCCTGCTCGAAAGGACCCCTGCTTGTATCAATGTTCAGCTTTGATTCAAGAAGTTTTGTTCTAGTGAATCAGACTATCTGTCCATCCAATTCAGTGCTGGCTGCTCTGACTGGTGGAAGCTTTCTAAGTTTTCAGGCAGAGAAAAACTATTTCTAGCTACCGCTACTTCCATTCCTTGAACCAGGGATGCCAGGAATTCTGTGCAGTCTTTCTAAATGCAAAGCAGGCCTTTCTCTGAATTATGGCCTGTCAACTATTTTGTTTTTTTTCATAGATCTGGCTGAGATTCCCCACATTGCTTAAAGTTCCAAGTACCGAATCACAGAGATCCAGTCTGAAAACCTTAAGGATTGTTATTTTATGTCTGTCTGTATACTCCAGCGCCAATCTTGAGGATAGCATATCCTTTTCGTAAAATTTGCAGCTGCACGTACAGGCATTTCAGAATTGTCGGACTCATAATGATGATTGCCTCTACTCCAGTGATGTCATGTTTAATTATGTGTTTCAGTGCATGTTAAAAAATGAGCCTGAAATTTCAAGCGGGAACATTGGAGAATAATTCAACATGGTATTAGTGCAGGTGACAGCGATGAAACGTATGTGTTCCTTTACCATAGGTTACTGATCTGAATGGAATGGGGGTTGTAATATAGAAACAGGTAGGGTTGCCAACTCTGGGTTGGGAGGCCCCTGAAGATTTTTTGGGAGGTGGGGGGAGCCTGGGGAAGGTGGGATTTGGTGAGGGGAGGGTCCTCACGATGTATAATACCTTAGAGTTCACCTTCCAAAGCGACAATTTTCTCCAGGGGAATGGATCGCTGTTGTCTGGAGATCAGTTATAATTCCAGTAGATGTCCAGGCACCACCTGAAGGTTGGCAGCCCTAGAAATAAGGTATCTAAGATGCTAGTTCTTACCTTGATTTTTTAAAAATAAAATATTTATTTTGTTCAGTAGTAGAGAAGAGCAGGGGCCAGTAGCTCCTTAAAGACTAACAAAATTTGTGACAGGGTATGAACTTTTGTGAGTCACTGCTCACTCCTTCAGGTACAGCTAGAATGTGTCATATATTTTGGAGAGTGGAGTGATTTCAGATGCTGAATGACATTAGCAGCCAAATGACGATAGCAGGTGAATGACAACAGCAAGCCTGATTGGATTAGGTGTGATATGCAGAGGGGTAGTAGGCGTGGAGAAAACAGCATTGTTAATGAGACGGGAAATCTAGGTCTTGATTCAGTCCAGGAGCATGCATTGTCTTGAGCTTCATTATCAGTTGGAATTCAGCAGTCTCTCTTTCTAGTCTCCCTTTGAAATCCCTTTGTAAGTAACCTGCCTCTCTTAGGTCAGCAACTGAATGTCCTATGAGATTAAAGACATTAAAATGTCCCCCCACTACTGTTTGAATGTTGTGGTTTCTAATGTCAGACTTACGTCCATGTATTCTTTGTTGTAGGGACTGGCCTATTGGTCCATTTATAGAGGGTGGAAGGACATTGCTGACACATGATGACATAAATCACATTAGAGGATTGTTTTGTTCAGAAAACGTATAAATTGTCTCTGCAGAGTCCTGCTCAAGGCTGCACACAAGATAAAAAAAACAATACAGTAAAAATACCCTGGTATGTTAGAAAACAGTTCCCGCCACCCTGAAGCTCAATGGCCTCTTAAGGTTTTCAGGAACCTAGTTTAAGATTAGTTGCACTCTGGAAGCTAGAAGCAGGCCCCATAGCCAGGAATTTCTTGGGGGAGGGACAAGGTGTGCTGCTAATTAAATTAAATTAGCTAATCTGCAGTGCCCCCACCCCAATCTTCCATGATCTTCCCTTTCAGCTGCTTAAGTTCCTTACCCCAGGCCCACCAGTTATGCAAAAACCTGGAGTTCATGTTCAGTCTGGGGGGGGGTGCAAAGAAGCTGGGATCTGAATGCAATTCAGTGTCAAAACCCCATGACTGAATCAGAGAGGGGGAAATCATAGAGGTCACAAGAAGAGTTCTGCAATACATTTATTTTAAAAAGACCAAGTGATTTTGTGGGACGGGTGCCAGGGTCGACCGGGGGGGTATTGTGTTCCGATCCTTTCTCGCTGGGGGGCTTGCCTGCAGAGCTGTTGGGAGGGCAGAATGGGAGAGGGAAATGCTATGGGCTGGAGCAGCAGTTGCATCAGGGGGCGGACAGCTCTGGGTAGAAGCCGCTGCACTTGCCCCTGGCTTGGTGTCCTTTTCCTGTTTTTGGTTTCGGCTGAGTGGGCACGGAGGGAGCTTTTGGAACGAGCACCGGCGGTGGGCCTGGGAACTGCCTCCACCCTGGACTTGCAGCCTCTGGGTGCAGGGAAGAGTTGAGCAGCCAGCTACACCTGGAGCAGTCCTGTGGACTTTAAGCCTGGACTTCTGTCGGGAGAGTCTGGCCTCCAAAGCACTCTGGGGCCAGGACAAGCCGGCTAAGAGGCATCTCTTTTCTTGTCCTGAACTGAGGACAATGAAGTGTGTTGACATGAGAGGAAGGACTGTTGAACACAGGAGAACTGACTTCTGAGCTAGCGAACGAGGCTGAAAGGGAAGATCGGGGAAGACTGGGGTGGGGGAGCTGCAGTTCCGAAAGGGGGCTATGGCCCTGCTGGCTATGGCCCTGAGCAGGCCATTTTTGGAGGTTGCCCAAGTTTTGAGGAATCTTCTAAGAATGCTATTTTCGCTCCTACCTTTAAAAACCTAAATGAGGTTCTCCATTTCATTAAGGGCATTAGCTATCGGGAGGAAAGAACCTGAAATTGATGTAGAATGAAACAAAATATTATCCTTATATTGATAGACTATCATTTCTTTTTTGTTCATATAATCAATTCCCTCTCTTGTGTATGTGATATAATCAAGAAGCTCTCTCTCTCCCCCCACAAGTGCCTTAAACTTTGCATAGGAATTCCAAATCATAAATTGTTCTGGCCAAAGGTTTGACAGGTAGCGCTGAGATGGGGAAGAGAGACACTGATGGGGGGCCCAGTAAAGTTGAACTCTCTGTGACTTAGGAGTTGCTAGGAGTTGCTAGGGCAACCAGATAAGGAGATCACCTGAAATTCTAAACTTTATATCTTATGCTATATGTGATGCTGTCCAATCACCTTGAAAAGAGCTATTTCTGACGCTCTTCACGTAATGTAGAATTATGTTTTTCATTCTGTATAAAAAGGGGGAGAACAAAGAAATAGGGGCCAGCCAATTTTGATTTGAATGTAACTGTGTCTCCGGACCTCAGATTACAAAGGCTGGTCAGACGTCTTAATAAACACTTTGTCTTCTGATAGAAGCTGGCATTTCTGTGTGTTATTGGTTCCACCTGCTACACTGATTTCTAAATGGTCTGTTTTGGATGGCTTAGTCCACTTTTTGGTCTCCTTTAAAAAAAAATGGCGCTTGAGATTTGAATTATGTAAACTGCTATGGAGAACTGGGGAAAGTCGGGATAGAAATGATATCATTGGTAAAGTGACATTGATTTCCTTGCTGGGCTGGATTGCTATGGGGTTGTTTTCCAAGGATACTGTTTATTTAGTATGGGAGTTATTTATTTTGCTACTAAAAGAATTAATATCCCACTTTTCCAGTAAATTGCTGTTTCAGAATGGGTCTGATTTATGAGTGTTCAATGTTTGATGGATGCACTCCAGATTAATCTGTATTAAATTAATTCATTCCAAACTGGATATGGGGAGGGGGCTCTAGATTACCTCCTAAATTTATTTAATTATACCTAATTATAGCACGATCCCTAATCACAGCCATCACCTTACAGATAACAGGGGCCTCTGGCATGAACCGTGCAAATGCACGGTTTTCTTTAGCCGGGCAAATGTTGGTGTATTTGGGGTCTGCTATGGTCAGATGTTGCCAACCTTTAGAACTGACTGGAGGTTTGTTGGGTGGGACTAGGCATCACACACATTGCCTTGATGTCTCTTCTGGGACCCAATATTGGGCTTTTCCTGGCTTGTAAGTTCCTGTTTCTTTCTTTTTCTGTTCCACGTGTGTTTTGCTCCCTTTAGTCGTGGATTTGATATTACGTTTGTTTATGTCTGGCATGTCTTTCTACAGATTTGAACTGCAGGTTTTTGTGCCAGTCATAAACCAATGTAGTATTGAATCGACCACTTGAGAGCGCAAAACACGTGCAGAACGGGGGGTGGGGGTGGGCACAACACAACCAAGGAAACAAGAAAATAAAAGTGAGGAAAATGAGAAAGCAGAAAAGCCCATAATGTGGGTTTGCTAACTCTGGGTTGGGAAATTCCTGGAAATTTGGGGGTGGAGTCTGGTTTGGGGAGGGGTTTGGGGATAGGTGGGAGGTCAGCGAGTTATAATACCATAGAGTCCACCCTCTAAAGCCACCATTTCTCCTGGGGAACTGATATCTGTCGTCTGGAGGTCAGTTGTGATTCCGGGAAATCTCTAAGCCCCAGTTGGAGGTTGGCCATGCTAACGTCATGGAAGCACCGCAATGGGATTTCCCTCTGTTTTGCTCCTACGTTTGCACCGGGGAGCAGCAATCCGTGGGAGGCCAAGACGGAGACTGGGGGTGATTCCGCACTAAACCTTAAGTCCTAGTTCAACCCTGTCCCCGAACTTACATTCTACACTACACACAAGTTCACCCCTGCAGTTTTCTCAGGGTATTTTGTGTTTCCACATTACATTGAGGTCACGCCAGTTTTACCCCTCACTTGTCCCAGGATAAACAGATGCTGTTATAACCAGGGATGAATGCAAGGTCACAAGTTGAACTCTGATAAAACCAGGGATGAGATCCAAGTGCAGAAAGGCCTTACGTTTACTTAAACGGATATAACAGGAAAAGGGGCGAATTAAATGTAGCTGGGATTAAATGGCATTTTTCCCTTGGTGCTTCCTCTTGACACACCCACCCACCCACCCACGGTTTGAGCTTTTGTGTCTTGAGTAGAAGCCAGCTGGCTAATCCCTGCCAGAGCCAGCCCACCATACCATCTTAGTCAGAAAAAAATAGAAATGCAGGGTCTGTCTGTCTCAGTGGCAGACCACAGAAGTCACAAATGAAATCAATGCAGTGTGTATGTATTTTAGTGTTAAACTGATGATAATTTATGGTTCGTTCTGGATTTGCTTCATTTTAGTGTTAATCTTGTTACTATTTTATTATGATCTGCCTTGTTGGGTCGAAGGATGGTGCTGAAAGATTTTTAAAAACCAATCTGTCCCCCCCATTCTCCTTGTTCTCTTGAGTGGGAAGACCGAGGGGCTGAACTGCAGAGCAGCCCAATGAATTTCGCATACGGTTGTGATGAGGAGGGGAGTGCTCTGGAGGCTCTTCCAACAGTATAAGGTCTGGATAACGTTGCCAGCCTCCAGGTGGCGGCTGGAAAACTCCTGGGATTACAGTTGATGTCCAGGCAACAGAGATCAGTTCCCCTGGAGAAAGTGACTGCTTTGGAAGGTGGACTCTATGGCAGATTACCCCACTGAAGTCCCTCCCCTCCCCTCCCCAAACCCTGCTTTCCTCAGGCTCCACCCCCAAAATCTCCCGGAGCTGGCAATCCTAGGCCTGAACCAGGAAATATTCCATGTGGTAACCAATGTTCTAGCTTTTATTCTTTGATAAATGGCCAGCATAATAATCCCCAAGCAAAAAAGCAGGGTTGCCAACCTCCAGGTGGGGCCTGGAGTTCTCCAAGAATTACAACTGCTCTCCAGGCTGCAGAGATCAGTCTCCTTGGAGAAAATGGCAGCTTCAGAGGGGGGACTCTATACGTCGAACTCATTAGTTACGAGGGCCAGATCTGACATACATGTCACTTTGTTGGGCTGAGCCATGCATGCCATAAAATGTAATGCTGGGTGCCAGAGATATTTTACCTCTGACTGTGACCCATACCTCTCCTCAGCAGAGCTCAGGGCCAAACCAGCACTCCTTGCCCTTATGGTTGCCAGATCCAGGCTGCACAGTGGCTGGAGGTCTGGGGGAGGTCCTGGGTTTGGGGAATGCAGGGACCTCAGTAGGTGGTATAATACCCAAATAATTATTTTCCAAATAACAATCTCACAGAGGAGGTTATGAAAGGATCTTGCTGGCTTCTTCCTTCAGGACAATTAGGGGCTACAATCTGCTGCCGCCGCTGTTAAGAGCCCCAGATCAAGTCCTCTGGACACTGGTTTCCCTCCGAGGAAAAACCCAGTGGACCTGAGAGCCCTCAGGTCTCTAAAAAGCTGGGAATCTTAGACCCAAACACAGAGAGATCGCAAACATGTCTGGCAACACTGCGCCAAACCTGGAATTCTCTGTTTTTTGTTCTTACAATTTTTATCAGATTATTCATATACGTACTGATAATTATATGTAATTACTTATGTTCTTTTTTATGCCAATAAAGGTATGTGTAATACCCTAATAGAAGCCCTTCTGGTCCAGATTTGGACTGGTTCCCCCCACCCCCATGTCCATGGGCCAGATAAGAGCCCTGGAGGGGCCACTTCTGGCCCCCAGGCTATATGTTTGACATGTCTACTCTATGGTCTACTATAGATTCCAGCCGAAATCCCTCCCCAACTTCCCCCTCCACAGGGACTCTCTCCAAATTACCCAGAATTTCTTTTTATTAAACTATTTTTTATTGTTTTTTGTTAATGATAAACAGATAAAATTTAACAATGTACAAATAGTGTTGCATAAATTTGTGAACATTGCAGCAATAAGGATATGTAACTAACATGTGAGAGCTAGCGTGATCTAGAATGAATAAGCAACAGTGTTAAGAAATTTATTAAAAAAGAAGTTTGTAATGACCAGAACCAGAAGGTAGATGCTGCGTTTAAATGTATCTAGAGCAGTGGTTCTTAACCTGGGTTCGATCGAACCCTAGGGGTTCGGCGAGTCAGTCTCAGGGGTTCGGTGGGGCCTCCAACTTAGTACTATTACTAAGTACTAAGAATTATTTTTCACTAAAGAAGGGTTCAGTGAATGCGCATATGAAACTGGTGGGGTTCGGTACCTCCAACAAGGTTAAGAACCACTGATCTAGAGTGAGTTGCCTGTAGGGTGTGAAGTGGTGTAGACTATGGACTAAGAGGAGTAGCAGTATAGCAAAGCTTGATATGTAGGATTGTGCAGTATGATATCAGAAGCAGAGAGAAATTCCATGAGTGGAAACCAGTTTCCTACAAATTTAGAAGATTTTGAGAATATTTCTGATTGCCGGAGATGATCTGTTATCTTCCCCCGGGATTAGGTGGTCCCAGACTTTATTGAGCCAGTTGGAGATGGTAGGGGCTTTGTCGGCTTTCCATTTGGAAGCAATGGATGTTTTCACAGCCACAAGAAGGCTAGTAACGAGGTCACAATGGAGTAATGGTATGTCTTTAACATTCCAGAAGTCTAAGAAAATTAAGATGGGGTCAAAGGGAATATCATAGCCCGTGATGAGTTTGATTTGATCCAGTACTTCCTGCCAGAATTTCTTTATGTGAACACATTTCCACCAACAGTGGGCAAATGATCCAATTTCATTGCATTTCTTCCAGCATAGAAGCGAGTGCAAGGTTGTTGCTTTAGATAGGCGCTCAGGTATGAGGTACCAGCATGAGATGATCTGGTGAATTTGCAGCTTCGTTGAAATTGCAGGAGAAGACATCAGTCTAGAGGTCCAGATTGTTGACCATTGTTGAGTTGATATGTTGATTTTGCAATCTTGCAGCCATTGGTTCTGATACCTTAATGGTTTGTCTCCTTGGCGACGAATCAGTGTGTCATAGGTAGTTGTGATTAAACCTTTCGAGTTGTGATTGTTAGGATCAAGACGTTTTTCAAGAGGGGTGGGTTGGTCTTTCAGTAAGTAAGATATGCCCAGTTGGTGGATCAGATTATTTAGCTGCAGGTAAAAATACCAAGGTATATTTCTTTTTAGTTTACATTCCAGTGCAGACTTAAGAGATAGACCCTCTTTGGTTAGGATGTCAGCCAAGTGTGACAAGTTTGCAAGCCTCCAAGTGTCAGCCAATTTTTGCTCATTTCCTGGGGGAAACCAGGGCTGGTTAAGAAAGGTGGTAAATCTAGAATGTTTAGGGAGAAGCTGTGATCTGCAGAGGTCCCAATTCTTCAGGATAGCCATCAGAAACCCTCAGGATAGCCATCAGAAGCCATCAGGATAGCCATCATATCTATTGATCAGATATGGGCGAGAGGTCGAGGGATTCCAAACAAATTTCTTGAATTGTGAGTGGTGATGTCAGAGGGGTAAACGGTTTAACCCAGTCCAGGTGCTTGCCTTGCCGTAGTATCTTAATAATTGGGACCATCAACGCTGATTTGTAGTAGAGTGACAAGTCGGACCCAGAATTTCTCAGGCCAGAGTTTGCAACCCTAGAGCTTTTCACTTGTTTTTTTTTTTTTGTATTATTTAAAAAATGCCTCCTATGTGTCTATGTATTGGGGTGGGGGGGTGATATTTCAAGACTTCTTGAGAAATGTTTCCCTGCTCATTTATAAAGCCTGACTTCTTTTCACTGTCACCTATGCTAGTGATATCACCATTTAGAAGAAGAAGAAGAGAAGAGATTGGATTTATACCCCGCCCTTCACTTGTAGTCTCCGAGCGGCTCCTTTCCCTTCCCTTCCCCACAACAGGCACCCTGTGAGGTGGGTGGGGCTGAGAGAGCTCTTTCCCAAGCTGTCCTTGAGAGAACAGCTGGTACAGAGCTATGGCTTGCCCAAGGTCACCCAGCCAGGTGCAAGTGGAGGAGTGGGGAATCAAACCCGCTTCTCCCCAGATTAGAGTCGGCGCACTTAACCACTACACCAAACTGGCTCTCCAGCTAAACCTGATTGGCTGTTCCATGGCAGTATCATCCCAGCCACTTTATGTCCGTAATCACCCACGTGACTGGTCCAGGAAGGAGAAAGAAGCAGCCGGGTTGGGGGAGATAGCACTGATGTAGCAGTAGCAATGGGCAAAAGGAAGAATATTCACAGGATCAAAAAACTGGAGGAGATACTACTGCAAGTCATGTGTTCATTGGTCAGTCTCTAGCATCTCCTCCCAAAAAAGGAATCTTGGTTATTAGGTGCTGGGAAAGACCCCCACGTCATCTGGGGAGGGACTATGGCTCAGTAGCAGAGCCACTGCTTGGCATGCAGAAGTACCCAGGTTCATCCCCAGCATCCCCAGTTAAGGATCAGGTCGGAGGTCATGCGAAAGACGTCTGCCTGAAACCCTGTAGAGCTGCTGCCAGTCTTGGATGGTCATGTGAAAGACCTCTGCCTGAAACCCTGTAGAGCTGCTGCCAGTCTTGGATGGTCATGTGAAAGACCTCTCCCTGAAACCCTGTAGAGCTGCTGCCAGTCTTGGATGGTCATGTGAAAGACCTCTGCCTGAAACCCTGTAGAGCTGCTGCCAGTCTTGGATGGTCATGCGAAAGACCTCTGCCTGAAACCCTGTAGAGCTGCTGCCAGTCTTGGATGGTCATGTGAAAGACCTCTCCCTGAAACCCTGTAGAGCTGCTGCCAGTCTTGGATGGCACTGACTTTAACAGACCAAGAGTCTGATTCAGGATAAGGCAGCTTCATGTCTTCTCATGTGGTCATGTGTTCTCACCTAAGATCCAGGAAAGCCACTACCAGCCAGAGGGGACAATATCAAGTGAGATGGACCAGTGATCTGCCTTGGTGCAAGTTGGGTTCATACTTCACATTGAAACTGTTCTAGAAATCCCCATTAATTCATCTTGGCAAGCAGTAGTGTTGCCAAGTCTGGGTTGGAAAATACCTGGAGATTTGGGGGTTGGAGCCTGCGGAGGGCGGGGTTTGGGGTGGGGAGGGACTTCAGTGGGGTGTAATGCCGTAGAGTCCACCTCCCAAAGCGGCCATTTCCTCTAAGTGAACTGATCTCTATCGCCTGGAGAACAGATATAATCCCAGAAGATCTCCAGCCACCACTTGGAGAGTGGCAACCCTGGCATACACTAGGGTTGCCAGGTCTGGGTAGGAAAATACCTGGAGACGTTGGGGGTGGAGTCAGGAGAGGCTGGGGTTTGGGGAGGGGAGGGGAGGGGCCTCAGCACGGTACAATGCCATAGACTCCACCCTTCAAAGCTGCTATTTTCTCCAGGGGAGCTGATCTCTGTCAGGTGAAGATCAGTTGTAAAAGCGGGAGATCCCCAGGCCCCACCTGGGGGCTGGCAGCCCTAGCAAGCAGCGACGTTCTGTCAGGTGTGCTAAAGCATTCAGCTAGCAAGTAGCCCATGGCTGCTGCTTCTGTTGCTTAGGAACCAGTTCAGAAGTTACCGTTAGTCAGTTCCTCACCTGAGTTTTGCACACCTGGCGAGAACAGGCCACTTGTCTCTCTGCACTCCCACGGCATACCCATTGCCTTAGCGAAGTAAAACAGTGTCCCCCCCCCCCCCCCCAGCTTTTAACCATTGGCTTGCAAGTGATTGTGCTGGGGTCTTCAGGGTGAAATTTTTTTTTGCCAGCATTCGTCACCGTGCTTGAGATCTGTAGAGTCGTTTCTGACACCGCGGGATGCAAAGTATTCCCATTTCGTCTCCCCGATGTGCGGCATGTCACCAAGCCCTTGTAATTTCCAGCCAGACAACCCCAATAATTACCTGATTTGAAATTTTTAAACAGTATATTTATGCAGTATAATAATGCAAGTGGGGCGGGGTGTCTGAACACTCATTCAGTGGAAGTGTGAAATTTCTCAGCCAAATCACTCAGGATCCGAGCTGTAAGCTTTGATGAGACCACCCACAGTTAGACAGAATGTCATGCTGTATGTTCGATATGAGTCAGATCCCTCAAATATTCTTAGTCATTGCTATTTTGAGTCTCCTTTCCCTTTTCATACTCTCTCCAACATGTTTCAGGTGAATACAAGAACAGTTTGTAAGACATAACCGAGTTTGAACTAGGGATCCTAGCTAGGGCTACCTGCCTCGAGGTGTACCCCAGGTATCTCCCAGAATTACAACTGATCTCCAGGTGACAGAGATCAGTTCCCTTGGAGAAAATGGCTGCTTTGGAAGGTGGGCTCTATGGCATCATTCCCCACTCAGGTCCTGCTGCTCCCAAATCCCTTGCGCCCCAGGCCCCACCCCCCAAATTTCCAGGTATTTCCCAACCTGGAGTTGGCAAGCCTATTCACAACTGCAAGATTGCTTCTGACAGCTTGACATTTCATATCAACAAGTAAAACAAATTACTCTGAGAAATGAAGGCATCTTTGGGGATCCCAGTTCAACAGCCTCTGAATTTGCCCAATCTGGGACCAAAGTTCAGTTCACATGTGCATTTGCATTTTGAGCTCCTTTCACTTGATGACATAGGAACGTGTGAACTGGCTCCATTGTGTTAAGATAATGTGAAAGTCCAGTTGTCATCAGTCTAGGACAGGGTTACCAGCCTCCAGCTGGGGCCTGGAGATCTCCCATTTTTACAACTGATCTCCAGCTGACAGAAATCAGCTCCCCTGGAGAAAATGGCTGCTTTGAAGGGTGGACTTTATGGCATTGTACCTTGCTGAGGCCCCTCCTTTCCCCAATCCCCACCCTCCCCAGGCTCCACCCCCAAAGTCTCCAGGTTTTTCCAACTCAGATCTGGCAATCCTAGTCCAGGATGGGTCTCATGCAAACCTATGTGATGATGTAGCCATCCAGCGACATAAGTGACATTGCTTGTAGTTGGGAAACATTTTTGAATCATGTAACACAGGCCTGATATATCAGGATGGTCAGGTCCTCCCTGAATTATAGCGAGAGTTGCCATCTCTGGGTTGGGAAGTACCTGGAGATTTTGGGGGTGGAGCCTGAGGAAGCCTGGATTTGGGGAGGGGAGGCATCTCTGGTATAATGCCACAGAGCCCACCCTCCTAAGCAGCCATTTTCTCCAGGGAAACTGATCTCTGTCACCTGGAAATCAACTGTAATAGTGGGAGAATTTCAGGTGCCACCAGGAGATTAGCAACCCTAAATAGAGATGCTCTCCAGACTACAGAAATCATTCCCCCTAAAGGAAAAAAAATGGCATCTTCAGAGGGCAGACTGTATGGCATCATATCCCTGCTGACAGGGTTACCAACCTCCAGGTGGTGGCTGGAGATCTCTTGGGATTACAACTGCTTCCCAGCTGACAGAGATCAGTTCACCTGGAGAAAAATGGCCACTGTGGAAAGTGGTCTCTATGGAATTAAATCCTGCTGAAATCCCTCTGCATTTGTCACAGGCGGTGACTAAACAGGCTCTCTAGAGGCTGCCACTACTTTGGTATTGGTCTCCTCAGGAGGGCCCAGAGCACCCACCCGATCCCTTATCCACTCTTTCCCAGTAGGGCGTACTTTATATGTGACTGAATGAGGTGTGAGGACCCAGGCAGAATAATTAACAGTTTTATTTAAGAGGTCTAGTAACAAACTGGTTTTCAAATAATTTGTAGAATAAGGTAAGGAAACAAATAGAAGTACCCTGACTCGTGTATCTACACCGTCCCTAGATGTCTCTAGGTGATTGGCTCCAAACTGACTCACCCTTTCCTGGATAAGGGTTCCCTCCGTCTGCAGCAGCCCCTCCTCAGCTCTGCTCCCTATAGGGCTGCCAAGTTCGGCCGAGGGCTGGGGATTCCCCGCCACAGGGGTCCCCAATCCGCCAGCCCGGATTCGGCCGGCGGGGGGAACCCCACCCCTGAAGTCATCCGGTCTGGACGACTGCCCCAGCGTCTGCAGCAGCCCCTCCTCAGGAAGTGACATCATCACGCTGGGCACGTTGCCGGGGTGACGCGCTAGCAATCGCCCAAAAAACTCTATGGGACCATAGAATGGGGGGGGGGGGACTTTTCTGTGGTCATGTGGCCGGCATGACTAAACGCTGAGGTGCACGGAATGCTGTTACCTTACCACCAAAGCGGTACCTATTTATCTACTTGCAATTTCTTGCTTTCGAACTGCTAGGCTGGCAGGAGCTGGGGCCAGAGACGGGAGCTCACGCCATCACGCAGCACTCGGGTCTCGAACCGCCAAGCTACCGACCTTCCGGTCTGCAGCTCAGTGTCTTAACCTCTGAGCCAGGGCTCTTTAATCCACATTTAGGACTTGACTCTCTGTGCCATGGTGGCTTTTGGCAGGAATGCCATTCTTCGGGCTTGGCAGGCTCTGGAAATGTGACATCAAAACTACATCAGTTAGAGTTGTAAGGTTTAATTTGTTTAGTCTAGGGCCGCCCCAACATTGTGTCCATGGGTACCATGGCACTTGCTGAAACCTTTTCTGGCACCCACAAGTGTCTTTAGAAATTGTATGGGTCCAGGTGAGGCTTTTCCTTGAGAGAGCTTCTGTTTGGCCCCTGGAAATCTAATTGGCGGCACAGCTTTTTTTTTATGTTGCTTCAGCAATGTCTGCCAGCACAGCTTCATGGAATTATTATGAGTATATGCAGGACAATATTTTAAACAATCTGTTCATTTTTTAAAAAGCATCCAGTTAAACAGAGCTTCTGCCTGAAACGTCCAAAATTCACTATTAGAAATAACTCTAATAGCATAACCTCACAGTAGATAAAAATCTTTGTTGGTTAATCATCTCAGGCCATTTTAATTGGAAGACAAATTTTTATGGATGTTTATGGGTTACTTGGATTCTTGAGTGCTATTCTCTGAACAGTGGGGAAAAACTAATGGTCTTTCCTTCTAATAATGATGCTAGGTTTATTAAATTATCTTGCAGTTCCTTTGAAGAGCCAGTTTGGTGTAGTGGTTAAGACAAATGGACTCTAATCTGGAGAACCGGGTTTGATTCCCCACTCCTCCTCCACAGGCAGCCAGCTGGGTGACCTGGGTCAGTCACAGTTCTCTCAGAGCTCTTCTCTCAGGAGCAGTTCTCTCAGAGCTCTCAAAGCCCCACATTTCCTCACAGGTGTCTGTTGTGGGGAGAGGAAGGGAAGGAGATTGCAAGCCGTTCTGAGACTCTGAGTGAAGGGTGGGGAATAAATCCAACTCCTCCTTCACTTCCTCCTCCTTCTCAAAAGTCCTCAAAGTTGAGATTTTTATTGCATGCAAATTTATAAGAACGAATCAGCTAAAATATAGAAGAGTTGAAGGAATACTTGAAAGTTTGCCAATCACTGGTGCTTTTGAAAGCTATAAGTGTGTCAGTAGGGTTGCCAAGTCCAGGTTGGAAAATACCTGAGGACTTTGGGGGTGGAGCCGGGAGAGGGCGGGGTTTGGGGAGGGGAGGAGCCTCAGCATGGTACAATGCCATAGAGGCCACCCTTCAAAGCAGCCATTTTCTCCAGGGGAACTGATCTCTGTCAGCTGGGGATCAGCTGTAAAAGCAGGGGATCCCCAGGCCCCACCTGGAGGTTAGCAACCCTATGTGTCAGCTCTGCATAATGTGCAACGTTTCTGATTGACTGATGCCTTGTGCTTAGCCTGTTACTACCACATGTGTATGTTTTGTTATTTCTCCCCTTTTTCCCAGGTGCAAAGAGGGCTACCAAGGCGTCCGCTGTGACCAATTTTTGCCGAAAACCGACTCAATCTTGTCAGACCCAAGTATGTCAATTTATTTCTTACAATATCTTTATTAAATGCTGGGCTTGACCTTTGCCATGACATATGACCTTTGTGCTCCTTGTCAAGATTCATAACGCATTTCAGGAGTATTTTGTGTAATCAAGTTGCAGAAGCCTCGTTCATCACGTTATGTTGTCTAGGAAAGAGGTGAGGTTATAAAGAATAGACTATTGTATCTTGTTCCATAAGCTGTTGAATCCTGAAGCTCCAACAGTAGGGCTGCCAAGTCCAACTTGGGAAATATCTGGGGACTTTGGGGGTGGAGCCAGGAGACTTTGGGGGTGGAGCCAGGAGAAAGGAAGTGACATCATTTTGTGAAGTCACATCCCGTGATGTTGCTTCCACATGCTTCCACATGAACTCATGAAGTTTCCTAATACTGAATCAGGCCATTGGTCCATCAAGGTCAGTACTGACTACTCAGACTGGTAGTGGCTTTCCAGGGTCTCAGGCTGAGATCTTTAATATCATCTATTACCTGATCCTTTTTTAGCTGAAGAGGCTGATACCTCCTGCATGTCAAGCAGATACTCTATCACTGAGCAACAGCCCTACTGAATCCTTCCTCATCTCGGCAGAATATGATTTTCATATCATAAGAACAGGAGAGAAGCCACAGTGGATCGGCCCATCCAGTACAGCCCATCCAGTACAACACTCTGTGTCACAACAGTGCCCAAAAATACCAGGTGCCCTCAGGAGGTCCAGCAGCGGGGCCAGAACTCCAGAAGCCCTCCCACTGTTGCCCCCCCCAAGCACCAAGAATGCAGAGCATCACTGCCCCAGACAAAGGGTTCCATTTAGACCTTGTGGCTAATAATAGCCACTGACAGACCTCTGCTGGATGGGGACAGAGAGAGAGAGACAGACAGACAGACAGACAGAAAAAAGAAAGAAGGAGAGAGAGAGAAGGAAAAGAGCTGGCACAGGCGCTTACTTCCATTTAGACCTTGTGGCTAATAATAGCCACTGATAGACCTCTGCTGGATGGGGACAGAGAGAGAGAGAGAGACAGAAAAAAGAAAGAAAGGGGGAGGGGGAGAGAGAGAGAAGGAAAGGAGCTGGCAGATGGACTTACCCCAGGCCCAGCAGCAGCAACCTTTCAATCTTACACCAGCCGCATGCAAAAGCAGGCCCTTCAGTAAGAGCTTAGTCCCTCATTAATCTCTGGGCGGGGCTCTCTTGCTAACTCTTAAAGGGGAAATGTCTGGTGAGGCTTTTCACTGCAGGCTCTTCAGACATTTCCCTTTAAGAGGCCTGGAAGGGAGAGGGCCTGGCAGGCTCCGACGTTCCCCTCCTGTTGGCAGCCATTGCCTCCCCCCGGTGGCCAGTTTTGAAAAAGCTGGGGGGGGGGGAAGCATGAAAAATCGGTGTTTCCCCTGCCCTACCGGGGGACTTGGCAGCCCTATCCAACAGAGAATATTTTATTTCTTTTCCCACTAAACATGGCCCTTTTAATAGATATTAGCAAAATGACTGCTGTTACAGTATGTGGTATATAGGGTTGCCACGTACCTCTGGGAAACTGGGGTGGGGGGAGGTTGGGGAGACTTACAAGCAATGAGATAACACAGAAACACAGCAATGTAATTTCTGGTGCACACAGGAAGTGATGTCATCACATGACATCACTGGTGAGGCTCTGGCAGCTGGGCAAAAACTCTATGATAGATGCTATTTTTACTGTAGAGTTTTTGCCCAAATACCAGAGCATTGGCACATCATTAGCAACTTCACTGAAATGTAGGGTTGCCAAGTCTTCCTTACTCACCGGCGGGGGGGAGTCCTCTGTCGTCCGGGAGCTTCCCCAGCGTGCGCGCCTGGTGACATCACCCAGAAGTGACATCAGCACATTGGGGGTGTTGCCAGGGCAACGCTCTGGCAATCGCCCCAAAACTCTATGGTATCATAGAGTTTTGGGGCAATTGCCAGAGCGTCACCCTGGCAACGCCCCCAATGTGATGACGTCACTTCTGGGTGACATCATTACCTTGGGGAAGTCGTCCTGGCTGGACGACTTTGGGGGTGGGATTCCCCCACTGGCTGAATGCTGACCAGCGGATCGGGAACCCCTGTAGCAGGGGATCCCCTGCCCCCCAGGCTGACTTTGGCAGCCCTACTGAAATGCCAGGCTAGTCTTTCTCTGCTGCCAGTAAGTCCCCCCCACCGGCCAGCCAACTGGTGGCATGGAAGGTAGAGGATTCCCCTGCCCTGATGGGGGCCTGGAACCGCAGTGTTCTATGCAGGCATGCCATCAGAGTCTCTTGACTTTACAAGATGGAATTTAAGGGAAGCTGCTAAGAACTGAGGCAACCTCTATCTTCATAGCCCTGCCTTTTCTTCTGTAGGCCACTGTCAGAAGTTCTCTTTCTTGGTCATGCTACAGCATAACAGAATGTTGGGAATTTTTCTCTATATAATTTGGGTATGTAGCAAATGTTTTTGTTGACGACATTCTCCTGTAGAAGATTTTTATTGTTTAGATTGTATTTTACAGGGGATTCTGTGTGTGTGTGTGGTTGCTTTAACTATTGTATGGAAATGTTATTATTTGCTGTCATGGGAGCGGAAAGAGTGGGGAAGAAATGACAAATTAAATAACTGAATTTGAAACACAAGCATTGTATTTACTTCTTAAATGTGTTAGAAGTGGAGGACTTGGCGCTGTCTCCTGTCTCAGACTTGAGAAGATGGCACCAGAGAGTTTAGACAGATAGAGAGGTCAGGACACACAGAGCATCCTTTCCTTCCTGCTCTATGGTGTTACTTTTTTCCTACCATAGAGAACAATGGAGGGAATGGGGGCAACCTGTTTGGAAGCCCGTAGAATTGGACCCCCTGGTCCAATCTTCTTGAAACTTGGTGGGTATTTCGAGGAGAAGCCCCAGCAGCTACCCTGCAAGTTTGGAGCCTCTCCCTCAAACCCCCTCCCCTCCAGTCGCTTTTAAAGTTGCTGCCATATTTCGGCAGCAATTTGGCAGCGGGCCGAATCAGATCAGAGAATCTGATTCGGCCCTTGGCTGCCCTAGTGGCCACTCGTGAGCTGGCGGAGCTTTGCTCTGCCTCGCTCCAGCCCCAAAGGACCCCTGTATAAGTGTAATAACTTCTGAAATCAGAGAAGTAGAGGAGTGCCTGATCATAACTCTTGCAGAATGGTCTCTCTAAGCTGGGGAGTCTTGTGAGCAAAAATTCTACTTTGTGAGCTACTGGCATTAAAGTTGTGAGTGAGCAATTTGGCTGCTGCATAAATCAGTTTGCTCTGGAACCATCCTTCCTGAGCGAAGAGAAAATTGTGTGAGCCAGAGGCTAAAAAACCGTGAGCTAGCTCACACTACTCAGCTTAGAGGGAAACTGATCTCTCTGTGACATTTTAAAATAATTCTTGCCCTTCCGCTAAGAACCTTAGTGCATGTTCCCCCTCCCCATAATAACCTTGTGATTATAGGCTAGCCTGAGAGCATGTGAGTGGCCCATGCTCAGCCAATGAGTTTCATGAAAGAGTGGGGATTTGAAGCTGGCTGTCCCATGGTCTGATCATCACACTGTCAAGAGTAGGGAATCTGGTATGGATGCCAACCTCCAGGTCATGGCTGGAGATTTCCTGGAATTACAACTGCTCTCCAGGCAACAGAGATCAGTCCCCCTGGAAAAAATGGCTGCTTTGAAAGTGATTATCTATATATCTAATAGCCAAGGCATCCCCTGCATGCGGATATATAAATCCGCACATTGGGGGCACCTAGGGGGCAAAGAGATTTTCCTGTACATTTGGAGCAATCCCCAAGTGTGCAGAAAAATCTGAAATCTATAAAAATACTATAGGGGGAATACTTAAATCCCCCCAAAAGTAAAAGAGCATGTGCAGAGAATGCTCTGAGAACTGCATTGCTGCTGTTACCACCACTGCCGAGGGGGGGACGGGAGAAGGCTTGGCAGGCTGGCTAGGCCTCACCGCTGCTGCTAGGGAAGGGGGGAGAAGAAGAAGAGAATTGGATTTATACCCCGCCCTTCACTCACTCGGAGTCTCAGAGTGGCTTACAAACTCCCTTCCCTTTCCCTCCCCACAACAGACACCCTGTGAGGTAGGTGGGGCTGAGAGAGCTCTGATAGAAACTGCTCTTTTTCAAGAACAGCTGTGCCAGAGCTACGGCTTGCCCAAAGTCATCCAGCAGGTGCAAGTGGAGGAGTGGGGAATCAAACCCGGTTCTCCCAGATTAGAATCCGCACACTTAATCACTACACCAAACTGGCTCTCTGGGAGGGAGAAGGCTTGGCAGGCCCAGAGCTTGGGGGGGGGAGAGGTTTGGCGGGCCTGGTGGCTGGGAGCTGCACGGGCCTCCCTGTCATTACGGGGGGGCAGGGGAGGGGAGAGAGCTTGGCAGGGGCAGGGAAGAAGGCTTACCTATAGCGGCTTCTTCCTCTGCGTAGAGTTCTTCCCCCCTCCCATGAGTATCACGGGTCCCCACTTCTTGTATCTCACTAAAGTCTTTCCCCTCCCCAAACCCTTGCTTCCCAAGACTGCACCCCCCCAAACCTCCAGAAATGTCCAAATTGGGAGCTAGCAACCCTAAAACCCAGGCTCCATGGAGCTTCCCCTGCCCAGTTAACAAAACTTAAATAAAATAAAATAATTCAAAACGGTTGCACAATATGGTAAATTATGCGCATTCGCTTAATTCAACTGGCGTTACATAACGCTGAAGTGACTGATCTAGAAACCGGAATAGCCTTGGTTTGAAAATATTGTTTATTCACTACATGATACTCGAACCTCAGCTCTTATCTGCCATGAATTCACGACTGCTGATTTATTCATATTATTTATTCATTCATATAATTAATTTTTGTCCTGCCCTTTCTCCAAAAAAAACCCCACTCAGGCCTCCACACAGGAGTCTGCTCTCCCACTTTATACTCACAATAAACTTCTGAAGTACCTTAAGTTGAGAGACAGTGGCTGGTCTAAGATCAGTCACCCTGTGAGCTTCATGGCAAAGTGGGGATTGGCTAGCCCGATCTCATCGTATCTCAGAAGCTAAGCAGAGCTGGCCTTGGTTAGCATTTGGATGGGAGACCACCGAGGAAGTCCAGGGACGCTGCGCAGAGGCAGGTGATGGCCTGAAACCACCTCTGAACATTCCTTGACTTGAAAACCCCAAGGCTGGGATGGGAAGTCAGGCCCCCTGCTGGTATGACTTGTAGCTACACCCGGGTACCTGAAGATTTGTTTGTATAACGCTGCACTGGCATCACATCAATGCCAACCCAGCCACAGAATTGCTGCAAGGGGGCAGGTGCAGTGTGACGTGCTGACAATACCCACTTATCAGTCATATCTGGAAGGAGTTCAGCATGGTATCACCACGAAACAGGCATCTTTTTTTTTTCTCCACCCCTTATCCGAGCATCTCTAGGGTTAGTCTGCCTAACATTACCATTCAGTGGTTGATTAATCTATGGAGTACCTCCTCAGATGAAACATCCCCCAAGTGGCAATGTCATACAGAGTAACCCTGTGCCTGAGGCGAGATGCCTCATTGTTTTTACCTTCAGTCTTTCCCAGCATCAGGGACTTCTCCAGGGAGTGCTCCCTTCTCATTTGGTGGCCAAAGTATTTGCGCTTCAGCTTCAGTATCTGGCCTTCCAGGGAACAGTCAGGGTTGATTTCCTTTAGGATTGACTGATCTGATCTCCTTGCAGTCCAAGGGACTCTCAAGAGTCTTGTCCAGCACCATAATTTGAAAGCATCTATTCTTTGGTGTTCGGCCTTCCTTATGGCCCCCTAGCGTACAAGGGGACTAAACTACTCTTTCAGCAGTATTTACAATAACTAGACTCTTAGCACGTTGTCGCTTCTCCAACACCAATGTCATATGAGGTAGTGTGTCACCTCACCTACAGGAGAAGCACCTCATGCTAAAGCTTCAGTGAAAAAAACAGTTCCTTCAAATATTCAGAATCTTTTTTTACCCAAAACTTAAAACACTGCAGCAATTGGGCAGAGCACCACTTAAGACAAATGTGGTGTAAATGCAGAAGAAGAAGAAGAAGAAGAAGAAGAAGAGATTGGATTTATACCCCGCCCTCCACTCCCCAAGGGAGTCTCAGAGCGGCTTACAAACTCCTTTCCCTTCCCCTCCCCATAACAGACACCCTGTGAGGTGGGTGGGGCTGAGAGAGCTCTTTCCCAAACTGTCCTTGAGGGAACAGCTGGTCCAGAGCTATGGCTTGCCCAAGGTCATCCAGCCAGGTGCAAGTGGAGGAGTGGGGAATCAAACCCGGTTCGCCCAGATTAGAGTCCGCGCACTTAACCACTACACCAGACTGGCTCTTTTTGGCTCTGCAAGTGAAGGACCCTCTTCATTTTAATTACCTCTGGAGAGCCAGGTTCATAGATTCTCCAAATGCCATTTCCAGATGACCTCTCTGGCTTATGTTCATCTCCCTGGGCATCGACCATTATGATTGCTGAAATGCTGAATTTCCCTTCCTTTGAGGCTGGTAAATGTGATCTGACAAGCTACTGGAACAATTTCACCTCGCGCTCCCATGCAGAAGCAGAGAAGAGCTTATTAAAGGTGGGGAGAGCGACGGTGACAGCACGACACCATATTACACATGCATGTATGATCACAAATAAGTCTGGCTGGTTATGGGTATAAAACAGGCCAGCGTTAAATAAACTGGCATTTAAAAAAAAATAATAATCCAGAGTTGAAGATGGCAGAATTCATTGCAGGACAGGGAAGTCACAGTATTCTCCAAGGAAGGAACCAAGCTGGATACACCAGAGACTGCTAATGTTTTGTGTTTTTTTTTAAAAAAAATCCAGCATCAAAATGCTGACACTGTCAGGAGAGCTTCTCCATTTACGAAACAATGCTGTTACCCAATTCCTTTTGAGGAACAAAGGGCATCAGTCAATGCAATTGTGCCTTCCTTTAACTTGGTGAGCACTACAGTTTCCTCTCACTGTAACCAGGAAATGTAGTTAGATGTCAGGATGCACAAGCATTCCTCAACGGGATATATTCATGCTACACAGGGCTTCTCCGTTCATTCGCCCAGATTATCTACTAATGTTGACTGAAGTCCAAAGATTCATTCATATTCTCTCTCTCTCCCTCCCTCCCTCTCTCTCTGAAGCTTGATTCACACACACACACACACACACACACACACACAGGACTGAGCTGAATATTCTCCCATTAATTTTTTGTACTGAATCTGGCAGTTGTGTTGGGGTTATAATCAGGGGTCGGTTGGGGCCGGAGCGAGGCGGAGTGAAGCTCTGCCAGCTCAGGACTGGCCAGTAGGGCAGCCACGGGCTGAATCAGATTCTCTAATCTGATTCAGCTCGCTGCTGAATTTTGGCGGCAACTTTAAAAGCCACTGGAGGGGAGGGGGTTGAAGGAGAGGCTCCAAACTTGCAGGGTAGCTGCTGGGGCCTCTCCTCGAAATATGCACCAAGTTTCAAGAATATTGGACCAGGGGGTCCAATTCTACAGGCCCCCAAACAGGTTGCCCCCATTCCCTCCATTGTTCTCTATGGCAGGAAAAAAGGTAACATTTTTTTCCCCACGATAGAGAACAATGGAGGGGATGGGACAACCTGTTTGGGGGTCCATAGAATTGGACCCCGTGGTCCAATCTTCTTGAAACTTAGTGGGTATTTTGAGGAGAGGCCCCAGGAGCTACCCTGCAAATTTGGAGCCTCTCCCTCAAACCTCCTTTCCTCCAGCCCCACATATACCCTATGAGTTTTTGCCATTGATTTCAATGGCCCATAGGATATAATGGGGCTGAGACTGACATTCCCTTTCTGACACACTTCTGGTGATGTCAGGGGATGTGGCATATGCTAATGCGTTATGCTAATGAGTTATGCTAATGAGTTATGCTAATGAGCTTCTGCACCTCTTTTTCTACGAAAGGACCCCTGGTTATAATTACTCCTGGAAGAAAAAGGAAACTTCACATGCGTGAATACGTTACTTTTGTACCTAAATGTTATTTTCATGATCCTGTGCAGCTCTTTTTTGGTTTATGCTTCTTCATCACTACTACCATGACACTCCTCTAGCTGTTTCTCTTCTTCTTCCCTTCCGGGCTTGAAACATGTGTGATCACACAGAATTCATCCAGTGGCTAAGATGACACCATAATGCTGTGGGTATGTCATGTGTTGTCAAGTCACTTCCAACTTAGGTCAGCCCTGGTGAATTAATGACCGCCAAAAGGTCCTGTTGTTAACCTTTCTCATGTCTTGCAAACTGAAAGCCATAGCTTCCTTTCTTGAGTCAATCTATCTCATTTTGGGTCTTCTTTTTTTGCTGCCTTCAAATTTTCCTAGCATGACTGTATTTTCCAGTGAGTCTTGTGTTCTCATGATGTTACTGGGGAATGATAGCCTCAGTTTAGACATTTTAGCTTCTAGGGAGAGTTTAAGCTTGATGTGATGTGGAACCAGTTTATTTGTCCATGGTATCTGTAAAACTCTTCTCAAAACACCAGTATTGGCTAGTCATTGGATATCACTGAAATCAAGCATCATGCAAATACTCACAAACTATCTTTTGGCATTCCATGATATCTGGATCAGGATCCAATATTTGGATCAGGATCGGAAGAGTCCATACACATACCTAAAATGTTTCCATATCTCTATCAGGGCACCACCAATTGTTATCTTTGACTGCAACCCCCGTGCCTTGCTGGTCACACTCCATAGCATCCCACAGGTTTGAAGAACAGCATTAGAAGAGGAGATGGGAGTATAGAAGGTATGCAGGGTGATTGTGGGCTTGCCATTGTCCATGTGCACATGTTTGGCTTCAGCCCTTGATATTACTTTTGATATGGGATTTCAGTATTTGATATCAGATAGTACTTAGTGACATGGAACAGTGGTTACTATTTTGAAGAATTTCGTAGGTGACATGCAATAGTGTTTAGCGTTTTGAAATATTTTTTAACAACCTGCATGGAATGCCAATTAATATTTGAAGGCCTCTGGATTATTTCGTCGATATTTGATGGCGGACATACAGTGGCTTTTGGCAGTTTGACAGAAGACATGCCGTAATATTCCGTAGTTCATGAAATGGGGAAGCTTACGTGAAATAGCAATTAGCATTTAACACCATCTGATAGTTGTCATGCCCGAATATTTCGTATTTTGACATTATTTGACATGGCATGGAAATTAGAAATTAGCAGCTCTGGGAAACTGGCATGCAATGGCAGCTTTGAGTAGATCCGTTCGATAGATAACACACAAAGTAACTGGTAAATACTGGTAAAATCTGGTAAAAACTAGTAAACTGGTAAACTGGTAAAATCTGGTCCCCTTACAGAACAACCCTAAGCGTACCATTCTGAGCCCACTGAATACAATAGAAGGGCGTAACTCTGCTTAGGACTGCACCAATAGGCAGATGGGTGATTCAGTTACATGAACTCCAGCTATCCAGTGTTTGAGATATCCCTTGATCGGGGAAAGAGAAGCAGCCTGAACCCAAAGGCCTGCTTTAAAAGAAACACAGTTTGGTACCAATAGCTCTCATATTCACTTCTTACTGTGGGAGATGTATGCACCCATCTTCATGTCACAACACCAACTTCTGACTCTGACCGTGTACTTCACTCTAGACCTTAAGGGTAGGGTTGCCAACCTCCAGGTGGGGCTCGGAGATCTCCTGCTATTATAACTGATAAAATAGAGATCAGCTCTCCTTGAGGAAATGGCTGCTTTGAAAGATGGACTCTATGTATACCCTGTTGAGGTACCTCCTCAGGCTCCATCCCCCAAATCTCCAGGTATTTCCCAACCCAGAGCTGGCAACTTTACTCAAGAGTGTCAAAACCAAGGTGGAGACCACCTCATGGTCTTCTGGATGCAGATTCCCTCTCTCTCCCCTCACACATTTAAAGTATAGTTAAGAAGCTCAAGATTAAGAAGGAGGTAGACTTCCGGTAGCTGGCGCTTTAATGGCGAGCGCTTATCTCCACTGCTGCGGGAGAGGCGACCCGCTCTCGGCAAGATAGAAGGGGTCCTGGACTGGAGCCGGACCCCCAGGGACCCTAGAGAAGGGACCCTGCCTGGGGTGCTTGAAGGTAGCTTCTCCCGGCAGTGGCGACTGTGGGATTGAGGCTCCTTCTTACCCCTATAGGTTCACCTGCTGCAGAAGCCTTCGGGCTACTCAAAGCATAGCCGTGAAGCTGCAGAAAATGCAGAGCAGAGAAGCAATGGACTCTCAGATATGCAATGGTTAAATCGTGAGTCTCAAACGAATCTCTGAAATTGAAGCGTTTGAGGGGTGGGTTGGAGGATCGGATTCCCCTTCCCCTCCCCCGTAATTTACGGCTTGAGACTTTCAAACCCTCCTGCTGTTATTCTGGAAGTGTTGCATCGGTGCTGGAGTGCTGGATCGCACAGAGGAAGAAGAAAGCTCCTTAAAGGTATTAGTGTGATAAAGCAATATTATTTTCTTTGGGATCTCTTATCTAACTGTAAACAACTGAGAAAAGAAAGGAAAAATCGCAGGGAGAAAACCCTCTCCAGGAGTCGGAAGTTCTGTTCTTAGTTCAAAGGGCAAAACTACTGAGCTGAATGCAGTTTTATCATCAGCACTGCGACCCCTGGTGGAGCAGCTGGCTTCAGTCAATACTAAACTAGATGCTACGCAAAAAGAAATCACGGAGTCTGCCAAGAGATCAAAGAAGCTGCAACAAGACCTCCAGGAAGTGAAAACTGCAGTAGATAAAAATGACTCAAGACTGCAGAAAATGGAAAAAGAAAAAGCTTTTCAAAGTGACAATGTTTTAAAACTTCAAATGGACCGTTCAAACTTCTTCTTGAGATTTCAGAACATTCCTGAACAAAAGGGAGGGAATCTTAAGAAAGTGTTAAGTGAAGCATTGGCACGTGTGACAGGTTGGGAGGCGGAGAAACTACAAAGCGATATGGATATGGCCTATAGGACCTATCCAGAATTTGTAAAGAAGAAAAACCTGCCAGGTGAGATCATGGTAAGATTCTCCAAGACATCAACTAGAGATGTGGTGTTAAAAGCCACAAACAGAGCGGTTCTGAAGCTCCAAGAAGAGGAAGTTAAAGTTCTAAAGGATATTCCATTTGAAATCAGGAAGAGAAGAAAAGCTTACAGGAGTTTGACTTTATGGTTGCAGTCAGAGACTATTTCCTATCGTTGGGACATTCCGGAGGGCTTGATGTTCAGCTATAAAGATAAGAAATATAAAATTGACTCTATTGAAAAGGCGAAAACATTCCTGGAAAAGCACAAGAAGACGAACGTAGAGACTGATCCGGAAGATTCACTAGCACAGCAGGAGAGTATGTATGGATTTGATGGCTCAGAAAGTGGAGAGACTGAAGGAGAGGACTTGGACTCAGAGAAAGGGGCAGCCGCCCCTAAGTACCAGGAAGAAGGCAAGAAGAAAAGAAGAGAACCAAAGAAAAAATAATGTTATAAATGTTTATGTTGTTATAACACACTATATCCTGTAGTTTTCAAGTTTATGTTTTAGGTTGCTTCATCTTCTGTATGTGATCCAGGTGTCTAGCTTTTAAAAATAATTGTAAACAGCAGGAAGGATCTAACAGCTAATACCAAGAAGTAATATTGCTTTTCAGTTATTAATAATGTTGGCATTTTCAATATTCATGACTGCATTTTCGGTATACCTTAGGGTAGTGTAGTTTGTAGTTTTTAGTTTAGGTGTAGGGTTAAAAATCAATAAAATCTTAAAAAAAAAAAAAAAGATTAAGAAGGAGGTGAACAGACTCCCAGATAGGGTTGCCAGGCTGCAGCCAACAACACTTGGGGGAAGACATAGGCTGAGGACAGACTGGCAATGTAAAGCGGGACAGCCCCGCGTTGGAAGTGGAAGAAGGGCATGTTCAGACATGCGCATCTGTCCATCGGCTCCGTTTCGCACTTACCCGTCTCCCACTCGCTTTCCATCTGTTTTAACAGGACACCGGGAGAAACCGGTGTCCAGGGGCCATCTTGCGCTTGCCTCCCGCTTCCAGGCAGTGTGAACTGGAAGAAGGTGGGAGGCAAGCGGAGGCGGCAGTGTGAACGCGGCGTTTTGCCAGTTTGCGCATGAGTGCACATGCGCACATGCACAAATTGCCAAAACAGCCCTATCAGGAGCTGCGGAGGCCGGCCCACGTGGGGCCACTCCGCAGCAGTCTGAACGCTCCGTATCGGCCAGCCCCGGGGAGTTTTTCCCCCGCAGCAGTTTCCTCCGCATTCATCTCGCTCCAGACTGCCAGTCTGTCCTCAGCCATAGTGGCATCATGCTAGGTCCTACCTGGAAGCCAGTGGGAGGCTCCCAGGTCCTTTCTGGGCTCTTCTCCTGTGTTTTCAAAGTGTGCGTGTGTGGTGCGATGACATCACCCTGAACTGATGTCATCACATCACCAACGTAGGAGAGGTGACACTCCAGTTTATGGACAGAGCTCTTACGTTTTTGTTCCTTCAAAACCATAGAGTTTGCCCCAATACTAGAATGTCACCCCTGACCTCAGCAGTGTAATGATGTCACTTTAGGGTGACATCATTGCACCAGGAACATTGTGCAGCAACATCCCTGTTTGGATCGGCAGCAGATTGAAACCCTCAAAAGCAGGGGAACCCCCGCTGGTACCTGGGGGCTGGGTGTCAGGGAGTGCGTGTGTTGAGCTGGCGTGTTAGCACCAGAGCAGAGATAAACAGCAACGTGCACAGTAAAGTGCAGAGCTTACGTCCCACAGAGTCCAATGTCCACACAGCCAAGTAGGGAAGGAATATATACAGGGTTTATTGACAAAGTCCTGTTGTTAAATGCAGGTATACGCAGTTCAGCAGAATCACTACACAAACTGACAAAGCACTTCGCCCACACTGGAATACATAGGAGAGAAATATACACTGTACAGTAATCACATATATACATTGACCAGCCAATCAGCACTGGCTGCTGAGTCACTCTGACTGCTGTGTAACAGTGCCAGTCAGAACCTGTTTGCTCCAACCAGAACTGCTGGCTATGGAGCTCTTCGCTGTCACCTAGATCTTTACCATCTGGAATCTGGAACTCATATCTTCAAGCCCTGTCACTGGGAACCCTAGCTGGTGTGCATACATTACTTCTGGTAGAAAACTCAAAGTGATATGGCAGATGCTTTACCCTTTTCTACCGAAATGCTACAATTTCACCACCAGCTCAGTAGGCCTTTCCTCCCCCGTTTCCTCCCAGTGGTGCCCGAGGCTCCAGTGGACAATGATGTGGGATGCCAGGGCATCCTGGGAGGTCTAGCATCACTACTCCCAGAGGAGTTAAGGAAAGCCCCTACCTTGCTGCCCTTCCGGTGAAGCTGCAAGACTGAACTGTTAAGAGAGCACTGGGGGCGAATTTTGAGGCTAAATCAGTGTGTGTGTGGGGGGGGGGGGGGGGGTTGTGGCTAAGATAACTGGCTGGTTCTATTTTAAATATGGTATCATTGTCAGTTCTGTGATGTTTTGTGCATTCGGTTTCATCTGGGCTTGGGAAATGCAGGCCTAGAAAAATGCCCAAATAAATAAAGAGAATGTTTGCAAGCTTCCTCAAACGTAGCAGCTGGGGGGGGGGGGGGGAGAATCACTTTTCCTCAGTAGTTGTTTGGAAGCTTGCAAAAATGAGTGCTATTTATAATTAGTGATAGGTCTTCAGGGCTTTGCACTCAATTCATTAAAATGTACACCTGTGCTGTCTATAGGTAAGTTCGAGGGAAGGAGGTGGAAGGAGAGGATCGGGTAAAATCAGGGGTCCTTTTGAGCAGGAGCTCGGGGGAGCGCAGCTCTGGGAGTTGGTGCCAGCTTCCCCCCCCCCCCCACGGGGGAATGCCTGCTTGTGTCATGGCTGCAGCAAAATGACCCCGTTCCCTGGAAAGGTCCTTGTTTCTCCGACCAGCCTTCTGAAGGCTTCAGCCACCACTGAAGCTATCCTCCCAGAATAGGGGTATTTCTGAGGCTTGGATTAGTAACTGTCCCCTCTCTGCCATCTCTTTCTTTCTTTCTTTCTTTCTTTCTTTCTTTCTTTCTTTCTTTCTTTCTTTCTTTCTTTCTTTCTTTCTTTCTTTCCTTCTCTCTCTCTCTCTCTCACCTTCTGACATACTTCCGGTGGTGTCAAGTGGTTTGCATATGCAAATAAGTTATGCTAATGAGCTCCTGCACCTCTTTTTCTACAAAATGACCCCTGGGTAAAATGAACACCATTGTGAGTTCTTCTGAGTCTGAAAAGGCTGGTCTCACCTTCCACTGGGGTGAGCAATAACAAATTGAGTGAATCCATTTTATGTCTTTATTTTTTTTTTTTTAGAAAATTTGCAAGTGGGGACCCGCAAGACTTGCAAAATGTGGATTTCATTTTCCCCTCTATCTCCTCCCCTGCTGTTTCTTTTTACCCTCCTCCTGGCAGCTCCCAAACCCTCTCTCCTTTCCCTGCTTCCTTCTCTCCTTCCCACCCACCAGCCAACCTGCATTTTACCTGCCGCCCCCGTCTTCAGCTATATTGATTATTGATTTACTTCATTTATAACCCACCTTTCTCTCCAGTGGAGACCCAAAGCAGCTTACACCGTTCTCCTTTCCTCCACTGACTCTTACAATACACACGGTGTGGCTTACTTCCAGGAAAGACTTTTCAGGGTTGCAACTTAAAAGGTCTGTAGAGAAGAAGAAAAAGATATTACCTTGCAAACAAAGTTCTACCGCCTAGAAACAGCTGCTAAGAAGGCCCTGGGATACGTCCGTGTACTCAGACTGTGATTCTAAGAGTGAGATCCTATGGAGAGTTACTCCATTGTAACCCAATGCAAATGGTCTTAGATTATAGTCACCCTGCATAAATTTGTGCTGCAGCAGGGCTATGTTTGGGCAGGAACGCACAGGAACAGAGTTCTGGCTGGCTCCTGAGTTGCCCACACCTACAGCCAAAACCTCTGGCATGTGTGGCTACAGGGCACGCTGCCCTCCCCACCTTACACACAAGAGGGAAAGGCAGCATGTTAAAATGTCCCCTTTCCCTTTGGGGAGGTGGGGATTTCCCTGTCAATTTCATTCCCCGCAAGTCAGCTGAGAGTGAAATTGACAAGGAAAAGCCTCCCTCTGCCTTCCCTTCTCTAGCTGACATGTGGCAGCTGGAAAAGGGCAGGCAGGAATCCCAGGCATGTTCCCCAGTCTGGGGGAGGGAGGGAGAGAAAGGCATTCCCCCACAAAAGCAGAGAGGCTCAGGGAAGGAACGGGCATGTTTGCCTGGCTGCCCTCGGTCACCCCAGCCTGCACGCCTTGGCGGGCTGGCTGGGGAGACCGAGGGCAGCCAGGCAAACATGCCTACTTCCCTTCCCGATCTTTCTGAGGGGGGCAGGTAGGAGACTAGAAAGGTGATGCTGAAGTTCCTGGGATCTTTCCCTGGCTGCACCTTTCCCTGGCTGTCTGGTGTGGGCAGGGGTCCGTTGGAGCGGGAGCTCACAGGAGTGCAGCTCTGAGAGTGAAAAGCCCGGGGGGCGGGCATATGACCAAGCCCCACCCCCTCCTTGGCTTCCCTGAGCAGTGCAGAGGCGCAGCGCCCCGGGGAAAGCCCTGCTAGGGTCTTTATTGTTTTTAATGTTTTGTTTTAATATTGATAATTTTGTCATTGTTCCTTTTATGACTGTGTGCTGCTTTTCCAGAGACTTGCTCAAGGTGGCATATAAATTTTCTAAGTATACCATTTTTTATCTGGGCACATGGCACATAAGTACTGGAGAAATTTCACCAACCCTTCAGCAGCTTCCACCTTATCAGTTTGGTGTAGTGGTCAGGAGTTGTACTCTAATCTGGGAGAACCGGGTTTGATTCCCCACTCCTCCACATGCAGCTGCTGGTGTAACCTTGGGCCAGTCACAAGTTCTCTCAGAGCTGTTCTCTCATGAGCAGTTCTCAAAAGACCTCTCTCAGCCCCACCTACCTCACAGGGTGTCTTGTTGTGGGGAGGGGAAGGGGAAGGGATGGGTGGTGCACATGTCCTGGGTATCTCAAGTCTACTTGAAACCTGGTGGTTTCAAGGGAGCAGGAAGAGAATGAGGGTGTGTTCTTTACGCTTATTATTATTGCACAAAGTATTGGATGGAGAAGGGAATGGAGGAAGAGCCGGTCAGTTTCACTCACCTGTGGAGTGGAGCCTGAGGGGTGGGTGTTGCCTTCTGACACACTTCCGGTATGTTAGGGGGTGTGACATGTGCAAATGAGTTATGCAAATGAGTTATGCAAATGAGTTATGCTAATGAGCTCCTGCACCTCTTTTTCTACGGAATGACCCCTGGGTGTGGGGGTAGGAGACTAGAAAGGCGATGCTGAAGTGGAGTGGAGAAGCTCGGGGGGGGGGGGAGGCAAGCTTCCATGCCTGCCCTGTGCTTTCCCAGCCTCCCACCTAATATTTATTTATTTCATTTTCATCCCGCCTTGCCGGCGAACTGGCGCAAGGCGGCTAGCAACCATTAAATACCAACAAAGTGGTTTACAGTTTAAAACATAAACATCAAACCAAACATCAATATGCATAAGCAACCTAGAGCAACAATAAAACTGGCAGCATCAGGGTTCTCACGGTGGAAAAAAAAATGACGGCATGATATGCTAATAAGCTGTGCTGTTAGTGGTGTGGCCTAATACGCTGATGAGTTTCTGCTGTTGGGTGTGGCCTATTATGCTAATGAGTTCCTGCTGGGCTTTTTCTACAAAAAAAAAAAAGCCCTGTGCAAATGTACCAAACGAAGTACAACTACACGCCACCAAACAATGCGAGTTCTGCCACTGCAGACCTTTCAGAACTGCAGCCTCGACACAGAGCCTTTGCTTTCACAAAGCTAATGCATAATGTGCAAAATTAAATTATCCTTTACGACCACGGGGTCTGGCAATGAGATTTCAACAGACACTTAGAACAAGCAACCGAACAAATGCCCAAATTACATGATTATCCATAGACAACAAATAAGCCATTTCTTCCGAGAAGTAAAGCCAAAGATTAGAGACACCGTTATTATATCGGCAACAAGAACTGTGCCCAAGTCAAACGGAATGAGATTGACAATTTAAGAGAATCTTTAGCGCTGGTGTAACTCAATAGGCGCAGATGGCAGTGGCTAGAGGCAGATTTAGAAGAGATGTGAAAAGCGCTTACCCATTGAGGGTTGCATATAGCCCCATGTTTTGTTTAAAGGGTGCTTAACCTGAGCAATGACCCCTTCTGAAGGCAGCATTCACAGCCCGATGGGAAGCCGTCGTAGAATGCAAAAGCTGAAGGCTGCTACTGCAGTGGCAGAGAATGTGTTTTATGTTGAGAAGATCCTCGGTTTATTCGCCATCTCCTCCGGTTTCTCAAACGGGGGTCCAGGGGCCCTGGAGGTCTGTGTGGGTACTCCAGGGGACTGCTAGTCTTGCATAGCTCATGACCTGCAAACCCGCTTGCTGCCTACTAGCTCCATAGTGTGGTCTGTCAAGTGCTCAGCAATCCCTCTGCTGTTGTTGCCAGCCTCCAGGTGGGACCTGGGGGTCCCCCAGAATTACGGCTCATCTCCAGACTAGAGAAATCAGCTCCCCTGGAGAAAATGGATGTTTGGAGGGTGAAGTCCACTGGGGCCTCTGTCCTCCCCAGGCTCCACCCCCAAATATCCAGGAATTCCCCAATGTGGACCTGGCAGCCATCCCCCCATCCCCTGCCAGTGGCTAGGGGGGACCTAACAACCAGTGTTCCCTCTAAGCTGAGTTCGTGTGAGCTAGCTCAGTTTTTTAGCCTCCGGCTCATACATTTCTGTCTTAGCTAAGGAAGGATGGCTCCGGAGCAAACTAATTTATGCAGCAGCCAAATCTGTCGCTCACAACTTTAATGCCAGTAGCTCACAAAGTAGACGTTTTGCTCACAAGTCTCCACAACTTAGAGGGAGCATTGCTGGGGACCACCTCTATATGAATGCAGGGGTCCTTTCGTAAAAAAAAGAGGTGCAGGAGCTCATTAGCATAACTTATTTGCATATGCCACACCCCCTGATGTCACCAGAAGTATCAGAAGGCCACACACCCCTGACGTCACCGGAAGTGTGTCAGAAAGCAATACCCACCGCTCAGGCTCCACCCCAAAAATCTCCAAGGTATTTCCCAACTCAGAGCTGGCAAGGCTATCTGATGGCACAGAAAGAAAGAAAGAAAGAGAGAGAGAAAGAATGAAAGAAAGAAAGAAAGAAAGAAAGAGGGAGGGAGGGGGAAGAAAGAAAGAAGGAAGGAAAGAAAGAAAGGAACAGGAAGGTAGGTAGGTAGGTGGGGGGAGAGAGAGAAGGAAGGAAGGAAGGAAGGAAGGAAGACTAGGCTGGCATTTCCCTCCCTCCCCCCCGGCTCGCTCTTGCTTGGGCCCGAGTGGCTTAACGCCACTCAAGCCCGGCTTTTCCCTCCCTCCCTTTTGCCTGCCACAGCCCGGGAAGGGCGAGCGGGGGGAGGGATGGGGAGCTTCTTCCAGGGGGATTGGGCCTAGGAGACGTGACGGGGAGGGGAAGGCAGCCTCCAAAATTGTCTCCCAGGCCCGGTGTCTGGCGCGGGGCTTGGAGAACGCAGCGGCAGCCTTGCTGAGGGCAGGGCTTCGTCATGTGCCCGCCCCCGGCCTCTTCACTCCCGGAGTGGCACTCCGCTGTACGCCGGCTCCAACGAACCCCTGTATGAATGTATGATGTTAAGATATGTCAAGGTATTTCTCACCATCTTGAGGACTACTCTTTGGTGCAGAGGAGTTTGGGCCAACAGTCCAAACTGCCGAAGGAGGATGAGTCTATTAGTGGCTACAAGACATGGTGTCTAAAGGGTACCTCTGCATTCAGAGGCAGTAAACTTCCGCATACCAGTGCTAGGAGGCAACATCAGGGAAAGGCCTCAGTCTCTATGCCCTGTTGTTGGACCTTCAGGAGAACTGATTGGCCATTGTGTCAGGCAGGAGGCTGGACTAGATGGACTGCTGGTGTGATCCAGCATGGCTCTTCTTGTTCGTATGTTCTGAAACTGGGTTTTGGGTTTGAGCTCTTGCAGCCTGACCATTTCTCTTCTGTCTCTGCTGGCATTTCTTTTTCTGGAGAATACAAGGCATAGTCTTTCACTCCTGCAGTTTCCAATTTTGTTGCTGGCTTTACATCCTCTCAGCTGCAGTCTGTTCAGCATGTAGTTGATTTTTAATTGGCCTAGTTTATTTTAATTGACTCATACGAACCATCTTGGGAATTTTACAAAACCGAAAGGCCGGAGTTAAAGATTTCATTGGATAATTCAAAGAGGAGCCACTGCTGCTATACTTTCCAGCAGTCAACTTTGCTCTTTTCTTTAAGACTTTTAATAGTGACCATGTCATGACTGCTGGTGTAAGGAAGCTCCTCACACACACCCCACCCCCCCCCCCCAAATACTGAGCAGAATAATTACTTGACTGCATTTCCTAAAGTCTCTGTTGAGGTCTGGTTCCAGCTGCAATATTTCCCGATTCCCTCCGAACCGCGTAAACATCTGCAGTGTTCCATCTTGTAAATATGCATGCATGAAGTCGATGTGAAATCTGTGAAGCCGCCGCCACCCAGTATTCTGCTGTCTCTGAAAGGACCCAGTCTCTCAGCAGCTGCCGTTACAGACCGTCCTTTAAATAACTTCGTTACTGTGATGGACTTAACTCTTGTCGGGGATGCAGCTCTTGAATTTTCTTTGATATCTTTTAAAAAAAAATGCTCTGCAGATTTCAATAACACTTGAATCCCTCTGGGTTCTGTGAGGATTAATTGGCTAATCACCAATTTAAAGCTATAATTGAATGGAATAGCTAGTACTTACAAGTTGACTCGCAGCTAAGTGGCCACAGAAGTCAAGGTCAAGGAAGAAGACTGCATTTCGTTCGAAAGCTGCTTTGGACATATGAGTTTGGAAGGGTTTGGGAAGTGCTGTTGTGTCACCCTCTTCCCTCCTACTGACTTACGAGGAGGGAAACAGTATTTTTTTTAAAAAAAGTAAGAGTTTTCAGATATCTCTGCGATTCCTTAGCATTTATGACCTAACTGAAACGATACACTGTTTGGCAAGAGCTGGGGGGGGGGGGGGGGGACCTCTCACATAAAAGGTTCGAAGTATGACACATTAGCCACATCCCAAATTGTCACTTGGAAATGAGAAATCCCTTGAATGGATAAGGAATCTCATGCAAATGATGCAGCCAGGGTTAATAAATATCACTGGAGTCAATGTGAGGATTTAAGCATAAGTTTGCCAAATGGGCAGGAGGGGGGGGGTAATTGTCCTGTCCCTTGAATAGAGGTTTAATACGCGGGAATGGGCATGGAGCTAAATAGCATCACCTGAGAATGGCTGCAGATCAAACTGCGATTAAAGGATGGGCCAGAGGGACCGCTTTAAAAGTTGGCAACCCATCGCTTAGCCGTTGGAATTAATTGGACTGGAAAAAAAATGATCTATTTTGACTGGCTTGCGTCCCATGATTCAGAATGCCAATTCCTGTTGCAGGCTATCACCCGGAAAGTTTCCATTTTACAGTCTGAAATCCACAATTTTACTGTATGGAACCCATGGTTCTGGACTTTTGAGCAAACACCGTCTGGCATGAATAGGACCATGGGAGGGGAAACTACAGCAAACTGGAATCGACATGGTTCCCAATCTGCCTGTTGCATTTTCAACCATATGGACCCAGGGGTCTTGTTAGTAGCATTCATTCTGCTTTGGGGGAGGGGCCATGGTTCAGTTGTGGAGTATCTGGCCGAGGACAGATTAGAGTTCTGCCACGCTACAGGAGCACGGCAGAACAAGCCGGGGCGAACTGCCCCACAGCGTGGCGTTCAGACGTTGCAACAAGGAAGCCGCCCGCAGTGTCCACACTGCGGGCGGCTTCCGGCGGCGGCGGCAGAACGCCGTGCGGCTCCGCCTGCCCGCGCGCGTTCACACCCGCCGGAAGCGGGTGGAATGCGTGCGCAGCCGCTGGGACACCACTTGGAAGTGGTGCCCGGATGCTGCGGGAGGAGCGCGCTGCCAGACGAGGTGAGTCCGGGGCACCTCCGCGGGGCAGATGTGGCAGTCTGGATGCCCGCTCTGCCTCCGCTTTTAAAGCAGAGGTAGAGCAGGCCAGACTGCCAGTTTGTCCTCAGCCTCTGCTTGGCATGCAGGATCGGGTTGTAGGTGATGTGAAAGACTTGGGACCCTGGAGAGCTGCTGCCAGGCTGAGGAGGCAATACTGACTTTGAAGGACCAGTGGTCTGATTCAATATAAGGCAGATTTGAGTGTCCATGATTTCTCTGCCTTATTTTGTTCCAACTGTTATAATGCAGCATTTGGATTTCTGTGGGTTTTTTTTTTTAATGGGGCTGTTTCCACTCTGTCCCTAAGAGCTCTCCAGTACAAATGGGTCCTACGAGACAGAATATTTTATTCCTTTTATTTGTTTAATTAATTTACACCCTCACCCTCAGGGTGGCTTGCAACGCGTAAGATACAAATGCAATACAATAGCAGTTCAATATCATTAATGTTCCAAAGTTTGTTTCGAGAGGCATGAAATGAATTCTGAGTCTCACTGTTTCAGACCTGGATTTAATTTAAAAAACAAAAAACAAAACTCCAAGTGATCATTCTTTTACATCATCTTTCGCATTGAGCCACTTTGCTGCTTTAAAGATGCTTATCAAGGCTTTTTTAAAACTGTTCCACTGTTCCAGTCAAAGATGTTCGGTCAAGTTCACCATAACAAAGTTAACATTCATTAGGGAAATTGCAGAATTGATACATCATGGCATTCTAAGAAGTGTTCTCTTTTGAATTTATATGGTACCTGTATATGCATTGCCAGCTTTTCAGGAGTATCCAAATCTTGTGGAAAACAGTCAGGTTATAACGTCTGATTTTTATAGTAATGATTAGTAGTTACCACAGGGCAGTGGGGAATACCATTAAAGAGATTTTGAAATAAAATATGTTGTGTGCTTTCAAGATGCTATAGAACAGTGTGTGTGTTTTTTGGGGGAGGGATACAGAAAACCACACCTAATCTATAAATTAAATCATATATCAACAAATTCAGGGCTCAGATTTGAGCCTGTACATTCAATATGTAGGCAAGTAATCTAACATCACCCTCTTAAGCAGAGTTACAGATCTGTAAACCCATTGACTTTAATGGATTTAGAAGGGTGTAAATCTGTTTAGACCTGACCTGCGTAGCCCAGGCGAGCTCAATCTCAGAAGCTAAGTGAGGTCAGCTCCGGTTTGTATTCAGATGCAGGGCTCTTTCTGTAGAAAAAGCCCAGCAAGAACTCATTAGCATAACAGGCCACACCCAACAGCAGAAACTCATTAGCATATTAGGCAACACTCCTGACATCGCAGCTCATTCGCGTATTAGGTCAGACTTTCATGTTACCAGAAGTGTGGTCATCCAGCCACACACCCCTTTTGCTTCTCATTCTGTTTACCTTGTTTGTTGTCAAAATGGTTTTGACAAAACCAATAAAAACATGACAGAGGATGCCGGCATATAAAAATCAAACATTTTAAAAAAAAATTCAGTTTTTACCCCACCCTTCCCACAAAGGAAGGCTTAAGGTAGCGACAAGGACTCATGTGTAAGACCCACACGCCCCTTAATGGAAAAACCATTCCACATGGAGCCCATGCAAGTCAATTGGCATTCCTGGCTCCCATTATCTCCAATGGGCCTTCAAGCCTTTCCCATTGTTTCCAATGGACAATCTTGTCATTCCTTTTACACCATCCAGTTAATTGTCCCTTTGAAACTGTACCACACCATTTTAAGTAACAGCAAAATGAAGAGCATGAAGATATACAGAGTGCACATTTCTTGCCAATGTTCTCTCTGGGCTGCACATGGCACAAGGAAATTTTAAAAGGACTCTTCTCTGAACATCCCCCCCCCAATCTTGTTCATCCAGATCGACTTACCATTTAAAAACAGAGGCCCTGTGAGGTAGGTGGGGATGAAAGAGCTCTTTCGAGGACTGCTCTTGAAAGAACAGCTCCGAAACAACTTGTGGCTGACCCAAGGTCACACAGCAGCTGCAAGTAGAGGAATGGGGAATCAAACCCGGTTCTCCCAGATTAGAGTCCATGCTCCTAACCGCTACACCAAACTATAACTCAAAATCTTTAGAAGCAAGTATCAGAAACATAGGACACCCTCTCCACTACATCCGAGCCCTTAAGCAGATCATTTCCAAAACAGTCCTTCAAAGTCTAATCCCATGGACTAAGCAGCAAGCAAGATACATTGTTTTGAGAAGTATTCCCCTCATAAATAGTCAGAGATCCTGTGGTCTCCCAGCAGTGGCATTCACAATCAACGGACAACCCAGAAGACTAAAGATGCATCAGAGTCCTCAACATGATGCTTAAGAAATGGGGAGGGGGAAGAGAATGAGAAGGCACTTAAGGTCAAATCTACATCTGACTTTCCCGCTGGAATCATTCTAGTTTCAAAAACCCCCATCTATACCTGCTTCTAGTTTCAAACCAGGGGTCCGTTGGGGCCGGAGCGAGGCGGAGCAAAGCTCCGCCAGCTCAGGAGTGGCCACTAGGGCAGCGAGGGGCCGAATTAGATTCTCTGATCTGATTTGGCCCGCTGCCGAATTGCCGCTGAAATACGGCAGCAAATTTAAAAGCAACTGGAGGGGAGGGGGTTTGAGAGAGAGGCTCCAAACTTGCAGGGTAGCTGCTGGGGCCTCTCCTCGAAATTCCCACCAAGTTTCAAGAAGATTGGACCAGGGGGTCTAATTCTACGGGCCCCCAAACAGGATGCCCCCATTCCCTCCATTGTTCTCTATGGCAGGAAAAAAGTAACACTTTTTCCCACCATAGAGAACAATGGAGGGGATGGGACAACCGGTTTGGGGGCCCGTAGAATTGGACCCCGTGGTCCAATCTTCTTGAAACTTAGTGGGTATTTCGAGGAGAGGCCCCAGCAGCTACCCTGCAAGTTTGGAGACTCTCCCTCAAACCCCCTTTCCTCCAGCCCCTCATATACCCTATGAGTTTTTGCCATTGATTTCAGTGGCCCATAGGGTAGAATGGGGCTGAAACTGACATTCCCTTTCTGACACACTTCTGGTGATGTCAGGGGACGTGGCATATGCTAATGAGTTATGCTAATGAGTTATGCTAATGAGCTCCTGCACCTCTTTTTCTACGAAAGGACTCCTGTTTCAAACCATACTTGTTCTAGTTTAAAAATCATCGTCTGCATTCGTTAATTGCCCTCCTGTGGTCAAGCTAGCATTTTACTGCTTCAAACAGATCCTGTGGCTTAGTACTCTTCAGACCCAGGGAGTGAAATTTGAAACCAGTGTGAAATGAGCATAGGAAAAGACAGCAGTCAAACTACTTCAGAGGGGAGGTGTAAATTCGGCCTAAGTAAACCCAAAACACTGGGACACACTTCAGCTTAGTAAACTGCCAAGCAGTGTTCCCTCTAAGCTGAGCTAGTGTGAGCTATCTCACAGTTTTTTATCCTCCATATCACACGTTTTTGTCTTAGCACAGGAAGGATGGCTCCAGAGCAAACTAATTTATACAGTAGCCAAATGGCTCGCTCACCACTTTAATGCCAGTAGCTCACAAAGTAGAATCTTTGCTCGCAGGACTCCACAGCTTAGAGGGAGCACTGCTGCCAAGCACAGAAAAGAACAGACAGGTCATTTCACTTGTGGTCATTATTGGAAAAAAGATGGTATATCTACAGCATTTATGATCCCAGATACAGTTGCCAGCTCTGGGTTGGGAAATACCTGGAGATTTTGAAGGTGGAGTTTGGAGAGGGGAAGGTGTGGTATAATGTCCTACAAATTAGCCATTTTCTCCAGGGGAACTGATATTTTGATCTTTGTAGTCTGGAGATAAGGTAGACTGAGGGAGAGTTACAGGCTCAAAGTTCCCAAAGTGTTTGGTATTCATCGCTCTGACTTTTCTTACCTCACATTGGCTCCTGAAGTGTCATTTGCGGTGCTTTGAAGACTCCCATGTTTTTCAAGGCATAAAACTGTCATGGAGCAGAGCACATTTTGTAAAATACAAAGAAATATCTCTTAGGTACTAAGAACCCAAGGCTCAATTTACTGGTCTATGTAGTCCTACAGGTGCTGGCAGGCCGGGGGGGGGGGGCAAGGCTGAACGGGGGCTTGGTCTCAGAGATCCCAGCCCCTGCAGCCTTGCCCTGGGCTCCTGCAGGCACTGCCGGGGGGGAGGCAAGGATGAAGAGGGGCTTCTCCCCGGCTCGGGCCTCCCTGCCCGGCTCTGCTCTCTGTCATCATTGTCCTCCTCCGGCCTCTCACCCACAGCTGCTGCCGCCATCCACTTACCCTGAGTCACCCCAGTGTCATGCATGTGTGCATGGCGCTGCTTCCCGGAGGGGTGAGGCACGAGGCATGAAATCGGCATTACTTTCGGAAGAGAGGCGGGAGCGGTGGAAGGAGCGGGCTCCTTTGGCCTGCCTCTTGTCTCTGAAGTCTCACCGCCACCCCCCCTCTGGTTCTCCTTGGTGGGAGGGAGGGAGGGAGGGAGGGAGGGAGGGAGGGAGGGCGAGGCGCCCCCTTCCCCCCCAGTCATTTGCCTAATCGGGTTGCCCTGTTTGGGGGAGAGGCAGCAGGTGCTGTGGCGGGACACACTGCAGGGCTTTTGGCGAGGGAGGGCAGGGGCAGGCTTGGAACGCAGCTGGAATGTGGTTCCGGGGCGTTTCGCCCCCAAAATAGCCCTGCTCAGATGGGAGTCCACCAAGCAATCCCAGGGCTGCTATGCAGAGGCAGACAACTGCAAACCACCTCTGAATGCCTGTTGCCCTGAAAACCCCTTGGTTCTGGCTTTGCTATGAGTCGTTGCAACCTGATGGCAAAAAAACAAAACAAAATGCTATGCTTTGGATGGTACTGTTGGTTTCACTTCTGCACGCGTTTTCTCCATCCACCTTCGTTTACAGTCTAATTATAGCCTTAGCCAGCAACAGTGTTGAAACAATAGTTATCAGTTCTTATTCCTCACTGGGGTGGGGGCAGTCTTAAGCACTGCTTTCACTTTGCAGTCAAAGCTCTTGCTCATTACTGCATTTTTTTGTGTTTATCATCATCATAAACAAAAACAAAAGGTGAGAGTGGCTTTGGTTATGAAGTATGAGATCTCACTTAAAGGCTCTCCAAATTTACCCAGAAGTGATAAATCACAATTACTCCATGAACACCATGCTTGCTTGTGGGAAGGAACACACATCAGTGTAGTTTGGTTGGCTGCATCCATAGCTCCCTGTCCCAGGGTTGTCATGGACATGTTATGCTGTGATTGGGGGATGTTTATAAGAACATAAGAAGAGCCCTGCCAGATCAGACCAGTGGTCCGTCTAGTTCACCATCCTGTCACACACAGTAGCCAACCAGAGGAACTGGTTGCCAGCAACAAGACATGGAGGCCGAGGCCTTCCCCTGATGTTGCCTCCTGGCTCTGGGCTAGGGCTGCCAAGTCAGCCCGGAGGGCGGGGGATACCCTGCTACAGGGGTTCCTGATCCGCCGGCCAGCATTTGGCCGGTGGGGGGAACCCCACCCCCCTTCCCCAACGTAATGATGTCACCCGGAGGTGATGTCATCATGTTGGGGGCGTTGCCAGGGCGATGCTCTGGCAACGCCCCCAACGTGATGACGTCACTTCCGGGCGAGGTCGCCAGGCGCGCACGCTTCGCGCGCATGCCCGGGAAACTCCCGGACAATGGAGGACTCCCCCCCACCGGTAAGTAAGGGACACTTGGCAACCCTACTCTGGGCTGCAGAGTCTTAGTGCCTCTGAATGTGGAGGCTCCCCTCAGCCACCATGGATGGTAGCCATCGATAGACTTATCCTCCATGGATCTATCTAATCCCCTTTGAAAGCTGTTTATTCCTTTGACCATTCACTACATCCTCTGGCAGTGAATTCCATATTTTAATCCCTCTCTGTGTAATTTTAATCACTCTCTGTGTTATTATGGACACTGGTGCAATTGCCGTGTTCTGTACATCTTGGGGCACTGTTTTTGTTTGCTTTTCACTCTCCTGGGTGAACATAACACTCCACTTAGAGGCACCAGTGATGTTCTGATTTCTGCCCCACAGAAACAATGTGAAGTGGGTTAGAGAGTGACTAGTCCACAATTACCTGGGACCTTCTGCATGCCAAGCAGATGCTCTGAATTAATTAATTATTATATGGCAGGGGCTGCAATATAGCCTGGAGATCCAAATATTGTTTGGCAGCCTGAAACTAGCTCTTTTTGTGACGAGCTAGGTTTCCTTTTTGGGCTGTGAGAACTGTGAGAGGGCTGGCTTCAAATGGAGCAATGGGGAATTGAACCTGGTTCTCTAAATTAAAGTCCACCACTCTTAACCGCTACACTAAACTGGCTGTAGCCCCTGGAAGAGAGGGTTTGAAACTGGGTCTGTCTGGTCTTATTGTTGGCCTGTGCAACACACTTAGTATGACACTGCTATGAATTAGATGATTTTCAGAAGTGCATAGGGACAATTAAGCCTTTGCAAAAAGTCTTTAAAGATGGTAGATATTAAATCACAAATAAAGCTAAAGTTCTGTATCTGCATTTTGAGCACTTACAGGGTTAATTTCTGATAATATGTGAAACCAGGGACCTCAAACAGTTTCTGTTTCCAGAGCATTTGGATGTTTCAGATGGGAAATGTGATTCTTTTTGCTGAAGTACCTCTTTCTCATCTTAGAGAAATCAATCTTTTGCTAGAGATTCAATACACTGTTCAGAAAGCATCCCACCCTTTTGAAGGGATTGTTTGGCTGTGGAGATTGACATTTCTATTAAGGAAACAATCTGAATTTATTTTAGAGAGATATTAAAAATTACGGATTGTTCCCCATGGCACAAGCTAATAAAAATTCCCACTTGAGCAAGCAATGCGGCGGGAAGCAATTTTCCTCTGAACAAGTATTTCTTCCCCTTTCCTTCTCAATAGAATTAAAAGAGTTGTGGTAAATTGGGAAAAACAAAATGAATTTGAGTAAAATGTGGTTTTACTACTTTACACAGAGAGTGATTAAAAGGTGGAATTTGCTGCCAGAGGATGTAATGATGGCCACAGGAATAAACAGCTTTAAAAGGGGATTAAATAGATACAGGGAGGATAAGTCTGTCACTGGCTACTAGCCATGGTGACTGAGGGGAACCTCCACATTCAGAGGCACTAATCCTCTGATTCCCAGAGCCAGGAGGCAACATCAGGGGAAGGCCTCGGCCTCTATGCCCTGTTTGTTGGCCCTCCAGAGGAAGAAGAAAAAAAGAAGAAATTGGATTTATATCCTGCCCTTCACTCACTTGGAGTCTCAGAGCGGCTTACAAACTCCTTTCCCTTCCCCTCCCCACAACAGACACCCTGTGAGGTAGGTGGGGCTGAGAGAGCTCTGAGACAACTGTCCTTGAGAGAACAGCTGGTACAGAGCTACAGCTTGCCCAAGGTCATCCAGCAGGTGCAAGTGCAGGAGAGGGGAATCAAACCCGGTTCTCCCAGATTAGAGTCCACGCACTTAACCACTACACCAAACTGGCTCCCAGGCCAAGAGCTGGCTGGCCACGGTGTGAGACAGGATGCTGGACTAGATGGGCCCCTGCTCTGATCCAGCAGGGCTCTTCTTATGTTCTTAAGTGATTTGATTATGCTATTTGATGAATAAGGTTTAATAGGGTGTTTTGTTTTGTTTTTTAAGGGAGCAACCCATTCCTCTGTGTGTCTGTGTGTGGCACATTTTTTAAATATTGAATACTAGGGGCAAGGCCCATTGCAGGCAACAATGCAACAGGCACTAGCAAGAGGAAGAAAAGGAAGGAAGCAATTCTCTTCATCTCAACTTCTTCCCCTCTCCCTCTCAGCTACCCCCCCACACCCTTGCTGTCTCCCCCCCCCCCCCCCAACAGAGCCTTTTTGTAGAGGCTGTTGCATTTATTAACTGAGTGGGTGTTGGAGTGCATCTCTCTTCCTTACTTACTCCTGAGTAAACAGGCTGTGCGTGCACACACACACATTATTAGGTCTAAAGCTGGGGCCAGCTCACCTATTTCCGTTTTCTAGGCACCACAAAAGGGCTTGCAGAGGGGCTCTCCCCTGTCATCGATTTTGAAAGCAAACAAATGTTTCCTCCTGTGCTTAGCCTCACTGTCTGCAGTTCTTCTCTCATCTCCCAAAGCTACAGAAATCCCCAGAGGTTGGTGCAGAGCAGTGGAGCCAGAGACTTGCTGCAAGCCAGCACGTAACTGATTTCCAGAACAAAGTTTGAGTCCAGCTGCCCCTTTAAGACCCACGAAGTTTAACTGTAGGTAACCTTTCATGGGCATGCACAGTGAACTGACGGCAAGCTTCTGTGCTGGATGTTTTCCTTTCGTTTCCCTGCAAGCCCTTTCAATCCCAAAGCTGCTTCCTGTTTAACACCAGCTAATTAGTTATCCTGGCCCACCGCCTCTTGGGACTCCCAAATTGAGAGTTGTAGTTCTAATTCCCTTTGTTATGGTTGCAGTGAAGCCACCAGAGAACTACAACTCCCAAAGTGCAATGCTCTGCGGGCGGGAGTGAGGCAACGCAGGGAGGGAATGCAGCCAGTGGGCAAGGACACCATTTTGAGGGCCAGTTCTTGCATCCAACAGATTTTGGTGCCCCATGGAATCTTGCCACTTTGAAAACAGCTTTATATATAAGAGAGATAGTATGTGATAGGCATTGTTAACCCTAGTGTGTACCCCCATTTAGTAAGCAGGTTTTGAAAGGTGCTATTTTGTTTCTCAAAATGCTATCTGTCCATAGCCAACTGCGGGACAAAATAAAATTGTGTGTACACCAAAGACAGCTTTTAAAAACAAAATTGCAGACAGGTAGCCATGTTTGTAGGGCTGTAAACTCTAGATTAAGAAACACCTGGAGATTTTGGGGGTGGAGCCTGAGGAGGGCAGAGTTTGAGGAGGGGAGGGACTTCAGTGGGTATAATACCATAGAACTCACCTTCCAAAGTGGCTATTTTCTCCAGGGAACTGATCTCTTATCACCTGGAGATCACATAATCCCAGGAGATCTCCAGCCACCAACAGGAGGTTGGCAACCCTACATGTTAGTCTGTAGTAGCAGATAATACAGAGATCCAATGGCACCATAGAGACTACTTCCACTGATTTATTCCAGCTTTTGCTTTTGTGAGGAACAGCTAAGGTTGCCAATTCCAGATTGAGAAGTTCCTGGATATTTGAGGATGGTACCTGGGGAGGCTGGGTAGAGCAGAGACCTCAGTGAGGTACAGTGTCATAGAATCCACCCTCCAAAACAGCCATTTCCTCCTGGGAAACTGATCTCTGTAATCTGGAGATAAATTGTAATTCCGGGAGATCTGCTGGCCCTTTTAGGATGCTGGCGCAGCCAGGCAGAGTTCATTTCATCAGCCACGTGAAGCTTACATCCATTAGGCCAATGCATCTATACTGAAGGCCACAAACAAGGGAAAAAAACCAGCATTGACCGGGGGAGGGGTTCCAAAGATACACTCAAAACATGATCCCATTCAAAGAGTAATCTGTTCACTCAGACTGGTATACTCTCTTTTTGATTACTCTTTTCATTGGTTCTTGTTTTGAGCAGGCCTCCCCTTGTAACAGCCCCCGCCATCCCGATCACAATTTTCTCTTGATAATGTAAATGCTTCAACATGATGGGTGTACACTGACAAAGAAGTGAGCTCTGTCTCATGAAAGCTTATGCTGGAACAAGGTCTGTTTGTTTCTAAGGTGCTGCTAGTCTCCTGAATAATCTTCTTCTTCTTCTTTTTTTTTACCCCACCTTAAACTTAAAAATATGCACATAGCGGCATAGGGACACAAATATAGTTAATTGTGCAGGAAAAATAACATTCTACCGCCGTTATGCCTCAGAGTTCTGTTCCTCATCCACTCCAAGACGTTTGTCTTATCCAGCTGAAATTTGGGATAGAGAACTTAACTGCTGGTGGGTGTTACTAGTTTGACAGATCCATTAAAAATAGAAGAGTCATATACTTTAACAAGTTTCAGAGGGTAACCAAGTTGGTCTGCAGTAGAACAGCCAGAGTTGAGTCCAGTAGGCCTTTAAAGACCAACAAGATTGGGGGGAAGGGGGCTTACATGGATAGCCCGATCTTGTCAGATCTTGGAAGATAAGCAGGGTTGACTGTAGTTACTACTTGGATGGGAGACTTCCTTGAAATACCAAGATGGGAGGACAGGGGCAGGCTTTCAGCCGCCTTTCTAAATATCCTCCAGGTCCCCAGTAGGGGTCAGTCACCAAAGGTCAACATGACTTCCAGGTGCAGCGCGCGCGCACACACACACACACACACACACACAAGATCTTGGGGGGGGGGTAACCTTTGGAGAGGCAAAGTACCTTTCATCAGATATATAACAATGAGAGCTTTGACTCTCAAAAGCTTATACCCCGAAAATCTTGTTAGTTTCCAAGGGGCTACCGGACTCAAATGTAGCTATTCTTTAGCAATTTTGGATTGAACTAGAAGTATTGAGTTTACTGTGATAGTTAGGGTTGCCAGGTCCCTTTGTTGTGCTGGTGGGGGGATTTGAGGGGTGTTCTGGGGGTGGGCAGAAACATCATGCAACACACTGATGTCACCCAGAAGTGATGTCAGTGTGTCGGTGACGTTGGAGGCAACACCCTGCTTTTTGGGCAAACTCCATGGTAAAAATAGCCTCAACCCATAGAGTTTTGCCCAAAAATCTGAGTGCCCCCCCCCCCCCCGACATCACCAATGTGCTGATGTCACTTCTGGGTGACATCAGCAAGTCCCGCATGGTGTCAGCAGTGGGGGGAATTTCCTCCCACCAGCCAGCTGGCCAGCAGCGGGCAGGATCCCACAAAAACAAGGAATCCCCTGCCCCCACCTGGGGAATGGAAACCCTGGTGATAATTTTTTTGTACACACAAGACATACCTCCAGCAGTCCCCCCCTCCCCCAGTTTACCTCCTGTAAAATATTGATCTCCATGCTCCTCTTAATTCATAATTGGGAGGCTTTGTGTGAGCTGAGGAATTCTGTAGTGTGTTTATTTACCTTCCCAGCCCATCTGACTCTTTTATAGGCAGAATCTGGTGTCAGTTCTGCAGGGAGTTTCTCAGCTAGAACAGGGGTGGGCAAACTTGCTCAGCGTAAGAGCCGCATAGACTAAACATCAGATGTTTGACAGCCACAAGACATGAACAAATATTACCTGCTTTTATTGTAAAATAAGCAAATTTGCTTTTGCTTTTTTTTTTTAAAACAAATTTTATTTTTTTCTTATCTAAAACTTTACACAATTACCTTCAGAATATTTTCATCACTATCATATTTTCTATATAACTGTGTATTCTGATTACAATTCAAACTCTTTAAGACTTCCCACCTCACCTACACCATTATATATATAACAACAATTATAAAGATTTAGAAATATTATCTCTTACAGGTAACATATTTGGTTATAAAAAAAATTAAACGTTTAAAAATATTATCTAAATATCGGTTATCTGCACAAATTTACTTTTTATTAACATTAAATGAGACGGCCAAAAATAATAACAAAAGGGGTAAAAGCGGATATTGATAATGATATTAATTTGTCCAATGATATTTGTTTGCTAATGATATTTAGCTTCCCCAGCCGCCCTGCCGGGAGCCACATAATATATGTGAAAGAGCCGCATGCGGCTCCCGAGCCACAGTTTGCCCACCCCTGAGCTAGATAAACTATCTGGCCCCTAGTTTTTAAAGACAGAACAATTGGTAAATGATCGCCATCTATTTGTGTCCCCGTCTTTAAGGCAGCCACTGAGCCCAGCCGGTCATGTGAAACCAAAACCGGATCAATGGCACTAGCTCAGCATCCCAATCAGTATGTAAACTCCCAAGGGATATCTCCTGCGACAGCACCATTCAGGATGTGGAGATCTTATAAATATCTTTATAAGATGTTTTATACATGGTATATGACACCTGAGAACTTAGCAAAATGGTATCCAAATATGTCGAATGCATGTTGGAAATGTAAACAAACTGTTGGTTCCTTTTTTCATATGTGGTGGACATGTAATGTGTAAAAAAATATTGGACCTGGATTCATGAAATATTGCAAAATATGTTGCTTATGAATATACCATTTGTGCCAGAATTATTTTTGCTGAATATGATTCCAGAAACTTTTAACAAATCAGATAAATATTTGATTAGCCATGTAATAACTGCTACTAGAATACTTTATACAAGGTATTGGAAAGGGGAAGAAGTTCCCTCGAGGGAGGAAATACTTTATAAACTATTAGAGACTGCAGGCATGGACAATTTAACATTGAAATTAGCAGATAAGGGACAGGAAATATTTGAAAATACTTGGTCAAGTTTTTATAAATGGCTGGAAGAACATTTCAATAAATGAACTAACTTTAATTGTATGCTCTTGTAAAATTGAGATAAGCTAGTTTGGTGAATTAGATATGGATTCTAGTAGAAATGTTAATATAGATATGTACAGTGCAGACTCCGTATCTGTTAGTATACCAGGTTTAATTCTCCACTCTTCCTCCACAAGCAGCCAGCAGGGTGACCTTGGGTCAATCACAAGCTGGCTGCACTTCTCTCAAGAGCAGTTCTCTCAGAGCTCTCTCAGCCCCACTTGCCTCACAGGGTTTCTGCTGTGGGAAGAGGAAGGGAAGGAGATTGTAAGCCACTCTGAGATTCAAAGTGAATTGCAGGGTGTAAATCCAATTCTTCTCTTCTTCTTCTTCTTCTTCTTCGCTCTCTCCCCTTGATGCCCCCCTATCTTCCACTGCCCAGGCCAGGGGTTCCAAATGTAATACCATAGGACTGATGGACATCTTTCATGGCGCCCACCAAGTGTTTTTTAAAAGTGGGCGCAGCCAAGTGGGGCTACCACACATCAGAGATTTGATTGGCTGTACAGTTATTATTATTATTATTATTTTTTAAAAAAAAGGTTCCTTTGACTGCAGCTGCCATCACAACACCAGGACCTTTGACTGCAGCTGCCTTCCTTCTCTCGGGTTCCCCATGCACCCTGCGAGCCGCGAGGCACCTGGGGAAGCTGATCCTGGGAGGGAGCTGTGCTGTCAGGGGTGTGGCCTAATATACTAATGAGTTTCTGTTGTTGGGTGTGGCCTATTATGCTAATGAGTTCCTGCTGGGCTTTTTCTACAAAAAAAAGCCCTGCATATACTTATCTTCTAGGATTGTAATAAGAGAGACGCTATCTGCCTTCCTCTGGCCAGGGTCATCTGCGTTTCTATGCCACTGAATGGTTTTGAGATGGTTCAACTGAACCTGGGTCTGAACTTTCCCCCTGCCAACTAGAAAGGAACACTGTCTAGCTTCTCTGCCTGCATGGACTGCAAGCTCCACAGCCATCCTTTGAGGCTGCAGTTGTTGGCATTAATTCAGGGTTGGAATGCATTTCACCAGAGTCTCATTGCTGGCTGCATTTTGATTTCTAAACTTCCAGGGTATTGGAGGAACAGAACAGAACAGAAGTTAAGTCTGAAATTCCTACTCTTCTCCTGATAGGCAGAAAGGGTTTTGAGAAGTCTTGTGATCTTTCACAAACATTTCTCAAAGGGCTCAAGTGAGAGGAGGTGGGATGTTTTTAAAGGATTGTACAGGTGAGGGGGGCACACGGAGATGTCCTGCACATCACCAATTTTATGGTAACGATTCACTGGATATGTTATGTACATTCAAAGGTGACCTTGACCTATGTCTTTTCATAGAACCTAGTAAAATCCTCCTAAAATCTGTTTGTAGCCTGAAGAGCAGATCTTTCTTTCTTTCTTTTTTTAAAATAAGGCTTCAGAGGAGGTCTATATGAAAATGTATTCTTGTTCCTTTCTGGCACACAATATCCTGTTCTTTCCATACTTCACTGCACAGCACTGTCAAGACAGGGCATTCTGAACAAGTGAGGCTTCGAAAGGGAGGGAGAAACGATGAGTGGCATTTAAAATGTTTCATTGAAATATCATAAAGCATCCTTCATTGTGAGAATATGACACTTGGAAAGTTGGGGGGGGGGATCCTATCTGCCTGTGAGTGAATTTCAAAAAGGTCTCGTTCCGTTCCATGTGGACGGAACATTAACTGGTTGACGGCATATTTTAAATCCTTCTCTAGCACTGAGCTGCATAATTATGGGATTTGTTTAGGACCATGTGACAGACCTCCGCCCTTAAATGCCTTCCGGCTTCTTATAAGCCTGATTCTGTGAGATGCTGAGAAGCAGAATAGGTCAAGTTCAAAAGGAGGAATTAAAATGTGGCTCCGGCTTCAGTACGGAGCGCTTTGTTTTCATTTCACGCTTTACATGAGGGAAAAAAAAACCAGAGAACTCACTTAGGCGGGATTAATCTTTAAAAGTTTATTTCATTCCGATTAACTTGGAACAAACTAGAGGAGACATTTTCTTCTAATTAAGTCAAATAACGTTAATATAGAACAGCACACAACCAGGAGAAAGCTGTGTGACAATTTTGTTGTTCCCAACAGTCTTCGTCCCCTGAGTAGAGGCCTTTTCAGCTGTGACTTCGAAGAGGAGGAGGAGGAGGAGGAGGAGGAGGAGGAGGAGGAGGAAGGGTCTTCCTGGGAATGGAAGGTTGGCCAGCTGTCTGGTGGGAACTGCCTGGAGTTCTCCTGGGGTTACAACTGATCTTCAGCTCTAGAGATCAGTTTTCTCTGGAGAAAAAAGCAGCTTTGGAGGGCAGACTCTTATTGTGATCACACAGCCATTTTGATTGAGTTTCACCACTGTTCCCTTTCACATTTGAAAGGGCTGATCAGACAGCCACATCTGTCTCCCATGTCGAAGCAGACTCACCCCTGCAATTCTCCTGGTTTCCTAGTGATTTTTTTTAACACTGGGAAAATCAAGTAATTTCTGAATATTTGCGCTGTGAATCCACAATTTCTCCAATCTGGACAGCCATCTCTCGCAATGAATGTGCTTAGGTCGTCTGAACGTCCTTCTTGCGTTGAATTTTTTCCCTCAGCTTCCACCGTTGTGCACACGAGCAATCCTGTGCTGAATATATTCAATGCATGAACGTTCAAGCCCACATATAGACTCCAGGGCTCAGTTGTACATTGGTGGTTCATTTTGTTTGCTGTTCGGGAAAAAAAAACACTGCAAGAAGAAGAAGAAGAGGAGAAGGAGGAGGAGAAGGAGAAGGAGGAGGAGATTGGATTTATACCCCACCCTTCGCTACCCAAAGGAGTCTCAGAGCAGCTTACAAACTCCTTTCCCTTCCCCTCCCCACAACAGACACTCTGTGAGGTAGGTGGGGCTGAGAGAGTTCTAACAGAAACTGCTCTTTTTCAAGAACACTTCTGACAGAACTATGGCTTGCCCAAGGTCATCCAGCAGGTGCAAGTGGAGGAATGGGGAATCAAACCCAGTTCTCTCAAATTAGAGTCCACGCACTTAACCACCACACCATAACTGGCTCTCTCTTGCACTACACCAAACTGGCTCTCTGCAAGAACAAGGAAGTACAGTACATCCAAGTGAGAGCAGTGATTTGGCCATGCGCATATGCGCATGTGCAAAGAAAAATGTAAAAAAAACCCTTGCACCCTGCTACCACATGGGTGGTGCAGCTATCTTGACGGTGCCTGGAGCCTTGTTGTGCGATGCAAGCAATTCAGGGAGGGATGTGTGATCATCCCAACCCGCAAAAAATTTTCCCGATCAAATATACAGTGGGAACAAATTGTGATCAGCTTGCTGTGTGACCACAACCTTTATGTTAACATCGCATCCCTGAGGAACTCCCTCCCCCTCCAAACTCCACCCGCCTCGAAATCTCCAGGAATTTTCCAGACCAGAGTTGGCAACCCCATGAGAGCATCAGGAAGGCATTCACTGTGTTGAGCCTCAGGAAGCTTTATAAGAGCAGCCATATTTAGGTGGGTGTTTGGAGGAGAATGAGGGTCTGCAAGCAATTTAAGGTTTTGTGGGAGAAAGACCTCTTCTTATGCCCTGAGCCATTTATCATTCTTGTTGCAATCAGCTGGTCCCAGGGCATGCAATTTGGTCTGTTAGGGAAACCCAAGAAGCACACAGTTGTGTTTTGCCAGTGGGCCAAAAAACACCCCCAGGACCATTGCAGGTCAGGAACATGGTGCAGAGGAAAGGCTGGTGTCCCTTCTCCATGCATGCCATAGTCACAGTCTGAATTAGGCTCCACATTGCCAGGAATTGAGGAGAATCCACAAATCACACCAGCCTCCAGGTGGGACGTGGAGATCCCCCAGAATTACAGCTCATCTCCAGACTACAGAGATCTGTTCCCTTGGAGAAAATGGATGCTTTGGTGGGTGGACGCTGTAGCATTGTCCCCCACTGTGGTCCCTGTCCTCCCCAGGCTCCATCCCCAAAGCTCCAGGAGTTTCCCCACCTGGATCTGGCACCCCTATCCCCCCATCCCCTGCTAATGGCTGAGGGGATCTGGCAAGCCTATACAACCCCACCACCACCAAAAGAAGGGGGACACCACAGAGGGTGTTTTTTTGTTTTGTTAATATTGCTTACTGCCATTTAATGTTAAATAAATGCAATTTTTTTTTTAACGTTTAAATTTACTATAGTTGTGGAGTCTGGTCTGGAAGAAAACAGAATTTTTAATCTCTTATTTCAGTTTCAGCATTTATTGAGTCTTAATATCTTATCAGTTCAGCAATGGAAGGGCTGAGGGTCACCATCGCTGGGCTGTGCTTAGGTTAACAGTTGGCCTTAATCTGCCCTTGCATCTACCATAGAGTTTTTGCCCCAAAACCAGAGCATCCCATATCACTAATGATGCAACAATGCTATGTGCTGGAGATGGCATTGCTGTGTCACTGACAATGCCACTGCAACACCAACCTTGGCCCCTCCTTACTGCCGGTAAATCCCACCCACCAGTTGCTGTAAGTCCTAGACTATGTAGTAGTAGTAGTAGTAGTAGTAGTAGTAGTAGTAGTAGTAGTGGTGGTAGTAGAAGTAGTAGTAGTAGAAGTAGTAGCAGGGGTCATTTCGCAGAAAAAGAGGTGCAGGAGCTCATTAGCATAACTCATTTGCATAACTCATTAGCATAACTCATTTGCATATGCCACACCCCCTAACATACCAGAAGTGTGTCAGAAGGCAACACCCCCCCCCCCAGGTGAGTGAAACTGACCTGCTCTTCCTCCATTCCCTTCCCCATCCAATACTTTGTGCAATAAAAATAAGCGTAAAGAACACACCCTCATTCTCTTCCTGAGAGCCAGTTTGGTGTAGTGGTTAAGTGCGCAGACTCTAATCTGGGAGAACCGGGTTTGATTCCCCACTCCTCCACTTGCACCTGGCTGGATGACCTTGGGCAAGCCATAGCTCTGTACCAGCTGTTCCCTCAAGGACAGCTTGGGAAAGAGTTCTCTCAGCCCCACCTACCTCACAGGGTGTCTGTTGTGGGAAGGGGAGGGGAAAGGAGTTTGTAAGCTGCTCTGAGACTCTTGAGTAAGTGAAGGGCAGGATATAAATCCAATCTCTTCTTCTTCTTCTTCTTCTTCTTCCTGCTCCCTTGAAACCACCAGGTTTCAAGTAGACTTGAGATACCCAGGACATGTGCACCACCCATCCCTTCCCCTTCCCCTCCCCACAACAAGACACCCTGTGAGGTAGGTGGGGCTGAGAGCGGTCTTTTGAGAACTGTTCATGAGAGAACAGCTCTGAGAGAACTTGTGACTGGCCCCAGGTCACACCAGCAGCTGCATGTGGAGGAGTGGGGAATCAAACCCGGTTCTCCCAGATTAGAGTCCAACTCCTGACCTCTACACTAAACTGATGGGGTGGAAGCTGCTGAAGGGTTGGTGAAATTTCTCCAGTACTTATGTGCCATGTGTCCAGATAAAAAATGGTATACTTAGAAAATTTATATGCCACCTTGAGCAAGTCTCTGGAAAAGCAGCACACAGTCATAAAAGGAACAATGATAAAATTATCAATATTAAAACAAAACATTAAAAACAATAAAGACCCTAGCAGGGCTTTCCCCGGGGCGCTGCGCCTCTGCACTGCTCGGGGAAGCCGAGGAGGGGGTGGGGCTTGGTCATGTGCCTGCCCCCTGGGCTCCTCACTCCCAGAGCTGCGCTCCTGTGCGCTCCCGCTCCAACGGACCCCTGGCTAACCCTAACAGGAAGGTGTTTTGCAGTTTGCAGCCTGAATTATCAGCTTGATCTCTCTCTCTCTTTCCATCTCTCTCTCTCTCTCTCTCTTTCTCCCCCCCTCCCTATTTTATCACACTCTTGAGCCTGTCAACCCCTCCCAGAAACTGAATCTACAGTTTTAAAAACTAAATTTTGAATTTTGTAACTTACATTTTGAGATTATTATGGAACAAGCAAACAACAGTCTTTCACATCACAAAATGCACACAGTTCTGACTTGTACTGGCTTCTCTTCTTCAGGGTTTGCAGAGTGTATATATGCAGTCAAGCGGAGCACAAGCTGTTTAAAGAATAAAGTTGGTTGATTAAGAAGAGAATAAACTTTGTAAGAAAGAGGAGCAAGTCTGTAGCTACAGCGGGGTCTCTTGGGGCCTAGGCCTACAATTTACCACCAAGACCTAGGGTTGCCAAGTAGGGTCTAATTACCGGCGGGGGGGAGTTGTTCTCCCCCCGAGAGCTCTTCTGGCGCGTGCGCTTTGCTTGCGCGCCATGGCGACGTGATGACGTCACCCGGAGGTGATGTCATCACGTTGGGAGCGTTGCCCCCAACGTAGTGACGTCATCACGTCGCCATGGCGCGCAATGCCCCCAACGTAGTGACGTCACCTCCGGGTGACATCATTACATGGGGGAAGTCGTCCTTACCGGACGACTTCTGGGGCGGGGTTCCCCCACCGGTTGAATGTCGGCCCCCGGGCTGACTTGGCAGCCCTACCAAGACCCCATGACTTCCCATCCAGCCTAGCTTCCCTGACACAGACCCATTTGCTTGCCCAGATCCCAGGCAGGCAGTTCCTCTTCTGCTCAAGGAGCCAAGCCACATGGCTTTTTGATTTAACAGCTCCGCCTCCCAGCCTGTGTCACTGTGCTCAGCGGTGGCACCCCATTCAGTGAGAGGCTGAGCTGTGGTGGGCTGACACCGCAGGGGTTACCCTGCTGTGGGAGCTGCTGCTTGGTTCGGCTGGGCTTGCCTCTCCTTTGCACTGTTGTGCTCAGTGGGAAGATGGTGACAGACCGTGAGTGGGGAGCCTGGCTCCAGAGGCTGGGAGGATCCGATGGCAACAATAGGCAAAGGACACGGAGCTGGGGTGTGCGCAAGCGCTGCTCGGGGGCTGATGGGCTGGCTGTGTTGGCACGGGCGGGGGGGGGGAGAGGAGGAGGCAGAGGCTCCCACTGTCGGGGCTGGAGAGGGCCTGGCATGTGTGTCCGAACCGCAGACTGCCGGGACAGGGGGGGGGGTGGTGGCAGCTGGAGTGCACGCAGCTTGGATCTTTGGGTCCAGGCTTTCCTAGCCCAAGGTGGGAGAAGACTGCTGGCTTTCCCTCCAGGAGGTGGGTTGCTTGTGTGTGTGGAGGGTGCACCCCACTTATTTAAAGGCTTCCTGAAATTAAAAAAAAGTTCTAGCTACAGGCCTGAAGAGGAGAGAGAAAGAGAAGTCTGTCTAGCTGGCTCGGAGAGCGTCAGTAAGGAAGAGATCTCCACAGGAGCTGGAAAAAGCCCTAATTGAGCCAATCAGGAGACTGGACGGAAACTATTTGAAAATAGTAGGAGGAAGTCCCAAATCTCACTATGCTGACTAGTTTCCTTGGAGGGTGGACTCTGTGGCACTGCATCCCCGCTGAGCTCCCTTCTCTCAGACTCTGCCTCCCCCCAAACACTGCCTTCAGATCTCTAGTGATTACGGTTGCCAATTTCCAATTGGTGGCTGGCGATCTCTCGCCATTACAACTCATCTCCAGGTGTCAGAGATCAGTTCACCTGGAGAAAATGGCTGCCTTGGAAGGTGGATGCTGTGGCATTATATGCCAAGGAAGCCCCTCTCTTCCCCAAACCCTGCCGCCTAAGGCTTCACCTCCAGGTATTTCCCAAAATGGAGCTGGCAACCCTACTAGTGATTCCCCAAACCAGAGTTGACAACCCTTCTGCTTGCCTCTGCTTTCAGTTGTCATTGGTGCCTTTATGACATCAGCCCCTATAACAATAGGCTCCTCCCACATCTAATTCCACACCAAGCAACCTGTGCAAGTCACAGCAGAGAAAGGGACAAAAACACTTCAAGGTACAAAGATGGAGAAGGTGGAGAGACAAGTGGAGGGATGCGGGTATTGATACAGAAGAGGAGCACAGCAGTGAGCGATCGTGCGAAGACACCTGATGTTCTGTTTGTATTGAAAGTTAATTTAATTCTGCGCTTTGTTTTTCCTGCACTGAGAACCAGGCATCGGTTTACGAAATGGCCATATGTTCTCCCAAGTAAACTAATTGATGACACTATCTTCTTAAGTACGGAAACAATTATTAAAATGTTTTCTCTGGCTCAAAATTATTAACAGGGTAAGATTACTGTGATTAACCAAGCGGATGGGTTTTAAAGATTTCCTATAAATTACCGTGTGGCACAAAACCAGAAATCTTTTTGATTGACTTTCTTAGTACTGCATGCGCTTCTAGGCCTTTCTACATGGGGTGCTGGGATGTCCTTGAGGGAAGAAAAAGTTGTTAGGGAAATATATATACATATGTGGGTGTGTACACACACACACACACACACACACACAAATATATTTCCCCAGGGCCCTTAATTTCTGTACTGTTGTATTTATTTTCTGAGTGCCGCTCCATTTGGTTCGCAGGAATTGGACCTGTGTGTTTGTAGGGTTTCCCTTCTTCCTTTCCTTGGTGGTTCTATATGCTGGAGTTGTTGTTTATGACAGCAAGGGAAGATGAATCGAGGCTCCTCTCCTCTGTCCAGCAACACTTAATGGCTGATTTCACACTAGCGTTTGCCCCAGGTTTGCTCTCAAGCTTGCACCGGAGCTTCTGGTCGATTTCACACCAGTTGCTCCGGGCTCACGTTTTGCTCTGGAGTATCGCCCTGCTGCAGCGGAGTTTCCCTGGAGCAAACAAAACCTGTTTTTAGAGGATTTTCCTGTTTGGTCCGGGGGAGAACCCAAAATGAAAACATGCCCTCTCGCCCACCTTTCATCAGGGCCGCCCCATTGTGGGAGTTTCTAATTTTGGGGGGAGAAAACCCTTCGTTACGCTATATTGAAAGGGCTGAGGTTCCAAGTGGGAAAATGAAGAAAATACTCCGGAGGAAACTGGGAGGGGAAATTCCGGAGAGAACGAGAGGCAACTGGCCAGTGCGAAATCGGCCAGTGCGAAATCGGCCACTAACCGCTCTGTTCAGTGGTGAGATCCTCCCACGTAGCAGCTTGTGAGCAACTGAATGCTATGTGGAATTATCTGTGGATCTGGGCCAAAGTAGTTCCATATTAAGTCAAGCTTTAGAGTGATGGTGATATGTGATCAAGGCTGGGTCATAGCCTCGTATTGGATCATTTATTTATTTGATTTGATTTATACTCCTCCCTCCCTACCAAAGCAGGCTCAGGGCAGCTTACATAAAATGCATACATAAGTACAGTTAAAATCCAGCATAAAAGCAAACAAAAAACAAACAAGTCAATTATCCTAAAATCAAATTATTCTAAAGTGCTGGAACAGTATTCAGGTAAAGTGCGAGAGCAGAAATTTCAAGACTGAACAATACTCCACAGGGGACAGTCATAATGATGTCCCCACAAGCTCTGTTGATCTACTTATTTATGCGGCGAGGGCAGGCTAAAGGTAGTAAGACCGAGGCACTGGGTCACTCCTCAGATGTTTTATGCGGCTCCTAATTAAAGACTTGGTGGAAGAGCTCCGTCTTGCAGGCCCTGCAGAATGGTAAAAGGTCCCACAGGGCCCTGATCTCTTCTGGGAGCTCATTCCACCAGTATGGAGCCACCACTGAGAAGGCCCTGGTTGTCACCAACCTGACGTCTTTGGGACCTGGGAGGGCCAATTGGTTTTGGCCCCCTGAATGCAGTGCTCTCTGGGGAACATACGGGGAAAGGCGGTCCCTTAGGTATTCCAAACACTGACCATAAAGGGCTTTAAAGGCCAAAACCAACACCTTACTTCTCCGGTGGCTGAAGAACCAGTGGATTGCTAATTTCAGCTAATCAAAGCAGAAACAATACTACTTGATGAGCCACCTGGGCTTAGGGTGTGGGCAAGGAGTAGAAGTCAGGACTTTCTATTATGAAGGAAATGTGAGGAGGAAAGGTGATATCAGATTGATAGGATTAGCGATTGAGATTGAAAGAAGTAACTCTGGGGCAACGCAAGTCCATCGTCTGGAGTATGCCGATGTCAGCTGTGTGGAGGGCAGAGTTCCAGCTGTCAGCGCAAGGTTGCATGTGTTTTCCAGGGTCACTGCCTAGGCATGATCATGGGGCCTACCAGTCCTGGCTTCCATCTTTGTGTCCACTTATGAAGAAGAAGAAGAAGAGATTGGATTTATACCCCGCCCTCCACTCCCCAAGGGAGTCTCAGAGCGGCTTACAAACTCCTTTTCCCTTCCCCTCCCGACAACAGACACCCTGTGAGGTAGGTGGGGCTGAGAGAGCTCTTTCCCAAGCTGTCCTTGAGGGAACAGCTGGTACAGAGCTATGGCTTGCCCAAGGTCATCCAGCCAGGTGCAAGTGGAGGAGTGGGGAATCAAACCCGGTTCTCCCAGATTAGAGTCCGTGCACTTAACCACTACACCAAACTGGCTCTCAAGTTGTCTGGTATATGGACTCCTGGGGTTCCCCTGCTGAGTTCATTGCTGGTTGAAACGACCCCTCCTGAGAAACAGGGGCTTGGCATACTTACAGTAGCAAAGTGGGAAAGTCTCCTGCACAAGACCTTACAGAACCACGGCGAGACTGGACTGCAACCACACTAGAAGCTGGCACTATAAGGCAGTTGCATATGGTTCATGTATAGCTTTAATGAATGCTGAGGTAAAGCGTGATCAGTTTTTGGAGCACAAAGGATTGATCCTAGGACAACTTTCTGTCACACCCCCACATTCCCCATATACCAGATGATGCATGGAGATGCAAAAATGCCTTGATAGATGCTGGCTCTAAAGAACAACCTTTCTTCATTATGCTGTGATTTAACAGATGCACTGGCATTATAGTCATCTTTGGCTGCTGCAAAGAGCACTTCCTCCATGTAAATACAGGGGTTTTTGAAATGTATAATGTAGTTTTATGAACCAGCTGGCTGTCTGGAGATCGTTTTTTGTTTTGTTTTACATTTATCAGCAAATTTGGATCAGCTGTCCAGCAGCCTGATTGACTGACACAGATTGCATTTGATATACAGCCAAAATCATTTGTTTATAGCATACTTCTCCATTTCCCATAAATCTTCCAAGCCCTGGGCACCAGCAATTGCATTACAGGCTGGCGGTAGCATAGTACATATAATATTCTAATATAAAAGAATTGCTTGCACACAAGTAAAGGTGTTTTTCTCTCTCTCTTCCTTTCACAAGTTTATGAATTATTTCCAACTGTGAACATATCATTTCAATTTCTTAAAGAATATACATTGGATACAGAAGAGAAGCATGTGAGTGGCTCTAGAAGCATGTGAGGCCACTGGCAGTATCACAGTCTGGTCAGGGTTGGTGGAAGGAGGAGAAAAAAAAGGAGGAGGAGGAGGAGATTGGATTTATACTCTGCCCTTCACTACCTGAAAGAGTCTCACAGTGGTTTACAATCTCCTTTCCCGTCCCCTCCCCAGAACAGACACCCTATGTCAGGTTCCCTGTCATCTTTTGCTTTTCTATGTTTATCCTGGTTGCAGGTCCTGGTGGGAGATCGGCGTCAGCTTCCGCTCTGACGGTTCCTCCCCCCCCTCCCCTCCTCACCCCTCCTTCACTGGAATGAGCTCAGATGTTTTGCTAGACTCATGTTATCTCTGTTGCTGCACTTGTAACCTTGGGCAACTGGGCCTCGGCTTTTCCAGGTGTAGGGAAATCACAGGGCCGGGGATGGGAACGTAGATCTGCTTACGCGCCTTTTTTCCTGAGAAAGTAATGGTAGTATATTTTGGCGCTTGTTTATTCTCTTTCCATTGGTACCCACGCTTTTCCTCTAGTTTGAATTTAGTATATCAATACTTTTCTGTATCTGGTATCACTAACAACGCAAGTGTTTCCTGAAAGACCATTAAGAATAAAGACTTTGATTTGAAATACAAGGCCTGGCTTATTGGATCTAATCAGAAGTCTCACACCCTGTGAGGTAGGTGGGGCTGAGAGAGCCCTTTCAAGGACTCCTCTTGAGAGAACAGCTCTGAAATAACTTATGAATGACCAAGGTCACACCAGCAGCTGCATGTGGAGGCATGGGGAATCAAACTTGGTTCTCCCAGATTAGAGTCTGTGCTCCTAACCACTACACCAAACTAGTACAGAGTATATTTACTGGTGCATACATATGGGACTGGATAGGTGGCTACCATGATTTGTGTGTGTGTGTTCTCTGTTGTCCTTTTTGAGCTGCCATGGTGGTCTGACATTGCAGCAGTCATTTATCCACTCCTCATATGGAGGCAGAAGATCAGGTTTTGGGGGATTTAGCATGGAGGCCTCCAATTTTTTTTCCCTCTGTCCACAAGTTTTCAATCGATCGACTGATCGATTGATGGTGTTCAAAGATAAAAGCAAGCATTAAGACAAATCACAATCAATAAAACCAACAGCAAATCCAACTCAAAGAACTGTAAAAGTTAAAATTTTAGAACTTCCATTTGGCAGTAGGTAAAATAGCAGGATTCCATTTGACAATTGGTGAACCTGACAAAACATACTCAAGAACTAAGCACAAAAAAATCTGAACTCAGATCCCTGTTTGACTATGAAGTCCCGTGGTTGGCGTTGGAATTATTTTGTTGGGTTGTTAATTTGTAGGGTTAATTAGCTAATGTGTAGGGTTGCTGTAGTGATACAATGTGTAGGCTTTGTTGCAGTGATAAAATGGAGGAAAAAAACATGGAGGGTGGAATTCAAATGGGACCATTCAACACATAGGTCTGAGGTTGTGGCCTGAAGGTGGAGCATCTGGTTTACATGCAGAATGTTGCCAGTTCAATCTCTAACACCTTCAATTAGGAAAGAATGAGGTAGTAAGAGATGTGAAAAGGCCTTCTAGAGAGCCAGTCTGGTGTAGTGGTTAAGTGCGCAGACTCTAATCTGGGAGAACCGGGTTTGATTCCCCACTCCTCCACATGCACCTGGCTGGATGACCTTGGGCAAGCCATAGCTCTGTACCAGCTGTTCTCTCAAGGACAATTGTCTCAGAGCTCTCTCAGTCCCACCTACCTCACAGGGTGTCTGTTGTGGGGAGGGGAAGGGAAAGGAGTTTGTAAGCCACTCTGAGACTCTTAAGTGAGTGAAGGGCGGGATATAAATCCAATCTCTTCTCTTCTTCTTCTTCTACCTGAGACCTTGGAGGACTGCCACTAGTGAGAGAAGACAACAGTGGCTTTGACAGACCAAATATTCAGGTTCTTTATAGAGAAGTTTCCTGTATCCATATAATATGAGTGCTAGGAGAGGTGATGACTCTGAGCATACAGAAAGCCACAGATTTACCGCATGACTCCTGCAATTAAACGGATCCCGGGTTGGAAGCCATGGTGGAAAAACCTGCCTGAGACCTTGGAGACCTTTCACCAACCTAGGGAGATAACATTGAGCTAGATTAATTGATTCATTAATTTCATTTCTGCCCTGCCTTTCTCGCCAGTGGGGACCCAAAGCGGCTTACATCAGTCTTCTCTCCTCCATTTTATCCTCACAACAACCCTGAGATGTAGGTTAGGCTGACAATGTGTGACTGGTCCAAGGTCACCTAGAAAGCTTCCATGGCAGAGTGGGGATTCGAAGCTGGGTTTCCCAGATCTTAGTCTGACACTCACCAGATCCTAGTCTTATACATGACACCATGTTGGCTCTCACTGGACCAATCTTCTGATTCATTCTAAACAGGCCCATAGCCAGGATTTTTTTAATTGGGGAGGCTTTAAATAATTTGGGGGGGGGTGTCTCCACACCCTGGAAGCGAATGCCACAAATAAAATAAAAAATGGAAGTCGGGGGGCCTGGTCTGGATGGGAAGTCAGGGGGCCTTGTCAGGAAGTTGGGGGGCCAGGCCCCGAGAGGCCCCACTGTAGCTATGGGCCTGCCTCTAAAACAGCTTGAGCTATCTATGTTCTTCATGTTATGAAGCTAATCTTTGTACTTAGAATCCAGATCTTTCTGTTCCCCTGAGATTTCTTTCCAATTATCACTTTTTAACCTTTTAAAATTATACTTGCAGTTTTGTTTTGTTTTTGGTTTTTAACTTGGAAACTTGTTTATATGCTTTTCAGAATGAATAGCTTCCAAAGTGATCTTGATTAAAATAGTTGGCTGGATTTCTTCTGGGAGAATAGTTCTTATATAGATGGGAGGGGTTTTTTTTAATCACAAATCAATTCATTCTGCTTTCTCGTGACCAGTTTTGTGCTGTGCTTATGGCAAAGAGACTGATTGGCTGACCTAGTGTGATGACACAGGAGGCCATTTGTTCACACTTCTTGGTGGGGGTGGGGAGTTTGTCAGAATATTTAGAGTCTTGTTTCTATGAAGGAAGGGAAAGTTGTCATCGCGGCTGGGATTACATTTGCATGTGGGTCCTAAGGACTGGCATAGTTTCATGTGGCAGGCTGAGGAGAGGGAAGAGAAGCAGGGAGGCAGGGAGTACCTTGATATAATTGGCTGAAGAGAAACCATGGGGCAGGCAACAAAGCCAGAAGCAGGACCCTAGGGAAAGGGGAAAGATTAACAAAATGGCAGATGTGGTGGCAAAATTGTGGCACTCTCTCCACAAGGATATTTGTCTGTCCCCTTCTGTCACTAGTGGGTGAAGGCTTTTTGGTTTCATTCAGACCGAATTCCCACAAGGCGCTGCTCCGGCGTCATTCTTCCCTTTGCCCCGATTGTGTGCTTGAATTTCCCACTATTTGCCCCGCACCACATTTTGACCTGTGGCTTTGCCCGAATTCCCCCGCGGCTTCAGTGATCCTTAAAAAACAGGATCACTGAAGCCATGGGGGAATTCGGGTGAAGCCACAGGTCAAAATGTGGTGTGTGGCAAATAGTGGGAAATCCAAGTACACAATCGGGGCAAAGGGAAGAACAATGCCAGAGCAGCGCCTCGTGGGAAATCAGTCTCAGCGTTCCTTCAATAATCCTTCCTCCTGCCCGATATTTTAATTGATGTTCCTCTGTTTCCATATTTATGTATTTTAGCTCTGGTTTGGGAGAGGGAAGGCAGCATGCTGTAGCCCAGTCTTGTCAGATCTTGGAAACTAAGCAGGATTGGTACTCGGATGGGAGACTACCAAGGAGGGCTCTGCAGAAGAAGGCAATGACCAACCACCTCTGCTTCTCACTTGCCTTGAAAGCCCCTTGCTGGGATTGCCTTAAGTTGCTTGCGACTTGACAGCACTTGTGTATGTTTTCCTAACTCTTTTTTATGATGTGGGTTTATATTCTGCTTTTATTTGTCAGCTGTTTTGATTACAGAGGCCAACCTCCAGGTAAAACCTGGTGATCCCCCAGAATTACAACTCATTCCCAGACTACAGAGGTCAGTTCCCCCGAAGAAAATGGATGCTTTGGAGGGTGGGCTCTGTGGCATTGTACCCCACTGAGGTCCCTGTCCTCCCCAAGCTCCATCCCTAAATCTTCAGGACTTTTCCAACCTGGGTCTGGCAATCCTACCCCCGCATCCCTCACCGGTGACCAAAGGGATGTGGCAACCTTAGCTTTGATAGCTCTGATTGGGTGGAAAGGCAGGATGCACATCTTTAAAATCTTTAAAATAAATAAATCCCCAAGAAGAGCAAGGGGGGGGGGAGTGAAAGGTGGAATCTCAACCTCTCCTTCTCTTAGTAGAAATTTTCTGCATGATCCAACCAAAGACTTCTGCTTTCTCTTCAGCATTGTAACCAAGGAAGCTTGAAGAGGCAAGGGTAAGTGGGCCTTCGTTTCTCAAGCTGGCATCCATTTGGGCTGCATGCTTCTCATGTGAATATACACCCTGAGCTCTTTTTCGCACAATCAGCGATAGTGCAAAAGAAGGTAGACAGGCTGGAATCCAGAGATGGTTTTTTCCAGAGAAGGTGGACCATCGCTTCCTTTAGTGCACTCGGGAACTGCCCCTCCAAGAGGGACTGATTGATAATCTCCCTCAGTGCACCTCGAATTCTGAGAAAGCAGCGGTGTTTATACTCAAATGCATTCAAATTGAGCACTTTTTCATCATACCGTGTGTATGTGTGTGTATAAAGAAATTCCTCCAGTATATTAGCATTCACTCTTTTCCTGCACGAACTCAACAGTTACCATTACTTCTGTGTTTTTCCTCCTGTTATCACATCTGTTGTTTCCTATGAGAGGCTCCGAATATAAATTAAACAGGCTTCGACACAATCCCAGTTCCTTCTGTTACAAATGGCTGAAAGGAGTTGGCTGCGTTCTTGAGCTTTCTAGCCGCTGCTCATAAACAAGAAAAAGGACTCGTTTTGTTATGTATACATTCTTCTTCTTCTGTTTTTTTTTTGCTTTTCCTTTTCTCCACGAAGCCCAATTGTGTTTTCTGTGCACTAAGAAATTTATTTTTTTGCAACTTGCCCGTGAGGAAGAAGAGCAGAGAAATATCAACTGATGAATAATGAATGCAAACGCTGCAATGTATATGGGCAAAGTTAACCCTTCCTGAACATCATGTCGGATTGGGAATAGAACAGTCCATTTTAAACCTCTCTGGACCTTCCTTGTTGCTTCCATTTGATTTCTTAGAACTGCAGGATGTTTCCCCCCAAAGAAGTGACAAAATGAAGATATAGGGGTGGGTCCTATCCCTCTCCTACCATTTCACTGAGCAAAGTTTGTTTATTCATTTAAATGTTTATACCCCACCTTTCCTTTTGGCTCACGTTTGAAGTCTTCCTCTAAATTAAGTGGCTCTTCCATTGGAGGAAGGCTATATGCAGGGGTCCTTTCGTAGAAAAAGAGGGGCAGGAGCTCATTAGCATAACTCATTAGCATACCTCATTAGCATATGCCACGTCCTCTGACATCACCAGAAGTGTGTCAGAAAGGGAATGTCAGTTTCAGCCCCATTATATCCTATGGGCCATTGAAATCAATGGCAAAAACTCATAGGGTATATGAGGGGCTGGAGGAAAGGGGGTTTGAGGGAGAGGCTCCAAACTTGCAGGGTAGCTGCTGGGGCCTCTCCTCGAAATACCCACTAAGTTTCAAGAAGATTGGACCACGGGGTCCAATTCTATGGGCACCCAAACAGATTGTCCCATCCCCTCCATTGTTCTCTATGGTGGGAAAAAGGCTAACTTTTTTCCTGCCATAGAGAACAATGGAGGGAATGGGGGCAACCTGTTTGGGGGCCCGTAGAATTGGACCCCCTGGTCCAATCTTCTTGAAACTTGGTGGGTATTTCGAGAAGAGGCCCCAGCAGCTTCCCTGAAAGATTGGAGCCTCTCCCTCAAACCACCTCCCCTTTTAAAGTTGCTTTTAAAGTTGCCGCTGAATTTCGGCGGCAATTCGGCGGCGGGCGGAATCAGATTAGAGAATCTGATTCAGCCCGTGGCTGCCCTAGTGGCCAATCCTGAGCTGGCAGAGCTTCACTCTGCCTCGCTCCAGCCCCAACGGACCCCTGGTCTTGCATCAGGCAAAGGTTCCCTCTGACAGAGGAAAGTGCATTTGCTAGCAGATCAGGTCCACAGGATCCAAGCCATTGCTTGTACCGTTAGTCAACTCAAATCTGACTCATTTTCTATCTTTTGTTTTTCACTTTAAAAAAATAATTAAAATTTTTATTTAAAAATAACCTGATAACCCTACAGATAAACAAAACACTGGCACAAAATCTGTTATTTGAACCCAGCACCTGATAATCCTGGATACTTTGTCTCTAGACATGCACGTTCTATCAACTGATGGACCTGTGCTCCATGCATGTTTCTCCTTTAAAAAAAGAACAAGTGCCTCTGTGGCCAGAGAATCCCAATTAGGTGCTGTCTGAAGAAGAACTTTTCCTTGACATCTTTTTTTTCCTTCCCTTGTGGGGCAGGCTCGGTGCTGAATTATGTCTTTTCTTCCTCTTTCCAGAGGATTTTTATGCCTTTTATGTAAATTTCACCTCTTTTGCATGAAACGCGAGCCACATAAAACGAGTCGCTCGATGTTATTTGTTTCTTAGGAGCTCTGAGCATCACACCAATGATCATAATAATGCCCGTGCTTCCTGCCGTTTGCCACTGTGGCAGCTCGTCTTCTTTGCACTCGTAAAAGGCAATAAGTGGGTTTTAACTTTAATGACAACATAAGTCAGAGCTCTTGATGGGGCCGCCTTCCTGCCAGGGCCTCCAAGGCTTCCAGTTTTGCTTTCCTTCACTGGAGATTTCTTCCAGCTTTTGCAGTTTTGAGTTATGCGTTCTTGAGATGGCCGCTTAACATTCATCTGCATAGATATATTGACAATAAAGTCCAAATTAGCTGTGAATGGGGGTGGGGAGTTGATGACTTAATTTTTCCTTGTCTCCCTCATCCCAAGAACTTCTCTTTTGGACTTGTGCATTTTTTATCCTTCCTTTCTTCCAAAGAACACAGGGTGGCATATGAGGTCTCCTTTCCCCCATTTTATCTTCATAGCAGCCCTGTGAGATAGACGAAGCTGAGAGAATCTTCCTGGCCTATGGTCACCCATCAAGATTTATCACAGTTTGAACCAGGTCCTACCTAGTCCTAGTGTGGAGCTTGAACCGCTATACCACAATGCCTCGTTCACACAAACAGCAAATGGGGAGGATTTTGTTTTTGATGCTTGCTCGGAGAACCTACAAGAGCAGTCATACTAAATGAAACCCATAGTCTATGTAAGCCAGACTCCTATTTCACACAACCATCCGAACACCATGGGGAAGCCCACAAGCAGGGCACAGGGGCCAAAGCCACTTCCTGTTGTTGCCCCTGAGTGTTGTTATTCGGAAGGTTACTGCCTTTCAATAATGGATGTTCCATTTAGTCTTTGTGGCCCAGTGCCTAATAGTGACTGATGAACCTAGGTTTGTCAGGTCTGTTGGATGAGCCAGCGGGGGAGGGGAGTGAACTTACCGGGAGTGGGGAGGGAAGAAGCTGGAAATAAACGTGATGTGCCTGCATCACCCAGAAGTGATGTAGGCACGTTGGGAACGATTTATTTATTTATTTATTTCAACTTATATTTCGCCTAGCCAGGAAACGATGCTCCGGTTTGTGGGCAGAACCTCTATGGTAGAATTAGCCAGCTTATGGCAACTCCGTAGACTTTTCAAGGCAAGAGACTAACAGAGCTGGTTTGCCAGTGCCTTCCTTGTTGGCCTTCCATCCAAGTACTAACCAGGGCCGACCCTGCTTAGTTTTTGAGATCTGACTAAATTTGGCTATCCTGGGCCATCCAGGTCAGGGCTGTGTTCCCTTGTTACCTAAATGTTCTTTTCATGATCCCGTTCAGCTCTTTTCGGCTTACGCTTCTTCATTACCGCTACCACCACCACCACCACCACGCTCCCCTAGCTGCTTCTCTTCTTCCTCCCTTCTGGGTTAGAAACATGTGTGATCCCACAGAACTCACCCAGTGACTATGATGATGTCATATTGCCGCACAGCCAAGGAGACCAAGCTAGCTTGAGCCATCTAGGTCTAGACTCTCCTTGAGGTACAAGAGTTCATTTTGTTCTTGCCTTTGGTCTTAGGATCCTTACCAAAAGCGTGTCAGGAGGTGGGTGCCTTGTTTAGACCCAGAGCTGCTGCACTGGTATTAGCGCTGAGCATGGGCCACTCAAGCCTGGGATGCAGCAGCCATCCACCGGTTCAATATTACACTTCCAGACCTTCTGCCCCTACTTCCTCATGCCCAGCATCAAAGACACCAGATCCCCCTTCCCCTTCCTCTGCACTTGCTGAACCATCAAAGGTAAATGGCACCATTACTCTCATAGCGTCAACGAAGGAACAAATAAAATCTCTTTTCTTGCTATCCTTATTTGTTGTCATTACCTGAACGAACACAACAAACAGGGCACTGTGACTCAACTTTTTACCCATTTGGCAATAAATGTGGGATTCTTTAACAACCTACCAGTTCAGCTCACATTCTGCTTTCTGGTTGCAAGAAGGGAGTCGGGTTTTTTTTTTGGGGGGGGGGTTGCCAGGCATTTTAAAAGCAGCTCAGATCTGTTCATTGAGTTGCTTTCAGTGTCTTCAAGCAGTGCAGTGCAACTGGCGGCATTGCATGCATGCTTACCTACTTTCCCCTGACCTTCACAGACCTGTCCTCTCTGCTCACCACTTGGCAGCCAATCATATAAATAAACAGCGAGCAAATTAATTGGCCAAACAGTGATTATAAACAAAAAAGTGTTTGTTTGTTTTGTTTTGTTTTAAAAAGTCTTGCTGTTTGTGGTGGTCTATGGCTGTGTTGCCATCGTGGGTATTTCACGCATGTGCACAGCCTGCTGGGTATTGTAGTACCCCTGCTGCATTATTTAACTACCTGGATCCAACCATCCATGACCTGGGGGCAGGGGGGAATTGATTTCAACAACTGCAGATTTTTTTTTTTTTAAAAAAAGCTTCACTTAATAATGGAAAAGATAACAGATTGAATCAAACAATCAGATCTATATCCTAAAACTACTAACTTTAATGAGAAATGGCTTCCGTTCATGGAATTTATATCAGCATCAGATACTCAACCACAGAATGACACTTCTCAAGCCCTATTACAATGCTAACCCTCATTACTCAGCCCATGTCACACATAACACACACACATTTCACTTTCAGAAAGATCGCGACCAAGAAATATCTTTTAGCTACTGCTCAAATGTACATCATAATATATTTACAAGTTACCGCTAATGCTGTACTGCACTAGTGTTGTTTCACTCTTGTTTTTCTCAAAACAATGGTTGTACTATAAACGAAATCGCAAATTCAACTTGGTAAGATGTTAACAATTATCTGTTTACTTGTGAAAATTAATAAAAACATTTGATCAAAAAAAAAAAAAAGCTTGAAAAGTAGATGGTAGAGCCCAGTCACATGAGCAAGATAATCGGGGGTGGGGGTGGGGGGGGAACCGAGGCTTTTTGTGCTGGAGCAAAATGAAGCATGGTATTGCGATCAGACGGTCTCCCGAGGCTCCATGCTCAGGCCATCAGCAGCCGATCACACGGTGATGGTGCACAGGTCCGCATTTGTGCACATACCACGGAGGCTTTAAAAAAACACCATCCGGTGTGAGATAGGATGCAGACGGGCACCGAATGCAACAGGATACCAGTGCTTCTGTGATCCAACTCTCGCCTTGTGCCCTGCGTTTTCCGGAAAATACTGTACTTTCGCTGGTATCTTTTAACTCTGCTTCTTCAGCAGGGCGATACAGGTTGCCGATGGGTGCAGGACGCTTGCCAGATGTTTTTGTCCTTAATATCTGGCCCTTAATATCTGGCCGGCTTTTGTGCCTATCGCGCAGCTAATGCTGCGGGTGATCAGACCCAGTAATTAAACAAACACCACAACTGCTGTTCAGCTATAAAGCTGCTCAGTGCCTGTTCAAGCAGAGCAGTGGCGAGGCAAGGAAACTTGAGGCTTTCCTTCTCAGCTGTCAGACATGGTGTGTTTGCCTGCTGAACTTGTTTGCTGTAAAGTTTGCAGCAGAAAAGAGCACAGGCTTCAGACTGCAATTGGAGAAGCACTTCCCTGAATGCTTTCCCATTGGGTGGTGGTGGTGGTGGGGAACCAATCCCCTGAAAATGCAAAACAAGCACATTCATAATTCCGTATCTAGTCTTCTCCATTCTCTGGCATCTAGGCTTCTTTGTGGAGGGTGAGGGGTTTTGTTATTGCTTGTTTTTGTTAGGGTTTTTTTCTTTGGTTATTTAAACTAAAAAAACCCCAACGGTATCATATCATAGGACTGTGCATCTGCAATCTGAACTGTTGTTGTCCAGGAATAGGCAAAACAACCACATCTGCAGCTTGCTGATTAGTTTCTACCATAGAGTTTTGCCACAAAACCAGAGTGTCACCCCTTGACATCCCGAATGTTCTTTGATCACTTCCGAGTCATGTAGGCATGTACCGGTAATTTCCAGCATTCTTTCCTGGTTTTTTTTTTGGGGGGGGGATTTCCCCCCACTGGCCAGAGAGGTGGGGCCCCCACCTCCAGCGGGGGTCTGACATCCCTCTCACCAGAATCCTCACAAGGAAGATGATTCTTGGTGGAGAACTTGATTGGGTCCCTCTTTTGCTGCTGTCCATTAAAGGTCGTTCAGTGACATGATGGGAAAGCGGGCTGCCGTCTTAGAGCTTCCCTCTGCTGCTGGTCATCTGTAGCACAGCTAGGATTGCCAGCCTCCAGGTGGGGTCTGGAAATCGGCTAGAATTACAACTGATCTCCAGATGCAGAGATCAGTTCCCTTGAAGAAAATGGCTGCCTTGCTAGGTGGCCTCTGATACCAGTTCCCTTGGAGAAAGTGGCTGCTGTAGAGGGTGGACTCTATGGCATTGTACCCTGCTTAGGTTTATACCCTGCTTAGCATTATATGTTATACCCTGCTTATTATTATATTATACCCCACTTAGCATTATACCCTTCTCAAATCTTCAGGAATTTTCCAATATGGAATTGATATCTCAAGGGCTGATTCCACACTAGTTGTTGTCCCGGCGTCACTCCCTGATAAAATCAGGAGTAGAGCAACAGTTCCCCACTTGTTGCTCCGGGTCTGCAGTTGGCCTAAATGTAATCATCGTTTCCCCCGGATCTTCCATTTCTGGGATTTTCAGGGTTTTTTTTTTTTGCCATGGGAGTGAAGTTGGGGCATTCAAGTGGGGACCTCCGTAATCGGGGTTTCTTGCTCCACTCCTTTAACGCCCCTCTGCTTCTTTCCCTCCCTTTTCCTGCATATCCTCTCCCTTTCCCGCCCTGGCATGAGCGGGGTTTTTTTTGTTCCCCCCTTTGTTGCGTTACAGCAACACAACACAACATTGATCCACCATTGACTGGCATTTAAATGTCCTTTTTAAAAATGTACTTTTGTTGTTGATGTCTCCACATTTCTGTGTTGCATTGTTTGCACAAAAGTCATGCCACTATAAAAATATGTATTGATGGCTTTGAGGCACAGTGTGAGCTGTTTTTTTTCTGCCCCCCCCCCCCCCCCATTGCATTACAACAATACAAGACAACATTGATCCATCATTGTGTGGTTAACATTTTTTGCGGGGCCAATGTATTGCGGGTGGCGTGGTGATGTGGACACAATTTTTGCAGGGGTTACATGTGTTGTGTTGCATGTTCCCCCTCCATTTCCCATCCTTTCCCCACCCTCCATTTTCCCTCCAACCCTGGTGCAAGCTTTTTTGTTCTTTTTGCGGGCATTTCCAAATGGCGAAAGTGATAACATGATGCAGTAATGGCGGCATGGAGGTCAGCCTATGTTAAACTCCGCTTACATTAAAAAGGGGGGGAAGGGCGGGTGCATGATGTACTTTCCCAGGAATTATGAAAAACATTGGCCAATCATGACTTTGTTGTGTCACGACGTCATAATGAAACTCCACCTACATTTTTTTTTAAAAAGTAGGGGGGAGATGGATGGGGGCTCAAGATTTGGGGCAAGGACAGATGCGGAAATGAAGAACCAGCATCAACCTGGGTCAGATTCCTGTAATGCAGAAACATGCACACTGATTCAGACCAATTAAACTCGGGAGGAAAGGGAAGCAAAGCACTTGTGCAGAATCGGCCTAAGCTGCTCTAATGGCAGCAAGTAGGCTTAGTGATAAGTTTGGGTGAACCAGGCCTTCTAGACATCCAAAAAGACACTTGAAAAGCAGGCAGGTATGCATTAAACATCAAATGCAGTGCAATTAAGCACACTACTAACTGACAATCTCTTCCTTTCAAGCCTTTTAAAGCTGAGGCTTAAACTTGTTCTCCCTTTGATAGCTCCCCTTCGAAATTTCCATCACTGCCTGGTTTTCTGTTATTTTCAAAAGGAATGCATTTGCTGGAAAATGAATGATTGAGTTCTTTCGCAAAGTCATCAGAGGTACACGATGTGCAGGCACGTCTGTGTGTACATTTGAGAAGACTTTGCTTAAATGGTAAATTGAGCCCCGGGGGAGTCTCTGGAAGTGTTAATGTGCCATTAGAGAAATCTTAAAATAAATCACTTTCTTTCGTCTTTAGGGAGGGAGGAACTGGGTTTGGGTGCTAACCCACTGGGGAAATCACTTTTGTCAGATACTTTAATAAGCCTGTTTACTACAGAAATGATTGAGCAACAAAAGGAATCTGACTTTGAATCGGAAAGATTTAGTACGTATTAAAAATAGTCATCTTGGTGCTTGGAATTATTGATGAAGCACATGGCATGTTGTCTGAATGTATGGTTTTTAAGATGTCACATCTTGCGGGAATCTCTCCCCAAGCAATAATGGCTTATGAGCCTCCTCTGCACTTGTGCCACCAAATCATTGCATGTTCTCTAGCGTTTGCAAGTCGTGTTCCAGGCTGCAAGTCTAGGGTTGGATCGAGCCAGGTTTTCCACTCAGCCTCAGTCCAATTTCTGTCCCTGCTACCGCACCCATCCCACATGGCTTTCTATACATGCAGCTTCTGCGATCCCCACCCTAGAATGTTTGGTGGCCAAAGAGGAGCTCTCCTACCTTTTTAACCAGCAGAAAAGCTGGTTGGATCCAAACCTTAGTTCACATGGGGCTGCTTTCATTGCTTGTGCTAAACTGGATTTGTTTGAGTGCTCTCTCACTATGTCTGAGAGCCATAGTTGGGTCGGGCAAATTCAGAGCATGTGTTAACCAGCTAAATCCTGTTGATTGCATAGGTGCAAAAAGCAGTGCACGTGTCCCAGTGTGGCTGATGCTGAATAGGACTGTTGGGCCTCAGACTCATCCTGCAGGAAGAAAGGCTGTGCTCCAGAACATCCTGGGTGCTCCCCTGTGGTTGCGCATTGCAAATGAGATCAGTAACAGTGGATAAGCTGTCTTTCAGGGGACTGTGTCCTCTCAGCACCTGGTTTTTCTCTGTAAAAGATTTTAATGACATGACAGGGTCATTTTTACGGTGAAGGATAAAATAATTGTCAAGAATTTAAAGCATTTGCAAGAGAAGTCCTACAAATTTACAATAATAAATGATACATTTCTTGTTTTATTGAATCATTTTAATAGCAGCAAAACACCATTGTTATTGTGACAGATGTGCATATCTATGATTACCAAAAACTCGGTGCATAGATAAATTGAAATTACACAGAAGAAGCAAAGAATTGCAAAGGAAAACAGATTAACAACATTCAGGCTCAGTAGCTTATCCTTCCTGGAAAGTTCAACTTCTTCACAGAGGTAAATGGAAAATAATTTCTATGAATAACTCTGTTAAGTCTTATGGTTGCTAGAATTTATGGCAACCCAGAAAAAAACAACTGACTCACACCAGTGAGACCAATACAGCAAGTTATTTTTTTCTAGGCAGGTGTGTGTTCAGGTATTTATTAATTTAAAAGATTTCTATGCCATCTTTCCACCCAATAAGAACATAAGAGTAGCCAATGTTGAATCAAGCCTATGGCCCATCCAGTCCAACACTCTGTCACACAGTGGCCAAAAATACTAGGTGCCATCAGGTGATCCACCAGTGAGGCCAGGACACTAGTCCATAGTAACTCTCTGTCAATAGAGTCAAAAGCTCCTTTAAGGTCCAAGAAGCCCTCCCACTGTTGTCCCCCCCAGCACCAAGAATACAGAGCATCACTTGCCCCAGACCAAGAGTTCCTGTCTATGCCTTGTGTCTAATAGCCACTGAAGGACCTCTGCTCCATATATTTATCCAAGTCCCTCTTGAATGGTCCCCAAGATGGCAAACATTAAAACTGATAAGTACTGGCGTCGGGAGGCTGGTAACAGTGAAAACAGCATAGTAGTTTATTATGGGATCAGATGGTACACCAGAAACCCCGGGCTTCACGCCCGCTTTTATGCCGGTCGGAGATAATCCCCCAACCTCGCACAAATGTCTGAATAGGACCTTAAGTTTAAGGTTGCAGTTCATAGGTTCCCCGGGGGGAGCCATGGCACAGGATTGGTGGACGTTCAGGATCCGACCGTCTATTGTCCTACCTGAGCTTTGGCCATGTGCGAAGGTCCATGTGGTGGTCACCATTGCGGAAGCACATGGTGACCGCAGCATCAATACACAACACTCCTCCCCCCATAGTCCAGAGAACTCCGGCACACATAGTCTTTTAAGTAGTCCGGCCGGCGATGCTTGTGGCCTGAGTGCCGGGGAGTTGCAGGGTGTGGTGCATCACTGGGTCCCGGGAGTGGGGCAGCTGGTGTCTGCTCTGGCACGTCTTGGGGTAGGTCCAGCTCAGGTTCAGGTATTGCCGTCTCTCTAGGCTCATCGGGAGGCAGGCGGTTGACAGGTTCCTGGAGTGGTTGCTGGTCCGGTTCCTCGGGTGTTGGAGTCGCGGGAACTTGGGGTGTGCTGCTCAGTAGGCACCGTCACAGCTGGTCGATGTGGCACTGCCACGCCATGCCATCTTCCATGAGGACCTCATATGACAGGGGACCAGTGGGATGAACGATCCTACCGGGGACTAAGGCAGGATCTCTGGTGTAGCTCCTTACGTAGACTGGGTCCTCGGGGGAGAATCCATGGGGAGCTTGCTGGAACTCGGACCTCGCGTGGTTGTTGACGGCTCGGTCAGGGTGGAGCCTGTCCAACACATAGCCGAGGTGCCAGCCCATCAGCAGCTCCACTGGCCGGTGTCCCATGCCGGTGTGGAGAGTGTTCCTCTGGCTAAACAGGAACTTTGTCAGCTGGAACTCCCAGTCCCCTTGCTCCATGCGTTTGAGAGCATCCTTAGTGGTTCTCACCATTTGCTTCGCCTGGCTGTTAGTTGCAGGATGGAAGGGCGACGAATGGATGTGCCAAATGCAGAGGGAGTCCACGAAGTGCTGGAACCCAGCGGAGGTGAACGCCGTCCCACTGTCCATCACGAGGGTGTCAGGCAGCCTGTGAGTGGTGAAGATGCGCCATAGCACTTGAATGGCCACCTCGGACAAGGTAGCCCGCACCGGGACTACCTCCAGCCACTTGCTGTAGCTGTCGACAACGAGAAAAAAACAACTTGCCCTGGACCGGCCCTGCAAAGTCCAGGTGGAGTTGCGACCAGGGCTTGTTAGTTGACTCCCAGGGCTGAGCGGGGGCGTGAGGGCGGTTTGGTTGCGACTCTTGACATTTGCCGCATCGATGGACCAGGTCCTCAATCTCTTTGTCCATGCCTGGCCACCACACGTAGCTGTGTGCCAGGGCCTTCATCCAGACAATTCCGGGATGGGACTCATGTAGGGCTGCCAGTACTTTGGCAGAGAGCGGCCCCGGGATAATTACCTTGGTCCCCCATAGTAGGCACCCCTTGTGGGTTGACAGTTTGCTCCGCCTTGCAGGGTAGGCGGCAAAATCGGGGCCTGGGTGATCAGGTCAACCCCTCCCCACCCAGTCCGAGACCCACAAGAGGACTCATTCCCAGGCCATGCGACGGGCCACATCCAGTACATGTACAGGCTGGTCTGGGAGATCCTCAATGAGAGCCACATGGAACACTGGAGCCGAGTCTGGGTCGCAGGACAGCAACGGAAGGCAGCTGAGGGCATCGGCATGTCCCATAGCTTTCCAAGGGTGGTGCACCAAGGAGTACTGATATCCTGAAAGAAAAATAGACCACCACAGCACCCGTGGGAACAGCATGTGTGGGGTTTGGCGATATGGAGCAAGGAGGCCCAGGAGCGGCTTGTGGTCCATGGCCATGGTGAATGACCTACCATACAGGTAGTTGTGGAATTTCTTCAGTCCCACGACTATGGCCAGCGCCTCCTTGTCTGTTTGTCTGTTTGGGTGTAATTCCTTTCCACCGCCAACATGATCCTGGAATAATATGCCACCGGCACCTCCCGCCCGTTGGGAAGTTGATGGCTGAGGACTGCTCCCACGCCATAGGGAGACACATCACACACCAGGACCACCGGGAGTGCCTCGTTGAAGAGGGCCAGGACCACGTTGGACACCAGCAAGTCCTTTACAGACTGGAACACTGCTGTGTGTCACGGTCCCCACTCCCATTTAGCCCCCTTGTCCAGTAGCCGATGCAGCAGTTCTGCAATTGCCACCTTGTGGGGGAAGAAGGCGTGATAAAAAATTGAGGAGGCCTAAGAATGCTTGCAGCTCTGCCTTTGATGTGGGTGGCGGTGCCTCTGTGATGGCTGAAATTTTTTCTTTGGTTGGGTGGGTGCCCTGGGTGTCTACAGTGAATCCCAGGAAAGTCACTGATGGCGCTCCTAAGATGCATTTATCCTTGCACACCTTCAGGCCAGCGTCCTGGAAGCACTGCAGCACAGCTCGTAGTCAGGTCTTGAAGGTGGTGATGTCCGGAGCAGCAATCAGGACGTCTTCAAAAAACAGCTTTACTCCTGGAAGGCCTCTGAGAACAGAGTGGCTCTCATTGAGGATCTCCCATTAGCTGCTGGAACATCCCGGAGGTGACGCTCACTCTGAACTGGAGCCACTTCACTTTAAATGCCCCCTTGTGGGTGACTATTGTCTGTGCCTCTGCTGTGGCATCGTCCATGGGGAGTTGCTGGTAGGCCTGAGCCAGATCCAACTTTCCAAAAACCTTGGCTGCCACGAGGGAGGCCAAGACATGGCTGACCACGGGCACCGGGTATGCATGGTCTTGAAGGGCCAAATTCAAGGTGCACTTATAGTCCACACAGATGCGGATTTTCCCGTTCGCCTTCATGGGAGTAATGATCAGGGTTTCCCATCTCACGTGGGAGACTGGCACCAGCACCCCTTGTGCCACAAGCTTATCTAACTCCGCTTCTACCTTGGGCTGTATTGCGAGGGGGGGGGGGGCGTCGTGCAGCTATGCAGATGGGGCAGACATTAGGGTCTAGGTTCCGGCCACAGTGACTGTAGGGTGTGTGAGACTGAGTTCCCCACATCTTACAGAATTCTTCTTTCTCTAGGGGGGTTCTAATTTTAGGGCCCCCCCCACCAAAAAGCTCCTGGAGGGAGTACTGGAGCAGGGCTATCAGCTGGGGTGGAAAAAAGGGGCGGCGGCCCCACTTCGCCACCCAGAAATGGGCCAAAGCATGAGAGAGAAGACAAGAAACTCAGCGTCTAGCACTGAGCTTTAGTGGCGTGCCTTGAACTGAAGGAAGAAGGGACCGGAGAAGGACTATTTTTTCTAACAAGCCAACCGCAGTATTGGCTTTACTTTTTTCATTTTCTTCGTTTTGCTCTACTTTGTTTTGGATTTAATTATTTGTTTGTGCCTGGAGTTCGCTTGAAGGGCGTGGTTGGCGTAGTTGGCTCTGTTAGACTGAACTAGTCGATTGCTGAGCTCTGGAGCAGCTGATGAAAGATTCAACGCAATCAAAGAAAACATTGTGTTGTGTTGGCGAATTTTGGATAATCCTGTGGCAGTTTGCCCTCAAATACAGGAGGATTAAAACAACAAGCTGGAAAGGAAACAAGAAGACGACAGAGAATCATCTGGGGGAGTGAGCTGCTGGAGTCTACGTTGTTTGGAGAGTGCAGGCGCTGCTGGTGGTAAAAGTGTTTGGAGAGTGCTGCTGAAGGCTGGTGGTAAAAGCAGCGGTGGAGCTACATTGTCTTTGCTTGCCCCCCCCCCTCCTTCGGCCAGTTTTCTTTCATTGGCAACTTTCTTTTCTTTACTGCTTTGAAAGTGGATGGAACTAGAGTGTATTGAAGTGGCGAGAGAGAATGAAGTAGCGAGAAGAAGAGAAGAAGAAGAATTTGGGAAGAAGAAATGGGAGAACCTAGGAGAAAACAAAAGACGTCCTGCTACTTTAAGTGTGCTAGTGGCTAACTGTTTGAGAATACCTATAGCTTTATTGCTTTAGCTGGTATTATTCTTTTGCTTTATTTCCTTCTGTTTTATTATTTGTTGCTAACACTGTCAAGATCTATCTAATTAAGAACAGTAAGGTTGCTATAAGGTTTCAAAGGTTATGTTATTGTGGCTAGCTGATTACTGTAGTCCCCTATATAAGTGAAGAAATATATTTGTTTGGTTTCTTAGCTTTGGTTAAGGTTTAGGACTAGGTATAGTTTAGGAAAAGTTAAGAATAGATAGAATAGTTGAGAATTGGTTGAACGGTTAGAAATTATTAGTAATAGTAAAATAGCATAGGTAGTGTAGTAGTATATAGTATAGGTAATAGTAATATTTAAGTAAGTAAGATAAGTAAATAAGTAAGATTCAATAATTTAACAGTTTATATAGCTAGTCGGGTAGATACGTTGGATGCAGGTTTGTATAAATTAATAAGGCCTCTCAAAGAAATATACATTGTGGGTATTTTGGTTGTTAGCAACTGGACAGGTATAACAACCAATCAACATAATTGGTAAACTTTGTTAGTTAAAATGGCTTCAGGTGGGAGGAAAATGTCAATTTCTGGTACTACTGGCTCAAGCACCAAATAAGTCAATGCACAAATATGTGAAAGTATTACAGAAGCTATGAACCAAGTAGTCCAAAATACACTACCTGGTATGATTGCTAAAGCAATGGAACCTATACAGGAGAGACTGGATCTGATTACTCAGCAGCTAACAAATCAAATGGCTGAGTTTAAAAATCAGATTCTAGAGAACAAGCAAGATATAGTAAATTTGCAAAAAGCAAATAGTGTGACTGAAGAGAAAACAGAAATGGTTGATCAACAGATGGTAGAACTTAACGAGAAGTGTGAATCCCTAGAGAGCTCTCTTATGTTATTGGAGATGGAAAAGTCAGTGTTTATGTTCAGATTTCAAAATGCACCAGAAAGTAAGGCAGAGGATATCAAAGAGATAATGGTGACATCGTTAAAAGAATGGTTGGAATTAGATGTTTCTTATGATTTAAATAATGATGTTGAGTTGGTTTTTAGGAGAAATACTGCTTATGTGAAACGCAACAAAAAGCCCAGAGAGGTTCATATTAGGTTTTACAAAAGGAACATAAGGGAAAGAATCCTAGAAAATGCAAGGACATGTCCTCTTACAATTTTGGGAAGTGAGATTCAAATACTGAGAGATATCCCTTGGAGGGTTAGGAAAAAAAGGCAAGATTATCAAACTTTGGCAACCGCATTAAGGAAAAATGCAATAGTTTACAAATGGTTGTTACCCGAGGGAATCTCTTTTTATTACATGGGCACAAGATATAGTTTAACGTCAGAGTTTAAACTGGATGACTTTTTAAAGAAAAAAGGGAAGGATCTAGGAATTACAGGGGAGGGAAGCAGTGATTCAGAAAATGATTCCCAGGAAAAGGAGGGAAATGGGAAAATGGATACAAAGGTGACTAAAACAAAAAAAATCTAATATAATTCATCGCGAGTAGTGACTAGACTACAAGCAAGAAAGGAGGATGGGAAGGACAAAAATGATGGACAGGAAAGTAGCTAGGATTGTAGAGAGCCAGTCTGGTGTAGTGGTTAAGTGTGCGGACTCTAATCTGGGAGAACCGGGTTTGATTCCCCACTCCTCCACTTGCACCTGGCTGGATGACCTTGGGCAAGCCATAGTTCTGCCAGAGTTGTTCCCTCAAGGACAGCTTGGGAAAGAGTTCTCTCAGCCCCACCTACCTCACAGGGTGTCTGTTGTGGGGAGGGGAGGGGAAAGGAGTTTGTAAGCCGCTCTGAGACTCTTAAGTGAGTGAAGGACGGGATATAAATCCAATCTCTTCTTCTCTCTTCTTCTTCTTCTATTAATGTCAATGGCTTGAATATTCCGCATAAAGGGAAAAAAACTTTTCTACAAATACAGAAATTGAAGGCAGATATCATTTGTATCCAAGGGACACATATTAAACAAAGAGATGAACATCTTTTGGAATGCAGAAAATTGGGATTAAAGTTTGTAGCAGCAGACAAAACAAAGAAAAAATGTGGGGTTGTAATATATGTAAAGAAACATCTGCAACCGGAATTTTTGTATGAGGCTGAGGACAGCTGAGTAATAATGGTCAAAGTGTATAGGCAGTCAAGATCATTATTAGTGGCTAATATATATGTACCCAGTCAAAGACAAGAAATATTTTTTGAAAAATTGAGATTGCAGTTAGCTAAACATTCCTTTGATGATTTATGTCTTGTTGGAGACTTCAGTGCTGTTTCAGACGTTACAATAGACAGAAAAACAACTTCAGGGAAGATTGCTAGAGGAAATGAAATACCTAAAGCATTAGTATACCTGGCAGAAGAATTTTCTGTTGTGGATGCTTGGAGGGTCAAAAAGGGAGGTAAAAAAGACTATACATATTTTTTCAGTAGACATAAATCTTGGTCACATATAGACATGTATTGGTCCTCCATAACTATGTTAAGAGATATTCAGGATGTGGAATACTACCGGCAACCTTTGCCGACCACAGTCCGGTGTTGTTAACACATAAAGAGGCCCCTAAAAGAGCCCGATGGTCGATGCGTGTCTGGTCTTTGAATGACGATCAGTTTATTAGTAACCGCAAATTGGACATAGTTGATTTTTTTAAACGAAATATATCTCCTGAGCTGAATTTACACACAGTATGGGATGTGTTTAAGGCATATATTAGAGACATTAGGGTATAAGTCTAGGGAGACAGGTGACCCCCGATAAGAGCCCAAGGTGCCATCGAAAATGGTGGGGAACTCGGCACAGACCGATTCGAAGTCTGCCAATCCAATTTGATCAACTAGTCCAAGGGGTATTTCTAGTCCAAGGGGTTTAAACCATGAGAGTCCCAATAGGCTGACCAGGTCTCTTTCCACCACCAAAAGGTCCAGGAGTCCGTTAAAATCCCAAAACTGCACCCTGAACTTCCCCAGCCCCTTAATTGCGACCAGGTTCCTTTGAAAATCCCGGAGAATTAGTCCTGTGGGTTTATGCAGCTGGGGGCCCCCCTTGGGACAGAGCCGCTTGAAGGTGGCGGCTGAAATGATGGAATAGGATGACCCAGTATCTAGCTCAAAAGAACAGGGGGCCCCTTTGATCCAGACGTGGACTGTAATTTTCCCAGGGAGGGGCTGGGGCAAGCTCAGTACCTGCTGATGGACAGTCATGATGCTGTCTGCTGCCTCGTAGTGGACAGTTTGGGAGCAACGGTTGTCTTGGGAGTGGTAGGCCTTTGCGATGTGCCCTGTGCATCCACAGGCTTGGCAGGTTGTGTCCTGGAACCTGCAGGAACATCTCTCGTGGGGGTCTCCACAGCTTGCACATGATGGGGGCGGTCTGTGCTGGGGAACAGGAGAGGAAGCTGTGGCCAGAGCTGCATGGTGGGAATGGGAACTGGAAGCATGGGACACACCTTTGTGGGAGCGAGGCTGCTGCTGGTGGACATCCTCCAAACCGTCTGATTTGGAGACTGCGGTGCTGTGTGAGCGGGTGGCTGTTTTGTCTTTGCGGGTCATTTCGAATGTGACTGCTGTCTGCGGCACCTTCTCGAGGGTAGGCTCTGTGAGCATGATCAGCTGCTGCCAGAGCTTGGCCTCTCACACCCCCGCCACAAAACTGCCCAGTAAATTGTCCTCCACATGCCAGTACTCACATCCGACTGCCATCCGGCAGAGGTTTGCGAGGAACGCGGCGGCACTCTCATCCCGTTGTTGGGTCCTCTCAAGGAACTGGACACGGAGTGCCAGCATGGATGGCTTTGGCGTGAAGTAGTCCCCAAGCTGCTTGATCAGGTCATCATAGTTGATGTCCAGCAGGTCTCGGGGCGAGATAAGGCTCTGGACTAGGCGCATGGTTTTGACACCGCAGTGGCCCAGGAGCCAGGCCCACTTCATCTCAGCCTCGGTAACCCCATGCACAGTCAGGAGAAACCTGAGTTGCCTGGACCAGGCATCCCAGGTCTCGGGTTTGGAAGGGTCAAAGGGAGGGATTTGTCCCATGGTGGCAGCCATAATTACAGGAGTAGGAGCGGTGCAGTGAGCGAGGTCTTCAGGGGCAAGCAGCGGTCCTTCAGGGCGCTGGGCCTCGATGAAGCCTGGTGCCGGCGGATCAGTGCTCGGTGCTCCACTGCTCGGTTCAGCTGATGAGTCGCTCATCGGGATCCCATCCTCATTGCCACTGATAAGTACTGGAGTCAGGAGGCCGGTAATGGTGAAAACAGCATGGTAGTTTATTACGGGATCAGATGGTACACCAGAAACCCCAGGCTTCACACCCGCTTTTATGCCAGTCAGAGATAATTCCTCGACCTCGCCCAAATGTCCAGATAGGACCTTAAGTTCACGGTTGCAGTTCATAGGTCCCCCGAGGGGAGCCATGACACAGGATTGGTGGACATTTAGGATCCGACCGTCTATTGTCCTATCTGGCCAAAACTCAGGTAGGTTCGGACCACATGCGAAGGTCGACGTGGTGGTTGCCATTGCGGGAGCACATGGCGACCGCAGCATCAATACACAACAAAAACAAAACATGAACACATTCTAGACATTAAAAAGCATTTAAAATACATTCATACATACAAACGGGGGAAATGACTAAAAAGAGTTAGTGACAGGATAGCAAACAAAACAAAGAAGCTGGAGATCAGTTGTAAAAGCAGGAGATCCCCAGGCCCCACCTGGAGGCTGGCAACCCTAGTATACACACAAGCCCTGTGCTAGAGTCTCTCTCCTCCCTAGCCCCACGGAGTGAAAATTCAAAGACAGCACATGGAATTGGAAACCGAAAGCCGATATCAGGGCGCCACCCGAAAAACAGCCAAATTGGCCTAATCAGTTTGGAGTTGTCAGTCAGAGTTAATTTCATTCAGATTTCTTACTCTTCAGAGGTTGACAAATGGGCTGTTTTTTTCCCCAGGATTCTATTTAGTTCTGTCGCAAATGAACGTTCCCAGATTGCAGACAGCATTCACATAGCAGGCAGCACTTATTAATGAAGGGCTGATAGTTTAATGGTAGAAAGCACAAGCTTTGCACACATGAATTCCAAAATGCAGTCACTGATATTTATTGGTTTTTTATTTACAAAAATTGTATCCTGCCTTTCTACCATTACAAGGCCCCCCAAGGCGACTAACAATTTCAAATGTACATGATTTCCAAATAAAATATCTGAGATAGCCAGGCGAGGAGACTTCTGCCTGAGACCTGGAAGCAGGGTTGCCAACTCCAGGTTTGGAAATACCTGGATATTTGAGGGTGCAGCTTGGGGAGGGCAGGGTTTAGGGAGGGGAGGGACCTTGGTTGGGTCTAATGTCATTTTGTTCTCCTAAAGCAGTTGTTTTCCCCAAGAGAAGTAGAATAAATGTTTAAATAAATAATAAATAAATAAGCAATTTATGTAGTCTGGAGACCAGTTGTAATTCTACAAGATCTCCAGCCCCCACCTGGAGAATATTACTACAACAGAAGGACCAGGGTGTAGAAGGCAATAGTCAAATACAAAAGCACCATGTACAATAAATTGTGCATGATATTTGTACCGCGTCCATTGTTGTAAGGGCACAAAACTTTCACAAACTTAAATGATATGTACAAAACTAAATACATGCATATACATATGTGTTTAGTTTTGTTCATATCATTTAAGTTTGTGAAAGTATTGTATCTTTATAACAACTGGCACAATACAAATATCGCTTACATACTTTGGCCGAGGACAGACTGGCAGTCTGGCCCGCTCTGCCTCCACTTTAAAAGCGGAGGCAGAGCGGCCGTTCAGACTGCCACATCTGCCCGGAGGAGGCGGCCCGGACGCAAAGTGGTGTCCCGCCTGCTGCGGCGTGCGTTCCACCCGCTTCTGGACGCTGCAGGTGGCTTCCTTGCAGCGGCGTGCGAACGCCACGCGGCGGGGGCAATTCCCCCCGCCTTGTTCTGCCACGCCACGGAGGCGTGGCAGAACTTAAGTCTGTCTTCACCCTTTAATTGTTTACTTCAGTTTATTGCACACGGTGCTTTAGGATTTGAATATCCCCACCTGGAGAATGGCAACCTTGCCTGAATGGCTCTTCTCAGTTGATTGGACCAATGGTTTGATTCAGTATTAGGATGGTTTGCATGACATAAAAAAAACCCCTGATAATTAATTTAGCTATCAAATATTTGTTTTCTTTTATTCAAGTTTAAAAGCTTATAAGCCATGCACCATAATTTAAGAATTAAGAATAGCAACAATGCAAAAATTAGCCACATCAAAAGTACATATTTTCTTGTGGCCATTCAGAAGTAATCTTAGCTAATGGGTGTCTACAGCAGCTGGTTATTTTGATAACCATTTCAAAAGAAACTTCTCTCTGGCCTCAGCATGCTTTGGGCAATACAGAACATGCATTATTGAGTCAACTGCTGATAAAGAGCAGTCACAAAAGCCCTGTTCTGGAGATGTCCTGAGAAAGCGACCCTTCCTCTGAGCTGTGGGCAATGCATTACATGTTCAACTGTCTCCATTTAGGAACTGTCAACTCCTGAAGATAGTGTGGAGATTCAAATTCAGCTGGATATTTAATTCCAGTGTAAAGCGGAGTACATTCATCTTTCATCCAGAGGAAGTATAGTGCTAATTACTACGTGCTGGGGATGCGGAAGAGCAAAGAAGTGTTGCCATCATGTGCTGCTTGTAGGGTTTATTAACATACTAGACAGGCTGCTGTTGAAAACAGGATGGTAGATTAGATGGATGCTTGGTTTGGTACGGCCAAGAAGCTCCTACGCTTCGAAATGCAGGTCCAGCTCTCTCTTGGGTGCACAGATTGGGATGCACTGTATAGCTCTTTGGATCCTGGCCCCCGCGTGCCACATGTTGAAAGAACAGTATGTCTATTTCATTTGAATCACAACCATTTGAAACATTCATCTTGCTAAGCGGTACCTTTCCCTTGTTGGACTGCCTCTACCTGCGCTGGATTGTTAGTGACCCCAGTCTGAACAGGAGCTCATTCAAGCGAAAACTGTCATAATCCTATCATGCAAGACTAATACTCAGTGAATCCTTCCTGGCAGGCCTGCCTGCCAAAATGGGGCCAGTATGAAATGGAGAGAATGGAACAGCTGCTTCGAAACATTTGAATGAATGTTGATGCCCAGTTGCTGGAATAAAGAAAGCAGAGCTGCCACAGGTAGACTTGGAGAAGAGAAAAAAAACATGGCCAGCAATGACAATGTTTGCTGTAGCCAAAAAATAAATGAGAAGCACGTGGCAGAAACCAGTGGCTTCCCTGTTCTCCTTAGCTGCACATGTGCAAAGACGTAGTAAGAATAAACCAGGAGGAGACAGCCTTTGGGAGGGAAGGCAGCATCTCAGGTCTCAGAAGCTATGTAGGATTGGTACTTCCATGGAAGGAAGACTCTGCAGGGGAAGGCAATGGCCAACCACCTCTGCTTCTCATTTACTTTGGAAGCCCCTTGCTGCAGGGGTCACCATAAGTTGGCTGTGACTTGTTGATGGCATGACACTTTACACATACAAACACAAGGCAACTTTTGTGGTTCTAGTGCCAGCCCCTACCAACCATAATGTACCGTATTTTTCGCTCCATAAGACACACCTGATCATAAGACGCACCTTGTTTTTAGAGGAGGAAAACAGGAAAAAATGAAACAGAAAGAAAGAGAGAGAGAGAGAGAGAGATAAAGGAGGGAAGGAGGAGAGAGAGAGAAAGAGAAAGGAAGGAAGAAAGGTGGGGACAGAGAGAGAGACAGAAAGACAGACAGACAGACAGAAAAAAGGAAAGGAAGGAAGGAAGGAAGATAGGGAAAGGAAAGAAGAGAGACGTCAGCATGCCATGCAAAGCCAGGCCTTTCTGTGCAAAGTAGCCAGGGAGCTTAATCTGTGGGCGGGGCTTTCTGCTGCTGGCTGTCTTAAAGGGGAAAAGCACTTAAAGGGAAAGAGTACTTAGCCTGGTGGGGTTTTTCTGCTGTTTCCCTTTTAAGTCTTAACAGCTCAGGCCCAGCAGGGAGGGGCGGGGAAGGCTGGGATGCCAGCCCGAATGGCGTTCCCCTGCGTTCCTGCTGAAGAAAGAGCCCTGTTACAGGTAAGAAAAGCTCCATATTCGCTCCATAACACACACACACTTTCCCCCTCACTTTTTTGGGGAGGAAAAGTGTGTCTTATGGAGCAAAAAATACAGTATGTATGTGTGGTTGGGAGGGAGACAAGGTTTGTATTTGGGCAAACACGCTGCTTACTTTGTAAACAGCAGTGGTGGCTGGTACCAGTAGGGTTGGGAGGGCTGGGTAGTAATTGGTGGGTGGATTCAGAGCAATGGATGGGTGGAGCCAGAGCAAACTAATTGATCCCCCCACCATCCAGGCCCCTTGCAATACCAAGAACACTCAAGAACAGTAATCAGTTTCTTAATATGTAACATCTCAATGAACTTAGGAAGAGTCCCTTACCTTGGTTCAGTAGGCTTGTGGGCTGTCACACTTGATCCTCTAAAGGGGGAAATGCCTTGGCCTTCAGCACCCCTTCCAACCACTTCTATCCACAGCCAGCCTTCAAGCTACTAGGTCAGGGTTCCCCAGGAAGATGGCCATGGGCACGATGGTGCCTGTCAATGCCTTTCTGGAGAGCCAGTTTGGTGTAGTGGTTAAGTGTGTGGACTCTAATCTGGGAGAACCAGGTTTGATTCCCCACTCCTCCTCTTGCACCTGGCTGGATGACCTTGGGCAAGCCATAGCTCTGGACCAGCTGTTCTCTCAAGGACAGCTTGGGAAAGAGCTCTCTCAGCCCCACCTACCTCACAGGGTGTCTGTTGTGAGGAGGGGAAGGGAAAGGAGTTTGTAAGCCGCTCTGAGACTCTTAAGTGAGTGAAGGGCGGGATATAAATCCATATCTTTTCTCTTCTTCTTTCCTGCCACTCGCAAAGTGTCTTTACAAAGTCGCTGGGATTGGGTGGAGCTTTTGCCCAGCGAGGTTTCTGAAAGGCCATTGGAGACTTGATTGACTGTAATTAAAAAAAACAACAACATTGATTTGGCAGCGGCTTCCACCATAACACAAGGATCTTCACTGTGTGACTGAAGGTAAGATGCATTAGCCATTTTCTGTCTGGCTTCACCTCCTGCAGCAGTAAGGTTACCAGATCCCCTGGTGAAGGCGAGGATCTCCCACCAACAGGCCCTGTCCTCCCGCTGCTGATCAGCTGGCCGGTAGGAAGAACTTACCCTCCAAAAGAGGGAGATCCATCTGTCACACAGTGATGCGCCTATGTCACTGCCTGCATGACCCGGAAGTGACATCAGCACATCCGGGACATCAGGGTGACGCTTTGGTATTTGGGTGAAAACTTTATGAAAAGCCAAATTTACCATAGAGCTTTTGCCCAGATTCCAGAAATGACTTCACTTCCAGGTCACGTGGGCAGTGACATAGACATGTCTCTGTACATTGAATGGGCCTCCCTGCTGCTCCTGGTAAGTCCCCCCTCCCTTGCTGATTGCCAGGAGGGACCTGGCAACCTTGTGCAGCAGCCATTTTGTGTTTGTGCCCATCTCACTTTGTCAGAATTCCATAGGTGCCCACTGGCTAAAAACTTTGGGAACCCCTGCACTAGATGATACCCTTTAGGCCTCTTCTCTCAACTTTGTACTTGATTTCTTTTCTATACATAATAGTAATAAGCTTCCTTAATAAAGCATGACAATTATATCTATGCTTACTTGTGAATAAAACCTACTGGACTCAGTTTACTTCCAAATAAATGAACGTACAACTGGCTTGACAAGTCAAAAAATGGACAGGGAAGGGGAAACTAATTCTGGCTGGGCAATCCTATGTAGAGTTACTCCAGTCTAAGCCCATTAATGTCAGTGGATTTAGCCTGGAATAAGTCTGCACAGGAATGCACTTTAAGGATCCTATACCCCCTTCTGGCAATGTCCTGACCAAAGAAATAAGCTTTCGGGGGGGGGGGGGTGTCACAGATTGGGGGTTTTTTTGTTTAAATTTTCTATTTGTATATTTATTTAAAGAACATAAGAGAAGCCAATGTTGCATCTGGCCAATGGCCCATCCAGTCCAACACTCTGTGTCACACAGTGGCCAAAAATACCAGGTGCCCTCAGGAGGGCCAGGACACCAGAAGCCCTCCCACTGTTGCCCCCTCCCAAGCACCAAGAAGACAGAACATCACTTGCCCCAGACCAAAAGTTCCTATCTGTACCTTGTGGCTAGTAGCCACTGATGGACCTCTGCTCCAGATGTTTATCCAGTTCCCTCTTGAGGCTGTCCATGCTTGTAGTCACCACCACCTCCTGTGGCAGTGAATTCCATGTGTTAATTACCCTTTGGGTGAAGAAGTACTTCCTTTTATCCATTCTAACCCAACTGCTCAGCAATTTCATTGAGTGTCCACGAGTTCTTGTATTGTGAGAAAGGGAGAAAAGTACTTATTTCTCTACCTGTTCTATCCCATGCATAATCTTGTAAACCTCGATCATGACACCCTCAGCCATCGTTTCTCCAAGCTAAAGAGCACAAAGCACTTCAACCTTTCTTCATAGGGAAACTATTCCAACCCTTTTATCATTCTAGTTGCCCTTTTCTGCACTTTTTCCAATGCTGTAAAATCTTTTCTGAAGTCTGGTGACCAGAATTGCACACAGTATTCCAAATGAAATTGCACCATCAATTTATACAGGGGCATTATGATACTGGCTGATTTGTTTTCAATTCCCTTCCACATAGCATTGGCCTTTTTTATTGCAGTTGCACACTGTCTTGACATTTTCAGTGAGTTATCTACCACGACTCCAAGATGTCTCTCTTGGTCAGTCTCCACCAGTTTGGACCCCATTTATAGTTAGGATTTTTGGCCCCAGTGTGCATCACTTTGCACTTGGCCACACTGAACCCCATTTGCCACGTTGACACCCACTCGCCCATCCTCGACAGATCCCTTTGGAGTGCCTCACAATCCTCCCTGGTTTTCACCACCCTGAACAATTTTGTGTCATCCGCAAGCTTATCCCGATTTGTTCCTGCTATAGATTTGATTGGGATTATTTTATTTTGGGTTGGGATGATCACACATCCCTCCCCAAACTGCTTGCATTGTGTAGTGAGACTCCGGGCACCGTCCAGATATTTGGTTTTTGTTTTTGTTTTGTTTTTTAAATTGCCTTTGTGCATGTGCATATGCACATGGCTGATTCACCGCTCCCACTGGGACTCACCATACTCCATTGTTCTTGCAGATTCCCCCCCCCACAGCAAATAAAATTAACTGCCTATGTACAGCCGAGCACTGAAGTCTAGATGCGCATTTGAATGTTTATTGAATTTATTCAGCACAGGAAGGATGTTCAGATGACCTAATTGTGATCATTGCAAGATCACTGCAAGATAGGTGAAATCGCGGATTCAAAGCACAAATACCAGGAAAGTACTTGATTTTCCATGTGTCGGAAAACTTGGTAGGAAACCAGGAGGATTGCACGAGTGAGCCCAGTTCGGTGTGGGAGACGGAAGCAGCCGTGTGATCAGCAATTTGAAATGCGAGAGGGAACAGCAGTGAAACCTGATCGAAATGACCATGTGACCACAGCCTGAGAAAGGTGGCCCTACACGGCAGGGTTGATTTTCTTATCTGCAGTTTACACTTAAGAATTGTTTCTAGCTCCTCCATGGCTGCCCTTCCCAGTCTCCATCTCCTTCTGATTTCTTGGTTGCTGTCTCTCTTTTGATTGGTGATGGAACCAGGAACAGAAAATCTTGAACAATTTCAGTTTCCTAATCATAAACCTTGAAGTTGTGTCATTCCCCAGTAGTCATTATTTTTTTCTTCTTGATGTTCAGTTGCGATCCTGTTTTGACACTTTCTGCTTTAACCATCACCAGGAGTTGTTTCTGTTGGCAAAGTTTCAACATGCAGAGGAATGGAGCACCAACTGCTTAAAGAAATTAACTTGGTTTATTAAAGAAGAAGTAAACTCTGACAGAACAGAGGAGAGGGTGAGCAGCTTAACCAACTGACTAACTGCTGTAAGAGACAGGAATGAAAGGGGGAAGGCTCAGTTGGAACATGAAGTCTCCAAAGAGCCAATCAGGAGACAGGAAGGGCATAATTTGAAATTGCGGGAAGTCCCTAATCTAGCTGTGCCAACTAGCAATCCTTCAGATGTCCCCTATAGTCTGTTCTTCTGGTCTTCTTCAAGGAGCTGCACTATAGACCTTGTATATTCCAACAGTTTCAAGTCTTCACAATTTTCTCTAGTAATGTGGTATCATCTGCATGTCTCAAATTGTTAATGTTCCTTCCACCAATTTTCATTCCACCTTCATCCAGATCTAATCCAGATTTCCTTATTATATGTTTTGCATCCTTGTCTGACCCCTTTGCCACTTGGAAACCTTTCTGTTTCTCCATATTTGTCCCAACAGTGCCTCTTGTCCAGAATATAGGTTGTGCATCAAAACAATCAGATGCTGTGGCACACTCATTTGTTTTAAAACCCACCATAGCTTTGCATGATCCACGCAGTCAAAAGCCAGGCTGTAATCTATGAAACACAAGCTGATTTTCTTCTGAAATTCTCCTGTACGTTCCAGTAACCAATGTGAATTTGCAATATGATCTCTAGCTCATCTTCCTTTTCAGCATCTATCTTGATTTCTGGCATTTCTTGTTCCATATATGGTAACAGTCTGTGAAAAAGTGTGCCTTGAACCTGAAAGCTCATACCTTGAATAAACCTTTGTTGGTCTTAAAGGTGCCACTGGATTCTAAATTTGTTCTACTGCTTCAGACCAACACAGCTGATCATCTGGATCTAACAGTCTTTTTTGTAAGATTTTGAGCATCACTTTACTCACTATGGCTGGTAGGCAAGGGCTTCCAGTGTGAGAGTCCTACAGAGTCAGTCAACAACAAGTGTCCTAGAGAAGGAAGTCTTTATTGAGAAAGTCTGTTGTGGTCATCTGCACTTCTTGTGTTAGTAATGCCTGACACAGCTCCAAGTAGGACAATTATACAGAATTCAAAAAGGGGTAAAAGCTGGAAGAGTTAGAGTCAGACAGGAGAAGAGATAGGCCAGCACCAGCAGTCACCCAAGGTCAGAGCAGCTTGAAGAGCATTAAGGATGCCATGAGAAATATAACGTAACATTCCAGAGACCCAACATCAAGGGTTCACTTATCCCACCTCCCGGGCAGGAGATTGCAGCATTAGCTGACACCCGGGCTCAGCATTCACAGACAATATGCTACACCAGCCCTCAGTTAATTTCTCTGTGCGGAGACTAATTTATAAAAATCAGAGCTCTTGAAGATGCAGGGATCTGCTACTACATAGAAGCATGGCATGGTTCAATGGTAGAGAAAGTATCTCTGCTGGTTGCTCAGGACAAAGTAGGCAATAATGTGGATCTTGATTAGGATTGCCAGGTCCCTACCTTTTTCTGGTGTGTGGGGGGGACAAGCTCCTCTTACGGGACCTACGCCTGGATCAGGCCGACGTGCCTGGTGCAATGACATCACCCGGAAGTGATGTCATCACGCTAGGAACATCACCAGGGGGACGCTCTAGCATTCGGCTAGAAACTTTATGATGCTATAGAGTTTTCAGGCCAAATGCTAGAGCGTCCCCCTGGTGACGTGCCCAGCCTGATGATGTCCTCTCCGGGTGATGTCATCACACCAGGCACATTGGCCGGATCTGGGCACTTTGGGGGCGGGGTTCCCTCCACCGGCTGGATCCAGGTCGATGGAGTAGAGGTCCCTAAAGTGGGCAAACCCCCGCCTCCCCGGGGGATCTGGCAGCCCTAATCTTGATAGACCAGTGGTCTGCACTCGGTGTATGGCAATATTGTGTGTTGTGTTGGTAGGCCAAAATACCTGACTTGGCCTTCAGTTTCTGCAGCACTTGGCTGTGCATTTATTGCTGAGGAGCAGCTGGTCTCCATAAAAGGCAGTTGGTAATGTCCTCTATTCTACAGGGGCAACTGATCTTGCTGTGAAACTTTGGAGTCTGGTGTGTGCGCTCCAAAGTCTAGATGTAGTACAATTACAGTTGAGGCATGCTGTAAACTTGCTCTAACTTCCTACATATTGCCTGCTAATGTGCAGGGATGGAAGTGATTTCCACTTGTTTGTTTCCCATAAAAAGATGCTAATGAGTAGATTATGCATAAATGTCTTGGGTTTTGATGGTAATGGGATGATTGCCATTGACATGTCAAGTTACACATGGCCGGTTTATTGTTTTATGTTTTCTAATCGGCTGTTGGAACGGAGAAGCGGTAAGCAGGAGGGGGATAATGTAACATAAAACTTTTGTTTTAAAGCTTTTTTCTGTTTGTTTGCTAGGCTCTTTTGGATTTCCCATTTAGCTGCATTAGTCTCATTAAACACACACCTGTTATCTTGCAAACAAAGCCGAATATGCTTTAGCCAACTTCTCCAGCCAGTTGGTCCTTTGTTTTGATTTTAGCTTTTATATTAATCCTAATGATGATTTCCCCAAGTTGCATTTACACTTTGAAGTGCCAATAAAACAGACACATATTCCACCCATCTTTGTAAGTATGTTGTCTCCATGGATAATTCCAGAATAAATATTGAAAAAGGGCAAGTTTCATGAAAGTGTTAGAGAAGAATAACAATTGTGTGTGCAAATTCACAAAATTGAACATAAAAAAAGCTTTCCAGTAGATACTAAAGAAATCTATTATAGTTAGAGACTAGTTGTACTGAGTTCCTCTGTCTTTTTTGCGATAGTTTGGTGGTAAAACAGTGTCCCTCCTTTGGATTTTTCTTTCTTTTCAGAACTCCAGGGAGGGGGGAGAGGTGGTCCCCAGTTAATTTAAATTGCTTTCATTTGCCCTCAGTGTAGACACTGCATAGTTACATTTGATTGGATGTGTCGTTTTGTGTGATTTTTTTTTTTACTGACATCCAGTGATGACATCATGGCTGGCATAGCTGTTAGCCGAATTGCTTTAATTTAAGGTTAGCAATTGGCAGAATACCGGGTTCTTGCCAGCTATACCAAGGTCCCGCCCCCTCCAGGAGTTCCCAGAAAATAGGCAATGAGGCTGAGTGGTTTCTTTGAATGATGTTTACTGTAAAATGTTGTTCAAGCATACAAAAACGTAATCACACACACATACACACAAGATCTAGGAAAGTTAGGCAGAAAATAGCACTGTTGCATTAGCAGGTGTTTCAATGGGGGGTGATACGTTACCTGTCCTGGAGATAGGTGGTCCACTTCCACAAGAAGATTGAGGGGAGGCGAAAAGGAAAAATGGGGGATGCGATCTGGACCTGCAGATACACGCCTTGTCCTGGCTGCGCAAACCAGGGATTAAAGATGGAGGCAGGGTGTTGGGGATAGAAAGCTGGACATAAGAGGTTGGTAAGAAGATAGGGGTCGAAGAAGGCTAGCAATGGGTTTCTGTTGTGCAAGATCTTTTATCAGGTAGCATTGGGGCGGGCTGTGCTGACCACATCCCATTGACACACCTACTAGTTGGTCCGTCCCCACTAGCCCTATCATTGGTCAGTGTCATAAGGAGGAGGAGGTAGGAAGGAGTGGTCAATATTGCAAATCTGGGTGCTAAGCAGGAACTGACACCTGGGCCAGCTGGTAGGATTCTTGTCACCAATCCTTTGTCTCGTGATAGCTTCGGCCAGGTCACTCGATGGTCAACGATTTGTTGCTAAATAACATCACTTAACATAATCTCTTACGGGAACTTTGGGGGAAGGTGTGAATTGACCAGCGTAAAGGAGACAGAAGGACTCTTTGAAATGGAGTCCTGGTCTCCATGTTAGTGTGAACTCTGGAGGAAGTTTCCTGCTGTGGGCTGGAGCCTCTCACTCTCACTCTCATATAGAGAGTGCATTTTGCCCTTTGCAAGATAACAACCCAAAGTTCAAACGTATGACTTTAACAGTTCATAAGAGCATATAGTATGCTTTGCTGGCTTACATAGCTCTGCTATAGTTTCCCATTCTTTTACTTAATCCATGATTGGTTGAGACAAACTGGATGAGTAATATATGAAAACTGAAGTGGAAGAACCTTAGCAAATCAATAAGTGGGGCATCTTCAAGGACTCATGGGGGCCATCTCATTGTCCCCTGTCACCCCCCCACACACCCTATTTTGTCTTTCCTACCCCTGGCAGCCCCCAAAGGCTCTCCTCCTTCCCTGTTTCTATTGAGGTTAACTGGTACGGTTAGTCCAGTCACCATTAGTTTGCAGAGTGCTTAAATAAAGCTATAAACACAGGAGTGTCACTTTACCAGGTTACTCAGCTTACAAAGCCACACAGAGCCATGGTGCAGGTTTAGAAGAGAAATACTTCTCTCCTTATTTGAGAAGTACACTTTGGATGGAAAAGAGAAGGGATAGGATAGAGTAGAGTAGAGTGGAAAAGAGTAGGGACAGGACTTACTAGCTAAAGGATGGAAGCAGATGGTGAGAGGCTCATCTGCCTCATGATGCCAAGAGGGGACTGCATGTCTCTCTCCCTTGGTGTGTGCAAGAAGAGAGCTTGTCTTCAAGAGAGTGAGAGAGAAGAAGGAAGGGGAAATGGTCCCTGAGAACACAATCTGCATTTCCAAGTGGACAGTGGAAGAAGACTAGAGACAGGAAGAACAGTCAGTGTGCCTGTCTAGCCTCTCTTGCCACTCAGTCTGGAGGTCTGAGACAGGGAACATCACAACTGGGACTTCCAACAGTTTCTTACTCTCCCTCTCTCCCACGAAACAACCTACCTTTATATGCCTAAAGTAGTCTTAGGTTTCCCTCTTTCCCTCCCCTTTTTCTCCTCCCCACCTACCTACCTACCTTTCTGTCTCCTCCCCCTCAAAGTTTCTTCTTCTTGTTTCTGCTTTTCCCGCTTCCTTTTCTTCTCTCATATTTTTACCTTTTTCATTAATACCCCCTCTCCACAAACAAGATAGGATTGGCCATTATTGCAAAAAAAACCCCCACACAACATAGTCACATGACAATGAGTCTAGGGTTTCCAGCCTCCAGGTGGGGCCTGGAGATCTCCTGGAATTACAACTGATCTCCAAACTACAAAGACCAGTTCCCTTGGAGAAAGTGGCTGTTTTGAAAGGTGGACACTATGGCATTATACCTCACTGAGGGCCTTCCCCTCCCCAAACCCCACCCTCTCTAGGGTCCACCCCCAAATCATGAGGAATTTCCCAACCCAAAATGGGTAACTACAGTTCAACCAGGTGAGTTCTGTGGTAGCTGATGCCAGGCCCAGGTGAATTGTGTAGTGGCTTACACCAGACCTGGCCAAGTTGCACAAGTCGTGTAGTAGTGAGTCGCTCAGGCAGGTTATGCAGTACTCACCTCTGGGAACCAGAGTGGAGGAACTTGTGCAGTAGTGAGTTCTCTAGGCAAGTCAAATGGTAACCACTGCTGGACTCCGGCAAGTCGCATAAGTTTTGTAGTGGCAGTTGCTTGAACAAATTGTGTGATGATGGCTACTGGGCCCAGCTGAGTCCTGTAAGTTGCACGATAAAAATTCCTTTGGCTTAGTTGTACGATGGCTAGGGCCAGGTAAGTTGAGTAGACTGTGTAGTAACAAGTCCCCTGAACAAGTTTCATGGGAACACTCCAGGTCTATTTTTTTTTTAAAAATCACCTTTCTCTGTACATGGCCCCAATCTCCACATCTGAAGATCTGCAGTGGGGCCATGTTGAGAATGATCGATGACGGTGTTAGATAAGTCGTTGAAAGGGAAAACAGTTGCCGATTTCCCCACCATCAACAAAAGTTACTATCAAAGACAAGAATCATAAAAGATTAATATTTGGGGGGAGAGAAGTTCTCCAAAGTTTTTTTTTTCCCTTGTTTGATTTTATTTTAAAGAATATTGTAGAATGAATAGACATGAGCGGGCACAAAAATGCAATAAGGAATGAAAACCCTTTTCCTAGATCCTTTTGCAGCCTGTGGCATTGGATTTTCCCCCCCTCACCCCTACAGTTCTGGACCTTTGGTCTTACTTGGTATAAGGCAGGGGTGGGCAAACTTGCTCAGCGTAAGAGCCACCTAGAACAGGGGTGACCAAACTTGCTTAATGTAAGAGCCGCATAGAATAAACATCAGATGTTTGAGAACCACAAGACATGAACAAATATTACCTGCTTTTATTGGAAAATAAGCAAATTTGCTTTTTATTAACATTAAATGAGACTGCCAAAAATAATAACGAAAGGGGTAAAAGCAGATATTGATAATGATATTAATTTGTCCAATGATATTTGTTTGCTAATGATATTTAGCTTCCCCAGCCGCCCTGCCGGGAGCCGCACAATGTGTGTGAAAGAGCCGCATGCGGCTCCCGAGCCACACTTTGTCCACCTCTGGTATAAGGCAACATCATAGGTTCCAGTGATTCCCCACCCCCACTGCTGAAACCCTATAGGATTTACCATAGATGAGTTTCTGGTGCAGCTCAAGTTGGAACAGCTTACTGTGTGATATAGCAGTTCTTGAAAGCCGAAAAGAGCTCCCTACCCTTTTCTCTTCACTCATGATATATTTTGCTGTCTCAAGGAGGATGCTGCCTTTAAAAAAGAAATCAATACCTGTAGCATGAGGATCTTCTGTGCTCCAGAGAAGATAAGATAGACAGGGTGCCTGCTATATCCCTATCTCTTGGCTCCTGTTGGGGCACAACAAGAACATTAAGCTCTCACTGAGTAGTGAAGACAAGATTTTTTTGGTGGTTGCACGAGCAATTTCAGTCTTGTTATTCCGGACATGCTGGCGTTTTGAAACCAAACCTTTATAAAAGCAGATGTGGGCAGCATATGGCATTAAATGGATTCCAAAAACAAGATAAATGATTGGTTGTTATTTCTATCTTATTTAATAGTATCTGAATGATACAATTCTTTTAAAATAGATTCTGAATGATAGAATCCTTGCACTGTGTTAGAATCAGGGCCGCAGCCATGGTGGATTCTTTGGAAACAATTATCCTCCTGGACTTTTGGTTTGGTACAGATACTTCCTAGCTCTGAATAGAGATTGTTGTTACCCTTAGGTAATTCTGTGATTTGGTGTAGTGGTTAAGTGCGCAGACTCTGATGTGGGAGAACCTGGTTGGATTCCCCACTCTTCCACTTGCAGCTGCTGGATGACCTTGGGCAAACCATAGTTATGCCAGAGCTGTTCTTGAAAGAGCAGTTCTAGAAAGAGCTTTCTCAGCGCCCCACCTACCTCACAGGGTGTCTTAAACCTCCTAAGTTGTATATACATATATACATTTGTAATAAAAGCACTGGCATTTCAAATATGTATTCACTGCAGTGATGCAGTGATACCATTATAATACCTTTTACAATGCGGTGGTGAAAACTTGCTGAATCCAGCCCCCCCCCCCCGGTCAAAATTGCTCAAATTAATAGAAATGCCATTCCCATTTATTGTCACAATGCTTTAGGCAGAAAACAAAAACAACCTAAAAAGTAGTTTCTTTCTCACAATAATTAGCTGTTCTGTCAGTAAATACTTCTTTCCCCGACACAGAGGTATTAATTTGAAAGGAAGGGCTAAGTAGATGATGCTTAGTATTGTCCATCACGGTTTTAATTACTCTGAGGTGAAAATGCTACAAAGCAAAGGTAGCTTCTGATTTCTTTTTAAAATATTTAATAAAAACAGGATGGAAAGAATATAGAAGAAAATTATTATTATCGTCATTCTATATGTGATGCTGTGACTGTTCTTGAGGCCACTGTAGACTTAATGTACATCACAGATCTGTTCTGTTTTTTAAGCAAAGGGACTTATGTATGTGCCAGAGATACTTACTTCATCGGTCGCTTTTATTGTAGTACAGTGATGGTGTACAGAACCAAAAAATGTTGATGATCCTTAGTACTTACCAATCTAAATTGAATGTGATTCTTCCTCTTCTATCTCAGTTTCTGCCTCCTCCAGTCAAGAGCGTAGCCAAAATTGTTTTTCTGAATTCTCACCTCCCTCCCTCCCTCCCTCCCTCCCTCCCTCCCTCCCTTCCTCGATGTAAGGCTGAAGACTAACTTTTTTTTTCTAGAGTAGATGTTTCTGTGGATCTATTTGATGTTCAGGCAGTCAGTCAAAACCTTTATTGGCATAGATTGAAAAAGAAAACAACAAAAACCATAGGAACCACAGATATTAAATATACAAAGACAGTCGTTTCGCCAGAGCTTTAACCTTATATTCTCGAACCCTAATAGCAATAGAGAGAAACCTCACCACTGCAAAGGTGATGTGAGGGTGGTGATCTGATAGAAGGAAGGATACCAGACTCTCTTCTGGACAGCTGTGCCTATTGATCAAAGGGGGGCTGATTAGGACATCCCATATTTTCTTGTAGAATTAACAACTAAGCAAAATGTGGGTAATCAATTCTGTTTTTTTCTGCTACTACATCAACAGGTCCTTTCAGAGTAGGGGACATTTGCAAGTCTACCATAAAGGACCGCAGATGGTAAAGCATCGAAATGTGCTGGCATAAAAGTTCGTCTTGCTGTAAGCTGTAAAAGATAGTCAGCTATAAGTCCATTCCTTGGTGTTATATTAAACTTCAGGGGGGAGAAAGTAATGACGGAACAGAGAGTTTGTTTTTCAATGTCAAAGATCCTCTGCCTCAATGTTCTAAATATTTGAGATTTGCCTGACATGAGCAGGGAGTCAAAGGGAATACAAATAGATTATATTTTTCTCAGTATTGAGGTTGACCAATTAGGTGTAAACGAGTTTGATGGACATAACTCTCAGGGTTCTGTTCTAAAGTAAAGGTGTAAGCAGAATTTTAAGCTCTATAGCCAAGCTCTGGTCACTAGGAGGTGCTGCCCTGTCTCCTGGCACATGGCTGCATAGTTTACACAATTAGGAACTCCAAGGATATGCCACAGAAACATTGCCTGGATCTGCTCAGCCTGTTGGTTAAAGGAGCCAATCCAGACAGGGATCCCATAAAGTATTTGGGATATGACTTTGGCACTGAAGACTCGCATGGCCACAGGGACAAATTGATTGCCCTTCACATAGAAGAACCTAGCAATTGTGCACAGGCTACATTTGGCCAGGTTTATTACTTGTTTCCTCTGGCCTGTCCAAATATTATTATACTGAAAGAGGATGCCCAGATATTTGAAATGTTTGATTTGTTCGATGACATTACCATTTATATGCCAACTGAAACATTTCCAAGATCTTGAGAATACCAGTATTTTTGATTTTTCAAAATTAACAGATAAAGAATTGTTCTCACAATAAGATGTGAAAACAGATAGAAGGCACTTAAGGCCCTTCTGGGTACAGGATAGTACTACAGCATCATCCACGTACAATAATAGAGTGATGGACTGAGAACCCAGTTTAGGACAGTGACCATTGACTGCATGCAAAAAAGAGTCTAAATCGTTCAAAAAATAAATTGAATAAATAGGGTGCCAAAATACAGCCTTGTGTGACTCCTCAATTTGAAATCTTAGATGTTAATATACCAGAATTCCCTTGTCTTACTTGGCAGCTGGTAGAGGAGTATAATTTCTGGATAAGAAAATTCATCAGTTTCAGTTTAACCCCACAGGAGATCCCTAGGTATTGAATCAAAAGCCTCTTTTAGATCAAGGAAAGCAGAAAATACTTTCCCCACCTTTACCAGAGTATTTCTCCACCAAATGGGCAAGAGTTATACAGTGATCTAATGTGGATTTGCCTGCACTAATGCCAATTTGTTCAGGTCCCAAGAGATTTTTGACCTGAGATCCAGGAGGTGATTTTATCTAGCAAATGTCTTGTATATAGCTTGCCTACTATTGAGAGCAAGCTGATTAGGCGGTAATTTCCTGGGTAGTTGGGATCACCTTTTTTGAAAATTGGGACAATGATTGCATTTGTCCATGAAGTGGGCATAACCCCTGTTTTATCTGTTAAGGTAAATAGGGCAGCCAGTGGGGGAGCCCACCAGTTTGGGTGTGCTTTAAATAGCTCAGGGGAAAGTCCATCTGGACTTGGGGCCTCATTTGATTCTCATTGTTTACATCCCACAGCTATCTGTGTCAAATTTGTTGTCACATGAGGAGCCATTTTTTTCACAGCTTGTTTTAGTGGCTTTGTTTTGTCTTTGGTTCTATTTTAGAGTTTTAGTTTTATTTTAGAGTTTTAGTGGTGTGAGGAAAGATGAACCCTCCCCATCCTGTGGCTTATCCTCATATAAGCTGCGGTCAGATGAGCTGTTTAATCCAATGTCATTGCTTCTCCCCTCCAATTTAAAATGCTCATTCAGACAGTAACATCTATATTTCATTCCCTCAGTCGTCAGTGCTCCATTCTCACCCCCAACTTTCCCAACACCAGAGAAAGTGCAATCTTTATAGATTGGTCTCACCACACATTTCCTGTTGTCTGAACTGTCTCTTGTGAACTCAAGCTGTTTGGGAAGTCAGATCACACACTTCTGTCTTTGTGCCATTTCTCCCCTTCAGTTAGTGATGTGCACATAAGCGGATCTTTGCCCCAGGGTTGTGAATTACCACTTGGACATTTCTGCACCCAAACATTCTGTCAGGATCGGGAGCCCCCAGGGGAGTTGTTTTTGAATGACAAATCCCCCCCAACCCTCTCTCCTGTTTCTTGGGGTTGAAAAGTTATGGAAATAGTCCCTAGTTAGGCTCTATCCACCTGAATCTATGGCTGTGGTCAGACCACAGACTTATATTTTATCGACAGGGAACCTGGGGAGTTGGCATCCCTAATTAAGGAAGACTTGGGTAAAGCTGGAAAAATTTAAAAATCCAGGCAGTCATGCTTCTGACCAAACCTGAACTGAATATCTGCCCCAAAAATGTGTGCAGTGCTTTCTGGGCATGGACCTTGGCGGGGTGAATGTTAACTATGGAGTGAGTGCGCAGTGAGGTGGATTAAGATTGGCATGTTTGGACAAACCTCTCAGGAACAAATAACATTGGATAAAATATAAGTCTGTGGTCTGACCACAGCCATAGATTCAGGTGGGTAGTTGTGTTGGTATGAAGCAACAGAGCAAAGTTTGAGTCCAGTGGCACCTTTAAGACCAACAAAGTTTAATTTTGGGTATCAGCTTTCATGTGCATGCACACTTCTGTATCTGAGGAAGTGTGCGTACACACGAAAGGTTGTACCCAGAATTAAACTTTGTTGGTCTTAAAGGTACCACTGGACTCACACTTTATCCACATATAGTTTTATTTTATTTATGTATGTATTTACATCATTTATAGTCTGCCTTTCTCACAGGGACTTAAGGATTACACCTATTGCCCTACTGTCACAAAAATGGAGTATTCAGTAACCAATTCAGTAGGATTTTAGAAGTCTGGAACCACCAGAAAGAGCTAGAGCATTGCATAAGTCTTCACATAACACATGAAACGGTATGGAAATTACAGTAATAGGATCCTCCTTAAACACAGCAGTATAGACTACACTCCTTAATAGCTTATCCAAACAAGTTTGTAAAACCATTTTGTGCAGGGTGACCCTATTACCTGTGTAGAAAAAGCAACAGGCTCTTTTCTCCCGGCCCAACTCAGGCTGTATCAGAGTTGATGGGGGACAAAATTCCCCAGGCCCAGGTTGCTCTGGGGCCCCCACACAACCAGGTGGTCCACTGGCCTCGTTTTGCTCTCATGTCCTCACTGTAGTCTTGGGGCTTCAGCATCTCTGATGACTCACTTTAACTCCTTGCTGGACTTGAAATCATACCAAGATCTCTTCTGCACAAGAGGGCACTTTCCATGTTTTCCAGTTAATTGAAACGTTAAACTGAGTGATCAATGGATTCCTAGAGAGGCTTTTCCCTGTTACCCTTCACATTGCAACTGGTAAATTCCTTCTCTTGTGTGTGGATTGGCGAGTTCCCTTGTGTGTATGTGTATGTTTCTGCATGCCTTTAAAAAAAATAATAATAACATTTTCATTAGGTTTTTCATGAACATATTCACAAGATATAATGAAGCCAATACAGCTGATATACTTAAATTAATTTAACACAATTTTTCTTAAAGCTTACCACTAAGCTTAATTTTAATTTTAATACCTAGCCATTTGTACACTTTATCCCATTTCTTCCAAAACGTATCTTCCAGCTTATTTTTCCTCATGCCTTTTAAATGTGGGGGTCGGTGGGGCAAAGTGATTTTAATTTTAATACCTAGCCATTTGTACACTTTATCCCATTTCTTCCAAAACGTATCTTCCAGCTTATTTTTCCTCATGCCTTTTAAATGTGGGGGTCGGTGGGGCAAAGTGATTCCTGACAGAACTGTCTGGTACTGGAACTGAGTTGAAGTGGTTGGATTCAGGGAGGTCTGGCTTCCCTCACAGTGATAAATGTAGACCCCCGGGCTCTTTTTCTAGCAGGAACTCCTTTGCATATTAGGCGACACACCCCTAAGGTAGCCAATCCTCCAAGAGCTTACAGTAGCCCCTGTAAGAGAAGCTCTGTAAGCTCTTGGAGGATTGGCTACATTAGGGGGGTGTGGCCTAATATGCAAAGGAGTTCCTGCTAGAAAAAAAGCCCTGGTAGACCCATCCTGGCTGGCTGGCTCGCCCCATGCTCCGCTCCGAGCCCCACTGGCCGCCACCTAGTAAGTTTGGGAAGAAGCAGGCAGGGGGGCAGGCAGCGGCAGCCGGCGGGGCTCGGGCCTGGAGCGGAGTGTGGGGCAGGTTTTTTTTCCCTTTTGCACTTGGATGCTTGAGTGCCCAAGTACCCAAGTGCAAAAAAGGAGGGAAACCCCCCCCCCCCCCATCTCACACAGGGTGCCAGGGGACCTGGCGACCCTAGCTACCCCGTGCACATATAAAGCAGAGCTAGGGAAGGCATGGGGTCGACACTTTTTTTTTTTTAAAAAAAAATATGATTTTATTAAAACTATTTAATCAACGACTTATACAGAGTAAGGTCACCTAAGACCTTAGAAAATAGTGAGCAACAGCATGTCTAATTCTGCATTGGATGGCTGAGAAGAACTTTAATTTAAACCAGTTATCTGAATTTGGGGTGGGTTTTGTGTCTCTGTGTTTGGTGCATTGACTTACCATATAAGGCTCCCAGCTTTGGGTTGGGAGATTCCTGGGGATTTCCTCCAGAAGTGGACTCTGTCATATGAAAATCCATTTTTTCTTAATTCCAGGACATCTCCAGGAACCTCTCTCGAGACTGGCAGCCACATCCCTGTACTATGTACCCTTCAGTCTCCATGTATCCTTCAGTCTCCTGGCTATAACATTTCTGGCGACTGGACTGCTCCGATTGCAGTCTTGAGGGGAAATTAATCTAATGCCTACTTTGTTCTCCTTTGATACTTGAGGCAAGCTAGAGTTGTTTTATTTAAAGTCCCCAGCTGTACAAGTTCCTGGATTTGAAGTCTGCTGACCTCACAGTATTTTGTCTCATGGGAGCTCACCACTGAGATTAAGTCACCTTGGCACTCTCTGACGTGTGCTGTGGGTGATGGGCCATTGCCAAGGCGGTCTCTCCTTGTGTGATTGCAGTAAAAATGTATCCATACCCTTTCCAAAGGTTGTCGTTCTCCCTCCAACCCCCTCCCACCTTTTTCTTCTACATAATTTTATAGTCCACCTGACAAGTTAATAACGCCCCACCCCAGAATATCATCGGAGTGGAGAACAGAATTTCTCTTTCCATTTGCAGCCCAGTCACTAAAGTCTCAGCCATTTCAGCCTGTTCAGTGTTTGGGACCGAGTAAGAATGGGGGGGGGGGGAGAATTGAGAGAGGGGGAGAAAGCTTGTGTCATTTTGAAAATCTCTTTCACATATATTAAAGTTTCCTTTAAATAGAGGACCGTGGAAGTTCCGTATATGGAAGCTTGGCTGAACAGGAAGTAGAATGCCTTGAATATGTTGAAACCTTTACAGTTGTTAAGATCCTGTGAAGTTACAGTGTTCTAATTAGGGGTGTGTAAAACAACCCCCCAACTTTCTGGGTTAAGGTATATCGAACCGGAAATCTATTTATGTTTCCCAATATTCAGAAATCCCAATACTGGGTATGGTATTCGGATTTGGTGTATATTTGGGATTGCCATTTTTTTTCCGGCTCCATTATACCTCATGGGGACCATTATAGTCAATGGCCCCCACAGGGTATAATGGAGAATGGATCTGGGAATGTCTGTGGCTCTGTGGGGGCTGTTGTTTGAGGTAGAGGCACCAAATTTGCAGCATATTTGCTGGTGCCATTTCTCAAAAAATTTCCCAAGCTTCAAAAAGATTGGACTAGGTGGTCCAATTCTATGGGTCCCAGAAGAAGGTGCCACCAGCCTCCATTTTTTTTCCAGTGGAGGGGGGGAAGCATTTAAATGGAATATGGTCTCTTTAAATGCCTTTTACAAGCCACGGCTAAACTCCAAAGGCATTTAAAGGACTCACAGTCCCTTTAAATGTCTTTTCCAAGCTACAGCTTCACCCATAAGGTGTTTAAAGGGACTGCAGTCCATTTAAACACTCTTTAACACCAACTATCTGTCAGCTCTGAAAAATCCTGAATATTTTTGGGATATTTTTGGCTCAGATGTATCGGATAGCCAGAGAAATACCCTTGCAGATATCTGGCTGAAAAAAATACCTGAAAAATACCGGTAAGGTATTGGGTGGGGGGCTTCTGGCTCAGATAAACTGATGTACACCCCTAGTTCTGTTAAATAGGAGAATATTTTGTTTTAATTGGAATATGATCTGGCTTACTAAAATAGGTGATATGATTGAATTAGAAATACAGAAACCTAGAACTGGAAGTGACCTCCAAGGATCATCTAGTCCAACCCTCTGCACAATGCAGGAAATTCACAGCTTCCCCTCCCCACCCACATTTCCCAGGTGACCCTTGTTCTATGCCCAGTGGAAGACAAAACACCTCCAGGATCCCTGAGCCAATCTGGCCTGGAAGAAAATGCCTTCCTGACCCCAAAGTGGTGATACCCTGTGCATGTAAGAAAGGGCCACACATCCCTTCCTTCCCTCCCATTCATGATCAGCTTCTCATATATAGGCTAATGGGTTCTAAATTGGATGAGATGGAGAGGGGGAAAGATCTTGGGGTCATGGTGGATAGCTCAATGAAAGTGTCAACCCAGTGTGCTGCAGTGGTGAAAAATGTAAACTCTATGTTAAGGATTATTAGGAAAGGGATTGAGAAAAAATGGCTGGTATTATAATACCCCTGTATAGATCTATGGTGCGGCCTCATTTGGAATACTGGATACTGTTTTGGACACCATGAGCCTACATGCGGGGAGAGCGGCCTATAAGTTTGATAAATAAATAAATATCTCAAAAAGGACATTGCAGAGTTAGAAAAAGTATGGAGGAGGGCAACCAAGATGATTTGGGGGTTGGAGCACCTTCCCTGTGAGAAAAGAGTCCCAGACTCTTCAGTGCAGAAAAGATTACTACGGGGGGACATGATAGAGGTTTCTAAATCATGCACAGGGTGGAGAGAGTTGACAAAGATATTTTTTTCTCCCTCTCCCAAAATTCTAGAACTCGAGGACATCCAATGAAGCTGATGGGCAGTAGGTTTAGGACAGACAAAGGGAAATACTACTTGACACAGAGAGTGATTAAAATGTGGAATTCGCTGCTAGAGGAGTTCTGTGAGCAAAAATTCTACTTTCTGAACTACTGGCTTTAAAGTTGTGAACAGGTGATTTGGCTACTACATAGTTTACTCTGGAGCCATCCTTCCTGAGCTAAGACAAAAATGTCTGAGCCAGAGGCTAAAAAACTGTGAGCTAGCTCACACTAACTCGGCTTAGAGGGAACTAAGGAATAAACAGCTTTAAAGGGGGATTAGATAGATTCATGGAGGATAAGTCTATCAATGGCTTCTAGCCGTGGTGGCTGAGGGGAACCTCCACATGCAGAGGTACTAATCCTCTGAATCCCAGAGCCACAAGGCAACATCAGGGGAAGGCCTCGGCCTCTATGCCCTGTTTGTTGGCCCTCCAGAGTAACTGGTTGGCCGCTGTGTGAGATGGGATCCTGGACTAGATGGACTATTGGTCTGATACAGCAGGGCACTTCTGATGTTCTTATGGTTGTATCTTTAGGAATATTTTGATGATGATAATAGATTCTATTTCTGCCTTTTTAGTTCTTATAGTCTATGTATAATTTTTTCCCCCCGTTTTATGTTATGGCTACTTTTAATGGCCCCAGGCTTCAAAAGTCAGATTTTGTTTGGACACAGGAAACTTTAACTGCTGCTGTTTTACTAGCATTTGTTTCATTTATTTTATCCTTTTTAAGTATAGCTAAAGTAATGGTTTGTTTTATTATTTATTACTTTATTTTGTGATGTTGCCTAAAGTGCTTTTTAAGTTAGTAGGATGGAATATAAATCTTATAAATAAATAAATGTAGTCGCCATTCTTGAAAAGGAAATAAAAGTACTTTTATTTTGAAAAAAAGGAATCAACTTCATGGAGCACCAGTGTATCAGTGGTTTGAGTCTTCACAGTCTAACTGTATACAGAAGGTTGTGATAATATGTTTGTATTTGTTGCAACCAATGTTCCCTCCAAGCTGAGTTAGTGTGAGCTAGCTCACAGTTTTTTAGACTCCAGCTCACAGATTTTTGTCTCAGCTCAGGAAGGACGGCTCCAGAGCAAACTAATTTATGTAGTATCCAAATTGCTCGCTCACAACTTTCATGCCAGTAGCTCACAAAGTAGGATTTTTGCTCACAAGCAGGGCTGTTTTGGGACAGTGAAGAGTACTGGACTCAGGAGACCAGGAACGGTGAAATCATGAAGCCTTTATTGAGTGATTCAGCATGCCCAGTAGATGGTCAGAACAAGCATGCTTCCAGAGCTCCAGGGCCCTCATTATATGCTGGCCGGAGCCACACCTTCGGCCACACCCAAAAGACCTGATAGGGGCTTTACATATGCACATGTTTGTCATAGGTTCCCTGGAGGAGCCTTTGATTGCATTGGCTCCCCAGGGAGAACCTAGATCCCACATTGGTGGAGGCTTTCAATCCGGATGTCTATTGTTCCTCCAGATTCAAGCTCCCCTCTCTGCCTGACCATGTGCTCTGGCCATGCGGCGGGCGCCATTACCTGGGAGCACATGGCAGGCTGGTTGCTACACAGAGCATACTACATTACAGACAGGAACACACAGGAATGGAGTTCTGGCTGGCTTCTGAGTTGGCCATGCCCACAGCCCCCCTCCCCCCGGTTCCCCAGGCGCCTTGCAAGCTGTGGGGCGCTTGGGGAAGCCAAGCCAATCCAGGGAGGGAAGGCAGTTTAAACTGCAACCCTCCTTGGGTTCCCCAGAGCTGCGGGGCACCTGCGGAAGCCGATCCAGAAACTGCCTTCCTTCCCTTGGGTTCCCCATGTGCCCCGCAAGCCTAGGGAAGCCGATCCTGGGAGAGAGCTGTGCTGTCAGGGGTGTGGCCTATTATGCTAATGAGTTCCTGCTGGGCTTTTTCTACAAAAAGAAAAAGCCCTGCTCACAAGACTCCACAGTTTAGAGGGATCACGGCCAAGAGGCAGGCTTTTTTGTTTAGAAGTCAGACTAGCATGTTCTTATGGAAGGTGAGGCTAATATGGATCCGTGGCAGAGGCCTTGCATACTGTAACTCTAACAGAGGACCCTTGCTTTGCAGGTGCAGCCTCCAAATATTACAAAGGTCATTTCAGGAGATGGAGAATCAGTAGTTTGGGACCTGTTACGGGAGGTACCACAGGGTTTGGTTCTCTTTTTAACAGTGGTATTGAGGCCCCTGAATGAGATGTCCTGTGTTTTGGGGTTCGATGTCATTATCGTGTGGATGACTCCCAACTATACATCTCATTGAATAAGCCTTCAAAAGTTGCCATCTCCTCTTGGGCTAGTACCTGACTGCTGCGGTCAAGTGTCTGAGAGAGAGAGAGAGAGAGTGTGTAAAAATGAAGCTAAATTCTGACAAAATGGAGGTGATACAGGTTGGTAGATCTTAAATGTGAGGGAGGCGTGGAGGTAGCATTACAAACTCCAGACTAAAGAGATCAGTTCCTCTGTAGGAACGGAAAAGCGGAGGGGAGGGGGCTGTGGCTTAGTGGTAGAACATCTGCTTGGTATGCAGAAGGTCTCAGGTTCAATCCCTGGCATCTCCAGTTCAAGGACCAAGTACTAGGTTGTGTGAAAGACCTCTGCCTGAGACCCTGGAGAGCCACTGCCAGTCTGAATAGACAGTACTAACTTTGCTGGACTGATGGTCTGATTCAGTATAAGGCAGCTTCATGTATGACTCTAGGGCATCACGTCCTCAATTAACTTCTTCCGCTCCCCAAATTCCAGTCTGCACAGGCATCACCCCCAAATCCCCAGGAATTTCTAAAGCCAGAGCTGGCTGCCCTGTTTGTAAGCGAAATAATGTTTACCAAGATGATCCAAGGGCGTCATTTAGAAAATGTCTGTGAAAAGTCCATAACCTCATGGGAAGACAGGTGGGGGCTGGGCTTGCAGTTAAGGGATGTACATAAACATGTGCACGTGATTTCGTTTTGTTAGAGCTTAGACTAGGGAGATCCCATGTGTTGGATACTTGGCATGCGGTCAGAAATAATGCCAATATATCATATAGGTCTTCTGTTCCTCTGTGTTAATTTTTTTCTTGGGAAAGTTTCAGCTCATTTTTACAAACAGTTACTAGTCCGTACCTGGGTTACCAACTCTGGGCTCAGACATTCCTGGAGACTTATGGGGGTGGGTGGGGTGGAGCTAGGGAAGTTTGGTTGTCAACCTCCAGACAGTGACTGGAGATATCCTGGGATTACAACTGATCTCCAGGTGACAGAGATCAGTTCCCCTGGAGAAAATGGCTGCTTTGGAAGGTGGACTCTTTGACATTACGCTCCATTGAAGTCTCTCCCTTTCCCAAACCCCGCCCTCCTCAGGCACAAATCTCCATGTACTTCCCAACCCAGAGCTGGTAACCCTATGGGGAGGGCAGGGTTTGGGGAGGTGAAGGACCTCAATGGGTTATAATGCCATAGAGTCCACCTTCCTAAGCTGCCATTTTCTCCAGGAGAACTCATCTCTGTAGCCTAGAAGTTGGAAATGGGCAACCCTAACTAGCATTGGCTTGAAAAAGGAAGAACTGGCTATTCCCTCCCCCTCCATATCCTGAGATTACCTAAGAAATCAGCCTTAGAGAATGAGCAAATGTTGTCATGCTTCGGCTACCCCACCCTGTATCACGTTTTAACTTCAATTGAACTCCCAAGCACTGCTTGCTATTTCCATTTTGGACGAACTTTTTATTTGTCATTGGTAATTCAAAGTCAGTAAAGACTTACCAATCAGAGCCATTTTAATTGTTGTTTTTTTGGTGGAGGGGGGGGAGTGAGCTCTGAGGATAACATCCTCCTTCTCCCTTTTAACAATACAGTCACCGTGACTGCACCCTGTGCTTCAGTCAAAGCAAATGTTGGCTTAATGTAATCCTTTAATTATATGTCTGTTGTTAATTCAGCATTCACGCATTAAGTTTGAAACATTATTTAAAGAAACAATGCGGAGAGCGTAATTAGAGTCCAACTGCCCTAGGATCAGGAAATTGGATGTTTGCGAGTGTCGAAATAATGGCAGTGTTTTTTTCAATGGACAGTTGCTGGCTGAGCCTCATTCTCAGATAGACCCCTTTCCCTTACTGAAATTATGCCTCCTGTTACTTCTCCCCAGAAGGAACAAAAGCAGTCTTTCAAAAAGGCTGACCCTGGGACTATCAAGTACTCTTTCATGCCAGTTCTGAGTCATCATCATCTACACTATCTCCACACCACCACCACCACTGTTCCCTCTAAGCTGAGTTTGTGTGAGCTAGCTCCCAGTTTTTTAGCCTCCGGCTCACACATTTTTGTCTTCGCTCAGGAAGGAGGGCTCCAGAGCAAACTGATTTATGCAGCAGCCAAATCGCTCGCTCACAACTTTGATGCCAGTAGCTCACAAGGTAGAATTTTTGCTCACAAGACTCCACAGGTTAGAGGGAACACTGCTGAGCCCCCCTCCCTTTTTGTGTGGGTATTCATGAGCGTGTGTGTGCGCGTGCATGCGTGCACACGTGCACGCTTGGAAGTCATGGCAACCTCTGACAACCCCTACTGGGGGCTTGGGCATTTTTCATAGAGGTGGCTGGATTGCCTGCCTCTGCATCCTGAGCCCTGGTACTCCTTGGAGGTCTCCCTTCCAAGTACTTGCCAGGTCAGCCCTGCTTAGCTTCCAAGATGTGACAAGATTGGGCTTGCCTGAGCTATCCAGCTCAGGGCTTCTACACTATCTTGAGGTGCAAAAGCACTTAGAAACGCAACAGATCTCATGTCCCTTTTGGGCAACAAAGCTGAAGTTCTGTCGAGAGTGTTCTCTAAAATGGAGCTAACAGTTGTGCCATGAAGGCCAGCACAAGGCCTATGGAAGCCTTAGATCTGATCCATCAGAATTCAATATCCAGATTGGCAGTTGTTAGGGTTGCCAAACCAACTGATCTTGATCACCTGGAAATCAACTGAAATAGTGGGAGATACTCCAGGTGCCACCTGGAAGCTGGCAGCCTTATGGTACACAGGTAGGGCCTAAAGACCTCCCTCTGTTACAGCCTGGAGAAGATGGCTGCTCTGGAGGGAGGCCTCTATGGCTGAGGTCCCCCCCCCCCCCGCAGCCTCTACGCCCCAAATCTCCAGGGATTTCCCAACCCAGAGCTGGCAGCTCTATACTCCGGTATGTTATATTTTTTAATGAAATTCATGTATGGTGATAAATGTATTATAAACAAGCAAGCGGCAATGCGAAGACCTTGCAAATAGAAGTTTAATTTCGTGCCTCAGAGGGAGCAGCATCTAGCATCAAAAGAATTCTTTGTGCATCAGCTGACTTCTTGTTTTCCTTGGCCTGGAAAGTCTCTGGGCAAATCAGCTTCATATTTCCCTAAATATCCTTGAGTACCTTTGCTTATAACATGCAGGAGGGAAGCTCTGTGAAGGTCATCGAAAGAATTCTCTTCCCTCTTAGACTTTGTAATATGCTGAAATCCATGGGGTATTTCTTGCAAGTAAACTGTTAACTTGACATGGAGCTGGAATACAAAATGTCAGGGCCGTAGACACCCGTGTGCGATTTCTTTCTTTTTTCTTCCTTCCATTTGTTTTTAATCTCTGAATGGTACAAAAAACACATAGTGTTCTTGAGCAGATCTAGCAAGACGATTATAGGCAGTTGGTACAAAAAAACACATGGTGTTCTTGAGCAGATCTAGCAAGACGATTATAGGCAGTTGGTACAAAAAAACACATGGTGTTCTTGAGCAGATCTAGCAAGACGATTATAGGCAGTTGCTAACAAAGATATATGTAAGACAGTGGCCGTGATGGACCTCAAATAAAAGGATCAGAACTGCCATTAATTGCAGTGTCTTGTCAGCAGGACATGACATGGAATCTTCAAATCATATTCTCGAAGATGGTCTGATGATGGCATCAACTCAAAGGCCGGGACTGTTGGTTAGAGGATTATGTAGAAATTATAAGAACATAAGACAAGCCAATGTTGGATCAGGCCAATGGCCCATCTAGTCCAACACTCGGTCACACAGTGGCCAAAAATACCAGGTGCCATCAGGAGGTCCACCAGTGGGGCCAGGATGCTAGAAGCCCTCCAACTGTTGCCCCTTCTCCCAAAGCACCAAAAATACAGAGCATCACTTGCCCCAGACTGAGAGTTCCTATCTATACCTTGTGGCTAGTAGCCACTGATGGACTTCTGCTCCATATGTTTGTCCATGCTTGTAGCCGCCACCACCTCCTGTGGCAGTGAATTCCATCAGAGTCCCGTTAAAGCCAGGGATGTGTGAAACATGCCCCTTTATTTGCAGTCAGGTTTCCATCTTCCTACACATTAGCATCACATGTTCAGGACACTTATCTGAAATTTAACTGTCATCTACTATTGGCTTAATTGTGCATTGTTCTCCCATAGAAATAGAGAGATCTTTCTCAGGACTGTAGTGCAGGTTCCTTATCACATTAAGCCATTGGCCCATCAGCTCATCCGCTGAATTGCTTGTTCCTCCCCCATGGATTCAATGACCACATTCTGAGACCTGTTGCCAGTTCACAACATTTATCTGTAACAATGATTTGCAAGTTTTGCGCGGAGTGAAAGAAACTTTAGATGTTCTTGGCTTTCCTACTCAAGATGATGTGATGAAGGCCCAGTAGAGCCAGTTTGGTGTAGTGGTTAAGTGCGTGGACTCTAATCTGGGAGAACCGGGCTTGATTCCCCACTCTTCCACTTGCACATGCTGGATGACCTTGGGCAAGCCATAGCTCTGTACCAGCTGTTCTCTCAAGGACAGTTGTCTCAGAGCTCTCTCAGCCCCACCTACCTCACAGGGTGTCTGTTGTGGCGAGGGGAAGGGAAAGGAGTTTGTAAGCTGCTCTGAGACTCCAAGTGAGTGAAGGGCAGGATATAAATCCAATCTCTTCTTCTTCTTCTTCTTCTTCTTCTTCTAGAAGGCTAAGGATTTATTTTATTTTATTTTATTTGGAGCAGACTGGAAGGAACCAGCAGCTTTAGGTCGCGTTCAGACAGGCAATCAATCCTGCCATTGCCCCGTCTCTAATTTGATCCAGATCTTTTTTTATCCAGTTTTGCATGACCAGACTGCTTCCCCATGAATTGCCTTACTGCGTGCGGACTCCACGGTGGATTGTCTAGATGGCATCCACCTGAAGGAGCTGTACAATGTTTGTTTGTTTTTTAAAGAAATCTGTTTGCACATGTGCCTATGCACCTCACCGCATGCTTGTTTTTCCCCTCATGCATGGAATCAAGTAGTTAAAGCACTGCCAGTGGTACATGGAGCCAAAATCCCTACACCCTTGGCCACTGCTGGGTGAAATGAGTCCTGGCCATCCCCCTTGTCATTGAGATCTCATTCAGTGGAGGGACTACTTTGTGTGGGGAAAGTCCCACCATATCCTTCCTGTAGATATCTTTTCACTTAATGATGTTCATAAATGTCATGGGCCATTCAGGAACATGAAATTGTTGGAAACGCTTGAGCAGAGCTTGGCGACTGTCGCACATTCATACTCTTATGCGCATATCACTAAGAGTATTTTAAAAAATGGCAGCCATTTGAAATGGTCCGAGTCAGACCATCCCGATGGCCTGATTGCACTCTGAAGCGATCAGACAGGAGAAAGTCCGCCATTATCCCATAGGCAAGCATTAGCCCCGAACTTTCACTGGTATCTTTAAAGTCCAGTTCCCTGGCGGGGCTGAATGGGCTGATCACAGAAGCGGCACCTTTCCCAGATGTCGCTGTCTGATCATGCCCTTTAAATCCACCAGAGATTCGTGGCTGGGTCAGATCTAAAGGACCGTCTGAACGTGACCTTAGAGATACATTTTTTTTCCTTCTGTTTGCTGCTTGCCCCCACTGTCTTTGTTGTACTGTAGATAAACAAGCAAAGAAAGGGGATCTAGAGTTTGTATCTGAGATAGAGCTTTGTTAGAAACTGTTGAGCATTTCTTCTTTTTGTGTGTAATACTGGGATCTGAGAAGAAAATTTCTGGATCCTCATCTGAACAAGAAGCCTGTTCACTCTTCTAACTGTCCTGGATCGCCCAAATTATGTATGCCCCAAGTGTCTTGACCACTCATGCATCATTTAAAGTCAGCGACATTTAGGCAGCATTCAGCATGTCAGTGTATGGCTCAAACCACCATTCCCAGGAGTCAGAACAAGAACATGAAAAATATTTGTGATTCAGTTTAGAACACTGTGACATGTTTAGCATTGGGAATCAAACAGATGCAATGGGCAGCAATATTTAAGAACATAAGAAGAGCCCTGCTGGATCAGACCAATAGTCCATTTAGTCCAGCATCCTGTCTCACACAGTGGCCAACTACAGTTCCTCTGGAGAGCCAACCAACAGGGCATAGAGGCTGAGGTCTTCCCCTGATGCTGATAGACTTATCCTCCATTAATCTGTTTAATCCTCTTTTAAAGCTGTTTATTCCTATGGCCATCACTACATCCTCTGGCAGTAAATTCCGCATTTTAATCACTCTCTGTGTAAAGTAGTACTTTCTTTTGTCTGTTCTGAACCTACTGGCCATCAGTTTCATTGGATGTCCTCGAGTTCTAGTCTTTTGGAAGAAGGATAAAAATGTCTCTTTGTCAACTCTCTCCAACCCATGCATACTTTTTAAATCCTCTATCATGCCCCCCACTTAGTGTTGCTTTTCTGCACTGAAAAGTCCCAGACTCTTCAGCCTTTCTTCATAGGGAAGGTGCTCCAACCCCTAAATCATCTTGGTGGCCCTCCTCTGAACTTTTTCCAGCTCAGCAATGTCCTTTTTGAGATATGATGACCAGAACTGTACACAGTATTCCAAAGGAGGCCACACCATAGATCTATACAGGGGCATTACAATATTGGCCATTTTATTCCCTGTCCCTTTCCTAATAATCCCTAACACAGAGTTTGTCTTTTTCACCATTTCAGCACACTGGGTTGACACTTTCATTGAGCTATCCACCATGACTCTAAGATTCCTCCCCCCCCCCCCTCAGTCTCAGCAAGTTCCAACCCCATTAGCCTATACTTGAATTTGGGATTTTTTTGTCCCAATGTGCATCACTTGACACTTACCAAAACTGAACTTCATTTGACACATTGTCACCCACTCATCCAGTTTGTGGAGGTCCTCTTGGAGCTCATCACAGTCAGCCTTAGTTTTCACCAACCTGAATAATTTTGTGTCATCTGCAAACTTGGCCACTACACTACTCATCCCAGTTCCAGATCATTTATGAATAAATTGAATAGTTGAATCAATGCTGATCCTTGTGGGACCCCACTGCTTACTTCTCTCCATTGTGAGAACTGCCCATTGATTCCTATTCTTTGCTTCCTGTCATTTATTCAGTTTTTAATCCAAAAGAGAACCCACTGTCTTATCCCAGGACTGCTAAGTTTACTCAGGCATCTTTGCTGAGGTACCTAGTCGAAAGCCTCTTGAAAGTCCATGTATGTAATGTCTACTGGGTCACTGTTGTCTACATGCTTGTTCACTTTCTCAAAGAACTGCAAAAGGTTGGTAAGGCAGGACTTCCCTTCGCAGAAGCCATGCTGATTTTCTGTCAGCAGGCTTTGTTCCTCTATGTGCCTAACAATGCTATCTTTGATTACAGTTTCTACTGATTTGGCTGGATTACAGTTTCTACTAATTTCCTGGTTCCCCTCTGGATCCCTTTGGGAGACAAGCCACACATCTTATTATTTATTTTATTTATTATTTGTATTCATAGCCCACCCGTCCTGTGAGCGGGCTCAGGGCGGGTTACATCATATTAGTAATACAATAAATGCAATTAAAAATTTAGAATACAACAATAAACATTAAAACAATAATCACAGACCGACAGAATCAGCTGGCTGTGAGAGGTAGCCTAGCATATTATTTGGCTTGGTAGATGGATAACAGGTTGCCTAGCATATTATTTGGTTTACTAGATGGGTGACAACAACCTCAGAGAGGCCATACATGGATGCTGCTGCCTCAGCCAAAAGCCTGGCAAAACAGCTTCGTCTTGTAGGCTCTGCAGAACTGAAGAAGATCCTGCAGGACCCTAATCTCGAAAGGGAGCATGTTTCACCATGCAGGGGCCAGGGCAGAAAAAGCCCTGGCCCTGGTCAAGGCAAGAAGGACATCCTTTGGGCCACGGACAACCAGAAGATGCTGGTCCATAGAGTGTAATGCTCTTTGGGGCATGTACGGGAAGAGGCAGTCCCTCAGATACATTGGTCTTAACTTTCACTTTCTCCTAACCTCAGCAGTATGTGGACAGCTAAAGAAAGCATCTCTTTTGTCAGTTATTTTTCTTTACACTTGGATGAAGTGCAGCACAGGAGATAACCATGGGAAAGTAGTGCATGAACATGCATATTCCAAACATTTGCAGTCCAGCATAGGACAACATTGAGTGTTTAGTGACAAATGCATGTTTGTGCCCCTGAGGAAGAGCCACTCAGATCAGAAGAAGTGTTTCTTTTTGGCAAAAGGAGGGCTCCAGACTCTGCTAAGTGGAATGGTAGGATCTAGGCTACTAACTATCAGACTGGCCTACTTCACAGGATTGTTGTAAGGCTAAAATGGAGCAGGGGAGAATCATGATCTCCTTGGACAATGGGTGGGATGTGAGAGTTCACCAGCCTAATCACACGTATCATCTCGTATGTCTCATTGAACTCTCTGGGACTTTCTTCTGAGGATACATGCTTGTGATTGCAATGTGAGTCCCTGATAGGCAGAATGCTGGCTTGGGATGCAAAGAGATAACTATTCTTGCCTACAGGTGCCGGTCAGCAGTGATCAGAAGTTTAAGTGAGACCCCCCCCCCCGGTAATAACTGCTATCTGCGTCTAGCTTAATGTGAAGACGCTCACCAGCTATCTATGGGGGAAATAATTAAGGGTGAATGCAGGAGAAAACAGACAGCCTATATAAGATCAGCCATTTTGATGCCTTTGAAAATTGTAGCCAAATTTTGACACCTATTTATGAAAATCATTACATATATTGCTTTAAACTGAGGCTGGGTTTTTTTCTTGTTTATAATCTCTTGATGAACTAGGGAGTAGTGCCACATTACAATTTCATAATTGGATGTTCACGTAACTCTAATATGCATTTCTCATCAGAGGAATCTGGAGTCTGAGGAAAGCAATTAGCATGGTTAGTTTTTGAGGACTGGAAGGGTGGGTGGGTGAAGCGCCTCGACTGGTAATCAACATATGTGCAAAAAGGGCTCCACAGGGTCTGGAACCAGAAATATGAAGCGTGCTACATTCTGAATCCATGCGAAATGAGGCTAATTACCTCACAACTGGGCCAAGGTGCACATAATGTTCCCAACTCTTTCACCAGGGCATTGCATGCTTCCAACCATCCCAGCTAGCTTAGCTTGATTAATAATTACATTGGCCCTCACCTGGACATGGGTTCAGGCTGTGGGTTATCATTTGAATTCAAGGGTCAAAGGTTTTCAAAACCCTGGTTTATGTACAGTTAAGCAGGTTAAGACTGTGGACTAGCATTTGAATCCAGGGGTCAAGTGTGTTTTCAAAACTCTAGTTTACTTAAACTTATCCCAGGTTAAGGCTGGTGATGTCATAAGCCTTTACCCAGGTTGGAAGGGGTGGGGAGAAGGGGAAATGTGTGTTGTTGAGATAAACCATTGGAAACTCTATCCGGCTAGTACATTTTTATTCTTCATTCTTCAGTGGTCCACAGGACAGCATTATGTGTTTCATTATTACCCAGGTGCATAGCTACAGTGGGGCCTTTTGGGGCCAAGCCCCCTCTTTAGTAAGCTCTGCCCCATCAAACAGCTCTCCTGCCCACAGCCAGTAGATGAAGAAGAACCTCTTCCTCGTTTACTGGCTGCGGGTGGGCTGGCTTGCTGCTTGCAACTTGAGCAGCATTTAAGAGGGGGAGCTGAGAGCCGAGTCCTCTTTGGAACAGGTCTCGGCTCTCAGCTCCCCCTTTGAAACACTGCTCAAGCCATGAGCCCACCTGCAGCCAGTAGACGAGGGAGAGGACTCAGCTCAACCTTTTTAAACGTTGCTCAAGCAGGGAGCCCACCCGCAACCAGTAGACGATGAAGAGAACTCGGCTCTCCCTTTTAAACATTGCTCAAGCAGGGAGCCCACCCGCAACTAGTAGACGACGAAGAGAACTCGGCTCCCCCTTTTAAACGCTGCTCAAGCAGGGAGCCCACCCACAGCCAGGAGACGAGGAAGAGGACTCAGCTCCCCCTTTTAAAATGTTGCTCAAGCCATGAGCCTACCTGCAGCCAATAGATGAGGAAGAGGACTTGGCTCCCCCTTTTTAAACGTTGCTCAAGCAGGGAGCCCACCCGCAACTAGTAGACGACAAAGAGAACTCGGCTCCCCCTTTTAAACGCTGCTCAAGCAGGGAGCCCACCCGCAGCCAGGAGACAACAAAGAGGCTCTCCCTTGTCTACTGGCTGTGGGTAGGCACGCTCACTGCTTGCAGCTTGAGCAGTGTTTAGAAGGGGGAGCGTCATAAGTGATGTCATGCCCCCTTGGTGCCCCCCTCCTACAAATTCCTGGCTATGCCCCTTTCATTACCACACCCCTCTGAGGCAGGTGTGGCTGTGAGTGTGACTGGCCCAAGGTCACCCCTTGAGCTTGATGGAGGAGTGTGGATTTGAACCCAGACCTTCCAGATCCTAGTCCAACAATCCAACCATCACAGATCACATGGGGAGCAATCTTTTCCATTCTACAGTAAAGCAATCCTCCCCTCCCCACACACACACTGTGTCCACTGAGCAGGTGATATGGGCTACAATAACACTGCACTGCAAGAAGAGTTCACAGTTTGCAGAACTCGGTCCTACACACTTACGATCTCACAGATATTTCTGGCACTACTTAGAGTGTATCTTTGTTGATACTAGATGATTGCATCCTAAGCCTGGTGGTTAATTTGACCTTATTTGTTTACATGAATTTATGGTGCAGGGGGGAAGGGGAATATTTCTCTTGTCGGTAAAACTAGGAGCCATTCCATTTTGACATGCTCATGCAGGAAGAGAATGGCAGCTTTATGATCTGTAAAGGGAATGAACAAACGTGCAGCATGAAAAATGTAAATGAGCCATCATAAATTTCAAAGAGGGCTGCTGGCTGCTTCATAGCAGAGGACTGTGGACGGTGACTTTAACACCACCGCATCCTTCATTGTCCATAATCTGTAACAACAAAAGGCCCCGTTGTCGTGATTTAAATGCCTACCGGCTCTCCCTCCATGGCAAAGGACTGCCGTCATGTTTAATTACGTCTAAGGCCCAATTTACACCTCCCCTCTGAAGTAGTTTGACTGCTGTCTTTTCCCAAGCTCATTTCATGCTGGTTTCAAATTTCACTCCAGGGGGTCTGAAGAGTACTAAGCAACAGCATTTATTCGCTTGTTTATTTATTTATTTCAATTTATTCCCCGCCCTCCCTGCGAGTATAATGAGTATAAAGCAGTATAATGCTAGCTTGACCACAGGAGGGCAATTAAGGAATGTAAACAATAATTTATAAACTAGAACAAGTATGGCTTGAAACTCGAAACAGGTATAGACAGTTTTTTTTGAAACTAGTATGATTCTAGCGGGAAAGTCAGATGTAAATTTGACCTAACGGTGATGAGGAAATAATGCAATTTCCACATCCTCCCCTTCCCCCCAAAATATTGTCTATGAGAATAAGTACAATTGAGCACATTGTACTTTACAGTTTCATTTTCAACATTAGCTTCTTTTTGCCAATAATCGTTCTTCTAAGTGATTCCTTGAGATGTCCAATAATAGGAGACTTCTCACTACACAGGAGAAGCTGCTATAGAAAATGTTCAAGAAATAGGTTTAAAACATAAAGAAGAAGAGTCCTGCTGGATCAGACCGGTGGTCCATCTAGTCCAGCATCCTGTCTCACACAGTGGTCAACCAGTTCCTCTGGATGGCCTACAGCAGGGCCTAGAGACTGAGGCCTTCCCCTGATATTACCTCCTGGCTCTGAGATTCAGGGGCTTAGTGTCTATGAATGTGGAGGTTCCCCTCAGTCACCATGGCTAGTAGCCATTGGTAGACTTATCCTCCACACATCTATCTAACCCCTTTTTAAAGCTTTTTATTTCTGTGGCCATCACTAAATCCTCTGGCAGCAAATTCCACCTTTTGATCACTCTATCTTTTATGTTTTATTCATTTAGGCTGGAATCTAAGGGCCTTTAAGTGCACTCATGGACTTGCACATATCCAGTGGATTTTTGACATTTTTCCTTTCAACTTGTTACCTGATTGACTGTTTGTAGAAGGCTTTAAAAAAATAATCCATTATGATGAAGGGGGGGAAAGCTGTGTTATGAAACAGAAATCCATCATCCTCTTAGGGAGATGGAAAAAAACACAACTGTAATTTGTGCCTAGTTTTCTTAGATGGAGGAAGGGGGGGGGTTAATGGTTTTCATCTCATGGAAGAAATTGTTCTGGTAATGGACAGACAAATGTAACAGGCAAAGATGGTATCAAAGAGTTATGCCCAAAATGTCCCAGAACATCTCACCCTGCCTGTACTGGGAAACGTATTAGGAAGGCTTTCTTTCCAGTTTCCTTGGTCAGATCCTGCCATTGAGTGAACCTGCTCCTAAAAAGGTTATCAATATTTATGTATGTATGTATGTATGTATGTATGTATTTATTTCGATTTTTATCCCACCTTGCTTGCAAGCAGTGAGGCTAGCAAACCTTTGGGTCCATAGTTTCAGAGGTCTGCAGTTGAACAGCTAGATTCAAGTCCAATAGCACCTTAATGACCGACACGATTTTCCAAGTACCAGCCATTTGTCCATGTGTTTTGTTCCACTATTTCTTTGGGAATCATAAACACCCAAAGCTGGTTTCCTCCATTTCCCCCTTTGGATTACAGAAGAGAGGAAGGAAGCCTCCATTGTCTGTTGTCAGTATCTGTGTTTTGCTCCCTCTAGTGGCTGATTGGATATTACATCTCTGTATGTGTAGATTTCAACTGCAGGTTTTTTTTATGCCAGACATACAGTGATGTAATATAAAACCAACCACTAGAGGGAGCAAAGCACATGTGAAAAAGACAAAAAACCCCCACAAAATCCTGAAGCAACAACAACAAGAAGAAGAAGAAGAAGAAGAGATTGGATTTATACCCCGCCCTCCACTCCCCAAGGGAGTCTCAGAGCGGCTTACAAACTCCTTTCCCTTCCCCTCCCCACAACAGACACCCTGTGAGGTAGGTGGGGCTGAGAGAGCTCTTTCCCAAGCTGTCCTTGAGGGAACAACTGGCACAGAGCTATGGCTTGCCCAAGGTCATCCAGCCAGGTGCAAGTGGAGGAGTGGGGAATCAAACCCAGTTCTCCCAGATTAGAGCCCGCGCACTTAACCACTACATCAAACTGGCGCACGCAAGTGACAAAAATGAGAATTTGAAATAGCCCCACGTCAGGGACTGGGTCCATTCAAAGGAACTGGCTTTCAAAAAATAATTTTGAAATGAATTTGTTAATCACCCCCAACCTCCAGCCCTTTCCTTTTCTAGCTACAGTATTCCTCTTTGATGGTATCCAAGGTTCCAGTCGGTAAGGCATGCTAGGAATTTGGTATCTATCAAAATTATTTTTTCTCATTTAAACTATGGTGGCTGCAGCAAGCCAGAATCATCCTGGAATAACTGCACCATTAGGACACCCAGTTCCTTGCCACTAAAGGAATCTCTGAGAGAAAAATAGTGCCAGGTGAAAAGAATACACTCACATCTCTACATCACGTAGTATGGCATTTAAACAGGATTATTGGGATATTTTAGAAATGAGTACAGAACAACAAACAGATTGCATAGTAGCAGAGGCCACTTCGTAGAAAAAGAAGTGCAGGAGCTCATTAGCATAACTCATTAGCATAACTGATTTGCATATGCCACACCCCCTGACATCACCAGAAGTGTGTCAGAAGGCAGCACCCACCGCTCAGGCTCCACCCCCCAAATCTCCAGGTATTCCCCAACTCAGAGCTGGCGAGCCAGCTTTACACTTTGACTAAAGACACTTTAGGTTTCCTTTGCTCTTGCAGGGAAGCTCCTCTACAACAAGCATGAAAAGACAGGTCAAGTTAGTCTGCTTTTGCTTTTTTCCCCCACAGTGCATCACCATATGTGTTGTTACTCCCGGAACGGCATTCCTGCGCTTTCCTGCTCGGAATGACCCCTGCATAGTAGGCTTGCCATGTGTCGTAAGGTCTTAATACTATTAATTTGCTGAAGTAACTGATGAAAGATAGTGGAAAGAGCACAGCAGTTATCAGAGCAGACACACTTACCCATAGTTAACAGTTTAGTTTAAATGGTTTTAGAAGGGTACAGCTCTGTTTGGGGTTGTGTGATAGCAATGTGATCCTATGCCCAGTACTCCAGTCAAAGGACTTAGACTGAAGTAACATCTGATTGCACTGCAGGTGACCTGCATGAGCTGACGTTATCCTTTCTTTTCCAAAATTAGAAATGATCTTTCCACTATAGCTGTTGACCAAAGATCAAGTTCAGGCATGTTGTGCCATGTCAGCTCCAGGAGGGGGCAGTCAGTAGCTTATTCCACTATTCAGTACTGCATGTACTTTAGGCCTTGAAAGAGAATAGGGTTGCCAAGTCCGGGTTGGAAAATACCTGGGGACTTAGGGGGTGGAGCCAGGAGAAGGCGGGGTTTGGGGAGGGGAGGGGCCTCAGCATGGTACAATGCCAGAGAGTCCACCCTTCAAAGCAGCCATTTTCTCCAGGGGAGCTGATCTCTGTCAGCTGGGGATCAGTTGTAAAAGTGGGAGATCCCCAGGCCCCACCTGGAGGCTGGCAACCCTAAAAGAGAAGGTTTTTGTTGCTGTTGCTGGAAGCTCTCCTAACCATGCTTGTTCCTTTGATCTTGAATCAAGGTCGTTTGAGGACAGGTCCATAGCCAGGATTTTTTTTAGTTTGGGGGACCTTTTAAAAAGTCAGGGGGCACTGAAATTTGCATGGGCCCCCCACTTCTCCCCCAAAGCATTTAAAGGGTTCCTTTAAATGCTTTGAGAGAGAAGCCGGTGAGGCACACACCTTCACTCCAAGCCATGGATTTGGGGCTTGGAATGCAGGTGCACTCAGGGCCTCCCCCCGCTTCTCCCCAAAAATCGGGGGCCTTGGGAAGCAGTCGGGGGGCTGGGCCCCGGGAGGCCCCACTGTAGCTACAGGCCTGTCTGAGAACTGTGCAGTGTCACTTTTATTTATTTAACAACATTTATATCCCCCTTTTCTGTCCTCACAAGGGCCACCACAGTGACTAACAAACTAAAACATGCATGATAAAATTACATTTTGAAACCATTAAAATCACACACACACACACACACAAAAGCCACACCATTAAAACAAGTAAAACAGAACCAAAATATGTACGAAGACATAAAAACAGCCATTAGAACATTGGTCAGGAAGGAGGAATTGCTGAGCGAATGCCAAACTGAAGTCTTCACCCCTGGGGGAAGACTGCAAGAGAAGGGGATGGACAACTCTTCCTAGGGAGAGAGTTCCAGAGCTATGGTGCCATGCCTGAGAAGGCCCTCTCCTGGGTTGCCACCCACTTAGTCTCAGAAGGTAGGGGCCCCTGAAGCAGGGCCTCCAAAGACGACTATAGTAGTTGTCAGGTTCATATGGGATTAGGTGGTCCTTCAGGAATTGGGTGTGGAGCCTGGGGAGGGTGAGGCTTGAGGAGGGGAGGACCTCAGCAGTGTATAATACCATAGAGTCCACCCTCCAAAGCAGCCATTTTCTCCAGGGGAACTGATCTCTGTAGCCTGGAGATCAGTTGTAATTCCAGGCTCCACCTGAAGGTAGCAGCACTACACAGTAGCCTCTTTAATCACAGATGAAATATCAATCTAAGAATGTAAAAAAGTGTGTTGCTGGATCAGGCCTAGATTCATCTCATGTCAGAGTGAATGGAGTGATTTCAGATTAGCCGTCTTCTGAACAGTACAGCAGATCGCCAATGCCACAAGGTCGTTGTTTATGTAACTTGTTTGACCCAGTTGGGAAAAAATAAGTTGTTATTTTTTTTATCAGTGGTTCTGCATACACTTTTTTAAAAGAACATGGATTGATCTTGTTGGATGTCTGAACTTCTTGTTCCTTGGAGATCAGATAACTGGGTTTGATCTCAGCTATCATTTTTCAAAGGAAGTAGGGCTATTGGCATCGCAGTCAGGTTTACCAAAAAAAGAACAGTAAATATTGTAAGGCTGCAAGCATAGGTTATCTATGACAGACATCTCACATAAATACAGTCTATCATAACCGCATGGATTTACACCATTCAAGTGTGTAGTGTGTGAAAATGGGGCAAATTCCAAATGGACAACAACGGATGAATAATAACAAAATTGTACCTTGTGATCTTGTGTCCCTTTACATATTGTTATGTTGTTGTTGTTGTTGTTTGTAACTGAGAGATTTTATGGATGTGTACTTGAAAGTCTGCATAGATATGGGACATAATCCAGAGGAAGTTAAGCATGCCTATGTGCCATTAAGAAAATAAGAAGCACCCTGCTGGATCAGACCAGTGGTTCATCTAGTCCAGCATCCTGTCTCACACAGTGGCCAACCAGTTCCTCTGGACGGCCAACAACAGGGCATAGAGGCTGAGGCCTTTCCCTGATTATGTCCCCTGGCTGTGGGATTCAGAGGCTTAGCACCTCTGAACATGGAGGTCCCCCTCAGTCACCATGGCTAGAAGCCACTGATAGACCTAGCCTACATTAAGCTGTCTAAGCCCCTTTTAAAGCTGTCTCTGTCTGTGGCCATCACTACATCCTCTGGCAGCAAATCCCATGTTTTAATCACTAGCGATGTAAAGAAGTATTTCCTTTTGTCCATCCAGAATCTATGGCCCATCAGCCTCTTTGGATGCCCTCAATTTCTAGTACTTTGGGAGAGTGAGAGAATGAGTTTTCTTTGCCAACTCTCTCCATCCAGCACCTAATTTTATAAACCTCTATCGTGTCCCACCTGAGGTGCAATCAATGGGGCAAGAGTCCTAGTGCCAAAGGCATAGCTGGCTGTTTTCAGGGAAGAGGTGGGTCCCTGCTTTGTATCTCTCCTGCTACTGTTCTTGTGTGCCTCTCCTTTCTACCAATTCTCCTTCCCCTCCCTTCTTATCCACCCTTTCGCTCTTGCAAGAAGTCAGCCAAAAGCAGCCTCAGGTCGCTCTACCTCTTCTGTGATACTCGAGTCATTCCACCAACTAAAGCCAAATACTTGTCAGAGTCTCTAGTAATCAGCCCTCAACAACGTTCCATTAAGCAGGATCAGTGTACTGCAGTCAGGTTACGATACATTCTCTAAACACTATCTGTGTTAAGACTGAAGAGGGAAAGCGTGAAAGGGATTTTATACGGGGTTCAAACTGGGGTTTCAGATGGCTACAAGCCAATGAATGCCACGTTACCCTTGTGTGGAAAATAACAGCTTTCACTTCCAAGCAGGAAACTCACAAGAGAAACCCGAGATCTTATGTAAACAGGAACAAATGGTAGAGGAGAGTCTAAACAGAGACAAATGCTAGAGGAGAATCGAAAGTAACATTCCGGTGTCAACAACCTTCCCCCACTTCTCTTTACATCGGCCACTCTCTTTTACCCCCACCTTTTATTTATGGCAGCCTAACTGACAATACTCCACCATCCCTTCCAGATGCTAATTTCCATTTGTTTAGGTATTTACTCAGTTTATACCCCACCTTTTTCTCCAATGGAGACCCTGCCCTCCATTTTGTCCTGCCTTACGAGGTAGGTTAAGCTGAGAGAGAGCGCAACTGGCCCAAGGTCACCCAGCAAGCTTCCGTGGCAGAGCAGAGATTTGGACCTGGGTCTTCTAGGTCCTGCTCTGACTCCACACTTCCTCCAGTTGCTGTCAGAGAAACAGTATGATGGATGTGGCTGTCCTGAGGCCTTGATGGTTTCTTGCTCTTGTGAGATGTAAAGAGTGAGTTGCTTCAGTTACCTGTTGGTGTTCAGAACACAATGTCCCCAGCAATGACTAGTCATTTATCTGTCTCTTTCCTTGAGAACCAAGGCCTAGAGTACTTGGCTGTCATTGGCATCAGGTATGCAAGATGAGCTGGGGAGCAAAAAAACTGTATATTTTAAAGAAAAGGTCTGAACAGTAGAGTTGCCAGCCTCCAGGTGGGGCCTGGAAACCTTCTGCTTTTACAACTGATCTCCAGCTGAGAGAGATCTACTCCCCTGGAGTAAAGTAACACGGCAAAAAGATCCCTCACCATTGGTGATCTGCATCCCCTTGCAAGGGCTGTGTTGGGTATCCCCCCCTTCCGGGAACATCCCCCAAAGTCCCCTGCCAGGGACGAAGACGGACCTGGTAACCCGATCCCTCAGTGCCAATCAACTGGAGAGCAGGGAACTTACAGGCAAGAAAACTAGGCCTAGGTTTGCTTCACTGGCAATGTGACAGTGTAACTTTCATCATACTGAGAGCCAGTTTGGTGTAGTGGTTAAGTGAGCAGACTCTAATCTGGGAGAACCGGGTTTGATTCCCCACTCCTCCACTTGCACCTGGCTGGATGACCTTGGGCAAGCCATAGCTCTGTACCAGCTGTTCCCTCAAGGACAGCTTGGGAAAGCGCTCTCTCAGCCCCACCTACCTCACAGGGTGTCTGTTGTGGGGAGGGGAAGGGAAAAGGAGTTTGTAAGCCGCTCTGAGACTCCCTTGGGGAGTGGAGGGCGGGGTATAAATCCAATCTCTTCTTCTTCTTCTCTTCTTATCGCCAGCAGTGCAGAGATACTCTAGTACAAGGGTGCCAAACATGGGCCCGGGGGCCAGTTCAGGCCCCCGGAGGGCTTCTATCAGGCCCACACCGGAACTGGCCATCTCCTGCTTCCAGTTCTGTTGCTGCTGCTGCATCATCGCTTGCTTTGCCAGACTCTCTCAACTGCTCAGCCATTTCATGTTTTCCCCTGGGTCCTAGACTCAGAACTCTTGAGCATGAGATTTCTGTGGTGAATGTCAGTAAATCAAAAGTAGGTTTGCATCTTACAGATACACACCTGAACAGCATTCTCAAGATTGCAACAGCACAGACATTTTCATGCAATAATTCAGAGCAAGAGGTGTCAGTTATCAGATACTGTTAAATAAACAAAATATTGCAAGAGTGCTAATGTTTTAAGCATGTTTTTATTTTAAGTTAGAAAAAAAAACCCTTTGCGTTTGTGTCCTTTATAAAGTTTATATCTCCTCTACCTGGCATTATGATACACATGGCCTAGGCAAGCAAGGTCTCTTTTATGTCAGATCCAGCCCTCATATCAAATGAGTTTGACACCTCTGCTCTAGTATTTGGGCAAAAACTTTATGGTAAAAAAATGACTTCTACTGTAGAGTTTTTTCTCCAAACACCAGAGCATCCCCACATTGCTGGCAACGTGATGGTGTCACTTCTAGTGTATGGCGGAGGTGACATCATGGGCAACACAGCCCGAGGCCTCCTTTTCCTGCCAGTAAGTCTCTCCCCCCCATCCATTGTCAGAGAGTCCTGGCAAGCCTCACCCATGGTCCTCCCTACATCCACCGGCAGAACTACATGTTCTGTAATATAAGCAGGTGTTTGACATTCTGAAATGGATGGGGGAGTTGCTAGTATGGGTGATTTTGTTCAGAGGAAAAGGTTAAGTGCCCCTGCCTTTTCACTTTTCCTGTTTCCCCAAACAGAAGTGGCCTTTGCTGTTATGGAAGGGTGAATGGACTATCATTAAATGTGTCCCCGCATATCTTTTAGGCCCAGCCAGCAATCTTCCCAGGGAACTGGGCCCCCACAAGCTTTCCACAGCAGCTGTTTGCTAACAAAGACTAGTGATTCAACCTGGAGCAATCGCTTCTGAAAAATAAGCAGTATTATCCTTTCAATAATTTCCTAGTAAAGCACCAATGATTAGTGTTCAGAGTTCTGAAGGTCTCCCTTTTTCCTCGGTTGTGTTTATTTTTAGTTCCCTGGGAAAGTACAGGATGTTCTGAAGCACCTGCACATTGCTGAACTATTGTGCAAAACATCTGTAAGAGTGCCTTTTCAGTGCTTTGTTGTTCTCATGATGTACTCTCCATTCCTGGTGTTGCAAGGCAACTTTAACCCATGTACATGTCACACCGTCACTAGGATGGAAGCAAGGTTGTTCAAAACAATATTGACCTACCCACCGGTACAAATTCCTGCAGAAACAACTGGAAACCAGGGGAGACCTTCAGGGGGAAATGCACAAAATATACTAGAAGAGGATGGATGCATAGGGTTGCCAACTCTGGGTTGGGAAATATCTGGATATTTGGGGGTGGAGCCTGGGGAGAGATCTTGGCAGGATATAATGACACTGAGCAGCAGCCATTTGTTCCACAAGAACTGATCTCTTCCAGGCCCCACCTGGAAGTTGGCAACCGTATGATGCACCATGAGATAGTATGCACAACTGCCATGTTTTTGGACATGTCAAGGAATTGGGATGTGGACTTTCCATATTACAAGTTTCTAGATGGCTTGATGGACTGTAACCATTGCATGACCTATAGCAAACTGACTGGCAGTAGATTCAAGGACGACAAATACCTAACTTCAGCATTTGCTGTGCCATGGAGGCCTCTTAAGTTAATGTGAGGGAAACTTTTTTTTTTATTTTGATAGAGGAATAAGGACATGAGAGAATCCATGTGGGATCAGGCCAATGGCCCATCCAGTCCAACACTCTGTGACACACAGTGGCCCAAACCCAGGTGCCATCAGGCGGTCCACCGGCAGGGCCAGAAGACCCCTCGCTATTACCCCCCAAGCACTAAGAATACAGTGTTCCATTTCCAGACTTTTTTTTTTTCATAATCAGGGTTCTTTGGGGTACATGTATACCAAATTTCATCAATCTGAGCATAGGGTTGCCAGGTCTGATCTTCTCCCCAGTGGGGAGGACTAGGGGGCATTCCAGGAAGGGGCGTGGCCTCCCCAGTGCAATGACGTCACTCTGTGTGACGTCATCACATCCCCACTTTCCCCCTACCATTTAAAGGGAAACTTCCCTTTAAATGGTGTGTGTGGGAGAAGAAGAGAAGAAGAAGAGATTGGATTTATACCCCGCCCTCCACTCCCCAAGGGGGTCTCAGAGCGGCTTACAAACTCCTTTCCCTTCCCCTCCCCACAACAGACACCCTGTGAGGTAGGTGGGGCTGAGAGAGCTCTTTCCCAAGCTGTCCTTGAGGGAACAGCTGGTAAAGAGCTATGGCTTGCCCAAGGTCATCCACCCAGGTGCAAGTGGAGGAGTGGGGAATCAAACCCGGTTCTCCCAGATTAGAGTCCGCGCACTTAACCACTACACCAAACTGGCTCTCAGGGCCAGAGAAGCGAGGGCCAAGCGCTCCTGCCTTACAAGAGGCAAAATTGCCTCTTGCAAGGCAGGAGCTGATGGCCCCCACTTGGCACTCAGGCAGGCAGCCCGCAGCCACCCCTCTCCCTCCCCTCACTCAAGAGGCCGGCGACAAGTTGAACCCCCCCAAAAGCAGGTAAACCCCACCAGATCGGGGGATCTGGCAGCCCCATCTGGGATGCAAGCTGATGTTTTCTATTAAATGTAAGCCAAATTTCATATTTTGGGAACTATTTTGTGATAAGCTTTGTATGACCTGTAAACAAGTTCCCTGTGTTCAGAGTCGTCTAGCAAACCTTGTACGTTGCGTATGTCAGGCATGGTGTCATAGTACCTTCATAATTTGGGGGTACCCTTTGAATCTCCGGCTTTGTGGGAGAGATGTCCCAGTGTCCCATTTTCAGGTTTTATTTCGTAATAACTGTGTTATTTTGGACCAACTGTGCGCAGAATTCAGCATTCTAGGTCAGTTGACTTACCTAACAATTCTGATAACTCTGAATATATACGAGAGGCTTTACCATCTTTAGATGTGTGCATAGGCGTCAACTACGGGGGGGGGCTCGAGGGCTCGAGCCTCCCCCGAAATTTCCGGGGGGGGGGGCTCAGCCACCCCCGGCAAAATGGAGCGCCCGCCGGTGGGGGAGGCGGGGAGGGCCGCTGGGAGCCCGGGGGGTGCCGGGCATGGCAGAAGGCAGCCGCCAAGGAGGGGGGGTGGAGGGGGGGCAGAGCCAGCGCGATGGGCGGGCACAGGGACTCTGCCGCGCCGGCCGGCCCCCCGACCCAGCCGATGAGCGGGCTCTGGGGCAGCAGCCGGGTGGCCTGGCGTTGGCTCTGGGCGGTGGGCAGCTGCAGCGTCAGGGGGAAGCGCGCCGCCACGACTTCAAGGACCCCTACGGGGCAGCAGCCGCCGCCGCCCCCCTGGGTCTGCCTCCCTGGGGCCGGGGGGAAAAGCGGCGGGGACATAGTCCCGTGCGCGTGCGCTTCACATGTGCACACGAAAGAGGCCCCCCCCCGGGGATTTACAAAGTCTACGCCCCTGGATGTGTGTGTGTGTGTGTGTATTAGTTTTAACAAGCTCTTTACTAATGTTTTCTTCATTTTCTTCTCTCCTTCCTTTGCCTGCTTTCATTGGTGTAGCTGACCATCTAGGAATTGAATTCATGGGTAAGTGTTTGTTTGTCTTTTCCCTTCTTTAACTTCCTTGTTTAAGTTTGCTGCTTTTTACTAATATTGTCAGACGGCTCTTGTGTTATACACTGTGGCAGAACTTCAGGCTCTGTAAAGAGATGCCAAGCATGGGTGTGAGAGGCTAAAGTGCCTCTGTGAAAAGAGCTTTCATACTTAGAGCTTTTACTTATATGAAAATTTTATGAAAACCAGCTGCTGTTCTGTATTTGGCAGATGTTTGGGGTCTATCCATATGGAGAATTCCATCCTTCTTTCCTGTTTCCTTAAAAAAAATCCAAAGTAACCCATATCTTGGCACATTAACCAAGGAAGCTGCTTTCTGCTGAGTCAGACCTTGGGTCTCTCAAGTCAGTATAATCAACTCTGGCTGGCAGCAGCTGAAGAAGGAGGAGGAAGAGGAGGAGGAGGATTTATATCCCACCCTTCACTATCCAAAGGAGCCTCAGAACAGTTTACAATCCCTTTCCCTTCCCCTCCCCAAAACAGACACCCTGTGAGGTAGGTGGGGCTGAGAGAGCTCTTTTGAGAACTGCGTCTGAGAGAACAGCTCTGAAAGAACTTGTGACTGACCCAATGTCACACCAGCAGCTGCGTGTAGAGCAGTGGGGAATCAAACCCGGTTCTCCCAGATTAGAGTGTGCTCTTAACCACTACACCAAACTGGCTCTCAGGTCGAGGGCTTTCATATTGCCTACTAACTGGAGATGCCAGGGATTGAACCAGGAACCTTCTGCATGCAGAGGAGATTCTCTGTGTCTGAGACACAGTCTTAACCCAGTTTGTTTTGGAATATGAAGGTAAAGGTAGATGGGGGAAAGCTGTCTGATCCTTTTATCTCTTGTTCTTTTTCAGCTGAAAATTACCCTCCCTGTGCTGCTTACTCACTGGTTGAGGGAAGGGGGGGGGATATAGATCTTCTATTGTTCCCCATGCTGTTGAACTGAAGAAGGGTGCTGGATGTGAAAGCCTTAAACTAGGGTTGCCAATCTCCAGGTGGAACCTGGAGATTGGCCCACTGTTAAAATTGATCTCCAAATGACCCGTATCAGATTCCCTGGAGAAAATGGCTGCTCTGGAGGGTGGATTCTATGGCTTTATATCCTGCTGAAGTTCCTTCCCTCCTGAAACCCCACCCTCCTTAGGCTCAACCCCCAACATCTCCAGGTATTTCCCACCCTAGAGCTGGAAACCCTATCTTAAACAGCCTCTTTCTGTGTACGCTTTTTATTATTCAGATGCAACTTGGCTAAGAGTTTTTAAAATGTGGAGGAAAGAATCAGAGAAAATTGCATAATGTGTCACTTGAACCCTTGAATATCCTTTTGAAGAACACCCTTTTGGAGTATGAAATGAAGCATTTTATTATAGGAGGTGAAACTCAGCATGCTCTCAGGTCATGCCTCTCATGTGGTTCTGATATTCTGATAGCAACTGATTTTGAAGGGGGGCATGTTTGGAATGGAGCAAAGGGTCAGCCTCATCGGCCAATGCCATTGGCTGCTATTGAGTCCTGTCCAGAAGAGCGGCCTAGAAAGCATGTCTGCCATTTTAGCAGAAGGCCATTTTGTATACTCGCGGAAGGGAGAGGGGGAAAGAACCGTGAAGTTCTAAGCTGTATAAATGATTGTGTCAGCTTGTTCAGTGAAGTCATGTCCGCGTTTGGAAGAACTGAAGGTACCCAAGCAGTTACTGAGAAGCAAACATAAACTTGACAACGAGGTGGATAACAGCGATAGAAAAGCCCTGGTAACAGTTGAGCAAGCAAGCAGTTGAAGGAAAAGACCGCCTTGTTATTTGTGGGAGGGAAGGGGAGTAACACAAATTAAACATAAGCGCGAGTCGTCCCATTGTGATGTGGTTGCTCAAACCTTACCAGGGCTTCTGCAGCGTGAAGGGCATGAGGCGGGTGAAGGCCCAAAGTGCATGGAATGGACCCAGAGCTGACAACGCTTTTTGGATCTTCCATCCAGCAAGAAATGTCCCAGCACTCTACTAGGGTTGCCAGACTGCCGGTCCAGGCAGGGGTTTCCCTGATTTTCCAGGCTTCTGCCCACTGCTGGCCAGCTGGGGAAGCCCCACCCTCAAACAGAGACATCACACGGCAATGTCCCTGATGTGATGATATTACGTGAAAGCAATATCATCACGTCGGGGATGCCACTTGATATCCCTGTCCACCCCTGGAATGCCCCCCAAATCCCCCACCAGCAAGCCAAGGGGACCTGGCAACCCTACTCTCTATTAATGTCTCTGTGATGATCTGACACCTCACACACCCACCCACACACAATTCAAAATTAGGCAGTCAGCTGGATACAGCTGCTTGGTGCTTGGTGGGGCAACAGTGGGAGGGCTTCTGGAGTTCTGGCCCTGATGGTGGACCACCGGATGGCACTTGGTTTTCGGCCACTGTGTGACACGGAGTGTTGGACTGGATGGGCCATTGGCCTGATCCACCATAACTTCTCTTATGATAGATAATATTCCCCCCAGGGGAATCTATAAGTCTTTTAGTGTTCTTTCAGCAAGAATGCAAGATCATATAATAGTGAACCAAGCAAATGCCATGAGCAATTTGTGCATTTGGAAGCACTATAAAAGAGATCATTGTTTATTGCGCTAAAGGGAATTGCTTTTCTGTTGTTCGCTGCGATCAGAATTATTTTTGTGGGTTCACATGGCTATATTCCCCATCACAATCCGGTGCAAAGGAGCTTACTTCCTGGAAAATGAATAGTGCTTCAGCCACTAGTGTTATTGAAACTGGCTCGAAGTCCTGGTTTCCTTGATTTGCTCCTCATCCTAGATTTCTGTCGGCCAGTCAGTTCAGCTGCTGGAATAAGCAGAAATCCATATATAAACCAAGGAACAAAACTTCCTCAGAGTGAGATGCATTCTTACTAGTAAAGAAAGGTGCAGCCTCACCCCAGTTCTGTGGGACTTGGGCTCTGCAACTGTATTTATAGAAAAATCGCCACCATGAATGAAGCAGGTCTTTTAAAAGATGGGAGAACAACGGGGGAAACACTGGAATGCAAAAATTTGACAGTGAGATTTTATGTAATAAATGAGTGATGTCAATCTCAGAAAAAGCAGCTAGCATGGATGAACTAAAGATGACAGCTCAGAGAGCACTCCAGTTCAACCTGAGTGAGAAAATGTGTTTGTGTGTGTGTGTTAAGTGCTGTCAAGTCACTTCTGACTTATGGTGATTCTATGAATCAGTGACCTCCAAAACGTCCTATCATTATCAGCCTTGCTCAGGGCTTGCAAACCGAGGGACGTGGTTTCCTTTACTGAGTCGATCCATTTTATGTTTGGTCTTCTTCTTTTCCTGCTGCCCGCAATTTTCCCTAGTGTTATTGTCTTTCCCAGTGACTCCTTGTCTTCTCATAATGCGACAAAAGCGTGATGGTCTCCATTCAGTCATTTTAGCTTTTAGGGAGAGTTCAAGCTTGGTTTGATCTAGAACCCACTTAATTGTCTTCTTTGGTGGTCTATGATAACTGTAAAACTGTCCTCCAACACCACGTTTCAAATGAATCCACTCTCTTCCTGCCAGCTTTCTTCATTGCCCAACTTTAACATCCGTGCATAGTAAGAGGAAATACTGTGGTGTGGATTATCTTGCTCTTGGTCACCAGTGACACATCCTTCTACTTAAGATCATTCCCTGGCAGCGGCCAAAGGCTCACGCTGGGGGACGAGGTTGCCTCCATGTAAGGAGGACACAAAGATGAGGCGAGGCTGCGCGCGCAGCCTGGACAGGAAGGGGGTGGGGGCCAGCAACTCTAAGGCTGTCCCCCCAGCCTCCTTTGTCCATTCCGCCTCATGGTCGGCCCGCCCACCCGCCCTGTATGTAATGTGGGTTTTGACTGGTCACCCGTTGACGGGGGCTGGGTAGGAATTTTTTACCCCTGATCCGATTGGCTGGGAGAAGGGGAGTTTTTCGCCTACCCTACATTGCATACTTTGGTTAGAGCTTTAGCTCCCGTTCTGGGTCTGCTGTAGGCTTGTCACTTTATTTGGGCAGAATTTGGTTGATAATGGTTATGGCTCGGTAAGCATCTTCAGCAACCCGGTGGGGTGAGGGGGTCTGTTTTGATCATAACTGGTGGCTTGCGGCCAGGGATGAGGTGAACAGTCTGCCCCTTTGGGAGGGCTGGAGATGGATACTCAATGCAGACTTGGTGGATGTGGGTGAGGTATCATCACGGCATGCCCCCAAAACTGGGCCGCCCGGGTGCCAGCCGCCAACAGCGGGCTGGGCCCCGGGGGTCAGGTGCATTGCCCATAATATGGTAAGGGTGGGGTTGTCAACCCCAGGCCTTGACCGTGCCATTTAAGGGTAGCCATTTGCCTTTGTCATGTAAATAAATAAATAAAATGGCCATATAATCCCAAATTATGTTGTCCGAGTGTTTCTTCTGTCTATGGGGGCAAAGAGTCTTCTCTAGTTCCTTCATGGCTGTCCTTCCCAGTCTCAATCCCTTTCTGATTTCTTGGTTTGCAGTCTCTCTTCTGGTTAATGATGGAGCTAAGGAATAGAAGACAAGGGCTTGGTAACTATAATATTACTAGGAGTAAGGCCTGTTGTGGGACACTCACCTGGAGCTTCCTTCTAGAGCCCATAGAGTGATGTCATCACACTGGGGGGTGGCCATGCCCCCTCCTGGCATGCCCCCAATCCTCCCGTCGGGGAGAAGATCAGATCTAGCAACCCTAGCACAATATGCTGCATTGATTCCAGTGGGCTTAGACTGGAGTGTCCCTGTGGAGAACTGCACTGTTCATCAGCCCAGCTTGCCTTCAACAACACAGCAGAGATCAATGGGGATTCTTGTGGCACCTTAAAAACTGATGCTGCATTGCAGCATAAGGCTACCTCTGTAGACATACGCTGCTTGTGTCAGTGAGACATCACTGAAGCTCAGGCGCTAAAGGCGAAAAGATGTGTGTCCTCGTGGTTTTGATACTTAACCTGTGTGAGGCCTGCCAGCCAGCGGGAGAGATGCTGTGTTTGGTAGGTCAAAACCTCATGTGTCAGCAGATGACCATCAGCTAATGTAGCATCTTTCCCCCCCCCCTCAAAGAAACCTCACTGGGTTAAGAAAACACAGACCTGTCATTTCTGCTAGACAGCTTGCCTAATCCCTTTTGAAAACGCTTGAAATGTGTGAGGCACAGAGTCAGCTGAAATTTCCCGGCAAAGATGCCCAAGTGAACGTGTCACTTACCCCCATATTGTTTCAGCAGGCGTCTCCTTCAGCTTGGCAAATGATGCCGGGAAATAATGCACTGTTTTGACACTCTCAGGAGGGAACCTTGTAGAAATCGGCACAAACAGCAGTTAAACCCTGAGTGGGAAACTTTGAGTATTTGGAAGGGTTTGGACACTGGCTTTTATGAGACGTTTCATAGATGTATAGAAGTGGGACTTAACTTCCTGTATCAGAATCAAGGCTCTGCCTACGGTTTCCAGCTCTGGATTGGGAAATCCCTGAACATTTGGGGGCTGGAGCCTGGGGAGGGCAGGGTTGGGGAGGGGAGGGTCTACCATCCAAAATGGCCATTTTCTCCAGGAGAACTGATCACTGTCACCTGGAGATCAGTTGTAATCAAATGTTCCCTCTAAACTGAGTTAAGTGAGAGCTAGCTCACCGTTTTTTAGCCTCCGGCTCACACATTTTTGTCTTAGCTCAGGAGGGATGGCTCCAGAGCAAACTGATTTATGCAGCAGCCAAATAGCTCGCTCACAAGTTTGATGCCAGTAGCTCACAAAGTAGAATTTTTGCTCACAAGACTCCACAGCTTAGAGGGAGCATTGGTTGTAATCTCAAGAGATCTCCAGCTACCACCTGGAGGTTGGCAAATTTAGCTCTGTGCATGTGTATGTGGGTGGGTGGGTGTGTGAAGTGTGATCAAATTGCAGTTGACTCATGGTGACCCTTCATGGGCTTTTCAAGGCAAGAGAGGAACAGAGGTGGTTGGCCATTGCCTGCCTCTGCATAGTGACCCTGGACTTCCTTGGTGGTCTTCCATCCAAGTACTAACTCGGGCAAACCCCGCTTAGCTTCTGTGATCCAGCAAGATAAAGCCAGCCTGGCCCATCCAAGTCAGAGACTCCCTTCCCTTCCCTTCCCTTCCCTTCCCTCCCCTTCCCTTCCCTTTCCCTCCCCTCCCCTCCCCTTTCCTTTCCCTTCCCTTCCCTTCCCGAAGCTTCCGAGCTACTTTCCAAAAGGATCTTGGGGTGTTTTAGAAGCTTCTCCAAGCCTTCTTCGTGAAGACCAGCAATTTTGCTTGGAAAAGAGATTCCCCGTGGCTACCGGGTAAAAGTGTGCAGCTATGGAAGCATCAGGCATGCTCTCGGTGCCCATGAAAGGCTGCCTGGTTAGCCCAGGCAGCATAACATGTCAACCACATGTGTGGCCTCCAGCCCAGAACCCTCCACGACGCAAAAGTTCCAAAGGTACTGCTGCAAAGCAAGGTTTGCTTATTTATTGATACATCTATTTTCCCCATTTTTGTCCATTCTTCTCACTGAGACACTAAGTGGATTATGCAATGCAAGTTGATACAATCAATACAGTAAGACATCTCATAAATGGAGTACTGGAACTAAGATTATAGCAATCGAATAAGCAGAGCATGTTAGACATGATACAGAGGGGAGATACAGTGTAGAAAAAATAGGGAATGTATTTGCCTAAAGGCTTCAACTCAACCCCTTAATCTCCTGAACTTGAACTCATGTAACCAAATGAACATTCTTCCCCTTTTCATCCCCCTCTCCACCACCCCTTATCCCCCCTTGTCATTTTTTCCCCTCTGTCCCCTGTGTCGAAGTCTTCAGTGCAAGGTCCTCAAGACAGGATCTTTCCTTTTTGCACTTTGCAGAGCACGGTTTGCACTGATGGTTGTTTCTTCTTCTTCGCCACCACCGCCGTCATCATTATTAGATCAAAATGGGTAGCTGTGTTAGTCTGTTTGTAGCCTTAGAAAAGAGCAAGAGTCTAGCAGCACCTTAAAAACTAACCAGATTTGTGGCAAGGGAGAAGCTTTTGTGAGCAGGGAAGGACACGGACCAAATTACAAACTGAATTTCATGATGAACCGGGCCGGTTTGTTGGATCGCGAACTGCGATTCAGCCAACTGCGTTGTTTGTGAACCACCCATGAGCCAGTCTGATTTTTGGTTCATTCAGTTTGGGTTTGTGGGCCAGACATGGTAATTGTAGGCTGTGCTGCTGCTGTGGTGTGACTCTCCAGTTCACTTGAAAGAGCTGCAGCAGCTTCCACGGGGGATGAAAGGCATTCCTGAACTGCCTTGCATCTCTTAGAGGGACAGCTTGCTCATGGCAGCAGTGAAGGGGGGGAGTGGACACCTGGATGTTGGAGAGGGGCCCAGGGGCATCTTTTGGATACTCAATCCAGACCCCAGTGCCCTGGGAAGGCAGGGTTTGATGCAGAGGAAGACAGTTGTGGAGAAGAAGAAGAAGAGGAGGAGGAGGAGGAGGAGAGGACAAGAGGAGGAGGAGATTGGATTTATATCCCGCCCTCCACTCACTTGGAGTCTCAGAGCGGCTTACAAACTCCTTTTCCCTTCCCCTCCCCACAACAGACACCCTGTGAGGTAGGTGGGGCTGAGAGAGCTCTTTCCCAAGCTGTCCTTGAGGGAACAGCTGGTACAGAGCTATGGCTTGCCCAAGGTCATCCAGCAGGTGCAAGTGGAGGAGTGGGGAATCAAACCCGGTTCTCCCAGATTAGAGTCCGCACATTTAACCACTACACCAAACTGGCTCTCCCTTGTTAACAAGGGAGAGGGGTACAGTGGATTTGACGGTGGTTAAGGGAGTCATGCCAGCAGGCTGATCCTTGGAGGTGGTAGAGGAAGATCAGGAGGTACAAGCAGTGAATGAGAACCGGGTCTTCAGCACCCCAGGAAGGTGCTTTTGCAGGGGGCGGAAGGCAAAAAGGGGGACAGTTTGTTTGCAGTAGCAGAAAGGGGGGGGGGTCAGGAAGAGGACCCCTGGATATCGAAGAGGGTGCCTAGGAACATCTTTTGAATACTCAGTCACGAACCTAATGAACCATTAACCGGTTCGGCAAACCAAAAATTCTGTGGAGGTTCGTGAACCATGGTTCCTGGTTTCTCAAATTCTACTTTGTGAGCTCTTGGCATTAGAGTTGTGTGTGAGCGATTTGGCTACGGCATAAATTAGTTTGCCCTGGCGCCATCCTTCCAGAGCTAAGACAAAAATGTGTGAGCCGGAGGCTTAAAAAACTGAGTTAGCTCACTCTAACTCAGCTTAGAGGGAGAGAATATGCCCTTCGCAGTCCGGAACGTGCAGATTTCTTCTCTCAGGCTGAAATAAGTACCAACAGATATATCAAATCACCCCCACTCAATCATATCCCCCCCTTTTCTCGGCCAGCTGAGGGTGGAATTCAGCTGTTGAGTCCTCACGCGAGAACCGGGGATGTAGCAGTGCCGATCTGAATGCGATCATTATTCTGAAGGCTCATCCTCCCGAGTGTGTGACCACAGCAGTGTCAACAGCGTCAACCATAAACAATTTTTATAGAGTGAAAGTATAAAACCAGCCCATGCGTGACTCCAAGCTCAGGACGGCCATCGCATCGAGGCAGTGCTCTAGCAGGCGTGTCTGCCAGTCATCTGGGTTTTTTTTTTTCCCTATGTCAAGATTATTGAAATGGGGCTCACCACACATAAATCTTTCTTTGGGCTAATTTGAATATTATTAGTGCTGTTCAGGGATAATTCATTGTGATTCTCTCCCCCACCACCACACACACACACACATGCAGCCATGTTATAGAACAGTTATATTTTCAGGATTGGCCCGGCCTCTTTACTTGATAAGAATGGGAGATTTCTCTCTGGGTAGGTGTGGCTCTGCCAGCTCTGGGCTGGGGAATACCTAAGGGTTTTGTGGGTGGAGCCTGGGGAGGGCAGAGCTTGAAAAGGGAGGGTCCTCAGCAGGTCATTATGTCATTGAGTCCATCCTCCAAAGCAGCCATTTTCCTCCAAGGGAACTGATCTTGGTCGTCTCAAGATCAATTGTAACCGTGGGTGATCTCCAGTGGGTGATCTCACCCAGCTGTAGTGTTGCCAACTCAGGGCTGTGAAATTCCTGGAGCTTTGGGGGTGGAGCTTAGGAGGATGGGGTTGGGGGAGATGACCTCAGGGTGTAGACTGCCATTCAGTCCACCTCTGAAGCTATTTCTTCCGGGTAAACTTACCTCTGTGCCTGAAGATCAGTTATAATTCCAGATCTTCAGGCCCCACCTAAAGGTTGGCAGCCTTGGTCTGTCGTGTTGTTGCCTGATCAGTTCACACAAAGACACGTTGGCTGAGCTGGTGTGATGGCTCTCATCATTCCAACTGTTCCATTGAAGGGACTGTTGGTAAGAAGAGGTTCGGAGTCCTGCTCATCTGAGAAGCTTGGCTAAGATTAAAACCTCATACAGGAGGAGCCATGGGTGTCAGGACTGGATGACCCTGAAATGGGGAATCTTAAGGAGAAGATAGTCCAGGGAAAGGACTGTTGAAGGGAAAGGATGGAATAATATGCACGAACTTTCTGGAAACTCAAGCAGGGCAGACAACATGTGGGGAAGAACCCCTGGGAATTGTGGGCTAAGCCGAGATTTAATTTTAGGCCCTGGAAGGGCTCCTGTGATTTTAAGAATTGCACAGAAAGGGGGATTTGGCCTGCTGTTGTTTCTACCAGCAGAAAGGGGGATTTGGCCTGCTGTTGTTTCTACCACTGTTGTTTCCACCACCTTAAAGATCAACAGAATTTCGGGGCATAAGTGTTGAGAGTCAAAGCTCCCTTCAACAGATAGGGAACTTTGACTCTTGAACGTTTATACCCCAAAATTCTTGTTCGTCTCTAAGGTGCTACTGGAATCAAATCTAGGTCTTCTACTGCAGATCAGCATGGCTCCCCCCCCCCCCCCCCGAAACTGTTCTATCATTGTGACCTGGCAATTATAGGCAACTATAGATGAAGAAGGGGCTGTAGTAGCTCAGTGGTTAAGATGCTGAACTGCAAACTGGAAGATCGGTAGTTCAGCAGTTTGAGACCCCAGTGCCGCTTGACGGAGTGAACTCCTGTCTCTGGCCCCAGCTCCTGCCAAACTAGCAGTCCGAAAGCAAGAAATTGCAAGTACATAAATAGGTACCACTTTGGTGGGAAGGTAACAGCGTTCCATGCGCTCTTGGCATCTAGTCATGCCGGCTACATGCCCATGGAAACGTCTTCAGACAGCACTGGCTCTTTGGCTTGGAAACAGAGATGAGCACCGCCTCCTAGAGTCAAATTCAACTGGCTCTCGAGCAAGGGAAACCTTTACTTTTTTATAGATGAAGAAAAGGTTGTGTGACAACTGAATTCAGTACACCAATGTGAATGAGCTAGGCCGAAGGCAGCCAAGAGGGGAGCAAATTCTTGCGGAGTCCTCTCTTCATCTTTCTTCATTCCTTCAGTTCCTTCAGAATGCACCAGGATGACTCTCTTTCTTATCTCCACATGTTTTGGAAATTATCATTCCTAGAATGCTCGATAGGATTGCTAACCTCTATGTGGGGCCTGAAAATCTCCATCCTATAGAGATCTGTTCCCCTGGAGAAAATGGCTGCTTTGGAGGATGGGCTCTATGGCACTGTGCCCTGCTGAGGTCCCTCCCCAGGCCCCACCCTTCACAGACTCCACCCCTACATCTCCAGGAATTTCCCAGTCTTGAGGAGCTGACAACCCCCGTCCCCGACACCTAAGACTGCAGTGGAATAGTAAAGAAGTATGGAGGCAAGCTAAGACAATTACTTGTTCATCTCTGATTCCAGCCTGCATTTGGAGACACGCACACTCCGGTATGGTCCTGATGGTCTTTTTGTGTGTGAAGGTGTGATCTCACCCTGCTTTCCCCATCTCTGCCCCTCATCTTATCATCTTCGTTGCAAGGGTTTCCGTTCTGCTTAGAAGGAGACAGCTGCATAATTTGTCTCTCTGTTCTAGTTTTGCCCATTTTGCCTGGCGAATGCAAGGATCACTGGATCCAGATGGCACTGTTTTGCCACAGCTGTCCCCCTCCTTCCTGTCTGCCGTTCAAGTATCACCCCTGCCTAGTTTCCGAGATCCGACAAGATCAGACTGTACCATTCCATTCCATTTCCCCACCACACACCTAGCATTTGAAAAATCTATATAATACAAGTTGGTCTTCTTGGTTGTTCCAGTCCTGCTGGGAGTGGAGGAAGCCACATGGACTGTCTCTTTAGCACTCTAGCCGTACCCAATCCCATCTCCCTCACTGGCTTCCAAGAGTCTTCATTTGGGTTCATTGGGGCATGTTTAGTCTTATACTGCAGCCTACAAATTGTAGTTTGATCCAGTCAGCGCTCCGCACAAGCAGGCACAATTGATGCTTCCAACCGCACAGGTACAAAATATCCTACATACCTGATTTTAAATGGCACCTGACTGGTCCATACTGAGCTTGAGGCATGCATAATCCCGATGAGACAGGCCATAGTACATCGGCAGCAGGTACCTGGCCAGCCAACATGCTATCAAAGCACAGATGCACAACCATTTTGAGCTGTAAATTGTCCAGGTGATGGTATAAAGGTTTCAACCTGACACAAAATGAGCTTTGCAAACAAGGTATGGCGGGACATGGATTGTGTTTTGTGGGACATTCTCAGCACTCTTGGCTCTTCATTGGTAAAACAGGCACTGTAAATCCCAGTCACACCAACAAGCAGCGTGAGACCCTTCAAGTTTCAGATGGCCTTTCTGTACATAGTGCTTACTTTTTCTTCCCAAGGGAAGACTCTGTAGCATATTGGATTTATTAATTAACTTATTTCACTTCATTTATCAGCCGCCTTTCTCAGTAGGGGCTTTTCTGCACTCCCCTTTTCATCACCGGTGCGCCTATATTGCTTTTCTTTTTCTGCACATGTTTTGCTCCCTCTAGTGGTCGCCTGGGTATTGCATTTCTGTCTCTCTCCAGTATATACACCAGAGACACAGCGATGTAATATCGAAGCAACCACTAGAAGGAGCAAAACACGTGTGGAAAAGAAAGAAAATGTAAGCAATATGGGCGCACAAGTGATGAAAAGAAGAGTGTGGAAAAGCTCTAGGTCTCAAAGCCTTGATCTGTCTCTCTAGGGGGAGATATGTTTGCATGTTGTGAGTATACTTTTTTTTTTTCTTTTATTCTTTTCTTTTCTTTTTTCTTTTATTCTTCTTTTATTCTTCTAGTATTCTATATTATTCTACCTGGCTATAGTCTTTTCACAAGTATCTATGTTTTTTAGGATTCACGCTTGGAAAATAAAACTTATAAAAATCTGATCTCAGGTCCGAGAAAGAATTCTTAGAGAATCCTTGCACATGAGCCAACTGCTCAGACACACACACTACCCTTTAAGCTCCAGAAGGAGGGCATGCACATGTACGCATGACATGTGTTCAGATAAGGGGATGCGCAGACTGCTTTGCAGCCATTGGTCCAAGATTGAGACTTGTCTGATATTGAAGTTGTCCCAATGTAGATATGAAATACTAAGATTAATATCTGCAAGTGGTGGCAGCAGGAAGATTTGCCTGAATCCCTAGGTTTAAGGCAGACCTCCTAACACTGACACACAGTGCTCAGACCCAGAGAGTTGGGCGGGGGGAGGCATACAGCCAGTGGACAGGAAGTCATCACAAGGTGGATTTGGCTAGGGGATGAAGTTGGACAGAAGCTCCAGGCAGCTGAAAGTAAAAGTGGTTGCAAGTGAGGGCCAAGAACCAGTAAGGTAACATTTGAGTGCAGTACAATAACGAACAATTTTTAAAATTTGTCCATCTTTTTTTTTAAAAAATTCTTATGAGTCATGTTTGAAGTTTCTAGATTCTAGAACGATCAGGAAGCCCGCTCAAAATGCTGCTACCTTAATTTCCATTTTCTCCTTGGCTTTCTACTTTCTCCTGCCATGAAAGGTGTTCTGGGGAATCCTGTAAGAGGCTTATCCGGGATGGATTTTGTAGATGTGTAAAAAGAACCCAAGTGTGCTGTTGTAATTAAACACCTTAAAGGTCATGCACAACAAACTCAGCTTTTTAAAGAAACCCAACAGAGCAGCGACCTGAGAGAAGGTCTTTATCTACTTCTTCGTGCCTCTCATATATCTGTGCTAAATGTTATATTCTAAAAAAGAAAGAAATCATATTCCTATTTCCAACTGCAAGCATTTGTGCAGGGCTTGAAATATGTGGTGTTTGTTTTCTTTAGGGATTTTTTTTCTTCTTTGATTCCTCTATATGAGTCTTTCTGCTTATACAAGTAGCTTTGCCAACCTTCAGGTGGGGCTTAGAGACCTGGAATCATGACAGATCTCCACGCAAGAAAGATCAGTTCCCCTGGAGAAAATGGCTACTCTAAAGGGATCGTGGACTCTTTGACATGATAGCCTACTGAGATCCCTCCCTCCCCCAAACCCATTGTCTCTAGGCTCCACCCCCAAATCTCCAGAAATTTCCTAGCCCCGAGAAGTCAACCCCATTCCCAAGTCTGCTGATTGGAAAGGGGACATGACTACAGGCTTATTGGAAATAAGAAACTGGAAAGTACCTGACGTACTTGACTTTTTTTATCTCTCTCTGCAACCTTGAATGAGACCGTTGGCTTTGTCAGGGAAACTTTTGATTTTGACAAGCGAAAGACCTTGCTTCTGCTGACAGTGATCTAAGCAAATCACCTAAGGCAGGGGTGGGCAAATGGCGGCCCGGGGGCCACATGCGGCCCGCCACGGAGTTTTTTGCGGCCCGCCAAGAAGATTTCAGGACTTCAAGAAAATTGAGCCTAAATTCAATTTGCTCTCTTATCCCATCACTGCTGATATTGATACAGCACCTGAGGAGCTGCAGCTTGAACTTATTGACATGCGGTCAGATCACACTGTGAAAGAAATGTTTAATGCTGTGACATTAGTTGACTTTTACAAATCTTTGTCTGCTGAAAAAATTTCCATGTATGAAGAAATTTGCTGGGAAAATGTTCTCTATATTTGGGTCTACATATATTTGTGAGCAAAGTTTTTCTTGCATGAAGATCAACAAGAGTAAATATAGATGCTCTTTGACAGACATTACCTTGCAGGCTGTGATGAGAATCTCAACAAGCAATCTCACTCCTGATTTCAAAAAAATTGTAGAAAGGTGTGATAGGGTACATTTCTCTCATTAAACTGATTCTAAAATTAAATGTGCTTGCAGCTGTAGATGATATGAAATTAGCACAATAAATAAATTGACTAAAACTACCACTATTTTATTTACTTTATATTTATTGATTTTTATGATACAATTTATACCTTTTCTGAAATGCAAAGTTAACTAATGAATGCAATCATTTTAAAAGGTGCGGCCCTCCGCTAACCTCCGCTCCCATAAAGTGGCCCCCGAGCCAAAACAATTGCCCACTCCTGACCTAAGGTGTTGTTTGACATTTTGCACCCAAAAATGCTTAACTTCTGCCCAGTTGTCAAATATTTCTGCTTGTCCCATTCCTCCTTCTGGATGAGAGCCACGTTGGAAATATGTCAAGGGTTCAGTCAGACCTCAGTTATAATGTATGTTTTGGCTGTATGTAACCAACATCATTTGAACAAAACTTTAGCGGGGATAGCTGATGTCCAGGGGTAACTAATGACCATTTGCATTATTGGTACAACTTTTTGATTCTCTTGTTATTACCTTCCAAGTACGATAGCTGCTCTGTTCTTGAAACCATCTTGATGAATGCCTTAGGAACAATGAGAGCTAACAAACAAGGAACTCTGATGTCTCTTAATTTTCTCACAATATTTGATTTCTCTTGGGTTCTTGTAAGCTTGCAGTGAAAGCACTTGACATCTGCCCATAACTGAAGCCTTACCTGGTGATTGGCTCACTTGACCCTTTATGATGAATGTCTCATAGTTTTCTATGTTATATCTTATTGGCTGCATAGTGTCACATGGTATTACACCTGAAAGTCCATGCCAGCTATAGAGAGTTTGGCAAATGACATCCATCTCCTGTTACAGTGATGGTGACAGCTCCTTCCAGTAGGGTTGCCAGCAATGTTCCCTCTAAGCTGTGGAGTCTTGTGAGCAAAAATTCTACTTTGTGAGCTATTGGCATTAAAGTTGTGAGTGATTTGGCTGCTACATAAGTTAGTTTGCTCTGGATTCATCCTTCCTGAGCTAAGGCAAAAATGTGTGAGCCAGAGGCTAAAAAACTGTGAGCTAGCTCACACTAACTCAGCTTAGAGGAAACATTGCCAGGTCCCCTCATCGCTCTGGCGGGAGGATTTGGGGAGCATTTCAGGATGTGACATGATCACAACAGGGATGCCATGCAGGGATGCTCTGGATTGAGGGCAAAACTCTATGGCAAAACCAGCTTAAGTGCGCGGACTATAATCTGGGAGAACTGGGTTTGATTCCCCACTCCTCCACTTGCACCTGGCTGGATGACCTTGGGCAAGCCATAGCTCTGTACCAGCTGTTCCCTCAAGGACAGCTTGGGAAAGAGCTCTCTCAGCCCCACCTACCTCACAGGGTGTCTGTTGTGGGGAGGGGAAGGGAAAGGAGTTTGTAAGCCGCTCTGAGACTCCCTTGGGCAGTGGAAGGCGGGGTATAAATCCAATCTCTTCTTCTCTTCTTCTTCTAAAACCATAGAGTTTTGCCCTTAAACTAGAGTGTACCCACACATCATCCCCAGCATGATGGTGTCACTTCCAGATGTTATCATCGCATCAGGGAAGTCATGTGGGGATGTGGCTGTTTGGGAGTAGGGAGAAGCCCTGAAAACTGTAAGGTAGGTATCTGCCTGCTGAATACAAGCCAAACGAGACCAAACGCCTGCACCCTGGAATCCAAGAATTTGGGCTACAGTTTTGTGTTTGAATGCGAGAATCTCAACTTCACATTCTGTAAGTCTCATGAAAGGCCTTGAGCAAATCACCAACATTTATCCTGAACTGCCTCCAAAGCTTGTTGGAAGAATGAGAGGAGATAACCTAAGATGTGCTATCATGAAAATATAAGTTTGACAGATAACGAATGAGGATTGAATAGCACTAGGGTTGCCAACTCTGGGTTGGGAAATACCTGGAGATTTGGGGGATGGAGCCTGGAGGAGGTCGAGGTTTGGGGAGGGGAGGGACCTCAGCAGGTTAAAATGCCACAGAGTCCACCCTCCAGTTCCAGGGGAACTGATCTCTGCAGTCTGGAGATCAGTTGTGAAAGTGGAAGTTCTCCAGGCTCCCCCAGAGGTTGGCAACCCTAGATAGTACTACTGGTACTTGTTCTATTCTGCTCTTCTTATCAATTGTCTTCCCACCCTTTCCCCCAGTTTGCATTCTTCTGTGTGGTGCCTTTCCTCCTCCTCCTCCGTTTGCATGTTCACAAATGGAGGTTATTGGTTGGTCAAGTGTTTTCATGAAGATGACAAATATGCGTTGTGAAAAGCCCTCGCTAGGAGTCATTCCCAAAGAACAAATTAGCTGGATCGCACAGTAATGTCGACAGGGGCATTCAGAGGTTTGCTCATTTGCTGCGGGAATGGCGTCTCTTGTCACCACAAATGATACAACCGTTGAAAAACTGGGGTTGCAATGTGAGTTAAATTGCCTAGTTCATAAAATATGAATGCCTGGGAAATGAAGACGCCAAAGTTAAGTCACTTAATCAGCGGCAGAGACACAAAAGAACATCTTACTTACTTGCTATGAGATGCTGTTTTGTGGAATATTAATGAAGTCCTAACAAAGGCGCCTTTGTCTCTTCACTGGCCTTCCCTTTAACAACACTGTTCAGTCAGCAAAAGCATTTTTTAAAAAAATGTACTCTTGGAAGGTTTACTGCTTATAACTGAAGTTCGGGCATGCCATTTAAAATGGTAATTATTTATTTATTTTAGATCTTTAGGACGGTCAGGACCCAAGCATGGGTGGTGGTGGTCAGTGCTCCCTCTAAGCTGTGGAGCCTTGTGAGCAAAAATCCTACTTGGTGAGCCCCTGGCGTTCAAGTTGTGAGCGAGCGATTGGGCTGTTGCATAAATTAGTTTGCTCTGGAGCCATCCTTCCTGAGCTAGGACAAAAATGTGTGAGCCAGAAGCTAAAAAAAAAAACTGAGCTAGCTCACACTGACTCAGTTTAGAGGGAACACTGGTGGTGGTGAATGGATACATTTCCCCCAGGGCCTGAAGGTCTAGGGCAGAGATTCCCACCATGGTGCCCGTAGGTACCATGCAATCCACCAATACCTTTCCTGGGGCCCATCAAGAGTTTTTAGAAAGTGGGTGGGGCCAGATGGTGCTTTTATTCAGCACGGCTTCTGATTGGCCATGCAGATCTTTTGAAATGTAGCTTTGGTAGCGGCTGCTGCCACAAATCAAGAAACTTCACAGTGTGACTGAAGGTAAGCTGGGACTATTGAAGAAGCTATTTTAAATTAAGAACCAGAAAGCTCAATTCGATACAAAATAAAGGGGCCCAATATTAATTTAAGTAGGTATAAAACATGAGTATATAAATAATGCAAATTATACAAAAATGCATGTATTTGTGACAAATTGGTTTAAAAACAATTATAGGCCCAAATTTAGCCTCAATAAGAATATAATTCATACAATCTTTCAAAAATGTGGACCTTGAGTCCAAATCAGATACATGCAATCTAGGTGGTATTACAATTATGCACTTTTCTAGCATGGTCCAAAAGAATCAGTTTGAAAAACAATATGGAACTAGGGTTGCCAAGTACTCACCACAGGCCAGCGGGGGGAGTCCTCTTCTTGCCGAGAGTTTCCCGGCGCGCGCTGTGATGATGTCACCGGAAGTGACATCATCACGTTGTGCACGTTGCCAGGGTGACGCTCTGGCAACCGCCCCAAAACTTTATGGTACTATAGAGTTTTTGGGGCAGTTGCTAGAGCGTCGCCCCAGCAACGTGCACAACATGATGATGTCACTTCTGGTGACATCATCACTCTGGGGACGTCGTCCTGACTGGACGACTTCAGGGTTGGAGTTCCCCCTGCCAGCCGAATCTGGGCCGGTGGATTGGGGACCCCTGTAGCGGGGGATCCCCTGCCCCCCAGGCAGACTTGGCAGCCCTATATGGAACCAGTGTAGCTTAATAGTATGTAGTGCTACTACGTACTGTTAAGTTACACTGGCTCCATATTGCATTTGGATAACATGTATTACAAAACAAAATGATACCATATGAGACCTATAATCCTTGCCTTGAGTCACTGATTTCTATCAGACCATAATTCTCACTTGGACTTATAATGTCTAATAATATTATCATTGCAGTAATTGAGCCTATGTGTAACATCTATGCTTGACCACTGAAGAAGGCCAGTAGGCCGAAACATGTCTGTTGTAGGGTCACATAAGGTCCAAATTTTGAAATATTGTAAGAATTGTATTCTTATTGCAGCTAAATTGGGGCCTATAATGATTTTTAAACCAATTTGTGATAAATATATGTGTTTTGGTATAATTTGTATCATTTATTGAAATTAATATTGGGCCCCTTATTTTGTATCCAATTAACCTTTTTGATTCTTAATTCATTTTGAGGGGAATTAAGTTTTTGTTACTCTCCTTGTGACCTTGGGTCAGTCATAAGTTCTTTCAGAGCTGTTCTTGAGAGAGCTCTCTCAGCCCCGCCTACCTTACAGGGTGTCTGTTGTGAGGAGGGGAAGGGAAAGGCATTGTAAGCTGCGCTGACACTCCTTCGAGTAGTGATGGGCGGGGTATAAATCCAATCTCCTCCTCCTCCTCCTCCTCCTCCGGTATATTAATTTTAAAAGGCATCCTGTTAAACACATATCCTACCTGAAATGTTGAAGAGTTATTATTAGAGTTATACATAAGTTAATTCCCTGACATTTTGTGACTGGCTCCACCCCCTGTAGCAGCCATATTGTGGTTGTGCAAACCACCCTGTGTCAGAATTCCAAAGCTGCCCATAGATCAAGAACCCCTGGTCTACAACACTGATCCTCAACATGGCTCCCATAGGTGCTGAACACTAATATGTTTCCTGGCGCTTAGTTGTTTCTTCTACAAAATAACTCTTTGCGAAACAAATAGCTGATCCCGGCTTTCCTCCCCCATACTGGAGGGAAAAGTCCTTCAGAAGACCCCAAGAGGCATCCCCCTCTGGGTGTTCAGGAAATTGTTGTCCCATTTGGAAATAGCTGCTCCATCAACAAAGGATGTTTGGCTTGTAACCTCCTAGCAATTTATAACTGTCCTCAATGGCCTATTTATGTCTGTTCAGAAATACAATCAATTTTTTTTCTTTCTTTCATTGCTTATAAGACTGCAGGATAGACTAGGATTGTGTGTAGGGAAGGTCCTGTATTTCACATTTGTGTTGTTTCAAGAGAAATGTGTGGACTTTGATGGCTGTGTACATGAAATTATGCCATTTTATCTTTACAGCAGCACTGGGTTCTTCCATATTATCATTCTTGTCACTTGTACATCCCTAATACTTTGGGCTTTTCTTTTCTTTTCTCTCTCTAGTGGTCGATTCCATATTACATCACTGTATGTCTGGCATATCTCCCTGCAGATTTAAACTGCAGGTTTTTATTCTGGACATACAGTGATGTAATATCAAACCAGCCACTAGAGGAAGCAAAACACAAGCAGAAAAGAAAGAAAGAACCCCCCCCCCCCAAGCAACACAAGACTCTCAAGCAATGAAAATGAGAACGTGGAAGAGGCCACTGTTAGGCAGGTTAGGTTGAGAGTGATTTGCTGATGGCTGAATGGGGATTCGAATATTCAGAGCATGTTCCGCAGATCACCATCCTGGCTTGTGTTCCTTGGAAAGCTGGGAACTAACTTTCTGATATTTTCCAAACCAATTTAAACCGTTCCCCAAGCTCCACAATTCACAAGCAGCCATGTCTTCAGCAGTGTGCCCCAGTGTCCCAAGTTTACAGCACCTTTCACTAGCTATAGTGGCCCCCTACCTTTTATATTGTTTCACTTTTTAATTTTCTTTTTTAACCTGTATGCTCATTCCCACATCCCATACCCAAATGCTGCCCCAAACCTCAAACGTGTTTCTCATTGGTGGCGACCACATTGGTAGGTGTGGACACTGGCTCCTCCTCCTAAGGAACCACATGTCTCTTTATTTTATTTTTTTTAACCACAATCAGCAGAAAGCTTCCTGGTGCATCACTAACCTAAGTAGTCCCTCTACAATCATGTGCCACAGTATCCAGAATCATTGCCCATAGCTGCATGTGTGTGCAGAAATCTGTGAACTGATGCCTTGGTTCAACACTGGCCTTCGGAGAACTAAGACCAGTCATCTCTACGTTCCCCTATAAAAACAGTAGAAGGGAACGGCTGCAGGGGGAGGAGCTGTTGTGGCCAGAAGTTCCTGTACTTTCCTTGTTCTGTGGCAACTGCCAGGGTTAGCATAGTTATTTTGGTGGCTGCAACACTGCTAGGAGGAAACTGCTTCTAGCGACTTCAGGAGCTTCTCATTCCCTGGAACTTTACATCCTCTCCTCCCCACCCCCAGTAGTGCTGCTAGAACTCTGCTGGACAGCTAGAGGTCCCCTGACCCAATTTGCAGTATGTAACATATGAAAGCTAACATTCTCAAGTGCTCTATTCAGCTCAGAAGCACATGGAGAGAAGGGGCTTCAGCCTTCCCTCCTGGGCTCTTTTCCTGAACTGAAACAGCAATGGGGGGACCTGTTTGTTCCATGGTGGGGGCACAGTGCTGCAATCAGTGTATATCTAGTTTGGCCCTTAGAGGAATTGTATCCTCTTGATTTTATGGGTTTATGTCCCTGAATTATCTGACTTCAACAGGAGACGATGCAGACCCCAAAAAACACGAGAAGTCAGAGGGTGGATGTGGCTTGTGCGCCTCAAATCTGTTTTGCTACAAAAAAAAAAGACTTTTATTTGTATATGTGTGTGTGTGTGAGAGAGGATACCAGCAGCTGTCTCTTTTGCATTTATCCTTATTTTTAAAATGTGAGGAAACACCAAGCTAGCTGTTTAACAGTACCATCAACCTTTTACACTCTCCGCACTACAGTCTCGGGTTATTGCTGGCAGTCATTCCGAGAAGACATCCAAGCCATTCTGTAACATTGCTGTGCCTAATGACATTCAGCGTTAATGCTTACTAATCACTGTTGATACAAAAAGCTCCCGGATTCCACGAGGGATGATTTAGATGCAACCTGCAGGCGTTGCAAGGAATGCAGCTTCCGACTGAGCTCTCCTGGATATTCACTCAGCCTCATCACAGATCACCATTGCAAAGACAGACAAGCAAACATGAAAGCAGAGAGATGGAAGCTGTGCTGATCGGGGCAGTGGCGATCATAAGGTCATGCGGGCATTCTGGTAGCATCCCCTTTATGCTAGTTTGCTTGTTTGATTGGTTTTTTCAGTCGCCACTCACCCAGAGGGTCTCGCAGCAGCTTTCAACAACTAAACAACAGCATAGTAAATACGTTAGAAACCAACAAAAATCAAATAATACGTATAAAACGCTAAGATATTAAAATATATATTTAAAAACATATCCAGAGATAGAGCTTTATTATAATTTTTGATAAAATATCAATGGAGCAGTGGCCTGTTTCCACACTTGGAGCTTCCCCTTGCTGCAAAAGCATAAACAGTTGTTAAAGTGGCCCTAGGAAAACCACAATCTGGCCGCGGTCACACGGCCCCTTTAAATCCGGGAGGGCTCCCGGATTTAAAGGGGCCGCATTTTTAAACAGTGGGTTGGGACAACCCCTGCGGCCACGGGATCGGCAGCCGCAGCTGCTGAAGAAGCAGCCGCGGTGGCCACCGCCGTGGTGGAAGCGGGGGCAGCCGCCGGCGGTGGCGGCGGCCTGCCGCTGAAGAGAGGACTACGGAGGCGGCGGAGGCGGGCCCAGCAGCACTTGAAGCGGCGGTGGCGGCCTCCGACCCGCCATCCGCCTGGGTAAGTCTGGTTTTTTTGTTTTTTTTTTCTCCCCCTTTTACACTTGGGCGCATGGATAGCCATGCGCCCAAGTGTAAAAGGGGGAAAAAAATGGCCGGCGGGGCTATGTGGACAGCCCTGCTCTCGCAATGCATGCGAGAGAGGGCTGTCCACATACCTCCAATGCGGTTTCCTCCCGCAACACCCGGGAAAATACTTGATTTTCCCGGGGTCTGAAAATGCGGGAGGAACCCGCATTGGAGCCCGCTTCGGCACGGGACTTGGGGCCGGCCGTCTGGTCGGCCCCTTTAAATGCGGGAGGAAATAGCCCTTCTTCCCGCATTTAAAGCCCATGTGGCCGCAGCCTCTGTTGTCTGTGCATCACAAAGAGCATGCTGGCCTTTGGTGAGATCCAGCAGGGGCATTTTTGTTCCATTATTTTTAGCTCACAGGCAAATGGTTTTACAGGACTGAGGCCCTTTGAACAATTCAGTGCAATATTTAAACAGCCCCCTGTCTGGCAAATACGCTTTCTAAATATAAAACCTGTGCAGTGCTTTTTTTAAAAAAAGAATCAAATGAACCTGAAGTCAAGAAGAACAAGTTATTTGTCTGGTCTGTAACATTCTTCTCATAACAATATTTCCGAATCTGTCCTCCCAGAGTGGGATGGCTCCCAGAGTGTGTGTCATCCGTCAAATCTCTCTCCCTTTGTCGTCTCTATAAATTGAGCAATCTCTTCAATGTCTTCATTTCCTCCCCCTCTCTTTCTTTGCATAGGAAAGAAATAAACATGGGCTGTGTCCACTGCTTCCCTTTGGTGGAAATGATCCTCCCTGTGAATTTGGGTTTAGGGAACTGGCTGTTTGCCGTTGCTTCAGCTAAGCATTTGGAATATCCCTGCTGATTTCAATGGGCAAGAGTCACATCTCTTATTTCTCATTGTTTTGAAGTTCCTCGTGTATTTAGGAAAAAAAATCTCATCCCATTCCCTCTTCCATCAATCTTCAAACCTTCCCCCAAATCCTACATACATACATTATGTATGAGTGAATATATTTTTACCTTGCAGTCACTGTGCAAGTCTTCTCCTATTTCTTCTGTTTTGTGAAGAGTTTCATTTTACTACCTAACCATACATTCTAGAGTTTTAGCAGTTTTTACACTTGTCCTTTCTTCTGTCTTGTTCATCTCAATTCTTTGTGCGTGTGTTGCTGTCAAGTCACTTTCGAGTTATGGAGAACCATATGGAGCCAAGGCCCATCAGTGGTTATTAGCCATAAGGTACAGATGAAACACTATGTCTGGAGCAGCAGTGCTCTGTATTCTTGGTGCTTGCGGGGGGGCCATGCTCAGGGCTATTTTTGGGCAGGAACGCACAGGAACAGAGTTCCGGCTGGCTCCTGAGTTGGCCACACCCAGCAGGAACTCATTAGCATAATAGGCCACAAATAACAGCAGAAACTCATTAGGATTGGCTACATTAGGGGTACGTGGCCTAACATGCAAATTAATTCCTGCTACAAAAAAAGCCCTGGGTTTTGACAACAAACAAGGTAAACAGAATAAGAAGCAAAAGGTGGGTGTGGCTGGGTGACCACTCTTCTGGTAACATGGAGGTGTGGCCTAATATGCTAATAAGCTGTGCTGTCAGTGGTGTGGCCTAATATGCTAATGAGTTCCTACTGTTGGGTGGGGCCTATTATGTTAATGAGTTCCTACTGTTGGGTGGGGCCTATTATGTTAATGAGTTCCTGCTGGGCTTTTTCTACAAAAAATGCCCTGGCCATGCTGGTGGACTTCTTGGTGGCACCTGGGTTTTGGCCACTGTGTAACACAGAGTGTTTGACTAGATAGGCCATTGGCCTGATCCAACATGGCTTTCTTATATTTTTTAGGACCCTATGAATTAATTGCTCAGGTCTTGCAAAGCAAGGGCTGTGGCTTCCTTAATTAAGTCAATCCATCTCATGCCGGGTCTTCCTCTTTTTCTAGCCATTATTGTCTTTTTCAATGGCTCTTGCCTTTTCAAAATGTGACCAAAGTATGATAGTCTCAGTTTAGTCATTGTAGCTTCTAAGGAGAGCTCAGGCTTCATTTGATCTAGAACCCACTTATCGCCCCATTGGGGACCCAAAGCACCTTACCACAGCATTATCTCTTCCATGTGTCCACAGCAATCCTGTGAGGTAGGTTAGGCCAAGAGCGGGTGACTGGCCCAAGGTCACTCAGAAAGCTTTCTGTTTCTGGGCTGGATCTGACATAAATGTCACTTTGTTGGGCCGGGCCATGTGTGCTATAAAATATAACACAAGGTACCAGTTTGGTGTAATCAGGGGTTAAGAGTGCGAACTCTAATCTGGGAGAACTGGGTATGATCCCCCACTCCTCCACATGCAGCTGCTGGCATGACCTTGGATCAGTCACAGTTCTCTCAGAGCTAGAGTTGCCAAGTCTTCGGAACTCACTGGCGGGGGGGAATCCTCCTCTGGCTGGGAGTTCCTCCTGGCGCGCGCGCAAAGCGTGCACACCCAGCGATGTCACCAGAACTGACGTCAACACATTGGGGGCATTGCCAGGGCGACGCTCTGGCAATCGCCCCAAAACTCTATGGTATCATAGAGTTTTGGGGCGATTGCCAGAGTGTCGCCCTGGCAACGCCCCCAACGTGCTGACATCACTTCCGGTGATGTCATTACGTCGTCCTCGCTGGACGACTTTGGGGGTGGGGTTCCCCCCGCTGGCCAAATGCTGGCCGGTGGATCGGGAACCCCTTTAGCGGGGGATCCCCTGCCCCCCGGGCTGACTTGGCAGCCCTACTCAGAGCTGTTCTGGCAAGAACAATTCTTGAAAGAGCTCTCTCAGCCCCACTTACCTCACATGGTGTCTGTTGTGGGGAGGGGAAGGGAAAGGAGATTGTAAGCTCCTCAGAGACTCTTTCGGGTAGTGAAGGGCAGGGTATAAATCCAATCTCTTCTTCTTCTTCTACCAGAGATATAAACTTTGTAAAGATGATTTTAGATGCCAAATGGCAATAGCAGGTGAATGACAATAGCAGGCATGATTGGATCAGGTGTGATATGCAGAGGGGAAGTAGGCGTGGAGATACCAACATTGGTAATAAGACAGAAAACCTAGGTCTCAGTTCCATGTAAGAGGATTCAGTCCAGGAGTCTGACATTAGGAACCATGCCATTCCGTTGCTGACCTAAGAGTAGCAGTGATCTTACAAAGGAATTTCAAAGGGAGATTGGAAACTGCTGAATTGCAACTGATAATGAAGTTCAAGGCAATGCATCCTCCTGGACTGAACTAAGACCTAGGTTTCCTGTCTCATTACTAATGTGTGCTGTTATCATTTGGCATCTGAAATCACTCCACTCTTCAAGATATTAGGACCAATCCAAGTGTTCTACTTCCTAATCAGGTTCCTTTTGAAAAAAAAATAAATCTAGACAGGAACAGAGAAATTCAACCATTTTTTAAGAATTTTTTTTCAGAATAAGCCAAAATAATTTCCTCAATGTACATTGTGCTTGTCAGAAGAATCCATTCATCCACCCACCCACCCTCCCTCCCTCCCTCCCTCCCTCCCTCCAAAGAAGTGTGCTTGCACACAAAAGCTTATACCTGGAATAAAATGCTGTTGGTCTTAGAGCTAGGACTCCAGTTTTGATTTTTTTTCTCTCTCTTTCTTTCTCCTCTCCCCCCCCCCATCAAAAAAGAGGAGCAGCCCTGGAGAAGAAAGCAGAAGCTGTGTATGTGAGAGGGGGGGGGCAGGCAGGCAGGCTTGTCTTTATATCTCTCTCGCAGGAAGCAGCCATGAGGTTCTCTCTGTCACTGTGTGTGTGTGAAAGAGTGGAGGTGGGAAGGGGGAGGGAAGGAGGCAAGAAGCAGGAAGCAAAGAGCCAGTGAGGGAGCTGGGGGGAAAGCAAGCTATGGTGCCGCTGCAGAAACAGCCCTGGGAAAGGAAGCAGGAGAAGGAAGTTGCTTGAGGGCCAGTTTTGAGCCCTGTGTGGGCCGGATGCAGCCTCTGGGCCGCATGTTTGGCACTCCTGCTCTAGTTTAGTCCTCTGAAATCAGTTGATGTGGATGGGAGGAACTCTGCATTAGATTGCACCGTCGGACTATTGCTAAAATGGAAGAGGTTGTACAATAATTTACGTAAGGAACATGAGCAATTATGTTAGGACCTGAAATTACATGCCAAAGAACAATTTTAGACATCCTATTTTGACAAATTTGCTTTTGCAGGTAACCATCTAAAACATACAATAATATATTTCAACAAGACTGAGATATCAGCAGAAATAATTGGAAAGGCTTTATGTATCTACAAGGGGGGGGGGCGCGATATTCGCGGGGGGGAGAAGCTGACAGCTGCTCCTCCTTCCTCCGCCCCCTTCCCCCTTCCTCTGCCCCCTCCCCCCCAGAGACTCCCGGTGGGGCTCGGCAGCTCTCACCGGGCCCGCCGCTCCCCCCTTCCCCCCAGAGACTCCCGGCGGGCCTCGGCGGCTCTTGCCGGGCCCGCCGCTCGCCCCCTTCCCCCCGAGACTCCCAGTGGGCCTCGGCGCCTCTCGGCGGGCCCGCCGTTCACTCCCTTCCCCCTCCTCCGCGGGCTGTTGGCTGGCCTCGGCGACTCTCGCCGGGCTGCTGCCGTTCCAAGAGCATTCCCCGCAATGCGCAGGGAACGCTCTTTTACTTTTCGGGAGATTTAAAGATCCCCCAAAAAGTTTTTGATAGATTTCGGATTTTTCTGCAAGCGGGGGGGTTACCCCCCACCTGCAGAAACCCCCCTCTGCCCTCCAAGTGCCCCCCCACGCGGATTTAAGTATCCGCACACGGGGGGGGCACTTGAGAATTAGATATATAGATGTGTCTAATTCTGAACCTGGCCGCAGAAAGCAGATTTTTTTAAAAAAAATCTGTGCAATGGGGCCAGGGCAGACTAGGGGCAAGAGGAGGGGAGTGTTTCTGCAAACCTGGGAGTACCCCAAAGTTTACAGGAAAATCCTAAATTTAGAAAAGGAGAGAGTAAAGAAAATTTTAAAAAAGGTTTTGAATACCAAAATCTCAGTGGATTCCCATGCACAACCTCAGCAGCCATTTGGATTGCCTGGGCTGCTCTGGTAATCCAGAATGGTGATTGTAGCTTCACTTTGACACTGGAAACAAATTGGGCGGGAGGCAAGGAGGGGTGGGCAGGCAAGAAAGGAAAGAAGGGAAGATAATTGGAGGAAGAAGAGCTAGAGGTACACAAAGAAGGGGGGGAGAGATGCTGTGAGGGGGAAGGAAGGCCTGCAGGGAATGGCAGATGAGACCGAAAGATAGGGTTGCCAGGTCCCCTCATCACTTCAATGGGGGGATTTTTTTTGGGGGGGCATTCCAGGGGTGGGCAGGATGTTTCCAAGCCCCACCCCCAAAAGTGACCACCCCCCTGGCCACCTCTTTCCCTTCCCTTCGGCCTGATTTAAAGGGCTTCAGCTGATCTGTGGGGACCACGTGACCTGTTGACCAGCTAGAAGGCCCATGTAAATCTAGCAGGAGGGAGAGAGAGGGACGTGTGCCATGCCCCCTGCACTCACAAAAAGACCCTTTAAAGACCGCCACCCCCTGTTCTGTTAGGTTTAAAGGGCCCTCCAGCTGGTCGGCAGGCCGCATGGTCCCCATCGATCAGCTGAAGCCCTTTAAATTGGGCAGGAGGGGAGGGAGTGGGGTGACCAGGCAGGTGGTTGCTCTTGAGGGTGGGGCTTGGGGTGGGACTTTCCCTGCTGGCCAGATGGGTGGGGGTGGATTGAAGCCCCCAGAAGCAGGGGAACTGCTGTCCAGACCTGGGGGCTGGCAACCCTAACAAAAGAGGGACTTGGGAGGGAGGGAGGGAAAAAGAGAGAGAGAAGCTTCAGGTGCTTCAAGGGGGAAGTAAGGTGGAGGTAGCTTGGGGAAAAGGATCAGCTTGTGGGGGAATGAGATTTTCAACTGGAAGTCATTGGTAGTCCCCCCACTTGTTCCAGTTTTGATACTGAAGTTGATTAGATGAGCCCTGCTGTGCTCTGAGCTTTTTCTTTCATACACAACTTGTGAAACTTATACCAAACTTTAGCTTCAAATTCCCATTTTAGCTTCTGTTCTGTATTTTATACTCCCTGTGGAATCTCCCGGAAATTGTTCATCATCTGTAACAATAACCTTATTTTAAGGCAACAAGAAATCTTTTTTCCATCTAACACCTTATCCACAGTAGATAGCTTTAATTTTCTTTTTTTTAATTCCTGAGCAGCAATATAGTTGTGAAAGCAGCTTCTATTGCTGTAGGCCATGTGGTGTTTTTCATCATATGGTAGTTTTCATTTCCCTCTCGGTGGGTGCAATCCAGATCCATAAAAAACAATGGGAGTTTTGCCATTGTCTCCAGTGGAATGTAGATTGGACTTTAAATCTTCTGTCACAAACTTCAGAACATGCATCTTCGAAAAACTTATCCCGACAATGATGCAGAGTTCTGAGTGGGGAAGAAAAATGAGCGGATATCCATTTCAGCATTACCATCTGCCATCAGCCATTTTCTGGCATGCGGTAAAAGAGTTTGTTCCGCTATTCAAAAGAGAGATCTGAAAGCAAATTTTTAAAAGGGTGCTGTTCATTCAAGGGGTTCTTGAGTGTTTTAAATGTCGGAGTTTGGTGGTTATTCATTTTCTTTAAATATATTTACGAATCAGAGACGATTTCTCGTTTAGTATCTGATAAATTATATATTGAAGCTGAGCTACTAAGATTTAGTCGTTAGAGCAGGGATCCCCAACATGGTGTAACGGCCAACACCTTTTCTTTTGCCCACCAAGTGTTCTTAGAAAGTGGGCAGGGCCAGGCGGGGCTTTCCCCCAGCAGGCTTCTGCCTGGCCATTGGAGAGCTCCTTCGCTACACAGATCTAAAAAAAAATAAATAAAAGCAACACACCATCAGTTATGGCAGTAGCTGCCACCACAGCACAAGGCTCTTCACCACATGACTGAACGTGTATGCAAGAAAATAGTTTTAAACATTGTGGTTGTTAGTAAAAGCCATCCTGCTCAGCAGAGCTTCTGCCTGAAGTGTTGAAGCGTTACAATTAGAGTGATGCATGATCTAGGGTTGCCAAGTCTGGGTTGGGAAATACCTGGAGACTTTGGGGGTGGAGCCAGGAGAGGGCGGGGTTTGGGGAGGGGAGGGGCCTCAGCATGGTACAATGCCATGGAGTCCACCCTTCAGAGCAGCCATTTTCTCCAGGGGAGCTGCTCTCTGTCAGCTGGAGGTCAGTTGTTAAAGCGGGAGATCCCCGGGCCCCACCTGGAGGCTGGCAACCCTAGCATGATCTCATCTCCTGACATTGTGGCTGGCTCCGCCTCCTTTGGCAGCCACCGCCCTGTATCAGAATTCGAAAGGTGTCCACAGGCTCAAAATGGGTACCAGACAAGGCATCCCACGAGGGCTGCCAAGTCAGCCCGGGGGGCGGGGGATCCCCCGCTAAAGGGGTTCCCGATCCGCTGGCCAGCATTTGGCTGGTGGGGGGAACCCCGCCCCCAAAGTCATCCAGTGAGGACGACGTAATAACATCACCGGAAGTGACGTCAGCACGTTGGGGGTGTTGCCAGGGCGACGCTCTGGCAATCGCCCCAAAACTCTATGATACCATAGAGTTTTGGGGCGATTGCCAGAGCATTGCCCTGGAAACACCCCCAACGTGCTGACATCACTTCTGGTGATGTCGCTGGGCGCGCGCGCTTTGCACGCGCACCAAGAGGAACTCCCAGCCAGAGGAGGACTCCCCCCCCCGCCGGTGAGTCCCTAAGACTTGGCAACCCGACATCCCAGTGTGCTACCCTCAGCAGAGTTACCCCTTTCTCAGGCCTGAATCCAGTTATAGACAGGCTATGTTCTTTTCCCCTACAAGGTAAGTAGCCGTTCCTGTGGTACGGAACAGTATTATGAGAACATCTGTGCACACTTCTGCTGGGAGTTTGCTGCTCTGTGAATTGCTAGTCTGGCTCATAGGCCCTGTTGATAGGCCACAGCTTTGTGTCAAAGCAGTGCATTACAGTCTCAGGTACAATCTCTGTAATCTTCAGTGAAAGGATTTTAGGAAGTGGGGCTTGGTCTGTCCCTTGCTCGAGCATTGGATGGTCATCGCTAGTCAGAGTACATCATCCTGGCCAGAGGGCCTGATGATCTGATTCTGTCTAAGTCATCTCCTTCTCCATAGGCTGAGCTTCATCCCGTCTCAGTAGGAGATGGCTTAGATGGAGAATAATAGGGATAAAGGATTGAAATCTGGGGAGGCGAGACAGGAGTAAAGTATGAATTCCTTTAGAAAGAGACTGACACAGAGGGAGGAATATTATTCATGTATTTTTTCCTTTCCTTTTGTTCGCCTTCCTTTGTACTCCCTTTCAATTTGTCAGTTCTAAGAATGTGAACGAGCGAGGCAGGGTGCCAGTTGGGAAACTGAGCTGTCAAGGCTTCACTGTGACTGTCATAGCTGTCTCCCAGAACAGTGTGGAGAGCTCGGTGGTTATCTGCCCAGTCCTGCTCCAAGCCATCGCTCTGCCATCCAGCTCCTGCATTAAACTGCTTGTGGAGCCATCTTTGGATTTCAATGCCACAGGCTCCATGGGAAAGGCTAGATTGTGGAACCAGGACATGCAGAAACAGGTGGCTCAGGAACAGGCCAGTTTGGAGTCCAATGAATATAACAGGTCAAATGAGGTTTGGGATCTCGCAAGTCAGGCATGAAGCTGGAGCGGATACTAGCAACCCCTTGTTTTTTTTACTGATGTGGTGAGCAGGATGGTCCTGTGGGGCCCAGACAGCAGTGAGGGACCATCAGAGCCCAAGCAGAAGAAAGAATGCTTGGCACAAATGTGGTTGTGGGAAAACGAGGTGCTCTGGTGGATAGCAGGCAGTCTATAGACCAGGGGTGTCAAACCTATGGCCTGCGGGCCAGAACCGGCCTGCTTAGGCCTTTAATCCAGCTCAGGAGTGGGACTTTCTTCTCTCCCCCCTCCCCTACCCATAGGGCTGCCATGTCAGCCCGGGGGGCGGGGGATCCCCCGCTAAAGGGGTTCCCGATCCGCCGGCCAGCATTCGGCCGGTGGGGGGAACCCCACCCCCGAAGTCGTCCGGCAAGAACGATGTAATGACGTCACCGGAAGTGACGTCGGCACGTTGGGGGCGTTGCCAGGGCGATGCTCTGGCAATCGCCCCAAAACTCTATGATACCAGAGAGTTTTGGGGCGATTGCCAGAGTGTCACCCTGGTAACGCCCCCAACATGCCAACGTCACTTCCGGTGACGCCGCCGGGCACGCGTGCAAAGCGCGCACGCCAGAACAGACTCCTGGGCACAGGAGGACTCCCCCCCACCGGTGAGTCCATAAGACTTGGCAACCCTACTTGCCCATCCTTGCTGTTTTGAGCTTGAGCTGCCTTGGAGTATAAAGAGCAGAGGATGGGGCTGCCTCTGAGAGCAGGAAGCAGAGGGTGGGGCTGTCAAACTTCTTAGCCACTGCTCTGGCCTCCATGGTCCTCCTCACAGGTAGGAGCTGGGGAGGGGGGTCCTTCTGCTGCAATCATTGTGCTTCTTTTATAGTTTAAGACTTGCTTTGCAAAATCCCACTTTTAAGTATTGAGTGGGAGGCGATGAATTCAAACAACAGGCTTTTATTCAGTGATATTGCTCAGCTCCAAAGACAGCTCTATGAGAGCGGCACCTTAATTTATACTGTTCCAAACATATAACTTTCAACAATGTAACTATATACAAGCAATACTATTGGACCCAAGCAGGGCTCAGTGATTGGGTATCTAGATTGGCTTCAGGACCAATGGGAGTCTTTATTCATCAGCCAATAAGAATTGGAGCTTTAGGATACCAGAGCCCTTCCAAGCTATTGCTGCTTCAACAATCCAAAACACAAACACAACACCCACTATTCCCCTATCTTTCCAATTTAGGTAGGCACATTTTAAGGGTATGGGGGGGGGAGGTTTGGGGCCAGCTGGGGTTAAAAAATAGAGTTCTGCAAACCCAAGGGATTCCAGTTTTGCAGAGAAATATTAGTTTTAACACACACCCTCCTAATGTGGAGCTCCAATGGAATAATAGCAGAACAAGTGCTGAAGAGGACACCCAAAATTATTATCTCAAACCACCCTGTAAAAAAAAAAGCCATTGCCACTCTGAGTAGACCCAGAAGGGGGGAGTAGGGAGAAGCTTGCAATGCTCAGCCATTTCATGTTCTTCCCCTGGGTCCTAGGTTCAGACCATTTATATTTGTAGTTTATATTTGTGGGGGAGGGGGCAGATTTGGGACCAGCCAGGGTTAAAATATAGAGTTCTGCAAATTCAAGGAACTTCAGTTTTACAGGGAAATATTAGTATTAACACACACACACCTTCCTAATGTGGGGCTCCAAAGGTATAGCTGCTATTGTCTTTGATTGTGTTTATCTGTATCCTTCATAAGGTTTATATCTCTGCTACCTGGCATTACATTTTATGACACACATGGCCCCGCCAGACAAAGTTCAATTTATGTCAAGTCCGGTCCTCACAACAAATGAGTTTGACACCCCTGCTGTAGACTGTTAAGGTGTTGGTATGGGGCCAGGGACTCGGTTAAAGTTTGTTGTTTGGAATAGTGGCACCTGACTGAATATATGGGAAAGTAGAAGTCTGATAAGGAGCTAGGGAGGGTCTCCCAGGGGTCCGTTGGAGCAGGAGCGCACAGGAGCACAGCTCCGGGAGTGAGGAGCCCAGGGGGCGGGCACATGACCAAGCCCCGCCCCCTCCTGGGCTTCCCCGGGCAGTGCACAGGCGCAGCGCCCCAGGGAAAGCCCTGCTAGGGTCTTTATTGTTTTTAATGTTTTGTTTTAATATTGATAATGTTATCATTGTTCCTTTTATGACTGTGTGCTGCTTTTCCAGAGACTTGTTCAAGGTGGCATATAAATTTTCTAAGTATACCATTTTTTATCTGGGCACATGGCACATAAGTACTGGAGAAATTTCACCAACCCTTCAGCAGCTTCCACCCCATCAGTTTGGTGTAGTGGTCAGGAGTTGGACTCTAATCTGGGAGAGCCGGGTTTGATTCCCCACTCCTCCACATGCAGCTGCTGGTGTGACCTTGGGCCAGTCACAAGTTCTCTCAGAGCTGTTCTCTCATGAGCAGTTCTCAAAAGGCCTCTCTCAGCCCCACCTACCTCACAGGGTGTCTTGTTGTGGGGAGGGGAAGGGGAAGGGATGGGTGGTGCACATGTCCTGGGTATCTCAAGTCTACTTGAAACCTGGTGGTTTCAAGGGAGCAGGAAGAGAATGAGGGTGTGTTCTTTACGCTTATTTTTATTGCACAAAGTATTGGATGGGGAAGGGGATGGAGGAAGAGCAGGTCAGTTTCACTCACCTATGGAGTGGAGCCTGAGGGGTGGGTGTTGCCTTCTGACACACTTCCGGTATGTGAGGGAGTGTGGCATATGCAAATGAGTTATGCAAATAAGTTATACTAATGAGCTCCTGCACCTCTTTTTCTACGAAATGACCCCTGGGGTCTCCTAATCAATTCATTAGGAGAACCCTGGTCTGAGGCTTTGGGAACTGTTACAACTGACTTTTCAGACCTCACTACTGATTACCTGACAAACATGGTTTTATTCTTTGGACCAGTCAAGTACTATTTGACAACCGTAGTTAATTGGAGTTTAGATTCAAACTAGTTTTCTGTCTGAAGCTTCACCTGCCATAGGCCAGCAAAAGGAAGAATCCATGTTGGTGTGGGTGTGTCTGAGGTAGGGTTGCCAACCCCAGATCCCAGAGTGGGTTCCCCTGCTTTGGGGGGCTACGATCTGCTGCTGGCCAGCTGGCTGGCAAGGGAAACCCCACCCCCAGATAGGAACATTATCCAGCAATATACCCAATGTGATAACATCACACAGAAGTGATGTCACCACATTGGCGATGTTGCACGCGACGCTCTGGTTTTGAGCAAACTTGTTTTGAAGCCAAAAAACAATAACAGTTTGTGCCCCGAAACCAGAATGTCATGTGTGACGTCGCCGATGTGATGACATCACTTCTGGGTAACATCATCACATCAGGACATCACCTGACAATGTCCTTCCCACCCCCAGAATGCCCCCCAAATCCCCCCACCGCGATGGCGAGGGGACCTGGCAACCCTAGTCCAAGGAGGGAAGGTGCATTTAGCAGGGCTAGCTCAGTGATTTGGGGCATGCTAGGCAATTTGGGAGGGAGACGGAAGGTTGCATGGTATAGTCCAGGGGTGGGCAAACTTGCTCAGCGTAAGAGCCACCTAGAACAGGGGTGGCCAAACTTGCTTAACGTAAGAGCTGCGTAGAATAAACATCAGTTGTTTGAGAGCCACAAGACATGAACAAATATTACCTGCTTTTATTGGAAGATAAGCAGATTTGCTTTTTATTAACATTAAATGAGACTGCCCAACAATAATAACAAAAGGGGTAAAAACAGATATTGATAATGATAGTAATTTGTCCAATGATATTTGTTTGCTAATGATATTTAGCTTCCCCAACCGCCCTGCCAAGAGCCACATAATATATGTGAAAGAGCCGCATGCGGCTCCCGAGCCACAGTTTGCCCACCCCTGGTATAGTCCAATCTCATCATATCTCAGGTGCTATGCAGGACCGTTACTTGGAAGGGAGAACACCAAGGAAGACTCTGCAGAGGAAGGCAATGGCCAACCACCTCTACTTCTCACTTACCTTCAAAGCTCCTTGCTGGCATCGCCAGCACACACAGGGAGCTTAGGCATCCAAGCCACTCCCCATGCTGCTGAAATGTAGGTAGATGATGCCTGATGGGAGAAAGCAGGGGAAAGAGCAGATTCTCCCTGGCCACCCACTGGGACGGGGGAACACCTCTTGGGCTGCCACTTGTTGCGGCTGACCAGATGCTGCAGGTGGGCTGGGGAGGGGACAGTAGGGCTGGGGAGTGCCCTTCCATAGACAGCACCTGAGGCAGTCCCTTAGGGCAACATAGCAGACAGGCCAGCCCTGGTCTTTGAACTGCAGCCAGAAATTTCTAATAAAAGATAGATTACATGAAAGAAGGCCACGGATGTGTGGAGGAAAGTAGAGGGATATTGGACAGAAGACAGAAAAAGATCCCCGGGGTGTGGGGGGGAGAGAAGAAAACCCCTGCATTGGAGGAGACAGAGTCTTGAACGGTGGATTCAGTGCCGGATGGATACTGGGGCGGGGGTGGGGACCAAACACCCATGAGATATTATGGGGCAGAGAAGAAAAAGATTAGGAGAAAGTTTGTTGAGAGAGGAGATAATAACTCTGGCGTGGATCGCGGTGGTACGACGAGATGGGATGATTAGGAACAGGCAATGGGACAGAACCTTCCTTAGCAACCTAGACTATATTATGAGCCGTTCGCTGCTATATCTGTGAAGTCTAATGAATATGCTATGAATACGATTGAAGTAATACTGTGAACATCTTTCACTTCACCATGCACCCCCCCCCGCCCATTTTATAAGTTAAGGGTTTTACGTTTGATGGGCTATTTATAGAGTGAACCCTTTTCTCGATATTTCTTGCTGTCTGCTTTGGTGAAGGCGCTATATGGCTCTCCATACGTAAGGGTTGGTGCGTCTTCCATTTTTTCGGCAAACAGTGACAGTGGACAGATAACGGAATACATCCAAGTTCATATACAATGCCTTTTCTTCTGTTACCATGACAACATTATCAGCAAATGGGAAACATACTAACAATCTCCTGGTGGGGATAGGTTTTCTCCTAGCAGCCGTGCTTCACATATTTTACTGGCTTCATTTGAAAGTCCTAAAAGGGAGAGACAAAATGGTTGCTTTATCTCCCTGCCCGCCCCCCCCCCCCAATCATTAAAATTATTGCCTCCTTCTGTACTTGCAGTTGTATCCAAAATAATCACAGAGGGCATAGAAACTTGCTTAAATGAGAGAGATCCTATTGACTTCTCTAAGGCTATTTTAGTCCCAAGGCTACAGTAGTATACATTGAATTTGCAGTTTAGCCATTCTTCCCTGCTAATTATTAAAGTTCATTCAAACCCGGGCTTGTGGTCTTCAGGCAATCTTGCATTCAGCTTGGGAAGCAGGGAAGCAGAGAAAGTTATCCCGGAAGTGGCTCGATCTGTACTTAAGTGGGGAACTGCTCTGTCTGGGAAGCCATAACAGATTCTGCAGCATTATGGGACCAACAGAACCAAATCGTGTCACCTGCAGCCTTCTCATCTGGTAGCTGCAGTACCACCCTGTCCGTCTGCATTGGTGGTGCACCGCTGAATTGTAGCAGAGAGCACGCTAGTGGCTCCTCCCATCTGGAAAGATATCTCAGGTCCCAGGGTATACTAGGAATGTGCACGATGCCCAACTTTGCTGAAGCTAAGCAAGTGTAGTGCCTGGATGGAAGACCTGCTAGACCTCTATACTAGGGCTGCCAAGTCAGCCCGGGAGGCGGGGGATCCCCTGCTAAAGGGGTTCCCGATCCACCGGCCAGCATTTGGCCGGCAGGGGAACCCCACCCCCGAAGTCGTCCAGCGAGGACGACATAATGATGTCACCGGAAGTGACGTCAGCATGTTGGGGGCGTTGCTAGGGCGACGCTCTGGCAATCGCCCCAAAACTCTAGTTTTGGGGCGATTGCCAGAGCGTCGCCCTGGCAACGCCCCCAACGTGCTGACGTCACTTCTGGTGACGTTGCTGGGCGCGCATGCTTTGTGCGCGTACCAGGAGGAACTCCTGGCCAGAAGAGGACTCCCCCCCGCTGGTGAGTTCCGAAGACTTGGCAACCCTACTCTATACACATTTTGCTGAGTTCCCTTGATAGAAGAGAAGTGGGGGAGGGGGAAGAGAGAAAAAGAGAGAGAGGGAGAGGGAGGGAGGGAGGGAGGGAGAGTAATTAAATACATTGATGCAGAAAATAAGGTACCTGGGTCCTGATGTCAGGTACGAAAGCCCTGGTACCTTGCAGGAGCTTGTTGCTGAAGCTAAATTTAGAACAAGCACAATGTATTAAAGATGTCGAGGACAGTAGCTGCGAAGCAGGGCAAAGATCCTGTGTCTCATGCTTATATAGACTGAAAACTGGCAGTGAGACAAATAGAAAAGTGAAATGACAATTATCAGGGCTGGTGTTTGCTCCAGATCACTTTGGTCAGGCCCGATTCAGATATCGGTGTGCATTTAAGAAGCCCTAGGCAGCTAGTTAGGGTTCCTATATCAGAACATTAATCTCCTGGCAAGAGACGCCACTTGACATTTTTGGTTCATTTTGTGTAGAGTACCCAAGTAGAAAAACATTACTGGAGAATCTTGCCTCCATTTTATCTATAAAATATATAAAACATAACTATATTAACATGGACTTGCTTAAAAAATATATATCATTGATTTATTTTACAAAGATAATTAAAGGGGAGTAATTATTTGAGCCAATTAATTGTTTTTTTTTTAAAAAAAACCCAAAAATCAGCAGGTCACAGACAAAGAGCCCCTAATGAGTTGATCGTTCATTTAGGCTCCCGTATTTATAGATTTTCTAAATCATCTTCCAACAGTAGTTAACTGACCCACTTAATTAGGGTGTAATCCTGTAACGAATTATCTTATAACTTGATACACCATATAAATAGAACCTGTGTTAGTTCATTCTTACTACTTTTAATCCTAACCAAGAACAGCAAACAAACACGATTACTGTTGTATCATATCTACCGCTATCACTATTTGTTGGACCCCAGTACATGTTTGAATCACTTCTATATCTAGGGTCAAACTACACATGACAGCATCCAGAGGTCTGACCATAGATAACAACCCCATTTTAAAGTGATTTAAAAATGCTGCGAGGGCTTGCAGCATGGTTGGCTGATGAGCTCTTGTTCCCCCCACACCTTTTCAGGTACCTAAATTGCTGACCGTCCCCCCCCCCCCAAGACTTTCATCACTTTAAAAGGCACAGGTGAGAACCAGAGCTTTTTGAAATTGCTTTAAAATGGTGACGGTGTCCACAGGTCAGAACTGTGAATGCCGTTACATCTAGTTTGTACCTTAGTTGGACATTCTTGCCATTCTCAGAAGGTCCCAACTAGTTTTGCCAGGTGTCCTGCTATGGCTCCTGCCATCAACCCCTGCCTCTTGTCAAAATCACCATTGGCGTGACGGCATGGCATCACTTCCAGAGAGAACCCAGAAGTGACATCACAACACTTTAGGGACTGCCAGAAACTCTATGGATTTCCCAAGAAATGACAACATGCCAACAGTACCCCCACTATGTCCCATCTCCTGCCCCACATTTCTATTCATATTAAATACACTATGTCTGATCTACGAGAGGCCATTTTAGTCTATTAGTGCTTTGTACTTAATCTCTCTCTAAGACTGTTCTGTTCTGGTTATCTAGATTCTGTATTTGGCATGTTCAACTTGGAGACCAGGTCAGCCATGATTCTGGCCTACCAAAGCATCTTCCATGACTTTTTTGGTCAAGACTACCAAGTGTTCCCATATATTCCTGTTTTGTGTAAATTTTTAAAGTGACGTTTTTCTTTTGAGGTAGTTGAAGAGGACTTTCCGTGGATAGAACAAGTAGTCCTCAGATGTACGGTGCATAGCAGCTGAACAGTTTGGGGTTTAAGTGTTGTTCTGGCAACATTAGCTTACTGAGAGTTCCTGCTTCTTAAGCAAAGCTGGTGAATGAGTTCATCCTATATTTGCCGGAGAACAATGTTGACCATTGAGAAGTCAAGTGAATCAGCCTTTGTTCAAAAGACAGTAGGTCAATGAAGACTATGCTCCCTAGAGAATGGAGTAATCTTAGGATTGCTGGCTCTGGGTTGGGAAATACCTGGAGACTTTGGGGGTAGAACCTAAGAAGGGCAGGGTTTGGGAGGGGCAGGATTTCAGTGGGCCACAGAGTCTACATTCCAAAGTGGCTGATTTCTTCAGGTGAAGTGCTCTCTGTTGCCTGGAGATCAACTGTAATCCCAGGAGGTCTCCATGGCAACCATAACTACTCTAGACAGCCAATAAAGCTAGTGGGAAATTCAGAAAACTGAAGTTGAGATAACCTTGGGAAGGTAAAGAAAAAATATATACGTGGATTGAAAACCCGTTAAGAGCAAAACAATATGCCTGGGAGACACTAAGGATGATGTTGGACTTAGCATAATTCATTCGAAAGATATGTTGTCAGTTTTGGTTAGTCATTTTAAAAATGATAGCAGTTCTACTAGCGGTTCTAATATCAGTAGTTTTCATTCCCTACTGGCTCATGAAATTAGCAGGCACCTTGTGCTCTGATACATAGTCCTAGCAAAGTTTAAAAGTTTACCCATGGTCTGCTAGCACAGAGAGTTGAAATAGCCCATCAACATATCTGAGAACCCAGCAATAAAGTTTGTGTCCAGTAAATGTTTGGATTGATTTGAAGGGGTGTGCATAATTGATGCAATTTATTCTGCTCACATTGCGTTTTCATGATTTGGGCTTTTAGGTTTATGGAATCTCCATTCCCTATTTTCTCTTACGTTAAACTAATGACTCCATCTGTAATTTTAATGAAAAGCAATTAGAAGGAGAGTTTTCCTCTTATGCCTAGGAACCATTAAAACCATCCGTAAATTACTAGTTTGGTGCTGCCTGGGAAAAAATGTGTACGGCTTAATTTATCCCTAGATTGTGCCACCAAATGCAGGGCCGTTGCCAGAGTCCCCTGAACTGCTAAAACTGTTGGAGGCTGCAGTGCAAACATCAAGTGGTTATTGCTGCACCACAACAGAGATGATTTCCAATCCCAAAATCTGTTTGTCTTTCCCGCACATGTGTTGCGCTGCCCTGCCCTCAGAAAGCTAATTGCTCCCCTCCACTCTTATATGAAAATTAACTTGTATAAATAATTAAAAGTAGAAATCGGCTTCCATTTATTTAAATAGCTCAAAGCCAAGAACTCCCCATGTGGTAAAAAGGCTTTGCAGCTCGCTTGATATTGGCTCTCGCCGCTGGGGGAAGCGCAGCCGTCCGTCAGCGGAATGGGGGTATTGGTTCCGAGGGAGAGAGCGAGAAGCTGGAGAAAGTGTAAATAAATAACTTATTAGTTAAATTAGGGAGGAACAAATGAGGGTTAGGTAATTGCAAGATCTGGTCTCATCACTTTAGAACGGAGTTCTTGACACACAAGCTTTAGAGATGCATAAATCTGCTTTTAAAAAACAAGCACCAAAGTGATTGGTTGAAATCCCGTCATTCTTTGGCGGATATTCCTACAGGTTTCAGGCACCTAAATTACAAGTGGAGAGGGGCTCTAGTGTACCATCCATAGTATTTTTACTTAGCTATTCAGCGACAAAAAAAGCGGGGGATCTTTAATATCTATTGAGACAGTTTTAGAGGGTAGCAATGTTGGTCTGCAGTGGTGTCCAGTAGCATCTTAAAACCCAACTAGATTTTCATGGTATGAGCTTTAATCACGGTATGAGCCTTAATCAGATATGACTTTTTCGGGGGTTTGGGTTTTCCAGGGTGAAAGCTCCCTTCCTCATTCCAGAACGCTCATACCCCCAAACTTTGTGGGTCCCTAAGGTGCTACTGGACTCAGATCAGGTGGTGGAAAGTGCCATCAAGTTGCAGCCAACCGATGGTGGCCCCATAGGGTTTTCAAGGCAAGAGACATTCAGAGGTGGGTTTCCATTGCCAGCCTTTGCATAGCAACCCTGGACTTCCTTGGTGGTCACCCACACAAATAGGGCCAGCCCTGCTTAGCTTCTGAGATCTGATGAAATTGGGTGGCCTGGGCCATCCAGGTCAGGTGGACTTAGATCGAGCCGTTCTAATATCTGTATATCAGTCTGTTAAACAACAGTGCAATTCTTACACCTGTATAAGCCAATTCAATGGACTTAGAAAGGTCAGTCTCTGCTTAAGATTGCCCTGTATGAAATTCAGCTCTCAGAATGTGACATCATAGCTACACTGTGCATTTTCAGAGTTGGGTCCAAGTATCAGCTTTTTGCAAGGTTTAGCTGGGCCTCGTTCAACCACATAATAGATCCTCCTCCCTCCTGTGAGCCCATCCCATAAAAACTGGGTCATGAAAGACATGTATCTCATTTTTTAAAAAACGACTTCAATAGAACCATATCATGGCAACAGGCTTGCATAGGGTTGCCAATCTCCAAGTGGGGCCTGGATATCTCCTGGCATTACAGCTGATCTCTGGACTACAGAGACCAATTCCCCTGGAGGAAAAGGCTGATTTGGAGGGTAGACTCTATGGCATTATACCCCACTGGAGGACCCTCTCCTCCCCAGCCGCACCCCCCACAGGCTCCACCCCCCACAATCCCCAGGAATTTCCCAATTCAGAGTTGGCAACCCTAGGCTTGCAGTGTAGCACAAGCCTCCTTGGATCCCATAATCCCTTGTTAAACCTACCCATCCCCACCCCATGTTTAAGCTGTAGTTTTGTGCATATGTGTGTGTAGTTAAGCTGTTTGCCAACATTTTTGAGTGTCCAATTTGAAAATTGCCTCTCTTTGTACTGGTGCGATATTTTTATCCCTTCTTCCCAATGGGGAATGTTGGTGTTTTAATGAGTTTCTAACTGGAATCAAAACTTCATAGAGGGAGCTATACTTCCTAAATTTACATGCGAACGTATCATAAATATTCAGATTTCTAGTCCTAAAATTTCATATACATGGTTGTAGTTGAATTCCTGTTGATCTGTGCTATGAAGTAGAAAGGCTGTGGGGGAATGCTTTCATTACAGTATGTAAATATAGGGTAAGTCTTGAGAGTTCTTAATGGAGCAGTTTCTTCCGTGAATGAGCCATTTGTTCCTGTTGGCTCCCTAAGAGACCCATGAAGCACCAGCTGGATTCTGAAATGTTGTGCTTCAAAGGCCATCAGGGAGCCAATTGTACTTCACAGGCTCTATGCAGACCACAACTAAAACTATCTGTGGAAAAAAAAATGCTACTTTGGATATTTGATACTGAGTATTCAGCAAACATTCAGCAGTAGAAATGGGCATGAACTGGTAAACAAACCCCACTTTGTTCACAAACCAGGTTGGTTCCTGATTTGTGAACTGCAGGTTCAGAAGAACATGTCTCCATGATCCACCACATTCATCTCCATGTTTTTCATGGAGGTTCGTGAGGTTTGTGGGAGGGTTTGTGCCAGCTCCGTGGCCAGGATTTTTTTTTTGGGGGGGGGGAATGAAATAAATTAAAGTAAAATTAACAAATGGCGTGGGAATGCTAAACCCTAGAGCAGTGGTGGCAAACCTATGGCACGCGTGCCAGAGGCGGCACTCAGAGCCCTCTCTGTGGGCACGCACGCAGTTTGGGCACTAAATCTCTAAAAGGAAAAAGACGACACAGACTCAAGGCTGGGCTGCTCTCAAACTTACAAAGTATGAGCCAAGGTTAGACAAATTATCAGCATGCATACAACAGCAAAAATCACATTAATTGTTCAAAAGCATGCCAAATGCAAACTTTTACCTTTCAATAAAAAAGTTGTTTGTATAATTGAAAGCTCTGTTATTGTGTTTTTCTTTTAAGACAAAAGATGTTAATGAGTTCTTTTTTCTAAACTAAAACCTCAGTATTCAGGTTAAATTGTTGTGCTGGCACTTTGCGATAAATAAGTGGGTTTGGGGTTGCAGTTTGGGCACTTGGTCTCTAAAAGGTTCGCCATCACTGGCCTAGAGGCTTTACTGCACTGATAAAAGGATGCGCTGAACCGTCCGATAGGAAACAGTCAGGGCCTCTCCTGTGCAGCTCCTGCGACTTGAAACCAGAGTCTTCTGCTTCCCGGTTTCTCCACAAGAAGCCCAAGCTATTACATTTTAAAACTATGTAATACATCAAAAACATTTGATAGCCACATTTCTGTCTTCCAGGACTGAAAAGCTAACACCCCCCCCCCCCCCCCCGGACATACTTGTGAGTAAACCTTCCCGGGATCCAGCTGCAAGGCTTTTACCCTTTTCTCTTTGGCAATTAAAATAGCAAAACCTTCCTCCCCCGAGACTATTTTCTATTCCCCACCTTGCGCAGCCTCTCTAGGAAGCAGCTTGCTCAGTTTAACCCTTCCAATGCTGCAGACAAAGAAAAGCTTCCTCCCATCATCTCCATGAGGCGCTCATCCTCCCCACAAGGGTGGGGTAGGGGTGCTACAGATACGCTAGGGGACTGAGCTGCAAGAGTGAGTTCCAAAGGCCTATAAAGGCTCACTCTCAGAGCTCAGTTGAGTTGGGTGGCCAAACTCCTGAGCTCCTAGAGTGAGCCCTGAAGGACTTTGGAGTTCAGTCTCAGGGCTCAGTTGGGTCGACCCAGAGGTGGGCTCCGAAGGCATTTAAATGCCTTCAGGGCTCACTTCTGGGCAGGGCCACAGCACAAGTGAGCTCCGAAGGCATTTAAATGCCTTTGGAACCCACTTCTGGGTCATGCTGCAGCCACACCCGCAACCAGAAGCAAACTCTGAAGGCTTTTAAATGCCTTCAGAGCTCATTTCTGGGTGGGGCTGTGGCCCCACAAACTTCCCGAAGTGTGAACTGGTTCGTGCAGTGGAGAAGTTCATGGAAGTTCATGGTTTGGGGTTCATGAAAACCTCAAACCACAAACCTCCACGAACCCCCATTTTTCCATTCAGCAGCTATGGGACATCTGTTTTTGAGACCTCTTTTTGACACTACTTTATGCACTAGATCAGGGGTGGCCAACCTGTGGCTCGGGAGCCGTATGCGGCTCTTTCACACATATTATGTGGCTCCTGGCAGGGCAGCTGGGGAAGCTAAATATCATTAGAAAACAAATATCATTGGACAAATAAATACCATTATCAATATCTGCTTTTACCCCTTTTGTTATTATTTTTGGCAGTCACATTTAATGTTGATAAGAGGCAAATCTGCATATTTCCCAATAAAAACACGTAATGTTTGTTCATGTCGTGCGGCTCTCAAACATCTGATGTTTATTCTATGTGGCTCTTACGTTGAGCAAGTTTGGCCACCCCTGCACTAGATCTTTCATATTACTGTTTGACACTGGAGATTTGACACTGTTTGATTGCTATTAGGTATTTATGTTTACTATCTGATTGTATTTAGTAGTTGATGTGAAACTGACAGTGGTTGAGCTGCAGTCAGTCATATTTGATATTGACAGTTGACTGCTTAATGGGATCTTATAGTCCATCTCTGCCAAAATCAAAAGTTATCAGGAAATTCAAACCAATGGAAATATTAGGTAGATTTTCACATCCACAATTAAGAGGTGAAATTTTCTGTTCAGAAGTTGACAAATTACAAATGTTTGTAAATTTCTTTTCATCTTAAGTGCAGGCCTATAGGAGCCATTCAGAATAATTTTGAGTTATCAAGGCAAATAAAAAGGATTTCTAGATGAAGCTTACTATGGATTTCTGCTTGGTAAAAGTTTCCCTTGTTCGAAAGCCTGTCAAATCCGACTCTAGGGGGGCAGTGCTCATCTCCGTTTCCAAGCTGAAGAGCCAGTGCCGTCCAAAGACTTTTTCCGTGGTCATGTGTCTGGCATGACTAAACGCCGAGACACAAGGAACGCTGTTACCTTCCCACCAAAGCGGTACCTTGTCGTTATCTTGGAAATTTTATTGTAATTTATTGTAATGTTTTTAATCGATTTTTTATTGTAAACCTTTATGGTATTTGGATTTCTGTTAGCCGCCTAGAGCCGGTCCGCTGGCTAGGCGGGGTATAAATTGAACAAACAAACAAATAAACAAATAAATAAATAAATAAATAAATACTTGCAATTTCTTGCTTTCGAACTGCTAGGTTGGCAGGAGCTGGGGCCAGAGATGGAAGCTCACTCTGTCAGACAGCACTCGGGTCTCAAACTGCCGAGCTACTGACCTTCCGGTCTGCAGTTCAGTGTCTTAACCACTGAGCCATCGCTTGGAGAATATATTTAATTATCCTTCCAAGTTGGAGATAATGAGTGGGAAATATGAGAAGTATTTCTTTGTTCTCCCAACTGCACTTTTGACTCTAGACCTTTGCACTTAATTGGTTGAATGCATGGATTTAGTTACAGGATGGTTTGTACTGGTTTGTACTGTCCATTTAAATTCAAGAGGGGGTAGGATCCAGTTCATCCTCCATATAATCTTATTCTCAATTATTCAGCTGCTGGCTTCATGTAGTGTGATGCGTTGGTTGCAAATACTATCTGTCTACATTAAAAAAATGGAAAGCCCCCACAAGGCAGCTCACAGAATAAAACAAGATAAAATCATTATAAACATAAAACCCTGAGCATTAACCATAGAATTCTGAAGTCTGAAGTCACCGAGAATCCCAAAGCATCTACCTATGCCTGTCTCTTCATAATTTCCAAATCATCAGATGTTACGAGAAACCTGAAGCGGCCATCCCAACTGGCTGACAATCTGGTGTTGAACTCTTTCTCCAGGATGTGTGGTAAAAATTTACCGTATTTTTCGCTCCATAAGACGCACCTGACCATAAGATGCACCTAGTTTTAGAGGAGGAAAACAGGGAAAAAAATATTCTGAACCAAATAGTAGGTAGGTGGGGGGGGGGGAGAAGGAAGGAAGGAAGAGAAAGAAAGGAAGGAAGGAAGGAAGGAAGGAACAGGAAGGTAGGGAGGGAGGGAGGGAGGAGAGAGAGAAAAGGAAGGAAGGAAGGAAGAAAGAAAGACAGACAGAAAGAAAGAATGAAAGGGTGTTTCCCTCCCCCCCTTGCTTGAGCCAGAGTGGCTTAACGCCACTCAGGCCCAGCTCTTCCCTCCCTCCCTCCCCCCCCCCCCGCAGCCCGGGAAAGGTGAGCGGGGGAGGGAGGGGGGTTTCTCCCTGGGCCGGTGGCCATGCCGTGGCCTGGAAAAGGTGAGCGGGGGAGGGGGGTTCTTCCCGGGCCGGCGGCCATGCCATGGCCCGGGAAAGGTGAGCGAGGGAGGGAGGGGTGTTCTCCCCGGGCCGGTGGCCATGCCGTGGCCCAGGAAAGGTGAGCGGGGGAGGAAGGGGGGTTCTCCCCAAGCAGTATTCGCTCCATAAGACGCACACGCTTCCCCCCCACTTTTTTGGGGAGAAAAAGTGCATTTTATGGAGCGAAAAATATGGTACTCTGTAACTTGATATTGTTACAGCCAACAACATAGAGTGGAAATGGTACTATGTGATGGGTGCATTTCCTGTATAGCAAATCATGTCATTGCTTTCACAAAACTTCTACCCACATTAGGGTTGTCCTCCCAGCATGGGATGGGGGGTAGGGTTGTCAGCTCCAGGTTGGGAAACTCCTGGAGATTTGGGGATGAAGCCCGAGGAGGATAGGAACCTCAGTGGGGTACAATGCCATACAGCACCCCCTCCAAAGCATCCACTTTCTCTCTGTAGTCTGGAGATGAGCTGTAATTCTGGGAGCTCCCCAAGTCCCACCTGGAGGTAGGCATCCCTAACCCTTTGATTTAGACCACATGCATGATTCCAAAGCATACTGGCATTCAAATAATCAAGACAGAAATGAGAAAGTGTGTGTGGGGGTGAGGTGGGGGGTGGAGATGCCTTCTCTAGAATCTTCTTTTTGATGCTATTAATGTATGTAACTCCACTGGGACTTTTCTCTTGTTGGCATCCTTTGAAATTCCTCAGATCTTTTTTGCCTGAGGTTGGACTGCTACATTCACTTAGAACTTTGTTTTAGGTGAAATCTAAAGATAACCCCAGGGACATGTGGACTCCGCCTTCCCCTCCTCAGGGAATTTCACTAGTGTGAGGGGGAAACATTTTGTCTTCCTTTGCAGTTCCCAGTGGGTTTTGCCTGTAAAGGAATCCATAGGTCAGATTTCTATTCCAGAATTTTAATGGGAACTGCTTGTGAAGGAGCAACTTATGTGGCTTCCTAAAACATCCAGCCCTTTTAATCCGGAGCATGGAAGGAAGTATTCTTTACCACAGCGTATCGCACAACAAACTTGCTTTACACTAACGTGTTTAGAACAAGAGTGCCTTCGTGGTCAGGATTAAGTCAGTGTGGTAGAGTGTCATATTAGACTGGGAAGATCAGGTTCTTCCATACTTTCCCTGAGGTGATTTGGGGCCAGTGGGGTTTAGGTATGGGGAGGAGTGAGAAGGGGGCACTTTGTTGGGGTCAGGCTCCAGGCTGCAAAACTATTACTCTGATAGGGCCTACTTGTTTTATTCACTGGAGACCCAGTATGGTGTAGTGGTTAGAGTGCTGGATTACAATCTGGGAGACCCAGGTTCTAGTCCTCACTTTGCCGTGGAAGCTTACTGGATGACCTTGGGCTAGGGCTGCCAAGTCAGCTCGGGGGGCGGGAGATCCCCTGCTACAGGGGTTCCCGATCCGCTGGCCAGCATTCGGCCGCCAGGAGGAACCCCACCCCCAAAGTCGTCCAGTCAGGATGACTTCCCCAGCATAATGATGTTACCCGGAAGTGACATCATCACGTTGGGGACGTTGCTGGGACGACACTCTAGCAATCGCCCCAAAACTCTATGGTACCATAGAATTTTTGGGCGATTGCCAGAGTGTCACCCTGGCAATGCCCCCAATGTGATGACGTCACTTCCGGGTGACATCATTGCAGCGCAAGCGCGCACACCGGGGAAGCTCCCGGCCCCAGGAGGACTCCCCCCCACCGGTAAGTCAGAAGGACTTAGCAACCCTACCTTGGGCCAGTCATGCAGCCTCAGCCTCCCCTACCTCACGGGGTTGTTATAAGGATAAAACAGAGAGAAGGCGAACAATATAAGCTACTTTGAGTCCCCCTTGGGGTGAAAGGTAGAGTATAAATGAAATGATAAATACATTTAATAAGTAAAATAGATTTTTTGCTTCATGATTTATTGGATTGTACATATATGATTAGGTCACATGCAGGGAGAGAAGGGGCAGTGATTCAAGTTTCTAACAGATTTATAGAAACTTTGCTTGGGCCTAGGGGACAACCCCATGGCCTAACCTATCATGAAGATAAAATGGAGAGAAGAACCCTGTCCTCTTGGAAGGACTGTTGAGGTAAAAACATGGTTAGTTCTGGTCAATCAAGCCCTGATTAGTTGCCTGAAGTACATGTTGGGAAGTCAGGTTTCTACTAAACCACTGCAGAACAATGTTGCAGAGGGGCTTTCCAGCAGGAAAAAAACAATATGTGGGTGAGAGCACCCCAGCCTCCATTCCCACCTCTCTTCCCTTCATCGCGCCCAACGTTCTCCGCTCCTGTCTTGTACCTTGCTGAAAAGGACTTGGGCCTTTTGCCGAATATGCATTTCCAGCCTCAGTAATAAAGGTGGAGAGGGGGGAGAAAAGACTCTTGGGGGAGCATTGAATTAATTTGATAAATGCACCTGTCAATCTTTTGTGAAGGAAAAGGGGGACTTTCCTTTTTGTGTCACTGAGGAAAAGATATGGAAATTATTTGTTAGCAATCTTTACAGCTGTAGCAGTTCGCAAATAGGTTTGGAGTCTGAAATAGATTGTGACAGAAGCTGAAGACAATTAATCTACAAACTCCCTTCTCTCCATCAAGCAGATGTAAATCTGTTTATTCTTGATAAAAAGGGATTTTCCCCCCCTCAAAAATATGGCTGGGATGCTCAGGCATTCAGGTGTATTAATATGCATGGTTCCCCCCCCCCCGCCCTTTTCTTTTCCACATCTCCCAAACTTATCCCTCTTCTGTATCCTGAAATGCTATGTTTTTAAAAAGAGACAGATGTGCTCTTTTGATAAGGAACCTCTTTGACCTTGATTGTTCGGGATTTTACTTAAGGCAACTCAGCAACAAAGGAAGAGACCTTTTCAAAGACGTGTCCTTTGTGCTTGTTGAGAAAACTGTTTTTTCTTAAAAATAGTCGTAGGCTTCCAGGCTGACTTTAGGGGTAATAATGAAGCTGAGAAACAAGTCAGGTTAACAGGAATTAATGTATGACTGCTAGTCCTGTTCACCTGCCCGCTATTGTGCTTTGTTGAGCTTTTCTTTAGCTTCCCTTGAAATTCCTTGCATGCTTCGGCCAAAGTTTCCTCAAGCTTTGCTTTCATAGAAATGGGGGAGGGGGGCAGGTAGCTCTACACCAGTCCAGGGGGTTCAGTTTTGTCTTTCAAAGCCTCACATGAGACCTCCTGTGTTTCACAGCGCATTACGAAGCCGTAGGCTGATGAAAGATGATCCTGGCTGCATACATTTAGGTATCTGTACCGGAGAATACAAGTTTATAAAGAGGCCTTCTAGAGAACCCCTGACAGGCACATCAAACACTGCTAATTTTGTGCCTCGTGCAGGGCCAGTTCTGTGCCCAAGCAACCCAGGCCAAGCCCTGAGGTACTGCAAGTGCCACTGGGGCCAACAGCATGGGAGAAGGTGTGGCTTATGCCAAAGGTTGCTGGGCTGAGCCTGGCAATCCGCAGGAAGGTCGGAGGTGGCATTGCTAGCATGATGGCCTCACTTTCGGGGAAGACTCAGAAGCTGTTCCTAGGAATACTGCTGCCACTTCTGGGTTTTCCCCCAGTAGTGCTGGCATCATGCTCGCTATGCCAGTGGGGTTGCCAACCTCCAGGTGGCATCTGGCGATCTCCTGCTATTACAACTGACCTCCAGGTGACCAAGATCAGTTCCCCTGGAGAAAATGGCTGCTTTGGAGGGTGGACTCCGTGGCACTACAGGCTGCGAAGGTCCCTCCCCTCTCCAGCCCCCACCCTCCCTAGGCTCCACCCAGATATTTCCCAACTCAGAGCTGGCAACCCTATATGCCAATGAGGAGTTTGTTTGTTTTTTTAAAAAAGAAAACTCCTCCCATGATACTGCTTGGAGCTGTAACAGGAGTTCAGGGTGAGGGATTCAGATGCAATCAGACGCAACCGCGGGTGAGTTGGGGTTTTTTTCCCTATTGTTTTCTGATTCACTTAAATGGGGGATCGAAGAATCGCATCTCTGCCCTGAGGGCTTCCTATGACAGTATGCGATGATGCACATACTGAGAAGGGGAAAAACCGGCATGGCATTGGGATAGCCTGGTTGTCAGAAACTGACATGGGATTGCCTGTTGTGACATATGTTTGATCTGTGCCTAATTGTTTGATCTGTGCCTTAATATACAAGTTCCTAATGAGTTACTCTTTTTTCATATAAGCATTTCCTCGTTTCTACCCCCCCAGCTGCAACGACCAGTTCTTAATCCCTTTTCATTCCCAGGTCCCGCCCGGGAGTTTGCATTGGTTCATCAACCCACTCCGCAGGAATGCGGAGTCTCTCCTGTTGCATAGCTCCGCCCGCTTGTTGCTTTCCACTAGCTTGCTTGCAATTCTGCATAGCCTTTTACGAGCGTGCACACTGAGTGGTTTACCTTGTCTCAAGTTATCTCCTCTCTTGTGTCCTTGAACAGAGGGGAGGAAGAAATACCCTGTGAACTGCATACTTGTTACATTAGCAGGTTTTGAGAAATTGAAAACTAGACTCAGCAACAACTTTGTGCCATGAGAACAAGTACTCCTTTTTCCTTTCCACTGGGAACTAGCTTTCCTGTGTCTTCCGTGAGAATCGGTGTTACTGTTAGAAGCGCGCCAAAATTGTAGCTCACTAATTGGTAGTATACCTGTAACCATGTAGCAGTTTTAGTATATCTATGAATGTAACCCATAGCACTCCATTACTAACAGAACAATTGTATGACTCCAGTGATCTTTCTACAAGTAAAGGACTTTTTACCTGAAGACCTGTTGTGGACTATATTCATTGGGACATTCTCACACTGATCAGACTATCTCGATGCCTTGGGAGCACACTGGCGTGATCAGATGCAGGAAAGTCCGTCTGTGGCCCATAGCAACCTGTTTGTTACTGGATTTTCTGAAGTGTTTTTTTTTCTCCGCCTGTGCAGCAGAGCATAACGGGTTGCCGACAGCTGCGGGGCACTTGCCAGATGTTGGCATCTGATCGCACTCCTTTAATCCACTCGGCATTCGTGCTTATGTCAGGGCGAATTGTGCTTGTGATTGCAGCCCAGGTCAGACCATCAGCCCATCAAGGCCAATCTTGTCTAACTAGACTAGCAGGTGGTTCTCAGGTACAGTACTTTCACATCACCTACTAGCTGATCATTTTTAGTGAAGCTTGATCCTGGCACCTTCTGCGTGCCCAGTAGATGCTCTGCCCCAAGCCATGGCTCCTAGTTAATGAGAAAAATGTCCCTTTCAAAATTGTATGTCTTTACTGATTGTACTTTACTGTTCTTGCTGAGAATCAAAGTGGATTACAGAATCAGAAAGCAGAAATGACCAATACATACAACAAAACAATGCATTAAAACTGGATCTTACAAAGTTAGTGACCAGTGTAATTCAATGAACAATGTTGTAAGAAGTCTCCATTTTTTTTTTTACATCAAAAGTACAGCCTGAGTCCAGAACAATTCTCTTTCACTACCATGCAGTTTCCTTGGTAAAAAGTGCCCTTCTGAACCTTCCTGTTGTACATGTTCTTGTGACATACAGGGTAGGTTCCACCTTTCCTAGACTGATGGGAGATGATGGAATGTTGGAGAGAGACTTTTTGGAAACAGCAGTTAGGCGAGTGGCTGGGAGTTGGCAGCCAGGGAGTTGAGAGGGAAAAGAGGATGTCTGACTGAGTGAAAGTGTAGAAGAGCTGCTTTGAGCTGGCTGAAAAGAGTCAATTTGTAACAAAGGCGTCCAGTATCTGGAATAGGGAATAGTTCAAAAATTCACTGGAAAACGAAGCATCGTAACATCTACCTTTCTTTCTTCAGTGTTATGTTCAAACCATAAAATTTTTGTTTGTTTAAATCTGTGGGCTGTGTGTCTCAGGGAAAGAAACAAACCAGTTAGTATCCTGCTCTATATATGCTTGAGGACATGAATAAATGGTGGCCATGTGTGACTGAAACAGTGTATGAGCCCCAGCCCCAATAATGCAGGAGGGGAAAAAAAAGATTTGAGATCAGAAAAGCAGCTCTTTCTAAATAAACCATTCTTATCCCGATAAAACTGCAATCAAAGTCAAGGGTTTTGTGCGGTTTTTTTAAAAAGTTCTTATAACCATCAACCCACTTAATGTTCAGAAGTCCCATTGATTTCATTTGCATTACTCCATAGTAAGTGATTTGGAGAACGTAGCCTATGATTACAGGAAGCCTGAATCGGGTCGCAGATGATTACGCCAAGTATGCTGCAGTTAATTTTTTCAAGTGTAAATTTTCGTCGGGTTGAAAATACTCTTTCGGAGCCCCTTGATCACTTTTGAGCATTACGTTTAAAATTGCAGCCATTATAGTTTTCCATTTTCAAAAAAAAAGAAAAGATTCCTTGGGACCGAAAAACTACAATGATTCGCACTGCTTTAAATATAAATTCCCTTTAAAAAAAAAAAAAAAAAAAAAGATCACATCTGTCCTTTTAAAATATAAAACAATGTACGTATCATTAGAATTAACTTGCAATAGTCTAAGTAGATGGAGGCCAAGCAATATAGAGAATGGTGTATGAAGACTCTGGTTTCGCATGCATTATTAACCTGGTATTGTTGCTCAGGGGTCCGTTGGAGCGGGAGCGCACAGGAGCGCAGCTCCGGGAGTGAGGAGCCCAGGGGTGGGCACATGACCAAGCCCTGCCCCCTCCTCGGCTTCCCCGAGCAGTGCAGAGGTGCAGCACCCCCGGGGAAAGCCCTGCTAGGGTCTTTATTGTTTTTAATGTTTTGTTTTAATATTGATAATTTTATCATTGTTCCTTTTGTGACTGTGTGCTGCTTTTCCAGAGACTTGCTCAAGGTGGCATATAAATTTTCTAAGCATACCATTTTTTATCTGGGCACATGGCACATAAGTACTGGAGAAATTTCATCAACCCTTCAGCAGCTTCCACCCCATCAGTTTGGTGCAGTGGTCAGGAGTTGGACTCTAATCTGGGAGAACTGGGTTTGATTCCCCACTCCTCCACATGCAGCTGCTGGTGTGACCTTGGGCCAGTCACAAGTTCTCTCAGAGCTGTTCTCTCATGAGCAGTTCTCAAAAGACCTCTCTCAGCCCCACCTACCTCACAGGATGTCTTGTTGTGGAAAGGGGAAGGGGAAGGGATGGGTGGTGCACATGTCCTGGGTATCTCAAGTCTGCTTGAAACCTGGTGGTTTCAAGGGAGCAGGAAGAGAATGAGGGTGTGTTCTTTATGCTTATTTTTATTGCACAGAGTATTGGATGGGGAAGGGAATGGAGGAAGAGCAGGTCAGTTTCACTCACCTGTGGAGTGGAGCCTGAGGGGTGGGTGGTGCCTTCTGACACACTTCCGGTATGTTAGGGGGTGTGGCATATGCAAATGAGTTATGGTAATGAGCTCCTGCACCTCTTTTTCTACGAAATGACCCCTGTTGTTGCTTAATAACAGATAAATATTTTTGTATCTATTTCCATGTATGCAAAGGTTCTTCGGATGGTGTTAAGGGCAAGCAAAACAACCCATGTGATCACTCAGAAGCTTGCCAACAACTGCATGAGGACTGGCTCTACCTCTAGGCAAAACAAGCCAGGGACAGAAATCACACCCATCCCCTGCTAGCTCCCAATTTATTTTCCCTTATTGGCAACAGTCACGGCTTTCACTCCCTTTTCCTTCCCCTTTCCAGTCACCCTTTTCGGTCCATTCTCCTTCCCAGTCATTTCCTTTTCCTTCACCGCCCTTCCAATTTTCATTCCTTTCTCACTACCTCTTCAGTCAGGGCTTTCACTCTCGAAAGCCCCTCGTGCTGCACACCCCAGGTTTGCAAAGACATCTCCCTGAAATGTACTGGGCCCCATTCGTGGTCTCAGGGGAGACCAGGTTTGGAATTAGATACATAAGATGAAACAGCCCATTTCAGCGATTAGATTTTAAGGGTGTCATTAAGAAGCACAAATTTGTCATTAAAAAAAAAATCATCATAGGAAGGGTGCTGTTTGCTTCACCCACACAAATGTCTTCTTGGGACTGCCTCTACATTGCTGGATTCTCACATGCTGGTGGCGGGCCCAGATTGACGAACAAACACATTTTTTTTCTGTATTTCCCTTTTGTTCCCATTGTTGTAACCAGTCTCATTTCTCCCCTTTTTGCTGTTTGGTTTTAGGAGCTGTCTGTCCCGCATACACTTGTTTTATTGTTTTAATATGTGCTCTGCCAAGGATGCAGCCAATGACTGCCTTCCACCAAGTGCTTTCTCCAGCAGAGAAAGGCATCCTTCAACAAAGAACGATTTTTCTCTTTCAGAGGAAACCTCCCCCCCCCCCCCCAGTTAGAAACAAAAGCACAATATGTTTTTAAATGAGGAATCCGGGCACATTTCATTTTCCCCTCAGCCAGATGGCCGTTGTGGGTAACATTGTTTTAATAGCCTGCAGGGGCCCAGTTTGACTCAGGACTGCAGTGTGAGGGGAAGATTCATCCCCCACACCATTTTCCTGAGACAAAATGACCCCTGGGGGAGTTATTTCCCTCATTTGAGGGCTGTACATGGAGTATTCCATACATGTGCAGCTCTAAAATAGGGCAGGTGACTTCCCATGGTGCTGTGTGGTGTCATAAATGGTGGGGAGAAGGAACCCTTCCCCCCACACACACCACAGTACTAAGTCAAATTGGGCCCCCACAACTGCTGCGTGGAAAATGCACTGAGTTTGGGTTCCTCATTTTAAAACTTATTGCATCATTTGGGCTGTAGTCATTGTCCATTGGAGAAAGTATTTCTTCCTTAGAAGAAAACTTAACAGAAAAAAATTGTAGGCTTCATAGTGGAAGGGTGTCATAGGATCATACGCATGGTATTTGTAGTTAGAACATACATATAATCTGTAATGCTGATGCACAGTTAATGTTCAAAACTGCATACTTTTCATAGGAGAAAGTGAGAGTGAGGATGGAGAAAATGGCTCAAAGGTAGATCTGTGTGGTGGCTCAGAGGTTAAGACGCTGAGTTGCAGACCGGAAGGTCAGTAGTTTCGCAGTTCGAGACCCGAGTGCCACATGACGGAGTGAGCTCCCATCTCTGGCCCCAGCTCCTGCCAACCTAGCAGTTCGAAAGCAAGACATTGCAAGTAGTTGAACAGGTACTACTTTGGTGGGAAAGTAACAGCGTTCCGTGTGCCTCAGCTTCTAGTCATGACGGCCACAGGACCACGGAAAAAGTCTTCGGACAGCACTAGCTCTTTGGCTTGGAAACGGAGATGAGCACCGCCCCCTAGAGTGGGATTGGACTGGCTTTCGAGCAAGGGGAACCTTTACATTTACCTTTAAGGGAGAGCAAAACTGATATAAGGGTTTGCAGGTTTGATATTAGAAGGATAAGAGATTCCAAATCCTTGTGAATTATGGTTCTGCCATTAGTGCTGTTTTCGGGCTTTTGCGCAGCCAGATCTGGCTTTTGTGTTGCAACTGTGTGCTGCAAACTTCAGGGGCTGTCAAAAACTGGTCTTAGTCATAGAGAAGTAGTTTGCTTCGTGAAGGAGGTCATTTAGGGTCTGATAAGGTGGTATGTTGAACACAAGTTGGGTTTGGGGGAAACCCAAACCACTCTACATTGAATGTGTGACCTGGAACTCACCTTAAAAATAATATGTGTGTGCGTGGGGGAGGAGATTGCCTCCAGAGTGCAACACGGCAACAGGAGGGACTTTAGCATTCCCTCCCTTCCACCCTGCACACTTTCGCTAGCAGAAAGGGCTGCGGAGAGTGGGCTGTTTGGCTCACTGCCAGTTTATCTGTTTGCCCAGGAGATATGTTTAACATGTCACCTAATCAGACCTTTAGTTCTTGTGGTGTGAATTACAAATCATATTGCTTGTGCTAAAACCGAGGAATATGACTTCAAAACTTGATTAGTGTTGCTGCCTCCTAAGCTGCTCCAGCCTTTTTGTGACCCTGAAGTGACTGGTACCTTTTTGCTAAGCAAAAGAAGGAGGACAGCCACACAGATTCAGGTTTTGACTTTCCAGAATGGTGAGACAGTCAGTTCATTCCTTAATAAGGACAGGGGCAAGGTGAGCAAAAAACAAACAAACAGACAAGAGTTTCTTGTCACGTATTCAGCAAACCATAAATGTCCCAAGGTAGAAGGTGAAACTCCTTGAAGGGCTTTGATTGGGCAGTCAAGGAGTTACTGATGGAAGGGCTTCAAGAGGGAATTGGATAAACATATGGAGCAGAGGTCCATCTGTGGCTATTAGATACAAGGTATAGATAGGAACTCTCAGTCTGGGGCAAGTGATGCTCTGTATTCATGGTGCTTGAGGGGGGAGAGCAACAGTGGGAGGGCTTCTAGTGTCCTGGCCCCACTGCTGGACCTCCTGATGGCACCTGGTATTTTTTGGCCACTGTGTGACAGAGTGTTGGACTGGATGGGTCATTGGCCTGATCCAACATTGGTTTCCCTTATGTTCTTAAGGGCCTAGATGCAAAGTACTTTTACAGGAGTACAAAGAACAGTTTCTACATAATCAATTTGGGTTGCCAAGCAGTGCCTGGAAACTGGCAGGAGGGTTGGGATTGATTTTTTTTTCCCTTAATGCAACCTTATATACTTGCTGGAAGTGACAAATGGCAGCTCTAGGAATATCTGGAAATTCTATGACAAAACCATAGAGTTTCCAATGATTCCTAGAGCTACCCCAGGAATGACAAAGGGTAACTTAAGAAATGGCCAACAGCTCTGTGGTAAAACCATAGAATTTCTGGTGATTCTTAGAGCTACCCTTTGTTACTTCTGGTATGGATACAAGGCTGCATTTTTAATATATATATATATATATATATTATTCTGCAACCACTCCAAGTGGTGCTAGGCAACAGGACCTGGGAGAGGGGGTCCCTTGCCCCAAGGGACAGCTTAGTGATGGCATTACATGATTAAATTTTGTTTCTAACAAAACAGTTGGAATTTTTGTTCTGGATCAAATATGTCCTTTGATTAAACAGCACTCAGAAGTGAAATAAAAATGGAATGTTGTATTTGTCAGTTGCACTTGTCGCCTTGTAAAATAAGCCAGAGCCCCCACCTATCATTCAGTTGGCAGAGAAGGGGAAATTGGAGCAGACTAAATCCTGTCCTCTCCTTCACTAATTGGGAGGGTATTTGCCACACAATAGCCCTGACCTGGGTAGCCTGGGCTAGCCTTATAGTGTCCGATCTCGGAAGCTAAGCAGGGTTGGCCCTGGTTAGGATGGGAGACCACCAAGGAAATTCAGGGATGTTACATAGAGGCAGGCAATGGCAAACCACCTCTGAATTTATCTCGTCTTAGAAACTCTAGAAAGTCGCCATTGGATGTCAGAGCCAGTTCCTGTCTCTGCCATTTGTTTCTTTTGTCTCTGCTATCTGTGTCTATAATTTACATCTAATTATGTTTAGCCTTGGGTTTTATTGCATATCCTGCTTAGTGTATCTTTTTCTCCCCGGGAGGGTGGCTTGCTGCATTCCATTGCGTCATATAACCAGCCTGTTTATCTCTTCTCGTCACCTCCCTGTTTTCCTCTGGAGACTCGAGTGTTTTATCTGTTTTTGTAACCTTGGAGAACTGTTGAACTATTTTCTAAGCCAGGTGCCTGGCCTGCAAATTTCAAGTAGGGGCCACTACGGGGCATGGGGGGAATTTTTAGTGCTTTAGCACCTTTTCGGAACCAAGTGGTCAGGGGGTTTTGCGCTTTTTCTATGTTTATTCTGATTGGCCCTATGCCTGTTCTTACCTGAATGTGGAGGGTATATTAAGCCTTCATGCCTGTAACCAAGTATCTCTAACAAACATGAAGTACCTGAACCATCATTAAGAATAAAAGAACTCTTTGCTTCATCAAAGGTCTGGCTTATTGGTTTGATTCAGAAGTCTCACATTAAGTCAGCTGTGACATGTGAGCCAAAAAAATGCAACCCATAGCTACCGGACTGGGGGATCCTTTACGTATTGCTGCCCAGAATGCACCATGTAGTGAACGACACGTGTGCAGCAGCCTGTTTCCATGTTCCTGTAGATGGATCGGGAAAAATCTGTGTGGGATGTTTAAAACCCAAATGCTGTGTTATCTGTTCAGGAGTCACCATTCTTGATAGCCACAATTTTTTAAAAAAATGCAGCTTGAATTCCAGTTTGAAACTCAGCAGCAGCCTGAAGGCTTCCCCGCCCAGCCATCATTTACACAATTAATTGATGTGAAGGTAGAATGTTTGCTGAAATAAACGGGGCATCAACCTGGCAAAAGTTAATTCATTTCTTAGTTCAGGCAAATATTTGGTGATCTTTTTCTGTTTTCATCCATCCCTGGATTTGCACAGCTTGTATTGATTAAAAATAGGCTAAATGTGGATGGAGTTTGGAAAGACTCTGCAGGGTGAAGCTGTGGGTTGCCAAACTTTTTGAGACTTGGGTCCCAGGTTTCAGGCTATGATCTGACCTAGAATCTGGGCCTACGCATGCAGCCTCTTGAACCACCCACCCTTTACGGATAGCATCTTGGCAAGCAGGGAAGGTGGACATTTTGATTATCCCTGTGGTGGCGGCAGCCAGTTAAAAGCACTCTCACCATGACAGGAATCAAAATGGCAGCAGGTCCACTACCCCTGCAGAGGCTGCCTCCGTGTGACTCTGACTCAGCAAAGGCCCGAGGGTATGCCGGCACTCCTGAAGCACTTGCATGGGAACTGTCACAAATGTGACTCACCCTACAATCTTTGTAGCAATTCAGGGACAGGACAGAGTCCATAGATTATGTTTCAGAGTGATAGGCACAGCCTCCTCTAACTGACCTAGTGCATAGTAGGTCTACTTTCTGGCTGATCTCAGTCATAGCGGTGGAATACAGGGAGGGAGATGAAGAGAGGAAAAATAGCTGGAGCAGCGATGAAATTGATGGGTTGGACCCACAGAGCCCATTCTGCACGCAGAAGGCATCCGGTAGTCTTAGCTGCAAGCACATGGCAGTTAGTTTTATAGCCCCACGGTCATGTGACCTGACGATGGACAGCCAGAGTCTATAAACCTACCTGTGCTTAGAGGCAGGAGATGTGGTGGCACCTTCGCTCTCTCTCTTTATGTGCTAGCCAAAGAGCAGAAATGGTAACTATACAGGGGCAAGTATAAATTCGATAAGCAGCAGTAATAAATACTATTAGAAAACAAGCACTGCACTCAAACGCAAACAAAACAAATATATAGATATAACTACGGGTATATTTTAACAATTCAATGGACCATTATCGTAACTCATGTCATTATCACTCTATTTTACAGACATCAATGAAACTTATTAACAGCAGCTATTAAAGCCAAAAGTATGAATAACACAGCTGAATCCAGCTGAATCCAACGAAGACTCCGGATTGTGTTCTTCGTTTCGATAAATCTTTGTCAGAAGACTTATATTAGCTTCATTGAATACTACATATTAATTTCACCAGTTTCACTGAGATGAGGAAACTCCATGTTTATGTAATAAGCATAACTACTACTGAGCAGAAATTGCTTCATCCATTAACAAGAAAAAAAAGTATAGATGGGCTACTGATCCTACAATGGAACTACTCTCATGTGGCCAGCATGCCTTGAGAGTAGTTCCATTGTATAGTATAGCTGGGCTACTGATCCTACAATGGAACTACTCTCATGTGGCCAGCATGCCTTGAGAGTAGTTCCATTGTATAGTATAGCTGGGCTACTGATCCTACAATGGAACTACTCTCATGTGGCCAGCATGCCTTGAGAGTAGTTCCATTGTATAGTATAGCTGGGCTACTGATCCTACAATGGAACTACTCTCATGTGGCCAGCATGCCTTGAGAGTAGTTCCATTGTATAGTATAGCTGGGCAACTGATCCTACAATGGAACTACTCTCATGTGGCCAGCATGCCTTGAGAGTAGTTCCATTGTATAGTATAGCTGGGCAACTGATCCTACAATGGAACTACTCTCATGTGGCCAGCATGCCTTGAGAGTAGTTCCATTGTATAGTATAGCTGGGCTACTGATCCTACAATGGAACTACTCTCATGTGGCCAGCATGCCTTGAGAGTAGTTCCATTGTATAGTATAGCTGGGCTACTGATCCTACAATGGAACTACTCTCATGTGGCCAGCATGCCTTGAGAGTAGTTCCATTGTATAGTATAGCTGGGCTACTGATCCTACAATGGAACTACTCTCATGTGGCCAGCATGCCTTGAGAATAGTTCCATTGTATAGTATAGCTGGGCTACTGATCCTACAATGGAACTACTCTCATGTGGCCAGCATGCCTTGAGAGTAGTTCCATTGTATAGTATAGCTGGGCTACTGATCCTACAATGGAACTACTCTCATGTGGCCAGCATGCCTTGAGAGTAGTTCCATTGTGTAGTATAGATGGGCTACTGATCCTACAATGGAACTACTCTCATGTGGCCAGCATGCCTTGAGAGTAGTTCCATTGTATAGTATAGCTGGGCTACTGATCCTACAATGGAACTACTCTCATGTGGCCAGCATGCCTTGAGAGTAGTTCCATTGTAGGATCAGTAGCCCATCTATACTTTTTTTCTCTGGTGGGGTGGAATTCTACAGGGCAGTTAGTAGGATGCCTTGATCTCCCCTCCACTAAGCATTGACATGCCAGGCTGTGCCATCTCTGTGTCCCTCTCCTCGGAGGGCTTCTGACCTTTCCCAAGCCTGGCAGGCAGGGGCAAGACAGGACAGCAGCATTATGGTATATGATATTTGTCATACAAAACAACTCCAAAGTCAAATGTATTTCTTCCTTTTCCATGGAAAAGAGGCCTTTTAACTTAATGTGTTTGACGGTCATGATTCAGTTTTAAAAGATAGGCATTGTTTCTATTCAGATTTTAAACCATTTCCTCAACTGAACAAGCCTCATTTGAATTTTAAAAATGGGTTTTATTGTAACAAATTGTTGATTGTTATCCATCCTGGAGGCAGGCTGTGTGTGTGTGTGTGTGTGTGTGTGTGTATGCGTATATGTATATGTGTATGTATGTTAGTAATATTCCGTTCAAAACACAACTAATACGTTAAAAATCTTCTGATACATAAAGATACCAATAGCAGAGATAATGAAATGAAATAGCAAACCCTCCCAATGCCCCTGGTAGAATTAAATTTATATGCCTGAGCTTTAGTCACAGCTCCAAAACTCATTATAAACCAATAAAGTTCAAATATTATATCAGGAGCTGGTAATTTAAAGTCAGCGCTTGATGTGCAAGATAGTTGTGGTCAGTGTAATATTGAAGTGCCTGAACCATCCTCTAAGTGGTCGTTTATGACTCTCCAAGGAGAATCTCACCCACGATCTCTTCCGCATGCACAGTGGACCACAGGTTTCGGCAAATTGTTGCTGAGCAGCAGAGGTATGGAGAAAATTACTTCTTCAGTAAAAAAGAATTTGAAACACACATTCAGTAGCAACAACACAGTCGACATACAGAGTTGCATTTGAGGAGGGGATTACACATGGTGGCTTAGGGTTGCCACCCCACACCCCCCCCCCCCCGGCCACTGGCAGGAGGTGGGTGGGTAGGATTGTCAGCTCCACACTGGAAAATGTTGGGATTTGAGGGTGGTGCCTGGGGAAAACAGGGGCCTCAGTGGGGTATAATGCCATAGAATCCCGGGTAACCAATCCAGGGTACTCCAGGTAGGGTTGCCAGCCTCCAGGTGGTGCCTGGGGATCTCCTGCTTTTACAACTGATCTCCAGCTGACAGAGATCAGCTCCCCTGGAGAAAATGGCTGCTTTAAGGGTGGACTCTATGGCATTGTACCATGCTGAGGCCCCTCCCCTCCCCAAACCCCACCTTCTCCTGGCTCCACCCCCAAAGTCCCCAGGTATTTCCCAACCCGGACTTGGCAACCCTAACTCCAGGGTTATGGACCTCTGTAGTCTGGAAATGAGCTGTAATTCTGGGGAATCCCCAGGTCCCACCTGGAGGCTGGCATCCCTACTGAGTGGCTTCAGTCAAGCAGAGGGGGTCCACAGATGAAGAGGGATAGTTTTGGTGGTTCTTTCCTCCCCCTAGTTCCTCCCTCATGCTGTTCCCCACCTCCCAGGAGCAGCATTTCAGGGATCATTTAGGGCTGTGGAAGCAGGGAGAGATGGTGAAGTACTGCTCTTCTGTCAGAGTTGCCAGTTCTGTTAGGAATTTCCTGAAGATTTGGGTGTGAATCGTGAGGAAGGCAAAGTGCACTCATGGTTTCTCAGCTCAATATGACAACTGGGGACCTTTGAAGAAAAATGGAATCCTACTGATCAGCTGAGAAGAATGGGGCTGCATTCAATCTCTCTGACGTCCTCGCCACTTGCTAAAGAAGTGGTGGGACTTCCGTCTTTTTGGATGGGCTAGGCCCCAGTTGCTTTGTATGTGCCCTGTTGGATCCCGCTCCCATCTGTGTTGATCTTAATTTCCCCTCATCCTCTCCCTCTTGCAGAGCCTCTGGCTCCCTTATCATAATGTTGTACATCAGGGGTCCCTAACCTTCTTGAGTCTATAGACAACTCTGAATGGGCACTACTGCAAAATGGCCACCATTGGGGCTGGGACCAATCACAAAACCATGGGAAGTTCCAAGGCAAGCGTCCTTTTATGAGCGTCCTCCCTGCATACACAAAGGTGGTACCTCCTGGGCTCTTCTGAAGCACCTCCTGCTCCTATGAGGTGAAGTCAGGATTGGCTCTTGGCTTTGATGCTTTGTGGAAGAAGGAAGAGGGCACCAGGAAATGAATTAGCAGACACCACGGTGGCCATCGGCACCGCACTGGGTATCACTGGTGGACATTTTCTCTGTGTTTGCTTGAAGATTCCTTGTCAGTCATTCCAAAGATGTCCACTGCAAGTTCTCTGTTAAACTACCTGGGTGAATGGCTGCTTGAAGTTCTATCGAAAGAGGTAGCAGCAGTTGTCAGGCTGGCCTAGGAACTGGGGAGTGACAGGGAAGTGCGGTCACAAGGGATCCGTGGTGTCAGGGCAACTTTCTCTCAGAACACTGAAGGAAGGCAGTGTGAGAGTCACGTGTTCCCATATTTCACAGGTACATAGCTGTGTAGTGTCATCATTAAGGGACTGTGAATAATTGTACATGTAGGTATGTTAGAGTGTTTTAATCTATTGAGTTTTGCTGTATATTAAATTAATATTAATAACTTTTTGGATGATTTGCATATCCTGCATAAATGAGTATTTTAAGGGAACCTATCAAAGCCAGACTGAGTTTGGGGGAATGCAAATACAAGGTAGGGGGAAAGAATGATGTGGCATTTTCAGTTAATAAGCAGTCCCTGAATCTCATAGTTATCTTTTCACTCCATTTTTATCCCGCCGTATGGCGGCATCCTGTATTCCTCCCTTCTCCCATTTTAGTCACCCAACAAGCCTGTGAGGTTAAGGCAAGAGAGAACAACTGGCTAAGGGTATCCACGGAGTTTCCTAGCAGAGCGGATGTGAACCCGGGTCTCCCAGAGCAAGGCCAGTATACTGCCTGCTATCCTACAGTGACTTAAGTGTACGGACTCTAATCTGGGAGAACTGGGTTTGATTCCCCGCTCCTCCACTTGCGCCTGCTGGATGACCTTGGGCAAGCCATAGTTCTGTCAGAAGTGTTCTTGAAAAAGAGCAGTTTCTGTCAGAGCTCTCTCAACCCCACCTACCTCACTGGGTGTCTGTTGTGGGGAGGGGAAGGGAAAGGAGTCTGTAAGCTGCTCTGAGACTCTCAGTGAAGGATGGGGGTATAAATCCTATCTCTTCTTCTTCTTCTTCTATGTGTAGTTTCTTTGTTCTTTAGCTGTGGCTTCTCCATATCTTTAACATATCTTTCAAATCCATCTCAGTCAAAGAAACTGAAGGGTTATATTATAATATGTTCCTTGTCAGTGTACTTTTTATATTAATTTGCATATCGGTAATTTTGCCTTTCACAGCCATTCTCTGTCACCGCTGTTTCAAACAGATCATCAAGTGTGGCTGGGAGAGTAACGAATTCTCTGGTAGTCAGGGAGGAAGGAAGGTGAGGGGGTTAGATTACATTCAGAAGTACACTGCCCTGTGAGTTAGCCCCATTAACCACACTGGGACTTACTTCTGAGTAGAGCTGCTCTAGGCTGGGTCCTTTAGTTATATGTTGTGTGTGTATGTTGGCAAAGGGAACAATTGCTGTAGTTTTAGTGTAGCTTACATTTTATTTATTTATTTATTTCAACTTATATCCCGCCTAGCCAGGAAACCGGCTCTAGGCGGCTAACAACATAAGATCAAACATACAGAGTTAAAATACGCAACATATAAAATCACATTAAAATACATACACTTAAGCAGTAAAATCGAACAGATGGCAGCAGATACAAACCAACACCAAAATCAGCAACCTACTTATTTCCGGCCAGGAGGCTTCCACCAAAGATGTTCTAGAGGTGACTCACCAAGCCACCTGCTAATGGCCATTCCCTCCGGTGGCGGCCCCAAAAGCCTGGCAGAAGAGCTCCTCTTTGCAGGCCCCGCAGGGCCCTGATGTTCTCCGGGAGCTCATTCCACCAGTGGGGAGCCGCCACCGAGAAGGCCCTATTCCTGGTGGTTGCCAACCTGGCCTCCCTCAGACCCGGAAGGGTCAGGCAATGTTGAGTGCCTGACTGCAGTGCTCTCTGGGGTGTATACGGGGAAAGGCGGTCCCTTAGGTAGGCAGGCCCCTGACCATATAGGTCTCAGCACAGGCCAGACATGGTCCCTCACCGAGAGGCCCATCAGCAGCCTGGCCGCGGCACTCTGCACTAGCTGCAGGCTCCAGAGCTGGGTCAAGGGCAGCCCCATGTAGAGAGTATTACAGTAGTCTAGCCTCGAGGTGACCATAGCATGGATCACTGTTGCCAGGTCATTGCGTTCAGTGTTGCCAGGTCATTTTAGATAACTGACAATTGACTACCCACTGGGGGGCAGTTTTAATGAGGGTTGTAAACTGTCCTAGAGAAAGATGTCCTACCTCTTTAATAGAGGCTTAAGGGGATGTTATTCACTGGGACCGATTTCACACAGGCGCTGCCCCGGTGTTCTTCCTCCGTTTGCCCCGGTGCTGTGCTTGAATTTCACACTATTTGCCACATGGCACATTTTGACCCGCAGCTCCGCCCGATCGTCCCCGCGGCTTCAGTGATCCTCAAAAACAGGATCACGGAAACCGCGGGGAAGATCGGGCGGAGCCACAGGTCAAAATGCGCCCTAGGGCAAATAGTGTGAAATTCAAGCACAGCACCGGGGCAAACGGAGGAAGAACGTCAGGGCAGAGCTAGTGGGAAATCGGCCCAGGTGATGCTGGTAGTAGAAAAGAGTAAGAGTCCAGTAGCACCTTAAAGACTAACAAAATGCTAGTGTGTAGGAAGATGGGAACCTGATTGCAATTAAAGGGACATATTTTGCCCATCCCTGGCTTGAATGTGTCTCTGATGGGATTCACTGCCACAGGAGGTGGTGGCAGCTGCAAGCATGGGCGGCTTCAAGAGTGATTGGATAAACCTATGGAGCAGAGGTCCATCAGTGGCTATGAGCCACAAGATATAGATAGGAACTCTGGGGTAAGTGATTCTTGGTGCTTGGGGGGGGCAAGAGTGGGAGGGCTTCTGGAGTTCTGGCCCCACTGCTGGACCTCCTAGTGGCACCTGGTATTTTTGGCCACTGTGTGGCACAGAGTGTTGGACTGGATGGGCCATTGGCCTGATCCAACGTTGGCTTCTCTTATGTTCTTAAACTTTGTTGGTCTTAAAGGTGTTGTTGTACTCCCTTCCTTATCTGTCATAACTGGAAAAAGTATGGAATACTGCAAAGCACTGGTCAGGGTAGCTCCGTAAGACTGTCCCAGTAAAATGACTTTATAGAAAGCCATTTGAACAAAAGCTTCCGGGGTAATGTGGCCTGATAGTAGCTTGTTTCATGGAAATAACAGCTTTCAGTTACAAGAGTCCATAAATCCATTAGGATTTTTACAGAGGCGCTCCACAAAGCGTCTCTTACAAGGCAAATTTGACAATGATTCATATTTAAATGAGTTTGCAGCTGCCATGGACCGGAATATCCAGACTTGGTTGAAGTCAGCAGAAAACTTTCCATTGAGTTCAGTGATCCTGCGATAAGAGGTCATGTGTACAGATCAGATAATCAGGCCATGCATAGCAATAACCAAACTGGGAATGAACCATCTCTTTGCAGATCAGTTCAGCCTACTAAACCTTATCTCGTCAGCTACTGAGCTCTGAATGCCTGACTTCAGCTGAACAGTCACTTAAAATTCCATTGCATTTGTAGCTGTGCAGTTTTTGTAGAGAAGCCACCCTATACTGAGTCAAGCCATTGGTCCTTCTGTTCCACTGTGTGGGGTTGCCAGATTCCCCAGCCACTGGCAGGGATGGGGGGTAGGGTTGCTAGATCCAGGCTGGGAAACTCCTAGAGATTTGGGGATGGAGCCTGAGGAGACGAGTGACCTCATTGGTGTGTAATGCCACAAAGTCCACCTTCCAAAGCATCTGTTGTCTCCAGGGTAGCTAATAGACTCAAGATGAGCTTTAATTCTGGGGGATCCCCTGGTCCCACCTGAAGGCTGGCATCTCTACACTGGCACTGGCTCTCCATGGTCTCCAGTGGAGCTCTTTCTCAGCCTCCTTAACTCACATAGAAAAGGCAAACCTTGGAAACTATCACCAGCTGTATCCTTAGTTCTCTCAAAGGGGCAGTCAACACACAATCGAAGAAAATGTGGGATAAAGGTCCAGACCCACATGAAGAAGAGTAGGTTTTTATACCCTGTTTTTCTCTGCCTTAAGAAGCATCAAAGTGGCATACAGTTACCTTCCTCTCCCCACAACAGTCACCTTGTGAGGCAGGTGGCCTGAGAGAGTTCTGAGAGAATGGTGATGGGCCCAAGGTCACCCAGCAGGCTTCATGTGGAGGAGGAGTGCAGAATCAAGTCTGGTTCTCCAGGTTCTGATCCACCTCACGACACTGGCACATGCACATAATCTATCTGAGTAGGGTACTCCTTGGAATCTACCCACCAAAACATCAGAAGAGAAAGCATCAAGCCTAGCCAAAAGCAAAGTCCTCTGGTATTCTGGGACAGAGATGGAATGGTAAGAGGGAGTACAGTTACAATTATTAGTATCAGAACAAAGTTTGAGTCCAGTGGCACCTTTAAGACCAACAAAGTTTAATTCTGGGTATAAGTTTTTGTGTGCATATATCTGAAGAAGACTGATTTCCCACTAGCACTGCCCTGGTGTCGGGTCCTCCTTTTGCCCCGATTGCCTGCTTGAATTTCCCACTGTTTGCCGTGGGGCGCATTTTGACCCGGGGCTTAGCGTGATTGCTCCATGACTTTGTGATCCTCAAAAACCAGGATCACCGAAGCCGCAGAGGAAATTGCGTGAAGCCCCAGGTCAAAATGCGCCCCGCAGCAAGAAGAAGAAGAGAAGAGATTGGATTTATACCCCACCCTCCACTCCCCAAGGGAGTCTCAGAGCGGCTTACAAACTCCTTTTCCCTTCCCCTCCCCTCCCCACAACAGACACCCTGTGAGGTAGGTGGGGCTGAGAGAGCTCTTTCTCAAGCTGTCCTTGAGAGAACAGCTGGTACAGGGCTATGGCTTGCCCAAGGTCATCCAGCCAGGTGCAAGTGGAGGAGTGGGGAATCAAACCCGGTTCTCCCAGATTAGAGTCCACCCACTTAACCACTACACCAAACTGGCAAATAGTGGGAAATTCAAGCAGGCAATCGGGATAAATGGAGGACCCGTCGCCAGGGCAGCAGTAGTGGGAAATCGGTCAAAGTGTGCTTCTACCCAGAATTAAACTTTGTTGGTCTTAAAGGTGCCACTGGACTCAAAATTTATTCTATTGCTTCAGGCCAACGTGGCTACCTACCAGAAATAATAATAATAATAATAATAATAATAATAATAATAATAATAATGAGGAATGTCGGGGGCCATGTGGGGTCTAAGCAGAATAATAATAATTATAATTATAATTATTATTATTCTGCTTAGACCCCACATGTCCCCCGACATTCCTCCTTGTTGTTTGGCTTCTCTGGTTGGGTTTTCCTTTTTTAAACATTTCTAAGTTTAGAACGGCAGGTGCTGATGCCCACCTCACATTCTTAGCCCCAAGTATTTCCAGGACTTGTTGAATCGAACTGAAATGACTTCCAAGTCATTGTGTGTGGGATCCCAGCCTGTGGTGATGGTGGATGATCCGCATGCAAAGCGGTACATCGCCTTTGTTGTTGCAGGGAGATCCAAGCACCTTTCCCTCAGGTTGCGCATCTGTGGTGATAAAACTGCATTTTTCACAGTCATAAATAACAATTGTCACTTGCCAAAAACTAGATTGTCTGTTGCAGGATTTTATTTATTTATTTACTCGGAATAAGGCCCGTTGTGGAAATAAATACAACGGGCTCTAGAAAGAGGCTCCGGGAGAGTGCCAAGGCCTTGGCCACTCAACGTCAATTTGCTGTGGAAACCTCAGCAGGGTATAAGGACACAGAGTCCACCATTTTCTCCAGGGGAACTGATCAATGCTATCTGGAGAGCAGTTGTAATTCTGAGTGATCTCCAGCCCTCACCAGGAGATTGGCAGGAGATCATGCTTACCTAAGAAGGAATGGCTGGTTTGGAGGGCAGAATCTATGGCATTGTACCTGTCTGAGGCCCCACCTCTTCTCAAACCTCACCCTCTCCAGGCTCCTTCCCTCAAATCTCCAGGAATTTCCCACCTGAAGCTGGTAACCATATCTCCTTCCATCAATCTACCTTTACTTCCCCCTTACTGTTCAGCTTTCCATCTCCCCCCCACCTGCAGCCTCCACTGTGCTCTGAAGCCCTGACTGCCATGTCACATTGGCTGTAGGGGGGCATCTCAGCAGGGTATAAGGACACAGAGTCCACCATGTTCTCCAGGGGAACTGATCAATGCCATCTGGAGAGCAGTTGTAATTCTGAGTGATCTCCAGCCCTCATCTGAATATTGGCAACAGTGGTTCCCCAAAGGGAATAGCTGGTTTGGAGGGCAGAGTCTATGGCATTGTACCTGTCTGAAGCCCCACCCCTCCTCAAACCTCACCCTCTCCAGGCTCCATCCCTAAAATCTCCAGGAATTTCCTACCTGGAGTTGGCAACCCTATCTCCTTTCCAGCCAAGCATCAACCTACCTTTATTTCCCCCTCACTGTTCAGCTTTCCATCTCCCCCCCCCCCCCCCCCCGCAGCCTCTACTGTGCTCTGAAGCCCTGACTGCCATGTCACATTGGCTGTCGGGCAGGGAGGGCATTTCAGCAGGGTATAAGGGCACAATGAGTTTTCTCCAGCAGACCAAAATATGTGTGGAAAGGGCCCTTTACTGACAGAAACCAAGCTTGGTTAACCAGCAGCAGGCACCGAGGAGAAAGTAGAGTTCTCAGCTCTGAGTAGGGAAATACCTGGAGAGTTGTGGGGGGTGGATACTGTGGAGGGCAGGTTTTGGCAGGGGGGGACAGAAGGACCCAGCAGGATTTTCCCAACCTGGGGCTGGCAACCATACTCAGGACTGGCCCCAATGAGTTCCCCAAAAAGGCGTAGAAAGGGTTTTGTTCCTTTGTCTTTTTACTGACAGAACCAAGCTCGGTTGCCTACCAACAGCCACTGAGAGAAAAGTTAGAATGCTTTGGCTGGTGGCCTCTATGGCATTCTATCCAGCTGAGGCCTCTCTTCTCCCCTCCCCAAACTCTGGCTTCCTTAAACTGGCTTCCTTACCTGGAGCTGGCAACCCTATGAGTTCCTCACAACAGCCCCTGAGGGAAAACAGTCCCACACAGGAGCTCAGCAAGAGAAGTGTCTTCGTCAGGAGACACAGTGCTTCTGACAGATAACAGTGGCTGAAAGGGGAGTGGGCGGGGAAGAGGAGCAGACCCAGTACCTAACCAATGGCATGCGAGTACTCACAGCCAGTGTATTGTTACACCGTAGGAGTGACAGGTCAGGCAGCCAAAGGCTGTGGGAGCATGTGGAACGTTGAGGCAAGAGGGACACGAAAACTCTTTTATTATAAAGAGAGATTTGGTATTCCATTGCAAACTGCCTAATTTAGGCCTCTAACACTAGTAAGATTTGGGAGGTAATTAGATCTGACACAAAGTGTAAATATGCCTGGAACTAAAACAGGTGCTTAATTTGCAAGGTTCTAAATTGAAAATCAATTCAGCTTTAAAAGGGACGGCCTTGGTATCTTTTGGAGAAGAAAGTATAGTTTGAACTAACTATTACATTAGAAATACAGCAGCCACTGTTGTGAGTTTAGTTATCTCTGTCTCGGTGTATTTGTTTTTGTGGATTCTGTAATTTTATGGATAGCTGTGCATCCTCTTGAACTGACCAACTTTTTGAGGTGTACTTTTAGCTCCAGTGTATTTTGGGGCCCTCCTACTGTACAAGAGCATTCAGGATATGGCCTTACATTGCTAATTTTGGATGACTCAGTGCATCTTGGGATGGGCAGGAGCTTCTGGGTAATTTTAGCGGTTTTGTCATAATAATAAAAATGCCATCAATTTGCAGCTGTCTTATGGTGGCCTGGCATGAGGTTTTCAGGGCAAGAGATGAGCAGAGGTGGTTTGCCCTTGTCTTCTGCTGAACAGCAACCGTGGTCTCTTTTGGTGGTCTTCCATCCAGGTACTAACCATGGCTGACCACAAGCTCAGACGAGACTGGATTATTGGGGCTGCTTGATTTTTGTCTTGAAATGTTTTACCTGAATCAGTCTTTGGTCTGTTTGGGCCAGGATTGTTTACTCAGACTTTTAGTGGTTCTCCAAGGTCTCAGGGAGGTAGGGGACTTTCCCAGTCCTTCTTTCTGAGATCCTCTTACCTGAGTATGCCAAGGTCATTGTGCATGCAAAGCATGTGCTCTACCACTAAACTCTGGGCTCTCCCTAGGATTGCCAGCTCTGAGTTGGGAGATACCTGGAGATTTAGGGGGGTGGAGCCTGGAGAGGGGGTTGGGGGAGGGGGGATCTCAGCAGGGTATAATGCCATAGAGTCCACCTTACAAAGTAGCCATTTTCTCCAGGGAAACTCATCTTGGTTGTCTGGAGATCAATTGCAATAGCAGGAGATCTCCAGGGACCACCTGGAGGCTGGCAACCCTGGTTCTCCCAATACCGTAAGTTTGTACAAGCACACTTAGCTAGCAAAATATAACAAATGTTTACACAGTATTCCATTCTCTACTTGCACTCTGTTAATGAATACCAGTGGGGAAAACGTTATGGATTGTGTTTCTTTGTAATTGTGTGTGTTCGCACCCACATAACAGTTTGACACAGTTGTCTTGTAGAATGCTTTCCACTCATTTCTACAATTTTCTTAATTTGCCAGGGTATTAATAGATCACACAGAGTCATGGACAGCAATGTCCATGTTGTTTTAATTACTTACAAATGCAACACAGTCTGTCTTAATTAGCTGAGTCATCACTCAAGTTTCCCCACTCCCCCAAAAAGCAGACTGTTAAAATAATGAATATCCCCCCCCCCCAAGCCTATTGTTACAAAATGCTTTTTCATAGTTAAGTTGCTGAAAGTCAGATTGCTGGAAGTTGCCATGCCTACCGAACAGGATCCTTAGGTTTTAGGACCACAGTGGCATTTAGAGATAGGGTTGCTAACCTCCAAGTGGTGGCTGGAGATCTCCTGCTGTTATCACTGGTCTCCAGGTAACACAGATCAGTTCACCTGGATAAAATGGCTGCTTTGGAAAGTGGACTCTATGGCATTATACCCCGCTGAAGACCCTCCCCTCCCCAAACCACACCCTCTTCAGGCTCCACCCCCAAAATCTCCAGGTATTTCCCAACCCAGAGCTGGCAACCCTATTTAGAGAGGGTACCTCCCTTTTCTCTCCCCCCCTTGATCAAATTTGAATATTTCCAGTGAATTCCTGGGATCTTCATATTAAATGTGATTGTTGTCATTAAAAAAATAGATCAGCTCAGGTACTGATATTATGAGTTATTGTTGCCAGGTCTGGATTGGAAAATACCTGGATCCGGGAAAGGGTGGGATTTGGGAAGGGGAGGGGCCTCACCATAGAGCCCACCCTTCAAAGCAGCCATTTTCTCCAGGGGGAGCTGATCAGCTGTAAAAGTGGGTAATCTCCAGGTCCCACCTGGAGGCTGGCAACCCTAGTATGAGTGTAGAGTTTAGGTTTCAGCCCAAGGCCAAGTCCCTTTGCTTGAAGAAAACCACGTGAGAGAGGCTACAGAATCCCTACACGTTACGCTAGACTCAAGGAGCCCTGTGCCTTCTGTGCATTTCTTCACCTTTTAAAGCAGCTGCCAAAGGAGGCAGAGGGTCAGTGGGGAAACCAGCAGCACGAAGTTGCCGTGAGGGATATTCTTACCTGTGAGGTATCCATAGCACATGACAATGCCCAGGCATGTCCGAATTTATTGTGTACGTCATCTATTGGGCCATATTTTTTTTAGCTCCTGGGAAAATAGAACTCGATAGATTTCTGAAATCAAACTGGAAATCAAAGTGTGTATGTGACTGGTGTTTTTAATACCCAGGGTTCATCACGTAGAAAAAGAGGTGCAGGAGCTCATTAGCATAACTCGTTAGCATAACTTATTTGCATATGCTACACTACCTGACATCACCAGAAGTATGTCAGAAGGCAAGAAAGAAAGGAGAGAGAGAGAGAGAGAGAGAGAGAGAGAGAAAGAAAGAGAGAGAGAGAGAGAGAGAGAGAAAGAAAGAAAGAAAGAAAGAAAGAAAGAAAGAAAGAAAGAAAGAAAGAAAGAAAGAAAGAAAGAAAGATGGCAGAGAGGGGACAGCTACTAATCCAAGCCTCAGAAATACCACTATTCTGGGAGGATAGCTTCAATAGTGGCTGAAGCCTTCAGAAGGCTGGTCGGAGGAACAAGGACCTTTCCAGGGGACGGGGTCATTTTCTGCAGCCATGACACAAGCAGGCATTCCCCCGCGGGGGGGGGGGGGGGGCTGGCACCAACTCCCGGAGCTGCGCTTCCCCGAGCTCCTGCTCAAAATGACCCCTGTTAATACCGATGTGTGTTCTAACTTTCTGCATTTAAACCTCAAAGCCATCTCTCACTGGTGATAGCCAAATCTGTAGGTGTGGGTTCCAGGAGCTCCTGTTAAGGAACTACGTACTATAATTTTTTTTGTTGTGTCTGAGCCACAGTGAAACAGAAGATTTTCTTCTACACTGTCAATTTGCACTGTAACCCTTTGCCCATATACATCCTGACAGGTTTGATCTATCTTGATAATGTTACTACAGAATATGTTCAGGTATTAGAAAGTCGATTACGAAAATGCTCTATCATACACTGAATTTTCTTTGCAATTTAATCTCAAATATGGCTAAAAGCAGGTCTTTTAACTTTGCTGAGAATGTCCCTCTCTTTTGAAATTCTCCATCTCCAGAAGAACCAGAAATACTTTCTAAAATTGATATACTGACCCTGGAGAACACTGTGCCTTCTGAACCGGAATATTGTACGCATTAATTCCAAGTAATTAGGGTTTCCTGTGCCTGCATAGGAATGCAGCCTTCACCAAGCAGTCTGTGATGAACAGATGTGAGTGTAAGGATACCATTCCCCAGGTGGAGGTGGGAGATCCCCCACTTTTGTGGGCTGTTGCTTGCCGTTGGTCAGCTATCCGACAGGAAGGAATTCCCCCCAGATACCATGTGTGGTGCACTGATATTGGTGATGTCGGGGGTGACACTGCTTTTTGGACAAAACTCTATGGTTTGAGCTGTTTTTACCACAGAGTTTTACCCCCAAAACAGAGTGTCACCCCCAGTGTTGCCGACACACTGACATAACTTCCTGGTGACACCAGCGCATCGCACAGTGTCCCCGCCTACCCCAGAATGCCCCCCAGATCCGCCTGCCAGTGCGATGATGGGACCTGGGAACCCTAGAATGATGGTTCACGGGTTATTTATTTGTTTGTTTACTTTATTTATACTTGTGGTTGCCTGCATGGGGCTTGTAACTGGTGGGGAACCCCTTGTAGGTTACAGAGTGGTGTCACCATTGATGGGCTGATGTCATTTCCTGTGTGACTGGAAGTGATGTTAGTGCATTGCCGGTGATGCACTCGCATTCAGACAAAACTGCATAGTTTATCCATAGAGTTTTGACCAAATGCTAGCACAACACCAGCAATGTGCTGACATCACTTCTGGTTGCACAGGAAGTGATGTCAGCATTTTGGGACACTGGCAGCCCCCCCTTACTGCAATTTTTCTCCTGCCACCCAGCTGAATACCAGTGGAAAGCAACAACTGGGGGTGGGAGATCCCCCACCACAACAGGAATATAGCTACCCTGTTTATACCTCACCTTACTGCCAAGGGGGGATTTAAAGTATCATACATCTTTGTCTTCTCCTTTTTTTTATCCCCCCAGCCACCCTGCCAAGTAAGTTATGCTGATATATGTGACTGGTTAATGTGAGCTAGGGATGCCAACTCTGGGTTGGAAAATTCCTGCAGAGTTTGGGGGTGGAGCCTTGTGAGGGCAGAATTTGGAGAAGGGAAGGGCCTCAGTGGGGTATGATGCCATAGAGTCAACACTCCAAAGTAGCCATCTTTTTCAGGGCAACTGATCTCCGTCGCCTGGATATCAGTTATAATTCCAGTGATCTCCAGGCCGCCCACCACAAGGTTGGCAACCCTAACGTGAGCTGATCTCCTCAGGAACCCCAATTCAATGTTACAGCTTTTGCAGGGACTCAGACTGTGGTAGGAGATCTCAAGTTTGGATGATTTTATCCCACCTCAGCAACAACAGCTAAGTTTGGGTTCTGATATGAGAGGGTCAACATGGGACGTTTATTTCAAGAGTCAGTAAGTGGAAATTGATAAGGATTGTTGAAAATTGATAAGAATTGTAACTGCGACACACTCAGATAAAGCAATCAATGTGAAACGGGCACACGATCCGTTGCGTGCAAGCGATACAAGAAGAGATTTTTCTAGATAATTACCATTATCATAGTAAACATTTTTGTATATAGCTGGAGAACTCCTGGGATTACAGCTGGTCGCCAGACAAGAGATATCAGTCCACCTGGACAAAATGGCCGCTTTAGAATGTAGACACTATGGTATTATACCCCACTGAAATCCCTCCCTTTCCCAAAGCCCGCCCTCCTCAGGCTACACCCCCCAAATCTCCAGGTATTTCCCAACCCAGAGCTGGCAACTCTCCTCCATGGAAACAAAACTTATCAGAGCAAAAGTTTCTAGGATGGCCTTCTTCCTTTCTGGCATTCTGGTTTCCTCTGCGAAGCCCCTAGCCATAATAAAAATCAACAGTGATATCATACGATGAGCAGAAAAATAAGTAATGAAAATTAACAAATGCTTAAAAAAGAATTAAGGTGTCTAAATGTGAGGCTTCCTTTGAGCTGGCAGCCAAGGCCAAGCACACACACACACCCGGCCGCTGTCCTAAATCAGGGAACCCTTGGGTCAGAGGCAAAAAATGACCCTGGGTGAAAAGGGATATTAATATGTATTTCATAAATTATTTTAATAATGTGTTTATTACAAAGGGACTGAGGGAATTTAAGTAGGGGATGGATACAGAGACAACAATAATGGTGTTTAGGAGAAGAAAATAGTTGATTGAGGGGTGAGAGGCTTATTAGCTTTTTCTAAATATATTTTTTTTCAAACATTCCTTGTAAATATATTTTGTTTTGTAAAATCCGTGTTGTAAAATATAGATATTAATGTACCTTAATATGAGACCTTGACATAGGCCACACTAAAATTTAATCCTTTCATTAACCAGATCTAAAGAGGTAGATGGAGGGGGGACGATACGCCTCCAAAACCCATTCTTGGTTCTTTTTAGGACAAAAATGCATCTGCACAAATAATGTACTCAGCCAGCCACTGAAACCATTAATTACCCAACTTAATTGCTTGAACGCTTCTAGCGATACTTAACTATGATTGGTTTCTCAATTATGTGATAGTGGATGGCTTACAATCAGTAGATTCAGCCCCTGGTGAATTTAGTTATGTACTGTTTTATCCATAACAGTTTGAGTTTGTACTGCGATAAGACTCTGTGCCGGCTTCGGAAAGTCTGAATTGACTATGTAACTCTTCAAACAGTGACAAGTCAGGGCTAGATGCTTAACCAACGATCTCCTATGACCCATGCTTTTTTCATACTTTCATTACCTGATCCCAAGTTTGGTTGCCAGCCCCTTGGTGAATGACGACAGGAGAAAAATATTTTATTAAAAAAAATGGCTGTCAGACAATTCCCCCCCCTACCATGTCCCCACCCATCTGGTCTCCTGCCGCTTGCCAAGCCCAGTTTGAGAACCCTACACAGATCCCAAAGCAGTCATTTTCTCCGAGGGAAGTGATCTACATATACATATTTGAATGAAGGAGATACTCAGTAAGGAACTTAAATTCTGGTTGAATAGGAAGAGGTGGCAGGGAAGAGGAGAGATGTGAACACGACGAAAGACAGAAGGAGGAGGGAAGAAAATTTAACCAAAATGAATTGAATTAAGAACCAAAAGGTTAAGGAATTCAGAATATAAGGGCCCAAAAGTTCTGTGCCTGAAATTGAAACATAAAATATTATTAAATATATGAAAATTTACAAGCATTTATTACAAATTCAATAAAACAAATATAGCCCCAAGTAATTGCCTCAATTAAGAATCAAATCCTACATTAAGCCCAAAGATAGACCATTACTGATTCTGACCAAATGCGTCTTGACCAATTGGCCTTCCTCAGTGGTCAAACAATGTTGTTACAGAATGGCTCCAGATATTACAAGAATACAGTCATTTCTTAACCCAAAACAAATTGAATTAAGGACCAAAAAAGGTCTAAATTTAAGACATGACTGTATTATCGTAATGTCTCTCTTTGGGATTATACCTATACTAGGAATAAGGCCTGTTGTGGAAATAAATACAGTGGGCACTAGAAAGAGGCTCTGGGAGAGTGCCAAGGCCTTGGGCACTCAGCATCAATTTGCTGTGGTGATTTCAGCAGGGTGTAATTACACAGAGTCCACCATTTTCTCCAGATGAACTGATCTCTGCTACCTGAAGAGCAGTTGTAATTTTGAGTAATCTCCAGCCCTCACCTGGAGATTGGCAACAATTGTTACCCAAGAGGAAATGGCTGGTTTGGAGGGTGGCGTCTATGGCATTGTACCTGTCTGAGGTCCAACCTGTCCTCAAACTCCACCCTCTCCAGGCTCTACCCCTCAAATCCCCAGGGATTTCCCAACCTAGAGTTGGCAACTCTATCTCCTTCCCAGCTAACCATCAACCTACTGTTATGTGCTCCTCTGATTGCATCTGACTTCTGCCCTCCCTCCTGGAGATCAGTTGTAATTCTAAGTGATCTGCAGTCTTCACTGGAGATTGGCAACAATGGTTCCCCATGAGGAAATGGCTGGTCTGGAGTGTGGAGTCTATGGCATTGTACCTGTCTGAAGTCTCATCCCTCCTGAAACCTCACCCTCTCCAGGTCCCATCCCTCAAATCTCCAGGAATTTCCCACCTGGAGTTGGCAACCCTATCTCCTTCCCAGCCAAGCATCAACGTACCTTTATTTTCCCCTCACTCATCAGCTTTCCATCTCCCCCCCACCTGCAGCCTGTACCATGCTCTGAAGCCCCGACTGCCATGTCACATTGGCTGTCAGGGGGTGGGGGGGGCATCTCAGCAGGGTATAAGGACACAAAGTCCACCATTTTCTCCAGGAGAACTGATCTCTGCCATCTGGAGAGCAGTTGTAATTCTGAGTGATCTCCAGCCCTCACCTGGATATTGGCATCAATAGTTTCCCAGGAGGAAAAGTAGTCTTTCTCTGCAATGGGGACCAAAGCAGCTTACATCATTCTCCTCTCCCCCTTTTGACTTACACAACAACCCTGTGAGGTAGGTTAGGCTGAAAGTCTGTGACTGGTCCAAAATCACCCACTCAGCTTCTACAACAAGAACCTGGATCTAGCAGACCCTTCTGTGAAGCAATGACTGCTACAGCTAGGGTAGCCAACCTCCAGGTGGAGCGTGAAGATCGCCATGTATCACACCTGAAGTCCAGACAACAGATCTCCCCCCCCCCCGAGAAAATAACTGCTTTGGAAGGTGGGCTTTATGACATTCTGTTCAGCTGAAGCCTCTCCCCTCCCTAAACCCTAGCTTCCACAGACTCTACCAGAAAATTTCCAGAAATCTCCCTACCTGGAGCTGGCAACCCTAGTCAGGACTGACCTCAATGAGTTCCTCACAAAGGATTGCGAAGGGTTTCCTTCCTTTATCTGAACCAAGCTTGGTTACCTACTGTGGCAAAACGGGCTCCAGTTTACAACTCAGGTGTTCGCTTCCCACCCTCATCCTATGGGTGTACCTCATTCCTTAAGTTCACTGCCACCACTCACTGTATTGTTACTGCCTTTTTAGAGGGACAGTGAGACCCCTGAGGGTAAATCTCCCTATTTGGAGATGGAATCCCCAATCTTTAAGGATTTCTGGAAAGTTGGCAACCCAAGGGTCTGGCCTTTCCTTGCTTCCCTGAGCTACCCCCTCCCTTTGGTATTGTGCAGAGGGGGGGAGACTATGTGGTCAGAGCACAACACAGATTATTAGCCCAAATAAAAGAATTTATTTAACTATTTACACAAGTATGGAGCACAGACTCACTAAATGAATAAAGGCACAACTGTAGGAGTAAGCACACACTATGAAGCAACAGGGCATAGACCAACAGGGGTTAAACACAATCCTCTTTCCCTACACACAATACTCTCTCTACTTCTGGAGGTTGTGGGCTTAGCATAGGGTCTCTCCTTGGACTGGCCTCTGGCTCTGTTTCAGCCTCTCTCTCTTGCCCAAGAAAGCAGGGAAACTTCCATTCATTCCCCAAAGCAGCCAACTGTGGAGTGGCTGAATCTCTGCTGCCTCCCAGGGTCCTCCCACGTCTCTGGCTTGTAGCCTGGGTCAGCACAGGCAGCAGGAGCCTTTCCTAACCTCCTGTAGGACAAAGACTGCCTCCTCCCTGGATGGGCTGGAGTCTATATTGATGGTGCCCCACCCCTTGGGACAGTCCCTCTTTTCCTGCACTTTTTGGCCTTGGGGCAGCTGAGAACTGTAGGCCAGCAGATGAGGAAGCCCCATTCAACCCAGTGAGTGATACCCCTGCAGGCCCCTCTCTGGAACTACACCTCAATTGAACCTTATGGGGGAACATTTTAAACAAACAACCACAGAGGGCAGCCATCTTACAAACACAGATAACTACCATTTTGTTACACCTACCAACAGTCACTGAGAGAAAAGTTAGTCTCACACAGGAGGCAAGCAGGAGAAGCATCTTTGTCAAGAGAAAAAGCCGTTTGCTAGTAATTGTGACAGGGCACAGTGGCTGAAGGAGTGGGCGGGGAAGAGGAGCAGACCCAGCTCCCGGCCAATGGCACACGAGTACTCTTGAGTGGTGGCTGGGTGGGACTCAGGCAACACAGCCAGTGGATAGGGACAGCTTCTGAGTGACACATTATGGAGCCAACTGATTTAGGAGTGTGTGCAATCTTCAGAAAGTGCCACCCCAAAACACAATTATTATAAGGAGAGATACTTTTGTATGCTTGATAACCTTTGGGTTCTTAATTCAAGAAAAGAGATGTATCCATCATGAAACTGACAGGCAGTGGAATACAGAATAGTAGAGGGATAACATTTGAGTGCTGTACACAATGTCTATGCTTGTCAGCCATAAAAATTAATGGGAAATGTTCTGCCGCTACCTTATAGATATATAGATATATATATTTCCCACAAAAAGGAAAAATGAGCTTACGAACACATGAAGGAAACCTAGCAAAAAGGATCTCAGGTAGTGAAGGTTCAAACCAAGAGGTGGGGTCTTTACTGTATTCAATGAGGTTGTGGTGCATTTATTCAATAAGGACCAGTCTATTCATAACAAACCCCTTGGGTGGGCTGTTTTTAGACTGTATTGTTTCATGTTGGTAAAAGCATGGTTGAATGCCTCATCTGTGAAAATAATTCAGCATGGCATAACTTGGGTGCAGAGGGGAAAGACTAGTGTTACTTTTCCATGTTTGTCATTACGAGGACAGATTATTTGATAAAAGTGTCCCTGACCTGCAGTCCATGTCATTCTGTTGTTTGTGCTGACTGGAGTTTGTATAGCGTTTAATTTTTTTAATGTAAAATCACCAAGTTCTAAAGTTGGTTTTCACTATATCTCTAAGACCCAGTAACCCAGCAATACTTACCCTACCCCACCAACCTGCTTACCATTTTTTCTTCTAACATGAGAGTCAGTCCACACCAAGAAAGCCAACATATTTACAGTCATAAAAGTACTATCAATAGACAATTTAATACAATAACCTCTGAAAATAAAAAGAACCAATTAGTATATTTTGTAACAAAAAATAGGTACAAAGAAGGTAAATTACCTGCCTACCATTTTTCTTCTCACATTGACACAGAGAGTATTCCATCTTTCTGTCTTATACCTCTGAGGATGCCAGGCATAACTGCTGGCAAAATGTCAGGTACTACAGTGCCAAGACCAGGGGTCCTTTGGGGCCGGAGCGAGGCGGAGCAAAGCTCCACCAGTTCAGGAGTGGCCACTAGGGCAGCCACCGGCCGAATTGCTGCCGAAATTCGGCAGCAACTTTAAAAGCAACTGGAGGGGAGGTAGTTTGAGGGAGAAGCTCCAAACTTGCAGGGTAGCTGCTGGAGCCTCTCCTCGAAATACCCAAGTTTCAAGAAGATTGGACCACGGGGTCCAATTCTATGGGCCCCCAAACAGGTTGTCCCATCCCCTCCATTGTTCTCTATGGTGGGAAAAAGTGTTACTTCCTCAAACCCCCTTTCCTCCAGCCCCTCATATACCCTATGAGTTTTTGCCATTAATTTCAATGGTCCATAGGGTATAATGGGGCTGAAACTGACATTCCCTTTCTGACACACTTCCGGTGATGTCAGGGAACATGGCATATGCTAATTAGTTATGCTAATTAGTTATGCTAATTAGTTATGCTAATGAGCTCCTGCACCTCTTTTTCTATGAAAGGACCCCTGGCCAAGACCATGACTGTACAGTCCGGAAAATCTACAACAACTAATACATACTGAGTACAACATTTGTCTCTTAGGTGTTTCCTGATCACTTGCATGCATTCCTTTGTATGAATGGGGAAACACACTCAGGTTCACACACGTATCTGACAAAGGGAGCTTTGACTCTCAAAAGCTTATGCCTTGTTGGTCATTAAGATGTCACCGGACTTGAATCTAGGTTTGGATACAGTGATCTGTGGATCAGAGAAACTATTTGTTGATACACACCCGCCATATCTATCAGTCTTTGTCTGTCTGTCTATCTTCCTGCCTGTATAATATATTAATTGATAGCCATATAATCCAACCTTTTTTTTTGGTATTATATTTATTATTATTAATCCAACCAATTTGACGCTTGGCCAATCTGGATCAAGAAAGCCTATGACATTTTTTTAAAAATCACTTAAGGAGCTGTTGATTAATTTAATTGTGTGGTGTTCAGTTGACTATTAATTGCACAGTTATCATCTTCGCATGATCTAGATGTCTTTTACTGTTGACAGTCCATTTGTCTCTCTGTTCCAGTTAACTCGGTGAGAGTACTGTTTACCGAGGAGATGGTTTTTTAAAAAAAATAATCCGCGTGTCTCAACTCCCAGAAAAGTAATGTGCAGTGCAGTGAAGCACATCAGAGACTGTGGAAAGCCTCTGGCAATTGTCCAACTCTGTCCAACCAGAGGGGTTTCTTTTTAGTTTTGCTCCTTTCTTTTCAAAGCTGCAAATCTTTCAGTGTTTTATGTTGTTCAGTGTTATGCTTGGAATCTGGAGAAACAACAAGGGAGCGAAAGAACGAGGCATCATGCACTCCAAAGGGGGGTGGGGGGGAGAAGACTGGGTATAGTTATAAAAGGGAAAATGGTTGAATTCTAGGGAGCCTTGTGACATTTAATAATCCCTCAATCCTGTTCAAGAAATAAACAACTGGGGTTTTTTTTTTGCTGTTTTTCTTTTCTGTTTCCATTAATCTTATTTGAATGCTTCCCGAAGAACTGTGTAATTATCACTGAAACTAAATGGGATTGGTTTTCGTAGTCGTTTATTCTAGGTCTGTGAGAGCCACTTGAAATGAAACCTACCAGAAGTCTGGTAGTTGGGGTTTTTTGTTTGTTTGTTTGTTTGTTTGTTTACAGAAGCAGTGTCTTAGAAACAAAAGCTAAGGGCAGGTCTGTATGTTACAGGCGATGCAGGACTACTGCTGAAAAGAGTATTCCCATGCCAAGGTCATCCCCCTCCCATCACTGTGGACTGTTGTGACACCTCCTGTGCAATTTGACACAGTCCTATGATGTGTTTCCTTGTCTGCAGAGGACTGTGGCCTGGGGAAATACATGATGCAGTGACACCAATTCAAGCAGTAGGTGCCACTGCACCTTATAAGGGTTTGGGGTACAACTGGACACTGGCACGCCCTTTTAAGCAGGAGTCCTGTGTCTCTGGTAACAGGCGTTCCCCACCCCTATAACCTGCAGGCCTCCCACCCCCACTTCTCAGTCAGAACAATTTGTCGTGCTGAATCACCCCTTTAAAAGTCCTCCTATTTTCAGATGTTGCTGTTTAATGTTGCCATAATTCTCAATTTTGCTGTCCACAGAGAGCGAAGAGATTTACCAGCGGCAGGTGCTGTCTATTTCCTGTATCGTCTTTGGCATAGTCATAGTGGGCATGATCTGTGCAGCGTTCTACTTCAAAACAAAGTAAGAGCCTTTGTCTAGTCTTCGTCCTGTCCTTATGCCTTTCCATTCATTAGTTTCCCCGCACACACACTGGTTATTAAATCCATGGCATTATTCTGAAAGAATGAACACTGTCCCCCCACCCCCAAACTATGTGTTCTGGATCAGCCTGTTCTAGGAGAAGTACCTGTACAAGTAACTCCAAGGTCTCTGTGACTGACATCCATCACATCATTCATCTGGGTCCACATGCATAGGCACTGATGAATGGGGAGGTTATGTTTCCTTTGACTTGATCTCAGCCAAGTAGGGTTACCAGCTCTGAGTTGGGAGGTGAAGCCTGGGGAGGGCAGAGTTTGGGGAAGGGAGGGATCTCAGCAGGGTATAATGCCAAAGAGTCCACCCTCCAAAGCAACCATTTTCTTTGGGGCCAATTCCGCACCAATGGTTTGCTTTCCACTCTCCCTGGGTCTAAGTGGTCTGATTCTGTTGGGGGAGTTCCACATTAAGGAACTCTGACCAGGGTTTGTTGCCTTGCCCCAAATCTAGCACCCCTCCCCTCTCTTCCTCCTCCTTTTTGGATTGGGGGCGTGGTTGCATTGTAACGCACCCACCCATTTCAGAAAACAGGCATGCTTTGTGCATGCGTAGTTGCATTGTAACGCAATACCCACAAAAAGGAAAAAAAAAACACCCTCGCACCAGGGTGGGAAAGGGAGAGAAAATGGAGGGGGAATATGCAACGTAACACATGTCACTCCCACAAAAATTGTGTCCACACCGCCACGCCACCCTCAATACATCTTTTTAACAGTGGCACTACAGCCCATATGTTAGCCCCGTAAAAATTTTTATCCACACCTCCAACACCACCCTTAATGCATCTTTTTAACAATGGCACAACTTTTGTGCAGATAGCAAAATGCAACACAGAAATGTGGAAACAGCAAAAGTACATTTAAAAAGACATTTAAATGCCAGTCAACAATGGATCCCTGTCGTGTTGCAACACAACGAGGGGGGACCAAAAAACCCGCTTGCGCCAGGGTGGGAAAGGGAGGGGAGAGGAGGGAAGGGGAGGGAAAGAAGCAGAGGGGCATTAAAGGGGTGGAGCAAGAACTCGCGATATGTGAGTTCCCCACTAGAATGCACCGACTTCAACCCCGTGGCAAGAAAAAGGGGGATAATGCCGGGGCTACCACTGGTGTGGAATCGGCCTCAGGGAACTGATCTTGGTCATCTGGAGAGCAATTGTAATAGTGGAAGATCTGCAGGTGCCACCTGGAGGTTGGCAGCACTACAACCAAGGGTAGCCCTCCTTGACAGAACAAGATTTTCTTCTCATATTGTCATCTCTTATCACTGGACTAAGAAACCATGAATATCCTGGAAAAAAGTTCAGGATACGAACCAATGCTCCCTCTAAGCTGTGGAGTCTTGTGAGCAAAAATTCTACTTTGTGAGCTACTGGCATTAAAGTTGTGAGTGCTTCGGCTACTGCATAAATTAGTTTACTCTGGAGCCATCCTTCTTGAGCTAAGACGAAAATGCATGCGCTGGAGGCTAAAAAACAGTGAGCTAGCTCACACTAACTTAGCTTAGAGGGAACACTAATACCAACCAAGTAAGGGAAGCCAAGCATCATTCAGTTGGAGAGGATCCAATCTGATTGATGGCCAATGCATGGGTTATAGGTCTGTGCAAAGGATGTGGACATTTGCATGGACCAAACTGCAGCTCAGTCTATTCAGTCTGATGGCTAGCTTGTAATAATGAAGATCCATAATTAACGACACATGCACACAATGGATATAAATAAATGGAGTACAATGCACCAGGAGCTTATCAGGTAGTGATGCTCACAGAAATCACATTTAAAATGAAATTTGAAGTGAATCTGATAATGTGAAGCATACGATGGAAATGGGAAAAAATTAATTAGGTATCTTTGGGGCTGTTGGGTTCCACCAATCCCCATGTTATCACTGGGTTACATCTGCACTGAAATCTAAAATAAGTTTGATGTAAACCACCCAAAATTCTACTATATAAAGGAGGAGAGGGCATTACTGATCTCTACATGATGTCCCAGTTGCCCTGTTAACTACCTTGGAGATTGTGCTTCACACTGAGAAAAGTTTGTTTGAGCAATCTACTACAACCTCAAGATGTCTGTCTCTCTCTGTTCCCACTAGTCTAACCCAACCAGCTCTTAAAATATATGCTGATGGTCTCTAAAACAGTGGAGAGTGAGAAAAAAAAGAGATCTTGGGGTTGAAGTGGATAGCTTGATGAAAATGATGACTCTGTGCGCTATGGCAACAGGACGGTGGGGGGAGGCAAACTCTATACCAGGGATTGTTAAGAAAGGGATAGAAAATACAATAATATTATAATGTAGTCCCCTTCTATAGATCTATGGTGCAGCCTCATTTAGAATAATGTATATAATTCTGGTTGCTGTGTCTCATAAAAAGATATTACAGAGCTGGGGAAAGTAGAGGAAAATGCAAACAAAATAATTCAAGAGGTGAAGCACCTTCCGTATGAGGAAAGGCTAAGGATTCTAGGGCTTTTAAATTTCAAAAGAAGACAACCAAACAGGGGGATGTGATAAAAGCTACATACAGGGTGAAAAATGTAGCTCAGGGGTGTCGAACTCATTTGTTATGAGGGCAGGATCTGACATAAATGAGACCTTGTTGGGCCGGGCCATGTGTGTCATAAAATGTAATGCCAGGTAGCGGAGATATAAACTTTATAAAGGACACAGTCAAACACAAAGATTTTTTAAAACTTTAAATAAAACAGGCTTAAAACACTAGCAATCTCGCAATATTTTGTCTATGTAACAGTATCTGATAACTGACACCTCTTGCTCTGAATTATTGCATCAAAATGTCTGTGCTGTAGCTATCTTGAGTATGCTGTTCAGGCATGTATCTGTAAGGTGCAAACCTACTTTGGATTTATTGACATTTATTACAGAAATCTCATGCTCAGTGTTCCTAGCCTAGGGCCCAGGGGAAAACATGAAATGGCTGGGCATTGCAACCTTTTTACATAAGTTGCTTCATGTGCTGGTCAAGAACATGAGAAGGCCTCCTAACACAGACTGAGGGCCATGTGTTTGTCTACAAAACTATACTCTTCCTCCCCCCAAAGAACTACAACTTCCTACAAAGGGGGTGAACTTGGTCTGGACACACACTCTCAGCCTGATCCACGTCACTGACTTGTTGTTACTCCTCCTCTAAAATAGTTCACATTGCTTTCTTCCTGAGAAAAACTGGATCATGAGGGCATGAATACAGTGAAAAGGGGGAGGGAACCCATTTGCACCCAGGAGAGTCCTGGCATAAAGTAGGAAGTAGGAAACAGCCAGGGCCTTGTGGGCCTGATTGGGGCCCTCAGAGGGCCTGATCCGGTCTGCGGGTCGCATGTTTGACACCCCTGATGTACCTAAACAGAACTTTTCCTTCCAATTCCATAGAACTTGGGGGGCGCCCAATGAAGCTGATAGACAACAGAGTTAGGACAGACAAAAGGAAGTGTTTTGTTTTGCTTAAGAGAAATTGAACGGTGTGATTCGCTGCCAGTGGATGTTGTGTGGGCCACTAGCATAGATGGCTGTTAAAAAGAGGAGTAGACAGGTACATGAAGAAGAGGCTACTTGCCATGATGACTAAAGGGAACCTCCTAGGGTTACCAGGTCTTACTGTTCCCGCGGCAGGGGGCTCTTGGCTCCAGCCAGTAGTGACATCATCATCACACTGAGGGCATCATGCAGCAACATTGGAGCATTCAGGGCAAGAACTCTATGGTAACCATAGTGTTCCCCCCGAATGCTAGAGCATCTCCGTTCAATGGCCCCCAGCGTGATGACGTCACTACTGGTAATGTCATCGCATCAGCGGCATCCCCATGCTGTTGTTCAGGTGTGGGGCTTCCCCCACCAGCCAGCTGGCTGGTGGCGAATTGGGCCCCTTGAAATCAGGAGGTCCCCTGTCCTGACCGGGGGGATGGCAACCCTAGAACCTTCACAAATACCAGTGCCAGAAGGCAACCCGAGGGAAAGGCCTTGGACTCTATGTCTTGTTTGGTGGTCCTTCAGGGCAGTTGGTGGGCCAGTGCGTGAAACAGGATGCTGTACTGGGTGGACCACTGGTCTGATAAGGGCCCTTGTTATATTCTTGTATTAGTCATCCACAAAGTTTAGAGATCTCCTGGTTTATACTTTTACTCTGGACCTCTACAGGGCCCAAAGCATGTGCCTCCCCTCCATTACTGAACCTCTGTATTTCTGTTGGCTATGAATTGTGTCAGCAAATCTTTTCACAATCAGTGTCAAGAAAACCCCCAAACTCTGCCAAGAAACACACAACTGCAGTAAAAAACAGGGGTCCTTTCATAGAAAAAGAGCTGCAGGAGCTCATTAGCATAACTCATTAGCATAACTCATTAGCATATGCCACATCCCTTGACATCACTGGAAGTGTGTCAGAAAGGGAATGTCAGTTTCAGCCCCATTATACCCTATGGGCCATTGAAATCAATGGCAAAAACTCATAGGGCATATGAGGGGCTGGAGGAAAGGGGACTTGAGGGAGAGGCTCCAAACTTGCAGGGTAGCTGCTGGGGCCTCTCCTCGAAATACCCACCAAATTTCGAGAAGATTGGACCACGGGGTCCAATTCTATGGGCCCCCAAACAGGTTGTCCCATCCCCTCCATTGTTCTCTATGGTGGGAAAAAATGTTACCTTTTTTCCTACCATAAAGAACAATGGAGGGATTGGGGGCAACCTGTTTGGGAGCCCATAGAATTGGACCCCCTGGTCCAATCTTCTTGAAACTTGGTGGGTATTTGGGGGAGAGGTCCCAGCAGCTACCCTGCAAGTTTGGAGCCTCTCCCTCAAGTCCCCTTTCCTCCAGCCCCTCATATGCCCTATGTGTTTTTGCCATTGATTTCAATGGCCCATAGGGTATAATGGGGCTGAAACTGACATTCCCTTTCTGACACACTTCTGGTGATGTCAAGGGACGTGGCATACTCCCAAATACCCTCTCCCCTCCAGTCGCTTTTAAAGTTGCCGCCGAATTTTGGCGGCAATTCGGCAGCAGGCTGAATCAGATCAGAGAATCTGATTCGGCCCCTGGCTGCCCTAGTGGCCACTCCTGAGCTGGCAGAGCTTCGCTCCACCTCGCTCCGGCCCCAACGGACCCCTGAATAAAAATGAGCTAAAATGAAACACAGCAATAAATTGTACATATTATTAATGTGCCTACTTCATGCCTTTTCCTAATGTTGGTTTATTGGCTGCAGAATCAAATTGTGTTCCTGGAGAATCAGAATTTCCCAGTGTTTACTGGTGCGTAATGGGATTTGGGTTGCCGCCACAGTGGGATTTTTAGGATGCAGAGAGGGTTTTGTTGCCTGTGCAAAGGGTTGTTTCAGATTTGTGAAGATGACTGTTACAATGTTAGCTTATTTACAGCCCACCTTTCTCACTGAGAGTTTCAGAGAGTCGCTGGTCTACAGCAGGACAGCTAGATTAGAGTCCAGTAGCACTTTAAAGATCAACAAGATTTTCGGGGTATGAGCAAGCTCAGAAACTAAAAATCGTCTCGGTCTCTAAGGTGTTACTGAACTCTAACCTAACTTTCTCCCTGAGACTTGAAGCATATTACAGAGGCTGAGGACAGACTGGCAGTCTGGCCCGCTCTGCCTCTGCTTTAAAAGCGGAGGCAGAGTGGCAGTCCAGACTGCCACATCTGCCCGGAGGAGGCGGCCCGGACGCAATCCGTCCGGTGCCGCGCTCCTCCCGCACTAGCTGGGCACCACTTAAAAGTGGTGTCCCGGCTGCTGCGGCGCGTGTTCCACCCGCTTCTGGTGGGTGTGAACACGCGCCAGCTGGGGGAGCCGTGCGGCGTTCGCATGCCGCCACAGGAAGCCGCCCACCGGCTGGACGCTGCGGGCGGCTTCCTTGTGGCGGCATGCGAACGCCGTGCAGCGGGGACAATTCCCCCCGCCCTGTTCTGCCACAGCACAGAGGCATGGCAGAACTTGAGTCTGTCCTCAGCCAGAGTACAGAAAGAGGGGAGGAATCCATAGTCATACAGTATAGGACATCAAATGAACAATGCAATAGGACTACAACATAGAATGACAATGTGAGCAACAATGGGCCATTCTGCATCTAGCATTCGCCCTGTTGTAATACCAAACCCACACTGGAACAGAAGAAGAGGGGCCTCAAAACCACATTCAAATACACCGGACCGACGCCGAACTGACTGCAGAGTCACCTCTGAGCAGGCATAAAACAACCATAAATCTATACAGACAATACCATAAAACTGAGAGATCAAAGGAAGTGAAACCAGCATGCAGTATGGAGAGGCTACCATAAAATCAACAATCAAATAAAGTGAAAGTGGCATGCAATGTAGAGGGGGGATTTCTTTTCCAGCGCAGGTTTGGTAAAACAGTAGAGCGAATGCTAGATGCAGAATGGGCCAGTGACAACACAGAGAATAAGGCGTACAATGAACAATGCACAATGCAAATGAAAACGGGGCTGGAATGTGGAAAGCAGAAATGTTTCCTTAAATCAAAGGGACAGTCAAAAGGCTTGACAGGGGTTGCCAACCTTCAGGTGGTGGCTGAAGATCTCCTGGGATTACAAATGGATCGCTAGGCAACAGAAATCAGTTCCCCTGGAGGAAATATCTGCTTTGGAAGGGTGAATCTATGGCATCATACCCATTTGAAGTCCCTCCCCTCCCCAAACACCCATCCCCCTCAGACTACACCCCAAAATTGCCCAACCTGGGCTTGGCAACCCTAGGCTTATCTCCAAAGAATTGCACAAGGAACTGCGTATGGCCAAGGAAACCTAGGCTTTCATCCTGGAATCCTGACCTTTTCTGTGTTAGCAGACAGAACAGGTCATATGGCTAAAGATGTACACACGTTTTGAATACGATACAAAGCAATGCAACTTCAGAAAGGTAGGCAGATCAAAAATATGTTGTGTCTCGTATGCACGTGCCCTTTGTAGGATGAAGGTTATACCCCGCTGGAGAAGGGGAAGGCAGACATTGTTACCAGTGAGCTTAGGGCTGCCAGCTTCCCCTGGCCCCTAGCAGGACATAGGGGGGCAGTAAGGTTGCCAGTTTAGGGTTGGGAAACTCCTCGAGATTTTGAGGTGGAGCCTGGGGAGGAAAGGAACCTCAGAGCCCACCCACCCCCCAAAGCATCCCTTTTCTCCAATGGAACTGATCTCTGTCACCTAGAGATAACCTGCAATTCTGGGGGGTCCCCATGTCCCACATGGAGCCTGGCATCCCTAAGTGAGCTACCGGTCACAAAAGGACAGTTTATAGATAGATTGGAGTGTTTCAGAACAAGTCTGCAGTGCTTGGGCACCGAAACCTCTCCCCCTCTGTTTTCCCGAAGCAAACTACCACCACACCAAATGTTACCTTTCCCTGCAGGGGGAAATATACAGTAACTGCTATGATTTTCCTGAAAGAGGTAAATAGCAGCATTGATACAGCTGGGAGGAGTCAACATCATGCTCCTTGTTCATCCATAGCAAGAGTGCATGAAGGGAGGGAGATGGGAAAGGGTGATGGTTAGGGTTCCAAGGTTCATCACGGCCACTGGCAGGGGATTGGGCGGGGGGGGGGGGTGTCGGGTTGCTAGATCCAGGTTGGGAAACTCCTGAAGATTTGGAGATGGAGCCTGGGGAGGACAAGTCTTCATTGGGGCACAATACCATAGATTCCACCCACCAAAGCATCCATTTTCTCCAGGAGAACTGATCTCTGTAGTCTGGAGAAGAGCTGTAATTCTGGGGGATCCCCAGGTCATACCTGGAGGCTGCCATCCCTAGCTGCCAGTTCTTTGGTTTTCTGGTTCTTTGGTTTTCTTATCCAGAGCAAAGGCATGTGCAGAAGAGTAGAGAAGCTACTGCAGTATGTGTTAAAGGGGAAGGATAAGAACGTGATTATAACAGTATTGAAGAAGGGGCAGAGCCCTTGTTTTAACCGATTGGTCATTTCCAAATGACCTTCTACCAACCCCTGCTTTAGAGGGACAGGATATTTAAATAGCTTTTTAACTCCCCCCTCCCCAACTTCCTTTCATCTTCTTCCCTTTCTCGTTCTCTCTCTCTCTCTCTCTTTTTAAATGCAGAGTAATAGTGGTATGATGCAACCACCTGACATTCATCCAGCTAATCAGAAGAAGTGGGAAAGCATTTGATGGACTGTTGTTTGGGAACATCTCACAGTAGTGTCCTGTGGTCCAGCCTGGCATTAAACTCTTTTGAAGTCCCATTGATTGCAGTGGGAGAGACTTCAGCATCAAATTAGCTTTCCCCAAGACTATAAACAGAATGAGTACAATAGCATGAATACATTAGGTGGGAGCTCTTAACTCTAGCTGTATTCATGCTTGCTCAAAATAACACTGGCCTAAGATCAACAGGAGGGGTGTATATCATATGTTCCTCTTCGATCGCTGTTAAGAAGACATTGTCAAAACACCTCATGGATATCATTATTTTGTCCTTCTCTATTAATGTCTTCATTTAATGTACACTTTTAGACAATTACTCCAAAGGCCAAACTCTGTACTCTTGTGTAGAATGCATAGTTGTGACACAGCATGAATATGTGCTGTCTGTTCCCTGCAGTGCAGTTTTGAATGTCTGTATCCTTTGAGAACTCAGGTCCTTTATGTGCCTTCTTTAACATCTTTATTAAGTTTGACATTTGTCACTTCATTTGACTGGCTTCATTGACCAGCTCAAATCAAACCTCTCCCTGTCCCCCTCCATCCTCGCTATGGCTCAGCCCATGAACTGCAGATTTATGTCTGGCACTCTCGTCACTCTTAAATCAGCAAACCAATAATGAAGTCATATATGTATTAAGCAGCAAATTATGGATTAATGAGGCCCAGCCACACCGAGGTCAAAACTCCCAACTGCAGAATACAAACTGTGGTGGAGACAGTTCACTGAAGAGCTTTAAACATAATCTGGCAGGAGAAATCTCAAAATGGCCATTAGCCTTTCCAGATAAATAGAACTTCCATTTTAGAAGAACTTCCATCTTAAGAGGAAGTACATCTCCAAAGTAAGTTCTGACCTGGATAGCCCAGGCTAGCCCAATCTCATCAGATCTCGGAAGCTAAGCAGGGTCTTTGGAAGGGCGACCTCCAAGGAATAATAGGCTCATGACACAGAAATAGGCAATGGCAAACAACCTCTGAAAATCTCTTGCCTTAAAAAACAAGTCTAGCTCACCACCTAGGGGTGCATAATGCTAAAAGAACTAGAACTTCTGGTTGCCAATCTTAGGATCTCCTGCTATACACACAACGCCATGCGATTAATAATTAATTAATTCTCCAGAGAGATAGTATATCTCCAAAGTATATGTGCTAAAAGGAGCTTTGATTCTCGAAGGTGTGTACCCTGAAAATCTCGTTGTGCTCTAAGGTGCCACTGGACTTGAATCTAGCTCTCCAGAGACTAGGTGAGCAATGCTGGAAGAGCTACAACCTTCGTTCTGATTTTCCGGAAGCGTTTGCTTGGCAAAAACAGGATGCAGGACTAGAAGGATCTTTATGTAGCAGAGCTTTTCTTCGGTTCCAAAGGCAAACGAATGAGACATGATATTCCACCAACTTGCGTTAGCATAGACTTAAGCAAGCTTTCCACTTGTTCAGAATGCTCCATCATGCAACATGGGAAGCTAAGTAGTTCTCAGCTACAGGGGGATCAATGTTTATAGAAAGGCAAGGGTTGGATGGGGCCAGGAAGTCTAATCAGGTCTAATTCCTAGAGAGATACATCCCCCTTCCCCATAGGTATGTCAGTGTCATTGGCTTCCCTCAAGATTCTTTCATGTGAAGGGCCTTAGTTCACAGTGCATACTTTATGTGGGTCTCCCTGGCATCTCCAATTAGCATGGCAACATGGATCAATGGTCTGATAAATCAGCTTCATGTAGTCATCTGTTTGGCCTGAATAGAATAATTAAAAAAAAAAAACAGGATGGAAATCGAAGGATGCAAACAGTACGACAGTACTTATTGGGTAACGCCCAACATCGATACATCTTGAGCTTATGTGCTCTTCTTCAAGGAAATTATATCTCTTGACTCTCAAGAGGAATGCATTTCCCCTCTCACTGATTTAATGTATTGTTGGAATGGGTCTCTCCCCAGAACTTTCGTTAAATGTTCTTGATTGGCGGACTGTTAAAAGAGAGCTAAGAACTTTCTCTGTGCTTTGTTCTGGTTGTAATTTTAGCTATTGCAAGAGATAAGGGGCCATGGCTCAGTGAAAGGGTACAAGCCCTGTACGCTGAAGGTCCCAAGTTCTTCTCCAGCCAATGGACCCCGGCAGCAGGCACTGAGGACAACCCCCATACTAGGCAGTCAAAGATGACAACCCTGCAGGAAAATATGAGGGCCGGTAGGTGAAAAAGTAGCTTGGGGACAATGTTCCCTCTAAGCTGTGGAGTCTGGGAAGCAAAAATTCTACTTTGTGAGCCACTGACATTAAAGTTGTGAGCGAGCAATTTGGCTGCTGCGTGATTTAGTTTGCTCTGGAGCCATCCTTCCTGAGCTAAGACAAAAATGTGTGAGCTGAAGGCTAAAAACTGTACGCAAGCTCACACTAACTCAGTTTAGAGGGAACACTGCAGGGGGGTGGGGAGTGATTTTGAGATGAAAACTGACCAGGAAGAAAGAATTGAAGAACCTTTCTTTACTGCTCTTCCTCCACCTTGATCTGTAGCACGCCCAGGCAAATGATTTCAGAGACCCTAAGCTAGGGATGCCAGGTGCCCCCTTCAGTTCCCATTTCTTGCCACCGCTCCAGCAGCCAGAGGAAGGGGAGAAATGAATTACAGTTATCATAACAATATTACATCACTTCAAGGAAAAACCCATTACTGCCGCTGGTCCACTCTCAAGAAATAAATTTTGAAGAATTGCCGGAAGCTCTATGGTAAACATAGAGTTTCCAGTGATTCCTAGAAAAGTCTGACAGCACTTTTGGGTTTTTCCTGGAAGTAACATGCTACTGTCTCAGCAGAAAACAACAGCACACAGTTCTCGGTCACCAGGCTCCTACCTGTAGCCAGTCGATGGCTGGCAACCCTATGGAGAACACACCCTCCAGGTCCAGTTTTGAGGACAGCCGCATGTGGGCTTTAAGAGAAGTTCAGTGGTAATTCTATTATGAAGAATAAGCCACCAATATGGAAGTTCTTTGCTAATGTTGTATTTTAAAACAAGGATTTCTAATTAGGCAATGAATGTGGCTTTCCTCATGAATTATAGTTACAATGTTATATAAAGCAATGGGTTGTTCTTCCAGAATAGAAGATAAACAAGTTGAGACCCACAAGAAACTTGCAGGATGGTTATCCCATTCCTTGCACCTTTGCTTCCTCCCTTCTCCCCCAGCTCATGTAGAAGATCATGGTGGAGAAGCTGCTTGCTGCGGTTGATCTTCAGAGTTATGCTTCTGTTTCTTGAAAATTCATGGGGACTTGGAGGGAATTTTACTAGATAGTATGATAATTACATACCAGTTGCCAGCACCAGGGCCTGGATTCATTCCTGGGAATGCAAGATGTGTAACTCTGGTGGAAGTTGCATAAAAATATGGTAGGGTTGCCATCCCCCCCCAATGGGGGGTTCCCCTTATTTTGGGGGCCCAAATCCACCATTGGCCAGCTGGACAGTGGGGGGAGCCCCACGCTCGAAGAGCCCCACAACTCCTGATATGCCTGGTGCAATGGTGTCACCCGAATGTGATGCCATCATGCTGGGGACACTCTAGCAAATGGCTAAAAACTCTATGGTGACCATAGAGTTTTTGGCGAAATGCTAGAGCGTCCCCTGCACAACGTGCCTGGCACAATGATTTCACTTCTGGGTGATGTCATCACAGTGCGTGAGCCAGAAGATCCAGGGGAGCAGGTTGGAGCCCCCCGCCAGCAGAAGGTAAGAACCTGGCAAACCTACCTCTTACAGTCTGTTATATAGGAACTATTCCTGTAATTACCCTGACCTGGATGGCCCAGGCTAGCATAATCCCATCAAGTCTCAGAAACTAAGGAGGGTCAGTCCAAGTCAGTTCTTGGATGGGAGACCACCAAAGAAGTCCAGGTTTGCTATGCAGAGGCAAGAAATGGCTAACCACCTCTGTTTGTCTCTTGCCTTGAAAACCCTGTGGAGTTGCCATAATTTGGTTGTGACTTGATGGCACGTTATTAACACATTGCTGTAATTACACCCAAAGAGACTAGAATAGTCACTGTGGGTTGCAGTCACACACACAATTTGCCCTGACATAGGTACGAATGCCAGGTGGATTAAAGGAGTGTGATCAGACGCCAACATCTGGGAAGCGCTATTGGCAACCAGTTTTGCTCCACCATACAAGCGGTGTAAAAAAAACACCTTGGAAAGTCCTGTAGCAAACGGGTTCCTATGGGCCACAGATGGACTTTGCTGCATCTGATGGCCCCAGCATGGTCCCATGGTATCAGGATAGTCTGATCAGGCTATCCTATGTGCCACTGTTTTTCTCCCCATCGCAGTATGCACATCAGCGAATCCCCCCCCCGCACATTCCATAGGGAGACCTCAGTGCGGATGTGCGAGTCATTGATTCCTCATGCAAGCGCATCGGGAACAAATGGTTAAAAGAAACCTGACTCGCCCACGGTTGCGTCTGATCAGGCAGTGGTGGGCTGTGCCCGCATCTACAAAAGTTTGTGAGATCGAGCAACTGTGGGTCAACTTACACTGGAGGAAATAGCCTCGCTTCCCCCCACACACTTTATCTCATGCGTATGACTGCCACCATGGTATCTTTTATATAATTTGTGCCTTTTTATCCCACCCTTCCTCCAAAAAGCTCAGAATGGCATACATAGCTCTTCTTTTGCCACCGTATCCTTCCTGTGGGGTAGATTAAGAGAATGGGAGTGGCCTAAGATCACCCAGCGAACTTCATGGCCCACTGGGCAGTTGACTCTGGATCTTCAACTGAACCTTTAGGAGTTTTTTTGTTAGATATCAGGCGAACATTCAAAAGTACACATGATCCTTTGTTAGGAAAAGGTGTTCAGAACTGTTGGGAGAGATTTCCACGCAGTTCTTTGCTGGCCTGCCCCCTGCCTCACAAAGGAGAGCTGTGGGTGAAGAGAGTCATCTTATCTGCTTGCTTTTTCACTGTGATGGGGTCACAGTTGGTCTGCTCCTAGTTACTCCTCTGTTGCTCTGAGAGTAGACGTTTGGTCCTCCCGCCCCTCTGTGCGCTACTGCTCTAGTTTTGTCGGAATGTCCTGATTCCTTATTTGAAGATGAAGATGGTGAGATGGGAGGCCGAAAAGAAGGACCTGTAATGCTGAAATTAGTTTCAGTTGCCCCAGCACATTAATCATGTCCACTCAACATCTCCCAAGTGGGAACGATGTACACACAGAGAGAGTGAGAAGGAGCACGCTGGCCCCACCACTGCATGTGCGCAGTCAGACTGGATGTTATTAGGGATATAAGAACATAAGAGAAGCCAATGTTGGATCAGGCCAATGGCCCATCCAGTCCAACACTCTTGTGTCACAGAGTGGCCAGAAACACCAGGTGCCCTCAGGAGGTCCAGCAGTGGAGGCCAGGACACCAGAAGCACTTTTGTTCCTACTACTCTACTATATGCAGTGGTCTCACCTGGGACATAATGAGTGAATGGAGCTCATCTACAAATAAATCGGTTTCTAAAAATGCAGTCTGATTTCTTATTTTGAATTGCTGAATGCCCAATGTGTTGTCAGCTTGCTGCTTTTCAATCTGAGCTGCGGACCAGAGAGAAGCCCGCAGTCCCCAGTGTGCACGCCCCACCCATCATGCAACGGACTGTCCCCTGGTGGCGGAATGCAAGAAGCTGCTCGAGAGATGACTGGCTGACAGCTAATGGCCAATGTCACCCCCTCCCTAGCACAAATGATGCTCCAGCTTATGGCTGGGAGCTGGGTGTATTCTCTCATTTGCACATGTGTGCACTGTCTCCACAAAATGGTGGAGTGAGGACATCCCCCCCCCCCCAAATAACTTTACAGACTAAAAAAAAAAAAGAAGAAGTTTGTTTGTGTGTGTGTGCATACACACACATGCAGTATTCAACCCCCTCATCGCTCAACAGAAGAAGAAATATGACTTCAAAAAATCGGGGCACCATTTTGTGATGGGGGGCCAAACACCAATCCGAAAATGAATGCCTCACAGAAAGCGCAAAGCAAATCTTTCAAGGGACTTGAACAATACATGGAATTGTGAGATGTGAAAACTACTGAGAAAAGGCAACAAAGAGAGCTCTGTCCATGATCTGTGCTGGACCTTTTTGCCTTGAACCTCCACCATTTTTTTTTTTAACTTTAAGAGAGTGGGCAAACTGACTTGCCGCTTCAGTGAACGAACTTGGTAGAGAAGAGGTGACCCACGCGCGGTGCAGTTCTGGGCAGAGATACACCCTTCTCCACCTTGCTCAAGTTATCTGAAGAAGTGACCAGTGACTCACAAAAGCTGATACCCTGCCACACATTTTGTTAGTCGTTCAGGGGCTACTGGATTCTTGTTCTTTCCTACTGCTGTAGGCAGACGAACATGGCGACCCATCTTAATCTTGCTCAAGGCTGTCCATCTCATTTAAGATTGCCTGCTGTGGCTGGCAGGCCTGCTTTCTATGGTCTAGAAATGTCTTTCTCAACACCGGCAACCCGAGATTCTTTAACTGGAAAAGACAGAGACTGAACATGGAACCTTCCGCATGCAAGGCTGGTTCTCTACCACCAAGCCTTGGCCCCGGCTCTATTACAGTCATGTGCAATGTGACAGAGGCGGCTGTCTGTAATATCCTCTGTAATATTCATTTAGGAGCAGTCAATGCACGCGCTGCACGTGCGTGAAAGAGAAGTGCTTTCGGCAACCCATTCGGCATTTAATAGGTAGCACGGCACACAGTGTAATTTCCCACAAAAGGCAAAACTAATACTTTTTCAGACGTTCCACTAACACATGCAGTAAATAGAATACATTTGCCCTGTTTGTTTTTCAAATAAAGCAGTAAAATAAAGATTTTAATTTGCGGGCGACTCTTAAATAGAACCCAACCTTCCCAGCTGTTTCTGGCTTTTAAATCCTCTCATTCGTTTCAGGACAACTGGCTGCGAGAATGTCGGCTATGTGATGGCCATCAGGAACATAAAGTTGCCCGTCCCTTAAATGAGCGGGGAGTGGGGAAGGCCTTGGCATTTCTGTCGTACAGTTTGGAGAAGAGATACCCCCAGCCAATGCTTAGGCATGACCCAGTAATCTCTGTAACAGAAGGCTACTGAACTGTGTTTAAGAAGAAACATTTCTTTCCTATTATATTTACTTGTTTAAAATACACTACTGGGGACTGATAAGAAACCAAAGGTGAAATCTCTTGCTTCTTTGTTCTCCGGCTTCTGACACCCTCCCCCAGTTGCCTTTCCTCCCCCAGCTGGCCACCACTGCCTCCCATCTTTGTCCTTCCTTCTTATTCATTTTACTCTCCCACTGCCCCCTTGTGAGAGAGTCAGCTTGCTGTAGTGGTTAAGAACGCAGACTCTAATCTGGGAGCACTGGGTTTGATTCTCCACTCCTCCACTTGCACCTGCTGGATGCCCTTGGGCAAGCCGTAGCTCTGCACCAGCTGTTCTCTCAAGGACAGTTGTCTCAGAGCTCTCTCAGCCCCGTCTACCTCACAGGGTGTCTGTTGTGGGGAGAAGACGGGAAAGGAGTTTGCAAGCCGCTCTGAGATTTCGAGTGAAGGGCAGGGTATAAATCCCATTGCTTCTCCTCCTCCTCCTTGTTCCTCAGTCTGAACTCCCCGCTGGCCACCCCCAGCCAGCTTGCCCAGCTGAAGTACCACAACTGTCTGCCTGCCGTGACAGCTCCCCCCCCCCCACCTCAAGTGTTAGGTACAGTGGTGTCTTGCTTGCTCAGCTCATGCGGGGGAGGCGGCAGCAGTTTCTCCTCTCTCTCACCTCCCTAACTCTCTGACCATGGGCCTATCCCCCCTCCCCACCACTCTGCCCTCTACCTGCCCCCTGCCTGGCCGCATCCTTTCCATTACCCACCTGTAGTATATCTGCCACCAGGCAGAGGTCTGACAGAAGTGCATTGTGCGTGTGCAGACAACACCCCTCTGTTTGTGGAGATCTACCCTCCCCCATTCATTCTTCACAGCATTCAGATTTTTCTGCAGACCTCGGGGGGGGGGGTCATTCCATTTCAGGAAAATGTTCCTAGCCTGTGCATGGCTCCAATCCGTGGATTTAAGTATCCACAAATAGGGCCATATTGCCTTCTAGATATATTGCCAATGGTATGCATAGACAGAAATGAATACGGTTGGTGGGCCTGTGGCTCAGCAGTAGCACATCTGCTTTGTATACTGAAGAGCACAGGATGGATGGGAGATGTCACCTTAGTGTGTTTAAACAGAGCTAGAAGCAATGCAGGCAGCTTTTAGGCGACCCTAGGAATACAGTGAAAAGATTAGATTGAGTCAGGTGGTTATCTACCAACCCAGAGATCAGAGACAGAATTCCTGGCTGAGTGGGTGAAGTACATGATGGGCTCAGATGCACATCTTAAACCTTATCACAACATTGGCATTGGAGGCGGGGCTGTCAAAAAGAAAATGGGATGAAAAAAATCGTCCTATCAGTGACATTATTTTTTAAAAATCTGGCAGTGCAATCCTAAACAGAGTTACATTTTTCTTCTTCTTCTCCTCTTCCTCCTCCTCCTCTTCTCAGCCCATTCAGCTTCAGTAGACTTAGAAGGATGTAACTATACTTAGGACTGCACAGTAAGTCTATTGAAGTCAGCAAGTTACAAACTCTTCTTCAGGTCATCTTGTAGGTCACTGAGACATTTAAAGTGCATTTCCACCAACTATTGTCTTTTCACTTTGCTACCTGCTTGCTGTTTTCCACATTAACTTTGGTCAGTTCATTGCTATGATCTGTGATTGGAAAAGTTTCGCAGCTGTAGGACTAGGGTTGCCAGCCTCCAGGTGGTGGCGGGAGATCTCCCGCTATTACAGCCGATCTCCAGGCAACAGAGATCATAGCTGCTTTGGAAGGTGGTCTCTCTGGCATCTTACCCCATTGTGGTCCTTTCCTTCCCCAAACCCTGCCATTCTCTGGTGCCCCCCCAAAAAAATCTTCAGATATTTCCCAATCCAGAGTTGGCAACTCCATGTAGGACTGACTCACAGTGGGCTCGTTTTACCATTTGTTCAAGGGTGTTCAGAAATGGGAACTAAATGTTCTTTTTTGGGCCTCTGCCATCTTACAAGAGGCTATCATGAGGGTACACTTATTCTTGTCTCTTGCTGAGGGTTGGATTGTGCTCTGATAGTCTTTTTAGAAGTGTCCTCAGGAGAGTTGGGCGTCTCAGGACATGATGGCATTAGGACACAGGATAAGTGATCTTCTATACTTCTGGACTGAGGAGCAGAACTCAGCATAGGAATGCTGTTTTTGGTGTCAACACCGTGTCACTCATAACATAAAATTCTACCTTAGTTGCAGTTGCCTTTGAATACTTATTTCCATCAGTGAAACAGGTGATGAATGGACATATGAGGGTCTGAAAAGAGCTCATTTCTAATAGGGTTGCCATGTCCTCCCTGGACACCAGTGTGGGGGAGTGTTGGGGGGGTAGGGTTGCCAGCTCCAGGTTGGGAAACTCCTGGAAATCTGGAGGCTGAGCCTGGGGAGGACAGGGACCTCAGTGGGGTACAATACCAAAGAGTCCACCCTCCAAAGCATCCATTTTCTCCAGGGGAACCGATCTCTGTGGTCTGAAGATCAGCTATGATTCCATGGGATCCCAGGTCCCACCTGGAGGCTGGCAAAGAGAGAACACGAGGCAGGATTCCGAACATCAGGTTGCATTCTTCTGTCCCTCTTATACCCAAGCCTCTACTTTCTCCTCCATATTTCTTTGTCCTTTCCGCTCTGCTTTTCCTTTCAGTATAAATGGGCCTAATCTGCCCAGCAGTATGCTTCCAGATGGGGCACACTTCTAAACTACAGCGATGAAGTGACTTGCAAAGCAGCTATGAAAACACAACAGACAGCATGTTAAAGTTATTGAGATGGGGGCGGGGGGAGGAAGAATAACTTTATTTGATCATCCCTGGGTTTTCTTTCCCTGCAGGAAACAAGCAAAACATATTCAGGAACAGCTGAAAGAGACGCAGAATGGGAAAACCTACAGCCTTAACACTGCCGGCATGATGGCAAAACCAGAGGCCAGGGCCCAGAGCCAAGTCCAGCTGCAAACGGTGAGTGACTTTGCCAGCCTTGGCCCTTCGCCGACTGGCGGAGTGTTTGATGCTGACGCTTTTGGACCTCTTATTGCTTCCCCCCAGATGTGCCACTAAATTTGCACCTGCAGTTTCATAGAATGAACAAGCAAACTCCCGTTCCAACAGGGCCTGCTAAAACAATGCAAAATGAAGCCTTGCGTTGTGGTGTTTGCATAGTCAACTGCAGCCTGAGAGCCCGCCCAATCGATACATCTGGTCGCCACATCTCAAAAAAGGATATTATAGCATTGGAAAAAGTGTGGAGAAGGGCAGCTAGAATGATCAAAGGGTTGGAACACTTTCCCTATGAAGAAAGGTTGAAGCGCTTGGGGCTCTTTAGCTTGGAGGAACAATGACTGAGGGGTGACATGACTGAGGTTTACAAGATTATGTATGGGATGGAGCAGGTAAAGAAAGAAGTACTTTTCTCCCTTTCTCGCAATACAAGAACTTGCAGGCACTCCATGAAATTGCTGAGCAGTCGGGTTAGAATTGATAAAAGGAAGTACTTCTTCACCCAAAGAGTGATTAAGACATGGAATTCACTGCCACAGGAGGCGGTGGCGGCTACAAGCATGGATGGCTTCAAGAGGGAATTGGATAAACATATGGAGCAGAGGTCCATCAGTGGCTATTAGCCACAAGGTATAGATAGGAGCTCTCAGTCTGGGGCAAGTGATGCACAGTATTCTTGGGGGGGGCACAGTGGGAGGGCTTCTGGTGTCATAGACCTGGTGGACCTCCTGATGGCACCCAGTATTTTTGGCCACTGTGTGACAGAGTGTTGGACTGGATGGGCTATTGGCCTGATCCAACATTGGCTTCTCTTATGTTCTTATGATAAAGAAGCGAGACGCCATCTTTATAGACTAAAATAATGGAGCACAACTTTTGTCAATATTTTAAAAACTGCAACAGGAAAACTCTTGATTTAATTAAGTTCCAGCCTGCTCTGAGCCCAGAGGAAGTTATCGGAACTGTTTCAGGTTCCTTAAAGCCAGAGATCAAATGTGGCCTTGTCAGGTTACTGGTCCGGTCCCAAGCCACGTAGGTAGGTGGGATAGTCAGGCCTCAAGTCAGCACTTGACCCAGCTCTTGCTGGATCCAATAGCACTGAGAGGCTGGTCTTCAACAATGCCAGCCTGAAGGTGAAGTGAGAAAAATGCTTGCTGGGGGTTCTATCTGTGGAGTTCCTCGGGTTCAAGGTCGACACTCAGGGCGTCCACCTCACACCAGACAAGGTCCACGCCATCACCCAAGCACCTACCCTGTCCACCAAGGTGGAGCTCCAGACCTTTTTAGAACTGCTGAACTTTTATCATTCATTCTTGCCCCACAAGGTGGCGGGCGCAGAGCCTCTTCATCGCCTTTTGGACAAACATGCCCTGTGGGCTTGGGGGCCCTGCCACGCTGTGGCTTTCCAGGCAGTTAAAGACTTGCTGGTTTTGAATGCGGTCCTGGCACATTTCAATGAATCCCTCCCCGTGGTCCTGGCCTGTGATGCCTCCCCCTATGGGGTGGGTGCTGTCCTGGGGCACTGCTTGGCGGATGGCCAGGAGGTTCCAGTCGCATACTATTCCTGCACCCGGTCTGTGGCAGAGCGCAATTACATGCAAATTGATAAGGAGGCCCTGGCAATCATGGCTGGAATTAAGAAGTTCCATGGTTACCTGTATGGGCAGCTGTCCACGGTTCTCATGGATCACAAACCTCTCCTGGGTCTCCTTGCCCCAGACAGACAGACCCCACAAATGTTATCCCCCCAGGTCCTCTGCTGGTCCATCTTTATGGCAGGCTACCAATACAAGTTGATCTACTATCCTGGCAAGGCCATGGGCCACGCCAATGCCCTGAGCCGCCTCCCACTCCTGAAGCAGCCATTTTATAGTTCTGCCCACCACCCTGTACCAGAATTCTGAAGGTGTCCACAGTCCAGAAAAGGTTGGGGACCCTTGATGTAAGTGATGCTCATCAAAGCTAATGACATCCTGAATCCACCCCTTTTAAGTGTTTCTGCAAGTTGCAGCCTATTTAGTTACTTAAAATATTTCTGCCCTGCCCCTCTCTCTGAGGTGGCTTGCAATGTGGAAAATGAAGCAACACTATACTAAAAGCCAACCAAAGCATCACAACCAACAGAACAATTAAAAGAACACCAAGAAACACACATAAAAGAAACAGAATCAATCACCCTCAACTCAGCATTACCAGAGTGTGTGTTTTTTTTATTAATTAGTCTAAAAGCACAAATACAGGGCAGGATAATTTAAAACCCACTACAGAGGGTTTAAAAGATCTGTTAGAAGAAGAACTTATTTGCCTGGTAACTAAAAGAATGCCATCTCAGCACCAGGCCAAGAATTCCCAAAGCTCAGGTGCACACCTGCTCTTTAAAGGGGAGACCAGCCATGTGTTCTGGAAACCTCAGTTGGCCTTTTACATGACTTCATCAGGAATGAACTCTAGTGTATGAGCTTTCATCCAGCTCATCACCGTGTCCATGCAGTGGTTCAGGGCATCCACCTCACTCCGCTGGCAAAGAGAAGTAGAGTTGGGTGTCATTCACTTCTGGATGCCACGTAAGCCCAAACTTCCAGTCATTTCATCAGCAGTTTCATGTCGGTGTTAAACAGCATGTGGGACAGAATACAGCCCTGCAGGAGTCCATATTTCAAATGCTAGGAGTTGACCAGTTGTTCCCCAGCACCACAATCTGGAACCAATTAGCCAGTTAGGATCAGACTCAACAGAGCATGATGCCCCCAATAACCATCTCAGGCAGCCAGTCCAGAAGGATGCCACGGACAATGGTATTGAAGACCGCTAAGACAATCAACAGGACTTTTCTCTTACATAATTTTCCTTTGTAATGACCCTTGCTGAGCCACTATTTATTATTTATTGAATCTCAGAAATGGAAGGGACCACCAGGATCATCTAGTCCAACCCCTTGCCAGCACAGGAACTACAACTATAATATCCTTGGCTAGTAGGTATCCAATCAGTACTTAACCTCCAATGATAAAGAATCTACAATGTTACAAGGGACGCTGTTCCAGTGTCGAACACACCTCACAGTCAGGAAGTTCTTCCTCAGATGTAGATGAGACCTCCTTTGCTGTAGTTTATATCCATTAGTCCGAGTCCTGTCATCCACATACAGGTCTGGAGGGCACAAGGGCAGAAGGCTTTATTTCCCCCACACACACACACCATCACCATGTTATAGCCCTGAGTTGAGTTTGGGTCCCCATACAACTGATGTTTAGAGAGAAGAAGAAAAGATTGGATTTATACCCTGCCCTTCACTCAGAGTCTCAGAGCAGCTTACAAACTCCTTTCCCTTCCCCTCCCCACAACAGATACCCAGTGAGGTAGGTGGGGCTGAGAGAGCTCTTTTGAGAACTGCTCTTTCAAGAACAGCTCTGACAGAACTATGGCTTGTCCAAGGTCATCCAGCAGGTGCAAGTGGAGGAGTGGGGAATCAAACCCGGTTCTCCCAGATTAGAGTCCGCGCCCTTAACCACTACACCAAAGGAAATGCTGGTAGTTTCCTTCATGGAGCTCCCAGTGTCATGTCTATTCAAGCTCTCATGGTGATGAGTTTTTTCTTGAGCCAGCATACTGGGACAGAGGTTTTTTATGATGGTGGAAAGTGCAGTCAAGTTACAGTTGACTTATGGTGATCCTGTGGGGTTTTCAAGGCAAGAGACTTCAAAAGTGGTTTGCCATTGTCTGCCTCTGCCTTGCAACCCTGGACTTTCTTGATGGTCTTCCATCCACCCTGCTTCGTGTCCAAGATGTGGTGAGAATGGGCTAGCCTGCGCCATCCAGGTACTGCCCCCAAATCTCCACAGAGTTTTCCAGGGAAGAGACATTCGGAGGTGGTTTGCCATTGCCTACCACTGGGTAGCAACCATGGTCTTCCTTGGAGGTCTCCCATCCAAGTACTAACCAGGGCCAACTCTGCTTAGCTTCTGACATCTGATGAGATTGGGTTAGCCTGGGCCATCCAGGTCAAGGGCAACAGTACTTATAGGGAGGAAGCAAATATCCAACCTCACGGTTTAAGCGATCTCATGAAATTAAAAACGAAACCTCCAAGTGATTCGGCAGCGTTCCATTTCGTTTTCGTTTTGTTTATGATTCTAAGAAATGTCACTGCCTCGTCGAGATGCATCGGGCTAGTGAAATCCGAGGCCCCGTAAACAGGAATCCTCTCCATCGCGCACTTTGTTACGCTCCATTTTCCTGGAGCTGATAGTTCATTTCACTTTCTTCTCACTTCACTGAGAGACAAGATTAATGGGATGCATTCATTATGCATTGCAATTGACTAGTTCATAATTGAAGGTTGCTTACTACTTGAAGGTTACTTTGCATAATAGCGCGGGCTGCACTTTTGGCAGATATTACGAGATAAAAGAGCTCTCCCCCCAACCCGGACAGAACTTTCCCCCGACACCCAAAGGCAGATTCACTCTCCTGTCACACTGACAAAACAGACTGTGACTAGTTTTAAACAGGCTGAGCCATCTTCACAGACAGCCCAAGAGATCTGATTCTTCCATCCCAACACAGTAAAAATGTAAATAATGTGTTTCTCTTAAGACTTCCGCAAGGCAAGCCATTCCATCCTGCCTCATTCTAAGGTAGCACACATGAAACTGCCTTATACCAAATCAGACTCTTGGTCCATCAAAGTCAGTTATGTCTTCTCAGACTGGCAGTAGCTCTCCATTGTCTCAGGAGAGGTCTTTCACATCACCGCCTATCTGGTTCTTTGAACTAGAGATGCCAGGGATTGAACGCGGGACCTTCTGCATTCAAAGCCATCTTTAAACACTGGTCATCTTAATTTTCCCCAGGGAACCAAGGGAATGATGAGGGTCCTGATCCTTTTCTGTTAAAAAACCCCTCCCCCTCCCTGCCATGGAATGTATAATACCGAACAGAAGGGGACCCACATCAATTAAACCCATTTACTTTTATTATTGATCATGTTTGTACCCTGCTCTTCCTCCATGGAGCTCAGGGTAGCATTCATGAGGAGTATCCCATTTTATCTCCACAACAGTGCTGGGAAATACTGAGAATGCTTGGTCCCAGTGACATGCAGTGAACTTCATGAGCTGAGTGAGAATCCAAGCCAAGATGTCACCTCCCTCCCAGTCCAGCTTTGTCTCCATTCTGCTGGCCCTTGCATGCTCTAAAGGCCTAGCCAACCCCAGGGCAGCTTCAGATGATGTGGTGGTGTAGCAAGACCAGGAAGTACAAGTGCTTTGTGCATCCCATATTTCCATATTTGGAGACTGAAGGGGATGAATACGCTGTTCATGCTTGCAAGGTTGGTTGAACCCATCGGTCACTGGAGAATGAAAGTAGAGCTCTGGATTTTAAATCAGAATCCTTTCTGCAGGCACGCACCTAGAGACTGGTATTCACTGCCCAACATCTTCATTCTAGCAACCATTCTAGCATCCATCTGTTGCACCAAGTCAAGGTGTGATTATAGCTGCCATCTTTTAAAGAGAATTAAATCTTATTCAAGGCTAAATTGATCAACAACCATAAGTGATAGCTAAGTGGAGTCTTCATAGACAGAGGCAATGTGTAGGTACTTGGGGACAGGCAACCGGGGAGAAAAACCCCATGTCTCCATGCCCAGATGATGAGAAGCCAAAAGCATTTGGCTAGGACATGCTGTTGGAAACAGAATACTGAACTAGATGAGTTTAGGCCTGATCCAGCAGGGCAGTTCTTAAGTTATTTATGCAGATCCTTTTGTTGGTCACCAAGGCTTTACCTTGGGTATCTACAGTTTAACCCTTCCATATCAACTTTAGTCAAACTCTACTTTTCATCTTCTTGGTTAATTTACTCACAAAAACTATACATCATCTATGGAAGGCCATTTCACCTTTTTGTTCTTTACTTTTATGAGGTCCCTGTCAAAAGTAACTAATTGGTTTAACAGCATTAATGATCTCCAATAAGTGGTTTGGTATGTCAGGAGAATGGAGCTGTTAATATGCTCCATAGAGGAAGAGCACATCAGGACTGAAGACGGATAGGATATTTATTGGATGCATCATTTGCTTTAATCCCAGCTCTTCTATCAATATGATCTTGATGTAGGACTGTCCATTAATTTCAACTGTTTGGTCACACTTCACTTCCCCCTCTTGATTGTTGTTGGAAAGCAATTGCTCCTATCCATGTTTCCAGCACAGCTGAAATCAAACAAAGTGGATTCATGCTATTCTAGGCTATTGTGTGCAGGGAAAGTTCTGTTTTGTTCGGCACAATCCGGCCGACATTAACTATTTCCAAGCCACAAACATATCAATAAAAGGCCAGACTTCCTGTTTATCCCTCCCATAAGGCATATTTGACTGTAGCTAGGGTTGCCAGGTCTGGGTTGGAAAATACCTGGAGACTTTGGGGGTGGATCCAGGAGAGGGTGGAGTTTGAAGAGGGGAGGGGCCTCACCCTGGTAGAATGCCCTAGAGTCCGCCCTTCAAAACAGCCATTTTCTCCAGGGAAGCTGATCTCTGTCAGCTGGAGATCAGTTGTAAAAGTGGGAGATCCCCAGGCCCCACATGGAGGCTGGCAACCCTAACTGTAGCTGAGTTTTTAATCTAGCAGAATGCAGAGTTTTCTCTTTTGGTAGAAACGTTCCAAGGAGTTTCAGAAAGAATTTTGATAACATCAGTTGGAGGAAAGAAAGATTTCCGCAATCCTGTGGTTATCACTGAATTTCGCCTAAAGGAAAACTCAGTGAATGTTGAAGTTTCTCTTCATTCTAAACACCTGCGGAAAGCCAAACCTTGATAAGGCTAAAGAAATTTCTTTGAAGAGTTTCGTGCATTCCTAGAGTGAATCAATCTCTCAGTCTCCTCTACAATTATTTTTTTTAGGTTTTGTACCAAGTGCCTCTCAAGTATTTTTCAGCATTAGTACGAGCATGGTTGATTTCCTTTTCCTGTCACAGTACTGATGCTCATAATGGTCCAAGAGGCGACTTGCCAATTCAATAATAATAAAAATGATGACAATGATTCCAGTTAAAATTCGTTTTGATCCAAAGCCTTTTAGAGCCCCTGTTATCAACCGTGGTAATTCATATGGCTGAGTTGCCTGAAGCCTCTTTTCAGGCTACCAGACAAAGGACTGGTTCCAACCAGCCTGTCAACTGGTGAGAAAGGCAGAAGAGGATCTCCTTGGATCACCAAAAAGGCTATGCTGAGGAACTTGTCACTTGTATAGCCATCTTGGATGGGAATGGGACAAGACTGAATTAACAAGCTATATGTACAACAGCTCTGCCCGTGTCGGTCTGGAATGGTAGAAACAATCAAATGTCCTCTTACATTGCTGATTTTACCAGGATGTTTGGAATACATTCATTACCCCAACTCAGTCCAAATACCCAGGCAGATCAAATGCTTTTTATATGTCTCTTCTTGCCGTCTGGCATGTCCCACAAGGAAGATGGTCTAGTATTTTAATAATTGTATTATTATCATTAATTGTATATTTTCTGCACAGAATATCTATTTTATGCATCTGTTGCGTATTATGTATTGTCGATTTTGTTGACTGCTGATCTGAGATCATAATAAACTAAGATTCAGAACTCGGAGTTAACAGGCTGGGTGGATACAGCCCAAGAGTCAACGCTGTGTATGTAAAGTGCTTTCAAGGCCCAGCTGACTTATGAAGTAAGCAGTGACTCACAAAAGCTCATCCCCTGACACAAATTTTGTTAGTCTTTAAGGTCCTACTGAACGACTGCTCTTTTCTACTGCCACAGACAAACCAACATGGCTACCCATCTTGATCTATCTTTATGGTAACCCAGAAGGTTTTCAAGGCAAGAGATCAACAGAAGATGTTTGCCATTGCTTGCCTTTGTGTTGCAAATCTGGATTTCCTTGGTGGTCTCCTATTGAAGTCCCAACCACAGCAAACCCTTCTTAGCTTCCAAGATCTGACAAGATAGGGCTAGCCTAGACCAGGGGTGTTAAACATATAACCCGTGGGCCAGATCAGGCCCTCGGAGGGCCCCAATCCAGCCCCCAAGGCCCTGGCTGTTTCCTACTTCCTTTTCCAGTTCTCTCGCTGCTGCCATATCACAGCTTGCTTTGCCAGTCTCTCTCAATCACACAAGAGAAATAGACAGGCAAACCTCTCCTGTGCGATTGAGAGTGTCTGGTAAAGAACTGGCCGTGTCCTTTGTAAAGTTTATATCTCCGCTACCCGGCATTACATTTTATGACGCACATGACCTGGCCCAACAAGGCTTCATTTATGTCGGATCTGGCCCCCATAACAAATGAGTTTGACACCCCTGGCCTAGACTATCCTGGTCAGGGTAGTCAATATTAAGACACCTTTATTATTCAGGGATAGTGACATCACAGAGGCCAAGAACTCTAAATCAAATATTCATTTCTGACACCATCATTTTTTTTTTAACACAAACACTGGAGTGATTATTTTAATCCCTGAAATAAAGCAACCACTATGTACAAAAGGCTCTTTTGTGAATTTATAGGCCATAAACAGAACTGATTTGGCCAGGTGTGTCCTAATTAGGATTTGGCCAGGTGTGTCCTAATCTGGGCAGTTTGTTCCACAATCTTCTGTTGAATCTTGTGGACCTTTGGGGAGCAGAACTCTAAGATTAAAGAGAGACTCTTCCCATTTCCCTTGTGTCTGGGGAGACCGTGGTCAAAAAGAAGGGGGGGGGTTAAGACCCTTGGGTACATCTGTAACCCCAAGAACTGGGAATCCTGGGTACAGTGCACCCACATCTTGCATCATAAAAACCACAACAAAATAGGAGAAACCCCTTCAAGACTAGCCCCTCTTTTGCTGTATAACTAAAACAAAAAAATTAAATCCACAAGATTTCCCAGCATGCAAAGGGATTTTTGAAGGGATTTCTACTATTATTTTGAAAGGATTTTTATCACTTTGTGTTTCTGCAGTACAGAATAGTGCAACTGTGCTCTTTTTCAGCACAGAAATGAACAAAAAAATAGGTCCTCTCAAAACTAGGCCTTTGTGTGCTGAAAACTGAGCGGGGAAAAGGTTTTGAGAGCTAGTTCTAAAGGGCTTGGTTGCTTTTTTTGTTTCTGTGGTACAACGGAACAGCGATACATACACTCAAATAAGAGAAGCCCCTTCAAATTCACCTTTTATGTACCTTTTTTTTTTTTGGTTTAAAAATGCTTTTCACCACACAGCAGGCTAGTTTTGGAGGGGCTTCTTTCTATTACTTTTTGTCTCTATGCTGTAACACAAAGCTGTGCTTTTCCTGAGACCCTGGAATCTGAAGGACTTTAAAGGGGGAAAAAATCTCCCAGTGTTCAGGGTCTTTGTGGGAGCCAGGAACAAATGAAAACCACACACCCCAAAAAGTGCAAGTCCTTGTTGGATCACTCAGGGAATTTCTCATAGGTCAGATGTTACTTCCAAGAAATGTGAACGAATGGAATCTCATTGTGTAATCCAGAGTCATAAGATTTTGCAATCATTCCTAGTAGTTAACTGAGTAACTGACTCAGGTTCCACTCTTATTGACAAGAACCAGCTTTTCAGTGCGATCGCCCTATGAGCTGTCTCCTAAAAGTTGGACTCGAGCTTGAAAGTCTGTGTGGTGCATGCAATGTGATTATGTCACCAGGGGACCGGCCTTCTCAGTTGTGGCCCCTCCCTGTGGAATGCACTCTCGGGTAACACCCGTGCCCTTCCAGACTTGCTTAGTTTCCATGGGGCATGCAAAGTTGAATTGTTTAGGTTGGTCTTTAGGAGGGTAACCATGTGTTTGGGCTGTTTTAATAGTGGTACGGTGATAGTCACATTGTTTAATAGTTTAATGTTAATATTTTATGTTTGTTGTTTTTACCTTCCTGGTTTTATTGTTGTAGTTCGCCGCGAGACCCTTGAGGTGAGTGGCGACTAAAAAAACAGATAGATAAATAAATGCTCTTCCTTAAAAGATATGCAAATGCAGACCCACTTATGTGTTTTAAGGAAGAACAAGGACAACAATGTATGTCATGATAATTCAGTGTTTCAGTGTCACTTTGGTGCTTTAATTGGAACTTTGAGGGGGAAAGGTAGCTTTCAGCCAAGAAAAAGATCAGTGCCCCATGGAAGTACTTTCTGTCATGGTATACGGGAAGACTGCTGCAGAGATTTTGGAGTCCAAGAGTTTGATTCCTAGAAGGGATGCCCCCGTGTGCATGACTGCCATCCTTTGCCATCCTCCCTGCATCTCAGTTGATATCACTGCCCTGGGGGATTCTCTGTTGTGTGTGCCCAGCATGGTATATGGGATTTCTCTTTCTGCACCCCACCTCTCATAAGCACAAATGGGAAGATGTGATAATGCTAGGTGGAAGAGAGTTGTATTATAGGCATGATTTGTACAGCATCCTGTAGTGACAGGGCCAAATATATGGCTTATGAGGAGTTAAGATTGGTGGGGGGTCAGGAACAGATCTTGTGGGTCTGAGTAATGTGACCCCTGCCCTGACATGGATAGCCCAGGCTAGCCCAATGTCACAAGATCTCAGAAACTAAGCAGGGTCAGCCCTGGTTAGTGTTTCAATGGGAGAACACCAAGGAACTCCAGGGTTGCTACCCAGAGGGCGCAATCATACACGCCTATTTGCCACATGAGAGGGACGCTTCATTGACGGATCAAACAGGCACGATCACACCACCCCATCTGGGAGGCGTCCCAGACCCGTCGGCAAGCCGGGGCAAACCAAGTTGATCCAGCAGAGAAGCAAGGTAAAAAGCTACCGGTGAAACTCCAGTAGCAAACAGGTTGCAGCGGCCCACAACCGGAGTTTCCCTGTGTGATCGTGCCGGCGCAGAAGTGTGGCATTGGGGATAGCGTGATCACATGCTATCCTGACGCCACTCTGTTTCCACCCCCTTCTCCGTGTGTGCATCATTGAAAGTCTTTAGGGGGGAGAAGCGATTCAGCAATCCTCCGTTTAAGTGCCTCAGGAACCAACCACCAAAAAACCCACAACTCGCCCATGGTTGCGTGTGATCACGCAGCGGCGATTTGCACCAGCAGCTTCATGGAGCTGTGTGATCACGCAACTGTGGGGCAAATTGCTCCGGGGCAAAAAAGCCTCGATTCCCCTCCAGATTATCTCGCTCGTGTGGAAGGAACCAGAGGCAGGCAACAGCAAACCACCTCTGAACGCCTCTTGACCTGACAACCCTGTGAGGTTGCTATAAGTCAGCTGCAGCTTGACGGCCCTTTCTACTTATTTGACCTCTGGATTGGAGCTGGGAAGTTACTTGACCAGGTTGTGGTCAACTGTTTGGAACTATTGGTGTGAATAAAGAGGAGGGTCCTTCAGGCAGAATGTTTCTCTGGTGTGTGTGTGTTTAAGAAAGTTTATGCAAAGCAAGTCAACATACCTGAGCTTACTCCTGTGGCAGAAGACTGGTAGGCTGTGAAGGTACAATGGAGGACAAGTAGGTTCCTTCAGGACCGAGACCTTGAAATGGTGTGGGAACAATGACTTGATGGAGAGGGCCACCCCTCTGCTATGCTGTCTGCTCCAAGCTTGGGTTGTGATCCTGTCCCAGAGCTTTGCAAGATAGGATGAACATGAAACCAGCACACTTTGTGTAACAATTTCAGTGTGCTTTTGGAATCTTTTTTTCCCCAAGAAAAGCTATGTAAATGTAAGGAAATGACTGTAATCCCTCTGCTTCCCTTTGTAGCTGGTATTAAAATGCATTGCAAATTTGCTTTACACTCCAGCCTGCCTCATTATATTTTCAGCTGTTTGCATAGCGGCAGTCTTTTTTAAAAAAAATTAAAAAAAATGTTCTACTCTCTCACCTCTGTGCCATCTAAAGCTTCGACAGCTTGATTATAAAAAAAAACACAAATAGAAGGTTAAAAATACAGATGTTTGCTTTCCAGATACTTTTTTCATTTGTAACACAGGGCTCCCTGCAGCCTTTTTAAAGTTTGCTGTTTCTAGTTTAGATTCTTCTTTCAAACTGCAGCTTTTAACAAGCAAGTCTGAAGCACTGGACGGTCCCTTAGGATTACTAAAGAGTCACATTAGAAGAGTTATACTTGACATGTTGTAAGAAGATGTGGAACTGATGCTCGAAATAAGCAGCATTCTGTTTAGATAGTGACCACGCTGCTTAATCGTATGGCAAGGCAGAGTGGGTTGGACCGTACAGACATTTTCCACTAGGTGGCATTTTCCTCCAGCCCAAGAAGCCTTCTGCTAGTGCAAGATGTCCCTCTGCAAGAGCCAAGGCTACTGGAGCCAGAGGAAAACACCACACTGAAGCAGGAAAATGCCTTAAGATCCAACATGTTCAGTTTTGCCAAGGGACAGCCTGAGTGCTATCTTATGTCAAGCTATTGCTTGGAATCACTGAGTAGTCAAGTTGGACAGTCAGTTCCTCATGGAAAGCCATGTTCTTGGCTTGGTTCCACCCAAGCATTTCTACAGAGAAAGCAGATTTTTTTCAGTGTCCAGACTAGTGGGCTCTTCTGCATTCTCATTTTCCTTGCTTGTGTGTTCCTACTGCTTGAGGGGGGGGTTCTTTTCCAGATGTGTTTTGCTCCCTCTAGTGGTCAGTTCAATACTACATTGCTATATGTCCGGCATACCTCCCTGCAGATTTTAACTGAAGGTTTTTATGCCAGACATGCAGTGATGTAATATCAAATCAGCCACTAGAGGGGGCAAAACATGCAGAAAAGAAGAAAAACCCTGAAGCAATAAGGAAACATGAGCAAGGAAATGAGAATGTGGAAATACCACTAGTCTGGAAAATACCAAGGCAGGTTCAGGGTGGCTGTTCTTTCCTGGTGTGTTGCATTTTTGGTGTGCAACAAGAAGGGCGTGGCGAGAAAGTCACATTCCCCATTCAGAAATCCTTTTCTCTGTAGAAACGCTTGGGCGGATCCAAGCCAAGAACATGCCTTTCCATGAGGAACTGACTGTCCAACTTGACTACTCAGTGATTCCAAGCAATAGCTCAAGTTATATTTGACAGAAGATTGTAAAGTATTCATTCATTCTTTTGTACAAGCCACGTTTCCTTGGCTGTGACAGGAAGATCAGTAACAATAAGTCCTAGGCGGTGGCCACCTCATTTTTTTTGCAAGGTTTAGCCCTCACATAAGAACATAAGAGAAGCCATGTTGGATCAGGCCAATGGGCCCATCCAGTCCAACTTTCTTTGTTACACAGTAGCCAAAACCCAGGTGCCATTAGGAGGTCCAGCAGTGGAGCCAGAACTCTAGATACCCTCCCACTGTTGGCCCCCAAGCATCAAGAATACAGAGTATCACTGCCCTGGACATAGTGTTCCATCTATACCTTCTGGCTAATAGCCACTCATGGACCTCTGCTCCATATGTTTATCCAATCCCCTCTTGAAGCCGTCTGTGCTTGTGGCCGCCACTACTTCCTGCAGCAGTGAATTCCACGTGTTAAGAGCCAGTTTGGTGTAGTGGTTAAGTGCACGGTCTCTAATCTGGGAGAACCGGGTTTGATTCCCCTCTCCTCCACTTGCACCTGGCTGGATGATCTTGGGCAAGCCATAGCTCTGTACCAGCTGTTCCCTCAAGGACAGCTTGGGAAAGAGCTCTCTCAGCCCCACCTACCTCACAGGGTGTCTGTTGTGGGGAGGGGAAGGGAAAAGGAGTTTGTAAGCCACTCTGAGACTCCCTTGGGGAGTGGAGGGCGGGGTATAAATCCAATCTCTTCTTCTTCTTCTTAATTACCCTTTGGGTGAAGAAGTACTTCCTTTTATCTGTCCTAAGCCTACTACTCATTAATTTCTTCGAGTGCCCATGAGTTCTTGTATCGTGAGAAAGGGAGAAAAGTACAGCTTTCTCTACCTTCTCTATCCCACACATAATTTTGTAAACTTCTATCATGTCATGTAAATCTCTGTCATGTTCTACCATTATTACTGCAATATGGGCTATTGTTGAAATCCTGCAGCAACACCACAGGTGTGTGTTTCTGCAGTCCTATTTTTGCCGCCAACAGGGCATAAAAAGATGCCATACTCTGAGTCAGTCCGCTGATAACATCTACGTCACTGCTTTCTACCTTGGTGTATCTATCCAAGTTCTCCAGCAATGGTCTTTTTCAGTTGTGCTACTTGACTTCCACTGGAGACTGAATCTGGGACCTGCAGGGAGATTGAATATGGGACCTTATCAGACCTTCAGTGATCGCTTAGTATTATTAAAGGAAGTAGAGGTATGGCTTCTGTTACAGTTAATATGCAATGCCTTTCGTCTGTCATCCGTGTGTTCGACAAATGAAAGCAGAATTCCTGTGTGTAATCTACTAGCCAGCAGAATTGATCAAGATCTTGACAATGTAGGGTGTAAGAACTGGCTGTGAGGGCCGTCTCCTATGCACTGGGCCATGCTCTCGCCATTGATTTATTTAGGATAGCCAGCCTTGGGTGGTAGGAATGTTAAATTGCTGGAGAGTGACTGAGTAATTGCATTTGACAGTTGATTTTCTCCACAAAACTGTGAATAATTGGAAAATTTGCACAAAGCCTGATTTTTTAAATGCTATCATTATTCATTAATTTATTTAGCCACGTGCCTCAGAAGTGCTTTTCAGTAATTGCCTGAACAACAAACACAAATATAATCAACTTGGAGACAAACGAGAGCTTTCAAAAATAATAGCGCAATTAGGCTGTTTTACTATACCTAAGGGCCAAGCATATCTAGGCGCTAGACCAGGGTTGGCCAAACTTGCTTGACGTAAGAGCCACATAGAATAATTGTCAGGTGTTTGAGAGTCACAAGACATGAACAAATATTACATGTTTTTCCTGGTAAATATGCAAATTTGTTTTTATTAACATTAAATGAGACCGCCAAAAATAATAACAAAAGTGGTAAAAGCCGATATTGATAATGATATTTATTTGTCCAATGATATTTGTTTGCTATTGATATTTAGTTTCCCCAGCCGCCCTGCTGAGAGATGCACCATATGTGTGAAAGTGCCGCATGCGGCTCCCGAGCTACAGGCTGTGGACAGATTTGTATTCTGCCGCGCCTCCGCAGCGCAGCAGAATAAGGCGGGGGGAATTGCCCCCGTCGTGTGGCGTTCGCACGCCGACGGAAGGAAGCTGCCCACAGCATTCAGACTGTAGGCGGCTTCCTACGGAGGCGTGCGAACGCCGCACGGTTCCCCCTCCCAGCATGTGTTCTCACCCGCCAGAGGTGGGTGGAACGCGCGCCACAGCAGCCAGGGCACCACTTTTAAGTGGTGCCCGGCTGCTGCAGGAGGAGCGCGGCGCCGGATGTTTGTCACACCCCATCATCTCTATATGGCATAGACTGATCCTGTGCATATTTACTCAGAAGTAAGTCCCATTATGCTCTCAGTAGGGATTGCTATTCTGCAGCCTGCAGTTGGGTCCCCCCTACTGAAACTGTGAGCTGATACTCTAGTCTTCTGCCCCAAAGTCTGGCCCAGATAGTGCCACTGCAAACGAAATGGAGGGCTAGATTCAGTACCCCGCTCCCCTTCCTCCACTTTTAAAATAAGAACTAACCCTGACCTGAATAGTCCAGGCTACCCTGTTGTCATCAGATCTCAGAATCTAAGCAGGGTCGGCCCTGGCTAGTACTTGGATGGGAGACCACCGAGGAAGTCCAGGGTTGCTATGCAGAGGCAGGCAATGGCAAACCATCTCTGGACGTCTCTTGCCTTGAAAACCCTCTCTTGCCTTGAAAACCCTACAGGTGGCCCACAGGCCACCAAAGTCAGCTGTGACTTGACAGCAACACACATCCACACATACGCAAGTCCTGCCTTAAATTTACAACCAAGATTTTAAGTCCCTAGCGGGCCAACATACATAGGTGCTGATTTGTATATATTTATTTTCAAAACTCGCCAATAAATGGATTTACTTTTTATTAAGCATAGGGAATGTTTAGATATAAGATGCTGTTCTTTGTTTATCCTGGTGCCTGTTGTGGGGAGGGGGGGGACCAGTTAACAAGAGTTCTTCTTTGTAAGTGAAAAGTTTTGATTTCCTTCTTCTTGTTGTTTTCTTCTTGCATATGCCTTTGTTCGTAGGCACTACCCCTCCTTTTAATAATGTCAGCATTTGTTTTCCCAAGAAGCCTTAGGCATTACAAACTTGGCTTCCACAAAATTAAAACCTAACAGGGCTCAGCCTATATTGTATATTTCAAAGTGAATCACTTGTTCCCAGTTATTTACAATTATGTAAAATTCCGGATACACAAGGTTCATTTCAGGGAATTGACTCTGATCCCTGGGAACTCTTGGAACTATTAGTTTTTGTAATATCTAGGGAAAATGCAGATCAGGGTTTTCTTTTTTTCATGTCTTGGGAAAATGATTGTTATTCACTTTTTTAGATATAGCCATTGATTCCTCTTCTCCTTTTCTCCTTTAAAACAGGAGTTTCTCTTTCATTTCTCTTTGAAGACAACTCAGTGCACCCTTTGGTAACTTCAGCCCTTGCGGGCAGGGCTGGCCCCAGGTTTTTTTGTGCACTAGGTGAGGTTACCTTGTGGCACCCCCCCAGGTGAGGCTGCCTTGTAGCCCCCCCCCCTGCAGAGCCGCCCTCTCCACCGCCGGAGACCCACCTGCAAGGGACGCTCCTCCGGCCCCAGCACCTGCCCATCTGGGCTCACGAGCTATCCAGCCCCACTGGCAGCCACCAGCACCGGCTGGCCCCAGCGCCTCACCAGCCACCTGGCGGGCCCCCGAAGCCTGGCCGCGCTCACCTCAGCCACCTCTGCTTCTGCTGCTGCACAGGGGAGGAGCCTCCATTGCTGCCTCCTTCACCAGGCCCCGCCCCCAGGCCGGTCTCTGAGCATACACAGAGGGGGGCCCCCACGGGCCACGCAGCTCAGCCAGGGCGTGGAGAGGTGGGGCTGGAGGGGAACAGAGGGCAACCAGGGTGCAGGGGGAAGATGAAGCATGCTTTCCTGCAGCTGGGGAGCCTGCGGCCCCCAAGGCAGGTGGATTGCGAGCCGGCACCCTAGGCAAGAGTCTAAAATTTGTTATTGATGTCATTGATCTGCTTGCAGGGGGGTTATGTTATATACCGCAAGGTGGTGCTCTAGGAAGAGGATAGGATGGTTTAGGAAGGCATTCCCTGCCTCTGAGCATCTACAGAGTGAAATTCTGAAATTCTTCAGAACCTCCTTCCTGCCCCTCCTCTCGAAGATCAAAATGAAATTGATTTGCCCTGACTGGGATAGCCAGATCTTGGAAGCTAAGTAGGGTCAACTCTGGTAGGTACTTGGATAGGAGACCTTCTTGAAATACCAGAGGTGGGAGGCAGGGGCAGGCTTTATTCTGCCACCTCTCTGAATATCCTCCAGACCCCCAGTAGGGGTCAGTCGCCAGAGGTTGCCATGACTTCCAGGTGTGCGCTCACTCACATGCACACACATATGCACAGATTAAAAAATACAAAAAAGAAAAACAATGAAATTGATTTGAAACACATTTTGAAATTTCCAAAAAGGATCGTTGGATTTCAGGGAGGAACTGAGTAAAGAAGAATTCAGATGTTTTCTCTTGACTACCCTACTAGGGAATAGTTTCAGAAGGTAGCTGTGTTGGTCTGCAGTAGAACAGTAAGATTTGAATCCAGTAGCACCACAGAGACCAACTCTGTTCCCCTCTGGAATATTATGCAGTTACCAAGCAAGAAGAGGAAACTTAAAAAGAAGAAAACATCCTGTAGAGGGAAAAGGTCTTCAGTCGCTGGCATCTCCAGTTATACAATGGCTATGGGCAGGGCCGGTGCTACCATTAGGCCAAGTTAGGTGACTGCCTAGGGCGCAAACCTCAGAGATGCACAGAATTGCCAATCAGCACCCCTCCAAGTCCCCCAACCACTGTTGTCTTCAGTGCCTGGGCAGCCGGACCCCCTACCTCCAGGTTGCCCCCCCCTCAAACCCGGGCACTGCAGCGGTGGTTGCTGTGTCTTGCTTTCCTTCCCAGGAGAGGAGGAGTGGTCAGCCAAGCCCTATCCACCGCCAGCCAGCCAGTCCCACCCTTTCCCTCCCTTCTCTCCAGCCCAGTGCTCTGGCCCAGCCCTCCTCTCCCAGGATACTGTGCTGCTCCCTCTCCACTCACTGGCTTCCCCAGCGTGGCACCTGGTTTCGCTTCTCCTTTGGAGAGACACCATAGTTGGGCTTCCCTGAGGATGGGTCCCACACTGAGACCACACACTGAAGCATCAGCACTTGACCTGAAGGAATTGGTGACAAAATTTGCAAAGGAAAAGACACACAAAATGAGATTTTTACGTGTCTGAAATGGAAACATTCAAGATTTTTAATTTCTGACATCGCAATTCACAGGATTATTCAAAATGATCGGTGAGTTGTGCGCTAAAACTATTTTCTGTTTGAGAAAGAAAACCAAAGGTTGTCATTTTACTTATTCTCACAATTTTTTTTTTAAAAAAATTAGCAATGTCAAGTTTTGTGCTTTTAATTTTCCCTAGAATTCGTCTTCTTTTTAAAAAAAAAAAATTGGTTAGCAGTGTTTGGGGGGGGGGGGGCACAAGTTAGCCTTACCCTAGGGCACAAAAAAGTCTGGCACCAGTCCTGGCTACCACGGGTGGAAAACTTAAGGTACTGGAGATCCATTGTCCATCAGATCCGGGAACGCTGCGCCTGGTGGACTAAGTATGTCCCTTTGTAGAAGGCAGCTTCACGAGATGTAGCTGCATCATTCAACTCTCCCTCTTGGACCACAGAATTAACTTTCTATTCCGCTGATAGGGGGTGTGAGGGCATGAGCAGGCCTTTCCCCCCACTAGGATCCAATTTTGACTAGGGTCTGTTTTTCGTTTTGCTTTTCTTTCTCTGCAACGTAAGATTTGGGAGGCTGATAGGAGGGTTTTGATGATTAGCAGTCTTGAAATTGGTCACAACCTCTGGTGATAGTGTAAGTGGTGTTTTTGCCAAATAGCAGTTACTTTGGTGGGCTTACCGACTTTCCCACTCAACACTATTGGGCTCAGTGGCTAGTGACTTCCTCTGTGATGAGGTAAGTTGGGGCACGGAGAGGGTTGAATCACCAGGTCAGGACAATTAGTGAGGCTATGTCCATGCCGTCTAAAGCCAGGTGGATTATACCCATGCTGAAGGCTCAAAGAGATGAGATGAAGATCACAGATCTTGTGTCTATAAAAATGCAAACTGCAGGCTTGTATAGCCTCAATTGGCCTTGGAATCATGCACGGAAGGGGTTTAATATTTCAATCTCCACTGTTTTGTTATTTGAAATTGGGTTCCCTGGTCTGTTGTTCACATTTTAAAGGAGAAAAAAAAAGCATGCCCTTTTTCATTTAAAATGCTAATAACAAAGCAGGAATCCCAGGTGTGAATACCAAAATCGAGTGCGGGTTAAAGGGTTAAAATCTTCTCCCTCTCCTGCATGGCTCCAAGGGAAATGGAGGCTGCAAGAACTTACCAGATGCCCAGTCTCCATGTTGTCTTTTGAGTCTTGAGTGAAGAGGAGGAGTTACCTCAGTTAATCAAAATTTTTCTACCATCACACATTAAATTCAATGAACTTGTAGCCAGTTTGGTTTTACAAAAGTCTGGGTATGGAGAAGAGTTTTAATGACGACTGGGAAAATTTTGTGGAAATGTAGGCACCATAACAAGTCAAACAGGGAGGAAGAGGCTCACTTGGTGGAAGTTTTTGTCTGTGCCTATATGAGAACTGAATTTGAGGATGAATGATATCTCCTATGTTTGTGATACAAGTGTTTCTAAGTTAAACTGATTTCTAATGAAATTGCTGAGCCGTCAGGTTAGAATGGATAAAAGGAAGTACTTCTTGACCCAAAGATTAATTGACACATGGAATTCACTGCCCCAGGAGGTGGTGCTGGCTACAAGCATGGACGGCTTCAAGAGGGAATTGGACAAACATCTGGAGCAGAGGTCCATCAGTGGCTGTTAGCCACACGGTATAGATAGGATCTCTCAGTCTGGGGCAAGTGATGCACTGTATTGTTGGTGCTTGGGGGGGCAGCAGTGGAGGGGGCTTCTAGTGTCCTGGCCCCACTGGTGGACCTCCTGATGGCACCTGGTATTTTTGGCCACTATGTGACACAGAGTGTTGGACTGGATGGGCCACTGGCCTGATCCAACATTGGCTTCTCTTATGTTCTTACTAGCCTGATACCTGTGCTTTGCTATGGTATTTAAGTTCTGTAAATCCAGTCATAATACTGATGATGTGAAATTTGAAAGGTAACATTTGTTGTAGGAATTCTAATGGAGAAGATTGTAGTGTAAAGGATGAAGTGAGACATACATACATTTTTTCCCCTCTACTGAAGGACCTTTCCGTAGACCACAGTGGTGGCTCTGCCCTCAGGTGCTAGGACATCACTAGGCTGCTTGGTGACCTCACTCTGGAGCAGGCTCCTAGAAAGGTCCTGTACTGTCTCGCCATGAACATACATAAACTCAATTGCCATGCTGGCTGTTGTGAAAAATGTCTATTCAGGAGTCTTGAATCACTGATTTCTGTAACTGTCCTTGATTTTCTGCAGTCTCTTTTAATTGTGTTTTTACCTCAAAACATTGAGATCCACAGTTGACCAATGGGGGGGGGGGGCAAGGAGGCAGCAGCCTGTCAGCCACATGGAAAACAATTGGGGGAACACATTTTGCCCCTTTTTTACCTCTTTAGGGGTTGTGTTTCTCAGAAATCTCTTTGGGGGGGGGGGGTTGATGCCATGATAAGACTCCCCTTATTTTGGGTTTCTTGGTGCAGGGGGTGGGCCTACATCAGCCATCAGATGTAGGAGAGGGGGTGGGATGCTTACAGCCATCAGGGAAGCTTGCTCAGCAGGATTGCCTTAGCACTGCTGCTGGCCCAGCCTCACTGATGTCTTTAAACACATTCCCCCCCTCCCAGCACCAGGCAGGTGAGTGTCTGTCAGGTGTAGGAGCAGGGCCAGGGTACTTTAATGCACCAGGGAGGCTGCCTGAGGAGAAACACCTTAGCACTGCTGCTGGCCCAGCTTCACTGATGCTTTAAAACACAACCCCCCCCTCCCAGCACCAGGAAAGTGGGTGTCTATCAGGTGTAGAAGCAGGGCCAGGGTACTTTAATGCACCAGGGAGGCTGCCTGAGGAGAAACACCTTAAAATGCTGCTGAGCCAGCCTTCCCAGTGGCTTTAGATACACTCCCACCCACCCCTCTCGCACCTGACTGGAGGTTGTCTGTCAAGTGCAGGAGCAGAGGCAGAGCATTGAAAGCCATCGGGAAGGCTGCCCAAGCAGCATCACCCTAGCAGTTCTGCTAGGCCAGCCTCCCCGATGCCTTCAGACATGCTACCCCTCCTACACCTGACAGACAACCACCTGACAAGGGTTGGAAGGGGTGCAGAGTCCTTGAAGCCATCAGGGAGGCTTGCTCAGCAGAATTTCCTTAGTGCTGTTGCTGGCCCAGCCTCCCTGATGCCTTTAAACACAATCCTCCCCCACACACACACACACCAGACAGGCCATTAGTAACCGGTTCCTGAAATGGAGTAGATAGGCTGTCTAAAATCCTTCATAGTGTAAAGGCGGCAAAAAGGAAGTCTAAACAATTCCTGCTCAGCCCTCTAATCAGAAACCAGCCAGTCCAGCTATTAAAGAGCAGGATAGTCCTTTTCTCATAACACAGAATTCTCTGGTTGACCAGAGGAGGAGTAAATTTAGATAGTCGCATTTTCACCTCGGGTCATTGGCAGGGCTTCACAAGGCATATGTCCTCCTGGCCCTGCCTTCTCAGGAGCCTTATGCTCCATTTCAGATCAGATGCAGACATCAGTGCCTCCTCCCTCCTTTTCAAGCTTATACAGTACAGTACAGTACAGTATGTGAGAGGGTCTTCGGTAGCAGGATCAGAAAATGTCTTGTACAAAAAAATATTGGGTGGGATAACCTTAGCCTGAGACCTTGGGGATGTGGAATGAACTGCCGAAAGAAGTGGTGGTGGCTACTGGCATAGACATCTTCAAGAGGGGAGGTGATAAACATATGGAGCAGAGGTCCATCAGTGGCTAGTAGCCACAAGGTCTAGTTGTTCTAGTGTTCCAACACTAGTTGTCTAGTGTTGGAACACTGTGTCTGGGGCAGTGATGCTGTTTTTTTTTGGTGCTTGGGGGGGCAACAATGGGAAGGCACCTGAAGGTCTTGGTCCTGCTGGCGAACCTCCTGATGGCACCTGGGTTTTGGCCACTGTGTGATACAGAGTGTTGGACGAGATGGGCCACTGGTCTGCTCCAACTTGGTTTCTCTTCAGTGTTCCCTCTAAGCTGAGTTAGTGTGAGCCAGCTCACAGGTTTTTAGCCTCCGGCTTACATATTTTTGTCTTAGCTCAGGAAGGAGGGCTCCAGAGCAAACTAATTTATGCAGGAGCCAAGCCGCTCGCTCACAGCTTTAATGCCAGTAGCTCACAAAGTAGGATTTTTGCTCACAAGACTCCACAGCTTAGAGGGAGCATTGCTTCTCTTATATTTTATGGACTTCTGCCAGAACAGCCAGAAATGGGTTGGAGCCCACTATAGCACACTGGCATTTGTGTAGAAGTATGGGGAGATGTCTCTGTCTCTCGGGATCCCATTTCATTTCATACTGGGAGTTCAGGAGCCCTGGAGTCATCCCAAGCTACCACCTGGACATGTCCCTCACCCCTTTACTCCCAGTTTTACCCCTTCTTAAGGATACCATCACCAGCAAGTGAAGTCCTCTGGAGGACTTGCACTGTGACGCCTTCTGCCAGGGCACTTCTTTTAAGGCTGTACCTTTAGGCTGCACTCACCACCTCACTCTGGCTAGCTGCTGTCAGAACAAGCAGTGGCACTCTCCATATGCCTGGGGATGCAGTGATCATACTTAGTGGTAAAGCCCATGTTTTGCATGGTGGGGAGATCCACACTCCATCTGCAAGAACGCCAGCTGAAGGATTTCAGGTAACGAACCTCAGAAAGATCTCTCCTTGACACCTTGGAGAGCTGCAAGCATTCGGACAGACAATACTGGTCTGGGTAGACCAGCACAAGCTGAAGATCCCCAGTTCAGATTTTGGAAACCTGCTGAATTCAGTGTGCTAAGTTAGAATAGGCCAGTGGTTTGGCCCTCTGGCGTAAACAGTGAGCATAGTTCCTCTGTGCATAAATGTTGGAGGCCCACAAGTTACAGTAAAAAGGAGCACAGCTTTAGAGATGTAAATCAGGTACAAGAATGAAGCTGTGCTGCCAATGCTTTTTATATAATACAAAGGAAACTTATGCAAACGTCTACAGCACCACTTTAACAAAGTAAAGTAAATGTATAACCACAAAGTTCCAGTCAAATAATTTTTGTAGTTGTTCCTGTGTAAGTATTCATCAGCTGAGTAGATAGTTGGTGAGACAAGATTCTCCGGAATAACTCCCATTTCGAATCTATTGATCTTCTTCCATGCCACTATTTTTGTTTTTGTATTTAAAAAAATATACAATAAAACTAGAGAATCACACCCAGGTAATGCATTCTCATTAATAGTTAACTGTACACACTCTCAGCACATTCATCAAATACATTACCAAAACAAGAGATGGAAACTCTACATCAGGTGTCTATACATATTTTAGCTTGCCTTCAAACATTATGCCTAAAAATACAAAAAATATACATTTATAGATTTTAATAACTCATAGAATCCATTACAAAGCCCCCCCAAAAAGGGGGGAGCAGAAAAACTTACCCCTCACAGGGGAAAGAATTCATCCAATACACACTTCAATCAGCTCCTACAGCCTTACCCTGACCCACCCTATAGCAGTTAAATATCCACCAAAGCGAAAATCTTAAAGGGGCAGTCATCATCATGTACACTAATAATTGCTGGGGGCCCTATTGTTGCCACAATCTTTTCAAACATTTGTACACTACATGTATCCATACAAGAAGGATTTCATGAAAGATAATTCCATAATCAAAGTCTGAACCTACAGGAGGTATGTTTAAAACTAAACCTCCATGCTGCCATGTGCTGCTGCAGGAATTACATAGCATCCTTTTTAAGAGTTCTTGGAGAGCTGCAAGCATTCGGACAGACAATACTCATCTGGGTAGACCAACACAAGCTGAAGATCCCCAGTTCAGATTTTGGAAACCTGCTGAGTTCAGTGTGCTAAGTTAGAATAGGCCAGTGATTTGGCCCTCTGGCGTAAACACTGAGCATAGTTCCTCTGTGCATAAATGTTGGAGGCCGACATATACCACATTGCACTCATGATTTTTTTGTTGTTGTTGTCGGTCCTCTTTTCTTTGCTGCAGTATTCAAAGCCCAACAGACATCCAGAGCCAGCAATGGAAAAAATGATGGAATCTAGTTTTTCAGGAACTCAGTCATTTCCTGAAACCCTGTCTCCGGACAGAGGAAGCCAGCTGACGAAGCCACACAGGTAAGAAAGCTGCTCTTAATTGGCCTTTGCTTTGTAAGACACATGCCAGACAGCCGAGCATGGTGAGCCGAGGCGGGACGGCATTAAGGGAGCCTTGTTCTATTCATTAAACAGCTGACCAGCATTTTTACCATGGCTATCGCTTCTGCACTCCAAATTCCATTTTCTATCCTTCCCCTTTGTAAAAGGCCTAGAGGAAGTATTAAGGATGCCATCAAAGCGGTGGTCACAGACCAGTGAATGAAACAATTGCATTCTGAGAAACGATTGCAATACAAGACCCCCTCCCACCCACCCACCCTCGGCTCTGTCCTGCTTCATCTCTGTCCATGAAGTTAATGACTCATCCTCCCGTAGGCAGGCTCCGATGCCAACTTTCTGTGAGGCTTCTGTACTAACAGCAATAGATCAGACCTTTGGGTTAAAGCAAAGCTCTTTATTTCTAATACTGGAACAGGTACTCGATGTTTGTTAGAGATACATTATAGAAAGCCACCAGGGTTAATATACCCCCCAGTTGCAATTGAATACATATGCAGGACCAATCAGGGCCAACCTATGGAAGCGGGAAAAAGGAAGATGACCGTTGAGGTTCCCATTGCGGAGGTGAGAAAGTTATAAAAATTCCCTCCTTGATCTGGGTGACCCACATGTGTGAAAGTTAGGCTAAACATTCGACCGGCAACAATAAAACAAGTCCCAAGGTTGTAACAACTTGATAACATTCCTTGAGCCTCAAAGGCTGAGGGGGAGTAGATTGAAGTGAGAGCCATTTGTTATGTGACTTGCAGGAATTCGAGGCGCCATCCTCCCGATCAGAGAATGGTAACATTAAGCAGAGCTGATAATATACTTCAAGGCAGGCAGTAAATAGCAAATGGTTACAAATTAGAAAAAGAGAAAGACATCTAACCTAGCAAGGCAGGCATACTATTGTCAGATCCTGACACTTTCCAATGTTCTTGGTGTCCCTTCAAACAAACAGCCCTCGATGTGTGTGTGTGTGAGCGGGGGGAAGCATGGCAGCTTTGCATATTTGCATGAGCGTGTAGCAATGGGCTGCACCTTCGAGAAGCCGCTTTTTGGTCATTCGGCAGCACACTACTTCCAAGGCCAGAAGGAAAGCTGGATCTGAACAAAGAGAGCTGGTTCGCTCACGTGTCCTTCACAATGAAGCTAATGAAAATGTTGTTCCCTTTGGCTTTGGGTGTATGTGTTCTTGCGTGTGCCGCTATGGTTACCTGCTCTAGGCTCTCCTCTCGGATGGGCTGTAAATCTAAATCAATGAAGAGATGCACTTGCCGTTTTCATACCCTGAGTTCAGCAAGATGTCAGTAAAGCAGTGTCTTAATTGTCTTTGTCCTCATGGAGCTGTGTTGCAAGACAGGGGGCTTTATTGTGCAGTACGGAAATCTGAGGGCTCTGTGGAAAGAAAACGACAATGCACTCTCTGCCAACAAGACTGCTTCCATGCAGAAACTCTTTATTTCCATGGGATCTCTTCTTTTTAGGACGCAGTCTGTTTTATTTTCAGTTTTAAAAGCATACACATATACTGGTACGTGCAGAATACCATAAGGAGATGGAGTAAAGCAAATTAAGAACAGGTTGAGTTGTATATGAGAGCGTTTAAATCTTCAAATCTGTGTCAATATAATGGACATTAAGGCCTTCTATTTATGTAACATCTTCCAAAAAAATTTACTGGACTTCCACTCTCTGATGATCAATCATATTAAACGATTTCTAACTTAATTGTGTCAGTGAGATGAGAGCCATCAACAATGATCAAATTTGTCAAAGTTCAGTGAGATAGCCACAGGGGTCCTTTCGAGCAGGAGCTCGGGGAAGCGCAGCTCCGGGAGTTGGTGCCAGCCCCAACCCTTCCCCCCCCCCCCCCGCGGAGGAATGCCTGCTTGTGTCATGGCTGCAGCAAAATGACCCCGTCCCCTGGAAAGGTCCTTGTTCCTCCGACCAGCCTTCTGAAGGCTTCAGCCACCACTGAAGCTATCCTCCCAGAATAGTGCTATTTCTGAGGCTTGGATTAGTAGCTGCCCCTCTCTACCAGCCCTTCCTCCCTCCCTCCCCCCTCTCTCTTCTTTCTTTCTTTCTTTCTTTCTTTCTTTCTTTCTTTCTTTCTTTCTTTCTTTCTTTCTTTCTTTCTTTCCTTCCTTCCTTCCTTCCTTCCTTCCTTCCTTCCTTCCTTCCTTCCTTCCTTCCTTCTGACATACTTCCGGTGATGTCAGGTGGTGTAGCATATGCAAATAAGTTATGCTAATGAGTTATACTAATGAGCTCCTGCACCTCTTTTTCTACGAAATGACCCCTGGGTAGCCATAACATTAAAAGGTGAACATCAACGCACACAAATCTACTGTCTAATCCAGGGTTGCTAACTGCCAGGTTGTAGCTGGAGATTTCCTGAGATTACCGCTGATCTCAGGTGACAGAGATCAGTTCACCTGGTGAAAATGGCCACTCTGGAAGGTGGACGAGGGTGTTATACCCCATTGAAGTCCCTCCCCAAACCCCGCCCTCGTCATGTTCCACCCCCAAATCTCCAGGTATTTCCCAACCTGGAGCTGGCACCCCTAATCTAATCTTACCTGTCCAAATGTATCTTTTCTAACTATATTTATATCATTAACTGACCTGCCTTAGATACACCGCTTTTACAGGATCTCTTTCTGAGCTTCAATCATCCAGCCCTTTCATGTTGCCGAAGAGTTTCCCCTGCCTGTGACTTATCTGTTCTGCTGTGTTGCCACAGGGCCAGCATCAAGGATAGGCACTGTGGAACAATGGCTGAGGCCCTGCAGCCTTGGAAGGGGCCCACAGATCCTCTCTCCTTCTATAGTTGCAGAAGCGGCATTGGGCCCCACTGCACTCCCTGGGCATGCCTGCCCATCTCCTTTCCCCTAGCAACATGCCTCCATTGCTGACAGAGGTGGCAGCTCCTCTTCTCCTCCCCTCTTTCTCTGCCACCCGGAGGGCAGGCCACAGGAGCAAGCCAGGCCGGCTTCTTGGAACAGCCGCTGGCCGGAGAGAGAGGGATCAGGCAAGCAAGCGGCAGCTTGGGCTTGTTCAGCCTGGTGGGTGAACAAGAAGCAACGGCAATGAGGGGCAGCACCCGCTGCAACCAAGGGGACCCATGCTGCCTCTCGGATGAATCTGGGGGACCCGCTTGGTTCTGAGATACAAGCCTTGCCCAGCATTCCACAGCGTTCTTTGGGTAGCCAGGGCAGAGGCTGTGGGCCACTACTGTGAGGTCAGTTTTGTACTGAGCCTGACGAGTGAAGAGATCACTGAAGCAGGAGGTTCAATGCAGTGTTCCCTCTAAGCTGAGTTAGTGTGAGCTAGCTCACAGTTTCTTAGCCTCCGGCTCACACATTTTTGTCTTAGCTCAGGAAGGATGGCTCCAGAGCAAGCTAATTCATGCAGTAGCCAAGTTGCTCGCTCACAACTTTAATGCCAGTAGCTCACAAAGTCGAATTTTTGCTCACAAGACTCCACAGCTTAGAGGGAACATTGGTTCAATGTAACAAGAAAGGAGGTTTATGTATGTAGAGGCTATGTGGTGAATTCTCTTGAAAGCTTTTAGTTACCAGGTAGGGTTTCCAGGGTTGGGAAATACCTGGAGATTTGAGGGGGTGGAGCCTGGGGAGGACGGGGTTTGGGAAGCGGGGAGACTTCAGTGGGGTACGATGCCACAGAGTCCACCCTCCAGCACTGCCATTTTCTCCAAGTGAGCTGATCTCTGTCGCCTGGAGATCAGTTGTGATCCCAGGAGATCTCCAGAAACCCCATGGAGGCTGGCAACCCTATAACCAGGTCTGCTGCTCCCCAGAGATCAGCCTCACGTCTCTGTCCCCTCCCAGAGGTACAGTTAAATCATTCTGCCACACTACCAGGCCGAGCTGCCTCCCAAACTGTCTGCTCCCTTGCTGAGACAGCCCCCCTCTCCTCTCTGCACTCCACCTCCAGCACTCCCATAGGCTCAGCTGTGAAGAGAACAGAGTGGCTGTTTTGGCTTTTGGGGGGGGGCAGGACGGCCTCCTGTCCACCACGCCCCCCCCCATTTACTTCCCTGCCTTCTCTGTCGGCATCGCCGTTGCCATCTGGAAGCGAGCCTGCTGCCTAGACGGCGTCTTGCCAAGGGTTCACAAACCAGTTTGATTCACAGCGGCTCCGGAAGCAGAGTACGTGCATAAAGCGACCTTAATCGTTTCTCTCTTTTTAAAAAAGGAAAAGGAAAGTTTAATCTCTCAACAGATCTGCTTTTGCTTATTGTAGCATAGCTGCCAACAGGGCTTCATAAAGTGAGAGAAATGTGGAGCTACAACGGGAATTTAACCGTTCTGAATAACTGCTGCCCGGTTCCCACACAGGCTTCCATATGTCCTGGAATGTGACTGTGAGGAATGATGTACGCGTGCACATTCGAGGAAAACGCACGGGTTTATTGTAACACTCTGTGCCACGTGTACAAATCACCTCTGCGCTATTCCAGTTTCTCTTTAAAAATGCCCCATCCTCAAATCAGCCTGAATTCGCCTGGAAGTATTATGTCTGGGGCTGTGGCATTTCCGACTCTAGTTTGGGGGGATTGCAAGACTGAAAACTCTTCCATCAGCTATTTAAAAATGATTTGCAAACTAGCATATCAAAGAGATTGATTCTAGCCGAGCCTCCCAGATACCTAGTTTCCTTTGGACAGGGCACTTCCCCCCTCTGGTCTAGAGGCCCATTCAAATCATAGCAGCAGTATGAACTGGTACAGTCCAGATACCAGTTTACCACTTCCATGCAAATGCACCTGTTCTATAGTCAGTAAATGAGTTAGAGCTGGGCTGCGCCATTTTTGGATAAGGTATTGCAGAATAAATGAACTGCAAGAAGAGACGAACTTTCAGCAATTGAAGGCTCTGGCCGTGATCCTTGGATGTGGAAGTGAGGATTTCACAGGTGAGCGCACCTGTCTCCATCCTGGAAATGTTCTTAATTGACTGATGTAGAAAAATTCTATCCCACCACTCCAGGGAACCTGTCTGGGATGCCTTACAAAGGATAAAACATAAAAAAAACCCCTAAAACGCCATAAATCAAGATTGAAAACCAGTGCTAAAAACCCAGCCAGAGCATAAAAACCTAGAACATTGAGTTAAAAGGTACATTATTATTGATGAAGTGCCTTGACACCTTAGTCCTGAACCATCAAGGTAGAAAGACAGGACACAAGCCCATCAAAGTGAAGCATTCTTAAGCCCCATTGATTTGGCTAGGAGAGATATGAATTCAAGCGTCAAGCAAGATGAGCATATGTTTGATGCTTGCATTGAAATCAGTCAGGTTTCAAATGCCTGCCTTGGGCCAGATCATGCCTAAAGTGGGTTGCAGACCGAAGGACTCTGCCCTTGGTTCCATCTAACCCCACTAGGTTCAGCCAAGCCACCTGCTTAAAACTGCAGGGCTCTGGTTTCATTCTGAATCCACTCTGGACTTCAGCTTCCAACCCAGAAGGCTCTGTCCCTCAGCCCAGGTCACACGCTAGAGAGTTTTTTTTAATGTATATTATTTAAAGAGCTGATAATCATACAGTCTACAAAGTTGCTCTCTAAAAGCTTGCACTGGGTACTACAATTTCTCTGAAAAATAGGAAGAATTGGCATTGGAAAATTACAATGTTTTTATGTACATAATTTTTCAAAGGATACAGCAACAACCTCTTGTCACAGCAGAATACCATATATATGCCTATGGTATTCCTAAGGAAATGCTTTGCTTAGATGGATGGACATGACGATTTATAGGTGAATGCTTTTGTAATTTTATAATTTAGTATTTAATACACTAGGCTGTTGTTTTTGTGGGGTTTTTTTTGGAACAATAGACTTTCCAGTGTCAGTTATTTATATGCCCGGAATTTATTTTATGCATTGTGCAAATGCTTTATAAATTACTTCATGCTACCAGATTACAAATATTATACAGGTGATAGATTAGTCATCTGATAGACTCTGTAGTGGAATGAGTCCTCTTCAGTAAATGCCAGAAGACCTTTCAAGATGTTAAATTTGGAGATAACCAGCTGTGTGCTCCAGCAACACACATTACCCTAAATCCTCCTGACAGGTGCAGTCACCATTTTGCCTGGGTAAAACCAGGGGTCATTTTGAGCAGGAGCACGGGGGAGCGCAGCTCCGGGAGTTGGTGCCAGCCCCCCCACCCGCGGGGAATGCCTGCTTGTGTCATGGCTGCAGCAAAATGACCCCGTCCCCTGGAAAGATCCTTGTTCCTCCTAACAGCCTTATGAAGGCTTCAGCCACCACTGAAGCTATCCTCCCAGAATAGTGGTATTTCTAAGGCTTGGATTGGTAGCTGTCCCCTCTCTGCCAGCTCTTTCTTTCTTTCTTTCTTTCTTTCTTTCTTTCTTTCTTTCTTTCTTTCTTTCTTTCTTTCTTTCTTCCTCCCTCCCTCCCTTTCTTCCTTCCTTCCTTTCTTCCTTCCTTCCTTCCTTCCTTCCTTCCTTCCTTCCTTCCTTCCTTTCTTTCTTTCTTTCTTTCTTTCTTTCTTTCTTTCTTTCTTCCTCTCTCTCTCTCTCTTCTTTCTTTCTTGCCTTCTGACATACTTCCGGTGATGTCAGGTGTTGTAGCATATGCAAATAAGTTATGCTAATCAGTTATGCTAATGAGCTCCTGCACCTCTTTTTCTATGAAATGACCCCTGGGTAGGACACTATGCTACATTTTCTGGTTTTATTACATGCTACACAAAATGACACATATCAAAGACAAGAAATATGTGTAGTGCCTACTCAGATAAAATGATAACCAAATTAGATATTAGAGTGACTACTGATATTAAAGTACTGAATTGTTTTTGTCAAGGCAAAATCATGGGAAATTCATAAAATTTGTGAGGGTAATTTGTGATGGGTACATACCAATCCAGCAACCATTAACTTGGACTTCTGATTTTGACAGTTGTTGCTCAGTGAAGAACATAGTGACTTTTATTTTCATTCCAAGATGCCATCTTTGTTTTAACTGCAAATTCATTGTGGAGAGACAAGGCTAGAACGGCCTGGTTGTTATAGGAAGCTGCTAAAAAATGGAGATTGGGATCTTAAATCAAGATTGTATAAAGTGATGATGTGAGCAGAGATGGGAAGGTAGAATGATCTGGGAAAGTAGAGGAAGTGTGCTGACAATAAGAGCCACACATATACATGCCTTATGCGTTCACATTTCTGTAAATAAAGAAACAGAAGAGGTAAAGAGTAGGCAACCCAGTTGCCCACCTGTGTTGGGCAGTGTGTCACTTTCACACACACCCCTATCGGCCACGCTCTATCTACAAAGCAGCAGGAGAAAAATCGGGGAGGAGGACATCACCATCTGGATTCCCCCCAATCTCTATGGTCTTTGCCATCGAGATGGAGAGATTATCCTACAGCACTGCAAATACTGTGACATCACATCAGAGAGTTTGTGATGCTTCCCCTCCCCAGGCTCCTCCCCCAAAAGCTCCCAGGAGTTGTAGCCACAGGTCTGGCAATCCTAACAGAGCGGTGATGTTGCATGCTTTTCTCTTCACTGTGCAAGTGCCCACATTACATAGTATTTAATCCCCCAGTCATCAGTATCCATTTTTTTTAGATTTATGAAGAGGTTTTGAGAGAAACATAAGGCAGGAAAGATCCACTTCACCAGCACTTTCCATTTGAGTTGTATCAGATCCAATGTGTAATGCTGCTTGGGAAAAAAAAAATGTGGCTCATTCATGTAGCTGATATGCATAACTTGGAGATAACCGCTATGTTTATTGGGTAGGTAAAATAAGGTTAGTATGCCAGTTGTTGGTACCATATTCTTAAGATACAGTTAGCAGCTATGTGACTATTTTGTTGTTGTTGTTCCACGTGTGTTTTCCTCCCTCTAGAGGTTGATTCAATATTATATCACTTTAGGTCTGGAATAAAAACCTGCAGTTTAAAACTGAAAGGAGATATGCTAGACATACAACAATGTAACATTGAATCAACCACTAGAGGGAGCAGAGCATGCGCTGAACAAGAACCCCCCCCCCCCGAAAAAAAAACAATAGGAACACACAAACAAGGAAAACCCCATGGTCCATCTTCATCTTCTGTGCAGCCACACACTGGGGACTGTGCATGTGCAGGCCTGCCATGGAAAGATCTTCTGGCTTCAAACTACTAGTGGGCGCAGGTTTTTATGCTGGACAGAAAACTATGTAATACTGAATTGACCACGAGAAGGAGAAAAACATGTATGGGGAAAATAAACACTGAAGCAATAGGGACACACAGGCAACAAAACTGAAAATGCAGAAGTGCTCCAAGTGGACAGAATATTTACTCTGAAAAACACTGAGAAACCAAAGCCTCCTGTGGTAACACAAATACTAAAACTACCATCTTGAGCATTTCACTTTGAAGTAACTTCTATTGATCTTGGTGGCACTTATTGCCGAGTAAATAGAAATAGGGCGTGACGATATAAGGGTACAAATTATTCCAGTAGTAGTGGTAGATGAATTTCTGTGGCTAGATTCAGGAACTTCATTTTCTTTATTATTTTTCTTGGTTCTTAAGAGGAACAGACGTGGGTCTACCAGAGAAAACTAAGCCTGCTGAAATTTGTATAGAAAATTGGATCAAAAGTCCCATTTATTTCAGTATTAAGGGTACTTAATGATTTTTGGATTGAAACCAGTAGGCTTAATAGAGAGAACATTTAGTATATGTATGCCCCCATTCAAAGCAGCTAAACATTTGAGTCCTATTTGGTTTCAAATAGGACCATGTAAATCCTGACACTGTTATTTCTGTGGAATGTTCTGTTTTGCCTATATTGAGTATCCTCAGAAAGTTTGCATGACAATTCTCTAATATCCTTATATGCTGGATTCTCAGGGGTTTCTTCCTATAAAAAAAAAGTTGCAGAAATTGCTGTGCATTGTAGCACTAGGGTAGGATGTGTGTATTATTGATCGTTTTATGCAAAAACCCATGTGCAACATTGCTGGTTGCATCACACTGTTTCCATTCTGTTTTTCTTCCTTGCTTTGAGCACATGCACAGCTTCCTTGCTTTGAGCACATGCACTCAAAGCAACATTTTTGCTGCTTTTATCTCACATGTCCCCCAATCCAAGTCTATTTGGGCTTCATTATATGAAATAAGAAAGGGAAGGCGGCATGGGATAGCCCAGTCTCATCAGATCTCGGAAGTTAAGCAGGGTCGCTACTTGGAAGGGAGACCACCAAGGAAGAATCTGCAGAGGACGGCAATGGCCAACCACCTCTGCTTCTCAGTCACCTTGGAAGCCGCTTGCCAAAGTCACCAGAAGATGCTTACAACTTGCTGACACTTACACACATATATACAAGTCATTCTAAGATAAGAGTATAATTCCCATTAGGAAGAGATGGCTGGTATAAATGAAGAGAGAAGACGAAGAAGAGGAGAAGAGATTGGATTTATACCCTGCCCTTCACTACCCAAGGGAGTCTCAGAGTGGCTTATAAACTCCTTTCCCTTCCCCTTCCCACAACAGACACCCTGTGAGGTAGGTGGGGCTGAGAGAGCTCTGACAGAAACTGCTCTTTTTCAAGAACAGCTGTGCCAGAACTATGGCTTGCCCAAGGTCATCCAGCAGGTGCAAGTGGAGGAGTGGGGAATCAAACCTGGGCCGAGGACAGACTGGCAGTCTGGCCCGCTCTGCCTCCGCTTTAAAAGCGGAGGCAGAGCAGCCGTTCAGACTACCGCATCTGCCCAGAGGAGGCAGCCCGGATGCATCGCGTCCGGCGCCGCGCTTCTCCCACAGCAGCCGGGCACCACTTCAAAGTGGTGTCCTGGCTGCTGCGGCACGCGTTCCACCCGCTTCCGGTGGGTGTGAACGCGCGCAGGGCGGGGGAGCCCTGTGCCGTTCGGACGCCACCACCGGAAGCCGCCCACAGCGTCCTTGCAGCAGCATGCGAACGCCGCATGGCGGGGGCAATTCCCCCTGCCTTGTTCTGCCGTGCCGCGGAGGCGCGGCAGAATACCAATCTGTCCACGGCCCCGGTTCTCCCAGATTAGAGTCCGTGCACTTAACTACTACACCAAACTGGTTTATGAAGCAGATAAATAGATAATAAACTACAGAGATGCCTGGCCAGAACAAAGAGAACAAAACCATCACTTGTTGAGGCAAACAAGGATGTGAGTGAACATCTATCAACAGGTTGAATCTTTGTTTCACAAAACTAAGCACAGTTAAAATAAACCAGGACTTGATAGTATGTCTTGCCCGAGTCGTCGTCTAAAGAATTCGAATAAGAAGAATTGTTGACTTCTTGAGGTCATTCCCTGTGATAAATTCGATTCCAGAAATTCTCCTCTGTAAATTATACTCTTGGATTATGACCATGAAATTTACAGATGGCCTTGCACCTGTCAATGTCTCTCTGCCTAGCCTAACTTGCAGGGTCATCATGAAGGAAAAATGGAAGAAGGGAGATTCGCATGCTCATGAGTTTCCTTTAGGATGGGTGCAACCAAGGCTGAGGACAGGCTGGCAATCTGGAGCGGGAGGAATCCGGAGGCAAAAGCTGCAGGGGGAAATTCCTCGGGGCTGGCCATTCACACTGGCCAGTGTATTGTGCAAGGATGCCATTACGGAGCATTCAGACTGCCGCGAGCCTGCTCCGCGGCTCATACAGCAGCGTTTCGCTGGCAGCGTACTTGCGCATGTACGGTACACCATAGGATAGGAGGCAGGGACAGCTGTCGATATATACACACATGCGCTCATGCACAAATATCCGTGCCAGCGCGTTCACACTGCCGCCTCCAGATGCCTCCCACTTCTTCTGGTTCACACTGCCTGGAAGCAGGAGGCATGCGGAAGATGGCCCCTGGACACTGGTTTCTCCCGGTGTCCTCCTAAAGCGAAACGAAACCGGCTTCAAAATTCGTAAGTGCGGAAGGGAGCCGAGGGACAGCTGCACATGTCTGAATGGGCTCCCCCCCCCCCGCTTCCCAAGCGGAGCTCTCACAGGGCAGTCTGTCCTCAGCCCAAAATTCACTAAATAAAGAAATGAAAACTTGCCTAATATCTTGTCCAATGTCTGGGAGCACCATAAGTCAGTTGTGACTTGATGGCATATATGTATGTACAAAGCAAATTCCTGTTCAAGAAATGGTTTTTAGTCACAGATGCAACTCTTTTGAGATAATGGCATTGACAATGTTCCAAAGGGGATCCCAAATAAGTAGAACAATAGGACCAATGCTATGTGCACCAGAGAACTGATCCTTGGAGAAGGCCAAAATGTGTCTCTCTGTGTTCCCCCCACCCCCTTTATTCCCCTCCTTGGAAAATACAGCAGAGGAAGGACATTAAAACATTTGCTTGGCTTGCTCCTGGAGATAACTGCATTTCAGCAGCGGTCTCTGGCTGCCCTCTGAAGAGTACTCTGGGATGCCTTTCATTGGCTGTGATTCTGTTTTGCAGGGCTGTAATTGGGTTACCTGCCAGCAAAAGCCGGATGCTGGAGGTGCTAATGGCTTCTTAGGGATCATTCCAGTCAGATGAAGACTTTTGCTTCTCTTGCCGCATCCTGAAGACAAAATAGCTGGCAGCATTTGCATTTGTGCAGATGTTGCCAAAGCACCCACATCACTTTTTGGGGGAGATGCTCAGTTGCCAAAGGCAATAAATTACAGTTGGATGTGATCTTTGAGTTTATCGTTTAAATCATATTCCCCTCCCATTCACGCTCTCCGGGCTTCAATAAACAAAAGGTGCTTCTGAAAATGCTCACCCATAATGAGACGGATAATCAGTTTTTGTTTTAGAAACAAATTGGAAATAAAAGGAGGAAACGATGGTTCCCAGCGTTGTTGTAAATTGAATGTAGTGCGTTTTCTGCTTAGTGAACATGTTTACCTCTGCTGGGAGCCAAGCCATGTGCACTGAGAGGTACAATATTCTCACTTGCTGAGCATGGCTTTGTTTTCAGTGTGCCAAGAATCAGTAAGAACAGGGGACTGCCTTTGCTAGATCAAACCAATGGTCCATGTAGCCCACAGAGTTGCCAATTCCCAGGTGGGTCAAGTAATGAAAAATACACACTGCAAGAAACGAAAAATACACACTGCAAGAGAGCCAGTTTGGTGTAGTGGTTAAGTGTGCGAACTCTGATCTGGGAGAACTGGGTTTGATTCCCCACTCCTCCACTTGCACCTGGCTGGATGACCTTGGGCAAGCCATAGCTCTGTACCAGCTGTTCCCTCAAGGACAGCTTGGGAAAGAGCTCTCTCAGCCCCACCTACCTCACAGGGTGTCTGTTGTGGGGAGGGGAAGAGAAAAGGAGTTTGTAAGCCGCTCTGAGACTCCCTTGGGTAGTGGAGGGCGGGGTATAAATCCAATCTCTTCTTCTTCTTCTTCTTCTTCTTTTGTAAATTAACATGTTCTATTTGTGACTTATCGTTCTATAAAGTGCATTATGTGCTGTTTATAACATCCTTGTCAGGTACATATATTCAGTACATTCAGTATAACAATAGCATTCAGTTCGTTCAATTTAACACCTACCAGTCAATTTTGCATCAGTATTTTAAAAATCAAGCCCCAGTGGGAGTTTCCAGAATTACAAGCCCGCTTCTTCTTGCCGAGCAGATGCTCTTACCACTGAGCCATGGCCCCTTCCATGGACAGAACACATCCTGAATCACACCATTGGTCCTTCAAGGTCAGTATTTATCTACTCCAGGGGATGCCAACATCGTGCCCGTGCTGCCATACTATTCACCAATACCTTTCCTGGTGCCAACCAAGCGCTTTTAGAAAGTGGGCAGGGCCAGATGAGCCTTTTGCCCAGCCAGACTTCTGATTGGTCATTGAAGATCTGATTGGCTGTGCATATTTTTAAACATGTTTCTTTGGCAGCAACTGCCACTGCATCTCAAGGATCTTTACCGTGTGATTGAAGGTCAGCTGCGGCAGCAGAAATCATCAAGAGGTGTAAAGTAAAGTGCTCCTTACCTAGCACAGCAATCAGCCGGCTTTTGGGATGTGCCATTCTACGGATTACACAGACCCTGTTTTTTTTTTTTTCTTCAAAGACTTATGCATCTGGCTCTGTTTGTTGACTGGACAGAAGGCCAGACCGGCTCCAGTCCTGCAAACGAAGTGTGATTCTGCAGGCTTCCTTCAAAGTTCCAAGCTCCTGCTCTGCTGAATGGAAGGGTGCCTAAGAAGAATCTCTCCTGCAAAGCTTTCTTAGTAGTCAAAGACTTCCTCCTGAGCAACTAATTGGATCGAGCCCAACAGTGGCCTCACTGCTGGACCTCCTGAGGGCACCTGGTATATTTGGCCACTGTGTGACAGAGTGTTGGACTGGATGGGCCATTGGCTTGAGCCAACGTTGGCTTCTCTTATGTTCTTACGTTAACATACCTCAACCCAAGACTGATTTGTTTAATATTTGAATTACCAGCAGCCCTACTGTCCAAGTGTTACATTTAATATTATGGGTGCGGTCACACATGCCAGATAAAACGGGTTGGGGGGGGAGCAAGGCTATTTCCTTCGGAGGAATTTGACCCGGAGTTGTGAGATCATACTGCCCTTTGAAGCTGTGAGTGCAGCCCGTCAGTGTGTGATCAGACGCAACTGCGAGTGAGGTTGGGGGGGGGGGGTTGTGCCATTTGTTTCCCATGCACTTAAATGAGGAATCAATGAACCACACCTCCACACTGAGGGCTCCCTATGGAGTTTGCAATGATGCACATACTGCGAGGGGGGGGGGACAACAGCATGGAGTCGGGATGGCCTGATCAGACCATCCCAACAGCATGACAGTGATCAGACAAGGGAAAGCTCTTTTGGGGCCCATCACAACCCATTTACTACCGGATTTTCCGGATGTCTTTTAACTCTGCTTCTGCAGCACAGCGGAATGGGTTGCTGACAGCTGCAGGATGCTTCCCAGATGTTGTTGTCTGATCGCTCCCTTTAAATCCACCTGGCATTCGTGCCTATGTTGGGTCTAATTGTGCATATGATCGCAGCCTATGACTATCTTTCCCATTGAAACCAGCAGGCTTAAGTGCATCTAACTGTGTTTTGGACCATGGGTAGTGTATGTTGGATTTCTCTTTATAACTATTGATTCTTTGGATGTAAGTATTTAGATAAGTTGGAGCAGGGGGGACCCAAACCCTCCTAAAATCCAGTGTAAGAGAATTTTCATTGCACAAATAACTTCTGTTTCTTTAAGAGGGACCAGGAAATGAAACAATGAACAACCAAAGGCTGTTTGTGAACAGTGGCACTGAATTCCACAGAAACATTTAAACTGGTACCATAAACAGCCAAAACTGGGGTTGCCAAGTCGAAGTTGGGAAACAGAGATATTGGGGATGGAGCCTGGGAATGGTGGGATTTGAATGGCTTCATCAGGGTATAGTACCACAGAGTCCACCCTCCAAAGCAGCCATTTTCTCCAGGGCAAAGGATCTCTTTTGCCTGGAGAGTAATTGCAATTCTGGGCGCTCTTCAGGCCCCACCTGGAGGTTGGCAACCCCAGCCAGAACATTTTTTTAAAGTCACCCTTTCTTCAGGGATTTAATGTACGTTGTGATTTCGTTCCCAGAAGTCTCTCTTCATGCTGCAGCCCAGGTCAACGAACCGGGATGCTCCACAGGAATGCCTTTCGGAGGACTCCTCCCTTACCTCGGGGCAGGTTCAATGGAATTACAGGACCAGCATACCAACAGCTAGAAGAGTCTAGAATTACAGATCAGGACATGATACCTTGTCAAGGGTAGGTGAACATTTGCAACATTTGCAAGCCAGTAAATGCTTTTTTGAAGTTCCGCACAAAACAAAACATGAAAAGGTAAACAGATGAACTGAACTTTGTTCTCAGGTGCTTACAGGTTCGCCTGATCCTGCCTGATCTTGACAGGGTAAGCAGGGTCAGCCCTGATTTGTACTTGGATGGGAGACCACCAAGGAAGTCCAGGGTTGCTCCGCAGACGCAAGCAATGGCAAACTACCTCTGTTCGTGAATTGCCTAGAAAAGCTTACAGAGTGACCACCACCACTGACAAATATGGGTTGTCTGCTTCAGCTAGGGTCTATATATGTACTGAAGCAGACAGTCTATCCATATGTTTCCAGCTGATCAGCTGGATCCATTATGCACGGAACCCCTTCCAGAAGTTTGCAATAATATAGATCACTAATAGAGAAGAATTGGATTTAGTTCCCCTTCTTGCCAGACCAACTGATGAGGCTGCATACTGATTTTTGAAAAGGTCTCCATATGCATTGCCCTGGCTGTATTTATGCTCATTTGGATTGGAACGACATCCTTTTCTTACAAACAATAGGGAAAAGGTTTGAAGCATTATTGATTTATTTATTGGATTTCTGTCCTGCCTTCCCCTGCAAGCAAGCTCAGGGCGGGTCACAACACAGTGTGTACATTAATTTCCATCCATTAACAGTTAAAATCATTACAACAATAAAATCAGTACTAATAACCATAAATAACATCTATAGATAGCAGCATTAATAACCAATGGTATCCCTCGATTTCTCCGACTACTCCTGAATGTGTAGGCAGGAAAGAAACAGTTGGTACTGGCGGGCAGATGGACGACAGTATGATTTGCTCGTAGCTGGAGATCCGAGCGGTGCAGGAAGGGGAGGCCAGCTGATAAGTATGTGCCGCCTTAACCACAAACCTGGTGGAGCATCTCCATTTTACAGGCCATGTGGAACTGCATTAGGTCCCTCTAGGGCTGCCAAGTCTGCCCGGGGGGCGGGGGATCCCCCGCTACAGGGGTCCCCAATCCACCGGCCCGGATTCAGCCGGCAGGGGGAACCCCACCCCTGAAGTCGTCCAGTCAGGACGACATCCCCAGAGTGATGATGTCACCGGAAGCGACATCATCACGTTGTGCACATTGCCGGGGCAACGCTCTAGCAACCGCCCCAAAACTCTATGGTACCATAGAGTTTTGGGGCGGTTGCCAGAGCGTCACCCTGGCAACGTGCACAACATGATGATGTCCCTTCCAGGGACATCATCACAGTACGTGCGCTTTGCACGCGTGCCGGGAAACTCCCGGCAAGAAGAGGACTCCCCCCTGCTGGCCTGTGGTGAGTACTTGGCAACCCTAGGTCCCACAGAGCCTTGATCTCTCTTGGAAGAGTGTTCCACCAGGCCAGTGCCAGAATCAAGAAGGCTCTGGTACTGGGTGTGGCTAGGTGGGCATCTTTGGGGCTGGGGGTCACCTTGATCTGCAGAGTGTAATGCTCTTCTGGGGACGTACTGGGAGAGACAGTCCTGGAGGTATGCTGGTCTCAGGCTTTAAAAGTCAGAACCAGAACCTTGATTTCTCTGTTGAACATGTAAAATTTATATGCCTTAGAGGGTTCGTTTTATGATGGCATTTTATGCTGTTAGACTTTGGAGTTGGTTGAAAAATAACCAAAATGGTGTTTCAGTTGGGTACCCTCCTATTTTGGTTCAGAAAATTCATTTCCAAAAAGCAAATATGGAACCAGTGTAACAATTGGTTATATGTACCTTAGACACAACGCGCTACCACATGAGACTTACATATTACACCTTTGCCTTGTGTCACTGATATATATCAGAACACAATTTTCACTTTGTCCTATATAGATTAATATTAGTATTGTGGCAGTGGAGCCTGTGTGCGACATTTATGCTTGACCACTGAAGAAGGCCAGTAGGCCAAAACATGTCTGTTTTAGGGTAGCATAAAGTCCCTGTTGTGGCCACTGTATGATTTGTAATTTTAACTGAGACTATATTTGGGTTTAGAATTTTTAAACTAATTTGTAATAAATACATGCGTTTTTGATCATTTGTAATATTTATGCTGTACATAATTTGATTTTAACATTGGGCTCCCTTTCAGGTGTTTAATTCAATTTTTTGGGGAGGTTAAGTGTTTTGTCCTCTTCTCCCCCCCCCCCCCCCCAATTCTTCCCCTGATGTTCTCTCCTGTCTCTCATTTAAAGGATTTGAAGCTGGGTCTTCCTATGCCTAGCTGAAGACTATTTAAAAAGCTCTGACTCGATAGCAGTTTAAAGGGGTTGTAGCCAAACTGAGACCCCTGTCGTAACATTTTGGCAACTGAGTTAGCTCAAGCATGAGCAGAGAGTCAAGGTCAAACAGAGGTGGGATGGCAACTTCTAGCCCTGCCCCCATCCCTCAGAATTCTTGGAAGGGCAAAACTCCAGTTCTCAACATGTATGGTCCAGCATGTATGGAGCACAGCAGTACGACACACAATTCCATCCACAGCAAGTTTTGTGGAACAAAATAGAGAGATTGTTGTGGGAGATCACCGACACATTTCAACACTTTAGAAAAGTTGCTGTGCCTGATTGTCACAATGTATCACCACTACCTTTCTCTTGAGGGTAATATTATTGTAACTTCATACTAGGAAAGTTCCTAAGGTGCACACTAGGGGTGTGCGCTTGGTATATACTGAGCCAAATAAATACCCCAAAAAACACCTTATTGGTACTATTCAGGTATTTATTCAGCTGATCTGTATACAGCTCCCAAAGACCCACCGAATAAAAGCCAATATTATTTGCCTTTTATTCAGACCTTTGGAGTGAAGAGGCCTAGAGTTTTTTAAAAACCCTTTCCGGAGTTGGGCCACAGCTACAGCGCGACTCCAGAGAGAAGAGACTTGGCGAGTGAAGGGGTTTGTAGTTTAAACCTCATCCGCTCCCCCCCCTGGAGTCAGGCCACAACTGTAGCGTGACTCCAGAGAGAAGGGAAGAGGCATTACGTTTTTAAATCCCTTACCCTCAGAGTTGGGCCACAGCTGTGGTGCAACTCCAGAGAGTAGGGAAGGTGGTTTAAACTTTAAAACCTCTTCCCTTCTCACTGGAGTTGCACCATAGCTGCGACCTGACTCCAGGAGGGGAGTGGAGGAGGTTTCACTTGCCAAGTCAGCTCTGCACGACTCAGCAAGTGAAATTCCTCTCCATTATACCCTATTACGACAGTCCCCATAGGGTATAATGGAGCCGTACATATTCGGGTTTCCCGAATACGAACCCAAATGCCAGTACAATACTGATACTGGTATTCAGAGACATTTGGGAATACCGAATATTTTCAGATCTCGAACACCCAAATCTGAATAGACCCGATTTTTTTTTGTTGCACACCACTTGTACATACAAAAATAGAATGGGAAAACAGGAGGGGGTATTTTAAGCATTCTTCAGGGGAAAAACTGTGCCCCTGGAATTACAGACCCATTTTTCCTTGTAGATGGATTTCAGCCACTTGTGACCCTTCCCCTGTTCTCAGCCTTACCTTGCTCATGATACAGTTGCCACTGAAATTCTAAGCTAATCTGGGGATTCACCCTCAGGTGAAATATACCTGGAGTGCAGTGATCCCTGTAAGCTGAGTTACATGTGCTGGGCACACCAATTTCTGGCCCCTAGCTCACTGATTTTCTTACTCAGCACAGGGGTAGTGGGCAGCCTGCTCTCCCACTTAGCCCCCTTCTGCACTAACTATAGAGGGTGGCTGCTCCCGGCAGCTCTACTTCTGGCAGAGTGGATTGACCTGAGAGCTGCTGTCACCATCGCCATCAAAGCCTGAGCAGCTTTTCTGCTGATACCGTTGCACCCAGCCATCCTGCAGGTCCAGGTGGTGGAGGTAGCAGAGCCAGGCTTGGAGTGCACCTGGCCACCTGTTAGTGGGGAGGATGGAGGTTGGAGTGGGGAGCCAGGTGAGAATGGAGGTGTGGGGGGAGGTCAGGGGGAGGGGAAGCTTGGGCTGGCAACATGGCTCAGCGCTCCTCTGTGGCCTCCCGCCGCCAGCACTGCTGGCGAGTAGCTTGCCATCTCCTGCAGTCCAATTTAAACTGCTCTGCTGGAGAAAGCGAGGCCCAGGAGCTCCTGTGCCACACAGAGCACGTTGCTCCAGCGGCACAGAAGATCCTGGGCTCACTTTCACCTGCAGTCAGCGCCATAGGGCGGGGGCTGTGAGGAGCTCTTCTCTTTCTTTTTTCTCTTTTTTTCATTCCTCTCTCTGCATCTATTTGCTTTCTTTCCACCACTCTCTCTCTCTCTCTCTCTCTTTCTCTCTCTCCTGTTTTTTGTCTTCCTCTCTTTTTGTCTCTCTCTCTCTCTCTCTCTCTGTCTCTCTCTGTCCCTCTCTCTCTCTCTCTCTCTCTCTCTCTTTCTTTCTTTCTTTCTTTCTTTCTTTCTTTCTTTCTTTCTTTCTCTCTGGCCTTTTTCCCACTCACATTGTGCTGGCGTTCTGCCTCCATTTGTCCCGGCGCTGGGTGTCAATTTCACACCCTTTGCTGCGGCGCGTGTGTTAATACGGGGCTTCGCGCCATTTTCTCCGCACCTTCAGTAAACCTAAAAAAAAAAGGTTTACTGAAGACATGGAGAAAATGGCGCAAAGCCCCGGATTAACATGCGCGCCACAGCAAAGGGTGTGAAATTGACACCCAGCGCCGGGACAAACGGAGGCAGAACGACGGCACAGTGTGAGTGGGAAAAAGGCCTCTGTCTCTCTGTCTTTTTTTCAGTCTGTCTTGCTGTCTCTTTCAGTCATTCTCTCTCTCTCTCTCTTTCTCTCTCTCCTTCTGTCTTTTGGTCTTTCTGGTAATTAAGGGAAGAGAGATTACATTTGAATAGTTTCTTAAGTTTTGTTGTTGTTTTTTTTAATAAATAGGCTGGCCTATTTGCAGTTTTAAAGGACCATTTTTTTGCTCACTGGGTAAAGTTTCTGCTCATGGGACTGCATACCTTAGAGGGAACATTGATTGATTTGTACTGATTTTGGAAACATAACACCAGCTGTTAACCAAAAATTTGGTCCACATACACAAAAAAAGAATGTCCTATTGATGTAGGAGAACACAGATAATTGAGTCGTTATATCTCATCAGCAAACTGGTTTTTAGAAAGGTAGAGCAATAATTTTTCATGTTCTACTTTCTTATCCTTAAACTTACTCATCTATAAATATACTAAAGGTTGGAAACCATATCTCTCTCATCATCATTGGGTCACATTACTGGTGACCATTGTGGGCAGAAATTCAGGATGTTTCACATAGGCTGTGGTCACACAAGCAGTTTGGCACAATATAGCCACACACACCCTCCAGATCAAATAGGGGCAGTGACATCTGTCAGGCATTCCCTGGGCATACTTACCCCATTGTAGGAAAACTTGGAGCCGGATTCAAAAGGCACCACATCACAAGTGGTGTTTTCGTTTTCTCGTGCATTCATTGCGCATGGCCGGATGTCTGAATGTCGGGGAGCGTGCACAGAACGGATTGGTGGTCTGAACCTGCAGATCTGTTCCCGCTGCTAGGATGGGTTTTGGGGGGGAAATTTTGCCTATATGTGTGTGCATGTGCACATGCATTTTGAAAAAATGACCGGCAGTATGCTCTGTGGCTGAGGCACTGAGTAATGTGGATGCTTGACCACAGGATGTCCGCATGGGTAACCTGCAGAGGGTGTGCTGTACCCCACAACATTTTAAACCACTACAATTGGAAGCGTTGCCATATTGTGCCAAGCCGCCAGTGTGACCACAGCCATATATAAAACACCTTCCATTACTAATTAGGAAGTTGTGGTTGAAATTCACATGGATTCTGATTACCAGCTTCCTGGTCTAATAGTTAGTCACTACCAGAGAAGTCAGGCAGGAACATCTTCTGGAGTCTCATTAATTCAGTCTTGGAATCAGTGATTGGTATCAGAGATCCTCAGCATGGTGCCCGTGGGACCCGTGGGGCTCACCAATACTTTCCCAGGTACCCACCAAAGTGTTTTTAGAAAATGGCAGCTCCATGTGGGGCTTTGGTCCAGCAACAGATCTGATTGGCTGTGCAGATTGTTAAAAATGTTGTTTCAGCTGCAGCTACTACCACAGCACAAGTATCTTCCCTGTGAGGCTGAAGGTCAGCTGTAGCGGCCGTTGTATGACTGGCTTCATCTCCTGTGGCAGCCATTTTGTAGCTGTGCCGACTATGCTGTGTCAAAATTCCAAAGGTGACTGCAGGTTCAAAAGGTTGGAGACACTTGGATTGTACTTTAACTAAAATAAGATCTATTTTCAGTCCTAGTAGAGGAGGTGGGGATGGTTGGCAAAAGCAGAAGTGATATGAAGGATTTATTTTGAACTATTTCAGTCCCCAAGAAATCAAGGCTGCCCCAGACCTGACCAGCACATGACAAATGAATGCTTTGAAAACTCTCAGAGCACCAGAAGTCAAAATTCCTCCTTTGTTTCTTAAAAAAAGGGAACAAATGCATTAGTGCTGGTAACAGGCTTAAGCTTAATACATTTTTCCTGTGCTTATAAGTTTCCAGCTCTTGGAGTGAATCAGCCTGATGAGCTGAATGGCCTTCTAGCATCCAGTCGTAATGTGGAGGTTTATGACTGAAGACTATTATCTTCTTCATAGAGTAATTAATGCCTAGATGACCAGCAAAAGAATAATCACTAGTTGTTTCCAGGCTGTCTTCATAAATCTGTAGGCTTGTGTGTTAATAAGACCATTGGTCTTGATATAGCAGAGCAGATAATTTCTTATCCTCAGTTTTAACAAGAAAGGATTTCCCGTTAGTATACCAGCCAGGGGTTCTCAGCCTTTTGGAGCCCAGAGGCACCTTTGGAATTCTGACACAGCTTCAAAATAGCTGCCACAAAATGGCTGCTGCTGGGGATGAAGCTAGTCATAGGTTGTGCTCAGACTTGCAGTTTGGCCCGATATAGGCACATTTCACAAACAGATTAAATTGGCTTGGTCACACAGTCACATCTGTCAGACGTTCCCCGGGTGTACTCACCCCGTCAGAGGATGACTTGAAGCTGGGTTAGAAAGCCACCACCTCCGAAGTGGTGTTTTTGTTTCCCCGTGCATTCATTGCACATGGCTGGATGTCTGAACACGGGGGAGCATGTGCAGAATGCATTTGGCAGTCTGAACTGGGGATGCAGGTGTTTTGTTTTTTTTTAAATGCCTATGTGTGCATGTGTGTGCACGCACATGTGCACGCACATGTCCACTATGTGCGCACATAATTTTGATATTTTGGCAGTGCGCTCTGTGGGTGATGCGCTGCAATAATGTGGATGCTTTACCATAGGATGTCTCCATAGGAAGCCTGCAGCAGGGTGTGCTGTGTGGCTGATATGTCCCGCAGTACTTCCAACCGGTTCAGTTAGAGGCGGCACCATATCATGCCAAGCTGCCAGTGTGTTCACAGCCATACAATGGCTGCCACAGCTCTCCTTCAGCCACACAGTGAAGATCCTCCTACTGTGGTAGCAGTTGCTGCTGAAGCAGTGTTTTTAAAAATCTGCACAGCTAGTCAAATCTCCAGCGACCAATCGGAAGCCTTGTTGGGCGAAACACCAACCTGGCCCCACCTATTTTCTAAAAACACTTGGTGGGCACCAGGAAAGGCATTGAGAGGCACCACTGTCCCTATGGGTGCCAGGTTTGGGTCACTTGGTGTAGCGTGAAACTGAATCTCCTTGGCAATGCTAGACTCCATCATCCCCAATTCTGTGTCAAGAATTTTTGTGACCGTCTTTATAATAATTACTGATTGACTTAGACTCATAAATTGCTGAGGAGATGTGAATTCTCATGGGGATTCCTTTTGGCCCAATCCCTTTAGGTGCAGATGCCCTCCTTAAAATTTGACTTCTAGAGACTGGACGCGGATCTAGCAGCAAGTCAGATTTCTGTGACTTCCCATTTTCTCCACTTCCCCTCAGAAGTGGTCCATGATCTGAACAATTGCCTGTTGGAACTGAGTCCTCATTGTTTGACAGCCTGCCCTCTGTGTCCAGCTGCTGGAATCTATCATGGAGACTTCCATCATGTTCCACATTCTAAAAAGACTTGCCGGTGGGCACAGAAAGTCTTCTGCATTATGTTCTACACTAGGAATAAGGCCCGTTGTGGAAATAAATACAATGGGCTCTAGAAAGAGGCTCTGGGAGAATGCCCCGGCCTTGGGCACTCAGTATCAATTTGTTGTGGCGACCTAAGCAGGGTATAATGACACAGAGTCCACCATTTTCTCCAGGGGAAGATCTCTGCCATCTGAAGAGCAGTTGTAATTCAACGTGATCTCCATTCCTCCCCTGGAGATTGGCAACAATTGTTCCCCATGAGGGAATGTGTAGTTTGAAGGGTGGAGTCGATGGCACTAAACCTGTCTGAGGTCCCACCCCTGCTGAAACCTCACCCTCTCCAGGGTCCACCCCTCAAATCTCCAGGAATGTCCCCACCTGGAGTTGGCAACCCTACCTCTCAGCCAACCATCAATGTATTGTTATCTGCCCCCTGGCTTCAGCTTTCCATCTCCTCCCCCCTCCCCCTAGAGAACAGTTGTGATTCTGAGTGATCTCCAGCCCCCAGCTGGAGATTGGCAACAATGGTTCCCCATGAGGGACTCGCTGGCTTGGAGGGTGGAGTCTATGGCATTGTACCTGTCTGAGGTCCCACTCCTCAAACCTCACTGTCTCCAGGCTCCATCCCTCAAGTCTCCAGGAATTTTCCACCTGGAGTTGGCAACCCTATCTCCTTCCCAGCCAATCATCAACCTCTTCAAGTTTCCATCCCCCCCCCACAGCCTCCATTGTGCTCTGAAGCCCTGACTGCTATGTCACATTGGTCCATCTCAGCAGGGTATAAGGAAGTAGAGTCCACCATTTTCTCCAGGGGAACTGATCTCTGCCATCTGGAGAGCACTTGTAATTCTAAGTGATTTCCAGCCCTCGCCTGGAGATTGGCAACCATACTTCCCCTGGAGGAAAAGTAGTCTTTCTTTGCAATGGGGACCGAAGCAGCTGACATCATTCTCCTCTCCCCCTTTTTGACTTGCACAACAACCCTGTGAGGTAGGTTAGGCTTAAAGTCTGTGACTGGCCCGAAATCACCCACTCAGCAAGAACGTGGGTCTAACAGATCCTGCTCTGAAGCACTGACTGCTACGCCTAGGGTAGCCAACCTCCAGGTGGAGCCTGAAGATCGCCAGGTATTACAATTGAACTCCAGACAACAGATCTTCCCCCCTCCCTTGGAGAAAATGACTCCTTTGGAGGGTGGCCTCTATGGCATTCTGTTCAGCTGGTCCCAGTGAGTTTTCTCCCAAAGGCCAACGTAGGTGTGGAAAGCAGCTTTCAGAGAAGCAAGCTTGGTTGCCTAGCAACAGGCATTGAGGGGAAAGTTGCCGGCTCTGATGATGGAATATGGTTCCCAACCTCCAGGTGGGCCCTGGGGATCTCCTGCTTTTACAATGGATCTCCAGCTGACAGAGATCAGCTCCCCTGGAGAAAATGGCTGCTTTGGAGGGTGAACTCTATGGCATTGTCCCATGCTGAGGCCCCTCCCCTCCCCTCCCCAGACCCCACCATCTCCTGGATCCACCCCCAAAGTCTCCAGGGATTTTCCAGCCCAGACCTGGCAACCCTATGATGGAAATACCTGAAGATTTGGGGGGTGGATCCTGTGGAGGGCAGCATTTTTTTGGGGGGGGGGATGGAAGGACTCAGCAAGCTATAATGCCATAAGGTCTACCCTCCAAAGCAACCATTTTCTCCAGGAAAACTGACCTCTGTCATCTGGAGATCTACTGTAACAGCGGGAGATATCCAGGTCCCACCTGGAGACTGGCAACCCTAGGGGGAAAGTCAGCCACCCATCAGGGGGTTGAAGGGAATGATTTGATGATTGCTGGCCCACCTCATAAGCCAGCCAGTCATGGTGGAGCTAAGCAGGAGAAAAAGCCTGAGGAATTTCACACAGCCAATATGTTCCGTTTCAGGAACTCTTCAGTAACGGTTTCTGTCAGGCATTTTACACAGAACCATATTAGTACTGGTTCCCTAACGGAAGATATCGGCCCTTTCACACAGAAATGTGACTCTCCCATTGGGAAAGCATTCCTGAGCCAGTTTACCTTGAAACTTCCTCCCAAGCGTTCTTCAGTTCTTGTACCGGTCCTAAAGCACTACGGGGTGCTGTGTGAAATGCCCCCTGTTCCTGTTTATTCTGACAGTTTATTCTGGGAACGCCAGCAGTGTGCGGGGGAGGGGGTTATGCTGATAGTCCATTGTCTTTTCACTGACAGAAGCAGGCCACTGAGGGGACAGTTAGACCCACCTGGCAGTGGGCAGAGGAGAAGAGTGGACCCAGCACCCAGGCGGTCCTTCCCCTTCGCTGGCTCCCTCCAGACTGAGTCCAAGACGCTGGCTGGTGGCTCTGTGGGCGGGACTGAGGCAAAGCAGGGATAGAATGCAGCCAGTGGCCAGGGACCCCCTTTTGAGTGGCAGTCCGTCCAGCCAACTGATTTTGGCGCCCCGTGAAATTTTGCCCCATGGAATCTTGAAAACAGCTTTATATAATAGGAAAGATGGTTGCTTGCATGGAATCCCTGCAAGGGAACTGTTACGTGTGGGGAGCAATTGACCACAGTTCCATTGCTTCAAACCCCAAAGCCTCCGAGGTGACTCACAGTGGCCTCAGAGCCAAGGAAGGAGGGCATTCACCTTCCCCTTATTCCTCCTTATCCTCTTGCCAGCTCCCTCTCTCCTTTACAGCCATTGGAAAGAGGCCAAGTCTCCTCACTGACCCTCCTCTTGGTCTCTTTTGAGGGCAGTACAGCAGTATGGGTCCAGCAGGATATAATGGCATGGAGTCCAGCCTCCAAAGCAGCCTCCACCCCCCCATCCCCGGGGAGCTGATCTTTATAGTCCGTAGATCAATTCTAATTCTAGGAGATCTTCAGGTTCCAGGAAGCTGACAGCCCTAGATGGCATGTCCCCAGGCTGTTTCTGGCCTCTTTTCAGAAAGGAGGTCCTCATGAGAAATGGGAATTGTTTCCAGCAGTTCCTATGGTTTTGCCCAGCCCCTAGTTCTCCCAGAGCCTCCCCGGGACACCCCCAGTCAGTCGTTGTGTGTTGACATTCATTTACAAGGATGCAGCAATCTCTCCCCCTCCCAGCAGCAGCTCCCTGACAAATCCCTCCCCCCGACATGAAGCTCCTTCTTTTAATACCGTTCATTGATTTGGGTTTTTTTTCTCCTCTTCCCCTTTTCCTCTCTCCTAACCAGCCAGCCAATGAGGACAAGGTGGGGAGGTGGTGTCGCTGTAGTCTATTGGGATTCTGTCCCCCTGGCTCGATGCCCAGTCCAGGACTCTGCTGCTTTTGAGAGTGTGTATCTAGTGTTGGAACTCCCTCCCCAGGGAGATCTGTCTGTCTCCCTCGAATGTTGTCTTCCACCAGCAGGTGGAGACTTTTCTGTTGCATTTGGCATTCCCCCCTTCCCCCCGGATAACTGTTATTGGCGTCCTCTTGGGGTTTTGGTGTTGTTTGTGATATGTTTTTATTGAAGTCTTACATATATACTTTATTTTTAAATGCTGTTTTAACGTTCAAATGTTTTCATGTTGGATGTTTGCTGCCTTGGGGACTGTTTTTGTGTGGAAAGGCAGCATAGAAATGTTTTTTTTAAAAAATAAATACATCAGGTGGGGAGAAAATGAACAAATGAGTGGATATTGTTTGTTATTTTTTGTTCTTTCTCTCCCCCCCCCCCCCCCAAGCAACCAATGGGTGAGAAGAGAACCTCTCTTCCCCTCCCTCATACCTTCACTGGTGCTTGGAAGAAACTTTCATAATCCCAGGCATCCTAAAGATTACATTTCCCAGGATGTGAGAGGTCCAGGCATTGCCTTGGATTCATTGGGGGGGGGGGGCGTATTGGTGGTTCAGTGGGAATACAATGAATATAACAATGACAACAAACATATTTAATAATGACAAAAATAGTCGACATTTTGGACATAAAAATGCCTCAGAAACAAACAAAAAAAACTGAAGGGAAAATGCACTGTGGGGAGAGGCACCCTCTTCAGTATCCTGGGTGTCCAGGGTATTATCACCTAAGGGAAGTGTGAAGACAATTTGGAGGTGAAACAGCTGAAGAAATTTGGGGGGAAGCCAAAAGTGGTTCAGTCAAATTGGCAGGCAGGATGGTCCACACCCCTGTTTCACCATACATTTTCACATCAGCCTTTTAGCCTAGTGTTTCAATGCATCTTCCAGGAAAGCTAACTTCTTGCCTGTTTTTTCCCCCCTTCTTAGGTTATCTACTGATTTCAAAACACCACAGAACACTTCAATAAATATGCAACTGCCTTCAAGAGAGACGAGCTCTTATTTTAATAGTGTGGCCCAAAAGGACATGGTTGGCTACCCATCTCCGAGAGCCAGCTCTGTTCCCATCATCCCCTCGGTGGGCTTGGACGAAGCCTGCATGCAGACACAAAACATTTCAGACACAACAGGCCTCGTGTGGTGCAAGAACTCCTATTCCACTGACCTGGTCCACATGAGTGCCCCTGCCAGAAGTTGTCTTATTGCAGAGCAACAAGAAGTAAAAATATTATTAGAAACTGTCCAAGAGCAGATCCGGATTCTGACTGACGCCAGGAGGTCGGAGGACTTTGAACTGGCAAGTGCCGACACGGAGAACGGCACCAGTGAAAACACAGCTTTTCTGCCGATGAGTCCCGTGGCAAAATTGGAGCGAGAGACACAGTTTGTCTTAAAAAGTGAAACGCAAAGAGACTCAGCATCGATGAAGTGACTTTGTCCTGGGGGGAGGGGAGGGGAGGGGTGGGAGGGGCAGGGGGGAATGTACGGATCTGTGCATTTGAAGCTTTGCTAAAACAGGAAAGAGAGGAAATTAAATACAAATTATTTATATGCATTAATTTAAGAGCATCTACTTAGAAGAAACCAAATAGTCTATCGCCCTCATATCAGTGTTTTTTAACAAAATATTTTTTTAAAGGGAAAGCGAGGCAACCAAGAGGGATGATGCTTAAGCAGAAGTTCTGGATTCTTTTTTCTTTCTTTTCTTTTTCCTCCTCCCCTCCTCCCCCCCCCTTTCTGTTGTTTCCTCCAGGCACACGTGTCCAATTTCACAATCCATTTTACTCAAAGGTTTAGTCTATAGATTTCAACAACAGTGCCACTCGCCACCACCTACTGGGAAGGTCGCCTGTGCCAGCTCCATGGAAACCGATGAGACTGTAGTTGTTGCCTGTGCAATCGCCCAGTCATTTCAATGGGGCTGACATTTTCCTGCTCTTGGGCCCGTCAGCAATGATTTATCTGCATCTTGTAACCAGGTGTGCAGAGCTTCTCTTGAAAAGTCTAGACCAGGGTCCCTAACCTTTTAGAGTCTATGGGCACCTTTTGAATTCTGGTATCGGATGGCGGGCACAACCAGAAAATGGCTGCCAAAAGGAGGCAGAACCCGCCACAAAATATCAGGGAGTGAATGTCCTGCATTATGCTAATACTAAGTCTTTGACATTTCAGGCACAAGCTCTGTAACAGGGGGCCTTTTAAAATGAACATATGCTTAAGAAGGTCTTGGGTGCTGTGGTTCCAGCTGCTGCCAAAGCAATGTTTTTTTTAAAAAAAGAATCTGCACAGCCTATGAGTTTGGGCAACTGAAGCCCTGCTAGGCAAAAGCCTTATCTGGACCCGCTCTCTTTCGAAACTACTCGGAGGTCTCTGGAAAAAATGTTGGCGGGTGCCATCACTATATTAGGGAACTCTGGTCTAGATCTCCACATCCATTCACCCTTTTCAGCCTTGGCCTTCAAATTGCAGAAGGCCTAGACCTCCGATTACACTTAGTCACCATTTTATGTGAATCGGGTAATTCATGAAACATGGTGGAATGGGGAAAATCTATGGGATGCAGTCATTCCTGGGAATAAGCTCTATAGGCAGGACTGGGAGGCATGGGTTAGTGGTGGTGTTGCATTGTACATTAAAGAGGGTATAGAATCAAACAAGTTAGAAAACATCAGGAGAATTAACTACCCAAAGGAAGTGATATTGGCAGAAATACTGGGCCCTGAGGGTTACTTAAAAGTGTGGGTGTACTGTTGCCCACCTGATCAAAACCTTGAGGTTGATCTTGAGATGGAGAAGGAAATAAGGGAGGTGACTAAGGAAGCAGACAATGTAATACTGGGAGACTTCAACTACTCTCACAGTGACTGGGCAAACAGATGCTCATGCTGTAGAAATGAGGTTTCCAGACATCATAAATGACTGTGCGTAGGAACAGTTGGTCACAAAGGCACCCAGAGGGGTAGTGATCTGGGACCTGATTCTGAGTGGGTCTCAAGACCTGGTGAGAGATGTAGAGGTTGTTACACTAATTGGGAACAGTGCCACAATGCTATTAAATTCAGCATTCAGGTCAATGGAAAGTTACCCCTAAAGTCCAAATCTGTAACATTTGATTTCAAAAGAGGATGCTTTACAAAAAAAATAGGGAAATTGTAAAAAGGAAGCTGAAGGGAAAAAACAGGAGAATCAAATCCCTAGGGGATGCTTGGAAGCTATTTAAAACCACACTAGTTAAAGTCCCAAAAGAATGCATTCCAAAGGTTAGGAAAGGCACTGCCAAGTCTAAAAGAAGGCCTGTATGGTTAACAATGCAAGTCAAGAAAGTGATAAAAAGTAAAGAGGCTTCTTTTAAAAAAGTGGAAGGGCTGCCCCAATGAATTGAACAGGAGGGACCACAGGCTCTGGCAAAAGAAATGCCAGTCAATAATTAGGCACACAAAATGAGATTTTGAAGAATGGGTTGCCAAAAGCATCAAGACAAGATATATATATATATCCAGAGCAGGAAACCAGCCAGAGAAGCAGTGGGACCTTTAGATGACATAGGGATAAAGGAAGATGGGGAAATGGCAGAGAAGCTCAATGACTTTTTTTTTTTTTTGCTTCTGTGTTCACTGTGGAAAGTGCGGGGCACATACCTATGCCACATCCCCTATTTTTAGGAAGGGAGCCTAAAGAATTGAGCCCAACTGAGGTGACCAGAGATTAAGATCCAGACCTACTGGGGAAATTAAAAACCAATAAGTCTCCAGGTACTGATGGCATACACCTGAGAGTTCTTAAGGAACTCAGATGTGAGATAGAGCCGCTTTGTGCTGGCTAGGCGGGATATAAATTCCAATAAATAAATAAATAGTTGGTCTACTAACCTATACAAATTAACTATCAACAAATTCAGCCACTGTACCAGAAGACTGGAGAGTAATAAATGTTATGCCAATTTTTTAAAAAGGGATCCAGAAAAGAACCAGGAAATTATAGGTCAGTCAGCCTAATCTCTGTCCCAGGCAAATTAATAGAAACTGCAATCAAAGATAGCATTGTTAGGAACATAGAGGGACAAAGCCTGCTGAGGAAAAATCAGCATGGCTTCTGTGAAGGGAAGTCCTGCCTCACCAACCTTTTGGAGTTCTTTGAGAAAGTGAACAAGCATGTAGACTACAGTGACCCGGTAAACATTATATACCTGGACTTTTAAAAGGCTTTTGACTAGGAACTTCACTAAAGACTCCTGAGTAAACTTAGCAGTCATGGGATAAGAGGACAGGTTATCTTATGGATTAAAAACTGGTTAAATGACAGGAAGCAAAGAATAGGAATCAATAGATCATCCTCGCAATGGAGAGAAGTAAGCAGTTGGGAACCACGAAGATCAGTATTGGGGTCACCTGGTACTAATTCTTCATAAATGATCTGGAACTGGGATGAGTAGTGTAGTGGCCAAGTTTGCAGATGACACAAAACTATTCAGGTTGGTGAAAACTAAGGTTGACTGAGATGAGCTCCAAGAGGACCTCCACAAACTGAGGGAGTAGGTGATAATGAGGCAAATGAAGTTCAGTATTGGTAAGTGTCAGGTAATGCACGTTGGGACAAAAATCCTAACTTCAAGTATAGGCGAATGGAGTCTGAACTTGCTGAGTCTGAGAGGGAAAAAGATCTTGGGGTTGTAGTGGATAGCTCGATGAAAGTGTCAACCCAGTGTGCTGCAACAGTGAAAAAAAGGCAAACTCTTATAAGTGATTTGGAATACTGTGTACAGTTCTGGTAACCACATCTCAAAAAGGACATTGCAGAGCTGTAAAAAGTACACAGGAGGGCAACCAAGATTATTTGGGGATTGCAGCACCTTCCCTATGAGCAAAGGCTGAAGAACCTCGGACTTTTCAGTTTAGAAAAGAGATGACTAAGGGGGGACATGATAGAAATTTATAAACTGTACATGCGATGGAGAGAGTCGACAAAGAGAACTTTTCCCCTCTCCCAAAATACTAGAACTTGAGGGCATCCAATGAAGCTGATGGGCAGTAGGTTCAAAACAGACAAAAAGGAAAAGTGTAGAGAGTGATTAAAATGTGGAATTTGCTGCCAGAGGATGCAATGATGGCAACAGAAATAAACAGCTTTCAAAGGGGATTAGATAGATTCATGGGGGATAGGTCTATCAATGGCTACTAGTCATGGTGACTGAGGGGAACCTCCACTTCCAGAGGCACTAAGCCTATGAATCTCAGAGCCAGAAAGAAACATCAAGGGAAGGCCTCAGCCTATATGCCGTATTGTTGGCTGACCAGAGGAACTGGTTGGCCACTGTGTGAGACAGGATGCTGGAGTAGATGGACAATTGGTCTGATACAGCAGGGCTCTTCTTATGTTTGTGTTTTTTCTAGGTTAGGTACATGAGAATGTGCACTTGCAACAAACCTAGGCCTCCAATTATGTATATTGAAGATGGAAAATAGGCATGTCACGCCAGTCACAGAAAATGAGAACCAGGTTTTGAGCACCAAATTGGTAACAACCAAAAAGGGCATTTGTTACATTTTTAAATCTAGTGGTCTGGTTGACCTCTAGAAATCTGAAACCAAGTCAAATGACCTGTCACTGAAGTATTGCCTGAAGGGAAATCTGTAGGCCGCTGGGGGATTTTTCCACAGGCAAAAAAACCAAGGGGTTTTGAAGGACTTGCTAGGCCATTGAAGTCTTTAGAGCCAGGATTTTGAGATTTGCAACCCATCGGATTTCAAGGAGAGCCAAAAGCACGCTGATAAAAACTAGCACAATTTCTCATGGGGGTTTGTGTATCCCTAATGCAAAACTTGTATGAATTTAAATTCTAGCACGGCAACAACTATGGCAATGGGAACGTTGTAACCACCGGTCAGTTTTATTCAACGAAGCACTACTCAGTGAGCACTACTCAAATATGTAAATCTAGGAATGCTCTTTTCTAACTTTTCGGCCTATAATACAGAAATAGTCTCCATCTCTTAAGCTGGGACTGTATTGATGGACTCCCAGGTGTTGAGAGGAAGGTTGTTCATGGCACACATGAAGAGTACTTGTGTATGTGATGTATTTTTTTTTATTTCCAGCAACCCACCCTTAAATGCCTGTGGTTCTTTTGCCATGCAGTTTGGAGCATTGTCAAAATGTTATTTTGGAAAGTCGTCATGAACTCCAAAAGGACTGCTCGAGCAATGTGCATGTTTTCATTTGATTACTTCTGTCTTCAAAGGCCTGGAGGATCCAGTGTGTTTCTGTATTCAGTATCGAGTTGCACAGACCTCTTTGATTTACTTCCATTTCTCTTGTCCCCATTCCATTTCAGTCTGATCCGCCACCAAATGAAGGATCCTTTGGCCCTTGGGGGGTGGGGGTGCTCTAATTGCCTTTGTTAATCTCCCCATTTTCCATTTGGGGTATTCCCCAGCATCGAAGAGAATGGAGTAGCTTCTGCCTAGGTGTGTACATCTGAACCCCTGTGTACACTTCAGAGTCTCTTGAGTTGTGACTGTTGACTGAAATAGGCTGCAGAGACAGACTTTCAGACCAACATAGAGCAGTTCTGGATGGCTGAGAACAAGAGGAACAAACATCTGTCCCTGTTGCTTCTCTGTAAGAACAGAAGTCAAACATCTCACTACAGATTCCTCTTCAAAGGACATGAAGAAGTGCAGAGAAAGAAGTGAGCCAAGTGCTTCCTCGCCCCCCTCAAAAAAGTTGCCTAGTCCAAAGCTTTCTTTAGGCTTTCAGCCTTCAAGGCCTAAATATGGCAGATATATCAGGGATGGCAGCCTCCAGGTAAGACCTGGAGATCCCCCAGAATCCAGAGGAGTTAGCCGTGTTAGTCTGTTGCTACAAAATAGTAAAAAGCCCAGTGGTACCTTTAAGACTAACAAACTTTATTGTAGCATAAGCTTTCGAGAAACACAGCTCTCTTCGTCTCTCCATGCATTTGATGAAGAGAGCTGTGTTTCTCGAAAGCTTATGGTACAATAAAGTTTGTTAGTCTTAAAGGTGCTACTAAGTTGATATCCAGAGATCATTTTCCCTGGAGGAAATGGATGCTTTGGAGGGTGGACTCTATGGTATTGTATTCCACTGAGGTCTCTGTCCTTCCCAAGCTCCATCCCCAAATCTCCAGGAGTTTCCAAACCTGGATCTGGCAACCCTATGCCCCCTGCCCCATGCCAGCTGGGGAGACCTGGCAACCCTGGTTATGTAGACCTCTGACCCTGGACAGATTCTTGAGCTGCTTACCTATTGTGCATTCCACTATGCCAGAGTGGTGTTAGAACAATGCCAATTCTTGGCAGGCAGAGAATCAGATCCTTAAGAGATTCAATGTCCTTAAAATAAAAACGAACACTCGCCAGTTGGGGTTTTCCGAAGCACTTGAAATTTCTTTTTTGTATCGTTTTTATTTAACCACAAACCACAATATGGCATCAGAATAAAGAACTTGTGTTCAGTAACAACATATGTATTAGTACTATTTTTTTTAAGGAATGGTCTCCTCTAGTTAAACCATTTGTACAGAATTAACATCAGAAATATGTTAAGGAAGACCAAACAGCTTAGAAATGGCAGAAAGCTTGCCTTCTAAAATACACACACAGGATAAATGAAACACATGAAGACCTTGATCCACAGCTAGAAAATAGTTCAAAGTTGATGGCATTATTGTATTTCCCAAAGTGTTGTGAAAGCTTACATTCCAAAAGAGCACAGTTCGTTTGTCCCCCTGCCGAATCAGAATAAAGCAATATTTCCACTTCTGTCAAAGGAACTGGAACCGAAGATTCTGAAAAATATTTCTCATTTATTTTACACCCCACTCCCTACCATTGACCTCCTGGAGAGGGTATTACAGAATTAATGTACTCAGAGGTCTTGTAACCCCCTCCCCCCAAGTCAATGGAATTGTTTTGTTTCCACAACTTTCTATGGCTGTAATCATTGCTGTGTGTTTTCAGTACACGGGCAAACTCTGATCTGAAAAAAAAACCCAGAATTAATGGGACTGGCTCTCTTTGACCAAAGTCAATAGTGTTTGTAATGTTAGGTATGGGGTAAAAGCCCTACAAGGTCCTACCTAGAAATCTAGAAGAGTAGAGTGAGCCCTTTACCTGGGAGAAGAACCCAACCTCCCCTCCCAATCGGTCTCCAAGTCTGGTGGAAACACATGGCAGGATTTCTTTCGGAGAAAGACTTTGGTCATTTAGGCAATGCCTTTCATAAAACATAATGTCAATTTGCCCTCCTCAAAGAAAAAGAGGAAGGGTAAAAGAGCAATGTATTCATGGTCAATTGATGTGGGTTTTTGGTTTTTTGGTTTTTTGATTGACTAGAGAGATGAAGATCTGAAATGGTGGGAAATCTTCCATTTGTGTTAGCAACGCTCTCTGTACCCAGCAAAGGATGTGTGACTGTTATATGTTAACTGTTCTATTCAGTTTTCAGCATGTTTGAATAGAGAGACATTCATATTAACTATATGACAGACTAATGTACTTATTTGCAGGGGCGATGGCTGCAGAGTCGGTGGGCGGGAGGTGGGGTCAGGATGCAGAGATAGAGGTAGTCTCTTCTACAGATTACATTCTGTTTTATAGTTTGTTTCTCCATGGAAGTCGGCCATTTGCATTGGGGGGGCTGTACAATGTGTTGTGTTGCCGCATTTAACACTCAAAATATATGCCGTTAAATTTTGCTTTGTGAGTTCAAGCCACAGGAAGATCTGGAATCCAGAGCGTTGTAAGCAGTGCCATAAGCTAATCAGTAGGGTTGCATTGTAAGACCTGCCAAAGCCAATGGTTGTTCTAGTCAAAACTTGAAGGGTTGGATCTTACTAACTTTTCCACTCAGTCCCATCCAGTTCCCCTCCTCACATGGGGTTTCCAGGCCAACCCTAGAAACCAGCAGGATGTTTGGGGGAGGGGGGGACATGGCCACACATGTAACACAGGCAAAAACATAAAATTTCCAGCAGTTCCTAGAGCAGGGGCAGCCAAACTGTGGCTCGGAAGCCGCATGCGGCTCTTTCTCACATATTATGTGGCTACTGGCAGGGCGGTTGGGGAAGCTAAATATCATTAGCAAACAAATATCCTTGGGCAAATAAATATCATTACCAATATCTGCTTTTACTCCTTTTGTTATTATTTTTGGCAGTCTCATTTAATGTTAATAAAAAGCAAATCTGCATATTTTCCAATAAAAACATGTAATATTTGTTCATGTCTTGTGGCTCTCAAACAACAGATGTTTATTCCATGTGGCTCTTACGTTAAGCAAGTTTGGCCACGTCTGCCCTAGAGCTACCCATTGTCTCTTCCTGGGTTGTACCTGCAAGTGACATACCAGCACAGAGGCTGGCAACACATTTATTTATTTCATTGAATTTCTATATCGCCCTCCACACAAAGCAGGCCGATAGGAGTGGCAGTGTGAAACAGCAGCCACCAGTGGAAAGTCTGGTTACCCTGTCCTCACTGCATTCACTGCTCTACATGGCTTTTGCCTTCATCTACAATCCCCAGCATTGCCATTTCAGGGGTCAGAATTGGCCCTTCTTCCCTTTTTCACCAGTGGAAAAGCTGATAGGATCCAGCTTCTCAAATCCAGGGCCTTGATCCAGCAAGATGATGCCCTCCTTGGAAATGAAGACAGACAATTTAGTGGGGGTGATAACATCTTTTATGATTTGTTGAATTCCACAGATGTTCCACTAATGACTGTGACCTCCGCCATACATCACTTTCTTCTGATGCAAGCAGAAGGGCCTATAGCATTGGGGGAACTGCCATCATTAGCGGAGCCAATGGAGTCAATTCACCATTTGGGGAATATCATATTGGATTATTCTTCAAAGGAAACTCACAGTTTAAGAAGTGTGTTGATCATAAAGTATGTCCTGCATGTTTCCTGAGGTTCATGATGGTGAACAGGCCTTTGTGTAGCCATGTTCTTGCACATGAATAATTGCATAAGCTGTAATTCATGTTATTGACAGCATTGGAAACAACCCAGTGTAGAAAAGTGGAGTCTATACTTTCCAAAGAGGTGGAAAAGCTAATTGAAAATGCATCTTATTTTTAAAACCCAGTCTGTGATTTCTTTACTCACACACCTCATTTGCGTGAGAACCTTATTTATTACATGGCACTGTATACCATCTAAAGGTGCATTCATGCATATACACATATGCTGCAACCATGCACACACTGGTGTTTTTTAAACAATATCCCCTGCTAACAGGAGGCTCCACCAAAATGCAAACTACTTTATCAATAAACTCACCCATGTCGCCAAACCAGTGTGGCTCAAAGGACGCTGAAAGACGCTACCTCTAATGTGCAATTGTGGGAATTTTCACGATTTCAGAACCTTGCCCCAACTACAGAGCAATTTGATCAGCAGAACTGCAGATAGGGAAATGTGCAAAATAATTGTAACTGTAATGTGTACCCACATTCCTGGATCAGCGGATATAATTCCTCCCCCCCCCCCCCAAAGAACATACCTGAGGATCCACTGTACAGCAGTACATATATGGAAGATGGGGCAAAAAAGAGTTGTCAATAAACATATTGGTGTTGCCTCTCTGAAGTGTGGACTGTTTATCATGATCCCCAAAGGTAAAGTGGTGCATTGAAGGATATCTGAGCATGCCTATCATCACTGAAGTGGAAGGAACCACACATTGAGCTCCAGCAAGGTTGTCCTGGGAAATGTACCAGAGAATGCTCACAATTAGGAAATAAACTTGAACAGCTGGAGACCTAAATTCACATGATATGTGTGTGTGTCTATTCATATTTTGCATGCACATACATGTGCACACACATTCTCTCTCTCTCTCTCTCTCTCTCTCCCCCCTTCCCCTGTTCCCAGGCCTTGAAGTCTGATAATTGTTAAGAAGGGGAAAAGATGATAGTTGGAATGTCCCATGCACCATTGAATCGGTGGCTAGAGGGGGCTTTGTATTATTATCCCACTAGGAATAAGGCCCGTTGTGGAAATAAATACAACGGGCTCTAGAAAGAGGCTGTGAGAGTGCCAAGGCCTTGGGCACTCAGCATCAATTTGCTGTGGCAACCTCAGCAGGGTATAAGGACACAGAGTCCATCATTTTCTCCAGGGGAACTGATCAATGCCATTTGGAGAGCAGTTGTAATTCTGAGTGGTCTCCAGCCCTCATCTGGATATTGGCAACAGTGGTTCTCCAAAGGGAATAGCTGGTTTGGAGGGCAGAGTCTATGGCATTGTGCCTGTCTGAAGCCCCACCCCTCCACAAACCTCACCCTCTCCAGGCTCCATCCCTAAAATCTCCAGGAATTTCCCACCTGGAGTTGGCAACCCTATCTCCTTTCCAGCCAAGCATCAACCTACCTTTATTTCCCCCTCACTGTTCAGCTTTCCATCTCCCCCCCCCCCCTCCGCGTGCTCTGAAGCCCTGACTGTCATGTCACATTGGCTGTCGGGGGGGGGGGGGCATTTCAGCAGGGTATAAGGGCACAATGTGTGGAAAGGGCCTTTTACTGACAGAAACCAAGCTTGGTTGACCAGCAGCAGGCACCGAGGGGAAAGTAGGGTTCCCAGCTCTGAGTAGGGAAATACCTGGAGATTTGGAGGGTAGATCCTGTGGAGGGCAGTGGGGGGGGGGAGTGAAAGGACTCAGCAGGAATTTCCCAGCCTGGAGCTGGCAAGAACTAGCCCCAATGAGTTCCTCACAAAGTCATAGAAAGGGTTTTGTTTCTTTGTCTTTTTACTGACAGAAGCAAGCTTGGCTGCTTACCAACAGCCCCCGAGGGAAAAGTTAGAATGCTTTGGCCGCTGGCCTCTATGGCTTTCTATTCAGCTGAGGCCTTTCCTCTCCCCTCCCCAAACCCTGGCTTCCTTAAACTGGCTTCCTTACCTGGAGCTGGCAACCCTATGAGTTCCTCACAACAGCCACTGAGGGAAAACTTTGTCCCCGACAGGAGCTGAGCAAGAGATGCGTCTTCGTTGTGAGACACAGGGAGAGGATAGACTGGCAGAGTGGCCGTCCAGACCGCCACATCTGCCCCCCAGAGGCGTCCCCGACTCACCTGGTCTGGCGGTGCACTCCTCCCACAGCAGCCGGGCACCACTTCCTAGTGGTGTCCCGGCGGCTGCGCATGCGTTCCACCCGCTTCCGGCGAGTGTGAACCCGCGCAGGCGGAGCCGTGCGGCATTCTGCTGCCGCCGGCGGAATCCACCCGCAGTGTGGACACTGCGGGTGGCTTCCTTGCGGTGGCGTCTGAAACGCCGCGCTGCGGGGCAGTTCGCCCCGGCTTGTTCTGCCGCGTTCCTATAGTGCGGCAGAACTTATTTAATCTAGCAGCAGCTCCCTGAGGTTCTCCCGCTCTCTATCTAATATTAAAGATCTAATATTGAGAGCAGAACTTATTGTCACGCTGGTAGATTCTTCAGTGGATCTCTGCCATTTATCTTCAGGCTTTATAATGCAGGGGGATCTGAATTGGGCCCATGACACAGAAGAAACCCGATGTATTTTCTCAACCACAGTTGCTCCCCGTTGGAGTCTGCTATTTGCCATGTAGTGGGAACATGCAGATACCTACAAACAGGTGAATACATGATGTTATCTTAAGCTGAATCAGACCATCAGTCCATCAAGGTCAGTATTGTCTATTCAGACTGGTAGTGGCTCTTCCAGGGTCACAGGTAGGTCTTTCACATCACCTACCACCTGATCCCTTTTAACTGCATACTCCAGGGGTTGAACTTGGGACCTTCTGCGTACCAACCAGATGCTCTAACACTGAACCACAGACTGTCCCTTACCCATTATGATGCCTGCCTGTTCAAAAAGCAGTTCTGGTGGAGATAATGTCAGCAAAATGCTGGGAGGGGAAAAGGTAAAGACCACTTCTCCACACTATGTCCTCAAGTCTGATCCTCACTATTATTAATATATATATATATATTTCTTCGATCTCCTGATGTCATGTTTAGTCCAGCTCTTAGATACATTGTTTTCCCATAAGAAAAAGTCAAGATGCATCTGTTATTAAGATGATCATGAGTAGTCATCCTAACCTTTATCTTCCTGGTCACACTGGTGGAACCCAAGAATGAGGATAGGAAAAATATGGGGAAATGAGAAGTTAATCTTCTTAAACTCTGCCAGGAGATGGGTAGAACTTAACAGGGGACTGCTGGTTTTGAGTAGCAGCCATATGTTGAGCGTCGCAAGTCATTCCAGCTGTTGGAACATATGTGGTGAATGTTCTTTATCTCTCAGCACCTAACCCATGATGTGTAGGATTTAAGCTTCATGGACAGGCATATAACAACCTGGCAAACATAGACAGGGGTCATTTTGAGCTGGAGCTTGGGGGAGCGCAGCTCCAGGAGTTGGTGCCAGCCTCACCCCACCCCCGCAGGGGAATGCCTGCTTGTGTCCTGGCTGCAGCAAAATGACCCCGTCCCCTGGAAAGGTCCTTGTTCCTCCAACCAGCCTTCTGAAGGCTTCAGCCACCACTGAAGCTGTCTTCCCAGAATAGTGGTATTTCTGAGGCTTGGATTAGTAGCTGTCCCCTCTCTGCCAGCTCTTTCTTTCTTTCTTTCTTTCTTTCTTTCTTTCTTTCTTTCTTTCTTTCTTTCTTTCTTTCTTTCTTTCTTTCTTTCTTTCTTTCTTGCCTTCTGACATACTTCCGGTGATGTCAGGTGATGTAGCATATGCAAATAAGTTATGCTAATGAGTTATGCTAATGAGTTCCTGCACCTCTTTTTCTACGAAAGGACCCCTGAACATAGATACATTGTAGAAAAGAAAGAGGGTTTTCTTGAGAAGACATACTGACAGGCAGGTCGGCATCAGCATGCCCTGAGGTGGGGCAGCTGCTGGGACCCAGGTGGGGCCCAGAATTGCAAACCCTGACCCACCCTCTTCCCTGTGCCCATGCTTCCATCTGCTCAGAGTCATCGAGGGAGGGCAAGTAGCTGGCGCACAGGGGAGGCATTCCTGGTGGCAATGGCAACAAGCACTTCCCAGCCAGTGCTGTCAGGGACAAAGTGAGCAGGCGATGCCAGGAACTGAGAATGGGTGGTGGCAGAGCTTGCAAGCGGGAAAAGGATGAACTGGGGGGGGTGGAGGCATGCAGTGTGGGAGTGGAAAAGAGGACATGAGGGGGGCCCTGATGGTGGGCAGATGGGAACCCCTGGGCCCCGTCTGCCCTGGGACCCTCAGAACCCGGAACCGGCTCTGCTGATGAAGAGAAAATACAGAGAGCTGTAAAATATAGCTGAGCACAGTGAGGCTGTTCGAGTGTTTCCACTTTCAAAGAGAGTTCTACGTTGTTGAGATGCTTTCCTGTTAAAGTGTGGATGAGAAGGGACGTCTCGAGGTGTTTTGATCAGAAAAATGTGTATTGTCGCATTGAGCACCCACATCGTGTCAAAGCCCCAGAGGCCTGGAGAGACAGATTGTCAACAGGTTTTGCTCGGCGAAACAGCCTTCTCTTCCTAGCGTGTCAGAAATCAGGCTAGAAAAATGCAATCCCTTTATTATATGGAAATTCATACTTGAGATGCAGGAAATGATTATGAGTAGTGCTTGTATGCCATCATCGCAAACCTGTGAGAGTCTAAAAAGCTGTAGGCATTGAAACGGCCCAAACAAACTTGATCTGTGCATAATGTTAACTGTGGCAATTTTTTTTTTAAAAAAAGTCAGGGGAAAGAATACACCAGGGAAGTTTTCTTTATTGCATTGAATGTCTGAACTGAAACGCTTTATGCATTTCTGAATTAGTTCTGTAAAAAATTGGCCTGTTTGAATTTCAGCTTTCTTGCACTTGGTTTGTTCATGTTAATTCAATACTAATGCTTACAAATACGGATGAGCAGATTTAGCCCGCTCCCTTCATGTGTGGCTCCAAGAAGTTCCAGGACTCCTTGATTCCAGTTTAATTAGGATAATTCCTAAAATAAATACGGAACTGAATGGCAGAGCAGCTCAGGTTCCTTCCTGAGGCATACTCTCTGACAGATCTCTGGTACCCTGAATTTATTTATTTATTTATTTGTTATATTTATATCCCACCCTCCCCGTGAACGGGCTCAGGGTGGCTCACATATATCGGCACATTGTGCCTGATCAGCACAAAACATTTAAAAACAAGATTAAAACAATCATACAATAAATAGTGAACAGATTAAAGTGCTTGCAGTGGTGGCCATTTCTTCAATAGTTTAAAGATGGCGTACTGTAGAGTATAATACCAGTGCCCCGCTTCTGTGGTATTCCAGCCTCCCGCAGTGCTATGGCTCGATCTCCATACAGGGCCGAAGCTCCCCCTCAGATGTTACTAGTAATAATAGTTGGTGGTAGAGGTGGTAGTGGTGGCGGCTCGAAGTTGAAAGCCTGGCAGAAGAGCTCCGTCTTGCAGGCCCTGCAGAACTGCACAAGGTCCCGCAGGGCCCTGATCTCCTCCGGGAGCTCAATGGCAAGATCTCCCATCTACTATCCACTCATGACTCTTGAGATTATTGAGACTGTGGCTAAATTTATTTGTCATGATGTTAAGAGGAGAGGGATGAACCATCGATCCCTTGTTTAAGCGCATCGGGAACAAACAGCAACCCCCCCCCCGACTCACCTGCAGTTGCATCTGATCACGCAGTGGTGGGCTGCAGCCGCAGCTTCAAAAGACTGTGTGATTGCACAACTGCGGGTCAACTCCCACCAGAGGAAATAGCCTCTCTTCCCCCCCCCCCCCGCTTTATCTCACACATGTGTGACTGCGACCACTGACTGTCTATGGCCCTCCCCTGAGACAGCCCTGCCTGAGCTAGCCAGCATTCAGTGTCACTGCCTAGTCCATTCCTTCCAATGGTGCTTAAATGAATAAACAAAGGAACAGAATAGCTTCATTTACTGCTGTGAGGTAATGAGGGGTTACATCCAGGAGAAGGAGCTCATGGAGATAAGGTTTCCTAAGGTTCTTGGTGACTGTGTTAGACTTGAAAAACAATAGAGAAAGCTCTTTAATGTTGGGCTAATTTCTCAAAGAGCCAGCATTGCAGAGGGAGTCCCAATGGTTTAAATATTAAGATTCAACCAATGTGCAATCTGACAGGCACCCCTGTGTAGAGCGTTAAAAGTTACCAAACGGTGCACCACTGAAAATTATCGAGGGAGAGACTGGCTTTGTCGAGTCCTTACCAAAACATTTCCACAGGTGAGGGCAGCACAAGTTGGAGTAATGACATGGCAAATTCTGGAAGTACCAGAGCCTCTTCTTTTCACAGTTTCATGGGAAACCACCTGGCTGGCTGTTGTTGGTAGCAGTGGGAAGCATTTCTAAATTCAGGGTCCAACTAACAGAAATGATTCATAGGGAGGAGACCGAGTTTGGCAAACTTGCTGGTTCACTTTCAGTTCTGCTTCAGTTCTGCTTCTGTTTTGCTTCTCCAAATCCATAAGTCTTGATGAGTATGTAAACGAAAGAAATAGGGTTGCCAACTCTGGGTTGGGAAATTTCTGGAGATTTGGGGGGAATGGAGCCTGGCGAGGGCAGGGTTTAAGGAGGACCTCAGTGGGGTATAATACTGTAGTATTCACCCTCCAGAGCAACCATTTCTTCCAGGAGAACTAATCTCTGGTGTCTGGAGATCAGCTGTAATTCCGGGAGATTGCCAGGTGCCACATGGAGGCTGGCAACCCTAGAAATAAATGAATAAGTAATGCAAATGAGGTGGACTTAATCCATACTAGTATAATGGTGAACTGGTCAAAAGATAAGCTGGCCAGGACCAGAAGGTTGAAGGGCTGTGGGACAGGAAACCTGTAGACCATTGGCTGGAGTTTGTCCTGCTGTAGACACAAACCATCCGGAATGGCAAGAAAATTGTTATGGCCATGAGAAATGAGATAATTAAAGGTTCCTTGGAAGAGGCTACCCACTGTATCACAACACAATTCACACCCATTACCTGGGCTTAAATCTAATTCCTGGACTCCACTCGTGCTGTGTACTTTCCCAACCCCTGCTGCACTTGCAGCATTAGGTGTTTCTGCTCATGGAAGCCCAATGTCTTTCAATGAGCATTGCGCCAGATGGATGCATTCTGCCCCAGAGGAGCACTTCTCCAAATGGCAGTGCAAGCAGAGACAAGACTCAGGATGCAAGCCTTCACCTGCATGCAATAATCCACTGTGGTCAATATGTAATTTTGCCAAGAGTTTGAATCAGTCATTCACTTTCAAAATGGAGACACAGCAGAATGACCTGCTCCCAAAGGACATTCTGCCTCCGTTTGTCCCGGCGCTGGGTGTCAATTTCACACCTTTTGCTGCGGCGTGTGTGTTACTACGGGGCTTCGCGCCATTTTCTCCGCACCGTCGGTAAACCTAAAAAAAAAGGTTTACCGAAGGCGCAGAGAAAATGACACGAAGCCCCGTATTAACACACGTGCCGCAGCAAAGGGTGTGAAATTGATACAAAGCGCCAGGACAAACGGAGGCAGAACGCCGGCACAATGTGAGTGGGAAAAAGCCCTTGATGTTGCAACCTCTGCATGAATCACTGTTCTGGGTTTACCTCCTCCCATTCAGGAAAAACACCAAGATGAGTAGCCCATGAATAAGGAAAGCTCTAGAGGTGACAAAGATTTGCTCTCAAATTTCTTTGTAATTTCTGGCAGTACATATTCTCTAGGTATTAGTATCCTCAACCAATGGAACCGATATGGCCATTTTCATTTCTTTTGGATTTTGTCTGTTGTTATTGACAGTCGGGGGGTTTTGTTTGCTAATTTTGTTTCTTTCCCCTTTACTTCATTTCGCTGCTCATTGTGATTTCTTTTATGCTGTTTTATGGGGGGAACTGCTTTGCTTCATTTTAATGGCTATTTGTGATAGTTCGTTGGAGTCTTTTATGTCATTTGATGGACTTTTGGATGAATCTTTGGTTTACATACCACTGCTCATCACTTGTGTAACACCCTGTTTCAAAGTCACTTATATACAATTGCTACAAAATAACACTAAAAATGCAAGAAAAATTCAGAGTGAGGTACAAGAACTTGCTGTGAAAGTTGTGATGGATGGTCAGTTTGGGTTACTGCTACCACTTGAGGTATTTATTCCTTTATCCCCAAAAGACACCTCAAATATACCTTGGGAGATAATAATATAGGGTATTAACTTAATTGAGTGCCAGATATAGGGACTGATTAAAAACTAATAGATTACAACTTAAGTAACATAATACATTTCAGCTGAAAATGTGCTAAACCAAGAAAAAATAATATAAGACAAAAAAAAAATCTTTCTGTTGCAGTTGCACCTACCACATAACTTTTCTTTGGCTGTTCTGGCAACAAAAACCTTTCCAGGACTTATTTTCTTCTCAGTCTTCTCTTCAACCCTCTTTGTGCTTAATGGCTCCAAACAGACTTTAACTGTCTCTCCCGACATCAGAGTTTTCAAACATCCACCAATCAGGCACCCAGCTTCTCAGGCTGACCAATAACAGGCTGGCCAAGCGGTACCCAATCGTCTTTCAGTTCCAACCTCCTCCTTCTGAACCCACTCTTTCAACTGATCACCCTCCTTTCTCCTTCTAACTTCTTGTTAAAACCAGAGCCCTCATTTTGTCACAAAAGTAATCATTTCTTATAAGGAAGAAACAACACTGAAATCAGGATATTTGATTCAAACTATACAGCTTTAGAAATTTGGACTGATCAGTAGGTCTTTTTGACATCCATAGGTGTTGATTGTCAGTATTTGATCTCTGACCATTCATATTTGCTGAGAATGGCAGTTGACAGGCAGTGACAGTATTTGATAGTTTAGACTGCTCTAACACTATGGTATAGTAGATTAATTTCTCAATTGCCTGCCTTTGGGGCATGCTTTATATATCCATCACTGTCCAAGAAACCGCTGTGTGCCTGGCAGAGAATCCTTAGAGAAGGATTCTGGGGAGCATTCCATTCACAAACAGTGGGGCCTCACAGATATCCTAGAACTTCTTCAGGGTTCCCTGTGGCTCTACATTTCAGAAGAAGATGATGAGTAGTTGCCAAATTATCTTTCAGCTCTCCTTATTCTTTAAGCAATCCCTGGTGAGCTTCCAGAGAACGCGGAGTTCCATAGAAGACAGTTTTCATGCCATGGGTATATCATATTTGACAGAACTTGCTCGAAGAAAACTGCAGGATTTCAATGGACAGCATGGACAGCATTAAGGTAGGAACTAATAGAAGAAACCTAAAATGAACCAAGCTAGTGCTAGGTTCGTATGTCTGCTGAAAAATATGTCGCACATTATGCTCCTACTGGTGGAAAAAGGATGTGCCTACTCTGGGGGGAGAATTTTGTGGACAGATATAAGTGCTGTCAAGCCACAGCTGAGCCTTCCTTGGTGGTCTCCCATCCAAGTACCAACCCTGCTTAGCTTTTGAGATCTGACAAGATCGGGATATAACATGCCACCTTTCCTCCCAGGGAGACATTTACGTACATGTAAATAGGAACCCCAGTCTTCTTAGTTGAGTGAGGGGAACAATCCTTGATGATTTCATCCCAGCTGGGTGATGGGTGGATCTTAACTTAAACACAATGGCTTAACTTACTTAAACTTAACTTAACTTTAAACTTTAAAAACTTCAACACAACAAACATGTGACCCAACAATATTAAAAAATCCCAACAAATTATCTGATGAAATAAGCTGAACTGGAATCTGAGTAATATTCTGTTCCCATCCCCAGTACAAAGTCAAACTGACCAATCTTCCTTGTCTGTGAATAGGACTCCTGTACAGTGCAAGGGTGTATTATTAAAAGTGTAGCCAATATTTTAAATTAATGCCATGAGTTTGACCTTCGCAGTGGCTGTGGCTGCCACCTAAAGTTCTTTTATCACTACAGGAGGGTTGGAACTACGAGGAAAATTGTTTGCTAAACTAATTTAGCTGCAGGCTGCCTGTTTGTCAGACAGTTACTGCCTTCATCCCAGAGCTGAATTCCCTCCGATGCCCTCACACTGACATATTCCACACAATTGGTGCACAGATGGTGCTTTATATGAGAGAGGGTGCGCTTCGATACAATTACGTTTATGGAAAATGTAAAGGTTATCTTTGTTTCTGCAAATTCATGGCATCTTATATGGGGGCCACATGTCTAGAGCAAAGGCAATCTTAACTCACAGAGGGAACCTGGGATATAGCACAGGTCATAAGGAATACTGGAATCTTCTCATTCCAAAAATCTTGTCTCCATAAGGTTGCCAGCTTTGGGTCGTGGAATACCTGGAGATTTGGGGAGTGGAGCCTGGGGAGGGACAGGACCTCATTTGGGTATAGTGCCATAGAGTCCACCCTCCAGAGCAGCCATTTGTCTCCAGGGGAACTGATCTAATTCTTTGAGATCTCCAGGTCCCACCAGGAGGCTGGCAACCTTTTGACTCTACAACATCTAATCTATGTGTCAAATATGTCCCTAGAGTCTACCAAACCAGTTTGGGGGGGACATGAGTGGATGATCCCCTAAATGAGTGGAAGGGCTATGCCCCAGTGGTTGAACATCTGCTTTGCAGACAGAAAATCTAACATTCAGTCTCTTGAATCTCCATTTGAAAGGATCCTATACTAGGTGATGAATCTCCACTTGAAAGGATCCTATAGTAGGTGATGGAGTAGACAAGACCATCTTTGATAGACAAATGGTCTGACTCAATCCAAGGCAGCTTCATGGGTTCATGTAACAAATGGCCCTGCATATTGAAAACCAGATAGCTGGGAGAAGTATTGGAGGCCTAGCCCTTTCCCTTGTCTTTTGGAAGTCAATGTCAGCCTCTTGCCAGGTTGGCTTGTTTTGGCTTCTCTGGCTTGACATTGGTTCTGTTGGGTTTGTCGCAATGGCCCTGGCTGCTGTTTGGCTTCTGTAATTTTGCATTACTCGTGTTGGGCTTGCAACAGTGTCCCAGTTTGGTGTAGTGGTTAAGAGTGGTGGACTCTAATCTGGAGAACCTATTCCCCACTGCTCCACATGCAGCCAGCTGGGTGACCTTCGGTCAGCCACAGTTCTTTCAGAGCAGTTCTCAGGAGAGCTCTCTCAGACCCACCTACCTCCCAGGGTGTCTGTTGTGGGAAGGAGAAGGGAAAGGAGATTGTAAGCCGCTATGAAACTCCAAGTGAAAGGTGGGGTATAAATCCAATCCAATCCTTCTCCTCCTCCCCTTGCTTAATTTGTTTCGGCTTGGATACTCTGGTTTGACGTTGGGCTTGCCACACTGGTTTTGCTGGGATGCTCTGGTTTGATGGTGTTCTGTCGCAATTGGAGCTTTTGGCCAGTGATTGGTCTTGTGTGTTTGGCTATTGGCTTCTTTTCCTTGGTGAATAAATATATGGTTTTTTTCCTCTATGGAAACAGTGAAGAGAGAAGTAGGATGGCTGGGGTTACCTTGTTCAGGGGCCTGTAAAACTGGACACCTTGATCCAATGTTGCTGGAAGTTCAGAGTCTATAGTGGACAGGTGGGACAAGGTCCCTGCAGTTTTGGTGTCATTTGCTCGAAAAACTACCCCTGCAGCTTCTGGAAGAAAGTCCCCCACAGGGAATAATAGACCCCCAAAAATGGAATTCTGGGGAAAAAACCCTGAATCTGAATTCCAAAACAGCATTGAGGACCCAAATAATCCAGAACACAGTTCCCTTCTGGAATACAGACACCCTTCCAAAAATCCAGATTCTGTAAAATCTTGATTTCTTCAAGTTTATTTTTATATTAATGTATTTAAAATATTTCTATCTTATAGCTTTCAGCCACATTGGCTCATGAGCTAGTTTACAATAGAATGCCACAAAACTAACACATGAAAAATACAAATACTTACAAAACAGTCAACAATTAAAAAAAAGAAAATGGAACAAAAAAGCAGTATGACAAGTCTGAATGTGCTTGCCAAGCAAAAATGGGAAGCATTAAATTGTCCATATCAATAATATAATTGAAATATATGACCCTATACTGAGATAAGGAAATCTGCAAAGCTGAGCCTCATTCAATGGGGATGAAGTTAGAAGGAGGGGAAGACCTCCAGTTTGGTGTAGTGCTTAGGAGCATGGACTCTAATCTGGGAGAAGTGGGTTTATTCCCCACTCCTCCACTTGCAGCTGCTGGTGTGACCTTGGGTCAGTCACAAAATCTTTCAGAGCTGTTCTCTCACAGGCAATTCTCGAGAGAGCTCTCTCAGCTCTACCTACCTTACAGGGGTCCTTTCCACAGTAGACCTTAAATCCTGGTTTAACCCTGTCCCTGAATTTACATTCTACACTATGTGTGAGTTCACCCCTGTAAATATCCTGGGGTATTTTTACATTCTACCCTACACACGAGTTCCCACCTGTAATTATCTCAGGGTATTTTTGCATTCTACACTACACTCAAGTTCACTCCTGTAATTATCTCAGGGTATTTTTTTTTTGTTTCCACATTACATTGAGGTCACCCCGGTTTCACCCCACACTTGTCCCGGGATAAACGGATGCTGTTATAGCCAGGGATAAATGCAAGGTCTTGTGTTCCGAGTTGAACTCTGATAAAACCAGGGATGAGATCCATGTGCGGAAAGGACCAGGATGACTTTTGTGGGGAGGGGAAGGGAAAGGAGATTGTAAGCCACTCTGAGACTCCTTCAAGTAGTGGAGGGTGGGGTATAAATCCAATCTCTTCTTCTTCTTCCATGTGGCTGGAACTTATGCAACTTCCTCAAACTAGGTCCAAGTTCTCATACTTCAGAAAGGACAGAAGTGTTCCTTTCTCTCCCTCTGGAGGGGCAAGCATCTTTGCTTGTCACTTTCCCAGCTTAGAAAAAATAATACTTATTTTGTGGGTGATGGATGGTCATGACGGACATCTCCCAGAGTTGAGCCGTCCATGAAAATGGTTGGCCTCTGGCATGGCAAGCCACCGTGCTGACTTCCTAAAGGGCTATTTAAGTGAGAAGAAATAAGAATGTGGCGTAAGCGGTTCATGAAATTCCAATTAAGAATCAGACCTGACACTTGGTTAAAATTTAGCTTGCTCATGGAATTCTATTTGCCATTGTTAAAAACACATTAATTATCAGCGCCCTCTCAAGCAAGACTCCGGCGCGTGTTATATGGCTTCCCTAACTTCCTGCCACAATAACTCTAAGCACTTTTCTTGCCTGGTTGGCTGTTGAGAGCTGAATTTTTGCTCAGGCATTGCAAGCAATTTGGGCCCTGTAATGCACTCCACTCAAATGAAAACTTACACCCTCAGCCTACTGTTGGGCCAAAATGGCGGCTGCTAGAGTATGTGCTGATACCTGAACAAGTTTGCCTGTGGCACAGTCAATGTTGCCCGTGGCACATTCGTCCTGTGTCCCTTCCTGAGCCCTACTATAGTATATCACCTGGAAATGCACAATAATTGGCATTTGGGGCAGTGTAACATCTGTATGGCTTCTGGCTGTGCTGGTACAACATTGCAACTAATAACAACTGCATTTGGGCAAGAGCTCTGGATCGGTTCTGTGCCCTCCTTACGAAAGGATCAGGCTCACACCACTTCCCAGTATTCATGGTTAGACATTAGTAAGTTCCATTCAGCCCTGACCTGAATGGCCCCGGCTAGCCCAATCTCATCAGATCTCAGGAGCGAAACTGGCTCAGCCCTGGTTAGGTCTTAGGTGGGAGACCACCAAGGAAGTCTAAGGTCACTATGCAGAGGCAGGCAACGGCAAGCCACCTCTGTTTGTCTCTTGCCTTAAAACCCTGTGGGGTTGCCGCAAGTCTGAACTGAAGAAACTTAATTATCTGCCCTCACCTGGATGGCCCCAGGCAAGCTCGATCTCCTCAGATCCAGGGGGGTAAACATGGTTGTCCCTGGTTAATGCTTAGATGGGAATACCAAGGTTATGATGCAGAGGCAGACAATGGCAAGCTACTTCTGTTTGTCTCTTGCCTTGAAAGCCCTGCAGGTCACCATAAGTTATGGCTGCAACTTGACAGCAGTTTCCACCACCACCAAGTACTGACGAAGTTCAATTAAATTCCATGGCTTATTCCTAAATATGGGCACAGAGGATCACCGCCTTTGACCCATTTGACCTATCTGTTTCCTAATATGTTGCCAATTCCACTGCTATTGTACCCGTTCCCACCTCAGTCTGCACACATGTTGGGGAGGATCCAACTACCCGCCATGTAGCATCCAACAGAAGAGCCATCCACCAGCCACTTCAACTGAAGGAAGGTTCCTTAGACTTGAGGAAGGCTTCTGTTGCCGGAACAAAATAATAATTCACCAGCCTCACTTAGGTTCACTGGGCTGGATGGAATCTGACAGGACCCCAAGTCTTGGTAGGAAGAGAAGAGGACACATGTATGCACTCAGGGGTCATTTCATAGAAAAAAGAGGTGCAGGAGCTCATTAGCATAACTCATTAACATAACTTATTTGCATATGCCACACCCCCTGACATCACCAAAAGTGTGTCAGAAGGCAGCATTGCTGTCAGAAGGCCATCTAGCCTTTGTTTGAAAACCTCCAGAGAAGGAGAGCCCACCACCTCCCAAGGAAGCCTGTCCCACTGAGGAACCTCTCTGTCAGAAAGTTCTTCCTAATGTTTTGCCAAAAACAATTTTGATTTAATTTCAACCTGTTGGTTCTGGTCCAATCTTCTGGGGCAACAGAAAACAACTCCACACCGTCTTCTATATGACAGCCCTTCAAGTACTTGAAGATGGTTATCATATCACCTCTCAGTCATCTCTCCAGGCTAAACATACCCAGATCCTTCAGCCTTTCCTCATAGGACTTGGTCTCCCTCACCATCTTTGTTGCCCTCCTCTGGACATGCTCCAGCTTGTCTATATCTTTTGTAAATTGTGGTGCCCCAAACTGAACACAGTACTCTAGGTGAGGGCTAACCAGAGCAGAGTAACTTCACTTGATCTGGACACTATAGTTTTCTGATGTTACAGCTCCAAATCACATTTGCCTTTTAAGCTACCACATCTCTGTCACAAAAGGGATTCCCCAGTTGTATGTAAGTGTTTGCATTTATTCTTACATTGTCATCTTGTGAAAACCAAAAACCCATGTATAAGTATTTTCTGGACTGTTACTCATGACACTGAAGTGTTTTACTTAGTGGCACCCATATTTATTACAGTGAAATTACTAGCAGCTGGAAACGGTCAGAGTAATTGTTTGACAATTGGTCATCTACACAGCATTACAGCACCAAAGTCAGTTTGATAGCTAGTGATCTAGATCTCATCTCAGTTCAGCTAGCTTAAGTAATTGATTGTGCTGATTGGTTGCTTAATTAGCAAGTGACATCTGGGCTAGTGTATAGGACAAGGAAGGCAGAGGATAGACATAGAAGGATTTGACACAGAGAGAAGTGAACATCACGCTGGTGGATGCAGACTTGTGAAGAGTATGTGAAGCTGGAAGAAAGACCTTCACTCTCTTCAGAACTTCCACTCTCTTGTATTACCTGCTGCTAGAAGGACTGCTATTCAAGACATCTTCAGGAGCCTTGGAGTTGTAAGCTGCTTAGGGTCAGTGTCTAGAGGTTAGTTAGATAGGTTTGTTGTTTTGTCTTTGTTTCATTGCACACTTTATTCCCTTACTTGTATGCTTTTATGTTTTGTCTATTTTTTGTAAATAAATTCCTAAAATTGTGTTTTTAAACATTGGAGTGAGTTACTAGTCCAGAACCCAAGTTTATTTTGTTCTAGTGCCAAATTTATGCTACCAAAAAGATCTTTTACTGATTGGTTATAATTAAATTCTTTTTTTAAAAAAAATAAAAAATAAAATATTGGCCAGTTGACATTGTTGGGGCACCTTGATGTTGTGACAATCATATTGTGACTCACATTCAGTGTATGGTCTACTAAGACCCCTAGATCCTTTTTGCATATACTAATGCCAAGACAAGTCTCCCCTTCCTATAATTATGCATTTGATTTTTCCTACCTAAATGCAGAACTTTACATTTATCCCTGTTAAAATTCATTTTATTTGTTTTTAGCACAGTTTTCCAGCCTGTCAAGATCATCCTGTATACTAACTCTGTCCTCTACTGTATTTGCTATCCCTCCCAATTTAGAATCATTTTCAAATTTAGTAAGCATCAATATACTAATGGCCAAGATGCCCCCTCTGTGTGGATATCTAAATCCACACATCGGGAGCACTTGAGGGGCAAAGAGATTTTCCTGCACACTTGGGGCACTCCCCAGGTGTGCAGAAAAATCTGAAAAGTTAAAAAAAAAACTATACAGGGAATTCTTAAATCCTCCCAAAATTAAAAGAGCATTCCCTGCACATGTGCAGAGAATGCCCTGGCAACTGTCTCTCCACTGCTGCCGCCACCACTGGGGGGGGCAAGAGAAGGCTACTCCCCCCCCGCAAGTATTGCAGGTCCCACTTCTTGTTTCCTCTATTCCTTCATTCAAATCATTTATTAAGATGTTGAACTAAACGGGCCCCAGGAGAGATCCTTGAGACACTCCACTTGTCACTTCTTTTCAAGAGGGTGATTAACAAGCACTATTGGGTGCGATCTGTCAACCATTTACAGATCCACCTAATAGCAATAGAATCCCAACCACATTTTACCAACTCTTCAACAAAAGCCTTAATTTCTTATCAAAAGCCTTACTGAAATCAAAAGCCTTACTGAAAAGCCTTACTGAAATCAAAAGCCTTACTGAAATCAAGATAAACTATGTCTACAGCATTCCCTTGATCCAGCAAGGTAGTAACTTTCTCAAAGACAGAGAGAGAGAGAGAGAGGGATAAGGTTAGTTTGACATGACTTGTTCTCAAGAAACCCATGCTGGCTCTTAGTAATCACAGCCACCCTTTCTAAATGCTCAAGGAATGACTGTTTGATGATTTGTTCTAAAACTTTTCCAGATATAGATGTCAAGCTGTTTGGTTGGTAGTTACCCAGATCTTCCTTTTCCCACTTCTTGAAGATGGGGACAACATTTGCCCACCTCCAGATCTTCTGGCACCTAACCTGTTCTCCATGAATTCTCAAAAGTAATGGACAGAGGCTCAGAAATTACATTCATTAGTTCTTTTAGCACTCTGGGATGCAGTTCATCTGGTCCCGAGGACTCAGTTTCATTTAAAGAAACTAGGGGTTTATGTACTACCCCTATGCCGATTGTAGGCTGCAACTTCATCATCATGTGTTCTGTTTTTGACATATTGAGCACAATTTTCCTTGCAAGAGAAGACTGAGGATAAGTAGGAATTGAGCAGTTCTGCCCTCTCTTCATCACCTGTTAACAGTTTCACTTTCTTGTCCCTGCAATGGGCCTACCATGTCCTTGCTTTTTTTCTTACTTTGAACATAAGAAAATAATTATTTTTTAAAGCTTTCCTGACTCTCACTACAAGCAGTGGTTATTTGTTTATATTCATCCTTGGTTATAAGGTCCTCCTTCAGTTTCCTAAATGAGTCCTTTTTTTATTTCTCAGAGCTTTAGAAAGCTGTTTATGGAACCATTTTGGCTTCTTTAGGCTCCTCCCATTTTCCCCTCTCATAGAAATTGTTTGTTATTGTGTGTTGTGTATCAAGATCGCAGTAATGGCGACCGCCACATGGACATTCACACATGGCCTGAATCTACCTGAGCTTCGGCCAGGTAGAACAATAGCTGGTCAGATCCTAAACGACCACCAATCATGAGCCTAGGTTTTCCCCCGGGGACCTATGAACTGTAACCACTATCTTAAAGTCCTATCAGGACATTTGGGCGAGGTCGGAGGATTATTGACCAGCATAAAAGAGGGCTCCGAGCCCGGGGTTTGTCATGCTTGTTCCTGACCTATGATAAACTTGATCATGCTGAAAGTCACTCCACTGGCCTCCCAACTCCAGTACTTATCAGTGGCGAGGAAGGTGGGATCCCAATGAGCCGAACTGTGCAGTGAAGCACTGAGCACTGACCTGCCGGCACCAGGCATCGCCAAGCTCCAGAGCTCCAAGGAAATGCTGCAAGCCCCTGAGGACATCGCTCACCGCACCGCTCCTGCTCTGGTAACTATGGCTGCTGCCATGGGACAAATCCCTTCCTTTGACCCCTCCAAACCTGAGACCTGGGACACATGGTCCAGGCAACTCAGGTTCCTTCTGACCATGCATGGGGTCACCGAGGCCAACATGAAGCGGGCCTGGCTAGTGGGCCACTGTGGCGTAGAAACCATGTGCCTTGCCCAGAGCCTAGTCTCTCCCCGAGACCTGCTGGATCTCACCTACAATGAACTCCTCAAGCAGCTTGGGGACTACTTCACACCAAAACCTTCCATGCTGGCGCTCAGAGTACAGTTCCTCCAGAGGACCCAACGGACGGGTGAGAGTGCTGCCGCATTCCTCACCGACCTCCACCGGCTGGCAGTCAGGTGTGAGTACTGACACATGGAGGACCATTTGTTGGGCAGTTTTGTGGCAGGGGTGCATGAGGCCAAGCTCCAGCGGCAGCTGATCACACGCTCGGAACCAACCCTGGAGAAAGCACTGCAGATGGCAATCACATTTGAAATGACCCAGAAGGATCTCACGGCCACCAACTCGCACTGCACCATGACCTCGGAATCGGATGTTTCGGAGGAGGAAGACATCTGCCAGCTGCACCCTCACTCTCAAAAAAGGTGTGTTCTGTTCCTCCGGTTCCCGCTCCCAATGCACGGCCCAGGCCGCTGCCCCTGCTCCTATTTCTCAGCACAGGCTGCCCCAGGCCACTGCCCCCATTGTGAGCAAGCTGCGGAGACCCCCATGAGCGCTGTTCCTGCCAGTTCCACAAGGCAACGTGCCGTGCCTGCAGAAAGATGGGGCACATCACAAAGGCCTGCCGCTCCAAGGACAGCTGCCGCTCCCCAGCCATGCACTATGAGGTGGTGGACAGCATCTCAGTGACAGCACATAACCAGGTACTAAGCTTGTGCCAGCCCCTTCCCAGAAAGATATCGGTCCACGTCCAGATTGAAGGGCCCCCCTGTTCCATGGAACTAGACACCGGGTCCTTATACTTGATAGTTTCGGCTGCAACCTTCAGGCAGCTCTGCCCGCAGGGGGGGCCCAGGTTGCACAAACCCATGGGACTGGTGCTCCGGGATTTCCAGAAGAACCCGGTGGCGATTAAGGGGCTGGGCAAGTTCAGGGTCCAGTACCAGGACTTTAGCGGGCTCCTAGACCTTCTAGTGATGGAGAGAGACCTCGTCAGCCTTTTGGGACTTTCATGGTTCCAGCCCCTGGGCCTAGAAGTCGGGAGGGTGCACCGCATGAGCTCTGCAGACTTCGAGTCGGTCTGTGTGGAATTTCCCGCTGTTTTTGATGGCATGTTGGGCTCATATGGGAGGCCTCCCATCTCACTGGACTTAGACCCTGCTGTCTGCCCCATCTGCATGGTGGCTCAGTGGCCTCCACTAGCCATCTAGCCAAAGTTAGAGGTGGAGCTGGACAAGCTCATGGCTCAAGGTGTGCTCGAGGTGGGAGACCCCGATCGTCACCCCAATGAAAGGGAACAGGGAGATCCACATTTGGGCGGACTATAAATGTACTTTGAATTTGGCCCTACAGGGCCATGTGTACCTGGTACCAGTGGTCAGCCACGTCTTGGCTTCACTAGCAGGGGCCAAGGTATTTAAAAAGCTGGACCTGGCCCACTTCGATGAGTCTTTGTCGGTGATCCATGCTAGTGACGCATCTCCTTATGGGGTGAGGGCAGTCCTGGGCTATCGGCTTCCCAACAGGCGGGAGGTACCGGAGGCTTATTATTGCAGAACTCTATCGGCAGCAGAGAAGAACTACACCCAAATCGATAAAGAAGCCCTAGCTATAGTTGTGGGAGTAAAAAAAATTCACGACTACCTGTATGGTAGGGCATTTACCATGGCCACAGACCACAAGCTGCTCCTGGGCCTCCTTGCTCAGTACCGCTAAACCCCACACATGCTGTCTCCACAGGTACTATGGTGGTCCATTTTTCTGCTGGGGTGCCAGTACTCTTTGGTGCACCGCCCCAGGAAAGCTATGGGCCATGCTGATGCCCTGTGTCATCTCCCGCTTCCATCCTGCGACCCAGACCTGGCACCCGCCTTCCACGTCACTCTCATCGAGGACCTCCCAGACCGGCCTGTCCAGGTATCTTATGTGGCCCACCGCATGGCCTGGGACCAAGTCCTCTCCCGAGTCTCAGACTGGAGGGGGAGGGGGTGGCCCAATCATCCGGGACCTGAATTTGCTGCCTACACCACATAGTGCAATGAACTGTCCACCCACAAGGGGTGCCTGCTGTGGGGGATGAGGGTGGTCATCCCGGGGCCACTCCACGCAAAGGTCCTGGCCGTGCTTCATGAGGCTCATCTCGGAATTGTCTGGATGAAGGCCCTGGCCCGCAGCTACGTGTGGTGGCCTGGCATGGACAAGGAGATCGAGGACCAGGTCCACTGATGCGGCAGATGCCAGGAGTCGTGTCCCGAACCTCCTCACGCCCCTGTCCGGTCCTGGGAATTGACCAACAAGCCCTGGTTTCGACTCCACCTGGACTTCGCTGAGACAGTCCAGGGACAGCTGTTTTTAATCATTGTAGATAGCTACAGCAAGTGGCTGGAGGTAGCCCCGGTGCGGACTACCTCAGCCGAGGCAGCAGTTTGAGCCATGTGGTGCATATTCGCCACCCACGGACTACTGGACACCCTTGTCACGGACAACGGGATGGCCTTCACCTCCAGGAAGTTCTAGCGCTTCATGGACTCCCTCGGCATCCAGCACATCTGCTCAGCTCCCTTCCATCTGGCAACCAATGGGCAAGCGGAACGAATGGTAAGAACTACCAAAGAGGCCATCAAGCGGATGGACCAGGGCGACTGGGAATTCAAGCTGGTGAAATTCCTGTTCAGCCAGTGGTCTACCCCGGACACCGGGACTGGACACAGCCCAGCAGAAATGCTGATGGGCTGACACCTCAGCTCCATGCTAGAATGGCTCCACCCCGACTGCTCTGCCAATGGCAACACCAAGCCCAACTTCCAGCGAGCTCCCCAAAGGTTCTTCCCTGAGGACCCAGTGTACATCCGGAACTACACCCGAATTTGCTTTCCTGAAGTCCAACCTGCATGTCTGACTATGTACAGCTTTTCCCTTCCCCAAGACTGTAAATTCCAAAATTATATGGTCACTGTTACCCAGGGTGCCCACTACTTTCACTTTGTCAACCAGTTCTTCAATTTTGGTGAGAATCAAGTCCAAGATAGCAGATCCCCTTGTTTCCCTCTCCACTTTCTGGAAAATGAAATTGTCAGCAAGACAAGTCAGGAATTTATTTGACCTTTCACTTTTAGCAGAGTTGGACTTCCAACAGCTATCCGGATAATTGAAATTTCCCATGACCACTGTGTCCTGTCTCTTTGAGAACTTTGTAATTTGTTCTAGGAGTGTCTCATCCAAGTCCTCTGCCTGGAGTGCCTCATCCAAGTCCCCACTGTAATATCACTATTATTTCTTACTCCTTTTATTTTTACCCAGAGACTCTCAACTGGACTTCCATGCTCAGATTCACATATTTCATCACAAGTCCTTTACATATGGTATTCCTCCCCCCTTCCTTATTCCTCTGTCCCTTTTAAACAAGTTATACCCCTCAATCCTAATATTGTGGCTGAGGACAGACTGGCAAAAATGAAGCGCAAGGGAAGCGGGGCAAAAAGACCCAGGCCGAGTTGTTGCGGGGCTTTCCATTCACACTGTGTAGACTGATGTGAGACCATACCGAGGAGGAGACGGAATGCAGTGTTCACACTGTGGGGTGGCCCCTGGCAGCGGTGCTGTGGTGGCACACAGCTTTGGTCTGTTTTGCCAGCCTGCACGTATGCACATGGGGGCAGCAGCCAGATCAGCGGGTTCACATTACCAGCACTGCTTGATGTGCAGCTTATTTGCATCCACCTTGCCAGGAAGCGGGATGAACGCGCACCCAGATGGCTTAACACCGGTTTCACCAGGTACCTTTTTAAAGGGGGATGAAAGCACTTCAGGACGGGGTGAGTGTGGCATGGCAATGCCAGGCGGCTGTGGCTGTGTGAAAGGGCTCTCTTAATCCATTTGCAAAGTGGGCCTATATCAGGCCAAACTGCCAGTCTGAACTCGGCCATAAAGTATCGTCCCACCAAGTTTCAGTGATGCCTATTAGGTCATTATTAGTCCCCTTCCTGTATTAGGACTTCAAGTTCCTCCTGCTTGTGTCCCATACTTTGCACATGTTTTATGTGCCCTGAGGTTTTCATTTCTGTACTTACCTGTGAGTTAATGTTTCCTAGCATATATGCTACTCACCACAAAACTTTAGCATTCTTGTCTCTAGTTATTGGCATCATACTAGACTTTGAATTTTTGTCTCACTCCCCCATATGGTTTAGTTTAAAGCCCTCCTTATTAGGTTTGCAAGACTTTTACCAAAAACATTTTCTCCTACCCTCATGAAGTGCAAAGCATCTTCGTATATAAGGGCTTCATTTGGAAAGCATAAGCCATGGTCCAAAAATCCAAACCTTTCCTGATGACACCATCTATACAGACAGTCATTTATTTGCAGAATTCTTCTTACCCTTCTTAAGCCACGGCCTTCAACAGGAAGAACTGATGAAAGCACAACCTGTGGCCCCAGATCCTTGACCTTTTTACCCAGAGTCACATAGTCTCTTTTAATATGTTCTGGGTTGTGCCCGGCAGTATCATTTGTTCCCACATGGATAAGCAAGAAAGCATAATAATGTGTGGGCTTGAGGAGTCTTCCTACCCTTTCTGTCACATCCTGAAGAAGAAAAGAAGAAGAAGAGATTGGATTTATACCCTGCCCTTTACTTGAGGTCTCAGAGTGTCTTCCACATTCCTTCCCCTTCCCCTCCCCACAACAGACACCCTGTGAGGTAGGTGGGGCTGAGAGAGCTCTTTCTAGAGCTGTCCTTGAGAGAACAGCTGTGACAGAACTATGGCTTGCCCAAGGTCATCCAGCAGCTGCGAGGGGAGGAGTGGGGAATCAAACCCGGTTCTCCCAGATTAGAGTCCGCGCACTTAACCATTACACCAAACTGGCTCTCCTGGATGTGTGCACCCGAGATGACAAGTCCAGTTGGCACACTTTAGCCTCTACCCCTCTCAGTAGGGAATCCTCAATTACCAACAGACACCTTCTCCTATATTGGGGACAAGAAGCTCAAGTCCTTTCATCCATGGGGGCCTGAGAAACTTCCTTCAAGCTTCATGGAGGTTGGGGGAGTTGCCCTTGTTCCAGTGGTTAATGCCTCCACACACACCACCCTCAGCTCTTTGGAGAAAGGAAGGGATTAAAATGTGATTCATAGCTTCCAGCACTCAAAACTTCTCAATAAACTATTAACAATGAAAACATAAAAACCCCAAAAAAACCCCAAGGGGAAACATGCTTCAAGCCAATCAGCATAGATCTCAAATGTGGGGAGAGCTGGAATTTGAAACACGCAGCAGCACCGTCCTGCTCCCACTTGGATAGCCCAGGCTAGACTGATCTCAGAAGCTAAGCAGGGTCAGCCCTGGTCAGTATTTGAATGGGAGACCACCAAAGAAGTCCAGGGTTGCTATGCAAAGGCAGGCCATGGCAAATCACTTCTGATCACCTCTTGTCTTGAAAACCCCCTGGGGTTGCCATAAATTGGCTGGGTGTGACCTCAAAATAAAAATTAAAAAGGCAGAACAGTCCAATCTGAGTAAAATAAATCCATCCAATTAAATGTCTAACAGGCCAACCCAGGCCATTTATGGCTTTGTATGTCAAAATCAGTGCCAGCGATTTCTCCTCACAGGAAATAGCCCAGTAAAGGTTTCCTTCAAGACTAAATTAAATTGTTAAGTAAGGAATAGAATTGGAAAGAGAGGGCAAGGTAGGTAGAAGGTGGAACTAAGAAAAACAATAGTTATGAATATTTATTAGGCACAGGTAGTGCTCTGACCATCTATTTCCTATCTCGATGATGAACTCCAGCATTCACTGTTAAATACAAAAGCCACAGCTAACACTTGACGGAATGAAAAGGTGAGTTTTCATTTGATTTAATGGGCATTACCTCAAGAGCTGTTTGGAACAATATAGTTTCACTGTGGCAGCATTCCAGTGAGTGAGTGTAATATAGGCAAATAGTCTTGTCTCCAGGATCCCATTTCTTAAAACAGTTCCTAAACGCAGAAGTGAAATGCATAAGTGAAACCCTTATCTCCCTGATTGTTGCCTCTTTTCCCAAGCTGACAAAAATCGACCTCATGCCACGCTTCAGGAGAGCGACGCGGAGAGAGGTGGCGTGAAAATTTGTCATTTCCTTTGTTTTCAGAATTTTTTTTTTTAAATGTCTTCTGATGGAATCTCAAGACAGGCAGAATCATCGGCACAGCAGAGGGAACTCTTAATACGATTTTAATCAGGACGAGGTCTTAAGGAGCCAATGTAATCATTGTCATCATCAACATCATCACCAGAGTGATTGAAACCGTCATTACTTTTGCCAGCTGATTATCTGGAGGTGCGGCTACATGCACCACAGAAGCTGCTCATTAACAAAGTATTGGAGAGAACTGGAGAAAGCAGCTTTTAAGAGCAGAACTGCACAGAGCTGGCTGTAAGGTGGTTGCCAAAACAAGCTTCAGGAGTTCTCGGAGATTTGGGGAGGGGACGATGAGAGTTTAGGGATGGGAGGGAGGCCCGGGGGGATATGAGGCCATAGACTCTGCCCTCCAGAAGCTGTCATTTCCTCAAGGGGGGCTGTCCTCTGTAGTCTGGAGATTGGTTGTAATTCCAGGATACATCCAGGTCACATAACTTGAACTGACATCACACATTACCAGGAAGCTCTAGCAGTCCTCAAAGACTTTGGTCCTTTCCACATTAGACCTTAAATCCTGTCCCTGAACTTACATTCTACACTACAGGTGAGTTCACCCCTAGAATTATCTTGGGGTATTTTTTTTTTTGTTTTCACATTACTTTGAGGTCACCCCAGTTTCGCCCCACACTTGTCCTGGGATACATGGATGCTGTTATAATCAGGGATAAATGCAAGAGCTGAACTCTGATAAAACCAGGGATGAGATCCAAGTGCGGAAAGGACCTCTATGGCAAAACCTGTGGATAGCCTACAGTAAAACTCCATGGTTATGTGACTGGAAGTGATGTTGTGTGGTGTTACATGATGGAACACAATGCCAGCCCCAGCCCCAGAATCTCCCAGGGTTTGCTAGCCCTCAGTGGGAAACCCTGGGTTGCCAACTCAAGCTGGCTCTATCACAATGAATAAGAGTAAGACAGCTGCAGCAGGAATTACAGTTTGGGTGCTATTAAAAGGAAGTCAGATTTATTGTTATAATATTTTAGCTGTAGGGGTGCCATAAGATTATTTTGCTTAAAGTACAAAATTTCTCTCTCTCTCTCTCTCTCTCTCTCTCCTCCTCTCTCTCTCCCCCTCCCTCCCTCCCTCCCTCCCTCCCTCTCTCTCTCTCTCTCTCTCTCTTTCTTTCTTTCTTTCCTGAATCTGCTTGAGGTGGCTAGCATAAGAAAGAAAAAAAGGAAATAAGCATTTTAAAAAAAGATACCATGAAAATACTTTGATAACAGAGATCTGTTAACAGTAAAACCACCCACATATAGGTGTTATAACAGAGATTTATAATACTGACACAGTAAAATAATCACCCACACACACATAAAACAGGCCACAAAAGCATAAACAGTGGGAAAAGGGCACATGGGCCACTTCCGCTCTGTCATTTTTATCACTCATTTGTCCCTTTCACTTCAGGGTCACCCCCCCCCCCAAAAAAAGCATTTTGCTCTCTCTAGTAGTCCCAGAGGGAACAAAACACATGTGGAAAAGGAGGGTGGGGGTGGAATCCAAAGCAACTGGGAAAAATAAGTGACAAAAATGACAGTGCGGAAGTGGCCACAGTTTCATCCTCAGAGAGTAGGTCTAGAGCAGAGGTGTCAAAGATGCAGGGCGTGGGCTGGATCAGGCCACCGGAAGGCCCCAATCTGGCCCACAAGGCCCTGGCTGTTTCTTACTTCCTTATCCAGTTCTCTTGCTGCTGCCACATCACAACTTGCTTTACCAGTCTCTCTCAGTCACACAGGAAAGATGGGTGGCAAGCCTCTCCTGTGCAATTGAGAGAGTCTGGTAAAGAACTGGCTGAGCCTCCTCCTCCTCCTCTCCCAGGGGAAGGGAGGGAACAGCCAGAGCTTGCTTCCTGGCCAGGCTGCAGGAGACAAAGGGAAGCCTCTCTTCCCTTCTACTAGCTGAGGCTCCTCCCTGAAGAGAGGGAGGGAATGAGGGAGAGCTTGCTTTGCTGGGCTGCCTCAATCACATGGGAGAAATACCAAGCACTTTTAAGACCAACAAAGTTTTGTTCAAGGTATGAGCTTTTGTGTTCCTTGCTACAGTGTGTTTTGTTGGGCTCTTTATACCAGGGCTCTCCCGGGTGCAACTGGGTTCCCTCCCCCTTTTCACTGTGTTCATGCTCTCGTGATCCAGTCTCTCTCAGTAAGAAAACAATGTGAACTATTTTAGAGGAGGAATAACAACAAGCCAGTGAAGTGGATTAGGCTGTTCAGACCAAGTTCACCCAGCACATTTCCTTTGTAGGAAGTTGTAGTTATTTTTCTGAGGAAGGCTATAGTTTTGTAGACAAACACATGGCCCTCAGTCTGTGTCAGAATGCCTTCTCATGTTCTTGATCAGCACATGAAGCAACTTATGTACAGAAGCTTGCAATGCCCAGCCATTTCATGTTTTCCCCTGGGTCCTAGGCTAGGAACACTGAGCATGAGATTTCTGTAATGAATGTCAATAAATCAAAAGTAGGCTTGGAGCTCACAGGTATACACCTGAACTGCATACTGAAGACTGCTGTAGCACAGACATTATGATCCAAAAATTTAGAGCAGAGGTGTCAGTTATCAGAGACTGTTAAATAGACAAAATATTGCAAAAATGCTAGTATTATAAGCATTTTTTATTTAAAGTTTTTTTAAAAAAAAATATCATTGTTTTTGTGTCCTTTATCAAGTTTATACCCCACTACCTAGCATTACATTTTATGACACACATGGCCTGGCCCAACAAGGTCTCCTTTATGTCAGATATGTCAGATGCGCTCATAACAAATGAGTTCGACACCCCTGGACTAGAGGATGAAGGTCCCAGGCGTCATGAGTAAGAGAAGGCTTCAGATAAGATGAGTCCAAAGGAAACAGAACATGAGGAAACAGAGAGCCTAAAAAGACAGGTATAGGAGAAGAAAAGGTCAAAGTCAGGAAAGACAGGCAATAATATTGGGTTTGGGTGCCCTCAAAGGGAAGATGATAGATGAGGCAAGAGAAACAGTTGGAGGTAAGAGAAGACTGAAGGAATAAGACAGGGGAGGTGACAGGCAGAGATGAGAGGACTGGGGAACTTGAGGACATTAGAAAGCTGGCGAAAAAGATAAGGAACTGTGGTATATTTATTGTATATATGTATATATGTAATAGAACAATCTGCTCCCCCAATATCTGTGTGATTTAATTTGGTCCTATTGGGTGGAGCTCTTGTTTCAGTTTCTAGTTGTCTATGTTAGCTGAAGTTGTTGTTGGTTGGGATTGTCTGCTTGCAAATAAACAGCTGATGTTTTGAGCCAGCTTGTCTCTGCTGAATGGATCTGTGAACAGGTGTCTGAGTGAGTACTGGAAACCCACAGCCATAATGGGGGACTTTACAGGAACAAAGGCATCTGGGAATTTGGGCCCAGCATGCTAACTCATGCATTACCTGGCCACATTTTCAAATATGCTCCCTCCCTCCCATGGCCATCTTGGACTTCTATACAATCTCTTTCAGTCATAACTTAATATATAAAAGGAGGCAGAATTGTTTCTGAGGAATGGAGTGGGAAAGAAAAGTGTGCATTTAACAGACCAGAAAATAACCTACTCTCTCAGTGTCTGTGGATAAAGGGAAGAACGGGGGGGGGGGGGGGGATGTGCCTTTGGCGCATAAAATAGAACTTTCATTTAGAGCGCTGTGCAGGATTTCACTCGCTAAATGAAATTAGTGGGGACTCAGCGTGGGAGTTAAAAGTTCAATAATATGTTGGCAGAGATATCAAGTCCCCCCCACCAAGCGAGATACATGCACAGGTCACCGCCCACACTTATCGAGCTGCTCGTCTGTGTCTAAGAATAAATGTTCTCATTAGTGGGGATAAGAAATATTGCAGCTGAAGCTAGTGGTCTGAGAAGATGGATACAGATTTATTTATTTATTAAAAAGGGGTCCCCACCTAAGCTGTGTTGCATCTAACAGCTTTGGTTGCATCACAACTGGGACAGAAAGGAGAGAGTCAGCACTGAGGGTGCTAAAGAGTCCAAACCACTTGCTGTGGTGATTATTCTGTCACATCCTTGCTATTTTGACTTGGGAAAAGAAATGCTGTTTGTTAATCATGGAAATCAAACCCACAACATTCTGTACTCTCATAACATTGTCTCTTTCCTTGTACCAGCTCTCCCCTGCCCTACATGTATATGTTTTTGTGCTGTGCTGATAAATCAGAATTATACTTTTATACATAAAACTAACACAGCGCTTGAAAAAATCCAGGTATCAAATTAGGGTTGCCAAGTGTAAGAAACTTACCGGCGGGGGGGGGGGGGGGAAGCTCTGCAAATTGAGAGCTTTCCTGGTGCGCGCACTTTGCACGCGCGGTGGGCGGCATCACCAGAAGTGATGCCAGCACGTTGGGGGCATTGCCAGGGCAACGCTCTGGCAATCGCCCCCAAACTCTATGGTATCAGAGTTTTGGGGCGATTGCCAGAGCGTCGCCCTGGCAACGCCCCCAACGTGATGGCGTCACTTCCGGGTGACGTCATTACATGAGGGAGGGTCATCCAGGCTGGACGACCTCGGGGGTGGGGTTTCCCCCGCCGGCCGAATGCTGGCCTGCGGATCGGGAACCCCTGTAGCGGGAGATCCCCTGCCCCCCGGGCTGACTTGGCAGCCCTATATCAAATGGCCATGGTATGGAGAAATGATTTTACAGCAGTAATGATTTTACAGCAGTGTCTGTTGGCCGTCCTTAGAAGTACAAAGCTTGTTTCTCATTTCATATCAGAAAGTTTTGTTGTATCTCACATCAAGGCATGTGTCTGAAATTCTTATCATTGCTCACTGTGCACCATTAATTTTGTAACCACTTTCTTTTGACACTGGTTTCAATATTCAATTACATGTAGTTTTTATAAATCATGATATTTTGAGAATTTTGGGATCAGTTAGGTTAGGGTTAGAAGTTAGCTTGTTGTCGTGATGCCAGCCAGGCTTACCCCATATTTATTTACAAAACTTTTGTCATAGCTTTAATAAAATTATGAGAACTTGCACGGGGGTCCAGCTTTTCAGCCCCTCTGCCCACCACTCAGCATCTTGCAGACACCATGACATCACTTTCAAAACAGCTGGGAAGTGACATCATCATGTTGGGGAACTTTTAGCGTTCACCCAAAACTCTATTTTTAAACAGAGTTTCAGCTGAATGCTAGAAAGTCACGCTGGCATGATGATGTCACTTCCAGGTCACACTGGAAGTGATGTCATGGCATCAGCATGACACCAAAAACCCTGGTCCCACAATCTTTCACTGCTTGCCAGCCATGGTCTAGTGACTCTAGTCGGTAGTGGTTAGAGTGAGGGATTAGACCTAAGCCAACTGGATTCAAATACCAGCCCTCAAAAAAAGAAGTTGTTGAAGTTTGTGATTAGGTTTTGTATTAGCAATACCCAGAGGTGTGAAGGCCTGGGGAAAATAACCTTTTCCGCACAGGTCCCCCCTTCCCCAAATAGAAAAATTGGAAAAATTTTGGGAGCTCTGAAACAGAAGAGCCTCCTATGATTTTTGTTGTTTTGCAATAACTGAAATACTTCGTAAAACAAGGTTTTAGTTGCTCAGAATGCATAGTATGAAAATGTTTATGTAAGAAGATTTACAGAGTTACATATTGATAATTTCTAGTTTACTCTAGACATATATTGCACAGTTGCCAGGATATATTTATTGTCTAAGTTTAAGAGTGGTGGTGGGAAAGGTGACGTGGGGGCAGGGCATCCCCCCCCCCATTGGAGGGATGGCATCCCTATTCAATTGGCACTCTGCCCCCAGTTCTTTATCCTTTTGTTAACTACAATACCAAAATCTACAGGGTTTTTTTGGATTCAAGATGAGAAGCGCAATTCTTTTTACTTGGGAATTCAGTATATATCATAACATTAGGGAAGTTTTGATCAAGCCTATTGTTAACTCCTACCCAGGTTGTAATAGAAGGATATTTTTGTCAATTATGCTGACAGGTGATAATCAAAAGCTGACTAGGATGGGTGCCAATTTTGGTTGGTTGGCACACTGAACTAGGAAAGAGATAAAGAAGTACAGATAGGCCTAGATTTATTTTTAAATTTTGATCTTAATATTAATCTTACCATTTCTGTATTTTCAATTTTTGGTTTCCTGTTTATAATATTAGATGCTATTAGATTTTGTAATTTTATTATTATTTTATCTGTTATTTATTTGCCTCTGTTTGTATTGATTGCTGGTCTATGACTGTTATTTTTTTTTTATTATAAAGAATGTACTGCTGCTATTGTTGGACCTTTCCAATGATTCTCTCTCAAGCCTGTGCAGTTTCATTTGTGTCCAGTTTCTGTTAACTACAATTTAGTTTACTTTTCATGTTCTGTTTCAGATGGATTGCTTCCTGGTAAACACTGTATTGCTATCTTTTCTTGCTGCTGTTATTCTTTGTAGATAAGTCTCTGTTCCTTTGAGATTTATTTTTCTGTTCTACTTGGGAATTCAGGTGCCTAAGTCCTGACCACGCTGCCCAAGACCCAGCCGCCTGACAAGGCCCCGGACGGCCTTTTGAAGTGTAACTTTATGTGCTTCACCTGCTGTTTTGGACTTTTCGGAAGGGGGAAACATATTTTGTCTCTGTGAGGGAGCTGAAGGAGGTTATCTGACAGGTGAGATTGCTGAGGGGAAAGAAAACGGATTTTGTGAGACGAAAGGGAGGCAGAAGCCATTTGAGGGGAAAGGGGTCCTTGTGAAGGAAACGGAGGAGCCTGGTGAGGCGCCTAAAGCAGAGCTGCCACCTCCACGGGTCCTCAGCAGCACCAAAGAATGCCAGCCAAACTGCAGGTGAGTTTGAGAGAGACTTGCAGAGAGGCCTCAGTACAGACCCTCATCTCTGTTGCTTTTCCAACTTCAAATTTTGTTGCCTACGTTTGGGCTTGACATTTGGGGTTGTATTTTAGGAGGGCTGTGGTTCACTGGCAGAGCATCTGCTTGGCATGCAGGAGGTCCCAGGTTCAATCCCTGGTGGCATCTCCAGTTGAAAGGATCAGGTAGGAGGTAATATGAAAGACCTCAACCTGAGATCCTGGAGAGCCACTTACAGTCCAAGTAGATGATGCTGACTTTGATGGACCAGGAGTCTGATGCAGTATGAGGCAGCTTCATGTGTTCATTTGACTTACCCATCCTTCCTTGTTCAAGGAACACCATTTGTCTTTTGATTTATACTTGTGAACAGTGAATGGAGATTAAAGGGTCTGAGGAGTTGCTTTGAAATTAGGGTTGGTGGTGGGTGGGGGACTTACCAGGACCAGGAGGGAGGCCCAAGATGGGTTGCTAGTGATGTGGCGACATCACTTACGGTGTGTACGGAAAGGGATGTCATCACATTGTGCCATTGTGATGATGCTCTGGTATTGGGCAGAAACTCTGTGGTAAAATTGGCTTCTACCATGAAGTTTTTGCCCAAATACCAGAGCATTGCTGTGACATCACCGACATGATGATATCACTTTTGGTATTCACTGGACATGATGTCGCCACATCACCAGCGATATCAAGTGGGCCTCCCTCCTGCTCCTGGTAAGTCTTTCCACTACCAGCTGATGGGCAGCAGGGGGCAGGGGTTTTGGGCAGTGGGGTTGGCAACCCTATTTGGAATTGTATTTCCCATTATTTTTTTCTACTGGCAACTCCTCCTTGGTTAGGAGCCGTGGTGGCCAGTGGTCTGAACACTCTGTTGTCTTTCCCCCCCACTCCCAACCCAGGCCCCCTACTTTCTTCCCTGAGCTGAGGCTGGTTGGAGAACCTGGGGTACAGATGTATAGTGCACTAAAATGCCATTCAGTAGTGTGGCTTTCAAATAGGGTTAGGAAATACTTGGAGATTTTTGGGGTGGAGTCTGTGGAGGGTGGGGTCAGGGAAGGGGAGGAACCTCAGCAGGTTATAATGCCGTAGAATCTATCCTCCAATGCAGCCATTTTCTCCGGGTAAATGGATCTCTGTCGCCTGGAGACCGGTTGCAATCCCAGGAGATCTCCAGCCGCCACCTGGAGTTTGACAAACCTCCTTCCCAAGTCTAATGCACACAACTGAGTGAGCATCAAAGGTGGGCATCTGAAGCAGAATACTTGATGCCTCAGCAAGTCTTTTAGGGTTCAGAATGCAACTGGTTATTCTTCCGATGCTGTCTGTTCTAGAACTGAAAAGATTCTTGTTTGAAGTAATGCATGTAGCTGGCTTATGTTTTAAAATTATTTTTGGTTTGAATGTATTTGTTAATTTTGGCGTGTTTCTTTGACTTCGTGATTTTTTTTGCAATATTTATTAAGTAAGGCAGTGTCTTGCCCTTTCTCCAAGGAGCTCAGGTAGTATATCGGGTTCTCTCCTCCTGCTTTTTCTCCTGTACCCTGTGAGGTAGGTTAGACTGACAGGGAATGACTGGCCCAGGGTCATTCAGCAGATTCCATGGCAGACTGAGGATTTGAACCAGCATCTCCCAGATAACCACTATGCCACACTGGTATACCACACTTAAGCCCTTCTCTCACTAGCCTTGAGCACCTCTCATGATCCAAATCTGAGTTTGACCCTCCTAGACAGACAATGTGTTTCTTTTCTTGCAGATTCCCACTATTTCCCTTGATTTGGATTCTGGCCACCTCCATCACTATGGCAAGATTTCTTATAAGGAAGCAGAAAAGCTGTTCTGAGGTCACTGTTGCTGCCTCTGGGAAGATGACGCTTCCTTGAGTGAAACCTTGACTGCAGGGGGAAGCTCCCCGAGGAATATAACTAATACTACTTACTCAACTGGGGAGTTAACCAAGGAGAAAGGATCTCCAAAGGTCAGAGCTATAGATGTGAAGGAAAAGTCAGGGCACCAGTTCAAGGATACATGAGGAAGAAGCTCCTACGAATGGCTTTCTCCTGATGCAGAAACTGACAAAACATATCACCACATCTGTTGCTCAGCACATGAAATGAATGCTCCTCTGCCAGAAACCTTAAGAGATAAAGATGCGTATGATGCTTTTGTTCAGATTGGTTTCTCAGACTGGAAGAAAGCACTGGAAAGATTTCATCAAAACTCTAACCTTCACTACATAGCTTTCCAAGCAATCATTAATCAATAGAAAAGAATCAAAAGAAAGGTTAAAGCGCTTGGGGCTCTTTAGCTTGCGGAAACGACGGCTGAGGGGTGACATGATCAAGGCTTACAAGGTTATGCATGGGATAGAGCAGGTAGAGAAAGAGGTACTTTTCTCCCTTTCTCACAAGACAAGAACTTGTGGACTCTCAATGAAATTGCTGAGCAGTCAGGTTAGAATGGATAAAAGGAAGTACTTCTTCACCCGAAGAGTGATTAACACATGGAATTCACTGCCCCAAAAGGTGGTGGTGGCTACAAGCATGGACAGCTTCAAGAGGGAATTGGATAAACATATGGAGCAGAGGTCCATCAGTGGCTCTTAGCCACAAGGTATAGATAGGATCTCTCAGTCTGGGGCAAGTGATGCTCTGTATTCTTGGTGCTTGAGGGGGTGGCAACAGTGGGAGGGCTTCTAGTGTCCTGGCCCCACTGGTGGACCTCCTGAGGGCACTGTATGACTGGTGGACCTCCTGATATTTTTGGCCACTGTGTGGTAGTGTTGGGCTGGATGGGCCATTGGCCTGATCCAAAATTGGCTTCTCTTATGATCTTAATAAGTAAGTGTTGTCACATCACAACCAGCTTACAGTGACCTGTCTTGGGGATTACAAGGCAAGAAATGAGCAGAGGTGGTCGGCCATTGCCTTCCTCTGTGTAGCAACTCTGGACTTCCTTGGTGGTCTCCTGTCCAAGTACTATCCAGGGCCAACCCTGCTTAGCTCCCAAGCTCCGGCAGCTCTAATAAGTGTGCATAGCAGCTCTTCAGAAGGCAAACAAAAGCAAATGCAAAAAGCTAGAAAGGTATGAAAGAGCTTTTGGTGATCTCTAAGATATCCTCCCTGTCTTCAGGGCACTGTAGTATGTGGTCATCTTGAGGGAGAGGCCAACCTGAACCAGCTCTTGGTTCTACCCTTCTGATCACGTTCCCCAGGTGAAGTCATTACTGAATCGTACAAACTATGAATGGATTTTGCCTGCCAATTGTGAATGAGATGAGATGCAGATGAGACTACAGAAGGCACAAGTTTCCTTTTGCTTCTGCATAGCTAGAAGAGATCCATTTGTACAGCTATTATTTTTGTGGTTTCAGGAAATGCATAGCACCACAGCTGGTGCTTTTATTCTTTTGAAAGATGAAATCTGTCACTTTAATTCTCCTCTCTGCAGATGCCATGGCCAGTGCAGTGACAGAGTATCTGATGCTGCTGGACGTCTTCATGGACTGCATGTTCTGGTAAAGGAAGAGGAGTCGAGAGCACTGTATGTTCACAGTATGGAACATGTTGTGAACTTGGTACTGCAAGATTGGTCAGAAAATGCTGGTTTGTGTAAAACATTTCTGGGAGAAACAGCTGACCTGATCTTAAGGGTTGCCAACTCTGTTGGGGAATTCCTGAAGATTTGGGGCTGGAGTAGGGGAGGGTGGGGTTTGAAGAGAGGAGGGACCTTAGCAGGGTATAATGCTGTAGAATCAGCCCTCCAAAGGAGCCATTTTATCCAGGTGAACTGATATCTGTAATCTGGAGATCAGTTGAAATTCTGGGAAATCTCCAGGTCCCATCTGGAAATTGGTAACCCGATCAGTGTTCCCTCTAAGCTGAGTAAGTGTGAGCTAGCTCACAGTTTTTTAGCTTCCAGCTCACACATTTTGGTCTCAGCTCAGGAAGGATGGCTATAGAGCAAGCTAATTTATGCAGTAGCCAAATCACTCGCTCACAACCAATGTTCCCTCCAAGCTGTGGATTCTTTTAAGCAAAAAATTCTTCTTTGTGAGCTACTGACATTAAAGATGTGAGCGAGTAATTTGGCTACTGCATAAATTAGTTTTCTCTGGAGCCATCTGTGACGAAATGGAACTTAAAGGGGCAGAGTAAAATGCCGGGAAAGTCACAGGACTTGAAAAGGTGGGGGCCCAAGGGCTCGGAACCCACTGTTGATAGACAGAGAACTGTCGGAGTGGTCAGTTAGGAAGGGGCAGTCAGAGAACCGGGAGGTGGAGAGGGAGTCCAGCCTGGGCCGTCAGAGAGAGCAGAAGGGCAGTCGGTGTCCCTCAGTGCTCTGTGGGAGCGAACAGCGTGTGAAAGCTCAGTGAGAAGAGCTGAGGTGTCTGACTTGCCAGAGTGGGAGCAGACAAGTGAACTTAAGAAGACACACAAACGCTATTCAGGACTGTCAACCAAAGGATCCTGACTGAAAGGGAGACTAGTGAGGCTGAGGGGCAGGACGGTCAAGAGCCAACGGGGGCTAGTGTGAGACCGGGGTGCTAAGCCAAGAAACTGTACATTTCCACGCAGCAGGACAGGAGGGGGGAGTCTGAGTGTTTAGCGAGTGGGTGCAAAGTGTATCAAAACATACCATCTGCAACAAAGTAACCACGAGTCTGTAAAACAGTAAAGCTTAATGTGACCTCAGAAACAGTAACATCGGGACAATAGAAGCAATCTCCGCAAATTCCCTCCACTTATACTCAGTTGTACCAATAAAGTTGTATTCAGTAAAAGAAAAGCTGTGGTGCCTTTTGAAAAGGGATTTCAGACCAAAGGACACAGGGTCCCAAATATTTACCTCAGATACTAAGCGCAGAGACCAAATATCAACACACCCCGAAGAGACTATATTGTAAAACTGTAGCAACTTTAATTGGAGGAAACTGGTCAGCAGGTTTATTATTATTTAGAGAGAGGCTGATCCAGGTTACCTCAGGGACCCCCTCACCCAAAGTAAGACAGGAGATACGCTCGCTCGCTGTCGGTCAGAGTTAGGGGACTGGTTGGTAAATAGGTGAGGGGTCGACTTCGTTATACCATCTTTCCTGTGCTGAGACAAAAATGTGTGAGCCGGAGGCTAGAAAAATGTGAGCTAGCTCACACTAACTCAGCTTAGAGGGAACACTGCTCAGAACTTTAATGCCAGGAGCTCACAAAGTAGAATTTTTGCTCACAAGACCCAACAGCTTAGATCAATGAACCCCTTGGATCTACCTTGTGAAACTTCAACCCAAATGCCTTACTTGGTTTAGACAGTTTCAACGAGAAGAGGAGAACATAAGTCTGAGGCAATTTTATTTAACAAGGGGCGATTCTGCATCAGGCGGTACTGACTGCGAAGTCACCCCTGAGTGGCCATAAACCTATGCAGAAGGTACCATAAAACCCGATGATCAAGGAAAGTGAATGGCATGCAGTGTAGAGGGAACCATAAAATCCAGGGCTTTTTTTGGTAGAAAAAGCCCAGCAGGAACTCATTAGCATAACAGGTCACACCCAACAGCAGAAACTCATTAGCATATTAGGCCACACCACTGATAGCACAGCTTATTAGCATATTAGGCCACACCCCCATGTTACCAGAAGAGTGGTCATCCAGCCACACCCACCTTTTGCTTCTTAATCTGTTTACCTTGTTTGTTGTCAAAACCTAGGGCTTTTCTTGTAGCAGGAATTAATTTGCATGTTAGGCCACACACCCCTAATGTAGCCAATCCTAATGAGTTTCTGCTGTTGGGTGTGGCCTGTTATGCTAATGAGTTCCTGCTGGGTGTGGCCAACTCCGGAGCCAGCCGGAACTCCGTTCCTGTGTGTTCCTGCCCAAAAACAGCCCTGATAAAATCCAATAATCTGAGGAAGTGAAAGCAGCATGCAACGCAGAGCAGAATTTCTGTTCCAACGTGGGTTTTGTAAAACGATGGAGGGAAAAGCCAATGCAGAATCACCCAAGGTGAACGGTTAGGGCAGCTTCCTTATTGTCTAATTACAGGGAAAGGCTCTCTGATTAAATCTGAGGATTTTTGATGAATACTCTGAAATGGCCAACAACATCCAGAGCCTGCCTGTCCCTCCCTCCTCAGCCAGCATGATTGCCTAAGGCAGTGTGTCTTCAGTCCCTGCCTTTTGCTCTGCTCTGTGCTGTTGAGAGACCCGTTTACTTGCCTTTACTGCACCAAGTTGGAGGGAATGGGGACAAAATGGAGGATTTATGGTGACATACACCTAGGTTTACAAGATCCCCCAGTGGATGCAGGGATCCCCCGCTGCCAGGCCCTACCCCCAGCCATCAATCAGCTGGTCGCTGGGGGGGATTTACCAGGAGAAAGGAGGCCTAGGAATGGACGTCTTGACTCCAGCAACATCAGGGCGACGCTCTGGTATTTGGGCAAAAACTCTATGGTAGAAGCCAGTTTTACCATTGAGTTTTTGCCCAAGAGCATCATGGCGATGAGGCTTAGGCCTTTCTCTTTTCTTGATAAATCCCCACCCACTGTCCCCTGCTGACACCCTAAACACTTACCTGACATCTACCTTTAGACACGCCTTAAATGCTTTATGAGACATACGGAATATTGAGTTTGCAGTTCCTGCTTGACTAGTCTGACAGAGCTTAGAAAGAAAACAATTGTGCAGTCACTACTGGTCCTTCTCTGAGGAAGACCTTGGAAACAAACACACTACCTGGAAACTTCATTAGCATAAGACTCTAATTGGACCTTCTTTGTATTTTGATAGGTTGAACTCTATATCTTTATTACATATACAATAGAGATGTTTGTGGAAATGTCCTTGCGCAATACGCAGTTCTTGTGTTTTGTTGTCCCTTTAAATTTGGCAGCTGTGATCCTTTCACTTGCTTTGCCTGGAGGGACCTTGCAGCCCTGCATACGCCCCAGTGCTTTGAAGTATGAGGGAAGCCACAAAAGCAGGCTGTTGATTCAGTCTCTCGTGGGCTCCTCCTCATGGAAGGTGGCTGGAGTTTAGCCCAAAGGTCAAAAGATGTGCAAGCCTTAAACATATGCATGTGTAGCCAAGTGCGAAGAAGATGCGTTCCAAAATTTCGCTGTGAGTGACCCGGCAAGGAGTGGATATGGATCGGAAGGCTGAAGACCTCTGTTTGAGTCATGAGAACAATGAAAGAATAACAACAGTAGAGAGATTCCCCTGACATCTCCTTTGAAAAAAAAAAAGAAAGGAACCAAAGTGGAGAGAATTCCAAGAGCTTCTCTTTAGGTTAGTAAACTGGAATACCCGTATTTTAAGGATGGATTCTTAATGGGGACAAGTATCAGAAAAAGGGACTGCAGTGGCTCAAGTGGTTAAGAAGCTGAACTGCAGACTGGAAGTTCAGCAGTTCGAGACCTGAGTGCTGCATGACGGAGTGAGCTCCCGTCTCTGGCCTCAGCTCCCGCCAACCTAGCAGTTCAAAAGTAAGAAATTGCAAGTAGATAAATAGGTACCGCTTCAGTGGGAAGGGAACAGCGTTCCATGCACCTCGGCATCTAGTTATGCCAGCCACATGACCATGGAGACGTCTTTGGACAGCACTCACTGTTCAACTTGGAAATGGAGATGAGCACCGCCCCCTAGAGTCGTATTTGACTGGCTTTAGAGCAAGGGAAACCTTTACCAGAAAAAGGGACTATTTGTGTGGTGGGATCTTTTTCTGTTTTTCCTGTGGTGTTTTTGTTCTTTTTGTTTTGTGCTGTATTCTGACAGAGTTAGAAAACATACATTGTCAGCCAAGGGTTGCCAACCTCCAGGTGGTGGCTGGAGATCTCCCGTTATTACAACTGATCTCCAGGCTGTCGGTGTGTGTGACGTGCTTCACCGCACAGCACCAACCCAGGAGACTTGAGTCCACAAGACCACACCAAACTGCACCACACCAGCAAAGTGTATTTACAGTTTATTTACCATGCTATAATATATGCTGATGTTCCCTGTCAAAGTGCTACGCCAGACAACTGATTTGTGAGAAGAGAAAAAACCACTCTGTACACAATTACATATATACAATACAAAAGCTACTCATCAGCCAATGAGTGAGCTGCTGAGTCATGGTGAATACATCAGTCAATGTCACAGTTACAGAACAAGCCCGTACGTGTCCCTGTACAGTTATCACTTGCTTCAGTCACCTTACTCTCTGTCAGCTCATTGTGCTGAAAGCTGTGAGTCTCTCTAACTGACACAGGCAACAGAAATCAGTTCACCTGGAGAAAACGGCTTCTTTGGAAGGTGGACTCTGTGGCACCATTTTACACCATTGAAGGCCCTCCCCTTCCCGAACCCCGCCCTCCTCAGGCTCCACCTCCAAAATCCCCAGGTAGTGCTCAACCTCGAGCTGGCAACCCTATGTCAGCCTGATTGTTTCCAAAGGTGTAAATCCCACTGAATCCAGCAGGACCTACTCCCAGTTTAAGCTACAGTCTCGAATGAGTGACTTCAAGGGCTCTGATATATACATTAGTGGAAGAATATCTAGTTCTAACCCCTCCTGTTAACAGCAGGAACATGAATTTCAAGGAGATTTTAGGGATGTCACGTCTGGGGTGGGAAATCTCTGGAGATGTGATGGTGGAGCTTGGGGGTCAGTAAGGTTGGCAGGTCCTCCCTGGCTGCTAGTGGGATGGGGGGGAGTAGGGTTGCCAGATTTAGATAGGGGAAATCCTGGAGGATTTGGGGAGGGAACGTGGGGAGGACAGGGAACTCAATGGGATACAAGGCCACAGAGACCACCCTCCGAAGCAGCCATTTCCTCCAAGAGAACTGATCTCTGTAGGCTGGAGTTGAGCTGTACTTCCAGGGGATCCTCGGGTCCCACCTAGAGGCTGGCATCCCTAGCTCAGGGCAGGGTTTTGGAAAGGGGAGGGACCTCAGTCTAGTAGAACACCGCAGAGCCTACCAAAGCAGCCATTTTCTTCCGAGGGGACTGAACTCTGTAATCTGGCCCCACCGGGAGGTTGGCAACCCTCTTTGATTTCAAAAGTCAAAATTGTTGAGAATTTTCAAAGGCCCCTGAATTCTGGCCCGTTGCAAAGGCCTTTCTAGTGTTCGTATTGCACTCATATAGGGAAGAAGGGGAGAACTTTGAACCTTACCCATCCACCATTTCAGCTTCCAAACTTAAACACGGTATTACTCAGGGCTATTTTTGGGCAGGAATGCACAGGAATGGAATTCCGGCTGGCTCCTGAGTTGGCCACGCCAACAACCAAAATCTCTGCTATGTGTGGCTACAGAGCATGCTGCCCTCCCGACGTTACACACAAGAGGGAAAGGTGTTTGCCTGGCTGCCCTCGGTCTCTTTCAGATCCCAGGCACTTCAGCAGTGCCTTTCCCCAGCTGTCTGGTTTGGAGGGGGGGTAGACTAGAAAGGCAATGCTGAAGTGGGGCCGAGAACTTCAGGGGGGGAGAGGCAAGCTTCCATGCCTGCCCTGCGCTTTCCCAGCCCCCCGCCTAATATGCTAATATGCTGTGCTGTCGGGGTGTGACCTAATATGCTAATGAGTTTTGCTGGTGGGTGTTGCCTATTGTGCTACCGAGCTCCTGCTGGGCTTTTTCTGCAAAAAAAGCCCTGGAATTACTAGTTCAAATGTGAAGAGTTTTGTTTGGGTTTTTTTGCATCTCCTTGCCCTGTCAGCAGCAGGACACAAAGTTGAATATCCTCTGGGGAAATGCACGAATTAATGGTATTGGGACATGGAGTTGCGGAGGGCAAAGTTTCAACACAGGGCTGCCCCTTTGAACAGGAGCCCTGGGTTCCTCAGTCAGTACAATTCCTGCCACACACACGGTAAATGTTCAGTTCTCTCAAAGAAACAGAGCTTCAAGTTCACATTAAAAACTCCGAGAGCTTTTAAAAAGCAATTAAAATAATTAAAGGCGATTTCTAAAGGTTTCTACAGCCGAAAGCTTATATATACATACACGAGGCATTAGTCTCAGGCCCAGGTGGCAATTAGTGGTGCTTATCACCAAAGAGAAAATACTTTTCTTATTTAGAACAGAAAGAAGAATGTATTAAGGAGAAGACATAAATTGGATTACCACTCCGCTGATGTGCTGAGGGAAAAACAGATGGTCCTCATTCTCCCCATGTAACACAATTATTAAGGCCTTTAATGGGCTTCCATATAAGTTTTAATAATTTTTTAAATGAAATTTATAAGGCAGTATACTCATCAGAACTAAAATTTTCAGACAAGAAGACAGATCTATTCAATCAAGGATTTTGCATTGCTTTTTAATCACCCCAGAAAGCCGCAATTACAAGCAAATAATGTCTGTCTAAAAGTGAAAAGATAACTCTCTTTTCAGGGTTTCTCCCTCTCCTCTCTGAAGATATACTCGACCCCATTAAGGCCTTAAATTCTAAGCAGCTTCTAAAAGAAGATGGATTCTCACTAAAACATTATGCATATTTTATGGCACAATTAATGTCATCTTTAAGCTCTTTCATAGCAAGCTTTTTTCTTTCTCTAGCATGTGCTGAATTAAAAGAAACCCTCCAAGAGGGGAAAAAAACAACCTTTTTTTTTCTTGAAAATAAGCAATACACGGATTGATTTTGCATTTAAGAAGCTGAGTGCGATGGCTGGCAGGATACCCGCTGTTGGCACATACAACTGACTGGATTGCTCAAGTCCAGTATGCTCCAGATTCTGGAGTAAGTCAGGCATCATTTAAAATTACATTATAGAGTAATGTTAAAGTTTATATGATGAGACTTTACAGACGTCTGCAGTTCTTAGCTGGCTGCAAGAAAGAACAATACCAAGAATTCATTCACAGGACTTGATGTCTGGACCACACAGCACCGGCACCGATCTAACAGCAGATAAAATTCTGATATGTACACCTGGATACATGCAGCTGCCTTGTACTGAATTAGCCCCTTGGTCCATCAGAGTCAGTACTGTCTACTCAGACTGGCAGAGGGCTCTCCAGAGTCTCAGGTGGAGAGCTTTCATACCACCTGTTCTCTGATACTTTTAAGCAGGGGTCATTTCGTAGAAAAAGAGGTGCAGGAGCTCATTAGCATAACTCATTTGCATATGCCGCACCCCCTAACATAACGGAAGTGTGTCAGAAGGCAACACCCACCCCTCAGGCTCCACTCCACAGGTGAGTGAAACTGACCTGCTCTTCCTCCATTCCCTTCCCCATCCAATACTTTGTGCAATAAAAATAAGCGTCAAGAACACACCCTCGTTCTCTTCCTGCTCCTTTGAAACCACCAGGTTTCAAGTAGACTTGAGATACCCAGGACATGGGCACCCCCCATCCCTTCCCCTTCCCCTTCCCACAACAAGACACCTTGTGAGGTAGGTGGGGCTGAGAGAGGTGTTTTGAGAACTGCTCATGAGAGAACAGCTCTGAGGGAACTTGTGACTGGCCCAAGGTCACAGCAGCAGCTGCATGTGGAGGAGTGGGGAATCAAACCCGGTTCTCCCAGATTAGAGTCCAACTCCTGACCACTACACCAAACTGATGGGGTGGAAGCTGCTGAAGGGTTGGTGAAATTTCTCCAGTACTTATGTGCCATGTGCCCAGATAAAAAATGGTATACAGAAAATTTATATGCCACCTTGAGCAAGTCTCTGGAAAAGCAGCACACAGTCATAAAAGGAACAATGATAAAATGATCAATATTAAAACCAACCATTAAAAACAATAAAGACCCTAGCAGGGCTTTCCCTGGGGCACTGCGCCTCTGTACTGCTCGGGGTAGCGGAGGAGGGGGTGGGGCTTGGTCATGTGCCCACCCCCTGGGCTCCTCGCTCCCGGAGCTGCGCTCCTGTGTGCTCCCGCTCCAACGGACCCCTGCTTTTAAGTGGAGACACTGGGAATTGAACCTGGGGCCTTCTGCATGCATGGCAGATGCTGTACCACTGAGCCACTGTGCCTTGGCTATATTTCAGCGGTCATAAATTTCAGTGGCATGGGTTCACGCCTTCAGCCACCAGTGATCATATAGCAATCTTTACAAATAATGTGTTTGACAATCAAAAGTATTCTTGTTGCAGTGTGCCAGTATGCTCACATGCGCAATGTGGTCACCTTGAAAATAAGCAATACATGGATTGATTTTGCATTTAAGGAGCTGAGTGCGATGGCTGGCAGGATACCCGCTGTTGGCACATACAACTGACTGGATTGCTCAAGTCCAATATGCTCCAGATTCCGGGGTTAGTCAGGCATCCTTTAAAATCAGTAACATTTAAAGAGTATATGCTCCTTTTGCTCCTGGGAAGTTGGGGCAATCATGCTCAAAATTTACTAGTTTGTGGGAAAGTTCCCAGGTGGCAGTATGAGAATGCACGAAGTATTTGACATCCAATTTGGAACACCCAGTCATCAGACCTGGCTTGGGAAGTCAAACACGCTCAGAGGGCAATAAGCTCTTCCCTGCCTGGTGGTGACAAAAAGTGCTGGCAAGTTATGGTGACCCTGTAGGGTTTTCAGGGGAAGAGAAGTTCAGAGGTGGTTTGCCATTGCCTAACTCCGCATCATGACTCTGGTATTCCCTGGAGGTCCCCTATCCAAAAACTAGTCAGGACCAACCCTGCTTCACTTTTGAGTGCTGCTGAGATCGGGATAGCCTGACCTATCTAGGTCAGGGTCTTCCCTGCCCACTCGAGAAGTATTAAGTCAAACGAATCTTGCAGTTTGCAATTTGTTGTTATTGTGATTGAGCAGAGGAATGATTGTACATCACTAGTGGCCTATATGCACTTGATTTCTCTATACGTGATGAGTGTATGAACTGAATCCAATGAAAAGCATTGCCACTGAGGTGGTATGAAAAGATGTTAAAATCTGCTGGCTCCTCCACACGTGTAAGACATCACTTGATGTTGCCACCATCAAGTGAAGAACATGCTTGTGTGCAGGGGTCCGTTGGGGCCGGAGTGAGGCGGAGCAAAGCTCCGCCAGCTCAGGACTGGCCAGTAGGGCAGCCACGGGCTGAATCAGATTCTCTAATCTGATTCAGCTCACCGCCGAATTGCCACCGAAATTCGGCAGCAAATTTAAAAGCGACTGGAGGGGAGGCGGTTTGAGGGAGAGGCTCCAAACTTGCAGGATAGCTGCTGGGGTCTCTCCTCGAAATGCCCACCAAGTTTCAAGAAGATCGGACCAGGGGGTCCAATTCTACAGGCCCCCAAACAGGTTGCCCCCATCCCCTCCATTGTTCTCTATGGTAGGAAAAAAGTTAACATTTTTCCCCTCCATAGAGAACAATGGAGGGGATGGGACAATCTGTTTGGGGGCCCATAGAATTGGACCCCGTGGTTCAATCTTCTTGAAACTTAGTGGGTATTTCGAGGAGAGGCCCCAGCAGCTACACTGCAAGTTTGGAACCTCTTCCTCAAACCCCCTCTCCTCCAGCCCCTCATATACCAGCCCCTCTCCTCCAGCCCCTCCAGCTTCCCCGAGCAGTGCAGAGGCGCAGCGCCCCGGGGAAAGCCCTGCTAGGGTCTTTATTGTTTTTAATGTTTTGTTTTAATATTGATAATTTTATCATTGTTCCTTTTATGATGGTGTGCTGCTTTTCCAGAGACTTGCTCAAGGTGGCATATAAATTTTCTAAATATACCATTTTTTATCTGGGCACATGGCACATAAGTACTGGAGAAATTTCACCAACCCTTCAGCAGCTTCCACCCCATCGGTTTGGTGTAGTGGTTAGGAGTTGGACTCTAATCTGGGAGAACCGGGTTTGATTCCCCACTCCTCCACATGCAGCTGCTGGTGTGACCTTGGGCCAGTCACAAGTTCTCTCAGAGCTGTTCTCTCATGAGCAGTTCTCAAAAGACCTCTCTCAGCCCCACCTACCTCACAGGGTGTCTTGTTGTGGGGAGGGGAAGGGGAAGGGATGGGGGGTGCACATGTCCTGGGTATCTCAAGTCTACTTGAAACCTGGCGGTTTCAAGGGAGCAGGAAGAGAATGAGGGTGTGTTCTTTACGCTTCTTTTTATGGCACAAAGTATTGGATGGGGAAGGGAATGGAGGAAGAGCAGGTCAGTTTCACTCACCTGTGGAGTGGAGCCTGAGGGGTGGGTGTTGCCTTCTGACACACTTCCAGTATGTTAGGGGGTGTGGCATATGCAAATGAGTTATGCAAATGAGTTATGCTAATGAGCTCCTGCACCTCTTTTGCTACGAAATGACCCCTGACAACAGGCAACCTCCTCTGCCCGCAGGTACTTTTGAGCATGCAGGAGCTTTAACTCATATAATCCCTTTATTTCTTACAGCCCAATAAAAATGCAGTTGAAGCACAGTTGGCTAATTAGTTGTCCAGAAGATCTCAGCTCTCAACAGTTCGAGACATTTTGCAGAAGTTGCCATGACTTAAAAAAAAAAAAAGTGAAATATCTTTGCTTGTGGTTCAGGGGCACGAGCCAAACTGTGCCTGTAGAGCAAACTTTTTTTGCAAATCCAAGGCTGATAATGAGTTGACGTTGTAGGCACTTTTCCTGAGCAAACCACTTTCACCTGTAGGGCAGGCTGAAAGGGGGAAAGACTAGACATTCATTAGCAGGTGATTTTTCAGGATGCTATCTCTATGAGGCCTGGCGATCCCATTATCTGCTCCTGCTTATTACTATCCCTCTGTTAAAGACAAAGACTGATGAGACGTGCAGCAGGATTTTAATTAGCCGTAACCTTATATAATGAATATCGATAAGAATAGTGAAGGTATCTTTGCATGGGAACCTGGGCAGTGCTTTCCCTTAGTGTGAAGGAGGAATGGGCCTATATGTGGGCAATGACACTGTCGCTCAGGAATTCTCTCGATCATTATGTAGGGTGGTGATGGCAGATTTTGGGATACTCTTAAAGAGCACCATATTATCAATTTTTTTCATTTATTATTCTGTTTTTACTACTGTGGGAGAGAGACAGGGAAGATTTACCTCAGTGTCTTGGGCCACGGTGGCTCAGTGGTTAAGACACTCAACTGCAGACCGGAAGATCGGCAGTTGGAGATCCGAGTGCCGCATGAGGGAGTGAGTGCCCGTCTCTGGCCCCAGCTCCTGCCAACCTAGCAGTTCGAAAGAAATTGCAACTAGATAAATAGGTACCGCTTCGGTGGGAAGGTAACAGCGTTCTGTGTACATTGGTGTCTAGTCATGCCAGCCACATGACCTCGGAGACATCTTTGGACAGCGCTGGATCTTCGGCTTGGAAACGGAGATGAGCACTACAACCCTAGAGTTGGATTCGACTGGCTTTCGAGCAAGAGATGCCTTTACCTTTACCCTTGGGCCTACGGTCACCAACCTGGAGATTTTGGGGTAGAGCCTGGGGATGGGGGGAGTTGGAGGAGGGGGAGGACTTCAGCAAGGTATAATGGTGACCAACCTCCAAAGCAACCATTTTCTCCAAGGGAACTAATATCTGCAGTTAAGATATCACTTATAATTCTGGGAGATCTTCAGCCACCTCCTAGGGGATTGGTAACCTTGCTTGGGCCATTGTGAGCTTTTCAAGAGTTTATTTTGCACTCTCTGCTTGCAAGAGATGAGCTGTTTGAGCGCTAGGTTCACATTCAGGCCCAAACACCCAATAGTCACATGACACAACTACGCCACAGAGGACCAGGTGTGCTGCTAGGCAACTTACAAAGCCCGAATGACATACCTGTTGAAACGTACAAATATGATCCAGGGTTGGGATCTTATAACAACTGGTGTTAGAACCAGCGCTCCCTCTAGGCTGTGGAGTCTTGTGAGCCAAAATTCTACTTTGTGAGCTACTGGCATGAAAGTTGAGAGTGGGCGATTTGGCTGCTGCAGAAATTAGTTTGCTATGGAGCCCTCCTTCCTGAGCTAAGATGTGTGAGCCGGAGGCTAAAAAAACTGTGAGCCAGAACCAGTGATTCAATCCATAATTTAGAGTATCTGATTCAAATACAGCCATTAACTGTGCCTATCTGTTGTGTTTTTTGCCATCAAGTCACAGCTAACGTAGGGGGTTTTCATGGCAAGAGACCAACAGGGGTGGTTTGCCATTGCCAGCCTCTGTGTACCAACCCTGAACTTCCCTGGTGGTCTCCCATCCAAATTCTAACCAGGACTGATTCTGCTTAGCTTCTGAGATCTGATGGAATTGGGCCAGCCTGGGCTATCCAGGTCAGGTAGGGCTGCCAAGTCCCCCGGTAGGGTGGGGGAAACACTGATTTTTAGTGCTTACCTCCCGCTTTTCCAAAGTTGGCCACCGGGGGGACAAAATGGCTGCCTTAAAAGGGAAATGTCTGCAGAGAGCCTGCCCTGCAGTAAAAAGCCTCACCAGACATTTCCCCTTTAAGAAGTCAGCAAGAGAGCTTCCACAGCAAGAGAGGTCCGCCCAGAGATTAAGGAGGGACTGAAGGAGCTGCTTTTGCATGTGGCTGGCAAGGTGAGTTTCTCTTCCAGCTCTTTTCATTCTCTCTCCCTCTTTCTTTTTTCTGTCTGTCTGTCTGTCTGTCTGTCTGTCTGTCTCTCTCTCTCTCTGTCCCCATCCAGCAGAGGTCTATCAGTGGCTATTATAGCCACAAGGTCTAAATGGAAGTAAGTGCCTCTGCCAGTTTTTTTCCCTTCTCTCTCTCCCTCTTTCTTTTTTCTGTCTGTCTGTCTGTCTGTCTGTCTGTCTCTCTCTGTCCCCATCCAGCAGAGGTCTATCAGTGGCTATTATTAGCCACAAGGTCTAAATGGAACCCTTTGTCTGGGGCAGTGAGGCTCTGAATTCTTGGTGCTTGGGGGGCAACAGTGGGAGGGCTTCTGGAGTTCTGGCCCCGCTGCTGGACCTCCTGAGGGCACCTGGTATTTTTGGCCACTGTTGTGACACAGAGTGTTGTACTGGATGGGCTGTACTGGATGGGCCGATCCACTGTGGCTTCTCTCCTGTTCTTATGATATGAAAATCATATTTAGCACTTGTGTAGCACTTAGTGCTTCATATTCTGCCGAGATGAGGAAGGATTCAGTAGGGCCGTTGCTCAGTGATAGAGCATCTGCTTGACATGCAGGAGGTATCAGCCTCTTCAGCTAAAAAAGGATCAGGTAATAGGTGACATTAAAGATCTCAGCCTGAGACCCTGGAGAGCCACTACCAGTCTGAGTAGTCAATACTGACCTTGATGGACCAATGGCCTGATTCAGTATTAGGAAACTTCATGAGTTCATGTGTCAGCATGTGGAAGCAACATCACAGGATGTGACATCACAAAATGATGTCACTTCCTTTCTCCTGGCTCCACCCCCAAAGTCTCCTGGCTCCACCCCCAAAGTCCCCAGATATTTCCCAAGTTGGACTTGGCAGCCCTAAGGTCAGGGCACCTATCTGTATAGTATGTTTTTATTCTGCCCTTCCTCCAGTGCATATATAATTCTCCCTTTCTCATTTTAGCCTCACCGTGACCTTTCTGCGGTACGGTAGGCTGAAGGTATCCAGTGACCCTCATGGCAATTTGAACCCAGGTCTCTCAGACCTCAAAGAAGTGAAAAGTGACTTCCGAAAGCTCAAACCCTGCCTCGAATTTTGTTAGTCTTTCAGGTGCTACTGGACGCTTGCTCTTTTCTACTGCTACAGACATACTAGCATGGCTACCCATCTTGTTCTGTCATGCTGGAAAAGAGTAACAGAACATGAATACATGAAACCTTTCAAAAGAGCCCTGCATCGACAGGGCTAAACAAGAAGCATTCTGAAGGAATCAGAAGCCTTGATAAAGCAGGAGAAGTTTTGCCCAAGGTCTCCACTGATCTGTCTTGGTCACAAGGAGGTACCAATCAGAGTAAATTAAAAGTGAACAACGAGCTCTAAGGTTGAAAAAGAATTCTGCTGAATTACTTATTGCTGAATAAGTACAGTGATTGCAAGCTGATTTTTCTTTTCTTTTTTTTTGGTGCAAAAGATAGCCTCCCTTTACAACTTTAGTACAATAACAGCAGAATCAAGACTGCTTGTCACTAGTGGAATGGGTGCGGGATTAACTTAATTATATGCTCCCTGCACCAAAACCTTGTCTCCGCTTGGGGAATTCACTTTCCTGTGCTTTGGTTGGAAGTACTGAAAAATGTATATATATATATATAAAGATCACCCCTCTTCATCTCTTGGGGGAAAATAGCACAGGGTTATCTAGACTCGTATTGATTGAATAGCTCTGTGCCACTTTATTGATGAAATCTTGCCATCGGTCTGAAACCAGATCATGAGATGCTCTGGTGAACTTGAGCAGATAGCCTTTCTGATATGTGTCTCCTGTGCAGGTCTAGCTAGAGGGATTATCCCAGCGAAACCCCAGCCAAGCTCTTTTCTAACTTGAACTTTACTAGAAGGCAGTATAAAACATTAACTAGGCTGAAGGTAAAAAGCAATTCCCTGATATGTGTGTGGGGGGGGAGGGGTTGTTGGAGAAAAGAACTTTTCTCAGGTTAAAACCCTCTGGAAAAGTACAACTTTCCAGAAAAAGAAAAGCTCTAAGTAGTAGTTGCACTTCATACATAATCAGTCCTTATCTTCGACTACCAGGTACCACCAAAAATGATAATGGAGAGCCTAGGTCTCTTTGTGAATAATACCATACATATTGTCTGATTTGATACCATGTATACTATCTAATCTCACAAATTCCACCTGGTGGTCAACGACTTTCACCCCCCCTTCATCAACCTGACAATGAACCAATCTATGCAGGAAATACATTTTCTGGACCCTACTATGCACATACACAATGGACCCATAGACACAACCTTATCCTGGAAACCTGCTGACCAACAAACCTATCTATATGCCTTCAGCTACCATTCTAAACATACCAAACAAGCCATTATTTACAGCCAGGATCTACACTACAGCCACATCTGTTCAAATTTCTACAGACACTCACCTGAGGGATCTACAACAGACCTTTTTGAAATTAAACTATTCATTTGATGAAGTCAAGTAATAGATTAACAAAGCCAGAGTGGTACCTAGAGAAAACCTGTTGCAAGAGAGGCCCCAAAGAGACAATAACTGTTCTCTTTCACAAGTACGGGGAGGCAAACCTTTTCTTAACCACAGACAGCCCCCCCAATCTTAAACAGCTCCTCACCCACAAGAATACAACATCTAATTTGAACATGGACACTGGTACCAGAGCTTGTAATAAACTCAGATGCCAACTTTGCTGCCACGTATACCCAGACAACACCATCACTGGACCTAACAAGATCAACTATACCATCTCAGGCTCATTCGCTTGCTCATCTTTTCACATTGTATATGCCATTAAATGCCAACCATGCCCTTCAGTTCTCTACACAGGGCAAACAGGTCCTACGCCCAGGGGTCATTTCGTAGGAAGAGAGGTGCAGGAGCTCATTAGCATAACTCATTTGCATAACTCATTTGCATATGCCACACCCCCTAACATACCGGAAGTGTGTCAGAAGGCAACACCCACCCCACAGGCTCCACTCCACAGGTGAGTGAAACTGACCTGCTCTTCCTCCATTCCCTTCCCCATCCAATACTTTGTGCAATAAAAATAAGCGTAAAGAACACACCCTCATTCTCTTCCTGCTCCCTTGAAACCACCAGGTTTCCAGTAGACTTGAGATACCCAGGACATGTGCACCACCCATCCCTTCCCCTTCCCCTCCCCACAACAAGACACCCTGTGAGGTAGGTGGGGCTGAGAGAGGTCTTTTGAGAACTGCTCATGGGAGAACAGCTCTGAGAGAACTTGTGACTGGCCCAAGGTCACACTAGCAGCTGCATGTGGAGGAGTGGGGAATAAAACCCGGTTCTCCCAGATTAGAGTACAACTCCTGACCACTACACCAAACTGATAAGGTGGAAGCTGCTGAAGGGTTGGTGAAATTTCTCCAGTACTTATGTGCCATGTGCCCAGATAAAAAATGGTATATTTAGAAAATTTATATGCCACCTTGAGCAAGTCTCTGGAAAAGCAGCACACCGTCATAAAAGGAACAATGATAAAATTATCAATATTAAAACAAAACATTAAAAACAATAAAGACCCTAGCAGGGCTTTCCCCGGGGCGCTGCGCCTCTGCACTGCTCGGGGAAGCTGAGGAGGGGGTGGGGCTTGGTCATGGGCCCGCCCCCTGGGCTCCTCACTCCCGGAGCTGCGCTCCTGTGCGCTCCCGCTCCAACGGACCCCTGCCTACGCCAAAGGATAAATGGACACAAATCTGACATCAAGAATCACAAAACTGAGAAATTTGTAGGAGAACAACCTTCCAGGACATTCAACGGGGGACCTCGAAGTAGCCTTTTTATTGCAAAAGAATGTCAGAAACAGACTAGAACAGGAGATTGCTGAGTTACAAGTTATTACAACACAGGACAATGGAACCCCCAGGGCTTAACAGAGATATTCAGTTCTCGCATCTCCTTGTAAACTTCTTTATCATGCTGCATGCTAATCTGTATGCTAATTGGCTTCTGTTTCAATGTATCTGAAGAAGTATGTGTGCTCATGAAAGCTTATACCAAGAATAAAACTTTTTTGGTCTTAAAGGTGCCACTGGAATCAAACTTTGTTCTGCTACTTCAGACCAACATGAATCTATGTGGGGGTTGTATAACTGATGTCTATCTGAAGGGATGCATGCATCAGGTTGGATCCCACCAGCTTTTCCAATAAATTTTACTAAATTTCCCTTCATACTACATCTCCCTGGAAGCCAGCAAGGCATATTATATGCTCTTATGAACTGTTAAAATCATAAGTTTGAACTTTGGGTTGTTATCTTGCAAAAGGCGAAATGCACTCTCTATTGCAGTGAGAGGCTCCAGCCCACAGCAGGAAACTTCCTCCATAGTTCACACTAACATGGAGACCAGGACTCCACTTCAAAGAGTCTCCTGTCTCCTCGCGCTGGCCAATTCACACCTTCCCCCAAAATTCCTGTAAGAGATTATGTTAAGTGACATTACCAAGCAACTAATCGTCGGCCATCGAGTGACCATCACAAGACAAAGGGTTGGCACCATGAATCCTAACAGCTGCCCAGGTGTTAGTCCCTGCTTAGCACCCAGATTTGCAATACTGACCCCTCCTTCCTATCTCCTCCTCCTTATTACACTGACCAATGGTAGGGTTAGTGGGGACGGACCAACTAGTAGGTGTGTCAATGGGATGTGGTCAGCGCAGCCCACCCCAATATCACCTTTTAAAAGTTCTTACACACTATTCAAGCTCTAGCTCTTAACCCTCCACGTGTTTCTGCTGGTTCAGATCACGCTCCCCATCTTTCCTTTCTATTCCTCAAATCTTCTTTGGGAAAAAGGACCACCCATCTCCAGGATAGGTAAAGTATTACCCAACCAAGGAACTTCCTGCCCATGCAACAGTGCTATTTTTCTACCTAAGTTTCCTAGATCTTGTGTGTATGCGTGTATGATTCAGTTTTGTATGCTTGAACAACATTTTTACAGTAAACATCATTCAAAGAAACCACTCAGCCTCATTGCCTATTGTCTGGGGACTCCTGGAAGGGGCGGGACCTTGGTATAGCTGGCAAGAGCCCGGTATTTTGCCAATTGCTGATCTTAAATTAAAGCAATTCGGCTAACATCCCTACCACATGGTGGTTAACCCTAAATTCCCAGTTTTGCATTCTTCAGCAGTCAGAGGGAACATCCTCTCTCTTATTCTGCAGCAGGAAAACTAGGGGGTCCGACCCTTCCTGCAGACTGTCATAGATTTGGAATTGTGTCTTGGTTAAATGTTCTAGATAATACATTTACTTCCCTCTCCCATTTTACATTGGAGCATGTTCTACTGAAAACCATGGAACTGAGGTCACAAAGTAAGCCACTTCCCCCCCGCACACACACACACAAAATCCCAGTTTTTCAAAGCATGGAGAAAAATCTGTGATCCAAGTAGCTTCTAGCAGAAGGCTTCCCAGATGAAGGTGCAGTTGCGGGGGCTTCCTCATAGTGTCCACCAGTGTTCCCTCTAAGCTGAGTTAGTGTGAGTTAGCTCACAGTTTTTTAGCCTCCAGCTCTCACATTTTTGTCTTAGCTCAGGAAGGATGGCTCCAGAGCAGACTAATTCATGCAGCAGCCAAATCGCTCGCTCACAACTTTAATGCCAGTCGCTCCCAAAGTGGAATTTTTTGCTCACAAGACTCCACAGCTTGGAGGGAGCATTGGTGTCCACATAATGAAAAGAGGACCTTGCTTTCAGGTAACAGTCACCGGTGTATTACAACAATTGGATAAGACCTGTGTTTGATTCCTTCTGAAAACTTAGCATTAAAAAGGTGAATATTGACTTGTTTTGAAGTTATCAGCAATGCCCAGATGGAAGATGGCTTTGTTTCCAGCAGGAGTCAACCGAACCCTCTGGGTATGTAAAAACTACCTGGTGCATGCTAGCATTTGATTTGAGCTGCAAGTGTTTAATTAATGTTGACTCCCCCTCCCCTAATGAAACTAGTCAGTCATTGAAATTTAAAGTTGCTGAGGTCTATTAGGATTCTATGCCTTGAAGGAAGAACTGTTTTTTTTCTTCTGTTTATTCAGCTTCTTGTAATGTCTACAAAAAAAGATGGGGGGGGGGTGAAAGAATTTGGAATGTGGTATTTGGGTATGCTTGGTATATCAAGACTAGGGATGAGCAGATGTACCTCATTTCATTTCTGAATTATTATTTAGATGCTTGTCAATGATTTCAAGCTCTCTGCTGCTAGTTTTGTAGATTCATTTGAATGTTGAATACATGTTGTATATTTTCATATGCAATGCATATGCAATGCAATGCAATGCATATTTTATTTTTATGTACTCTGTCCTTCATTTATACGTAGAGTTCCCAGACCATGACTGGCAACCAGCAAGAGGGCTGCGATATTGGAGGGGAGGTGCAATGTCACAAAAACCCTGAAAGTGGCATAGGTAGCTCTAAGAATCATTGGAAAATATATCAAAACCACAGCATTCCCAGTGATTCCTAGTGCTATGCTGAAAGTGACAAAAGATAGCTCTCTGAATCAACAGAAACTCTATGGTAAAGCCATAGAGTTTCTGGCAATTCCTAGAGCTGCCCTTTGTCACTTCCATTTTTTGTGTCTGACATCATGGCAGTGACCATCATAAGCAGAAGGAAGAAGAAAGGATGCAGAGCTGAAGCAATTGGGGAGGAATTTGGGTTTTCTTTCCTCATGATTCCTTGTGGGTCTCTCTCTTGTAATATGGAATGCTGATACATAATATCATAGATACATGAATATAATTTGCTTCTATTTCATGTGATAAATTTGGTGTGAAGCAAGACAAAAGAGCCTGAAAATATAGAATTAATTGTTCCATTTGTTTAATGTGGATTTTCAGCTTGGAAAAGCCAGGATTTAAAACAAAAACAAAAACAAGACAGAAATCATCCCTGATTTGTAGTGCAATCCTAAACAGAGTTGTACCTTTCTAAATCAGTTGATTTCAATGGACTTAAAAGGGTGTAACTATGTTTGGAATGGTGCTTTTGAATGCTCAGGCAATGTCAGATAAAAAGGAACAGCTAGTAATGATCCCTAGCAGGGCTTTTCTTCTGGGGGAACGTGCCGGAATGCAGTTCTGGAACCTTTTCGACAAAATTCTTTTCAAAATGTTGAAAAGTTCATGAATTTTCAGTATATTGACTGAAAACTTCATTTCCCTCTTGATAGTTCTGGCACCTCTCCTTTAATTAAAAAAAAAAGCCCTGATCCCTAGGAAACAATGTGGATATTTATTCTGTACATGTCTGAGACTCAAGGTGGATTACAAAATTTAGCAATGCAATTGTTGTTGCTTTTGCTTTCAAGTCACAGCCAACTTATGGCAACCCCATAGAGTTTTCAAGGCAAGAGGTGTGCAGAGGTGGTTTGCCATTGCCTGCCTCCATGTCGCAACCCTGGTATTCTTTGGAGGTCTCCCATCCAAATACTAGCCAGGACCAACCCTGTTTAGCTTCTGAGAGCTGATGGGATTGGGCTAGCCTGGGCTATCCAAGTCCGGGCAACACAATAAAATCAATATAAGACAGAATAAGCACTGTAATAAAATTGGATTGGTGGGGAGTTCGTTCAAGTCACAGCTGACTTCTGGTCATCCTGTAAGGTTTTCTAGGCAATCTATGAACAGATGGGGTTTGCCACCGCCTACCTTTGCACAGCAACCCTGTACGTCTTTGGTGGTCTCCCATCCAAGTACTTACTCAGGGCTTAGCTGTCAGATCCTCTGCCATTCACTGTCTGTTGTCTGGGTCTCTATCAGTAATTTACTGCTAGCCATTAGTTTATTGCCTGTCATGTATACTATGGCTCTTTCTTTCCCTCCGGGAGGATGGCTTGCCCCACACTCCCACGTCACATAAACATTCTGGCTAATCTCTCCGGGCTGCCTCCCTTTGCCAGTCTGGCGTCTCGGACAGCTAATCTTGCTTTTGTAACCTTGAAGACTCTTGGAATGATTTAGGCCAGGTACCTGGCCTGTGAATAGCAAGTAGAGTTCACAAAGGGACTTGGGGGGGGGGGTAGTGCTTTTGCGCCTTTTTGATGGGAACATAACGGTTGGGGTTTTTCACGCTTATTTTAGTTGGCTCTGATTGGCTCTTTACCTGTCCTTACCTTTTTGTATATGGTATATTAATCCCTGCTGCTTGTAACTGACTATCACTGACAAACATCGTGTACCTGAAGGATCATTAAGAAATAAAAGGACTTTTGCTTCATCAAAGGCCTGGCTTATTGGTTCCCATTCAGAAGCCTCACATTAGCTTCTGAGATCTGATGAGGTTGGGCTACTTTGTAAGCTATGGGCAAATGCGTGATTTGTGAGCGAGCTTGGCTCCTGCATAAATTAGTTTGCTCTGGAGCCATCCTTCCTGAGCGGAGACAATCACGTGTCAGCCAGGGGCTAAAAAACTGTGAACTAGCTCACACTAACTCCGTTTAGAGGGAACACTGGTCAGGGCAAGCTTAGATAACAAAGTACAAAAGCAGCACAATAGAAACATCGTAAGACATGACATAAGAAATGCAAAAGAGAGAAAGTAAAAAACCCCAGTGCAGTAAAACAAATGCGTACAGTAAAAAGTGTCATTGACTACGGCCCTTCTGCCTTTATTGAAGCATCTTCCTGGCCAGTTCCAAATATTCCATTGCAGCTTCTCAACTGGCAGGGATCAAAACCCTCCACTTCCTCCACGTCCAACCACCATCCAATGTCACATGCTGGTTTCTATTATTTTTTTCAGCCAAGCTCACTAAGAACATATTCTTTTATTTTAAAACAATATTTTGTGTGTTGACTTCATTGGACTCAGAAGGGTGCAACTCTGTTTGAGACGGCCCTGTAATTCTCCTGGTAGGTTCCTTTTATTTTGCAATCAGGCCCCGGCATGAAGATCTCAGTCCAGTGCAAGTAGCATCGTGAAACCAGGGGGCACCACGTTAAAGAAAAAGCAATAATGCATCGAGTGGCCAGTCTTCCTTCACTTCCATATAAATACAGAGCATTAGGCTATGCACTTCGTAACACGTATGAAAAATGAATAGGCATTTTCTGTCATTTATTTTTTTTCTATTTTGATCTAGTTACCAGTGCAGACAAATGATCAGTGGTTTGCCTTGTCACCTTGCTGGGTACAATTGTAAACAATGTAGTTGCAAGTCTGTAGCCATTTGTCTGGGTGGGGGTTTTGCCATAAGCTTATATCTACAAAACACTGGGCTAAATGGAACCCCCTCCCCCCTGAAAAGTCAGAAAGCATTAGACACTGGGCAGGGGAGCTAGAAATGATTACTGGGATTACCGAGCATCAAATCTGCCGTGACAACGTTCAGCTCTAGGCAGGTCTTAGCGATGCTGATGAATTTTGAGTTGGAGGTTTTGTAGGGTGAACCACCTGACTCAAAGAGCCGCTCTCCATTTTGGCATTGGGCCAAGAGGCTTCCAGAGCCGCTCTCAGATCAAAATGGGTCTCACCTCTAGTCAGAGTGCCTTTGTGCTCTATTGTAGTTTGTGGACAGCCTACACAAAGTGATACTCAGGAGCGACAGGTGGCTCTTCAACATGTCCCTTATGATTCTGCTGAGAGCTGTTTCCCAAAGTGACACATGCCCCATATGTCAGAGAAGTGGGCATGGCCCTTGCCCGGTGGTGCTTGTGGTTGGCAGGCTGTTCCCATCTTGAGTGAGTTGCCAGAGAAATGGGTGAGCTGGGAACCTCCCTCAGGTCTGGCTGTCATTACCAGAGATGGAAGTAAATGTGGTCCTTCAGCTAGTAGTAATTGTTTGTGACTGCGGTTCTCTATAAGCTGCAGCGTGAATACCACTGCTTTACTCTGTCTGAGACAACTGTGTGCTGAACTAAGAACTGTATCTTGACACCCCGCCCCCCAAAAAAAAAAGCCTATCTGGAAGATTCAGACTTTGGGAGGCTAGATCAGTCATTTGATATGAGCTATGAAAGCTGGAAGGGAATCTCCATGTTCAAAGGCACAACGTCTCTGATTGTCGGATGCCCAGAAGCAGCAGCTGTGGGATTCCCTGTGGCATTTGATTTGCCATTTCTGGAAACAAGAAGCTGGGCTCAATGGACTACTCACCTGATCCAGCACAACTACTGATACGTTCCTATGTTCTAACTACTGGATATGGCTGGACAGATGATCCACTAGAGCAGGGGTGGGCAAATGGCGGCCCGGGGGCCACATGCGGCCCTCCACAGAGTTTTTTGTGGCCCGCCAAGACAGTTGGCCACTGTCAGCCCCTGAGGAGCTGCAGCTTGAACTTATTTACATGCAGTCAGATCACACTGTGAAAGAAACGTTTAACGCTGTGACATTAGTTGACTTTTACAAATCTTTGTCTGCTGAAAAGTTTCCATGTATGAAGAAATTTGCTGGGAAAATGTTCTCTGTATTTGGGTCTACATATATTTGTGAGCAAAGTTTTTCTTGCATGAAGATCAACAAGAGTAAATATAGACATTAACAGACATTTGACAGACATTAACTTGCAGGCTGTGATGAGAATCTCAACAAGCAATCTCACTCCTGATTTTTAAAAAAAATTGTAGAAAAGTGTGATAGGGTACATTTGTCTCATTAAACTGATTCTAAAATTAAATGTGCTTGCAGCTATAGATGATATGAAATTAGCACAATAAATAAATTGAATAAAACTACCACTATTTTATTTAATTTATACTTATTGATTTTTATGATGCAATTTATACCTTTTCTGAAATGCAAAGTTAACTAATGAATGCAATCATTTCAAAAGGTGCAGCCCTCCGCTAACCTCCGCGCCCACAAAGCGGCCCTCGAGCCAAAACAATTGCCCACCCCTGCACTAGAGCTTCCTAGTTTGGTGTAGTTGTTAGGAGTATGGACTCTAATATGGGAGAACTGGGTTTGATTCCCTACTCCTCCACATTCAGTCAGCTGGGTGACCATGGATCAGTCACAGTTTCCTCAGAGCTGTTCTCTCACAAGCAGTTCTTGAAGGAGCTCTCTCAGTCTCACCTACCTCACAGGGTGTCTGTTGTGGGGAGGGAAAGGCGATTGTAAGCCGCTCTGAGAACCCCTTGGGTAGTGAAGGGCAGGGTATAAATCTAATCTCTTCTCTCTTCTCTTCTTTGTGCTTCACCTCAGATGTTTCTCTTACACCAAGGTGCCTCTCCGTGTTGGCAGACTATTTTGTCACTATGTCCCCTGCTAGGATATGCTGGGCGTGATCATACGCACCCATTTGCGACACAAGAAGGACGATTCCCCGCCGGCTTAAAGTGGCGTGATCACACAAGCACATCTGGGAAGCATCCTGCAACTGGTGTCAAAGTGTCGCAAACCACTTTGAGCCGGTGGGGAATCGACTTATTTAGCTACCAGTGAAAGGGCAGTCTCAAATGGTTTGCGACGGCCCAGAACTGACCTTTCCTGGTGTGATCACACCAGAGCAAACACGTGGCATTGGGGAGCGGGCTTTTGGGTGTTTTTTTTTCCCTCCCATCCCGGTATGCGCATCATCGGATGATCCCAAGGGTGGACAGGCAAGTCATCGATCCCTTGTAGAAGCAGATAAGCGCACCGAAAACGGCCGGAAAAAAAAAAACCAACTCGCCCACGGCTGCGTGTGATCACGCAGCGACAGTTCGCCCTCACAGGTCCATGGACCTGTGTGATCCTGCAAAAGCAGCGCAAATTGCGCCGGCTCAAATTTGAGTCACTTCCCGTCTGGCTTATCTTGCTCGTGTGGACGGGGCCATAGAGTCTTTTGCTGCCTCCCCATAGATCCCTGCAACAGCATCGGGGATGTGGGCCATGTTTGCTTCCCCTGCCGCCAACACTGTAGCATTTCATGGTGCTTCAGCCACCACAGATTTGGCCGGTTGCTTTGGGCTTGAAAGAAGAGCTTCCTGCAGTTGAGATAGGTCCCTTGAAGCGTCTCCATTTCTCTCCACTTCAGTTCTTGTCCTGCACCCCTTTCAAGGCACAGTTTGACAACTCCATGCTCCCAGTGATGGTGTGTCAGTTCCAGACTGGTGTTAAACATATCCAGCTTGGTGTTGTCATCGGGATGCTGGACGTAGCACAGCTTCCAAAATCTTTGCATATATGTATATGTGTGTGTGTGTTAGGGTTGCCAGCCTCCAGGTGGGGCCTGGGGATCTCCCGCTTTTACAACTTATCTCCAGCTGACAGAGATCAGCTCCCTTGGAGAAAAGGGCTGCTTTGGAGGGTGGACTCCATAGCATTGTACCATGCTGAGGCCCCTCCCTTCCCCAAACCCCGCCCTCTCCTGGCTCCACCCCCAAAGTCCCCAGGTATTTTTCAACCCAGACTTGGCAGCCCTAGTGTGTGTGTGTGTGTGTGTGTGTGTGTGTGTGTGTGTGAAGTGCCATCATGTAACAGCTGACTTATGGAAACCACGTAGGGTTTTTAAGACAAGAGACAAACTGAGGTGGTTTGCCTCTGCATAGCAGCCCTGGACTTCCTTGATGGTCCCCCATTCCAAGTGCTAACCAGGACCAACCTCGCTTGACTTCCAAGATCTGATGAGATGAGGCTAGCCAAGTTTATCCAGGTCAGGGGAGAGGCAAACAGAGGTGGTTGGCCATTGCCGGCCTCTGTGTAGCAACCCTGGATGCCCTTGGCGGTCTCCCATCCAAATACTAATCAGAGCTGACCCTGCTCATCTTCTGAGATCTGATTAAACTGAGCTAGCCTGTGCCATCCAGGTTAGGCAGAGACAGACATACTGTGAGGCAAATCACACCTGGCCTCCTCTTGAAGGGTTAACATGAACAGTAATGGACCTGATCTATCCTGCAGGTGTTGTTAATTGGTCCCGTGACCTACACAGTTCTTATCACAGGCCAGATGGCAGCAACAGAGTTGTCTGGTGCCTCGAGCAATGTTGCAGAGATGGAAGTTACCCTGGACCAAGAATCAGGTATACTAACAGGTGCAAGGAAGTCCAGAGATAAGCTCCAGCCTGTGAGCATCTGTGGTGTGACAATGAAGAAGAGTTGTGTCAAGGAGCCGCGGCAGGAGAATGCGAGGCAGAGCAGTTTAATGACACCTCCAGTGGGTCAGAGGATGAGGAGGAGTGCGTAGAAGATTTATTGGCCTCCAAGGGGGGAGGGGAGACTCTTCAGCCTCCAGACATTCCAGAGGCCAGTGTCCACTCTGCAGAAAGCAAGGGAGAGAGGCAAGTCTGTGTCAGCCTGGGGCTTTGCAGAGGGACTATGGCCAGGAGGCTGAGAAAGTCCCAGAATAGAAACTCATGGGGAGAACCCTGGATAGCAGACCAGTGCAAGAGGCAATGGTGCAGTAGGAGGAAATGTCAGGATCTGACATTGATGTCCTTGCAATTCCTGCATTTTACAATGATGTCTCTGTGCTTTTGCATTTTGCTTTCGATTCCTTTGTTTTAGCAGACCCTTGCCAGCACCCCTTATCTGTCTCCTTCATCCTCCTCCCCTGCCAGCTATAAACGTTACTTTGAAGTGGGGATTTACTCTGGTTAATGTTGCAATGTCTGGGTGGGAGATGGCGACCCAAATTCCTAGGTGTCATTCCTAAACAAATGGCGAATACTCCCTTCCAATCCCTCCTCCCTTTTTCCGGGCCTGTGTATGTTATCTTGTTATTGAAACCTTGAAGCGTTGTTTATGGCCAGTACTTGGAGAATGTTGTGCCTAAGTTCACACATGTGGGTCACTCAGATCAAGAGGGGAATTTATAACTTTCTCACCTTGCTGTGGGAACCTCAACGGTCCTTTCTACTTTTCCTGCATTCACCCTCTTGCCCTGATTGGCTCAGGTCCGGGTTCAATTGAAAACCTGAGAGTATGGCGGGGAAACCGAAACCTTCCCCCAAACTAGGAAGTACAGCTCCAAGATCAAAGGTTGATACCACAGAGATGAGCACTGTGTTCTCCTCGTTATTGCGACCTCTAGTGGACCAAATGACAGCTCTCAACGTCAAGATGGACAAGATGCAGCTGGACCTGAAGGAGTCGAATAAAACTACAGAGAAGCTGCAGCGAGAACTTCTGGAAGTTAAGACTTCAGTAAAAAATCATGATTCAAGGCTACAAAAAGCGGAGAAAGAAAAGGCCTTCCACTCTGATCAGGTTTTGAAACTACAGATGGAAAGATCGAACTTTTTCCTAAGACTTCAGAATGTACCAGAGGATAAAGGAGAAGACCTTAAAAATCTGTTAAGTGAAGCGCTTGAACCAGTGACGGGCTTAAAAGCAGCGGAAATAAAAAGCGATATGGATATGGTTTACAGAACCTATCCAGACTATACTAAAAAGAAAAGCCTGCCTGGTGAGATTCAGATAAGGTTCTCCAAAAAGTCAACAAGAGATGTGGTGCTTAGGACCACAAATAAAGCGGTTCTGAAGATCAAAGGAAAAGAAATTAAAGTGATGAAAGATATCCCATTTGAAATAAGGAAAAGAAGGAAAGCCTATGGAAAACTGACATCTTGGCTTCAGTCTGAATCTATTATCTACAGATGGAATGTTCCGGAAGGACTGAGCTTCAGCATCAAAGACAAAAAATATAAGATTGACTCTGTTCAACAGGCAAAAAGTTTTTTTGGAAAAAAGCAAAGAAAAGAGAAAAGAGACTCAGATGGTTCGCTGGCATCGCAAGAAAGTATGTATGGATTTGATAGCTCAAAGAGCAAAGAGGAAATTTCTGACTCGGAAAAAGGAGCAGTAGCTCCAAAGGTACAAGAAGAGACTGTTAAGACAAGAAGAGGACGAAAGAAGAAATAAGGGCTGAAATGTTTTTTTGAAATCGCACTTATATATTAGATATAATTTGTATAATTAAGCATTCCTTTAAAAGAACATGTCTGTCAAACAGCTTTTTTATTTTTCATATATCATCAGTAACAATTTTAATTGTATATTAACCAAGGTTTAAAATGCTTCATACGTATTAATGGTAAGGTAATATTAAGCAAATATTAAAGCACACTCTGTATAAGGTAAAAATAGCTTAGAAAAGTAGCGATGTAGTAGTAGAAATAGATAAAATCAATAAAAATCTTTAAAAAAAAAAAACCTGAGAGTATAATAGTACTGTCTGTATTGCATTAAGCATCTCTAACAAACATTCGAGAACCTGTTTGCAGTATTGGAACAATAAAGAACTCTGCTTCAACAACAAAGGTCTGGTTTCTTGCTGCCAATACAGAAGCCTCACAGGAAATCAGCCTAGAGCAGGCCCATTGCCAGGGGTTTTTTTTGTTCAGGGGGCATTTACATTTTTAAGGTGAGCAGTTAAATCACAGTTAATTAAATAATCTGAATGGCTGTCTTTAAAGAGTGAGGCTCTGAGCCTGTTTTTAGCCCTTCCTTTTAAGACAAATTGATTTGCATGTTTCCCAAAGGTTCATGGGAATGCTTTTGAAAGACTCACCACAACCTAGGTGATATAGAGCAGGACTGGATGAGCAGAAAGGGAACTTATTGGAGATGTATTGAAGGTGCCACTCCTGAGTGCCCTTCTAAGCTTGCTTGTCCTATGGGGGGGGGGGACTCAAAAGGCATTTAAATGCCTTCTGAAGGCAGGTAAATGCCCTCTGAGCTCTCTTTTCCTGGGTCTCACAATGCCCCTCCCAAATTCCACAATGGGAGGGAGAGGGAAGCCTTGCCTTCACCCTGGCTATTGCCAGCAGCAGGCAGCAAGGGTCTCTCCTCAAAAAATAAGGTTTCTGGCATGGCTCTTTGTTGGGTGGGGCTTTTACTTAAGGGGGCAGGGCCCCCAAATGCCTGACTGGAGATATGGGCCTGGCCTGGAGACCTGCAAGTCTTAGTTAAGGCTTTTATAGATTTACAGACTCAGCAAGTGGACATTGCTGCTTTGAGAATGCAGCAGAGAGTGGGAGAAAAGGAAATTCCTGGTGTTCCAAGATGGCATGGATCCTCTGTTTTACTTTTCCTCCTTTGGCTCTGCATGTTTGGATGTTGAGGTAGTGCAACATGAATATTTGTGCTCATGTACACGGAGAACTAAGTGACCTGATGGGCGAGCTGCCCACTGGGGCCAAGGACTATCAGCAGTTCAAAGAGCTGGTGAGGCAGCATTTTAGTCTGATGGAGGATCAACTAAGGCTTCATTTTCACAAGGAAAGTCTGAAGGCCAAAGGAACTTATGCTGCTTATGTCAAGTCTAACGAGACTTCTAGACTCATGGAGGGAAGCTGCTCAGGCTGATTTCCTTGCCTGGCTGTGTGACCTTCTGATCTGGGAACAGTTTTTTAGAGGCTCTGCCTGTTTATGACTTAGGTTGTAAAAATAGTAAGAAGTAAAGTAACCCACTGTCACTCACCCATAAGATAAAGGGAAATAACGCTCGGATCCTAAGGTGAGCTTTGAGTCTGCAGAGTTTCAGTTTTGAAACAGCCCATATTAAAGGCATCCACAACACCATGGCTGATAGCGTCTCCCATTGAGGGTGGGGAGTAAGTTCTTAGAAGTGGGTCTTCTGTAGTTCTGCTTTGATTTATATGTTACACTGTTAACACTCCCTTATGCTGGTATGGAAACTTTCATCCACCTTGCCTAGTAAATTTGTAGTTGCTTTGCCTAGATGCATTAGCTTCAATCATGGTTTGGGCCATACATCTCAGCCTTCCGGGGAAGGGGTGTGTGTGTGAGGCAAAACACTCCTGGCATCCTTCTGAAGGGTTAACATGAATGGCAACAGACCTGATCTATCCTGCAGGTGTTGTTAATTGGTCCCATGGCCTACATTGTTCTTATTGTTTTCAAGGCCAGGATAGTTAGCTTCTCATGAGAATCAGTTGTCCACATGTGGGGAGAAGGACTGGGGGTGATGAGCAGTGTTCCCTCTAAGCTGAGTTAGTGTGAGCTAGCTCACAGTTTTTTAGCCTCCAGCTCACACACTGTCGTCTTAGCTCAGGAAGGATGGGCTCCAGAGCAAACTAATTTATGCAGTAGCCAAATTGCTCACTCACAGCTTTAATGCCAGTAGCTCACAAAGTAGAATTTTTGCTCACAAGAGTCCACTGCTTAGAGGGAACACTGGTGATGAGGTAATTTTCTAGATCCTTCTTCTGAGAGCATGTTCTGATTGGACATCATCCTCACCTGATGTTGCTGGGCCAAAAACTATAATTAAGCTAAGACCCTGATGATGAGAAACTAGCTGAGATTTCTGAGGAACTAAAGGCCTGAACTATGACCTGCTTGAATGGTAATTGCTAGCCATGTAGAGAACACTGGAGCTTTGGCCTTTGACTTTTGATGTTAAGGTTTGTGCCATCTAACGCCAGTCCTAAAAGTGTAAAGACGGTTGAGCTAGTTTTCATATTTTCCTGCTGCATGGTTTTAGAGTATGTGTTGGCTATAGAATGAAATCTTGTATTGACTGAAATTGAAATAAACTTTATAAATCTTTTTTTTAATTAAACAGTAGTCTGGTCACTTGTGTACAACTGTCCTGGGGACCCAAAGGGTTTAGCCATGACACATGGTTTGCCATTGCCAGCCTCCGTGTAACAACTCTGAACTTCCTTGGTGGTCTCCCACCCAAGTACTAACCAGGGACAACCCTGCCTAGCTTCCAAGCTCTGAAGAGCCTGGGCTAGCTTGGGCCATCCCCTCTATTTCAACAAAAGTCTTAATGCATCTAGATTGCTCCAATTTTAATCAGTGGGACTTTTGAAAAAGGGACATGACTGCGGCACCTTCTACCATGTGTTGGATTTCATTTTTCTCTTGCTTCTACTTTTTTAGGTTTTTTTTAACAATGCTTTGTGCACTTAGCAAGGTGCCTGGATTTTTTTAAAAAATGGATACAGGGCAGGTTGGGTTCATTATGCTCACAGATTCATGAATGTACCTTCCAACGTTCAGTAGAGTGAAACAGGGGCATTGTAACATGGCGTCATCCCATGATAGTGACAGAGGTAATGAAAAATAATATCAGGGCCCTTGAATTGTCTCCTAGAAAATGCTTGATGAATTAGATTTGTTAGATCTTATAAAACTGGTTGTTTATAATCATGGCCCCATTTACGTACAATGTTTATTTTAATTATTCTGTACTTATTAGTGCACATTTATAATTGTTTTCCTTAATTACATTAAAAAAAAAGAATAGGTTGTAATTATTTAGCAACAGGAACTCAGTACTGAACTTTAACCTAGACAAACTTTGGATGTTAATTTATATTAATTTAATTTAAAGTGGATATTATATCATTGTAAGTAAAATTCCCTGGGAAAATTTAAGTCAGCTGGGTTTAAGAAGAGCTTGCTTGTGGCCTTGGAACAGTTGAAGGGCAGAGTGCGGTGATCAGCCACAAAAAGAAATAGAGTTCTGTTCAGTCTGGAGTGAACACATCAGGGGTCCTTTGGGGCCAGAGCAAGGTGGAGCGAAGCTCCGCCAGCTCAGGAGCAGCCACTAGGGCAGCCACGGGCCAAATCAGATTCTCTGATCTGATTCGGCCCGCCAATGAATTGCCGCTGAAATTCGGTGGCAACTTTAAAAGTGACTGGAGGGGAGGGGGTTTGAGGGAGAGGCTCCAAACTTGCAGGGTAGCTGCTGGGGCCTCTCCTCAAAATACCCACCAGGTTTTAAGAAGATTGGACCACGGAGTCCAATTCTACGGGCCCCCAAACAGGTTGCCCCCATTCCCTCCATTGTTCTCTATGGTAGGAAAATTAACATTTTTTCCCCACCATAGAGAACAATGGAGGGAATGGGATAACCTGTTTGGGGGCCCATAGAATTGGACCCCGTGGTCCAATCTTCTTGAAACTTGGTGGGTATTTCTAGAAGAGGCCCCAGCAGCTACCCTGCAAGTTTGGAGCCTCTCCCTCAAACCCCCTCTCCTCCAGCCCCTCATATACTCTATGAGTTTTTGCCATTGATTTCAATGGCCCATAGGGTATAATGGGGCTGAAACTGACATTCCCTTTCTGACACACTTCCAGTGATGTCAGGGGACGTGGCATATGCCCATGAGTTATGCTAATAAGTTATGCTAATGAGCTCCTGCACCTCTTTTTCTACAAAAGGACCCCGGAACACATGAAGCTTCCTCACACTGCATCCGACCCTTGGTCCATCAAAGTCAGTACTCTAGAACTGTAGACAAGTGCTCCTCAAACATTTTGAAATGGGATCTGCTTACTCTACTTCTTATGAACCACATAGATACATATGAAGCTGCCTTATACTGAATCAGACCACTGATCCATCAAGGTCAGTATTGTCTACTCAGACTGGTAATTGTTCTCCAGGGTCTCAGGAAGAAGTCTTTCACATCCCCTACTCACTGGTCCTTTTAGCTGGATATGCCAGGGACTGGACCTGAGACCTTCTGTATGCCAAGCAGATGTTCTATCACTGAGCTACAGCCCCTTCCACTCCTGTGCTGATCGGCTGGCCAGTGTGGGGGGGACTTACACATAAAAAGAGGAGGCCAATTTGATGTTGCAGCAACATGTCTACATCCCTTCTGACATGACCCGGAAGTGACATCATCACACTGGCAATGTTCATATATTCATGAACCAGGAGCAGCCCAGGATATGTTTGTTCCATTTTCTTCTGTTGTGTATTACAGAATTTGTCAAAATTGATTGGCTTGCATTGGCAGCGTGCAAGTGCCTCAAATAAATAAACAAATAAACATTAAATGTAGAATTCCCATGAAAATTAAACAGCTGGGACATAGAAGGTGTACTAGGAGGTCAATCTGCTCAAAACTAACAACTCCAAAACTAGAGTCGCCAGGTCCCTCCTGGCAATTGGGGGGGATGGGGGGGCTTAGTGGGAGGGAAGCCCAACTGATACTGAAGGAGTGTGTCTATGTCACTTCTGATGTAACCTGGAAGTGACATCATCACACAGCGTCACTGGGGCAATGCTCTGGTATTTGGGCAAAAACTCTATGGTAGAAGTAAAATTTCATGGCACCTAGATGTGTCAATATGTATTTAGATATTTCTTGACCCAAGTAAATCCTACCTTCCTCCCCATGAGGGGACTCAAGGGACTTTATAAAAACACACTCGGGAGCAGGATGACCATGAGTTCCCCCAGGAGAACAGTGGTCCCAGTACAGAAAGAGGGTCTGCTTAGGCCAAGTTTCCACGAGTGGTTCCTAAAAGATAGCGAGGGAACTGACAAATGGGGCAAGAGGTAATGGAGGCCAGACACCATACCTCCCCCAGCCCCCTCCCCCACAGGTGAAGAGATAGAGGGAGACAGAGCCATCCCCTTACCTGAAGCTTGAAAGAGATGGGAGAAGGGCATAGACCAGCTAGGGTCACCCACCTCCAGGCAAGGCTGGAGACCTCCCAGAATTATAACCAATCTCCAGACTACATAGATCACTTATTTATTGGTTGATTTGTTTGTTTATAGCATTCATTCCACTTCTCCTGGAGAAAATGAATGCTTGGAAAGATGGACTCCATGGTACTATACCCTACCAAGGTCCCTCCCCTCCCTAAACCCCACTGTCTCAGGCTCTACCCTCAAAACTCCAGGTATTTCCCAACCCAGAGTTGAAAACCCTGAGAACGGTAAAATCTATGGTTGAGCCTGCTGCTTAAGTGACTGTGGAACAGAAAGGTCAAGCCCATAAATAAAAGGAATCTCCCTCCCCTGTACCTTAACTTGGCTCTTGTGTCCTCTCCTGTTGGGTGCAGAAGCTGCTGGACCAGATATGCCCTAGGGCTACCCCCAGGCAATGAGCTACCTCTTCATTTATTTTTGCTTGATTTAATTGGTTTGTAGAATTACCACCCACCATGGTATGACTCAGCAGGGATCTCAGGGCCACTTAAAATGTAAATCCAATACACCGGGTTTTTTTTTAAAAAAAAGATACATATAAATTGACTGAATAATGTAGTCTGCATGAAAAACAGAAGTACCAGAGCTTCAAAATAAGGTCTACCTTGTCAACTGTCCCCTTCCATTCCATTCCTTGTCAACCATGGAGTCCAAAGCAGATGTCATCCATGGAGTCCAAAGCAAAGTCATCCATGGTATTGTACATAGACACTGCAAGTTGTTTTGCTGACAGATTTTCAACAAGCTGTTGTTGTTTTTCCCCCTGTACTTTCCTGCAGCTCTCTGTGACCCTGGCTTGCTATACATGCTGTGTAATTTGAGATGACCTTAGACCAGTACACCCTAGACGAATAAGTCTTTTACCACTTCTGCAATTGCAGTGGAGGTTAATGTGTGGCATCTTCTTTAAATTACAAGGCTGCGGTCTTTACAATATTGTCGCACCGTCTTGATATGCAGATTGTTTCTTTCACAGAGGCATTCCTAGAAAAAAAAAAAACACTTGTAACCTCATTTGTAATTCTAATTGAATTTCACAGATGCATTTCTCTTGGCAGTGTCTCAGTTCCGTGCAGGTCTTGCCATGATAATGTAGTCAGCATGGGAGGAAAACCACTAACAAGAACCCAAAACAAAGTATACCTCATAAGGCATCAAAACAAAAACCCACTTACCATATTTTTCGCTCCATACCATGCACTTTTCCTCCCCAAAAAAGTGGGGGGGAAGTGTGTGCGTCTTATGGAGCGAATATGGAGCTTTTCTTACCTGTAACAGGGCTCTTTCTTCAGCAGGAACGCAGGGGAACGCCATTCAGGCTGGCATCCCAGCCTTCCCCGCCCCTCCCTGCTGGGCCTGAGCTGTTAAGACTTAAAAGGGAAGCGGCAGGAAAAACCCCACCAGGCTAAGTACTCTTTCCCTTTAAGTGCTTTTCCCCTTTAAGACAGCCAGCAGCAGAAAGCCCCGCCCACAGATTAAGCTCCGTGGCTACTTTGCACAGAAAGGCCTGGCTTTGCATGGCATGCCCACGACTCTCTTCTTTCCTTTCTCTATCTTTCTTCCTTCCTTCCTTCCTTCCTTTCCTTTTTTCTGTCTGTCTGTCTGTCTCTCTCTCTGTCCCCACCTTTCTTCCTTTCTCTTTCTCTCTCTCTCCTCCTCCTTCCTTCCTTCCTTTCTCTCTCTCTCTCTTTCTTTCTGTTTCATTTTTTCCTGTTTTCCTCCTCTTATGATCAGGTGTGTCTTATGGAGCGAAAAATATGGTAATTGTTTTTGTATGTGGTGAGGTCGAGGATATCCGCATCTACCCAAAGTTGGTGGTGAAGTCCAAAGCAAAAGAACACTTTTGAAGTCTAGACTTTTGTCTCTGCCTTTCCTCAATTCTATGCAGGTCTCAGAATTATTTTTAAAGCATTCTAATTGTATTTCTAGTCTTGCTTTCCAATTTTGGGCTATGTCTAATCAATCATTCAGTCAAATACTAACAACCCTACTGAAAGGGTAATACTCCTTCCTTCCATGATAGATATGCCAAATTTTATAGAGCTGCCACCTGAAGAGCTCTAAGGAACACACAGCAAGGCCTTTCTAAGATGACAGCATCAAGGTACAGAAGTATGCAAGTGGAGACCTGCAAGAAACTCACTGGACTGACTATTCCATTCCCCCCACCTTTGCTTCCTCCATGTTCCCCCACTTCTCTGTCCCTCAGACCGATTTCCCACAAGCACTGCCCCGGCGCTGCCCTGGCATTGGGTCCTCCGTTTGCCCTGACTGCAGCTTCAATTTCACACTATTTGCTGCGGGGCACATTTTGACCCGGGGCTTCACGCAATTTCCTCTGCGGCTTCGGTGATACTGTTTTTTGAGGATCACCGTAGCCGCGGAGGAAATTGCGTGAAGCCCCAGGTCAAAATGTGCCCTGCAGCAAATAGTGTGAAATTGAGGCTGCAATCGGGGCAAACGGAGGACCCGACACTGGGGCAGCACCGGGGCAGCGCTTGTGGGAAATCGGTCTCACTCTTTCTCCCTCCACCTGTTCTTTCTCCTCCATGCCTGTCACTTCCTCTCTCTTTCTGCCACCCATCAGTCTCCCAGCTGCCTGCCTGCTTCCTTCCCCTCCCAGCAGCAGTGGTAGCAGTGGCTCTTCAGGAATCACAACAGATCTCTGAACTACAGAGATCAGTTCACCTTAGAGCTGCCAGCACTAGAGTTACCAAATCCTGGAGATTTGGGTGGTGGATCCTTGGTAGGGTGAGGTCTGGGGAGGGAAGCAACCTCAGCAGGGTATGATGCCATAGATCCCACCCTCCAAAGCAGTCATTTCCCCCCAAAATGACCCTCCAAAGCAGTCATGATATCTTGTCATCTGGAAAGCAGCTGTAATTACATAACATAGCCAATGTTGGATCAGGTTGATGGCCCATCCAGTCCAACACTCTATCACACAGTGGCCAAAACTTAGGTGCCATCAGGAGGTCCGCTGCTGGGGCCAGGACACTAGAACCCACCCACACTGTTTCCCCCCCAACCTGGAGGTTGGCAATGTTAGTTCCCCTAGAGGAAATAGCTGCTTGGAGGGTAGAGATTATGGCATTATATCTGTCTGACGTCTTTCCCCTCCTCAAATCCTGCCCCTCAAATCTCCAGGAAATTCCCAACCTGTAGTTGGCAACCCTATATCCTTCCTATCCAACAGCCAACCTACCTTTATCTGCCCTTCTGTCTTCAGCTGTCCATCACCTCTGTCCCTGCAGCATCTACCTAGGACAACTATGGTCTTTCTCCACAGTGGGGACCAAAGCAGCTTACATTATTCTCCTCTCCTACTTTCTATCTGCACACTAACTCTGTGAGGTAGATTAGGCTGGAAGCATGTCACCGGCATAACAATACCTAGTGTGAATCTATGGCAGACTGGTGATTTGAACCTGGCTCTCGCAGACTAGGGTTGCCAGGTCTGAGTTGGAAAATACCTGGAGACTTTGGGGGTGGAGCCAGGAGAGGGCGGGGTTTGGGGAGGGGAAGGGCCTCAGCAGGGTACAATGCCACAGAGTCCATCCTCCAAAGCAGCCAATTTCTCCCAGGGGGGCTGATCTCTGTCAGCTGGAGATCAGTTGTAAAAGTGGGCGATCCCCAGGCCCCACCTGGAGGCTGGCAACACTGTCACAGACCCTACTCTGAAGCTCTCACTGCTACACCACACTGGCTTTCATAGGGTGGCTGCTGTTGAACAGTAACAAGCAGCCAGGCCTACTTGAGTCATGCAAGTCAGGTGGTATCAAGTCACCCTGAGGCTGCTGCCTGGCTTAAGGTTGTCAGCCTCTAGGTGGAACCTGGTGATCCCCCGGAATTACAACTGAACTCCAGACATCTCTGTCAGAGTCTCTAGTAATCAGCACTCAACAACGTTCCTTAAGCAGGATCAGTTTATTGTAGTCAGTTTACTATACTTCTCTGAACACTATCTGTGTTAAGACTGAAGAGGGAAACCGGGAAAGGGATTTTATACGGGGTTCAAACTGGGGTGTCAGATGGCTACTAGCCAATGAATGCCACGTTACCCTCGTGCGGAAAATAACGGCTTTTACTTCCAAGTGGGAAACTCACAAGAGAAACCTGAGATCTTATGTAAATAGGGACAAATGCTAGAGGAGAATCTAAACAGAGACAAATGCCAGAGGAGAATCAAAAGTAAAATTTCAGTGTCAACAACCTCCCCACCCCCACCCCCCATTTTCTTATAGCGGCCACTCTCTTTATCCCCACCTTTTATTTATGGCAGCCTAGCTGACAATCTGTCCCCCTGGTGAAAAGGATTGCTTTGGAGGGTGAATTCTGTGGCATTATACCCTGCTGAGGCCTCTCCCCTCCCCAAACCCTCAGAGTTCATCACAAAATCTCCAGGAATTTCCCAACCTGGAGCTGGCAAGTCTAGTCAGGCCTGGCCTCAATGAATCCTCCCCCCAAGGTCAAAATCTGCCTGGAAAGGGCCCTGCCTCCTCCCCCTGGCCTTTTGCTCACAGAAATGGAAGCCTGGGATACTCTGCTTGCCTGGCAACCGACACAGAAGGAATCCAGTGCTTAAAGCTACAGGCACTCCTGTCAAGGTCTGACATTTCCCACTCGGGAGGTGGGATGCGGCTATCTGACTACGGACTATTTCCCCCCTCCTGCGGAATGTGCTCCTTTTCCTTGCTTACACCTCCGCCTCTGTCTCTTCCTTATCTATGGCCTTGGCTAAGTCTTCTCACAGGCTATGTTGCTAATGGGGAATTTTCCTACAGGTGCAAACTGCTTTTCTTTCCCGCTTCTCACCCTGGGAATAAACAGACCTGGGTTTGGGGCGCCTTTTTTCACTGTATCATGATTGGTAGATGTTTACTTACACTGTAGTTCGAATACACTATATAACTGAATCAGAGCATGCCTCACCTATCCATTACTGACTCAACAAGTGTGTAACGGTGGATCCGCCAACAAATAAAAGAAATTCTTGTTTAAGACCCTTTGTTTTTGGTTTGAAATCTATTGGACTCTCACAACTCCTTTTATTATTATTTTCAGGTTTGTTTTTTTTTTTAAACAACACGATTTATTTTCTTTTAGATGTCACTTTTCTGGCTAACCTGGGGCTCTCTTCAGTTTTGTAGAAAGATATGTCTTGCCCTTTCACAGCTCCAGTCACTGGATTTCTGTGTAAGGCAGGTAACCACCCCCCTTCTCTTTAGTGAGAGGCAATATGGAGGAGAATACTCCCATGTTACAGCACCCCAGGAGTAGTTAAGCCCGGCAGACTTGACCTGAATAAACCAGATGGATCCCAGACAGGCAGGCCTTATAATTGTGCCCTAGCAAAAACCCTGGCAAGCGTGACCAAGTGTGAGAGTTCTGCTCAAAGTAGTCAAGGATCAGATCTTGGTGGGTTAACCAAAGTTCTTTATTTCCAATCTCTACATTAGTACAGCTTCTCGGATTATTGTCAGAGATGAGACAGATAATACAAGCAGGTCTATTATACCATTCCAAGGAGTTTGAATTACCCATAGGTAGCCAATCACTATAGGGGAAAATTGGCGGGCAAAAAGGAATTCTGACCGTTTGGTTCTCACAGGAAAGAAAGTGAGGTGTCAAGCTGTAAATTTCCTTTCCCAAACCAGACCCCTCAGATGTTACTAGTTCACATAACAATCAATGGCCTCAAGGCTTTTGCATGTGATAAGAGATGAGAGGTATCCTCCCTTGAAGTCCCAGCCGGGGCGGCTGGAATGCGGAGGCAGGGATGTGAGAGGCCTCCTTGTTCTCATACATTACAGATGTCACCCTCCCGCTTCAATTGCTACAAACTCCAGGCCTGGTCAAGCAGTAAAACATGGCGGTTACAAACACAGAATAAAACATAGAGTAACATAGAGGGTACAGGCATGATTACTATGATGTCTGAATTAGCAGATTCTGACACCAAGCTGCAGCCTCCACCCTGACATCTGCATATGCCGGACAATGGACCTGCTTCACCCTGGAGCTAACACCATTCAGTCTGGATCACTAGTCCTAGCAGTCTCCCCTCACCTTTTCATACCCACATTTTATTCACAAGAACGGCGCCCCTCTTTCCCACTGAACACCAAAGGAGGGCCACCCAGCAGCACTGTCTCCTTTTAATTAGCCCTCCAGATCACCAGAGGAAGCAACCAGAGTTTCAGCGCACACCCTATTTTACATCCAGAATACCCACATAAGAACATCTCCTGTTCTTCTTGTCTATTCCAGAGAACCCTATTCAGTGTTCCCAAAACCATTGTTTTACCTTTTGGTTAATCCCATCAATTCTTTGGCTGATTCCACACTAGTTGTTGCCCCGGTGTCACTGCTCGATAAAATCCGGGATAGAGCAACAGTTTCCCACTTGTTGCTCTGGGTCTGCAGTTGGCCCGAATGTAATGCTCGGTTCCCCCGAATCTTCTGTTTTCGGGATTTTTAGGGGTTGTTTTTTTTTTGCCATGGGAGTGAAGTCAAGTGGGGAACTCCGAAATCGGGGTTTCTTGCTCCACCCCTTTAACGCCCCTCTGCTTCTTTCCCTCCCCTTTCCCGCCTATCCTTTCCTTTTCCTGCCCTGGTGCAAGTGGGGTTTTTTGTTCCCCCCTTTGTTGCATTACCACAACATGACATGACATTAATCCATCATTGTGTGGTTAACATTTTTTCTGAGGCCAATATACTGCAGGTGGCATGGTGGTGTGGACACAATTTTTGCAGGGGTTACATGTGTTGTTGATGTCTCCACATTTCTGTGTTGCATTGTTTGCACAAAAATCATGCCTGAGTCATGCAACTATAAAAATATGTATTGATGGCTTTGTGGCACAGCGCGAGCTATTTTTTTGTCCCCCCCCCCCAGTTGCATTACAACAACACGACGCAACATTGATCCATCGTTGTGTGGTTAACATTTTTTGCGGGGCCAATGTATTGTAGATGGCATGGTGGTGTGGACACAATTTTTGCAGGGGTTACATGTGTTGTGTTACATGTTCCCCCTCCATTTCCCATCCCTTTCCCACCCTCCATTTCCCCTCCAACCCTGGCACAAGCTTTTTTTTCTTTTCACAGGAATTTCCAAATGGCGAAAGTGATAACATGATGCAGTAATGGGAGCATGGAGGTCCGCCTATGTTAAACTCCGCCTATATTAAAAAGGGGGAAAGGGTGGGTGCAGGGGTCCTTTCGTAAAAAAAGAGGTGCAGGAGCTCATTAGCATAACTTATTTGCATATGCCACACCCCCTGACGTCACCGGAAGTGTCAGAAGGTCACACACCCCTGACATCACTGGAAGTGTGTCAGAAGGCAATACCCACGCTCAGGCTCCACCCCAAAAATCTCCAAGGTATTTCCCAACTCAGAGCTGGCAAGCCTATCTAATGGCAAAGGAAGGAAGGAAGGAAGAATGAGGGAGGAAAGGAGAAGGAAGGAAGGAAAGGAACAGGAAAGAAGGAAGGAAGGTAGGTGGGGGGAGAGAGAGGGAAGGAAGGAAGGAAGGAAGGAAGGAAGGAAGGAAGGAAGGAAGGAAGGAAGGAAGGAAGGAAGGAAGGAAAGAAAGAAAGAAAGAAAGAAAGAAAGAAAGAAAGAAAGAAAGAAAGAAAGAAAGAAAGAGAAAGAAAGAAAGAAAGAAGGTAGGTAGGTAGGGGGAGAGAAGAGAGGAAGAAAGGAAGGCAGGTAGGCAGACAGACAGACAAAGGTAGGTAGGTAGGGGAGAGAGAGAGAGAAGGAAGACAGACAGACAGAGGAAGGTAGGTAGGTAGGTAGGTGGAAGAGAGAGAGAAGGAAGGAAGACAGACAGAGGAAGGTAGGTAGGTAGGTAGGTGGGAGAGAGAGAGAGAAGGAAGGAAGACAGACGGACAGAGGAAGTTAGGTAGGTAGGTAGGTGGGACAGAGAGAGAAGGAAGGAAGACAGACAGACAGAGGAAGGTAGGTTGGTAGGTAGGTAGGTGGGGGAGAGAGAGAGAAGGAAGGAAGGAAGCAACAGGAAGGTAAGTAGGTGGGGGGAGAGAGAGAGAGAAGGAAGGAAGACAGACAGACAGGCAGACAAGGTGTTTCCCTCCCCCCCCCTTGCTTGGGCCCCAGTGGCTTAAAGCCACTCAGGCCCAGCTCTTCCCTTACTACCCCCCCCACGACCCAGGAATGGTGAGGAGGGGGAGGGCTGGGGGCTTGTCCCTGGCCCAGCACCTTGCTGGGGGCCAGGGAGGGAGATGGGGTGGGTGGGTGGGCTGGGGGCTTCTCCCTGGCCTGGCGGCGTGCCCCCGGGCCAGGGGGGGAGATGGGGGGGTGGGCGGGCTGGGGGCTTCTCCCTGGCCCGGTGGCGTGCCCGCTGGCCAGGGAGGGAGATGGGGTGGGTGGGCGGGCTGGGGGCTTCTCCTTGGGCTGGGGGCTTCTCCCTGGCCCGGCAGTGTGCCCGCTGGCCAGGGAGGGAGATGGGGTGGGTGGGCGGTCTGGGGGCTTCTCCCTGGCCCGGCAGCGTGCCCGCTGGCCAGGGAGGGAGATGGGGTGGGTGGGCGGGCTGGGGGCTTCTCCCTGGCCCGGTGGCATGCCCGCTGGCCAGGGAGGGAGATGGGGTGGGTGGGCGGGCACGCCGCCGGGAGAGCGATCGGGGGGAGGGAGGCTGGAGCCTTCTCCCTGGCCCGCGGCTCGCCGCTGGCCAGGGAGGGCGATGGGGGGAGGCTGGAGGCTTCTCCCTGGCCCGCGGCTCGCCGCTGGCCAGGGAGGGCAATCGGGGGGGAGGGAGGCTGGAGGCTTCTCCCTGGCCCGCGGCTTGCCGCCGGCCAGGGAGGGCGATGGGGGGGGGCAGGAGCCTTCTCCCTGGCCCGCGGCTCGTCGCCGGCCAGGGAGGGTGATCGGGGGGGGGCAGGAGCCTTCTCCCTGGCCCGGCGGCGAGCTGCAGGCCAGGGAGGGCGATCGGGAAGGGCCTGGAGCCTTCAGCCTGGCCCCGCGGTGAGCCGCGGGCCAGGGAGGGGGATTGGGTGGGGGGGACTCGGCGTCAGGGCAGACTCGCGAGCGCCGAGGAGGCTGCAATGGGCCGGCGGGCCGGGGAAAGCGAGCTGGGGGGCGGGGCTTGATTATGTGCCCGCCCCCGCCGACTCTCTCCAGGAGCGTTGCTCCGGTGCGCCCCGGCCCCAACGGAGCCCTGGGTGGGTGCATGATGTACTTTCCCAGGAATTATGAAAAACGTTGGCCAATCATGACTTTGTTGCGTCACAACATCATAATGAAACTCCACTTATATATTTTTTTTAAAAAAAAGAGGGGGGAGACGGGTGGGGGCTCAAGATTCTGGGCAAGGACAGATGTGGAAATGAAGAACCGGCACCAACCCAGGTCAGATTCCTGTAATGCAGAAATATGCACACTGATTTGGACCAATTAAACCTGGGAGGAAAGGGAAGCAAAGCACTTGTGTGGAATCGGCCTTTGTCACACAAGGCCATCACACTAGCATGACCCCAGGTCCCTTTTTCCAAAGAAGAAGAAGAAGAGGAGGAGGAGGAGGAGATGGAGATGGAGATGGAGATGGAGATTAGATTTATACCCTGCCATTCACTCAGAGTCTCAGAGTGGCTTACAAATGCCTTTCCCCTCCCCTCCCCACAATAGACACCCTGTGAGGTAGGTGAGGCTGAGAGAGCTCTGACAGAAACTGCTCTTCAAGGACAGCACTGACAGAAGGTCATCCAGCAGCTGCAAGTGGAGGAGTGGGGAATCAAACCCGGTTCTTCCAGATTAGAGTCCGCACACTTAACCACTACACCAAACTGGCTATAACTAGGCAACCTGAGCTCCATTGTTGTGTGTCATGTCCGGGTGCCTAGTGACAACACATCCCCATATGGCTTGGGCTTTCTATGAGACGCTGGTCACCTCACTTTCTCTCTCCACAGACTTCTATTCTACAGGACAGATAGCTATACTTCTTTCCTAACAGCTCCCCTTTTTATTCCTGCTACTCTCTTTATTTCTAAATTGAACTTGTATGTGAGTGACTTCCTGTGTGCTGATTGTATGTTAGTGCTTTTATTTTTCTCTTTAATAAAATCAGTCTCTATTTTACCTTGGACTGGTTGAGAGTTCTCCTAAGGGAAAAATCCCCGTAAAAATAGGTGGCGATTCCTGCTAGTTACCTCTCTCACACAAAAGCCATTTTGTCTACTTCGCTAATTCCTCAACTAAAATAGGAGACAGCCTTTTTGGACAAATATAGCATCTGAAGTAACATAAATATCCAAAGATGTGGCCAACGTCACATATAGAATATAAGATATAGGTCTATTAGGTCTGGTATTCAGTTCAGGTAGGACATGTGCAGAATCACTGGTCAAAAATTTCCTTTGATGAGAGAAAGAGGATTATGCTGGTAGATGAGTTAATTTTCACATAAAATCCATTATCATACAGACAAGGAAGTAGATGGTGTTCACGCCATTTTCTGTGTTGGATAGGTATTTTGCTATGGGTGACTTGTATCCAAGCGTCTGTTCATGGAGTGGTGATTTTCCCACATTCTTCTCCATTGTGACACCACCTTCTGATCCCAGGAAAGGTCATTTCCGAGGTCATGGGACCCATGCAGAGGAATAAAGGAATGGCACAGGGTGAGGAGAGGGAAGTAAGGGGAGGGAGGGGGTAAAGTCACTCCTTGGGTGTGTTCAAACAGTGTGCTGGAGCCAGCTCAAATCGCCCCACTTCGATGCAGCTTTTTTTTTTTTACTCCGGACAATCGCGATCACACTGAAGTGCATGCCTTTTTTGTTTGGTTGTTTTCTTTCTAACTTTGCGCATGTGCATAGGCGCTTATCTGGAGATCTGAAAAAATAAAACCTTGTGCATGTGCAAAAGCAGTAAGCAAATCCTGTCTGCGGCTTACACAAGCACCGTGATTTCACTGCCCTGACAGAACACGTCCCTTTAAACTTTTTGCCTGAAACTGACCTCCTTGGGATCCCGAACTCAAAAACTAGTGGCCATTTAATTTTTTTATAGATGCGTGGGTGGAGGTGCGCTTATGCGCATATTGCTGATGCAAAAATAAAAAGGGCGGGCAAAAAGTGGAAGCCAGAAGCTTCTGCAGTGGTTTTTTTAAAAAAAGACTCAGAAGTGGCTTGACCACAGTTGAGCGATCACATCAGGGAAAATGTGCTTTCAACCAGGAGAGCACAGAAAACACCACTTAAGGACCTGGTATCAAAATACTATGCTTGTTCTGGTATTTGCTCTGGTAAGCAACGGCTGGGGACGGGAGGCTGCTGCTGCTGTCTGAACGTGCACATTTGATCTGTTTTCGAAGTGTGTCGAAGCTGGATCAAATGGCGTGTCTGAATGCACCCCTTCTGTATTTTCAACAAGCATGGCTCTGCTGATGAAAGTAAGAGGAGGGGCCGATTTCATTCATTTCCCATCTCTTCATGCCCCCCCCCCCAACCAGCATGGCAGTTCCTCAGCATGGGTCCCATGGCACCCCAGAATAATTTCCAAAGACCGGTAAGAGTTGCTTGAATGAAGAAGAATGGGGGGAAACCTCTGTCTTCTGTGTGCACGTAAACTGAGTATTGTGAGAGGCAAGTAGATGAGAGTTGATTGGTTTGAAGAATTGGAGTATTCCTTTTCTAGGAGTGTGTTCAGTCCTGGGATCTTGGATTCTTGTTTAAGAGATTTAAAGCAGATAGCCTAAACCATCCCTAGAGATCACTGTTGCTAATGGTATGGTTTATGGAGGACCCATGGTTCATAGATAAAGCATCTGCTTGGCATGCAGAAAGCCGCAGGTTCAATCCTTGACATTTCCAGATTAATAGACCAGGCGATGTGAAAGATGTCTACTTGAATCACTGGACAGCTTCTGCCTGTCAATGGAGACAGTACTGACTTTGACAGACCAATGGTTTGATTTGGTATAAGAAGAAGAAGAAGAGAAGAAGAGAAGAAGAGATTGGATTTATACCCCGCCCTCCACTCCCCAAGGGAGTCTCAGAGCGGCTTACAAACTCCTTTTCCCTTCCCCTCCCCACAACAGACACCCTGTGAGGTAGGTGGGGCTGAGAGAGCTCTTTCCCAAGCTGTCCTTGAGGGAACAGCTGGTACAGAGCTATGGCTTGCCCAAGGTCATCCAACCAGGTGCAAGTGGAGGAGTGGGGAATCAAACCCGGTTCTCCCAGATTAGAGTCCGCGCATTTAACCACTACACCAAACTGGCTCTCAGCTTCATAAGGCAGCTTCATAAGGCAGCTTCATGTGTGTATTCATTTATTTTTACCTATTTCTCTCTCTCCCCGGGCACCAAAATCCCAGTTGGAATTGACTTTCTTTGTTTCTGGTGAAAATGCAGGCTCTAGTATGATCAAGTCTTCAAGGGAGAAGAGTATCTTAAAATTCTGAACAGCCATTGAAAACACCTCTCAGCACACCTTTTTGGCACATAGATGGTATTTAACGGCACTCTTCTAGTCATGCTTGAAGGTCATAGGGGTGGTGAAAGGCTCTCTTCAGACCCGGGCTGTTTAAGCCTACAAATAAACAAAAGATCCTAAATGTTGTAATGTGTCATTCAGGATAACCCCAGTCTACACTTTCAGGACTTTGTATAGCAGTAATTTTCAGGAAAGGTCAAGTGAGGGGTGGGGAAGAGTTGTAATTTTGATGGCTGCGAACAATTGTCTTCATTATACAGCAAAGAATGGATTCTTTACTAACAATACAAACAAAGTAGGTCGTCTTTACTAACAATACATACAAAGTAGGTCGTCCCCCCCCCCTCGGAACAACCGTGCTGACATTTTGAGATCTGCTAAAGCTGCAGTCAGATTTGACAAATAATTTCTCGGAGCAGGGTCTTATCTCGTACAAATGAGGTTGATTATTTGGTGAGTATTTCAGAAATGGAACTGACTTTCCATCGATAATGCCGAAGCTTAAAAGACATGTCGCTGGAAAATCTCTGACGTTCTCTGACTGTTCAACCAATATTTTCTTTTCTTTCGTGAGTGATGGGTGAGGAGTTTATTGGAAGGCTACAGCTGATACCACTGTGCCTTTGTTGTCCTGCTGTGGTCCAGCTGAAGCCTTTCATTTCAAGGCTTCTTAGAAACCAAAACCGACTTTACTGTGGGCATTAAAACAGTGATGGCTTCATAGTCTATGGCAGGGGTGGGCAAACTTGCTCAGCGTAAGAGCCACCTAGAACAGGGGTGGTCAATCTTGCTCAGCGTATTAGCCGCATAGTATAAACATCAGATGTTTGAGAACCACAAGACATGAACATATATTACCTCTTTCTTTTTTTTTGAAAATAAGCAAATTTGCTTTTTATGAACATTAAATGAGACTGCCAAAAATAATAACAAAAGGGGTAAAAGCAGATATTGATAATGATATTAATTTGTCCAATGATATTTGTTTGCTAATGATATTTAGCTTCCCCAGCCACCCTGCCGGGAGCCACATAATATATGTGAAATAGCAGCATGCGGCTCCCGAGCCACAGTTTGCCCACCCCTGGTCTATGGGAATAAATCCAATCAAACTGGTTCTTCTTGGTAGGCTCCTTGCATTGACAACTGTTCTTTTTCACATTGGAGCCCAAGTGATCTCATACCTCCCAAATACAGCCATTACTCCTCCAAGTTGACCTCCAGTATATAGCCACTGTGAGTATACTTGTTGAGACTATTGATAATGTTCAGAGACCTACAGTGAAATCTTATGGAGAGTTACTCCAGTTTAAGCCTACTGGAATCAAAGCACAAAGACTGGAACGACCTTGCTCTGGATTGCATTGCTACAAGAGGGAGGTCCATCCTGACCATAGACTGATTTACTTGTATTCACCCTGCTGATTTCACTAGGGCAGTGGTTTCCAAACTGGATGAAAACCCAGAAGTGGGAATGACTGTTTTGTACACAGGTTGCAAGTAAGGACAAGGGACTGGGGCTCAGTGCCATAGCATCTGCTTGGCATTCCGGAACCAGTTTGAAAATTTTAAACTATTTATTTATTTATTTATTTCGATTTGTATCCCGCCTTGCCAGCGAACCGGCTCTAGGCGGCTAACAACATAAAACCATAAACATACAAAGTTAAAAACACAGCATATAAAATTTAACTCATATTAAAATACAATTAAACAGTCAAATCACAGATGGCAGCAAACAAACCAGCACCAAATACCAGCCACTTACTTATACCCTGCCAGGAGGCTTCCACCGTAGATGTTCTAGGGGTGGCTCACCACGCAATCTACTAAGGGCCATTCCCTCCGGTGGCGGCCCCAAAAGCCTGGTGGGAGAGCTCCGCTTTACAGGCCCTGCGGAACTGCAAAAGGTCCCGCAGGGCCCTGATGTTCTCTGGGAGCTCGTTCCACCAGTAGGGAGCCGCCACCGAGAAGGCCCTGTTCCTGGTGGTTGTCAACCTAGCCTCCCTCAGGCCCGGAAGGGACAGGCGATGTTGGGTGCCTAGTCAGGAACTGGTTTAAAATTTAATTTGTGGATGCCGTCTGGGGAATGTGTTGTTTTTTTTATAAGACTGTACTGAATGTTTTATATTGTATTTTATTTCCTGTTGTACATCACCCCAAGCCCTGTGAATGCGGGGACTGGGCGACTGACAAATTTAATAAATAAATGACATATAAATAAATAAATTCAGATGGTCCCAGTTTCAATCCCCAGCATCTCCAGCTAAAAGGACCAGTGAGTAGGTGATGTGAAAGACCTTTTCCTGAGACCCTGGAGAGCCACTGCCGGTCTGAGTGGACAATACTGACCTTGATGGACCAGTGGTCTGGTTCAGTATAAGGCAGCTTCATGTGTATTTATGTGGCTCCTGAGAAGTAGAGCAAGCAGGTCCCACTTCAGAAAGTTTGAGGAGCACTGCTCTAGAATTTCATCCACGTTGGGCCACTGATTTGGGGACTTTGCAGCAAAGACCACCTATGATGGTTTTATCAGAATCTCTTGCAAAAAAGGATCTCTCTCCTTCCCTCTCCCCCAAATCCTGGTACCATATACACAGGCTAGCTGAATCTTGTCATGATTTTACACTATCAAGTGAGGCAGCTTACTCCTGTGAATTCTCTGTAACTACTACAGCTAAAGCCATAGCTTAATACTGTAAACTGAGACAGAAGTGGTCTGTGAACACATGAAGCTGCCTTATATTGAACGAGACCACTGGCAGCAGCTCACCAATACCTCAGGCAGACGTCTTTCACATCACCTACAACTGGTTCTTTTTAACTGAAGACTGAATATGGGACCTTCTGAATGCAAAGCATACACTATACCACTGAGTCAAAGCACCCCTGCTTTGAACAAAAGGAATCTTGGTGTAATCACACATTTAATTATAGTAAGGCTAGACTGCATAATAAAAAGTAGAGACATCACCCTGCCAACAAAAGTCTGTATGGTCAAAACGACGGTATTCTCATCTGCAAGAGTTGGACCATAAGGAAGGTTGAGTGCTGAAGAAGAGATGCTTTCAAATTATGGTGCTGGAGACGACTCTTGAGAGTCCCTTGGGCTGCAAGGAGATCAGATCAGTCAATCCTAAAAGAAACCAACCCTGACTGTTCCCTGGCAGACTTCATAAATGGAGCGAGCAAGAGATGGAAGAGCACAAAAATGGAATTTTATTTAAACACTATGCGGCTCCCTTCTCCCTCCGGAGCTACTGCTCTAGGAGGGAGAGGCCGACTTTGCCTCCCCGAAGGAGGGAGACAGCTTGCTTGCTCGGAGTGACCTGATGTCGCTCTGTAGCTGCTTGGGGGTGGAGCCTCAGTTATAGCTTGCCCCTCAAAGTTTCTTTTCCAGTGAGGTGTACCCCCCAGGACTGGTTCTCTAAAACAGGGGTTTCCCAGCCTGCTGCCTGTGGGAACCATGGTGCCCTCTGACACCTTTTCTGGCAATTATCAGGGAGAATTACCAAGAACAATTACCAAGTGTTCTTAGAGAGTTGGTAGGACTCTCAATCAAAATCTCTCAATCAAAAGCAAGACTTTTGATTGGCCACTGGAGATCTGATGGGCTTGTGCTGATTTTCAAAACTGTTACTTTGGCAGCAACTCCCACCACAGCACAAGGAACTCCACTGTGTGACTGAAGGTACGCTGCGGCAGCCATTTTGTGGCTGAATCTGCCTCCCATGGCAGCCATTTTGTGCCTGCACCCACCAAAGAATGTCAGAATTCCACTGATACCCACAAGCTGAAAAATGTTGGGGTCCTGCTCTAAAACAATCATTTATAACATAATGGTGCCTACACTGAGTCACTGTTTGACAGTAGCTTGGTGTTTCAATACTTAATTTTGTTTAGAGACATTTTTAAGACCTTTGTCTTTCCTCGGATGTCTTTAGAAGCTTCACCCAGGGGAGAACCCCCAAATCAGCTTTGAAATTGCTCGTAGACAAAACACAGTCTAGACTCAAAGTTTTTGTAGAATTTTGAGCAGTGGGGGAAAAATAAGGGATTGTCAATAAATGTTGCATTGAATATGTGGGGGTTAAGAGCATGCCTTTTAACTATTAAAAGTGATATGTTTCTAGGGTTACAGCACAGCACATTCTCTTGGTAAGATATTCACTCTAGATATCAATGAGGAATAGAAGTCACTAGCCTGATGACTGACAGGATTTTATCTAAAACAGCTAATGAGCATCAAATTATTCTGGTTCTTTTTTTAAAAAGACATATTATTTGATCCAAAGACCTCTCGTAACAGTGATGGATTACCAAGGATGTCCTGCATTAATAGGCATTTCCAGTTCATTTTACACCTTGATTTCACTAAGAGGATCATTATTCTTTTTTAACCGCTTATTAATGTGGGCCATGGAAAGGACAAAGGCATCCGTTTTGAACGCATAGGGTATGGTCCCCCCCCCCCCCAAGAAGAGCAAGAACAATGTTTTATCCTAGGCACTTAAGCTAGGATAAGCCACAGTGGGTTTCTTAGCAATTAGCAGATAACACCCATTTTAATTATTTGGAAAGTGTTCCTAACCATCCAGGCAGTTCAGGTATAAAACCCGTTTCTTGAATGGATTGTTCTGTTTCTTGTCTCAAATGGTTTCAAGACTAAATCTGCTGTTTGGGCTGTACAGCGATGCTCAATATTTGAAGAATGCAACAATGATCAGTGCAAATGTTTGTTCTTTGTTGGGGCAGCAGAACATGGCTTGGGTCCCAAGCTTTGCTTTTCCTTGCAGTGCGCCATTTTTGGTTGTGAAGGTGGTCCTCCACAGTGGAGTGCATTTCTCCAGCTAAGTGGTACAACCCTATATGGTAAAACCTGCAGGGGGACAGTGGACCATGTTTGCATGCATCTCCTTCTGTCCTCCTTAATGTCTCAATCCAGTTTAACCCATGTTGCTCTGGGCCAAAGAGTGATTAACACATGGAATTCACTGCTACGGGAGGTGGTCGTGGCTACAAGCAAGGATGGCTTCAAGAGGGAATTGGATAAACATATGGAGCAGAGGTCCATCAGTGGCTATTAGCCACAAGGTATAGATAGGAACTCTCAATCTGGGGAAAGTGATGCCCTGTATTCTTGGTGCTTGGGGGGGGGGGCACAGTGGGAGGGCTTCTAGTGTCCTGGCCCCACTGCTGGACCTCCTGATGCCACCTGGTATTTTTGGCCACTGGGTGACAGAGTGTTGGGCTGGATGGGCCATTGGCCTGATCCAACATTGGCTTCTCTTATATTCTTATGTTCCCAACCTCACCATCCTTACAGGTTCGTTGTGCGGAGAACAGAGGAGGAGGAAACAATACTATAAATTGCTCTGGGTCCCCATTGGGCAGAAAAGCAGGGTAACATTTCATAAATACATTCTGGCTAGTTTCAGTTTTAATTAAATCCATTTTTAAAAGTTTTTTTTTCTTTTAAAAAAGAACATAATTCAAAATGTTATATTTTTCTAAATACCTGGGAACTGCCTCAAGAACATAGAGAGCTTTACCTTTTCAGCCATTTTCCTTTGAGGTGCTGTAGTCTGTGATATATTCTACATTTACAGGACTACTGTGAGCGGAGTTACACTCTTTTTTAAAGTCCACCAGCTTAGAAGAGTCTAACTCTGCTTAGGACTGCATTCTAGGATAATTCTGGGGAGCAAATGAATGTCTGCCTGTTGAAGAAAAGTTAAACTCAACAAAACAAATGAATTAGAAGAGGAGGAGGAGGAGGAGGAGGAAGAGGAGGAGATTGGATTTATACCCTGCCCTTCATAACCCAAAGGGGTCTCAGAGTGGCTTACAAACTCCTTTCCCTTCCCCTCCCCACAACAGATACCCTGTGAGGTAGGTGGGGCTAAGACAGCTCTTTCCAGAACTGTCCTTGAGAGAACAGCTCTGAAAGAACTATGTCTTGCCCAAGGTCACCCAACAGCTGCATGTGGAGGAGTGGGAATTCAAACCCGGTTCTCCCAGATTAGAGTCTGCCACTCTTAACCACTACACCAAACTGGCTCTCTAAGGAGACAGCTGGAGGTGGGGAGACTGACCACTAAAAAAAAAAAAAAAAAGAAGGCTAAGTTTTACAGCAATTAGTTTCACACCTTCCCTGGCTTGGATGGACCAGGCTAGGCAATCTTGGAAGCTAAGCAAGGTCAACCCTGGTTGGTACTTAGGTGGGAGAACACCAAGGAATGTCAGGGCTGTGACAAACAACTTCTGAATGTCTCATGTCTTGAAAACCCATAGGTCAGCTGTGACTTGATGGCAAAAAGTTTCATGTATGCGCAAATAGGGGTGCCAACCACCAGGTGGCACCTGGAGATCTCTCATTATTACAGTTGATCTCCAGGAAGCCAAGATCGGTACTCTAGATAAAATGGATGCTTTGGAGGGTGGACTCTGTGGCATTGTACCCTGATGAGGTCTCTCCCCTCCCCAAACCCCACCCACCCCAGGCTCCACCCCCAAAATCCTTAGGTCTTTCCCAACCCAGATCTGGCATCCCAATGCACAAACCTTCGGTTAGCTTTCTAGGCATCTGGTATGTCTCGTTAATGAAGTGATAAGCAAAAGCAAGGGAACTCTCTCAGACCTGTTTTGTCAAGTTCTTTCCAAACTTGAAGTTCTACTGCTTCAACAGCAACAACATTTATCACTGTTACGTGACTTCCTGAATGGGGTCTTATGGCTGCCAGTTCAGGATTTGCTTCAAAAGGGATAGATTCAGGTGGATAGCTGTGTTGGTCTGAAGCAGCAGAACAAATTTCAAGTCCAGTGGTATCTTTAAGACCAATAAAGTTTTATTCAAAGTATAAGCTTTTGTATGTATGGAGTGTGTATGCACAGGAAAGCTCATACCTTGCATAAAACTTTGTTGGTCTTAAAGGTGCCACTGGGCTACAAAAGGGAGTGAGTCTTGCAGACTTTTCTTCCTCAAGGTCTTCTTGGTCCCAATCCAAGCTTTTCAGAGGCTATTTCCAATTAAGAACATAAGAATATAAGAGAAGCCATTGTTGGACCAGGCCAATGGCCCATCCAGTCCCTGTCACACAGTGGCCAAAAATAGCAGGTGCCATCAGGAGGTCCACCAGTGGGGCCAGGGCACTAGAAGTCCTCCCACTGTGCCCCCCCCCAAGCACCAAGAATACAGTACATCACTTGCCCCAGACTGAGAGTTCTATATGTTTATCCAGTTCCCTCTTGAAGCCATCCATACTTGTCCATGGGAAAGAGTGACTGACCCATAGTCACCCAGTAGGCTTCCATGACAGAGTGGGGACTTGAACCCAGGCTTTCCAGAATCTAGTCTGACACTCTAACCACTACACCACACTGCCTCAAAAAGAACATAGTGTTGAGAGCAGCTGAGAGTCAGTGAAAGAGCAAAGGGAAGAAGAAGAAATCAGCCCCTGAAGGCACATGAGAGGTTAAAGGATCCTAGATAGGAAAATTTGGGGGGAAGAGTACAAATTGTCTCCCTGCCCACAATTCCTTGCAGTTGTGTTATCTACATTTTCTTATATTTGCCACATATTCTCAATATTCAAAATATGTAATATCTGCATTTGGCATCATATGATATTTTGATTCATTATTTGATGTTTGATAGTACTTGAGCCATAGTGTATTGTGCCATTTAATATTTGACAGTGTTTGAGAGATGGAATGCAGTGATGTTGACTATTTGACAGTGTTTGAGCAGCTCACAAGCAATCCGAAGATGCCAAAAAACCTAAAGCACTTGAATTTTTGAGTTAAAACACTGAGTTAAATAAGAAATGGGAAAATTTCAGCAAACTATACAGATTACAAGAGATGGGACCCACGGAATCTGCGGGGGAGAGGAGAAGGTGGCAATCCACCCCCCCACCTCGCGCCTCCATCCCTGCCCCGCTTCTTTCCGGTGAGGCCTGGCTGGGCCAGGCCTCGCTGCCCCCCGTCCCTCCCCCGTTTCTTCCCGGCGAGACCTGGCTGGGCTAGGCCTCGCCGCCGCCGCCCCCCCATCCCTGCCCCGCTTCTTCCCGGCAAGGCCTAGCAGGGCCGGGCCTTGCCGCCGCTGCCCCCCCCGTCCCTCCCCCGTTTCTTCCCAGCGAGACTTGGCTGGGCTGAGCCTCGCCACCGCCGCCCCCCCCGTCCCTGCCCCGCTTCTTCCCGGCAAGGCCTAGCTGGGCCGGTCCGGGCCTTGCTGTCGCCACCCCCTTGTCCCTCCCCCGTTTCTTCCTGGTGAGGCCTGGCTGGGCTGGGCCTCGCCGCCACCCCCCCATCCCTGCCTCATTTCTTCCCGGCGGCGCGATTAGGGCCGAGGCCTACCGAGGCATTCCTTAGCCGGTGGTGCAATTAGGGCCGAGGCCCGCCGTGCCCCCTCCCCCAGCCCCCTCCCCCCGTCCTTCAGCAGGTGGCTGGGCTGCAGCCACCCGGCTGCCAACAGCTCATCCGCCACCGCCGGGCAGGTAAGTCCCGCGCATGCGTGGGTATTTTTTTTAACTTTTGGGAGGATGTAAGTTTTCTAAAAAGAGATTTAGGATTTTTCTGCAGATGGGGGGATCGCCCCCCATCTGCAGAACCCCCCTCTGCCCCCCAAGTGCCCCCCGCATGGATTTAGGTATCCACACGGGGGGGGGGCACTTGGGAATTAGATATATAGATGCTGTAGTTTCTTATTACTGGTAGGGTTTTTCCTTATGGAGACAGCTGTTTGGGTGTCGTACCCAGCCCATTTTGAGGTTAGTGATACTTGTCCACTCATCAGTTCAGCTTTCATCCTGTTTGCCAGTTGCAAACAGGGAGGTGATTTTTTGACAGACTGTTTATAGGCCTCCTTGTGACTCTTTGGCATGTAGCTTCAACATATTTCTTCCTAGCAGCACAGTACAGCACAACTGGCTTTTGGCGCATTCATGTTCTTACGCAGCCAGATTAGTTCTGCCATGCTGATGTTCTACTTTGTAGGCAATTGTTTACATAGGCATTAAATCAATAAGAAATTATATAAATCAGGTATAAATAAATACTGTTCCGGGGGTGGGGGACACACTATTTGGTGTCCATCTGGCATCAGATCCTCAGCCATGTTAATGACTACTGATCTGGATTAGCAGTGTTTTGGGTCACGTGCAGTGTTGGAAAAACAACAACAATGCAAACCTTTTCCCCAGGTGTTTGAATTGTTGAGTGCTGAACCAAAAAGACTTGAGGATCAACTCACATCACAGCCAAAATGGCAAATTCAACTGTCAAACACACTTGCCATTAAATTAATGTCATCCTGACTTGTGCTACAAATAGGTTCACTTCTCTTTCTAGTAAGGAAAACAGTGTGCTTTTCCACATTTTTATTTTTGTTGCCTGTGTGCCCATATTGCATCTTTCTTTTTGTTGCCAGTGTGCCCATATTGTGTCAGCATATTTTTGCTCCCTCTGGTGGTCTCTTCAATATTACACCGCTGTATCTCTGGCTTATTTCCACGTGAGGAAATAAACCAAAGTAGCATCACTGTAATATTGAAGTGACCACTAGAGGGAGCAAAACATGAGCAGAAAAGGGAAAATGTCATATGGGCACACAAGTGACAAAAATAAGACTGTGGAAAAGCCCAATGCCTTGTCTACAGTAAATCCAGGGGTCCTTTGGGGCTGGAGCGAGGCAGAGCAAAGCTCCGCCAGCTCAAGAGTGGCCACTAGGGCAACCACAGGCCAAATCAGATTCTCTGATCTGATTCGGCCCGCTGCCAAATTGCTGCTGAAATTCGGCAGCAACTTTAAAAGTGACTGGAGGGGAGGCGGTTTGAAGGAGAGGCTCCAAACTTGCAGGGTAGCTGCTGGAACCTCTCCTCAAAATACCCACCAAGTTTCAAGAAGATTGGACCAGGGGGTCCAATTCTACGGGCCCCCAAACAGGTTGCCCCCATTCCCTCCATTGTTGTCTATGGTAGGAAAAAAGTAACTTTTTCCCACCATAGAGAACAATGGAGGGGGTGGGACAACCTGTTTGGGGCCCCATAGAATTGGACCCCGTGGTCCAATCTTCTTGAAACTTGGTGGGTATTTGGGGGAGAGGCCCCAGCAGCTATCCTGCAAGTTTGGAGCCTCTCCCTCAAACCCCCTCTCCTCCAGCCCCTCATATACCCTATGAGTTTTTGCCATTGATTTCAATGGCCCATAGGGTATAATGAGGCTGAAACTGACATTCCCTTTCTGACTTCCGGTGATGTCAGGGGACGTGGCATATGCTAATAAGTTATGCTAATGAGTTATGCTAATGAGCTCCTGCACCTCTTTTTCTACAAAAGGACCCCTGAGTAAATCCATCTCTATTTTTTTATTACTGAGGTAGGAATTATTGGCAGATCTTGCCCTTGTAGTGTAGCTTTCAGCTGTTAAACTTGTTATATCTCATTTTTTATGTGCCTGGTTGTAAGTTGCCATCTATTTCTTTTGTTGGTTAATGTCATTTGCTTTCCCTTATGCAAAAGCTATGATCTAGTCTAATCCTGCATAATTTGCTAATCATACTATTCCTGCTCTGCCTTTATTCTACATTCCCTTGGGCAAGTAGTAAATTTGGTATGTATTAAAAAAGGGGATGTGAAGACTGGGAAATCCACTGTTTGTGCAAACCACATTGATACTGACATACACAGTATGTATGCAGTACACATAGAAGATCCCAATGTTAATTGTCCAGCTGATTGAGAGCCAGTCTGGTGTAGTGGTTAAGTGCGCGGACTCTAATCTGGGAGAACCGGGTTTGATTCCCCACTTGCACCTGGCTGGATGACCTTGGGCAAGCCATAGCTCTGTACCAGCAGTTCCCTGTACCAGCTGTTCCCTCAAGGACAGTTTGGGAAAGAGTTCTCTCAGCCCCACCCACCTCACAGGGTGTCTGTTGTGGGGAGGGGAAGGGAAAGGAGTTTGTAAGCCGCTCTGAGACTCCCTTGGGGAGTGGAGGGCGGGGTATAAATCCAATCTCTTCTTCTTTTTCTTCTGATGTATGTTGGGTCTTAGATATGTAAAGGATGCTTTGTACGATACAGTCCCTACACAGGTACCAATTTGTGTACCAAATTATCCTTGCCTGCTTCTGTCCTAACGTGGTGAAGTGGTGGCCAGCCTCCTGACATTAGTGCCAGTGTGGCAGCTCCTTACTGTACTCCTTAAGTCATGGTTTTACATTTCATGCTGTCAAGCAGTAGTTACACTTTCCAATAAGACTAGAAATTTTTTTTCACAAAAGATCTTGAACACAAACCTGATCTGAACATGCGTGGGAAGTAGACATCTTAACAGCTGTGTATCTCACTTCTTGTTCAAAAGTTCAGGATCTTCTATTTACAAATCAATTCCTAGGTAATATATAAGTATTGTCCAATGACTGACCACGCTTGAAGCTAAGGATGGGAATGATAAATGTGGCAGGTGGGCTTTGCAGTGCACCCTATCCCTGTACCCTTGTAGCTGGGCAATTGAGGTGTTCCTTTCAGCTTAGCCATATCAAGTTTGCCACTTGAAAAATGACTCCTAATATTTATTCCTACTTTAATGGGCAAATGCATGGGAAGAGATTCCATCAATGTAACTACATATGGAGTTTAAAATTAACATTCATCTAACCTTTGAACTGCGGCAGAGGCCCCTGTCAACTCTGGCATGTCTGCTTCTCATGAATAAATTCAAATGTACCATCTCTGGTAAAGAAAGAGTGCCAGCTGTCAAGGTTTGAAGCAAAAGTTATAGCTTCCTATGATTAAGTGCAGGTCTGCAGAACAGATAATCCTCTACATAGTAATAAAACATTTTAGAGGATCCAAGGAAGGCACAAGATTTGATTTCTCAAGCTGCATGACACACAACCGTGTCTGACAGTTGCTTAAATGTCAGACGCAAATCACTATTATTGTTTTTGTCTTGTGCAGTTCCATATTGTTCCTTGGCTGGACATGTTATTTTGGTTATGACCAGGGCTGTGTGAGCCACCACTTCCTGATCCTCAGATGTCTCTTGAGTCTTACCAACATTATTTGGATTCCTTCAGAATTTCTCAGATGTTTCACCTGTGGAGGAATCCCCCAACATGTATGTGAATTCCATTTCAGGTCAAAGTTGGGTGGCAGCTCAAATTATTGCCTGTGACAGCAACTTTCAAAGGGGTAACCATGTTCGTTTGTTTCAGTAGAAGCTAGAAGTTGCCATGAACTTCCTTGGAAACTCTTATGGAAGTTGAACATATATTTTTGACACCTATGAATCTCAAATCTCACCTTGCAGCCAAACAACTTAAGAAGCTTTGAACAGGTATCATTAGAAATTTGGAAGAAATGGCAACCCTTCTGGTTAGGGAAAGTCTCAAGATGGGCACCCCTTGAAACTATCCACAAGGAAGTGCAAGAAGTTAAATGGTGGGAAATGCTAAAAAATAAAGGCTATTATAGAGTGGGCGATATGTTTAGTGGTGGAAATTTAAAACCCTTACAGGAAATAACAGAAGAGATAGGTAAACATTATTGGTTAAAAATAGCAGGGCTATATAAGTCAGTTAAAAAGATCAGTGAAAAGGAAGACCTCTGGACAGTTGCACCAATGGAAGAAATATACAAAGAAATGGCTAAGCAAAAAAAGGGACTGGTAGGGAAAATATATAGAAAGATGATAACAAATAAAAATAAAATAATAGACTATTTACAAAAGAGATGGTGCCATAAAGGTCAGATGACAGAGAGGTTGGCTGAAAAAATTATGAAAGGACTAGAGGAGATTAAGGTAACCAGATATAAAGAACTTGAATACAAATTCCTTACAAAATGGTACAAGACACCAGCATAGCTAGCTAATATGTTTCCAGAATTGAGTTCCCTGTGCTGCCACTGTAACCACTCTAAGGGTTGGTACGCACACATGTGGTGGGAATGTGTAGAAGTAAAGAGCTTTTGGGGGGGAATTATTGAAATTATCAGAAAAGTATGCAATATAACACTAACTATAGACTTTAATCTAATGATGTTAAGTACAATAGGAAGCCAGTTATTGGATAGGTCTATTCAAAATCTAGTCAAGGCTATGATACTGGCAGGAAAGGCGGTCATTGCTCTGGGTTGGAAAGACAAAAGTAAATGGACAATAGAAATCTGGCACAACTATTTGTTTGACTTTATACAGTCAGATATTGTGGCGTCAATCAACAAAGGAATATCATGGGAAGAAAAATCCACGGAAATCAAGACCAGATGGAAGACCTACCTAGACTGGATATTGAAAGAAAGAAAGAAAGAAAGAAAGAAAGAAAGAAAGAAAGAAAGAAAGAAAGAAAGAAAGAAAGAAAGAAAGAAAGAAAGAAAGAAAGAAAGAAAGACATTCAGTGGAAGATTAAGACTTTGTGCCCGTGGCTGGGGTGAAAAGACTATGATTAAAAGAGAGGGAGGGAGGGAGGGAGGGTATCGAAGGGGGATAAATGTAAATAACTATAAATATTTGATGTAACAGACAAAACAAATAACAATAAATAAAAAATTGTATTTAAAAAAAATAAAATAAAATGTAATCAATCCCAAAAAAAGAAGAAGAAGAAGCTTTGAACAGGACAAGGAATATGCATAGTAGCAGTGGTGGTGGAATTTCAGCTCTTTCTGCTTTCAAGTAGGGCTGCCAAGTCAGCCTGGGGGGCAGGGGATCCCCCGCTACAGGGGTTCCCGATCCGCCGGCCAGCATTGGGCCGGCGGGGGAAACCCCACCACCGAAGTCGTCCAGCCTGGATGACTTCCCTCACATAATGACATCACCCGGAAGTGACGCCATCATGTTGGGAGCGTTGCCAGGGCGACGCTCTGGCAATTGCCCCCAAACTCTATGATACCATAGAGTTTTGGGGCGATTGCCAGAACGTAGCCCTGGCAATGCCCCCAACGTGCTGACATCACTTCCGGTGACGGCACCCGGCAAAGCGCGCATGCCGGGGAAGCTCCCGGCCGGCAGAGGACTCCCCCTCCCCCCGCCGGTAAGTTCAACAGACTTGACAACCCTACTTTCAAGCCACTTTTCAATCTGCACAGTAGGTGAAATCAGTTCTCCCCCAGGCTCACATAAGGTTGGGACAAAAACTAAATGACATGGGGAAGAGGAACTACAAATCCCACAAGGCTGTGTAAAAGTTCACATGTGTGAAATATCATTGAGAGAATGGACTTAAAAGAACATTAACGGTAAGGGTTTTTAAAATTTGTAAATATATGACTGACTGGTCTGCTCAGCCTTTGTTTAAATACTTAGCTTTGGATCCACACATGGTAATTACAAGTCTGGGAGGGTGATTAAAATGTAGAATTTGCTGTCAGAAGATACAGTGATGGCCACAGGCATAGACATCTTTAAAGGGGGATTAGATAGATTCATGGAGAATAAATCTATCAGTGGCTATTGGCCATGGTGACTAAGAGGAATCTCCACATTCAGAGGCACTAAGCCTCTGAATCCCAGAGCTAGGAGGCAACATCAGGAAAGGTCTCAGCCTCTATGCCCTGTAGTTGGCCCTCCAGAGGAACTGGTGAGACAGGATGCTGGACTAGGGATGGGCACAAACCTGGAAGATGTGGTTCGGTTTGTGGCTCAACTACGAACTGAACCAGGAGGTTTGTTTGCAAGCTGAACTGGTTCATGGTTTGTGGCCCTGCAAACCCTGTTGAAAAGGACTGGGGTATAAATGGGGTTTACAGAAAATTCAAAAAAACCCAGCTGTTTCAGGCTGTCTTGCACAGACCCTTTAAACTTTCCTCTAGCAACTTCTGAAGAACAGAACGGGCACTCCCCACCACTCAACTGTTTCAGGCTGTCTTTAGTCCCTTTAAACTTTAAAGGAACTGCAGAAGACAGCTCAAATAACTGTGTGGTGGGGAGCCTCCCTGCTGTGCAGCTGTTTTTCCAGCTTTTTTCTGAAGTTTAAAGGGACTAAAGACAGCCTGAAACAGTTGAGTGATGGGGAGTGCCTCCCTACTGCTCAGCTATTTTTGCTGCTTTCTCGGGGCACAGAAAAGCATGTGGGTTAAATGGTCTTTCTGCTCTATTCACAAACCACCACAGGCCACATGAAGCGCTGTAAAAGTTTGTGGAATGTCATGATGGTAGGCCCATCACAAACTTCTGTTCGTAAACCACAAACAGGGCAACACTCATGACAAATTTTGCTTTGTGGTTTGTTTTGTGCACATCTTTATGCTGCACTAGAAGGACCACTGGTCTGATCCAGAAGGGCTCTTCTTATGTTCTTAACTGGACTCTGATAGGACTGTGTAAGATCATGTGCGTGAGAAATAGTGCACATTCCATTGTACTGTATGGCATCTAAACAGAACTGCCAGTCCCTGAATCTGACTTTGAAAATAAACGCAAATAAGTAAACCCACCTGCCTTCCCTATTAGCCATCCTAATACAATTAGTTTCATGAGGGATTGTCTCAAATTAGATTCCACCCTACTCTTCTAGCACCATTATTTGTACCTGGGAGATAAAGCAACAATTTTGTGCTATTCCTGCAAACAGATATATTAGTACAAGCCTCGAGAATCCAGATGTTAATGACCAATTGCAGCTGAAAATGGCACAATGGATGCTAATATACAATGATTAAACAATCTGGATAAAAGGGGAGAGGGGTCTTGCTAGCTCATTTATGAATGAGAATCCATGATGTTGCTCTTCTGTGTTTTTTTTTCAATTGTAGAACTAGCAGCTTGCACTGTCATTTCAATCAATGAGTAACAATTAGATTTTGGATTCATTCATCAAAATAAATGGATAGAAGTCGCTAGAGGAAAGTACAGCTGTCTCCAAAGGACGAAGTGAATGCCTCTTCCATTTTGTATGATATACTGCAGCAAGCCATCAATTAGAGATATGTGCAGCAGGATGTATTACAATGCAAGGTGGTCATAACATTCTTACAGGGGTTTCAGAGTGAATTGCTCTTGCCTACTTGGAATTGCACAGAAATGTCATTTCGTAGCATATGTTTCAAAGGTTTCACACAAAACTTCAATAGCCCTTCACACCCAAATTAGGCGGGAGAAGTGGAAGGGCAACAAAGAACTGAAGGGGCATCTCATTTTCACTTCCCCCTCTGTTTCTTCCATGAAAGCCCCCACTGCCTCTTCTCTTTTCCTGCTTCCTTCCCTCCTTCCCACCCGCCAGCAAACCAACCTTTAACCTGCACCCCTGTTGTCTGCGTTCTCTTTTCCCCTCCCCCTGGCAATCTCTCCCCAGGAAAAGCAGTTGTGTGGTGCTGGATAGCTGGCCAGGCCCAAATGGATTATTTCAGCCACTGGGCCAAGCCAATTTGTGTGGTGGGGAACCCAAAAGGACTTGCATAGGGCACCTCATTTCCCCCTGTATCCCTTTTCCCACACTGCTTTCTCTTCTGCTTTCTGGTAACTCTCATATAATCACCATTCCTTCCTTGCTTCTCTCCTTCGCACCCACCAACCATCCTTTTATCTTCCCCTCATTTTCAGCAATATTTATTATTTCTTTGCTTTATGTATACCCCACCTTCCTCCGCAACTGGGACCCAAAGCAGCTGACATCGTTCCCTTCTCCTCCATTTTATCTTCACCACAATCCTGCCAGGTAGATTAGGCTGCATGTGCATGACTGGCCCAAGACAGAATGGAAATTTGCATTTGGGTCTTCCAGATTCTAGTCTGTAAATTTAGCTACTACACAACACTGGTTTTTATGGGGTGGCTGCTGTTGAACAATAGCAAGCAGAAAGATCTGCCTTGTCTGTTCATGGCTTCAGTCTCTGGATCTACGTATCCACAGATTTTGCCTCACTGAGAATTAGATATGCTGTTGCTAAATATATCAACACCTCCACTGAAAATAGCTCCTAAGTCTAGTTTCTTTACCTTGGTTCTAGTGATGCAGAAAAATTTATTTGGGTTCAACTCAAATATCAGTGATTCTTTCAGCTTCTTTTACCATGCATGTCAAAACTTGTGACTGTCGACACACTGGATTTAAGGACAAGTTTTGACAGAAGTTCCAGTATATAACAGGTCTCATAATTTGTTATACGAATGTTATGTTGTCTTAGGTAAAAGGAATTTTTGCCTTCCAATTCTCTGATCAATCAACAAGCATGTAGATATTGATGTCTGCTGTTCAGAGTTTGGGGGTTAAAAAGTAGCTCTGTGTCCTAACTTGCAGGTCTGCTGGCTGGCCAGTCCATTGTCATATCGATGACTCAGGATGCTTTTTGATATTCCCACAATGGCTATCAATTATTAGGTGTCAATGCCTTGCTAAACCACCTTGCCTGCTAAAATTGGAAGGCGTTGATGCACTTTACACACCATGACACATTAAAGTTTTAAAACAATGGGTGTAAAACAGTTGGCTAAAATCCACATAGGTGAATCATAAAATAACAAAATGTTGCAGGTTGATATATTCCTGGATCATACCCTTTTTATTCTGAAAGCTATATTGAAAAGTCTGAATAATGTGATTCCCATCTTAAGTTCCTATTCGCTGTCATTTTCAATATTAGAATCATTTTCCATGTTGACAGGTAATGAGCATCTACATCCCATTTAGAAATTTGTAGCTTACTTAGAAAGATGCTTAAATCCAGTGGCACCTTTAAGTCCAACAAAGTATTAAATGAATAAAACGTTGTTGGTCTTAAAGGTGCCCCTGGACTCAAACTTTGTTCTACTGCTTCAGACCAACACGGCTGCCCACCTGAATTTATCTTCTTAGAAAGATGTTGTTATTCTAATTGAACTGTATTGATTTCCCAGCAAATGTTCTCATATTAATTGGAAAGTTCAGGGAACAGAATTAAAGTTTAATCTGACAATGAGGACATAAGAATAGCTGTACTGGATCAGGCTGATGGACCATGCAGTCCAGTAGTGGCTGGTCAGATGACACAGGGATGTTCACAGGCCCATCCCTAATTCCATCCCCTGATACAGCCAGTTGGGATGGCAGCTGATGAAAATAGATCTCAGAATATTAAGGTTAGGCTGCGATCACACACACAATTAGCCCCAACATAGGAGTGAATGCTGGGCAGGTTTAACGTGCACGATCAGACATGCACATCTGGAAAGCGTCCTGCAGCCAGCAGCAACCTCTGTTGCCCCACCGCAGAAATGGAGTAAACAGGTACCAAGGAAAGTCTGGTAACAAACGGGTTGCTATGGGCCACGGGCAGACTTTCCCCTGTCTGATCACTCCAGTGTGCTCTCATGATATCAGGATGGTCTGATCAGGCCATCCCGACTCCATGCCATTGTTTTTTGCCCTTCTCAGTATGCGCATCATCACACACCTCATAAAGAGCCTCCAGGTCTGAGGTGCGAATCATTGATCTCTCGTTTAAGTGCATCAGAAACAAACAGCACACCCCCCCCCCCAACTCACTCATGATTGTGTCTGATCATGCAGTGGTGGGCTATGCCCACAGCTTCAAAAGACTGTATGATTGTGCAACTGTGGGTCAACTTCCACCAGAGGAAATAACCTCTCTCCCCCCCCCCCCCCGCTTTATCTCGCACATGTTACCGCAACCTTAGAAAATAATAATTCTGATAATTATTAAGGTTAGATAGCAAGGACTCTGTTTCTTTCTGTTTAATTCAAGACTTGGAGACATTCTCTCTCTGAACCCTAAGGTCCCATTCAGCTATCACGGCAATAGTTAGCAATATCCATAAAATCTCCACACACACCCTTTTAAAATCCATTGAAACTATTGGCCATTATTACATATTTTGGCAGAATAAATTATTGGGTGTGTGAAGAAACACTTCCTATTGTCTGTCTTGAATCTACCAATAATCACCTTCATGAGGTGACTTATGGAAGAATAACCTCCAAAATGTCCTATCTTTACCAGCCTTGATCAGGTCAATCCATCTCACATTGGGTCTTTTTCTTTTCCTTCAGCCTTCAGCTTTTCCTAGCAGGATTGTCTTCTCATAATGTGACCAGGGTATGATAGCCTCGGTTTAGGCATTTTACCTTCTAGGAACAATTCAGGCTTAATTTGATCTAGAACCCACTTATTTGTCTTTTTGGAAGTCCACAGTATCTGTAAAACTCTCCTCCAAAACCACATTTCAAATGAAGACAGAGACGAAGAGATGCTTTACCCAAGTCTATGGAATGATCATCCAGTGGTTGGCATGAAGTCCATAAATAGACTAATGGTGGGAGAGGAGGATGTTGAGAGTTTTGAAAATATAGATGGAATGTGAGGGAACTTGAGGGAAGGGTCTCCCTGGAGACAGATCTCCTCCAGAATTCCTTTTGAATTTCCTCCTCAAAGGAGAGGAAGGGAAAGAATCTGTAGCAGCACATAAACTGCAAAAGCTATTGTTTCAGTCACTTGTTCCTTTTTTCATGAAACATGTATCCCTGTGGGGATTACAGTTTCAGTGCATGGTCTGTCGTGACAAAAACTATCAGTATTCTTTTGACTAATAAACCCCTTCAGGCTATCTGTCTCCCAGTAATAGTATTGTGTGATCTAATCTCCATTATGAGAAGAGTAACTAATTCCCTTGTTTTTTTGTTATACCGAATGATGGGAAACTCTACAAAGCACCCATGCTTCTGGAATAATACTGGGAGACAGTATAAGAATCTAAATGATAACTGACATCTCCTTTATTTTCCATCTCAAGTGCCTCCTTCAAATATCTCTTACTCAGGCATCCGTTTCACCAAGTGTTATGGGATTCACTGCCAAGAGTATTGAGAATTCCAGCCAAAACGGTGTGCTGGTACCACTTCTGCCACTATGAAGTGTATTTCGTTTGGTCCCTGTACACTAATGGCTCCCATCTACTGGGAGGAAAAAGGGAATATGTGACCAGGGCTATCAACTGTAATAATTAGGTTTAAGAAGGTAACAGAGAGAGGGATAGAAAAAATATAGTTATACATATGATTCATTTATCTACTGTCTTTCAGTCATGGCACTCACAAAAACTCACCATTCAGAATAACATTTGTGATATAATACACTCTCTACATGATCAAAAGAGGGAAGAATGGGAGATGGAAAGCAAACAGACTTGGGAACTGACAGTTATGTAACTGGTATATTTGTTCCATCATGATAAGATGGAACAACTTCAGGAAATAGTTCTGTGAAGGCATCAAGCCATCCTCTTATGGTTCTGGGATGGTTAACAGAGGGGACCTCACTCTACCATCCCATCGAGGCTCACAAACAAAAGTTTGTGATGAATTTTTGGCTGGTTCATGGTTCATGAACTGAACCTTGTGAACTGAGGAGCTGCCATGAACTTCCATGAGTTTTAAGCCAGTTCATGATGGTTTGTGAAGAGCAGAAAGCTGGGGTTCATTTAACCCCCTACTTTCTGCTGTTCATGAAAAACAGCTAAGCAGCAGGGAGCAGACTTTTTGCTCCACACCAATCAGCAGTTTTTCACAGAGAAACCCCTGCTTTCCACCACAACACTCCCCTTTGCCTCTAGAACAGATGCAGGCCTTCCCCAGACTATACAGATCAGTTCCCCTGGAGAAAATGGCAACTTCAAAGGGTGGACTCCATGGCATCACATCCCTGGTGAGTTTTGCTCCCTTCTCTGGGCCCTGCTATCCCCAGCCACAGCCCCCAAATCTCCAGGTACTTCCCAAGCCGGAGATTGGCAACCTACGTGAGAGTGATATAAATTTCAACGGGACATACTTTTATGTAATGCAGCCAGGTTGGGATGGAAGGCTTCTCCAAATCAACCACTGAGAAATCAGCATCTATAATGAAACTCATCACGGTGTTCTTCTTGAGCCTATTAAAACTTAATGGTTGAGTTAAACATTTATGTGGTATAAATGTTTGCATACTGTGATGAAAAATTTTAATGATAAAAATAGGCTACTGAATTAAAAAAAAAACAGTTTTGGGCAAAAGTAACCCAAAGGGGGAAGCGAACAATGTCGGTAACATTCTGCTCCACTGGTCACTGTTGAAATGACTTACTGTGAGTTTATAGGTTTCATGGGGAATGGTTTTCCTAAATGTAATTAATGGCTTTGTAATGGCCAACACACTAAGGTATTAAGCTACAATAGCAAGTCAGCAATGAAAGGGAGGCTAAATGAGGATCATTCATGTGGAATTTGGTTGAAAACTTCAGGGAAAGCCAACAAGCACAACTGAGAAAATCAGTAAATCATTCTCTGTGTTGATTCCCCCATTTGCTCATGCTTACATACACCCCTGTTCATATTTGTTTATTTAGGTATTTATGCCCCACTTTCTTTCCCAATGGGAGACATAAGACAGCTTGCTTTATATCATCATCTTCCCTTTCTCCATTTATTTCCTGCAATAGCCCTGTGAGATAGGTTAGGCTGAGAGACAGAGTGACAGGCCCAAGGTCATCCAGGCTGCGGTCGCACATGGTAGTTGAAGCAGAGGGGAAGAGAGGCTATTTCCTCTGGAGGCATTTGACATGCAGTTGTGAGATCGCACAGCCCTTTGAAGCTGTGGATGCAGCCCATCACTGTGTGATCAGACACAACCGTGGGTGAGTCAGGAGGGGTTTTTTGCCATTTGTTTCCCTTGTGCATAAATGAGGAATTGAGGAATCGCACCTCTGCACTGATGGCCCCCTATGGAATATGCAATGATGTGCATACTGCGAAAGGGGGGAAAACATGGCACAGAGTAGGGATGGCATGAGCAGACCATCCCGATGACATGAGATTGTGCTTGAGTGATCAGACAGGGGAAAGTCTGTCTGTGGCCCATCGGCAAGCATTAGGACCGGAATTTCTCTGGTGTCTTTTAACTCTGCTTCTGTGGCAGAGCAGCACGGGTTGCTGATGACTGAGGGATGCTTCCCAGATGTTGCTGTCTGATCACTCCCTTTAGATCCATCAGGAATTCACACCTATGTTGGATCTAAAGGAGCATGTGATCACAGCCCCAGTGAGCTTCCATAGCAGAGTGGGGATTCAAACCTGGGTTTCCTCGGTCCTAGTCTGATACTCTAACCACCACACCATACTGCTTTCAGAATTCACATGTCATTCTTTCACTCCCACGCACCCATTCCCAATCCCCCCCAATTTCCTACTTCTACCTCCATTACGGATACTGTGGACACCCCAGAAGACAAATAAGTGGGTCATAGATCAAATCAAGCCTAAATTCCCCAAGAAACTAAGAATGAGGTGTCATTCTTTGCTAGGAATGCTAGGAAACATTGAAGGCAGCAGGAAAAGAGGAAGACCCAACATGAGATGGACTGAGTCAATCAAGGAACTTCCTCCTCAATGCTCCTCAGTTTGCAAGACCTGAGCAAGGCTGTTAGTGATAGAGCATTTTTCATAGGGTTGCCATAAGTCAGAAGTGATTTAATGGCACACCTTTCTCTGGATTCCTTTCTAAATAATGTTCCACCTGTCTTTAGGATTTGCTTATGATCCCTTTGTTCAATACATCAGTAGCTGGAGTGCTTATAAGCATTCCGTGGCACCTGATGGTTAGAGCCATACACAGTTTGTGGTCACTTTTAGATCCAGGGCTGCAGATGGAACTGGAAGGGAAGGTGGTATGGTATAGTCCAGTCTCATCAGATCTCAGAAGCTGTAAGTCCCTCTCTAGAGTTGCCACAAGACAATTGCAACTTGATGGCACTTTTGTATATACATACAGTTGGAGGCACATATCTCCCATTTGGCATGTAATACCTTTGACTAGGGTTGCCAACTCTGGGTTAGGAGATTCCTGGAGATGGGGGGTGGAGCCTGGGAAGGGGAGTGTTTGGGTAGTGGAAGGAGCTCAGTGGGATATAATGCCATAGAGCATCCTCCAAAACAGCCATTTTCTCCAGGTGATCTCCAGACCCCACCTGGAGGCTGGCAATCCTACCTTTAACTAGTGTTCACTGGTTCACTAACAGTGGCCCTAACTCTAGAGGCAAGAGTGGGACAGTTATTCATTCTCATTTATGTTAGGTACCAATAAAGACCTTTCTCTTATCTTAAGCCTTTAAACCCCTCTTTCATTAGAATTTTAGTGATTCCATTCATATTAGTAACCTGTTTTAGAAGCACCAGATAACTGTTTCACCCCATTTTAAGATTTTTTTTGGTTTACTTGAGATGCATGCATGCTTTTATCTTGCTCTGTGCTATTTTCTATTTTTATTTCATGTTCGCATTGTATCGCTGTGTTACAGTGTTTTTTAAATTATAACATGCCTTGAAGATCTCTATGCAGTAAGGCAGTCTCTAAATATTTAAAATAAATAGTAAATGAATCACTATGGAGGGCTAATTTTAATTAATTGAAGCTGGAACAGCCAATAGCTATAAGATTTTCAAGAATTCTACCTGCATTTATCTCCAATTTTTAGAAGAAGCAAAGAGATATGATTTAGTGATGGTGGGTTTTTTGTTTTGTTTTTTGCATTCACAAAGTCCCCAGTTCAGTTCTCAGCATCGCCAGTCAAAAGAATCAGGTAGTAGGTAACCTGAGAGTCCTGAAACTCTCAAGAGCTGCCGCCAGTCAGAGAAGAGAATCCTTGCCTTGATACAGTAGTGCTTAAATTCAGCAAAAGGCAGTCTCATGTGTTCATGTGCATTTGTTGAGTTTATCTCTTGTTTTTCTATTGCAAACCAACACAGCTATCCACCTGAAACAATCTTCATGTTTTGTGCTGCAACTTGGTATCTCACTTGTCCCCCCATAGCCATATTCTTGGCATAGACAATTTATCCCAGTATACTCTTAACTCTGAAAATGGATACATGTCCATCTTTTAAGTACTTCACATACATTTTCTTACTAATCCTTACAAACCCTTCATGAGATAAGACAATATTTTTATCTTTACATGGCAGATTGGGTTGAGGGAGGGTGAAAGATGGCTGCTTATCAAATGTCCAAAGCTGACATGAAATTTGAACTTGAAGACTTCAGAATTAATATTTTTAGCCATGAACTTCTCCCACTCCCAGACTAAGGAAGCTTTAAGATGTCACGATAAACTACAATGAAACTCTAGTTAGGCATGAACACAGATTGTTGCATTGCTTGCTTATGCCCCTCACTCCTCCCACTTTGATTCTGTGGATCTGTACAGGTATGATGGGGTGCACCTGTCGGACTGCGGAAACAACCTCTTCCTTAAGGACCTAAGGCAGGGGCTAATGGCTATTCTAGGTGTTGGTGGGCGCAGGGGCCTAAGCTGAGGCTTGACCCTTGAGATGGCGGATTCTGGTTAATAATGGTTACGGCTCGGTAAGCATCTTCAGCAACCCGGTGGGGTGAGGGGGTCTGTTTGGATCATAACTGGTGCCTTGCGGCCAGGGATGAGATGAACAGGCTGCCCTTTGGGAGTGCTGGTGATGGATACTCAACACAGACTTGGTAGATCTGGGTGAGGTATCATCACGGCATGCCCCCAAGGCGTGGCCGCCTGGGTGCCAGCCACCAACAGCGGGCTACGCCCCGGGGGTCAGGTGCATTGCCCGTAATATGGTAAGGGTGGGGTTGTCAACCCCAGGCTTTGACCTTGCCGTTTAAGGGTAGCCATTTGCCTTTGTTATGTAAATAAATAAATAAAGTGGCCATATAATCCCAAATTATGTTGTCTGAGTGTTTCTTCCGTCTATGGGCAGCAGCTGAAGGCTCGCGCTGGGGGGGGCATGGCCATTTGCCTTTGTTATGTAAATAAATAAATAAAGTGGCCATATAATCCCAAATTATGTTGTCTGAGTGTTTCTTCCGTCCCCGGCAGCAGCTGAAGGCTCGCGCTGGGGGGGGGGCATGGTTGCCTCCATGAAAGGAGGACATGAAGAGGAGGCGAGGCTGTGTGCGCAGCCTGGACAGGAAGGGGGCGGGGGCCAGCGACTCCAAGGCTGCCCCCAGCCTCCTTTGTCCAGTCTGCCTTGTGGTTGGCCCACCTGCCTGCCCTGTAAGTAAAGTGGGTTTCGACTGGTTGCCTGTTGACGGGGGCCAGGTAGGAATTTTTTTTACCTCTGATCCGATTGGCCGGGAGAAGGGGAGTTTTTCGTCTACCCCACATTGCATACTTTGGATAGGGCTTTGGCTCTGGTTCAGGGCTGGCTTTAGGTTTGCCACTTTATTTGGGTGGATTCTGGTTAATAATGGTTACGGCTCGGTAAGCATCTTCAGCAACCCCTTGGGGTGAGGGGATCTGCTTGGATCATAACTGGTGCCTTGCGGCCAGGGATGAGATGAACAGGCTGCCCTTTGGGAGTGCTGGTGATGGATACTCAACACAGACTTGGTAGATCTGGGTGAGATATCATCACGGCATGCCCCCAAGGCTGGGCCACCCAGGTGCCAGCTGCCATATAATCCCAAATTATGTCGTCTGAGTGTTTCTTCCATCTATGGGGGCAACTTGTTTGACCATTTCCTGGCTTGAGCAAACTCTGATTGACTGTAATATCTGAGGACAGGCTTTTCAGTGAATTGGAGTTTGTTTCCTCCACACAACGTGTGCTTTTAAACTGGGATTAAACGGAGGTTCTGTTGCTGCCATAGCGATGGGATGAAGCATTAGTTTTATTAAAACAAGTGTTTTTAAAAAAATCTCTCAAGCAACCTTCTTGATCGGCATCTAATATTTATCAACGTTTATGAATTTTTATGAACCTGTCTGTGTGCTCATATTTGTTCGCAGAGCAGCTTGAGTGGTTGTTTTGATAAGCAGTTCATTGGGAAAGAATTGTGATTTAATCTTCAGTGGATTCTAAACAACTAAATGGTTGTCAGTAAAGCTAGACACAGATGTCACTAAAGGAATCTATCACTAGTCTATCCAGAGCCATATATGTGTGTGTGTGTGTGTGTGTGTAAACTAAACAGTACCTGACATTAGCCAGGGAAAAAAATGAAAAACAAAGCCAGAAAAGGCATATTCTGGGGTTTTGAGACAATCAGAGGCAGCTGTACACCCTAGGGGTGTGCATTTGGTATTTGTCGAGCCGAATAAATACCCCCAAAATACCTTATTAGTATTTTTCAGGTATTTATTCAGATGAATCAGATTAGAGAATCTGATTCAGCTACTGCGTCCCTTTACATACCTTTCCCCCCCCACTGGAAACAATGGAAGCCCATAGAATTGGGGGCCCATAGAATTGGACTCCCTGGTCCAATTTTTTTAAAACTTGGGGGGGGGGGGGGGGTTGAGGAGAGAAACCAGCAGCTATGCTGTGAATTTGGTGCATCTACATAAAAAAAAACAGTCCCCCAGAGCCCCTGATACCCCCAGATCGATTCTCCATTATATCATATAATGGAGTGGAATAAATTTGGGATTTATTGAGATTTGGGAATATTGGGAAATACCTGTTTTTTTTGGTTTAATATACCCAAATCTGAAACATACTGATTCTTTTTGCACGCCCCTAGTACACACTACATCTGATTAGAGTTTTATATAGCTTTGACAGAGTTGATGGTAAAGTATTTATTTTATCTCCCCGCTGGGGACTCAAAGTTTATTTATTTATCGAATTTATACCCTACCATTTCCTTGACAAGCAAAACTCGGGGTGGCTTACAATAAAGTAAAATACAATTTAGGAGATAATGCTGAATGCAGGCAACATGGCGGATCATAGTGGGAGAGACGAGTGGTCCTTCAGGTATGAGAGTCCCAGACGGTTTAGGGCTTCAAAGGTTAAGACCAGCACCAAGTACCAAAGTGACTTACCAAACAAAAAAATGCAATAGAAACAACCAGGTGATGGGGAAAAGGGCTCTCCCCATCTGCTAGTGAATCAGATATTTGAAAAATAACAACAGCGGGGCATATAGGGCCCATTCCTGCATAGCAAGTCCCAAGTTGAGTTTTTTCTTTTAAGAGAGGCCATGAATCTTTGGAATTTGTAAGAACTATACATTTAAATAAATTCTGGATGTACTCCATTTTAGGATACCTGTTGATCTGTTTTTTTCAAATGGGGTACCAGATTGTTATTCATTCAGCTTAGTATTTTCAATTTTCTTGGGGCCATCGTAATTAATGACATTTACCCTACAGAACTGGGCTCAATAGCTTTGCAAAAGGAAGTTTATAGGATCTCTACAATACCTTTGTTCAAACAGTTGTATCCTTTTTTCTTTTGCCACCAAGTCACAGTTGACTTATGACGACCCTTTAGGGTTTTCCAGGCAAGTGACATTCAGAGGTGGTTTGCTATTGCCTGCTCCTGTGTAGCAACGCTAGACTTCTTTGGTGGTCTCCCATTCAAATACTAACTAGAGCTGAGCCTGCTTAGCTTCTGCAATCTGTTGAGATTGGGCTGGCATAGCTATCTAGGTCAGGGAATTGTATAATAATAGTGCTTAAATAAGTTAAGGGCAGGTAATTCCTTGCTCCATCACCCACCTCTGTCTCCACCTAAGAGTCATAGCACCTAATCCCTATTGCTCGCACTTTCCCACTCCTCTTTAAAAACAGCATAGAAAGGCACACAGGCCTTACATGGCATTCCAAACATGCCAGCCTCCAGGTGGTACCTGGCGATCCCCCAGAATTACAGCTCATCTCAAGACTACAGAAATCGGTTCCCCTGGAGAAAATGGATACTTTGGAGAGTGGAATCCACGGTATTGTGCTCCACTAAGGTTCCTGTCCTCCCCAGGCTCCACCCCCAAATGTCCAGGAATTTTCCAACCTGGATCTGACTACCCTATCCTTAGGGTTGCCAGGTTCCTTGGACCTGCCAGTGGGGAATGGAGAATGTATGGAGAGAAGAGGGGCACAGAAAATAAATGTGACATGCCTACATGACCCAGAAGTGATGTAAGCATATCAGGGAGGGCAACACTCTGGGTTCTGGGCAAAATCCTATAGCAGAATTAGCTTTGAGCATAGAGTTTTGCCCAAAACTCAGAGCATCATGCCTACATCACTTCTGGGTCACACAGGCATGTCACATTTAATTTTGGCCTTCTTCCCTGTTTTTTTTTTTTTGGGGGGGGGGTTAATTCCCCCCCACTGGCCAGCTGGCTGGTGGTAGAGAGGTGGGGTCTAAAAGTGGGGGACCCCCACCTCTGCTGGGGGAGGGAGGCTGGCATCCCTACCTACCCTTCATCCCAAACTGGTGGCCAAGGGAGTACTGGCAACCCTATGTGAGATTCCTTCCTTTTGTGACACTTTAGCCATTATTTAGGTTAAGGCTGCGTTCAGATGGGCACTTCAGTCCTCTGTTTCCCCGCCTCTAACTGAGCCAGATTATTTTGTGACAGAGATCAGACTCACCCCTTTTAGGACACTTCAAATTGCTTTTACATGATCAGATGGCAGTAGGCAGGGAGTCAACCCATCTGCCTTTAAAAAAAATGTCCTCGGAGCATGCCCACAAGCACTGATCAGCCTTCTGGGATATATAATTCATGGCACTGTTGGCCATTTTTTTAAAAAAAGTTTGCCTTCTGAGCATATGTACAAGTGGTGCTGAGTGCTGGGATATGGAGTTCACTGCTGTCCTCCCTCTGATCTTTTCAATTTACCCCTTCCCCAAAGGACAGGAAAAAGCTGTCTTCCTTTGAGAGTTTTTAAAAATAAAACAAAGTTTTGAGCAGTCCCTGTGGAGTGTGTGTGTGAGAGAGAAAGAGAGGTTCATATATGCAGTTATGCACTCCTCACTAACTAGTAAAACAAAATGGTGGCTGGAAAACAAGAGACCAGTCAGACCTGCCTGATGGCTTGGGTGTGCAACAGAGCGATCAGACAGCAGGAAATCCATTTTGGAACCTGCTTTGATCAACAAGACCAGATTTTCTTAGGTATTAAAGAAACACACAGCAAAGGGGAGAGACAGGGCTCAGTCGACTGTGGTACGACAGACAGATGTTGCTATCTGATCATGCACTTAAAATTCATAAGGGAGCAACAATGGCAATGGATGAAACTGCCCATCTGAACGTAGCCTAAGCAATAGTCCGCAGGAAGATTAGTTGATCTGCGTCCCAATGAGGGTTGGCAGTTTTTAATTAATTAATTAATTAAATTCATCTGCACTGCCTCTTTTTCCCCAATGGGGACCCAAAGCAGTTTATATCATTCTCTTCTCCTCTGTTTTATCCTCACAACAACCCTTGTCCTCAGGCAGTAAAAGGTATTGAGCTGGCACCAACCAGAATATATCTATCATTATTATGCCCTGCCAGCTAGTATGATTGTTAGAGCAGTGATTCTCAACCAATGTGGTCCTGGTCCCTGTGGGTGCTACGATCCTAATTTAGGCTTCATTGGAGGTGCTTTAGCTGCAGCTTTTGTGTCTGAAGGGAGAACTCCTTTGGATATAGAACCTTCCGTCAGAGCAGAATTCTTGACTGGGACACTTTGGTCAAACTGCCCAATAATATATTGTTGATCCCAACTCCTTCCCCAAGTGGCAATTTAGCGGTTGACCATGCCCTTCTCTTGAGACCCATTTGTTGTGTTGCCCACTACCTGTTCTCCAAATTCCAAAAATGCCTACCAGTTCAACAAAACTGGAGGCCCCTGTGTTAAAAGGTTGGGTCAGGTTTAGATGGGAGAAATCAAGGTTCAAATATTCCTCTTATCAATGAAGCTCAAGGAATGTATGGCACTGAGCAAGTTGCTGTCTCATAAAGTGACTTCTGACATGATGATGAAGTAGTGGATCCTCTGTTCTTTTGGATGACTCCATGAGATAATGGGGCAGCATACAGGGCCCATTACTTGTTGTATGGGCAACAGGCAGATGCCAGCACAAGAGCCCTGCAGCAATACCAGCCTTACAAGGGTGCACATGCATTTGCAGTTTGCAAATGCATGGCTGTGATTGGCTGTGGGGACCCCTCTTCACCTCCCCCTCCCTCCCTGATCCCAGGGGAGACCAGAAGGCAGGAAAAAGCTGCTTTAGATAGGTCCTGGACTCTTCTTTCTTTATGCTTCCACTGCCCCCTTATTTTTATTCAATGCCCTCCAATTGCACCCAAGGCTCCTATCACCCACCCGGATCGTTCCAGCAATCCCCCCCCCTGGGGGCGGTATCGCCCACTTTGTGAACCAGTGATCTAGAAGAACTTGACAGCTGGTTTCACTCATCTCCACCCAATTTCACTTGTACTTGCTGTTTTGGGTGGGAAGAAAAGTGTTTTGGATCGAGGTGTCGTTTTAACAGTTACAATAATAGCCTAAATGAGAGAAGAAGTCCTCGGAGGAGTTAAACACTCAAATGCCAATAGTCTTGTGAAGAGATGGTGGCTAAAAGTTTATTATGGGTTGCTTGGGGACTTGTGTTTTTTTTTTTTTTTAAAGGTGGCATAAGATTTGATGATACTCATTGGGAGGATGGTGCTGTAGTTTAGAGCCCCCTCTAGTGATGTGGTGTCAAAAAAAGATTCCATTGGGTGGGGTGGTTTGAACCAGTACTGAACTATTGACTTTAGGGATAGGCATGGACTGGACCACAGATCTAATTTTTCCATGGACTGGGACCCAGTTCGTGAGCCTGGTCCATGCACACGCCAACATGGACCTCCGATGACCATGTGTCAGGACCCCTTGCGGGATGCCACCTTCTGCTGCCACCACCCTGGACTTAGGGTCTCTTGAGAAGGCCCAGGGTACCCTCCCAAGTCCAGCCAAATGCTCTCTTTTTACCAAGAAACATGAGGTGTGATGACCAGGCAGAGCACTTGAACAACAGGGTTGATTTAAACAATACTGGGGCAGGGAAAACAAGACAGAGTGCAGTAAAATCAATAACAGGATTTTAAAAGTAAACTAAAATGAATCTAACAATACTGTTTTTCCTTAACCGGTACGACTTAAGGCCTACAGCCTCTTATATACCAGGCCTCCTGCCTTCCCTCACTCTGTCCCAAGTGAGGGAACTTTCTCCCAGCCCGAACTTTCCCCTCAGCTTGACTCTCTGTCAGAGGAAAGGCCGTAGTAGAGAGAAAAAGAACCGTTTGTCAGTTACACACCTAAAGTTCCGTTGCCTCACATATTCCCCGAATTCCCATTGGTTCCCACTGTCGCCAAGCATCATGAGAATTGTAGGCTGTCCCCTCTAACCCCAACACAGGTCTCTCCTATGCCTAGGCCACACTAGGCCTGTCTTCCAGCCTGGCACAGATCATGACACCATGCCAGGAGGTCCATAGGTCTGTGTGGGATCAGGACTTGCAAAAGCCATTTCAAGGGAATGCATCCCCTTTAAATGGCTTTTGCAAAGCCGCATGGTGCATGAGTGAAGGCCGAACAGTGACTTCAATTACTTCTGGGTGGGTGAACTCATCTCTCAGCCTTCACTCATGTTCCAGGTGGCTTTACAAAATGTACAGCATGTGAGTGAAGGCTGGGCAGTGAGTTCACCCACCCGAAAGTGTTCACCCACTTGCTCAGCCTTCACTCATGCTGGGTGGCTTTGCAAAACATGTGGTGTGAGAGTGAAGGTTGAGAGGCAAGTTCACCCACTTCTGGCCTTCACTCGTGTGCTGGGCAGTTTTGCAAAATGTGCAGCATGCGAGTGAAGGCCAAGTGGTGAGTTCACCCACCCAGAAGTGGGTGAATTCGCTGCTTGGCCTTCACTTGCATGCTGGGTAGCTTTGCAAAATGCATGGCGTGTGAGTGGGTGAAACCTAGGAGTGGGTGAAATCACTGCTCGGCCTCCACTTGCATGTCAGGTGGCTTTGCAAAATTTAAATTTTAAATGGCATTTGCAAAGCTGCACAGCGTGTAAGTGAAGGCCGAGCAGCAAATTCAAGAGACATCTTGGTTTCGTAGTAGATAACTCAATGAAAATGTCGAGACAGTGTGCGACTACAATGAAAAAGGCCAATGCTATGCTGGGGGTTATTAGGAAGGGAATAGAGAACAAATCAGCCAGTATCATAATGCCCCAGTATAAATCGATTGTGTGACCTCATTTGGAGTACTGTGTACAGTTCTGGTCGCCACACCTCAAAAAAGATACTATAGCATTGGAAAAAGTGCAGAAAAGGGCAACTGGAATGATAAATGGGTTGGAACACTTTCCCTATGAAGAATGGTTAGAGGGCTTGGGGCTCTTTAGCTTGGAGAAACAATGGCTGAGGGGTGACATGATCGAGGTTTATAAGATTATGCATGGGATAGAGCAGGTAGAGAAATAAGTCCTTTTCTCCCTTTCTCACAATATAAGAACTCGTGGGCACTCCATGATATCGCTGAGCGGTCAGGTTAGAACAGATAAAAGGAAGTACTTCTTCACCCAAAGAGTGATTAACACGTGGAATTCACTGCCACCACAGGAGGTGGTGGGGGCTACAAGCATGGCCAGCTTCAAGAGGGAATTAGATAAACATATGGAGCAGAAGTCTATCAGTGGCTATTAGCCACAAAGTATAGATAGGAACTCTCAGTCTGGGGCAAGTGATGCTCTGTAATCTTGGTGTTTTTTTGGGGGGGCAACAGTGGGAGGGCTTCCTGCCTGCACCACTGGACCTTCTGAGGGGACCTGGTGTTTTTGGCCACTGTGTGACAGAGTATTGGACTGGTTAGGCCATTGGCCTGATCCAACATTGGCTTTTCTTATGTTCTTATTTTCTTATTCACCCACCTGAGAGTGGGGAAATTCACTGCTTGGCTTAGGGTTGCCAAGTCCTACTTACGGTTTAGCGGAGGGAGTCCCAGCCCTGTTCAGGAGTCTTCTGGCATGTGCGCAAAGCATGCACACTGCAATGATGTCACCTGGAAGTGACATCATCACATCAGGCATGTTGGGGCCAGGACCTCTATAATTTGAGGGAAAACCATAGAGTTTTTCCTTGAATGATAGAGTGTCCCCCCCAAATGTGCCCAACACGATGATGTCACCTCCGGGTGACATCATCATACCGGGCATGTCTCTACAGCTTGGCAATTTGGGGGTGGGGTTCCCCCCAGTGGCCCAATCTGGTCCGTCGGGGAGTGGGCCAATTGAGCGGGGATTTCCCCACCCCCCAGGGGACTTGGCAACCCTAGGTTGGCCCACTTGTGCATCAGGCGGCTTTGCAAAAGCCATATAAAATTTAAATGGCATGGTCCAAATGAACCACAGTCTAGTCCATTAACATGGATGTTTGTAGTCTGGGGGTCTGTAAACCCCATGGACCTCCACAGACCATCATCCTTCTAGACCATGCCCATGCCTAATTGACTCTTTATTGTAGGAGAAGACATAGAGCAGGGGTGGCCAACCTTGCTTAACGTAAGAGCCACATAGAATAAACGTCAGATGTCTGAGAGCCGCAAGACAGGAACAAATATCACACACACGTTTTTATTTTAAAAAATATGCAAATGTGCTTTTTATTAACGTTAAATGGGACTGCCAAAAATAAAAACAAACGAGGAAAACCAGTTATTGATAATGATATTACTTGTTTGCTAATGATATTGAGAGAGAGAGAGAGAAAGAGAGAGATGGAAAGAAAGAATTAAAGAAGTGGAAAGAAAGAGAGAGAGAGAAACTAGGAAAGCAAATAGATGGGAGGGAGGAGGGAAGGAAGGGAGAAAGAGAGAAAAAGCATGCCTCCCCTTTGCTTCCCCAGCCACCCTGCCAGGAGCCGCACAATATGTGTGAAAGAGCCACATGTGGCTCCCGAGCCACAGGTTGGCCACCCCTGACATAGAGTATGAAGTGACACAGACTGGGGGGTGGGATAATTGGATCCAGATCCCAAATGCCTAGGAGCGTTCAGGACTTCATATTCAAGCATTTCATGGCAGCCAAAGACCCAGTTCTCTTTTATGTATTCATCCCTACTATTCCCTACACTTCAGAAAGAAGATTGCAAAAATTCTGATGACCATGTTTACTTAACCACATACAAAAGCTTGTGCTACTTTAATTAAATTCCAGAAGTAGACCATCAGCTTGGACTGTTTTCACTGTGCAGTCATGTCTATGTTCTGGGGTGTCACGAGCAGATCCACAAAAATGACACCCCAAAGAGTCAGGTCAATATCTTGTCCCCCTCTCTAATGCCACCTAATGGCATAAGCCCATCACATAAATCCAGACTCATGTTTCATCCTGCCTTGAGGTTGCTGATTCATCTCCCTGCACTTTTTAAAGCAGATGTTGATCCATTAATAATTCAGCAACGGAAACGTAGACCCAAAAGCGAGCGCGGTGATGCTCAAAGCTGCAGACGGCCGACATGAAACAATTTCATTCAGTTCAGTGGACACAGTACAGGTAAACATTGCGGGACACAGACCAAAAAATGAAAGCATCACGAGCAATGCTGTGGTCCGGAGGGCAAGCTGCAAGGCAGATCGGTGGCTCAGCTGGGCTTTCAAGCAGTCTGTTGAAGCTCACTCGGCATAATACAATAAGCTGAGTAGTCTAGGGAGCCGACAAAGAGGCGGAATTTTGGAAACAAGTCTAGTTTGGGTGTTCGATTAATGTGGAAAAGAAAGAAATGAGGGCAAATCTGGTGAAACTTGGTTCTGCTTTGCTAGAAAGAAGGTTGTTTTCTTCAGCATTATACAGGGTGGGTGAAAAGTACCAGAGTCTGGAGGCCAGTGGAGTTAGTTTCAGCATAGTGGAGTTTATTGTAGGTCAGGAACAAGCATACCTGAGGTGGCCTGGGGGTCAGCTTATATGCACAGAAAAGCCTCGCCCCCGCCCACATCCCCACTGTGGGATAGGTTAATCTTCCCACCAGAGATTACACTGGTTCATTTGAATATGCTAAGCCCCTGATAGGTGGATCTTTAGGAGCCTAGATGCTATTGTTCTTTTACCTCAAGCTTGTACCTTTTCCAGGCCATGCGGTCAGACTGCATGGCCAGTGCCATTAAATGTTTGGTCACATTGAAGAATCATACAAGTGTACAGGAACTGCGTCCAGGACATAACAGAGGGGAATTTCTTTTTCCCAAAATTCTGTCTTTACTTATAGCCATTGAATTTTCTTGTTTTCCTCTGTAAAAGAGGGATCTCGCTTTGACTTCTCTTTGAAGAGAAGTCAGTGGGTCCTTGTGTAACCTCAGGCCTTGTAATTGTTTGATGTTGCTCTAGCACAGTGGTCCCCACACCTGCTGACACCTTTCCTGCCCCCCACCAAGTGAACCTATGGGCACCTTTGGAATTCTGACACAATGGTGGGTCAGACACAAAATGGCTGCCACAGGAGGCAAAACTAGCCATAAAATGGCTGCTGCAGCTTACCTTTAGTCACACAGTGAAGATCTTTATGCACAGGCTGATGTCTGTTCAGGCATGACTTCACAGTCAGTACAGTGTTGCCTTGGGGTATTTGAATGTGGTTTTGAGCTGCACCTTTGGTAAAGCAACGGAGGGAAAAGCCAATGCAGAATTGGCTTGAGTTTCATGTAGCAGACTCCAGTTGTGAAGTGGATTGAAAGTGCATTATTTAGTGTGCGTGAAAGTGCCCTGAGTCAATACAATCGATGGATGAGACATTCAATCAACAATGCAATAGGGTTAGGGTTGCAGAATCAACCAGAAGTCTAAAAACAGAACTGAAGCTAAGCATAATTCTTAACTGGCACATTAGCTGATGCAAAATTCCATGGTAGGATCCTAGTTTCAACAAGTTATACACAGTAGTATAGACCAGTTTTTCTAAGGTTGAGGTCACACACGCGAGATAAAGTGGTGGGGGGAAGAGAGGATATTTCCTCTGGTGGAAGTTGACTTGCAGTTGTGCAGTCACACAGTCTTTGGAAGCTGTGGGCACAGCCCGGCACTGCATGATCAGACAAAACCATGGATGAGTCGGGTTTGGGGTTTTTTTGCCATTTGTCTCCGATGCACTTAAACGAGGGATTGATGATTCTCACCTCAGCCCTGAGGGCTCCCTATGGAGTGTGCGATGATGCACATACTAAGAAGGGCAAAAAAACAATAGCACAGACTCTGGATGGCCTGATCAGACAATCCCGATGCCATGAAAGCGTACTGGAGCAATCAGACATGGAAAGTCCACTTGTGGCCCATGGCAACCTGTTTGCTACTGGACTTTCTGAGGTGTCTTTTAAATCCACTTGTGTGGCAGAGCCTTGGCTTCACTGCACATTTCATTGGGTAGGAGCCTGGGTTGCTATGCCCGGGAGATATTTTCCCAACCTCCAGGTGGGAGCTGGTGTTCTCCTGGAATGACAGCTGATCTCCTGACTACAGCCATCAGTTCTCCAGGAGAAAATGGCAGCTTTTGGGGGGCCGTCAATTCACAGCTGACTTATGGTGACTTCATAGGGTTTTCAAGGAAAGAGACATCCAGAAGTGGTCTGCCATAGCCTGCCTCCACACCACAACCCTAGACTTCCTTGGTGGTCTCCCATCCAAATACTAGCCAGAGCTGGACCTGCTTAGCTTCCATGATCAGATGAGACTAGGCTAGCCCGGGCTATCCAGGTCAGGGCAGCTTTAGAGTGTAGATCTGATGGCATCACCTTCACGCTGCGCTCCCTCCCCAAACTTCACCCTCCCCAGGTCCCACCCAAAATCTCCAGAAATTTGCGACTTGGAGTTGGCAGCCGTATCACAGGGCCAAGTCATTAGACTTCCACCTAAATAAATGGGCATTTCAGCATTATTTCCAACTACCTCTCAGAAAGACTTGACTTACATTTAGAGGACACTTGAAGGTAAAACTCGTCCCCCACACACACCTTTTTTGCATTTTGCTCAGAATTATCCTAATTCTGCACGTGTTCTGTTTGCAAATAATATGTGCATTAAGTGTCACTAAAAGCATTCCTTTCCTCACCTCTTTCCAAACAGATGACGCTTTTTCAGACTGAATGGAACAATCAGATGTTCCTTTGCATTGAAGTTGCATGTGAAAAATGAAGCTTCTAACACATTCATTCATGTCACAAAGGGAAATAAATAAAACACTCTTGAACATCAGAAGTGGGGTTTTTTTGCACTGGATCAGCTGTGTTGGGCTCCTGCTATAAATCTTTTCTTTCAGAAGCTTAAGGCTGCACTGTGAAATGTGACTTTGAAGACAGCGTTACACTTTTCCAGCCTAGCAGGGTATTTTCACATTAAAAAAGACTGGTTGTATTTGCATTCAGGGAACATGTGAGAGAGGGCAAGGAGCTTTTTGGAAATGCCTCCAAATAATTTCACTTTGAAATTCTCCTATGAGGCATGTTAATGACCAAGGAGAGCCCTGGAAGCATTGACTGAAGTGTCTCCAAAATTAATATCAGACAACAAACCATAAGAACATGTTCTGGAATATATCCAATAGTCCCCCTGCAGCTGCAAATTGTAGTAGAAGATTGGTTGGGATGGACAAACCACCTTTCCGACAATCTTGTCTACCAAATTCCTTGTCTCCCAATTTTGGACCATAATTTTGCTTTTCACAAAACTCAGTGGCAACCCGAAGATGTGCAGATAACCACCAGCCTGATAAAAAAAGGCTAGTCTTAGCTAGAGCCAGTTTGGTGTAGTGGTTAGAGCTAGGCTAGAGCTAGGCTACAGCCAGTTTGGTGTAGTGGTTAAGTGCGCGGACTCTAATCAGGGAGAACCGGGTTTGATTCCCCACTCCTCCACTTGCACCTAGCTGGATGACCTTGGGCAAGCCATAGCTCTGTACCAGCTGTTCCCTCAAGGACAGCTTGGGAAAGAGCTCTCTCAGCCCCACCTACCTCACAGGGTGTCTGTTGTGGGGAGGGGAAGGGAAAAGGAGTTTGTAAACCGCTCTGAGACTCCCTTGGGGAGTGGAGGGCAGGGTATAAATCCAATCTCTTCTTCTCTTCTTCTTGTTCTTCTAATTACTTTTAGTTACCCTCGTGGAAGGAGGATCTCTGGATTGGCCTCAATATTGCTTTAGAAATAACTGGATACTTAACTATTCCCAGTTTTTGTCAGCTTTGCATGCTGTGCAGTTTCTTAACCAGCTCCAGGTGCCCAACAGCTCATCCAGAGCTGGTAAAAAGGCACATGAAATTAGTTTCCATTTGTGGGTTGAATAGCTTGGGTTCATGTTCCAAACTTCCTTGGGGCACCATTTACAGCATGGAAGGTGGAACAGACACGGCCGAAGCACGGCAGCGGCTGTGTCTCTGGAGGGTACTAACAAGGGATATACAGAACTCTTTGAATAATGCCACTGTTTTCATAGAAACTTGTATGGCCAGGCTAATTGGATCTTGGAAACTAAGCAGGGTGAGCCCTGCTTAGTCCTTGGATGGGAGGCCACAGAGTAAGTCCAGGGTTGTTATGCAGAGGCAAACAATGGCAAACCACTTCCGTTCATCTCTTTCCTTGAAAACCCTACAGGGTCACAGTAAGCTGGCTGCAACTTGATGACACTTTCCATTGCCATTTTCTTTGCTCAATATTCCTTTCATGTTGAACTGCCAAATTGACTTTGAAATGTTGATTTCACTGAGGCTCGATGCTAGCTCTCCACACAGTTGTTGATGACCTCTCCCAGACCCCAAAGTGAAGATGCCAGCCTCATCACATTAGGCTCCATTGATTAACAGATGATCTTCACAACTCATTAAACACTCAACCACCCATGTAATGTAGGTTTCCCTGTCTAATGAGTTGTCCAATGGGGCACCAGCATTATGGGCCATCCCACTCTGCTCACAGCTCTGCCTGGCAACATGCCTACATGCCAATAGTATGTGGGAAGGACCTGAACCCCATCATCCAGACCCATGCTGAACAGTATGGACAGATGGAGCTATAGCACTGAGCAGGTTCCCTCCCCAACTTCCAACCCCCCCTGGGTCTGGTCAGCCATGGGAGGCTGGACTGGTAAACATCTTCCATCAGCTATGACTACACGCACAAGTGGGAAGTGTCCGGCAGCCAGCAGCAACCTGTGTTGCTCCACCACAGAAATGGAGTAAACAGGCACCAGGCAAAGTCCAGTAGCTATGAGCCACAAGCAGACTTTCCCCTGTCTGATCACTCCAGCATGCTCTCATGGTGTCAGGATGGTCTGATCAGGCCATCCCGACTCTGTCCTGTTGTTTGTATCCCTTCTCAGTATGTGCATCATCGCACACTCCATAGGGAGCCCTCAGGGCTGAGATGTGAATCACTGATCCCTCCTTTAAGTGCATCGGGAACAAACGGCACCCCCTGACTCACCTGCAGTTGCACCTGAGCACACAAAAGACTGTGTGATCATGCAACTGCGGATCAACTTCTGCTGGAGGAAATAGCCTCTCCCCCCGGCTTTATCTCGCATGTGTGACTACAACCACTTTTAGGTTCCTCAGTGTCTTTCCTAGATTTCCTTATCAAGTATATCACTCTCACTATTCATGTTTAAGCCAATCTAGTTACCAGGCCTACTTAAAATCTCAGCACCTTCCCAGGCATTGTAAATCAAGCAAAAGACAAAACTCTCCCAGTGTGAGAATGTCCCAAAAGATATAGTCCACAAGTTATAATCCAAAAGATATAGTCCTCAAGCAGTAAGTCCTTTATTTGTAGAGAAGATCATTGGAGTCAAACACTTCCACTGTTAGTAATACTGAGTTTAGGGATTACAGGTATTTATATACTGGATATGGAATATGGCTTAAGGATATTCTACCAATCACTAGGCAGGATTTTAGGTGCTCAAATATACTAGGCAGAAGTTCCCATTGAAAATGTGGGAAAAGGAGTTCTGGGGGTCATTCTGATCCATCTAAGCCACCCACCTGGCATCAGCTGCTGAAAAGGTTAAGGGAAAACCTGTATGGTCAGTTTTAGGAATGATTCTGACTTTTCTGCCCTGGCTATTTTGTTCCTAAAGTTCCAGTGTTGGCTTGTATTCTCCTTGTGCAAACTTATGATTCTCTATTTCATTTCTTTGCATCATAAAATGTATACATTTTAATATATTTACCCATAATGTACATAAATATATATATATTTGCTTTATAGATTATCTTTAAAAAAGTACAACATGAGTTCAGGCAGCAATGCAAACAAGTCTCAAGAACCAACAGCAAACCTGGAAACTGTTAGCAAAAACATGTCAAAATGGATAGATGGAAACAAGATTTCGTTTTTATTTATCTATTTGCCTATGCATAATAAATGTCTGTTCTTCTCTATGGTACACAAATGTTTAAAGAAAAATCTGGGGGTGAGAGTACTCTGGCACACACACTCATGTTGTTTTTCCTCTCTAGTTGTGCTTGAAGTATACATATTATGTGAATGAAGACTGCCTCTAAGGGACCGCCTCTTCCCATATATGCCTTGAAGAGCATTACGCGCAAAAGATCAACACCTCCTGGTGGTCCCTGGCCCGAAGGATGCCCGTCTTGCCTTAACCAGGGCCAAGGCTTTTTCTGTCCTGCCGCCAGCCTGGTGGAACATTCCCCCCACTGAAACCAGGGCCCTGTGGGATCTTCTTCAATTCTGCAGGGCCTGCAAGACGGAGCTGTTCTGCCAGGCCTTTGGTTGAGGCTGCGGGTGCCTATATAATGGCCTCCCTGAGGTTGCTGTCCCATGTCTGTCACCTGTCTACTGACCACTGACAACTGGCCTTTATCAGGCCAGAACTTTATAGCCAACTGATGCTGTTTCAAGCTGTACCCATTGTTTTAATTGTTACAATGTTTTATTGTGTTATAATGTTTAAAACTGAAATTATATTTATTCAAATGATGTTACCCGCCCTGAATGAATGAATGAATGAATGAATGAATGAATGAATGAATATGGGGCAGATTCCAGGCACTGTGTCCCAAGCAGTTTCCTATCTTCCTTCTTCTTGTTGCAGCTGTGCTCCACAAAATCCTGGTACGAGGCAGATAGGGGGACTCCTGCTCCCCACAGCCTATCCCCTGCTGTCACCTGGTGCAACAACGGAAGAAATGGGAACAGTGATCAGTCAAGGCAATGCAGTGACATCACTTCAGGCCACGTGAGTGGAAGTGATGTCATGTGTCTAGCAATCTCCCAAAGCTCTATGATAAAACCATAGAGTTTTGAGTGATTGCTAGAGCATCACAGCAGCAAGTAATGTCACTTGTAGTTACACAACCAGAAGGAGCATCATGGTATCTCACAGCCCCACTCACCAACACCTCCCAGGGTGAACCCTTGGAAGCAGTGTGAAGCACTTCAGGAAGGGGAGAATCAGCCAAAATCTAACACAACTGGAAGCATCTGCCAAAATCTAGCCTTTGCTTCCTTTCAAGCCCTATTTATTTATTTATTTATTTATTTATTTGACTCATAGGCCGTTCTCCCCACAATGCAGGCTCAAAGCAGTTTACACGACTTGGTAAAACCAAGATACATAAATACATTAAAATCAATTAAAACATATTAAAACACATTCAGACAGTAATAATAAGAATAAAGTGTTCAGTGATGAATCAAATGGCGTAAATGGTAACCCCCATGTTCTCTGGCTCTGGATGTCAGATGTCTCTAGCTCCGGACAGTGGTACCCGTGGCCAGTCATTGATGGTCATAAGATGGGGGGTGGGGAGGTAAAGAGATGGTAAGGAGGTGGCAGCCCCTATTTATAAGCCTGGTGGAAGAGCTCTATCTTGCAGGCCCTGCAAAACTGCACAAGGTCCCGCAGGTCCCTGATCACCTCCGGGAGCTCATTCCAACAGTAAGGGGCCACCACCGAAAAAGCCCTCCCCCTAGTAGCAGTGAGCCTGGCTTCTCTGAGGCCTGGAATGACCAGACAGTGTTGCTCCTCAGACTGTAGTGATCTCTGGGGTCTATACGGGGAAAGGCAGTCCCTCAGGTATGTCGGACCCAGGCCATTTAGGGCTTTAAAGGTAAGCACAGCACCTTGAAGCGACTCTGGTATGCTATAGGCAGCCAGTGCAGTGCCTCTAGCGTCGGTCGGATGTGCTCCCATCTAGGGAGACACATCAGTAACCTCGCTGCAGCGTTCTGCACCAGCTGCAGCCTCCGGATTTGTGACAAGGGCAGCCCCATGTAGAGAGCGTTACAATAGTCTAACCTCGAGGTGACCGTTGTGTGGATCACTGTGGCCAAGTCCGCGTGGTCCAGGAAGGGAACCAACTGCAGTGCCAGCCACAGGTGATAAAAGGCCAACTTGGCAGTGGCTGCTACCTGGGCCTCCATTGTCAGGGAAGGGTCCAGGAGCACTCCCAAACTCCTAACCATGGTGCAGGCACCAACGGCACCCTGTTGAAGGCTGGGAGCAGGAGCCCCAACCTTGGACTGCCCCGACCCAAGCACAAGACCTCCGTCTTCGCTGGGTTCAGCTTCAGCCTACTCAGCCTGAGCCATCCAGCCACAGTGTGCAATGCCCAGTCCAGATCGTCTGGTCTGGAGCCAGACTGGCCGCCCAACATCAGGTAGAGCTGGGTGTCATCAGCGTACTGGTGACAACCCAGCCTGGCCCTCCAGATAATCTGGGCAAGGGGGCGCATATAGATGTTGAAAAGCATCGGGGACAAAACAGCCCCCTGAGGCACTCCACATTTGAGCAGGTGCCTCCAGGACTGCTGTTCCCCTAGCACCACCCTTTGTCCTCGACCCTGGAGAAAGGAAGCAAGCCACTGTAAGGCAAGCCCCTGTATCCCCATGTCAGCAAGGCGGCAGGTCAGCAGCTGGTGATCGACCGTGTTGAATGCAGCCGACAACAGCAATACCGCCACACTGTCCCAATCCAGATGTCTCTGGAGGTCATCAATAAGGGCCACCAGAACTGTCTCCATTCCATACCCTGGGTGAAAGCCTGACTGGAAGAGATCTAATACAGAAGCATCATCCAGGAAGCTCTGCAACTGTATCACTACCGCCCTCTGTATTGATTTGCCCAAATATGGCAAATTGGAAACCGGCCAATAGTTGGCCAATTCAGCCGGATCCAAAGATGGTTTTTTCAAGAGAGGGCGGACCATTGCTTCCTTGAGTGCACTCAGGAACTGCCCCTCCATGAGGGACTGGTTGATAATATCCTTCAGTGCACCTTGAAACCCTTCATGGCCAGCTTTAATCAGCCAGGAAGTGCACGGATCAAGGTTGCTTGTGGTTGGACGTACAGTCATGAGCAGCCTGTCAACTTCCTCAAGGCTGAGCAGGCCAAAGAAGTCCAAGCCCAGAACCATAGACATGCAAGGGGCCTCAAGTTTGCTCATTGTATCAACTGTGGTGGCGAGGTTGTGGAGAAGCGCCAAGACTTTATCCGCAAAATAGCTCGCAAAAGCCTCACAGCCAATGTCCAATTCCCTACTATTTGGTCTGCCCTGTGGCCGAGCTGTTATAGACCAAATCATTCTAAATAACTGTGCTGGGTGTGAGCTAGCAGGCACAATCTCGGCTGCATAGTAATCCTTCTTAGCGGCCTTGACTGCCACCTCATAGGCTTTCATAAACATCCTATAAGATGCTCTTGTTGCTTCGTCGCGAGCCCATCTCCACCATCTCTCTAACCGTATGAGCTCTCACTTCATAAGCCGCAACTCCTGGGTGAACCAGGGAGCAAGCTTAGTGTGGGAGCGCAGAGGGCACATGGGAGCGATCTAGTCGATGGCTGCAGAGTCAGCTGTTCCAGTCCTCCAGCAGCTCATCCAACGAGCTGCCAGGGGGCCTCGGATCCCGCAGAGCCATCTGGAATCATCCGAGGTCCATCTGGCTCCATGGGCGAGCTAAAATATGCTCACTGCCTAAACGGGGTTGGGATGGGATGTTCAGACGGGCCTTCAGAGCATGGTGGTCCGACCATGGAACTGCCGAAGCAGTAATCCGGTCCACTGTTACCCCTGCCACGAAGATCAAATTGAGTGTGTGTCCAGCCTGGTGAGTGGGGGTCATTAAAAACTGGGAGAGTCCCATCACTGCCATGGACGACGGCAGGTCCACCGCCTGTACAGAAGCTGCATCATCAGCATGGATGTTGAAATCACACAGAACAATCAGCCTTAGGTGTTCCAATGTCCAGCCTGCTACGGCTTCTATCAGTGCCGGCAGGTTTCCAGCCGGTGTGTTGGGCAGTTGGTACACCAGCTGGATCACCACACTCTCCCCGGCCTCCAACACCAAGCCAACACACTCTAAACCTGTGATCTCCAGTGGTGGGAGCATTCTGAAGGAGTAAGCCTCCCGAATGAGCATCGCCACACCTCCCCCCACCCCCAGTCCATGATTGGTGCAGGACCGCAAATCCAGGTGGGGCAAGCTGGGAAAGAACCACTGTTTCCCCTTCCCGCACCCAGGTCTCAGTCACGCAAGCCAGAGCTACCTGTTGTTCTGCCATGAAATCCCACAGGACCATGGCCTTGTTATTTACAGGTCTGGTATTGCACAGCACCAATGTCGGAGGAGAGTTCTCCGTCCTAGCCCCACTGCCAACCACCTTTGGGATGGGTCTCAGGCTGGAAGGGTGCCGAGCTGACTTGTTTCTCTGCATCCTTCCCTTTACTTCCTGCCTGGACCCACCACTGTACTTTCCCCTCCCCAGGAGCACCAGAATCAGCTGGCAAGGCATCGCTGCCCCCCTGATCTCTGTGCAAGCCTCAGATCATTAGGGTCTACACTCGAGGCTGCAGTTCACCTGGCAGCAGACATCCTGGATAAACACTCCCTAATTATCCTACAACAGTATGCTTGGTACAGCTAGTTTCCCTTCACTGGCCAGTAAAATTATAAAGGCCAGAGACAAACCACCCCCTCCCACTAACTAGTCCTCACCCCGATTTATCAATACCAGTTCTAACAAACAATAGGGTAATTAGTCCCTGGTAGTCACTGATTCACAATAAATCCAATCAATCCCTATCCTGCTTTCAGTGATCGCTCTTGCCACTGTCAGACCTCAACTAACCATGCTAATCACACACACACCCCACACTAGTTGCCCACTAATTGGTCTCAGTTCTGGTTAGTTTTGGTCTGGCCTTCCGGGATGTCTTAGCTGCACTCTCTCCTTGGCTGCTGACGTAGCCTCAGCCAGCCCTTGTATGCGCCCTCTTTAGTTGCTCCAGGGGCACGTCCACTTTTTTGATCCGGGAGGGACCTCCTCAGACTTGGCCTCCTCTTATGTTTCCTCTTTCTTCTACTGCCAGTAACTCTCACCTGTCCCATACCCTCTCCTCCTGTCCAGCAGGCACTTTCTGCCACTGAGTCATTAAACTTGGCAGTCTGGTTAGTCAATAACATTTGTGACCAGTCCGTAGTGGGGGGGGGGGTCTTCCCTCTGCTTGCTGCCTGGCCAGTCCCTTCCTGCAGCTCAGAAGTCACCGCCTGCAGCTAAGCTGCTCCACACCGGGTTTGTCCCAGGACAGGGGCCAAGCTAGGCCCTATCGTCCAGGGGGCACTCCCCTCACCCCCCCCCGACGAGGGGTGGGGAACCACTATACACCCCCACTCTCCACGTTGGCAGCTTGCAAACACATGCCGCTGCATCCACTATGCCTGCTGCAGCTGCCAGTGTCTGGAGGGCCAGGCGCAGCAGCTGTGATGACCCCAGTCGCGCCCACAGAGTCCACGTCAGCGACAGACTGGGAACAAGGACCCCATGTGGCTGTGCTGGCAAAAAGTTGCCACATCCAGGGCTGGGGCTTGGCTCAAAATGGCGACCGCAAACAGGAGGCAAGTCGGCAAAAAGCCAGTAGCCGCCGCTCACCCCCCTGCTGCCACTGCGCTCACCAGGAGAACCTGAGGCGTCGTCCGATGGAGCAATCCGGACCAGGCCAGTTCCTGACACTGCAGCACCGCACCGTTCGTTCCCCTCAAAGGGGTAGGAGGATGTCTGTAAGTCCCCCCCTCCTAGTTCTTGCATTCCTCTGGTGCAGGGGAGTTTCCCCCGGGAGTAGCAGCTGCCACGGGACTGCAATTTTAGATGTTTTAGATATTCCTGGTGGAGTCTTGAGCACTAGGCTCTGCTTCATGCCACCATTTTGCTATGCGCTACACAGCAGCAGTTTTCTTTGATTGCCTCTTGACCTGGTCAGCTGAATACCTATCTTAATGATCTTCTCACTCATGAAAGCTTTGTTCTTGATGGTCTATAATTTTAAACAAATAAGTTGAACAAAACATATACCTTTTTGGAGCAACAGAAACACAGCTAACAATAACCAATGTAGTCTGTTGTAGGTATCTATGCAGGGATGGGAGGGAGTATTTCAGAAAGGGATGAAGGCTGCAATCACACACATTAAATAATCCACTTTCAATCCACTTTCAGTGCACTTTTAAACTGGATTTTGCCAGTTCACACCGTAAAAATCCAGTCAGAAAGTGCATTGAAAATGGATTGAACGTGGACTATTGAGTGTGTGTGATCACAGCCAAAGTCTGGAATGAGGGTGATTCTATTTATAATTCAAACATAGAGCGTGTCCTGTTCTGAAAGCATGATTCCAATTTTGCACCCCTCCATAAGTAAAATTTAAGAAAATACAATATCCTGTTGAATCACAAGCAAATCACGGTGACCCCATCCATGGGGCATTCCAGGCAAGAGATGAGCAGAGGTGGCCTCTGTGTAGCAAGTCCCATTTTCCTTGTTGGTCTCCCATCCAAGTACTGACCATAGCTTAGCTTCCAAGCTCCAATGAGTCTGTGCCAAGATGTGCTATTCAGATGGAACAAAATTCAATACAGTCCATTTAAATGGTTTTAAACATCAACAGAACCCAGACTGAGCTGATCACTGTTATGTCCTGATGGTTTCAAAGGGGGAAAAAAAAGACTGCAGCTCACGCTCTCATTGGTGTGTGCAATTCTGCTCCCGTAGAAAGTAATGCTTTTTCATCAGCTAGGATGACCAGTCCCTATTCAAAACCAGTTTCCCTCACACTCTAAGGAACAGCTTCATTTGGGCCATGTTTAAAATGTCTTATCGGCCCCTAAGCCATCAAATGATTCGGAAGGAAGCAGACGATCACCTCACAGATAATAGTGCTGAAACGAAAGTGGAAGTGCTAGTTTGAAATTGAAGGTCCGGAAAGCAAAAAAAATGTTCATAGAAATCATCCACGATTTCTCTTCCCATTGCCATGACCGGTTCAGCTTTGCTGATTTGATTTGGAAATGCACCTAGTTGCTTCAGTCACACACAGAATATTGAAATCTGTTGAGGGTGAAAGACACTAGAAACCATGAAACTCTGGTTTCTTCCACTGGAAATTTTTTGCATATCCTAATCTTGCCCGAGCAGAAACCACCTGGAGAAAGACCTTTTCCCCTCTGCACTTCAAAACTGTATCTGGTGTAAGGTAGCCTCATCATCATTAAAACAAATTAAAATAAATACAGGGCCCAATTTATGCTAATCTCGAGAAGACACAGGACTGCTCATGGCAAAGCTTAAGCGAAGCAGCATTTCCAACTAAATCAATCATTCATTCACTCCAGCCTGGTTTTGAGTTTTCACCCCTCACTTCCTTAGGTAATTTCAGAGGGTCTAGTGGCACCTTAGAAACCAACAAGAGTTTCAGGGTACAAGCTTTCAAGAGTCAAAACTGTCTTCATCAGACAAGAGTCTGTAACTCTTGTTGGTCTCTAAGGCACTACTGGACTTAAATCTAAGACTTCCTTAGAGTTCTCTAGCAAGATCCAGGGATGGAGTCACCCACCCCTTCTTTTTAATTTTAGTATTCTGAAGTGGACAGATATATTGCAAAACCATGAATCATTTCTGAAAATACAACACAGTAACAGAGTTTTGTGACTGAAGACCATTAGGGGTTAGATCCATCCAGTCTTTGTCACTCAGTCTGACCAATACACCCCTCCATACTACAGCCTCCATTCATATGACTTTTGTACATGCTCATCCTATGAGCATCAGCACAGCCTTCTTGGGTGGCAAAGAAGATGCTTCATTTCTTTTTCAGCAGTGGAAAGACTGGTTGGATCCATCTAGTGTTGTTGAGAATTCTCTCAATTCCTCTTTACCCAATTTCCTCCCTGAAATCCAACAATCCATTTATTTTCTTCTCTCTCTCTCTCTCTCTCTCTCTCTTTTAGGAATTTGGAGTCTGTTTTCAATTAATTCCATTTTGATCATACAACAAATTTGAAGAGAGGAGGGGAAGGAAAAGAGGTTCTCCAAAATTTCAGAATTTCGTTCTGCAGATGCTCAGAGGTGGGCAGCGGCTTCCTGAACTTTCCTACCCTTCTGCTAGAGCACCACATCAGAAAAACCCTGCATGGGCTGAAGTTACAAAAGGGTGCATAGAGGTGTACCACAAAGACAAATCCAAGAGACATAAGAACATAAATGTAAGAACATAAGAGAAGCCAATGTTGGATCAGGCCAGTGGCCCATCCAGTTCAACACTCTGTCACACATGGCCAAAAATACCTGTTGCTGTCAGGAGGTCGAGCAGTGGGGCCAGGACACTAGAAGCCCTCCCACTGTTGCCCCCCCAAGCACCAAGAATACAGAGCATCACTTGCCCCAGACTGAGAGTACCTATCTATACTTTGTAGCTAACAGCCACTGATGGACCTCTGCTCCATATCTATATTCTAATTCCGAGAGGGGTTTTTTTCCTTTGTGGATACTTATATCTGCCAAAAGAGAGTTCACTCTCCCCCAACAGCTTTTCCTACATAGTCAGGCCCCTTCCTCAATCTGCAGAAAAATCCGAAAAGTTTAAAAAAAAACAAACTTCAGGGACCATTGAATTCCCCCCAATACCTTTTGAAATGGCATCAGCTCCAGACATCAACTGTGAGGAGATTAGAATGTTTGGGGGAAGGGGGGAGGTTCTAACTGTTTCTGCCAGTAAAAAAGCAGGGGTTTTACTGGTAGCAGTCTAAGGTTGCCAAGTATCCCCCCCCCCCCGGCCACCACCAGCAGATCCAGATCCAGGCTGGGAAACTCCTGGAGATTTGGGGGTGGAACCTGGGGAAGACAGGGACCTCAATGAGGTCCAATGCCATAAACTCTACCCTCTAAAGCATCCATTTTCTCCATGGAAAGTTATCTCTGTAGTCTGAAGATGAGCAGTAACTCCAGGGGATCCCCAGGTCCCACCTGGAGGCTGGCATCCCTAGGCAGCACCCTCTGTGTGACTTGATACCACCTGATTTGCATGACTTAATTAGGCCCAGCTGCTTTGCTACTGTTCATCAGCAGCCACCCTATGAAAGCCATTGTGATGTAACAGTTAGAGCTTCAGACTGGGATCTGCGAGACCCAGGTTCAGATCCCCATCTTGCGGTGGAAGTTGACTGGAAGATTTTGGACCAGTCACATACTTTCAGCCTAACCAACCTCACAGGGTTGTTGTGCAAACAACAAGGAGGAAATAATAATATAAGCTGCTTTAGTCCCCACTGTGGAGAAAGACTGTAATTTTCCTAGGCAGAGGCTGTGAGGGAGGGGGGTGGAGATGGAAAGCTGAAGACAGATAAAGGTAGGTTGTCTGTTGGGTGGGAAGGAAATTGGGTTGCCAACTCCAGGTTGTGGAATTTCTGGACATTTGAGAGGTGGAGCCTGGGGAGGGTGGGATTTGAGATGGGAGGCAGAAAGAGAGAGAAAGAGTGATGAGGTGGGGAGGCAGAAAAACAAAGAGAATGATGACAGGTCAGAAAGAGAGAGGAAGTAACATACATGGAGGAGAGAGTGAGAGTAAGAAAGGGGGGAAGGGAGAAAGAGTGTAAGAGAGGTAGGGGGAGAAGGGAGGAAGCAAAGGTGTGAGGAATGGGATAACCATCCCGCAAGTTTCTTGCAGGTCTCCACTTGTGTTTATCTAATTCCCTCTTGAAGCCGTCCATGCTTGTAGCTGCCACCACTTCCTGTGGCAGTTAATTCCACATGTTAATCACTCTTTGGGTGAAGAAGTACTTCCATTTATCTGCTCTAACCCGACTGTTCTAACCTGACATGAAAGAGAAATTCTTATGAAATAGAGAAAGCGAATAAGAAAAATCAATGACTATATCTTTTTTTTAAGCAAGTTTCAGAAAAAGAGATTCTGTTCCCCATAACAACACTAGAACCAACCCCAGTGAATAAACCATTTGGTTTTCAAAAGCTTGTCTTGGACCAATGAAGAAAATGAAAATAATAAAGATAACTTGATATTGAAAAATAAGTGAAATTGCATATACACAACAGTCTTGAACACAGAGCGTGACACAGTATTCCTCATAGTAAGGTGGTCAGCTTATCTGCCCAGTTTGGCAGATAAAAAACTGTTTTCTGAGCAGAAGTCTTGTAAAATTTAATAGCTGAAATTGATCAAAAAGTCACTGTACAAGTAGCAAAGTTTTTGCTATGAAAATATGGGCTTAGATAATGTCCTGTGTATACTTTTCTTTGATAACCTCTAACCTTTTTCATTGTCTGATGTACTAGGATGAAGAAGTGAGAAGTGACTCAGGAAAGTTCATCCCCTGCCACAATTTTTTTAGTCTTTAAAGTGTTTCTGGACTCTTGCTCTTTTCTACTGCTATGAACAGACTAACATGGCTACCCACCTTGATCTAGGGTGAATTATATCTGTACAGATATGTTTTTAGGTAACTAGTGAATTAACATTATTTGTTTTGCTTCTGTATGGCTTGTGAGCCATCATAAGGACTGACTGACAGTGACTGATCCACATTTTGGACTAGGGATAGTCTGAATTTCGGAACCTCAAATGATCTTGCCTTGTTTCCAAACCTCTTCCATCTTATTTTCATCAGCTGACTGTCCAAAAATGTCAGACGGCTTTTCCTCTTGGTGTGAGATTGTCCCAATAGATGTAGTCCACAACAGGTCTCCATAAAAAGAAAGTCCTTTATTTGCAGGAAAGATCTTGTTGGTCAAATAGACTTCTTCTGTTAGTAATGCCCAAGCATAGTAATACAACTACTATTATACCTGATATGAAATAAGACCCCCTCGACTTCTACCAATCAGTTGAAAGAATTATTGGTGCCCAAATATACTGGCCCACTGTTCCCAAGGAAAGTGCGGCGAATTAGGTTCCCAAGCAAAGACACTGTCAGGATCTGTGGGGTGTCAGTGCCTGCCATATATTGCTTGCCATATAGGAATCCCTTAGGAATGTGGAGTCAACCAGAGCTCAGCCCGCTACCCCCGCCTCCTTGCTTGCCTGTTTTGCTTATGCTTCGCTTGGCAGATTATCAGCGCCTGCGCAGACTGCTCACTACCTTCTGGCCGGCTATCTCATGTTTTGTCCTTGAACATGAAAGGCTCTGCTGTAGAGAGCAACTATTTTGCTGTTATGGTTTCAGGTCTCTGTGAACTGGGTTTTTAGAATGTTCAACACTATTATTCCCTGAGAAAAGGTTTTCCTGCGTATTCTGTGGGAACTGTTAGTCTTCCTGGTTGCATGCCTAAAAGTACTGTAGCCTGATTGGTAGAACACCTGTAACCATTTATGAGTTTAGTATGTCAATGCATGTAACCCAGAGCAATTAATTACTAACAGAAGAAGTTTATGACTCCAACAATCTTTTCTGCAAGTAAAGGACTTTTATTTACAAGACCTGTTGTGGACTATATTCATTGGGACATTCTCACATGGGGTGGATGTTCCCAAGGGTAAAAGCAAGCAAAGGAACAATTTGCACCTGTGAATAAAATAACATGTAGCAGGAGGATTCTAGCTCAAGGCTGTGAGCTAACGAGAAGCGAGAGAGAGATAAGAGCGAGGAAAAGCTTCTAAGCAGCAAGCATGCACAAAGTGAGTAAAAGCACATTCCTGTGGTGGGAGTCACTCTACCAATGCTATCTCCCGTCCGGGACCTTTAAGAGCAGGTATGGAACTCAAAACAAAGGCAATGTTAAGTGATTGCAGGAAAGGTGATAGAAATCATTGGCAGTGTTAACTGACACTTGGCCACGTTAAATGCTTTCCCCTCTGCTGTTTTAGAAAATAGATTCCAAGGAGTACCATACACAGATGGATTTCATGTATGCAGGCCTGGGCTGACTGAAACTTTATCCCATATTTTCTTTGATTATGTGTCGGGCTTTCCCACAATCTCATTTTCCTCACTTGTACATTCTTGTTTCTTTGGGTCCCCCCCCCCCATTCCACATGTGCTTTGCCCCTTCTAGTGGTCGATTCAACATTACCCTGGCTTAGGTCTGGCATATCTCCCTGCAGATTTAAACTGCAGGTTTCTCACACTGGATGGTGTAATATTGCAATGACCACCAGAGGGAGCAAAACATATGAAGAACACCCTCCCCTTCCCTGAAGAAACAGGAACTTACAAGTGAGGAAAATGAGAATGTGAGAAAAGCATGTTGTCTGCCCCTCTGAGAGATTTGTGGTTAAAGCCAGTGATATATTCGAAAGTTTCTCTTGCTTCTGTGTCTTTCCTGCTAGCTGATACTCACCCTAGTATTACTTTGGCTGTGGCTACATTTCTGGAGGCAGTGGCTTCTATGCAGGGGTTGAAATATTTGTATGTTATTTGTAGGATTGGTTCTCTTCAAGACAGCTGGGTTATAGGATGGATGGATAGATAGATAGATAGATAGATAGATACTTGTTTCCAAAGTGGCAGCAGTGTGCTGCAATGTTTGCCAAGATAAATAATGTATACAAAAATTTAACCTATCCTGCTCATGATGGTCATAAATTAAGTGTTCAAAGATTTAACCTGTCCTCCTCACAATGCCCACATCTGCTCAAAGGGCTTTTCCACATTTTCATTTTCCTCACTTGCAAAATTTCTTGTTTCCTTAGGGACTTTTTTTTGTTTTGCAAATGTCTTGCTCCCTTTAGTGGCCAATATGATATTACATCAGTTTATGCCAGGCATATCTCCCTGCAGATTTAAACTGCAAGTTTTTGTGCCAGACATAAACCAACGAATGATTGAATCGACCACTACAGGGAGCAAAACATGTGTGAAACACCCCCTCCCCGAAGAATCAGGAACTTACAAGCAAGAAAAATGAGAATGCGGAAAAGCCCAAAGGGATTACTCCACACACTCACACTGATGATTTGTTCACAATTGAGAATGAGCAGCACATTGAGTAGTTCTGCATTTGTGCATGGCTGCTGCTGGGACATGTTCACAACTGCTAAGATTAGGTATGCTCCAGGATCATTACAGGCAGGTGGGGCACCCAGTGAAATCAGTTCCATTTATAGTGTATCTGGTACTTTTGATCAAGCACTGCAAAACTGCAGCTATATTCCATTAAACATCTGAATGCAGATTGTGAGTCAAGCAATGCTGTCATGAAAGGTGACCTTCTTGCACCACTGGATGCCCTATTGGAATTCTGGGGGCAGTTAAGATACTTTGCACCCAGCAAACTGAGATGAATCCACAGTTTCCTGCTCAAGAAATTGTTGAAGGGATAAAATTTTTAATATGACTTCAGACATTCCTCAGGAAGGTTCCACACTCCCTAGCTTTTCATCAGTTGTCAAAGCAGAAAATGGATGTTTTGTTTTGTTTTATTTGACTAAGCACCTGAAATGTTCATGGGGCTTACTGAATAAATAAGAACTAATAAAAAAAAGCATAAAGGACCTTCAAAGAAATACTTGCCTCAGACTCCTGGTGTCTATGTAGTTATCTCCTTTTGTTTCCCACTGTTTTGCAACTACTTCTCCAAGGAAAATGGTTTGCCAGGCATCTGTCTCGAATTACAGGGCAAAACGAACCACTGCTATAGTCTGCCATTGAAATGTTCAGATGCATTACCTAAGTCCTACCTGGGACTGAGAAACACCACAAGACCTTGTTTGCAGAGATCACTGAGATCGAGAGCCAGTTTGGTGTAGCGGTTAAGTGCGCGGACTCTAATCTGGGAGAACCGGGTTTGATTCCCCACTCCTCCACCTGCACCTGGCTGGATGACCTTGGGCAAGCCATAGCTCTGTACCAGCTGTTCCCTCAAGGACAGCTTGGGAAAGAGCTCTCTCAGCCCCACCTACCTCACAGGGTGTCTGTTGTGGGGAGGGGAAGGGAAAGGCGTTTGTAAGCTGCTCTGAGACTCCCTTGGGGAGTGAAGGGAGGGGTATAAATCCAGTTTCCTCCTCCTCCTCCACTGCCATTCTGTCAACAATATTTATTAATGATGGATGCATAATTCAAAGCCATTAATCTATTTAAACAATTTTATTCTCTTTGGCATGTTTGTGCTCTAAGCACTCTGTTGATATTTTCTTCAGCCCCTCGGTGTGCTTGAAACAGCTTCCCAAATAGTTTACAGCAATGGTTTTCATCTTTGATATTTTCACAGAGAATGTTCTTGTGCCTTGATTTATCCGCCAAGGCACCCCTGAGTATGGGGCATGGGCTTTACATTGTCATCTTATCTTGCCTCCTGAAGATGGATTCTGTAAGCAGCGAGGGTGAACGTTTTCTTCTGGAAAGGGTATCCAAGCTGTATGACTTTCTGAGCTACTTCACACTTTATTTGGTGGCCTCAGGGTACCAGTGGCTGTGTGTGGGAGTGCTCCTGGATCCCTCCTTAACTATGGAGGCCCAGGTAGCAGCCACTGCCAAGTCGGCCTTTTTCCATCTGAGGCTGGTGCAGCAGTTGGTTCCCTTCCTGGACTGTGCTGACCTGGCTACAGTGATCCATGCAACAGTCACCTTGAGGCTAGACTATTGCAATGCTCTCTACATGGGGCTGCCCTTGTCACTGATCTGGAGGCTGCAGCTGGTGCAGAATGCCACAGCGAGGCTGCTGATGAGTCTCCCGAGACGGGAGCACATCCAGCCTGCACTGGTGGCACTGCACTGGCTGCCAAGAGCATACTGAATCCGCTTCAAGGTGCTGGTGCTTGCCTTTAAAGCCCTAAATGGCCTGGGTCCAACCTACCTGAGGGACCACCTTTCCCCGTATGTACCCCGGAGAGCACTACGGTCTGGGGCCCAATATCGGCTGACTATACCTGGCCCCAGAGAAGCCAGGCTCGCTACCACGAGGGGGAGGGCTCTTTCAGTGGCGGCCCCGACCTGGTGGAATGAGTTCCCGGAAGAGATCAGGACCCTGAGGGACTTGGTACAGTTCCGCAGAGCCTGTAAGACGGAGCTCTTCCACCAGGCATATGAATAGGGGCCGCTACCCTTGCCCCCTCCCCCCCGCCTCTCTCCTGCATAGTACATCCACTAATGTCTGACTGCTGACTGCATTATCTGCCGCTGGGAAATGGCACTGGTGTGATCAGAGAGCCGCCATTTGAGTTTTGATCTGAGCTTATGATTATTGAGCACTTTGTTGTTTTTAACTAAATGTTTTATATTGTTTTAAGTATTTATAATGTTTATTGAATCTTGGTCCGCCAGATCTTGTGTGCTGCTCTGAGCCTGTGAACGCGGGAAGGGCAGCTAAGAAATCAAATAGATAGACAGACAGACAGACAGACAGACAGACAGATCAAGTAGCTATTCACATTCTTCACCCTAGGTCCATCAAGTTCAGCATTGTCTACTCAGACTGACAGTGGCTCTCCAGCAGAAGCCTTTCACATCACCTACTGCATAGTCCTTTTAACTAGAGGTGCTGGGGACTGGACTCCACACCTTCTGCATGCCAAGCAGAGGCTCTTCCATTGAGCCACAGCACCTCCAATACTTTGTTTCCTTCTGTTTTCCTTGTGTGTTCCCATTAGCACATCTCCCCCTTGTGTCACTAATTTAGCAGTGGCAAACTAACTGGGAGCACCAGTCTATGCAGGTGGTCACTTGAAGCTGTTTTCAGGCCGGATGATCATGAATTTGGAGAGGGGATGGTGTATGGACCCTTTGCCCAACTTCTGAAGTAGTTTATTGAGTCTCAAATAGCCAGTTTTATACCGGGTATTGTGTGTGTGTGTGCGCATTTATGTGTGCATACATTCCAAAGACCCAGACAAACCAGTGGTGTGATTACACACATGAAGCTGTTTTCTACTGAAGAAGTAGAACAAATTTAGAGGCCAGTGGCACTTTTAAGACCAACAAAAGTTTATTCAAGGTATGAGCTTCCGTGTGCAAGGCACACTTTATCAAATTTGATAAAGTGTGCATGCACATGAAAGCTCATACCTTGAATAAACCTTTGTTGGTTTTAAAGGTGCCACCAGCCTCTAAATTTGTTCTACAGCTTCAGACCAACACAGCTGACCAACTGGGTTTATACTGAATCAGACCTTTTTGGTCCATCAGAATCAGTATCGTCCACTCGGACTGGAAGCGGCTCTCCAGAGTCTCAGGTAGAAGTCTTTCACATCACCTACTACTTGATCCTTTTAACTGGAGACGCTGGTGGGGATTGAAGTTGGGATCTCCTGCATTATCACTTTGCTACATGATGTCAGAGAAAAGTGACATTCAAAGACAATATAGAAAGGGAATATGCCAAAGGCGTAAATCTCGGATGGCATCATTCCTACGGGATGTGATTAGTATAGCCCCATTAAAAGAATGGGACAATGTTATTTTGGAGCAATTGAAAATCTTCACCATTTTGTTTTGTCTTCTTAAGCATTAATTATAGCTTTCGTTTCAAAGACTTTTTTGAACTTACCTTATACTGGGTTTCTATTCATTCATTTACTTATTTATATGTCCACCTTTCTCCTGAGCATCTTAGGTTCCCGCTTCCATAGCAGCAGGATTTCAGGGGGCATTTTAGGCTGCTGTGGGAGGGAGGAAAGTCATACTCCATGTGTGAAAGTCCTTGCAACCTTGGAAATGCTGCACTGGATCCAACTCACTAAGTCAGACTATTGGTTCACTGTAGCCCACCTCAGTGACTGGCAGAAACTTACCAAGACAGAGATCTTTTTCTCTGACCACTTGAGATCATCTTAGGTGGAGAGTCCAGGGACAGAATCTAGAACTTTCAATGCAGGTGATCCACCCTGATCTATGGCTCCTCTAAGGGTGCCAACTCCAATTTTGGAAATTCCTGGAGATGTTAGGGTTGGAGCCTCAAGTGGGCAGGGTTTGGGGAGGGAAGGGACCTCAGCGGCATACAGTGCTATTGAGTCCATGTTCCAGTGACCCCCCCCCCCCCCGAAACTGATTTCTACAATCTAGAAATCAATTCCATTTCTGGGACATCTCCAGGTAGGGTTACCAGCTCTGGAATGGGAAATAGTTGGACATTTTGGAGGTGAAGCCTGAGAAGGATACGGTTTGGGGAGGAGAAGACACTTCAGTAGGGTCTAATGCCATAGAGCCTCCTTTCCAAAGTGGCTATCTTCTCCAAGGGAACTAATCTCTGTCATCTGGAGATCAGCTGTAATCCCACGAGATCTCCAGCCACCACCTGGAGGTTGGCAACCTTGTCTACAGGAACTACTTGGTGGTGGGTAACCTTAAGCTCCTCCTTTACTAGCTATAAATGAAGAGATGATAAATAATATGGCCCGCCCTCCTTTTTTTTTTACTCACAGCAGCCGTCATGAAAACGAATCTGCTGTAATGACATCTTGATATCCTTTGGTCCTTTGCTCCGCTATCCATTTACATTTTTAGTTGGCTTCCGTTATCAGTTTCAATTATTAGTTTTGCAAACAGGGAAGAAAGTTCTCTCGTTTCTTTTTGGCGCCTGCTGAACTTGGGCAGCTGAAAAATTATGCAGTGTTTTTTTCTGCTTCATGGATTCCCCCCCCCCCCTTCCCCGCCGCCCCAGTATCTTCTGCCAGTGGGGAAAGTTCTAGAACCAAAACTTTGCTGGCACTGATGTTAAGGAAGCAGGAGATGGAAAAGAGCGTGAGGCAACCTTCCAGAGCAATACAACTCTTGTAGCTCCAGTGAACCTGCTCATACTTCACAGCCATGCATAATTAGCAAAGGGAAAATGCATAAGGCTGAATCACACACACAATAAATTAAATGGGTGGGTAGGGTTGCCAGCCTCCAAGTGGGGCTTGGATATTTCTCGCTTTTACAACTGATCTCCAAATGATACAGGCAGGCTTGTAGCTACAGTAGAGCATTTCAGGGCCTGGACCCCCAACTTCCTGCCAAGGCCCCATGACTTCCATCCAGCCTCCAGGTCCCCGGATCTCTGGGCCGCCTGGAGGACTCTTGACTCTCTGGACCACCCGGAGGACTCCCCACTGCCGCCCCTTCCCCAAGTGTAGCTTGCTTCCCCACCTAGGCAGGCAAAGTGCAAACGCTGCAAAAGTGAGAATTTTTTTTAAAGTTACTTTTATTTTTTCTTTTGTGATGTCAGTGCCCCCTAACTTATTTAAAGGCCCCCCGAATTACAAAATCCTGGCTACGGGCCTGGAACAGGCCAGTTCCCCTGGAGAAAATGGCTGCTTTGTAGGATAGACTCTGTGGCACTGCACTGTGCTGAGGTCCCTCCCCTCCCCAAACCCCACCCTCTAGGCTCTGCCTCCAAAATCACTAGGTATTTCCCATCCCAGAGCTGGCAACCCTATGGGTAGGCTTTGGCGATTGCAAGACCTTAGGAAGACCATTCCTGATGGGATGTTTTCGAGGAGCGTCTTGATGGCACTTAACATAGACAAAAAAGTGCTTTTTAACTGTGCATTCCACATTGCCACCCCAGCATGAAATAACGAGACAGACAACAGTTTGGAATCAAACAAGGACCACTTTATTAGCTATTTAAACAGAACATGCAGCAACGGGCAACTAAGCAAGCTCAGGAACAGGCAAGGCAGGCGTCATTCCGAGACACAGCCTCCTTGCCCTTGTAATGGGCGGGTAACCTAGCCCCAGTCTTGACCCAGTCAGATTCTGGCTCGTAACCGGCGGCCCAGCATACTGGCATCCCCTCCCAGGGGCGCCTATCCCCGAGGCTGCACAGACCTTCAGGGAGGAGCCTAGTCTGAGAGGGTCCCAGAGGTGATCACCATTCACCCCCACCCCAGACCGCAAGGCCCTAGGGTGGTTCCTGATGACCTCCTGTTCCCAACAGGGATATGCCGTGAGGCACCCACCGGTTCCATTTTCTTGCTTGCACAAACCTGCCAAGTGACCAGACTAATTAATACCCGACCACTATCTATGCCCTTAACCACCAGTAACAGTGTAAGGTAGGCGAAAAAAACACCTGAACCAAAAGCCAAACAGGAGGAGGTGTAAAAAATTCCTACCTGGCCCATAATGGCGACCAGCATAAGCCTACACTGCAACCAGGGCGGGTGGGTAGGCGAGCACGCCAACGGACTGCCTGACAGGAGCGGGGCAACGGCTCAAACTGAGCAAGCCCCGCCCCCCCACCAGGCCCAATGAGCGCCGACGCGCTCTGTTGCTGCCTCGCATCATGCGAGGCGGCAAAACGGCTCCCCCGCTCCACGGCGATGCCGGGCGACGGGGAGCCCATTGTATGAACAACATGCCAACTGAAATACATCGTCTGAAGAAATGACAAGCTGAAACACGAGAAACTGTGGATTTCTTTGTTTCATTCATTTTTATCCTGCCCTTCTTCCACAGAATTAAGGGCGAGGTACATCACCACACTCTCCTCAATTTTACGCTCACAACAACCCTCTGAGGTAGGTTAGGCTGTGAGTGTGCGATTGGCCCCAGGTCACTCAGCAAGCTTTCCAGGGCAGAATGAGGATTCAAAGCTGGCTCCCTCAGATCCTAGTCAGAGACAAACCATTCTAAATTTTGGGACACAGAAGGCTGCGATCACACGCTCCTTTAGAACCGACATAGGTGTGAATGCCTGATGGATCTAAAAGGAGCGATCAGACAGCAACATCTGGGAAGCATCCCGCAGTCATCAGTAACCCATGCTGCTCCATCACAGAAGCGGAGTTAAAAGACACCAGGGAAAGTCTGATCCTAATGCTTGCCGATGGGCCACAGATGGAATTTCCCCTGTCTGATCGTTCAAGCATGCTCTCATGCCATCGCGATAGTCTGATCATGATTTGTGCCATCCCCCCTGCCGCCCTTCGCAGTATGCACATCATTGCATACTCCATAGGGGGCCCTCAGTGCAGAGGTGTGATTCCTCATTTATGTGCAAGGGAAACAAATGGCAAACAAAAATAGACTCACCCACAGTTAAGTCTGATCACACAGTGATGGGCTGCACCCACAGCTTTAAAGGGCTGTGTGATCTTGCAACTCCATGTCAAATGCCTCCAGAGGAAATAGCCTCTCTTCCTCTCCACTTCAACTGGCATGTGTGAGTGCAGCCAAAGTAAGGTTGCCAGTTGCCACCAACTGACAAGGCTGTTTGTTCCTGCACCTCAGCCAGTCTCTTCAAATAGCTGATATGGGCAGAACAGGGTTGCCAACTGAGCTGGGAAAACCTGGAGATGTGGGGGGGGGGGTCTAGGGGAGGATGGAGTTTGTGGGAGGAACGTCAGCAGGGTAATAATGCATTTACTTTTGCATTTATTTATTTATATCCTACTTTTCTCCCCAGCTGGGACTCAGAGCAGCTTCAAACAGAAGAAGAAGAAGAGAAGAAGAGATTGGATTTATATCCCACCCTTCACTCACTTAAGAGTCTCAGAGCGGCTTACAAACTCCTTTCCCCTCCCCTCCCCACAACAGACACCCTGTGAGGTAGGTGGGGCTGAGAGAGCTCTTTCCCAAGCTGTCCTTGAGGGAACAGCTGGTACAGAGCTGTGGCTTGCCCAAGGTCATCCAGCCAGGTGCAAGTGGAGGAGTGGGGAATCAAACCTGGTTCTCCCAGATTAGAGTCCGCGCACTTAACCACTACACCAGACTGGCTCTCCATCCCCCCTCCTCCATTTTCTAATACTAACCCTGTGAGGTAGGCCAGGCTGGGAGTTTGTGACAAACCTAAGGTCACTCTGCAAATTTCCATGGTAGAAATGGTAGAAGTGGCAAGTGGTAGAAGTGGCAAGTTTAACTGGGGTCTCCCAGGATCCTACCCTGCCACTCTGTCCACTTGGCTGGGCTGCCTCTCAAAATGCCATATGGGTTATCCTCCAAAGCAGCCATTTTTTTCCCCAGGAGAACTGATTGTTATCATCCTCCTCAGACTTCACTCCCATAATCTTCAGCCATTTCCCAACCCTAAGGCCCTCCCATCAGGCCATGCTCTAGGGTTGCCAGCCTCCAGGTGGGGCCTGGAGATCTCCTGCTTTTACAACTGATCTCCAGCTGACAAATATCAGCTCCCCTGGAGAAAATGGCTGCTTTGGAGGGTGGACTCTATGGCATTGTACCATGGTGAGGCCCCTTGCCTCCCCAAACCCCACCCTCTCCCGGCTCCACCCCCAAAGTCTCCAGGCATTTTCCAACCCAGAGCTGGCAACCCTACCTATCTCAGTCTGCCTGCAATTCACTACAAGCATGTTCTCCCATCGGTTTGCGCATCATTAGTTTTTGGGGCACAAGGAACCAGTTAGCACATGGCTTAGAAGACTTCCCTGATTCTGTTTGGCGCTTGGAATAAAGAGCACTCGGGGGCTGCTTAGAGATGCCTTCCTGGAGGCTAAACGCCGGTTTTGAATGCTGCTGGGATAACCGCACATTTTCTGTGCCTTTCCTTCTGGCAGCTCCTCTCCGTGATAAATGTCCTTTGCCTTTGCAAATAAATGCTGTGTACTTCATTAGCTTAAATACGTTTTTCATCAGGTAAATTAAATTAGTCTTCATTGGCAATGGTTACCAGACTCAAAGACACAGTAACAGTCCATGTGAGGAGCAAGTTGAGAAGGTTGTGTTTGGTGTAGTTTGAGTTTAATTTAAGACATTTAAGCATCCCAGCATTTTCTTGGAATAGCCTGGCACCCAGGGAGCAGTGGGGGGACATGGGATGCATGACTAGATAAAAGGCACAGGATCATCAGCGGCCAGGTCTCTCGCACTAGCAGGCTATGCACCACCTCCAGTACTCACAGGACCATCTCTTGGTTGGTTCAAGGTGCATCCTACTCATTGTCAGAAACAGCCCATCCATGACAGGGTTGCCAACCTCCAGGTAGGGGCTGGAGACCTCCTTGGATTTCAACTGATCTCCAGGCAGCAGAGATCAATTCTCCTGAAGAAAATGGCCGCTTTGGAAGGAGGACTCTATGGATTTATACCCCATTGAGGTTCCTTCACTCCCTCCCTAAACCCCGCCCTCCTTGGGCTGCCCCAAATCTCAAGGTATTTCCCAACCATGAGCTGGCAATCCTAATCCCTGAGGATGTTTGGAGGTTTCCTACTTTAGCTTTTTTCTGAGGAGAAACAGTAAAAGGTCAGGCAATGGCAGATAACTAATACATGAGCTTTGTTTGAGGATATAAGAACATAAGAGAAGCCAATGTTGGATAACGCCCAGCCCAACACTCTGTCACACAGTGGCCAAAAACACTAGGTGCCCTCAGGAGTTCCATCAGTGGGGCCAGGACACTGGAAACCCTCCCACTGTTGCCCCCACCCCAAGCACCAAGAATACAGTGCATCACTTGCCCCAGACTGAGAGTTCCTATCTGTACCTTGTGGCTAATAGCCACTGATGGACTTCTGCTCCATATGTTTATCTAATTCCCTCTTGAAGCCGTCCATGCTTGTAGCCACCACCACCTCCTGTGGCAGTGAATTCCATGCATTAATCACTCTTTGGGTGAAGAAGTACTTCCTTTTATCCATTCTAACCCGACTGCTCAGCAATTTCAGTGAGTGCCCATGAGTTCTTGTCTTGTGAGAAAGGGAGAAAAGTACTTCTTTCTCCACCTGCTCTATCCCATGCATAGTCCTGTAAACCTCGATCATGTCACCCCTCAGCTGTCGTTTCTCCAAGCTAAAGAGCCCCAAGCGCTTCAACCTTTCTTCATAGGGAAAGTGTTCCAACCCTTTTATCATTCTAGTTGCCCTTTTCTGCACTTTTTCCAAAGCCCCAGACAACATGATTATTGTTTCTTTTGAAGGTATTGTTTGGTTTTTAATTTTCTATGCACTGCTCGTTGAGCCCTTCTAGCTAACCTTGAGCTAATGCAGTTGGTGGAAATTACAGGTTAGGAATATTTTAATTAATAACAAAATATCATGCCTGATACAATAGTAATGTGTCTAGCTCAGGGCTGGGGAAGGTGATACTTCAGAAGGATGATCACAGGAACCCCTCAGGATTTTTTTTTTCAGGTTTGAAAGAACAATGCCAAGAAGATATGGGAAAGAAGGAACTGCATCACACACCTCTCTAGTGATGTCACAGTATGAGTCCATGACCCTACATATTCCATTTGCAGCAGGGGTGTAGAGTTTAAAAACTCCCGGGGGGGGGGCTCTTCTGTGCATGTGCGCAAAGCGTGCGTGCCCGCCGGGACCATGTCCCCACCGCCACCTCCCCCCCCCGCCTGACCGCTCCTGCTTCCATCCCTCCCTCCGTCCGTCCAGGGGCCAGCTGGGCATTTGCTTAGCTGGCCCCTGGATGGACGGAGGGAGGGTCAGAGTGGCCGAGGGGGAGAGAGACGGTGGCGGCGGCCCTAGGAAGAGCCGAGGGGGGCACGGTGGAGGGCACACTGTTTTCGAGGGTGGCTTGAGCCCTTGAGCCCCCACTTAGTTGACGCCTATGATTTGCAGTAACAGTGGATGCTGTCGCGAGAAGCAGGATCACATTTTCCCCATTACAAAAAGCTGGGATTGGAGTGTTCAGAAAAGGTGACGTCCCTGCAATAGAAATGTTGCCTTGAGACCACTAGATGCCATGCAATGTGATATATGTCACAGCATGAATCCTTGTCTATGCAACATGGGAGTCATGGGGGCTTCCATGTGACTCTTAATGACACTTGACATCAATAGTACATTCCATTAGGTGTAACTTGACTTTAAATACACCATTCTTAATTTCTTTAGTGTCATCATTATATATAGTGCTTTACAGAATAACATACAGAATAACATAAATCTCCAACATGTATCCATGCAACAACATGTTTGTATAGAGACTTACTTGCTGCAAGCCCGGACTTGGATAGCCCAGGCTAGCCTGATCTTGTCAGATCTCGGAAGCTAAGCAGGGTTGGTCTTGGTTGGTATATGGATGGGAGACTTCCTAGGAATACCAGAGTTCTGATGCAGAGGCAGGTAATGACAAATACCCCTCCCAAACGTCTCTTGCTTTGAAAACTTTATGGGGTCGCTGTAAGTCAACTGTGACTTGACTGCACTTTCCACCACCACTGCTAGGTAGGTCCCTGCTCTGAGGAGCTTGCAATCTAACATTTTATCATTTGTGAGTAAGGGATGAATGAGTATGAGTCACCCTCTGTACCCTGGAATCCCATCTCTCTGGGCCTCTTAGTAGCTTCATTCAGTATTTCCTTATTAGTGGGGATTTGAGTTCTCCTGGAATTCCAACAATTACAATGTATTTCCAAAGATCAGATTCCCCTGGAGGAAAAGGGAGCTGCAGAGAATGGACTCTATAGTATCACATCCCCCACTGAGCTCCCTCCCCTCCCCCGACTCCACCATTCATGGGCACTGCCCCCACAGCTCCAGGAATTTCCCAAGCCAGGACTGGAAACAGTGTTTCCTACAGGGGTTTCAGACTAGGGCTGATTCCGCACCCATCTGTTTCCTCACAGTTTTTCCTCAGTCATGTTGGGATGTTAATCTCCCTCTACACTGCATACTGCTTTCACTTTCTTTGTTCATTGGGTTTTATGGTACCTTCTACATAGATTTATGGCTGTTTAGGGTTGACTTCACAGTCAGTAAGGTGCTGTCCTGGGGTATCTGAATGTGATTTTGAGCTGCACCTTTTACTTCCTCCACTTCCGAATCAAAGGGAACAATAAGCAGCTACCACCCGCTACCCCGCCTCCCTTGCTTGCTTGGCTTATGCTTTGCTTGGCAGATTACCCGTGCTTGCACAGACAGCTAGATACCTTCTGGCCGCTTATCTCGTGTCTTAGCCTTGAAACATGAAAGGGTCTGGTGTGGAGAGAAACTGTTTGCTGTTATGGCCTCAGGTCTCTGTGAACTGATTTTTTAGAATGTTCAACATCATTATTTCCTGAGAAAAAGGTTTCCCGCATATTCTCTGGGAACTGGCCCTCCATTTTGTTACACCATCAGCACTATAGTCTGATTGGCAGACTATCTGTAACTGTTTGTGAGTTTAGTATATCAATGCATGTAACCCTAAGCATCTCATTACTAACAGAAGAAGTGTATGACTCCAATAATCTTTTCTACAAGTAAAGGACTTTTATTTACAAGACCTGTTGTGGACTATATTCATTGGGACATTCTCACATCTGTGTACCTCAGCGTCTAGTCATGCTGGCCACATGACCATGGAGAAGTCTTTGGACAGCGCTGGCTCTTCGGCTTGGAAATGGAGATGAGTTGTATGCGACTGGCTTTTGAGCAAGGGAAACCTTTACCTTTTTCTTTACTAAGTAGTGAATGTTTTTCTTTCTCGTGTATTTTCTCAAGGACTATATTTATTTTGTCTAAAAGCCTATGTGCTGTGTAGAATTCTTAAATGAAGAAATAAGATATCTAAAATCAATAGATGTTGCTTCCTTCTGAAACACACATTCAATGAACACACATTGTCACATCTTCCCCTTCCTTACCACATGGATTCAACAATCAAGGTAACCCGTAAACTAGTTTTGTAATGGATGCAATTTCCCCCTGTCTTTCCTCCGCTATGATCTCAGTGACTTTCTCATTCTGTCAGAGTATGTGTTAACTAAAGGATGGGACATAAGCACAATGAGACATTGGGTTGGATCCTGAGGAGATTTCCACTGATGGATAGGGATTTCCTTCAGTGGAATGGGACATTCTCAACTATCCTGACCCACTCCAGACCAAAATACCCCTCCTGTAGGACAGGGGACCCTATTTCCCCTCCCCTTTTTCTATTTCTTTTGCTTTTTGACAGTGCACTCCTAGGGAAAGTTATACCCTAGGCTGTGGTCACTTGGCAAGTTTATCCTGATTTGTTCCCACTATAGTTTGATTGGGAATATTTTTTGGGGGGTTGAGATGACCCCCCCCCCCCGGGAACTGCAAGCATTGCATGACAAGGCTCTGGGCACTGTCTAGATCACCACGCCACCGCTTGAGTGGCATGGTGTGAGTTTCTTTTAAAAAATTGCTTTGCATATGTGCATATGTACACAGCCAAATCACCACCCCCACCTGGACTCCTCATACTCTCTTGTTTTTATAGTCCCCCCCAGAACAATAAACAAAATGAACCAGTGACGTACTACCAAGCACTGAAATCTATATGTGTTCTTGAACATATAAATATTGAATTTATTCAAGGATTGCTCATGCACACAAAGGTGGAAGATGGGGGGGGGGAACCCTCATTATGCAAAGGACGGTCAGGTGACCTAATCACAATTATTGTGAGAGATGGCTGTCCAGATTGGTGAAACCACACATCCAAAGTGCAAATACCCGGAAAGTACTTGATTTTCCTGGTGTCGGAAAACTCGCTAGGGAACTGGGAGGATTGTGTGAGTGAGCCCACTTTGGTGTGGGAGGCGGAGGCGGTCATCTGATCAGTGATTTTAAATGCGAGAGGGGACAGCGGTGAAACCTGATCAAACTGACCGTGCAACCACAGCCCTATTCAGCCTATTGACTTATGGAAAGTAGAGAAGCATAGCTCTGTTTAGGATTGCACTGTTACTGTTTTACAACACATACATGCATTCATAGGGTCTTGAGATATAGCCATGGGAGCCCACATCTGCTTATATTGGAACCTTAGCTGGGTCAGAGTGTTCAGTGCTAATGTTAAATTTGGGAGGCATCCTGACCTTTCCTATAATTGTCAAAAAGCAGTCCTACAATCTGAGTACCATATCAAACAGATTTCCAGGTCATTGTTTTAAAAGAATGGCTACCAGAATGATTAAAAGAATTATTATCAGAATAACTCAAACATCTGCAGCGTCAACAGAAAACAGAATGAAACCATTTTGCTAAAATAAGGGTTAGTAATAGCCAAACGGACGAGTTTTCTTCTTTTAAAGAAATACTAAAGGATACAGCTAGCTCTATAAAGCACATTTGTGGTTATTACCATTTTGGCAGAGATTTGACAGGGATGGGAATCAGTATATTTCTCTTTCCTTGTTTACTTGAGATACAGATAGAGAAAAATATTCCAATGCCCTATCCCATCGATACCCTGGAAACAGCACTCTTTTTTTTGCAGGCAAGATTGTCTGGAAAAGACTTACCATGCCCGTGTTTTCCTTGTATGAGGAACGAGCTAATTTGTTGTCAATGGAACAGTGCCAGAGCCAGCCGGGTGTGAAGAGAATTTAAGTCAAGGATAATCCACTGGGCATTTGAGAGACCATATTTGTTTACCTGTATTCAAAGGAGCATTACCTATGGAAGACTCTGGGAATTTTATCTGACATATTCGCTGTATATCGATTTGTAGCCAGCCATGCAGTTCCAAAGACTTTGGGGTACTTAACGTTTCCTTAAAAGCAGGTGGAGGTCCCCCCCTTTCCCCCCTCCCACTGCAACCTACTGAGGATTCAGAGATGTTGTTCTTTGGAATTAGTAAAACACCAACAGAGCAAAATGGAAATCTGCAGTGGGAACAGAGACTGGCTGCCCCTCTGACCTTAGGAATGTGCAGCAGGATACAGGTCCTTATATATATTTTTTAAAAAAAAATAAGATGCATTAATACACACTGTGTTCTCCTTTGTACTAGGTCCCACCTGGAGGTCCCACCTGGAGGCCGGCATTTCTCAGTTCCCCTAGAATTGCAACTGATCTCCCCACTACAGAGATCCGTTTCCCCTGGAGAAAAGACAGTTTTGGAAGATGGAATCTATGGCATCACATTACTGCTGACCTCCCTTCCCAAACTCCACCCCAGATCTCCAGGAATTTCCCAACTTGGAGTTGGCAACTCTAGTTGTTTTATGGTTTCCACCCATTTGATTGCTATGCAAAATCTTAAATGCAGATGCTTAATTTTATTAGCAAGATGCAATTCGCTTCCAACAGCCAAATACATCGGAAAGCTTAAAGGCATTCCTTGGACAGAAAGGAAGTGCACTTGTGATTCTGGAACAATAGAAACCTTCTCACATGTATTGTTACATTGCCCCTTGGTTGCTAAAGCCAGGCGTGATATATTGGGAGTTTTTGTTAATACTGCTTTTCCGTGTTCTAGTAATTATATTATCTTGAAACTGTTGTTTTCTAATGATATGAACTGGTTGGAAACTGTTGCTAAATTTCTTGCAAATGTTTTTAGATAGTTGTAATATTTAATGAAGGGCTGTGGTGGCTCAAGCGGTTAAGACACTGAACTCCAGACTGGAAGGCCGGTAGTTCAGCAGTTCGAGACCCGAGAGCTGCATGACAGAGTGAGCTCCCGTCTCTGGTCTCAGCATCTGCCAACGTAGCAGTTTGAAAGCAAGAAATTGCAACTGGATAATTATTGATCTTCCCCCTCCCATGGTTGAAGGGATAGAAAATAATAAACGAAAAAAGAAAGCAAGACATTGTACATTGGAAATGGTTCTTGTTTAGTGCTAATCCACATCCCAGAGGCACTCAAATCAATCTGTATCCTTTGAATCCATACAGACAACCAAAGTATCCCACAATGACTCAGGGAAATAGTTGTTCTCTCCGTTGTTCAGCCGAGTGGTACGTAGCATTTTATCATTTGTTTAATTGCAGAGGTGTAACAAAATATATTATAACTGCCGTATTTTGTTCCCTAAGTATGAATAATTGCTTCAAGGAAATAACACATTCCCCTATTAATGTTATTAATGTAATGCAGTTCATTATTGTTTTCCTGTGTTTTCTGTACAGCAGGCTTCATAGGGACACATCTATTCCCCATCTTGAAGCCCCACAGAAAAACATGTTCTCATTATGTGGGAAGGACATTAATTTCAATTATGCTTAAAAGGAAGCCAAGGCAAAGCGTGCATCAAAGAGGGAAAATAAATGGATCCGGATGGTACAGAACAAGGAGCTGCAGCCCACAGTGTGCAAGGAACTATTTCTAGGGATACCAGCCTCCAGGTGGGACCTGGGGACCTCCCAGAATTACAGCTAGTTTCCAGACTACAGAGATCCATCCATTCCCCTGGAGAAAATGGATGCTTTGGAGGGGGGACTCTATGACATGGTACCCCACAGAGGTCCCTGTCCTCTCCAGGCTCCACCCCTAAATCTCCAGGAGTTTCCCAACCCCGATCTGACTACATCTACACTGCAGTCTTAAACAGAGTTGATCTCAATGGATTTAAAAGGGTGTTACTCTATTTAGGACTGCCCCATTAATCACTCTTGTCAAAAAGAAATAAACACTTCCTGTGCCATGACTGAATGTTCCAGTGTAGGGAACAAGCCCTACAAACACAAAGCCCACACACAAATGAGAACCCACTGGTCTCATCAGGATCCTTTCTGTTTCCCTCAAAATCCATCAGATTTTATTCTAAGAAGTGTGGGAAATCCCTCTTTGGAACTCTGCGAGTCACTAAAGATTTTTAGGCTTCTCTCAGAATTCCTCACATTCAAATTGATTTCACAGTTTTATACCTCACACTCTTCAAAGTGGCATACAGTGTGCACCAAACCACAGGGCAAAATAAAACAACAATTAAAACTAAACTATGCCGCAGGGGGGAAAGGCTGAATCAAATAAAAAGAGTGACACAGCCGGGCCAGGACCACCAAAGCAATCAGTAACCCACTGACTGACGGAAGACCTTTGAGAAAGCACTTCCTCAAAAAGTCTATGGACCCTGGTTGAAGATGGTGCCCTGTTATCTTCTTCTGATAGGCTATTACTTTGCCTCAGAAAAAAAGAAGAAGCCTAAAATAGTTCTGACTTTTACTTCAGGTAAAATTTTGGTAACACATGCAGCCATTTCCTGTTTTGCTGCCTCACAGAACTGAGTTCTCTGGAAGTGTTTTTAAATGGCACATTCTTAAGGTTTTAAGTCTTAAGTGTGGGACCACTATACATAAAATTAGTAGGGGGTAGGGTTGCAAGGTCTAGATTGGAAATACCTGGAGATGTGGAGGGTTGGAACCTGGGAAGGGTGCGGTTTGGGGAGGGGAGGGACCTCAGTGGGGTATAATACCATATAGTCCACCTTCCAAAGCAGCCATTTTCCCCAGGGGAATTGAGCTCTATAACCTGGTAGGGGGTATCCAAAGAGAAGGGAACAGGGGTTGAATATTTTGCTAACTGCTCAAGGTTATCATAGGGGGGGATTTCATGCTCTAGAAAGGAAGGATATCTTTAGGATAGAGCTAAAGTCTCTGCTAACATATGGAGTAAAATCAGCTCTCTCCTAAATTAGATTTATTGGAAGGCAATTGGAGTGTGTTACAATCCTGAGATTTAAGAACATAATTATAAGCTGCAGCAGACAGTCAAGATCATAAATAAGAGCTGGGAGAGTGAGTTCTGTGATCCATACATTTACATGTTAAGTTAACTATCTGTTATATAAAGGACAGTAGGCAGAGAGCTTAGTCCATTAAACCATGATGCCTGGCTCTTTCCCATGGATTTGTAGGGCTATAGAGATCATAATATCCCCAGAAGGCAATGCCTAAAAAGGGAAGGTGATAAAATAGCCCTTTTGTGAGCTCTATAAAATGCACCATTTTTATTGCAGTAAGCCGCAGTTACTAATGAATTTAAAAAACAAATTGTGACTTCAGCAAGAAGCAATCGTTCTAGGGAATTTACCCCCGTCAGGATTGCTGTGTACCAGATATGTACCCAAGAAGAGTTCTGAAACAGGTAAAGGTTTTTCTTCACCGTTTCTGCCTTGCTGGAATGATCTGCCGGAGAACAGACAGGCATATCTGAAATGTTTCCCAATTTTGCCGTTAGAGTGCGGAGCTCGAAACGTCCAACTCAAAATAAGGATTTATCTTTTAAGTATGATTCTTGAAGAGCCCTGAAAATGCAAGACTTCAGTCTTGTTGAGGGCGCTTCCATGTTGTAGTTGCAAAAAAATCAACCCTCTGATGCTATCCAAACCTACTTGACCACGTTATTCGATGCACATTATTGGTTAAACGCAGTCAGATAAAATCTATATATCAAAGCTGTAGTAGCCGGTTTAGAAAAACTGTGGTCGTGTGTGAAAGGAAGAGCAAACTCTCTGAGGGCTTTTAGGGAAATATTTTGGGGCTTTTACTGTTAAGAGGCCAGGCTGGTTACAACAAGAGCAAGGGCTTTCTCGGTGGTGGCTCCAGTCTGGTGGAATGAGCTCCCGGAGGAGATCAGGGCCCTGTGGGATTTGCTTCAGTTCCGCAGGGCCTGTAAAACAGAGCTTTTCCACCAGGCCTTCGGAGCTGCCACCACTATTACCACCACTACCACCACTATCACCACCATGGCCACTGCCCTTTTTACCACCTGACAGTGTATGGTGGGCGATCCCGACTCTCTGGGTCCCCCCTTTACAACTATAGCCTGTCCCGAGTATTATGGGTGAGCCCGATTTTCTGGGTCCCCCCGTTCTTTTTTCAACTATAGCCTGTCCCGAGCATGGAGTACTGTGCACTGACTACAGAGCCCGTAAACATCTGACGGGTGGCATGTGACTGACTGTACGATGAGGAATTACTAGCACTTTAATAGGTATTGTAATCTTGGTTTTAAAAAAATTGTATGAACAGATTTACATTGTTTTACTGATTTTACATTGCTATATTGTTTTATATTGTTGTAAGCCACCCTGAACCGGCTCTGCTGGAAGGGCAAGGTAAAAGTTTAATTTAAAAAAAAAAAGAGCTGAAATGGGTGAAAAATTGGTAAAGCCCTAGAAAACTATGTAATACTATGTAATACTAAATATCATTGAATATCTGTCATCGTATAAAGTAACAAATGGCATACCTATGTTTAAGACACCTCCCTTAGGGAATGGCTGTGGCCCAATGCTTAAAAGATCTGTTTTAAATGAAGGAAGTCCCAGGTTCAGTCCCTAGCATCTCCAGTTAAATTGATCAAGTATTAGGTGGGGTGAAAGATCTCAACCTCAGATCTGGGACAGCTGCTGCCAGTTGGAGTAGACAGTACCAATCTTGATGTATTAATTGTTGTTTGACTCAGTATATGACAGCTTCATGTGTTCGTGTTGCCCAAGGAACTCTTTGGAGGCATCTCAGTGGTTCCTCAGTGTTATGTCCATGGAGTGCCACTAGGCACCCACCGTAGGCAGCCAGAGCTTGGCCCCAGAGATAGGCCCCCAATAGGGGGCAAGGATCCTGAACTTCCGGATAGTGACCAATAGGGACTTTGGCAGGAACTTTAAACCCTCCAATGGGACCTAGGGGTGCGGTACAGGGATTGTATATAGTTGGCTGCCTCGGCCAGTAAGTTGTTATGTTCAGGGGTCATTTCGTAGAAAAAGAGGTGCAGGAGCTCATAAGCATAACTCATTAGCATAACTTATTTGCATATGCTACACCACCTGACATCACTGGAAGTATGTCAGAAGGAAAGAAGGAAGGAAGGAAGGAAGGAAGGAAGGAAGGAAGGAAGGAAGGGAAGGAAGGGAAGGAAGGAAGGAAGGAAGGAAGGAAGGAAGAGCTGGCAGAGAGGTGACAGCTATTAATCCAAGCCACAGAAATACCATTCTTCTGGGAGGATAGCTTCCGTGGTGGCTGAAGCCTTCAGAAGGCTGGTCAGAGAAAAAGGACCTTTCCACGGGACGGGGTCATTTTCCTGCAGCCATGACACAAGCAGGCATTCCCCCTTGGGGGGGGGGGGGAGGCTGGCACCAACTCCTGGAGCTGAGCTCCCCTGAGCTCCTGCTCGAAATGACCCCTGGTTATGTTGTATACCAATAAACTAGAGCTGTTCATCACTCTGTCGTCCTGCCTCTCCATGCAGTGAACCAACTACACAACCCTCAGAAAGAAAGAAGATAAGGGATGGTGGACAAGTTCCTCTGAAAGACCATCCTTGATCTTCTTCAGTGCAAAGCCACAAGGAGGAAATATTTACTCTGCCCTTGAGAGCATCTTCTTTTCAGATGCCGTGTGATCTGAGTGTGCACCTTAGAACGGTGGTCTTCGCAATGTGGTGCAACCTTCAGGTTGGGTTGCATTGGCTGAGTGATTCTATGAGCCACCATAGTTTTGTTTTGCTGTTCTTACAAGGGCCTGCTGCTAGAGGATCTGTGTAGTGAGCAAGGGCACCAGGCTTTCTGCATCTCCTTCCAGTCATGTACAGAGAAGCAACCAGGAGAGGTGAGGCCATGCAATGGTGGAAAGACTTTTTAAAAGAAAGGGCAGTTTCAGAGATGCTCCCTCCCTAAAAAAAGCTCTCCCCTGCTTTTTGTCTCTCTCCCCATCCCACAAGGCTTGGAACCTTCATTAAGTCAGGGGGCAAATTGCGTGAAACACTTGGGGATTTTTTGGGTGGCTTCTCACCCATTCTCAGTAAGAGGAAACTGCATACTGACTGACTCTGTCAAAGGGCCTTTGAAATAAGGGATCTGTGTAGGGTGGCCAATATTGCCTCAGCAAATGCTTGGAGGTTTTGTGGGCAAGGTCTGGGGAGGGTGGCATTTGGGAGAGAATGTGATGTCAAGTCCAGAGTATGCTCTAGGAATTTCCCCTAATCCCTATGGTAAAGACCATAGGAAACCAGGGGAAAGTCCTAGAGCAGGGGTGGCCAACCTTGCTTAACGTAAGAGCCACATAGAATAAACGTCAGATGTCTGAGAGCCGCAAGACAGGAACAAATAGCACACACACGTTTTTATTTTTAAAAATATGCAAATTTGCTTTTTATTAATGTTAAATGGGACTGCCAAAAATAAAAACAAACGAGGAAAACCAGTTATTGATAATGATATTACTTGTTTGCTAATGATATTGCGAGAGATGGAAAGAAAGAATTAAAGAAGTGGAAAGAAAGAGAGAGAGAGAAACTAGGAAAGCAAATAAATGGGAGGGAGGAGGGAAGGAAGGAAGGAAGGAAGGAAGGGAGAAAGAGAGAAAAAGCATGCCTCCCCTTTGCTTCCCCAGCCGCCCTGCCAGGAGCCGCACAATATATGTGAAAGAGCCGCATGTGGCTCCCGAGCCACAGGTTGGCCACCCCTGTCCTAGAGTATCTCTATGGAAGGCATTTTTTCTCCTGCTCCTCAATTTCTTGAGGGTGGGAGATTAGGGTTGGGGTCAGGGAATTTCCTGCCAGTCCCAAGTAATTGGGAAGTCTAGATCTATGGAGAGCCTAGATGATGTATTACTGGATGTAAGTGAAACCGCAATGGGAAGAGTGTTGGTAATTTTGATTTAGCTTTGCTGCAAATGCAACCAAACGGCCACATTCCCCTCTGGTTTGCATTTATGGGGGATGATTTGTATTTACAGTGCACAGTGAGACATTCTAACGCTTTATCCTCTGCTGTTTGGAGCCTACATGTCAGAGAGGAGATCTTCACATGACAAGTGAATGCCTGCTCCTCAGATGGTTCTCTTCTGACTGTAGGCATTTTCAAGGCAAAGACTTTTTAAAGCAGGATGAAAAGATATCCCAAAAGTACCTCTAAAGCTGTAGGCAAAAAAACCCTCCACAGAAATGGGGAAGAACAATATTTTGAAGGCACTACAGAGGTAAGGTGTGCAGTGGCACAGAAACCATAACAATGAGCGACTCCCTTGGATGTATTCTAGGTGGCTCTGCTCATTAACTCACCACCTGTATTTATCGCCACAGGAGAGCAATATACTTTGATCAGAGTCACCTCCATAAACGAAAGAATATTATGGGAACAGCCAAGCACAGTTTCTTGCGTCTTGGCTACTTCATCCTAAACTCAGCTCTACACTGAAGATAACAACGCTCAGCTCTTCACAAAATAAAATTCCAAACCATGCTGAAGGTAATAAAAGACAATATCTCAACTTTCAGCATAGTCTAAGGAGGCATTGCCCCCCAGGTCCATAGCCACGATTGGGCTATTTGGGGCTCGACCCCCTTAAGTAAATATAATAATGAGCTGAAGTATTCAAGAGAAATCAAGGGAAAACTCATGATGAGACCATACACTCACCAATATTCCATATGTTTCATAAAGCAGAGTCTGGGTCCAGCGGCACCTTTAAGACCAACCAAGTTTTATTCACACAATCAACAGTTTGATTCCATAACAGGCATGATTATCATTTTCATTGAATGATGGAAGTGTATTTATAGTATCAGAAAGTCGTGTAGAATTGGATGTCTGGCCATTATTTCCTGGGGGGGGGGGGGAAAGGCAGGTTTCTTAAGCGGCTATGTTTTCACCAACATTTTAGTTAATCAAATCCCCACTACTAAATACTCCCAAAGTTTGATGAGAATTGGATGAAGCAGTCTGAGATTACCGCCCCCTGAAAAAGAGACTCCCCCCTACCCTTATGTCCAGGGGTCATTTCGTAGAAAAAGAGGTGCAGGAGCTCATTAGCATAACTCATTTGCTTAACTCATTTGCATATGCCACACCCCCTAACATACCGGAAGTGTGTCAGAAGGCGACACCCACCCCTCAGGCTCCACTCCACAGGTGAGTGAAACTGACCTGCTCTTCCTCCATTCCCTTCCCCATCCAATACTTTGTGCAATAAAAATAAGTGTAAAGAACACACCCTCATTCTCTTCCTGCTCTCTTGAAACCACCAGGTTTCAAGTAAACTTGAGATACCCAGGACATGTGCACCACCCATCCCTTTCCCTTCCCCTCCCCACAACAAGACACCCTGTGAGGTAGGTGGGGCTGAGAGAGGTCTTTTGAGAACTGCTCATGAGAGAACAGCTCTGAGAGAACTTGTGACTGGCCCAAGGTCACACCAGCAGCTGCATGTGGAGGAGTGGGGGGAATCAAACCCGGTTCTCCCAGATTAGAGTCCAACTCCTGACCACTACACCAAACTGATGGGGTGGAAGCTGCTGAAGGGTTGGTGAAATTTCTCCAGTACTTATGTGTCATGTGCCCAGATAAAAATGGTATACTTAGAAAATTTAAATGCCACCTTGAGCAAGTCTCTGGAAAAGCAGCACACAGTCATAAAAGGAACAATAAAGACCCTAGCAGGGCTTTCCCCGGGGCACTGCACCTCTGCACTGCTCGGGGAAGCTAAGGAGGGGGCGGGGCTTGGTCATGTGCCCGCCCCCTGGGCTCCTCACTCCCGGACCTGTTCTCCTGTGCGCTCTCGCTCCAACGGACTACTGCTTATGTCCAAGGAAAAAGGAAAAGCTAGCTACTCTTTGAAATATGGTTTCGGAAGAGAGTTTTATGGACTGCCAAAAAAGACAAATAAGCGGGTTTTAGATCAAATAAACTGAATCACTAGAAGCTAAAATGACTGAACTGAACTTCTCACATTGTGATAAGACAAGACTCACTGGAAAAGGCAATAAGGCTAAGAAAAGTTAAAGGCAGCTGGAAAAGAGAAGGAGGAGGAGGAGGAGATTGGATTTATACCCTGCCCTTCACCACCTGAGTGGTTTACAATCCCTTCCCCTCCCTGCGTCAGACACCCTGGGAGGTAGGTGGGGTGGAGAGAGAGCTCTCTTGAGAACTGCCCTTGAAAGAACAGCTCTGAAAGAACTCTGGTTACACCACCAGCTGCATATGGAGGAATGAGGAATTAGCCCAGTTCTCCCAGATTAGAGTCCATGCTTTTAACCACTACACCAAACTGGAAGACCTAACGTGAGATGGATTGACTCAGTCAAAGAAGCCCCGGGCTGAGCAAGGCTGTTCACAATAGGACGTTTGGGGAGTCATTAATTCACAGGGTCCTCTTAAGTCAGAAGTTACTTGATGGCACATGACACACACCTACTAATCAGAAGAAAGTTGTAGTCTGGGTGGGGGTCACCGTATACCAAGCAAGGTCTAGGCAGGGACTGAAAAGTAAATCCAAGCCTTTAACAGACAGCAGTACAGAGCAGTTGGAAAGAAACTGCTGCATAGGGTGGCACGATTGGTTTAGGGCTCTGCTTATCCGTCCCTGGGATCAAACTGGCAGGAAGACCTGCCTCTCGTTCCCCTTTTTTTGCAGGAAATAGGAAGAAACTGCAGGCAGATGACTGACAACAAGTCTCCTCATCTGAAGACTGATGAGTCTTTTATTGCCTGTCCAATCCACTGCATGGCAAGCCATACAACCTTTAGGATCAGCAATACCCGATTGCACACCACTAGTGTGAACCAGGATGCTGGATTCAATGGACCTCTGCTCCGATCCAGCAGGGCACCTCTTGTCCTTCTGTTCTAACATCACACGATATTCAGCAACCTCTGATGCTCCCTTTGTGATCCCGAACAAAGACTAGGCGCCCTGTTCTAGCTACAAAGCTGGGAAAGATTGTATCTCCTTTTCCGCACAAAGTTTGCTGTTATCGCGTCATGAATTTGGTAAGTGGCAGCTTCCTCACTGACCCTCACAAGGTGAGTAGATTTGCCTAGAGAAGCTCGGAAACACGTTGGCTGCTCTAAAGCAATCAACAGACAATTTCAAAGTCATTATGCTTTTGAGTCTAATTTCAAAAGAACTGGCTGTAATCTACGAAGCACTATGATACGAATACACTAAAGAGGTTTGCTGGGAAGGTTAAACGTAATTGGATTCTCAACACCAAATGTTTACAATGCAACTCCAAGAATGCTTTTCCGCGAGTAAGCTTCATTGAACAGACTTGGGTAGGATCCTGAGCAGACGGGTTTAGGATCGCTCAGTTGGTCGTCTCAGTCATCTGTACATCATTCCACATGGGTACTAAGCCTTCCTTTATGAATCGTATCACAACCTACTTCTTGTTCTTTCCCCTTGGTTCAGTAAATTGTGCTGTTTTCCCTCCAGCCTCTGATTTAGGAAAGCCATCAATCATACTGAGTTGGCTTTGAGCATCCTGAAAGTTTCCCTACTTGAAACCCTCCAACTGTCTGATAGAGAGGCTCATAACAATGCCATTTTAAAAATTTTAGGTTAGTTAAAGCAAATTCATCTTCAGATCTATTTTTCCTTGGCGCTGACCATTATCTGAGTAAAGTGTTGTCAAATTGCAGCTGACTTCTGGCAACCCCAGCAAGGGGCCTTTAAGGCAAAGAAAAAGCAAAGGAGGTCGGCCAATGCCTTCCTCTGCAGAGTCCTCCTTGGTGGTCTCCCTTCTAAGGACCAACTCTGCACAGCTTCTGAAATCTGATACGATCGGGCTATGCCATGCTGCCTTCCATCCTGACATTTATCTACAGTTTCACACACACCAAACAGGTAATTAAAAGATTATAAACTATGTTTATTGAAAGCCTCACTCAGACGATCTTCCCCCTCTGTATAATCTTTCTTTTGCACATAGACAAAAAGTATTTTGGGGGGTGATGGATTTCTGCACTTGATCATTTGAAGAAATTAGTATTAGAAAATTTCCAGCACTGACACAGTTTCCGGCGGCGTCATTCAGATATTTAATGTGAATTTTTTACATCAGAACTTAAATCTCATAATGGTATCTCCTGTTTGGGTTTCAGCAGACATCAAATATAAAATCCGGTAAGTTAACAAATATGAAACATCTTTGAAGGACAACGGTCAAATACTACCGATTAATACCAAACTCAGATATAAATTATTTATTGTGCATCTAGGGAGATATTCAGGTATGTAAAAACAACGCTGCACAATTTTGTATATTTTCAGTCATTTAAGGAATTTATAACGTTCAAAGAGTTTAAGGAATTTATAACATTCAAATTTATAACATTCTTTTTCTAAAAATTCAAATGTGGATGATTTTTCTATGGCAGTATTATTTTTTATGCTTCTTGATGCCTTGTTTATCCACATAACATTCTGAGGTTTTTCTTTAAAGAGTGTTCCATTGTGTGAAACGTTTAAAAAGTTATTTTTATTCTGCAGAAATTACCCTGCATTATTTTGGGTTTCTTTCCCAAGCAGTAGGTCTCTTGTTTTGAAATCAGTGGGGTTTCAAGGGGTCTTCCTCTTGTCTGATATCCATACCAGTGGATATTGCTGGGAGCCAGTTTGGTGTAGTGGTTAAGTGCACAGACTCTAATCTGGGAGAACCGGGTTTGATTCCCCACTCCTCCACTTGCACCTGGCTGGATGACCTTGGGCAAGCCATAGCTCTGGACCAGCTGTTCCCTCAAGGACAGCTTGGGAAAGAGCTCTCTCAGCCCCACCCACCTCACAGGGTGTCTGTTGTGGGGAGGGGAAGGGAAAAGGAGTTTGTAAGCCGCTCTGAGACTCCAAGTGAGTGAAGGGCGGGGTATAAATCTAATCTCTTCTTCTTCTTCATGTTGAGTCTCCTCTTCTCAACCAGACTGAATGTCCCCATGCCACTGTTTCATCTTTCTTACTGATATAAATCCACTGATTCAGGTGGGCACTGTTGTTGTTGGTGTTGCTTTAAAAATAATCAATATAACCTGACTTATTTGGCTTTAAACAGCAGTTGCAACTGTTGCTCTTCCTTCCCCACACAGACTTGCACTGTTCCCATACCTGCCTCTGGAAGGGTCAATTCCTCCAAAAAACCAAGAATACCAGAACCATCAAGGGGCTATCTCTGAACCAATAATGCAACCAAGGGGTAGTTAGGCCAACATTGCTACTCCTGTTCATAATTGGACAGTTAACATGACACAATACTCCCTCTAAGCTGCAGAGTCTTGTGAGCAAAAATTCTACTTTGTGAGTTACTGGAATTAAAATTGTGAGTGAGTGGTTTGGCTTCTGCATAAATGAGATTGCTCTGGAGCCATTCTTCCTGAGCGAAGACAAAAATGTGTGAGCCGGAGACTAAAAAACTGCAAGCTAGCTCATGCTAACTCAGCTTAGAGGGAACACTGGACATGAGCCTCTGAGGAAAGAACTAGCAGGGAACACTACTCTAGTTAAGTTGAATGCCAGCAACTGGCCCAAAGTCATCCAGCAAGCTTCTTGGCTGAGTGAAATCTGAACCTGAATCCGCAAGGTCCTAGTTCAACAAGCTAACTGCTACATCTTGATGGCTGATGATATAGATACAATAGAAAATACACTTCCAGTCAAAAAACAGTCGAATGTGTTTGATAGTTAATGCATTGTCCTGCAGCACTTGAAATGGTAAGCAGGTGAATTTTCTCTCTTTTTTAACGCTTAAAAGAATGTTAGTGAATCCCTGCTGGAACAGACCAAGGGACATCTCATCTAGCCGGAGCTGGATTGATGCACAAACTAAGTAAACCACAGGTTAGAGTCTATGGGCACCTTTGGTATTCTGGAACATGCCACCACCATGCAGAGAATTATTATATAGAGAGATATTTGTTATAAGTAACCTACACTGTGCATATACATGTCATATGAATTGTGCAGAAAACCACACATTGTGCATGGACAATACAACTAAATCGATAACACCAACCAAACAGTGAAAACCAAAAACTATGAAACCCTGGGTGAAATTTAATAAAATAGGATTTCATTTATCTCTAGAATATTTAGTGGCAAATTCAGTTTATCATTCTCTTGCACAATCACACAGTCTAGCACTGCTCACTTGTTACAATGAATGTATGTACATCCTGCCTCCACATGCATACATTTGCTTGTAAGAACAAGTCGCTGCGGGTTCACTTTATGAATGAAATTGACCAGTACCTGGATAAATACAGGTTATGTATCACATGTTCAGCTGTACATGCACTGAATGTAACATCAGATAATTACTCAACGCATGTGCAAAGAACAGTCAAGCGTACACTAGACATGGAGTGTACAAGCCTTTACCGTAACTTGTGTACAGAACTTCTGTGTTCATGCACTAGATACAAAGGTGATGGGAGAACAAAGGATGTTGAAACAGATGGTTCGAAAGAAACAGAAAGGTGTGGGGGAACTTCACAGTCCAGAACATTCAGGCCTGTGTGAGAAGAAACTGAACTGCTGGTATTTGTAGCCTGAGACAGAAAACTCGAGGTAGTGACTGTGCTGTGTTGTCGCATAAGGCACTGTCTAAATGTCCCTTTTGTCTCACCTGCATCCCTGCCTGGAGGAACAGAATGTACAGACCTGGATTCCACCTGCCAGGTCTCTCAGCTGGAACCAAAAGAGAGACCAGGTTTCCCTGCTGAGTCTCAAGCAAATCTCTAGGGGACAGAGACAGAAGAGGATACAAGAGTCTGTATATATTAAATGTTTAGGAAAAGATATTCTCCTGTTGCTACAAGTGGTGTTCCAGCAATGAGAGGAGAAGAAAAGGGAACATTTAAAGCAGCCATTTCCCTGTGTTCTGGAGTAGCTTATGAGGGAATCTGTACACAGTTCTTGAGATATATCTGATTTGTTGCTTTGTTTCAGCTGAGCGTACTGGCAAAGCAAAAATACTTAAATAGCTAAAATTTTAATACAAATGATAAAATAGGGAATGAACAACAGAACAACTACAATAGAGCCAACCCTCCCCCCCCCCCCCTGGTGTCCAAATGCCATGACAGTCAGGCCAAACCAAATGAGAATCAATTTTTTTTTTAAAAAATCAACTAATACAGTGCTATTTGTCAGTGCATGAGCAAAGTTTGCTATTTTTGACAGGCCAAAAGACAAATAACTGCAGGGAGTTCTGGGAATGGTGTTCTTGATTACTGTGTTCTTTAAATAGTAGTAGCAGTAGTAGTAGTAGTAGTAGTAGAAGAAGAAGAAGAAGAAGAGGAAGAGGAAGAGGAAGAGGAAGAGGAGCAGGAGGTTTTTATATCCCGCTTTTCTCTACCGTAAGAGGTCTCAAAGCTTACAATTGTATTCCCTTCCCCTCCTTGCAACAGGCACCTTGTGAGGTAGGTGGGGCTGAGAGAGTTCTGAGAGAACCGTGATTAGCCCAAGATCACCCAATGGGCTTCATGTTGAGGAGTGGGGGAATCAAAACTGGTTCTCCAGATTCGAGTCTGCCTTTCTTAAACACTACATCATGCTGGTGTGCAGGGTCCTGATTTGGATTCAAACCAAGGGTTAGGTGAAGGCACAATTCAAGCCTTTCCTCATGCCATTGTCTCAACCTAAAATGGATCGTCCACTTGTTCGGGAAAACAAGGAACTACTCATATCAGTCCCTGTCTGATACACAGCAGGTAGGGCTGCCAACCTCCAGGTGTGGCCTAGAAATCTCCCGGAATTACAACCGTTCTCCAAACTACATAAATCAGTTCACCTGGAGAAACTGGCCCCATTGGAAGGTGAACTGTTTGGCATTGTACCCTGCTGAGGTTCCTCCCTGTCCCAAACCCCGCCCTTCTCAAGTTCTACCTCCAAATCTCCAGGAATTTCCCAACACAGAGCTGGCAACCCCACCAGTAGAGCAAATATTAGCTCTGTAGTGACATTTCAGACTGGGAAAACAGCACGGGGGGGAGCGCAAACCCTTTCTCCCCTCCCAGTCTGAACCAGACTTCCATGCACCTGCTATTTAAAGGAAAATAACATTAGGCACTCCATTCACAGTACCACCAGGGTCACATCTGGTTTGGCACCGAGCCTGAATTTGGCTTGAATTTGCTAGCAGATGTTCAGTTTTCGGGAGGCTGGAGCAGCGATCACAGCATTTTAATGAAAGAAGGAGAAAATTGTTATTCATACCCTCTGCTATCAAGTACTGAAAGAATTGATGCTGAATGTTCTCTTTTTCTCACGCACTACAAAATATGACACTGTCCTGGTGGAGGAAGCTTCAGAATGTACCAGGAAGGGATGATTCATTATGAGAACAGTACGACTATGGGCATCTCTGTGTATAACTGGACATATTCAGTAACCAAAGAAACTATTTACAAGACCCATTGGCAAAAGTTACATTGCGTAAGGCATAGGCGTAAAGTACGGGGGGGCTCGAGCCACCCCCAAAATTTCCCAGGGGGGGGCTCAGCCAACCCCGGCAAAATGGAGCGCCTGCTGCCGCGCCTCCCCGGGTGCTTCCGAGGCCCAGCCACCTCTGCTGGAGAGGGAGAGGGAAGGGGTGGCCGGGGGGAAAAGAGAGGCCCCAGCAGCAGCGGCTGGTGGGCCTCGGAAGGGCCCGGGGAGGCACGGCGGTTTCCCGGGGGGCTAAGGAGCCCCCGCCCTCCGAAATTTCCAAAAGTCTACACCCCTGGTGTAAGGAACAACACCTATCTCATTCCAGCTTGATTTGGGATCACAGCACCTTTACGAATTTTACCTAGGACTGAAGCACACACGCTGAAAGTAGTCAGAGTCAGTTTGGCATAATGGTTAAGTGCACAGACTCCAGTCTGGAAGAACCGGATTTGATTCCCCACTCCTCAACATGAAGCCCATTGGGTGATCTTGGGCTAGTCACAGTTCTCTCAGAACTCTCTCAGCCCCACCTACCTCACAAGGTGACTGTTGCGAGGAGGGGTAGGGAATATAAAAGCGGGATATAAAAACCTCCTGCTCTTCTTCCTCTTCCTCTTCTTCTTCTTCTTCTACTACTACTACTACTACTACTACTACTACTTATATTTAAAGAAGCATTTTACCATATTAAAGTCCCTCCTCTCCTCAGACCTGCCCTCCTCAGGTTCCCCCCTCAAATCTCCAGGTGTTTCCAAACCCAAAGCTGGAAATCCGAATTATTCATGGGCTTGTTCAGAGTACCATCCTTCTTCCAGAACAACTAGTACCTAAGATGGGTAACACCCATATAATACATATAAGAACCATCTCTTCAAATTATTAATAAATAATTAAAACACATTACTAGAACATATAGATAAAATACAGGCCACATGTTTTATAGTTTCCAGAAGGCCTTAAGGGCAGATGCCTGCCTTACCCCTTCTAGGAAGATGTTCCACAACAGTGAGGCAGCAACAAAAAATAATATCCAGGTCATTTTAGAAGACAAGTGTTAGCTAATAACATGTTTGTTAGCAGCTGCCAAAGCGAACGTCATAGCCCAAATTGCAGCAGACTGTATCCTTGGGAGTGAAAGGACTGTGAGGAGATCCTGGCGTGAGGACTATGACTGCCATACAAGTTAATAATCAGCAGACACGGCTGACCAACTGGATTTATAATCAGCAAAGATGGTGAAATATGGGAGCCAGTTTGGTGTAGTGGTTAAGTGTGTGGACTTTAATCCGGGAGAACCAGGTTGGATTCCCCACTCCTCCACTTGCAGCTGCTGGATGACCTTGGGCAAGCCATAGTTCTGGCACAGCTGTTCTTGAAAAAGAGCAGTTTCTCTCAGAGCTCTCTCAGCCCCACCTACCTCACAGGGTGTCTGTTGTGGGGAGGGGAAGGGAAAGGAGTTTGTAAGCCGCTCTGAGACTCCGCGTGAAGGGCGGGGTATAAATCCAATCTCCTCCTCCTCCTCCTCCTCTTCTTCTAATAGTGAAACCGTTTCAATTAACAGCTCGTTGTTGCAAACTGCCATCCACAAAACAACTGCTGAAAACATTATAAGCCACCACAGTTACCCTAGTTTCCATCTTGCTTAAGGTCCACGACTATGGGAAGAAAAGCTTTTACGGAACTGGATAGGGTTGCCAGAGATTCCCGCTATGGCTGGAAGCTTTCTACTGGCAGACCTTATTGCTTGCCACTGCTCCAAGTGGTGGCAGGAGAGAGAAAAGGTTTTCTTGGAAGTGACATCATGGTACACACAATGCCACATGCCCCCATGTCCCCATGCGACCACCTGGCAACCCTAGAACTGGAATATACTGAGCCAGCAAACAGGATCATGGTTGCTGGTGCAATGGGGCTTAACATCACAGAGGTCTACTGGTTTGCAGCTTCTATCAGATCATGCTAAACTTGCCACCGTCTAGTTGTACCTACTATCATCTGTAAAATAAGGAAGGTTGAACCAGTTTTAAAACTGGTTAGCAGTGCCGTTATCCATGTTATCTGCTAACATGTTGCTCAAATATTGAGTGAAGACCATTTTGAGATTACACTTTTATAATCCAGATGGCCTGGAGCTCATAGGTTGCTATTGGATGAGGGATCACTGTCCTCCATCAGCTTTCTGAAATTCTAAGGGGGTTTCCTGTCACCAACAGAACTGTTGCTTTAAAGAAAATAAATACAGCTGCAGATTAGAGATATTATTTACACTTTACTTCCTGAATATACCTCCATTTCTGTGGGGGAAAGAGGACCGAAGTCTGATTAGACCTTTTGACATAGAACATAAAAAGGTTCCAACTTTTATTAAAACTGGACACCAATACTCTAAGTACCGTTGTATGTGGGCCATTGACATTGGAGATGATATCTCAAAGGAAGGGTGGCCGTGTGGGTGGAGCAAAAGGTGGTCAAGATGCCAATCCGTGAAAATGCAAAAGTAAACTTTTATGACAGTCAGTTTTTCTGGTACTTCACTCTCCTTACAAGTATAATTTATGAAATTAATTATTGGTGGTAGTGATGTTGTTGAGCAAATGTTGACCTTTTCATACAGTTCGGATCCCTACACTTATTGAGACTTTTTTGGGAAGAGGTTCTCGAGACAAATATATATATATATATATATATATATTAAAAATATATATCTTACAATCCCCAAATAGTGCTTTTGGGATAGTTAAAGGAGGCCATTTCGGAAGATGATTTTGAGCTAATAACGTCTGCTAAAATGACTACTGCCTCATTTTAGAAATCTCTAACTGCGCCATCTTTAACAGACAGGGCGGAAAGCATCTGGATTGTAGCTCTCTTAGGAAAGCTCACATATTAAAGAAGGGCATGAGAAGAAACACAGCTAGATGAATTTGTTGAGATAAATTTTAATGAGAACACACAGGAATACTAATTTTCTAGGTAATGTTAAACAATATATATATATATTCTTTTTAGTAAAAATTATTGATGACTGCAGTCAATGAGATTGTCCAGACGACATTGTAGCCAGTTTAGGCATTGGTTGTCTGGCTCATTCCCCCCCCCCCCCCCGCCCGCAGGAGCCGGAAAAAAGAAAAACTCATTTTTTTCAGGATAAAAGAATAGCTCTGAGCAGAATACCCTTGAACACATGAAACTGCCTTATATTAGTCCTATTCACAAGTTGCTATGAATGAATGTATAATCCATATATATATAGTACCCGGGCCGGGTTAGATGGCGGCGGCAGCCTCTAGGCCTTTAACCCGGCACTGTGCTCCGGTGCGGGCTGGGTTAAATGGGGGGGTGGCGGCGATGGTGGGCTCTACAGGTGGATTGGGAAATCAAGGGAAGGCTGAAAGGGCTTGGGTCATTTAGATCCAAGCCAGTTCAGCCTCTCCTTTCTCCCCCCGCCCCTGCCCAAGCATATGGGGATCAAGGGAAGGCTGAAAGGGCTTGGATCATTTAGATACCAAGGAAAGAGGCTCTTTCCCAAATCCCTTTGGATTTATAAAATAAAATGCATTGATTTTTTTTTTAAAAAGCCCAAGCGGGTCTCCTACCTGACAGGGTTTTGCCCCTAGTGGGTTACCAGAATGGGGACTCTAAGGTGTTCGATTCCTCAGCCTCTAAAGAGGATGGGGAGCACCCAGAGGGACAGCCTATGATTACCTCTGTGCAGGCATGCCTGTTCTTCAGGAGATTATGCCAGATACCTCCCGAGGGAAGGGCCATGGCTGAGTGGCAGAGCATCTGCCCAGTTGGCAGAGGATCCCAGATTCATTCCCTGACATTTCTGAGTGAGGGGAAAGCTCTGAGCCTGGGACCGTGGAGAGCCACTGATGGTATGAGTAGACAGCAGGGTGGAGCCATGCTCAGTGTAGAGCATCTGCTTGATATGCAGAGGATTCTGGGTTCAGTCCCCAGCATTTCCATTTAAAGAATCTGGCAATCGGTGATGTGAAGGACCAGTGCCTGCAACCCTGAAGAGCTGCTGCTAGTTTTCAGCAGACAGCAATGCTCCCTTTAAGCTGTGGGGTTTTGTGAGCAAAATTTTGCTTTGTGAGCTACTACTGGCATTGAAGCTGAGTGAGCGATTTGTCTACTGCTCTGGAGTCATCCTTCCCGAGCTAAGACAAATTGTGAGCTGGAGGCTAAAAAAGTGAGCTAGCTGGTGGGTGAGCCCTCAGCAGTGCTTGTCGTTTCCAGGGACACTGCCTGCTTCTGTTACATGATGCCGGCATCACCTGTGTTCTGTAACGGTTCCTTTGACAGGCAGGAATTCTGCAGGTGACACATCTAGTTTCTTCCCAACCGTAATTCCAACCATTGTGCCTGGATCCGTTTCTGCTTCCCCTTGATCTCTCCTTCCTGTTTTCGGCTGCCATTGATGATGGATCTGAGTTGGGAAATGCCTGGAGATTTTTGGGGTGGAGCCTGAGTAGTGGGTGTTGCCTTCTGACAGACTTCCGGTGATGTCAGGGGGTGTGGTATATCCAAATGAGTTATGCTAATGAGCTCCTGCACTTCTTTTTTCTACAAAACGGCCCCCGAAAAGCTCCATCCCTGAATGCTCCTGGGGGTTGCAGCTGCAAGGCTGGCAATCTTAATGGGAGCCACAGAAGTGTGGAGCTGAAGTCTGTTTTCAGAATAGCACAGGGGACAGTATTCCCCTCCCTTTTAGTCCTTTAAAGGGTGCGGCTGCCAGAGCAGGCCTTCGTGGCCTGAGCAGTGTCAGGAAACTTGAAACAGCCCAACTGGAAGACAAGTCAGCCAAGGGTGAGGAGGCGTTGGTAGGGGGGCTGAACCTGAGTGGGCACATTTAAAAGGAGGCAGTGAGCAAATGTGTGTGGGTGTGGGTGTGGGTGTAGACGATAGCAGCAGATGCTCAGGAACCTGCACATAGCTGGAAGAGCAAAGAAACACCCGTGGTCAGTGACGTAGTGCTCAGTTGTCACCTGTTGGACAGCAAGAAAAGCTTTGGCAAGGGCAAGAGAAGTCTGCGCTAGTCACTGAAGGTGACAAGGTTCACTCAGAGAAGGCAAGGTAGATGCAGGCACTTCTGGGGACTGAAGTCTAAGGGTGAGAAGGCTTGGGAGGGGGGCAGGCTGTCAATCAGTCCCCAACACCAGTCTTTTCAAAGAATGCAAAGAACTTCAGGTGCTTAGCGTACTTTGTTAGATCTAAAACAAACTGGTGCGAAACAAGCAATTATAGGTAAAGCATACATCATAGGCAGGGCTATTTCAGGGCAGGAACGCACAGGAATGGCGTTCTGGCTGGCTCCTGAGTTGGCCATGCCTACAGCCAAAGCCTCTGGCATGTGTGGCTACAGAGCACGCTGCCTTCCCCGCGTTACACACAAGAGGGAAAGGCGGCATGTTAAAATGCCCTCTTTCCCACTGGGGAGTCCATCCTGATTTCCTTGTCAATTTCACTTTCAGATGACTGGTGGGGATCCCAGGTACTTCAGCAGTGCCTTTCCCCGGCTGTCTGGTTTTGGGGGGTAGACTAGAAAGGTGATGCTGAAGTGGGGTGGGGAAGCTCGGTGGGGGGGGGAAGAGGCAAGCTTCCATGCCTACCCTGTGCTTTCCCATCCCCACCTAATATGCTAATGAGCTGTGCTGTCAGGGGTTTGGCGTTAAATGAGTTTCTGCTGTTGGGTGTGGCCTATTATGCTAATGAGTTCCTGCTGGGCTTTTTCTACAGAAAAGCCCTGATCATAGGTATGGCCCAGGACCAATCAAGGGACAGGCAAAGCCTGCCAGAATAACTGACACTTATTCACAGGGGAAAGATGATACCAGGCAGATACATTCAAGACTACTCCAGCAGGCCAGTTGAGATAACAGGATGGCTGAGAACAGAAACCTAAAATTCCAAACTACCTCTAGCCCCATGACAGCCAAGCCGGTAAGATGACAAGGCCTGACAGGTGGGAAGGCCAAGGAGGACACCCTGGGGAGTGGTGCCCAGGTTTAAAAGGCCTCTTGGTCTGAGGTCACAGAACATTTGTCACAAAGGGATTGCCCCCCCCTTCTCCTGCTGACTTGTGCTATAGTGGTACATCATGGTTCAGCAGGGAGAGAGGGAACGGGAGAGGGAAAGGGGGAGTTCAAGCGAGGGGCAGGGCTCAGTGAAATCACTGTCGTGCCTCTGCTTTTGCAGTGAACAGGGACACGTGGATGCTGTTTCTCCCTGTTTCTGCTCCTCTTGCAGCTGCAGCTGCGGTGGGGGCATATTTTCATGCCTCCCGCGTGCATGCAGCCTCTTTGTGTTTTTCTTCTTCCTGGCTCTAAAGTAACAAATGTTGAAAAACAAAATAACTGGGGCCTCTGACTGAGGAGGAACAAATGCTACAGGGCGGGTGTGGTGAGGCCCTTTCCCTCTTAGTGTGTGGGGTGGGGGGGATGGCAAACCAGATCACAAAACCTCTCCTGCTCCCCATGCCCATGCCCAGATCCCAGGTGGACGGCCATCTTTTCTCCTCAGAGTTCCCAGCAAGTAGACTCCCTGCCAAGCACTTCCTTATCAAAAGGTCCTGTATTTATTTTTTGGGGAAAAAAATATAGATACTACTTTCCTTGTCCGCTCAAAGTGGTTCCTCATCAAAGCAAAACAAATATAAAGAAACCACAACAATCCTAAGTACAGTGCAGAGAACCAAAAGTACACCAAATATATCTGCAAACAAACCCCTCCTGAACAGCTCTGTTTTGTAGCCTTGCATAAGTCCCAGCAAAGATGATCCCAGCCCTTACCTCATCAAATAGAATGGCTATAGAATCCAGTAGAATGGCCTCATCAAACAGAACCGCTATAGAATTAACCACCCCTTCAGACAAGGGATGGAGAGCAACCACACTGAGAAAAATGATAAGGATGGTGGTGTTGTTGCTTTCAAGTAATGGCTGACTTATGACCCCTGGTGCAGTTTTCAAGGCAAGAGATATTCAGAGGTGGTTTGCCATTGCATGCCTCTGCATCTGACTCTGGTATTCCTTAGTGGTCTCCCATCCGAATACTGACCAAGGCTGATGCTGCTCAGCTTCCAAGATCTGACAAGATCAGGTAGGCTGGGCTAGCCAGGTCAGGGTGATGCAGCTGTCTGGTCTCATAAAGGGAGAGGCTTTTGACAGATGTGGAGTTCAGTCTACAAAGAGCTTGTAATGGTCTAGATCAGCAGTTTAGATGCTCTTCAGTCAGCATCCCAAGAGGTTCAAAGGATAACCAGTGCTGTCGCCATTGTCATGGTGTGGCAGACCTGGCAGTAGCAATGAGTTGAATGTACCTTGCCCATAATGAGTGACTCAACAGGGGTAAAAAGCTTCAGGAAGTCAAGTGCTTTGGTATATTCGTCAAATACATTTTCGTTGTAAAAATGAAATATTCGCTTAAGCGAATTCTCGGTTATGTGTTGGCAAAGGAAGCCAAAAGATAGGAAACTTGGCTGTGTTGTGAAGCACGGCTGATGTCCAGTCAGTTTCGGGTCAAAGAGCAAAATGAGAATTTAAATAAAGCAGCTTCAGGTGAAAACCTCGATTACTACCATCATCATACTCAGATCAGAGTAATGAAGAATCCCCTTCCCCCTGCCATACTCTACCCTCCAAGTACGCGTCTGGCATATGTTCTCAGTTGCTGACAGAGTGGAAAAGTGGGGGGGGGGAGGCAAAACATCTTTACTTTACACAAAGGAAAACCAGGTACTTCAATTGCAGAGTTAGGACTTTATGCCACAGTTTTAACCCACGAATTTCTCACCTTTTTTTTTTTTCCTTTTAGAAAACGACATTACTGAGCCAAATTTATCCAATTATTATGCTAAAACGGGAAACAGGGCCAAGGGTGGAAGTCCATAAAGATTTAATCCTAATTAATTTATGGCATGTCTTAATTTTCTTCCCCCCCCCCTTTTAATCATATTTTCCAGTCCCAGAACAGTCAATTATTTCTGTTTACATTGTATTTTCTTAGAGGCAATAGCCAGTCACTAAAGGTGGGGGGAGAGAGCCCCCGGTACTGAGGTCTTGAATGCATCTACCAGAGCTGGGCAGTAAATTAAACATTTGAAAAATATCATGGTTTCCAAATATATGTCAATTTTCAGGTGTAGATGGTATACCCAGGGGTCATTTCGTAAAAAAAGAGGTGCAGGAGCTCATTAGCATAACTCATTAGCATAACTCATTTGCATATGCCACACCCCCTAACATGCCGGAAGTGTGTCAGAAGGCAACACCCACCCCTCAGGCTCCACTCCACAGGTGAGTGAAACTGACCTGCTCTTCCTCCATTCCCTTCCCCATCCAATACTTGGTGCAATAAAAATAAGCGTCAAGAACACACCCTCATTCTCTTCCTGCTCCCTTGAAACCACCAGGTTTCAAGTAGACTTGAGATACCCAGGACATGTGCACCACCCATCCCTTCCCCTTCCCCTCCCCACAAGAAGACACCCTGTGAGGTAGGTGGGGCTGAGAGAGGTCTTTTGAGAACTGCTCATGAGAGAACAGCTCTGAGAAAACTTGTGACTGGCCCAAGGTCACACCAACAGCTGCATGTGGAGGAGTGGGGAATCAAACCCGGTTCTCCCAGATTAGAGTCCAACTCCTGACCGCTACACCAAACTGATGGGGTGGAAGCTGCTGAAGGGTTGGTGAAATTTCTCCAGTACTTATGCGCCTTGTGCCCAGATAAAAAATGGTATACTTAGAAAATTTATATGCCACCTTGAGCAAGTCTCTGGAAAAGCAGCACACAGTCATAAAAGGAACAATGATAAAATGATCAATATTAAAACAAAACATTAAAAACAATAAAGACCCTAGCAGGGCTTTCCCCGGGGCGCTGCGCCTCCTCACTGCTCGGGGAAGCTGAGGAGGGGGCGGGGCTTGGTCATGTGCCCACCACCTGGGCTCCTCACTCCCGGAGCTGCGCTCCTGTGCGCTCCCACTCCAACGGACCCCTGGGTATACCCAACCCACAACATTCCTTTCAGTTGCAAATATCATGTTCCTGGACATTTTTAAGTGTCTCTTCTCATCAGCACTTTGAAAATAGCTCAGCTGCAGACTGGGAAGGGCAGCCATGAAGGAGCTAGAAAGCGTAAGGATGTGTTGTTGTTATTATTATTGTTGTTGTTGTTGTTATTTCAATTTATTTATTCAATTTATTTAATTTATTTGCTTTATACTGTGCCCTATCCCACAAGTGGGCCATACTATGTATGGGGGCGAAAATTGGACAAAGAAAGCTGACAGAAAGAAAGTTGATTCATTTGAAATGAGGTTTTGGAGTTCATTTTTATGGGTACTCTGGGCTACCAAAAAGACAAATCAGTGGGTTCTAGATCAAATCAAGCCTGAAATCTCCTTAGAAGCGGAAATAACTAAACTGAAGCTATTGTACTTTGGTCACATTATGAGAAGATAAGAGTCACTGGAAAAGACAATAACGCTGGGAAAAGTTGAAGGCAGCGGGAAAAGAGGGAGACCCAGTATGAGATGGATTGACTCGGTCAAGGAAGCTGCAGCTCTCAGTTTTACTTCCAATAAATATCACATAACACAAGTTTTTTAAAACAATAATGACACCCCCCACCCCATGTCAAATCCAACTTTCCCCTCATGCACCCCTACTGAATCCTACCTGAAACAACATTCCAAGTAAATTTCGTAAGGGCCCAATGGATTAGAAATTTTGAAAGATGCTAAAAGTACTATTGGGTTAGAATTGATTGGATTACAAAAAAAGTACACACCGTATGGTAAAACTATGCCTGGACTGTACCACTTCAGACTACAGAAGGAAGAATCATGCAAACAAAAGACAGTGAAGTGTAGACTCTCCTAGTCCCAGTTCTTTTGTGTTATTTCAGAGTTCATTCTACATTACTGGAATAAGTCCAGTTCCTTTACCAAAGTGCTTTCCTGTTTCATTATGCAGGCACAGACAAGTTGATGGTGTTTACTAAGGTGCATCATGGCAAAGTGCCTTGGGATCTGTAGTATGCTTGCCGTAACGAACACACTAAATTTGTAGCACACTGTGTTCCAATGACAACACATGGGACCGTTCCCTTAAACCAGCAATGCTCACTCGGTGACTTCGGATCCACCTGTGGCTCTTTGTCATGCTGCCTGTAGCTCTTTTGAGCACAGTCGCCCAATGTGGTACCTACCCCATACTTCAGGAGAATAGGCAAGGCCACTGTCTGGTAGGATTCATGGTTGGCAGGTGGTCAGAAACTGCTGCTACTGGAGAGACTGGAGGATGGGTAAGCTGCCGATCTCCCTGAGCTGTGGGCCTCGTGCCAGAGATGAAAGAGGTGATCTGATAAGCATCTTCAAGTACTTGAAGGGCTGTCATATAGAGGCTGGTACAGAGTTGTTTTCTGTTGCCCTAGAAGGTTGGACCAGAACCAGTGGGTTGAAATTAAATCAGAAAAGTTTTCGGCTAAACATTAGGAAGAACTTCCTGACAGTTAGAGCAGTTCCTCAGTGGAACAGGCTTCCTCTGGAGGTGGTGGACTCTCCTTCTTTGGAGGTTTTCAAACAGAGGCTAGATGGCCATCTGAGAGCAACGTGGATTCTGTGGACTTAGGCAGGTCATGAGAAGGAGGGCAGGAAGGGTTGTCTCAGTGCTTAGTTCTCGTGGCCCCTTTCATACACGTCCAGGGAAATGTGAATTGCAACTGTGGGGTCAGGAAGTAATTTTTCTTCAGGCCGGTTTGGCCAGGGATCCTGAAGGCTTTTTGTCATCTTCTGTGGGTGTGGAGGGGGAGGTATTTGTGAATTTCCTGCATTGTGCAGGGGGTTGGACTAGATGAACCTGGAGGTCCCTTCCAACTCTATGATTCTATGAAAGAAAAGGGCCCATTTTCTCTAATAACCACTCACTCTTCTCTACAGCTTCCGTGCTCTCATTCCAACACCCTGGAAGCTGCCAGGGAAACAGCACCACCACCTCAGTGGGGTGGTGATGGTTTTAGTCCCCTTTATCCACAGGCAGCTTGGTCTCTTCTCGGCACCGTGGCAATCTGATTCTCTCATCTGAGCTGCTGTGCCTCCGGCTGAGGACAGAGTGAGAAGGCAGATAAGGAAGTCCTTCCCTTCCCTCCAGATATACAAGTGCTGGGTGAGGTTCAAGAGTACTGGGAAGAGACTTATTTGCTCAGTTGAAAGCTATATATTGAATATTGATGGTTATATTATTGTATGTGTATAATTGGAGGAGTGGCTTACAGGGCATACATTAGTCATGTGGCTCTTTTGGTAGGTGGTCATTGTAAATGTGGCTCTCCTTCAGAAACTGGCTCAATACCAGTGCCTTACACCATACTGGTTGCATCCCTGATGTTTCCATGGATGTGTGTGTGTATCTCCTAACACTAACAGCAACTTGGTTCCTCAACAACTAGATTCGAGTCCAGTGGCACTTTAGAGACCAACAGGATTTTGGGGGCATGAGTTTTTGAGAGTCAAAGCTCCCTTCAGCAGATACAGGACCCAAATCTAGAAGTCCTACTGAAGGCCAACAGGGCTACCGTCTGAAACTATCTTCAAGTCCTCATTTAGGCTAACATTAAGATTCTCTCCTTATATATAATTGATTAGTGGGGTGGCACTTTCTGAACATTCCCCATGCTCCTAAATCAGTTGGCACCATGATGTCTCATTCTGAAGCTGTCCCTATCCACTGGCTGCATTGCCTGAGTCTCATCTCCAACATTCTAAACAGTTTGCTGCCCCCCCCGCCAATAGCCAGTCGGAACACAGGTTGTTTGCATATGCAGCCTAATTGGCCTTTGCCTCCAACATTCTAAATAGTTTGCTGTTGCTGTTTGGAGTCATTGAATATGTCCTAAGGTAAAATACATATCCCAATCTTCCCTTAAACAGTCACTGGAGTTGCCAGCCTCCCTGTGGGGCCTGGAGATCTCCCAGAAATCACCATGTTCCCCAGCCACAGGACATCGTTTCCCCTACAGAAAATTTCCCAACTATTACAACTGATCCCCAGATGATCAAGATCAGTTCTCCTGGAGACAATGGTTGCTTTGGGCAGTGGACTCTATGGCATTATATCCTGCTGAGGTCCCTCCCCACCCCAAACCCGGCCCTCCCCAGGTTCTCCCCCTCAAATCTACAGGTATTTCCCAACCCAGAATTGGCAACCCTGTACCTGGCTATGGAACCACTTCCCAGACCCTTGGAACCCAGAAGACATGACACAGGAGGAGGTGCTTTTCTACCTTAGCTGCCACTGCATAGCCCCAAATCAACATAAGTTGTGCCATCCTAAGCAGAGTTACACCCTCCTGAACCTACTGACTTTCACACAAAAATTATGGGAAATCCAACCACTGCTGCTTACTGCAGTGCAGACAAGAAAACATGAATTCACAGAAGCATTATTTCACCGAAGAGATATCTATTTCTCAGCCGATTTCCCACCTCAGATTGTTTGTATTGGACAATTGTATTCATGCCCTTGCTGGACATGGACATATCTAACTGTGCTTCAGGATAGATATTGTTTTCTTCCTTTCTTTTCCTATTAGCCAAAGAAAGCATAAAGAAAACTAGCAGAGATGTTCCAGCGAGATGGGATGGGGAAAATAATGCAGAAATATCGAACCATTTCTCTTGCGGTAGTGGTTGTTAAGGTGATTATGCACCTCCAGGAGAGGTTTAAATCCAGGGTAATCTATATGAATATTGTTTTCATCAGCGCAATAGGGCAGAATGAGATCATCGTCTCTCGCCTTAGGGCTAGCCAAGCAAAATTGGAATTATTTTCTTCCAGTTCTCTTGAAGCTCAAGTATTCTTGATTAATTCAGAGCACACCATTTCAGACTGCAGATCGGCAGAGTTATCTAAAAGTTTCTCCATATTTTACAAAAAAAAAGTCACCCTTGATCACGTTAAAAAATAATAATAATATAAGCATTTTTTTCTGCCTATGAAGAGGTAGGGTGTGAGGGGAAAGGACTCTGAACTAGCTCTTTAGCTTGCGGAGACATGGCACATCACCTACATTATAATTCCCCAAGGTACATGTTTGATTTGCACTCTGTGAAAGGTCAGGGGTTTACCCCAAACCATCTTTACAAGTAGGCAAATGTTTGCCAATTTACATTTCTATCTAGCCTGCAGTCTGTCACAGTAGAAGAATGTCAGTTCATATGTCAGTGCGGCATCCCACAGAACAAAGCCATTTTTCTCCGTAATCAATCCACGAAATTAATGACACCTCTGGGAACTTCCTAGAAGCAAGGAGTTTTCCAGGGTGAGGTTGCCCATCTCTGGGTTGAGAAATTTCTGGAGATTTGTGGATGGAGATGTATAATGCCATAGGGTCTACCCTCTAAAGCAGCCATTTTCTCCGGGGGAACTGATCTGTGTCATATGGAGATAAGTCATAATTCTGGGAGATTTCTGGGTCCCATCTGGAGGTTGGCAGCCCCAGGCAGAACATGGTTACCGAGAGGGTTTAAAGAAAGAATTCTATCCTTTATTTGGGAGTGGGGAGACAAAAGAATTGTTTACTATTCATGGGGGAAAGAAGAGATAGGAAGAACATTAGACCTGATCGGAGTGAAGAAACCAAGAAATGGCTAGTAAAGATAGTGATCTAAATATGACTGGGAACTGAAATCTCGTAATTCGAAGATTATTCTGCCTTCCTCTTAATTTACTGTAGGGAGTAAGTTTACTCCTAGGAAGAGAGTATTGCATTGTATTGCTCAATTTATTTCGTCTACAGAGTCCCTTTCTCTAAGTTTGAACCTTAACTACCATTCCAGTGTATTTGATAAAGCGTGCATGCACACAAAAGCTCATACCTTGAATAAACCTTTGTTTGTCCCTGGACTCTAAATTTGTTCTACTGCTTCAGAGCAACACAGCTGACCACCTGTATCTACTAATGTTCTGTTAGACTTTTTTGGGGCTCAACTCTATGTTTTTTTTCTTTTTGTAATCACTACTCCAAATACAAATAAAGTTATTATTTTTTTTTCTTTTTCTGAAATCACTTTCCCCCCACATAGAAGCAAACTTGGCCCAAAGTACAAAATTACTCTTGACAAGTGATATGATCAAGGGTTTGCTTGCACGTATCGCTGTTTGGTATAGGTAGCCAGGAAAAGCCTGGTGTTCTTGATTTGGAGTCTTACAACACGTGTTTGCGGCAGTAAAGCCTTTGACACTGAGTTAATGTGATGGAACAGAACATTCAGAAACATCTCAGATGCTCAGGGAACAAAATCTCAGAATGTTTGCTACACAGTTTCTGTAAGAGTGGGGAGGAGCTGCTACTTTGACTGGGATAAAGTTCAAAGTTTATTTAATGGCTTTCACCAGCTTATAATACAAAGAATAAAACTGAATATGCAGAATAAAATATTAGTTAAACTGGTATAATAAATAATAAAATCGTCCAACGTTGGGATATAGGAATCATGGGGTAAGGATCATCTTATCTCTACATATTGCAAGACAGGCTGCCCAAAATCTAGCAGCAGCCTGAGAAACCTCTAAGTCCATGTCTGAGAAAATAAAATGTTGAATCCAATCTGGACTAGATATGCAAATTTTACTCTGGATATCAAGGAAAAGTTTTGTGCGCGGCTCCTCATACCAGGTACACTGCAGTAGAACATGTTGTAAAGTCTCTACTTCAAGCACGGCACAAGGGCAAAATGCTGAGAGAAGGGGATCTTATTAAATCTACCCACCAAAATCATAGATGAGAAGAAGAAGAAGAAGAAGAAGAAGAAGAAGAGATTAGATTTATACCCCGGCCTCCACTCCCCAAGGGACTCTCAGAGCGGCTTACAAACTCCTTTTCCCTTCCCCTCCCCACAACAGACACCCTGTGAGGTAGGTGGGGCTGAGAGAGCTCTTTCCCAAGCTGTCCTTGAGGGAACAGCTGGTACAGAGCTATGGCTTGCCCAAGGTCATCCAGCCAGGTGCAAGTGGAGGAGTGGGGAATCAAACCTGGTTCTCCCCGATTAGAGTCCGTGCACTTAACCACTACACCAAACTGGCTCTCTGGTAGGGATGCACTCCTCGCTAAGGACTGGGATAAAAATCTGGAATTAAAATCACACAGTTCTGAGGGATAGGGTTGGATTTCTGAGGTAAAGTGATGAAATCATGAAAGCTCCTCCCCTGACACAATTTGTTGTTAGTCATTAAGGTGCTGCTGGACTCTTGCTCTTTCCTACTGCTACAGACAGACTAACATGGTTGGTTACCCATCTTGAGGTAAACTGAGACTGGTAAAACATCCCAGGATGCAAGGCTGAAAGGTAGTCAGAAGAGGCAGTGAACTAAGAAAGAGGAGCCGGGTGGGGGGGAGGAGAGGTTAAAGAAAGAGGCTTGACGAAAAGAACAAGTCATCAAACTGTACGCACACTGACTAAGTTTTGGATAGATCTGTGAGAAAGTAATCAGTTCATCTTATTTCCCTTCTATACATTTATTATTTTATCTTGACATTTTTGGAGTGGGTCATCCTGTATAAATTGATGGTGCGCCCTCATTTGGAGTACTGTGTACAGTTCTGGTCGCCACACCTCAGAAAGGATATTATAGCACTGGAAACAGTGCAGAAAAGGGCAACTAGAATGCTAAAAGGGTTGGAACACTTTCCCTGTGAAGAAAGGTTAAAGCGCTTGGGGCTCTTTAGCTTGGAGAAACTATGACTGAGGGGTGACATGATTGAGGTTTACAGGATTATGCAAGGGATAGAACAGGTCGAGAAGGAAGGACTTTTCTCCCTTTCTCACAATACAAGAACTCGTGGGCACTCCATGAAATTGCTGAGCAGTCGGGTTAGAACAGATAAAAGGAAGTGCTTCTTCACCCAAAGAGTGATTAATACATGGAATTCACTGCCACAGGAGGTGGTGGCGGCTACAAGCATGGACGGCTTCAAGAGGGAATTAGATAAACATTTGGAGCAGAGGTCCATCAGTGGCTATTAGCCAGAAAGTATAGATAGGAACTCTCAATCTGGGGCAAGTGATGCTCAGTGTTTTTGGTGCTTGATGGGGGGCAACAGTGGGAGGGCTTCTAATGTCCTGCCCCCTCTGGCAGACCTCCTGATGGCACCTGGCATTTTTGCCCTCTGTGTGACAGAGTGTTGGAGTGGATGGGCCTTTGGCCTGATCCAACCTTGGCTTCTCTTATGTTCTTAAGGCTTCTGATTGGTCATCAGAAATTTGATTGGCTGTGCAGATTTTTTCTTTAAAAAAATTGCTTTGGTAGCAGCCGCAACGACAGCACAAGGGCCTTCCCTGTGGTAAGCTGCAGCAGCCATTTTGCGGCTGGCTCCATCTTCTGTGGCAGCCATTTTGTGGCAGCCATTTTGTGTCTGAGCCCACCATGCTGCTGTGTCAGAATTCTAAATGTGCTTGCACGATCAAAAAAGTTGGGGACCACTGCCATGCATTGTTTATCTGGACTGCCAGAAAGACCAAACTCTCACTCTTGAGATCTTTTAACTGGAGGTGCTAATGATTAAGTCTAATGCCTCATGCTTGCAAACCTAGGGTTGCCAGGTCTGGGCTGAAAAATACCTGGAGACTTTGGAGATGGAGCCAGGAGAAGGTGGGGTTTGGGGAGGGGAGGGGCCTCAGAAGGTACAATGCCATAGAGTCCACCCTTCAAAGCAACCATTTTATCCAGGGGAGCTGATGTCTGTCAGCTGGAGATCAGTTGTAAAAGCGGGAGATCTCCAGGCCCCACCTGGAGGGTGGCAACTAGGGCTGCCAAGTCTTGAAAACTCACCGGCGGGGGGGAGTCCTCCTCCCGCCAGGAGTTTCTTCTGGCATGCACGCTTCGCGCGCGCGCCCGTCAACATCACCAGAAGTGACGCAGCATGTTAAGGGCGTTGCCAGGGCGACACTCTGGCAACGCCCCCAATGTGCTGTGTCACTTCCAGTGACGTCATTGTGTCGTCCTTGCTGGACGACGTCAGGGGTGAGGTTCCCCCCACCGGCCAAATGCTGGCCAGCGGATCGGGAACCCCTTTAGCGGGGGATTCCTTGCCCCCTAGTGGCAACCCTATGCAAACCACAGATTTTTAGTGAGCTACGGGTATCTCCTACAAGTTTTGAACTTGTAACACTCTGCTCAGCAGTTGTGTTTCCCGGTGCCCTATGTGATTCCTTCCTTCCTTCCTTCCTTCCTTCCTTTCCTTTCCTTTCCTTTCCTTCCTTCCTTCCTTCCTTCCTTCCTTCCTTCCTTCCTTCCTTCTCTTTCTCAGAGACTCAAGGTGGATTGTGTGTGTTTGAAGTGTCATCAGGTCACAGCCAATTTACGGCAACCCTGTTGGTTTTCAAGGAAACAGACTGAGAGATAGTTTGCCATTGCCTCCCTCTGTATAGCAACCCTGGACTTCCTGCTGGTTTCCCATCCAAATGCTAACCAGGGCCAACCCTGCTTAGCAGTCAAGAACTCACAAGATCAGGCTAGCCTGGGCCATCTGGGTCAGGGTCAAGGTGGATTACAAAAGATAAGAACAACACTATCTAAACAGACATCCAAGAAATTAATAGAGTGGATGGGTGGGGGGGGGGGGATCTGGCCAAATTGCCTGTTTCCTAACCAGTGGCTAGAATAAAATAGGGCCAGTCCGGTTGTTTCTTTTTTCAGCCAAACTATTTTTTGGGACTGCATATTTTGATAAATTAGACAAATTTCTGGACTGGGTTCCAACTCTGGACTCATCCAAAGGGTCTCTTCTTCCAGTGGAAGAGCTTTAACTTAGCAGAAGGGAACAATTGAATCCCACCCCAGGTGAATTTAGAGGCCCCTGCGCAGTGGAAACAGCCCAGATTTTAATGGAAAAATAAAAGTGTTTTCATAACTTCCCAGAACTTCCCAAGATGGCTCCTTCCAAAGAGCGCCTCTTAGTAAGTGAAGCCACTCTACAGCTACTTATTTATGTAGTAGATTTTTATCCCACCCTTCCTGTATGGAATTCATGGCTCTTCATCCTCATATTATAAGATAGAACAATTTTTTGAGGACCCAAGATCAATTTGTTGTTTGTTTGTTTGTTTTATTTTTATTGATGTGGGTTTTACAAGGTTACCCTTACAAGGTTTTATTTTCCAGTTACTGTATTTAACACTGCTTCCTTCTTCCTGAGATTCAGCAACCACTTAAGTCGGTCTATTTGCAGGCTTCTACAGGTGGTACTTTCAAGGTTAGCACTGGAGCAATCTAACCATCTGAGCGGTGCTATGAATATTCATTCTGAAATATAATGAAGAAAGTACATGAAGGGCAAAGAGCAATTTAAATATAGACTAAAGCAGGAAACGGACGTGGAACAGCAATTCAGAAAGTGCAAATTAGTAAAACGACATGCTACTTATACAAATAAACACCATGGCTGCTGTAACACATGCAGCCTTCTACATAGTTACTTTTTCCAGTAAATTGGCTTAAACCTTTTTTTTTTAAGGGTACATCCAATGCTCCCTCTAAGCTTTGGAGTCTTGTGAGCAAAAATTCTACTTTGTGAGCTACTGGCATTAAAGCTGTGAGCGAGCGATTTGGCTGCAGCATAAATGAGTTTGCTCTGGAGCCATCCTTCCTGAGCTAAGACAAAAAAATCTTTGAGCTGGAGGCTAAAAAACTGTGAGCTAGCTCACACTAACTCAGCTTAGAGGGAACACTGCAGATACCAATTTTCTGGGATGAAATTTCTCCCTGGTTTGCACTCTTTTGGCAGAATGCACAGAAGAGTGGATCTACAACTTTCCCTTTTCTTTTTGAACATTGTCACCTGTACATTTGTAGAACAATGCACCCATCTTGTCAGACCAGCACCTGCGACCCCCAGGAGATTTTTGCATGCAGCCCCTGAAGTGATGACCCTTCCAGTAGATGTTCTAGAATATCCCCAAATCTCTATGGTATCTCTATAGGGGGTTTCCTAGCACGTCACCCAAACATGACATCACTTCCAGAGTTGGATGCCGTTTCCTGGTCGGCAACTTTTCTCCCACCACAACCATCAGTGGTTGGCAGTGGGCAGGCGAGTACGGTGGTGGGCAAATGCCCTCTGGGGGTGGGCAGTTGGCAAGTCTATGCCCAAAGTACAGTTCCCTAGCCATGTGTTGTAGTGGTCAGAATGTTAGACTGCAATTCCAGGAGTGCTAGGTTCAAATACCCACTCTGCCATGGACGCTCACCCTGGGCTAGACACACTCTGCCTCTCAGCCTCACCTACTTTACAGGTTTGTTCACAGGTTAGTTCTGAGGATTAAATAGGGAAGGCAACCAGGGTGAGCTAAAAATGTATTACAATTTAGGGTTTTCTTTCTCAAAATCCCCCCCCCAAAGCACCTGTGATATAAAACAGTCCATTACTGATGGAAGAGGCAAGAAGGTCAATTCTACCCCTTCTCCCTCCTCACTGAGATCCCCTGACCCATGAGGCTCTGCATATGCGCATAACTGAGGGAGTCAGTTTTCCTAAGATCAGAAGGGATTGCTGGAAAGTGGGGAAGATCCTTGACTGCCCGCCCCTTCTGCTGACAGATTGCTGGATCCGCCCTGAAATGTCCTGAAACCTAGGGATGTTGTCCCGCTGCTCTGAGAAATTCACCAAACGTCTTTTTCACTAAGTATTTCTCACACATATTGCCTGAGCTCCTAGATTTGATTTGAGTGTTGCGTAGGTTTTGCTAGCCATCCTAAATGTCACTCAACAGAAACATGTCACAATGGCAGGGAAACAACTCAGTCTTCTGGTCCAAGGTCACTCTGCTTTGTAGCCAAACTAATAGCAAGCAAACATAAAAGAGGGACAGATCATGCAGGGCTCATTTCGTAGCAGGAGCTCCTCTGCATATTAGGCCACACACCCCGATGTAGCCAATCCTCCAAGAGCTTACAGTAGCCCCTGTAAGAAGAGCTCTGTAAGCTCTTGGAGGATTGGCTACATTAGGGGTGTGTGGCCTAATATGCAAAGGAGCTCCTGCTACGAAATGAGCCCTGGACAGATGCATAGATTAGTATAGTAATTAAATGTGCCAGACTAGAACTTGTCACAGTCCGTTACAAAACTCAGTAGGTGAACTTGCCCCAGTCACCTTCTTTTAGCACAACCTACCTTTACAGGATGGGGCTGCTGCAGCTCAGGGGTTAAGATGCTGAGCTGCAGACCAGAAGGCCAGTAGCTCGGCAGTTCAAGACCCGAGTACCACATGATGGAGTCAGCTCCCGTCTCTGGCCCCAGCTCCTGCCAACCTAGCAGTTCGAAAGCAAGAAATTGCAGGTAGATAAACAGGTACTGCTGTGGTGGGAAGGTAACAGTGTTCCGTGTGCCTCGGTGTTTAGCCATGCCAGCCACATGACCACGGAGAAGTCTCCAGACAGTGCTGGCTCTTCAGTTTGGAAATGGAGATAAACACCACCCCCTAGAGTTGGATTTGACTGGCTTTCAAGCAAGGGAAACCTTTATATTTATAGGACTGTTGTGAAGCCAACATGGATGACAAGAGAAACCGGTACACCACTCTGAGCTCTTTAGAGGAGTAATGGTAGGATGAAAAAAAGGGATGATAGATGGAACATCATCTAGGTTTGCTAGATCAGTGGAAAATTCCTGTCTGTGAATATGAAGTTGTAAAAATATCAGGGAGAAAAGTCAAATTCTTAATCCCCTTGTAAAAACTCCCTACAACAACAACAACATTAATGTTTTGGCTTACCTCATCCGAAAACTGTGCTAGTTTTACCTTTATGGAGCATTATTAAACTAGGAGAACTTTGAGCAATGTAATCTCCCCCCTACCATCTGAAATAGTATAGTCTATTCTTTCCTTTCTACACCCAGCCCTTTCACAACTGTCTCTTTCTGCTGGCATGCACAGAACAGACCGTACAGCACAATCTTGTGCCGAGTTACTGCAGTTAAAGACTATTGAAACAATGGCCTTGTAATGGATTAAATTTACGATTGCAGTCTGTCTACCCAATCCAGCTTGCATTCAAATGGTCACTTCGTAAGGGTTTAAAACAGAGTGCCCATAAAATGTCCTGTATATGAATTTCCATATATATAATTTTTACCATAGAGATTAGGGGAAATGTCTATAGTGTCACCAAAAGTGATGTCACTTCCTCCCCAAACTCCACCCTCCCCTGGCACCACCCTCAAAATCACCCAGAATTCCCAGAGGCAGTGCTGGGAGCCTTAAGCTGTTAGTTTCAGTCAACAGGGAACTAACAGGACACTGGACGTCTGCAAACTCCTCGGACTTGCCCTGGCTGGGCGTTCACAAAACAGATTAACTGCTCTAATTTCCCAACAGTTGAAATCCCACATTTCAGCATTTTAATTTTCCTCTGGGTATTACGCACTATCCATGGCACATTGTCGAGAAGAAACAAGGACTAATTATAACATTTAATAATCGTAAGTGTTCAATTGACCTTGGAATTAAAAACAAACAGGCAAATATTTGTTTAGATAATTATCCAGAGTTAAAAATAGCTTATACCAAGTTGTTTTTGTTGGGTTTTTTAAAAAAAAAAATTGATGACAGTACAATTATAGCAGCTGAATCAATGTAATTAAAAATCCTAGGGTTGGGTTTTTTTTTTTTTTGCATTTAAATAGAGCCAATAGCTACTTATGCATTGCCATGGGATAAAGAGAACCCCACACATTATTTGGCTAAATAGAGGGCTACAACTTTATTTAATTACAACAAAAAAGGTTCCACAGTGAATAGAATAACAGTAGTCTGTTTCCTGTCACTAAAATAAAAAAAAAATCATCTCAGGCAGGTCTACTCAGAAGTAAGTCCTGTGTTAGTCAGTGGGGCTTACACCCAGAAAAGTGCGGTTGCTCCCTGAGAATTCAGAACAACCCAGGCCCTGGGAATTTTGCCCTCCATTCTTTCCTCTCTTGTTGGCCCTGAGGCATATTAAAACTCCTTCAAATGTATTACTAAAGAAATGAGTTATAATAGTCATAGAAAAATCACCTGTTATTTTTGAATTCGTTTTTCGCTCTTTGGTGAATAGAGTTTGTCAGTTTTGCCATAACTGCATATTCTTGCATCTCGGCCAGAATGTATTGTTGTTGACATAAACACTCAGGATTAGTGATTAGCCCATCATCTTGCTGGCTGGATCCCATCTAGGGCTGCCAACCTCTAGGTGATCTCCAGACTGTTGGAAATATGTGTGTTGCAGGGTCTCAACTCAGTCCCTATAGGGTTAATGTGTTTACCTTGTGTGCTATTGTTTAGCCTGACCTGGAAGGAAACCTGGCACAGAGCCAATGGAGAGAAAGCCCGGGAAACTGAAGTCTGTTTACTAACAATCACTGGTCAATGTATTCTGGTGATTTCCTTCTAGGGGTCAAGAAGAAAGAAGCCTCTCCTTTACTGACCGTGTGGTCAGTCTGCTCTGTTGTACCTGTAGCAGGAAGGATGTAGTCTTAAGTGTTTGTTGTTTTGTAGATTTCCCACATACCTTTCCCTTTAGAAATAAAGATGTTTACATAGAAAGAAAATGCCTCCTCTCCAGTGAACAAAGATCCACTGCAAACTCTGAATATCTAACTATTTTTACCAAATTTTCCAACACAGACAACATGTAACAGTTATTTATTTATTTGTTTGTTTGTTTGTTTGTTTGTTTGTTTGTTTATAACATTCATCCCACTTCTCCTCAGTGAAAATGGCTGTTGTGGAAGGTGGACTGCCCAGCGTTATACCCCCAACATGGTCCCTCCCCTCCATGAACCCCGCTGTCCCAGGCTCCACTCTCAGATCTCCAAGTATTTCCAAACCAGAGTTGGGAACCCTAAATCCTTTCCTGCCAAACATTCATTCTTACTGATGCTTTTGATGCTTAATCTGTCTCAAGTGATATCTGAAAGAGTTTTGCCAGGAAGGTGCATCCAGTTCTGTTTTATGCCTTTTTTTTTTTTTTTTTTTTACAAAGCCTTTAGTGGAATCATGAAAGAGAGAGAGAATGAATTTCTTTCAAGGTGTTTCCCCCCCAAAGAAGAGATATTATATACAAAGTTTTTTTTCCCTTTCCTTTCATTTTTTAAGCGTTGTTAGATGAAAGCCCCCCCCCCCCCCAGCGCTCACATGGGAAGAAATGAAATCGGAAAGAAGAAGGTCAAAGCTGCATAAACATATTGTTGTCCCTGTTTAATTGAACGAAAAATATAACAATATTATGAATTTAAACAGAACAAATCACGCAGTGGAAAGCAACAAAGGCTATTTGGGGCAAGGTGAACATTCCCTTTGGTCTGAGATCCGTCTTTGCCTTCCCTTAATGTGAGGCAAGCAATCTCCTATGGAATTTGGGACCCTGCAGTGGTATTTCTCCTGCCACAAAGTCAGAAACAGCCTGCTTTATAGATTTTTTTTTTTTTTGCTTTATCCTCAAAGTCTAAAGAAGTCAACCAGAAAGAAACAGTTTCTCTTCTTTCTGCTTCGATCAACAAGGACCTAAAATTTGTTAGCACTCTGAGGATTCCAATAAAACGTTGCCCTTTTCTCCAATGTCCTGCAGGCCGATAAGTATGGAAATTGCCAGTCATGTGATTAGTAATCTTGAATTCATACGCTGTGTATTGCTACACTTGATATTAAGTAATTTTCAAATGGGAAAATTCAATCTCTTCCACTTGGCACTGGCAGTGCCTGTATGAATTTTATGTATATTTTATACAGAAGAGGAAGCTGTTTTTTAAAATAATAATAAAAGTGACTGGATTTCATTTCTTTTTCACAATTAGGCCCAACCTGATGCAAAGGAGAGAGAGAGAGAGAGAGAGAGAGAGATCAATGGTGCCATTTAGCAAGCCAAACCAAAGTTCCGCTTGATAATACCACTCCGAATGCAAACTAAATGCTTTATTTTACTTTATGTTGTTAGCAAATTCAGTTCAAATATTTCACTTGTGTTTCTGATCTCATTTATTCCGAGTACACTCAGTTTGCCCACGTTTTGTGTGCTTTAGGCCTGTGGAAGAAGTATATTTTGAATCCTACCCAGAATTGCTTTAAACCAGCATAATCCCTGATTTTGATGTGCAGAGGCAAGAGTTAAAAAGAGTGTTTGGGGACATAGTCCCTTCCTTAGACACAGTTGTATAGAGGGTACTGTCTCACTGTTCTACTGAAAACAGCTGCCTGGGATTTGAAGAACTGAGACCTAAACCAGTGAACCACCCAAGGCTGTTTCCACATGGGGATTCCCCTCCCAGAACACAGCATGCTCCCACTTTTCTGGGGAGCTTCCATGGAATGCTGTGCTCTTTCTGAGCATAACTCCCTACTGAGGTCCACAAGATTTGGTTCTTGAAAGAAAAGAAGACCCGCAGAAATAGTGTGGGAGCAAAGAGGGGGGCTGCTGTGGGAAGGGTTGCTAACCTCCAGGTGGGACCTGGAGATCTCCTGGAATTACAGCAGTTCTCCAGACAACAGTGACCAGCTCCCTTGGTGAAAATGGCTGCTATGGAAGGTGAACTCGATGGCATTGTACCTTGCTGAGGTTCTTCCCCTCCCCCTTTCCAAATGGGTGCCTAGTTTCTTGGCTAATCAGGGTACCAGGTCACTGGGCTCAAGCCTGCCAGACCATGGTCTCCTCCAATCAAGAGATGTTAATGTATCAAAAAACTAGCATAGATCCAGATGGGTAGCCATGTTGTTCTGAAGCAGCAGAACAACATTTGAGTCCAGTGGCACCATTAAGACCAACAACGTTTAATTCTGGGTATAAGCTTTCATGTGCACACATACTTCTTATACCTAACATTAAACTTTGTTGGTCTTAAAGGTGCCACTGGACTCAAGCTTTGTTCCATTCCCATATAGTAATTTGTCTTACCACCAGTTCTCAGAGAATTTTTTAACCTATCTGACCACTTAGGTCAGAAATCTTCAGTCTTTTTGAGCCTGTGGGCACCTTTGGAATTCTGACCCAACATATTGAGCATAGTCCCAAAATGGCTATCATGGGAAGCAGAGGCAGCCACAAAATGGTTCCTGCAACATACCTTCAGTCACACAGTGAAGGTCCTTGTGCTGTGGTAGCAGCTGCCTCTTTGCAATGGTTGCAGATCATGAAGAACACCAATTCTAAGTTGCAGAGGTGGTCCTGGAGGATTCAGGAATACAATGTGAAGACTGAGCACATTGCTGGATGCCACAATGTGATTGCAGACTTTCTGTCCAGAAAGGAAATGGACACTTAGGGTGTCAGACTTTGTACGTTGGGGAATTTCCTGAACTTTACATGTTATGTTTTGTTAATGATTTCTCCCAGGTTAATTGGATTCTGCTATGGGGTTACCTCTGGATGAGGATACCCCTCCGGCTCAGAATCTAAAGAAGGGAAGGTGTGGAGAAACACCATTTTGTGGATGTAAGTTGGTGTGGGCTGGTTAGGAGGAGGCCATCAAACTGGAGGTAGGCCTGGGCCTAGTCTCCTCCTCATTCCCTCTCTCCCCTCTTGTCTCCAACCAGCAATCTGAGGGCAGCTCCCTAGAACAGACAGGGAGTCCAACAAGGTGGTGAGGAGATCTGCCCCAGAATGCTGCAGGAGGGAGAGCCAGTTTCTGGGCGGGAAACTGCTGGGGGGGTTTGTGTGTGAAGTTTTGGGTGGGAAGCCAGTCTATCAGAAGTCAGTCAGTCTGTGAGAAGTCTGAAGCCAGTCAGACTTTTGGTTGGAGTCTTCAGGAGGCAGAGGCCTTGTTGGGAGACATGCAGATCTAACCTTCTCCAAGGAAATGAAGTGATGTGCATGTCCTGCAGACCATCTAGACAGGGTATGAGTGTGGAGAAGGGAGAGATGGGGCATTTTGGTCACCTTTATTTTTGATTCTTCAGTTCACTGTATGCCTGTAAATAGTTAAGCGTTTTGAAATAAATCCTTTAAATAATAAAAGAGTGAGATCCCTCTGTACCACCTAGTTCCCCCAGTCACTTGGGTACACTAGGGGTGGGTTGAGGATTCCCTAAGGAGGAGAGAAGGGGCAAAACAGCCAGTTGCCAATTCTCCAGTTGCCAATTCTCTCCCCCAGCCACTTGGGTACACTAGGGGTGGGTTGAGGATTCCCTAAGGAGGAGAGAAGGGGCAAAACAGCCAGTTGCCAATTCTCCAGGGGAGCCCTGAAGATTGCCAGGAAGCCCTGAAACAGGTTCCCAGTGACACTGGAGGGAGGTTAGGAGGCTGTCCTGCCTAACCAGAGTCCAAGAGAGGGACAGTGGTGGCAGCAGTACCCATAGTGTCATGCTTGCTCCTGACCCAGTCCCTGCTGACCAGGAGCAGGCTCCTTTAACTGGCTTGGACGTAAGTCCTGAGGAGTCAAGCCAGCAGCAGGATCCACCTACGGTTGATCAAGCTCTGCCTGACCCACGCTCATCCCCTCCTGGATCTCCCCCATCTGTTAGTCGGCTCCGTGAAAGATGCCGACAGGAATTAAAGGAGAGACGGAGTACGGCACGTCAACGGAGAATGAGGGATATCAGCCCAGAGTTTTAGCAGCAGCAGGGCTACGTCCGGTATGCTGCCAATTGCTGACAGCCAGCACAGGTTAAAAACAGAGGGCTTGTTCAGAGCCAATTGTGCTGGCAAAGATCTATTGTCTTTGACAGACCCCCTCGCTGGACACCTTTCTGATTCAGTGCGTTTCTCTGGACTTTGAACACGGCTCTGGACCTTGGACCATTGACCCTGGACTTTGGACTCTGGATTGTGGATTTTGGATTTGGCGTTCCGGTTCTATCCATGTTTGGTCCTCGGCTATTCGACCCTCAGCATTCCTTGAGACGATGTCTCCCTGCTCCGTCCTTCGGCTATAAAGGTGATTTATGGTTTGCCCATTGGACTGTTTGAGATAACGCGCTGCTCTACGAACTGTTAACTCCCTGCCTGCTGTGAACTTGTGACTGTCAACTTGGGCTGGTGTTTATTCTGCCTCGACCCAGAGGCTCTGTCGTGACACATCGGAAGGGGAGAAGAACTGCCCCTTCAGGTGCCAGGTCAGGCAAAGGAGGGGTGGGCAGAGCTGGGCCTGCCAACTGACTTAGGCGCGTTCTGCCACCACCACCACCACAACAACCACCACTCCCCAGTACATGGAATGAGGCAGTACAGTTCAACAACACAGGTATCACATGAGTCTACTGATGGTGAAACTCAGCTCTAATCCTTTGAAGATTTTCAGCGCCATGCCCCTTGAGGGTACAGCTTAGTGCAGTATGAGCTACATATACATGACAAGGAATATGAGTTGCTTAAAATATGATATACATTGCTTTTCTTTCCAGCATGCTCCTTCTCAATTTAAAAGAATATGAAAAGCTTCCATAGACTGTTTTCTGTTACTCTCCACAGGAGGCAAAGAATGGGAAAAAAGAAACCACGACACCCTTAATCTCTCCAATGCTTTTACGAAGCCTGTAGGAAACTCCTCGGCTGTCATTTACAATTACGAGGCCACCCCACTGTGAAGCTGCCTTTCAAAAAGGAACGTTAAAAACCAACACGAGTAGCTTGGTTGAAATGAGATAAACTCTCAGAGAAGAACTAGAGCAGGAGAACTGTGGATAGATGAAAATTAATAGCAAACTTGGGGTATTGCTTGGTTTTTTTTTAAAAAAAAAAATCTCTTTGCATCATTTAATAGGGATGGACACGAACTGGGAAAATGTGGTTTGTGTTAGTCTGTGGTTCATGGCCAAATTATGAACCAAACCTTGAACTAAACCAGGAGGTTTGTTCATGAACCGAGTCAGTTCATGGTTCGTGGCCCCGCGAACCACAGTACCTTTAAATCGGTTTGCAGAAAGCTAAAAAAAAAACAGCTGCCTGCTTCCCCCTTCTCAGCTGTTTTGGTCTGTCACAAAAGAGACAGAAACAGCTGAGCGGCAGGGACCGCCTCCTCACGGCTCGGATGTTTTTGTGGCTTTCACGGGGAACAAGCTGGGGTTTAAATGGACTCTGTTTTATGCTCTATCCATGGACCACCACAAACTGCTTTAAAAGTTCATGGAAGTTCATGATGGTGGCTTGGTTCGTACCCATCCCTATCATTTGCACCCTGCGTCCCTACCCAGTGGGGACCCAAAGCAGCTTACAGCATCCTTCTATCCTCCATTTTCTCCTCCACGCAACCCTGTGAGTTGGGTTAGGCTGAGTGTGACTGGTCTAAATTCACTGGGCAAAGTTCCATGGCATAATGGGGATTCAGAGCTAGGTCTCCCAGACCCTAGTGTGACACTCTAACTGCTGCATCACACTGGTTCTCATATCTTAATAGCATTTAGACTTTTGAGTATGTCACACAATATAGTAAAGAGGACCAGACATTCAATGTTAGTGACTGATGGTCCCTGGTATGGATGTGGCCCTTGAGAAAAGGCAAAGAACAAAACAAAAACCCATTGCTGTAGTGGGGAAAAAACCCAACATATTAGTTCCTTCCCTCTCTTCTGGACCCTTGAGGAAGAGTAATCTACTTTCTCCCTCCCCCTGTTTCCATCACCATAGGAATAACAGTGCAGAAGATAAGGTATGCTGGGAATTCATCCAGTTAGTGAGCCGTGTTGGTCTGAAGCAGTAGAACACATTTAAGACCAACAAAGGTTTATTCAAGGCAGGGGTCCGTTGGAGCGGGAGCGCACAGGAGCACAGCTCTGGGAGTGAGGAGCCCAGGGGGCGGGCACATGACCAAGCCCCACCCCCTCCTCGGCTTCCCCGAGCAGTGCTGAGGCGCAGCACCCCGGGAAAAGCACTGCTAGGGTCTTTATAGTTTTTAATGTTTTGTTTTAATATTGATAATTTTATCATTGTTCCTTTTATGACTGTGTGCTGCTTTTCCAGAGACTTGCTCAAGGTGGCATATAAATTTTCTAAGTATACCATTTTTTATCTGGGCACATGGCACAGAAGTACTGGAGAAATTTCACCAACCCTTCAGCGGCTTCCACCTTATCAGTTTGGTGTAGTGGTCAGGAGTTGGACTCTAATCTGGGAAAACTGTGTTTGATTCCCCACTCCTCCACATGCAGCTGCTGGTGTTACCTTGGGCCAGTCACAAGTTCTCTCAGAGCTGTTCTCTCATGAGCAGTTCTCAAAAGACCTCTCTCAGCCCCACCTACTTCACAGGGTGTCTTGTTGTGGGGAGGGAAAGGGGAAGGGGAAGGGTGGTACACATGTCCTGGGTATCTCAAGTCTACTTGAAACCTGGTGGTTTCAAGGGAGCAGGAAGAGAATGAGGGTGTGTTCTTTACACTTATTTTTATTGCACAAAGTATTGGATGGGGAAGGGAATGGAGGAAGAGCAGGTCAGTTTCACTCACCTGTGGAGTGGAGCCTGAGGGGTGGGTGTTGGCATATTAGGGGGTGTGGCATATGCAAATGAGTTATGCAAATCAGCTCCTGCACCTCTTTTTTCTACGAAATGACCCCTGATTCAAGGTATGAGCTTTCATGTGCAAGGCACACTTTTTCAAATACACTAGAATGGCAGATGAGGTTCTAATTAACATGTAACACGATGATATTTAAGTTATGCAAAGTGAAAAACTAAATAACAAGTTAAAGTTATAAGATCAACAGTTGTAAAGGAATAAATATGTCACAGTAGGCATGCTGGGAACTTTGACACAACCATGATCTCTTGATTGAGCATCCTTAGTTATACATGAGGTGAGTGCCTGATGAGATTGTTTTGATGGGTCTTGTCAGTTTATCCTTAGCACCTTGTTGAGCAGCTCTGTCTATGTGGTAATTAATTGCTTGTGTGCTACAGGTCCAGGTTGTGTCTTGGTAATAAGTAACAAATGATGTTCTGAAGAGTGGAGGGGCTGTGGCTCAGTGGTGGAACATCTGCTTGGTATGCTGAAGGTTCCAGGTTCAATCCCTGGCATCGCCAGTTAAAAGGACCAAGTAGGACCTCTGCCTGAGACACTGAAGAGATGCTGCCAGTTCTAAGCAGACAATACTGACCTTGATAGACCAATAGTGCTTCAGTATAAAGCAGCTTCATGTGTGAGTAGGGCAGACCTCCAGGATTGCTGGGTAATCACTAGAGCTCATGGATGCTGGCTTGATGGGATTCAGAGCAGGCGCACACTCAGAGGTTATTAAAGTGTAGAAAATCCTAGTGGGACAGGTATTTCCTTATGCTCCAGGTAAACCTGTGGGTAGGTGATACATAGAATAGTATTCTATACCAGATTTCATCAGATCTTGGATGCTACGCAAGGTTTGTACTTGGATGGGAAACCACCAAGGACGACTTCTGCAGGGGAAGGCAATGGCAGGTCACTTGCCCTCGAAAGCTCCTTGCTGGGGCTGCCAAAAGTCAATTGCAGCTTGAGGGCACAGAGGCTGAGGACAGACTGGCAATCTGAAGCGGAGGCAAAGCGGAGGGAACTGGAGCGGGGGGAAAAACCCACGGAGCTGGCCGTTCACACTGGCCAGAGCAATGCGGATCAGCGGCGATACGGAGCATTCAGACTGCCATGGAGAGTTCAGACTGCCGCATAGCCAGCGCGCACGGCTCGCGTGTGCCGCTGCACTTTTTTTTTGTTTTCCTTTGATGTTTTTCGCATATGCGCACATGCGCATATGCACATATGCGCAAAACTTTTTGCCGGTGCGTTCACACTTCCTCCGGATGCCTCCCGCTTCTTCCAGTTCACACTGTTTGGAAGCGGGAGGCATGCGGAGGAAGGCCCCTGAACACCGGGAAAAACCGGTGTCCGGGTAAAGCGGAAGGAAAGCGACTGGGAGACGGGTAAGTACGCAACGGAGCCGACGGACAGATGCGCATGTCTGAACATGCTCCTTTCCTCCGTTTGCGAAGCGTGCCTGCCCCGCTTTAGATTGCCAGTCTGTCCTCAGCCAGACATTCACCGGTTTATAGGTTATAACCAGCTAACTGAGTTTAGCTCAAAAAAGTGATGGACATGTCTCTGAGCCGTGGTGTTAGGCGCTCCTTCCAGCTAGCTTCATTAAAAGATTAGTAGGCAATTAAGCTGTAAGTTAATACTGACAAGCAGCTCAGCGGGGAAAGACTTGCTCCCTTACCTAGCCTAGGATGCTGTCCTAATAATTCCGGCACATTCCATTTGATGGGCTGTCGACTTCACTGCAAATCTATATTATCTGAGAATGGCCAGCCGCATCTTACACGACAGCCTAATCCCCCATTTTGATTAATCATTTTGCAAAGAGGAGATCATTTTGGATACACTGAGAGCTCCCCCCACCCCCCGGCCCGGTGTAGGATCCTTAACTGATATGCCTTGCAATTAAAAAAAGAATCAATGGAAACAGAGCCCCATTCCTTATCAATATGACGAAGATCAGCAGAGACTGTCTAACAGTTCCTAAAGACAGGGAAAAAGTAGATGTGTTGATTCCGTTTGTGATCATTCGGCAAGTGGACTGTCTTCAGAGCTTTATTGACATTCATCAAGTTCCCTGGAGCCCGTTCAAGCGCAACGACATACAGGTACAATGAGGTAAACTGTGTCAGATGTTCTTGTTTTGCAGGATGTCATGTTGCTTTTGGCTTCACAGAAAACACAGACAGGGAAACAGTGTTTATCAGAAGGAGGAGAACTAAGCAACAGGGAGGCCAGCCTCAAAGTGGGACCTGGGGATCTCCCAGAATTACAGCTCATCTCCAGACTACAGAAATCAGTTCCCCTGTAGAAAATGGCTGCTTTGGAGGGTGGACTCTATAGCATTGTACCCCACTGAGGTTCCTGTCCTCCCCAGGCTCCACCCCCAAATCTCCAGCAGTTTTCCAGCCTGGATCTGGCAACTCTACCCCCCATACCCTGCTGGTGGCCGGGGGGACCTGGCAGCCATTGATATATTTAATTTTCAGTCCACCTTTCTCTCCCCCAAGAGGACACAATGGCCCTGTGCTTGAACAGATCTCAGAACTGTGCTTGAACACAACTGTGCTTTAACAGATCTCAGAAATGTTGCTCATTAGTGTCTTTGGCTAACACAATTGGCCTACCCTTAGAAACTCACTTAAAAAAACTGCAACTAGAAACTCACTTAAAAAAATAAGGAAATTCTGAACAAGCCGAATCCCACGATGATTGCCAAATTCTGTCACTTTTCTGTACTCATATTAGATCATGGCCCATCCATTGCCCTGTTTTTTCACCTCCTCTGACACTAGTTTACACCGTCTCTTGCTTTGAGAATCCTGTGGGCTCACCAGAAGTTTGTGATGATTTGACAGCACTTTTTTTTTTTTTTTTTTTTTTTACCACCAGAGAAGTTTTCCTTGGTTTGGAATATAAAATTCCCCATCTGGGCTGGTTTAGTGACATTTCATGCAGCCGATGCAAATACAATTTTCAGGCTCAACAAAAGAATTTCAGATTGGCATTCTGCTGGAAGTTGGCACTTATATTCCAATTACCTTAATGCTATGAATTTGCATGATCTTTCTTTCACAGAGAATCACTCCCCCACCCCAAATCTGCTATACATTTATTCTGAAACTTTATCCCTTTGGGGGATTGCTTTCGCTTTCAAGACTGCAAGCTAATCTGTGGCTTTCTACATCACCTACTTAGGATGCTGGGATATCTCTGTGCGCAAAGGTGCAGAACGCTCTTATATCTTGACATGACACATTGTATCTGGCGTTAAGTACTCTTGATCAGATGATACATATCAATTGGAATCTTTCTTCACATGTGCAGCCTTAAAATCTCTGGAGGAAAATGGCAAAAAAAAATGAAATTCCTAGGGTATTACATTTTGCTTTACCAACGATGTTTGCATCATTACAAAAGGCAGGAGGGGAAGCTTGTACATTTTTTTTCTCTTAAAGGCAATCTCTTTCATTTAATTGTGTGCCATTTTAAAGGTGTTTAAGGGAATTGTTCGTTTGTTAGAGAAGGGGTTCCCAGCATGGTGATCATGGGTGCTATGTGACCTTCCAACACCTTTCCTGGTGCCAACGGTTTTGAGAAAGCGGGGAGGGGAGCCTGTTGAATATTGGAGATTTGATTGGTTTTGCAGATTTTTTAAAAACGTTGCTTTGGCAGCATCTGCCTCTATAAGGATTTTAATGGTATGCCTGCAGGTAAACTGTGGCAGCCATTTTGTGGCTGATTCTGCCACCTGAGGCAGCCATTTTGTGTCTGTGCCCACCACACTGTGTTAGAGTTGCAAAGGGGACCCCAGTGTTAGAGATTTGGTATCTGTGTGTTTGCCTCATGTGAGGTTTAACTATTTGGCAAGTGTTGGCAAACTGTGGAACATGGCCTTGTCGTGGCATACATCACAGTTTCCCCCTTGGTTGCTGAACTATGGTACAAGTACTGTGCTAATTCTTTCTTACTTCTCATAGTTTGATTACCTTCTTATAGATCTTCAGCTACAGGGGTAACACACATGATGACAATACAAATTAGAATTGAGTCTATACAAATAAGATGGAGACAAATATCTGGTTAGGAATGCCATCAGTTCTTCATAGCAGCATTCAGTGGTTGATTAGTGTGGAGATGGAATGGAAACTGCAGCAACTCAATGGGGAACCTTGAATTTGGGCTTTTCTGCATTCTCATTTTCCTTGCTTGTGTGTTCCTGTTGCTTTGAGGAGGTGTGTGTGTTTCTGTTCCTTACATGTTTTGCTACATCTAGTGGTCAACTCAATATTATATTGCTTTATATCTGGCATAAAAACTGGCAGTTTAAATTTTCAGGAAGATATGCCCAACATAAAGTGATGTAATATCGAACCAACCACTAGAGGGAGCAAAACACATGCGGAACATAAAAAAATGGTGAAGCAACAGGAAGACACAAGTATGGAAACCGAGACTGTGGAAAAGCTCTTGCTTAAATTCCACAAGCTCAGGTGACAAGAATTATGGATTTTGCTTTTTAATTATTCTTTGTACCAGTGCAGTTACTTGAATCTTCTACATGTTTGTGCATGAGATCAGAATGCTTCCCAGTGATGCAAACCAGGGGTGCTTCATCAGTCCTTCTATTTGGATTGCAGTTTGTTCACAAAATGTAAACAGCCCCTTCGAGCCGTTCCACAGCCACACCCTGGAATGAAAAAGAAAGCCACATGGAGTTTGTGATGAAAAGTCCTGGTCTAAAGAATCTTTATTGGAATATAAATGGAGGACTCCTGTTTTGTTTTGAGGATATGAAGAAACAGGAAATGTCAGTCTCTGGATTCTGGGAAAGGCACCATCAGCAATGACATCCCACGGTTGTCAACTGTTCACAACCAACTGATCATGATTATTGTAGATCAACACGTCTATACAACCAACAGAAGCTAGCAGCATTAACATCAGTATTATTTGGCCATGGCTTTTGTGCCTATTCAGTTCTCTCCAAAAGTTCCAGCACAGTTCTGATCGCCACTTGGCAATCTGAACAGGAAAAGTTTGATGTTTATTAATGACACCCAATCTAGACGGCCAGCGCCTAAGCCCACACTCGACCCAGTCTCAGGCTGACATGCCTTTCCATTTGTATTCTTAAAAACCTACCTTGGGCAAACTATTAATTAAAAACAGGATCAGCTCCTAAATCCCTTCTGGAATAGCTTCTGCTGTACATTATGTTTTATTAAGGGAGGAAGAGTTTCACCTGTACTGACACATTTCAGTTTCCATAACTACTCTACATTTGTGTATGGAGATCCCCCCCACACACACACACCTTCACTGACTGTCGCTAGGGGAGATAAGGTGGAACCTTGGCTTGTAGCCAGAAATTTTTTGGTGGGGGTGCAAACACCAGGAGCGGGGAACTCAGCCACATTAACACTACTCAGATTAGTGACTAATCTGATTAGTGATAATCTAATTAAGTTTGAATACCTCCACTCCCTTCCCTTAGTTGAACCATAGTGGTGGCATGCGCCAGGGAGAAAAGGGAAGGTACTTAAAGAGACATATGTCTCTTTAAATACTTTATCTTCTCTCACTGTTGTGTGCCACTGCTACAGCACAACTCAGGGAGGGGAGGGGAGGGAAGGTCTTTGAATACCTTCTTTTCCCTCCCTAAGTCGTGCCGTGGAGACAGCATGCACCAGCAAGTGAAGGGAAGGTACGTCTCTTAAAAACCTTCCCTTTCCTTTCTCTTAGAGGTGCATGCTGCTGCTGCAGCACAACTCAGGGTGGGAAGGGGCAGCATGTGGCAGTGAGAGAAGGGAAGGTGTTTAAAGAGACATATTTTACCTTCTCTCGGAGCCCTTCCTGCCCAGTCCTGCCCCAGTGGCTGAGGAGAGGGTGCCACCCCGCACACCTTTGCCCCTTTGTGCAAGGAGCCCTATGCTGCCCCAGGCTCCTAGGGGCAGGGAGGGACTGGGAGGGGGCAGGACAAATTTGGGAGGGGCGTTGTCCCTCAAGAGCCCTCATGGCTATGGGCCTGCTTGGACAGGTTCCCTGGAGAGGCCACACAGCAGTGTTCCAAAATAAATATAACCCTCCTGACAAATGTTATTACTCTTACTGAATTTATTAAAGTTAACCCTCCTACGGTCCTGAGCATCAACCCAATTTTCTTGTATTTTTTTCCCTTTAAGATAAACTCTAGTTGGAGTCTAAGGTGGTACAGAACCACACTGACAGATTTCATTGCCTTGTTGGCACTGGCAACTTGACCAAACGTGACAGTTCTTTAGTCATGATCTTTTGCTGTCTCAGTCCTCAAACTTAGCGCAGTGGTGACATGAAGCTGCCTTATGCTGAACCAGATCATTGGTCGATCAAGCTCCGTATTGTCTGAAACTGGCAGTGGCTCTTCAGGGTCTCAGGCAGAGGTGTTTTGGCTGGAAATGCTGGGGATTTGACCTGGGACCTTTCTGCATACTGAACAGAGGCTTTACCACTGAGCTGCAGCCCCTCCCCTGGTAGGGCTGCCCACCTAGAGGTGGTGCCTGGAGATCTCTTGGAATTACACCTGATCTCAAGCCTATAGAGATAAATTCCTGTGGAGAAAATGGCTGCTCTGGAGAGTGGGCTCTATGGCATGATACCCCACTGAGGTTCCTTCCCTCCCCAAACCCTGCCTACCCCAGGCTCTACTCCCCAAATCCCCAGGAATTTCCCCACATGGAGCAGGGAACACTAGCCACAGGGGAGTGTGGGTTCGTTGGCCGAATTGCTTTAATTTAAGATTAGCAATTGGCGAAATACTGGGTTTCTTTGCCAGCTACACCAGGAGTTCTCAGAAAATAGGCAATGAGGCTGAGTGGTTCCTTTGAATGATGTTTACTATAAAATGTTATTCAAGCATACAAAACAGAATCATACACACATACACACAAGATCTAGGAAACTTAGGTAGAAAAATAGCACTGTTGCATGAGCAGGAGTTTTGTTGAGGGGTGATACTTTACCTGTCCTGGAGATGGGTGATCTGATTCCAAAAGAAGATTGAGGGGAGACCGAAAGGAAAAATGGGGAGCGCGATCTAAACCTACAGATACACGCTTCTTCCTGGCTGTGCAAACCAGGGATTAAAGATGGAGGCAAGGTAATGGGATAGAAAGCTGGACATTAGAAGATGGTAAAGAAGATAGGGGTCGAGGCAGCTAGCAATGGTTGTCTATTGTGCAAGATCTTTTATCAGGTGGCATTGGGGCGGGCTGCGCTGACCACATCCCATTGACACACCTACTAGTTGGTCCGTCCCCACTAACCCTACCATTGGTCAGTGTAACAAGGAGGAGGAGATGGGAAGGAGTGGTCAATATTGCAAATCTAGGTGCTAAGCAGGAACTGACACCTGGGCAAGCTGCTAGGATTCATGGCACCATTCCATTGTCTCTTGATGGCTCTGGCCAGGTCACTCGATGGCCAGATGATTAATTGCCAGGTAAAATCACTTAACATAATCTCTGCAGGAACTTTGGGGGAAGGTGTGAATTGACCAGCGTGAGGAGACAGGAGGACCCTTTGAAATGGAGTCCTGGTCTCCATGTCAGTGTGAACTATAGAGGGTGTTTCCTGCTGTGGGCTAGAGCCTCTCACTGCAATAGAGAGTGCATTTCGTCCTTTGCAGTATAACAACCCAAAGTTCAAACTTATGATCATAACAGTTCATAAGAGCACATATTGTGCCTTGCTGGCTTACAGGTTTCTTTTCCATTAATTGATTTAAGTCAAGTTTATTAGCTGTCCCTCATTACCAAGACCCAACTTGGCACTGTAGCAGAAGTAGCTACTGAGCATGTGCAAAGCTGCTCATCTGGGCGCTCAAGACAAATTTCAACAAAAAGCCATCAAAGCCCATTCAGTCAGGACTTCACCTAGCATGTAACTAAGAATGCTCGTTCTTAGTAAGAAATCATGTTCGTGTTCTCAGCATGTCGGCCCCAAATCCCACAATCAAGTAGGCAAGGACCCTGCTCTACCCAGCCCCTCGGAGCATCCCGGGGTATCCTTGCACGGGCAACTCAGTTGGCCTATACAGGGGCGGCATTCAGACTGGCAGTTTGGCCCGATATAGGCACCTTTCACAAATGGATTAAATGGGCCAGTTCACACAGCCACAGCTGTCAGGCGTTCCCCAGGCATACTCAACCCATCAGAGGATGACTTGGAGCTGGGTTAAAAAGCCACCACCTCCAAAGTGGAGTTTTTGTTTCCTTGCACATTTATCATATGTGGCTATCATGTGTGGTTATCATGGGTTATCATGGGTGGTTATCATGGGGAAGCATGCGCAGAACAGATTTGGCAGTCTGAACCAGTGTGCTCCATGGCTGATGCGCTACAATAATGTGGATGCTTTCCCACGGGATGTCTCCGTGGGTAACCTGTAGTAGGTTGTGCTGTGTGGCTGATATGTCCCGCAACATTTTAAACTGGGTCAATTAGAGGCGGCACTATATTGCAGCAAGCTGCCAGTGTGTCCTCAGCCAGGAAGTATTTATTTGTAGTTTTCCAACATTAACAGACCATACACAAATCAAACCAAAGCCTTGCCCTCAAGATTAAGAAACTGTACAGAGAAAGGAAAAGAAATGGGAATATAGGAGGGAAATAAGTTCAAGAAAGGCAGATGGAAGATGTTGGTTTCAGGTCCAGTCGCACCTTAGGGAAAGTTTTGGGGTGTAAGCTTTCAAGAGTCAAAGTCAGCTACAGAAAGGAGCTTTGACTGTCAAAAGCTTATACTCCAAAAAATCTTGTTGGTTGACAATAGGGTTTCCAGGTCCCCCCCCCCCGGCCACTGGCAGACAATTGGGGGGGGGTAGGGTTCCCAGCTCCAGAATGGGTAATTCTTGGGAGATTTGGGGGTGGAGCCTGGGGAGGACAGGGACCTCAGTGGGGTGCAATGCCATTGATTCCACCCTCCAAAGCATCAATTTTCTCCAGGGGAAGTGATCTTTGTAATCTGGAGATGAGCTGCAATTCTGGGAGATCCCCAGGTCCCACCCGGAGGCTGGCATCCCTAGTCTCTAAGGTGCTACTCAACATGAATCTAGATGTTCTACTGTGGACCACCATGGCTACCTACTTGAAAGTATCCAGATGAAAGATGGGATATTTTTTTAACCAGTCATTTAAGCACAAAGCAGAGTTTCTCTCTAAGAGGCAAGGGGATGACTGAAGGCTATTGCTCTTCTGGTCAGTGACTGGGGCAAGCTTGATCTCTCCTCCCTTACTAGACAAATGGGACTTTCCTCTCAAAGAGCTGTGGCGTTCCTTTTGCCGGAATCACAAGGGCAGCCCATAACTCCAGACCTTTCCAAGTCTGCAGTTCAATCTGCCCGGCAGGTACGTGCTTAAAGGCCGGCTCGGTTTCTGTGTGGAAGGAAAGCAAGATTGCTTGTCCCTTTTGCGGAAGACGAAAGAGGCCTGTTGATTCCGGCTCTCGGGTTTGATTAGCCTGCCCATCAATTTGTCCTTTCCCGGCATTCATTTCCGAAAGCTTCAAGGTTCAGCTTCTCCTCATTTGTCTTATTTTTTTCCCCCTTCCCCCTTGGTAGTGGAGAGCCCTTCCTGATGAGCCGTTTTAAAGAGAAGAGCCATAAGAAACGAAACAATTGCAGTACCACAGGGAAGCATTACAGATGGCCTAATGCACTGCTCTGACACAGATTACTGCTGAATGGATTGTACTGGCCGCTTCCGGCTTGGCTGGGGATTGTTACCAGGAGAACTGTTGGAGGACTGGCAGGATTTTTTTTTTAACTTTCTTCTTTGAGGGAAAACTTACCACAGAGTTTCTTCTTTCAAGATGGGGGGGAGGGGAGGTTAGAATGAAATTAAACATTTCCTTCTCTTTGCCCTCCCCCTTCCCTATGTGTGTCTTGTGTGCCGTCAAGGTACTTCTGACTTATGGGGACCCTATGAATTAATATTCCCCCAAACATCCAGTCCATCCATGTCATGTTGGGTCTTCCTCACTTCCTGCAACCTTCAGCTTTTTCTAGCATTATGGTCTTTCCCACCTCATGGATGCACACCTTAGCATAGTGAGGGGGTTGTGTGTAATTAGCGATGCTGAAAGCCATTACATTGGGGATCTAAACTCCTAGCAGAGTCATTCAAGTCTGAATGGCCGCAGCTGAGATATCCGCCTAAGATACATCCACCTATTTCAGAGATCAATGGCCACATCAGCAGAAGAGAGTGGACAGTTCCAGTGGTGATGGGACGGAGGAAATCTTGGAACGGTAGCTACTGGGCAGCAGCAGACATGGAAGGTGACACTGGTGGAGGATCTTTCGTAGACAACGGCAGTGCCACAAGAGCTAACCTGGTAAGTACTGTGCAGAAAAAGGCAACGGTAAAGTTCTTCTGACCAGCTGTTATCTCGAAACCCCTATGATGAGAAAATCCCTTTCCTATACTCTATATTTTCTTCATTAAAAAAAAAAAAACACCTCAGAACTTCATTCTTGTAGCATAACAGAGTGTACAAAAGCCCCAGTCTATTTAAATAAAGATTCAGAGAACTTTAATCTGTTGAGGAATGCCCCAAGGGTTCCCTGCCCAATATGAATTCCATTGGAACTTCTCTCAGGCTAGTAGTGTAGTAGACCTCTGTGTGACTGCTCTGAATAAGGGTCAAATAATGCCAGAATTGAGCTGGAACGTGGCTATGTATCTTGCCCCACACCCACTGAAATCTTCCGCAGAAGATTACATAATGAAAAAGAGGCCAAAATAATTATCAGTTGCCAACCTCTTGGTGGCCAAAACTCAACACAGAACATCAAAAAATGCCTCATCAGTGCTGAGAGTTGCAATCAGGGGTCATTTTGTAGAAAAAGAGGTGCAGGAGCTCATTAGCATAACTCATTAGCATAACTCATTTGCATATGCCACACCCCTTAACATACCGGAAGTGTGTCAGAAGGCAACACCCACCCCTCAGGCTCCACTCCACAGGTGAGTGAAACTGATCTGCTCTTCCTCCATTCCCTTCCCCATCCAATACTTTGTGCAATAAAAATAAGTGTAAAGAACACACCCTCATTCTCTTCCTGCGCCCTTGAAACCACCAGGTTTCAAGTAGACTTGAGATACCGAGGACATGTGCACCATCCATCCCTTTCCCTTCCCCTCCCCACAACAAGACACCCTGTGAGGTAGGTGGGGCTGAGAGAGGTCTTTTGAGAACTGCTCATGAGAGAACAGCTCTGAGAGAATTTGTGACTGGCCCAAGGTCACACCAGCAGCTGCATGTGGAGGAATGGGGAATCAAGCCCGGTTCTTCCAGATTAGAGTACAACTCCTGACCACTACACCAAACTGATGGGGTGGAAGCTGCTGAAGGGTTGGTGAAATTTCTCCAGTACTTACGTGCCATGTGCCCAGATAAAAAATGGTATACTTAGAAAATTTATATGCCACCGTGAGCAAGTCTCTGGAAAAGCAGCACACAGTCATAAAAGGAACAATGATAAAATTATCAATATTAAAACAAAACATTAAAAACAATAAAGACCCTAGCAGGGCTTTCCCCGGGGCGCTGCGCCTCTGCACTGCTCGGGGAAGCCTAGGAGTGGGCGGGGCTTGGTCATGTGCCTGCCCCCTGGGCTCCTCACTCCCAGAGCTGTGCTCCTGTGTGCTCCTTCTCCAACGGACCCCTGGTTGCAATCATGTTGAACATCTTGGAGGCCTGGCTCCTGTTTCCACATGTGAATGGGTACCTCTTCTCTCCTGGCTCCTGGCTCCCGGGCATGATGTAAAGAGGATCCCTTGGCAAATGCTTGGGTAGACCAGGCTGCCCAGCAAGGATACACCCAAGCAGAAAGAGGGCAATCAATGCATGAATGGCAGCAGCCTCCAACGAAAGAAATCTTTCTATCATTTAAAGGTGCCAAGCTTTATTCCATCTGGCACCAGTGAATGAACAGCTGTCATTAACTGAATCTGGACCGGAGACAACTAAATTCTTGTTTCTCAAAGGTCATTGTCATGGTAACTAAATGATCCGTGCTACTTTTGGATCCGCACACCTCTTTCCAGTAGCCATAAATTCTCTGGTGCGTCAAAGGGTCGTGCATTTATGTACAGTCATGAATGCCATATTTTAAGCTTTTCCATGAAATGACAGTACAGTGGGAATGTTTTGGGACTGGCGGTGATGCTCCAAATTGCAAAGCCTCGCCCAACCGCTGGGTGGTTTACACACCATCTATTTCACAAGATGGTTGTGATGTTAATTACATAAGTGCTGTCAAGTTGCCATCGACTTATGGTGATCCTGGCAAGGGGCTTTCAAGGCAAGTGAGAGGCAGGGGTGGAAGGCTCTGTAGAGCCTTCCATGCTTGGCTTCCAAATCTGACAAGAACGAGCTATACCATGCTATTTTCCCTCCGTCTGTGGGGTTACTATTCCATACATTTTGGCATGTTCTGAACTTCAACACAAACACAATAGCTGGGCAAACTGACCTTGTCTGACCCCCTAGATTAGATGCAAGGCAAGTTCCTGACAGGATGATCTTGATGGTTGCTGTCAAAGTTCAAGCCAAGCAGCTCTCCAGATGCACAGCAAACACTTATTCTAGGACCTTCGGTAGTTGCTCAGTTTGGTAGTTGCTTTGCTAGTTGCTCAGTTTGTTCCTTTGGTAGTTGTCATACCTGTTGCCAGGGCTTTGGGGCGTGGGCTGGGAAGAGGTGCCGGAACTCTCAAGAGGGAAATGAAGTTTTCAGTCTGTTTCCTGAAAACTCATGAACTTCTAAACATTCTAAAAAAGAATTTTGTCGAAGAGGTTCGGGAACTCCGTTCTGGCATGTTCCCCCAGAAGAAAAGCCCTGCCTGTTGTCAACCTCTGAACTACCTGCTGCTGTAACCATTTTTATATATTTTTTGTAAACTCATAAACATATGTGTTACACTAAGTCAGGTCCCTGGTCTATCAAGGTCAGCATTGCCTAGCTGGAGTGGAAATGGGTCTTGAGGGTCTTTGCCGGAGGTGGAGACAGGCCATGGCTCAGATGCTGAACATCTGCTCGACATACAGAAGGTCCCAGGTTCCCTTTGAAATCCAACTGTTTCACAAGTTTTCATAAATGCAGAGTTGAGGTACCCTATATCCACCGCTCGAGTGGAAAGGTAGGAATTTATTTATTAAAACTTTTATATTCCAAATTTCCTCATAGTTCAAGGCAGCTTATAATTACAGTTACCAACATTTCTTTTCTTTTTCATGAGTATTGTGTGTGTGTGTGTGTGTGTGTGTGTGTGTGTGTGTGTGTGCCCTAAGGTAGTCTGACAGAATCCTCCCAGTATGTGTATGTGTATGTGTTGGGGGTATGTGTGTGTGAGCATTGCTATCGCTCTGCCTGACACAGGAACAGCTTCCATTGCCACAAGTTGATTGTGAGGACCCTGTAGCTCTGGCACACTGTGCCGACCCTCGGCTGTGGTTGTCTCACTTTCCTGATGGGCCACAAGGCCTCGGAATAGGGCGAGGAGGGGATTGCTCCACCTGTTTTCTCCTACTCCTCCCAGCTGTACTCAGCTACCTTGCGACTATAGCCAAGGCAACCTCTTCCTCCCCAGCCTGCTTACGGGCCCTCCTTATATCCCTTCCTGGGGGAAGGCTGTGCCTACAAGGGAGACTAGGGTTGCCAAGTCCGTTGAACTTACCGGCGGGGGGGAGTCCTCCGCCGGCCGGGAGCTTCACCAGCGCGCGTGCGGCTGATGTCACCGGAATTGACGTCAGCACGTTGGGGGCATTGCCAGGGCGACGCTCTGGCAATCGCCCCAAAACTCTATGGTATCTTAGAGTTTTGGGGCAATTGCCAGAGTGTTGCCCTGGCAACGCCCCCAACATGATGATGTCACTTCTGGGTGATGTCATTACGTGGGGGAAGTCGTCCAGGCTGGACGACTTCGGAGGCGGGGTTTCCCCCGCCGGCTGAATGCTGGCCGGCAGATCGGGAACCCCTGTAGCTGGGGATCCCCCGCCCCCCTGGGCTGACTTGGCAGCCCTAAGGGAGACCAATTCCAGCCCTCCTGTGAAACTAGGGCATCACTGGGCAGAGTGGGAGGGCTTTGCCAAGGACAGGTGGGACTGCCCCTCCCCACTTGATTTACTGGCCTCAGTTTCCTACACAGCTCTCTCCCAGAGCCAGGTTTCTCCCACCCTCTTCCCCTTTGGACCTGCTGGGATTCCCAGGCAAACATACATCCCTGCCTTGCCTGAGGCATGCTCAGCCTTGCTGGGACTGTGGGAGGTGCCACGTCAGCCTTAATCAAGATGAGCCGATGCCATGTCTGTGGTGGTGGCCTCAGTGGCAGCACATCCATTCCCTCATCAGGAATCAGGGGCCTGTGGGTGTGGCTTCCGTGGTTCCACAGCTGCCCATACCTCAGGTGTCCAGGATCCCCTCAATCCCGGCAGCTGTCCAGTTAAGTCTAACCATGGATCTGCTAAGCAATAATAGGGAAGGATTGTGGCTCACTGGTAGAGCATCTGCTTGGCATGCAGAAGCCCCCAGATTCAATCCCTGGCATCTCCAGTTAAAAGGGCCACGCCATAGTTGATGGGAAAGACCTCTGATGGACTGATGGTCTGATTCAGTATAAGGTAGCTTCATGTATTTATGTGTTCCCACAACTAAGGTTTCTAGTTCCATGTTGGGAAATATCTAGGGTTGCCAGTCCCCCACTGGGGGTGGGGGTTTGCCCACTTTGGCCCCCCAGTCTGCTGTCCCCGATCCAGCCAGAGGGGGGAACCCCGCCCCCAAAGTGCCCCGTTTGCACCAACGTGCCTAGTGCAATGACCAATGCTCCCTCTAAGCTGTGGAGTCTACTGAGCTAATGTTCTACTTTGTGAGCCACGGGCATTAAAGTTCTGAGCAAGCAATCCGGCTGCTGCATAAATTAGTTTGCTCTGGAGCCATCCTTCCTGAGCTAAGACAAAGATTCCCTCTTTCAACTCTATGGTATGTAACTATGAGAGAAGGTGTTCTTCTTTCTTGCTTGGGTTCTTCTCTGTAAAAGGCATTAGCAGGGGTCATTTCGTAGAAAAGGAGGTGCAGGAGCTCATTAGCACAACTCATTTGCATATGCCACACCCCCTAACATACCGGAAGTGTGTCAGAAGGCAACACCCACCCCTCAGGCTCCACTCCACAGGTGAGTGAAACTGACCTGCTCTTCCTCCATTCCCTTCCCCATCCAATACTTGGTGCAATAAAAATAAGCGTAAAGAACACACCCTCATTCTCTTCCTGCTCCCTTGAAACCACCAGGTTTCCAGTAGACTTGAGATACCCAGGACATGTGCACCACCCATCCCTTCCCCTCCCCACAACAAGACACCCTGTGAGGTAGGTGGGGCTGAGAGAGGTCTTTTGAGAACTGCTCATGAGAGAACAGCTCTGAGAGAACTTGTGACTGGCCCAAGGTCACACCAGCAGCTGCATGTGGAGGAGTGGGGAATCAAAACCCGGTTCTCCCAGATTAGAGTCCAACTCCTGACCACTACACCAAACTGATGGGGTGGAAGCTGCTGAAGGGTTGATGAAATTTCTCCAGTACTTCTGTTCCATGTGCCCAGATAAAAAATCGTATACTTAGTAAATTTATATGCCACCTTGAGCAAGTCTCTGGAAAAGCAGCACACAGTCATAAAAGGAACGATGATAAAATTATCAATATTAAAACCAAACATTAAAAACAATAAAGACCCTAGCAGTGCTTTTCCCGGGGTGCTGCGCCTCTGCACTGCTCGGGGAAGCCGAGGAGGGGGCGGGACTTGGTCATGTGCCCGCCCCCTGGGCTCCTCACTCCCGGAGCTGCGCTCCTGTGCACTCCCGCTCCAACGGACCCCTGGGCATTAGGAAAATATCAGTTCTGTTTTGTTTTTACAGTTCTAAGTCTTGAGAAATATGGAGCTAATCTTGCCCTTAGCCTACGCATCCAAAAATTCTGATTCACAAGTAGGTAGCTTATTATCTTCTTGTTACTTTATGAGGCTTTGTTATGACTTCAGTTCGTTGTAACTCCTGGTATGTGTTGTAGTACATTGTCCATTTTATATTTTGTAAGTTTTCCCTCTGTTTTTTTTTTAAATATATTATCTTCACCACAGATAACTGAAGTTGTAAGACCTGACAAAGGCTCCCCGTAGTCTCACAAGCTTTGTGTTGTGAGCCTGACAACTCTTTGAAGTGTTAATCTCTGGACATATTGCGCATGAGTTTAGTTTTGTTCATATCATTTCAGTTTTTGAATGTATTGTACCTTTACAGCAACTGACACAATACAAATATATGTTACATGTTTATTTCAATCTTAATATACAATTCATTGTACACGGTGCTTTAGTATTTGAATATTGCCTTTCACACTGTGGTCCTTCCGCTGTAGTAACCAACCGGTGGTTGGCAACCCTACAGCTGAAATAAAGTCTTGAAGATCCACTTCTGCCAAATGAAGTATAACGTCTGTGGCAGTGGTCTACAGTGTACAGTACTTATTTATTTATTTATTTATTTGGATTTATATCCCGCCTGACAAACATAAGCGGCTCTAGGCGGCTCACAACATTAAAATCAATACAAAAAATATAAATTAGTGCATTAAAATACAATACAGTTCCAGTTTCAATTGGCGGCAACTTACAAATATAATCGATGGCGATTTAAAATACCAGCACCAGGGCAACGACAGCTTTCCCCAGCCAGGAGGCTACCACTAACTGTTATCCCGGGCCTGTGTACTTCTCTGGCCATCTGTCAGTGGCCATTTCCCCCAGCGGCGGCCCCAAAAGCCTGGCGGAAGAGCTCCGTCTTGCAGGCCCTGTGGAACTGCAAAAGGTCCCGCAGGGCCCTGATGTCTTCCGGGAGCTCGTTCCACCAGTAGGGGGCCGCCACTGAGAAGGCTCTGTTCTTGGGCCAGGAAGGGTCAGGCGATGTTGCGTGCCTGACCGTAGTGCTCTCTGGGGTATGTATGGGGAAAGGCGGTCCCTTAGGTAGGCAGGCCCCTGGCCATAAAGGGCTTTAAAGGTTAAAACCAGCACCTTGAACCGGATCCGGTACGCTATAGGCAGCCAGTGCAGTGCCCTCAGCACAGGCCGGACATGGTCCCTCACAGAGAGGCCCATCAACAGCCTGGCCGCGGCATTCTGCACTAGCTGCAGCCGCCGGAGCTGGGACAAGGGCAGCCCCGTGTAGAGAGCATTGCAGTTAAATATATTGTAGTGCGGGATACTCCCCTCCACTATTTGCCCTGTATTCCTGTGTTTTTCTTTGCTGACAAGAGGTTGCTGAGCAATGTTGGAAAGAGAAGGGGGGGAAGGAGATAATTCAATGTGACAGAAACAAGAAATCCTTCTTAGTTCAACAAGCTTTCACCAGGAGAGTCCAGATTTCTTCAGTCGGAAGAGACTACTCTTCTAATTTTGGAACAACAGTGTTTACCATTAGTAATGGCAGTGATTTTATCTGATCTACTCTACCTAATGGCCTGTCTTTCTTCCTTTGAGCGGTATGAAACACTGCAGAACTCTGTTCTAAAGCAACTAGAACCTCTGAAAATGTGTGCAAGCCCTGTGCTACAAGAGAAGACTCAATCGATTCATATTTTTTTACGGCTCAACTACCACTGCTGGTAGTACAACAGAGTGTTCAGTTCCTAAGTAATACGCTTGAGCTTGACATTGTTTTCATTCCTGAAGCAGAAAGGGGTTGGTTGAAAGAGGGAATGTTCAGGTACGTAACACAACCTTTCTGTGGTCTAGTTAGGGTTGCCAGCCTTCAGGTGGGGCCTGGAGATCTCCCACTTTTACAACTGATCTCCAGCTGACAGAGAACAGCTCCCCTGGAGGAAATGGCTGCTTTGAAGGGTGGATTCCATGGCATCATACCATGCTGAGGCCCTTCCCCTCCTCAAACCCCACCCTCTCCCGGATCCACCCCCAAAGTCTCCAGGTATTTTCCAACCCAGACCTGGCAACCCTAGGTCTAGTGGTACTGTTACTTGAAGGCCAGCTCCTTCAGGCTCCCTAGAAAGGAGCGGGTCAGGTCTTGTGACCATTACTGGAAGAGGAGTGAGACCTACTAAGGCCTAGTCATGGCCTGTTCATCTAGTTGTTCAAACAGTCACAACGCTGGGGATGGCTACTGCCTCCACTACTGATTCTTTCCTCTATAAGAAGAGTGTCACCTTGTTGGTTTCAATGCACCATCCTCCAACGACCCATAGTGGCTGCCACCACTCTACAGTGTTAGAGTTGTTCTGCACCATAAAAATGTACCATCACTGCATCTGTAAAAGACAGCCCTGAATCCTGCCTCTTTGGTTCTTCAGCATCCAGCTGTAAAGAAACTGGGCAGAGGGTGAGGACATGCAGGGGAGGAAGTAGGACTGAGGCTGGCTCACTTCTTTGTGGTGCTCATATTTATATCTACTAGCCAAGGGCTGGCCACTGTACTAGGACTGCCAGCTTGGTGTCTACAAATAGTGGGAGCTTTCAGGGACTGGAACCCTTGAAAACACAGCATTATGGGTGTCATGATGTCACTTCTGGTGAAAACCTGGACGTGACATCACAGCCGCCCCTCAATCTCCCAAAACATTAGCATAGAGATCCGGGGGATTCTTAGAGCATCAAGGGGTAGCTGTGACGTCACTTCTGTTTTTTTGCCAGAAATGATGTCATGATATATTCAGTGCTGTTCCCACCATTTTCCTCCCTGTAGGAGGGTGGCAGTGAAAGCAAGAGAATGCCCACCACCATTGGGTAAGTGGCAACTCTACGGCTGCAGTCACACACACTAAATAATCCACTTTCAATCCATTTTCAATGCATTTTCAAATTGGATTTTGCCAGTTCACACAGTAAAAATCCAGTTGGAAAGTGGATTGAAAGTGCATTGAAAGTGGATTATTTAGTGTGTGTGACCACAGCCTACACTATACAGATCAAAAAATCACCAGAGCAGGGTCAGTCCTAGCTACAGTTTGCAGGATGGGCGTACACAGTGAGCTCAATGCAACTCATCCAGGAACTGTGCCTACTAAAATGACCTAAGGTCTCTGAAAGGAGAAGTAACTTTTGCATTGGAGCCATGTGAAATCCACATTTGTTGTACCCAGTGTTCCCTCTAAGCTGGGTTAGTGTGAGCTAGCTCATAATTTTTTAGCCTCCAATTCACACATTTTTGTCTTAGCTCAGGAAGGATGGCTCCAGAGCAAACTGATTTATGCAGTGGCCAAATCATTCACTCACAACTTTAATGCCAGTAGCTCATAACCACACTGGTCCTTTTGCAAACAAATTTGGAAACAATGATGAATAAGGGTGGGAAATCTGCACTCTTCCGTTAATGTGTTCAGTCATGTATAGTTAAAGGGCATCGATTCTTCCAAAATAATCTTGTTAGATGTGAGGCAAGCTGATGGGAGCACTACCATGTAACTCATTGTACCATGGAAATTTTCCACTTGCAAATAAAATAAATGGGCAGTTAAATGTGGGGAGGGCGGGGTATAAATACGAAATAATAAATAAATAAATACATAATAAAGAGTGTAGACCAATGCAGAGAATCTCCGGTTTGATTTCAATGGGTTTTGACTGGAGGAAGTATGCATGTGATTGCACCATAAGGAGAAAATCTCTTCTGCAGATCACCTTGTCAACCAATAGCCCTCGGGCACAGATCCTAGAACACTCCTACGGAACAAAGTTGGACACCTTCCTCCAAAGTAAGAGCCGCTTAAGGTGGTGGAACTCTCCTTATGCTGGAGGGATTTCCTCCAGCTTAAGGTTGGATCCTCACCATTGTGAAAATGCATTTCAGGGCTACTTCACACCTTATGGTTTAGGTGTACACCTAAAGAGACGTTAAGTGTAATATCAACTGTACATGCAGCAAATGTGGTGGCGGAAAGTGCCATCAAGTTGCAGCTGACTTAGGGCGACCCTGTAGGGTTTTGAAGGCAAGAGACAAGTATTGGTGGTTTGCCATTACTTGCCTCTGCATAGTAACCCTGGACTTCCTTGGCGGTCTCCTATCCAAGTACTAATCAGGGCAGGCCCTGCTTAGCTGCCAAGAACTGATGAGACTGAGCTAGCCTGGACCATCCAGGTCAAGACCTGCAGCCAGTACATCATTATAAATACACCTTGTTATACGACTACACATTGGAGAGTCAGGATTAGTTCCAGCTACCTACTGTGCAAACAAGCCTGTGTTTCTCTTACAGAACGGTTCTTGAAAGAATGACCAGTGCACTAAGTAATATAAATAACAGAATAAACACACTGCCCACGGCCTTCAAGCTTAAGAGTACAGCAACTAAAAGTAACAACGCATTGGAAATAAAAAGTCCATCTTCCTTTATACTGTTTGAAGACCTATCCACCCTAGGGAGATCTTCCAGTTTATTTTCAGCTTCCTGTGGTGAAGATGGAACGCCAGCTCTGGCAATCATATTAACACCCCGCTGTCCACCCCTGCTCCGAACAGGTCTGATTAACATGGTGTTAAAAATGCCAGAGGCATCTGACTAGCCCATCAACTCGAAAGCTCTTGACTTTGAGAGCACCAGTGGAGTTCTTGAACACTTCAGACTGTAAGAAAATGTCCTTGTGCAGACAGTATTTGTCTTCAGCGACTTCTGCTTCTTTGATGGGTTCAATGGCACCAAGGATTGTAATGGAATATTATCCAGGGGCAAAAGCCTCCTGATAACCAAGGTAACTCATGTCCTTCCTGAGAAGAAACATTGATTGGGACCTCAGCTACAGTTTAAAGCAGTGGCGTATTTATCTCCACAGCAGGTTTCTCAAAAGCAGGTGCTGAAACAGATGAACTCAATATTCATCTGAAGTCCATCCAAAGTAAAAACTGCCTTATATAATAGCAGGCAGTTGGTCTGTCAAGTTCAGTGTTGTCTGCTGTGACTGGCAGTGGCTCTCCAAGTGGGTCAAGGTAATTTACATCACCTCCTACCTGATCCTAAGGCCTTCTATATGCAAATTAGATGCTGTGCCACTGAGGCAAGTTGGTGGTGGAAATTGTCAAGTTGCAGCTGACTGATGGTCAGGGCTGGTGCCAGGGTTTTTTGCACACTAGGCGAGGCTACCTTCTGGTGCCCCCCCCCCATGTGCCCACCAATTTTCAACAAGGCAGAGATGGCAGAGGTAGGGCTGCCAAGTCAGCCCGGGGGGCAGGGGATCCCCCGCTACAGGGGTTCCCGATCCGCCGGCCAGCATTCGGCCGGTGGGGGAAACCCCACCGCCGAAGTCGTCCAGCCTGGATGACTTCCCCCGCGCTGGGTGACGTCACCAGAAGTGACACCATTATGTCGGGGGAGTTGCCAGGGCGACGCTCTGGCAATTGCCCCAAAACTCTATGATACCATAGAGTTTTGGGGCGATTGCCAGAGTGTCGCCCTGGCAACGCCCCCGATGTGCTGACATCACTTCCGGTGATGTCGCCCGGCGCACGCCGGGGGAAGCTCCCGGTTAGCAGAGGACTCCCCCCCACCGGTAAGGTTAAGAGACTTGGCAACCCTAGGCAGAGGAGTGCTGTGAAGTTGGAAGACCCAAATCTCTTTGGATGGGAAAAGACAGCCAATTGCCTCCTCTAATCCAAATGACCTGGTAGAATTCTGAGGGAGTAGAATGGGCTGTATCCCTAGGGCAGGGGTGGGCAATTGTTTTGGCTCGGGGGCCACTTTGTGGGAGCGGAGGTTAGCGGAGGGCCGCACCTTTTAAAATGATTGCATTCATTAGTTAACTTTGCATTTCAGAAAAGGTATAAATTGTATCATAAAAATCAATAGATATAAATTAAATAAAATAGTGGTCGTTTTATTCAATTTATTTATTGTGCTAATTTCATATCATCTATAGCCGCAAGTACATTTAATTTTCGAATCAGTTTAATGAGACAAATGTACTCTATCACACTTTCCTACAATTTTTTTGAAATCAGGAGTGAGATTGCTTGTTGAGATTCTCGTCACAGCCTGCAAGTTAATGTCTGTTAAAGAGCATCTATATTAACTCTTGTTGATCTTCCTGCAAGAAAAACTTTGCTCACAAATATATGTAGACCCAAATATAGAGAACATTTTCCCAGCAAATTTCTTCATACATGGAATTTTTTCAGCAGACAACGATTGGTAAAAGTCAACTAATGTCACAGCATTAAACCTTTATTTCACAGTGTGACCTGACTGCATGTCAATAAGTTCAAGCTGCAGCTCCTCAGATGCAGCATCAATATCAGCAGTGATGGGATAAGAGAGTAAATTGAATTTAGGCTCAATTTTCTTGAAGTCCTGAAATCTTCTTGGCGGGCCACAAAAAACTCTGTGGCGGGCCGCATGTGGCCCCCGGGCCGCAATTTGCCCACCCCTGCCCTAGGGGAACATTCACTAGGGTAGCCAACTCCTGGTTGGGAAATACCTGGAGATGTGTGCAATGCCTGAGGAGGGAAAGGACTTCAATGGGGTATAATGCCATAGAGTCCACCTTCTGAAGTGGCCATTTTCTACAAGTGAACTGATCTCTGTTGCCTATTTATCAGTTGTAATAGCATGAGTTCTCCACGCCTGCCACCACCTGGAGACTGTCAACCAGCCTCGTGGCTAACCACTTTATGCTCAGGGGGCCAGCATTTTGCTCTGAAGGCCTGCCATTATATGTCAGTACAGAGCTGTCACGCCAAGCTCACACTTCTAAATAATAAATACAAGTGGTTTACTGAACAAAAATGTTTCAGATCTATTATTATACCCAATGCAAAACATGTAAATCAGCACACACCAATTGATCTATTTTCCTTTACCCTTAACCGTTTAATGCCTACACTTTAAACCGAGAATGTAATATGCCGGAGTCATATATGTCTTAAAAAATGTGTTTGCACAGGGCGCAGTAGTCAGCAGCCCCCTTTTGCTTGTAGAAAACAGGGCATTAATGCTTTTACATTCCAGAAATCTGCCAGAGGAGTACAATGTAATATGCTAAGTGATACTTTAAGTGTCACAGCAACAACAACAACAAAAAGACCTAGGAAAAATATTTTTTTCGATGACTTCAAGATTTTCAGAACTGTTAAATCTCGAACAAGATGCCAACTATTTCCCCACATACAGTCAGGCAACTCACAGGACCTAATAACTTCAGCAGTATTGTCTGTGACTCATTCATTCATTGTGCAAAGTAATATATCCCATAATGAAACAATACAATACCTTTCTGCTATCTACCTTGGACAACCAGGTCGCTGCCTATGGAAAAGAATAAATGGATGCAAATCCGACATTGGAAATCACAATATTCAGTCATTAGTGGGGGGACATTTCAATCTCCCTCGAAGAGCCCTGCTACTATGACATCTGCCATCCTTCAACAAAATAACTTCAAAGGGAGACTCCAGCGTGAAACTCTTGAAGCAGAATTCATTAAGAAGGTTCATATTATCTGGCCAGGGTCAGTCATCAAATGTGAGAGGGACAGAGAGGAGGGAAGGAAAGGACTGCAGGAATATGATGAGAAAGAGAGCGCGACTGAACAGAGTGGATAACCCCGGCCTTAACAGGAGATCAGAGACATGGTGCTGAAGACTCTTTGAATAATGCGATGTAGCAGGATAGATGTCTACACATGCTGTGTACATGCTGCATACTGTACTTTCAATTCATTTGCAATGCACTTTAACAATAATCTGCAAGTGGATTTTGCTGTTAAGTGCATTGAAAGTACATTGTTCAGTATGTGTGAAAGCAATGTATGCCTCAAAAGTATTCCGCTGCTTGAAGAGAAATAACCAGCAGAGGAACAATACATCAGAAGACGGGGGCAAAAATGAATCAAATACGGGGATAAGCTTAAGGCAGAAACCACAAAGTCCAAAGAGGAGACAGAAGAGGGGACCAAACTCATGGAAAACCCACTGAAACCGTCGGCAAAGGACATGATGTGTGCATGTGGGTGGAGCACAATGCTGGAAAAATCCAGGATGTGAATTATCATTACAATAGAACAGTATTCTAAACTGTGCAGATCCAGTTGGAGCAGAGAAGTCACACAGACATGAGTTCTCAGGGAAAGTAAAAAAAAAAAAAAAACACTGGTGGTGGAGGAGAGCTAAGGAGTCCCAAGCTTTGAAGGAGCAGATTAAAGAAGGAAAGTTGGGATGAGGTAGAAATCACCCAAGGCATGGCTGATACTGAACTCTTTGAATGAGTAATTAAAGTTTGGGGGAGGAGGGAAGAAAAGTCCCTATGAGACTGTAATAATGGGGGGGGGGGGCATGGACTTTGAAGGTCCAGGTTGGATGAGTAAACAGGATTGCCAGCCTCCAGGTGGGACCTGAAGATCTCTCAGAATTAGAACTAGATCAGAGATCAGTGACGGAGATCAGTTCCCCTGGAGAAAATGGATGCTTTGGAGGATGGACTCTTTGGCATTAGATAACACTGAACCCTTCCCAAATCCCTCTCTCCCCAGGCTCTACCCCCAAAATCTCCAGGTATCTCCAACCCAGAGCTGACAACTCTGGGAAGCCCTGGAAGATGCTGGAAAGGCAGAGACTCAACCCACTGCCTCCAAGGACAAGGTATAGGGGGCAGAGAAGGAGAGACTTCCAAAAAGAAATGGGGGGCAAGGGCAGCTGCTCCAGAGCCAAGAACAGACCAGCCATTCCAAAGAAGTGCTGAAGGGGGAAGGAGAGAGATGGGGGGGGGCAAGGGAAAGGTAAGCTTCTGCCAGAGGCAAGGGGTCTCACCGCCCCCCCAGCCCCGATGCAGAGAAGCATGGGCATTCACAACCCCCCCCAATACCACCATCCTCGAGAGCATGCATGACCGTAAGTCAGCTCCCAATCCCCCCCACAAGGAAGCAAAGCACAGCTTGAACATGCTGATGAAGTGAAGCCTTCCCCGCACCCACCCACTCGCACTCACCTTTCCAGGGGTGCAGGTTCCACGTGCTAGTGCTCAGAGCGTTCTGGCCCTAGGACTGGGGAGCCAAACATTGAGCAGGAGGTGCAGTGGAGCGGGAGGCTGTCAGCAGCAGGCTTTGTGTGGGGGGGGGGGGGCGGACGTGCACGTGCTCACTTGGATTGCCGCTGCAGTTCTACTTCCGACCCGAGAAGCACAGGGTGAGCGGCAAGAGAGGGAAGGAGTGGCAGGCCAGCAAGGCGCAACGTGCACCGTGCATGTGCTCGCTCAGATTGCCGCTTCAGCAAACAGAGCAGCCGCAGCAGGTCTTGAGGCGAGGGTGGGTGGCAGGCTGGCCGGCCAGTGCCCATGTGCTCCAACAAAGAGGAGGAGCATGGGACGAGCAAAGCAACCTGAGCTGAGCAGGGCACAAGGGGAGGTGGGAAAGGGGAGGGGTGGGATGGGCCGGGCCAGGCCAGCAAGCAGGCCAGTGGTGCCCTGTGTACGAGGCCGCCCCAGGTGAGCACCTTAACCTGCCTATATGAACGCTCCAGTCCTGCTTATGGTGTCCCTGTAGGGTTTTCAAGGCAAGAAACAATCCCCATTGCCTGCCTCCATGTCATGCCCCTGGTACTCCTTGGAGCTCTCCCTTCCAAGTATTGTTGTTGTTGTTGGGGAAAGTCTGGTATTAATGGGTTGTCTGCAGTTCCCTCTGGGTTTTTTTATGTCTGAACTCTCCTGTAGTGAAAGGAACTCAGAAGGGATGTCTGAGGCTGTGGTCACACTAACGGCTTGGCACAGTTTGGTGGTGCCTCTAATTGTAGTGGTGTGAAATGTTGCAAGGGATATCAGCCAGACAGCACACCCCACTGCGGGTAACCCAAACAACTGTCTCATGGTCAAGCATCCACAGTACTGCAGCACCTCAGCCACAGAGTGCACTGCCCAGTCAGTTTTTTTTTTAATGTATGTATGCGCATATGCACTTATGTGCATATACACTCATGTGCTTATGCGCATATAGGCAAAAAACTTTTTTAAAAAACCAAAAAAACCGGCGGTGGAAATGGATCTGTAGGTTCAGACATCTCTTCTGGGTTCCTTTAGTTACAGGAGAATTCAGACGTCGGAAAACCCAGAGGGAACTGCAAACAATCCATTAATACTGGACTTTCCCCGGTATCTGTTTATTCCATTTCCATTGCAGAACAGCACGAGCTGCCTATGACTGCGCCATGGGAGGCAGATGCTTTCGTCTGTAGGGGCCCATTTAATCTGCCCAGGCAACGCTACTATAGCACCACAAACTGTCTGTGTGGTCGCAGCATGAACCTGCAGATCCACTTCCACCACTGGGGTTTTTGTTTTACATTTTTGCCTATATGTGCATAAGCACATATGTGCATATGTGCACACATCCACCTGCATTAAAAAAAAAACAACTAACTGGGCAGTGTGCTGCATGGCTGAGGGGCTGCAGTAATGTGGATGCTTTACCACGGGATAACTGTGTGGGTAATCTGCAGCAGGGTGTGCTGTCTGGATCATATGCCCCACAACATTTTACACTGGTACAATTAGAGGTGTCATCATACCGCGCTGAGCCGCCAGTGTGATTGCAGCACTAAATCACCAAATCCCCTTTCCACTGCCCACCTCCCTCATGTCATTCCTCAGGGTCCCCCTCGGCGAACACTTCATGGATATCAGTGGGCTGCATGTAGGGTTGCCACCCTCCAGGTGGGGCCTGCAGATCTACTAGGGTTACAATTGATCCCCAGACTACAGACATAGGTTCCCCGGGAGAAAATGGCTGCTTTGGAGAGTGGACTTTATGGCATTATACTTTGTTGAGGTCCTTCTCCAGGCCTGAGTGTGTGAGTATGTGAGTGTCTCTCTCTCTCTCTCTGTGTATCAAATAGCAGCCGACTTATGACGACCCTGTGGCATTTTCAAGACAAGAAATTAAAAGAGGCAGTTTGGCATTGCCTTCCTCTGCATAGCAACCCTGGACTTCCTCGGTGGTCTTCCATTCAAATACTAATCTGAGCTGACCTTGCTAAACTTCCGAGATCTGATGAGATACAGCTTGCTGGTCCATCCAGGCTCCACCCCCAAAACCTCCCAATATTTCCAAACCCAGATGTGGCAATCCTAGCAGCATGGAAGAAGAGGCAGGGAAGTTTCATTCTGCTGACAGAAAATTTAGTCTCTGGGCCCAGCCATGAGACTGCTCCGCAGGACAGATAACAGAAGCGACTCATTTGTTTACTTGTGTGCAAAACATATTCAAGACGACAAAGAGAGCTCACATCTGCCATTTCTCAGCTCCATCAAAAAAAAACAAACCAAACCCAGAAGACTGGTACAGCTTCTGCTACCATGCCATGCTATATTCATGTATGCAAGAGTGTCAATGCTTTGAAATTATATCATTCAAAAAACATTTACAACAGTAAATTAGTTTTAGGCCCACGCACCAGACATTAGAGTCAGCTGTTATTCACCAATGAACGCCGAACCAAAGCGAAGTGATTGTATTCCATTGTTACATGCATGCATTAGGCAACCGTTTTGATTTTGAGCAATTAAAGCCCTGTAAATTATTTCATTTGGTGAGCGTGGTTATTGCTTCTCCCCGTTTGATTCCAGCTTGTCTGTCTTCAAAGAGCAGTTATGTTCCTTCCTGATAGGGCTGCTTCTAAATGCTTCACGTCGAGTACAATATGTGTGCAAATTGTTCTGGGAGATAATGTTGATTCATATGCTCAAATATTTCGCCATAGCTGCCTTGGCTCTATCAGAACGCAAGCCGTGCCCTCTTTCTTGGGTTGCTCATAGAACTTTTGTAGATGGAAGAATTTCATTTTCATGTCATGTTTTGCCAGATCTCTGACAAGGAGAGGAAGGCTGGCACATCTTTTTTGCCAGCTGGAGGAAATCTGAGCTCAGTTTATGCTCCTCTGTTGCAGGTACTTTGCTTGGGTACAGGCAGAGTTGTCCTGACCTGGATAGCCCAGGATAGCCCAAGCTTGTCAGATCTCAGAAGCTAAGCAAGGTCATCCCTGGTCAGTATTTGGAAGCGAGACTACCGAGGAATACCAGAGTTGTGTGATGCAGAGGAAGGCAATGGAAAACCACCTCAGAATGTATCTTGCCATGAAAACCCCATGGGGTCACCACAGGGCGGCTAACAACATATCAACGATATTACATACATAATTTAAAACATTAAAACATATAAAACAACATAACATCATATAGATGGCGTATCTTCAATTTGATCACTCAATGCAGCACCCAAATGTAACTTTAGAACAGCCACAAACTGGTGGATAAAAAAATCGGTCCAGGGCCAGATATAGATATCAATATTAGGCGGCCTCTACCCAAAAGCCTGGTTGGAAGAGCTCTGTCTTGCAGGCCCTGTGGAACTGTAAATAGTCCCGCAGGGCCCTGATGTCATCCGGGAGCTCATTCCACCAGTACGGGGCCGCCACAGAAAAGGCCCCGGACCTTGTACCTACCAGTCGAGCCTCCTTTGGCCCTGGGAGGGTCAGACGATTTTGGGAACCAGACCGTAGTGCTCACTGGAGGACATATGGGGAGAGGCGGTCCTTCAAGTAAATAGGTCCCGAGCCATATAGGGCTTATTATATGCAAATTAAATGCAAAAGCATAACTTAAGTGTATTCAACATGATGTCGAACCCTTTTGGGCTGGTACTGGTTTCACTAATATGTAGGGTTGCTCCAGGTTGGGAAATACCTGGATATGTTGAGAGTGGAGCCTGAGGAGGGTGGGGCTTGGGTTAGGGGAAGGACCTCACTGGGATATAATGCCATACAGTCCACCTTCCAAAGCAGCCATTTTCTTCCGGGGAACTGATCTCTGTTGCCTGGAGATCAGCTGTAATTCCAGGAGCTGTCCAGCCACTGCCTGGAGGTTGATAAACCTAGCTACCCCCACAGGCCTTTAAGTTTAAACAGAAAAGGAAAGGAGGCAGCTGAAAGTTTCCAGAGCCTCCCGAAGGCTTCTGGAGCCACCCATGCAGGAACACAGGCAGGCCTGGCAGATGTTCTCTGCTGGCTGTCAGGGCCTGGGTGGGCTCGGCTGCGAGAAGAGCCAGCAGCTGCTATGCAGGCCCAGTTGGTAACCTGACTCCCGCTAGCGCCGCCTTCTCTTTTCAGTTAAAAAAACTAGTAGGCCCATGGGGGAGAGGAATAGCCCAACTATCAGCTGATTGTCTGGCCTCATCCCTTGAAAAGGGTGCTGGCATGCTCTCCCTCCCGCTACGTGCCCTGCACCGTGAAACCCTCCTCAAATTCCACAAGATAGCCTTTTGTTACTCCTGGAATTCTGTCAAGGGTTGTTGTTTTTTTGGCGTGTTTTTTAAACCAAAAACACTGGTCCCAGGTGTTCCCAGTGTTTTCCCATTGTATTCCCAATGACAGCTGGTTGGGTGTAGCGGACAGGAGCACGGACTCTAATCTGGGAGAACCAGGTTGAATTCCCCACTCCTCCACATGCAGTTGCTGGTGTGACCTTGGGTCAGTCACAAGTTCTTTCAGAGCAGTTCCCTCATGAGCAGTTCTCGAAAGAGCTCTCTCAGCCCCACCTATCTCACAAGGTGTCTTGTTGTGGGGAGGGGAAGGGAAAGGAGATTGTAAGCTGCTCTGAGACTCCTTTGGGTAGTAAAGGGTGGGGTATAAATTCAGTCTCCTCCTCCTCCTCGTCTTCCTCCTCCTCTTCTTCTCAGAGACAGGAATGGCTGCATCACCATTAGGGTTCCCAGACCCCGCCGATGGAGGCGGGGGGTTCCCCCACTGACAGGCCCCAGCACTCAGCCACCGATCAGCTAGCCGTCAGGGGGAACTTACTCTGAAAAGAGGGAGGTTCTGTCGTGGTGCAGTGACCTGTCAAAGTCACTGCCCTCATAAACCAGAAGTAACATCATGACAGTGGACATTGGAGCAATGCTCTGGTATTCGGACAAAAACTCTATGGCAAATTTGGCTTCTGCCATAGAGTCTTTGCCTGAATACCAGAACATCACTCCAATGTCCCAGAAGTGATGGCATCACTTCTGGGTCATGTGGGCAGTGATGTGGGCACAACACTGCAGGTCAGCAGAACCTCCCTCCTGCTCCCAGTAACTCTCCACAGTCCCTTGCTGCTTGCCAGGAGGGACCTGGCAACCCTAATCAGAAGAAGAAGAAGAAGAAGGAGAAGAAGAAGAGGAGGAGGAGGAGGAGGAGGAGGAAGAGGAAGAAGGAGGAGATTGGATTTATACCCGGCCCTTCACTCGGAGTCTCAGAGCAGCTTACAAACTCCTTTCCCTCCCCTTCCCCACAACAGGCATCATGTGAGGTAGGTGGAGCTCAGAGAGCTCTTTCCAGAACAGCTCTGACATAGCTATGGCTTGCCCAAGGTCATCCAGCAGCTGCAAGTGGAGGCGTGGGGAATCAAAGCCAGTTCTCCCAAATTAGAGTCCACACACTTAACCACTACACTAGACTGGCTCCATAATGCTGCAAGGCACTGCTGAGTTGTGGATCGTGGCTGAGGGTGTTTCCCCCTCCCCCATGACAGACTATGTTGGAACAATACTTCTTACTAGGACTACGGAGAGGCGGTTTAGACAAGAATAATCAGCCTTGAGGCACTCCTAATGCTGCTTCGACCTGAATCTTCATAGTTAGCAGATATCAAAGCTTTTTTTTTCTTTTTTCTTTTTAAAAACAATTATTATGTCAGGGCTGGGTTGTGTTTATTAGCATTTCAAATGTGACTGCCAGAAACAACACTGATTCTGGATGTTGAGATGGATGTTTCATTAGAAGCAGTAATACGTGCATGGAAGAATAATCCCAGGACTTTTATGGTACCGGCTGAGTGATAATACAGAACTCTGTTTATAGCAGTCATTAGGAGACTGACACTACAGCCCCAGATGTTGCTTATTCTAGGACTTGAACTAGGAACTCCTGAAGCTGGGCCTTCACCCACAGAGGCCTGTAAGTACCTGGCCCCCATCTACCTATGGCTAGGGCTGTTAACTGGCCTGGAGAAAAATGTTCTGTCCCCTTAATAGATTCTTAATGTGATGTTATTTACCTCCTTTCCACAGAAAGCTTCATTTGCACAGTTGCCCACCCACCCCTCGAATGAAACACAACACAAGTTATGGATTGAACTAGGACTTTATTTACAGACAGGCTGATCTGCATCCTTAAAACAATTTAATCACGGGTTGCATTGTGCCTGCAAAGCAGGCTTCTTAATAAAGCAAACCCACCCTGGCTCAGAGCCTTGTCCGGAATCCTTCCGGACCCTACCCATCATGGCCCACACTCCAAGTGTGTAGAGGAGACAGATGGACACACTCTCATCATGACTCTTAAGCCTTAAGGCTTGCCACGTGCTCCCCCAACCCTGAAGGGGCCCCCACCTGAGCCTCCCGGACTGCCAAGCCACTAGGTACTCAGTCTGAGGACCCCCCCCCCCTTGCATCGCTGATATCTCAGGGTGCTTGAGATCTCCAATCTACCCCCAATCTACCCGTGCTTTCCCACTGTCCCAGAAGGGCCTAACCAGATTACCAGGCCTATTTAAGCCAGAACCCCCACAGATGATGTGAAGCAGATGAAAGAAGGTCCCCTCAATGCCAATTTGAGAGAGACCCAAAAAATTCCTGCTCAGCCCCATAACTGGCGTCTCTCTACTCCCACATGGTGGCCAGGTGATGGTGCGCAGGCAGGCGTGGAGCTTGTCTTTGGCTGGAAGGGCCAGGGAAATGGCTGCGGCCACTAGATCTGGCTGGCCATCCCTCCCTGATGGGTCAGTGCTCCCGCACTGACTCTTCCTAGGCTCACCCACCCATGTGATTCCATCTGAGGATATGCTGGGGGGGGGGGGGAGGCTAAAGCCTGTGCTTGCATATGGGCAAGCCCAGTGTTCCATGCATTGAGCCTCTATTAAAGGGACAGCACACTTTCCTCTAGGTCTGACGGCAACCCTATTTATGCCACAAAGAGGGACAACGGTGTATGATGTAGTCTTGCTATTAGCAGGCCATAAAGACTCTCTGGATTGGCCAGACCTGGCATAAATCTAACACAATTGTATTTTATCTTGCGTGTTCTCACTCATTTTGGCTCTTGCTGGCAGCTAGTTGAGTTCAAAGTTTCCTCATGATCTGCCTTTGTGGTTGCAATAAAGTTACCTGCGTGTCGCAGATCTTTTCCATGCAGCCTCCTCTTCATGATGCTTAACATGACTGCATTTTTAAAATCCTGCCTTTCCTCCAAGGTGCTCATGGTGTTATTCATGCTTCTCTCCTCCTCCATTTCACCCTCACAACCTCCCTGTCAGGAAAGTTAGGTGACAGGGAGAGAGTGGCTTGCCCAAGGCCATCCAGTCAGCTTGATGGCAGTGTGGAGATTTGAACGTTGGTCTCCATGCTCCTCTTCTGACTCTCTAAGCACTATACCACATGGACACTCAATAAACCACACAAGCCTGGCTTCCTGCCTTTGGTAAACAGGCCAATACTTTGATCTTCCTTCATAGTGGAGTTCAGCTCAAGATCACCAAGCTGGAAAGACTCCTGGCAGGGCTGCCCATTGTCCATAGTGACATCTTGGCCTGGACTCCATAATAAATCTAATTCATAATGGGAAGATATGGTAAATAAATAAGATGTATAGAAGCTGAGATGCCCCCTCTGTGTGTGAGGCAATTAACATCTCCAGAAGAAGCTGACAGTGCAATTAAACTTGCCGCTGAGCTTTGCTTTGCCTGAAATGAAATCCTGAGGAGAATTTGGAGGTGACTGATGAAGCAAAACATTCAGGTGAAGCTGTGAAAGCCCCCTCCCTGCTACCATAACATTAATGGCAGTCCTCACAGAGGTAGCCCCACCATTACAATGCAACCTTCGGAATGTATGTTACAGGCCTCTCTGCAGCACGGCACAAGTCATTCTCAGCCACTGTGGTCTCCAACTGATCATATCATGGTCCTTTCCACACTTGGATCTCATCCCTGGTTTCATCAGAGTTCAACTCATGACACAATACCTTGCATTTATCCCTGGTTATAACAACATCCGTTTATCCTGAGACAAGTGTGGGGCGAAACCGGAGTGACCTCAATGTAATGTGGAAACAAAAAATACCCAGAGATAATTACAGGGGTGAATTTGAGTGTAGTGTAGAATGTAAATTCGGGGACAGAGTTGAACCAGGATTTAAGGTCTAGTGCGGAAAGGACCTGTGTCATGTGATCCAGGGTAGGAAGATGCCAGAGAGGTTTTTTACAAAAAAGATCCCTGATAGGTCTCAGTCTGTGAGGTAAAAGATCCAGCAAAAAGCCAGTCATCTTTGCTAACGTATCATCTGTTGAGGGGATTTGCTACTTCTGAGGGATAATTGTCACCTAAATAAATCTGCAAGAATTATCGGTCATGAAAAGTTGCTGGAGAGGGGTGGGTGGAATCCAGCACTGAAGAGTCATAATCCCTCCCCCCTCCAATTGCTTGGAATGGGATGAAATTTATTCTATGAACTCCGTTTATTGATGTTAGGATATGAACTGATTTGAGTGCTCCGTATGAATTGTGGCTTTCTGTGCTTCCCCCCAAATAATGTGAAGTTTTTGTTCCTCACTCCTGGCAACTCTGGTGCTGGAAAGTGCCATCAAGTTGTCGCCGACTTACAGAGATTCTGTAGAGTTTTTAAGGCAAGAGACGTTCAGAGATGGTTTGCCATCGCCTGCCTCTGTGTAGTGAAGGGAAGTGAGTGCATGAAGAAACGTGATGATGATGATGATCCTGCCCTCCCGCCCTAGGCCAGCTTAGGGCGGCTTACAAACAGTAAAATCACAGCAGTACAATTACATAAAATCACATAAATATAAACACAATGTTAAAACTCAAGACAGAATAGAGTGCTAGCAACATTCCTCATCTTATGGTCAGCTCTTTGGCCTTCCCCGGCCATCCAGGGTGATTGGTTCGAGCACTCTCTTAGGAACCAGCAGGTCAGGGAAATTCATTCAAGTTTTGATTTTTCTGCTTTAAGAATGTTTGCCACTGGGACTTATTGAAGCATTGGTCTCTTCTTTGATAAAGCTTTAGTGAAACAGGAGATTAGAACTGGCATGCCCGTGAGAGAGAGAACACACAATAGGGACCGGCCATTTCTGGGATACTGGATCATTTGTGAAGTGGACCCACAGTGTTTACCGAGACTGTCTTTGTACATCCAGCATCCTGTTATGCATTTTGGCTTTTCTATTACGGTCTTCAGAGGTTCCTACTCGTACCAACTTTAAAAAGTTTTTTTTTTCATTTTGAATAAGCAATTTGTTAAAAATGTCATCATCATTGCTTTGTTACAGTCTGTAACCAGCATAAAACAGTCCAGTTATATCAAAAACTGGATATCAAAATATAACTAAGCAATTTGTTTATGATTGTAGTAATAAGTAAGCGCAGAAAATTGATTTAATTTTGTTCTTCTTTGCAATTATGTACAGTGTGGTTGTGTGAGAATGTACCAATAGATATAGTCCACAACAGGTCTTCTTAAGTAGAAAGTCCTTTACTTGTGGAAAAGATCATGTTGGTCAAACACTTTTCCTGTTAGTAAAGCCCAAGCCTAGAAATGCAACTACAATTATACTTGATATGAAATATGGCCCGTCTACCATCTACCAATCAATAGTGAGAAATATTGGTGCCCAAATATACTGGCCCACTGTTCCCAAGGAAAGCGTGGCAAAATAGGTTCTCAGGGAAAAACACTGTTGAGGGTTTTTGGAGAAGATGTTCCCAGAGAAAACTAAGCAAAGAAATACATAACACCTGTGATTCTTGTAACACATAACAGGAGGCTTTTCTGTACAAGGCTGTTAGCCAAGGAATAGCCGGCTAGAGATAAGAAGGGAAGGAAAGCAAATGAGTAATGAGCATGCGCGTAGTGAAGCAGGCAAGCAAAGCTCGCATTCCAAAGGTGGGAGTCGGGTCACCGAAGCTATCTCCCGAGCGGGACCTAAAGGGGTCAAAAGAAACCTTGGAACACAAAGCAATGTTAATAGATCATCAAACCTGATGGTAAAACAGCAAGTATTGATACATGTAATACGTTCAGCAACCTTATTGATCATGACAAGACTGTCACCCATACCTATGGCAGTGCTAACTGACAGGTTGCTATTTGAGAATTCATTAAGACAAGGTGGCAAAATGGGGTGTAAATTGTAATAAGCAAGAGATCTCAAACAGAACAGTCCTAAGCAGAGTTACACCCTTCAAAGTCCATTAAAATCAATGGGTTTCGAAGGATGTAACTCTGCTTAGAACTGCGCAGCCACTCTGCCATAGGAATTGGAAGCCAGGTGTCATAAAACAGGGCAGTCTCCATTCTCTGTCTTAATAAGAGTGACTGAACATGAATCCTGCTTCCTACAAAGCTTTGCAGTCTATACAAAAATGGTGGAGCTGGCACTCGCGTTCCTGGTGTTGAAGGTAAGAAGGGGGATGCATCTTTGATTCCGTGCCTGGGCTATATCTCTGTCCATCTGTTTAGGAAAGCATTTAAGAACAGCCAAAATATTGTTGTTATATGGCTTTCATCAACATGCACCTGCTGTTGAAATAAGAATGTGGGGGTTATTTGGTAGGATCTTTCAAAATTGAGAAAAGAATGCCGTTTTCTCTGGTTTGAAATTGAGGCATCCGTCCTTTAAGAAAGAGGAATTTGTTAAACACGTGCAGAATCTGCAAAGGGAAATACTGTATTTTTCGCTCCATAAGACCCACCTGACCATAAGACGCACCTAGCTCTGCTCGGTGCTGTGGCTTGGGAAAGGTGAGGGGGGTTTAAGACGCACACACTTTCCCCCCCCCCCACTTTTTTTGGGAGAAAAAGTAAGTCTTATGGAGCAAAAAATACGGTATGTATGCCATTCCCAAAATAGGAACAATATGGTCTGTATCAGGGGTGTCAAACTCATTTGTTATTAGGGCCAGATCTGACATAAATGTGACCTTGTTGGGCCTGGCCATGTGTGTCATAAAATGTAATGCCAGGTAGTGAAGATATAAACTTTATAAAGGACACAAACACCAAGTTGTTTTTTACTTAAAATAAAAACATGCTTAAAACATTAGCACTCTTGCAATATTTTGTTTATTTAACAGTCTCTGATAACTGACACCTCTTGCTCTGAATTATTGCATCAAAATGTTTGTGCTGTTGTAACCTTGACTGTGCTGTTCAGGTGTGTATCTGTACGCTGCAAACCTACTTTAGATTTATTGACATTCACCACAGAAATCTCATGCTTAGAGTTCTGTGTCTAGGACCCAGGGGGAAACACCAAATGGCTGAGCGATTGAGAGAGTCTGGCGAAGCAAGCTATGATGCAGCAGCAGCAACAGAACTGGAAGCAGGAGATGGCCAGTTCCAGTGCAGACGTGATAGAAGCCCTCCAGGGGCCTGATCCGGCCCCCGGGCCACATGTTTGACACCCTGGTCTATATGAAATAACAAGTTGAATCCAGCCAATTTCTTTCACTCTCACTCAATTCTGCTCCATATTACAGCCCCCATCGCACAAGGCTTTTGCCTCAGCTTCTCTGCAGATGCTCAGAGGCAGGCAATGTCTTCCCAAACTCTCCTATCCTCCCCCTAGAGCACCACCCTACTATGTGTAACATACAACAGCTGCAAGGGCTGAAATTACAAAAGGATGCATACATGACTCTCCAAAGAGAAATCAAAGAGAAAGCCTTCTTTTAAAAGGGGAGGGGGAGAGAATAAGAGGAATCAATACCGACATCTAAAAATTGAATTTTGGGAAAAAGAAATCCCCCTCCCCATAACAGCACTAGTTTGATAGTCTGGATTTTTGTTCCCAAGCATATTCATAAAACCGCAGCATATGTCGCCCCCCCCCCCCCGGCATATGCAGTCACTGCTTCCTTAGTTGCCAAAAAGAGTCTATGCATTTCTGTATTCTGCCTGGCTAGATTCTTATACTTATTTAGTTTTTATAGTCCATCTAAATCTAAGTATTCAAGATGGACAACAGTGGCTTGGCTCAGACATTATGCAAAGTTATGGTTTATTTTTTTACTATAGTTAGTATGTTCTGTGCACCTCGGTGTCTAGTCATGCCCGCCACATGACCACGGAAACGTCTTTGGACAGCGCTGGCTCTTCAGCTTGGAAACGGAGATGAGCACCGCCCCCTAGAGTCGGATACAACTGGCTTTTGAGCAAGGGAAACCTTTACCTTTAGTATGTGAAGCCAGAATTAGGCTGACTGATGATCGCTCGACTGATTTGCTTCAACCAGTGCTGGTTTGTTTTGGAAAGCCATTTCTGTAGCTGGGCAGTATTTAATGGCAGCGCCAGAGAATGAGCCAGGATTTCTGCATTTTATATGTCAAAGGTAGCCATAGCTTCAGATCCTAAAGGATCATATGAGAAGACAAGAGTCGCTGGAAAAGCTGAAGGCGGCAGGAAAAGAGGAAGGCCCAGCCTGAGATGGATGGACCCTGTCAAGGAAGCCACAAAGGCCCTCGGTTTGCAAGTCCTGAGCAAGGATGGTAACAGCAGACCATTTTGGAGATCATTAATTCATACAGTCACCATAAGTGGGAAGTGACGGGAGGGCCCTTAACACACACGCATCAAACCATAGTTGTGGAGTAGTCTACATTTGGACAATCACTCTAAACGAAAGTAGCTTAGTTAGACTATGTTTTCCTATTATATTTTCTATATAATATATGCGGTGGCGCAGCAAGGGGAGCGGTGGCGCAGCAGGTTAATCCGCTGCTTAACAGCTGAACTAAGCAGACCTCTGCCGGTTCAAGCCCTGCGCTGGTGTGAGCAGCCAGCTTCGTCCCCAGCTCATCGTCCACCCAGCAATTCGAAAGCTTCGGCAAGTAGATAAAATTGGGAACCACCGTTAAGAAAATGGGCACACCTAATCCTCGGATAATTAGGTGTTAGTATCTGAGTTCATCTGTCAGCGCTGGCTAATTAAGGAAGCCACAAAGGCCCTCGGTTTGCAAGTCCTGAGCAAGGATGGTAACAGCAGACCATTTTGGAGATCATTAATTCATACAGTCACCATAAGTGGGAAGTGACGGGAGGGCCCTTAACACACACGCATCAAACCATAGTTGTGGAGTAGTCTACATTTGGACAATCACTCTAAACGAAAGTAGCTTAGTTAGACTATGTTTTCCTATTATATTTTCTATATAATATATGCGGTGGCGCAGCAAGGGGAGCGGTGGCGCAGCAGGTTAATCCGCTGCTTAACAGCTGAACTAAGCAGACCTCTGCCGGTTCAAGCCCTGCGCTGGTGTGAGCAGCCAGCTTCGTCCCCAGCTCATCGTCCACCCAGCAATTCGAAAGCTTCGGCAAGTAGATAAAATTGGGAACCACCGTTAAGAAAATGGGCACACCTAATCCTCGGATAATTAGGTGTTAGTATCTGAGTTCATCTGTCAGCGCTGGCTAATTAAGTTGGAAGATCTCGCACAGGAATTCATCCAGATCTCCTGCAATGAAGCAGCCGGCCAGGTGGTGGCGGTGTGAAGCTGAGAATAAACAGAACGAACACTGAGCCGGAACATGACTCATCAAAAGCCAACAGAAAGACTCAGTTATATGTGTTGTCTTCCATTCTCCCACTGAATCGAATGGTTAGCCCCTTGTCTCCAACAAATTGTAAATCGCTGCGAGCCCGCCTGCGTGTGGGAAGCAGCGATCAATAAATCGAATGTATATATATATATATCCTGTCCTCCCTAGCCTTGGCAACACACATAAACAAATTCACCCCAGAATTTAAAAAAAAAACATATTTCCCTGCTTCTGGAAGATACACATGTTCTGCTTGTTGTTGTTGGTAGTTTTACATTTTTTGTGTGTGTGTTTGTCGGTGTGTGCTCATGCTTAGGCGTCATGGTAACCTCTGGCGACTCCTACTGGGGCACAGAGGATGTTCAGAGAAGTGGCTTGATAGCCTGCCTCTGCCTCCCAGTCCTGGTACTCTCTGGAGGTCTCCCATCCAAATACCTGTCAGGGTTGGCCCTGCTTAGCTTCCAAGATCTGACGAGATCAGGCTTGCCTGGGCTATCCAGGTCAAGGCTAACACGTTCTGGTTTTGATACATTTCCAGGAACAGATGAGGAGCCGTCACCAAGAACTCTCTGTGTATTCTTGGAGTTCTAACTTGGCCCGTCCATAGTATGTTCCTGATAGCATCTCAGGTTGACCTGACTGATTGTAATGGCCTATCAGAGTAGAGCTGTGCTCTGAAATATGCCAGGCTTACACTCCTGGCTTCACTAGTAGGACAGGATATGATTCATGGGTTCCATTTTAAATTCTGGTTTAAGGCAAAGAGCACAGAACCATAAATAATAATAGTTAATTAATACTTTGCATATGTGACTCACAGAAAATCCACAGCTTGGGGATTTGGTGATTTATACTGTAGTCTGCTTTGTAACATCTGCTAATGTATCCTTTGGCACTAGACACTCCTATACAAATCTCAGAGAAATGAATGCTCTTTTGCAAAGTTCCCATGGATTTTATGGGGGCTAGCGTTACAGAGGATTCTGACGGGCTCACCGTTTCCCTCTATTCACCTTGAGCTACTTTATATTTCAGGCCCCTAAAACTGAACTGTTAATTTTGGTTCCGTGTTTTCCAAGATTAGGTTTATTATTCAGCATACAGTCTGCTTTCTGGGTCGATTTAAACAGAAATGCAAATTGCTACCAATATTTTAGCATTATTAGTTTTCTGGGGCTCTCAACAAGGCTTTCTGCTTTTAAACAACTGCACAATCTGCCTACTGGCTCTCACTTCTGAAAACCCCTGTGTTCTTTCTCCTGCAGTCATCTTGCAGCTCGGTACTGTATTGTCACTCTACATCAATATGACGGCAGGGCTGTTGGATTGTGGAATATGAACTCACCATGCAAAGAGTAGGAAATGTAAGCTAATTGTCCAGTGACTCTTCTGGATGTAATACGGGGAGCCTCAATGTTTGCTGTGAGATGTTGTTAAATGGTGTTTTTTTAAAGCTACTGTAGGAATTGCTGTGTACGGTCATGGAAATCAATGTTCTGGAGGAATTGCTGTGTACGGTCATGGAAATCAATGTTCTGAATGGGCACCGTACCCCGGGCTCTCTGGGTAAACAGTTTAACGTGATGGCAGTTTCCTTCCCTCCCACAGAGGAAAAAGGCTCCAGATCTTTATTATTTCCCTCCTACTTGGAGAACACGGACATGAGCAGAGAACAAAGTTGCAGATGGCTGCCATATGCCTGTTCCCTATGTTTGGAATATAAGCTTTGGCTTTGGTCACATGGTCATTTTGATGGGGTTTCGCCCAGGGCTTTTTTTGTAGAAAAAGCCCAGCAGGAACTCATAAGCATAACAGGCCACACCCAACAGCAGAAACTCATTAGCATATTAGGCCACACCCCTGACAGCGCAGCTCCCTCCCCGGATCAGCTTTCCAAGGTGTCCCGCAGCTTGCAGGGCGCATGGGGAGCCCAAGGGAAGGAAGGCAGTTTCTGGATCGTCTTCCCCAGGCGCCCCACAGCTGTGGGGCACCTGGGAAACCTGAGGAGGGGGAAGGCAGTTAAAACAGCCTTCCCTTCCTGGATCAGCTTGGCTTTCCCAGGTGCCCCGCGGCTTGCGACGCACCTGGGGAACCCAAGGAGGGGGAGGCTGTAGGCGTGGCCAACTCAGAAGCCAGCCGGAACTCCGTTCCTGTGTGTTCCTGCCCAAAAATAGCCCTGGTTTCGCCACCATTCCCTCTTGCATTTAAAATCGCGGATCAGATGCCCACATCCGCCTCCCGCACTGAAGCAGGCTCACTTGCGCAATCCTCCCGGTTCCCTAGTGAGTTTTCCTGCACTTGGAAAATCAAGTACTTTCCTGGTATTTGTGCTTTGAATCCGCAGTTTCACAGATCTGGACAGCCATCTCTTGCAATGATTGTGATTAGGTTGTCTGTACATCCTTTTTGTGGTAGTCCCTCCCCTCAGCTTTCACCGTTGTGTGCATGGCCATTCCTTTGCTGAATATATTAAATGCATGAATGCTCAAGCGCACATAAAACAGTGCTTGGTTACACATCAGTAGTTCATTTTGTTTGGGGTGGCAATTTCTTTTAAAAAATGTGTTGCACTGCCACTTGGGCAGCGTGGCTGTCTGGACAGTGCCTGGAGCCTTGTCACACAATGCAAGAAGTTGGGCAAGGAATGTGTGATTACTCCAACCTGCAAAAAATTATCCCTGATCAAATCCACAGCGGGAACAAATCACCTTTGTTAGCTCGTAGTGCTCACATATAGTAGAATCTTGAGCTTGTTGTTGTTCAGTCGCACAGTGAGTGCTCTCTTCTCATTTGGTGGCCAAAGTATTTGAGCTTCAGCTTCAGTACCTGGCCTTCCAGGGAACAGTTAGGATTGATTCACCACAGTCAAATCACATGGCATGAATGCATCCAGAAACAATGTCCACAGACTAGTAGTCATAATAGAAATAGTAACACTTGAACCTTGAGGAAAAGTGGGATGAATGTTTTAATCTATGTATCTAATAACGAAGGTGCCCCCTGCGTGCGGATATCTAAATCCGCACATTGGGGGCACCTAGGGGGCTGAGAGATACTTCTGCACATTGGGGAGCTCCCCAGGTGAGCAGAAAAATCTTAAAACTTTAAAAAAAAACTTTCGGGGGGGATATTTAAATCCCCTCAAAAGTAAAAGAGTGTTCCCTGCACATGTGCAGAGAACACTCTGGGAACTCTGTGGCAGCCCAGCGGCTGAGAGACGCTGAGGCCTTGCTGCCAGTGCTGGGGGGGGGGAAATCAGTGGCTCAGTGGCTGAGAGCCGCTCAGGCCTCACTGCTGGTGCCAGGGTGGGGGGAATCAGTGGCCTGGTGGCTGAGAGTGGCCCAGACCTCGCCACTGGTGCCGGTGGGGGGGAATCGGCGGCCCGGCGGCTAAGAGCCGTTCAAGCCTCACCGGTGCCCATGGGCGGGGGGGGGGGGAGAAGGCTCACTTGCAGGATCTTCCTCCTCGATGTGGAGCTCCTTCTCCCCGTGAGTATTGGGGGTCCTCCTGCTTGTAAATATATAATTGTGACATCTGGACTTCTTACGTCCAGACTAACCACCTTAACAGCCACTGGGAAGCCTAAAGCAGTTTCAGACTGATCACGCAATGGGTTATGGAAATGAGCAAAGGCTCTTTCAGTCCTGAGTAGTCAATAAGAAATGTTTCAATATAAATGATGTTGTTGTTTTTTAAGTACATTCATCCATGGTTATTGAAAATGCGTTGTTGAAAATGGTGGTTTTAATTTTCATTTGCTGGGTCTTTATTGAAACTTCTGCCTGCGCCCCACAATTCCACTTAACAACATTTCCCACTTAACAACTTTGCTGCCACAGACACCCAGACAACACAATCACTGGGCCTAACAGCATCAACTACACCATCAGATGCTCATTGTCTTGCTCATCTTCTAACGTTGTATAAGCCATTAAATGTCAACAATGCCCTTCGGATCTCTACATAAGACAAACAGGACAAACCCTACGCCAGAGAATAAATGGACACAAATCTGACATCAGGAATCACAAGATAGAGAAACCTGTAGAAGAACATTTCAGTCTTCCAGGACATTCAATGGGTGACCTCGAAGTAGCTGTTTTATTACAAAGGAACTTCAGGAACAGAATGGAGACTGAAACTGCTGAATTACACGCTATTACAACACTTGGAACAAAAACGTCCCCGGACTCAACAGGGATACTGGTTTTCTTTTATACAGTGATCTGCCACAATGTTGTGGTTGTTTTTAAACCACTGTGGCTAGCATACGAGCAACTGTGGTAGCAGAAGAGGACCACGAGATTTGTGCCATTATGTTTAACTTTGCACAGGTGTGAGAATGGATGGAATGGAATGGTATCAGTAAGGAGCTGTAGATAATTTAGTTTGGAGCACCCATGGAGGTTTGCAAAGAAGGAATGGGGGTGATAAAATGCAAAGGTCCCTGTCTGTGGCTGATTTCTTTGGGCTGATGAGAGTCTTGAATTTATTTATTTCAGCACATTAGTATTTGCATTATGGCACACTGGGCCCCTCCAATTCAGCAGATGCAAGCTTAGAGCCACTGCAAATGTGCCAAAAATTCAAAGATCCCCTCCCATACTCATTTTGCTCTCCGAGAATGATTTATCTTGTAAGAGTGACATACAAGAAAACCATCCCCTTCAAGAACATCTCTTAACAGAAACTGAATTTCCTACTATTCAGAAGCCTCTGCTGCGACATGCAGAACAGAGTTCCCCAGTGTGGTGCCTGTGGGTGGCATGATGCAAAGTGATGCCCATTGGGCCCAAAAATCCTAACTATAAATACACGTTGATGGGGTCTGACCTGGTGGAGACTGACCAAGGGAGAGATCTTGGAGTTGCAGTAGATGACTCACTGAAAATGTCGAGACAGTGTGCGACTGCAATAAAAAAGGCCAACACTATGCTGGGGTTTATTGGGAAGGGAGTTGAAAACAAATCAGCCAGTATCATAACGCCCCTGTATAAATTGATGGCGCAACCTCATTTGGAGTACTGTGTACAGTTCTGGTCGTCACGCCTCAGAAAGGATATTATAGCATTGGAAAAAGTGCAGAAAAGGGCAACTTGAATGATAAAAGGGTTGGAACACTTTCCCTGTGAAGAAAGGTTGAAGTGCTTGGGGCTCTTTAGCTTGGAGAAACGATGTCTGAGGGGTGATATGATTGAGGTTTACAGGATTATGCAAGGGATAGAGCAGGTAGAGAAAGAAGGACTTTTCTCCCTTTCTCACAATACAAGAACTTGTGGGCACTCCATGAAATTGCTGAGCAGTTAGGTTAGAACAGATAAAAAGAAGCATGAGCTCTGCTTCTTCACCCAAAGAGTGATTAACACATGGAATTCACTGCCACAGGAGGTGGTGGAGGCTCTAAGCATGGAAGGCTTCAAGAAGGAATTGGATAAATATATGGAGCAGAGGTCCATCAGTGGCTACTAGCCACAAGGTATAGGTAGGAACTCTTGGTCTGGGGCAAGTGATGTTCTGTATTCTTGATGCTTTGGGGGGCAACATTGGGAGGGCTTCTAGTGTCCTGGCCCCACTGGTGGACCTCCTGATGGCACCTGGCATTTTTGTCCACTGTGTGACAGAGTGTTGGACTGGATGGGCCATTGGTCTGATCCAACGTTGGCTTCTCTTATATTCTCATGTTCTTATTATACCTGTCCTGGTGTCCACCAGGTGCTTTTCAGAAGAGGATGGTGTAAATGGGCCTTTCACCCAGTAGGGCTTCTGATTGGATTTCTAGGCATCCTGTTAAACAAAGATTGTCCCTGAAATGCTGAAGCTTTGTTATTATATATAACTTGACTCCCTGATACTTTGTGATTTGGATCTACCTCTGGTGACAGCCATTTTGCAGCTGTGCCAACCATCATGTTAGAATTCCCAAAGTGCCCACAGGCTCAAAAAGCTTGGAGACCCCTAATGTAGAAGATCCTCCCAAATAATCATTTTGCTTGAATCATTTTGCAAATAATGTAGAGAGACTGTAATTGCCAAAAAGAAACTCCATCTTCAATGAACCTGCATTCTACAAAGCATTGGAATGGTGAAAATAACAGTGTATGGGAAGTAGGAAGCCTCATGATTTTGAGGGTGTCATGATGTACTGTGTGGGCCACCATCTCATGCTGTACATTTCCCAAACCATGTGACTTGATATCCACAGTCATACCAGCCAGAGGCTGAAAAGATTATATCACAGGCAAATTCCAACCAATTTAAAGTGCTTGTTCAAGCAATCAGTAGAAGATTTCTGGAGAGACAGATTGGTGACCACTTTCACCTGTAATGATAACAAAGCAATGTTCAGTTGATGGCTCCATCATTTGGAATGGCTGTCTTTATTAAGTGGGGGGAAATTGGGGTACAATCCTTGGGTGCAACATCTCACGAATTTCTGAGGAAATGAAGAATTTTGATAATGATAAACACATTGTCCCTGATCCTGAAAGACTAGGCTAACTGGATCTTGTCAGATCTCAGAAACTAAGCAGGATCACTGCTGGTTAGTATTTGGATAGGAGACCACCAAGGAAGTCTAGGATTGCTATGCAGAGGTAGACCATGGCAAAACACCTCTGATTGTTGCTTGCCTTGAAACCTCTCCAGCAGGGGTTCCCAACTGATTTTTTAACCTGCGGACATCTTTTGAATTCTGACACAGGGTGGTGGGCACAACAACAAAATGGCTTCCACAGGAAGAAGAGCCAACCACAAAATATCAGGGAGCCAGGTTATACCTGACTCTCTTAATACCTCTTCGACATTTAAGGCAGAAGCTCTGTTTAACAGGATGCCTTGTAATTGGAAAGATTAGAGGAGGTCACCCAAGGTAATTAGGGGGTTAGAGCACCTTCCTTAAGAGGAAAAGCTGAAGAGTCTGGGACTTTCAGTTTAGAAAAGCAATGGGTAAAGGGGGACATGGTAGAGGTTTATAAAACTATGCATGGGATGGAGAGAGTTAACAAAAAGGATTTTTTTCTCCCTCTCCCAAAATGCTAGAACTTGAGAGCATCCAATGAAGCTGATTGGTAGTAGGTTCAGGACAGACACTACTTTACACAGAGAGTGATTAAAATGTGGAATTTGCTGCCAGAGGATGTAGTGATGGCCACGGGAATAAACAGCTTTCAAAGGGGATTAGCTAGATTCATGGAGGATAAGTCTACAGTGACTATTAGCCATGGTGACTGAGGGGAACCTCCACATCCAGAGGCACTAAGCCTCTGAATCCCAGAGCCAGGAGGCAACATCAGGAGAAGGCCTTGGCCTCTAGGCCCTGTTGTTGGCCCTCCAGAGGAACTGGCTGGCCACTGTGAGAGACAGGATGCTGGACTAGGTGGACCACTGGTCTGATGCAGCAGGTCTCTTCTTATGTTCTTATGTTCTTAATGCATAGCCACCAGAAACCCTGCTGGGCCCAACCCCCACCTGGCCCTGCCCACTTTCTCAAAACACTGAGTGGGCACCAGGAAAGGTGTTGGCAGCTGCCATGGTGCCCCTGGGCACCACATTGGGGACCCTTGCCCTATGGGATTGCTCTAAGTTGGCTGTGACTTCAAGACAAAAAAAGATATTTCTCCTATTTGAGTGAGGATGGTACATCCTGGTTATCATCATCTCTTCAGTTGTTCCTGAAGGAACAGAATTTCAAAAGGCCATGTTATGAGCCACTGTTTAGTTAGCAAGCTATGAAACCGCAAGGCCAAAAAGCACACGATTCTCTGATGTTACATGAGACGCATGCGTAAGAGCGCAAAAGCACACAAGCACCCATTGTCTTGCTTGCAACTATCGTAAGATAGCCTAAGGCAGGAGACCGGGAGAATTCTGGCGGCTCACTACATTACTTGAAGTGAACATTCCAGCTAGTTTGACTCTGTTAGACCTGCGCAGGATTGTAGTTTTATTCTTTGCAGACGAAAATTACGCAGAATGTACACAAATGACACTAACCCCTTCTCTTCTGTAAACTCCCACCCGTTTAGTATTTAAGGTCGAGCCCACATAAAATCGGGGCTTGGTACTTGTTTTTGAAAATTCATTCAGGCCGCGTCTGACGTCAATAAAAATAGCTTCTCCTGATCCTGGTGTCTGAGGACCTTCATCCTTGGGTTGGTTCTGTTTCTGGTTTTAACGTGCTTCATTCCCACACTAGACTTGGTCAACAGAAAATAATTCAGCCATCTCGTTTCTCACAAATACCTTTCCAGAAGCAGACTTCCACGTGGACATCCCGAGATGAATGGAGTCTGCAAAATGACAGCTGCACAGGGCAACAGACTGCAAGCCCTTAGCCAGGATTTTTTTTGTTCTAGGGCCATTTAGTTTTTTTAAGGGGACAGTGCGATTTAAGTTAATTAAATTAATCCAAATGCCTCTCTTTAAAGGGGGAGGCTCTGAACTTGTTTCTAGCCCTTCCTTTCAAGGGACAAGGCAGTGAGCACATCAGTTCCTGGGGGGGGGGGGGGGAAACAGCTCAGAGGGCATTGAGTTGCCTTCAGAAGGCATTCAAATGCCTTTTGAGCTCCCTTCCACAGGGCAAGAAAGCTTAGAAGGGCACTCATGAGTGGCACCTTCAATCCATCTCCAACAATCCCCCTTTCTGCTAGCCCAGCCCTGCTGTATTCCACCTAGGTCATGGTGAGTCTTTCAAAAGCATCCCCATGAACCTTTGCATGTTTCCCAAAGGCTCATGGGAATGCTTTTGAAAGATTCACCGTGACCAAGGTGGTATACAGCAGGACTGAGCTAGCAGAAAGGGGGATTGTTGGAGATGTATTGAAAGTACCACTCTTGAGTGCCCTTCAGAGCTCAAAAATAAGGTTGCTGGCATGGCTATTTGTGGGGCTGGGCTTTTAATTAGGGGGGCAGGGCCCTGGAATCTCCACCGTAGCTACAGGCCTGACAGACAGGGTTGTGTGAGCAAAATGACTCGATTCATATTCAATCCCTGCCATACAGATGTTAGGTGAGGGTTCAATGTCTTATATGTATACATTGCAGCCTGGTTTGCATGCCTTCTGTTTGATCGGAAAAACCGTAGCAGAATAGGCAAGTTCTTTGTCCATATTCCAGACTGAGTAAATACAACTGCGGCAGCCATACCTCTACAGGCAAGGCTCACATAGATTTCAAACAGATGCACAGTGACTTGGCGCCACCATTGAAAACCCACCTCTTGGGATAAGTAAGCAGGGCATTAAGCACGGCTCATTAGTGAAACAGCTCTATACACCTTGGTCTTAATTGGAAGATATAGAGTCTCCCAATACTTCTTCTTCTTCTTTGCTTTCCATTTTCAACATAATACATATTCAGTGAGTCTGCAGGCTTTGATGGGCTTGGGCAGATGATTCAACCAACTGAAGGCAACTTGGAATGGAGGAATTATTCATGACTAGCTTACCTTCACTAAAGTAATACATTATGAATATTTCTCAGATATCATAAAGGGCAGAAGCAGGAACAGATGTGAGGAATTCTCTTGAGGAATGCCATCAAGGGGAAGCGGGAGGGGTCCAGTACCAGCACTGTGATAGTTTATATATTGAGATGTTCCCATAGATGTTTGCTTGCAGGTACTCTATGTTTTTTTGGGGGGGGGGGGCGTTTAATGAGAAACTGCTAGTTTCTAATGCAGCCACTAAGCTGTTTGGTGTAGTGGTTAAGTGCGTGGGCTCTAATCTGGGAGAACCCAGATTGCAGCTGCTGGATGACCTTGGGCAAGCCATAGCTCTGTACCAGCTCTGTACCAGCTGTTCTCTTGAGGACAGCTTGGGAAAGAGCTCCCTCAGCCCCACCTACCCCACAGGGTGTCTGTTGTGGGGAGGGGAAGGGAAAGGGGTTTGTAAGCTGCTCTGAGACTCCTTCGAGTAAAAAGGGTGGGGTATATGTCTCTCATTCATGTGGATTCCACCCTCTCTGCTATACAGTTAGCATTGTCCTCCTGAAGCTGGCTGGCTGATAAGCCCTTCTGCAAACAGCAGGCTCTTGAGACAGTTGTCTTATCTCCTATGTGGATTCCATGATTGATGATTGTCTACTGAACGCTGATGCAGCAACCTAAGGGCGTGGTGTGTAAGTCTGTGTATGTTTAAAAATAAACCGCTCACTGCCAGGGGCAGACTTGAGTTTCCTCCTTCCAACTCACTTGTCTCGTGTGCAAGTTCTTCACTCCTCCTCCTCCTCCTTCTTCCAAAATGTAATGTAGTATGCTCTGCGTAGCAACCAGCCTGCCATGTGCTCCCAGGTAATGGCGCCCGCTGCATGGCCAGAGCACATGGTCAGGCAGAGAGGGGAGCTTAAATCTGGAGGAACAATAGACATCCGGATTGAAAGCCTCCACCAATGTGGGACCTAGGTTCTCCCTGGAGAGCCAATGCAATCAAAGGCTCCTCCAGGGAATAGGGCTGCCAAGTCCCCCTGTAGAGCGGGGGAAACACCGATTTTTAAAGCTTTCCCCCGCTTTTCCAAAATTGGCCACCGGGGGGACAAAATGGCTGCCAGCAGGGGAACCTCGGAGCCTGCCCTGCTGGCCTCTTGAACTTCTTAAAAGGGAAATTTCCCCTTTAAGAGCTGATCGAGCAAGACAGCCCCGCCCAGAGATTAAGGAGGGACTGTGCAAGGTTGCTGCTGGAGTAAGTTGCTTCCGTGCAAGGTTGCTGCTGGAGTAAGCTGCTTAAGGTGCTGGGGTCTGCGAGCTCTTTTCCTTCTCTGTCTCTCCCTCTCCCCCTCTTTCTTTTTGCTGTCTGTCTGTCCACTGTGGTTTTGTCAAAGGAATAAACTGTCACTTCCAAAGAGGTAAACATCACAAGGAGAGGTTGCCTGTAGAAGGTCTGGGAGTGGGATTGTTTAAAATGTCTTGTTGTGGCTGTTTGGGTCCCCCCAATCCTCATTTCCCTTCTGCAAATAAAAGTTGGGATTCCTCATTTTTATGCCAATTTTCTGTTTCTTTCAACCATGTCCCCCCCCCCCCCTCCGGCAGTAAAAATCTGCATTTTTAAAAGCATTTGTACATCAAGTAACCGGTATTTTAAGTTAGGGATGGATCCAACTAGCTTTTCTGCTGGCGAAAAGGGGAGGACAAAGGTCCTCTTTAGCCACCAAAAAGCCTATGCTGGGGGGGGGGGGAGAAGTTATGGGACTTACATGGACAACAGCTGGGTGAAACAAGGGCCAGAAATAAAGCCTGGGAATTGGGCAAGAGTAAGTGAAAAAGCTGTCTGTCTGTCTGTCTGTCTGTCTCTCTCTCTCTCTCTCTCTCTGTCCCCATCCAGCAGAGGTCTATCAGTGGCTATTATAGCCACAAGGTCTAAATGGAGCCCTTTGTCTGGGGCAGTGATGCTCTGCATTCTTGGTGCTTGGGGGGCAACAGTGGGAGGGCTTCTGGAGTTCTGGCCCCGCTGCTGGAACTCCTGAGGGCACCTGGTATTTTTGGCCACTGTTGTGACACAGAGTGTTGTACTGGATGGGCCGATCCACTGTGGCTTCTCTCCTGTTCTTATGATATGAAAATCATATTTAGCACTTGTGTAGCACTTAGGGCTTCATATTCTGCCGAGATGAGGAAGGATTCAGTAGGGCCGTTGCTCAGTGATAGAGCATCTGCTTGACATGCAGGAGGTATCAGCCTCTTCAGCTAAAAAAGGATCAGGTAATAGGTGACATTAAAGATCTCAGCTTGAGACCCTGGAGAGCCACTACCAGTCTGAGTAGTCAATACTGACCTTGATGGACCAATGGCCTGATTCAGTATTAGGAAACTTCATGAGTTCATGTGTCAGCATGTGGAAGCAACATCACAGGATGTGACATCACAAAATGATGTCACTTCTTTTCTCCTGGCTCCACCCCCAAAGTCTCCTGGCTCCACCCCCAAAGTCCCCAGATATTTCCCAAGTTGGACTTGGCAGCCCTACCAGGGAACCTATGACAAACATGCACATATGTTAAGCCCCATCAGGTCTTTTGGGTGCGGCCGGAGGTGTGGCTCCGGCCAGCATATAATGAGGGCCCTGGAGCCCTGGAAGCATGCTTGTTCTGACCATCTACTGGGCATGCTGAATCACTCAGTAAAGGCTTCATGATTTCACCGTTCCTGGTCTCCCGAGTCCAGTACTCTTCACAAAAATAAAAATGTTTTAATGAAAAAGCACACAACTGCCTCGGCAACAAAATTCCCAAGACCAGTTGCTACTGTTTCCTACAGCAAACGGCCACAGCAGGGGTCCCCAACGTAGTGCCTGTGGGCACAGTGGCGCACGCCAACACCTTTTCTGGAGACCACCAATATTTTTAGGAAATGGATGGGACCAAGTAGAGCTTTTGCCCAGCCAGGCTCCTGATTGACTACTGGAGATCTGATTGCCCATGCAGATTTTTTTTCCCAGTGTGGTCTCGCAGCAGCTGCCACCACAGCACAAGCATCTTCACTGTGTGACCGAAAGGAAGCGATGGCAGCCATTTTGTGACTGGTTTTGCCTTTTGCGGCAGCTGGCAGCCATTTTGTTCATGTGCCCACTGTGCTCAGCATTCCAAATGAACCTGCAGGCTCAAAAAGGATGGTGGCCCCTGGCCTACAGGAATGTGTAAACACCTTAAGAACAAGTTGCTAAGTTTTGTCAAAAGATGTTTTTTGCTTCTGTCAAGGAGTGGCAGCGACAACACCAGGCCCCCTTCCTTCTCACCCCCACCCACATTATCAAGCCCAGCATCTAGCAGGCCTGGGGGGGTCACAAATGCACCTCGTAAAGACCTTCACACCAGTCAGCTGATCAAAGGTGGCTAGCCCTTTAAGAGTCAGGCAGGGACTGACAGATGGCCCTTGGACAGCAAGCTGACAATCGTGTTGAGGAGCTCTGCCCTGAGGGCAGGGAAAGGCACTTGGTCCCTCATAGGCTTGATCACACCCACTAGGATTGACAACCTCCAGGGGCCTGGAGGTCTCCTGTTCTTACAAATGACTTCCAGGCTAGAGAGCCATTCCTCTGGACAAAATGGCTTCTTGGGAGGGGGAACTTTATGGCATACAATACCAAGATCCCTCCCCAAACCCTGCCCTCTCCAGGCTCCATCCTCCAAATATTCAGGTACTTCTCAACCCAGAGCTGGCAACCCTAACATGCCCATAGGGCTTCTGTGCACAGTGAGACCACTGGGCGTACTGCAGGCCTGGCGAGGGCCTTTTAAAGTCTTGAAGGAGCAGGCCAGGCCAGCTCTAGGTGCCAGCTCCGAGGGGAGTAGAGCTAGATGAGAGGAGAAGACATGGAACAGGGTGGTGCTTAACACCCTCCCCTCTCTGCCTGAGGTCAAGGGAAGGCACTTCAGACAAACTGGATCCTGCTGTGTGATGGCCATGGCCTGGGATCCTACATCTTCCTTCAAAGAGTGCTTGATGGATCCATCTGATCAGGAGCTTCCAAAGTCACCTCCAAACACTACCTCGGGCGAAACTCAGTGGCAGCTAGGGTTGCCAAGTCCTACCTGCATGATGCCGGGGGGACTCCTTGCCTGCCCAGGAGTCTTCGCGCATGGGGCACGATGATGTCACCCGGAAGTGACATCATCGTGTCGGGCATGTTAGGGCAGGACCTCTGAAATTCGAGGGAAAACCATAGAGTTTTCCCTTGAATTACAGAACATCCCCCTTAAAACGTGCCCAATGCAATGACATCTCCTCCGGGTGGCGTCATCGTGCTGGGCACATCGCAGCAGCCCAGCAATTTGAGGGTGGGGTTCCCCCTGGTGGCCCAATCCGGGCCGGTGGGGAGCGGGCCGCTGGAGCAGGGGTTTCCCCACCCCCCGGGCCGACTTGGGAACCCTAGTGACAGCTTAGGGAGTGAAAATACACCTCAAGAAACATTAATAGTTGACCCTGATTATTTTTGCTGTCCTTTGTCAAGATTGGACCTAAAGCATCTGAGGACCTGAAGCACCTGATCATGTGGTGAGCAGATCTGAAAATCCTGGGAGAACTGGGCTTACTCCAGGAGGAACTGTGCACAGAACTGGAGACTCCCAGTTTGAGTCCTGACATCTGTGGCATTTCTGGGATGCTGCTCCTAAACTGGAACCTTCAAAGTTTGCCTCGAAAATTTGTTTTTGTTGGAATCTAATGGCAACTGTATCAGCAACACGGGTCAGATTCTGTTGCTGAAAGGTAAAGGACAGAACTCGGTCACCTTAAATTCTGTTGAATATAAGCTGCTGATCTGTGCGCCGGATTGCAGCTGAACGCTGCTAGAGTCCATCCTGCCAATCAACATTTAACTGTGGAAGAATAAAACTATATTGTACCAATAAATTAGGAAATAAAGCTTTTAATGAAAGCGTCTGAACAATACACATAAAGGCTCTCTGCAATAATTACGTGGATCCTGGAGGTTAATTACGAATAAATTATTAAATGTCTCATGGGCTTTGCTGACTTGCACTGGAGGACTTAGTAGTGGAATTTAAAAGGTTATCCTGTCATAAATGGGTGTTTATACCCGAACGGACTCCTTAACGGTCATGGTAATGAGGTGATGATGTCTTAGTGTCGGACGTTTCTGGATGCCTTGTAAACCGAGATGCTGTTTCGGTGTTGATAAAATGTAAGGGTCCCCAAACTTTTGAGCCTGTAGGCACATTTGGAATTTTGACACGGCACAGTGGGCACTGCAACAAAATGGCTGCCACATGAGGCTGAACCAGCCACAAAATGATTTCCACAGTGTAGATCCTTGTGCAACGGTGGCAACTGCTGCCAAAGCAACATTTTAAAAAAACCTGAACAGCCAATCAAATCTCCAACAGCCAATCAGAAGTGTTGCTGTGGTGGGCAAAAGCCCTACCTGGTCTAATACACTTGTCAAAGCCAAAAAAGAAGTTAGTGGGTGCCAGGGAAGCAAGCATTTGGAAGAAGAGGAGGAGGAGGAAGAGAGAGGAGGAGGAGGAGATTGGATTTATACTCCGCCCTTCACTACCCAAAGGAGTCTCAGACTGATTTCCCATGAGGCACTGCTCTGGTGTCGTTCTTCCCTTTGCCCCAATTGTGTGCTTGAATTTCCCACTATTTGCCCTGCACCACATTTTGACCCGCGGCTTCACCCGAATTTCCCCACGGCTTCAGTGATCCTGTTTTTTGAGGATCACTGAAGCCATGGGGGAATTTGGGCGAAGCCGCAAGTTAAAATGTGGCATGGGGCAAATAGTGGGAAATTCAAGCACACAATCAGGGCAAAGGGAAGAATGATGCTGGAGCAGGGCCTCATGGGAAATTGGTCTCAGAGTGGCTTACAATCTCCTTTCCCTTCCCCTCCCCACAACAGACACCCTATGAGGCAGGTGGGGCTGAGAGAGCTCTTTCAAGGACTGCCCTTGAGAGAACAGCTCTGAGAGAAGTTATGATTGACCCAAGGTCACACCAGCAGCTGCAAGTGGGGGAGTGGGGAATCAAACCCGGTTCTCAAAGATTAGAGTCCATGCTCCTAACCACTACACCAAACTGGCTCTCTTCATCGTCATACATGTGGTATGACCGCTATGGCCATCTTCAGAGGCCCTACTTCAGGTGCCCTTCACCTTCTGAGATGAGGTGGGTGGCAGCTCAGGAGAGGGCCTTCTCAGTTGTGACACCAAAGCTCCGGAACTCTCTGTCCAGGGAGATTTGTCTGCCTCTTCTGTTGCCATCTTCCATCAGCGGGTGAAGACATTGTGGTTTGGTTTGGGGCTCCACCAGTGACCCCTCCTTCCTGCCGAATGTTTTAATTGTTGTTTGTACTTCTTTGTTTGCATTTTAACTCTGGTTTTAATAAAGTGTGATCTTTTCCCGGCTGGTTTTAAAATGTGATTTTATTATATGTGTTTTAATTTGGCCCTCGGAGGCCCTTGCAGGAGCAGAAGTGCAAGATATACATTTTGCAAAATAATAAACATAACAAGATGTGCAAAGTGTACACTTCCCTTCCAGTCCAGCCCCTAGCACTGTGCATTCAGAGTTCCATTACAAAACAAGCAGTTCCATTTCTCCTCCTCCTCCTCCCTGCTAATAGGTGCCACTGATGTCTTTGTATGGGCAGCCCCAGTTGAGGGGGAAGCACAGAGGTGGATCAGCGCAATACTCTCATGTAAACCTGTTTGGTTGTATTCTCTTTTAAAAATTTGCATAGCAAACTTCCCCCCCACACACACACTCTTCTCTACTGACAACCATTTTTCATGGATCTGGCACTAGGGCTGCCAAGTCAGCCCGGGGGGCGGGGGATCCCCCGCTAAAGGGGTTCCCAATCCGCCGGCCAGCATTTGGCCAGCGGGGGAACCCCACCCCCGACGTCGTCCAGTGAGGACGACGTAATGAGGTCACCGGAAGTGACACAGCACGTTGGGGGCGTTGCCAGGGCGACGCCCTCAACGTGCTGTGTCACTTCCGGTGACGTCGATGGGAGAGCGCGCAAAGTGCACGCACCAGAAGAAACTCCTGGCGAGAGGAGGACTCCCCCCCGCCGGTGAGTTTTCAAGACTTGGCAACCCTATCTGGCGCCTGTGAGTAAAATACCTGTCACGCCCATAGAATTGTTTAGGCCAGGGCTGTAGCCAAGATTTTGTAATTCGGGGGGCCTTTAAATAAGTTGGGGGGCACTGACATCACAAAATAGAAAATAAAATAAACATGAAATTTTTAAAAGCTCACTCTTGCAGCGTTCATACTCTGCTTGCCTATGTGAGGAAGCAAGCCATGTTTGGGGAAGGCGTGGTGATGGGGAGATCTCCAGGTGGCTCAGAAAGTTGGGAGTCCTTGAGGCGGCCCAGAGAGCCAGGGAGCCTGGAACGTCAGGGGGCCAGGCCCCAAAATGCCCTGCTGTAGCTACGGGCCTGGTTTAGGCTCAGCCTTACTTCCTATGTGTCCCGCGTTCTTTGCACAGTGCTGAAGCAGTGGGGTTACCTGTTCATACTGTAGAGTTCTGAGAGCCCCGCTGGGGTTATGGGAATCCCTTGCTCTGCAGCCCCATCCCTGGCGCTGATCAGTTGGCCAGTGGGAGGCGGGACTTAACGGCAGCAAATTGAGGCCTAGGCCTCTGCCATCGGCGACGTGTTGCCATCACGTCTGGCATGCACTGGAAGTGATATCATCAGGGCTCTTTTTCTAGCAGGAACTCCTTTGCATATTAGGCCACACACCCCTGATGCGGCCAATCCTCCAAGAGCGTACAGTAGCCCCTGTAAGAAGAGCTCTGTAAGCTCTTGGAGGATTGGCTACATTAGGGTGTGTGTGGCCTAATATGCAAAGGAGTTCCTGCTAGAAAAAGATGCCTGGATATCATTATGTAGCCGGAGGCATAGGGATGCTCTGATATTTGGGAAAACTATGGTTAAAAACAGCTTCTACCATAGAGTTTTTCTCAAATATGAGAGTGTTCCCATGCTACTAGCAACATGCAGGGGTCCGTTGGGGCCGGAGCGAGGCGTAGTGAAGCTCCGCCAGCTCAGGAGTGGCCACTAGGGCAGCCATGGGCCGAATCAGATTCTTTAATCTGATTCAGCCCGCCGCCGAATTGCCACCGAAATTCGGTGGCAACTTTAAAAGCCACTGGAGGGGAGGGGGTTTGAGGGAGAGGCTCCAAACTTGCAGGGTAGCTGCTGGGGCCTCTCCTTGAAATACCCACCAAGTGTCAAGAAGATTGGACCAGAGGGTCCAATTCTACATGCCCCCAAACAGGTTGCCCCCATTCCCTCCATTGTTCTCTATGGTAGGAAAAAAGTTAACATTTTTTTCCCACCATAGAGAACAATGGAGGGGATGGGACAACCTGTTTGGGGGCCCATAGAATTGGACCCCGTGGTCCAATCTTCTTGAAACTTAGTGGGTATTTCGAGGAGAGGCCCCAGCAGCTACCCTGCAAGTTTGGAGCCTCTCCCTCAAACCCCCTTTCCTCCAGCCCCTCATATACCCTATGAGTTTTTGCCATTGATTTCAATGGCCCATAGGGTATAATGGGGCTGAAACTGACATTCCCTTTCTGACACACTTCTGGTGATGTCAGGGGACGTGGCATATGCTAATGAGTTATGCTAATGAGTTATGCTAATCAGCTCCTGCACCTCTTTTTCTACGAAAGGACCCCTGGGCAACATGATTAGGTTTGCCACCGCAGGCCCTTTCCTTCTGCCAGTGGGGGTGGGGGTGGGAGGGAGCTTTCTGGGAGTGGGGGGGCAATGTTGCTGTGCACGATGTCCCAGGTATGATGCTGTCACACGGAAGTGATGCCATCTCACTGGGGATGTCGAACAATGACACTCTGGTATTTTGGACACAATTCTATGGTTACCATAGAGTTTTACGCAAAATACCGGAGCATCACCACACAACATCCCGGGCATGATGACATCACTTCCATGTGACCTCATCGTGCCGGGGACATTGTACCCGGCCATGGCTATTGGAGGTGGAGCTTCCCCTCACTGGCCAGCTGGCCGGCAGTGGGCTGGAGCCCGTGAAATCAGGGGATTCTCCGCTCCCGCCTAGGGGCTGGCAACCCAAAACATGATTATGTCATTTCCAGGGCATGTCAGAAGTGCCATCATTAGGGAAAGAGGCCTAGGATTCAATTTGTGCCAGTAAGTCCCCCCCCCAGTTGTCAGGGGGTAGCTGGCAACCATGTTGTACAGACTGTTTCTCCTCAAGCACCACTCCCCCTCCTTCAATTCATTTTCTTTAATAACATGGCATGACAGCGGTCTCATGAAAGCAAGCAAAAAAGTACAGAAACTTCCACCCACAACCTCCCACAGTAAACAAAATCAGTTTATCGTGCAAATGGCGCCACCACAGATATGTGCATGCGAACCGCGACATATACACTGGGCCCCAGTGTATATGGATTAAACGTTCTATCTTTCAAGATGAACTGTTCAGACTTGCCTGGTTGGTATGCAGGAGCATTACCAAGCAGTTTCTGAATAGCGAAACAACCCAGATCACAGTCAATCTCTGCATTCTAACTTTGGGATTTTAATGCACTGGGAAATGCAGTTGATCAGCGGAAACTTAAATAAGATCTGGGAACAGGCTTTTTTTTCTATCCCGTCTCAAAGGCTGCAGGCAACAAACCTTCACATATCTTGATTTCCTCAACTAATCTGTATGCCAATGTGACTTTTTCGCTTCACGCCATTCCTCAGCTCCCCCCCCCCCCCCATCCCAGTAATGGGCAGCTACTGTTATGTGGTATTCACCTTGCTTCAATGATGTTTAAACTAGCAGGTTATTACCCTTTGGCAATTTCCACTTCATGAAAGTGGCAATTGCACCTTGCAAACAAACAAAACCAAGACAGGTTAGGGCCAAAATACACATTACGTTTGGCACATGTCAGGTCATGTGTGTCCAACCTAACTCCGGAGATGGAACACATGGAACCAGAGGAAGAAAACAGCCCTCTCCAGTGGTAGAAATGGTGTGGGACAGAAGAAGAAGAGGGGCTGGATTTATACCCTGTCCTTCACTACCCAAGGGAGTCTCAGGGTGGCTTACAATCTCCTTTCTCTGCTCCTCCCCACAACAAACACCTTGTGAGGTAGGTGGGGCTGAGAGAGCTCTTTCGAGAACTCGCCTTGAGAGAACAGCTTTGAGAGAACTGTGACTGACCCAAGGTCACGCCAGCAGCTGCATTTGGAGGAGTGGGGAATTAAACCCGGTTCTCCCAGATTAGAGTCCGCTCTCTTACCCACTACACCAAACTGGCAGGAAGTCCCTCTTTCTCCATCACAGCACATGGGGGCAACAAAAACATTTTTTTAAGGTTAGTCCACACTCTAACATTTAACTACGAGTTAGGTCGGCACCACTGGTTTATACCCTGACTATTGCTGCAAGGATTTTCAGACCTGAAGTTCAAAATCTCGTGTTTGGATCCTCCCCCAGTGAATGAAATACATTGCTTGGAAAGGAATGTTCATTGTTCAAAGAGAGAAAAGAGTATAGCTCTGCTGTTTACTCAGCAGAACACTTCTCCAGACAAGGGTATGCAGATAGCATTCGAAGCTCCATCCCCCTGACTCGAAGCTCTTCAGTCCTAGGAGGAGCTATACCAAATTGATACCAAATCCGGAGGGGTGGGAACGACGAGGAAAGAATTCCATTTTTTACATAAAATAAGACGTGAGATAACGCACTCATCTCATTCGTGCTTCCTTACCTTGCCCCATATTTTAAAAAATAAACAACTTACTTGCCCTGATGAGGTATGACCCTTCTCCCAGTAGTCCTAGTCAACTAAAAAGAGATAATATTTCATGCGGTTTGACAACTAGCTGCCCTCTTTCATATCTGAAAGCCATCCTTCACAAGACTCTGCTAAAATGACATTTTGATACTTCTCAATTATTTTCAGGCAGTGGCTTCCCTATCAACTTTATTAATCATTGTGATCATACCCAGAGTCTTGAACGCAATGATTTGTGTTCCCTTGCAAATGTCTGCCATATGATTTATTGATGATTTTTTTTTTTAAATCCCAGTAGCTGTGGAGAAGTTTCACACATGTTACACACAGCTCTCTCAGGAAGTCAGAAGAAAAAAATCAATGCAATTTTGCCTTATCTTTATGAATGCCTCAGGTAATTTCCTGAAAGGACTGCTACTGTTAGGGCTGAACTAAAACAGGGTGCCACTTTTCATTCTTGCGCCAAATGGCCCCTCTTTTTCTCAGCCTTATGTTGACCCTCTTCCCGAAATGTGTATTTGTGTTTCAGTTTAGCAATAATTCCTTATGCAGTTATCTGCATGGGAACATATATGTCAATGTGACCAGGGGCGTAGACTTTTTAAATCCGAGGGGGGGGGCGGGGGCTCTCTTGTGCGAGCTCGAGATTATGTCCCCGCCGGTCTCCCCCCCCCGCCCCAGGGAGCCGCCGCCGCCTCCTTCCCTCCCCCGGGCCGTGCCCACCTGCCCGCCCGCCGCGCTCCCCGCCCCCTCCCTCTCTCTTCCCGCTTACCTTGGGTGCCGTTGGCGGCGTAGGATTGCTGCTGCTGCTGCCTGCAGCCGGGGGCCGGCGCGTCGCCCTTGCGGGCCCCCGGCTCCCGCTCCACCTCGCGCTCGGGGCGTGCGGGGGTGATGCAGATGAGTGCCGCCTCTCTCCCCCCCCCCACCCCAGGGAGGCAGGAGGGCAGGCCGGGGGTGAAGGGGAAGGAGAGGCGGCAACGGCCGGCTGACTGGCCACTGGGCGCTCCATTTTGCCGGGGGTGGCTGAGCCCTCACGGAAAATTTCGGGGGGGGGGGCTCGAGCCCCCCCGTAGTTGATGCCCATGAATGTGACCCATTGACATAAACACAAAACACCAGAATTACGCATCATCACCTGAAGGGCGATCCTATTGGCTGTCTCCGTTTACAAAAGTAAATGTTACAAAAAGGTGGAGCTGCCATTGCAAACACACACCAAAAGACAGTCGATAAACAATGCCTGCCTGTAAGGTTTCGAAGCCGGCATGCAATCAGTTTTTAATTCCAATCTAAGAAGTAAAGACAAAAAGTTAAAAAAAAAGAAAATCTTCTTGCAGAAAACACTTGCAATTACACGAGTTACAGAAGAACAACATGTAGGAGCAGTATGAGAAATATCATGGTATCAGAAGAAAACCTTCAACATGTAAAAAATATGACACCAATTTTGCAATGAAAAAATCCATCCCCTGCCTCCCCCCCCCACCCCCAATCTGGATCTTTCGTGAAACATCTTACAGTCCTTAAAACATACCTTCTCCATGAAAATTCTGGGCAGACAATATTATGACTACAGTGTGTTGTAGTTAAGGAAATGGCAGCATTGAAGATAAGCGGATGTTTCTCTTGTCAGTTTGTGCTTTCATACTGATGTGGTGTTACACTGTACTTGCACACAGACAGAAAGAGAAAGCCTGCAGTTATGACCAAGGCCGGATAATAGACAGAGACGTTCCAGGGGAGAAATGCCATGCAGAAGTGTCTAAGGGGACCAACTTTCAGTGAGGAACATTAATTGACAGCACTGAGGTAAATTATCCTGCCACTTTGTGATCCACCAATTTATCTGAAATATCTGCTAGGGGCATGACATTTACTTGCCAAGCAGGTGAAATAATTCATTGCTTTCCCCCCGTCTGTTGAAGCCTCAAAGGGGTTTTCTTTCTTTTGGCTTAACTCTTTAGTACCGGTGATTTTTATAGTCCATTCAGGCATCACATGAAATGTGGTGTTCTTGCTTGATTATATTTAGCCTGTGAGACTGCTTTGAAAAATTATGGTGGCTCTTGAAAGAATTCATGTATACCCAGTCCTCTACTAAGCACCTTTATGGAGTATGCTAAAAGTCCTTTGTTTTGAGAGAAATCTACACAAAATCTCCCATTTTCACACATGCTTAAAGTGTCTTCAACAGAGTATGCCAACCTTCGGCCTTTCAGGTGGTGCAGAAGCCCCCTATTTTGAGACAACCATGAGTATGACGGTTGGTCAGTCACATACCTTCTATGAAATATAGATATCTTGCCTTACTTAGTGAAATCGAGGCAACTTTCAACATTTAAAACATAATGGCTTGGACCTGACCAGGTTTTCCTACTCATGAAAAAGAGAGAAGGGGGTTTCCTTTGGACCAGCAAATAGGGTTGCCAAGTCCCTCGAGCTTACCGGTGGGGGGGAGTCCTCTGCTGGCCGGGAGCTTCATCGGTGCGCGCGCAAAGTGCGCACACCGGCTGACGTCACCAGAAGTGACGTCAGCACATTGGGGGCATTGCCAGGGCGACGCTCTGGCAATCGCCCCAAAACTCTATGGTATCATAGAGTTTTGGGGCGATTGCCAGAGCGTCGCCCTGGCAACGTGCCCAATGCGATGACGTCACTTCCGGGTAATGTCATTATGTGAGGGAAGTTGTCCAGGCTGGACGACTTCGGGGGCGGGGTTTCCCCCGCCGGCCGAATGCTGGCCGGAGGATCGGAAACCCCTGTAGCGGGGGATCCCCTGCCCCCCAGGCTGACTTGGCAGCCCTACCAGCAAAAAGACTATGCTGAGGATCATGGGGCCTACCTGGAGAAAAGCCATGTGCATCCCAGATCTAGGTTTGCCATCCTTCAGGTGGTTTTAGTACAAAAATACAACACTGAGGCTGTAGCACTGTGTAAAGAAATACAAATGGATCTGTAAAGTCCGAAAGCTAGTCTTACTGAAAATTTATAGTATAAACAGCTGACATCTTAGCTAACATCTAATACATTCAAACAAATTCAATATGGTCCACACAGGACTCCTTAGACAAAATCCAACTTCCAAAATTTTCAAATACAATTCAATACATAGAATACAGCCAAAGTGTTCTCTGGAGTGGTCAGTGGTGACGAATGCTCAGGTTCTCTTCGGCTGAGGACAGACTAGGAAAGTGGGGCTGGAGAGCTCTGCTTCAGAAGCGGGGGAAGGGAGCCAGTTCAAACAGCTGCAGCTGTTCTCCGGCTCCCTTCCATACTCACCCGTGTGGGAGCCGCTTCCCTGCCACCTCAGAGGGACACCGGCAGAAAGCGGTGTCCAGGGGCCATCTGCCGCTTGGATCCCGCTTCCTGGCTGTGTGGACGGAAGGAGGTGGGATTCAAGCAGAGGCGGTGGTGTGAACGCGCCACCGCAGAGAGATGCACATGAGCGCTCATGCACCCATGCGCACAAGCAGCACCAATACAGGAGGTGGGGAGATTTTAAATTTTTAGAGTGCTGCTGCGGCCATGCGCATGGGTGCCAATGTTCCCTCTAAGCTGTGGAGTCTTGTGAGAAAAAAAATCTACTTGGTGAGCTGCTGACATTAAAGTTGTGAGTGAGCAATTTGGCTGCTGCATTAATTAGCTTGCTCTGGAGCCATCCTTCCTGAGTTAAGACAAAAATCTATGAGTCAGAAGCTAAAAAACTGTGAGCTAGCTCACACTAACTCAGCTTAGAGGGAACACTGATAGGCGCCCAAGCGCATATTGCTGAAACGGCCCCGCCACGAGCTGCAGAGGCCGGCCTACCCAGGGCCTCTCCACAGCAGTCTGAATGCTCTGTTCCAGCATGCTCCTGCAGGAAACTGGCCAGTCAGAACGCGCAGCCCCGGGCTAGTTTTCCCCCGCAGCTTTTGCTCCTGCTGCCGTCCCGAGGCAGATTGCAAGTCTGTCTTCAGCCGAAGCTGGCAACCCTGACTAATGTGGAGCTGTAGCCTTTAGGAATCCTCACACATACACACACCTGCAAGTATCACAGGTCCCGCCTCTTGTTTATTATATTTGTATCCTGCCCTCCCTGTGGACGGGCTCAGGGCGGCTCACATACATTGGCCCATTGTGCCTGGTCAGCATAAAACAGTTAAAAACAGGAATAAAACAATCATACGATAAAAATCAACAAATTAAAGTGCTCACAGTGATGGTCATGTCTTCAATAATTAAAAGATTGTGTACAATAAGGTGTAATACCAATATCCCACTTCAGTGGTATTCAGGCCTCCCACGGTACCATAGGCGTCAACTACGAGGGGGCTCGAGGGCTCGAGCCACCCCCGAAATTTCCCGGGGGGGGGGCTCAGCCTCCCCCGGCAAAATGGAGCACCCACCGGGTTCCCCCGGCCCTGCCCTGCCCACTCCCAGCAGGCTGGTGACAAAGCGCAGCGGCTCCTAGTCGCAGCGGCGCCACGCCTCTTCCTCCTCCTGGTTCTGTTCTGGGCTGCAAGTGGGCCATGGTGCACAGATGAGGCTGCGTGCGGTGCGGGCGGCAGCGGCGGCGGGTGGTGGTTTTGCTGCTGGCTCTCTCCTGGGGGGCTCCTGCAGCGGGCGGGGCAGAAAGGGAGTGACCAGGCCCGGGGGGGTGGCGGGGACATGGTTCCAGCGGGTGCGCACGCTCTGCGCGCGCGCACAAGAGCCCCCGCCCCCCTTGGGGAATTCAAAACTCGACGCCCCTGCACGGTACTATGACTCAATCTCCATGCAGGGCCAACCTTCTACCACAGATGTTACAGTAATTGGTGGTAGAAGTGGTAATGATGGTAATGGTGGCAGCTCCTAGTTGAAAGCCTGGTGGAAGAGCTCCATCTTGCAGGCCCTCTGGAACTGCATAAGGTCCTGCAAGGCCCTGATCTCCTCTGGGAGCTCATTCCACCAGATGGGAGCTGCCATCGAAAAAGCCTTGGTCCTAATGACGGCGAGCCTGGCTTCCTTGGGGCCTGGAATATTCAAACGGTGTTGTGACCTGACCATGGTGCTGTCTGGGGTATATATGGGGAAAGGCGGTCCCTCAGGTATGCCGGACCCTGGCCATATAGGGCTTTAAAGGTAAGCACCACCACTCTGAAGCAAATTTGGTATGCTATTGGCAGCCAGTGCAGTGCCTTCCACACAGGCCAGATGTGCTCCCATCTAGGGAGGCCCATCAAGAGCCTGGCCATGACATTCTGCACTAGCTGCAGCTTCTGGATTTGCAACAAGGGCAGCCCCATGTAGAGAGCATTACAGTAGTCTAGTCTCGAGGTGACGATTGCATAGATCACTACAGCCAGATCATCGCGGCTGAGGAAGGGAACCAACTGCCAAATCAGCCAAAGATGGTAAAAGGCTGATTTAGCAGTGGCCGCCACCTGGGCCTCCATTGTTATGGAGGGATCCAGAAGCACTCCCAAACTCCTAACCACTGGCCCGGGCAACAATAGTGCCCCATCGAAGGTCAGGAGCAGGAGCCCCTTCCCCAAGCCACCCCGACTCAGGCACAGGACCTTCGTCTTTGCCAGATTTAATTTCAGCCAGCTCAGCCTAAGCCAACCAGCCACAGCATGTAATGCCCGGTCCAGATCTTCCAGACTGGAGTCTGGCCATCCACCCAACATCAGATAGAGCTATGTGTCATCAGCATACTGGTGACACCCCAGCCCATACCTCCAGGCAATCTGAGCAAGGGGGCACATATAGATGTTAAAAAACATTGGGGAAAGAACTGCTCCCTGAGGCACACTGCATTCAAGTGGATGTCTCCTGGACTGCTGTTTCCCAAGTGCCACCCTTTGTCCCAGACCCTGGAGAAAGGAAACAAGCCATTGCAAGGCAAGTCCCTGTATCCCCAAGTCGACGAGACAGTGGGTCAGCCGCTGATGGTCAACTGCGTCAAACGCAGCTGACAGATCTAACAACAGCAATACTGCCAAACTGCCCTGATCCAGATGCCTCCGGAGGTCCTCAGTAAGGGCAACCAGCACTGTCTCTGTCCCATGTCCTGGGCGAAAGCCAGACTGGAAGGGGTCTAGGATGGAAGCATCATCCAGAAAGCCCTGTAACTGTGTCGCCACTACCCTCTCAACTTGCCCAAAAAGGACAGATTGGAAACTGGCCGATAGTTGGCCAATTCAGCCGGATCCATAGTTGACTTTTTAAAGGAGAGGGCGGACCATCACTTCCTTGAGTGCCCCCGTGAACTGCCCTTCAAAGAGGGACTTGTTGATAATCTGTGAGAGTCCAAGGGATTGCAGTCAGCAACAGGTATTCTTAACCAGAAAGTCCTTTATTGCAAACAGGTCCAATAGTCATCTGCAAGTCTTGTGTTAGTAATGCTGGGCAGGTGTGGGGAAGGGGCCAGGTATTCCTGCATAGCTATCTGGCACGAAGGGCCGGCTATGGTGGCCTCATTGAGCCAGTCAGCACTTCTCTATTTCCCCTGGAAAGTCTATTTAACTTTAATTAAATTACCAGTGTCTCCTAAGAAATTTAAATGCCCCCTAACTTAAAAAATCTTGGCTACGGGCCTGCTCATAGGCCTCTTCCACAGCAGAAGGTGCCTTGGATTGGGAAAAAGTGTAAGAATTCATGAAACAGATATGTATGGTCCAACCTCTGTCATGATAGTGAGGCCACTGTAATTCTAAGAACAACTATCTGGAAGGGGAACGGGGAAAGGGGTGTTACATTCTGAGATCTCCTATTTGGAAGCATGACAAGTTCAGAGATCTTGCATAACAGTCACCAAGGCACTGTAACCACACTCAAATTAAAATGTCCAACTCCAAAAAAAATATTAAAAAAATATAAGAATTTGTAATCTCTTCAAAATGAGATTATTACAGAGGATATTACCTGGCAGGGAACACATTCTAATTAAATCCCTGATCTGTCAGACTAGCATTATTACAATGCTCAGTCCTGTCTAATCACATAATTATCCAATAATAGGGAAATACAGTGGCAGCAGACTCAAAAGGCATAGCCCTTGGGAAGAGGTCTTAATGCTCTTTTATCAGGATACTGTTGGAGTCTTTGTAACCTGGACAGATCTAACAATTTCTTAAAAGCCAAAAAATGCCATTGGCCCTGATCCAATTATGCTTAGGGTCACACCAGATGTTCAGAGAGACACAGATCGAGAAAGCTCAACATTTGGTACAGTTCTCAAAAGTTACAGGGGAAGGATATAATGTGGAGGGGAGAAGAGAGGAGTGGTGCTTAACCCTGTCCAAAACTATTACCACCTTCCCTACCCTTCCAAAATTCAGCCTGTGCTTAAGAGAGTGGTGAATTCCACCCAACTGATGGCCATCTTTATTCCTCCATTTCCTTCATTCCAGAGCATTCTGGGATTTGTAGTTCCCAGCAAGTCTGATATTATTGCTTGGGGGCCCTAAGAATATTAAGTCCAGAGTCCCATCTCCAAAATTGTTTAAAAATCAAAATCTGGTAAGTGGAAAAGAACATGGCAAATGTCCTTACCCAAACCCTGCCCTCCTCAGACTCCACCCCTCAAATCTCCAGGTGTTTCCCAGTCCAGAGCTGGCAACCCAATCTTTAATCTTTTTTTTTTTAAACCTTCTCCAAAGTTACTGAAGGTAAACTGACCTTTTAAAAAGATTCAGTATAAATTTTCATAGGTCAGTTGAAATGGACCTGCATTAATATAATTTATATCACACTTTTCATTTGATTGCTCTTTTCTTGCCTTCACAAGAACTAGAGGAAGTGATTTTTTAAATATATATATATATATTCTACAAGGAGAGAGAGAATGGAATGATTTTGCCCAAGGTCATCCAGCCCAACATTCTGATTTATGAGATCTGGGAGTTCACTATAATTTGCGAAGGCCTGCGGCTAGACGACTGGTAGGGGAGCAGATCCACAGACTGAGTAACTTCTTCGTGTGGGGCAGGGGCGGTGCCAGCTCCACAGATGCAGGAGCATATGAATTCTGCAGCTTTGCGCTCCAACGACTATACAGTCCTCAGCAGAACCCCACCTTCCTAAGCCCACCGACTTCAACAGATTTAGAATGGCGTAACGGTACCTGCAGAGCGGTGGACACCATCCACCATTTTAAAGTGATATAAAAATGCTGACAGGAACAAAGTGGATTCCTTTGAAATGGGGTGTTGGAGGAGAGTTTTACAGATACTGTGGGCTGCCCAAAAGACAAATAAGTGGGTTCTAGATCAAATCAAGGCTGAACTCTTTCGTCATGAAATACTGCAGGAGGAGGGCGACAGCCCAGTGGAGAGCATCTGGGTGAGGATAAGGGAAGGAAGGACAAACAGTACTGTGGTTGGAGTTTGCTACAGGCCTCCTGACCAGGATGAGGTGGATGCTGCCCTCCTTGAACCAGCTTGACAGGGTATCCAAACAACATGACCTGGTAGTTATGGGTGACTCCAACTTCTCTGATGCGTGCTCGGAGACTAACTCTGCAAAGCACCCACAGTCACACAACTTCCTGACCTGCAAAGCATCCACAGTCACGACCACTTCCTTCATCAAATGGTGGAAGAAGCTACAAGAGGCGCTCAGCCATTTTGAACTTAATATTGATCAACAGGCAAGAGATGGTACATGGGGTGAAGGTAGTGGGGACCTTAGGGGGAAGTGACCATATCCTGCTAGAATTCCTTTTGCAGTAGGGGACCAAGGAAATTCATAACCACACCTGTATGTTAGATTTCGGTAAGGCAGACTTTAATAAACTCAGAGGTATGATGAGCAGGGCTCGATTTCAGCAGGAACGCACAGGAACGCCGTTCCGGCTGGTCTCCGAGCCTGCCCCGCCCCCTCCCTGCCTGTCCTGAGCTTTTTACACTTAAAGGGAAAGTTCCTGCAGAGAGCCAGCAGGAATAAGCTCCACCGGGTGCTTTCCCTTTAAGAGCAAAAAAAGCCAGCAGGAGAAAGCCCCGCCCGGAGATTAAGCACAGGGGCTAGGCTTTCTGCATTTGGCTTGCCGAACGTCGCATGGCTTTTCCTGCTCCAGTAAGTTCTCTGTTCTCTTTTCCCTCTCTCTCTCTCTCTGCCCCCCCTTTCTTTCTGTCTTTCTTTCTGTCTTTCTCTCTTTGGCCCCACCTTTCTTTTATTCCTTTCTCTTTCTCTCTCTCCCTCCCCCCTTCCTTTCTCTCTCCTCCACCTACCTACCTTCCTTCCTTCCTTTCTCTGTCTGTCTACCTTCCTTCCTTCTTCCTTCCTTTTCCTTCCTTCCTTTTTCTCTCTCCCCTCACCAACCTCTTCCTTTCTTCCTTCCTTCCTTCCTCTGTCTACCTTCCTTCCTCCTTCCTTCCTTTTTCTTCCTTCCTTCCTTTCTCTCTCTCTCCCCCCACCTACCTCTTCCTTCCTTCCTTCCTTCCGTTCATTCTGTTTTTATTTAAAAAAATTGAAAAGGGGGGGAGGGATGTAAAAAAGCAGAGAGCCCAGGAAATGCTGGTTTTGACAATATCTTTAATTTTTGAGAATCTCTTTAGTTTTCTCATGGCATCTTCTGCTTAAGAAAAGTAACTTTGAAGCCTGAGTTCATTGTTGTGTCTTGTTGGGAATGGCTTGCAAATATATGTGTGTCTAAAGTCTGTATTAAAGTGGTTTGGCGCTTAATGCCATGTAAGAGAAAACATCTGAAAAAGTAGCTTCATTGTTGTGTGTGTTGTCAGAACACTTGACTGTTGGGGGGCACTTTGGGGGACATCTGCAGAGAACCAGAGTTGTAACTAAAAATGAGCATGGTCAGCTGCACTTTGGAGATTGCCTGTTTTGTGACATTTAAAAAAGTGGGCAGAGTTTCTGAAGAAGATGATTGTCCCTCTTCTCCTGCCAATGGATTGACATCTGCCTTTAATGGGCCAGCAAAGTTGATGTTCTTAAACCTCTTAATAAGAGAGATTTCTGCTTCTGAGGAGTTCCAACGATTGGTGATCTTGTGATGGTAGTGATACTTTTATGTGATAAAGACCACCTGTTCACAGGATAATTTTTCCTGTGGGACAGACTCTGCATGGTAACCACTCCACTGGTACATAATTGCTTGTAAAAAGTATTATAGTGTAATAATTCAGGTGGGTAGCCGTGTTGGTCTGAAGCAGCAGAACAAAGTTGGAGTCCAAAGTTTCATCCAAGGTATAAGCTTTTGTGTGCATGCACACGTCTTCCATCTGAAGAAGTGTGGGTGGCACATGAAATCTTATACCTTGAATAAAATTTTGTACCTTGAATAAAATAGTCCACAAACTACTCCCATCCAGTGCATCCACAAACCTAGAAGAAGAAGAGATTGGATTTATACCCCGCCCTTCACTACCCAAAGGAGTCTCAGAGCGTCTTTCAAACTCCTTTCCCTTCCCCTCCCAACAACAGACACCCTGTGAGGTAGGTGGGGCTGAGAGAGCTCTGAGACAACAGCTGGTACAGAGCTATGGCTTGCCCAAGGTCATCCAGCAGGTGCAAGGGGGGAGTGGGGAATCAAACCCGGTTCTCCCAGAATAGAGTCCACACACTTAACCACTACACCAAACTGGCTCCTAGCGTTGTTCTGCCAGTGAACTAGGGTTGCCAACTCCAGGTTGAGGAAATCCCTGGAGATTTGGGAGTGGAGGGTGCAGTTTAGGGGAAGGAGGGACCTAAGCAAGGCATAATGCCATGGACTCTACTTTCCAAAGCAGCCATTGACCTGATCTCTGTAGTTTGGAGCTCAGTTGTAATTCCAGGAGATCTCCAGACCCCACCTGTAGGTTGGCAACCCTAAAAAATCATATTCAGCGTACTAGTTCTGCAGGAAGGCAACCTGATTTCCATGGGAACCTAACCCTTAGGAATTGATTCCAATCCAGTGTGGGAATAATTGTTGGACATAAGATATTGGTTCAGGCAAGGTTTTGTATAGATGGGACAGAAAATAATGTTTTTATTGGTTTTGTCAAAACTGTTTTGACAACAAGGTAAACAGAATAAGAAGCAAAAGGTGGATGTGGCTGGATGACCACACTTCTGGGAACACTGGGTGTGGCCTAATATGTTAATGAGCTGTGCGGTCAGGGGTGTGGCCTAATATGCTAATGAGTTCCTGCTGGGCTTTTTCTACAAGAAGAGCCCTGATGATGAGAATCATTCCGTGGGCAGGACTGCTGGAAGGGAAACGAGCAAGGGAAGTGTGGGCTCTCCTAAAACAAGCCATCGCTATTCCAGCAAGAAGGAAACAGGGTAGGGGTTTCAAGAAGCCAGTGTGGATGAACAGAGAACTGTGTGATATGCTAAGGGAGAAAAAGGAAATGTTCAAGAAATGGAGGCAAGGATATACCTCTAAAGAAGAGTATCTGCAGGTTGCTAGGCACTGTAGATCAGCTATCAGAAGGCCAAAGCTCACAGTGAGCTAAAGCTGGGCAGGGAGGCTCGCTACAACAAGAAAATCTTCTTCAGGAGCAAATGTGAGATAAAAGGAGCAATGGGTCCACTGTTGGGTGAAAATGGAGAAACTCTGACAGAAGACAGAAAGAAAGCAGAAAAAAGGCTCAGTGCCTATTTTGCCTTAGTGTTTTCCTTGAAGAAGAGAACAGGCTCATCTAGAGATGGTGGTAGGCAAGGCACGGCATCCAGGCAGCTGGTTGACATGGATAGAGAGGTAGCTGAGAAGCACCTGGCTGCATTGAGGGAGTATAAATCCCCTGGGCTAGATGGTATGCACCCAAGAGTGCTCAAAGAACTTTCTAGAGAGCTTGCAGAGCCTTTGTCCATCATCTTCCAGACCTCTTGGAGGACTGGAGATGTGCCGCAAGACTGGAGGAGGGCAGATGTTATCCCAATTTTCAAAAAAAGGGAAGGAGGATAATCCAGGAAACTACAAGCCAGTCAGTCTGATCTCTGTCCTAGGGAAGATACTGGAGCAGATTTTAAAGGGATAAATCTGCGAGCATCTGAAGAACAACTTGGCGATCCGGCGAAGTCAGCATGGATTTGTGCCCAACATGTCCTGCCAGACCAACCTCATTTCCTTCTTTGATCGAGTTAACAGCTTACTGGGTCGAGGAAATGCTGTTCATGCTGAATTTCATTAAGCTTTTGACAGGGTTCCCCATGATGTTCTGATTGTAAACTAAAGGATTGTGGACTGGACTCTATGATAGTTAGGCGGATCGGGAACTGGTTAAAGAACTGCACTCTGAGAGTAGTTGTCAATGACATTTCATCTGAATGGAGGGAGGTGTCCAGCAGGGTGCCACACCCTACTTTTTAGTATTTTTATAAACGATAATACTTTTTAGTATTTTTATAAACGATCTGGAGGAGGGTGTGGAGGGTCTACTCATTAAGTTTGCAGATGACACCAGATTGGGAGGAGCAGCGAACACACCAGAAGATATAGAATTTAACAAGATCTGAACACACTGGAAAAGGGGGTGGATGTGAATAGGATGCAATTTAACAAGGATAAGTGCCGAGTTCTAAATCTGGGAAACAAAAATAAAGAACACACATACTGGATGGGGGATACCAAGGGTGTAGACTTTCTAATTTCCCGGGGGGGGCGGCTGGGGCTGGGCCAGAGACATCACAGTCCATTGTCTCTGGTGGAGGCTCAGCACCTCCTGGAAAAGTTTTTTTTTGGGGGGGCTCCAGCTCCCCAGCCCCCCTGAAGTTGATGCCTATGGGGGATTCACTTCTGAGTAGCAGCATGTGTGAACAAGATCTTGGTGTGTGGGTGGATCGAAAGTTAAATATGAGCAGCCAGTGTGATGCAGCGACAAAAAAGGCTAATGTATCAACAGAGGCATAACATCCAAATCGCGAGATGTCATAGTCCTGTTTTACACGGCATTGGTCAGGTCACACCTGGAACATTGTGTGCAGTTCTGGAGGTGGCAGCTGCTGCCAAAACAAGATTTTTTTAAAAATCTGCACCGCCCTCTCCAATGGCCTGTCAGAAGCCTTGCTAGGCAAAAATTTCTCCTGACCCCACCCACTTTCTAAAAACACGTGGCAGGCACCAGATGCGGTGTTGGCAGGCAATGTGGTGGGCATGGAGCAGGGGTCACTACAGGTGTGGAGGGGGAGGTATTTGTGAATTGTTTGCATCATGCAGGGGGTTGGACTAAATGAGCCTGGAGGTCCCTTCCAACTCTACGATTCCATGACATCCCTGAAATAAGTATTCCTGGAGCTTAAAGTCCACCTTCTAGCACATAGAAAGGAAATGGACAAGAAGGAAAGGAAGAGGCATGAGTGCCAAGAGATGACCATGAAGGAGTGTCGTGATATGTACTTGGGCATTTCAGTTCAGCAGCTATGGCAGTCGTGGTCTCCAGCTGAATTTCTTTCCCAAGTATGCCACCTGTCCAGTCCACAGCATCAGACAGTGTAACTCTGCGGCACATTACCGTACACATCCAAACCCTTCTCTGCCTTGGGCTAGGCTTTGCCCCTAAGCTTCCAAGTTGAAAAGAGGGCTGCAGTTCAGGAAAGACAGCTGGGACTACAGAACCACATCCATGTAACAGAGGGATTGTGTGTCGGTGATGCAGCATCTTCTCTGCATGCAGAGGTCCCAGGTTCAATCCCAGGCATAGCCAGTTAAGAGGATCACTTGGATGAGTGTTGAAAGACCTCTGTCTGAGATTCTGAAATGGCCACTGCCATGCAGAGCAGACAGCACTAACCTTCATAGGCCGATGGAGTAACGCTCAGAATAGGACGGTTTGCTGTGTTCCAGTGAGGACCAGCATACTGTAGTGTAGGCAGGGGTCCGTTGGAGCGGGAGCGCACAGGAGCGCAGCTCCGGGAGGGAGGAGCCCAGGGGGCGGGGACATGACCAAGCCCCGCCCCCTCCTCGGCTTCCCCGAGGAGCCCCGGGGAAAGCCCTGCTAGGGTCTTTATTGTTTTTAATGTTTTGTTTTAATATTGATAATTTTATCATTGTTCCTTTTATGACTGCGTGCTGCTTTTCCAGAGACTTGCTCAAGGTGCCATATAAATTTTCTAAGTATACCATTTTTTATCTGGGCACATGGCACATAAGTACTGGAGAAATTTCACCAACCCTTCAGCAGCTTCCACCCCATCAGTCTGGTGTAGTGGTCAGGAGTTGGACTCTAATCTGGGAGAACCGGGTTTGATTCCCCACTCCTCCACATGCAGCTGCTGGTGTGACCTTGGGCCAGTCTCAAGTTCTCTCAGAGCTGTTCTCTCATGAGCAGTTCTCAAAAGACCTCTCTCAGCCCCACCTACCTCACAGGGTGTCTTGTTGTGGGGAGGGGAAAGGAAAGGGATGGGTGGTGCACATGTCCTGGGTATCTCAAGTCTACTTGAAACCTGGTGGTTTCAAGGGAGCAGGAAGAGAATGAGGGTGTGTTCTTTATGCTTATTTTTATTGCACAAAGTATTGGATGGGGAAGGAAATGGAGGAAGAGCAGGTCAGTTTCACTCGCCTGTGGAGTGGAGCCTGAGGGGTGGGTGTTGCCTTCTGACACACTTCCAGTATGTTAGGGGGTGTGGCATATGCAAATGAGTTATGCTAATGAGTTATGCTAGTGAGCTCCTGCACCTCTTTTTCTACGAAATGACCCCTGAGTGTAGGGGCCCCCAATATGGCTCCTGTGGGCATCATAGTGCCTGCTGAGACCTTCCCTGGTGCCCTCCACATGTTTTAGAAAGCGGGTCGGGCCAGGTAGGGATTTTGTCTGATTGGCCACTGGAGAGCTGATGGTCTGTATAGATTTTTTCTAAAAGTTGCCACCACAGCATAAAGATCTTCACTACATGACTGAAGGTAAACTGTGTATATGCGAGGAAATATTTTAAAACAGTGTGTTCATTTTTAAAGGCATTCTGTTGAACAGAGCTTCTGGCCAACCTGTTGCAGAGCTACTATTCAGGTTCTACATGACCTCACGTTTTGTGGGTAGCCCTGTCAAGTAAAGGGAGGAGGCGACAATCATGTATATCAATCTGAGCTCTATGGAGAAAAGATGGATGGAAATGATAGGTAGCTAGCTGCTGTAACGGGACACATTGCTCCTTCCTCTGGTTCCGAGTCAGGCATCTTACAAAACACAGTTTTGTTCCCCGATGGGCTAAGAATTTACGAAGCCATAGAAGATGCCTTTTTCTACATTCATTTTGGAAGCCAGCGTTCCACCACTACCGCAGAACTATCTTATCATCCTTACTGGCTGTATTAATGTTATGGATTTGAAGATATTTCAGACTGAAATCTTTTTCCTTGTGGAACTCCCTCCCCCTTTATTGGGCCTGCTGGTTATTTTGGAGTTGTCACCAAGGGCTGAAGTCTCGCTATCAATTTCGGTTTCAGGAATGAAAAATCCTTTGAAGTATACACCTTACAGGGGATGCCCAAGACGGTAAGGTGAACTGTAGCAGATCAAACCCACTTTACAGCTGCACAGAAAAGTCAAATGAAGGGAAGGAAGTGCTGGTTGGACTGGCCCGTCCTTAAAAGTGAACTAATCAATAGCCCACTGATGGTTTCTTTGAATCTCTCTGCTCTTTGTTTGCTTTCAAAAATATATGTTCCCGTCACGTTTTGACTTTGTCACAGCTGAAGGATGCTTTTAAACTGGAGGACGCTCAGAAGCAGAAAGCTTCCGGGGGGGGGGGGGGAACTGGACGTAAAAGTTCTTTGATGTTGTCTCCCAATAATGGGGGAAAGGCAAAGTAAATTGACTTGGGGGATATAAATTAGGGATCTGATTCTCCCATCCACACCCCCTAGTTTTATCTCAGTTCTTTATGGTTCTTCTGAAATGCTTTGAGCAAGAACCTCCAAGTTCACCTTCAGGCACAGCTTAGCACCTGGAACCCTAAAAGTTACATGGGAATAAGTCGCACTAAAACCAGAAAAGTTACTTGCATCTTCTAGCACTACTTCAAATGGATTCTGAAATGTTCTTATTTTCTTTCCATGCTTATGGCAATCAATGAATCTGTTCTGGAATTCCACCTGCAATAGGTTCAGTACTTTTATGTATCTTTCAGCACTGAATTGTAGATTTCCATCCATCTCAAATTATAGTCCATTGCCGCATGAGAAGTCTGAAACATTACCTTCACTAACTTGCTTCACAAAAATGTTTAGTTTTGCCTCAAAAGCTTTCAATTCAGAATACCTGTCACACACAAGCTTTCCTTTTCTCTGCAACCTTAGACTCAGTGTGTTCAGATGCTATGTGATATCAGTTAAGAAAGCCAAATCAAAATTCATTCAGGGTCAAAAAGTACTTCTTGACCTTTTCCTTTCTCCTTGAGAAAGACATCAACTTCATGATGGAGACTGGGGGAAAAAGTCTTTCCCTCTGCTAAGCCACCTGACTTCTGCATGGTACAATACATCTCCATATTCTGCATCTTATCTCTGAGAGACAGTTTTGAAACTGGTGATGATAAAGGGCATGATTCCTGATGTAATGAATGCTGGATACAACAATACGCATCACACTTTCCCACTGAAGACTCTTACAAGACAAGGCTTGCTGATGGATGATACAGTGAAATTGCATTGGAAGTGTACCGTTTAATTTCAGTATCTCTTCACTGAGTCTTGCAACCACACCAGTTTTACTTCCCACCATATTTCTTGCACCATCAGTCGTGGTGCTTTTCAGCTGATCCCAGCTCAGACCAAGGTTTTCTACTGATTTACACACCTTCAAGAATATGTTCTTAGCAGTTGTAGCACCTTTCAAACTCTTCAGTGCACACAACTCTTCTGTAATTCTGAAGTTGAAATCTATCCCTCTCATAAAAAAATTAGTAGTTGAGCAATGTCTCTAATGTCGTAGCTCTCATCTAATGCCGGGGGGGGAGGAATCCAAGCTTTTTGCCTCGACAGTCAGTGACATATGCAGCTCTTCTCCTAGTTCTTCAACATGCCTGGTGATTGTAAGTGCAGATAAACTGACACTACTAACACAAGATGGCAAAAGAGAGCCAGTTTGGTGTAGTGGTTAAGTGTGTGGACTCTAATCTGGGAGAACTGGGTTTGATTCCACACTCCTCCACTTGCACCTGCTGGATAGGGTTGCCAAGTCTTCCTTACTCACCGGTGGGGGGGGAGTCCTCTGTCGTCCGGGAGCACCCAGTGACATCACCCGGAAGTGATGTCAGCACGTTGGGGGCGATTGCCAGAGTGTCGCCCTGGCAATGCCCCCCAACGTGCTGACGTCACTTCCGGGTGACGTCATTATGTTGGGGAAGTCGTCCTGGCTGGACGACTTCGGGGGTGGAGCTCCTCCCACTGACTGAATGCTGGCCGGCGGATCGGGAACCCCTGTAGCGGGTGATCCCTTGCCATCCAGGCTGACTTGGCAGCCCTACTGCTGGATGTCCTTGGACAAGCCGTAGTTCTGGCACAGCTGTTCTTGGAAAAAAGCAGCTTCTATCAGAGCTCTCTCAGCCCCACCCACCTCACAGGGTGTCTGTTGTGGGGAGGGGAAGGGAAAGGAGTTTGTAAGCGACTCTGAGATTCCAAGTGAAGGGCGGGGTATAAATCCAATTTCTTCTTCTTCTTCTTCCAGAGCTGGCTGAGGCTGAATCCTACTGAGACAGAAGTTCTGTGGCTGGGGGTGGCGGATTCGGGTTTGGGGTGTCAACTCGCAGCTCTTGAGGGTGTGCCCTTCACACCAGCACCAACTGTCAAGAGCCTGGGTGTGATCCTGGATGCCTCCTTACCAGTGAAGGCCTAGATCACAAACGTTGCCACACTGGTGTTCTTCCAGCTACGTCAAGTCAGGCAACTGGTCCCCTACCTATCTCACCCAGATCTGGCCACGGTAATCCATAATCTGGTCACCTCCAGATTAAACTACTGTAACTTGCTGTATGTAGGGTTACCCTTGACACTGACCCAGAAACTCCAACTGGCTGAGAATATGGCGGTGTAGGTCCTTACCAAGACCTCATGAATGACACACATTCAACATGTGCTGTGTGAGCTGCATTGGCTTCTGGTGGAGTACTGGATCAGGTTCAAGGTGTTGGTGTTGACCTTTACGGTTCTAAATGATCCAGGACCCAGGTACCTTCGGGACTGCCTCTTCTGCTATACCCCCCTGGAGAGCATTACACTTGGCTGATAAGAACCTGCTGGTGGTCCCCATCCCGAGAGATGTCTGGGACAGGAAGAGCAGCAGTCAACGGTGCCTCTCGAGGCAGGAAGGACAACGGGCCTTGAGGGTGGGAAAAGCCTTAAGGGTGACAGCAGCAAACAGGCAAGGGGGGAGGGCTACACAGAAAGAGCTCGAGGGCTGCATGAGGCCCATGGGCCACAGGTTGGAGACTCCTGCCATAGAGTCCATCCTCCAAAGCAGCCATTTCCACCAGGGGAACTGATCCCTGTAGTCTGGAGATCAACTGTAATTGTGGGAGATTTCCAAATGCCACCTGGAGGTTGACAACTGTATCTGGCACCAGGAAAGTAGGGGCAAAATCTGGCCCTGCCAGCTGGCCTATTGGCAACAGTATTACTACTGTTGTGAAGAGGTGTGGCTAGGGTTGCCAACCTCCAGGTGGGGTCTGGGGATACCCTGGAATTACAACAGTTATTCAAACAACAGAGATCAGTTCCGCTGGAGAAAATGGCTGCTGTGGAGGTGGGAAATAGGATGAATCTTACCCAGAAGTCAGGCTGTGGTATAAATGTGAGGAATCCACAAGGAGCAAGAGATGAACATCTTTTCACAAGGTCTCCTTCTCTTTCCTGTTTTCATGGAGTGATTTTTGAAAAATTTATCACTTGTACTGTTCCATACTTTCAATTTAGTAAACTACTCGGGCTTTGTTTATTTTGTAGCTCTGAGGGCCAGGGCTGATTGAATTGTAACTACTTTTTGTTTCTTATCCCAGAAAAAAAATGTCTCTCTCCAGCCATTTACCACAATCAAGCTTTGTTCGTCGCTCTCCTTCAACGCCGTTTCCAACAGCAGTTTCAGGAGACGCTGCCATTTGCTGTGGAAGCTCAGTTTGCGCTCACCTTTTTACCTCTGAGCCCGCAAAACATTTTGTCTTGTCACATTTTGATCACTTGGTTCCCCCCCTTATCATCCCAACTCCATTTGCACATCTCCACACAAACAAAACAGCTACAGAAATAGCCCCATTAATACCTTAATTAAAAAATCATGTCCTTACTGCATCATTTGATAATATATTTTTTTTTAATTCCAGCCAGTACAAAGGTAATTCGAATGCTCCTTGATCACTATTCTAGAGTGGATTTTAAAAAAAAAATCCCCTCTCATGAAGCTTTCTTTACCTTCTGCCTTATGCGGCCCTGGAGTGCCCCTGTAATTTCCTGTACTATTTCAGAATGTATATCTTTCACTTCACTACAGATTGGCTTGGCTATGCAAGTCTGTCCACATACCTTGTTTCTTCCCTTCTGCCATTTTCACTCTCAATTCTGTCCCTGAAGCAAGTTTTGTGTCCTGGGAGTTAAGCAGTCCTATCAGTTTGTGGATTCAGTTGGGTTTCTCACACTCCTGTTTACTTCATGTTCCTTTTGAAATGCACATTCCTCGAGTCCTTTCCTATCAAAGCCCACTGAGTTTGTGGTGGGAACCCCAGAAGGTACATCATTCGATATGTCACTTTTTTTTCTCAGTGATCATTCTTAATCCTTTCTTTGGACTTACTACCTGTGGCTCATTGTTTCTTTCTGCTTCAGTAACGCTTACCCCTCACAGTCGGGCTGTTTGTTGGTTTGTTTTACATTCCCCTCTAAATATTTTTTGATCTGATATCACTTTTCATTTGTGTAGCAAGGACATGTATAATTTTAACGAGGGTTGCCAGCCTCCATGTGGGGCCTGGAGATCTCCCAGAATTACATCTGATATCAAGACTGCACAGAGCAGATCCTCTAGAGAAAATGGCTGCTTTGGAGGATGGACTCTACAGTATTACACAAGCTCTCTCCCCAAACTCTGCCCTCTTTAAGCAGTACCCCAAAATCTTCAGGAATGTCCTAAGCTGGAGTTGGCAACCCTATTGGTGACACAACTTGAGGAACTGACAGCTTTTGTGCCTAGGGTTCCAATTTGCCCACTTGTGGGAAACCTTCAACCCTTGCCTGCTGGTGCTCAACTGATTGATGGGTGGAAACTGGGACCAAAGTGGGTGGGCACAACTGTCCTGAGGAGAACGCTTAAAAAGAGAAATAAGGCCTAGTCTCTGTCACAAAATTCCCGGCAATTCCTGGAGATACCCGGAAGTGACAAGGATAGCTCTAGCAATTGTCAGAAACCCTGTGGTGAGATTACAATAGAGTTTCTGGTGATAACTAAAGTTAGTCACATTTGGTTAAGTTACTAGCAGTCATAAATTGTGCTTTTAAATTTTGGTCTTTATACATTTTATCTATATTGTGAGCCGCCTTGAGCTCCATAAGGAAGGAAGGGGGCTAATAGACATTTTACATAAATAAGTAAATAAATAAATACCTAGATAGATAAGTTTTATTTACGGTCATGGACCAAAACATAAACCGATGGCATTTTGTTACATGGGTAAAAGATATCACATTAAAATAGGAACAGAATTTTAAGACTGGTTATAAAAAACACTGGTTAAAATTAATAAAACTTGATCTTAATTCTCCTCTTTTTGAGCTACTATGAATTTTCTAATTTTTAGGGCAAGCCATCCAAATCTAGCCACCTGATAAGTAATTTCTGCTCGGATATCCGATAGCAAATTTCTTAAAATGCAGATTCTTTGCCTGAGAGAGAGGGAGTGTCTTACAGGAAAAAGAGACTCACAGATGTTATTATATGCTTTATAGTCAAAAATTGCATGTTGTACAGACTCAATACCATCCGCACAACAGGTACATATCCTTTCTTTGTAAGGTGCAGCCCTGACACAGCAAACACAGCAACTCCTTGGGACCATTTTGGGTCAGGAAAATGACCCTGCTTAATTCCCCTCTGCCAATGCACCAAGGTCGGATCCAAATTGGACCTGTGTGAGCCTGAGAATTACATTTGAGCATGAAACTCCAACAGCACATCTGACCTGGGATCAGTGTTCCCTCTAAGCTGCGTTAGTGTGAGCTGTCTCATAGTTTTTTAACTTCTGGCTGACACATTTTTGTCTTAGCTCAGGACGGGATGGCTCCAGAGCAAACGAATTTATGCTGTAGCCAAATTGCTCACTCACAACTTTAATGCCAGTAGCTCACAAAATAGAATTTTTGCTCACAAGACTCCACAGCTTAGAGGGAGCATTGCCTGGGATGTCGCAAAGGCTTTGTAACCTGAATTAGCCCTAGTTGGACATCTTCTGTTCCACTGCAAGCAGAGTTCTGACTTGAGTGCTTTTGTGAAACGAGTTTGCGGATGTCCAAAACAATATGAAGCCTCTTCTTCGTGTAAGATAGTTACTTTCGAGCTGTTTCACATTTTTTTTTATCCAGTACACTGAAATACAAGCACTTTCTCTGACGTACTAATGTTTGATCCCCCGGGGGGGGGGGGGCTATATAACACCTTACCATACACAAATGGAATGCTACAGTCTGAGTGTGAAGACGACACTGTCTTCAAAAGGAACATGTGAATTGCTTTGGACTCTCACACAAATCCAGGAACAGTAAATAATCTTCCCGTCCTTCTGTACTGGCTAGTTTGGAAATAACAGGCTGTCCTTTGAACACAGTGCCAGTTTCTCAAGCCCTAGATCCCTGGTCAGCAACTAGTTCCAAGACCCCTTCCGGCCCTCTTCCTAAGTTCCTTCAATTAACCAGCCTGAATTTCCAGAAGCTTCAGTTGCTACAGTCACTGGCCCATTCTGCATCTAGTATTCACTCCACTGTTTTGCCAAACCCACACTGGAACAGGAAAAGATGTGGCTCAAAACCACACCCAGATACCCCGGGGCTAACAACATACTGACTGCAGAGTCACCCCTGAACGGCCATAAAATGAGCATAAATCGATGCACACAGTACCACAAAACAGAGAGATCGAAGGAAGTGAAACCGGCATGCCATATGGAGAGGCTACCATACAATCCGACAATCAAGGAAAGTGAAAGCGGCATGCGATGTAGAGGGGAATTTCTGTTCCAATGTGGGTTTGGTAAAAGAGTGGAGCAAATGCTAGATGCATCTACTTCTCTTGCCTCTAAACCAGCCATTGAAGGATGAGGCATCTGGATACTCAAGACTTGACACAGCGATCTCTAGTTGACAAATGCTTGGCATTTGCCAGTGGTAGAAAGCGCAACCCTGGACTTCCTTGGGGGTTTCCCATCCAAGTACTAGCCAGGGCTGACCCGGCTTAGCCTTTGAGCTCTGGTGAGATTGGGCTAGCCTGGGCCATCCACGTCTGGCCAGCATCTACCGGAGCCCATTGCTTTTCATCTGAGGAGGAGAGGAGTGAGCCGTCCTTTGACATTTATAGGAGGTGCTGCCGAGGCTGTTTTATTTGCTTGGGTTTTTAAATGGGGTTGGACTGCAGCTATTTTCTGGGGGGGGGGACGGGGTTTTATTGTATTATTGCTGGTTTAAATTTAGGGTTGTAAACCACCTTGAGCTACAAAGGAAATGTGGAATGTAAATATTTTAATCAAATGAATGAACAAATGAATGAATGAACGAACATCTTAACTGAATGTTCCATTACGCATTCGCTAAGGATTTTCACAAGTAAATAGCTGGCAGATTGCATTTACTATTTATATGGCCTCCCATGCATTCATACCCAACCTTGAGGGATGTACGGGGGGATGCATTCCATCATCTTGCTGAATTTAAGCAGCTTGGCGCATCTGGAAACAGATGAGCCCCCTTTGAATTCCGTAACGGAAGGATCATGGGACATCCTAAAAACAAAACTCAGATATGAACTTATTTAAACTAGACATGAATTTATTCATTCACCAAAGTATGGATTTTGTACTCGTTCTTCTTCATGTGAATGCATATTTGCCTGCTAGGAAAAAAAAATAAAGCACCCCTTGACTGGTGTTAGGGGACAGGGCAATGGCTTTAGTTGGTGATGCACCAGCATTTTTTTTTTGCCGTGTTGTGGCTCAAAAACAACAGCAGCAAAAACATGGGGCATATAGCTCCTTAGGAGGTGATGCTAGTTGTAGGGTTGCTAGGTCCCACCTGGCCACCAACAGGGGTGGATGGGTAGGGCTGACAGATCCAGGCTGGGAAATGCATGAAGATCTGGGGATGGAGCCTAGGGAGGACAGGGACCTCAGTGGGGTACAGTGCCATTGACCCTCCAAAGCACCCATTTTCTCCAAGGGAACTGATCTCTTCAGTCTGGAGATGAACTATAATTCCAGGGAATCTCCAGGTCCCACCTGGAGGCTGGCATCCCTATGGTGTCCACAGTTAGTGACTTGGCTGTGACCAATGAGGGGCACTTGAGATTCAGGGATGGGTTTGAATGCAGACTGTGGGAATGAGTATCAACACAGAAAGACCACAGTGACACACATCCCTTGTTTTCCAATTTGATTTGGGAAATCCATCTGTCTGCCAGGCAAGGCCAGCTTGGCTCTATTCCCAGTAGCCCTTCCCACTCCAAAAGGAGTGCCTGGGAACAGCTGTAGTTGGTTGTACATGCTGTAAGCTTGGCTGTATCAGGGCCTTGCTGGGTGTTATTGGTGCTATGCTGGTTTACCAACACAATCTCATGAGCATCCGTGTATTTGAGTGACCGGGGAGGGGCATGGCTCAAAGATAAAGCATGAGCTTGGAATGCTTAAGATCTCAGGCTGAGTCCCCGCCATCTCAACTTAAAAGGATCAAGAGATATGACCAACATCCCTGAGGGACCGCCTCTTCCCATATACGCCCCGAAGAATGTTACACTTGATGGATCAGCATCTCCTGGTGGTCCCTGGCCCGAAAGTTGTCCGTATTGCCTCAGCCAGGGCTAAGGCGTTTTCTGCCCTGCCCCCAGCCTAGTGGAACATGCTCCCTATTGAGACCAGGGCCCTGTGGGATCTTCTCCAATTCCACAGGGCCTGTAAGTCCAAGCTGTTCCACCAGGCCTTTGGCTGAGGCAGCGGACATCCATATATGGCCTCCCTAAGTTTTTTTGCCACCTGTTTTAGAAACTGCTGGCCTTTATTGGTATCCTATGATAGGCCAGACCTCTCGCAACCGTTAAAAGTCTTTAGTGTAAGACCGTGACCACCATTTTAATGTACATGGTGGTTTTTAATATTTTAATTATTTATTTTATTAATGGAATCTTACTTGTATTGTTGCCATGTTGTCACCCACCCTGAGCCCACTTGTGGGAAGGGCAGGCTATAAATGAAATATATCTACACCGAGCTCTGGAAAACCAGTGCCAGTCTAAGTAGACAGTACTGACTTTGATGGTGCTATTATCTGACACAGCAGAAGGCAGACTCAGGTGTTCATGAGTTCAGGTGCCAGGGAAGAAAATAAGACAGGGGTCCCCAACATGGTGTCTATGGGGACTGTGCCCCCCTAGCCGACACATTTCCTGAGGCCCGCCAAGTGTTTTTAGAAAGTCGGTAGGACCAGATGGAGCTTTAGCCTAGTAAGGTCTCTGATTGGCCTGTGCAGACCTTTGGAATCAGCTGCCGCCATAGCAGAGTCTTCATTACGTAAGGTCACACAAGGAGGACCAAAACAGAAAAACAGGGTACTCCGCTAGTAGCAGCGGAAGTTGTGGCTAGCCATAAGAAAATATTGAACTCACTGGGTTAAACGTAAAAGGAAATTTGCCTTGGAAGCACAGAAGCTTCTTCATAGTATCCCCGATCCTTCGTGTTTCCTAGTTAAGGGGAAAATGCTGTTCAAACAATTGACAAAGATGATCTCACTCCAAAGGAAACAAGAGAAATGCTATTTACAAAAATAGATGTGCATCTTACATTGCATGCTCATGTAGGTACACTGAGCTTATTGTGAGCAGATTAACTCCCAAAAGGTTAACTTGCTACAGCTGCAAGCCCAGGTAAGAGAGAGGAGAAGAGAGGTCCTATATATGATGAAACAGAAGGGAAGCAATGACCAAAGAGGCTCAACATCTAATGGGGAGGGGGGCAACTGCCAAGTGTACCCAAGTGAGAGAATTCTCTTAACCCTTTCCCTCCTGGATCCTCTTGCACGTAGAGAAGAAGACGAAGAAGAAGAAGAGATTGGATTTGTACCCCACCCTTCACTACCCAAAGGAGTCTCAGAGTGGTTTACAATCTCCTTTCCCTTCCCCTCCCCACAACAGGCACCCTGTGAGGCAGGTGGGGCTGAGAGAGCTCTGACAGAAACTGCTCTTTTTCAAGAACAGCTGTGCCAGAACTACAGCTTGCCCAAGGTCATCCAGCAGGAGCAAGTGGAGGAGTGGGGAATCAAACCCGGTTCTCCCAGATTAGAGTCCGCACACTCAACCACTACACCAAACTGGCTAGAGTGACAATATCCAACAATCTTTTGGTGGCTTTTCACCCAAAGAAATTGGGAACTTCCTCCTTACTTCCGAACTCACCCTGCTGCATTCTGGCACACCAAATCATGGTGCTATGAATTTGAAATAGCCGTGCATAGTGGAGTAATAAAAGGTGACCCACAGACCACTTTGAGATTCTCATCCTTCTCGGTGACCTCACTTTGATGATGCTTTTCTCATGCAAACCAAACCTGTGACTCTTTAGTGTGGCATCATGTTCTGTCTCCTCTTGCCACATTTCCCAGTAAAATAGACATATGTGTCAATAAAACAGCAAGTATGAATACTGACAAACATTTATCAGTACCAGTCCCATATACTTCACACACATTTATCAGTACTTTGATAGTGCCTACACACTAAGCATCCACGCACACTGTCAAAGCAACAGTGAAAAGTACAAAACTGAAATGAACAAGAAAGGAAACGTTCTTTCATTTTTAATGTTATCTGTGAAAGAATGATTTTGAGTCCCACTTACGGTCCATTTTAGAAGAGATTCCACTGGTATTAAAATAGATACGTTGGGGCATTTTGCGTGATTTTTTTTTTTGTAAAAACTTGGTGGCAATTTTCTGATGGCTTCTGATTGCTCACATGCACGGTCAATCATATTAACTGATCATGGCCATAAGAATATCTGTGTTTTCAGAGTTCCATTTTCCAGTGTTTGAGATCTCGGCAGTGTAATCCTAAACTGAGTCTCCCCACCCCTTTCTAAGTCAGTTGAAATCAGTGGCTAATGAGGGTTTAACTCTGCTTTGAATTGCAATTGTAAATACTGCAAGTTATCAAATCCCATGTGCTCCTAGCTCACGAAAGCCTATGTGGAGCAGGGAGGAGGGTGTTACCCAGCAGGATTTGCTTGGTTTCATAAATATCCTGTAAATTTCCCTTGTGTGTTTTTGCATTGTTATGACCCCATTAAGTGGGAAAGGATTGGAAGTTGTGCAGGTTGATAATGCTGCTGCCATGAGCAGTTACTAGAGCAGTGGCTATAGAACACCCCTTCGGGGCAGGCTGGGAGGCCAAAAGGCTCCCCCCACTCCCCTGATGAAAAGAAACCCAACCCAGGCATTTAGCCTGTGGGTTAAATGTAAAAAATAAATAAAAAATCATTCGTCTTGGAAGCACAGAAGCTTTACGTAATATCCCCAATTCTCCTTGTTTCCTGGTTAAGGGGAAAATGCTGTTCAAACAAATTACAAAGATGATCTGACTCCGACGGTAACAAGAGAAAGAAATTTTACTTACAAAATTGAAGCACATCTTACATGACATATCCATGTAGGTATATTTAACTTATTGTGAACAGATTAACTTCAAAAAAAGGTTAATTCGCTACAGCTCCAAGCCCAGGTAAGAGAGAGAAGAAGAGAGGTCCTATATAAGATAAAATAGAAATGCAGGCAACAGCCAAAGATGCTCAACCTCTAATGGATGAGAGGGTGGGGGCCAACCGCCAAGTGTACCTGAGTGAGAGAATTCTCTTAACCCTTCCCCTCCCAGGTCCTCCTGCATGCAGAGTTACAATATCCAAAATAAGGAGGGGAGGGACCGCAGCAGGGTAGAATGCCATAGAGTCACCCTTCATTTTCTCCAGGGGAACCAACTGATCTCTTTTGTCTGGAGAGCAGTTGTAATTTCAGGAGATGTCCAGGCCCCACCTGTGGAACGGCAGCCATACTGGGTGGGTAAATGGAAGACCTTAACTAAGGGTTTTTGATTACTTTAACTTTTCCTTAAACAGTCCAGTGGCACCCTTAAGACCAACAAAGGTTTAGTCAAGGTATGAGCTGACTACCTGGATCTTCCCTCAATTAGAAAAGACACCTTTAGACATTTATCTGCTAGTTTGACATATTTATTGCTTTATAACTGTTGACCTTAGAACCTTGTTATTTAATTTTCACTTTGCATATCTAGAACATCATCATGTTACATGTTAATTTGCTGTTCATTCTCTGGCTGTAAGTTTGAACCTTACCTGCCATTCCAATGTATTTGATAAAGTGTGCATGCACACAGAAGCTCGTACCTTGAATAAACCTTTGATAATCTTAAAGGTGCCACTGATTTCTTTTGTCTGGAGAGCAGCTGTAATTTCAGGAGATGTCCAGGCTCCACTTGTGGAATGGCAGCCATACTGGGTGGGGTTCTGCTGGGTTCTAGAAGAAGAAGAAGAGGAAGAGATTGGATTTATATCCCGCCCTTCACTCACTTGGAGTCTCAGAGCGGCTTACAAACTCCTTTCCCTTCCCCTCCCCACAACAGACACCCTGTGAGGTAGGTGGGCTGAGAGAGCTCTTTCCCAAGCGGTCCTTGAGGGAACAGCTGAGCTGTACAGAGAGCTATGGCTTGCCCAAGGTCATCCAGCCAGGTGCAAGTGGAGGAGTGGGGAATCAAACCCGGTTCTCCCAGATTAGAGTCCGCACACTTAACCACTACACCAAACTGGCTCTCTACTGCTTCAGACCAACACGGCTGACCAACTGGATCTGTTTTCCTTAAACAAGTCAGCTTCTGGCCCAAGAGTCATTTCATCTCCATTTTAAACCGATCAATGTGAATTGCATGCCATTGTTCTACCCTGCCTTGTTTTTAGTAGCTTATTCAGTGGCTCTGCTTTGCTCTTAGTGGTCATGTTTAATGGTTCCATTTTACCGTTTAAATTGTAAGCTGCCTCGTGTAGGCCTCTAGAGAGGCAGTACATCAGTTTCCTAAATAAATAAAAATAAATACATTGCAGCCCTCGTCCACGCAGCTGACAACAATTTAAAATAATCTTAAGCAATTTTTAAAAAATCCAAATAGACACGAAGGCACAATAAAAGCATAGTAGAAGAGGTGCCGGAGACTGCCACCAGTCATTTAATCCAAAGGCTTTCCGGATCCAATACCGAAATATCTTTCTCTGTAAGGCCAATGCCAACCTCACCTTATGCAGGAGGGGATTTATCAGGGGGTGGCAGCTAAGAGCAGGCAGGTTCCCACAGAAGCATCTATGGTTGCCAGACTCCAGGTAGGGCCTGGAAATCTCTTGGAATGACAACTGATCTCTACACTGTAGAGATCAGTTCCTCTGGAGGAAATGGCTACTTTGGAGCACAGACTCAATGGTGTTATACTCCTCTGAGGTCCCTTCCTGTCCCCATATCCTGGCTTCCCCAGGCTTCACCCCCAAATCTCCAGGTATTTACCAACTGGCAATCCTAGAAGTGCCCCATCCACTGTTTGTGGATGCAGGCAGTCTTCTTACTGAGTAGCTCCCACACCTTCTAGCAACAGTTTGGAAACTGGAGTGGTTCGTTACATCTTGGACCAAATGAAATTCCAAGGTGTTTTCCTTTGTTAAATTTGCCATGATATCTTTTCTCATCCCTGATATGAAAAATTATGTTTCTGAATGTTTGTGGGGAACAGGCTGAGGGCAGAAGCCAAGCTGTTCCAATATCTACGCATGCGCCTGAAAATATAACTGTTCTTATCTGTAGTAGTGCCAGGCGGTACAGCATTCCGAGCCTGTCCACAAGTATTTTTTCTAAGCCTGCTCGGATGTATCTTTAGAGCTTACCATATACGGGGAAACCTGAATGCGTCGGGGATAGGTAAATTGCGCACCCTCCGCCGTGACCAGCAATTGGTCAGAGGGGCAGGAATGTAGTGACGCGTCGGGAATCTTAAATTGAGCTGTGCTGCACCACAGACCCTCAGAGACCGCACCCCGGGTGCTTTCTCTCCATGCCTGCAGACATGTATCCAGAATAAAAGCTTTGCTTGTTGCCAACTGCCTTGTCGTGGACTCCTTGGGTAGAGAGATATTGTCCATAACATCCCCATTAGGCTTGGGAAATACCTGGCTCTGTGTTGGGAAATACCTGGAGATTTGTGGGGCTGGAGCCTGAGGAGGGCTGCGTTTGGGGAGTGGAGAGACCTCAGCAGAGTACAATGCCACAGAGTCCACCCTCCAAAGCAGCCATTTCCTCCAGGGGAACTGATCTCTGTCAGCTGGAGATTGACTGCAATACTGGGAGATCTCCAGGCCCCACCGGGAGGTTGGCAGCCCTACTACTCAGAGTGAAAGACTGTTCAGGAACTCTGCTTAGTCTCCAGTATTAGTCTACAGCTCCCGTCCCCAGTGTAATTGTAAAACAGGATAAGAAAGCAGAACCAGGGAGTAGAACAGTGGCAAATCCTCCAACCCTTTCCAAGTTCTTCGGGGCGTGGTCTGATCCAGTCCTGAGCAACTCAACGGGAATTAATGACCTCTTTTGTTCAGGTTTTCTCCCCCGAGAACATATTCAGAACTTCATAGGATCCCCCCTTCCATTTCTGTAACTGAATTAACAGTCCTTGATAGCTGGTCTGCTGAGATCTGTTTCTGTCTCTGTTCACTTACTTGAAGGTTGCACTTCCCTGCCTTAAGAATTAATGGAATGAGGAAAATGAAGTGGCTTTTCCGTTTTTGTTGCCACTCTTGGCAGATAATCTATTGCATGGTTGCACCAGTGACAAAACCATGAAACTTTGCTTGCATGGGCCTGCAAGTTCCATCACACCGGTATAGGGACTCGGCTCTCTGGAAATTGCAGCCTTTCATACCCCCTCAGTTTCCCTATAAAAATTGCCAACACCTCAAGATCCCCCCGCAGTACACCACAGCCAAACACAGGAAACATTATATTCATCTAACCAGAGACGTCTTCCTTGGTACCAAGCATATACATTCTGAACTTAGATTCAGGTGGGCAGGGGTCCATTGGAGCAGGTGCGCACAGGAGCGCAGCTCTGGGAGTGAGGAGCCCAGGGGGCGGGCACGTGACCAAGCCCCGCCCCCTCCTCGGCTTCCCCGAGCAGTGCAGAGGTGCAGCACCCCGGGGAAAGCCCTGCTAGGGTCTTTATTGTTTTTAATGTTTTGTTTTAATATTGATAATTTTATCATTGTTCCTTTTATGACTGTGTGCTGCTTTTCCAGAGATTTGCTCAAGGTGGCATATAAATTTTCTAAGTATACCATTTTGTATCTGGGCACATGGCACATAAATACTGGAGAAATTTCACCAACCCTTCAGCAGCTTCCACCCCATCAGTTTGGTGTCGTGGTCAGGAGTTGGACTCTAATCTGGGAGAACCGGGTTTGATTCCCCACTCCTCCACATGCAGCTGCTGGTGTGACCTTGGGCCAGTCACAAGTTCTCTCAGAGCTGTTCTCTCATGAGCAGTTCTCAAAAGACCTCTCTCAGCCCCACCTACCTTACAGGGTGTCTTGTTGTGGGGAAGGGGAGGGAAAGGGATGGGTGGTGCACGTGTCCTGGGTATCTCAAGTCTACTTGAAACCTGGTGGTTTCAAGGGAGCAGGAAGAGAATGAGGGTGTGTTCTTGACGCCTATTTTTATTGCACAAAGTATTGGATGGGGAAGGGAATGGAGGAAGAGCAGGTCAGTTTCACTCACCTGTGGAGGGGAGCCTGAGGGGTGGGTGTTGCCTTCTGACACACTTCTGGTATGTCAGGGGGCGTGGCATATGCAAATGAGTTATGCTAATGAGTTATGCTAATGAGCTCCTGCACCTCTTTTTCTACGAAATGACCCCTGCAGGTGGGTATTCGTGTTGGTCTCAAGCAATAGGACAAAGTCTGAGGCCAGTGGCACCTTTAAGATCAACAAAATTTAATTCTCGGTATAAGCTTTCGGGTATCTGAAGAAGTGGGCATGCACACAAAAGCTTAGACTCAGAATTAAACTTTTTTGGTCTTATGGGGGCCATTGGGCTCAGACTTTGTTCTAATTCTGAACTTAGTTTGGGTTCAATGGCACCTTTATGGCCAGCAAAGTTTTATTCTGGGTATAAGCTTTCGTGTGCAGGCACACCGAATCTGAAGAGGTGTGCCTGCACACGAAAGCTTCTACCCAGAATAAAATTGTGTTGATCTTAAAGGTGCCACTGGACTCAAACTTTGTTCTGCCGCTTCAGACCAACTCAGCTACCCACCTGCATTCTGAACTTAGTTTGCATTTCCTTAAGACGGCAGATGTGTTATTAGCAGGGGTCCTTTTGTAAAAAAAGAGGTGCAGGAGCTCATTAGCATAACTTATTTGCATATGCCACACCCCCTGACGTCACCGGAAGCGATGACATCATCGGCAGTGTGTCAGAAGGCAAGAAAGGAGGGAGGGAGGGGGAAGGAAGGAAGGAAGGTAGGTAGGTGGGAGAGAGAGAGAGAAGGAAGGAAGGAAGGAAGGAAGGAAGGAAGGAAGGAAGGAAGGAAGGAAGGAAAGGGGAAGGGGGGAAGGAAGGAAGGAACAGTAAGGTAGGTAGGTAGGTGGGGGGAGAGAGAGAGAAGGAAGGAAGGAAGGAAGGGAGAGGGGAAGGAAGGGGGAAAGGAAGGTAGGTAGGTAGGTGGGGGGAGAGAGAGAGAGAAGGAAGGAAGGAATAGGAAGGTAGGTAGGTAGGTGGGGGGAGAGAGAGAAGGAAGGAAGGAAGGGGGAAAGGAAGGAACAGGAAGGTAGGTAGGTGGGGGGGAGAGAGAGAAGATAGGAAGGAAGGGAGAGGGGAAGGAAGGGGGAAAGGAAGGTAGGTAGGTGGGGGGAGAGAGAGAAGGAAGGAAGGAAGGGGGAAAGGAAGGAACAGGAAGGTAGGTAGGTGGGGGGAGAGAGAAGATAGGAAGGAAGGGAGAGGGGAAGGAAGGGGGAAAGGAAGGAACAGGAAGGTAGGTAGGTGGGGGGGAGAGAGAGAAGGAAGGAAGGAAGGGGGAGAGAGGGAGGAAGGAAGGAAGGACGGGAGGGGAAGGACGGGAGAGGAAGAAGCAGTGGGAGGTGGGAGGGAGCAGTGGGAGGGGGGAGGCTTCTCCTTCCCGGGGCCGGCGGAGCGCCGCCGGCCCCGGGACTATTGAAGGGGGGGTGGGCGGGGGAAGAGGCTTCCCGGGGCCTGCGGCGCTCTGCCATGGCCCCGGGACGATGGAAGGTGGGGGGGCGGGGAAAGAGGCTTCCCGGGGCCTGCAGCGCTCTGCCACGGCCCCGGGACAATGGAAGGTGGGGGGGCGGGGGAAGAGGCTTCCCGGGGTGTGAGGCGCTCTGCCGCAGCCCCGGGACAATGGAAGGTGGGGGGGGCGGGGGAAGAGGCTTCCCGGGGCCTGCGGCGCTCTGCCGCAGCCCCGGGAGCAGTGGGAGGGGGGACGCTTTTCCTTCCTGGGGCCGGCGGCACTCCGCCGGCCCCAGGACTATTGACGGGGGGGAGGAGGAGAAAAGGGGCTTCCAGGGGCCAGTGGCGCTCTGCCGCGGCCCCAGGAGCAGTGGGAGGGGGGAGGGAAGGGCTTCTCCTTCCCGGGCCGGCGGACCACCGCCGGCCCCGAGAAGCATTGACGGGGGGGAGAGGACGGGGGCGGGGCTTTAAGTGCCCGCCCCCCCCGCCTCATCTCTCCCGGAGCGGCGCTCCGGCGCACCCCGGCCCCAATGGAGCCCTGGTTATTAGGACCCCAAGATGCTGTGTCTTTGCTGCCTGGCACCAACAACTTCTTACGAACAGGCATTTATTATACAGACAGAGCCTCACAGAACTCTGAGCTCTGAGTTTTCTCTCAAACTTAGCGATTTAAGGGCCTCTCTCCCAAGGGACAAGTGCCCCCCAAACATGATTGTTACTGGTCCCCTCTTGTCAAAACTGAAAATTCTCTGTAGAGGTGTGTGTAGTGAAATTGACAAGCTGAAAATATATATTGAAATGGCTGGCTGGGGTCGATACACTGATTTCCCACAATGGTAATAGAAATCCAGAGGTTTTGGTGCAATGAAACTCCCTTCCCCAATACAAATCTGTGGCATTTTGTTTGTTTGTGCTGAGATTAGGATTTACCAGGAAGGCAGTATAACTCAGCTTTTTTCTCTGAATCTACTGATGTCATGGGAAATGATATTTCTCCCTCCCAGTTATAAGAGCGTAAGAGAAGCCACGTTGGATCAGGCCAGTGGCCCATCCAGTCCAACACTCTGAGTCACACAGTGGGCAAAACCCAGGTGCCCTCAGGAGGTCCACCAGCAGGGCCAGGGTTCCAGAAGCCCTCCCACTGCTGCCCCCCAAGCACCAAGAACACACAGTATTACTGCCCCAGACAGAGTGTTCCATCTATACCTTGTGGCTCATAGTCACTGATGGACCTCTGCTCCATATGTTTACCCAATCCCGTTTTGAAACTGATGGAGAAATTAACCAAAAGCAGCTCTGTTCTGTGTGCCTTAAAGTCTTTGTATGTCCTAAATTCCTTAACTTTGCCTGAATTCTGATGTCATGAATGCTGCTAGCATCATAAGGAGATGTTACATTAAGAATGTATGCCTCTGCTTTCAAGTAGATCTAGTGCTATATCTAATAAGTGCCTGGGATGTGTGTTCTGAGCCTAGCCTCAAAGATAAGATATGGAATTTAGAACATGAAGACATAAACCAGAAAGAGTTGGCTACCATTGAGTAGATGCCTGTTATCTTTAGGGTTAGGGTGCCTTTGTAACCAAGTGCTGAAGTATGCATTAAAGGAATGTAATTGGTAAATGTAGTAAATGATAACAAAAACATAGTGAATAGGTAGGGAATGGGTCACAGGGTAACTGGAGATGCAAGATGATATTGTATAATGCATGGTGTGTCCATTAGAACTTTAGAGGCTTATTTTCAGTATCTGAATAGGATCTCTCTGTGTAGTTCAAACTACTTAAATAAATTATTTTCTGCTGAAGTCCACTTTCTCTATTTGAACCCCTCCTTGGAACTCTCAAAAATTTTCCCATCAAAAATGTCTATGCTTGTAGCTGCCACCACTTCCTGTGGCAGTGAACCCAACCATAGGCGTAGAGTATGGGGGGGCTTGAGGGCTTGAGCCACCCCCGAAATTTCCCAGGGGGGGCTCAGCCACCCCCAGGAAAACGGAGCGCCTGCTGCCACGCCTCCCCATGTCCTACCGAGGCCCGGCGGCCGCTGCTGGAGAGGGAGAGGGAAGGGGTGGCGAGGGGGGAAGAGAGAGGCACCGGCAGCAGCGGCTGGCGGGCCTCGGAAGGGCCCGGGGAGGCAGGGCAGTTTTCCGAAGGGGGGGAAGAACATCATCCCAGCGCGCGCAAAGCGTGAGCGCTAAGGAGCCCCCGCCCCCCCTGGGATTTCCAAAACTCTACGCCCCTGATTGTGGGGAGGGGAAGGAAAAGGAGTTTGTAAGCCGCTCTGAGACTCCAAGTGAAAGGCAGAGCATAAATCCAATCTCTTCTTCTTCTCTTTGGTTGAAGAAGTACTTCCTTCTATCTGTTCTAGCCCGACTGCTCAGCAATTTCATGGAGTGCCCACGAGTTCTCGTACTGTGAGAAAAGGAGAAAAGTACTTCTTTCCCAGCCTGCTCTATCCCATGCATAATCTTATAAACCTCAGTCACGTCACCCCGCTCAGCCGTTGTTTCTGTCTTTTCACTTCTTTTAGGATAGCCTGTTCTCAGGATCTGACCTCCGATTACAGCCCCCTTCCCATTTTGCTAGTGTAATAGTGACCTGGAAAGCCCAGACTAGGCTGATCTCATTAGATCTTGGATGCTAAGGAGGGCTGGCCCTGGTCAATATTTGGATGGGAGACTGCCAGAGTTGCTACGGTGAGGCAGGCAGTGGCAAACCACCTCTTAGCCAGTATTTCCATGAAAATCGTATGGGTTTGCCATAGTTCTGCTACAACTTGATGGTTCATTACACACAAGTTAAAGCGTTATTATGTTGTATCCTATATACCCCTGTTAGGCTTCACTGATAGTGTTCTCTCTCCATGACAATCCAGTAAGAAAGCACTCTCTTGTATATACAGTGGGAAGCAGTGACTAATCTATGATTAATCTATAATACCACTCTATAATCTTTAATACCACTGGAACTCTAAATTTGTTCCCCTGCTTCAGATCAACACGGATGACCATCTGGATCTATCCTCCATGCCTGAGAGGAGATAATTAAGATTCTGTTACTTCCCACCAGGGGTCCATTGGAGCGGGAGCGCACAGGAGCGCAGCTCCGGGAGTGAGGAGCCCAGGGGGCAGGCACATGACCAAGCCCCGCCCCCTCCTCGGCTTTCCCGAGCAGTGCAGAGGTGCAGCGCCCCGGGGAAAGCCCTGCTAGGGTCTTTATTGTTTTTAATGTTTTGTTTTAATATTGATAATTTTTTCATTGTTTCTTTTATGACTGTGTGCTGCTTTTCCCGAGACTTGCTCAAGGTGGCATATAAATTTTCTAAGTACACCATTTTTTATCTGGCACATGACACATAAGTACTGGAGAAATTTCACCAACCCTTTTTTTTTTTTTTTAATTTTTTTATTGAAGGGTTAAAAGGGTACAGAATAAAATTAATGCAGAGAAAAACCACATAGCATGTTAAACATTGCTAACTTGAGTGTCAACATATATATCATCATGAAATTCAGCCGTTTTACATTTGAAAAGTAGCATATAACTCAACCTTGTTTATCTTATTTAAACAGTAACTATTATGTTCATAACACCGTTTACAACCATAAGTATAATGTAGAATCTTTTATCCAATTTTTTGGAAGATGTTTATTGCTTGGATTAGGGTTACTATCTAAAATCGGTTCCCATTTAAGCATTTGGCTTTTGGTGCTTTCCCCCTTGTCTCTATTCTCAAACTTATCCGCTATTTTATCTAAGATAAAATAGTCCCATATTTTGGCATGCCATGTGCTCAATGAAGGCTTAGAGGTTTCTTTCCAATTTGCCGCAATTGTATACTTTGCTGCTGTAATGAGTATCTCAATTAGTTCTCTTTGGTCTTTATTAATTTTCGTTAGGGTCTTTGGCCAGAGATTGAGCAAAATTAAAGTAGGGTCATAAGGTACAGAGACTTTTAACATAGAGTTGATTTTTGTTATGATTTGCTTCCAGAATAAGGTGATGACTGGACAGGCCCACCATAAGTGAATGTAAGTCCCAACTTCTGACTGACATTTCCAGCATTTGGGTAACTGAGTGGAATATATGTGGGAGAGTTTAACTGGTGTGAGGTGCCATCTGTAAAGTGTCTTTAGTGCCTGTAATCTAACAGGAGCGGATCTAGATCTGTAGACTTTAGATGACCATATTTTTTCCCACTGGTCCTCTGGAATTATAGTGTTTAAGTCCTTGTGCCATGCTGTTTGGAAGGATAAGGGCCGGTGGTAGGAAGTTTGAAGGAGGAAAGAGTAGAACATTGAGATGAGTCCTCTCTTAATGAGGCTTGATGATGTTAATAGGCATTCAAAGAAATTGTATTTTCTTGTACAGTTGAGATTGGGTTTCTGAGCTGCAAAAAGATGGGAGACTTGAAGATATTCAAACCATGGTAGCCGTTGTTTCACTTTAGTTTCTAGCTCTGCTTTTGGGAGGAGTGATCCATTTTTGGAGATATCACAGAATCTTGTTAATTTTGCTTTAAACCAATTGGAAAAAGATGAGGTGGGTTGGCCGGGAGTGAACCAGTGTTGGCGTAGGAAACTTTTAACCGGTGTGTCTGCTGGTATCAGTGTTTTTTTGCAGTTATTCCAAGTTTGAAAAGCTGCTTGGAGGAAGGGATGTGAAGTTCCTGGTTTGAGTCTTTTTGAGGGAGGATTCCATAATGCTTCGTGGAATGACTGTGAGGTAAGGTAAGTATTTTCCATGTCTTTCCAGTCTGCTTCATAGTTTTCGTGGTAGTGTCATGTTAAATTTGCCATTATAGTTGATTGGTAGTAAATTTTTAAATCAGGGAGGGCCAGTCCCCCTTTGCTTGTTGCCCGTCGTAATGTTTGGAAGCGAACTCTTGGTTTTTTGTTGTTCCACAGAAATTTCATGAGGTTCCGTTGCCATGAGGCAAGTAATGTAGGAGATATGCTTACAGGTAGGGCTCGAATATAATATAAAAATTTTGGCAGAATAATAGATTTGATGGTTGAGATACGTTCAAGCCACGATAGTATTTTTGTATCCCAGGATTTGAATTGAGATGATATTGTAAGGTTAGCTTTCTTGTGGTTGTACTTAATTAAGTCTTTCAGATTCAGAGGGATATTTACTCCTAAGTATTTCCAGTGTTTTGTAGTCCATTGGAAAGTAAAGTGCTTTTTGATATATGTTTTAGATGATGGGTCTATAGTTATTGGGAAGAAGATCGTTTTTGATTGGTTTATACGGAGGCCTGAGATCTTTCCAAAATCATCCAGTACAGAAAAAAGTGGTGGAAGAGAGGAGATTGGGTCTTTTATATAGATAACCATGTCATCTGCAAAAAGGCTTGTTTTGGTGGGGATTCCATTTATGGTTGGTCCTTTTATTGAGGTGTTGTGTCTAACCAATGCCGCCAGTGGTTCGATTGCAAGGGCAAACAGAAAGGGCGATAGTGGGCAGCCCTGTCTGGTGCCCCTGTGTAGGTTAAAATTGGATGAGGTAATCTGGTTGATTGTTTAAAAAGCTGTTGGCTGGGCATAGATTTGTTGGAGAGCAGATTTGAATTTGACACCAAAGTTCATATGTGACAATAAGTTGTGTAAGTATTCAAATTCCAAAGAATCGAATGCTTTTTCGAAGTCAACTGAGATTATGCAGGTTTGATTTATTTTCTTTTGGTGACAGTGATGGATAACGTTGATGGTTTTGCGGATGTTGTCTGTGATGTCTCGTTGGGTGATGAAGCCTGTTTGATCAAGATGGATGTAAGTTGGAAGAATCTGTGAGAGTCTTGCTGCTAGAACTGAGGTGGAGATTTTGTAGTCGCAGTTGAGGAGTGATATTGGGCGGTATGAGCTGGTTTGAGAAGTGTCCTTGCCCGGTTTGGGAATTACGCTTATTCATGCCTGATTCCAAGAAGGTGGAGTTGGGTGGTTTTCTAAAATTTTGTTAAACAAGTCAGTTAAAAATTGTAATAATTTTGGATGGAAAACTTTGTAATATTCCGTTGGAAACCCGTCAGGTCCTGGTGTCTTGTTACTTTTCATTCTTTTTAAGGCTTCTAAAATCTCTTGTTGTGTTATTTCTTTATCAAGAATTGCTTGATGTGTATGAGAAAGTTTTTTGTTGTTACCTTTTTGCTTTAAGAAGTTTTTTATATCTATTTTAGAAGGTGTTGTTGATGTGTAAAGTTGCTTGTAAAAATTCTCAAAGGTTTGTAGTATCTGTTTTGAAGAGGTTTGTAATACTCCTTGCTGGTCTTTTATGCAGTTGATTAGTGTGGAGGTGCATTTCTGTCTTAATTTTGAGGCAAGAAGTTTGATTGATTTGTTATTGCGATATTTGTATTTGTGTTGCATTACAGCTATATTTTTTTGTATTGCAGATGTTTCTATGGCTTCTAACTTCTTCCTGAGGATTTCCAAGGAGTGGTAAGTTGTTGTACATCCAGTTTGCTTATGTTTAATTTCGAATTTTTGTATTTCTGTATGAAGGTCTTTGATCTTTTGCTGTTTAATTTTGTTATAGGCTGCTGTTAGGACGATGATCTTCCCACGAAGGACTGCTTTGTGAGCATCCCAGATTACCTCCAGCGGAACTTCGTCATTTGTATTCAGTTTGAAGTATGCTTCTATGGCTTCTTCAATTTGTGTCTTAAAAGCAGGGTCTTTCAATAAAGCCTTGTTTAATGTCCATGCTGAGCGTTTTCCTTCACTGTTACTTATATTTAAGACAATCTACCGGGGCATGATCAGACCATTGGCGGAGTCCTATATTGGAGGTTTGAATGTTGTTGAAAGCTGAGTTTGAGATTAAGAGGTAATCCAGTCTGCTAAAAGAATCAAATTGTGATGAGTAGAAAGTAAAGTCTTTTTCTGTTGGGTTCTTTCTTCGCCAAACATCGCTTAGGTTGAAAGATTGAAAAACTGATTCCAAGTGATTATTGTGTGGAAGCAGTTTTTTTGGGAAGCGGGTTGGATAATAACGGTCGATTTTAGTGTTTGCCACCTGGTTAAGATCACCGCCAATTAAAATTATGCCTGCATTTGGGCTTGTAATTTTTGTTAAGAATTCTTGGATGTATGGTACTTGGCCTTTGTTGGGGGCATAAAGGCTTGCAATGGAGTAAGATGTACCATCTAGAGTGCCTCGTAGAATAAGGTATCTTCCCTCTGAATCTATTTCGGAATGTTGAAGTTGAAATCTGGTGTTTTTTTGAAAATAAAATTGCTACTCCTCTTGATTTGTTTGAGCCAGGAGCAAAGTATTGTTGTGGGAACCAAGCCTGAGGGAAAAGCAGGTCGTGGCCTGGTTTTAAGTATGTTTCCTGGAGCATAATAATGTCTGCCTTCTCTCTTTTCATTAAAGATAGAATTCTTTTAATTTTGATTTTGTGATTGATTCCCCTACAGTTGTAAGTTATTACCTTTAGTGTGGATGCCATTCTAAAGGAAAAATGGAAGTTAATCTAAATATATTTCTTACATCTATTTGTGGCCTTCTGAGAGTAGTCCTTGCATATAAAGAAAGATAAAATTGGGGATATGCCATACTTGGTGGACGGGATAAATTGCCCTTCTTTAACACAAAGTCTCCATATTTCCTATGTTTAAAGAAGTTTTTAGGACAAAAAAACTGTTTGCGTTGCTTCACTCCCTGCCCTTAGGTGAAGTTTGATGAGCTTAAAACTTCCTAATAGGAGCCTTTTCAATTCAAAGTAAATGCATGCCACAATGGAGTACGGTTGTGAGTGTGCCATACTTGGGGTTTGGAATAAATTACCCTCGTTTGACCGATGAGCCTTATATTTTAAAAAAAATTTTAACCAAGAAACATTTTGAGTTACTTCACTCTTTGTCCTTAGGTAACATTTAATAAACTTAAAATATCCTAATAGGAACTCTATCATTCCAAGGTACGTGCAAATCATAATGGAATATCCTATGCTTAGCATTTTGGAACATTCTTTTAAAGTTGACTTTAAAATAAAATTCTTTTGAGTTTCTTCACTCTTAACTGAGCATAACCCATATTTATGAGCTTTATGAGTTAAGTGTAGCATATATTCTGTTGCTATCCTAACAAGAAATACATTAAAAGTAACATACCATAAAACAGAGAAACATTCATTGCATTTTGTTTTAAAGAACTGTACCCTCCATGTTTGTCTAAAACGATCCTTAAGAATCCCTCCCCTCCCCCCTCCCACCCCCCTTGCCATAACTCTCTTTACCTCAACCACTCCATAGTTATTAAAAGGAAACTTATTTAAAACATTTAAGTAATAACATCTTATAATAGGATTTGGAAGAGTAGTTTTACCCATTGAGAATGTAAGGTTCGGTAGGAGCACGCGTTCCGTGCTAGGGCTGTAGAGATCGAAAAAGCCCTTCCAGTCTGAACCTTTTGTCAACACTAAAAATAAAACGTAGACTAAAAATCCTTTCCAGCCCATGGCTGGAGAAACCAACAAGGAAGAAAGACAACAAAGGAGAGGGGAAGTAGGAGCCCCTTTCCCTCCCTCCTCCCAGGCAGCATAGTTGCTTATAGTAATGCCTAAAACCATTTGTCTGTCTGGTTATTGCTGTTATGACATTATTTGGCTTTGTGTTGTTATTCACGCTCACAAATTCTGAGATCAGAGGTGCAGTTCTCAGTTGGATTTGTGGATAGGTATTTTACTCCACTGATATGGTGATGCAGGGTAGTCCAGCTTCCTTTTGGATGACTTCTTTATTGATGAAGATGGCAGAGGTTGTAGATTCAACGCTGACAGGAGAGCATATCCTGAATCTTCGTCTCATGCTGTGTATGTAGAGCCTTGAAATCTTACCATAAGGGATCCCGACTTGGTCCAGCTGTATCTGATGCCTGATTCTGTGAGCTTAGAGGAGACTGGCTTCAATAATCTTCGTATTTGAAGGGTTTCAGCTGTGAGGTCTGGGAACACTTGGATCTTCCCTTCTTGAAACGGTAAGCCGCCAGCTGAACGCGCCTCAGCCAGGATTTTTTGTTTAGTGCGCAAATCTATAAGTTCTACCAGCACGTCTCGTGGCAATTGGGTTTGGTTCTGGTTTTGTGTCAGAGTTAGTGCGCCAATTCTATAAGCTTTAAGGATGGTTGGAGCCACCCCCTCCTCTAATTTAAGTGCGTGCGAGAGCCAAGCACCCATGAATGCAGCAATGTCGGTGTTCCCTTCCGCCGCTTCAGGGAGACCGTGAAATTTGAGGTGGCGGTCTCGGAGAGTGTTCTCCAGGGCCATAATTTTTTCAGTGGCCCATCTTTCGTGTTGCTGAAGGTCTCTAATATTCTCCTGATTCACCATACTGTTCTCCATAACGGTATCTAGGGCCTGAGACATATTTTGAACTGAATTTTGTAAGCTCGCTATCTGATCTGCCACAGGTTTTAAAAGATTATTCATAGTGGCCATCATTTCGGCTTTGAAGTTTGTGAAGGAATCTAGCCAGTCCTGTTTAGAAATGTTGGAGTTAGAAGCAGTAGGGCCTACCGGTTCAGTCGCCATTTTGAGGCCTCGGGAGCCGTTAGTCTTCTCCTTGTTACCGGAACTTTCAGTTGGGAAGTACTGTGAAACAGTTTTTTTTGGTGACTCAGTTTTTTTTGTTTTATGTCCGTTTGGTCTGCCCATTACCTTTTATCACTTTTTAACCAGTTTTTGGGGCTTGAGAGACGCTTGCTGCCCAGGAGGGAGGGAATCAGGTTAGGAGCTTCACTACACAGCGTCTGCCATTACGCCCTCCGATGCCCCACCCCCAAATTTCACCAACCCTTCAGCAGCTTCCACCCCATCAGTTTGGTGTAGTGGTCAGGAGTTGGACTCTAATCTGGGAGAACTGGGTTTGGTTCCCCACTCCTCCACATGCAGCTGCTGGTGTGACCTTGGGCCAGTCACAAGTTCTCTCAGAGCTGTTCTCTCATGAGCAGTTCTCAAAAGACCTCTCTCAGCCCCACCTACCTCACAGGGTGTCTTGTTGTGGGGAGGGGAAGGGAAAGGGATGGGTGGTGCACGTGTCCTGGGTATCTCAAGTCTACTTGAAACCTGGTGGTTTCAAGGGAGCAGGAAGAGAATGAGGGTGTGTTCTTTACGCTTATTTTTATTGCACAAAGTATTGGATGGGGAAGGGAATGGAGGAAGAGCAGGTCAGTTTCACTCACCTGTGGCGTGGAGCCTGAGAGGTGGGTATTGCCTTCTGACACACTTCCGGTATGTTAGGGGGTGTGGCATATGCAAATGAGTTATGCAAATAAGTTATGCTAATGAGCTCCTGCACCTCTTTTTCTACGAAATGACCCCTGCTTCCCACAATTAGAAAAAACACCTTTTGACATTTATCTGCTATTTTGACATATTGATTGCTTTACAACTGTCGACCGTACAACCCTAACTTGTCATTTGCTTGTTCCCTTTGCATAACTTAACCATCACCATGTTACGTGTTGATTTGCTGTTCAGTCCCTGCCTGTAAGTTTAGAACCTCATCTACCATTCCAGTGTATCTGCACACGGAAGCTCATACCTTGAATAAACTTTAGTTGGTCTCAAAGGTGCCCCGGACTCTAAATTTAATCTATGGTGTGTCTTGCCGACAAAATGCATGCATGCAGATTGCCATGCGTACAATCTACATGCCTGGGTTTAGACAGCTCTGGCCCAATCTTGTCAGGTCTCAGAAGCTAAGCAGGGTCAGCCCTGGTGAAGATTTGGATGGCATCCCATCAAGGACATCCAGGGTGGCTACGCAGAGGCAGGCAATGGCAAACCACCTCTAAACGTCTCTTGTCTTGAAAACCCTGTGGGGTCAACCATAAGTCACCTGTGACTTGACAGCACACAATTATTATGCCCTCACCTAGGTGGCCCAAGCTAACCTGATCTAGTCAGAGCTCGGGAACTAAGCAGGGTAGGTCCTGGTTAGTATTTGGATGGGAGACCACCAGGGAAGTCCAGGGTTGCTATGCAGAGGCAGGCACCAGCTCTGCTCGTCTCTTGCCTTGAAAACCCTATGGGGTTGCCATCAGTTGTCCGCAACTCGACAGCAAGAAAAGAAAAGAAAAAAGACATAGTTAAATACCATGGCAAAGGCTGTTGTCCTTCCGTCGATTCCTGTATGCTTACATTAGCACTGACAAGCAGGGGGTAAATAGTTTTGTTTTGGTTACTTCAGGGTTAGGGAACACAAGTTTTTGTCTGCGAGCTGGACTTTCGGACTGGTTGCAACAATACGATAAATGTTGCAGTATTGAAAATGTCAGGGGCATCACAAGCTCCACATCATTGGATATTGTGCTATTGTTGTGCTTAGGGTTACTAACTCTGGACTGGGAAGTTCCTTGAGATTTGGAGGGGTGGACCTCAGCAGGTTAGAATGCCATAGTATCCGCCTTCTAAAGCACCCGTTTTCTCCAAGGGAACTGACCCTTGTAGTATGGAGACCAGTTATGATTCCCAGAGTTCGCCAGACCCCACCTGGAAGTGATCGTGCTGCCCACACAAGAAAATCCAGTTTCAAATGCTTTTAATTTAAGTTCTATGTTCCAATGCAATACAACAATGGATGATAGAGCAGCTTTATACAGATGCAGCCTTAGTGTGCTTGCACAAACAGTGCAGCCCGCACTTACACGCTAAGGAGCCAGATTGTTATATTCAAGCTTAGTTCACCATTTCACATCTCGGGGGCAGGGTAAATAGGCACACTTCCTCTGTAGCTGCCCCCATGGAAGATCTGTTGTTGGGTGGGGCAGAGCAGCATGACGGCTGGGGGGGGACTCTAATCTGGGAGAACTGGGCTTGATTCCCCACTCCTCAATTTGCAGCTGCTGGATGACCTTGGGCAAGCCACAGTTCTGTCAGAGCTGTTCCCTCAAGGACAGTTCTCTCAGAGCTCTCTCAGCCCCACCTACCTCAAGGGGAAAGGAAAGGAGCTTGTAAGATGCTCTGAGACTCTGAATGAAGGGTGGGGTATAAATCCAATTCCCGCCACTGCCTCCTCCTCCTCTTCTTCTTGCTTCCAGGTCCCTCTACAGCTCTCTCACCCCATAATAAAACCTAAATATGAGTGTCAGTGTTTGTGTGTGTATGTGTATTTAGTGCGTCCGAGTTGCTTCTGATTTATGGCAACCCTATGAATTAATGTCCTTCAAAACGTCCCATCGTTAACAGCCTTGCTCAGGTCTTGTAGACCGAGAGCTGCATCTTCCTCGATTGGGTCAATTTGTCTCATGTTGGGCATTCCTCTTTTCCTGCTGCCTTCTACTTTTCCTAGCATTATTGTCCAGTGACTCTGGTCCTCTCAGAATGTGTTCAAAGTACGATAGTTAGACGTTTAAACTCCTAGGGGAAGGTCAGGCTTGATTTGATCTAGAACCTACTGATCTGTCAAAAACAATGGATACTGGTATTTGGTCCTCAGCTCTTCCTGCTGGCATTATGCAAAACAACTTTTTAATCAGAAAACTGGGAACCATAACTGATATGCCAGTATAGTGCAATTTTCAGGCTACGTTTGTAAAGACACTTAGGTCAAATCTGCATCTGACTTTCCGGCTGGAATCATTCTAGTTTCAAAAAAACCCCATCTATACTTGTTTCTAGTTTCAAACCATACTTGTTCTAGTTTAAAAATTACTGTTTACATTTGTTAATTGCCCTCCTGTGGTCAAGCTAGCATTATACTGCTTTAAACAGATCCTGTTGCTTAGTACTCTTCAGACTCAGGGAGTGAAATTTGAAACCAGCGTGAAATGAGCATAGGAAAAGACAGCAGTCAAACTACTTCAGAGGGGAGGTGTAATTGGGCCTTAAGCTGGTTTCTTCCTGCAATAGTTCTGTTCTAAGTGATTGTGAATTCACAGTGTCCAGGACTGCAGGGCAGCTGTTTTAAAACCATGAAATCTGTCTCTGTATCAGTTTACATAGAAGGATCAATAGTGTGTTGGACAAAGAGGGAAATTAGACACTGGCTAAGCCATCACCAGGGTATTATCCCATTCATCCATAAGTGATTGGGGGGGGGGGTTCAAATTGAAAAGTGGAATGTAAAACTGGAGGAATTAAAGGGGAGCTCAGGTAATGCACTTACAATACAATCCTGTGCAGAGTTACCCCATCCTAAGCCTATTAATTTCAGCGGGTTTAGACTGGAGCAACTCTGCACAGGACTGCACTGTTAAGATGTTTAGCCCAAGCCAAGGGCAATAAATAGAATTATAAACATCCAAAGAGGGCTACCTACTGCTGAAATTGCTAGCTGTTTGGTGCAAATTAGAAACAACAGCCAGGATGAGAAATAAGAGAGTCATGTGAAGATGCATTGTGATGTAGGGCTCCCAACTCTGGTTTAGGAAATTCCTGGAGATTTGGGAGTGGAGTCTGGGGAGGGCAGGGTTTGGTAGGGGAGGGGCCTTTGGAGAATCCACTCTCCAAAGCAGCCATTTTTTCCCAGGGAACGGATCTCTCTACTTTGAAGATCAGTTGTAATTCTGGGAGATCTCCAGGTGCACTGGGAGGCTGGCAACCCTGTTTTGAAGCTCCATCAGTGGGCAGTGAATGAGAAGGCCTGTTGATTGTTCATTGGCCACAGTGAAGGGCAGGGAAACTGGCTAAGTCATGGACCAATGACCACACTGGACTTGGCTTATTCAGTCCACTCTGGATCCAGCATATCAGCTCAGTCCATCTCTCATGGTCTTCAGAACATGAACAAGTAAAGCTGCCTTCTACTGTGACAGACCCTTGGTCGGTCAAAACCAGTCTTTTCTACTCTGAGCAGTGACAGTTCTCCAGGATCTCAGGCAGAGGTCTTTCACGCTGCTTACTTGCTGATCCTCTTAACTGAAGAAACCAAGGATTAAACCTGAGACCTTCTGCATGCCAAACAGATGTTCTACCTATGAGCCATGGCCCTATAAACGAGTCATCTTCAATATTCCATCTGCCATCCATAGGGTTTCCAGACCCCCCCCCCGGTGGAGGCAGGGGTCCCTTGCTGCCACACCCCCATCTTCCCACCACCAATCAGCTGGCCAGAGAAGGGACTTACACCAAAAAAGAGGGAGTTGTAGTGACGTGTCTATGTCACTGCTCACATGAACAAGGAGTGATATCATCATGTCCAAATTCTTGGGATGACGCTCTGGTATTTGGGTAAAAACTCTATGGTAGAAGCCAAATTTACCATAGAATTTTTGCCCCCGTGTCCTGGAAATGATAGTGTCACTTCCGGGTCATGTGGGCAGTGACATAACCATGTCACTGCACATCAGATGGGCCTCCCTGCTGCTCTCAGCAAGTCTCTTCCACTCTGTTATGTATTGGGGCTGGAACAACCCAGGATTGCCTATCAGAGACGGGCTGAGCTTGGAGCTCCTGAACAATAGCCCACAAGGACTCTAGAGGTGACCATTGAGGAAGTAATGCAAATAGCCTATTGTTGGGAGTTGGGTGTGGTTAGGTGTGGTGTGTGCATGCTATAAAAACAAGGCTTTTGCCCTGGAGTTTCATCTTGTACTAGCTGAAATCACTTAATAAAGTAGAGTTGATCACTTGCTGTGAGGTTTGCACTTCCATGGAACCCAGTATTTAACACACTCCCTGCCAGTTGCCAAGAGGGACCTGGCTATCCTAGCCAGCCATCACTTATGGACAGGAACTTAATAGCATCTGGTATGGGTACAGTCCAAGTGTTTGGACCCAGTGCTGAAAATGCCCACAGTATTTCAAGCATGGATATTCCAGGGATATGATACTTGATGGTTTTCTTCCTACACGTTTCCCAAATCATTCCTATCTTTCTCTTGTTTTTTTACTTGTGTGTATGTGTGTGTGAAGCACTTTCAAGTTGCTTCCAAGTCCTGGTGACCCTATGTCCTCCAAATGTCCTCCAAAATGCCCTGTTGTTACCCATCTTGCTCAGGTCTTGCAGACTGAGAGCTTCCTTGTGGCTTCCTTGACTGAGTCCATCCATCTCAGGCTGGGTCTTTCTCTTTTCCTGCTGCCATAAACTTTCCCTAGCATTATTGTCTTGTCCAGTGAGTCTTGTCTTCTCATAATGTGACCTAAGTACGGTCAGTTTTGTCATTTTAGCTTCTAGGGAGAGTTCAGGCTTGATTTGATCTACCACCCACTGATTTGTCTTTTTGGAGGTCCATCTCTCCTCCAAAACCACATTTCAAATGGATCAACTTTCATTCTGTTTTTTTTTTTAATGCAGGCTACCAGCCTCATATCCTGCTGTGTAATCTCCTTATCTTTGAAGTTTCAGGCAAACAGCAAAGATGGGTCTTATCACTCTCCTGGTAGACCACTATCTGTGGCTGATTGGAGATGCATGTTCTGCTTGGCCTGGTCACAAGTTGTGTTGGCTTGCCTACAAACAATAAATCTTCATGTCCCCCGCACTGCTCTGAGCTGGTATTTTCAACGACACCAGCATGTCTTTCCTTGTTAAGTTACTCCACATTTAAAGCCCGCCAACATATGTATTTCATTTGTTTCGTTTCTGCGCCACTTACCCATGGAGCAGCTTGTGAGGGGATTCTAAGCTAATCTCCCATCCGGCCCATGAAGCTGAGATTTGCTTAGCATTAATAATAAACAGCATCTGATGCCCCCAGGTCACCTCCCTTGGCCTCGTGGACAGAAGAGCTTTGTCTTTGGTTCTTACACCTTTCACTTTGTGCCTTATTTCAGTCCCTTCTTGTCATGCTGCCGCTCCATTCTGAGAAATCCTTCTGGAGCTCTTTTGTTCATGCTTAGGGTTTTAACCAGTCTGTATATTTGGCTTCAGTATTCACTTTTCATGCTCTCTCTGTGTGAAGTCACTTCCAACTCATGGCAACCCTATGAATTAATGTCCTCCAGAACATCCTATCGTTAACAGCCTTGCTCAGAATATGAGGCTGGTAGCCTGCATTAAAAAACAACAACAACAGAGGAGAGATGGACCTCCAAAAAGACAAGGCAAGGCAGAAGTAGAGGTGGTTTTCCATTGCTTTTCTGTGTAGAGTCTTCCTTAGTGGTTTCCCTTACATAAGAACATAAGAGAAGCCATGCTGACTCAGGCCAATGGCCCATCCAGTCCAACACTCTGTGTCACACAGTGGCCAAAAATACCAGGTGCCATCAGGAGGTCTGCCAGCAGGGCCAGAACTCCAAAAGCCCTCCCACTGTGGCCCCCCCAAGCACCAAGAACACAGAGTATCACTGCCCCAGACAGAGTGCCCCAACTATATGTTGTGGCTAGTAGCCACTGATGAACCTCTGCTCCATATGGTTATTCAGTCCCCACTTGAAACTGTCTATGCTTGTAGCCACCACCACCTCCTGTGGCAGGGAATTCCATGTGTTAATCACTGTTTGAGTGAAGAAGTACTTCCTTTTATCTGTCCTCAACTAACTGCTCAATAATTTTGTGGAGTGTCCACAAGTTCTTGTATTGTGTGAAAGGGAGGAAAGTACTTCTTTCTCTACCTTCTCTATTCCATGCATAATTTTGTAAACCTCTGTCATGTCAGCCATCAATTCTCCAAGCGAAAGAGCCCTAACCTCTTTAACCTTGCTTTATAAGGGAAGTGTTCCATCCCCTTAATCATTGTAGTTGCCCTTTTCTGCAGGTTTTCCAGTGCTATAATATCTTTTTGAGGTGTGGTGACCACAACTGTCCCCAGCGGGAGACTTTGGGGGGCATTAGTGGAGGGAGTGGGGATGTCCCCGACGTGATGATGTTGTCATGTTGGGAGGTGGTGGCCCCTGCCTCTTCCCAGCAGCATTTAAAGTGTATCTTTAAACACTGCTGTGAAGGGGGGGGGGGGAGGCTGTGCAAGCCTGCTCTGCTCCAAGCCCTGAATTCAGGGTTTGGAGTGCAGCCACGTGGCCTCCACCTTCCCCACCAGTATTTAAAGGGTCTCTTTAATGCTGCTGGGAAGAGGTGGGGGGAGGCTGGGTGATCCCTCTTGGGGGCAGGTCTTCCCCCCACTGGCCAGCTGGCTGGCAGCGGGAAGGAGCCCCCCAAATCATGAAACCCCCATGAAACCGGGGAAGGGGCGGTGTCTGGCAACCCTAATTCCAAATGAGACTGCACCGTAGATGTATACAGGGGCATTATGATACTGACTGAGTAATCACTGAGTAACTTCTCCTACCATGTTTCTGGCATAGGGAGCTTTGACTCTCAAAAGTTCATACTCCCTGAAATCTTGTTGGTCTTGTAGGACAAGGGAAAAGGAATGTGATTTCTGAAAGTGATTGCTGACACTTTCTCCTTGATATATATATATATATATATATATATATATATATATATATATATATATATATTGATAGCTGCCACTGTGCCTTCAAAAGTTTAATCATAACAGATCCAGAACCTGGTATGTAACTGAGAAGCTTCTGATTAGAGAAACTTATAGCAGAATGTATATATTTAATAAATGTATTTTTTGTATAAGAAGCCATATTAAGCAAAAGTATTATTAAAAGCCTTTGTAGATGGAATTAGGATGCAATAGAAATGGAATATGCAGGACGCCAGGACGCCGAGGGCAAGTTTAATGTGATTCAGAACCCCTTATCAACAAGTCCTCCATATACAGGTCAGAAAGAAACCCACTGTTCTCTAATTTTCCCATTGTCCTTGAAACCAGATAAGTGAATGCAACCACAGACATAACTGACCAGTATAAGGAGAGACCAATAGTAAGGCTTAAAGTCAAATTATGCTTGTATGATGTTAACCGCTTGATACCAATTAGAGATTCTTCAATGTGCAAACTATATGTGATGTCATTTGGAGTCTAAGACCTTCTGCCCTTCCTGGTTATGGCAAAATACAGCTTTGGAATTGCTGGAGTGCTAAGGCACTCATCAGCCCTGTATTCCCTGTTATGAATTCATTAAACAGATTTTCATCTAACTCACTGGACTCAGACTGTGTGATTCCAGTTCGGCCAAGGGGTCACATAGGGCACAGATTTGTGCATCAGTCTCTAAGGTGCTTCCGGACTCGAATCTAGCTGTTCTACAGCAGTCCAGCACAGCTATCCCCTGAAACTTCTCCTACCAAAAATTAACTTTGCCAAGCAAGGCCCTTCTGCAGACACTAGGATTTAGTCTCTGTCAGAGACATTCTTTTAAAACATTTAATGAACAGTCTTCCTATCCTATTGCTTTGCTGCAACAACCTCCCCGAACAGTTTTTCCCCGTCTTTTATTCGCTGTTGTATTTCTCTGGAACATCGTATCCAACAAACTGCACCTGGCGATGATTAATTATTTAGCCTAGGGAAGTGGCAGATGAGCAAGATAACTAATTCATTTCAAGGGAGGTTTCAGAGGTGTTTATTTAGGTTTTAAATGGGGGGGGATGAATTTCTTGTCATTTTTTTAAAAAACGAAAATAAATCCTCTGGCACTGTATATGTACTCCTATTTGTTTACTGCTTTCTTAAAACCTGCATTGTCTTGTTAAGAATTATAATAAAATGTTACTTTAATAAATAAATAAATACATCCTGCAAAAGCATTTCAAGAGTCCCCGTCTTTGTTTTGCTTTTTTAATATCTATCTATCTATCTATCTATCTATCTATCTATCTATCTATCTATCCCAAGATAAAAAAAGAACAACACTAGTCAGGTGCATTAAAACAAAAGCCTTCTGAAAGGGCAACCATAGAAAGAACCTCCAGTTTTTGGGTTGAAGACACGATTAAGTTCTCTGTGACCCCAACCAGGAAAAAGGATGTATTGTAGTCTTTCAGGTCATTTGCTGGAACTTGACATTATGTGATCATTTTAGAATAACAGGCTACTGAAAGAGGCCCTTTTTTTCCAACCAAAAAGTTGGGCTAGATGAGTGTTATTTTTTAAATGTCTCCAAACTGTGTCGAAAACTGGAAAATTGCCCTGTTTCTCACAAGCTTCTCTCCCTGCCCTCTGCCCGCCTCCTGCCTTGCCAGCAGACTTTCTGAATTTGCTTGTCGCCCTGTTTTTGAATGAAGGCATTATGCAAATGTCTATTTGCATATGTGCTTGCTTTGCTACGGAAGCTGGCAGGGAGGATGGCAAGTGTGCAGGCATTGTGGTGGTGGAGAAATAATGATTCTGCTAGCAAGAGCCAATTTGTTGGGAGAAAATCAGACGTAACAGGATATTCACTGCTGTTGCCAAAAAAGCAACCCTCGTCCCTGGTAAAGTCTAGTTATAGTTGCTATATCACGAGCCCTTCAACCACACGACAAGGGGCTCAGGGAATGAACAGTCCTATATTTTATGTCTTCAGTACATTTTTATCCAGTCCTTCCTCCAAGGATTTTGGGGTGTTGGGTAAATAAGGCACGGAGACTAGACTTGTTAATCAACATAAAGTTCTTTATCTAAATCTATTTGGAAAGGGGGGAAACAGGAAGTTCTAATAAAATAAAGTCCTAAATTACATATCCATACAGCAAAGTAGGCTAATATGTACCACAAGTCTCTAAGAGGAAAAAGGTAAAGGCTTGGGGGCAGGGGGTGCTGCTGAGCAAGTAACCTCTCTTCTAGAACCTCAACAGGAAGTAGCTCAAGCTCATTCGCCAACCCAAACACTGGTAAATTAAAACCATCCAATCAGTTTCTCTTTTGTTTTCTGTTGTTTTTTTTTGGGGGGGGGGTGTCAATCAGTTTTTCAAACACACCAGTTAACATAAAGGATTGGCTCTGAGCCAGGTTCCAGGTCAGGTCTCTGGTAGAATCATAACCTGAGCCAGGTTCCAGGTCAGGTCTCTGGTAGAATCATAACCCTCCCTTTACATACCTCTATGGTACCGTATATTGCCAACTTGACAATCCCAGTTTTTAGGAGGGTTTTCATGCTTGCGAGGTTTAACCATTTCCCCTCAGAAGTTGTCTTAGGCAGATATAGGGGTGTTCCGTACAAGGATAGACTTTGCAATTGTAATCTTGGGGAACCTGATTCTATTGCCCATATCCTTTTCCGATGCCCTAAATATTCCGCTATGCGTAATACTTTGATTCGTCCCCTTTTCCCTCCACAGAGAGATTTTCTGGATGGGGATTTAACTTTTTTTTTAGCAGATAAGAATCCAGCAATAACGTTATCTGTTGCTGAATTTCTGGCCTATGTATGGAAGTCAAGAGTAACACTCTGTAAATCCTGCAATTTATGCTAGGATTATTTTACACTCTGGAACACTGAGAATATTGATGGATGTTGTTCGCTTTGTTTTGTTTTGTACCTACTGCTTAATGTTCTCTTTGTTCGATCTATTTATGCTATGCCAATAAAGGTTGTATGTATGTAATATGTTAACACTATAATGACTGAAATATAGATCTCGCCATATCCCAACATGGGGCAACACACATTGTTTTGCCACCCTCTGTTTTATCCTCCCAGCAACTTTGAGATAGGTTAGGTCACTGAGTATGGTTGCCAACCTCCAGATGGGAAATAAAAAAAAACCTGAGGGTCACAGTGATAGGAAGATATACAAAAATATATAGCACTGTGTGTAATAGATATATGTTTAAGGTAGATCCATTTTGTGCTTTCTCTTTTTTAATTTTTCAATACTATTATATAAATATTGGTGTCAAATATTATCAAAAATAGATTTCACCCAAACAATACATCAAAGTGCAGGTTTACATTCTATTCAAATATTCAGACAGCACCTTGCCAGTATCACAATGACTAGTACTGACAAGGTGCTGTATGGAAAAATTAAAAAAGAGAAAGCACAAAACTCATCTACTTTAAACATATATCTATTATTATACACAGTGCTATATGTTTTGTATAACCTCCAGATGGGCCTGGAGATCTCCTGGAATCACAGCTTCTCTCCAGACGACAAAGATCAGTTCCCCAGGAGAAAATGGCAGCTTCAGAGGGTGGACTCTACGGCATTATATCCTTGCTAAGATCTGTTCCCTTCTCTAACCCCACATTCCCCAGGCTCCACCCCCAAATCTCCAGGAATTTCCCAACTCAGAGTTGGCAAACCTAGCTGAGAGAACGAGTGGGTCAAGGTCAATTGTCCCTCTAAGCTGTGGAGTCTTGTGAGCTACTGGCATTGAAGTTATGTGGCTACTGCATAAATTAGTTTGCTCTGGAGCCATCCTTCCCTGAGCTAAGACAAAAATGTGTGAGCCGGAGGCTAAAAAACTGTGAGCTAGCTCATACTAATTCAGCTTAGAGGGAACACTGGTCAAGGTAACCTAGCAAGCTGCATGGCAAAGTGGGAATTTGAAGCAGGCTCTCCCGGATCCTAGTCTGATGCTAGCCACTACAAACACCAGCTTTCCTATGTTTTTGGCATATCTCCTGAAACTCATACAGCATACTTAATGCCCAGCAGCTCAAGTGTTTGTTTCTTCATTCATCTATATACTAATTCCCAGAATTTTTTTTCCTGTGTGGATACTTATATCTGCCAAAAGAGAGCTCACTCTCCTCCAACAGCTTTTCCTACATAGTCAGGGGCTTTCCTCGGTCAGCAGACAAATCCAAAAAGTTAAAAAAAAACAACACCCTTCATGGACCATTGAATTCCCTCCAATGTTGAAATGGCATCAATTCCAGGCATCAGCTGTGAGAGATTAGAATGTTTGGGGGAGGGGGAGGCTTCTAACAGTTTCTGTCAGTAAAAGGCAGGGTTCTACTGGCAGCAGTCTAGGGTTGCTAACTACCCCCCCCCCGGCCACCGGCAGTGGATCCAGATCCAGGCTGGGAAACTCCTGGAGATTTGGGGGTGGAGCCTGGGGAAGACAGGGACCTCAGTGAGGTACAATGCTATAATCTCCACCCTCCAAAGCATCAATTTTTTTCCATGGAAAGTTATCTCTGTAGTCCGGAGATAAGCAGTAATTCCAGGGGATCTGGAGGCTGGCATCCCTAGACAGCACCCTATGGGTGACTTGATACCACCTGATTTGCATGACTTAATTAGGCCCAGCTGCTTTGCTACTGTTCATCAGCAGCCACCCTATGAAAGCCATTGTGATATAACAGTTACAGCTTCAGCACGGAGGCTGGCTTGGGAGGGCCGCATGAGCAGCTGGACGAACTGTAGCTAAATAACAGTCACTCTCCTCCTCTGGGAGGCCACCATTAGTAGGTGGTTCCTTTCTACCCTTAATTTGTTTTAGTTTTATTCTTGCCGCCGGGGGTGGGGGGCGGATATTAAGATGGGAGGTTAGGGTGGCTTAGGGAGTATTAGTTAGTAGTTGGGTTAGTGAGCAGGGCACTGCAGATCTATTGCCTGGTCCAGCAGCATCTGTGATTATCGATCTATCTTGGTCAGCCTGGGGCACTGTGTGCCAGTGCAAAGGCTACCAAGATGGGTGAGATAGGGCTAGGGATACCAGTGCTCCTGGGGAGGGGAAGGAATAGTGGTGGGGCTAGGCATTTTAAGAATGGAAGGGGGCAGAGAAATAGAGAAGCTCAGCCTCCTTCCAGCCTACATCCCATCCTGAGGGTGGCAGACAGTGGGCTGGGATTAACCCCCCTCCAACATTGGTGTTGTGTAATGCCAGGTCCATAAAGAATAAGACCTCTACCCTGTGTGACTTTCTGTCTGAGCAGGAAGCGGACCTGGCTTGCATGACCGAGACCTGGGTGTGAGATGGGGGAGATGGTGGCTCTCTCCCAAATGGCTCTGCCCAGGTTCTCGGTCCTCCACCAATCACGGACTGAGGGGTGGGGTGTGTGGAGTGGCACTGTTCATTTGGGAGGCTTTCTCCTACAGGGCGCTCCCACCACTGGAATTCGCAGGCATGGAATGCTCTGGCCTGGTGTGGGAAGCCAGGGAGAGTTTGGCTATTTGGGTGGTGTACCATCCACCCAACACACCATCCTCTAGTCTGCCATCTCTGGTTGAGGCTGTCTCTGGCTGGGCACTGGAGCACCCTCGACTTATAGTCTTGGGTGACTTCAACGTCCATGCCAATGAGGCAGCCTCTGGTCCGGTGATGGACCTGGTGTCAGCCATGGTGGCACTAGGACTCACCCAACACGTAACGGTGCCCACACATCAGGCGGGGCATACGCTCGATCTGATTTTTGCCGTGGGGGTTTCGGTGGGTCTGATTACTGCCTTGGCAGTAACATGGTCAGACCACCATGCCCTGAAGGCCTATCTAAACCCCGGGTGGGCGGCGAGCCTATTTTGGCTCGCCCATGGAGCTGATTGGACCCACAGCAATTTTTGATGGCTCTGCAGGATCCCATGCCCCCTGGCGAGTCGTTAGATGAGCTGGTCGAGGACTGGCATAGCCGGCTCTCGGCAGCCATTGAGGAGATCGCCCCCAGGTGTCCTCTGCGTCCTTGCTCTAAGCGGGCTCCCTGGTATACCAGGGAGCTGTGGCAGATGAAACAAGGCCTCAGATGACTAGAGAGATGGTGGTGGCGTGCCCGCGATGAAGCATCAAGGACATCTTATAGGACGTTTATGAGATCCTATGAGGTGGCAGTCAAAGCCGTGAAGAAACAGTTCTACACAGCTACGATTGCATCTGCTAGCTCATGCCTGGCACAATTGTTTAGAACTATTCAGTCTTTAACTGAGCTGCCACAGAGCAGATCAAATGATAGGGAATTGGATATAGGCTGTGAGACTTTTGCGAGCTATTTTGCAGACAAAATCTTGCGGCTCCACCATGATCTCCCAGCCACAGTTGAGACAATGAACGAACTCGAGGCTCCATGCACGTCTTCTAGTTCCATTCTGGATTATTTCAGTCCACTCAGCCTTGTAGAGGTTGACAGTTTGCTCTCAGTTGTATGCCCAACCACATGCAGCCTTGATCCGTGCCCCTCATGGCTTATAAAAGCTGGCCATGAGGGGTTACAAGATGTCCTCAGGGAGATTGTGAACAAATCCTTCATTGAGGGACTGTTCCCTGGGGCATTCAAGGAAGCAATGGTCCACCCTTTCCTGGAAAAGCCATCACTGGACCCAGCCAAATTGGCTAACTACTGGCCGGTTTCCAACTTGCCCTTTTGGGGCAAGATTTTGGAGAAGGCGGCGATTCAGTTGCAGAGCTTTCTGGATGACACTTCTCTTGCTAGACCCGTTTCAGTCCAGCTTCCGGCCAGGCTATGGGACGGAGACAGCACTGGTTGCCCTCACAGATGATCTCCGGCGGCATCTGGATCGGGGCGGCATGGCGGTGCTGGTGTTGTTAGATCTTTTGGCGGCGTTCAACATGGTCGACCACCAGTTACTGACCCCACTCGCCAATATAGGGGTTCAGGGGCTTGCCTTACAGTGGCTTGTCTCTTTCCTCCAAGATCGGGGACAGAGAGTGGTGCTGGGAGAGCAGATGTCCCAAAGGCACCCACTGGTATGTAGGGTGCCCCAAGGGGCGATGCTATCCCCAATGCTGTTTAACATCTATATGCACCCTCTCACCCAGATTGCCCAGAGACATAGGCTGGGTTGTCACCAGTATGCGGATGACACCCAACTGTATCTGTTGTTGGGCGGCCAGTCTGGAGCCACCCCAGATGACCTAGATCGGGTGCTTCAGGACGTGGCGGGCTGGCTTAGGCTGAGTCGATTGAAATTTAATTCAATGAAGACGGAGGTCCTGTGCCTGAATCGGAGTGGGTCGGGGTTAGGGACCCCATTACCAGACTTCAGGGGGGTGCCATTGGTGCCAGCGCCAAGGGTCCAGAGTTTGGGAGTGCTTCTGGATCCCTCCTTAACTATGGAGGCCCAGGTAGCAGCCACTGCCAAGGCAGCCCTCTACCATCTACAGCTGATTAGACAGTTGGCTCCCTTCCTCGAACGCAATGACCTGGCAACAGTGATCCATGCAATGGTCACCTCGAGATTAGACTACTGCAATGCTCTCTACATGGGGCTGCCCTTGGCCCAGCTCCGGAAGCTGCAGCTAGTGCAGAATGCTGCAGCCAGGCTATTGATGGGTCTCCTGTGAGGGACCACATCTGGCCTGCGCTGAGGACACTGCACTAGCTGCCTATAGCATACCGGATCCGGTTCAAGGTGCTGGTTTTAACCTTTAAAGCCCTATATGGTCCGGGGCCTGCCTACCTAAGGGACCGCCTTTCCCCGTATATACCCCAGAGAGCACTGCGGTCAGGCACACAACATTGCCTGACCCTTCCTGGCCCGAGAGAAGCCAGACTGATGACCACCAGGAATAGAGCCTTCTCAGTGGCGGCCCCCTACTGGTGGAGTGAGCTCCCAGAAGACATCAGGGCCCTGCGGGACCTTTTGCAGTTCTGCAGGGCCTGCAAGATGGAGCTCTTCCGCCAGGCTTTTGGGGCCACCGCTGGGGAAAATGGCCTTGGGTAAGTGGCCAATGAAGTACTGGCTCAGTACATCTTTAAATGGTTACCTCTCTGGCCGAGGGGATCCAGTAGCAGATGCAGTTATTGTCTTGGTTTCTGTAATTGCTGCCATTTTAGTGGGTTCTGTGATTTTATTGTAATTTTAATGGTTAATTGAATTTTGTATGTGGTTTTAATGTTGTGAGCCGCCTAGAGCCGCTTTGTGCTGGCTAGGCGGGATATAAATCTAAATAAATAAATAAATAATCTGCAAGACCCAGGTTCAGATCCCCATCTTGCGGGGGAAGCTGACTGGGAGATTTTGGACCAGTCACATACTTTCAGCCTAACCAACCTCACAGGGTTGTTGTGCAGATAACAAGGAGGAAATAATAATGTAAGCTGCTTTAGTCCCCATTGTGGAGAAAGACTGTAATTTTCCTAGGTAGAGGCTGCGGGGGAGGGGGGTGGAGATAGAAAGCTGAAGACTGATAAAGGTAGGTTGGCTGTTGGGTGGGAAGGAAATAGGGTTGCCAACTCCAGGTTGGGAAATTCCCAGACATTTGAGAGGTGGAGCCTGGGGAGGGTGGGATTTGAGGGGGGAGGCAGAAAGAGAGAGAAAGAGTGATGAGGTGGGGAGGCAGAAAAACAAAGGGAATGATGACAGGTCAGAAAGAGAGAGGAAGTAACATACATGGAGGAGAGAGAGAGAAAGAAAGGGGGGCAGAAGGGAGAAAGAGTGTGAGAGAGGTAGGGGGAGAAGGGAGGAAGCAAAGGTGTGAGGAATGGGATAACCATCCCGCAAGTTTCTTGTGGGTCTCCACTTGTTTATTTCTCATCCACTTGAAAATCCTGGTTTTCCCTGGAATCGACAGAGCAGGGGGTCTTAGCATGGGTCCTGTGGGCACCCTGGTGCCTGCCCACATGTTTCCTGCTGCCCACCATATGTTTTTGAAAAGTGGGTGGGGCAGGGGGAGGAGTTGCCTAGTGAAGCTTCTGACTGGCCACCGGAGATTTGATTGGCTGTGCAGATTTCTTAAAATGTGTCATTGGAAGCAGCTGCTACCGCAGCACAAAGATCATCACTGTGTGACTGAAGGTAAAGCACTGTAGTGACTGGCTCCTCCATCTCCTGTGGTGGCCATTTTTCTGACAGGCATTTTGTGGTTGTGCCCACTATGCTGGGTCAGAATCTCAAAGGCACCTGCAGAGTCAAAAAGGCTGGGGACTTCTGCATTAAAGCACACACACACACACACACACACACATCCTTTTCAGGGTCACCCTACATAACATCAAATACTCTTTGACTGTGATCACACACACAATTAGCCCCGACATAGGCACAGATGCCGGGTGGATTAAAGGAGCGTGATCAGATAACAACATCTGGGAAGTGTCCCACAGCCGTCAGCAACCCATTTTGCTCTGCTGCAGAGGTGGAGTTAAAAGGCACCTTGAAAAGTCCAGTAGCAAAAAAGGTTGCTACGGGCCACAGATGGACTTTCCCACATCTGATCGTTCCAGTGCACTCTCATGGCACCGGGATGGTCTGATCAGGCCATGCTGACTCCGTGCCATTGTTTCCCCCCCTTCGCAGTATGCACATCAGTGCACACTCCCACACACTTCATAGGGAGACTGCAGTGCGGAGGTGCAACTCATCGATTCCTCGTGTAAGCGCATCGGAAACAAATGACCAAAAAAAACAAGTCACCAGTGGTTGCGTCTGAGCACACAGTGACGGGCTATGCCCGCAGCTTCAAAAGACTGTGTGACTGTGCAACTGTGGGGCAGCCTCTCTTCCTCCCCCCCACCCCCCCGTTTATCTTGCCCATTTGACTGCAACCTTTGTTTCCAGTGCAAGAATTCTTGTATAGTATTCCCACTTATTGAGAATCTAAACCATGCCAAACATTCATCTACGCAAAGGAGAACAACTGCATTACCTTTCCAGACTCAGAGTCCCTTCACTTATAGAAAGATGGAGTGATTCCATGCTGCTAGAAATCTGTGCTTCTGTTGACACCCACACAAAGGTTGTTCCCTTCCCCACTCCGTCTGCCAAACTGAGGCTGAGAGATATATGGGAAGATATATGACTGCAGAATTTGTGTGCATGAATAATTGGACTTTCCTTATACCATTGGTCTTCACAGCTCATGTTGTCTCACTCCCTGACAGCCTATTCAGGGTCTCAGGGTTTCAGTCAGAGGAGAATTTTGGCCAGTTAATGCTATGTGAAATCTGGGATTAATATTTTTTTTTGCATTGTCAGTGAGCCATGCCCCTGCTCCTGTTCATTCACTTAAATGCATAGGGAACATCAAACTAAAATTCATCTTAAAAACATATTGTAATGCAAAATTTCAAGAAATTTAATCCCAGAGAAATTCAAAAGTTTGAAGTACCGGTGCACAGATATTCAGAGAAGGTGGGGGGGGGGGGAGGATGTGCTCATCCCTACTGTGCAGTATGCAAATTTTACGTATTTTATGTGATCCAAGTAGAGAACACATTTTTTGACTGATCAGTTCTGTGATTTTGCTAACTAAACAGCAGGTGGGGGGACTGAATAATTAAAGCTCCCAATAGCAGAGTAATAAAGCCACCACTATAAAAGTGTTATGAAATATCTCATTTGGATTATTTCAGCAGCATCTGCCACCATTTCCTTTTGTTACCGATAAAGGACATTCTTTATGCAATATAACGGGGGCATTTGAAGTTCAGGCTTCAATTTTTCAGGGGAAGCACATCTTTAATTTTACAATGGTCCTCAGGTATTGCTCAGAATCTCTGTCCTCACCAGCATTTGAATTTCTAGCTCCTTTTCCAGTTATTAGATTTCTCTGTGCTAATGTCCCACATCTTTCTGATCCTGTCTGTCGGCCATCTTTTCCTGACAGAGTGTTTTTGGCAGCCTGGGCAGGAATGGTGTCAGGGGATTTCTCATCGCTGCTGTTTCAATCCTTCAATCTCCATTTTGATTTTCCTTCTCCTTCGAGAAGGAGTAGGGACCATCATTCCACTCTGGGGGCTGTCGTTCCAGGCCCAAGGCAGGTTTCTTTAAAACCTTTTCCACATTTTCATTGCTGCTTTTCTCTGCTGATATAATAGAGCCCATGCAAGTCCATTGGAATTCCTGGCTCCCTTATATCCAGTGGGCCTTCAGGTAGCAGGCCTGGGGAACTTTGGAGGTTTTTTTCAATGCAATGATACCAAAATTGCAGCAAAGTAGGTGCTGCCTGTTCTTTAAAGAACCCCCAAGTTTCAGGCAGATTGGACTATGTCAGAATTTTACAAACTCACGAATAAGGTGCCCCCAGATCTTAATTTTCCAACTCCCCAACAAAGCAGTGAGTGAGGGTGAACAGCTCGTCTTGCAGCTTGACTTCAAAGGTGATTAGCTCCCTTGCAAGGATATGAAATCCTTCTTCACCCCAGCGGTAATTAATCTGTTGGGTTCAGGGGCATAGAGTTTTGGAAATCCCAGGGGGGGCAGGGGCTCCTTAGCGCTCATGCTTTGCGCGCACTGGAACGATGTTCTTCCCCCCCCTCTGGGAAACTGCCCCGCCTCCCCAGGCCCTTCCGAGGCCCGCCAGCCACTGCTGCCAGTGCCTCTCTCTTCCCCCCTCACCACCCCTTCCCTCTCCCTCTCCAGCAGCGGCCGCCGGGCCTCAGAAGGACCCGGGGAGGCATGGCGGCAGGCGCTCCGTTTTCCTGGGGGTGGCTGAGCCCCCCCCCGGAAAATTTTGGGGGTGGCTCAAGCCCTCGAGCCCCCCCGTACTCTACGCCTATGCCCACAATAGACACCCTGTGAGGTAGGCGGGGCTGAGAGAGCTCTGACAGAAGCTGCTCTTTTTCAAGAACAGCTGTGCCAGAACTACGGCTTGCCCAAGGTCATCCAGCAGGTGCAGGTGGAGGAGTGGGGAATCAAACCCAGTTCTTTCAGATTAGAGTCCATGCACTTAACCACTACACCAAACTGGCTCCAATCACTACACCCAAAGATTGATTAACACATGGAATTCACTGCCACAGGAGGTGGCGGCTACAAGCATGGACAACTTCAAGAGGGAACTGGATAAACATATGAAGCAGTGGTCCATCAGTGGCTATTAGCCACAAGGTGTGGATGGGAACTTTCGGTCTGGGGTGAGGGATGCTCTGTATTCTTGGTGCTGGGGGGGACAGTGGGAGGGCTACTACTGTCCTGGCTCCACTGCTGGACCTCCTGATGGCACCTGGTGTTTTGGGCCACTGTGTGGCAGAGTGTTGGACTGGATGGGCCATTGGCCTGATCCAGCATTGGCTTCTCTTATGTTCTTATGACAGAGGAGAATGAAAATGGAAACTACCCAAACTGGGCACTTGCTTTTCACATGCCAAAACTGAACAAAAATAGTGTCTTGGGGAGCAGATAATACACAGCTGGGGAGGAACGGTAAAAATCGGGATTCCAATAACTTGCAGGGATCATGTGGCAGGTGTTTCCAGGCTTCCTGTGATATATGGCTGCCAGCTCTGGGTAGGATTTAGGGAGATGAGGGACTCCAGTGTGGTATAATGCCATAGATTCCACCTTCCAAATCAGCCATTTCCTGCTGGGGAACTGATGTTGGTCATGTGGAGATCACTTGTAATAGTGGTAGATCTCTAGTTGCCATCTGGAGGTTGGTAACCCAGCTGTGGTGGGGAGGGGGAGGGATGGTGGAGCAGAGGGAAGGATGCTGTCATGGGCAGGCTTGAAAAACCACTTGTGGTGACTGGGGCCCATTCTGCATCTAGAGTTTGCTCCACTGTTTTACCAAACCCACGCTGGAACATGTCACAAAAAGTCCTTATTTTCACTTACACTGATACTGAAATATCACGACTGGCATACTCACTGCTGACAGAGTGATCCCCGAATGGTTCCGGATGCCACTTTTATAGTAAATCCCTTAATGGTACAGAATAGACCCCAGGCAGTAATCCAAGAAAATGCCAAATGCTGTTAGTCCACACGAGATGTACGGTAAGACTTGTAAACCAGATTAATTTGTTGTTGGGTGTTTGTATACAGTGTTGGTCTGGATTGCTCCCAAATATATAGGTTGCAGTGCAAAATTCAGACAAAATTCAGATTTGCGTCTCCTTATCGGCTTTCCACACACTCGTTTGCAGGGGGCTTCCGGTGAATGGGGCCGTGTCTTGGCAATGTTGATACAGAGAATGATGAAAAAGAAAAGAAAAAAACTTTTGAGAAAAGCCCTTGACAGGATTTGGGATTAGGGTTTCCAGACAGAAGACAAACATGCAGACGGGAGCTGTCTGTCACATTCCACCGCAAAGACGATTTCCTTACCCGATGAAGCACAGTTATAAACAATTCTCTCTCTCTCTCTCTCTCGCCTCCCCCTTGTGATCCATCTTTAAAATCTGTAATGTTTAGGGTACCTCTTCTGTTGAAACACAGGAAAGAAATTGAAGGAAATTATTGTGGCTGTGATGTTTACATTTATTTATTTATTAATACATAGACTTTTCTCTGTAGTTCAAGGCAGCTTACAATAATAGTTACAGGCATTTTCAGTTTAGAAGAAGAAGAGTAGGATTTTATACCCCACTTTTCTCTACTATTTGGAGTCTCAGAGTGGCTTACAATTGTCTTCCTTTCCTCTCCCCACAACAGGCACTTTGTGAAGTGTGTGGGGCTGGGACAGTTCTGAGAGAACTAGGACTGGCCCAAGGTCCCCCAGCAGGCTCTATAAGTTCACCAACCCCCAGTCTATCAGGAGGGTTTGTTTCAACCAGCAATGGACCCCATAGAGGTACCCCAGGAGTCCATATACCAGGCAACTTGACATAAGTGGACACAAAGTTGGAAGCCAGGACTGGCAGGCCCCACAATCATGCCTAGGACATGACCCAGGAAAGCACATGAGATTTTGCTCTGACAACTGCGATTCTTCTCCCCCCGCCCCCATCCTGCTGGCATCTGCATACCTGCCTTGCCCCAGAGGAACTTCTTTCAATCTCAGTTGCTGATCCTATCAATCTGATCTTCCCTTCCCTTCTTGCATTTCCTTGATAATGACTTTTCCCCCTCTCCGACATCCCAAGGCCAAGTGGTTCATCAAGCAATATTGTTTCTAATTTGATGAGTTTAAATTAGCAATCCATTCGTCTTCTAATCCCTGGAGAACTAATCAGGAATCCAGCCCAAAGTGAACTTTGCATCTAGAAGAAAACCTTCGGGGGTTTTTGTCCAGTCTTGGGAACTCATTATCACGTTTCCAAAGCTACTTTGTCTTGCCCCTGAATAATCCCATCATAGCCCTGATTAATCTCATCAAGTCTTTGTTCTGAGGGATCCCTCCAGGGCTATTTTTGGACAGGAACGCACAGGAACGGAGTTCCGGCTGGCTTCCGAGTTGGCCACGCCTACAGCCTCCCCCCCTCCCCGGGTTCCCCAGGCACCTCGCAAGCTGCGGGGTGCCTGGGGAAGCCAAGCCGATTCAGGGAGGGAAGGCAGTTTAAACTGCCTCCCCTGCAGGGCACCTGGGGAAGCTGATCCAGAAACTGCCTTCCTTCCCTCAGGTTCCCCATGCATCCCACAAGCTGCAGGGCACCTGAGGAAGCCGATCCGGTGTCAGGATCTGACAATAATGCCCCTGTGTATTCTGCATTTTACAATGATGTCTCTTGTGCTTTTTGCTTTTGCATTTTGCTTTCGATTCCTTTGTTCTAGCAGACCCTAGCCAGCACCCTTTATCTGTCTCCTTCATCCTCCCTCCTAACAGCTATAAATCTTACTTTGATGTATGAGGAGTTTACTCTGGTCAATGTTGCAATGTCTGGGCGGGAGGTGGTGACCCAAATTCCTAGGTGTCATCTCTGAACAAATGGCAAATACTCCCTTGTATTCCCTCCTCCCTTTTTCTGGGGCTGTATATGTTATCTTGTTATTGAAACCTTGAAGCATTGTTTATGGCCAGCGTCTAGGGAATGTTGTGCCTAGATTCACACATGAGGGTCACTCAGTTCAAGAGGGGAATTTATAACTTTCTCTCCTTGCTGTGGGAACCTCAACGGTCCTTTCTACTTTTCCCGCGTTCACCCTCTTGCCCTGATTGGCTTAGGCTCGGGGTTCAATTGAAAACCTGAGAGTATAATAGTGCTGCCTGTATTCCTTTAAGCATCTCTAACAAACATTCGAGAACCTGTTTGCAGTATTGGAAAATAAAGAACTTTGTTTCAACAACAAGGGTCTGATTTCTGGCTGACAATACAGAAGCCTCACATCCGGGGAGGGAGCTGCGCTGTCAGGGGTGTAGCCTAATATGCTAATGAGTTTCTGTTGTTGCGTGTGACCTGTTATCCTAATGACTTCCTGCTGGACTTTTTCTACAAAAAAAGCCCTGGATCCCTCACATTAGCAAGCCCTCTGGACATGTTTTTGGGTATAACTCGCCCAGTGGAACTCCATTACATTGTGTTGCCTCGGGCGCTTACCAACATGCACCCCCAGTATACTGGGTCCTTCCTCTCAGCGAAGTGCTTGTTGCTTTGCCATCTCTCCTTCACAGACATCTTCAGGAAAGGTGGCTATCACCTCAACCCCCACTATTATCCCACTCCTCTCTTTATTTCCATAGAATTTACATGTACGTGTGTTCCATGCATGCTTCTTCTGTGTAATAATCCCTAAAAAACCTTTAATAAAATTTCTCTATTTTACCCTTGGACTGGTTATTAAAAGCTCTCATAAAGGGAAAAATCCTCATAAATGTTGGTAGCAAGATCTCCCCACCTCTTGCTGAGGTCAGTTGTTGTTGTTCAGTCGCACAGCCAAGTCCGACTCTTCGCGACCCCATGGACATCACACCAGGCCCTCCTGTCTTCTGTTGTGTTCCAGAGTTTGCTTAATTTCATGAGCTGAGGTCTACCACTTGATTCATTTCCCCAAAAAGCTATTCTGCTTTTAAAATCAAAGCTGGTAGGGATAACAGCTTTGTGTGGAGGAATGTGGAATCGGGATGTGCATTTGGCTTTGTCGAATGGAATAAATATCCGGAAAAAAACGTATTGGTATTTTTCGGGTATTTTATTCAGCTGAGTCAGATTCTTTAATCTGATTTCAGTGGCCGACAAGGTGCTCCCAAAGAAAAGCCAATCTTATTTGGCTTCTATTCAGGTGCCCACCGCTGAATCAGGGAAGGAAGGCTATGGTCCTTTTCAGTGGACCGAAACTGACTAGCTCTCTCTTCCCTTCCCTTCCCTTTTCCCAGCCAGTCCTCCAGAATGGCTGGTTGGGGAAGGAAGGCATAGCAGGGAGGCAGCTTTAAATGCCTCCCTGACCACAATCTGCCTTTGCTTCCCCAGCTGGCCTGCCACAGGAGGCTGGCTGCCGTGAGAAAATGAAGGGGGGGCATCTCCTCCTCGATCTGTCTTCCCCAGTTGCTGCTGCAGCATGCCTAGGGAAGTGACGTCTCTGTGGGAAGACAGTTCAAGCTGCCTTCCCTTCCCTTCCCTTCCCTTCCCCAGGAGCCCTGCAGCTACGGGGCACTTTGGGAAGATGAGGCTGGGAGGGAAGGCAGTTTAAACTGCTTTTGCTTGGCTTCCCCAGGTGCCCTGCAGTCATGGGACACTTGGAGAAGCTGATGATGGGAGGGAAGGAGCCCCACAGCTGTGGGGTGCCTGGGGAATCTAATCCCGGAAGGCAGGTGCCTTGGGAGCCAGTCTGGTGTAGCGGTTAAGTGCGCGGACTCTAATCTGGGAGAACCGGGTTTGATTCCCTACTCCTCCACTTGCACCTGGCTGGATGACCTTGGGCAAGCCATAGCTCTGGACCAGCTGTTCCCTCAAGGACAGCTTGGGAAAGAGCTCTCTCAGCCCCACCTACCTCACAGGGTGTCTGTTGTGGGGAGGGGAAGGGAAAGGAGATTGTAAGTCGCTCTGAGACTCCAAGTGAGTGAAGGGCGGGGTATAAATCCAATCTCTTCTTCTTCTTCTTCTTCTTCTTCTTCAGGTGGGCACCTAAACATGCCTCCTTGCTGAGTCTTCCCCTCCCCAGCTGCTTCCACTGCTTCCCTTCCCCAGGAGCCCTGCAGCTGATTCCCTTCCCCAGGAGCCCTGCAACTGATTGGTGGGGAGTGAAACTGACCAGATGGTAGGGTGGCTGGGGATAGAAAGGCTCCAGTTCCATCATACTGTATGGAGACTTTCCCCATAGGGTATAATGGTGCTGAATATATTTGGCAGTACTGATTATTTCCCAAACCCCAATATTATCTTGATACTGGGATTCAGGAATATATACCGATATTTTTCAGCCATGGTTTACTTGAACCCGAAAAATACCATTTTTTGTTCACACCCCTGATGAGAAATCACACACCTAGTTCTCCAGATGAAAGTCTGCTACTCTTACCCACTATACCAGGTGTGTAATATTGTCCAGTAGCACCTTAAAGACCAATGGGATTTCCAGTGTATAAGCTTTCAGTAGTCAGAACTCCCTTTGTCAGACACCACCTGAAACTTTCCTCACATGTTTTTCCCTGTGTCTGTAGAGGGCTATAGCACTTGATGCAGGTTGCACCCTGCGGCCAAGCGGGCAAGAAATGAATGGGAGCTTTGGGGCAGAAAGAATACCCATTTTAGAAGGCACGGAGGGACTCAATGGAAGCAACGCTGGTCAATAAAATATAAATACACCAAAAAGAATAATCCCTCTGCCCAAATGACAGGGACCAAGCTGGGCTCTTCAAATGTTAGAGAATTGGAGCGTTACAAGTTCCTATCTCCCCAATAGAAACAAGCCCTTTTGAGAAAACAAAACAAAACAAAACAAAAGCTGACTATTCAGAGAAAGAGCTGAGAAAGGACCAGGCCTCTACAGAACTCTTATAATGGAATCTCCGTGCCAGAGGAAACCTCGTCTCGATTTTCTGCCTTCCATTCCACTCCTAAAAGAATACAGCTGTCTATAAAATGGTGGCAATCTGGGATTTATCTCTGATTCATTGTGATCACCTCAGTGACATGGGGTGCTTATATGGAGCACTTGCTACTTTCTGGACAGGAAAGACGGATCACCTCTGTTCTGTGCAGCCCCTTAAAATTCAGAAATGTTCCCGTTCTGGAGCTGATAAGGGTTTTTTTTTGGGGGGGGGGGTAGTTTGGAGCAGGACTCCACCTTCACATTCAGAAAAACAGAAGTCGCTTCACAATACAAATTAGTGCAACTGAGAAAACATATTTCTTTCTCTCTAGTCGTGATGGAGACATCCCGATTGTGTAGTCCAGTTTTTGCAGCCTTTGTGCCTTAGAGCCTGCGGAGCGTTGCCTCCCCAGTGGATAGATTAATGAGTTACACTCAGTGTGTAGGGTTTTGAAATCTCCAAATGGCAAGATGACAATTTATTTGGTGTGTTAGGAAAGCTAAACGCATCTGGTGTATCCCCAGCAATCAAAGGAACTGTTTGGAAAAAGGACCGTAACAGGTGTAATATTCGTGCTGTGTGCACATTGTCACACATACATGCTGAATAACTAGCATTTTTAAGGAGTTGCAGGGAGTTGCGTTTGGAGGAAAATCAACATCAGCTTTGAAATCCATAGCACAGTATCCTTGCTAAGGCTGAGCAGGTCTGGGTTCTGGTTTGTGCCTGGATAGGAAGCCACCTGGGTAAACCACATGGAGGCACATGATGCAAAGGAGACAAGATATACATTGCACTTGCCATAGGCGTCAACTACGGGGGGGCTCAAAAGCTCGAGCCACCCCCAAAATTTCCCAGGGGGGACTGAGCCCCCTTGGGAAAATGGTGCACCCTCCACTGTGCCTCCCTCAGCCCTTCCTAGGGCCGCCGCCACTGTCTCTCTCTCCCCCCTCCAAGCCTGGCCACTCCGACCCTCCCTCTGTCTGTCCAGGGGCCAGCTAAGCAAATGCCCAGCTTGCTCCTGGATGGACGGAGGGAGGGATGGAAGCAGGAGTGGTCAGGAGGGATGGAAGCAGGAGTGGCGGAGACATGGTCCTGGCGGGTGCGCGTGCTTTGCACACGCACACGGAAGAGCCCCCCCCCCCTGGGAGTTTTTAAACTCTACGCCCCTGGCACTTGCTAGTCCTGCATTTGGGGTGGGGAATCTCTTGGGCCCAGGTTCTTTGGACCAGCAATAGGAAAACAAAAGATGACTTTGGCTACATTGCTACGTCACTTCTGGGGGGGGAACAGCAGCGATGTGGGGTAGCTCTAGGAAGTGCTGGGAAATCTATGGTTTTACCATAGAGTTTGAAGTGATTCCAAGAACTACCCTACATCACTTCTAGGTTCTTACCCTTTGGTTCCATAACAACGTGTTCATATGCCAACAATGTGTTGGTATGTCAGTCTGTATCAACAATACATTTGATCCAGATTGCCCAAATAAAACGGGAGACCTTAAGATAAAATAAACTAGGTTCCAGGACTGAACAGTACCCAGGTTTAGCCTATGAGGAAAGAAACTGGGAGACGATACTGGCACATCATCTAGATCAGTGGGAGCCAATGCTCCCTCTAAGCTGTGGAGTCTTGTGAGCAAAAATGTTACTTTGTGAGCTACTGGCATTAGAGTTGTGAGTGAGCATTTTGGCTACTGCATAAATTAGTTGGCTCTGGAGCCATCCTTCCTGAGCGAAGACAAAAATGTGTGAGCTGGAGGGTAAAAAACTGAGCTAACTCACACCAACTCAGCTTAGAGGGAACACTGGTGGGAGCACAGGTGCAAGGCGGCAGGTGCAAGGCGGCATAAAAAGAACTATAGTCTCTGATAATCAAAGAGGGGTGGACTCTAACCAGGAGGCAGGAGAGCACAAACTGGAGGAGCCAGTCTGGTGTAGTGGTTAAGTGCACGGACTCTAATCTGGGAGAACCGGGTTTGATTCCCCACTCCTCCACTTGCACCTGGCTGGATGACCTCTGGCAAGCCATAGCTCTGTACCAGCTGTTCCCTCAAGGACAGCTTGGGAAAGAGCTCTCTCAGCCCCACCTACCTCACAGGGTGTCTGTTGTGGAGAGGGGAAGGGAAAGGAGCTTGTAAGCCACTCTGAGACTCCAAGTGAGTGGAGGGCAGGGTATAAATCCAATCTCTTCTTCTTCTTCTGACCAAATCAAGCTAGGAACCGGCAGTCTCATGATTGCTCAAATGATCCTGTTATCTATTGTCTGTCCTCCATAAACCACTGCTCACATATTGCCATATGGGGTGATTTGGGGCTGCTTTTTAAATATATCGAATATGGGCACAAACACCACTGATCTTTGGGTTTCTTTCTATGTATCTAGAAAACTTTATATGCCACCCTTCCCAAAGACCCACTGGACAGAACGGTAGAACATGAGAAAATCATAAAGACAACATAACAAAGAGTTAAAATTAATGAGCCATGAAAAACAGCCATGAAAAGCCAGCTTTTAAAAAATGCCCAGCCAGAACATAAGACGTTTAGAAGTCTACAGTTATTCTCATAATATAGTCTTCAGCCTAATGATTGCTCTGTCCTCCCCACCACCACCCATGAATGGCTCTGATTTCACCGTGGCAATCAGAATTCCATGGACAATCATTGCTGAGTGGAACCATCCCTTCGGCAATGTGTCATGTTGGAGAGGGGGCAGTTCAGGCAGCATTCCATAGAGAACAGGCACATCAACACACACAATAGTAAGTGTTGTCGAATCAGAACTGACTTATGATGACCCCTCATGGTAGGGTCACTAGATCCAGGTCTCAACCTGGAGATTCTGAGGGTGGAGCCTGAGGAGGGCAGGGTTAGGGGATGGATTTCAATGGTGTACAATGCCATGGAATTCACCTTCCAAAGCGGCCATTTTCTCCAGGTGAACTGACCTCTGTCACCTGGAGATCAGTTATAATCCCAGGAGGTCTCCAGCCACCACCTGGAAGATTGCAAACCTCCTGGGGCTTTCAAGGTAAGAGAGCAACAGAGGTGGTTTGCCGTTGCCTTCCTCTGTGTAGCAACCCTGCATTTCCTTGGTGGTCTCTTATCCAAGTGCTAACTGTGGCTGACCGTGCTTAGCTTCCAAGCTCTGATGAGATTAGGCTAGTCAGAGTTAGTCAAGCAAGTGTCCCTATTTTTTTTTTGGGGGGGGGGGGTAATATGTTCGAGTGTGTGAACTGCACAACTTTTTGTTGTGATGGACAGGTTAGGTTCTGCCTTCCCCTAAGAGTGACCAACGGGGGCTGACAGAATGTTGGTGAAAAAGAAGGAGCTGAAATCGGCAGTGAGTTCGGTTGGGAGGGAGTCTGGCTGAGTGAAACTGTGGAGAAGAGCAGCTTAATGCTGACAGAGAAAAAGATCAATTTGTAACAAAGGATCTCAAATGCTGCAATTGGGAAATAGTTCAAAAGTTCAATTGAAAGGGAAGTTTGTAACCTCTACCTAACCTACACCAATGTTATGTTCAAACCAGAAATAAAAGTTAATGCCTTGTTTGTTTAATCCTGCATGCTGATGGTCTCAGCGAAAGCAGCACAGCCCCCGTCTAAATGAAGCAGTGTTTGAGGCCCAACCCCAATAGCTCTGTACAATGTCTGAATGAGGGGTGATTATTAAACTGAACTGGGCTACTCTGTTTGTTGGTGTCCCTGTGAGTAAGAGGAAGGACCTGGGATGTGAAATGGTCATGGCTCTCCCTGTATTTTAAAAGCGGTGAAACAAGTAGTGATGTATGACTGCCTGACTTTCCTGTAACCCTGAATCTGTGGAAGAGACTTTGTGTGGGGTGGTAGGCTCTCTGTGTGAATGAGAAAGGTCACCATAATTGTAAGAAAGAATATGACAAAATGGCTAATGTAAGAACACAAGAGAAGCCATGTTGGATCAGGCCTATGGCTCATCTGGTCCAATGCTCTGTGTCACACAGTGGCCAAAACCCAGGTGTCATCAGGAGGTCCACCAGCAGGGCCAGAACTCCAGAAGCCCTCCCAATGTTGCCCCCTCCCCAAGCACCAAGAATACAGTGCATCACTGCCCCAGACATAGTGTTCCATCTATGCCTTGTGGCTAACCTTCCACATGCTATCAGGCTGCACACATAGTACAAAAGCCAGAGAGAAAAATGGATCTGCCTGGTAGAGCATCCAGTCATTGGCTCACTGTGTAGTGTATTGAAGCTGTCACTAGGTCTCATTGATCCTAAACGCTGATCTCCTGTGATCTCAGACAATATACAGAAGACCCTGAGAATGCTGATTTTTAGCAATCTCGGCATATGGGTAGGTTTTCTGAAGAAAATTAACCAGCTGTCAGGAAGCTGGCTTATTTGCAATGGAAGGAAGGAATGAGAACAAAATGGATGTTAATGAAGTTTTGGGATGGCCAGAACCATAATTCAAGTGACCAAGCCCTTGAGAATGGGTCGACATAACCAAAACATCTCCCCCCCCCCACCCCAAGAGCTGGTTGCTTTAGAGAATGGCTGGCATCCCAGATGAGAGGGTTTGTATGAATTGTGTATTTGAATGAGTTTTGCTTTATACTTTTGGGTGGTTCACACACTGATGCCTATCACTGATGGAAACCTCAAGTGATATGCTTGAATGTGAATAAAACATCACAGACGTAGCCCCACAGAGAGAAGGTTTCCAACACCCTAAGTCACCTCCTGTGTGTGTGTGTGTGTGTGTGTGTGTGTGTGTGTATGTATTTCCTGCCCTATCCCATGAGTGGGCTCAGGGTGGCTTACAACACCCCCCCCCCATAAACCAGGGGTGTCGAACTCTTTTGTTACAAGGGCCGGATCTGACATAAATGTGATTTTGTCAGGCTGGGCTGTGTGTGTCATAAAATGTAATGCCAGGTACTGGAGATATAAACTTTATAAAGGACACAGGCAAACCCAATTAATGATATTATTTTTGTTCAAAATACAAACAAAAGAACTGATTCCTAACAGTAAAAATCATTGATTTACTGGGGAGCCCACAGAAGCCCCAATAAATGTATTTAATCATCTGCAAGACTAGATTTTTTCTAAGGGATACCATAAAAGGGAGAGTACCTTATATTTCCATACATACCAGTTGCTTGTGGGCCACGCAACAGCCTTGGATGAGCCAGTTCTGGTCCCCAGGTGTTGTGTCTGACACCTTTGCCATAAACCATAAAACCATAAAACAATAGATGGCCCAATAAATAGTAACAAAAACCCATGCCTCATGTCAAGCAGAAATAGGTACCCCAAAAAACTCTGGTATCCAAATAGTATCTAGAACAGCGGGGCACTGGGAAAGGGCCATGAACCAGGGAGTCCAGAATGGTTGAATGTCCACCACCTCAGCCAAAAGCCTGGCAGAACAGCTGTTTTACAGGCCCTGCAGAACTATAATAAGTTCTGCAGGGCCCTGATCTCAAGTGGGAGCATGTTCCACCAGGTTGAGGCAAGGCCCAAAAAAGCTTCTGCCCCAGTTGAGGCTAAGCGGATGTCCCTCGATCCAGAGGTCACCAGGAGGTGATGGTCAGAAGAGCATAAAATGCATTTCAATGTAGTGTCTTCGCACATCCAGCTCTGATTCATCAGGTGTGGAGAGGCTGTGTCCCAGTGGTAGATCACAAGCTTCATATTGGAGGAAGTCCCAGGTTCCGTTCCTAGCATTTCCACTTCGCAGGTGCTGGGACAGCAGAGCACAGGACTTCAGCTCCATGACTTGTGGGGATATACAGGGCTATTTTTGGGCAGGAATGCACAGGAACGGAGTTCCGGCTGGCTTCCGAGTTGGCCACACCTACAGCCTCCCCCCCCCCCCCAGGTTCCCAGACACCTCACAAGCCATGGGGCACCTGGAGAAGCCAAGCCAATCCAGGGAGGGAAGGCAGTTTAAACTACCTCGCCTCCTCGAGTTCCCCAGCTGCAGGGTGCCTGGGGAAGCTGATCCAGAAACTGCCTTCCTTCCCTCGGGTCCCCCAAGTGCCCCGCAAGCCGCGGGGCACCTGAGGAAGCTGATCCTGGGAAAAAGCTGCACTGCCAGGGGTGTGGCCTAATATGCTAATGAGTTTCTGCTATTGGGTGTGGCCTATTATGCTAATGAGTTCCTGCTGGGCTTTTTCTACAAAAAAAGTCCTGGGGATATGTATTATTTCAGAACATTCCGCACAAGGTTTGGGAGGAGGAAAGCACTAGCCCTATTTTGCTTAGATGTAAGTGACCACATACATTCATCAGGACTACTTACATGCTTAATCATTACATTTTTCTCTGTTCCTGGCCTTAATATTCTGTAAAACATTAAAACCAATTAAATCTAGGGTTGCAACAGTTTGGAAAGCAAAAAGGAAGAAATGTTTCCTGACTGACTACTTGAAACAAGTGATCACTATGACAAATCTCATTTTAAATATCCAATTCTTCTTCTAACCATCCTTGGAAGAGCCATCCCCCTATACTTCTGCATGTCATTATTTTGAAGATGTCCTCTGGCAAAGGAAGCAATTTGAAACTCATGTTGAGACCCAGTGGGCAAATCATCAGCCTACAATGTGTGATGCATTGCTGTCTCAGAAACGATTGATGCAATAACACTTTATGCAGACACAAAGAGCTGTTCAGCATTCTCGTTTTCTTCATTCGTAAGTTCCTGTTTCTTCAGGGTTTTTTTTCCTGTTCTGCACATGTTTGATTCCCTCCCTCTAGTGGTTGATTTGACATTACATCACTTTATGTCTGGCATGAAAACCTGCAGTTTAAATCAGCAAGGAGATATGCCAGACATAAACCACTGCAATACTGAATCAACCACTAGAGGGAGCAAAACACATGCAGAACAGGGTGGGGGGGGAACCCTGAAGAAACAGGAACTTACAAGCAAGGAAAATGAGAATGTGGAAAAGCCTGCAGTTGAAGCTAGGGTTGCCAGCCACCAGGTGGGGCCTGAAGATCTTCCGCTTTTACAGCTGATCTCCAGTTGACAGAGATCGGCTCCCCTGGAGAAAACGGCTGCTTTGAAAGGTGGGCTCAATGGCATTGTACCATGCTGAGGCCCCTCCCCTCCCCAAACCCCGCCCTCTTTTGGATCCACCCCCAAAGTCTCCAACCCAGACCTGGCGACCCTAGTTGAAGCTGTTTGCCCCAAGCAGAGGCTGTTTTGAAAGAAGTCAAGCCAGAGCAGTCCATACAGAGCTGCAGTGAGCAGCCTCCTCCATAGAAGGAGCTGTTAGTTTATTTACCAGAATACTTCAACAGTTCTCTTGCAGCATATTAGTATTCCCAGGTGCACAGAAGCATGCTGCTTCTGTTGCTACACTCCCCCCACCACCACCACCGCCGCTCAGCACGCACATTTGGAAAGCTTATTTGCTTCCAAAGTCTTTGCTCATTCTCTCTTAAATTTATATATGCCTAAATAATCTTGATCATTCTTGGCAAGGCATCGACTGTCCATACAGAGTCCAGCGTGACACCCTCTTTCAAGAGTGAACAGCAGCTGGGCTTGTTAGATTGAATTTCTCAGCTTCACACTTCTCCAGCTGCCAGACAGTAAAACTCTTCAGCTAAAACCAAGACTTATCAATGTCACCGACTTTCCCCTTATTTACAGCTGAAGAGGTCCATATGGCAGATTTACATAGCAAGATCAGACCAACATGTCTTGGAAATTCAAAAGCATGCCCACCTCCCACTGTGCCCACAAGGGCAATTCTGGTGGTTATTTCACACATTTCATCCCCTCTCCCCGTGTGACAGGATAAGGGTAGCCTGGTACAGCTTGTTCAGAGTGAAAGCCCATGTTATCCAACATTGCAACACAGAAATGTCCTATTCTTCAGGACAGCCCTTCATAGAAAACTACAGGTCATTTACTCAGTTCTAGGGCACCCTGTAGTTTTGAAATATTGGACACTCAACCAAACTAAAAATATTTCATATTTACAGAGCAGAGTCCTGACTATCATGTGATTCACCAAGTGGAATGCAGTCAATCAGCCATATATGTTTGTCCACCGAGGGAATGATAAACATCTTGTTTCTGTTCTCCCTGGCCAATGCAAAAACAACAAGATCTGCTGATGCTTAAGGTGTCCAGGGACCTCAGAGAATACAGCCTAAGCCCCTTCCAGAAGCCCTAGTTACACCTCCTTGAGGGACCACGTGATTCACTATGGATGCCACCCTTCTGGTGGCAGGAGTATTCCCTGCCCCAGGTCCCTTTTCTCATAACCGCTCAGAGTGGCAATGGGAGAATTTTCTTTAAAAATGGCTGCTGGATCTATGGTGTGACATTACTTCTTAGAAAACCCAGAAGTGACCTCCAGCCCTTCTAGGAATCATTGGAAATTCTATGGTAAAAACCATACAGTTTTTGACAATTCCTAGAAAGGACTGATGTCACTTCTGAGTTTTTTTCAGGAAATAATGTCACTAATACTGATGACCCTGCTCCCGAGGTCTCCCATGGATTGCCAGGCTAGGTCTGAAAATCTGATGCTCAGCTCAGCTCAGCTCAGCCTTTCAGTCCTCTCCCCTTTTGGTTCCTCTCCTGGTTCAGGTCCCAAGAGTGCCCTCCAGCCCAATATTGGTGGTTCTCTCTCACTGCTTTTCATGGTGCTGCAGCAGAAGACCTCCATGCTGAAATGATTCTGAAAGTTTTTGCAAAGCCGGATGACTCCAGAGGGCTTTCCCTACAACAGCATGTTCATTTTGTGATGCTGAATTGTGGGTCAGTTTGTTGGTTGCAAGTAAATGGGTTGGCTGTGGCTAATGGGGTGGATAACATGGTTTAAAAATATTTGTAAAATGTAGCATTGCTAAGAAATGCAATTGTTCCTTAACACTGTAAGCCATGTTGAGATTTTGGAGAGTGAAGCAAAGCAGACTCAAAGTGCCATACATATTTTTTTTTAATTAACCCCAAGATTTCCTGCATCACATTCTTAATCCTGTGATATTACAGCTATCAAAATAAAAGATGAGCTCCTGGAAGGAGTAATGTTCCTGAGTTGGTCTGATCCTAAAACAGTGTTTGGTTAGGAGATTGCTTGGGAATTGTATGTAAGCCAATTTAGAGAACGAATGGGAAAGAAGAAATAAGCAGTGTTCTCTCTGAGGTGTGCAGGTGAGTGGCTGCTCATTGACACAGGAAGCCCCCGTCAGCAGCAGTCTGGAGCCACACAAAGCCTTGCACTTCCTATTCCCCATTTTAAGATTACAGCAGTGAAATTCTGTTCAAGATGTGAACTGCTCCACTCAGTAGGGAAATAAAATTAGAGGGAACATTGGAAGTAAGTCAATCAAATCCTGAATCTTCATAAGCTTCGAAAGTATTTTTTAATACCTCCATTCTGTTCAAACACCAGCTGTAAATAAAACAGTTGTGTTTCTTTCTATTCCTTTTTTAGATCACTGTATTCAACCAACACACACACAAGAATACAACACACAAATAACTATAGGCATTAAAAATTACAATTCAGCATAAAATCCATCCATTCTAATTAGATCATTTCTGACCAGCTAAAGTGATTTTTTCCCTCCTGCACCGTACTCTATAAACATAATAATGACATTAAATATAAGCAGAATTCCCTTGTGCTTACATAATACAATATGTTAATTTCCACAGACTGATTACATCCTGAGATTTATTAATCCCAATGACAAACCTGAGGGTAATTCCTTAGATCCCCATTTCATTATGGTTAAAATCCTCGCTGTGATTTACAGGAGCAAAAATCAGCTCATTCTCACGCCTACCACCGAACACCTTACTCGACAGATCCACTGGGATGGTAATTTTTTGTAATGTGAAAAATGAGTGTATATTTACAGCAGCTTTGAACTGGTTTTCCAGGCTAGCCTGATCTTGTCAGACCTCAGAAGCGAAGCAGGGTCAGCCCTGGATAGTATTAGGATGGGAGACCACCAAGGAAGTCCAGGGTCGCTATGCAGAGGCAGGCGATGGCAAACCACCTCTGAACGTTTCTTGCCTTGACAGCCCTGTGGGGTTGCCCTGAGTTGGCTGTGACTTGACAACACTCCACACACACAAGGTTATATATCTCTGCCACTACTGATGTTTGCATCTGTGGGAAACCGTTGTCTGTAATAGTATCTCACCTCCTGTTCCCTTCCCTTCTAAAAAAACAGATATTCCAATAGATATTCCCATAGAGAGCCAGTCTGGTGTAGTGGTTAAGTGCGTGGACTCTAATCTGGGAGAACCGGGTTTGATTCCCCACTCCTCCACTTGCACCTGGCTGGATGACCTTGGGCAAGCCATAGCTCTGTACCAGCTGTTCCCTCAAGGACAGCTTGGGAAAGAGTTCTCTCAGCCCCACCTACCTCACAGGGTGTCTGTTGTGGGGAGGGGACAGGAAAGGAGTTTGTAAGCCGCTCTGAGACTCTTAAGTGAGTGAAGGGCGGGATATAAATCCAATCTCTTCTTCTTCTTCTTCTTCTTAGATTCACAGGCACTACTGAATTCTACATGAAGGCCTAGCCTTAACAATAAACAGGAGTAGAGATGAATTGGCCATTACAGGCTTGTAGCTAGGATTTTGTAATTTGGGGGGCCTTTAAATAAGTCAGGGGGCACTGACATCACAAAATAAAAAAATTAAATTTAAATTAAAAAAAAATAAAAATCACTTTTGCAGCATTCGCACTCTGCCTGCCTATGTGGGGAAGCAAGCCACACTTGGGGAAGGGATGGTGGTAGGGAGTCCTCTGGGTGACCCAGAGAGCTGGGGGCCTGGGGGCTGGATGGAAACTGTGGAGCCTTGGCAGGAAGTCAGGGGCCAGGCCCCAATGTTCCCCACTGTAGCTATGGGCCCAGGCCATTATGAGCACTGGGGAAAGTCCCAGTGGCCTGGCCACCTCTCCCAAGCCCTCCCCCCACACTTGGAGCCGGCTGGCTGGGTGTGTGTGCAAAGAATGTCCTGGACAAGTAGGGTTGGAGGGAAGTCACAAGGCTGTCTCCACCCACCTCAGATTTGTTTGTTTATTTGTTTGTTTAATTCAATTTATATCCCACCCTTCCCGCCGAGGCAGGCTCAGGGCAGCTCACAATGAGGTAGAATACATTAAAACACAAATTATAAACATCATAGAAGATGACATACAGTAACATAACCATAAAGGGCTAGTGGCGGTATGGTATGACACAAAGATCCCAACAGGCCATGGTAGGCCACAAAAGAGTATAAGCAGAGTTGGTAAACAGCTTTTGGACCATTTATACAGGCTGCCCCAGGCTGCTCGGTGGTCAGATAGGGAGCCTTACTGTTATGTCCGCTGACAGCCGCAAGGCGGCAGCGGCATACAGGCCGCCAATAAGATCTCTGGCGGGAAATTCAGGCCCGCGGATAGGGCAGGGAGAAGTCGAGGCTACTGTATCTATTTGGCCCTCGCGGCCAGTGCGCCATTATTCTTTGTGTACCAATAAACTAGTGATAGCTACGTCGTTGTCTGTCTCATCTATGCCGTGAACCCAGTACACAAAACTTACCACAGTTCAGTTGTTAGAAGCGGCTCCTCAACAAAGCCCTGGTGGAAGAGCTCCATCTTACAGGCCCCTTGCCTCACCCGCCCAGCAGTGATGTCATAGCCAAACCTGATACTGTGGGCAACTCGCCCAAGCCAGGCTTCTATCTATTCAGGGTTGTGTCCGGCTCCCACCATGGGCAAGGAATCCCCCACCTCCCTGGTGTTTCTTTTCTCACCACCCCTTGGAACAGCAGCAGGAGAATTTTTTTTAAAAAATGACGGCAAACTGTTGCCTGGGTTCAAATCCCCACTCTGACATGGAAGTTTGCCAGCCTGACTACATCACAGGGTTGTTGTGAGGGTAAAATGGAGGAGAGAAGAACCATGCCAGCCGCTTTGGGTCCCCATTGAGAAGACAGCCAGGGCATAAAGGAAGTAAATAAACCAGCAAATAAAATCAGCCCTGACCAGAGCAGAGTAGACCTGCTGGAGGTAGTCCTGTCTTTGGTATAGTGTAGTGGTTAAGTTTGGTGTAGTGGTTAATCTAATCTGGGAGAACTGGGTTTGATTCCCCACTCCTCCACTTGCAGCTGCTGGATGAACTTGGGCAAGCCATAGTTCTGTCAGAGCTTTCTCTCAAGGACAGTTCTGGAAAGAGCTCTCTCAGCCCCACCTACCTCATAGGTTATCTGTTGTGGGGAGGGGAAGGGAAAGGAGTTTGTAAGCCGCTCTAAGGCTGTGATTACATGCTCCTTTAGATCTGACACAGGTGCGAATGCCTGATGGATCTAAAGGGAGCGATCAGACAGCAACATCTGGGAAGTGTCCCACAGTCGTCAGCAACCTATACTGCTCTACCACAGAAGCAGAATTAAAAGTCACAGGGGAAAGTCCGGTGTTATCTGGATAAGGTAGGCCACAGACAAACTTTCCCTTGTCTGATTGCTCAAGCATGGTCTCATACCTTCGGGATGGTCTTATTAGGCCATCCCAACTCCATGCCGTGCCCCCCCCTTCACAGTATGCACATCATCACGTACTCCATAGGGGGCCCTCAGTGCAGAGGTGCGATTCCTCACTTATGTGCAAAGGAAACAAAAAAAACCTTGACTCACCTGCAGTTGCAGCTGATCACACAATAATGGCTAAGCCTGCATCTTCAAAGGGCTGTGTGATCTTGCAATTGAAATAACCTCTCTTCCCCTCCGCTTCAACTGGTGCGTGTGACCACAGCCTAAGACTCCGAGTGAACAGTGGGGTATAAATACAATCTCTTCTTCTCTTTCTCCTCCTTCTCCTCCTCCTCCTCTTCCTTCTTCTTCCAGATTAGATCATCGCCACTTCCTCCCTGATGAAGTCTACTGTATGATACTTTTAAAAAAGAAAATCCTGGGCGACACTGTCATTTCTGCAGCTCAAGCTAATAAAGCACTCATTTGCTGACCACTGTTATTGCAATAAATACCCTGGACATTTTAGTATGAGTGTTGCAAAAGACCTCGAGCTGATCAATGAATATTAAGTGTAAACAGTTCCCCGGGGAGCTGTTCTCTTGCAATTTCCAAGTTGAAATACAGCTGGCTCGAAAAAAGAATGCAGAATATTGATGCGGCTGGTGATGGGGAAAAATAATGTGCAGGTGTGTTAAGTTTTTGTGATGGATCTTTCGCTTCTACAAGAGAAATCCAATATGTGGAGTGCAACCCGTAGCCTCGGAAGCAGCCTCTCTTTTGTCCTCCGGCTCGCGGTGTCCCTGCCCATGCTGTTGTGCCATTCCACTGCATTTGTTCTGCTTGCAGTGTTTGACGAATGAATTATATCCACGTTGTTGGTGAGCTCAAATGGCGCAAACAAGCTATTGATTGTTGTATGGGCAGCAGGGAAAAAGCAAACTTCATGGCCTGTTTTATGCTTCGAAGTGAAATATGTGGGCTCACACCTGATCCACATCACAGACACACGAAGCTGCCTTATACTGAAACAATCCAATGGTCCATCTGTCAGACTCCTGGACAAAGTTACTCTCAGCAACGCACTCTGGCAGTGATTTGTTTATTGAGAAATAATCATGTTCCAGGCCAGACCAGTACTGTGTCAGAACTGAGGTTCTGGCGGGAGAATCCAAAGATAAAGACAATTCAAACAAAGCCCCACTACAATTGCAGTCAATCACACATTACAACAATCCTGCCTAATTTTCACACTTTCTACACCTTCTTCTGAGAATATATGGGGGTTTTTTCTACGATAGCGAAGCAGGCACAGCTTGGCTTCAAGGTCATCCCTGGGCAAGGGAGGTAATCTTAGGAAGAGTTACAGTGCCTGTGACAGAGCAGTTCACACACTCATCCACTCACATACACCCTTCAGGAATTTCTCTCCCCAAACCATGGCAAGTGAGAGTCTGAGTTTGACACCATCAAAGTCGGGAATGTCTACCCAGACTAGCAGTGGCTCTCCAGGGTCTCAGGGAGAGGTCTTTCGCATCATCTCCTGGCTGAGCCTTTTATTTGGAGATGCTGGGGATTGAACCTGGGACCTTCTGCATGCCAAGCAAATGCTCTACCACTGAGCTACAGCCCTTCAAATATATATGTATCCACTGGAGCATACATATTTTCTTTCCAGTTCTTTCATGGTTCTCACATAACAAGATACTGAAAACCTACCAGAGAAGATTGATCTAAAAAGAGGGGCTGCTTGTTGTCTTTTTTTTTTTTTCAATTGTTCTTTTTTCTGATTTTCAGCCTTTTTTTCATCCCAGAAACTCAGAGTGGTGCTAATTGCTCACAACAGTCCTGTGCAGTAGGTTACAGAGGATTAATATTTTGATCTTGTCCTCCATTAAGAACACAAGAACATAAGAAGAAGAAGAAGAGATTGGATTTATACCCCGCCCTTCACTCACTTGGAGTCTCAGAGCGGCTTACAAACTCCTTTTCCCTTCCCCTCCCCACAACAGACACCCTGTGAGGTGGGTGGGGCTGAGAGAGCTCTTTCCCAAGCTGTCCTTGAGGGAACAGCTGGTACAGAGCTATGGCTTGCCCAAGGTCATCCAGCCAGGTGCAAGTGGAGGAGTGGGAAATCAAACCCAGATCTCCCAGATTAGAGTCCGTGCACTTAACCACTACATCAAACTGGCTCTCTAAGCAAAGTCATGTTGGATCAGTGGCCAAAACCCAGGTGCCACCAGGAGGTCCACAAGCAGGGGCAGAACTCCAGAAACCCTCCCACTCTTGCCCCCCAAGCACCCAGAACTTGGGGCAGTGTGCTAGGTTATCCCCTTATTTTGCTCTCACAACACCCTTGTGAGGTAGGTTAGGCTAACAGTCTGAGAGTGACTGACTGCAGGTCGCCTGTAAGCTTCCCAGAAGAGTGTAGCTTTGTGCCTGGTTCTGCCCAGTCTTGTTCCAGCACTCTAACCACTCCACCACACTACCTAATTGTGCATAACTGACCAGCAAATCCTTGACTGAACTCCAGTGAAGGGAGCCCGGTCACGTCCTAATAGTTCATGTCTAGGGTTGCCAACTTGGGGTTGGAAAATTCCTGCGGATTTGAGGGGCAGAATCTGGGGATGGAGGGGTTTGTGGAGGGCAGAGATCTCAGCAGGGTATAATGCCATAGCATCTACCCTCCAAAGGAGCCATTTTACCCAGGGGAACTGATCTCTGTCATCTGGAGATCAGTTGTAATCCTTGGAGATCTCCAGGCCCCACCTGGAGACTGGCAATTCTACTTATGTCCCATGTTTATACCCTGTATCTGAAAAACATACAGTCTCCCTCACACTTCTGCAAAGGGACTAATACAGAAAGGTAAGGCTATGGGCCTTTAACCTAAATGTATTTACAAACTTGGAGAATGGGTTTGGCACCGATGGCCCCCGCCCTCTCCGTTCTGGCCTCCGACTCAGCGCAGTGATCCTGGAACATAACGGAAGATGGATGACTATTTTGTTCGGCAGTGGCACCTTCTATTTTTGAAAATAAATGAATGGCCCTGCCACCGAGCGAACCCACCTCCACGCATTTCTGAAAGGCACTTAAAGATGTTTAGTAATCTGAGCACCATGCACCAGAGCATGTGTGCGCGCTTTAAATTCATAGCCATAATATTCTTCCTCTGCCTCCAGTCAAAATGCATATTCTTACATAAAGATTGCTCCCGCCTCTGTTATTATAAATGCCTTGTAAGAACAGGGAAATGTACTTTTAAAAAAGGAGCGGCCTTACATTGTACACCCTCTGGCGACAAGGTGAAGGGCCACGAGCAATTTAAGAACTGATAAAGAGCTCCTGTAATTTGTATCTTGCCGAATTCGGCTGAGGAATGCAGGGTGGGTGTATCCAATTCCCCCCTTCCCTTTAATTACAGCTTTGATTTAGAGTAAAGGCATTGCAGTCAAATTCTGGTTTTACATATTAGCTCAGTGCCTGCCATTCTAATGGGTGGTTGAGTATGTGCGTGGGCCGACTGGCAGCCTGTGTGTTTTGGGAACTCTTGTGAGTATACAAGCACACATTCCTGTCCACTGCACTAAGGGAAATTAGCTCAGAATACCAAGCAAAACCATGGTCTATTTTAACTGTGTGTTGTTTGGGGAAATCAGGATTCAGCTCACAGGCATCACTCAAATTGTGATTTGCCGTGACAAATGCTGCTTGCACGGCTTTCTCTGTCGCCTGGGAGTAGGGTTGCCAGAGCCCCCCAGTCCTTCAGGGTTTTCCCAATTTCGGGGGCCGCCGCACATGGTTGCCTGACAAGTGGCAATCTCATGGACTGCAGGGCAGGCATGAAAAGCGCCCGGTCTTTTGAAGCGGGAGCCGCTCGCACTTGCCCTGCAAGCTGCAAGATCACCACTTGTAGGGCAAGCACATGTGGTGCCCGCTCTTTTGAAGCAGGAGCCGCTCACACCTGCCCTGCAGGCAACAAACTCGTGGCTTGCAGGGAAGGCACAGGCAGTCCCTGCTTTCCGCTAACCATTTAAAGGGAAGGTGTCCTTTAAATGGTTGGGGGAAAGTGGGGGGGGGATGCGCACAGGGCACTGTGTCCTTGCCACAATGACATCACTGTGTGTTGGGGTGGCCCCTCCCCCTCCCAGCATGCCCCCCAAATCCCCCTGCTGGGGGGGGAATAGGACCTGAGCAGTCTTCCCTCTAAGTTGAGTTCGTGTGAGCTAGCTCACAGTTTTTTAGCCTCCGGCTCACACATTTTTGTCTTAGCACAGGAAGGATGGCTCCAGAGCAATTTATGCAGCAGCCAAATCGCTCATTCACAATTTTAATGGTAGGAGCTCACAAAGTAGAATTTTTGCTCAAAAGACACCAGTCTTAGAGGGAGTACTGGATCAGAGTTTAGCCAGGATGTCTGCATTCAGATACCATGCAAAACCTTGTGGTGACCTTTTAGCATGGGGGCTTTTGGTTGAGGACCTCAACGGTTAAAACTTGCCCACCACCTTGTGTCAGAATTCCAAAAGTGAAGAAGAAGAAGAAGAGATTGGATTTATACCCCGCCCTCCACTCCCCAAGGGAGTCTCAGAGTGGCTTACAAACTCCTTTCCCTTCCCCTCCCCACAACAGACACCCTGTGAGGTAGGTGGGGCTGAGAGAGCTCTTTCCCAAGCTGTCCTTGAGGGAACAGCTGGTATAGAGCTATGGCTTGCCCAAGGTCATCCAGCAAGGTGCAGGTGGAGGAGTGGGGAATCAAACCCGGTTCTCCCAGATTAGAGTCCGCGCACTTAACCACTACACCAAACTGGCTCAAAAAGTTTGGACACCGCTGTCATAGGCTTTTCAAGGCAAGAGACAAACAGAGGTGATTTGCCATTGCTTGGCTTTGTATAATAATCCTGGACTTTCTTGGTGATCTCCCATCCAAATACTAACCAGGGCTAACCTAGGGTTGCCAAGTCCGGGTTGGGAAATACCTGGGGACTTTGGGGGTGGAGCCAGGAGAGGGCGGGGTTTGGGGAGGGAAGGGGCCTCAGCATAGTACAATGCCATAGAGTCCACCCTTCAAAGCAGCCATTTTCTCCAGGGGAGCTTATCTCTGTCAGCTGGAGATCAGTTGTAAAAGCGGGAGATCCCCAGGCCCCACCTGGAGGCTGGCAACCCTAGGCTAACCCCACTTAGCTTCTGAGATCTGGTTTGCTTTGGCCATCCAGGCCAGGTTCCAGACATCTATACTTCTTAACATAGAAAAGAAAAGGAGGAGGGGGGAGGGGAGAGGTTTTTATACCCCACTTTTCTCTACCATAAGGAGTCTCAAAGAGGTTTACAACAGCCATCCCTTCCTCTCCCCACAACAGGCTCCTTGTGAGGGAGGTGGGGCTGAAACAGTTCTGTGACTGGCCCAAGCCAGGCTTCATGTGGAGGAGTGGGGAATCAAACCCAGTTCTCCAGATTAGAATCTGCTGCTCTCAACTACCACACCGTGGTTTTGCCAGTTGGTACCTCATTACAGGAGAATCGGCATGTTCTCAGCTCGTTTGGCTGGCATGCTTAATTTTTTCTAACATCCCAAATGTGCTTGTACAACCTTCTCTGCTAGTTTAGTGTCTTAGCTGGGGGGGGGGGGCGCACGGGGGTCTAAGTCCTCATAGCCGTCGAGGCAGCACAACTCTTGGGTAATCTTTTTGTTGTTGTTGTTCTTCAAATTACCACCTTTGTAGAGTCCATTTCAATTTAATTCCACAGAACTAGGCTTTCAAAATATTGAAAGTGTGCACTAAAAGCAGGTTTATTATTTGTGCTAAAAGCAGACCTCTGCTGGAGCTGACCTTCAGGGAGCCAGCGCCACGGCCCTCTTTGTAAGCCTTGAGGGTTTTACGTGTCACTGTCCCACCTATTAAAATAGATGTTTTAATATAAAAAGAGAAGGAAATGTTCAGAACGGCATGTTGTTTGACAGTCTGAATCCCTCCGCCTTCGCATCTCCCTGTCCTCTGTTCATCTGCCTTCTGTAAGCTTAGTTGTGGCATTTCTTTGGGTATGAAATATATGCACACATACATATACAAACAGATAGCTAGATTGATATAGATACACACAGGGGTCCGTTGGAGCGGGAGCGCACAGGAGCGCAGCTCCGGGAGTGAGGAGCCCAGGGGGCGGGCACATGACCAAGCCCCACCCCCTCCTTGGCTTTCCCGAGCAGTGCAGAGGCGCAGCACCCTGGGGAAAGCCCTGCTAGGGTCTTTATTGTTTTTAATGTTTTGTTTTAATATTGATAATTTTATCATTGTCCCTTTTATGACTGTGGGCTGCTTTTCCAGAGACTTGCTCAAGGTGGCATATAAATTTTCTAAGTATACCATTTTTTATCTGGGCACATGGCACTTAAGTACTGGAGAAATTTCACCAACCTTTAGCAGCTTCCACCCCATCAGTTTGGTGTAGTGGTCAGGAGTTGGACTCTAATCTGGGAGAACCGGGTTTGATTCCCCACTCCTCCACATGCAGCTGCTGGTGTGACCTTGGGCCAGTCACAAGTTCTCTCAGAGCTGTTCTCTCATGAGCAGTTCTCAAAAGACCTCTCTCAGCCCCACCTACCTCACAGGGTGTCTTGTTGTGGGGAGGGGAAGGGGAACGTATGGGTGGTGCACATGTCCTGGGTATCTCAAGTCTACTTGAAACCTGGTGGTTTCAAGGGAGCAGGAAGAGAATGAGGGTGTGTTCTTTACGCTTATTTTTATTGCACAAAGTATTGGATGGGGAAGGGAACGGAGGAAGAGCAGGTCAGTTTCACTCACCTGTGGAGTGGAGCCTGAGGGGTGGGTGTTGCCTTCTGACACACTTCCGGCATGTTAGGGGGTGTGGCATATGCAAATGAGTTATGCTAATGAGTTATGCTAATGAGCTCCTGTACCTCTTTTTCTATGAAATGACCCCTGGATACACACAGAGAGATAGATGAAAGACAGATGGACAGATGGACAGACAGATATGTGTGTGTATGCTCCAGCCACTCCTGTTTAACCAGGATCAGTTGATGAGGTCTGGTACCTGACCCCATTAAACCATTCTCCCTACTTTGCCTTTGGGGAAGAATTTCAGGATGCTTTTCAAAGGGACTCTTAGAGTTCCCACACGTACGCTAGCACTGCTGCTCTTCAGATTTCAGCTAGGTCTCTTTGCCAGAAATTACCTTCAGGACTGCGTCCTCAAATATGTGCTCAGAAGAGCACTGCGATCAGCTGATAACAGCTTACTGGTGATCCCCGGCCCTAGGGAGGTCTGGCTATCCTGGACCAGGGCCAGGGCCTTTTCGGTCCTGGCCCTGACCTGGTGGAACTCTCTGCCAAATAACATTGGGGCCCTGCAGGATTTGATGCAATTCCACAGGGCTTGTAAGGCAGAGATGTTCTGCCAGGCTTTTGGATGAGGACACCAACGGTTAAAACTTGCACCCTCCTTCTTTACTTTTGGCCCCACGTCCCCTTCCCTGTCCTGCTGCACAGAGAACGTGGCAGCTGGCAAGAAAGGGAACAATCGCCATCTGGATTGATTGTTTTATTAGTGCACTGTAATAATTTTATCATGTTGATTGTATTTTATCTATTTTAATGCTGTAAATAGCCCAGAGCCTGCTTAAGGGCTGGGTGTGTCAGTATCTGCCATATATTCTGTGCCTGCCATACATTATATTATATCTATACCATACCAGTATGTTGACCTTGCTTTCAGCCTACCTACATTTAACCGTGCTTCTAGCCTCCCCATAGGTCCTGCCCGGGAGTTCACAACGGGACTCCTACCCAGCCCCTAGGAATGCGGAGTCAGCCGGCGCTCCTCCCGCAACCCCTGCCTCCTTTCTTGTTTTGCTTCAGCTTTGCTTATGCTTCGCTTGGCTTGTTCCAAGCACCTGCGCAGACGCCTAGCTACCTTCCCTTCTGGCTGGTTATCTTCTGTCTTGTCCTTGAACATGAAAGGCTCTGGTGTGGAAAGAAATTATTCTGATGTTATGATCTCAGGTCTCTGTGAACTGGTTTTTAGAATGTTCAGCAGCATTATTCCCTGAGAAAAGGGTTCCCCGCAGATTCTGTGGGAACTGCTTCTCTTTCTGGTTGCGCGCCTAAAGTATTGTATTCTGATTGGTAGAGCACCTGTAGCCATTCTATGAGTTTAGTATATCAATGCATGTAACCCAAAGCAATTCATTACTAACAGAAGAAGTGTATGACTCCAACAATCTTTTCTGCAAGTAAAGGACTTTTATTTACAAGACCTGTTGTGGACTATATTCATTGGGACATTCTCACAGGGTGATTCAGAAATCTAATAATAATAATAAAATAATAATAATACAGTGATGGGGCCTAGGGGTTACCAACTTTGGGTTGGGACATTCCGGAAGTTCGGGGGGTGGAGTCTGGGGAGGGTGAAGTTTGGGAAGGGGAGGGACCTCAGTGGGGTACAATGCCATAGAGTCCACCCTCCAAAGCAGCCATTTTCTCCAGGGGAACTGGTCTCTATAAACCTGGAGATCAGTTGTAATTCTGGATTTTGTGCCTTGCCTCCACTCTCCTTGGCACAGCACAGGTCAACCATCTCTTGGAAGAGTTTAAACACAGAAAGGAACTGAGCACCAACTGTTCAGAGAAAATAACTCAGTTTATTAAGGAAGAAATAAACTCGGATAGGACAGAGGAGAGGCACAAAGGCTTAACTAACTGATTAACTGCTGTGAGAGACAGAAACAAAAGGGGGAAGGCTCAGTTGGAGCAGGAGGTCTCCAAAGAGCCCATCAGGAGTCAGGGACATAATTTGAAACTGTGGAAAGTCCTTAATCTAGCTGTGCTAACTAACAGTCCTTCAACTGTCCCCTATAGGCTGTTCTTCTAATCTTCTTCAAGTAGGTGCACTGTAGGCCTTATATATTCCAACACCATCTTTCCTCCCTCCTATCTAGTCTGCAGAAAATCTCTCCATACAATGCTTCTAGACTCCTCCCCAACTGACTGAGAGGCTGGCCTCTCTTCCAACATACTTTCTTGCTCAGCCACAAAGCACCAGGCAGTGCCTTTAACCTGCACAACCCAGATAATGAAAGGCACACTCTCTTGCCTTTTTCTGCAGGCTGTGGGAGTAGTGGCCAGTGTTCCCTCTAAGCTGAGTGAGTGTGAGCTAGCTCACAGTTCTTTAGCCTCCAGCTCCTAGATTTTTGTCTCAGCTCAGGAAAGATGGCTCCAGAGCAAACTAATTTATGTAGTAGCCACATCACTCACTCGCAACTTTAATGCCAGGAGCTCACACAGTAGAATTTTTGCTCACAAGACTCCACAGCTTAGAGGGAGCATTAGTGGTAGCCCCCTCCTCTCAAAGCAGAGCTCACCAGGAATAGAATGGGGACAAGTTTATGAGATAGGGTTGCCAGCCTCCAGATCTGGGTGGGGCCTCCTCTGCTTCTGGCAGCTTCAATCCACCCCCAGCCAGCTGGCCAGTGGGAGAAACCCCACCCCCAAGCCTCACCCCCAAGCACGACCACCTCTCTCTCCCCCCTCCTGACCAGTTTAAAGGGGCTTTAGCTGATCAGCGGGTACCATGTGGCTGGAGGGCCCTGTAAATCTAGCAGGAGGGAGGGAGAAGGGCAGTCACCGGCTACATGATGCTCAGCTTGCAAAAAGTCCCCTTAAAGGGTCTTTTTGCAAGCGGAGTGAGGGCCGCTGTGCATGGGACTGGGGGAAATCCCCCTTTAAAGGGTCTTTTTGTGAGCAGAGCATGTGGCCCATGACCACCCCTCTCCCTCCCTCCTGTTAGATGTAAAGGGTCCTCCATCTGGTCAGTGGGCCGCATGGTCCCTGCCGATCAGCTGAAGCCCTTTAAATCAGGCAGGAGGGGAGGAAGACGGGTGGCCAGGCAGGTGGTTGCTATTTGGGGTGGGGCTTGGGGGCAGGGCTTGAGTTTCCCCACCCACCATTGCCCCCCAAATCCCCTTGCCAGAGTGACAAGGGTACCTGGCAACCCTATTATGAGATCGTCCCCACTATGAATCCTCAAGGGGAGACAATTTACAGTGAGTACATTCAGGGCAACCCCCCCCCAACCCTATAAAAATAATCCAAGCCCCCAAAACATTGACCAATAATTATGATTAAGGCCCAATCTAAGGGTTAGATTCCCCACAGGGAGGTTTTTGTTTCCACATGACATATTTGTTTGTTTTTCAGAGTCACCATGTGCTTTTACTGTGCTGAGTTAGTCAACTTGCCAAATCAGTATTTGCGATGACTTCACACAATATTTTTCGCCTGTGCTATTTTGAACGTTTCCATCATGCTTACCAGTCTTTTAGTGTCTTCCCGTCATTGAGTTCTGGGGGACTCTCTAGCTGTCTGTGTGTCTGTGGTTTGCCTCACTTATTTTACAAAATATACATCTCACCTTTCTGCCTTCACAAGGCCCACCAAGGTGGCTAACAATTTGAAACCGAGGTGATGAAAGCTACATTTTAAAACCATTTAAATCAACCCCACCTCAAAAAAACACACATCATTTAAACAATTAAAATCAGAACCTAAAATAAGTTCAAAAAACAAGCAGAACAATTAAAAGCATTGGTCAGGAAAGAGGAATCACTGAAGCAATGCCATATGAAACAAACAAAAAAAAGTCTTCACCCACTGGTAGAGGTTGGCAACAAAAGGGCACAGACAAATCTCCCTGGGCAGAGAATTCCTTCAAACAACTGGCTTCTACAACTTCCTTTGAAAGGCAGCAAAGACTCGTGGGATATGAAGCCCTCCAGAGCTTCAAGAGAGGGAAGGAGAAACACATCATGATGGAATTTTTTAAGCAGTCCTTAGACCATGTGCTGCTTGTTGATGTTTGCAGCAGTCGACACACATGGCAAGAACGCACACCAGACATCACGACAGGAGCCTGAAATGTGTAGACCAAACCTAATCCTGAAGATAATATGCCCCTGAGTTGTGTAAGTGAAGTTCAGCCATGCCACTCTGCAAAAGGATCCATTCTGAAAAGGTCATCTCAGCACTCTTGGATCAAGTCCAAAGGCTGTCTAGAGCCCTCTGTCTCTTTTTGTCCATATTAATTATTCTGCTTTACTCCCTCTAAGAAATAAGTAGGTGGCAGGATGGGTTGGATTTTGTGGATGAGTGTGGTAAATATGCTGGCAGACAATAAGTAGTGGCTGCTGTCCATACAGAATAACAAATATGCTGTTGTTTAAGCGTTTGTTCACTTCACACACACACACACACAGTCAGGTGAGCCCAAAATCATGTGTGTTCTCTCTCAAACACAGACACACACACACACGGCAATAGAACAGCATCAGATGCCAAACCATATCAGGTGCTACTTTTATAACCTAAAGAAGACATCCATCATTCACCCACAAGGTCTCAGCTCGGTTTCTGTGTCTCTCTAACAAGGTTCAGGAAGGCTACCACAGCTGAATATCAACAGCTCACAGACAGATGGCATTCCCCCCTTCCTAAACAATGTCCAGTATCATTTGTCTAAATGAAGGCACATGTCTCTGAGCAGGCACTCAAATGCTAGCAATAAAACATCTATTCTCTTGGCACTAATGGCTGTTTCAAATTTCATTTAAAACAAAATTGCTCCCTCTGAATTGAAGAAACCAAAAGAAGAGGAAGAGGAGGAGGTTTCCCTGCCCCAGGGAGTCTTCAAGCAGCTTACAATCACATTCCCTTCCTCTCCCCACAACCTTTTGTGGTAGGTAGGGCTGCCAAGTCGTACTCACCTATTGGCGGGGGGGAGTCCTTCTTCGCCCAGGAGCCACCCGGGAGCCTCCCTGGCGCGCGCGCTTTGCGAGCGCACCCAGTGACGTCACCCGGAAGTGACGTCACCACGTTGGGGGCATTGCCAGGGTGACGCTCTGGCAACGTCTCCAACGTGGTGACGTCACTTCCAGGTGACGTCATTACGCTGGGGAAGTCGTCCAGGCTGGACGACTTCGGGGGCGGGGTTCCCCCCGCCGGCCGAATGCCGGCCGGCGGATTGGGAACCCCTATAGTGGGGGATTCCCCGCCCCCCGGGCTGACTTGGCAGCCCTAGTGGTAGGTGGGGCTGAGGGAGTTCTGAAAGATCACCCAGCTGGCTTCGTGTGGAGGAAGAGTGGGGAATCAAACCCAGTTCTCCAGATTAGAGCCCACCATTCTTAACCACTACACCACCCTGGCTTATAAATCTGAAAGTACTAAACTGTTGATAAGAGGCCAACTTCTGGAGTATCAACCTGTGAGATTGTCCCAAAAGATGCAGTCTGCAATGAGTCTACTTAACCAGAAAGTCTTTTATTTGGAAAGAGGTTCTTATTGGAATGGTTACACTTTTCCTGTTAGTAATGACTTTATTGTAAACAAACAGTTAGTAATATACTAAGCAACTGGAATCCCCCTCCCTGCAATTACACCAATAATAAACCATAAAAAGTTGTTCCAGCCCCCTGAACAGGTTTCACACAGAAATGGCGGCAAACGGGTTATTGTGCTTTTTATTCCCAAGGAACTTCTACTAAATGTTTTTGAGAGCAGCTGCAAAAAACATAACATGGTAGGGGAGGATTTATCCCAGACCTTGAGCAAGCTGGGAGTGTAGCAGGCAAAAGTGGAGCGTGATAAGAAAGCCAGACAACTAAACAGCACATGAGCACATTCCAGCGGGTAGGGTGACTAGTTGAATCCCAACCTCTGGGCGGGAGACGGCAGCATAGCTGACACAACCTACCTAACTGTTAAACTAACTGAACGACTGGGTGATGCAAAGTAATTTATCTGGTTGGGAGTGGAGAAGGAATGAGAGCTTGCCTTATTTCCCTACCCATCAGGAGAGCCTACCATACCCCCAGCACCATGAACTTTCCACATGGTGGCATAACATTCCAATGGGACCAAATCCAAATGGGACCAAATCCAATTCAGGTAGGCTCAGGCTGTGGAGTCCTTTCATTACAGGATTTTGTGAGTGAGTTGATTTGAAAGCCCAAGTTTCTTTTATGGTTCCTCCAAATAAAACTGCTCTCTTCCCTGACAATATGAACAAGGTCTTCAAGAAATAATAAATAACACAAAATATTAAAACGGATGTCTCTTTCTTGTTTGTTGTGTGTACCATTAGAGCACTATGAATGAGACAAACTAGACAAAGGAAATTTGCCAAAGTAAGTCGAAAATGGTTTTCTCAACCATGCACAAAGAAACAAGAATGCCCTTGTACTCATACATTCTTAGTCAATCGAGAGGCACTGATAGAAAGAGATCAATGTGAGAGAAAATGGAGTTCTCTGTGCTTCATTGTAGTCAGGATTAAGCATTAAGTGGTTAAACCCAAGGAGGCACAGTAGCTATAGCATCCTTACATTTACAGATGCCTCTTTGCCCTAAAGATGTTTGTGTTTCTTCCTAAATCCATAAGGGCAGCGCAGTTGCCAGAAACGGGGCATCTCTTGGGACTGTGCATCTCATAAACCCAAATAAGCAAACTCTCTTTGTTCAGACACAGCAGCATGGGTGATTTCACATGTAGGCCACACTGACCCAAAGGAGACAAAGAGAGCCGCACATTAAGACAAGGTAATTCAGCACAAAACACGGAGGCGTAATTACGCTAAGCACCAAGGAAACGACCACTTGCCTTACCTGGCTTAATAGCGTCACCATTACAGCCAGTGTAAGTGGTGGCAGTAGCAACAAGATACGTACCATAAAAGATGCAGAAGGTTTGTCACCTGGCGTAACAAAAGACGCAGTCACCCAAAGCATTACGGATATACTAAACGAACAGTGGGATTTCTCTTAATTAATATAGGGATCATTAATTAGAAAAGAACGACCAAACATAATCCTATCGAGCTTTGATACAGATACATGAATATATGCTCAGGGCTAAAAACCTGGAAAAGCTGCCACTGGTAGATAACTTGACATGGAATTCAACTCTGTTTAAAGCACGGAGTGCCAGAAGGTATCAGTGTTGTCCACTCTTAGGATGGTCTTATCTGCCTTCCAGTATGTGCTTAGTAATTCAGAGAATCCTGACACTTCAAATCCCCCTCGGCCCATCAGCCAAGTGTGTTTATAATGTTTTCTTCAAGAAGGAGACTGATAAAAAAGGCAGTTAAGTGGCTATTTTCAATCAACATGGCTGGGGTTTTTTTTACCACTTCTAGGAAGGGGGAGAGAAAACGAACACCTTCCATGTATCCATTAGTGAAGAGAGCCTCGTCAAAGTGATATAGTCTCCAATTAATTAGCCTTTATAGCTCACAGTGCAACTGTTGTACCGGTTTCTTTTTTAATGCAGGAAACGGTTTGAATCCTATACACATGGCAGAATGAAAGCTCATTCATTTGTCATGGTCAGCAGAAGAGTAATTGGATGCTGTTTATGAGGCAATTGCCATTTTATCTCCTTGCCAGCTGGGCTTGAACCAGGAAACTTCAGAACTTTGGAGTGGGCTGTTCAGAGATACAGCTCAAAAACATTTTGTAATATAATTTCAAGCTCCACTGTGGCTGCGGTCAGATGTGCCTTTAGATCTGACGTAGCTGCAAATGCCTGATGAATCTAAAATGCACGATTGTCAGGTAATCCTGCCACTCTCCAGGGCAGGAGATGGGATTTACTGGGATGGGCAAGACAACTCCACTCCTCCCCCCTCCTCCTGCTGGAATGTACTCCTTTCCCTCCGCTTGCTGGCTTCATAGGGTTGTTATCTCTTTTCAAGGCTACTGGTAATTTCTCACAAACATGTTTAGGGTTTTTAGCTTCTTTTGCAGGTGTCATCTATTAATGCCTTCCCACTCTTTAGCTGGGAAAGTTTTTAGGTGGGATTTATCTCGGGGTGGGGACTGGGGAACCCGTAGGACAATACACGTTTGAAATCACTATATCTATCCTAACACTATTGTTCCAATCCATTACTAACTCAACAAGTGTACCCTGAAGAAATTCCCCCAATAAAGAAAGTCTTGTTTAAGATCCTTTGCATGGGGTGAGTCCATCCAGGAAGTCTCACAACGATCAGATAGCAATGTCAGGGAAAGGTCCCACAGTTGTTGGAACCTTTGCTGCCCCAACACAGAAACAGAGTTAAAAAACACCAGCGAAAGTCTGGTCCTAACACTTGCTGATGGGCCATGTATGGATTTTCCCTGGTCTGATCACTCAAATGTGCACTCAGGCTGTCAGGATGGACTGCTCAGTCCATCTCAGCTCGGTGCCATTTCACCCCCACTTAGCAATATGCACATAACCGCATAATCGGTCCATGGAGAACTCTTCAGATGGGAGTTCGATTCCTCATTTATCCGCATGCACACAAAAAGGCACCCCCCAACTCGCCCGCACATGCCATCTGATCACGCAGTAATGAGCTGTGCCCACAGCATAACAGATTATACTGGGATGTGTGATCGAGCAGCTCCATGCCAAATACTAGTGGATGGAATAGGAGCACTTCCCGACCATGCCAAATGGCACATCTGACCGCAGACTTTGACTATCTAGCAAGCCCAGGTTTCCTAAGAAATTAAGAAGAACCTTGCTAGATTAGACCAATGGACCTTCTCATTCAGCATCTTGTTTCAGACAGTGGTCAAAGAGCTGCTCTGGAGGGCCAACAAACAGGACATAGAGGCCTTCACACTCATATTCAGAAGTCTGTTGCCTCTGGATGTGGGAGGGGACCCTTTAGTCATCATGGCTAGTAGCCATTGATGGACCCCTCTTCCATGAAACTGTCTAATCCCCTTTTAAAGCCATCTATGCTCCTGGCCATCACTATATCCACTGGCAACAAATTATACAATTTATTTATTCACTGAGTGAAAAAGTACTTCCTTTTGGATGTCCTGCTCCCAGTACCTGCAGAAGAGTGGGGCACATCCTTAGATTCTGGACCACGGTATGTGAAGGGCCAGTTATTCTTGTATGAACCTACTTAAGGATTGTCTTCATAGACCATTTGTTAGGTGCCCTGCCTAGGCAGTCTGTTGCTCAAAAAAGAGACCTTTGTTGGTTAGTGTTCCAGTTGTGCAATGCCCTTCCCAGGGAGATTTACTTAATGAAACCCCTTATCTATTTGCCTGAGCTCTTAACTGCAGGAATGACCCTGCTGATGTTTTAATTCTTGCTAGTTTAATACCGAGGTTGATGTGGTTTTAGTACTTTAGGTGTTAAGATGATGGTTTCATGTATTTATTGATTATTGAAACCCACCACTGTAATTATTAATTGAAAGATGGGGTAGATTTTTTTGTTAATTCGAAAACACACACACACACATATATGGAAGCAGCCTTATACTATGCTATTGGTATTGGTCCCTCTACTCTTATTGGCAGTAGCTCTCCAGGGTTTCAGGCAGAAAGAGGTAATTTCCATCATCTCTTCCAATATACTTTTTAAATAGCGATACTGGTAAATCTGAAACCTGCCACAAGCAAACAATTTGCTCTGTCCCAGAGCCTTTTATATTCTCTCCCAAATGCAGCATCCTGGAAACCTCCACTATCATTTGATTTAATAAAGCAGTCTGAGCAGATGTTTGTGAAGTTGAATTGACTGAAACTGGCGCAAGACTGGGAACCTTTGACAAAAATATGGATGGCCCTACATCTGTGATAGGTTATCTACTGATTATGGATAGAGCTTCCAAAAGAAGGAACAATGTATTACAGTACTGAATGGTGGAAATCCTCTTTCTCAACAAAGTAAAAATGTGCCCTCAAAGTGGCAACCAAGTCATGGTGACATTTCACCTCATGGGATTTTTAAGGCATGAGATGAGCAGAGGAGGTTAGCTATGACTTTCCTCGGCTGAGTCTTCCTTGGTGGTCTCTCATCCAAGTACCAACCATGCTTACCTTTTGAGGTCTGATGAGATTGGGTTAGTCAAGGCTATTATGGCTGCTATTCTTCAACTGCTGGCAGTAATTGTTGCATGCCTGGTGAGACAAAGTATGGGACCAATTTGTAATGTCCAAAATCACTGACTCCTTACATCTATCCCAAACTGGCTCTCACACAAGGTATTCCAAATTTGTTCTTACCTGGACCCCTGTCCTGAAATTCATGGAAGACCACAATCTTCTTCCTTCTGATGGCAGCTACCACCCTTAGCTTCACCTATGAAGTACCTTTTGATTCTGACCACTGTTAGGACCTCTCATGTTGGACCGAGTCTTTTCCCACTGTCATTTATATTTCTTCTCATAAATCTACAACACCCACCTTCTCTGGGTAATTTTTTTGGAGTTTTTATAGATCTATGCAGCGTGTGCGTTGATATCTCCGCCTGCATGCTCTGCATTCTATAGAATCTACATAGTAGTTAATAGTTTAAGGGTGCTCTTTGTACTAGATTTAATATTGTAATTCATTACTTTGAAACCATGTTCTGTTTTCATTCTGATTTTATTGCATCCCAGAACTGAAAAAAGTTTGAAAATTGAAGACAAAGAAAAACTGCCTGCAGTGATTTCCTTGTTCCATTCTGTAGCTGGAAGAAACCAATCCTTGGTGGTCAGTGAATAAGTGGACAGCGATGCAGCAGCTGGACAGGGCCTCTTCACAGGTCCATAGAATTATCCATGCTGACAGCTGCTGTTATATCCAGTCAGAGCCCTATGAACATACATTGGCTTTTGGGTGAACCAGACCTAGATTAGAGGGCAGAGCCCCAAAATGGGTCCTGAACAGAGATACTTTACTGGTGGGTCCTCTTTTGTTAAAAAAAAAAAGGCTTGTGAGCAAGGATGCTCTTATCACCAGGTCCCCAATCTTTTTGAGCCTGCAGCACATTTTGAATTCTGATACATGGTGGTAGGGACAGCCACAAAATGGCTGCCACAAAATGACTGCTGCAGGAGGCAGAGCCAGGCACAAAATGGCCGCTGTAGTTTACTTTCAGACACGCTGTGAAGATCCTTGTGCTGTGGTGGCAGCGGCTGCCAAAGCAACATGTTTGAAAAATCTGCACAGCCAATCAAATCTCCCATGACCATTGAGAAGCCCCAGTGTCATATCAAGGACAGGGTGGGGCATGTGGTCTGCCCTGGGCGCAGCTTACAGAAGGCCCTTGAAGCCAGCATCATGCTGTGTCCGGTTGAATGCCTTTTGTTTAATTTTTTTTTAAATGTAGTTCTAGCTGCAGTCGTTAGGGGTGCAGGCAAGTCTGAGCACAGCAAAAGCACACTAGGATTGGCTAAACTTCCCATTCCCCAGGACTGAAGCAGACTTGTTTAATAACAACCGAGCCAGCACACTGATCGCTGCTATAGTAATTGCTGCTTGCCAGCCTGCAGGTCATTTTCTCCAATAGTCTGGCCTTTCTCTCTTCTTTTCCTTGCACCCAGCTCAGCCAGATCTTACAAAGCAGTAATTAGGGTGTTGCAGCAAGATACAATCACCTCTCCCTCTCTTAATTTCTCTCCCTCTTTTCCACACTTTTCTCATTCATTTCTGTCTCCCTTCACCTAATATTTCTGTTCCCCTGTCCCCATTTTCAATTCTTGGTCTCAAGACCTTCTCATCCTTATCACACTTGGTGACAGAATGTATTTAAGAGTAGTATAGTAGTGAACTTAATTTTCCGAAGGCACCGGGTTTGTCAGGCACAGTAAATGCACTGGTTCTACTGGGCTTCAACCCCACCTCCCGCTTGGACTGTGATTCTGTGCTTGACATCAGTTCTGTTGAGCTGGCATTGCCACAATGGCAATGGGTTCTGCTGAGCACCCTGCGACTGCATTGGTACTACTGGGTTCTCTGTACATTGCACTGGTTCTGCCCCTTGCTTGGACTGTGATTCTGTGCTTGACATCAGCTGGCATTACCACAATGACACTGAGTTTGCTGGGCACTGTACATTGCACTGGTTCTGCTGGGTTTCCAACCCCCCCCCACTCCTGTTTGGACTGTGATTCTGTGTCTGATATCAGTCCTGTAGAGCCGGCATTGCCACAATGGCACTGGGTTCTTCTGGGCACCCTGTAATTGCACTGGTACTGCTGTACATTGCACTGGTTCTGCTGGGCTTGAAAAAATGCCCCCCCCTTCTGTTTCTACTGCAGAGATTCTCTGGTTTGATTTTAGTTCTTTGGAAACAATGGATGTTGGGGGCACCTTCTTGGGGGGGGGGGTAGTGTGTTTCTTAACATCCAGTCTGGTGAAGCTTGCGATCACCATTTTATGATGCTTTGGCTAGTGTTAGTTAGTAAAAGTTAGTACAAAGACACACTCCTTGCTCTCAAAAATGCCATGTAGATGTTTGGGATGGTCAGCTCTTGGGCTTCAAAATGGAGAACAGAAGCCGTCCCACGTTCCTGCTCAGAACATGAGTGGAGCGATGGAAATTTTTTTTGCCGCCAAGTTCAGAGGTGATTTGCCATTGCCTGCCTGCATGTTGGCCCTGCTTAGCTTCTGAGATCTGACAATACCAGGCCATCCTGGGGCTACCCAGGACAGCTGAGAATAAGGTGACTGGCCCACTCAGCAAGCTTCCATGGCATGAGTGGGGATTCGAACCTGTATTTCCCAGATCCTAGTCTGAAACTTTAACCACTGCACCATAATGGCTCACGTGGTGGAATGTTGGAATCTGAATTTTTTATAAAGTTATATAAAAGAAATTTTTCACTGTGTTTCTTTTTTGGCCATTATTATTCATTTTATTTTATGATTCTTACTAAAAATAATTTTGTCATATCGAGGAGGGGCCCTAATTTGGATAGCCCCAGTCTAGCCTGATCTCATTAGATTGCAGAAGCTAAGCAGGGCCAACATGGAGGCAGACGATGGTAAACCACCTCCAAATGTTCCTTGCTTTGAAAAACCTATGGGGTCTCCATAAGTCAGCTGTGACTTGTTGGCAAAAAAAAACAACAACAGAGGAGGAGGTGTTGAGGGTCAGTTTGGTATAGTGGTTAAGGGTGCGGACTCTAATCTGGGAGAACCGGGTTTGATTCCCCACTCCTCTGCATTCAGCTGCTGGTGTGACCTTGGGTCAGTCATAAGTTCTCTCAGAGGTGTTCTCTCAAGGACAGTTATTGAGAGAGCTCCCTCAGCCCCATCTGCCTCACAGGGTGCCTGTTGTGAGGAGGGGAAGGGAAAGGAGATTGTTAGCTTCTCTGAGAGTCCTTCAGGTAGTGAAGGGCGGGGTATAAATCCAATCCCTTCTTCTTCTTAAAAATTATCTGCCCCATGCGCCAAATAGGCTAGGTATGCCACTGAGATACCCTCCTGGGCAAAGGCCACATCTGGTCACTCCCACTTTCTAAAAACACTTGGTGGACACCAGGAAAGGTGTCAGCAGGTGCTACAAATTGTAAGCAGGACCCCTTGAATTTAGCCACCCTAAACACCACCTCTGCGCAGATGCAAAACTACTTGAGAAGCCTTTTGTTCCGAATAGAAAGCAAGTCATCAAGGCAATCATGCCCTGGATTCAAAAGAGGCTTTGCGAACAAGGTATGTCTGAACATCGATGGCATGTTTTACAAAGCCCGCCGCATCCCGGCTTCAAAGCCAGCGTCCTACCGGCCAACGCTCCCCGCTGTCTGGAAGGTGATTGTTTGTTCACTGCGATGGCTCATGGCCAGACTAAGCTGAGAATTTCTGCAGAGACAGGGCAGTCAGTACAGTAAGCTTCGCTGTAAGGATTTTCTCCCCCTCCCTACTGTAATGTTTAATGGGGCTGGCTTAACTCCAGATGCCAACCTGTTGATCTATGGTATAGAAGTTTGCAGCCAGATGCAGACAGCAAATAAAGCATCGCAATGGCCAGCGTTTGAAAGGCAAACAATTGCTTTACATTCCAATTCCTCCCTGTCACTTTGGGGTAATATGAACAACATTAACATCTTGGCAGATTGCTTGACAACTGGATTTTCACAGGGCTCCGAGGGCCAGGCTGGGCGCTTGGGGAGATTGACAGATCCATTGAAGTCCATGAACTGTAGTGATTTACATCTTTGTCAGCTAAGATGAAACAAGTTGTTCAATATGGCAGGAGCCTCGACTGAGATGCCCTGGTTTGTGGCAGAGATGACAGGCATCTTCTCCCCCACTGGGGGTGGGGATGGGGCACAAAGACAGAGATGGAAGCTCCAGAGACTGCAGAAACACAAGATCCAAATGGACTGAAATTAAAATGTTGGAATCTAGAAAGTCAACAGCAATAGAAGCAATTAAAAGGAAATCTAGGCCCAGTTCTGTGCATACGTTCTTCCACTTCAGGAAAAGAAACAGCTGCAGCTGTTGCCCAGCAAAATCTGGCCTGGTAGATTTTGTAGAAAACAAGACGGTAGAGGGCTCGACCTCCAAGGTGTCTTCAGCTCTAGACCTCTAGAATTCTTCATCCATGCAAGAAGTTGCCTAGGGAAGCACATTGGGTGTTCAATGTCTGCTCACTTCTTGAAGGTAGAGCCAGTTGGTCAGCCATGTTGGTCTGAAGCAGCACAACAAATTTAGAGTCCAGTGGCACCTTTAAGACCAACAAAAGTTTGTTCAAGATATGAGCTTTCACGTGCAAAGCACACGTTTTCAAATCTTAAAAAAATACAAAAATATTTGGAAAAGTGTGCCTTGCTCACAAAAGCTCATACCTTGAACAAAGTATGAGTTGTTAGTCATAAAGGTGTCACTGGACTCTAAATTTGTTCTACTGCTCACTTCTTATTTATTTATTTATTTATTTCATGAGATTTCTATCCCGCCCTCCCCACCTTCTTGGCTGTTCTAGCCGGCCTTGTTGAGCAGTTTGTTGAGCAGGTGGGTCACAAGGGGAAAATATAAAGTTCTGCTTGACCTGATGAAGGTGAATGGCTGTAGGCTCAAAGACATACAAAAAATCCATTATGCAAAATTTATCACAAGAAAATTCACAGGGAGGGGGTCCACCCACAGCGGAGATAGATAGATAGATAGATAGATAGATAGATAGATAGATAGACAGACAGACAGACAGACAGACAGACAGACAGACAGACAGACAGACTATCTGTGGTTACTGGATGCTGGAGACAGGCTGTCCATCACTTTCTTGACCTTTCTGTGAGCTGCTGGAAACATATTTTGGCAAGTGGCAGGAGATTGGAGGGGGGGGGGAACGAACTTACCAAAGGAGGTGACATCATCCTGCTGGGGATGATGCTCTAACACTTGCCCAAAACACAGTTTGGGGGGCAATTGCTGGAGCATTGCCTCAGTGTGACAACATCACGCCTAGGTTGCACCAGAAGCTGGGTCATCACACATCACATTTGACTGGTCAGTTTCCTCCCACTGCACAAGTGAGCCGTTGCAGGCGGCAGTTGGTCTCCCACCACAAGCAGGCAAATGGGAACCCTACTGCTGGTGGAAACACAATGCTGGACTATGATCTTTTTTGTCTTGTTCTTAGTGACCTGGAAAATAAACACATGCAATGCTCGAGGGAGAGTTTCTTTCTCTAGCTCAAATTTATACGAAACTCAGATGACTTTTCTTTCTCCTGCTCAGGTGCTGTCAATGCTGGAGGTCATCAGTTAGGGTCACAAAGAACAAAAAACATAAGAGAAGCCAATGTTGGATCAGGCCAGTGGCCCATCCAGTCCAACACTCTGTCACACAGTGACCAAAAACACCAGGTGCCATCAGGAGGTCTAGCAGTGGGGGCAGGAAGCCTTCCCACTCTTTCCCCCCACCATCAAGCACCAAGAATACAGAGCATCACTTGCCCCAGACTGAGAGTTCCTATCTATACTTTGTGGCTAATAGCCACTGATGGACTTCTGCTCCATATCTATATATCTAATTCCCAAGTGGCCCCCCACAGGTGGATACCTAAATCCGCATGGGGGGCACTTGGGGGGCAGGGAGGTTGTTCTGCAGATGTGGAGCAGTCCCATCTGCAGAAAAATCCAAAAAAGTTTTTTTTAAAAAATTTGGGGGGATATGTAAATCTCCCCAAAAGTAAAAACCTGTTCCCTGCGCAGGTGCAGGGAACGGACTTACCTGACTGGTGGCGGCGGCGGACGAGCAGTGGCCAGCCGGGCAGCGGCAGCAGGCTGAGGCTGAGCCAGCAGCTGGCATGGCCAGGTGGCAGCGGCGGGGGGCTGCAGCCAAGCCGCTGGCTCAGGAACGGGGGAGGGGGGTGGCAGTGCGGCAGGCCTCGGGCCTAGCCATGCCACTGGCTCTGAGAGCAGGGGAGGGGGCAGGAGAGGGTGGGGGAAGAAAGGATGGGCCCAATTGGCTTAGCACTGCTCGGGCCCTAACAAGAACAGGCCGGGGGGGCGGGAGGGAGGGAAGTGGCAGGGAGGGGAGAAACGCTGGGCCTGAGCGAGAGCGGGCTGGGGACCGGGAGGGAGGGAGAAGTGCCGAGTGGTTGACAGCTTCTCCCCCACGTGAGTATCGCGGGTCCCCCCTTCTTGTGTTTATCTAATTCCCTCTTGAAGCCATCCATACTTGTAGCCACCACCACCTCCTGTGGCAGTGAATTCCATGTGTTCATCACTCTTTGGGTGAAGAAGTACTTCCTTTTATCTGTTCTAACCCGACTGCTCAGCAATTTCATGGAGTTCTTGTATTGTGAGAAAGGGAGAAAAGGTATAATCACTAATTACTTTTGGTCCTCACCAGCACAGAATGAAAACACTTGGCATTCATTTTTTAGTCTCCAGTGTTTCTCCATTCCTTTGGAGTGCTGGTATTTTGTTGGTCACAAACAACACCCACCAAGGGAAGACCATCCACAATTCACAACTATATGTGCTCAAAATGGTATATTGCATTCACTGCAATACAAAAAAGGGCCAGTGGTCATAACCCAATAGAGCAGGGGTGGGCAAATTGTGGCCCATGGGCCACATGCGGCCCGCCATAGAGCTTTTTGCGGCCCACCAAGACAGTCTGCCATGTGGTTTCAGTCAGAGAAGTGGCGCTCCGGGAGTGAAGTGTCCAGGGGGCGGGCACATTACCAAGCCCCACCCCCTGCTCCCAGCAGCCCTGCTGGGCGATGAGGAGGCAGAAGAAGGAAGGTAAGTTATCTTCCCTCCCCCATCCTCCTCTTCCTGGGGCCGCAGCGCTCCGGGGAAGCCCAGCCCGCCCCCACCCTCGCCTTCCCCGGGCCGTGCCAATGCAAAGTTAATTAATGAATGCAATCATTTTAAAAGGTGCGGCCCTCTGCTAACCTCCGCTCCCATTAAGTGGCCCCCGAGCCAAAACAATTGCCCACCCCTGCTATAGAGTATATAGACACTTATCCAACAGATTGCTCATAACAGTTTAGCATATTTTACAAAAGGTACACATTCAAAACCAACAGCAGGCTCCTCTGTAATTCCATTCATAGATAGTGTCCATAGACCTCCAAACAGAACGAAACTGCAGCAGAAGATGCCCACTGTGGAAAGAATAACAGCCGGCCGTCTCTCCCAGGTTTAAATCAAGACATTTCAATGATCTTCAATAGCAGCTGGTAAGATGGAACTGTGAAGCAATCATAAATATACATAGAAAGACAAGATTGACTGCATAATGCATATATCAGTTCAAAAACTGGGAAAAAATGTATCTCACCCCAGTTTCCAAAATAACAGTGTCACAGCTCAATAGCTTCAATGAAATGCCACGCAGCATTTAACCATATACAAATCAGTTGCAATACAGTTTCTTCAAGTGGACCCTTGGTGTCCTCCCTTGGTGGGTGTTGTTTGTGGCTTGTATGCTAAGGGTTCCTTACTGCCTTTGGTATTTTGATGGTGGCATGCTACAATCAAGGAAAGAAGGTGGCACCGCAGACCCTGATCTCATCAGTTCTCAGAAGCTAAGCCGGGTTGGGACCAATGTTCTCTCTAAGCTAAGTTAGTGTGAGCTAGCTCAAAGTTTTTTAGCCTCCGGCTCACACATTTTTATTTTGGCTCAGGAAGGCTGGCTCCAGAGCAAACTCATTGATGCAGCGGCCAAATCGCTCGCTCACAACTTTAATGCCAGGAGCTCAGAAAGTAGCATTTTTGCTCACGAGACTCCACAGCTTAGAGGGAACATCAGTTGGGGCTAGGATGAGAAGCCACCAAGGAAGCCTCAGCAGGGGAAGTCAATGGCAAACCTCCTCTGCTCCCCGCTTGCCTTGCAAGCCCCTTGCTGGGGTCGCCATAAATTGGTGGGGACTTAATGGCACTTCACACACATGCCGCAATTAAGCTTTTCCTTCAAGGCGTTCGGCCTGACTGCTCTTTCCGTGGTGCCAGTTCCCAGGTTTAATCAGCTGTGCATAGAGCTGTTGCCTTCAGCAGATTTAATATTTTACAAAGTTTGCATTGATTTCCCTGCCCCTCTTTCTTTCTTTTTTTTTGCATCGGTGCAGCTAAAAATAAAGCGACTGACATCCCGTAACAGAAATTATGTTCGTTTTTGTTTGAGCCTAATGAAAAGTTAATAGCTTCCCATGGGCTGTATCTAATTTGACTTGCCAAAAGAAGAAGAAGAAGAAGAAACAACCTCCAGACCTCCTCGCAACTGGATGTTATTTAACCTCAATGCAACCCTCTGTTCCATTTGTCTGTGGGGATGGCAGGCACCTATTAAACTTGGGGTTAAATGGTTTTTTGTTGAGGAGATGCACCCAATTGAATGTGGTGTCTGAATGTCATCGCCTATGGGTAGCGGCGTGGTGGGTTTTCTCTGTGACAGTGTCACGCTGGGGAGAGCATGTGACAGTTCTGAAATGCCTCTGAATCATTGTGAGCTCTGTGCAATATGGCGGCTGCGTTTGACTCATTGGCCCCCAGGCCAGAGGCTTATCACCCTGAATTTTTCTGGCCGTTAAACACTGGAGCTTGTGGAGGCCTGTTATGCCAATCTCCCGCATTCAGCCTGTCAGGCAGAGCATTGTTACGCTACAGTGACAAACTGCATTGGACACTCTGGCAGACATTTTCAAAGGCAACGGAGTGGATTCTAATGAGGGGTGAGCATTCCCAGCTCCTTCGTGGCTGTCTCCACAGGAAGTAACCTTCATCCACCCAATTGAGAATTAAGGATATGTGGACACCCCCCCTCCCTCAAATCTCTAGCCTTATCCAAGCTCCTTAGAATTCTCTTCACATTCCTCCATCTTCACACTTACTGTGAATTTTGCTTTGACCTAAACTGAGTCAATGGGAATAGATCAAGATGGGTAGCCGTGTTATCTGTCCATAGCAGCAGAAAAGAGTAAGGCCAAATCTACACCTCCCCTCTGAAGTCGTTTGACTGCTTTCTTTTCCTACACTAATTTCACACTGGTGTCAAATTTCACTTTGTTCCCCCCCCCCCCCCCGGGTCTGAAGAGCAGTAAGCAGCAGGATCTGTTTAAAGCAGTATAATGCTAGCTTGACCACAAGAGGGCAATTAACGAATGTAGACGGTGATTTTTAAACTAGAACAAGTACAGTTTGAAACTAGAAACAGGTATAGACGGGGGGGGGGGGGGGGGGGTTGAAACTAGAATGATTCCAGCAGGAAAGTCAGATGTAGATTTGACCTAAGAGTCCAGTAGCATCTTAAAAGACTAACAAAATTTGTGGCTGGGGATGAACTGTCATGAGTCACTGCTCTGGTATTTGAAGAAGTTAGCAGTGACTCAAGAAAGCTCATACCTCTGAATTCTACTTTGTGAGCCTTTAAGGTGCTACTGGACTCTTACTCTTTTCTATTGGGTCAAAGGGGACATGCAACATTCCTGGATATTCCACTGGCCTTATCACATCTATTTTGTCCTCCCATAAAATTCAGAAGGGGCCACATCTCACACATGAAATGAGTTATAGTGAATCAGACCACTGGTCCATCAAGGTCGGTCTTGTCTCCTCAGGCTGGCAGTGGTTCTCTAGAGCCTCAGGCTGAGGTACTCACATCACCTGCTGCCTGGTCCTTTTAACTGGAGATGCTGGGAATTGAACCTGGAACCTTCTGCATACAAAGCAGAGGTTCTACTGAGCCATGGCCCTTCTATAACTTAGTGGTAGAGTACCTGCTTTCATCCCTCGTATCTCCAGCTAAAAGGGTCAGGTAGTTCATTCTCAGGGGAAAAAAACATAAGGATAGTTTCCTTTCCCACTGAACTAGTGTATTGATCCAGATGGGCTGGGTTTAAGGGGGGGCTCTCTCTGCCTCTTTAGGGAGGGACTTGTTTGCAGCGCTGAGTTAGACAAGGGTTGGGGTCAGTGTTCCCTCTAAGCTGAGTTAATGTGAGCTAGCTCACAGGTTTTTAGCCTCCTGCTCACACATTTTTGTCTTAGCTCAAGAAGGATGGCTCCAGAGCAAACTAATTTATACAGTAGCCAAATCGCTCACTCACAACTTTAACGCCAGTAGCTCACAAAGTAGAATTTTTGCTCACAAGACTCCACAGCTTAGAGGGAGCATTGGTTGGGGTACAGCCCCGTTTTTCATAATGGACCAGTCCCCACGTGTATGTAGGGTTGCCAACCTGCAGGTGGGGGCTAGAGATTTCCCACTAGTAGAACTAATCTCCAGATAATAGAGATCAGTTCCCCCAGATAAAATGGCTGCTTTGGAAAGTGAACTCTGTTCCATTGTATCCTGCTGAGGTCCCTCCTCTTCCCAAACTCCGCCCTTCCCAGGCTACACTCTCAAAATCTCCAGGTATTTCCCAACCCAGAGCTAGCAGCCGTAGTAACTTGGATGCTGGATCCTGGGATGGCAAGGAGGCACAGCATTAAAAAAAAATGTTATGGCAACTGAACTTCTGAGTAGTTGTGATAGAAGAGTTGGGTTGCCAGTCTCTGGGCAGTGCCAGGAGATCTGGAAATACAATTGGTCTCCAGACTTTAGGGATCCCTGGAGAAAATGGATGCTTTGAAGGGTGGATTCAATTCCATTCTACCCTGCCAAGGTCCCTCCCTTCCTCAGACCCTACCTTGCCCAGGGTCTACCCCCAAATCTCAAGGAATGTCTCACCCTGGAGTTGGCAAACCGACAAGAGAGACATGCAGTTTTGGGAACCTGGAATACCCAAGGGACTGGGTAATATGGCACTGTAGATTAGAAGAGAAGAAGAGACTGGATTTATAGCCCACCTTTCACTATCCATAGGAGTCTCATAATGGTTTACAATCCAGTTCCCTTCCCCTCCCCAAAACAGACACCCTGTGAGGTAGGTGGGTCTGAGAGAGCTCTTTCAAGAACTGTCCTTGAGAGAATAGCTCTGAGAGAAGTTGTGACTGAGCCAAACCAGCAGCTGTATGTGGAGGAGTGGGGAATGAAACCCAGTCCTCCCAGATTAGAGTCTATGCTCCTAACCACTACACCAAACTGGCAGCATACTTGTTCTAATCCAGCAACTTCTGTGTACTGAATGTGATGGGAGCCCCAATGCGGCTTGAAGATAGCCATGGGGAATCTCTCTGGAGAGCTGGCGTGGCTGTCAGCGGTTGCAGTGAGTTTCAAGGTAAGGTGACCCCAAGTATCATTGATTGAGTTCCAATTCTCTGACGCTGCTTAGGAATATCGGAGAACTGCTGTTCCAGTTTGTAAAATGCTCTGAACTAAGGTAGAGAACAAAAACATGGGACGTAGGTCATGGTAACCACAGGTTGGGGAGCAGTCAGCTACCATGTCTTAGGGCCAAACATGTACATTGAGCTTCTCCCCATTATCTGTACAAAGCTTCTTTGGGTCTGTGGGTCGGTCTTGGCCAACATGCAATAACTGGGCTGACTGGTACTTCTCCATTCATTACAGAACCATGAAATGAGGAGTTCTGCTTCATAAAGTTTCCTTCTTTCTCAGTGCCTGCTGCACATGCCTGCAGTTGTATTAAAACTCTCTCTCTCTCTCTCTCTCTCTCTGAGATCAAAATGTGTTACCATGGAAATGTTGGCAGGAATGGAAAGTTAAGAGACCGAAAGTGGCAGGGAATGCGAGAGTGTCCATGAACTTCAGTGCGAGAATCAATTCTTCTACGTATGCAAAAAGAAATTGTCTTAAATAGAAGGCAGGGCAAAAAAAAAAATCACCTTGAACACAAGGAGAGGATTACAAGGTAATCCTTGTACAATTCCACACAATTCCACACAAAAACATGTTTTTTTGTCCTTCAGTTGCATCCGTGCCGCGGATTGTTTCATACATTACACAGGAACAAAAGTCCCTTTCCCCCCTTCCCTAGAAGGAGTAGAAGGTGTGTATGGTGGTGTCCACGGTAGCTGAATGGGACCTGAGCTGAGCTTCTCTCCTCTGTCTCCTTCCAGCTATTTAGCCTGGGTAAGGCTAGAAGTTTGTCTGGCAGGGGAGGAAGATGGGAAACATCTTTTTTTGCCAGCTGGAGGAAATCTGGACTAAACATCTGTTCCTCCTCTCTTTCAGCTATTCAGCATGGGCAAGATTGGGGCATGAGCCAAAGGGCAAGAACTAAAGTTCTTGGCTCCAGGGGTCATTTCATAGAAAAAAAGGTGCAGGAGCTCATTAGTATAACTCATTAGCATAACTTATTTGCATATGCCACATACCCTGACATTACCAGAAGTGTGTTGGAAGGCAACACCCACTGCTCAGGCTCTACCCCAAAAATCTGCAGGTATTCCCCAACTCAGAGCTGGCAAGCCAGCTTTACACTTTGACTAAAGACACTTTGGGTTTCCTTTGCTCTTGCAGGGAAGCTGCCCCACGACAAGCCTGAAAATACAGATCAAGTTAGTCTGCTTTTGCTTTTTTCCACAGCACATCACCATATGTGCCTGCTCCTGGGCTTGTTACTCCCGGAACGGCATTCCTGCGCGTTCCGGCTCAAAATGACCCCTGCTTCTCTCTAAGGTCAACAGATTCAGGGCTAGCTCAAGATGTGGCGTATACGGTCTTTTTAATTTTAAAAAAAGATGTCCCGTTAAGATCCATCAGGATAAGACACATTGATGATTCGATGTTATATTTAAATGCTAACTGTATAAGTCTTTCTTTTTATTACTCTTGCAATGCTGTAATCTGCCCTAGTTTATTCTGTATGCCACGAAAGAGCTGATTTGATATACTGCATTTCTTTTTTCTTTTTTTCTCTGTTGAACTTGTATGTATATTTTTTTTAAAAAAAAAATTAAGCTGCTTTGGGGCCCTGTTGAAAAGAAGAATGGGGAAAAAAATGCTTAAACAAACAAATACTTATATTCCTGTACACATTTATAGAATATGGAGGTTCCATTTAGCTGTAATAGCTAATAGCAGTTGCTGATCCTTTTTAAGATGGCTGCTATTATTCATTATATTTTTCTTTGTATACGCGTATGTGTATGTGCGCGTGTATGTAACTGATTTTAAATGTTTCTATCCCATGCTGTCATTGTAGTTTTGAGGGAAGTGTACTGTAAATATAAATATAAATAATATTGGCGATCTTATTATATGCCATCCTATGATATATAATGTTTTTCATAATCCCCATACTACTGCATTGTGTATTGGAACTCCTTGCTATCTGATTGAATTGACCTCCATGTTTTGTAATCCACCGTGAGACCCAGTGAGAAAGATGAGAGTGGGGATTCAAACCTGGGTCTCCCAGTTTAAATCTCTAACTGCTATATCTCACTGGTTTTTGTGGGGTGGCTGCTGTTGAACAGTAGAAAGCAGCCAGGCCCAGGTGAGTCATGCAAGTCAGGTGGTAGCAAGTTTCCCCTTGGTTGTAGCCAACGGCAGGAGTCCGTTGGAGCGGGAGTGCACAGGAGCGCAGCTCCGGGAGTGAGGAGCCCAGGGGGCGGGCACATGACCAAGCCCCGCCCCCTCCTCGGCTTCCCCAAGCAGTGCAGAGGCGCAGCGCCCCGGGGAAAGCCCTGCTAGGGTCTTTATTGTTTTTAATGTTTTGTTTTAATATTGATAATTTTATCATTGTTCCTTTTATGACTGTGTGCTGCTTTTCCAGAGACTTGCTCAAGGTGGCATATAAATTTTCTAAGAATACCATTTTTTATCTGGGCACATGGCACATAAGTCCTGGAGAAATTTCACTAACCCTTCAGCAGCTTCCACCCCATCAGTTTGGTGTAGTGGTCAGGAGTTGGATTCTAATCTGGGAGAACCGGGTTTGATTCCCCACTCCTCCACATGCAGCTGCTGGTGTGACCTTGGGCCAGTCACAAGTTCTCTCAGAGCTGTTCTCTCATGAGCAGTTCTCAAAAGACCTCTCTCAGCCCCACCTATCTCACAGAGTGTCTTGTTGTGGGGAGGGGAAGGGGAAGGGATGGGTGGTGTACATGTCCTGGGTATCTCAAGTCTACTTGAAACCTGGTGGTTTCAAGGGAGCAGGAAGAGAATGAGGGTGTGTTCTTTATGCTTATTTTTATTGCACAAAGTATTGGATGGGGAAGGGAATGGAGGAAGAGCAGGTCAGTTTCACTCACCTGTGGAGTGGAGCCTGAGGGGTGAGTGTTGCCTTCCGACACACTTCCGGTATGTTAGGGGGTGTGGCATATGCAAATAAATTATGCTAATGATTTATGCTAATGAGCTCCTGCACCTCTTTTTCTACGAAATGACCCCTGGCCAAGGGGTTCAGTGAGTCTTCCCTTAAAGGCTAAAAGAGCCTTTGAAAGTGCCCCCCTCAGCCTTTTGCTAAGGGAAACAAAGGTCTGAAGGTTGGCAATACTGTTGGGGTTGCCAGAAACCCCTACAACACCACTGACATGGCATTCATTTCTTAAAGCTACAGACACTGCTCCTGTTATCAAGGGGGATTTTAACTCCCCAGGGTATTTTTCTTTCAGATTTTAGATTTTTCTGCAAAGCGGGGGCTTTTCAAAGATTTGTAAAAAGATGTGGCTTGTCTGTCCATGGTCCCAGTTTCCATATTTAAGTATCCTCAGACTGGGCCATGTTAAGAACTAGATATATTGATGAAGGAAAGACTTGGAAGAAGGGAGCCAAGGAGAAAGAGACTTGGGAATAGAATGAAATGAAGAAAATCCTGGTGAGGGAATGGAACTACATACTGACTAATGAAATCCTGTGTGCTTACCAGTCATCTGAATCCACCAGTGGCAACAACTGCTATTGCAGCAGAAACTTCTTTAAATTGAATCAAGGCAGCCAATGACAAGCCATGCCTGACAAGCCATGCCCCAGTTTCTGAAAAGCTCAGTAGGCATCAGGGGAAGTTCTGGTGGATGCCATGGTGCCTGGTGGGGAACCCTGAGCGAGAGTTATCTACTAAAAAAAAAAAAAAAAAAGATGAAAAACAGTTTGAAAATGGTATTACTGATCATACAACCATCAGAGGCCAGAGTGAATAATCAAAAGCCTTCATGGGGGCTTACATTAACCCCATCCTGAGATGCTAATATTTTTGGAAGTTTTAAGAGAAGTAATGTAAAGTCACTTGGTATTCTTTGGAAACATTGCTGCATTGGGAATTTCTACACAAAGGCCTGAAGGCTACTGTGTTCTTGGAAGAAGAAGAAGATGAGGAGGAGGAGGAGGAGGAGATTGGATTTATACTCTGCCCTTCACTACCCATAGGAGTCTCAGAGTGGCCTACAATCACTTTCCCTTCCCCTCCCCACAACAGACATTCTGTGAGGTAGGTGGGGCTGAGAGAGCTCTTATGAGAACTGCCCTTGAGAGAACAGTTCTGAAAGAACCTGTGACTGACCCAAGGTCACACCAGTGCCTGCATGTGGAGGAGTGGGGACTCAAACCTGGTTCTCCCAGATTAGAGTCTGTGCTCCTAACCACTCCACCAAACTGGCTAGAGATGACAGCAGGATCTATGTCTAGCATACTCCAAAAGGCAAACCCTATCCCATATCCAACAAGTGGATTCTACCCAGCCAGTCTAATAATGGGATGGAGAGACTGGAGACCAAAAATATTTCTGTAAAACGGTGCTGCTCCTCATGTGTTCCTTTCTCGGTAATATCCGATGCTTATAATAACTTATAACAAACACCGCTCCATTGGATTTCAAATGGCCTTCGCAATCAGCGAGGTCGCGCCATGCTAAACTTGTGTGCTCAATAATGGATTCCGTGATGATCAAGTGGTGTCGTAAACACCACATTTTGCCTTCACTTGGAGATCAAGGAAAGGTAGAGAACAGGCCGTGGAAAGGAAAATGTGGTCCTTTTCAAACACTGTTTTTGAGGAGTGACTCATCAGAGCCCTTAACCATGCTGAACACATTTCCCATTGTGAGGCTGTTCTGTTCTCAAGGTTGCTCTTCTGTTCCTTTTAATGCGATTGCTTGTGTTCAGAATGCCAAAGGTGTTCCCTCGAACGGGGGTGTGGGAGCATGCCCAGATCACCTGTATATGCATAACATTTAAAAGAGAAAAAAAATCCCCCCACGGCGCATAAAAACCTTTAGTGTAAATTGGAATGGTGTGAGAAATGAGCCCACCGCTCATGGGAACCGACTGACCTTCCTTTGGGATGGGGGGCTCATGTGAGCAAAGTCTGCTGCACGTTGTCTTCTACACAAGTTCTCTATGGGGACTTGCATAGTCATATTGCAGCAGTGAATTCTTGGGGGGAACTCCATTTAGAAGCGTTGCAAGGACCCCATTTGGATTAGGAGGGAAGCATGGGGGAAGGGAGGCTCCTGCCTCCCCCCCCCCCCATGCTGTTGTCCTGAGTCAAAAAGGCCTGGGGACGTTAATTGCCCCGTGGGGAGAGCTGCATGTGCAAATGTTCAGTGCATATGCCAACCCACTAATGGGGGCAAATAATGCCTTCTCAATGCCATTGTTAGCCGAATTGCTTTAATTTAAAATGAGCAATTGGCAAAATACCGGGTTCTTGCCAGCTATACCAGGGTCCCACCCCTCCCAGGAGTTCTCCAGGAAAAAGGCACGTGAGGCAGATGGCAAGTTCACTGCCGTTTACTGGATGATGTTGTTCAAGCACACAAAAATAGATTCTCACACACAGACACACAGACCTAAGGAAACTTAGATAGATAAAGCACAGTTGCAATTTGCAGGGAACATTGTTTGGGAAATACTGTACCTGTCCTGAAGAGGAGTTGTCCGCTTGAAGGAAGAATTGGATGGGGAGAGAAAAATAGAAAAATGGGGCACGTGGCTTGAACCGGCAAGACCACGTGGTCTCTCTGGTCGCGACTCAGAGGTTAAAGATGGAGGCAAGGGTATTTGGATAGGAAGCTGGACATAAGGGGTAGCAAAGCAGATAGGGGACGATGGCTCAAGAGACTGATTGCCTGCTGTGCAGGGTCTTTTATTAGGTGGTCTTGAGGGGCGGGCTGCGCAAACCACATCCCACTAACACACCTACTAGGCGGTCCATCCCTTCTGACCCTACCATAGGTTAAAGGTGACAAAGGAGGAGAGGCCAGGGAGTGGTCAATATTGTGAAACTAGAACTGAACAGGAACTTGACACCTGGGCACTCCTGCAATGAGTCACTGGATCGCCTCTATTGTCCGTTGATGGCCCTAGCCGGCTGGCTGATGGCCCAACCATTAGTTTCCAGGTAACCTCATTTAGCATAATCCGTGCAGGTATGTTGGAGGGGGCAGGGGTTGACCAGCGTGGTGTGACAGAAAGAAACCTCATGGAAAAAGGAGTCTTTGTCTCTGTCTTGGTGAACTATAGAGGTTGCCAGCCCCCAGGACTAGACTGGAGCTTCTCCCAGCAATGGAGAATGCCTGTAGTCCTTACAGCATGGCAGCTCAAGTTCAAGCTTATGAATATTACAATCCATAAGAGCTCTAGAAGTGCCTTGCTGGCCAACACCATTTTGGCTCAAGTCATGGCACAAGGGGAAGGCAGGAGCTCTGTCTCCTCTGTTCTGCAGTCCCAATTAAATCAGGCACCAGCGGTGCTTCTGAATGGACTTGCTGCCAAGAACTCAAAGCTGCAATATGGCTGCACCCTATGGAAAACTTATGTCAGAAGTAATGTGTCATTTGGTCCTTCTTCTACAGATGTTTTTGGTTTTCCTCTCTTTTATGTGTTCATTCATGTGCTCTAGTTTTTTTATTGGCTGGGATTTTTTAATGGCGTGTTAATTTTACTGGGGTTCTATTTGTATGATAGTATCTTGTTTCATTTTATGAGGAGCCTCAAGCTGGCCTCTGAAGAGGCGACACATAAATGTTCTAAATAAATCAATGAAACACATCAGTGACGGGGGAGTGACACAAGCCCCAGACACATTGGCAAGAGCACCACATATCAGCCCTACAGCCAGAAGAGGGTCTGAGAAGGTCCTTATTCCAAGCTAGAGTTAAATCTGGCAAAAGAATAAGATGGAACCCCTGGAATCCTCTCTGTCCCCCCCCCCCCCCGGACTTCATTTCCCCCCCAATTATTAAATGAATTGGGTAGAACATAAATTATATGGGGAGGGGGTTCCATTGACAGTGTGCTCACTGCACATCTCCGGAGGCCTTTCCTATATATTTCCCATATATGCAGCTGTGTCTTCACCAGCTGAGCTCTATCTTCCCTGTCCAAAAAAACCCATCCAGCCGCTTGTGTTTTGCTTTTGCAAATACTTGCCAGAATGCCGCAGGCTTCCCCACATTTACTGGGTTTGTGGCAGAGAACACTTTGCTGTTTATTTCACCCGGCAGATAGTCTTCACGCTTCTAATCGCATTCTCAGAGAATCCATTCCTCTCTCCTTTTATTATTCAATATAGCCACACTGAATTCACTTGGCATCCATATCGCACACCGTTGGGCGTTGCCTGCTTTCCATAACTAATCATGGGTCTGCAAATATTTGGACGTGTCTGGTGTTATCACTCATTTCAGAACTTCAGGGGCTAGTTCTGCGACCTGCAAGTGTGTGTTTTTTGTTTGTTTGTTTTTAAAATGTACTGGATACAAACCCATGCCCATTTCTTCTTTTGCTATTAATGAGCCAGTTGCCTCTGGCTGTTTTGGAGGAAGGGATCAGGAAGCCCCAGTGGCTTGTAGGGCAGAGAATGAATGCAGGGGCATGCCAACCCATCACAGCAGCAGTGTCCTAGAGTGGCAAAGGTCTGGATCCAGGGATGGGGTTTAAATTCCCCCCAATAAAAAAGTGTTGTCTGCGCATGCTCAGACAACACACTTAGCAGCTGAGCAGGCGGTGGCCACTGTAAATGTCAACTCGGGGCCCAGGCACCATGACAGAGGATGCCAGGAGAGGCTCCAGGCCTGGCCACATCAATGGAGTTTTCTGGGAGCCACTCCCTGACTGATGACCATGGTGGAGTGCTCTGGGAGCCCCTCCCAGCCGAGCTGCATGGCAGAGGACTCCAGGAGAGCCTCTGGGGCCAGCTGCAGTGGTGGAGGATGCTGGGAGCTGCTCTTGAGTGGCTCCCAGATACCAATGCTGTTGCTGCAGATGGATAGTAGGGCCTGGAGTCGTGATGGGGAGGAGAGATGAGATCCCCCCCCATGAGTCTCACGGGCCTCCCACTTATTGGTTCCTATTGCCCAAGCTTAGTGGACAAACAGGTTGTGACTGTCTGACTTTCACCTTTGACCTTCAGGGTTACAGAGTCAAACTGCAAGTCTATTTCCCTATCTTGTGAACTGGCATTTCTATTTATTAATCAGTCTATTTTCACTCAATACCAGAAGCCGACCAATATAACTATATTTTTCATTGGGTTACCTCGCTGGACCTCTGTCCTCTCACAACCTCTCTTGCTCATGATTTTCACAGAAAACGTGCCTTGGCATTCACCGAGATGGGCTGTTCAATTTGATCTTCGCATCTAAGGAATCTGTATGATTCAGCTGAACCACTTCTCCTGCTGTGAAGCGTTTCCTTAGCGTGGAGACCAGGAAGGTTTGACACTGGGACAGGGACAGACCTTGCCCAATGGACTATGTGCCGAACTACATGTTATACTGTTCCCCAGGTCTTCCCTGTTGGAGTACGTGCCTGTGATCTCAATCTCCAGATGTGTGAGAAGAAAGGGTGTATATCTCTTCTGTGTACCAGACTTAAAGTGGCCTTGGGGACACTCTTTGACTCTCTGGGGGTTCTGTGTGGACACACTGGGGCTGTAGTCAAATGGCAAGCTTATCCTGATTTGCTCACACTATAGGTTTGATTGGGATTATTTTTGTTTGGGTTGGGATGACCACACATCCTTCCCTGAGCCGCCTGCATCGCAGGATGAGGCTCCAGGCACCATCCAAATAGCCACGCCGCCACTTGGGCGGCACAGCTTTTTTTTTTAATTGGCTTTGCGCATGTGTATATTGCACATGGCCAAATCACCGCTCCCACTGGGACTTGCCATACTCCCTTGTTCTTGCAGGTTTCCTCCCACCCAACAGCGAACAAAATTAACCAGTGATGTACAGCTGAACACTGGAGTCTATATGGGCATGTCAACATTTATACATTGAATTTATTCAGTGTAGGATTGCTCATGCACACAGTGATGGAAGCTTGGGGAAAAAACCATCGTGAGAAGGACATTCAGTTGACCTAATCATGATCATTGCGAGAGATGGCTGTCCAGATAGGCAAACTTGCAGGTTCAAAGCGCAAATACCCAGAAAGTACTTGATTTTCCAGATGTAGGGAAAGTCACTAGAGAACCGGGAGGATTGCGCAAGTGAGCCCACTTTGGTGTGGGCATTTGATCAGCAGTTTTAAATGCAAGAGGGAATAGTGGTGAAACCCGATCAAAATGACGGTGTGACCACAGTAACAAAGATTTCCCCAAAGGGGTAAATAATACTCCCCTGGAGCAATTTCAGAGCAAGAAAATGGCACCTGGGGAGGCACATAAACTCCTCCCCGCATGTCATGTTCTCCATTCAAACTGGGTCCTACACACCACTTGGAACTCACAACTGCTCATCTGACAAGCTGTCCTTGTGGTATACTTGGATCCAACAAAGGACCATGTATTATGTTGTCAATCCCAATGTGAATGTACAAGGAAAGGTGGAGAGAGGTTGGAGAATGTCTCAGAAAGCAGTCATTGTCATAAGGTTGACAGGACCCCCAGGGCCACCCATGGAAAATGGGGGGTAGGGTTGCCAGATCCAGGCTGGGAAAGTCCTGAAGATTTGGGGGTGGAGCCTGGGGAGGACAGGGACCTCAGTGGGGTACAATGCCAAAAAGTCCATCCCCCAAAGCATCCATTTTCTCCAGGGAAACTGATCCCTCTAGTCTGGAGATTAACTGTAATGCCAGGGAATCCCCAGGTCCCACCTGGAGCCTGGCATCCCTATGATTGCCATAATCAATTACTTATCATTGGTACTATCTCTATATATAGTAACTGTGTTTTGGTTGTGGACTTTCCTGAACATTCCACACATAACTAAATCAGTTGGCTCCATGATGTGTCACTGAAGCTGTCCCTATCCAATTGCTGCGTTGCCTAAGTCCCGCCTCCAACATTCTAAACAGTTTGCTGTTCTTCTCCTCCCATAGCCAGTCAGAGCACAGAGGTTGTTTGCGTATGCAACTTGATTGGCCTTTGCCTTTAACATTCTAAACAGTTTGCTGTTGCTGTGGGGAGTCATTGAATGTGTTCTGAGGTAAAATACATCTCCCAGTCTTTCCTTCAACAGTCACTGGAGTTGCTAATCACAGTGTTCCACAGCCACAGCACATCATTTCCCCTACAGAAAATTTACCAGCTATTACAACTGATCTCCAGATGACCAAGATCAGTTCTCCTGAGACAGTGGCTGCTTTGGGTAGTGGACTCTATGGCATTATGCCCTGCGGAAGTCCCTCCACACCCCAAACCCTGCCCCCCCGGCTCTACCCCTCAAGTCTACAGGTATTTCCCAACCCAGAGTTGGCAACCCTGTAACTGACTATGGAACAGCTTTCCAGACCCTTGGAACCCAGAAGACATGACACAGGAGGAGGTGCTTTTCTACCTTAGCTGCCACTGCATAGCCCCAACTCAACATAAGGCAGGGGTGGAGGGAACCATACCTGTTACCATGAGGCTGTCCTCCCATACTACCCACTTGGGGCAGCAAAAGGACTTGAGACAGCCCTGCCTCATAGCTAAGCAGAAGGAAATGAACATGGCTTGCCTCTCTCTATTTCCCCTACCCTCTGCCACCCCAACAGCCACAGCCAGGACACTCACCTGGAGCTTCCTTCTAGAGCCCGTTGTATTTCTTCCCACAACAGGCCTTACTCCTAGGTTTTTTAATAAATATCACTGATGAACAGAGAGTTTATGGCTGAGTTTTATCCACAAGACAGGCTACATCAGGAGTGTCAAACATGCAGCCTGAAAGAAAAATCTGGCTGGATCCATCCTATATAGCTTATGGATCATATAAAAATATTTCATTCCCTGTGAGACACTGCCTTTGATTTCAATAAAAACTTATCCGGTGTCCCCCCCCCCCCCCCCAATCAAATACATTATCAGAATTGGTAAATTTAAATTCTGAAACCTTTCTGTCCTTCTAGAGCACCATCCCAAGGTATCTAGCATAAAACCACTGCAAGGACTCATATAACAAAAGGGTATATTGGTTTCAAAGACAATTGAAAGATAAATACCTCTTTTAAATGAGAAAAAATGTGAATAATGAATCAATAGCCATAATCTAAAAATGTGAATTTTGGGAAAAAATAAATTCCTTTCCCCATAGCAACACTAAAAATTGGCTCCCTGTTTTAGACTGGTGAGCAAAACGTGAGCCAAACAGGAGGGTTTGTGAGCATGCCTATTTCTTTTTTTAAAAAAAATGTTTATTTCTTACAGTGATGCTACCAAAGTTGCACTTTAAAAGGGAAGACAAGTTGGGGAGGAAAGATCCTTCCCTCCTTATCTGACTTCTCTGCTGAAAATCACCCATCCCAGCTGTGTTAAGCCCCGCTGAGGAAAACACCTGGGGGGCAGGTACATTTGTTCCAACAGAAGTAAAAAACAACTTAGAGGTAATGAATTTTGGCAGGAAAATGGTCCAAAGAGGAAAATATTATAAAGCCTTTCCCCCTCTAACTGTATCATACCTCCAGTAAATGCAGTATATAAAAGGGGGGGGGGATCCTGGAAGTACCTGCAACTCACAATTTTCTTTTAAAGGGAATTACCAGCTGGTTACAAACATGATCACTTAAAATAATGCAGAGTTCAGCCTGCCAAAGTTCACTGAAATTGAAGGGCTTTGATCCCTCTCATTCTAAACAGAAGACCAGGACTTTTTAAAAGAAAAAAATGAAACTGCACCACTGTAAATTTGTAATTTGTGCACACAGAACATCCTGCACCAACATACCTGTGTGTTTTCCTTGTGTGTGGACCACTGCCCTTATAATTAGGGTTGCCAGACCCCCTACCACCAGGTCTTGCCCCCCAGCCACTGATCAGCTGGCTGGTGGGGGGACTTACCAGGAGAAAGAGGAAGGGCCAGGCCACATTGCTGGTGTTGCACAGGAAGTGATGTCATCATGCTAGCGACGTGCAGGCAACACTCTGGTACTTGGGCTAAAATTTTATGGTAAAACCAGCTTCTACCATAGAGTTTTTGCCCACATACCAGAGTGTTGCCTGGGCATGGCTGGTGTGATGATATCACTTCCTGTACTATACTGGCAAAATTGCCTGGGTCTTCCTTTTCTCTGGTAAGTCCCCCCACCCCCCCCACTGGTTGCCTGGAGGGACCTGACAACCCTATTTACCATAGTACTGACAGGTTCATATGACATTTCAGGAAGAAGATTCCTCCGGTCTATAATTATTTTCTCTATGTTTGAAACATCTGCAGGGGATGTTTTTGGCATCCATTTCTTTTCCTTCCTTTATTATAGGAGAAAACCGTGGATTTTTGGATTTTTTTTAAGAACTGGAGAAAACCAGAGCTTGATCTCAAAGGATTTTTTTTAAGAACCAAAAATCAGTACTCTGAATTTCAGAATCTAATTGAACTGATGATTTTGGTTTAAAGTAATTCACTAGCAAAGAATAATCCCAAGTACTGAAACCATGTAACGTTTTCACGAGGCAGAATAATGAAACAGATTAATAAACCAGCCAAGATGTTATTATGGTGCCAATATAGGGAATTGGTATGCATTAAAATGAAATTATCTTTCAGCCTGCCCTATAAATATGCAATGCAGTTCCATTTTGATGTAAAAGAAGCAAGAAGTCTCAACAATTTGTACCATTTAGTAAAGAAGTACTGGAGGTCACACTGAAGTTTGTTCTGCTTTGACTCCGACCTTCCGCAGTTCATAATGCTTGTCTTCAAAGCAAGCTGGAAAGTACAGCTTCTGGACTCCAAAAGTACATCCTACAGTCCAGAGAAGAATTTCTCCTTTCTCCTCCTCCTCCTCCCCTTTTCCAACTTAGCCACTGAACAGCCATGGCTTACAAGGCAGCAGCCTGGTCAACTGGCTGGAAGGTCAAGAGAACCTCATTCCATCTTCCTTTTCCCCAGCCCCCAAAACTGATCTCAGGCCTTCAGAGAACTACATTTCCCAAAGTGCATGTTGTGCCACAGACCCTGTGCAAGCGAGGCACTCAGAGAACAGAGCAGGAGCAGGAGAAAGGAAAGTATGAAAATGTTCCCTCCTTGCATGACTCTATGGCAGCAGCTTGTGAGTTGCTGAAGAACTTCAAGGACCTCATGGCAATTCTAATCATGTAAATGAGAGTGCCATGGTGTTTTGAACACTCTGGAATTGGAGTAGTCTGAGCTATGTGCTGATTTATCTGTCTTATTCCAAAGTAAGTTGGAGAGGGGGAGCTCACCCATCTCTGAGCAGTATTCCTCGCTTCCTGATTATCTTCTTTTGACATGAAAGAGTCACCTTTACCCGGAAGGATTGGATGCCCTGTTATCATTAATCATCTATAGTAATCCTCAGGATTTCCATTTAGATGACAATCTGTCTTAGCAAGAGGAGGTAGGACCTGTTTATAATACTTAAGAACAGGGAAAGGGATTTCAACAAGTGGCAAGAGATTTTGTGGATGTGTTGTGCTTTTTGATTCTCAGAAGATAGCAGCATCAGTTGCTGCCAATTTTGAGACTTGCTTGAGTACAGCAGGACATAAGGATATAAGGAGAGCCCTGCTGGATCAGACCAATGGTCCATGTAGTCCAGCATCCTGTGTCAAACAGTGGTCAATCAGTTCCTTTGGAAGGCCAACCACAGGGCACAGAGCCCGAGGCCTTCCTCTGATGTTGCTTCCTGGCTCTGGAATCCAGAGGATTACTGGATGTGGAGGTTCCCTTTAGTCACCATGGCACCATGGCTCAAGCCCACTTTATGAGTAAGACCCTCTACATCCTAGAGCAGTGCTGCTCAAACTGTGGGTCAGTACACAAAGGTGGGTCACAACACTATCACTAGTGGGCTGTAGGGTCAGAACCAACAGGAGAAGATTCTTTCTCCTCAGTGTAGGGTTCTCAGGTCTTACCTGGCTGCCGGCAGGGGGGTCATTTTCCTTGTCCAGAATTTCTTTGGTGCGCACACAAAGCACTTGCACCATGATGATGCCACTCAGAAGTGACATCATCATGTAGGGCACATTGTGAGAGGGGCATCTACCATTTAAGGAAAAAAACATAAGAGTTTTTCCATGAATGACTGAGCATCCTCCCGTAACACACCCTGTGTGATGACGGCACCACTGGGTGATGTCATTGCACCAGGCACATTGACGCGAATGTGGCACTTTGGGGGTGGGGTTCCCCCCGCCAGCCAGATTTAGGCCCTGAAAGTGGGCAACCCCCCACCCCCAGTGGGGAAATGGCAAGCCTACCTCGGTGGGGACTCAAAGCAGCTTACATCATCCTCCTGTCATCCATTTTATCCTCACAGCACCCCTATGAGATTGGTTAGGCTACGAGAGTATGACCACCTCAGGGTCACTCAGCGAGCTTCCATGGCCCAAGTGGGGATTCAGACCTGGGTCTCCCAGATGCTAGTCCATCACTCTTAATCATGCTGTTTCCTGCTGTACAGTTTCAAGGCCTTTTGCATTCCTTCGATCTGGGCAACGCTGCTATGGGAGGTGACTTGGAAGTGCAGTCCTAAGAAGAATTACACCCATTGTCTTCAAGAGCCTCAGTGGACTATTCTGCTTCTTTGCAACCTCCATCCTTCCTGTTTGTTCTCTGGCTCTGCCATCCAGGTGTCCTCTCCCTGACACCCCACTCCTGGGCTGTCTGCTTTAGGTCTTCATTTGGCTCACAAATTCTACACATTCCCCCTCTCCACTTCTCAAGACGCTAGAAGCATTCTCAGGGGCTAGAAGCCAAAGCTGCAAATGCACTGAGTGCCTGATAGCCTGGTGTCCAGCAATTTAATATCATGGGGCTACCTTGGGAAGAACTGATAATGTATACCTGAGCCTCCGGTTTCAGTCAAGAAGGGGGAGGACCCATCGCTTCAAGGATAGCACATGCCTTTCCAGTAGAAACATAACCTCTGGTAGAAGGGCTTGGGCCCTGACCTGGATAATCCAGGCCAGTCCAATCTCTTCAGATCTTGGAATGTAAGCAGGATAAGCCTTGGGCAGTATTTGGATGGGAGACCTCCAAGGAATACTTGGACTATGATGCAGAGGAAGGTAATGGCAAACTACCTCTGAATGGTTTCTTGCCTTGAAAACCCTGTGGAGTCACCATAAGTCAGCTATGACTTGATGGAGGAAGAAGAAGAAGAAGAGGAGGAGGAGGAGGAGGAGGAGGAAGAAGAAGAAGAAGAGGAGGAGGAGGAGAAGGCAGCTTGGAAAGTCTTATGTCAGATACCTGCCATTAGGCTAGATGGGTATGGCAAAAAAAAATGTCCTTTCTCCAAAGAGTTCAGGGTAGTTTACATTGTTCTGCTTCCTGTTATCGGCCGCTCAGTGTGTGGTTCAGATTAAGAGTAGAGCTGTTAAGGGGAATTCTCTTAATTCCTTTTCACCCAGCTTCTTCCTGAAACTCCAGCAATCTGTTTCATTTCCTCTTTTCAGGAACCTGGAGTCCATTTTGAATCAATTCTCTTTTGAACAAAGAGAAACTCGAAGAGAGGAAGGGCAGGAAAGGAGGTTCTGCGAAAATTCAGAATTCTATTCTGCAGACGCTTGGAGGCCGGCAACGTCGCCCCCAGTCTTCGTGACGGAACACCTCTCCACAGTGTCAAACATAAAACAACTGCAAGGGTGGAAGTTATGGCAAGGCACACATAGGAGTAACCGAAAACTACAAAGAGAAATCCAAGAGAAACGAAAGAGAAATTCTTCTTTTGGAAGCGAATAAGAAAATAAGAGGAATCAATGGCTACGTCTTTTTTTAAAAAAGTGAATTTGGGACAAAGAAATTCTGTCCCCCATAACAATGCCAGATGAGAGAAAGTGACTAGACCACGACTGAGTGTTGATTTCAACATGGATCTCCCTGGTCCTTGTCTGACTCCCTAACCACTGCACTGCATTGCCTGTGTCTTATATTTGCCTTGATCTGAAGGAGTATAAGATTGAGTAAGTGGTATTTGACACAAATAAAGGTGAACAAAATTTACGAGAGTGATTAAGAGCTGGAGGAGTGACTTTCCGAGCGCAGATTTTCTTCACATGGGGTAGACGTACCTATTAATTCAGAAACAATGGATTAAAATAAGGTAGGAGAATGAAAGAATGTTGGATTACAGTTTACCCTTGAATCCCAAAGTTTTTCTGCTTGGACTGTTAGATGACATGGTACTGAAGTGTAAATCAGCCTCTAATTAAACACCGCTAAAATTATTGCACCAAGAAACTGGCATAACCCTGTAATTCCGTCGGTTAAAGGAGTAGATCGCTAAAGTTTGGTATTATGCTGAAATCTATAAATGTCTGAACTGTCAAATTCAGAGTGGAAGGCCCATCTGAAAATTACGGCTTTGTAAGAACTAAGATTCTGAGAGCTTTTCGGTAAACACACTGCTTGCCCGCCCACCCCTTGAATGAAACACTACACAGGTTATGGGTTAAACTGAGAGTTTTACTAATCCATAAGCTGATCTGCACCAATACATTAAAGCACGCGTTATAGCGGGCTTGTAAAGCAAGCCTTCTAACAGGACAAACCCACCCCAGCTTCAAGCCAGGTCCAGGATCCTTCCAGACCTTACTCATCACGGCCCACACACCAGTGTGTAAAGGGGAGGGGAGGGCACATTCCAACCCATGGCTGCAAAGCCTTAAGGCTTGCCATATGCTCCCCCACCCCAAAGAGGCCCCCAACTGAGTCACCCTGACTGCACAGCCCATAGGCACCCAGTATGAGGACCCCCCCATCACTAATATCTTAGGGTACTTGCCAATTCAAAATCCCCTCAACCCATGCTTTTCCCACCACAGAGGGAGTTAGCCTTGGCTTAACTCCCCTCCTGACAACCCTGAAACCACAGGTCACTCAGACCACCTTGCAAATCAGCTAAGCAAAAGACCGACCCAGTAAGCCCTCACTGTGTCCTCAAAAAGATGCGGCCCCAAGGTCTTGATCCCAGGGGGGAAGCCTGCCAACCTAGTGCCTAGATTGTGGCCACCGAAATGCATGACCATGGCCTGGGGAGGTGCTCTTGCCAACCAACGACCATCGTACTGGTGACCTCCATCCTTGTGCTGCATCCTGTAAGGCAAACGTACCACCAGGTGTCCACTGTCCGCATACCTGCCTGAAATGGCCCCCGCGGGGCCCATGCATTGGGACCAGAGCTGCTGATGCTCCCAATCCCATGACAGAGAGGGGTCCAAGGCTGCCCAAGAGCGGAACCTCTCATTGTATCGTAGCCAAGCACCCCCTGATTATTCTTTATATGTCCTGTGGATGAGGTCCTGATACTTTACTAAGGCTGCCCCGTGTAAATGGTATAAGCTGAAAGACAGTTGTCAAAGGTCTTGTCAATTTCCATCTGCTTTATCTTCTCTAACTCCCTGGGGTCATCCCTCATGCTTGCCTTCGCCTCAGCATCCCTAAAGAGGAGTGTGAACATGTCCACATACTCAACCCTCCAGATCTTCACTTTTCGGCCAGCAGCAGGTGGTCCCCTAGTGGGAGAGACTTCTCCATGTAGGCATAAGGAAGGTCCTGCTGCACCCCACTCCAGGAAGGTGTTTGCCCAGTGGCCCGGGATGGCACCCTTGGCATGGGTGCAACCCCAGAGGATGCGCCCAGGACAGGCATGGTGCCCGGTGCCAGGGAAGGGCCAGAACCCTGGCACATCTGCTCTGCTGTGTTGAGTCCCACCACTGAAGGACCCTGAACCAACCCTCCCAGGGCTCCCATGAGGGTATGCGTCATGGGGTCCAGAGTAAGACCCACTCTTGTGGGACTGGAGAACTCACCCATCCTTGCTGGGTCATCTGGTACTGCTCCAGCTCTGCCACTTGATGCCCGGGTATCCTCCTGTAGTTGCGCCAACCTGGCATATAGGGCTCACCTTTCTTGCTCACAAGCTGTGGACCGGAGACACTTATGAGGGGGCTGCCCCTGACTTGTCCTCACCACCTAGCTTCTACTTCTCTGCCTAGGCCCTCTCCAGGCCTTGATTTTGGCTGCTGGGTCTCACAAGGATGGCCCACCCTCATCTTCGGAGGATGAGATAGCTGGTGACACCTGCCTGGGTGCCTTCCTAGCCGGGCCTCCCCTTTTCCATGGTGCCTTCTTAGCTGCCATGCTATGCCCTTGATAGCCTGGGAATAGATTGACGAGAAGAGACGTTAAAGTCTAGTGCACCCTCCCCAAGTGATGTTAAAACCCAGCCCACCCTGCCTGAGAGGTGTCCCCCCCCCCTCCCGGGTCATCCTCCCTGGCTAACCTAAGTTGATGAAGAGAAGCGTGCTATGGATTATTCTGGAACAGACCCTTGTCCTCTCAAACCCACTGCTGCAAAGGAATGCATCGTGCTGCCGCTTTGAATTGGATCCCTGAAGCTGTTGGTGGACAGAGCAGCATGAAGCTGCCTTATCCTGAATAAGCCAAAGCTTACTGAGGAAAGTTCCTGGGGAACTGCTGCTCTGGAGGACTGGTAACACAGAGAAAAAAACACACATGAAGCTGTCTTATACTGAATCAGAAAACTGGTCCATCAGTCAGCATCCTCCCTTCAGACCAGCAGCATTTCCCAGGTCCCTGGCTGCGGCCTCTCAGGTAGAGAGGACGTGCTGAGCTGCTGACCTTGCACTCCTCACCCCCTTCTGAACCCTGGCTGACACCTGCTGAATACTCCCATGGAGGACCCCTTTCCCATGGCCAATAAGCTCCAAGCAAAAAACCAGACAAGAGAGGGGTGTAGTTCTGTGAAAAGTCCGATGGCAAGGGACAAAGGATTTGGGGATGGGCATGCAGGCAATGGGGCACACAAAATGCCTAAATGGGATGGGCCAAGTGGCCAGGCACCCACAGATGGGTGCCTGGATGGACAGAATGTAGAGCAAGCAGATGCAGCTGCCGCCATCCATTCCTGCAGCACCTGGCAGCCCACCCTGGACAAGCCTCACGCAGGGCTGCAGGGGGGAGTAGAAATGGGTGCCAGTGTCCAGATAGATGGGGAGGGGGGCAAGCGGGTGCAGCTGCCGCTGTCTGGCCCTGGGCTGCCTGGCTGCCCACTCTGGGCAAGCTTCACATGAAGCTGAGGGGAAATGAACACTGGTGCCCGGATAGATGGGGAGGGGAGCACGCAGATGCCACCACCGCCACCCGGTCCGGCACCACCTGATAGCTCGCACTGGGTTAGTCTCACATGAAACTGGGGGGAACAGGTGCCAGCACCTCAGCAGCGCATGGTTCAACAGGTGGCAGATGGAAGAGCGCCTCAGAAGAGCGCCTCAGAGAATGAAAGGGAACCCCTTCACAGCCCCTCCTCATGGCTCTTCTATCCCTGAGCTGTCAGGAATCCGGCGGAGGATCCACACTTCAGCTGCTGGCCTCACGACTCCCCCAGCAGCCGCAACAGCCACAAGTGGAAGAGGGCATGCCAATGTTGGCCACCCCACTGCACCCGGCAACTGGAAGACCCCAGGAACCCGGCAGTGGGTCCCACTGATGTCACCGGCCTAGTGCCTCCTAGGGGAAGTGAAGAAACTGAGGGCCCAACCTCACCACGTGCGCTCTGCCATTTGAAATCAGGAGGGGGAGAGATGCCATCCCTCAGAGCAAGAGCCCCCCCCCCGGCTTCTCAAACCCCCGCCCCCGGCGCCTGCCCCACGAGCATAAACCCAGCTCACTGGAGCAGGATGACCGCTGCTGCCGGGGCTCAGACCAGCAGGTTCCCCAGTAAAGAGAGCTCCATGTGGCTGGCCCTCGCCCAGGCTCGCAGCTCTGGGCCAATCTGAGCATGGAGAGTGGTTGCCACCAGACCTGGCCCGTGAACTCACTCTTGGTTGACCATCACTCCCACGCTGAGCCGTGATTGGTTCATCCCACCTGGTTCATCCCACCTCTTCTTGGATGACGGGGGGCAGGCAAATGCTGCCGCCTTCTCCATGGGCAGGCACTGGTCTTTCAGCAGCTGCAATTGCTTGTGAACTGAGCTCATCTTGCTGTTTGGCATTAATTGTTCAGCATGCGACTGGAGCACCATGTCGAACAGATTTGCTGCAGCGCAGTAGCTGGGCAGAAGAGCTAAATTTCCTTCAGCCTCCCGGTCATTTTTGGATCTCCATGATAGGTGAAATTGATTTTCCATCAGAATTATGGATGGCCATGTAGTAAAATTACGCTATGGGTGTGTTTAAAAAATGACGACTCCCTTAGGCCTGTGCAAAGACATGCATGTGTGAACTATGGCAGATCTTGACAGATCAGCAACCATTATGGTTGAGAGGATACACGCACTGGTGAACACCAAGCGATAAAACCTTTTTAAAAAATAAAAATTACACATTATTTTTATGTGTCTGTTTTTGTTCATTTTTCATTTGAACAACTGGTAGCAGGGCATAGCAAGGGAGCAGTGATGTGTACCGCGTACTGTGAATGACTGCTTGCATGCTCAAAAAGTAACCTGGTGAACAGGCTCAAACTGCTAAGGAGCAACCTGAGCTGTCCACCAGACAGTTGGCTACCTTTTCAGGACAGAGGAACGGGGCATGAGTGATTGTTCCAAGCATCATTATTGGAGCCCAATTACTGCTTTTTGGTAACCAAGGTATAATATTGATATAAAGATATAAACCACGGTTTTGGGACCAAGTCATGTTCATGGGCTTTCTTTATGGTTGGAACTGTGTTGTGCTGAATAGTGGTGGAAAGTGCCATCAAGTCGCACCTAACTTAAGGCAATCCCATAGGGTTTTCAGACAAGAGACATTCAGAAGTGGTTTGCCATTGCCTGCCTCTGCGCCGCGACCGTGGACTTCCTTGGTGGTCTCCCATCCAAGTATCAACCAGGGTTCACCTCTGCTTAGCTTCTGAGATCTAATGAGATCAGGCTAGCTTGGGCCATCCAGGTCAGTAATGCTGACGGCACAGTATTAATACCTAATTTAAAAATGGTTTTACATGCAGGGAGCTAGGGGGCTCAATTATCCAGTTTGGTTCAGGACACTGTAATACGTTTGCAAACAAGGTCCTCCAAAGGAAACTGATGGAGGATCAATCAGTCAGTAGCCATGGTGGGAAAATAGCCATGGTGGGAAACTGATGGAGGATCAATCAGTCAATAGCCATGGTGGGAAATAAACATGGTTGCCTCCATGTTTAGAGGCAACGCAAATTGAATAACAGTTTCTGAGATGAACAACGGCTATTGGCCTTCATACTCTTCTTGGTGGACTAGACTGAGTTTGGTCTGATCCGCTCTTACTAGGTTTTTGCAGCTCTCAGTCGGGAAATTCCTTGGAATTTGGGAGATGGAACCTGGGGAGAGTGGAGTTTGCAGAGCGGAGGGGAAGGGCTTCAGTTGGAGTATAATGCCACAGAGTCTGCCCTCCAAAGCGGCCATTTGCTCCAGGGGAGCTGAGTTTGGTAGTCTGGAGATCAGTTGTGTAATTCCAGGAGATCTCCAGGTCCTGCTGAGAAATTGGTAACCCTAACTCTTATGTTTCGATGTTCTTACAATCTGCACAGTTTGGCTTGATGTGAACATCACCCTGGCTGAGGCAAACGGATTCTATTGTGGGACTCTGGATTCGCACTCAGGGTGTAGCTGCTTTGTGCCCGGGTAGTCAGCCCAAGTTAAATGAGAGGTGAGCACAAAATCCCACAGGTGACTGTTTTTCCCTGACCCAGAGCCACGCTTAAAACAGGTTCTGGCTATACCAGTAGAAGGCAACCCTTCCTTCTTTTAATAATTGTGATGTATTTTGCTTGGGACATTCTGACATAATGCATTGGCATATTATGCAGATAAAAGCCCTAACAAATGCTTATGCCCTGTGAGTCCCTGCCAAACTCAGGAAACTAGTCTAATTGTAACCCTCAACAAGTAGAAAGGACTGTGTAATGGGATCTGGGTTTTATGCAAATAAAACCATTATACCCATTACTGGAGCATAACAAAGCGGGAAGACCTCTGCCCTCCTGGATAATAGGACATGAGCTTTATTTATTTTAACTGGTTTCATTTTCTCTTCAGATTTTATATGCAGTTTCGCACAACAATCTGAGCTCAGGGGGGCTGAAAGGAGCTTTTTGGAACTAATAAGTTGTGGAATGAATTACTTGAATGGGAAAGAATGCTTTTCAGAGCGTGCGTGAATATGTTTTGTTGCTTTGGAAATAAATAATAGTTCTTTGGCCATTTTAATCCTGGTCCTAAGATGTAAGCAGGGCTGTGCTGAAGACTTTCTAATTGGAATGTTCACTTTGAAAGGAGCGCATATGGTAGATCTAAACAAAACACCACCAACAAAGAAAGGTACTGAACAATCATATTGTTTTGATATTCTTTGTCCCCTTTCTGTCTTGGCATGTGTTTCCTTTTTCTTTGTCCACACAGTCCACACTCCAAGTTGCTAACTGTTGTTTAACCAGATCGGTTCTGGAGGTATCCCCATGGTATCATTTGCAAGTGTCTATGGGACCATCCTGAGAAATAGTATCATGACACTGACAGAATTGTCTGGATCACCCCAAATCAGGGGCATAAATCTTACCCCTCTGTTCAGCAAACTATGAAACCTTCCCCCAGGCCAAGGAACACATGGACGCATGAAGCTGACTTATTCTGAACCAGACCATCGGTCCCTCAAGATTAGTATTGTCTATTCAACCTCACAGCTGTTCTCCAGATACTCAGACTGAGGTCCTTGAGATCACCTCCTGCTTCATCCTTTTTAATCTGAGACGCCTGGGGTTGAAACTGGAACTGTCTGGACGCAAAGTAGATGCGCATCCACTGAGCCCCAAGGAATCTCTTGTGGATGAGCCGTAAGTTGGTGGGAGGCTGGAGGGAGGTATAAGCAGAGTAGTAGGATGTAGACCAATGGAATTAACCAAGAGGGGGTCCACAAAGACTTGGATGGAGTTGAAATTCCATTTCCCAACTTGATCTTTTCCCTGTCCTCCCTCCCTCCCTTCTTCTGCTCTGGTATTTGGGCAAATGCTCTATGGTAAATCTGGCTTCTACCACAGAGTTTTTGCCCAAGTACCAGAGCATCACCCTGATGACCCAGCCATGATGATGTCACCTCTGGACCATGTGGGCAGTGATGCAGACACATGACTGCATGTCACATGGATCTCCCTTCTTTGGGGGGTAAGTCCCCCCTGCTGACCAGCTGATCTGGCAGGGAGGTGGGGCCTAGAAGCAGGGGACCCCTGCCTCCACTGGGGGTCTGGCAACCCTAGGAAGGATATAACACAAGGCCCTGATAGGGGAGTCAAAGCATCTATTATAGGACCCTGTTATCATTGCCCTGTTAAGTTTGCAGTACATCCAGATCTGCCAAACCAGGCCAGGCCCTACCCTATCTTCTGTCTCAGTGATGGATGGCAAGGTAGGGGGAGGTGAAAAGGTTCCCATACATATCAGTCTTCCATCTGTATCTGGAAACCGTTTGTGCATCTCTCACTCGTTGCACGTCTGCCGAAATGTATGTTACAGTGTATCACAAGAAATAAATTACACTTCATAATCACATGCATCGTGTACCATGCCGAGAATAAATCATACTGAAATACAACCGATGGCCTTTAGATGCATGTCCAATCTGCCTGTTTAGAGACATGTACAGTGGACGTGCTGTGGCGAATGTTTCCCAGTAAAAGACATGAACAAAACAAGTTCTATGATTCCATCTGTGTAGTTCTAAACCTACACCAAATCAGCTAGGGCTTAATAATAATAATACAGAACTGGCTCGGTCTATCCAAATGTCTTCAGAGAATCCTTGGGAAATGCTCAGGATTTTTTTTTTTAAAAGAGTTCTCTCAATTCTCAGAAGGATCAGGTCAAATTGGGAACTCACTGATGATCAACTCCACCCTCGCCCCCAAGGGTAAATTGGGGGAATTAAGGAAACTGTTGTCAGGGCCATCTGGGAGCCGCAGTCACTAAGTTGGAATAACCACAAGCCAAGCTAAAATTCAAAGGGGTGTTTGGTTTGGATTGCAATTTGATTGGCTTTTTGAAAACGGAAAAGTTTACTTTTGAACCCTACCAGATTCCTAACAGCAATGGCCATGACAATAACAACCATGGTCTGAGCTAGTGTTGTCAGGAAGACCCTTTGTCCTGTCAAGAAATGCCAGGAACGGACTCAGCTAGTGGTAGCAGATCGAAAGGTTCCAGGGGCGATGACATAGTCCTTAGGCTGACTCCGTCCACCTCTGAAGGCCACTGGGTGCCTGCTGATCTGGTCTCTATAACACTACCTAGCCAGACCTCAGTTTGTCTGTATGGAAGATGCTAGATTTCATCCTAGAGTTGCAAACCTCCAGTTGGGGCCTGGAGATCTGCAGACTTATAGAAATCAGTTCCCCTGGAGAAAATAGCTGCCTTAAGCGTGTGGACTGTATAGCAACATTGTTGGAGTGAGTGACTCAACATGCCTGGACATCGGGGGGGGGGGGGGACTACATCACTCTATGTATGTATGTGTTCTCTCCTTGAATTCTCTCTCTCTCTCTCTTTCTCTCTCTCTCATCTTAACCTGGGGGCTGCCCTCTGACCCCTCCTCTCGGTGTGTGCTTTTTATTCCTCCCATTCTTTGCATGGCTCTTCATCAGGGGTCATTTCGTAGAAAAAGAGGTGCAGGAGCTCATTAGCATAACTCATTTGCATAACTCATTTGCATATGCCAGACCCCCTAACATACCGGAAGTGTGTCAGAAGGCAACACCCACCCCTCAGGCTCCACTCCACAGGTGAGTGAAACTGACCTGCTCTTCCTCCATTCCCTTCCCCATCCAATACTTTGTGCAATAAAAATAAGCGTCAAGAACACACTTTCATTCTCTTCCTGCTCCCTTGAAACCACTAGGTTTCAAGTAGACTTGAGATACATGTGCACCACCCATCCCTTTCCCTTCCCCTCCCCACAACAAGACACCCTGTGAGGTAGGTGGGGCTGAGAGAGGTCTTTTGAGAACTGCTCATGAGAGAACAGCTCTGAGAGAACTTGTGACTGGCCCAAGGTCACACCAGCAGCTGCATGTGGAGGAGTGGGGAATCAAACCCGGTTCTCCCAGATTAGAGTCCAACTCCTGACCACTACACCAAACTGATGGGGTGGAAGCTGCTGAAAGGTTGGTGAAATTTCTCCAGTACTTATGTGCCATGTGCCCAGATAAAAAATGGTGTACTTAGAAAATGTATATGCCACCTTGAGCAAGTCTCTGGAAAAGCAGCACACAGTCATAAAAGGAACAATGATAAAATGATCAATATTAAAACAAAACATTAAAAACAATAAAGACCCTAGCAGGGCTTTCCCCGGGGCGCTGCGCCTCTGCACTGCTCGGGGAAGCTGAGGAGTGGGTGGGGCTTGGTCATGTGCCCGCCCCTGGGCTCCTCACTCCCAGAGCTGCGCTCCAGCACGCTCCAGCTCCAACGGACCCCTGCTCTTCATAGAGTAAAAAGTCTCTACAAGTGTAGAAATCATGCCCTCCTACTTCCACCCACATGAAGCCAGATTAGCTGGCCATTTGGGATTGGGAAAGGACTCTTTGGGTTAGGCTTCCCTCTCTCCTTTTGACTGCAACCTGAATGTGAACTGGATCTACTCGAATAAGTGTAAGCTTTACTTTTGCAGGATCCTTCTTGGGAGATGTATTCACTGCACACAATGCTTCATGCTTCTGTGATTCGGCAAACTATACTATATTAACCAACTATCCTAATGATCTGACTCTGCTGCCGTTCCTCCCCTCCCCAAACCAAGCCCTCCCCAGGTTCCATCCCCAAACCTCCAGGAATTTCCTCAGCCCAGTGTGGGCAATCCTGCCTCTCCTTCCTATTCCCACCCACCCGTCTGCCTGATAGGGTTGCCAACCTCCATGTGGGACCTAGAGATCTTCAGCTATCACACCTGATCTCCAGCTGACAGAAATCAGTCCCCCTGGAGAAAATGGCTGCTTTGGTGACCAGACTCTACGGCACTGTACCCTCCTCTCCCCAAACTCCACCCTCCCCAAGCTCTGCCCTCATAAATCCCCAGGTCTTTGCCAACCCAGACCTGGCAACCATACTGCCTGCTGGGATCTTCTCAGGCCCCAGTGCCAGGGAGTCATACTCCGGCTCACCGTCTTCACTGGTCTCCTGGCTGGCCTCCATTGCCCTGTTCAGCCCAGGAAATTAAATGCACCATCAAGCTATTCATCATCCCGGCGCGGGACTGAAACACCTCCTGTCTACAGCGTTAACTTTCATTGATGATCTAATTTAAACCAACTGTTTTTGCTAATTCAGAAATTAATGATGTGACCACAGCTAATTATGGTGGGGGAGTAGAGGGAAGTTGCATGGGTAACGACAGACTGGAATGATTTTTTTTTTTAAAAAAAACCCTCAACTCTGAAAGAGGGAGCAGATATCCGCAAGCTCTGCCACTGTCCCAGGCAGAATACGATCAGATAATGATGCTAGTTTTGCAGGGGCTGAAAGGGAACAGGCACTGGAGCGCCCAAGGCTCAGACCAAGATCCTCCTGGTTTGTGTGGGCTCTTGGGGAAAGTTACTGACCAGGTCCCCAATCTTGACCAGTGGCTGCTAAAGCCTTGTATTGGGTTAAATGTGAAAAAAATATATATTTGCCATGGAAGCACAGAAGCTTTACACAGTATCTCCAATCCCCCATGTTTCCTGGTTAAGGGGAAAATGTTGTTCCAACAAATTACAAAGATGATCTGACTCCAATGGTAACAAGAGAAAGGAATTTGACTTACAAAAATAGAAGCACATCTTACATGACATATTCATGGAGGTACATTTAACTTACTGTGAACAGATTAACTTCAAGAGGGTTAACTTGTTAACTTGCTCCAGCTCCAAGCCCAGGTAAGAGAGAGAAGAAGAAAGGTTCTATATAAGATGAAACAGAAGGCAAGCAACAGCCTAAATGGTTCAGCATCTAATCAATGATTGGGTGAGACCAACTGCCAAGTGTATAGGGTTGCCAAGTCAGACCGGGGGGCGGGGGATCCCCCGCTACAGGGGTTCCCGATTTGCCGGCCAGCATTCGGCTGGCGGGGGGAACCCCACCCCCGAAGTTGTCCTGTTAGGACGACATCCCCATTGTAATGACGTCACTCGGAAGTGATGTCATCACGTTGGGGACGTTGCCGGGACGACGCTCTAGCAATCACCCCAAAACTCTGTGATACCATAGAGTTTTGGGGCGATTGCCAGAGCGTCACCCGAGCAATGCCCCCAACGTGATGATGTCACTTCCGGCGACATTGTCATGGCGCGCATGCAAGCATGCGCGGCGGGGAAGCTCCCGGCACCAGGAGGACTCCCCCCGCTGGTAAGTTTTTAGGACTTGGCAACCCTGCAAGTGTATAGGGTTGCCAAGCCCCCCGGTCCTGCAGGGGTTTCCCAATCTGGAGGGGCTCCTTCCTGCTGCCAGCCAGCCCAAGAGTAACCACCCAGCAAACCCTATGACAAGATTTAAAGGGCTCTCCAGCTGGCCCTTTAAATCTTGCCGGAGGGATGAAGGTGGGGACTGCGTGCACCTGCACTTAGGGTTGCCAGGTCTTGGTTGGAAAATACCTGGAGACTTTGGGGGGGGGGAGCCAGGAGAAGGTGGGGTTTGGGGAGGGGAGGGGCCTCAGGATGGTACAATGCCATAGAGTCTCCCCTTCAAAGCAGCCATTTCCTCCAGGGGAGCTGATCTCTGTCAGCTGGGGATCAGTTGTAAAAGCGGGAGATCCCCTGGCCCCGCCTGGAGGCTGGCAACCCTACCTGCACTCCAAGCAACAAACTGCAGGTGTGTGTGGCCTCCCTCCACCTCTTCCCAACAGTGTTTAAAGAGACGCTGTTTGTTCCCTTTAAATGGTTGGGGGAAAGCGGGGGAAAGCATGCGCACATGGTGCTGCATCCCTGATGTGATGATGTCACTCTATCTGACGTCACCGTGTTGGGGTGGCCCCTCCCCCTCCAGGCACACTTCCCAAATCCCCCCCGCTGGGAGAAAAATAGGACTGGCAACCCTTCAAGTGTACCAGAGAGAGAGACACACACACACACAGAGAGAGAGAGAGAGAGTTCTCATAACCCTTTCCCTCCCAGATCCTCTTGCATGCAGAGCTTCAGTACTCAACACCTTGAAAGCAGAGCTTGCATCAGCATATGACAGAAAGCCAAGTTAGCAACACAGAAGCCAATAGGACTGTGGTTATCCCCCCCCCCCCCCCAGCTCAGCCAGAGGGAGGGAGGGAGGTCATGGTGAAGTGGGAAGAGACAAAGAGGCTTTCTTACAGATATTTAAAGGCAGGAAGACTCTGGGAGACACAGGAGTCCAGGAGCATGGTGAGAAAACGACATGCTGAGAATCAGTCCCTCTCCCATGGATGACTCCAGGGGCAGACAGATGAGCAGGGAGGAAGGGTACACACCCCACCCAACTAAATACTGGCAGCAAAGGGGGGCAGTGCTATTCTTTGCAGACTCCACCCTGGTTCCATCCCCAGAAAATTCAACAATAACTTTCCTTGGTTTAGCCCATATATGAATATTTCCTGGCAGGGCTGCTAGGCCACCACTGGGTTGGAGGATCCCCTGCCCCCAGCCACTGCCCCCCACAATCAGTTGGCAGGCAGGGTGATTTACCAGCAGCAGGGGGGAGAGACCTAGGCAGATGTTGCAGCAACAGCAGCAGTGACAGGATCCTGTGAGAGTCCTACAGAGTCAGTCAACAACAAGTGTCCTAAAGAAGGAAACCTTTATTGAGAAAGGTCTGTTGTGGTCATCTGCACTTCTTGTGTTAGTAATGGCTGACACAGCCTCCAGCAGGCCAATTATACAGATTTCAAAAAGGGGTCAGGTAGTTCAGAATTGCAACCAATCACCAAACCAAATAAAAGGCGCTCAAAATACTGGTTTATGGTTCCCAGGAAAAAAGCAGGAAGAATTAGAGGCAGACAGGAGAAGAGATACATGGGCAGGCACCAGCAGTCTCTCAAGGTCAGAGCAGCTTGGAGAGCGATCAGCATGCCATGAGAAATATAACATAACATTCCACAGACCCGACGTCAAGGGTTCACTCATCCACCCCTCCAGGCAGGAGATGGCAGCATTAGCTGACAGGTGCCCTGGTATTTGGACAAAAACTCTATGGTTAAAGAGGCACCTACCATAGAGTTCTTGTCCAAATTCCAGAGCATCCTGCATTGCCGGTGAAATCCCTGTGATGCTGGCCTAGGCCTCCCTCCACTGCCAGTAAGCCCTCCCCTGCTGGTTGCTAGGAGGGACCTGGCAACCCTACTTCCCATTTATGCCTGTGACTTTCAGCTAGGCAACACTGTAGGGTGGTGGTTGTTTTTTTTTGCCTTATCTGTCATACTTGCTACAGTCTTGCACTCTTCTTCAAACCTACTTAACTCTCCTCCTATTTGTAGCCTGCTCCATACGCTATACCTTCTCCAAGAAGAACACCAACAGTCTTGTGTATATGCAATATCCATATTTTCACACTGACGTTCAGTGCCTGATCTCCTTGAACATTTCAGAAAATTCTTCTTAGTCCACTCTTCATCTCTTCTGCAATAGCCTGTCCTTTGTAGGCTGAGATAGTCAACTGACCATATCCATGTTCTTTATCCAGATTTTTTTATAGCCTGAACATCCTATTCACCACTCTAAAGAAAGATGAATAGGAGGTGTCAGGCTCCGCCTCCTCCCCCAGGGGGGCCTGCCCCCCCCTTAGCCGTGGTCTTTTCCGGATGAGGAAACTGGAGGAACTCGGCCTCAGAATTGGCAAGGCGGGGTTTAATAGCACCCAGACCGCCCTCCTGCCTCCGGGCATGCCATCAGAGGTACTGCTCTCTCTCTCTCTCTCTCGGCAGTTGTGGCCTTCCTGGCTCTTCCTCCCCAGCCTCATCCTTCCTCTTCCTTTTATTCCCTTCTCCCCATTCCCAGAGCTCCCTCATCCTTCCTGCTCCCTTGCCCCGCCCCCCTTTATATCCATAGATGACCTCCTCTGTCCCCGCCTGAGGCCAACATCCCGGCCTCGGCACTGGGGGCTAGCATGTCGATGGCCGCTTCCCCGTCGGGCTTCAGCACGGCTCTGCCTCCTCTTCGGCCTGGCAGCAGCGTGGCCGCAGTCTTCTTTCCATTGCCGGCTCTATCGTCTGCCGCAGGCCGCTGTGCCACACTGCCTGCGGGTCCGAGCAGGTGCGGGGCCCTGGAGGCGGCCCAGGCTCGGGAGGACCTTTGTGGCGGCACGGCCTCGTAGCCACCCCTCTACTCTCCCAGCACGTTCATGGCTGGATCTTCGGGTGCGCCGCGCGCTGCCGGAGGAACGGGGGCACCCCCTCCCACGCCTGCCCCTGCGCCGGTAAGATCTGGGAGGAAACGGCGGGGGGGGGGAAGGGTCCCTGACACTCCGGACGGGAAAGGAGGTTCATGCTCATGGGAGATCTGGTTGTACTTACTACAGAATAGATACATATCAGATATACTGAACTACAATGAGTATCCAGTTAAGTGGTTTGAACTCTGGCCTGTTGACTCATTGGACCAATTTTATGGAAAGGACTTTAGGGAAAGGTTAGGATAGGGTTGCCAGGTCCCTTACCTCAGCCATGCAATTTCATTTGTGTGTTTCCCAAAGGCTCATGGGGATGCTTTTGAAAGACTCACCATGACCTAGGTGGTATACAGCAGGACTGGGCTGGCAGAAAGGGGGATGACTGGAGAAGTGCTGAAGGTACCACTTATGAGTGCCCTTTTCAGCTTTCTTGTCCCATGGAAGGGAACTGAAAAAGGAGTGGAGCACTAGGTAATGACATTGTTTTGGGGGCAGTACTTCTTGTTTTACCAGAAGTGGCCCCAAAATGTCATTTCAGGGTGAGATTTCCCCCCACCAGCCAGGTAGCCAAGGCAGGGAAGCCTGCTCCAAATCGGGGGATCCCCCTCCCGGACCAGGGGGCTGGGATCCCTAAGTTAGGAGGAGACCATCAGAGCTCATATCTATGAAGGCCTGATAAGCTGGCCTGTTTCACAGGCCTTTTGCTAAAACTTGTGGTTGACAGTCTGGGCAATGTCAAAGTCTATAATTCTGCTGTCCATTTTATTGATATGTAGGGTTAAGAATTTCAAGGTGGGGCCTAGATTTTTCCCAGAGTTACCACAGATTTCCAGACCACTGAGATCAGTCTTCCCGGAGGAAATGGCAGCTTCGGAGGGCTGACTCTATGACATCACATCACATCTGAGCTGCCTCGCCTCCCCACCCTCCCCAGAAAGTGTCCCCAAATTTCCAGGAATTTCCAGGAATGGCAACCATATCAGCATGTTGGGTTTTTTGTTCTGTTTTTTCAGGTTTTTTGCTTGTTCATTTGTTTTGCCTTCAAGGATATTATTATCTGTCTCAAGTCTCTAGGGAAAGGGGGAACAAAAATGTTTCAATATATATAAACAAAATATGTAGCCTGATAATGCCCCCTTCTCTGTACGATCCTTGATTGCCAGGATCACCTATTGATTGATACAATTTATGTATCATATTCCTGCACAGAACATTTAAGTAAGTTTTTAACAAAACTATTTGGGTTGCATCTAGTGACCCTCTCTCTCTAACTGAAGAGGCTTCTTCCATCAAAAGAAAATGTCTCACTTCACTGAGGAGACACATTGGCTCCAATCCACTAAAAACAATATAAATCCAGACTAGAATCCATACCGTTCATTCATGAAGAAGAAACAACAATCAGGGTGAATCATATCACAGAAGAGCAGGGGGATAGGCCTGAACACTATGAAAAGAAAAAAAAAAGGTGAACATTGTACTGAGAAAAGGTGAACTGCTGGATTGCAACTGGTAATAAAGCACAAGACAGTGCATCCTCCCGGAATGAATCAAGACCTAGGTTTTCTGTCTCATTACCAATGCTGATTTCCCCATGCCTACTACCTCCCTGCATAGCATACTTAATCCAATCATGCCTGCTATTTTCATTCGCCTCCTATTGTCATTTGGCATCTGAAATCACTCTATTTTCCAGTTATAAGGACAGATGGACTCACATTCTAGCTGTATCTGAAGAAGTGAGCAGTGATTCACAAAAGCTCCTACCCTGTCACACATTTTTGTTAGTCTTCAAGGTGCTACTTGATTCTTGCTCTTTTCTGTTGCTACAGACAGACTAACAGAGCTACCCATCTTGATCTGTTTTCACAACTGTTATGTATTGACCATGCGGTCGCCGTGTGCTCCCGTCATGGCAACCGCCATGTGGCCAGAGCACATGGCCAAGAAACTACCTGAGCTTCAGCCAGGTAGAACAAAGGCCAGGTGGATTCAAACCGGCCACCAATCATGTACCTAGGTTTCTCCCAGAGAACCTGTGAGATGTAAATAGACTTATAATAGCCTATCAGGCCAGTTGGGTGAGGTCAGGGGATTGTCCCTGACCAGCATAAAAGGAGGGCTTCGAGCCTTGGGTTGTATGCTTCATCCAGACCAGCAATAAAGATCTAGCTGTTTCACTATTCCATGGACTCCCGACTCCAATACTTATCAACAGCTCTAATGTCTGATGGTGGAAAGTGCCATCAAATCAGAGCTGACTAACGGCGACCCCATGGGTTTTGCAAAGCAAGAGATGAACAGAGGTGCTTTGCCATTGCCTCCGTGTAGCAACCCTTCACTTCCCTGATGGCCTCCCATCCAAAGACTAACCAAGGCTGAATTTGCTTCGCCTCTGAGATCTGATAAGATCAAGCTAGCCTGGACCGTCCAGGTCAGTACATAAAATGTGCCATCGAGTCACAGCAGATTCATGATAACCCCTTGGGGTTTTGAAGGCAAGAGGCATTCAGAGGTGGTTTGCCATTGCCTGCCTCTGCACAGTGGCCCTGGTCCCCCATCCAACTACTAACCAGAGCTGCCCCTGCTTAGCTTTTGAGATCTGATGAGCTCTTGCTAGCCTGGGCCATTTAAGTCAGGGCAAGCAACTGCCTACCCCTCCAAAACCTCTACCTCCTACTCAAAACAGTTAACTCTGAAGAATATTCAGCACAACTCTAGTTTTACTAATATTGTCAGTCAGTACGTTAAAGAAAAGTTGACTCAGTCTCTTATAGACTTCACATGTCATGAACTTGACCCGAATGCACGATCCTATTTGCTAAAAGGGACTTAGTCAGCACTTACCATCACAAATAGCTTGGGAAGTACAAAGGGCTCATCATTTTATTTATCTGTCCTGGCTTAAGTATGTGGCAGGGGGTGGAAATCTCAGAACCAGCCCTCTAAGGAAGACATGCTGTCAGCAAACCATCTTCTATTATGTCTGTTGTGTGACATCAAAGATCCCAAAGGGTCTCATCAAGCAATTTTCATGCAAATATGCAAGTACTACTAACTTGCCCTTGTATATTCAGCATTAAATGTACCCCATGGATGAAGCATTTTAAGTATCATTAGATGTAATTAAGAAAAACACCAACAGCCCTGAAATCCATACTGCCATTAACTATAGTAATTTGTGTTAATGGAATGCTAGAGTAGAATCACTGAATGAATAGGCGTACAAAAGCCAGGACTTTTCTATAGTGATAACCTGCTCCAGATTAATATCTCCCAATGCTTCAGCTCAGACAGTTCATGGTGGTGGAAAGTGCTGTCAAGTTGCAGCTAGGGGTGTGCACAAAAAAATGGTATTTTTCAGGTTTATTGAACTTGAAAAATATCAGTATTTCCCAATATTTCCAATACCAGGAAATAACTGGGATTGCCAAATAGCGGGAGAGCTCCAAGTGCCACATGGAGTTTGGCAACTGTCAGCTAATGCTGCCATCTCCTGCCTGGGAGGTGGGATGTGTGCCCCTTATGACGTCGGGAGTGTGGAATGTTATGTTATACTTCTCATGGCTTGCTTATCGCACCCTGTGCCATTCTGACCTTGGAAGACTGCTGGTGCCTGCCTATGTAACGTTGGAAGACTGCTGGTGCCTGCCTCTGGTTCTTCTCGCTTTTTCCTTGGGAACCTTGGGCCAGTATTTGAGCGCCTTTTTAATCATTTGTATGATTGGTTACATGCCATCGCCGGACCCCTTTTGAATTCTGTATAACTATCCTACTTGGGGTCATGCCAGCCATTACTGACACAAGAAGTGTAGATGACCATAGCAGACTTTTCTCGATAAAGCATTCCTGTTTAAGGACACTTGTTGGTGACTGACTCTGTAGGACTCTCACAGCAACCCTAATCAGCAGAGATGCTTTTTTCCTGAGCTGTTTCAGACCCTGGGAAGAAGCACTGTACAAAATGGTTCACAAACTTACCTGGACAAGTGACTGGGAATGTGGTTTATAATACTATGTATAGCTTAATGTGGTAGGATCCTATCATGCCATTTCTGTACCTCTTCATGTGTCATGTGAATACTTATGCTATGCTTCTCTTTATTTCTGGTGGCTCCAGAGTTCTAAACTCCTAATGCACTGGTTACACTGACTGTCCCATTTTGCTGATTGCATAGAGTCACTCTGACTGATTTCCCACGAGGCACTGCTCTGGCGTTGTTCTTCCCTTTGCCTTGATTGTGTGTTTGAATTTCCCACTATTTGCCCCGCGCTGCATTTTGACCCACGGCTTTGCCCGAATTCCCCCACAGCTTCAGTGATCCTCAAAAAACAGGATCACTGAAGCCATGGGGGAATTCGGACGAAGCCGCAGGTCAAAACGCGGTGCGGGGCAAATAGTGGGAAATTGAAGCATGCAGTCGGGCCAAAGGGAAGAACGATGCCAGAGCAGCGCCTCGTGGGAAATCGGTCTCTGTGTAATCTGCCTTGAGTCCCTGTGAGAAAGGCAGATTATAAATAATGTAAGTAATAGTGATCTTAAAAACACTGATTGGAGAAGGCAAAGGCCTTGCTTGCAGTTGCTGGCAGTCAGGCTGGGAAGGGAAAGAGGCAGGGGGGCTGCCTAAGCTGAAGCCTCCCCTTTCCCAGAAAACTTGGGTATAGCTGATATCTTCGGGGAACGAGGCAAAAGGTTTGCTTTTACACATATAAGGCAGAAAGAGCTGCCAGGCCAGTAGAGGGAGGAAACTCCCCTTCTGAGTCTTTTGACTGGCAGGCTGTCTGCCTGCTTTGTGGAGCAGATCACGCCAGGCTTTCCCCCTTCTCACAGACAAAAAAATGCATATGGAGGGGGAAGCAGGGCAAAACAAGTGACAGACAAGTTCTCTCTCTCTCAACCTAACAACAGCCAAAGGATGACCCAACAATGTCCAAATTGATCTACACACATGCTGAATGAGGGTGTGCACATCTTTTATATGTGTGGAGCACGGGGAGACAACACCCACAGCCTCCCTGATCCTGGTGTATGAAGAATTTAATTTTTCCGGTAAATTTAATTTACCGTGATCCCAGTGTATGAAGAATTTAATTTTCTTTAACCGAGCCAGCCATCTCCTTGATGGATAGGAAGCAGTAAGATAAGCTAGGCTGGGGCTGAAAGAAAAAAAGCTGGAGTGCATGAACACAAGTGAAATGTGTCTGTGAAATGCACGGCCCTTCGCTGTATCTGCTTACGCATTGTCCCTCAACCCCAAACTCTCACATCAGGATCCCACCACAGTCCATGTACAGTCTTCTTCTTTGTGGTCTTCTTCTTTCACGTTGGCAAACCTTTATTGGCATATGTATATACACAGGGGTCATTTCGTAGAAAAAGAGGTGCAGGAGCTCATTAGCATAACTCATTTGCATAACTCATTAGCATATGCCACCCCCCCTAACATACCGGAAGTGTGTCAGAAGGCAACACCCACCCCTCAGGCTCCACTCCACAGGTGAGTGAAACTGACCTGCTCTTCCTCCATTCCCTTCCCCATCCAATACTTTGTGCAATAAAAAGAAGCGTAAAGAACACACCCTCATTCTCTTTCTGCTCCCTTGAAACCACCAGGTTTCAAGTAGACTTGAGATACCCAGGACATGTGCACCACCCATCCCTTTCCCTTCCCCTCCTCACAACAAGACGCCCTGTGAGGTAGGTGGGGCTGAGAGAGGTCTTTTGAGAACTGCTCATGAGAGAACAGCTCTGAGAGAACTTGTGACTGGCCCAAGGTCACACCAGCAGCTGCATGTGGAGAAGTGGGGAATCAAACCCAGTTCTCCCAGATTAGAGTCCAACTCCTGACCACTACACCAAACTGAGGGGGTGGAAGCTGCTGAAGGTTGGTGAAATTTCTCCAGTACTTATGTGCCATGTGCCCAGATAAAAAACGGTATACTTAGAAAATTTATATGCCACCTTGAGCAAGTCTCTGGAAAAGCAGCACACAGTCATAAAAGGAACAATGATAAAATTATCAATATTAAAACAAAACATTAAAAATAATAAAGACCCTAGCAGGGCTTTCCCTGGGGCACCGCACCTCTGCACTGCTCGGGAAGCCGAGGAGGGGCGGGGCTTGGTCATGTGCCCGCCCCCTGGGCTTCTCACTCCCAGAGCTGCGCTCCTGTGCGCTCCTGCTCCAATGGACCCCTGTATATACATACAATAGGAGATCAAATCAAATACAGATGGGAGAATACAAATCCATACAGGGTAAAATTGGAGCTACAACACAGAAAAACAGCATAAAAACATAGAAACCTAGCGGTTAATGTTACTTATCAGGATGTATAGCCATAGCCCTAAGAAGAAACCTTTCTACTATTTCCGTACCTGGGTTATCAAGCAAAAAAAACCCCAACCTTAAAATCGTCAGGAATCTCTGAAAATTGAGCTAATATAGAATACTCTTCTTCTTCTCCTTCTCCTGCACAAATATTTGCAAACCGGTTGAACACGTGCCAATGTTTGATGATGATGGAGAACAGACCATGAGCTAAAGTGGTAGGTGATCAAACATCACTTTATTACATACAGTGTAATAAAGCTGATCTGAATTTGTAATACAGAGAGATGCTCTAGACTGAGAAATTGCCCGGCATCTATCTGCAATGGTCACTCTTCAAGCTCTGATTCAAAACCATTTATGAATTTTCATCAACACACGCATGAAGGATTTCAAGTCACTGTAGGAACATAAGCACAAGTTCTCTGCTTCCAGCTTGATTCTCAAGTATTCTCCCAGAAATCTGCCTAGTGTCCCCTTCACTCCAGCCTCCTCACAGACTTCTCTGACTGCAGCACCGTCTGGTTCTCCTTCAGGTTCCGTTCCTTCGCCTGGAACAATCCATTGGTCTGGATACCGGCAGCTGCTAACTTGCAGAACCTTACCCTCCCTCTCGCTCCGGAAGCACAAACACGTTCCTTGCTCTTTAAAGCCCTCCCAGTCATAGGTCCACATCTGGTTTGGCTTGAACTCCATCATAGAGGCAGAGATGCTGCTGATGCCACCAACTCCAACATCTGGCATCGCTGTGAGGGAGAAGAGAGACCCAGAGGCCCTTGTGGGCTTCTTTCTTCTCTGGCCTTCCAGGCAACAGTAAGTCCCCCTATCTTCAAGTGGGAAAGCACCTCTCAAAGGAACTCAGTGCCATTACTCATAGTGACAGAAGAGCTCTTAGTGCTGCTGCCTTCTAGGGGCCCATGCCAAGCCATAGAGCCCATCCATCTGCTCAGCCAGTACATCCACTGGCCATCTCACACCTCTCCTTACCATTGTACCCCCCCATGGTGAAGTTGAAACCCAGGCTGATCCTGTCCTCATCCAGCAATAGCTACTTGTCAGCCCATCACCCTCACCCAATTCCACAAATGCCACCCACCCATTTGACTCTCCTCTACTGGCCTTCTGAGTCTGATGTTTCTAGCTTGCCTGGGATCTGTTCCATACACTCCTGAACCTCCTAAACCTGCACCTGACAAAATAACTGCCTGTGGTCAATTTGACAGGCACAGGTTCAGGAGACTTGAGTGTATAGAATGGACCTTATGCAAACTAGAGACACCAAACTCACAGAGGATCTATGGCTGACTCTCCTCTCCTCCTCTGTTGGTTTTGGGTGAAGAGGAAAAAAAACCTTGTCTTTCATCTCCACCTGAAAACTTTGATGAACATGAGCAGAGAGAAGTAGATCCTCCATTACTCTCCATCCCAACCTTTCCCGTGTTCCAGCCTTGTTGGAATAGGGAGAAACGCTCTGTGGTAGGATGGAGAAGAGATGGATGAACTCAACAGAACCAGCTGAGAGTCAGCTTTTGATCTCCACCTTCCAACTTCTCACTAGGTCCCTAGAAGGTGGGGACTTTGCAAGACGTTTGGGAGGCAGTTTGGGTCCAGCAGCCATTTGAGCCAGTTTGGTGTAGTGGTTAAGTGTGCAGACTCTAATCTGGGAGAACCGGGTTTGATTCTCCACTTCTCCACTTGCACCTGGCTAGATGACCTTGGGCAAGCCATAGCTCTGTACCATATGTTCCCTCAAGGACAGCTTGGGAAAGAGTTTTCTCAGCCCCACCTACCTCACAGGGTGTCTGTTGTGGGGAGGGGAAGGGAAAGGAGTTTGTAAGCCACTCTGAGACTCCAAGTATAAATCCAATCTCTTCTTCTTCCTCATCAGGATCTGAACAAACTGGGTGATCGGCTCAGTTGTGTTTGGGAATAGACAAAAATATTTGCCATGCAATCCGTAGCTTCCCTAAATCATACCCCCTATTTTCCTTACAGATCTCTCGATTGTTTACAGTTTATACATTCCACTGTTGGTCACCGAGCAATGAGCTCAAACAATATACAGGCTTATATGGGTTTGCCAACCTCCAGATGGGGCCTGGAGATCACCCAGAATTTCAGTTGATCTCCAGATTGCAGAGATCAGTCCCCCAGAGAAAGCGTTGTTTTGGAGGGTGGACTCACTGACATGATATTTTACTGAGTTCCCTCCCTTGCTCAAACACCCCCAAATCTCCAGGAATTTCCCAAGCCACAGCTGGCAGCCCTAGGTTTGTGGGAGCTGGCCCTCACATTCGAGCAGCAAAAGGACAGAAACACATTCACAGGAAAGAGCGAGCGGGTCGGGAGAGGTAAACTCTTGCATTTCTTTCTGTCAATTTCCCTTCTGGAAATGGACTAAAAGGGTTGATTGAGCTGTATGTTCAAGTGCGTTACCATCCCATCCTGCTAGCCCATGTAGCCCAATCACTTAAACATTTGCATAATCTTTGAAGTCGATGGATGCAGCCCTGTCTGATTTCCATTCTCTGTTCGTATTCCAGCACTGCACTGTTCATAAATTGGCAAAACATCATTGATTTTGGTAAAGCTTCCAGTAGTACAGTAGTACAACTGGATTCCTTATTGCTATTCTTTGTACTGGAAAAATGCAAAATGGCAATTAGGCATATGCTGGACGAACAAGTTCTTGCCACTCTGTTAATTTGCCTGTAACACAGAAAAATCCATACAAATTGAGCAGTGTAGAAAAAAAGTCTTAAATGACTATGATTCTATTCGGCAAGAATAATATAAATCCCAGCTCTCCTTCCTTTTTACGAGGCTTAATCCCATTTCTGTGATTGTGATGTATATCTGAAAAGGCCGTGCACATTTGAAACAAACGCCCCATTCACTGAGCCAACCATGTGATTTGATGTGTTTTATCAGTATTACATTATACAGAAAAAAAATGTTCAGGGCCGCTTGCTATTGTGTGTTTTGAAAGCAGGGACGAACTCCTCCTTCCACCCCTCCATGAACCAAACCTGGGTGGCTGAGGCACTGCATCCAACCTGGAAGGTGCTCCTTCCCTCGAAAAGCAAGAGGTTGTCTTCCAGCAGGGATCCCCAACACAGTGCCCCTGGCCTCAAAACCTTTCCTGATGCCTGCCAGAATGGATATATGCCAGATGGAGCTTTTGAACAGCAGGGCTTCTGATCAGCTGTGTAGATTTTTTTTAAAAAGGCTGCTTTGGCATCAGCTGCCACCAAAGCACAAGGATCTTCAGTGTGTGATTGAAGGAAAGCTGTGTGTATGCAAAGAATACTGGGTGCATTTAAGAACGTAACAGAAGCCAATGTTGGATCAGGCCAATGGCCCATCCAGTCCAACACTCTGTCACCCAGTGGCCAAAAACACCAGGTGCCCTCAGGAGGTCCAGCAGTGGGGCCAGGACACTAGAAGCCCTCCCACTGTTGCCCCCCCCCCCAAGCACCAAGAATACAGTACATCATTTGTCCCAGACGGAGAGCTCCTATCTATACCTTGTGGCTAACAGTCACTGATGGACCTCTGCTCCATATGTTTATTCAAGCTCATGTAAAATGGGAACTTTCAAGAGAGGCAGAAACTCTTTTTATGTTTCGTTTTGATCGACCTGTTGGATTTGATCGTTCTGGTCCAGGCATGGAATGTCACTGCTTTCAAATGTGCCTTTTCCTTCTTTTCCACTCTCTTCTTGCCGGGGATGATCCCAGTCTGCTCACTCTCTCCATGAGGTACTACTAGGCTTGCCTGTCACCATTCATTATCTGAGGCATTGATAACATGTAAGACGTCCCCATAAGGAAAACTGAGTCCCTGACTGGGCGAGCAGCTGTCCCAAGTTCGGTCATTGTTGAAGAGGACCTGGATATAAGAATTCTGAGCTCATGCTGTTGTTCATCATCTGTTCTCTCAGGTCATGGATCTTAGCTTCAAAGTGGCTGTATTCTTCAGGCCTGTACTGAGCCATGATAGTGACCATTTTCCCAGCCCTCTTCAGGGCTGCTGCCGCTTGCTCATGCATTGCATTCCAAAGGTCGGCGCCATTCGCCACAGCCAGGGGTCATTCCGTAGAAAAAGAGGTGCAGGAGCTCATTAGCATAACTCATTAGCATAACTCATTAGCATAACTCATTTGCATATGTCACACCCCCTAACATACCGGGTCAGAAGGCAACGGCCCACCCCTCAGGCTCCACTCCACAGGTGAGTGAAACTGACCTGCTCTTCCTGCATTCCCTTCCCCATCCAATACTTGGTGCAATAAAAATAAGCGTAAAGAACACACCCTCATTCTCTTCCTGCTCCCTTGAAACCACCAGGTTTCAAGTAGACTTGAGATACCCAGGACATGTGCACCACCCATCCCTTTCCCTTCCCCTCCTCACAACAAGACGCCCTGTGAGGTAGGTGGGGCTGAGAGAGGTCTTTTGAGAACTGCTCATGAGAGAACAGCTCTGAGAGAACTTGTGACTGGCCCAAGGTCACACCAGCAGCTGCATGTGGAGGAGTGGGGAATCAAACCCGGTTCTCCCAGATTAGAGTCCAACTCCTGACCACTACACCAGACTGATGGGGTGGAAGCTGCTGAAGGGTTGGTGAAATTTCTCAGGTACTTATGTGCCATGTGCCCAGATAAAAAATGGTATACTTAGAAAATTTATATGCCACCTTGAGCAAGTCTCTGGAAAAGCAGCACACAGTCATAAAAGGAACAATGATAAAATTATCAATATTAAAACAAAACATTAAAAACAATAAAGACCCTAGCAGGGCTTTCCCCGGAGCGCTGCGCCTCTGCACTGCTCGGAGAAGCTGAGGAGGGGACAGGGCTTGGTCATGTGCCCGCCCCCTGGGCTCCTCACTCCTGGAGCTGCGCTCCTGTGTGCTCCTGCTCCAATGGACCCCTGGCCACGGCCATGCCAACTGTTGATGCCTCACAGTCACAAGAAGAGAGAGAAGAAGAGATTGGATTTATACCCCACCCTTCACTCAGAGTATTGGAGCAGCTTACAATTTCCTTCTCTTCCTCTCCCCACAACAGACACCCTGTGAAGCAGGTGGGGCTGAGAGAACTCTGAGACAAGCACTCTTGAGAGAACAGCTCTGTAAGAACTGTGGCTGACCTCAGGAAACCCAGCTGCTGCATGTGGAGGAGTGGGGAATCAAACCCGGTTCTCCCAGATTAGAGTCCGCGCACTTAACCACTACACCAAACTGGCAAGCCACAGCTCCCATTGTTCCTCATGCCAAAGCCCGTTACATCAGATACCAAGGTGACCAGAGAAATGCCAAAGCCTATCAGGAAGCAAAAGCCACATACTCGTCTACTCTACCCAACCACCTCCATGACAGAATGGGGATCTGAGCTCATTTCTCCCAAATCCTAGCCTTATACTCTAACCACTATGTTGTGCTGTCTCTGTTACAATGCAATCTTAAGCAGCATGAAACTCATCTAAGGCTATTGAGGCTGCTGTCAGATGTGCCTTTAGATCTGACTCAGCTGTGGATGCCTGAGGGATCTAAAGGGCACGGTCAGCAACACCTGAGAAAAGTCCCGCAGTCATTGGCACCCCGTGCTCCTCCACCACGGCAGCAGAGTTAAAAGACACCAGGGAAAGTCTAGTTCTAACTGCTTCCAATGGACCATGGATGGAATTACTGCTGTATGATTGTGCAAGCACACTCAAGCCATCGGCACCATTTTTTTTTTTTGCTCACTTAGTGGTATGTGCATAATTGTATAAGGGATCCATAGTCACAGACTGATTCCTCGTTCATGCGCATGCAGGGGGAAAGGCAAAAAAACCCACTTGTCCAAACGTGCCCACTGATCAAGCAGTGATGGGCTGAGCCTACAGCACCAAGGGATGTGTGACCGCGTGACTCCATTTCAGTTTCCACCAGATGAAATAGGATCACGTCCCCTCTGCACCAAATGGCACGTCTGACTGCACCTTGACTTCAGTGGACTTAGAAAGGTGTAACTTTTAGGACTGGACTATTTGCCTTCTGAGATTTAGGGGTTGGCTATCAGGGACACAACATTTGTTGCAATGGCTACCAAGCTCTGGGACTGTCTCTCTTTTCCCGTCCTTCTACTGACACTACTGTACTTGATAAAAAACAGTCTTATTTCCCCAACCATTAATGGTATGGTTCTAGCTATTGTTCTTGACGATGCTACATTGATCCTTTTTGCTTTTACATAACTTTATACTTTATTTTTGTGGTAAAGAGTTCTGAAGGATGATACAGTTAAGAAAGAGCTGATGTTTAGAGGATAAGCCATTTCCAGTGGTATGTGCTGTTAAGATGGCTGCTGGAATCGTTACAGTTAGGGTCTATAGGATAAGGTGGCAACCAGTGAGAGATTGAGGGGTGGGGACATGGGAGGTCATGATGTCGCATGTGTCTTTATGTCAGTTCCAGTGAAAACTATGGTTTTACCCAGGGGTCATTTCGTAGAAAAAGAGGTACAGGAGCTCATGAGCATAACTCATTTGCATAACTCATTTGCATATGCCACACCCCCTAACATACCAGAAGTGTGTCAGAAGGCAACACCCACCCCTCAGGCTCCACTCCACAGGTGAGTGAAACTGACCTGCTCTTCCTCCATTCCCTTCCCCATCCAATACTTTGTGCAAGAAAAACAAGCGTAAAGAACACACCCTCATTCTCTTCCTGCTCCCTTGAAACCACCAGGTTTCAAGTAGACTTGAGATACCCAGGACATGTGCACCACCCATCCCTTTCCCTTCCCTTCCCCACAACAAGACACCCTGTGAGGTAGGTGGGGCTGAGAGAGGTCTTTTGAGAACTGCTCGTGAGAGAACAGCTCTGAGAGAACTTGGGACTGGCCCAAGGTCACACCAGCAGCTGCATGTGGAGGAGTGGGGAATCAAACCCAGTTCTCCCAGATTAGAGTCCAACTCCTGACCACTACACCAAACTCATGGGGTGGAAGCTGCTGAAGGGTTGGTGAAATTTCTCCAGTACTTATGTGCCATGTGCCCAGATAAAAAATGGTATACTTAGAAAATTTATATGCCACCTTGAGCAAGTCTCTGGAAAAGCAGCACATAGTCATAAAAGGAACAATGATAAAATTATCAATATTAAAACAAAACATTAAAAACAATAAAGACCCTAGCAGGGCTTTCCCCGGGGCGCTGCGCCTCTGCACTGCTCGGGGAAGCCGAGGAGGGGGCGGGGCTTGGTCATGTGCCCGCCCCTGGGCTCCTCACTCCCAGAGCTGCACTCCTGTGCGCTCCCGCTCCAGTGAACCCCTGGTTTTACCACAGAGTTTCCAGCAATTCCTAGAGCTACTCTCTGTCACTTCCAGATTTTCACCAAAAGTGATGTAAAGGTGCACATGCTGCAGCTGGGTTTTTAAAAAAATTTTCTCCTTCCCCCACTTGGAGTGGGAGTCAGCAATACATTCTGGGGGTGGGGGATGCCCTATCCCAACTGGAGGAGTGGCAAACCCACTCTAGGCCCAAGTTGTATTATATGCAGGGTTGCAAGCTGGCACCTGGTGGGACGCAAGGGTGGGGACATGAGGGACACCATCACATCAATTACGTGATTCCATTTCTGCTATGGTGAGGGGAGCTGGCACCCGTATTTATATGTAAATTAGCCTGTTGAGTTCACAAGCTGCTGGGATCAGTTCTTTGGGGAACCTGGAGGATCTTCCTAAGTTCCCATTAGAACAGTTTTATTCAAGTTTTATTGAAGTTCTATTATTTCCCAAACTAATTTGAGCACCCTGATCAAAAGGCATAGAGGGTTTTAAATAAATGAGCAATCTGTTCAGCTACTTTATAAGCAAATATCCAGAGAAGTTTGGCATGGCTCTAAATTAAATCAAGAGTCAATTTTACTTCTGTGACTAATGGTTTTAAAGACACATTTATCACATCAAGCTATTTTCGGGGCAATCCCGAGTGGAGTCAACAAGCGTATAAGAATGTTGACGTCAAAGAACTGAGATGGGGATAACTCTGTGTAGGATTGCGCTGTGCGTCCTTGTCCAAATTTACATTTTGGCAGTCAATAAGGCAGGAGTCGCAGTCACTCATTTCATTAAAGTTTCATTAAGTTAGTGCTTTAGTGATTACTGCAAGCCTCCAGAAGGATCCTTTTGATTAAAAGGAAAGTTATAAATATTAAAAATAAACAAATACATAATTGCTATCACAATACACAATTTTAATGCTCTTTGCTGAGGCGGCGAAGGAGACCTCCCCTCAGTGCTTCTTCTGAGGTGAAGGAAATTGGAATATGCCCCTGAGAAAACAAGATTACACACACTGGATTCCATTAATTCCTGAATAAATCTTAAACTCTATGAATATATCTATTTTTCTCCATGGCTGTAAAAATAATAATTTTTCATGTGTTAATGTAGAAATATTTCCAGCTAAACCAAGCAGGCTTTCTGGAGATATGGCCTCAATCCTGAGGTAAAAGACGTATCTGAGGGTTTTTTTTTTTTTAATCTTTGCATCCCTCTCAAACATTTTCAATTTCCCCACATTGTACAAAATTGGTGTTACTTAAACCAACTTGCCGGGCTCACAATAATTATAAACAGAAGCATTCATAAGACTGAATGCCGCACGGATGTCATCGGTATTCCTTTTAAACTTTTTAAACCTTTATACATTTCTTGTAAAACTACTTTTAATAGGCCGCATTTGGTGAAATAATAAAAGATCCGTCAAATTTCTGGATTCAGTAAGGCACACCTCTGTGAGTTCAAGCCCAGTAGAAGGTTCGCCAACCTCCAGTTGGGGCCTGGAGATCTCCTGGATTTACAGTTGATCTCCAGACTATAGAGATCAGATCCCCTGAAGAAAATGGCTGTGTTAGAGAGTGGACTGTGTTAGAGAGTGGGAAGCAAAGCACCAGCAATCACCAGGTGACTTGCTACCATATGACTCACCCAGGCCTAGCTGGTCACTACCGTTCCACAACAGCCATAACACAAAAGCTAATGTTGTATAATGGTTAGAGTTTCAGACAAAGATTAGGGAGACCCAGGTTCAAATCCACACTCTGCCATGGAAGCTCACTTGGTAATCTTAGTCTCATATATTTGCTCGAAATTCTAAGGTCTTGTATGTTAATTTCTATTTCAAAAGAGCAAACTTCTGTTTAGGCAACTAGGAAATCAGTCAGCCTCGGTCTTATGTCTAATTGTTGACCATGACAACTTTTAGTACATTTTATTCCACTCTTCTTCCAAGGAAGTCAGGGTAGTGTACTGGCTTTTCCCCTCCTACAATGCACCTCAAAACAACTCTGTGAGGAAGGTGAGACTGACAGAGTATGTGACTGGCCCATGGGCACCTAGCAAAGTTTAAAACAGAATGGTGATTTGAATCCACAACTCCCAGATCCTAGTCTAGCCACTACAGCATCCAGGCTCAATAAGAAATTCATTGTCCCTCTGCCCACCCCCCTTCTCCATTGCCTTATCAAGCCTGTAACTTTAAGAAATGAATGCACTCAGTGAATGCCATAGCTAGGCAACCACAACAGTATTATCAGCCTTCAAGCCTTGGTTTCTGTCAGTAAATGTGGTGGACAGTAGTCAGTGTAATGTCTGGTGGGCATTAGTGATATCTTTTAATAAATATGTTTCTGGAATACTCAAACACTCTTGTTGCCAGATAAAGGTAGTTTGCCTAGCTCAAGGTAACAATATTCATGGTCAGGGCTTTTTTTTGTAAAAAAAAGCCCAGCAGGAACTCATTAGCATAACAGGCCACACCCAACAGCAGAAATGCATTAGCATATTAGGCCACACCCCTGACAGCACAGCTCCCTCCCAGGACTGGCTTCCCCAGGTGCCCCGTGGCAGCTGCGGGGGGGCTGGGGAACCCAAGGAGGGGAGGCAGTTTAAACTGCCTTCCCTCCCTGAATCGGCTTGGCTTCCCCAGGCGCTCCGTGGCTTGCAAGGTGCCTGAGGAACTGGGGGGGGGGGGGCTGTAGGCGTGGCCAACTCAGAAGCCAGCTGGAACGTCGTTCCTGTGCGTTCCTGCCCCAAAATAGCCTTGTTCATGATGTCACATCTAGCTCTAGCTGGCTTTTATAACCCTTCTCTCTTTCCATTGTTCTATCCACATAGAACATCAGTCTGCAATGGTAGATGATAAACTTTTCCCAGTCTTGGAAGTCCCTCCCTCATTGAGCAGGGTAGTTGCTGAGAGATTTGGATTTCTGTGGCAGCTTCCTGAAAACAGATGAGTTCTTTCCTCCTGTTTATTTGCTCTCTTGAAGACCATGTACTTAGGCCAACCTTCTAGTCACTTGGAAATAGACATCTGAAGAGTTTTGTGTGTAGAACTTTTTTATTAATATATTTTTGTTTTGATAAAAAAATATCTGATCTCCTAATCATAATTCCGTTTTCTTTTTTTTATTATTTTACTTTTGTATTTAAGCACTATGCTGCCATTAATTGATGTTTTGCTTTCATCTGATGAACTGAGGCATCCACAGACAAAGACCTGAGGTATTTAACAGCTTGGGCTCAGGGTACCTGAAGGACAGTCACCTCCCACAGTATCCAGCCTGTCAGTTAAGATCTGCCTCACAAGCCCAGCTCCTCTGTCCCTGCCATCAGAGGTGAGGCAGGTGGTGACTAGAGACAGGGCATTTTCTGTAGTGGCACCTCATTTCTGAAACACCCTCTCCCTTGAGGCTCACCTGGGGCCTACTCTACCATCTTTTAGGCACCAAGCCAAAAACATATTATTATCCAGGGTTTTAAGTAGATATTTTACCTTACTAGCTTTTTTATAATGGATGGGCCATTGGCCTGATCCAACATGGCTTCTCTTATGTTATTATGTTCTTATTCTGTTTGTGGATAGTTTTTATGCTGCTTATGTCCAGTGACTGGTTTTAATGGCTTGTTGTTTTATATTGTTATATTATTTTAATTGAAAGCAGAGCTAAGAAGAGACAGCCCAGAAATATTAGGGAGGGAGGGAGGGAGGGAGGGAGGGAGGGAGGGAGAGAAAGAAAGAGAGAAAGAAAGAGAGAAAGAAAGAAAGAAAGAAAGAAAGAAAGAAAGAAAGAAAGAAAGAAAGAAAGAAAGAAAGAAAGAAAGAAAGAAAGAAAGAAAGAAAGAAAGAAAGTTCAGGCTAATGGCATGAGATAAATAATATTTGAGGCTGTAGTGAAAAGATTTGATTTTTAAACGGTCTCCCACAATATGCATGTAAACAAAGATCAAATGGCAACTTATTCTTTCTCAAGATTCATAAAGCATAAGTTTCAGGGGAGAAGGAATGACAAGGGGATCCTGGTCAAACATTTTGTCTGTATGGAAAACCACAGCAGTACCTTGGGCAGTCTATAAATAACATTTCCCCCCCAATAGGCAGCAAAATGCCAGGAATGCACAGAGAATAAGAGTCACACATAGCCCTAGATTGCATTTAAAGGCCTTTTCTGACATTAATCAGCACACACCTGGAATACCTCAGAACTGTTAGATGCCAGATTCCACTGCAGCCATCTCCAATTTGACCAGCTGATCTTAGTACCTCTAACCCAAGGAAACCAATCATTGTGAATTCAAAAATAGGAAAGTGTGTTCTTCTGAGCAGTGGAAAGCAGGGTTTTTAAAAAATGTTTTAATATTTAATTAATTAATTAATAATATTAATATTATTTTAATAATAACAGAAAACAACATTTTCCAGAAGGACATATATTAACTTTTCATCCAAACAAACCATTAGCAGTTGACCTTAACCCTTTTCACTGGAACTGTTATGAAAATATGAGAGAGTATTATTATTATTATTATTATTATTATTATTATTATTATTATTATTATTATTATTATTATTATTATTATTATTATTATTTTCTGCTGCACTTATGATCTGATTGCCCTGCCAGGCATTTGTCTTATTCTTTTTAATCTACCATTCTGTGCCTTGTATAGTATTCTCAATCCTGTGAAGAAAAGCTTGCATTTTAATACACTGTTTTCTTTCGGCTTGATAAAATTATTTAACTTATTCATTTATTCTCCACAGTTTGAACAGAGTTTTTGTGATTCCCCCCCTTCCCCAGGCCTTCAGGAATGAAACTAATCAATAGTAAAAGCCTTGGACTTTGAGGCCTTCCAGGCTACATCAGAATAGTTTTAACTTCAATGCCAATAAGGCATCAAGTGGATTAAATATCCCCCCCCCCCCGGCTCACATTTTGCTTTCAGGCATATTGAGATAACCAGAAATAAACTGCTGACCAGCGAGCAGTAGCTCGTGGAACTACTTCAGTAAAAAATGAGATTCATGTTGCGATCACATGCACAATTAGCCCCAACACAGGTGCGAATGCTGGGTGGATTAAAGGAGCGCGATTACACAACATCTGGGAAGTGCCCCGCAGCCACTGGCAACCCATTTTGCTCTGCCACACAAGCGGATTTAAAAGACACCTCAGAAAGTCTGGTAGCAAATGGGTTGCTACAGATCATAGACAAACTTTCCCGCATCTGATCGCTCCAGTGCACTCTCATGGTGTCAGGATGGTCTGATCAGGCCATCCCAACTCTGTGCCATTGTTTTTTGCCCTCCTCAGTATGCGCATCATCGCACACTCCATAGGGAGCCCTTAGGGCTGAGGTGCGAATCATCGATCCCATGTTTAAGTGCATCAGAGACAAATGGCAAAAAACCCCACAAACCCAACTTACCCACGGTTTTGTTTGATCATGCAGGGGTGGGCTGTGCCCGCAGCTTCAAAAGACCATGTGATCACACAACTGTGGGTTTCCACCAGAGGAAATAGCCTCTCCCCCCCACACTTTATCTCACATGTGTGACCACAACCTCATTTTCAATCTCACTTGCATCCACAAAAGGGAAGACTGTTAAGGATTAAACTCACTCCAAATGTCTGTATATAGGATATATTAAGTAAGTGTTTAAATTACAAATAAATATCTATAATGAGTTGGTGGTCCACAACCCCAAACAAATACTGGTTGGAGAGCCAGTTTGGTGTAGTGGTTAAGTGTGCGGACTCTAATCTGGGAGAACCGGGTTTGATTCCCCACTCCTCCACTTGCACCTGGCTGGATGATCTTGGGCAAGCCATAGCTCTGTACCAGCTGTTCCCTCAAGGACAGCTTGGGAAAGAGCTCTCTCAGCCCCACCTACCTCACAGGGTGTCTGTTGTGGGGAGGGGAAGGGAAAGGAGTTTGTAAGCTGCTCTGAGACTCCCTTGGGGAGTGGAGGGCGGGGTATAAATCCAATCTCTTCTTCTTCTTCAAAGGGAGGTGTGATCTTGCAACTGTGTGTCAAATTCCTCTGGAGGAAATAGCCTCGCTCCCCCCCCCCCCCCCCGGCCTCAACTGGCGTGTGTGATTGCAACCTCAGACATTTCAAGTATATTTAATCCTTGATGGTCTTCCCTTGGTATTTTTTCTGCTGTTTTCAACAAGGATGTGGGCACTGTATTCTGGGAGCTGGCCCAAGACTACTGGTTCATATAGTTTTAATTGTTTTAAGAAACAATGCAAAAAACATGGGGTGGAAAAAAAAACCAATGCTCCCTCTAAGCTGTGGAGTCTTGTGAGCATAAATTCTACTTGTGAGCTACTGGCATGAAAGCTGTGAGCAAGCGATTTGGCTGCTGCATAAATGAACTGGCTCTGGAGCCATCTTTCCCGAGCTAAGACAAAAATGTGTGAGCCAGAGGCTAAAAAACTGTGAGCTAGCTCACACTAACTCAGCTTAGAGGGAACACTGGTGACAGGACAGCTCCTCACTATTTAGTTCTTCCTTAATCACCATGGAAGTCCTTAGCAATCCAGGGTCAGTGTTGGCATGTTTGGGGGGGGGGACTAATTAAATCCTGCCATCATTTTATTGATGATGCTCACAACCTAATTGCTCATTTCACCTTAGCTATGGGCAACACAATTAATCGAAGATGTTAGAGCAATCAAGCGGGGGGGGGGAACAATAATGGTGTGTACTAAGGGTGCCTTGCTTTCCCCTCAGTTGTTCTAGCTGGGCTTTGAAAACTTACTCCGTTGAGTTTAAGTTACGCAAACAATTTAGAAGACACAGCATGGTAACTGTGGTTTAAAGCAATTCAGTAACGCAGCTAGGTTAGGTGTTGTCCCCTGCTAAATAGACAAATGCACCTGGTTTTTCCACATCTTCCCAACAGTGCCTTGAAAACGATCTGATTTTTAGGAATGTCTGTCAGGGTTCCATGAACTGGGAGAATGAGAGTCCTCAACACAGTGACTGTGGGGGCACTCACTGCTTTGGAGGGTGGCTGCTTTGGAGGATGGACTTGATGGTCTTATACCCTGATGAGGTCCCTCCGCTTCTTAAACCCTCTCTTCCCCAAATTCCACCCCCCCAATCTCCAGGAATTTCCCAACCCAGAGTTGGCAACCCTACAAATGAGAGAAATAGAACTGACCAAAACAGCTATGATAGCGGTCAGGGGACATACGTGGACCAAAGCCAAAGGGGACAGTGGCTGCAGTGAAATCCAGAATCACAGGAGTACAAACACAGTGGGATCTAACCCACTGTGGCTGCGTTCAGACTGGCAGTTTGGCCCGATATAGGCACCTTTCACAAATGGATTAAATGGGCCCATTCACACAGCCACAGCTGTCAGCCATTCCCCGGGCATACTCACCCTGTCAGAGGACAACTTGGAGCCGGGTTAAGAAGCCACCACCTCTGAAGTGGAGTTTTTGTTTCCTCGCAAACTCATCGCACATGGCCAGCTGTCTGAATATGGGGGAGTGTGCACAGAATGGCTTAAGGTTTGGCTGTTTTTGCAGTTTTTGCAGTGCACTCCGTGGCTGAGGCACTACAATAGTGTGGATGCTTTCCCATGGGATGTCTCCGTGGGTAACCCACAGTAGGGTGTGCTGTGTGGCTGATATGTCCCACAACATTTTAAACTGGGTCAATTAGAGGTGGCACTAAATCGCGGCAAGCTGCCAGTCTGTCCTCAGCCTGTGGCTATTATTCTGTGCTGAGTTGATTGCCCTTTGATAGTTGGTACAATTTTTTCTTCATTGGTTGGAGTAATCAAAGGAGAAAATTGAAGAAAATAAAAAGAACCATGGTAAGTATTTTGCCTGTGGTCACTCAACCCTTAGTTTACGTGGCCCAATGTGCAACTTTCAATACAATAACCTTTAAAATCCACAATAAAATCCAAAGCAATCGATTACAATAAATACCAATTTAAACTGTGCTTCCAATTATAATATAAAACAGATGGCATAGGGTCAAGTGCGGTCTTCCATGGCCAGCAGGGCCGGGCTGCCCAGGGTAATCCGCATCATCAGCTCGTAACATAGGGCATAATCAGGTACGGGCAGTGGCAGCTCCTATTTGAAAGCCTGGCGGAAGAGCTCTGTCTTGCAGGCCCTGCGGAACTGCATAAGGTCTCGCAGGGCCCTGATCTCACCTGGGAGCTCATTCCACCAGACAGGAGCCGCCACCGAAAAAGCCCTAGCCCTGGTTCCGGCAAGCCTGGCCTCCTTAGGTCCCGGCACGCAAAGTAAATTTTGAGCCCCCGACCGAAGTGCTCGCTGGGGTATGTATGGGGATAGGCGGTCCCTCAGGTATCTTGGACCCTGGCCATATAGGGCTTTGAAGGTCAACACCATAACCTTGAAGCGAACCTGGTATGCTATAGGCAGCCAGTGCAGTGCCGCAAGCACAGGCTGAACATGGTCCCTCTTAGTGAGGCCCATCAACAGCCTGGCCGTGGCATTCTGCACCAGCTGAAGCCTCCGGGTTTGCACCAAGGGCAGCCCCATGTAGAGAGTTACAGTGATCAAGCCTCGAGGTAACCATCGTATGGATCACTGTGGCCAGGTCGCTGCAGTTGAGGAAGGGAACCAACTGCCGTTCCAGCCGTAGATGATAGAAAGCTGACCTGGCAGTGGCTGCTACCTGGGCCTCCATTGTCAAGGAGGGATCCAGGAGCACTCCCAGACTCCTTACCTCCAACATGGGCACCAATGACACCCCGTCGAAGTTCGGGAGCGGGACCCCCCACCCCAGACCTCCCTGACCCAAGCACAGGACCTCTGTCTTTGCCAGGTTCAATTTCAGCCGACTTTGCCTTAGCCAACCAGCCACGGCATGCAATGCCCAGTCCAGATCTTGTGGGTCGGAGTCCGACTGGCCACCCAACATCAGATAGAGCTGGGTGTCATCAGCATACTGGTGACACCCAAGCCTCCAGACAATCTGGGCAAGGGGGCGCATATAGATGTTGAACAACATCGTGGAAAGCACCGCCCCCTGAGGCACTCCACATTCAAGTGGGTGCCTCCTGGATTGGCGCTCCCCAAGCACCACCCTCTGTCCCCAATCTTGGAGAAAGGAGACAAGCCACTGCAAGACCTGTCCCCGTATCCCCACATCGGCAAGGCAGCAGGACAGCAGCCAATGATCGACCATGTCGAACGCTGCCGACAGGTCAAGCAACAGCAACAGCACCACACAGTCCCAATCCAGATGTCTCCAGAGGTCATCAGTAAGGGCAACCAAAGCCGTCTCCGTCCCATGACCAGGGTGAAAGCCGGACTGATAGGGGTCAAGGACCGAAGCTTCATCCAGGTAATCCTGCAGCTGTAACGCCACCGCCCTCTCAATTAATTTGCCCAAATAGGGCAAATTGGACACCGGTCAGTAGTTGGCCAATTCGGCCGGGTCCAGATGTGACTTTTTCAAGAGAGGACGGACCATCACCTCCTTGAATGCCCCCAGGAACCGCCCCTCCTCGAGCAACATGTTAATAATTTCCCAGGCGGCACCTCACAACCCATCGTGGTTGGCTTTAATCAGCCAGGATGGGCATGGATCAAGGATGCATGTGGTTGGATGCACAGATGCAAGAAGCCTGTCGACTTCCTCAAGGCTGAGTGGGCTGAACCTATCTAATCCCAGCAACGAAGACGTGCAAGGGGCCTCAAGTTCAGTCACTGTTTCCAATGTGGCGGGGAGGTCACGGCGGAGCGCCAGGATTTTATCCACAAAATAGCTCGCAAAAGCCTCACAGCCAATCTCCAATTCCCTAGTATTCGGGCTGCCTTGTGGCAGAACTGTGAGAGACCGAATCATTCTAAACAATTGGGCTGGGCGTGAGCTTGCAGATGCAATCGAAGCAGCATAGAAGTCCCTCTTAGCTGCCTTGGTTGCCACCTCATAGGCTTTCATAAACATCGTATAAGATGTTCTTGTAGCTTCATCGCGGGCACGGCGCCTCCGTCTCTCCAGCCATCGTAGCTCTTGCTTCATGTCCCGCAACTCCTGGGTATACCAGGGTACAAGCCTGTTGAGAGGGCGTAGAGGGCGCTGGGAGTGATCTTGTCTATGGCCGTGGAGAGTCAACTATACCAGTCCTCCACGAGCTCATCCAACGAACCGCCAGGGGGCATGGGATCCCGCAGAGCCATTTGAAACTGCATAGGGTCCATCTGGCTCCGTGGGCGAGCTAAAATAAGCTCACCGCCTAGGGGTCGGGGTGGCATATTCAGGCGGCATATTCATATAGCTGGGAAAACTGCATCCCAGTTCTGGATTTGGGTTTTACTGCAGACTTACCTTGCCAGAGCTTCCTTCACTGAAGACACCTCCCTCTGCTCTGTCCATCTTATTATCTCAGCTACCCACTATCCTCCCACCTATTCATGTTCCATTACCTTTTCATGAATCATTAAATGGTATAAAAGTCCCTTTCTCAGTGGCCTTATTTCCACACCTCTCTGAGGCAACACAAAAAAAATCTCTCTCTAAGAGACTAAGGAAAGGCTGATTGAATTAGGAATCCTTTCATGAGAATCACCTAAATTAGACTTTTAAATTGCAGGGCAAGTTGCAACAAGATCTGACGGTGTGCTCTTGGAAGACATCTGACGCCCAGTTCAGCTGGCAACAGGTTTACAGGCCAGCAGCATTCAGTTGCTTCCGCAAACTGGTTGGGGGGGATTAGGGCTAGCAATCTCCAGGTGGTGGCTGGAGATCTCCTGGAAATACAGCTCATCTCCAGACAGCAGAGACCATGTCCCCTGGATGTCCCAACAATGCACTGGTGGGAGTGGGAGGGGAGGACGTTGGGCAGCAACACTCTAATTTTGTGGGGCAAAACTTTATGGTAGAATTAGCTACAACTGGAAAAATGGGGGGGGGGGGGGACAGGGACAGACGATCTGAACAGCCCTCTCTCGCAAACATTGTGAGAGAGGGCTGTTCAGATCGGCTCACTCGCGCATCCCTTGCGCTAAGACCTGGAAAATACTAGTTTTCCCAGGGGTCCGTAAAAGCGGGAGAAAAGCGGAAGGGTTGCGTGCGTTAGGGAGATTTGGAGCGGGAAAAGTGTGAACAGGAGATTAAGGAGCGAGAGGAAACCGCTCTAATTCCCGCTGTAACGTCAAGTGTGACCGCACCCTAAATTCAACTTGTACTTGCACTGCATCTTTAAAGAACAGTTAATAAGAGGGGGGTTTTGTAATTTCAAATAGAATTTTTGTGTGTATTCCTTCATTACAGTGTTTTTCAGATTTAGTATACTACACATACTGTATTGCCATTGTTTGTTCTACAACCATATTTCAATACAGCAGCGGAGGTGATCAATTGACCTAGCATGCCTGATCTACAAGAACCTGGTGCTAGGCCTCAGCCTCCAGTGAGAATAGGAAAACGATGTCAGTGCAATAACTAGCTTTACACCTGAACAAAGTTTGTGTCCAGAGGCACTTTTAAAACCAACAAAGTTTAATTCTGGGTACAGGGTTTCATGTGTATGGACACTTCACATGAAAGCTTATGCCCAGAATTAAACTTTGTTTGTCTTAAAGGTGTCAGAAGGGGACTTAAAGGGGACACAAACTTTGTTTAGAGCTACAGCCACAACTCTTTCTAGTCTTATGCTGAAACAGCTACCATAATTCCTAATGCAGACAACAAACCATCTATCAACACACATGGCAACTCGGGAATCAGGAAACTCCAGATGGACCAAGATGGCACCATGTTTTTGCTTGGAAGTTTCACAAAGTGGGAAAGGCTTGACTGACAGTTTCTAAGGTGATTGCAGTTTTTTTTAAAAAAATGGATCAGGTAATGAATGCATTCTGTTCTAGAGTGGACTGTGGCATCAAAAGCCAATACTGCAAATGCAAAGGGAGACCTGGCACAGTTATACCTGTCTGTATCTGTATGCCCTGAGGCCTTCAAGGAAATGACACAGGGGCCTGGTGCGGGCTGAGTACATCTGAGGGTCACGTGAAGCTTTGTATCCCACACTCCAAGGCCCCCAGCATCCAATGCAGTGCACCACGTCATGTGAAGTGGGCATCACGCATCCCACCCTCACCATCTCAACCTACCATTTCATATTTCCAGGCTGGGGCCAGAAGGAATTGTCCTAAGTCTTTTACAGAAATGCTTATGCCCTACCTGGAAACCTGGTTGTGGTGGAACTCCATCCTACTGCTAGCTTTGCCCAGGCCAGGAACCACAAAAATGACACCTCCATCCTATCGGTACATAAGGTATGGCTACCAATCTCCAGGTAGCACCAGGAGATCGCCTCCTATTACAATCGATCTCCAGATGACCAAGATTGGTTCCTTTGGAGAAAATGGTTGCTTTGGGGGGTGGACTGTATGAGTTTATACCCTGCTGAGGCCCCTTCTTTCCCCATACCCCTCCCTCCCTGAGCTCCACCCCCCAAAACTCCTGGAATTTTCCAGTCCAGAGCTGGCAACCCCATCGGAAGGACTCTGGAGATGAGGACTAGGCGTGAACAGAAAGCATTCCTGCAGCAGCATTAATGTGCCACAACCACCGTCCCCACCACCCCCATGTGCGTTTTTAAGAACTTGGCTGTTACGTTCTGTACACGATTCTCTAATTTGGACTTAAAGACTCTTTAGTGTTAATTTACTTCCTGCTATGTACCCTGCGACATGTCTGGGCATGTTCGCCTGTAATGCTAAGCGATACCAGCCTGAGCTTCAGTCCCCAGAGAACAATAGATCCTAGGAGCCTGATGGTCCCCCTATCAGAGGCTTAGGATATTCAAATGGACCTATGATAGCCTCTGGCAGGAACCTAATCCCTGTGTACCCAATCCCCCACAGGGGGTGAAGTCGGGGGTGCAGTTTACCTGTAATATAAGCAGGCTCCCTGACCACTCTCCCCCATGCTTGTTCCTGACCACCTAATAAAAGAGCCATGCTGAAAATCACTTCACTGGCCTCCCGAGTCCAGTACTCTTCATTGGCTTTCCCTGTCTTTATCGTGTACCCCCCCCCCCAAAATGTCCTACTTTAAGCACAGTGCTGACCTTGTAGAAACCTCATATACTTTCAAGCCCATGAAAGTCGAAAGCCCTGTGCGGGGACCAAGGACTCGCGTCAGATATTTCAAACACGCTTGAAAATGTTGCCTGCTCCCTGTGCTACTCCCATCCCCCCCCCCCCTCCTGTGTCTCACTCCTTTCTTTACAAGCCATGGTTATTTTTTAATGAAGCAGGAGCTTTGTACCTTTTTGACACATTTATCCTTTTTTTTGTGGTTGTTGCATTCTTCGACAAAGTGATCATTTGTGCACTACCTCTAGAGTTGTTATAATCTTGCAGCAAAAAAAGAAACCCATTCTTCAAGGAGAAATATAACCAAACATTTCCTCCCCACTTCATGTACGTCTTTAGGTACATATAATCTTTGTGGGATACCTTCAGACTTAGCTTCACTAGGCGTCAGCTTGCATGTGAACGTCAGACTGGGGTCTTACAACGTTGTGCTAGATTTGCACTATTTCCGTATGTCTGTGAGGACTCTTAATATGAGGATTTCCCCCCCGCAGCTTTTGCCTCCGGATTCATCCCACTCCAGATTGCCAGTCTGTCCTCAGCCTTTGTCTTAACCTGGGAGCTGCTCTCTGACCCCTCCTTTCTCTTTCGCTTTGTCCTCTCATCCTTTTCACATGGCCTTCCATGGAGACATATGTATCTGTAGGCCTCTCCTGTAGAGACAATGCCCTCATAATTCCATGCACAGGATGCCAGACAGGCTGGCCATTTGTGATCGGGAAAGGACTCGTTAGATTAAGCTTTTCTCTCTTCTTTTGAATGGATCTGTGATCTGTGAACTGGATCTACTTGAATAAATGTAAGTTTACCTTTCTTGCAATATGCTTCTTGGGAGTTTTATTTACCCCACTCAGGATCACGCTTCTATGACTGGGCAAAACTCTGTATATTAACGTAATATTCCAGTAGGAACAACTGGATTTGAGTCCAGTAGCACCTTAGAGGGGAGGGAAGGAGGCTTGGCGGTGGCCTGATCTCATCAGATATTGGAAGCTAAGCAGGGTCAGTACTTGGAAGGGAGACCTCTGAGGAAGACTCCGCAGATTAAAGCAATGGCCAACCACTGCTGCTTCGGACTTGCCTTGAAAGTCCCTTGTTGGGGCTGCCGTAAGTCGGTAGCAACTTGATGGCACTTTACACACACATGGCACCTTGGAGACCAACAAGATTTTAGGCATATAAACTGCAGACTAACATAGCTACCCTCTGAAACTAGTATAGCTGAATGGGATGGAGTTGAACTCCTCTGTCTGCCTCCCCTAGCTTGTCCTGAAAGGGAGCCCGAGCAGATGGAAAGCACAGATAATGGGCCTCCATGAATACTGACTCAGTGTCAATAACAGGTCCAAAATCACAGGTGTAGGCAGTTAAATGCAAGACCCTGTTTGGAAATGCCAGTCCCGTTACCACCTGGAGCTTGGCTTATCCATATCTAACTCATGGTGATCAAGTACAATACAGCTGTCCAAAAAGAAAGCTGAAGTTGGCAGGGCACTAAAAAGGCAGCAGAAGAGAGGTTTTCCAGTTTGGTGTAGTGGTTAAGTGCGCGGACTCTAATCTGGGAGAACTGGGTTTGATTTCCAACTCCTCCACTTGCACCTGGCTGGATGACCTTGGGCAAGCCATAGCTCTGTACCAGCTGTTCTCTCAAGGACAGCTTGGGAGAGAGCTCTCTCAGCCCCACCTACCTCACAGGGTGGGGCTGAGGGGAGGGGAAGGGAAAGGAGTTTGTAAGCCACTCTGAGACTCCAAGTGAGTGGAGGGCGGGGTATAAATCCAATCTCTTCTTCTTCTTCTTCTTCTTCTTCTTTCTAAACACAGGCGGGATGCAGCTGGATACAGTACCCAGCTCCTTCCAAGCTGTTTTCAAATGTCCTTGCTAGTGAGCTTGTTAATATTTCCAGTGCCAGCAAGTCCATGAATCTCGCACAAGCAGTTGCTTACAGCAACAGGCACAGGACGAGATAGCCTGTCATCAGACACTTCCTCAGTGGAAATGTCTACCCATGGCTTATCTAATAATGGTAACTATCCAGTGCTTCTAACATCCATATTTTTCACACTTTCTGCATTTCAAGAAGCTGTTTCCATATCACCGCATCTTCTGAGGATCCTTTGTGCATTCATCATGGAACTCCCACACATTGCAGAAGATTCTGGAGCATGTCCTACACCTTACTCATGCTGAGTACTGGCCAGGTCTCTCTGGTCTCGTGGTTGCTCCACATGAATTGAAGGTGCACCCCAGAACATATCCAACATTCTTAGTGGCTATACACTGTTGACACTGGTCAATTATAGTAAGTAAGTTGTCTTTCTGAGTAAATTCTCAGCTATTACTGAGGTATGGAGACTCCTATAAGCTTGCAAAGAATCCTAGGAGTCCCCTGGAATATAATCATCTTCAGAAACTTCCCAAGGAATGACTTCCTGTTCTTGGCACCAGCCATGCCTATGACTCATTCTGCCGTGTTCCACACATGATCTACCCACTGCAGGGGCGTAGAGTTTTGGAAATCTGGGGGGGGGGGGGGCTCCTTAGTGCGCACATTTTGTGCGCGTGCTCGCTGGGATGATGTTCTCCCCCCCTCCCTGGGAAACCACCCTGCCTCCCCAGGCCTTTCCGAGGCCCGCCAGCCGCTGCTGCCGGTGCCTCTCTCCCCCCCCCCACCCCTTCCCTCTCCAGCAGCTGCCGCCGGGCCCCAGAAGGAGTGGCACACTTTGCAAACTTTGCTGCCAACCGACCGACCAACCGACGCCAAGGCTGTTCCTGGAAGGCACAAGAAAGCGAGGCAGAAGAAACAGCAGAAGAAGTCCAAGTCAGCTCTCGCCTTTCCCCTAATGAATAATTCCTCCCCCCGACGGCTGCCAGGAGCCGGCTGGGCAGAACACACAATGCACTCTCTCCACTGCGGCTCCCAGGCGCCTCCTCCGCCCCTTCCACACACACACCCCCGGCAAAGCGGTGAGCGGCAGAAGATGGTGCACTTCTGCGGCCGGCCACCAGCCGGTTTGCCTTCCCAGCCTCTTGTTTACTAGCCCTGGCCGGGAGCCCCTGCCCGGGCGGAAGCTCAGCAGTGGAGGGAGATGCCCCCACTGAACAAGGCGGGGAGGAGGAGAGAACTGGTCTGGCGTGTTTCTGCACCTTTAACTGCAACAATCCGGCACCAGAGGGCTGTTGAAAGTAGACAGGGTTCAGTACAGGGCCGGATTAAGGTGCTCGGGGCGCTGGATAGACGAGGGTGCCTCCCCAGGGAGGCGCGGCGGCAGGCACTCCGTTTTCCCGAGGGTGGCTGAGCCCCCCTGGGAAATTTCGGGGGTGGCTCAAGCCCTCGAGCCCCCCCCCCCCCGTTACTCTATACATATGACCCACTGCTCCCTGTGATCTGTCTGGAACCCACTCCCATCCTGCTCCTGCATTACAGCTTAGAGGTACCATGCAGGGGTAGCAGTTTTCAAATGAAAAGTCAACAACTTTTGGATGACTAAATGAGACAGTGGAGAAGGCCAAGCAGACAGGAGTCTCACAGAGAAGGCAGTAACTCTGCCACAGTGGACAGCCAGTACCCCTTTTGATCAGCCCAGGAGGGGGAGACATTATGGAGGTTCAGATCAGTTTACTTGTCTCAGAATGAGGCTTCTTCAGGCTTGTGAGGAATGGCTTGTGAGGAAAAGCAGCCAGTATGGCTGGAGAGCCAATGAAAACGGTGGAAGAAGTGGGGAGATGCTGGGGAGGCAGAGGGGGAGCCCGGAGTCTCAGAGGGAACAGAACTGAGTGATAATGACACCTCTTTAGTCAAAATCAAATGGGTAGGAGATTGCAGGGGCTATGAACCACATTTTTTTGCAGTTCAGTTCATGCTTCATGGCTGAGCTGCAAACCTTACCACAAACCTTTCATGAACCAAACTGGTTTGTATCAGTTCATGAGCCATTTAAAGTTTAAACCCCTGATTTCTATTCCCCACGGCTTTTTGTGGGGAGCAGAAAGCAGCTGAACTCAGCTTTTTTGTGAGATGAGCAGAAAGCAGGGGTTCAAATCCCTGCTTTCTGCTCTTCACAAACCATGACAAACTGCATCAAAATTCATGAAAGTACATGGTCGTTCTTCAGTTCACAAACATCACTTCGCGAACCACTCACTGCCCAAAATTTGTGGTGAACTTTAGTTTGTCAACAAGTTCCTGCCCATCCCTTGTGAGAGACTTGTCTGAAGAAGAAGAAGAAGAAGAGATTGGATTTATACCCCGCCCTCCACTCCCCAAGGGAGTCTCAGAGCGGCTTACAAACTCCTTTCCCTTCCCCTCCCCACAACAGACACCCTGTGAGGTAGGTGGGGCTGAGAGAGCTCTTTCCCAAGCTGTCCTTGAGGGAACAGCTGGTACAGAGCTATGGCTTGCCCAAGGTCATCCACCTAGGTGCAAGTGGAGGAGTGGGGAATCAAACTCAGTTCTCCCAGATTAGAGTCCGCGCACTTAACCACTACACCAGACTGGCTCTCTTGTTTCTGAGCCTTGTTTCTTAGGTACAAACAATATGATATGTTCCAGGGACTCACTTTGAGTCTCAGTGGGAAAGACAGATTATAAATACACTATAAAAAAATAATTCCTGGGTCCGTCCCAGAAACTGTCAAGCAGACATGCAGTGCGAGTACCCAGAAAACTTGGCAAGCAGGGGTTTGATTTGAATGGGGACTACACCATGCAGTTAGAAAGTTTAAGCCTTCTCCCATGGCCTTTCCCTGACCTGAAATGTCTCAGGGGAGCCACTATTACCAACAGTCCATGCATGTTTCCATAAAGAGATCTGAATCAGTCCCCCAGGCACCTAAGTTTCACTTGGAACTCTCAGTGAGTGTGGTGTAGTAATTAGAGTGTCAGACTAAGGCCTGGGAAAACCCAGGTTCAAATCCTCACTCATGCCATGGAAGGTTGCTGGGTAACCTTGGGCCAGTCATACTCTCTCAGCCTTACCTACCTCACAGGGGTGTTGTGAAGATAAAATGGAGGCGAGGAGAGTGATGTAAGTGGCTTTGGGTCCTCATTGGAGAGAAAGGTGGGGCATAAATGAAGTAAATAAATGAATATTTGTTTCATAGTCCACAGGGATGAACTGGGTGTAATGATCCACCCCCATCCCCATTCTCCTTGCCTGTGAGTGTTCGAGAGGCAGTGGGGGGATCTCTGTGTGTATGGGGGTGCTTGCATCCACTTGCTCCTGACCCTCCTATTGCATGGGGTAGATAACAGCCACCGTTAAAACTATTTGCCCTCCCTTGCTGTCAGCAGTTTGAGGCACTGACAGCAGTGCCCTGCACATATGCGCTGGCTGCAGTCCTCCTGCCTGCTAGCCCTCTAGTCCAATCAGGATGTTTAGCCTATGTGTGGATTAATGGTCAGGCTGGTGGATAAGAACGTTTTGGACACAGTCTGTGATTTTGAGAAGGACATCTTTATTGACTAAGGCACATCTCTCATCTCTAGTAGCACTAGGAAGCTAGTATCAGAACAGCAGATGGGTCAATTAATTAATTATCGTATGGCATTGTGTGTAGAATGGTCAAGAGATCCTAAGATTATCTGGCAGCCAGGAAGTTCTAGCTCTTTTAGCATTATGCACCACTAGGTGGTGAGCTAGACTTATTTTTAAGGCAAGAGAAGTTTCAGAAGTGGTTTGCCATTGCCTGCCTCTGCATCATGACCCTGGTAATTCCTTGGAGGTCGAACTTCCAAATAGTAGCCAAGGCCGACCCTCCTTAGCTTCTGAGATCTGACTGGATTGGGCTAGTTGGGACTATTCAGGTCAGGGCTTACAGAAACTTAATGAAAAGAAACAGAACCAAGAAGTGAACTAAGTTGTACAGGTCAGTCACTGGTTTTTACCTTGAAATTCCCATCAAGGGAATGGAATGGATACAAGCAAAGGTACTTTGAAACAGAGGCTGGTCAAGGCAAAGTTCACTCCTTTTTTGCCTCATTCCCTGATTCTTGGCTTATATACTTTCACACAGTGCGTTAAATCTCATTTTCTTCTTACTGGGATGGCTTCTCTCTTACCTATCCTGAAAGTGGGGGAATTGACTCCACACACTTCCTGCCATCCCCCTTGTGTGTGTAAAATGCCATCCAGTTGCACCTAAGTAATGGTGGCCCCTCATGGGGCTTTCAAGGCAAATGGTTTGGTGGTCTCCCTTCCATGTACCAACCCAACTTAGCTTCCAAGATCTGATGAGACCAGGCTATCCTATACCATTCCACTTCCCGCCATTCCCTTACCTCATCATATTCAGAAGTTTATGCTTCTAACTGAGGATATCTAACTGAGGATAACAGTGATCTATCTTGCCTCTTCCTGGAAGGTGAGCAAATTGTTATCACTTCCCTGCCTATCGCCATAAAGGGGAACCAGTGTTAGCCAAATAGCCTTATTTATTAATGAACATGGGGAATTATGAATTTAAAATGGCAACAGGCATATAAGGGAGCAATAACCTATATATACAGGAGTCCCACTTTTATCCACTAACCCCAAAATAGATGCAGAGACCAGATCTTAAAGAAGTGGTTTCTTTACTGTAGAAATACGCACACACAAAAAATAAATTCAGTCACGCAGACATCAACACGGAGCTAAGAAATATAGACCTGAAATGTTACAGAGATGTTCGCATTAGCAGGTAAATCGTTGGATACGTACCAGTCCTGACGAGGTGAAGTGATCCTGCTGTGGAAAAGGGATGGGGGAGAAGACTGTAAGGTAAGGGGGTCTTGTTCTGGCCGGCAGAAGCATGTGGTGCAGCACTGAAACCTAGGCTGATTTCGCACTGGCCAGTTGCCTCTCATTCTCTCTGGAATTTCCCCTCCCAGTTTCCTCCAGAGTATTTTCTTCATTTTCCCACTTGGAGCCTCAGCCCTTTCGATATAGCATGATGAAGGGATGAAGGGTTTTCTCCCAAAACATTTAGAAACTCCCACAATAGGGCCTGATGAAAGGCGGGCAAGTGGGTGTGTTTTCATTTTGGGTTCTCCCCCGGAGCAAACAGGAAAATCCTCTAAAAACAGAATTTGTTTGCTCCGGTGCAGCAAGGTGATACTCCAGAGCAAAATGTGAGCCCGGAGCAACTGGTGTGAAATTGACCAGAAGCTCTGGTGCAAGGATGAGGGCAAACCTGGGGCAAACGCTAGTGCGAAATCGGCCCTAGACTCTGACAGGGTTAGGGAGGGGAAGCCAGAGAGAGCACATGTTCTCCTTTTCTACTAAAAGGGACTGGGTAGGCTTGCCCTGGTCAGTCATGTGGTCCCCAGGAAGTCTGGGGGAAAAAAACAGTTCTGGATGGTCGGGAGACAACCAAAAGAAGGGATTAACAATTGGGCAATTGACTTAATGTTTTTAGCCGGTGACGCTTTTCAGAGGGGAGGGACAAAGACAAAGCAGGAGGAAAGGAAGTCCTTTCAGGTGCTTGACCGACAGCTGGGCTATCCTGATGGGCTCAGGAGGGGTGAGTCAGTCAGTTAACTGAAACTGCACATCTGTTGTCTCGGGGTAGTGTTGCTGGAAGGAGGTGGTGGTGGGGAAATGCCGACATGTTGGAGATGCTGCTCATACTGGCATTTAAACAAGAAAGTTCATGTTGCCTTTGCAGAGCATGGCTTCTCTATAACTCTGGGTGCTGGTTTCACATGGCTGCAGGTTGCAGGGAGGCTAGCATGTCGTCTACCTGAATTCGCAGTCATCTTAGGGAGTCAGGGAGGATGGCATTGGGTCTTCCATGAGTCCACATCTGGTTCAACATGTGTCAGTCTAAGGTTTCCCTCATCTAGGCACATGTCTCTTTGTCCAGTACATTGGCACTGTCTCACAGTCACCAATTAGTCCATTTTCCCTGGCACACTCTTTGCACAGTCCAGATATAGAGGTATATCACAAGTCCATACTTTATAAGAAGCTTTAGTTCTCAGGCAAGAGCCTTTTCTCTGAACGAGGGGCCTCTCAGGGTGTTAATCTAGGCACCCTGCATTTCCAATCACAACAACAAGGACTGAGCAGAGAACAATGTACTATATAGTTAGGTCGTCACATACACCTTGAGGTCCTCATTATACATGTGGTATAATTGGAAATGTAGGCAACTGAAATAGGATATGCTAAAAGGGAAACCGCTCGGTATGCCTCTGTTGCAAGTGTTGGCCCACTTTTCATTCCCAGAAGCCTATGCAGAGCTAAATCTGGGGAAAGACTGCTTATGCAGAAAATAATAATAATTTAAAAATGCAGTGCCTCCTGTTCTAGCAAAGAACCTGACTCCTGGGTTCTTACTAAGCATTCTCAGAATTTTTTTAAAAAGAGATGAGATCAGAATGGAACTAGGCAGGTAGGGGGCATTGCATTATGTCTTGATTAACCCATAATTACACATTGCAGGCAAAAAACCTCCGATTGCAGATTTAAAAATAGCAGATTTAATTTTAGAAGGCAAAAAAAATAATGTGGAAGAGCTACCAAATAAACACAGACCTCCGTCCAATCAGTGCTGAAAATACTTGCATTTAAGAAGTCCAAATAAATTAGGAAAGGAAATAATTAAACTTCAAGGAATTTATTTTTTGACAATAAACTCGGGAGCTTAAGGAAATGCTCTGAGAAAGTCTTTCAATATTGCATACCTCTGGAGGAGAGATGCTGTGGAAATATCCCTTTTGTGACTATCATATGTGTGGTTTAGCAAAACAAAAAACAAAAACAACTTGTTATAGGTATGCCTCAGATATGAGGATTGCATCAGTGTATCCAGCAGGGAAAAATAAAGTATGATTAGATTCTTGAATTTATATGCAAAAAGTGAGAAAGAGCAGAGAACAGCTTCCTTCCCAAGTCATCCTGAATATAGGTTTCAGACATAAGCCAGCATGGCCCCGCTGGTGGAACTCCTGGTGGCACCTGAGTTTTGGCCACTGTGTGACACAGTGTGTTGGATTGGATGGGCCATTGGCCTGATCCAGCATGACTTCTCTTTTGTTCTTGGGTTTTTATGGTGTGGTGGATAAACAGACTAGGATGTGGGAGACTCCAGTTCTAATCCCCACTCTGTCATGGAAGCTAACTGGGTGACCTTGGACCAGCTACTGTCTCTCATAATAACCTACATCACAGGTTGGCTGTTGTAAGGGGGACAATGTCGTAAACTGCTTGGGTTTCTATTGGAAAGAGAAGCAGGGAATAAATATCTGGGCTGGAGGTTGAAAAGCCTACATGTTGCTCTGTGAAACTTTGTGGAAAGTTTCATGGAATTTTAGTTTAAAAGAGGAGGTAGAATCCAGTAGAGAGTCAGAGAGTCTGCTGTATTTTATATCTATGCTAGTTTCTTAAAACCTGTATAGGTGATAGATAGATAGACAGACAGACAGACAGACAGAGATCTGGGGGAGCCAGTTTGGTGTAGTGGTTAAGTGTGCGGACTCTAATCTGGGAGAACCGGGTTTGATTCCCCACTCCTCCCCTTGCACCTGCTGGATTACCTTGGGCAAGCCATAGCTCTGTACCAGCTTTTCTCTCAAGGACAGCTTGGGAAAGAGCTCTCTCAGCCGCACCTACCTCACAGGGTGTTTGTTGTGGGGAGGGGAACGGAAAGGAGTTTGTAAGCCACTCTGAGACTCCAAGTGAGTGAAAAGCGGGATATAAATCCAATTTCTTCTCTTCTTCTTCTTCTTCTTCAGAGAGAGAGAGAGAGAGAGATGCTTTCATGGAGCCTGCAGTGGCTCAATGTTTAAGACGCTGAACTGCAGACAGGAATCTCAGTAGCTCAGCAGTTTGAGACCCAAGTGCCACGTGATGGAGTGAGCTCCTGTCTCTGGTCCCAGCTCGTGCCAACCTAGCAGTTCGAAAGCAAGAAATTGCAAGTAGATAAATAGGTACCGCTTCGGTGGGAAGGTAACAGCGTTCCATGTGCCTCAGCGTCTAGTCATACTGGCCACATGACCACGGAAACATTTTTGGGTAGTGCTGTCTCTTTGGCTTGGAATCAGAGATGAGCACTGCATCCCTAGAGTCATATTCGACTGGCTTTCGAGCAAGGGAAACCTTTACCTTTACTATATGCTTTTATAATTTTTTAAAAAAACAAAAAGAGACTTTGGATCCTTTTCTGTAGCAGAATAACCCTATTAATGGACTCTTGCCCATTTCTGGTGGACTAAAGGCTGGCAACTGAGGGAACTGGATAGCTTGATGGCTTCCTAGGTCTTTGTGTGGTCTTGCCTCCCTGAACAGGATGTCTGTGACAAGCTGCTCAAGTCCTGAGATCTTAATAGATCTGGGGACTGAAAACAGCCGAAAACAGAATGTTCAGCTGCCGAACACGCATGCCGAGGAATGCATGGCCTCCCCATCCCTACTCATAAACCAGTCAGTTCAAATCAAGCCCAGGAGAGTTTCCTCATTCCCAGTTTTGCAAATGATAAGTTTCTTGTACGCCTGCCTGCTCTGTGTGTGTTTGCAAAGTTTAAACAAAGCACCGCATTTTCTATTGAATGTCAACCCGTTCCCACCACCCGGGATTATGCTAAACATATGCAGGCTTTCTTGAGGAACAGCTGTTCCTGCTGCACGCTGTGTTCTCAGGGATGGGATTCCACTGGAGACTCAGAAGCTTGCAAAGGCAGAACAGTATGGAAATCGTGACTCCTACAACTGGAGCCCTAGTCAACTTCCAAAACGAAAATATCTTTCTGGACCCGCGCATGTCTGATAAGAATAATCTCTTTAACCAGAGTAGTCAGATCAATGTGAAAATACAGCATGACATCATCATTTGAATTGCAACCAAGCCATATGGCCCAGTATCCTAAAAATAAAATGGTGGCTTTCCTCAAATATGCCATAGAACAGTTTTGATGCTCGCTAGGCTGTTATAGAAATTTGAGCCAGAGGAGGGCCTGTTCCATCCAGTTAATTTAGTTATCTCTTAAGCCTGGTCCATGCATGCAGCAGAAGGAGGTGGTAAAAAGGGGAGAGAATGTTGGGGATTGTAAAATAATTTGTACCGTGTGAGACTGCAGTGAGGGCAGACATTAATTCAAAGTTCCCCTATAATAACAGTTCTCTGTAAGTAGGAATTAAGCACAGTAGGTGAAGGGTTAAGGTAGAAATTTCTCCCTGATGTGTGTGTTTTTTTTTTAATTTGAAGAGAGTATTCATATAAGGGAATAATTAAAAATGTAATCCCTCTGCTGTATTCTAAAGTCATACAGTTAGATTGACCAGGATACTGACCGCAGTAGGTAAATCCCGGCCTTGCCAGCTCACCCCTGCTTTTCCAGCAGGAGAGAACAGGGTATGATGTCACAGATGAAGGGACATCACTTCTGGCCATTGGGTCTGTGATCCTCAAGAAATATCCCCCATCTCTATGGTTTTCACCATAGTGATTGGAGGAATTCCTAGACCAGCATGGGAGGAGTAGTGATGAAACTTTTGGGAGATGACTTGGAAGTGATGTTGCAGTTTCAGAAATGCTTCCCTTTGCTATGCTACACCCAGCAAAAACCGCTGCTGGGTTAGAAACCCTATGTACAGCCCGTTCTACCATGTCAACCATGTCTGCTGCATGTGTAGACCAGACAGTAGTCAATACCGTGGTGAGAACAGCTAAGGAGCTGGACTAGGGGTCATTCCATGCTACGACCTTCTTGCAGTGCTTGGTTGTTTCTTTTCAGCATTCATCTGTGTGTGACATTACAATGCAGACTCCAGGTGGGTAGCCATTGGTCTGCAGCAGCAGAACAAAGTTTGAGTCCAGAGGCACCTTTTAAGACCAACAAAGTTTTATTCTGGGTAGAAGCTTTTGTGTGCATGGACACTTCTTCAGAAGTATCTGAAGAAGGTGTCTGAAGAAATGTGCGTGCACATGAAAGCTTATACCCAGAAGAAACCTTTGTTGATCTTAAAGGTCCCACAGGACTCAAACTTTGTAATGGAGACTCCACACATCAATGGATATTGCATTACTGAAATATACCGCTTCCTGAATTTCCTATCCACACAACAAGTGGTTCTCTTCTGATCATGACTTCCTCCCTCCTTGATTGTTCACTGATATTTAGCAGCTTTTACTCTGCTTCTGTCCCCAGTGGAGTTCCCAAAGTAGCTCACCAATATCATTTTAAGAATGCCTACAAATAAACACAACACTTAGCTCACATCTTATTCTGCCACTGCTAGCAAGATGTCCTCCAGATTCCATATAACTATCCCCTATCTTCACTGGATTAGTAAACTGACTCAGCATAGTTTCCAGGGAGTCTGGCAACCCTCTCCCTATGGGGCTGCACTAGAATCATGGCTCACTCTGGCTAGAAAACCCAAGCTCTCCATTTCAAACTCCAGTTTTCTTCCCACATGGTAAGAAATTGATGCTACGCCTGTCCGGAAGTGGCTCCCCACCCACCAAGTTTACCTTGCTGCATCAGGCCCATGAGCAACAAAGCGGAGACATAAGAGTGAGGCAGCAACTCTGGGGAAACAGCTGACTCCAGGAGGAGGCATTCCCTGCCATCTGAAAACAGACTGGAGAAGGGTGAAGGCCAGGAAGCAGGGGAAGCTGGCTCTGGCTGCCCATGCTGACCTGGTGCATGCAAGACGGCAGGAGCGAGCAGGCCCGTCCCTCCCCACACCGAGAATAAGGAAAAGGGGCAGGAACAAGGGATGAGCCTGTCCGGTTCCAAGGAGTGGGGTCAGGAGTTGGCCCTCTTTTGGGGGATGGGTGGGAGCTGTTTGCACACAGCCAGGGAGGACAGGCGGGGACTGGAGAGTTTGGAGCTGTAGAGAGGGAGATTAAGTGGGAGGTGGCTGGCGGGCCAGGGAGGAAGAGCATGGAGTCAGCTCCCAACCATTGTCAGAGCATGGAGTAGCCCGTCACTGGGAGGAGGAACCAGAGTGATTGCTTAACCCCCCTCCCCTGGCTTAATCTGAGGCCCAGCCAAGCCAACCAGGTAGAGTCGTGCCCTGGAGGACCACACAGCTCTGAGCTCCAGCCGGGCAATCCCAGGACCCAACAGTGCCTTAATATGGTTATATGCATATTGAACATCTAAATATGCCCTCCCTCGGCATCTCCTGTTTATCTGCTTTCTCTTCCCAGTTTCTTCCTCACCATCTGGAATTCCATTAATAATTTTTCTCAGTGGGCCATTTTGCTGGTTGTTTAAAATATAAATAGACACTCTGCCAACTTTTGTCAAGGGGAGTTCTTAAAATGATTTTGTTTCTGGTGATGATGTTGCACAAAAGCCATATGGGAAGTATCTAGAGCAGGGGTGTCAAACTCATTTGTTATGAGGGCTGGATCTGACATATGAGATCTTGTTGGGTCGGGCCATGTATGCAATGAAATGTAATGCCAAGTAGCAGAGATATGAACTTTATAAAGGACACAAGCAAACAAAATTAAAGGTTTTTTTAACTTAAAATAAAAACATGCTTAAAACATTAGCACTCTTGCAATATTTTATTTATTTAACAGTCTCTGATAACTGACACCTCTTGCTCTGAATTATTGTATCAACATGTCTGTGCTGTAGCAATCCTAAGTATGCTGTTCAGGCGTGTATCTGTAAGCTGCAAACCGACTTTTGATTTACTGACATTCATACAGAAATCTCATGGTCAGTACTCTGAGCCCAGGACCCAGGGAAAAACATGAAATGGTTGGGCATTGCAAGCTTTTGTACATAAATTGTTTTGTGTGCTGGTCAGGAACATGTGAAGGCACCATGACACAGAGTGAGGGCTATGTGTTTGTCTACAAAACTATAGTCTTCCCAGAAAAATAACTGCAACTCCTATGAGGCAGTGCAACAATAGAGAGGCAGCCATGTATAGTGGTCAGTATCAGTCTGCTATCTGGGAAGTCTAGGTTCAAAATCCCCAGTCTACAAAGGAAATGTGCTGGGTGAACTTGGTTTGGACACACACTCCCAGCCTATTCCACCTCACTAATACAAATTCCACTAGTAGAAGAATACCATCAAAGATTGCTAAAACAATAATAAAGTTAGTGCATACTGTAACCATAATAAGGCATAAGCTACAATATTTCCTCCTTTAAAGATAAGACACAAAGTCCATGTAGTCAGATGCAAGACCCTGCTTGGAACATGCCAGTCTCATTACCACCTAGAGGCATTTGGTAAATCTCTTTACAGTTCCACTTACACAGCCAGCAAACTATAGATGTCGAAGGAAACACATCTTCTAAGTATCTAGAATGGGCCTCTTTGCAAAGGCTGTTTGGAAAATGTTATGACTATGTGGACTCCTCCTATCAAATTATACTGACTACATGGACTTTGTGTCTTATCTTCAAAGGAGGAAATATTGTAGCTTATGCCACATTCTGGTTACAGTATGCATTAATGTTGTTGTTGTGACACCACCAACTTTATAATTGTTTAATATATTGTTTTGGCAATCTTTGATGGTGTTTTCTACTACTGGAATTTGTATTTTTGAGACCTCTGTGACACTAGTTTTTCCCCCTGTTTTTTTTTTTTTTGGATAATCCACCTCACTGCCTTACTGTTATTCCTCATCTAAATAGTTCATATTGCTTTCCTACTGAGAAAGACTGGATCCTGAGGGTATAAATAGTGATAAAGAGGAGGCACATCCAGTTGCACCAAGGAGAGTTGTAGCATAACGAGCACAACAAAACACACAGAGAGAGCATAACAAGACCAACAAAATACATACACACTGTATCAAGGCACACAAAAGCTCCTACCTTGAATAAAGCTTTGTTGGTCTTAAAGGTGTTTGGAGGCATGTGATTGAGGCAGCCAAGCAAAGGGGAGGAAGGGGAGGAGCCTCAGCCAGTGGAAGGGAAGAAAGGCTTGCCTTTGTCTCCTGTGCGATTGAGGGAGCCTGGCCAGAAAGCACGCTCTGGCTCATTCCTTCTCTCCCCCTGGAAGGAGGAGGGGAAGGAGCCTCAACCAGTGCAAAGAACAGAGGCTTGCCTATCTATCTCTCTTGTGCAATTGAGAAAATCTGGCAAAGCAAGCTGCAGCACAGCAGTAGCAGAACTGGAGAAGGAAGCAGGAGAGAGTTAGTTGCTCAAGAGCAGAACATCCACTTGGCATGCAGAAGGCCCCAGGCTCAATCTCCAGTTAAAGATCAGGTAGGAGGTGAAGTGAAAGACTGAGCCCATGGAGAACCGCTGCCAGTCTGAGTAGACAATACTGACTTTGATGGACCCAGGGTCTGACTCAGTAGAAAGTAACTTCATGTGTCCTTCCCTCCCCAGAGAGGTTATATGATTGTCAACAAATGGGCTTTTTGTTATAATGCAAGCTTCTAAAAGGAAGCTTATCTATTTCCAGGTCTCCCCAATGGCGGGTAAACATGATTTATTGGTAAGAAAGCCAAAGAGAAAGAAACGTGTACCAAAAACAAGTGACAAGAGGGGTGTGATAAATATGTAATTGTGAGAAAATATCTATAAATGCAAGTATATGATCTAGTCGAGTTATATCTCCAAACATTCAATATGAATCAATAATGCAGTGCTGTCAAGAATATGCACAGTTCACACAATAAATCCTTGCAAGAGTCATTCCCCATAGATTTCCTATATCCTGTTGACACTATAAAATCTGTTAAACTGTGTTAAATTGGTCTACTGAAAAGGGGGGGGGGGGGGAAAGGAGCAAGATTCAGTCTACAGCTCCCCAGTTGATTCTGGTTCATGAACAAATTCAATAAGTAGGTTCAATGGGCTGTGGGAAATCTTACCACTTCATAATTTTCAGCTGGCTAATGTCCTGAAGGACACGGTGCTTCCCATGTTTAATGGGGTCCAGCTGACACTTGCTGACTCAGTTAAGAGCCCAGAAGTGATCCTTGATCTAGCACTATTGACAGAGAAGCAAGTTAATGTAGGGGCAAAAATCGTAGATTGTAGGATACCCCACAGTGTTAATGGGAGCTATCGCCTTGCTTCAACTGCATCACCTTCTGCCTGTGTCATCCACTTGCTTCAAGTTTGTGGTTTGCATTGTGTGTATGTGTCAGTGGTCACTGTTCTCCCTTGCAACCAGTTAGGGTTGCTAGGTATTTACTATGATCCAGCAGGGGGCTGTCCTGTCTTCTTCCTGGAGCCTTTGGTGTGTGCACCACGATGAGGACATCACCCGGAGGTGATATCATTGTGCAGGGCACGTTGCTGGGGGGGATACTAGAGCATTCCCCCACACACACACACACAACCTAAAAAAAAAGGTTTACCGAAGGCGCGGAGAAAATGACGCGAAGCCCCGTATTAACACACGCGCCGCAGCAAAGGGTGTGAAATTGACACCCAGCGCCGGGACAAACGGAGGCAGAACGCCGGCACAATGTGAGTGGGAAAAAGCCCACAGTGTTAACTAAGTTGATGAAAAGCTGAGCTTAGTGAGGGGGAAGAGCGGGAAGGGAGAGATGCTCCACATTCCTTCGGGGCGGGTGGAGGAAGGAATGCTAACACCCGGTCGGGAACCTGTAGACATAAAAGGATTAGGAACGAATACTCTCATATGCAAAGGGGACCCATTAGGCCTTTAGATATGCAACACAGAGTAGAAAGCAACTAAGAGGAAAGGGTAAGCGAACTTTGTGTATTCCATACAGCATATAAGAACAAGTGCAGGGATTGCATAAGAACAAGTACAGGGATTGCAAGAACTGTCATGTCAGTGTCAGAATCTGCAGATTCTAACAAGGGTTCTGGGCATTAATGCTATGTATTGTAACATGACTTTGCTATGCTATGCAAGCCTGTCCCTTTATGAACTAGTTACTCATATCTAGTGCTGATTAGTTTGACCCATGTGAATGTATGCTATGTGACCCTGAGTTTATGGCTCTGACCAGGCCTGGTCTATGTAACTGTTTGTCCGGGAGAGTGGCAACTTCAAAGCCTGGGAACAATGGGCCTCTCACCCTCCTGCCTCCGCATTCCTTTCATCCCTGATGGGAGGACAGGGACCAGTTCTTATCAACGTGCGAAAGCCTTGAGGAAGGCATTTGTTATGTGAAGATGGTTACATCTGAGGGGTCTGGTTTGGGAAGGGAAATTTACTGCTTCACACCTCACCTTCTTTCCTGTGGGAAGCAAACAGCCAGGGAACCTTTTGCCCGCGGTTTTTCCCCCCTGTTGATTGGTTACCTATGGGCAATTCGAATTGTTCGGGAGGGTATATTAGACCTGCTTCCATTGTATACGTGATCTCTGACAATAATCCGAGAACCTGTACCAATGTAGAACCTGGAAATAAAGAACTGTGTTTCATCAACAAAGATCTGATCCTTGCCTACTTGGAGCAGAAGCCTCACAAGAAGGCACTGACATTGGCAACCCTACAAGCAGTACTTCTCCTACTATCACAGTACTTCTCCTACTATCATGCCTAAACTTGAACATATAAAGCTGCTTTATACTGATTCAGACCCTTGGTCCTTCAGAGGAAGTGTTGTCTGCTCAGGCTGGCAGAGGTTCTCTGGGTTCTTGAGCAGAGGTCTCTCACATCACCTGTTGCCTGGTCCTTTTTAACTGGAGATGCCGGGGATTGAACTTGGGACCTCCTGCATGTCAAGCAGATACTCTAGCACTGAGCCACACCCCCTCCTTCATCTTTGCTTATGTTGGGGTTTGTATGGGAAAGTAGCTGAGGCACATAAGGGAGCCTTGCGATAAGGATCTTTGTTGAAGGCCTCGTGGAAAGCAGATGGTGGCTATACTGAGCTCCTGGCCCTAGACCTGGCTATCCCTGTGTTACACAGAGCAGTCAGTCACGGGGCGGAATGAATGGCTCCTTCTCCGCCATTCATTACTCAGATCTGCCACTTGCCTTTTCTAGAAAACATCCTTACAGGCTGTCAAAGGTGAGCCTTGTATTAGACTCCGAGCAATACAAATGACTGCCATGACTTTGTAAATTTTCAAGGTTTTCATTACGTTTCAACCAAGGGAATGAAATCTTGACAAACTGCAACCAAAACAGTTGTCACAAGCCAATATACCCAACACTGTGCTTTCCCTCTCTCTCTCTCTCTTTGTTAATACATGTTATTTATTAAAATGCCTGGAATCAAGATAAATTTTCCTTCCTTGGTATTTATTGTTCCATCAGCTCCAAAAAAGGGAAGCTGCGAGCGCTTTGATAAATGGGCTGAGCAGACGTCTGTTTTCCACGTTGCTTCTTAAATACCGCTGTTGGTGGAAATGCAGTTTTTGTCGCCTGCAACAATAGTCTTCAGGGAATCACAACAGCATCTCCTGGAATTGCAATGCTCTGCTAGGGATTAATTATCCTTGTTCCTCAAATATGGAAAGGGGGAGGGGAGCCATAAGCACCCACACAAAAAAGCCATAAGCACAATGCAAAGTTCCATGTAATCAGAACTTCGGATCTCTGTAGTACTGATAGGGCTGCCAACCTCTAGGTGGCGGCTGGAGATCTTCTGGGATTAGAACTGATCTCCAGCCAGGTGATATCAGTTCCCCTGGGGAAAATGGCTGCTTTGGAGGGTGGACTGCATGGCATTATACCCCACTGAAGTCCCGCCCCATACCAAACTTCACTCCCTGCAGGCTCCACCCCCCCAATCTCCAGGTATTTCCCATCCTGGAGCTGGAAACCCTAATTACTGAGGAACTTTGTGAGAAACCCAGTGTGGAGTAATTAGGGTTGCCAGCTCTGGGTTGGGAAATACCTGGAAATTTTGGGGGTGGAGCCTCAGGAGGGCAGAGTTTGGGGCACTTTGCCAGAGAGTCCAACTTCTGTAGCAGCCATTTTTTTCTAGGTGAACTGATCTCTGTCACCTGGAGATCAGTTGTAATAGCGGGAGGTCTCCAGCCACCACCTGGAGGTTGGCAATCCTAGGTGTAATAGTTAGATTGTCAGTCTAGGATCTGGGAGACCCAGGTTCAAATCCCTGCTCTGCCATGGAAACTCTCTGGGTGACCTTGGGCCAGTCACACTTTCTCAGCCTTAACCTACCTCACGGGGTTGTTGTGAGGATAAAATGGAGAAGGGAATGATGGAAGCCAGTTTGTCCCCCCCCCCCCAAATTGGGGAGAATGGCAGGCTATAAATGAAGTTAATTAAAATAAATAAAAATCTGAAGGACTCTGACATGATAGTTCTTCTGAGGAGGGGGGGGGTCAAACATGAGGGTCATGAGAAAAGGTGAAGGCAGCACATGGGTGGCATAAGAGAATGTGGGTGGCTGCCAACAGCAAGGAACCTCTCCTTATGATATTGAAGCCTACTCCACCTGTAAAACTTCCTGGGATTTCAGTCAGAATTTTGTATGCAAATGAAAGCTGTGGGAGAGCACGGTAGTCAACTCTTAAGTAATAAGAAAGCTTACCATAGAGTTTCTGGTGATTGCTAGAGCTACCCTTGTCACTTCTCTAGGAATCACCAGGAACTCTATGGTCAGAACTCCATGTACATAGCAGAAGCCATATTTTTCTTTTAAATGTTGGTCCCCAGATGCTGCATCCACAACCCACACACCCCCTTTGGTTGCCAGGCAGTGCCTGACAACCCTAATCGAATGGAATGTACATGGAGCCACATCAACCTGTGGAAGGTATGTTGCGTGTGGAATTTTGTGTGGAATTTTGGCACAGTGAGACACCATGAGTTTTTGAAGCTAGCCGGCATGAAACTGCATTGGAAGGCTTCTGGGTTTTCTTGGGGATTTATAGATTTTACTTTGTAGCTTCCTATGTCTTATGGTGACATAAAAACACTAAATATGTCCCAGCGTTAAGCAGCAAGCAGTGTCGGAATCAAACAGGGCTTTAAACCAGGCACCTTTTGGTTCCGGTTCCGGTTCTAGTAAGCCAACTGAAGCTACAGAGAAAAGAGTAACAGGGGTAGTATTCAGGCACCTGCTTAGATCCACCCCCAGACAGGCCACTAGTTTCCCCTCACCCTTCTAGAATGATAGTTCCAGTTGGTCAGCCGTGTTGGTATGAAGCAGTAGAACGAATTTAGAGAATTTAGAAACCTTTGCTGGTCCTAAAGATGCCAATGGACTCTACATTTGTCCTTCTAGAATGAGTTTGGCTTTTTTGCTTTCTGCTCACTTTGGACTGGTACCTTTGCTTCTAACCTAGCCATTGAATGACCCCATTTGGGACAACGGTGCTCTGTTAGTAATGCAGCAATCCCTTCCCCAGCTTACTGGCAAATAAGGCTCAGCTTAAAAGAGCATGTTAAGTGCTCAGGATGTCAAGTGCTCAGCATGTTCAGTGTCTCGAAGTACTCCCCATGGCATCAGGAGAACCAGTGGGGTTTCCGCAGCCCTTCACCCTACCATTATCTGTTGCCTCGTAATGATTGAGGCATCACAAACAACTCTGGATTAAACCACAAACCAAGGGAAATACAAAGTAGATGGTCAACTCCTGTTCTGCATGCTGGTTGTAAGGTAGGGTTTCCAACCTCCAGGTGGGGCCTGGAGATCTCACAGAATTACAACTGATCTCCAGACTGGACAAAAACTGATCTCCCCTGGACAAAATGGCTCCTTTGGAAGGGGGACTCTGTGGCATTATACCCCACTGAGGCCCCTCCCTTCCCCAAACCCCACCCTCCCAGGGCTCCATTCCCAAATCTCTAAGGAATTCCAAACAACCCTATTGTGAGCAGGGAGTCAATTTGTCATTGAGCAGTTTGTGAACCGTGTGAGTGTCTTCAGCAGGTGACCTGACATATTCTAAATGCTACAGTTCAGTGCAAGCGTGGTATTTCTTGCATCTGTGTTCTCCTGCAACCAGGGGGAGTCCTACTCCTGACCAATGCTCCCTCTAAGCTATGGAGTTCTGTGGGCAAAAATTCTACTTTCTGAGCTATTGGCATGAAAGTTGTGAACAGGTGATTTGGCTGCTGCATAAGTTAGTTTGCTCTGGAGCCATCCTTCCTGAACTAAGTCAAAAAATGTGTGAGCCGGAGGCTAAAAAAACTGTGAGCTAGCTCACACGAACTCAGCTTAGGCCATTTTCTCCAGGGTAACTGATCTCTGTCACCCGGAGATCAGTTGTAATCCCAGGAGATCTCCAGCCACCACCTGGAGGTTTTCAACCCTACCTGGAGGCCAGTAGCTCAGGACTGAGGAGCAGTGAATGAACAGGAACCGAAAGGCCTAATAGCAGATCTTTGGAAGGCATCGAGTGTGTCCTCAATGACTTTCCTAACTTGCAGATTAGTCCCCGCCCACCCACCCCAAAGTTAAATGTTCATTTGTCGGCCTGAATCAGAATTCACAGAATAGCATAGTCTATGAAGCAGCTATTTAAAGCATAATCTCCAAGTCCTCTTTCAACCCAGCAACCAGGGGATCTCCACAACTGTCAGTGATGGGAACGAAAGGTCCAAAGACATTATTTCTGATTGTCTGGTGAGTGCAGCTACCTTGTTAAGACGGGTGTGGTGCACTTGAATGGAAACTGTGTCCCGAGGCATGTTGCCTTGCGCTGAACTCAGATGTGACAACCATCTTTACATCAAAATGCTCAACAGGGGACTTCCAAAACTGCAGTTTTGTTTTTGGCCTTTTTGTCATGCCGTTTATCCACTCGTGGTTTTCCAGGGTGGTTTACAAGAATATCCGTTTGTAAAAAACACAGCAAGAAGACAGCTAGATTCGGGACCAGTAGCATCTTAGTGGCCAACAAGATTTCTGGTACAAAAGGGAGCTGTGACTCTCAAAAGATCATACCTTGAAACTCTTGTCGGCCTCTAAGGTGTGACTGGACTCGAATCTAGCACTTCTACTGCAGACCAACACAGCTACCCTCTCAAACTTGCACAAAAAAACAATGTGTGGATCTGTACTACTGTGTTAGGAGAGGCCTCCCGCCCCAGCCCCCCTTCCTTGCCAAGGCCCCGACAGGGCGAGGGTCGGGCACATCACCACCACAGGAGTGTGTTCAGCATCCCGAGCTCCAGGAGTGAGTTTGGGACCAGCAGAAGATGTGGTTGGGGTGCCCGGTACCTGGAATCACCAGCAACCCGCCAGGTCATCCAGGCAGAAATTCCTGGGAGGTTCGGGATCTCTTCCACCCAGGCTGGCTCGAGGAACCCCGCAGTGAAAGGAAGGTGAGAAGGGAAGCCCAGCCGGGGCAGCAGCGATGACCTGACTGGTGAGAAGAGGGATGGGTCTACTCAGGTGCAGGGGGAGGGCGGGCTGGCCCAATGGGCAGTCTGCTGTAGGGCGGGGTGTGAGTCTGATAAGGGAATAGAAGAAGGGGATAGGAGGCGAGATGGGGAGAAGGAGCCAAGGCTTATGATACGGGTGAACTGTGTGTGAAGGACGCAGATGGGAGAAAAGCGGGGCAGCCGAGGTATGCAACAAGGGCTGCCTGCGACATCCAGTTGACATGAACACAGGCTACCTGAATAAGCCTCAGAGGGGAAGGCAGACGGTGAAGTCACTGTCAATCAACCCAGGTATCTGAGGCTCCGCCTACCTGACCACGTTCAAATTCCCCAAACGAAGACACGCCCCACCCTTGGAGGGTAGACAGCGGGCTGCAACAGACCAGGAGCTGACATACTGTCAATAGTGCATCGTGTCAGCAGTAGGATACTTTTTTTATGGTGGCCCTAGAGTCCGGAAGGCCTGGCTGAACAGAGAGGGTTTCACTAAGATCTGAAAACTCCTGCTAGAAAGAGGATGATGGGACTTCCCTAGGGAGGAAATCCCATCAGGATGGCACAAGCCCAGAGGAGGCTAGGGTTGCCAGGTGTGAGTTGGAAAATACCTGGAGACCAGTGTTCCCTCTAAGCTGAGTTAGTGTGAGCTAGCTCACAGTTTTTTAGCCTCCAGCTCACACGTTTTTGTCTTGGCTCAGGAAGGATGGATCCTGAGCAAACTAATTTATGCAGTAGCCAAAGTGCTCGCTCACCACTTTAATGCCAGTAGCTCACAAAGTAGAATTTTTGCTCACAAGATTCCATAGTTTAGAGGGAACATTGGGAGACTACTTTTGTCTGTGAACCAGGGCTGACAACCTCCGGGTGGGGCCTGGAGATCTCCCAGACAACAGAGATCAGTTCAACTGGAGAAAATGGCTGCTTTGGAGGGCGGACTCTATGGCACTATACCTCACTGAGGTCCTTCCCTCCCCTCTCCAAACCCAACCCTCCCCAGGGTCCACATTCAAGTCTCCAGGCAACTCTACCATATACAGGTTTCTCACTCTGTTAAAGGACTCTGCCCTTCTTTTAAAATAATTGCTGCCCATCTCTGACTCAGATTTCTCTGTATGCTTCCTCTCCTCTGTTCTGCTTCTGTCTCTTTGTTACGCAGAATACTAAACCCAGGGACTTTCTTCCTTCTGGGTGCCCCCCTTCAGCCTCACTATAGCCCCCCATGTGTGGTTGGCTACCTCCAGGTGGATACTGGAAATCTTCTGGAATTACTACTGATCTTCAAAAGGCAGGAATCTGCTCTCCTGGGGAAAATGACTGCTTTGGAGGGTGGACTCAATGACATTATGTTCTGTGGAGCTCTCTCTCCTCTCCAAAGCCTCCCCTCCCCAGGCTGCACCCCCCAAAATCTCCAGAAATTTCCCAATTTCTGGTAACCCTTCCGCGATGAGAGCAAAATGTGCTCTCAGACTTTTTCTTTCCATCCTATAATTAGACAAATAGCTAGAACGCTGGCCTCTCCTTTCCTGTCCCAGCATGGATTCCTTAAACAACAAAGAACAGGCAATTACTTCTTAAAGCAACAAGCCCCAAGGGGGGGAGAATCTTATTCTAAAACATAAATGAATAAAATAAAAGCAGCTTTCCCCTTCCACTAATGCCCAACCATCTCTTGTTAAGCAACTGGGTTGTCGTTGGGTGGATAAAATGGAGGAGGAGGAATGTTCTGGTAAGCCTCCTTGGATCTCCACCGTGGAGAGAAGCGGGTATACGTATCTAAATAAACAGAAACTGTTCAACAATGTTGCCTCCATAGCAACGTATGGGATGCTATTGCACATGAATCCCTGCCGTTACAATCACATTTTTTTCCCTTAGTAAATAATAATTCTGAACCAACCTAGAGAAGAAGGTGCATACACTTTGCTGCTTCGGGTTTTTTTAAAATGCTTTGGGCAAAGCCCCATCTGCAAGACCTGCAAATTAAAGGTGATTAGGATGCTTTAATCAACCTCCATCTGCTGGGCACTTCATTGCTCTTCAGAAGGAAACAATCCCCTTCTTGGGTTCCAGCAGAGCAACCTGCTCACACACGGCCGCTGAGCCTTATAATACAGTTGCCTGAGCTAGAAAAAGGGCCCTCCACCTGGCTGCTTAGTCATGTAATAAACATCAAATGAATACATTTAAACACAGGTAGTGGATGCGGGCCCATTGTAAAAGGCACAGCTGAAAGGGAATGGAAGGGGGAAAATAGGACTGTAATTAAACATTTTAAAATCTTAATTGTTCTGCCTCCTTATGCTGCATTCTCGGCAGCTGAGAACAAAAGCCGACGGCAGCTTGGAATGGAGACGCCATCTAGAAAATAGAAAAAGGACCAGCTGTACAACCATCCTCCTTAGCAGTTTTTTTTCCCCCCAAACAAAATAAAAGGAATAATTTACATTCACCAATTCCAAATGCAGAGTTCTGGATGGGTGCTATTTTTAGAGCAGTTTGATAAGAGCTTCCCTGCTGGATCCCATCAAGGTCCACTGAATCCAACTCTCCATCCATGGTCACGAAAGGCTTCTGGAGAGCCAGAAACCTGCTGTGAAGATGATGGCTCTCCTCTGCCTTGGACACGTAATATGATGTCAATTCGCAGCTGACTCATTGCCATTCCACAGGGTGTTCAAGACAAGAGATGAACAGAAGTGGATTGCCATTCCCCATCTGGTGTAGCAACTCTGGACCTCCTTGGTGGTCTCCCATCCAAGCACTAACCAGACTGCCCCAGCTTAGCTTCTCATATCTGACAGGATCGGGCTAGCTTGGACCATCCAGGTCAGGGCATCTTCTGCCTTATGTATCAACTACTCAAAAGGTTTTGTTGTGTTGTTGTGCTAGAGCTCTTGCATAAGTGGAAACGCAAGGACAAGACCATGGTATCGGCTTGCACTAAGGCCCTTCCTGCAAACATATTTTGCCTCAGGCTGGTTTTACATCTGCCTTTCCTGCTGGAATCATTCTACTTTCGAAAAAACTCGCCCCCATCTCTTTCAAGTGTGAATCTGCATTCCTTCTCAACTGTCCATATCTGCTGATTGCCCTCTAGCTCTTAAGCTGGCTTCACACCTCTGTAAACAAATCCTGTTCTTAACAGCACTTCAAAAGAATGGCCCCTTCCACTCCAGTTCAATCAGATGTGGGCATTCCCCTACCACAGTATTTTGACACCAATGTGTTACCGGTGCAGGGAGCGCTGGAATGAAGCTGTTACAAAAATGCACATGTGAAATCAGCCTCAGTCTTTGAGTGCATCCTATTCTTCCATTCTGCATTCTCTCCTGCTGTTACTTTCACTTTGTTTCGGGGCTCTCTCTTGTTTTTGCATTTGTTTCACAGGAATCTGCATTCAGACTGCTTACAGCACACTGTTGCCCTGCAGCTACCGAAACTCCTTCTTGCTGTGATTCTTTCTTCTCATCCGCTTTCAAACCACTAATCCTTCCTAAGGAAAGAATTGTTTCTACAGGTATTTAAGTGCTGCCCACTGCCCTCCCCCATTTCCGCCTCTCTCTCTTTAGATGGACACTTCCTCTCCATTCTGTTTTCTTTCCCTCCTTCTCAAAAGACAAAAGAGGATGTGTCCTCCCACTCTGGCAAACTTTTTAAAAGCCAGAGAGCGCATAAGAAGGAATCAGTAAATAGAAAGGAATAGGGGCAGGGGTCCTTTCGTAGAAAAAGAGGTGCAGGAGCTCATTAGCATAACTCATTAGCATACCTCATTAGCATATGCCACGTCCCCTGACATCACCGGAAGTGTGTCAGAAAGGGAATGTCAGTTTCAGCCCCATTATACCCTATGGGCCATTGAAATCAATGGCAAAAGCTCATAGGGTATATGAAAGGCTGGAGGGAAGGGGGTTTGAGGGAGAGGCTCCAAACTTGCAGGGTAGCTGCTGGGGCCTCTTCTCGAAATACCCACCAAGTTTCAAAAAGATTGGACAAGGGAGTCCAATTCTATGGGCCCCCAAACAGGTTGCAACCATTCCCTCCATTGTTCTCTATGGTGGGGAAAAATGTTAACTTTTTTCCTCCCATAGAGAACAATGGAGGGAATGGGGGCAACCTTTTTTGGGGCCCGTAGAATTGGATCCCCTGGTCCAATCTTCTTGAAACTTGATGGGTATTTCGAGGAGAGGTCTCAGCAGCTACCCTGCAAGTTTGGAGCCTCTACCTCAAACCCCCTCCCCTCCAGTTGCTTTTAAAGTTGCCGCCAAATTTCGGCAGCAATTCGGCAGCAGGCTGAATCAGATTAGAGAATCTGATTCGGCCCATGGCTGCCCTAGTGGCCACTCCTGAGCTTGCTCCGGCCCCAACGGAACCCCTGACTAGGGGATTCCTTGCTCCCAAATGTGTCAGTCTTCCATGTGTGGATCTGGATTCCCCCCTTTCTTCCTTTTCTTTTTGCAGAATCACGGACAGAGGGAGGGAGGGAGAAGAGAGGGAGGGAAGGGTTGGCGGCCAGTTAGCTCAAAAAATGCAGGTCTTGCTTGTAGATGCAGAACTGAATACACAAATAAATAAACTAGAGGGGGAAAACCAGTGCAGAGGGGATGCGTGTGACTCCTCATGCAAAGCTGTCTCCCACCCTCCTCTCCCCACCTATTACAGGGGAGGGAAGAGGGCCTTCACTCTTGACGGAGTGAGAGGAGCAGGAACTGAACTGGCTGTCCAGGGCGGCTCCCAGGGCTGCCGCTTGTTGTGGTGGATGGAGGGTGACAAAGGTGGATGGAGTGGTGACAAAGAAGGTTGGCATTCCTCTACATCTGGCACACAGGTCCTAGGTGAGCCTAGTGAATAGTCTGTTCTATATGTTTGAATTTATGGTTTCATCTTCCCAGCCGCATCTGGGTTTCCATTGCTTGACTATGAGCGCCTGAACACAAGAAGCTGCTTTCTAGTCACAAGAAGATGCTTTCTACTCAGTCAGCCCCTTGGTCTATTGAGATCACTATTGTCTACTCCAACTAATAGCACCTCTCCAGGGTCTTAGGTAGTGGTGTTTTACATCACCTACTACCTGATCCTTTGAACAAGTGATGCTGGGGATTGAACCTGGAACCCTCGGCATGCAAAGCAGGAGTTCTGCCCCTGAGCCACAGCCCCTCTCTTTGACAGGGTGTAATGGAATCTAGGGATTGGTTTAAGATACTTTAACACATAATGTGTAAGGCGAGGACTATTTTAGATTTCTCATCCTTGCTGTTTTGACCCCCAAATCCCTGCTTTTCTTCTATCTTGCACAAAACTAACCTGTGTGTGTGCGGGGGTTTTGCACAATTTTCTGTTTCGGTTTTTGTACCAATAAGATGTACATATCTTTAACATGATTTGCGTGCTCATAAGATAAAGAAGAGTTGGTTTCCATGCCCCACTTTTCTGTACCCTAAGGAGTCTCAAAGCAGCTTATAATTGCCTTTTTTCCCTCTCTCCACAACAAGCACCTTGTGAGGCAGATGAGGCTGCGAGAGTTCTGATTGAACTGTGACTGTCCCAAGGCCACCCAGCAGACTTCCTGCGGAGGAGTTTGGAATAAAACTCGGTTCTCCAGATTAAAGCCCGATGCCCTTAACCACCATACCACGCTGGCTCTCTCTCAGCATTATAAAGCAGCATTATACGTATATTTTAGTATATACAAGTGGGAATCCTCAAGAAACTTGCAGGAGCAGCTTTCGCACTCATCCCCCCACACACACACACTTTTCTCAGTCTCTCATTCTTTCTCCCACCCATCACCCCTTTTCTTACTCTCTTTCTCCCCCATGTTTATTACTTCCTCTCTCTTTCTGCCCCCACCCCATCATTCTCTCTGTTTCCCATCACTCTTTCAGCTACCCGCCTGCTTCCCTCCCCACATACAACAGCAGCGGCAGCAGAAGCAGCCCTGGCTACCTCCTTGCTGCCCCACTCCTACCCCCAGCAACTGTGACGGTGTTTCTGCAAGGGTGCTGAGAGGTGGGTTTACAGGGAGAATTTTTTTTTTTTTTTACAATTAATTTTATTGAGATTTTCTGTTAAAACATTACGAACCTTGAAACATACAATTAAAACTTGAAACCATAAGTGATAATAACAGTGAAACAGTAGTAGACAATACAATACAAGTGTAGCTAAGAATACTAAGTAATAAAAAGATTTGACAATTACGTTAGTAACCATTACAATCTGCCATTAATTAGTGTTTTTGATGTGAAGAAACATAATGATATCCATCCCCATTTCAAATATTTATAAAGAACTAACCCGGCCAACAATGTTTTACCATAATCAAGGATGGTTTGTAATTGGTGATGTATCCGATTGTAAGGAGAGATATTGCATTACTGAGAACCATGTAGCAGTGAAATTGGATGGAGAAGTACAACTGTCAAGTCGCGTAAGATTATCCGAGAGTTTAGCCATGATATATAAATCCCACAACTTTTTATGCCATTGAGAAAGTGTGGGTGTCAATGTTGTTTTCCAACATTTGGCAATGACCGTTTTTGCTGCAAAAAGCAATATAGCAGCTCTTTCTTTCATGGAAACACTATCCGATTTCATAGCCCAACTGTTCAAAAATATTTGTTCAGGTGTAAGTTCAATTTCAAATGTTAATAAAGTGTTGATTTCTTTTACTACTTTTCTCCAAAAGGGCATGATTACTGGGCAGTTCAACCAACAATGAACATAGTCTCCTTTGAAGCCACATTGCCTCCAACACAGAGGACTTATCGTATGGTTAATGAGAGAGAGTTTTACCGGAGTTAGATACCAGTGTGAGGTAATTTTAAATGTTTGTAGTTTCATTGATATAATATTTGTGCGAACTGATGGTGATGGCTACAGGGTTTTCCAATGTGTTTCGTTTAAAGTATTATTACAAACTTTGTTCCACTTTGTTTGGTAAGTGAGTGACTTGGCCTGACAGAAAGATGCTAATACTTTGTAAACTTTCGATATCATTCCTTTATGGGATCTACCAGCTATAGCCAATATTTCCTCAAAGGATGTGAGTGGTTGTTGCAGTATGTTCTCTAATTGGAGTGTCCTGCACAGATGAGAGATTTGTAGATACAGGGAGAATTTTTTTGTAAGCATCCATTTCCAGTAAGTTTTTAGATTTTCCTGCAAACCTTGGGGTCCTCCAAATTTTCAGGAAAACCTCCGTACTCTCCACCTGTCCCTGATTTCCATATTTAAGGCCGAGGACAGACTGGCAATGTGGAGCAGGAGGAATGTGGAGGGAACTGCTGCGGGGGGAAAACTCCCCAGGGCTGGCCGTTCATACCGGCCAGCATAGTGTGCAGCAGTGCCGATACGAAGCATTCAGACTGTCGCAGAGCCGGCTCTGCAGCTCGCGCGGCTCCGTTGCACTGGTGGCGCATATGCGTATATGCGCACATGCACACAACTCAGTTCCGGCGTGTTCACACTGCCGCCTCCGGATGCCTCCCGCTTATTCCGGTTCAGTCTTCTTGGAAGCAGGAGGCATGCAGAAGACGGCGCCTGGACACTGGTTTCTCCCGGTGTCCTGTTAAAGCAGATGGAAAACAGCTTGGAGACAGGTAAGTGCGAAATGGAGCTGATGGACAGATGCGCATGTCTGAACGGGCTCCCTTCTTCCACTTCCGAAGCGGGGCTGTCCCGCTCCAGATTGCCAGTCTGTCCTCGGCCTAAGTATCTGCATATCAGGGCAGAGATGGCTATTAGATATATAGATATATTTACTATACTTATAATCTACTTTTTGTGTATGTGACATACATTGCAGTTTTGATAACACACTAAAGGAGTGTGAAAACTATACCACGTGTGTGTACAACACCGACAGACCAACAAAACCATTCCAGATAAATTGACAAAAAAAATTAGTAATCAGCATAAAATGAAAACTTTGCTGATGCCTACTACCAGGCCTTTCCATTTTGCCCTTTACTTCACACTGGGTAAAGTTAAGACTCTCCAACATTTGCATGTTTTTATCAGTTTTGGAAGAAGTCCTTTAAGACTTTCCTAAATGAAGGCTTAAATATTTCATGGATTCATCTGCCGTTTTAATTATGCCTCCATGCTAAAAAAGCTGCCTGTGTAGACATATATTTTGCAATGCCATTATATAAATGTTTAAATAGCTGCAGTTCCATGTGTCTTTCTGGGTGGAAAAATCGGGCATCGCTTTCAAGACGGGAAGATTTTAAGGTGACTGTAGAAATCTATGTCAAAGCTGAACATAAGGTTGGACTTATGGTCGAGAATACGTGCCTTGCTCAGAGTCACATAAACCTTTCGGAAGAAAGTCGGTGTTTTAAAAAGCGAAACTGTGAACAGTGGGAAGCTGCCTCGGAACATCTTATGGCGCTATAAACTCGACATATGCTAAGCTTGACAGATACTAAGCTTGTTTGGACTGGGTAGAATTCAGGCGTTCAGTAGAGATGCATGAACATGTGCATGTTTGTACACTTGGGTCTGAAGAAGCTTGCCTCATCCCGCAAAGAGTTCTTTCCCCAAAAGCCCATATCCATATCTGAATTATTCTTCTAGGCTAGCATTACATTAATTTTACATCAGTTCGGTTACCTTTATTGGCACTGGCATTGGACAAAATACACAAACAGATAAAACATAGGAACAAATACCAACTAGAAAAAAAAAGTTTTAGAATCGTATAAAATCCATATAAAATAAGTCTCACTTTCATAGCTCCCATATACAGGTTTTGCATTACAATACTGTACTTTGTATTTTAAAAAGTAGCCTGAAAGAACTTTGCCACAGAGACTTATATTTTCATCAGTGTTGTTTAGTAGGTAAAGCAGTTTATGTGAATCAGGAAGCTTTGTGATACCACCAAGTAGTGACGATAAAATGCTGTGCTGAATGTTGGCATAATGACGACATTCCGATATGTGAGACACTGTTTCAGTAAACCTCCCAGTTAAAATTGCTGAAGGGATAGCATTGACCCTAGCTAGTGAAGAGGTTCTGCGTAATGCTGGGATCTGAAGTTGGTAAAGATAGCTAGCAGGATAACCCAAAATGGGCAATATCCCATGACTTAGGGGAGAGCATGTCTTATTAGCTGCGTTGTACCGCTCAAATAGCTCTGCCTCACATAGTCTATCCCTTATTGTTTGCATTGTCCCGAATTCTGAAAGTGGGAGCAAAGATTCGAAAGGGATATTCAGTGTTCTTAATTTATTTTCAGTAATGACCAGCCAAGGGAAATCATTAAATTCAGTCAAGAGTTGGAAACAGTAACTAGAGCAGGGGTGGGCAAATTGTGGCCCGGGGGCCACATGCGGCCCGCCACAGAGTTTTTTTGCGGCCCGCCAAGAAGATTTCAGGACATCAAGAAAATTGAGCCTAAATTCAATTTGCTCTCTTATCCCATCACTGCTAATATTGATGCAGCATCTGAGGAGCTGCAGTTTGAACTTATTGACATGCAGTCAGATCATACTGTGAAAGAAAGGTTTAATGCTGTGACATTAGTTGACTTTTACAAATCGTTGTCTGCTGAAAAAAATTCCATGTATGAAGAAATTTGCTGGGAAAATGTTCTCTGTATTTGGGTCTACATATATTTGTGAGCAAAGTTTTTCTTGCATGAAAATCAACAAGAGTAAATATAGATGCTTTTTGACAGACATTAACTTGCAGGCTGTGATGAGAATCTCAACAAGCAATCTCACTCCTGATTTCAACAAAATTGTAGAAAAGTGTGATAGGGTACATTTGTCTCATTAAACTGATTCTAAAATTTAATGTGCTTGCAGCTATAGATGATATGAAATTAGCACAATAAATACATTGAATAAAACTACCACTATTTAATTTAATTTATATTTATTGATTTTTATGATACAATTTATACTTTTTCTGAAATGCAAAGTTAACTAATGAATGCGGCCCTCCGCTAACCTCCGCTCCCACAAAGTGGCCCCTGAGCCAAAACAATTGCCCACCCCTGAACTAGAGGGATGTTCTCTGTATTTGGGTCTACATATATTTGTGAGCAAAGTTTTTCTTGCATGAAAATCAACAAGAGTAAATATAGATGCTTTTTGACAGACATTAACTTGCAGGCTGTGATGAGAATCTCAACAAGCAATCTCACTCCTGATTTCAAAAAAATTGTAGAAAAGTGTGATAGGGTACATTTGTCTCATTAAACTGATTCTAAAATTTAATGTGCTTGCAGCTATAGATGATATGAAATTAGCACAATAAATACATTGAATAAAACTACCACTATTTAATTTAATTTATATTTATTGATTTTTATGATACAATTTATACTTTTTCTGAAATGCAAAGTTAACTAATGAATGCGGCCCTCCGCTAACCTCCGCTCCCACAAAGTGGCCCCTGAGCCAAAACAATTGCCCACCCCTGAACTAGAGGGATCAGATCTATAATGTAATCAAAGCCAAAACTAGAAGCTTGTAAACCACGCCCTTGTAGTCATATGATTTTGGCCACATTCTAGGCATAAAGCTGCATACGGGACAGAAGATGGAACACCCAAGATCTTCCAAAGAACTTGGTGGCATTTTTCCCTACTGCAAAATGTCTATATTTTTAATTGATGAAAATATGTTATTGTACACGAAGTTATGACAAGCCCCTATATCTCCCCAACTGTCTTAACAAACCAAGAAGGGGTCACAGGTATCAAACAAGAAAACCACACAAACAAACCTTGTGATATAAATGACACTGAGTGAGAATTATATTACTTTCAAAACTTTACAAGATTACAATTTGTCCAGCATTCTCAGCTTTACAATATATTAAATTACTACGTTGATTAAAAGAAATTTAATAGTAAAAATATTACAAAGAGGTTACAGCCTGTAGTAATCGTGTTAAATGTCATGTAACTTTAAGAAAGAGCCGTTCAGCATGCAGCTGTATGGAATTAACTAGAACAGCCTTTATAGAGTCTGGATTCAGTCTGTTGTAGAGAGCATTTGCCAGCCATTTGAAAATTTAAGGCTTCTAACCAGGGAGAATAATAGGATTGGTTTGCTACTGCTGTAATGGATAGTGTTTATGGAGAGCATCAGCCAGCAACAATGAGGAGGCTTTATGCACCCAGAGAGGTTAGGTCCCAATATAAACACTCATAATGGAACCAGAAGTAAGTTTTATATATTAAATAATTAAAAGTTCAAAATAATTATATTCCATTCAGCTTCATGTTGCTTTTCATTTACCATGGTTTTTTCCAGGATAGTTTGAAGAAAATAAAGAAATAGACATTTGCTCTTATTATACCTCTCTAGGTATTGCCAGGAAGTCTATGTTTTACCGTAGAATTTCTGGAGATTCCTAGAGACACATAACATCACTTCCAGGTTTTTCCTAGAAGTGACATCACACCATCACTTCTGGCTGTCCCCCATGTCCTCAACTCCCAGTCTCCCAGGCTTGTTGTCAGTCTGGGGGTGTCAACCCCAGGTGGTGGCAGGGATAATGATAGAAACCTATAATGTTGGATGTTAGGACTGGGAGGGTAAGGTGCTTTGAAAGGTGGGAGAATTTTACATGGGAAGTAGTGGCTCATTGGGAAGTTGGGGGTGTTCAGACTTTGGGGTAGCTAGGGCTCCATAAGCGGGATTGGATAAATATATGGAATAGAAGTCCCTCAGTGGCTATTAACCACAAGATACAGATGGAACACTATGGGCATGATCATATGCAAGAAACTTACAGAAGTAAGCTTTATGTATTAAATAATTAAAAGTTCAAAATAATTATATTTCATTCAGCTTCATGTTGCTTTTCATTTACCATGTTTTTTTTCCGAGTATTTTGAAGAAAATAAAGAAATAAAGATATTTGCTCCTATTATATCTCTCTAGGTATTGCCAGGAAATCTATGTTTTACCATAGAATTTCTGGAGATACCCATTTGCCACAGAAGAGGGACGATTCACCACTGGATCAAAGTGGCATGATCACACCAGCACATCTGGGAAGCATCCTGCAACCGTCGTCAAACTGTCAGAAACCATTTTGATCCGGTGGGGAATCATGGTAAAAAGCTACTAGTGAAACTCCAGTATCAAATGGTTCGCTGCGGTTCAAAGCCGGAGTTTCCCTGTGTGATCACTCCAGCGCTAAAGTGTGGCATTGCAGATAGCGTGATCACATGCTATCCCAATGCCACACTGTTGGTTTTTCCCCCTTCTCCGTGTGTGCATCATTGAAAGCCCTTAGGGTGGGGAGGCGATTCATCAATCCCCCGTTTAAGCACCTTGGAAACCAACCACACACACACAAAAAACCCAACTTACCCGCGGTTGCATCTGATCACGCAGTGGCAAGTTGCCCTGGCAGGTCCACAGACCTGTGTGATCACGCGACTGCGGGGCAAATTGCTCCGGAGCAAAAAAGTCTTGCTTCCCCCCCAGATTATCTCACTCGTGTGGAAGGAACCTATGTCTGGGACAGTGATACTCTGTATTCTTGATGCTTGGGGGGGGGGCAACAGTGGGAGGGCTTCCGGAGTTTTAGCCCCACTGGTGGACCTCCTGATGGCACCTGGGCTTTGGCCACTGTGTGACACAGAGTGTTGGACCAGATGGGCCACTGGCCCGATCCGGCATGGCTTCTCTTATGTTCTTTAGACCAGAGGTCCATCAGTGGCTATTAGCCACAAGATATAGATGGAACACTATGTCTGGGGCAGTGATGCTCTGTATTCTTGGTGCTTGGGGATAAACAGTGGGAGGGCTTCTGGAGTTTTGGCCACTGTATGACACAGTATTGGACTTGATGGGCCACTGGCCTGATCCAGTATGGCTTCTCTTGTGTTCTTGGGTGCTGGTGAAGAGTATGGGGTAGCAGAGCAGTGGGAGGGCAGCAGAATGGAAGAAGGATTGGATGGCAAGTGGTTTTTAAGCCTGCCAGAGAGCTCTGGTGAAAAATTAGAAGCCTGGTCTGTTCCCAGCTGCTAGGCAAACTTTGGCCCTACAACAATATACAAAGCTGACACTATATAATAGTTCCTTTACTAGAGACTCCTAGCCACAGCCTCGCAGTGGCTATAACAGGAAATTAATGTGACTCTATTTACTTTCTGTGCTACCATTAGAACCATTCGTTCTGCAAATGATGTTGCCTAGCTGCTGCAGGGTTCCTGTATAAATGGCTTTGGTTTATTTTCTGGATTTCCTTTTTTATTAGATATTTCCTTTAAATGCCAGTTGTATTGTGATCAGTCTAGAGCAATTGAATGGACTGATTTAGCGTACCTCTTCAGATATAAAATGGTCATCTTAGGGGGTTTTTTATTCATTTGCAGGGGAGGGGGGAGAAACAGATAAAATTAATGGAAGCACAATGAGGTTCAAAGTTAGAAAACAGCTTTTCAGGCAAGGCATGTGACTTTCGGAAAGCTCTAAGATAACGAGAAATTCTCTCAGATAACTTAATAAAGCCCTTGACACTTTTGGCCGATAAGACATGATTGATGAGAAGGAAGTAATTGTATTGTATATTGCAGGACTGGTGGTCGAAAGAAAGGCGAAACAGGCGATAAGCCCTCTATTCTGATCACAGTTCGATCTCGGATTGTGAACAAAGGCCTCCAACTTGCAAAAAGCCCACTTCCTTGTTTTTCAAATGTTTTCAATTGGATCGCAGAATGCTTTGTGTACATTTATTCTCATCTGCCATCCATTATTATCGCAGTGTGTTCAAAAACCAGTCAAATAAGATAAAACGAGGCATTTTGATTCTACTGGAACGGAGGAGCGCTGTTAAAAATTGCATTTTAAACCAGTCAGCGGACACCTCGTTAATTGCCCCTTGGCATTAAGGACCAATCTGATGAAATCCGGTTATATTAAAAATCAGTTGGCTGTAGGGTTGCCATCCTCCAGTTGGGGCCTGGTGATATCCTAGAATTACAGCTGGTCTCCAGATGACTGAGATCTGTTCCCCTGGGGGAAAAGATGGTTGCTTTGGAGAGTGGACTCTATGGCATTATATCCTGCTGAAGTTTCTACCCTTCCCCAAACTCCACCTTCTTCAGGCTCCACCTCTCTGTGAATTTCCCAGCCCGGAGTTGGCAACTCCAGTTGGAGGATTACATATATTATATAGACATGTTTGAGCTGCTTTCTAAATGCCAACAGTAAGACAGCCAGATGTACTTCCCAGAGCAGGGGATCTCAAGAGGTCACAACTGAAAAGGTTCTGCTCAGTGACATAACAGTTTGCAAGATTAACACTGGCCGAGGACAGACTGGCAGCTTTGAAAGCGGAGGCAGAGTGGCAGTCCAGACTGCCACATCTGCCTGGAGGAGGCAGGCTGGACACAACGTGTCTGGTGCCATGTTCCTCCCGCAGCAGCTGGGCACCACTTAAAAGTGGTGTCCCGGCTGCTGCGGCACGCGTTCCACCCGCTTTTGGTGGGTGTGAATGCGTGCCAGCCAGGGAGCCGCGCGGCATTACAAACTTACAAGCTTACAAACTCCTTTCCCTTCCCCTCCCCACAACAGACACCCTGTGAGGTAGACGGGGCTGAGAAAGCACTGAAACAACTGTCCTTGAGAGAACAGCTGGTACAGAGCTATGGCTTACCCAAGTCATCCAGCAGGTGCAAGTAGAGGAGTGGGGAATCAAACCCGGTTCTCCCAGATTACAGTCCGCGCACTTAACCACTACACCAAACTGAGGAACAAATGGACCATAATATAATACAATTATGCAACATGGATACAAAATGGGCCAAAAAAGAACTGCTGTTATATATATGTGTGTGTGTGTGTGTGTAAAAAGTGAAATTAAATACCTATAATAAAATGAATAAACAATGCCTATATTTTACTAAAAAACATACTGACTTATTTCCAAAGTGAAACCATTAGGCACAGAATAAAAGTATAAATGAGGCCTCCCAAGATCCAATCACATGCCAAATGATATTTCACTGATAATAATCTAGAAGCAAAAAAAGTATAAACCAATGCAGTCTACAATATTGAAACTTAATTCAAAAAGTAATTAATAAAATTAATTTTGTTACTTTTGGTCCAGAAAGTGCTTTCCAATGATGGTTTACTTCAAGCTAAAGTGTCCTCAGCAAAATTATCCCTTTAGCAAAGAGCAGTGCTGATAGACAAAAGTGCTGGAGCTATGTACCAGATGTTAAATGATGCAATCCTTGTGGAATGCCTTGAAATAGTCATTTGATTGCACATCCCCCATACAGAATAACATTTAAAACTACAAGACAGTACAAATTCCAGACTAGATGTTGAACTGTCATAAAATCATACCACACACCAGTCCGCCTGTTCATTTAGACCATTTTGAGGTTTAAGTTTTTAGGGCATGGATCCCAAACAATTTTCTGGTTTTCAAATGCTGAGTCATTTGAAGATTGTTGCAAGGTCGAACATATTCCAGATCAAAAAATCAGCCACTCTTATTTTCAAAAAAAAGATGTTGCATCTCCACCATAAGTTTGAAATCATTGTGCTGAGGGGTAGGGACCAGTGTTCCCTCTAAGCTGAGTTAGTGTGAGCCAGCTCACAGTTCTTTAGCCTCCAGCTTACATTTTTTTGCCTTAGCTCAGGAAGGACAGCTCCTTTATGCAGTAGCCAAATCTCTCGCTCACAACTTTAATGCCAGTAGCTCACAAAGTTGAATTTTTGCTCACAAGACTCCACGGCTTAGAGGGAACATTGATAGGGACAAATGAGAGTCCTTTTTTTTTCAAAACAAACATTTCTGATTCTGTAAATTGCCTATTGGATAGATTAACTATCTTTTCTGCATCTTCTTTCTGTGGGATATTTCTCAGATAAGCTCCTGAATGTAAGTCTATTTTCATTTTTCTAAAGCTCAGATTCTCAAATTTATTCCAACCACTGCTATCATTTGAAGACGCCCTTGTGTTGAAAAAATAAGGTTGTTGTAATAATGAGGCTATCTGATCTTCTGTATAGCTGAAAGACCCTGAAACCCTCTGGGCCATTTCAGCTAAAATCCCCAAAAGAACAAACTTAGCCCTGAAACCTAGGATCAAGAACCTAAAACGGTAAGTCAAACAGGGTAAAGGGCCAACAATTAAAACTTAATTTATATAATATAAAAATACATGTATTTATTAGTAAAGAATTAAAAAACATATAAGGGCCCATTTACACCGCATATAAAAATTCCAAAAGCATATATTCAAGGCCCAATGGATTTGAGCTGATGTGTTTCGGCCTGTTTAGGCCGATACCATAATATAATACAATTATGTAACATGGAGACAGCATGGTCCATTTTGTATCCATGTTGTATAATTGTATTATATTATGGTATAAGCCAATTTGTTCCTCATTGTGTTTAACCTCTGAAGAAGGCCCAAACAGGCCGAAACGGATCAAGTCAAGTCCATTAGCCCTCGTGTGTATGATTTTGGAATTTTTATGAGGTGTAATTGAGCCCTTATGTGTTTTTTAATTCTTTACTAATAAATGCATGTATTTTTATATTATATACATTAAGTTTTAATTGTTGGCCCTCTACTAATTTTGACTTACTTCTTTAGGTTTTTGATCCTAGGAGCAAAAACAGGCCAGTCTCAGAAAAGGCAGGGAATTCTGTGTACTCTGAAGTCTCCCCAGATATGAAAAAAACCATGATTTTAACATTAACAAACAGGAAAAGAACGGAAAAATGGCCCAGTGACAACTGAGCACGGTATAGGAAGCACAGAATGTTGAAAGGGGTAGAGAGGGGTTAAAGGGGAGAAATGAAGATGGGAAAAACTGAGCTGTTCATTTTGAGAGTTTATAGAACCTGGAGTGGGGATAGCTTATTTCCACTTTCCTTCAGTGTAATCCCCCCCCCCCGACGTTCCTTTAAAGTTTTAATAACAAACTTAATGACTGTGGGTCTATCACAATGAAACCCTGGGCTGAAAGTGCCAATGTTCTCGCATACTTTGGAAACTTTTTTAGGCACACTGAAAAATATTAGTTTGTACATTTGAAAGCCCCCCCCCCCCCCCAAGGCCAAGAAAGTTGCTTGGAATTGAGAACAATTGAGAGCAAGATACTAGAGGGAGATTAAAAATTGGCTTCTGCTCAAGATCCCTCACAGTTTATTTCCAGAGGAGGGAGACTTGAACTGGGGTGGGGAGAATTTCCAGTCATTTAGCCTCCCCCACCATGCCTCATTATTTCATGGTCCCTGATGCAGAGGTTCTGCTTGCAACACAGAAAGCATTTTGATATATCAATAGCACCTGGGATTTCTGGGCTTTAAAAGCTGTCCCTTTTCTGTGGTACTTGGATTTAAGCCCTGTTGATTTCCATGAGGCTTAGCTCCAAAAAGGCTGACAAGGGCTGCGGTCAGATGTGCTCTTTGATCCGATATTTTGCTGTTGTCTGGCGGATTTAAAATGTATGTTCAGACAGCAACATCTGTGAATGGTTCCCCAGGCATTGGCACCCCCATTCTGCCCCTCCTTTGAATCTGGGTTACTAGGCACCGGGGAAAGTCCGGTCCTTATGGATGTCAGCACTTTCACCCAGCATTTCTGGAAGTCTGATCAGTCCATTGCGTTCTCAAGCCATATGGGAAGTCTGAACATTCCCCCTTCCAGTTTGCCGCCAGTTTTGGGAGGCATTTAGTGATGTGCGCATAAGCAGATCTTTGGGCCAGGGTTTTGAAACACTGCTTGTGTATTTATTTTTTACAGATATTTTACAGACATCTCTCTCACACAGGAACTTCACAAAACTGTGCTTTCCTTTTATAAACTTCCAAAGAAAGTCCCCTGTGTGTTTCAGTATTTTTCTGCCTACATCTTTGTGGCACACAGGGTAGGGAAAAGATCACTTTTTTCAGAGAGGGAGAGAGCCAGACTGAGAATGATGCCTGTGACTCCAGCTCCACTCCAAGCTTTTAAATAAAAACACCACTTCACAGGATACAAGTGCTTCTCTCTTTTATTCTCTTCCCCCGGCTTTGAAACATTCGAAAGGTTGGATTTTTCTGAAGAAACAGTTTCAGATACACTTCCCCCACACTGGACTACATATTCCAGCCGCGTCCTCCAGCAATCCCATTGGCCACCAGCTGCCGCCATTCTGCCACGAGTTTGAAGCAGTGCTTCCCATAAGTGCTTATACACATGCTCAAAAGATAAATGGTTAAAAAACCCCACCCAACTGCCCCACTCCATGGCTGCTGTGTCTGATCAATCAACCATGTGTTGAAAGTGCATTGAAGTGGTCTGAGCGGGGAAGGACTGATCAAAATTCTCCATTACAAAATAACCCTGGATCAATTAGAAGTGGGGCCACACCAGATCAAACTGCCTGTCTTACTGCAAGCTAGGATCATGTCTGAAGCTCTTGCAAGTTGCAATACTCAGAGAAGCAAAATTTACATACACATTTGAGAAACCTTTACACTTTAGCTCAAAGATAAAATTATGAATAAAAAGGCTTATTATGCAAGGGCTTATAACTCAGTGGCTCAGTGGTTAAGACACTGAACTGCAGACTGGAAGATCAGTAATTCGGCCATTTGAGACCCGAGTGCAGTGTGACGGAGTGGGCTCCTGTCTCTGGCCCCAGCTCCTGCCAACCTAGCAGTTCGAAAGCAAGAAATCGCAAGTAGATAAATAGGTACCACTTCAGTGGGAAGGTAACAGTATTCCGTGCACCTCAGTGTCTAGTCATGCTGGCCACATGACCATGGAGATGTCTTCGGACAGCGCTGGCTTGGAAATGAAGATGAGCACGGCAACCCTAGAGTTGGATTCAACTGGCTTTTGAGAAAGGGAAACCTCTACCTTTACCTATAACTGTAGATGTCTTGATAGAAAGATGTAGAAGGACTTGTCCAAAATGGTATTGGAGATGGGCCCATTTTTGGAAAAGAGGTGGCGCGAATGCCCGCACATGGGAGGTTGAACCTCCTTCTACACTTCTCTCCCAAGCTCTCTCATTTGCTCAGTATCACCACAGTTTGCCAACAGCAACTAATGCTTAATTTGAGATACAGGGGGCTGATTAGAGTGGACAAGCCTCCAGGGATGGCAGAGCATCCACTGTGCCTAGGTCCTGTTGCCCACTGCCACTTGGAGTGGTAATGGGAGAAATTTTTAAGTTACCATAGAGTTTCTGGTGATTCCTAGAGGTACTGTTTGTCACTTTCAGTAAAAACTTCTGGAAAGTTCATGAGGCTGCATTTAAAAAAAAAAATCTCCTGAAATGCTGTACCCCCAGCTAGGGTTGACAACCTGCAGGTGGGGCCTGGAGATCTCCCAGAACATAACTGATGTCCAGATGACAGAAATAATTTCCCCTGGAGAAAATGGCTGCTTTGGAGGGTAGACTAGGGTTCTCACCCTCCAGGTTATCTTGGAGAAAATCAATCCCCTATTATAATTGATCTCCAGACAACCAAGATCAGTTCCCCAGTGAAAATGGCCACTTTGGAAGGTGGAATCTAAGACACTGTACCCTGCTGAGGTCCTCCTTCCCCAAACCCCACCCTCTCCTCCCCAGCCTCCATCCCAAAAACATCTAGATATTTCCCAACCCAGAGCGGGCAACCCTTGAGTAGACTCCATGGCAATATACCTTGCTGAGTTCTCTCCCCTCCAAAACACTGCCCTCCCCAGGCTCCAGGCTCCAAATCTCTGGGAGTTTCCCAGTCTGAAGTTGGCAATACTACCCCCAACCCTCCTGCTGGAATTATGGCTTCACAGGCTAAACCACAGGTATAAACTGAATTTTCCTAAGAAACACATTAATCACTTTGGTAGCACTTCTGTCCTACATCCTGGTTTCCTTTGGCTGCATTGACGTCCACCTTTCTGAATGACTTACAAAAGTGACCAGTCACAGAGCACACATCGTGAATGAAATGATGTCACAAAGCCAGCTCAGAAATTTAGGTGCCTGATTCATTTTTCAGCCTTCTTGTTATGTTTCTTATGTTGTTTTACATTGCATTATTAGGGCTCTGGTATTCTAGCTCCCTCAATCTTATTGGCTGCTGAATAAAGACTTCCTATTGGTCCTTAAGCCAATCCTAGGAACCAATCAAAGAGCCCTGCTTAGGTCCAATCAGATTTAGTATCCTTAGTTACAATGTATATAGTTATGTGTTGGAACAGTATAAGTTAAGTGCCGCTCTTGCCAGAGCTGTCTTTTGAGCTGAATGATGTTTAGAATAAAAGCCTGCATTGCATTCATCGCCTCCTGACTCAATACTTAATACTGGCAATGAGGATGGGATCCCAGTCCTAACCGAATGGCTGAAATCACTTTGCCTGCCCAGTTGAAATCACGAAGGGCGCCTAGAGCTGAATCACTATGGGCGTGGCATCCAAGGGCCATATTGAACTGTTCGACCCAAAGGTTGGGAACTGAGAGTCATACCTCGATCGTTTTGAATGCTACCGCATAGCAAATAGTATTGACAGAGATGATGTCTCTGCGCCACCTTTCTAAGTACATGTGGCCAGGCTGTATTCGACACCGTTCATGATCTAGTAGCCCCCTCCAAGCTACCTGAGACCCCTCTCGGCATCATCAAGACCCGGATGACCGAGTACTTCATACCAAAGAAGTTGCATGCCACCCACCGATGCGCTTTCCACCAGCAGAACCAGAAAGAGGGGAGTCTGTCACCAAATACCTCACCGCGCTCAGATGGGCTGCTCGGGACTGGCAATTCACTGATCTGAAGTCCGTCCTTTTAGATTGGCTCCTCTGTGGCCTCAGAGACGAAAGCGTCAAAAGGGCCCTACTCTTCTTAAAGACTCTCACATATGAATTGGCCCTTGAGGAGGCCCTGCGAGTAGAGGCCGCCAACCTGTCCCTCCGTGAGCGGCAACTGGGTCCCCAGGGCCACACATCATGCCGTGCTGACGCCGTACATCAGGGCAGTACCACTGACTCTGATGATGTCTGGAACGACCAATCTGACACGTCAGATGATGGTGTCTACCGAACAGGGACCAATCAGAAACTGCGCCACTCTCAAAAAAGCCCGCACCATTTTCAAAAAAGCCTGTGAAAGAAAAGCTGTGCCAGTTGTGGTGGTGCGCATGTGCGGAGAGACGGTCAATTTCACGATGCCATCTGTAATGCATATGGTAAAGCGGGACACCTTGTGAAAGTCTGCCATTCGTCACAAGGTCGCAGTGTTCCAGAGGAGTCCCAGCATACGCAACGGTCCGCCAATGCCTACAACTGCTCATATCGCTCCACATCGTCAAGGTCGTTTGAGCTGAGACCCAAGTACAGCAATGAAGCAAGCGTGTCTGAAGACTACACCAACTGCCTCTACATTCACCAAGGTTTGCATCCATGTCCGAAGATCAAAGCCACCATCTTAATTGAAGGTCGGGCATGCCAGATGGAAGTAGACTCCAGGTCTGCGCTATCCATCATCTTGTGGAGCACCTTCCAACAAGTCTGCTCGCGGTTCTCTGCGTGCTGCCTTTAGAAGTGCACTCTCCAGCTGTTCAACTTCCAAAGGCACCAGGTTCCAGTCGTCGGCATCACCACAGTTCAGGTTAGATACAAGAAGTTTGCCAGCCGTCTGAACCTGTTCATGGTGGAAGGTCGCCGCACAAGTCTTGTCGGATTGGACTGGTTTGCCACCCTGAGCATAAGTGCCACTCTTGCCAGAGCTGTCTTTTGAGCTGAACGATGTTTAGAATAAAAGCCTGCATTGGATTCATCGCCTCCACTTCTTATTTTCAGAATCACATTTTCTAATTATTGCTACCACCAAATTGAATCCTAACCTGTTTGCAGATTCTCATAATTTGATTAAAGCTCTGACAAAATAAACAAATATAGGGCTAGCCCTGGTTGTCAGCATCACACCAAAAAGCTAACTTCCACCACAACCAAACTTCCCTTCAGTTTATCATAATTTCATGAAATGTCCAACAATACCTACAGCAGAAGCATACTGAAGCAATGGCTAAGCTTATTGTGTTGGTTAGCGAAAAAACAATTAATTCATTTATTATGGACTGAAAACCCCTGGTAGACTTTTTGCAGGAAAAAGATAATAATGACTTGTGATTTGTGGTTTGATGATTAAGATATTAGGATACAAAAAAAGGAGAGTTCTTTATTTTTCATATAGCAAGGAAAAGCTTTTTAATCAACTTATATTTGTTGCAGAGAAAATCGGAAGTCTTTTTCTATTTTATATTCTATTTTATATATGTTTTGTTCTGGTTTTTCTCTTCTTTTATCCTATCAATAAAAACTTGGAAATCAGGGGGGGAAATCATAATTTCATTGTTTCTTTGGAAAGTTCTAAGAAGAAAAAAAGAGGAGGAGGAGGAGGAAGAAGAAGAGATTGGATTTATACCCCACTCTTCACTACCCATAGGAGTCTCAGAGTGGCTTACAATCCCTTTCCCTTCCCCTCCCCACAACAGACACCCTGTGAGGTAGGTGGGGCTGAGTTTGGTGTAGTGGTTAAGTGCACGGACTCTAATCTGGGAGATCCGGGTTTGATTCCCCACTCCTCCACTTGCACCTGGCTGGATGACCTTGGGCAAGCCATAGCTCTGAACCAGCTGTTCCCTCAAGGACAGCTTGGGAAAGAGCTCTCTCAGCCCCACCCACCTCACAGGGTGTCTGTTGTGGGGAGGGGAAGGGAAAGGAGTTTGTAAGCCACTCTGAGACTCCAAGTGAGTGAAGGGCGGGGTATAAATCTAATCTCTTCTTCTTCTTCTTCTTCTTCTTCTTCGGAGAGAACTCTCCCAAGAACTGCCCTTGAGAGAACAGCTCTGAAAGAACTTGTAGCGGACCCAGTGGCTGCATGTGGAGGAGTGGGGAATCAAACCCGGTTCTCTCAGATGAGTCCGCGCTCTTAACCACTACACCCAACTGGTGAATATCGTTGCCAGTACAGAAGCAGCTTATTATGAATTCCTCTACCATTACTGAATGGTGCAAAAGTAACATACAGAGAAGCAGCAATAAGAAGTTCACACACATGTATTTTTATGTTACACAATGCAACATATTCTGATGGAAAATTATAAAATCAGGGCTGGAACTACTGGGAATCACAATGAAATTTTGAGGCACAGACCACTTTTAACAGAGTGAAAGAAGGAGCGGGTATTGAACTGGCTGCCCAATGACCCAGGGGCATCTCCCAGGACTGCCGTGTTGTGGTAGACCCCCTCTGTGAGCAGATGGAGTGGGAACAGGGCTTGTTGGTACTCCTCCACCTCTGACACAAAGGGCCTAGGTGTGCCTAGTGAACAATCCGGTCTGTATGTTTATATGTACCCTTTCATCTGCCCAGTCCTGTTTGGGTTTCCGTTGCTTGACTATGAGCACCTGAACACAAGAAGCTGCCTTCTAGTCAGTCAGACTCTTGGTCTATAAAGATCAGTATTGTCTACTCCACTGGTAGCAGCTATCCAGGGTCTTAGTGGTGTTTCATATCACCTACTACCTGATCATTTGAACAAGAGATGCTGGGGATTGAACCTGGAACCTTCTGCATGCAAAGCAGGAGTTCTGTCCCTGAGCCACAATCCCTGTCTTTAACAGAGTATAATGGAATCTAGGGATTGGTTTTAGATGCTTAAGAACATAATGTGCAAGGCAAGGACCATTTTGGATTTGTCATCTTTGCTGTTTTGACCCCCAAATCCCTGTTTTTCTTCTATCTTGGGCAAAGCTAATCTGTGATGGGGGGTGGGTGGGTTGCACCATTTTCTGTTTCTGTTTTTGCTCCGGTGAGATATACACATCTCTAACATGATTTGTGTGCCTGGGATTTGCAAAGCTGAGGGCTTTCAAGGCAAATGAAAAGCTGAGGTGGTTGGCCATTGCCTTCCTCTACAGAGTCTTCCTTGGCGGTCTCCCATCCAAGTACTGACCCTGCTCAGCTTCTGAGATCAGAGAAGCTCTGGCTATACCATGTCCTCTTCCCTCCCAGCCTTTTGAATACTGATGTGCAATAAAAATAAAAATCTATCTAAATTAAAAGTTAACTAAAAAAACATATTGGATGTCAATATAGCCAGGCAGATTTGGTGACAGAGTGAAGGCAAATAAAATGAATTTCTTTATAAGGTGTGGTTGAAAACAATCATCTGGTCAAAGGCATGGTTGAAAACTGTATGGGTTTTTTTTTTTGGGGGGGGGGGGGTCACCCTCAAATTTTTCCTGGAAAATGATAAAAAAATTCCACTCAGGCTTATCAATTCAAGCTAGCAAATTTGGAGTGTGCCTGCTGTGACCTAGGGAGATCGACCACAGGATGGACCCTCTGGCAAATAATTTTGAACTGGACACAAATGCTACATATACAGTTTCTGCCAGCAGCAGTTGAGGGGCAGCCTAGATTTGCTTGCTACTTGAAAACACCTGCTCTTTTTCTCCAAAGGCCTGAGAAAAGAATGTCAAGGTTTAAGTTGCAGACACTTAGATATATATCTGATTTGAAACCACTGAGAGAATCTGCAAACAGGAACACTTCAAAATGGAGTAATCACTGGTCTGTCAAAGCTGGCAGTTATCTCCTTTGCCGTACGTGTCTCTGTGACTCGCAAAGTCCCAGGGCGGCAATAGCAGAGATTGTCTTTTGTCTAGCTTTTCAGCTTCTCAGATATCTAACCAAAGAACCCTGGTCAGCTTGTGATCAATACAAAGAAAAGTGTTTTGCATACTTCAGGTCTGTAATGACATGTCTCAGGGTTGCAAGAGAGAAGGGTATTAATTTCATCTGAGTGACTAGTTGAATCAAGCCCCCTTATTACCACCATGTGGAATTGTTAAGGGTTTATTTCAGAAGTGATGGCTGTCAGTCAATGGATGTAATGGCCTTTCCACATTTGTTTCAGAATTCACAGCCAGAATTAGCCAGCAGCAAAATCATGTTACTATAAACTTATCATAGTTTAGTGTGGATGGAAGGTGGCCAGGGGTCATCTGGGCAGAAGGTCCAGCCAGCATGGTGGCCTTCAACAGGCTAGGGCAGGGGTGTCAAACATGCAGCCGGGGGGCCAGATCAAGCCCTCAGAGGGCTGCAATCCAGCCTGCAAGGCTTTGGATGTTTCCTGCTTCCTTTTCCAGTTCTGCTGCTGCTGCTATATCACAGCTTATTTTACCAGACTCTCTCAACTGCACAGAAGAGATAGATAGGCAAGCCTCTCCTGTGCAATTGAGAGAGTCTGTTAAAGCACTGGCTGAGGCTCCTCCCCCTCCTTGCAGGGGGTGGGAGGAAACCAGCCAGAGCTCACTTCCTGGTCAGGCTGCCTCAGTTCTTTACAGGAGACAAAGGGAAGCCTTCTTTCATTTCACTGGCTGAGGCTCCTCCCTGAAGGGAGTCAGGGAGGGAGGGAATGAGGAAGAGCTTGCTTTGCTGGGCTGCCACAATTGCATGGCAGAAATACCAGAAATAGCAATCTTGAGTATGCTGTTCAGGTGTGTATCTGTAAGCTGCAAACCTACTTTTGATTTATTGACATTTGTCATAGAAATCTCATGTTCAGTGTTCTGAGCCTAGGACCCAGGGGAAAACATGGAATGGCTGGACATTGCGAGCTTTTGTACATAAGTTGCTTCATGTGCTGATCAAGAACATGAGAAGGCATCCTGACACAGACTGAGGGCTGTCTGTTTGTCTCTAAAACTATAGTCTTCCCCAGAGAAATAATTCCAACTTTCTACAAAGGAAGTATGCTGAGTGAACTTGGTCTGGACACACACTTTCAGCCTAATCCACCTCACTGGCTTGTTGTTATTCCTCCTCTAAAATAGTTCACATTGCTTTCTTACTGAGAAAGACTGGATCACAAGGGCACGAACACAGTGAAAAGGGGAAGGGAACCCAGTTGCACCCAGGAGAGCCCTGGCATAAGGAGCCCAACAAAACACACACACAGAGAGCATAAGGAACCCAACAGAATACATACACACTGTAGCAAAGCACAGGTTTTATTCAGTTTGGCATTCATACAAGTTTTTGTTTAGTGTAGTTACTGCTCTCCCTTGACCTGGCTCCCTAGGCTCCCTCACCTTTCCTGCACCAATGATACTGGCCCAGTCATTGCTAGGGTTGCCAGACCCCCTAGTGGAGGCAGAGGTCTCCTGCCACTGATCAGCTGGCCACCAGGGTAACTTACCAGTAGAAAGAGGAAGGCCAAGGTCATGTTGCTGGCATTGCAAGTAAGTGACATCATTATACCAGTGACATCTGGGTGACACTCTGGTATTTGGGCAAAAACTCTATGGTAGAAGCCATTTTTACCATAGAGATTTCCACCAAATACCAGAGTGTTGCAGCAATGTTGCAGTGTGATGATGCCAGCAACATGGGCTGGGCCTTCCTCCACACCACCCACAGCATCTTTTTCAACTTAGAGGAATGCCCTCTCCTGATTATACCATTCTAGCTCCAATATCCAACCTCAACTCAGTTGGTGGTCTTCCAGACATACCCAAACTATGGGTTTACTCTTTCCAGCTGGTCCCTCTCTCTGGGCACTTAAAGGCACCTCTTGTTTCCTCACCTCCCCGATGCTACATGGAGGAATGCCATTTTTTTGAAGTAGAGAAATATTCCCCTCTACCAGAAAACTAACCCTGTAAGGAGTGCTAGAATATTTTCCCCTGATCTTATAGTTTTCTATTCGCAGGGAGTTCTTTGGTTTGGGGATGCATTAAAAAATAACATCAGTCATAGAGATCAGCATGAATTGCAGTTCATTTTGGTTCATGGTTCATGGCATACCCAGTTAGTGAGCTACAAACTGTTACAAACCTTTAGGTGCCAAATGAATCAGTTTGGTTCATGAGGTTTGTGATGAAGTAGAATGTCCCCCCAGTGTGCTAAAGACACCAGACTCACAGGAGATCTCCAGCTGACTCTACCCTACCTGCTTTCTAGGTTTGGTGAGAACTGGATTTACATGGTCCAAGTTATGGCTTTCCAAAGAAGGTGCCTCAAGGAAAAAGCTTTTTGGGGAAATGACAGGAGCAGGTTCAGAAGTGTGTAGAATGGACACTGTGCAAGCTAGAGACATCAAATTCACAGAGGTCCTCCCCCTGGTCCTCCTCTACATGCCCTCAAGATATGTGCAGATTGGGTATAGGGGGTTCAAGTTATGGTCCCCAAAAGAAGATGCCCCCAGGCAGGGCTCCTTTTGTAGAAAAAGCCCAGCAAGAACTCATTAGCATATTAGGCCACACCCTGATAGCACAGCTCATTAGCATATTAGGCCACACCCCATGTTACCAGGTGTGGTCATCCAGCCACACCCACCTTTTGCTTCTTATTCTGTTTACCTTGTTTGTTGTGAAAACGGTTTTGACAAAACCAATAAAAACATTATTTCCTGTCCCATCTATACAAAATCTTGCCTGAACCAGTATCTTATGTCCAATAATTATTCCCGGACTGGATTGGAATCAATTCCTAAAGGTTAGGTTCCTGTGGAAATCAGCTTGTCTTCCTGCAGAACTAGTATGCTGAATATGAATTTTTAGGTTTTCCAACCTACAGGTGGGGTTTGGAGATCTCCTGGAATTACAACTGAGCTCCACACTGCAGAGATCAGGTCAATGGCTGCTTTGGAAAGTGGAGTCCATGGCATTATGCCTTGCTTAGGTCCCTCCTTCCCCCATACCCCACCCTCCTCAGGCTCCACTCCCAAATCTCCAGGGATTTCCTCAACCTGGAGTTGGCAACCCTACTTCACCCTAGGTTTATGGATGCACTGGATGGGAGTACTTTGTGGACTATTTTATTCAAAGTACAAAATTTTATTCAAGGTATAAGATTTCATGTGCCACCCACACTTCTTCAGATGGAAAAAGTGTACATGCACACAAAAGCTTATACCTTGGATGAAACTTTGGACTCCAACTTTGTTCTGCTGCTTCAGACCAACATGGCTATCCACCTAAATTATTACACTATAATATTTTTTACAAGCAATTATGTACCAGTGGAGAGGTTACCATGCAGAGTCTGTCCCACAGGTAAAATGATTCTGTGAACAGGTGGTCTTTACTACATCAAAATATCACTACCATCACAAGATCACCAATCATTGGAAGTCAACTCCTCAGAAGCAGAAATCTCTCTTATTAGGAGGTTTAAGAACATCAGCTTTGCTGGCCCATTAAAGGCAGATATCAGCCCAGTGGCAGGAGAAGAGGGACAATCATCTTCTTCAGTAATTCTGCCCACTTTTTAAATTTCACAAAACAGGCAATCTCCAAAGTGCTGCTGACCATGCTCGTTTTAGTTACAACTGTGTTTCTCTGCAGATGTCCCCCAAAGTCCCCCATGCAACAGTCAAGTGTGTTGCCAACACACACACAACAATGAAGCTACTTTTTCAGATGTTTTCTCTTGCATGACATTTAGCACCAAATAACTTTAATACAGACTTTAGACACACATATATTTGCAAGCCATTCCCAACAAGACACAACAATGAACTAGTTACACTCATGCTTCAAACTTACTTTTCTTAAACAGAAGATGCCATTAGAAAACTAAAGAGATTCTCAAAAATTAAAGACATCAAAACCAGCATTTCCTGGGTTTTCTGCTTTTTTACATCCCTTCCCTTTCCCAATATTTTTTTTACAAAAACACAAAGAACAAAATGAAACAAGGAAGGAAGGAAGGAAGGGAGGGAGGGAGGGAGGGAGGAAAAAAGGAAGGGAGAGAGAGGGGGAGGGAGGGAAAAAGAGAGGAAGGAAGGAGAGACAAAGAGAAAGAGAGAGAGAGAAAAGAAAGAGAGAAAGGGAGGGGGAAAGGGAGGGAGGGGGAAAGGAAGAGAGAGGAGAGAAAGAGATGGGGGGAGGCACTTACCAGGAGAAGGGAGAGTGTAGGCATGGCAACAAGCCTGATGAAGAGAGCTGCAACAGCCGGGACCCCTTCCCCCCAGCTCTTTGCTTTTAAAGGGAAAGCTCCCTTTGAGTGCAAAGAGCCGGGAGCCCAGGCCTCATGCTCGATCTCCGCGCAGAGATCCAGAGCGCAGGGCAATTTCCCGCCGGTTCTTTGCACTTAAAGGGAAATCTCCCATTGAATGCAAAAAGCCTGGAGCCCAGGCCTTGCACTCGATCTCCATGTGGAGATCCAGAGCATGGGGCCCTTTTCCACTGGCTCTTTGCACTTAAAGGGAAAGCTCTCTCTGAGTGCAAAGAGCTGGGAGTCCAGGCCTCATGCTTGATCTCTGCATGGAGATCCAGAGTGTGGGGCCCTTTCCAGCCAGCTTTTTGCATTTAAAGGGAAATCTCCCTTTAAGTGCAAAGAGGCAGGAGCCCAGGCCTCACACTCAATCTCCGTGTGGAGATCTAGAGCGCGGGGCCCTTTCCCGCTGGCGGGGAGGGGTGGGCTTGGATGCCAGCTGGAATGCCATTTCAGTGCATTCTGGCCCAAAAAGAGCCCTGCCCCCAGGAAAGTGCTTTGGGGAAACATTTTAGGTCCAGGTTCAGAAGTGTATAGAATAGATTCCCTGCAAGTTACACACACCAAACACACAAGGAACCTCACCTTGCTGCCACCTCCTCTACAATCTTTCCAGGTTGAGGGCAGATTACATTTCTGGAGTCCCAGTTATGGAAACCTCCCCCCCCAAAAAAGGTATCCTTAGTGCTCTTTCTGGAAACAACTGTTGTAGTTACAGCCAGGAGTCGATGGAGAGGCTCAGTAAGAGGCCAGTGACACCAAACTCATAGGAAAACCTCAACTGGGTAGCCCACCCCCAGCCAGACACTGGAAGCAAGGCAAGCATCCTCTCTATGCTTGCAGCTCCCCCCCAATCTCCAAAGGCAAGTTCTGAAAGACAGAAAGGCTGACATCCCCAACAGGGGCTCCCAAAGTAACCCCACAGCAGCTTGGCAGAGACCCCTGGCAAACACTGAGACACAGTGATGCATATCCACAATGCTCTCAGGTTCCCTCAGGCCCAAACTCATAGATCCTCTGGTCACAGCTCACCCCTAGGTGAAATTTCTAGCTATTCATCATTTCATAAGAACATAAGAGAAGCCAATGTTGGATTGGGCCAATGGCCCATCTAGTCCAACACTCTATCACACAGTGGCCAAAAATACCAGGTGCCATCAGGAGGTCCACCAGTGGGGCCAGGACACTGGAAGCCCTCCCACTGTTGCCCCCACCCCCAAGCACCAAGAATACAGAGCATCACTTGCTCCAAACCAAGAGTTCCTATCTATATCTTGTGGTTAATAGCCACTGATGGACCTCTGCTCCATGTTTATCTAATTCCCTCTTGAAGCTGTACGTGTAGCTGCCACCACCTCCTTTGGCAGTGAATTCCATGTTTTAATCACTCTTTGGGTGAAGAAGTACTTCCTTTTATCCATTCTAACCTGATTGTTCAGCAATTTCAGTGAGTGCCCATGAGTTCTTGTATTGTGAGAAAGGGAGAAAAGTACCTTTTCTCCACCTGCTCTATCCCATGCATAATCATTTGCAGAACACATTGCACAGATAAGAGATCACCTGTTGTGAATTGTACAAATGCAATGGAAAGGGCTAGTCGAACAGGGGCTTGCTTGTACAGGCAGATGTTTGTTGAGGTAGATGTCTGCTGTGGTGGATGTTTTTATATGAGGTAGGTGATATGTTATGAGGTAGAAGATGTTTCATGAAGTAGGTGTTGGGTGAGGGATATTTTCTTTGGAGGATAAAAGTAAAGGGGGATATCCAAGGGTTTCTCAGTGGGGGAATTTCAGGGAGGAAGAGCAGCAACAAGGAGTTGGAATGGGGACAAAGAAGATGCTCCCTCCCCCACCGTCTGAATCACTGTTGTCAGAGTCCTCCTCTCTCAAGATTGTCAGCAACTGCTGGTGTCTCTAGGCAGAACAAACAACTCTTTTGCCTCTGCGGGGAACCCCAGGAACAGATCAGGAGAAGGAGTCTCTGAGACTCCTGGTGATGCCCTGCTAGGGCTGGGCTCCAGTAGCCTGGCAGGATGGGGTTGCTGCCTGTGGTTTGGAAGACTTCTTGGTTGGAAGACTTCTTCTTTCTATGACCAGCACCCTTTGCACCCACTTTCACCCTCATGGCACATAGAGGTGTTCACAATCAGGAATGGTGGGAGAGTATAAATGTAGGTCCTCGACTTAGGCACCCAGTAGATAAGCCCCTCTGCTTGGCATGAGCAGAGAGACGAGGTGGCTCAGAGTCTTGAGTCCCCCTAACACCCAAACCCCACTGGGGGAGAAGTGTTCACAATCAGGAGAGGAGGGGGATATAAAATGTGAGTCCTCAGCCAAGGCACCCAGTGGCTAATCCCCTGTGTTTGGCATAAGCAGAGAGATGGAGTGGCTCAGAGCCCTGACTCCACCTAGAACTCAAACCCCACCAAGGGCAAGGTGTTCACAGTCAGGAAGAAATGAAGGTGGTCTGCTTTTAACAAGTTCCCTGCCTCTCTGTCTAACTGCCAGCACCCATAAAGGAGAGGGGGTGTGGAGCTGAGGGTATGTATAGCATTCTGATCTCATAGAGCAGAATGGAAACTCTGTTCTTGGCAGCCAGCAGTGCCTATTAAGCTTCAGAGAGCCCCTATTGGTGTTTCCAAGGCTGGAGAATTCTGTACCCCTGTTACTTTGAAGTCTGGTAAAGATTTTGATTGAGTGGAGACAGTCCTATCTTGAAATGTATCCATTCACGAACCGCCACTAACTGCTTGAAAGTTTGTGGAAAGTTCTTCCTGGTTGACCTGCCATGAACTTCAGTTCACAAACCACGAACCCGCCAACATTCATCACGAACTTTCATTCATGAGCTGGTTCATATCCATTCCTGATCAGCCATTGCCATCTTCAGTGATACAGTCCACTCTATCACATCATTCTGTGACTGGAACCATTCTGTGACTTTGAATGCCCCTCTTACAAAACACCCCCCAAAACAAAAATCCCCTCTCTTCTGGTTCCGTTCTCGCCTACTCCCTGTCACACCAGATTGCTACGTGGTGGGTGCAAAATGGCAAAAGCTGCACTGTGTTAAAGTCTCACCAAGGGTCGGTTTCCTCAATTCTGATTTATCTATTTGGATATGCTTCATTCCCAAGTGCCATTCAAATGCCAAACTCCATAAACCTTGACTGTCTGTACAATCCAAGGAGGAGAGTTTCCCCATCCCATCTTATTCCTCTTCTAATTAAACTTAACACTCTGTGACTAGATCTCAGCATTGAGAGAGAAGCTTCATTAAAAAAAAATTGAGGAAAATTTCCCCCCTCAGTACTGTCAATAGAGTTTCCCTATTTAATTAAACATTTCCTCAGTTAATCGATCTTCAGATTGTAACTGAAAGCTGTTCTCTACCCACTCCAGATTTCAAGTAATTTGACATGACAAGGCAAAGCTCCCCTGTAAGGTTGCGTGTGTTGACATTCTTTCATGTTCTGCAGGATTTGGGACCCAGTAAATTTCAACAAGCTGAATTCTATAACCTTGTGCTCAAACACTATGGCAATGACAATACTAGTGAGGGACCTTCCCAAACTGTGTGTTGGGGCACACAAACATGCTGTGAGAGAACTTCTATTGCTAAAAGAATTCAATTAGACAATTAAAGGTCCTGGTGAATCCACAGATTCCCTTCAAAGAGGGTACCTGCTGCATCTCTGCATGATTTACCGTTCTAGACTTGCCTCCATATAAGCAGTTAATTCTATCTCTGATGTGAATCAGGGCTGATTATAGCACTTAATCACACCTGCGGTTTAGCAGAATTACTTGATATCAGAGGAGACTGCCTCTTATGTCTCTGCATGACTGGATTCTGTGTAAAATATCTCTGTTTGAGACCCTGGAGAGGTGAACGAATGAAGTTGCCTTATACTGAATGAGACCACTAGTCCATCAAAGTCAGTACTGTATACTCAGACTGGTAGTGGGCGGCTCCCAGTGTCTCAGACAGAGGTCTTTCACATCACCTAATGCTGAGTCCTTTTTAGCTGGAGATGCCAGGGATTGAACCGGGGACCTTCTGCATGTCAAACAGATATTCTACCACTGAGCCACAGTCCCTTCCCAGTCAAAATAGATCATGCTGGCCTTGATAGACCAAGAATCTGGCTATGTTTAAGGTAACCTCAGGTGCACACATGCATCATCTTCTGGCTGTTTCTTTTCATGATGATTCCAGAACCCAGACTCAGATTGCGAAAGGAAAGAGTGTGGAACATTGATTCCATTCCCAAATGAATTGGTTCCAGGAAAGGGCAAGAACTGCCCAATCCCATTCTATCGATCTCTGTGGGCGGGGCTGAGGCTCAACGGTAGAGCATCTTCTTGGCATGCAGAAGGTCCTGGGTTCAGTTCCAGGGATCTCCAGTTAAAGAGGATCAGGCAGTCGTGATGTGAAAGACTTCTGCCTGAGACCCTAGGAAGGTTGACCTTGATGGACCAAGGGTCTAATTCAGTATAAGGCAGCTTCATTTGGTGGGTCTTTTTAATAGATCCATTGCATCTGCTTATAGATTCTCGGGATTCTGCTACCTATTCAGAGCTCTGGATAAATGAATCAAAAAATGGAATGATCTCACTGTCGATACCACCATTGTATCTAATTTTTATCTAATTCAAGGCTGTTGGAGGTGTTAGATTTTGTTCATGGACTACCATTCATGCATACCAACCACCAGATACATTCCCCATCTATCATCATGTTCTCCTCTTGACCTGAGTCCTTGATGAATATTGTGGATTTCAGCAAGCAACTGGACAAATCTGTTTCTTTCTCTGTTTGAGAAAGAGCAATTGGCTGTGCCTTTACAGGGAAATAGGAAGGCTTAATAAAAAGAGCTAAATAACATGAAGGGCCTTGATTGAAAAGGACATTGTACAAAAGGTTTGATTATGGGACCCGACAAGGTCTATGCTGAGTTTGAAGTGTGAAGCATTCATTCTACTCAAAAGTGTTCCACATTGTCTTTCTCCTCTTTGAAGCCTGGTCATGTTTTCATTCCACTCTCTGCCTGCATGTTCCATCTTCTTCTTCTTCTTAGTTGCTTTCTAATTCCCAGAATCCTTATCTCTTAACAGTTTCCTACTGATCAAAGAAAAGATGCTGACAAACATGTTCTTATGACTTTGACAGCAGTGTGGCATAGTGTTTAGAACAGGGGTCCCCAGATTTTTGGAGCCTGTGGGTGTCTTTGGAATTCTGACACAGTGTGGAGGGCAGAAAGTGAAGAGGACCTAAAGAGTCTCTTGTTGAGCGTGAAAGAGGACAGCACAAAAGTTGGCTTGAAAATCAACATAAAAAACCCTAAGATCATGGCCCAATCACTCCTTCACAAATAGAAGGGGAAGTCATGGAAGCAGTGACAGACTTCACATTCCTGGGATCCAAGATCACTGCAGACGGTGACTGCAGCCATGAAATTAAAAGATGCCTGCTCCTTGGGAGGAAAGCGATGGCAAACCTGGACAGCATAATAAAACATAGAGACATCACCCTGCCAACAAAAGTCTGCACAGTCAAAGCAATGATATTCCCAGTAGTAATATATGGCTGCAAGAGTTGGACTATAAGGAAGGCCAAGCATCGAAGAATAGATGCTTTTGAATTATGATGCTGGAGAAGACTCTTGAGAGTCCCTTGGACTGCAAGGAGATCAAATCACTCAGTCCTAAAGGAAATCAACCCTGACTGTTCCCTGGAAGGCCAGATACTGAAGCTGAAGCTCAAATACTTTGGCCACCAAATGAGAAGGGAGCACTCCCTGGAGAAGACCCTGATGCTGGGAATGATTTAAGGTAAAAAAAGAAGGAATGGCAAAGGATGAGATGGCTAGACAGTGTTATCAATGCAATGGGCATGGAGTTGAGTGGGCTCTGGAGGGTGGTGGAGGACAGGAGGGCCTGGCGTGATGTGGTCCATGGGGTCACGAAGAGTCGGACTCGACTGTGCGACTCAACAACAACAACAACAAAAGTGGAAGGTGCAGTCACAAAATGGCTGCCACAAAATGGCTGCTGCAGGAGTTGGAGTCAGCCACAAAAAGGCTGCCACAGCTGACTTTGAATTGGCCAAGTGAAGATCCTTGTGCTATGGTGGCAGCCATAGGCATCAACTACTGGGGGGCTCGAGGGCTCGAGCCACCCCCGAAATTTTCCGGGGGGGGGGGACTGAGCCCCCCCCAGGAAAACGGTGTGCCCTCCGCCGCGCCACCCTCAGCACTTCCTAGGGCCGCTGCCGCCGTCTTTCCCCCCCCCAGCCTGGCCACTACGACCCTCCCTCCATCCGTCCAGGGGCCAGCTAAGCAAATGCTCAGCTGGCCCCTGGACGGACGGAGGGACGGAAGCAGGAGTGGTCAGGCGGGGGGGAGGCAGCAGCGGGGACATGGTCCCGGAGGGCGCATGCACTTTGTGCGTGCACACGGAAGAGCCCCCGCTCCCCCCCAGGAGTTTTTAAACTCTATGCCCCTGGTGGCAGCTGCACAGTGAATTCAAATCTCCAGTGGCCAATCAAAAGCCTTGCTGGGCAAAAGCCCCATCTGGCCGCATCCACTCTCTAAAAACACTTGATGGGCTGGTGTTGGATGGGCACAACACTGAGTACTAACAAGGAGCTAACAGACCAGGGAACAGTTATGGATGGTTTCCATTGGGGGATTTATGAATACACAAGGTGTCAGTAGCATATCTTGTCTGGTACCCTGTTTCACCCAATGACAAACCAGATGCCATGGAAAGGCCTACATGCAGGCTGTAAAGGCCAAGCCCTTTCCCTAATGTTGCCTCTTGTCACTGCTATTCATAGGTTTACTGCTTCTGGATGTGGAGGCTCTTTTAGGTAGCCTGGCTTGAAACCATTGATGGAGCTCTCTTCCATGAATCTGTGTAATGGTGTACAAATTTCATCCAAATTAAGAGTGTCAGTCCCGTCAGTCAATCGTGTCAAAAGCTGAGAGGCATCTACAATCTACAGCCACCGTCCTATACAATGTTGATTTCAATTGGCTGCAGTATACGAAGTTGCATTGTGCCTGCTAGATTGGATTGTGGCTGACCGATTTCTGAATAAACCCCAATTCAACATCCCCACCCACCCTAGTTATGACATGTATAATGTGTGCCTTGCATGCAACCGGTTTCGTGAAACTTTAACAATACTTTTTTGCAGGGACTCTTTCTCGGGGTGTGGAGGTGGCTGGCTGGTGACACATTGTCTCTTAAGCGGCATTAACCTTGTGTTTGATGTAAACAGAATGAAAGGCAGTGCTTAACGTTGCAAGTAAGTGACTGTTCGCAGCAATGCTTATCATACCCTTCCATATGAATCATAAACACCACCATTTATGAGGATAATCAAGGATTTGGGGAGGGAATATTAAATCAGCAGGAAGGAAGTTAATCCCTCTTTGGGCAGCCCCCAGTGTCTAGTGGCATAGCATTCCTTAAACATACCTATTGAGTGAGAGAAATTCCGTCTTAGCTTTGCCTAGCGCATCAATGTCATTTGTATTTAATATATGAGGAATGGGATTAGGAGAGATGAAATTACAAAACTCCAAGACCCCCCAGTGGGATAGAAATCCTGATGAATTGACATTTTTGGGCTTGGTAATATTCTTTCATACATTATTACCAGAGCAGAGACAGTCCTGGTGGAGGGGCTGAGATGAAGACGTTGAAGACAGAGTGATATACAGACTCCCAGTGGCTTTATGCTAGCGTTCTGCAGACATTAGGTTCACATGTACTGGGAGCTCGCCAACCACAATTGGATTTTCCAGGCACATACAGCTTCCAGGTGCGTGCATGGGACATCCGTGCATTGCCCAGTTCACACATGATGGTGACTGCATGTATCAGGCGCATCTCTGAGACCACACATTCCCAATATGCATGACTGGGAGGGGCTCCAAATCCGTACCAACGTAACGCCTGCAGAGAGCTTTTGAGAGTGCCGATCCTTATTCACAGTCTCAATCACATTTCCTGGGTTTGGATAACTCCTCATATGTGGAGGGTTGGCCAGTGCTGCCACTGGAAGCCTGCTGGTGCATGTTAGGAAGAGCTTCCTGACAGTTAGAGGAGTTCCTCAATGGAACAGGCTTCCTCGGGAGGTGGTGGGCTCTCCTTCTCTGGAGGTTTTCAAACAAAGACTTGATGATGGCCATCTGACAGCAATGTTGACTCTGTGAACTGAGGCAGATCATGAGAGAGAGGGCAGGAAGGGTTGCCTCAGTGCTTAGTTCTTGTGGCCCTTTCTTACACACCCAAGGAAATGCTGATCGCCACTTTGGGGTCAGGAAGCAATTTTTATGCATGTCAGTTTGGCTGGAGATCCTGGAGGTTTTTTGTCATCTTCTGGGTGTGGAACAGGGGTCACTGGAGGTATGGAGGGGGAGGTATTTGTGAATTTCCTGCATTATGCAGGGGGTTGGACTAGATGACCCTGGAGGTCCCTTCCAACTCTATGATTCTAAGTGGCAACAAGAGCCAGTTCCCCCCCCCTCCTTTTTCCTCCCCCCGTCCTTCTTCGGGGGCAGGCTCATAGGCAATTGGGGCCTTCAGAAGTGGGGGGCCTGGGGCAGTTGCCCCTGCTGCCTGTTGTGGTTACGACCACCCCTGGTATTTCCATACACTGCACTGGCTCTTGTTGGACGATAGGAAACAATATCAAGGGCCTCAAGAAGAAGCTTCCCTATTCATTCACAGCATCACCAGTCCCTTTTTATGGGGAAAACTGAACATTCGGGGGGGAATGTAGCGGGGAGGGGGGAAAATGTAACATAATCCTTGACAGAGGTTTAGCATCTATTTTAGAAGGTGGTGTTCACTTATCTGTCCCAGTGTTCATCAAATGTGAGAAGCTGGAGCTGGCTGAGAGCAGGCCCTGGCAAGAAGAGCTGACTCAATAGGGGAGGGGTGGACCAGAAGGAAGACTCCGCCTTCCTACTTCTCCCTGGAAACTCCGCCCCTGAGCCAGCCTCGGGCGCCTGACTGGTTGGCCAGGGCTGTTGCTGGAGTCAGCGTAACAGACGTGGCAAAATCTTGTTTTGCTGTGATTTTAAATCTGTAAACTTTTCAAGGTGTATGGCTTATGGGCTTTTAAACCTAATGGATGAATGAATGAAGTGAAAACAACCCCATCTTGGCTTCTCTGAGCACTTAAAGAGAAAGGGAGAGATTAAAATGGAGGGGGGGAATTAAACCCTGTTCCTACAGCATGAAATTCTGAACTGATGTGGAAGGAGAGCCGGGTGGTGGCCTCTCTGACCTAACTCTCATGCATTCAGTGTCCCTTTATGAACTCATTCTATGCACACATGACATGACACTGCAGTGTGTTCATGCTATTCCCACACACATCCCCACGCAAATCTTCCAGTTTGGTGTGGCGGTTAAGTGCATGAACTCTAATCTGGAAGAACCGGGTTTGATTCCCCACTGCTCCACTTGCACCTGCTGGATGACCTTGGGCAAGCCGTAGTTCTGGCACAGCTGTTCTTGAAAAAGAGCAGTTTCTGTCAGAGCTCTCCCAGCCCCGCCTACCTCACAGGGTGTCTGTTGTGGGGAGGGGAAGGGAAAGGAGTTTGTAAGCCACTCTGAGACTCCAAGTGAGTGAAGGGCGGGGTATAAATCCAATCTCTTCTCTTCTTCTTCTCTTCCCTGGATCTCATGTCACTTGATTAAGGCTATAATGACTTCAAAATGTACTCTGAGTGAAGGCCACTCTCTGGTCACCGAGAGGGTGATTCCACACTAGACCTTAAATCCTGGTTCAACCCTGTCTCTGAACTTACATTCTACACTACACGTGATTTCACTCCTGTAGTTATCTCAGGGGTATTTTTTGTTTCCACATTAAATTGAGGTCACCCCAGTTTCGGCCCACACTTGTCCCGGGATAAACAGATGCTGTTATAACCAGGGATAAATGCAAGGTATTGTGTCACAATTTGAACTCTGATCAAACGAGGGATGAGATACAAGTGCAGAAAGGACAGATTCGTTTTGTTTCTCCTTCTTGTCTTCCACAAACATAAGGCCATACCTGGCAATTAATCACCTCTGACTGAGAAGCGTTTCTAAGGTGAGCCAAGTGCATTTTGATGCAGCTCGTTGCCACAGTTGATACTTGGCTGCTGCCAAAAGCTACAGGCTGGTTTTCATTTCCTGAAAATGCAAATTGAAAAATAAAGAAAAAGACATTCTTCAATCCATCCATTTGGGCAATGAAAATGCGGGGGGGAAAGCAACTGATGAATGCCGATCACGGGCTGGTTCTGCACGGCAGCCAGTTTGGTGTATTGGTTAGCAGTGTGAACTCTAATCTGGGAGAATTGGGTTTGATTCCCCACTCCTCCACATGCAGCTGCTGGTGTGGCCTTGGGTCAGTCATAAGTTCTTTCGGAACTGTTCTCTCAGGAGGAGTTCTCAAGAGAGCTCTCTCAGCCCCACCTACCTCACAGGGTGTGTCTGTTGTGGGGAGGGGAAGGGAAAGGAGTTTGTAAGCCACTCTGAGACTCCTTTGGATAGTGAAGGGCGGGGTATAAATCCCATCTCCTCCTCCTCCTTCTTCCCCCACCTCACTAGGCACATCTCATGGCTTAAGAGCATGTAGGAACAGCATACATATACCTTGTGCCTGCACCACTTGTTAGGGTTAGGAGATTCCTGAAGATTTGGGGCACAGCCTGGGATGGATAGGGTTTGGGGAGGGAGGGGAAGGACCTCAGAAGGGTGTAATGTCATAGACTCCGCCCTCCAAAGTGGCCATTTTCTGCAGGGAGAATCTCTGTAGCCTGCAGGTCAATTGTCATTCTGGGAGATCTCCAGGCCCCACCCAGAGGCTGGCAACCCTACTTGCTGCTGTTGCTGCCCCCCCACACACACCAGTGCCCCTCCCCCTTTCCCTCTTTTGCTTTGATGCAGAACCTCTGACACAATGACAGTTGCACTGGGACATGGGGGGGGGGAGAGACTTGAAGCTTTGGACTTCCATCTAAATGTCTTCTGCTGGGTCACAGCCTGCATGTCAGAAACAGAAATGCTCCAACCCTGAATCTTGGTTGCCATGGAAACCTCCCTTGCTTCCTGCTCGGTTTGCATGTCCTCTGCTTATATTTCCATGCCAATTTATAGCTGAGGTGTAAATGTAAGAAGCAAGGGGGAAGGCATGGATCTCCTTTGTGTGTTCTGGAATTCGCTGCCGAAAAGGTTTTCTGCTCAACAGAGCACACAGCAATATACGTACCATGGACCGTATGCATGATAATATGCAATACTTTACTGCATTGGGGAATACCTTAACTTAAATGTTAATTACATCGTAGTTCAGTCATTTCTCCCAGTGTGACTAAGGGCGCCACCCTGTGCAGAATTACGCCCTTGCTAACTCCACAGAAGCTGGTGTACTAAGAAAGGTGCAACTCTGTTTAGGATTGCATTGTCAATTTCCAAGTAAGACATCATTCAGCAGAAGCAAAGCAGTCAGTTGAGATGATTTACAAAGCCATCAAAACTATGGAAATGCTCACTATAACCAGAATTGTAATTACAAGGAAAGTTGCTTTAGGGGAAAGTTATTCAACAGAATAAAGATTAAAAGGATGTGAGTGTTGTCTGCCAGAGTGCAACAATGACAGGGTTTTTTGTGTTTTCCTTGATTTGTATGTATATTTATTCAGGAAAAAAAACAGATGTGAGGGAAAAGGTGTTTCACATAGAATTGCTGGCATAGAGTTCAAGGGGGCTTGTAACTGACTGTCCCACCTACTGGTTTGTCTCTTGGGCACCTAACATTATTCTGGTGCGCACAGGAATACAGCAAATATTTGCTCAGTGGAAGAGCCTCTGCTTTTCATGCAGAAGGTCCCTGGCTCAGTTCCTGGCTTCTCTAGTTAAAAAGGACCAGGCAGGAGATGATGTGGAAGGCCTGTATCTGAGTCTCTGGAAACCGGCTACCAGTCTGAGTAGACCATACTGACCTCAATAAACCCTCGGTCTGATTCCTAAGGCAGCTTCTTGTGTGTTCGAGGCCACGGTCACATGGCCCTTAAATGCAGGAGGAAGGGCTATTTCCTCCCACATTTAAAGGGGCCGTCCACAACGGCCGCAGAAAGTCCCGCGCCGAAGCGGGCTTAAAAGCGGGTTGCTCCCGCATTTTCCGACCCCGGGAAAATCAACAGTTTTCCTGGGTGTTGCGGGAGGAACCCGCATTTTAGCCATCTGGCCAGCCCTCTCTCGCAATCATTGCGAGAGCAGGGCTGTTCCAGATAAGCCCCCCCGTGCACCATTTCCCCCCCCCCTTTTACACTTGGGCGCTTGGCCACTCAAGCGCTCAAGTGTAAAAGGGGGGGGGGGGAAACCCAAACTTACTAGACAGCTGGGGGGGCTCGGGGAAGAGTGCCTCCCCTGGCCGCCGCTGCCACCGCCGCTTCAAAAGCCCTGCCGCCGCAGAAAACGCCGCCACCGCATGCTTCGAGGCTGGCTGGCCACCGATTCTTCCGCCACTGCTGCCTCCAGCTGCCAGTGCCATCTGCCGCCACCGCCTCCCTCCACCACCCGCCATTGTCGCCTGCCGCCACCTCATCCTCCTCCTGCCACCGCCCACCACATCCCAACCCAAGGAAAAAAAATGCGGCCCCTTTAATCCCGGGAGGGCTCCCAGATTTAAAGGGGCCGTGTGACCACGGCCCAAGTGATGTTCTCCCGATCAGTTTTTCCCCAGGTCAGGAAAAGCTGTGCCTTCTACATTTATGGTGGTGGTGGTGGTGGTGGTGGTGGGGAAGTAGAGAATGATCTTCACTCATCTATTTGTTTGTATCCCATCTTCCATTGTTTTCCAAGGCAGTTAAGTTGGGTCACTGGGGAAAAAACAAATACCTCAAGATAAGCATGTGTACTGAAGAACTTCAGAAATCTAAAATCTTGGCCTAATTTTACTGCTGCCCCTTATTTATTTAACATTACCTATGAGCTCTATAGATGGGCCTTTTTCAGAACCCGTTTTGAGGCACCCCTTTCTACTGTTCTGCAAGGTAAATTCACTCAAGTTCCAATGTTTTAAGTATTGAGTGGGAGGCGATGAATCAAACAAACAGGCTTTTATTCAGTGACATTGTTCAGCTCAAAAGACAGCTCTATGAGAGCAGCGCTTTCATTTATACTGTTCCAGCACATAACTTTCAACAATGTGACTACATACAAGCAATACTATTGGACCCAAGCAGGGCTCAGTGATTGGGTATCTAGATTGGCTTCAGGACCAATGGGAGTCTTTATTAATCACCCAATAGGAATTGGAGCTTTAGGATACCAGAGCCCTTTTCAAGCTATTACTGCTTCATATTCTAAATAAACACAACACAATGCATGAACGTCTATGCCCATGCATGGCTAATATGGGGGAATCAGTTACTCATGTCCTCCTGTTCTGCAGATTCTATCAGGAGGAACGAGATCGCCTTATACTACCCTTTCTGTCTAGATTTAACCCTCTGCAGTCCTATCTTGATTTTAGGCCAGAAGTTCTGTGCAAATTCCTCCTAGAAGACATTCAGAGTTAGTGTTGCCAAGTCTTCAAAACTCACCGGCCGGGGGGAGTCCTCCTCTCGCCGGGAGTTTCTCCTGGCGCACGCGCCCAGCAACATCACCAGAAGTGACGTCAGCACGTTGGGGGTGTTGCCAGAGCGTCGCCCTGGCAACGCCCCCAATGTGCTGTGTCACTTCCGGTGACGTCATTACATCGTCCTCACTGGACGACGTTGGGGGTTGGGTTCCCCCCGCCAGCCAAATGCTGGCCGGCGGATTGGGAACCCCTTTAGCGGGGGGTTCCCCGCCCCCCAGGCTGACTTGGCAGCCCTATTCAGAGTTCAGTGACTTATGCTATGGCAAAAATTTGTTTCTTAGCTATTAGGAAACATAAACACATTTTAGCTGGAAAAAACACTGTACGGTTACCTTATTTGTATTAACCTATTTTATTAATTTTATCGATTTTCTCTGTTAATGTTCTTATACTACCGCTATGTTTTTACTGTTTTAATCTCTTTTATATCAGAATTGTAGTGTTTTACTGGCCCTTGCTGCAATAAATTAGATAGATAAGCATGTGTATGTTTAAACTAGTCAAAATACCTGATTAGTTAAAACAATTAAACCAAAGCACAATCATTTAAAACAGGTAGCACTATAAATATAGAAGTGTAATGGTCTCAAGTGACTGGAACAGCTCGGCCATAGCCCAGAAACTGTGCATCTTCTTAGTCTGGGCGGAATAAAGATGGAGAGCTTCAGCAAGGGAGGCCGAATAGTTGGGCATCCACTGCCTCACCCAAAGGCCTGGTGGAACATCTCCATTTTATAGACCCTGCAGAACTGTAGTAGGTCCTGCAGGGCTCTGATGTCAAATGGGAGCACATTCCACCAGCCCTAACCTTGGTCAACCAGCAAATATTGGGCCGGGGTCAACCAGCAAATATTGGTCCACCAAGCGTAAGGCTCTCCAGGGCACATAGGGGGAGAGATGGTTCCCTCAGATGTCAGTCCCAGGCCACATAGGGTCAATATCACATAAGGTCAATACCAACATCTTGAAACAGACCCAGTACACTACCAATAGCCAGTGCAATTGACGTAGCGCTGACTCCATCCTTCACATCCAAGGAATACCAGGATTGTGATGCAGAGGTAGGCAATGGCAAATGCCCCTTGTCTTGAAAACCCTACAGGGTCACCATAAGTCAGCTGTGACTTGACGGCATGCACATACGCACACGCACACAACACAATTACAGCCCAGTAGATTTACCACTTTGTTATGAGGTTGCCAACTCTAGCTTTAGGGGCAGTGGAGACTAGGGAGGGTGGGGTGGGAAGGGAGGTAAATGGGGATGTGATGCTATAGATGTATGGGGTTGGGGAGCCCACTCCTGCAGTTACCAAGGCCAAAGGTCGGGAGGGGGTATAGAAATTTCTGTTGTTTAGAAATTCACATATCCCTGTGTGCGAAAAAGCATACATCACTTTTGTGGCTCCGATGTAGACCCCAGACTACTGGCTGGTTTTAAAATTCTCACCTCTGCTGTTGAGACTCCCAAATCGCCCATTCAGTGTTGCTTGCCCCCTATTTAAATTGATTCGGTGATTCTTTATTTTCGTCCTATTATCTGTTGCCTCATTCCATTTTTTTTTTGTTATCATACACAAGCCTTTTCCCAGTGCTATTTCTGTGTCAGTAAGTCAGCATTATATAGATATTATATGTAGAAATGACTGACTATGCACATATAAATTGCATATCAAGACCATAATGCGTGCATATGCGATAGAAATGAATCCAAACAGAACTGGGGTTTGTTGACAAGAATATATACAAATATGCAAAGAAAAACCCAAGCAGGGGCATTTGCTCATCTCTACTAGACTGCCAGTTTGTAACAATATTGTCTCGACCATGGCTGTTCTGGGGCTACCAAGCTTTAAAGAAGATACTGGCTGTCTTGTCTGATTTCCGTCCCTCTTTTCCTGCAAAATGATATATATATATATATATATTTTAATCGTTCCAAACAATTCGATTTGCAATAGTTACCTTAAATTCTACCAAAATAATTGGGGCAATCCTTCCACTTCCTGACTCCAGAAGAATCAGAAGGTGGGGACAAAGAGGCTCTCCACACTTCAACGGAGGCATCTCCTCCCACCCACTTCCTTTCCTTGGCTTTCAGCCAAGTCGAGTGCAACTTGATAGACCAGTCTCCATAATTGTGAGGCCTCCCCAAGGTTGACTCACATATAATTTTTCAGTGTCCCCCTCCTTAAGTCCTTAGCAAGCAGGTTACTTGTGCATGGTTTATTTATTTTGATATCTAAACCCTGCTTTCCTTCCCAATGGGGACCAAAGGCGGCTGACAATATTGTTCTCTCCTCCTCCATTTTGTCAGATTTGAGGAAGTGCGATCCAGGTTTGCCACATCTCCCACTATGGCTGGAGACCTTCCTTCAGCAAACCTCTTTGCCCATCACTGCTCAGAGCAGTGTTAAGAGGAAAAATAACTAAAAAATGCCACTGGGCTGCCAGCATGATGTCACTTCCTGGGAAAATCAAGAAGTGATGTCCATCTACTCTAGGAATTGCCCGAAACTCCATGGTTTCATCATAGAGTTTCAGGCAGTTTGTAGAGAGGCATGATATCACTTCTGGGTTTTCCCAGGGACTGATGTCACATCATTGCCAACAGCACTTGCCATGTCCCCCATCCTGGACTCCCATAGGTTGCCCCAATTAGGTCTGACCCACAAAAGCTTACTCTGGAGTAAACATTCATTTTCAAGATGCCACTTGACTTTTATTTCACTGAACAAAAAGCTGTGAGTTAGATGAGGCTGAGACTGACCCCAGGTAATTCAGCCAGCTTTCATGGCTGAGTGAGGATTCAAATTCAGGTCTCTTACATCTGGTCCAGCTCTCTAACCACTACACAAGAAAGGATGCAACTATGCCATGTGGCAGGGCTCTGGAGAGGAGCAACCACTAGGTATGAAGGAAGAGATCATGACATTGGGGGTTGTCACCTGTTGCACAGGGCTGTGAGGCTTCTGTACTATCAGCAAGAGATCAGATCTTTGTAGTTAAACAGAGTTCTTTATTTCAAATACTGGAACAGGGTCTCGATGTTTGTTAGAGATGTAGAACAAAGATGACTTGGGTTAATATACCTACAGACATAGATGCTTAAACAAAACCCTCCAATCAGCATACACACAAAATGCGGGAAAAGAAATGGCGACCGTTTGTTCCCACCAAAGGTGAGAAAGTTATAAAAATTCCCCTCTTGCCCTGAGTGACCCAGATGTGCGAACTCCTAGGCAAAACATTTGGGCAGCGACAATAAAATAACTTTCAAGGCTATACCCACTCTGATAGCACCCTGAGAGCCTCAAACCGGAGGGGGAGGAAGCCATGGCAAGATAGTCGTTGTTTATGTGACGCATTGGAATGCAAGAGGCCATCCTCCCGGGGAAAGAGTAACACTAAGCAGGACAGCAATTTCTACTTCAAGGCAAGCAATAAAACCTTTGGGTGATAGCAAGATACAAAGAAACAGAAAGTAACATTCAGAAAAGCATGGAACAAGCAAGCTATTGTCAGATCCTGACACAGCCCAGCTGGCTGCAGGTGTGCAAATTACTTCAAGCCAAGAAAAAGCCCAAAGAACCTTTAGGCCCACACTTTTGGCTGCCAGTTAAATGAACCAGGTACCAAATTGCCTTTTATGTGTAGATAGTTTAAGATGGGTAGCCATGTTAGTCTGTCTGTAGCAGCAGAAAAGAGCAAAAGTCCAGTAGCACCTTAAAAACTTAACAAAATTTGTGGCAGGGTAGGAGCTTTCATGAGTCACTGCTCACTTCTTCAGCTCTCTGAAGAAGTGAGCAGTGACTTACAAAAGCTCCTACTCTGCCACAGATTTTGTTAGCCTTTAAGGTGCTACTGGATTCTTGTTCTTTTCTCCTTTTACATGCTTGAGGGACCAGGAGAAGTAGATGTGCTGAAAGACTCCTTTTTATTAATAAAGGGGAGATTTGTATTCCTTCAAACCCACAGGAAAACTTTAGATGAAAGAGAATATACATAAGTTCAAAGGCTTTGCTATTTGATCATTATTCTCACATGAAAAAAGAGGGTGAGGAAAGGTGGACTTCAAGGTCTGACTATAATTTTCATATCAGTTTGGCTAGCAGGGGGAAAAACATGCTTTTGGTGGACTAAAGAACGACTAAAATAAGAAGTCTGAACTTTAAAAAATAATTAGATAAAAACATCTTTCTCCAGAACAATATCGAGTCCAGTGGCACCTTTAAGATCAACAAAATTTTATTCAAAGTATAAGCTTTTGTGTGCACACAAACTTCTTTAGCTACATTCAAATGGAAGTTACCTGCCCATACATATAGGTAAAAGGTGAGCGGCAAATTAGCATGCAGCATTATAAAGGTGTTTAACAAACGCAAGGTCTGAACTGTAATGACAAGCTTAATTTATATGGTCACCATTTGTCTGAGTTTAATTTCAGGAGGAAAACATAGTGAAAAAAAGAAATCAGAGATTGATGGACCAATGTACTTTTCTTAACCATGGAAGGCTGAGAGTAATTAACTGACACCATGCTATTACATTCCATCCATTTCCTCTCAAGAATGAAGGCAAAAGTACAGCATCCTCTTCTTTGACTTGGTGCAGTGTATTGATTCTGTCCCCAGACCAAAGAAATGCATTCTAATCTACCATTCCAAATTATATTACATTCTACTCTTCCTTACATTACAATCTACTATTCCAAATAAAAAAATAAAATAAAATGAAGAGGATGTATAGCCCCTCTGTAAGGACTTAATGGTTAGCACATGTAGTGAAATGAGAAACCAATATCCATATTGAGTCCTGGGGGTTCCATTGTTCTGAGTGTTGTAATAACTTGTAACTTCCATTTCAATGTATCTGAAGAAGTGTGTGTGTGCACGAAAGCTTATACCCAGAAGAAAACTTTGTTGGTACATGTGCACGTAAATTCTGTACATGTGCATGTAAAGTGGCATCAAGTCACAGCCAACTTATGGTGATTCCAGAGGGTTTTCAAGGCAACAGACAAGCAGAGGTGGCTTGTGATTGCCTTCTTGTACATAACAACCCTGGACTTTCTTGGTGGTCTCCATCCAAATACTAATTGCAGTTGACCTTGCTTAGCTTCTAAGAGCTGACAAGATCAAGCTCGCCTGGGCTATCCAGGTCAGGGAAATTCTATTGTTAGTTTTAGACATTCTCTTGGTCTAACCAGAATGAAAGAAGAGTGAAATATGGCACAGATTTCTTATGTCACTAGTTTACTGCTGATGAGTTCAAGCTGATCTGCGGAGTCTTCCTCAGGCAGAATGTTGAAAGAAAGCATCTAGCAAAATGTCAAAGAGGTGTTTCATAAATTCTGTTTCCACCCCCACCCCCCCTTTGTTGTCACTTCTATGGAACTGCCAGGTCTGTCTGTTGTCTCATCTCATCCATCTAGTACATTTTTATCCCATCCTTCCTCCAAGGAGCTTAGGGTGGTGGCATATATGCTTCCCTCCTCCCTGTTTTATCTTCCCAACAACCCTGTGACACGGGCTAGGCTGAGAGGCAATTGCTAGGCCAAGGTAACCTGGGCTGTGATTATACACACTCAATAATCCACTTTCAATGCACATTCCAACTGAATTTTTACTGTTTAAACTGGCAAAATCCAGTTGGAAAGTGCATTTAAAGTGGATTGAAAGTGGATTATTTAGTGTGTGTCATTGCAGTCCTGGGGAGCTTCATGACAAAGTGGGGATTTGGACCTGGTTCTCCCAGATACTGGCCCAACCACTACAACATCATAATCGTTTGATACTTTCCACTTTCTACTCCTGCTTATTTTTCCTTTCCCACCGATTGCAACTGGAAACCTGAACTCTTCCTGAAAGTTGTGTTATGAGCAAGGTTGAAGATCCCCTGGGATTACAACTGATCTCCATGTGATGGAGATAAAGTCATTTAGCTGCTTTGGAGGGTGGGCTGTATGGCATTATGCCCCACTGAAGTCCCTCCCCTCCCCTTGCCAAAGCCTGCCCTCCTCAGGCTCCACCCCCAAAATCTCCAGGTATTTCCCAACTCGGAGCAGACAACCCTAGTTGGGTTTTTTTGAATTTTTTTATTGATGTGAAAACATAAGATAAACACACAGTTAGCAACAAGTTTTATGTGAAAAAACTATAGAAATAAGTGCAAACTTTAAATTTCAACATATCAATTAGAAAATAAGCTAAGAGTGGTGCCTTAGATCTAGTGTACAACCAATAGCTATATAAAACCTGCTTTAGTAGTGTGGTTAGAGATGGTGGAGTGAGAAGAAGAAGAGAAAGTGGTGGGGGAGAGGTTATGGTCTGGTTTCAGAAATGGAGCCAGGAGGTGTAACGGGGATCTTGAGGTAGTAGACCGTGTTCTGTCATGTACTGTAAGAATGGATACCAAGTGCATACCAAGCAGGAAGAGGTCGCGTCAGAGGAAGAGTTGTGAGATTTGAGATTGTTTGTGATTTTGTCCATAATAAACTGTTCCCAGGTTCGTGTTCTCCATTGATCCACAGAAGGAGGAGTGCTGAGCTTCCAGGATGACGCAACTGTCGTTTTTGCTGCCGTAAGTAAAAAAAGTAGTCCGGGGGTGAAGTGGTTCCTCCTCGGTAGAGGGGTCTCTGAGGTGCAAGAGAAGGACTGATGGGTCCATTGGTAGAGATTGTGAAGTAATGTCCATTATTTCCTTAATTACAGAAGACCAAAACTGTTGGATGTGAGAGCATGACCACTAGCAATGTAAATAATCGCCCAGTTCTCCGCAATTCTTCCAACAAAGAGGAGAGTGATTTGCGTTGATCCTATGTAAGCGGGCAGGTGAGACAACCCTAGTTGTGAGCTTGCCCAATTTAGCCACGGCTCCCAAAATGCTGGGAAGCAGCCAAAGACCTTGACAACCTGGGACTTCTGACAAAGACCAGATCGTGTTTTCTAAGGCCTGGGCAAATAGGGTATACAGATTATGAGCAAAAAAGGGATGTTTGATCATTACTTCTCAGTGAGGATTTTCAACACTGGCTTCTACAGCATAACCGGCGAGGCAGCTTGGTTCTCTAGAGAGCACCACAACTCATCCTGGAATCACCCAAGTGACCACAGGGCGACATCTCCAGATTTAGATTAATACATGTACCTGTGGAGTCAAGGAGCAAGCAGATAGCAGCACTCTACTCAAGTATTTTAGGAACCTGGATTGTATGTCCTCACTCCTATGGGATGGAGATTTATGAAATGAGAAAACTCCCTTCCCGTCATAAACACGCATGCTGTCCTCGGTTCTCCTTGCCCCCTCTGCCTTCCTGCATACTCGTTCATTAATAAAATATCACCGCTTCACTTTTCAATAATTACTCTTTTAATTTTATTGACAAATGTGCCTGGAATGGATGCTTTGTGCCAGCATACCACCCTCCACTGCCAATTATCGTTTTAGGAGACAATAAAGGTAGAAAGTCGAGATTCCTATTTAGCCATAACGATGTAATTGGCTGTTTATGAAAAACAAGCCAGGGGAACCACACAGAGCTGGGGCCGCTGTTCATTACGTTCCCTCATCATAATTCAGATGCCTTCGTATGGTGGCCCGGCAGTCAAGGTTTCCCATTGCTGCTTCCTGGAATGAACAATGGTGTGGCCTGAAAGCCTTACGCTATGGGATTCTGATCTACCTCCACAGTAAGAGTGTGCAGTTTCATAGTCTGAACAAGAATAATTTGGTAACTTTCTCTTAATCCCTTCCAAAAAATGCGACATCACAACTTTCAAAATAAAAATGTATTTATGTAATTAACTCGGGTACAAATGATTGGATTAAATGTAAACAAACAAACAAACATGTGCCTTGAATGCACAGACCGACACAGTATCCACAATCCTTCACATTTCCTGTTCTGACAAATTACAAAGATGATCTGACTCCAATGGTAACAAGAGAAAGACATTTCACTTGCAAAAAACAAGCACATCTTACCATGACATATTCCTGTAGATAGATTTAACTTATTGTGAACCGATTAACTGTAAAAAAAAAAAGGTTAACTTGCTACAGCTTCAAGCACATGTAAGAGAGAGAAGAGAGGACCTATATAAAAGATGAAACAGAAGGCAAGCAACAGCCAAAGAGGCTCAACAATGAACTGATGAGAGAATGGGGCCGACTGTCAAGCATACCAGAGAGAGAGAGAGAGAGTTCTTGTAATCCCTTCCCTCCCAGACCCGCTAGCATTCAGAGTTACAATATCCAACACAAATTTAATGTTACTGTGTTTGCCAGGTAGGTAGCAATTGGTAAAAAAATGTTGCAGATATTTTTTAAAAAATATTTATGTAGTTGATAGTTTGCCTTCCTCACTGGAACTCAGGGCAGATTACACAGAGTGACCAATTCCACAAAAGCAGTTGTTCCACCCTTGGTTGCCCGCTTTCCCCAGTTGTACTGCTCAATTTCCCACTATTTCCTATGTGGCGGCATTTTGACCCGCATCTCCTCCCGATTTCCCTCACATCTTCTTGATCCTAAAAAATAAGGTTCAAGACAACGCGGGGGAAATCGGGCGGAGATATGGGTCAAAATGCCGCCGCGCAGGAAATAGTGGGGAACTGAGCAGTATGAGCGGGAAAAACAGGTGACTGAGGGCAGAACAACCACTTTTGTGGAATTGGTCAGTGAGTCAATACAGTAGACAGGATGGGTCATTCAATGCACAATGCAATAGGAGTTAGGGTTGTAACCAGAAGTCTATAAACAGAACTGAAACAAAGTGCAAGTATAAACATGACACATTAAATGATGCAAAATTCCACAGTAGGATACTACTTACAACACTATTTGTTGTTATTCAGTCACACAGTCAATTCTGACTCTTTGCAACCCCATAGACCACCTCACGCCAGACCCTCCTGTCCTTCACTGCCCTCCGAAGCATGCTCAACTCCATGCTCGTCACATCAATAACACCGTCTAGCCATCTCATCCTTTGCCGCCCCCTTCATCTTTTACCTTCAGTCTTTCCGGGCATCAGGGTCTTCTCCAGTGAGTGCTCCCTTCTCATTTGGTGGCCAACACTATACACAGTAGTATAGACCACAGTCTTTAATAATTTGTCCAAGTAACTTTGTGAATCATTTTGCGCACTGCTACCCTATTGCCTGCGTAGAAAAGCCCTCTTGAATAATTCAGTTGTGCATAGTTTGTGGAAAGGCAGGAGAGTGGGAGGCTTCCTGCCCTCCTCAGGCAGGCCCTTCCACAAGGTGGGGGCCACAACCAAGAAGGCACACAAACGGACAGTTGTTGACTTTGCCCATTTGCAGGTAGACACCTGCAAAAGGCCCTGCTCAGATGAGTGATGCTGTCATAGCAGAGCACGGGGGGAGAGACAGTCTCACAGATATGAAGGCCCAAGGCCATAAAGGGCTTTGTATGTGATAGCTAATATTTTAAACCGAGCCCAGTAACTGATGGAGTGACTGTAGAATGGGAGTGATAGGCTATGGTCACACAGTCATTTTGATCGGGTTTCACTGATGTTTCCTCTCACATTTAAAATCACTGATCAAACGCCCACATCTGCCTCCCGCACCAAAGTGGGCTCACTCGCACATGAGTTTTCTGACACTGGGAAAATCAAGTTCTTTCTGGGTGTTTGCACTTTAAATCCATGATTTTACCAATCTGGGCAGCCATCTCTTGCATGGATTGTGATTAGAGTCATCTGACCATTCTTCGTGCAACGAGGTGGGTTTTTTTCAGCTTCTGCCTATGAGTGTATGGACAATCATTCAATTCAATATTTAAACATTTAAGCGCACATCCAGCATGGAGATCATGGTCCTGCCCACCTCAGGAGTCCCCAAAGCTGCAGCATTAGGAGGGAGGGTGGGAACCCCCGGCCCCGGGGAGCATGCCCAGCTTGACAGCAGCAGGAGGCAGCATGGAAATTTGCTGGGGGGGAGGCGGGGGAAGAGGAAGTGCTGGGTGGGCTGGCAGGCAAGCAGGCAGCAGAGCCCACCCCAGGAGTCCCCAAAGCTATGGTGTTAGGAGGGGGTGGGAGCCCCTGGCAAGCAGGCAAGCGGGTGGCGGAGAGAGACTCAGGGGCCGGCTGCATCTAGATGGTGCCCAGAGCCTCGTGGCACAATGCTTGCAGTTCGGGGAGGGATGTGTGATCATCCCAACATGAAAAAATATCCAGATTTAATTTATAGTGGAAAATAATCGCAATTAGCTTGCTGTGTGATCACAGCCATAGTTCCTGATAATAGCTGAGCTGCAGCATTCTGCACCAAGTGGAGTTTCCAAACTGATTTTGAGGGGAGACCAATGTACAGCACATTACAGTACTCTAGTCCCAATGTTAAGGATTCATGTGGCCACATAAACCATATCAAGCACTGATGACAACTGGACTGGGGATACCAGTGTTGCTGGGGCAGGGGAAATACAGCGGTGGGAGCAGGCGTGGAGTGAAGGGAAGGAAGCGGAGAAATAGAGAAGCTCAGCCTCCTTCCAGCCTGTATCCCATCCCGAGAGTGGCAGGCAGAGAGGCTGGGAAGGACCCTCCTCCATCACTGGTGTTGTGTAACTCCAGGTCCATTAACAATAAGACCGTGACCTTGGGGGATTTCCTGTTAGAACAAGGTGCAGACCTGGTGTGCGTGACTGAGACCTGGGTGTGAGAAGGGGAAACAGTGGCTCTTTCCCAGTTAGCTCCACCCAGGTTTACGGTCCTTCACCAATCATGGACTGAGGGCCGGGGAGGAGGAGTGGCGCTGTTCATTCAGGAGGCTTACTCCTACAGGGCACTCCCACCGCTGAAGTTTGTGGGCATTGAGTGCTCTGGCCTGGTGTGGGAAGCTGGGGAGGGTTTGGCTATCTGGCTGGTATACTGGCCACCCAATGCACCAGCCAACAGCCTGCCCTCACTGGTTGAGGCCGTGTCGGGCTGGGTATTGGAGCACCCGAGGTGTCATCCATGGTAGCACTAGGACTCACCCAATTTGTAAGGGCTCCTACACACCAGGCTGGGCACATGCTCGACTTGATCTTTGCGGCGGGGGTTACGGTGGACCCGATAACTGCCACGGCAGTGCCATGGTCTGACCACTATGCCCTGAAGGCCCATCTGATGGTGCCTCCCCAACTCTGTTTGGGCAGTGAGCATATTTTGGCTCGCCTGCAGAGGCTGATGGACCCTCAGTGGTTTCTGACAGTACTGCGGAATCCCATGCCTCCCGGCGACTCATTAGATGAGCTGGTTGAGGACTGGCATGTCCGGCTCTCGGCGGCCATCAACAAGATCGCTCCCCGACGTCCTCTGCACCCTCACTCCAAGCTGGCTCCCTGGTTTACTGAGGAGCTGAGGCAGATGAAGCAAGGACTTAGACGGCTAGAGAGGCGGTGGCGGCGAGCCCGCGATGAGCATCAAGAGCATCCTATAGGACATTTATGAGATCCTATGAGGTGGCAGTCAAGGCCACAAAGAGACAGTTCTACGCGGCTGAGGTTGCATCTGCAAGCTCTCGCCCAGCGCAATTATTTAGAACCATTAGGTCTTTAACTGAGTTGCCTCAGAGCATATCAAATGCTAGGGAACTGGATATTGGCTGTGAGGCCTTTGCAAGCTATTTTACAGATAAAGTCTTGCTACTTCACCATGATCTCCCAGCCACAGTTGAGACAGTGTGTGAACTTGAGGCTCCATGCATGTCTTCTGGTTCTATTCTGGATCATTTCAGTCCTCTCAGTCTGGAGGAGGTCAACAGATTGCTCTTAACTGTATGCCCAACCTTGTTCAGCCTTGATCCGTGCCCCTCGTGGCTCATAAAAGCGTGTCATGAGGGGTTGTATCAACAAGTGAGGGGTTGTATCAACAAGTGAGGGGTTGTATCAACAAGTCCTTAGCAGAAGGGCTGTCCCCGAGGGCACTCAAGGATGTGATGATCCGCCCCCTCCTGAAAAAAACATCTCTGGACCCGGCCGTATTGGCCAACTATTGACCGGTGTCCAACCTGCCCTATTTGGGCAAGGTATTGGAGAGGGTGGTGGCGACCCAGTTACAGAGCTTTATGGATGACACCTCCATGCTGGATCCACTTCAGTCCAGCTTCCAGCCGAATCATGGGACAGAGATGACTCTGGTCGCCCTCACAGATGACCTCCGGAGTCATCTGGATTGAGGCGGCATGGCGGCACTGGTGTTGGCTGCATTTGACATGGTCGACCACCAGTTGCTGATCCACCGCCTCGCTGATTTGGAGATACAGGGGCTTGCTTTACAGTGGCTCGCTTCCTTTCTCCAGGATCAGGGACAGAGGGTTGCACTTGGGGAACAGACCTCCCAGAGGCACCCACTGGTGTGTGGTGTTCCTCAAGGGACGGTGCTGTCCCTGATGTTATTTAACATCTACATGTGTTCCCTTGCCCAGATTGCTCGGAGGCATGGGCTTGGGTGTCATCAATATGCAGATGACACTCAGCTTTATCTGTTGTTGGGTGGCCAGTCCGACTCTACCCCAGATGACCTGGAGTGGGCGCTTCAGGACGTTGCGGACTGGCTCAGACTGAGTCGACTGAAACTGAATCCAATGAAGACAGAGGTCCTGTGCTTGAGTCGGAATGGGTCGGGGGTAGGGTTCCCACTACCAACCTTCGGTGGGGCGTCATTGGTGCCAGTGCCGGGGGTCAGGAGTCTGGGAGTGCTCCTGGATGCTGCCCTAACAATGGAGGCCCAGGTAGCAGCCACTGCTAAAGCAGCCCTTTACCATCTACAGCTGATCAGGCAGTTGGTCCCCTTCCTCGAACGTGAAGACCTAGCTACAGTGATCCATGCTATGGTCATCTCACGACTTGACTACTGCAATGCTCTCTACATGGGGCTGCCCCTGTCTCAGATCCGGAAGCTGCAGCTGGTACAGAATGCTGCAGCCAGGCTGTTGATGGGTCTCTCTATATGGGACCACATCCGGCCTGTGCTGCGGTCACTGCACTGGCTGCCTATAGCATACCGGATCCGGTTCAAGGTGCTGGTTTTGACCTTTAAAGCCCTATATGGTCAGGGGCCTGCCTACTTGAGGGACCGCCTTTCCCCATATATGCCCCAGAGGGCACTGAGGTCAGGCACACAATATCGCCTCACTCTCCCTGGGCCGAAAGATGTTCGGCTGGCCTGCACCAGGGCCAGGGCTTTCTTGGTGGCGGCCCCATACTGGTGGAATGAGCTCCCTGATGACATCAGGGCCCTGTGGGACTTATTACAGTTCCGCAGGGCCTGCAAGACGGAGCTCTTCTGCCAGGCTTTCAATTAGGAGCCGCCACCAGGGGGAATTTTGCCCTGGTCCCATCGGCCGAACCTTCTGCCATTGTTTTTTTCACCATGAGAACTCTGATGCTGCCAGTTTTATTGTTGCTCTGTGTTGCTTATTTATATTGATGTTTGGTTTTATGTTTTATGTTTTAAATTGTAAACCACTTTGATGGTATTTTATGGTTGTTAGCCGCCTTGAGCCAGTTCGCCGGCAAGGCAGGATAAAAATGAGATAAATCAATCAATCAAGGTAAAGAGCCATTTTTTATATTGAGGCTGAGTTGGGAGAAACAGTGAGGGCTGGATTCCCCATGATGCTCAGTAATCTACTCCAAAGTGATCCAAGTACAGCCCCCCTTAGCTACAGTACAGTTTACTGGATTGTCCTATTCTGGTTTGTTTGTTTGTTTGTTTGCATAGATCTCTTGACAAATCTCTTGGCGTTCTGAGGAAGTCAGTGGGCAGTGGGCATGTTTACAACCAGGATGGAGGAGAAGGATGCATAGTCAGCTAGGGAGAACATGAAGAAGGTTTTAACAGGCAATACAATGTAGGATAGGCAAGGGATTGGGAGGCTCTAAATGTGCCCTTCATGTTTGCTTGTGTGCATGTCAGCAGAGGAGAACAAAAGACTGTTTCAGGCTGTCATAGACATTAGCTGCAAATCATCATGGCTTGGATCCTAAGCAGCTACTCCATTTATGTATAAGCCTCTAGCCCACTAGCAGATGAGGGGAGGGCAATATTTCCCTCTTCCTCCTGCTGCTTCGGGCTCCCAATTTGCCCCCACGCTATTACTTCAGGTTCACTGACCACAGGAGGACAATTTGGAAGGCCAAAGGAGGCTGTAAGGACAAGGGGGAGGAAGGGACATCGTCTCTCTCCCCATGCCATTCTCCTTGATAAAGCAACCCCAGTGGTTGCATTAGCCATTTAAAAAAAAGTTTTAAAAACTACATGGAAGACATAACAAGTTGAGATTGAACCTTGCACCATGGATATTTGGGTGGCCAGACCTAAGTTAAGAAGAAGGCTTTGAAATTAGGGTTACCAGTACTGGTTTGGGAAACACCTGGAGATTTTTGGGGCGGAGCCTGGGGAGGACAGGGTTTGAAGAGGGGAGGAACATCACCAGGGTATGATGCAGGCCTGTAGCCAGGATTTTTTTTAATGTGTGGGGCCTTTAAATAAGTCAGAGGGGGGGCATACACCCACACACCCCAAGCAAGCAGCTTCACTCCCACCCTTCCCTGCAACCACTTGGCTTTAGGGTAGGGCTTGGGAGCAGGGAAGGGGAATCCTGGGTTGGACGGGAAGTCAGGGGCCCTGGCAAGAAGTCAGGGGGCCAGGCCCTGAGAGGCTCCACTGTAGCTACAGGCCTGGTATGATGCCATAGAACCTACCCTCCAAAGGAGGAGGAGGAGGAGATTGGATTTATACTCCACCCTTCACTCCCCAAGGGAGTCTCAGAGCAATTTAAAAACTCCTTTCCCTTCCCTTCCCCACAACAGACACCCTGTGAGGTAGGTGGGGCTGAGAGAGCTCTGACAGAAACTGCTCTTTTTCAAGAACAGCTGTGCCAGAACTATGGCTTGCCCAAGGTCATCCAGCCAGGTGCAAGTGGAGGAGTGGGGAATCAAACCCGGTTCTCCCAGATTAGAGTCCGTGCACTTAACTGTGCACTTAACCACTACACCAAACTGGCAGCCATTTTCACCAGGGGACCTGATCTTGGTCATGTGGAGATCAACTGTGATAGCAGGAGATCTCCAGGTGCCAACCTTACTTTGAAATGCACGTCGTCTTATTTTGCTCTGTTTATGACCTTCATCTACCTGAATGAAAGATCCTCCTGATTGGCTGTCTTCATGCTCAGTCAATTTGCAGTGTTTTAGTTTACACTAGAAGTTGGCATACACTGGAGTTGCAAGGATTTTATACAAAAGATATGGGCATTGCTTCCTGGCAGACATGTGGTTAGAAAATATAAAAAAAACAGCTATCAGGATGCCTCCAGTTTTACAAGTGCACTTTTTACCATTGCTGCCCAGAGTCAAGAAAGCCAAAGCTTAAAACTTGACAGCTTGAATTATAAGAACGTGAACAATTTAAGTAAAGGTCATTTGTCGTTTAACGCAAGGCCACTTGCTTCCGGGAAAGAAGGGGCAGGGGCTTCAGCCAAACAAGGAGCTGGGGAAATGCTCGTCTACATATCAGAGCCGAGGAATGAGCTGGAAGAAGAGACAGAAATACAATTAGCTATTTGGTTAAGGGGGAAAAGAAAAGGGAGGAAGAAAGTGTAAAAGGTTATAATGTGAATGTTAATGTAAATCTTTGCCCTTTGGTGGTAAGATCAGTGTCAGCTATTGGCAAGACAACGTACCGGTCACTTAATTTTTTTTTTCTGAATTGAGGGTTGCTGGAGAGTGCCTGGCAATCGGATGCAGAGTTGTGGGGGAATGGGCAGCGTCCCGTGAGAAAAATTAAAAAGGAAAAGGCTCCGTTGCCCACCACTGCTGAAAGTGATATCGGAAGGAAAAATTTAAAAAAGAAAAATAAGTAGGGATGGGCACAAACAGCACTGGAAAAAAGATGAAGTACCTTTAAAAGAAGAAATTATAAGTAAAATTTTGGAAACAGCAGAGATGGACAAATTAACTTTATTTTTGAGAGGACAGCAAGAAGAAAAATTTCACAATACATGGTGAAGATTTTATACTTAGTTGGAAGATTATAACAAAGGAACTCTATATCTCCTTAACATTTATTAGAGACATTATCGACACTATTTACAATTATCTGCAGACTCTATAGATAAAAGATTTTTTGCTTTACGGTACGCATTTTAACCCTTAACTGGATACTGTAAGAAGTAACTGAACAGAGTATTACTACATAGATTTGAAGACCCCTAACTTGTATGTTATGTATGTTTGTGTGGTTTTTGTATGTTTTCTATGTTTGTTTGTGATAAAATAAAAAACTCAACAAAAAAAAGTAGGGATGGGCACAAACTGGGAAAATGAGGTTCAGTTCAGCTTATGGTTTGTGTTGTTCCCGGTTCACGAACCATGAACCATCGCAAACTTTTGGGGGCTAAATAAACTGGTTCAGTTTGTGGGGTCCATGACAAAGTAGAATGCCCCCTGATGAGCTAAAGATGCCAAACTAATAGAGGATTTCAGGCTGACACTCCTCAATTTAGGGGGTCCAAATTACAGCCTCTCAATTTCCCCTTTCTGGATAAATGTCAGGTGCAGGAGTGTGTGAAATGGATCCTGTGCAAGCTAAAAGCATCAGACTTGCAGAGGACCTCCCCATGACTGTTCTCTACATGATCTCCAAGGTACATGCAGATTGGACTTCACAGATCTGAGTTACAGCCCCCCCCGCAATGGTGCCCCCATGAAAGTGCTGAATATTCATCTCCCATCCATGCCTGTCCAGTCTGAGGAAACTGATGAAAGGGGTCCAACCCTGCAGTGCTTGTTGTCCAAATGGGCATTCACAAACAAGCTGGTTTTGTGATGTTCCATCCTCTTGTAGTGTCTCCCATTGCCATTAGACTTGGATGCATTTGCCATAGTTGGGAACTATTACAAATTGGACTCCTTCATCCAGCCATCCAGAGTCCAGAGTTTTCGGCCTTTCAGCTGTTTTCCACAGAAAAAGCTCATCACAATCGAGCGAGCTAAAAGTGAGCCGCAATTTATGCATGCAATCTCAAAAAAGCACATCAAGCGCTTGATCTTGAAGGATACTTTTGAAACATAATCCACACATGGGCTCCCTTTCAAAACTCCGGATTCAACTCAAAGGGTGCATTTTGTTGGTCAGAAATCCTTTGAATCAGAATGCAAAAAAGTGTTTGTCAAGTTTGAAAGTGTGTATTTGCCACTCTGAAAGCTTGCTTGGTAAGCATTCAAACAGAACTAATTGAGACTGAGGGCTGAAATGGAGGAACAGAAGGCCCTCATGACCTTATCTGTCACTGGGTTCTGCCATTTCAGACGGCAGGTGGGGACTGAATGTTTGAATGCTCTCCTACATAAAACAGAAATCTGCCTTATGTGCACAGACACTAGCACGTCAGGGAAAAGGCTCATGAGGTAAATATGTGTAAGAAACTCGACAGCAGGGGAAAGAGTATTAAAAGAGGGATATGTAGTTGAAGAATGGTGAGCAGGGAAAGATTTACATTTCCCTCCACTGCCCCTTTTCTGAGGTAAATTGCCCCTCTCGTGAAGCAGCCTTGCCTAGAAGAAGCCCCCACTGGTATTTAGCTACAGATGTTTGTGTGTATTTTAACTCTCAGAGAAATACTGAAGAATAAATTTTAATGAGAGAAAATCCTTCTCAGAGAAAGAAAACTATCAGCCCCCCTCTTCTCGCTGTCTTTGAGGCCTTTGAGAAGGGGAGGGAGGGATGCTTCAGTGCTTTCCTCCAGCTTTTTAAAAATACATATATTTTGTTTCACCACCCTGCTTTTCATCAAATATACATAAATGGGGGGGACCTGAATAAAAAATGGCATAGATTTTTTATCCGATTGCCCTGAAGGGCTGTGTTGAAAGTGTAGAGGGGGTTGCAAAGGAGTTGCGGCAGAATGCTGACATGCTGATTTCTGAGCTATTAGCAAAATCCAATGCTGCTGCTACCGTTTCTAAGGCCCTCTCCTCAGCGCGGTGTCCGCCTGCTGTCACGTGCGCAAAAGCGCTTTTGATGATAAATTTGCTCTCCTTGCCTAAGCAGATTTGGGTCTCAGAGGTACACTTTCCATCACTGATGAAATTGAAATTCAATGCATCCGGCCAGCACTGCTCTGTAGGAGAAGCAGGGCTCCGTTGGAGGGGGAGCGCGGGGGAGCGACGCTCCGCCAGTGAAGAGGCCAGGGGGCGGGTACATAAGCCCCGCCCCCTTCACCCAGCAGCCCAAAGTCAGTGTGGTGAAGAGGAGGTAAGAAAGGGCTGGCTTTTGGTGTTTTTTACCCTTCCCGGCCGCCCGTTTCTGGGGTGGCCGGGGCGGCGGGGGTGGGGAGGGCTTTTACTTTCCTTTTCCTGGCTGCATAGGCGTAGACTTGAGACTGAGCCCCCCCCCCTCCTGGGAAAACCTAACGTCTGCCACCGCGCCTCCCCGGGCCCTTCCGAGGCCCGCCAGCCGCTTCTGCCAGTGTCTCTTTCCCCCCCTCCCCCGGCCTGGCCACTCCTCCCTCCTTCCCTCTTGTGATGCCACCACGTGGATCGCCGCGCTGCGCAGCTCCTCCCATTGAGCAGGGGACCAAGGCAGCCCGGGCGCAGCAGTCTCAGCCCATTCTGGCCCATTCCAGCTGTCTCCGCCCAACCCACGCTTGCTATGAGCCGTCTGGCTGTCCCTGCTGCAGAGAGCTGGCGGGAAAGGGCCCCAGGTGCGGGTGTGAGAGAAGGGAAGGCTCTGGGTGCCCTCTTTCCCCTCCACAACGCAGCACGGCAGCTCTTTAGGGTCTGCCGCAGCTGGCGCTGTCGGGGGAGGAAGGTGGAGTGTGTGTGCATAACAAGCTGCGCTGGCTGCTTTCCCTGGCTGGGTGATCCAAACAGCGATTTCCTCCCAAGAGCTGCAGAGCCCGGTTGTCAAAACAGCTTGGCTGAGCTCCTGCCCTGCCCCTGCCCCCGCCCCGCATTTATACAAAGACGCTGAATTGATTCCCCGCCTGGGCTTTCCCAAGGCGACTCCGAGAAGCAGCAAGTCGGAGAAAGTTTCTCTTCTCTTTCACTCTTTGCATTTCTCCTCCGTGCTTCCCCCCCCTTTCTTTCCTGCTTCCCCTAACTGCCGCAAAAACTCCCTCCCCCCTTCCTAGCACGCCCTGTCTCCGGCTGTCTCCGCCGTCGGCTTCCTTCTCCCCCGCCCTGGATGCCTTTTGCTTCACAGCTCAACTTTCCAAGCCCTTTCCAGAGACTTCATGGAAGGGCAGCACTTCTCCTCTCCACTCGCACCCGCTGCCAGGCGCTGTTTTCCTTTGTGCAACTCCTCCCATAAGAATGGGTTCAGAGACTTCTGAATATTTCAGTACTGGTCACCTCTCCTTTTTAAAATAGATCTGACAGTGTCATTAGTCACTCTCAGATATTTCAGCTGCTTACCTGTTTCTGGTTTTAGAGGGGATGTAAACAGCTTTACAGAGTTCACAAAGACCAATATTTCTTTTGAGTAGGTTGTGTTGTGGGAGCACTGTGGAAGACTTGCCTAAACGGAAACTCAAAACAAACAGCTTGGGCAAAACCTACTGGGATTTCAAGGGAAATCCAAAGCACTCCAATAAGACTAGCCCAATTCCTTAGAATTGGATCTAACGATACATCAATGCAAGTATGTCGCTATCACATTCCCTTCCCCCAAACTGAGATCTAGTTTGGTGTAGTCGTTAGGAGCACAGACTCTACCCTGGGAGAACCAGGTTTGATTCCCCACTCCTCCATGTGCAGCTGCTGAACATAAGGACATAAGAGAAACCAGTGATGGATCAGAAGATTCACCAGTGGGGCCAGGACACTAGAAGCCCTCCCACTGTTCCCCCCCCCCCCAAGCACTAAGAATACAGAGCATCACTTGCCCCAGGCTGAGAGTTCCTATCTATACCTTGTGGCTAATAGCCACTGATGGACCTCTGCTCCATATGTTTATCCAATTCTCTCTTGAAACCATCCATGCTTGAAGCCGCCACCACCTCCTGTGGCAGTGAATTCCATGTGTTCATCACTCTTTGGGTGAAGAAGGGCTTCCTTTTATCTGTTCTAACCCAACTGCTAGTGTGACCGTGGGTCAGTTACAAGTTATTTCAGAGCTGTTCTCTCTGAGCAGTTCTCAAAAGAGCTCTCTCAGCCCCACCTACTTCACAGGTGCCTGTTGTGGTAAAGGGAAAGGAGACTGTAAGCCACCCTGAGACTCCTTCAGGTAGTGACAGGTGGGGTATAAATCCAGTCCTTCCTCCTCCTCGTCCCTTTGAACTCCCCAAACTTGATTACTGGGACTGCAGGACTGGTGTGGACTAATAGCTACCTTCCCTGGCCTGGATGGCCCAGGCTAGCCCAACCTCATCAGATCTCAGTAGCTAAGCAGGGCCACCTCTGGTTATTATTTGGATGGGAGACCACGAAGAAATAACAGGGTCGCCGCACAGCATTGCCAGTGTTGCTGCTTAGTTCATGTAATTAGGCTCTGAAGGACTGTTTTGGAAATGATCTGCTTAAAGGCTCTGATGTGGTGGAGAGGGTGTCCTATGTTTCTTATACTTGCTTTTAAAGGTTTTGAGTTACAGTCTGGTGTAGTGGTTAGGATTATGGACTCAAATCTGGGAGAACTGGGTTTGATTCCCCACTCCTCCACATGCAGCTGCTGGTGTGACCTTGGGTCAGTCACAAGTTCTTTCAGAGCTGTTCTCTCAAGAGCAGTCCTCGAAAGAGCTCTCTCAGCCCCACCTACCTCCCCGGGTGCCTGTTTTTAAATGATAAGCCAATCTGCATGAACAAGATTGAGAGAGGGAGATTCAGATCAGAGTCCTTTGAAAATTTCCTTTTGCCCTGTGTGCAGCCCAGAGAGAACATTGGCAAGAAATGTGCACTCTGTACATGTTCATGCTCTTCATTTTGCAGTTACTTAAAATGGTGTGGTACAGTTTCAAAGGGACAATTAACTGGGATGTATAAAAGGAATGACAAGATTGCCCATTGGAACCAATGGGAGAGGCTTGAAGGCCCATTGGAGATAGTGGGAGCCAGGAATGCCAGTTGACTTGCATGGGCTCCACTGAAATACATTGCTGCACAAAAAAAGTTGCAAAGAAAATGTGGAATGGTTTTTCCATCAAGGTCTTTGGGCCCAGATAGGCTACCCTGGGACTGGAATAACAGTCCCCAGAGTGGAAAGACAGTCCCTTCTGTGTTTCCCTTCTGTGTTTCTCAATAAATGTCATAAAGTTGTATGCTACGGGGGGGGGGGAGTGTGATGTGTGCTATTCGCTTATTGGAGAGGGTCTGTTCGACGGCCTTTGGCACATTTCCCAGCCCTCCCTGAGACAGTCTCCCTGGACATAACCCCAGCGTGCACGTGCACACACAACAGCCCCCCCCCCCCCCAGGCATTTCAAAACTCTATGCCCCTAGGCGGGAGCCTCTTTTTTCCCCTCTTCCCGGCCGCCGGTTTCTGGGCAGGCGGGGGGGGGGGCAGCGGGGGCTTTTTTGTTCTCCCCCTCGCTGCCGTTTCTGGCCAGGCGGGGGCAGGGGGAACACTCTTTTTGTTTTTGTTCTCCCGGTTCCAAAGCCGGCTGCCCACTCTCCTCCCCACTCCACTCGCCTACCCTTGCTGCTGCCCCCACCTCTTTGCCAAAAAACAGAGTTACAAAAATGACCCTGTGAATCTGCAGGGAAAAGGCTCCTCTCTCTCTCTCTCTCTCCCTATCTCCCTGTTTATATCTCTCCTCCTTTGGAGGTTTTCAAACAGGCTGGATAGCCGTTTGACAGCAATGCTGATCCTGTGAACTTAGGCAGATCACGAGAGGGAGGGCAAGAAGGGTTGCCTCAGTGCTTGGTTCTCGTGGCCCTTTCTTACACACCTAGGGAAATGATGATCTCCACTTTGGAGTCAGGAAGCAATTTTTTCCCAGACCAGCTTGGCTGGAGATCCTGGAGGTTTTTTGTCATCTTCTGGGCATGGAACAGGAGTCATTGGGTGTGTGGGGGGGAAGGAGGTATTTGTGAATTTCCTGTGAAAGGGGTTGGACTAGATGAGGTTACTTCCATGATATTCTCTCCCCCCCCCCCCCCTTCAGCCATACGTGGAGTGGCTGGCAGGAGACGGATGTGAGTGAAGCAGTGCTTCAGTGTAGCCTGAGTGGTGGGTGTGGCCTTCTGACACTTCCGGTGATGTCAGGGGGTGTGGCCTTCTGACACACTTCCGGTGATGTCAGGGGGTGTGGCATATGCTAATGAGTTATGCTAATGAGCTCCTGCAGCTCTTTTTCTACGAAAGGACCCCTGAGGAGAAGGAATGGCTGAGAGGTAAACCTCATGCTTTCCCAGAGTGAGTCACATACAGATTGCAAGCAGGAAAAATATCTGGGGGATGTGCCAGGAGAGACAGTCCCTTTGATATGTTGGTCCCAGACTGCATAGGGCTTTAAAGGCCAGAAACAATACCTTGAATCTGATCTGGTACTCCACCTGGAGCCAGTGCAGCTGGCAGAGCACTGGTTTAATATGGGCTCCAGTGAGAATACAAGCCACTACATTCTGAACCAGCTGGAGTTTCTGGGTCAGTCTCAAGGGTAGACCTGCATAGAGTGAATTACAGTAATCTAGCCTGGAGGTGACCATTGCATGGGTCACTGTAGCTAAGTCTGGGTGAGAGAGGAAGGGAACTACTAGCTGTTCTGGCATAAGTGAAAAAAATACCAGCTGGGCAACATTTGTGATTGGGTTCTCCATAGAAAGAGAGAGATCCAAAATCACACCAAGACTCTTTGCTGTTGGTGTTAGGTAAAGGTAAAGGTTTCCCGTGCTTGAAAGCCAGTCAAATCCGACTCTAGGGTTGTGGTGCTCCTCTCTGTTTCCAAGCTGAAGAGCCAGCACTCTCTGAAGACGTTTCCATGGTCACGTGGCTGGCATGACTGGACACCAAGGCACACCTTCCCACCAAAGCGGTACCTATTTATCTACTTGCAATTCCTTGCTTTCGAACTGCTAGGTTGGCAGGAGCTGGGGCAAGAGACAGGAGCTCACTCCGTCATGCAGCACTTGGGTCTTGAACTGCTGAACAACTGACCTTCTGGTCTGCAGTTCAGTGTTTTAACCACTTGAGCTGCCGTATTATCAAGAGCTCAGAGTTGGATCCCTAACCCCGCATTCCCCTGGCTCCGGTACAGGACCTCCATCTTTGGTGAATTCAATTTCAGTTGGCTCTGCTTCAACCAACCAACCACAGCCTCCAGACCCCTGGCTAAAAAATCTGGGGCGGTATCCAGCTGGCCATCCATCGAGATATATAGCTAGCTGTCATCAGCATACTGGTGACAATCCAGCCCAAAACTCCAGACCATCTGGGTGAGGGGGCGCATATAGATGTTGAATAACATTAAGGGGATGATTGCCCCTGAGGAACACCACACACCAAAGGTATGTTCTGAACTGTGGAGAAATTAGATGAACCACTCTGTTATGTCCTGGATGCAGGGGTTGGCATATTCAAATGAACCAATGTAATCTCTGGTGGGAAGATTAATTTATCCCGCAGTGTGGGTGTGGACGGGGGCAAAGCTTTTCTGTGCATATAAACTGACCTCCAGGGCACCTCAGGTATGCTTGTTCGTGACCTACATTAAACTTGATCATGCTGAAACTCACTCCACCGGCCTCCACACTCCAGTACTTTTCAGTGGCAACGAAGGTGGGATCCCGATGAACGACTCATAGACCAGCGACCCCAGCACCGGTTCCAGCCCAGTTTGTCGGCCGACTCTGGCCTCGATCAGCCCCAGTGCCGCCTCGCTGCTCCTGGCTCCTGAGAATTGCACAGCTGCTGCCTCGGAGGATCCGCTGCTACTCCTGGCTCCAGAGAACTGCTCTGCTGCTGCTCCAGCCACTTCTGAGGTTCGCCAGTCGCTCCCGACCCCCAAGGATTGCTCCGCTGCTACTCCGGAGGTTCGCCAACTGGCTCAGGCTCCTGAAGATCATCTTGCTGCTCCCAGGGTCCCCAAAATGGCCACCATTCTGGGACATCGACTGGAGGTATTTGACCGTATGAAACCAGAGTTCTGGGAGGCCTGGTCTGACTAAGTGGAGTTCTTCTTTAAAGCACAGAAAATCACTGATCTCGAAGAATGCAAAGTGTGGCTGCTGAGTTCATGTGGTATGACAACCATGGGCCTGGTAAGGAGTTTACTTTCACCCCGTACCCCTACAGAAGCTTCCTATACTGAGATTATGGAAGTGCTTAACAACTATTTCAGCCCAAAACCCTCAAAGCTCACCCAGCGGGTAACCCTATTTACTCTCCTCCAGCAAAAGGGTGAGTCTGTGGCCATGTATATGGCTGAACTTCACCAGCTCATAGTGGGGTGTGAGTTCAGGGAAGTGGATGAGATTCTATTGTCCATGTGTGTATGTGGGGTGTGGGAACTGAAGTTGCGGAGGAAGCTCATGGCAATCACGGACGCCACCTTAAGTAATGTTTTCCAGGCAGCATGTGCTTTTGAAGTCTCCCAAAAGGACAAGTACGGTGGCCTGACAGCCGTCCACCATGCCAGCTGCACGTCAGAATCCAAGGTCTCCAATGACAACATGGCCTTGCAGGTCCACCACTGCCCCAAGAATGCTCGCACAGTGGCTGAGCCCAGCAAACAAAGGTCAGCTCAACCCTTACAGGGTAACCCGAGAACAGGCACTGCAACATGTGCAAGCTGTGGAGATCTGCATGACTTGCCGATTCCGGGACGCAGAGTGCCGGTCATATGGAAAGCGAGGGCACATTGCCCGGGCCTGCCACTCCAGATCCAGTCGCCGCATGCAAGCTGCACACCAGGAATCCACCGAACTCAACTCGATGGACGTCAGGACCCACCACCAGGTACTGAACTTGCCCCCGACCAGCCCCAACAAAATTAAGGTCACCGTTCTGATAGAGGGATCCCCATGCTTGATAGAACTGGACAGTGGGCCCTCTTACTCCATCATTTCAGAGGCTACTCTGAACAAACTCTGCCCCGGGGTAGGGTGCCTGCGCAAGCCTCAGGGCCTCAGGCTCCGGGATTTCCAAAAAAATCCTTTGGAAATCAAGGGCCTGGACAACTTCACAATGGAATATAAGGGGTTCCAGGGTAAACTGGACCTCCTGGTGGTGGCAGCCAACCTCACAAGCCTGTTGGGTCTGTCCTGGTTCAAACCCCTAGGGCTAGGAGTAACCGAGGTGAACCGCATTTAGGACTCTGACTTTCAGGACGTCTGTGCAGAATTTCCCGCAGTTTTTGATGGAGCTCTAGGCTCCTTTATGGGGTCCCTCATCTCCTTGGCTCTGGATCCCTCGGTCTGACCCATCCAGGTCCCGGCCCGCTGGCCTCCACTTGCTATGCAGCCCAAAGTAGAAAAGGAGCTAGACAAACTTGTAGCTCAAGGGGTGTTGGAGCTGGTGTCACATGCCAAATGGGAAACTCCCATTTTGACCCCACTTAAGCCCAATGGGGAGGTCCGCATATGCGCAGACTATAAGTGCACGCTAAACAAGGCACTTCAAGCTCATGCCTGTCCGGTACCAGTAATAAGCCATGTGCAGGCCCCTCTGGCGGGGGACAAGATCTTTGGCAAATTGGACTTGGCTCAAGCTTACCAGCAGCTGCTGGTGGATGACTCACAATAGTGACTCACAAGGGGGTGTTCAAGGTGAAACGGCTCCAGTTTGGTGTTAGCGTGGCCCCAGGGATCTTCCAGAAATTAATGGACCATTTATTAAAAGGGTTACCAGGTGTCCAACCCTTTTTTGATGACATCTTGATAGTGGCACCGGATGCCCAGACCTTCAGGACGCGACTCCAGGCACTCCTTCAATGTTTCCAGGATGCAGGGCTGAAGTTTAAGACTGAGAAATGTCTTCTGGGTGTGCCATCAGTGGAGTTCCTGGGGTTCACCATGGACACCCAAGGAATCCACCCCACACCGGACAAGGTAAAAGCAATCTGTGAGGCTCCGGCTCCCACGTGCAAGGCCGAGCTTCAATCTTTTCTGGGACTCTTGAATTTCTATCATAATTTCCTTCTGCATAAGACTGTAGTGGCTAAGCCACTACATAGACTATTGGACAAATCTGCTAAATGGGAATGGGCCCCCGGCACATGGCCGCCTTCAAAGCCATGAAATCTCTTCTGATCTCTAATGCGGTCCTCGTCCACTTCAATGAGTCCCTCCCTGTGGTGCTGGCCTGTGACGCATCCCCTTACAGAGTGGGGGCTGTCTTGGGGCACCGCCTGCCCGACGGCCAGGAGGTCCTGGTTGCTTACTACTCTAGGACCTTGACATCTGTAGAGAGGAACTACACACAGATAGACAAGGAGGCTCTCACAATCGTGGTGGGGGTAAAAAAGTTCCACAATTACCTCTATGGCTGGGACTTCACGATTGCCACCGATCACAACCCCCTACTGGGGCTCCTTGCCTCTGACCGCCAGACCCCTCAAATGCTGTCTCCTCGGGTTCTATGGTGGTCCATTTTCCTCTCCGATTACCAGTACTCCCTGGTCTACCGCCCTGGCAAATCCATGGGGCACACAGATGCTTTGAGCTGCCTTCTGCTGCCTGACTGTGACCCTGACCCTGCTCCTGCCCACCTCATTGTGCTCCTGGAGGAGCTTCCAGACCGACTCATCCAGGTAACAGATGTCTCCCACCGCACGGCCTGGAATCGCATGCTCTCCCATGTTTTTGACTGGCTGGGAAGGGGGTGGCCCACATCTCCCGGGCCAGAATTCACTGCATTCACAGCCTGGCACAGTGAATTGTCAAGCCACAAGGGGTGCCTACTATGGGGATCCAGGGTGGTGATTCCAGAGCCCCTCCATGCCAGGGTGCTCAGGGCTCTTCATGAGCACCACCCTGGGGTCATCTGGATGAAAGCCCTGGCCTGCAGCTACATATGGTGGCCTGGGCTGGATAAAGACATTGAGGCCAGGGTCCAGGCCTGTATGAAATGCCAGGAGTCATGTCCTGACCCTCCCCATGTGCCAGTCCGCCCTTGGGAGTCGGCTCAAGGCCCATGGTCCTGGCTCCACATAGACTTTGCGGGGCCTGTCCAGGGGCAGTTGTTTTTCATTCTCATTGACAGCTTCAGCAAGTGGTTGGAGGTTGTTCCGGTAAAGTCTACATCATCCGAGGCTGCCATCTGGGCAATGCGGTGCATATTCAGTACGCACAGCCTGCCAGACACATTGGTCTCCAAAAACGGCACAGTGTTTCCCTCCTCAGAGTTCCTACGATTCACGGAGCTACACGGCATACAACACGTAAGGTCTGCTCCTTTCCATCCAGCTACAAATGGGCAAGCCGAGAGGATGGTTCGCACAACCAAGGAGGCACTGTGGAGAATGGACCAAGTGGACTGGGAGTACAAGTTGACAGCCTTCCTCTTTGGTCAGCGTGCAATGCCTCACACAGCCACCAGCTGTAGCCAGGGCCCCGCACCAGTCCAAGGAACCCGACACACCCCGAGCTCCGAGAGGATTCTTCCTGGAAGACCCCATGTGCGTTAGGAACTATGCAAGGGGCCCCCTCTGGGTACCAGGTAGAGTCACCAGAGTCAATGGACCCCTCTGTTATGAGGTTACCACAGAGGACGGCCTAGTATGGCATTGTCACATAGACCAGTTGCGATGCTGGTCAAGCTCCAGCCATCCAGGAATCACAGACCAACCAGGACCTGAAATACACGACCCCAGCATGGACGAGGAGGACCAACGGGAGGCTGATCCAGACCTGACCACTGTACCCCAGGAGTACCCGCGGAACTCGGCCCTGGAAACAAGCCAGCCAGAAGTTGCTCCTGAGATCCCGACTCCAGCTGCTCCGGTTCCCAAGGTAGAGACCACAGTCCTGGGTCCACCCATTCCAACAGTCCATCAGTCGGACAGAGAGCGGGAATGGCCAACCTATCTCAAAGATTTTGTGTGCTAAGGGGTGTGCCTGAACTATGGGGGGGAGGGGTGTTATGTCCTGGACACAATTCCACAGACAACCAGGCTGCGATTCTCTATGTGTACACTTGTATGATTCTTTGATGTGACCAAACGTAATGGCGCCGGCCATGTGGTCTGACCACATGGTCTGGAAAAGGTACCAGCTTGAGGTAAAAGAACAATAGCACCCAGGCTCCTAAAGATCCACCTATCAGGGGCTTAGCATATTCAAATGAACCAATGTAATCTCTGGTGGGAAGATTAACCTATCCCGCAGTGTGGGTGTGGATGGGGGTGAGGCTTTTCTGTGCATATAAGCTGACCCCCGGGCCACCTCAGGTATGCTTGTTCCTGACCTACAATAAACTTGATCATGCTGAAACTCACTCCGCCGGCCTCCAGAATCCAGTACTTTTCAACTCCAAGGCTATTCCACGTATCCCCATGTTGGTCTCTATGGAGGTTGTCTGTGAGGGTGACCAACGCCATCTCCATCCCATAGCCAGGGCGGAAGCTGGATTGGAATGGGTCCAGGACAGAGGTAGTCTGGAGATCAGCGGTACTTATGGGTGATTTCCAGCACCCAGTTGGAGGTTGGCAATCCTAGGAGGAAAGCTGGAGACATCTCTTTGCCTGCCAAATGAGATCTCAGGTAAGCTTTCTTTCCCCCTTCTCTCTTCTAGGCATTTAGCCTAACTGTGTCCAGAGGCATACGCCTTGGCTGACCCTGGAAGGGCAAGAGCCGAAGGGTTCTCAGCTCTCCCAGGCTATGGTATATTGTGTGTTTTTGCTTGTTTGTTGTGGGGGAGGGGAGACTGATGTTGTAACCTGATTTGGGGGCCCCCACTGAGGAGAAAAATGGGGCATAAGTATCTAAATAAAATAAACAAGAGGATGTGTTTTTGTGAAAGCCTGTTATTGCAAGCTGAGGGTTAAAACAACAACAACAGATGCTTGGCTCCCCCACCAATACGAGTTGCTACGTCTGGGTGATGGAAAACCTGGAGATTTGGGGTGTGGAGCCTGGGGAGGGTGGGGTTTATAGACAGGAGGGTCCTCAGCATGGTACAATGCTATAGGGTCCACCCTCCAAAGCCGCCATCTTCTCCAGAGGAACTGATCCCTGTCGTCTGGAGATCAACTGTAATAGTGGGAGATCTCCAGGCCCCGCCTGGAGGTTGGCAACTCTGCCCACCAAAGCAAAACGTTGGCATTGTCCCCAGAGCTTGGGGAAGTGGGCAGAGTGATGAAATGTGAGGCGGGTGGATTCAAATGCCCGCTTGGCTGAGAAAGTTACTGGGCAGCTTTGCTCAAGCCTGCCTTTAAGCCTCAGTTTCCTCACAAAGTCGCCATGCAGGATGAAAGGGGATATCGGCATGCACAGCAGCTGAGTTCTTTGCAAGATACAAATGGGATTAATAAGTGCATTTCTGTAGCTCAGGTTTTCTTTCAGCCCCAGGTCTGGTGATGACAGCGAGGAGAAATTATCAAAAACTAGGGGGGGAGAGAGAGAGAGAGTATGCACCAAGGATGTTGACTTTGCTGTGTGAAAATGTTAAAATCTGAGTGTAGATTTTTGGAATTATAGTTTGGAATGAGCAAAGATGTTGGGAATCTGCATGTGAATGCTTGTGTAATATCACACTGTTTCCCCATTATTTGGAATGGCCTGGATTGTACAACGATGCAATAAATATTTTGTGAAGTTCCACATTTTGTTGGCTGGGGTTTAATAGAGAAGGCACTGGAGTAGGTTTGCCAGGTCCCCCCTGGTCACCAGCGGGTGTTAGGGTTGCCAGCTCCAGGTTGGGAAACTCCTTGAGATTGGGAGTTAAGCCTAGGTAGGACAAGGACCTCAGTGGGGGTACAATGCCATAGAGTCTACCCTCCAAAACATCCACTTTTTCTGGGGCAACTGATCTCTGTAGTCTGAGCTGTAATTCCCGGAGATCCCCAGGCCCCACCTGGAGACTGGCATCCCTACACTATGGAGATGACACTTGTTGAGTCATGCCACCCATTTCTTAGCTCCTCTTCCCACCTAGTCGGAGCAGAGCCCATTCCATGGGTCTTTCCCGTTCCATATGGGCCTTCTTTCTGGGGTCATAAGGCTTTCTCTTTGGCAAAATGTACTTCCTTCACTGTAGTCTATGTAAAATAGGCTCATTGCATTTTCTACCCATTACTTCTGTATTCTATGTCATGGCCCAAGAGGAAAATTTATCTCTGTTCATCTGCTTTCAGCCTCTTTTCCCCCTCGGAAATCCAAAATTAGATGTGTGCTCATTTGCTCCAGTGGGAGGTTAACAAATTGTTCATGTTAATCAAAAAACTTTAAATTTCAAATGCAATCTAGGATTATGCGAAGGGCAGCTTCCTCACACTCCATTTTTCAAAAAGTTGCAGCCTCAAGCAAAAACCAGTTGTCGTCATTTAAAAAACAGAACTGGCTAGTTTGGGCAATGTCTACATATCCATTTTCTACCCCGGGGGTTGCACCGTGTTTAAGATTCCAGAGATTATTTTTTTTTTGAAAAGAATCTATTGTATCGAAGGTTATTACTAGGGGAAAAAATGGGCATTCTGAAGACCAGTCATGTATTGATTAAATATACATTTAATTATAATATTTAGAAATATTATATTACATTATGCATAGCTATTTCTCTATGGGCATCTCATGCATGCTTTCAAGAAGACCTAAGGACTTTTGACTATTTTTTTTAAAAAAATTATGTATTGCTGTTAATTTATAGCTGACTTATGGTGACCCCGTGGGATTTACAAGTCAAGAGACATTCAGAGATGATTTGCCATTGCCTGCCTCCACATCATAACCCTTCCAAATACTGACCAGGGCCGACCCTCCTTAGCTTCTGAGATTTGATGAGATTGGGCTAGCTCTTTTAATTTCCATGAGGGCACCTCCTTTCACACTAAGTTCCCAGCTTCCTCAGTTTCACATTGGCCTACTTATTTTATTCATTCATTCATTTATTTATTTATTAGATTTTTATCCCACCCTCCCCGCGTCTCAGCGGGCTCAGGGCGGCTAACAACATCTTTATGGCTCCTCACCTTCTGTGTCTTGGAATCCATCCTATTTCATTATTTCATTTATTTGTCGCCTGCCTCACTGTGAAGACTGTGCGTGAACATGTCAAAAACAGACATGAATACAAAGCTGCTTGAGCCTCACTAACCTCTCAGCAGGGGTCTTGAAATATTCAGGGTTCTTCCATAGACAGAAACTTGAGGTTGTTTAGTGACTATGAAGCGGTCTGATAGCCCAATCTTGTTATAACTTAAAAGCTTAGCGGGGTATGGGAGTCCACCAAGGGAGACAGGGGTTGCTACACAGGGGAAGGCAGTGGCAAACCACTTCCGCTTCTCCCTTGCCTTGAAAACTCCACGGGCCTGGGGTTGCCGTGAGTCAGTTGCAGCTTGACAGCACACTGTTCTTGTTGGGACTATGATGTCTTCAGTTCAAATATCATCTCACTGGGAATTCACTTAGGTGGCCTTGGACAAGTGAATGTCTCTTAAGCTCTTCCCTCCAGGCCTGTTGCCTTTATGTGAACTTATATGAAGCACAATGAACCCTCTGAAGCACTATAACAGAGTATCCATATGATTTTTAAAAAATATCCTTAACACTGTGCATTTGTTTAACCTATTCAAATACACATTAAACATCAGCTTGGAGCCACTGGTAATTTCCGCAGGTGGAAGAGATTTCCACGTTCAGAGTGTGACTTCCTTACCTTTCCCCAATCCCCATCCAGTTGCAGCCCAAAATTTTTGGGTTAAATGTTAAAAAAAAAAAAAAATTGGAAGGACAGAAGCTTTTTCATAGTATCCCCGAGCTTCCAAGTTTCCTGGTTAAGTGGAAAATGCTGTTCAAATAAATTACAATGATCTGAATCCAATGGTAACAAGACAAAGAAATTTTACTTACAAAAATAGATGCACACATCACATGACATGTTTAACTTACTGTGAACAGATTAACTTCCAAAAGGTTAACCTGCTACAGCTCCAAGCCCAGGTAAGCAAGAGAAGAAGGTCCTATATAAGACGAAAAACAGAAAGCAAGCAAGGGCTAAAGAAGCTCAACGTCTAACATCTAGCGGATGAAAGGGTGGGGCCAACTGCCAAATGTGCTCGATTGTGAAAATTCTCTTAACCCTTTTCCTCCCAGATCCTCTTGCATGCAGAGTTACAATATCCAACGGAAATGTCCTCTGAAAAGCTGTAACTGAGGATCAGGGGACCCCCTCCCCCAAGGAACACCATGAGGAGGAATCAGAGGTCTACAGTGGGGCTGGGTGGGGATAATCAGCAAATATCATGTCCCCTTATGTCAGCAGATCCAAGTAATTTTGTATTGTCATGGTAGATTATATATATTCTTACTGATCTTTATTATGCTGTTTTGAGACTGTCTACAAATAAAATGACATCTGACTTCCAAAGGTGCCCTGCTGCTGAATTCTCACCAGTTTCAAATCCCACCCAAACAACAGCCAGGATACTCCGTCCCGATCATCAACATTTCCAGCTTGGTTGTGACTGCAGATGTGGTTTGCCATTGCCTGCCTCTGCATAGCAACTCTGGACTTCCTTGGTGGTCTCCCATCCAAATACTAACCAGGGCTGACCTTGTTTAGTTTCCAAGATCTGACAGCATCCAGGTCAAGGGCCTCTATTCCTTGCTCCTCTGTGTATTCCCAACAGGACCCACCTGGTCTCAGTAGACTGGGAACTTGGGTGCCCTCTGGCTCTGTGGTTCCATGTTCTATATTACTACTTGAATCTAAGCTGCTTCCACTCCTGCCCCTCTTCCCCCCTGCCCCCCCACACATTTGTTTTCCTTCCTCTTTCTAGAATCTAAATAGATACTAAAGTAGTTTGCAAGAGCAGAGGGAAATTAGCGGGACTGTCACTGTTGCTGTGCAGCCGCAAAGCTGTTCAGCAGCTGTTCGAGTTGGATAGCAGTGACATGAGAAGAAGACCCAAGGCTCAGCTGATGACTATCACAAATGTTCACCTGCTGACCCTGTTTGGGGCAAAATTTGCAGCATCCATTATCTGACATTGGGCTCCTACCAAGAGCATATAAGTATCTGGTTGGCATACGGATTAAGATTATTGATCATCACTACAAAGTAAATTAACTGATCTCTTCTCCCAGAGAGATGGCAGGGAATGCAGATTCGCATTTCTTGTTTTCCAAGTGATAATTGTCCTTCCGTCATTCAGCATGCTTGAGGACTGATTTTTGATGTACTACCTGCTCAGGTGAAAATTCTTCTACATTCTAATTCAGCCAGATTACCAATGATTTAGGAAACTTTATCCTAATTGGCTTCTCTGATGAGTTCGATGTTAAGATATTGTTAGGTATATACAGAGAAAGAGGACACAAAGCACTTTCTGTTTATTGAGAAAAGGGTATACGTGACACTGCAATTCATTGAGAGCAGTCTAAATATATGAAGAGTGTTGCTGGGTCAAACCAACAATACATCTACTCCAGCATTTTGTTTTGTCTTCAGGAAGTGTCTCCATCCATATGAGCCAACCCACCCAAGCTTCAAGGGCTCTGAACCAAATTTCCTTCCATGGTATCTTGGAACATCAATGGCAGGGGATCTCCAACATGGTGCCCATGGTACTCACCAACACCTTTCCTGGTGCTTGCCAAGTTTTTATTTTAAAAAAAAATAGGCATGGCCAGGTGAGGCTTCTGATTGGCCATGGGAGATTTGATTGGCTGTGCAGACTTTGGGTTCATGCAGATGAGCAGCTAATCCTGCCATTGGCCTGGCTCTAATTTGATCTAGGTCTTTTTTATCCAGTGTTGCATGACCAGACAGCTCCCCCGTTAATTGCTTTTACGCACGTGACTCCACGGTGCAGTGTCTAGACGGCATCCATCTTAAGGAGCTGTGCGGTCGGCTGTTTTTTTTAAAAAATCCTGTTTGCGCATGCATATATGTGCTTCACCATGTACTTGTTTTTTCATGTACTTGTTTTTCCAGTGTGGACTTAAATGGTAAAAGCACCGCCAGCAGTACCTTCCTCTAGGTACCATATCAGTTAACAAAGTTCATAAATATCACGGGACCTTCAGAAACATTAAATTGTCCAGATTGTTTGAGCAGAGCTCTGTGGACGTCACATGTTTAAGCAGTTATGCGCACACCACTAAGACTTTTTTTAAATGCTCCCTGTATGTACCCCAACGAGCACTAAGATCGGGTTCCCAGAACTGCCTGATTCTACCAGGGCCTAAGGAGGCACGGTTGGTTACAACAAGGACCAGGGCCTTCTCTGTGGCAGCCCCTCACTGGTGGTAAGAGCTCCCAGAGGACATAAGGGCCCTGCGGGACCTTCTACAGTTCCATACGGCCTGTAAAATGGAGCTCTTCCACCAGGCTTTCAAGTAGGGTGGTGCCTCGATTCTATGGCCCTGGTCTGACCACCAAATTGTACCAATCAGGACCAACGGTTCCACCAACAGAGGCTTATAGGTATGAGGGAGCCTGTTGATACCGCTCAGCTGACAGGGGTGTTAAAGATCACCATCTTTTATTGTATTTTATGTCTACATGGTATGTGTTATATTGATTGATAGTTTTATTGGAATTTTAATGTATATGTATTATGCTGTTAGCTGCCCTGAGCCTGTTGAATGGCAGGGAGGGCGGGATAGAAATGCAAACATAAATGAATGAATGAATGAATGAATGAATGAATGAATGAATGAATGGCAGCCATTCAAGATGGTCTGGAGACCATTCCTATGGGCTGATTGCATGCTGGTAGAACAACTGGACAGGGGAAAGTCTGTCATTGGCCTGTCGGCAAGCTTAGGACTGGACTTTCACCACTATCTTTTAAGTACAGCTCCCCGACGGGGATCGATGGGCTGATCACGGAAATGGCACGTGTCCCAGATGTTGCTGTCGGGATGTGCCCTCTAAATCCACCAGGCATTTGTGCCTGGTGCAGCTCAAAATAGCTGTCTGAATGGGACCTTTAAAACATGTTGCTTCAGCAGTAGCTGCCACCACAGTACAAGGATCTTCACTTTGTGATGGAAGGTAATCTGCACCAGCCATTGTATGGCTGGCTCCAACTCCTGCAGGAGTCATTTTATGGCTGCATCTACCACACTGTGGCTGCACTCACACACACTAAATAATCCACTTTCAATGCACTTTCCAACTGGATTTTACTGTGTGAACTGGCAAAATCCAGTTGGAAAGTGCATTGAAACTGGATTGAAACTGGATTATTTAGTGTGTGTGATCGCAGCCTGTGTCAGAGTTTCAAAGGTGCCCACAGAATCAACAAGTCGAGAATCCCTGATCTGTAGAAAGGAGGAGGACCTTCTTTGTGATTGCCCCAATATTATGAAATGTTCTTTTCCAGGAACCCTGTGTACTCTTCCACTTCCTGAATTTACTACAGAGAAATCCTCAATGGAGTTACACCCTTCTAGCTCCACTGAAATCAATGGGCTTAGAAGGGGGCAGCTCTGCTTAACTGTACTGTTAGTTGCTAGATGAAGGAGATGCTGAGAGTGAGATGCTATCCCTATATCTATATATCTAATAGCCAAGTGGCCCACCCCCGTGCGGATACCTAAATCCGCGTGGGGGGCACTTGGAGGGCAGAGGGGGGGTTCTGCAGACGTGGGGCAGTCCCCACATTTGCAGAAAAATGCCAAAAGTAACAAAAACTTTTCGGGGGATATTTAAATCCCCCGAAAAGTAAAACAGTGTCCCCTGCGCATGCGCAGGGAACGCTCTACTAACGGCCACGGCGGGGTGGGGGGGCGAGCGGTGGGCCCAGTGAGGCCCGCCGGGTCTCTTTGGCGGGGGGGAGGGGGTGAGCGGCGGGCCCGGCGAGGCCCGGGTCTCTTTGGCGGGGGGGGAGGGGGCGAGTGGTGGGCCCAGCGAGGCCCGGGTCTCTTTGGTGGGGGGGAGGGGGGGAGCGGCGGGCCCAGCGAGGCCCGGGTCTCTTTGGCGGGGGGGAGGGGGCGAGTGGTGGGCCCAGCGAGGCCCGGGTCTCTTTGGCGAAGGGGAGGGGGTGAGCGGCGGGCCCGGCGAGGCCCGGGTCTCTTTGGCGGGGGGGAGGGGGCGAGTGGTGGGCCCGGCGAGGCCCGGGTCTCTTTGGTGGGGGGGAGGGGGCGAGTGGTGGGCCCAGCGAGGCCCGGGTCTCTTTGGCGGGGGGGAGGGGGCGAGTGGTGGGCCCAGCGAGGCCCAGGTCTCTTTGGCGGGGGGGGAGGGGGTGAGCGGCGGGCCTGGCGAGCCCCGGGTCTCTTTGGCGGGGGGGAGGGGGCGAGTGGTGGGCCCAGCGAGGCCCGGGTCTCTTTGGTGGGGGGGAGGGGGGGAGCGGCGGGCCTGGTGAGGCCCACCGGGTCTCTGAAGGGAGGGGAGGGGAGGGGGTGAGTGGCAGGCCCGGCGAGGCCCACCGGCCCGGGACTCTTTGGCGGGGGGAGGGGGCGAGCGGCGGGTCTGGCGAGGCTCGCCAGGACTCTTGGGGGGGAAGGGGGCGAGCAGCGGGCCCGGCGAGGCCCGCCAGGACTCTTTGTGGGGGGGAAGGGGGCGAGCTCCTTCTCTCCCCCCCCCGCGAGTACCGCGGGTCCCCACCTTGTTGTATTATATTTCCATACACACAGGATACATAGAACAAAAGTTTCACTTGCAATTACAATATGTACCACCAACAGGTAAGTACTAAACTTATTTTGTCTTTGTTTCCAGGTGCAGAATGCTTCACCATTATGAAAAGGAGTAACTTCAATGAAAAACAGGTAAGTACTAACTATACAAATTATAAACTAACTATCATTTTTTCTTAGGCTATTTTTACATCTGACTTTCTCGCTGGAATCATTCTAGTTCCAAAAAAACCTGCCCACACCTCTGTGCGGTGTGAAACCGTGCTGCTACTGAAATGTTCACATCTACTAATTGCCCTCCTGTGGTCAAGCTAGTATTCAACCGGCTTGATTCTGCTTTAAACAATTGCTGTTGATTAGTGCACTTAGACCCCCTGGAGTGAAATGTCACACCACTGTGAAATCAGCACAGGAAAAGACAGCAGTCAAACTACTTTAGAGGGGAGGTGTAAAATGACCCTTAATTCCAGGAGCAGAATGCTTCAAAACAGCTTCAATCAAAAGAACAAAGTCCCTGGTTTATTTTCTTCATTTCGTATAAAGAACTTCTGCAGTTATTTTTCAGTGTAGGCGAACATTCAATCAAGCTCCCCATATACAGTTTGAAATAGGATTTCCAGCCTCCAGGTACGGTAGGATTGCCAGCCCAAGGAACTACAGGCACCAGTGTTATGGTGATGTCACTTCTGGCGTGATCTGGAAGTGACATCATCACACAGGAAACAATGCTCTTGCATTCACCCAAAACTCTATGGTTTAACTCCACAGGTGAATGCTAGAGTATCACACCTATTCAGTGATGTCCCGGTGGGACCAGGAAGTGACTCACTGCTTCACCAGCAATGCCCCCCCCCCGTGCTGGCCCACCAAGCAGTGGCAGAAGAAAAGGGCTGCCAGTGGAAAGTTTCCCATCAGTCGGGGAGACCTGGCAGCCCTAAGGTCAAGCCTGGAGTTCTGCAATTACAACCGAGACTCCTTCGGGTGGTGAAGGGCAGGTTATAAATCCAATCTCTTCTTATTCTTCTTAATAAAACATCAATATTACCAGCATTATATCCTGTTGAGGTCCCTCCCCAAATACCCCCCTCAAAATCTCCAGGTATTTCCCAACCCAGAGCTGGCAACCCAGTCCGCAACCCACCGAGCTAAGCAAGAAAAACAATATAAGTGGGAATCTGGATCCCTATAAAAGAGCAGACAAAATGTCTCATAAACAAGATGACAAAATATTTATTTTCTCCCCCTTCCTTTTAGTATCTCAAGAGAAAGGGGGGAAAACCATGTGAAAATTTATAGACACTTTTTTTATTAGGTACCAGTAATATATGTTCTTTACAAGGCTCCAAAAATTGTATGTAGCAGCATCATATATTTGGAAAGATTTCTGTTTTCTATGGCTGGGGTCCAAAAGACTATGGAACGGGTTTTGTGAGCCCAGGCAGGGAGGGCTGGATTATACTCCCCCCCCCCTCTTGAATTGCAGCCTGTTATGCTTCAATGACAAATTGCGTTTCGAACGGAGGGGAGTTGTTTGGGAGCAGCCAAGGGGGTATGTTTTTTTTTTTTCTTTTAAAAGAAGAGTAACAAGTTCTGCTGGGCTAGTATTGCAGCCTGGGCACCAGTATGAAGTAAACACTTTCCACGAAGCTAAGCTACTCCTTGGGTCCTGAACTATGCGTAAACAGTAATGACTTCCTCTATGAAGTTGGACCTAACAGTTCCCTTCTATGGGAGAGAGTCATGTTTGAGCTTGCCGAGCTCTGTTCAGCTGGACATCAAGAAAACAAAAACTAAGGGCTACTGGGTAATTACATAACTTTTTAAAAATTATTTGTATTCGTTTCTTCTCTGTGCTATTACATAAAAGTCCAGTTATATCTTTTTACAATTTGGTATAGTTGTATACATGAATTACATACCTTTAAAGCTGATGGTGAAGGAATTCAAATTGTTAAAAGAGTTTCTATTCCTTGGTTCCATCGTCAACCAAAAAGGAGACTGCAACCAAGAAATCTGAAGAAGTTTGAGGGTAGGGAGGGCAGGTATTGTGGATAAGCTTGACCAGTTGGAACTCAGCCTGGAGGAAGACTCCTCGAGTGTCGCCGAGCCTGGGCCCAGCTCACAAGAAGCAGCTGAGGAGAGTCAGGAGCTCCAGGAGTCAACGCTGACAGCTGACCCTGACTATTCCAGGCAGACTACGGGAGGGGAGGATGAAGAACAGCTGGCAACTTACAGAGAGAAAGTGCAGTGCACGTCTCTTGGCCTAATGCAGGCATTCGGCTGACAGCAGTCCTGAGTGATTGCAGAGCCTTGCCTGGCATAACTCAGCTCATTGTGAGAGGCTTACTTAAACCCAGCTGGTATGTCTTTCCAGCTGTGGAAGCAACAAGTCACATCTCTGTGAGCCCAGCAACCACAACCCCTGCCTTGCACCTTGTGATATTTGGACTGACCTTGGACTTTGCTATCTGGACTGCCTTTGGATTCTGCTTCTCAGACCTGTCTGCACTTAATGAATTACCAACCCTTGGACTGGCTTTGACTTCGCTTTCTGGACTGCTTTGGCACTCTCTCTCTGCTCAGGTGCTTGCTTTGCCTGCTCAGCCAGGACAGTAGCCATGAGGGAGATAAAAAGATCCTTTAAGTTGTAAGGATATGTCACTGGTGATCAAGATCATGTTAATTCATGCCATAATACAGGGGTGGGCAAATGGCAGCCCGGGGGCCACATGCGGCCCGCCACAGAGTTTTTTGTGGCCCGCCAAGACAGTTGGCCACTGTCAGCACCTGAGGAGCTGCAGCTTGAACTTATTGACATGCAGTCAGATCACACTGTGAAAGAAATGTTTAATGCTGTGACATTAGTTGACTTTTACAAATCTTTGTCTGCTGAAAAGTTTCCATGTATGAAGAAATTTGCTGGGAAAATGTTCTCTGTATTTGGGTCTACATATATTTGTGAGCAAAGTTTTTCGTGCATGAAGATCAACAAGAGTAAATATAGACATTAACAGACATTTGACAGACATTAACTTGCAGGCTGTGATGAGAATCTCAACAAGCGATCTCACTCCTGATTTCAAAAAAATTGTAGAAAAGTGTGATAGGGTACATTTGTCTCATTAAACTGTTTCTAAAATTAAATGTGCTTGCAGCTATAGATGATATGAAATTAGCACAATAAATAAATTGAATAAAACTACCACTATTTTATTTAATTTATATTTATTGATTTTTATGATACAATGTATACCTTTTCTGAAATGCAAAGTTAACTAATGAATGCAATCATTTTAAAAGGTGCGGCCCTCTGCTAACCTCTGCTCCCACAAAGTGGCCCTCGAGCCAAAACAATTGCCCACCCCTGCCATAATGTTTCCCATTATTTTATTTATTTGTTTATTTATTCATTTATATCCTGCCCTACTTTGCAAGTGGGCTCAGGGCGGCTCACAACATGTTAGTATAACAGTTTAAAAGATTAAAACATAGTATAGTAAAAGTTTAAAATTCAGTTCTCTGCATAAAATCACAAGATGGTGGTAATGCAGTTAAAGCACTCTCGGGGGGGGGGGGGATACCTGTGTGTACTAAATCTAAATTAGAAGAAGAAGAAGAAGAGATTAGATTTATACCCCGCCCTTCACTCACTTGGAGTCTCAGAGCGGCTTACAATCTCCTTTCCCTTCCCCTCCCCACAACAGACGCCCTGTGAGGTAGGTTACCTCACCCTGTGAGGTAAATTACTATGCATGGGTGTGAAAATTGAACAATGAAGAAAGCCAACAGTAAGAAAGTTGATTCCTTTAAAATGTGGTGTTGGAGGAGAGTTTTTCAAATACCATGGACCTCCAAACATAGATCAAATCAAGCCTGAACTCTCCCCAGAAGCTAAAGGGACTAAACTGAGGCTATTGTCGTTGGTCACATTATGAGAGGACAAGAGCCCCTGGAAAAGACAATCATGCTAGGAAAAGCTGAAGACAATGGGGAAAGAGGAAGACCCAACATGAAGATAGATGGACTCAATCAAAGAAGCTGCAGCCCCCAGTTTGCAAGACGTGAGCAAGGCTGTCAGTGATTGACTGTTTTGGAGGACATTAATTCATATGTTTGCCATAAGTCAGAAGTGACTTGACTGCACTTAGGACATATACACATCTGCCCAGTTGGAAGAAGGAGACAGAAACCACATTTGAATTTAAACAAAGGCCACTTTATTAACTACTTACAAACTGTGCGGCAAGGGGAAAACTGGGTGCAGAACAGGCAAGGCAGGTATCACCCTGAGACCACCTCCTTACCCTCCATTGGGCGAGATACCTGCCCCAGGGCTGAGCCATCTCCCTGGCTTGCGACCAATGGCCTGGTAGCCTGGCGACCACCCTGGAGTGCCACCCCCAAAGCCGCAAAACTTGCAGGTGAGAGCCTACCTGGGCGGCCCCAAAGACAGTCCACATTCCCAGCCCCGGGCTGCATAACGCAAAGGCTGTTCCTGATGGACTCCTCCAAACAGGAATACACACTTTGGTGCTCATGTGTAGCTTCTGGGTTGGGATGGGGAAAGCACTTGCTCAAGGCTTGGATGGTTGGCCTCATCCAGAGATGCCTGAACTCTCACCAGTAAAGGTTGCCAAGCTCCCAGTGAGGCCTGGAGTTCTCCTGCAATTACAACTGATCTCCTGACTACAGAGATCAGTTCCCTGGGAGGAAATGGCAGCTTAGGAGGGTGGACTCTATGGCATCAAATCCCTACTGAGGTCTCTCCCCTCCCAAACCCCTTCTCTCCCCAGGCCCTGCCCCCAAATCTCCAGGAACTGGCAACCCAAAGTTCAGCTCATGTTCTGCTTGCTGGTTGTAAACAGGGAGTCAGTTTTTCTTTGAGAATTAATCTGCTTGTGGGCAGCTTGAACCTGCTCAGTGGGTTATTTTCTGGATATTAAAATAATGTGGGCCCTGACCTGGATAGCCCAGGGTAGCTCAATCTCATCAGAACTTGATTTGAATTTTTTTTCTCTAAAAAATAAAGGTGGGATTGAGACAGGAGGAAGGGGTAAGGGGAAAATATAGATTCATCAGGTTTGTGAAATACTATGAGCTGTTACGTACAACAAGTAAAATCAGATGTATTACCAAATGTATTACATATTTTAAATACAGAAGCAGACAATAGAACTTCAATATTACTGAATTTTGGGATAGATTCTCTCTTTAAAGAATACACAAGAACTTCCCTAAGGTTACCGATAATCTATGAACGATAAAAGAAATTATCTGAACTGTTCGAACTTCTATGCTAAAATTAAATCATTGTAAAAACCTTAATATTGTCTTTAATTGTTTATCTAAATCTAGATTTTATTCTTACTAATTATTTAATTACTAGCACTTTATGTAATTTGTGGTTTATGTGGATTTTATTGCATTTATTGTATTTTATTGATTATCACATTTTAATTGTTGTATGCCGCCTTGAGCCAGTTTGCCCGGCAAGGTGGGATATAAATTGAAATAAATAAATAAGTACAGAATAAAGTATTGAAACTATAATCAATGCCTTCATTCTGTATTTCACTAGCTCTCGAAAGCTAAGAAGGGCTGGCTTAGCTTTTAATGTTTAGTGTTCATCTAATATTTAATGTTCATCTAAATCAGTGTCATCCATGCTACTTCATGCACGCACGCATGCTTTCATGCAGCCTTATGGGAATCCTAGTTCTCTTTCCCTGCAACATTTAATCAAGTAACCTGGTCATCCATGACCCTGGAGGAGAGCTAGTTCCATTTACTGAACAAGGCGGAAGGACTGAAACTCTACCATCCCAGCTCCTTAGCAGCTATCCCAAGCTCATCAGCAGCTGCTTGCCAGGTTTTAAAAACAGTATCTTCACCTGCTGAACACGTTCACATCCAAGTTCTTGGCACCTCTAGTCTGGTTGAAAAGGGAATATGAATAGGTCAGGAAATTGAGAGTGGCTCCCCTTCTTGCAATGGCCTTAATGATAGGTTTGCCATTCCCTGGGGGGTTGCCCACTTTTAGGGGCCCCAATCCGCCGGTCCGGATTTGGCTGGTGGGGGGAGCCCCAGCCCCAAAGTGCCACATTTGGGCCAACATGTCTGGTGTGATGACATCACCTGGAGGTGACATCATCACGCAGGGCACGTTGCAGGAGAATGCTCTGTCATTCAAGGAAAAACTCTATGGCTTTCCCTCAAATGATAGAGGCCCCACCCACAACATGCCCTGTGCAATGACATCACTTCTGGGTGATGTCATCGTGGTACGTGTGCAAAGCGGGCACACCAAGGATCTTCCGCAGAATAAGAAGGAACCCTGCCAGCAGCCAAATAAGACCTGGCAACCCTGATTAATGATGATGAATAATAATAAGAGAAGAGATTGGATTTATACCCCACACTTCACTTGGAGTCTCAGAGTGGCCGGTATTCCATACTAACCTTTTGATCCTAAATATTTGTTGTAGAATAAGTGGCTGCTATCCAGTTATGTTTCACTCATCCCTTAAAAAAAACCCTCTCATAATGCTCGCCACTCTGAAGACACATAGGAGGATGCCAGCCTAAAGCAGTCCCATCTCTCTTTCAGTCCCTAACCAGCCTCTGACCTTCAGTGCCATTACTGGCAACAATCAATCAGTTTCTCTTAATCTCTATATTATCCCAAATAGCCTCTGTGGTATACCATAGAAGAAGTGGAAGTCCTAAAGTATCCACCTTCTGTGGCCACTCTAGGACTTCTGTTTCTCCTACAGACATTGGTATACCATGGCTGAGGACAGACTGGCAGTCTGGCTCGCTCTGCCTCCGCTTTAAAAGCGGAGGCAGAGCGGCAGTCCAGACTGCCACATCTGCCTGGAGGAGGTGGGCTGGATGCAACGCGTCCGGCGCTGCGCTCCTCCCACAGCAGCTGGGCACCACTTAAAAGTGGTGTCCCAGCTGCTGCATGTGCATTCCACCTGCTTCCGGTGGGTGTGAATGCGTGCCGTGCCGGGGGAGCCACGTGGCATTCGGACACCGACGCCGGAAGCTGCCAGCAGTCTGGCCACTGCGGGCGGTTTCCTTGCAGTGGTGTGAGAATTCCCCCTGCCTTGTTCTGCCGCGCCGCAGAGGCGCAGCAGAATACCAGTCTGTCTTCTGCCCAAGTCTGCTCTTCAAAGCTGCCATTTCCTCCAGTGGAATTGATCTTTGTAGTCTAGAGACTAACTAATTCTGAGAGAATTCTAGGCCGCACTGTGAGATTGGTAACTTTAGGAGAGCAACATTTCTGAAGTGAAAACGGATAAGCATGTTGATGCACAGAAACGCCGGGCTGAGAAGACAAGCTGTGTTCATTCCTGGAGAGCCTCTCTAACTGATGTCCTGGTTTGCCTTTTCTTATCTTCCACAAAGATCTATTCTTGTTTTAGAAAAGGGATAAGCTTACATTCACAACATTTCCCACTGCAGAAAGCAATTGATTGATCATATAACAAGGAGCACCCTCATGATACCATCTGCGAGAGTTTTGTAGAGTAATTGATTCTGAGTGTGTTTAAGTCGCGCAGTTTGGTGAGTATTGCATTCGCTCTTCATAAATTAACACGAGCGCTGCCACCTCGAAGAACAATCACTTAGCAGCGGTAGCTTTGTGGCCTCTCTTATGGGCTAGAAATTTAGGCGTGGACTATCAATACTTTTAAGAGATGCTGTAGGCATCTTCTCTATCTCTTGAATATAAACAGCCTGCCCGGTTCCAATGTTTGTTGTATTTACTGTGTATAGTAAACCTTACTAAATGATTCTGTATGTGCCTCGCTGAAAAAACACAGAAAAACTCCAGGAACATTTGTCCTTGATTCTCTCCCTTTTGAGGAGGCTGTAACCATGGATTTCATTGTGCCTTCCAGAATGAATAACAAGATCTACATCTGTCTTGAAAAAGATAAATATGATAGATACGGCTTCACTAACACATCCCAGGTCTCCTGCTATAGAGGGACCTCTCGGCATCCCGCTGCTTTGTCTGCTGGTGTTGTCAGATATTGAACCCAGATATTGTCATCTTTGTTCAGGGAACAATGTGCTTTACTTAGTACTTTTTTTTTTTCTGTTTGGCAATCTTTGCAAACTTATCAGGGATCGCCCAGTACCAAAAACTGCTGAAGGACAACTTGATTGCTGCAAATAACATTCCTCTGAAAAGGTGACACAGAAGGGAAGCTCAAGTGTCTCTTCCTGTTTAGAGTGGGCAATCCTGATGCCAAACAATTCCCCCTACAAAAACGTGTAGGTGGGGGACATGCCCCACAACCCTCTCCAATGCACAGACTTGATTTCTCTTTCATTTCTCTTTGAAGAGGAATCAGGGCACACTTGTGTAACTTCAGCCCTTGCAGCTAGATTCAACAAAGGAAGCTTTGACTCTCAAAAGCTCATATCCCGAAAAACCTTGTTGTTCTCTAAGGTGCTAATGGATTTGAATCTAGCTACATTACTGCAGAGCAACATGGCTCCCCTCTGAAACTTCAGCCCCTGATAAGTTTGTCACCCTCCAGGTGGGGCCTAGAGATCTCCTGGAATTACAACTGATCTCCTGACTACAGAGATCAGTTCTGGAAACAATGATTGCTTTGGACCGTATGGCATTACACCCTGCTGAGGTCCCTCCCAAACCCCAGACTCCCCAGACTCCAGTCCCAAATCTCCAGGAAGTCCCCAACCTGGAGCTGGAAACCTTGCTGTTATTTCATGTTAGCCACCTCATGGAGGTGCTCCAGGAGGAAGACTAGAAAGTCTGGGAGGATGTTGCCTGCCTCCGAACATCTACAGAGTGCAAATCCCAAAATCTGGCAGAACCCCTGTTAGACCAATTGCCTTAAATTTTCAATAAATGTGGGGAATTATGAATTATTAACTGCAATAGGCATTAATTTTGGACCATATCCTATGTATACCAGAGCTTGAGTTCCCAGATACTCCAGAAATAGATGCTGAGGCTAGATTACTAAAGCAGTGATTTCTTTACTGAAGGATTATCACACATACAAATATAAAATCAAGCATACACACAAGCAGTACAGATCTAGGCATTTCAGAGAGAAAAGTACATAGACAGTTGCATTAGTAGGTAATATTGTTGGTTGGGGTTACACATTATCTGTCCGGTGAGACAAGGGGATTCTGCAGTGAAAATGGATAAAATTAGGGGAAGGGGGATCGTGAGTTGGTCAGCAACACACGTGGGAGGCTCCAAACAGCGCTAAGAATGGAACCAGCAAGATTGGGTGGGTTTAGGAAGGTAAAAGCAAGAGAGAGAGCAATGACTGGATGTTCCCCTTTTATACCTTAAATGTAACCTGAGGCTAGCACCTTTTGGTCACCTGGTCCCCAGAAAATTTTACAAAACTTAAACTGTTAATGAGTCAGCAAAAGGGATTAATCATTGGACAATTGAAATAATGGCTTGGCTAACAGCGACACCTCTTCGGAGGAAGAGTTTAGACAAAAGAGAGAAAGAAGAACAACATTCCTGTGGCATAGCCGGTACTTGGGCTTACCAGCTGGATGTTTAACAGCTGTGTTATCTTGATGGGCAGCTGGAAGATGTGATAGCTTGTTAATTAGTCATGGGGCACATTATTTTGTATTAGGTGAAGAGGAGTAAGTGCTTCACCTGGCGTTGTTGATATGCAAGGGGGGCCCTGCGTGGTGTAGAAGGGAGTTCTTCATGGTGTCTGTGCATGAATTTCCTGGCTCATTTGCAGAGCGTGGCTTTTCTTCATGATCTGCCACTGTTTTCGTATGTGTAGAGGTCAGGGCTGCTGGTCTGCCTTCTGGTGCTGGCATTGCTGCAGAGATGCAGGAGCAAGAGGCATCTTGTAGTCCATGGGTCCACACCTGGCTTGGCACACTAAGGGCATTGCTTCATGGCTACAGCTCTGTCCATTGCCTTAACACACTTATTTCACTGTTCAGCTTTGCAGTCATATTTTAAGAGTCTTTAAAAATGTCTGTTAAAGTGGCTGCTTGGCAACACACCCCTTCCTGCCCTTCTTCTTGTTGAATTTCTGGCCGATCCAAATGGAAGTGATTGACCTCAAATTCCTGAAAAGAGGGAAGTAAATGGATGGTTTGATTTCAAAGAGAACTTGGTAAAGGGGGATGAAGAGAATATTTCTTAACAACACTAATACAGACATTTTGTGATAAACCTTAAAAAGGGCCCTTGCTAGTTTTTTTTAAATAATGTGGAAAGTATTTCCTGAAGGCAGAATATGGGAAAGCCATTATGATACCCCATTACACCTCAGTACCACCATATACACAGAGTTGGAAGGGACCTCCAGGGTCATCTAGTCCAACCCCCTGCACAATGCAGGAAACTCACAAATACCTCCCCCCAACACCCCCAGTGACCCCTGTTCCATGCCCCAAAAGATGACAAAAAACCTCCAGGATCTTCAGCCAAACTGTTTCCAAATTGCTTCCTGACCCCAAAGTGGTGGCCAGCATTTCCCTGGCCATGTAAGAAAGGGCCACAAGACCTAAGCACTGATGCAACCCTTCCTGCCCTCCCTCTCATGATCTGCCTCAGTTCACAGAATCAGCATTGCTGTCAAATAGCCATCTAGCCTCTGTTTGAAAACCTCCAAAGAAGGAGAGCCCACTACCTTCTGAGGAAGCCTGTTCCACTGAGGAACTGCTCTAACTGTCAGGAAGTTCTTCTGAATTTTTAGCCGAAAACTCTTCTGATTTAATTTCAGCCTGTTGGTTCTGGTCTGACCTTCTGGGGCAACAGAAAACAACTCTGTACCATCCTCTATATGACAACCCTTCAAGTACTTGAAGATGGTTATCATATCACCTCTTAGTCATCTCCTCTCCAGGCTAAACATACCCAGCTCCTTCAACCTTTTCAAATAGGACTTGGTCTCCAGACCCCCTCACCATCTTCGTTGCCTTCCTCTAGACACATTCCAGCTTGTCCATATCTTTTTTAAATTGTGGTGCCAAAAACTGAACACAATAGTATAGGTGAGGTCTAACCAGAGCAGAGTAAAGCGATACCATCACTTGCTTGTTGTGTTTTCAAAATCCCCCTCCCTCCCCATTGGTGATCAAGTTTTGTTTGGAAAGGTAAAGATAAAGGTTTCCCTTGCTCGAAAGTCAGTCAAATACAACTTTAGGGACATGGTGCTCATCTCCGTTTCCAAGCCGAAGAGCCAGCGCTGTCCAAAGGCATTTCTGTGGTCATGTGGCCAGCATGACTATATGCCGAGGCGCACAGAAAGCTGTTACCTTGTTACAGAAGGTTAAAAGGAACTAAATCCAAGACAGAAAAGTACTTCAGAGGGCAAGCTCAGGGGACTTTTACTGGCAAACATAAATGAAATACAGAGCCGAGGGCAGATATTTTTGGTGAGGATATTTTGGATGAAAAGCCTAGGGAAATAAATGAAACCATTACAAAAATAAATTCAACTTCATTTTCTCCATCTTTGCTCTTTGATGTGCCCTATCATTAGTTCCTTACGGATCCCTAGCAGGTGGGCTGACATAGTTTGAACTGAACTGAATCAAGTCATTATGCTTGGATTCTGCGTAATGTAATTAGCATCTATTTCAGATTTCCCCCCCTCCTCCCTGTATCTCAAAGAGGGTATAAAAATGGCAACTCCCAAAACACTCCTGCTCTGGGGAAAACATCCCAAATTGTAACCACTGTTTTGGAGAAGAGCTCCAATCCTTTTTTCCCTCACTGTTGTTGAGTACTCCAGAAGGCACGTGTGTCTGATTCAAATGTTACTTTAGAGATTCCAAAGCTGCTCCCAACATTTCCAGATTTCCTCTTATGACAGTTTTACCATAGAGTTTCCGGAAATTCCTAGAGTGGCATATCACTTATAGTTTCCCCCAGAAGTGACATCATTTTGTGTGCAGTGCCAGTGCCTCTCCATGTTCTTAGCCCCAGTCTCATGCTGGATGCCGGCCACAGGCTACAACCCTAGCTGCTCCTCTATGGGCCCATCACACACTACTCCAGAAATGCATTTATTTTAGTGATGCGGCACAGTTTGAAAGGGTAGGGTGACTACCAGATTTGATGGGTCTCCTCTCAACATTCATAAAATGCAGGCAGGATTACTCCCCTGTTGACTGGTTGTAGAAGGAGGGTTCTCCTCCCTGCCACTGCCTTCTTTCCCCCTAAAATATTAAGATGAGGGGTACAGCTGTTCACTGAAGCAGGGTGTCTGGATTTAGACTGTAGAGACTTCCATGTGTGTTCATGTACATGGAAAAGGTAGATAAGGCTCTCATTTAGGTTGGCTCTAGATCCCATCCCACACTTAATGACACTTTCACCTTAATTTAGGGTGATCAGCAAAAATCCCATCAGAGGGCAGAGAAGATACTGGTATTTGTGAGACAGTACCATGCATGACATTGGTGTTGTGACCCAGATCTATTCCCCCACCCCCAATATTTGGATCCACTTAGGCTGTGGTCACACGTGCCAGTTGAAGCACAGGGGAAGAGAGGCTATGTCTTCTGGAGGAATCTGACATGCAGTTGTGAGATCACACAGCCCTTTGGAGCTGCGGGGGCAGCCTGTCACTGTGTAATCAAACACAACTGTTGGTGAGTCACTTTTTTTTGCTGTTTGTTTTCCTTGCACATAAACAAGCAATGGAGGAATCACACCTTCACACTGAAGGCCCCCTATGGAGTATGCAATTATGTGCATACAGCAAAGGGGTGAAAAAAAACACAGCACGGAGTCAGGATGGCCTGATCAGACCATCCCAATGGTATGAGAGCATGCTAGAGCAATCAGACAGGGGAAAGTCCGCTCGTGGCCCATTTTATCCAGATAACATCAGATTTTCCCCAGTGTCTTTTAACTCCACTTCTGTGTCGAAGCAGCACGGGTTGCCATCAACTGCAGGACGCTTCCCAGATGTTGCTGTCTGATTGCTCCCTTTAGATCTATCAGGCATTTGCACCTATGTCAGATCTAAAGGAATGTTTGATTGCAGCCTTAGTGTTTCCCCAACAGCCACTGGAGTTGATCCATTTTATTAAAAGTATAGCAACAGCCAGATTGATATGAACAAAAATATTTGTACAAATAAGAAAATGCTGTGTAGAATCAAATAATTCCAAAGTTCTAAAGAATATCCATGATTATAAGTGCTTCCCGCCCTCCTCCAAGGTGGGCTGGTCCATCAACCTGTTGGATAGAATGTCATATGTTATCGATTGCAATATCATTGCTTATATTATAATGGTGCAAAACCATATTCCGTTTGAACATCAGCTGACGTGCATTCATTTCTAACAAACCACACTATTTTATACCTTGCTCTACCACTAAATTTAAATGTGCAATTAAAGGTTGCCAACTTTCTTATTCATACTGTAAATTCACAAAACATTGTGGCACAGTTATTTTGGTCAGGATCTATTTTTTATTATGGTTTGATGAAATAATTTTGAAACCTCTGTCGTTAGCTCTTCTGAACTTATGGAACAGTGGGATATAAATGTTCAAACCTAAAACCCACAGCATAGCTGTGAACAGACTTGCTCAACAGTTGCATGTAGATGATGAGCAAGATATAAGTAGAGAAGTGAACTTAGTGGTTCTCCATTAAGTAAGTCGCAGGGGGATTCTTCAGCATCTTTCACGTTCACCAGCTGAGATCTACCAAAGAGAAAAGAGAGAGCAGTTCCTGAGGCACCCTCCCGGTGCTGAAGATGGTATGAAAGGATACTATGGTTGACCAGGTTAAAAGCAACTGGCTAATTTAACTGGAATAAAGATGTGTTCATTTCCAAGCATAAATCATCCACCAGAGCTACCAAAGCCACCTCTGTTCTATAGCCAAATCTGAAGTAAGATTTTAAAAATGGGTCAAGGAAAGAGGGTCCATGGAGGAAAACTTGGAGTTGCTCTGCTGCCACACGCTCAGTCATTTTACCTCCAAAATGTGTATGAAACTGTCCTAAAATTGTAGTCAAAAACAAATTCTCTCATAGTTTAGCTAGTATTGTTGTCCCTATGACTGCATTAATCAGTGAACTAAGATGCTCTCAGTTGATGGAAGCGGGAAAAAAATATTGAAAAATCGTAATCCTTTTCAATCTCCACTAGGAAAGAGAAGAATGTGCAATGGCTCATTAGCAATTCCATCCAGCAAAACACATTTGAATGCGTGGCTTGAAGCCAAGGTATGGGAATTTAGGATGAAAGCATCCTTCCTAATCAGCACGGACACTTCACCCATTCTTCTCATGCTCTTGTTTTTCATATTGTCTTATCGGTTTGCAGCTAACCTTCCCTCTTCACATGCCCCTCAGGAGATCCCAACTCTTTTGTCTCCAGTCAGTTTCACTTATTACCAGTTCCCACTCCTCCAGATAGATTTTCTGGCTTTGGATCCTTAGTGCACGTTGGGAGAATTCCTCTGTATAATCATAGAATCATAGAGTTGGAAGGGACCTCCAGGGTCATCTAGTCCAACCCCCTGAACAATGCAGGAAATTCCCAAACACCTCCTCCTCCACACCCGCAGTGACCACTGTTCCACGCCCAGAAGATGGCAAAAAAACCTCCAGGATCCCTGGCTTGGAGAAAAATTGCTTCCTGACCCCAAAGTGGCAATCAACATTTCCTTGGGCATGTAAAAAAGGGCCACTGATGCAACCCTTCCTGCCTTCCAAGTTCAAAGAATCTGCATTGCTGTCAGATGGCCATCTAGACTCTGTTTGAAATCTTCCAAAAGAGAGCCCACCACCTCCCGAGGAAGCCTGTTCCACTGAGGAACTGCTCTAACTGTCAGGAAGTTCTTCTGAATGTTTAGCCGAAAACTCTTCTGATTTAATTTCAACCCATTGGTTCTGGTCTGACTTTCTCTGGCAACAGAAAACAACTCCTTACTATCCGCTACATGACAGCCCTTCAAGTACTTGAAGATGGTTATCATATCACCTCTCTGTCATCTTCTCTCCAGGCTAAACATACCCAGCTCCTTCAACCTTTCCTCATAGGACTTGGTCTCCAGACCCCTCACCATCTTCATTGCTCTCTTCTGGACACATTTCAGCTTGCCCATACCCTTCTTAAATTGTGGTGCCCAAAACTGAACACAATACTTTAGGTGAGGTCTAACCAAAGCAGAGTAAAGTGGTAGCATCACATCGCATGATCTGGACACTATACTTCTGTTGATACAACCCAAAATAGTATTTGCCCTTTTAGCAACCACATCACACTGCTGACTCATGTTCAGTGTATGGTCTACTAAGACCCCTAGATCCTTTTCACACATACTACTGCCAAGACCTATAATGATGCATTTGATTTTGTCCTTTGGATTTTCTCTGAGTTTGTGGACAACCAAAAAAGGCCCTCAAAGAGATTAGAACCTTGCTGGAATTAAAAGATTGTGAAAGTGAATGTCACAAAATTGGAATCATCTTGGAGTTTCTAACGACACCGCTGAATGTGCACGTGACAGAAAAACACAAAGGTAAGCATCCCGTGCTTGAAAATCTGGAATGGAAAACGAAAGGATCACTATGGGATCTCTCAGTTTTAATTCCTGCAGCATTAGTATGCATCTCATTTGATTTTCCCTTTCTCCCTCTCTCATGAACACCGAGCATTTCCACAAGAAATGCAGCTCCGGATCTTTTCTGTTGCCACTGTGCATTTAATTGAAGTGCTCCCACAAATGTGCTTCCTGATGGGTGTCTTTTTTCTAAGTGTATGCATTTGGTTTTCTCCTGCGCATGTGCTGAAAACGGATCACATTGTTTTTTCGCTAAGCGCTTGTGTCAGCGCCACTGAGGTGACAACACACCGCCTTCCCACTAGCCTATGGTCAGCTCTATGTTCCAAGCTGTCCAGCTTCCCCATTTCCGTGAGCCAACTCTTGGCCTCCAAGCCTCAGATGCCGGACAGTGCTGCTGGCAAGTAGTGTAGTTATGGGAAATCATTTTCCAAAATCCCCCTTTTGTTTATTATAACCATTCATTCATCTTATTCTCTTTTTCTCTTTCAAAAGAGGAATGTCTCTTTTGTTTCTTTTTCATTTCTCTTCAGAATGATACCAACTTTCCTTCCCTATCACTATGGAGGCCACAGGAGGCCAGGGAGTACAGCCTGTAAATCAGAGGAATATGTAGGGCTGCCAAGTGCCGGCGACTTACCGGCGGGGGGAGTTGTTCTCCCCCCGGGAGCTCTTCTGGCGCGTGCGCGCCACGGCGACATAATGATGTCACCCGGAGGTGACGTCATCACGTGGGCAACGCCCCCAACGTGATGACATCACCTCCAGGTGACATCATTACACGGGGGAAGTCGTCCTCACCGAATGACTTCTGGGGCGGGGTTCCCCCCGCCAGCCGAATGCCGGCCAGTGGATTTGGAACCCCTATAGCGGGGGATCCCCCGCCCCCCCAGGCTGACTTGGCAGCCCTAGGAATATGGGCATGTAAACCCCATGCATCAGTAGTTTATCTAGTCCAGCATCCTGTTTCACACAATGATCACCAGTGTCTGTTACGCTCCAAAGGGGAATGGGAGTCCACTTAAGGCAATTCTGCATCTACTCCACATTTTCCCAACTAGGAGGGAACAGTGCAGCCCAAAACCACTTTCAAACACCCCGGGGCCAATGCCGCACTGACTGCAAAGTCATCCCTGAATGGCTATAAAATGGCCATAAATCTATGCAGATGGTACCTGTTATGTATTGACCATGCGGTAGGGCTGCCAGCCCCCAGGTGGGGCCTGGGGATCTCCCGCTTTTACAACTGATCTCCAGCTGAGAGAGATCAGCTCCCCTGGAGAAAATGGCTGCCTTGAAGGGTAGACTCTATGGCATTGTACCCTGCTGAGGCCCCTCCCCTCCCCAAACCCCGCCCTCTCCTGACTCCACCCCCAAAGTCCCCAGGTATTTTCCAACCCAGACTTGGCAACCCTACCATGCGGTCGCCATGTGCTCCAGCAATGGCGACCGCCATGTGGCCAGAGCACATGGCCAAGAAACTACCTGAGCTTCAGCCAGGTAGAACAAAGGCCAGGTGGATTCTAACCGGCCACCAATCATGTACCTAGGTTTCTCCCAGGGAACCTATGAGATGTAAATAGACTGACAATAGCCTATCAGGCCAGTTGGGCGAGGTCAGGGGATTATCCCTGACCAGCATAAAAAGAGGGCTCGGAGCCCTGGGTTGTATGCTTCATCCGGACCAGCAATAAAGATCTAGCTGTTTCACTGTTCCATGGACTCCCGACTCCAATACTTCTTAGTACCATAAAACCAAGAGATCAAAGGAAGTGAAGCCGGCATGGAGTGTGGAGGCTACCATAAAATCCGATGATCAAAGGAAGTGAAAACAGCATGCAATGCAGAGGAGAATCTCTGTTCCGATGTGGGTTTGCTAAAACGGTGGAGGGAAAAGCCAATGCAGAATCAGCCTTAGCCAGCAATCCAAATACAGGTGAAGCAAAGTAAATTCCAACGGTAATGATCTTTAGACAGTCAAGCTTTCGGTACAGCCAGTTATGTGATACTGGTTTTCAAAGTATGATTAAAGTTCTAATTTAAAATGAGAATGTATTTCAAAGGTTTGACGTTTCCATTCATACCAAGGAGACCAATGCATTTCAGTTATTTAGCCTGACCCCACCACTTCACAACTTTGAATTAAACCATCAATAAGGGTTTGGAGCCCCCCCTCACGCCTGGATTTCACAGGCCTCTGTTAAACTATGCAGCTTAATTAACATTACAACATGATGAGGGTGTAACTCTTGTGTTGCTAATTCCATTGCAATTTGCAAGAGAACATATCTCATAAGAGTCTACAGGTGAACATGAAACTACCACGACAGTCTTTTTACAATTTACATCTATTTACAAAGTCTCATTGTTTGAAATGGAGACCTGTCATTAATCCTGAAGGAATAGCAGCTTGGCTGTATGACCTTAGCACCAAGTTCTTCACTGCCTTTTTTGAATTAGATACTTAACTGGAAAGTTCATTCAGGGCTTATTAACATTAGAATCTCATTTAACATTCTCTGCACCTAAGGGCAATATTCACAATGCAGTCGCATCAGTGTTCCTTCTAATACTAGATTGGCTGGACCCTGTTATGATCATGAAAACAGCAAAACCAGGGCACCCACATAAAAAGGTAGGGATATTTTTCTACATATTTTGGGAAGGTATGTAGAAAAATATGACAACTCCGTGGTTGACACTGAGCTGCAGACCAGAAGGTCGGTAGTTTGGCACTTCGAGACCCAAGTGCCACATGACGGAGTGAGCTCCCGTCTCTGGTCCCAGCTCCTGCCAGCCTAGCAGTTCAGAAGCAAGAAACTGCAAGTAAATAAATAGGTACTGCTTCAGTGGGAAGGTAACAGTGTTCCGTGCGCCTCAGTGTCTAGTCATGCCAGCCACATGACCGTGAAAATGTCTTTGGACAGCACTGGCTCTTTGACTTGGAAACGGGGATGAGCACTGCCCCTAGTGTCAGATTCGACTGGCTTTCAAGCAAGGGAAACCTTTACCTTAAAAGACTCCTAAGCTATCTTGAGCCTGTTGGTTACAATGGCATTAAAAAATCAAATAAATATGTTAGTCTTCCCTTCCACATTCTAGTTGGAAGCCATGTGTTATCCACCCTGACCTGGATGGCCCAAGCTAGACTGGTCTTGTCAGATCTCAGAAGTCAAGCAGGGTCGGCTCTGGTCAGTATTTGAATGGGAGACCTCCCAGGAAGTCCAGGGTTGCTGTGTAGAGGCAGGCAGCGGCAAACCACCTCTGAAAACCTCTTGCCTTGAAAACCCTGTGGAGTTACCATGAGTCGACTGCAACTTTATGGATCTTTCCACCAACCACCGCCTTGTTTTGTCCCTCAGGAGTTCTCATTTGTAGCAAGTATTGTTGTAGCAAACTGCGAAATGCAGAAGAAGAGCAAAGGACAAATGAAGAGAGAGCGGAAGAACAGCCGTGGGCAGACAAGATTACACAGATCATCTCCTCAGGGCTGTTATTCTTCTCTCTCTCTCTTCATTTGTCCTTTGCTCTTCTTCTGCATCTCATGGTTTAATTGGCTTGTCCTGTTTCCACTGGTTCCCTGCCTCCTTCCCTTCTGTATCTGGTCCCCAGTGAGAGTCACTCGGCAATACAATCACTTCCCAAACAGCAACCAACTCCTCGCAAAAGAAGTCTATGCTTAATAATGTAGACGTCTGACTGTTTGCCGGGTTCCTGTTCCCGAACATCTGTCATTGGCCAGATATGTCAACCCAAAAGTGTCAAACCTCGTCTTTGCACCTTCTCGAGGTCTAACAATGTTTGTTAAAGGTTAAAATGGGATTTGCCTTGTTGTCGTGCCGCAGGGAATGAAATGAAACAACACAAAGGAAAGAAAAAGTAGTGTTTCGCTTTGGAACTGTAAAGTCAGTTTCTTCTGGTAACATCATGAGACTCTTAGACATATAATGACAAAGGAAAAGGAAGTGAAGTTAGCTTGGTGGGGAGGGAAGGAGGCATGACATAGCCTCATATTGTCAGATCACGGAAGTTAAGCAGGGTTGGTACTTAGATAGGAGACCACCAAGGAAGACTCTGTAGAGGAAGGTAATGGCCAACCACCTCTGCTTCTCAGTCACCTTGGAAGCCGCTTGCTGGGATTGCCATAAGTCAGCTGTGAGTTGATTGTCAGAGTCCACAGAGTCACTCCCAACGACACTACTTAGTCAGAAGTAGTTTATTGAGAAAGAAGTAGGCCATCTGTACATGCTCCGTGTCAATAATAGCGAGGGCCTCTCAAAGATGGACAGTTATACAGAATTCAAGGCAAAAACCCGCCAAAGAGCCCCAATCACAATATACTAGCAAAGTGCCTAAAATAACAGTTCTGTGTTCCCTTGGGAAGAAGCAGGACCAGTCACCAAGGTCAGAGCTAGGCGGCAAGCGATAAGGCAGCGGCAACAAAAACGAAACTCAACATTCAACCAGAGTGACGTAGGCATGAGAGAGATGATAACTCCCGCCTGGGAAACATAGCAGCATTAGCTGACATTGATGGCACATAGGAACATCATTACCTAGATTAGAGGTTTTTCTTTTTATCTTTTCATTTATGAATCTGGCCTGAATCCACACATCATTGAATACTGTGCTTTTCTCCCCCAAAACAGCCCACTTTGTTGCTTCATTCATGGTGAGCGAAGATGGACTCCCTTTTATTGTGGCTTGTGGTAGCCCTACAAAGATGGGCCAATCCACACCTCCCTTCACTGCCAGGGCAACGTATAGATATTGCACTCTCTTTCCAGCACAACATCAGCTCATAGGAAGAATTGCCTGGTTGCCTAGAGGACCGGAGGATTCTCCTTATCTTCTCAGTGACTCACAGCACAATGCCATGAGAAGACCCTATGGGTGGGTAATGGGTGGACGCTGTCATCTGGCACTGCACTACACTGCACCCACCACACTTCTGTGACTGTGAAGCTTGCCATAGAAGATACACACTGATACAATGGAGGGATTCAAGGGGCATTTCACATCCCATAATTCCTCCAAATTCACCATGAACCATTATCTTTGTTATGTTGTTGCTGAGCCCTGAAATGCATTGCCTGTTTCCAATATCCTGTCTCATTCTCTAGCTTCTGTCAGTTTGCAGACTTAGAGTTGTGCAAGTATGGACTGGCATGGCTCTCAAGGACACCCACTGAGTGCTGTGGGACAAAGCAAAGGGGCTGCAAAGTGGGGCAGGGTTGAGAAGGGAGCAGGACCTTCTTTGCAGTGTCACCACTACAACCAACAGGGACTGGGGACAGATTTTACCTTCATCCTAATAGTAACCCCAAGTTCCTGTCTTTATTTTCACATATACAGGCCACAAATGGTGACACAGTTGGTGGGTGGACAACCTCCTGGCCAGAGGCTGGCTGTTTTAAATAAACAACTGTTTCTACAGTTTATTGCAGTATACAGCAACTCTCCTTAAAAAAGGAGCTGAGGTGTTAGAGAGCCACATCTTCTTGGTTCTAGTCTTTATTGTCTCCTTTTTGCTCTTTTCTTACCCTTTCCCAGAACAAGCCACATTTGCCAAGACTGGCTGTTCTACGAAGCTTCATTTGGATGGCTCTGTGCTGACTGACTCTCTGGCTGGGTTTGGTTATTTGATGACCAGCTTCAGAAATCATCATTTTCTGCCCTTGTGTTTACGACTCTGCTGATCACCTTTTTTAATCACCACAGGAAAATTCCCTGGGCTCCTCTCCATCGTCTCAGACTTACCTCTTATATGTGGCCGAAGCCTCCAAGCTATTGGCTTTGCTTCTCGTAGCCCAGCCCAGCCATTTGATGGAGATGGAGCAGCCGGCATCTGATTTGATTCTCATCACATTACCGTTCTCTTTCGGGCCTGCTCTGAGGTACCTGCAAAACTCCATCATCATAAAAACAAACAAAATCAGATTATAAAAGCTGCTGCCACCATCGGGTCTTCGACATGAATCTTTATCTCAGAACACTTCATGTACTAATGGAAATGTGGAGGGCTTGAACTGGTAAAGGCCTAAACCGTGTGCTTTTCAGAATAGCTTTTCTCAGAAACATGAATGGAACAAACAGCTTCACTTTCTCCGTGTGACTGAATAGGAGAATCACAGCGGGAGACAGTCCTTTTTGCTTTTCGCCGCCAAGGTTTGTTATCAGTCTCCAGAAGTGAATAATATATCCAGTCATCGAGGACACAGCTTTCTCTATCAGGATGCTTTATCACATACCTGTCCTGGATTTTCTGTGAACAGGAGATACCTATTGAAGGTGGGGCAGGTGCGTGGTCTCCAGCTCATAGTCATTAAAATCAAAGGCTGGAATTGGAAGTACTGAAGGTCTAAAGTTCTACTCTGGTGGAGATGGAGGAAAGTTTCATCAAGTCGCAGGTGATTCATGGTGACCCCATAGGATTTTCAAGACAAGAGATGTTCAGAGGTAGTTTGGCATTGCCTGCCTCTGTGTAGCAACCCTGGACGTCCTTGGTGGCCTCCCATCCAAGAACTAACAACCCTGCTTAGCTTCTGAGATATGTCGAGATCACTCTAGCCTGGGCAATTCAGGTCAGAATACCAGGCTTCTCACATTTTATTTTATTTATTTATTTATTGCATTTATATCCCGCCTTGCCAGCGGACCGGCTCAAGGCGGCTAACAGTCATAAAACACCATAAGGTTTACAATATAAAATCAACGTTTAAAACTAACATCCCATTCTACAACATTCTACAACGTTTAAAACTAACATCCCATATACTACAACACCAGATGGCGACTTCAATCATCCAGAGTTCTCATGGTGGATAGTGGCAGCAAGGGGTGCGGCTGGCAGGACCAGGGTGATGTCCAATTCTTCCCCCAATGGCGACTCCTAGTTGAAAGCCTGGTGGAAGAGCTCCATCTTGCAGGCCCTGCGGAATTGCAATAAGTCCCGCAGGGCCCTGATGTCATCCGGGAGCTCATTCCACCAGTAAGGAGCCACCACTGAGAAAGCCCTGGCCCTGGTACAGGCCAACCGAGCGTCTTTCGGACCAGGGAGAGTCAGGCGATGTTGAGTGCCTGACCTCAGTGCCCTCTGGGTCCTATATGGGGAAAGGCGGTCCCTCAAGTAGGCAGGCCCCTGACCATATAGAGCTTTAAAGGTTAACACCAGCACCTTGAACCGGATCCAATATGCTATAGGCAGCCAGTGCAGTGACTGCAGCACAGGCTGGATGTGGACCCGCAAAGAGAGACCCATCAACAGCCTGGCCGCAGCATTCTGCACCAGCTGCAGCTTCCGGATCTGAGACAAGGGCCGCAGTCACACGGCCCCTTTAAATCCAGGAGGGCTCCCAGATTTAAAGGGGCCGCATTTTTCAACCACGGGTTGGGATGTCCATACATCCCAACCCCTGCGGCAGCACCAGCAGCAAAAGCAGCAGCCGCTGAAGAGGCGGCGGCGGCGGGAACGACTGCCGTGGCGGCTGTGGCCGCAGCGGCCACTGAAGAGGTGGCGGCAGCCGCAGAGCGAACGGCGGCGGAGGCGGCCCCAGCAGCAGGAGAGGCAGCTGTGGCGGCCAAGGACCACCAGCCGCCTGGGTAAGTTGTGGGTTTTTTTTCCCCCTTTTACACTTGGGCGCATGAATAGCCATGCGCCCAAGTGTAAAAAGGGGAAAAAATGGAGGGGGGAGGCCATCCGGACAGCCCTGCTCTCGCAATGCTTGCGAGAGAGGGCTGTCCAGATAACCTCCAATGCGGGTTCCTCCCGCGACTCCTGGGAAAACACTAGTTTTTCCCGGGGTCGGTAAAAGCGGGAGCAACCCGCGTTGGAGCCCGCTTCGCTGTGGGACTCACTGCGGGGCTATGTAGATGGCCCCTTTAAATGCGGGAGGAAGCAGCCCTTCCTCCCGCATTAAGGGGCCGTGTGACCGCGGCCAAGGGCAGCCCCATTTATACCACATCTGGCCAGTCCAAAAATTTCAAAGATACCCTTGAGAAGATCCCCATCTCTCTTAGTTTACCCACTAGTCTGCTCAGATCCTAATCAGTTGCTGGTTCTCTTCTCTGTCTCCTTCTTGGGTACAGTAAATTCCATCTGATTGGTCTATGTGAAGACTACATTGAGAGGAAAGTCAGTTCAGAATCAGGACACACAGGGCTCATTTCGTAGCAGGAGCTCCTTTGCCTATTAGGCCACACACCCCTGATGTAGCCAATCCCCCAAGAGCTTACAGTAGCCCCTGTAAGAAGAGCTCTTAAGCTCTTGGAGGATTGGCTACAGATGGGGTGTGTGGCCTAATAGGCAAAGGAGCTCCTGCTACGAAATGAGCCCTGAGGACACATCATATGACCAAATACTCTGAGCCAATGAGGCTTCCCACACTGAGCCTGAGGACATCAGAACACCACATGGCCAGTCCAATTTTGCTCCTCTTATCAAACAACAGTATGGATCCAGGACTGCATTGCTGGGAAGAAAAAAAAAGAATACAGCACAGTTCCACTCCTGCAAGCAATAACGGAAGGGACGGAGCAAGCTGGGGTCTAATTTTTAACCAGATAACAATGCGCAGTTTGGAATATACAACAGAGGACTCAAATGACCTCACTGGAGTTTTGTTTGAAATTGTGTCAAAATAAATGTCACGTGTTGTGTCTTGCCTGCATGGAAGAGATGTGATGGCTTTCACCTAGCACAAACAGACAGTGACAAATAATGTTAGTGCTTCTGCTTGTGGTAAGGAGTTTTGTGAGCATGAAAATCTCTTATGGGATGCAACTCAAGGGTGAGGAGACTGGTCCTTAGCCTGCATGAATGCTGTTGCACAGACTTAGCTGGATTGAGAACAGTCTGCAAAGAGACATGCTTGGCATGCAAAAGGTCCCAGGTTCAAACTCTGGCATCTCCAGCTACAGTATCTGGGAGTAGGTGATGTGAAAGACCTCTGCCTGAGTACCGGGAGAGCCATGGCCTGTCTGAGTAGCCAGTACTGACTTTGATGGACAAATGGTTCTTATACCCCACTTTTCACTACCCAAAGGAGTCTCAGCTTGCAGTTCCCTTCCTCTCCCCACAACAGACACCCTGTGAGGTAAGTGGGGCTGACAGAGCTCTGAGAGAACAGTGACTGACCCAAGGTCACCCAGCTGGCTTCATGTGGAAGAGTGGGGAATCAAACCCGGTTCTCCAGATTAGAGTTTGTATCACAGGCAAATTCTAAAGTCCCAGTATTACAGGATCTTCATTGAACAAATGAGCTCTGTTTAGGAGAGTGGGAAGGGCACCAAGTCTCTACTGCCCAAAACCTTCTTCAGACTCCCAGCTGATAAAACATACAGTTTATTAAGGAGATAAAACAAATAGGGGGAGTTTGGGATAAAACAGACAATAGACAAAACCCTGACTAATCTAGCTAACTACAAACATGCTGTAAGAGGTTCTTGCTTCCTGGGAAGGCAATTCCCTCTTGCCTGGTGTTTAACTTTGGGCTTGGTTTACAACTTGGACCACACCTCCCAGAGCTTGTTGCCACCAGCCTGGTTCCAACCGTCCAAGGGATTTCCTTCGGTCCTTCTGGGCAGCCCAGACTTACTTGCTTGCAGATACTTGCTATAATGCAAGCAGTCCCTGCACCCGGACAATACCTCACGGTGAGCAGTTCAGGAAGATTCTTGCCACAACCTCTGGCTCCCTCACGGCCTCGTGCAGCCTTCCTGGCATTCGTCAAGCTGTCAGAAGCTCCGGTTTCCTTGCTCCTTCAAACGCATGGACGTGTGCATCTTCAGATAAGTTCATGAATGAATAGAAAGATTTCTTCTGCCTCTAGGACTGGATTCTTATTCTTAGCTTCCCCAATCCCCATCCTAGGCTAATTAAGGATTGCTGCCTTGACCCAGCTGTTTCCCATACTTAGATTTACAGAATGTACTGATTCTGACTACACTTACAGGCTCCTATCAGGAATGATTCTGTAAGTCAGTATCTCTGACATGACAGTCTGCCACTCTTAACCACTATACCACACTGGCTCTCATGTGTGTTCATGTGAGGCCCGCTGTCAACAAAAAGCTGCAAGAGACTTCCAGCAGTCTTCTCTTCTTCATCAGAACGGGACTGGAGAGGACTGGAGATGTTCAAATTCCCAAGTGCTCAGACATGAACAAGACAGATTGGTAGAAAAGGCTGTTACCCTAATACCTACACCGTTGACTAGTGTCAAAGGAGGGTCCCCACACCTCTGCATCTTTCCTCAATGATGGCAACTAACCAATCAAATAAGAAAGGTGGTGTAGCCTGCTCCCTAAGGTTCCCAACCTCCAGGTGGTGACTAGAGATCTCCCAGAATTACAACTGATCTCCAGCTGACAAACCTGCATTTCCCCCCTAATTAATATGGAAATGTCACTTGAAGTTGTATGGGTGGCATCCAAAGTTGTTGTTTTTTTTAAAATTATGCAATAATCCTGCCACAGTTAAAACATTTAACTGCAGGCCCAACCCCTCCCTTCCTCCATGATTCTGCAAAAAGAAAGGAAAGGGAGGGGGAAATCCAGGTACACACATCTAAGACTGACACATTTGGGAACAGGGAATCCCCTAACCTTTTATATGTACTGATTCCTTCTTATGCTCTCTCTGGCTTTTTAAAAGTTTGACTGAACAGGAGGTCACATCCTCTTTTGTCTTTGGAGGAGGAGGGAAAGAAAACAGAATGGGGAGTGAGCATCAGCCTAAAAAAGAGAGATGGAAATAGGGGAGGGCAGTGAGCGGCACTTAAATACCCACAGAAACAATTCTACTTTAGAAAGGATTAGCAATTTGAAAGCAGATGAGAACAAAGAATCACAGCAAAAGGAGATTTGGCAGCTGCAAGGCAAAGGTGTGCTGGAAGCAGTCTGAATGCAGATTCCTGTAAAACAAGTGGACAAAACAAAGAAAAAGCCCCGACACAAATTGGAAGTGAAAGAGGGAGGGAATACAGAATAGAAGAATAGGATGCACCCAGAAACTGAGGCAAAATATGGGCACAGAAAAGGCCAGAGTCTACTCTCCAAAGCAGCCTTTTTCTTCAGGGGAACTGAGCTCTGAGACACATTTAACAATGCAAGAATTACACAATAGCATCCAACCCACAACAAACGATACACAGTTATTTATTCCATCAATACCCTGCCTTTCCCCTCAGTGGGGACCCAAAGCACCTTATATCGCTCTCCTCTCCTCCATCTTACTCTCACAACAACCCTGTGAGGAAGGTTCCATGGCAGAGTGGGGACTTGAACCTGGGTCTCCCAGCTCCAGCCTGACACTTTAACTGGTAGGCCACACCAGCTCTCAAAGAGCCTCTTGCATCAGGGAACAGCTGCTTCCTATGGAGGAAAATGATTCTGCTATCAGGATGTATCGCTAGGACTTAACCCACTGAATTACCCCCTCAAAAGACCCATATATGTTCTGGACATTTTTCCCCCCAGCACAGCTGAGGGGAGCCTCCACATTCAGGGGTATTAAGCTTCTGAATGTGAGAGCCAGGAGGCCACATCAGGGGAAGGCCTCGGCCTCTGTGCCCTGTTGTTGGTCCTCCAGAGGAGCTGGTTCACTACTGTGTGAGACAGGATGCTGGACTAGATGGACTGTTGGTCTGATCCAGCAGGGCTCCTGTTATGTTCTTATGTCCACATCCCTGTGCTTTTATAGCATCACTCTGTCCTTTATTTCCATTTTACACAGTCACATGAAAATCCTTAACATTTCACTGCACCTCCCCACTAGATATAAAAGTGTTATCCCTTGAAAGGTCACGTCTCTTAAGATTAATGTATTGTGCTGAAAACAAATACTGCTCAGCAATTATCGTATTGGGCTCCACTATCCCTGGCAGCCCTGTAAAGACAAGGGTGTGAGTTTTAATTCCATGCCACTGGAGACTGCTTGCCAAGTGACCGTCGGTGCTGCCCGCCGGTCACAAATCATGATTCATCTGCTGGAGCGAAAGGCAAAATAATGCCAAAGACCTTGGCATCCTCTTGCAATTCCATTCCGCAAACACAGGGCTACGGCTTGACAGTTGCGGCTCGCTTCTGTTGGAGAGCCATTCCGCAGGAAGTTTTATCACATTGTTCAAGAACATGGTTAATAGCATGGAAGGCAGAGCAGGACAGGTGCTGATGTATTGGGAATGAGAGCACACGGACCCTGTGGTGACACCAACAGCTCTTTCTTTCTTTCTTTCTTTCTTTCTTTCTTTCTTTCTTTCTTTCTTTCTTTCTTTCTTTCTTTCTTTCTTTTTAAAAAATCATTCTCCTCTCTAAAAGTGCTACTCAGTTCAAGGCTGTTCCTCATTGGTATAATCAGGGGTCCATCGGGGCCAGAGCGAGGCGGAGCAAAGCTCCACCAGCTCAGGAGTGGCCACTAGGGCAGCCAGGGGCCGAATCAGATTCTCCAATCTAATTTGGCCTGCTGCCAAATTGCCGCTGAAATTCGGCAGCAACTTTAAAAGCGACTGGAGGAAAGGGGGTTTGAGAGAGAGGTGCCAAACTTGCAGGGTAGCTGCTGGGGCCTCTCCTCGAAATACCCACCAAGTTTCAAGAAGATTGGACCAGGGGGTCCAATTCTACGGGCCCCCAAACAGGTTGCCCCCATTCCCTCCATTGTTCTCTATGGCAGGAAACAAGTAACACTTTTTTCCACCATAGAGAACAATGAAGGGGATGGGACAACAAGTTTGGAGCCTCTCCCTCAAACCCCCTTTCCTCCAGCCCCTCATATACCCTATGAGTTTTTGTCATTGATTTCAATGGCCCATAGGGTATAATGGGGCTGAAACTGACATTCCCTTTCTGACACACTTCCGGTGATGTCAGGGGACGTGGGATATGCTAATGAGTTATGCTAATGAGTTATGCTAATGAGCTCCTGCACCTCTTTTTCTACAAAAGGACCCCTGGGTATAATGTTTCCTATCCTGGAAACTTGCTGCATGATCTTTGGCCAGTCTCACACTCGCAACCTAGCCTAGCCTACCTCACAGGGGTGTTGTGCAGCTAAAATGGAGAATGGGAGAAAGATGCAAGCTGCCTTGGGGCCCCATTGAGGAGAAAGGAAGGGTATAAGGTTGCCAGCTCCAGGTTGGGAAATACCTGGAGGATTGGGGGATGGAGCCTGAGAAGGGCAGGGTTGAGGGAGGGAGGGAGGGAGCTTCAGTAAGGTATAATGCCATACGTGCCACCTTCCAAAGCAGCCATTTTCTCCGGGTGAATTGATCCCGGTCACCTGGAGATCAGTTGTAGTCTCAGGGAATCTCCAGCCACCACCTAGAGGTTGGCAACCTGAGATACAAATGAAGTAATCAAATAAAATAAAGCTGTATGTGAATTAGTAGCCTGGGCCTCTCAATCATGAGGTGTTCAGAAAAGCGACTCAGGGTATGGTATCATTGGGTTTGCTGGGATGTAGCATTTAAGACCACAGAGAGAAGACAGCAAGCCTGAATTCTCCAGTGCAACCCCCTTCCACGTAGAAAGAGCCATCCCCCTTGTTTATTTATTTCAAACATTTATATGCTAACTTTCCACACAAATTGGGTCCCCAAGGTGACCTCACTTGCCCTTTAAGCGCCATTTATATGCCACGGATGCAAAAACAGGCGTCAATTCAGTGGCAATCGTCGTTTCAAATTCCTTCAAACTGCCAGGTGAAAGGATGGGGTGCAGTTGCATCACTTCACCCAAATTAAGCAACACCCCTCCTCTTTTGCAAATGCTATTTTTCAGTCACTTTCTGCCAGCGAGTCCACATGTACGTTTTTGTTTCAATCACATAGATGGCTGTGTCTTTCTATAACAGTTAATAACAAGCTTAACCAAAGGTCATCTTTTCATTGCCGGCACTGCTTCTGTGCACACTTGAGCTCGATGGGATTTATTTCCAAACAAACAAGCCTACCTCAAGCCTGCAAGTTTCGGTGCTTTCAGATCCGACCTGGAATGCTGCCTCAGGAAAGACAAATAATTAAATTTAAAGCTGGTGGCATGTTTTACTCATGGCAAATAAACTGTCTTGCCTCTGGTTTTTAAATCTAACCAGAGTTTAGGAAACAGTTCTGTAGAGCCGGCAGGCCTTGATTTGGTGGTTCTAAGAGCTTGAAACTCAACGTCAAAAAAAAACTAAGATCACAGCTCCCGGCCCCATCACTCCTTGACAAATAGAAGGGGAAGTCATGGAAGCAGTGACAGACTTCACGTTCCTGGGATCCAAGATCAGTGCAGACGGTGACTGCAACCATGAAATTAAAAGACACCTGCTCCTTGGGAGGAACGCGATGGCAAACCTAGACAACATAATAAAAAGTGAAGACATCACCCTGCCAACAAAAATCATAATGGTCAAAGCGATGGTATTCCCAGTAGTAATGGCTGGCTGTGAGAGCTGGACCATAAGGAAGGACGAGCGCCGAAGAACAGATGCATTCGAATTATGGTGCTGGAGAAGACTCTTGAGCGTCCCTTGGACTGCAAGGAGATCAGATCAGTCAATCCTAAAAGAGATCAACCCTGACTGTTCCCTGGAAGGCCAGATCCTGAAGCTGAAGCTCAAATACTTTGGCCACCAAATGAGAAGGGAGCACTACCTGGAGAAGACCCTGATGCTGGGAAAGACTGAAGGCAAAAGAAGAAGGGGATGGCAAAGGATGTGATTGTTAGACCGTGTTATTGACAGGGCTATTTTTGGGCCAGAACGCTGTGGAACGGCGTTCCAGCTGCCTTTCGAGCCCGCTCCTCACCTCCCCCCCCCCCCCCACAAAGCCCTGAAGAAGCAGAAGAGTGAGGCCTGGCTGCGCTCTGTTCGACTGTTCCTGCAAGCATGGAGTGACAGCGGAGAGCCACGTGATGGGGGCCGGCATGCCACCTTGCCCACCAAGAAGAGAGTGAGGGTGGCCTGGCCGCAATGGCGATCGGCGGCCTGGCATCTGGGAGCCCCCTGGCATGCCACCTCCTCCTCCTTTGCTTCCCCTGCCATAGGGACATCGCAGGGGGGATGCAGATGGCAGCGGTGGTGGAGGACAGGGGCCAGGAACAAGGAGGCAATGGTGAGCAAGTGAGTGTGAGCGGTTTGGCAACAGCTGGTCTTGATGCGAGTGAGGCTGTTTCTGTTTGTCCACAGAGCGGGTGGTGCCTGCCTTTTGCTTCGCCTCACCTCTTTCCTTCTTGAGGCGCTGTTCCACCGTCACTCTTCCCTTTCCCCCGACTGCAGGCTTCAATTTCCCACTCTTTGCCGCACGCTGCATTAAAAAAAAAATTATTTAGGTTTAATAGCCCATAGGCTGTAAAAAAATTAAAAATTAAGAAGAAGAAGAAGAAGAGAAGAGATTGGATTTATATCCCACCCTTCACTCACTTAAGAGTCTCAGAGCGGCTTACAAACTCCTTTCCCCTCCCCTCCCCACAACAGACACCCTGTGAGGTGGGTGGGGCTGAGAGAACTCTTTCCCAAGCTGTCCTTGAGGGAACAGCTGGTATAGAGCTATGGCTTGCCCAAGGTCATCCAGCAGGTGCAAGTGGAGGAGTGGGGAATCAAACCTGGTTCTCCCAGATTAGAGTCCGCGCACTTAACCACTACACCAGACTGGATGTAGTGGAATAGAATAATAATGATGAATATAGATGAAAATAGAATAATAATGATGATGATAGTTAAGAGTTTAAAATAATAGCAAAACATTATGCATGCTCCACTGTCACTCATCCCTTTCCTCTGATTGCGTGTTTCAATTTCCTGCTCTTTGCTGCATGCTGCATTATGAACCGTGGCTTCGCCTGATTTCCCCCATGGCTTCTAGGTCCTCAAAAAACAGGATCCAGAAGTCGCAGGGGGAATCAGGCAAAGCCGCAGGTCAAAATGCAGTGCACAGCAAAGAGTGGGAAATTGAAGCATGCAATCGGAGGAAAGGGAAGAGCGACAGTGGAGCAGTGCCTCTTGGGAAATCTTTCTTTCCTCTCTCTCTCTCTCTTTATTTCCTTTTCTCTCTCTCTTTCCTTCTCTCTCTCTTTCCTTCTCTCTCTCTTTCTCTCTGTTTCTTTCCTTCTCTCTCTCTTTCTTTCATTCTCTCTCTCTCTCTTTCCTTCCCTCTCTCTCACTTTCCTTCTCTCTCTCTCTCTTTCCTTTCCTCTGTATTCTTGGTGCTTGGGGGGGGGACAACAGTGGGAGGGCTACTCATGTCCTGGCCCCACTGCTGGTCCTCTTGATGGTACCTGGTATTTTTGGCCACTGTGTGGCACAGAGTATTGGACTGGATAGGCCACTGGCCTGATCCAACACTGGCTTCTCTTATGTTCTTATGTCTAGGGCAGTGATGCTCTGTCATCTTGGTGCTTGGCAGAGCAAGAGTGGGAGGGCTTCTGGAGTTCTGGCCCCACTGCTGGACCTCCTGTTGGCACCTGGTATTTTTGGCCACTGTGTGGCACAGAGTGTTGGATTGGATGGGCCACTGAAAGTACATTATTCAGGATGCGTGAAAGTGCTGTAAGGAGTAATTTCAAGGAGGAGCATTAAGCTACACATTTCCCCCCACCCTTCAGTATTCCCTCCAAGAAAATATTTTTCTCTCCCTCCATCCTGTGATTTTAATCTAGCCTTAAGAGTGGCAGAGGCCCTGGGTCCTACAGCCTCGTTTCTGAAAGCGAGCACAACTTGAGGTGACAGCAGCCCATTGTATGGGATAATGTAGGCTAACAATCTTTTTTTCCGCCCAGCACTGACTAGCACACAGTAGCTGAAAAGCAGGCTAGCAGATATCTATATAATCACTGAATTGGTCGAAGGGTAGAGACCAAAATGATCACCTTTTCAGGAACTGTAAGAGCTTTTATTTCAAAATCTTACAATAAAGATGCAGCAGCGTCTAGAGACATAACACTTTCTGCTCCTTCCTCTCTATGCCGAAGGGCTCTTGTCCCTTTTATAAGACTCTGACCTCACCCGGATGTACCAGATCTCCTCAAACTGGCGCCCTACCTCACCCCTGCAGGCTCATCCCGTGGCCGGTTTTCTTTTCTTAATAACAATATTTGAGGGAGAGCTCTAGTCAGGTTACATAAAGGAGCATTAATTTGAAATAGCATTAATTTGAAATAAATAAATTAATTTGAAATAATTAATAATAGCATTAATTTGAAATAAAGGAGCATTAATTTGAAATTTGAAATCTTACTTTTCCTTCAAAGCACTCAGGTCATTGTTCTCCCCTCCCCATTTTAACAGCTAGGGTTGCCCCCCTCTAGGTGGGGCCTGAAGACCTTGCCTAGGGTTTCCACAGGTCCCCCCTGGCCATAGGTGGGGGAGGGGAAAGGGGTAGAGTTGGCAGATCCAGGTTAGGGAACTCCTAAAGATTTGGGGGTGGAGCCTGGGGAGGACAGGGATCTAAAGGGTATGATGCCAGAGAGTCCACCTTTCAGAGCATCCATTTTCTCCAGGGGAACTGATCTCTGTAGCCTGGAGATGAGCTGTAATTCCAGGGGATCCCCAGGCCCCACTGGGAGGCTGGCATCCCTAAGACCTTGACCTGGAATTACAACTTATCTCCAAGCCACAGAGTTCAGTAGTTTGGAGAAAATGGCTGCTTCAGAGCATGGACTTGATGGCATTATACCTCGCTGAGGTCCCTCCTGTCCCCAAGCCCTGCCTTACTCAGGCCCCGCCCCAAATCACCAGGAATTCCCCAGCTCCGAATTGGCAGTCCGAACCTGTGAGAAGGTTTAGGCTGAGAGAGCGACCATCCAAAGGCTTCCCAACAAGCTTCAGGACAGAGTGGGCATTTGAACCCAGGTCTCCCAGACCTTAGCTTGTCTCTCTAACGTCTAACCACTGCTTGGTACTAGCCAAGAGTAATCTTCTATGACTATGGCTCAAATGTCTTGGGCTCTGTATCGTTTTGGTTGTATCATCAGTGAATTTGGGATTCCCCAGTGGATTCTTCCACATTGCGGTTTGATACTAAATGCTGGTCCCCAGTTCAAATTGCATTTCAGCCTCAAAATCGCTTTGTAGCCTTAGGCATGCAATTATAATGGACTTGAGGCTGTCTCCCGCCGGGGGTCTGGCATGCAGGGCCTGTGCAGAGCTCAAGCAGTAACAAATGTAATTGATATAGTAACCAACTTTGTGTAGATGCTGACCTAATATGGGGGGGCTTTAAGGCATTTCATTCTATAATAAGTATGTTTTGTAACAAGTTTATTTTGATTATTGTTCTGTCCGGCACTTCGCTCCATTTGAGCACAATGCTTTCTAGAATGTGATCAACGCACAGCAACTGTATAAATTTAAACCATCTTTATTTAACTTCACATGCATTCAGTAGATCATGTACTCACGACCTTAGATGATAGCTGGGTAGAAAAGTTACATCTTTATGATTCAAATCTTCTATTGCTATGGTGAGAAAGAGAGGGATTTCCCCTTCTCTTTGCGGTAAGGATAGACAAGGAAAGAACAATAAATCCTATCTTTGCGCCTCTGAGCTCAGGAAATTACTCTTGATGAGCCAGTCAGAGGGATGCTTTTGGGATACCTAGCTCAGGACTACAATTCCCAGGGGCAACTGCACTTAAAGATACACACAGGGGTCATTTCGTAGAAAAAGAGGTGCAGGAACTCATTAGCATAACTCATTTGCATAACTCATTTGCATGTGCCACACCCCCTAACATACCGGAAGTGTGTCACCCACCCCTCAGGCTCCACTCCACAGGTGAGTGAAACGGACCTGCTCTTCCTCCGTTCCCTTCCCCATCCAATACTTTGTGCAATAAAAATAAGCATAAAGAACACACCCTCATTCTCTTCCTGCTCCCTTGAAACCACCAGGTTTCAAGTAGACTTGAGATACCCAGGACATGTGCACCACCCATCCCTTCCCCTTCCCCTCTCCACAACAAGACACCCTGTGAGGTAGGTGGGGCTGAGAGAGGTCTTTTGAGAACTGCTCATGAGAGAACAGCTCTGAGAGAACTTGTGACTGGCCCAAGGTCACACCAGCAGCTGCATGTGGAGGAGTGGGGACTCAAACCCGGTCCTCCCAGATTAGAGTCCAACTCCTGACCACTACACCAAACTGATGGGGTAGAAGCTGCTGAAGGGTTGGTGAAATTTCTCCAGTACTTATGTGCCATGTGCCCAGATAAAAAATGGTATACTTAGAAAATTTATATGCCACCTTGAGCAAGTCTCTGGAAAAGCAGCACACAGTCATAAAAGGAACAATGATAAAACTATCAATATTAAAACAAAACATTAAAATCAATAAAGACCCTAGCAGGGCTTTCCCCGGGGTGCTGCGCCTCTGCACTGCTCGGGGAAGCCGAGGAGGGGGCAGGGCTTGGTCATGTGCCCACCCCCTGGGCTCCTCACTCCCGGAGCTGCGCTCCTGTGCGCTCCCGCTCCAACGGACCCCTGGATACACAGCAGTTTTACTAAACTACTATTACCTACAGTTAACGCTGACTGGGGGCAGCACAATTATATACGAATGTTTTGATCTGAAGAAGACTTTGTAGAAAAGAGGAGAATAATGAAATCCGGAAACCTCCTTATCAACTATCAACTTCTCTGAATAAACTTCTACATGATGTGTTTGAATAAATTCACAAGTTGAATATATTTACAATTTCCATTCCGTATGCTCATTGTTGAATTTGGTCTTCTTTTGGTGGACCCTTTTGAATCTTTTGCGTGGACTTACATATTTTATACTGTATTCTGACTGAAGAGCTTTGCTCTCATAATTTATTGGGTCATCCCAAGAACTTTTTTTTTCTTTTGCTCATTATACTCCTGGTTCCTGTGAGACTTTCCTCATGTAGTCTCCAGGTGGTGGCTAGAGATCTCCCAGAATTACAACTGTTCCTTTAGAAAAAAGAGATCAGTTCCCCTAGAGAAAATGGCCACTTTGGAAGGTGGACTCTATGGCATTTTACCCCACTGAGATCTCTTCCCCCCCCCCCGAACCCCACTATTCCCAGGCTTTACCTCTAAAATCACCAGGAGTTTCACAACCCAAAGTTGGCAACCTGAGGCCTGGAGTTCTCCCAAAATGATAATTGATCTTCAGACCAGAGAGATCAGTTCCCCTGGAGGAAATGGCAGCTTCGGAGGGCATCATGTCCCTGCTGAGCCCCATCCCCCAATTCCAAACCTCCAGGTCCCCTCAAATCTCCAGGAATTGTCCAAGGCCACTTTAGCAGTCCTAATCAGAACAGCCTTTATTCCAGCTAATTAAACGTCGCATGCCAGCATGTTTTTCATATCATTACAGGCACCTTCATTTGTCACCAATGCTCGGCAGTCTCATGCTCTCGGTGGCGGCTATCTGCTGCCTATTTAGAAAGAGCTCTTTCATGCAGCTCCGGGGCGGGGGGGGGGGGGACTATAAAAATCCAATGGAAAATAATTCTGTAAAGATTTTATAGAGAGGATTATGGGAGCCAATTAATATGTTTCATTCACTGCTTATTATGCTAACTAAAGAGCCAGCATCATCCATAATCCATATATCTTGTCATAACTATTGGCCTAATGATAAAACAGCAGTGTTTGGGAAGGCAGAATTATCTATTGCAAAATCCTTTTGCCCAAGGACAAAGACTGGGCATCTTTTTGGGTTGCCAGGTTTTGTGCTATCACCGGTGGGGAGAGGGAGGTAACTTTCGGGGGGGGGGAGGGCCCCATTGTGATGATGTCACATGGAAGTGATGTTACCACACTGGGGACATCACGCAGCGGTGCTCTGGTATTTGGGGCCAAACTTTATGTTTACCAGAAAGTTTTGCCCAAAATACCAGAGTGTCACCACGCTATTTCCCCAATGTGACGACATCACTTCCATGTGACATCATCAAACTGGGGGTGTTGCACTGGGTTGTGACAGTTGGGGGCAGGACAGCTGGCCAGTGTTGGGCAGGAGCCCACAAAATCAGGGGATCCCCCACTCCCACCTGGGGGCTGGTAACCCTAGTGTCTTTCCTTGGAAGCAAGTCCAGCTTGCCAAAATCAGTCCTTCTAATTACTTCCCTAGCAAACATAGAAAACACAGAAAATGGCATAGCACAGTTATTGGGTGGTCTTCCAAGAGATGTCAGGTTGACATCTCTTGGCAGTAGGCTTGCCCCCAAGCAAATGGCCCTGAGCTGCTATGCTTTAGGCCAGGGGTGTCAAACATGTGGCCCGGGAGCCAGATCAGGCCCCCAGGGGGTTTCTAGCAGGCCCACAAGGGACTGGCTGTCTCCTGCTTCTTTCTCCAGTTCTGCTGCTGCTTCTGCGTCACATCTTGCTTTCCTAGACTCTCTCTGGTGTGCAGGAGAGATAGGCAAGCTTCTGCTCCCTGCACTGGGCTGAGGCTCCTCCCCCTCCCAGATTGCTCCCGCACAGACATTTTGATGCAATAATTCACAGCAAGAAGTGTCAGTTATCAGAGACTGTTAAATAAACAAAATATTGCACGAATGCTAATGTGTCAAGCATGTTTTTATTTTAAGTTTTAAAAACATCTCTGTGTTTGTGTCCTTTATAAAGTTTATATCTCTGCTACCTGGCATTACATTTTATGACACCCGTGGCTCGGCCTGACAAAGTCCAATTTATGTCAAATCCGGCCCTCCGTGAGTTTGACACCCCTGCTCTAGGCACTGTTTTCTGGCCTGCTTGTGATAAACAGTTGGAGGCCAGGCCCAGCAATTGTTTCCTGTGCGTGCAGGCAACCCACCATAGTGAGAGGCAAGCAACTAACGTGATCTCCCCCTGCTATCTATTTTTAGGAAACAAACAGTGGCAGCTGCAGAGCATGATCCCAGGGTATATGACACAGGAGATACACTAAAAGTGAACCAATCTGATCCAAGTCCAGTCTGTCTAGATTTCTTGGGAAACTATGAAAACTCCCTTGCAATCCATATGGAAGCAATGTGGCATATAAATGCACTGTAGCGCTCCAGTAAATGTAAAGTTTTCCCTTGCTCAAAAGCCAGTCAACTGCATCTCTAGGGGGCGGTGCTCATCTCTGTTTCCAAGCCAAAGAGCCGGCGCTGTCTGAAGATGTTTCCATGATCATGTAGCTGGCATGACTAGATGCCGAGGTACACGGAACACTGTTATCTTCCCACCAAAGCGGTACCTATTTATCTGTTTGCAATCTCTTGCTTTAGAACTGCTAGGTTGGCAAGAGCTGGGGCCAGAGATGGGAGCTCACTCTGTCATGTGGCACACAGGTCTCGAACTGCCATGTTACCGAACTTCCAGTCGGCAGCTCAGCATTTTAACCTTTGAGCCACTGTGGCAGTTGGTAGCTACTTATTTCCTAAGCTAATAGTTCAGAGTGACCAGATAGCCCAGGCTAGACTTACCAGCTCGTGGAAGCTTAGTAGAGTTGGCATTGGTCAGTACTTGAAGGAGAGACCACCAAGGAAGTCCACATTGGCTAGGCAGAGGCAGGGAACGGAAAACCACCCCTGAATGTCTCTTGCTTTGAAAACCTAAGAGGTCGCCATAAGTCAGCTGTGACTTGACAGCACTTTCCACAACAGTGGCTCAGAATCACAGAATGGTTGGCTGATATTGTCTCAATGGCTGCTGATGGTTAGCTCTGAAGTATCCAGGAATGTTCGGAGAGGGCAGTTCCAGATGAGGAAAAGAGGCAAGTGTATGAGAGGGTACCTAAAGATATAATCAGGTATCTGATTCCAGGAACCTGCATTTGAGCCATCTGGCCAGCCCTCTCTTGCAATCATTGCAAGAGCAGGGCTGTCCAGATGCCCCCCCCCCCGCCATTTTTTCCCCCTTTTACACTTGGGCGCTTGGCCACTCAAGCACCCAAGTGTAAAAGGGGGGGGGGAACCCCAAACTTACCAGGCAGCCAGGCAGCCCCAAACTTACCGGGCTCGGGGAAGGGTGCCTCTCCCGGCCGCCGCCACTGCCGGCTGCCGCCTCCTCCGCTGCCCGCCAGTGGCAGCTCCTTCGACACTGCCTCTTCTTTTGCCTTGTCACCGCCTCTTCCGCTGCTGAAGCCTCCCCGGCCGCTGCCGCCAGCCGCCGCCTCCTCCGCTGCCCACCTCCACTGGCTCCGCCGCAGCCGCTTTTTTCCTCTGCTGCACGCCGCCGCCAGCCGTCTGGGTTGGGATGTGAACATCCCTACCTGAAGCTAAGAATAGCAGTCCCTTTAAATCCGGGAGGACTCCTGGATTTAAGGGACCGTGTGACCACAGCCTAGATCTCAGTGGCATCTTGGCTAGATGTGGCTTGGAGAAGAACTGTGTCACACGTACTTTCCACTCCAAGCCACCCCATCAGCTGGCTGGAAGGAGGAAGTGGCTTGAAGAGGAAAGCAGGTCTGGGGCACCTTCTGCTCCAAGCTGAGAGCTGTACTCCGCTGAATGGTAGTGGCCAGGGGACGAAGGCGTGGAGCCGAAGTGCCTCCTGTTATCCAGTGCATGTTCTGCCCTAAGCCCTCCCCTCTCATGCCACTGCTGGCCATCTGACGTCTGGACTTCAAGAAGGACCTGTGTCCAGCACACTTTCTGCTCCAAGCCCAGCTGCTTCATTAGGTGATCCACAGTGACAGGGGAGGCCTGGAATGGAAACTGCACCATGCACACTTTTCACTTCAAGCTACTGCTTATCACAGCAGGGGCTCCAGAGACCAGCTATGGAGGGAAGAATATGATTTCCCCTCCACTGCAAGTCCTCAGTAGTCCCCCGGCTGTATATGTAGTAGTAATTGTAATGAACCCTGACCTGGTTGATCCAGGCTAGCCAAATCTCATCAAATTTCAGAAGCTAAGCAGGGTTGGCCCTGGTTATTTCTTGGGTGGGAGACCACCAAGGAAGTCCAAGGTTACTACACAGCAGCAGAGAATGGCAAACTGCCTCCATTCGTCTCTTGCCTTGAAAGCCCTATGGAGTTGCCCTAAGTTGGCTGTGACTTGAAGGCACTTTTCACACCAATTGTAGTGAAGACAAACTGTGTTAGTAACAGGCATCAGGCATGGCAAACGTTTCCAGGAGCACCTTAGATGATGTTCTACATGGTGGGTGAAGGGAGTGGGCCACCTGTACCTTCCTTCTCAGGACAAACCAAAGAGATCTGATATAGAGAATACTTTCTAAGCTGCATTGAGAGAGGATATTCTTGTCCCCTCCTCTCCTAACTTCAAGATGGCCTGAAAACAAGGCTGTATTGCCATCCAGACAAGCAGTGAGGATGTCCTATGGGGTTCTTGGAAGGAACTATCTTCAGAGGTGGTGGTGGTGGTGGAAGGTGGTGTCAAGTTACAACCAACGTATGGCCACCCTGTAAAGTTTTCAAGGTGACAGATGTTCTGAGGTGGTTTGCCATTGCCTGCCTCTGCAGAGCAATCTTGGACTTCCTTGGTGGTCTCCCATCCAATTACTAACCAGGGCTGACCCTGCTTAGCTTTCAAAATCTGGCCGGATCAGGCTAGCCTGGGCCATCCAGCTCAGGGCATGTTCCGGGGTCTCCTTCAGCAATTTAACCTGCTTCACTACAGATATATTGGCTTGGATCCAAACTTTGTTTCCTTGCGCCATTCTACTAGTAGCGTTGTGAGGCAATTTTTGCCCTCTTTTCTTTCTACTTCAGACCCCCGACATTGACCCCCATTGCTGACCCTGTTGGTCTTCTTGGGGCGGTGTTTGTGGAGCATAACATGTTGTAGCTGGAGATGGGGAGCAAGAAAGATCTGTTCCTCTCACTGACCACTGTATGTAGGGCTTACACTTGCACACACTAAAGGGCCAGTGTGTTGTAGTGTCTCAGACTAGGATCTGGGAGAGCCAAGTTCAAATCCCTACTCTGGAACAGAAGCTTTCTGGACCTTGGGCCAGTCACACTCCCTCGGCCTAACCTACCACACAGGGTTGTTGTGAGGATGAAACGGAGGAGAGGAGAATGATGTAAACCATTTTGTATCCCTACTGTAAATAAATAAATACTTTGGATGCAAGCCATTGATCTTATATTGGTGTTGTCATCACTTCCCCCTTAGATCAGGGGTATCAAACATGAGGCCCGTGGGCCGGAACTGGCCCATCCAGGGCTCCAATGTGGCCTGTGAGCAGCTAGTGCAAAGGGAGGGAACAGGAGACCACTCTGGAGGAATGGGAGGAATCACTCTGATTGTGACTTCAGCATAGCGGAACAACCTCATCTGCAGCAGTCAAGCAGTGTGGGAATGTCTGACCAGTGCTACACCACTGGCTCTCCAGGCTGCCCATATGGGTTTTCATTTGCACCCCTTCCCAGCCCCTGGGGCCTTGCAGTGAGGATACAACAACTCGGTGCTTACCAGTTGCTGTCCTTTATACAGTTTATATCTCTGGTACCTAGCATTACGTTTTATGGCACACATGCCCCAGCCCAACAAAGTGACATTTATGTCAGACACGGCCCTTGCAACAAATGAGTTCGACACCTCTGCCTTAGATTCTAGGATCTGTAGTTTTCTACAGGTTCTGAGAATGGTGGGTTAGAGAGCCCAAGCCACCCATTCTGAACTCTCTAGGGAGAAAGAAATCGTTGTATTGAATCAAGGTTTGTCATGTCCATAAGCCCATAATACTTCTATGAGTAGTTGACCGGAGGACATGAGATCATACCACCATCAATGGCACATTAACTGCTTGCTCATACACACCAACAGATCCATATGTAAGATCTTCACCAGAACTCTGGACGTAAACTGTGATTCCTGATTGCCATGTTAGCGTGTCCTGAACTCTCACAGAAGGAGTGAGAGCAGAATTCTTGATTAGCTGTCTCAGTTGGGGGGACATCTGTAGCCATTTGAGGGCGTGATAGCTAACAGCTGAGTCCCCTAATCATGTTACCCATGCTAATCAGCGCTAATCAATTCATGCCGAACACTGATCAGCAGAGGACATGACCTCATTTCAGTTAATCTGGACACCTGTGAGTCCTGGGGAACAAGAATTATGGGAAATTAATTGAAATCCGGGTTAAATTCTGTACAAAATGTTGTGGCAATTCCATAGTGACTTTGCAAAGCTCAGGTGCAAGCTGGAACTCTGAAATTCTTTGGGCATTGCATATTTTATATATACTTTTTAAAAAACACTAGTCCTGCATATAGTCCTTTTAATGTGCAAAGAGCTTCATACAACCTCATTGCATCTATTGCTGCAATTGCCTTGGAGAGAGGAGAATACGGGCGGGCCCATGTTGCAAGCCGCAATCAGGTGTCTCCTAGTTTAGGTGCCATGGCTTCATTCATAGAATCTTGGGGACTGTAGTCTGGTAAGGTCTGCCGAGAATTCAGTTAACGATCCAAAGTCTTTCTCCCAGAGAGTTAGCACGGCGCAGTGGTTTGAGTTTCAGACTACGTGGTGGAAAGTGCTGTCAAGTCACAGCCAATTTATGGCGACCATGTAGGGTTTTCAAAGCAAGAGATGTTCAAAGATGGTTCACCATTGCCTGTCTCTGCATAGCAATCACCACCCTGGACTTCCGTCGTGGTCTCCCATCCACATGCTAACCATGTGGTTAGCTTCCAAGATCTGACAAGACCAGGCTAGCCTGGACCATCCAGGTCAGGACAAGTCCTGTGAGATTTAAGTTCAAATCCCCACTTTGCCATGGAAGCTTGCTGGGTGACCTTGGGCCAGTCACATACGCCTTGTGCACATGGCCTCTGTGCACTGACCGAAAATGTCGAGATGGAGACCGAGCATGAGTGCACTGTCCTCACCTCCATATTGATGGACAGTTTGTAAGCAAGGCAGTGTCTTTAACCCCTCCCCCCCAAAAAGACTATTAATGGCAGTCCCAGCCCCCATTTTGGCAATAATGTTTTGGTTGTGAAATGTAAAGAATAACAGAAAACAACTGTGAGCTGAATTTCCCACAAAATATTCTCAAAGGAGACTTAATCAAAGTGAAATGCATCTATTGTCTGGAATAAATCTATCCATATAATCCATATAGGGATGCTGATTAGAGGTTAGGAGACCTTGCCCAATGTTAAAGTAACAGAAAAGCATTATCTTAAAAGGAAACGGAATGAGACTTTCAGTAGTTGTTCTTTGTTCCTGAGGAAGGACCAGAGGTCTGAAAGACTGGAAAAATTACCTAGGAAAAGTGTTGGACTTTTTTGGATATTTATCTTGTATATTTATTCTTTGGTTTCTATATTTTCCAGTGATGGACTTCTTTAGCTTCTGCATTTTCCTATGATGGATTATATGGATAGACAATGGATGCATTTCACTTTGATGAAGTCTCCTTTGTGAATATTTTGTGGGCAATTCAGAGTTGTTCTCTGTTATTCTTTGCTTTTTTTTTACTGTGTGCTGTACTGTTGTTGTTGTTAAGTCATGAAATGTACCTTCATGTCCAAAATGTAACAACTTTACATATATACATGTAGCTGCCTTGGATAACTCAGACTAGCCCAATCTTGTTAGCTTGGAAGCTGAGCAGGGCCAGCCCTGATTAGTACTTGGATGAGGGATTATCACCCAGGCATTATCAGGGCGGCGACTAAGAGGCAGGCAGTGGCAAACCATCTCTGAATGTCTCTTGTCTTGGAAACCCTTTGGGGTCACCGTAAGTCAGCTGTGACTTGACGGCAAAAAAGGGCATCAAATATAGGCCATGTTTCCAATTAACGCTGTGATCCAGAATGCATTCTAAAAAAAAAATAAGAAATCCAACTCACATTTGTGTGGGATGTTAAGTCTATCCGTGTATTGAGAACTGGGCTGTAAATGTGTTTCGGCCAACACAGGAGTCAGAAAACAGCATTTTAAGTAAACCCAGCAGCCAACAAAGTCCTTAACACTTCATTGATTTAACCAGCACTCCTGCAAATCATCCACCTTGATCAGTCTTAGCAGCTGTACTGAGAGCAAAAGCAAACAACACCAAGCCAGGTTACAGGTTTCAAGTTCCATTACTCGAAATGTCCATGCCAGCCCAGCCCACACCCTCTCCACTCCATCTCATGCATAAAGGATCCACTTTGCCCCCCCTCCAGTTGCTGGAGATTGTGAACTTAATTGGATTTATGTCAAGAGCTAGGATTAGGTGTGTGTCAGGGCCTCCTATTTATTGTGCTCCCCTTTATTTCAATTCCTAGCATCAAGAACATCAGAGAAGCCATGTTGGATCAGGCCAATGGCCCATCTAGTCCAACACCCTGTGTCACACAGTAGCCAAAACCCAGGTGCCTTCAGGAGATCCACCAGCAGGGCCAGAACTCCAGAAGCCCTCCCACTGTTGCCCCCAAGCACCAATGTGCTTAGGGCATTGGGTGAGCATCATCACTGCAACCCAGGTCCCCACTGATTTACCCCTGAGATCTCACCAGCACTGCAGGGGCCTTCTGCAGGGTTACCAGCTCTGAGTTGGGAAGTGCCTGGAGATTTTGGGGGTGGAGCCTGCAGAGGGCAGGATTTGGGGAGGGGGAGGTCCTCAGCAGGGTACAATACCTCAGAGTCCACCCTCTAAAGCAGCCATTTTCTCCAGGGAAACTTTGTGGTCGGGAGATCAGTTGTAATAGTCGGAGATCTTCAGGGCCCCACCTGGAGGCTGGCAATCAAAGCCATTTGGCTCAACTGGCTGCCAGCCAGCAGTGTCCTTCCAGGGCAACAGCCTGCCGGGGACTCTCTCAATGAGGTCACAGGCCAGTCCTCCCCTCGCTTGTTAAGAAGAGGCAGTCAGTTTAGCCTATCACTTCCTGTTAGGTTTGCCAGTCTCCAGGTGGGGCCCTGGAGATCTCCTGGAATTACAACTGATCTCCAGACCACAGAGATCATTTCCCCTGGAGCAAATGGCTGCTTTGAAGTTGGACTCTGTGGCATTACAACCTGATGAGATCCCTGCCCTCCCCCAAATCCTGCCGACTGCAGGCTCCCCCCAGACCTCCAGGAATTTCCCAATTCAGAGTGGGCAGCCCTGCTTCCTGTGCTCTTATTCATTGAGATCTATGTAGGGTGGCCAGCCTTCAGGAGGTGACCGTAATCTGCCTTTTTCTCCAGGCGGGAGAGATCAGTTCACCTGGAGAAAAAGCCCTCTCAGGAAGGTTAGCTTTTGTCAGATTCTCTGCCATTAATTGTTACATCTGGGGTCTTTATTTACAGTTAGCCTTGAAATTTATTGCTGGTCCTGCTTAATGTGTCTCTTCTTCCCCGGGAGGGTGGCTTGCTGCATTCTATCGCATCACATAAACAAGTCCGGCTATCTCTTCCCGTCTCCTCCCTCTCCGTCTCTGGAGCCTAGAATGTTTTATCTTGCTTTCTTAACCTTGGGGAATTGTTGATCTGTTTCTACCCAGGTGTCTGGTCTGCGAATTGCAATTAGAGGTCACTAAGGGGCATGGGAAGAATTTTTAGAGCTTTTGCGCCTTTTCTGTGAGAACCAACGGCTTAGAGGTTTTCGCGCTTTTTTGTATTCATCCTGATTGGCCCTCTGCCTACTATTTACCTGAGGGTGGGGGGTATATTAATCCCTGTTGTCTATAACCAAGTATCTCTAACAAACATTGAGTACCTGAACCATCATTAAGAATAAAAGAACTTTTGCTTCATGAAAGGTCTGGCTTATTGATTCGACTCAGAAGCCTCACAGCTCTATGGCATTGCACCCCATTGAAGTCTCTCCCCTCCCCAATCTCTGCCTTCCTCAGGCTCCACCCCCTCAAAAAAATTTTAAGTAAACCCAGCAGCAGTATTTCTCAACCCAGAGCAGGCAGCCCTGGGTCTGTGACATAAGGACACAAGTAGAACTTGCTCAATCATACCAGTGGTCCATCGAGTCTAGCAATCTTTTCTTTTTAAAAACATTTTTTATTGCTTTTATTCTAAAACCTACACAGAAATCAATAGGGGGGGGATCTAATTCTAAAAGAGAAAGAAAAGAAAACCACTCAAATCCCAAGTAGCAGTGGTCATTAGATTTTACAAATGCTTGCAATACTGTTTCACTTACAATAGTTATCTTATGATGAAAGGGGGGAAGGGTTATCACAAGAGTATAACAAGTAAAGTTTAACCATGATGAGAGTATCCCAGTATTCAAGCAATTTTAGCAAAGTTCAAGACATAGAGATATGGCTTAATGTTTGTCTTTTCTGTTCCTGAGTTCATAGTCTCTTCTTGCTTTGGGAGTTTGTATATGGAGGCTTCCTTCAGTCACCACAACTAGAAGCCACTGATGGACCTCTCCTCCATGAAACTTTGTAAGCCCCTTTCAAAGGTATCTTGGCTTTGGCCATTAGTATCTCCATGGGTAGTGACCTCCTCCTTCAACAACCCAAAGTGATACAGTGCAGTTAAAAAGCTTTTCCAGTCAGATCTGCAGAATGTATAAAGATCCTAAGCCTCACTGTGTTGAGACAGAGAAGTTGGGTATGAAGGTTGGTAATTCCTCAGTCCGGAACTTGTTTATTTGGGACTCACCAGCATGTTGTAGTGGTTAAGAGCAGCAATCTCTAACCTGGAGAACCAGGTTTGATTCCCCACATCTCCACATGATGCGAGCTGGGTGATCTTGGGCCAATCACAGTTCCCTCAGAGCTCTCTCAGCCCCCACCTGCACCACAAGGTGCCTGTTGTGGGGAGAGGAAGGGGAGGCGAATTGTAAGCCGCTTTGAGGCTTCTTAAGGTAGAGAAAAGTGGGATGTAAAAATCAACTCTTCTTCTTCTACCATGAATGCATGTAATAAAACTCCAGTGGCCATTTAAAAAAAAAAAAAAAGATTAAGGTCAAATTTACATCTGACTTTCCCGCTAGAATCATTCTAGTTTCAAAAAAACTGTCTATACCTGTTTCTAATTTCAAACCCTACTTGTTCTAGTTTATAAATTAATGTTTGCATTTGTTAATTGCCCTCCTGTGGTCAAGCTAGCATTATACTGCTTTAAACAAATGCTGTTGCTTAGTACTCTTCAGACCCCCTGGAGTGAAATTTGAAATCAGTGTGAAATGAGCTTGGGAAAAGACAGCAGTCAAACTACTTCAGAGGGGAGGTGTAAGTTGGACCTAAAATGGAGTTCACTTAGAGAGAAGCCAATTTTTCAATAGAGAGGCAATATGGGGTGTGGTGCTGAGGCTGGTGAGGTGGGAAATAGTGAGGTCTTCACTCTAGCCTGCCCCACCCACTCTCCCATGGGAATGGGAAGGGACCTATTTTCCAGGCAAACTCTCCCAGGGAAGAAACTTCCAGCAGGAGATTCCTGTGCTGAGATAGTGAAATGGTGGAAGGTCCTCCAAAATCTGTCCAGCCTGCTAGCTAAAAAACAAGCAAGCAATCCATGGTTCCACTCTTTCATGGCAGTAGGCAGCAGAGGTGACCTATTGCCTCTGTGCCTCTTTTGGTGAAGGAATATTCCACCCTTCCCCCATAACAACAGAAGATGTGATCAGAAGTCACTCATGGTAAAGGTCAGCACTAAGGATGTTCTTAGTGCCATCCTTGGAGCTTCCAGGAACTCTTCTGGGGAGCCAGTTAGGTGTCGTGGTTAAGTGCGCGGACTCTAATCTGGGAGAACCGGGTTTGATTCCCCACTCCTCCACTTGTACCTGGCTGGATGACCTTGGGCAAGCCATAGCTCTGTACCAGCTGCTCTCTCAAGGACAGCTTGGGAAAAAGCTCTCTCAGCCCCACCTACCTCACAGGGTGTCTGTTGTGGGGAGGGGAAGGGAAAGGAGTTTGTAAGCCACTCTGAGACTCCAAGTGAGTGAAGGGCGGGGTATAAATCTAATCTCTTCTTCTCTTCTTCTTCTTCTTCTTCTCCTGTGGTATTCTTTGTTCCCTGTGGTATTACTACATGGTGCTGAGAATCTAGGTCCTCCTGATATGGAAGTCACAATCACAAGAAGAGAAGCTTTACTGTGACTCTCATTCTGACTACAAATCTTAAATTATATCATAGCTTACTGCCTCGCTTGTTGATTCATCTCCATTATGATATATCCCACCTTCACTAGTAACTGACCAATTTTTTTTAGATGGTACTCAACATTATCTACAACCCTAATCTACTGCATCCAAATTTGAACTGCAGTCTTTCTATAAATTACTGATAACTTTCTTCATTAGAATAGATTTTAGGGGAGTGTTGTTGATTCAGATTCATTGCAGTCACAATCAACACCTTTGCCTCTTTCTGAAAAGGACTGACTGTATATTCATCAAGGACATGTTCATTACCTTCTAATTATGTAACAAATTTCTATAATGAAATATCATTCTCAGGGTCTCTATAGAATGTTGGACTGAATAGCTTTCTAATTTTGACTAAAAGTAGTAAAAGGCCCTACCTTGAATATTAATGAGGTGGGCGTGGCTTAAGGGCTGGTCACCATGCATATTCATGAGGGGCGTGCCGGAAGTGACATCACCGGTTATGACGGCAGTCTCCCCACCCCTTGCCACGTCACCGGAAGTGACCCCTGACCCCATCCCCGGATATCACCTGACCACCCCAGCGGAAGTGACGTTACCGGACATGACGTTGGCCTCCCCACCCCTTGCCACGTCACCAGAAGCGACCCCTGACCCCATTACCGGATATCACCTGACCACCCCATCCCTGCCCCCCCCTTGTCCAGCGCCACCCACTGGAGCGTCATTGAACTGCCGCCTGCTGCAGCCCCCCCAGAAATGGGGCAACCACCAATGGGAATGCCCAAGTAAGGTCATGTGACCCCTCTACGGACACGCCCCGTCACCCCTGACCAATTGCCAATGGTCTGGGACCCGCCCAGGAGGACCCCACCCGGAAATGGGGCAACCACCAGTGGGAATGCCCAAGTGAGGCCATGTGACCCCTCTACGGACACGCCCCATCATCCCTGACCAATTGCCAAGGGCCTGGGACCCGCCCAGGGGGAGGGGATTGAGGAAAGAGGCCATCGGCCTCCCCACCCCTTGCCACGTCACCATAACCAACCCCTGGCCCCATCCCCGTATATCACCTGACCACCCCAGCCCTGCCCCCTTCCCCAGCGTCACCCACTGGAGCGTCATTGAACTGCCGCCTGCTGCAGCCCACCCCGGAAATGCGGCAACCACCAATGGGAATGCCCAAGTGAGGCCATGTGACCCCTCTAGCGACACGCCCCGTCACCCCTGACCAATTGCCAAGGGCCTGGGACCCGCCCCGGAGGAGGAGGGGATTGAGGAAAGAAGCCATTTGTGCTAGCAGCAGACACGCGGTCAGGGCTCTTGCTGAGGACATGGACACCCCCGTGAGACCCCTGGTGCTTTCCAGCCCGCCGCCACTGGTGAGACCTAACTTTAAAAGAATATATATGAGGAGTGACGAGGATGAGGACTTTGTTCCTTCGAAGCTTTACTTTCCTGCACCGGGGTGTGATGAAGAAACACGGCTCAGTATGGATGCTGAGAGCATGCTGCCTGCAAGCGAGGTTTCCCAAATATGGCACGGGCTGCCGGAAGATCTGCCAGATGCCCAGGAACTGATCCCTGGAGAGAACACCCAGGCACAGGTAATTTTGAAAATGTATTGGGGGTGGAGGGGGGGGGGGAGGGGAGTGAGAAACCAACTGTCGTGTGGAATACAAAGCGTGCATAGGCTCTGTAAGATTAAAAAAGTAAAATGGGCTCTCTAATTTTAGTTCCCAGCCAGCAATGTTGAAGATGCGAGGACCAACATGCCATCTATCGCTGAGGAAGACAGCCAAATATGGGATATTCCGGATTCTGTAATGGCAGAAGTTCCAGATTACCGAGATCCAGTTCCAGGAGAGAACTCCCAGGCACAGGTAACTTGGAAGGGGGGGGGGGGGAATGGATAGGGAGGGGGGTTGAAAGTGGCTGGGGGTTTAAAGTGGCTAGTGTTTTAAAAGCTACTTAAAAACCTTCTCAAATCTTTCTAACAGACACAACCAACAGCTGCAGCCCAGCTATCTTATGGCATCACCCCGAATGAAAGGGTCTTGGCGCTTAGAAGGCTTCTCAAGATGAAAACTAGTGCAGGTACAGCGTTTATTCCACCTCAGCAACGAGAAGCCCCCATGAAGAGCATTATAAGGGCTACTGTGTACGGGGTTGTAAAATACTGTTTCAATGAATATTGTTTTGAAACATGCATGGGCTGTAATGTAGACGCCCCGGGACAGGATTCTCATGATTGTCTTGGCTGGTCTCCTGAAATGCTGGACAGAAAACTTAAGTTTGTGGTCTGCGAATTATGCCCCGGATCTGTAAGCCTTCTTGCATCTGCAATTGCCTATGCATTGAAATGTCTGTTTCTTACACAAGAACATATGGACCTGATCTATAGTTTATTAGACACTATTAGTGAAGCTGCTAATTCTAATCAAGAACTTGAAAAAATCCTTCAACCCTCCGACAAAGAGTTTTTAAAACATGTTCAACGCTATGTTAAAGACATCCATCACAGGTCCTTTTTTGTTCATCAGAAAGCTCGCAAATTAAAAGGTGTCACAGTGATGTAAAATAGAGATGTCTGCTCCTTTTTACTGCTTGTAAAATAAAATATACATTTTGAAAATTCAGTGCTGTAAATAAAACTGGAAATAAAGGAATGTGTTTTTTGAAATTAAGTGTTGCTTTTCTTGCCCAGACATGTCTCATTCAGAGAAAGGAAGGGGGGGGGAGGGAAGGGGGGGGGCAGCTCTGATTAAACTGTAAGGGTAATTACTGTGCTACTGTTACAGCCCCCACCTCCAAATATTTAGATCTCTGACATTCACAAACAAAACGTGGGGGGGGGGGGAATATTTATGTATAATTGTAAAATAAAATAAAAAATTTAAAAGGGCTTACCTACAAAGTAAAAGATATCTCCAAAGCTGTCCATGTGCTCTTTCAGAAGCATGTCTGGGAGGGGTCAGCTTCTGCAGAGGGGAAAGGCTTCACTGTGTTATCCACCATCAGGGGTGGGTTTAGAGGGAATGACCAATCCCGGATCCGCTCTTGCACAAGGGGACCAGAGGTTTTAAAAGTTTTAGCCACACAGGGCCCCTTCCTCTTTTCGTCCAGTAAAAGGGCTTACCTACAAAGTAAAAGATATCTCCAAAGCTGTCCATGTGCTCTTTCAGAAGCATGGCTGGGAGGGGTCAGCTTCTGCAGAGGGGAAAGGCTTCACTGTGTTATCCACCATCAGGGGGTGGGTTTAGAGGGAATGACCAACCCCGGATCCGCTCTTGCACAAGGGGGCCAGAGGTTTTAAAAGTTTTAGCCACACAGGGCCCCTTCCTCTTTTCGCCCAGGCTCTGAAGAAAACTAGCTGTCTCTCTCAAGGTAAGCCCCTTACTTTAATGGGTAGAAAAAAACTAGCTACAGGGGAATGGGACAAAAGCATGGCCTTTTCAAAAAGAAAATTCTGCTCCTCATTTATAGGCTTGGGTGGAATGTCTGAAGGAAGTTCTTCAAAGCAAACAGGTATACAGCATTCCCCCTCATCTAAATAGGAGATAACCAACAGTAAAAATTTGCTCTTGGTGAATAGACGGGCACCCCCACCCCCACAATAACACAGCCACCCTGGACAACCTGCTTAAAATACATTCTAGGGAAATGCTGTATACCTGTTTGCTTTGAAGAACTTCCTTCAGACATTCCACCCAAGCCTATAAATGAGGAGCAGAATTTTCTTTTTGAAAAGGCCATGCTTTTGTCCCATTCCCCTGTAGCTAGTTTTTTTCTACCCATTAAAGTAAGGGGCTTACCTTGAGAGAGACAGCTAGTTTTCTTCAGAGCCTGGGCGAAAAGAGGAAGGGGCCCTGTGTGGCTAAAACTTTTAAAACCTCTGGCCCCCTTGTGCAAGAGCGGATCCGGGGTTGGTCATTCCCTCTAAACCCACCCCCTGATGGTGGATAACACAGTGAAGCCTTTCCCCTCTGCAGAAGCTGACCCCTCCCAGCCATGCTTCTGAAAGAGCACATGGACAGCTTTGGAGATATCTTTTACTTTGTAGGTAAGCCCTTTTACTGGACGAAAAGAGGAAGGGGCCCTGTGTGGCTAAAACTTTTAAAACCTCTGGCCCCCTTGTGCAAGAGCGGATCCGGGATTGGTCATTCCCTCTAAACCCACCCCTGATGGTGGATAACACAGTGAAGCCTTTCCCCTCTGCAGAAGCTGACCCCTCCCAGCCATGCTTCTGAAAGAGCACATGGGCAGCTTTGGAGATATCTTTTACTTTGTAGGTAAGCCCTTTTAAATTTTTTATTTTATTTTACAATTATACATAAATATTTCTCTCCCCCCCCCCCCCTTTTGTTTGTGAATGTCAGAGATCTAAATATTTGGAGGTGGGGGCTGTAACAGTAGCACTGTAATTACCCTTACAGTTTAATCAGAGCTGCCCCCCCCCCTTCCCTCCCCCCCCCCTTCCTTTCTCTGAATGAGACATGTCTGGGCAAGAAAAGCAACACTTAATTTCAAAAAACACATTCCTTTATTTCCAGTTTTATTTACAGCACTGAATTTTCAAAATGTATATTTTATTTTACAAGCAGTAAAAAGGAGCAGACATCTCTATTTTACATCACTGTGACACCTTTTAATTTGCGAGCTTTCTGATGAACAAAAAAGGACCTGTGATGGATGTCTTTAACATAGCGTTGAACATGTTTTAAAAACTCTTTGTCGGAGGGTTGAAGGATTTTTTCAAGTTCTTGATTAGAATTAGCAGCTTCACTAATAGTGTCTAATAAACTATAGATCAGGTCCATATGTTCTTGTGTAAGAAACAGACATTTCAATGCATAGGCAATTGCAGATGCAAGAAGGCTTACAGATCCGGGGCATAATTCGCAGACCACAAACTTAAGTTTTCTGTCCAGCATTTCAGGAGACCAGCCAAGACAATCATGAGAATCCTGTCCCGGGGCGTCTACATTACAGCCCATGCATGTTTCAAAACAATATTCATTGAAACAGTATTTTACAACCCCGTACACAGTAGCCCTTATAATGCTCTTCATGGGGGCTTCTCGTTGCTGAGGTGGAATAAACGCTGTACCTGCACTAGTTTTCATCTTGAGAAGCCTTCTAAGCGCCAAGACCCTTTCATTCGGGGTGATGCCATAAGATAGCTGGGCTGCAGCTGTTGGTTGTGTCTGTTAGAAAGATTTGAGAAGGTTTTTAAGTAGCTTTTAAAACACTAGCCACTTTAAACCCCCAGCCACTTTCAACCCCCCCCCTCCCTATCCATTCCCCCCCCCCCCCTTCCAAGTTACCTGTGCCTGGGAGTTCTCTCCTGGAACTGGATCTCGGTAATCTGGAACTTCTGCCATTACAGAATCCGGAATATCCCATATTTGGCTGTCTTCCTCAGCGATAGATGGCATGTTGGTCCTCGCATCTTCAACATTGCTGGCTGGGAACTAAAATTAGAGAGCCCATTTTACTTTTTTAATCTTACAGAGCCTATGCACGCTTTGTATTCCACACGACAGTTGGTTTCTCACTCCCCTCCCCCCCCCTTCCACCCCAATACATTTTCAAAATTACCTGTGCCTGGGCGTTCTCTCCAGGGATCAGTTCCTGGGCATCTGGCAGATCTTCCGGCAGCCCGTGCCATATTTGGGAAACCTCGCTTGCAGGCAGCATGCTCTCAGCATCCATACTGAGCCGTGTTTCTTCATCACGCCCCGGTGCAGGAAAGTAAAGCTTCGAAGGAACAAAGTCCTCATCCTCGTCACTCCTCATATATATTCTTTTAAAGTTAGGTCTCACCAGTGGCGGCGGGCTGGAAAGCACCAGGGGTCTCACGGGGGTGTCCATGTCCTCAGCAAGAGCCCTGATCGCGTGTCTGCTGCTAGCACAAATGGCTTCTTTCCTCAATCCCCTCCTCCTCCGGGGCGGGTCCCAGGCCCTTGGCAATTGGTCAGGGGTGACGGGGCGTGTCGCTAGAGGGGTCACATGGCCTCACTTGGGCATTCCCATTGGTGGTTGCCGCATTTCCGGGGGTGGGCTGCAGCAGGCGGCAGTTCAATGACGCTCCAGTGGGTGACGCTGGGGAAGGGGGCAGGGCTGGGGTGGTCAGGTGATATACGGGGATGGGGCCAGGGGTTGGTTATGGTGACGTGGCAAGGGGTGGGGAGGCCGATGGCCTCTTTCCTCAATCCCCTCCCCCTGGGCGGGTCCCAGGCCCTTGGCAATTGGTCAGGGATGATGGGGCGTGTCCGTAGAGGGGTCACATGGCCTCACTTGGGCATTCCCACTGGTGGTTGCCCCATTTCCGGGTGGGGTCCTCCTGGGCGGGTCCCAGACCATTGGCAATTGGTCAGGGGTGACGGGGCGTGTCCGTAGAGGGGTCACATGACCTCACTTGGGCATTCCCATTGGTGGTTGCCCCATTTCTGGGGGGGCTGCAGCAGGCGGCAGTTCAATGACGCTCCAGTGGGTGGCGCTGGACAGGGGGGGCAGGGATGGGGTGGTCAGGTGATATCCGGTAATGGGGTCAGGGGTCGCTTCTGGTGACGTGGCAAGGGGTGGGGAGGCCAACGTCATGTCCGGTAACGTCACTTCCGCTGGGGTGGTCAGGTGATATCCGGGGATGGGGTCAGGGGTCACTTCCGGTGACGTGGCAAGGGGTGGGGAGACTGCCGTCATATCCGGTGATGTCACTTCCGGCACGCCCCTCATGAATATGCATGGTGACCAGCCCTTAAGCCACGCCCACCTCATTAATATTCAAGGTAGGGCCTTTTACTACTACTAAAAAAAAGAAGTTTCTAGTGACATCTATGTAGTCTGTTGATCAAATTAATGAAAAACAAGTGGAAGATCCACAAGATCTTTATCCCCCTTCCCATTTCCTCTTTCCCTTCTCCTGGCAATCCCCACAATCTTACCTTTCACTGCTTCTTTCTCTCCTTTGCAACCACCCACCAGCCTATCTTTTATCCGCTCCCCATCTTTGGTTATATTGATACTTGTTGGCTTTATTTATAACCCACATGTCCCCACACAGGGGAACCAAAGTAGTTAACATAATTCTCCTCTACTTTATCACCCAATAACCTGGGAGGTAGTTTAGGATGAGAATGTGTGACCGGCCCAAAGTCACCCATTGTTCTTCCATGGCAGAACCTTGATCTCCCAAATCATAGTCTGAAACTCTAGCTACTATAACATACTGGCTTTTGTGGGTTGCCTTCTGAACAGTAGAAAGCAGCCAAGCCTGGATGAATCATAAAGTTGCAATGGAAGGAAGTCATCCCTTGGTTGCTGCTGGTGAGTTCCCATTCAAAGACCAAAACAGAAAGGGCCATGGTCCCACCCTGCTATTTACTGACAAAAACCAAGGCTTGAGGGCTAGCAATACTGTTTTAGTTGCCTAGCAACAGCCACTGAGAGCATTTGTTTCTTAAAGCTATAGACACTGCTCCTATTATTTCCGGGGGTGTTAACCCCCTAGTGTATTTTTTTTTTAAGATTTATCATTTTACTGCAAACCTAAGGCTTTCACAGGTTTGTAGAAAGATCTGTCTTGTATGTTCATGACTTCAGTCCCTGGGTTTAAGTAGCCAGAGATTTGACCGTGTTGAGAATTAAGTATATTAACACTTTAAGTATGGAGACACTCCATTTTTGTTTACAATATTGAATATAATTGTCAGAAGAGATACATTTGCCCTACATATCAGCTGATCAGTTTTTTAAAGCTACTATAGAGACAGAGACAGACAATTACCTGAAGCTGCCACAATTTGCACCTTAGATTTTGAAACTTTTACGTTTGCATGTTTGTACTTTGAAGTTGACTAAATTGCCTTTTTAAGCCACTCTAATTGCCCAGCTATATTTTATTTAAATTGTCATATTCTTATAACTGCAACAATTACACACTGAAGTGGCCATTACTATTGTAATTGTATCTGAAGTTGCTGTATGTGCACAATGAAGCAGGGTTTTTTTTAGTTATTGCCAACTTTGCACATTAGCTTTTGAAGCTTTTATAAGTTGCAGATTTTCACTTTAAACCCTAACCCTACCTACCCATCTTAATTGCCATAATCGTACATCAGCACTAGCCTTTTGAAACTTCCCTGTCTGCACAATGGGACTTTACACTTGCAATACTTGCCTACTGGATTCATTACATTTTAGTTCTTGAAGCTTTCAAAATAATTATTAATGGTTTATTACTAGAAATAAGCGTTACTGTTTGTCGTTTTAAACTACTTTAAGAATTAAGCTTTCCAGGGGTGCTAGGAAGTAATTTGCAGGAGCACCTGAGAAGGAGGAAATAACACTTTATCTTTTAAAAAATGGGTCCTTAAACAGCCCCTAAGGAATTTAGAGAGGAGACAGACAATGCTATTAAAAAAAACCCCAGACAGCTCCATTTCCTGATGTTAGTGTTAGGGAAAGCCAATATAATTGAGGCATCTCTTTTAAATTAAATGTTTTCTTCAAGAAAGACTGGATGCTGGCAGTGGCATCCTAAACAGAGTTACACCCTTCTAAGCCCATTGACTTCAATGAACATAGGAGGAGGTAACTCTGCGTAGGGTGGCTGGAGATATATCTGGAACAAACCCTAAATACTAGTTGATAGAGTGTTTAAATTGCTAAGCATGAATTTAATGGATATCTTGGCACTGAATGAAAAAGGTTTGAATTCGCTCAACAAAGTCTGCAGCTATTAAAGAAAGAAAAAAACTGCTATAATTTACTTTGAGGATCAGGGTTAAGCATGCTGAAGGAAGATATTTAGGGGGGGGAAATAGAACAGATAATTATTGCCCCCAACCTCACAAAAAGAGCAGGAGTTGCTACAATTTTCATAGAATCTGAGTTTATAATATGCATTTTGATCAGATCCTTGAGGCCAATTTGCAATGGTGAAAAAAATCATACCAACATTTATTGCCCATGCCAAAGGCAAATTCAGTTCTGCACAATTATGACAGATAAAAAAGGAGAAATCATTTGGAGAGAAGATCTGAATGGTGTCACTGACTCTATGATAGCCAATAACTTTAATACTGGAACCCTTCCCCCAAAATGCAACCAAGGGTCATTTTGAGCAGGAGCTCAGGGGAGTGCAGCTCTGGGAGTTGGTGCCAGCCCCCCCCCCCCCCCCGCATGCGGGGGAATGCCTGCTTGTGTCATGGCTGCAGCAAAATGATTCCATCCCCTGGAAAGGTCCTTGTTCCTCCAACCAGCCTTCTGAAGGCTTCAGCCACCACTGAAGCTGTCCTCCCAGAATAGTGGTATTTCTGAGGCTTGGATTAGTAGCTGTCCCCTCTCTGCCAGCCCTTCCTTCCTTCCTTCCTTCCATCCTTCCTTCCTTCCTTCCTTCCTTCCTTCCTTCCTTCCTTCCTCCCTCCCTCCCTCCCTCCCTCCCTCTCTCTTCTTTCTTTCTTTCTTTCTTGCCTTCTGACACACTTCCGGTAATGTCAGGGGGTGGTGGCATATGCAAATAAGTTATGCTAATGAGTTATGCTAATGAGCTCCTGCACCTCTTTTTCTATGAAATGACCCCTGAATGCAACTATCTAAATTCACATCTATCTATCTATCTATCTATCTATCTATCTATCTATCTATCTATCTATCTATCTATCTATCTATCTATCTAGTCCCCCTCACTGTAAAATCAGTGCCCAGGCCAAACTGCTGGACCTAGAAACACCAAATTTGGGGAGAGCGCTCCTACCATGGCGTAGGTGCTCACTAAGAACGGATTTTGAGAAATTCAACCCCTAAGTGGGGAAAAATGTGCTCCCCCCATAGATTCCTAGGTGGCTGCCTCCTTGCACCCCCCACTCTCTGACTGGTCAGCTGCAGAGCTCAGAATTCTGAGGTAAAAAAATCAGTTACAAGAGACTGCATAGAGCTAATGGCAGTTGAGGAAATCAGGAATGGCCACCACCTGTGAGATGCAGTGATGCTACTGGCCCAGCAACTGCCTGTCAGGAGTAGGAGAGGAGGTGGGATGTTTACAGCCACTGGGGAGGTTTGCTCAGCAGGATTACCTTATCCTTGCTGCTGGCTCAGCCTCCTGGATGCCTTTAAACATAACCCCCCCACACACACCAGACAGGTGGGTGTCTGTCAGGTGTTGGAGCAGGGCCAGGGTACTTTAACGCTACAAGGAGGAGGCAACTTAGGAATGCAGCAAAGACATTTGCATATAGTACTCCTGCAGGGCACTGAGCTGCGCAGGCCAAGTACCAGCAAGATCACCCTGAGGTGCTTAGAACAACAGAGTCTCCATATGAGCAAAACAATCTAGGAACACCAGTAGAGAGGCCATCACTTTCGTGGAAGGTGGCAGGAGTTGTCTTAACAGACGACTGCTTCTTACATGGACAGTTCCATGTTGCCTGCTCCAGAGTGAGCTCACCAAGCAGCCTGGTGATCCTAGCACCTGAGGGCAGAACCACCAGTGTGGTCTACAGAGAGTAGACCTTCAGTAGAGAAGGGGGAGGGCAAGTATGTATGTCTCACTACGTTTTTTACACTACAATCTTCTCCATTTGAATTCCTACAACAAATGTTACATTTCAAACTTCACATCATCAGTATTATACATGGATTTACAGATCTTAAATACCATAGCAAAGCATAGGAGTCAGGCTAGTCATTAAATATTTAATTTCAAGTTATGTAACAAAGAATTAAAATCTATTCAAGAACCTGCACGGACTATGCCAAAATTTCCATAACCTGGTGTATGCATGGCTCAGCCTCTTCTTCCAGACTGGAGTCTGGAAGCATGGTGGTTGTAGGAAAAATGTGCAGCCGGCAATTTGACAGAGAGCTTGATGATTTTTTTCACTATGAATGCCACACCTGATGTTTCATGGCCTACCGTTTGGGATATAGTGAAGATCTTTATTAAGGTCTTGGCTATATTCATTAAAAAAAAACAAATAGCAGGAGTGATCAAACTCCTTTCCTGAAACCCAATCACTTGCTCAAATTTCTGAACATGAATTAAAATATAAGTAGATCTAAGATAATGAGGCGTACAAAAAACCTGAATGTCTTCAAGAATAATTAATATTATTAAAAATGACAAAATTAGAGAGGAAACTAAAGTAGTAGTCCTAAATGCACTTATTAAGGATTGAGTTCTGTCGAACAGAATGGGGTTTACTGGTGAGTATACTTGCTGAAGACTATGCTGTAAGAAATTTGAATTAGGAAATAAGTCTTTGGAAGTTTTGGCAGAAAGAGTCACATGGGAACAGATCAGCAAACTTTGTCAGAAGTACATGAGTAGATCAATCAGAAGAGACAGTGTGAAGGTTTATATCGTATTATCAGTCTTTATATAAACCAGATCATCCTTTAATAGAGGTTATTCTAAAAACATAGGTAAGGAGAATATACCCAAGGTCACATAGGCAGAGTTGCTCCTACTGGAAGCATAATTCTTAGCAGAAGTGGAACAGCTCAGAAACAGCAAAGCGCTGGGCCCAGATGGCATTACATTAAGAATTCAACAACATATTTTTTCCAAAAAGGATAAAGATTCCTATAACATCAACTACTTTGGTTTTGAAATAATTAAGAGCATCCTACTTGACAGATATTGCAGCACACAGTCTAAGAACAGCATTTATGGCACTACATTTTCAGCCTATGCCCTCTGAATTGCTGTCTGGAAGATATTCCAATAAACCACAGGAACAATGCCTCTGTGTATGTGGAACCTCTGTGGAAGATTTATTTCACTATATAATGATTTGTTCTTTATATTTGGACCTCAGAAGCAAATTCCTATCTGGAATTTTAAGCCAAGTGCTCAATTTATCTGACAGCAAAAATCTTTCCCTTGTTGGATACAAACCACTTGGTCTCACACAGCGTAGCAATTTTTGCACTTGCAGCTAGGAAAATTAGATGCAAGGCAGTCCTAGAAATGTTTAACAATGAGTTATAAAGTACTGGTACCATGCTTTTAAAATTTCAAACTGATGTAATTCTGACGTTTTAATAGTATAATTGAGTTTTATTCTGAATGCTATGTTTTAAATCATGAGTATTTTTTTGAATTTAATTTTGTATTGTAATGGCCAATGGCCATATACAGTGAATCTAATCTACATCTATAACTTCAGCTATTCATAAGTCTCACTCAGTATCTATCACCAGCTTGGGGAGAGACAAAAATAAAACTATTAGTGAAGCTGGTTAAGGATCTCTATACCTGTTACAGAACCATTTATTTGTGGAATCAAGATTTTAAGATTTGGACATTCCATTGCAGAAATATTGAGCAGTGTTATTTCCGGTCATATGCCTCAGGATCGAAGTAATTTTTTTAAAGGAAGAGATTATTGCCTCCAGATACCAGCTGGAATAATTAATGCCATAAATGTAGCCAGCTTTTCTAAAGATATGTCAGCATTTAGGAATGCCTAAAAAGCTTTTGACCATGTTGAATTGTGCTACCTTTATTCATAATACAATGTTTCAATCTAGGAAAGTTTAAGAACTGGTGAGTGTGAATGCATAAAAACTCCTACACTAAAATGATAGTACTTACTCTATCAGAAATATTTATAATAGCCAGAGGAGCATGATAAGGCTGTCTGTCCCTTACACACCCTTGATAATTGGCCATTATGATCAGGGTGAATGCCAGAATCATGAGTGTCCTTATAGGTGACTATTCTTTTAAAATGTCTTTGTTATATGCTGATGAGTTAGCTGCATTTCCAATACACCCTCTGAGTTTCTTTCCAGAATTAGTACTTATCTTAAATGAATTTGTTAGAATCTCAGGGTTTAGGGTACACCTAAACAAATCAGAATGGCTAGGCTTCAATACATCACCTGCACAAAATAGTGACTGATCAAATAACAGTAAGATACACTGGAAACAGGAACCCATATTTATGAGGGAGGACCAAGAACTGGAGATGAATAGACCATAACCATTTTAAATTAATGTCTGATATAACTGAAGATTTGAATGTGTGGCAATCCGTTTCTTACCTTTGTCATGGTTAGGCAGAAAAGCTTCTGTAAAAATTAATGTTCTGTCAAAAATGTTTTTATTTATAAATATCTCTTTGCCAGTAAATCCAGAGATCACCAATACACTGCCAAGATTAATCATAGACTTCATCTGGGCTGGTATTTCCCCCAGAGTAGCAGTGAGGATGTTATATGAAATGGGTTACAGAGGAGGTTTAGAATGTCCAAGATTTAAGATTTATTATTATGCAGCAAGACTGGGAACTTTGAAGACTTATACCAGGGAAAGAGTCAGAGACAATGAAAAACCAGGATGAAGGCCAACATGAGAGACCTCTTCTGAATTTACCTTGGAAATGTAAATATGATTTCAGGTCAATATACATAAATATAAGGATATGGTTCAAGTGGAATACCCAACTCACTCCAGGTCTCCTTCACCGTATTCTTCAATGTTTGTTTGTTTGTTTTAATGAAGGACCAACCCATCAATCCAAGCCACCTGGGAAATGTAGCAAAGCCGATAGATGCAGATCTAATAACAGCTGAAGGGTTTAAAAAGAATGGCCGCATGTTAGGTGATAGAACAAATGCAGGATTACAGTACTTGCATTAAGACACCATTATGTTTATTGAAGAAATACACCGGCTGCTGAACAAGTCCCAGATTTAATCACTTGTTATTTAAATAAAATTAAGGCAACTTGACAGAAATCATCTTTCTTTTGTTGGGGGGGACATCAACCTGAGAAATATGAGAAAGCCAAATATGGTATTTGAGTATGTTTCAGTAGAGGAGTGGCACTGGACATAGGAAAACATCTCTTCTAAGGTGATTCCCTTTGACTCTGAAATAGTGCTAAGAGAAATTCTCTTGATTATTTATCTTCTTACTCCCTGAAATCCAATAATCCTTTGATTTCACTCCTTTTAGGGATTCCGATTTCTGTTTCAAATCAATTCTTTTTCGATCAAAGAGAAAAAAGAGGAGGGAAGTACTGCAAAATTTTAGAATTTTACTCTGCAGATTCTCAGAGTCAGGTAATATCTTCCCAAACCTTCCTATCCTCCTCTTAGAGCACCATCCCGTGGTGTGTAACATAAAACAAGAAGAAGAAGAAGAAGAAGAAGAGATTAGATTTATACCCCGCCCTTCACTACCCAAAGGCATTTCAGAGCGGCTTACACACTCCTTTTCCCTTCCCCTCCCCACAACAGACATCCTGTGAGGTAGGTGGGGCTGAGAGAGCTCTTTCCCAAGCTGTCCTTGAGAGAACAGCTGGTACAGAGCTATGGCTTGCCCAAGGTCATCCAGCCAGGTGCAAGTGGAGGAGTGGGGAATCAAACCCGGTTCTCCCAGATTAGAGTCCGCGCACTTAACCACTACACCAAAAACAACTGCAAGAGCTGAAGCTGCAAAAAGGTGCATTGATTTCTCGCGAAAGAGAAATCTCTCTTTTAAAAGAAAAGGAAAAGAATAAGAGGGATCAATGGTAATTTCTAAAAAAGTGAATTTTAGAAAAAGAAATCCCCTTCCCCTTCACAATGCTTCTTTGAAAGAACATTTTTATGACATTATGTTCACCTAGTACCCAGCCATGATTTACAATGCCGGGACAACTCGTACTAGAGATGTGATGCCTCTGCAGGCAGCCATAAAACATATTTCCTAGAGCTGCCTAATTCAGTCATTCTTTTGATGAACATTGGATTTGCTCTGAGATATGTTAAGATATCAGCTCCCAGACAAGCCACAAAACCACTCTGTTAGGTTATTTGGAAAAAAAATAGTAGAAAAGATAGATTTAGAATTGGTTGTTAGTAGCAGCGTTATGTATTATTACAACACTGTTGAAACAAACATACCTTTCGCTGTGCTAGGATAGCAATTATAGGCTACGTGGATACTTTGTTGAGAAGAGTAAATGCAGTTCCTGGCAGTGAGGAGCTGTAAATAGAACTGTGGCAAGAACTCTCCAGTTTTGACAATAGGATAGAAATCAGCAGTTTTGCACAGAGATTCTTTGAACATGCAAACATTCACTTTTATTCAATCCAATTTAGTTCCATTTTGGATGCTGCCTTGTCAGATCTATTCCCTCTCCCACCAGGCTGCTGCTTTGTTTTCTTCCTGAATTAGTCTTGTGAGATGATAATGCCCAATCAGGGTTCAGGCTGTTAAAAGGGTGGTGTTCCAATACCACTATGCAGCTAGTCGGATCTGGCATCACAAGTACAAGTGAGGGCAATTAAGAGTGAGGGCAAGTGAGGGTGCTGTAAACAAAACTGTGATCCATTTTGCAGAAAAAGGGGAACGTGTTCTTTTGGGCAGTCTTTAAAAATTAATGTTAAAAATATTAAGTAGTTGGGCTCAGCTCTGCTTATACGATTAAGAAGTGTAGGTATGCTTTATTATTTTTAAAAGAACACCTTCAATCTCTACTTCCCCTGAAAGGGTACTCCATAAATCTCTCAAAATGAACATAAGAACATATGAGAAGCCATGTTGGATCAGGCCAATGGCCTGTCTAGTCCAACACTCTGTGTCACACAGTGGTCAAAACCAATGCTCCCTCTAAGCTGCGGAGTCTTGTGAGCAAAAATTCTGCTTTGTGAGCTACTGGCATTAAAGTTGTGAGCCAGCAATTTGGCTACTGCATAAATTGGTTTGCTCTGGAGCCCTCTTCCCTGAGCTAAGACAAAAATCTGTGAGCTGGAGGCTAAAAACCTGTGAGCTAGCTCACACTAACTCAGCTTAGAGGGAACTCTGGTTTTTGCCATCAGGAGATCCACAGCGGGGCCAGAACTCCAGAAGCCCTCCCACTGCCCCCCCCCCAGCACCAAAAATACAGAACATCACTTGCCCCAGACAGAGTATTCCATCTATACCTTGTGGCTAATAATCACGGTGGACCTCAGCTCCATATGTTTAGCCAATCCCCTCTTGAAGCTAACTATTCGTTACGTGAAAGTTTTATCATGTAGAGCAAGTAGCTGTATTTGCAATGGTCACAATGTAGTTTTATTCAATGCAATGCTTTCCTGTGCCTTGCTACACTCTGTGTGTGCGTGCGTGTGCGTTTTGTTGGGTTGGCCATGCCGTGGTTCTTCTGGGTGCAACTGGATCTACCTCCCCCCCTCCCTTCACTGTATTTATGCCTGCCTCATAGGAGTTGGAGTTATTTTTCTGGGGAAGACTATACTTTTGTAGACAAAACACTCCAGTCTAGTTTCGTAGACTCCCTACTCCAGGCATCATGGGGGCATCAGCAACAAAATATTGAAAGAGTGTTAATGTTTTAAGCATGTTTGTATTTTAAGTAAAAATTACATATTTAATTGTGTTTGTTTGTGTCCTTTATAAGTTTATCTCTCTGCTACCTAGCACTACATTTTATGACAAACATGGCCTGGCCTGAGAAGGGCCCATTTATATCAGATCCAGCCCTCTTAACAAATGAGTGACACCACTGATTTAGGACATTTTAGGTAGGGATGTATACTTACACTCTTTTTCATGTGTTTGTTTTTTTCCTGAATTGCCCTCATGACAGGCTTGCCAGTCCCCAGGTTGGGGTGGGGGTTCCCCCAGTTTTCGGGGCTTTTCCCTGCTGCCAGCTAGTTGGCCGGTGGGGGAAACACCCCCCCCCCCCAAACAGCCACATACCTGCGTGACTTCCCTGATGTGATGATTTCACCTGGAAGTGACGGCATCACACCGGGGACATCACATGAGGATGCTCTGCTTTAAACTCTATGGTTTTAAGCTGGTTTCACTATAGAGTTTAGCCCTTGAACCAAAGCATCCCCATGTGACGTCCCCAGTGTGATTATGTCACTTCTGGGTGACATCATCATGTTGGGGACATCCTGGAATGCCCCCCAAATCCCCCTGCCAGAGTGATGAGGGGGCTTGGCAATCCTCCCTCATGACCCTCTGTCAGAAAACCCAAGCCCGAGTCCCTCTGAGCCACTGCCTCACGAACCAGTAATCAGTACTCAGACTCATGGGTCCTGAAGTTAAATGCACAAGAAGACCAAAACCTTTAGAAAAAATACACACAGATTTACTGAACAAATAAAATTAAGAATACTGCAAGGCAACACAGTCTCTAGAGTTATTTAGCAAAACACACATGCAACAAAAGCTAACTTTTCCTGTCTAATGCTTTCGTACCTGACATTATCAGGTGCATCGTTCAGAATTGCGGAGTCCAGGCCAGAAGCTTATATGTCTGTCCCATGGAATCAAAAGTTAGCCTCCTGCCACCCTTATCTAAGGCCCAATTATAGTTTCTTGCTCTCTGGCAGCAGGTGGTCTTCAGAATCCAACCGGAGCGCTGGTTCCTGGAGCCATCCGAAAGGTGATGCAACTTGCTCCTGGCTCCCCCCTCCCATCTAGCCGCTGACCTGAGCACAGGTTTTTTCACCGGGCCAATTACCGCATTCTGATATCAGGCCTTGAAAGAGATACAGATCGTATCTATGAGAAAGGCTAATCACAAACACCTGCAAGCTGAAGCGGACCAACTATTATTTGTGTCAGCCCTTGGTGAAACTGGGGTGTTTTGCCTCACAGCTTCTTTGTTCAACGCACTTTCCTTGTCAGTGTTCCCATCATGACAGGAAGCCATCTAGTGTTAGAGTCTGAAGGCAAGTTTGGCTCACCCTAACAGGTTCAGTATTTTACTCCCCCCTCCATACACTGTTTATTGATATGGGTAAAGAGAAGCCCCAGGTAGGATCTCGGGTGAAAAGAAAACCCCCAAATACAAGTCATGTAATACATTTAGCTAAGAGAGCCAGTTTGGTGTAGTGGGTAAGAGTGCGGACTCTAACCTGGGAGAATCAGGTTTGATTCCCCATTCCTCCACATGCAGGTGCCGGTGTGACCTTGGGTCAGTCACCAGTTCTTTCAGAGCTGTTCTGTCAAGGGCAGTTCTTGGGAGAGCTCTCTCAGCTCCACCAACCTCACAGGGTGTCTATTGTGGTGAGGAGAAGGGAAAGGAGATTGTAAGCCACTCTGAGACTCCTTCGGGTAGTGAAGGGTGGGGTATAAATCCAATCTCCTCCTCCTCCTCCTCCTCCTCCTCCTTTTCTTCTTCTTGTTCTTGTTCTTGTTCTTCCCAAAATGGCAATACACAGCACACAAGCGTTCACATTCTCCATATGAGAAGCTGTGGCTTGGTGGAGAGCCTCTGCTTAGCATGCAGAAGGTCCCAGGTTCAATCACTTAGGACTGTTCAGCCTAGAAAGAAGGGGACTAAGGGGAGACATGATAGAGGATTATAAAATTATTCAGGTATGAAGAGGGTAGGCAGGGAGAAACTTTTCTCCTCCCATCATACTACAACCAAGGGACATCCACTGAAGCTGAAGGGCGGGAGATTCAAGTACAAAAGGAAGTATTTCTTCACACAGCATATAGTTATAGAAAAGAGCAAGAGTCCGGGAGCACCTTAAAGACTAACAAAATACGTGGCAGGGTATGACTCACGAAAGCTCCTACCCTGCCATATATTTTGTTAGTCTTTCAGGTGCTACTGAACTCTGGCGCTTTTCTATTGCTACAGACAAGACTAACACAGCTCCCCAACTTTATTTATTTATTTGTTTGTTTGTTTTAGGTTTTCCCCATCAGCAAAAGCGAAGTAGAAGGTACATGCCACTTATACAATCAAGAAATTTTAAAAATAGAGTCTTAACATTTCAAGATGTCTTACTATAATATTCCATATAGGATTTCATTACATTCAGTAACTGCACTTTTAGATAAAACAACATGCTCTTAAGCAAAGCTAGTATACAGATTCCTTGGAATTTCTTTATAGCGCGATAAAAAGGTTAATATGAGTCACCAGGTGTTTTTGAAAGTGATCACAACTCTAGAGGAGGGTGAACTCATAATATTAAAGGCCATCTTAGCCTGCACATATTGCTCCCAAATCTTTTTATACCACAGATCCCGGATAGGAGACAAAGACACCTTCCAAAGTGAGGCAATAGAAGATTTGGCTGTCGAAAGCAAAATCATTAAAAAAAACATTCTTCTATATAAGAATAGTGGTCTCCCACCAACTCCAAACCCAATAATAAGCATTCAGGTGTGAAATATAGGGAATGTCCAGTAATTAACTTTATGTTGTCAAGAAACATCTTCCAAAAAGTCTGTAGAACTGGACAGAGGAGCCAACAATGTATATAAGACCCCTCCACCCCACATTTTCTCCAACACATAGGGCTCGATTGAGAATTTGAATATGCAAGTGCTTTGGGGGTCAGGTGATCTATCAGCATATAGTTGATATGTGGGACTCACTACCCCAGGATGAGATGATGGCCACCAGCTCAGAAGGCTTTGAAAGGGCAGTGGACAAACCCATGGATGATTGGGCATATCACTGGCTACTAATCATGATGCATATCCACTCCCTCCAGTACTGGTGGTAGGATGCCTCCTTGCCAGTGTGGTGTAATGGTTAAGAGTGTAGGACTAGAATCTGAGAGATCCAGGTTCAAATCCCCATGTGCACCATGGCAGCTCACTGGATGACTTTGGGCCAATCACACTGTCTCAGCCTAAGCTACCTCACAAGGCAGCTACAGCTGGCAGCACTTTGGGTCACCACACGGTTGAGTCCCTTTTTGCACACATATTAACTGCATAGGCATAGAGTACGGGGGGGCTCGAGGGCTTGAGCCACCCCCAAAATTTCCCGGGGGGGCTCAGCCCCCCCCCCCCCGGAAAATGGAGTGCCTGCTGGTGTGCCTCCCCAGGTCCTTCCGAGGCCCGGCCGTTGCTGCTGGAGAGGGAGAGTGAAGGGGTAGTGGGGGGGAAGAGAGGCACCGGCAGCAGTGGCTGGCGGGCCTCAGAGGGGCCCGGGGAGGCAGGGCGGTTTTCCGGGGGGGAGAAAATTGCCCCAGCAAGCGCACGTGCCCCCCCGGGATTTCCAAAAGTCTACGCCCTGATTAACTGTACTGTCCTGGGCCGTCTGGGGCTACTCCCCTCCACTGTGCCAAAACCCCACACACCGGTGCTGGCTGGGGGTGGCTCTGCTGGCAGAGCTCCCCATGAAGAGGCTGCTTCCCAGGAGGAGGGAGCCAGGGGTGTGAAGACGGAAGCCACCACATTTCCCGCCACGGCTGAGGCTTGTCCGTTGCGGGCCCGGAGCTGCGCTTGGGCCCCATGCCTCTCCCCCGCTGCTCAGTAGGCCATTGCACCAGCAGCCACCATGGTGCCGAGGCCAGGAAGAGATGCCACAGCCGGCCTCATAGAGGGCAATGCCGGCCCTGACGAGGCCCCAGGGGTGGAGCCGGAAGCGATGGGCCGCGCCTTGCAGGAAGCTGAGGAAAGAGGCACGGCTGCCTCCGGGGCAATGGGAGAGCGTCTACACCTATCAAGGGGGATGGGGGCAGGTGGGGGGGGGGATCTACATGCCATGGTGGTTCTGGGAAGGCAAAATGGTAATAAAAGCAGCAGCGAACGCAGAGCCGGGAGGACATTCCAGAGGTGGAATGTGACTGAGAGCAAGAGAGAAGAAGAGTGAGAAGGGGAGAGAGATTACGAGAGGGAGGAGGAACTCACCAACGGAGGAAGGGTAGCGACCCAGGGTGAAGTTAACCCCTCCCCCTGCCATTCTGAGGCCCTGCTGCGTCCCTTGTGTACCCTGCCTTCTCTCCCCAGAACCAGCCATGGCGTAGGGTTGTCACGGCCAGTGGGGGCCGTCCCACGGGGGACAAGGTGGGGCATGACATTAACACAGTCTCTTTTAACACTTATGAACTCCCAAGTCCATAAGAGCACAAGAAGTGCCTTGCAGGGCAACAGTAGGTGGGGCTAAGAGAGCTCTTTCCAGAACTGTCCTTGAGAGAACAGCTGTGCCAGAACTATGGCTTGCCCAAGGTCATCCAGCAACTGCAAGTGAAGGAGTGGGGAATCAAACCTGGTTCTCCCAGATCAGAGTCTGCGCACTTAACCACAACACCAAATTGGCTTCTTTATGTTTCTAGGCTCTTCTCTCCTGGCATCTCCAGTTAAAAGGACCCGTGGTAGGAGATGTGAAAAGCCTCTGCCTGAGGCCCTGGGCCTTACCTGCTGGTAAGAGTAGACAATACTGACCTCAATAGACTGGTGGTCTGATTCAGTAAAAGGCAGCTTTGTGTGTCTGTGTTCATCTCTTGACCTGGTTAAATATTTAAAAAAACCAAAATGATGTGGAGATGTCATGATATTAAGGCCTTTTCTCTGCCTCTGGATCAAAACATCCTGCAGGTTTTATCCTTCTGGGAAGAGGATGGCACGATAATGGCAGCCCAACATTTAAAAATTCTTCTCAAATACCAAACAGAGCACCCAGGTCCTTTAAAAGTCGTCTGTATATCAGCAATGCAATTAATTTAAGTTGATACTCTCAGTTGGTAGAAACCAAGCTTGGCAGTCCTTCCCAATGTCATTTTTCTCCAGCTAGAAGAAGAGGAGGAGGAGGAGGAGAGATTGGATTTATACCAACCCTTCACTACCCAAGGGAGTCTCAGAGTGGCTTACAATCTCCTTTCCCTTCCCCCTCCCCACAACAGACACCCTGTGCGGTAGGTGGGGCTGAGAGAGCTCTGACAGAAATGGCTCTTTTTCAAGAACAGATGTGCCAGAGCTATGGCTCGCCCAAGGTCATCCAGCAGGTGCAAGTGGAGGAGTGGGGAATCAAACCCAGTTCTCCTAGATTAGAGTCCACGTACTTAACCATTACACCAAACTCCAGCTAAAGAATCCTTCTTTGCAATGGCGAGTTCTTCGCTCTGTGGTGTTAGAGGGGAGATATAAGATGATCCCCCTGCAGGAGATAATTTGCCCTTGTGGTGCCAATGAGGTGGAAACAATTAAATATGTTCTGCTTTATTCTTGTTTCTATCAGGAAATTTGCCTAAAACTTATTTTTCCCATTGCTTAGAAGGTTTCCAGGCCATTCCAACTATGATATTTTAAGGAAGCTCCTTATGGGTGACAACCCTCAGACTACAGTCCGTGGTGTAATTTTTTTTTTTTTTTTTTTTTTGCAGTGGCCTGTAAAATACATATAGTCAAAGCGATGGTATTCCCAGTAGTAATGTTGGACCATAAGGAAGGCCGAGTGCCAAAGAATAGATCCATTTGAATTCTGGTGCTGGAGAAGACTTTTGAGAGTCCCTTGGACTGCAAGGAGATCAAATCAGTCAATCCTAAAAGAAATCAACCCTGACTGTTCCCTGGAAGGCCAGATACTGAAGCTGAAGCTCAAATACTTTGGCCACCAAATGAGAAGGGAGTACTCAATGGAGAAGACCCTGATGCTGGGAAAGATTGAAGGTAAAAGAAGAAGGGGACAGCAAAAGATGAGATGGTTAGACAGTGTTATTGATGTGACGAACTTGAAGTTGGGCGAACTCCAGAGGACAGCAGAAGACAGGAGGGCTTGGCATGATGTGGTCCGTGGAGTCATGAAGAGTCGGACTCGACTGTGTGACGGAACAACAACAACGTAAAATTCGCCAGGAAATCTGGCATACTGAATCTAAATTTTAGCTAATTTTATCATTATATTTTCTATCTGTATATTGGTTATTATGGTTGACTCCTTTGCTTGAGTTTCCTTTGTTTTGAGCTGTCTTCTTTTGCCTGTAACTTACATTGTTGTGATTTGTGCTGGTCATTGACAGAATAAATCTGATTGATTGATTGATTGGCTGGCTACCTTTTCCTTTCCTGCTTGAGAGACAGTGTGGGGTAGCGGTTAGACCATCTGACTAGGACTCAGACTAGGACTCAGGCCAGTAATACACTCTCCACCTAACCTACCTCACAGGTTTGTTGTGAGGGAAACGAGGAAATGGAGAATGTTGTAATCCACTTTGCGTCACCTTACTTTTGATATTTAGGAGGCAGTTGAAGATGGTTTAATTCAGAACGGTATTTGATTCTCTACTTCTGAGCAGTTCTAAATTTTGGGTTTAATGTGTGTGTGTGGGGGTGTATTTTATGTATTCTTTTGACCTGTATAGCCTAGGCTAATCTGATCTAATCAGATCTCAAAATCTAAGGAAGGTTGGCCCTGGTCAGTATTTGGATGGGAAACAGCCAAAGAATACCAAGGTCATGACGCAGAGGCAGGCAATGGCAAACCACCTCTGAATGTCCCTTGTCTTGAAAACCCACATGGTTGCCATAAGTCAGCTGTGACTTGATGGCAAAAAATATCTATTTTTATGATCATGATTCTGCTTATACGGCAAACTGCTTTGAGTTTCAGTAGGTAGAAAGGTGGCAGACAATGGATGGATGGATGGATGGATGGATGGATGGATGGATGGATGGATGGATGAATAGATGGATGGATGGTTGGATGGATGGTTGGATGGATGGTTGGATAGATGGCTGGATGGATGGTTGGATGGATGGATGGATGGATGGATGGGGGAGAGAGAGAGAGAGAGGAATAAGTAAAGTATCTTCAGGTATTTCCCAAATAGAAAGAGATGCTACATAGCTGTGCTTTGGAGATTCCACTGGGGTAAGCCTGCTCTTCTTGTTACCCCAAGCATATAAACTCTCATGTCCACCCTTGTTTGCATAAGTCCTTTTTGGACTCCCTTTCTTGGTCACACGCAAAGACAACAACAGGCATGCTGAGAGAGGAGTGTGTGTGTGTTTTCAATAAATGCCTGGGTCCTAACAAACCGACTTCTCTTACCTGGCAATGAAGACAACAAATCAGAGGCTGTTAAAGAATCACATCCACTTGAAAGGCAATTGAGGCATTCGCTCAGAAGTTAATCAGGCTTTCTTGCCCAGAAGACATGTGTGCTTGGCACCAAACTCATTCACAGCAGAGAATCAAATTTTGTGGCTCTTTTTGCCACATACACATGTGGCTCTTTTTGCCACATACACACACCCCTTGCTGTTGACAGCTTAGTGCTCCAGCCAAGAAAACGTACAGCGCTCGACTCCCAAGTGACAACATGCTTAAGTTTGAGTGTTGAGGTTCACGGCTCTCTCACTGGCAGATTAATCACGCAGTGGCACTTTGAAGGGCTTTATCCCTCCTTAGGAAATGGAGAAATGCCAGGGCTGTACGCCTTATTCTGTCAACAACAGCAAATATATTTGTAATATTCTGCCATACTAGCAAATGACAGTTGCAATGGGAAGTCTGCCTATGCAGCTCTAAGGAACCTTGATGGAAGAGACCCAAGGCTTCCACAGACAGGGTAGCCTTATTTTGGTTTCAAAGCACTATCCCCACATGCAGCAGTTGTCGGGGGGGGGGGGGGTTCCATCAGAGTGCATGGCAGTCATTCAGTTCTATGGGGGAAAGAGAAGGGATGTACTCAGAACAAATATTTGGAAGAAAGCTTGATGAATGTCACTTATTGAATCTGGTACTTCTTCTATTCTTTTCATACATAAACATTCCATTTCTCATCCTCTGAGGAACCTCTACAAATCTGGCTCCTGTCGTTGTCTGCAGTTCAGTCTGGACTTTATACATGCTTTATATGCATTGGATATGTGATACTTTCATAATGATAATACATATCCAAATACGTATTCAAGTTGTACGACAACTCACCAACAGAAATTGGGTGGAAATGATGCAACTCGATTCTGTGATTTGGGATGGGGCCATGGGTCAGACCTTGCCATGTTATTGGCTTGGTTGTCATGGGGATGGGATGGAGGCAACTTGGGATTTTAGGTTTCTGTTCAGCCGTCCTGTTATCTCAGCTGGCCTGCAGGAGTAGTCTTGAATGTCTGCTCTGCCTGGGATCATCTTTCTCCTTTGAACCAGTGTCCGTCATTCTGGTGGGCTCCTGCCTGTCCCCTGATTGGCCCTGAGCCATTCCTACACTGTATGCTTTTAGTATAATCGCTTGCTTCGTGCCAATACACCTTAGATCTAACAAAGTTACGTTAAGCACCTGAAGTACTTCAATGTCTCAATAAACTGCATTCTTTGAAATGGCTGGTGTTGGGAACTGATTGCTTTAGGGGTCTGACAACATGGCTCAGTGGTAGAGCACCAGTTTTGCATTCAAAAGGTCCCAGGTTCAGTCCCTGGCCTCTCTAGTTAGAAATGTCTGGAGGAGGAAAAGGAGGAGATTGGATTTATTTCCCGCCCGTGACTCACTTGGGCCGCGGTCACACGGCCCCCTTTAAATCTGGGAGGTTTCCCGGATCTAAAGGGGCCACATTTATCCACCGCGGGTTGGGATGTTTACACATCCCAACCCTTGCGGCATCGTCGCCAGCCGCGGCGGGATTGGTGGCCGCGGTGTGAACAGCGGCGGCAGCGGTGGAAGTGGCGGTGGTGGTGGAAAAGGCGGCCGCAGCGGCGAAGACGGCTGTGTGGAACGGCGGCGGAGGCAGCCCCAGAAGCGGCGGTGGCGGCCAAGGACCCGCCACCGCCTGGTGAGTGGGGGATTTCCCCCCCCTTTTACACTTGGGTGCATGAGTGGCCATGCGCCCAAGTGTAAAAGGGGGGAAAAAATGGCAGGGGGGCCATCTGGACTGCCCTGCTCTCACAATGCTTGCGAGAGAGGGCTGTCCAGATAACCTCAAATGCGGGTTCCTCCCACGACTCCCGGGAAAACACTAGTTTTTCCCGGGGTCGGTAAATGCGGGAGCAACCCGCATTGGAGCCCACTTCGCCGTGGGACTCACTGCAGGCCTATGTAGACGGCCCCTTTAAATGTGGGAGGAAGCAGCCCTTCCTCCTGCATTAAGGGGCCGTGTGACCGCGGCCTTGGAGTCTCAGAGTGGCTTACAAACTCCTTCCCCTTCCCCTCCCCACAACAGACACCCTGTGAGGTAGGTGGGACTGAGAGAGCTCTGAGACAGCTGTCCTTGAGAGAACAGCTGGTACAGAGCTATGGCTTGCCCAAGGTCATCCAGCAGGTGCAAGTGGAGGAATGGGGAATCAAACCCGGCTCTCCCAGATTAGAGTCCATGCACTTAACCACTACAGCAAACTAGCCGTAGTAAGTGAAATAGAAGTTCTTTACTTGAGACCTTGGAGAGCTGCTGCCAGTCAGAGTATTCCTTGATAGAGCAATGGATGGGGGACCTTGTGGGGGTTTTTGGGGGGGGGGCTGTGGCTCAGTGGTAGAACACCTTCTTGGCATGCAGAATGGCCCAGGTCCACTCTCTGGCATCTCCAGTTAAAAGGATTTGGCAGTAGGTGATGTGAAAGACCTGAGACCCTGGAGAGCCGCTGCCAGCCTGAGTAGACAGTATTGATACTGATGGACTAAGGGTCTGATTCAGGGTAAAGCACCTCCTGTTGTTCGTGTGTTCATGGACTGACTCAGTAGAAGTGTCAGAATCTGCTGATTCAGACAAGGATTTCTGGGGTCCTTTGCTCTTATGCTATATTATACCCTGTTGCTATGTTGCTTTGCTTTGCTTTGCTTTGCCTATTGCTATCAGTTGCCCACTTTGTAACCATACCTTTTGCCATCTGATAGATCATTGCAAATGTATGCTATGTGACCCCAGGTTTATGGCTTTGACCAGGCCTGGTCTATGTAACTGTGTGCCCGGGAGAGCGACAACTTCAAAGCATGGGAACAATGGGCCTCTCACACTCCTGCCTCCGCATTCCATTCAACCCGGCTGGGAAGACAAGGGGAGGACAGGGACTATTTCTTATCAACGTGCAAAAGCCTTGAGGGAAGCATTTGTTATGTGAATATGGTTACATCTGAGGGTCTGGTTTGGGAAGGGAAATTTACAGCTTAACACCTAGCTTTCTTTCCTGTGGGAAGCAAACGGCCAGAGACCCCTTTTGCCCGCCGTTTTTTCCCTTTGGTGATTGGTTACCTATGGGCAATTCAAATTGTACTGAAGGGTATATTAGACCTGCTTCTATTGTATGCGTTATCTCTGACAATAATCCGAGGACCTGTACCAATGTAGAAATCGGAAATAAAGAACTGTGTTTCATCAACAAAGATCTGATCCTTGACTACTTTGAGCAGAAGCCTCACAAGAAGGCAGTTTTATGTGGGTGTTCTTGTGACCTGGACCACTCAAATTGCATTGGGATGTTATTGACAGATTGGTTCAATTTATATCCTGTTTTTTTATTATTTGCATGCTCTAGGCACATAGCAAATCCAAAATATATGCATGTATTAAATTAATTCAACGCAACAGAAAACTGAGAAGCAGACCCTGCTAATGGAGACTGATTACTCAAGCTACCCCAGAAAGAAGAAGAAGAAGAAGAGATTAGATTTATACCCCGGCCTTCACTCACTTGGAGTCTCAGAGCGGCTTACAAACTCCTTTCCCTTCCCCTCCCCACAACAAGCACCCTGTGAGGTAGGTGGGGCTGAGAGAGCTTTTTCCCAAGCTGTCCTTGAGGGAACAGCTGGTACAGAGCTATGGCTTGCCCAAGGTCATCCAGCCAGGTGCAAGTGGAGGAGTGGGGAATCAAACCCGGTTCTCCCAGATTAGAGTCCGCGCACTTAACCACTACACCAAACTGGCTCAAAGAAAGGACTGCAAATGGTGGCATTCTGTGGTTCCCTATATCACTGTATCCTGGTTGTTGTTGGTATTGGTGCCAGGTTAGATGGAAGTAAAGGTAAAGGTTTCCCTTGCTCAAAAGACAGTCAGATCCGACTCTAGAGGGCAACACTCATCTCCATTCCCAAGCCGAAGAGCCAGCACTGCCTGAAGACTTCTCCATGGTCATATGGCCAGCATAACTAGATGCTGAGGCGCACAGAACACTGTTACCTTCCCACCAAAGCGGTACCTATTTATCTACTTGCAATTTCTTGCTTTCAAACTGCTAAGTTGGCAGGAGCTGGGGCCAGAGACGGGAGCTCACTCCGTCACGCAGCACTCAGGTCTCGAACTGCCGAGCTACCAACCTTCCGGTCGGCACCTGAGCATCTTAAGTCCTGAGCAATTTTCTCTTCTCGATTATTCTTGCAAGAGTTCCTACTGGGTAATAACTTGGAGGTGATGCTCATGAAGTTAAATGTAGCCCCCCCCCCCGAAAGCCCTTCCATGTGGACACTCCATTGACGCTGAAAAGGCCTCTGCATTTGCAGCAACAATGAGAACCACACTCAGGACTAGTGGCATGAGAAAGCACCCACAGACAGGGTTGCCAGCACCCAGGTGGGGTCTGGAGATCTCCTGGAATTAGAACTGATCTCCAGGCAACAAAGATCAGTCCCCCTGGAGAACACAGCTGTTTTGGCGGGTGGGCTCTATGGCATAGTACTCTGCTGAGGTCCCGCCCAAAACTCCAGGCTCCACCCTCCAAATCTCCAGGCTGGCAACCCCACCCAAGGAGGATTCTGGGGCAGGACCACAGATGCACTCCCAAACTGCACAAGGGCAAGACTAACCAACTATATAAATTACAAAAAAACCGATTAAAGAATTTGAGGGAAAATGGAAAGCCTATTACGCCTACCTTAAATAAACCTTGAAGAGAGAAGATATGAGCTACTATTAAATTGGGTCTGAGTTGTAAGAAGTAACTAAAATATTATGGTTAATTTGTCGGAGGACTCTCTATCTGTCAATACACTCAAGGTTCCATAAATGTTTATTTAATTAAAATGCCCCATTGTTACATTTCATGTGGTTTTACAATGATAGTTTAAAACAATACTTTAAAATCAGCTAAGAACTGGTATGGTTTAATTTAGAAGAACGTAGTAGGAATGTTATGTTAAGGCGATGCAAGTTATATTTGAAGATTATAGAACTCTCAGTTTTAAAATAATACTGTCTTTTAAATAAATAGGGGCACTGTGTTTGGAAATAGAATTAAATCTCTTCCCATTTTCGTTGCAGCTACAGTGATAAGAAGAGGGGGGAAAGCAAAGAATGGAAATATGCTTGAATAAGCTTACATTTGACATATATGTTTTATATATTATACATTATACTTTTGGAAGTCCTTGATAACTATAAAAATTGAAAATCCTTTTTAATTCAACTTTTCCTTTCTTTTTTCTGTAACCCCATCTCTTTTTAAAAAAAAAAAAAAAATTAAAAAACCAATCGTGCAAGGGCTATTTGTTGGGCCTACTCCATGTGAATTGACCGTGCATATTAAAGATTGGTTCGCACATGCGGGCAGATATGATGGGAAGGAAGAAGGCAGAGGTAATAAAAAAAGATGGCATCACTTCAGACTGTGTGATTGATTCCCACTTCCCTTGCATTAAAAAAAAATCCATTCAATTAGAAAACTTGCACGGCAAGAAGAGATGTTCTATGCCTTACCTCTGCCTGTTGTTCCATTTTTAAAATTTAATTTGCAGGGAGTTCTTAACATAGCGTTCCAAAGTGATCCCCATTATGAAGGGTCCCCTGGCCTAGCTGGCTTGTATTTGTAGACCAGGCCAGAGGTGTGCCTCAGCGTTATCTGAAGGAGCTTTGTGGCAGATGGCAGAGATTCCCTAGCAAATGACCCCGTGGGCTCTCTACGTTTCAGATGAAAAGGACCAATTAACTCCACGGCCTTGTTTGCTGGCTGCAGAATCAAACACTCACCCTTTGTCAATATTTCCATGGTGACTTGGCAAATGGACCCATTGCAGGGAAGACAATTGCGTAGCATTGAGAGCCGAGCCTGGGTAGTATTGGGCGTACTCACTTCTGGCATTACCCTATAGCACAGAGCCAGATCCTTATAGCAAAGACCTCACCTTCGCTAAGCAAATAAGCCTCTCATTGGGAGGGATGAATTTGGAAGAGCAGAGGGCTCCTGGAGCAATTACTCTTCCATCAAAACCTGTCTACTCACTAGGAACGGGACTCCAGCCATCAATCTGGTTCGGATTCAGCAGTCAAGCGGCTGGTGCCAGTCGTAGCTGGGTACGACTGATAGCCATCAACTGAATTCCAAGAGGTTGTAGAGACAGAAAGCTCTTTAAAAATCAGCTAGCCGGGGGCCTAGCAGTCAGGTTCTTGATTTGTGAAGTATTTGTTCCCATCAAGGAATGATGGAGTACGTACAAGAGGAGAGGAGGAGAGGGTGGGAGAGGCAGCAGAGATGCCTAAGAGGTGTAAAGCATGAGGAGCTTGAAGCATTGGGAAGAGCGCTCCAGGGGGAAATCGGCAGAGCCAATCAAATTTCCAACGGCAAATCAGAAGCCTGGCCCCGCATAGCCACACACCCTTTCTAGAGACATTTGATGGGGAGCAACAAAGGTGTCAGCAGGTGCTGTGGTGCCCACGATGGGGATTACTGCTCTATCCCTACCCTTTGATCACTATGAACTTTTGTCTTGCCTATGCATAACACTCGCCCCCCCCCGTGAAAAGTAGCTGGGCTTTGAAGGTTCAGCATTTGGAGAGCTCCAAATTGACTTGTTGAGGAAAGCTTGAAGGCCCTCAAGGCCCACTGGGAGGGAAGAGGTTGCCAGATGGTGAGATTTCCCCTTCAATTATGCAGTATAAATTAATCAAGAGATAGCAGGAGGGAAAAGCCCATTGGCTAATAACCTCTCGTTCCTGCTCAGTCGGACTTCAAGCCCTTCCAGCTTCCCTCATCTATCAAAAGAGAGCCTTTGAAAATTCTAAACAGTCTGGCTGCTTTCTGTGGTAGTGAGTGAGAGATGAATAGCCAGGCGACTCCTCTCACTCCTGGGGTTTCCCCACACAATGCGCAAATGCTTTCCAACAAAACCTTCACAACCCTTAGGGGCTTGAAAATTGCTTTTGGAACCAAAGGTGGAAGCTGAGATTTGTAGGAAGCAGGCTTCTGTGGTCAGTGACACATTTTGTAACATTTCAGTTGTAACAGAATCACAACACCCACCATCCTGACACATAGGTCTGACTGTAGCACAGAGTCTGGTCCACACTACACAAGAAGATAAAAAGAGCCTTGCTGGATCAGACCAGTGGTCCCTTTAGTACAGCATCCTGTCTCACACAATGGCCAACCAGTTCCTCTGGAGGTCCAACATCAGGTCCAACAACAGGGCCTAGGTGTTGTCTCCTGGCACTGGGATTCAGAGGTTTACAGCTTCTGAATGTAGAGGATACCACTAGACACCATGGCTAGGAGCCACTGATAGACCTGTCCTCCACGAATCTGCCTTACCTAGTTCAGTTGACCAGAGACAAAACCATACCAAGTTACAGAGGTACACTTCTACTGTGGTGTGTTACCTAGGACATCACCATCCCTAAATCATTTTCAGGTGTTATATTTGGGGGGATCCAACTGTGTGCATACCAGGAGGATCCTCTCAATATACTGCTGTATCAGCAATGGGCACCATGTATATTTCCTTCTACTGTGTGTGCTTCACCAAAACTGGATTCACAGTAGTGTGGGTTTTTTTTTAATTTAGTTTGTGTCACACCCTGTCTTTCTACCCAATGGGGATCCAAGGTGGCTTACATCTTCTCCTTGCTTCCACGGTATCCTCACAACAACCCAATGAGATAAGTCAAGCTGAGTCTGTGTGGCTGGCCTAAGGTCACCAAGTGAGCTTCCACGGCAGAGAGGATATTCTTATCTGGGTCTCCCAGGTCCTAGTCTGACAATCGAAACACTACGCTGCGCTGGTGTATGGAACCAGAGAAGAACTATGGTGACATATTCAGATGAAATTGCAACTGCATATATTGGAAGGGTCATGGGTTGTGTATGTTTCCACAATGCATGGTGTGTACTCTAAATGGAACTTCTGAAAAGAGCTATTCTGATAGATAGATAGATAGATAGACAGACAGACAGACAGACAGACAGACAGATAGATAGATTTTTGTGTGTGTGTGTGTGTGTGTGTGTGTGTGTGTGTGTGTGTGTGTGCATGCACATGCTTGCCTGGATGTCATGGCTGACTTCCGGCAACCCCTACTGGGGGCTTGGACATTTTTCAGAGAGGTGGCTTGATTAACCTGCCTCTGCGTCCCACCTCTGGTAATCCTTGGAGGTCGACCTTCCAAGTACTTACCAGAGTTGGCCCTGCTTAGCTTCTGAGATCTGACAAGATCAGGCTTGTTGGGGCTGTCCAGGACAGGGCTTGAAAAGGGCTATTCTTATTTTAACATGACCAACTTGCCCCAAAGGCTGAGTGTCACTGCATTAATGTTTTCCGCCTTCGGTTATGTCTCACTGAAACCCTTAAAAGCAAATAGTGAACCAACCTGGATGGCCCCGGCTAACTTGATCCCATCAGATCTCAGAAGCTAAGAAGGGTCGACCCTGGTTAGTATTTGGATGGGAGACCACCAAGGAAGTTGCTATGCGGAGGCTGGCAATGGCAAACCACCTCTGTTCGTCTCTTTCCTTGAAAACCCTACAGGGTTGCCATAAATCAGCTGCGACTTGATAGTACTTTACACACACACAATATTTCCTATCCAACCCTCAGTCAACCAATCAGCCAACCTTGTTTCAGCTTCTTATAGGCCCCCCTTCCATTTTGCTCCATGGCGGCTGTAGAACTAGTTGATGGGCAGAGAGACCCAAAATGCTAAACGAATGAGTCGATGAAAATGTTTTTCATCTGAATTTCAGCCTCTCCCTGCAAGTTGTTATTGGAAAGCCTGAAGCAGTGCTCTTTAAATATTCAAGGAGATCAGTCCAAGTGTGTTAGAGGCTGGGTGAACGGTCGATTTTTTTAAACCTTAATAAATATAAAAGGTATGGGAGACTTACATAACTGGCAAGACCTCTGTCAGTGAAAAGACGAATGATGTATGGCCCCTGTCAGGCCGCTGATATAAGCAGTGCACTGCCTGGAAAATACCTGTAGGGTTGGGAGGCCAGTCCATTCACAAAAGACTTGTCCTGGTTGTTACTTGTTAGCATTAACGTAGTGGATTTGAAGTCAGGGCGATTTTGGTCTGTGGCAAAACCTACTCAGCAACATTGCCATTCAAGAAAGGCAGTTCACAAGGTGACTGCCGCACAGAGGAGACTCTGCTCTGCTCTTAGCAGGATAAAAGGCAGGAATATGGAACAGACCAATCCTCCATGACCAATACAAACAAGGAGGTGTATCCCTACGATCTAGATCAAATCAAGCCTGAACTCTCCCTAGAAGCTAAAATGACCAAACTGAGGCTGTCATATTTTGGTCACGTTATGAGAAGACAAGAGTCACTGAACACCCCCATCCCCAATAATGATAGGGAAAGTCAGGGGTCCGTTGGAGCGGGAGCGCACAGGAGCACAGCTCCGGGAGTGAGAAGCCCAGGGGGCGGGCACATGACCAAGCCCCGCCCCCTCCTCGGCTTCCCTGAGCAGTGCAGAGGCGCAGCGCCCTGGGGAAAGCCCTGCTAGGGTCTTTATTGTTTTTAATGTTTTGTTTTAATATTGATAATTTTATCATTGTTCCTTTTATGATTGTGTGCTGCTTTTCCAGAGACTTGCTCAAGGTGGCATATACATTTTCTAAGTATACCATTTTTTGTCTGGGCACATGGCACATAATCACTAACCCTTCAGCAGCTTCCACCTTATCAGTTTGGTGTAGCGGTCAGGAGTTGGACTCTAATCTGGGAGAACTGGGTTTGATTCCCCACTCCCCCACACGCAGCTGCTGGTGTGACCTTGGGCCAGTCACAAGTTCTCTAAGAGCTGTTCTCTCAAGGGCAGTTCTGGAAAGACCTCTCTCAGCCCCACCTACCTAACAGGGTGTCTTGTTGTGGGGAGGGGAAGGGATGGGTGGTGCACATGTCTTGGGTATCTCAATTCTACTTGAAACCTGGTGGTTTCAAGGGAGCAGGAAGAGAATAAGGGTGTGTTCTTTATGCTTATTTTTACTGCACAAAGTATTGGATGGGGAAGGGAATGGAGGAAGAGCAGGTCAGTTTCACTCACCTGTGGAATGGAGCCTGAGGGGTGGGTGTTGCCTTCTGACACACTTCCGGTATGTTAGGGGTGTGTGTGGCATATGCAAATGAGTCATGCAAATGAGCTCCTGCACCTCCTTTTCTACAAAATGACCCCTGGGGAAAGTTGAAGCTAGCAGGAAAAGAGGAAGACCCAACATGCGACTGGTTTACTGGAGCAAGGGAGCCACAAAGGCCCTCAGTTTGCAAGACCTGAGCCAGGCTGTTTACAATAGGATGTATGGAGGTCATTAACTCATCGCGCCACCACAAGTCGAAGCAATTTGACAGCGCTTAACACACAAACACATAATCCCAAAGATTTGTAAATTCAGGCCTTGAAGGTTTTTTTAAAAAATTAGAATTTGTGACTTGAATTGGACATAGAAGCAAACCTGTAGCAGTGCTAAGACTGAAGTCCTGTGATCTCTTCTTAATGCTCCTGGTAACAAAGGGTCTGGTGTGGTCTGCAGCACTGGCAGAAACTTCTGAACAATCTTTAAGGGCAGCCCAAGTAAGAGGCATTACAGTAATCCAGCTATACATTGCTGCTGCATGAGTGAAAGATGCAAGATCCTGACCAGTGAGGAACAGCTGTGGCCAGCTCATCAAAGCGAAGATTGTTCAAATTGCTGCCACAACTTGTGTCAGGAGTTAGGCAGCCATTTGGCTGGACACAGTGTTCCATCAGTGGAAGATGCTGATGGTCACAATGCTTCCCCACTTTCCCTCCCCTCAAGCAGTCCCTTCCGAGCCTGAGAAAGCTGATTCCATGAGTTGAGGGATGCAAGTGGAACAATAGCCATAAATGTTGGTGAACAGCAGGGAGGCCAAGGAAGGGGGAGAAATCAGACTTCTTCTTTCGTCTGTGGTCCTTTCTGCACTAGACCTGGTTCAACCTTGTCCCCGAACTAACATCCTGCACTACACATGAGTTCACCCCTGTAATTATCTCAGGGTATTTTTTACATTCTACACTACATTCGAGTTCACCCCTGTAATTATCTTGGGGTATTTTTACATCCTACACTACACGTGAGTTCACACCTGTAATTATCTCGGGGTATTTTTACGTTCTACACTACACTCGAGTTCACCCCTGTAATTATCTTGGGGTATTTTTACATCCTACACTACACGTGAATTCACACCTGTAACTATCTCGAGGTATTTTTACATTCTACGCTACACTCGAGTTCACCCCTGTAATTCTCTCGGGGTATTTTTACATCCTACACTACACGTGAGTTCACACCTGTAACTATCTCGAGGTATTTTTACATTCTACACTACACTCGAGTTCACCCCTGTAATTATCTCGGGGTATTTTTACATCCTACACTACACGTGAGTTCACACCTGTAATTTTCTCGGGGTTTTTTAATATTCTACAGTACCCTCGAGTTCTCCCCTGTAATTATCTTGGGCTATTTTTTTTTGTTTCCACATTACATTGAGGTCACCCCAGTTTCGCCCCACATTTGTCCCGGGATAAATGGATGCTGTTATAACCAGGGATAAATGCAAGGTATTGTGTCGCGAGATTAAACCAGGGGTGAGATCCAAGTGCGGAAAGGACCTGTGAGTAGAGCACTGTTGATAGAAAGGGAGGAGCAGTTTGGCCCCTTTCCCACTTCTTACTTTGTCTCACCGGCTCATGTAGTTGTTATTATTCCACATGGGACTCCTGTGATTACGGAAATTAAGCTTCCCAGGGTCAGGAAGCACTGTTTGGAAAGCGAAAATCTGGGGAAAATCTGTGATCCTTGCAGGAACAGATTTCTGAATCCCATCCATTGCTCCCACTGCATACCCCTCTTGCCTCTGAGCTGACAAACAGATCCGATTTGTAGTGCATGGGGATGGATTTGATACTGATGTCTCCCTGTTCTCCTGTGTCATTGATTGCATATCCTTTAGTTGCACGGCCATCCACTGCACAGTTTAGTTTGCTCAGCCAGATGACAAAACAAATATGGATAATTTGCAAATGCATAAGCAATTTCAGGCAAAATAAACAGACAGTCCGCCCCAGCCATCAGAGTCCATCACAGAATTACAGGAACAGAAAATTCTTGCAGGTTCATGCGATTGGGTACGTTGCGCTAGAAGTGAGATCCTCGTGGAGTCCTGCCTGCTTTACCGTACGCTGCAACACAGCACTGTGATGCGATTCCAAACCAAGCAAGGTACAAAACTGGGTGTTGTCACCATTCCAGTCTGACACTGGCACTCGGCCGAGCGGCACCTGCTGGTTCCGCTTTGTTGACAGGTACAAATCACCAAGCCATCAAGGCGAGAACTGCCAAACAGACAACAACCCGCTTGCTGATATCCAAAGGTAATTACTTAGCCTGGAGCCTTAGGAGGCCTTTTTTCTAAAGAGAAGCAGGTGGGCTGCCAGAGTTGCCTGCACAGTTGTTTGGAATTTAATAAGACCCACGCAAAGCAGAGATGTTTTGCAAAGGGCACCAGAAAAGGCAACATCCTGTGGGTCCGAGGTACCCGTCTCCCGCTCTGTTTTCCAAACTCTTTGCAGAGTTTCCTTCCAACTTGTTTTTCCTTAATTATGCTTGCAAACCCCAATGTATTTCTCAATGCATGCTAACAAAGTTCAGCAATAACTTAAAGAGACTGCATTCTGCTACAGTGCCAGGGAATTGGAGACCCCCATCCCCTTCGGCCATTGTGTTTAATTAGGTGGCTCTTTTAGTGATGCACATTGTGTCAGCTAATTAGCTGGGCCTGGACAACAGCCGTCCAATTCCTCCTTTCAAGGTTCTATTGCTCCCCCATCATTCTTGCAATAGATTTAACTTTCTGGTTAAGGGACGGGAATGACTGTAGACCACAGATGGCCAAATGCCATTGTGTCATCTACCTGGCTTTGTCAACAAGAGTGGAGGACATCTCCAAAATGGATGGGGTTGGCATTTGCAGAGGAAAGAGAGAGTTAATTCCACTCCTCGTCGCTTGCTAGAAGCACTTGATGGGAATGTCCAGCAAAGCTTTTTTTCAAAAAAAAAATCAGGATAAATGGAGAACAACTGCAACTGCAAATTTGTGTCAGTTCCTATGAAGAAGAGCTATTTGTTATTGTTATATGGACATTAAGAGGCTGGCTAATTCTGGGCGAAGCTGGATTTAGTGATTAAAAAACAAACACTTTGGGGTCTGCAGGGAATGTATGGAAGAGGCCGAGGTACCTGATACACAAAGATGTAAAGGGTTGGATGTTTGGCAGCAAAAGAGGTCACCAAAAACTAAAATGGACTACGGCTAAATTGAAAGGACTTAGCCTACCCTTATCACTTTCAACACTTTCTGGTTTTGTATGCATAACTTGCAAAATGAGCATAATTGGCTGCAAAACAATACATTATGCACCACAGTGGGATCAAGGGCCAGTTCACCCCAGTGTCAAGGGTCAAGGGTTCACCCGGGGTCAAGTTTTCCCAGTGTTGTGGGCAGAGGTGATGACTTCACCGGGTGACATCAGAAAAGTCTCTACTGCACTGTAGCTTTAAAAATGGAAATGTAATTCCTTAGGGGGAGGTCCCAGCGTCCATAACTACTGACACGGATACTGCCGATGAGAGGCAGGTTTGAGGCTTGGGGCAGAGTTTGCACGCAGAGTTTGGGAATGAGCATGGAGACAGAAACAAAAGTAATGCGCATCCCCTAGTATCCAGTTTGTTTATGAAGTCCATCCTCTCCTTCTTTATCTGCCTGTAGGACGGGGTGAGTCCTGCTTCCAGGGGAGAGGGAAAAGGAGTGGCACAATATGTTTGGTGAAGCGGCCGTGACTGATGATGTGCTCTGCCAACATGGCATTGCAAGGGCACTCCCACGCATTACTGATGCTACCAGGGATCATTTCGTGGGGGAACGAGCGGGAACGGTGGTCCGGGAGTAAGAAGCCCGGGGGTAGGGAACCCAGCCATGCTTGCATGCCTGCCATCTGCTTTCCAGACATGCCCTCCTTTTTCTCTGAGCCTCTCCGCTTTTGTGGAGAAACTCGGGGAAGTGGGGGCGGGATTTAAATGCCTTTCTTTCCTTTCCCCATCTGGGGAAGAGAAAGAAGTGCATTCTAAACATGCCTGGATTCCCCTGCCTGATCTTCTCCAGGTGCCCTGCAGCACAGGGCACCTGGAGAAGATCAGGTAGGGGAATCCCTTGGTCAGGGGGTGTGGCATATGCATATAAGTTAGGCTAATGTTATGCTAATGAGCGCCTGCACCTCTTTTTCTAGGAAATGACCCCTGGATGCTACCTATGTTCATTGCAAGTGTCTGTAAGTACAAGACTTGCTTGATAAGAGTGAACGGCAGACATTCGTTGATAGGAGAGAAACTTTAGAGGTACCCAGGGGACACCACAGGGAAGGAGGCCTGTTCCTAGGGACCCCAGGCATTACTGGTGAAGCCTTTTGTCATCCGCAGAGCTCTGTCTTGGGTTCCATTCTTTGGCCAAACTAGAGTGGAAACTGACTTTTATATCTAGAGATGAGTCTCATGTCTTGTTGACTTCAACAACTACGTTGTTCTGTGTCCCTCTCTCCCGCCCCATTCTACGACCCCGGCCCAACGGTATTCTTTTATCTTACCAGGAATCTTTGTGGTTAGGTTCAAATGTTATCAGATCTTGCAATTGATTTACACCACCTGATGTCATCACATTTTGTAGTCCTCCTACAGACTGACTGAAAGTTTTTTTTTCTTTTTTTATCATGCCTGTAGTCGTCCTTTGAGAGCCAGTTTGGTGTAGTGGTTAAGTGCGCAGACTCTAATCTGGGAGAACTGGGTTTGATTCCCCACTCCTCCACTTGCAGCTGCTGGATGACCTTGGGCAAGCTATGGCTCTGTACCAGCTGTTGTCTCAAGGACAGCTTGGGAAAGAGCTCTCTCAGCCCCACCTACCTCACAGGGTGCCTGTTGTGGGGAGGGGAAGGGAACGGAGTTTGTAAGCCGCTCTGAGACTCTGAGTGAAGGGTAGGGTATAAATCCAATCTCTTCCTCCTCTTCTTCTTCCTTTGGTCCCAGTGAGAAGAGTGGACTATGAAAAAGAAGTGTTAAGAAAACCAACTACCAGCAGGAGAGGGAGGTGTCATGGACTTCCTCCATTTGCCACAGTGCTGCTGGTTTCAGAAGATTAACAGGCAGCACTCAACAATATTGGAAATTGTGGGTAGAATATAAGGAGGATATAATTAATATTTGTAATTAACTGGTGTTATTGTGAACTGCTTTAAATCAGGGAAGAAAAGCTGTACAAAGATACAGTATATAAATAAATACTCTGAGCTCAGCAAATGCTCCATTACTTATCTATGGGTTGGTTTCACTGTCTAAAATCAGTTCCCCAGCTCTGCGATTAGCATTTTTCACCAAAGAGCTGTCCTTGAAAAACACAATTCCTCCCACATTAATGTGGTAATACAAAGTAGGGAGACCTGTTTGAACAGCAAAGCCAAACAGAAGTTGAAGTGTTAAACCCCTCTTTCTCCTTGGCATTACCCAAGGCAAACCGAAGCTCCACAAATTTTCTGTCTGCATTTTACGGATGCAGTAAGACACTGATCTTTGTCTCCTCCATTAAACCGAAGGCCTAAGGGCCAACTGAGAGCTAACGTTGTCTATGACTGAACATGTGATGCTCAGAAGGATTCTCCTCAAATACAAATTGGGTGTAAGCACTCTCCTCTCTGAAGGAGATAATTACTCTTAAATGTAAAGAAAGACATTGATGTTGAACAAAATCTATTGCCAGGAGGCAAATCAGTTTTTGGGAGAGTGCTACTTAATAACATGTTTTTCTTTCCCCTTCAGTCCATTAGACACATGTAAATCAGCCAGCCTGGAAGTCTATGTCTTTCCATCATTGTTTATCCAAATGGGAGTTGTGTGTGCAACACACTTTGGCATGAGGACATGCACACAAAGAGACGGGCAAGTTGTCTGATTCATCCAGGAAGTTGTTCCTTCAGGTCGGAATCCCAGGATCCTAAAAAGAGCCAGGCCGTGCTTCCTTTGGACTGCAGCTTACATCATATTTTTGTTAATTGCACCTTTAAAAACAATTGCCTGCTTTAAACTGGCCAAATACAAAAATGCTTACACCAGAAGAAACTGGCTTGAATGGAGACAAAGAGAGCCAACTGTTTTGAGTGCCAAATATTTGGAAGAGGCTCAAAACAGACTGAGACGGGGTTCTCAAAAAGCAGGGCCAACAGTCGCTAATGAAGTTTTTAAAAATTAAATTAAGTTAGAATTGGTTTAAGATGCTTTCCCTCTAACAAGTGCATGGAGTGGTGAAGAAGAAGAGGAGAAGATTGGATTTATACCCCACCCTTCACTACCCGAAGGAGTCTCAGAGTGGCTTACAATCTCCTTTCCCGTCCCCACCCCACAACAGACACCCTGTGAGGTTGGTGGGGCTGAGAGAGCTCTGAGACAGCTGTCCTTGAGAGAACAGCTGGTACAGAGCTATGGCTTGCCCAAGGTCATACCAGCAGCTGCATGTGGAGGAGTGAGGAACCAAAACCTGTTCTCCCAGATTAGAGTCTTTGCTCTTAACAACTACACCAAACAGCAATAAGTAATCAAAGCAGAGGCCATAACATAATATATTTTTTGTATTTATTTTATGGGGTTTCTATCCCACCCTCCCTCACAAGCGGGCTCAGGGTGGGTCACAACAGGTAAATAAAACAGTTAAAATTAATACGCAATACATACAGTTAAAAACCTGTAACTGCAATGGTATGACACATGGTGGCAAGCTCAAATAAACAAAGATCCCGGACGTAAGCTGCAGGTATGCCCTGGGGCCAGCCCATTGGGAGGTGGGCGGAGCAGTCCACTGGGGGAGCAACCTGATAAAAGTGCACAATTCAAGGCAGGCTAAAGCAGATTGGGGCAAATTAGGGGGTGGGAGGCTGATGTAATTCGACACCGGCTGCCTCAACCAAAGGCCTGGTGGAGCAACTCTGTTGTACAGGCCCTGTGGAATGGCAGTAAGTCCTGCAGGGCCCTCCTCTCATCAAGGAGAGTGTTCCACCAGGCCAAACCCATGGAAGATTCTGGCCCCGGTCGAGGTCAAATGGATGTCTTTGGGGCCAAGGATTAACCAAAGATGTTGTTCAGCTGAGCAAAAGGCTCTTCGGGGGACAACGAAAAGAGCAGTGAAAACCAAATATCAATAAAAATTGTTATCCTACTTCCTCCTGACAATCCAAGAGTGTGTGTGTGTGTATACACACACACACACACATACTCTTGGAGATTTGTGGGTGGAGCCAGGGAAAGACAGGGACCGCAGAGGGGTACAATGCCACAGAGTCCACCCTCCAAAGCATCCATTTTCTCCAGGGGAACTGATCTCTGCAATCTGGAGATGAGCTGTCATTCCAGGAGATCCCCAGGTCCCACCTGGAGGCTGGCATCCCTGCCTAGAACAGATGGTGAGGAGCATTTTGATATCCCTCTTGCATTTTGATATCCATTTGCCCAGCTTTGGAATGATTTGTTTTATTACATTTGTAGCCACTCTCACATAAGAACATAAGAGAAGCCAATGTTGGATCAGGCCAGTGGCCCATCCAGTCCAAAACTCTGTCACACAGTGGCCAAAAACACCAGGTGCCCTCAGGAGGTCCACCAGTGGGGCCAGGACACTAGAAGCCCTCCCACTGTTGCCCCCCACACAAGCCCCAAGAATACAGAGCATCACTTGTCCCAGACCGAGAGTTCCTATTTATAAAGGTAAAGGTTTCCCTTGCTTGAAAGCCAATCAGATTTGACTCTAGGGGGTGGTGCTCATCTCTGTTTCCAAGCCAAAGAGCCAGCGCTGTCCAGCACTGTGCTCAGAATGCTGTTACCTTCCCACCAAAGTGGTATCTATTTATTTACTTGCAATTCCTTGCTTTTGAACTGCTAGGTTAGCAGGAGCTGGGGCCAGGAGCTCACTCCATCACGCAGCACTCGGGTCTCGAACTGCCAATGTTCCAGCCAGCAGTTCAGCATCTTAACCTATACCTTGTGGCTAATAGCCACTGATGGACCTCTGCTCCATGTGTTTATCCAATCCCCCCTTGAAGCCGTCTATGCTTGCAGCCACCGCCCCTTCTTTCAGTGTGTGATTTGCATGCATGCAGAATGCACACTGATATTATTGATAATCCTCTTTGTTGCATGCACACTGATACGGTAAATTTTGTCATCGGGTCCCCTCCCCCTGGGACATTAACACAGTGCTGATGAGGCAGGCCAGTGTTGTCAACTTCGCAAGTGAAAACGAGCCTTCTGTTTTATTGTTTCAGCTGAGAATTTCAGAGGATTGCCATGCTGGTCATCAGCAGATTTGAGTCCTGGAGCACCACAAAGGCCAACGAGATTTCAGGGGTATAAACTTCCCAGAATCCAAACTCAGATACCTTGTTTCAGCCAAGTAGTTGCTAAGTAGCTAGCTCATCCCCAGGTGTTCATCTGACCTCCAAAATCCCTTTTATCTGTCCTGCTTTCAGCTGTCAGGTAGGCAGCAAGCACCAATACAAGCAGGCTGGCAGGGCTACAGCAAGCCTTTTGGGAACTGTTAAACCAGCAAAGCTTCCAGACTTCTGCGGGCTTATGTGTGAGGCTGGGATTCCCCATCCTTTCTGATAACCCAGTTGAAGATCTGGATTCTGTCAATAACTGCTACACTTCATCTCTTTCATGGGAGAGACTGGAGGAAAGCAGAGCCTGGCTGCTTGTCGCGTCTTCCTTTGCTGGTAGGGTTGCCAGCCAGGTGGTGGGTGGGTGGAGATCTTCTGGGATCAGAACTGATCTCCAGGTGACAGAGATCAGTTGAAATACATGCATTTATTTGAGAACAGTTTTTAAAAAAGCATATAAGGGCCCAATGAAAGCCTGCTTCCTATTGAGGACATTTTGGCTCATACTAATCGGTTACGTTGTTACTTTCTGGGCCACAGTTGGAAGATACACAAAAGCAGGGGTCCGTTGGAGCGGGAGCGCACAGGAGCGCAGCTCCGGGAGTGAGGAGCCCAGGGGGTGGGCACATGACCAAGCCCCGCCCCCTCCTTGGCTTCCCCGAGCAGTGCAGAGGCACAGCGCCCCGGGGGAAGCCCTGCTAGGGTCTTTATTGTTTTTAATGTTTTGTTTTAATATTGATAATTTCATCATTGTTCCTTTTATGACTGTGTGCTGCTTTTCCAGAGACTTGCTCAAGGTGGCATATAAATTTTCTAAGTATACCATTTTTTATCTGGGCACATGGCACATAAGTACTGGAGAAATTTCACCAACCCTTCAGCAGCTTCCACCCCATCAGTTTGGTGTAGTGGTCAGGAGTTGGACTCTAATCTGGGAGAACCGGGTTTGATTTCCCACTCCTCCACATGCAGCTGCTGGTGTGACCTTGGGCCAGTCACAAGTTCTCTCAGAGCTGTTCTCTCATGAGCAGTTCTCAAAAGAGCTCTCTCAGCCCCACCTACCTCACAGGGTGTCTTGTTGTGGGGAGGGGAAGGGGAAGGGATGGGTGGTGCACATGTCCTGGGTATCTCGAAACCTGGTGGTTTCAAGGGAGCAGGAAGAGAATGAGGGTGTGTTCTTTACACTTATTTTTATTGCACAAAGTATTGGATGGGGAAGGGAAGGGAGGAAGAGCAGGTCAGTTTCACTCACCTGTGGAGTGGAGCCTGAGGGGGGGTGGTATTGCCTTCTGACACACTTTCGGTATGTTAGGGGTGTGGCATATGCAAATGAGTTATGCAAATGAGTTATGTTAATGAGCTCCTGCACCTCTTTTTTCTACGAAATGACCCCTGCACAAAACTGACACCATTTACCACCTGTGCATATGCACTGGACAGAGGGTTTAATCTCTAGAGGCCTCATAAACATTCCTGTCCTGTGTTTATTAGTTTAATTTTGGAACACTCCTTTTTTGTTCGTTGTTGTAGATTTTCCGGGCTGTATGGCCATGGTCTTGGCATTGTAGTACCTGACATTTCGCCACCAGCTGTGCCTGGAATCCTCAGAGGTATAACACAGAAAGATGGAGTACTCTCTGTGTTAATGTGAGACGAAGAAAAGGTAGGCAAGTAATCTATATCTACTCAGGAAGGTGGGGTAGGGCTGAGTCATCATCTTGTAGGACTATTAATCTGAACCTTACCTCCCATTCCATTGTATTTTTAAAAGTGTGCATGCACACACAAGCTCATACCTTGAATAAACCTTTGTTGGTCTTAAAGGTGCCACTGGACTCTAAATTTATTCTGTGGTAGCGTGGTAGACATTCTATGGTAACATGATCAGAGTGCTTTAATTTGCTAAGGTAGTGACAGATATGCCAATAAAGGGAAAGGATCTCATCAAACAGGGCTTTGTAATCCATGCCTGTCTCTGTTAACAGAAGTCACAAAAGTGGATCATTTAACAGTCGCCAGCAGGAGACTACTAATTCCCAGGCTTAACCCATGGCACCTTGGATACTTTGTAATCTACTATCGTTTGGATAAACTATGGTTGCGATCACACACACAATTCGCCCTGACATAGGTGCAAATGCCGGGTGGGTTAAAGGACTGTGATCAGACGACAACATCTGGGAATCGCCCCGCAGCCGTCGGCAACCCGTTTTGCTCCACTGCAGAAGTGGAGTAAAAAAAACACCTCGGAAAATCCAGTAGCAAATGGGTTGCTATGGGCCACAGATGGACTTTCCTGCATCTGATCACCCCAGCACACTCCCATGGTGTCAGGATACTCTGATCAGGCTATCTAGACTCTGTGCCGTTGTCCCCCCCCCCTTGCAGTATGCGCATCAGTGCACACCCCCACACACCATAGGGAGACCTCAGTGTGGAGGTGCGATTCATCGATTCCTCGTGTAAACACATTGGAAACGGCCAAAAAAAAAACCCGACTCATCCATGGTTGCATGAAGTGGTGGGCTGTGCCCGCATCTACAAAAGTCCATGTGATCGTGTAACTGTGGGTCAACTTATGCAGGAAGGAATAGCCTCACTTCCCCCGCACTTTATCTCATGTGTCTGACAGCCACCTATAACTGTTAATAATGAGTTGAAATAAAGCATGTTAAAAAGAAATGTGCCCTGACCTGAAAGGCCCAGATGAGCCCAAGCTCATCTGATCTTTTAAGCTAAGCAGGGCTGACTCTGGCAAGTACTTGGATGGGAAGCCACTAAGGAAATCCAAGGTTGTCACATGGTGAAGGCAAAGCATCTCTGTCCATCTCTTGCCTTGAAAACCCTACAGGGGTTCCATAAATTGTCTGACACTTGAGAGACAGAGAGAGAGAGAGAGATGTAGCTGTATTGCATAGGAGTTTGGCTTGGCTTGCTGCAGTTTGCAACCATCAAACTTTTTTTTTTTTAAGGTTGAGAACAATCCCTTTTTATTTACATCAGCTCAACGCCTAACGGATGTTAAAGTTTGTTTGTTTTCTTGCCATTGAAGTTTTTTTTCCATCTTACCCCAGGGAATGAAACCTCAGGGACACAATACTATTTATAAACACAAACAGCAAGAGCGTTCTTTGCAGAAATGTCATGTCTGAGACGAACGGATGCCTCGTTAACGTGCGGGATTTTCCCTGCTCCCCGGAAAAAACCCAAAAGGCTGCGTTTACAGAGAGCAACTTCTTCGCCGTGCTCATGGAAGGGGGTCTTAGAACGTGGACCTTTCGGTGTCCTTAATGCATTCCAGCCAGTCTGTCAAGTGATTGCACAGCATCAGCTTAGAAAGGGAGACTTATCCTTGCTTAGGAACATGGCTTCGTCCTGAAACACACAATGCTGCGCCTCCACAAGAAAAAGGCAGCGATCCGCTGCAGAATGCGATTAAACCACGTCTGCTTGACTGTTGTTCTAAGAGCCTGGTGCGGTCCAACCCTCCATGGGGAGAGCTGAGGTCAGGACTTTGGGGGGGGGGGGGAGCATGTGATGTTGGCAACAGCACTAATGTCACTATGTCATTTCTGGGTATGACCTGGAAGTGGCAATGGGAGTTCCAGGACAGGGGTCCCCAGCATGGCTCCCTTTTGTAGTGCCTGTCAAGTGATTTTTAGAAAGTGGGCGGGGCCACATGAGGGTCTTCCTGGGAACCTGCTGGGAACCTGATTGACCACTGAAGATCTGATCAGCTGTGCAGTTTAAAATAATGTGTTTTTTTGTATTTTTCATATGTGTGTGTGTGCACCTGGAAGTCATGGCGACCTCCGGAGACTGACCCCTACTGGGGGCCTGGAGGATATTCAGAGAGGTGGCTGAATAAGGCCTGCTCCTGCCTCCCGACCGCTGGTATTCCAAGGAGGTCTCCCATCCAAGTCCTTGCCAGAGTCGACCCTGCTTAGCTTCCGAGATCTGATGAGAGTGGGCTTGCCTGGGCAATCCAGGTCAGGGCCAGATTAAAATCATGTTAATTGAACTACAACCTCTGCCACAATATTTGTTTGATACTGTCTCCCTTCTCTTTCCCACTGTGTTTTTAAAAATTACCCCTCTTCGTCCTGGTCCTTGGGCTTCCTATGGGGTTGGTTCAGCCTCCTTCAGCAGCCTTTTTGTAGTTGTGCCCACCACCCTGTGTCAGAATTCCAAAGGGGCCCACAGGCTCAAAATGGTTGGGGACCTCTTCTCTAGGAATTTCCAGAACCTACATGGTTTTACCATAGAGTTTCTGGCAATTCCTAAAGCCAATTTGGTGTAGTGGTTAAGTGCGCGGACTCTAATCTGGGAGAACCGGGTCTGATTCTCCACGCTTCCACATGCAGCTGCTGGATGACCTTGGGCAAGCCATAGTTCGGTCAGAGCTGTTCTTGAAAGAGCAGTTCTGGAAAGAGCTCTCTCAGCCCTACCTACCTCACAGGGTGTCTGTTGTGGGGAAGGGAAGGGAAAGGAGTTTGTAAGCCACTCTGAGTGAAGGGCGAGGTATAAATCTACTCTCTTCTCTTTTCCTTCTTCTATGTATAGTCATGCTCTGGTTGAACCTGGACATGACATACCGGCACAGAGGACACCACCATTTTAAACATTTTTCTCCTACTACCTCTTGGAGCAGCAGTGGGCCAAGGCAGTATAAGAGGGAGGCCTGGCGACCCTAAGTCCTAAGCAGAGTTACATCTTTCTAAGCCCACTGGGTTTAGCAGTGCATAACTCCATTTAGAAGGGTGTAGCTCCTTTTAGAGTTGCATTGTTAGTTGCTTCCAGTGGTTGTGACCAAACCCAGTGATCCCTTCTATTATTAGGTTTATAGGGTGATGATCATTAAGGCAGTATTCCATGAGTAATTTATCACAGGAATAGCAATAGGTGGTGGGGATTCCCTCAGCCCTCCAGTGTATGATTAAAAGGGTCTCCAAGCAGTAGCAAATGAAGACCCTCGGGCTAGAAGACATTCCAAACCTGCAATAATTCTGCTCAAACAAATTGTGACTATATTTCAGCAGATGCCAAGACGATTTCCACAAGAGTCTTAAAATAAAAGAAATTCAGCAAAAGTAAGATTGGTCTCCGTGTGGAGAACCCCATGAAGAAACCTACACGGTGAATTCCTTCTTTCTGTGGCACTTCCCATAATGCGATGAAAAACTCATTTGTTTCACACTGCTTACATGAAGAGGCTTTGAAGCCAGTTGGAATTATTTACAGTTTTTGTTCATTGCTACAACAGAATCAATCCAAATGTATAAACAATGAAAGGCGGGAAATGGAACCATTCATTGGGATTAAAAGCTCAGTGCTGGGTGCACTGAGGATTTGAAAATTACCTTTTTGTTCTGCCATCCAGTAGGCACGAGCAAAACATAACACAGCTATTACTGAGATCACCTGTGGTTTAACAACGACTTAACAGAGGTGTGTTTTTTTTTAAAAAAAAACACATTAATGTTTTCCCTAGGTGGAAGTCTCTTTGGTAAAACAAAAATGCCACGTGCTGAGAAAATTCAGGCATTGTCTAGAAGCAAAAATTCCAAATCTTTCCTTGTTATGCACTCTGTGAACAAATTTGACACTGTTTTTATTAGAACGGTGTACACTCATGGAGAATCAGTCTACTGAGAGCTGTTAGGTGTGATGTAATGTGCCTTGAACAGTGATGTCCTAAGAAGAGTTGCACCCTTCTTAGTCCTTTGAAGTCAATGAGCTCAGAAGGATATCACTCTGTTTCAGATGCCACAGTAAGGGCCAAGGATTGTAGACACACAAAGATTTCCAGAAGTATCTGGCTGGCAACAGGATGCTGCAGTAGATGGACTTTGTTCTGGTGCAACAGCTCTCATATATAAATTAGGGTTGTCAGGCCCATTTATAAATTAGGTAGACCATGAGGGTGGGGACGTGGCGGGCAGCTGTCGATAAGAGTGACATCACTTCCAGGAAAAGCCAGGAAGTGATGCTGTGCCTCTCTGGGAATAGCTGGAAACTCTATGGTAAAACCACTAAGTTTTCAGCACTTCCTAGAGATGTGTGATGACACTGCCAGGTTTTTCCTGGAGATGTGTGATGTTACTGCCAGGTTTTTCCTGGAAGTCGTGCCATCAGCCTGACAGGCTTTTAAAAAAAAATAAAATCTAGAGGCAGTGATGGGGGATCCACTACTAATATCCAACACTAATGTACACACTTAGGGATATTATCAACAAGTCCCTCACTGAGGGGCTATTCCCGGGGGCTCTCAAGGAAGTGATGGTCTGCCCTATTCTTAAGAAACCATCTCTGGATCTGGCTGAATTGGCAAACTATTGGCCAGTTTTCAATTTGCCCTATTTGGGCAAATTAATATAGAGGGTAAGGGCGATACACTTGCAGAGCTTTATGGATGACACTTCCATGCTTGATCCCTTACAGTCCAGCTTCTGTCCAGGCCATGGGACAGAGACAGCTTTGGTTGCCCTCACAGACAACCTCCGGAGGCATCTGGACTGGGGTGGGATGGGAGTACTGCTGTTAGATCTGTCAGCAGCGTTCAACATGGTCAACCACCAGTTACTTGCCCACTACCTCGCCGACACAGGGATTTGGGGGCTTGCCTTGCAATGGCTCATCTCCTTCCTCCAAGATCACCGACAATGGGTGGCTATCAGGGAGCAGCTGTCCCGAAGGCACCCACTTGTTTGTGGAGTGCCTCAAGGGGCGGTGCTCTCACTGATGCTATTTAACATCTATATCCGCCCCCTTTCCCAGATTGCCTGGAGGTATGGGCTAGGGTGTCACCAATATATGGATGACACCCAGCTCTATCTGTTGTTGGGCAACCAGTCCAACTCTACCCTGGAATATCTGGTTCAGGGGCTACAGGATGTGGTGGGATGGCTTAGACTGAGCCAACTGAAATTGAATCTGATGAAGATGGAGGTCCTGTGCCTGAATCGGAGCAGCTCCGGGGTAGAGATCCCATTACCAACCTTTGATGGGGCACCGTTGGTGCCAGCTCCAAGGGTCCAGAGTCTGGGACTTCTCCTGGATGCTTCCTTAACAATGGAGGCCCAGGTAGCAGCCACTGCCAAGTCAGCCTTCTATTATCTTCAGCTGATTAGGCAGTTGGTTCCCTTCCTCGAACGCAATGATCTGGCGATGGTGATCCATGCAATGGTCACAACAAGTTTGAGCTACTGCAACACTTTCTACATGGGGCTGCCCTTGGGGCAACTCCAGAAGCTGCAGCTGGTGCAAAATGCAGCAGCCAGGCTGTTGATGGATCTCACTTTGCGGGAGCACATCCAGCTTGTGCTAAAGGCACTGCACTGGCTGCCAATAGCGTTCCGGATTTGCTTCAAGTGCTGTTTATGACCTTTAAAGCCCTTACGGTCCGGGACCTGTCTATCTGAGGACTGCCTTTCCCTGCAAGTTTCCCAGAGAGCACTTTGATCAGGACTACAAAACCGCCTGGCCCTCCCTGGTCCAAAGGATGCCAGGTTGACGTTGACTAGGACCAGGGCGTTTTCCTTAGCAGCTCCGGCTTACTGGAATGAGCTCCCTGGTGAGATCAGGGTCCTGTGAGACTTTTCACAGTTCCACAGGCCCGTGAAAATGAAGCTTTTCCAGCTGGCTTTCCAATAGCCCCTGGGCTGACCTAGAGTTAGAAGCTTCTTAGAATGGTAGTATGGCTGACCGCACGTGAAAGCGCTTTATCCAGAGAACCGCCATCTGTCAGGATCTGACAATAGCATGCTTGTCTTTCTGTTTCTGTGAACTGTTTTGTAGCCGTATGTTATTTACTGCTTGTCTTGAAGTATATTATCTGCTCTGCTGAATGTAACTGTCTTCTCCCCGGGAGGGTGGCTTGTCGCATTCCTGAACGTCACATAAACAACTGGAACGATCGCATCCGTCCACTCCCACTAGCCTTTGAGGCTTGAAGTATTTTATCTTGCTGCTCTAACCTTGGGGACTCTTGAATTGTTTCTAACCAAATGTTTAGCCTATCGTTCACACATTTGGGTCACACAGGGCAGGAAGGGAATTTTTATTGCTTTCCCACCTCTTCTGTGAGAACCAAACGGTTGCCACCTTTTCCCGCTTCTTTGTATTCATTCTGATTGGCCCAGTGCCTATATTCAACTGAGACTGAAGGTATATTAATCCCTGTTACTTGCTGTCATGTATCTCTAACAAACATCGAGAACCTGAACCATTATTGGAAATAAAGAAGTTTGCTTTCAACAAAGGTCTGGTCTGATAGTGTCAGCTCAGAAGCCTCACATCATCGATATCAATGCTTTTAATTGTTATTACGTAGTGATTAAAATGTATTTTTGTATTGAACATATATTGTTTTTACTGGTTCTGTAAGCCGCCCTGAGCCTGCTTCGGCAAAGAGGGCGGGGTAAAAGTCGAAATAAATAAATAAATAAATAGGTCGGCTCGTCCGTTTTGTCCACCCAGTCTTTTTAGCAGCATGACTATCAACATTCAGCAAGAGGCTGGGAATTCTCTGTGGCTGATCCTCAGCATAAGCGACTGGTTATATCATACACTCTTGCATATTGTGAGGTTGGTGTGCTGTTTTAATTTGTTTTATAACTGGTGTAGTTAATTATAGCCTCTGGAATGCCCTCCCGCTTTAGAGTCACCTGTCTTGGTATCTGTTATGTGCCAGGCCAAAGCCCCTCCATGAAACAGACTCTCTGGAACATCTATTCTTTAATTGCGTCTACCATAGGGTGATCTGCATGAAGACTACTAGTCCGTTGTTAGAAAGGCTTCCTGGCAGATCAAATAAACTTAAATTCAACTACCTCCTGTCTTACAGGAACCATCAGACAACAAGACAGGTGGCTAGATTTTGTGCCCAGGTTTAGAACGAACGTGAAATGCATGGCAATTCGATTAAGTTCTTATGTTTTATCTAAATTATTCATGAGTTTTATCGCTGTTTTATTCTATTTCTATGTTATAGTCACAGACTTTTAATTTAAGAATGCCACTGTTAGTTTTATCCCATATTTCTTATTCGAAAGTTTTTATGAAAAATGACTGAGCATGCTAGTCATTGACTGTAACAATAAATCTGACTGCTACCAGGCCAAAGTAGTTCTTTAACTGAGAGATTCTGTCTCTTCAAGCTGTTTTTGTGATGTTTTGTGAAATAAGGACATTTAACATATTAGGATGCTGGAAACAGTTTTATGCCCAGACTTCTTTTTATGTTGTGATTTTTGTACGGTTTGTTTTTATGTTGTAGTTTTATGATCTTATTTACTTGTGATTTTTGTACGGTTTGTTTTTATGTTGTAGTTTTATGATCTTATTTACTTGTGATTTTTGTACGGTTTGTTTTTATGTTGTAGTTTTATGATCTTATTTACTTATCAGCTGCCTCCAAAAAGTCTCTGGAAAAGCAGGATAAAAATGTTTGAAATAAATAACTCCCCCCTCCCATTGTACTTGCTATTTGAATTCATGTTAATGGCTCAGAGATTTTACAGAAGAGTAAGATAGAAATGATTAGAATCAGGGGTCATTTCGTAGAAAAAGAGGTGCAGGAGCTCATTAGCATAACTCATTGGCATAACTCATTGGCATATGCCACACCCCCTAACATACCGGAAGTCTGTCAGAAGGTAACACCCCCCCCCCTTAGGCTCCACTCCACAGGTGAGTGAAACTGACCTGCTCTTCCTCCATTCCCTTCCCCATCCAATACTTTGTGCAATAAAAATAAGGGTAAAGGACACACTCTCATTCTCTTCCTGCTCCCTTGAAACCACCAGGTTTCAAGTAGACTTGAGATACCCAGGACATGTGCACCACCCATCCCTCCCCCTCCTCCTCCCCCTCCTCCTCCCCCTCCCCCTCCCCACAACAAGACACCCTGTGAGGTAGGTGGGGCTGAGAGAGGTCTTTTGAAAACTGCTCATGAAAGAACAGCTCTGAGAGAACTTGTGACTGGCCCAAGGTCACACCAGCAGCTGCATGTGGAGGAGTGGGGAATCAAACCCGGTTCTCCCAGATTAGAGTCCAACTCCTGACCACTACACCAAACTGATGGGGTAGAAGTTGCTGAAGGGTTGGTGAAATTTCCCCAATACTTATGTGCCATGTGCCCAGATAAAAAATGGTATACTTAGAAAATTTATATGCCACCTTGAGCAAGTCTCTGGAAAAGCAGCACACAGTCATAAAAGGAACAATGATAAAATTATCAATATTAAAACAAAACATTAAAAACAATAAAGACCCTAGCAGGGCTTTCCCCGGTGCGCTGCGCCTCTGCACTGCTTGGGGAAGCCAAGGAGGGGGCGGGGCTTGGTCATGTGCCCGCCCCCTGGGCTCCTCACTCCCGGAGCTGCGCTCCTGTGCGCTCCTGCTCCATCGGACCCCTGATTAGAATAAATAAATATCAACAAAAACTTCTTTTGTTGTGAGTTAGGGATGGGCCAATTTTCCCTGTTTAATTTTTTCTTCACTTTTTTTTGGTCAAGGATGTCCATTTATCCACTTTTGACTGTTAGGTTTGGGTGGATTGTGCATTTTATTTGTGTTGTTTATTAGTCTGCCTATCTCCCAGGGACTCAAGGTGGACTACACATGCTGAAGTCAGTACCATCCACAAAACGGGACATCCAATAACCGATGCATTAGGATTTCAGAAGTCTGGAACCACCAGAAAGAGCTGAATCATAGCATAAGAATTCACATGACACATGAAACAGTACAGAAATAACATAAATAGGATCCTGCTTACAAAAAGCTATACACAGCAGTACAGACCACAGTCCCAGTCATTTATCCAAGTGCAACCCTTTTATCTGCGCAGAAAGCACCCCTTCAGCTAATGATGCAGTTCAAAACCTGTCTCTATCTGTCATGGGCTGGGTGCCAACAGGCCAGGAGTCAAGCAGAAGTCCGGGACAATCCAAGGTCAAACCAAAGCAGGAACCTATTGCCAAGTCCAAAACACGGAGCCAGAAGTAGAGGCAGTCCAAGCCAGGATCAAAGCGGGAAAACTCACAAGTAAACCAGTCCAAGGAGTCAACAGAGCTGAAGTCAAGCAGGTCCCGAGTCAAAAGCCAGAGGTTCCAGAAACAGGTCAAGTCACAAGCAGAATGGGTGCAGAGCTTAGCCAAGAAGACTTGTTGCTAGCACAAGTTGGTAGTCTCTGTGCTGTGCCTAAATACCCAGCCACTTCCTGTGCTAGTTAGCAGCTGGCAGTGAGGTCCTGGCTCCTACTAAAACTCAGGGCTTAGTGATCTGCGACCACGCAGGCGTGCCTCTTTCCTTCTCGCAGCTAAGTCTTGCCTGCATTGGGATCTCAGACGTTCCACCCGAGGAGGTGAATCAGATGGGCTTGAACTTAGCTGTGGTTCAGCTGCTGCTGGGGCAAAAGCCTGGGAGGTGCTTGCTTGAGCCTCATCTGGCTCAGGTGGAGGCTCCTCTGGAGCTGGGAGCTGATCCTCCACCTCACTTAGATCCGCAGAAGGCAGATCCCCAGAGGCACTCATGACACTATCCCTGCTCTATACTGTCAATTCCTGAATAAAGCTTTCTCTACACTTTGATCAGTTTGTGCACCTCTGTTGCGTTAATTGCTCAGCCAACACCTTCCAGGGCACTAAGACCTCAGCAACTGCCCGAAGATACTGACCCCCTATTGCCAGCCCCACATGTGGGCCTTCTGGTTAGCAATATTGTAGCTGGTTGAGCCGCTAGCGAAGGAATGGCTTACATGGAAAAAAGCTTTCACCAAGGAACAGACCCAGCGTAATGAAAAGATGTCTGAGGGAAGATATATTCTCCCCCACCCTTGCTCTTGAGAGGTTAACAAAATGCACACGGGTCAATGCGATAAAGAGTTCAACTCTTTATTCACCAATGCACTTTCCTTAGCTTTTCCAGCTGACTGTTAACGGCTTGCAAAACGGTTGTCAGCTATGGTGGCTAAATGGCAGATTGTATCCTGCCTCAGAGGCTGGGAGGAAGATGACAGTCTCAGAATATCAAGAAGAGAGAAAGAGGGAGCTTATGATTTTTATAATTTCCTTTGAAGTGCTCAAGATAGACAGCAAAAGCCTTTCTTCCCCCCCTCTACTTTTGAGGGGGGAGGAGGTGGTACTTGTTTATCACAGCCCGCAAGGGATGTGCCGTGACAGTCTTGACAGGGAAATAATTTCTTGTTGATGCCAATGTGAAAACTCTAATTACCTCAACAATATCTAAAACTATCAGTCTCAACAGGTTTTCATTTACAAGTGAATAAATAAAAATAAAAGTTGTCATTTTTGTGTCTTTCCCCCTCCCCCCACCAGGGGGCCAGTGAATATTAATCCCATTAGTTTATAGCTATTTTGACAGACAAAAAAAATTACAATGCACTGTGGTATTGAAACAAGTTGTGTGAGGGGAGGGGTTAACGGAGTTTCATTAGAGGTACATTTACACTTTTGAGGGGGGAAGTGGTGGGGGTTAAATGGAAATTTGCCACGAGGTGTTAAAGTAAGCTGATTCTCGTAAACCAATTCCTGTGGAGAGGATTAAAAAAAAAACCTTCTCAACCAAATGTAGTGAGAAATATAATGATATCATGGGGGAGATTAAATCGTATTGTCCCTCCACTCAGGGGCGTCAAGTTTTCAAAATCCGGGGGGGGGGAGCTCTTTCGTGTGCGTGCGCGAAGCGTGCGCGCCCACTGGGACCATGTACCCGCCACCACCTCCCCCCGCCTGACCTCTCCTGCTTCCGTCCCTCCCTCCCTCCATCTGTCCAGGGGCCAGCTGGGCATTTGCTTAGCTGGCCCCTGGACGGATGGAGGGAGGGACGAAGTGGTCAGGCGGGGGGGGGAGACAGACAGCAGCAGCGGCCCTAGGAAGGGCCTGGGGAGGCGCGGCGGAGGGCGCACCGTTTTCCTGGGGGGGCTCAGTCCCCCCCGGGAAATTTTGGAGGTGGCTCAAGCCCTCGAGCCCCCGGTAGTTGACGCCTATGCCTCCACCAGTTCCCAGTTTTTTATCTGAACTGGGGATTGAGTCAGTTTTGCTCCCAGTACCCAGAAAGGCATGAAGAGCCACAGTGGCTTGGCCAGCATTTAAATGTTCCATATTTATTCAGCTTGCCTGTCAGTACTTCATAACTGTCTAGAGTACACAGAGGAAGGGAACATCTATCTCATACTTGTCAGGGTACTGCTGAGTACCTGGATTCAGTGGCTTGCTATCCTTGATGACAATGAGCCTCTCGCTACAGAAAATTTCCCCCCATTTTCAAACTTTCTCCAGTGTAGGCTTCAAGTATTTTATCTGCAATTGTCGAGGACAGTCTGAGGAAGTGATGTAAACAGCCCACCTGGATTTCCTGAATTCCTGAGATCCCCATAGTCCGAGGGACTAAGGGGACGTTCTTATGTTTCCTGCAGTTCCCATCAAAGCCTAGCCTGATGCACAGAAAACAGATACACTCAGGTACACCACAACTACACATCCGGAGCTATGCCTCAGACACCATAGTCATCTGGCTCCCTCAGCTGTTGTGTAGCCTGTACTGCAGGGATATCTGCTGGAGTGAAGGAACAACTGAAGGGATCCAGCCTGTGACAAGCAATAATTTTTTCAGAACGCTGAAAGAAGATTCACTTTCCATGAGGTACAAGTATATTTATTCTGGCCCACCGGTATCTACGTTTGCCACATGTCTACAGGCAGGCTTCTGTATCTTTCAGAGGTGCATGAGTGCAGGAAAAGAACAGCTGATGTTCTTGTTGTTGTTGTATTGCTATGTTCAGCTAGGGTTGTCAGCAGCAGGTTAGGAAATTCCTGGAGAGTTGGTGGTGGAGACAGGGGAGGGCAGGGTTTGAGGAGGGCAGGAACTTCATTTGGGTATAACGCCATGGAGTCCACCTTCCAAAGCAACCATTTTCTTCTTCTTCTCTGTCATCTGGAGATCAGTTAAAGAGTTGCCAACTCTTGGTTGGGAAATTCCTTGAGATTTGGAGGTGGAACCTGGGAAGGGTGGGATTTGGGGAGGGCAGGGACCTCCGCAGGGTGCAATGCCATAGAGTCCAAAGCAGCCATTTTCTCCAAGGCAATGGATACCTGCAGTCTGGAGATCAGTTGAAATCCTGGGAGATCTTCAGGTCCTGCCTGGAGATTAACAATCCTATTTTCAGCATGTTTACTTCCCCGACAGTCATTAAAGGCACGGCGGCCTGAGCATCAAAAAATGGCAGCTGTACTCCATTTATTTTTATTTTTATTTTATTTATGTTATTTTTAATTTGCCTTTTTCATAGGGACTCAAGGTGGTTTACACATAGCGAGTTCTTCAGAATCTCACCACAGATTCCTCAATAGGAATGGTCACAGCATTGCACATATTTCCTTGAGATGAAGTTTGCCCACCACTGCTGATGGTCTACTTCACTGTGAAGCCACAGATGAGTAGTTGTGCTGCTCTGCAGGAGATGGCATGCCCTTTTTCCACTGCAACCAGTCTTAGAACCCATGGGAGGAAGGTACCTGGAACTATAGGCGTCAACTACGGGGGGCTCGAGGGCTTGAGCCCCCTGTAATTTCCCGGGGGGGGAAATTTCCCAGGGGGGGCTCAGCCACCCCCAGCAAAGCAGAGCACCCACCGGGCCCTTTCTAGGCCCGCCCACCTGTTTGCCCGCTGGCCGGCAGGCTGCCACTGCCGCCTCTTCCCCCCTCTCCCCCCCCCCAGCCTAGCCTGGCCTGGCCACTCCTGCAATCCTGCCTCCGTGGGGCCAGCTGGGCAAATGCTCAGCATGCTGGTGTCACCCAGAAGTGACGCCATCACGCTGGGCATGTTGCCGGGGCGACGCTCTAGCAATCGCCCCAAAACTCTATGGAACCAGCTGTTTTCAGGGCGATTGCCAGAGCATCACCCCGGCAACGTGCCCAGCGTGATGACGTCACTTCCGGGTGATGCCAGCATGCTGAGCATTTGCCCAGCTGGCCCCACAGAGGCAGGACTGCAGGAGTGGCCAGGCCAGGCCAGGGCGGGGCGGGGAGGCAGCAGGGACATGGCACACAAGAGCCCCCCCCCCCCCCGGGGATTTTAAAAGTTGACGCCCCTGCCTGGAACAGCAAACTAGGTTGAGTCAGCCCTGCTGAAAAACTGCTGTAGACCTCACCCTCTTCCTATATGCATGGACTGGTGTGGAAAGAGTTATCTAAAGATATGTCACTGGAAGACCACTACTTCGCATGAAGTCAAACTGAGCACTGGGCATATGTTTATGGCCCTGTCTCTGAAGCAGTGCAACGTGCCAGATCATCTTGAACCAGAACTTCTCACTGTGAGTGGCTCCGGGGATTTACCAGCCCCATAGCTAGACAATTATTGGTGGGGCACTGGGGGGCACAACATCACTTCTGACATCACAAAAAATAGTAAAATAAAAATAGAACAGCCGGAGAAGAGCCAGCTCCCTGGCGTGGATCAAGCACCCTCCTAGCCCCCTCCCCACCCTGCTCTCTGCACAACCCTTCCTTAAGCTGTGCAACTTGGCTGCGAGTCGATCCGAGGGGCCTCCCCTCCTCCCTTGCCTACCCAGCCTCATGCACCGCTCTGCCCTCAGTCTGCATGACAGGAGGTGTTGGGTCTTAGCGCTTCTCCAACAACCCAGGAGAGAAGCCGCTGTGGCAGGGGAGACTTTGCTTCACTGGGGGGAGACTCAGCAGTGGCCAGCCCCCCAAAGACTCTCTTTTCAGCCACCCTCTCAAGGAGCCATGAGCTGCAGTTGCCACTGCTGCTTCAGCTGCTGGCTTCAGCCTCCTCTCTGAACTCAGACAGCAGGCAGGAGGGTCTCTGGCTGGAAGTCAGGAAGCAGCAGAAAGAACCAGCAAGGCCACGGCGACTGCCCATTGGGGGAGGAGTGGGTGCACCAGGGGTGGCTGGGTCTGGCATCCTCCCAGGGTGGGGGCATTGTAGATTTGGGAGGGACACCTCTTGCGGCATGGTGGCAGCCCTCTTGCTGCTAGCTTTTCAGATGGAATTGTGTTCCTCAAGAGCACCATCTAGGCTGCAATACAGTCTGGCTCAGACCTCAATCAGCAGGATCCCAAGAAGTGCTCTCCCTCCAGTGGCTCTTGTGATGCTCCAGTATCAGCTCCAGATCTTCAGTCTGGACAGCAGAACTGATTCGATTTGGTTACATTATGAAATCACTGAGGGTCAGTGAGGACAACTGGTAGGGTTTGGGTGTCCGTTGACTTATACCCTGCTTTTCTCCCCGACGGCAACCCAAAGCATCTTTCGATGTCATTCGCCCCTCCTCCATTTGATTGTCACAAGTCAGGCTGAAAAGTATATGACTGGCCCAGTGTCACCCAGTGAGCTTCCACCACGACTGAATGGGGATTCAAACTTGGGTCTTCCAGGTCCTAGTCTGACATTCTAACCCATGCCAGCTTCCAGGGCAAGTTAAATGAAAACATGAACCATGTTCTGCAGATTTCCTAACACATGCTCTTTGGGGCGATACTGAACATGTTTGCAATACAAACCGTAAGCAGGGTCGGTTCAGCACTAGCCCAGAGTTCTTTAGGATCTAGTTGCAATGGATGACTTCTACTGCAAGTGCACTGTTTCAAGGAACGTGTCCTTTCTAGAACACAATGCTCCCTGTCGACTGGCAACATGCCTCGACGCTGCTTGTAAGGCCTGCAAACGACCCAGAATTTGTTTTATGCCTGCTTCGACTGCTTAGCATTCAGTAAAATATATTGCGGGGCATATGCCACTATAATTTTTAGTAATACTGCAGATTCCTTTGAAAAGAAGACCATTTTCCCCATGTGAGAAACTCTGTTCAAACCATGCTTTTCTGTAGCCAACCGAAGCATAAATGGCTTTGGGGAAAATGATTAAGAACTACGACAGGTGACTGCATCAAACTCGGAGGACACAGTTTCATTATTTAAGAGTTAATCGCCGAGAGCTTTTTCTTTTTTAATGGGCTTCAGATGTGAATATTTTGCCAGCAAGTAAGATGGAATTGGTTGTCAGGTGCAGGAACTGCGAAACAGAGCCTGCCATTCTGTTTTTTATTCCTGTGATTGCTGAGCATCATTCTTATTCCAAATTGGGCCACAGTGGGGGGAGGGGATGGAAGAACCCTCACCTGGAGAGCAAGGTAGCCGGTGTTCAACAACGTGCCAGCCACAGGACATAAAAGCAGAAAGACATCTTGAATCCGATTAGAGCAGTGAAAAGGTTCAGGTATGATGAGGGTACCTGAGGGCAGCATCGGAACATTTGCCAGCTGAAGCAGCAACCCCATATCAAATCCCTCCTCATTGCTACTGGCGGTTGTAGAAAGTGCCATCAAGTCACTGTCAACTTATGGCAACCCTGTAGGGTTTTCAAGACCAGAGACTTTGAAGGGTGGTTTGTCGTTTCCTGCCTCTGTGTAGTGACCCTGGACCTCCTTGGTGGTCTCCCATCCCAGTTCAAACCAGAGCTGACCCTGCTTAGCTTTTGAGATCGGGAAGTGGGGAAACTATATCCTGGTCCGGTCTGGGATCCAAATGCCCAGCTCATTCAAACACGACAGTGTAAGAGTCGAGGGCTAAGACCCTTTAAGAACATAAGAGAAGCCAATGTTGGATCAGGCAAATGGCCCATCCAGTCCAACATTCTGTCACACAGGGGCCAAAAATACCAGGTGCCCTCAGGAGGTCCAGCAGAGGGGCCCTTTGGCCCTTATTGGCTAGCACTAAAGTACTGAACCTCTGGCCACTTCTAGACTAGGGTTGCCAGCCCCCAGGTGGGGCCTGGGGATCTCCCGCTTTTACAACTGATCCCCAGCTGACTGAGATCAGCTCCCCTGGAGAAAATGGCTGCTTTGGAGGGTGGACTCTATGGCATTATACTATGCTGAGGCCCCTCCCCTCCTCAAACCCCGCCCTCTCCTGGCTCTACCCCCAAAATCTCCAGGTATTTTCCAACCCAGACTTGGCAACCCTATTCTAGACCTGCAAATAGACACTTGGCCTAAATGTCACATGGCTGTAAAAACATTCTCCAAATTCACCCCCCGCTCTGCTTGTATGTATTTTAGCTCTGTTTTTAATTGTTTTAATTGGGGTGTGTGTGTGTTTGGGGATTGATTTCAATGTTTTTAAAATATGGTTTGATCATGTATGTTTTAAATTGTTAGCTGTCTTGGTGGCTGGAGTTAGAAAAGAAAGGTGGGGTATAGATTTTGTAAATAAATTCTGAAATATTCTCTGTTTATTTTTCTTCTGAAGACCATATTGTTCTTAAAGGGGGAAATTGGCTTCTTTTCAGATTTTTGACAACGTTTATTAAAATTAGCAAGAAGACATCTGGAACTGGATTAATTGCTGACCTGGATAGCCCAGACTAGCCTAATCTCATCAGATCTCAGAAACTAAGGAGGGTCGGCCCTGGTCAGTGTTTGGAAGGGGGACCACTGAGGAATACCAAGGTCCTTTTTTTTTTTTTGCATGTTTTTTTTATTGTTCCTTTATCAACTTCATACATATAACTTTCCCTTATTTATTTTCCCTTTTTTTCCCTTTCCCCCCCCTTACCACCCTCCCCTCCCTCAGTCCTCCCTCCCTTGATCTTCTTCCTTCATTGCTTCAGCCACGGGCACAGAGTCCAAAGTTTCCATTGAAAGTCCTTCTTGGCTTCATCCTCCTTGATCCAATCAAAGTAAGGCGACCACTTTTCTTTTATCCGTCTCTTCTTTTCCTCCCAAGTATTCTCCTCTATCGTCAGGGCCGCAATATCTGATTGAATGTATTCAAAAAGATAGTTATTCCAATTTTCCATAGTCCACTTATTTTTATCTTTCCATCCTAGTACAATGACCGCTTTTCCCGCTAGTATCATTGCCTTAAGTACTTCCTGGTATTTGTTTTCTATTTTCTCCATTTTCAAGACACCTAATGTTATTAGATTAATATCTATTGGTATTGATATTCCTATCTTATCCTTTATTCTTTCCAATATTTTCTTCCAAAACTCCTGAACTTTAGTACATTCCCACCACATATGCGAGTACCAGCCTTTTCCGTGATTACAATGCCAACATTTCGAGCTCATCCCAGGTATCATGTTAGCTAAATGAGCCGGAGTCCAATACCATTTGGTAAAGCACATCAGCTCCATTTCTCTGAATTTGTCAAATTTAATCTTTTTGACTCCCATCATTACTTTTTTTAAGGTTATTTCTGAGGTCAAACCTTCTCTCTGCCATTTCTCTTGGATACTTTTAATCATTACCTCCTCATTTGTGGTCATTCTTTTATATATCTTGCCAGCCAGGCCTTTACTTGTCTTCCTCTTTTCTTTATACAGTGCTTCTGCAATTGCTTCTGACTCTCCCTCCCTCATTTGGTTTTTTACTGCATCATATAGTCCCATCACTTTCAGCCAATGCTGTTCCCCTACCATCGCTATTACTGATTGCAACGGCTTAAGGTGGCCTCCTTCATCATATATATCTCTTATTCTATTAAGGCCTTTTTCTTTTAAGACTTCCCACCAGTGGGGGTCATCATTTCCCTCAAATAGACTTTCTAATGGTACCCATCTGGAGGGATTACTCAGCCAGATGGGTTGCTATTTTTTCCATATTTTCAATGCTGTTCTCCTGGGTCCCACTGCTTTATCATATTCCTTTTTCATTTCCCTTGTAAATATACCTAGTCTTCCTGCTCCCTTATTTAATTCGTTTTCCAATCTGACCCACTTCTGATCTACATCGTCTCCTATCTCCATCAGTGCTTTAACATTGAACGCCTCATAATAATCCATCAGGCTAGGTATACCCCACCCCATTACTTTCTGCGAGCTGTGTATGAACCTCCTTTGTGTTCTTGGTTTTTTATTTCCAAAGATCCATTCCCTAATTGTTCGATTCCATTTTTCTAACTGTTGCTTATTTACCTCTACTGGGAGCACTTGGATTAAATACATCATCCTAGAGATTAGGAACATCTTGACCGTTCTTATTTTGTTTGAGATGCTTAAATTTCTATTTGCCCATCTTTTCATATCCTTGCAAATCCTCTTCCAGGCGATTTTAAAGTTCCTTTCACCTGTTTTTTCCAAATTCTTCCTAATATCAATCCCTAAGTATTTTATTGTCTTAGCTCCTAGACCTATTTTTGTCCTAGTTGCAATTTCTGTCCTCTCTGCCTTACTGACATTGAAATACATAATTTCAGATTTGTCCATATTCACTCTTAGCCCTGAATATGCTTCGAAGTCATCCAATATAGTTCCTATTTCTCTGATTCCCTCTTTGGGATTTGTCAGAGTTACCAATATATCATCTGCGAACAGGTTGATCTTTAATTCCTCCTTGCCTATATAATATCCATCTATTCTCCCGTTATTCCTTATTCTTTCTGCTAATATTTCAATTCCCATGATGAATAAATATGGGGTGGAATACCAAGGTCCTGATGTGGAGGAAGGCAATGGCAAACCACCTCTGAACTTCTCTTGCCTTGAAAACCCTGCAGGGTCGCCCTAAGTCAGCTGTGTCTTGACAGCAAAAAAATAAATACGGTAAAACAGAATCACAGGCAGATTTTGGGCCCTTATTGTAACATTACTATTTAAGAGTGCTACTGCCTTGGGCTCCTTTAAAATTCTACATAGACCGCAATGTGGAGGAAATATATTATTAGCTGTGGAGGAAATATATCATACACCAGGGAGTATATTCCATGCTCCAGACTGATGGTTCACCTAAAACCAATTTGGTGGTTTTTCCTCAAGCAAAGCACATGAGGGAACTGGAGGGAAACCGAACACATCTTGATAAGTCTAGTGGTATTTCTCAGGGGGGGAGGGTTTGGGGACCTATACCACTTTCTGGGCTATCTGCTTCTCTGACTTAACAGTTTTCCAGCTGAACTTACACAGAGGCAATATTTGCAAAGGAAGACAACCCTGCTCCACCCTGCAAGGTCATCAGAATCTGAAGATCTTACAGTGCAAACTTTGTACTGCTTCCTTCACATTTTCTCTCATTATTTATTCGAGGACAAATCTAAAATTCACTTCCTTTTATTTTTTTTAATTCCAGGCAAAACCCACGACCCACCTACGGATGTAGAACTGTCACTGAGATTTGAAAATTAAAACTACCGAAGGCAAGAGTGAATATTATGGGTTGAAATCAAACCACGGGATTGTGTCCAAAGTTGGCCGCATTATACTAGTTACATGTGAAAACAGTGCCTTTTGATCTAGCCCCTTGGTTTAGATCTAACGCTTTGGTTCCATCTGCCTTGCAAATCACGACAGAAACATTCTAGTAACTATTCCAAAATCTGTCATGCTTTCACTGAACTAGTTTCTGAATCATGCTCATGAGCATTACGCACTCTACAGTGGCATATTAGAGTACTTTCTTGTGAAGCCACCTGATTTTCTGCAATATTTTAAGTTTTTTTGCACCAAAAAAATCTATATTCTTAGGATATTTGCTTCAGGTGTCAGTTTCCATTGCTACAATGGAAAAAAAACCCACGTAAGGGGGAAACCATCAGAATTTGCATATAATTTCTTTCAAACTTTCATTACCGTGATCTGTGAATCATGCAGAGACACGGACAAAAACCATGAACACTTGAAACTTTTTTCTTGCCGTCAAGTCATAGCTGACATATGGTGACCAGGTAGGGTTTTCAAGGGAAGAGAAGGTCAGAGGTGGTTTGCCATTGCCTGCCTCTGCGTCACAACCCTGGTAGTCCTTGGAGGCTGATCATGCTTAGCTTCCCAGTGCTGATGAAATCAGGCTGTCCCTGATTTGAGCCATCCATGTCAGAGCTACCCTTGAAACTACAAAACCAAAAATGCAGTGCAACAGTGAGGAAGCACAGTTTCCCTTCACTTAAGCCAGCAGTTAAATAAATATTAGCGAGCGAGCAATGCAAAAAGAACTGGCTGGAATTCAAACTGGCAGATGGTCTCTCTGTGGAAATCTACTGCTCAAGATTAGGAAATGGACATGAAATGTTTTAGCAAAAGAAACATTTGCTCAAAATTTTCCAGTGGTTAATTTGGATTAGTAACAATGCCAACTTGACAACAAGGTTTTTTTGGGGTTTTTTTTTGGGAAAATAATTCTATTTTTCACGAGAACATTTATTAACATTTCCCTGTTTCTAAACAGACAAGGCTGGCCTTTGCAATGGTTCTGCTAGATGCGGAAAGAACATTTAATTGATCACTTCCTCCCCCTAAAACAGTACATTTTAAAAGATTTTGGTTTGCCCCTCTCAGTAGCGGATAGAGTTGCCACTTATTATCCTCTCCTGACTCTTGTGTCTCCAACTGCTTTGCGGCAGGCAGGAATTCATCAGAAGCTGCTCCAATTATTCAGGTGGGTGGAAAGCCTCACTTGTAATATAGCTGTGGAAGAGCTAAGAGTCCTGTGAGGTGGGGGTGGAAGAACAACTATGGATGGAGTTTCCAGCCCTGCCTAGAGAAATTGCTGGAGATTTAGGGGTGAAGCTCAGGAAAGGTAGATTTGGGAAGTGTAGGGACCTCAGAAGGGTATAATGCTAGAGAGTTCACCTGCCGAAGCAGCCATTTTCTTCTGGGGAACTAATTTCTGCCGTCTGAAGATCCACTGTAATTCTGGGAGATTTCTAGGCCTCACCTGTGAGATGGTAACCCTGGACAGAGATCAAATGGTATGTACAGCTGATGAAGGCTTCGACTTTTCCATTGTCCCTCATAGTTTTGACAAAGGGATTGGTAGGGAATAGATTTGCCAGATCCCCCACTGTGGCAGGGGATCTCCCACAGGGAACCTTCTTTACCTGCCGCCTCTCAGAGTGGTGTCTGGAGAAAAAAAAAATTAAAATGCCATCATCTCGTGGTTTTACCATAGAGTTTTTGGCAATTCCTAGAGTGGCATGACATCACTTCCAGTTTTCCCAGAACTGATGCCATGGCATATACAACACCAGCACCCCCTCGTCCAACCTCCCCACCACCACCAAGTGCCCCATGGTTGCTAATACTGTGAACATATTCACTTGCTCATTTCTGCAGATCAAGCCACTGTTAAGTGCACAAAAGCAGATCAGTTTGGTTTGGTTTCTGATCATTTGGTAGCTGATATCTATATCAGGAATGAAATGGACTGCCCCCCTTTGCGTACTTCAAAGTCAAATAGGCTGGTTGTCTGGGAACAGCCAAATCCCGCCTCATCTGTATGCTCCCCACCCCTCCCTGTCTTGAGCCTGATGTCTCTCCTCATCTTCTTGCTTAACCATCTGCTTGCCTTCTGCCTGTATCCTTGTTCCAATTATGCATTGTATGATCTTCTCAGCTCACTGGGCTGCAATTGGCTCTGCTTTGTGACTTAGTCTTCTGTGGATGTGCTCCAACACTCCATCCAACTCTGTTTCCAGGATTGCTAGGGGCCTTGTTCTCTCTCTCTCTTTCTCTCTCTCTTTCTCACACACACACACACACACACCCAGGGGCATCAGGTTTTGAAATCCCGGGGGGAGGCATCGAAACAATGCTGCCGCTGCCTCTCTCCCCCCCCCCCCCGGGCACTCTTCCCTCCTTTCCTTTCCCTCCCGGGGCTCCGGATGAATGCCCAACGTGATAGCCAGGTGACGCTATCACATTGGGCATTTGCCCGGAGCCCCGGGAGAGAGAGGGAAGGAGGGAGGGAGGAGTGGGTACAGGGGAGTGGGGGGGGAGAAAGAGGCTCTGGCGGCGGTGGCCAGCCGGCGGGCCTAGGAAGGGCCCAGGGAGGTGGGGGGGGAGAGGCAGCGGCAGGTGTTCTGTTTTGCCGGGGGGGCTCAGTCCCCCCCCCGGGGAAATTTCAGGGGTGACCTGAGCCCTTGAGCCCCCCCGTAGTTTACACCTATGCACACACACCCAAACACACACACAATTTCCTCTCAGACCCACCACTGATCATAGGACACATTTCTGCCTAGGGTTGCCAGGCCTGGGTTGGAAAATACGTGGAGACTTTGGGGGTGGATCCAGGAGAGGGTGAGGTTTTGGGAGGGGAGGGGCCTCAGCATGGTACAATGCTGTAGAGCAGCCATTCAGCCCTTCAAAGCAGCCATTTTCTCCAGGGGAGCTGATCTCTGTCAGCTGGAGATCAGTTGTAAAAGCGGAAGATCTCCAGGCCCCACCTGGAGGCTAGCAACCATATTTCTGCCCCATCTTCCAGTCCTTCCATGTTTGGGGCACTTTTAGGGTTGCCACTTCTGGATAGGGAAATACCTGGAGATCCTGAGGGGTGGAGCCTGAGGATGGTGGGTTTGGGGAATGGAAGAGACTCCAGTGGGGTATAATATCATACAGTCCATCTTCCAAAGTTGCCATTGTCTCCAGGTGGACTGATCTCTTTCACTTGGAAGTCAGTTGTAATCCCAGGAGATTTCCAGCCACCACCTGCAAGTTGGCAACCCAAGGCCATTTTGTCAGTCAAGATGCTCAAAGACTTACATGGTGGTTGAGCCGTCTCCCCCCCCACCCTTCTCCTTCCATTCCTGAACATTAGATTAACTCTGATTTTTTAGCATTAATGTTGTCACCTTGATGCCATGGTGGCAGGCACATTCCAAATCTTTACTGACACATTAGACTGGAAATGAGGGGGCACAAATGGATGTGCTTATGGAAATGGCAGGCAGCTTGTTAAGGGCTGTTCTCCCATTTGTATGGAGATGCTAATCACAGTCCCAGGTTTCCACACTAAGGTAAGCCCATTAAAAGCCAGAAAGCTGCAAAAAAAAGTGAAATGGGATGAAGGAGTTATATTCCATCTTTCAAAAAATAATAGGTCAACGATATCATTTTTGGAGAGACGCAAAGGTCAGCAAAGATTGCCTAATGACTTACCCTAACATTTAATTCATGTGCAGAGCATAGGGATGCCAGCCTCCAGCTTCAGGTGGGATGTTGGGATATTCTGGAATTACAGCTCATCTCCAGACTACAGAGATCAGTTCCCCTAGAGCAGGGGTGTCAAACATGTGGCCCAGGAGCCGGATCAGGCCCCCAGAGGGCTTCTATCAGGCCCACACTGGAACTGGCCATCTCCTGCTTCCAGTTCTGTTGCTGCTGCTGCATCATAGCTTGCTTTGCCAGACTCTCTCAATTGCTCAGCCATTTCATGTTTTCCCCTGGGTCCTGGACTCAGAACCCTGAGCCTGAGATTTCTGAGGGGAATGTCAATAAATCAAGAGTAGGTTTGCAGCTTACAGATACACACCTGAACAGCATACTCAAGAATGCAACAGCACAGGTTTCCGGCTGGAGGAATGGAGGTCTGACACGCTTTGCAAATGCGCAAGGCAGACAGCGGCTCTTCCTGACAGCTTGGGTGGATTAATCCACCTGACGCAACCTCACACAGGTAGTGTGAGGACCAGCAAGCAATATAATCCAGGTTTGAGCAACCTCGGTGAAGGGAAAGTCTCAGAGGAGACTTTTCCGACACCTTGAGCACTGCAGCCGAAGAGGATTCTTGCGAGTATCTCTAAGGAGCCGAGCTGAGCTGAAAAATTCAGCATAAAACCTCCAATTCCCCTGATTCCTTAACAAAGAAGACAAAGTTTAAACGTTGGGACCACATCTGAAGCGAAGTAACAACAAAAGGTAACGGAAAAAAGTTTTTTGCCTTACCACCGCGGCGTTTTGAAAGACGAAAAGCAGATCGGGTGAAGCAATAGACTGTTGTTGATTGGATGAGAGCAGTTTTGAAGCGCTAAAAAACCGAATTTGAACTTAAAAAGCCAAAAAAACAAGTTGTTTAACATTCCTGCGGTTAAGAAGAGTCGGGAGGGGAAGCCAAGCATCGCGAGACAAAGAGGGAGAAGGGAACCAAGCATCGCGAGATTAAGACGTGAGGACTGAACCAGGAAGTGACGGCTAGCAGAGCAGACAAGAAGGGAAAAGGAGAAGAACCGGAAGAAGGTAAAGGGGACTCTAAATACTGCCGGACCAGAAAGGGGACTCTAAATACTGCCGGACCAGAAAGACCATAACAGGAAGTGACGTGCAGAGAGCAGACAAGTAAATAAAAGGAAGGGACAAAAGGAAACTACGGCAAGCCAGAAGCAAGGTAAAAAGACTATAACCTTTGACATTAACCATAGAGGTCACGCCCGCCATTTTGGATTTATAAAATTTTTAAACTGCAATATCTCAAAGATTATATAACTTAGAAGGCTGAAACCAACATAATTTGACTTGGCAAGATTAGCTTGTTTGAATGCACTAATTGGTGTTTGATTTGGAAAACAAGATAAAATCGATCTTTTTTAAAGAGGCAAAACGGACCGCGGACTAAGATCAAGAGCAGCTACATGGTCCTCTCCTACAATGGCAGCAAAAAAAGAAAAAGAGCTACTAGCCGTTATGGAAGCAATGGAAAAGAAAATGTTAGACGCTATAGGAGAGGTAAATGTTAAAATGAATAATATAGCGGCTCAAGCAGATAAAAATTTCATGGAATTAAAAGCAGAATTTCAAAAATTATCCACAAGAACACAAGATATAGAAACTAAAGTAAAAGAACTGGAAAAAAGCACCCATAAGACAATGAGAGAGAACGAGAGGATGGAAAAGATGATGCACTATAAAGATATGCAAAATCATTTGAGATTTCGAGGGATCGAGGAAAAATTGAATGAGGACATTTTTACAAGAATGCAAGAAGCAATAGCAGATTTTTTACAAGAACAGGAAGAAGTTGTTAAAGAACACATGGATCTTGTTTATAGAGTTAATTCTACATATGCAAGAGACAAAAACATACCAAGAGATGTGGTTGTCCAATTTACAATGAAAAGAACAAAAGAACAAATCTACAGGAAGTGCTTTACTGACCCTTTTGTAATAGATGGAAAGAAAATCATAGTAATGAAAGAATTGCCTACAGCAATACTGCAAGAAAGGAAAAAATTCAAGCGTCTGACGGATAAACTGAAGGAGAAAAAAATCAGATTTCGTTGGGAAATACCTCAAGGACTAAGCTTTTATTATGGCAACTCTAGAGTAGTGATTAAAAGCACAGAAGAAATGTATGCATTCCTGGGAGAGAATAAAGATGATTTTGGAGATATTTAAGAATATATCAAAATGGATTACAAAATACTTACATGGAATGTAAATGGACTAAATTCACCCCAAAAACGTCGAATGGTAGGTCATTGGTTGGAAAAACAAAAATGTAATATAATTTGTTTGCAAGAAGCTCATCTTAAAAAACAAGACCATAAATATTTAATAAGGAAAAAATTGGGAGAAGAATTTTATTCTTTAGCAAGCAACAAAAAAAATGGTGTTGTAACATATGTCAAAAAAGATTTGGAACCTAAAGTAATATTTAAAGACAAAGATGGAAGATATTTAGCTCTTGAAATTTTACTGCAAGGATTGAAAACTTTGATTGTGAACATTTATGCTCCGAATGGAGCTAAGGAAAAATTTTTTAAAGAACTTCAAATGGAATTGGACAATGTAAACTATGATCAAATTATGATGTTAGGGGACTTCAATGGAACTGTAGATAATAAACTAGACAGGCGCTCTAAAAGAAAGGATGAGACGTTAGGGAAGCTTCCAAAAAAAATTTTTGAACTGATAAAACAAGAAAAGTTGGAAGATATTTGGAGGAAAGCTAATCCACAAGGAAAAGATTTTACCTTTTACTCTAACAGACATGACTCACATTCAAGAATTGACATGATTTGGATGACTACTAACCTAACCTTTAAGACAAGAAAAGTGGAAATTTTACCCAGAATAATCTCAGATCACAATCCGTGTTTATGGACAGCTGGGCAGATTAAAAAACAAAAGAGATGGAGAATAAACGAGGACTTATTAGATAATCAAGAAATAATTAAAAAATTACTTGAAGAAACAGACCTATACTTCCAAGTAAACATGCAGAAAGAAGTTAAAATTCAAACCGTATGGGATGCATACAAAGCAGTGATGAGAGGACTATTGATATCGCTAAATGCTAAAGATAATAAAAAGAAAAAAGAGCAATATGAAAATATTCTATAAGCCATTAAAACAAAGGAAGAAGAACTGAAGAAAAAACCAGGGAAAAAGAAACTGCAAAAGGAAATTTGGATGCTACAAGACCAAGCAAAAGCCATTTTGAACCAAGAGATGTACTGGAACTTAAAAAAAACTTCAACAAAAAGCATTTGAAGGTGCAAATAAACCCGGAAAATACTTAGCATGGCAATTAAAGAAAAAACGTGAAAATAAATTTATCACTAAAGTGATAAGCGATAATATTGAGATAATAGATAACAAAGGAATAAAAAGAGAATTTTTTAAATACTATGCAAAACTTTTTAAGAAGGAAAACAAAGACAGAAGAAAGATTAAAGAATACCTGCAAACATTAAAGTTACCAAAACCAACAGAGAAAATTAAAGAACTATTTAATAATCCAGTATCATTACAAGAGATCAAAAATGCAATAAATGACTCAAAATTAGGTAAAGCACCTGGACCGGATGGATTTATAGCGAAGTTCTACAAAATGTTACAGGAGTCAGTTTCACCGGTGTTACTGCTATTGATGAACGATATAAGAGTTACTGGAGAGGTGCCAGAAACCTGGAAAGATGCATCCATCTCACTGATCCCGAAAGAAAATCAAGATTTGACCAATGTTAGAATTATAGACCGATTTCTTTACTGAATAATGATTATAAGATTTTTGCTAAGATTATAGCGGATAGACTAAAAGAGCACCTCAAAGAGACTATACAAACAGAACAAGCAGGGTTCTTACCTAATCGACAAATAAGGGACAATCTAAGAGTAGTAGTGGATGCTATAGAATACTACGACAAACATCCTGAAAAAGAAGTGGGCTTTTTCTTTTTAGATGTTGAGAAAGCGTTTGATAATTTAAACTGGGATTTTATGTTTGAAGTTTTAGAACATCTTGAGATTGGTGAATATATGCTTAACTTCATTAAAGCAATATATAAAGAACAGAAATCCTCATTAATAATTAATACCGAAAAGACAGACGATTTTAAAGTTGAAAAAGGAACAAGACAAGGATGCCCACTTTCGCCGCTGCTATTTATTTGGATTTTAGAAGTTCTACTGTTAAATGTGAAGGAAGACAAAGATATTAAAGGCTTAACAACTAAAGGTTTTTCTTTCAAATATAGGGCCTTTGCAGATGATGTGATGTTTATAGTGGAAGACCCCTTATCCACATTACCACATTTGTTACAGAGAGTAAAAGAGTTTGGTGACTTAGCAGGATTTTATGTAAATAAGAACAAATCGAAAGTAATGTGCAAAAATATGTCAAATAAGAAACAAAACGAGTTACAAAAACTTACAGAATGTGAGGTGGTGAAAAAGACAAAATATCTGGGTGTAAACCTAACTATGAAAAATATTGATCTTTATAAAAATAATTATGAAAAATTATGGTTGCAAATTATGCAGGATATTAAAAAGTGGAATGTATTGAATTTGTCATTGCTGGGTAGAATTGTGGTGGTCAAGATGAATGTGTTACCACGATTAATGTTTTTGTTTCAAACTATTCCAATTGTGAAAGATGTAAAAACATTCAAATGTTGGCAGAAGGAGCTGTCTAAATTTGTGTGGGGAGGGAAAAAACCAAGAATTAAGATGAAAATAATGTGTGATGCCAAAGAAAGAGGAGGGTTTCAACTACCAAATCTAAGGTTATACCATGATGCAATATGTTTGACCTGGGTAGGGACATGGACTATGTTACAAGATAGAATGTTATTGTCCCTGGAAGGTCATGATTGTAGATTTGGGTGGCATGCATATTTGTATTATGGCAAAACAAAAATGGACAATATGTTTAAACATCACTATTTGAGAAGAACACTAATGGATACGTGGACAAGATATAAAAACTTTTTTTCAGAAGAGATACCCATGTGGATTGTACCCGCAGAAGTCTTACATCCAACATCAAGATATAAAGGACAAGATTGGCTGAAGTATAGAGACTTATTAATAAGACATGGTAAAGATTTCAAACTGAAGGAGCAGCATCAGATTGACTTTGATTATGGTTGGTTAAGATATAGACAAATATATGATTTGTATAGAAGTGATAAACACGGTTTCAGGGGAAAAAATAATGAAATAGAACAAGTTTGGGAGGAAGGCGGAAAAAAAATGATTTCTAAAATGTATAAAGTCTTGCTAAAATGGTTTAATGCAGATGAAATGGTAAAAGAACAAATGGTAAAATGGGCGATAAACTTTAACAAAGACATTGAAATGGAATCTTGGGAATTTTTATGGAAAAATGCTATGAGTATATCTACGTGTTATAACTTAAAAGAAAATTGTTTTAAAATGATGTATAGATGGTATATGACACCAAAAAAAATTGCAAATATTGGTCAGAATATGTCTAACAAATGTTGGAAGTGTAAAAAGAAAGAAGGTTCTTTTTATCATATGTGGTGGACTTGTGATAAAGCAAAGATTTATTGGTCAAAAATACATGCAGAAATGGAAAAAATCTTGAAATGTACATTTAAGAAGTTGCCTGAAATGTTATTGCTAGGACTTAAACTAGAAGAGATAAATGTAAAGAAAAGGACAATAATATGGTATATGATTACAACAGCAAGAATGGTGTATGCACAAAATTGGAAAAATGAAAAAATACCAGAGGTGTGGGAATGGTTGAAAAAACTGTTATATATGGCTGAAATGGATAAATGGACTAGAAAATTGAATAATCTCTACTCAGAGACCTTTCTAGAAGACTGGAAAGATTTGAAAGAATATGTTGAAAAATACTGGGATATGAAAAACTACATTTATACATGGTTATAATAGCATAAAGGAATAGAAATATATTATATGAAGGTTTTAGTTAAAATTAGACAATGAAGCTGTTTTTATTTAGAAATATATAAGAATATAGAAAATAAGAATTGGTGTATAAGTATTTTAAAGATATATAACCGTTACCAGAAATGAAACATAGATATAGTATTACTATTTTGAATAAAATGGAAAATGTGTTATGCTTCAGAGGTGGTGGGAAACCACCAAAACAAGATAAAAATAGAATGTACAAATAGAACAAAATGTTATATAATATGGAAAAAGGGATTTGTATAAGGTAAATGTATTATTTTTGATGTGTTTTTTTTGAAAAATAAAAATTTCTTTACAAAAAAAAAAGAATGCAACAGCACAGACATTTTGATGCAATAATTCAGAACAAGAGGTGTCAGTTATCAGAGACTGTTAAATAAACGGAATATTGCAAGAGTGCTAATGTTTTAAGCATGTTTTTATTTTAAGTTTTTTAAAAAAATCTTTGTGTTTGTGTCCTTTATAAAGTATATATCTCTGCTACCTGGCATTGCATTTTATGACACACATGGCCCAGCCCAACAAGGTCACATTTATGTCAGATCCGGCCCTCATAACAAATGAGTTGACACCCCTGCCCTAGAGAAAATGGATGCTTTGGAGGGTGGACTGTATGCACTGCACCCCACTGTGATCCCTGTCCTCCCCAGGCTCTGCCCTCAAATCCCCAAGAGTTCCCCAACCTGGATCTAGCAACCTTCCTTCCCCCATCCCAGGAGACCTGGTAACCCTACTTCTAGGCCTAGAATGCTTCTGAGGAGATGATCAAGAATGGTGTCATGAGGGGGGCGTGGCATCGGAGCGAAAGGCAATGGACGCATAACAGAGCGGCTCCCGCAAATCTCCCCCTTCTTAAGCGACAATACCACCTCTAGATAGCAACAAACAGCACCAAGTGATGGGAAAGAATTGCAAAGTAAAGAAACAACAGGCCGTAAGTAAGGACGTTACTTCTTACTTTGCTAAAACCGACCTTCCAGAACTCCCAGGCAAGGCCCCAGAAAGCGCGCCCAAAATGGCGGCGGACGGAGCTCCACTGAATCAGGACGGCTTAGTCGTCTCTAAACAAGAATTTCACGACACTATAAAATCATTAGAAAGAAACATGGCCACGACCATGACGGAACTCTTAATGCCCATTAACAACCAAATCGCCGAGATTAAACAATCCCTGACTCAAGTAGCACAGATGGCCGATACAGCAGCCAAATCAGCCATGATCCTTCAACAAGACATTAGATATTTCTATGAGCAGGACGACTGGAGTACGGACAAGATCTTAATGATGGAGAACCAATTAAAAGCTAATAATATCAAAATTAGAGGGATTCCGGAGGACACTGAACAATCCTCGGATATAAAATCAACCCTCCTAGAATGGCTATTTGATTTACTGGAGCTAGACCCGAACACAACATCCTTTATAGATTCAGCTTACCGGGTGGGAGCACCGAGAACGCGACAATCAAACTTCCCCAGAGACATCAGAGCCAGAATTAATGACTTCCAGATAAAACAAAAGATTGTAGTCCTAGCTAGAACCAAAGGCTTCCTGCTGTACAAAGATGCGAAAATTCAAATCTTACAAGACCTGTCGGCAGAAACCCTTCTCCACAGAAAAGCGCTTCGCCCAATCACCTCTACCTTAACCGCAGCAAAAATAAGGTACCGCTGGGTAGCCTCACACAAACTGCAGGTCACTCACGAAGGCGAGAAACTGCATGCCACGGACATGGATTCAGGCCTAAAACTGCTTGAAGATTTACAACTACAGCCTCCCTCGGAAGACAGCACGGACCTCGCCTCATCCCAGCCCACCACATCAACGCAACGCTGGCAAACCATCAAAAATCGCCGGGAGAAACGCTCCAAGTTCTCCTGAACTTAATAAGAGGTTTCATTTGATATGTTACTTTTACCTACACTAACGTGTTAACTAAAAATTATAACAATAATAATGTAGAGACTTAACTGTCTGGTCTTACTTTTTAGAAATGATTTTATAGTTCAGCTACAAAAGTATTAATTTTTTTAAGTCTCCTATCTATATGCCTGCAGCCTAAGATATTTAGAGTTAAATGTTTATATTTGTATTTAACCCCAAGGGATCAAATAATAATTCAGTTTTGATATTATTTAATATAAAAGTGTACCAACGCAGTGATTTAACTGCATGCTTTAACTTAATTTTCTAAAGTGCACTGAAGGAGGTTTTTTATATATCTAACGTTTTACTAAGTTCCCTTTCTATATACCTGCAGTTTAAGGTATCTAGAATTAATTAAAGGATCTTACTATATAACAATTAAGTTTTGTTATTATTTAATATAAAAGTGCACTAATGTAATGAATTAATTGCATGCTTTATTTCAATTTTTTTTTAAAGTAAGCTAAAGGAGGTCTTTTATAATCAATATATTACCAAATACCACCTTCCTTTTTATGCCTATAGTTTAAGCCATTAAGTATTAAACACTTATTTTTATATTTAACCCAAGGGGTACATAGGATGAATATGTTTTGTTAATATACAATATAAAATGTTAACAATATAAGGACCTACCTGCATGCTAATTATCGGATGTTTTATATATTTAATCTCTTGTTAAGTTTCCTTTTTACATACTTGCAGCTCAAGGTATTCAGTATCAATTAATCGATTTTATATTTAATTTATTGAGATTATAAGAATAACACAGTGACTTAACTGCAAACATTTACTTTTAAAACTGTACCTAGGGGAAATACAGTACCATTATATGTTATTAAATTTTCTTTTTTAAATTATTAACAATTTATATCAAATATCTATTAAGTTAGTCAACCCCATGGGTTTATAGGAACAATGGGTTTAGTAAAAAGTTTTTTTTTTCTTTTTTTCTTTTGAATATTGACTGTACTTTTAAGGAGGCTCTATCTATTAATTTCAAGGCCATAATTTAGAACTAGCAACAAGTCTGTTTGTTGCCATGTTCAGTAGAATACACAAGATATATACAGCGTATGACTTATTTTATCTGTAAGTGTATAATGGGAATCAAACCAAAGGTGGTATTAGTTAAAATATTAAACTTGGCATTATCAAGGAGGGAGGGAGTCTAGCATTAATGATGTTTAGCCCCTATAACATGATTTTGTATGTAATGTCATTTTTAATGATTCACCATTTTTCCCTGCAGAAAAGGGACAGTGGAGCTCAAAAGGTAGCTCCAGTTCAATTTAGTTTTGTTATTAAAGGCATCAGATTAGTTCATATATTGATAAAGGTAGCTATTTTATCTTGTTTGGTGTTAGTAGATCATCTTAACACTATGGCATTTTATATTCAAGATAGGCATTTTTACAACTGGTCACAATATGCATTTTACATATGCCAGAGATGTTCTTTTTTTTAGCAAACCAAACCTGAAATCACTAAATAATGCTTTAACATCGGTGGTTTTTTTTACCACACGCATTGATAGAACCCTATTTTATGATGATGACACCCAATAAACTCAAAGTGCTCACACTTAATTGCAGAGGACTAAATTCAAACATCAAGAGAAGGAGAGTTTTAACAGCAATATTGAAACAACGTTCTGATATTACTTTTCTTCAAGAAACGCATTTAAAAAGCAATAGTGATTTTGTGTTCAAAACATACAAATTTATCGCCCAAATTCAAGCCCAGGGATCTTCAAAATCAAGTAATCACAGAAGGCATTATGCCACCCTCCTGGAGCAAAGCAAAGATAATACTCATCCCTAAACCCGACAGAGATCAAACGTGGCCCAATTCCTATCGACCGATTTCCCTGCTCAATCAGGACTATAAAATTTTTACGGCCACTATGGCTGCCAGGATCAACAAAATAATTCCCCAATATATCCATACCGATCAATCAGGGTTCATACCCAAAAGAGAAATTACCGACAACACACGTAAAATATTGAACGCCATACAGTATGCAAGACTACATGATGTTGATTCCTCTTTCATCTTATCCCTTGATATTGAGAAGGCGTTCGATAGCATGGAGCCAGAATACTTATCTCAAATTCTATCAACCATGAACTTTGGCCCCAACTTCTTGAAAGCAATTAAAACTATTTATAAAGACCCCACGGCTTGCATTCTCACAAATAGCTTAACATCTAAAGAATTCCCACTAACCAGAGGAACCCGCCAAGGATGCCCAGCGTCACCGTTACTGTTTGCTCTAGCAATAGAGCCCCTCGCCAACGCAATCAGACTGAACGACAGTATACATGGACTGCCTATTAAGGACAAACATTTAAAACTAAGTCTCTTTGCAGACGATATGACCCTAATCCTCACAAAACCAGAACAGTTGCTTCCGGAGCTTTTTTCTTTATTACAAACCTTTGGCCAGATATCGGGACTAAAAATCAACAGCTCCAAGACTAAACTTTACCCACTTGTATTGTCTGCAGTGCACCAAGATTACATTAAACACAACCACGAAATCATTTGGACCAAAACGGATTGGAAATGCCTAGGTATCAAGATTCCACTTAATTTAAAGGATTTAATCAAAGTAAACTACGCACCTATAACAAAATTGCTCGAAAATCTCCCTACGGCGCAATCCTCGCCGCTTCTATCGTGGGTGGAGAAAATACAAACAGTGAAAACATTTATATTTCCTAAACTATTATATTTATTTAGAGCCATGCCAGTTACTTTATCTTGCAAAATACTCAACACATGGCAGCAACTCATATTGAAATACGTTTGGAACAAATCAAGACACAGAATAAACCATAAAACTCTCAAAAGACCTAAAAATTTAGGAGGATTTTCATTGCCAGACTTAACACTATATTATAAAACTACAACCATGGTGGGTTTGATAAAACAACTTAACTCTCATTATACAGCTGATTGGAAAGATATGGAATCTACCTACCTAGAAGATCTTACTTTTCAAGAAATTATATGGGAAAAACAACAAAAAAGACCACCTTCTCTTCAAAACAACATATTTCTACAGAACACTCTCAAAGTGTGGGACAATCTTAAACCATCTATAACTTCTAAACCATCTATACTTACCTCATTCACGAGACAATCATGGTTCCAGCCAGGCTCCAAGGCCAATTCGTTTGAACTATGGCGTCTAGGAATTAATAGATTCACAGATATCAGTAAAAATTTTCAACTACTCACTAAACCAGAAATAGACCGGAAATATGAATGCTCCATAGCATGGTTCGAATACCTTCAAGTCAAACACTTATGGGACCAAACTTTTATCAAACCAAGAGACATACCATCTATCACCTTTTTTGAAAAGTTACTGTTACAGAAAGACCCCTCAACTAAAGGTCTAATAACTCATATCTATGCCAAACTTTTAAGCATATTGCACAAACCACCACTCACGTTTCAGCTAGCATGGAATAAAGACTGTAACTATCCCACAGATGATAAATCCTGGAATGATATTTGGTTATCGCCATGCATGCAATCCAAGTCATTAAACATAAGAACTTTAGCTGCCAAAATCATACTAAGATGGTATCTTACACCATCGCAATTGCATCGAATCAACAATAGTTACCCATCATCCTGCTGGAGACTTTGCAGAGAAGAAGCAACTTATTTTCACTGCTGGTGGTCATGTCCGAGATTACAGCAGTTTTGGACAATGATCACACAAAGTATAGCTTCCATAACTAACATAATCATTACTTTGACACCTGAAATCATTTTGTTGGACCTCTGGCAAGGTATTGAGATACCAAATCTACGCAAAGAGTTAATATCACCCCTATTTATGGCAGCCAAACATCTTATAGCCTCGAATTGGAAAAGTTCAAACGCGCTAACAAAACATCAATGGTTCTCCATAGTCTGGGAATTTTATGCCATGGAGAAAATTGCCTCAACAATGCCTCCCAACAACACATCTAAACACCAAACACTTTTTTATACCAAATGGTTACCATTTATTGAAGCTGCATTTAACAATTATATCCCAAAGGGTACCATACAGAAAAGGTACCTCGAAATAATTTTGATTTTTTAAAATATAAGATGCCATAGTTTAGTTAGTTAAATTTTATGTTATATTTAAACTATTTAAAATGTATCTGCACAAAACTGTTACCTAGTGTAACCTAATGATATAGTTATTTGTTTATTGACATATTGTTGTGCAAAAGATTGATGTATTCTTTGTTACTTGTTAATAATAAATTTAAAATTTTTAAAAAAAAATAAGAATGGTGTCATGACTTGATCCAGTTCCAACCCTAGCAGAGCACTTCATAAAAGAAAATGGGGTTGATTCTCTGTGTGAGAAGCTTAAGTCTTTGTGTGAACAAGTCTTTGGCAGAAATATAATGGGTATAGGCTTGCTCAACTATTGTGGATGTAGGCTTGCTAACTCCAGGGTGGGAAATTCCTAGAGATGTAGGGGTAGAGCTGGGGTAGGGCTGAATTTGGGAAGGAGAGGGACCTCGGTGAGATACAATGTCATATAGTCAACCCTCCAAAGCAGCCACATCAGAACAGAAATCTTTATTACAGTTTATAAACAGCACAAACAGTCCAACCGTAGCATATTCCAAGCGTACATACATCCAGCATGAAAATAATTCAAAACCATTTTCAGAATAATATAATGCATTAGCCTAGGAGTCTTTAAGGTGCACATTTAGGAAATCTTTCATAATTCTATAGGCTGCTGCCAAAAGTTTGGCACATGCTAATGTCACCTGTGGATTGGCATCTATCATAAGCATAATATGTTTGGTGCCAGTTTGGTGTAGTGGTTAAGTGTGCAGACTCTAATCTGGGAGAACCGGGTTTGATTCCCCACTCCTCCACTTGCACCTGGCTGGATGGCCTTGGGCAAGCCATAGCTCTGTATCAGCTGTTCTCTCAAGGACAGCTTGGGAAAGAGCTCTCTCAGCCCCAGCTACCTCACAGGGTGTCTGTTGTGGGGAGGGGAAGGGAAAGGAGATTGTAAACCGCTCTGAGACTCCAAGTGAGTGAAGGGTGGGGTATAAATCCAATCTCCTCCTCCTCCTCTTCTTCTTCTTCTAATATCAGAGTCTGGAAGGCCTAAGAGTCTTTCCCATATGGGTTGAATAAATGTGGCTCATATATTTTGATAGAACCCACATGCAAGCAAAATATGGTTGATAGAATCAGCCTCTCCAATACCACAGGGACAAATACGCTCAGCCAGAGGTATCTTCTTGTAGAGACCTGTTATGATCTCAGAGGAGAAAATATTCCAACGGGCCATAGAGGAGGCCCTATGATGAGATGGAATTACCAAATTCATCAGATATGGAGATGGAGAGACTAGATATCTTATTTGAGAGGGAGCCAAAAAACTAGGGACTCTAGCAATATCATTCTGTCTCTCTATGTTGAATAATCGCTGGACCACAGCTCTTGCTTGGTTTAAGGCCATCATTTGAAATCACCTGCAATTGCCCCCCCCTCCTGCTAGATTTAAAGGGCCCTCGAGCTGGTCGATGGGCCATGAGGTCCCGACGATCAACTGAAGCCCTTTAAATTGGGCAGGAGGGTAGGGAGAGGAGTGGCCGAGCAGGTGCTCACTCTTGAGGATGAGGCTTGGGGGCATCCCCGCCCACACTCGGAATGCCCCCCAAATCTCCCCACCAGAGCAACAAGGGGACCAGGCAACCCTATTGGCAGGCCCACTCAATTTGACCCCCGTGCTTCTAGCCTGAGCTGCTGGACTTGACTGAGAAGTCAAGAGGAAAGGAATCAAGCAATGGACATGTCATGTGATTTAGCCCTACAATGTGTAAAGGAGGATCACACAGAAAAGTGTAAAGACCACAAAGGAAAGCTGTGCAAAAGACGCTAAAGCTATGTAAAACCGATGTATCCAGAATAATAAAGATAGATTACAATATCAAAAAGGTAAACGGTTCCAGTATATAAAACACCCATTTTTTCCGATGTATATAACACAATAAGTTTCATAGAAGTCATGCCGATTCGGGTTACAGTTCAGTTTACAAATCAAATAACAAAGGATCCGGATATTAGTAACTTTGTTCCGATGATCTCCCTCAGCGATAGCTATTACACCTTTTTATAAGCCGAATTTCATAAGAATCTGAGGTGAAAATCTCAATGCAAATTTCCAGAGTCTGCGATTCTTATAAATGGGCCACCCGTCATAATGCTTTAAGGGAAAACAACTCCAAAAACGTCTATCTGCTGGAATTGTCCCTCACTTCTATTTTCAAATATATATATTTCCAGGGGTCCGTTGGAGCAGGAGCGCATAGGAGCGCAGCTCCGGGAGTGAGGAGCCCAGGGGGCGGGCACATGACCAAGCCCCACCCCCTTCTCGGCTTCCCCGAGCAGTGCAGAGGCGCAGCGCCCCGGGGAAAGCCCTGCTAGGGTCTTTATTTTTTTAATGTTTTGTTTTAATATTGATAATTTTATCATTGTTCCTTTTATGACTGTGTGCTGCTTTTCCAGAGACTTGCTCAAGGTGGCATATACATTTTCTAAGGATACCATTTTTTATCTGGGCACATGGCACAAAAGTACTGGAGAAATTTCACCAACCCTTCAGCAGCTTCCACCCCATCAGTTTGGTATAGTAGTCAGGAGTTGGACTCTAATCTGGGAGAACCGGGTTTGATTCCCCACTCCTCCACATGCAGCTGCTGGTGTGACCTTGGGCCAGTCACAAGTTCCCTCAGAGCTGTTCTCTCATGAGCAGTTCTCAAAAGACCTCTCTCAGCCCCACCTACCTCACAGGGTGTCTTGTTGTGGGGAAGGGAAGGGGAAGGGATGGGTGGTGCACATGTCCTGGGTATCTCAAGTCTACTTGAAACCTGGTGGTTTCAAGGGAGCAGGAAGAGAATGAGGGTGTGTTCTTTATGCTCATTTTTATTGCACAAATTATTGGATGGGGAAGGGAATGGAGGACGAGCAGGTCAGTTTCACTCACCTGTGGAGTGGAGCCTGAGGGGTGGGTGTTGCTTTCTGACACACTTCCGGTATGTTAGGGGGTGTGGCATATGCCAATGAGTTATGCTAATGAGTTATGCTAATGAGCTCCTGCACCTCTTTTTCTACGAAATGACCCCTGTATATTTCCTTCCTAGGCACTTCTAAAACGAATTTGCGTTTGGGATCAATTATGACAAAACATTTTAATTTAATTTCTTACTTTTGCCTTGTGGGCCAGCACCCTTCATTTTGGCAGATAAAACTTTTCAGGAAGTTGATGATCTGCCTGTCATTTTGAACGGCACGCTCTCTCTTTCTGTCTCTGATAGCATGTCAGTTCATTGGCAGTCTATTCTTTCTTCTGTTCGATTTCTCTACCTTTTGGGGAAGTTCTGTCATTCTCTGGCAAGTGTTTTAACTCTTTGATAAATCCCTTCTGTTTTGCAGGCTAAGTTTCTTATGCTGCAGCGTGTATTTTTCTTCTTCAGATCATTTATTTATAGGTTCTTATGATTTTCTTAATCTCCCCCTCCCTCGTAAGGAAGTTGCTGTCAGGTGCTAAGATATGTTTGGGCAAGGAGTGTAGGTATTTTTTTTCCCTTTCAGATGAAGCTCCTGCTTTTTCAGAGGTTCTGAAAAGACATCTGTACGAAGCTGTAATCTTTACTTGAATGCTGCGCAGTGTTCTCTCTTACTGTTTCCACTGTGGGCGCTTTCAAGCACACTAAATAATGCACTTTCAATCCCCTTTCAATGCTCATTGCAACTGGATTTTACTGTGTGAAATGGCAAAATCCACTTGCAAACAGTCGCTGAAGTAAATTGAAAGTGCATTATTTAGCCAATGTGAAAGTGCCCAAGTGTGTTTCAGCTGCTGGGTAGACGTGGACTCTTCCCCCATTCATTTCTTATAGAGTTGACTTTGAAGCTAATTTGTAAGATCCTGCTCCAGTGAAATATACAAACTAAATGTTATCAGGGGTCCTTTCGAGCAGGAGCTTGGGGGAGCGCAGCTCTGGGAGTTGGTGCCAGCCCCCGCACCCCCCATGGGGGAATGCCTGCTTGTGTCATGGCTGCAGCAAAATGACCCCGTCCCCTGGAAAGGTCCTTGTTCCTCCGACCAGCCTTCTGAAGGCTTCAGCCACCACTGAAACTATCCTCCCAGAATAGTGGTATTTCTAAAGCTTGGATTAGTAGTTGTCCCCTTTCTGCCAGCTCTTTCTTTCTTTCTTTCTTTCTTTCTTTCTTTCTTTCTTTCTTTCTTTCTTTCTTTCTTTCTTTCTTTTTCTTTCTTTCTTTCTTTCTTTCTTTCTTTCTTCCTCTCTTTCTTTCTTCCTCTCTTTCTTTCTTTCTTCCTCTCTTTCTCTCTTCTTTCTTTCTTGCCTTCTGACATACTTCCAGTGATGTCAGGTGGTGTAGCATATGCAAATAAGTCATGCTAATGAGTTATGCTAATAAGCTCCTGCACCTCTTTTCTACGAAATAACTCCTGAACGTGATAGAGGCAAAAAGGAGCTTTGGTAAAACTAACAAAAAATATTCTCAGTGTGATTTTAGAAATCCCTAAGCTGACTCCAAGTTTTGCATGCGGGTTTTCACTTGGCAAGCAAAATTGGGCTGTGAGGTTCCATATGTTCCAGGGATGAATGCAAGGATCAGCAGGCATTCGGTTAATATCCCCAGTTCCCTTCTATTGCCTCTCAGTTTTCAGTCAGAACATAGCCCTTTTCAAACACTACTTTTGATGCCACATATGGAGAGAAAGTGCTCATACAATCCCTCCAGTACACATGATCACACACAGTCACCATTTTGTCTGAATGGGACAGGGTATATACATTCCACCTTCAGACCGCATGCACAAACCCCCTGCTTTCCCAGGGGTCTGGTTTGCATGCACCGAAGCTGGTTTGCATGCCCCTTCAGCCAAAATGGTGATTGCATGTATGGGAAGGATTATGTCTACCCATATATGTGGTCAAGTATAACACTTGAAAAGAGTGAATATTAAAATCCTCCCATTTGTATTAAGATGAAGAGTAGGTTTTTATGCCCCACATTTCTCTACTTTAAGGAGTCTCAAAGTGGCTTGCAATCACCTTTCCCTTTTCCTCCCTACAACAGGCACCTTGTGGGGCAGGCGGGGCTGGGAGAGCTCTGAGAGAACTGTGTGACTGGCCCAAGGTCACCCAAGCAGGCTTCGTGTGGAGGGGGGTGGGGAATTGCGCCCCATTCTCCAGATTCGAGTCTGCCACTTTTCACCACTACACCAAGCAGGCTCTCTTAAAAGTGTAGAGGATGTATAACTTGTCAACGGGGGGGGGGGGGGGGTTCAAAAAAGCTCATGAAAGGGGGGTTGAGAAGGCTTAACTCTGTGGATGGCCAGGAGTAAGGCTGGGAGAATCCATCCTTATTCACAGGAGTACACTGCAGCAATTCCCCTCCCCCATTTATCTCCCTCCAAAAGTTTGACCTCGCCCTGACCACTCCTGGCACATGCTCTTGGGCAGAAAGGGAAAACTCACACCCCAGTTTTTTAAAAAAATGAATGCCAAGAGATTCAATAATCTAGAATTCTGGTGAATTGGGGTCTTTCCCCACATTATGTATCTAAGGACCGTCAAGTCGCAGCCTACTGATGGTGATCCCAGCAAGGGGCTTTCAGAGCAAGGGAGAAGCAGAAGCTGAAGAGAAGAAGAGATTGGATTTATACCCCGCCCTTCACTACCCGAAGGAGTCTCAGAGTGGCTTACAATCTCCTTTCCTGTCCCCTCCCCACAGCAGACACCCTGTGAGGTAGGTGGGGCTGAGAGAGCTCTTGAGAGATCTGCTCTTGAGACAACAGCTTTGAAGGAACTTATGACTGACCCAAGTTCACACCAGCAGCTGCAAGTGGGGAATCAAACCCGGTTCTCCCAGATTAAAGTCTGCGCTCCTAACCACTTCACCTGTCAGAGTCTCTAGTAATCAGCACTCAACAACATTTCTTAAGCAGGATCAGTTTATTGTAGTCATGTTACTATGCTTCTCTAAATACTATTTGTGTTAAGACTAAAGAGGGAAAGCGGGAATGGGATTTTATACAGGGTTCAATCTTGGGTGTCAGATGACTACAAGCCAATGAATGCCATGTTACCCTCGAGTGGAAAATAACAGCTTTCAGTTCCCAGTGGGAAACTTACAAGAGAAACCAGAGATCTTATCAAAACAGAGACAAATGCTAGAGGAGAATCGAAAGTAACATTCCAGTATCAACAACCTCCCCCCCCCCTTTTCTTTATGGTGGCCACTCTCTTTACCCCCACCTTTTATTTATGGCAGCCTAGCTGAAAACACCAAACTGTGAGACTTCTGATTAGATCCAATAAGTCAAGCCTTGTATTTCAAATCAAAGTCTTTATTCTTAATGGTCTTTCAGGAACACACTTGCGTTGTTAGTGATACCAAATACAGAGAAGGAGGAATTGATATAGTGAATTCAAACTAGAGGGAAAATGCGGGTACCAATGGCAAAAGACTAAACAAGTGCCAAAATGTACTACCGTTACTTTCTCAGGAAAAAAAGGCGCGTAATGTTAGCCAGCAAGGCACTTTTTGTGCTCTTATGGATTTTCATATCCATAAGCCTGAACTCTGTGTCACCAACAGTGGTAGGGTCTTGCGCTTTCTTCATGAATAGGAGCCAGCTCCAGCCCATGCCAGGAGGCTGACACCCTAAGCAGTTCACCCAAGACAAAGGATTCTTCTTGCCATGAGGTTTCCTTCTGTCAGACATCCGCTGGCTGACCCCCACTCCACCACTATACATCTGGATAGTTATGCTAATTAGACTGCCTAGCAACTAATGTGCCAGCCATCAGATACTTGGCTAAAACCATCAACTAACAATAGGTATGGCCAGGTGAGTCATCGGACCCCAGACTCAGTGTCTGTTTCCTGGTGAGATCATACTCTTGCAACACTGACCATCCCCTGGACCTCCTCCCTTTGTTCACCTTTAACCTATAGCAAGGTCCAAGAGGGACGGACTGCCTAGTAGGAGTGTTAGTGGGTTGTGGTCTGCAAAGCCCGCCCCAAGACCCCCAATAAAGGCCCAAACCGAGAGTCACTCGGTCTCTTGAGCCGTTGCCCTCTATCTAACCTATTGACCCTTCAGTCCAGCGCTCTGTACCCAACCCTTGCCTCCATCTTTGAACCCCTTTTTCTCTCTCTGGACTCGCAATCCAGGAGAACCACGTGGTCTTGCCGGTTCAAGCCTCATGCCCCCTTAGCTTTTATACCTTTCTACCCCCATCCAACTCATCTTGACATCGGACAACGCATCTAAGGTAACGTGCTTTCCCCACCAACGATACCTGCTCATGCAATAGTACTATTTTCTCTCTTTATTTTATTAGGCCTGTAAGATTGTGTGTGTGATTACGTTTTTGGTATGCTTGATTACATGATCCAGTAAAGAACATTGAACTTGGAATCCGCCTCACGTGCCTCTTTCCTTGAGAACTCCCGGGAGGGCTGGGACCCTGGTATAGTTGGCAAGAACCCGTGTATTCTGCTGATTGCTAAATGTAAATTAAAGCAATTCGGCTAACAGTAAGCAGAGCTACATTCTCATCTCCGACCCTGTGATTTCCCTACATGCAATCCCCCGCAAAAGGCACCTGGAAAAGCAGAGGCCCAGTTGCTCAAGGTTACAAAAGCAGCAACAGAGATAACATTAGTCCAGCAAAACATCCGGGTTCATTCCGAAGGATGAGGGGTGAGGAGGGGAGGGGGGGAAGGAACCGTCAGAGCAGATGCTGATGCCGATCTCCCGCCGGGACCTGTAACCAGGATAAACATAGAAAAGCAAAACATGACAGGGAACCTGACACAAACTGGCTCTTGCCATTGCCACTGCTTTCCTCTGGAAACCCTTCCTTGACGGTCTCCCATGCAGGTCTTTCCCCACATTACATGGTAGTAAATCAAAGTCCACCATCAAGTGTACACTGTTCAGTAGCCACATGCTACTGAAATAGTTTTTGAAAACTATTTCAAAATGCACCCGTATTGAGAAAATTGTAGCTGCGCTACTTTAAAAAAATGCATGTGTAAATTGACTCTTGGCTACCCTGGCGATAGAATCCAGTTGGAGAATCTACCTGTGTTCTGTAATAATTCACTTTTGGTCAACCATCAGTACAATACACTTATATTCTGGACTCACACCTTCTGCAGGGCTCCTGACAGATTAGTTGACTAAAACACTGTGCCATTTTTTCAGTCACCTGACCTTTTGTTTCCACAGCTCCAGAGACCCTGAAGTTACTTGAACCCTGAAGGGGGCAGTAAATCAAGAGAGAAATTCAGAATTCACTGCGAGGCTGATGAAATACAAGTGAAGCCCAAAACCAAGATTATTATTTTTTTACAGTTTCACCTCCCTTTCCTCAGTCTACGAACACCACCAGAAATCAAATTCTTTGTGCAGCTTTTCGATGAGATTACTTGCTAAACTTCCTAGTCACTTAATTCTTTGTCATTGAATCCCAGGTATTAAACCCCCCCTCGCTACATTCTGCCTTAATAGAGAAGGGGAACAGACTCATTAGTAACGTTTGTGCCTCAAAAGATGTGAAATTTGTCCTTCCCGATAACAGCTTTATAGCTGAATTTTGCCCAGGTTAGTACAGCAGATGTCACATCCGTGCGCCACCGTGCACAGTCCATTTTATCAACATCTTTGACGGAGACCCCCGAGGGTTTCCCTGATAGAGTCAGAACTCAAATTGGCCTCATTCTTTAACTTGGGTGATTAATAATTCATTTGGTGATACTTACTGTATGTTCTCTCTGCCCTCAAGATAGCTGTCAACACGCCTTTAATTAAGACTAACTTACTGACTCCGGGCTGCGTTTCAAAGCCCATTCTGGAAACAAAAGAACTTGAGTTTCCCCAGGACCTGTTAGCAGTACCGCGTGGATTTGCCACTTTTGCTGGGCTGTGAAAGGGTTGTGGCAAACCCCTGTGCACTTTTACGATGCTGTTTAATTAGCACCCCTTGTGGAGTTGGGTATTCGGAATCCAGACATATCGCAAAGAAGGTTGTCACAAATTATGTTTTGTTTGGTGAAGTTTCTTTTAGCAGAAATCGCCTCCTAGCTTGCTGTCTGAAGGAGTTTTGTGAGAGAGAAAATGGGTACTCCCCAGCAAAGGGTTGATTCATTCTATAGGATAAGAAAAATATTAACCCTCTCTCAAGTAATCCCTTGGAGGGGGGGGGGATGAAGTCTAGAACTGAGGTGAAATATGTCGGGGCAATTTTTGTGAACGTTTTCCCTCCCTGTAAAAAATACTTCCCTCCAGCAATCTGTTTTGAATGAGGTGCTGTGAAAAGGGGCAAAACACTCCTAGCACAGTAATCTTCAAACTGACTAGATGATGCTCCCGTGTAGCCAAATCTGTTTGGCTCCACTGATGTTACAGTAATCGTTGCCCAGTCAGACGTAAGGCAGGAAGCATTGCCCTCACTCTGAACTGGTTTCATGATGTCGTCAAGCAGCTGACCTGACTGGTGACTGGCTATGTGATTACTTCTTGGCTGGGATTAAGGCTGATTTTACACCTCCCCTCTAAAGTAGTTTGACTGCTGTCTTTTCCTGTGCTGATTTCACAGTGGTGTGAAATTTCACTCCAGGGGGTCTAAGTGCACTAAGAAACCACAATTGTTTAAAGCAGAATAAAGCGGTATAATACTAGCTTGACCACAGGAGGGCAATTAGTAGATATGGGCATTTCAGTAGCAGCACGGTTTCACACCGCACAGAGGTGTGGGCAGGGTTTTTGGAACTAGAATGATTCCAGCGGGAAAGTCAGATGTAAAATCAGCCTAAGTTGGCTTCAAGAAGAGGGCAGCGTTTGACCAAACAAAAACTGCTTCTAAACTAGCAGAGAGCTACAGTCAAGAGGATCATCTGACTGGCATTAAAACAGTAAAACTCTCTAGAGTTTTAAGGGGACATTTTGATCCCAACCCCAAACACGGATAATGGCTCCTAATGAAAATTTTCTTACTGGTTTCAATAAATGGCTGGTTTTGTCAGGAACAGCCAGGGCACAAATCAGGAACCTCATGATCAGTTCACAGACGCACTTGTAGTGAGTAACCCAAGGCTGTCAACCCAAGAAGGAAGAGTATTATTCTCCCAGGTCCCAGGCAGTCTATAGGTACCTTTTGACTTGCCCAACAGCCAGGGTTAGCTAGTGCCTGGGCAACAGACAGATTCTTGCCTTGTTAGTTTAGCACCCTAGTCTCTCTAGGAGATTTCTGTGGCCTAACCTGGCTGCTTTCTTGTCTCCCAGAACCTCTTTTTTCCTGTCTGTGTCCCCCTACATCCCTTTCCCATGCTCCTTTGGGTGGACTGCTTGGTTTAGGTTCTCCCCTTCTGTAATTTAAGACTTTACATCTACTCTTGCGCTCAGGAGTAGCACAGAACAAGGCTTCTTCCATGTTATGGCTCTTCAAGTATTTAAAGACTGTGGCCCTGTAGTAGGGATGGGCATGAACTGGCTCACAAACTAAAGTTTTCCTCGAATTTTGTCCAGTTCATAGTTTGCAAAGTGATGTTTGTGAACTGAAGAGCCACCACGAGCCATTTAAACCCCTGTTTTCTGCTCTTCACAAAAAAAAGCTGAGTGGTTGGGAGCAGAAAGCAAGGGTTTAAATGCCTTCAAGCCCATCCACCCCCCACTAAACCCACTCCAGTTTCTTCCCATCTTTTTAAAGTTTGGGACCTAGAACCAGATCTGACTGCTGTAAAGTATAGTGATACTATTACTTCTCTTGACTCAAGACACTTTATTTTGATTAATGGCAACTAAAATTTCATTAGACTTTTTTACCGCTCCATCACATTTAGGCTTGCCAACTCCAGGTTGGGAAATTCCTGGACATTTGGAGGCTGGAGCATGAGGGCGATGGGGTTTGGGAGGAGAGGGAGGGGATGGTATGCCATAGTCCACCCTCCAAAGCAGACATTTTCTCCCAGGGGACTGCTCCCTGTAGTCCAGAGAATGGATGCAATCCCAGGAGAGCACCAGGCACTACCTGAAGGTTGGCAACCCACTGCTGACATAATGTCTAACTTATGGGTGACTGGTTCCTCACAAGCAGTGTTGCCTTGGCCCCTGCTCCAATCTACTGCTGGCTGGATTGGGGAGCTGAAGCATTTCTACAATATCTACAACATCCCACAATTCTCCTTGTTAGGGTATCAGGTCAATCCTGTGTCATGGGAAGGTTCCAGAAGTGTAATATTCTTTCACTGTAGGTCCCCTTACTACAGAGAGACATCACTGGTTTATCTGTGTGTGTGTATTATATCCTATCTGCCCCCAAGTACTTGTTTTAACTTAAGCCCAAACACCCAACTAAAAGAAACACAACTTTACAAAATCATGCACCATATCTATGTTCACTGACACAACCTGTGATTATTTTCCGGAATGGGTTAGTGTGTTAATCACTCTTTTGCACAATTGCATGCTAGTAACCCGATGTGGGTCTGTATACTACAAGTTTGATCTCACCCAGTGCGTCTCTTCATTGCCTTCACCCCACCATCTCCCTTGTATGCCAGTGGGGGAAGACTTTTTTGTTTCTTTGGGCATATCCCCAGTAATGGTTATGGGTCCTCCTCCCTGATTTTAGTGTTTGTTTATGTTTATGACAGTTTATAATTTTTAAAAAATTAGTTGTTCAAAGGTTTTAATGTTTGGTTCTTATGGTTGGAACTAGGGATGGGCACAAACCAGGAAAATGTAGTTCAGTTCATGACATGCCCTGTTCACGAACCATGGAGTGACACGAATTTGTAGCTGCCTCATGAACCGGTTCAGTTCATAAGGCAGTAAAATGGCCCAGCTGGTGTGCTAGAGAAACCAATTTCACAGGGGATCTCTGGCCAACTCTCCTCTACCTGGTGAGGATTGAATTTGCAGGGTCCGAATTACGCCCCCCCCCCCCCGAAGGTGTCCCCAGGAAAGGGCTTTCTGGGGAAAAGACCACCTGTCATTTCCAAAAAGAACTATCTTGGGGGCACCTTCTGGGGGCGGGGGCATAACTTGGTATATTTAATATTCACCAAACTTGGATCAGAGGTAGAGGAGAGTTATTCAGAAATCTCCAGTGAGTTTGGTGTCTCTAGCTCGCACAGGATCTGTTCTATACCATTTTGACAGGCACAGGTTCAGGAGATTTAGGAGTTTACAAGAAGCGGGGACCCACAATACTTGCAGGGGAGGAGAGTATTCCCTGCGGCTCCCCTGCTGAAGCAGCAGGAGCTCCACGTGGAGAAGGAGGAAGCAGCCACAAGTGAGCCCAGCAGGCAGAGCCACTAGGCCCGCCAAATTTCCCCCCCCCCACTGACACCAATGGTGAGGCCTGAGCTGCTCCCAGCCACCGTACCCACCAAGCCTCCCCCCCCCAGCATCGGCAGCAAGGCCTACCAAGCCCCCCCCCCAACCCAGCACTGGTGGCAAAGCCTGCGCAGCTCCCAACTGCCAGGCCCACCAAGCCTTCTCCCCCCACCATGGCAACAGTGGTGAGGCACAGGTCCCAGTGCATTCTCTGTGCATGCACAGAAATGCTCTTTTATTTTTGGGGGGGATTTAAGTATCCGCCATATACTTTTTTAAACACATAAGATTTTTCTGCACATCAAGGGAGTGCCTCAAATGTGCTGAAAGATCTCTTTGCCCCCTACAGGCCCCAGATCTGTGGGAATAAGTATCCGCATGCAGAGGGGATCCTTGGCTATTAGATATATAGATAGAACAGATCCTGTGCAAGGTAAATACACTAAACTTGGAGGGCACATAAAGGAGTATCTGTGAGTGGTCTGCTGTGAGTTTGGTGTCTCTAGTTTGCACAGGATCCATTCTGTACACTCCTGAGCCTCCTGAACCTGCACCTGTCAAAATTACCACTGCAGTTCTCCACTTCTTGCTCAGCTGCAGCCGTGCAGAGGATATTGGGGGGGGGGGGGGGAGGAGAAGAAGAGCACTGGGGGGTTGGTATTTTTGCATTGTGTGTGTGTGCTCATGCCTGGAAGTCATGGTGATCTCTGGTGACTCCAACTGGAGCATGGAGGAAGGTCAGAGAAGTGGCTTGATAGCCTTCCTCTTCCTCCCAACCCTGGTATTATTTGGAGGTCTCCCATCCAAATACTTGCCAGGGTCAGCCCTGCTTCGCTTCCAAGATCTGAAGAGATTGAGCTTGTCTGGGCTATCCAGGTCAGGGCAAGAAGAACACTGTTTGAAATGTATCTCCTCAGAAAAAGAGTTCCTTCCACTGGCCAGTCTGGCAGAGAAATTCCTGGTCTCAGCCATGGGGAGATTCCCAACTTACCCCAGCCTTTCCATTCACCTGTTCCAGCAAAAAAGAAGGTTCAATTCTATCTTCCTCCAAATGTCAGAGGAGTGCCTTCACCAGCTGCCCCCCCTCCAGTTGTTCCAACAATCTGCAAAGCAGAGAAAGCCAGTCCCAGGGAACTACAAAAGACCCTGGCCCAGTTTGTCTGGTTGTTGCAGGGTAGGGTGTACTCATAGACAAAGAGCAGGAGCTCCCAGACTCCCTGACTCACAAGCTAGTCCCACGCTGTAGCAGGTTCATGCCTCCTCCACCCCAAGCTGAGGTTGCTCCTGGCCAGGCATCCTGGCCTGCAATTGTGCCCTGATCCCAAACATATTACAAAAGGTGCCTGCCAGGCAAGCGACAGTAGGAAGGTGGAAGCTGCAGTCATTTTGACAGGTGCAGGTTGAGGACATTCAAGAGTGTATAGAATGGATCCTATGCAAGCTAGAGACAGCAATCAGAGGGCATGTAGAGGAGCATCCAGGGGAGGTCTACTGCAAGTTTGGTGTCTCTGGCTTGCACAGAATCCATTCTATACACTCCTGAACCTCCGGCACTTGTCAAAATTACCTAGGTTTAGGAGTGTATAAAATTGATCATGTGCAAACTAGAGACATTAAAGTCTCAGGGACCTCCCCCAATGCTCTTCTACATGTCCCCCAAGTTGTTGCTTTGAAATTCTGTTAACATTTTGATTGAGTGGAGACAGTTTGTCTGGAAATGTCTCCGCTCGTGAACTGGCACGAACCTCCACAGACAGCTTGAAAGTTTGTGGAAAGTTTGTGCCAGCTGACCTGCCATGAACTTGATTTTGTAAAGCATGAAATGGCCAAAATTCATCATGAACTTTAGTTCATGAGCCAGTTCATGCCCATCTCTAGTCAAAATGGACACCACCTCCCTGTTTTAGCTGTGGGAAGACTGGTAGGATTGCCGCTAGGGTTGCCAATTCTGGATTGGGAAATACCTGGAGATTTTTGGGTACAGCCTGAGGAGGACAGGCTTTGGGGTGGGGAGGGACTTCTATGGGGTATAACGCAATATAGTCCACCTTCCAAACAGCAATTTTCTCCAGCTGACCTGATCTCTGTCACCTGGAGATCACTTGTAATCCCCAGACATCTCCAGCTACCACCTGGCGGTTGGCAACCCTAGATCCAACTCACATTCTTTATCTTGTCTGACATGCATATTGCATCAAGTTTGTAGTTCTCAGACACAACACTTATCTAGGTACACTGTGTTAGGAAGAGCAATATTTATGGTTTGACTAGATATACAGCGGGTAATATTTTTATACTTCATATCTTGAGAAAGTTGCTGTCAATCTTTTGTCCAGATTTTTGGAGGGAGGGTGAGATATGCTATATCTAGGCACCCTTCAGGAGACCATTGATAGATGGAGAGAAAGGAACTTCCACCAAAGGTGAGAATCATTTACAACATTGTATTAAGTGCCTAATAAAGGAGGCAAACACCATCAACCACACAAAGTACATTTTACAAGCTTTATTTGAAGTTTTGTGAACTCGATTAGAGACATTTGTATTCATTAAGGGTATTAAAAAAAGAATGGTTTCTTTTGAACTCAAGCACTTTATAAAGTTTGGACTTTACAGGCAGCATAAGAACCATAAAGAGAGCGATAAAATGGTCAGGGGGAAAAAGCCAATTTTCTATGTCACACTCTACAAAGAAGAAGAAGAACATTGCTTCTTAAATTCCTGTTTTAATGGATGGTTACAGGACTAAAGAAAAATGCATCACCAGTAGCATAGCAGTTGAGGAACATAGAATGAGGCTTTTGGACTGGAAGTCCTGTTAGCAGTCAGACCTCTCCTCTCACTGAGGGGCAGTTTATAGCCAGAAAACCAAAAACACCCTTCCTATAATATCATCTCAAATATTATAAGTGCAATATACTGCCTGGCCAAAAAAGACACAAAATGGATGTCAGCTAGAGACAAGTCTGGACATGTTGTTTAGAAGTAAGAATGGATGACTACCTAATGACCTCCTCCCCACCCTAGAGAGATGCATAATTAAGGATAATGGGTCTCCCAAGAATCTCTTGCCTCACCATGATATAATTTCATCAACACTCAGCCTTACTAACCCTCACCCATTTATCTAATTAAGCAACACTTAACACTATTCACCAAACCTGGTAGCTTTTCCCATCTGGTACTTACAGGGTCATCAAGCAACATTGCACCCATAGTCTACCCCAGGTAAACCCTTTAAGCTTCTCCCAGATCATTGTGCAATTCCAAAAAGCCCATCAAGTTATTGTTTTGGGGGTGAATACATCAGCTTGCCCCAGGGAGCATTTTGCCCTATAAATTATGGCATCCTGCTCCATAGCACTGTGTCTTTGTTCTAGGATCTGTACATCACACTCCCAAATCTGTTTGGGACTTCTCTTCTCTTCTCCATGGAATGCTGGTTGTTTTGCTGCTGCCTCCGTGGACCTCTTTCTTCAATACTGGTAATTATAGCCTTCCCCGAAATTTCCTCTTAGTTAGCCTTTGTATATTTTCAGTGTGTTTGTATGCATGCTTTATCCTTTTATTCTCTTTTAATAAAAACCTTTCTGGTTAAACATTTGCCTGGTTTATATTGAGAGTCCTCTAAAAGGGATAATATTCTGGTATACATTGGTGGAGAATCCCAGCTAACCCTTCTCACTTTGTCTCCTTTTAAGCTAATTTCCCCTGATTAAATAAGAAACTGCCTCTTTGGGTAATAGTCCCAACTCTGGTGTCTAATAGCATTTGAAACAGACATCAAAATAGAAGTGGATTTGTCAAAAGACAATGAACCCAGATCACAATTTTTCTGGATGTTTCCATAGCAGACACACTCTAGGCATTAGGATTTCCTATATGTAGCATTTTTTTCTCCTGAGACAACCAAGAAGATTTCCAAGATCACCTTCAAATCCTAAAGATAATCTTCTGGACTTTTTTACAGGGGGTCTCTTTAGCCCGGGGTGGACAAACTTGCTTAATTTAAGAGCCACATAGAATAAACATCAGATGTTTGAGAGCTGCATGACATGAACAAATATTGCACACACATTTTTATTGGAAAATATGGAAATTTGCTTGTTATTAACATTAAATGAGACTGCCAAAAATAAAAACAAAAGGAGTAAGAATAGATATTGATAATGGTATTTATTTGTCCAATGATATTTGTAGGCTGGGGAGGGGGCTTTGAGAATACATTTAAAGTTAAAGTTGCTTTCTTTCTCTGCTCCCCACTGCCTCAAGCCTAACCAGGAAAAGGAACACTAGCTGGGGAAGGGAGGACCGATCAGGGAGGCATGCCTCCCCTTTGCTTCCCCAGCTGCCTTGCCGGGAACCACACACCATGTGTGAAAGAGCTGCATGTGGCTTCCGAGCCACAGTTTGGCCACCCCTGCTTTAGCCTGAAACAGACAACCCCCCTTAACCCAATATGTTGACTGAAAATGCAGGGAAGGAAAGTGGGTGTGAGCATACTGGCTCCACCCCCATTTTCATGCAATTGCTAGGTTGTCTGCAGGGTATGATCATGTGGGGGAAATGACCACGTGAATGTGTGCATTGCTGATCATGTGGAGGGGGCATAGGCATAGAGTACGGGGGGGTTCGAGCCACCCCCAAAATTTCCTGGGGGGGCTCAGCCACCCCCAGCAAAACGGAGAACCTGCCGCCGCGCCTCCCCAGGTCCTTCAGAGGCCCGGCCATTGCTGCTGGAGTGGGAGAGGGAAGAGGTGGCCGGGGGGGGAGAGAGAGGCACTGGCAGCAGCAGCTGGTGGACCTCAGAAGGGCCTGAGGAGGTGCGGCGGTTTCCCAGGGGGGGAGAGCCCCCGCCCCCTGGAATTTCCAAAAGTCTACGCCCCTGGGAGGGGGCATACAGGTGCCCACTTTCTCAGCATAGTCACTTCCTACAGATGATCTGGCAGTCATGTGGAGGTGGAAGGTGGGTCCAGCACAATCATGCCTGCTCTCCCTCCCCAGTCATTCAGTCAACACACCAGGGGGATTGCACATGACATGCATGTGACAGGAGGGTGAGGAAGACCCCTTTTTTGAATAAGGTTCCCCTTTGCCCACTTATGGCAGGAGACCTCTAGCCAATTGCAGCCCTCATTCACCAGTGTTCAGTTGACAGGCCAGCAATAACTGGGGCCAAAGGGGGAGGCCACAATCATCCTGGGGAGAAAAAGAAAAAGAAGGCCTTGGCTACATACCGGAAGTTCTGACCATAGAGTTCCTGGGGATTTTTAGAGCTCCCCAGAAGTGACCATTACTAGAATTATCCTTGACACTTCTGGGTAGCTCTAGGGATGCCCACGAACTCTATGGTCAGAACTTCCAGTACATAGCCAAGGCCTTCTTTTTCTTTTACATTTTTCTCTTGGGACACTAACCCCCACAACCCTCTCACTGGTTGCTAGGCACTGCCTGTTAATCTTACGAATGTTAGTAACATCCTTCAGTGACCCAAGCTTCCACCCCTCAGTTTTTAACTTATTGTTGAATTACTTGGTTTGAAAGCTACCTAGAGACAAGGACCAATCCTATTGGAAGGATTACGGGCACTTACGTTTTCTTAACGGTAGTGTATGCTGATTCCCCTCCTTAGAGCAGACCACCCATGCTCTTCTTGAAGGGCATAACTACTTAGGTTGCGCGAAGGTTTCTAACACTGCCTTGGCAAATGCCAAGAGATTTTGGGGGGGGGGGGTGCTTAAAGAGGATGGAGTTTGGGGATAATGTGATGTCACTTCCGGTTGTCATGCTAGGCCGCTTCCTCCGTCTCTGTGATCTTTACCGTAGAGGCTAGGGGAGAGTGTTGCTATGCAAAGACCATTTTTCTCTCATTCCTCAGTACTTTGGGGGTGGGAAATTGGGGGCTGGTAATTCCCTGCCTTTGGTGGGCCAATGGGAGGCGCAATGGACCTGCTGATAGATTTATTAGAATAAGTGAAAGGCTATCCTGTTCCCCTACAAAACACTAGCCTGTGATCCCTCTTTGATATTTTTCAACTGTAGGCTTTCTGCTCAGAACCTTTCCTCGCTCCCACCCGCCGGTGAGCAATTAAAAAACCCAGCCACATTCTCAGACTAATTAAACTCTGGGTGTAATGTGTTTTTAAGGCCAAGATTGTCCTTGGCAAAGGAAAACTGTTTTACCCCGAAGTCTTTCCCAAAGTAGGCTTTGTAGAGCCAGCTCCTGCAGGGCCTCCCAGAGAGCTGCTGTTTCAGGTCACAAACATATGCCAACTCAATGGTCCTTGAGTTTATTTTTCTCTCCCTGCAAGGTACCCATTCATCCATGGAGCAATTTCTTTAAATGAGGCATCTTAATCTGAATTGCCAGTTAGTACCTGTGGTGCCAGCTTTTCCTCCAAGCACCTCTGGGAATTAAAAAGGCAGGTTCAACGGGACTCAAAAGTTTTTGCTCGCTGAGATTCCAGGCAAAAAGTGTTCGTTGCAAATGTTGCAAGATGGGCTCAAGGGATACAACAAGGTAAAAACTCATTCAAGGAATTAGGCACGTCAATATCCAATTGTCTGATTGGTTGAGTTTCCCCATTCACACATTATGGAGAATGCAGGTTGGAACCCGGGGCCTCGCCCTGTGTCCTGTGTGACAGTCACACATGAGTTCTGGGTTCTCCTCAATTCTTGTTTGTGCGTGGCCTGATTCAGATCCCATCTGAGGCCCATGTGCAAAAGATGCTTGAGCCTTTCCTCCTGCACCATTTTCCAGTCGGTGCTCTTCGTCTGTTGAGGAAATGCCAACTGTACACAAATGCAAATCAACAAGGAGGTTGCAAACCACTCTGAGACTCTTTCGGGTAGTGAAGGGCGGGGTGTAAATCCAATCTCCTCCTCTTCTTCTCTTTATATAAAACCACTTTTTTTGCACATCCAGTAGAGTTGGATGGACTTCAGATTACATCACAATTGTTATTTTTTTGGCATGCCCCCAACTTACCCGGGAGATTTACCATATTGCCCATTATGGCAAACAATGTCCTGCCCCCACACTTCATCGCTACTCTCGCTCAATGCAGCATTGGGAGCCAAAACAGGAGGACAGCATCATCTGATGCCATAATGTCAGTACCTACAAGTGATGTCATAGTGTCATGGAACGGTCTAGGAATTCCCCTAATCGCTGTGGTTTTTACCATAGAGATTGGGGAAATTCCTAGAGCGTCATGCACTGCAGTTTCCCCCAGTCTTCATGCCTGAAACATCACACTCCACAAATGCTACCAGCAGACAGCCCTTGTAACCAGTCACCCACAATGGTGTCTAGTAGAGTGGAGAGAGGGTGGGTAGATGGCAGCTTCCACCTGTGTTTCCGATACCTGGTTATTATTCAGGACAACTTGAATCTCTTAGAACATAATTTTGTGTACTTACTTACAAGGCATGTTATATATCCAAAAACTGTCAGGGCATAAGAACACCATAATAACCTCAGTAGATTAGGCGAAAACTTGGTCTGGTCTGACCAGCGGGCATCCTGTTTCAAAACAGCAAAAAGCCCAGAAGCACCGTTAAGACCAACAAACTTTATTGTAGCATAAGCTTTCGAGAAGCACAGCTCTCTTCCTCTTTGTGTTTCTCGAAAGCTTGTGCTGCAATACAGTTTGTTAGTCTCAAAGGTTCTACTGGGCTTTTTACGTCTGAATGTTTCTTGCCTTTAAAACCCTCCAGGGGTCGCCGGAAGTTGGCTGCCGGCACTTCCCGCCGCCACCTGAGCTCCTTAGAGGGAAGTGCACCGATTATGAAATAAGCAAGCACTGATTCAGGCGCTGAGCGGCATATCTGAAGCAAATAACAGGATCAGAAGAAATGCTCTACAAATGCACTCCTTTTTGTGAAATGCACTTTGTTCAAGAGCACCTTGGGACCTTGCTGAAATCTCTCTGCATCCAGAATTTCACACACCTGTAAGAGGCTGCTCCGTGTAGATGGCGCCCAGGAAATAATGCTGAGTCTTCCAGGGTACTGTTTCAGAGGGGGAGGGCCGCATCACTGGTTTGAATGCTGATGAACCTCAAAATGATCTGTGAAACTCTAGCACTTGCCGCAGAAACACTGTGGCCTGCCCCTCTTTCTCCTCTGCATCTAAAATTAGAGTCTTAGGCAGACAAGACATAAGCCTCATTGAACTGAATGGTAGTTACTTCTGAGTAGACATACCTATGATTGGGCTGCTCATCTATTACCCAGCTTGCTCCTCCAGCGATTTGCCTGTAATTAGAACACAGAACATTGCAGTCGACTCCTCAGGCGGTTCTCTTGGACAAGTAGCTTTCTCTACAAAATAGGATTGCTGTGCCCCAAGCATAAATCAGAAGCAGTCAGCAGACTATTTCTGCTTCTCTGGTGCCTGGCTGGTTTTCAAGTCTGATATAAAAATATATTCCCAGTGAAGGCATTTTTTTTTGACTTTTCAGAAATAGCAATGGGTCCCGTCCCAATGTTTCTCGCATCAATGCTGTCCTTAAAGCAGCTTGCCTCTTCACCTTTGTGCATAGAAGAAGAAGAGAAGAGAAGAGATTGGATTTATATCCCACCCTTCACTCACTTAAGAGTCTCAGAGCGGCTTACAAACTCCTTTCCCCTCCCCACAACAGACACCCTGTGAGGTAGGTGGGGCTGAGAGAGCTTTTTCCCAAGCTGTCCTTGAGGGAACAGCTGGTACAGAGCTATGGCTTGCCCAAGGTCATCCAGCCAGGTGCAAGTGGAGGAGTGGGGAATCAAACCCGGTTCTCCCAGATTAGAGTCCGCGCACTTAACCACTACACCAAACTGGCTATAGGATAGGGAATGTATATAGAGATCCTTTGGGGATGATGTTCATGGAGGATGCCCCGAGGAGGAAGCGTAATGGCAGGTAGGGAAACCAAAGTGAGGAGTTCCAGTGTGGTTTGCAGTCAGACAGCACTGGACTACTGCTGCAAGGCTGCACAAGCCAGTGTAATTCTCCCTTTCTCAGTTTTATGCTCACAACAACCCTGTGAGGTAGGTTAGACTGAAAGAGAGTGACTGGTCCCAGGTCACCAAGTAAGCTTCCATGACAGAATGGGGATTTGAAACTGAATCTCCCAGACCCTAGTCCAGCACCCTAGAGCAATCACAGCCCTTAGATATGATGTAGGTGTGACCTTCCAGCAATCGATGCTGGGATTGACAGTGGGCTTTGGAATGGAAATGCTATCATATGCACCATTCTTTGTGCTTTTGGCATCACTGAGCCATCGGTGTTGGTGAATACCTACACCTGGGGATGCCATGAACTTTACAGCTACCACATTTGCTAGGCAAACGTACTATGTTTGACAGCTGTGATTCCCTTGAGCCAAATCTCCCATATGTTTTCCTATCCACTGTCCACCGCCAATAACTGTCGAACAGTTTTTCAACTGCAATAGCAGCGGTGGTGGAGTTTCATTTTCTTGCACTGCAGGGCCTTTTGCACCTGTGCCGTAAGTGAGATGGATCTATCCCATGGTCAATGGGGTTGTGGGGCAGGTCAAGTAAGGCAATTTAATGAGATGAGGACATGGCTACCCTTCCCATAAGGCTGTTCAAAAGTACAGATGGGCACAAACCAGCTCACAGACTGGAGGTTTGTGGAGGTTGGTGCCGGTTCGTGTGCAAAGACATTTCCAAATGTCTCCACTCAAAAAAAAAATGTTTACAGAACTTCAAAGCAACAATTTGGAGGGCATGTAGAGGAGCATCGGGGGGAGGTCCCCTGCAACTTTGATATTTCTAGCTTGCACAGGATCCATTCTGTACACCCCTAAACCGCAGTCATTTTGACAGGTGCAGATTGAGGAGGTTCAAGAGTGTATAGAATGGATTCTGTGCAAGCTAGAAACACCAAACTCACAGTAAACGTCCCCTGGAAGCACCTGTACATACCCTCCAAGTTTGGTGTTTCTAGCTTGCACAGGGTCTGTTCTACACACTCCTGAACCTCCTGAACCTGTACCTGACAAAATGACTGCAGCTCCAACCTCCCCACCACCACTTGCCTGGCGGGCACCTTTGGGAATGTTTGGGATCGGGGTGTAGTTGCAGGTGTGCATCAGTGATTTAACTGGCTGGAAGGCAGGAAGGATGCCTGGGAAGGTTCAACCTCAGCTTGGAGTAAAGGAGGCATGGACCTGCCACACTGCTGGACTGGTTTGCCAAGCCCAGGAGTCTGGGGGCTCCTGATATTGGTCTGTGAGTCTACCCTGCGCAGCAGCACCCGGGCAAACCATGCCAGGGTCTTTCCTCACTCCCCAAGACTGGCTTTCTCTGCTTTGCAGATCATTGGAGCAATGGGGGGGGGGGATAGCCAGTGAAGTTACCCCTCTTTCATTGGGGGAGGGGGAAATAGAATTGAACCCTCTATTTTGCTGGAGCAGGTAAATGGAAAGGCTGAGGTAAGTTGGGAAACTCCCTGTGGGTTGAGACCAGGAACTTTTCCACCAGACTGGAGGGTGGAAGGAACTCTTGCCCTGAGGAGGCACATTTCAAACAGTGTTCTTCTCCCCCATCCTTGTACCTTCAGCAGTGGCATGGCAAGGCAAGAACTGAAGAACTGCAGCAGTCATTTTGACAGGCGCAGGTTCAGGAGGTTCAGAAGTGTACAGAACTGATCCTGTGCAAGCTAGAAACATGAAACTTACTGAGCTTTTCCAGCTGTCTCTCCTCAATCTGCTTTCCAAGTCTGGTGAGGACTGGATTTGTGGCATCCAAAGTACGAGCCCCCAAAGAAGGTGCCCACAGGAAACTGTTTTCTGGGGAAATTACAGGTGTCAGGAGGGGGGGGGGTGTTTTACTGTACCATGAACCTCACCAACCAAACCAATTCATGAGACAGCTAAAAATTTATGCTGGTCCATGGTTCACAAACAGGGCATGCCACAAACCATGAACCAAAACAGATTTTTGACTGGTTTGTGCCCACCCCTATTCAGAAGCACACTTGTGTGAAATAGTTTCAGAGGGCAGCTCTGTTGTTCTGCAATAGTACAGCAAGATTCGAGTCCCATGGCACCTTAAGAGGCCAACAAGATTTCGAGGCTATGAACGTTCAAGACTCAAAGCTTCCTGACCAGGGGTCATTTCGTAGAAAAAGAGGTGCAGGAGCCCATTAGCATAACTAATTTGCATATGCCACACCCCCTAACATACCGGAAGTGTGTCAGAAGGCAACACCCACCCCTCAGGCTCCACTTCACAGGTGAGTGAAACTGACCTGCTCTTCCTCCACTCCCTTCCCCATCCAATACTTTGTGCAATAAAAAGAAGTGTAAAGAACACACCCTCATTCTCTTCCTGCTCCCTTGAAACCACCAGGTTTCAAGTAGACTTGAGATACCCAGGACATGTGCACCACCCATCCCTGCCCCTTCCCCTCCCCACAACAAGACACCCTGTGAGGTAGGTGGGGCTGAGAGAGGTCTTTTGAGAACTGCTCATGAGAGAACAGCTCTGAGAGAACTTGTGACTGGCCCAAAGTCACACCAGCAGCTGCATGTGGAGGAGTGGGGAATCAAACCCGGTTCTCCCAGATTAGAGTCCAACTCCTGACCACTACACCAAACTGATGGGGTGGAAGCTGCTGAAGGGTTGGTGAAATTTCTCCAGTACTTATGTGCCATGTGCCCAGATAAAAAATGGTATACTTAGAAAATGTATATGCCACCTTGAGCAAGTCTCTGGAAAAGCAGCACACACTCATAAAAGGAACAATGAAAAAATTATCAATATTAAAACAAAACATTAAAAACAATAAAGACCCTAGCAGGGCTTTCCCCGGGGCGCTGCGCCTCTGCACTGCTCAGGGAAGCCGAGGAGGGGGCGGGGCTTGGTCATGTGCCCGCCCCCTGGGCTCCTCACTCCCGGAGCTGCGCTCCTGTGCGCTCCTGCTCCAACAGACCCCTGCTCCCTTCTCATTTGGTGGCCAAAGTATTTGAGCTTCAGCTTCAGTATCTGGCCTTCCAGGGAACAGTCAGGGTTGATTTCTTTTAGGATTGACTGATTTAATCTCCTTGCAGCTGAGATTTGATCTCCCAGCTGAGATCAGGCCCATCAGTCTTCAAGGGCAGGAGATGCAAGCTTTTGACAACAAGCCAGCTGTAGCGGATCTGCCCTCTCCTCCAGCTGCAAGCAATTTACCAGCATCCTGACCAGAGGTAGAGGAGAGGGAGGAGGCCAGGCCCAGTGTTTCTCCGACACCCCTTGAGCGCCGCTCCATCTGTGGAGATCAGACCTGAGAGCCCATCACAGTGAGCGTCTGATGGATAGCAGACAGCTGTTGCCAGAGGAGTACTTGCAGGGATGCGTGCCACAATTACTAACTAAAGGCTTCCCTTGCTCAAAAGCCAGCCGAATCTGACTTTAGGGGGCACTGGTCATCTCCATTTCCAAGCTGAGGAGCCAGCGCTGTCCGAAGATTTTTCCATGGTCATGTGGCTGGCATGACTAAACGCCAAGGCACACGGAACACTGTTACCTTCCTACCAAAGCGGTAACTATTTATCTACTTGCAATTTCTTGCTTTCGAACTGCTAGGCTGGCAGGAGCTGGAGCTAAATAGCCGATGGAGAACCAGCTATAAATCCAGGCATTATGGATGCAACTTGTACCACGGCTGCATAGCCACCAAACTTGTCTCCTGAATCCCTGACTGGAACCTCTGTTGCTCTGAACCTCGCCTGGACCCTGGAACACTCGACTTCTGGGCCCCCAAAACTTGGACTCCTGACAACTCCCCTTCTGGATTCTTGAACCTTGGACTGTCTCTTAGCCACTCTCCTCCCAAAACCCTTACTGTGAGTGACTACCTGGTACTTTCTGCCTGGTTGATCTGTGGAACTTCTGCCTGCTCTCGCACCAGACCCACTGGGGCCAGGAGAGAGAGAGAGAGAGTCCAACTTCCGAAGCTGCCATTTTCTCCAGGAGATCTCTGGGTTCCACCTGGAGGTTGGCAACCGTAGCGAGAACAAACATGCGTGAAGCACTGCCAATTACAGTGGGGCTGCAGGGTGTCCAGTGAGCAGCTCTCACATCTCGAGGGCTCTCTCAGGGCTCTCCAGTCAGGGCGCTGCATCACCCTCCACATTCAGCAGCAATGGGGGCTGGTCTCTCAGCAAACTGTTGCGTGCATTGCAGCTGCCCCTGAGCAAGTGAGCTGAACTTACTGCGGCTATTTCAAGTGCCTTCAAAGTGCCTTCAGTTGAAACCCATTCGTACAACTGAGCAGGCTCTCTGAAATTTGCTTTCAGTTTGCGTTGTTATGGGGGAAGGAATTAATTTTTTTCCCCAAAACTCACTCTTACCGCTATAACCATTGGTTCCTCTTATTCTCTTTCAAAGGGGGATTTCTCTTTCATTTCTCCTTGTGGAAACCTTGTGTAACTTCAGCTCTTGAAGCCATTCGATGTTCCCCGCCACAGGGTGATGCTCTGGCAGGAAGACAGGAAGGTTTGGGAAGGCATCGCTTGCCTCTGAGCATCTGCAGAGTGAAATTCTGTAGAACCCTCCTTCTTGCCCTTCCTCTCTTTGAATTTCGCTTGGATCCAAATGGAAGCGATTAGAAACTGACTCCAAATTATTAAAAGGATATATATAAAAAAAACACCAGCTCATTGGATTTCACAACGAAATTGGGTAAGCAATGTTACTTTCAGTTAAGCTCTAGGCAAAATACTGTTTTGTACTTAAACGCCATTGGGAGAAAAAAAATCCCAACTTCAAGTATAATCTAACGGGGTCTGAACTTGCTGAGGCTGAGAGGGAAAAGGATCGTGGGGCATAGTGGAGACCTCGGTGAAAGTGTCAATCCAGTGTGCTGCAGTGGTGAAAAAAGGCAAACTCTGTTTTAGGGATTATTTAAAAAGGGATCAAGAATAAAAAAAAGCCGGTATTGTAATAACCATGTATAGATCTATGGTGCGGCCTTATTTGGAATATTGCGTACAGTTCTGGTCTCCGTATCTCCAAAACGACACTGCAGAGCTGGAAAAAAAATACAAAGGAGGGCAACCAAGATGCTTAGGGGATAGGAGCGCCTTTCCTAAGAGGAAAGGCTGAAGAGTCTGAGACTTTTCAGTTTGAAAAAGAGACAATTAAGGGGGGACATGACAGAGGTTTCTGAATTATGCCCGGAGTGGAGAGAGTTGACAAAGATAAATTTTTCTCCCTCTCCCCAAATACTAGAACTCGAGGGCATCCAATGAAGCTGATGGGCGGTAGGTTCAGGACGGACAAAAGGAAATACTACTTTACAGAGAGGGGGATGAAAATGTGGAATTCGCTGCCAGAGGATGCTGTGATGGCCACAGGAATAAACAGCTTCAAATCAGATGCACTTCTGGAGGATAAGTCTGTGGCTACTAAACATGGTGACTGAGGGGAACCTCCACATTCAGAGGCACAACTTCTCTGAATCCCAGATCCAGGAGGCAACATCATCCAGGAGGCAACATCAGAGGAAGGCCTCAGCCTCTGTGCCCTGTTGTTAGCCATCCAGAGGAACTGGTTGGCCACTGTGTGAGACAGGATACTGGACTAGATGGATCACTGGTCTGATCCAGCAGGGCTCTTCTTGTGTTCTTACCAGGGGAAGACCTTGGCCTCTATGCCCTGTTGTTGACCCTCCGGAGGAACTGATTGGCCCCTGTGTGAGACAGGATGCTGGACTAGATGGACCACTGGTCTGATCCAGCAGAGCTCTTCTTGTATTCTTACCAGGGGAAGACCTCGGCCTCTATGCCCTGTTGTTGACCCTCTGGAGGAACTGGTTGGCCCCTGTGTGAGACAGGATACTGGACTAGGTGGACCCTCACTGGTCTGACCCAGCAGAGCTCTTCTTGTGTTCTCATGCTGTCAAGTCACAATTGACTTATGGTGACCTCAGCAAGAGGCTTTCAAGGCAAGTGAGAAGCAGAGATGGTTTGCCTTTGCTTTCCTCTGCAAATTCTTCTTTGGTGGTCTCCCTTCCCTTGCTTCTGTGACCTGACAAGATCAGGCTATATCACGCCATTTTCCCCAAATTTGGTTATATCTCTAATATAAATATTTTCCCCTAGTTGACTGGCATAAAAGGCCTTATGATGCAGATGTGAGTTTCTTGGTACTTAACAGAGGTGAGAACAAATTATGTGTTCTGCGATATATTAAAATTAGAGCAGTGATAGTCTCATTTGCTTAAGGAATCTCCATTAGTATTCACCTGGTGGCGAACAGCTTTAATCTCCCATCATTAGTGAAAATATAAGCTCATTAAATAGCAATTCTTCTTTAATAAGGAGAGAAGCCTGAGTAGAAACATTGCTATTATAACATCCCACCTAATTGTTCTTAGTGACCACCAGCAGTAGTGTACTGTGCTGGTACATTCCCTGCCCTTATGCTGAGTGAGCATCAACACTCGCTGGACTATGGGAAGAGGGGAATGGGAATTTGGGGGTTTTGTGGTTTGTCCCATGAAGTGTCACCAAAACTGATCAACAGGAATTGCTCTGCTTCTTATACCTACAGATCAATATCCCAGTATACCACGCTGGTTGTGACGACTCTTAGCAATGATGTTTCATTTCCCATTCTGAGAAAATCACAACTTTCCCATAATACTTTTCTCCTCAAGCTCAGGAGATAAAGGAGTCGACTGCTCTGGAATCTGTGATGAGACACCACAGGGGGAGGCCATTTTGAGCACCCAGCAACAGCAGTCCACTGCTGCTAGAGTTGCCAGGTCCTTCCTGGCAACCTGCAGGGGATGGGGGTGAGCTTACCTGGAGAAAGAGAAGGGCCCAGGCCTTATCTTGGCATCACACAGGAACTGACACTGTGGCGTTGCTGTGACATTGCTGTGATTAGGGCTGCCAAGTCAGCTCGGGGGGCAGGGGATCCCCCGCTACAGGGGTTCCCGATCCGCCAGCCAGCATTCGGCCAGAGGGGGGAACCCCACCCCTGAAGTCGTCCAGCCAGAACGACTTCCCCCACGTAATGACGTCACCCAGAAGTGATGGCAGCAAGTTGGGGGGTGTTGCCAGGGCGACGCTCTGGTAATCGCCCCCAAACTCTATGATACCATAGAGTTTTGGGGCGATTGCCAGAGCGTTGCCCTGGCAATGCCCCCCCCCCCCCCCAACGTGCTGACGTCACTTCTGGTGACGTCGCTGGGCGCGCGCGCCGGGGAAGCTCCCGGCTGGAGGAGGACTCCCCCCCGCCAGTGAGTGCTAAAGACTTGGCAACCCTAGCTGTGATGCTCTGGTATTTGGGAAAAACCTCTATGGTAAATCCAGCTTCTACCATGGAATTTTTGCCCAAATACCAGAACATCACCTGGATGATGCTGGTGTGATGATGTCACTTCCTGTGTGACACCAGCAATGAGGCCTGGGCCTTTCTCTTTCTCCTGCAGTTGAGGCTGATTTGAAGACGACAGGCCAGAACAGTAGTAGGTCATGCTGAGAGGCAGCGGGCCCCCTCCAGGGGTGGGTGAACTGCACACTCCTTTCATTGTTTAGCTATGTCTCATTGCACGCTCCCCAGCACACTGTCTGAGAATTACCAGCAGAGGACCTTAACACACAATCCTTTGTAGATCCTTCCTGGGCTTTCTTGCGGAATATCACTTCTTGTGACACCCCCGCACACACACTCGCCCTGCATTCGAAAGACCAAAAAAGCCCTCTGTTTTCCTTACCTGAACCTTGATTTAATTGGTTAAGCCTGTGAGGCTCATGAAAATTGAAATGAGTCCTAGAATAGCCTTTGTTAGCCGTGCTAATGGCATTAGCTATAAAAAGGGGATGTAATTGCCTCGAGCCCTTTGAGGCCTCCTGGCCCAACATGCACAGGGACTTTCCTCTCTTAAGCCTCAGCTGAGCCTTCCTCCATTAACAGAGAGGTTTTGCTTTAGAACCAAGAGGCTGCAAGTGTCAGTGAGCTGTACTTTGGAGTGATTAAGGAGCCAGAAGCCTAAAGCAAGACTTAGGCCTGTCAAGTGCATGGCTTAAAGAGAAAAGCAGAAACTCTGGACAGCTAAATTGTTCATGACTAGCACTCAAATTACCCCACTGCACACAGCATGTCGGAATATACCTGCAGTTACTCCCAGGGCCTCTTGGAGATTTGTCCCTGCAGTGGTAACACTTGAGTTCCCTGAAGCCTATGGCCCAATCTGCATTTGCCACGTAAAGCTGTTTCCGTGCTGCTGTGGTGCCGGCTTCCCATTTGGCTCAGTAGGGGCATCAAGTTTTTAAATTCCCGGGGGGGGGGGGGGGGCGGGGCTCTTGCATGCGCGCGTGCCCCCGGGACTATGTCCCTGCCATTGCCGCCGCCCCCACCCCCTGCCTTACCACTCCTGCTTCCGTCCCTCCTTTCCTCCGTCCAGGGGCCAGCTGGGCATTTGCTTAGCTGGCCCCTGGACGGACAGAGGGAGGGATGGAGTGGCCAGGTGGAGGGGGGAGAGACGGTAGCAGCCCTAGGAAGGGCCCGGGGAGGCATGGCGGAGGGCGCTCCGTTTTCCCGGGGGGGCTCAGTCCCTCCCAGGAAATTTCGGGGGTGGCTCAAGCCCTCGAGCCCCCCTGTAGTTGACGCCTATGTGGCTCAGTATAAAGTGCTCTTCTGTCTGCATCAGGACCCAAGACAGAGGGGGTGGGCATGCTTCCAAAAAAAACCCCATATGTTCATAGAAAAATTCCCTGGCTGCTTTTAAGTGCAAACAGCTGGATTTTTAGCTAACGTTTCCTTTGTGACAATTTGCGTATCTCCTTAGAAAAGATGGGGGGAGAGAATTCAGCTCCAGTTGTCTGCTTTTTGCTCACAGCGACCCAAGGATCAGATCTTGGTTGGTTAACCAGAGTTCTTTATTTCCAATCTCTACATTAGTACAGCTTCTCGGATTATTGTCAGAGATGAGACAGATAATACAGGCAGGTCTATTATCCCATTCCAAAGAGTTTGAATTACCCATAGGTAGCCAATCACTATAGGAGAAAATTGGCGGGCAAAAAGGGATCCTGACCGTTTGGTTCTCACAGGAAAGAAAGTGAGGTGCCAAGCAGTAAATTCCCTTCCCAAACCAGACCCCTCAGATGTTACCAGTTCACATAACAATCAATGGCCTCAAGGCTTTTGCATGTGATAAGAGATGAGACACATCCTCCCTTGAAGTCCCAGCCGATGCGGATGGAATGCGGAGGCAGCGGTGTGAGAAGGCCTCTTGTTCTCATACAATGCAGGTGTCACCCTCCCGCCTTAAGTGTAACAAACTCCAGGCCTGGTTCAGCACTACATTATGGCAGTTACAAAGATAGCATAGAATACAAAATGGGGTAGGTACAGTCAGGATTACAATGTCGGGATCAGCAGATTCTGACAGTTGTAAGCCTACTGTGGAGCTAATTTCCACTTGCAAGCACTGTGTGAGGAAAAGAGGGGCTTCAGCTTTCCTTCACACACCATTTTCCCCAGCAGAAAGGGCCATGGGCGGAGGCTGTTTTACCTACTCTGGGATTTCATGTGTTGCAGTTGATACTTGTGGAGCCCCTGCATAGGTCTGCAATGTGAGGGGACTCTAGCACAACTCCACTCATGCTGCTTAAGATCCAAGCCAGTTATTCTGAATGATATCACTATTTTGCTTACTGAATTCCTCTGCAGGAATGGAACAAATATTTCCTTATGTTATAATCAATATTTCCCACATTGGTTACTGAATGATGGCGCACTGTATCTCATAATCATTTCTTAAAATGAGAGCAGAGCCTCATTGTTACCAAACACACAGTGTATTTTATTATTTGTCTATATGCCTAGCCATGAAAATTCCCAACGTGTCTTAAAAAAGCATGCCTCTGAATGTTTTCATTTCCGTCATACAGCAAACAGCAAACAGATTTGTCGCTCATAATCAGGCAGTTGTCATAAGTGAAAATTGAGTTTCGATATGGAATCAGTCTCATATATGATACTTTCAATTTCATTTAATTTAATATCGTGGGTGATATATTAGTCCATTGTTCACACTAAGAAGGGAAACTTCCTTTCTGAATTGCAAGTAATCAATGGATTTAGTCTAGAGCAACTCCACACAGAATTGCAATCTTCCAATTCTAAACAGAGTTATATCTTTAGATTTAGTCAATCTGTATTGGCTAGATTTAGCCAACCAATAGATTTAGAAGGAGATAACTCTGTTTAGGATTGCACTGCCACTTTTAATCCTATTGTTCCTCTTTCCCTGTTAGAAACAGAATGATGAAGGATAAGTCTATTTATGGCTACTAGCCATGGTGACTGAGGGGAACCTTCACATTCAGAGACACTAAGACTCTGCATCCCAGAGCCAGGAGACAACATCAGGGGAAGGCCTCGGCCTCCATGCCCTGTTGTTGGCCCTCCAGAGGAACTGGTTGGCCACTGTGTGAGACAGGATGCTTGACTAGACAGACCACTAGTCTGATCCAGCAGGGCTCATCTTATATTCTCCTGTTCTTAGGATGTATAGAACAGATATCCACCAATTACATATGGGATGTTGCCCATAAACTACGGAGAGGCAGTGTAATAATGGATTACTGTATTCCTAATTGATTTCTAGCATGTGCTGATTTAGTGTAATAGGGCATCCCTTTCAATATGAATTGGTTGGCCATGGTCACGTTTTTTTAGATTCCTCAAGAGAAATCAGATAATTTCTTCATCATGCCATGTTTGACACTGGCAAATGATCTTTTATTAGCATGTATGTTTTAATCTGTTTGGAGCCAGTTTGGTGTAGTGGTTAGGAGCATGGACTCTAATCTGGGAGAACTGGATTTGATTCCCCACTTCTCCACATGCAGCTGCTAGTGTGACCTTGGGTCAGTTACATATTTCAGAGCTGTTCTCTCAGGAGCAGTTCTTGAAAGAGCTCTCTCAGCCCCACATACCTCACAGGGTGTCTGTTGTGGGGAGGGGAAGGGAAAGGGATTGTAAACCACTCTGAGACTCCTTTGAGACTCCTCCCTCCCTCTGTCTGTCTGTCTGTCTGTCTGTCTCTCTCTCTCTCTCTCTTTCTTTCTTTCTTTCTTTCTTTCTTTCTTTCTTTCTTTCTCTCTTTCCCTCCCTCCCTTTCTTTTTCTCTTTCTTTCTTTTCCCCTCCCTCCCTTCCTTTCTCTCTCTCTTTTTTCCCTCCCTTTTCTTTCTTTCTTTTCCCCTCCCTTCCTTTCTTTCTCTCTCTCTTTTCCTCTCCGTCCCTCCCTTTCTTTCTTCCTTCCTGCCTGCCTTCCTTCCTTCCTTCCTTTCTCTCTCTCTCTTTATTTTTCCCTCCCTCCCTCCCTCTCTCCCTTCCTTTCTCTTCCTTTCTCTTCCTTCCTTCCTTCCTTCCTTCCTTCCTTCCTTTATTTTTATCTCTCTCTCTTTGTTTTTCCCTCCCTCACTCCCCCTCTCTCTCTTTCATTCATTCATTCATTCTGTCTTTCTTTCTTTTTTTTCTTTCTTTTTCAGGACTTGAGATGATTCACTGACTCATACCCCACCCTGGGTCTCTCGAGGTAGGACAAGATGGTGGAGGGGAGTGTGCATGAAGCAGCAGCTGTTTGGAGGACTTTTTCAGGTGACTGGGAGGAGGCTGAGGTGGCATCAGCACTCCTCCATCCCCACTCTCTTCCTCAGCAGCTGAAATGTTCTTCCTGCATCTGCATCTGCACAAGCAAAAGAATTGCCTGGCTTATGTACTTGGTCCCTTTGGGGTCTGGATCTTCCAGGGAAGGGGGCTGGAGTCAAAGTTGAAGAGGGTAGATAGAAGATTCCAGTGCGGAAATCAAGGCCAGTCAGGCGGGGCCTGACTTCAGCCCTGTTACTTTGGGGTATCTTCTCACCATACTTGACACCAAAAGGTTGAATTAGCCTTCCACTCAAAGAAAGTGCCAAGCTGACTAGATCAAATAATTATTTTACTCTCACTGAGAACCACTGGTACCAGTAGGTCTTTCTCAGCTAGTGTGGGATAGTGGTGAAGCATGTCAGACCAGTATCTGGGAGATTTGGATTTGAATCCCCACTTGTGCCATGGAACCTCACTGGGTGAGTCTTCGCTCAGGAAGGATGGCTCCAGAGCAGACTAATTTATTCAGCAGCCAAATTGCTCACTCACAACTTTAATGCCAGTAGCTCACAAAGCAGAATTTTTGCTCACAAGACTCCACAGCTTAGAGGGAAAGTTGGGCAGCTATTTATCTGCCTTTACAAAATATTAAAAAGTTTCTGAAATAATGTATAGGAAGACTTTGGTCCTGAGAATCAAAATTGCACTGAACTAGAAAAGTTTTATTCTTGCAGTTTTACACTGTAGTCCTAAACACATCCTCACTGATGCAGAAGGGTGTAACTCTATTTAGGACTGCACGATTGATGGCTTTGTGGGGAGACTGATGAAGGGAAGGGAAACGTGTGACTGGAATTCATGACCCAAGCCAAGGCGGTGTGCCTTGTTGGGAATTGCTTGCAACTATATGTGTGTCTAAAGTCTGTATTAAAGTCGTTTGGTGCTAACTGCCATGCAAGAGAAAACATCTGAAAAGGTAGCTTCATTGTTGTGTGTGTTGGCAGAACACTTGACTGCTGCATGGGGGACTTTGGGGGACATCTGCAGAGAAACAGAGATGTAACTAAAAATGAGCATGGTCAGCAGCACTGTGGAGACTGCCTGTTTTGTGACATTTAAAAAGTAGGCAGAGTTTCTGAAGCAGATGATTGTCCCTCTTCTCCTGCCACTGGACTGACATCTGTCTTTAATGGGCCAGCAAAGTTGATGTTCTTAAACCTCCTAATAAGAGAGATTTCTGCTTCTGAGGAGTTGACTTCCAATGATTGGTGATCTTGTGATGGTAGTGATACTTTTATGTGGTAAAGACCACCTGGTCACATGATCATTTTACCTGTGGGACAGACTGCACGGTAACCACTCCACTAGTACATAATTGCTTGTAAAAATATTATAGTGTAATAATTCAGGTGGATAGCCATGTTGGTCTGAAGCAGCAGAACAAAGTTGGAGTCCAAAGTTTCATCCAAGGTATAAGCTTTTGTGTGCATGCATACTTCTTCCATCTGAAGAAGTGTGGTTCCATCTGAAGAAGTGTGGGTGGCACATGGAATCTTATACCTTGAATAAAATTTTGTACCTTGCATAAAATAGTCCACAAACTACACCCGTTCAGTGCATCCAGAGACCTAGGGTTGTTCTGCCAGTGAACTAAGGTTGCCAACGCCAGGTTGAGGAAATCCCTGGAGATTTGGGAGTGGAACCTGAGGAGGGTGGGGTTTGGGGGAAGGAGGGACCTAAGCAAGGCATAATGCCATGGACTTCACTTTCCAAAGCAGCCATTGACCTGATCTCTGTAGTTTGGAGCTCAGTTGTAATTCCAGGAGCTCTCCAGACCCCACCTGTAGGTTGGCAACCCTAAAAATTCATATTCGGCATACTAGTTCTGCAGGAAGGCAAGCTGATTTCTACGGGAATCTAACCTTTTGGAACTGATTCCAATCCAGTGTGGGAATAATTGTTGGACATAATATATTGGTTCAGGCAAGATTTTGTATAGATGGGACATAAAATAATGTTTTTATTGGTTTTGTCAACAAACAAGGTTGATAAGAAACAAGGTAAACAGAATAAGAAGGAAAAGGTGGGTGCGGCTGGGTGACCACACTTCTGGTAACATGAGGGTGTTGCCTAATTTGCTAATGAGCTGCACTGTCAGGGGTGTGGCCTAATTTGCTAATGAGCTGTGCTGTCGGGGGTGTGGCCTAATTTGCTAATGAGTTCCTGCTGGGCTTTTTCTACAAAAAGAGCCCTGTTTACTTCAATGATGCCCCACTTTTTCTCCCCAATGGGGCCCAAAGCTGCTTAGATTGTTCTCCTCTCTTCGGTTTTATTCTCACAACAAACCTATGAGGTAGGAGAGGCTGAGAGTAGGGTTGCCAGCTCTGGGTTGGAAAAAACCTGGAGATTTTGGGGGTGGAGCCTGATGATGGCAGAATTTGGAGAAGGCAGAGACTTATGTGGGGTTTAATGCCACAGAGTTCACCTTCCAATACAGCCATTTTCACCAAGTAAACTTATCTCTGTCGCATGGAGATCAGTTGTAATCCCAGGAGATCTCCAGCCACCACCTGGAGATTGGCAACCCTACTGAAAGAGAGAGAGTGACTTGAATTTACCCAGCAAGCACAGTGGTGGTGGAAAGTGTGGTTAAGTCACAGCCAAATGATGGCGACCCCATAGGGTTTTCAAGGCAAGAGACGTTCAGGCACACTAAACAATCAACTTTCAATCCACTTTCAATGCACTTTCCAACTGGATTTTGCCAGTTTGCACCGTAAAATCCAGTTGGAAAGTGTACTGAAAGTGGATTGAAAGTGGATTACTTAGGCTGAGGACAGACTGGCAAAATGACGTGCAAGGGAAGCAGGGCAAAAAGACCTGGACCGAGTTGTCGCAGGGATTTCCATTCGCACTGTGTAAACTGACGCAGGATCATATGGGGGAAGAGGCGGAATGGAGCATTCGCTCTGTGGGGCAGCCCCTGGCAGTGGTGGCACATGGCTTTGGTTCATTTTGCCGACCTGCACATAGGCACATGCAGGGGTCCTTTCGAGCAGGAGCTCGGGGGAGCGCAGCTCCGAGAGTTGGTGCCACCCCCCCCCCCAGGGGAATGCCTGCTTGTGTCATGGCTGCAGCAAAATGACCCCATCCCCTGGAAAGGTCCTTGTTCCTCCGACCAACCTTCTGAAGGCTTCAGCCACCACTGAAGCGGTCCTCCCAGAATAGTGGTATTTCTGAGGCTTGGATTAGTAGCTGTCCCCTCTCTGCCAGCTCCTTCCTTCCTTCCTTCCTTCCTTCCTTCCTTCCTTCCTTCCTTCCTTCCTTCCTTCCATCTCTCTCTCTCTCTCTCTTTCTTTATCTCTCTCTCTCTCTCTCTCCTCTTTCTTTCTTGCCTTCTGACATACTTCTGGTGATGTTAGGGGGTGTGACATATGCAAATGAGTTGTGCAAATGAGTTATGCTAATGAGCTCCTGCACCTCTTTTTCTACGAAATGACCCCTGGGCACATGGGCGCAGCAGCTGGATCAACGGGCTCACATTACTAGCGCCACTTGATTTGCACCCACACTGCCAGGAAGCAGGATGAACATGCACCCAGACGGCTTGACACTGGTTTCACCAGGTACCTTACAGCGGGATGAAAGCACTTTAGGAGGGGGTGAGTTCAGCATGGCAATGCCAGGCAGCTGTGGCTGTGTGAACGGGCTCTCTTAATCCACTTGCAAAGCAGGCCTATATCCGGCCAAACTGCCAGTCTGAACTCGGCCTTAGTGTGTGTGTCCACAGCCTCAGAGGTGGTTGGCCATTGCCTGCCTCTGCATAGCAACCCTGGACTTCCTTGACGGTCTCCCATCCAGCTACCAACCAGGACCTTTCCTTCTTAGCTTTCAAGATCCAGTGAGATTGGGCTAGCCTGGGCCATCCAAGTAAGCCAGGTGAGGATTTCAAAACTAGAGAACAATGTGATGGAACCTTCTATTACCTACAATAAACCATGTCATAAAACTGGATTACAGAAAGAGGCAATAAACACAATATACGCAACAATATTGCCTTCAAATCCATTGGCATTTAACTGAACTTTACTCATTTTATTAAAAAACCTGTGACTGGAGTCTGTCCATTGTTGCTTAGCCAAACTGTACAACCTTAGCATACTGAAAAATTGGTCAATGGTTACACCGCTAGGCATGTCCCAATAGCATTTGAATACCTTCCTTATCTGAAAGAAGTGATATCTTTCAAGGGGCATCAGGGTTGCCAACTCCAGAGTGGAAAATTTCTAGAGAATTGGGATTTGTGCCTGATAAGGGTGGAATTTATGGAACAGAGGCAATTTAGAAGGGTGTGATAACATGCTACTGTTTCTCCTAAACTCTATGGTGTACCATAGACTCTGCTTTCTGAAACTGTTGTATCTTCCAAGGAAACAGATCTCTGTGCTCTGGAGATCAACTTTAATTCCAGGAGACCTCCAGCCTCACCTGGTTGTTAGCAAGACTGGGGGCATGGAACACTCTGTTCAGGAACCCGTTTGAAACCATACTTCTTTCCCATTCCCTTTTAACTTAATTTTTTTAGACCTCACCCCGAGAAACTCAGCAATGGAAGAGTCCATCATTGATTGCCCAGCTGAAGCACAATGGCCCAAAATGCTTTGGAGCCTGGAACATCTGCCGTTTGCCAGAATTTACAAGCCAGTGAAAACGGCAAGAGGCCGACACAGAATTTTGAGCGGCTCCAATTCCTCGTCTGCATGGCCATTATGCAGAGTGAAATTAGATGGTTCCCCTAGCAGCTGATGCCTCTAGAATGCCCATAAGTTCTAAATACTGAACAAGCTGGAGGAAATTCCCTCCATTTATCCTCTGGGTCGTATGCTGATTTTTTTTTTTTTTGGAAAAACCAATGTGCCGCAGAAGCTGGGCACATCGATTGACTTGCAAATCTAGCTTGTCGGGGAAATATGGAATTTCCTCATGAATTTCAGGCTGTTGCCTGCACATCCTGCTCTGCATATTGGCTGCTCTGCCCTGTTGTAAATGCTGTACTTAATATGGAGCTTTACATACGGAGCCTCTGCAAATGCACAGCAGACGAGGCAGTTGGAGAAGGAAGTGCCCCAGAAGCCATGTCTTACAGTGGTTAGAGTAATATACTACGATCTGCAACATCAGGCTTCAGGTCTCCGCTCTGGATGGGTAATTGGGAGGCCTACTTTGCCCCACTGAGACACAGACGGAAGCCACGGAGCATGACTTCCTCTCCCCCTTCCACAGCAGCCTGAAATGGCCCCCCAAATGCATTATGTGGAGTTGCGCCCTTTGTCATAAAGTTCACTTTATATCAGGGGCGCTGAACTCATTTGTTATGAAAGCCAGATCTGACATAAATGAGACCTTGTTAAGCCAGGCCATGTGTGTCGAAAAATGAAATGCCAGGTACGCAGCTGAAGCGAAGGAATTAAGAAAAAATGCCTTTTGTCAATGGAAGATGCTTCCAACTTGTCCCACAACTTAGCTCTAGAAATAGAGTCAAATGCGGCCTTGAGATCCACAAAGGTTGCATATAAGGAAGAAGACCCTTTATTACCATATTTTTCAATAAGGTGCTGAAGGATTAGACAATTATCCGAAGTAGATCTACCCTTCCTTCTTATTCCGGCCTCCTATCTTCATAATCTTGAAAATGTTAATCAAAGAAGAGCTTTCACCCTTGCTAGATTTGCAGCTTTGCCATCTTCAGTTATTGAAGGCAAATATAACAAAATTGCCCAGACAGAGAGATTTTGCCCTTGTAACAGTAGTGAGATAGAGTCAATGGCTCATGTCTTTCTTCGTTGTTTCTTCTACAATGAAATTTGTACTGCCCTTATCTCCCCATTACTTGAGCTCTGTCCTGACACCTCCAACTCTGGGATCATTAACATACTTCTCTCTGATGTGGGTATAGAGGTCACCCGGAAAGTTGCTAAATTCTTCTCCCACGCGATTAAACTGTGTTCTGTATATATATTTCCCAACTTAATGTGGAAGATAGTAGCTGATGGTATTCCATATCTATATTTTTATGTATTTAGGTTAGAAATGGCTGCATTTGTATTAGTATTAGTTTTAATTACTTTTATACACTTTTATATTTGTTTACCTTAATTTCTGTATTTTATTAGGCTATGATCACTTTTTTCTTACTTATTTGTATTCTGGTCATGGACTGTAAATAAAGTAAGAAAGAAATGCCAGGTAGCAGAGATATAAGAAAGGCTGTCCTTTGTCTCCTGCAGCCTGGCCAGGAAGTGAGCTCTGGCTGATTCCTCCCTCCCCTTGGGAGGAGGAGGGGGAGGAGCCTCAGCCAGTTCTTTACCAGACTATCTCAATCACACAAGAGAGCCTTGCCTATCGATCTCTCCTGTGTGACTGAGAGACTGGTAAAGCAAGCTGTAACATGGCAGCAGAACTGCCGATGGAAGTAAGAAACAGCCAGGACCTTGTGGGCCTGATTGGGGCCATTTGAGGGCTTCATCTGACCCACTGGCAGCATGTTTGACACCCCTGCTTTATATGGTTGTAATGAGGAAACAAAATAAGGGTGGGAAGGACTCGGTATGCTCCCCTGTTTTCCTTGGGGGATGGTCAGGAGAGAAACATGTAGAGAGAACATCAGTGTTCTAGAATTTTCCTTAAGTAACTGTTTCCCAGATGTGGTGTGTACAACACTTCATTGTGAGACAGCCAGTATGGTTTAATAACCAAAGTGGAATAGAGATCAAGCCTAATTTAAAAAAAAAAAACTGTGTGCCATCAACTCACATTTAATAGGGATGCCAGCCTCCAGGTAGGACCTGGGGACCCCCTGGAAATACAGCTCATCTCCAGACTACAAAGATCAGTTCCCCTGGAGAAAATGAATGCTTTGGAGGGTGGAGTCTATGGCATTGAATCCCACCATGCTCCCCAGTCTCCATCCCCAAATCTCCAGGAATTTCCCAACCTGGATCTGGCAACCCTACTCCCCATCCCATGCCAGTGGCCAGGGGGGACCTGGCAACCCTAACTCACAACCATCTCATGGCAACCCCAAGACCATGTGGTTTAAAGGCAAGAGACAAGCAGAGGTAGTTTGCCATTGCATTACAACCCTGGACTTCCTTGATGGTCTCCCATCCAAGTACTAACCATGGCTACCCTGCTTAGCTCCCAGGCTCTGTTGAGATCAAGCTAGGCTGGGCTATTAGGCTCTTACGAGCCTAAATGATACTAAGGCACTGCCTCCATCCATATCAACTGACCGATGCAGACACCTTTCCACTTCGAGCCAGCATTAGCAGAAGTCTGGCTGGAAGAACCTGTGGGTAGGTTATCTCTGTCATTGACCCTGATTACGGAACTCCCTCTCCAGAGAGAAGTCAGGAAATTGATTTGTGAGCCTCCAGCCGCAACCTTTGAGAGTAATGGCACTCAAGAATAGCAGTCAATAAGGTAATGTCATTGGTTTTTCAACAGCTCCTCCCACACCAATCGTTGCATTCTCAGAACAAACAAGCTGGGAAAGTGAGCTATATAATTTCTAACTGACTTTTAGTGAATTAAAGACATGATTGGAAAAGGGGGTTGGTAGCTGTCTTGAAACAGCCAAGACTTCAAAGAAGCATTGTATGGTTTGACATAGAATGAACATCTCAAAACAAGAAGCAGAAAATCAGAGTTTATTGTATTTTACGCTTTAATTGGGGCTTTGCCAGTTTTTCACTTTGTGCTCAGAATTCAAAATTAAGTTTTCAGGGCATCGTTTTTATTGGAGTTGCTCTGTTAGTGTTCTTTGAGGGAGTAAACAAACATGTGGACAAGGGGGACCCAATAGATGTTTTTTACCTTGACTTCCAGAAAGCTTTTGATAAAGTTCCTCATCAAAGGCTCCTAAGTAAGCTCAATAGTCATGGGATAAAAGGATAAGTCCTTTTGTGGATCAAAAACTGGCTAATTAAAAGGAAACAGAGAGTGAGTATAAATGGGAAATTTTCTCAGTGGAGGGAGGTAAGCAGTGGGGTACCGCAGGGATCAGTACTCCGTCCGATGCTTTTTAACTTGTTTATTAATGATTTGGAGTTGGGAGTAAGCAGTGAAGTGGATAAATTTGCAGATGACACTAAGTTGCTCAGGGCAGTGAGAACCAAGGAGAATTGTGAGGCACTCCAAAGGGATCTGTCGAGGATGAGCAAGTGGGCATCACCGTGGCAAATGGGGTTTAATGTGGCCAAGTGCAAAGTGATGCTCATTGGAGCCAAACTATAAATGCACATTGATGGGGTCCGAACTGCCAGAGACCGACCAAGAGAGAGATCTTGGAGTTGTAGTAGATAACTCAATGAAAATGTTGAGACAGTGTGTGACTGCAATGAAAAAGGCCAATGCTATGCTGGGGGTTATTAGGAAGGGGATAGATAACAAATCAGCCAGTATCATAATGCCCCTGTATAAATTGATGATGTGACCTCATTTGGAATACTGTGTACAGTTCTGGTCGCCACACCTCAAGAAAGATATTATAGCATTGGAAAAAGTGCAGAAAAGGGCAACTAAAATGATAAAAGGGTTGAAACACTTTTTCTATGAAGAAAGGTTGAAGTGCTTGGGGCTCTTTAGCTTGGAGAAACGATGGCTGAGGGGTGACATGATTGAGATTTATAAGATTATGCATGGGAAACAGATAGAGAAAGAAGTCCTTTTCTCCCTTTCTCACGATACAAGAACTCGTGGGCACTACCTGAAATTGCTGAGCAGTCGGGTTAGAACAGATAAAAGAAGAAGAGATTGGATTTATATCCCGCCCTTCACTCACTTGGAGTCTCAGAGCAGCTTACAAACTCCTTTCCCTTCCCCTTCCCACAACAGACACCCTGTGAGGTAGGTGGGGCTGAGAGAGCGCTGAGTCAACTGTCCTTGAGAGAACAGCTGTGCCAGAACTACGGCTTGCCCAAGATTATCCAGCCAGATGCAAGTGGAGGAGTGGGGAATCAAACCCGGTTCTCCCAGATTAGAGTCCGTGCACTTAACCACTACACCAGACTGGGTACTTCTTCACCCAAAGAATGATTCACACGTGGAATTCACTGCCACAGGAGGTGGCGGCAGCTACAAGCATGGACAGCTTCAAGAGGGAATTAGATAAACGTATGGAGCAGAAGTCCATCAGTGGCTATTAGCCACAAAGTATAGATAGGAACTCTCAGTCTGGGGCAAGTGATGCTCTGTAATCTTGGTGTTTGGGGGGGGCAACAGTGGGAGGGCTTCCTGCCCCCACTGCTGGACCTTCTGAGGGCACCTGGTGTTTTTGGCAAGTGCGTGACAGTGTTGGACTGTGTGACAGAGTGTTGGCCATTGGCCTGATCCAACATTGGCTTTTCTTATGTTCTTATGTTTCTTTCCCCCTTGACAAATTCTGCCCCAGTAGGCAACTGACAAGTCATTTCTTGGGGATATCATTAAATAAAGGGGATGTATGACATCTGTGGCATGGAAACCATTGCCCTGTGGCTTCCCTCCAATCATTTTTGGCACAAGAATGCGGGTGGGGCAATGTTGTGGTTCCTTCCCATATGAACGTTGCCCAGCGATGCCTCTGAATTATCTCCTCCCAAGATGGTACTGAATCTTATGGAGCAAGAGACTAGTGATGGAATTGGGTAACACCTTTTTCAATCTGGGAGCAGCCTAAATATCCCTGACTAGCCCAAGCTTCTCGGGGCTTGGAAGCTAAGCAGGGTTGACCATGGTTAGTACTCAGATGGGAGGCCACCAAAAAAGTCCAGGGTCAGTACAGTGCAGAAGGCAATGGCAAATGGCCTCTGCTCATCCCTTGCTCATCTTGGAATTGCCTTGAGTTGGTTGTGACTTGACAGCATATAATAGTAATTGTTGTTGTTATATAAACCTGGGGAGGGAGAAGTGAAAACCGTCTTTCCCAAGGTTGCCAGCTGCACATCTATTGAGGTAAAATAGAAGGAAAAAGGTGGACAAAAGCTTATCAAAGCAGAAGTATCTGAGGAAAGACTGGCCACCTTCCTTAGGGGGGAAAAGAGGAACTCGCAATACCAAACTGATTATCAGGGTAGACTAGGTGGTTCTGTTGAGGCCCTCACTAGACGAATGATAAATGGATCAAGGAAACCCTCAGAGTATGCATCAAGATGGAAGATGGACCAGTGTCTCCCAGGACTTGCCAACCAATTTCATTTGGAGAAAATATCTGTGACGACTCTATTATGTTTGAGAATAGTGTTATTTGTTAAGACTCAAATGTTTACTTATTATATCATCACATGCTTGATGCCCCCAAGGCCTTCAATCTCTTGGGAACCCCCATTTTTGGCATGGCCTGCTCCCCTGTTTACTGTACATGCGTACACTTTAAGACTGATAGAAGGAGACCGAATTAAAATAAAAAATTTTAAAGGAAGAGAGTCATATCAAGAAAAGAATCTACTCTCATAGATCAATAGATTAATTTGGTCTCTTTTTCTGTTAATAAAACAAAACCCTCTTCTCTTTAAGAGTCTTTTCCCCCTTGTATTTTGGAGTGTTGATCTGAATCTAGGCCTTGGTATACCTAGGTTTAAGATCCCAACTATATTAAAGTACCCCAAATACCCATGTTGGTTTTGTGCCAGCAAGGGGACACCTTTGCACATTACGACCCTGACATGTGTAGACTGATCTGGGTAACATGCTTACAAAGGTCTTTCAGTGGTCTCCCTTCCAAATGTGTGAACAGGCCTATTTGTCTGCCTCAAGAGCTCCAAAATGATTCATTGTGGCTATTACCTTATAATCCTATGAGTCAAATATCTGTTATTTAAAGATAATGTTTTCAAGTGACTTAAAAGTATGATAAGCAGATCCAATGATAATGTGAGGTCAATCCAGCTCCTTATGTTGTATATCTATCAAAAGCCCCTATGATGGTGGCTGGCCTTGAACTGCTTATCTGAGGAACATCAAGCAAGGCTACACCCTGTGTAAAACTACACAGTTAACACTAAAGGAAAGAGAATTACAAGGAAATCTCAGTATACCAGTGAGTCATGTGGTGGCTCACCAACCCTCACAAAAACTTCTAGGTCAAGTTTACTTATCAAGAAACTTGTCTTGCGGACTACAGATCTCTCCCGACCACCTTTTTCCCTTCCATGTCCTGCCCTCAACTCATCGTGTGAACAAATTAGGATTTCCAGGTCCCCTCAAAGTCCCCAGTGGGGGACTTTTTTTGGGGGGGATTACTGGAGGGGGTGGGGTGTCCCTAACATGATAACATCACACAGAGGTGATGTCATCATGTTGGGGAGTGGCGCCCCCACCTCTCCCTAGCAGCATTTAAAGGCCTTCTTTAAATGCTGCTGGGGAGAGGTGGTGGGTAGGCCGTGTGCCTGATTGGGGGCTTAGAGTGCTGGTGCATGGCCCCTGCCACTTCCCAGCAGCATTTAAAGCCATCCTTTAAAGGCTGCTGGGGAGAGGTGGGGGGAGGCTGCGGATTCCTGCATTCCAAGCCCCGAATTTGGGGCTAAGAGTGCAGGCGCGCAGCCCCCACCTATCTCCATCAGGGAAGAGGTGGGGAGGAGGCCGGGTGGTCACTCTTGGGGGCGGGCAGGCAGGAGCCCCTCTAAATCGGGTATCCCTCACCAAACCAGGGGGCATGGCAACCCTAGAACAACCCTGAGTCAGAACTTCAGTCTATCCAGGTCAGTTTTGTCCACTCTGACTGACAGTGGCTCTCCAAGTTCTCTGGTGGAGGTCTTTCACTTCTTTTAACCAGAAGTGTCAGGGATTGAACCTTGGACCTTCTGTATGCAAAGCAGCTATTCTGTCACTGAGCCATAGCCCCTACACAGCCCAACAAGTGCTGGGTGTTGCAGGGGGAAAATTTTTAGCTGGTCACCAGGCTTCCACCTGGGGTACCAGCCTCACTTAGGTTCACTGGGCTGGATGGGACCTGGCTGGACACCAAGTCTCCGTAGGAAGAGAAGAGGACACATGCATGCACTACCATCTATTTTATTGAACCTTAAGCAAAATAACAGAAAACCTCAGTGCATTTAGCAAAAAGGTAGTGTACACGATTGCCCAAATGAGAAGGAGATATCTCTGGCTGTTAAGCAGAGGACCCTAAGCCTATATTTATAACTTTTTGCAAGATAAAGAAGATACATCACATTTCCTGTGGGAATGTCATGAGCGCACCAGTAGCCAGACCCTTGCCCTTAACGGCACCATAAAACCATAAACTTTGCCCACCAATGGGTTATCAGTCAGGCCAAAGCCTCTGGCCAGAGCAGGAGAGATATATAACCATGATCTCTAGATATTCAACCTTGAGGCTTGTACATTTGGCTCAAAAGAATGTAAGCTCTCTCTCTCTCTCTCTCTCTCTCTCTCTCTCTCTCTGTGTGTGTGTGTGTGTTCAGCAGCCAGGCACTGCCTGTGCAATGAAAGCAATAGCCATGCTGCAAAGTTTTATGGGATGAAACCAAAGCCTGCTTTTACTAACACACGGTAGCTCAGAGGTTAAGATGCTGAGTTGCAGACCAGAAGGCCGGTAGCTCAGCAGTTTGAAACCTGAGTGCCGCATGACAGAGTGAGCTCCCGTCCCTGGCCCCAGCTCCTGCCAACTTAGCAGTTCGAAAGCAAGAAATTGCAAGTAGATAAATAGGTACCACTTTGGTGGGAAGGTAACAGCATCTAGTCATGCCGGCCACATAACAACAGAGAAGTCTTTGGACAGCACTGGCTCTTTGGCTTGGAAACGGAGATGAGCACCACCCCCTAGAGTCGGATTTGACTGGCTTTCAAGCAAGGGAAATCTTTACCTTTACCTTATTCAATCTACCTTATACATAAATGGCCAAGTCTCCCTTAATCTGAAATTCTGCCTCATTGGGCCTGACAGAAATATGCTGGTGTGACACCCATGCTTTTCCACTGCAACAGTGTTATATGTAGTTATGACTCTAGCTCCCTGTCTGGCTCATGACCGTTTTACATGTGCATTGTGTTCCCATATTAAAAGATGGGAGATCATAGTTCTGCATTTTTTTCAACAAGATTTCTAAGTGCGTGTGGTGAGAGAAGGAGCACAGCAGATTTCAGTTCACACACACACAAATATCCAGGCATTTGGGATCCTGCCATCTCTGAATAAGTAAAGTGGTACCATCTGCCGCAAGGGCAAAAGGGTATGTCCAAAAGGCAGACTTCAAGGATGGAAAATGGATGAGTGTGTTCCGAGCTGGCTTGTCAAATTATTTATCAGAAGGACTTACATGTCAGTTCCTGTCTAGGAGGTTGCATCAAAGAGCTCTTCAAGACCACCAAGACTGTAAAGTAGCTTTGTCAGCACCAGCTTACGTTGCTGTCTGCTCAAACGGCAAACGACACCAAGTCAGCTTACAAATGAGAACATGGAAGGCCTTTCTCTGCTGGGACTCTCTGAGCATTCGCTGACACCATGTTAGTAATAAAACTGTAACAAAGGCTTCTGCTTTTAGACATAGTTTCTGATTGGACCAAGGAAAGGAAGATGGAAGAAATCTTGCATACAGCAAATGGAGGTCTTCTCATTGCTCGGATCTTTATAAGTGATGGGGTGTGTCACCTGACTCACTCTGGCCAATGAATGCGAGAGGGTTCCTTGGATGATACGATAGGTCTTCGTGCAGTTCCCACCACTGGCCAGAGATGGCAGGCATCTTTCAGGTTATCAATTCTAGACCAGTGAAATCAAGTGCTTACATTTATGGGGAAACCCATTGGGTCCCTATGTCAAAGGGCCGAATCCACAGTGGTGCTATGAAGATTTGCTCCTGCCCCCCAGCCTGGAATTCAGAACTGCCACACCCTACTTCTGTACTCCTTCTAGTGACGTTGTTGTGAAAGGGGTACAGATTAAATGGCATTGGGTCGGTAACTATAGGGTCACAGGGCCCATATTCCAAAGCTGGGGATTTTTGTGCCTATTGATTTTCTGGACTGGCTGGCAGGGTTATATGGGCAAGAGGAGTATGAGTTGAAAGGCAGGGAGCTAGTAGTTCTGAAACTGTCCACAGAGACCACCAAGGCTACTATTTGGATGGGAGACCACCAAGGAAGTCAAGGGCTGCAGTCAATGCGTCCTCTAAGCCAGGGGTGTCCAACATGCAGCCAGGGGGCTGGAACAGGCCCCCGGAGGGCTTCTATCGGGCCCGCAGTGAAATTGCCTATCTTCTGCTTCTTCTTCCAGTTCTGCTGCTGCTGTATTGTAACTTGCTTTGCCAGACTGTCTCAGTCGCTCAGGAGATAGATAGGCAAGCTTCTGTTCCCTGCACTGGTTGAGACTTCAGGGGAAGAGACAGAATGAGCCAGAGCTTGCTTTCTGGCCAGGCTGCCTCAATTGCACAAGTAGGAAAGGAAAGCCTTTCTTCCCTTCCATTGGCTGAGGGTACCTCCGCAAAGGAAGGGAGGGAAGGAGGGAGCTTGCTTTGCTTGGCTGCCTCAATCACAGGGGAGAAATACAGAACAACTTTAAGACCAACAAAGTTTTATCCAAGATAGGAGCTTTTGTGTGCCTTGCTACAGTGTGTGTTTTGTTGGACCTGTTATTCTGTGGCTCTTCTGGGTGCAACTGGGTTCCCTCCCCCTTTTCACTGTATTCATGACCTCATGAACCAGTCTTGTTCAGTAGGAAAGCAATGTGAACTATTTAGATCAGGAATAACAACAAGGTGGATTAGGCTGAGAGTGTGCGTTCAGGCCAAGTTCACCCAGCACATTTCCTTTTGGGGATTTTGAACTTAGACTTCCCAGATAGTATGCTGATACTGACAAGTGAGGAAGACTACAAAACTATAGACACACAGCCCTCAGACTGTGTCATGGTGCCTTCTTATGTTCTTGACCAGCACACAAAGCAATTTATGTACAAAAGCTCGCATTGCCCAGATATTTCATATTTTCCCCTGGGCCCTAGGCTCAGAACCTTGAGCATGAGATTTCTGTGGTGAATGTCAATAAATCAAATGTAGGTTTGCAGCTTAGAGATACACACTTGAACAGCATACTCAGGATTGCAACAGCATAGACATTTTGATGCAATAATTCAGAGCAAGAGGTATCAGTTATCAAACACTGTTAAATAAACAAAGTAGTGCAAGAGTGCTAATGTTTTAAGCATGTTTTTATTTTAAGTAAAAAAACCTTTTGTGTTTTGTGTCCTTTATAAAGTTTATATCTGGCATTACATTTTATGATGCACATGGCCCAGCCCAGGGGTGGGCAAACTTGCTCAGCGTAAGAGCCACCTAGAACAGGGGTGGCCAAACTTGCTTAATGTAAGAGCCACATAGAATAAACATCAGATGTTTGAGAGTCACAAGACATGAACAAATATTATCTGCTTTTATTGGAAAATAAGCAAATTTGCTTTTTATTAACATTAAATGATGCAAAAATGCCAAAAATAATAACAAAATGGGTAAAAGCAGATATTGATAATGATATTAATTTGTCCAGTGATATTTGTTGGCTAATGATATTTAGCTTCCCCAGCCGCCCTGCCAGGAGCCACATAATATATGTGAAAGAGCCGCATGCAGCTCCCGAGCCACAGTTTGCCCACTCCTGGCCCAGCCCAGCAAGGTCTCCTTTATGTTGAATCTGGCCCTCATAACAAATGAGTTTGACACCCCTGCTCTAAGCTGTGGAGTCTTGTGGACAAAAATTCTACTTTGTGAGCTACTGGCCTTAAAGTTGTGAGTGAGCGATTTGGCTACTGCATAAATTCGTCTGCTCTGGAGCCACCCTTTCTCAGCTAAGACAAAAATGTGTGAGCTAGAGGCTAAAACACTGTGAGCTAGCTCACACTAACTCAGCTTAGAGGGGACATTGGCTGCAGTACAGAGGGAGGCAATGGCAAACTGCCCGTGAACCTCTCTTGCCTTGGAAACCCCACAGGTTCGCCATAAGTCATCTGTGACTTCAAGGCAAAAAAAAAAAATGCAAATCGATATCTTTTTTTTTTCCAAATGAAAAAAGGGCAAATGGGGAAAGGATAGTCACCTGGCGCTTAGAAGACAGTCTTGTAGCTGACCTGAATCAACAGGAAAGGAATTGCTTAAAAATTCATGCGTTTGGGGTGGGGAGGGGGTGCTCAGAAGCTTTCCCCTCCTCCGAGTCATCTGTTGGACTCCAGATCTGCTGCCAAGGCTGTGGCACTGCGTTCAGAACACTGAGCAGAGCACTGCAGTGTTGCAACTTCTCAGAGTTTATTTGCCCCATATAGTGTTCTTGAGTCTGGCCCTGGGTCACGTCCGGAAATTTAATGCATAGAACCTGGTGTAGGAGGGTCTGATCCAGATCAGTACCATGACACACAGGAAGAAAGGGCTTAAACCTTCCCCCTCCCCCCAATTTCCCTGACCTATAAAGGCCCCAGTAGCCACTGTTTCTCATCCTCGGCAAGCTGGAATGTGTATTAACGGGATCAGGAACATTGTATAGCTGTGACCTCAGCTACACAGGCTGGGTCCAGGTGTGAGGAGTCGGACAGCTCCTCACAATCTTTCGCGTTTCTATTCTTCCTCCAATTCGCAGTGCCCATGGCTCCGCCCTCCCCTGTTTTATCCTCCCAACTATCCTGTGAAAAGGCTTCCATTTAGCTGCCTGGGGTGGGGAATTACTTTCCCCTGCTCCAGCTCCCTGTCCCGAAGGGGGTGAGGAGTGGGAGAAAGAATGGCATCCACATAGAGATGTTGTAGGAATTTTCTTTTTTTTCACGGCGTGTCTGTGTGTGTGCACCTGGAAGTCAGGTTAACCTCTGGTGACTTTGAGGATATTCAGAGATGGGGCTGAATGAAGCCTGCCTCTGTCCTCCTGATTCGGTATTCCAAGGAAGTCTCCCATCCAAGCTCTAACCACAGTCGACCTTGCTTAGCTTCTGAGATCTGACAAGATTGGGCTTGCCTGGGCTATCTAGGTCAGGGCAGTAATGTTGCAGGAATTTTCCATAGTCTCCATGGCGAAGAACATCAAGACTAGAAGACATCACATCTTCTCCACACTTTGCCCTCCCCAGGCACTACCCCATCCCAAACTTTCTAGCCTTTTTCAGAGCAGTGTTGGGTGCCCAATCTGTGAGATAGATTAGGCTGAGAGAAAGTAACCAGCCCAAAGCAACCGACTGAACTTCAAGGCTGAATGGGGATCCAAACGCAGATCTTTTCTGATGGAGCCCTGCCCTCTAAGCACTGCACTGGATTGTTTCTCTAATGACCACACTTTAACTTAGCCAGTTAAGGTCACTTGCATGGATGGCTTTAACCGGGATTAGAAAGTTTCATGGAGGACAGATCGATTGATGGCTACTACACAAGATGACTAAGGGGAATCTTCAGTAATCCTCTGAATACTAGTGCTAGGAGACATGTCAGGGGAAAGTCCCACCTGCTGGCCCTCCAGGGCAACTGATTGGCCACTAGGTGAAACAGGATGCTCGACTATATGGATCACTTCCTCTTATGCTCTTTTGTCAGCTTTTCTGGATTAAAGGTGACATTGTAAGGAAAAGCTACCCAAGCACTTTATACTTGAAAACAATGGAAACTATCAAGGTAGGACAGCGTTAGCAGCATCTCACCAGCGCCGGTCAGAATTAACTTCTGATGAATGCATGAGAGGGTTTTTTGATCCTCTTTTAAGATCCTTTAGGATGGATAAACCTCCAGAAATAACACTGTGTTTCTGCCTATTTGAGATATTTAATTCGGGGGGCGGTTGCTGTTTTTTAACCTGCCATACACAAATTCTTTCCTTCCTTTTGAACAGTAACTATGACTTTGCGGCATGAACTCTGAAACTCATTAACGGGGAAAGCCTCGGCTTTAAGCAAATGTCACATCACATTAGCGTGATGCATGGGGTGCCGCGCAGCGCTCTTAACTAGCCGTGTGCGCATGCAGGCAAGAGTCAAAAACACTTCCTTGATGCATCATGAAGATGTTGTGACAATGCTGATTATTTCTGTCCGCGCGTGCTTTGATTGATAGCTGGAGACATTATTGAGTATTCTGTGCACAGGAAAAGCTTTGGTGAGCTTTTGTCGGCGATAAAAGACAGGGCGCGCGAAGATTCATAGGCAAGGGAACAAACTTAAGGAGCGGAAAGTGTTATTAAAAACAGAGACAGCACTGAGACTATTCACTAACACTCTTTCATCTGTATATGTGTACCACCCTATTCATTTAGAGAGCATGAGATAGGACTTTTCACCATGTTTAATTCATTAAAAAAAACACTTTGGAAGCCAAGCTACAAAAAGGTAATATTGGGGTGGATCCTACCCTTTTAATGTTGAGCAAACTTTATTAATGTTCTGATTTATTTATTGAAGTATTTATAACCCATATTTTCACAGAGCTAGGGTGGTATGCTGGTTAAGAGCAGAGGATTCTAATCTGGAGAACTGGGTTTGATTCCCCATTTCTCCACATGAAGCCTGCTGGGTAACCTTGGGCCAGTCACAGTTCTCTTAGAAATCTCTCGACCCTACCTGCCTCACAAGGTGCCTGTTGTGGGGAGAGGCAGGAAAGGCGATTGAGAGACACTTTGGGAGTCCCTAATGTGGAGAAAAGTGACATATAAAAACTTTTTCCTCCTCCTCCTCCTCCTCCTCCTCCTTCTTCTTCTGTTCTTTTGGCTCAAGTTTAAAGCCTACCTCCAAACCAGGGGTCCTTTGGGGCTGGAGTGAGGCAGAGCGAAGCTCCCCCAGCTCAGGAGTGGCCACTAGGGCAGCCACCGGTCGAATCAGATTCTCTGATCTGATTCGGCCCCCCGCCGAATTGCCGCTGAAATTTGGCTGCAACTTTAAAAGTGACTGGAGGGGAGGGGGTTTGAGGGAGAGGCTGCAAACTTGCAGGGTAGCTGCTGGGAACTCTCCTCGAAATACCCACCAAGTTTCAAGAAGATTGGACCAGAGGGTCCAATTCTACAGACCCCCAAACAGGTTGCCCCCATTCCCTCCATTGTTCTCTATGGTAGGAAAAAAGTTAAAAAAATTTCCCTCCATAGAGAACAATGGAGGGGATGGGACAATCTGTTTGGGGGCCCATAGAATTGGACCCCGTGGTCCAATCTTCTTGAAACTTGGTGGGCATTTCGAGGAGAGGCCCCAGCAGCTACCCTGCAAGTTTGGAGCCTCTCCCTCAAACCCCCTCTCCTGCAGCCCCTCATATACCCTATGAGTTTTTGCCATTGATTTCAATGGCCCATAGGGTATAATGGGGCTGAAACTGACATTCCCTTTCTGACACACTTCTGGTGATGTCAGGGAATGTGGCATACGCTAATGAGTTATGCTAATGAGTTACACTAATGAGCTCCTGCACCTCTTTTTCTACGAAAGGACCCCCTGCTCCAAACTAAGGAGCCTTCTGCACTTAACTTGGAGGAAGTCTCCTTAGGCTAGAAGAAATCTACCGGGGGGGGGGGTGTTGGATCCACCCCACTGTACATTTGGAACATATATCTGCAAAAGCAGCAGTGACATTTTTATGGATAGCATTTTCAGCATTTTGAAAACGTGTTGTTGCGCTTTTTTTTTCCTTTTTAGCATGCAGTAAATCAAATCCTTAAGGAGTATCATTTAAAAAGAATATTTATCATCAGGCTGTGGACCACTTCTGACCAACTCTTACCTTGAAAACCTCATGATAAGGGGGTTATGTTCTGGTCGAGGAGCCGCACCGCGGTCGGCCAAACACGTGGCCAGGCAAAGCCGTTGAGCTTTGCATCCAGGAACAATAGACCCAGCGGATCCTAGTAGGGGCCAACGGGGAATCCTGCATCCATAGAGAGACCAGTAGGATGCAGGAGCACTGTAAATAGCGAATCATGGATGTTGGGTGTGTACATGGGTGCGGTCGAGAACAGGGATATAAGCAGACCTGCGAGTCCAACTAAGCAGTCTTGTTCTGACCTCTAAATAAACTTATGAGCTGATTTCACTGAACACGTCTCTGGACCCAGTACTTTACAAAGACCATCCAAATTTTTTTAAAAAGAACCACAGCCCTCAGACTGTAAGACCTGAGCAAGGCAGTTTAGTGACAGGGCGTTCTGGAGGACATTACTGTATAAGTCGGAAGTTATTTGATAGCACTTAACACACACAAACACACACACACAGTTGACATCATATATCTGTGATATATAATGTTTCTTCTGTCCTTCTAGGGCATTGATTTTATTACCATTACTATAACCAAAGCATCCTTTTGTCACAGTCACAGGTGATAGGTTTCCAATGTTCTGCAGAAGTCAGTCAACCAGACATTGTAAAAGGCACTGTTACCTCTTGTTTGCATAAGGGTTTTATGTCTTTTACAGCATTCCCACAAGAGGAGTTATGTAGATTTATCATTTCACATGTTCTTGGCCAGGCGGTCCCAGTTCCACCTGGTGTCACCAGCTGAAATACAAGAGAATTTGGAAAGCTGCTGCATGACTGTCAGCCATCTCCATAAGCTGGTGGTCCACCAGAAAGCTTCCTACTGCAATGTAACTAAAAAAAAAAAAAGCCAGCAACAGCTGGGGTATGTACTAAGTACAGTGACACCCATTGAGGTCAATGGGCTTAGCATGGTGTGACTCTTCTAAAGTTTGCGCTGGTAATTCCTTAGGAGGAGGAAGTGTATTTTTGCTGTCCGTGCTTACTGACTTTACTACCAATGACAGACAGAAATCTAGGGTGGGGTTTGGACACAGAGTGTGAGAACAAACATTGAGATAGCAATACTAGAGTTACACACATGCCTCGGGTTCCAGGTTGAGTGGAGAAATCCATTGGTTTCTGCCCTTTTGGGTGGGGCTGGTCCCAACAGGTAAAATAAACGGACTTGATTGATGTGGTGCATGATTTGTGCTGCACCTTGGAAACTTGGCGGTGTGAAGTCACTGCTGTGCACTCTTGACGCTACACCTTTGAGTGGCTGCCAGTTAGAGAAGAAAATGATGATCTACATGGCTGGTGTGGTGCAGAAAATGGGAGCTGCTCAGCCAGAAGATAAGTGTTAGGATGGGAGCAAGTAAGCTTTCTCTGAGAGAGATTGTGGGTTGGATCCAGGCAGATTTATTTCACCCATCCCCCCCCCCCACTACAGTCCCCATTCCATATGGCTTTTGTCTATGCAGATCTCATGATCCAAAGTACGGCCTATTGGGTGACCTGCAAGGACCCCTCCTTTCATTTTCACCCTGTCAGACCCCTGAGTCAATCAGTTCCCAAAACCAGTCATTTCAGAGAATGCAGTTTATTGAGACATTGAGAGGATTCAGGTGCATAATGAAAACTTTGTTAGAACTGATTAGAAAAGGTATGAAGCAAGCAATTATACTCAAAGCATACACCATACCCATGGCTCTGGGCCAATCAGGAGCAGGTAGGAGCCTGCCAGAATAATGGACACTGGTTCACAGGAGAAAACTGATACCAGGGAAAAACTCATTCAAGGTTGCCCTAGCAGGCCAGTGTAGATAGCGGGGTGGCTGAAAACCAAAACCAAAAATTCCAGAATGACTCCCTCTCCATGGCAACCAAGCTGAGTAACTGCGAGGTCTGACATCCTGCCCCTCCCCCCAAGACCTCACCCTCCTGGTTTCAAAGGGTAACATTTATGAAATGCACATACAAGTTTAGAAACATGAACATGTTCACTCTGCACCCACTCATGGTGCAAAGGCTCAAAATCTTTCCAGCTAATCTTTTCTTATTATATAAAGCCATTTTCAAGTGGCAAGATTCCATGGGGCAGTGGCGTCAACTACGGGGGGCTCGAGGGCTCGAGCCTCCCCTGAAATTTCCCGGGGGGGGCTCAGCCACCCCCGGCAAAATGAACACCCGCCGGTGGCCAGTCAGCCGGCCGTCGCCGCCTCTCCTTCCCCCCCACCCCCGGCCTGCCCTCCTGCCTCCCTGGGGCGGGGTGGGGGGGAGAGAGAGGCGGTGATGGCCGGCTGACTGGCCACCGGCGGGTGTTCATTTTGCTGGGGGTGGCTGAGCCCCCCCCCGGGAAATGCGAGGCGGAGCGGGAGCCGGGGGCCCGCAAGGGCGACGCGCCGGCCCCCGGCTGCAGGCAGCAGCAGCAGCGATCCTACCCCGCCGGCGCCCAAGGTGAGTGGGGGGAGGGAGGGGGGCGGGGAGCGCGGTGGGCGGGCACGGCCCGGGGGAGGGAAGCGGCGGCGGCGGCTCCCTGGGGCAGGGGGGAGAGCAGCGGGACACGCGCGCGCACGAAAGACAGCCCCCGCCCCCCCCGGGGATTGAGAAAGTCTACGCCCTTGCCATGGGGTGCCAAAATCAGTTGGCTGGAAGGACTGCCACTCAAAAGGGGGTCCCTGGCCACTGGCTGCATTCTCTCCCTGCTTTGCCTCAGTCCTGCCCACAGAGCCACCGGCCAATGTCTCAGCCTCAGTCTGGAGGGAGCCAGTGAAGGGGAAGGACTGGGTGCTGGGTCCACTCTTCTCCTCCGCCCACTGCCAGGTGGGTCTAACTGTCCCCTCAGTGGCCTGCTTCTATCAGTGAAAAAACAATGGACTTTCAGCATAACCCTTCTCCCCTCCCCACTGCCAGCATGCCCATTTTCCTGTCAGAATAAACTGTGAAATAGGGGGGCATTTCACACAGCACCCCGTAGCACTTCAGGACCGGTACAAGAGCCGAAGAACGCTTGGGAGGAGGTTTCAAGGTAAACCGGCTCAGGAACACTTCCCGAACGGGAGAGGCACGTTTCTGTGTGAAAGTGCCAATATATTCCATTAGGGAACTGGTACTAATACGGTTCAGTGTGAAATGCCTGACAGAAACCATTACTGAAGAGTTCCTGAAACGGAACATATTGGCTGTGTGAAATTCCTCAGGCTCTCTCTCCTGCTTAGCTCCACCATGGCTGGCTGGCTAATGAGGTGGGCCAGCGACCATCAAACCCTTCTCTTCAACCCCCTGCTGTGCTACTGACTTTCTCCCTAGGGTTGCCAATCTCCAGGTGGGACCTGGAGATCTCCTGCTGTTACAATTGATCTCCAGGTGACAGAGATCAGTTCCCCTGGAGAAAATGGCTGCTTTGGAGGGTAGACACTACGGCATTATACCCTGCTGAGTCCTTCCATTCCCCCCCCCCCAAAATGCTGCCCTCCACAGGATCCCCCCCCCCAAATCTCCAGGCATTTCCCTAATCAGAGTAAGCTAGGTTGCCAAGCTGGCAGTGGGCGGGGGAGGGGTTATGCTGAAAGTCCATCGTCTTTTTACTGACAGAAGTAGGCAACTGAGGGGACAGTTAGACCCACCTGGCAGTGGGCAGAGGAGAAGAGTTGCCAATCTCCAGGCGAGGGCTGGAGATCACTCAGAATTACAAGTGCTCTCCAGATGGCAGAGCTCAGTTCCCCTGGAGAAAATGGCTGCTTTGGAGGGTAGACACTATGGCATTATACACTGTTGAGTCCTTCCATTCCCCCCCCCCAAAAAAATGCTGCCCTCCACAGGATCCACCCCCCCCCCCAAATCACCAGGTATTTAGGGGCTGGCAACTTCCCCCTCAGTGCCTGTTGCTAGGCAACCAAGCATGCTTCTCTGAAAGCCCCTTTCCACACCTATGTTGGCCTTTGGGAGAAAACTCATTGGGGCAGCTGAACAGAATGCCATAGAGGCCACCCTCCAAAGCAGTCATTTTCTGGGGGGGGGGGGGAGATCTGTTGTCTGGAGTTTAATTGTGATACCTGGTGATCTTCAGACTCCACCCTAGGCGTAGCAGGCAGCGCTTCAGAGCAGGATCTGCTAGACCCAGGTTCTTGCTGAGTGGGTGATTTTGGGCCAGTCACAGACTTTAAACCTAACCTACCTCACAGGGTTGTTGTGCAAGTCAAAAGGAGGAGAGGAGAATGATGTCAGCTGCTTTGGTCCACATTGCAGAGAAAGACTACTTTTTCTGCAGGGGAACTATGGTTGCCAATCTCCAGGCGAGGGCTAGAGATCACTCAGAATTACAAGTGCTCCCCAGATGGCAGAGATCAGTTCCTCTGGAGAAAATGGTGGACTCTGTGTCCTTATACCAGGCTGAGATGGACCCCCTATGACAGCCAATGTGACCTAGCAGTCAGGGCTTCAGAGCATGGTGGAGGCTGTGGGGGGGAGAGATGGAAAGTTGAAGAGTGAGGTTGATGATTGGCTGGGAAGGAGATAGGGTTGCCAACTCCAGGTGGAAAATTTCTGGAGATTTGAGGGATGGAGCCTGGAGATGGTGAGGTTGGAGGAGGGGGTGGGACCTCAGACAGGTACAATGCTGTACAGTCCACCCTCCAAACCACCTGTTCCCTCATGGGGAACAATTGCTGCCAATCTCCAGGGGAAGGATGGAGATTACGCTGAATTACGACTGCTCTTCAGATGGCAGAGATCTTCCCCTGGAGAAAATGGTGGATTCTGTGTCATTATACCCTGCTGAGGTTGCCACAGCAAAATGACGCAGAGTGCACAAGGCTGGGGCACTCTCCCAGAGCCTCTTTCTAGAGCCCATTGTATTTATTTCCACAATGGGCCTTATTCCTAGTCAGGTAATAAAGGTGATTGTGCTTAAACGAAGAGTCCAAAATCTCTTGCACCTCTTGATGGGGTTCACCATTCACCATCAGAGGTGGAGGGGCTGCTGGTCCAGGCCTCCACTTGTTGGGCCCTGGGTCCTTCTTCAGCAAGCGGTCATGGCGCTGGTGACTTTTGGACCTGCTGGGTTGCGCCCTTAACAGCAGATCTCAGCCTTTCCCCAGTGGCTGAGAGATGTCTTCTCCACTGAAGGATGCTCCATCAGGACCCATGTTCAGCCGAAGGGCCCATGGTTGCTTAGGATGTGCTCCCCCAGATTTAGGTTTGCTCTCCTGGCTGTGCTGTTCTGGGGTCTTCCCATCTCGGGGGAGTGAGGTCTGTGGGGCAGTTAGCGAGGTCTGACACACCACTAAGTAAAATTGATTGGATCCAACCTAGGGCTGCCAAGTCCCCCGGAAGAGCGGGGGAAACACCGATTTTGAAAGCTTTCCCCCGCTTTTCCAAGATTGGCCACCGGGGGGACAAAATGGCTGCCAGCAGGGGAACCTCGGAGCCTGCCCTGGCCAGCCTCTTGAACTTCCTTCCTTCCTTCCCTCCTCCTCCTGCCCGCCTGGGCTGGCGCGGCAGCGTCGCCAGGGCCGGGGCCGGGCTGGGGTGAGCGGCGGCGAGGATGGCCGGAGCGGCGGCGGGGCAGCAGAAGCAGCAGGAGGGGGCGGTGGCGGCGGCAGGAGGCGAGGGCTGCGGCGTCGGCGGGGCATCGGCAGGGGCGGCGGCGGCGGGCAAGGAGTCGTCGGACAGCGAGGCGGAGCACGAGGGGCCCCAGAAGCTCATCCGCAAGGTCTCCACCTCGGGACAGATCCGCAGCAAGGTAGGCGGGAGGGGTGTGTGTCCGTGTGTGCCTGAGCCCCTCTCCCTTCCTGCCCGGGACGAGGCCAGACGGGGCCAGCCAGGCGCGGGGGGGGGGGAAGGCTCTTAGGGCTTCATATTCTGCCGAGATGAGGAAGGATTCAGTAGGGCCGTTGCTCAGTGATAGAGCATCTGCTTGACATGCAGGAGGTATCAGCCTCTTCAGCTAAAAAAGGATCAGGTAATAGGTGACATTAAAGATCTCAGCCTGAGACCCTGGAGAGCCACTACCAGTCTGAGTAGTCAATACTGACCTTGATGGACCAATGGCCTGATTCAGTATTAGGAAACTTCATGAGTTCATGTGGAAGCATGTGGAAGCAACATCACAGGATGTGACATCACAAAATGATGTCACTTCCTTTCTCCTGGCTCCACCCCCAAAGTCTCCTGGCTCCACCCCCAAAGTCCCCAGATATTTCCCAAGTTGGACTTGGCAGCCCTAATCCAACCCAGCATGTCTACCATTACTAATCTTCCCCTACAATATCCAGCTGCAGAAGAACACAACCTGTGTGTTTTCATTTGGGATCCCATGTGCCTCATGGATTCCACCCTAGAACCTTCTGCCATATCATGGTTCCCATGGCTGACAAATCAATCTGGAAAGTGTTCTCCATGGGCAGGAAACGTTGAAAACAAGTATTTTCAACAGTGGTATTCTATGATGCTCTGATGTCAGCTACTTGAGCTGGGTGGGGGAGGAGAAAGACATCAATAATTCTGGAACAATCTGCTATTTAACGCTGAACGCCATTTCCTATGCAGGACTCTGTAAAAAGTGCTTACTGTTTGTTGACATAGTTTTGAGTGTTGTACAGTAACCAGAAAAAAGTCTAGGATCATTTTTCTTCTCTCGCGAGCGAAATTCAGATGGTCTGCAGTCAATTTCCCCCTAATGGTCGCAGCCTCACTGAGTTTTTATCCCCCTTGCCCTGTTTGCATACAACCAGGCAAAACAAATTTGATTTCCATCCCCCCTCCCTTAAGTGAGTCCAAATGGGAGAAATGAACAAGACAAACAAGGCCATTTCCTTTGCACAGTTCCATTATTTAGATTTCATTTTGCTCCCCGTCGCAGCTGATCAGTGCCCCATGGTTTCCTTTTGCCTGTATGCAAAGCAAAGCAGCAACTGGAGGATTTCTGAAGTCAATGTAGAAAACATAGTGAATTGAGCAAGGAGCTGTTTCCTTTGGAGGGAGATTAGCCAATAACAACAGGGCTGGCTTCTGTGCCACTGGGTGATCTTCCAACTCTGCCGCTGGAAATCTTTTACTTAATTTACTTAATTTTATTATGATCATAAATCAGTAATAACATATTCAACAGTCCACGACACATAAAAGGAAATATGCATATATCATAATGTACTTTGTACCTGGAAGGAAGACACAAGATACAACATCTGGTTTGTGTGTGCATAAAGTGCCATCAAGTCACAGCTGACTCATGGCAACCCTTAGAGTTTTCAAGGCAAGAGACGAACAGAGGTGGTTGGCTATTGCCTGCCTCTGATTAGCAACCCCAGACTTCCTTGGTGGTCTCCCATCCAAGAACTAACCTGGGATGACCCTGCTTAGCTTCTGAGATCTGATGAGATCAGGGTAGCCTGGCCCATCCAGGGTATATATGAGCTAGACCAGGTTTATTAAAGGACGGATCTGTAAAAGAATGGTTAAATATCTGCTTTACCTCTCTTACCCATCCTCTTTAGTGTGGGTGAAGGCAACTGAAGGCTGTCTATGCATGGGCGACTCCACCCTGGCTCAAAATTTGGTTTGCCTTGGTTTGCCTCAGCAGTGCCTCGGTTTGCCTCAGAAGAATCAGTGCTGAGCTTCACCCACCTCCTTCCCTTGTGCCATACAGCAGCTGGGGTTCAGCTGATGCTGCCCAGCACAAGGGAGCCCCCTCCTCAGCTCCAACAGCCGTAACAAGGGATAACTGTTTGCCATAGGTGATGCCTTATAGGCCACCTGTCTCACTGAGAGTCAAGGTGGATTGCAAAATGTCATCTATACACTTTGGCAGCACATGTAGTAAAAAAGGAAAGGAAAAATATCACAAACAGTTCAAGCAGCCAGCATAAATCATCTGAAAGGGATGGGGCCGTGGCTCAGTGGCAGAGCATCTGCTTGACATGTAGAAGGTCCCAGGTTCATTCCCTGGCATCTCCAGTTTAAAGGATCTAGTAGTAGGTGATGTGAAAGGCCTCTGCCTGAGACCCTGGAGAATGACTGCTAGACTTCTTAGACAATATGGACCCTGATGGGCCAACGGTCTGATTCAGTATAAGGCAGCTACCTGTGTACTGTGTTATGCAGTAAAAGGAAGGTGATATATGCAATAAACCTTGAAACAAAGAACCACCCCAGGACTGACATTATGAAGCATGTAAGAAATGGGCTTCACACTGGCCAATCTAATGGGACCTCCAAAAATTCCTGATCACCCCTTAAATTGACTGGCTAATCTCATACTTCCCAGTCTGTCCATAGAAATCTTCTCTGGGATCCAGCCCAATTCTTCCCTTGTAGAATGATCTCTCATCTTCCTTATTCTCTATGTAGGACCACATTCCCTCCCCATCCCCTTCCCTCATGATTGCAACATCCTCAGTAAACAAAACAAACCCCAGCTCAATGATGCTCCTGTGGTGAGTAAAGTAATCCAACCACATGCTGGCTATAAAGTTGAAGCACTAAACTTTTGAGTCTGGATCTGCCACAGAATTAATTGGACAAGACTCCACAGCGAACATTCAATTTACCGCTAACGGAAGTCTTCTGTTCTGTTCCGTTGCACATTCTGGTGATGTGGGCAGGCTTCCATGTAATATGATATCACAGGGGGTTGCTCAGATAAAATGACATGGTTGTTCCACTAGAAACAGATGGAGTCTTCATGAGCTCTCACACTCAATTTGTTCTGATATCTCATGATAATCTGGTGAGGGGTTCATGTCACAATTCTTTCATCTGCCAGCCTTTGTTTTGGCCAAGACAAAACCAGCTGAGAAGAAAACCCTCAGAGCTTCACGTGTCTGGGTAGTGATGCCATTTGTCTGGAAGGCTTCCCTCATCCAATTTCCACATGCCTGGAGAAGCGTCACAACAAAGGGAGGCTGAGATTTATTGCAAATTATTTGATCCAGAATAATTATTTTTTTAAATTAGAAGTGGTGTTTTAAATTAGAAGTGGTGTGTGTCAGAAGTGGTTAGAACACAATTTCCTAAATGCCTACTAGCTGATACGTATTTTTGAGTTCAAGTTAGAGCACATTTTGATCATACAACCAAAATGGTCGACTTCTAACACATGTAGTTGTAAAACCTACCCACCCTCCAAGGAGCCTTGCTTTTTGAACATATGATTCACTATTCTGGGTGTGCCTCTTCTGAGGGCAGGTAATTGCAGTGTCATTGATCTGACTACTACCATGTCAGAACTACCCAACAACTGTAGGAGCTGAGGGCCGGTCTCAGAAATAATTGTGGCAGTTCTGTTTAATACATGATTGCTTCAATCACGTAGACAAAGAGGGTGAAGTCGGATGTTACAGGGTGAGATATGGTTGCCAGGCAGTGCCTGGTGATCATGGGAGGGTTGGGAGGTGCAGCATCATGGGAGAAAAGAACATTTAAATACATACTCATGTACTTATGAAAAGTTCTTAATGGAAGTGACAAAAGGTAGCTCTCGGAATCAATGGAAACTCTGTGGTTTTTATCATAGAGTTCCCAGCAACTCCTCAAGCTACCCTTTGTCACTTCCAATAAAAATGTTCAGTAAGCACATAAGGTTGTTTTTTTTCTCTCCTTCCACTGCTGCAAGTGGTGGCAGGCAACAGGACTTGGGGAAGGCAGCCCTAGGGTGAGGTCTGACTAAAGGGAGATAGATAGATAGATAGATAGATAGATAGATAGATAGATAGACAGACAGACAGACAGACAGACAGACAGACAGATAGATAGATAGATAGATAGATAGATATAAAATTTTTATTGCTTTTCTATAAAACTACAACAGAAAATAGAAAGGGGGAACTACAAACTATGGGAGGAAGAAAAGAAGGCCACTAAAAGCCCAAGTGTCAGGGATCATTTTTAATGTTACATAGCTTGATTGAGATTTCACCTACAATACATTTTAGTAAGATGAAGCATAAGAGTTATATTTATATACTATTTAGTAACACAGAAGGATTTTTTTAAGGCTGAAATAGGTACGTCAGACAATTTATAGTTCCAAACAGATAACTGGATTCACGTTTCTTATTTTTTCGGTTTCTTCCCCATAGGCTTATTTTTATCAAAGTCCCATCTGACTTTAAGTAATTTAGGGGCAACAGTTCCTAACTCAGATTCAGAGTCTTCCTCAGAGGAGCTGCTCGATGTGTTTCCATGTCTTCCCAAATCATAGTCGCTGTGATCTGATGTCTTGTTGTCCTGTGCTGTTCCTTTCGGTTTGTCCATTGTTTGACACTGCTCCAAGAAGGCTACAGCTTTTGTAACAGAGTCCACTCTTTCTTTTTTGTCCTTAAATTTAATAGTGAGCGGAGGGCAGGGCGACACTGCAGAAGATGGTGGTCGTTTAACTGACAGGCTCTGACCCTCCTTCCTCACATTATATCTCCAGAGACCTTCAAAATCATTAATTTTGCCTCAGAATGGGTAGGAATGATAGCCCTAAGCACTCAGCACAAAAACTCACTAAACAAACTGTTCAAGATTTCTTTAATCCCCGAAATACAAAAGCGGAGCCGGAAAAAAACAAGAGGGGCTCTCCCTAAAATGGCAACCGCTCAATCTCCGACAAGCACAATAGAGACCTAAGCCACAAAACAAAACCTCCCCTCTTTGTTACAAAAAATGGAACAAAAACTCACCGAAAACATGCTGCGGACTGTACAGCCAGTGCGAGAGCAATTAGCACACAGGAAGCTTTGATCAAAGCTTCCTCTACAGCTGAAACAGCTTATAACATGGGCTTGCGGCTCAAACATGAGGTGCACGAGATTCAGGACAGGGAAAACAGCTATAAAGAAAGGCTCCTCACCCTGGAATCGCAAATGAGACAATTTAACATTAAATTTTGGGGGATTCCGGAGGGGGAGGAGGGGACCTCGGATTTAGTTTCTTTTATTTCTGCTTGGCTGGTTTTCATGTTTAATTTGAAAGACAGGATCGCGCCACTCATAACAAGAGCTTACAGACTCGGGGCTCCCTTAAACCTGAGAAGGCGGGGGCCAAAGGACATTTTAGCTCAATTCACAGATGGGAGAACCAAGCAAAAAATATTGAAGGAGGCATCATCCAAAGGTCATTTTATGTACAAAGAGCACAAAATACAAGTCTACAATGACGTGCCCCCAGAAGCACTGAAAATCAGGAAATCTTTGAAAGCAACCACTACACGTCTTCAGCAAGCTAGCATTAAATACAGGCGGTTAGCGTCTGGAGGATTACAAGTCGTACACAACGAGGCAACCATCCAAGCCACAGATGAGGATTCCGGTGTAGATCTCCTGGAGACTCTCCACATTTCAGAGCCCATGGATATGTCCAGATCTTCAACGAAAAGATAACACCGATCCTCAGATTCACCAGAGCAAAGCAATAAGCTGCTCTCTTGGGACATGCCTAATCCAAGAGCCACCACAGCAGCTCCAACTCTTTGAACTGAAAGATCAGTTTGAAGATTGCTTTAGACTGCAGAATATTCACCTTACACTAATCAAGCTTCATGTACAGCTTTATAACAGTTATCTTTGGTTTTAATCCGATACGTTAGGTCTTTAAAAGCTGTACTTGCATTGGGGGGGGGGGGGTTGCGGTTTTGCTCCTGAGTTCACGGGCCGCTTAAGGAACGATGCTCCATGAGGGCGGGCGATTTCTACCTAAGTTGGTCGGTTTTGTTCAATTAGTTTGGGTTGGTTTTCTTTCTGGTTCTTTTTTTTAGGTTCTAATACTGTTCAGACTTTATATATTATATCTCCGAAAGTGCTTAATACCACTTTCTTTTAGGATTTCTAAGCTTTAGTTCCATTGACACTGCTTAACTACAGTAATTCTATTAACGAATGTTTTTAAAGGTACAGGTCTTGGGTTACCTGCACTCATCTCTGGACCTCTTCAAGTGCCGGAAGACTGAAAATTGTCTATTATATTTCCAATGCTCCGGTGGACCATAGCCTACTGACTGTAGAGGTTGTGTTTTAACTGTATTGCAAGCTTCAATATTTTAATGCTATATTTTAATTAATTACATTTCATTCCAGGTTAAAAAATCAGTTCTCGGAACCTGGATCATCTTAATCAAATCTTTATAGCTTAATTCATTAAGGCATAAACTCTCTAATTTTAGGATCTTAAATTTAATTCTAATTAATTCATCCAACTGATTTTGATACATTTAATTTAGTAAGGTTATTTAAATGTTACTGATTAACTTTTAGCTAAGAACATAACATACAACTAATTAACTAGTACTTAATTAATTGTTCTGTTATATTTACACCCTCTATAGGGGATTTATATATTAACTGTTGAGACAAAAAGTTTTTGGATTCTTGAATAAGGGAAAATAATACTTCACTGAGGCAAATCTAAAGTAATAGGTGGTATACTAGATATATTATTCTGTAATTGCTGTCTAATAGTAACTTACTTGTGTCTTCTGCCTAGATTGAAAACTGGTTAGCAATTGATTAAGTTTGGAGGTTTTTCAGAAATTAATAGGAATTCCATAGTAAATTCCACGGGGATATCCAGCTCATTGCTACCAACAATAGCACTTAGTAGTAGAACTAGAACTTAGCATTTATAGTTGCAGAACTTAATATTAACTCAAGTAGTATATAATTGGTTATTATATTAGTAGGTCTTTGAGAACTAAACCTCACCAGTCTCTTCACAAAAAGCTTCTTCCCTTCAACATAAGAAGAGAAACCTATAGATAGACATGTTTAAAGGGGGGGAAACAAACAAACAAAACAGTTTTTACTCAAGTAAAAAACACTTATTGACATTACTTCAAAATTCTTAGGGGTATTTAGATTGGCAAAGCCACTTCTGATATACTTTGTTCTGCTCTATAAGGTAAAACCCACACAGTAAGGCCTGAGTATATTTACCTCTTGAAATGTCATTCCTAAAGATCTGCTCTATCAACATTAGGGGAATGAACAATGTTATATATATAAAAAAAGAATTGCTCAGCATGTTAAGAAATTATCCCCAGCTGTGCTATTTATGCAAGAAACCCATATGCGCACCTCCACACAACCGATTATCAACTCAGCAGCTTTCCCCCATTAATTCACAGCACCTGGCTTCTCCTAATCTAGGGGGGTGGCAATACTTATAGCTACGAGAGTCAACTTCATCTTTAAGGACAAGATTTCTGATCCCAGGGGGCATTTTATTTTTGCCAAGGGCCACATGGGAGGAAAACCATGGACATTTGCATCTATCTATACTCCTAATGATGATCAGATATCCTTCTTAATAGAGACTCTATTGAAACTACAGATATTCCATGAGGGGAACATGGTGATTGGCGGAGATTTTAACTACATTGCGAATAAAATTCTAAACCGCTCAAAAGCTGCACCAAAACAAAGAACTCTCAGAAGGCCAGAAACACGACTGGCAGACCTTTTTCATTCCTTTAATCTTGTTGACATGTGGCATGCTAAACATCCTACAGACTGAGACTTCTTGTACTTTTCAGCCAGACATGGAATAATCACCAGAATAGATTACATTTGATTTCAACAACCCTTCAGAATTATCTCCATTCAGTGGATATTGGTCTCAGACATCTCTCAGATCATGCGTGGACAGAGTGCCAATTACACGGATTGACAGAAGGCAGTCTAGACAGACAATGGTCAATGAATACATCGATTTTATTACGGGAAAATATTATGGAAAAATTGAATACAAAAGTTAAACATTTCTTGAAGACTCATGAAGGAACGGAAACTGATCCCATCATTCAATGGGATGCTTTGAAGGTGGTACTGTGAGGCATTATCATCGCTCAAACAGCTCACCTGAAAAAAGAAACACAGAAACTAAAATCAGAAACACTAAATTGCATCACAACACTGGAACAGGAACACAAATGCGCAGGTAATAATATAACATATAAGAAATTACAAGCAGAAAGAAAGGTTCTAGATTCTATTGAATCTGAAGCAATTTGGAAAAGTTTACTTTTCTTGAAATAGAAATTCTGGCATAAATCTTTAAAAAATATGAAAGTTTTGGTGTGGAGGGTGAAGGGCAAGAAAAAAAAGGCAGTAGTCGGAGCAATAAAAACCTGTGATGGAAAATATCATGATTCTTCTAAGGAAATTGCAAATGCTTTTGCTACCTTCTATGAGAATCTGTACCGCTCATCTTCACCAAAAATGGCAGATATTCACATGTATATCTCATCTCTCAATCTTCCTCACACACTATCTCCCAATCAAGCTGAGATGATGGATAGTCCAATAACTCGACAGGAACTAAAAGAGGCTATAAAAATGCAAAATCACAAAAAGCCCCTGGGATAGATGGTCTACCTGCAGAGTTGTACAAAGCCCTTTGCCCCTCCCTCCTCGAACCTCTCCTTGCAATTTGTAATACGGCACTAAAAGAGGGACACCTGCCACCTTCTTGGTCAGAATCCTCTCTTGCAGTGATACCTAAGAAAAACAAAGACCCTACTGATCCGGCATCTTATAGGCCCATTGCGTTAATAAATAATGATGCGAAACTTTTCTCATCTATATTGGCAAACCGTCTAAAGAAGACAGCTCCCACATTGATCAACAAGGATCAAACTGGCTTTATTCCTCAACGACAAATCACAGATAACATCAGAAGAACGTTAAATATTATAGCACATGGCCTCCGCACCAAAGCAGAAGCAGTTGTTCTGGTGTTGGACTTCGAGAAAGCCTTTGATTCCATAGAACTCCCCTATCTGACAGAGCTTCTCAAACAACTTGGATTTGGTTCGAATTTCCTAACAGCATTACAAGCAATTTACAAAAAGCCAAGATCAAGGGTATGGGTGAATGGCACCAACTCTAATTTTTTCTCCCCAACCAGAGGAACAAGACAGGGCTGTCCTCTGTTGCCTTTCCTTTTTGCCCTCGCCATCAAACCCTTGGCAGAGGAACTGAGGAAGAATAACACCTTCACCTGCATGCAGATAGCTGGTAAAGAACACAAATTATCAATGTATGCAGATGACGTCACACTGTATATAACAAATCCCTGCTATTTTTGACACTATTGATCAATTTGGAAAAATATCTGGACTACATCTTAATGCCAGTAAACCAGAAGTGTATCCAATCGGTCTAAGCAAAGAGATTCGAACAGACTTAAAATGGAACTACAGCTTCCAATGGATAACAACAGAATGGAGATATTTAGGGATCCAGATTCCACTGCATACGAAAAATCTAACAGACTGCAACTTTCATAGACTGCACAAAGACATTCAGAATAAGATGCAAGAATGGAAAAAAATAACCCCGTTTCTAGCCGACAGATTACAATTGATTCAGAGCTTCATATTCCCCCGTTTTTTTATATTTGTTTCAAGCACTCCCTATTTTTCTAACGGACAAAAATTTAAACAAATGGCAGAAAACTCTAACAAATTTTCTTTGGAACTCTACAAAATCCAGGGTGGACCACTGACATCTGACGAAACCCATCTCAAGGGGGGGCCTGGGAGTCCCCTCATTCAAACGTTACTACCAAACGGCGGCAATCGCCAACATAGCAAGTATGTTGCAGCCAAACCATAACACCAATTGGATGCTCATTGAACAGAGCTATGCATCACCTTTCTCTCTCCCAGAAGTAATATGGATGCCCAAAGCCGCAAGACCTAAGTCGATAGAGGAAAATATCTTTCTGGACTCGACTCTTAAAATCGGGGATGAAAACACTTCAACACTTGCTCCTAAACTTTCTCCGATATCAATACATACCCACCAGCCATGGTTCCCACCAGGACAGGAAAGAAGAGCCTTTGAGAGGCTGACTGATGCAGGTTTTTACAGATTGTAAGATTTAGTTAAAGGGGAAACCTTACACAGCAAAGAGTTATTTGAGGAGCGTATGCACTCCACATTGCCTTGGCTAAGATACTATCAACTTAAAACTCTAACTGATTGGGCTGCGAAGCAAGGGACTTTCTCCAAACCCAAGACTCCGTTTGAACTCACCATGATTAAACTCTCTGATCAAAGGAAGGACCTGATGTCTATCATCTATAAAATCTTGGCATCCTCAGAAAAAGAACAAATTTCAAAAAACAAATCAGCTTGGCACAAAGATCTACAACAGGAATTAACATCGGAACAATGGGCGACTATATGGAACTCCCATGCGTGCAAAACGCGAATCTTCCCCATCCATTTGCAATTTTTCAAACTCCACATGAGATGGTATCTCTCCCCAAAGCGTGTTCAGCATATTTATCAGAATCACAGCTCTCAGTGTAGGAAAAGATGTGGCGAACCCAGCGATTTCTTTCATTGTTGGTGGAAGTGCATAGCAATTCAACCCTTCTGGAGACAAGTTTTAACAGAAATTGAAAACATCACATCTCAATGCCTACTGTTAGACCCAGCAGTACTGCTCCTCATTTGGAAGAAGGAATTGATCCTGAGATTGAAATATACACACTAACTTCCACTCTTCTAGCAACTGCTCAATTGACCATCGCGGCTTCTTGGAAAGCACCCACCCCACCAAATATAACAGAATGGAAAAACAAATGCTGGGATCATTTCATTATGGATAAAATAGCGGACATTGTTGAAGGGTAATCATCTACATCTACAAAAAGGCACTCATCTTTTGTTAGCAAATGGTTCTCCTTTGTTACATATATGGCAGAACACAGTATACCATCTAATCCTAATTATATCAAGTGGCTTCACTTCTAAATACTTCTAACACTGACAAACATTTTTAAATACTCTCAAACTCTTTTAATACTTACCTTAATCCTTTTCCTCAATTTAAAGTTACTAATACACTTCAAGATCACCACTAGGCAGAAAACAAAGGTTAAACAGATAATATACATGAACAATGTTAACAGGATTATCAACTGTTATACATATTTAGTATTACATACTGATGACACTGCATTCTGTATTGGAAAAAAATTTCTGTAAAAATATTATCTTTCAATAAAATGGTATTTAAAAAAACAATAAAATTTAAAAGTGAGCCCTTTGGGAAAGAGCCATTTGTAGGACGTTGAATTTTTCTGTAGAAAGGTTGTCAGATTTTTATATTGTTTCCTCTTTTTCCTAATTTCAAATGGAATATAGAACTTTTATGTCTGTATCTTTGATTTTTAGGGTAGTCCCATTAGTCGCTTTAAGTACTTGATCTCTGCTTGATCTTTTGGAGAATCTCACAAAAACCTCACTGGGCAGATTATTTTTCTTGATGTAGTCTGGATAGGTCCAATAAACCATATCCATATCCATTCGTAAAAGTTCCACTGTAGTATCTGCAACTGGTGCCAAGGCATTGCTTAAAAGCTTCTTCAGATCTTCTCCATTGTGTTCTGGGACTCCCTGGAATCTCAGTACATAAGTTGATTTTTCCATTTGCAGTTGTAGCAATTGATGTTCATCTGAGGTTCTCTTTTTTTCCACTGCCTCCAGTCGCTGCTTAAGTTTTTTAGTCTTGGCATCCACTTTTTTAACTGATTTGGCAGTTTCCTCTGATCTCAGATTAGTTTCTTCAAGCCGTTTTTGAAGAGTATCAAATTTCATGTTGAGAGTTATCATCTGGTCCAGTAGAGGGCACAATGCAGCATTTAACATATTTGGAAAGTCTATGGTTGCTTCCGCTTTAGATGGTGATGTAGTTGAGCTCGCAGTTCCTGGAGAAGGTCTGACTTTAGGTGCCATGATTTTTGTAGTCAGAGACGGGTTGTTTACGTCTGGAGAAAGTTCTTGAAAAGGCTCTGGAGCCAGTTAAAGAAAGCGCTTTAGGCTTATCTGGCTCCCATTTCAGCTGAAAATGCTTTGGTTGTGCCCCTCCTCCTCTCTGATGAATTTTAAAGAGTTCTTATCTTTGTGGGGTGGAGTTAACTTCCCCCCCCCCCCCCGCCACTTTAAAGTTGAGGATCGGAGGCTTAAACACTTATCTGGCCCTCTGGATTAACAAACGAAAGACTCACATTTCATCAGACGTCTTCTGCCAGGTAAGAGAAATGCTTTTGACTGCCTGCTTGCTTGTCCTACTGTGCGTCTCTGTCGCCATTTCTGGTCATGCGGTAGCGGGACCTATCGGGGTAAAGAGGAGCCTCAATCCCTCGGCATTCGCCTTGAGAGAGGCACCTCTCATGCCTTAGGCTGAGAGCCCCCTACAAGGGCTCAAGAGGGGACTGGATCCAGCCAGTACCCTTCCCAGCCACCCTGGGCATGGGCTGCTATCATCAGAGCTCCAATGAAAGCATACTCACCCAGTGAGCACAAAAACTGGAAGTCATCAACTAAAGGGGGTTATGATAGGGGCTTATAAAATTCTGCAGGGTGTAATGAAAGTAGATAGAAAGAACCTTTTCTCCCAGAACTCAAACACTCAGCAGTATTTGATGAAACTGATGGCAGGAGATGCAGGGCAGACAAAAAGGGTTTTAATTTTCAAAAACATATTCGCTTGTGAAATTCATGGGAGGTAGTGAGAAGCCACCAACTTAGCTGGATTTAGAAGGTGACTTAGATACATTCATGAAGGAGAGGTCCATCAGTGTTTGATCAGAGGCAGTATACTTCTAAATGCCAACAGCAAAGGGAAGCCTTGGGCTCCATACCCCTGCTGTGGACCTTCCGGGTTGTCTGGTTGGCCACTGTGAGAAAGGGGACTCTGGAGGAGATGGGCCATTGGTACAAATCAGCAAACTTATCTCCTCCTTGAGCCCTTTTTTTCTCAAGCTGAGCTCTGATAGCAGAAGTGACCTTGGCTGGGAGAGAAATGGTTGGGGATAAGGACAAGTGGAAGATTCTGTATTGCAGCACTGACCAAAGTCCAATCCAGTCCAATCCTATTACTGTTCCTACTACCATTGTCACAAACAGGAACTTACAATCAGGTCAAACAAATTAGGCAGGCGGCTCTTTAAATATGTAGTGCTATAATGGCCACCAAATGTTTGGCCACCTGTACAGTAACGTGGTTTTCTTCATGTCTTAATAACCAAGAAATTTTCTCATCCAGACGATCAAAGCCATCTCCAAGTAATGGGATAACTTAGGTTGAGGGCAGACCGGATATCCACAGCACAGTGAGAGCGGGGGAAAATGCCACAGGGACAACTCATCCCGGGGCTCTCCATTTGCACTGGCTGCAGCACTGTGGGAGAGCACCAGGGAGGAGGTGGACCGTGGCATCCACACTCCACGGCAGCTCCTGGTGCCTCCACTGCTGCGGTGTGCGGCTTGTGGCTGTTCGCACAGCCGCAGCAGCCAGAACAGCCTGTTCACATTTCCTGCGCCACTTCCTGCGTGCCGTAGATGCGTCCACACTGGCAGGAAGTGGCAGGGACACGCGGCCAGATGGCTGGAGACCAGTTTCAAGGGGTCTCCAGCTGAAGCAGAAGGACGGTGCCTCAGGAACGGGTGAGTGTGGGCAGCCGACGGGGGACAGCTGCAGCTATGTGGACAGCCTCTCTCCCTCCGCTTTTAAAGTGGAGGCATAGTGGCCCACATTGCCAGTCTGTCCTCAGCCTAAGTTTGATCTTAAATCTAAAAATATAGGACAATCTAATACTATATGGTCAATAGAGTCTGCTTGATCTAAACTGCAGGTACATAATCATTCAGGGAAGAGTATACCTTGGCATCTTCTCATTAAAACTACAGACAGCAATGCATTCAACTGTGCTAACATAAATGCCCTTCTATACCTTGGCACTGTTAGCAGAAGAAAATGTCTTTTTAACTGGAGGGGGAATAGCAATAATAAATGTAGAACAGTCTCTAGGCTGTCTCCACCATCCTATCCCAATTTATAAGGGTCACTTCTAACTAGGCTCAAAAGGCCTGTTTCACTATTAGGTTTGTTTTTTTAATGATTTTTAAATTAAATGCTGACTGAAGTCTTAGGAGACTAGGTTCTGAACTCCTAATTCAGATGGTCTTCAACCCTGAATTTTGGGACACATTTCTCTAGGTCAGGGGTGGGCAAATTGCGGCCCGCGGGCCACATGCGGCCTGCCAGTTTTTTGCGGCCCGCCAAGACCATCGGCCATGTGGTTTCAGTCAGGCCTCCGTTGGGCCCGGAGCGCAGAGAAGTGGTGCTCTGGGAGTGAAGTGTCCAGGGGTTGGGCACATTACCAAGCCCCACCCCCTACTCCCAGCAGCCCTGTTGGGCGACAAGGAGGCAGAAGAAGGAAGGTAAGTTACCTTCCCTCCCCCATCCTCCTCTTCCCGGGGCCTCCCGGGGCCCCATTGGACTGAAATGCAAAGTTAACTAATGAATGCAATCATTTTAAAAGGTGCGGCCCTCCACTAACCTCCGCTCCCACAAAGTGGCCCCCGAGCCAAAACAATTGCGTATGGCGTATGGTGGGGAGGGTGGGATATAAATCACATGAAATAAATAAATAAATAAATTGCCCACCCCTGCTCTAGGTGGTGGCTGAAGAAGATGGACAAAGTTATGAGCAGCTTGCCGAGACTCCTTGTTCCACTGCCTATAATATTATTCCCCGAAGTCCTTCCTCCACTGTGAAGCAACGTCATGGGGAGGGGAGTGCTTAACCCTTTCCTTGCCACTCATTTCCCCCTTCGGTGCCTCCCTCCTGGGTTCTAGATTCATGTCTGTGAGGAGCAAACTTGCCAAATGCCTCTATGAATCTTGTATCTCACCAGTATTTCAAGGAACCACAATAATCATTTGCTCTCCGCCTCATGGGTGTCAATGACCCAGACTATCCTTTGTTGCATATATGCCAGAAGTTTATTAGGATGCAAAATATTGAGAAGATAGGTCCCTCGGAAAAGGGTTATGCTCTTCTCATTATCCCTTTCTGTGTCCTTTCGATTGCCTGCCCAGCAATGTGCCAAACAGAATTTCTGAAGTCAGAGAAAAGCAGTTATTTCAGTGATAGGACTGCTCCAGAGGAATTCAGAATGGTATGAGAGGCTGCCAAACGCAGTACTGTCACCTCCTAAGGCTGTGTTTTTACTTAGACTACAATCGGGAAACTTTCTTCGATTCCAGAATAAACAAGTTGCTTTGATCTGAAATGTGCTAGATACCATACCGTTAGGGTTTTTTTTAAAAAGGGGGATTAATCTCAACAGATAAAGGAGAGCCAGTCCCCGTAGGCAAAACACAATTCCTGGCTCCATTTTAAACACTATAAAATTAATATATTGCTGGTAGCTTTGTATTTTCATTTACGTTGCCTTCACCATGAGCTACATTTCAGTGGCTTTCCAAAATTGGATATTAATGATTTACACTGTAATTTATGTATGTCCATAAAGCAAAGCTGGAGTAACATCTGAGGAATCAAAAATATCAGTTCTGGGCATTTCTAGTGCTCTGCATCTAACTCTTAACCCTTTCCAAAATTGCTCAGGGCTGCCAATTTCAACTCATGCTTATGAATAAAGCAAATGCTCATTAACTTGTCCTTCATTCAGTTCCACAGCAAAAAAACCCTCACACAACGAATTTTCTCCTTGAAGCCTCAGTATCCACCAAAGGTGGTTACAATAGGTGATGTCTTTTAAATATACAATAATCATTTGCTCTCTGCCTCATGGGTGTCAATGACCCAGACTATCCTTTGTTGCATATGTGCCAGAAGTTTATTATAGTGATCCAAAAATGTTGGAGATGTCAAGATGTAGATGGAACTGTTTACCATATGTGGAAGATTTGTAAAAAAGCAAAAATATGTTGGAAGGAAATCCATGGAAAAATGCAGAATATATTAAAACTTAAATTCCCTATGGAAGCCAAGAATATGTTTTTGGGAATATTGCCTAATAAGCAGGGCTTTTTTTGTAGAAAAATTAGCATAATAGGCCACACCCAACAGCAGAAACTCATTAGCCTATTAGGCCACACCCCCGACAGTACAGCTCATTAGCATATTAGGCAGGGGCTGGGAAAGCACAGGGCAGGCATGGAAGCTTGCCTCTTTTCCCCCCTGAGCTTCTTCGTCCCACTTCAGCATTGCCTTTCTGAAAGATCCCAGGCAGTTCAGCATCGGCTTTCAAGTCTCCTATCCCCCCCCACCCGTCTGAACCAGACAACCGGGGAAATGTGGTGCTGAAATTCCTGGGATCTGAAAGATGCTGAAGTGCCATGGCAGACAGGCTGGGGAAAGGAAGGCAGGCATGCACACAATCCCCTTTCTTCCCTGAGCCTCTCTGCTATTGCAGAAGGCATTTTCAACGTGCCTGGGTTCCCTGTCTGCCCTTTTCCAGCTGCAACATGTCAGCTAGAGAAGGGAAGGCAGAAAGAGGCTTTTACTTGTCAATTTCACTCTCAGCTGACTAGCGGGAATGAAATTGACAAGGAAATCCCATGGGCTTCCCAGAGGGAAAGAGGGCATTTTAACATGCCACCTTTCCCTCTTGTGTGTAACATGGGGAGGGCAGCATGCTCTGTAGCCAAGCCTGCTCAGAGGTTTTGGCTGTGGGCATGGCCAACTCAGGAGCCAGCCGGAACTCCGTTCCTGTGCATTCCTGCCAAAAAATAGCCCTGCTAATAAGTAACAAAAGTTTTGGAAGAGATAGCTGAATATATGGAGACAGCAACTAGAATAATCTATGCAGCAAAATGGAATTCAGATGTTGTTTCCAACTTAGAAGAACGGGAAAATAAACTTGCCGATTATGCAGTAATGTCGAGATTGACAATTTATTTGAGAAACACATCGATTCTGAAATTTGAGGAGAGATGGTGTGACTATTACATATGCAAGAGACAAACTTAGAATGAGAAACAATTTAAAATTTAGAAAGAGAAACAGTTTAAAATTGTACATAAATGTATTGCAATACATATAAATGTACTACAATGTTGAAATAGAATGAGAATAGAATTTTGAATATAAATGTATAAGGAAGTGGATTTTGAACAAAAATATATTTTACTTTTATTGTGAGATATACAATAGACTTTTCTTTAAACTTTGATATTTTAGAAGCTATAGCTAGCATGTAGAAATGACAAGATATGTAACATAGAATGTGTAGTGATTACAAAATTAATAATATAATTTAAAAAATGATCAGTTTTGAAATATAAAATGTTTGAAGTAAGGACTTCTTTTCTTTCTGTATCCCTTTTATATCATTATCTTGTTTTCTAAAATAAAAAAATAAAAATATATACATAATGATCCATCACCAAACACTATGAGATCACGACTGTACAATCCAATTCATATTTTCATTATATTCACATTGAAAAACAGTACCTCTGTGGTGGGTTCTCCCCTGTGAAGTATTGCTCCTTCCTTCCTTCCTTCCTTCCTTCCTTCCTTCCTTCCCTCCCTCCCTCCCTTCCTCCCTCTCTCTCTCTTTTTATACTCACCCTTTTCTTCCAAATGGGCTCATACATCATTCTCCCATCTTCCATTTTATCCTTACAAAAACCACCCTATATAAACTTATCAGCCTCTAGGTGGGGATGGAGATCTCCCAGGATTACAACTGATGTTCAGACCACAGCGATGTCCAGACCCCCTGGAGAAAATGGCAGCTTTGGAGGGTGGACCCTATGGCATCACATCCCTGCTGAATCTCTCTCTTCTCCAAACCCCGCTTTCCCCAGGTTCCACCCTCAAATATCCAAGTGGGAATTGGCAACCCTAACACTGTGAGGTAGGCAAGACTAAGAGAGAGAGAGACTGGCCAAAGTCACCCAGCAAACTTCCATAGCAGAGCTGGGATTGGTTCCCGTGACTTCGTTCTACAAAGCTGGATCCTGCCACCCTCTTCTACTAAGCCTTTCTTCAACAGTAAGTTGTCCTCCAGTGCAGCATAATGTTCTCTGATGAAGAACAGCTTCTTCTGATAAAGAAAAGTCTCCAGACCTTCATTTGAGTAAGCATGCACAGGATTGCACTGCGAACTCTGTTCAGGCAAGGAAGGGAGTGGGGAGAGATGGGTGACATTACCATCAGGTTGGCTAGGCAGAGCTTGCACTTGAGAAGGCTATGATAATTGGTCATTTATGGTAGCCATCCACCATGCCCATGCACGATTCAGTGCTCGGGTTTCTTAAGCATCAGCTGGTAACTTTAAATGACCAAAAGAGTTTCTGACTCCTTAGAATGAATTGCTTCCGGTAATACTAGCCAGAAAGCAAGATGGAAACTCATGCCCTCAAGCGGTGACTTAGATTCAGACAAATCCCCAGACTAAGATGATAAGCTTGAAGAATCGTTTAGTCCTAAGTAAAGCTGTTTAGAATCTAAAATAATACCACCCCTGATTTCTTTATCAAGATGTATTTGATGGGTCAAGGAAAAGGGCAGTAACATCACTTTAAGAGGACTGACAGAGTAGCTAAAAAGAGAGACCAATAACTTTGCTGTGAAGTTGACATAAGAGAAAATTGGTCTCATAAGAATAGTCTATGCTGAGAAGAAAAAGGAAGAGATTGGATTTATACCCCGCCCTCCACTCCCCAAGGGAGTCTCAGAGCGGCTTACAAACTCCTTTTCCCTTCCCCTCCCCACAACAGACACCCTGTGAGGTAGGTGGGGCTGAGAGAACTCTTTCCCAAGCTGTCCTTGAGGGAACAGCTGGTACAGAGCTATGGCTTGCCCAAGGTCAGCCAGCCAGGTGCAAGTGGAGGAGTGGGGAATCAAACCCGGTTCTCCCAAATTAGAGTCCGCGCACTTAACCACTACACCAAACTGGCTCTCTCTACACCAAACTGGCTCTCTACACCAAACTGGCTCTCTGAGGGAAGGTGATCCCAGAAAGTGTAGAAATCTCAGACTGCCCCCTAAAGCTTCCTGCTAGATTGGTTCACACATTTTCCAGAGCTCTCCACTGAAACTCCAAACAGGCAGCATGCCCACAGACTCAGACTTGCTGCTGAAATAAGAGGTGATGTCACAGTCAAAGCTATAGTCCCTCTAGTGGTGGAAAGTACCATCAAGTTGCAGCCAACTTATGATGACTGCTTAGGGTTTTCAAGGCAAGAGATAAACAGATGTGGCTTCCCATTGCCTGCTTTTGCATAGCAACTCTGGTGGTCTCCCATCCAAGTACTAACCAGGGCTGATCCTACTTAGCTTCTGAGATCTAATGAGATTCAGGCTAGCCTGGACCTATACTAGGATTGCCAGCTCAAGGTTGGGAAATACCAGGAGATTTTAGGGGTGGAGCCTGAGAAGGGTGGGGTTTGGGGAGAGGAGGGACTTCAGTAGGGTACAGTGCCATATAGTCCACCTTCCAAACTGGCCATTTTCTCCAGGGAAACTGATCTCCGTCGCCTGTAGATCAGTTGAAATCCCAAGATCTCCACCCACCACCTGGAAGTTGGCAACCCTAACTTATAACTAATCCCCCATTAGGGTTGCCAAGTCTAAAGAACTCACCGGCGGGGGGGAGTCCTCCTCCGTCCGGGAGTTTCTCTGGCGCGCGCACGGAAGTGACGTCAGCATGTTGGGGGCATTGCCAGGGTGACGCTCTGGCAATCACCCCAAGACTCTATGGTATCATACAGTTTTGGGGCGATTGCCAGAGCGTCGCCCTGGCAACGCCCCCAACGTGCTAACGTCACTTCCGGTGACGTCATTACGTCGTCCGGGCTGGATGACTTCGGGGGTGGGGTTTCCCCCGCTGGCCGAATGCTGGCCGGCGGATCGGGAACCCCTTTAGCGGGGGATCCCCCACCCCCCGGGCTGACTTGGCAGCCCTATCCCCCATACACCTCCCCCCCCCCCCCCAAAAAACCACTCCAAGATGAACTCTGTACATTAAGTATTGGAAAAATCAGATTCCAGCACCCTTAGGATGTTCGTCCCATCTGGGATATTTAGTAACAAAATGTTTATTTAGTAACAAAATGTATACTTTAAATGTAAAAGTTATCAGGCCCTCAGAATATTGCCATCACATTATATACTTTATCTCGAGGGGGTTAGAGTTCTTACATTCACGATACATGAAAGGAATGCTTAAAACACTCTAGTGTGATGCGAAAGAGCTTTGATCAGAGAAAACTGGGTGGCACGTGTGTTCAGCAGGGAGTGCCCCAAATTCTTATGCCCCCCCAGAGATTCACAAGCCTGATGCGAACCATAAGCCATTGAATTCCCCTTTGTTTGATCAGCAGTTCTTAGCTGCAGGGTGTCATTCTGGCAACTGTTACCCTTCCCTTGCATGGCTATAATACCAGGTATTGTAGTATAAAAGACAACCATGGTACAATTTGAAAAATCAATATAGTTTCAGATGGGTACTAGCTGTGTCAGTCTGCAGAAGAGCAAGATTCAAGTCCAGCAGTTTAAATATCAACAAGCACTTTAAATATCAACAAGATTTCTAGGTCAGGGTATAAGCTTTTGAGAATCAACGCTCCCTTTGTCCGAGCTATATGTGGGATCTATGTGTGTCCCAAATGCCAACAACCTAGGGTTTGGGGGGGGGGGGTTAGTAGGTTCTAACCCTTCTTAAGGGGCTGCAGTGGCTCAAGTGGTTAAGATGCTAAACTGCAGACCAGAAGGTTGATAGTTCAGCAGTTCAAGACCCAAGTACTGCATGATGGAGTGAGCTCCCATCTCTGGTCCCGGCTCCTCCCAACCTAGCAGTTTGAAAGCAAGAAATTGCAAGTAGATAAATAGGTACCACTTCAGTGGGAAGGTAACAGCATTCCGTGCACCTTGGCATTTAGTCATGCTGGCCACATGACCATGGAAATGTCTTTGGACAGCGCTGGCTCTTTGGCTTGGAAATGGAGGCAAGCACCACATCCCTAGAGTCATATTTGACTGGCTTTCAAGCAAGGGAAACCTTTACCTTTACCTAACCCTTCTTAACAATATCTGGAAAGGTACACTAATGTTGGGTTTGATCCAGCCAGCATTTTCACTCAGTCCAGTCCAATTGGCCTGCGTATTATTACAGCTAGCCACCCCACAATGGCTTTTGTCCCAACATGTCTGAGGGTCCCCAGCATAGTCTTTTTGGTGATACACCATTTTCCACCCTTGAAAGGCTGGTTGGATCCAACCCACTGACTGACTATTCCAGTGGGTGTCTCAGCACATGCCTGCTCTCAGGAAACAGAGATCATTTTGCTTTTCAGCAATGCATAGCTTACATTTATTTTCATTCTTGGAGGTTCGGATGCCAGCTCCAGGTTGGGAAATACCTGGTGATTTGTGGGCGGAGTCTGAGGAGGGTGGAGTTTGGAGAGGGGAGGGACTTCAGTGGGGTATAGTTCAGAAAGTCCACCTTCCAAAGCAGCCATTTTCTCCATGTAAACTGATCTCTGTCACTTGGAGATCACTTGTAATCCATGGAGATATCCAGCCACCACTTGGAGGTTGGCAACCCTACTTGGAGGATACTAATTAGGAACACTTGTGGATAGACTGTTTAAGTTAGTCAGAATTTCTACCATCTTACTGGTCTGATTTTCATTTCTAACCCCTTAGCGCCCTAGATAATGAGAGATTTTAGCCCTGCTCCTGTTTCTTTGACCCATCAACAGGAGAAACTGAGAGTATATTCATAAATATTGAACTGCCATCAGAACCCATTATTAGTTTCTCAAATGAATGAAAACATTTCCTTGTATTTTAAAGAGAACTCCGTTCCCGAAATGCCTCAGTATGTTGTCTGGGATGAATTTATATCACTGACTGGAAATGGGTTCCTTGCCATATCATCTAAAATTGGAGTGGGTAGAAATAAACTCTGTAGGTTTGCCAGCTCCAGGTTGGGAAATACCTGGAGATTTTGGGGTGGAGTCTGAGAAGGGCAGGATTTTGGGCAGGGGAGGGACTTCAGTGGGGTACAATGCAACAGAGTCCACCACAGCGGCCATTTTCTCTAGTTGAACTGATCTCTGTCACCTGGAGATCAGTTGTAATACCAGCCACCACCACCTGTAGGTCGGCAACCCTAAAGCTCTGGGAGATGAGCTATTACAAGAAATTGCTATACTAGAATAAAAATGTAAGCATCTGGCAGTGGAGTACTGAACAGAGTTCACTCTTCTAAATCCATGGAGTCAATGGACTTAGAAGGGTCATATGCTTAGGATTGCATTGTGAGTTCCTTAACAATTGGCTTAATTTCTTTAGAAAATTATTAGACCTCTGAGAAATTACCAGATCTCAAAAAAGCACTTTTGTGTCCAAAACAGCATTATCCTGAATTTGGTAAAGTAGTAGTCTGGCAATAGAGCAAACCTCCAAACTCGAGAATCTCGACATAATCCTAACCAGGGTTACTAGAAATAGGCATGAATCAGGAAAATGTGGCTCATTTCAGTTTGTGGTTCATAGCATGCCTGCAGGGGTCATTTCGTAAAAAAAGAGGTGCAGGAGCTCATTAGCATAACTGATTTGCATATGCCACACCCCTGACATCACTGGAAGTATGTCAGACAGCAAGAAAGAAAAATAAAGAAGGAAAGAAAGAGGTGGAGAGGGAGGGAGGGAGGGGAAAGAAAGCATATAGGGAGAGAGGAGTGTAAGAGGGAGAGAAGGAAGGGAGAGCTGGAAAGAAGGCAAACTGAAAGAAGGCAACACTGAACCTATGAGAAAATATGGTGTTTGGCATTTTGCAAAATGAGTTCCTTTGCCATCAAGACTTTCCCCTGTACTACAGGGAGCCCGAGCAAGCCAGCTGCTGGAGGGGGGAGGGGGTGGTTTAAACCACCTTCCCTTCCCTTGGCTTGATTGGGTTCCCTGCAGCTGCATCAGGCCGTTTTTTTTTTTTTTTTTTGCACACCCATACTCCGGAGTCGCACCACAGGTGGTATAGAATACAATATCTATATGTATGGACTGATAACTTCCATTTCATTGTGTTCGAGGAAGTGTGCATGCACATGAAAGCTCCCACCTTGAATAAAACTTTGTTGGTCTGAAAGGTGCCACTGGACTCCAGCTTTGTTCTGCTGCCCACCTGGATCCAGAAGCAGCCTGGGAAGTGAAAGTGGCGCTGGAGCAAGTGAAGCTGAAGGGGCCCCCCATGGGGCTGAACTGCAAGTGTCACTCAGCTCACAGGTACAAATGATGGGTATTAAGAACCTCAGAAGAGCCCTGCTGGACCAGGCCAGTGGTCCATCTAGTCCAGCCTCCTGTCTCACACAGTGGCCAACCAGTTCCTTTGGAGGGCCAACAACAGGGCAGAGAGGCCGAGGCCTTCCCCTGAAAACAACATCAGAAGCGCCCTGCTGGATCAGACCAGAGATCCATCTAGTACAGCCTCCCGTCTCGCACAGTGGTCAACCAATTCCTCTGAATGGCCAACAGCAGGGCAGAGAGGCTGAGGCCTTCCCAATGTTGCCTCCTGGCTCTGGGATTCAGAGGCTTAGTGCTTCTGAACCTGGAGGTTCCCCTCAGCCTCCACGGCTAGTAGCCACTGATAAACCTGTCCCCCACCCCATGAATCTATCAAACCCCCTTTTCAAAGCTGTTTATTCCTGTGACCATCACTACATTCTCTGACCGTGGATCCCACATTTTAATCACTCTCTGTGTAAAGTCGCATTTCCTTTTTTCTGTCCTGAATCTACTGCCTATCAGCTTCACTGGATGTGAGTGAGTTCTCTGTTATTTTGGGAGAGGGAGAAAAAGTTCTCTTTATCTACTCTCTCCACCCTATGCCTGATTTTATTTTTAAAAAACCCTCTATCATGTCCCCCCCTTTAGTCATCTCTTTTCTAAACTGAAAAGTCTCAGACTCTTCAGCCTTTTGCCATAGGGAAGGTATGTAATTGTCTTGGCTGCACCTGTTGCTTCCTCTGAAAACCTGGCAGCAGTGTGGTGAAAGACAACTGGTGTGTACTGGCACCAGGGATGAGCCAGGTAGCCCCTGGGGAAGTTGCTAGAGCTCAGCTATGCCTGCTTCTGGCCACCAGCAGCACCCCCCAGCAGCAGCCCTAGGGCTGCCAAGTCGTACTTACGCATTGGCGGGGGGGGGAGTCCTACGCCGCCCGGGAGCCGCCTTGGTGACATCACCCGGAAGTGACGTCTCCAATGTGGTGACGTCACTTCCGGGTGACATCACTACGCTGGGGAAGTCGTCCAGGCTGGACGACTTCGGGGGTGGGGTTCCCCCCACCGGCCGAATGCCGGCCAGCGGATCGGGAACCCCTATAGCGGGGGATCCCCCGCCCCTCGGGCTGACTTGGCAGCCCTAAGCAGCCCCGCCCCAGCAGTAGCCCACCACGATATTTTCCTGGGTGTTAAGTGCCCAGTCCCACCCTGGTTTGTGAAATGAATCCCAGGTCAACCAAAGCCTGAATCAGCAGTTCAGTGTCTGTGTTTTAAACAGGAAGATGCTGGTGGAAAAAAGAACTAGTATGCAAATTAACTAAAGTCCATTGCAACTTTTTAATTTAAAATGCAGAGGTTTGCTTCTTTTAGGGGGGGCAGCTGAAATCAAGCACAATTTCCCCCAATTATTTAAATTCCATCCTTTCCCACGTAGCTCCCCCCTCCCCTTTCCTTCCTAGCACAGAAATGCATCTGACCCAATTCCCCAAAGAATCTTGCATGGGTTCCATGTCCTCATCCCGTCCCCCCATCCCATCCCAGACTTTGGCATTTCCTCTGAGCTCAGTGACTAAGCGAGGCGGGTGGATGCCATTCTCCTACCACCCCTCCTGGCTTGGAAGAGGAAGAAGCGCCACCTGAACTCTGAAGTAACGGTTGGTGGGAAGAAGCCAGGCTAGCTCGCTCTGGGATGCAGCTGGACTGCAGGGAAAGAGATGGTGTGGGTGGGTGCACTTGCTTGTCCCAGGATGGGAGGAGGAGAAAAGGGGGGGGCAGGAAGGAGCCGTGGCGAGCTGCCCCCCTCCGGCAGAATCCCAGCAAAGGAGTGGGCCAGAGCGCACGGCTGGCTTTGGGAAGAGGCCAGAGGAGAGCAGGGCAGCCGGGAGCGAGCCAGGAAGGAGGCGAAGGGGGCAGTGATATCCAGGCCAGCCACAGGAAGTTGGAAAGCAGGGCCCGGTCCCCTCCTCCCTCTTCTTGGTAGAGAGTGGGCAGAAGAGATTTCCCTCCAGCGGTGCTTTGATGAAAAGGAAGGAAGGAAGGAAGGAAGGAAGGAAGGAAGGAAGGAAGGAAGGAAGGAAGGAAGGAAGGAAGGAAGGAAGGAAGGAAGGAAGAGAAGGAGAAGGAGAAGGAGAAGAAGAGATTGGATTTATATCCCGCCCTTCACTCACTTGGAGTCTCAGAGCGGCTTACAAACTCCTTTCCCTTCCCCTCCCCTCAACAGACACCCTGTGAGGTAAGTGGGGCTGAGAGAGCTCTTTCCCAAGCTGCCCTTGAGAGAACAGCTGATACAGAGCTATGGCTTGCCCAGGGTCATCCAGCAGGTGTAAGTGGACGAGTGGGGAATCAAACCCGGTTCTCCCAGATTAGAGTTCATGCATTTAACCACTACACCAAACTGGGAAAGAAAGAAAGAAAGAAAGAAAGAAAGAAAGAAAGGAAGGAAGGAAGGAAGGAAGGAAGGAAGGAAGGAAGGAAGGAAGGAAGGAAGGAAGGAAGGAAGGAAGGAAGGAAGGAAGGAAGGGACCGAGGGCAGACCTTACAGGGTTACCTCTGCGCCATGGCACCATCATGCACTCTTTCCATGCTCAGAGGCCCCATGGCCCATGCAGCTAAGCCACCCCACCTGGCCATGACTGCCTACAGCCTCAACCTGTGTGTCTTCTGGCTGCTGGTAACCAGCTGCTGGAGGGGAGGGGGGCAGTTTACACCACCCTCCCTTCCCTTGGCTTGCTCAGTTTCCCTGTGGCTGTGGGGAGCCTGAGCAAGCTGGCTGCTGGAGGGGAGGGGGCAGTTTAAACCACCCTCCCTTCCCTTGGCTTGCTCGATTTCCCCGCGGCCGCATCAGGCAGGACTCTAGCAAGAAGGAGCTGGGGGGCAGGGAGCTGGGGGCGGGGCTTGCCGCCGCCACCATTTGTGCCTGCTCCTGGGCTGCTGGAGGAGTGCTCCAGCCCGCTCTGGCCCCAAATGACCCCTGCTTGCCTGGTTCATGATCTATGAGAACAACAGCTATGGAACAAGTTAAGAGCAGAGAATCATATAGCTGTGACAACACTGTAAAGCCTTTAAGTGACATGCATTAACTTAGGAGTATTCCAGACATGCTGTGAGTTGAAAAATTGCCATTGTTCAATCAGCCAGATATAGTAGAAGTACTTTTATTACGTTTGAAGATATTCTAATTGTTGGTCCACACCTGATGAAGACTTTTGGAAACGAATGTATCTACCGGACGTTTTGTTGTTGATGACTTTGGACCCCCATCACCTATTATATTAAACTAATTACATTTTGCAATATTTTTGTATGTTTTTGAAATTGTTGATGCATATGCTTTAATAGGAGAGTGTGTTGTCACAGCTATATGATTCTCTGCCTGGTTCATGAGCCATGAACCGTCACAAAATTCTAGGCGCCAAATGAACTAGTCCAGTTTGTGAGGTTCATGACATGGTAGAACACACACATAAACAGCATGCTAGAGGCACCAAACTTTCAGGGGATCTCCAACTAATTCCCTCTACCTGCCCTCCAAGTTTGGTGACGATCAGATTTATGAGGTCCAAGTCACAGCCCCACAAAGAAGGTGCCCCCTGGAAAGTGCTTTCTGGGGAAATGACAGGCACAGGTTCAGGAGGTTCAGGAGTGCATAGAATGGACCCTGTGCAAGCTAGAGACATCAAAGTCACAGCAGACCTCCCCCTAATGTTCCTCTACATGCCCTCTAGGTTATGTGCAGATTGGATTTAGGGGTCTGAATTATGGCCCCTCAAAAAGATGCCTCCTGGAAAGTGCTTTTGGGGAAAATGTCAGGAGCAGGTTTAAAAGCCTATAGAATGGACCACCTACAAGCTACACACACCAAATGCACAAGCTGGAGAATTCCGTCCCCCTGTTGCTTTGCAGTTTGGTAAACATTTTGACTGAGTGGAGACAGTCTGTCTGGAAATGTATCCATTCATGAACCACCATGAGCCTCCACAAACCACTTGAAAGTTCATGGAAAGTTTGTGCCGGTTGAGCTGCCACGAACTTGTTCACAAACCACAAAGCAGCCCAAAGCAGTTCGCACACCACAAAGCATTTTAGTTTGTGACCCATTTCTAAGAGTTACACCCTTGTAACCCCATTGATTTCAATGGACTTAGAAAGGTATAACTCTGCTTCGGACTGTGCTGTGTGCCTCACCTGAGAAACTGATCAGAACTCTCTGCTGTCTTTGCAGACAATAATTTAAAAAAATCATTACATATCAGCTGGGCATTCATTTGAAAGCATTAGAGCAGGGGTCCCCAACATGGTGCCCTTGAGTGCCATGGTGCCCGCCAACACCTTTTCTGGTGTCCACCAAGTGTTTTTAGAAGGTGGGCAGAGCCAGGTGGGGCTTTGGCCCAGCAAGGCTTCTAATTAGCCACTGAAGATATGATTGGCTGAATAATTTTTTTTTAAGTATTGCTTTGGCAATCGCTGCCATTTTGAGGCTGGCTTCACCTCCTGTGGCAGCCATTTTGTGGCAGCCATTTTGTAGCTGTGCCTGCCATGCTGTATCAGAATTCCAAAGATGCCTGTGGGCTGAAAAAAGGTTGGAGACCCTGAATTAGAGGTACTGTGGATAAATTGCCACTTCCTGTTACACCAGCTGAGCAATGGACAAGTTGATTACAGCTCAAGTTGATTTTGTAATATGAGTTCTTAAGTGCTGGTTTCTATAAGGAACTTGTGGGATCTTAGCTCTGCACATAGTGTCTCTTTCCCACAAGATCTTAGAGAAAATTCCTGATATACAGAAATGCTCATTTTTGTCATCTCCAAAACTTGGAAAGGACCTTTGTATAGTTGTTTTATTTCATTGTTCTCTGATTCTGCAACCCAACTGTACTGCATTGTTCATTGTATGTAATCATACTGCTCTTCATTACACTGATTTATAATTTTGTACTCTGCTTTGAGTCTCAGTAAGAAAGGCAGACACCAAATGGGTAACACAAAATAAAATTCTTGACTTAACTTCATATTAGTTTATTTTCCTCAGTCAACCAAGACTGTTTCAACTGCTCTGGTCCAGAGGCTGAAGTCTGTAATCAGTTTGGTGTAGTGGTTAAGTGCGCGGACTCTAATTTGGGAGAACCGGGTTTGATTCCCCACTTCTCCACTTGCACCTGGCTGGATGACCTTGGGCAAGCCATAGCTCTGTACCAGCTGTTCTCTCAAGGACAGCTTGGGAAAGAGCTCTCTCAGCCCCATCTACCTCACAGGGTGCCTGTTGTGGGGAGGGGAAGGGAAAAGGAGTTTGTAAGCCGCTCTGAGACTCCAAGTGAGTGAAGGGCAGGATATAAATCCAATCTCTTCTTCTTCTTCTAATCCATATGTACATTCCTAATGACGAACCTAGGCTCATCCTCAGATGACATCTGAAAGATAATGTAAGATCTAACAACATCACCAATTAATGAAAAAAAAATATTACGGACATGGATTAGCAGAATAAAACACACATTAGCAGAGTAGTGTTAGGAATGTGTGTGTGTGTGTTTGTGTGTGTGTGTGTGTGTGTGGTGGTTAAGTGGTTATATATATACACACACCATCTTCTATTAAGAGAAATAAAAATAGCAAGTATGTGTCACATGATAACTAGGCCCTGACCTAAATAGTCTCGGCTAGCCCACTTTAATTGGATCTCAGAAACTAAGCAGGGTTGGCTGTGGTTAGTATTTGGATGGGAGACCACCAAGGAACATCAGTGTCACTATGCAGACAAAGGCAATGGCAAACCATCTCTGAACATCTCTTGCTCTGAAAAACCTTCAGGATCCCCATAGGTCAGCCGTGACGATGGCAAAACCCCCCACACACAAAAAACCACCTTCGTAGACTCTAGCAGAAGCACAGAATCTGGCAACTAGGGATGGGCATGAACCACACTTTTACGCTTCCTTTCATTTTGCGGCCAAACCACAAATGGAACTACAAACCAATACGAACCAGTTCATATCAGTTCATGACCCCTGCTTTCTATTCCCCGCTGCTTTTGGTTTGGAGCAGAAAGCAGGAGTTTAAATAGCTCAGAGCCATTTAAACCCCTGTTTTTGCTCCCAGCAAAAATACAGCTGAGCAGCTGGAACCAGAAAGCAGGAGTTTAAATGGCTTGGAGCCATTTAAACTCCTGCTTTTTGCGCTTCACGAACTACCTTAAAATTCATGGAAGTTCACAGAAATTATTCAGTTTGTGAACTGCAGTTCACGACCCATGAACTGGCCAAAATTCATCACTTTCATTTGTGTGCCAGTGTGTGTACATCCCTACTGGCAACTCTGTCCTAAGTTCCACATTGAAGGTCTGGGAGAAAAAAAGGAGTTGTACCATTTCTCGATTCTTCCCAGGATTTTTTTGAAGGACAGGCGTTATAAGTATACATCTAAGATCATTATAGAAGGGGCAAAACTGCAACACATGCCCAGCTGTTTCAGTTTACCCAGTAGAACAAGGGCATAAATGCTCATGAAGCTGCACACCATGGTATCTCTTTTCTAATAAAACAGATGGAAGAGCATTGAGACCGGCCAGGGTGAAAAACTATCCTGTGTTTTGGAATTGATAAATTAGCTAAATAAGTTTCTTGTTCCTGAAGTGATGGTATTTTTGCAGCAGAACTGAAATGTTATTAAAGTACTATGTCCCAAATCCTTTGCTTGATTTCAGATTTAGCTTTGGAATAATCCAAGGCCATTAAGCTGCTAGGAGACTATCAAGTGGATCGTAATTTCACTGAATGGGACTTTAACAACATCACCAGTTTTACAAAAGCTATGATCACCCACCTTCATTCATGTGGGTGTCTCAGATCCCAGTCGAACATTCTAAGTACTATGCCACACTGGGTCTTGATTGTAGATGCTTTGCTTTTGTGAGCATCTTTGATCCTTCTTCACAACACAGTGTCAGTAATTTATTCCTTTGTTTTCCTTCAGCCCTCTCACTCCTTTGTCAACTGAGCTTCCCCCTCAGGAGAATTGAATCCTGATGTGGTCTGATGTATCTCCGGAGATGCTTTTGTAAACAATATGCCCCAATGGCGTGGGCCAAATCAGAGGGCTCCAAAAAATTCCACATTTTAGGGGGTCAATGAAACCAGAGCTGTTGTTGGGCTTTGGAGTTTTTACTTCCCATTTTATGCCAAGACAAGGAATGGTATCCAGAGAAAAAGGTCTAAAATGCACATGCTTGTTTCATCATCCGGGTTGATTAATGACCCCCATTGCTACTGAACTTTGAAGATGTTTCTGGAAACAAATGGGTAGGCCAGAACAGCACGTTCTCACTTCACCTGGATTCCTAAAATGACAAGCCATTGTCACTCCCCTTCTCTAGCCTTGAATCATTTCCTCAAGCAATGTTTAATTTAAAACAGATCCCACCCCCGCTTTCCTGTGCCCGCTATTTAAATGAAAAACCACTGTCAACCAGGACAGTGTTTCCCAAACGGTGTGCTATGTGCCTCCAGAAATAAGTTCAGATCAAAACATCTCTCTGTGCAGGAGTCTTCCTGGTGTATATCTGGGTGATTTTTGTGTGTGTGCTGGCCTTGCCTCCATCTAATTACCCTCCAGCTTGGTGTGTTTGTGTCGGAGAAATCCTGCTATATTTGTCAGGGTGGGGTGTCCTGCTGAGAGGCCTCACGGGCTGAAGGCCTCATGTGGTGTCTCCTGCCCCAGGCATCAGATAAGGAGGGGAGGGCCTGAGCCCCCTGCCTCCCTCCTCCTCCTAGCTTCCCTTTGCATCAGGTTGGAGTCAGAGTTCAAGCACATCTTCCTTGGCCACCTCCCAGTCCGTTATATGGCCTACTCATCAAGCCACATAAAGTGTTATCCAGAGGGAAGGGGCTTTGGAAGAGCTGCTTTGCATGCAGAAGGTCCAAAAGTGGGTCATGAATAGGGGTGTGCACCCCCCCCCCCCAAAATGGTATTTTTAGGGTTCAGAGATCCCATACCCCCAAAAAATCAGCATTTGCCGATATTCCCAAATCCCAGTATTGGAATGATACTGAGGTTTAGGAAATTATCAGTGTAGCCAAATTAATTTGGCGCAATTATACCCTATGGGGACTGTCCCCATAGGATATAATGATCCCCCCCCAGTCGCAGTGGGGTGGCAGGCTCCCATCACTGAAGAGAAGGCAAACTGCCTTCCCTTCAATGAAGGGAGCATACCACTGCTGCAGCACAACTCCAGAGTGGGGGGGGGGGAATTAAACTTTAACCCCCCTCAGTCTTTGGAGTCACTCCACAGGGGCGGCATGCTCACTTCAGCTGTTTCTGCCTGGCAGCGGGACCAGCACTGGCCCCTCTGTCAGGCAGAAGCACCTGAGATCCTTTTCTCCTTCAGGATCCCCAAATATGCAGGGAGGCCCTATTCAGCCAACCGAATCAGAACAGAGAATCTGATTTGGTATTTGGCCATTCCGTATTCGGGTTCTTAATCAGCTCAGTCAAGCCAAACGCACATCCCTAATCATAAAGCCTCTGAATGTGGGTCATGGCCCAGCCCTCCCTAATGGCCATCCCTGCCCTTTCCATTGCTCTGTTTTGTATTTTGGAAACCAAGATCTGACCCAGGAAACAGTACCTTCCATGTCATACGCTAGTTGTTGTTTTTTTTACTGCATATACATGTTGATCAAGTGAAACATGTCCTGGTGATTAATAGGGTGAATTTCTATATCTGAAGAGAGTTATGCAGAGGGGCTCTGGCTTAGTGGAAGAGCCCCTGCTTGGCATGCAGAAGGTCCCAGGTTCAATCCCCAACCTCTCCAATTAAAAAGACAATAGGTCTTGTGAAAGTCCTCTGTCTGAGACCCTGGAGAACAGCTTCCTGACTGAGCAGACAATACCGACCTTGATAGAGCAATGGTCTGATTCAGTCTAAGGCATGTCATGTGTGTTTCATGTGATAAGCCTGTCATGGAGGACTTGGCTTCCGCATCGTGACTGTAATCTGACCATGACAGCAGCAGCTCTTATGGGAGGTCAGAGACCAGTGTGTTGACTGGGAGACACTAGGAGGCATCTCTTCTTCATTGTACCTATCTGCGGCACTGTGCTTTATTCTGTACACAGACTGGTAACTTTGTGGGCTTCTGAGAATAACCGTCATTCATCCAAGGTAAGGAACCCATTGTCCCTGCACAATCTGCACATCCATGGGATCATTTCATGTGCTATCCGAAATAGAGCAATACCCTTTGATGCTTATGTGCTTTGATAGGATCCTTTTCTAGATTAGCAGATCCCCGTGGTTTACTAATGGACCCACCACTGGAGTATCTTGTTAGTTGGAGATGTAGTCAGTTTTCATCCTTGTCCCAAAAGTGAAATTCATGAACCTGAGCTCGGCTATGGTCCTTAATGGACTTAGATGGGTGTAATTCATGCAAAGCTGCCTTATACTAAATTAGACCTCTGGTCCATCTAAGTCAATGTTGTCTACTCAGACTAGCAGTGGCTCTCCCAGGTCTTAAGCAGAGTTCTTTCACCTCACTGAGATCTATCATTGTTAACGAACAAACCGCCAAGGCATTCAAATGGCATCCACTGCAGCTATTTTATGATTCAGTCGAACTTTGTATTTTTGCTGCATCCGTAATTACAGACTGGGACAGATGGCTGAGGTTTCGTTTAGAGCTATGTGTCCATTCAGATAATGCATGCTGCCCGGAGATTGTTCACCGACGCGGGGCATTTGGTCTCATTCAAGGGTGGGAGGAAGGGAAAAGAAAAATGAGCACGAAAATCCACCTGGTCGGAAAGATCTTTGCCTCATCAAAGATTTACTGCAAGCAGTTTTGCTGCCGCTCGGTCTTTTTCAAAGCAACGTCTGATTCCATTTGAGATACTTTAAAATCAATAGTGATGATAATTAAATGCTCCAGTTTAAGAATGGGGAATTGATTTCTTCCACATACACGCACAAAAAGAGATTTCAATAAGGTGTGGGGGGGAATAGTGTTTGTTCATGGTTTCCAAATATATCTGTCTATCATGATTGCTTCCCTGTCAGAAGATACACTTTATCATTTAAAAAATGGCCCCTAAGAATCCTTATAAGAATGTCCTTTAATAGCATCCAGTTCCAGAGTGGCAGACTCATGAACCTAAACTTAGCTATGGACTCACCAATGGGATATCCTGTCAGTTTTGAGACATACTTAGTTCTCACCCTCCGGGAAGTGAAATCCGGGAAGCTAAAAATCACACATAGAGTCAACAGTATGGGAAATGCTCCACATCATAATTGTGGCTAGTTCTCTCAGAACTCTTTAGGCTCCCCTTGAAATTTCTCAGGTAGGTTGCCCTGTGGGGAATATCTGTCAACAGACACGAAATTCCTCGGGACTAGACCCAGCCATTTTGCTCTATATAGGTCATACCATTGGCAATACAATACAAAATCATAAGATCCAATATTTCATGCTCTCTCCGTCCATATCCACAATATCTATCCTGGAATGTCCTGGAATCTATCTTCATATAGCAGCCCTTCAGAATTTCTGAAGGAAGAACATCCATCCTGGCTAGAAAAAAGGCTAGAAAAAAGGGCTCAATTGTAGGTAGAAATTGTTAGAAATTTCAAACAGGCTGGCAAGGCGGATGGAGGTCAGAGATCAGCTGAATATAATGGACAAACCCTGTGTGCTCTAGAAAATGTGCTTATCCTTTCTAACTCAACTATTCTTTTTGTTAGAAGGGAGATTGCTGCAGCTTTGCCCAACTCCTGCACAGTTTCCATTTCTATTACTAGAGTTCTTATTTTTTCATCAATAAGTTCTACCCATCCACTCCCGTAATGGTCTTGCTTTACTCTGGCTAATAGCCCAAAGCCATCTATAGAAAAGAGAATCTTCATTCTCATATTCATAGCTTGGATCCTGGCACGCCCCTCCAGTGATCTCAGCACAAGTTCTTCCCTCAGATCAGTACCAGAAATGCAGTCAGAAACCCCCACATCCTTTCCGCAAAGTGTGTTAAAACTGATCAGTTTTCTTATTCACTCCCTGTCAGATCCCCACTTAAAACACTCTCCACAGCTTCTTTATTGAACTACTTTATTAGGGATATGTTTACTATGGAACTGGTTCCTTGTCAGGAATAAAGAAAGCATGTGAAACCCAAAAGTTATAGGTAAAGTTCAATACCTACCTGCAACCCACACCCACACGTCAGCACTAGGCCCCCAGTGTTGCTATGACAACCCGGACAGATATATGGTGTCTTATCTATGAGTGTTTGGTGAAATCATCTCCAAGGCCACTCTCATGAGAAAGGCCTAGGGGCACGACTTGAAAGAAACAGTTTTGGATACAAGAAGCAGGCACCCACGCACTCACACACTCCCCTCAGGAATTCCCTCCCACCAAAGCATGACAAGGTGAACAGTCCAACATAGCAAGAAGAAAAGAACCTGAACAGAACAATGAACTGGAACCTTGACAGTCCCTTTATTTATTTATTTGTTTGTTTGTTTGTTTGTTTGTTTGTTTCATTGGACTTATATCCCGCCCTCCCCACGTTGTAGGCTCAGGATGGGTACCCATATATATATATATCTGCAATTACAGATTTACAAATGAAAACATACTACAATGATCAATTAAAGTCTATACAATCATCAGCCTTAATTTAATAAAATCATCAGCATTTAAAACAACAATGTGCCTCAACAGCAGAGAGCATGGTCCCAGTCTGCCTTTTAGGATCTGCGGTCACTGGGGGGGGGGGGGGAAGCCTAATCAAAATGGATGCCCATTGCCTCGGTCTTGTAGGCCCTGTGGAACTGTAATAGGTCCCACAGGACCCTGATCTCATATGGTAGCTCATCCCACTAGGCTGGGGCAAGGGCCGAAAAAGCCCTGGGCCTAGCTGAGGTCAGTCAGACATCCCTAGGGCCAGGGGCTACCATGAGATGCTGATTGGCAGAACGCAGTGTTATACGGGGGTCATATCCATTTGTTACTTCAGCTTGAAATAGAGCCAGTGCAGAAGGGCCATAGTACCCCCCCAGTAGCAAAAATGATATAGCATTAGCTTCCATTCTGGCACTCTCTAGTGCTAATGTCTGATGGTGGCTTTTTTCCATGTGAGCATTTTTCTATGTGGGCATTTTTCCGGTGAGCATTTATGAATGTGGGTTTTTTTTCTGTGGGCTTTTTTTGGTCACCGCTAAACCAACAGATAGTGTCTAGTGTCTGATCCTTGAACAATGCTTTTTTAAAGGCAGTTCCATACTTCATGTGGCAAACACATTTGCTTCACGTATAATGGTGTTTAACGAGTGTTTCTGTAGCAAACTATAGTGTGGACAACATACACACAACCTTTAAACAGGTGTGTACACACACCTAGAAACCCCTGACGGGGTCAGGGATATGAGATGGGTATATATGGCTCATGGGAATATATCAATATAACCACAGTTTACACCATGCAATCAGATATGTACATAAGTGCCATCAAATTGCAACCAACTTATGGCAACCCAAGCAAGGGGCTTTCAAGGCAAGTGAGAAGCAGAGGTGGTTTACCAGTGCCTTCTTCTGCACAGTTTTCCTTGGTTGTCTCCCATTCAAGTACTGATCCTGTTTAGCTCCTGAGTTCTGATGGGATTGGGCTCTACCATGCTGCCTTCCCTTTCAAGCAATCATAAGGGCTGCATAAAGTATATCACCTTCCTTGGCTCTGACACTGTATCCTCCAGAAGTCCACTAAACCTATAAACAGGGTTGTGCTGGAGAAGTGTGAGCCTACTCAGTTCCATGCTTTTTGATCATCTGGAGAAACTCTCCTGTTTGTTCCTCCACCATCAGAAGCCCTCTTGGTGGTGGAACTAGGTTTATGGACCTCTCTCCATTATGCTGTATCCATGTAAGCCTTAAGCAGACTGATTAAAATGATTTTGGTTTCGGTAGACTTCTGGTTTAAGTTAATATTGATTGTGATGGTCATGGAGCTGAGCTGTTTTGCTTCATAGAATTCTGCTGGCTTTTCAAATTGATAATTCATCTGCTGTTTTTTGCCTCTCTCCAGTTTGTTGTTATTTAAATATTTTATTTTAAATTGTTTATTTAATTTAAATGTATTTAAATTATCAGTTGCAAGCTACTGAGGAATAGTGTGCTATAGGCTGACCTTCTCGGACTCGGAAGCTATGCAAGGTCAGAACTTGGATGGGATACCACCAAAGACGACTGCAGAGGAAAGCAGTGTCTATCCATCTCTGCTTCTCACTTGACTTGAAAGCCCCTTACTGGGGTCGCCATAAGTCAGTTGCAACTTGATGGCACATATATAAGTAAGTCAGTGGGGTAAATCTATTTTAAATTAAATCTATTTTAAATTTTAAAAGCCTTAGAAGAACATGTTGGATACTGGATATCTGGCCCAGTTACGTGCTTTTTGCAATATTTTCTCCTCAGACCGCAACACTCACACACAGAATGTGTGCTGTGCTTCAAGACAAGCACAAACCGAAACATGAAGCAAAATTCATCACAAATTTTGCCCTGATCACGGTTCGCAAACTGAAGTTTGTGATGAGTCTACTGCCATGAACGTCCATGAACTTTTAAAGCAGTTGGTGGTGGTTCATGGAGTTTTGTAGATAGATTCCCTTTCACTGCATTCTGTTCCTTGTGAAAGCTGCAGCCTGCTCCCCACCATTCAGGTGTTTTTAGGACTTTCTGAGAACCCTGTTTAAAGAGACTGTTGTTCCTTTCAATGCGGTTTGCAGGGCCACAAACCATGAACCAGTTCAGTTCACAAATGAACCTCCTGGTTTGATTTGATTCATGGTTTAGCCACGGGCCATGAACCAACAAGAACTGCATTTTTCCAGTCCATGCCCATCCCTAGCTGTGCTAACCAAATGCTGCTCCCTAGCAAAGTGACATCTTGCTAGAATGTTCTGTGAGCAGCGCCACCTTCTGAGGAAACAACAAACACTAACAAGGCCATTTGACTCATGCCAAATGGAGACACAAACATCTGTCTTCATTGGCCCTAATTGGCAGCCTTGTGAGCAGGCATTGCTGAGATGCCAAGGACAGACAGAGCATCAGGGGGGTCCTTTTATGATGGCAGCCCATCCATCTGTGCCATGCAATTGTCACTTAAATTGAGGTCTTCCATCTCCAGGAGTTGTCCTATCATGAGGGGCCTGTTAGCCAACACTTTCCAATTGCCAACAACAATTCACTTTTTTTTTTCTTTTTTAGGCCTCCAGCAATTCAAAGTCAACAGTCTCAAGCCAAAGTAAAACTCATTAGCGATTTTAATCCAGTGCATGACACAGCTAGGAAGTCTTTCATCACACGCAAGAAAGAGCATATATTAAAGTGTCGAAATAGCTCTTTTCCCTCTCAATAGCTGGGACCTGATTGGGGAACTAAAATGAGGCAAGAATTTTTATCTGTTGTTGTTTCAGCTCTTTGGTTCACGTCTACAGAGAGCTCCAAGTAGTGACACTCTAGGGATTACCCGTAGTCTCTATAGCAGGGGTCCCCAACATTTTTTTGAACCTGCAGGCACATTTGGAATTCTGACACAGCATGGTTTGGCGCAGCAGCAAAATGGCTGCCGCAACTTAACTTCAGTAATGCAGTGTATATCCTTGTGCTATGGTGGCAGCTGCTACCAAAGAAACGTTTTAAAAATCTGTGCAGCTAATCGGATCTCCAGTAGTCAATCAGAAGCCTTGCTGGACAAAAGCCCTACCCGACCCCACCCGCTTCCTGAAAACACTTGGCAGGGACCAGAAAAGTTTCAGTGGGCACCGTGGCGCCATGTTGGGGACACCTGCTGTACAGCAACGAGCCTAGGGGGGGGCAGCCTAGAGCATCATCCATATGCATTTAGTGGAGGGCCCTCCACTAAAGAATGCAAAGGATCCTGCTCAGACCTCAACTAAAGGCAATGCTGGAAGGATGCTCCTTGATGACCAAGCTAACTGGCCAGAGGAAGGTTAGGCAACCATGAGGAATTGTGAGGCTTCTGTACTAAGAGCAATAGATCAGACCTTTGGGTTAAAGCAGAGCTCTTTATTTCTAATACTGGAACAGGTACTCGATGTTTGATAGAGATACATAACAGTAAGCAACAGTGGTTAATATACCCCTCAGTTACAACTGAACACAGATACAGGACCAATCAGAACTAATGCGACAAGGCGGGAAAACGAAAGGTGACCGTTGAGGTTCCCACAGTGAAGGTGAGAAAGTTATAAAAATTCCCTTCCTGATCTGGGTGACCCACATGTGTGAAAGCTAGGCTAAACATTTGACCGGCAACAATAAAACAAACCCCCAGGTTGTAACAACTTGATAACATTCCTTGAGCCTCAAAGGCTGAGGGGGAGTGGATTGAAGTGAGAGCCATTTGTTTATGTGACATGCAGGAATGCGAGACGCCATCCTCCCGACTAGAGAGTGGTAACATTAAGCAGAGCTGATAATATACTTCAAGGCAAGCAGTAAATAACAAAGGGAAAAGGGAAAAGAAAGACCTCTATTCTAGCAAGACAGGCATACTATTGTCAGATTCTGACAGGAATCAGGCAGATTAACATTCAGTCCTATGAACTTTGTAAATTTCTAAATAAATACCTGGCTGCCAATGTAGGGGGGGACTCTTCTTCTCTGGGACTTTTCGGTGAGCGCCCAAAGCACACATGCTGAAATGACATCACCTGGAAGTGACATCATCGCACAGGGCATGTTGCGGGGGAACACTTCAGCATATGAGAAAAAACGCTATGGTAGTGATTGAGTTTTTCCTTAAACGTTAGAGCGCCCACCCCCACAACATGCACTGCGCAACGATGTCACCCCGTCAGAGGGATGGCAACCCTACCTACCAATAATAGACATACGTGTTTTCAGACACAACAGAAAGGGTAGGAGTGATGACATAGCTACAGATAACAGAGAGCATGGCTGGTGGAGTGGAAAGTGCCATCAAGTTGCAGCCGAGTTATGACGGCCCCGTAGCTTTTTCAAGGCAAGAGACAAACAGGTGGTTTTCCAATGCCTGGCCTATATAGTGCCCCTGGACTTACTTATGTTGGCCGAGTTTAAACATGCTGGGGAATGGAGCACCAACTGTTTAAAGAAAATAACTCAGTTTATTAAAGAAGAAATAAACTGATAGAACAGAGGAGGGGGAGAGAGGCTTAACTAACTGCTGTGAGAGACAGGAATGAAGGGGGAGGGCTCATTTGGAGCAGGGAGTCTTCGAAGAGCCAATCAGGAGACAGGAAGGACATAATTTGAAATTGTGGGAAGACCCTAATCTAGTTATGCTGTTTAGCAGTCCTTCAGCTGTCCCTTATAGGCCGTTTTTCTGATCTTCAAGTAGGTGCACTACAGACCGAGTATATTCTAACATCTTAGAGATCTCCCATCCAAATACTAGCCAGGGCCAAATCTGCTTGGCTTCCAAATCTGACATGTTAGGCTAGCCTGGGCTATCCAGGTCAGGCTAGTATATAGGAACAGCACCGTAAGACGCTTCAAATGTGGGCCCCAGACCATCCTATACATATAATGTTACAAGCAGGAACCCACAAAGACTTGCAGGAGGCATCTCATTTCTGCCTCCTCTGTCTTAAGCTTTCCCTCTCCTGCCCCCCCCCCCTCACAGCTTCTAACTAGGAAAACCATGGCTAGGGATGGGCATGAACCACAGTTTTGTGTTTGGTTCGTGGTTCGTGGCTGAACCATGAACAGATACACCAGTTCACAAACCAAACTGGTTCATGGGCCATTTAAACCCCTGCTTTCTACTCACCACTGCTTTTGGCAGGGAGCAGAAAGCAGGGGTTCAAATGGCTCCAAATCATTTAAACAAAATAGCTGAGCTCAGCTTTTTTCCATGAAGAGCAGAAAGCAAGGGTTTAAACGGCTTGGAGCTTTCTGCTCTTCATGAATCAACACAAATGGCATCAAAATCTGTGGAACTTTGTGGTGGCTTTTCAGTTCATGAACATCACTTTGTGAACCACAAACTGGCCAAAATTCATGACGAATATTAGTTCGACAGCCGATTTATGCCTATCCCTAACTGTGGCCCAGTTGTGTGGTGCCATCCGTTGGGCCAGGTCCATTTGCATGGTAGGGAACCCTTAAGGATTCACTTATCTCTGTATCCCCCTCCCCACACTATTTCCTCTTTCCCTCCCCTGGTAATCCCCATATCCCCTGCCCTTTCCTTGCCTCATTCTGTCGTCAGCCATTCACCAATTTACCTTTTATCTGCCCCATCTTCAACTATATAACTATACCTTTCTCCACAGCAGGGACCAAAGAAGCTTACATTATTCTCCTCTCCTCCTTTTTATTCACACAACCACCCTGTGAGGAATGTTAGGCTGAAAGTATGTGACTTGTCCAATATCACCCAATGAGCTTCCACAGCAAAACAGGGATTTGAACTTGGGTCTCCAAGACCCTACTCTGAAGCTCTAATCACTACACGATGCTGGCCTTCATAGATTGGCTGCTGTTGAACAGTAGCAAGCAGCCAGGCCTAGTTGACTCATGCAAGTTAGTTGGTATCAAGTCAAACAGAGGTTGCTGATAGGCCTAGGGCTGTCTGCTTCCAGGTAGCACCTGGAGATCTCCCAGAATTGTAGCTGAACTCCAGATGACAGAGATCTGTCCCCCTGGAGAAAACAGCTGCTTTGGAGAGTGAACTCTATGGCTTTATATCTGGCTTAGGCTGCTCCTATCCCCAAAGCCTGCCTTCTCCATACTCTGCCATGAAATCTCCAGCGATTTCTCAACTTGGAACTGGCAACCCAAGGCCCTGGCCTGTCCCCAGTGATTTCTCCCTCAAATGGAAAAATAGGACTGAAAAGGGCCCTCTCCCTGCTTTTTACTGACAGAACCAAGCCTGGAATCTCTGGCTGCCTAGCATGAGAGAATCCATTTCTTAAAGCTAAAGGCACTCCATTTATCATTTGGGGTTTAAAAACAAAAAAAATGGTTGTTTTCTTTTTTAGATTTTACCTTTTTTCTGAAAACCTCAGGCGTTCTTCAGGTTTGTATAAAGATCTGGCTTGTCTGTATAAAGGTCTGTCTTGTTTTTCAGGTTTGGATAAAGATTTGAGAGCCAGCTTGGTATAGTGGTTAAGTGCATGGACTCTAATCTGGGAGAACCGGGTTTGATTCCCCACTCCTCCACTTGCAGCTGTTCGATGACCATGAGCAAGCCATAGTTCTGTCACAGCTGTTCTTGAAAAAGCAGATCACAAAAGAGCTCTCTCAACCCCACCTACCTCACAGGGTGTCTGTTGTGGGGAGGGGGAGGGAAAGGAGTTTGCAAGCTACTCTGATTCTCCAAGTAAAGGCTGGGAATAAATCCAATCTCTTCTTCTTCTCTTCTTCCTCATTCACAGCTGCAGTCACTGGATTTAAGTATTCTCATGTCTGGACAACTTTGCTATTAGTATATAGATGATGATAGTTCAGTCCCCAAAAGAATTATCTACTTCAAAGTCAAGTGAAGTCAATGGACTTTAAAGGGTTCGACTCTGCTTAGGTTCACACTGTGTTTCTGGAAAAAAAATATAGCAAGAGCCCAATGGAATTAAGTTTAATGCAGGTTAACAAACTTGAGTTGAATTCCCAATGAGTTAATTAAACCAGCTCTACAGTTTTGTTCCGATGATTCCCAGGCCTCTTTCAGTAACTGACATGCTGTCTCAGAGAATGCTGTGAAGCTAAAATTGATTGCTCCTTCCAGTAATCTGAAACTATGCCTTAGGAAGACCGTACTTCAGGGAAGTTGGTGGGATGGATAACATATGTACTATGAACACGCCTGCAGTTTCTTAATTGTTATGACCCCAAGAGAAACAAAGAATGAGCCCTTCCTTCTGTTAGTACATTAGCTAAGGCAGCAGAAAACCAAGCAGAGCCATGTCAAAGATCCTTGGAGGGATAAGGTAGGATACCGGCCTCCAGTATCCTCCAGTGCATGGTTTCACCTCAGCACATAGGTTTTGCATATGAAAGCTTTTTGGCAGGGGTCACCAATGGCAGGGGTCACCAACATGGTACCTCTGGATGCCATTGTGCTCACCAACACCTTTCCTGGCACCTGGCAAGTGTTTGTAGAAAGTGGGTGAGGTTTTGCGCAGCAGAACTTCTGTTTGGCTAGGCAGATTTTAAAAAAAAACATTGCTTTGGCCAAAGCCACCACTGCAGCACAAGGTTCTTCACTGTGTGACTGAAGGTAAACCATGGCACCCATTTCACACCTGGCTTTGCCTCTGGGAGAAGCCATTCTGAGGCAGCCACCTCGTGGCTACTCCCACCACACTGTGCCAAAATTCCAAAGGTTCCCACAGGCTCAAAAGTGTTGGCTGGGACTCCCTGCTTTATGGACAATGACAGGCAGATCCACTCCCACCTCCAGGGGATCATCGGTTCTGCGTACAAAATCTGTCACCTCAAACAATAAACAAGAGGAATCCTTGGGGAGCATGGCTCCTCAGTTGAAATGATGGGGAAGTCACAGGCTGCAATCACACGCTCCTTTAGATCTGACATAGATGTGAATGCCTGATGGATCTAGTGATTAGACAGCAACATCTGGGAAGTGTCCCGCAGTCATTGGCAACCCGTGCTGCTCCCCCATAGAAGCGGAGTTAAAAGACACTAGGGAAAGTCCAGTCCTAATGCTTGCTGACGGGCCACAGATGGGCTTTCCCCTTTCTGATCACTCAAGCACACTCTCCTGCTGTTGGGATGGTCTGATCATGCCATCGCAACTCCGTGCTGTGTTTTTTCCCCCCTTCACAGTATGCACATCATCACATACTCCATAGGGGGCCCTCAGTGCAGAAATGTGATTCCTCATTTATGCGCAAGGGAAACAAACTGCAAAAAAAACACAACTCGCCCACAGTTGCGTCTGATTACACAGTGATGAGCTCATCCCATATTTTCAATGGGATGTGTGATCGCACAACTGTGTGTCAAATTCCTCCAGAGGAAATAGCCTCTCTTCTTCTGTGCTTCAACTGGTGTGTGTGACCGCAGCTGCAGAGTTAAATGCAAGCAGCTGCTGGCCTGATTTGAAGATCAGCAATGTAACTGGCCGTTGTTCTCTGGGATTTCAGGCTGAGATCATTCATGTCACTTGCAACCTGATTATTCTAGCTGGAGACTGATGTTGGGAACTTCTACATGCAGAGCAGATGCTCTGCCACTGAGCCACAGCCCTTCTCCAAGAACATTCACACACCATAATTGGCACACTTGTCTGTATTCAGATGATCACATTAATCAGTTGGTTTAATTAAACCATGGTTTTGCATTACGTTTGATCTCAGCGGCAGACTGCAGTTGGGGTTGCCAGCTTTTAACCCTATGCTATAGCTGCCCCTGTAATACCAGCTTGATCTGTCGCTATTACCCAGAGATAACATTTTCCGCATCAGGAAAAGCTCCCCCTGAGGGTTTCTATTTATTTATTTACAGCGTTTTATAATTCTGCCTTTCTGGCAAGAACCTGGGACCCAAATTGGGGAACAGCTATAAAACCAATACATTTCAAAAAATTCCAAACATATAGCCAGCAATAATACATTTTTAAAAAATGTTTGCCAGTCAACCTGCTGTTAAAAGCACAAAGGCCAGGCAAGCCAGTCTTCTTTGCTGTCAGTCCTAACAGCAAAACATATTCTTAGGACTGGTTTACAAAAAGATCATACAAGGAACTTTCCCCAGTCTATACCAGTTTTCCGGGAAGGCCATGCCAGTTTTCACGGAAGCCCCCTGCTCCCATTGCCCACCACTGCTCTCAGCAGCATCAGGAGAAAAAAAATTAAGTGATAATGGCTGCAGTGTCACATCACTTCCATTAAAAAAAACAGAAGTGACATAGGGTAACTCTAGGAATCACTGGAAACTCTAAAGTAAAAAAACCATAAAGTTTCATGGGATTCCTAGAGCTACCCTATGTCACTTCCAATTGTTTTGGTTTTTTTAACCGGATGTGACATGATGCTGAAGCCGGCAATATGCCTCCCCCCCCCAATATCCCTGTCAACAGCCCTTGGACCAGTTGCACGGCCTGACACCCCTAGTTTGAGCACTTCTTTGCTGGGGGAGATCCCTGTCCATTTCACACCAGGGAAAATGTTAAACTAAAACCCTTTCCCCTGGCACATTACTTTTCTATCTGCAGGCCATTTTTCAAATGGGAAGCATTCAGTTATCCTGCAATCTCTTGCTTCCAGTACAAAGTGGTATAGTCCCAAGAACATTTTACCACTTGATCTGCTGTTTGTGCAGACTCACTCAAGTGCCCAGAACTGTCAGTTTTTCTACTGTTGGCATCATTGATTTTAACACATCCTTGCTCAGTCATTCTCAGCCTATTTGAGTAATGAGAACTGGTAACTTGGAAATAGACTTTTGCCCTGAACAGAAAACCAATCTCAGCTCGATCAATCAACCAGCAGCCATACCTTGGTAACGTCTCGAATTGATTCCTGTAATGAGCTCAACTTGGAGGCTGCTTCTGAAAGCTGTTTGGAATTTTCCAACCTTTGCAGACAGCATATTAATCTAAGGTGCATAGGCCATGACCTATTAACCAGTTGTGGTTCAATTGCAAGGGGTTCTACTTCATGTCTGAGTCCACCTCAGGGTGTTGCCCTGCAACACTTCCAAGCAGTTCTGGCTTAACACATTTTAGGGGTCCAATTGTTGCTCTCCATGGAAGATGATGCCCTATCCCATGTTCCTCTTTTGAAGGAGGATGACAAACTGATTGGTAAGATGATTAAAAGGGTCACTCCTGCAATGATGGAATGCTGTAACTCCACCACATGTAGAAACTTGGACAGAAGACCTATCAGGTCTAGGAGAGAAGAGGAAAATTGCATTAAATAGATGGGATGAAGGCATGGAATACAATAATATCTGGGCTAAAAAACTCAAAAGTAATGTCAGTTCTGTCTAGGAGTCACTGGAAACTCTATAGTCTCTGTGCAGGCACTAGGGGTGCTGAACCAAAACCCCCTAAAAAAATGCCTTTTCAGAATAGAAGCTGCCAAATACAGAATGCCGAATAAAAGTCAAAACTATTCAGCTTTTATTTGGCATTATTTGGCATTGCCAAATATAGCCAGGGGGGTTAAACTTTAAAGGGCTGCACTTACGTTCTCTTTCCAGCCATTTCTGTCTCTTTCCCACCCTTTGCTGTTTTCCAGGAGGGAGGGGGGAAGAGGGACCTTACATACAGCCAATCACTGCAATGCAGCAACAGCCAATCACTTGCAAGCTGTTGTTGATTCAAACTCGAAGCCCAATTACTAGCTTGCTTACCCAGGGACAAAAGGGGGGAGGAGCACTGGCCAATCGGATTACAGGTAAAGATGGGCACACTGCTCTTTGGCCAATCACAGAAGTTTATTCTTTTTTGAAATTCTTCTGTGTATGGCCAGAGAGCATAAAAGCAGGGGTCTCTGGCTGGCTGACTCCATTCCTGCTGAGAGAGCTTTGGTTCAAGATTGTGTGGCTGGCTTCTGCATCAGCTACTGTTCTGAACCTGACTTTCCTGCTGCTGCCTAAGAGACTAACTTAGACAAATTTGGATCAAGATCCTGCCTGCTGGAGAACAGAAGACTGAAGACATCCACTGGTTTGACTGATTGGGGCCAGTTTTTAAAATTTTTCTCATTTTTTGTGGGCTGGTGGGTCGGGGCCTGAGGGGAGTGACTAGGCCTCTGGGTCCTAGTACAAATTTAGTGCCTCTACTTCAAACCCCCTTCCTCCACAGCCCACTGAATATACCTTAGAAGATTTTGCCATTGACTACAATGGCACCATCGGATAAAATGGAGCCGAATTTTTTCAGTATTTTCAGTATTCCTGAATATTTCCGAATACCAATACAATACCAGTGACTCCCTTTGATCTTTGCATTTCAGTAAGTATGTTTTCGTAAAGATATGTTTTTCTGCTGTCCCACATTCATGTATTTATTTAAAATATTTTTACCCCACATTAGAAGCAGTGAAAGTTGGAAGAACAAGAACAGCACAACAGGACATCCACAAGATACAAACAATGCACTTGTTAATGAAGCAGCCACAGCTGCCCAAACAGTTCACCCTCCACTGAACGTCTTCCGAAATAAAAACCATCTTATGTGCCTTCCTTAATGTAATGGGTGAAGGTCTTCGGTAACATACTCCACTTGTTATGAAGGGGGTCAAGATCAGTGTTCCCTCTAAGCTGAGTGAGTGTGAGCTAGCTCACAGTTTTTTAGCCTCCGGCTCACACACTTTTGTCTTAGCTCAGGAAGAACGGCTCCAGAGCAGACTAATTTATGCAGTAGCTAAACTGGCCACTCACAGCTTTAATGCCAGTAGCCTAAAAAGTAGAATTTTTGCTCACAAGACTCCACAGCTTAGAGGGAGCATTGGTCAAGACTGTTCACTTTCCCCCTCCAGCTGTCCACCGTGTTAATGTCAACACTGTACAAATCAAGAGGGAGCCAGTGCTCTGAAGTGAGCAAGTACCGACACTTCCTGCATCTCTTTGGCCAGCTCTAATGTTGTTATAAATTGCTGACTACCAAAGAACATAGCAGTACTTATCTACACTCCCACATATTCACTGAATGTAGCTTAATTAAGGTACATAGGACAAGAAAACTAAGGGCTGGAACACCGTTCTCTTCCTTAATTGGCATGTTATTAAGCAATGGAGTAAAACCCATCCAGTACCCAATTACTGGAAAAGAAAAAAGAAAAAAAAAGCTTAACTGAGTGGTTAGTGTGATCAAAACAAGGAAACAGAGATTCAAAAAAACAAAAAATCACCCTCACTCCAATAATTTAGTTTATAACCTTCTAACAAAGACACAGAACAACAATGAGAGAGGAGTGAAGTGGTCAGAGGTAACAAAAACATTGTTATCATTGATTAATTTCATTCCATTTTATTATATGAAATCTATTTAATTCCTTGATTTCTCAGTCCTGATGCCCAAAGGGGCCTTGCCAGCCCTATCTAAGAAGAAATGTACTGCATGTGTTGGCACTATAATACATACCCACTGTGATTCCCGTGATTGCCATTGTGGAGCTGTGGCTGAGTGGCAGAGCATCTGCTTGGCATGCAGAAGGTCCCAGGTTCAATCCCCAGCATCTCCAGTTAAAGAATCTGGCAGCAGGTGGTGTGGAAGACTTCTGCCTGAGACCCTGGAGAGTTGCTGCATGTCTAAGTAGACAATACTAATCTTGATGCACCAATGGTCTGATTCAGTATAAGGCAGCTTCAGGTGTGTGGTCATTCATGTATCCATCAAAAGAGCACTTGTAGGAAAATCCAGGATTCCTTCCCTACATCAGGGCAAGCATCAGGTAGGGCAACAACCAGGGCTTATGGTTTCTAACGGGGCCCACTGCTGCTCATTCCCTGCTCACATATCTCCTCTGATGCCTACACTCCACCCTTCCACTGCCTGTTTGTTACCCTTTGTCACCTGTGCTCCAACTGCATATGCTGCCTAGGACTGCTGCAGAAGGGCACGTGGGTGGTGCACAAATAATCAGCATTCCTGGTGGCCGTGGCTCTCCTAAAGGCACCCCCCCACACACCCAGCAGCATTGGGGAAAGGGCACACAAACAGTGGGGGCAGCTGTGAATGCAGGTGGTAGAAGAGCTTGAGAGTGGGCAGAGGAAGGATGCACAGGCATATGGGAGCAGGAAGGGGGGCCTAGTTGTGGGGGCATGGGGGCCCTGTGAGCACTCTCTGCCCATCCCCACCCCAAAAAAACCTGGAACAGGCCCTGCCCTACATAACTGTTTATTTTCTTCTCTGTTAGGAAGTGGTGGATATGGGCTTTCTAAGAGCGTGGTGCTGTTAATATATGAACATACCTTACCATCAATAGTGGCTCAAAGTGGCTTGCAAAAACCAGGATTCACGAGCCCTACAGGTTGCCCCAGAAGGGCAACATAACAATCAGGTGAAACAATGTTATTTATTTTATTTTTATTTTAGTAATTAAAATTATATCCCACCCTTCCCAAACGAGCTCATTGCGGGTAACATCGAAGTACAGAGCAATCAACACCAAATACAATTAAATCTAAAAACAGTTAAAACCAGAAAAACAAATAAAAGACAGCTAATAATAATTCAAACCCCCAATAAGCTAGACTGATGGTACTGGAGTCATACTGGAATAATCCCAGGACTCCGCATGGGCAGATGGTCAAGACAGCCGCTGTGCAGGGCAGCCTCTATATGTAGCTCCTGCTTAAGGTGCACGGTGACACCGGAGATCACCCACTCTCAAAAGCCTTTTTAAACCAAGAATAGAAGAAGAAGAAGAAGAAGAAGAGGAAGAGATTGGATTTATACCCCGCCCTTCACTCACTTGGAGTCTCAGAGCGGCTTACAAACTCCTTTCCCTTCCTCTCCCCACAACAGACACTCTGTGAGGTAGCTGGGACTGAGAGAGCTCTTTCCCAAACTGTCCTTGAGAGAACAGCTGGTACAGAGCTATGGCTTGCCCAAGGTCATCCAGCCAGGTGCAAGTGGAGGAGTGGGGAATCAAACAGGGTACATCTTATGGAAGGCACAAATTTTTGCAGGAGCGTTTACATGCACAGATTCAACCTATTCATTATGCTCAGGACCAAAATCACGCCAGCTAATAAAATAGAATAAATGACCCCTTTTTAATTTAGAGTCGAGGATTTGGTCCACATCGTAGTGAGGTTCACCCCCCTCTTAGAGTCCCCCTTTTTAGAGTCCATGGGAAATATAACTATAAGGGAACAGTTGCTTGTTTTGACTGAAAAGATCATGGAGAATTGCTTCTGCAGACCAAAATCAGAGCTAGCCCAGTCTTTTAGGTAAACACTGAGATATTTCCATTTTTTTGGGATTGAGTTTTCATAAATTAGCCTGCATCCACCCCAAAACTACCTCCAGACACCAATTTAGGGTTTCCACAGCCTTCCTGGGATTTGCGGAAGCACGAGTTAAAGCTGAGTGTAATCAACATATTAGTAACAACTCAGCCTAAATATATTGGTCTGTCCAGACATAACAAATATGGAATCTGGAGACCCAGAATAGAACAAACAGCCTTCGAGAGGGTCAAGGAACAAAGGAGTAACATTCTAATATGGCCTTGATACTTGCAAATGTGTGCCCTGAAAAATCCGGGTTTCTGATTTTGTGTGCCAAACTGGAAAATATTCCATTTGCCCTGTTCCCATGTATGTTCTCCCTTGTATATGTGTAAAGTGCCATCAAGTCACAGCTGACTTATGGCAACTCTGTAGGGTTTTCTAGGTAAGAGATGTTCAGAGTTGGTTTGCCATTGTCTGCCTCTGGGTAGTGACCCTGGACTTCCTTGGTGGTGTCCCATGGTGAACACTGCCTAATGAGACTGGGCTAGCTTGAGCCATCCAGGTCAGGACACCCTCCCTTTACATGCAGTTGAACCACCAAAACGCAACAGCTGAAAAATGATCATTTCACCAATCCATGATAACAAATTACAAACTTATTGCCTTATTTGGGATATTACTTGAAGCCATGAATGTGCAATTTTCCCCCTCTTTGATAATCCAACAAATTACCCACATATACTCATTTCATTCTCTCACAAAAAAAATATTAGTTCAGGCCAAAACAGATTGTCCCCAGAAGCAACTTCCTGAAACAATATGAGGCTCCCTGGAAATGTTGAATGGTCATTCAAAGAGCTATTGCTATCAGTGGGAAAAGGAAAACACAACTCACCCCAACTAATGAGGCTAAGGGATTAACAAGGAACTGAGAAAAGGCCAGCATGTCTTGTCTTGTGTGTTTTTTCAGATGTTTGTTACAGATAACACCTTCAGCCTTTTAGGTCAATAATCTCCTGAGGGTTGGGGTTGCAGAGGTTGGTTAATGGCCTTCTGTTTCCACCTTTACTCTTCAAAATTTATCTCACTCAACAACAAGACAGATGCAGCCATTTTGTCAGGTGGCCATTAGGGTTGGCAAGTTGTCTTAGTTTTGTTTTTTCCCTTCAGCATGTCTTTTGTTTGCTTTTGTTCCGAATCTTCCTGTCCCATCGAAAGTTAACTTAAGGGCAGCCAAAATCCCTCAGGGATGGGATTCTCCTCTGCCTAGGAGGCATCTTCTCCTGTAAATGTTTGAAAACAGAAAGGAATGATGCCTTCCTATTTGCTGGCAAAGGGTGACTGTTGAAGCTGGTGGTCCATTGTTCTGCTCTGCTATAGCTCAAAAAATGTTATCTGAAGTTTCCTGAATAGGAGGTGTTGGTGTCTACTACTATGGAATGGGATACCACCAATGAGAGATAGTTTTGGGGTTGAGGAGGGGGTTTGGATTCAGAGTGTGAGAACAAGCAAAGAGATATAAATGCTAGAGTAACATATGTTTTTGCTGGATGGGATGCGGCCTACTCTTAGTGGCCAAAAAGAAAAGTGGTACAATATAATGGGAGGGACCAGCTGTGGTTAGTGGTATGTGCTGCAGACCACAGCTGTGTATTGTTGATGTCACATGGATGTTCCTATGCTCCAAACCCACAGAGGGCTTGGTCACGTACAGAGAAATGGGGAGCCAAGAACTGTGGCTTTGCCCTAGACCTCACTTTTTTGTTCCACTTGTTCTTCTAGGAACCTGTAAGCTATGCAGTGGTGGCAACAGCAAATGGAGGGGACGACAAAGTACTCTGACAGGGTCATCTTTGTCCCATCTATTAAACCTTCCCAGAAAGAAAACCTTTACATTTTACATTGACATTTCAAACTTGGGCTGCCAGTCAGCATCTGGCAACTGGTGAGAGTCTGGGGGCAGGGACGTGGGGAGTGCCGTCCTGTAGCATATCCTGTAGATAGGAAGCTATCCTGTAGCAACTAGAAGTGTGCAGTTTTTAATTTGGTAATTTTCAGTACAGGTCTATTGGACTCAGAAAAAAATCAGTATTTCTGAAAAATCCCAGATCCCAATACTGGTACAGCATTCAGATCTGGGATTTTTTCAGAAATCCTGGATTTTTTCAGGTCCAATACACCCAAGAAGAAAAATACAGGATTTTTTAAAAGCCAGCCCAATCTTGGTGCTGGCTTGACTTCTCCTGCAGCTTGGTTTAAACCGTACTGCAAGAGAAGCCAGCTCCTGGATCTGCATGCTGCAGGAAGATTGTTGCCCAAGACACAGAAATTCTGGCTGGGAGGGCTTCTCCTGCAGCCCAGTTTAAACCATCCTGCAGAACGAGCCAGCTCCTGGATCTACATACCTTGGATCTGCGTGCCATGGGGAGACTGCTTCCCGTGGCATGCAGATCCTGGCCGGGATGGCTTCTTCTGCAGCCAAGTTTACACCATGCTGCAGAAGGAGCCAGACCCTGGATCTGCATGCCTCAAGGAGGTCGCTTCTTAAGGTACACAGATCCTGGCTGTAATGTAGTATGCTCTGTGTACTAACCTGCCTGCCATGTGCTCCCAGGTAATGGCGCCCGCCGCATGGCCAGAGCACATGGTCAGGCAGAGAGGGGAGCTTGAATCTGGAAGAACAATAGACGTCTGAATTCAAAGCCTCCACCAATGTGGGACCTAGGTTCTCCTTGGAGAGCCAATGCAATCAAAGGCTCCTCCAGGGAACCTATGACAAACATGCGCATATGTTAAGCCCCTGTCAGGTCTTTTGGGTGCGGCCGGAGGTGTGGCTCCGGCCAGCATATAATGAGGGCCCTGGAGCCCTGGAAGCATGCTTGATCTGACCATCTACTGGGCATGCTGAATCACTCAATAAAGGCTTCATGATTTCACCGTTGCTGGTCTCCTGAGTCCAGAACTCTTCACTGGCCGAGACAGCTTCTCCTGCAGTCCAGGCTTCATGAGAAGCTAGCCCCAAGCCAATCCAGTGGGAACCATTTGCTCTCCTCGGCACAGCTGATCCTGACCCTTGAGCGATCTTCTGTAGTCCCTTTAAAGGGGCAACTGTAGAAGCCCAACAAACAGCTGAGCAGTCTGCTCCTGCTGCTCCTCTGTTTTCAGATTTACCAGTAATTCCCGAATATATCAGGATTTTTGGAATTTTTTCCCCAGGTTTTCCCAAGAAAACCCAGATACATTTGGAATGCCAAAACATACCTGAAAAAATACCAATAAGGTATTTTTCAGATATATTTTCAGTTCAAGTAGATCCAAACACACACCCCTAGCAGCAACACAACTTGCTGTTTGGCTTTTGGTGGTTTTTGACTCACCTGCAGACAGGGCCAGCCCGTCATTGACAAATTTTAGACCGTCGCCTACGGCGCCAGCCCGAGAAGAGCACCAACAAGGGCACCAGACCGCAATCCACCTGCCTTGGAAAGCACATCTCCTCCTTCCCCCCTCCATGCCCCAGCTGGCCTCTGTCCCCCTCCAGCCCTGCTTGGGTCAAACCCTCCCTCTCCTGAAAGTGGCGCCCCAGCAGATCAAGTGTGGTTGCAGCGGCAACAGCTGGGTCAAGCCAGGTGCTTCGTTGTGAGCTCTGCCAAGAGCAGCCACCCATCAGGTTCCTGTGAGGGGAGAGCTGGGCAGGCACTGGCAGGCTCAGGGGTGGGGCTGCTTCCAGAGTGCAGCTCTCTTTGAGGAGGCTGTTCCCGCTCCTACCCCCAGGCTCCGTGCCCTACCCTCCAGCCACCTTAGGGACTGCCCCCTCTGAGGCTCTGTGGTGAGGGGGGGCGCCACACAAGGCATCCTTGCCTAGGGGGGCACCACAATTTAGACTCACCTAGTGCGCTAAAAAAAACCCTGCCTGCCAACTCCTTGGCCTTGATTACAACAGCACATTGCTGAGTCGTTCCAGCTCTGACTATTACTTTTGTGTCTTGTGTGATGTGTTTTAACCTTGGGGGGGAAAGAAGAATTGTATTTCCTCTGTCCCCCTTCGTTGTCTGCATCTAAATTTTGTCAGAAGAATAAAATTGTATTGATTTCTAATCTTCTACCCTGAAGGCACACCTTTCTTGCCTTATCACAGGAGATAAATTCGAACCAATGAACATGAGCCTGCATAATAATGAGGGTAGGGCTCAGAGGAGGAAGCTTTCGTGAGTCCTCTGTGGACTCCAAACAGTTTTGATTTAATTCTTTGTTTCTGCTAGTGTGAACAGCTAGAATCTCAATCCAATACAATGGGTTTCAGATATGGCCGTATCTTATAACGTGCCATGTATGTTATCTTAATTGGCATCAAAATGAGTCCACCTCCCCCAGTGTCTTGACTTATTCAGTTATATAATCTGGTCTTGTCACTATAATAGAGGCCAGTATCTACAGATCTTGAGCCAAATCCAGTCCCCAAGGGATGCCAACTGGTTTTCCAGTTGCCACTCTAGAGGCATACACAAGATGCCATCTATAGCTGATTGCCAGTTGAGGATGGTAGGGACTTCTCAGCTGCTTCCTAAACTGACCCTCCAGGACAACTGGTTCTGGTCAGGACTCCATAAGCCAGGGGTCCCCAGCCTTCACCAGTAGGTGTTACACTCCAATCAAGGGGAAAAGTAGGATGTACAGAAAATGTTGGTTTTTATTAATGATATAGATAGGCTGGAACAGTGGGCTGAGACAAATAAAATGAATTTCAATAGAGATAAGTTCAAAGTCCTACGCTTAGGTACAATAAAATCAAAGGCACAGATATAGAATGGGAGGGACTTTGCTGGACAGCAGCACATGTGAAAGGGATCTAGGTGTTCTGGTTGATCACAAGCTAAACATGAGCCTGCAGTGCTATGTGACTGCAAAGAAAGCTAGTGCAATCTTAGGGTGCATTAACAGAAGCATTGTGTCCACATCACAGGAGGTAGTAGTTCCACTCTATTCTGTTATGGTCAGGCCTGACCTGGAGTACTGTGTCCAGTTTTGGGCACCACATTTTAGGAAGGATGTTGACTTGAGCATGTCCAGAAGAGGGCAACCAGGATGGTGAGAGGGTTGGAATCCAAGTCTTATGAGGAAAGGCTGAAAGTTTTATGAGGAAAGGTTGGGTATGTTTAGCCTGGGAAAGAGAAAGCTTAGAGGTCTTGCAGTCTTCAATGATTGCAGTCTTCAAATATTTGAAGGGCTGTCATGTAGAAGACGAAGCTGATGTATTCTTTCTTGCTCTGGATTGCAAGACTAGATCTAATGGGTGGAAATTACAAGGGAGTCGATACTGGCTAAATATCAGGGAAAACTTCCTAACTGTAAGGAGTGGTTGAGCAGTGGAACAGACTGCCTTGGGAGGTGGTGGATACTCCTTTGCTGGACGTTTTCAAGTGGAGACTGTATGACCATCTTTCAGGTATGCTGTAGGGCTATCTTTCGGCTATGCTCCTGCAGAGTGCAGGGGGTTGGACTAGATGACCTGCAAGGTCCCTTCCAACTCTAACATTCTATGACTCTATGATTCTATTCCTTAAGAACACACCAAACATTAAAACACTTTCAGATCTAAAATCACTTCAGCACTGAAGTGTGCTGACTGCCATCTCCAACTGCTATCTCCATTTTCCCCAAAAGGCCACATGGTTAGACTTAAAGGGGCAGTAGCATACAATCAAACATAAAACTTATACCAACTATTACTGCTGTCACACAGGCACCATGGCATCCACCAAGTATGTTTAGAAAGAGGAGGGGACAGATGGTGCTTTTGCGAAGCTGGGCTTCTGATTGGCCACTTAAGATCTGATTGACTGTGCAGATCTTTAAAAACACCCCTTTGGCAGAAGCTTTCATCATGGCACAAGGATCTTCACTGTGTGACTGAAAGCCCTAGATGGTCAGGGGCCAGCATATCTCCAAGACTGCCTCTCCCCATATGAGCCCCATAGAGTGCTGAGGTCTACCAGCCAACATCTTTTGGTAGCCCCCAGCCACAGGGACATCTGACTTGCCTCAACTAGCTCCAAGGCCTTTTCGACCTTGGCCCCTTCTTGGTGGAATGAGCTCCCATATGAGATCAGGATTTATTACAGTTCCGCAGGGCCTGCAAGATGGAGCTCTTCCACTAGGCTCTTGACTGAGGCAGTGGATGTCCCCCCCCCCCCACAGCTGATCTTCTATCGGTGGCCTTGATCTGAATAGTTATATAAGAACTACCTACTCCTGAGACATCTGGCTAAATTATACATGACACTTTATGAGTATGTTGCTTTATGCTGTTGTTTAAAACTGTTTTTAATTGTATTATGTACTGTATTTAGAATGATGGAACCTGCCCTGAGCCTGCTTGCGGGGAGAGCGGGATACAAGACCAATAAAAGAAATAAAATAAAGTAAACTGTATATATAAAAGGAAATATTTAAAAGGTGTCCTGTTAATCAGAGCTTCTGCCTGAATTGTTAAAGACTCCATGACCTTTTGTGGTTCCCTCCTCTTCCTGGGCAGCCATTATGTAATTGGCTTCACCTCTACTGGCAGCCATTTTGTATTTGGCTCCACCTCCTGCAGAAGCCGACCAACCACCCTGTGTCAGAATTCCAAAGGAGGGCCACAGGCTCAGAAAGGTTGGGGACCCCTGCCATAAGCTAAAAGAAAAATGGCAAGATTTACCTGGTTCAATTGGAGCTTGTAGCCATCTGCGACACAGTTTCCAAAGATGTGAAAATATACCTCTGAACCAGGGAAAGGCCATGGCTCAGTGGTAGAGCATCAGCTTTGCATGCAGAAGGTCTCAGGTTCAATCCCCAGAAGTTCAATCTATAAAGATCAGGTAGTAAATCATGTGAAAGACCTTAACCTGAGACCCTGGAGAACTGCTCCCAGTCAAAGGAGACACTGACCAGCAGGAGACCAGGGGCAGGGACACGGAGGGGCAGCCGTAAAACCATACAGTTCTCCACAATTCCTAGAGAAGGCTGGCACTACTTTTGGGTTTTCCCCAGAAGGAACATCAGAACATCTACCCAGCAGCAATTAAAAAAAAAAATCTCCCTCCACCACTCAGGGCAGCAGTGGGGAATGGGAGATGGGGCGAGACAGATCCCCCACCCCCATGGGGTGTATGGATTCATGTGTGTTCAACTATGGCTGAAAACAATTTGCTATGTGGCAATTATTTGGTAAGGGCCACGGTGGCTTAGAGGTTAAGATGCTGAGCTGCAGACCAGAATGTTGGTAGCTCAGCAGTTCGAGATTCTAGTGCTGCATGACTGAGTGAGCTCCTGTCTCTGGTGCCAGCTCCTGCCAACCTAGCAGTTTGAAAGGAACGAATTGCAAGTAGATAAATAGATACTGCTTCAGTGGGAAAGTAACAGCATTCCATGAGCCTCGACGTTTAGTAATGCCAGCCACATGACCACAGAAATTCATTGGACAGCGCTGGCTCTTCAGCTTGGAAACAGAGACGAGCACCACCCCCTAGAGTCAAATTCGACTGGCTTTCGAGCAAGGGAAATCTTTACCGTTACTTAATTATTTGGTCCCGCTGATAAGGAAAATATCTGGACTGTGCAAAAGTAACTGCTGAGAACATCTATTTTTTGCCATCAAGTCTCAGCTGCCTTAGGATGACCCAGTAGGGTTTTCAAGGCAAGGCACATTCAGAGATGGTTTCCCATCGCTTGTCTCTGCATCACCTTCGAGAGGAGCGGAATACAGCTTGTGCTGGAATAAATCCTGCAAATTTCTGCACTGCTGTTGGCCCCTGTTTTTATTCTCCTACATATAGTTGGCATCATTTCAAAAAGACGCCAGCCGTGCTCCCAGGGTCGCAGGGTGACTAATAGACCAGTCCCACAAAGAAAGGGGAGTGGAAGGGTACTATAAAAATGCAAAATCATGAGAGTACGTAGTTATGCTCCAAAAGCCACGGGGTTTATTGGGCTGTCTGAAATCCGGCGGCCTGGAATAGCACTCCAGAGGATAAGTACAGAAGCCCGTAGGAGGACAGTCGGCTGAACGCCTCCCATTTTTCAAATGTAACTCCCATACTGTGAAGACTAATGGGAAATAAGGACAAAGAAGAAACCCAGTGCTTATGGAGTCTGTGAATTCTCCAGCATGTGCGTGCTTCTGAAGGGGATGTGCCCTGCAACCCGTGGAACGATCAGTGGGACAGCATCCAGATAACAATTCTCGCCATGATCTCCAAATTACTATATGTCCTGTCCGGTACACTGTCACTGGGCCAACCTATTTAGGACGAGAAGAGCTCCAGCCGCTTTCCCCCTCCAAGAAGATTTCTTTTCTCATTCCCTTGGTCTGCAGCAATCCAGCAATTTGCCGCTCGTCTTCATCTTTCCCCCAGCTGTTTAATAGACCTAACTTGGAACCGTCGTTCTCGAGTGTCTCTTTATTCAACTCAGGAGGGTGGGGGAAAGGAGAGAGAAGAAGGAGCGAGCTGAAAAGGCATCCGTTTAGGAGAACATCTCTAAATGAGGTGATTCTGCCAACTGGAGTCTACAGCCGTGAATCAATCACCAGAGGGGGGGGGGAAATGCAGACTGGACTGGAAATGAACCACGGAAGATCTTTTATGCGATTTTGCTGCCAAAATGAGTTGAATTGTCCTGCCATTTTGAAAGAGTTGGGTAGCCATAGCGGGCAGGCCTTGGGCGCTATTCTTTGAAGAACATAAGAGGACTCAAAACAGAAGGTTTTAAAAGGCCACATTGCTTGGAGGTGCATCAGGCAATGAAAGGTGGATCTAAAAGGTGATGTAGAGAGGTGGCCCTGGCTCAGTTGGTAAAAGTTGCCTTGCAGTTTTATAAGAGTGACGCATGAGATAAGGAGAAGCAGTTCGTGTACTAAGGCTTCGGGTTGTCACCAGGAGCATTGGGGCGCAGAGACTCTGGAAACCAGTATCGTGAAATGCCGTGACATCACTTTCACTAGTTACCAGGAAATTATGTCATTATTTCAGGGACACTGTAGGGATTTCACAAATCTGTACAGTTTTTACTATTTCTAAAGCATTACGTGATGCTGGTTTCCCCCTATTTTTGCCCCCGCTGCTCCATTGAATGGCTGCAAGAGCATGGTGTTGGGGGTGGGGGTGGGGGAGGACCTGGAATTAGGGTTGCCAGGTCCCTACCTGCTGCCGGTGGGAGGATGGAGCTTCTTGGCCAAGATGTTCTGGTGTGCGCACGGCAATGGCATCACTTGGAAGTGACATCATCATGCTGGGCACGTTGCCAGGGGAATGCTCTAGCATTTGGCCAGAAACTCTATGGTACCATAGAGGTTTTCGGCCGAGTGCTAGAGCGTCCCCCCAGCAATGTGCCCAGCGCGAAGACGTCACCTCCAGGTGACGTCATCGTGCCAGGCACATCAACGTGATCCCAGCACTTTGGGGGCGGGGCTCCTCCCATCGGCCGGATCCGGGCTGGCAGATCAGGGGGCCCTAAAGCAAGCAACTCTCCTTCCAGAGGGGAAATGGCAAGCCTACCTGGAACCTCTAGGCCACTATGGTTTGTTGGGTAGTATCAGTGAGTAAGAGGGACTCACTAAGGCAGTAGCCATGGTCAGGGATCATTTTGTAGAAAAAGAGATTCATGAGCTTATTAGTATACCTATTAGCATAGCTCATTAGCATATGCCACACCCCCTGACATCACCGGAAGTGTGTCAGAAAGGGAAGCAAAAGCAGGGGCATCTTCAAAAGCCTCCCCTTCCCTTCCCCAGCTAGCCTGCCAAGACAGGCGGGGGGGGGAGCAAAGTGAGAAGGGCCTCATAGAATACAGTGGAAAGATCGTGCTGCTGCCGCTGTGCAACTCTAAACAGAAGGGGTTTAAACTTTAAACCCCTTCTTGCTTCGCTTCCTCCACAGGCCTGCTGGGAGCTGACGGAGGGGCTTGCCACCACTGCCATTTGTGCCCACTAGGAGTGTGCAAATAAAAATTTTTGGGCCCGATTCAGATCAGGCCAAATCAGGCCGCATCAGTTCTGGCTGCCGAATGACCCCCCACATGTCAGTTTCGGCAGTGCAAGCAGATTGGGGAGTCATTGGGCTGGCCGAATGTCAGTTTCAGCCCCATTATACCCTATGGGCCATTGAAGTCAATGTAAAAACTCATAGGGTATATGAGGGGCTGGAGGAGAGGGGGTTTGAGGGAGAGACTCCAAACTTGCAGGGTAGCTGCTGGGGCCTCTCCTCGAAATACCCACCAAGTTTCAAGAAGATTGGACCTCAGGGTCCAATTCTACGGGCCCCTAAACATGTTGCCCCATCCCCTCCATTGTTCTCTATGGTGGGAAAAAAGTTACTTTTTTCCCACCATAGAGAACAATGGAGGGTATGGGGGCAATTTCAGTGGCAGTCAGATCAGAGAATCTGATTCGGCCCATGGCTGCCCTAGTGCCCACTCCTGGGCTGGCGGAGCGCCACTCTGCCTCGCTCCGGCCCCAAATGACCCCTGGCCATGGTGAGAAATGTAAATTGGTTTGTAAACAATTTTGTCCTTTCATTGTTCTGTGAAGTAACATCCACATTGCCCTAACCTAGATATCCCAGGCTAGTCCAATCTCATCAGCTCTTAGAAGCTGCGCAGGGTTGACCCTGGTTAGTATTTTGATGGGCGACAACCAATGGGGTCCAATGTTGCTGCGCAGAGGCAGGCAATGGCAAACCACTTCTGTTAATATCTTGCCTTGAAACCCCCATGGGATCACCATAAGTCAGTTGTGACTTGACAGCACTTTCCACCAACAACAACCTGCACACTGATGATGATGGCGATCTAGGCTACACGTTGTCCACACTGGAAAATCCAGTTGCAAATGACTGATATATTGCAATGGCAGTGCAATATCCTTTTGGGTACACAAGACAGGGCCTTTTCAGTGGCAGCACCAGTTATGGAGCAACCTCCCCAGGGAGGTGTGCCTGGCTCCCTCATTTTCTATCTTTAGGAGGCAGCTGAAGACGGTTTTATTTAGGACTGCATTTGGTTAAAGCAGTCCTAAACTGTGATTTTCAATTTTGGTTGTATGTTTTTATGTGATTGATTTTATGTATTTTATTAATATTGTAAGCTGCCATAAGCTGTGTAAGGAAGGAAGACAGGTAACACTTTACATCAGGGGTCCTCAAACTTTTTAAACAGGGGGCCAGTTTACGGTCCCTCAGACCGTTGGAGGGCCGGACTATAGTTAAAAAAAAAAAACTATGAAGATGGGCTTTTTCTTTGGTTCTTTTGTGGGTAGGGAAGGTGCACGGGGGGGGGGGGTGCGCAAAAAGGCACTGTTGACGGGGCTGTTTTCTTTCCCTCTCCGAAGAAACAAAGAACTCGGCATCCTCACAAACTTTTTAAGGCAGCAAGCCCCCAGCTGCTTCTCCCTGAAACTCCACTACTGCAGGCATCATGATGGGAAAGAGAAACCTCTCTCTCTCTCTCTCTCTCTCTCCAATTCCCAGCAGCACAAAAAGCCTCGAAAAAGACCCCCGCCCGGCTCTTGGGACTGGCGCAGGTCTCCTAGCCGGCTGAGAGGCCTCTCAGCCGGCTAGGAGACTTGGGGCCAGCCGGAGCGCCTGCCACCCCACACTTACCCTCTTCCAGTCTTCCTTTTGCCTCCTCCTGGCTGACTGGAAGCAGGGGAGTGGGGCTTTGTCATGTGGCCCGGGACGAGTTGGCTGCAATTTTTCCGCTGCTTTGTGTGCTGCTGGGAATTGGAGGACAGGCAGCGGCACACCCGGCGAGCCAGAAAAATGCCCTCGGCGGGCCGCATGTGGCCCCCGGGCCATAGTTTGAGGACCCCTGCTTTACATCAATCATTCAATCACTAAACAAGCTATGGGGATGCAGCCCTAATTATGTGTATGCTGTTTCAGCGCAATCATTATCACTAAGTATTAGTGCTCAGGAAACCTGGATATGATCTTTAGGAATGCTGGGGTGAAAGTTACAGGTAATTGTCCATTTAGTAAAAGAATAGATATACACAGAATCATAAGATTGGGTTCTGGAAGCACTAAGAAGGAGAAAGAGGAATGGGTTTACCCAATGAACAAAAATAATCAAAGGGAATGCAATATTAGTATGAAAAATAGTCACAGCTGCACGGATTGTATATGACTGTAAAAAATTTCAAGCAAACACAGTGTCCACTACATGAATAGATACAGCTCAAAATAGCTGTAAGGGGTAGATGATCCAATCTGCTATTATGGGATTCTGAAGAACATAGTTCCCCGATCTCCTTACAACAGGAGCTCAGTCGACTTACCCAGCTAGGTTTTTTCTTAATCATGGAATAAGGTGACTGCATTATTTTACAGTGTCACAATCATCAGATGAACAATACAAAAGGTAGCTGACACATCCCGTTATCTGGACCAGAACACAAACTATACAATGTTACGTTTCAGTGTGTGCCTTTTCAAAACCTTTGGTGCTGCTAAAAAGGTAAAGGTAAAGGTTTCCCTTGATCGAAAGCCAGTCGAATTTGACTCTAGGGGGCGGTGCTCATCTCCATTTCCAAGCCGAAGAGCCAGCGCTACCCAAAGACTTTTCTGTGGTCAGGTGGCCAGCATGACTAGACGCCGAGGCGCATGGAATGCTGTTATCTTCCCACCAAAGTGGTACCTGTTTATCTACTTGCAATTTATTGCTTTTGAACTGCTAGGCTGGCAGGAGCTGGGACCAGAGATGGGAGCTCACTCCATCACATGGCACTCGGGTCTCAAACTGCCAAACTACCAATCTTCCGGTCTGCAGCTCAGCGTCTTAACCACTGAGCCACCGCGGCCCCATTGCTGCTGCTAGATGTGATTAATAAATGCCCACTTTTGTTTTTAAAACAATGAGCACACTGTCATTTTAAAGAAAGGAATCATTCTCTTAAACTTACCATTACAATGTTTCTGCGACAAAGCATGAATTTAAACACTACACATAATGCTATGTTCAAGCAGGGAATTTACAAACAGATTTGGTCTATCTTTGAGCAGGAGCAAATGTTGGCAGACTCAACTGAAGGATCTTTCATTTATACTTCCTCTCAGCTTGGCTTCTTTTTACAAACTTTAGGAAGTGTTCAAGAAGCTTAATGGCTAAATTATTGCTCTGCTGACAGATATTTTGCCTTGTAGACCCTGGTGTTCAGGCATCCCACGGCTTGATCTGCAATAGCTTTGCCATAAAATAAACTCATTTTTGCTCTCTTCGGGTCAGGCCCGGATTAGCTCATTTTAAGTGCTGATCCATTCTGAACTCCAGGTCTTTTCGACTTCCTGGTGTCATCGGGAGCACAATGAACATCCGAGAACAACCCCATTTACCATCGGCCAGGGAACATGATGAAATATGAAGGTTTCCTTACTACCAAATCCCTCTGTTTCCTTTCCTTGCACAGAGCTCTTACTCATTCACCGCAGTGAGAAGGGTTTTGCTTAGGGTTGCCCAAACACCCACCAGTCTACTCACGTTCAACCAGTTTAGCTGTTGATGAACACTTCAAACCTGTTCAGTATAGTACAGTATAGTACAGTCACTTATTCAAGCAATTTAGTACAGTATACTTGGCAGTGTTTTGCTGACTCACCAATGAGTATTCTGGTTTCCTCTTTCCCCCTAGACCCGCTGTTGCTGCATGCTCATTGTTACTGCCAACGGCCTGCCTCTTTGTTTGGGGAAATTAGCTATGTGGCAGGAGAGTCCAGAAGGGTACAAGGGACCACACACTAGTTTATGCCAAGGTCCGGTATCGTAGGGAGACTCCAAATTTGAAGAGTAAATTAAATAGCTTTTATTAAAGAATTTCCCTAGTTACAAGCACACTAAGCATTCAAAAAGAGCAAGCACTTCAGAACCTAGAAAGCAGAGGTGATGATAGTGAATAGAGGGGTCAGTTATGGGGTAATACAACCCATCCAGGCATGCAGAAGGCCATGAAGAAGGGATTGTGGCCCAAACCGTTTGGGAGGGGACTGCCAGTTGGCACTGGGGCAGAGGCACACCCTCTGAGGCCATGTGCATGGATGGATACAGACATTAGAGAACAATGCTGACCAATGGGAGGTCTTCAGGGGCTTGCCCCAGGTGAAGACAAAAGACTACCTAGGCCAATCAGGTGTCCCAGGGGGTGTGGTTGTCAGGAGGGGCAATGCCTAGGTATGACCAATGAGGTCCCAGAGGGACAGAGTCTGGATAAAAAATAACTATGATGGGAGTAGCCAGCTGTTGGATGGTTGTGCTAGGAATGTCCATTGTGGAACAATATGGTGGTCTGGCATTTCTCCGGTGCCAGACAAAAGAGGTGATGTTTCTTTATGTGCGGCAGGATGAACCTGACTGGGAGACCATTCACTAGACATGGGAAGTTAATGTTTACCTTGATAGGTCTGTAAGTGCAGATATTTTAGACAAATATATGGAGACAGAAATAAGAGGATTATTCCAAAGGTATTTCCTGATGTACAAGTGAAACAGAAGGGGCTGGAAACATACAACATAGCACAGACCAGAGGTTCTTTGTCCCTGCTTGCCTATATGTTTGACAAAGTGTAGCTCTAGGAATTGCCAGAAACTCTATGGTAAGAACTTCCTATAAGTATACCAGGCCTTATTTTTCTTTTACAGTTTTCTCCTGGGATGCTGCCACCCCCACAAAAAAAATCTCCCAGTTGTACATTTCATTTGCTGCTATTGGTCAATTGTTAAATGAATACATGTTTTTTAAAAAACTGAAAACATGCATTCAAGAGTTTCTGGATTGTGACCATTCTTTCCAGCTAACCTAGTTCCATTTCAGTTGTACAAGGGTGAGTCTAGTAATTGCTGACAGTGGATGTCTTATAACCTGAAATGTCTTTCCTACAACAAAGGAGCATTGATTTTTCCCCCTCTCTCATTTTCTACATGAATTGTGTGATATTTTACTCCTGCCATGAAACACTCACCTTGTAATCGTAACATACCAATTCCAATCTGCTTTTAGCGGGGTGAACATCGCAGTACAAAAGTGCTTTCAAGATAACTTTCCCCTTCAGCTCCATGCACATATTTTATCCAGCATGCCTGTAAATCAGAAAGGCAGTCCGTGTTTCTGCATAACCTGACAATATGCTGCTGTATCATGGATTTCTAAAAAAAAAATGGCTGTACCCCCTAAAAATCTGGAGATGGGGGGATAAATTGCTGCTGTTGTATCAGGCCTTCCAATTAGATTTGCTGTTTAGCCTTTCTTCTTTAATTGTTCCAAATCAGAATTCTAAAATTATGGTAGGGTAGTAGGTTACCAGTCCACAGGTATTCCCCCCAGTTTTGGGGGCTTCAGTTCACTGCCAGCCAACTGGCTGGTGGGGAAACCCCACCCACAAACAGCCACATCCCCACATGATGTCCTCGATGTGATGACGTCACCCAGAAGTGACATCATCACATTGAGGATGTTGCGCAGGAGGCTCTGGTTTGAGGGCAAAACTCTATAGTAAATTTGGCCTAAAACCACAGAGATGTGTCCTCAAACCAGAGTATCACCATGTGATGTTGCCAATGCTATTATGTCACTTCCGGGTGATGTTATCATGTCGGGGACATCCCAGAATGCCCCTCAAATCCCCCTGCCAGGGTGGCAAGGGGATGTTGTAACTCTATAGGGTAGTGATAGAAATGCCCTGGCCTGGCCTGGATGGCCCAGGCTATCCTTAGAAGGTAAAGGAATTGGCACAGACTAACAGTTAGATGGGAAACCACCAGGGAAGTCCAGGGTTGCTGTGCAGAGGCAGGCAACAGCAAACCAGTTCTGGCCATCTCTTGCCTTGAAAACTCTATGCGGTTGCCAAAATTCAGCTTTGACTTGACAGTACTTTCCACCACCATAGTGATAGAACTCACTGGACAAAGGTATAGAAAAAGTAGGCTGCTACTAAGGTATGATTCTTTGACTATATAAAAGCTTACGCACCACTTTTTCTTAAAAATTAAAAAGGCAGACTGACTCTGGTCTTTTGACATTACGACATCCTGAAGGTTCTTCAGATATCACCATGGGCTGCAGACAGACTTGTTTTCTGCCGCGCCTCCCCGGCGCAGCAGAATGGGACGGGGGAATTTCCCCCGCCCCGTGGCATTCCCACGCCACCGGAAGGAAGCCGCCTGCAGCGTTCAGACTGCAGGTGGCTTCCTGGAGCGGCGGGCGAACGTCACGTGGGCGCCCCTGCCCGCGCGCGTTCACACCCGCTTCGGCGGGTGGAACGCACGCGCAGGGCGTGCCGCACCAGCCGAGCACCACTTTAAAGTGGTGCTCGGCTGGTGCGCAAGGAGCGCGGCACCGGACGCAACGCGTCCGGGCTGCCTCCTGGGGGCAGATGCGGCCATCTGAACGGCCAATCTGTCCTCAGCCCATGAGAGGTCATCATATAGCATCATATAGCATCACTCTTTTTAAAAAAGAGGAAAACCCCCCAGAACTTTACTATTTAGATATTTATGTTCTGCTTTCCTCCCCAATAGGGACCTAACATGGTTATAATACTGTTATAATACTGTTTTATGGTCATAACAACAACCCTGTGAGACAGGTTAGATTGGGAGAAAGTGACTAGCTCAAGGTCACCCGATGAGGAGAGAGGCCTATGACTGGCAATGTGGTTTTCAGTAAGGATTGTATATATGCTTGGATTCTGTGGCAGTGAAAACAATAACAGTTCAGAATGTAACATGTGGGGCATCTCACTTCCCCCTCCACAGCTGTTTCCTCTTTCCCTCCCTTGGCAGCCCCCACAGCCTCTCCCCTTTTCCTGCTTCCTTATCTCCTTCCCACCCAACAGCCAACCTACCTTTATCTGTCCCTCTGGCTTCATCTTTCCCTCCTCCGCCAGCAGCCTTTGCCTAGGAAAATTATGGCACAGTTGTGGTGGTGCCAGCCACTGGGTAAGGCCCACCTGTAAGGTAGGGAACACTCAAGGACCTGTATCCCCCTCCCTACATTATTTCCCCTCTCCCTCTGCCTATCCCTTTCCCCTTTCTCTACGTTATTCTTTAATTCTTAGCCATTCACCAACCTACCTTTTACCTGCCTTCAATCTTCAGCTATATGTATTATTTGCTTACTTCATTTATACCCAGCCTTTCTGCACAGTGGGCACCAAAGCAACTTACATTATTCTTCTCTCCTACTTTTTACCCTTACAACAACCCCCTGAGATAGATTAGGTTGCAAGTATCTCACTGGCACAACAACACCTAGTGTGAATCCATGGCAGACTGGTGATTTGAGCCTGGGTCTCCCAGACCCTGCTTTGATGCTCTAACCACTGCATCACACTGGCTTTGATATGATGGCTCCTGTTGAACAGCAGCAAGCAGCCGGGCCTAGGTGAGTCATGCAAATTAGGTGGTATCATCACCCAGTGGTTGCTACCAGGCCTGGCCCTGATAAGTGTAAGCGAGGAAGGCATATTATATGCTCTTATGAACTGTTAAAATCATAAGTTTGAACTTTGGGTTGTTATTCTGCAAAGGGCGAAATGCACTCTCTATTGCAGTGAGAGGCTCCAGCCCACAGCAGGATACATCCTCCATAGTTCACACTGACATGGAGACCAGGATTCCATTTCAAAGAGTCCTTCTGTCTCCTTTACGCTGGACAATTCACACCTTCCCCCAAAGTTCCTGCAAGAGATTATGTTAAGTGGCGTTACCTGGCAACTAATCGTCGATCATCGAGTGACCTGGCCACAGCCATCATGAGACAAAGGATTAATGCCATGAATCCTAACAGCTTGCCCAGGTGTCAGTTCCTGCTTAGCACCCAGATTTGCAACATTGACCACTCCTTCCTATCTCCTCCTCCTTATTACACTGACCAATGGTAGGGTTAGTGGGGACGGACCAACTAGTAGGTGTGTCAATGGGATGTGGTTTGTGCAGCCCGCCCCAATGCTACCTGATAAAAGACCTTGCACAACAGAAATTCATGGCTAGCCGCCTCGACCCCTATCTTCTTTACCATCCTCTTATGTCCAGCTTTCTATCCCATTACCTTGCCTCCATCTTTAATCCCTGGTTTGCGCAGCCAGGAAGAAGCGTGTATCTGCAGGTTTAGATCGCGCCCCCCATTTTTCCTTTCTACCTCCCCTCAATCTTCTTTTGGAATTGGACCACCTATCTCCAGGACAGGTAAAGTATTACCCCTCAACGAAACTCCTGCTAATGCAACCGTGCTATTTTCTATCTAAGTTTCCTAGATCTTGTGTGTGTGTGTGTGTGATTCTGGTTTTGTATGCTTGAACAACATTTTATAGTAAACATCATTCAAAGAAACCACTCAGCCTCATTGCCTATTTTCTGGGAACTCCTGGAGGGGGCGGGACCTTGGTATAGCTGGCAAGAACCCGGTATTTCGCCAATTGCTAACCTTAAATTAAAGCAATTCGGCTAACATAAGGCCTCCCTCAAAGGCCAAAACAGCCCCGGAAAGGGCCTTGCCCCTTTACTGACAGAAACCATGATGATGATGATGATCCTCAGCATCACCAAATTTATATCCCACTCCCTCTCCCCCAAAGAGGACTCGAGGCAGCATATAAAATACAATCAATAAAAATAACACAAAAGATACAAGAAATAAACTTCAAAAATATAGAACAATTAAAAATCTATCCCCATTAAAATCTATCCACCATCAAGCAGGGTAGGATGTGTGGGTGGTGAAGACAAAGCCTAGAATGCTGTAATTGCCTAGCAATGGCCACTGAGGCCTTTCATTTCTTAAAGCTACTGGTGGCCTTTTTATCATTTTCGCTATTTTAAAAAAAAACAAACCCATAATCATCATCATCATCATCATATTTTTCTACAAACCTGAGGCATTTTCAGGTTTGTAGAAAGATGTGTCTTGTCCCTTCATGGCTCCAATAACTGGATCTAGGTATCCTCAGATTTGGCCAGTTTGGCTATTAGAATATACATGCAAGTAACACACAAGGACTCACAGGAGCCATCTCATTTCCCCCATCCCCACTATTTCATCTCTCTTTCCCCTAAAAGCCCTCATAGCCTCTTGCCTTTTCCTGCTCCCTCCTCTCATTCCTACCCATCAGTCAACCTGCCTTTATTTGACCTTCTATCTTCAACTTTTCTTCTCCCCCCCCCCTGCCAGCAGCCTCAGCCTAGGAAACTATGGCCCCATTGTTTGATGGCAGCCACTGAGACAGGCCCTCACTTCCCCCTGTACCCCACTCCCTGTATTATGTCCTCTTGTCCAGTCACTGCTCCACCAGATTTAAGTATCCTCAAATTTGACCACCTTTGTTATTAGAATTGATGGTGGTGGTGGTGATATATGATGACATATTAGGAATAGAATTCAGTTTTCTGAGCACCCCATCATTTTTTATCTAGTTCTCATGATCAGGGAGACCTTATCAAAGTGTGTGAACAGTACACACACACACACACACACACACACACACACACAAGATATCTAGTAATATGGTATGGGGCTTAGCTTACAGAAGTTGCAAAGTTCAGCAGTATTTGGACAACCTTGGAGCAGAAGTCTTTAATTTTTCAGTGCACACAGCCCTGGCTAAATCACGACACATTCTTAAGTGAAACAAATGCTTATAGCCTCGGAGCACGTTGAGATCACAGTCTTTTGGTACCGGTGGCATGGCGCTGATTGTACTTCTGCCCAAAAACGTGCTCCTTTTTGAGTTATGTATATTAGAACTTTTTTGTGCCATTAGTTTTCCTGTCTTCCAATGAGAATTAGAATTAGGGGATATTATAGGAGGTAAGCGAAGGGGGAAAAAAAGATTAATAGCTACTCTTTAGAAAGATAATTAACCTCCAAGCATTGCTGCCAGACAGCTATTATATCAGGCTTTCTCCGGCTCCCTTTTGGCCTTTTTCTCTGCTCCTTGTGAGCCACATGGTGCATTAACTGATTAAACAGTGGCCCTTAGAAGACTATAAAGAGGCAACATTGTGATACTTAGTGTCAAGGGAGCAGATGGGGTACAAGCTGGTGAATACAGGCAACCATTTTCCAAGAGGTTACTTTACTTGAAATTCACGACAGTATGTGGAAGAACCTTTGCGTGTATCGCCTAGATAAGAAATGAGTTGACTCGTACAGATAATGTCTGAAATGCGTCCATGCGTATGGATTGCCCTCACCTGGACAGCCCAGGCCTGACCTTGTCAGCTCTTGGAAACTAAATAGGATCAGCCCTGGTTAGTATACGTGGATGGGAGACCACCAAGGAAGTCCAGGGCTGTTACACAGAGGCAGGCAAAGGCAAAGTAACTCTGAATGTATCTTGCCTTGAAAACTCTACAGGGTTGCCATAAATTGGCTGCGACTTGATGGCACTGTCCACCATGCATGGGGAGCCATACTCTCTCCACTTTATAAGATGCCACGATGGATAACTCCAGAATCTCCAGTAATTACCCAAGCTAGAGTTGGCATCCCTATTCCTAAACCTATGGAAAACCAGATTCCCTCTTTACAAAGATCAGTACATAGGAAGACTGAAATCTACCTTGGGTTGCCAACCTCCAGGTGGGGGGGGGGGGGGCTGGAGTTGTCCTGAAATTACAATTGATCTCTAGACTACAGAGATTAATTCCCCTGGAGAACAAGGAAGCTGTATGTTGTCTGGAGATCAGCTATAATTCCAGGAGATCTCCAGGCCTTATCTGGAATTTGCTAACTGCATTTGCTAACTCTGAGTTTTACAGGTTCCCCTGCCCCCAGACTAAGAACAGGCAGGAAGGGGGGAAGTCCATTCAATTGCTTTCCAGACTTACCGCAGCCCACCTTTGGTGCTTGATGGGGGGGGGGGGGCAACAGTGGGAGGGCTTCTAGTGTCTCGGCCCCACTGCTGGACCTTCTGAGGGCACCTGGTGTTTTTGGCCACTGTGTGACAGAGTGTTGGACTGGATGGGCCACTGGCCTGATCCAACATTGGCTTCTCTTATGTTCTTATGTTCACCTTCAGACAAATGCTAATAGGTCTAGATAATGGGATGGTCAAGCTCCCCCCACCCAAGCAGGAAACAGAGACTTGAAGGAATTAAGACTATAAATTCTTGAGGAAGAAATTTCTGGAGACATCAGGAAAAGCTTTCTTGCCCTGGCCTGACCAGGTCAGTGGGAGGGGAAAAGAAAGGTGATAAAACTCAGGGGAGCAAGGAGAAAGCTCTCTTTCTTTGGGTGCTTATTCCATGAGAGCAGACAGAACTCTCAACAGAGGAGTCAGCCGCTGACCATGTGCTGGCCCAAAAAGCTGGAGAGAGCTGCAAGGTAATGGAGCTTTGTAGAGATCTGTAACTTACAAAGGAGCCTGTCCTGTTTTAACATCCAATAGGGCATGTATATAGGGAGGGACAGAGGAATTGCGTTTTACCCATTTCTTTTGAATCCCTTTCTCAGTCTGTTGCTGTGCTAAAAGTATGCTTGTGAACATTTTCTTTTTAATAAATACTTTATAACTTTTAGTGCTGGCAGTGGTTCTCTTTACCACATAGACCTCCACCATCTCAGACATGCTATTTTAAATGGAGTGCCAGGGGAACGGCAGGCAGTTGGCAAGTGGCTATTCCTCCAGGGGTACACAAGGCAGTCAACTGTCCCCATGGTGACCAGGTGCTGGGCAGTGGGAGACTCAAAGGCAAGGCCTCAGAACTTGGAAGGAAAGCTGGGAGTCCTGACCCTCCCAGCAGGCAATTCCTACAAAGGTCAGGTGGTGGTGGTTTTTGTATGGCATTGTGTGTAGCCAAGAGATCCCAAGATTGCCTGGTAGACAGAAGTTCCAGCTCTCTTAGCATTATGGACCACTAGGTGGCGAGCTAGACTTATTTTTAAGGCAAGAGATGTTTCAGAGGTGGTTTGCCATTGCCTGTCTCTGTGTCATGACCCTGGAATTCCTTGGAGGTCCCCTTTGAAATACTAGCCAAGGCCGGCCCTGCTTAGCTTCCGAGATCTGATGGGATCAAGCTAGCCTAGGCTATCCAGGTCAGGCGGTGGTGGCGGGTTACCGGCGGGAGCAGGGTGGAACAGGGCCTGCAGGCCAGAGTAGGCCTATTCCGCCATAGCAACCCTAGCAGAGTGGGCCTAGCTTGCAATTCATGTGAGCTGACTGCGCACTTGAACATGCCCTGAGTCATCTATATTGCTCAAAAGTTCCATGGCAGGCCTGAGAAGGTTTCTCAGCAAATGTATCAGTGTGGAAAGGGTTTCCTGGAAGCAGAATGTTTAAAAAAATCTCTGCTTTCCTGGTCCATGTGACCCGATTCCAATGCCTGATCAACTCCATGCCTGAATGTAAAGGAAATGGCAACAGAATTTTTTTTTTAGAGAAGCGCAGACACTGCAGGAAGCTATTGATTTTAGGGATGCCACAGAGATTGTTAAAGGGATGCTATAATTAAAGCCCAACGAATCCCATGAAGGGAATGATTTCAGGTGTGGAGTCCATTACTATGCATACCATCAAAGCACCAGATCATCTTTGCGTGGCAGTGGTCTTCCAGTAAACAAACATTATTTCAAATTACAGGCACTCGGGATGATTAATAGCAACCAGCAACGTTTAGAAAGCAGACTGAAAACCACACACATTACTAATATTTTGTCAATGGGGTCAGCTTTTACAAGCATGTGGATGGTATAAAGAGCACAGCAGTGTGCTGATCTCGGCTGCCAAATGGCTGTGGATTTATCTGTGACACTTTTGTTGTTTTTGAATCAAAGATGCAGTTGTTTCACAGGTCCAGTATTGTGAACAGGTGACTTATCAAAGCTTCCTCACACAGGCAAACAGGGAAAAAATTGTACTCTAATCTCCAGTAATAACATCAGTTTCATTGTTATTAGGGATGGGCACAAACGATGTCGTGAACCTAAATTCCTCACAAAAATCACTGGGTTGGGCTTCACAAACCAAGGTTCATGCCCATCCTTAGCAATGACCCTTTTATGACCCTCCATTTTAAAAAAGTGGTTCATGTGGCTTATGGTGGGAAGTGTAGGGGGGGAGCAAGAGAGATTGCTGAAGTGACTTTCATCCATTTCAGCCTAACACCAGGGCTGGTGCACCCACCAGCTGTTAGGCTGAAATAGAATCAAGCGATTTCAGTGATCCCTTTCACTCCCCCCACATACCGAACTCACTTCAAGGTGATGGTTCTTACCTATAAAGCCCTTTATGGTCAGGGGCCTGCATACCTGAGGAACCACCTTTCCCCACATGTTCTCCAGAGAGTACTATGCTCAGGGTCACAAAATCTTCTAGATCTCCCCGAAGATATATATATATATAGTGTATGCTCCAAGATTAAATACACCCAGACTACAACAATACAAACAGTAGGTAACTATAGATGTGGTAGATGTTTGGTCTGCCCTCTGGCATTGTAGGTGAAAGAGTTTACTCCCCAGAATGCTAACTGTACACTCATTAAAATCTTGTACAAAGTGTAAATCCGGGAACATGGTATATGTCATCATCTGTTCCCATCAACTCCTGTACATAGGTAGTACCACATGTCCCATCAAGGTTCGAATTATGGAACATCTCTCAAGAATTGAGAATAAAATTTCAGAGGCTCCTCTCACATACCATTTTATGGAATTCAGTCATGGGATAGATGATCTCTGTTTTTTTGTAATATACAAATATGAGGGTAAGTGCCAATGGCAAAATGGACATACAGAACATGCTCTTGAAGGAAGGGACTTTCTGGGTTTTTAAGCTCAATACCATGGCTCCTGCTGGTTTGAATTTAAATATTTATTATTCTTGTTACTTGTAATTTTACAGGCATTTCGACAATAATAGGGTAGAGTCTCTTTAAGAGTGATACAATTAGGTTCTTACCAGGTGTGGAGCATTAGAAGCATTGATGAGTAATCTTGTACTATTGATTAAATACTTTTGCAAATGTAGAATGTGAATATTGACCTTGTGTGTGTAGAAAGTGAAAGAATTTCTGGTAAATCTTATTGGTAATTTGAAATTTTGGTGTATAGATCTGCACGTATGAGAAATAATTGAGATGACTTCTTGTGAAACTTTTGTTATAGTGAGATGTGAAAAGGACATGGATAGTTAAATCTTTGAATTGTCCTACCATTGACAAAGTGCCAAGTGAAACTGATCCAAAGGCTGGCAGAATCCATCAGACAGGATGTGTGCTGTTTATCCTATAAAGGAAGACTGAATTATCTTTGAAGTATAGCAAAGCATCATTCACGTCTCAGCAATTTACTCATGCTGGAATCCTCAGGAGACAAGAAGAGATTTTTGAACTGCACAAGGCACTCTGAAGTTGACAAGAAAGGTTTTCTGAATTGATTAGATACTTTTAAAAACAATAATATTCTCTGATTGTAAAGCACCATGTAAGGAATTTGTGATGTAAATTTTTCTAGTTGATTGAGGTTACAGGTTTGATTTATACATAGAAAATTCTTAGTAATTGTGTCACCATTTTGTTTTTCTTATCCTTTTTTGAGATGGCTGAACAGCTGGGGATACTCTGGGAGTGTAGCTCCGTGCACTTACTCCAGAGCAGATTATATCTCATATGGTGGCCCTGAAACCAAATACGAGAAGTCTTCAGATGCCGTAAGCCTCCGGATACTCCAGATAATATACAAATTATTGTATATTTGTTTACAGATTTGAAACTATTGAGTTTTACTTACAAGAAACTTTGACACTATTGGTTGGTAAGTATTTGGTGACCTTTGGCGCCCTGAGGGGTTTTGTACTGTTTTTTATACTGGGTTTCATGATACTGTATATATTTCATTGCTTATTCTTTACGATTTTAGAACTATGGGATCTGCTTAGAAGAACGTTTCTTCTCGAAATGTTGAAGCTATCTGGAAAACACGTCAGTATTCAAAAAAAGGGGGTAAGATTCCTGTCTGTTATTTGTGGACTTTTATACACATTAGAATGTATACAATTAGAGTAAAAGGAAGAACCGTGTTTCTTTGTTTTTGAGAGTGTTATATAGTGGATGAAACTTCTGTTCAAATTCGACTGTTATATTTTGTTTATCATTTGAATACATTGTGATTGAACATTTAAGTTTTTGTAGTGCTATTGCAACCACAGGACATATTGTTGGTGCTTTACTTTGAAGTAAGTCATAGGGAAGGTAAACTTTTAGATCTTGGAAGGGAGGAAGGCTGGGATTATTCACAGCCATTCTTGTCATAGGGTTGCCAACTCCCGAATGGCAAATTTCTGGACATTTGAGGAGGTTCTGGAAAAAACCAAGCTTGGGGATGGGGGGGACTTCAGATGGGAACTAGGCCATAGATCCCTTCCTCCAAAGCAGCCATTTTCTCCAGGGCAACTGATCTCTGTCAGCTGGAGGTCAGTTGTTCTGGAAGAACTTCAGGCTCCACCTGGAGGTTGACAACCCTGTTAGGCACCAATTTTGCTCCACTATGTAAGTGGAATTGTTTTTTTTGGGGGGGGGGCTGATAATTGGTGTTTTTCAGTATAAGAAAAGTTAAATGTATGAAACTGATATTCTGTTGCTGGTCATTTTGATCTGCAAAAAACCAAACAAACCAAAAGCATGCCTCTTTTCAGCTGGATAAGAAAGAAAGGGCATGGGGGAAGGGAACTCCTACATCTCCCTTGTATTTGTTTTAAAAGTTGGTTTAAAATGAAACTGCTGGAGTAAATCTGAATTACAGGACTGGTGCATATTTGATGAGAATTAAACTGCATATGTCTAGTGGGAATAATATTAATATTGACAGTGTTTACAATTTATGGGAAAGAGAGAAGTTAAAACATTTTCTGTAATGAAATTTGACTTGATTTAAATAATTCTGAAAAAAATAGTTTAAAAAAATCATTCTGGGATTTTTACAAGATTATGGCAATAATCTTCTAGGGAACTAATTTACACGATGGTTGGGTGTGGGCTCGCTCCAGGCCTTGATGGTGGTGGCTCCTTTGGCTCATGAGACTGAGTTTTTGCTAATGGCACTTCACAGCTTAGAGGGAACATTGCATACGGGGCTTGTTAAGATCCATAACTAAGATACTGCTCTATCATTCCAAGAAGATGGAATATATTTAATATATTCTGTCAAAGCAAATGTTAATAACCCTAAGACGTTACCGGTTGAGCCCTCCCATTATAGCCCTTGGCAGTTTTGCTGGAAAAATGGCAGTCAGACAATGAATTCTAAATGTATATGAGACTGTTAGAATTTAGCTAACAGGAAACAAGGGGTGTCTCCACCAAGTGTTGTTCCTGTATTATGCATCCTTTATTACATATTCTTTGTAATTTATTGTGGAGGATTTTCCTCAAAGCCATGGGTCATTATTCCTATTAATCACTGATGAATTTATAGGAAGACTTATACATTTATTACAGCTGGCAAAACAGGAATTGATGGGACACGAATGCCTCACATTAGCCCATTAGCCGAATGAAAATGCTGGCATTGAGCCTAATGACCCGTATCGTCACAAAATGTAAGCTTTTTTCATTATACTATAGTGTCAATCTATCCTTGGGCTTATGAAAACAAATGATTAAGGACCACATCACCCACTGGACAGAGGAATTACCCATCCAAACTATTAGTACTTTAGAAAACTGTAGTGGGATGCTTATCCCTAGGTTCTAGAAACATCAACCAACCAGAAGTATGAGAAAAGAAACGGGGGGGGTGAAAGAACGGCAAGATGTTCAGAAAGGGCACTGGCATAAGAACATAAGAACAGCTCTGATGAATCAAATCAGAGGTCCATCTGCTCAGTATCCTGTTCCACACAGTGGCCAACCAGTTGAACTGGAGGGCCAACAAACAGGGCATATATGCCAAGGCCATTCTTGGCTTTGCATGTGTTGTAAGTCGATCATGACTTGAGCTATAGAGGAGATTGCCAACTCTGCGTTGGAAAATTCCAGGAGATTTGGGGGTGGAGCCTGGAGAGGGCGGCGTTTGGGGAGGGGAGGTACCCCAGAGCAATATAATACCATAGACGCCATACTCCAAAGCTGGCATTTTCTCCAGGGGAACAGATCTCCATAGTCTGGAGATCAGATGTAATTACAGGAGCTCCCCAGTCCCACCTGAGGGTTGGCAGCCCTAGCTATGGGCACAGATCAGAGTCAGAAGGTGAAATGGGCTGCTGAGGCATTCCATTGGGTGTGGTGCCATTTGTGTATGATGGAGGCCCCAAGTCTTTTTTCAAAGGTACAGAGACTAGTTCCTTTATCTGCAGGTGCATTTTCAATGTCAAGTATACTGGGATGTGCAGTCCATCATCAGTAATGAGTGTAGGAAGCATGACACATGTAGGAAGCATGAGATGTGCTTATTTGGGATGCACCTGTATCCAAACCCTGTTGTCTTCCTCAGGCTGTGTTTGCATGTCTGAATCTTCTTCTTCTTGTTTTCATGTATAGCCCACCTTTCTCCCTTCCTTCAGCAAGTAAGGAACGGGGTATCAGCTTACAACTTCAGCAGCTGCGTGTGGAGGAGTGGGGAATCAAACCCGGTTCTCCCAGATTAGAGTCCAACTCCTGACCACTACACCAAACTGATGGGGTAGAAGCTGCTGAAGGGTTGGTGAAATTTCTCCAGTACTTATGTGCCATGTGCCCAGATAAAAAATGGTATACTTAGAAAATGTATATGCCACCTTGAGCAAGTCTCTGGAAAAGCAGCACACAGTCATAAAAGGAACAATGATAAAATTATCAATATTAAAACAAAACATTAAAAACAATAAAGACCCTTGCAGGGCTTTCCCCGGGGCGCTGTGCCTCTGCACTGCTCAGGGGAGCCGAGGAGGGGGCGGGGCTTGGTCATGTGCCCGCCCCCGGGGCTCCTCACTCCCAGAGCTGCACTCCTGTGCCCTCCTGCTCCAACGGACCCCTGATTGCCACAATCTATATTAAGTAGCGTTAAGCATCCCTTGCAGATGGAATTGGCACCCGGAACCTTAAAAAACAGTACTCGAGCCTTACAGACTGTATATTATAGCAAAGGACAGTCAGTGCAACTCTGAACTGAAAGAAACTGCTTGAGGGCAATGCCACAACAAGTACACAGTCTTTCTTCACATAAAGATGCTGATCTGGGTTATTCTTTGCCCTCAGAAGCCAAGCTGATCGTGAATTCCACTTGCAGCTGTACTGGCAGAGTCCTTATCAGCTCCCGCAATACAGGGACTGAATTCTCAGTTCTGCCACCCCTTTAGATAAATGCAAAAACCTGAACTTGTTTTAGATGAGGTAATAAAAAGAAAGATGAGCAACAAACTGAGGGAAATGGAAATGTTGCTGAGTGTTATCGCTTATCACCCTGGCCCCAACTGCAAGGTGATACATGCCCGGAATCTGTTGGAGATAGACCAAAATGACATTATTGGAACCTATCTAAATGCCAATAAAATTATATGGAAATCCCAGCTAAACAATGGAAGAAGCATTTTTATCCTTGTTTTTTTAAAAAATCATACACAATAACAACCCCGTTTGTGGCAGTTACACTTTAAAATATCCTCTTAAAAATTTTGACGAAGTGTCCAACTTCCATTTTAATTGAGATGTACTTGTATGTGAGCCAGTGCCATGTAGTGGTTAAGAGTGTTGGACTAGGGTCTGGGAAAGCCAGGTCTGAACCCCCATGTGTGCCATGGAAGCTCGGTGGGTGACCTTGTACCAGTCACAGTCTCTCAGCCTAACCTACCTCACAGGGTTGTTGTGAGAATGAGATGGAGGGGAAGGAAGAGGACATGATGCTTTGGGGAGAAAGGTGAGGTATAAATGACTTTAAAAAATAAAAAGTAAAGCATACACTGCCACAGAACTCTCTGCAAACTGCTTTGTGGGAGCCCTAGTCTGTTTGTTGCAAATGGGATCCTTGGCCAAGGAGACAAGGAGAAAGCATGCAAAGAAGGGCTGTACTTAGCCATAGGAAAGATTCTCCTTTGTGAAGTCAGGTGACCATCAAATGACCTCCCAGCTACATGAGGGCTGCTGATCCATAAGCTGCTCCCCTACATCTGGGAGAAGGTTTAAAGGACCTGCAATGCCACCCTTGAGCATTACGCCCTTCGAAGACCATTAACTTAGGATGGTACTGTCAGCCATGTGGATGATGGGAGCTGATCTTATGGGTCTTTCCCCTGGAGTTGTCACGATGCTGGGAAGGAGTAGAGATATACAAGTTTTCCCTATTTTATGTCAAATAGATAGATAAATAGATAGATGGTAGATAGGTAGACAGATGATTGATGTTAGAGGATGGATGGATGGATGGATGGATGGATGGATCTCTGCTTTTTGGTCTTGGTTTTGCAGATTCATTTGTATTGTGTGTGCATACTATATATTTTTTAAAATACACAATTTATATGGCATTTATACTTACAATGTACTTGTCAAAACATATATGTAATATACGCATAATGCCCTATATCTAATTCTGAACAGGGCCATAAAAGACACAATCAATAGAACTGCAAGATAGAGTAGGGATAGAGGGAGGGGTCTCTACAAATCTGGAGGCAGTTCCATGTTTGCAGAAAAATCTGAAATCTAAAAGGGAGGAATTAAAAATCTTTAGAATAATAAAAACAATGCCTATACTTTTAAGAAAAGAATGCCTACTGAGCTCTTAGTGGCCATTTTGGAGGTTGCTAAGCAACCACAACAATATTGCTGAGCCCTCCAAGCCTTGGTTTCTGTAAGGCAACACAAGTGGAGGGAGCAGAGGTGGAAGTAGACCTTTGGAAAAGGTCCCATTGTCTCTCCCCTCTTGTAGCTTCCTGATGGAGGACTCAGTGGGGACAGGTCTGACAGCAACCACTAAAAACTCACTACCCACATAACTTAGCCCAGTCAACCTGAAGAAAAAGACGAACTAGAAGTGCAAAAAGTTTGATTCCAAGAATTCTCCTCCAACTTCTGTATGAAATTTAGTGTTGACTGTTTTCTGAAATTTTATACCTAACACTTGAGAGTACAGATTGGATCCAGTCAGGTTTTCATTCAGTCTTGCCTGATTCCCTTCCATAGCCCAGTCTCTACCCCACATGGCTTTAGTACATGCAGGTACCATGACTGTCAGCATAGCCTTGTCTGGTGATCTAAGAGGACTCACCCTTCCTTTTTTGCCAGCAGAAAAGCTGGTTGGATCCAAGCCTATGTGATTCTTGACATGCAATGCTGACTTAGGAAAAAAAATAGAAATTCCTAAATTTCTCTCCATTTTTAGGAAGCATTTCCTCTAAAATAAAATGAACTGGGTGATAAAGAGAGGATGGAAGGCAAGATTTGACTAAACATGTTTGGTTTTATGGTACAGTGGTGAAATGGAATAATATTAGGGTTCTACTATGAACTAGTAATAAAGAATCCCAGAACAATCTAATATACACAATAATCTAGTGTGTATTGTTTGCTGTCAAGTCACTTCTGTCTTATGGCAAGCTTATGAATTAATGACCTCCCAAATGCCCTATCATTAATAGCTTTGCTCAAGTCTTGCAAACTGAAAGCCGTAGCTTCCTTGATTAAGTCAATCCATCTCATGTTGGGTCTTCCTCTTTTCCTACAACTTTTCCTAGAGTTATTGTCCTGTCTACTGACTCTTGTCTTCTCATAATGAGAGCATCAGCTCAATTTAGTCATTTTTACTTTCTAGGAAGAATTCAGGCTTGATTTGATCTAGAACCTTGTCTTTTTGGTGGTCCATGGTATTTGTAAAACTTTCCCCCAGTACCAAATTTCAAATGAATCAATTTTCTTCCTTTCAGCTTTCCTCATTGTCTAACTTTCACACCGATATATAACAATGTGGAATACAGTGTTATGAACTATCTTGATCTTGGCTGCCAGCAACACATCCCTACACTTAAGGACCTTTCCTAGTTCCTTCCAAGTCCCAACCCTCTTCTGATTTCTTAGTTTCAGTCACCCTTTTGGTTGATGATTGAGCCAAGGAATAGAAGATCTTTGACAATTTCAATTTCTTCATTGTCAGCCTTTAAACTGTCATTCAGTCTCCAGAATACAGTAAATTTTGAAGTGCCAATTTTTACCTGTAAGGTCTCCAAAATGTGTCAGGCATGGTGTTTGCTACAGCAACACAACAAATCTAGATGGTCGAGGCAGATGTGGGTGTAGTACAATTTTGGTATTGAAAGTCTGGCCTTGAAGAAAATTCCTTCTCTGTCCAAATCCTGAGCTTTCTGGGCGATACCTCTCCACAAAGCTCTCAACATCCAACTTCATGGAACAAATTCCTTTTAAACAAGTTCATCCCATGACATAGCCCAGTTAATTATTGTGGTCATTTTGCATAACTGAATGGTGGGTCTTTATTAGACCCCAAATATTGAAGCCGGGGGGCATTTTGTTGTGCCTGAGTGCATTTCTGAACTTTTAAAAATGGGGAGCAGGGCCCACAAAATGGCTGCCATGGAGCACTGGAGCCAATTACAAAATGGTTGCCACAGAGACTATGGCCAGTAATGAAGTATTGAGAGCTTTCAAGCCAGAGGCAGCCATTGTGGTCAGTGATCCTTGCAGACTCAGAGGTGATCCCTCCTGGATTCTGGAGCACCTTGTGTTTCAGAGAAAAGCCAGGACTGGGTCTTTACTTGGAGAAGAGGTGGCTTGTTGAAGAAACAAATGGGTCCCAGCCAACTCATCAGGGGGAACAAGGGTGAGGATAATTGATCTAAGATTGGTAAGACATCCATAATGTATGCTGCTGGTCCTTGGGTCAAGCCACAACCCTCATAGTTTATTGGTTTATTACATTTTATATGATGTCTTGCTTACATCATGGAACTCAAGGTGGCATACACAACATTTCCCTGCCAGTCTCTCATGCTGGCACTGAACAGACCCAGAACTCACTGGCTTCTACAAGATGGATGAATCCTGCCCACCATAAATGGGACCCATGACAGGATCCTGGGAGATTTATTTCCAGATAGAGTTGTCGCAGCTCCCCCTCAGCTTGCCCATGCCATCTGTGTGTGGTGAACGAATTGTCACTGCTGCCCTGTTGCTTCACTCAGACGGAAATCTGCCGCGAAGGATTCTCATTTGGTGCCTGTCATGGGATGACAGCTGGATGGCAGTTACCGCATTTGTAAGTGTAAAAATGCTCAGCGTCTTGAAAGGCTGTGAAATATCAAGAAAAGATCCCAGCTTCATGAATAAAAGTTCACAGTGAATGCCTTTGTGAAAATAAAGTGCCTGGTCCGAAAAAGAATCCTCCAGGGCAACTTTCATTTCACATTTTCTTTCTTCCCTCTGCAATTTTCCTTTAGGTAAATCATGTTGGAGAGTGCTTGTTCGTCCACTGACAAAGGGAGCTTTGACTGTCAAAAGCCGACACCCCAAAAATCTTGTTGGTGCTACAGAAGGAGGAGGAGGAGGATTTATACCCTGCCCTTCACTCGGAGTCTCAGAGCAGCTTACAATCTCCTTCCTCTCCCCACAGTAGACACCCTGTGAGGTAGGTGGGGCTGGGAGAGCTCTGCGAGAACTGCTCTGCGAAAACTGGGGGTGACCCAAGGCCATCCAGCTGGCTGCATGTGAAGGAGTGGGGAATCAAACCCGGTTCTCCCAGATTAGAATCCATACTCTTAACCACTACACCAAACTGGCTTTCTGGACTCAAATCTGCCTCTCATTCATCCAGACATCATATAAATGGAGTTATGCTAACTGAATAGGCTAGGCTTACCCATTAAGTATCCTGTAGACTAATGAACTTCTAAAATTCACTTCACCTTGCTCTCATGATTTTAGAGTTCCCAATTACCTGGCACATTGGTGATGGAAAGTGCTGTCAAGTCACAGCCTGGACTTCCTATGCCTTTAGAATAAAGAACATATCTATTCATACTCAGTTTTTCAAAGTAATTGCTAGATGGTATCTAACTCCACAAAAAGTAGGTTATGCTCAAAAAGAAGCTTCTTATTTATGCTGGAGGGGCCGTCAAAAGGTAGGTACATATAAACACTGCTGGTGAAATTGTACAATTGTACAAAAATTTTGAAATTTAGTTATATGACAGATATATGAAATAACTCGTTTTGAGGTTCTGTTAAACATGGCATTGCTAGTGTTGAATCACTGGCTGGCTGCTAAACGCCATCCATTTAATCCGGATTTAATAGAAATCCCAATGTCGGCGAGGCAGTGGATCAGTAGTTGGTGGTCGACCGTGTCAAACGCTGCCAACAGGTCTAACAACACCAACACCGCCGTGCCGCCTTGATCCAGATGCTTCTGAAGGTCGTCTGTGAGGGCGACCAGCACCGTCTCTGTCCCATGGCCTGGTCGGAAGCTGGACTGGAAGGGATCTAATATGGAGGCGTCATCCAAAAAGACCTGCAACTGATCCGCCACCACCTTCTCGATTAATTTACCCAAACAGAGATGACTAAGGAGGGACATGATAGAGGTTTACAAAATTGTGAATGGAATGGAGAGAGTTGACAAAGAATTTTTTTTTCTCCCTCTCCCAGAATACTAGAATTCAAGGGCTTCCAATGAAGTTTGTAGGGCAGTAGGTTCAGGAGAGAAAAGGAAATACTACTTGACACAGAGAGTGAACAAAATGTGGAGTTCGCTGCCAGAGGATGTCGTGATGGCCACAGGAATAAACAGCTTTCAAAGGGGATTAGATAGATTTGTGGAGGAGAAGTCTATCAATGGCTACTAGTCATGGTGACTGAGGGGGAGGAAAAAAAGTACGCCGAGCACCTCTGCCTTATAATTTTCCAGGCTGCATATGCTTGAATTCATGGCTATATTATTTGCACTGTACTCTGGATAATTTCTTCATTCAAGCATATACTTGAATTCATGGCCTTATTACTTCTATTGGACACAGGACAATATCTTCAACTTACCCGTTAATGTAACCTACAACTTGCATTGCATTGTAGATAGGGCATTTTTGCTCAATTTGGCTGCAATCTACAAAGAGGACTTTCTGTTCAATTTGGCTGGAAACTACAACAGCTCAAGGTCATGTTTGACTACAAGCTACAAAGCACAAGGTCACAGTCCAAAGAAGATTTTGAAACAGGATATTAGCAGGCATTCCTGTACTGCTTGCTGCTGATAATTGTTGTTTTTTTGTGCATCACTGTTGATGTCCTTGTGCTCTGTTTGCGAAACTGGTGCACTACCATTTATGTCCTTGTATAATTTTTGCTTTTATGTAATGCGTTGCACTCACCGATGATTTCACAAATGCTCTTAACCTCTGGTGCTTGGGGTACTTTTTTCTCCTTTCCATTCAGAGGTTTCTCCTTTTTGTGACTGAGGGGAACCTCCACATTCAGAGGCACAAATCCTCTGAATCCCAGAGCCAGGAGGCAACATCGAGGAAGGCCTCGGCCTCCATGCCTTTTGTTGGCCCCTGTGTAAGACAAGATGCTGGACTAGATGGACCACTGGTCGGATACCACAGGCCTCTTCTTATGTTCTTATGACTGAGACCAGACCTCAATAAGGCAATGGTAGCCATTCCTCCCCCTCCCCCCGACAGCAGCTTGTGTACAAATTCTATCTGACTTCCAGAAAGTTTGGCAATATGCCAGCTTTCACCAGGGGAAATCATTGACACATTTATTCTAATACTTGTAACAGTTGAGGAGCAAAGATTGCTGCTATAGGGGAGAATTTATTTTTAGATGTCTGTATGCAAGTATTTCTGCCTCACTTTTTTCCACTTATAACGCTAGCCAAAGGTAGTAAACAAATACATGGAAGCCAAGAGTCGACTTTAGCAACTAAACCGTCTCATACCAACCCTTCTCATGCTTTCCAGGCACAAACAAAGCTATCAAGGGCCTCCACTAGACAAAGATCCCTCTGGGGTCCCTGCACATATTTAAAGAAGCAGAGAATTAAGAAGGGACGTGAATAATGAAAAGGAGGGTGTGAAGTAGGAGAAACGCAAGATGCCCCACTGAATTCAGTAGAATTTAATTCTTCTTCGTTACTTCTCTGCAGCATGGCAAACCAGAGGGAGAGAAAGAGAAACCCAGCAGGCCAGAACAAGACCTCATTTAAACATGTTAGGGAAAGGAGGGGAAGACCTCAAGAATGCTAAAGGAAGCAGAGGGGAAAAAACTGCTGGAAATCTATATACGGTTGCCAGCTTTGAGTTGGGAAATACTTATTGTTGTGTACTGAGTATGAGCCATCCCTGAGCTAGCATCTGGAAAAGGTTGAGCTTGTTACCCCAGAACAATAGCTTATTGGGATTCAGGAGTGGGCCAACAGAGATGTAGTATTATGTAAATAGCCTATTGTTGGGAGTGGGGTGTGTTAGGGTATGGTCTTTGCATGCTTTATAAACAGGGCAGCCAGCCCTGGATTTTGTCCTTGTAGGGTTCCTGCAATCACTAAATAAACTAGAGCTGATCACAGCAATGTGTCCAGAACCCAGTATTTAACACTTATAGATTTGGGGGGAGGAGCCTGAAGAGGGCAGGGTTGGGGTGGAGAGGGACTTCAGTGGGGTACAATGCCATAGAGCCCACTTTCCAAAGTGGCCATTTGATCCAAATGAACTGATCCCTGTCGCCTGGAGATCAGTCGTCATCCCCGATCTCCAGACACCCCCTGGAGTTTGGCAGCCCTAATTAATGCTCTGTTTATACCATGATGAAGTTCCACCTCTCCCCACACCCTGTCCTCCCTGTCCTCCACCCCCAAGTCTCCAGGAATTTCCCAACTCGGAGCTGGCAACTGTAGTGGTTTGCCACGGCCTTCCTTGGCAGGGCCTTACCGGGCGGTCTCCCATGCAAGTACCGACCCCGCTTAGGTTCCAGGATCTGACAAGGTGGGTGCTACACCACGCCACCTTCCCTCCCCAAAGCCTTCCTTAACGCTCCTGGAAAAATACTCCTGAATGGCAGCTGAACAGATGGATTACCAAGAGCGCTCTGAGGACAGACGATTTATGAAATCCTGTTGGGGAGAAAGAGCCTCTTCCCACCATGTGACAAGGAGCCAAGAACCCTTTGTTCTGAGGCTGTTCCTATCAAGTGTCTGCCTCTCTGAGAGGGGAATAAGGACCAGCAATAACTTGGCCTTTTGAGAAGAGGATCGGAAGGGGGTTTTCTTCTCTGCAAAGACGTGCTTTGATGAGCTTTTCAAAAAAAAAAACCCAACAGCCTGCAGTCCTGAACTCCCTGCTGCCACCCAGAGCATCTCTTTGTATAATATATGACAAGACACTTGGATATGGAGGCTGGGGGGGGGGGGGGAACAGGCAAGATTAGAGCTGATGATCCTCCTGCATATAGAGTAGTGTGAGACAGCATGATGGATCATTGCTGAATACATTTCAGCCCGTGCATAATTGCTTTCTGATCTTCCAGCACCGAAGCATTATTGCCAACTCCCTGCCTTGACTGTATGACTTAACTCGTAAAAGCCGCAGAGCGTCCCTTTGTCTCCGTCAATCTCATCTGCACCTAGGACTGGGGTCACTCACTTTACAAGCAACGTGGTTAAAAAAAACGAGAGTGAAATGTGCTCAAAAGCATAGCAGGTGTGATCCAAGGCTGAGCAGAGACAGCAATAATTAGCTGCATTGGATCCAGGAAACGGTTGACAGGCCTCAGAACACCTGAAGTCCATTTCCCATTTAACCCTTGGGTGTCTGTTTCCTTCACTCGGTGGCTCGCGCTGCAGTTACTTGGCGTTTCAAAAGAACAGGGAAACTGCAGCCTCTTGATCAGCAGCGTTCACTTATTTTTGTTCTCCAGTCGGTGAATGAATACCTCTGTAGTACCAAAGCCACAGTTTAGGCGTTTGTGGGAAGAGTGCGGTCAAGCCCATGGTGATAGGGTTGCCAGACCCCCTGGTTCGGCGGGGGTTGCCCAATTTGGAGGGGCTCCTTCCCACCCACCCACCAGCTGGCGGGTGGGGGGAAGCCCTGCCCCCAAGGGCCACCACTTGACCTCCCCCACCTCTCCCCAGCAGCGTTTTAAAGGAAGGTTTTAAACACTGCTGGGGAGAGGCGGGGACTGCACGCCTGCACTCTGAGCCCCAAATTCAGGGCTCGCAGTGCAGGCACATTGGCCTCCCCCCCTCCCCAGCAGCGATGTTTTTAAATCATCTTTAACCGTGCTTGCAAGGGCAGACACGCAGGGGCCACCGACTCCTGCCTTGCAAAAGGCTAGTTCCCCTCTTGCAAGGTAGGAGCGCCCGGCACCCGCTCTTTACGAGAGGGGGCAATGGGCTCCTGCCTTGTAAGAGGCGAGTTCACCTCTTGCAGAGCAGAAGCACTTGGTGCCTGCTCTTTCCAAGCGGGGGGAGGGGGCAGCCAGCTCCTGCCTTGCAAGAAGCAGGAGCACCTGACCCTCACTCCCCCCGCCCCACAATTTATTTTATTTTATTTTATATTTTATTTCACTTGATTTATACCCCACCCTTCCTGCCCGATTGGTAGGAAAACAGTGGAGGTGTGATGACATCACAGAGTGAATGAATGATGACATCACAGACATCACAGAGTGAATGAATGATGACATCACAGAGTGTGATGACATCACAGAGTGAATGAATGATGACATCACAGAGTGTGATGACATCACAGAGTGAGGAATGGCCACACCCCCTCCTGGAATCCCCCTGAGGAGAAGATCAGACCTGGCAACCTTACATGGTGACCTTGTGGGCTTTTCAAGGCAATGGTGTTCAAAGGGGGTTTGCACCACTACCCTTCCTTGGTGGTCTCCCATCCAAGTACTAACCAGGGCCAACCCTGCTTAGTTTACGAGATCTGAGGAGACTGAGCTAGCTTGGGCCATCCAGATCAGGGCCACTCAACTAAGGTCCCTGTTATTTATAAGCAGGGGTCCTTTCGTAGAAAAAGAGGTGCAGGAGCTCATTAGCATAACTCATTAGCATAACTCATTAGCATATGCCACATTCCCTGACATCACCAGAAGTGTGTCAGAAAGGGAGTGTCAGTTTCAGCCCCTTTATACCCTATGGGCCATTGAAATCAATGGCAAAAACTCATAGGGTATATGAGGGGCTGGAGGGGAGGGGATTTGAGGGAGAGGCTCCAAACTTGCAGGGTAGCTGCTGGGGCCTCTCCTCGAAATGCCCACCAAGTTTCAAGAAGATTGGACCAGGGGGTCCAATTCTACGGGCCCCCAAACAGGTTGCCCCCATTCCCTCCATTGTTCTCTATGGTGGGAAAAATTACTTTTTTCCTATTTTTCCTAAAATTACTTTTTCCTGGGGATTCTCCTTATAAACAGGGGTCCTTTGGGGCCGGAGCGAGGTGGAGCAAAGCTCCGCCAGCTCAGGAGTGGCTACTAGTGCAGCCACGGGCCGAATCAGATTCTCTGATCTGATTCGGTCCGCTGCCGAATTGCCACTGAAATTTGGTGGCAACTTTAAGTGACTGGAGGGGAGGGGGGAGGCTGTGGGCGTGGGGAGAGCAGGGGGGAGGCTGTGGGCGTGGCCAACTCAGAAGCCAGCTGGAACTCCGTTCCTGTGCATTCCTGCCCAAAAATAGCTCTGCTCAGAAGCATTAACAAACAGAATACTAAAAACATGTATTGCAACAGTTCTAAATAATAACAATTTGCCTGCAGTAATCCAAAGCAGGCCTTGAAACAGCAAGATATGTGCAGTCCTTTCCCCACCCTTATGGTGCTGTTGCTTCTTCCTGGTTAGGCTGCTGGGAACAACCAGCCCACTTTAGAGGAAACCACAACACTGAGCACGCTCCATTCTAAGCACTTCAACCCACTAGGGTTGCCAAGTCCTACCTGCACTGCAGCAGGGGACTCCTGGCCATCCCTGGGAGCCCCTCGGCACGTGCGCAAAGCAAATGCACTGCAACAAGTGCCGCCCAGTGACGTGTGCAGTGTGATTATGTCACTGCAACAATGTTGCAGTGACATAATCACACTGCGCACGTCACTGGGCGACACTCTAGCAATCTCTCTGAAAACTCTATGGTACCACAGAGTTTTCGGTGTGATTGCTAGAGTGTCACCTGGTGACGCGCGTAACGTGATGATGCCACTTCCGGGTGATGTCATCACACTGGGCATGTCAGCCCAATCTGGCCAGTTCAGGGGTGGGGTTCCCCCCACCAGCCGGATCTGGACCGGCAGATTGGGGACCCTTTTAGCAGCCCTAACCCACTGGCTTATGATTCTGTCACTCTGTCATTTTAATAACAAACACTTTAAAAACTCCATTAATTTTTGTTGAAAAATTCACTCATTTATTTAAAAAGTTGCTTCAGGAGCTCCCTGGGATCGGGGGCCCTGAAGCTTCAGTTCCATTTGTTTCACAGTAGATCCATCTCTGCCCCTGAGCCATGGCAAAGCTGTGAATTTGTTGTTAAGAATGCAAACACTTGTGCAGAATCATGGGCTATGTACATCATGATTTCTTGTCTCTTAAAAGTCAAGCGTGGCTTCAAGTTGCAACTAACTCATGGTGCCCCATGAAGTTCTACCTTACAGAGTTTTAAAGGCAAGAGATGAACACAGGTGGTTTGCCATTGTCTTCCTCTGTACTGGAACCCTGGACTTCCTTGATGGTCCCCCATCCAAATACTAACCTAAGCCAACCCTGCTTAGCTTCTGAGCTCAGTTGAGATGAGCTAGTTTGGTGTAGTGGTTAAGAGCAGTGGACTCTAATCTGGAGGACCGGGTTCGATTCCCCACTCCTCCACATGAAGCCAGCTGGGTGACCCTGGGGCAGTCACAATTCTTACAGAGCTCTCTCAGCCCCTAAAAACAAGTCTAGCTCACCACTAGCACAACACTAGTGGATTTCTTGGTTATTTAATAGCCCCAACTGAATTGTAATTACTGTGACAAGAATAGCTGGATTCAAGGCCAGTAGCACCATCAAAACGAATCAAAGCTCCCTTTGTGAGGTTCTACTGCAGGCCAGTTTGGCTAGCCTCTGAAGCTGTGACAAAAATAGGATGCAAAAAGCCATTTTCAAGAGGCCCAGCCATAATGCTTTTCAGTGGGGCTGAGAAGTGATTAAAAAGTTGAGTTTGTTACAGTGCCATCCTAAGCACAGTTATACCCTTCCATATTGAATTCAATTAGCTTAGAAGGGTGTAACTTAGGGTTGCCAAGTCGGGGTTGGAAAATACCTGGGGACTTTGGGGGTGGAGCCAGGAGAAGGTAGGGTTTGGGGAGGGGAGGGGAGGGGAGGGGCCTCAGCACGGTACAATGCCATAGAGACCACCCTTCAAAGCAGCCATTTTCTCCAGGGGAGCTGATCTCTGTCAGCTGGAAATCAGTTGTAAAAGCGGGAAATCCCCAGGCCCCACCTGGAGGCTGGCAACCCTAGTGTAACTCTTAGGGATGGAATTGCTTATAATCTGTCTCCTAACAGAGAAATCAACTAGTAGCTTGCCTTTCATTAATTTTTTTTTAAAGGTAAAGGTTTCCCTTGCTTGAAAGCCAGTTGAATCTGACTCTAGGGATGCGGTTTCCAAGCCGAAGAGCCAGCACTGTCCGAAGACTTTTCCATGGTCATGTGGTCGGCATGACTAAATGCTGAGGCACACGGAACACTGTTACCTTCCCACTGAAGTGGTACCTATTTATCTACCTGCAGTTTCTTGCTTTCAAACTGCTAGGTTGGCAGGAGCTGGGGCCAGAGAAGGGAGCTCACTCCATCACATGGCACTCGGGTCTCGAACTACCGAGTTACTGACCTTCCGGTCTGCAGCTCAGAATCTTAACCTCTGAACCACTGAATCACCAGTGGAGAGAAGGCAGCATTTTATAGCCTGATCTCATCAGATCTCAGAAGCTAAGCAGGACCAGTGCTTAGAAGGGAGACCACCGAAGAAGGCTCTGCAGAGGAAGGCCGTGGCCAATCACCTCTGCTTCTTGCTTGCCTTGAAAGCCTCTTGCTGGAGTCACCATAAGTCAGCTGTGGCATGAAAACATTTTACACACGCACACACAAGTGATCACCATGCTTGCCTTTCTGAAATCATGAAAGAAGACTAGGGTACATTGACAGTTTAATAAACTTAAGCAGGGGTCATTTCATAGAAAAAGAGGTGCAGGAGCTCATTAGCATAACTCATTTGCATATGCCACACCCCCTAACATACCGAAAGTGTGTCAAAAGGCAACACCCACCCCTCAGGCTCCACTCCACAGATGAGTGAAACTGACCTGCTCTTCCTCCATTCCCTTCCCCATCCAATACTTTGTGCAATAAAAATAAGCGTAAAGAACACACCCTCATTCTCTTCCTGCTCCCTTGAAACCACCAGGTTTCAAGTAGGCTTGAGATACCCAGGACATGTGCACCACCCATCCCTTTCCCTTCCCCTCCCCACAACAAGACACCCTGTGAGGTAGGTGGGGCTGAGAGAGGTCTTTTGAGAACTGCTCATGAGAGAACAGCTCTGAGAGAACTTGTGACTGGCCCAAGGTCACACCAGCAGCTGCATGTGGAGGAGTGGGGAATCAAACCCGGTTCTCCCAGATTAGAGTCCAACTCCTGACCACTACACCAAACTGATGGGGTGGAAGCTGCTGAAGGGTTGGTGAAATTTCTCCAGTACTTATGTGCCATGTGCCCAGATAAAAAATGGTAGACTTAGAAAATTTATATGCCACCTTGAGCAAGTCTCTGGAAAAGCAGCACACAGTCATAAAAGGAACAATGATAAAATTATCAATATTAAAACAAAACATTAAAAACAATAAAGACCCTAGCAGGGCTTTCCCCGGGGCGCTGCGCCTCTGCACTGCTTGAGGAAGCCGAGGAGGGGGCGGGGCTTGGTCATGTGCCCGCCCCCTGGGCTCCTCACTCCCGGAGCTGCGCTCCTGAGCGCTCCCACTCCAATGGACCCCTGAACGTAAGTTATCACATCCTTCAAAGAAAAGCCTATCAAGGTTCTTTTTTGGTTTGTCTGGTGGATTTCTTGCGGGCTAGACAATACTGCAAAGGATTTCCTCCCCCCCCCCCCTCACTGTTTCTCACTTACCCCACAGTACCAGAATACTCTGGAAGGGGGAATGTAAAAAGACTGGAGGGAATGGCATCGAGGCCTGGGTACAAGCCCACCCACGTTTGGACAGAAAATGGAGGGATAATGAGGTAAACTTACAGGAACAAGATCAGTTGCTTTTAAAAAGTGAACATGAATGGTGTTTATGTAGAAAGAAGCACACAAATGAGGTGTGGTGCTAAGTTTTACACAGTACGTGCCCAAGGAAAATCCCTCTCTCAGGCAGTTTTATAAATTTAAACACAGAACTCTACTGCAACTAAGTTAAATACTAAACCCAGCAAACTCTGCTGGTGTACTGTAATGCCTCAGTCACCCAGGCCAAGAAACTTAACCAACCATCTGATTCCTCCACAGATCTTTAATTTACATGCCTGTTAGATTAACCCTTTTGTCCTCACAACCTCCAACCACTTATTTGCTTCATTTCTCCGTAGTGGTGATACAGAGTGGTTTACAACATTTTCCCTTCCTCTGTTTTATCCTCACAACAACCCTGTAAGGTAGGTTAGGCTGAGAGTAGGGTTGACAGCTCCTGGTTGGGAAATACCTGTATATTTGGGGGGTACAGCCTGAGGAGGGCAGGGCTGAGAGAAGGTTAGGGTTGCCAGGTCCTTACCTTCTGTCAGCGGGGGAATTTGGGGGGCATTCCGAGGGATGTTGTTGACATGATGACCTCACATCACTTCCAGAAGTGATGTCATCATATCAATAATGTCGGGCCAGTGCTCTACTTTTGGGGCAAAACTCTATGGTAAAAATGGCTACAAATCATAGAGTTTTGCCCAAAAAGTAGAGTGTCACCTCAAAGTTGCCTATATGATGATGTCACTTCCAGAAGTGATGTCATCATATCAATGTCGGGCCAGTGCTCTACTTTTGGGGCAAAACTCTATGGTAAAAATGGCTACAAATCATTGAGTTTTGCCCAGAAAGTAGTGTCGCCTCAAAGTTGCTGATGCGATGATGTCACTTCCAGAAGTGATGTCATCATGTCAATAATGTTGAAAAGGGATGTCTTTGGGGGGGTTTTTCCCCCAATGGCCAACTGGCTGGCAATGGCCCGAGCTCGCAAAAGCAGAGGATCCCCTACCCCCACCTTGGGGTTGGCAAGCCTAGAGAAAGGAGGGAATTCAGTGGCATAAAATGCCATAAAGTCCAGCTTCCAAAGCGAACTTTTCTCCAGATGAACCGATCCCTGTTGTCTGGAGATCAGTTGAAGTCCCAATATATGTCTAGCTATCTCCTGGAGAATAAACAATATAAGCAAAATTACACTAAAAACAGACCATCAAACATTAGATAGCTCTTTATTAGACACTTTTTAACATGAATTATACAATTCAGTAGCTTTCATCACTTATCCTATAGTGACATTCAATGTGTTCATATGAATTTATACACCCTTGAGCAACATCCATGATCAAGGAATACACATTAAACTAAAAGTTTCCTCTGCTCAATGCAACAAACAAGATAGCACCGGAATTACAAGGTTCGGTACAAAATTCTTAAAGCAAGGACTTTCTTTTTTCTTAATTGGAGAAGATCCCTTCTAAATTGCTTGCATCCATTCGACACGTATGTGTAGATGAAATGGAATAGTTCCAAAGACTGAGATACAAAAGAGCAGCAATACTTCCACTGATTGATTTACAAAACAGCTGGACGCGCTCCTCCAGACTGAAGGCGCTTTCAGTTGATGATTTCTTCAACTTGCTTCCAGCAGCTATACTTTCAACAATTCTTGTCTGGAACTTTACAGAGAGTATAATAACAGACGCTTATTATAATGATATTTTTAATTTATTTATGCTAACAATAAACTCTCTTTAGGATATAATGAATGAAAATAGGATACAAAATAATTACAGCATAGTTATAACATGTAACTCATCCCACCGTGAATGAGCAAAACTTCAATAATGCGGACCCAGAATGCTACTGTTCAAAAAATTATTCTCACAAAGGTTCTTACCACATCAGGCTGACGGCTGCTCTTATATGAACATCAGCTGCTGTTAACAAAAGGCTGGAGTATGCATAGTAAGCTATATACACAAATATGTGTGAGAATGTCCCAATGAATATAGTCCACAACAGGTCTTTGAGTAAAAAGTCCTTTACTTGTAGAAAAATCACTGGAGTCATACACTTGTTCTGTTAGTAATGAAATACTGTGGGTTACATTCATTGATATACTAAACTGAGGCATGATTATAGATATAGGACCAATCAGTGTCCTGCACTACCAGTTCCCACGAAATGCGCAGGACAGTTAATTCCCAGGAACCTCCAAAAGCGTTCTCATGGACTACAGATGTTATCCATTTATTGCTGAGTCTAAAAACTAGTTTCTCAAAACCTGCAAACATAACAAATTCACAGTTCACAGAGGATCCTTTCCACCCCTGGCCAAGGACACATAATAGCAGATAAGACATACCAGAAGGCAAACTGTACAGTGGGCAAGCGCGTTACCAAAGCAAAGCCGAGTGAAAGAGAGGGGGGGGAGAAGCGAGAGGGAGAGAGACTCCGCATTCCTTCGGGGTGGGTTGATTAATGGTTGCTAACTCCCGGTCGGGGACCTGAGAATAGGAAAGGATTAGGAACAGATAAACACTTATACAAATGAATAGTGACTCACTCTGCATTTGTATAGTAACTCATACTGCTTACAGAAAGGAAAAGCAGCCCATTAGGCATTTGTGCATTTAGGCATTATGCAATACAGAAAGGAAGAGCAACTCATTAGATACTTGTGCATTAAAGCATTGACCACACAGGCGTCACAACAAATGAATTCATGTCAGGCACTGACATTATGCAGAAAAATCTATGCTAGTAATAAGTCCAAATGGAGCAAATGTGCATAATCTATGTATCCAATAGCTTTCTTACTGTAATAAAAGCTCAGCAACATCCTCTCTGATGTAGGGGCATGGTGGATGTTTGTATATGACAAAAAAAAATGTAACTCCTGTATGGAGTGCTGTGTTTTGTTAAAGTGTAATGCTATTGGGGTATCTAGCACTTCATGCCTAATTCTCAAATGGTGCTCATAACACCCTGGTCTTCAGTGTTCTTAAAGACATACTTGCAAAAAATGTATTACAGGCAAATACACCAAAAGCGATAATCACAATAACAGATAACAACAATACAAAAGCACTGTTATGATGCAGAGAAATAATTTATATCAAATGACTCCTAATCAAAACATGCAAAGAAAATATCTATTACAGTATTGCAATAGGATACAAAGCTCACAGAATAAGTATGCCTTTTACACTCAAAGCATAAAGCTCACAATATCTTCAAGAACATGTCTTCAGGAAAAATCCTTCCAGAGCACAGTATCCAGTGAAGGAAGACGAAGATGCCAGCTTTTTCTCTTCGTTTCACTAATGCTTCCTCAGTAAACTCAATTCTTAATACATGAAGCACAAAAGTGCTAGACTCAACTTCCAACTGGATCAAATTCCCCAAAGAGTTCAGTGTCCAGAATTTATTACCATAACCTTTTGGTTCAAGACAAACGGGCTACCGCTCATTCCCCACTTCAAAGCACCGACTATTGGGGTATCTAGCACTTCATGCCTAATTCTCAAATGGTGCTCATAACACCCTGGTCTTCAGTGTTCTTAAAGACATACTTACAAAAAATGTATTACAGGCAAATACAGCCATGTACGCAATTTGTTTTGAATTGCAATTAGCCAGATGCCTTAATCGAATCCTACAACAATCCTGCAGATTTACAAATTCTTTGATGACCAGTGCATGTTCACACGCTAAACAGTGGCCACAGGCAATGTGTCTGTGGGTATCACTGTGATCTAAAAAATCATCAGACCTAGTCCTAATATCTGTCCATATCAATGAGTTCCTAAGATTCTTGGGGTTACTGAATCCAACACGAGAAAGTCATTGCTTTAAGAATGTTGTAATTCATGTTGTAATTCTAGTGCCCTCTTGTTTGTTGCACTGAGGAGAGGAAACTTTTAGCTTGATGCATATTCCTTGACCACGGATGTTGCTCAGGTGTATATAAATTTATATGAACACATTGAATGTCACTACATGATAAGTGATTAAAGTTATTGCGTTGTAGAATTCATGCTGAAAAGTGTTAATTAGAGAGCTATATAACATTTGATGATCTGTTTTCATTGTAATTTTGCTTATATTGTTTATCTACTCACATGAGTTCCACCAGCTCTCCCAGCCCCACCTGCCTCACAGGGTGCCTGTTGTGGGGTGGGGAAGGGAAAGGGATTGTAAGTTGCTCTGAGACTCCTTCAGGTAGCAAAGGGCAAGGTATAAATCCAATCTCCCCTTCTCCCTCTCCTCCTGATTCTGAGTAGGCCTTTCTAGGATTGCTCCCTAACTCTCCTCCATCCAACCTTAACTCTTTCCCGGTCCACAGCTCCGATTGGCTCTTGTGTTGCTGGGATACATTTCTGTGTTCAACCTGTGTCACAGTCCCTTTGATAATACCTGTCAGAACCAAAAATGTTCAAAAAGCAACCTCGCATCTAGAATTGCCCCTTGTCATTAGGAAAGGAAAGACAGTATGCCCCAGGCAGCATATTTAGGGATTCTGTTAAAGAGCAGCAAATTGGCTTGATCGTTATTACATTTTTACATGGATCCATTAGGATTATGTGCCTAAGGCACCAACCTATCCCGGGCTATCTTTTGTGGTAAACCCATACATTTCAGTCTCACCAATTAAAATTAGCCTCTTCCAATTAATCAATTAAAGTCAATTGACCTACTGATTAAATCTCGAGCTGTTAAACTCTTAAGCCTATGAACTAAGGGATTCTCGTTCCTGAGTACATCTCAGAAGCTTTCAAAATGATGGAATTAATCCATGTCAGCTCTAAATGGATGTGATATTCCTTCTCATTTTCAGTTCTTTCAGCACATAAATTACCAGCCATGTTGTCAAATGGTGCATGTAATGGTGTTTTACATACACCCCAAATGTGTGTTTTGAGGAAAGGGATGGATGGAAGGGGGAAAAATAAATTGTATTATTGAGCAATCATTACTCAAATACTTAAATCAGTTGAAGGGCAAAGAACATAAGAACATAAGAGAAGCCAATGCTGGATCAGGCCAGTGGCCCATCCAGTCCAACACTCTGTCACACAGTGGTCAAAAACACCAGGTGCCCTCAGAAGGTCCAGCAGTGGGGGCAGGAAGCCCTCCCACTGTTGCCCTCCCCAAACACCAAGAATACAGAGCATCACTTGCCCCAGACTGAGAGTTCCTATCTATACTTTGTGGCTAATAGCCACTGATGGACTGCTGCTCCATATGTTTATCTAATTCCCTCTTGAAGCCGTCCATCATTGTAGTCGCCACCACCTCCTGTGGCAGTGAATTCAACGTGTTAATCACTATTTGGGTGAAGAAGTACTTCCTTTTATCTGTTCTAACCCGACTGCTCAGCAGTTTCATGGAGTGCCCACGAGTTCTTGTATTGTGAGAAAGGGGAAAAAGTACTTCTTTCTCTACCTGCTCTAAAAGCATCAAGACATGGAAGATGTACACCTGTGATGGATTAAAATATGTTAGAATGTGGTCAATAAATGTTTAACTAGTACAGTTCAGAGAGCTGGGAATAAATAATCTCCCTCTATCTATCAAATACATTTTTATTCCATCCTTCTTCTAAGTGGCATATGTGGGTTTCCTTTCTCCATTTTACCCTCACAACCACCTTGTGAGGGAGGCCAGGCTGAGAAAGTGTGTCTGGCCCAAGGTGATACAGCAAGTTTCACACAAGGGTGGGGATTTGAATTTGGGTCTACCAAATCCTAATCCAAAACTCTAACCACTTTACCACACTGACTCAACATATGGCTTTTTACGGAAAGAGATGTCCACCACCATTGCTATTAAAAACTATATTTCCTCAGAGATGTTCTGATATTCCAAACAAGTGGAAACAGAGGAGGTTGGAATGATACACCAGCCATGTGATGTAGAGTGGGCCGACTGAGAAGGACTGGTCAAAAGTCACCCAGTGAGTTGCATGCTGAGTGGGAATCTGAACCTGGGTCTCCTAGGTCCTAGCCTGACATTCTAGCCAGTGCGCCCCTGTCAAGGACCCAAGCCTGGTTCCTGTGGGTCCTCAAGGCTATGTGAACACAATAAACCAGACCTTGGTAAAGTAGATAAGGCTTATTAAATACTTAAAGAATAAACTTAATACTAGGCAACACAGTCCGTACAACATAGAGCCAGTTTGGTGCAGTGGTTAAGTGTGCGGACTCTAATCTAATTCCCCACTCCTCCACTTGCAGCTGCTGGTGTGACCTTGGGCAAGCTGTAGTTCTGTCAGAGCTGTTCTTGAAAGAGCAGTTCTTGAAAGAGCGCACCCTCAGCACTACCTCACAGGCAGTGTTCCTGAGTTAGTGTGAGCTAGCTCACAGTTTTTTAGCCTCCAGCTCACCCATTTTTGTCTTAGTTCAGGAAGGGTGGCCCCAGAGCGAACTAATTTATCCAGTAGCCAAATCGCTCACTCACAACTTTAATGCCAGTAGCTCACAAAGTAGAATATTTGCTCACAAGACCCCACAGCTTAGAGGAAGCACTGCTCACAGGGTGTCTGCTGTGGGGAGGGAAAGGAGTTTGTAAGCCGCTCTAAGACTCCAAGTGAAGGGCGGGGTATAAATCCAATCTCCTCCTCCTCCTCTTCCACCTCCTCCTCTTCTTCTTCTTCCATCATAAAAACAGGAAAGGTAACTTTCTAAGTAATACATTGGCACTTGGTATTAGATGGTGCAATCTTAACATTTCAGAGTCCAAGACAGAGGCTTAAGCATTTTCTATGTAAGCTATTCATTGCAATGTGAGCTTGGCATAATTCAGGCATCCGTCCAGCAAAATCACAACGTTAGAATGGCTTCTCTCTGGTCTCTAGCTCAATTAAAGTCTCTAGGCAATCTGATGTCAGGTCAGGTGATGTTCCAGATCCAATCAGGGCACATGCTCGCTGCAACCCTCTAGAAGATTACGACATCCAGGGGTCCTTTCGTAGAAAAAGAGGTGCAGGAGCTCATTAGCATAACTCATTAGCATAACTCATTAGCATATGCCACATCCCCTGACATTACCGGAAGTGTGTCAGAAAGGGAATGTCAGTTTCAGCCCCATTATACCCTATGAGCCATTGAAATCAATGGCAAAAACTCATAGGGTATATGAGGGGCTGGAGGAAAGGGGGTTTGAGGGAGAGGCTCCAAACCTGCAGGTAAGCTGCTGGGGCCTCTCCTTGAAACACCCACCAAGTTTCAAAAAGATTGGACCACGGGGTCCAATTCTATGGGCCCCCAAACAGGTTGCCCCATCCCCTCCATTGTTCTCTATGGTGGGAAAAAACATTACTTTTTTCCCACCATAGAGAACAATGGAGGGAATGGGGGCAACCTGTTTGGAGGCCCATAGAATTGGACCCCCTGGTCCAATCTTCTTGAAACTTGGTGGGCATTTGGGGGAGAGGTCCCAGAAGCTACCCTGCAAGTTTGGAGTCTCTCCCTCAAACCCCCTCCCTTACAGCTGCTTTTAAAGTTGCTGCCGAATTTCGGCGGCAATTTGGTGGCAGGCCGAATTAGATCAGAGAATCTGATTCGGCCGGTGGCTGCCCTACTGCCCCTCCTGAACTGGCGGAGCGGCGCTCTGCCTCGCTCCGGCCCCAAAGGACCCCTGACGACACCACTCCTGCTTCTCTCCCCCCACCCCGTCCCATCTAGTGGACCACAGATTCCCAAGAAGAACTAATTATAACGTTCTTGACTCTGGCCTTGAGAGAGATCTTTTAAAATGTGAAAAATGAAATGAAATGCATTTGTATTTAGCCATAGGCCATCTCAAACCAAGGATAACAACAGAGAGGGATGCTATAAATATGAATAGAGTAAAATTTAAAATATAATAAAACCATAAAATCCGAATAAAAATAAACCAAAAATATAGGCAATAAATTGAACCAAAAGGTGTCCGCTAAGATCAGTATTAACTAATTTCCATAAGAACAGCATTGGCCCGTATTTTCTTTGCAGCCAAGGCATATAAAGCCATTCTATAAGATTTGTTGGCACTGGAATCAGCTAACAAGAAAACAGTCTTCTTGGAATCTGAGTAGAAACCTAAGTCCAATAAAATCCCGGAGATAAATTTTAATGTAGGCTGGGCATACATCGAGACCTTGAGAGAGCTAAAACAGTGTAGGCAGAGAGGCCCAATTATGTCCACTTGTAAGCTGGAGAAGGTCCACTAGTGGGGAAACGGGCGCTTTGCCTCACAACCACACAGCTCCACTAACCCTCTCCTTTTCCTGATTCTTTTGCACCATTTTGAGAAACGATAAAAAAATAGTTGGTAATGGCACGTATATTAGGAAAAGAGCAATGTGTCCCCATTGCTGGCAAAAAGATTGATCCTCCCTCACCCAGATCAACTAGCTGACTAGTCAGACAGAAATCTGGAGGGGTGGACATCCAGACAAGCTAGATCTGAGTAAGGATCTTGCTGCATGCTGTAGATGGCCAGTGAAACTCTGAGCACATATCATAATGTCCCCCTCTAGCTGTGGGTTCCCAGGTTAGAGTACTCACTCAGGCACCTGTTCTCAGGTCCATTCAGCAGAGACAAGCTGGCTCAAAACAGCAACTGTTTATTTGCAAGGGGACAACTCACACAACCAACAGCTATAACTAACATCCAAAACTGGAAACTGAACAAGAGCTCCACCCAATAGGACCAGGGGGGAGCAGACTGTTCCATTGCATATCTTTCCTTATATATAATTCAGGAGTGGGGTGGCACATTCTGAACTTTCCACATGCTCCTAAGCCAGTTGGCTCCATGATGTGTCACTCAAAAGCTGTCCCTATCCACTGGCTGCATTGCCTGAGTCCCACAGTACACTCCATCAGCCATTGGCCCGTCAGCCACCACTCAAGAGTACTCGTGTGCCATTGGCTGGGTGCTGGGTCTTCTCCTCTTCCCTGCCCACTCCAGCCACTGTTCCCTGTCAGAATTACTGGCAGACAGCTCTCTCTCCTGATGAAGACAGTTCACCTCCTTGGCTCCTCTGTGGGACCAAGTTTTCCCTCAGTGGCTGTTGGTAGGCAACCAAGCTTTGTTCTGTCAGTAAAAAGACAAATGAAACCCTTTCCACGCCTTTGTGAGGAACTCATTGGGGCCAGTCCTGACTAGGGTTGCCAGCTCCAGGTTGGAAAATTTCTGCTGAGTCCTCCTGCCCCCCGCAATGCTGCCCTCCACAGGATCCACCCCCCAAATCTCCAGGTATTTCCGTACTCAGAGCTGGGAACCCTACTTTCCTCTCAGTGCCTGTTGCTGGTCAACCAAGCTTGGTTCTGTCAGTAAAAGGCCCTTTCTACACCTATTTTGGCCTTTCAGAGGAAACTCATTGGGGCCAGTCCTGACTAGGATTGCCAGCTCCAGGTAGGGAGATTCCTGGAGTCTATGGAAGTCAGGGTTTTGGGAGGGGAGAGGCCTCAGCTAAACAGAATTCCATAGAGCCCACCCTCCCAAGCAGTCATTTTCTCTGGGGGGGGAGAGAGATCTGTTGTCTGAAGTTCAGTTGTGATACCTGGCAATCTTCAGGCTCCACCTGGAGGTTGGCCACCCTAGGCATAGCAGTCGGTGCGTCAGAGCAGGGTCTGCCAGACCCAGATTCTTGCTGTAGAAGCTGACTGGGTGATTTTTGACCAGTCACAGACTTTCAGCTTAACCTACCTCATAGGGTAGGTCAAAAGGAAAATGATATAAGCTGCTTTGGTCCCATTGCAGAGAAAGACTACTTTTCCTCCTGGGGAACCATTGTTGCCAATCTCCAGGTGAGGGCTGGAGATCACTCAGAATTACGACTGCTCTCCAGATGGCATTGATCAGTTCCCCTGGAGAAAATGGTGGACTCTGTGTCCTTATACCCTGTTGAGATGCCCCCCCCCATGACAGCCAATGAGACATGGCAGTCAGGGCTTTACAGCATGGTATAGACAGCAGGTGTGTGGGGGAGGTGGAAAGCTGAACAGTGAGGGGGGGAAGGTAGGTTGATGATTGGCTGGGAAGGAGATAGGGTTGCCAACTCCAGGTGGGAAATCCCTGGAGATTTGAGGGATGAAGCCTGGAGTGGGTGAGGTTTGAGAAGGGGTGGGACCTCAGACAGGTACAATGCCATAGACTTCACCCTCCAAACCAGCCATTTCCTCCCTGGGAACCATTGTTGCCAATCTCCAGATGGGGGCTGGAGATCACTCAGAATTACAATTGCTCTTCAGGTAGCAGAGATCAGTTCCTTTTGGAGAAAATGGTGGACTCTCTGTCATTATACCCTGCTGAGGCCTCTTTCTAGAGCCCATTGTATTTATTTCCATAACAAGCCTTATTCCTAGTATACAATAAATATACTAAACATATGGACTGGATGGTCCATCGGCCTGATCCAACATGGCTTCTCTTATGTTCTTACAACTGATCTCCAGGCAACAGAGATCATCTCACCTGTAGGAAATGGCTGTTTTGGAAGGTGGATTCTATGGCATTATACTCCATTGAAGTCCCTCCCCTCCCCAAATCCTTACCTCCTCAGGCTCCACTCCCAAAATCTCCAGGTATTTCCCAACCTGAAGCTGGCAACCCTACCTACTTGGCTTCCAAGATCTGATGAGATCAGGCTATATCATGCCACCTTCCTTCCACTGTAGCTATACACACACACAGAAATAGCATAGAAAGTGGGGACGTTGGACCCCTCTGCCCCACCCCTCCCCCCCTGAACAACTTTGGCACTGAAAACTACAACTCATCAATACTATGCCAGGTGAAACATTTACAGATTCAACACTGCATAAGTGGGGCTGAGGGTAGAGGTCCCTACTCCCAACCATGTAATCATCACCCATTCAGGGGCAACAGTTGAGTAATATGAAGTCACGTGGATTGGCTCTGTGCATCTGGTAGTGGGCCTTCAACCATTACAGAAGCAATACAGAACAGCTGCTGTGTGTCATCTCAGTGGAACCACAACATAAGCTTTGGCAGCTAATAACAATGTTTTGTATTTCTATAGCATGCTTCAAAGGGTTCAAAGCATTTCCTATGATTTATCTCATTGATTCTTACAACTACAATTTAGAATTATCACCAGTACGGATGGGTGGGATGGGAGGTTGGGTGAGGCAATAGAGGTTTACTTAGAGACCTACAGGAGTAATCCTTACTGTAATACCCATTTGCATCATGGAGGCCACTGACATGACTCACGTACTTATTCTCCAAGCCAGTCCTGACTTTCCACCATCTCACTGGAACAGGATGAGCTTCAGAACAGCTCCATGCCATTAGTCATCCTGTTTATGTCTGCAGGGAACATTCATTCAGAAACGGCTGCCTCCATCACAGAAGAGTTTTGACTTGGAACCTCCCAGCTTTTTGTGATTGGCCTCAGCTGCTGCAGTAGCCATTTTTTGGTTGGCCAAACCACATTATACATACGCCATGGCAGCCATTTTCTGGTGGTTTGTACTGCCTGTTCTCAGAGTTCCAGAAGTGCCCGGAAGTTCAACAAAAAGTTAGGGACCTCTGCCCTGTAGCTAGGGGGTTCCAACCTCTTAGAGATGACAACTGATCTCCAGGCCATAGAGATCAGTTCTCCTGGAGAAAATGCCTACTTTGGAGGGTGGACCATATGCAATACATGCTGCTGATGTCCCACCCTTCACCAAACCTTCCCCCACTCCCCGGCTTCACGCCCCAAATCTTCAGGAATTTCCCAGCCTGGAATTGGCAACCCTAGCTGTAGCTACCTAGTATGTTCTTGCTGGAGGTGAGCGTTGAACTGTGGATTTCTCCAGTTCATTGATACAGCGGGGGTGGGGGGGGAGTAGAGGACGTGAGCATCTGAGCTGGCCCGTTAGACTAGGGATAGACTGTTAGACAGTTGGACCGCTCCAGGGGAACAGATCTCTATTGTCTAGAGATCAGTAGTAGTAGCAGGAGATGTCTAGGCACTTGAGTTGGACCCAAAGACTGCAGTGGACTATGAAAGGCGCTCAGTGTCCAGATTCACAGCATTCCTTGAGGAATTTCCATGCATCTTGTGCATCTTATCAGCAGTGTGCCTGTGTTTCACTGGGAAAATAGACTGGGCTTCTAGTAGCGTACTCATCTCAAAAGTTTCTCTTCCTGTCTATAATACTGTCATCAGAAATTCTCTTCATGTTTCATCTTCCAAGCCAAGCCTCCTTCAGGGAAAAATAATAATAATCAGTGCGCGGTCACCCATTTTGAGATTTGGTATCTATTTAACGCTTTGGTTTTTTAAGTGCTCAGGGAGAAATGAAGGCACGGAGATGCTGCGCTTTTCCAGTCCTCAGTCTGACAAGCAGATTTCCTCCTGCCATGATGCTGCACTTTCCCAGCATTGCCGAGATGCTCAAAAACCGTCCCTTTTTCATGTTTCATGTGGCACTTCCTGTGTCAAGGAAAAGGAACATGTAATTAGCTGGTGAAACATCAGGGCATGGAAAATTAGTAAGTGTCTGGATTTCATCCAGATCTTATTAATCAGGTTGTTGGAAAGGGATTTTTTAAAAAAAATATTTATCTCCCTTCCTATCCGTTCCCCTTCAGCAGCATGTAAAGTTGCGTGAGCGAAGCGGCCTTGAAAAATGTGTCAGCTGCAGACATCTGTTTGTTTCATTTTTATTTATCGCTGACATCTCCTGGCCGATTGCCTTGCTAACGAGGCTCGTTAAACACTGCAAACAAATAGGCTGGGGCTCAGACATAATGCTGCCTCATTAAACCATGCCCTTCCACATTTTAGATCCTGCTGGGGTATCAGTTCTATGGAAATTTTCATTGTATGCAGTACTGGGATATTGGGTTAATATAGCAGAGTTTGCCCAGTCATAGAAGCATATTATTGCATGCAGAAAATAAATCTCCCAAGAAGCACATTACACAAGTGAAATTTAGATTTATTCAAATAGATTCAGTTCGCACTGAGGTTGTAGTCGAAAGGAGAGAAGCCGAATCTAAAGCGTACTTTCCCTATTGCAAGTGGCCAGCCAAATCCGCCATCATGTATGTGGAAGTATGAGGACATGAGGGAACTAACCTTTAAAGTCCTGTGCAGTCAGGGACCAACATATCTACAGGACTGGGCCGCCAGGGAGAACCCCACCCCCAAATTGCCAGGATCACGGAGACGTGGCTGGCATGATCACCTCACCTGGAGGTGACATCTTCACGTTGGGCACGTTGTGGGGGGATGCTCTATCATTTGAGGGAAAACTCCATGGTTTTCCCTTGAATGATAGTGGTCTCACACCCAATGTGCCCAAAGCCAAAAAACTCCCAAAGACAGACAGGACTCCCTTCGCTGCAGCTAAGGCTGTTTTTACATCTGACTTTCCCGCTGGAATCATTCTAGTTCCAAAAAAACCTGCCCACACTTCTGTGCGGTGTGAAACCGGGCTGCTACTGAAATGTCCACATCTACTAATTGCCCTCCTGTGGTCAAGCTAGTATTCAACCAGCTTGATTCTGCTTTAAACAACTGCTGTTGATTAGGGCACTTAGACCCCCTGGAGTGAAATTTCACACCACTGTGAATTCAGCACAGGAAAAGACAGCAGTCAAACTACTTTAGAGGGGAGGTGTAAAATGACCCTAAGTTAGGACTTGGCAACCCTACTGTAGGATGGTCTCTCCCAATATGTTCCCTGGAGAGCTTTACGCTCGACAGAACAACATTTTCTGGTAATACCCAGCCTGAAAGACATCCACTTAACCTTGACCAGAGCCAGAGCTTTCTCAGCTCTGGCTCCAGCCTGGTGGAACACGCTCCCAGGTGAGATCAGGGCCCTGTGGGACTTACTACAATTCCACAGGGCCTGCAAAACGGAGCTGTTCTGCCAGGCCTTTGGTTGAAAAGGAAAGGAAAGTCACAGTCCAAAGAACACAATGCAAAAGACCAAAGGAAACTGTACAAAAACGCTATATTCAATCAAAATTCTATAATTTAAATATTAAAGAGATAGTGCATAGATATTACTAGAAGAATGGTCCATAGAAACAATCAGTTGACGAAAGTCTCTGGAATGGATCTTCGTTTCGAAGGAAACCTAAGGCATTACAAATCCTTGTATGCCCATGATTTACTTACTTTCCTTCTCTTCTTTTTGAAGAATATGTAATTTTTGAAGTTATATAGAAGTCATGTCGATTGCTTTGATTAATTTCATACACAAGAATTTGGAGACATCCTGATACTATGGTCTATGTTCAGATGAAGTTTCCTTCAAAACAAAGATCCGTTCCGAAGACTTTCGTCAACTGATTGTTTCTATGGACCATTCTTCTACTAATACCTATGCACTATCTCTTTAATATTTAAATTATAGAATTTTGATTGAATATAGCATTTTTGTACAGTTTCCTTTGGTCTTTTGCATTGAGGCCTTTGGTTGAGGCAGCGGGTGACTAATTACATTGGCCTCCCCTGCTCTAACCCACCTATGCTGTGCACCATATCAACCTGTACCATAGGTGGGGCTTGGGCTTCATCAGTGTTCCCACATTTAATTCTAGGGTTGCCAGCCTCCAGGCAGGGACTGGAGAGCTCCCGCTTTGACTAATGATCTCCAGCTGACAGAGATCAGCTCCCCTGGAGAAAATGTACATATAACAACACGGTCAAAAACTGTAACACTGTGCCCAAAAATATTTAACACATCAAAACATTCTTGTATTAAAAGTGTAGTACTCTAAACACCATTCAGATCCGTTCCAAAGACACCAATGTAAATAGTCAAATACGGTTCAACAAATTCCTAACAGATAATAAACGTCCACAAAACTAAGAGGAGTAACAGTTGATAGATGTTCACAAAACACAGTTGCTAAGAGGTGTGGCGATGGAACGCCCAGGTTCCCATCTGTTTCCTTTCAGGACTTCGTCAGGCCACCTCCGGAGGCCACCTCTGCTCCCCAATGTGATGACATCACTTCTGAGTGACATCATCAGACTGGGGACATCCCCCCCTCAGTAATGCTGTCAGTTAGCACTGCCATAGGTTCCTGTTGACTGTTCTTATCAATAATTCGGTTGCATCAGTATCATGTACCAGTGCTAAGGGTTTTATCGTCTATCCTGATGGTCTATTAACTTTGCCTTTGTTTTGAGTTCCATACTGACTCCTCTAGGTCCCGGACGGGAGATAGCACCAGGGGAGTGACTCCCACCACAGGAATACGCTTCTTGATCACTCTGTGCATGCTCGCTGCTCATTAGCTTTTCTTCACGCTTATCTCTCTTTCGCTGTTCCCTAGCTCATGGCCTTGAGCTGAATGCCTCCTGCTATGTGTTATATTATTCACAGGTGCTATGTGCTCCTTTGCTTGATTTTTCCTTGGGAACATCCGCCCCACAAATCCTAACAGTGTCCTTGCCTGGAAACCTAATTTACCGCGCTTTCCTTGGGAATAGTGGGCCAGTATATTTGGGTGCCAATAATCCTCCCAATTGATTGGTGGATGTTAAGGGGGGCTTATTTCATATCAAGTATAATTGTAGTTGTATTCCTATGCTTGGGCATTACTAACAGAAGAAGTGTATTTGACCAACAAGATCTTTTCTGCAAATAAAGGACTTTCTGTTTAAGGAGACCTGTTGTGGACTACATCTATAGGCACAGTCTGACAAATGCCACCCCTCCCCCAAGTCCCCTGCTGGCAACCCTATTTGGCAATCCAGTATCTAGAAGCATGCATCTGGCCATTTCAACTAAGGTGCAGTTCTTCCTTTCTGCTGTTTCATGTTGTTTAACTGTGTATGGCACAGTGGTCTGGTGCTCTATACCCTGTTCCTTTAGGTACTTCTCCACATCTTTGCTTGTAGACTCCCCCCATTGTCTGTGTGGAGTGTTTGTGGTTTCCTTTGAAACTTATTGTTGCCTGCTGCCAACAGCCTGCAGCAGGCAACAGCTATTGTTGCCTGCTGCCAACACAATTCCCAAGCATTTCACACTTTTGTTTCAGAAGATACAGCCCAGACAGAAGGCTCCTCTCTGGAGCATACAGAAAATTTTTCACAAGGGGTTCACATGCTCCTTAAGATGGCCCACAGTACTTTAAGAATACATATCCAATTCCTTCTACGGTGATGCTTTTTCCATCAGCAAGGAAGATCTTCCTCTTTGTGCTGAGATCAAGATCTGTGAAGAATTCCTGGTTGCTTGTGGTGCCTGAATCAGTATACCATCCATTTGACGTGTTGCTCTGCATAGCTTTTAGACATCCATCCCATTCTTCATCTACAGATTCACTTGCAGCTTTCTTAGCTTTTTCTTTGTGTGAGTCCGTCATTTGTTTTTTCTGTTTATCTCTCCAGATTGAACAATTCTTTTGCAGATGTCTAGCCTTTTTGCAGCAGTAACACACTCTGGTTTCTGTCACATGCTTTATTGTCTCATTTACCCTGAGAACTGTTTCTGGTTTTTCATTGATGAGTGGGCCATATGACTCTGGAAGATCGTGCAGTAATAGTGACACTATCAGATTGTCTTTCTTTTTTTCTCCAAGCCCATGCAGCTGTTCCACAATTTCTAGCATGGAATTTACATGTTCGTGCATATCTTGCTCTCTGCCGAGTCTCATTGTATACAGTTTACGCAGCAGATACAGCTTGCTGTTTAAGTTTGAATGCTTATGCACTTTCTGGACTGCATTCCACATACCTGTAGCTGTTTCTTCTTTCCTTATGTGGATCAGCTGATCATTTTCCACCAACAGGCTTTATAGTTGCCTTTGCTTACCTGTTTTTCTTGTCCCATTCTGCAGGATCATAGGCTGGTCTGTCAGTGCTTAAAACATCCCAGAGATCATCTTTGCACAGCAGCATTTCCAGTTTGAACTTCCACAACTGATAATTGCTATCATTCAGTTTGGCCACCACAAACTTAATATCAGCACTTCCTCTGGATTGTACATGCCCCTCCTTTCTCTTAGTGATTCACAGTTATAGCTTTCTTGCAATTTATCCTGAGGTCTGGGCCCATGACCTGTTGGCAAAGTTCAAGAAATAACCCAATCTAAGGGGACAGGGTAAAAATCAAAACAGCCTGGAATGGGCCGGAATGGGCATTAAACAATCAATAGTGCTGCAATAACCAGGGGGGTTATAATGCTCAAGAACAATGTTTTAGAAAAGAAAACATGGAACTCTCATGCTTTTATTAACACTTTTTAGGCCAAAATGCCACTGGAACACCCCAGAACAGGCTGGAACAGGCATTAAACTAACAATAGTATTGCCAAAAAAACCCAAAAAACAATAGGATGCATTACAGACTCTCAACAACAATAATTTAGAAAAGAAAATGCAGAACTCTTGCACTTTTATTAACCCTTTCTAGCCCAAAATGCCTCCAGAATACCTGGGAACAAGCCAGAATAGGCAGTAAACAAACAACAGAACCAAAAAGAACCCCAGTGTGATGCATTACACACACTTGAGACCATATTTTAGAAAAGAGAATGCAGAACTCTCGCATTTTATTAATCCTTTCCAGCCCAAAATGCCTCCAGAACACCCCGGAACATGCCAGAATGGGCATTAAACAAACAATAGTATGCAAAAAACCCCAAAACAAAAACCTCAACTCAACAACAGTGGGATGCTTTACAGACACACTCAAGAACAATATTTTAGAAAAGAAAATGCAGATCTTTTGTGCTTTTATTAACCCTTTCGAGGCCAAAATGCCTTCGGAACACCCCAGGCAAGCAACACAAGGGAACACAGTGTACAGAATACAGAAATAAAAATATAACAAACCATTCTCTAAAAATATATTATTACACATATTTTAGGGTCATATGAATTTTATACAATTATGTACTAACAGCAATAGTCTTATATTTTGTACATGCCAATATTAATAAAGGTACAAAACCATTCAGGTTAATAAAAGGGTTAATAAAAGCACAAGATTTCTGTATTTTCTTTTCTAAAATTGTTCTTGAGTGTCTGTAATGCATCCCATTGTTTTTTGTGGTACTATTTTTTTACTTTATGCTCATTCTGGCCTGTTCTGGGGTGTTCCGGAGACATTTTGGCCTGTATCGTATACTAATCAGATCATACTCCTGCCTCAGTAATCACACTGACATGTGACCCATAATTTTAATTTCCTTTTCTCCTAGACAGGGGGGACAGAAGATACCTGGAATGGAGACTTTTAACAATCTTATTTTAATAAAATACCAATAAATACCAATAAAATCATTTCTGAAGAAGTACAGTGAGTTTCAAACTGTTACTGGGATACTGAGAGTTCTTGGGAGCTTACTAGGCATTCCTCAGTCTTGTCCCCCATAGTGGGGGGACAAAATTTTCTACAAGCTGTCATCAACCCTTGAGGGTCATGACAAGCAAATAATTTCAAATGATCGACTGTGTCCTGGTGGTGTCAAGAATGTAGCCCACATATTTTTGTTGTGTAGTTTCTACAAAGCAGTTAGAGATGAATTGTTCCACTCTTGGCAAAGATACTAGGCCAGCTGGCCGAAAAGCTAGTTACACTACTTCTTGCTGGGAACACAATGTACCTATTACTGACAGAGTGACTATATTTTTTAACCTGACCACTGAGACAACACTAGATCTTGGATATAGAAAGAATTATTTTAACCATATAGAAAGAATTCTGTTAAAATAACTTTTGACAACCAGTGTGGTGTGATGGTTAGATTGTCAGACCAGGATTTAAGAGACCCCAGTTTGAATCCCCACTATTCCATGGAAGCTCAGCAGGTGACCTTGGGCTAGCCACACAGTCTCAGCCTTACCTACCTCAGAGGGTTGTTGTGGGGTTAAAATGGAGGAGAGGAGAATGATATGAGCTGTTTTGGGTCCCCATTGGAAGACAGGTGGAGTATCGATTGTGCTTAGTTTTGTGGGAAGCTTCCTCGAGGGCTGTGCTGTGAGCCAGGGGGCAGGGAAGATACAGGAGAAAGGGTGTTCCATAGCTGCCAACCTGCAAATGGGCAAAAGCAACAACTGCTTGGAAACGTGCCTTCTCTGTTGTGGCCCCACCTTGTGAAACGGCCTGCAGGAGAAGGTCAGGAAGGTTCCCACTCTCATGGTTTTCTACAAACCATGCAAAACTGAATTGTTCAAGAGGGCTTTTCTATGCAGGCAATAGACTTGCCCTATACTAAATGATTCATAAAGTTACTTGAATAAATTAATTGGGACTGTGGACTATACTACCCTATCTAGCTTGCTGAAACTAGGATCCTACTATAGAATTTTGCATCATTTCATGTGTCATGTTAATACTTATGCTTCGCTTTCACCCTAATCCTATTGCATTGTTTGTTGGCCCATCCATCAATAGTATTGACTCACTGTGTAATTCACCCTTCAATTGGAGCCTCAGAGCGGCGTACAGTCTCCTTCCCTTCCTTTCCCCACAACAGAGCACCCTGTGCTCTTGAGAGAACAGCTCTGAGAGAACTTGTGACTGACTCAAGAGTCAGCTTGTCCATCATTTTAACCTATGAGCAAGCATGACATCCAATTTAATCTATGGACAAGCATGTCTCCCATTGTTCCGTATGTGTAAGCATGAGCATCATTTTATGTTATGGACAAGCGTGTCATCCATTTTAACCAAAGGGCAAGCATGGTCCCCACTGTTCCCTATGGGCAGGTATGTCCTCTATTTTAACTCCGGGGAAGCATGCCTACCATTGTTCTCTATAGGCCGGAATGCCCCCCATTGTTCCTTACGGGCATCCATGCCCACCACTGTCCCCTGTGGACAAATGTGTCCCCCATTGTTCCATATGGGTAGGCCTGTCCTCCATTTTTTACCTATCAGTACGTGTATGTGACATTGTTCCCTACAGGTAAGCATGTGCACCATTTTTTATCTATGAGCAGGCATGTCCTCCATTTTTTACCTATGGGTAAGCATGTGCACCATTGTTCCCTATGGGTAGGCATGTGCCGCTTGATTCCCTATGGGCATGCATGTCCTCCATTTTAACCTACGTAGAAACATGTGCACCATTCTCCCTTATTAGCAGTCATGTCCCCCATTGTTCACTATGGGCAAGCTTGTCTTCCGTGGTTCCCTACGGGCAAGCATGATCATAACTTATGGGCAAACGTAGCTGAGCTTTCTGAGTACCATCCCGGATGGGTATAGCTCTGTTTTTTGACTCTTCGCTTTGACACTTGTTTGGGCTGGTTTCCTTGCCTGTTTCTTTATGTTGTTATCCATGAAAATAGGCCTGAGATGAAGGTACAGATTGGTCTAACATCTGCAGAGAACTGCAATGACATTTCTACCCAGGGGTCCGTTGGGGCCGGAGCGAGGCGGAGCAAAGCTCCGCCACCTCAGGAGTGGCCACTAGGGCAGCCATGGGCCGAATCAGATTCTCTGATCTGATTCAGCCTGCTGCCGAATTGCCGCCGAAATTCGGCAGCAATTTTAAAAGCGACTGGAGGGGAGGGGTTTTGAGGGAGAGGCTCCAAACTTGCAGGGTAGCTGCTGGGGCCTCTTCTCGAAATACCCACCAATTTTCAAGAAGATTGGACTAGGGGGTCCAATTCTACGGGCCCCCAAACAGGTTGCCCCATTCCCTCCATTGTTCTCTATGGGAGGAAAAAAGTTAACATTCTGAAGGTGGGGACATTAACACCTGAAGGTGGGAACCCTATTGCAAGTCCTCCAGGTTCTCCCTTGCTCTATCGAGTCTCTTCTGTTTCGATCAGCCCTTTCCCCTTCCTCCAGCTTTCCTACGCTCTCTCACACAGCTGGTTCAGGAGGAGATGATGCACAAGCACAAATCAGCTCACAGAAATGTGGGACATAATTCTGGGGAGATTATTATATTCACATCCCTGTTGTTATCATCAGTGTGCCTGTTACTACAGCTGGCAAATTAGCATGTCTAGATGAAAGACTGCTTATTTAAAGCCAAACCAAAAAGGTGCCACTCTATTGAGGGAAGAGAGAGCATCGATGTTGCTGCATCAGAATGGGGATTTCACCACCACACATATCCCGCACGCACTCAATACACCTGCAAGCTCCATCTGTCTCTGTGGATATTGTAAAAATTATTTAGACATCACTGGAATCGGGCGAGAAGCAATGAGATAAAAGCTCTGCTTTATGGGTGCTCTCCGTAGCTCTCCTCTCAGTGCCGTAAATACCTCTGGCAGCTGCTGGGAGAGATGTGTCACCACAAAATGGAGGAGGCTATTCATTTGTACCCAGTGTTTATTACCCAGTCCCTCCACACCAACCCCCCCCCCCCCCCATGTTTTAACTCGACACTAAAGGAACCTGAAATCCTTTGAATCTGAGCACCTTACATCTACAATAATGCAGTTCATCCGTATATGGGTGTTTCCGCCTTTATGGCTTCTTGTGGATATGGGGGGGGGGGGGGCCCTTCTGCAACTCACCCGTTGGTCTCAGGGCAGGTGACTCCCAGGCTTGGTGGAAATCTCTACAGGACTCTTGGCTGCTGAAGAATACTGGACTCGAGAGGTCGGTAATGTGATTTTCAGCATAGCTCTTTTTATTAGGGGTCAGGAACAAGCATGAGGGAGAGTGGTCGGGGAGCCTGCTTATATTTACAGGTAAACCGCACCCCCGACTTTGCCCCCCACGGGGGATTGGGTAAACAGGGATTAAGCTCCCGTCAGAGGCTATCATAGGTACATTTGAATATCCTCAGCCACTGATAGAGGGACAATCAGGATCCGAGGGTCCATAGTTCTCTGGGGATGAAGCTCAGGCAGGTAACACTTAGCCTTATAGGTGACATGTCACAGGGTGCATACAGGAAGTAATTTTACACTTGGGAATCATTTAAGTTCAAACTAGAAAATTGTGTACAGGACATAACACCCCTCCCCCCGTAGTCCAGGCCCACCCTAGCAAACAAAGACTTTCAAGTAGGTCAGTCTTTTCCATTCCCTTCCTGACTGACAGAGGCCGTAGCAGGCAGTACCGGAACCGGGTGTTCAATCACAGGAGCCAGGGTGGCTGGAGCCGGGGTGTCAGGAATTGCCTCCGGCTGGCTGGCCACTGAGGTTGGTGAGGCCAGCAGGGGCTCCTGGGGGACGGGTCCAGAATGGCAGCCCTGAGTCGGGTCTGGACCTTCTGGAATGGCAGCCCTGGACCAACCTGTAGAAGGGGGAGAGTCTGCGCAGCGTCGTAGCTGGTCTACGTGATGTCGCCATACTTGCCCATCCTCAATGGCAACCTTGTATGAGAGAGGCCCATTGACATGGGTGACCCGGGCCAGAACCCACAGGGGACCCTGCACATAGTTCCTCGCATACACGGGGTCTTCAGGGTAGAAACCTCTTGGAGCTTGGGGCATGTTGGGCTCCTTTGTGCTGCTCACTGCTCGGTCAGGGTGCAGGTGGTAGAGCTGGGATGTCAGCCATCATCCCATGAGGAGTTCCACTGGGCTGCGACTGGTGGCAGTGTGAGACATAGTGCGCTGACCGAAAAGGAAGGCTGTCAACTTGTACTCCCAGTCCCCATGGTCCATTCTCCGCAGCGCCTCTTTCTTTGTGCAAACCATCCTCTTGGCTTGGCCGTTGGTAGCTGGATGGAAGGGGGCAGACCTTACTTGTCTGATGCCATGTAGCTCTGTGAATCGCAGGAACTCAGAGGAGGTGAAGGCTGTGCCGTTGTCAGAGACCAGCGTGTCCAGCAGCCCATGCGTGCAGAATATGTGCCACATTGCGTGGATGGCGGCTTCAGATGATGTTGCCTTCATGGGGGCAACCTCCAGCCATTTGCTGTAACTGTCTACAAGGATGAAAAACAACTGCCCCTGGATAGGTCCCGCAAAATCGACATGGACCCGGGACCATGGCCCCTGAGCCGACTCCCAGGGGCGGACTGGTGCATGGGGAGGATCAGGATGAGACTCCTGACATTTTGCACAATGGCAAAAATGTTGGATAAGGCCAAACTGGACTATAAAAAACAAGCAGACAAGGGGAGGGCGCCTGGGTGGGAACTGCATCCTGGGGATTTGGTGTATTTGTCAACCAAGAACATTCAGGGACTCCAACCCAGCTGCAAATTGGGCTGGAAATATTTTGGTCTGTTCAAAGTGCTTCATAAGATCAATGAGGTCATTGTGGAACTTGAATTGCCTACATTGCTGAAATCTTTGCATCCCATCTTCCATTTTATTGAAATGAGACCCTGGGCCAAACATGTTGAGAGACCAGCAACTGACTCCTCCTCTGATGATGATGAATGGTGAACCCCACTATGAAGTTGCACAGATTCTGGACTCTAAATTGAAGCGGGGTCGGTTGTATTATTTGGTGCAGTGGAAGGAATTTGGGCCTGGGAGAAATGAATGGGTTGCTGTTGAACATGTTAACACTCCTGCATTGCTTCGTGCCTTCCATAAATTATACCCATTGAAACCTGGTGGGGTGGAAGGAGTTTTAGGGAGGCAGAATGTCAGCTGATGCTGCCATCCCCTGCCCGGGAGGTGGCATAAGTCACCCTGTGACGTCGGGTGCATGGAGTGTTATGTTATGCTTCTCATAGCTTGCTTATCACTCCCTGCTCAGCTCTGACCTTGGGAGACTGTTGGTGTCTGGCTATGTATCTTCCCACGTTTTCCATGAGAACCTGAAGCCAGTATTTGGGTGCCTTTCTCTTGATTTATATGATTGGTTACATTCCTTTGCAAGATCTCTTTGAATTTTGTATAATTGCCCTGCCCTGGGATCGTTCTAACCATTACTGACACAGAACATGTAGATGACCACAACAGACCTTTCTCAATAAAGACTACCTTTCTTTTTAAGGATGCTGCTTGTTGGTGACTGACTCTGTAGGACTCTCACACATTGGCCTGATGAAACACTGGCTTTTCTTATGTTCTTATGACAGAATAAAACCCTTTGAGGAATGCTAAAAGGGGTGAGTCTGATCATGATTCTCTGTTACAAAGTAATATGGATCAATTAGAAGTTGGACAACAGTGGATTGAACTGCACATCTAACCTCAGCCTTTCTAGGTTTTGCTACAAAAATGAACAACTATGTTTGCCAAGTCAAAATAAGGCAACATTAATCCATACAAATAATACCATAACCAGAGGGTAAGGATCCCAGAGAACCACTACATCCATGAGTTATTCACATACATTCCCTAGAAGTCAGATCGCACCACATAAATGCGACTCCCTGTGAGAATGTCCCAAGAGGTGTAATCCACAACAGGTCTCATGAAGCAGTAAGTCCTTTATTTGCAGAGAAGATCATTGGAGTCAAACACTTTCACTGTTAGTAATACTGGGTTTAGGGATTACAGGTATTGCTATGCTGGATACGAAATATGGCTTAAAGATATTCTACCAATCACCAGACAGGATTTTAGGCGCTCAAATATACTGGCTGACAGTTCCCATAGAAAACGCGGGGGGAAAAGGTTCCCAGAAAATAATGATGTTGAACATCTCTAAAGTTCAGTTCTCAAGGCATGGATAAGAAGAATACAAAACACCTGTGTGTTTGGCTTTCATATAATTGCAAGCATTTCCTTTCAAGGACAGGGCACAGAGATAGCAGGGAAGAGCAAAGCACTGAGACACGCATGCACAAACCGAGCTAAGCAAGCAAGCAAAGCACACATTCCTGAGGAGGGAGTCATGGCCCCGTTGAGAACTCCCGGGCTGGACCTGTCACCAAATAGGAGGAAAAAACAAATGACAGCCAATAACCTTTTCAGTAGCAGTAACACAGTTATTGAACAAAATTTTATGGCAGTTAACTGACACTCCCACACTGCTCAGTGTTAGGGTTGCCAGCCTCTAGGTGGTGGCTGAAGAACTTCTGGGATTACAGGTGATCCCCAGACAACATAGATCAATTAACCTGGGAAAAAATGGCCACTTTGGAAGGTGGACTCTATGGCATTATAACCCACTGAAATTCCTCCCCTTCCTAACCTCAACCCTCCTAAGACTCCATCCCCAAAATCTCCAGGTATTTCCCATCCCAGAGCTGGCAACCCTACTCTGCTGCAAAGTGAATGTCTTTCTACTATGAAACTAGGTAGGCAGGGCTGCTGCACCCACAGCCTACTAAAGGTTAGATTAGTAGGCTGTCTGGGTGCTCCTAAACCCCTGAGAGGTTATTATCAAAAGGAGAGATCTCTGTCTTGTGCATGTCCATGTCCCTAAGAAACAACATTCTTGGGCAGGGTTGCCAGCCAGTTTGCCCAGCAAGGCAGGATATAAATTGAAACAAATAAATAAATAAGGTGGGCCTGGAGATCTCCTAGAATTACAACTCATCTCCAGACCACTGAGACCAGTTCCCCTGGAGAAAACGGCTACTTTGGAGGGTGGACTCTATGGCATTAAAACCTACTGAGGTCCCTCCTCTTCCCAAACCCCACCCTCCTCAATAGGGCTACCAGGTCCCCTGGGGGGTGAGGGTTTGCCCACTCAAAGGGCCCCAGACCTGCTGGCACAGAAACTCTCAGTGACCCGGGTTGGAAACAATTGGTTTTATGTATTTATGCTCTGCCTTTTCTCCCCAGCTTGCTTTGTTCTCCCATTTCATCCTCACAACAACCCTGTGGGGTAGGCTTGGCTGGGAGTCTGGGAGATAGACAGACAGACAGACAGACAGACAGACAAGCCTGTGTCAGAATTCCAGAGGTGCCCGTGGGTTCAGAAAGTTCAGGGACCTCAATCTAGCCTGGTGAAGAGTTACAGTCAGGGGTCATTTCGTAGAAAAAGAGGTGCAGGAGCTCATTAGCATAACTCATTTGCATAACTCATTTGCATATGCCATGCCCCCTAACATGCCGGAAGTGTGTCAGAAGGCAACACCCACCCCTCAGGCTCCACTCCACAGGTGAGTGAAACTGACCTGCTCTTCCTCCATTCCCTTCCCCATCCAATACTTTGTGCAATAAAAATAAGCGTAAAGAACACACCCTCGTTCTCTTCCTGCTCCCTTGAAACCACCAGGTTTCAAGTAGATTTGAGATACCCAGGACATGTGCACCACCCATCCCTTTCCCTTCCCTTCCCCTCCCCCCAACAAGACACCCTGTGAGGTAGGTGGGGCTGAGAGAGGTCTTTTGAGAACTACTCATGAGAGAACAGCTTTGAGACAACTTGTGACTGGACCAAGGTCACACCAGCAGCTGCATGTGGAGGAGTGGGGAATCAAACCTGGTTCCCCCAGATTAGAGTCCAACTCCTGACCACTACACCAAACTGATGGGGTGGAAGCTGCTGAAGGGTTGGTGAAATTTCTCCAGTACTTATGTGCCATGTGCCCAGATAAAAAATGGTAGACTTAGAAAATTTATATGCCACCTTGAGCAAGTCTCTGGAAAAGCAGCACACAATCATAAAAGGAACAATTATAAAGTTATCAATATTAAAACAAAACATTAAAAACAATAAAGACCCTAGCAGGGCTTTCCCCGGGGCGCTGCGCCTCTGCACTGCTCGAGGAAGCTGAGGAGGGGGCGGGGCTTGGTCATGTGCCCGCCCCCTGGGCTCCTCATTCCCGGAGCTGCGCTCCTGTGCGCTCCCGCTCCAACGGACCCCTGGTTACAGTTAACTTGGAAGTTCACACAGTTATAGTTGCCAACCTCCAAGCAGGGCCTGGAGACCTCCTGGAATTATAGCTGATCTCCAGACAGCAGAGATCAGTCTCTTTGGAGGAAATGGCTGCTTTGGAGGGTGGATTATACCTCACTCAGGTCTATCCCCTCCCTAAACCCTGCCATCCCCTGGCTCCACCCTCAGATCTCTAAGAACTTTCTGCCCCAGAGCTGGCAACTGTAACGTTGTGTCAGTTTTAAGGTTGCCAACCTCCAGGTGGCATCTGGAGAGCTCCCACTATTACAATTGATTTCCAGACAACCAAGATCGGTTCCCCTGGAAAAAACTAGCTGCTTTGGAATGTGGACTCTATGGCACTATACCCTGCTGACTCCCTTCCCTCCCCAAACCACACCTTCCCCAGGCTTCACCCCCAAAACCTCCACCCCCATCCCAGAGCTGGCAACCCTAGTCAGTTTGGTTGGTCCAAATGAAAAGTATGACATGGATTTATTTTCCAAACACAGGCTGTGCTTTTAAACAAGTCTTTCTATGTTCACATCTGTGAAAGGAATGTGTGTTTCCCTCCCCCCCTTTAAATATCCCCAATGGAGTTCCTATTGAGCCTTCCTAATAGATCAGGAGGGATATAACTAGGTAAAGTCATGGTGGCTTCAGTCAGGAGCCCCTCACACTTTCTGATCTCCGTTCCACTCCCCGGAGGGTTAAGGGAGAAGGGAACCTTTCCCCCCCAGAGAGAGTTATTTCCATTAAGCTGCTAAAAATAAGATTACCCCAGCAAACAATGACAAATGGATCCCTTTAGGGAAGCATCATGCATCATTTAATAGATGATGTTTTTGCAGGTTGAATGGGGTTTCCCAACCAAGCCCTCCACCCGCCCCAGTGTATGTACAGAGCATCAAAAAATGCCATTTACACCTGATGCGCCTTTAGATTTATGCAGAATATCTGCCTGCAATAGCAAACCTACCCCATCCACGTTTGCATTTTGTATAGATGACTATTTCAGGTATGAATGAAAAATGGTTTGCCAGCATTACCCCAATGCAAACGTATCTTATTCTGTAGAGAAGTATTAAAGGTAGCATAAAGCCCAGCGGGTAGATAACAAGGCCCCATCTTGGAAGTATAAATGAGGACTATTCTAAACTTGGATACCCCAAACCATAGTTGCATTCCACAGCTGTGTCCAGTGTTCCCAATAAGAGAACTTGTGCTATGATCAAGCAGACGAGTTCTTGCTAAGCAGATGTGTTGTACCATAGCTAGTTGCCGTCAGACCCTGGAATGGAGAGAGAAGACCCACATCCAGTGTTCCCTCTAAGCTGAGTTTGTGTAAGCTAGCTCAGTTTTTTAGCCTCTGGCTCACACAGTTTTGTCTTAGCTCAGGGAGGATGGCCCCAAAGCAAACTAATTGATGCAGCAGCTGAAATGGCTCGCTCACAACTTTCATGCCAGTAGCTCACAAAGTGGAATTTTTGCTCACAAGACTCCACAGCTCAGAGGGAGCTTTGCACATCCCTTTCCATATATCAGATTCGTGATATATAATCTTTGCTCTTCATGACTCACATAACACAAAAATGTGCTGAGGAAGTCCTACTATCCAGGGCTGCGTTCAGACTAGCCGTTTGGCCCATTATAGGCACTGTTTACAAACGAATTAACAAATGGGCCCAGTCACACAGCCACAGCTGTCGGCCATTCCCCAGTTGTACTCAACCCATCCTACAATGAGTTGGAACTGGAGCAAATAGCCACTACATAACATGTGGTGCTTTTGATTCCCCGTGCAATCATTGCACGTGGCCGGATGTCTGAATGTGGGGGAGCGCAAACAGAACGGATTAGCAGTCTGAACCTGCAGTCTGATCCATTCCTGCTGCTAGGGTGGTTTTTCTGGAGTTTTCACTATGTACACACATGGGCACATATGCACATGCATGCACACCTATGCACATGCATGAGCGCAAATGCACACATGCATTTTTAAAATGATTGGGTAGCATGCTCTGTGGCTGAGGTGCTGCAGTAATGTGGATGCTTGACCATGGGATATCTGTGTGGGTAACACACAGCAGGGTGTGCTGTCTGGATAATATGCCACACAATGCTTTAAACTGGTACAATTAGAGGCGGTGCTATATCATGCCAAGCTGCCAGTCTGACTACAGCCCAGATCTACCAAGGGTTACCATGGGCTACTAGGGAACAAGGAAGATTCCTTCTGTGCATGCTTACATGGGGGGGGGGGGGATCACCTGTTCACATTGTTGTTGTTGTTCACTCGCACAGTCGAGTCCGACTTTTCGCGACCCCATGGACCACATCACACCAGGCCCTCCTGTCTTCCGTTGTGCTTCGAACTTTGCTTAATTTCATGTTTGTTGCCTTGCTAACACTGTCTAATCATCGCATCCTTTGCCGTCCCCTTCTTCTTTGACCTTCAATCGTTCCCAGCATCAGGGTCTTCTCCAGGGAGTGCTCCCTTCTCATTTGGTGGCCAAAGTATTTGAGCTTCAACTTCAGTATATGTCCTTCCATTGAACAGTCAGGATTGATTTCTTTTAGGATTGACTGATTTGATCTCCTTGCAGTCCAAGAGACTTTCAGGAGTCTTCTCCAGTGCCATAATTCAAAAGCATCTGTTCTTCGGCACTCGACCTTCCTTATAGTCCAACTCTCGCTGTCATACATTACTACTGGGAATACCATTGTTTTGACCATACGAACTTTTGTTGGCAGGGTGATGTCTTTATTTTTTTTTTATGCTGTCTAGGTTTGCCATCACTTTCCTCCCAAGGAGCAAGTGCCTTTTAATTTCATGGCTGCAGTCGCCATCTGCAGTGATCTTGGATCCTAGGAATATGAGGTCTGTCACTGTGTCCATGACTTCCCGTTCTATTTGCCAAGGAGTGATGGGGCCGGATGCCATGGTCTTAGTTTTTTTGATGTTGAGTTTCAAGCCAACTTTTATGCTCTCCTCTTTCATCCTCAGCAAGAGGCTCTTGGGGTCCTCTTCACTTTCTGCCATTAGAGTGGTATTGTCTGCATATCTGAGGTTGCTGATGTTTTCCCCAGCAATCTTAATTCCAGTTTGTGATTCATCCAGGCCGGCATTTCGCATGATGTACTCTGCATATAAATTAAATAAGCAAGGTGACAATATACATCCTTGTCATACTCCTTTTCCAGTGCTAAACCAATCAGTTATTCCATATCCAGTTCTAACTGTTGCTTCTTGACCCTTCTGCAGGCTTCTCAAGAGACATGTGAGGTGGTCTGGTACTCCCATCTCTTTAAGGACTTGCCATAGTTTGTTGTGATCCACACAATCAAAGGCTTTAGCATAGTCAGTGAAGCAGATGTTTTTCTGATACTCTCTTGTTTTCTCCATAATCCAGCAAATGTTGGCAATTTGATCTCTAGTTCCTCTATGTCTTCAAAACCCTGCTTGTACTTCTGGCAGTTCTCTATCCACATACTGCTGAAGCCTAGCTTGTAGAATTTTGAGCATGACCTTGCTAGTGTGTGCAATAAATGCAATTGTGCAATAGTTTGAACATTCCTTGGCATCACCCTTCTTTGGGATTGGAATGTAAACTGACCTTTTCCAATCCTGTGGCCACTGTTGTGGTTTCCAAATTTGCTGGCAAATTGAGTCAGCATTATCTTTTAAGTGGTTGTCAAGGACATTGATGTCCTTCTTGTATAGTTCTTCTGTGTATTCTTGCCATCTTTTCCTGATCTCTCCTGCTTCTGTTAGGTCCCTACCATTGTTGTCCTTTATCATGGCCAGCTTTGCATGGAATGTTCCCTTGATTTCTCCAATTTTCTTAAAGAGATCTCTAGTCCTTCCCATTCTATTGTTTTCCTTTATTACTTTGCATTGTTCATTCAGGAAAGCCTCCTTATCTCTCCTTGCTGTTCTCTGGAAATCTGCATTCAGTTGGGTAAATTCTTTTCACCTTTGCCTTTTGCTTTCCTTCTTTCCTCTGCTATTTGTAAAGCCTCATCAGACAGCCACTTTGCTTTCTTGCATTTCTTCTTTCTTTGGGATAGTAGTGATTGCTGCCTCCTGTACAATGTCACAAACCTCTGTCCATAGTTCCTCAGGCATTCCATCTATCAAATCTAGTCCCTTAAACTTATTCTTCACCTCCATTGTATATTCATCCGGGATGTGATCTAGGTCAAACCTGAATGGTCTAGTGGTTTCCCCAACTTTCTTCAGTTTAAGTCTGAATTTTGCAATGAGCTCATAATCTGAGCTCCAGGTCTTGTTTTTACTGACTGTATAGAGCTTCTCCATCTTTGGCTCCAAATGATATAATCAATCTGATTTTGGTGTTGTTCATGTGATGTCCATGTGTAGAGTCGCCTCTTATGTTGTTGGAAGAGGGTGTTCGCTATGATCAGTGTGTTCTTTGACAAAACTCTGTTAGCCTTTGCCCTGCTTCATTTTGTTCTCCAAGGCCAAACTTGTCTGTTATTCCGTTTACCTTTTGACTTCCTACTTTAGCATTCCAGTCCCCCATGATGAGGAGGACATCTTTTTTTGGTGTTAGTTCTCTGAGGTGTTGTAGGTCTTCATAGAACCGGTCCACTTCAGCCTCTTCTGCATCAGTGGTTGGGGCATAGACTTGGATTACTGTCATGTTGAATGGTTTCCCTTGGATTCAGACCGAGATCATTCTATCATTTTTGAGATTGTATCCCATTACTGCCTTTCACACTCTTTTGTTGAGTATAAAGACCACACCATTTTTTCTACGATATTCTTGGCAGCAGTAGTAATTATGATAGTCTTCTGAGTTAAATTTGCCCATTCCCGTCCACTTTAGTTCACTGATTCCCAAGATGTCGATGTTCAATCTTGCCATCTCATTTTTTACCATGTCAAGCTTACCTTAATTCATAGATTTTACATTCCAGGTTCCTGTGCAGTATTGGTATTTGCAGCATTGGACTTTCCATTCAGACACATTCACAACTGAGCGTCCTTTTGGTTTTGGCCCAGCCACTTCCTAGAGGGACTGCTAGCAATTACAGAAACCTCAAGATTACAGGTATCTTGCTGAGTGAGAGCAAAATGAGGTAGGTGGAGGGTCTGGTTTCTCAAGGCCCCCAGAGCTAACTGGGCCCAGGGGATATTGTTCCCTTGGTCCCCCTCTCTGCAATACGGCATCAATCCCCAACCCAACCAGCCAATGACTGGAGTCAATGAAGTCATCAGAGCCCAGGGGGAAGTCCTCTTGCAACAGTTAAACTGATAGTGTCTCTTTTATGCCGTGTAGGTAGGGTTGCCACCTCTAGGTGGGGAAATACCTGGAAATGTTCGTGATGGAGCCTGGGGTGGGCAAGGTTTGGGGAGGAGAGGGACCTCAGCAGGGTACAATGCTATAGAGTCCACCCTCAGCTCCAGGGAAGCTGATCTCTGTTGTCTGGGGATCAGTTGTAAAAGCAGGAGATCCCCAGGCCCCACCTGGAGGTTGGCAACCCTACATGTAGGATAGTGGGGGAGGGAACTGGTATAGCCCAATCTCACCAAAGCTCAGAAGCTAAGAAGGGACGGTGCTTGGATGGGAGACCAGCAAGTAAGATTCTGCAGAGGAGAGCAATGGCCAACCACCTCTACTTCTTACTTGCCTTGAAAGCCCCTTGCTGGGTTCGCCGTAAGTCGTCTGTGACTTGATGGAACACACAGGGTTTAACAATAAAGGATGGAAGGTTGCCTGGTGTGGCCTAATCTCATCAGATCTCGGAAGCTAAGCAGGGAGACCACCTTGGAAGGGAGACCACCAAGGAAGAAAGAGGAAGGCACTGTCCAACCACCTCTGCTTCTCCCTTGCCTTGACAGCTCCTTGCTGGGGTCACCATCAATTAGTTGTGATTTGAAGACACGTAAAAAACATGGAGGAAACAGAGGGTCACACACCATCCTCGCATGAAGAGGCTGACAACAGCAGGGAGGATATCCTCTCTATTGATAAAGAGATTGCTTGCCAAACCGGAGCCAAAAGAGTAATACATCAAAAGATGTATTCTTCTGCTTTGCATTTTTAGCATCAAATTTAGAGACACAGAGATCACATAAAGAAGCTGTGGTCACACGGGGGTTTAAATCCGGGAACCCTCCCGGATTTAAAGGAACCATGTTTTTTTTTTTTTGGGGGGGTTGGGATGATTATACATCCCAACCCCGGTGCCGCTGCTGGCAGCCGGGGAGGCACCCTTCCCCGAGCCCCTCTGACTGCCTGGTAAATTTGGCGGCAGAGGAGGAGGAGGCAGGCAGTTGTGATGACCAGGGGAGGCACCCTTCCTCAAGCCTCGCCAGCTGCTTTTTGCACTTGGGCGCTTGAGTGCCCAAGCACCCAAGTGCAAAAGGGGGGGAAACCGGAGGGACAATCTGGACAGCCGTCTCTCACAATCATTGCGAGAGAGGGCTGTCTAGATCAGATCAATCATGGGTTCCTCACGTGATCACTGGGAAAATACTTGATTTTCCCGGGGTTGGAAAATGCAGGAGGAACCTACGATTGAGCCCGCTTTGGCATGGGAGCTGTCCTGGCCGTTGTGAACGGTCCCTTTAAATGCGGGAGGAAACAGAAGTTCCTCCCGCTTTAAAGGGCTGTGTGACCATGGCCAGTTATTATACAATTTTAAAATGCCATTTTTAAAAACTAGAATGCAATGTTTTGAGACCTCTGGCAGGCAAAAAAAAAGAAAGAGACTGGGGGATCAAACATCATATCAACAAGTCCAATCAGTGTCTCTAATTACCACTGATAATTAGAGACACTGAGGGGACTTGTTGCTATGGTCTAATTACCACTGGTAATTAGAGAGTTAAAATAATGGCCCCATCAACTGGCTAACATTTAGCTGAACAAAGCAAAACTCCCATGCCATGTTAAAGACTAATAATGTGTATTTCAATATTAGTCTGAGATTTTTGCTTCATTCTGCTATAGCAGAGGGACACAGCTACCCGTTTGTAATCAAGTTGCAGACAAACATGAGCTGGTTAGGTCTGATTACTTATTATCCAGTTCTTAAAAACCAGAAGCCAGAGGGGGACCCAGGTAGCAATCACACCATTACAAAGGATAAGGCAGACACAAGGCTGTGTAACATATAATGAGACCCTGTCTATGTTCTGATGACCTAGTATCAGATCCTCGTGACCAATGCTCCCTCTAAGGTGTGGAGTCTTGTGAGCAAAAATTCCACTTTGTGAGCTACTGGCATTAAAGTTGTGAGCGAGCAAGTCGGCTATTGCATAAATTAGTTTGCTCTGGAGCCATCCTTCCTGACCTAAGACAAAAATGTGTGAGCCAGAGGCTAAAAACTGTGAGTTAGCTCACACTAACTCAGTTTAGAGGGAACACTGCTCGTGACATATAATCAAAATTTTATTTGTTATGGTCTAAGACCAGCACAAGTGTCATCAGAAATGTTACATTAAAAAAATCCCAGAAGTTACATTAAAATAAGCAAGTATAATCCATTAAATTAATACAGAACTATGATAGACTCCAGCAGCTGCACAAAATCTGGCTACCTTATCCATGGTTCAAGCGGAGAAAGGAAACATATGATTCCTCTGATCTAACGGCCATTGTTTGGAGAACAGGAGTCAGGCCCCTTCCTCAATCTGCAGAAAAATCCGAAAAGTTTAAAAAAAAAACCTTCAGGGACGGTTGAATTCCCCCCAGTACCTTTTGAAACGGCATCAGCTCCAGCCATCAACTGTGATGAGATTAGAATGTTTGGGGGAGGGGGGGAGGTTCTAACTGTTTCTTTCAGTAAAAGGCAGGGTTTTTACTGGCAGTAGTCTAGGGTTGCCAAGTACCACCCCCACCCCCCGCCACCACCAGCAGATCCAGGCTGGGAAACTCCTGGGGATTTGGAGGTGGAACCTCAGTGAGGTACAATGCCATAAACTCCACCCTCCAAAGCATCCATTTTCTCCATGGAAAGTTATCTCTGTAGTCTGGAGATGAGCAGTAACTCCAGGGGATCCCCAGGTCCCACCTGGAGGCTGGCATCCCCTGGCAGCACCCTCTGTGTGACTTAATACCATCTGATTTGCATGACTTAATTAGGCCCAGCTGCTTTGCTCTGTTCATCAGCTGCCACCCTATGAAAGCCATTGTGATGTAACAGTTAGAGCTTCAGATTGGGATCTGCAAGACCCAGGTTCAGATCCCCATCTTGCAGTGGAAGCTGACTGGGAGATTTTGGACCAGTCACATACTTTCAGCCTAACCAACCTTGCAGATAAAAAGGAGGAAATACTAATGTAAGCTGCTTTATTCCCCACTGTGGAGAAAGACTGTAATTTTCCTAGGTAGAGTCTGTGGGGGAGGGGGTGGAGATGGAAAGCTGAAGACAGATAAAGGTAGGTTGGCTGTTGGGTGGGAAGGAAATAGGGTTGCCAATTCCAGGTTGGGAAATTCTTGGACATTTGAGAGGTGGAGCCTGGGGAGGGTGGGATTTGAGGTGGGAGGCAGAAAGAGAGAGAAAGAATGATGAGGTGGGAAGGCAGAAAAACAAAGAGAATGATGACGGGTCAGAAAGAGAGAGGAAGTAACATACATGGAGGAGAGAGAGAGAGTAAGAAAGGGGGGCAGAAGTGAGAAAGACTGTGAGAGAGGTAGGGGGAGAAGGGAGGAAGCACAAGTGTGAGGAATGGGATAACCATCCCGCAAGTTTCTTGCAGGTCTCCACTTGTCAATTCATAAAGCTGCCATAACTTGACAGCAAGTTGATGGCACCTACCACCCATACAAAGAGATACACAATAGGAGATGGTCTTCATCTTCAGATCCTTGTTCACGAGCTTCCAGAGCCATCTGAGTGGCCAGCCCTAGAACAAGAATGATGGATCAGATAGACTTTTGGTCTGATCCAGCAAGGCAGTTTGTATGTTCTTTGATTCTGACACAATAAACCATCTTCGCCTCTAGGCTGTTCTGAATCAAGGAATTCTGGTGTGCAGGACAGATAGCCAAAAACTAAACAGTAAATCAGTTCTCAAACTGTTATTTTCAGGGGTCCGTTGGAGTGGGAGCGCATAGGAGTGCAGCTCCGGGAGTGAGGAGCCCAGGGGGCGGGCACATGACCAAGCCCCACCCCCTCCTCAGCTTCCCCGAGCAGTGCAGAGGCGCAGCGCCCCGGGGAAAGCCCTGCTAGGGTCTTTATTGTTTTTAATGTTTTGTTTTAATATTGATAATTTTATCATTGTTCCTTTTATCTGTGTGCTGCTTTTCCAGAGACTTGCTCAAGGTGGCATATACATTTTCTAAGTCTACCATTTTTTATCTGGACACATGGCACATAAGTACTGGAGAAATTTCACCAACCCTTCAGCAGCTTCCACCTTATCAGTTTGGTGTAGTGGTCAGGAGTTGGACTCTAATCTGGGAGAACCAGGTTTGATTCCCCACTCCTCCACATGCAGCTGCTGGTGTGACCTTGGTCCAGTCACAAGTTCTCTCAGAGCTGTTCTCTCATGAGTAGTTCTCAAAAGACCTCTCTCAGCCCCACCTACCTCACAGGGTGTCTTGTTGGGGGGAGGGGAAGGGAAGGGAAAGGGATGGGTGGTGCACATGTCCTGGGTATCTCAAATCTACTTGAAACCTGGTGGTTTCAAGGGAGCAGGAAGAGAATGAGTGTGTGTTCTTTACGCTTATTTTTATTGCACAAAGTATTGGATGGGGAAGGGAATGGAGTCAGTTTCACTCACCTGTGGAGTGGAGCCTGAGGGGTGGGTGTTGCCTTCTGACACACTTTCGGTATGTTAGGGGGTGTGGCATATGCAAATGAGTTATGCTAATGAGCTCTTGCACCTCTTTTTCTACAAAAGGACCCCTGGTTATTTTGATCAACAACAATCTATCAGGACACCCTTTGAATCAATTAGATATCTGCCCAACTAATTAAAAAGGGAGCGGTTGTTGAGCAGTGCTGTAGAAATGTTTTGTGCATTTTAGAATTCTGATTAGAAAGAGCTGGACAACTTTAGCCAAAGTCTTGGGGGGGGGGGGATCTTTAGGGCCTGACCCCCAAACAAAGCTTCTTTATTGACCGCAGATATTGCTAAAATAGCTGGAAGGGTTTTAAGGGCTGCCACGAGAGATGTATAAAAATGGAAAAGGAAAATCAACAAAAAGGAATCTCAAAGGCTGAACTCTTAAGGGCAAAGAAAATCTGCCTTTTTTGTGCTCTCCTCTGAATAGATCTCCTGCGCCTCATTAGATGGAAAAGTGACCTGCCTTCTGTTCTGGTCACCTTAGCAACTTTTCTTTCGCCTTTGCCTTGCCTTGAATAGATATTTTTCCTTCGATCTAAGCCCATCTGGATTATTGTTTACCAGAGGAAGAAACTTTATGCAAGTGTAAAACCTGTTTGAGTCTTCTCACCGCCCGATACTTACACAAAGCAGGTCTAGTCAATTATTTATTCTCGGCTTTCTGCCAACCATGTTAGATTTGGGAGCTTGTTAAATTTTCCGATTCTCTCCTCCCCATTTCGCAGCACAGAACTTCAGGCAATGGAGCAGAAATAGCCATCGCTGTAAGAAGAAGAAGAGGAGATGGGATTTATACCCCGCCCTTCACTACCCGAAGGAGTCTCAGAGCAGCCTACAATCACTTTCCCTTTCCCTCCCCACAACAGATACCCTGTGAGGTAGGTGGGGCTGAGAGAACTCTCTTGTGAACTGCCCTTGAGAGAACAGCTCTGAAAGAACTTATGACTGACCCAAGGTCACACCAGCAGCTGCATGTGGAGGAGTGGGGAATTATACCTGATTCTCCCAGATTAGAGTCCATGCTCTTAACCACTACACCAAACTGACAACTGTTGTATAGGAGGTAGGACTGCCAATTTCCAGGCGGTGGCTGGAGATCTCCTGCAATTACAACTGATCTCCAGGCGCCAGGGATCAGTTCACCTGCAGCAAATGACGGCTTTGGAGGAATGGACTCTAGGGCATTATACCCCATTGAAGCCCCACCCCTCTTCAAACTCTGCCCTCCTCAGGCTCCACCCCCCCAAGCTCCAGATATTTCCCAACCCAAAGCTGGCAATCCTACTAGGACCCAATGGGAGATTTCTGCAGATTGAAGGGAGTGTACCACTATTCTCAGCTCCCCCCTCCTGATGCAGTCCATAACCCCCCCCCCCTTAAAATGCTGCTTTGAGGGAAGAGGCACCCCTCAGGAACAGTGGGAGGGAAATTTGGAGGTCTGCAGGTGGCAAAAATCAGCAGCCCATCTATCTGCTAGTGCCCTTCAGGGGATCCAAGCCCAGACAAGCAGCTTGGAAGGAGTGCATTCCCCCCCATTCTGTCCCTCTGTTATGCGCAAACTAGACATGACAGCATTCCTGTGGCCACCCAACAAGACGACCACCATTTAAAAGACATTTTTAAAAAGCCCTGAGGGCCCAGTCCTCATTGGCTAGAGCCAGGGATCCTTTCGAGCAGGAGCTCGGGGGAGCGCAGCTCCAGGAGTTGGTGCCAGCCCCCCCCCCCCCCCCAGCGGAGGAATGCCTGTTTGTGTCATGGCTGCAGCAAAACGACCCCGTCCCCTGGAAAGGTCCTTGTTCCTCCGACCAGCCTCCTGAAGGCTTCAGCCACCACTGAAGCTATCCTCCCAGAATAGTGGTATTTCTGAGGCTTGGATTAGTAGCTGTCCCCTCTCTGCCAGCTCTTTCTTTCTTTCTTTCTTTCTTTCTTTCTTTCTTTCTTTCTTCTCTCTCTCTCTCTCTCTCTCTCTCTCTCTCTCTCTCTCTCCTTTCTTTCTTGCCTTCTGACATACTTCTGGTGATGTCAGGTGGTGTAGCATATGCAAATGAGTTATGCTAATGAGTTATGCTAATGAGCTCCTGCACCTCTTTTTCTATGAAAGGACCCCTGGCTAAAACAGCACGCTGAGATCCTTTCCGTACTTGGATCTCGTCCCTGGTTTTATCAGAGAGTTCAGTTTGCGACGCCATACCTTGTATTTATCCCTGGTTATAACGGCATCCGTTTATCCCGGGACAAGTGTGTGGCAAAACCAGGGTGACCTCAAAGTAATGAGGAAACACAAAATACCCCGAGATAATTACAGGGGTGGACTCGAGTGTAGTGTAGAATGTAAGTTCAGGGACAGGGCTGAACCGGGATTTAAGGTCTAGAGCGGAAAGGACCTGAGATGCTCTTGTACCCCACCCCCCATAAAGCACCAAAACGGTCGGACATACACACACATACTTTCTCACACAGCTGTTTTGGCATTTGAAAAGGCACAAGGGGAAACCGGAGCATTGTGCAGCAGGGCATTTTAAAATGGCTTTAAACACAGGTGAATTCTGAGAGCACTGTGACATCACAAACCGGAAGTGACCTCACAGCATTGCACAAGGTCACCTCCCACCCCCCCACCCCAAAAGTTGTTGCTTGTATTTATCTGGCAGCCCTATCTTTTATTGTTCCAGGGGTTTGTTCTGTGCTTTGTTCCAGTCCTCCTGAGGTTTAACTAGGAGAATTTCTAGCATTAATTTTTGAATTGAAGACAGAAAAGAATTAGATTACTGGGGCACCTGCCCAGACAGTAGCTGTTCCAGCTGGTTCCAAAGCCTGGTGTGATCCAAAAATTCCAGTGGCCACTGCAAAAATCAGCAGGCTCAATTGCGAGGTGTTTTCTCGGTCAAACAAATGATAATCCACTAGAGGTATCAAGGTTGTCTTCATCCCAAAAACCAGTCCAGAGCCCAGAGATGTCAAGATCAAGATGGAAGATCTGGTAGATACCAGCCCTATGTATCTTGAGCTGAGAAGAATACGAGACCTGAGGGAGAGCTCTTGATAGCTCAGTCCCCATGATGACACATTCTGTCCTATTACCATGTCGCATGTAGGGATGAGCACAAACTGGGAAAACGAGTTTCGGTTCATGGCTTGTGGCATGCCTCATTCACAAACCACAAACTGTCACAAACTTTTAAGCTCTGAAGGAACTGGTTCTGTTCATGAGGTTTGTGAATTGGCAGAATGCCCTCCCCCGTGTGCTACAGATACCAAACTCTCAGGTGATCTCTGGCTGTCTACCTATCCTCCAAGTTTGGTGAGGATTGGATATACAGGTCTGAATTACGGCCTCCCAAAGAAGGTACACCAAGGAATGTGTTTTCTGGGAAAATAACATGGTCATCTTGACAGGCGGAGGTTCAGGGGTATATAGAATGGATCCTGTGCAAGCTAGAGACATCAAAGTCACATGGAACCTTCCCCAGATGCTCCTCTACATGCTCTCCAAGTTCCACCCCCCTGTTGCTCTGAATTATGGTAAACATTTAGATTGAGCAGAGACAGTCTGTCTGGAAACACACCCATTCAGGAACCCCGCGAACCACCACGAACTGCTTGAAATCTCATGCTGTTTAACCTGCCATGAACTTGCATTCACTAACCAGGAACTGCCAAAAATTTGTCACGAATTTTAGTTCATTAGCTGGTTCGTGCCCATCCCTAGTCACGTGACACTACCACTCCTATGCCCTACCTCCAAAAGCTCCCAGGATTGCCAGCTGCTGACCTGGCAAATTAATGCTGGTATAGCAGTACCCCAATGTTGAGTGGGGAGTAGGTATGCCAGCTTCCAGGTGGGGCCTGGGGATCCCCCAGAATTACAGCTCATCTCCAGATTACAAAGATCAGTTTCCCTGTAGAAAATGGCTGCTTTGGAGGGTGGACTCTATGGCATTGTACCCACTGAGGTCCCTGTCCTCCCCCGGCTCCATCCCCAAATCTTCAGGAGTTTCCCAGCCTGGATTTGGCAACCCTACCCCTTCTTCCCCAGCTGGTGGCCAGGAGGGACCTGGCAGCTCCAGATCAGGAAATATCTGGAGACTTTGATGGTGAAGCCTGAGGAGGGTGGGGTTTGGGGAGGAGAGCCCCCTTGGGATGAGTTCTTGACAACCAAAACACTGGCTACCCTTGGTTTAGTGGACAGAGACTATATATAGTTAGAGACTATATTCCCGGTCAATTATAAATTGAACTGCAAGGCTGAAAAAATGATTCCCATCAACCCTGACAATCCCAGGAAGTTTTGAACACGCAATAACAGCAGCCTGTGTGGTGAATGTCACCCAGAGTGCAGATACAAATACATTTCAAATACCACTTGTTTTAAATTGTGACTAAATCATCAGGGTATGGAGTGCCTGAATCCAAAGACAATTAGTGTTGCAAGAAGGGCAAATTTGATTTTTGAATGTCTTGTTAGTGAAGACGGCAATATCACTAATCGGGAGACACAGACTTCCTCCAGATATGAAATACAACTTGGAAGTAACAGCCTTTGCCCTGGAGTCCCTTTCCTCAAATTGACGACCTTCTAAGTGATTATTCAGTGATAGAGATTGGCAATTTTTTTTTAAGTCTTAAGGTATTATGGTCTTTCTTTTGCCAAAGCAACAGGGTCATCCTTGTCTAGAGACCCACAAAATCTGCAGGGCAGGGAGGTTAACAGAATCTGCAGCATTACATAGCAAAATGCTAATTGAGTATAAGAGTTCTGTAGGTAGTCAAGTCCATGCTTTTATAGACCAGTTCCTATGACCGTTTGCCTCACTTCACTCAGGTTCACAAACAATGCTGTCCTAAGGGCTAAATTAGTAGTAACAGCATCCATGGGTCCAACCCATGGACACTGCCACCAATGTTCCCTCTAAGCTGTGGAGTCTTGTGAGCAAAAATCCAACTTTGTGAGCTGACATTACATAAGAACATAAGAGAAGCCAATGTTGGATCAGACCAATGGCCCATCCAGTCCAACACTCTGTCACACAGCGGCCAAAAATACCAGGGGCCATCAGGAGGTCCACCAGTGGGGCCAGGACACTAGAAGCCCTCCCACTGTTGCCCCCCCCAAGCACCAGGAATACAGAGCATCACTTGCCCCAGACTGAGAGTTCCTATCTATACCTTGTGGCTAATAGCTACTGATGGATCTCTGTTCCATCTGTTTATTCAATTCCCCATGCTTGTAGCCACTGCCACCTCCTGTGGCAGTGAATTCCATGTGTTAATCACCATTTGGGTGAAGAAGTACTTCCTTTTATCTGTTCTAACCCAACTGCTCAGCAATTTCATGGAGTGCCCACAAGTTCTTGTCTTGTGAGAAAGGGAGAAAAGTATTTCTTTCTCAACCTGCTCTATTCCATGCATAATCTTGTAAACCTCGATCATATCACCCCTCAGTCGTCTTTTCTCCAAGCTAAAGAGCCCCAAGCACTTTAACCTTTCTTCATAAGGAAAGTGTTCCAACCCTTTTATCATTCTAGTTGCCCTTTTCTGCCCTCTTCCCAATGCTGTAATATCCTTTTTGTGGTGTGGTGACCAGAATTGTACACAGTACTCCAAATGAGGTCGCACCATCGATTTATACAGGGGCATTCTGATACTGGCTGATTTGTTTTCAAGTCCCAGCTAATGATGTCCCACAGACAGACCATTATCTTCCATCTCCGCTCTAAGATGGCACCTCCGTCCCCTCGTGTTGTCTGTCAATATGTTGCTTGCGGGGTGTGGAGGGGAATCTATGGAGAGGAAAGATTGCCATCTATTGAACGATATGTCTAACTGCAGTAAAAATATTGCCAGTGGTTTCACTGGTTCTGTGCTCAGTGAACAAACATGACAATCACACGATTCTTGGAACGGCTTTTAATGCAGCGCCTTCCAGCCAAGGATCTCGGAGCACTTGCAATAATCAACACAAGGGGATGGCACACGGTCTTTAACAAATCTCTCTGTTGATCACTGAGGGCAGAGAAGGCGGAGACAAGTTGACCAAGAGAACTTTTTCACCCATTCCCAAGACACTAGAACTCAAGGGCATCCAGTGACGCTGATGAGCAGGAGATTCAGGATGGAGAAAAAGGAAATACTTCTTTACACAGCAAGTCATTAAAATATGAAACTCACTGCCAAAGGATGTAGTGATGGCCCCAGGCATAGACAGCTTTAAAAGGGGGTTAGACAGATTCATGGAGGATGTATCTATCAGTGGCTGCTAGCCATGGGGACTAGAAAATGAGTTACTTGGGGAGGGGGGCACTGAAAACCAGGTACAAACATTTGTTTCATTTATTTACTGCATTTATATCTGACCTTTCAATTCAGCAGGACCCCAAAGCAGTTTACCTAATTCAGGAGGACCCCAAAGCAGTTTACATTATGTTGTCGAAGGCTTTCACGGGCAAAGCTCATTAGTTGTTGTCAAGGGGTCATTTTGTAAAAAAAAAAGAAAAAAAGAGGTGCAGGAGCTCATTAGCATAACTCATTAGCATAACTTATTTGCATATGCCACACACCCCTGATGACATCACCGGAAGTGTGTCAGAAGGCAACACTCACCACTCAGACTCCACCCCAAAAATCTCCAGGTATTCCCCAACTCAGAGCTGCTGAGCCAGCTTTACAGTTTGACTAAAGACACTTTAGATTTCCTTTGCTCTTGCAGGGAAGCTACCCTACAACAAGCATGAAAATACAGATCAAGTTAGTATGCTTTTGCTTTTTCCACAGTGCATCATCATATGTGCCACTCCTGGGCTTGTTACTCCCAGAACGGCGTTCCTGCGCGTTCCTGCTTGAAATGACCCCTGGTTGTTGTAGATTTTCTGGGCTATATGCCAAGACTGCAGCCATACAGCCTGGACTATCTACAACTAATAAAACCGCTTACATTATTTGCCTTTCCTCCATTTTATCCTGACAACAGTCCTGTGAGGTAGGTTACACTGAGAGCGTGTGATTGGCCGATGGTCACCCAGCAAGCTTCATGGCAGAGTGGGAATTTGAACCCTGGGCCTCCCAGGTACTCATCCAGTACTCTAACCACTACACTGTGCTGGCTCTCTAAAAAAATATTATTAATAATAATGAAAATATTAATAATAAATATTAATGATAAATTAATAATAATTTTTCACACTTGCTTTACTCATATGGGTTCAAACTAAGGTCGGGAAGGTACTGGCGGGGTCTTAGAAAAAACTTCTTTACAGCAGGAGTTGTGCAACAGCTGCCTAGGGAGGTAGTGAGTTCCCCCTAACTGGCAGTCTTTCAGCAGCGACTGGACAAACACTAGGCTGATCCTGCATTGAGCCAGGGGTTGGACTAGATGACTGGTCTGGCCCCTTCCAACTCTGTGATTCTGTGATTCTGTTCCCACAGCCCAAAACAGATTACAGCTGAAATGGAATGACCGTCAAATCTTTTGCCCAGGCACATTCTGCCAATCTCTGGTTCCTTTTCAGTTGTTCGAAATCCTCTTTATTCCCTCTCTGGGCTGGTTTTCACTGACAGAACTACCATATCTCCTGATCTCAGCTAAAGCACTTTTCCACAAAGACCATTCTTTTTTCACTTTTCACTTTTTCCACTCCAGCTGCTAAGGTACTGCGTGATCTAACTATCTATAGGTGTGTACAAACTATCCCACCATCACCCACACACACCCCAGTCAGAACCTCTGTCACCTCACGGAAATGACTGATTTGAAAGAAAAATGATCTCCTGCTTCCGTTGGAGTGGAATATAACTGCTGTTAAGTCATTAAACAAGATTTCATTTACCACTGGGCACATTTTAACGCAGGTGGCAATAAGCAATGTTGAATAAATTAGAGCTCTTCTTCCCCATCCCTTAGCTATAACGCTCCAGAAGGGACAGGGGTACCTGTAAATATCTTTAGTGCCAGGCCACGCAGTTTTGGAGCCAGGTGCACTTATATAGCTACATCGAAACGGGACCCACAGGTAGGACGGGGCCCATGTTTACAGTCAGAGACACTGTTCACTTGGCAAGACAGGGAGGCTTCGTTCACCATAATATTCAGTTCACTGAACTTCAGGTTGCTTGGAAGAAAATGGCTTCACTTTGGGTACTGTTCAACAAACAACTTCAGTCAGATGTCTACTATATTTTTGAACTGGCTCTTCTTCAGGATGGTGTATGTCAGTCTGCCCTTTGTAGTCATGACAACCATGTGAGGTAGCTTAAACTGACACAGATTATCCATCTCAGGCTCCCTGGTTTGATTCATGGTGGAGTGGGGATTTGAACACAGGTCTTCTCAGTCTAAGGTGGCCATAGAAATCTTCAGGTGGGGCCTAGAAATCTTCTGGAATTACAACTTAATCTCCAGACTATATGCTGTCGAAGGCTTTCATGGCCGGACTTCATTAGTTGTTATAAATTTTCTGGGCTGTATGGCCGTGATCTTGGCATTGTGGGACCTGATGTTTCGCCAGCAGCTGTGACTGGCATCCTCAGAAGTATAACACAGAAAGATGGCGTACTCTCTGTGTCAATGTGAGAAGAAAAAAAGGTAGGCAGGTAATTTATATCTACTCAGGAAGGTGGGTAGGGCTGAGTCACTCCTACAAGATAATGACTCAGCCCAACCCCACCTTCCTAAGTAGACATAAATTACCTGCCTACTTTTTTTTCTTCTCACATTGACACAGAGAGTACTCCATCTTTCTGTGTTATACCTCTGAGGATTCCAGGCCCAGCTGCTGGCAAAACGTCAGGTACTACAATGGCAAGACCATGGCCATACAGCCCAGAAAATCTACAACTAATATCTCCAGACTATAAAGATCAATTCCCCTGGAGTAAATACCTCCTTTGGAGGGTGGACTGTATATGGCTTTACATCCTCGCCAAGCCCCTCCCACTCGAGGATCCACCCCTAAATCTCCAGGAATTCCTCAACCTGGAGCTGGCAGCCCTATCTTAAGCCAAGTCCAGGATTCCTAATTGCTACACCACACTGGCTGTAACAGACTGATGGACAGACATGAGGAAAGATTTTAAGAAAAAGAAAATCAGAATCAGACGAAAAACAGTTTAATATTTCCCTTTTTTTGTTTTTAGGGTTCACAATACACTTTATGGATGACTCAACGGTAGAAAAATCCCATATGACAGAAGGTGCCTTATAATGAAAGCAGGCACATGGAATTCCTCTGAGATAAAGCCACACCATTCTCTTCTCTGATGCCAGGGCCGGGGGGGGGGGGGGGGATTTTGCCCCCATCACAGTAGAATCCCTAACTGACATCTTAATTTCCCTCCAAAAAAAAACAATAAATGGAAACCTTTCATTTAGTTATGCGGGAGAAAGGAAAGGTACGTCCTCAAGGATATTGTCAAACAGCGTATAGTGATCCAATTTATGGCGGGAGCAGATTCCTCCCCCCCCCCCCCAACAGAATTGCTGATTGATGTTCCATTTATTTTATCCCATAGAACCTCGGGGAAGCTATTAACAACCAAGCCATCTTCATCCATATGCCATGGGTTGATTTATTTATAACATTAATAATCCTACTCAGCAATAATGTTCAAACTGGTTCGTGACAGCTAAAGAACGTCATAAAGTAGTGATACCATAACTGCACCACAAACTATCCACACTTCTTGTTGGAAATGTGTGAGTTGCAAGGTCCAGATTCCAGCCGTTATAGGGTTAACCTGTTTACCTTCTGTGCTATTGTTTAGGCTGACCTGGAAGGAAACTGGCACAGAGCCAATGCAATCAAAGCCAGGAAAACTGAAGTCTGTTTTGTAACATTGATTGGTTAATGCAATCAGGTGACTTCCTTCTAGGGATCAGGAAGAAAGAGGAATCTCCGTAGTTGAGTGACCATGTATTTATACCAGCAGCACGTAAAAAATTTAGCTCTGGGTATCTCTTTTATTTTGTAGGTTTCCTGTTGTGTTTGTTTAGAATATGAAGCAGTAATAGCTTGAAAAGGGCTCTGGTATCCTAAAGCTCCAATTCCTATTGGCTGATTAATAAAGACTCCCATTGGTCCTGAAGCCAATCTAGATACCCAATCACTGAGCCCTGCTTGGGTCCAATAGTATTGCTTGTATATAGTTACATTGTTGAAAGTTATGTGTTGGAACAGTATAAATGAAAGTGCTGCTCTCATAGAGCTGTCTTTTGAGCTGAACAATGTCACTGAATATAAGCCTGTTTGTTTGAATTCATCGCCTCCTGCTCAATACTTAAAACCTGTGTTCCTTTTACCCTTAGAAATAAAGCATTTTTTTAAATGAAAGAAATGTCTCCTCTCCAGTGAAACAAAGCTCCATTGCAAACTCTGAACATTTAAGTATCTTTTGACTATTTCCCCAACACTTCTAACTATAACTGCAACACAGATGATCCATAATTCTAAGACAACAGAATTACCAAGTAACAAAACAACAGCTAAAGGACATTCAAAGCAACAGATGGAAATGACAAAACAAAACACTGATTATTGCCAAAGGCCTGAGAAAACAAATGGTGCAATTTGATGCACCAGGCAAATAGGGGGGGGGGGGGGGGGAGCACGGCCACCACCAAGAAAGCCCTGACAGGGAGGTTCACCAATCTCACCTCCAAGGATCTAGGAGAACAGAGCAACACAATGAGCTTAATAGCCCAGTAGGTTCCTACGGGAGAGGTGGTCCTTAAAGTACCCCAATCTTGCATTTGAAAGTAAAAACGAGCACTTTGTGTTTAGAGACAAAATAAGCAGCCAGTGACATTCCTTCAAAACAGGCACGATGTGTTTCCAAGGAGCTATACCCATTAGCGATCTTGCAACTGCATTCTGAAGTGTCTAAACAGTCTTCCAGGGGAGGCCAACAGCTCAGCCCCCCCCCCACCACAAGCTATAGCTTTACACTTGAGGTATACATTGCCATCTAAAAGAGAACGGGCATAACAGCATTCATTCCAGAGTCTACAAGTACCCAACGACACCATGATCACAGTATCGATGTAGGTGGCCAGATTTTGCTTTTCCAACAGGCAGGGTTGCCAGCTTCCAGGTGGTGGCTGGAGATCTCCTGGAATTACAAATGATCTCCAGACTCCATAAATCACATATTTATTTATTTAAAAATTCCACTTTTCCTGGAGAAAATAGCTACTTTGGAAGGTGGACTGCATGGCATTATACCCTACCAAGGTCCCTATACCCCACCCTCCCAGGATCTACCCTCAAAGCACCAGGTGTTTTCAGATCCGGACTGGCAACCCCAAGGTGAGTCCATTAAAGGCATGACATTTTACATATGCAACCCACCTTAAAAACAGATCTGAGGGTATCTCCATGCTGTGAATCTGCACCTCTGGTGGCCATGCAACGCCATCTAGCACAGGCTGACTATTCAATCCACAAGACTTCAGTGTCACGGACTACATGGGACCCTCCTTACTAAAAGGAGAATCCAAGGACTTGGATGAAAAAAGAGACTGGGATCTGGGAACCAACTCAAGAGGGTTCCTTCGGAAGCCACCATCTATGTTTAGGAAGAGCCCTGAGAAATAAGGACGTATCTCCTACCTTAGAAGATAGCCCTGCCCTCCCCTTCAGACTTGGACTCAGAATGGGTCACCTAAGAACTGAAGAAACTGAATGGAGCTTTGACAGGAGCACCAGCCATCTCAACAGGAGCCTCTAAAGGGCCACCAGGAACCCATCTGGATCCATCAGTCTCCAGGGGATGATCAGCTCTGTGAGGTAGCAGGCCCCGCTCCAGTGATGAAGTGTCACAGCTCCAGTGACAAAATGTCTTGGAACAGGGGAATAAACAGGCAAGTTTAGCAGACGTGTGAGGAGTGGGTAAGTGGCACTACATATATATAACACTATATCTAAGTTTTAATATAAACTTCTATCAAAACAAGCTAAGTGAAAAGGGTTAAAATAGTAAGGAGGGAAAATAGTTAAAAATACCTTTAGGTACCAACATTTTGTAACTTCTCAGTGTTGTAGCTGCTCAAACTATTCAGGCATATCTAATTTTAGTTTTAAACTAGTGACGGGCACGAACCAGGAAAATGGAGGTTTGTGGGGTCTCACGAACCACAAACCACAAACCAGGATGAATATCCCCTGCTCCACGAACTGGTTCAAGTTTGGTGTAGTGGTTTGGTGTAGTGGTTTGGTGTAGTGGTTAAGTGCGCGGACTCTAATCTGGGAGAACCGGGTTTGATTCCCCACTCCTCCACTTGCACCTGGCTGGATGACCTTGGGCAAGCCATAGCTCTGTACCAGCTGTTCTCTCAAGGACAGCTTGGGAAAAAGCTCTCTCAGCCCCACCTACCTCACAGGGTGTCTGTTGTGGGGAGGGGGAGGGGGAGGGGGAGGGGAAGGAGTTTGTAAGCCGCTCTGAGACTCCAAGTGAGTGAAGGGCGGGGTATAAATCTAATCTCTTCTTCTTCTTCTTCATGGTTTGTGACTCAGCGCACTTGCAAAAGCCATTTAAAGGGTTCCCTTTAAATGGCTTTTGCAAGCTGTGACTCTGCCACGATGGCATGACTCGCAATGGAACTGAGAAGGGATTTCAATGCCTTCTCAGTTCACTCGCTGAGTTGCTCTGCTAAATCCCTTCTCAGTTCACTTGCGAGCTTGGAAGGGGGGAGTGAAATGGACAGCTTAAATGGCTGCCTTTAAATTTAACAGCTGACAGGAAGACCTGCTAGGTTTAAATGGCCAGCAGCTATTAAACTGGTCAGTTTCACTCCCCCTACTTTCAAGGGGTAGGAAGCAAAACCAGCCCCTGAAATGGCTGCCAGCCATTTAAACCTAACAGCCTGGTGAGTCCACCCATCAGCTGTTAGGTTTAAATGGCCAGCAGCCATTAGACCAGTCATCTACACACACACTTTTCCAAGTGGGGGGGGTGAATGAAATGGATGGGTTTAATGGCTACCAGCCATTTAAACCTGACAGATGACAGGCAGACCTGATGGGCTGTCAGGTTAAATGGCTGGTGTCCATTTCACAGGTGGTTTCACTCCCCCCGCTCTCTCCCCGCAGCCTCAGCTGGAGCTCTGCTGGGCTCCCTAGTTGAAACTGGGCTGCCCAACACAACCCACAAATGAGCCAGTCCTGCAGAGAGAACTCTCCCTAAAGCCAGCAGAATGGAAGGGGGGGGAGCTGGGAATGCAATATACCAGATTAGGAATAAGGCCTGTTGTGGGAATAAATACAACGAGCTCTAGAAAAATGCTCTGGGAGAGTGCCCCAGCCTTGGGCACTCAGCATCAATTTGCTGTGGCGACCTCATCAGGGTATAATGACACAGAGTCCACCATTTTTTCCAGAGGAACTGATCGCCGCTAACTGAAGAGCAGTTGTAATTTTGAGCCCTCACCTGGAGATTGGCAACAATTGTTACCCAGGAGGAAATGGCTGGTTTGGAGGGTGGAGTCTATGGCATTGTACCTGTCTGAGGTCCAGCCCCTCCTCAAACCCCACCCTCTCCAGGCTCCACCCCTCAAATCCCCAGAAATTTCCCAGCCTGTAGATGGCAGCCGCATATCCTTCCCAGCTAACCTACCATTATCCATCCCTCTGACTGCAGCTGACTTCCTCCCCCCCCCCCCTCCTGGAGATCAGTTGTAATTCTGAGTGATCTCCACTCCTCACCTGGAGATTGGTAACACTGGTTCCCCAGGATGGAATGGCTGGTTTGGAGGGTGGAGTCTATGGCATTGCACCTGTCTGAGGTCCCACCCCTCCTCAAACCTCACCTTCTCTAGGTTCCATCCCTCAAATCTCCAGGAATTTCCCAACCTGGAGTTGGCAACCCTATCTCCTTCCTAGCCAATCAGCAACCTACCTTTATTTCCCCCTCTCTGTTCAGCTTTCCATCTTCCCCCCTCCCGTATCCTCTTCCATGCTCTGAAGCCCTGACTGCCACATCACATTGGCTGTCATAGGGGAGGGGCATCTCAGCAGGGTATAAGGACACAGAGTCCACCATTTTCTCCATGGGAACTGACCTCTGCCATCTGGAGAGCAGTTGTAATTCTGAGTGATCTCCAGCCCTCACCTGGATATTGGCAACAATGGTTTCCTTGGGCGGGACAGAAATTTAAATAAATAAATTTTCCAGGACAAAAAGTAGTCTTTCTCAGCAATGGGGACCAAAGCAGCTTACATCATTCTCCTCTCCCCCTTTTGACTTGCACAACAATCCTGTGAGGTAGGTTAGGCTGAAAGTCTGTGACTGGTTCAAAATCACCTACTCAGCTTCTACAGCAAGAACTTGGATCTAGCAGACCCTGCTCTGAAGCACTCATTGCCATGCATAGGGTAGCCAACCACCAGGTGGAGCCTGAAGATTGCCAGGTATCATAACTGAACTCCAGACAACAGATCTCTCCCGTCTAGAGAAAATAACTGCTTTGGAAAGTGGACTTTATGGCATTCTGTTCAGCTGAGGCTTCTCCCCTCCCCAAACCCCGGCTTCCATAGATTCTACTAAAAAATCTCCAGGAATCTCCCTACCTGGAGTTGGCAACCCTAGTCAGGACTGGTCCCAATGAGTTTCCTCACAAAGGCCTGTGAAGGATTTCCTTCCTTTATCTGAACCAAGCTTGGTTTCCTACTGTGGTGAAACGGACTCCAGTTTACAACTCAGCTGTTCGCCTCCCACCCTTGTCCCATGGGCGTATCTCACTCCTTAAGTTCCCTGCCACCACTCACTGAATTGTCACTGCCTTTATAGAGGGGCAGTGAGACCCCTGTGGCCAAATCTCCCTATTTAGAGATGGAATCCCCAATCTTTGGGGGATCCCTGGAAAGTTGGCAACCCAAGGGTCTGGCCTTTCCTTGCTTCCCTGGGCTACCCACTCCCTTTGGTATTGTGCAGAGTGTGGGAGACTATGCACAACATAGATTATTAGCCCAAATAAAATAATTTATTTAATTATTTATACAATTATAGAGCACACACACACACTAAATGAATAAGGCACAACTGTAGGAGTAAGCACACACTATGAACCACCAGAGCATAAATCAACAGGGGTTAAACACAATCCTCTTTCCCTACACACAATACTTTCTCTACCTCTGGAGGATGTGGGCTCAGGATAGGATCTCTCCTTGGACCGGCCTCTGGGGAAACTTCCATTCCTAACCTGATGAATGGATGGGCTGGAGTCTATATTGATGGTGCCCCATCCCTTGGGACGGTCCCTCTTTTCCCACACTTTTTGGCCTTGGGGCAGCTGGGAACTGTAGTCCAGCAGATGAGGAAGCCCCATTCAACCCAGTGAGTGATACCCTTCAGGCCCCTCTCTGGAACTACAGCTCAGTTGAACCTTATGGGGGAATATTTTAAACAAACCACAGACAGCAGCCATCTTATAACCACAGGTAACTGCCATTTCGTTACACCTACCAACAGCCACTGAGGGAACAGTTAGTCCCACACAGGAAGCAAACAGGAGAAGCATCTTCATCGAGAAAGAAAGCCTCCTGCCAGTAATTCTGAGAGGGCACAGTGGCTGAAGGAGTGGGCGGGGAAGAAGAGCAGACCCAGCACCCAGCCAATGGCACGCAAGTACTCATAGCCAGTGGATAGGGACAGCTTCTGAGGGACAGGTCAGGGGACCAAAGGCTGTGGGTGTGTGTGGAATGTTGAGGCAAGAGGGACATGAAAACTCAAATATTATAGAGAGAGAGAGCCCCTATCCCCCTGCTAGCATTCTACCTTCATCATTGCTTTTTTAAAAAATCCCATTTATGTAGATTTGGAGAAAGATGTACTTTTCTCCCTTTCTCACAATACAAGAACTCGCAGGCACTCAATGAAATTGATGAGCAGTAAGCTTAGAACAAAAGGAAGTACTTCTTCACCCAAAGAGTATTTAACATGTAGAATTCACTGCCACAGGAAACGGTGGCAGCTACAGGCACAGACAGCTTCAAGAGGGGAAGGGGAGAAACATATGGAGCAGAAGTCCATATCAGTGGCTATTATCCACAAGGTATAGATGGAACACTGGGGCAGTGATGCTCTGTATTTTTGGTGCTTCGAGAGGGCATAGTGGGAGGGCTTCTGGAGTTCTAGCCCCACTGGAGGACCTCCTGAAAGCACCTCGGTTTTGGCCACTGTGGGACAGAGTGCTGGACTGGATGGGCCATTAGCCTGATCCAACATTTCTCGTATGTTCTTATCATCAGTGCCCCATCCCTGTTGAAGTTACAAATTCTTATTCACTAGCTAGAGTATGACAGGACAATGTCCACCGATTCAGCAAGGCTAGGGACTCCTGGACTAAATGGTGCAGAACAAGCCATTGATCTTAACAGCTGTGGATCTGCGCGGTTGTCTAAACAGGCCACAAACATCTCTCTCCCAAATAGAATAGACTGTTTTTAAAATATAATTGTGCTTTGCTTCTCACTACCACTGCTAAGAAAACAAACAGGTCTTTACTAAAAGGGTTGATGTCTCTTTCATGAAGCTCATATAGAAGCCTCCAGTGGGAGATTTTCGGTTCACTTTTATGGGATTGCGCTTTCCATTTCTTCCATTTGGAATAGGGCTGCCAAGTCCAACTTGGGAAATATCTGAGGACTTTGGGGGTGGAGCCAGGAGAAAGGAAGTGACATCATTTTGTGATGTCACATCCTGTGATGTTGCTTCCACATGCTGACACATGAACTCATGAAGTTTCCTAATACTGAGCTTCTGCTGCTGCCTTGAGCTTTATAGGCTTGCAAGCAGCATTACCCAGACTGTGACTTTTATGCCACTGTTTTTTGTCGCTGAACAAGAGTCAGTGTTATGTAGCAGTCAGTTTGTTTGGCTGGGATCTGGGAGAGCCTGGCTCAAAACCCTGCAGTGCCATGGAATAATTTTATTTAACACTGAATCAGGCCATTGGTCCATCAAGGTCAGTATTGACTACTCAGACTGGTAGTGGCTCTCCAGGGTCTCAGGCTGAGATCTTTAATGTCACCTATGACCTGATCCTTTTTTTAGCTGAAGAGGCTGATACCTCCTGCATGTCAAGCAGATGCTCTATCACTGAGCAACAGCCCTACTGAATCCTTCCTCATCTCGGCAGAATATGAAGCACTAAATGCTACACAAGTGCTAAATATGATTTTCATCTCATAAGAACAGGAGAGAAGCCACAGTGAATCAGGCCAAGAGCCCATCCAGTACAACACTCTGTGTCACACAGTGGCCAAAAATACCAGGTGCCCTCAGGAGGTCCAGCAGCGGGGCCAGAACTCCAGAAGCCCTCCCACTGTTACCCCCCAAGCACCAAGAATTCAGAGCATCACTGCCCCAGACAAAGGGTTCCATTTAGACCTTGTGGCTATAATACCCACTGATAGACCTCTGCTGGATGGGGACAGAGAGACAGACAGACAGACAGAAAAAAGAAAGAAAGGGGGAGGGGGAGAGAGAGAGAGAAGGAAAAGAGCTGGCAGACCCCAGCAGCTTACCCCAAGCAGCTTACTCCAGCAGCAGGCCACATGCAAAAGCAGGCCCTTCAGCAGAAAGAGCCTCTCTGGGCGGGACTCTCTTGCTCTCTCTTAAAGGGGAAATGTCTGTTGAGGCTTTTTACTGCAGGGCAGGCTCTCTGCAGACATTTCCCTTTTAAGAGGCCAGGGCAGCCTCTGACGTTTCCCTGCTGGCAGCCATTGCCTCCCCCGGTGGTCAATTTTGAAAAGGCGGGGGAAAGCTTTAAAAATCAGTGTTTCCCCCGCCCTACCCGGGGACTTGGCAGCCCTAATTTGGAACTTATTTAAACCTTTCGTTATATTTATCCCTTTTGCTTTGAGAAGTCATTTGTGAGGGAGTTTAGTTTGTTTCTTTTCAAATAGCGTCATATTTTTCCCCCACCTCATCGTTTGTAATGACAAATTGCCCTGTGCAGAAAAAACAAGCCCGCTCTTGTCGTTAGAGATAGAAAACAACTTAGCATCTATATTTGTTGGCATTGCATGACTCCTCATGCGTCCTTTTTGATTGCATTTTGTCCCATTTACATTTCTTCCTCACCTACACTGTCACGAAGCCTCAATAAATACAGCGATGATGTGTAAGATCACAGCTGGCGTTACCGCTTTATTTCACCTCGAGTGAAATGTGGAGATTTCCGCTTGGGCAAAAGAAATCAAGGGACTTTGGAGAGAACCTAGACCCTTCTCCAGAAGAGCCATGAAATTTCATTGAGGATTTACAGGCTTGCACATGCCTAGAGCATCACCATATTCCATCTGAAGCAAAAGGATGACACCGATGTGGCTGATCTCATCAGAAGTATTTGAGTTCAGTGGCCCCACCCTTTTTCTAAAAACACTTGGTAGATACCCAAAAAAAAAAGGTATCGGCCCAGGTCCCCAACACGATGCATGTGTCTCAGGGGTCCCCCAGCGTGGTGCCCGTGGGCATCATGGTATCTGTCAACACTTTTCATAGAATCATAGAATCATAGAGTTGGAAGGGGCCCTACAGGTAGGGTTGTCAAGTCCAAGTTGGAAAATACCTGGGGAATTTGGGGGTGGAGCCAGGAGAAGGTGGGGTTTGGGGAAGGGAGGGGCCTCAGCATGGTACAATGCCATAGAGTCCACCCTTCAAAGCAGCCATTTTCTCCAGGGGAGCTGATCTCTGTCAGCTGGGGATCAGTTGTAAAAGCGGGAGATCCTCAGGCCCCACCTGGAGGCTGGCAACCCTACCTACAGGCCATCTAGTCCAACCCCCTGCTCCATGCAGGATCAGCCTAGAGCATCTCTGATAATTGTTTGTCCAGCCACTGCATAAAGACTGCCAGCAAGGGGGAGCTCACCACCTCCCTAGGCAGCTGATTCCACTGTTGCACAAACTGTAAAAGGTTTTTCCTAATATCCAGCTGGTACCTTCCCGCCCTTAATCTAAACCCATTCTTGCGAGTCCTCTCCTCTGCTGCCAACAAGAACAGCTCCTTGCCCTCCTCCTCTAAGTGACAGCCCTTCAGATACTTAAAGAGAGCAAGCATGTCCCCCCTCAGCCTCCTCTACTCCAGACTGGACCTTCCCAAGTCCCTCAGCCTTTCCTCAAAGGGCTTGGTCTCCAGGCCCCCGATCATCCTCGTCGCTCTCCTCTGTACGCACTCCATTCTGTCCTCATCCTTTCTGAAGTGAGGCCTCCAGAACTACACACAATACTCCAGGTGTGGCCTGACCAATGCAGTGTACAGCAGGGACTATGACATCTCGTGATTTGGATGTTATGCCTCTGTTGATACACCCCAAAATCACATTAGCCTTTTTTGGCGCTGTATCATACTGGCTGCTCATATTTAATTTTCTGTCCACCCGTACCCCAAGATCTTGTTCACACACACTGCTACTCAGAACTGTGTCCCCCATCGAGTATGTGTGTTCATTTTTGTTACCCAGATGTAGAACTTGGCAGTTATCCTTGTTAAATTGCATTGCGTTCACATTTCCCAGGGTGTTCAGATCGCGTTGAATTCTCTATCTTCAGGTCTTGTCTTGGTGTCTACCAAGTGGTTTTTAAATGAGGGTGTGACCATTTGGCTCTTGCCCAGCAGGGCTCTGGATTGGCCATTGGAGGGTTGCCAACCTCCAGGTGGTGCCTGGAGATCTCCTGCTATTACAATTGATCTCCAAACAACCAATGTCAGTTACCCTAGAGAAAATAGCTGCTTTGGAGGGTGGAGTCTGTGGCTTTATACCTTCCTGATGTCCCTCTCCAAACCCCCATTCTCCCTTGGCTCCATCCCCAAATCTCCAGGTATTTCCCTTCCCAGCGCTGGCAACACCAGCCACTACAGATCTGATTAGCTATGCAGATTAAAATCAGGTTGTTTCTGTGGCAGCTGCCGCCACAGTTGTTTTTATTTTCTCTCACTCTTCTTTCCCAGCCATCTGGCAGCTGGCTGTCCCTCCTGCGGCAGTCATTTTGTAGCTGTGTCCACCACTCTGTGTCAGATTTCCAAAGGTGCCCACCAGCTCAAAAAGGTTGGGAACCCGTGCCAAAGGTTATCCATAAGCAGGGTTGCCAGCCTCCAGGTGGTAGCTGGAGATCTGCCACTATTACAACTGATTTCCAGGCAACAGAGATCGGTTGACCTGGAGAAAATGGCCATTTTGGAATGCGGACTCTGTGGCATTCTACCCCACTGAAGTCCTTCACCTCCTCAAACTCCTCAGGGTCCACCCCTGAAATCTCCAGGTATTTCCCAAACTGGATTAGGTTAAAGCGTTTGTTAGGCTTGGGGAGTTCTACATTAGATTTTTTTTTTAATTTCAAAGCAACGTTTTAGACATTTGACTATGACAACTGTGTGTTTGCAATAGCATTGGTGTGCGGAGGGGAATTTCTTTTTCCAAAATTCACTTTTTTAAAAATATAGCCATTGATTCCTCTTATTCTGTTGCTTCTCTTTTAAAAAGAGTGATTTTGCTTTTGTTTCACTTTGACCGATTTCGCACTAGCGTTTGCCCCAGGGTTGCCCTCTTGCTTGCACTGGAGCTTCTGGTCGATTTCACACCAGTTGCTCCGGACTCACCTTTTGCTCAGGAGTATCGTCGTGCTGCACCGGAGTTTCTCTGGAGCAATCAAATCCTGTTTTTAGAGGATTGTCCTGTTTGCTCCGGGGAGAAGCCAAAACGAAAACACGCCCACTCGCCTGCCTTCCATCCGGCCCACCCCATGGTGGGAGTTCCTTCCATTTTTTTTAAAAAAAGAACCCCTCGTTAGGTTAGATCGAAATGGTGAGACAGTGAAGTGAGTCGGCGAGGAGGACTTGCTGGGCTTTTCGGGAGCAAGAGCCGAGCGTCATTGGCCCGAGAGTGAAGGAAGACCGCACCATTGTTTTCTTTGTATAATACACATGTTCACATTCATTTATTATGTATTTTTGTGGTGGGAGAAACTTTTTCTTCTGGGTTCTGATTCAGTGTGCTGTGGCCAGGTGCGGAGCGAGGTGACCGGGCTGCCGTTGCTGCCGCTCCTCCTCGGCTGCCGCCGCTAAGGACCGCCACTGGAGAAGAAGCACGGAAGGAACTTCAGGCAGGCAGCTGGGAGGTGTCAGGGTGACAACAAGTGGGGAGGCGGTGTCGGCGGGGTGGGGCGGCTGCTTGGCAAGCTGTGGGGAGGGGGAGGGGAGGGGAGGAGGAGGGGAGAGGGAGACAGAAGAGGAGCGGTGGTGGCGGCAGCAAGTGGGGCTGGCAAGTTTGGGGCCAGGCGAGGATAACTGGGGAGGGGAAGAGGGAGGGCCTAGGAGGGGAATGGGAGGGGAGTGGGAGGGGAGTGGGCAGCAGCAGGAAGCCTTGTGGCAGCCCCGGAGCAGCCAGTAATGAGAAACAGAGCATGCAGGGCAGATGAGGAGCTGCTGCTCCAAGTGTGAAATTGATGAAAATGCTCCAGAGGAAACTTGGAGGGGGAACGCCGGAGAGAATGAGAGGCAAGTGGCCTGTGCGAAATCGGTCTTTGACTTCTCTTTGGAAAGACAGCCATCCACCCTTTTTTTGTAACTTCAGCCCTTCCATCCAGTCCAACACTCTGTCACGCACAGTGGCCAAAAACACCAGGGGCCATCAGAAGGTCCAGCAGTGGGGCCAGGACACTAGAAGCCCTTCCACTGTTGCCCCCCCCCCTCCCAGCACCAAGAATACAAAGCATCCCTCGCCCCGGACCAAGCGTCTCTATCTCTACCTTGCGGCTGATAGCCACAGATGGACCTCTGCTCCAGATGTGTAAGAACATAAGAGAAGCTAGTGTGGAACCATGATTCCCCCCTCCCCACCCCCCTGGCTCACGCTCGCATCCAGCGCCCAGAGTGTTGCTGCTTTTGCTCCTGCTGCTGGTGGCATGGTGGATGGAGGACGGCAGCCAGAGCATGCGGGAGGGAGACGGGAGGCTACTACGGACATCTCAATCCAGATACCATTAGGTGCATATCGGCTTGCAACAGCAAACTAGTTTAAATTTCATTAACAAATAGTGTTCCCTCTATGACCCGCATGACCTTAACCCCCCCCCCCCCCCCAATTGGCTTTAGTGCCTGTTCTTGGCTGCCGGGTTTTATGGAAAGAAGGATAAGCCGAGTTAACCAATACACAGGAAAACTTTTAAATTGAAGTACAAATAGTGTAAACCTTCTCATTTACACAAAGGAATAATGGTGTATGGCTTCTGAAAACTTGCCACTGAAGATGAGGAGGGGAAAAAAGCACGGAGATGCCCTCCTCTCCTTCTGGATCTGTTAAAATATTATTTCGGGAGATTGCTGGTGGAATTTAGAACCAGCAGCACCAACTCCATAAGTGAACTCAAAGTAGCAAGCGCTCTCCTCCAAAGATCCTCCATCATTGCTGAAAGACTGTGATTAGGAAAATGGAGATTCCGTGCGTGTGCGTGCTTGCAAACAGTTTCAAATTACCCAGTGCATAGGAAGAGGAAGAGGGTCCAATCAGGATGCCCCAGCGTGACATGTGATTTCTGTTACTGCATTATGATGGCCTCTCTTTGGAAAGACGGTCTTTGACTTCTCTTTGGAAAGACAGCCACCCACCCTTTTTTTGTAACTTCAGCCCTTGCATCTGCTTTGTGTTACACACAAGGAGGTGCTGTAGCAGGTGGATAGGAAAGTTTGTGAAGGTGTTTCCTGTCTCTGAGCATCTCCAGAGTGAAATTCTGAAAATTTTAGGGTTGCCAGGTGCACTTTGGCCACCGGTGGGGGATGGAGGTATAGGGCTATCAGATCCAGGTGGGGAAACTCCTGGAGATTTGGGGGTTGAGCCTAGGAAGGACAGGGACCTCAGTGGGGTACAATGCCATAAAGCCCACCCTCCAAAGCAGCCATTTTCTCCAGGGGAACTGATCTCTGTAGTCTGGAGATGAGCTGCTTGGATGCCTAGAATTTTGCCTGGAGGCTGGCATCCCTAGAATTTTGCAGAACCTCCCTTCCTGTCCTCTTTTCTCTTCGAATTTCTGTTAGATCAAAACAGAATTTTTCTTAGAAACAGACTCCAAAGTCCTAAAAAGAGGAAATGAAACCAGACTGTTGGTTTTCAGGGAGAAACTGGGTAAAGCAGAATTAAGAGAATTTCTCTTAACAATGCTAATTTTCAACCAGGTAACAGAGTAACAAGCCTCCCATCAGCTAACGGTTACCGAGTGCAGTTCCCTGCTGAGTATACAGTAAACTAGAGTTACACATAGATTTGCCTTTGCATAATGTATAAAAAGACTCTATCTGTATAACTGAGGGCTCTCTATGCGCTAACAACGTTCACCATATTCTTTGCACTTCCATAATACAAATAAATAAACCTCCTAAGAATAATTTAAGCTGATTCATGAAGTGTTTCCTGCTATTTGCCAAATGCAAATGGCGGACATACTGAAACATTCTAAAATATTCCATGCCTCAGCTATTCTGTGGGAGCTTTGTGGTGGTTTTTCTTAGGCATTAAGCACTTTATTTGTGCAATTGTTCCCAGGAGACTGAACTGAAAAAAGAATTGTGCATGCATTTGCTCGGTATTAACGTACTAATAAACCTCCCAAGAAGAAAATTTCCCTTCATCCAGGTGGGATCTAATCACTTTAAATCAAAGCCTAATGAATATCAAAGAAGATCCCCCCCCCCTTTCCTGGTAAAGTTGTGGGAGACGAAAGATTTGGAAGCTAAAATTAATTAGAAGCTACAAATACTAACACAGAGAGAGAGATTTTCCTGCAGCATACTGTACCCAGTCATATAAGAAAGTGAACATTGGTTTTACTGAAGGAAAATTAAAAGCGGTTACACATATGATGACCTGGATATCTCAGGCTAGCCTGATCTTGCCAGGTCTCAGAAGCTAAGTGGGATCGGCCTTGGCTGGTATTTGGACAGGAGACCTCCACGGAACACCAGGATCAGGATCAGGACACAGAGGCAGGCAATGGCAAACCACCTCCGAACGTCTCTTGCCTTGAAAACCCTACGGAATCAGCTGTGACTTGATGGCACTTTCCACCAGGCACACATATGATAAACTGCCTGATGCTGTCACTACAGATTTTCCTTTTTCAGTGGCAAAGACTTAGGCTGAGGACAGACTGGCAAAATGAAGCGCAAGGGAAGCAGGGCAAAAAGATCCAGGCCGAGTTGTCCGTTCGCACTGTGTAGACCAGGGGTGGGCAAATGGCGGCCAGGGGGCCACATGCGGCCCGCCACAGAGTTTTTTGCGGCCCGCCAAGACACTTGGCCACTGTCAGCACCTGAGGAGCTGCAGCTTGAACTTATTGACATGCAGTCAGATCACACTGTGAAAGAAATGTTTAATGCTGTGACATTAGTTGACTTTTACCAATCTTTGTCTGCTGAAAAATTTCCATGTATGAAGAAATTTGCTGGGAAAATGTTCTCTGTATTTGGGTCTACATATATTTGTGAGCAAAGTTTTTCTTGCATGAAGATCAACAAGAGTAAATATGGACATTAACAGACATTTGACAGACATTAACTTGCAGGCTATGATGAGAATCTCAACAAGCCATCTCACTCCTGATTTCCAAAAAATTGTAGAAAAGTGTGATAGGGTACATTTGTCTCATTAAAGTGATTCTAAAATTAAACGTGCTTGCAGCTATAGACGATATGAAATTAGCCCAATAAATAAATTGAATAAAATGACTGCTGTTTTATTTCATTTATATTGATTGATTTCTATGATACCATTTATACCTTTTCTGAAATGCAAAGTTAACTAATGAAGGCCATCATTTTAAAAGGTGCGGCCCTCCGCTAACCTCCGCTCCCACAAAGCGGCCCCCGAGCCAAAACAATTGCCCACCCCTGGTGTAGACTGATGCGGGACCATACTGGGGAAGAGGCGGAACAGAGCATTAACATTGTGGGGCAGCCCCTAGCGGCGCTGCCGTGGTGGCGCATGTCTTTGGTCCATTTTGCTGACCTGCGTGTGGGCGCATAGACGCATGGGCGCAGCAGCTGGATCAGCGAGTTCACATTACCAGGACCACTTGATGTGCGGCTTATTTGCGTCCACACTGCCAGGAAGCAGGATGAACGCACACCCAGATGGCTTGACACCAGTTTCACCAGGTACCTTTTTAAAGTGGGATGAAAGTGCTTCAGGACAGGGTGAGTGCGGCACGGCAACCCCAAGCAGCTGTGGCTGTGTGAAGGGGCTGTCTTAATCTGCTTGCAAAGCGGGCCTAACTCTGCCATGGAAGCTCACTGGGTGACCATGGACCAATGCTACCTCTAAGCTATGGAGTCCTGTGAGCAAAAATTCTACTTTGTGAGCTACTGGGCGAGCAATTTGGCTACTGCATAAATTAGTTTGATCTGGAGCCATCCTTCCTGAGCTAAGGCAAAAAATGTGCGAGCCGGAGGCTAAAAAGCTGTGAACTAGCTCACACTAACTCAACTTAGAGGGAACACTGCCATCCCAAACCAGATGGGGCCCCACTGTGTGATTTTGGAGCAGAACTGATTCCGGTTCAGCAGAGGAGTTGGGGTATGGAACGACCACCTACCGCAGGGCAGAATTTCGTATAATACCGGACCCTGAGGCAAACGTGGCCAAAAAAAATAAATAATCGACCTGGCTCAGGTGGATGACATCTTCTCCTCACACTGTCAGCATCACATTGTTATCCCCATTGACCTTTTGGGACATACACAGTGAAAAGTATTGGACTCGGGAGACCAATGGAGTGGGTTCCAGCATGGTTGTCTTTATTGAGGTCAGTTACAAGCATGGGGAGAGTGAGCAGGGATCCTGCTTATATGCGAAGGTAACTCCCCGGGGGATTGGTCAGGCAAGGATTAACCTTCCTGCCAGAGGTTGTCATAGGTCCATTTAAATATCCTCGGCCTCTGGTAGGTGGGCAGTCGGGATCCGGGGGTCTATTGTCTCTAGATGAAGCTCAGGCAGGTACGGCAATGGAAGTGTGTTGATCTAGGGTCAGCCTTGTACATGACTGGGAAAATGTGCACCGAACATAACACACAGCATGGCCATTTCCCCCACCCCACAAAATGAACAATCGCCCAAGGTCATCTCACCACAGAAGATATCTCAGTTGAAGTGCCGTCCACCAAACTACCCTGGCTGAGGGATGTGAGTGGCTCAGTTTTAAAACATTCTGTCACGAGAGGGGGAACAATTCTGAAGGGTTTTAGTCCCTTTTAATAGAAAAAAAACCCTTTTCCTTTCCCCATTTGTGAAATACAGCGATGGCAACAAATACTGCCATTGTCTCTTCAAATCCCCATATTGTATTATTTATTATCCAGCCTAAAATAGGAACTGAATTTCTTATGAAATGGGCCCTGATAATATACATAGCAGCCACAGATAAATCCCTGCATCTTGCGTAATACGGCCGTGGAAATGTCTGGAATGCTAAAGAGTCAGCCAAGCCACCGAAAGCCGAAATTTTGGTCTCTCTCCCCCTCCCGGCTTCTGATCTAATTTGAAGAATTTCAGCCAGCCAGCTTGCTCTGAGGAGAAATGGCACTAAGTACAGACTCATTTATTTTTCGCCTGATGAACACAGCCATGTGAACAATTGATATAGTTGTGCCTTCCCCCCCACCCCCGGCCGCCATTCTCCGCAAAGGGAAGGAACCTAACTGGTGCCGCAGAGTTATGAGCCTAAACGTCAAACTTCATAATCACCCTATTTGTTAATGCAATTATAGGTTTGTTTGCGGTGCTCATGGCTGTCAGCTGGCTCCAGCATTCGGAGACGTTGAGAGATATTTCATTGTCTTGTTGAGGGTGACTGGCGAGGCTGGGCGAACACAGCCAAGTGGAGTAGGGAGGAGAAGCAGACACACAGTACTTCCTTGGCAGTGACTGGCTTATGAGTGTAGAACAGGTTTCCGGCCTGACATTCAACCCTATTAAATCGCCCAGCATTACAACTATACAGCAGGGTTGCCAGATCCCCAGGGGGGAGAGAGAGGTTGCCTGCTTTAGCCCCACCCGATCCACCAGCCCGGATCCAACCAGCAGAGGGAACCCTGCCCCCAAAGTGCCTAGATTGGGCCAAAGCGCCCAGTGAGATGACATCACCGTGGTGACGTCCATGCTAGGCACGTCACCAGGGAGACGCTCTAGCATTCAGCCTGCTAGAGCGTCCCCCTGGCGATGTGCCTAGTGTGATGTCACTTCCAGGTGACGCCATTGCGGCATGCACGCATAGCACATGCACCAGAAGATCCTGGGAGAGGCGCTTCTGCCCTCCACTGGCAAAAAGTAGGGACTCGGCAGCCCTACTATACAGAGAACTCCAGGAGTAAATTCACACAGTATCTAAGATTGTCACTATCCTATGCTGAGAGCTGCCAACCTCCAGGTGGTGGCTGGAGATCTCCCGGAATTACAACGGGTCCCCAGATGACAGAGATTGGTTCACCTGGCAAAAATGGCTGCTTTGGAAGTTGGTCTCTATGGCCTTGTATTCCACTGATGCCCCTCCCCTTCCCAAACCCCACCTCCCCCAAGCTCTGCCCCCAAAATCTCCAAGAATTTCCCAACCCAGAGCTGACAACCCTAGGCCGTAACATAGGCATTAGGCTTGCCATCCTCCAGGAGGGACCTGGAGATCTCCCAGAATTACAACTGATCTCCAGGTAACTGTGATCAGTTCCCTTGGAGAAAATGGCGACTTGGGAGAGAAGACTCTATGGCATCACATCCTTGCTGAACTCCTGCCCCAAACCCTGGCCCCATCCCCCCAATCTCCAGGGGTTTCCCAGCCCTTCTCAACCTTAATAGAGTGACAAACTGCACTAGAGGTTCTAGTTCCCTTCTAATTTGGGGGGCTGCTCAGTTTTTGTGCTTTTCCAAACCTACTTTTTAAAAAAGGCTTTTATTGACGCCAACGGCAACCTTTTCTGTTTACAAAAAATCTGGCCCAGCAGGAACTCATTAGCATATTAGGCCACACCCCTGACTTCACAGCTCCCTCCCAGGATCGGCTTCCCCAGGTGCTCCACGGCTTGCGGGGTGCATGGAGAACCCGAGGCAAGGAAGGCAGTTTCTGGATTGGCTTCCCCAGGCACCCCACAGCTGCAGGGCACCTGGGGAACCCGAGGGGTGGGGAGGCTGTAGGCGTGGCCAACTTGGAAGCCAGCCGGAACTCCATTCCTGTGCGTTCCTGCCCAAAAATAGCCCTATGAGTACCTATGACTTCCAACCAATGCTCCCTCTAAGCTGTGGAGTCCTGTGAGCAAAAATTCTACTTTGTGAGCTACCCGCATTAAAGTCGTGAGTGAATGATTTGGCTACTGCATAAATTAGTTTGCTCTGGGGCCCTCCTTCCTGAGCTAAGGCAGAAATGCGTGAGACGGAGGCTTAAAAACTGTGAGCTAGCTCACACTGACTCAGCTTAGAGGGAACACTGCGGCAGAGATGCGGCAGAGGGATTTGTGGATTGGTCATAAACCTGCCTGTGGACTACTGAGGACTGACAATAACAGGGAATTTGGAAGAGCTTCTGATGATCCATTTGGAATTGCTTAATCATAAGCGGAATGGAGGTCTTTTTCCTTTTAAGCTTAAGTAGGTTATGATACCATCAAAACAGGAGCTTCAGGCATTTCCCCTGATATTAATTGGTGGGTTCAATGCCTCTCTTAGTTCTCCCACGCATCCCTTTTTATTTCCAGAATCAAATCTCTCGGCCAGTTTCGCCTGTCAGCTGGTTATTTCAGGTCCAGTTCTAAAAATCACCCATAGAACTTTGCTAGTCATCATTCAGGGGATTCTGAATGGAGCAATAAACTCTCCAGTTTGTTCGGGGACGGAAACACATCGATGCTTCTAGTCAGTGAGTCAGTCTTTATTAAAAACCCACAGGCCCATCAGACTATTATAAAATTGTATTATAAAATTGTCTGCTTAGAATCTCAGCATACATCATTCATCCTAACGTATCTAAAAAAAAAAAAAAAGGTTAGAATCTGAGTAAATCATACACCTCGGCCTGTATTTTCATTGCAGCCAACTTAATAAGAAGTAATGTTAAGCCTGGCATGGAAAATGTTGCTGCTAACACTGCTGATGACATTCCTTTTATTGAGCTTACATAAACCTGTTAGAGCCTCAAACGTCCGGCCAAGTAATTTGGAACTTCATGAATTCTAGCAAAGGAAGACAGTCCTGAACAAAAACTGCAGACTCCTTTGGTTCCGATCAAATCCAATCCTTGTGCTCTCAATAGTCAGCATGAAGCTCTTATTGGAACTGAAACACTGTGATAGGTAAATGGTAGGGAGTCCTTGAACGGTAGGGCCAGTACATCTTTTCATATTTTTTTCATGCAGTGGTGCTGGATTACGTTCATCGAGTCTTCTAGCTACTCGACTCATGAAATTTTTGATCTGCTGATGTTGCCATTCCGTCACCTACGTGAATTTTGTGGTGCAATCTGCACCCACAGACATGAGAAGTATTACTCTTTCGACGGTGAGTTTAAAAGTCCCGTGGATCCATTAGGATCTGTGCTTTGGATCCAGGTTTATGTGCCGTGGTGTCACCAAGATGCAGTAAATCTATGATTTCTCTTGTGTCATCTGTGGCTATGGATATGATGAATATGTTTCTGTTTTTATATATTGTTAGCCGCCTAGAGCCGGCGAATGCTGGCTAGGTGAGGTATAAATCGAAATAAATAAATTTGATGGTGAGTTTGGGATGACCCCACACAAAAACCCTGAGGATCCACGCTTTAGATCTATGCTTTTGCGCCATGGCAGTGCCATGAAATGATGGATCCATGAATTTTGTGGTGAAGTCTGTGGTCACCATGGACATGATCCGTGTTTTGATGGTGAATTTTGCTTTGCCTCACTTTGAAATCATGAGGATCCATGAGGATCTGTGCTTTGGAACCACGTTTTTGCACTTTGATGGCACCACAAAGCTGTGGATCTGTGCTCTGTGTGGTACAATCTGTGGCCATGGAGGTGATGAGTGAAAATCATGTGACTGCATGAGGATCCATGCTTTGGAGCCATGTTTTTATGCCATAGCACCACGAAGCAGTGGACCTATGACTTCTGGGATGGAATCTGTGGCCAAGGAGATAATGAGTGATGTGGTGGTGAGTTTGGGGGGGGGGGTAACTAAACACAAAAAAATATTCAGGATCCATGAGGATCTGTGCTTTGGAATGAAGTTTTTGCACTGTGGCGGCACCATGAAGTGGTGGATCCATGATTTTTTTTTTCTGGTGTAACCTGTGGCTATGGACATAATACATGATTTGATGGTGTGTTTGGAGTGACCCAATGCAAAAAATCCTGATGATCCATGAAGTTCCATGCTTAGGAACTATGTTTTTGTAGTGCTGCAAATGAGTGGATCAATGATTTTGGTGGTGCAAACTGTGGCTATGAACATGCTTTGTGACTTGATGGTGTTGGGGCTCCCCAAGCTCTCCATCCAGTCACAGACTGCTATGGGGGTTTAAAGAGGGGAGGGACCTCAGCTGGGTATAACACCATAGAGCCCACATTGCAAGGCAGCCATTGTCTCCAGGGGAACTGGTTTCTGCAGGCTAGAGATGAGGTTGGTTGGTTGGTTGGATTGATTGAACCACTCTTCTCTGAGTTCACAGAGCTCAGGGCGGTTGACAACAGAAAATCTATACAATTTAAGATACGAAGATATAAAATAGCTAAAAACATTTTCAGAGAGTGCTAAAATGAATTCACAAATTGCATTACTATCTCGCAAATAGATGGAGAACAAAAGCAGGACAGGGGAGGGGGAGGTAGTGCCAGATAGGCTGGTACCCATTGCTGTCCTCATCTCTACCTTGCAGGCCCTGAGGAACAGCACGAGGCCCCCCTGGGCGTGGATGCTGTTTGGCAGAGAGTTCCATCAGGTGGGAGCCAGGGTGGAAAAAGGCCTGCCTTGGTCGAGGTCAGCCGGATGTCTTTTGGGCTAGAGATCACTAGTAGGTTGTTCTCAGCAGAGCGTAAGGCTCTTCGGGGGACATACCAGAGGAGGCAGTCCTGAAGATACGTGCGCCGTCTCCTGAACGACCTGTCACCCGAATTAACTGAAAAGGTTGCTCTATTGCTAAGTTTGGTAATTAAGGATCATTTGCACAATGCATAGCTATTTTGTGTACTGGGTTCACGGCATCGATGAGACAGACAACGACATAGCTATCACTAGTTTATTGGTACACAAAGAGTAATGGCGTACTGGCCGCGAGGGGCCAACTATATACAGTAGCCTCGACTTCTCCCGGCCCTATCCCCGGGCCAGAATTTCCCGCCAGAGATCTTATTGGCAGGCTATATGCCGCTGCCGCCTTGCGGCTGTCCACAGACATAACACCCCTTCCCCCATAGTTTAGGTTTTCCCCCTAGGTCACATAGTCTTGCAAATACCCTGGGGGCCTGCGCTCTCTCAGTGATCGCCGCAGTGCGGGCGCGGCTGTCCCCCCCATGTTCTCGTCTGGCGCCCGTCGGATTTCTCTCCAGCAGGGACGGGTGTTCCTCCACGTGTGCGGGGCTGGTTGCCGGCATCCCTGCAGGCCGATCCCCGTCTGCGGGGCTGGTTGCTGGCATCCCTGCAGGCTGTTCTCCGGCTGGTAACTGAAGGGGCTCCGGCTCCTCGTCTGGCACTCCTGCCCCGGTGTTGCCGGCCCCGGGTTCTTGAGCTGGGCTGCCCTCGGTGAGGGGAAGTACTCGCCTCCTCAGTTGGTCAACGTGTCTGCGCAGGATCTGTCCATCTTCCGTCGTGACCTCGTAGGAGACTGGCCCTGTGGACTGAACGATTCTCCCGGCAAGCCAGGTGGTGCCCCTGCCAAAATTATGGGCATACACGGGGTTTTCCGGAAAGAACCCTGGGGAGCTTCCCTCCGCTCTACGTGGGTGCGGGCCTCAGGGGCACGGTCTGGGTGCAACCTGTCTAATGCGGTGGCTGGCCTCCTGCCATCAGCAGCTCGCTGGGCAGTGATCTGGTCTGGTTTGGTGTGGTGTGCTGAGCCAGAGGAAACCGAGCTATGCGGGCTTCCCAGTCGCCCTCCACAAGCCTCAGGGCATCCTTCGTGGTCCTCACCATTCACTCGGCCTGTCCATTTGTCGCCGGGTGGAACAGGGCGGACCGAATGTGCCTGATCAAGTTCCCTCGCAGAAACTCTTGGAATTCCTCCGACATGAAGGCCGCCCCATTGTCTGAGACGATGGCGTCCGGCAGGCCGTGCGTCGCAAAGATCCGGTGGAGCGCCCGTATTGCAGCCTTGGACAACGTTGTGGATACGGGGCTGACCTCCAGCCATTTAGAGTAGGAGTCCACTGTCACAAGAAAAATCAGACCGTGAAAGGGGCCAGCAAAGTCAATGTGGAGTCTCGACCATGGCTTGTGGGTGGACTCCCACGCTTGGGTGGGTGCTGCTGGGGGGAGGGGTCTGGACTCCTGGCACTGGTAGCAGCGCTTGACCCATGCTTCAATCTCCCCGTCTATGCCTGGCCACCACATGTAACTGCGCGCGACAGCCTTCATCCGCATGACCCCTGGATGTGCCTCGTGCAAGGCTTTTAGGATGCCCTGCTGCAGAGGGCTGGGGACTACCACCCTACCCCCCTACAACAGGCACCCCTTGTGGGCGGAGAGTTCCTCTCAGCAAGCTGAGTAGGGGGTAAAATCTAGGCCCGCCGCCTCCCCAGGCCACCCCCTCTGTACCCAGCCCAGAACTCGGGAAAGAACAGGATCCCGGGCCGTGCAACGCGTGACATCAGCTGCCTGGATCTTTGCGACGCACGGTCCTCACCCTCGCTAGTGCCCACAATTGTTTGGCCTACAAGCCTTCAGGCTCCATGCCGAGAAAGCTGCTCTCTGACAAACAGCCTGGAGAACATGGATTTCTCATGACTCTGAGCAACTTTGGGGCCAAAGCACTGCTTCCCTGGAAGGGCAACTTCCAACCGCAAAACAGAAGTGGACAGTTGGGGACAGTGCCCTGGCTTCGTTCCTCAGTATCCCCTGTAAATTCCACAGTGTTGTGAGCAAAAAATTCTACCTCTTGAGCGAATAAAGCTAGTAACATTCAAGTTATGAGTGAGTTTACATTTGACTCACATAAATTATTTTAGTTTATTTCCATAACCTTGTAAAAATCTCAGAATGAATTCTTTTATACTACATTTAAACTATATTTTAAGAATTTTCATATCATAAAAGAAAAGAGAATCAAGTCAAATTTCATTACAGAAAATGTTGTCCCCTACAGGGGTAGACCAGGCCTCCGGAGAGCAGGTCTACCCTCCCCTTTCCACTATATTGGTAGACCCGGCCTCCAGAGAACAGTTCTACCCTCCCCTTTCCACTATATTGTTAGGCCTGGCCTCCAGAGAACAGGTCTACCCTCCCCTTTCCACTATATTGGTAGACCCGGCCTCCGGAGAACAGGTCTACCCAATCCAGTCCACTATATTAGTAGACCCAGCCTCTGGAGAACAGGTCTACCCTCCTGTTTCCACTATAATGGTAGACCAGACCTCCAGAGAACAGGTCTACCCTCCCCTTTCCACTGTATTGGTAGACCTGGCCTCAGACTGTCTCCCAGCACTGAGCCTTAGAAAACATACCAGCACTGGGGGGGGGGGGGACTCTTGCAGTCTACTTTGGTGTTTTTTTAGTGAAATATGACAGATTTACAGATCAAGGATAACAGAGGCGGAACAATCACTGCCAGAACCCTTCCTGACCTAAAAGTAAGTTGCTTAAATGTTATCAACCTGCCCAAACTATTTATTTATTCAAATATTTATATCTCACTTTTCCTGTGACTCAAGGCAGCTTACAAATCATACTGAAAAGCATAACGGGTGTGCAGAAAACCCCCACTATTTTTTCCAGTTCCACTATAGCCTATGGGGACCATTACAGTTAATGGGCCCCACAGGCTATAATGGAGAATCAATCTAGGGCTGCGGGAAGGCTTTACTTTGAGGTAGAGGCACCAAATTTGCAACTTAGCTTCTGGTGCCTCTCCTCAAAAAACCCCCAAAGTTTCAAAAACATTGGACCATGGGGTCCAATTCCATTGGCCCCTGAAGGAGGTTCGCCCATCATCCATTCTTTCCCATGGAGGGGGAAATGCCTTAGCGTGAGCAGAGGTTTAAAATCCCTGAGCTGGAGCACAGTTTAGAAGGAACTCTGCCTATGAGCATGTGCAGAATTCCTTTTTCCCAAAAAGAAAAAAAATGGCTTTCAGCCAAGTGCCCCTGATCAAGGGCAGAGTTCCTTTCTTTTGTGAACAGAAAACCTCTGCTCTGTCTAGCTAGAGGTTTGCCCATTTCCCGGAAGGGTTACAGCCCTGACTTGATAAATCTCATTACCTATGTTTTGTATTTGTCTACGTTAACAATCTACTGTGCAACAAACTAGAGGGAGTCAACTGGGAACAAAATGAACTACGAAAAACATATTTTTGAAGACAAGTTTAACTCTATAAAAACCCAAAGCGTGTTTATTTTTTACACAGCTGATGCCATCTTCTGGGAAGAAAGGAATAAATATTTTACAGTGCAGAAGGGGGAAACCACACATATCCTCCACAATAAAAGAACAAAGGATGAAAACGTTCACTAATAGGTTCCTGAGGTGGGGTTGCCAGCTCCGGGTTGGGAAATACCTGGAGATTTGAGGGAGAAGCCTGAGGAGGACGGGTTTGGGGGGAGGAGGGACTTCAAAATGGTAAAATGCCATAGAACCCACTTTCCAGAGCAGCCATTTTCTCCAGGTAAACTGATCTCTGTCACCTGGAGATCAGTTGTGCTCCCAGGAGATCTCCAGTCACCACCTGGGATATACGGATCATTCCTGATCGCCAAAAGAAAAAAAAACATTAAGAAAGGGGGGGCAGGAATCCTCTGCAAGCCATGTAGGGTTGCCATATCTGATTTTGGAACTTCCTGGAGATTTGGGAGTGGAGTCTCAGGAGGGTAGAGTTTAGGAGGGCGGGGGGGGGCTGCAGTAGGGTATAATATCATAGAGTTTACCGTCTAGCCATTTTCTCCAGGGGAATCTCAGTAGTCTGGGAATGACTTGTAATTCCAGCACTGGTGGATTTTCTACTTTGGGGTCAGTAGGCAGAAAAACATGGGGCAAGGCCGCTCGCTGTTGTCTTGCCATCCCTGAGAAACTGTTTGGCCTCAGAGAGTTGGGACGTGCCTTTGGGGCGAAACCAATGGGGCACAGTGGTTAGAGATATTATATTAGGCGCACAGGGACCAGGGCTATCCCAGTTTAAGCGATGGAGGTCACCAGGTGGCTCTGAGCCTTTCAGCCTGTCCCCCCTCACAGGATTGTTGTAGGGCAGAGGGGTAGTGGTTAAGTGAGTGGACTCTAATCTGGGAGTGTTAGCCGAATTGCTTTAATTTAAGCTTAGCAATTGGCAAAATACCGGGTTCTTGCCAGCTATACCAAGGTCCCGCCCCCTCCAGGAGTTCCCAGAAAACAGGCAATGAGGCTGAGTGGTTTCTTTGAATGATGTTTACTATAAAATGTTGTTCAAGCAAACAAAAACGGAATCACACACACACACACACACACACACACACACAAGATCTAGGAAACTTAGATAGAAAATAGCACTGTTGCATTAGCAGGAGTTTCGTTGAGGGGTAATACGTTACCTGCCCTGGAGATAGGTGGTCCAATTCCAAAAGAAGATTGAGGGGAGGTAGAAAGGAAAAATGGGGGGCGCGATCTAAACCTGCAGATACACGCTTCTTCCTGGCTGCGCAAACCAGGGATTAAAGATGGAGGCAAGGTAATGGGATAGAAAGCTGGAAGTGAGAGGTTGGTAAAGAAGATAGGGGTCAAGGCAGCTAGCAATGGGTTTCTGTTGTGCAAGATCTTTTATCAGGTAGCATTGGGGCGGGCTGCGCTGACCACATCCCCTTGACACACCTACTAGTTGGTCCGTCCCCACTAACCCTACCATTGGTCAGTGTAATAAGGAGGAGGAGGTAGGAGGAGTGGTCAATATTGCACATCTGGGTGCTAAGCAGGAACTGACACCTGGGCAAGCTGCTAGGATTCATGGCGCCAATCCTTTGTCTCGTGATGGCTCTGGCCCGGTCACTCGATGATCGACGATTAGTTGCCAGGTAACGTCACTTAACATAATCTCTTGCAGGAACTTTGGGGAAAGGTGTGAATTGACCAGCATAAAGGAGACAGGAGGACTCTTTGAAATGGAGTCCTGGTCTCCATGTTAGTGTGAACTATGGGGGAAGTTTCCTGCTGTGGGCTAGAGCCTCTCACTGCAATAGAGAGTGCATTTCGCCCTTTACAGAATAACAACCCAAAGTTCAAACTTATGATTTTAGCAGTTCATAAGAGCATATAATATGCCTTGCTGGCTTACAGGAGAACCGGGTTTGATTCCCCACTCCTCCACTTGCACCTGCTGGATGACTTTGGGCAAGCCATGGTTCTGTACCAGGTGTTCTTGAAAAAGAGCAGTTTCTGGGAGCTCTCTCAGCCCCACCTCCCTCACAGGGTGTCTGCTGTGGGGAGGGGAAGGGAAAGGAGTTTGTAAGCCGCTCTGAGACTTCAAGTAAAGGGCAGGGTGTAAATCCAATCTCTTCTTCTTCTTCTTAAATTGCCAGGTGCTCTGTGGAGGAAGGCTGGGTTTTAAAGAAAGTTAGCCTTTTTTCTTTGCCATCAAGTCGCAGTCGTCAAGTTGCAGCCACAGGTTTTCAAGGCAAAAGACATTCAGAGGTGGTTTGCCATCACCTGCCTCTGCGTCACAACCCTGGTATTCCTTGGTGCTCTCCCATCCAAATATTATTCAGGGCCAACCCTGGTTGGCAGCCAAGATCTGACAAGATCAGGCTAGCCTGGGCCATCCAGGTCAGCGTAGTTAGTCTGTAGGACGGGGTTAATGTTCTCTAGCATTCAGCCCTAAAACTGGGTCTCTGAAGGGGATGTAAATGCCTCTTCTACTAGGATTGTCAGCTCTGGGTTGGGAAATTCCTGGGGATTTGGCAGTGGAGCCTGGGGAGGGTGGGGTTTAGGGAGAGGAGGGACCACAGTGGGGTATAACGCCATACAGTTCATTCACTGAAGCTGCAGTCTGGAAAGAGTTATAATTCCAGATCTCCAAGCCTCATCTGGAGATTGGCAATAATATCTTCTACATACATCATGGGCTTGCCAACCTCCAGGTGGGGCAAGATCTCCCAGGATTAGAACTCACCTCCATACTAGAGGCCAAACAATGGCTTCATCAGAGCATTGGCTTCATAGCATTATATTCTGCAGACATCCCTCCCCAAACCCCACCCTCCTCAGGCTCCACCCCAAACTCTCCAGGAATTTCCTAATCCAGAGTTGGCAACCATACACAGATCCCACAAACAGTACAATACTTTTTAACCCTCCTCTGATGCTCTTTCCTGAGAATATAAATTGTTAGGTGTGTTCTGCATTGCCGCTCTTCTTCTGCAATACCTACACGTCAAATTGATTTGTGGGCTTAAGTCCTTTATTGAGATGGGCAGTTAATTGACACCCCTTAAGACACAGCTTCTAGGGTTGCCAGCCTCCAGGTGGGGCCTGAGATCTCCCACTGTCACAGCTGATCTCCAGCTGACAGAGATCAGCTCCCCTGGAGAAAATGGCTGCTTTGGAAGGTGGACTCTATAGTATTATATCCTGCTGAGGCCACCCCAAATCCCACCCACTCCTGCCTCCACCCCTCAAATATCCAGGTATTTCCCAACCCACAGCCGGCAATCAGTGCTCCCTCCAAGCTGCGGAGTCTTGTGAGCAAAAATTCTACTTTTATGAGCTACTGACATTAAAAATTGTGAGCAAGCGATTTGGCTGCTGCATAAACTAGTCTGCTCTGGAGCCATCCTTCCTGAGCGAAAACAAAAAGGGGTGAGCCGGAGGCTAAAAAACTGTGAACTGATTCACACTCACTCAGTTTCGAGGGAACTCTGCTCACAGGCAATGCTCCCTCTAAACTGGGAAATCCTGTGAGCAAAAATCCCACTTTGTGAGCTCCTGGCATTAAAGTGGTGAGCGAGCGATTTGGCTGCTGCATAAATCAGTTTGCTCCGGAGCCATCCCTTCCTGAGCTGAGACAGAAAGGTGTGAGCCGGAGGCTAGAAAACTGTGAACTGGCTCACGCTCACTCAGGTTGGAGGGAACACTGCTGGCCACCCTGCTTCCAGGTAGGTAGGTAGGCAGGTGGGTGGGGGAGCGTGGCCACGCCCCGCAGGCAGGCAGCCACCCCTCTGCCCGGCTCTTCTGAGTCTCGTGGAAACGAGGCCGCACAGGATTTCGCACCCGACGAAGGGATCGCTGACTCTTGCGAGCTCATAACCTTGTGGGTCTCTACAAGCCTTCAGCCACGGCGCTTCCCCCGCTGACCACACCAAACATGGCCGGTTACCTTTCCCACGTCCCGAAAGAAAGATGGACGCCTCTCACCCTCCGCCCCGCCCCCTTCCCCCCCGGTCTCCAAGACGGGGCGCTTGGGCACCGCCCCCTTCCCCCTCACCGCAGCGTCTTCCGCCCTCAATCAAGATGGGCGCCGGGAAGCTTCGAGTCCTTTCCACCCAAGGGCGCTCCGAAGTCACGTGATCGACGCCAGAGCCTGTGAGGCGTCAAGAGGGAGGGGGCGCGAGGACGCTGGTGGCGGGTGGTGACGCAGGAGGCGCGGAGAGGTGAGTGGCCGGGGTCGGAGGGGCGCGGCGGGCGCCTTTGGGTGGGGAGCCCTCTGTGGGGCGCGCCTCCTCGCCACTCTCCCCCCCATTGGGGACGCGGGAGAGAAGGTGGTACGTGCTGCGTCATTAGCATGAGGCTCGGACTGCCCCGACTGTGTCTTCTCTCGGGGGTGGTGGGGGGGGGGTGGTATTTGGCCTTTCCTCCAAGGAGCTCCACGGGGGGGCCTCCAGTGTTCCCTCTAAGCTGAGGGAGTGTGAGCTGGCTCACCGTTTTTTAGCCTCCGGCTCGCACATTTTGGTCTCAGCTCAGGAAGGGATGGGTCCAGAGCAAACTGATCTATGCAGCCGTCAAATCGCTTGCTCACAGCTTGAATGCCAGGGGCTCACCAAGTAGGATTTCGGCCCACAGGGCTCCACAGCTTAGAGGGAGCACTGGTGGCGGCCTGCATCACACCCCCCCCCCCTCTGTCCTCACAACAAGCCTGCGAGGTAGGAAGATGAGGCTGAGAGACGGCGACTGGCCCAAGCGGGCTCGGTGAATTTCATGGCCAAGCCGGAATTTCAGCTTGTATTTCCCGGATCCTGATCTGGCGCCCTGAGTTCTGCTGCACGGTGCTTTTTTGTGCGCTTCTTATTTCCAGAAAAGAAAGTTGGAAGGATTTGTGAGCCTTTATAAGTAGTGTTTTCAGGGGGTGAGTGGCTGTAATGGTGGATGAAGAATTGGCAGGCATGGCCTAGGCAAGGCCGACCTTGTCAGATCTCAAAAGCAAAGCAGGATCAGCCTTGGTTAATACAGACCACCGAGGAAGTCAGGGGCTGCTGACCAATGCTCCCTCTAAGCTGTGGAGTCTTGTGAGCAAAAATTCCGCTTTGTCAGCTACCGGCGTTAAAGTTGTGAGCGAGCAGTTTGGCTGCTGCATAAATTAGTTTGCTCTGGAGCAGTGTTCCCTCTAAGCTGAGTTCGTGTGAGCTAGCTCACAGCTTTTTGGCCTCCGTCTCACACATCTTTGCCTTAGCTCAAGGAGGATGGCTCCAGAGCAAACTGATTTGTGTAGTAGCCACATTGCTGGCTCACAGCTTTAATGCCGGTAGCTCACGAAGTAGAATTTTTGCTCACAAGACTTCACAGCTTAGAGGGAGCATTGCTGGAGCTGCCCTTCCTGAGCGAAGACGAAAATGTGTGAGCCGGAGGCTAAAAAACCATGAGTTAGCTCACACCATCTTAGAGGGACACACTAGTTGCTATCCAGAGACAAACATGGTAAACCACCCCTGGTTGCCTCTTGCCTTGAAAACCCTACCTGGTTGCCATAAGTTTGCTAAGACTTGACAGCAATTTACCCACAATATTTTGCCTTTAGAACTCAACTTGGCTATGAAGCTTGCAAGGTGACCTTGGACTGGTTGCTCTATTTTTCAACCTAACCTACCTCCTAGGGCTCTTGAGAGGATACAAGAAACGGGGAAACTGAATGCTGTTCTTAGCTCCTTGGATGAAAACAGAGATAAAAATGTACAAAATAGTGTGTTTTTTCTTTGTTTCTGCCTTGCACGTTCCCTAATGTGGTTTTATTGGTTATTGTCTTTCACTGTATTGTGGCAAGCCAGCCACCCTTGGCAACATTCCTTCTGGAGAGCGTGGCTTTAAATTGTAATCTCTTCTGAAGTATATACTAATTTTAATTCAAAGCTTATTCTGCATAGAAACTGTTCTTTCTAATCAGGCCGGTGTAATGCAGCCACCAAAAAAGAATAATATTCCGAATGTATTTATGGCAGTGTGAAGAAGTTAATTTAGAATCTACATGTGAATTTAAAGAATTGCGTGCGTTAACTAAATAGTCATACATTTCTGGATAAATATTGTAGACCTATTGGACCATGATTCTAATAATGCTTTGGTCTTGGTGCTAAGAAGCCACATAAGTGTGTATTAATCTTCATTTAGGTGTAGTGTTAAAAGAACTGGTATGCCCCTGTGCACACTGCTCCCATGCTTAATGCTTTATGACATCATTTAACTTTGACTCAGCACTTGCTTGCTGCCAAGGAAGGATTCCTCACAATGGTCCTTGTAGTGTGAAATGTTACTCTGTCTTGCATCATTTCGTTGGTAACCACTTCCTTTTGTTTGGGAGACTTTGGAGAAATTAAAAATAAGACCCCTTCTTTAAAAAACTGAAAACAAACGAAAAAATAAATTTGGGGATCTATTTCAATGCCAAAATAATCCTTGTAAAAAGTTTCCAAATAAGAATTTTTTCCTTCTCGGCCATTGCCTATCAACCTGTGGGAAACACTCCATAGCTTTTAGTAGTTCAGAAATAACTGGGTGGTTTTCTGTAGAAAATAATGCATTTAAGACATCCTGTTAAGGCTGAGAACCGAGTATATGAGTTATTTTCATTCAGCACTTCTGTGGAAGTTTATTTCCTAGGTCTGATCCTCAGGGGGTTTTCCTCGATCAGAGCTGTAATTGCTACAAGGGCTGTGTAATGGAATTAATCATGCCCTTTCCCGTTTCTTTTCCTTCTTAAAATAAAAAATGAGAGAAGACAGTAGAATACTAGAATGTGTAGGTCTTTTGAGGAGAACGGTGTACAAAGGGATGCAAACAACCAAAGTTGACTATATCTATTTACTTTATTTATATCCTGTATTCCATCCCAATGGGGACCCAAAGCGGTTTACATCATTCTCTGTTTTATATCTTTTCTCCATTTCGGTATTAGACACAAGCTGGGATGCCAGTTGCGTCCGACGTTTTGTGCTTTTTAGGATGGAAGTCAGAAACTGTGTTTATGTTTTTATTAATTTAGAATATCAGATGTTCAGAAAGTGCCCTGCAGCAAGGTCCAGTTTAAAGTGGATAATACCACTGGATAGAGAGATCTCCTTCAGTCCTTACTTGTACTCCTGCATGCTGTAATTAAATTATGGCTATATAAAGTACTTACTGATTGCTGCCTGTTTCATCAAGGACGCTGAAGAGGTGTCCACTTGTAGCTTTTGAAAAGCTGTCTGACACTTTCCCAGACACTGAGGCAATCCCTTGGACTGTATTCCCTCCACATACACCTTCTATTCCTGGCTGAGTGGACTTGACTTAAATAATGGTTTTCTACATAAAGGCCCATTCTTATTGGTGATTGTAACCTTAATATTTGCAGCTCAGATGAAGGGTTCATTTTCAGAATAGTAATTTTTTAGGTTAGTTTTACAGTTATATCAAAAAAATTAATGATTGGTTATTTACTGTTTGAAATAGGTAATTATGAACTCATAGTGAGATGAACTATCCAGTTTAATAGGTTAATAATTTATATTTGGACAACTTTTCTGCTGTCCTTTATTGGAAGGAGACAAATAATCATTAACAAGAACCATTTAAACGTTTTATTTAACTGAAACAAAAACATTATATAGCATATGTATTCTTGTAGTTGCTAAAACATCCATGAGGTGACACAAAGATCTTAAGACTTCTGAAGTATTCGGCTCAAAAAGTTTCACTTTTATTTGTACTTCCTGCCCCTCCCTCCTCAACACTTAGCTCTTAATATCTCATCCTTATTCAGATCTATTCCACCCCAAATAATCATCTATTCATTGAACTTCTTGAAACTTAATATATAAGAGGTTAATTCTATGTACATAGATTTGCAGAAGAACAATAGGATTGAGATCTTTCTCAACTCTGTATGTTTGTTTTAAAACATTTTTGCTGTTCAGAGGCAGCATGTTAGCTCTGCAGATACAAAACTGCACTTTTGAGAACTGCAAAATCAAATATCTGTGATGGTATCTTTTAGATTAAAAAATCACCCAAACTAATCTTACAGGGACCTCTAAGGTGAGCATGACATCTGGGCCCTAATAAGTGAATTAATGGAATTAATTTACAAAAAAAAATTAGACATTGCATGACTATACAGTCTCATATAATTAAAAATGAATCTTTATTTCATGATGAAAATCCTTTGGGCTATAATGTCTCTTAAATGGAAAGCTATCTTTAGATAGTTTTTTTCTTCAAAGAGCATTTTATCAAACAAGATCTTATTTAATTTTTCAAAATCCCTTGGGCTTTAGATTTTTTTTTTATCCACCCTGGTTCTTAGCATACCACATCCTAGAAAGAGATCAGCCAGTTAGAAATCATGTTATCTACATGACCCATTCCTAAGGATTTGTGTCTGGTTTCCTTTAAGACACCTTCCTGCGTGCTGCTCACACTTTTGATGGGCTTCTCTCTTGTCTCAACCCCCCCCCCCACCGCCTTACGCACACACAGTAGGTGGTGGTGGAAAGTGCCATTAAGTTTTAGCCAGTTTGTGGTGAACCTGTAGGGTTTTCAAGACCAGAGATGTTAACAGGTGGTTTGCCAATCAGAGTAGACAGTACTGATTCTTGGTTGACCCAGGGTCTGACTCAGTACAAGGCAGCTTCGTGAACTCTTAAATCTGATTAACTGAAGCGGCAAATGTGAACAAAGGTGTACAATGCTTTAGAGTGTAGATCCTCAGTCTGTGCTTGAGTGTCCTCCTTGTTTTGGTGGAGAGAAATTGGGGGGGGAGGGGGGGTTGCAGATGCTGGGACTCTGAAAATGATCTGCTGGCTGAGGGAAGGACTTCTGGCAATGTCTGGAGTAGCCAGACTGGGAATTCACTCCCTTTCAGGAATACCCCTTCCGTGAAGTTGTCACTCCCCTGCCTTGTAAGAACCTTGCAAGAGGCCTTGTGAGAGAAGAACATGGCACCTCTTTTTAGGTGCACTCGTTCAAAGTTCAGACGAGGAAAAGGAATCCAAACGCCACTTTCAGTCCCCCTCTTGTGAAGGCTGTCTACTTCTGCGCGTGTGGCAGATGGTAGAGCAATTCTCCTGGCATGGCAGAAGGCCTTCTTAGTTCCATTTTATGAACAGTGCCTTTTATTAACATTTTACTTTTCATGTCTTTAAAATGAAGGCCGTGGCTTAATGTTCTTTAGGTGCAGAGTGTGTTTAATCTCGAGGTCCTTTGTCTGCGAGAGTGCTCTGCTTTGAGGCCTTCAAGAGCCGCTGTCTATTAAAATAGCCCTTGGCTGGGCCAGAGGGACCTTGGGTGCAAGGCAGCTTTGTATGCTCGACTGCCGTCATGCTTGCAAGCAGGCTGCAGCTCTGTGCTTTCGTCATGCTTTTGCTGTGAGATCATCACTTTGGCTTTTGCATCCTTACAGAGTTTGCCATTGATGGCCACAGCCATGTTTGCAGCAAGGTTGGTGTGCCTTCGGGCACTCCCATCACACAGTCTTCGCCCGGCACTTACTCAGTTTTCACCAGCTTTGAGGAATTCCACTCTGAAGACAAATCAGTATCTCTTGCAGCCTTATCAGGTACGTGCAATTTGTTTTATAAGGAACTGCGTGTATCCAGAGGACAGCACGGATCAAGTTTTTTAAAAAAATAGGGTGGTCTGAATCTGGCTCACAGCCTATGGCCTTGAGCAGAGGGCTTAGAAATGGGGCATGTCTGTAGCCCTTCTACCTAAAGTAGAGCAGAAACTAGCTGCCTTGCATGTGGGTAAACCCAAGTGTGGTATTGCAGTGGCATTAGTGGTAGGTGACATAAAAGACCTTCGCCCAAGATCCTGAAGAGCCACTGCCAGTCTGACCTTGATAGACTGAGAGTCTGACTCAGTATGAAGAAACCTCATGTGTTCATGTGAAGGTCTCCTCATTCCCCCTTCCTCCTGTTTTTGTCACCATCGGCCAAACAGCTGCTGTTGAGGATCAGGGAACATGTAATAGGATGGGGATTCAGCATTGGGTGGTGGACTCCATCTGAAGCGAGAAAGCCATGGAGCACATCCATGGAGTCCACCGGACAGAAAAAGGGCACCTTCCTCTTGAAACAGTGGCTTGAATCCAACCCTTAGAATTTCTTATGTCTTTGGGAGAGGGGGCATCTTTGTTGAGAGGCAGTTTGGTGTAGTGGTTAAGTGCGCGGACTCTAATCTGGGAGAACCGGGTTTGATTCCCCACTCCTCCACTTGCACCTGGCTGGATGACCTTGGGCAAGCCATAGCTCTGTACCAGCTGTTCCCTCAAGGACAGCTTGGGAAAGAGCTCTCTCAGCCCCACCTACCTCACAGGGTGTCTGTTGTGGGGAGGGGAGGGGAAAGGAGTTTGTAAGCCGCTCTGAGACTCCCTTGGGGAGTGGAGGGCGGGGTATAAATCCAATCTCTTCTTCTTCTTCTTTGTTTGCATGCTTACTGCATATGCAACAAAACATCATCTCAGAAAGTTCTGACTCGGCTGTCTTTCCCCCATGCGATTTACTTTGTCAGTTGTGTTTACTTAACAGCACAGAATTCACTGTTCTTCCTTTGATTTTGGTTGCATCAGGGGTATGCCACCAAAGCCAGGATGGGTTTGCGCCGGGGAAAAACCATTCAAGAAATCAAGGAAGCGGCTTTTGAACCCGCAGCAGAAAGGTTCTTCAAAGGTATGCTTATGCATATATCTGTACGTTCGCTGACACCCACTGGTTTTGTGTCATTTGCAGACAGAAGAAAAAAGCAAAATGTAAGGTGGATAAAAATCAAGGGATAAGTGTAAAAAACAAAACCAACGATATGCATTTTTCTTGAGGAGGACATGGCTTGTAAATCCCTGGTGGTGGTGGCCCCTGGCTTGAGGTTCTCTTATCTGGCAGTTTCCTTCATGGCATTCAGATCCCTAGGAAGTATGGGAAGTGCCTGTCACATCACTTTGCTAGCTGTTTTATGCCACATAAAGGCTCATGGCAAAAATTGGCACGAGGATTGATTTAGGATGAGGTGGTCCTGCAGTCTGTAGGCTGCAGGTTATGAAAGGGTGTTAAGGGTAAGAACCAGCACCTTGAATTTTTAACCCAGTAGCAAATGGGTATCCAGTGGACTGATTTCTGAGCAGATAAAGTGTGCTCAGGCCGGAGTGCTCTAGTCTTCAGGCGTTTCAAGTGCAGTGGCACTAACTGAATTACTTCCAGGCTGTCTTCAAGGGCAGCCCCACACACAGACAAGGTACAGTAGTCCACTGCAGAGTCCTGGTTTGTGTTTGAAAAAGACTCCTGTTCATCTGGGCAGCTACATTCAAATGTCTCAGCTAGTTGGAGTTTGATTGAAAGCCCCTGTGACAGTACCTCTTTTATTTTGTGTGGACAGGTGTGATGTGGTTTTAAATTTCTTGTTGTTTCTTTTCCTCAAAGTATCTATCGCTGCCACCAGGAATTTAATTCCAGTCTTTATCCTTTTCCCACAGTATTGTGCCCAAGCTCTAAGGCTTCTTCACTGGACTTTGTGGTTCTGAGGATGGGACTCTGGGTTAACAATAAGCAAGATAAAACTTTATTGGCAAAATAAGCGTATTTGTTACAGGATTTCATTAGGTTGCTCAGTAAAATCTTTCCCTTTTTACTCAGGTCTCTGTCAGCCTTTTCCCTCACACTCTTAAAAGTACTCTGACTATATTAGATTTTACCTAATATGCCCCCTTAAGTATAAGTTCTTTTTTAATGCCTTTCACAGCACTTCTATGGCCCCGTCCACACGAGCAAGATAAGCCGGACGGGAAGTGACACACATTTGTGCTGGCGCAATTTGCGCCGCTTTTGCATGATCACACAGGTCCATGGACCTGTGAGGGCGAACCGCCACTGTGTGATCACACGCAGCCGCGGGCGAGTTGGGTTTTTTTCCCGGCCGTTTTCAGTGCACTTATCTGCTTCTACAAGGGATCGATGACTTGCCTCTCCACCCTCGGGGTCATTCGATGATGCACATACCGGGATGCGAGGGGGAAAAAACCCAAAAAGCCCGTTCCCCAACGCCACTTGTTTGCACTGGCGCGATCACACCAGGAAAGGTCAGTTCTGGGCCGTCGCAAACCATTTGAGACTGCCTTTTCACTGGTAGCTAAATAAGCCGATTCCCCACCGGCTCAAAGCGGTTTGCGACACTTTGACACCGGCTGCAGGACGCTTCCCAGACGTGCTTGTGTGATCGCGCCACTTTGAGCTGGCGGGGAACCGTCCTCCTTGTGTCACAAATGGGTGTGTATGATCGCGCCCTATATGATTCTAGTTAAAAGACTACTTCTCAGACTCTGTGTAGATTGACCACATCTGACAGCTGCTGACTTCAGACTGAACACTCCGCCTTCCCTCTCTCCACACACACACACACACACACACACACACACACACAGCTCCGCTCACGCACTCTGTTACCAACCAGTCACCTCACTCACTCATCCCCCTCTTTCACCCCCTTGTTCTTCTGACACTTACCAACCATTTAAAGAAACACACACTTATAACTTGAAATCATTACAGCCCCAGACTCAGAAACCTTCAAACACCATGCAGTTGGGGTGGGGAGAGATGGGAGGGAGCACGTAAAACCAGCCACAAATTGTATTGGCACCTGTTGCAGACAACTTTCTGTTTGCCATGAGTCTGAATGCAGCCACGATGTGGTATTAAACAAGATTTTGTATCCCTAGGAAGAGACACAGTTCATGAAGCATAATTCAAAATATTAAGCCTAAAATCTGTCATATTTTATCAAAACATATCAGGCCTTTAGAATTCTGCAAGGAAGGCTTGTTCTTACCGAACAAGCTTGGAAGTTACAATAGGTATTAGAAATGGCTTTGGAAGTTGCAATAGGCATTGAACTCTACCTCCTAAATTCAGCCTATAGTAGTGTCAGGCCAAGCTAAATGCTCTGCTCCAGTCATGGGTGGTGGGAGTTTGAGAAGTTACCTGTCAGTGCGGAGGGGCGGGAAGGCGGAGTTGTCATCTGGTTCAGTGCCGTCAGTCTCTGGTGTTTGGTGTGGCAGGCAACAGCTTTTGCTGAATCGTCTAAAAGCCTCCTTTAATTGTCTCTTGTTCTTCACGGTCACCTGAACTTTGTTTCTGATTAGAAGCTATGAATACATTAGCACTCAAGTGCTGGGCAGGAAAAATTGTGAAAACAGAAAAATTATATTAATTTGATCCTCAACTGAATGGGGGGGGGGGGGGAACAATTTCAATTTAAGGAATGTAATTCTTGTCTTCTCTTTACCAGCGGATCAGATGGGAAGATGGTTTATTGCTGGAGGCGCCGTTGTCGGTCTTGGAGCTCTCTGTTACTACGGCCTGGGGATGTCCGATGAAATCGGAGCCATCGACAAAGCCGTGTAAGCAAAAAGGCCTAGAACATTTTATTGCTTTTAAATTTCAGGGGGGAGGAGACAGGGTGACAGGCCGAGGGAGGAACCAGCAGGACCCCCCCCCCCAGTCTATTTTTACAGGAATGTTTTAAAAGTGCATTTATTCTCTTTGGATTGTGAGTCTGGATTGTGAGTCTGCAATGCACCCACCTATCTGTCCTCCTGTGTGTGTGTGTGTGTGTTTTCTCTCTCTCTCTCTCTCTCTCCCTTGCCTGCATTCATCCTCAAGATGGGAGGGGGGAGATAAATAACCAAGATGCAACTCTGGGGAAACAAATCATAGCTACTGATTCTGGATTTTTCAAGTTGGCTGGGGAAGGGGATAGAGTACTTGAAATGTTTGTACTAAACTTACTGTCAATTTGAGATAGGCTTGTTACTGCAGGGAGACATACAGTGGGTTGGATTTTACTGTTCTGCTAACTTGGGAAGCCCCTTTGTCTGGCCAGACGCCTGCACGCTTAGCTGCGAAGAGTGGCGGTAGGATACCGCCAAATACGATGCTGTGATTAGCATCACTAGACACTAGAAGCGGAGCGCTCGAAATGCTTCATGTAAAATAACTAGAGCCGTAAGCTTTAATAAATTAATTTAATTTGCTACTGAATTAATTGACTAGTGAAGGCAAGGTCCTTAATCAGTAGTGATGCAGTGGTTTGGGCCGCCCCCAATCCATTTTGGTATGTTACCGTGAGATAATGAGAAGATACTAGAGGTCTTTTCTCCAGGCATTGAATGATAGTCTTGTTTGCTGTGTCAGAAAGGCACGTGTATTTAGAGAATACACAAAATATATACTTAGATTTAGTTGTGTCAGAGGCACTTTAATCAGCTAAACTTCTTGGGTTGGATGAAAGACCTAAAAACAAGCTTAGGGCACCTTTGTGAGAATCTTAAAAGGTCTCTGGGGAGAATGGAATAGGAATTCCTTTAATAAATATTCATACACTGTGTTTTCGGTGGTTCTCTAATAGAGGTCCCAGTCTTTTAAAAACCCGCAGGCACCTTTTGGAGTTGGCGCAGGGCGGTGGAGCCGGCCGCAACGCAGCTGTCGCAGGATTGGTAGCAGTCGACAGCCGCAAAATGTCAGGGAATGATGTCACTCGTAACTCTAATGGTAACTTCAACATTTCAGGCAGAAGCCGTGCTTAACAGGATGCTTTTCAGAAGGAACACGTCGTTTTAAAATATTTTCTTGCATACACACTGCATACCTTCAGTCCTGCAGTGAAGATCCTTGTGCTGTTGTAGCGGCTGCCACTGAAGCACCTTTCTGGAAATCTGCTCAGCCAATCAGGTCTCCAGCGGCCAGCCAGAAGCCCTGCTGAGCAAAAGCCCTTCATGGCTCATCCGTTTTCTAAGAACATATGGTAGCTGCCAGGGAAGCTTTCAGCCGCCACCGTGGTGCCCATGGGCATCATGTTGGGTACCCCTGCTCTAATAAGCCCATTGTGAAATGCCCACTAAGTAGTCAGCCAAAAACTGAGTGCATCCTTAGAAACTGATTTCCTAGCATGGGCGCCCACCAGTGTGTTTTCTAGTAGCCATTTATTTCTTCCCCAAAGCCATCCCCTCCACCGAACTGAAAGCTCGACTTGCTTCCGAAGAGGCTTGGGAAGCTTTGTGTCTGCAGGGACCGCCTATTCAGGAAGGGCTGCCTCCATCAGAGGAGGATGAGCGGCTTGCCGCCTCCCAGTGTTCTGTGATTGGCCCCAGCACTAGATGGGAGCCATTTTGTGGTGGCACCTCTTCCCCATCCTCGGAAATTCCACATGCGTTCAAATGTCGTAGGCCTAGTTTTTGGTAGTCGTTTTCTTTGCGTAAGTAACTTGTGAACCACTATCCATGAAGCGTCAAAGGGGGCTTTGGGTAAGGGGGAAATCGCCGAGGACCATGGAGAGCAGTTACGATTCAGCCAAGTGACAAATCACCTGTTTGCAAAGCAGTACTCTGAAACGTTGTGTCCTTCGTTTTTGCTTCCAGCATTTGGCCGCAGTACGTGAAAGACCGAATCCATTCCACCTACATGTATTTCGCGGGAAGCATCGGCTTGACGGCACTGTCCGCCGTAATGGTCAGCAGGACTCCTGCCCTCATGAGTCTAATGATGAGGGGCTCTTGGCTGGTAAGGCCCGTCTTATAAGTCTGCTGTCTTCAAATTTGTCAGAATGTCTCTAGAGACATCTCCAGCCTCTCCTTGGTTCCCTAAATGATAGTTGACGAGAGAGCCAGTGGGTTGGATCCAATCAGCTTCATTTGGAGGACGCAGGGTGGGAGAGAGAAGGGAGTCCCCTCTGGCCACCAAAAGAGCTATGCTGGAGATCATGGGACCTGCCTAGACAAAAGCCATGTGGGATGGGGGTGTAATAAGGAGGGGGATTTGGTGAGCTGGAGCTTTTAAACCAGAATGGCCTGGCTTCCCTCGAGAAACCCTGTAAGGGGAGCATAGTTCTGTCCTGTAGGCTCATCTACCTCTGCTTGCCAGTTGAAGAATGAAGTATGTGCCTTTCAAAGTCACGTGTCTCACTTCTTCCAGGACATTTTTTCCCCATACCTTTGACAGATTTTCTATGAGATATTATAGTCCAACATAAACCCTCCACCAGTGTGTTCCAGCCTTTGGCTTTGGACCCAAAAGTGGGTTGTGAAGCCTCTGGAAGTGGGTCACAGGCCAGCCCTCCCTGAGGGCCACCCCTGGCCTTCCCATTGCTGTGTTGTATTTTGGAAACCAGGATCTGACCCTGGAAAACTACCTTCCATGTCATCCGTTAGCTGGTATATTTTCTTCCCTGCATATACGTGTCGTTCAGGTAAAACGTGTCCTGATGGTTACTACTACTCAGACTCTTAGTGGGGATTAGGGGAGGTAATGGACAAGGAGAGGGTGGTCAAAGGCTGGAATGCAACCTCCATCTGCTAAGGCTCTGTATGTCGGAATGCCACTTGCTTGGGGTTCCTCACGGGGGCAGCTGTGCCTTTTGTGTGATGGTTGTTGGTTTCTCAGAAACATCTGGTTAGCCACTGCAGAAAATGGAATGCTGAACAAGATGGGGGCCAAGGTTATAGTTTGCCTAGGGTGTCAGAAAGCTTGGGCCAGCCCTGACTGGGTCACCATACCAATAAATTTGGGCTTGTAGGGCCCCGTACCGAAAAGGTTGGTAAGCACCGCCCTAGACGTTTATACAGATCCTGCCTCATCAGACTTAACACTTCTCTCCACGAGGCTAGTTCGACTGCTTTGCCGGCAATAGAATCGGTGGGTTTTCTCTCACGCATTCTGTGGGAGGTAGGCCCAGCTGGTGTTGCCTCCACATGGGCAGTGCTGTACACCTAGAAACAATGGACTCTTATTCCTGGTGTTACATAAGGCCTGGAGAATAAGTAAAGGGCCGGTCAGTAAATTCTATGCTTTGCTGTAAGTCAGTTTCCATATCCGCACAATCTGCTTTGAGCGACTTTTTCAACACTTTATTGTCTCTGCCGTGGGGAGGTGGAAGCAGTGAAGTGGGCGGCTGTTCTCTCATGGCCCCAGTCCCTCTCTCTTCCTCTCCCCGGTTTCCTCATGTTACGGTAAGAAGAAGGGCTCACACTGGTCCACTGAAAGTGGAGGCTGGTCCTATGATGGGGCACTTCCCGTTCCCCCACCATGGTGAGGAGTATTCTCCACAGTCTTGTAGGAATGTGAATTTCCCTTTTTTTTAAAAAAAAAAAAGTAGCCATTTAAGGCAGAGATTCCTGACTTTTTTGAGCCTGTGGGCACCTTTGGAGTTCTGACCCACTGTGGTGGGCACAGCCACAGAATGGCTGCGGCACGGGAGGGAACCAGCCGCACAATGGCTGCTGCTGCTGCCGCTGCTTACCTTCAATCACACAGTGAAGATCCTTGTCCTGCGGTGGCAGCTGCTGCCAAAACAATGTTTTGGACAATGTTTCGGAACAGGGGTCACTGGGGGTGTGTGGGGAGGCATTTGTGAATTTCCTGTATCATGCGGGGGGTTGGACTAGATGACCCGGGGTCTCTTCCAACTCTTATGATTCTGTTAAAAATCTGCACAGCCAATCAGAAGCCTTGCTGGGCCTGGCTCTGCCCACTTTCTAAAACCCCTTGGTGTGCGCCAGGAAAGGTGTTGGCGGGTGCCCACAGGTACCATTTTGAGGAGCCCTATTTTAAGTTGTTCAAAGGCTGCCGTTTAAACGTTAGATGCAGCCCTCAGCTACAGGGAGGGGGCTTTGCCCCCTGCAGTTCCTCTTGGTTCTTAATAATAAACTCCTCTGCTAATTTTTTTGGTCTTTTTAAAATGCATACAGAAATACATAAATGATAAAAACTTGTTTGAACGTGTGAATTAAGGTTTGTGCCAAAAGAGCTAGAAGGAGGTAGAAGTTCAAAGCAAAATTTTATATTTTAATTTTATTTTATTCAACTTATACCCCATCCTCCCCGCCAAGGCAGGCTCAGGGCGGCTTCCATAAAATACATATATAAATACAATTAAAATCCATCATAAAAACAACTAAAAAAACCATAAACATAAACAAAGCATTCATCCTAAAGTGCTGGAACAATTTTCAGTAAAGTGCGAGAGCAGAGAATTTCAGATTTAAACACTACTCCATGGTGGCAATAATAATGATGTTCCTGTGCCAGCTCCATTGATCTCCTTATATACATGCAGCACCAGAGGTCTAAAGACAGTAAGACCAGGGCACAGGTCCTCAGTGTACAGTGCAACTCCTTAACCAAATGCCTGCTGGAAGAGCTCCGTCTTGCAGGCCCTGCGGAAGTGTAAAAGCTCCCACATGGCCCCGATCTCTTCCGGGAGCTCATTCCAGAATTACAACTTCTCCCCCTCCTCTTTAAGTGTTTTCCGTACAGCTTCCCTTCAGCTAAATTGCAAGCTAAATTGCAAGCTGAAGGCTGCGTATGTCTTCACAGGGAGGACAAAAAATGAGAAAAATAGCTTGCTCTCTCTGCCATCTTCAACTTCCCAAAATTTACCCTTGTACCCGAAATATTGCTGGGGACCCGCTGTGTACACTAGGGGGAGCTATTGGTAACCCCTAATGAAATGGTACCTTTATGTAGAACTACACTGGAGGATAACACATCATGAGAAGTTCGGCCACAAGATATGCTGCCGCTTCTGTTACTTGTCAGATGGGCGTTTTTAAGGTCATGTCAGAGTTCCGGGATAGCTTGCCCTGTTTTATAAGAATTGCCACATTGGGTCTAAACAGTAGAACAGTTTTCAGGTTGGGTAGTTCTCTTTCTATCCACCGACCAATCGCCTCCTGATCCAGCATGGAAAATTGTCAGGTAACCTGTGCATGGAAAGCCTGTAAAGTTACATCCCATTAGGCTCTCCCCCCGCCCGCCCGCCCGCCCGCCCCCCAAATCTTCCAGTAAATATCCTCTCACACTCACAAGATTCTGAACTGGGTCTACTATGTGTCTGATCCTTGGGGCCCGAATTTTTTATTAAAACTTGCAATGCTTCTAAGTGGTGGAACTAATTACCTGGGGGAAGAGAGAGGTTTTCCACACTGGCAATTTTTAAGTAGAGGCTGGGTATTCATCTGCCGAGCGTGTGCTAGCTTTTAATTTCCTGTGTTGAGCAGGGGGAGGGACCAGGGCTTTTTTTTTGTAGAAAAAGCCCAGCAGGAACTCATTAGCATAATAGGCCACACCCAACAGCAAGAACTCATTAGCATATTAGGCCACACCCCCATGTTACCAGAAGATTGCTCATCCAGCTACATCCGCTTTTTGCTTCTTATTCTGTTTACCTTGTTTGTTGTCAAAACTCAGGGCTTTTTTTTTGTAGCAGGAATTAATTTGTGTGTTAGGCCACATACCCCTAATGTAGCCAATCCTAATGAGTTCCTGCTGTTGGGTGTGGCCTGTTATGCTGATGAGTTCCTGCTGGGTGTGGCCAACTCAGGAGCCAGCCGGAACTCCGTTCCTGTGCGTTCCTGCCCCAAAATAGCCCTGGGAGGGACGATACGAGCCCTTCCATCCAGGGTTCTGCTTTAAAACTCGGAGCAAGCTGCTGCGTCTTGAAACAAGAGCCGGCACCATTTCATATATTCTTTTCAGCCCCTTCAGTCGTACTGTGGCCGAGTGGGAAATTGAGGAAGTGTAGAAATGGATCACGTGGGCTAGCCTGATTTTGTCAGATCTTGGAAGCTAAGCAGGGTCAGTCATGGTCAGTATTTGGATGGGAGACCACCACGTTCGGAGTCAGTGTACAAAGGCAGGCAGCGGCAAACCACCTCTGAGCATCTCTTTCCGTGAGAGCCCACAAATCGGCTGCGACATGACGGTTAAAAGAAAAATAGAGGATTGAACAGGTCGGAGGTTATAAACATATCTGGGCAAGGAATCAGGGAGACAGTTTTGGATATTAACAGGGTTTTTTTTTCTCATTAAAGTGCTGTCTCTTAAGGCTGCAAACCTGTACCTGCTTATTTGGGAATAAGTTCTGTTGAATTTGGGTCTGAATAAAGCTGCGTAAGGATGTGCCAGATCTGGCTTACACCATTTGCTAAATAACAAAGAGACCCGCAGCTGTGGTTGCAGACACACTATTATTTACTACAACTACTACTTCCAATAGTAACTTGTACTCCTAACTAACGACTATTCTCTATCTTATTATTAGTTACAAAACAAAAAGCTGATAACATTCCAATGTTGGCAATAACAAACTAATTGTTTAGAAGGCTTAACAAAGCTAAACGTTTGCTTTTGAAGGCTTGACAAAGCTTGAGACGAAGTCCTCCAAATTTGTCCTTCGTTTCGTTGCTACCACTTCTTCAGTAGCTGTTATGCAATATACATCAAACATTTAATATCGTGCTTAAATATACAACCCATTTTTAATAAAATATTTTTACTGTAATTATTTACCTAGTATCCTTTGTACTTATTTCATATCCTTATTTTATGGGTGTGGTTAGTCCTCCATTCTAAAATATAAAATATTTTATTTCATTATTTAAACATTTGTTTAATAATTATCATATTACCCCATTCTGGCTAAGAGTGCCTACTCACCAACCGCCATTGATATGGTCCTATTCCTCAACTTATTTTGTGGGCATCCGACTCCAATTGCTCTCCTGTGTGCCTTGCTACAGTCCCTCCTAATGCTGTTTAAATACAAACACACCAGTCCTCACTCCCAGGATTTAAAGGACCCATGTCTATAGATCACAGGAGAGACCCAACTCCATATTTAATCCTCCTGGAAACCTAGTTTTTAGTTTATGGATCCAAAGGTTTCCCTTTGATATAATAATTTTTGTAAATCCACATTGTTATACTTGCGTGGGCAAATCATTTCTAATGCCACAAATCTGAAATCATGACATGAATGACCCATCTCAGTAAAGTGGGGAAAGAGAGGAGAATCTGTTCTAAGCAGTCTAATACGTGACATACCGTATTTTTCACTCCATAAGACGCACTTTTCCTTCCCCAAAAACTGGGGGGGGGGGGAAGTGTGTGCGTCTTATGGAGCGAATATGGAGCTTTTCTTACCTGTAACAGGGCTCTTTCTTCAGCAGGACCGCAGGGGAACGCCATTCAGGCTGGCATCCCAGCCTTCCCCGCCCCTCCCTGCTGGGCCTGAGCTGTTAAGACTTAAAAGGGAAACGGCAGGAAAAACCCCACCAGGCTAAGTACTCTTTCCCTTTAAGACAGCTTTTCCCCTTTAAGACAGCCAGCAGCAGAAAGCCCCGCCCACAGATTAAGCTCCGTGGCTACTTTGCACAGAAAGGCCTGACTTTGCATGGCATGCCGACGTCTCTCTTCTTTCCTTTCTCTACCTTCCTTCCTTCCTTCCTTCCTTCCTTCCTTCCTTCCTTCCTTCCTTCCTTCCTTTCCTTTTTTCTGTCTTTCTGTCTCTCTCTCTGTCCCCACCTTTCTTTCTTCCTTTCTCTTTCTCTCTCTCTCTCCTCCTTCCTTCCTTCCTTTATCTCTCTCTCTCTCTCTCTTTCTTTCTTTCTGTTTCATTTTTTCCTGTTTTCCTCCTCTAAAAACAAGGTGCGTCTTATGATCAGGTGCGTGTTATGGAGCGAAAAATACGGTATGCTCTTTACTTCTTGTGCGCAGTGATCTCAAGGTGGCCCCCACATAATTTTGGGAACATATGCATTGTATCAAATATATTCTTCTTCTTGAAGAGCAGTCTGTATAGTTATTAAGTTTAACCTCCATTCCTGTGATATTAACTATGTCAGTTACCCATGCTGGGATTTTACACCGTTTGCTAGTCATCAGCGGCAATGTTGAGCCCATTTTGGGCTCCGGTTCTTCCTGCATTAGGGTCTCTGCAAAGAAACTTGCCCAAGGGGAACACTTTATGATCTTAGGTGTACATTTGCCATCCTGATGCGTGTTTAAAGCATCTGGCAACCATTTATTAAGTTATAACTTCATGTTTACTGGTATTAATGCCTCCTCAGCGGCAATGATGCATTTGTATAACCTTTGACGAGAATCAGGTTTTTTTCAATCAAAAGTATACCGTGTAATGGGCAGAGACTATTCTGGAAATGCCTGCATCCTACAGGTGTGAGAAACTGAATGGTACGCAGCTCCACATCATGTTTACCTGAAGTCACAAAGTCCGGCGCCGTAGAAAGTATGGAAGGGCCCCGAGTGAACATCATAAGGGATCCTTGGCTAACCAGCAGTGCAGTCCTAAGTGAAGTTATACCCTTCAAAAACCCATTGATTGTAAGGCTGTAACTCTGCTTAGGACTGCATCGTAAAAGCACCCGACAGAGACCAACAGATGGAAGCATGATTTGCTTGTAATAGAAGTAATTCTGTTTCATGCAGGCGATCGGCGCAACCTTTGCCGCGATGATTGGGGCCGGGATGTTGGTTAGATCGATAGATTACGAGCAGAGCCCTGTCCCAAAGCACCTTGCTTGGATGCTTCATGCAGGTATGTGGGGGGGGGGTCATTTTTCTGTATGACAGTTTTTATTTTACCGCACACAAAAAACTGACATTGGCAATCACCTGGAAGGCAGTTTGGACAGTTTACCGCAGCGTATGTTCTGAATCACTCAAGGATGCCGACTTCCCATTTAAAACCTGCTGCGGTAGATAAATTTTAAAGATACGCATGGCATTTGGGGTCAGTCGAATGTAAAATCGCTGAGCTTTCAGTCAGTGTGTTGTTTGTAGGAGCAGTCGTTTTCATCAGAGCTGGCTCATCCAGGAGACAAAGTGGGGTGAGGTGATCCACCCTCCCTCCCTCCCTCCCTCCCTGATACCTGAGAACCAGAGGGACTCATGCATATCTCACCCCTCCGCTCCCTGAGGCCTCTCTAAAATCAGCAGAGCAGGCGGTGTGCTTCCTATACCAGTGGGCTTCCTGAACGCCTTCAGTCGGGGCCAACCTCTTGTAAGCGGAAGTCGTCTCATGAGCTTTTAGGAAGCTGTATTGGGCAGACTTGGGGCAGCGACACATTAGCCCTTCTGCCTGGAGTGCGGGGCACCCTCAGACAGCAGAATGCTTTGAGGTGGTGCTGGTAAATGCGTACAGATGACTCTGAGCACTTAGAAGAACCCCACTACATAAGTCATGTAGGGATTGTTTTTTTAAAAGCACCGTTTTCATTTTCAAGGCCTCAACCTCTCTCTCTCTCTCTCTCTCTCTCTCCACGTAGGTGTGATGGGCGCAGTGGTAGCTCCCCTGACTCTTCTGGGTGGCCCCCTGCTCATCCGAGCAGCTTGGTACACAGCAGGAATCGTAGGCGGGCTCTCGACTGTAGCCATGTGTGCCCCAAGTGAGAAGTTTCTGAGCATGGGAGCGCCTTTGGGAGTAGGCTTTGGCCTTGTGCTTGCCTCTTCTCTCGGTAAGCGGAATCATGTTGTCTTAGAACAGGGTTCCCCAGCGTTCCCCACCAACACTTTTCCTGGAACCCGCCAGTCAGTTTTAGAAAATGAGGGGGCTGGGGGAGCTCTTGGGCTTCGATCCAGCAGGGCTTCTGATTGGCCATTGGAGATCTGATCGGTGGTGCGGATTTTTTTTTTAAAAAGTTGCTCCTGCAGCAGCGGCCACCACAGCACAGGGACATGCCCTGTGCGATTAAGGTACAGAAAAATCATTTAAAAGGCATCCTGTTAAACAGGGCTCCTGCCTGAAATGCGAAGGAGTTATTAGACATTTTGCGGTTGGCTCCACCTCCTGCAGCCGCCCTTTTGTGTCTGTGCCTACCACCCTGTGTCAGAATTTTAGAAGTGCCCACAGCTCGAGAGCTGGGGACCCCTGTTTTAGAATTTAATAGCAGTGCTTAGAAACTTCCTTGGTTTTCATATTTAATAAAAATTAGACTGTTAAAGGAATAAAAATGCCCTCTGCAAGGTTTTGTTGTCATGATGCCTCTTCCTGTAAGGAACGTTTAGACTATGATTAGAGCTGCCCAGTTTCGCATGCAGCTCAGCCTCTTCTTTCCGGTGAAGACAGAAAATACCTGACACTTTAGATTAAGAGAAATCAAGAGTGGTTGAGGCAAATAACACATTGCATAGAGTGTCTCCCAGACATCCATGTTATTGAGGCATGCTATTGTGTGTGTATATAGTATTTGTGGTTGGTTCCCCTTCAGTTGGTACAGAACACTGCAGTCACGATGTTGACTGGACTGTGTCGCCGGGACCATATCACTCCGGTCTTGGCCCATCTACGCTGGCCCTCAGTTTGTTTCCAGGCACCATTCCAGGTCTTGACCTTTAAAAGCCCCAAATGGTTTGGGGCCACCATACCTGAAAGACCATCTTCCTTAGGGCACCAAAGCACAGGGACTCTTCCCCGGGGAGATTCGCCTGTCCGTTTCTGCCGCCGTCTTCCACCAGCGGGTGAAGACCACCTGGTTTCATTTGGCATCCCCTCAATGAACCTTTGTCCCTAACCAATGTTGTAATTGCTGGTTTTATGCCTGTATATATTTTAGCTCGGTTTTTAATGAGGTGCATTCGTGGGTGGGTGTGATTTTTAATGGTTTTATTATATATGTGTTAAATTGTTAGCTGTCTGGGTGGCCCTTAGGAGGGCAAAAGGGCGAGATAATAATAATAATAGTATTTCAAAGTTCTGTGCCGTGTGCAGATCTTCTGATAGCCTCTTTGTTTGTTTGTGCCAGGATCCATGTTCTTCCCTCCAACATCCGTCTTTGGGGCTGGCCTATATTCCGTTGCTGTTTATGGTGGATTGGTACTTTTTAGCATGTTCCTGCTCTACGATACCCAGAAGGTTGTAAAGCGTGCAGAGACCCAGCCGTTGTACGGCGTACAGAAGTATGATCCCATAAATTCGTAAGTATTTTCTTACAGTAATCGTAACCCTTCAAGTCCATAGTATATCGACATAAAATACATAGAACAGCTTCAACAGAATCCCAGTGTTGTAGAATAGACCAAAATGAGCTTTCTGTATTTCAGAACTTGTCTATTGCTTTCAGGGTTGCCAGCTCCAGTTTGGGAAATCCTGGAGATTTGGGGGGGGGGGGCAGGTCAGGGTTTGGGAAGGGGAGGGACTTCAGCCGGGTAAAATGCCATAGAGCCCGCCCTCCAAAGCAGCCATTTTCTCCTAAGAAACTTATCTCTCTTGTCCAGAGAACAGGAGCAATCCTGAGATATCTCCAGGCCTTCTTGGAGGCTAGCAACCAGTGTTCCCTCCAAGCTGAGTTAGTGTGAGCTGGTTCACAGTTTTTTAGCCTCCAGCTCCCACATTTTTGTCTTGGCTCAGGAAGGAAGGCTCCAGAGCAAACTAATTTTATACAGTAGCCAAATCGCTCCCTCGCAACTTTAATGCCAGAAGCTCACAAAGTAGAATTTTTGCTCACAAGACTCCACAGCTTAGAGCATTGCTGGCAACCCTAGCTGCATTCTAAGATGATGTTCTGAGAGCTAGAGAAGCCCAGGTACAGTATCACATAACCCACAGTGGGGTTGCCTGTTTTCACTGATTTCTAGAGGCAGCCTTCTTGCCCGTAAGGGAATACTTCTGGGTGGTGGTGGGGGGTGGAGTTGAGGCTTCTCACATTTGGAGAGCAGCTACTTGGAAAGTGTGGGGAGGTGCCATTGGAAGGGGGGGACACAGGGGGTGCACGCACAAAAAGTCTTCCCACCTCTTCGAGGCTGAGAGCCGGTTACCTGTGGTGGTTACGATGACTCGTATAAGTATTTAGTATATTGACTGGTATTTCATAGACTCAGAGTTGGAAGGAGGCTCCGGGGTCATCTAGTCCAGCCTCCTGCACAATGCAGAAAATTCACAAATACCTCCCTCCAACGCACCCCCAGTGACTGCTGTCCCACGCCCAGAAGATGACAAAAAATCTCCTCCAGGATCTCCAGCCAAACTGCCCTGGCGAAAAATTGTTTCCCAACCCCAAAGTGGCGATCAGCATTTCCGTGGGCATGTAAGAAAGGGCCACAAGAACTAAGCACAGAGGCAACCCTTCCTGCCCTCCCTCTCATGATCTGCCTCAGTTCACAGAATCAGCACTGCTGTCAGATGACCATCTAGCCTCTGTTTGAAAACCTCCAAAGAAGGAGAGCCCACCACCTCCCGAGGAAGCCTGTTCCACTGAGGAACCGCTCTAACTGTCAGGAAGTTCTTCCTAATGTTTAGCCAAAAACTCTTCTGATTTAATTTCAACCCGCTGGTTCTGGTCTGACCTTCTGGGACAACAGAAAACAACTCCTCCCCATCCTCTATATGACAGCCCTTCAAGTACTTGGAGATGGTGATCATATCACCTCTCAGTCATCTCCTCTCCCAGGCTGAACATACCCAGCTTCTTCAGCCTTTCCTCATAGGACTTGGTCTCCAGACCCTTCTCACCATCTTCATTGCTCAAAGTACGTTTTGTATTAAGGCCAGCTTTGTGCAGAAGAGCTCATTGGCAAGCTCCGTAACTGGAGAAGCTGAAGCTTCTGAAATTAAGCTTGTAGCAGTGGGAGACTTACTTTCATTGCCTTCCTAGTCTCTGGGACTCCATGCATACCCCTTACTGCCATTTCTTCCTTCCAGAAGCCACACTACTCATCCTTGCAACCTGGCTTGTCCATTTCCATTCCCCCCGCCCGAACATATATTATCCACGTTATTAAGGCTTTAAACCGTGTACTGTTGCTGCAACCACTTCCTTTTTAAAAAACAAACAAAAAAAAGAACTAGAAAGGGAGAAATTACTCAGATTTCAGCAACGAAATTAAAAGGCGGTGTATATAAAATAGGAAGGGGATGTATGTATAAAATAGAGGCAAAAATACAACAGCAGTGGCAGATCTACACATTAACTTCTGCAGAAGGTTTCTGAATACCTAAAAAGCAGTCCATACACAATTGTTGTCTGTATGCTGTGCATTTAAATACTGATCAAGTTCTAACATCCTGAATCCATTGATTTCCCGGAGGTGGGCATTTATCTCTTTGGTGTCGGAGGACGAGTCTTTTAGCTGTAGGAAGGGCACAGGGAGTCCATTTTCATTGACCCATCTGTAAGCCAGCAAGGCATATTATATGCTCTTATGAACTTTAAAATCATAAGTTTGACTTTGGGGGTTGGCTTTCTGCCTAAGGCAAAGGCATTCTCTGTTGCTATGAGAGGCTCCAGCCCACAGAGGGAGACTTCCTTCAGAGTTCACACTTGCATGGAAACCAGAATTCCATTTCAAAGAGCTCTTACGTCTACTTCACATGTCCCCAACAAAAGGGAGACCGAGACTCCACTTCAAAGGGTCCTTTTCTCCTTTACGCTGGCCCCCTCACACCTTCCCCCAAAGTTCCTGTAAGAAATTAGGTTGCCCAGCAACTAATCGTCGACCGTCAAGTGACCTGGCCAAAGTCATCACGAGACCAGAGATTGGCGCCAAGAAAACCGACCAGATGGCCCAGGTGTTAGATCCTGATTAGCACCTAGATTTGCAATATTGTCCACTCCTTACTGCCCCCTCCTCCCTATGGCACTGACCAATAGTAAAGCTAGTTGGGACGGACAAACTAGTGGGTGTGACAAGGGGATGTGGTCAGCGCAGCCCGCCCTAATGTCACCTGATAAAAGATCCTGCACAAAAACACATTGCTAGCCACCTTCGACCTCTATCTCCTCACCAACCTCTTATGTCCAGCTTCCTATACCCAACACCTTGCCTCCATCTTTAATCCCTGGTTTGCGCAGCCAGGACTGGCGCGTGTATCTGCAGGTTCAGATCTCGTTCCCACTATTTTTCTCATTCATCCCTCCCTCGATCTTCTCGTGGAAGTGAACCACCCATCACCAAGATAGGTAACATATTCCCCCTCAAAGATACTCCTGCTCATGCAACAGTGCTATTTTCTGTCTGATTTTCTTAGATCTTGTGTGTATGCGGTTTTGTTATTATTCCTTGTATGCTTGAACAACATTTTATAGTAAACATCAATCAAAGAGACCACTCGGCCTCCGTGCCTATTTTCTGAGAACTCCCGGGAGGGGTGGGACCTTGGTATAGTTGGCAAGAACCCGTTATTTCGCCAATTGCTGAATGTAAATTAAAGCAATTCGGCTAACACATCGGCTAGCCTCCAAGGGACAGGCAGATAGTTTAAAAGCACACAAGTGTAGTAGAATTCCTCGTGAACTTTCCGTCGCTGCTGTTACCTTTCCTCGAAGACGTGGTCTGAATGCAGAACCCCCAGTGGAAGCTGTTGGCTTCAACAATCCAATATGTTGCTTTTTTCTCGCCTTCCAGGTGCATGGGCATTTACATGGACACCCTCAACATCTTCATCAGAGTAGCCACCATACTCGGCGTTGGTGGCGGTAGCAGGAGAAAGTAAACGGCAATTCGACAGGCCATCCAACACTTTGGTTTTACCTGCTTAGTGCATAGCATTGAATAAAAATATTGTTGTGTACATTCAGCAGCTGTTGTGGAGAAGTCGGATCTTCCCAGCTCTTCAACGTGATCCTCGAGGCATTTCAGTTTAATGTGACCTGGAGCTTAGTTTCCTGTTTCAAATTAAAAGCCAATAAAATTGGAGATGGCTGCGTGACCATGCAATCGCTTCACCATACAGTTGCTTCACTCCAGTTCTGGGATTTTTGATAGGGGAAAAGAAGTTTCAGCGTGTGTATATTTGTAAGTTGTGTTCCCTCCTTTGGAAAAGGGGAAGATTGATGGGTGTGCTGTAATCTTTGAACAGCAGCCAAAGAGGGTTGCTGTATTCAAACTAGCCAGTGTTTCCAGCGGCAGACGGATGTGGTGGGTTCAGAAGCTTGTTAATACAGAACAGGTGACTAATTGGCGCAAAAAGATGTAAGCGGTAGGCAGATCTACTCCAGTGACTGCAGACAAGATAAATTGGCTTAAAAAGTAGGACTCGAAAGGGATAATTGGTGGAATCCTCTTTGCATTTTAGCCCAGAAGTGAGGGGTCCGGCAAGCAAGGCAGGTTTGGTTTGCTGTTACACCACGGGCACTTCAATAAGCACAGGAGGTCCTTGATACCCCAGAACCAATCCTGAAGTCTTACTAAACTAGGAGTGGTGGAGACAAGCTCCTAACAGAGGGTGTCGCTGAAATTAGCAATACACAAAGGGCAAATAAATCCATTCTGGGAATTTCAGACCTCATTGTTTTTCTCGAAAGTCAAGCATGACTCAAGTCTGTTTTCAGGTGCTGAGCGGCGTGGGCTTCCTTACCCAGACACCCGCAGTTTCTAAAACCAAAGTTGTAATCCTGGCTTTATTTTTAAGAAACGCATTTTTAATTTTTTCTGAGCTGAGGAAATTCTGATGTGGGTGAATTTCTCAGATGCATCGTGAAAGTGATTTGGGAAGCTGCTGGGGCACCGTAGTGCTGGCCTGTTGTATCGCATCAGTTCGGCCTCTTTGTTTTCTCTTTCACTCAGCTGACTCAACCGTGCTTGTACCAATATTAAAAACAATAAAAGTCTTAGCCCAGCACTTGGTGGCACTTGTTTTCTGTCGTGCTAGAGGACCCGGTTCCTAGTATGCTGTCTGGGGGCTCGGTGGCATCTGTCAGGGTGCTTCATAGTGACCATGGGCTGCTTGAGTTTGGGGGTAAAATCCCCCAAAGAGTGATCAACGCATGGAATTCACTGCCACGGGAGGTGGTGGCAGCTATAAGCATGGACGGCTTCAAGAGGGAATTAGATAAACCTATGGAGCAGAGATCCATCAGTGGCTATTAGCCACAAGGTATAGGTAGGAACTCTTGGTCTGGGGCAAGTGATGCTTTGTATTCTTGGTGCTTGGGGAGGGGAGGCAACAGTGGGAGGGCTTCTAGTATCCTGGCCCCACTGCTGGACCTCCTGATGGCACCTGGTATTTTTGGCCACTGTGTGACAGTGTTGGACTGGACGGGCCACTGGCCTGATCCAACATTGGCTTCTCTTATGTTCTCTTGTCTCACAGGTGGGAATGGAATGGTGACAAGGGTGGAATAGCAGTGGTTCAACCCTTGCCAGCTGTCTTACTTGCAAAGTGCCGAACTCATCCTGAGCAGGCGCATCACAGCTCTGTTCTTTCACTTTGCCACACCTACTTAGGTCTTGGTTTGGAAACCTCTCCCCCAAGATCATGCAAGGAGCGGATGCTCCCATGTGGGAACTGAAAACTCTGTTTCTTCTCCAGACCAAAGACATAATCCCAACTTCCCTTTGATTCCTTAGAGCAGGAATGCATGGGGGGGGGGGCACAAAGGCAGCAAACTTTATAGCATGCAGGGACTGTGTGGTTGGAAGCTGTCAATGGGCGGATGATTGGCTTGGAACTTCCAAGCGTATTCTGATTGGCCCTGCCCCCAAATCAGCCATTTTGTGGCGGTGCCTGTCTCAGAAATCTAAAAGCTCCTGCAAGTTCCGTTGGGCTGGGGAGCATTAGTTTGAAAAAATATGGCTGAAGGCACCCAAGTTTCCCCTCTGTCCTGTGATTTTTAGAAGTGCAAGCATTAAAGTGTTTATTCAGAGTAGCCGTTCTTGCTCTTTGGCTCTCAGGGAGCCACACTGGCCATTACCACCAACTGAAGGAGCCACGTGGCTACTGTCATGTCCTGTGCACCACCCCAATACATACAATACTATAACTTAATAGTAAATGTATAACAAATCCTCCTTTAAATTATCAGCTGCTGAGCATATAGGGTTGTCTCTCCACCTGAGCCAGGCCTTGTCTTTCCAAAGTGAGAGGGAGGGGAAACAAACCTCTTGTTTTCTCCGCAACATGGGGGACAGCAGCACAGGGAAAGCCCAGACACTTGGAGGAGAGCAAGCTGTGGCTGTGGAGAGAAGGGAGTAAAACCACTATCGCACTAGGGCGTGCGAGCTTTGCTGTTTTCATGGGGGGCTGCTGTGGTACATACGAAGCTACCTTATTCTGAAGAAGACCCTTGGTCTGTCAAGGTCAGTACTGTCTACTTGGACTGGCAGTGGCTCTCCATGGTCTCAGAGGTCTTCGACGTTGCATACTACCTGTCCCTTTTCAACCGGAGATGCTGGGGATCGAGTCGGGGACCATTCTACCTGCCCAAGCAAATTGCTGTAGCACTGAGCCACGCACCCCTTCCCCAACTGCAGTGATGGTGGTAGTTGTAATCTCTGCAGCCAGCTTGCTCTCCTGACAGCTGCCGTGCCCGAGTGTTGAGATGAGAGCAGAGATGGTTCAGGTGGGGAGGACTGGCTCTTCAGTCCCTGTCACGAGTCCTAGCTTACCTGTCTTCCAGTCCCTGCACTGGTGTCTGTTTCAAGATGGGTACTACCTGCCAGTCACAAGCCCTACAGCCCATTGGCGCGGCCCACTTTCCTGGAGCTTGAAAGCAGGTGCCACATTGGTCAGAAGAGCCTCAGGGTCCCGCCCAAGCCACAGGGTGTCACTGTTTCTGGTTATTTTTAACTGCACTTTCTCTGGAACTGGGCTCAATAATGATGCAAACAACGTACAATTAAAACAGCAACATCTTTTCCTAATCAAAAGCTACTAGGTAGCAGCGTCAAAAGCCCTTCCTGGCAAAACTTGGGGAATCTAAACAATGGGGAAGTCTTCCTAACTGCTTCAGGAACGTTATTCCATGGAATAGAAGCAGCCACTGAAAAAGCTCTAGGTCCAGTAGTGGCTGACCTCGCAACCCGATGAGAGGGAATAACCAATTGGTGTTGGTCAGACTAGCAGAGCTTCTTTGTGGACGAAAGCCATAAAGGGCTTTAAAGGTAACAACTGGCACCTTGAACAAACTAACAACCAGAGCAGAGTTCTCAAAACGTGTCATATTAGCCGTGGCCGGCCAGCCCCCCACCTCCTGTTAATGTTGTGTTGCATTTTGCACTAGGTGAAGTTGCAGTAATATGCGGGGAAGAGGGTTTCATTATAAAGGCTGCTGGGTGCTGTGTCCTTAATGCTAATCAACAATAAGGAAGCAGCATGGTTTCAAATGTCAACCCAGTTTAAGTCCTGTTCTTTCCCAGGCTGGAGCTACAGTCCGTACCACTGCCTTTCTCCCTATTTCTGCCGATACCCTGGAATGGACTAGGGCAGTCTAAAACACTGGCCTGAGGTAAAGGAACAGAGCTGTCAAACACCAAAGTGCTGTTTCTGGCTTAGCTTGGGAAATTAGCTTTAAGAAGACAAGAAGAAGAAGAAGAGATTGGATTTATATCCCGCCCTTCACTCACTTGGAGTCTCAGAGCAGCTTACAAACTCCTTTCCCTTCCCCGCAACAGACACCCTGTGGGGTAGGTGGGGATGAGAGAGTGCTGAGACAACTGTCCTTGAGAGAACAGCTGGTACAGAGCTATGGCTTGCCCAAGGTCATCCAGTAGGTGCAAGTGGAGGAGTAGGGAATCAAACTCTGTTCTCCCAGATTAGAGTCCACACACTTAACCACTACACCAAACTTCTAGAGAAAGAAGAAAATTCTGAAGACTGGAGAGATCCCTGGTCTGGTGTGGTTAGAAACTGCCTTTAGAGACCTTAAAAACTCAAGATGAGTACTGGTGTCTCAAGAGAAGGGGTTTGGGTACTGGAAAGAGTGTGCCAGCCTTCTGGAAACCATAAGAATCAGAGAATACTCGAAGTGTACTGAAGTGTTTGGGGATAACACTGGAACAAAAGCCTTTCAACATATAGATTTGGACAAATATTTGTCAGAGATGCTTTAGGCTGGTCCTGCATTGGGCAGGTGGTTGGACTAGATGGTCTGTATGGCCCCTTCCAACTCTATGATTCTATGATTTAAGTGTCTGTGAAAAGCTTAGGAAACTCTCTTTAGCCTGCATCTGATGAAGAGAGCTCTGTTTCTCGAAAGCTTATGCTACAATTACGTTTGTTACTCTTAAAGGTGCTACTGGGCTCTTTACTATTTTGCAGCAACTATTTTGCAGCAACAAACACAGCTAACTCCTCTAGATCTCTTTCGCCTGAAACATAAGAACTAAAGTCTGTGCATGTACTGGCTTTATCTCGGAGTTACCTACACTGAGGTACCTCAGAAATTCTCCTCTATGTTAAATAAAACGTTTTGTCAATTTGGAATATAAAAACATCTCGAGTGTTATTTAAGTTAAAGGTTCCTGGGCTGAGCCATAGCCAAAATATTGTACCGCGACAGGGTGGGACAGCCAGCATTCTTCAGGAAAGAAGAAAACACATTACTAGGGCGGCTTAGTAAAGAGAAAGGAAAACGGATGGAAAACCTTGCCTCTGAGGGAAGGAAGTTTGATAGTGGTGTCATACCCCTTGAATAAAGAAAGGTGTGGCATGGCACAGTTCATTCCTGCCTAGAAGTACAGCTGTACTTTCTACCTAGGCCTCGTCTCTGCCCTGCCTTATTTCTGCCTCTTTTAGCTTCATCAGTAATCCATTGAAAAGGTTTGCAAAGGCTCAGTTCTGAAGGTGTGAGGAAGTTAATCATTAACTTCAGCATTCCAGTACTGGAATCTTATCATTTAGAACTGCTCTGATCCAGCAAGGCCAATCTTGGCTTTGGAGCGCACTCTTGCATTTAAATCACCTATTTGAATTGGATCTTCATAGCCAGGTATGCGCTGCCACAGAGATTATAATCTCCTGTTAACAGTGCTGTCTGCCTATGTGGGTATGCCCATTCATGCTTGTAAAATAAATTCAGACACCTATTCCTGACCCCAGGTGATGTCATAAGAGATTTGGAGGGGTGGAGCCGGGGGAGCGTGCGGTTGGGGGACCGGAGGGACCTCGGTGGAATACCCTGCCATAGAGCCCTCCCTCCAAAGTAGCCAGGGAACTGATCTTGGTTGCCTGGAGATCAATTGTAATCATGGGAGGTCTCCAGTTGCCTCCTGGAGGTTGGCAATCCTATGTGGAGAGAAAGAACAAAAAGGCTGTGTGTATGCTGCTACACATTTTATACAAAGAAATCTTAAGAAAACTAACACCACTATAACAGTACTATAATAAGCCTGTACAGAACTACTCTATTGTAGATATATAAGTCCGACGAGAATCTCCGGAATAATATCTCGTTTCGATTCTCAGATCTTCATCCAGAAATGGAACATGAGAGACCAAAAGTGGTTAAGGATTGGTGATAATGTCAGTCACGAGACTTCCCATAGGTATTTAACAATCCAAAACGGGGTATAGATGAGACTTTACTTCTCCCTGCCCGGCTTTTGATGTAAAATGTAACCAGCCTGATGATATCAGGCAGTCAGCCTTTTATATGACTGACCACCCAACACCAATCAATGGTGGGAAAGGTGAGGAGGTCCACCAAGAAAGTCTCCTCCCATCATAGGCTAGATTGGTACTCCCTCACACATATCTAAGTTCCTGGGTCAGCCTTCCTTCTTCTTATGGGGTCGCCAGCCTCCAGGTGGGGCCTGGAGATCTCCCAGAATCACAGCTGATTTCCAGATGACAGAGATCAGTTCCTCTGAAGAAAATGGCTGATTTGGAGGGTGGACTCTAGGGTATTATACTCTGCTGAGCCCCCTCCTTTCCCCAAACCCTGCCCTCTCTGGTAGGATTGCCAGCTCCGGTTTGGGAAACACCTGGAGATTTTGGGGGTGGAGCCTGAGGAGGGGGAGTGGTTGAGGAGGGGAGGCACATCAATGGGATATAATGTCATAGAGTCCACCTTCCAAACTGGCTATTTTCTCGGGGGGAGCTGACTTCTCTTGCCTGGAGATCAGTTGTAATCCAGGAGATCTTCAGCCATCACTTGGAGGTTAGCAACCTTAATCCCCAGGCTCCACCCCCAAATCTCCAGGAATTTCCCAACCCAAAGTTGGCAATTCTAGATCAGTAAGGCAACTGTACATGCAACCTGCAGTCCCCTTCCCCTTGATGGGAGCCAACAAAATTAAATGGGAGCCAGTTTGGTGTAGTGGTTAAGTGCGCTGACTCTAATCTGGGAGACCCGGGTTTGATTCCCCACTCCTCCACTTGCACCTGGCTGGATGACCTTGGGCAAGCCGTAGTTCTGGCACAGCTGTTCTCTCAAGGACAGCTTGGGAAAGAGCTCTCTCAGCCTCACCTACCTCGCAGGGTGTCTGTTGTGGGGAGGGGAAGGGAAAGGAGTTTGTAAGCCGCTCTGAGACTCCCAGTGAAGGGTGAGGTATAAATCCAACCTCTTCTTCTTCTACTATTTACTAGCCCCCAAAGTCTGAAGGCATAAATTCAGATCCTGATTTTGCAAAGTAGGAAAGTCTTGCAAACTGGGTTTTTATTCTGGCAGATACCCAACTTTCTGATATGGAAGCACCTGTTAGCTGTTTGCTTATGCTGCAAAACAGTTCAAAGGCCAAATCTCCTCCCAACTGTGGCAACCGCTCTTGATGTACTATATAATGAGCCTTTTATTGGAGGTGAACAAATGGAACCCGTGGCTCGGCCTCCTTAGAGATCCCATCTACAACAAGCTCGGTGGAAGTATGAAGCTCCTGAATCTCTGCAGTTTGCTGTTCATCTTGGTCCTCTGCTTTGGGATATACCCTGCTGAAGGTACAGGTAAGCTATCATAAATAAATAGCTTCACTGTCATAAGAGCTGTGGTTGCCAGTGTGAGAGTCCTACAGAGTCAGTCACCAACAAATGTCCTTAAACAGGAATGCTTTATTGAGAAGGTATGCTATGGTCATCTGCACTTCTTGTGTTAGTAATGGTGGGCACCGCTTCAATCAGGACAATTATACAGAATTCAAAACGGGGTCTGGTAAAGCAAGATAACCAATCATCATGTCAGAGAAAAGGTGCTTAAAATACTGGTTTACAGTACCCAGGGAAAAAAACGGGAAGAATAATAGTCAGACAGGAGAAGAGATACATGGGCCGGCACCAACAGTCTCTCAAGGTCGGAGTAGCTCAAAGAGCGATAAGCATGCCATGAGAAATATAACGTAACATTCCACAGTCCTGACGTCAAGGGTTCACTCATCCCACCTCCCGGGCAGGAGATGGCAGCATTAGCTAACAGGCAGGTCCGTCCATGGCCACCACCAGGAGAGAGGAGGTAGGGTTGCCAGATCTAGTGTTCTGTTACCAGTATTGGCCACTTGGACTTCTCACCAGTTTGGGATGCAACCCAGTGAAATGCATGCTGCCCTCTTAGCCCCAGAGGCCACTCACTATAGGGTGATGGGCTTCGTAATTTGAGATTAAATGGCAAAAGTTTTTACCGTGTGTCGTTTTTGTTGGAAAAGGCAATCTCTGGTGTACAAAGAAGAAGAGAAGAAGGCCCTCCAGGGGGCAGCAAGAAGACAATTAGATAGGATACTGAGGTCAGCACCTTCTCTCCTGTTAAGTGTCATTCCTTGTCTGTCTCCAGATTGCTACAGAGCCAGTTTGGTGTAGCGGTTAAGTGCGCGGACTCTAATCTGGGAGAACCGGGTTTGATTCCCCACTCCTCCACTTGCACCTGGCTGGATGACCTTGGGCAAGCCATAGCTCTGTACCAGCTGTTCCCTCAAGGACAGCTTGGGAAAGAGTTCTCTCAGTCCCACCTACCTCACAGGGTGTCTGTTGTGGGGAGGGGAGGGGAAAGGAGTTTGTAAGCCGCTCTGAGACTCTTAAGTGAGTGAAGGGCGGGATATAAATCCAATCTCTTCTCTTCTTCTTCTTCTTCTACTCTTAAGGCAGTATTTTCCCTCTTCTTCTAAGTGCCACACTAAGTGTCAGAGTCTGTTTCCATTCATCCTCTGCCATTTGTTGTTTTGCTCTGAAGTCCCCCTCTGTGATTAATTGGTTGCCTTGAAGTTTTGATCTGTCTCGCTTAAAGTATCTTTCTCTCCCCGGGAGAGTGGCTTGCTACATTCCTTCGCGTCATAAACCAGCTCAGCTATCTTGTATTGTCACCTCCCTTTCCCTCTCCGGATGCCTGACTGTTTTATCTGCTTTTGTAACCTTGGAGAACTGTGGAATTGTTTTTCTAACCAGGTGTCTGGTCTGCAATCTACTCTTAGAGGTCACTGGAGAACATGGAGGGAATTTTTAGTGCCTTAGCGCCCTTTTGGTGAGAACCAAACGGTCCTAAGAATTTCGTGCTTTTTTATAACCATTTCTATTGGCTCTCTGCCTGCTTGTACCTGAAGGTGGGGGGTATATTAATCCTTGCTGTATGTAACCAAGTATCTCTAACAAACATGAAGTACCTGAACCATCATTAAGAATAAAGAACTTTGCTTTATCAAAGGTCTAACTTATTGGTTAGATCTCTCTCTGTCTGTCTGTCTGTCTCTCTCTCTCAGCTAGAGATGGAGTAAGGAACATATATACATCTCTCTCCTTTCCTACTAAATATGTTAGTTCCTAAATAAACCTTCATCTACTCTTTAATCAGGTTGTGCACTGTTGCTGCGTTAATTACTCTGCCAACAGTTTTTGACCTTGTGGAATGACCGTTGTGTTGTGTTTACATCCTTGCATCTTGGTGCTTGCTTTCTTCACCATCTGGAGTCGAAGGAGATTGGAGGGGGGGATATAAATGAATAATATCAATGAATAAAGGTGATGTAGTTGAAAAGCATATGGTAACTTTCCTTTTTAAAAAGGCTTCATCATAACCAGCAATCGATGTCATCTGTAGAGCAGTCTCATGTGGTTTGAAGCAGAGGGAAACAGTCTCCCATTCAATGGCACTTGCCTGACAGATTCTCTCCCCCCAACCATCTCTGGCTGCAATCAGACAGGCAAGTTGCTCCAATGTCCTGGTGGCTCTCTACCAAATTTGAAGTGCACAATCCGACAGCAACATCTGCCTCCCGTCCCTCAGTCGTTGGCCCCCGTCCTCACCCCTGACTTTCCCAATACCGGATGAATTCCAGGAAGTCCGGTGTTTATGATTGAACATGTCTCACTGCGGGTTTCTGGGCGTCCTTGCGTGCTCAAGCCGCTTGGTGAGGTCTGACGCTTCCGGTCCCTGGATGCCATTTTTTTGGGCAGTTAGCGATGAGTACATAACTGCATATCCACTCCTAGTGAATAAGCAGTTATGTGCATGCACACCTTCGGGGGGGGGGGGTTGCCTGTCCGCCCTCTCCGTGGTGATCATGCAGTGGTGGTCTGGACAGTCAACCATGGGGTGAGGCAGGAATAGGGTGGCATGTCTGGTCGCACCTCTCCGGGACAAATAGCTCTGGAGAAATTAGAGGTGCAGCCAGACCATGCCAAAGCCTGCTATCTGATTGCACCCCTGTATCCTCGCCAAAGGCAATGGCTCTGATGTAGAGATGGCAACCTCCAGGTGGGGCCTGGGGATCCCTTGAAATTACAGCTCATCTCCAGAATACAGAGATCAGTTCCCCTAGAGAAACAGCGGGTGCTTTGGAGGGTGGACTCTGTGGCATTGTACCCCACCGAGGTCCCTGTCCCCCCCCAGGCTCCGTCCCCAGGTCTCCAGGAGTTTCCCAACCTGGATCTGGCAGCCCTACCCCCCTATCCCCCTACCAGTGGTGGTGGGGACCTGGCAACCCTATAAGTGGTGCTTTGTTCCTCTGGAGTGGGCTTCCTGAAGCCCCAGAGAGAACACCAATCTTGGCAATTTTCAGGAAATGCTTCAGAGTGGTACTGTTCAGAAGGACATCTGAAGGAGGTTAACAACTTAGGATAGCTTCATGAGATGTTCTTTTTCTGCACTCTGCTTTAGAGATATAGACTTGGATCTCGCCAAGATGTCTGCTGAGAGAAGGATCTCTGTCCGCAGAGAGCTGCCATACTTCCCCTCTCCTACTACAGCCCCAAATGGCCCTTCAAATGCTACTACTGGAGGACAGGGGACCCCTCCAGGGAGAGAGGGAGGAGTTCAAGGTCTGCCACAGGAGGGGAGAACTGGGCAAACACCCCTGCTTTGCATGGACAGAAATTATCAGCAATGTGAATGTCTGGCAGTCGGTAAGCGACAGAGAATAACAAATGACTCTGCAGGTCACAAAATCTTTGATACTACTGATAGCTCACCAGACCTTTAAACTTCATTTGGTTTGTGTTTCCTGTTACCGACGTTGGTTGAACAAATAGTAAAACAAATAGCAATCATGCATGGCTCAGGCTAGCGCCATCTTGTCTGATCTCAGAAGCTAAGCAGGGTTGGTCCTAATTAGTACTTGGATGGGAGGCCACCCAGACGGTTCAGGGCTGTAACACAGAGGTGGGCAATGGCAAACCACCTGTGTTTGTCTCTTGCCTTGAAAAATAGGGTTGCCAGGTCCCCCTTGGCCACCGGCAGGGATGGGGGGAATAGGGACACCAGATCCAGGTAGAGAAACTCCTGGAGATCTTGGGGTGGAGCCTGGGGAAGACAGGGACCTCAGTGGGGTATGATGCCATACAGTCCACCCTCCAAAGCTGTCATTTTCTCCAAGGGAGCTGATCTCTGTAGTCCGGAGATGAGCTGTAATTCCAGGAGATCTCCAGGTCCCACCTGGAGGCTGGCATCCCTACAGTGGGGGCATCAGCCGCAGCTGTGACTTGATGGCAATTTCTAGAACACTGGGCTGGGCCCAGATTTGTTAAGCCGAGGTCATGTGGTAAGCGGCCCCGGTGCAAACATGGCAGGATCTAAATATTTTAATTAACAAGGTAATTACCTCTGCCCATGCTGCCCACAGTGATTATGAACTTGGCCTTCTTAATTAGCCTCAGGTGGCTTTCCAGTCTTGAAGAGAACATACAAGAGCCTGAAGATAAAGAAAGCGGGCAGAGAGGAAATCCCCGGCATTTCCCAGATCATGGAGGCAGGGGCGTCGAGTTTGGAAAATCTGGGGGGGGGGGGCTCTTACGTGTGTGCACGCAAAACATGCGTGCCCGCCGGGACCATGTCCCCACTGCCGCTGCCTCCCCCCCGCCTGACCACTCCTGCTTCTGTCCCTCCCTCTGTGCTCCAGGGTGGCCCCTGGACGGACGGAGGGAGGATGGAGTGGCCAGGCCGGGGGGGGGGGGGGGGGAGAGGCGGCGGCAGCTGCCCTACGTAGGGCCCGGGGAGGTGCAGCGGAGGGTGTTCCATTTTCCCAGGGGGGCTCAGTCCCCCCCAGGAAATTTCGGGGGTGGCTCGAGCCCTCGAGCCCCCCCATAGTTGATGCCTATGCATGGAGGGGAACTTGGTCCGAGGGACGTTCTTCCAACGGTCTTCAGGATGTGAGCCCTTCCCTGACAGCTGAAGAATTTCTCCTGAAGTTTGTCCACACCTGTTTTTGGCTATTTGAATTCCAAACCATGTTTGTAACCATTGATTATCTTTGGTGGCAGAAAGTGCCATCAACTTGCAGCTGACTTATGGTGACCCGTCCTGGGGTTTCCAAGACAATCCAGCTCCTTCGGGCCATGGAGCCTGATGGCACTTACAGGCGGGGGCACCCCTTTTTGGTTGGCATCGAAGGGGGGGTTGCTTACCCTGCACTGTCATCAGTTGACTATGGGAAATTGGATCTGGTGGTTCCATTAAATAGGATCGGTCACTTGACAGGTTAGTGCGGGAAAAGGGGGAACGGGTCTGGTGAGCACCATAAGGCACCTCCCCCATTGGGGATCAAAGGGTCTGTTAGGCTCAGCCTTCAGGTTTCACAGCCCAGGGCAGGGAATGAGGACTGCTGTTGGGACCGCCCTGGCTAAGCCCCTGCCCTCTAAGTTTTGCAGCTTGGGAGAGAGCTCCATGGTGGCACCCATTTTCTATGTCAACCAGTGGGAAGCCAAAGGGATGGCTCACACCTGGGGCAAAGTGGCTCACCCAACATATGGCAAGGAGGTGGTCTGGAGCAGCCCCTGGCCTTGGCCTGTTTCCACACTCAGGGTTTGCCCTTACTGCAAAGTTGTAAATACTCAATAAAGTGGCACGAAGTTTAACCCAGTTTGGTGTCTCTTTCTTCTGACTGGGAGGGGGCAGCAAAAGGCAAACAGAGGAGGTTTGCCATTGCTTGCCTCTGCATAGTTCCCTCTGGACTTCCCTGGTGGTCTCCCATCCAAGTACTAACCAGGACCGACCCCGCTTAGCTTCTGAGATCTGCTGAGATCGGGCTAACTGGGGCCCATTATCCTTAGAAGTACATATAATTTTAATATTAATTTTCTGTTTGTAGTAGTTTGTACTTTTTGCTTCTTGATTCATTTGGGATGTTTGTTCAAGTTGGGACATCTTTTTTATAAATGCTTTTTAAAAAAATCCCTTCCTTTTGCTTGACTGATCACATTGTGTTTATAACTCCTTAGGTCGCAAACTTAGAAGACCTTGCTGTCCCAAGACGAAGAAGTCAAGTTTTAGAGTGATGCAAAAAAGTATGGCTGCCTCTTCTTTTGATAATGATAAATTGGTGGACTTTGCTTGAAAATGGCTATTCCTTAGAGCCTGTCATTTCTTAATGCAAATCCCATCCACTTTCTGCTCTGGGAAATAAAACTTGAAAACTTGGGACACTTCCTAATTGCATATTTTGTGGTAATGGACACCTTAATCCATGCAGTGCTCATCCACCACTTACACATGCAGCGTTTAAAGATTTATGGACAAGAGGTCCATTAATTGCTATTAGCTATGATAGGTAAAGGGGACTTCCACATTAAACTTTTGAATAATGGCACTAGGAAGTACCAACAGGGCAAGGAAGCCTTGGCCTCTATGTCCTGTTTCTTGGCCATAGAGTTGCCAGGTCTCCCCTGGCCATTAGCAGGGAATGGGGGTAGGGTTGCCAGATCCAGCTTGGGAAATTCCTGGAGATTTGGGGATGGAGCCTGAGGAGAACAGGAACCTCAGTGAGGTAGAATGCCACAGAGTCCTTCATCCAAAGCCTCCATCATCCAAAGCCTCTATACTGATCTCTGTAGTCTGGAGATGAGCTGTAATTCTGGGGGGTTCCCCAGATCATACCTGGAGGCTGGCATCCCTAGCCACTGCATGGAACAGGATATTTTTCTTTAAGAAGTTGTGAGAACCCTTGCAAAGCCAATAAGCCAGGCCTTCTGGAGTTAAAAGTCCTTTTTTTATTTTTAATGGTCCATAGTAGTCAACACATTTTGTGTTAGTGATACAGAGCAAAGGGCTGTAGGTAAGTTATACATTATTCAAAGGCGAAGAGGGAGGAGTGGCACCAATCAGGTTAGTCAGAAATGGCGCTACATTACATGTCCGTTTAGCTTCCCAGGAAAAATGCGCTCAAATGTGCGATTGCTCATCCCACATTCCTTCCCGCACCCCACCGAAACCTCCCCAGCGATTCCCAGGCTGCAGTTAGAGAGGCACCTGGAAGGCAGAGGATCCATTAAGACAACAAGCCAAGGCCATATAAAAGCAAAGCAGATAACAGTTTCAACAGCAGTAATGAGCTCTCCGGCGGAGCAGGTGACGTAGACTGAGTCGGGGAAACCACCTCCCGCTCGGGAAATGTCAGATTCTGACAGAAGTATCCTTTAAATGTATCAGTAGGTAAAGATTTGTGTCTCTCTCAAATTATCAGAGCTGAACGCTGCCTTTTCCCCTTGTGTTCTGCCTTACAGAAGTCGTTGGACAGTTCAGGAGGAACAATTGCAGGCCTTGTATCAAGAAGGAAAATGTACACAGGTTCCTCCCTGGACCGCTCCCTCAAATCTGAAGTCAAAGACCTAGAAACATGGACAGATATGCTCTTGAAAAAATGCCTGTGTTGTGAAGTCCTCTTTTTTGTCCTCCACATGATCTTGACTCACTAAAATCTGTTCACTTATAGTTGCATTCCTTTTTTTTCCTTTTAACAAGGGTTGCAAAAACTCTGTTACTGGTTGTTGGTTGACATTAGTTCCCTACTGCTGGCCCTCAGGCCAGAATGTTGGATTTAGATGGGCCTGTGGTCTGATTCAGCATGGCTGTTCTTATCATCTAGGTGTGGCAGATAAATATTTCCCAAGATTCCCATCTTGGGAAATATTTATCTGCTACCCAATGCGCAACAGATAGGTGAGGGAGAGAATGGTGCCGGATTCGCCCACTTTGTGTCTTGAATTGAACGCAGCCATTGCTGTGGAGACCAACTGAAGGACTTCAGGAATATCATAGTTGTGTAGCCCCTCCATACTGGACAAATGATAGCGGACATATCTTACCACCTTAGGTGTCTTGACAGTATGCAACGGTCTTCAGCCAGACCACTCATAGCTCTACTACATCAAGATAACATTCCATTTTGGAACCTACCTCAGCAGAAAAAGCCCTGTGAAGGATTCCAAAGCACCATTTGTGCGGGTGCAGTTGTGTGCTCTCAAGTCATCCTAGAGGAGAAGATTCCATCCAGTTTGATTTTCTACTTCCTGCTGAGTTCCATCAAGACAAGTTGAGGCATATCTAAGGCTGTAAGCCTAAGCACACATCAATGAGATGCCTTCTAGCCAGTATTTTCCTGATCTGAGCACTTATATGTGTTCTGGCTGGTAACCAGTTCTAGTATTAGAAAGGCCATTTGGACCTCAGAGTCCAGGAGGTACCTGTCTCAATGGTACTTGGTTGTGTTTTGAACACAAAATGCTTCATGTTTTGAACTGAACACAGCCACTGATGTGTTGACCAGTGCTGGGCAAACAGGTCTGGCTTTCAAGAGACGTGAAGGTAGTATGTCTCCCCCTACCTTTATCACAATTTGCCCTGACACAGAGGCTTTCAACTGGGAGCCAGAAGTGAGGGTTGAGTATCAGTCCAGTGCTTTTTTTTAATCAGCTCAGCAGTTTTTGATATTATCCTTTCCTTTAGGCTTTTTTAACTCCACCCCCAAATCTATCTGATTCTCCACCTTTTGACCCACTGAGAGGGTGACACAGCTGGCAGCCCTTAGCATTTACTGGGAAGGAAGTATATTAGTAATGTTTTTACATCTGTGTTTCATTCTTCCTCTAATGAGCTTGGGGTAGGGTTGCCAGCCCCCCAATGGGGGCTGGGGTCTCTCCGATTTTGGGGGGGGGCAATCAGCCACCAGCCAGCTGGCTGGTGGGGAAGCTCTGCCCCCGAAGAGCCCTGTCATGCCCGACATGCCCAGCATGATGACATCACCCAGAGGTCACATGGGGGACACTCTAGCATTTGGCTAAAAACTATATGGTGACCATAGAGTTTGTAGCCAAATGCTAGAGTGTCCCCTGTACAATGTGCCCAGCATGATGATGTCACTTCCAGTGACCTCGGGACCAAGCCAGGAGCCCCCTGCTGGCAGATGGGTAAGACCTAGCAACCCTAGCCCCTAGGTGGTGGCACAGGTGGGTTACTCCATTGAATTCTCACCACAGCTCTGTGCAGATAGGCTGAGCACGAGTTACCAGCCCAAAACCACCAAGTGAGTTTCATGGGAAACAGGGATCTGAAACAGGTATCCCTTTCATAAACCTGACATCCAAACTATTACATGGCCCCGGCTGTCTTTTAGACTTACTTTTAAATTAAGCTGTTTAGGAGTTGTAGATCCAGTTGAAATTAATGGAACTGAAGCACTTATCTCTTTGTTTACCTCCCCTCCCTTTAATTATGAGTCAGCATAGTTTACTCAGGTGTAGTTTAACATTCTCTGGACTTAATCCGTAAGTGAAAGCAGAATAAAACGTTCAAAACTGAACCAGCAGAGGGCAGTCATTCCAGCTACTTAATGACTAAGGCGGTGGAATTCAGCTGTACCAATTCTTCCATCCCCTTTCATAACTGTAGCATTCTTGCATACATCACAGCTTCATTTGCAAATTGTACAGTTTGTGTACAGTTACCTGCCATGTATCTGAATAACTTCTTTATTTCTGCAGCTAAACATTACATTATATCTGTGGATTATTACATTATTACTGCCACTAAGAAAGTTGTGGTTTTATGTTTGGGAAGAGACTAGAGAAAGTATATAGAGGCTCAGAGAAAATATATACCGTGGGTTAGGAAAGGCACAAATAGGTACAGAAAAAAGCCTGCATGGTTAACAAACAAAGTAATGGAAGTTGTAAAAGGTAAGAAGGATTCCTTTAAGCGGTGGAAAGCTAGTCTCAGTGAGGCTGATAAAAGGGAACACAGGCTGTGGCAACTAAAATGCAAGTCTATGACCAGGCAGGCAAAAAGGGAATATGAAGAGCATATCGCAAAAAACATAAAGACCAACAATAAAGCTTTCTTCAAATACACTAGAAGTAGGAAACCAGCCAGGGAGACAGTGGGGCCCTTGGATGACCAAGGGGGTAAAAGGAGTACTGAAGGATGATAGGGAAATGGCTGAGAAGCTAAATGCATTTTTTGCTTCTGTCTTCACTGTGGAAGATGAGAAGTGCCTGCCCACTCCAGAACCACTGATTTCGGGAGAGGTGTTGAAAGACCTGAGTCAGACTGAGGTGACGAGAGAGGAGGTCCTACAACTGATAGACAACTTAAAAACAAATAAATCACCAGGCCCGGATGGCATACATCCGAGAGTTCTGAAAGAACTCAAATGTGAACTTGTGGATCTCCTGACAAAAATATGTAATCTTTCCTTAAAATCTGCCTCCATTCCTGAGTACTGGAAGGTAGCGAATGTCACTGTCATCTTTAAAAAGGGTTCCAGAGGAGATCCGGGAAATTACTGGCCAGTCAGTCTGATGTCGATACCGGGTAAGTTGGTGGAAACTGTTATTAAGGAAAAAATTAGTAGGCACACTGATGAACAAAATCTCTTGAGGAAGACTCAGCATGGGTTCTGTAAGGGAAGATCTTGTCTCACTAACCTGTTAGTGTTCTTTGAGAGAGTAAACAAACATGTTGACAAAGGGGACCCAATAGATGTTGTTTATCTTGACTTCCAGAAAGCTTTTGATAAAGTTCCTCATCAAAGGCTCCTAAGTAAGCTCAATAGTCATGGGATAAAAGGACAAGTCCTCTTGTGGATCAAAAACTGGCTAATTACAAGGAAACAAAGAGTGAGTATAAATGGGAAATTTTCTCAGTGGAGGGAGGTAAGCAGTGGGGTACTGCAGGGATCACTACTCGGTCTGATGCTTTTTAACTTGTTTATTAATGATTTGGAGTTGGGAGTGAAGTGGATAAATTTGCAGATGACACGAAGTTGTTCAGGGTGGTGAGAACCAGGGAGGATTGTGAGGCACTCCAAAGGGATCTGTCCAGGATGGGCGAGTGGGCATCAACGTGGCAAATGGGGTTTAATGCGGCCAAGTGCAAAGTGATGCACATTGGAGCCAAAAATCCTAAGTGTAAATACACGTTGATGGGGTCCGAACTGGCAGAGACTGACCAAGAGAGAGATCTTGGAGTTGTAGTAGATAACTCAATGAAAATGTCGAGACAGTGTGTGACTGCAATGAAAAAGGCCAGCACTATGCTGGGGGTTATTAGGAAGGGAATTGAAAACAAATCAGCCAGTATCATAATGCCCCTGTATAAATCGATGGTGCAAACTCATTTAGAGTACTGTGTACAGTTCTGGTTGCCACACCTCAAAAAAGATATTATAGCATTGGAAAAAGTGCAGAAAAGGGCAACTAGAATGATAAAAGGGTTGGAACATTTTCCCTGTGATGAAATGTTGAAGCACTTGGGGCTCTTTAGCTTGGAGAAACGACAACTGAGGGGCGACATGATCAAGGTTTATAAGATTATGCATGAGATAGAGCAGGTAGAGAAAGAAGTCCTTTTCTCCCATTCTCACCATACAAGAACTTGTGGGCACTCCATGAAATTGCTGAGCAGTCGGGTTAGAACAGATAAAAGGAAGTACTTCTTCACCCAAAGAGTGATTAACATGTGGAATTCACTGCTTCAGGAGGTGGTGGTGGCTACAAGCACTGACGGCTTCAAGAGGGAATTAGATAAACATATGGAGCAGAAGTCCATCGGTGGCTATTAGCCACAAAGTATAGATAAGAATTCTCAGTCTGGGGCAAGTGATGCTCTGTATTCTTGGTGTTTGGGGGGGCAACAGTGGAAGGGCTTCTGGTGTCCTGGCTCCACTGCGGGACCTCCTGAGGACACGTGGTGTTTTTGGCCACTGTGTGACGGACTGGATGGACCATTGGCCTGATCCAACATTGGCTTCTCTTATGTTCTTAAGGTACAAAAACTGGTTAGTTAATGCTTCATTGGCTAGATATATAACTTCTTAGGATTCAGTAGAAAATATGTCATTGTTCACCCTAGAATCTAGGACCTAGATGATCAATTCATCAACCTGGCATTTAAAATCACATTCCTTTGAAACGAATAAAGTAATTTTAAACATATAACTGTTTTTGCTAATGTATATTCACTTAAAATGCTTCTCTAGGGTGTCTTAGAATCATAGATTTGGAAGGGGCCATACAGACCACCCAGTCCAATCCCCTGTTCAGTGCAGGATCAGCCTAGAGCCAGTTTGGTGTACTGGTTAAAAGTGGTGGACTCTAATCTGGGAGAACCGGGTTTGATTCCCCACTCCTCCACTTGCACCTGCTGGATGACCTTGGGTAAGCCATAGTTCTGTTAGAGCTGTTCTTGAAAGAGCAGTTCTCGAAAGAGCTCTCTCAGCCCCACCTACCTCCCAGGGTTTCTGTGGTGGGGAGGGGAAGGGAAAGGAGTTTGTAAGCCGCTCTGAGACTCCAAGTGAGTGAAGGGCGGGATATAAATCCAATCTCTTCTTCTTCTTCTTCCCTGACAAGTGTCTGTCTAGCTGCTGCTTAAAGACTGCCAGAGAGGGGGAACTCACCACCTCCGTAGGCAGCTGATTCCACTGCTGAACTCCTTCAACTGTGAAAAAGAATGTTTCCGAATATTCAACTGTTTTCTTTCCACCTGTGATTTAAATCCTTTGTTGTGATCCTATACTCTGCTGCCAACAGGAACAGCTCCATGCCCTCCTCCTCTAAGTGACAGCCCTTCAAATACTTCAAGAGAGCAATAATGTCCCCCCTCGGCCTCCTCTTCTCCAGACTGAACATTCTCAAGTCCCTCAGCCTTTCCTCACAGGGCTTCTTGGTCTCCAGGCCCCCGATCATCCTCATCGCTCTCCTCTGCATGCGCTCCATTCTGTCCACGTGCTTTTTGAAGTCTTCATGCCCCCTTCCCATCATTTCTGTCTGTGGCTCTTCTTTCTGGTTTTCTACTTCTTTCTGGTTTATTTCCAGCCTCAGAGCACTCCCCAAATTAAAATGGGAGCATCAGTTCAGCCTCTCACATCCATGCTGAATTTTAATTGCATTGGAGCAGCAGCGCTCAGTCTGTGGCAAACGGAGAGGCACACTCCTAATGATCAGTAACCCAAAGAGCCACATGACTTCTGTGTGACCTATGTGTGTCACCCTACCAAGCATACACATCAATAACCTGAGGTGAAACTATAGCATCGGTCCTACAGGTTACCCCATCCCCAGTCCCTCTGGTACTGGCTGTTTTGAGGTGGTAACCACCTGTTGCCAACTGGTCTCACCAGGTAACGGCTTTGTCCAATTTCCCGGAACATAGGTCAGGCACTGCAATTGGGGAACGGTGCTTAGAAGAGCCACAAGTGTCGTGTCAAAGAGCCAAGATAATGAGTATCACTTACTTTAGAGAAAATCAGCAGTGATCAGAGTCTTACACATGGATCTGACTGTCACATCTACTCTGCCCCTTACCGGTGTGTACAGGTTTATACTTCTTCCCTTTTTTCACCATCAAGTCACAGCCAAATTATGTGGACGTTCAGAGGTGGTTTGCCATTGCCTGCCTCTGCATAGCAACCCTGGACTTCCTTGGAGGTCTCCCATCCAAGTACTAACCAAAGTTGTCAGGAAAAGTTGTCTGATGGGTGAAAGCATGGGTATTTGATACCTCCATATATAAAGACCTTTTGCTTACCGAAAAAGAAAATCTAAACATAAGACCTCTGTACATCTTTCTTTCAAAATTGTACCCTGCACTGTTTGGAGTACTTCCAGCTCACCCAGAAAGTTGCCATTTGGGACATGAGACACCCCCAGTACTGCTGGAAAAGTCTGATAAAGTGGGTTTTGATACCTAACGAAACTTTGCATGAATTTGATCTCAGGATGGAGGCACACAAGCTAGTGCCACACACACACGAAGGCCACACATGGGTCAGAATAGTGGGATTTTGGAGTCCTATTTCCGTTTAGTAGTAAATAGGGATGGGCATGGAATGGCTGATGAACTAAAGTTTGTCATGAATTTGGGGCAGTTTGTGGTTCGCAAAGCAATGTTTGCGAACTAAAGAACCACCATGAACTTTCACAAATGTTCGTGCAATTCATGGTGGTTCCTGAATAACAGAAAGCAGGGGTTTAAACCCGTTTTCTGTTTTTTATGGGGGAAACAGCTTAGTAAAGACAGCTCAGCTGTTTGGTTTAAATGGCTGGGAGCCATTTAAACCCCAGTTTTCTGCTCCCCATGAAAAGTTGCAGAGAGTAGAAAGCAGGGGGCCACTTAAAACACTGCTTTCTGCTCCCAATGAAAAGCTGCAGTGACCAGAAAGCAGGGGGTGAAATGGCTCCCAGCCATTTAATCTAATCAGCTGAGCAGCAGAGCCACAGCTCAGCTGTTTGATCTAAATGATTCCGTGCATTTTGCTCCCTGCAAAAAGCCACAGGGAGCAGAAAGCAGTGGTTTAAATTTTAAATGGCTCACAAACTAATATGAACCGGGTTGGTTGACGGACCAATCTCCCATATTGTATCGGTTTGTGGTGCATCCACGAAGCACGAACTGAACAGCAAAAATGCATTTCATGCCCATCGCTAGTTGTAAACATCTTAGGGAGGGCACAAGTGAGATCTGAGAAGTTGCTTGTACCTTCTCCTAGGCTTTCTAATAAAAAGCCAGGCTTTTGAGAAGTCTCAAACCATTTACACTGGCCAAAAACTGATTGTGTAATCTGGAATTCATCATGGTAGGGAACCTTGAATCAAAAAGCTCAGAGAGATGTCTTTGAAAATAAAGTGAAAGCCTGAATCATAGCTTGATCTTCCTCGCTTCCAAGAAAACATTTCCCATCACTGTCTTCAGCAGAGGAGATCTGAGTTCACCATTTTCATTTGACTCATCTTCTGGGAGGGGAAGGGCTAACAACACGGATTTGCTGCATGATAATCCTCCCATAAGCATCATGCCATCTGTCTCGAAGTGTAAATGGAGAAACGGGGTCAGCCTGTGCCAGGAAAAGCCAAACAGTCATGTGAGCACTTAGCCATTTTGAAACCAGTGACTGAAGCAGTATGACTTGGAGTCTGCCTGCCTGCCTGCCTGCCTATCTTCCAGTCCAGAGTTCCATCTGCTATGCCTAAGAAACACAAAGTAGGTGAAGATAAAGAGCAGTTTCATTTCTTAGGAGCTCTAATTAAGTTCTCTGGGGAGGGCTCCTGAGGGCTGCCTTGGGTTGCCAACCTCCACGTGGTGTCTGGAGATCTCCTGGGATTACAACTGATCTCCAGACAACAGAGGTCAGGTCACCTGGGAAAAAAAAGGGCTACTTTGGAAAGTGTATGTCAGATCCCTGTATGTCAGATCCCTGGTCAGGAGACTCTCAACAACACTCTCTTTGGCAGTGATTTGTTTATTGAGATATCTGTACGATTCAGGTCAGAGTAGCACTGTGTCAGAACTGAGGTCCAAACAGGGGCCTCTACAGTTCAAAATGAACCCCCCCCATTCGTGCACCAGTCACACAATGCCAACCTCCCACCTAAACTCCATGCGTCTAACCCCTCCCCCCCCCATGGGAATATATGGCTTCCTTATCTATGAAAGTGAGGAAAACACAGCTTTGTCTTCAAGGTTGCCCCTGGCACTTAGGGAGGTATCTTGCAGGAAGAAGAGTTACGGTTATAGCTTCTACAATCCCACAGTTCACACACTCCAACACTCACCCCCCCCTTAGGAATTTCTCCCTTCTTCATGGCAAACTACGACAGAGTTTGACATTATACCCCTTTGAAATCCTTCCCTAAACACCACCTTTCTCAAGCTCCACCCCCCCCCCCAAAAAAAAACCTCCAGGTATTTCCCAACTCAGACTTGTGACAACTTGGGGGGGACACTCTTTCATTTATTAAGTAATTAATTACAACATTTATATCCCGCCTTTCCTTGTGATCAAGGCCCTCAGACAAAAAATTCTGCCCCCCCCCGGCATTCATAAGAACACCTACAAGATGATAGGTTTGTCAGCTCCAAGTTGGGAACTTCCTAGAGATTTGGGGGTGGAGCTTGGGGAAGTCAGGGGCCTCAGTGGGGCATAATGCCATAGTGCATACCCACTAGTGTTGTCAGGTCCTCCCACCGGGCCACTGGCAGGGGATGGGGAGGGGTCAGGATTGCCAGATCCAGGTTGGGAAACTCGTGGAGATTTGGAGGTGGAGCCTGGGGAGGACAAGAACCTCAGTGGAGTACAATATCATAGAGTCCACCCTCCAAATTTTCTCGAGGGGAACTGATCTCTGTAGTCTGGAGATGAGCTGTAATTCCAGGGGATTCCCCAGATCCCACCTGGAGGATGACATCCCTATCACCTGCCCCCCAAAAGCCCATTTCTCCAGACAAACTCATTTGTATGTGTAGTCTGGCGATCAGATGTAATTCCAGAAGATCTCCAGGCCTACCTAGAGGCTGGCCCAGGCTACACTGTCAGCAATGTGGCAACATCACTTCCAGAATGCACTGGAAGTGATGTCATGCCAGTGCTGTCTGGATGACGCTCTGGTATTTGGGCAAAATCTCTATGGTGGAAGCCATATTTACCTTAGTTTTTGCCCAAATACCAGTGCCGCCCCAACGTCATAATGTGATGATGTCACTTCCGGTACACGTCGGAAGTGACATAGCCACATTGCCGGTGACATCACCGGGCCTCCCTCCCACTTCTGGTAAGTCCCCCTCATCCCCTGCTGGTTGCAAGGAGCAACCTGGCAACCCTAACTTGGAGGCTGGCAGCCCTAAGCTCACAGGGTGATTGTAGGCCACTCACACTCTCTCCACCTAACCTATTTCATTGTTGTGAGGGAGGAAGGACCACATACAACACCCTGAAGCCTTTGGAGGAAGGACAGTATTCACATGTCCTAGACAGTCTGGACCCAACCCAGTGGATCTACTGTTTCTGCTGGCTCAAGGAGTTCTGCTGGCAAACCATGATTTTCCCCCGTAATATGAAACAGGGTTGGGGAGGCTTTGGTGGCTGTCACAGGTAGGAAGATCCCACTCCACTAGCAGACGTCCCTGCACCCATGGAAACATTAGTGTGGCTCCAAGCCCTGGTCTGCTCTGTCCTGGGAACAATGTAAAAAGTCAACAGAATCAAGTGGTCCAATGTTCCCTCTAAGCTGTGGAGTCTTGCGAGCAAAAATTCTACTTTGTGAGCTACTGACATTAAAGCTGTGAGCTAGCGATTTGGCTACTGCATAAATTAGTCTGTTCTGGAGCCATCTTTCCTGAGCTAAGACAAAAATGTGTAAGCTGGAGGCTAAAAAACTGTGAGCTAGCTCACACTGACTCAGCTTAGAGGGAACATTGATGGTAACAATGCCTTCTGGAGTTCAGGATGTAGGGCTGGATCCATCGAACCATCAGCAGAATGTGCTAATGGTGGCAGATGTTTCCCTTCTTCCCATCCCCGAGCAGTCCTTTATGACCTGGGGGAAGTTGATTCCTGATAGGGTTGCCAGCCTCCAGGTGGGGCCTGGGGATCTCCTGCTTTTACAACTGATCTCCAGCTGACAGAGATAAGTTCCCCTGGAGAAAAGGGCTGCTTTGGAGGGTGGACTCTATGGCACTGTACCATGTGGAGGCCTCTCCCCTCCCCAAACCCTGCCCTCCCCTGGCTCCACCCCTAAAGTCTCCAGGTATTTCCCCACCCAGACTTGGCAACCCTAATTCCTGAGATTCCGGGACAGGTGGGGAGTAGTAGTAATGTAGGGGCACTGGCTTTCAGTGAGGAAGGGGAAGGGTAGAAAATCACCCTGTGACCATTTTAATTGACACTTCTGGATTCTGTTCCATCCACCAGAGTGAAGATCGCATTATACGGCCTGTGTCTCAACTGCAATGATGCAGACTGCTGGAGCCGCTACTCTCTGTGGTCTTTTGGGACGAGTTGCAAGCTGACTGACTGCAAAACAGCTGAACACATGAAGCTGCCTTATACTGAATCAGACCATTGGACCATCAAGATCAGTATGGTCTACTCAGACTAGCCGTGGCTCTCCAGGGTCTCAGGCAGAGGTCATAACTAGTGATGCTCTGCCACGGAGCCACATGCCTGCCCAAGTATATCTGCTGGATATTCTTCCTACCAGTTGATCTTTGGCCCACATTTCCTGTATATGAACCCGTTTTATCTTCTCTCTCACTGCAGTGCATCTGAAATAACATCTTGTTATGGCTGACAGGATGCGTAGATGAGGTTTGTTCTGACCCTTTTGGGCAGGTCTACCACAGTGGGCATCCATCATCCATCAGCAGAGCCCGAGCCACTCTCATTTTGTTTTCACTGGCCTATGGAGACCCCAGTCATGTACCCCATAGCCTCTGAGGTCACAGCTCATGATTGAAGAGGGTTACTAGACACTGAATAATCTCATGACCATTTGGAGAATGACGGATGAGGATCCTGAGAGAACCTGTAAGGCAGATGGAGACCACAGAAAAGCTTTTAGAGCAGTGGTGTGAGGACCCCTTTTTTGAGCATGAGGACCCCCTTTTTTAAAGGACCCTTTCCCCTGTGCTGATAGCCGTTGTACTATTAGTATCACTTGGTTGAGAAAATACATAATGACAAAAATATCAAAATGGCAATGCTTAGCGCTTATATGGACTCACAGACCCCTTGCAATAACTTTGTGGCTCCCCAGGTTGGGAACCACTGCTTTCAAGACAGACATGGACCTATTTTGTTTTGTATTGTACAGTAATCCATGTGACGGTCACCTCCAGGTTAGAGTACTGTAACTCGCTCTAAGTAGGACTAGCCTTGATACTGACCCGAAAACTACAAGTGGTCCGGTTCTTACCGGAACCCTGTTGACAGCACACATTCAACTGGTGCTTCACCAGCTGCACCGGCTCCAAGTTGAATACTGGATCAGCTTCAGGGTTCTGGGACAAACCTTGAAGGCCATAAATGGTCTGGGGCCAACATATCTACGGGACCTCCTTTCCTGCCATACCCCCAGAAGAGCATTATGCTCTAGGGAGCAGAACTTCCTGGTGATCCCTGGCCTGAAAGATATCCAGCTGTCCTTGACCAGAGCCAGGGCCTTTTCAGCCATGTCATTGGCCTGGTGGAACTCTGCCTGGTGACATCTGTGCCCTGTGGGACCTAGGGCAAGACAGAGATGTTCCACCAGGATTATGGTTGAGGACAGCAATGGTCTGCCATCGAGCCTGGCCTTGTTCACATCTTTCCCCCGTGGGGATTAGGATACAATTGGCTCTTAATCGCCATCTGAATAGACTTGGAATTGTTACTGTTTTTAATTGCTTTTCATCGGATCTGTAAAACTGTTTATTGAGATGTTGTTCACTGCCCTGAGCCCTGTATGGGGAAGGGCGGTCTATTGATCAAATAAGTAAATAAACTTTTTTTTTTTGCAGCCCGGCGTTCTCATCATTAAACACGGAACAAAATGTTATTGCCATTGTTTAGGATCATCCGTGTGCACTGAGCTTTGCAGAGTGAGCCAAGCCAAAGACACTGGGGACTCTGCAGTCTAAGGCAGTGTCAGCAGACTCTCAGGTAGGGCAGCTGCCAGGTCTCAGATGCAGCAAAAGCCCCACCTGGCCTCACCCCTGGTGGACACCAGGAAAGGTCTTGGTGGGCACCATGCTGGAGACCCCTGTTACAGTGTTTTCTCCAGTTTTCTCTGCTCCACATCATTGCTTCCCACAGGGGAGTGAGGGCATGCAAACAGCACGGCTAAAACGAGGGACATGAGGCTTTCTCATTGACAGTGTCCAGCTTTGCGTGTTTGACTGCCGAGATCAGATCCCAGCCACTCAGCAGTTCTGTTCCACTGGACACTGGGCGGCTTGCATGCCTGCCAACAGGTTTATATCAAGGTTTTTCCAAACCTGCCCCTGCACAAGAATGCTGCCGGTCCAAGCAGATCAGCAGCCATTAAAATCGATAAGCACAACTTGGGCAAACACTGAGTGGAATGTACAGCATTTACGGCATATTTTATGTGATTTGTGATGATTAAATTGTCCGTTAAAAAACTTCCATACCAAATGGAACAGTGGAAGATGGAGGAGGAGGAGGAGATTGGATTTATACCCCGCCCTTCCCTACCTGAAGGAGTCTCAGAGCGGTTTACAATCCCTTTCCCTTCCCTACAACAGACAGCCCGTGAGGTAGGTGGGGCCGAGAGAGCTCTCCCGAGAACTGCCCTTGAGAGAACAGCTCTGAGAGAACTTATGACTGACCCAAGGTCACGCCAGCAGCTGCATGGGGAGGAGTCGGTAATCAAACCCCGTTCTCCCAGATTAGAGTCCACGCTCTTAACCACTACACCAAACTGGCTCTCCGAGAAGGATGAGACTGATGGAAGAAAACTCAGTCAGGCTGTGAGGATGTGAATGTGTGAAGAGTCAGTTCTGTTATACTGGACTGTTAAGTAGGGTTGACAATGACATCCCGCTGGGGGGGCCTGGAGAGCTCCCAGTATTTCAGTTCATCTCCAAACAACAGAGATCAGTTTTCTATGGCGAAAACGGCAGTTTGGAGAGAGGGCTCTCTGGCATTATAATCCACTGGAATCCCTCCCCTCCCCAAACCCAGCCCTCCCTAGGCTCCACCCCTAAATCCCAGGACTTTCCTCACCTGGAGACCCTAAGTATTGGGAAGGAATACAGTAAAGCAACCTGCTAAACAGCCACTAGTGGACCAGCTAACTGGAAGTCCACTGAGAAATGGGCAATCTGCTTGGGAGCCCTAATATGATACCATAGAGCCCGCCCTCCAAAACAGCCATCCCCCCCCCCCAGGAAACTGATCTCTATGGTATGGCAATCAATTGTCATTCTGGGAGACATCCTCCAGGCTCCACCTGAAGGTTGGCATCCCTAGGTATGAGCTGTTTTGGCAGGTGTTTGAACATCCCTGGCTCAGACAGGCAAAACATTACAAGGGGAGACCTCGACCTTGGGCTCCCATCTTTAGGGCTAGCTCCGTTTCCAGTTTCGCATTTAGTGCAGTCTTGAGAAACGTCTTTGGTCCTGTCTTCAGGAAAGCAGGGAGACATATTCTTGGGTTAAAAGGATGCCTGTTCATAAGCGATTTTGGCTCCAGCAGAGGTAGTTTAAAATCCACTCATGACGATATAGCCTTTTGCGTTCCGTTAAGTGGGGGGAGTGCCCACCATTTCCGGGTTATGATCAGATAAAGAACATCCCAAGGTCTTGGTAGAAATGGATTTTGTTTCCTCCGCAATCTGTAATATTGACTATGGGTGCTTCCCATTTGTCAGGCTCAGCTCAGGCCTACTTGAACTCTGTGGTAAATATTTATTTGGCAGTTGCTGTTGGTCAGCTCAGGAGAACATATATTCTTTTACTGGAGGTGTTTCGCTGATCACAGTTAAAGTGAGCACTCACTGGAAGGAGATGTTTTCTGTGGTATGGTTTCCCTCCCCTTTGGTATTTCTCACAGTGACCTAACAGATTGCCACTTTATTGCTTGTTATCCTCCATATTTAATTCCCCCTTTTTTAAAAAAAATCATGTTACCAAACCAGATTCATTTACAGGTCAGTGAACATCAGTCCTAACCACTGTCAGAGAGGCTCTAGGTTTGCCAGCCTCCAGGTGGGGCCTGGAGATTTCCCACCATTACAATTGATCCCCACATGACAGAGATCAGTTCCCCTAGAGAAAATGGCTGCTTGGGAGGGCAGACTTTATGGTATTGTACCTGCTGAGGTCCCTCCCCAAAGCCTGCCCTCCCCAGGCTCCACCTGCAAAATCTCCAGGTATTTCCCCACCCAAAGCTGGCAACCCTGACAAGGATTAGGATAACCATGCCACCTGAAGGCAGGGAAGGTTGGACTATTGCAGTTTAAATACTAGACATGGCAGGCAGAGAAGACCCTTCCATGATGTCCATGAGGACTATCTCTTCCCAGATATCCTCAGGCACGAACTGCAGTCTTCTACTCGTGACTTTCTCGCTCTGCCTCAACTTAAGGTGCCCCACTCGGCAACTACTGGAGCCTGTTCCTTTTCTATATTGGCTCCTACTTTGTGGAACAAGCTCCATATGGAACTGAGGAGAGCACCATCTTTAGAAGTTTTCAGGAGGTGCTGCAAGGTTGTTGTATTTGCAAGGAGCTTTAGCGTTGCCAGCCTAACTGTTCAACAAAAAAACTGGCTCCCTTTTGCCAGCTGGCTAACAGTCTATGAGGCGAATCAGTGTATGTTATGAATATAATGGCCATCAAGTTACAACCAGCCTCTGGTGACCCCAATAAGGGGCTTTCAAGGCAAGTGAGAAGCAGTGGTGGTTTGCCATTGACTTCCTCTGCAGACTCTTCTTCGGTGGTCTCTTCCAAATACAGACCCTGTCCAGCTTCCAAAGTCTGACAAGATCAAGCTATATCATGTGGCTTTCCCTTACTCAGTGCATGTTAGAGCATCATTAATAGCAACCCAGAATCTTCCTAGCCCAAGCAGGCAGGTGACAGTAGCCAGACAATCCAAGTATCAATGTTTGACTTCGAGTTCTCGGACTTTAGATATTGGTTGCAGAAAGTGTTCCTCCCGCTTCACCAGCCTACTGGTCTTCGTTGTTGTTGTTCAGTCACACAGTCGAGTCCAAATCTTTGCGACCCCATGGACCACGCCAGGCCTTTAGCCTACACATTTATCCAAGGTAGTTGTACTACCTGGATGCAAGAACTACAGTAATGAAATACTGAAAATAGCTGGTGATTAGTATTGCCCAACTCTATAAATAACTCTGTCTCACTGTGAATGTCCCTGGATAATTCATAAAAATCAAAATATTCCATATTACGTGCCCATATAGAAATATTTAAATCGGGGAAGAAATGAAATCAATTATTTCCTAGGGAGCCTTGGAACGATCACTGGATTGTAAGAGGTGGTAAGGTTGGTTCCCCCCCCCCCCCCCACACACACACAATACATTGCCTAAATGAGGATTCTTTTGATGCTACTGTTTGGGTGTGTTCACACGGTCCTGCTGGAGCTCGTTCCGCCCATATGCGATCACACTGACCTTGCCTTGAAGCGGCTCCAAGCGGCTCCCCGGTGTCTACACTACCGAGGCCTGGGGAGCGTATTCCTTTTTAAAGAAAATTTCTGCCGCTTGCGCATGCGCACGTAGGTTTAATGAAAAAAGTTTTTTGCACATGCGCATACCTGTTCAACTGAATCACTGCTTCCTGTTGATAGTACCACAGAGCACAGTGATCTCACTCACATTATAACACTTTGCAGTAAAATCTTCACCGAAAAATTAGCTTACCGTTAAAACCACATTATGTAGGCTATTGAACAAGCGGCCATTTAATGATATGTTCTTTAAATGCTGGTATGCATGGGTGCTCATGCGCTTCTCGGCAAAAACAAAAAAAATGGCGGACGAAAAGTGGAAGCCGGAGGCTTCCGTGGGGAAGGTGGGGAGGGGGAAATTAGAAGTGGCTCGAAGACGGCTGCATGCTCACACTAGGAAAAGGAGGCTTGAGCCGGAAGAAGACAGCTGAAACCACCTAAGGACCTGGTCTCAAAAACCCAAAGTTTTGAGACGCTGTTTGCACCGGTAGGTGACAGGTAGGGATGGGAGCCAGCTGTGCCTGTCTGAACACGGCAGACTTGAGCCGGCTCAAAGCATTTCCAGATGGCTCAAAACTGCCTGTGTGAATGCACCCTTTGACTCCTATGACTTTAACTCTGTGTCACTCGCTGCCTATAATTCTCAGTCAGTCCTATTTAAATCCACAGTGCTGTTAACAAGCTACGTGTTGTGAAATGGAGTTCACATCCATGTGGGAAGGTGAAACTTGTCATGCTTCCCATACTTTAGCACCTCTTGCCGCAGGTGCGACAGTAGGCAAATAACAGCATGAACAATTTTCATGAAAAACCGCCCTGTCGGAGGTGGCTGTTGGTGAGATGAAGGACCGGATTCCTCCTGTTAAGCCTTGTCCTTGTAAAACAGACCCAGTTTGGATACTCCCTCCTGCCTTAACACAAAATGTTTGTCTTCTTTAAAATAACTTTCGTGAGTGTTGCGGGGAGGGGGGGAGGAGAATTAGATTCACTTCTGCCACTGATGGATCTGATGTGTTTTCTTGGACTTTGTGTATCACATCAGATGACAGGGATCAAGTCTGAATGCTGCCCTACCAACAAAGATTCCCGGTATTAGAATACAGTACCAGCTATATGATTCCTCCCCTCTCCCTCCACTTCTTCGAATGTCTCTCTCTTTCTCCTCCACCCCCTCTCTAACTTTCTGTCTATTTCTGTCTGCCAGCCCCTCTGTCTCCTCCCATGTTTATTGTCATTCCTTCTCTCTTTCTGACTATCCCACACATCAGTCTCTTTCTGCCTTCCAACCTCCAAGGTGTACTTGGAGACCTTTGCTATTATATGGCTGCTTTCAAAGGTGGACTCTTGTGTCATTATACCTCACTGAAGTCCCTCCCCTCCCCAAACCCTGCCCTCTCCAGTCTCCACCCCCAATATCTCCAGGGATTTCCCAACTCAGAGCTTGCAACCCTATGAACCCATCACTCTCCCTTTCTTTACTGGTGGTTGTCTCCTGTCCCCCACCCCAGCCTCTGCCACAGTGGCTCACCCTGCTATTCAGCCAGCCTCTTCACCGCCTCAACAGTGGTGGCAACTCCTCCCCCCACCCACCTGCAGCTTTGCCACCTCAGCAGCATGGCGGGCGGAGGAATAAAAGAGTTGTGCATGCACCAACAAAACTACTGGTTTGGGGGAGAACTAACCCCCCCATCCCCAATGAATTTTTTTTTCACATTTTCAGATTTTTCTGGAAACTTTGGTGGGAGGGGTTGATGGAAAATCTGTTTTGTGTCATGTGGCTCTGAGCCGAAGATTTAGATATTTGCTGACTAGGCCACACTTCATTTCACTTCCCATTGGCTAAGTTCCAGCAGGAACGCAGAGGGACTCATCCTCTCCCCTAAGGTCAAGTGGGTTTCCAGGGACCAATTTGAGGGTGCGGGTGTAGGCCATTTGCAGTTTCTGCCTGCTGGCAGGCCAAGGCGATTGTGCTCAGTATGGCTAGATGTTTGTTGGAGGGATTCTGATTTCCTTGCTGCGATTCAAAATCTTAGAAATAGACCTGAATTCCAGTTTTAATGGAGTTTAAAATGTTCGTTCTGAACATTCCATTACTGAAACTGGAATGCTAGTATGCGGCTGCATGGAGCAGTGGAAAAGAGCAAGAGTTTAGAAGCACTTTAGAGACTAACAGGGGTCCTTTCGTAAAAAAAGAGGTGCAGGAGCTCATTAGCATAACCTATTTGCATATTCCACACCCCCTGACGTCACGGGAAGTGTCAAAAGGCCACACATCCCTGACGTCATCGGCAGTGTGTCAGAAGGCAAGAAGAGAGGGAGGGGGAAGGAAGGAAAGGAACAGGAAGGAAGGTAGGTAGGTAGGTGGGGGGGGGAGAGAGAAGAAAGAAAAAGAAAGAAAAGAAGGAAGGAAGGAAGGAGGGAGGAAGGGGGGAAGGAAGGAAGGAACAGTAAGGTAGGTAGGTAGGTGGGGGGGAGAGAGAGAAGGAAGGAAGGAAGGGGGGAGAGAGGGAGGAAGGAAGGGTGAGGGGAAGGACGGGGAAAGGAAGGAACAGGAAGGTAGGTAGGTAGGTGGGGGGAGAGAGAGAAGGAAGGAAGGAAGGAAGGGAGAGGGGAAGGAACAGGAAGGTAGGTAGGTGGGGGGGAGAAAGAGAGAGAGAAGGAAGGAAGGAAAGAAGGAAGGAAGGAAGGGAGAGGGGAGGAAGGGGGAAAGGAAGGAACAGGAAGGTAGGTAGGTAGGTGGGGAGAGAGAGAGAGAGAAGGAAGGAAGGAAGGAAAGAAGGAAGGAAGGGAGAGGGGAAGGAAGGGGGAAAGGAAGGAACAGGAAGGTAGGTAGGTAGGTAGGTGGGGGAGAGAGAGAGAGAAGGAAGGAAGGAAGGGACGCTTCTAGTGTGTGTGTTGTGTTAGGTGCGCGCCCGCCCCAAACGCACAGCCTCTAACCCCCCTCTAACCCCCCACGCCTTGTCCCGGGATGCCTCGCCGCCGCCCGACCCCCAACAACATCCCGATCCGCCGGAGGGTGAGTGCGCCACGCTGGCCCGAGAAGCAATGAGTCTTTCTGCGTGCGCCCGCCCGCCTGCCTCGGCGCGGGGAAAGGGGCGCGAGGAAAGGGGCACGAGTTGCCTCTTGCAAGCCACCCGGGCGGTTGCATCAGCTTCTGGGTGTCAGTCAGCCCACACTGGGGAAGAGGCATTTTGCGCGCTTGGGGGCTGGGCTGGAGCAGCGGGCTTCCCTCCCGGCCCCTTCCCCAAACTCATGGTGCGCCCCCTTGGAGGAGAGGACTCCCCTGCCCCCTTTCCGGGCCTGCATTCCTCAAGGCGGGGGCAGGAGAGAAACTCAGCCCCCAAGGCAGAGTCACCGAGTTTGGGGAGTTCCGGGGAGAAGGGGTGCCGGAGGGGAGGGGGGTGCGTCGTGGCTGCTAAGTTGGAGGCTGGAAACTGGGCGGGGGGCATCTGCGCAGATCCCTCGCCCTTTGGCGAGGCCTTTGGGAAAGAAGGGAGGAAGGGGCTGCTGGGTGGGGAGGCAGTGGGCAGCTCTCACCGGATCGCCCCCCCCCCACTGTGGGCTCCTGCTGTTCCCCCCTCCCGGAGCCCCCCCTTTGGCAGGCAGGTGTCATGACGAAGAGTGACTGCCACGTGGGCTCCCGGGGAGAAGCCCGGACGGGGTGGGCGAGGCAGGCAAGACTTGTGACAGGATGCACGAATGGCAAGAACGCCCCCTGGGAAGAAGGATGGGCCCGGAATGCCCACCGTGGGCTCCCTTGGAAGATTGCGGCCCCGGGAGCAGTAGGGGGGGAGGGAGGGGGCTTCTTTCCGGGCCGGCGGCAGCCTGCCACAGCCTGGGAAGAGTGAGCGGGGCGGGGCTTTGTTAAGTGCCCGCCCCCCAGCCTCCTCTCTCCCGGAGCGTCGCCCCGGCGCGCCCCTGCCCCAACGGAGCCCTGGAGACTAATAACAGTTGTGGCAGGGTAGGAGCGTTTGTGGGTCACTGCTCACTTCTACAGATACTCTTGCTCTTTTCTGTGGCTACAGACAGACTAACACAGCTACCCATCCTGATTTTGGGCTGCGTGTAAATTACTCTCAGCTATTACCTTGGGGTCCTGCTCAACATAAAAAGAGGAGGGAAATCTTCCTTGTGCTCATTGCCACTCGAATGCACATCATCAGAATAAGCATCCCATTCACTGCAGTGTGGCATCGATATACTGCACCTGAAGCCAGATATTAATCTGAACACCCAATCAATTAATGTCTACAGGCTCCCATCTAACAAATGATGTATTTGTGTAAGACTATTTCTTGGGATGTCCATTCTAATATTAACTGCAAAAACAAGAAGAGCATTTTCATGAATGCTGTTATTATTGCCCAGAAGATACCAGGCTCCATCCTTCAAAATGCCCAGTGGTGTTTCGTTTATGTAGTATGGGTTGGATCCAGACTAAATGGGCAACTCCCCCTTCCCACTGCAACCCCCCCTTAGGCCATTCCTCAGGGTCACCTGTCCTCCTGGACTAGTATCTTGTGGCGATCAATGGGCTTCAGTGGGAAGAAAGAGGCAAGGAAGTTCCATTCGGCCCCTGAAAAATGTAGTCTGGATCCAACCCTATTTGTTCGTGCCCTGCCATGCTACCTGCTTTCTTTCAACTTTGGGGAACCCTGGGCGGCCAGTATCCAGAAGCCCCCTCCTCTCTTCTTCCCATCAGGACCCACACACACCTCCCTTCCTACCCACCCACTCATGTACCCCCCTACCTGTGCATCCTTCCCTCATCCACTTGCAAGCCCTCCCACTTCCCATGCTCACACACCCTGCATGGGCCCTTTCTCCAGCTGCAGCGGGCAGTCTGTAAGGCTGGGAGCGTCACAATTGCTGGGCAGTGCATACCATCAGGACTGTTGGAGACAAGACACTCACAAGGCAATGGGCCGGGGAACAGCAGGCGGTGGAGTCGGTGGCTGTGGGCCCAACCAAGGACCCTGCCAACTCCCCACCTCAGAGAAAACTGATGCCAGCCCTGGGGTGAGGTAACAGTCTTTGAAAAACTCATTTCAGTTGGATGGGAAAGGGAGTTTCAACCAGAAGAGGAACGTGTTTCCCACTGAAGCTTGGTGGTAGGAAGTGCCATCAAGATACAACTGACTGATAGCGACCCCATCGGGTTTTCAAGGCAAGAGATGAACGGAGATGGTTTTCTGTTGCCTGCCTCTGTGTAGCAGCCCTGGACTTCCTTGGTGGTCTCCCATCCAAGTACTAACCAGGGCCGACCCTACTTAGCTTCCGAGATCTGATGACATCAGGACAGCCTGGGCCATCCAAACTAGGGCATTGAAACCTACAGAAAAGAAAACAGGGGTCAGCAAAATGACTAGGTCTATTAATGGATTAAATTAAAAACAAATGAAGTTGCTTAAGACCAAAACAATGCAGATATCAAAACTTTGCACACCTGTACCATGCATGCATGCAGAAGTCCGTGCTTGCATGCAGATCTCCTTCGCAAAATTAAGTCACTGATGTTTACATTGGAATGGGCGGTGGAAGAAGAAGAGGAGGAGGAGGAGGAGGAGATTGGATTTATACCCCGCTTTTCACTCGGAGTCTTAGAGCAGCTTATATACTCCTTTCCCTTGCCCTCCCCACCCTGTGAGGTAGGCAGGGCTGAGAGAGCTCTTTTCAGAACTGTCCTTGAGAGAACAGCTGTGCCAGAGCTATGGCTTGCCCAAGGTCATCTACCAGGCGCAAGTGGAGGAGTGGGAAATCAAACCCGGTTCTCCCAGGTTAGAGTCCGCACACTTAACCGCTATACCAAACTGGCTCCAAAGGGTTTGGTCATGCCTTTTTCTCATGGTTGGGTTGTCCAAATGCAACACTAGACACTGAAGATCCATTTAGCGACTGGGCATTGACAGATGGGCCTGTCTTCCAACAAAAAGAAAGTTTAATCGGCTTGCAAAGAAAGTGGAGCCAAACACAACAAGCCAAAGGACACTGGCAAATCCTGAGGAGGCAGCTGGGTGGCTTATTTATTTTTTATTAAATTTCTACCCCGCCCTCCCAGTCAAGGCCGGCTCAGGGCAGCTTGAAATCCACCCACAACCAAGTGAAACTTCAGTCACGGACTTTGCAGGGGGTGGGTACAAATTTATCCTTCATGACAGTATAAAGCTTCTACATTAAACAATACCAACCAAACACAGTACTGGAAGTGTGAACTGTGATAGTTCTTATAGCGTAGCTTATGGTCCCTGCATCTTATCCATCACCTCTAGTTCTGGTTCAGGTCCAGCTCAAAGTATCTGGGAGGGGAGCGAAGCATAAAAGAAAGATTCTCTTACTCTTGAGTACAAATTCTTTATACAACTATCTGGATAAAGAAGTAACAAAATATGCTATATTTCAAGTTCTACACATAGCATTATATGTTTTTTAAAATAATGGATTGGCATGTTATCTCGGGGGGGGGGGCGGGAGTTAAAACAACTTTGGATATTTAGAGTCACATTTAAGTTAGCCAGTCCCCTGAATTCTGTGAATTTTATTCTAAATGCACAGGTTCAGGTTTATTGTCATAATTGACAGAACAGCATTTTTTTTGCTAGACTAAATTCTGGTGGCAAGTGTTTCCATCCCACTTTACCTCATGATTTTCAGATACAGCACTTAAAAGAGAAAAAAAATATATAACGCCAACATCAAAATAAGAAATAACCCCCCCCCCCCGTGTTTTTATTTCAATGATTTTTCTTAAACAGCTGTCAATCAAGGTTGTCAAATACGTTGCTTTTCATGAGAAGCACTGCAAAAAGAAACCAGAATGGAAAAGATTTCTCCAGGCGAACTCGCAAGCTGATCATTCTGTATCGCATGCCTTGATTTCCAAACTGTTTAAAACAGCAGCTGCTTAGACTGTAAGTCACGGGTCAGCCATCCCCCTTTCCTCCGTCCCCCTTTACTGCTGGGGAGAAAAAAGGAGGGAGACTGAAATGCAGAAAAGAAAAGAAATATTTCGAGCCCCCTGTTTTACCTTCCCTTCTCTGGATCTGGAGAATGCTTTGTTACGGCGACATAAAGACAAGCAACAAACAAGTGGTCCCAACAGAGAGAGAGAGAGATTCTGGTAGGTTCCTTCCAACCCTGGCTCAGAAATGAGTCCCAGAGCTCCTCGCCAAGTCATTGGTCTAATTAGCTGCAAGGAAGGAGCGCCTTTCAGTTCCTCAGAAATTAAGACTTGTCATCCACTTAACATCTTAACATCTGTTCCTCCTGACGCTTCCCACTGCGCAGCTCTGAAGGACATTCCAAGCTGGGGCTTTCTGGCCCAAAGACATATATGTATATGTCATTATTTTTCCCCCCCAACTAAGAAGAAGAAACTGGCCATTTCTTCAGTGGGATGAAGCATGCCTGGCATCTCCCCGCATCTTTATTTCTCAGTTTGGTGAACGTTTGCTTAGGTAAGTACCACAAACTCCTTCCTGAGAGCAGAACAGCCTTGGCTTTATTATAGTAAATCCTGGCTAATGTGGCTTTACCGTTCTTTTTGGATAACCCTGTAAAATATTATCTGCTGCTTGCTTTTCTCCTTCTCTGCCGATTGCATGTTTGCGGCTTCAGTGGACTGTTTTTGATGCTTCGTCTGTGATTAGAATGGGAACTAATTTTATTTTGTTTTTATTTTCTTTGAACTTTGCTGTTCTCTTTGCAGCAAGTAAGTAATTTATTTCCTTACGGGCTTCTTGGTAGGTTTCCCTGAGAGATCAGCAAGTTTAGGATTTGGTCCAGATCGTGACATTCCTAAGCAGTTGGAAATGTCCCTTGAAACGTGCAGTTTAGGGAACGTTTGGGAAGGCTGACTTAGCGAGTAGGGCATCTCAGAGCCAGAAACAGTGCTTTTTCTTAATTCCCTTTCCTACAGAGCAATCCTAAGAACCCTTTCCTGGAAGCAAGTCCCACTGAGTCGAATAGCTCTGTTATAGTGCAATCCTAAATAGAATTGCACCTTCTAAGTCAATTGAAAACAATATGCCTACCGGGATGTAAATGTTCTAGGACGACACCGGTAGTGGCATAAAGTTAGTGATCACTTGCCAAGGTTAATGGGATATTTCAGAGTGGGTTGCAAGAGTCTGTTTAATTTCTTGTGTTTGTGTATGCACGCACACAAAAATATATTTTTACAAATTCATAGCAGTTTGTAATACATAATCCAGGATCCCTTTAAGAGTCCCATAAACTTGCTCAAAGATAAAGGAGGTTGATGGGTATAATTGGCTCTGTCGCAAACTTGGATTATTCCCAAAAGTGTCAGCCTGTCCTTTTTACATAGAGGCAGGAAAGGCAGATTCCTTCTGGTTGTGATCTAAAGAATGCATTTCTCCTGAATCCTTTTTTTTGGTTTCTAGTTCCGGCCAATTACGCTCCCTATTTTTTTGACAATGGAGCCAGTAGCACCAACGGGAACATGGCGCTTTTCAGCATTTCCGAAGACACACCCGTGGGTCAGTATTACCTTACCATATTTTGTTTCAAAAGGCTGACTGTTGCGTTGCCAAGAAGGGGGACAGGACAGCCATAATCCTATTGCATAGGGATTGTATGCTCTGAATGTCTTTTCCTTGGTGCAGCTATTTAGGGATGAAACCACTGAATGTAATCAGATGTGCAAAGTTTGGATAGTGGTGGAGCATCCTGCTGTTCAGTGGGGTGAACATTGTCATGCAGGCTTCATGAGAATCCAGATGTGCGTTTGCATCTGCCCGTGGCTGTGCAGAATCCTGCTCCCTGTGGGATTTAGTCATCTTTCTCTTATTGTCACATTTTTATACCACCCTCCATCCAAGAATTTTAGAAAGCATGTGCTGTTTTCTCCTCCTCCAGTTTAGCCTCACAACCACCCTGCAAGGTAGATTAGGCTGGGAGAGTTCCAGCCTGTAGTTGTGCTAGTCTGCAGTAGAACAGATCGATACCTGATGGTGAAGGGAGCTTTGACTCGCAAAAGCGTATACCAAGGAAAACGTGCCCGTCTCTAAATACTGTTGACTACTGGGCTCAGATCTTAACTAGGTTGAGAGAGGATAGTTGGCCCCAAGCAACGGAGTGAATTTCACATTAGTCTAGAGATTTGAATCCAAGTCTCCTCAGTTCAGGTGTATTTATTGATCTATTTAGAATATTTCTATACTGTCTGTTCAGAGTCCTGCATGAGGCAGGTTACAACTAAAAAACGCAATATTAAAATGCAAGCCATTAAAACATAACCTGCATTAAAAAAAACCACTATTCATAAAACAGAAGACCACTAAAAAGCAGATAAGATAAAACCCCTAATTAAAAGCCTGGGTTTAAAAAGATACATTTTACCCTGGCACCTAAAAGAAAGTAAAGTAGGCACCAGGCCCACCTCAAGGAGGCTTTCCAAAGGTGAGGGGCCACCGCAGAAAATGCCCTGTCTCTAGTCACTGCCACCTTGCCCTTGAGAGGCAGATCTTAACGGCTGGGCTGGATAGTATGGGAGGAGATGATCTGACTAGTTAAAAGGTCAGACTTGCCCCTCTCTCTGCAGCAGGTGGCCAGAGGGCACAGAGACACAGGGAGGGGGGAACAAACTTGACCCAGCATTTTCAAATGAAAAATCTCCAGTTTGTATGGACGAGGGGGTAGAGACCGTGAATAGTTCCCAAGGGCCGTACAAAACATGACATTTTTTGTGTCAGGTCTGGGCTCCCTCGACCTGACTTTCTTTCATAGCAGCTGGGAATGTCATTGTAGGAATCTGTGGAGCAGGGGTGGACTGGCCATGTAACTTACAGGGAAATTTCCTGACGGGCCGCTGCCCTAGGTGGCTGCTAGTGCCCTGGAGCCAGCAGTGCCACACCCAGCAGCTCCACCAAAGTCTCAGGGGATTCTTGGCTCGCCCCCCTTGTTAGCCATGGCCATTTGCCTGAGCTCACAAACTGCCTCCTCCCGCCCTGCTTCCAGTTTGGGGGATGAAGCAACGGGTGAGCTAATGCCCTTTGTCGGCCCCACTGAACTAAATGTCCCTGCAGTGCAGGTCTGTAGCACTGCTGGGGCCCCTTGGCTTGGCTTGCTCCAGGGCCACTTCCGTTTCTCAGTCCGTTCCTGCTGTGGGGGACCAATTTGGCTCAGGACTGCGTCGGAGGGTGAGTAGGGCCTCCTGCTTCCCTCCTGTGCCATGTCCCTGAGCTGAAATGGCCTCGTGGAGGATTAGTCCCACCAGCACCTGATTCATTAATAAACACATTGTGTCATTAGCCTTAAAAAAAATGCCTCTTCCCTTGCACTCTCAGGGGAAGATCCTTTCACATGTTGCCTCCCCAAATCCCTCCCTCAGCATTGGGGCTGCTCTCAACTACCAGTTTTGACTTCACATGACTGAGTTCCCCTCAACAGCTCTGAGCTCCTATCTGTTCCTCTTCACCCATGTCCTACAATAGCCTCTCATTTTCTGAAACCATTATCTCCTATTGTGTACCCATCCTCCTAGTCAAACATATTCAGATCCACATTGATCATTGGTGGCAGCGTAATTAACACAGCAACGGTGCATAACCTGATTAACGTGTAGATAAAGGTTTATTTAGGAATTAACATACTTGATAATAAAGAGGAGAGACAGAGACAGGGTCCTAACCATTTCTAGCTGAGAGAGAGGGTAGACTAAGTGTGGAACTTCTGAGAAGAAGCAGGATATTGCCTTAAGAGTAGCAATCTGGAGACAGAGGCCTATTATGTATAGGTGGTTTCACTCGCTTTCACTGTACATGTCCGTCAGGTTTTCTTTGTTACTCTGCATTGATTTTTCTCACTTCAGTGCTCAGTTTGCTTTCTGGTAGCTGTTTCCCCAGGTTTTCTGAGACTGCTTTTGTGCCAGTTTTTTCCTTGTTTCACTCACAAGCCAAGGGTAATTCAAAACTGTACAGATTTCCCCCACCGCCGCCCTTTTGCCACCCCTTGAAGGTCTCTCCCCTGCTCACATGGAGGCTGTTCTGCCCACTCTGTACCTTCTACTATCCTCATACACTTCATTGGTGTACAAGTTCCATTTCCCCCTCATTGTTTTAATTTTTTTTGGGTTTTGACAAGTGGCATGAGTCTAGCAATATGGAACTATCACTAGTTTCGGATTGCTGAATAAAAAAATTAAAACAATGGGAGAAAAGTTTAAAAGGAGCTGTGTGAGGTTTAGTTCCCTGCTGGTATTGACTTGAAAGGGGGATCAGAGAGGAGGCAAATGGCAGTGTCCCCAGTGCCCCCCCCCCAAGAAAGAAGGATTTCAGTGCTACATGCAAACAAGATAAAGGGGGGGATCATCAGCTCGAAATGAAATTGACATGAGATGTAAAGTGAGAGAGAGACTCTGGGATGGGAAGCCGAAAGCTCTGAAAACATTTTTTCCCTTTAATGCTTTAGTGAACAAAGTTTTTTTGGGGGGGACCATTTTGGCAGTCTCCAGAACAGACAGGAAATTAGCATTATTATGCATCTGCAATAGGGCATCAGTGAAAATACCCCCCCCCCCATTTTTTCAATTTAGCGACACAAGACTAAAAAAGCTCTCGAAAGCTCCTGCCATAGGACTCCTCCCTCATACAAATTGCAACCCTGTGTAAAGCGTTTTTGAGTTGCCTCCGACACACACACAGAGAAACTTTGCCACCGATCATAGCTTGCAATGCCAATATCAGTGGGTTCTACCATGCATTCTGTACACTCAACATGTTTTCCCATATTATGAGACAGTGTGACTCTTCCCCATTTCTCACAGAAGCTGAAAACACAGCAGAGAATCCCCTAGTACTCAGCGCTATGGAAAATGGGACTTCGCAGCTTCTTTTCAGTTTCAAAAAAGTCATATAAATTTCAGCATTGGCTCCCCCCCCCCCCCCCCCGTTGCCTGCATTCCTTTCTGTTCCTTTTCATTCAAACAGCTAATGCTAAAATGCATGCACAAAACCTGATCCGCGAGGATTTAAATGGAAGGTGCTTGCTGGATGCCACTGCGCCACTGCAATAGGGCAATTGCGTAATTTAAAAAAAACCCACTTTGGACATCCCCTGATGTCACAAGTAATGTTCCACCCCAATTTAGAAAAGTGTGTGTTTTTTTTTATTGTAGCTGCAGAATAAATACGCCGCAAGAAGAAAAAAGGGGCATAAAGCAGGCACAGAATCCAAAGTCAAGATTAAAGGATTACTGCTCTGAAATATCTGCAACGAGATGTGTATGTGTAATGGGCCAGACAAGGAATGAAACTTAGGCTGCGGTCACACAGCCCTTTAAAGCGGGAGGAACTGCTGTTTCCTCCCACATTTAAAGGGACTGTCCGGACTGGGCATGGCTACTCCTGCGCCAAAGTGGGCTCAATCGCAGGTTCCTTTCGCGTTTTCTGACCCCGGGAAAATCAAGTATTTTCCCAAGTAACCCGTGATTGAGCCGATCTGAACAGCCGTCTCTCACAATGATTGCGAGAGAGGGCTGTCTGATCGTCCCTCCCGGGCTTTATCCCCTTTTTTGCACTTGGGCGCTTGGGCACTCAAGCGCCCAATTGCAAAAGGGGGGACAGCCCCGCGCTCTGTGCCAGGCCCCAAGCCCTGCCAGCCACTGCCGCTTGGCACCCCCCCGCATGCTTCTCCCCAGGGCTTTTTTAGTAGAAAAAGTCCAGCAGGAACTTATTAGCATAATAGGCCACACCCAACAGCAGAAACTCATTAGCATATTAGGCCACATCACTGATAGCACAGCTTATTAGCACATTAGGCCACACCCCCATGTTACCAGAAAAGTGGTCATCCAGCCACACCCACCTTTTGCTTCTTATTCTGTTTACCTTGTTTGTTGTCAAAACCCAGGGCTTTTTTGTAGCAGGAATTAATTTGCATGTTAGGCCACATACCCCTAATGTAGCCAATCCTAATGAGTTTCTGCTGTTGGGTGTGGCCTATTATGCTAATAAGTTCCTGGTGGGTGTGGCCAACTCAGGAGCCAGCCGGAACTCCGTTCCTGTGCGTTCCTGCCCCAAAATAGCCCAAACTTACCAGGCGGCGGCCGGTGGGGCTCGGGGCCTGGAGCAGGGCGTGGGGCAAGCCAGCCAGCCAGGACGGGTCCAGATCCACCATCCCAGCAGCAGCAGTGGCGGAGAGGGGGTGTAGAGTGCTCTCCTGAGAGCCGATCTGGAAAGGTGCCTCCCCCAGCCACCTCTGCTGGGGTTGGGATGTGTGAACATCCCAATCCGAAAGAAAAAATCCTGGATAAAGTCCCAGCGGGACTTCATCCGGGATTAGGGTGCCATGTGACCATGGCCTTAAAAGGAGAGAAGGTACTGACCTAACTATCGTAATTGCCTTTTTGCTGCTCCCGTCAGGGTCTTCTCTTCTTCTTTGTACACCAGACATTGCCGATTCCAACAATAATGTCATATCCTTGGATTATGGGGAGAAGGGAGATAGGGAGCCTTAGTGAAATCAACAAGTTCCACCCAGTTTCTCCACACAGTGTTAGTCCCTCCATCTGGTCCTCTTAAGCCTCACCTCTAGCTCTGTTCCTAAAGGATGTTGAACAAACTATTCATATAGAATACCCCTAAGTGTGTTTATCTGCCTTTCCAGTTAGGAGTTCAGGGTAGCATACGTAGATCTTCCTTCCTCACTTTAACCTAACAACAGCCCTATGAGGTAGGTTAGACTGAGAGAGAGAGAGAAAGTGACACAAGGTCACCCCAGTGTCATGGCAGAGCGGGGATTTCAACCCAACTCTCCCAGCTCTTAAACCAGCACCCTAACCACTTCAGTGCACTTATCCCAACCTTCTGCTGATACAGAATGACTCTGAAGAGCAGGGCTGGGTCTCCATCCAAGTCACCCAAGCAACCGCTTGGGGAAGCACAAATAGGGGAGTGCCAACCGTCAGCAACCCTGAAGGAGGCAATGAGCATGTTTTATACCCATCGTCATCTTCCAGACCCATACTATTGCCAGTGCCATGAGCCAATGGCAGAGTCCCCGGGACCCAGCTTTTGCTTAGGAGGAGGCAGTTAGCATGGCTTACACCCACCACTAGCTGGTTCAAAGGGGAGACCCTGTGATGCTCTGTGAGTTGGCAAAGTACTTGAGCCAGCCCTTGTGAAGAGTCATGAACCATCAGAAGCCGCCACTGTTAGACCAATGGATCCCACTCATGTACATTTCTTATGTGCATTTGGAATGTGTGCTCATGAATAGGTGGGAAGACTATGGGAGAATGAGGTGTTGCAGGAGAACTTTTTAAAAAAAATTACAGCCTCGTGTACTTACCAGAAGTTTATACAGGAAGTGACAAAGAGTAATTCTAGGAATTGCCAGAAACACTGTAGTTTTACCATAGAGTTTCTAGTGATTCCTAGAGCTACCATTTGCCACTTCCTATATAAACTTCTGGTAAGTACACAAGGCTGTTTTTTTCTCCCCTTAATTTTTCTTCCAGCACCACTTGGAGCAGTGGCATGCAACAGAACCTGGGGGCGGGGGATTGGCAGCCCTACTCACAAATCACTGTGCATAGCCATGGGGTTGTGCTGCAATGCTTGTTCCTGTCCCCGCTCTGTCTTCCTTGCTTTCAGTGCATGCAGCTTAATAAGTTGAAGGCATGTGTATACTAGAGTTGTTAGAATGCCAGGGAGAGATCCAAATTCAAATCTCCAGCCTGTCCTGAAGCTCACTTAGAGCAGTCATACACTCTCAATCTAATCTACTTCACATAGTTGCTGTGGACAAAGAACCATGTATACCACCCTGAGTTCTTTGGAGGAAGAGAAGGATTCAAATGGAGGTGGATAGGCAAAGAATCTGCTTGGGAAAGCAGTGGTGTTCTTGGGGTCATTGTAAGCCAAGTTTATGAGAGCATATCCCCTGCTAGGGATGGGCATGAACCAAACCACGAAGCAAAATTCATCACAAATTTTGTTCTGTTTGTGGTTCATGAGCAGCAGGTATGACGGGTCTACCATCATGAACTTCATGAACTTTTAAGCAATTTGTAGCAGTTTGTGGTGGTTCATAGATGGAGCATAAAGCCACAAAAATGACTGAGTGGTGGGGAGGTGTTCCCCACTGCTCAGCTGTTTCAGGCTGTCTCATGCAGTCCCTTTAAACTTTAAAGGGACTGCACAAGACAGCTCCAAACAGCTGAGTGGCAGGGAGTATTTTCCACCACACAGCTGTTTTTTGGGCTGTCTTTTGCAGTCCCTAGTTTAAAAGGACTGCACAAGATAGCCCAAAACAGCTGAGTGGTGGGATGAAGCTGCTTCCTGTAACTCAGCTGTTTTCCGGGCTTTCTGCAAACCTGTGGTCCCTTTCAATAGGGTTTGCAGGGCCATGAATCACAAACTGGTTCAGTTCATGAATGGGCCTCCTGGTTTGGTTTGTGCTTTGGTTCATAGTTTGGCCACAAACCAAACTGAACTGCATTTTCCATCCTTATCCTCAGTGCTCTGTAATGTGCTAGGAATCTTATGTCCTCTTTGGCTTTGATTACAAACTGTGCCAAGACCAACACAGTTTCCAGGGTATAAGCTTCTGAGCGTCAAAGCTCCCTTTGTCAGAACTTTGAATCTCAAAAGCTTCTACCTTGGGAATCTTGTTGGTCGTTTAGATGCTACTGGACTCAGATGCAAACCAGCATGGCTGCCCACCTGAACCTTTGCCAGAACTGACACTCTTCTACTCCGATGCAAATGCACTACAATGTGAGAACTTAGTCTGTGCTTTCACAAGCAGTGTTTATTGATTCTTGTTATTTATCCACCAACCAGCAGAAAAACCATCTCCCCATTTTGTTCTCATAATCCTCGTGAGAGACTTGGGTCCAGAAAGGGAAATGCCCCTCAATGGTGGCTGTCCCACTACATCAATAAAAGGAAGGTCCACTGATATATAAGGTGGATGGTGCAGGACAATGTGATACACAGTGGATTATTCCTTTCATGAATCAAATTCCCTTTGGCCAGTGACATCTCTGAGCACAATTCCCTTAGGGTTGCCTGGGCTCTGGCCTCAAACACTGGAAGGTTTGGGGGCAGGGCACAAGGAAAGAAAGCATCAGTTGATAGTGCAAAATCACTACTGGGTTTTACCACAGTGTTTTGGGGGAATCCTAGAGTGGCAGGCTGCCAATCAGTGCCTCCCCCTCATTTCCACCTTGCTGGTCATTTGAGCACCGGAAAGGATGGGGCAATGTGCATGGGGATTTGACCATCTGAACTTGGCAAACGTCAAACCTAATTTCCCCCACCACAGTGCCAAAGTGATATCCATAAGTGTCTTCTCTTATTTAGGGCTGGAAAGATCATCCTGTGATCCCCTAAATTCCAGAAAGGACCTTTCACTGCCTTGATTTGCCATTCTGGATCTTCACAAAGCAAAGAGACCAGCTCAGACTAAGCATTGCTCATGAAACAGGAGTTTTGTGTCCCCCCGCCTTGCCCAGCAAGTACGGTTGCCCGCTCCAGGTTAGGAAATACCTGGAGAGTTGGGTGGTGGAGTCTGGGGAGGAGAGGGTTTGAAGAGGGGAGGGACTTCAGTGGGGTACAATGCCACAGAGTACACCTTCCAAAGTGGCCATTTTGTCCAAGGGAACTGTCTTCTGCCTCCTGGCGATCAGTTGGAATCCCATCTCCCTCCCCCCCAGGAGGTTGGCAACCCTACCTGCAAGGCCTTCAGCCCAAAGGAATCAGGTCTTCCTTCCTCTGCCTTGTTCATCCCAGGCATTTGGATTGGACTCCTTCAACACTCTCCTGTTCATTCACTGCTGGAAATTGCACTGCTCCCACTGGGGAGGATTACCTGACGCTGCCCCAGATAGAAAGGAAGTTGGCTGGAAAGTTCCCTCTAGCTGTGTACATTGTAGGCTCAGAGATACCTGGACTCTTAGGGTGTGGAAAGATATTCACAGCAAGGGCAATCTAACCAAAGGAGTAGCCTACTGGCTATAGAGAGATCCTACCTGGGTCACAGCATGGGTACCAACGATGCCAAGCAAAATGCCAGACTGCCCTTCAGCAAGGCACATTTCCAGACAGACATTTTTTCCCCTTTAAGATGCTGATAACCAAGAGTGAGCTCAGTTTGCCTGTAATTTGCATTTTACAGATGGAAGAAGATAACCTCCTGCTGTTCAAGCCCTTAGAGTCAAATAGGCCCTTAGGGGTGAGGCCACTGCTTGGTGGTAGAGCATCAGCTTGGTGTACAGAAAGTCCCAGGTTCAATCCCTGGATGTTTCAAAGCACCAGATAGTAGGTAATATGAAAGGCCTCTGTCTGAAACCCCAGAGAGCCACTGCCAGTTAAGACAGTACAGACCTTGGTAGACCAATGGTCTGACTCAGTTTAAGGGCAGGTTAATATGTCTAAATTACACTTATGTTGTAGTTCCATTAAGGGATGGGCATGGACTGCATTTTTGCGGTTTGGTTTGTGGTTCATGGCTGAGCCAGGAGGTTGGTTCGTGAACTGAACCAGTTTGTATTGGTTTTGTGAGCCATTTAAAGTTTAAGGGGACTGCTGCTCAGCTTTTTGATTTAGATGGCTTTGAGCTATCCCCGAGTTCTGTTCCCCACGAAAAGTCATGGGGAGCAGAAAGCAGGAGTTTCCAAACAGCTGAGTGGTGGCTTTTTGTGGGGAGCAGAAAGCAGGGTTTAAATGGCTCTGAGACATTTAAACCACGCAGCTGACCAGTGGGGAGCTCCCTGGCATTCAGCTGTTTTTTCGTGAAGAACCATGAACTGCACAAAAATTCATGGAACTTTGTGACGGTTCTTCAGTTTGCGAACATTGCTTTATGAACAACGAACTGGCCAAAATTCTTGATGAACTTTTAGTTTGTCATCAAGTTTGTGCCCATCCCTAGAGTACACAGCACTGACCTTGATAGACCAATCGTCTGATTCAAGTTTAAGGGCTGGTTCATATGGCTAAATTACACTCATGTTGTAGTTCCATTACTCAAAACCCTGTTGTGATGTTTGGCCCTAAAAGGCACAAAATGATAAACAGGAGCCACAGCATCTGGGAAAGCTTTCTCCCTGTGGCTCTTTCCCAGAGAGAAATTGCCCTGCCTGCCCCTTCAAATGTGTTTCAGCCCTGATAAGAAAAAGACAGCCCTAATATGAGAATCTATGGGGGGGTTTCCTGTCAGGGATAAAAACAGATGGGGGTGGGCATTTTTTATTTGGGAAAACGGACAAATTAACCCCTCCCCCTTCCACATCATCATGGCTCCAACCCGTCACCCACAGCTGTTTTTTTAGGGTACTGATTAACCCTTTTGCTGCTGACTTCAAGACACAAACTGGGGTCTGCCTTTTCTCCCTGTCAGCAGGAAATACAGTAAAACCACTCGGAGTTACCTCCTCATGTAACCTCAATTATATCTTGCCATTTCCCTCTGTCTTGTCTCACACCCAAGAACAAACTGCCGTGTATAGTACAGGGAAAGCCCTTGAAGTTAGGGGCTGTGGAAGAGACCTCTGGGACAGTGTTGTGCTCTCAAACTGCCAGCAGTCTATCCTGCTTTCCCTTCTTTCTAAATAGGTCCTACCACATTATGTTTCCACTGAAGCTCACTACTCTGTGATAACTTAAGCCTCTGAATCCTGGAGACAGGAGCAGGGGCGTAGAGTTTTGAAAATCCCGGGGGGGCGGGGGCTCCTTAGCATGCGTGCAAAGCACAAGCGCTCGCTGGGATTATGTTCTTCCCCCTCCTCTGGGAAATCGCCCCACCTCCCCGGGCCCTCCCGAGGCCCACCAGCCGCTGCTGCTGGTGCCTCTCTCCCCCCCACCCCTTCCCTCTCCCTCTCCAGCAGCGGCGGCTGGGCCTCGGAGGGACCTGGGGAGGCGCGGCAGCAGGCGCTCCGTTTTCCCGGGGGGGGGGGCTGAGCCCCCCCCCCGGGAAATTTCGGGGGTGGCTCAAGCCCTCGAGCCCCCCCATACTCTACGCCTATGGCCAGGAGGCAATATCAGAGGAAGGCCTCAGCCTCTATGCCCTGTTGTCAAGCCTCCAGAGGAACTGGTTGGTCACTTTGTGAGACAGGATGCTGGACTAGATGGACTATTGGTCTGATCCAGCAGGGTTCTTAACCTTAATAGGCTGAGGTATAAGTAGCTATATGACAGGAAGAAGTTTCAGGGAGAACTAATTACTTGCCAATAGCCATGGGAGATAGGTTCCTCTGTCCCTTGTGCCCACTGCAGTGTTTGCTTAAGTTTATGCAAACCCACAGAAAAAAGCTTTTAGAGTCGGAGATTTTGATTTACATTTCTTTTTGAGCAAGAGGAGGCAAAAAAAAATGCTTGTGTGAGATTTTTTAATTGGTGTTAAGTCAGTGCTAGGAAGTGTCCCAGAAGTGTTAATGATATGGAGAGTTTGTGCTGAGAAGGGTGTCAAAATTATCAGTGAGACACTAAGGCAGTGGTTTGGAAGAGCAGTCATAAAGCCTGCCAGTTTGTTTGGCTTTTTATGTTCTAATATCATCCCAACATGGTGGCAAGCAGGAGGGCTGGCTTGAGGTCTTCACTGGCCAGAGCAGGACAGAAACGGGATAGGCTTCCAGTCACCAGTTGGGAGAAGGTCAGCTTGGCTGGTGTAGCCAATCCCTCTGGAGCTTGGTTTGCCACACTGCCATCCTCATCAAAATATTGTGCTCCATAGGGCCACTTGGGTGATGAAAGGACCCTGTCAACCTGTGACACATCAGTTGTTCTCTGGGGTATTAGCACAAGAGAAAGTAGGATGGACAGATGAGTGGATTACATTTTTCCATGTTTGGGACACCACTGCTGTTTCCATAATTACCTGAGGATTACCATTTGGGGTTGTTTTCAGCGGCAAATACTTTCTCTTCTTACTGCACTGCTGAGAGGTCACTTGATTGCACCAATGTTAAAATATGTTCATTTCCATTCAAAGATAGTGTGAGAAGCTGTAGCAGGAGACAGGCCCATAGCCATGGTAGGGCATTTAGGGGCAGTGCCCGTGCCCTTGCCTGCCGACCACACTCGTTCACCTCAGCCACTACAGGAGGGGAGCTGACTGGCCAGTGTGATTAATACTTGGCGAGTATGCGTTCTCTGCTACCGTAGTGGGTGCGTGAGGCCTGCCACTACTGTAGCACAGAGTGCATAATCCCTGAGTATTAATTGCACCGGCCTGCTGGCTCTTCTGTAGCAGCTGAGGCAAACAAGTACAGCCAGCAGGTAAGGAAAGACCCTTCTCTTCTTCACCTGCCTGCCAATGGGATCTTCGCCCCCACTCCCGTGCCCCCTCTCCCTGCCCACCTGGATTTCCCAATGCCCCACCACCCAAAATTTTCTGGCTACGCCCCTGGCAGAAGACCTTCTGAGAGCCAGTTTGGTGCAGTGGTTAAGTGTGCGGACTCTAATCTGGGAGAACCGGGTTTGATTCCCCACTCCTCCACTTGCACCTGGCTGGATGACCTTGGGCAAGCCATAGCTCTGTACCAGCTGTTCTCTCAAGGACAGTTGTCTCAGAGTTCTCTCAGCCCCACCTACCTCACAGGGTGTCTGTTGTGGGGAGGGGAAGGGAAAGGAGTTTGTAAGCCGCTCTGAGACTCCAAGTGAGTGAAGGGTGGGATATAAATCCAATCTCTTCTTCTTCTTCTTCTTCTTCAATGTTTACCTTGCCCACCAGCACCTGAAATGCTGGCAGGAGGAAATGGAAAAAGAATTGGGGAGTGCGCTAGCAGCAACACTTTAACACCACATCCAGTAAAACTCGAAAGTGACATCATGGACACACAAGGATTTTCAGAAGCGTTCTGGTTTTACCACAGTTTTTGTAAATCCCAGAGCAGGTTTTACGGGAAGAGACATCAATATGCCAGTCTGCCAGGCCCCGCCCCTCATTTCTCCCTGCCATTGCTGACCACAGCCTGGCAACCCTACCTAGAAAATTCACAAGCACAGTACTGAGGCCCAAACCTCCCGATGTTGTTGCTAACCAGCACTGGTACTGAAAGGGTTGCTGTCTCTGAACTGGAGATTCCACGGGGCCGTAGCCGCTAACAGCCATGGATGAACCTCTCCTCTATGAATTTGCCTGTCTGTTTACATCGTCTCCCTCCCTCCCCGCTCTGCCTTACAACAACTACATGGAAGGTGGCCACTGCCCACGGAGGTGGGTAGGACTGGGGCTGATCATCATTCTTCAGTAGGCATCGCCCCTTGCCAGGTTTGCATCTTCTGAATGCAGACAATCCTACTGTCATGAGCTGGATGCCAATAGGACAGGAGTCAAGCAGAAGTCCAGGACAGTCTGAGGTTAAGCCGAATCAGGAACGAGTTGCCTGGTCCAAAACACTAAGCCAAAAGCAGAGTCAGTCCAAACCAGGGTCAAAGAGGGAAACTCACAAGTAGACCAGTCCAGGGAGTTAACAGAGCCGAAGTCAAACAAAGCTGGAATCACAAGCCAGAGGGTCCAAAATCAAGTTAGCTATCACGAGCCGAACGGGTGCAGAGCTTAGCCAAGAAGACTTGTTGCTAGCACAAGTTGGTAGTCTCTGTGCTGTGCCTAAATACCCAGCCACTTCCTGTGCTTGTTAGCAGCTGGTAGAGAGGTCCCGGCTCCTTCTAGAACTCAGGAGTTAGTGATCTGCAACCACGCATGGGTGCCTCTTTTCTCCTAGCAGCTAAGTCTTGCCTGCATTGGGACCTTAGACGTTCCACCCGAGGAGGTGAATCAGGTGGGCTTGAGCTTAGCTGTGGCTCAGCTGCTGCTGGTGCTGGGACAAAACCATGAGAGGTGCTTGCTTGAGCCTCATCTGGCTCAGGTGGAGGCTCCTCTGGAGCGGGGAGCTGATCCTCCACCTCACTTAGGTCCGCAGGAGGCAGATCCTCAGAGGTACTTATGACACCTACTTCGACTAGCTGTCCACAAGATTTCAGAAATGTATGCTTGATTCACTGGCTGCTCTCCCTTCATGCTATAGGGCTATGGGGCATAGACTTGCAATGTTCACACGATGTACAACATATGCCTCTACAGATTACAGGCTTGGATCCTATGACCACGTTCTGCAGGTGCTTCCCTCCAGCTGCAGTGCCATTCACTTCCGCTGCTGCCTGTTCTTCTGTTTGCCCAAAAGCTCATTGAAAACAACTGGACTTGCACAAATGGGAGGAATGGGTGGATAAGGCAGCAATCTCCTCTGCAGCTGGAGCAAACACCTGTGGAGTGCAGTCACAGGATCCAAGCTTTCAGAGACATAATCTTATAAATAATGTAATCTCTTTCAATAGATTAACCAGCAAGCAGAGTCACATTTTTTTCCCCATAATGTTCTACAAGCGTCTTTCTCTCTTTTCAGGTACCCATGTATATACACTCAATGGGACAGACCCAGAGGGGGATCCTGTAATGTACGGCATGAGCTTTGAAGCTGGGTCTAGAAGTTACTTTGCTGTGGATGAGAACTATGGCAACGTTACTCTGATTGAGGAACTTGACCGCGAGGTATGGTCCAATGAGGACAAGCCAATTTCTACCGCGGTGATCAGTTCAAGATGGATTCTGCAAGGCAAAAGGGATTTCACTGAGACAAACATTGCTAATAATATGAGCAGTCATCATAATTCCAAAGGGGGAAATGAGTCATATTTACAAGCTAAGTTCTTTCTGCATTGAACCCATCTCCAGTGATTCAGAGAAGTGGCTTCAAAAAACAGAGGTTCTGAGTAAACCATAGAATTTACTTCCTGGGAAGGTCTTCTTCATACGAAGCCCTCTGACATTTAACCCCCTATGAAACTTACTTAACCGTAAGATAAATATAAAGCAAGCTAAAGTTTCTGAAATGTTTTATTTACATTTTTTTTCAAAAGTCAGCATATCTCTAGCACCCATGCCACAAAGCAATTTATTTGTTCATTTGTTTCAGAGAGAAGATGAGATTGAAGTTGTGGTCAGCATTTCAGATGGCTTAAGTAAAGTAAGTTCTTTCAACTGAAAATAAACTTTCCTTACCAATTCCCATTCAGGCTATATATCATGCAATGAAAATGACCCAATTAGAGCCTTCGAGCTGTCCATTCAATTTCATGAATGCTTATTTGAAAGAGATTGTATAATGATGAATTACTTCTAGATTAGTAAAACAGAAATCACGTGGCACCTTTAAGGATAACCGAGTTGATGCTAACAAACTTTCATGGGTCTCAGATATTGGCTTTCACATACACTATGTACACAAACAGATGTGTGCTTTCACATACACTAGCCCAAGGGTGGGCAAACTGTGGCTCGGGAGCCGCATGCGGCTCTTTCACATATATTATGTGGCTCCCAGCAGGGCGGCTGGGGAAGCTAAATATCATTAGCAAACAAATATCATTGGACAAATTAATATCATTATCAATATCTGCTTTTACCCCTTTTATTATTATTTTTGGCAGTCTCATTTAATGTTAATAAAGAGCAAATGTGCCTATTTTCCAATAAAAGCAGGTAATATTTGTTCATGTCTTGTGGCTCTCAAACATCTGATGTTTATTCTATGCGGCTCTTACGTTAAGCAAGTTTGGCCTCCCCTGTTCTAGGTGGCTCTTACACTGAGCAAGTTTGCCCACCCCTGCACTAGCCCATGCTCCATCTAGCATTTGCTCCATTATTTTACCAAACCCACACTGGAACAGAAAAAGATGTGGCTCAAAACCACATTCAAATACATCAGGCCAATGCTGTACTGACTGCAGAGTCACCCTTGAATGGCCATAAAAGGGTACAGGGCTCATTTCGTAGCAGGAGCTCCTTTGCCTATTAGGCCACACCCCCCTAATGTAGCCAATCCTCCAAGAGCTTACAGAGCTCTTCTTACAGGGGCTACTGTAAGCTCTTGGAGGATTGGCTACACCAGGGGTGTGTGGCCTCATAGGCAGAGGAGCTCCTGCAACGAAATGAGCCCTGGTCATAAATCTATACAGACAGTAACCATAAAACAGAGAAATCAAAGGAAGTGAAAGCAGCATGCAGTCTGGACACTGCCATAAAACCTGACAATCAATCAAAGTAAAAGTGGCATGCAATGTAGAGGGGAATTTCTATTCCAAGGTGGATTTGGTAAAACAGTGGAGTGAATGCTAGATGCAGAACGGGCCACTGAATAATGCACTTTAAATCCACTTTCAGTGCACTTTAGCAATCACTCGCAAGTGGATTTTGCTGTTTCACCCAGTAAAAAACAATTGCAAAGTGCATTGAAAGTGGGTTCTAGGTGCATTAATCAGCATGTGTGGAAGTGCATTAGAGTCAGTCTCTTTTTCCTGGATATATCTATCTCCAACTATTAACCAAAGCCCAATGTCTCTGCTGCAGCCAATGGCTGACCATCCCCCATTTGGGTTCTTGCAAGTCCCCCACTTACCAAGAATCCAGGAGTAGTTTGGCATATGTAGCTAACTTCCAAGCAGACCTTGGCTTTCTGCATTTCTTTCTACATTTCCATGAGGATCTGTAGCTCAGTGGTAGAACACACACTTTGCATACAAAAGATCACAGACTGAATCTGTAACGTATCTAGTTAAAGGATCTCAGTATTCTAAATCAGTATATGACAGATGTATATGTCCATATTTTTTTTCTTTTTTTTTTCTTTAAAAAAGCCCCCAAATTAATAGTGCAAGGAACACTATAATGATGTATAGAGTTATGATTGGAGAGCTCTCTATGCTTGTGCCCTGAGTGGCCAGTTTTTATGGTCAGCATCAGTCCTTCCTGCTATGGAGTGTTGACAAACAGTAGGGTATTTTGTGAAAGCTGGACATTCCCATACAAGCGTGAACTCATGCAGCCATTGCTTTGAGCCCTGGATGTTTTCCCTCTCTTATACCACTAGAATTTAGGCTTATCCAATGAAATTGACTGGCAATAGGTTTAGACTAATTTTTTTTAAGAACTACTTTGCACAGTATGTAACTAAGGCTGCGTTCAGACTGGCAGTTTGGCCCGATATAGGCACCTTTCACAAATGGGCCCATTCACACAGCCACAGCTGTCAGGCGTTCTCTGGGTGTACTCACCCCGTCAGAGGACGACTTGGAGCCAGGTTAAAAAGCCGCCACCTCCAAAGTGGAGTTTTTGTTTCCTCACGCATTCATTGCGCGTGGCCGGCTGTCTGAACACGGGGGAGTGCGTGCAGAACGGATTTGGCAGTCTGAACCTGCAGATCCGTTCTGCCGCAAGGGAAGCATGTGCATGAATTTTGGCTGTTTTTGCAGTGTGCTCCATGGCTGAGGCACTACAATAATGTGGATGCTTTCCCGTGGGATATCTCCGTGGGTAACCTGCAGTAGGGAGTGCTATGCGGCTGATATGTCCCACAACTTTTTAAACTGGGTCACTTAGAGGCAGCACTATATCGCGGCAAGCTGCCAGTCTGTCCTCAGCCTAAGTCATGGAATTTTCTGCTACAGATTGTGGGAATGGCCACTATTATCTCAAAGGCTTTTGGAGAGGTCTAGACAAATTCAAGGAAGATAAGTCTTGAATAGCTAAATATATACCTCTGAATACAGCTGCAGGGGGAACAGTGTTTGCCTTCAAGCTCTGAATCCCCACTTTCCAGTGCCCTGGTTGCCATTAGAGAGTGCAGATCCAGGAAGCTGTATGACATGGGTCCTTGGTCCAATCCTGCGAGGTGATTCTTACAATCTCTGGTCAACCAAAACTATCCCATTCCAGTCAGCAACATTTGTAAGCCTTCCTCCAGCCCAAGGGGACTTCCACTAGTTTAAATGGCTCCTCTGCCGGAGGAGTCACTTAAGACTGAGGAAGGACAGCGGAAATGAATACTGCAATCTCTTGTGCATTGAAACTTGCTTAAAAAGACAAGATCCCATGTGCTACATCCACAATGCTAATTATTTTCCAAAAAGAATTCTGATCATATTTCTCTTTCTATGATAATGATGAGTGATCCCAGGCCACTTTTAGGAGAGTGACTGTGGGGTGATTTTTATTTTATGGTTCCTAAAATTATTTCGGTTAATTTTGACACCAGTAAAAGATGTCTCTTGCCTTGAGAGCCAATTTGGTGAAGGAGAGCCAGTTTGGTGTAGTGGTTAAGTATGCGAACTCTAATCTGGGAGAACCGGGTTTAATTCCCCACTCCTCCACTTGCAGCCAGCTGGGTGTTCTTGGGTCAGGCATAAGTTCTGTCAGAGCTGTTCTCTCAAGGACAATTCTGGAAAGAGCTCTCAGCCCCACGTACTTCACAGCAGGGTGTCTGTTGTGGGGAGGGGAAGGGAAAGGAGTTTGTAAGCTGTTCTGAGACTCCAAGTGAAGGGTGGGATATAAATCCAATCTCTTCTCTTCTTCTTCTTTTACTGCAAACTCCTGTGCATTGAAATTTGTTTAAAAGAGAAGATCCCATGTGCTAAATCCACAATGCTAATTATTTTCAAAAACAATTCTGGTCATATTTCTTTTTCTATAATCATGATGAGTAGTGATCCAAGGCCATTTTCAGGAGAGTGGCTGTGGGGCCATTTTTATTTTATGGTTCCTAAAATTATTTTAGTTAATTTTTACACTAGTAAATTATGTCTCTTGCCTTGAATGTTCTAAGGGGGCTCCATAAGTAAGGTGTGACTTTATGGCACTTCCTTCCACGGAGTGACTGATCACACTGGCGGCTTGGCGCGATATGGTGCCGCCTCTAATTGACCCGGTTGAGAGTATTGCGGGGCATATCAGCCACACAGCACACCCTGCAGCAGGCTACCTACGGAGACATCCCGTGATCAAGCATCCACATTATTGCAGCACCTCAGCCACAATACACACTGTGCACATGTGCATACAGGCATTTTTTGTAAAACAAACAAACAAATCCACATCCCCAGGTTCAGACTGCCAAATCCATTCTGTGCACACTCTCCCATGTTCAGACATTTGGCCACACGCAATGTCAGACATTTGGCAACATCTGGTCCTTTCAGCCGAACGTGCGCTGCCTTCTGGTCACCATGAGAACTTTGATGTCGCCTGTTATAATGCTTGCTTTACATTTGTGTATGTGTTAATGTTGGTTTTATGTTAGTTTTATTTGTTGATTTGTAAACCACTTTGGTGGTATTTTATGGCTGTTAGCCGCCTTGAGCCAGTTCGCCGGCAAGGCGGGATAAAAATGGAGTAAATAAATAAATAAAATAATGAATGCATGGGGAAACAAAAACACTACTTCAGAGGTGGTGACTTTTTAACCCGGGTCCAAGTCGTCCTCTGATGGGGTGAGTGTGCCAGGGGAACGCCTGACAGATGTGGCTGTGTGCCCATTTAATCCGTTTGTGAAAGGTGCCTGTATCGGGCCAAACTGCCTGTCTGAACACAACCAGTGTTGTTTGCCTGTTTAAAATGTCCTCATGCTTCATTTCAGGTAGCTGAGAAAGTCAGAATCTTTGTAACAGACGCCAATGACGAGAGCCCAGAATTTCTCAACGCACCTTACATAGTCCAAGTCCTGGAGGTTGGTGATGCTTCTTTAGGTCTTGATTAAAAGTGGATGAGGAGCAGATTGGGCATGAGCACTCCACACAGCTGACTGACATGGTGGTCATATCAGCCTGGACCTAGCTTCTCTTGTAAGCTTTGAGTTAGGCGGTTGAAAAAGCCTGTTTTGTGAGTTTCTGATGAGTTACGTCAGAGTCTTGATATGGCTGGCCCACCCATAGGAAATGGGAGCTGCAAGTGTTTTGTGAAAATGAGGCTGTGATCGCACACACTAAATAATCCACTTTCAATCCACTTTCCAACTGGATTTTGCCAGTTCACACAGTAAAAATCCAGTTGGAAAGCGCACAGGAAGTGGCTTGAAAGAAGATTATTTAGCCTGTGTGACCGTAGTGAGTCTCCATAAGCAGGGACAAGGGAAGTATGCATTCCTTAAACCTAGTCCTGAAAGAGAAGCTACTGTGAAGACATTAGAACTGCACAGAACTTGCTCAGGTTTAGGTTTAGATTTAGGCTGGGAGTTTCCCTGGGCCTTGCACTTCTGGGGTGATCTGAATTCTGAGTGGCTCTTCATGTTAGAGGCCTGGACAAGACTCCTTCATGCTAGGATTAGATCTTATCCCCCCAACAACCACCCTCATGCTGCTGGTGAGCTACCAGTCTTTCATTTCATTTTTTAAAAAACCCTCACATGTCTGTTTCTTCATCTATGTTTATCCTTTCCCTTATTTTTTAAACAGAAAATATTTTAAAAATAGCTTCCAAATTGTTCCAGGGATCAGAAGGGAGCAGTGTGTTGGTGACATTACAGGGATTAGCTAATCCGCTCGAGTTATCCTGCACCAATGTCTGGTTGAAATTTGCAGGCGTGGTTTTCTTCTGAGGAGCTCAGGCTCCGAGAAGGAAAGGTTCATTTGTAGTGTGAGCAGGGAGGTGGCTTCCAAAGGAGCCCTGCTGCTTGACAAATCCCTTGAATGTTACATCAGTCTCTACGAGGACTTTTTTAGGGCACCTTTCCCAAATTCCAGACCGTACACTCCACAAGCAACCGATATTTGGTTGTTCTGTGCTTGTTTTTTTTTATTCTTTCATAAACTCCCGGTTTTTTCTCTTTGCATCCTGAAACAACCACTGTCTTATCCCTCTTTTACCTTTCTCTCACATGTGACCTTCCCATTATAGTCTGTATTTCTGTTCTCTTAATCATGTCTTATCTACTTTCCTTTCTCACGCTTTTCCTGGAACGACAAAATCTTTCATCGCACATTATAGTTGTCACTTTCCCCCTTGCTCTCGTCTCTCAAGTGAGGTGTAACAGCTGTCAGGCATCATAATTTCAAGGAGAAATTATTTCAGTCATTTAAACAAAGAAATGCATGCCTTCCAAAGGACCCTGATTCTACTGTTTGTTTGATTCACAGAATGCTCCGGCAGGAAGCAGCATCTTCAAAGTTCAAGTCATGGACAGAGACACAGGATCTGGCGGAAGCATCACCTACTTTCTACAGGTAAATGTTGACTGAATTGTTCAGAAATTGCAATAAGAAAAGAAAAGAAAAGGGACAGAGCACAGGTTCATAGGAACACAAGCCCTGTGGTAGTAACAACATTTTACCTCACGGAAGCAGTTGTATCCTCTGGCCATGATTTAAACCCAAGATCAATAACACTTCCTTAATGTTCTGAGGAAATCAGTTCAGCCCAGTGGGATAAACACTTTCTAAAACAGTACTGTTCGGCTGCGGTCATGCGCACCATTTGGTGCGGAGGTGAAGTGGGCCTGTTTCCCCTGGTGGAAATTGACATGGCATTGCGCGATCACACATCCTGTGTAGCTGCGGGCTCAGCCCATCACTGCCAGATCAGACAGCATGTTCGAGCAAATGGGTTTTTCTCCTTTTGTTTCCCATGCACATAAATGAGGAATCACACCTCCACACTGAGGGTTCCCCATGGAGTATGTGATTATGCACATACTGCTAAGCAAGGGTGGGGGGGGGGAATGGCATGGAGTCAGGAGGGAATGAGCAGACCATCACATGCTTGAGTGATCCAGACAGGGGGAAATCCATCCGTAGCCCATCAGCAAGCATTAGGACTGGACTTCCCCCCGTGTCTTTTAACTCCACTTCCATGGTAGAGCAAGAAAGGGTGCTGACGACTGTGGGACCTTTCCCAGATGTTGCAGTTTGATCATGCCCTTTAGATCTGTCAGACATTCTCAGATGAGTCGGATCTAAAGGCACATCTGACCACGGCCTTTGTTTATTAAGTACATTGTTATCCTGCTGCTCTTCCTAAGAGTCCAGTGCGACATCCACCTTTCTGTTCTCCTTTGTTATATTCTTTTGACTGCCTTTGAGATGAGTTAGACTGAGGAAGTGTGGCTGTCCCAATGTCACCCAGCAATATTCTATGAGAAGCCGGGTTTGAACCCGGGTCATCCAGATGCTAATCCAGTGTTCTATCCACAACAGTACACTTCCCCAGAAGTTAGATGGCTGGATTTTCCCCACAATACCCCCCCCCCTGCTTTGTGCAACCTATTTGGTCATGCATCTAACCTCTGTTTCTGAAATACAACCTGGAAACATGGCTGCTCCATCTCACAAAGTAGTTCTGAGAATGGATAAGAAAAAGCTGTCAGCTATCTCACACTGAAGGGATGAGTAAAGGGTTATTTTGTGGCTTTGCTTCTTAGGGTACCATGAACAGTGTAGTGGATAGATGCATCCCAGGGATATGACTGCCAGCCTCCAGGTGGGGCCTGGAGATCTCCCGCTTTTACAACTGATCTCCAGCCGACAGAGATCAGCTCTCCTGGAGAAAATGGCTGCTTTGAAGGGTGGACTCTATGGCATTGTACCCTGCTGAGGCCCCTCCCCTTCCCAAACCCCACCTTCTCCTGGCTCCACCCCCAAAGTCCCCAGGTATTTTCCAACCCGGACTTGGCAACCCTGGACAGGGAGAGGATACCTCCGGCCTCATACTCACACAGTAAAAACAGTGTAGAAGTTTTGATATTCTTCCTCTTTAAAGGAGAAGCCTGAACGTCATTCCACTGTAATTTTAAATCTTCTGTGTGAGTCTTTATCCTACATCTGAATCGTTTGCTCTTGGTACCCAATAGGGCTTCCAGGATATTCCTGGAGATTTGGGGGCAGACTTTGAGGAGGGCAGAGTTTGGGGAAGGAGCTGAGTGGAGATGTGATGCCATGGAGTCCACCCACTGAAGCTGCCATTTTCTCTAGGAGAATTGATCTCTGAGGCCCATTCTGAATCTAGCATTCACTCCGTTGTTTCACCAAACCTGCACTGGAAGCTCAAAACTGTATTCAAATACCCTGGGCCAAGGCCATACTGACTGCAGAGTCACCACTGAACAGCCATAAGTCTATGCAGATGGTACCATAAAATCAAGAGATCAAAGGAAGTGAAGCCGGGCATGCAGTGTGGAGGCTACCATAAAATCCGACAATCAATCAAAGTGAAAGTGGCATGTAATGCAGAGGAAGATTTCTGTTCCAGTGTGAGTTTGGCAAAACAGCAGAGTGAATACTAAATGCAGAATGGGCCTCTGAGACAGGGTTGCCAAGTCCTAAGAACTTAACGGCGGGGGGGAGTCCTCCTGGCGCCGAGAGCTTTTCCGGCGCATGCGCTTGTGTGCGCGCCATGACGATGTCACCAGAAGTGACATCATCATGTTGGGGGCGTTGCCAGGGCGACGCTCTGGCAATCGCCCCAAAACTCTATGGTATCATAGAGTTTTGGGGCGATTGCTAGAGCGTCGTCCCGGCAACGTCCCCAACGTGATGACGTCACTTCCTAGTGACGTCATTACGATGGGGACATCGTCCTAACAGGATGACTTCGGGGGTGGGGTTCCCCCCGCCGGCCGAATGCTGGCCAGCAGATCGGGAACCCCTGTAGCGGGGGATCCCCCGCCCCCCGGGCTGACTTGGCAGCCCTACTCTGAGACCTGGAGATCAGTCATAATCCCAAGAGAACTCCAGGCCTCACCTGAAGCTGGCAACTCTAGTATCCAAATGAGTGTTTACAATTACTATTTTATGTCAGTGAAGGAAAGGGGCCTCTGTCCAAGTGGGGGCAATTCAAGGTCCCAAAAGGACAATTTTCCTTATAAAGACAAAACTTGCAGTAAAACAAAACAAAAAAAACCCTCACAGCCATGGAATTTTGATTTCCACCCAACGGGAGGTAAAAGAATTCATATAAACCAATTCCTTTCGGTGTTTGTTTTGACTGGGGACAGCTCACTAATGAAGAGGCTGCCTTTGAAAGTACGGATATTTAAACAGGATTAAATCTAATCTTCTTAGCGGGGAGGAGAAAAATACTCAAAAGGAGATATGCCCTAAGCCAAGTATTTGTGAACAGTCGAGGGAGACAGAAAAGCGATTGCCCATAAAGGCTTTAATAGTGTGTGTGTTTTAAAGAAATATCTCTACACAGAGATCCAGATATTCAAAAGGTGCCCAACTGTGTCTTCTCAGGAGAAGTATCAGCTCAGACTCTCTGAAGTGAAACTTAGGCTGTGGTCACATGAGCAGTTCACTCCGATATTGTAGCGGTGCCTTTGCCGATTTAAAGAGCAGGACCAGAAAACAACATCTGCCTTTCGTGTCTCACTCATCAGCACCTAGTTCTGGCCCATCCTTGAAGCAGAGTAAAACAGACACCGGGGAAAGCCCAGTCTTTACATATGCCAGTGCTTCCACTTCGCTTTTCTGGACGTCTGAACTCCCCTGTTGCGAGCAGAAGCTGGACAGGAAGTCTGAACTGTCAGATCAGTTTCTGCATTTTTTTTAAGTAGCCGCCAATAATTGCATAAGCACACAAGCACATATGTACCTGTGTCTGCCTGTATTTTTAAAAAATCCACTGGACACTCTGGATGAGGCACTGCAGTGATGTGGATGAGCACATGGGAAAACCACCTCAGGGTGGGCAGTCTGGTCCGATCTTCCCACAACAATTTAAACCAGTGCATTTAGAGGTGCGTACCCAGACCACACCAAGCCTCCAGTGTGACTGCAGCCTTAGGGGTGTGCATGTGGACATATCCGAGCTAAGATTAAATCCAAAATTAGTTGCTTTGGATGGGTTTGGAGATATCCTAAATGATCCAAAACATTCTGGAAATTTCAGGAGTAATGAGAAATTATCTCCCCAAATGTAGGGATATTTCGAGTTGCGGGGAGAGAGGGAGGAAGGGAGGGAGAGAGGAAATGTACACCAGGTTGCAGCTGTTCCATCAGGGTCATTTTTTCTATGAGAATACTAGGCCTCTCAGCTCAGGAAGTCAAGTTGATCACCACAGAAAATAATGAAGGGAGTGTGGCTCAGTGGTAGAGCATCTGCTCGGCATGCAAAGGTCCCAGGTTCAATCCCTGGCATCACTAGGTAAAGAACATGGCCGTAAGGGATGTGAAAGACCCCAGCCAGAGACTAGGGTTGCCAAGTCCGGGTTGGAAAATGCCTGGGGACTTTGGGGGTGGAGCCAGGAGAAGGTGGGGTTTGGGGAGGGGAGGGGCCTCAGCATGGTACGATGCCATAGAGTCCACCCTTCAAAACAGGCATTTTCTCCAGGGGAGCTGATCTCTGTCAGCTGGAGATCAGTTGTAAAAGTGGGAGATCCCCAGGCCCCACCTGAAGGCTGGCAACCCTACATTCTCCAGTTCTCTGTTGGCGGCTGGCACCCGGGCGGCCCAGCCTTGGGGGCATGCCGTGATGATATCTCCCCCACATCCCCCACGTCTACGTTGGGTGGAAATCAAAATTCCTTGGCTGTGAGGGTTTTTTTGTTTTGTTTTACCAGCTCTCCCAAAGGGCAGCCTGTTCATCTCATCCCTGGCCGCAAGGCAGCAGTTATGATCAAAACCGACCCCCTCACCACACCGGGTTGCTGAAGATGCTTACCGAGCCGTAACCATTATTAACCAAATTCTGCCCAATAAAGTGACAAGCCTAACAGCCGGCCCAGAACCGGATCTAAAGCCCTATCCAAAGTACGCAATGTGGGGTAGGCAAAAAACTCCCCATCTCCCGGCCAGTCGGATCAGAGGTAAAAAATTCCTACCCGGCCCCCTTCAATGGGCGACCAGTCAAAACCCACATTACCTTCAGGGCGGGTGGGCGGGCCGACCACGAGGCAGAATGGACAAAGGGAGGCTGGGGGGACAGCCTTGGAGTCGCTGGCCCCCGCCCCCTTCCTGTCCTGGCTGCGCGCGCAGCCTCGCCTCCTCTTCACGCCCTCCTTTCATGGAGGCAACCATGTCCCCCAGCGCGAGCCTTCGGCCGCTGCCAGCGAACCATCTTTAGTTTAGGTGCATTACAATGCACTCTCTGATTGGCTCAGCTCCATCAAGGGACCCTACTTTGAAACCTGTACATCTTCCCCTCTCCCACCCTACTAGTTAGTACTAACACAGAACGTATGCACAGATGACCTGCCTTTCCTGTACTCAATAAACTTGATCCTTCTGAAGGAAAGTTGTTGGGACTGATTGCTGTGGGACTCTGACAGTAAGAAACCTGTTAAAGTCTCACGGATATTCATTTTTAATCCCATTTCCAGAGGAAGCCCCCCATGCTCCTTAGACAGGCATCTGTAGAGATGACCAGGAGGTCAGCAAAAGGGTCAGATTTGCCATGCCAGCAACACCCCCATCTGCTTTTGTAGATTCTTCCACCACCATTGCCATCTACAGTGCAAACTGCTGGGGAAACCAAGATAGGTTGAACCCAGGAGGACAAAGAATTGCATGAGCTTAGCCACCACCACCCAACCAGCAACCAGGCCACAGACTTATTCCCTTGCTTTGTTACTAGTGTTTTAAAGGAGAAAAACAGTGTTTTAAAAGTATTTACTTTTGGAATGAAATGAATTAGATTAAAATTAAATTTTAATTAAAAGGCCATTTGTGCTTTCGCATTAGACGGTGTGGAGGGGCTGCTTGTTCTTTTCATTTTGATCACTGTCCTGCCTAGGGTGGCTAGCCTTGAGGTGGAGGCTGGAAATGTCCTGGGGTTACAGCGGAGGCCTAAGCGACAGATGGGGTTGCCAACCTCCAGGTGGTGGCTGGAGAGCTCCCGCTATTACAACTGATCTCCAGGTGGCAGAGATCAGGACACCTGGAGAAAATGGCCGCCTTGGAAGGTGGACGCTATGGCATCATAGCCCCATTGAAGTCCCTCTCCTCCCCAAGCCCTTCCCTCCTCAGGCTCCAGCCCCAAAATCTCCAGGTATTTCCCAACCTAGAGCTGGCAACCCTAGCAACAGATCAGTTCACCTGGAGAAAATGGTCGCTTTTGGAAGGTGGACTCTGTGGCATTATGCCCCATTAAAGTCCCACCCCTCCCCAAGCTCCGCCCTCCATCCCACAAATCTCCAGGTGTTTCCCAACCCAGAGATGGCAGCCTGAGTATTGCCACACCTGCTTAGTAATTGTTGTGGTTCAAAGTAAATAAATATCTAATTGGTTCCTTCCAGCAGATACTTTGTTCCATATATATATATATATATAAAGAGAATGTGTGTACAAGGAGGAGCAGGATTGGGCTGGCTGGCTGTTCCTCTACTTTGATGCATGTATTCAGCACAGTTTATGAAGAACTGATGCACAGTTTGTCCATGTTCAAGTTCTTTTCAAAGTTATGGTGAACATGCACGGTGCAAAGAAGGGGCCGAGGAGCACAAGCAGGGATCCTTGTACATATGTGTACTATATGCCCATACAGCATATGCATAAAATCCTACCACCGTAAGAAATCTTCACCTTCTTTCTTCACCCCCCCTGCCTAGAATGTCCACACAAATAAGTTTACGATAGATCGTCACAGCGGTGTCCTTCGCATCAAAACAGGGATCGTTCTCGACTACGAAAAATCAAGAACTCATTTTGTTACCGTGGTGGCAAAGGTATGACGCACCCTCCTGCTTATCCTTTTCCGACCAAAGAGAAGAAAATGTGCACGGACAAGAAAGGGCACATTTGCTGATTACTAAAACCGTGTAAGATCTAACAAGCCCAGAATAGACTGTGACATGTAATCTTTTCTCATCCTTGAACTTATGGTACTTTTGCTAGTCTTTCAAAGCAGTTCTCAGGAAGCTTTGCTTTGATTTCTCCAGGGGTTTACTTGGCCTGTATCCTCCAGCATTTCTCGCCACGAAGTGCTGAAGGAACAGTATACAGTTGCCATATCTATCCAACTTTCCCATAACAGAGTGAGTGATTTCCTTGGGTGGCAGGGGAGGCAAATGTTTGAATGCATTTTGAAAGAGACGGTGGTGGTCACTGTTCTATAGAGCAGAGATGGACAATTTCTGTTTATCTGAAGCTGTCTTCTGATTTCAAGTTGGTCTGGTTGATATATTTCTCTTTTGCCACACGGCCTCTCCCCTTCATTCATGATCAAGTTGGAGAGGGGCTGTGGCTTGGTGGTAGAGCATCTGCTTGGCATGCAGAAGGTGTCAGGTTCAATCCCCAGCATTTCCAGTTAAAAGAAGCAGGCAGTAGGTGATGTGAAAGACCTCTGCCTGAGACCCTGGAGAGCTACTGCCAGTCTGAGTAGACAATATTGACCTTGATGGCCCCAGGGTCGGATTCAGTATAAGCAGGGCTTTTTTTTGTAGAAAAAGCCCAGCAGGAACTCATTAGCATAATAGGCCACACCCAACAGCCAAAAACACATTCGCATATTAGGCCACACCCCTGACAGCACAGCTCCCTCCCAGGATTGGCTTCCCCAGGTACCCCATGGCTTGCATGGCACATGGGGAACCCGAGGGAAGAAAGGCAGCAGCGAGGCGCTTGGGGAAGGCGCTTGCCTTCCCTTCCTGGATCCACTTGGCTTCCCCAGGCACCCCACAGCTTGCGAGGTGCCTGGGGAACGCGGGGGGGGGGGGGAGGCTGTAGGCATGGCCAACTCAGAAGCCAGCCAGAACTCCATTCCTGTGCGTTCCTGCCCAAAAATAGCCCTGAGTATAAGGCAGATTCATGTGTGTTCATGAGTTTAAAGTTCCTCGAAGTTAGTACACTTCGCAAGATAGTTGGAAATAGTTTTACATACAAAACCCACAAAGAGATGTAACATTAACCCAGGCCCTGAAATGTTAGAACAGCAACTGAAAATTCAGGTTTCATTTGTGTTAACACAGATCATGTGATAAAAGTGCTCAGACCACTTTGGACTTGGGTTTGATGCACAAACAGGCAGGGAGTGGAAAGATAAGAGTTAATTAGTCTCTACCAGTGAGAGCATGCCCACCCCACTTTTTTCTCTCTGCGGACTGATTCTGAGGGGGAGGGGCAGCCACTCGAGGGAGGGAGGGAGGGAGCGATGCTCCTTCTGGAGAGACTTTTCGCTCTGCTAGCACTTTTTCCTCCGAAAACAGAGCCCTGCTGGTTGGAGCACAGGATTCCCCCTTACGGGTTAAGGCCCAGCTCTGGTCAACCAACTTATGGAGCTAATGCGGCTGATGTACACAAAACAGACGGGAACAGACAAACACTGACAGTTAGAAACCTTGATCACAGATTGAGCTGAACCCCAACCCTGAACCTGGCTCCCCTGGGAGAGTGGCACCTTGCTCCTAATTGTAGAAGACTTACACTGGTCTTACCCATGCTGCCCCAAAAGAGTACCTTTTTCCGGCCGTTTCTGGATCCTGATCCAAGTCGCTGGACTCCTAGTGGGGTCTCCTTTTCCGGTGCTCAGGCAAGACCACTTTTATGGGTCAGCCGAGACATTGAGGAGAAGCTGAAATCAGCTGTGATGCACCAGGTATCATCGTGTGCACCCCTCCGGTCCAGAGGCAATGCTCTTCACTACCAGCAGGGGGAATCCACCATCAGTGCCCCGTGTGCCCCTGGGGCCAAATGAGGAACACACAGTCGGAGTACAGTGAATTAGATGAATATCTGTTTATTGCAAGAAACAGGAAATATAGGACTGGGCACCTTAGCATCCAGTAATGCCAAGCTGTATTCTGCCATAACCAGGAAAGGCAAAAGGTCTTATACCCCAGATGACATCAGTTATAGTTTACACTGAGGAAAATCACTAATTGGTGTCAGGCAGGTAGCGTCACCAGAGCATCATTTGACTCTGCATCTTCCTATTGGTGTCTACACTAGTCAAGAATGTCACTGATTATGTCCAATTTCCCCCGTGTCTTCTCAATCTCAAAAAACAAGGATTGAGAAGTCATGGAGGAAATCGGGGAGAGATGCGGGTCAAAATGTGGCCACACAGCAAAGAGTGTGAAATTGACCAATGCAACTGGGGCAAGCGGGAGAGCAAGGGCGGCACAGCTGCTTGTGGGAAATTGGTCTAACTCTTTCTTCGCAACTCTTTTTGACAATGACCAAGTTAATGTTATGATAGTTTGGTCATTGGTATGGTAAAAAGAGGCCAATAAGCACATACCGGTACTCAAAAAATCTCTCTGGAATTCTCTCTGCATTTGTAGAGAGTAGCACATACATTTTAGGCACTGCGGTTATACAAAGGAATTTTTTTTTTTAAGTTTAAATATATATTGGGAAGGATTTGGCAAGGACCAGTCTGTTTCTGTGTAGCAATCTATACCTGCTTTGCATCCTAGGATGGTGGGGGCAAACTACGGGGTCATTACAAGGTGTTCTCAGCCACAACCACCGTCACGATCAATGTAGAAGATGTTCAGGACACCCCCCCAATGTTTATCGGCACTCCGTACTTTGGATATGTCTATGAGGACACCCTGGAGGTGAGTATTGCCGTGGCCCTTTGAACTCAGCCAAAACTGTACCAATTCTGCAAGCATGAAGTTAAAACTGGGATCTAAAGAGGCCTGGGTGTGTGCAGGCCTTCTCCTCCTTCGAGTAGAAGAGTGGGGTATAAATACTTAAATAAATAAGACTGCAAATTTTCTCTAGAGTGTTATCATTGCCTAATGACTGTATACTACTACCTAGTAATTGTGGCTATTTGGGATTGATACAAGCACTGGAAAGGGGTTAGTGGGAGTTGGCTGTTTCCTATTGATTTTAGTTATATTTGGAATATTAAAAAATTCCAGATTTTTAAAATTCTGAATCCAAAGGGTCACCATTATGAATTCCAAATTCAAATGCTGGGGCTGATACACGTCCCTAGCAATTAACCATGATATAGTAACTGTGATCTTAATATTTTTTTATAAGTATTAGCAAAAACAGCACATGACTTGTGGGTCTCAAACTTCTGAAGATTGTCCTATGTAGCTGAGAAGGTCTGTGAGGTTGGTCAGCTATGGCAGTGAAAAGGTTATGAAGCTCATTTGCCAATAGGCGGGTCATCTTGCCTTCTCACTCCTGGCTTTCCATTAGGAAGTCAACACCATACCTTTCTGGAGGGTTTTTGTGGCATGTAGCTTCTGTTCCGTGTATTTGATTAGCCCACATATGTGCATAAATGTTGTCAAGTCGCAACTGACTCATAGAGACCCCACCAAGGGGCTTTTGAGTCAAGTGAGAAGCAGAGGTGGTTGGCTAGTGCCTTCCTCTGCTAGGCCTTCCTTGATGTTCTCCCATTCAAGCACTGAACTGGCTGAGTTTCCAAGATCTGATGAGATTGGGCCATACAATGCTCCCTTCCCATCTAATTTGATTAGCCTGACTGGCTGATTTATCTGCTAGCTGCTTATGTTATTTTTGCTTTATATATTGCGGGTAGGTTTGCCAGCCTCCAGGTGGGGCCTGGGGATCTCCCGCTTTTACAACTGATCTCCAGCTGACAGAGATCAGTTCCCCCCGAGAAAATGGCTGCTTTGAAGGGTGTACTGTATGACACAGCACCATGCTGAGGCCCCTCCGCTCCCCAAACCCCGCCCTCTCCCAGATCCACCCCCAACGTCTCCAGGTATTTTCCAAGCCAGACCTGGCAACCCTAATTGCAGGGGGCGGAGTCTGTTTGTTTTGTTTGTCTTGCACTATTGTGTTCTAAGGCTGTCCTGGAGATCCATGGGGAAGAGTGGGAATTAATGTTTCAAATAAATAAATAGAAAGCAGGAGTGTTCTGGTTGGAGAGAGGCATCATGCGCACGTGACATTGCTATTGAAACAATTCCGCTGGCTCCCAGTTGTGTATTCAGGTGCAATTCGAAATGCTGGTTTTATAGGTACCACATCATCAGTCCTACTTAATGCTGTTATCAAACTGCACACTAATACTGTACATCTCATTGCAGTGTTATCCTGGGCAGAGATCTGAGTTTGGTTTCTAGCGTATGAGATTGGGTTAATCCTGGTTTAGTTTGCACAGCTACAATTACCCAGAGATGAGGACATTATCCAGAGATGAAGCTAATTCATTGTTTATCTCTGTGGGCTGTCATATGCTTTTCCGTCCACACTAGTCTTTACAGGGATTTCCTCCTCTACTTTCTACCTTGTTCCATAATTATTTCATTAGCTTGGGAGTGCATTTTACTGCATCTCATTGTGGTAGTCTGCTCTGTCTGAGGGCAGGAAATAATTATTTCTAGGCATATCAGAGGTGTTTTTCATGTACTTTGTAAGCCTGGGCAATGAAAAGTGCCATAAAACTGTGAAACGCAATCATTTACCTTGTGGTGCTATTAGCCAATGATCTGGAAATACCCATAATTATTATGTTGGGGGGTTATAGAGCCCAGCACAGAAATCAAGGATAATTAAGCATTAACTACCTCCACTATGAGCGCCATAACCAAAAATATTAACACATTATAATGATGGGAAAGCTTCCAAATTTGCTGGATTAGTGACTGTGGAGAAATGCCACAGAGCAGGGGTGGGCAAACTTGCTCAGCGTAAGAGCCACCTAGAACAGGGGTGACCAAACTTGCTTAACGTAAGAGCCGCATAGAATAAACATCAGCTGTTTGAGAGCCACAAGACATGAACAAATATTACCTGCTTTTATTGGAAAATAAGCAAATTTGCTTTTTATTAACATTAAATGAGACTGCCAAAAATAATAACAAAAGGGGTAAAAGCAGATATTGATAATGATATTAATTTGTCCAATGATATTTGTTTGCTAATGATATTTAGCTTCCCCAGCCGCCCTGCTGGGAGCCACATAATATATGTGAAAGAGCCGCATGCGGCTCCCGAGCCACAGTTTGCTCACCCCTGCCACAGAGCAAAGTGCAGTTTCCAGTTTGAGTATTATTTACAAAACCAGATGTTGTCCCTTCTTTTCTGGTGAAAGCATGTTGGGGTTTTTTGTTTGCTTGCTTACATTTTGCTTTAATTTTGAACCACAGCAATCCAAGAGGGATTTGTTCACCATTGCAGTTTTCAGATCTCTGCCAAATCTATTCAGATTTATTTATTTATACCCCACCTTTCTCCCCAGTGGAGACCCAATGCAGCTTACCTCGTTCATCTCATCTCCCTTTTATCCTCACAACAACACAGTGTGGTATAGGGTTGCCAAGTCTTCAAAACTTACCGGCGGGGGGAGTCCTCCTCTGGCCGGGAGTTTCTCCTGGCGCGCGCGCCCAGCGACGTCACCACAAATGACGTCAGGACATTGGGGGCGTTGCCAGGATGATGCTCTGGCAATTGCCCCAAAACTCTATGGTATTATAGAGTTTTGGGGCGGTTGCCAGAGCGTCACCCTGGCAACGCCCCCAATGTACTGACGTCACTTCTGGTGACGTCATTACGTCGTCCTCACTGGACGACGTCGGGGGTGGGGTTCCCCCCGCCGGCCAAATGCTGGCCGGCGGATCAGGAACCCCTTTAGTGGGGGATCCACCGCCCCCCGGGCTGATTTGGCAGCCCTAGTGTGGTAGGTTAGGCTGAGACTGGCCCAAGGTCATCCAGTGAGCTTCCGCAGCAGAATGGAAATCTGAACCTGGGTCTGACACCACAGGTGTCAAATTCATTTGTTATGAGGGCCAGATCTGATGTAAATGTCACTTTGTCGGGCCAGGCCATGTGTGCCATAAAATGTAACAAAAGGTACCAGAGATATTTCTTCTTACTATATAATTGAGTATTCGTGTGACTCTTTCCTCAACATTCCACACGCCACGACAGCCTTTGGTCCCCTGACCTGTCCCTCAGAAGCTGTCCCTATCCACTGGCTGTGAGTACTCGCATGCCATTGGCTGGGTGCTGAGTCTGCTCCTCTTCCCCGTGCACTCCTTCAGCCACTGTGCCCTCTCAGAATTACTGGCAGACGGCTTTCTCTCTTGACGAAGATGCTTCTCCTGCTTCCCTCCTGTGTGGGACTAACTGTTACCTCAGTGGCTGTTGGAAGGTGTAACGAAATGGCAGTTACCTGTGTTTATAAAATGGCTGCTGTCTGTGGTTTGTTTAAAATGTTCCTCCATAAGGTTCAATTGAGCTGTAGTTCCAGAGAGGGGCCTGCAGGGGTATCACTCACTGGGTTGAATGCAGGGGTATCACTCACTGGGTTCCTCATCTGCTGGACTACAGTTCCCAGCTGCCCCAAGGCCAAAAAGTGCGGGAAAAGAGGGACCATCCCAAGGGGTGGGGCACCATCAATATAGACTCCAGCCCATCCAGGGAGGATTGTGTTTACCCCTGTTGATTTATGCCCTGTTGGTTCATAGTGTGTGCTTACTCCTACAGTTGTGCCTTATTCATTTAGTGTGTGTGTGTGCCCCATCTCCAAACAGGGAAATTTGGCCACAGGGGTCTCACTGTTCCTTTAAAAAGGCAGTGACAATTCAGTAAGTGGTGGCAGGGAACTTAAGGAGTGAGATACGCCCACAGGATGAGGGTGGGAGGCGAACGCCTGAGTTGTAAACTGGAGCCCATTTTGCCACAGTAGGCAACCAAACTTGGTTCAGATAAAGGAAGGAAACCCTTCGCAGTCCTTTGTGAGTAACTCATTGGGGCCAGTCCTGACTAGGATTGCCAGCTCCAGGTAGGGAGATTCCTAAAGATTTTCTGGTAGAGCCTATGGAAGCCAGGGTTTGGGGACCTCAGCTGAACAGAATGCCATAAAGTCCACCTTCCAAAGCAGTTTTCTCTGGGCTGGAGAGATCTGTTGTATGGATTTCAGTTGTGATTTCTGGCAATCTTCAAGCTCCACCTGGAGGTTGGCTACCCTAGGTGTAGGAATCAGTGCTTCAGAGCAGGGTCTGCTAGATCCAGGTTCTTGCTGCAGAAGCTGAGTGGGTGATTTTGGACCAGTCACAGACTTTCAGCCTAACCTACCTCACAGGATTGTTGTGCAAGTCAAAAGGGAGACAGGAGAATGATGTTTTTGTCCCCATTGCAGAGAAAGACTATTTTTCCTCCTGGGAAATTTATTTATTTAAATTTCCATCCTGCCCTCCCGGTCAAGGAAACCATTATTGCCAATCTCCAGGTGAGGGCTGGAGATCACTCAGAATTACAACTGCTCTCCAGATGGCAGAGATCAGCTCCCCTGGAGAAAATGGTATACCCTGCTGAGATCCCCCCCATGACAGCCAATGTGACATGGCAGTCAGGGCTTCAGGGCTTTTTCTAGAGCCCATTGTATTTATTTCCACAACGGGCCTTATTCCTAGTAAAGTCTATTTCAGATGCTGAATGACAATAACAGGCTTGATTGGATTAGGTGAGATATGCAGAGGGGTAGTAGGCGTGGAGATATGAGCATTGGTAATGAGACAGGAAACCTAGGTCTCAGTTCCATCCAGGAGGATTCAGGCCAGGAGGATGCAAAGAATAAATGGACATGTCTGAAGAAGAGAGCAGTGACTCATGAAAGCACATAACCTCCAACGTATTTTGTTAGTCTTTAAGGTGCTACTGGACTCTTATTCTTTCTACTGCTATTAGAAACATTTAGACATTCAAAAACCAATTGGGAAACATTTTAACCTTCCAGGACATTCAGTTGCTGACCTAACAGTAGCTGTTCTCTTACAAAGGAATTTCAAAGGGAGATTAGAAAGAGAGACTGCTAAATTGCAACTGATCATGAAACTCAAGACAATGCATTCTCCTGGACTGAATTGAGGCCTAGGTTTCTTCTCTAATTACCAAAGCCTACTATTGTCATTTGGCATCTGAAACCATTTCACCCTCCAAAATATAAGGACAGATGGACTCCCATTCTAGCTGTATCTGAAGAAGTGAGCTGTGACTCATGAAAGCTCATGCCCTGCCGCAAATTTTGGTAGTCGTTAAGGTGCTACTCTTGCTCCTTTTCACTAATAAAGAATGCAAGCTGTGCTGTTAGGTTTCCTCCCTCTCCCCATCTGTTAGAACTGGAAAGGGGGAGCTCTCCAAGTACCATGGGATTCCATCTCTCCCCCCCCCCCCCGAAGAAGTGTGCTTGCACACAAAAGCTTATACCTGGACAGGGCTTTTTTTGTAGAAAAAGCCCAGCAGGAACTCGTTAGCATAACAGGCCACACCCAACAGCAGAAACTCATTAGCATAATAGGCCACACCACTGATGGCACAGCTTATTAGCATATTAGGCCACACACCCATGTTACCAGAAGAGTGGTCGTCCAGCCACACTCACCTTTTGCTTCTTATTCTGTTTACCTTGTTTGTTGTCAAAACTCAGGGCTTTTTTGTAGCAGGAATTAATTTGCATGTTAGGCCACATACCCCTAATGTAGCCAATCCTAATGAGTTCCTGTGGTGTGGCCTATTATGCTAATGAGTTCCTGCTGGGTGTGGCCAACTCAGGGGCCAGCCGGAACTCTGTTCCTGTGCATTCTTGCCCAAAAATAGCCCTGTACCTGGAATAAAACATTGTTGGTCTTCTTAAAAGTGCCACAGGACTCTGTTTCTCTCTCTCTCTCGCTCTCTCTCTCTGGCTCTTTGCCTCCCGAACCCTCCCCAGAAGAGGAGCCCTCAGCCAATCGAGGGAAGAGAGGCTTGGCTTTCTTTCTCTCCTCTGTGAAGCAGGAAATAGGAGAGACTGAGCAAAAGGAACTGCAATACAGGAAGCAGGAAACAGCATAGAGCTGGTTGCTCGTGGGCCAGATAGTAGCAATGCAGGGGCTGGATCTGGTCCGCAGGCCATATGTTTGACACCTCTGCTCTAACCACTGCTGCACCATGCTGGCTTTCAAAGTAGTTCAGATTATTGAAGCAGGGGCTGTGTGTATGAAATACAGAGGCCTGCTCACTCATTATGAATGTGTGGAAACTCTCAACCTAGTACATGATTCTGGCTCTTCTGCACCCCTTCTTGTCAATGTGAAGAGACTGAACTGGATGGTATCACATTTATTTGGGTGCAGTGTCATCCTGAGCACTTAAGCTGTCTATGGAATGAATGGAAGCATTTCAACTTAGCGGTCATTGGGTTGTTTGAATGTTTGGGGAACTAGTTTATTTCTTGCTTTGGCTTTTGTCTGCTCCTGAATCCAAACTGAAGTGCATCTCTGTTTTGTTGACGTCCAGCTTGAGTTGCTTCTGCCATTTCTTGCCCCTTCTCTGTTTTAGGGTTGCCAAGTCTTACAGTTTTAAAAGCAGGGGAGTCCTGTCCCCTCTCCAGGAGTCTGACACGCGTGCAAAGCACATGCATGCCAGGATGATGTCACCCGGAAGTGACATCATCATGCTGGGCACATTGCTGGGGGCAACACTCTGGTAATCACCCTAAAACTCTATGGTACCATAGAGTTTTCAGGGTGATTGCTAGAGTGTCTCCCTGGCAATATGCTTGGCATGGTGACATCACTTCTGGATGACATCATCATGCTGGGCAGTCGGCTAGATTGGGCCACTTTGAGCATGTACAGCTAAACTTGTGATTCAAACCCAGGGTTGCCAGGTTCCCAGCTCCTGGCTCGGGAAATTACTGGAGATTTGAGGGTGGAGCCTGAGGGGGATGAGTTGGGAAGGGGATGGACCTCAGCTGGTTGTACTGTCATACAGGGCATCCTCCAAAGTAGCCATTTTCACCAGGGGAACTGATCTCTGCCAACCTCAGTTAGGGCCTGGAGATCTCCCAGAATCAGTGTTCCCTCTAAGCTGAGTTAGTGTGAGCTAGCTTACAGTTTTTTAGCCTCTAGCTCACACATTTTTGTCTTAGCTCGGGAAGGACGGCTCTGAATGAACTAATTTATGCAGCAGCCAACTCACTCACTCACAACTTTAATGCCAGTAGCTCACAAAGTAGAATTTTTGCCCACAAGACTCTACAGCTTAGAGGGAGCATTGCCCAGAATTACAACTGATCTCTATACTATCAGTCCCCCTGGAGAAAATTTGGAGGTTGGCCTCTTTGGCATTATACATCAACTTCTCCTTTAATCTTCAGGAATTTCCCAACCTGGAGTTGGCAAGCTGACTTCCAGGTGGTCTGCTATAGAGACCTCCTGGCAGTGCCCCCCCCCCCCATTGCTCAGAAGGGCAGCAGGGGGGAAATGCTCCAAAAATCAGCATCACTCCAACAGCACAATGCCACTTCCAGGGCAAACCCAGAAGTGAAACTACGTCATTGATGCAACACTCTAGGATTCACCAGAAACTTTTCCAGTGAATCCTAAAGTGTTGTACTGACACAATGATGTCATTTCTGGTTTCTCCCTGGAAGTGATGTCACACCATCAGAGTGCCAGTGCCCTCCCATGTCCATGTCCCTCTCCAGTCTTTCCCCACAAACAGACAGATACTTCTTTATCTGTCCAAAATAGCTATACTTGTCTCCCAGTCCACCGGAGAGAGCAGCTTACATAATGTCAGGGGTCATTTCATAGAAAAAGAGGTGCAGGCAGGGCCGGCTCTATCACTAGGCCAACTAGGCGGCTGCCTAGGGGCGCAGCTGGCAAACGGGGCAACAGAGAGACTGAGAGGGACTCAAACCAGGAGATAGTGTGCTTTATGCAAACCATGATTTACCATTATGTCTGAATGCAGCTTTCCATTCAGGCTAAGAACCAAAATTAGCCTTGGGCCAATGCAGATAGACTTGTAGGCACTGTGGCCAGCTGGTGCAGGTGGCTGCTGGTGGGGCTGGAGAGCTGGTGAGCCTGGGCAGGTGGGCGGGCACTGGGGCTGGAGGGGGTGTCCTTTGCCGGCGGGACTCCGGTGGTGGAGAGAGGGGCTCTGCAGTGGGGGGGAGCACCACAAGGTAGCCTCACCTAGTGCGCAAAAAACCCTGGGGCCAGCCCTGGGTGCAGGAGCTCATTAGCATAACTCATTAGCATAACTTATTTGCATATGCCACACCACCTGACATCACCAGAAGTATGTCAGGAGGCAAGAAAGAAAGAAGAGAGAGAGGGAGGGAGGGAGGGAGGAAGAAAGAGCTGGGAGAGAGGGGGCAGCTACTAATCCAAGCCTCAGAAATAGCACTATTCTGGGAGGATAGCTTCAGTGGTGGCTGAAGCCTTCAGAAGGCTGGTCGGAGGAACAAGGACCTTTCCAGGGGACGGGGTCATTTTGCTGCAGCCAGGACACAAGCAGGCATTCCCCCGCATGGGGGAAAGGGGCTGGCACCAACTCCCAGAGCTGTGCTCCCCCGAGCTCTTGCTTGAAATGACCCCTGCATAATGTATCACATGACATAAAAACATCATTGTACCTTGTTGAATGATCCACTCTAAGCTCCTGCATGACGATCCAGTTCCATGCCATGTCTCCTTGCTTTCCTTTCCCTGTTGCATCGAGTAAGCTTACTTGGATCTTACAGACCTACAATTATAATACTTGCTAAATAACAAGTATGTGTTTGGCCATGACCCATTTCCTCCATGTTCACAGGAGCGGGGGGGGGGGGGGTCTGTGGATCTCACTGCACTAGTACCCTAAGTGTGCATCTTTTTGCTCTGCAAAGGCTTAGTGGTAGCTGTACTGGACTTTGTGGTACAAAAATTCCACTTCCAGTCTGACAAATATATGGACACTCCTATCATTTCCTCCATGTTAGCTTGGCAAAAACAGAGAGGAAAACCGTAAAACGTTGGGACCACACTATCATCACAGTTACTACCCCATCTTGGCCTGAGATGTTTGGTCTTTTGGAAACAAAGCTGAATCCAAAAAGCCGTACTGTGGTAAACAAACAAGCTATCAGCCCAAAAACAAATTGATCTTCATGTCTTAAAAATCAACAGATCAAAGGAATTACTTCACAAGGAACCCCTGCTTGGCAAGATGGGCAAGATGACAATTTAATTCTCGGTTCCTTCCTCACATCCGGTAGAATTTCCCACAGTCTAAAAAGATGGGAGGGTGTTGCTGGATTTAACAGACTCGGACTATTATGTTTTAGAAGTTTTACCTCACTTTGTCACCTATTTAAAGACATTTTTTATCCCTTTCCAGGGTTCTGAAGTGATAACGGTGGCTGCTGTTGATGGGGACCGAGGGAAGCCTAACAGAATTAATTACGCTCTTGTGAATGGTAAGTGGACTTGGGCCCATTACGCACACACAGCTTACTGCCAGTTTTCACTGGAGTAGAGTCAGTAGGACTTTACTTGAAAAGTTGTGCCTGCACTCTGCACCTTTCCCCAACCCCCCCTCCAATTTTTCCACTGGGAATTGTAGAGTTCTCCCCCCGCCTTAATCGGTGTAAAAGCTCCACAATTATGTAGGTTTTCCATCATTTAATTTTTTTTTGTTTTTTAACAAGCGGGTTGAGTCTAGCAATGAGTTTATTGCTAATCTTGGGTCTCTGGAGAAAAAAAAAATCATTGGCAGAGAATGCTTTAAAAGTTTAGCTAAAGGTAGCATGCCGTTAAAAGTTTTAAAAGGTGCGTGCCCTCAGGAGAAGATGCCAAACACATGGCCAGAGAGGCAGCAGCGGACTCGCCAGGAAGGAAGGAAGGAAGGGAGGAAGGGAGGAAGGGAGGAAGGGAGGAAGGAAGGAAGGAAGGAAGGAAGGAAGGAAGGAAGGAAGGAAGGAAGGAAGGAAGGAAGGAAGGAAGGAAGGAAGGAAAAAGCCGAATGTGTGTTGTGCCCCCACACAGCCTGCAAATGACCACCCAAGCCTGTCCCCCTTGCCAGCCCTGCAGCAGGACTCTGGTGACTTGGTAGCCACCTGCCCTCCAGCCAGGTTCCTGCTTGATGCTTTCCAGAGCCACTGTGGGCAGGTGTGTTTGCTAACAGATCAGGAGAAGGCCAGGACACAGGGGATCGCCAGAGTCCCACCACAGGGCTGGCAAGGGGGACAGACTCAGGCAGTCATTCGCATGCTGGGCAGGGGATGCCGCCAGTGCAACACATGCCTGGCTTTTCACTCGCTCCCTTCCTTCCTTTGTTGGGCACCTGCCGCTGCCTCTCTGGCTACATGTTTAGCATATCCTCCTGAGGACACGCATCTTTTAAAACTTTTGACTGCATGCTACCTCTAGCCAAACTTTTAAACCATTCCCTGCCAGTGCTTTTTTTCTTCAGTGATCCAAGATTAGTGATGAACTCATATCGCTAGATTCAACCCGCTTGTTAAAAAAATTAAAAGATGGGAAGCATAAGCAATAGTGGAGCTTGTACACCAATGAAGAGGGGAGGATGGTGAAAGATGCAGAGGATTTCCTTGGAGGTCTCCCATCCAAATACTAGCCAGGGTCAGCCTTGCTTAGCTTCTGAGATTAGACAAGATTGGGCTAGCCAGGTCAGGACAGCTTCCTGTACCATCTCCATTTTATATGATGTGTGACAGGAGTTAGCGAGTAGAGTCAGTCTTTTCTACTTGCAAGAAGGTTCCGCTTTAAGTCCAGGCTAATCTTTCAAAAAGTGTTTTGCTATAGACAGCCTGCAATGGACCATGCTTTGAGCAGCCAATTTCCTCATAACCGTCAGGCCTATCATGATGTATGAGCCCTCGAAGCTGCTATTGACTTAATTGCCATTGTATTCAAGATTTACTTTTCTGGCCTGTGAATCTTGATAGCGGCCTCCCGCATAAGCCAATATGTGTTCAATGCAAAGTCTAATGCCCTCTAATGAAGTCACAGTTATTGCAGAGATTAGCAAAATGGGACGTTATTGAACAGGTCTAAAAAATGAGCATTGACGTCAAATTAGAAAGATCAGAGGGAGAATAATGGTTGTGCTCTTCTCTTTAACCGGTTTTCTGACCCTTCTTGCTTCGAAAGTTTAAACTGAGCCCCTGGGTAAGCTCCAGACCTTGCAGCCTTACTGGGTGGAGGAAACTCTTCCTGGAGCACACACACAACGGTTGTGGTGGACATGCAGGCTGGAATTTATGGGCCACTTGTAGGAAGCCCCAGGAAGATCATTTTGCAAAATCCTCGACTGGGGGGGGGGGAGTAGGGGGAAGACAGAAGGGGGAAGAGGGGAAGCTATGGTAGCAACCTCCCCAAAAGCGGCGCAGGGAAATGAAATGGGGTGAAATGGGAAATGGCCTGGAATAGAATGGTGAGCAAGAGAACCTGGGATTCTAGTCTAGGCTAGCCCTCTAACCCACACAACAGCTAAGAGACTGGCACATAGATAAAATGAGAAACGTCCTGGAAAATGGCGCTGGCATCTTTTTGATTCTGCTATGCATGAATTGTGATCTAGGTCAAACCTGAATGGCCTAGTGGTTTTCCCAACATCCTTCAGTTTGAGTTTGAATTTTGCAATGAGTAGCTCATGATCTGAGCCACAGTCAGCTCCAGGTCTTGTTTTTACTGACTGTATAGAGCTTCTCCATCTCGGACTGAAAATGATGAGAAGACAGTAGGCTAAGTGTTAAATATTTCTGTAGTAACTGTCAACCACAATCCAATATGCATGACTATGATTGACTATTAAATGACAAACTGTGTTAATTTGGTGGGCTTGGCTTGGTTCAGTGCATTTCAAGTTGGGCAGGCCATTTCTAGAAGATACCCAGAGAGAAGGGTGTGGTCTACACAGACCTTTGAATGGGTTGAGCCTACTGCACGGTAGGGAAATTCATTGTTAAAAAGTTCTGTCTCTTGCATTAAGAATTTCCTGTAAACAGTACAGAAGACAAAGTGCTGGGCTAGAACTCTATCTGTTGCTGGACAGCTGCCTGGATTCCATATCTGGCCGGGTCACTGGAGGCTGTAGCTGGGTGGTTGCAGCATAGCTGGTTGAAACTTAATCCAATGAAGACAGAGGTCCTGTACCTAAGTCAAGGAGGGGGAGCTGGGTTGGGAATCAGGTGGTCCACCATGAATGGTGCATTACTTGTGCCAGCCCAAAGGGTGTGGAGCCTGGGGGTAGTCCTGGATGCTTTGCTTCCTATGGGGGTAGTCCTGGATGCTTCGTTTCCTATGGTCACGACAGTTTCCATCTCAATCTTTGACAGATCAGGCAGCTGGTTCCCTATCTCTCCCCCCAGGACATGGCTACAGTGACCCATGCAATGGTCACTTCCAGGCTTGATTACTGTAACTTGCTGTATGTGGGCTTACACTTGCAGCTGATCCAGAAACTCCAGCAAGTGCAAAAAGTGGTGGCATGCCTGCTGACTGTGTCACCTATGCAGGCACACATTCAACTGGTGCTACACCAATTGCACTGACAACCAGTTGAGTACTGAATCCACTTCAAGGTATTGGTACTGACCTTTAAAGCCTTTCTCCACAGTGCCTTCTCCACTGTGCCTTCCAGTTGGTGAGATATTTTTGGCATTCACAGAATGGCATTCAAATGGTCCCCAGCGTCCTCTCCTGGTCTGCCTTGGAAGGGTCATGGCTCAGTGGTAGAGCATCTCTGTTGCATGCAGAGGTTCCCAGATTTAGTCCCAGGCCTCACCAGTTAAAAGAACCAGGTCACAGGTGGTGAGAAAGGCCTGAAGCCCTGAAGTTGAGGCCAATCAAAGCAGACAGTAGGGACCTGGATAGACCATTGGCCTAACTCCGTATAAGGCAGCTTCATGTAGAATATTCTGTCTGTACTTGGAAACGGTACAGTCCATTCTCCCACTGCAGCATTTCTCCTGTTTCATGCCCACTTCATCCAGCGGGGGCATGTAGATCCAGGCTAAGACCCAGATGAGTGCCAGAGAACAATATAATAGCCCTTCACAAACTGTCTCTTTGTATAGACAGCTTTGGTCGAGAATGCATAGCAAAAAGTGGGGGGTGGGGGTGTATCCAAGCTATATATATATATGGGGGAAGAAATCTGCACAGTTAAACTTCTCACCTCTCTGAGCTTTGTGAGAGGTGTCCTCTTTGCTGGAGGACATAAATATGCAGCTGCTAATTAAAACAAAAATGCTCATTTTCAGTTTGAGCTTATGCTTCACACATCTGAGCCATATGACAATTAGAAAATGGGTGATGGGCATCCTGGAGGCCATTAGAATGCAAGCCTAAGCAGATCTACTCATAAGCAAGTCCCATTTTATCCAGTAGGGCTTACTCCCATGAAAGTGTTTTTAGGACTGCAACCTTGGATAGAGCAGGGGTCTCTCTCTCTCCCTCTCTCTTGCACACACACAGTATCCATATAGCTCAATATAATTGGAGCATGGCCACCACTATTTCTACTCTCTCAGGACATGGTTTCTGCTCAGGTTGGTGAGTCCACAACCCATGCATGTTGGGGTCAGCATAAGGGTGCACATGAATAACATAACAGATACAGAAGGTCTTGATGGTGATAGATATATACATACACACACACATACACAAGAGGCGGGACCTGTGGTACTTGCCGGGGGGGGGGGAGAAGGAGCTCTATGTGGAGGAGGAAGCAGACTCAGGTAAGCCTTCCTCTCCCCCCCCACGGGCTCCCCACACACACTCCTGGCTTCTGCAGAGGGCCTGAGCTTGGGTTGCTGATTTGCCTCCCCCCCCCCCGGCTTCTGCAGTGGGCCTGAGCTTGGGCCACCAATTTGCCTCCCCCCTGGCTTCTGCGGCAGGCCCGAGCTTGAGCCACCGATTTCCATCCCCACCCCCCCAGCTCCTGCAGTGGGCTCGAGCGGCTCTCAGCTGCCGGGCCACTGCAGAGTTCCCAGAGCATTCCCTGCGCATGCACATGAAACACTCTTTAACTTTTGGGGGGATTTAAATATCCCCCCAAAGTTTTTTAAAGTTTTAAGATTTTTCTGCACACGTGGGGAGTCCCCCACATGTGCAGAACAATCTCCCTGCCCCCTCAGGTGCCCCCCATGTAGATTTAGATATCCGCACACAGGGGGCGCCTTCGCTATTAGTAGAGAGAGAGAGAGCCAGTTTGGTGTAGTAGTTAGGAGGGCGGACTCTAATCTGGGAGAACCAAGTTTGATTCCCCACTCCTGCACATGCAGCTGCTAGTGTGAATTTGGGTAATTCATAAGTTTTCTCAGAGTTGTCTCCCAAGGACAGTTGTCTCAGAGCTCTCTCAGTCCCACTTACCTCACAGGGTGTTTGTTGTGGAGAGGGAAATGAAAAGGAGACTGTAAGCTGCTCTGAGACTCCTTCGGACAGTGAAGGGTGGGGTATAAATCCAATCTCCTCCTCCTCCTCCTCCTCCTCCTCGTCTTTATATATATATGCACACACATATACATATATATACATATGTGTGTATGTGTGTGTGTAGATGTCTGTCTGTCTGTCCATCCATCCATCCATCCATCCCAAGCAATGGCTCAGCATGTGGCATCATTCTGTGCGCATCTGGCAGACAGAGGAGACACAGGGCCTTAGTGAGCCTTATCGTGGTCCCTCCATGCTCTCAACATTTATTATGATCAGTACTGAAACAGACTTTTGTACTTGGTAGAAATACCAAAGCATGATCATCTTGCTTCTGAAGAAAAGCTCTCTTTTATAAAAGGAGTTTTCCTGCATACTATTTTTTATAAAGCAAAATGCTTACATCGAATGCCCTTAAAGTACACTGTGTTTCGAGGGCTTGAATGTGTCCCAGAATGGGACTTTGGATCTTGTTGAAATCCTTCTTCTCTTGCAGTGTCAGTACCAAAATCTCACTCCCCCCTTCAACTACTGAAATGGCACTCCTGCCACTTATGGAGACAGCGCATGGAGCACAATATTTTTAAAAAGAGGAAAGTGTATGGTTGCTTTCTTATTACAGAGGAAAGGCAGTTGATTTGTAACTCAGGGTGACCCATGTAGCAGACAAGATCTCTTCAGATCTCTTCACTCCACAGAATTCCACAGGACAGGGCCATAGCTAGGCAAGGGGTGGTGGGGCCGTGCCCCCTCCTGAATCTGCAATGCCCCCATCTCCCAGTCCCCATGACTCCCCCTCCCCTGCTGCCCACTGGCCTGAATTACAGCCCCATAGCTAGATGGCTGGGGAAGGGGCTCTCCCTCCCTGGCAGGGTAGCCATCTGTCAGCACCCTTTGTCTTGCTTTCCCATCCCCTTCCGCTTTCCATTCTGCTTTCTCGGGGCAGCAGATTTTGTTGCGTCAATTGCAAATTATCAGTGGCGGAAGAGATTTTCCACTTTTGCCAGTGCTCATTTTTATGTTTATTTTGTAATCACATGATTATGGTCATGGATCATAAAAGAATAAATCAATTGATAATGCACTGTGGCTTTGGCTGGATACAAAGGAGAAAGAAAGAAAGGAAACCCTTCGGAGTTCCTGTTCCCTCCTGGCTAGAAGGCAGTGGGAAGGGTGGTTTGCGGGTCTGCTGGGTAGAATTTCAAGTTAGTCATTTTCTAAGGTTGCCTCTCCAGTAATTATAAATTTAGCATGAGGAGTGGGGTTTCCAGGTCCCCCCTGGCTATCAGCAAAAGATGGGCAGTTAGGGTTGTCAGATCCAGGCTGAGGAACTCCTGGAGACTTGGGGGTGGAGCCTGGAGAGAACGGGGACCTCAGTAGGGTTCAGTGCCCTAGAGTCGACCATCCAAAGCACCCATTTTCTCTAGGGCAACCAACTTCTGTAGTCTTGAGATGAGCTGTGATTATGGGGGGTCCCCAAGTCCCACGTCGAGGTTGGCACCCCTAGTGAGGAGTCAGAGATTGGGGGGGGGGGGTTTGAGAGTCAGAGATTTGTGATGCAGATACCTGCCTCCTTAAATTTCTGTAGCAATGGTAAGTCACTAAGAATGAGATGGACTTGGGGGGGGGGGTAAGGCCATTCTCCACATCTCCCCCTCATGCTGCCTTTTCACCATTAGAAAAATGATGAGAGTTTAGACCCCTTCCACCAGCTCCTGATCTGATCTTAATTTCTGTCTTCTCCCGCAGCTGCTATTTAAAGACATCCAGGGGTCCTTTCGTAGAAAAAAAGGTGCAGGAGCTCATTAGCATGACTCATTAGCATACCTCATTAGCATATGCCACGTCCCCTGACATCACCAGAAGTGTGTCAGAAAGGGAATGTCAGTTTCAGCCCCATTATACCCTATGGGCCATTGAAATCAATGGCAAAAACTCATAGGGTATATGAGGGGCTGGAGGAAAGGGGGTTTGAGGGAGAGGCTCCAAACTTGCAGGGTAGCTGCTGGGGCCTCTTCTCGAAATACACACCACGTTTCAAGAAGATTGAACCAGGGGGTCCAATTCTATGGGCCCCCAAACAGGTTGTCCCATCCCCTCCATTGTTCTCTATGGTGGGAAAAAATGTTAAAACTTTTTTCCTCCCATAGAGAACAATGGAGGGAATGGGGGCAACCTGTTTGGGGCCCGTAGAATTGGACCCCCTGGTCCAATCTTCTTGAAACTTGGTGGGTATTTCGAGGAGAGGCCCCAGCAGCTACCCTGCAAGTTTGGAGCCTCTCCCTCAAACCCCCTCCCCTCCAGTTGCTTTTAAAGTTGCCGCCGAATTTCGGCAGCAATTCGGCAGCGGGCTGAATCAGATTAGAGAATCTGATTCAGCCCGTGGCTGCCCTAGTGGCCACTCCTGAGCTGGCGGAGCTTTGCTCCGCCTCGCTTCGGCCCCAACGGACCCCTGAAGACATCTAAGGATCTCATGAGTCTCAGTTTCTTCTGGTTCAGTAATAATCTCAGGAGAGGATGCTATTGAAATGGACACACACCCCACTTCCTTCCAGTGAGATTTTGCTGAGCAAAGCTTACTGAGTAGACATTTTGCCTGTGAGCGCTGAAAATTCCTGGCTTTGAAAGGGGAATGTAACAATATATTCAGTACTCTGTGGAAACCCCAGTTTAATTCCACCAGATTTTCAGCAGGACAGAAACAATGTGAGGCTGATGTATATCGCAACCTTCTAATGTTGGAGAACAGACCATTGTTTTTCGAAGGGCAGGAAGTGGGATGATGAAGACCCTGTACACACCCATTTTGTTTGTTCCACTTTAAGCTCTACTCCAGGTGTCTCCAGCATGGTGCCTCTAGGTGCTGCCATGGCCCCCCATCAACACCTTCACGGATGCCTGCCATGTGTTTTTAGAAAGTGGGCAGGGTCAGGTAGGGCTTTTGCCCAGGAGGGCTTCTGATTGGTTGTGCAGATTAAAAAGCATCCTGCTAAACAGAGCTTCTGCCTTAAAAGTTGAAGAGTTACAATGAGAGTTGTGCAAAACTTCCCTTTCCAACATTTTGTGGTTGGCTTCACCCTCCCGTGGCAGCCATTTTGTTGTTGCACCCATCACCCTGTGACAGGATTCTCAACGTGCCCAAGGCTCAAAAAGGTTGAGGACCCCAGCTCTAATCACGCAGATTTTGCAAGTCAATGGGATGGATCCAGCCATCCTCCAAGTGGCTTTCCTCCAATTTAAGCAGCTGTCCCTCCAACAGAAGAGGTTAGAGGAGGGCTTCAACCTTCATCCAGAAGGGAAGGTGGGCTATAAATATTTGAACTGATAAATAAATGAACTTTGTTCAATGGAGAAGGAGGAGGATTCACTCTGCTGAAATTTTGCAAGAACCTGCAAAACATGTTGTGGTCTGAGATGGTAGTGGGGGCAGTTAAAATTTAGAAAACATACATTCTGTGAGCAATAGCATACCCCTTTCAGCCTCATGAAAAACCTAGGCCGATTTCGCACTAGCGTTTGCCCCAGGTTTGCCCTCATGCTTGCATCGGAGCTTCTGGTCGATTTCACACCAGTTGCTCCAGGCTCACGTTTTGCTCTGGAGTATAGCCCTGCTGCACCAGAGTTTCCCTGGAGCAAACAAATCCTGTTTTTAGAGGATTTTCCTGTTTGCTCCGGGGGAGAACCCAAAATGAAAGCACGCCCACTCGCCCGCCTTTCATCAGGGCCGCCCCATTGTGGGAGTTTCTAAATTTTTTTGGAGAAAACCCTTCGTCACACTATATCGAAGGGGCTGAGGTTCCAAGTGGGAAAATGAAGAAAATACTCTGAAGGAAACTGGGAGAGGAAATTCCAGAGAGAACGAGAGGCAACTGGCCAGTGCGAAATCAGCCCTACTGTCTCTCTTTGCTGCCAGTTTGGTCACACTGCTGTCCAGTTCAACCCTCCTGGCTATAGGAAGTCCACTGACTCTGAAAGTCACCTGTCGGTGCTATATGCAACCTAGCTGACAATTTTAAAAAAAATGCATTAAGATGTGTATCTGTTGTAGACTATGCTACTTTTTGTGGTCAGCTGCTCTAGTCCGGATACCACAGACCACCAAAAACACAAATAAGTGGGTTCTAGATCAAATCAAGCCTGAACTTTCCCCTAGAAGCTAAAATGACTAAACTGAGACAATTGTATTTTGTCATATTATGAGAAGACCAGAGTCACTGGAAAAGGCAATAACGTTAGGAAAATTTGATGGCAGCAGGAAAAGAGGAAGACCCAAAATGAGAGGGACTGATTCAATAAAAGAAGCCACACTCTTAGTTTGCAAGACCTGAGCATGGATAGGAAATTTTGGAGGGTATTAATTAAGAACATAAGGACATAAGAGAAGCCAATGTTGGATCAGGCCAATAGCCCACCCAGTCTAACATTCTGTCACACAGTGGCCAAAAACAGCAGGTGCCCTCAGGAGGTCCACCAGTGGGGCCAGGACACTAGAAGCCCTCCCACTCTTGCCCCCCCTCCCCAAGCACCAAGAATACAGAGCACCACTTGCCCCAGACCGAGAGTTCCTACCTATACCTTGTGGCCAATAGCCACTGATGGACCTCTGCTCCATATCTATATATCTAATTCCCAAGTGCCCCCCCGCGTGCAGATACTTAAATTCGCATGGGGGGGCACTTGGAGGGCAGAGGGGGGGTTTCTGCAGGTGGGGGGTAACCCCCCGGCTTGCAGAAAAATCCGAAATCTATCAAAAACTTTTGGGGGGATCTTTAAATGGCCTTTGTGCCCATGTAAGCCGCCCTGAGCCTGTTCGCGGGGAGGGCGGGGTATAAACTGAAAGAATAAATAAATAAATAAATAAATAAATAAATAAATCTCCCGAAAAGTAAAAGAGCGTCCCCTGCACATGCGCGGGGAACGCTCTTGGAACGGCAGCGGCCCGGCGAGAGTCACCAAGGCCAGCCGACAGCCCGTGGAGGAGGGGGAAGAGGGCGAGCGGCAGGCCTGGCGAGAGGCGCCGAGGCCCGTCGGGAGTCTCTGGGGGGGAGGGGGCAGAGGAAGGAGGAGCAGCTGTCAGCTTCTCCCCCCTGCGAATATCGCGGGGGGCCCCCTTGTGTTTATCTAATTCCGTCTTGAAGCCGACCATGCTTGTAGCTGCCACCACCTCCTGTGGCAGTGAATTCCATGTGTTCATCACTCTTTGGGTGAAGAGTGATAGGGTCGCATCACCATAAGTCGAAAGTGACTTAACATAACACCCCAGTCCAGCATGTGAGACTCATACCCTGAAGCAGATTTCTGCAAGCATGTTATGATGCTCACTCAGGTCCCATTGAAGTGGTCAGATTTGTGTTGATGCAACTGGGGATATCCATTGCCATCCAGGGTCTCCAGCCATTACATCTTACTAGTTCCCTAGGAGTCAAATTAGAATGGAGCCTTTCTTTCATCAAGGTGATGAAAATTTATGTAGCCCTGACCAGTTATGTTTTTGTTTTGTGACAGGAAGTGAAGAGTCATTTGAAATAAACCCCACAACTGGAGCCATTTCTGTTATTACAAACCCAATTAAACTGAAAGAAGAAGTGTATGAACTGAAAATTCAGGTATCTTTTTCCTCTTGTCACCATATTAGTTTAGCCGTATTGTGTCTGGATTGCTCTTTGATGGATTTACACTATGCAGAATTTTTACTCGTGTAACTGTAGTGTACTCTGATACTGGAAAATTGGTATACATTGAGCTGGTCTGCTAGGCTGCTATCATTTTAAAGAAACTGTCATAGTTGCTGCCGGTGAATGGTTGTCGTGTACCACAGGCAAGAGATTTTGATCCTTCAATCTGACAGTCAGAAATTCCCCTAATAAAGACTACATTTTGCAAAAAAAAAAAAAAAAAAAAAAGCCTTCAATAGAAACAGTAGCAACATCAACCATATTTGAGCACTTGCAACAGTAATAAAAGCAGAGCAGTAAAACACAATAAAACCTCAATGAGACACAATTCTTCCTTGCAGCGGTTCCTTAAAATGTCTAAAAACATAATAACATATTAGAATGTTCCCTGGAATAAGAATATCCTCACCTGATGCTGGAATGACAGTAGGGCATGCACTGGAAAAGTCTTCCGAAAAAGCCTATTCCGGAATCAGGGTTGCACTATTGGGTGACGAGCAAGCAGGGTCCCCCACAGTGTGTCCTCTGATGAAGGATGGGCAGGACTAGAGGGGAGCAAGGAGTCCTTCAGAGATCCTCTTTCCAACTCTGGTTATTCACTGTATGTCCTCCAGGTCTTTTACCTGCCTGAGCGGAATTCTTTTGGCAATCGTACAGATTTGGAGAATGGAGATGACTAATGATCCAAGCATATACTTAGAGGTGATATGTCCGGGTATGCCTGCTGGTGCAACCTCAGGGCCAAAGCCCATCCTGGGATCAAAGTAAACTCATCTGAACAGAAGTCCCTAAATACATGAGACAGTCCCTGCAGAATGATACGCTGGGAATTCTAGGCAAAGCAAGCCAAGAGCAAATCTACAGGTTGCCAACTGAGTACAGTACTAATGCCCCAGGATACAGGTAGACAGCCTGGTCAGACAGACAGAGGACATGCAGTGATGGGCAGCTAGACTAGGGTTGCCAGGTCCCCCCCGACCACCAGTGGGGATGGGGAGGTAGGGTTGCTTGCCAGATCCAGGTTGGAAAACTCCTGGAGTCTGAGGGATGGAGCCTGGAGAGAACAGGGATTTCATTGTGGTACCATAGAGGCCACCTTCCAAAGCAGGGAACGTATCTTGATAGTCTGGGGATGAGCAGTAATTCCGGGGATCCCCAGGTCCCACCTGGAGGCTGGCATCCCTAAGCTAGACCCCAGGAGACCAATATGAAGAACTAAACGAGGGGCACGATCATACGCACCTATTTGCCACGCGAGAGGGGTGATTCATTGACAGATCAAACTGGCACAATCACACCAGCACATCTGGGAGGCATCCCAGAACTGTCAGCAAGCCGGGGCAAACCAATTTGATCCAGCAGAGAACCTGAGTAAAAAACGACTGGGGAAACTCCAGTATCAAATGGGTTGCTGCGGCCCACAACCAGAGTTTCCCCGTGTGATCACACTGGCACAGAAGTGTGGCATCGGGGATGATGTGATCACACGCTATCCTGATGCCACACTGTTGTTTCCCCCCCCCTTTTCCGTGTGTGCATCATTGAAAGCCTGTGGTGGAAAGGCAATTCATCAATCCCCCTCTGTTTAAGCGATTCATCGATCCCCCGTTTAAGCGCCTCGGAAACCCACAACAACAACAAAAACCCACTCACCTGCGGTTGCATCTGATCACGCAGCGGCGGTTTGCCCTGGCAGGTCCATGGACCTGTGTGATCACGCAACTGCAGGGCAAATTGCTCCAGGGCAAAAAAGCCTCAATTCCCCTTCAGATTATCTCGCTCTTGTGGACGGGGCCTAGCAATCCCACTCAGGGCTTTTTTTGTAGAAAAATCCCAGCAGGAACTCATTAGCATACTAGACCACACCCAACAGCAGGAACTCATTAGCATATTAGGCCACAACCCTGACAATACAGCTTATTAGCATATTAGACCACGCCCCTATGTTACCAGAAGAGTGGTTATCCAGCCACACCCACCTTTTGCTTCTTATTCTGTTTACCTTGTTTGTTGTCAAAACCCACGGCTTTTTTGTAGCAGGAATTAATTTGCATGTTAGGCCACATACCCCTAATGTAGCCAATCCTAATGAGTTCCTGCTGTTGGGTGTGGCCTGTTATGCTAATGAGTTCTTGCTGGGTGTGGCCAAGTCAGGAGCCAGCCGGAACTCCTTTCCTGTGCATTCCTGCCCCAAAATAGCCCTGATCCCACTGCAAAGACAGCTTGGAATCCCAACATGGAACCTGTCTGAGTTTCTCAGGAGGGTTGCTAGATAAACCCAGCAGCCAGTAAGGCTACAGATGACCCAGGTAAAACTAAATAGCTAGAAGAGATGGAGCTGGAAGAGTCTATCCCAGGGGCTTCATCCTGGCAGAGTCCAGTTCATAGCTGTTTCTTCAGTCCCAAATATCTTTCCATTTTCCTTCCACAAGGGTTACTTGCGTTGCAGGAGAATTATAAAAGCAATGCAATAAAGGCCAGTATAATACAGTATAATTAACAAGGCAATAAAACTAGCTTATACAATGAAATAAATGAAATAAAAACAAGATCGTACATCCCATCAACTGGATTTCACAATCAGAGACTTCCCTTTTAGAAAGCAATGAAATAAAAGATAGTGTGATGCGTCCGATAAATAATGCAGCAGAAAGGGGGTAGGAAAGAAAACTGCCTAAAATTTCCATAAGGAACATAAGAACCCAGTTCCCTTTATGCAAAGTGCCCATCCTGCAAGATTCCTGCAGGTTTACAAGAGGGCAAAAGTAAAAAAAAACACTGGTATTCTTGCAAAAACATAACACAAAGCCATGGCTTATTTTCTCTAAGGCTAGTGTGTGAAACTAGGATGCTGCTCACAAACACTGAATTCCCCTCCCATGCAAGAACCGGGCTGGTATCCCAACCTATGTCACCACATGGTTAAGAATGGGGGACCCGCCAAGATTAAGCTAAAATCTCTGCATTTGTACATCAACCAGAACCATAATTAAGGCTTGGAGGAGAAGGGATTTGCCGTGATATGAAATTCTAATTCACCATGTACTACTATAGCACATCTGTGCATTTTTCTTGTGCGGGCATGTCTGCTTTGTTGCCTAGACTCTCATCGCATGACATTTAGAAGTCAGAACAGAGTGGAAGACACCTCAAGTCTGTTTCTCTTCTATGCTCCACCCCCCATATCACAGCCTTTTTATTTTGACCTTCAGAAGGTTTCCAAGGCAAGAGATGAACAGAAGTGGTTTGCTATTGCCTGACTCTGCACAGCAACCCTGGACTTCCTTGGTAGTCTCCCATCCAAGTGTTAACTAGGGCTGACCCTGCTTAGCTTCCAAAATCTGACAAGGTCAGACTAGCCTGTGCTATCCAGATCTGGAGCTTCTATGCTTAGGGGAGGAAAAATAGCCTGCCGTTAATAACTGTACGAATCGATTTTGAATAGAGATGGGAAGGTATGGAAAGGGTTAACCACACCACCCCCACCCACTATATTTTCTCCAGTCCAAAACGTCTTCTAATTTAGCCTTTCTTTCCCCTTCCCCCCTAAAAGACATCATGATTGTGTTACATGTGTTTGCATGTAGCACTTAGACTGAGTCTTACTACATATTGAGAGCCAGTTTGGTGTAGTGGTTAAGTGTGCGGACTCCTCCACTTGCACCTGGCTGGATGACCTTGGGCAAGCCATAGCTCTGTACCAGCTGTTCCCTCAAGGACAGCTTGGGAAAAAGCTCTCTCAGCCCCACCTACCTCACAGGGTGTCTGTTGTGGGGAGGGGAAGGGAAAGGAGTTTGTAAGCCGCTCTGAGACTCTTAAGTGAGTGAAGGGCGGGATATAAATCCAATCTCTTCTTCTTTTCTTCTTCTATATCTCACAAATGTTTTGAATTCAGCAAAAGGATATTAATGATCATTGGGGCTTCCCTTCAAGTTAATAACTTTTATAAAAGCAAGGATTCATTCATTCCTGCACCCAATGAGCATCTGTTTTTGGTTAATCAGTTTTGATCCACTAGAGATGGCAATTTGAGAGTTTTCCATTATTAACTTCAAATTCAGATTTGATATCTTCACATTAATGTTGTGGTACAGATGTGGATCCGATTTTACTGGCAAGTTTAGCATTGGGGGGGGGGGTAGTCATCACAAGAATGTTTTGTAGCTAGCAGTCCTGCCTAAAGAGAACTAATACTAAAATGTAGTTTATATTGGTAAGGGACCTGTTGTGTATTGCATATTAAGACAAAGTGTGTAGCCAGTGCCTAATTGATTCTTCTGGATGTGGGAATTTAAAGTATAGTTCATCAGGAGGTCCAAGCACCCCTTAAATGAGTAGCACAGTAACTGCCAGTCAGGGTTATGAAAGGGACATATGAGGGATTGGGCCCTTCCTTGTACATTGAACACATGTGAAATTGCCTTATACTGAATGAAACCATCTCTCTATATAATAATTCTCTCTTGGTGGTGGCACGCTCCTGAAGATTCCACACGCCACCCCAGCCTTTGGTACCCTGGCCTGTCAATCTAAAGCTGTCCCTAGCCACTGGCTGTGAATACTCACATGCCATTGGCTGGGTCTGCTCCTCTTTCCTGCCCACTCCTTCAGCCACTGTGCCATTTCAGAATTTCTGGCAGACAGCTTTCTCTCTTGATGAAGACACTTCTGCTCACCTCCTGGGGGGGGGGGATTAACTGTTACCTCAGTGGCTGTTGGTAGGTGAAACAAAATGGCAGTTACCTGTGTTTATAAGAGGGGCTTCAGACCACGGCAGAGGCTGCAGGTTGAGGGGGGATGGAAAGCTGAAGAGTGAGGGGAAATTAAGGTAGGTTGATGCTTGGCTGGGAAGGAGATGGGGTTGCCAACTCCAGGTGGGGAATTCCTGGAGATTTGAGGGGTGGAGCCTGGAGAGGGGGAGGTTTGAGGAGAGGTGTGACCTCAGACAGGTACAATGCCATAGACTCTGCCCTCCAAACCAGCTATTCCCTCTTGGGGAACCACTGCTGCCAATCTCCAGGGGAGGGCAGGAGATCACTCAGAATTACAACTGCTCTTCAGGTAGCAGAGATCAGATCCCCTGGAGAAAATGGTGGACTCTGTGTCATTATACCCTGCTGAGGTTGTCACAGCAAATTGATGCTGAGTGCCCTAGGTCTTGGCACTCTCCCTGAGCCTTTCTAGAGCCCATTGTATTTATTTCCACAATGGGCCTTATTCCTAGTTAGTCCATAAGTAGTGTCTACTCAAGACTGGCAGTGGCTCTTCAGGGTCTCAGGTAGAGGTCTTTCACATCACCTACTTTTAACTGGAGATGCCAGGGATTGGACCTGGAACCTTTTGCATGCAAGGAAGAGGCTCTTCCACTGAGCCACAGCCCCTATTTATTTATTTATTTATTTTAAAAAACAATTACTTATAGATTTTTAAAAGTCAGCATTTGTTTAGGAATTTATTGAAGAAGTGCATTCTGCCTTTCCTCTCATGTGCATTCTGCCTTTCCTCTCAGAAGTTTGTGACAATTTCCAAGAACTAAATGCTAAAATATCTAAAACAGAAAGAAAGAGGAATATCCAGAAACCACCTATGTACACTCTCATCTCTTGTCCATTGCAGGCCACAGAAATAGATCCAGATGGTGAGATGACTGCCCATGCCTCAGCTTTGGTCACTATACGAATTGTTGACCTCAACAATCACCCACCAACGTTCTATGGAGAAGATGGGCTACAGAACCGGTTCGAGCTCACAATGTATGAACATCCACCCGAGGGTGAGATCCTGAGGGGACTCAAAATTACCGTCAATGACTCAGATCAGGTCAGTGTGTGATTGTTTACCAATCCTCTTCCATAACCCCTAATTTCATTTTAAATAACTGTCCCTTGTTTAGGATTGCCAGACCCCCACCATGGATGGGGGGATCCCCTGCTCTGGGGCTCCTTCCCACATCACCTATCAGCTGGCTTACTGGCAGGAAAATTAGGCCTCAGCCTGCATCACTAGCAGCACAGTGATGTCACTTCCAGCATGCACCAGAAGTGATGTCATCACATCACTGGCAATGCAGGCCTAGGCCTAGTTTTTCTGCTGGTAAATTCCCCTCAGTTGCCGGGGGATACCTGGCATAGCTCGATGTATCTAGTACATGCTTTGTTCAAGAAATTATATTTCCTCACTGTACCTTCCCCACAGCCCTGTGTGTTTGGTTTGGCTGAGACACAATGAGTGGCCCAAGGTCATCTGTCAAGCTTCATGACAGAGTGTGGATCTGAGTGCAGGTCTCCCGGGTCATAGATTGATACTCTGACCCAAAGGTCTTCAACTGTGCCACACCAGAGGCCCAACTTTAACCCCCCCCCCCCATAGTAGTTCAGAAGTTCAGCGTTCCCACCCATACTTGAGTCTGATCCAGCAGGAGAAGTGTGAGGGGTGGAAATGATATTTCACAACGCATTGCCCTCTTCTCCAGCTGAAAGCCCAGGGCTGATGTCACATCAGTACGTTGACCAACGCTTTAAAACCCACAGAGTTTCTAGCATGTCAGCTGACATCACATCTTGTTTTTGCTCAGATGTGATGTCAGCTAGTAGCCCAATCTCATCATTTCTGCCCCTCGCTGTTTCTCCTCCTAGCTGAGAGGAACGGGTGGATGGGAGGGCCCTTCCCAGGAAGATTGCCTACCCAAAAGCCGGCATTTATTTTGTGTGTACGTTTTGACATTCTTAAAAATTCTTCATCAGACTGGAAATTAATTAACCCCCCCCCAAGAAAAAAAGGATGGATGGATAAAGAAAGCTCTTCCAAGCCATGACTTCAAGCCCTGTTGTTTGTATCCTGTGTAGGATATTCTGCTGACTTCAGGGGGCATATGCCAGAGCTAGTAGAAGTTGCACCATTTGCCTTCTGGGAGAGAGAAGGAAAAAATGAAACCGTAAAAACCAGTCACTGATCAGATATCTCCCTGACCCCAAACTGAACACGCTGCCCTCTGAAAAGGTCAACAGCAGAGAGGGAAAATATGGAATAGTAACCTGGTGATGTTTTTTAGTTGATGCACTGAGCAAAGCGACATGTAAGCCAAAGCAGGGTACATAAGAATGCATGAAACTCTCCAGGGTCTCAGACTGAGGTCTTTCACATCACCTCCTACTTGATCCTTTTAACTGGAGATGCCACTGGGGATTGAACCTGAGACCTTCTGCATGCCAGTGAACCACAGCCCCCACCACCACCACTATTAGTATTTTTTGGTTTACTGAAGACCTTAACATTCAGTGGCATTTACTTGGAAATGCTGGCTGTGGTTGCTATGGAAATGTATGTGCTAGCTTCCACCTGAGCTATCCTGAGAGAAAAAAGGGACATTTAATACACATGACATTTTTAATTATTGAAAAGAAAACCTAGCAGAGGAATACACTAATGGGCTGTATGAATATAAGTGGGCCTCTGGCCTGATGAAAAAGAATAAAATAACTCATTTTGAGGTAGTCAGCTTCCAAGTTACAGCTGCTGCCATTCACACAGGAGACAGGAAAATTAAAGAAGGGTCAGTCTGAAGAGTACTAATTATGGCCGTGGCCGCACAGCAAGCTTATCCCAATTTGTTCCCACTATAGATTTGATGAGGATTATTTTTGTTTGGGTTGGGATGACCACAAATCCTTCCCTGAATTGCCTGCATCACGGGACGAGACTCCGCAAATTGGCTTTGCGTATGCGCAGATGCACATGGTTGAATCACCATGCCCACTGGGACTCGCCATACTCCCTTGTTCTTGCAAATTCCCCCCCCCCCCAGCGAACAAAATTAACCTGCGACTTATAACTGAGTGCTGGAGTCTATATGTGAGCTTGAACGTTTATACATTGAATGTATTCAGTGCAGAACTGCTGATGCGCACAACGACGGAAGCTTGGGGGGGGGGGAACCATAGCAAGAACGATGTTCAGATGACCTGATCACAATCATTGCAAGAGATGGCTGTCCAGATAGGCGAAATCACAGATTCAAAGTGCGAATACCCGGAAAGTACTTCATTTTCCAGGTGTCGGAAAACTCGCTAGGGAACCGGGAGGATTGCATGAGTGAGCCCACTTTGATGCGGGAGACAGATGCGAGTGTTTGATCATCAGCAATTTTAAATGCGTGAGGGAACAGCAGTGAAACCCTATCAAAATGAGTGTTTATAACATTATAAAACCAATGGAGGCTTACAAAAAAAAAGCCCCTGGTTGCCGTGGTATATTTGTTGTATGTTTTTTGTTACATTGTAACCCCATTCTTCCCCACTCCCCCCATAATTTTTTCATTTTAAACACTGCTTTTCAACGTAATGTTTATTTTTCATAATTGTCAGAAATGGTATGTTTTCACTCCCAAAATCTATTATTTATTTCGTATATTAATTTATTTAGTACGTTTGTATCTCACTTTCTCCTTGATGGGGACCCAAAGCAGCTAACAATGTGGAAAAAGAAAAAATTCAGCGGAACAAACAAGAAAAGGAAGTGAGGCTTCAGATTGCCAAAGGGGTCTTGTCTCTCCACTGGGTGATCTTCTGCCTAGCTCTAGGCTCCAATCCTCAGACTAAGGGGCATGAGACAAGTCCCTTGTCTCATGCCTCTGGGCTAGGGTCGCTGTAATGTAGTATGCTCTGTGTTCTAACCAGTCTGCCATGTGCTCCCAGGTAATGGCGCCCGCCGCATGGCCAGAGCACATGGTCAGGCAGAGAGGGGAGCTTGAATCCGGAGGAACAATAGACGTCTGGATTCAAAGCCTCCACCAATGTGGGACCTAGGTTCTCCCTGGAGAGCCAATGCAATCAAAGGCTCCTCCAGGGAACCTATGACAAACATGCACATATGTTAAGCCCCTATCAGGTCTTTTGGGTGCGGCTGGAGGTGTGGCTCCGGCCAGCATATAATGAGGGACCTGGAGCCCTGGAAGCATGCTTGTTCTGACCATCTACTGGGCATGCTGAATCACTCGATAAAGGCTTCATGATTTCACCGTTCCTGGTCTCCTGAGTCCAGTACTCTTCAGTCGCCAACCTCAGCTGGAAATCTCCCACTATTACAACTGGTCTCGAGGCAGTGGAGAGCAGTTCACCTGGAGAAAATGGCCACTCTGGAAGTTGGACTCTATGAATTATACCACATTGAAGTCCCTCCCCTTCCCAAACACCCTAAAATCTCCAGTTACTTTCCAGCCCAGACCTGGTGACCCTACTCTGGGTCTGTCTAGACTCTGCAAAAGAGAACAAATTTGGTGAGGTATTACTCAGCTGCAGCTGACTAGCAGGATTGTCTCTGGTTCCTCTACGGTTGCCAGCTCCAGGGTGGGAAATACCTGGAGATTTTGGGGGTGGAATCTGAGGAAGGCAGGGTTTGAGGTGGGGAGGGACTTCAAGGTGATATAATGTCATACCTTCCAAAGTGGCCATTTTCTCCAGGTGAACTGATCTCTGTTGCCTGGAGATGAGTTGAAATACTGAGAGATCTCTAGCCACCACCTGGAGGCTGGCAACCCTAGGTTCCTCCCCTGCCAGAGTGAGGTAGCAAGGGGCTAACAGCATTTTTCAGATATATATGAGTCATACAACGGTCACTTTCCAAGCTTGGCCCTTCCCTTTCCTCCCTCCCCCCACCCTCGGATATTATGTACCAATGCTGAGCACAGTGCGGGCTTTGCTCTCCTCAGCTTTCTCCTCCTTCCCAGTGTATTTTGAAATAGCGGGCCAGAAAATTATTTATTTATTTATTTATTTATTTATTTCTATCCCACCCTCCCCTGCAGCAGCCTCAGGGTGGGTCACAACATTGCATTAAACATTTCATTAAGAAGAAGAGCAAGAAGAGACTGGATTTATACCCCACTCTTCACTACCTGAAGGAGTCCCAGAGTGGCTTACAATCGCCTTTCCCTTCCCCTCCCCACCACAGACAACCTGTGAAGTAGGTGGGGCTGAGAGAGCTCTCTTGAGAACCGCCCTTGAGAGAAAAGCTCTGAAAGAACTTGTAACTGACCCAGTGCGGGCTCACATCCATCCAGTGCTGCGTGAACTGCACAGGCTGTCTACTGAATTCTGGATCCGTTTCAAGGTGCTGGTGCTTACCTTTAAAGCCCTATACGGCCAGGGGCCAGCATACCTTCGAGACAGCCTCTCCCCATATGAGCCCTGGTGGACACTGAGGTCTATGAATCAACATCTTTTGGTAGTCCCTGGCCCCAGGGACGTCCAAGTGGCCTCAACTAGGGCCAGGGCCTTTTCGACCCTAGCCCCTACCTGGCGGAATGAGCTCCCGTATGAGATCAGGGCCCTGCGGGATCTATTGCAGTTCTGCAAGGCCTGCAAGACGGAGCTCTTCCGCCAGGCCTTTGGTTGAGGTGGCAGGTGTCCCTTCCCTTTCCTGGCTATCCCCTCCTCAGCAGCCTGGATCTTAACCTCAGTACTGCTGAATTGACATTGGTGGCCGGATTTTAAGATCAGTACTGCTGGTCAGAATTAGTCATCGCACGGTATATTGTGGTTTTACTGTTTTAATTGTTATTTTAATTATTGTTTTAATGGTATCATATTGAGACTGTTATGAACCGCCCTGAGCCCATCCACAGGGAGGGCAGTATACAATTCCAACAAATAAATAAAGGTCACACCAGCAGCTGCAAATAGAGGAGTGGAGAATCAAACCCGGTGCTCCCGGATTAGAGTCAACGCCCCTAACCACTACACGAAACTTGCTCTTAAGTAATCATAAATTAAACATAATAGCATTAAGACATAAGATATAAAACGTAAAATAGAAAGCCAAATTTAAATCCAGTCAAAGGGATGGCAACCAGTGTTCCCTCTAAGCTGAGTTAGTGTGAGCTAGCTCACAGCTTTTTATCCTCCGGCTCACACACGTTTATCTTAGCTCAGGAAGGAGAGCTCCAGAGCCAACTCATTGATGCAGCAGCCAAATCACTCACTCACAACTTTAATGCCAGCAGCTCACAAAGTAGAATTTTTGCTCACAAGACTCCACAGCTTAGAGGGAGCACTGGTTTGGCAACTATTCAAGGCAGTTCATAGCGTCTCCTGTGCAATGCTGACATAGGTGATGGTAGTTCATAACAAGCAGTTTTCTGACGATGCTCTGTTGACCTCCATTGGGCAGGGCACATTGTAAGGTACACTGTAAGCACTGTAGCAGCGTGAGTACGGGAGGCCGAGATGGTGGATGTCCACTGTCTCAGCCAAAGGCCTGGCAGAACAGCTCCATTTTACAGGCCCTGCGGAATTGTAACAAGTCCCACAGGGCCCTGATTTCAAGTGGGAGCATGTTCCACCAGGTTGGAGCCAGGGCAGAAAAGGCTCTGACCCTCTTTGAGCCTAAGCGGGTGTCTTTTGAGCTGGGGGCTGCTGGGAGATATGGCTTTGAAGGTTAATATCATAACCTTGAACCAGATTCAGTACTCCACTGGCCAGTGCAATTGGCGTAACACTGGCTGAATGTGTGCCCACACAGACATCGCCGTCCGCAGGCATGCTGCTGCATTTTGCTCTAGCTGCAGTTTCTGAATAAGGTTCAAGGGCAGCCCCATATAGCGTGAGTTACAGTGATTCAGCCTGGAAGTGACCACTGGATAGATCACTGTATAGCTAAGTCCTGGGAGGTGAGAGAGGGAACCAGTTGCCTGACCAACCAAAGATGGTAGAAGGCTGACCTGGCAACAGTGGTGACCCGGGCATCCATGGAAAGTGAGGCATCCAGTATCACCCCTAGGCTCCTCGCCTTTGGTGCTGGCATCAACAGTGCCCCGCCAAGAGTTGGGAACCAGATTGCCGATCCCAGACCCCCCACGACTCAGGTACAGGACTTCACTGGAAGTTTATTTGGGGGAGGGGGACTTGTGTTTGGGGTCCCCCGACAGGGAGGCCTTCTGGTATCTAGTCTGTAGGGTTGCCAGCCTCCAGGTGGCACCTGGAGATCCCCTGCTATTACAGTTGATCTTCAGACAACCAACATCTGTTCCTCTGGAGAAAATGGCTGCTTCGAAGGGTAGATGTTATGGCATTATACCCTGCTGAGGACCCCACCCTCCCCAGGCTCCACCGCAAACCCCCCAGGTTTCATTGCTCACTGGCATCTCAGGCCCTGGGGGGAGGATCTGGGGGGGGGCACAGGCTGGCATTGCCAACACACGTACATCACTTCTGGTAAAAACTAGAAGTGACACGTCAGATGTTCTAAGACTTTGCAAAAAAAAAAAACCCTCTATGGTAAAATTGGAAGTGGTGAAAGAGCAGCAGCACAATGCTGGTGCATTATGCCATTCCCCCCCCCACACACACACACACAGTTTGCTTCCAGGGTTTGCTGGCTGCAGCCTGTGGACCCTGTTCCCCAACTCAACTCACCTTCCGTGCAGTCCTGCAGCAGCTCCAGGGGGTGTCATTTTAAAAGATCAGAGGAAGCCCTTTTCAGCTCAGAACGGTGGCTTGGGAGGGAAGACGGCCTCCCGCCATCCCCACACATCCCTATACAGAAGCTGAAACGAACCCCCACCACCACCAGCAGGGAGTTCTTTACATCACTTTGGCACTGCACGTCTTCCCAGCAAGGGAGGGAAGATATTATTCTAACATCCCCTGCCCTGATTTTAAAAAATGCAAAGGTTTATGTGGTCTTGAATTACCCACTTTAAGATGATTCTTTCAATCTGAATATTTAGTACCAAAGGCCGGGATTATTCCCCACCTAGCTGCTGGTCCAAACTAGGTGTTCTTCTTTTGTGACTAGAGAAACTGGCAACCCGCCAAATCTATTTTTACCAAAAGTAATATATGTCCTGCGCTCAGAGCTGGCGAGATTACTTAAAATAAGCCTCTTAGTACTCTCTCACCCAATCGCTCCTCGGCCCAACTTTCTGAGCAGTCTCCTCCTCTCACACACAAAAACATGCATGTGTTAAATCAAGATATCATTGTTCCGCCCGAAATTTAGCGAATACTATTCGTGTCAATGACAGCAATTTCTTTCCATCCTTCCTTTTCACAGGGAGCCAATGCCAAATTCAACCTCCGCCTTGTTGGCCCTGGCGGCATCTTCCGTGTTGTCCCTCAAACCGTCCTGAACGAAGCGCAGGTCACCATAATAGTAGAAAACTCTGAGGCCATAGACTATGAAAAATTCCAGGTTTTATCCTTCAAGGTATTGTGACTACTTCTTTCTTCTCTGGTTATGGAACAGCAGGAGGAGGAGGACAGGGACGGGGTGGGGACTGGGAGGGGAAGGGGCAAGGCACATTCGGGAGGGGGCGTCGCCCCAAGAGCTGGCCCCCTCGGCTATGGGCCTGGGTCAGAGGATTCTTGGTGTCTGGAGACCAAGACAAACCTCTGTGTAAGGGTTTGAGGACTGAAGCTCTGGTCCCCAAAGGCATTGTGGGGAGTTGGACAGCCACTACAGCTGCCTCTTTGCTCAAACCAGGTGTGTCCGAGCCCAAACAACTGCCTATGGTGACCATTCTCCATACCCAGGCTTCATAAAGCCAGGAAACATGGATGGAAGGTTGGAAAGGGGAGGTCGAATGAGACAGAATATCCTCTTTGCTCTGCCCCACTGCATCCTTCTCTGCCAAATATTTATTTCATAGGCTCCCCCATGTACTATTTTGATCTAAGAGGCATGGATGACCTGCCACATGACTAGGGTTGCCAGGCCCCCCAGCCACCAGCCGGGGATTGGGGGGAGTAGGGCTGCCACCTGCAGGTTGAGAAACTGGTGGAGATTTGGGGATGGATCCTGGGGAGGACAGGGACTTCAGTGGGGTCCAATGCCAAAGCATTCATTTTCCCCAGGGAAACTGGTCTCTGTGGTCTGGGGATGAACTATAGTTCTGGGGGATCCCACCTGGAGGCTGGCATCCCTCCACATGACCAGTTTACTGTTCTTCAGAGCATCAATACACTTGACAGTTTGTGCTCACATTCAGGGTTGCCAACTCCAGGCCTGGAGTTTGATATATCCTTATTTGTTTCCCAAGTCAGACTGGCCAATAACCGTGCCTAGAGTCAATGCAGTTTAGTGGTTAGAGTGTCAGGCTAGGATCCCAGAGAGCCAGGTTCAAATCCCCACTCTGCCGTGGAAGCTTGCTGGGTGACCTGAGGCCAATCGCATCCTCTCCGCCTCACCTCTCTCACAGTATTGCGGTGAGGATAAAATGGAGGCGGGGAAACTGCTGAAAGGCACTTTGGGTCCCCATTAGGGTTGCCAGCTCTGGGATGGGCAATACCCGGAGATTTGGGAGGGTGGAGCCCTTTGGGAGGCGGGGCTTGGGGCGGGAAGGGACCTCAGTTGGGTATAAAGCCACAAAATCCATCCTCCAAAGCAGCCATTTTTTTTCTCCAGGGGAACTCACCTTAGTTGTCTGGCGATCAATAGTAATAGTGGAAGATTTTGAAGTGCCACCTGGAGGCTGACAACCCTAGTCCCCATTGGGGAGAACGAAGTGCATAGTTTGTCCCTTGGCTCATTTACTGGAGAGGCCGGAATATCCCTTACTGCGTTGCAACCCCTGTGGTCTGTTCTGTGCTCCTGGCGTGCAGTGTTCTGGATTATGTGGATTTATCTGCTGGGGATGTCATGAGCCTATTTCTGTCGGTTAGAAGAGCGCCGGCTTTCATTGCCTTCTGCTCCTTCAGAGTCCTGTCGGGGTCCCTGCTTGCCATTTTCACAGGGTTTAGATGAAGCAGGTGCAGTCAGAATGCAAAGGATAATGGTTCTTATTAAAATGAGAAGATTCACAGGTTATGAAGCAATGTCCAAGTGTGCACGGGTAGAGAAATGACACACTGTGGCCTCATGAATACTAATGGAATTCAGCATGATTAACACTACAACTGTAAACACCAGAGGAAGTAATTAAAGGAGAAAAGAGTATGTTTCTTTTTTTTACTTAAGATATTGCCCACTTTGTCTTGGGCAAAATTATCCCTCTCACCCCCAACCCCACCACAAGAGACTGAGGACAAACTGCAAAGGGCTTTGCTACAAATTGAGAGCTGGCTTCTAAATCCCAAATTGTTGGAGAGAGAGGAAGTTAGACTCGGATTAACCATTTCATGTGTGCCCGAAGCAAAAAATCCCCATTAACATTATTGGGGTTCAGATGTTCACATGACATTTCAGGTTTCAAAAATATAGATTTTAAAAACAGCAACAACAGACGCCTCTAAGATAGTTGGCCTACCAATTATACATAGCTAATTTGTAGATGGTCCGTATGGTCAAAGCCATAGTATTCCCAGTAGTGATGTATGGCTGCGAGAGCTGGACTATAAGGAAAGCCGAGTGCTGAAGAATAGATTCTTTCAAATTATGGTGCTGGAGAAGACTCTTGAGAGTCCCTTGGACTGCAAGGAGATCAAATCAGTCAATCCTAAAGGAAATCTACCCTGACTGTTCCCTGGAAGGCCAGATACTGAAGCTGAAGCTCAAAATACTCTGGCCACCAAATGAGAAGGGAGCACTCCCTGGAGAAGACCCTGATGCTGGGAAAGACTGAAGGTCAAAGAAGAAGGGGACAGCAAAAGATGAGATGGTTAGACAGTGTCATCGATGCAACAAACATGAAATTAAGCAAACTTCAGAACATGACAGAAGACAGGAGGGCCTGGCGTGATGTGGTCCATGGGGTCGCGAAGAGTCGGACTCGACTGTGCGACTGAACAACAACAATTTGTAGACGAGCTTTAATGTATGCCTTTCCCAGTTATTTGATTATACTTAGTGGAGACAATGTATAATTGACTTTCATTGGCCCCTTTCACATTACAGTTCTAAACCGGATGTTATTCGTTGTTGGCCCTGTTTCGAGTAAAGTGACACAGGGACGGGAATCAAGGCATTTCAGTGGTGCTACTATAACACTAAAGTGCTATAGTGGTATAGTGCAATAGTGCTCAGCATAGAAGGTTAAAAAGGGTGGGGCATTATAGGAAGCACTATGGACATTTTAAACAGCACACCACTGCGATGATGACGGTAGTGGTGGCGATTATCATGATGATTTATTCGATTTATCAGTCACCCTATCCCAGGTTATGCTGGGCTCTGGGCGACAGAGTAAAAGATCCCAGATGGCAATTTACAATTTCCTATTCCCTTCATTCCCTTCCTGGACTGCCTAGCTGTTGGGTGGGAGGGGAGAGGGAAACTTACACAAAATATATATAGGAAGAAGAGGGAAAGGGTGTCATCCAATGCAACCAACCATTGCTGCCCTCAACCAAAAGCCCAGCAGAACATCTCTGCCTTACAGGCCCTGCAGAATTGCTTAAGATCCCCCAGGACCCTGGTGTCATTGAGCAGAGAGTTCCACCAGGTTGGGGCCAGGACTGAGACGTGCAACGAAAAGGTAGAAAATGACGGAAGCAGTTTCCCTCAAAAGCAGATCAACCACGCATTGCTAACCTGACACAAGCAGGTTTGTAAATTCCGCCAGCAGCCGGTTACTAAAACGGGTCTGTCTGAAATGACAGAAAAAAATCCATTAGTAACCAGTTATGAAAACAAATGACAAAGGCAGTTTGAAAAGGACCTTTATCGTATGCCCCATTTCATTAGAGTTGAAGGCAGGGGTCATTTCGCAGAAAAAGAGGTGCAGGAGCTCATTAGCATAACTTATTTGCATATGCTACACCACCTGACATCACCAGAAGTATGTCAGGAGGCAAGAAAGCAAGAAGAGAGAGAGAGAGAGAGAGAGAGAGAGAGAGAGAGAGAGAGAGAGAGAAAGAAAGAAAGAAAGAAAGAAAGAAAGAAAGAAAGAAAGAAAGAAAGAAAGAAAGAAAGAAAGAAAGAAAGAAAGAAAAAGCTGGCTGAAAGGGGACAGCTACTAACCCAAGCCTCAGAAATACCACTATCCTGGGAAGACAGCTTCAGTGGTGGCTGACGCCTTCAGAAGGCTGGTCAGAGGAACAAGGACCTTTCCAGGGTATGGGGTCATTTTGCTGCAGCCATGACACAAACAGGCATTCCCCCACAGGGGGGGCTGGCACCAATTCCCAGAGCTGAGCTCCCCCGAGCTCCTGCTCGTAATGACCCCTGGTTGAAGGCATTAATCAGAGATGGGTATGGGACCTTAGAGTTCAGATCCTGAAATGCTGATGGAAGAAAGCTGACTTCTATGTGCCCTGGCCCTAGGATTGTCAACCTCTAAGTGGGGCTGGAGTTCTCCAAGAATTACCATTAGTCTTATTGGGTTCCCAACACTATCTTGCCAAATGCTAGGAGATTTTTTTGGGGGAGGGGGCACTGCCTGGGGAGGGCAAAGATTGAGAAGGACATGATGTAACTTCTGGGTGCTGTTCTAGGCTGCCTCCTCTTTTTTCTATGGTCTTTACCACAAAAACTGGGGAAATTCCTACAGCACCATTATGTGGAAGCCATTTTTTCACCTGTTCCTCAGTTTCTGCAGTGGGAAAATTAGGAATTTTCATCCTCAGTCTGTCTCAAACAGGACACAGTATCTTGTTCCTAGACACTTAAAGGCTGGACAGCCTATCCAATTACCATGTCAGATTGCTCTGGGAAGCCATTGAAATCATAAACATAAACACAATTTCAACAGGAAAGAAGAGCGTTTGAAAATAAATAGGGCATGGTTTCCTGTCCTGAAAAACACAAAAGGCTCTACTTCTGACAATAGTACTACAGATAAGATTAGAATTTCAACAGCCAATCCATATGCAAAAGAACCTCCTCAGGAAAGCTCCTCTATTAGCATGTCCCAGCCTGGGGAACTCCTACAAGATAATGACTCAGCCCTACCCCACCTTCCTGAATAGATATAAATTACCTGCCTAACATTTTTCTTCTCACATTGACACAGAGAGTACTCCATCTTTCTGTGTTATACCTCTGAGGATGCCAGTCACAGCTGCTGGCGAAACGTCAGGTCCTACAATGCCAAGGCCACGGCAGTACAGCTCAGAAAATCTACAACAACTAATGATCTCTGGCCATGAAAACCTTCGACAACATATTAATTTTCACTCCATTTACAAAAATTCCTTCGATCCAGGGCACTTTTCCGTGGGATCCATCCTATGAAATATAGCCGCAGCAACGTGGCAAGGATCCAGGGCACTGGGAAAACAGCCAAGATGACAGTGGTTCATTGGGCGAATCTGTCACTTTAGGCCATGCTTGGAAACAGTATGCAAGAGCTGCAAGTGAGCAGAGCTCCCCATTTGCTGTGAATCTGGAGCACATAAAATAAAAACTGTGTATTAATGACAGTGCTGGTGCAGGATTCAGCTTCCTGAGAACGTCTGCATTCATCGTTTATTTAAAAAAAGGTAATGATGTCAAAAAGTCTGAAAATAATGAACTCGTAATAGGAATTTTTCCTGCTCATAATACTGGTTTTTATTGCAAGTCTATCCTTCTTCCTCTGACATTATTACCCCATTTGCAATTAAAAACTAGATGTATTTTGAGCTTCTGTGCAGCATTTGTGCCTTCCTGGTCAGCATTCATCAGCCAAGGCCAGTCACTGCTTTAGGGGCATGCTGGGAAGTCGATTCCTTCGCCCCTTCTCGGTCTCGGCACTCTGACTGCTGACAGTGACATGAGCTTTTTGCAAATGCAATGTCCAGCTCTTTCCTCTTCTTCCTCTATGAGGGGATCCATGCTGGCAAATATGGGTTGTGTGTAAAGAGCCTGCCAGGGGACAAGGTGTTTCTTTAAATATTTATAACCCTACTTTCCCCCCCAATGGGAACCCAAAAACACCTTACGTTGCTTTTCCTCCATTTTGTCCTCACAGCAACAATTCTGTGTGGTGGCTCAGGCAGAGAGAGAGGAAGAGAGATTGACCCAGGGTCACAAACTGAGTTTCCCATGGCAGAGTGGTGATTCAAACCTAGATTTTCCAGACCACTGTCCAACTCTCTAACCACTACACCATGCTTGCGTTGCGACACACAATGCATACAGAAGGACAGGAAGCTGTTATGAGTAAGCTTGACCAGTTGGAAATCAGCCTGGAGGAAGACTCAGGTGTCACAGAACCTGGGTCCAGTTCACAAGAAACAGCTGAGGAGAGACAGGATCTCCAAGATTCATCGCCAATAGCTGCCTTTGACCCCTCCAAGCAGACCACGGGAGGGAATGATGAAGCACAGCTGTTGCAGGAACAGTCTTCTGACTTCTCCTCCATCGGAGAACAGCACCCAAACTCACCTCCAACTTACAGGGCGAAGGCGCAGTGCGCATCTCTTGCCTCAGCGGCGGCATTTGGCTAACAGTAGGCCTGAGTGATTGCAGGACTTTTCCTTGTGTAAATCAGCTTGTTGTGAAAAACTTATTTAAGCCAAGCTGACATGCTTTCAAGCCATGAAAGCAACGTGTCCCATAACTGTGAACCTAGCAGCCACAGCTCCTGTCTTGCCTTGTACCCTGTGATCTTTGGACTGACCTTGGACTTCGCTATCTGGACTGCCCTCTGATTCTGCATCTCGGACCTGTCTGCACCTGGAGGATTAACGACCCTTGGACTGGCTTTGACTTCGCTTTCTGGACTGCTCTGGCATTGCATCTCTGCTTTGGTGCCTGCTTTGCCTGCTGGACCAGGACAGTAGCATCTGAGAGAATGTCCCAGTGAATATAATCCACAACAGGTCTTGTAAATAAAAGTCCTTTACTTGCAGAAAAGATTATTGGAGTCATACACTTCTTCGGTTAGCAATGAGATGCTTTGGGTTACATGCATTGATATACTAAACTCATAAACGGCTACAGACATTCTGCCAATCAGACTACAGTTCTTTAGGCGCACAAAAAGAAGGAGTAGCAGTTCCCATAGAATACGCAGGAAGACCTTTTCTCAGGGAATAAGGATGCTGAACATTCTAAAAATTAGTTCACAGAGACCTGAGATCATAACATCAGAACAGTTTCTCTCCACACGAGAGCCTTTCATGTTCAAGGACAAGACACAAGATAACTGGCCAGAAGGTAGCTAACTGTTTACGCAGGCACGGGTAGCATGCCAAGCAAAGCATAAGCAAAACGAGCAAGGAGGGGGGTAGCGGGCTGAGCGCTGGCTGACTCCGCATTCCTAGGGGCTGGGTAGGAGTCCCATTGTGAACTCCCGGGCAAGACCTGTGGAGAGGCTTAAAGCACAGTTAAATGAGGGTAGGCTCAGAGCAAGATTAACATACTGGTATGGCGTAGACACACAAGAACATATGGCAGGCACTGACAGCATCTGCACTACCATTCCCAAATGGCAAAGGAATAATGTGCGTGTGCAAAAAAAAAAAAAAGTGAGCTAATTTAGAATGAAAGGGCAGTCTTTTCTCCTGGCGTTTACAGGTGCCATTTGTAATGGACAACCAAACTCTGATTCACGGTGTGGGGAGTTTGCCTGTCCCTTTAAAGAAAGTCTCTAGTACTTATGGCTGCAAAACTATATGGGCACGAGGCAATGCTTGCTGAAATCTCAGACACCAGATTGGTGGGTAACTAAGGTTTCTAAGCCAATATTGGTGGGGAACTAAGCCAAGGCCGGAGTTTCAGGGCTCACTGTACCTCTCGTCCCTTCCCCCATGACTACGAGGAGCAGAATTAAACATGCAAAGTAGTAACACCGGCAGAATCAATTATGCAAAAAGAGAGAGATGTTGCTGATGTAGCTGATCACCGTATAGTTCCCATCAAGTTTGACGGTGGTATACAGTGGAATCCACACTTCCATGGATTCAGAAGGGGGTTGCAGGCAGGGAGGGGCACCAACTGGTCCATGGACCTAATTCCATCACAGACCGGGGGCCAGTTCATGGACCGTTCGCCTGGTCCATACATTTGCAGTTTTGACGGACCATGCATGGACTGCAGGGTTTTTTTTAAAGGAAGTCCATTTGGTCCATTGGAGGAGTCCATGGGCCACACATGCTGGTGCCCAGGGAACCCTTTGAAGCTGTGCCGCCCCTGCAGTACACCACAAGTGAGCTCAAGATGAATTTAAATGCCTTCTGGACCCATTTCCAGGTTATGCTGCCACTGCAGCACACCACCAGTGAGCTCAGGAGGCATTTAAATGCCTCCTGAGCTCACTGGCATTGCACTGCAGCAGCAGCACAACCCAGAAGAGTTCACTGGCGTTGCACCACAGTGGCAGTGTGACCTAGAAGTAAGCTCAGGAGGCATTTAAATTCCCCCTGAGCTCACTGGCATTGTGGCGCCATGGCATCCTGACCTGGAAGTGGGCTCAGAAGGCATTTAAATGTCTCCTGGGCTCACTAGCATCACGCCACTGCAGCCATCCCACTGTGCCATTGTTTTTTCTTTGATTCTGCATCCTGTGAGGACTTGTGCAGGTCATTTAATTCCCCCCCCCTCCCCGTATCCACTTCTGCAAAGTATGTCTTCTTCCTGACCCCCTGGCATCATGGACCTCGCAAGCCACAAACTAGTTAGTGAACCAGAAAACTCCATGGAAGTTCATGGTTTGCACCACAAACTTCCCATGAGCCTCCATTTTCCCAGCCCGTGCCCATCCCTAGTTGCCGGCTCAAATGCCTGTAGCAATCATTCAAATAACCAGAGCTATTTTTGGGCAGGAACGCACAGGAACGGGGTTCCATCTGGCTTCCAAGTTGGCCACACCTACCGTCTCCCCTCCCTCGGGTTCCCCAGATGCCTCGCAAGCCGAGGGGCGCCTGGGGAAGCCAAGCCAATCCCAGGGAGGGAAGGCAGTTTAAATTGCCTCCCCTCTTGGGGAAGCTGATCCAGAAACTGCCTTCCTTCCCTCGGGTTCCCCAGCTGCCCCACAAGCTGCAGGGCACCTGGGAAAGCTGATCCTGGGAGGGAGCTGCGCTGTCAGGGGTGTGGCCTAATATGCTAATGAGTTTGCTGTTGGGTGTGACCTATTATGCTAATGAGCTCCTGCTGGGCTTTTTCTACAAAAAAAAGCCCTGCAAATGACATATTGTCCAGAAAAGCATATTTTAAAGTTTTTTAGGACATGCATATATACAGATTTTAATAGCCTTTGATGGCTGTATAAAACTCAACCTTTTGAAGCTACTATGGTTTCTTTTTTTTCTGTTCTGCGTTAGTTGATGTGATTCTGCAACCTGAAAAGAACAAAGGGCTGCCCCACTTGAAGCAAAGAGACAAAGAAGAAACAGTGGTTGAGTAGGAAGAAATTCTTTATTCCAAATATACCCCTATGCATTTCATACCAAGCTTCTTCAGGAGGGTTTGTAGAATGTAAAGAGAGCAGCAACTGAAGAACCTTGATGCAAAATGTGTAGGGGTACTGATATTTGGGGGAAAGAATTTCTTCCCACTGCACCATTGTTTTTTCTTTGATTCTGCAGCATCCAAGGACTTGTGCGGCTCATTTCATTTCCCCCTGTATCCACTTCTGCAAAATATTTCCTCTTCCTCTCCTCCTGGCAGTCCCGTAGCCTCTCCCCTGCCCTGCTTTCTTCTCTCTTTTCCATTCACCTTTCTTTTTTATTTATTATTCATTCATCTTATCTTTCTCCCCAACGAGGACCCAAAGCAGCTTACGTCATCCTCTTCCTCGCCTCCACTGAGTCCTCACAACAATCCTGTGAGGTAGATAAGGTTAAGCAAAAGTGACTGGCCCAAGGCCATCCGGCAAGCTTCCATGGCAGAGTGGGGATTTGAACCTGGGTCACCCAAATCCTAGTCTGACACTCTGAACACTCCGGCTCCTTCCATCCCCCTGGCAGCCTCTCCCTGGGAAATGTCTGACCAAGCTGCGAAAGTCACGGGGTAGCAAGTCACTCAGGCGAGCTCTGCCGTAGCTACTGCTGGACCTGGCCAAGTCAGCCAAGTTGGGTGGAGGCTGTCCCGGGGCCCAAGTGGGTGGAGTAGCATTCTCAAAGCCACCACTGCGCTTGGGCAAGTTGCACAAATTGCATGGTAGCCAGTTGCCTGGTGGTTGCTCCTGGGCACGGCCCCCACGAGTCTTCCTTCCAGGTAGGGTTGCCAGCTCTGGGTTGGGAAATATCTGAAGATTTTGGGGGGTGGAGCCTGAGGAGGGCAGAGTTTGGGCAGGGGAGGGACTTCAGTGGGGTATAATGCCGCGGAGTCTGCCTTCCAAAGCAACCGCTTTCTCCAGGTGAACTGATCTTTGATGCCTGGAGATAAGTTGTAATCCCAAAAGATCTCCAGCTACCATCTGGAGATGGCAACCCTACCTCTAGGGCAGTAGGGAGAGGGGCATGGATGAACGTGGAGGCCTAAATAGCCCTGGAAAGGGCCTTGTCCCCTCCCTAGGGTTGCTAGGTCTGGGTTGGAAAATACCTGGAGACTTCGGGGGTGGATCCAGGAGAGGGCGGGGTTTGGGGAGAGGAGAGGCCTCAGCATGGTACAATGCCATAGAGTCCACCCTTCAAAGCAGCCATTTTCTCCAGGGGAGATGATCTCTGTCAGCTGGAAATTTGTAAAAGCGGGAGATCTCCAGGTCCCACCTGGAGGCTGGCAATCCTCCCCTCCCCCTTAACTTTTATTGACAGAACCCAAATTTTAAAGGCTGGCAATATTGTTGTATATGTCTAGCAACCCTCGCAATGGCCACTGAGGTCTCAGAGGACATTCATTTCTTAAAGGTAAAAGTGTAATTGGGGGGGGGGGGGTTTAACCCCTATGTTTCATTTTGTATTTAGGTTTCAGATTTTTCTGCAAACCTGGGGTTTTTCTCAGATTTGTAGAGATATCTGTCATACCTGTCCGTGTCTCTTATTTACAAATCATATTTGTTACTTCTGTGCAGGACACATTTTTTGCATTTCTTGCTAACTCTTGAAACGGTCATTCGTATTCTCTCTTTAGCTGCTTGCAATAGAAGTGAACACTCCTGAGAAGTTTAGTTCAACAGCTGATATTGTGATACATCTCTTGGATACCAATGACAATGTCCCAAAGTTTTCATCAGAATACTACATCGCTCGGATTCCAGAGAATTCCCCTGGGGGTTCCAATGTAGTGGCTGTAACAGTAAGTATGATTCGGTTCTCTAAAGTCATGCTGTATTTCAACAATTAATTTTCTTATCGTAATTTTCTTAGTATCACCGACTGCTGCTCATATTATTATTACATCCAAGCCAGTTCTTTAAATACACACACACTAGGAATAAGGCCCGTTGTGAAAATAAATACAACAGGCTCTAGAAAGAGGCTCTGGGAAAGTGCCAAGGCCTTGGGCACTCAGTGTCAATTAGTTGTGGTAACCTCAGCAGGGTATAATGACACAGAGTTCACCATTTTCTCCAGTGGAACTGCTACCTGAAGAGCAGTTGTAATTCTGAGTGATCTCTGGCCCATACCTGGAGACTGGCAACAGTGGTTCCCCAAGAGGGAATAGCTGGTTTGGAGGGCAGAGTCTATGGCATTGTACCTGTCTGAGGCCCCACCCCTCTTCAAACTTCACCCTCTCCAGGCTCCATCCCTCAAATCTCCGAGAATTCTCCACTTGGAGTTGGCAACCCTATCTCCTTCCCAGGCAAGCATCAACCTATAGGGTTGCCAAGTCTTGAAAACTCACTGGTGGGGGGGAGTCCTCCTCTCGCTGGGAGTTTCTTCTGGCGCGCGCACCCATCGACATCACCGGAAGTGACACAGCACGTTGGGGGCGTTGCCCTGGCAACGCCCCAATGTGCTGTGTCACTTCTGGTGACATCATTACGTCGTCCTTGCTGGATGACGTCAGGGGTGGGGTTCCCCCCGCCGGCCAAATGCTGGCCGGCGGATCGGGAACCCCTTTAGCGGGGGATGCCCCGCCCCCCGGGCTGACTTGGCAGCCCTATCAACCTACCTTAATTTCTCCCTCACTGTTCAGCTTTCCATCTTCCCTCCCCCCACCTGCAGCCTCTACCGTGCTCTGAAGCCCTGACTGCCACGTCACCATCTTTTCCCTCTTTTCCCACACTTTTTGGCCTTGTGGCAGTTGAGAACTGTGGCCCAGCAGATGAGGAAGCCCCATTCAACCCAGTGAGTGATACCCTTGCAGACCCCTCCCTGGAACTACAGCTCAATTGAACCTTATGGGGGAACATTTTAAACAAACAACCACAGACAGCAGCCATCTTAGAAACACAGGTAACTGCCATTTCGTTACACCTACCAACAGCCACTGAGAGAACAGTTGGTCCCACACAGGAGGCAAGCAGGAGAAGCACCTTCATCAAGAGAGAAAGCCATCTGCCAGTAATTCTGAGAGGGCACAGTGGCTGAAGGAGTGTGCGGGGAAGAGAAGCAGACCCAGCACACAGCCAATGGCATGCGAGTACTCAGAGCGAATGGATAGGGACAGCTTCTGAGTGACACAGCAGGGAGTCAACTGATTTTGGATCATGTGGAATGTTCAGGGGAGTCCATGGTGAAAACAGAATTATATATAACTGGAGGACGAGAGTTCAGGTATTGAAGCAGAGCCGTGTGTGAACCCCAAATTAAGCTAAAAGAGACATTCAAAATGGTGCATTCAAATACTACAAGTTTAATTAGGTACTTCGCCTTTTGAATTTTAGTTCTGAGTTTCAAGAATCTTTCTTTAATGGTCTCAGTACTTCATCAAATACAATTCCTAGGATTCTTGGGGGGGTGGAATCCATAGCAATTGAATGGTTATAAAACTGATACAATTTTAAAGTATAATATATTCCCTTGAAGACAACCAGCATTTTCTTTACTGTCTATTGTTTACAGGGTGGATGTAAATGTTTAAAGTAAAGGTTTCCCTTGCTCGAAAGTCAGTCAGATCCGACTCGAGCGGGCAGTTCTCATCTCCATTTCCAAGCCAAAGAGCCAGCGCTGTCTGAAGATGTTTCCATGGTCATGTGTCTGGCATGACTAAATGCCAAGGCACACAGAATGCTGTTACTTTCTCCACCTATTTATCTACTTGCAATTTCTTGCTTTCAAACTGCTAGGTTGGCAGGAGCTGGGGCCAGAGATGGGAGCTCACTCCGTCACGCGGCACTCGGGTCTCGAACTGCCAAGCTACCGACCTTCCGGTCTGCAGCTCAGTGTCTTAACCTCAGAGCCACCGCAGCCCCTTTCTAAATGTTTAGCAGATGGGAAAATAGTAGAATATCAGCCAGCTTCCTTAGTTTCCAGACACCCAGTCTCCTTAATGCTTAGACATTTTTGTTGCAATATATCAGAGGAATATGGAACACTTTCTATAAATTCAGTCTTAAAACCCAGTAATAGCACAGATCTCAGGTGAGGGGAGCCACCCAGTGTCCATATCAGGTTATGCAGTTAGTTCTGGTGATCTGAGTGGAACTCTTGGCCTTTTCTTTCTGTGTTCCACTTGTCTAGATTAATGGGGACATGATCCCAATTCTGGTGTCCCACACATCTCAGAAGTCACACTTGCCTGCAAATTCTTTACAAAGAGATGCTGGTACACACTCCATAAGGCAGCACTTGGGTCTAAGCCATTCTCTTTCTTATGTACAACTCACTATCAGTATTTGTACATCCCCATGTGCACACTGAAAAGGGACAGGTATGGACACTGCAAGGTTATCTGAAAGCTGGACTTCATGTTGAGGCGAAAAGACAAGCAGCCTTCTCATAGAGCTAACACTGGAAATGTTACCATTACTACCTGTTGTACTAAGATGAAGTAACAGCTGCCATTTTCTAAGCTGCAGAGATAAGAGCCCAACACAGGGAGTGTGAGTTGCCCCCAGATTATCTAGAGTTGCCAGCCTCCAGGTGGGGCCTGGGGATCTCCCAGTTTTATAACTGATCTCAAGCGGACGAAGAAGAAGAAGAGGAGGAGGAGGAGGAGGAGGAGATTGGATTTATAACCCCCCCACTAACTGAAGGAGTCTCAGTGTGGCTTAAAGACTACTTTCCCTTCCCCTCCCCACAACAGACACCCTGTGAGGTAGGTGGGGCTGAGAGAACTTTTTCCAGAGCTGTCCTTGAGAGAACAGCTAGTACAGAGCTATGGCTTGCCCAAAGTCATCGAGCAGGTACAAGTGGAGGAGTGGGGAATCAAACCCGGTTCTCCCAGAGTAGAGTCCGCGCACTTAACCACTACACCAAACTGACTCCAGCTCCCCTGGATAAAATAGTAGCTTGTTAGGAAAACAGCCATAATGTGATAATGATGTCGCAATTTAAACAAATAGAAAAAATATATTTTTAATGTGTTCAGTGTATAACAAGTCATTAAAGTTGTTTCCTTTGAAGCAAAGTGGTCTCAAATCTATCTTATTTGACGGTGCAGCGCTCATTGGACTGTTTCATAGTGTGTCATTGGACACACAGCAAAAGGGCGTGAGCTAGTCCAACAGAGGAAGCATTAAGTTGCAGTGAAAATCTGAAGGGTGAAAAGTCTCATCCTATGAACCTTTAAGTGAAACGGTCCAATGACCGCTGCACTGTCAAATAAGATAGATTTGAGACCATTTTGCTTCAAAGGAAACAACTTTGATGACTTGTTATACACTGGATACATTAAAAATATTTTTTTTCTAATTGTTTAAACTACGACTTCATTATCACATCGTGGTTGTTTTCCTAACGAGCTATAGTCTGCTCCATGATCTCTCTTCCTCCAACCCCTGGAGAAAATGGCTGCTTTAAACCATGGCATTGGACCATGCTGAGGCCCCTCCCCTCCCCAAACCCTGCCCTCTCCCGGATCCACCCCCAAAGTCTCCAGGTATTTTCCAACCCACACGTGGCAACCCTAAGATTATCCCACCCTAATAAGAACCCCATTTGGACTGAGGCCCATAATGAGAAACAAATACCTAGAGGGAAGCAATTCTGTACTGAAGGACTCATCATAGTAAAGACTCGATGGCTCAATAACATGTCCACACAAGCCCTGTGCATTTGGTAGGGTTGCCATCCTCCAGGAGGGACCTGGAGATCTCATGGAATTACATCTGCTCTCCAGAGTGAAGAGATTGGTTCCCCGGGAGAAAAAGGCTGCTTTAGTGGGTAGACTCAGGGGTCCGTTGGAGCGGGAGCACACAGGAGCGCAGCTCCGAGAGTGAGGAGCCCAGGGGGCGGGCACATGACCAAGCCCTGCCCCCTCCTCAGCTTCCCCGAGCAGTGCAGAGGCACAGTGCCCCGGGGAAAGCCCTGCTAGGGTCTTTATTGTTTTTAATGTTTTGTTTAAATATTGATAGTTTTATCATTGTTCCTTTTATGACTGTGTGCTGCTTTTCCAGAGACTTGCTCAAGGTGGCATATAAATTTTCTAAGTAGACCATTTTTTATCTGGGCACATGGCACATAAGTACTGGAGAAATTCCACCGACCCTTCAGCAGCTTCCACCCCATCAGTCTGGTGTAGTGGTCAGGAGTTGGACTCTAATCTGGGAGAACCGGGTTTGATTCCCCACTCCTCCACATGCAGCTGCTGGTGGTGCCTTCCAACACACTTCCGGTATGTTAGGGGGTGTGGCATATGCAAATGAGTTATGCAAATGAGTTATGCTAATGAGCTCTTGCATTTCGTTTTTCTACGAAATGACCCCTGGGTAGACTCCATAGCATTATACTCCACAGAGGCCCCTCCCCAAACTCCCCCTTCCCCAGGCTCCACCCCCAAATCTCCAGGAATTTCCCAAGATGGAGTCTTAGTCCTAGGTGGCATGTGGAAGGTTCATGCACAGCCCCAGTCCCATGGAGAATAGTGCGCTGGTCTTAGGCATTTTTCGGCTTTAGGCTCAGAGCACTCAATCCTTACAGCCCAAAGCCGGAATGGGGCAATGTTGATCAATGGCATCTAGCAAATATCTACGTATAAGCAAAATATTATGTGCACTTTACATGTATTTTTTAGTATGAAATGCTACTTTAGTAAAACATAAAATAATAGTTTTGACCAAGAAGAATACCATATTATTATCAAGCGGGTAACATCTAGTGAACTCCAGTGAACACAATACAATGCTGGCACATTTTATAGCACTCCTAGAGTCTCTCTTGAAAGGTAATAATTTTTCAGTGCGTTATACTAAATATCTGGAGTGCTATTTGAATGTACCACTTGCTGCTGTGTGCCTACATTTCTTTCAATAACGCCACTGGCTTCTTCCATTATCCAAACCCTCCCGTGAAATTTACGGCTGAAGTTTTACAAAAATGTTGTGGGGGAAATGTCTTTTTATAAAAGGAAAGTACCCATGTTTTTTCCCCCTTTTAATTTTCAGTGTTTAAATATGCATTGCCTTCAAGCCTGGGTAATAAATGCCGGCTGCTTTTCATAAGAGAGAAAAGCAGCTTTGGAAGGCAGAACATAAATGGAGCTAACTTGCACTGAATCAGCCCATTGGTCCATCAAGGTTAGTACTCAGACTGGCAAGAGCTCTCTGTGGTCTTAGGATGAGGTCTATACAGGTCTTTCCCATCACCTACCACCTGGTTCTTTTTAACAGGAGATGTGGGGGATTGAACCTGGGACTTTCTGCATGCAAAGCAGAGGCTTTTCCACTGAGCCACAGCCCCTCCCTTAAAGCAGTGAAGAGAAGCAGTGGAAGGGAGAACAAATTTAGAGTCCAGTGGCACCTGTAAGTCCAACAAAGCTTTATTCAATGTATGAGCTTTCATGTTCATGCACACTTTTTCAAATACAATTGGAATGGTAGGTAAGATTCAAACTTGTAGACAGGGACTGAGCAGCAAATTAACATGTAACATGATGAAGATGTACAAAGACAAAACTAAATAACAAGCTAAGGTTATAAGGTCAACAGTTGTAAAGCAATAAATATGTCAAAATAGCAGATAAATGTGTAAAGGTGTCTTTCCTAATTGTGGGACGTAAACTGATACTCTTCATTCTCTCCTCTCAGGCATGGAGGTCACTTAACAGCATTTTTTTTCTTTTTTGAGGTGGATGCAACAAAATAAGGAATATTGGGATGTTTTGCTGCATCCACCTCAAAAAAGAAAAAAAATGCTACTAAGTGACCTCCACGCCTGAGAGGAGAGAATGGAGAGTATCAGTTTACTTCCCACAATTAGAAAAGACAAGCCGGAGGACCCGCGATACTCGTGGGGGGGGGGTAGGTGAGCCTCTTCCCCCTCCTCTGGCCCCGCGTGCCGAGCCTCTACCCCGTCCCCCCTCCAGGCAGCCTCCCCCCGCCTTCAAAATGACAGTGGCGGCAGGGAGACAGCCGCCCGCCGAGGCTCCCCCCCCCGTAAGGCAGTGGCAGCAGGGAGACCGCTGCCTGCCGAGGCTTCCCCCCACCTTCAAAACGGCAGCGGCTGCGGCTGCAGGGACACCCGCCATCCACTGAGGCTTCCCCCCCTCCCTCCCTGCTTTCAAAACGGCGGCGGGGGCATAGAGACCTGCCGCCCGCTGAGGGTCTTCCCTCCCTCCCCCCCCACAAACGGCGGCGGCGAGTCCTCGTCACGCCGCTTCCCACCCCCTCCCCTACAGCAGCCACAGCGTTCTCTGGCCACGCGCGGAGAACGCTTTAACTTTTCAGAGGATTTAAAGATTCCCCAAAAAGTTTTTTAAACATTTAGGATTTTTCTGCACATGGGGGGAGTGCCCCCTGTATGTAGAAACCCCACCCCCCCAAGTGCCCCCCCACGCGGATTTAGGTATCCGCACGGGGGAGGGTACTTGGGAATTAGATATATAGATACCTTTGCCCATCTATCTGCTATTTTGACATTTATTGCTTTACAGCTGTTGCCCATATAACTTTAGCTTATTATTTAGTTTTGTCTTTGCACATCTTCATCATGTTACATGTTAATTTGCTGTTCAGCCCCTGTCTATGAGTTTGAACCTTACCTGCCATTCCAATTGTATTTGAAAAAGTGTGCCTTGCACACAAAAGCTCATGCCTTGAATAAAACTTTGTTGGTCTTAAAGGTGCCCCTGGACTCTAAATTTGTTCTGCTGCTTCACACCAACACGGCTGACCACCTGGATCTATCTTCAGTGAAGGGGAGAGATACCCTTTTCCTATCCATTGATTCACTGCTCTGTGCCCCCTTTCTGGCATCTCATCCCTTAACTAAAAAGGTAAAGGTTTCCCTTGCTCGAAAGCCAGTCGAATCCAACTGGAGGCGGTGCTGCTCATCTCAGTTTCCAAGCCGAAGAGCCAGCACTGTCTGAAGACTTTTCCCATGGTCATGTGGCTGGCATGACTAGACACCGAGGCGCACGGAACACTGTCACCTTCCCACCAAAGCAGTACCTATTTATCTACTTGCAGTTTCTTGCTTTTGAACTGCTAGGTTGGCAGAAACTGGAGCCAGAGCCGGGAGCTCTCTCCATCACGCAGCACTCAGGTCCTGAACTGCTGAGCTACAGACCTTCCAGTCGGCAGCTCAGCATCTTAACCTCTGAGTTCACACACAATTCCAAGTGCACATTTTCCTCTCAAAGCATGCAATGGGAACTGGGGCAAGGGTGTAGCCAGAGTGACAACTTGGAGTAGAAAAAGGGTAGGTGAGTAAAGGGTTAAACACTGTCTTCCCCTCCTCTCCATTCTTCACCCTTCCAAAGCTGCTTTTCTCACTGGAAAGAACTGCTATCTGACTTTTGCTACAGGAGTAGGCATGTAAGGACAGTGACCAGTTAAGCTATAAAAGTCCGCCTCACTGGCTTTTTCATTTCCATTAATCCTTTTTTGCATTTCCCTTCTTAAGGCAACAGATCCAGATTCCGGACTTTGGGGCGAACTGAAATATTCCATCTATGGAACAGGAACAGATTTGTAAGTGTAAAATACCTAGATCTTGTTCGAGCTTTTTTAAAAATGCAGGGTTTGAGTTCTGCCGCCTCCGTGTCAGCCATAACGAAATGCATTCCTAAGGAAAATGTGTGTCTTTTGCAGGCCATTTCTCTGAAATGGTGTCCCAACACGAAGCAACGTGAAAAGGGCCGGGTTCTCCTGCACAAATCCAGTCCAACCACACAAATAATAAAAGCCCTGTTCAGACTGGGAATGCGTGTGTAATCTGAGTACAGTATTCACTTAATTTTTCTTCACACAGGCTGTCAGTAATTCTCATAATACATTCAATGCATGTACAGCTCAATGTGTGATTTAAGCACCATATTTTTCTAGGTCCTGATTCCTGCAGTTTTGTAAAGAGAAGGTGCATTTGCTCTTTCTTACAAATCATGTGTGTCTGTGTCGACTGTAACCTGGGAACACGACTATGGTGGTGCACTAGAGGCTGTTTTAGACTTTAATAGTCATAGTATTAGGATTTACTTTTAGTGCATGATATGGTGTGCAATCAGTTTGAAACTGCAATTTGGGGAAAAGGCAGGATTATCAGTGTTTTGTTTTGTTTTTTCAAACAGTCAAGCAAGCAAATAGAAGTAAATTATTAGGAGCTGGCAGCAATTCTCTTTGGGGTAAATATGAAGCTGTGCAGGATTTGAGGTATATGTGAACACACACACACACACACACACACACACACACACACACTGCAGCACTGAAAGGAATAACAGAACTAGACTGCAGTATTGGATGATGCAGTGTAGCTGACTGGTGTGGCAAAATGTTTTGGGCCACCCTGGATGGAGCCCCAGAATGTCCAGAAAAATCAGTATCTCTTCCAGTTTGCAAAAGGGCTTCTAAAAACAGTGTCAATAGTTTCTCCTTATATATAATTAAGTAGTGGGGTGGCACATTCTGAACATTCCACATGCCCCTAAATCAGTTGGCTCCATGATGTGTCACTCGGAAGCTGTCCCTATCCACTGGCTGTATTGCCTGAGTCCCACCTCCAACATTCTAAACAGTTTGCTGTTCCTCCCCCCCCCCCAATAGCCAGTTGGAACACAGAGGTTGTTTGCATATGCGGCGTGATTGGCCTTTGCCTCTAACATTCTAAACAGTTTCCTGTTGCGAGTCATCCTCCCTTAAACAGTCATTGGAGTTGCCAATCTCCCGGTGGGGCCTGGAGATCTCCCAGAAATCACCGCGTTCCCCAGCCACAGCACATCATTTCCCCTACAGAAAATTTCCCAGCTATTACAACTGATCTCCAGATGACCAAGATCAGTTCTCCTGGAGACAATGGCTGCTTTGGGCAGTGGACTCTATAGCATTATACCCTGCTGAAGTCCCTCCACACCTCAAACCCTGCCTTCCTCAGGCTTTACCCCTCAGATCTACAGGTATTTCCCAACCCAGAGTTGGCAACCCTGTAACTGACTACGGAACCGCTTTCCAGAGCCTTGGAACCCAGAAGACATGGCATAGGAGGAGGTGCTTTTCTACCTTAGCTGCCACTGCATAGCCCCAAATCAACATAAGTCAGGGGTGGAGGGAACCATACCTGTTACCATGAGGCTGTCCTCCCATATTACTCACTTGGGGCAGCAAAAGGACTTGAGACAGCCCTGCCTTATAGCTAAGCAGGAAATAAACATGGCTTGCCTCCCTCTATTTCCCCCTTCTCTCTGCCGCCCCCCCAGCCACAGCCAGGACATTCACCTGGAGCTTCCTTCTAGAGCCTGCTGTATTTCTTCCCACAACGGACCTTACACCTAGTAATGAATAATATCATTATCTCCTTAAAAGTATCTTCTATTTAGACATTAAACAGGTTTGGGGATGGGCTATTTCTTTTCTGTTATGCTTGGAACACAAAAGCCATCAGAAGGAATTACAGTGGCGTTAGTGGCAGTGCTTACCTCGCAGGACAGGGTGGCTGGACCCTTGCCTTTTATGACTGCTTCTCTGGGTACTATTTTTAGAAAGCTACAGGAAGCAAAGCTTGTGAATTATATTAAGAGCCCTTCTATCTTCCTGCTTCACCTAATCTGTGCCCTGGAGTTCAACTCGCACCCTGTGGACTATCCTACACTTTGTGTTTTCAGAAATCTGGCTGAAATACTGGATCCATTATCATAGCTATAATGCCGGCAAAGGGTAGAGTTGTTAACTGGCCAGGAGGGGAAATGTCCTGTCCCTTTAACAGAGGGTTAATGAGTAGAAATGGGCTGCTGAAACTTTTCATGGCATGGAGCTGAATAACTTTGTGTGATTATTAGAATTAATAGTAAAAGGACAGCTAGAGGGATTGGTTTAAAAGCTGGGAACCCAAAGGGAGAAGGGAATGGATGTCTACTTACTTCCAGTATTCAGTGTATTGTGTCCATTTAATTTTTTAAAAATTTTTGCACGGGACACTTTACGTTAGGAGGTGATTGTTAGATATATTCCAGTGCGATCCAAAGCAGAGTTTTACCTTTCGAAGTCCACTGAAGTCAATGGGCTTAGGAGGGTGTAACTCTGTTTAGGACTGCACTGTTAAAGAGCAATCCTGAATAGGTCTGCTCATAATTTGACTCAAGTCAGACTTACTCCAAAGATTGCCCTGTTAGTCTCTTGCTATGGAAAACTGTACTCATGGCTGCTTACAAAATGCAAACCAATCAAGTATAATCAAATATCAAAATATGATCAAAGCTCTATAAAAGAAATGCATCAGCCATAGGTGTCAACTATGGGGGGCTGGGGCCACCCCTGAAATTTCCCAGGGGGGACTGAGCCCCCCCCCCAGCGAAATGGGGTGCCGCCCACCACCGTGCCTCCCCGCTGCCACGCCTTCTTCGCCACCGCCGAGAGCCTCCCCCCCCCCTGACTCCCCTGCGCGCACTCCCTCCCTCCCAGGGGCCATCGGGACAACATGGCCAGCATAATGGCATCACCCGGAAGTGACGTCATCACGTCGGGCACGTTGACAGGGTGACGCTCTAGCAATCGCCCCGAAACTCTATGGCACCATGGACAATGCAGAATCATCCCATAAGAATCTTTACAATCCAATGTTTGACAAAGGGGAGAAATCAGGAGGAGTGGAGAGCCGAGTTGCACAGACAAATCTGAGTAAATGTATCACAGAATCCAAAGAACACTTTCTTAAAAGTAAGCCCCACTGAATTGACCGGGGTTCTGGATAAATTCCGCCACAGAAGTGGAATTAAAAGACACCAGGGAAAATCCAGTAGTAAACGGGTTGCAACAGGCCACAGATGGACTTTCCCGTGTCTGATAACTCCAGTGTGCTCTCATAGCATCAGGATGGTCTGATCAGGCCATCCTGACTCCGTGCCATTTCCCCCCCCCCTTTGCGGTATGCGCATCACCATAGGGAGCCCTCGGTGTGGAGGTGCGATTCAGCGATCCCTTGTTTAAGCGCATGGGGTAAAAACGGGACAAAAAAACCCAACTCACCCACAGTTGCTTCGGATCACACACTGACGGACTGCACCCACAGCTTCAAAGGGAGGTGTGATCATGCAACTGTGGGTCAAATTCTTCCAGAGGAAATAGCCTCACTTTCCGCCCCATTTTTTTCTGGTGCATTTGATTGCAACCTCAGGGACTTTAAAATAAATTCAGCTGTTTTTTTTTCAATGATTAGTGATGGATGTTTGTGTGATGGACAGCTGTGCTTTCCTGTTGCCTCCAGACTTGGATGATGGGAAGTAAGACTACAGTCCTTTAATCTAAATCCTTAAAAATGCATACTCTGGGACAGTCCACTTGTACCCAAGAGGAATACTCCGCACACAAACGGTTTGATCTTGCCTTTAGGATCTAAGGGAAAGGATTTGTTCTTGCCTTTCTTCTTGTAAAAAGGGATCTGAAACAGAGCTAACTAAATAGCCGAATTTTGCATCTTTCATGCTTTCCCTGTCTGCGTGGCTGACAGACTTATTTTATTCAGGGCCTGATTTAATACCTTGTTCTTACCAACGGCATCCAGAAGTAGTTCTTTCTTGCTTCAGCACAGAGATTGTGTTTGGTGAGATATCCATTGTGCTTTGCTGTTCAGAAATATGAAACCTGTTAACAAGGAGTATAAGCAAAATGGATTCAAAATGAAACTTGAAATGCCTGACAATAAGTCTCCGCAAACAAAGAGGCCCTGGAGATTTGGATAATATTCCGCATTGCATCTAAACCTATCAGCAGTACACCAGAACCGCATGTTGCGGCACTGACTATTGTCAATGTGGATTCAGACCTAGCCTTAGGGTTGCCAACCTCCAGGTGAGGGCTGGAGATCTCCTGGAATTACAACTGATCTCCAGATGATATAAATCAGTTTGCCTGGACCAAAATGGCTGCTGTGGAGAGTGGCCTAGGTGGTAATAGGCCCTGCTGGCTAACAGGTTGACGAGATGGCCACGCACACCCACTGGAGCAGTACCTCATGACATCATTTTCTCATTTCTTAAAGAAAATTATTAAACTGCAGTAAAAAACTAGCACCTCCTGGGTCCTTTTTTTTCCCTTTTAAAAAAAGGAAGCCAACAAGCTTTCTGTGACCACTTGCAGCAAGGTGCTCCCTCCATGCCCGAAGCAAGGCTCCTCCATGGTTTGGAAACTTCCACTGGTACAGAATGCCATGGCCTGTCTTTTAACAAGGACAAGTGCAGAGAATGCGTTGCGTTGACTTTAAGGCATCTACACGGGTTCCCGTCTCAGTTGGGATTCCCAGGCCTCTTGCTATGGTGGGAGACCTCCTGCTAATTGCTGCTGTTGTCTGCTGCCACTCCAAGCATAAGAACAAGAGACCATAAGAGAAGCCATGTTGGATCAGACCAATGGACCATCCAGTCCAACACTCTGTATCACACAGTGGCCACCAGGAGGTCCACCAGCAGGGCCAGAACTCCAGAAACCCTCTCACTGTTGCCTGCCTTTCACTAACCAAGCACAAAGAATGCAGAGCATGACTGGTCCCAAACAGAGTGTTCCATCTATACCTTGTGGCTAATAGCCGCTGATGGACCTCTGCTCCAGATGTTTATCCAATCCCCTCTTGAAGCTGTCTATACTTGTAGCCGCCACCACTTCCTGCAGCAGTGAATTCCACATGTTAATTACTCTGAGTGAAGAAGTACTTCCTGTTATATGTTCTAAACCTACTGCTCATTAATTTCATTGAGTGGCCACAAGTTCTTGTATGGTGAGAAAGGGAGAAAAGTACCTCTTTCCCTCACTTCTTTATCCCATATATAACTTTCAAAACCTCTAAGCAGTGGTGGAAGAATTTTTTAAAAAAAATGCTGACATCCTCTGTGCTGGTATGTTACTTCCAGATACAACCTGAAATGACTGGAGGTAGCTCTAGAAATTGCTAGAAACCATATGGTAAAACCAGCAATTCCTAGAGCTACCCAATGTCACTTTCAGGTTGTACCCAGAAGGGACAAAGTGACATCACCAGCATCACAAACACATACAACACCCATGACCCTGCATCCCAACCTTCTCTCTGGTTTCCAGGCTTGGTCTAGCAATCCTATATTAATTTATGGGCCAAATATATTTGAGAAGCCCTACACGGCTTAGGCCTTGTTTTCCTTATGGAGCGCCTCCTGTCCTATGCATCACCCTGTCCCCTCACAAAAACAGCTGAGGCTTTGCTGTTTATACCTTGCAGTCAGGGGCGTAGAGTTTTGAAAATCCGGGGGGGGGGGGGCTCTTTAGCGCGCATGCTTTGCCCGCGCGCTCACTCACTGGGGCGATGTCCCCTCCCCCTGCCGGGAAACCTCCATGCCTCCCCAGGCCCTTCCGAGGCCCACCAGCTGCTGCTCCAGAGCCTCTTCCTCTCCCCCCCCCACTCCTTCCCTCTCCCTTCGCCAGGAAAAGAGGGAGGGAGAGGGAAGGATGGAAGAGTGGCCAGGTGGGGGAGGGGGGAGAGAGGCACTGGCAGCAGCAGCTGCCAGCCTCAGAAGGGCCCCGGGAGGCGCGGCGGCAGGCGCTACGTTTTCCCGGGGGGGCTCAGTCCCCCTGGGAAATTTCAGGGGAGGCTCGAGCCCTCAAGCCTCCCGTAGTCTACGCTACGCCTATGCTTGCAGTGAGACCCCAAGGAGAAGCTGTGAGGTCATGGAGCAAGGCTTGCACAGCTGTGGCTTCTTCCTATGGACTGGAGCTCATGGCCCCAAGAACAGAACTCTAGGAACCCCCCATCACCTGTTCGCATCTGCAAGATAATTCCCGTTATCCCAGAAGGCCTGTTTACAAGAATAATGCTGGATGACTTTTGACCTTGAATCAAAATGGGTATTGTATTGCTGCTGGCTTTGAAGAGGGATTGTGTGTGTGTGTGTGTCTGTGTGTCTGTGTGTGTGGCTGTCAAGTCACAGATGACTTACAGCAACCCCGTAGGAGTCTCAAAGCAAGAGACTTAATAGAGGTGGTTTGTCATTGCCTTTCTCTGCACAGTGACCTGGTTATTCCTTGGTGGTCTCCTATCCAGTTTCCAACCTGGGCTGACCCTGCTTAGCTTCCAGGATGAGGCTAAGCTGGGCCATCCAGGGCAAGGCTTGAAGAGTTACGTTGGTTTGTTTCTTTATCTTGTATTTTTCTTTTAGGTGTTTAAAGAGAAGTGGCCAGTGAGCCTTGTAAATAAATAAGCAGTTACAATTTAGTGACAGGACTGACACTAGAGTCCCCGTACCCTGAAAGGGCATAAGAATGTGCACATGGTAACTCTGAACACAGCCATAAAGAAGCCAGACCTGTTTAGGAAGGGAACGTCATCCTTTCTATGCTGTTTTCCAGGTTCCTGATCCACCCGTCTACTGGGCTTATCTATACCCAGCCATGGGCCACGTTAGATGCTGAGGTCACCTCCAAGTACAACTTCTATGTCAAAGCGGAAGATACAGAAGGGAAGTACAGCTTGTCTGAAGTCTTCATTACTGTGCTTGACGTCAACGACCACTCCCCCGAGTTCAACGAGAACATCCAGGAGAAAACCATGATTATTGGATCGCCAGTGAAAGTGGAGGTGGGTCACCACGCACTGCGTATTTTCTACACACTTCCCCCATCTCCAAGCTGAGAAAGAGCTAAATGTCTCCAGTGCAGATCACTGCGAGAAAAACAGTGGCTGATAAAACATTGGCTGTATCATCTGGCTTTTTGGTACCTTCGGCATAGATTTATGGCTGTTTTATGGCTGTTCAAGGATGACTTTGCAGTCAGTGTTGGCCCCGGGGGTATTTGAATGTGGCTTTGAGCTGCACTTTTCCCTCCCAGTTGAGAAAATGAGGAGCGTATGCTAGATGCAGGATTGCCCAGAGTAAGTCACAGTTATGGATGTTGCAGGGACATGGGAGGGGAGCTCCTCGGAAATATCTCAGGCAAGGGGAGAAGAGAGAAGAGATCCAGGTGAGCATTTCTGGGGAGATGCTAGAATCAGGGCGGGGGGGTTGGTATTTTCCAGATTTGGGTATAATAAAGCCGATTTTTTTTGGTATTCCTGAATATACCAGAATACCAATACCAGTATTGTATTGGTACCCAAAAATATTCCGTATTCCTGAAAATGTTGGGCTCCATTATATCCTATGGGGCCATTGTAGTCAATGGCAAAAATCTTTTAACAAGTATTCAAGGGGCTGGGTGGGGGGAGGTTTGAGGTAGATGCACCAAACATGTACTGCAGCTGCTGGAGCCTCTCCCCAAAAGAACCCCCAAGTTTGGAAAATATTGGACCAGGGGGTCCAATTCTAGGGGCATCCAAAGAGGGTGTCCCCAATCCTCCACTGTTTCCTATGGAAGGGGGGGGAAAGGCAGGCAGCAGTGTCTCCCAGAGAATCTCTGCACTAGAAAGTAAGTGAGGTGTTGTGTGAGGGGGCATGTTTGCAAGGCCAGCTGCCGCACCAGTGCAATGCACCCACCCACCAGAACCAGAAGCCAAAAAACAGAAAAAGCCCCAACAAGCCAAGAAATAAAATATCAAGCACAGTAAAAAAAAATATAACCTTTTAAACTGCAAAACAACAGGCTGGCAACAAAACCACAAACTAGAAAAAACCACAACCACACCCTGGCCCCAAACCCACCAACCCACAACAAAATAAGAAGAGTTTTTTAAAAGTGGCCCTAATAAGTCAAACCAGTGTGATGTCTTCTCTTCAGTCTTCTTCTATTGTCCAGAAGGCAGGACGGATTCTTGATCCAAAGTAGTCCAACGGTCAGCAGCACGAAAGCAGGCTCAGAGCAGTGGCTGAAGCAGAAGCCAGCCACACAATCTCCAAGCCAGGCTCTCTCAGCAGCAGCAGGAGGAATGGAGTCAGCCAGCAACCCCTGCTTTTATGCTCTCTGAGCATACACAGAAGAATTTCAAAAAAGAACAAACTTCTGTGATCGGCCAAAGAGCAGTGTGCCAAATCTTGTTAGCCAGTACTCCTCCCCTGGGAAAGAAGCAAGCTAGTAGCTGGGCTTCAACAAATCAAGCCAGCAGCAACAACAGCCTTGCAAGCTGCAATGGCATTTCCTAATGCACTGCAGTGATTGGCTATCTGTAAGGTCCCTCTTCCCCCTCCCTCCTAGAAAGCAGAGCAAAGGGCAGGAAAGAGACAAAAATGGCAGGAAAAAAGAAGTTAAGTGGAACCCTTTAACTTTTAAAGCCTCCCAGAGCCCGTATTCAGTAACGCCAAAAAAAGCCGGGGGGAAACCAAATATTTCCGGGGGGGTTCAGCATTTAGTATTCAGCAGCCAAATCGATCAGGGAATCTGATTCAGTATGCTGAATACCCCAAAAAATGCCAAAAAGGCATGGGGGGGGGGGTGTTTCAGTTCGACTTTACTGAATGCACACTCCTAGTTAGAATGAAGGAGAATGGGATGGAGGGATAGAATAGAAAGGAGCCTTCCCCCTCACCCATGAAATTTCACAGATATGTCCTAAGTGGTCATAGTAGATCAGGGATCCCATACATGGTGCCTGCAAGGGTGCCACGGTGCCCACTGATACCATTCCTGGCACCCACCAAGTATTTTTAGAAAGTGAGTGGAGCCAGGTGGGGCTTTTGCCCAGCAAGCTTCCTATTGGACACTGAAGACTGGATTGGCCATGCAGACTTTTTAAAAATGTTGCTTCAGCAGGAGCTGTCAACACAGCACAAGGATCTTCAGTGTGTGCGTGAAGGCAAGCTGCGATAGCCACAAACCCCACCTCCTGCAGCAGCCATTACATGGCTGTGTCCGCCACGCTGCATCAGAATTTCAAATGTGCCTAGAGGCTCAAAAAGGTCCCCTGTAGTAGAAGGAGAAGAAGCAATTGAGGCTTTAATCACACACACTAAATAATCCACTTTCAATCCACTTTCAGTGCACTTTCAAATTGGATTTTGCCAGTTCACACAGTAAAATCCAGTTATAAAGTGCACTGAAAGTGGATTATTTAGTGTGTGTGACCGCAGCCAATGTCTGGCATCATTGTTTGAATGCCATTTGTGCAGAACAGGTGGCAGAATAATACACTCACAAAAGCATATGCCTCAGAGGCGCCATTTTGACTTCATTTTATCCCCGCTAACTAATACCATGAAACCTTTAACCACATGTTCCTGTTAGCCCTCTTGAAAGTTTCTTTGTGACTGAGTCACATTCACTGAAGGTTCCCTTCCGTTGTTCTACTCCAAACAGGCGACAGACCAAGATGCAGAAGAACCCAACAACATAGTTGACTACTCCATTATGCAAGCAGATCCGGCCGACGTCTTTGACATAGACCAGAGCACAGGAGAAATAAAGCTGAAATCCTACATCCGATCCTTGGCCATCATTCACAACATCACCAATAACAAAGACTGCATATGGTCGGTGGTCATACAGGCTAAAGATCGGGGCTCTCCTTCATTTAGTACCACTGCCGTTCTGAAGATTGATATCACCGAAGAGGTAAGAGAGAACACTGGAGGTTTAATACACTGGAGGTGTGCGGCGGGAGGGCAATTTATAATCCATTGCAAAATTTCCATTATTGAATATGGTAAAGTTAGATCAGAAAGAATGAGGGAGTGTCATTCCTCAGAAGCGAAGGAATGTCTGTCTTCAGTAATTAGAGTTTCGAACTCCAGATTACAAAATTCCTGGAGATTTGGGGGGGTGGAGCCTAGGGAGGGTGGGCTTCGAGGAGGGGGAGGGAGGGACTTTAGCAGGGTATAATGCCATAGAGTCCACCTTTCAAAGCTGCCATTTTCACCAGGGGAACTGATCTCTGTTGCCTGGAGATCAGTTGAAATACCAGGTGATCCCCAGCCACCATCCGGAGGCTGTCAACCCTATCCGTAATGCATCAAGGGTAAGGTTATGGAGCCCTCACGCTGGCATAACCAGCGTGGATATGCAATGTATTGAAAACTAAAATGCCATTACATTGTGTCATTTCCCCCCCAGTATAGAATATCTAGGTATGGTTTCAGAATGAGTAGATGAAAATTCATATCTTACCTTACTCAGCGGTTTAGTGAGGGCAGCAGCCCAGGTGGGGGACACCACTACAGCATCCCATTGGCTGTGTGCCTGCCGCCTAGTACATTCCATCAATTTAGCCATGAAATACTGCAGATTGTGAAGCAGAAAACTTGGTACTTTTCACAGCAGTGACCTTAAAAGTCCACAGCCCTTCTTATTTCCCTCCTAGAGTGTACCTGTTACTCTCTGCAGGTCTCAGGGTAGCTGTGACTCCTGCTTTATACTTTTGCCTTTTCTATTATTACACAAGATCTTCCAGAAGGTATTCATTTATTTATTCATTCCTAGTCTGCCGTTCTCAAGGAACCAGGAACCAACATTCCTGGTAGAATGAGCTCCCGGAAAACGTCAGGGCCCTGCGGGACCTCTTAAAGTTCCGCAGGGCCTGTAAAACAGAGCTCTTCCACCAGGCCTTCGATTAGGAGCCGCCACTGATGAACAGGCTGGTGGAACTTCATCTGGCCTGGGACCTATGGGTCGCTGCACCCATCATAGGGTGTGATTTGAATGCTGCCATCACCAGTCTGCTTTATCTGTAATTTTATCTGTAATTTATGCTGTTTTAACTGCTGTTTCAATTGTTTTATGATATTTTAAACATGTTAGCCGCCTTAAGCCAGCTTGTCCAGCAGGATGGGATATAAATATAAATAATAAAATAAAATAAACTATAAGAACAGTGTTGTACATATAGGCAACGTATAACCCGTAGCAGCGTTCACTAAGAATGAAGTATAACACCGGCAATAAAGCACGAATTGCAAGACTGTAGAGCAATGCAGTAAAACAATTTATTATAGACGATAAGTAGAGTAATAAAGGTGGATCACAAAATTAAAGGACAATGCAAAGAAATCCCTATCATAATATGCAAAGTAAAAACTAGCTTGAAGTAGCAACCACAACAAAGAAAGCTCAGGTATATGCAACTGTTGATCTCACCCATTGGCGGGGTGGCACCTTCAGCAGACTTTGCTTAGATTAGCCGAGGCGCCACAATGGGGCATATCGGGAGAGGCCATCCTGCAGCTGTGTGGAGCCTAGGCCGTGAAGAGCTTTGTAGGTGCTAACCAGTATCTTGAATGGAATCCGGTAAGTAATTGGTAAAGAGTTCAAAATTGATATTGTACCAGATCCAGTGGGCAAAGGAGCTAGAGTTGGGAACTTGTTCCTGCTTGCAAAAAAAAAAAAAAAGATTACTGTTGGCTCTGCTTTCCATATACACGTGGCAGACATCATGGGCCTGAAAAGGCTGAAATTAACAGAGCTTTACAGATTCGAAGGGTAGCCACGTTGGTCTGCCATAGAACAGCTAGAGTCAATTCCAGTAGCACCTTAGGGATCAACAAGATTTTGGGGGTATTATTTTATTTATGATTGGCGGGATGTGAATTGACAGCCTCTACAAAACGTGAGTGCTTTTTTTTCATTTGCCAAACGAGTAAAGGGATCGTCAGTTTGGAGAACTGAGTGTCAAGGCATTCAGACAGCAGTCTCAGGAGATCTGTCCCTCGCTGGCTGTTCCACTCTAGCCTGCAGGTGGGAGATCAAGAGCCCCTCTCCCAACCCATCTGAAAATTTTCCTGCCCAAAGCAACCCCATCAAGATAAAGAGTAGGCTATAACCCAGCTGTTCTTTCTGAGATCCAGCCAGCTCTGCAGGAAGGCAGTAGATGACTCCACACTGGGTATGTGTGACCCCGCATGTAATTGCCTGCAACAACAAGCCTTCTTCGTAGACTAGGACCCCCATTTGCGAATTATCGCATGATGACACAACCTATCAAAGGCTGTTCGTTCATGCCAACCATCGAGACACTATTACATTTGTTTTGGTGTATTCCTTATCATTCAGTAAACATTGCAACTGGAAAAAGATATTTGAAGTATCTTCAGCTCAACCCATATCAAGTGTCCTCATCCCCAAAATATATAATCTGTGGGTGCACCCCTGAAGATTGTGCCCCATACACTTTTGCTGTGCAGTTTCCTCTGCAATTATTTACTTACTGTATTTTTTGCTCCATAAGACTCACTTTTTCTCCCAAAAAAAGTGGGGGGGGGGAAGTGTGTGCGTCTTAAACCCCCCTCACCTTTTCCAAGCCATGGCACCGAGCAGAGCTAGGTGCGTCTTATGGTCCGGTGCGTCTTATGGAGCGAAAAATACGGTAGTTGTAAAATGAATCTTAACTTCCATGCCTTTCTCCTATTAGTCTTCATCCTTCTTCTCTGTCACCTGTAAATATGCAGCCCTGTGACTTCCCTCTTTAAAGCCGAGTTGTATTCATTAGGAAGAAAAGGCCGATATGTATAACACGATAAGCGTTTTGCCCTGGGAATAGCACAATCAAAGCCAATGGCATGGAAATGAGGCACCCTTTTTGAATCCTGTGCTCAAGGTGAAGTTAAATGCATCTGTTCTTGTTTCATTATATCTGATCTGCCCTCTTGGCTTTCCACAGTAGGGTATTTTCCCCCTTTTGAAGAGAGAGGTGCTTTGACAGCCTAACTAGAGGTGTCCAGCAGTGTTAATCACACGGATTAATTAAGCAGGCATATTTTTAATTAACATTTTACCATCGCAATTAGCAGAAGGCTGCTCCCTCTGAGGCAGATACCTTGCAGCTAGGTTTGGTAGGATACCACATCAAAAAGATCTTTTGCTCTTGGAACAATACAGCAATGAATATATTACCCAAGGCAATTTAACATAACCGATTCTACGTTTACAGAAAGTGATATTGATTACAAACCAGCTCTTTGATAACCTCTCTTTAAGGGAAAAAAGATGTGCCCCAAAAAGTGAAGACTGTGACAATAGATTCAGGACGAAGAAAAGGAGATACTCCTTTATACAATGACAAATGATTAAAATGTGGAATTCACAGATGGAGGATGTAGTGATGACCCACAAGAATAGACAGCTTTAAAGGAGGATTGGATAGATTCAGGGAGGAGAGGTCTATCAGTGGCTACTAGCCATGGTGACTAAAGGGAACCTCCATGTTCAGAGGCAGTCAACCTCTGAACACCAGTTCCAGGAGGCAAGATCAGGAGAAGGCCTTTAGTCCCTCTTTGATGGACCTCCAGAGGAACTGGTTGGCCACTGCATGAGACAGGATGCTGGACTAGATGGACCACTGGTTCTCATGTTCTTACCATCTCTTGTATAGACCAGGCCTATGCTAATGGCCATCACCACATCTTGTAAATACTGTAGCAGGAAACTTGGATCCAAAGAAAAAGTTTACAGAAGGACACATGAACTCATGGAGCTGCCTAACACTGAGTCAGACCAACGGTCCATCAAGGACAGTATTGTCTTCTCTGACTGGCAGCAGTTCTCCAGGGTCTCAGGCAGAAGTCTTTCACATCACCTACTACTTGATCCCTTTAACGAGATTCCAGCGATTGAACCCGGGACCTTCTGTATTGGAAGCTGATGTTTACCACTGAATCATGGCCCTCCCCATGAGTTGAATCTTCCCCACCTTTTCCTTCTTTCAGCAGCTCGCTCTTTGTTCTTTTGATGGGCAGTGAGCAAGGGGAGGGTTGTGGCTCAGTAGCTCAGTAGCAGAACATCTGCTTGGCATGCAGAAGTCTCAGGTTCAATTTCCAGCATCTCCAGTTGAAGGATCTTGTAGGTAATGCGAAAGGCCTCAGTATGAGACCCTGTAAAGCCACTGCCAGTCTGAGTAAACAATACTGATTTTGATGGCCCATGGGCCTGGTTCAGTATAAGGCAGCTTCATGTGTTGTTCAGTTGCACAGTCGAGTCCAATTCTTCGCAGCCCCGTGGACCACATCATGCCAGGCCCTCCTGTCTTCCACCGTCCTCCAGAGTTTGCTCAATTTCATGTTTGTTGCATCAATAACACTGCCCAACCATTTGTTGATCCCTTCTTCTTTTACCTTCAATAATTCCCAGCATCAGGGTCTTCTCCATTGAGTGCTCCCTTCTCATTTGGTGGCCAAAGGATTTGAGCTTCAGCTTCAGGATCTGGCCTTCCAGGGAACAGTCAGGGTTGATTTCCTTTAGGATTGACTGATTTGATCTCCTTGCAGTCCAAGGGACTCTCAAGAGTCTTCTCCAGCACCATATTTCAAACGCATCTATTCTTCGGCACTTGGCCTTCCTTATGGTCCAACTCTCACAGCCATACATTACTACTGGGAATACCAGGACTTTTGTTGGCAGGGTGATGTCTCTACTTTTATCATGCTGTCTAGGTTTGCCATCGCTTTCCTCCCAAGGAGCAGACGTCTTTTAATTTCATCACTGCAGTCACCATCTGCAGTGATCTTGGATCCCAGCTTCATGTGTACAGCCCCTCCCCGGTACTGTGGTTCATTTTGTTCAAGAGCATCTTCCAGTCCTCCACGAGGATTTTTGGAACAACTAGTAGACTGCTGGGGTAAAGGAAGCATTTAGGTGGAAAGATCCTCTCGGCCAACATCCTTTGTGAGATTTCCCTCTGGATCCAACCCTTTACAGCTGTCTCTAAGAGAATGACATTCACAGCTTCCATCTTGTTGGGTGGTGGGGACCAGCCTCAGACCATACATGTGCAGTGCTAGCCCACCAGTGATCTGTGGCAAGGGCCAAGAAGCCATTAGTGTACTCAAGTGGTACATGACTCACTTAATGCATCCCCACCTTTAAACAAGGTAGCAGCTACATGAAGCCCCTATCTGGGTGTTTATCATGCAATCGCATCGCCTTTAAGTTGGATGTAAGAAGACCTGTCTCATGATGGACTGTAATGGTCCTTGTAATAAATTGTGTCTAGTAATGAATGGATTCTTGCACCAATTTTATAATGTTATCCAAAACTCCTTGGAAGGCTTGATTTGGGCGCATTTAGATCAATGAACAAATGTTCCCATTGATCTGGACCGGGAGCATAATCTGCCTCCAATTACTTCTTCCTGCTGGGCTGATTGAAATATGATGCTGGTGGAGGAAAGCCTTTTCCCCGTGCAAATTGGCATGGGCTCGGCATTTCATCTAAGCTGTGCTGCAGCCTGTGCCAAGAAGTTATGTGTACTGAGTTGGCATGCCAGCACAATACCTGCAAGGGCTATGGATCTCTGGCATACAAACTTAAGCATGCATCGCTGCTTTGAGTGGGTTGCAGCACCGTCAAAACAGATTGCTGGAACCTTGCAAAGTTGTTCTTTTGCTTCACCAGCGAGATATGGAAACCAGTCTTTGTGGTGGGGAACAACCACATTGACCTGCAGGGCAGGCCTGTAGCAAGGATTTTTTAAGTAGGAGGGCATTTAAATTTCTTAGGGGGCACTGGCTAATCGAATTAAAGGAATACCTGGCTCCTTTGGTGCACCTGACGCCACTCAGAGGCCCTGGGCTGGATGGGAAGTTGGGGGGGCTTGCCAGTAAGTCAGGGGGCCTAGCCCCGAGATGCCCTGCTGTAGCTATGGGCCTGCTGCAGGGCCTGTTCCATCTTGACCTCTGAGGCACCTGGGCATCAGATGCTGTCCAAGGTCTCTGCCTGGCATGTGCTGCCCACCTGGCTTTCCCAAACCCTGGAAGGGTTTTACTCGCCCTCTCTCTGTTCAGCCACTGCCACTCTCTGGCCTTTGTAGGAACTACCCACCGAGAGGACCAGAGCTCCTAGCTCCCCTTCCTTGCATTGCTGTTCTTCTGCCTCATGCCTATGTCTTCTGCTACTCTGTATCTGATTACGATGGGGACAGCTTACAGTAGCAAATTGCCAGCTGACTACTACTCCCATTCTCCTGACATTCATTGCTTAAATAGCTTGTCTGAAACAGTGAAGGTCTGTGTGGTATAGAGAGCAGCTAACAGTGTTAAAAGTTATAAAACTTTTATTATAAAGAAAGTGCCCACACGCTTACTCTCAGCACAGCAACAGACTGAGCAAGGGATCCAAAAGGAAAGTGTAAATATGCAATTCCTCCGTCTCTCCCTCTGTACCTGCCCTAGCTGATTTTAATTTAAGGCAGGCTCCTTAACTTAAAAGTTACTGTGCTCCTAAAGGGTTCCCATTATCACAGAGCCTCCGCTCAGGCCCACAGTCCTCCAAAAGGCAATGGCCACCTTCAGCAGGATCCCAAGTGTAAGAGCTCCATCTACCTGGATGAAATCAGCACCAAAGGGGACCCTCTTCTCTGTGTTAGGGAGTTTTATCATGTCTGTTTGCCCATCCCTTGGGCAGGGCAGGGCAGGGCATGCTGGAGAAGCTTTTCCTAAAGTCCCCAGGAAAAGATTTCTCTTTAAAAATTTTAACCTCCAAAACTTTGTTCCCTGCTATGCGTCTGGGTGGAAGTGCAGAAGGTATGTGCTGACCACTTCATTGTCTGGTTAGACCTGCCATTTCCATTTCTAAAGACCAGTTGGGTGTGCTTGACTTGACCTATGCCCTCCTGCCTATTCTCGGCCAAGAGAAAGAAAAGCTTTTTAAAACTGAAGGGGAAGTTTTTCCTCAGTCCAAAACTCCAAAGAACAATGCATTTGTCCACAGCCCTCAGTCATGACATTTAGCAGGAAATGCAAAAAAGGGGTACTTGGTACTGTGTCGGGGGGAAAAGTTGTGTCAGAATACTCCTGTTCTTGTTTGACTCTGCTGCAGACTGGCACTACACCATCCCGGGAGGCTTATTGTACACCAGGCCCTGTGACCAGCAGAAAGGATGAAGTTTGGGGGCTGGCGAGGCCTGGAAGCCTTACCGTTTTCTAGGTGACAGAGCAGAGCCTTCTACCTACTATACTTCAGGATCCAGCTCCTCCAGATAGTCATCTGGGGCCCTGAACTGAACGTGCCCTCCATGTTTGAATTTTGAATAACGTTTGAATCACGGCCACCCCAGCTTTGTCTTGGCAGTATTCAGAAGTTGAGGCTGGAGTTCTCACAGAATTATAACTGATCTCCATACTAGAGATCTCCATACTGCTACGTGAGATCCACTGGAGAAAATGGCAGCCTTGTAGGATGGACTCTATGGCTTTACGTCCCCACTGAGTGACCTCCTATCCCAAAACCCCACCTTTCCCGAGCTCTGCACCCCGATCTCCAGGAGTTCCCCAAGCCAGAGCTTACAACTGTGGTTGCACGCACCCAAAATGAAAAATAACATTCTCAAACACCTCCAATGGATGCCATTTTCCATTCTTCAGTCCCCTTACTGATGCCCAATACTCCAAATATTTGTCGCGCCTGATTGCCTGGGCAGTGGTGTGACTTTTAATTAATACCATGCTGAAGTGCCCCATCCCCTTACTTGTGCCACTGCTGATCCAGGCCCTCTTCAGTATCGGGACTGCATTTACAAACAATGACGGGAAGTCATTTGTTCCCTTAGTGGTAGTGGCTTACTGGGTTACTCAACTGTCTTGTTTTTGACCTTTCCAGATCAAATCCAAGGTAAGAATGTATGTTTTAGGCCTGAGGAAGCAACCATGGACTGTAGTTGGGATTTGTATGAGTGGCGTCCTTTCCACCATTTGTGTAGCCAGTCTGATCTCCACCATCATGTTCTGGAGAAGTGTGAAAAAATCCCGGCTCCATCCTCAGGGCAAAACCAGGAAAATTATACGGGGACCACCGCGGCGCTCTTTATGCTAAACCACTAAAATGATCCATTCCTTCATTTGTCCTTAATATGCTATAAATGTGAACAACATTACCTCTCACTTGGCTGTTGGAGTTTTGAAACGGCTCAGAGACGTTTGGCTCAGAGATGAGACCTCCAAGTTTTGGCTTGCTTGGGGTTTTGTTTTCTAACGTCTGTAAAAGAGTACTGGACAACAGAACATGGGCAGTTTCTGTCCCTGAAAAATAGATTCAATGCTGTCAAAAAAATTAACTTTGATCCTTCATAATTGGATGGGGGGGGGGAAATCTGATATTACCTCTGAAATCATTGTTTTGACTTTTTCTGGATTCTAAAATTAAAGATGAAGGGCAACTCACATCATCAGGTTTTATTTCTGCCATATGATATTATCTGATATCAATGTAACTGGGATGGTTTCCACCAAAGAATCCTGGGAACTACATTTTATAAATATGGAGAACCCTCCTCACAAAACTGCGCCTCCTAGTGGCAGAAAAGGGAATGACTTTTACATCAGCTTAAGTGTGTATTGTAGTAAATCCCTGGGTTATAAATTCCAGGGCTTTCCACTTACATCTCCATGTATAATTTGTTGACGGACACTAGATATTTACACGGGAGTCATCCAGAAACTTTAGAGCAACATCATGAGAGGAACACTTTCACTATTTAATTACTATAGTGGTGGGAAGTGTCATCAAGTCACAGCCAACTGATGGTGACCCCTGTAGGGTTTTCAAGGCAAGAGACCAACGGAGGTGGTTTACCGTTGCCTCCCTCTGCATAGCAACCCTGGACTTTCTTGGTAGTCTCCCATCTAAGTACTCACCAGGAACAACCCTGCCAAGATCTGACGAGGTTGGGCTATCCTAGGCATCCACATCAGGGCAACTGCTATAGTACAATACTGCAAAGATTTATGGTATTTGAATCCAGATTTCACATGCCAGCTCAAATGATTTGGGGATGCTGGTCAGCCCTGGTTGTTACATATTTTGAACAAATGAAACTGCAGTCCCTTGTCTGTCCCCCGGAGTAAGTCACATGTTCTCTTTGTACTCTTTTACAGACTCTTCACAAAGGGCCTATGGCCGTCTTTTTGATGCAAACAAAAGATAACCCCTTGAAAGCCTTAGGAGTTCTAGCTGGTGTCATAGCAGTGATGGTGATGATCACCGTCGTGATCTCTACCGTCACATTCTGGCGCAATAAGAGGTCCAACAAAGTTATGCCGGTGCGACGGATCATTAGAAGAAGACAGAACTATCAACCCCGGACGGTCAGGCTGGAGTGGCTGAAGTTCAAGAGCTTTTCCAACCTTACCCAGAAGTCCTCTGTCCAAGAAGATGCCAAGAGCCTGCAGAATGAGAATAGCAACAACAACTTGCTCCAGGTGCTGCCCCCTCCACCACCGACCGCTCCAGTCCCACCTCCAGCCCCTACATTCAAGGCCAGCCTCTCTGAATGGAGAGTGCCCACAGTGTCTGGATCTCTGAGCCCCAAGATCAAAAGCAAACAAATGAAAAAAAGGGGGCCTGCTAGCATGGCCCACAATGCCCTGGTGTCTGAGCTCAAGCTGACGTTCGAAAAGAGAAATGCAGGCTCCAGTCGCCTTCATGTTTAGCGCCTCTCCAGAAGCTGCTCGGCAGAGTGCAGGTGGCATTCCAGTTACGTGGTGTGATTGTTCTTTTGTATTTTGTACTACTTTCCCATCCCCGCTCCAGCTGCGGGCGCTCGTAACAGTATTTCCATTCCATTTGCTGGATTACTTGCCATCGCATACCCTATTTCCTTGTGGAATTGTTTCACTTATACCATTACGATATCAGCGTGATGCAGATTTGTCTCAACTTTTATCTAGAGTCTTCACACGACGCCCATTTCTGTGCTACACTAAGATGCTGATTAATTCTGAATCAGACTAGTGTGTTTAAGAGTTTCCCGTGTTTGGGTCTGGGGTTTGTTAAGGCCAATGTGAAATATTTCAAAACTTTTGATCATGCACCAGATGCCTCCAGAAGTGAGTAAAGAAGCTAGTGAGAATTGAGGATGTCCCCTCCCTGCACCTGTTAGACCTGCTGGTCACTGAAATTTGCTGGGTCTAGGTCTATGTCCAGAAATTGGTGTTCTGTAACTAGAATGTGGCTATCTAGTCCTCAGTCTAACTGGGGCAGAATTCAGTAGCAGCATCTAGGTTCATGCCTTAAGGTGAGATACGATGGATCTAAGGACAGTAGAGGAATGAAAAGTGGGGGTCTACAACAGGTGGGGGATGGGCTGGTAGATAATGCCAGAAAATTAAGCCACCGAAGGAAATCAGAGGAGCCCAAGTGGAGTAAGAGGAGGGCAGGGGACATTTGAGAACTTCAGCATCAAGTGTGGACAGGAAGAAAATGCACAGGAAGGCACCAGTGTGTTCAGGATTGGCCCTCTGGTGTATACAGTTCTGGTTTTTGGCTTGCAAAAGAAGCAGCACTATAGTGTCCATGGCAAGCAGAGTGGCCAGTGCGGCCACAGTCAGCATCTCAGGTAGTTTTGGCAGAACTGGATGTATCGAATGACAAATTTGGATGTGCTAAGTAGTATGATCAGATAGCATGCTATAAAACAGGGAGAATCCATCCAAGCAGGGGATGAAATGTGTGGGTAAACAGGTCTAGGACTAGGAAGGAGGAGGAGAGACACATGAACACACAAAGCTGCCTTATACTGAATCAGACCCTTGGCCCATCAAGGTCAATGTTCTCTACTCAGACTGGCAGCAGCTCTCCAGAGTCTTATGTAGTCTTTCACATCGCCTGCTTTCTGATCCTTTTAACTGGGGATGCCACGGATTGAAACTGATACCTTCTGCATGCCAAGCAGATGCTCTGCCACTGAGCCACAGCCCCTCCCAAACAAAGTTGAACAGGACTAGAAAGAAGAGACATGATTTTTAAGGGAGCTTACCTCCAAGTAAGTGCACTCATCCTAGAATGAATTGCATAATTTGCATCAGTACATGAAGCCATGTGCCCTAAGTCAAATGGCAGGGAAATGGCAGAGAAGCTGAATACATTTTTGGCCTCTGTCTTCACTGTGGAAGATGGGAGGTACTTGTCCACTCCAGAACCGCCGATTTCATGAGGGATGTTGAAAGACCTGAGTCGGATTGAGGTGAGGAGAGAGGAGGTCCTACGACTGATGGACAAGTGAAAAACTGACAAACGAGGTCCAGATGGCATACATCCAAAAGTTCTGAAAGAACTCAAATGTGAACGTGTGGATCTCCTTACAATCTATCATTAAAATCTGCCTCCATTCCTGAGGAAGGTAGCTAACATAACCCCCATCTTTAAACAGGGTTCCAGAGGAGATCTGGGAAATTACAGGCAGGTCAGTCTAATGTTGATTCCGAGTAAGTTGGTGGAATCCATTATTAGTGATGTTACAGCATTGCAAAAAGGGCAGCTAAAATGATTTAAGGGGATGGAACACTTTCCCTATGAAGAAAGGTTAAGGAGGTTAGGGCTCTTTAGCTTGGAGAAACAATGAGTGAGGGGTGACATGATAGAAGTTTACAAAATTATGCATGGGATGGAGAAGGTAAAGAATTACTTTTCTCCCTTTCTCGCAATTCAAGAACTCATGGTTACTCAATGCAATTTATGAGCAGTAGGTTTAGGACAGATAAACAGAAGTACTTCTTCACCCAAAGAGAATTAACATGTGGAATTCACTGCCACAGGAGGTGGTGGCACCTACAAGCATAGACAGCTTCATGAGGGAATTAGACAAACAAATGGAGCAGAGGTCCATGAGTGGTTATTAGCCGCAAGTTATAGATGGAACACTATGTCTGGGGAAGTGATGCTCTGTATTCTTGGTGCTTGGGAGCACCAGTGGGAGGGCTTCTAGTGTCCCGACCCCTTGGTGGACCTCCTGATGGCACCTGGGTTTTGGCCACTGTGTGACACAGATTGTTTGACTGGATGGGCCATTGGCCTGATCCAACATTGGCTTCTCTAATGTTCTGGTGTTCCTTGTTCTCTCAAAAACAAGTAGCCTAGTTTCCCCAAGTGGTATTCCTTTTGCATAGCTTTGGTGCAGGAGCTCATTAGCATAACTTATTAGCATAACTTATTTGCATATGCTAAACCAACTGGCATCACCGGAAGTATGTCAGAAGGCAAGAGAGAGAGAGAGATGGCAGAGAGGGGACAGATACTAATCCAAGCCTCAGAAATACCACTATTCTGGGAGGATCGCTTCAGTGGTGGCTGAAGCCTTCAGAAGGCTGGTCGGAGGAACAAGGACCTTTCTAGGGGACGGGGTCATTTTGCTGCAGGCATGACACAAGCAGGCATTCCCCCGTGGGGGGGGGCGGCACCAACTCCCGGAGATGAGATCCCCCAAGCTCCTGCTCAAAAGGACCCCTGTCTGTAAGCATGATGATGGAAAAAGCTGAGATGTGTTAAAGGGCTCTTGCTTTCAGATACGGCCAGATAGGAGTCCCAAGGGAAGGAAGGAAAGATTCCAGAAAGAGGGAAAGAATATTTATTATACCACCTTTTTCTTTAGTTAACAGTCTACTCGGGAAACATTTAATGGGCATATCACTTCCCCACGTTCCCAGACATATCTATTGCTTGGATGACCAGTGAGACAAAACATTGGGTCTTCAAGCTGTTTTGGGGGGCTGAAAATCATCATGGAGACCCATTGTGGTGTAGGGTGTGAAGAACTGGTCTTGGACAGAGAAGACCTGGGTAGAAGTTCTATGAAATTCACTAGGTGGTCTTAGCCTAACCCAACTTTATTTATCATTTATAATTTAAATGTATAAACCGCTCTCCCCTGCATACACAGGGCTCAGACAGTACAAATCAAGGGATAAGAACATTCATAAATACCTTAGACAATGTGAAGGCAAAATGGGCTAACCTACGTATACTGTGCCGATCATCTTGGAGAAAGGGTGGAATAAAATGTGATAAAGTATGATAGGTGGAAAGAGGAAGGGCATTCTGAAAATCCCAGGAATCCGGTCGCATACCTGTGGGCTGAGTAGCTTGAACTCTAGTTTCTCCCCACGTACACAGTTACACACCTGTTGTGTAGGAAGCCACGCTGTTTCATTGAAGTGTGTCTCTCGGGACAGATTAAAAAAGAGACAAAGGATCAGGTGGGTTTCCTATGGGACATCCTGTACAAGATACTGTGATCTGCAGGCCCGGGGGAGAGCAAATGATTAGGGGGAGGATCCGGGTGAACATTCAGTTGAACAATAGAACCAGAACATTCTGCAGTGGAAACGTGACAGAGATCTGTGAAAAGGCAAATTGTGTCCCAGCCATTATATATGAAATGTCTTCATAGAAACAGGATATTTTGTTTGATTTTATTTGGAACATTTCCATGCTGCCTTTCCACCCAAATAGGATCCCCAAGGCCCACAAACATCAAAACATTTTCAGTGTTAAAACCGTTTTAAAATAATGTTTATATACAATCATTTAATAAAAACATATAAATGCTTTTAGTGTCTCTTCAGAGGCAGACATGATGGCCACTTTACCACAAGGCAGGGTCTCCTACCACATAGTTTCTGAGCTCACTATATTACTATAATAGGGTTGTCAGGTCCCCCCCAGCCACCGGCAGAGGGCAGGAGGGTAGGATTGCCGACTCCAGGTTGGGAAGTTCCTGGAGATTTGGGGGTGGAGCCTGGGGAGGACAGGACCCAACCACAGAAGGGTACAATGCCATAGAGTCTACCCTCCAAAGCAGCCATATTGATCTCTGTAGGCTGGAGATCAGTTGTAATTCTGGGATGTCCTCACACCTGACCTGGAGGCTGGCATCCCTATACTACAAGCATAGTGTAATTTATTTTGAATCCTCATATATGCAGTACAAGTTGGAAAGTTTACCAGGTGGTAAGGATTCCCTGCGTTTTCCACATGGTTCGATAGTTGCCTGTATTATTATTCTGTGTCTGATGGTGTTAAATGGGGAAAGCATTCTCCTCAACTGTAGAGGTTTACGAACAAAATCTTCTTTTGAGAAATTATTTGTCTTCTCTGCTCTTCCCCCTTGGCTTCAAATTTTGCAATACCAATTCCATGTATATTCAACGATTTAGAACTTGGCCATTTTTTTGTAAGGTTGTTTTTGTTTCTTTTTAAAAAAAAACACTTATGCATCGGTGCATTGGAGGATTTTGCCCCGAAACATCTGAAATGTTTATTCTTATGTTGCTTGCTAAGGGGGAATGCATGTGTATATAACAACGTGTAAGAAAATTGATTCGTGAGGGATTTTTCCTCAGTTCTTTTTTTTCCATTCCACAGAGATCATGTGCACAAAAGAGGCACCATTTATTTTTTTTAAAAAAAGCAAAACCTGGCACTTTGAGAAAGTGCATGGATGCAAATTAGATGCAAATTGGATGCTTTTAACTCCCACCCAACCAGGAAGTAATAACAGGCCCAGAGCAGCACCATGTGGAGAGATGGGCAGAACCTCCGGGCCATAGCAACAGAGTAAGCCCGTAACTAGGGGGCTAGCACAACAACAGCCACGGAATATCACAAAATGAGCTGTAGGTGCCTACATGGCAGCATTTTAGCACAGACTGAAGGATCAAACAAAATCCCCCACATTCCCCAGATGAATATTTATCCACTGCGGTAATGATTCATTTCTACAGAGATCCAGGGCTTCACCTCATCTGAACTTCAAACCTTCCTTAAAATCCTAGTTGTGCCTGGAAGATAGAGCAGACACTGGTTGTTCACTGGTATGTGCAGTACGCTCTGCCCGTGCCCAGAGGTACTCTCACATTGATTTGCTTCATTTATTCTCCATCTTTCTCCTCAGTGGGGAACCAAAATGGTTGACATCATTCTCCTCCATTTTATCCTCACCACAAACCCTGTGAGGCAGGCTAGGCTGAGAGCATGTGACCAACCCAAGGTCACCCAGCAAGCTTCCATGGCAGAATGGGGATCTCCCAAATCCTAGTCTAAGACTCCAGCCTCTACACCATATTGGCTAAACATGTCTTCTGCATCACTATATACGTTTCAGGGTTGAGTGTTTGATTCCTAAACAGACTTTCAGGCTGACTCGGGAGGAGTCCTGGCTCACAATAAGCCTTCAGCAAATCAAAAGGGCCCATTAAATACACAAGAGTGTTATTGCCAAAGGAAATTGCACAGTGACCCAACATATTATTGAGGGTAAGCTTGTTTTCACACCCCCACGCCTCATTGCTCCAGTTCAGTGAGGGAAGACTTTTATAAAGGAGTGGAAAATCAAGTTTCTATAAAAAGTAAAATTGCTCCCTGCATACCTGCAAAGTATGTGTTTACAGCGGCATGAACTCCTAAGGCCTTAAAATGTTTTGATTCCCCATATTTCTGTAAATCTGAAGTGAGAGAGCCGTTTAACATATTACAGAGGAGGCAAAATGAAAAGATTCTAAAATATTGAAATATTACAAAGGGCTTGCTTTGCATGTGGTATAGTGTCGGAAGGGTTTGCCTTGGCTAGGACCATTAAAAAAATGTGCGAATGGGAGGGAAAGAAAGAGAGCCCCACAATGAGGCACAGCTGCCTGCTAAGGCAAAATACAACTTGGGCCAGCTTCCACCCTGGTGGCATTTTGCTCTTAGGCTGCTAAGAGGAGTAAAGAACGCCGCTGTGGTTTGTGCCTGTAGTAAAATGAGGCGGTAGAATGGGCTGTACCATTTTGAATTTTAGGGGACTTGTACTTCGTAGTGTCCCCTCACAAAGGACTCACAGCAAGCACAAAACCAGCATGACAAGCGAACGTTAAATTGGAACCTTTCTCGCTGATGTCTTAGTTGTTGTGGTGGTTGTTTATTTAACTTAGAGGTAGTGTTTTATACAAAGAAGATAACCCCTTTTTCACTTTGGTGGAACGGTTCACCTTGCCATCTCAAGATTCTACCAGCTCCATCTTCTGCATGTCTAGGCCAGGACTCACTAAGTAATGTATGGATCCCTCCATTAGGTAGTTATATAACTTAGGCCCATTCTGCATCTAGCATTCGCTCTGCTGTTTTGCCAAACCCTCGTTGGAACAGAAATTCCCCTCAATGTTGCATGCCACTGTTGGCCCAGGGTATTTGAATGTGGTTTTAAGCCACACCTTTTTCTGTTCCGGTGTGGGTTTGGTAAAACAACAGAGCAAACGCTAGATACAGAATGGGCCATGGGCTTACCTGTGACTTATAAGTAACAGCAGGGTTCTTCCGCATTCTCAGTTTCCTCACTTGTAAGTTTCTGTTCCACATGTGTTTTGCTCTCTGCAGTGGTCAATTCGATATTACATTGGCTTATGTCAGGAACATCTCCCTGCAGATTTAAGCTGCAGGTTCTTATAGTAAAAGGTAAAGCTTTCCCTTGCTTGAAAGCCAGTCGAATTCAACTCTAGGGGGCGGCACTCATCTCTGTTTCCAAGCTGATGAGCCAGCACTGTCGTGGTCATGTGGCCGGCATGACTAAACATCGAGGCACACGGAACGCTGTTACCTTCTCACCGAAGTGGTACCTATTTATCTACTTGCAGTTAACTTGCTTTCAAACTGCTAGGTTGGCAGGAGCTGGGGCCAGAGATGGGAGCTCACTCCATCAGGCAGCACTCGGGTCTTGGACAGCTGAACTACAGACCTTCCGGTCTGCAGCTCAGCATCTTAACCTCTGAGCCACTGAGGTCCTACAGGTTCTTATGCCACACAATAACTGATAGAATCGAACTGACAGCTAGAGAGAGTAAAAGGTATGCGTAACAGGAAAGAAAAAAACCCAGACCGATTCCCCACAAGCATCTGTACCACCCTTGCCCTTCTGCTTGCCCCGGTTGCATTGGTCAATTTCATACTATTCGCTGTGCGGCCGCATTTTGACCCACATCTCTCCTCGATTTCCCCCTCATCTTCTTGATCCTTGTTTGTTGAGACTGAGAAGATGCAGGGGAAATCAGGGGGGATGCAGGTCAAAATGCAGCCGTGCAAAAAAGAAATTTTTGCTAAGAAATTGACCAACGCAGCTGGGGCAAACAGGAGAGCAAGGGTGGTACAGCTGCTTGTGGGGAATCGGTCCTAAAGAAATGGGAACTTACAGGGGAGGAAGATGAGAATGCAGAATAGTCCAGTACTGTTGTCATTTTGAAGCATACTAGCAAATTGGAACTAGTAATGCTTCCTAAATAGTCACATTCCAGTCCTGAGGGGATTTCTGCTACACGCACACAATCAATTCTCTCGTTTCCATTTTGCTACAAAGCAGATAGATTTGCAGTTTCCCTTTAGTGTACTATCGTACCTCAGGGTCAAGTCAGCTGACATGTGCTGCCACCGCCACAGCACCAAAACGTAGTCTGAAGGCCCATGAAACTACCCTACAGCTGAACTTTAGAAAATCCTGTAAACTTTAGAAGGTCTGTAAACTGTTCTAGGAACTCTCATGAAACCTGCTTTGGAGGAAGGGATGGATATAAAAATAAATGGTAATAAATAAGCACAGAGAGGCACATTACTTTGCTGTATTGCAGATCAATGCACATTCATTGGCTGTAATGATTTGTGCATGATATAATCTCTTATCCCTGAAGCTACTTAAGCAAATCCTACTTAAGGTATCAAAAGTGTCTAACTATTGTCTGTTCTATTGTTGCTTTTTTAACAATGTTTTATTGCCAGTGTTTTAATCTCTTGAGACTCAAGGACTGCCACCCATTTATGGATTGTTCGTATTCGGGGAGTTCGGCCCATATAAATGTGTGCTTATTGTGGACAGACAGGAGGGGTGGACTGGATCTTTAATGCATCAGCAAAATTCGTGGTAGACGATTGCCCTTTGGGGGATCCTGGCAGCCAAGAGAAAGCCGACTCACAGCAGTGGTGGAAACCCTGCAGTGACTGCTTGTCTGCATTGAGCCGGGGGGGGGGGGTTGGACTAGATGCGCCTGGTATGGCCCCTTCCAACTCTGTTTATTCTATGATCCTATTTTATTCTGGGACCATTTTGACATCCTGGTGCACCCTGACTCAAAGCACAGCTGTACTGCCAGAATTTTGAGTCCAAACAAACCTAAATCCATTCTACATTCAGTTTTTAAATCATCTGGTAGTGGAGATAAAGAGGAGCTTCTGAACGTAGACAAGGCTGAGAACAAGTAGTACATTTTAGAAAGGCTAGATATAGCAGGGATCCCTGACATAGTGCCCATGGCTGCCCGAGCGCCCACTGACACCTTCCCTGGCACCCACCGAGTGCTTTTAGGGACCAGGTGAGCCTTTTGTCCAACAAGACTTTGCATCATGTGACAGCCATTTTGTGACTGTGGCCAATGCTCCCTCTAAGCTCTGGAGTCTTGAGAGCAAAATTTCTACCTTGTGAGCTGCTGACATTAAAGTTGTGAGTGAGCAATTTGGCTGCTACATAAATTCGTTTGCTCTGGAGCCCTCCTTCCTGAGCTAAGAAAAAAAACCGTGTGAGCCGGAGGCTAAAAAACTGTGAGCTAGCTCACACTAACTCAGCAGGAATGCTGACTGTGACCACCAAACTATATCGGAATTCCACAGGCTGAAAAGGGTTGGGGACCCCCATGTATAGCCCACCTCCTTTAACAGTTGTCGTTTTCATCTAGGGGGTACAGTGACCACTGGTCATTAGTGGCCTCTTTCCCAAAGCTGTGCTTAATAATTTAAATGTTGTTTGGAAAGACCATTGATTGTTTTGTGGTCACAGCGATCCCGCCTGACTCATTGTATCTATTGTTTCTATTATTTTATCCTTCCCATTTAGAAAGCCCAGAGCAGTGTCTCCCTTGACACGGGGAACTGTCAGTCTGTCCAGAATCTGCCAGGTTAAAATTCTGAATCAGATTTTTTTAAACAATGTACACTGTTATAGGATTCAAGATATGTAAGGGAAACATATACATTTTTTGTGATACACCTTGCCATTTCTTTTTTCACTGAATACAGTTCTCCTTACCAATTAACACTACATTCTAAATGTTTTACTAATAAAATCTGTAAAATGCACCTGCTAGCCTATTTTGAGTTTCTGTCTTCCCCCGCCCCAGCTTCTTATCTTGGAAGATTTGTGTGTGCTCAGTGCCAGAATATTCTGTGTCAAGGCAATCTAAATTCCGCTAGACACCTGCAGCCAAAGAACTGGCTGATTAGTAGAGATGTTTGCTGTGAGTACATTATGATGTTACCCATCACGGACTGCCCTGAATAGCACATATTCATAAATATAGCAAATACTCTGAATCCAACCACTTTTGACAGTCCAGAGCAGTTAAAAACCTTCTGATTTTGACAGTTATTTTGCACCTTCTGTCTGGTTTCGTATTGCTGGGCATCAGGAGGTGAGGAGGCAGTGAAGGTAGGTATTGAGTTAGCAGAAATGTGCCCGGCAGGGACATTATCCCACCCGAGCAGTTAGCCCACCAAACAGGATTGTTCTGTCTAGTGATGGACAGGGGCAAAGGTTTTGTTTGCACACGCTGGAAGACAGCCGGGGAGACAGGGGCAGAGGCTTGGCCTTAAACTCCCATTTACTTCTTATTTATTTAAAACATTTATTAGTCACCATTCTAATTTATGGAATTCAAGGTGGCTTACATTTCCCACCCCAATCCCAGTGATACGACCTCATGCACAAGGGGAGAGACAAAAGCTTTGTTTGAACACGCTGGCAGACAGGCAAGGCTCCAGAGAGATCCAGGCTTTGCTGTTTTAACAATAAACAGCCTGCCAGCCCAGCAGCCTTGGGGAGAATAAGTGGAAGCCGAAACGTAAACTTTTCCTGGGATAGTAAGGGGCAACATGTTTGAGATATACCACATTTATTGTTTAATTGTTTTCGAAAGGGATGTTATTCCCTATCTGATGCTGGACAGGGATCTGAATATAACCTTACTGTTTGTTGAATTCCTATTGTATTTTTCTTTAGAGACTAATTTAGTGTCCGTCTAGTCATCGCTCAAGATCTATTGATCAGAGGAGCTCTGGAAAGGGAAGGGAAGGACATTTGAGATAGATGAGAAACATCCGTGACAACAAAGATTCAGATATCTCTGCCCTGGCAAGTGCCTGGGGAAAGTAAGGGAGGAGGTAGGTAGGTTGCATTATTTTCCTTTTGAGCTGCCACAGGCAGCAGCACCTATCAAAGAAGTGCTCACAGGAACTGATCCCAAGATTATCTGCCTTGGCGAGCAAATACCAAGACAGGGAGCAATGAGTCCCAGCTCAAAAATCTCAACCTGTTTGAAAGAGAATGGGAAAGATCTACCAAGCGTGTGGCTCCTTTCCTGTGGTCCTCGTGAGTCTTACAGACCCTAAAGAGGAACTTCTCAGGACTTGGACTGGTAGCTTCGATTAGTTATTGTGGAGAAGAAGAGAGCCTGTCCTCACACATGGAAAGGGAATGGCTGGATTCATCCCAGTTCAAGATAAAGGTTTTTCCCGCGCCATCAGTGAGGTGATGCTGTTGTGTGCCTGGATTTGAGAAAAGTGGTATAAAAGTTTATATATTAATCAGTAGCCAGGGGTCATTTTGTAGGAAAAGAGGCGCAGGAGCTCATTAGCATAACTTATTTGCATATGCCACACACCCTGACATCACCAGGAGTGTGTCAGAAGGCAACACTCACTGCTCAGGCTCCACCCCAAAAATCTCCAGGTATTTCCCAACTCAGAGCTGGCGAGCCAGCTTCACGCTTTGACTAAAGACACTTTTAGGTTCCCTTTGCTCGTGCAGGGAAGCTACCTACAACAAGCATGAAAATACAGATCAAGTTAGTCTGCTTTTGCATTTTTTCCACAACGCATCACCATATGTGCTCGCTCCTGAGCTTGCTACTCCCGGAATGGCATTCCTGCCTGAAATGACCCCAATGTGGTTGGAAACATTTCATGGGTCGCCTGCTTCATAATTTGGCTTTAAAATCATTCCTATGTTTTTTTTAAAAAAATGAGCCAGAATTATCCCCATTGAATTCATGAGACTTTAAGTGAAGCAAGTGACATGAGTGCTCCATCTTTCAGGATCTGTTTGGCGGGCACATGATAGATAGGTATGTTTTATTCACGGTCATTGACCAAAACATAAACCGATGACATTTTGGGTAAAAGGTGTCACATTAAAATAGGAACAGAATTTTAAGACTGGTTATAAAAACACCGTAAAAACCATAATGGTTAAAATTAATCAAACTTGACCTTAATTCTCCTCTTTTCGAACCACTATAGATTTTCTAATTCTTAGGGCAAGCCATTCGAACCTAGCCACCCGATAGGTAACTTCTGCTCAGTTATCCGATAGCAAATTTCTTAAAACGCAATTCTTGGCCTGTGTGAGAGAGGGAGTGTCTTAGGGAAAGGAAGAGACTCGCGGACAGGGATCATTTCGTAGAAAAAGAGGTGCAGGAGCTCATTAGCACAACTCATTTGCATAACTCATTTGCATATGCCACACCCCCTAACATGCCGGAAGTGTGTCAGAAGGCAACACCCACCCCTCAGGTTCCCCTCCACAGGTGAGTGAAACTGACCTGCTCTTCCTCCATTCCCTTCCCCATCCAATACTTTGTGCAATAAAAGCGTAAAGAACACGCCCTCATTCTCTTCCTGCTCCCTTGAAACCACCAGGTTTCAAGTAGACTTGAGATACCCAGGACATGGGCACCACCCATCCCTTTCCCTTCCCCTCCCCACAACAAGGCACCCTGTGAGGTAGGTCTTGAGAGAGGTCTTTCCAGAACTGCCCTTGAGAGAACAGCTCTGAGAGAACTTGGGACTGGCCCAAGGTCACACCAGCAGTTGCATGTGGAGGAGTGGGGAATCAAACCCGGTTCTCCCAGATTAGAGTCCAACTCCTGACCACTACACCAAACTGATGGGGTGGAAGCTGCGGAAGGGTTGGTGAAATTTCTCCAGTACTTATGTGCCATGTGCCCAGATAAAAAATGGTATACTTAGAAAATTTATATGCCACCTTGAGCAAGTCTCTGGAAAAGCAGCACACAGTCATAAAAGGAACAATGATAAAATTATCAATATTGAAACAAAACATTAAAAACAATAAAGGCCCTAGCAGGGCTTTCCCCAGGGCGCTGCGCCTCTGCACTGCTCAGGGAAGCCGAGGAGGGGGCGGGGCTTGGTCATGTGCCCGCCCCCTGGGCTCCTCACTCCCGGAGCTGCGCTCCTATGCGCTCCCGCTCCAACGGACCCCTGCTCGCGGATGTTATACGCTTTACAGTGGCTGGCACATGATATGGTGACCTTGCTGAAGGTAAGCAGTTCTTCCAGTCAGTGTCTGGATGATGGACCATCTAGGAAGCCTGTGTATAGCACCTTCAGTTGCATTATGGCACAAAGGTGCAGCTAATACAGGCATACGAAATCAAGATAAAAGTTTCTCTAGCTTGAAATCCAGTTGAATCTGACTCTTTGTTTCCAAGCTGAAGAGCCAGCGCTGTCTGAAGACATCTCTATGGTCATGTGACCAGCATGACTAGACGCTGAGGTCCACAGAACGCTGTTACCTTCCCACCACAACAGTACCTATTTATCTACTTGCAATTTCTTGCTTTCAAACTGCTGGGTTGGAAGGAGCTGGGGCCAGAAATGGAAGCTCACTCTGTCTTGCAGCACTTGAGTCTCGAACTGCCGACCTATCGACCTTCCAGGCTGCAGTTCAGCATCTTAACCTTTGAGCCACCACAGCCCCTAATACAGGCATAAATATCAGTGAATAAAGTATTCCCTTCTGTGTACAGGAGCATACACTGGGGTCACAATCCAGAACAATGGCTGTCGCATTTAAGCCCGCCGATTTCAGGAGACCTAAGCATGCCTGATTCTGTGTTTGATTGTAATGTACAGCATGAGGGAGTCCCTGTGAATGCGTATCCCATTCTCTTGGGCACTGTGAATATGGGTGAGCACATATGTGCACAAGCACGTACACACATTTTACTATTACTGAGCAGCCTGGGTCGCCCAGGCTCACCTGATCTCAACAGATCTCAGAATCTAAGCAGGGTCAGCCCTGGCTAGTACTTGGATGGGAGACCACCAAGGAAGTCCAGGGTTGCTCCACAGAGGCAGGCAAAGGCAAACCACTTCTGAACATCCATTGACCCCATGGGGTCATTGTGAGTTGACTGTGACTTGATGGCACTTTACACCCACAGACACACAGACACACACCCAAGCAAACAGAAAAATAAGACTAGTGAAGACAGCTTTATTGATGCAAACAAGAAACCTCAGTCTGTCAATGCTTTAAATTTTCAGCATGCCATCCTGCCACTGTTCTTAAAATGACAGTGGCCTTTTTTGGGGCAGCACTGATGAAGCCACTACCCATGCAATCGCACCAGAGCGACTAAAATAAATGTGCTTTGTTGAAACGGGACTCCTTGTTCCAGTGAAGGAGATTAGTAAGAACACAAGGAGAGTCCACCATCCTGTTTCCAGCAGAGCTGGGCCAGATGCTTCCATCAGGGCAACAGTCCTACCTCATTCATCTCCCCTCCTCCTTGAACCTAATCCCTTTGAGTGCCATCTATAATAACCACAGCTGATGTGAATGGGGAAGTGCATGTGTCCACTCAGCTGGACAGACAGAACTGGTTGGCCACTGTGTGAGACAGGATGCTGGACTAGATGGACTAGAAAAGCAGGGCTCTTCTTAGGTTCTTATGAAGGCCTCGGCCTCCTTGCCCTGTTGTTGGCCCTCCAGAGGAATTGGTTGGCCACTGTGTGAGACAGGATGCTGGACTAGATGGACCATTGGTCTGATCCAGCAGGGCTCTTCTTATGTTCTTAGAATGGGGGAAGGCTATGAATCAGTGATAGACAAGCTGCTTAGCATGCAGAAAATCCCAGGTTCAATCCCTGGTATCTCCAGTTAGATCATCTGGCAGTAGGTAATGAGAAAAATCTCTGCCTGAGACCCTGGAGAGGCACTGCCAGTCTGAGTAGACAATATGGACCTTGAGGAACCAAGAGTCTGAAGCAGTATAAGGCAGCTTCAGGTATCAACATGTTCAATGCATATTGACTTCCAGACAGTGATCCCCAGTGTGATGCCCACCGATGGGTTTTCTGGCTTCCAATCCCTTCATTCCCAAAGCAAAGACCAATTCTCACATTCCCCCACCTCACTGGAGCAGGGCTTGCTTCTAAAAAGTCCAGGGTCTACAAGGAACACCCACCGAGAAGGCTGGGGACTTCTACACTAAGAGCTTGATGCAGGCTTTTGTGATGAAACAAACAAAACACAACCTAATATTTTTCAGAACATTTACTTCCTTCGTTTCAGTTCCTTGAACAGTTTCGGTCTACTGTGTGCCATCTTTATGAGCTACCGCTGTGAAAAAATAGTTCAAACAGTTCACAATATTATCATTAGCAACTCCCGGTTTTTTCCCCATCTTTTAAATCCAGTTGAACTGATTCTTCTCGTCTTACCTTCACAACTACGTCTTACCTTCACAACTACATATCTGAAACGTCCTGGCCATGTTACTTTTTTTTGGGGGGGGGGGGGAATAATAATGCAATGATAGCAATAGGAACAAGCCGTGTGTTGAAGTCCCAGAGCAGTTTGGTAATCTAAATCACAGCTGAACTTCTATGGAGGATTTCAGGCATACACTAATAGTGGATACTTACATGATCATTCTACAATCCTATCAATCTAGTCCCCGATTTATAAATCATAAATCCCAGCTAGACACCTGAATGAGGCATGTCGCTCCTAGCGGAACAAGTCATTGCCTATCAGTAAGTTTGCCCACCTGCTGGCATTGGGTGGTTCCATGGCCTTTTGAAAACAATGTCTTATTATGTGTGGATTTCACATGCCAAGCTGTTGATGTAACACCACCTGTGTTTGCCTTCCTCTTGCCTAGTACATCACAGTACACGGACACTGGCTAATAGAGATCCGCATTATTTCGGTGTTCTGTTTTCTGTCTGCTGGTGTTCTCCTTGTCCTCGAACACCCTCAGATTCCCTTTGCTGTCACTGGAGTCCGGGTGGCACAACCCCTCGTCGCTACCCGTCGGCAAGCTGTCGAACGTGCTGTCCTTATTGACTCCTCGGAGAGTTTTCGCTTTCCTCTTCTTGCGGCAGAGGTCGGGGCATTTCTGCATGCAATTAAACCGGGTATCGGTGGTGCAGGCGTACATCCCCGCAGGGACAGCCAGCGCCATGGCGCACACGATAATGATGATGTGGATGACTTTTTCCCGCTGTTCCAATTCGCTGATGTCATTCCCTGTGACAAAGACAATGCACTGCCCTCTTTGAGGCATCTGGTTCCTCAAAGTCACACACACTTCATACTTAGTGGCGGGGTGCAGGTCATTGACCGAGTAGCTGTTCACGCCTGGGGCAATGTAAATCATCTCCCTCTTGGCATCATCGTACTTCCCAAAATGGAGGGTGTACCAGGTATCTCCTGGATTCTCGGACACGGTGTACCACTCCAAGGTGATCCCGTAGACTGTCTGCTTGGCGATCCTCACTTCAATGTAGGGATTCTCCCTTGAGAAGGAGGAGGAGAAGGAAGATGCCACCATATTGGGGGCTTGAACGTTCAGGATGATTGTGGCCGAGGCGTTGCCGAGGAAATTGGCAGCTGTGCAGGTATAGTTGCCCCGATCCATCACGTGGACGGAAGGAATCACCAAGTCTGACTTGGTGATATCTTCACTGACACGGCTCGTGGACACTAGAAGCAAAGGAGGACAAAGGTGAGCACACGACTGGGAGAAATGCCCCTAGTTTTTCTGAAACTCTTTTTAGCTTCCTTATAAATTCCAAACATGCATGAAAAAAAAAAAACTTAGGGTGGTGTAGTTAAGATGCAAGCCTCGGATGGGGGAGACCTGGGTTCAGATCCTTGTGCAGTAGGCGCAGCAACACTGAACTAAGCACTCTCTTCTCAGCCTGGGCCAGACCTTCCCTTTTTAATGTCTCTGGGGCCTAATCTACCTTTATGCACCATTGTCTGTTTTGTTCTATACACTATAGGCTAGCCCAATCTTGTCCGATCTCAGAAGCAAAATGGGGTCAGCCCTGGTTAGTCCTTGGATGGGAGACCACTGAGGAAGTCCCAGGGTCATCATAAATCAGCTGCAACTAGATGGCCACTTCCACCACCACATACTGTTGGTTCAGATCATGAGTGGAAGTAGCTGTTTTCCTTTCAAGCCCCCCCTTCTCATTACCCCCCATTAATTTGGTCTGGAGGGGCCCCTTCAGTCCCCTGTCCCATGTTTCCTCATTTCGACCCCTCTCAATAGCATGCGTTTTTTTGTATTTGCCTTTGCATGTATTTATTTATTCATGTCCCATTTTTCTCCCCAGTTGGGATTTCAAGCGGCTTCTAATGTCGTTCTCCCTCTTCCCATTTCTCACTGAGACAGGTCAGGCTGAGCATCTGTGATAGGCCCAAGGTCACCCAGCGAGTTTCCATGGTAGAAGTGAGAATTTGAACCCCGGTCTCCCAAAAGCCTAGTCCAACCCTTCAGCCACTCCACCACACCATCTCTTGGGTAGTATTAGATTGTTTCCAACAAGCAGGGGTCATTTCGTAGAAAAAGAGGTGCAGGAGCTCATTTGCATAACTCATTTGCATATGCCACACACCCTAACATACCGGAAGTGTGTCAGAAGGCAACACCCACCCCTCAGGCTCCACTCCACAGGTGAGTGAAACTGACCTGCTCTTCCTCCATTCCCTTCCCCATCCAATACTTTGTGCAATAAAAATAAGTGTAAAGAACACACCCTCATTCTCTTCCTGATCCCTTGAAACCACCAGGTTTCAAGTAGACTTAAGATACCCAGGACATGTGCACCACCCATCCCTTTCCCTTCCCTTCCCCACAACAAGACACCCTGTGAGGTAGGTGGGGCTGAGAGAGGTCTTTTGAGAACTGCTCATGAGAGAACAGCTCTGAGAGAACTTGTGACTGGCCCAAGGTCACACCAGCAGCTGCATGTGGAGGAGTGGGGAATCAAACCCGGTTCTCCCAGATTAGAGTCCAACTCCTGACCACTACACCAAACTGATAAGGTGGAAGCTCTTGAAGTGTTGGTGAAATTTCTCCAGTACTTATGTGCCATGTGCCCAGATAAAAAATTGTATACTTAGAAAATTTATATGCCACCTTGAGCAAGTCTCTGGAAAAGCAGCACACAGTCACAAAAGGAACAATGATAACATTATCAATATTAAAACAAAACATTAAAAGCAATAAAGACCCTAGCAGGGCTTTCCCCAGGGCGCTGCGCCTCTGCACTGCTCGGGGAAGCCGAGGAAGGGGCGAGGCTTGGTCATGTGCCCGGCCCCTGGGCTCCTCACTCCTGGAGCTGCGCTCCTGTGCGCTCCCGCTCCAACGGACCCCTGCCAACAAGACTCAATAGATTGGATCCAGCTAAAGGCTATGGATCTTCCCTGTGTTCTCTTTCCCCTTGAGTCCTTTCCAGCCACAGGAAAGTTCATTCCTAGGGCCACGTGGCTATTAGTCCATGTGCCTCAGGGGCTGCATTATGCAGTGGAACAAATGGAGTAAAATCACCCTTTGTGTCTCTTCTATAAGCAAAGCTACACTGATGGAAAAGGGGATCATTTCACCCCTTCCCCTCTCCTCCATGCAGTCTCCCCACCTCTATGTCTTCTGGTTCATATGGACCACAAAACCCCAGGAATCAACTGCTGAGGAGGAGACACAGAATGTGGGGAAGATTAGTGGTCTTCACATCCACAGATGACTGGATCTAACTCAATAAAATTAAAAATTGAAAAGCAGCCCCTTCCTCAATCCAATATACCTCACAGCAAGGATAAAATGGGAAAGCCTCCAAGATGCTCTTTGGATCTCGTTGAAGGAAAGAGGCAGGATACAAAAAAAGAGAACTAAAAAAAAACCCCAACTTGCTTTGTAAACCTACCTCTTGCCAGAAGTCTTACCCAGTCACTTCTTTTAAAATGATTTATATGGTTTCGCCTTGGCAAGAACATCCACAATTCTAGCAGATCTGAAAGCCAGTTTTACTGTTTTGTACTCTTCAAACATATGTAAACCTAGGAAACTTCTGTTGTTTTCCTTGTCCAAGATAAAAAGCCTAACTCAGGAAATTTTCAAAGTATAATCTTGTAGAGGAAAGTGACCACAGGGCATGTTCATCCAGTTTACCAAAAGTCTAGAATGGCCTACATTGCTTTATATATGTGCAACCTTTGGTGGCCATTTTCTTTATTTTCATGCGCACATTTGGTTCTTAGGGGAACAACTTGTCTAAACTGTTTTTCTTGTGCTTTAGGTATAATTTGGTAGGGTCCCCTAAGTCCAGATCCTCTTTGGTCCATTCCACAAGATTCATCAAGAAAACATCAATTGAATATCCAGAATTCACACATTTCCAAACTGGTGATGTCTCTAGCATCCTGTCCAACATTATTGAGCTTGTGGACACTTGTAGATTTTTTTTAGAGATGGCAGAGGGTACCACCAGAAAATGGCTGCCAGAGGAGGTAGGACCAGTGACAAAAATGGCTGCCATGAGGCAAATTACAAACACTAGGGAGGTGCCAAACCAAGCATCCTGCTATGATGGAGGCAGCTATTTCTAAATTTCTAAAGACCCCCAAGAGGTCTTCGGATACATCTTCTGCTCCAACGAGGTGCAAGAGAGACAGGATTGATTCTTTGCTTTGGGGAAGAAACAAGACGGCACCATGACAGTTTTGCTGGGCACCATGACTCTTGAGAACACTGTTGGGGATCACTGGTTTAGACCTTCTGCCCTTCCCTGAGCATGAGATGTCTCACTCCACTATGACTACCCTTCTTCAAATTGTTGGGGTGGTGAGGAAGATAATTTCACTATAGCCAGGCAAGGGACAGGTTGTGGGGGATTCTCCAAGTCTTCCCCACACACCTATGATGACTCCAAACCACCAGATGATTACGGCAACTATCCCTTTTGTACAACTCATATTCACTGCAGGAATCATTATAGAGAAACATGAGTATGTCAAATGCTCATAAAACTCCTTGATGAGATCACACAGGCATTGGCCCAAAGAAGGCAATTACAAGGTCTGGTATCTTTGCTATAAATGGTCAGAATCCTCCTTCTCTAGTATAAATCAGGATTGTAAAGTCAACAGGGCAGTAATAATTTACACCAGTTGGCAACTGACCCAGTGCTGTCAAAAAAATGTAGAAGTCTTCTACAGCAAACCTGAGCCCTTCCTTTCTCCTCTATAACGACTATTTTTCAAAGCAAGGTTAATTTTTCTAGGTGCAGCTCTTTGGACAAATAGCAGGAAAATTTGAGATTAAGACCTATTGGGGGGGAAGAACTGTATTTATTTATATTTTTGGGTTTTTTTATTGGCCTCTGATCTTGGTCTTTATTTTTATATGTAATTTATTTATTGTTCTTAGATTGTCTCCAATAATTCCAAAACAGTTGACTAAGGTCAGCCTAAGAAAATTTAAGCCCTATAGGAATCTGTTCAAGAAAGTTAAGAACAGTATAGCAGAGGCAGTAAGACTGCAAGCTTGTATCTTGATCTTAGCAAGAGTCCTTTCAAAGAAGATGGACTCGAAGGAGGAAGAGGATATTGGATTTATACCTCACCCTTCACTTGGAGTCTCAGAGCATCTTACAATCACCTTCCCTTCCTCTCCCTACAACAGACACCCTGTGAGGTAGGTGGAGCTGAGACAGCTCTGAGGGAACTGCTCTGAAGAGAACTGCTCTGAGAGAACTGTGACTGACCCAAGATCACCCGGCTGGCTGCATGTGGAGGAGTGGGGAATCAAACATGGTTCTCCAGATTAGAATCTGCCACTCTTAACCACTACACCAAACTAGGAAGATGCACAATAGCTATAAATATCTAGCTTGCAAAAGAAAGTTGAAAGCCTCCATGTCTGATATGTACTTTAAAGAAACTAAGCTTAATCCTGGACAATGAAGAAAGCTGACAGGAAGAAAGTAGAGACTGATTTCCCATAAACAGCTGTGCCTCCCTCGCTCTTCTGTTTCCCCTGGTTGCATTCGTCAGTTTCACACTCTACGCTGCATGGCCATACTTTGTCCCACATCTCCCTCCGATTCCCCCCGCATCTTCTCAATCTCAAAAAACAAGGATCGCGAAGACGCGGAGGAAATCGGGGAAAGATGCAGTTCAAAACACAGCGAAGGGTGTGAAATTGACCAATGCAAGTGGAGCAAGCCGAAGAGCAAGGTCGGCACAGCTGCTTGTGGGAAATCTATCAGAGAGTTTTAGAGATACTGTGGACTGCCAAAAAGACAAATAAGAGGATTCTAGACCAAATCAAGCCTGAACTCTCCCTAGAAGCTCAAATGGCTAAACTGAGGTTATCATACTTTGGTTCTATTACAAGAAGTCAAGAGTCACTGGGATAATGCTGGGGAAAGTTGAAGGCAGTGGGAAAAGCGGGGGACCCAACATGAGATGGATGGACTCAATCAAGGAAGCCACAAAGGCCCTCAGTTTGCAAGACCTGAGCAACACTGTTAATGATGGTACATTTCGGAGATCATTACTTCATAGGGTCACCATCAGTTGGCAGTGACGTGACAGCTCTTAACACAAACTCACAAGCCTAATCCAGCAACAGTTTGTGATGACTGTACCCTACTGGATACCAGATACCAGGTTCTGAATGCACAGTATGTTGCAGCAGCTAAAATATCATACTAGTGCTGGCATAATCCTAAAACCACGACCCTTACTGGGTGATCCTGAACCCACCACGTTCTCTCTCAGCCTAACCTCCCCATGAGGTCATTGTGAGGATAAAATTGGAAGGAGGGACTAGGTAATACTGCCCTGAGCTCCTTCAGAGAAGAGTGTAGCAACAATGTAGTAAAGAAATGGAAAGCAATGGACGTCAGTGTCAGTGAAGCGTAGGGGTTAAGAGTGTCGGATTAGTATCTGGGAGACCCAGGTTCCAATCCCCACTCGTGCCATGGAAGCTCGCTGGGTGACCTTGGGCCAGTCACACACTCTCAGCTTAACCTACCTCACAGGGTTGTTGTGAGGATAAAATAGTGGAGACGAAAAGGCTGTAAGCCATTTGGGGGTCCCCACTGGGGAGAAAAGTGGGAGACAAATGAACTAACTAAATAAAAATAAAATAAGAGTTTCTCCAGTCTAAGGGGCTTGATTTTAATGGACTCAGACCAGAGAAACTCTGCATAGATTTTTCTCTGTTACTAATTTAATCAATTCACTTTAACCATGGATACAGTGTGCTGGATTATGCTTCCTAGCCACCATATAAACATAAGTAAAGTACAATTAATTAATTAAAGTCCTTGATGAAGGGTGAATAGATCTGATAATCAGTAGATCAAAACCTAAGAAAGCAAACGGCATATCATGAGGGTCTTTGGGTGCAACCAACAATTCATCCAATTAAGACCAGTCTAATTAAAATCAATGGGATGAAACTGAAGTTGGTTATGGCTACAGTGATTGCTTTTCAAACGAAGAGGCTGCAGCTACTTTGCATCTTGAAGAAAGCCATCTTCATTGAGCCACATCCATACATAATATTCTTGAATTTCTCCATCTCCTGTCCTGCTATCATAACGATGATCTCCAAAAAGAATTGTTAGTGGGAATCTCTGCTTCCCTCCTCCTGAATCAATGTGATTCTTTAATTTTAGCAGAACGCGGGTGGCTTCTAGTCCTGTGACACACCGGTAGTATAATCCTGTGCCCTTCAGAAGGAAGTCACGTTTTATTCAATGGGGCTTATTCCCAGGTGAGTGCGAGGACTGCCGCTCATGTGACCGATAACCTAGACTCAGCCAATTATTTCATTCAGCAATCAGTAGCCTTACTTATATAAGAAGTTAAGTATTTCATTGTAAGCCCTGTTCAGAAATTCGAGTGCCTATGCACCTGATCACATGGGAGAATCAAAAATAAAGTCCCAAATTATTAATTCTTTTAGAAAAATTAATCCCTGGGTTTAGATGGTACATACAAGCTCTTAATTTTAAGTGCCGAAAGATTAAATTTAATTGCAGTGTGACTTCCTTACCACTACTAGCCAAGAGAAACAAAAAGGATCTTAAGTCCTGCAACTGACTGATTGATTGATTTAAAAACTGATTGCTTTTCCCTGCAGCGGGGGGCCCGAAGTGGCTTGCAACATTATGCTTCCCTACTCCATTTTGTCCTCACATGAACAACATCCCTAGGAGGTAGGTTAGACTGACTCAGTCCGCAAGCTTCCTACATTTCCACTACTGCACCCTGCCGGCTCTCAGTCCTTGGGCTGACCTCTTAGTCCCATTGAGTTCGTTTTACTAGATCAGCTCAAACTGTAGACCTTCACCATTTGTGGGAGTTCCATTTCTGGAAATCTACAAATGCTGGGAGGCAGGGCATCAATTGCCTTCAAAATGGCCATGGAAAGGACCACCCCCACCTTCCCCATGCAGGGAAGCCAGACCCAGGTGTGTCACCCAGGATGCCCGACTTGACCACAGCACTGCTGAGTGAGCCGTGCAGCAGTGGCCTTCTCTCCTACCCAGCCTGGGCAAGTCACATGGCAATGCTGCAGCGAGGCACTGAACATGTGAGTTACTTGGCCAGGCAGATGAGGTAGGAACTGCTGTGGGTCACCTGGCCCTGGCAGATGAGGAGGCCACGTGAGCCACCTGGCCAGAATGGTGAGCTGGGTGTCACGTGACTCCTCTAGTACAAAAACTTCCTCCATGCAGAGACTCTCTCTCGGAGGCTAACTGTAATCAAGTCACAGCTGATTTCTGGCAACCCCCATGTGGTTTTCAAGGTGAGAGACATCCAGAGGTGGCTTGCCACTGCCTGCCTCAGTGCTGCAACCCTGGACTTCCTTGGTGGTCTCCCTTCCTAAGAGTCTCCTTCTAGGGCTGACCCAGCTCAGCTTCTAAGATCTGAGGAAATTGGGTTAGCCTGGGCTATCCAGGTCAGGTCCCGTGCCCTTACTGTTGCTAAATATTACAACACTGGGAAATAAATGCCCACCTCCTGTAATCCAATGGATTGAGAACCGTACAACCCTATCAACATTTGAACACCGGACATAAAAACAACTATTGTGTCCGGCCATATTTTTATATGTTTGGAAACAATGTATAGACTTGCCAACTTTGTTTGCTATATTTTCTATTTCTTTTTTGTTTGGGAGTAGCAATTTAAAAAATAAAAAATGCATAGATGCAGTTCTGACAAGTCCAAGATTGTGAAACAGCCGGGTGCTGGGCAAGCATGGAACATGCATGAAACACATGAAGCTGTCTTAGACTAAATCAGACCCCTGGTCCATCAAAGTTAGTATTGCCTACTCAGACTGGCAGCAGCTCTCCAGGGTCTCAGGCAGAAGTCTTTCACATCACCTACTGCCAGATCCTTTAACTGCAGATGCAGGGATTGAACCTGGGACCTTCTGCATGCCAAGTGGATGTTCTGCCACTGAGCTACTGAGAGCAGCTTATGTCTGCTCTTCTTCCTGAATATGTGTAGGGGTCATAAGAACATAAGAGAAGCCAATGTTGGCTCAGGCCAATGGCCCATCCAGTCCAAGACTCCGTCACACAGTGGCCAAAAATACCAGGTGCCATCAGGAGGTCCACCAGTGGGGCCAGGGGTCATGTGCTTTGGGTCATATGCTCTGGATTAATCATATCATGTGGTCAGGCCATAGACTGAGAATAAGTGAAATCATAAGCCATGAATCCATGAATGGCAAGGGTATTCATGTACAGTATTCATCTTTACTGGTTTCTAGATCAACTTATGACTGATAGAAGATCAGAGTCCAAAAAAAGAAGAATGCATAAAATACGGATCATGGCTTCTCATGAAATTGCTTGCTGTGAAATAATGCTTACCATTAAATGCCCGTAGATGTTTCAGCACATAAGTCCACCAGATTGCTGAGGAGGGACTGGCATGCACCAGACAGGTCAAAGTAACATTTAGTCCAACAGCTACGGTAACACTGGACTCGGCGGCTGAAACCACAGGCTTCGTGCAGCTGTTCAGTTCCACTTCATGAAAGTATTTCCCTTCTCTAAACACGGGACTCAAACAAGCTAAGTAGGAATTCATCAGAATTAGGGGTGGGCTGATGGACCGGATGAACTGGACAAACCCCCGCAGGCGACAGTCACATATCCACGGGTTATCGTGCAAGGCTAACACTGCATTCGATGCAGCTTCCACTTTCTTCTCCGGTTGTTGAAATTTTTGGTACACTGGCCAGTTATAGAAAACATCCCTGGAGATGACCGTAAACTGATTGGAAGACAAGTCTAAGTAGGTCAAGTTGGACAGATAGCGGAGGGCATGTTCAGGAAGGACGTCGAGTTTGTTGTGCTTCAAATCCAGGATGTTTAAGGCCGGGGTCGCCTGGAACGCTGTCCATGGTACTGAACTCAGCTTGTTCCCTTGCAACCTCAGCTCGATCAAATCCTTGAGGTACTCCAGGCTTTTTAGGTGCATGACCGTAATGTTATTAAAGTTCAGCCAAAGATATTCCAAGGCACGGACATTGGAGAATGCCCCGTGAGGCAGTTCTGTTAAGTGAGAGTTTTCTATTCTGATTTTTTTGATATCTTGTGGGATGCCGTCCAGGATCATTTTTAAGGATGCAGACATGCAAAACAAACTCCTGGAGGGAAAAAATGACACTGGTTATATGGAGCTTCTAGACCAAATCATGCCTGCACTCTTCCTAGAAGCTAAAATGACTACACTGAGGTTATTCTACCATGGTCACATTATGAGAAGACAAAAGAGTCACTGGAGAAAATAATAATGCTAGGAAAAGTTGAAAGCAGCAGGAAAAGAGGAAGACCCAATGTGAGATGGATTGACTCAGTTTGTAAGGCATGAGCAGCCCTGTTAATGATAGGAAGTTTTGGAGGTGTTTAGTTCATAGGGTCACCATAAATCAGAAGCAACTTGATATTTTGGAGGTCATTAGTTCGTAGGATCGCCGTTAAGTCGGAAGCAACTTGACAGCACTTCGCGCACCCGGAATATAGAGCTCGTGTTTGAGTCTAATTGGTGACTCCATTGTGGTTTTAATAAATAAATAAATAAATAAAATTAATACATTTACTCTTTGATTCTAATTAACAAAGTCTAATTCTTTTGGTTCTGATTAATAAATGGGACTGTGCCATGGAAAAACTACCAATCAGGCTCTTTTTTTTAACGCCGGGACTGCCACGATGAAGCAGATTTTCAGCTTTTCAGTCATAAATCCCTGACAAAAGTAAATTAAGGGAGTTATTAACATTACGCCCCCAACAGTCTCAGCATTTCATGAAAGTAGTCATACCCTTATACTAAAAAATTACTTTTAATTTTTTTTTAAGTGTTTGAGATACTGGCTTGGATCCTGCCTAAAAAATTCCCCTTCTCAGCGCAGGACTCTGGTTCCCACCAAGCTATTCCTTAGGGTCCCCCTAGATCGGCATTTCAGGGGCATTCTGGGCTGCAGCAGGTCAGGGGGGAGGCAGGGAAGTCCCATTCCCCAGACAGAAAGCCTTCTACCTGCAGACATTTTAGGCAAGGCAGAAGCCACAAAGCATCATTCAGCCCAAGTGTGCGGCTACCTTTAAGGCAGTGCATACACATCCCAATCCTATGCACATTCATTTAGTTCATTAGGGCGTACGCTGATGTGAGGCTGCATAAGCTCACGCCCGTAGTTGGGACTAACAAGTCTCTTTGATTTTGTGCTCCAGTTTTGCTGACCTCTTCCCCTTCTGAACATTTGCCTATCTGATGTGCTTGTGTTAAGTGCCCTCAAGTCACAGCCGACTTGCAGCAAACCCCAGAAAGGGTCTTTCAAGGCCAGTGAGCAGCAGAGGTGGTTTGCCCTTCCCTTCCTCTGCAGAGCCCTCCCCGGAGGTCTCCCATCCGAGTACCGACCCTGCTTCGCTTCTGAGATCAGGTGAGACTGGGCGATACCATGCTGCCTTCCCTCCCATGCCTATCTGATTCCATTTGATATAATAAGGCCAATCGGAAAACAGAGGCCTCCAAAGGCACATTTCTATAGCACTACTGAAACACTGCCATGGCTTACCTTCCAAAGTGCTCGTTAGCGCAAGAGCATCCAGGGACACAAGATGAACCCACCGGGCTCATCCCATGGAAGGAAAGAAGAAAAAGAAGAAGAAACAGGTGGAAAGCGAGGTCCATATTCTTCCGTTAAGTAAACACCGGGAAGGTTTTGCGATAGACACAGCAACTGCCTGTTAAGCAGCCAATCCTATTAAGCGTAATCGTCCTTGACGCAGGGATCCCTGCTTCTGCAGGCTGCACGTTGCGTCCCCTGGGCCATCGGCTTTGTGCAGGAAGCCGAACGCCTGCACCTCAGCGGGAGCCAGCTTTATTTCAGCGGAAATAACTTGAGAAACTGCAAGTCTCCAGTCCCTGGACCAAATCTCAGCTCAGTCATATTTATGTCTTTATTTATCTTATTCAACTTATATCCCGCCCACCCCTCGTGGCAGGCTCAGGGTGGGTTACATCAAATGTGATAAAAAATACAGTATGCAAGAGTTAACACAATGAAAACACTAATCAAACATCACAATATCCTTCATCCGGTGCAGTTGTCATTAAAATTAAGACTTTGCATATGCCACCTCTGGTATGCAGTTCTGACCCACTGAAGGGAGGCCCAGTAAAGAGAGAGGGACATCCATCACCCTAGTTAAAAGCCCGGTGGAAGAGCTCCGTCTTGCAGGCCCTGTGGAACTGTAAAAGGTCCCGCAGGGCCCTGATCTTGTATGGGGGCTCATTCCACCAGGTTGGGGGCCAGGGCTGAAAAGGCCCTGGCCCTAGTCGAGGCGAGACAGACGTCCCTGGGGCCGGAAGATGTTGACTGGCAGAAGATGTTGACTGGCAGATGTTGACCAGAAGATGTTGACTGGCAGATCATAAACTTCTGAAGGTGGCTTCGGGCAGGCCACAGTGACCTCCAACCTCCCATTTGAAATGTGAGGAATCAGCACCATATAAATGAAAACAACTATGATCAAATTCAACTGTATCCTCATGCGGGATCCCGAGAATGGGCTATGTGCTACCACTCCGTGTATGGAATGTGATGCCTCTGCATTCCTGCAGCCCCCTTCGATCCCCTCCCCCAGAAAGGTCATTACCAGAGCAGCAGGACCTGCATGGAGGAACAGGCATGCGGTTAGGAGGTGGTGGTGTGAGGAAGAATGAAGGGGTGAGATTGCTCCTCTTCTGGGCGAGCAACTCCACTGAAGAAAGTTAGGTTCAAGTTCAGTGGCACCTTAGGGACCAACCAGACATTGGGGATATAAGCTTTCGAGAGCCAATGCTCCCTTTGTCTGATACGAGTTGGAATGGAGACCCAATGGGACACAAGGACTCTGAGATCTCTCTCCCGATTCATGTCTGATGGAGGGAGTTTTGAGCTCTAGAAAGCTTCTACCTCCTAAATCTTGTTGGGGTCTGAGATGCTACTGGACTCTGATGTAGCTGTCCTACCGCAGACCGAGATAGCTACCCCCTGAAACTATCCACTGAGGAAAGGGGTCCATTTCATCCATTTGCCCCACGTCACTCCAGCCTGCTGACCCACACAACTGTTCTTTGACACAGATCCCACCATCTCAGGAGCAATCTCAGTTATGATCTTCCTGCGGATCACAAGGGGTTGCAGGAATGCAGAGGAACTTCTGTGCCATGGATGGTTGGATACGTATCAGTGAAGGAGACATCGGGGAGGGGGCTGTGGCTCAGTGGTAGTGCAGAAAGTCCCAGATTCAATACCCACAATCTCCAGTTCAAAGAATCCGGCAGTAGGCGGTGTGAAAGACCTGCAGCTGAGATCCTGGAGAGCCACTACCAGTCTGAGTGGACAGTACTGTCCTCGGTAGACCGAAGGTCTGAGTCTGTATAAGGCAGCTTCACATATATGTATTAACAAGATATAATCAGGGGTCCGTTGGAGCGGGAGCACACAGGAGCGCAGCTCCGGGAGTGAGGAGCCCAGGGGGCGGGCACATGACCAAGCCCCGCCCCTTCCTCGGCTTCCCTGAGCAGTGCAGAGGCGCAGCGCCCCGGGGAAAGCCCTGCTAGGGTCTTTATTGTTTTTAATGTTTTGTTTTAATATTGATAATTTTATCATTGTTCCTTTTATGACTGTGTGCTGCTTTTCCACAGACTTGCTCAAGGTGGCATATAAATTTTCTAAGTATACCATTTTTTATCTGGGCACATGGCACATAAGTACTGGAAAAATTTCACCAACCCTTCAGCAGCTTCCACCCCATCAGTTCGGTGTAGTGGTCAGGAGTTGGACTCTAATCTGGGAGAACCGGGTTTGATTCCCCACTCCTCCACATGCAGCTGCTGGTGTGACCTTGGGCCAGTCACAAGTTCTCTCAGAGCTATTCTCTCATGAGCAGTTCTCAAAAGAGCTCTCTCAGCCCCACCTACCTCACAGGGTGTCTTGTTGTGGGGAGGGGAAGGGGAAGGGATGGGTGGTGCACATGTCCTGGATATCTCAAGTCTACTTGAAACCTGGTGGTTTCAAGGGAGCAGGAAGAGAATGAGGGTGTGTTCTTTACACTTATTTTTATTGCACAAAGTATTGGCTGGGGAAGGGAATGGAGGAAGAGCAGGTCAGTTTCACTCACCTGTGGAGTGGAGCCTGAGGGGTGGGTGTTGCCTTCTGACACACTTCCGGTATGTTAGGGGGTGTGGCATATGCAAATGAGTTATGCAAATGAGTTATGCTAATGAGCTCTTGCACCTCTTTTTCTACGAAATGACCCCTGTATATAATATAATGTGTTTTCTCCACCTTTTAGGTGGGAAGCTGAGCTCAGACTGACTTCACCCTCGTGAGTCCACAGCTGAGAAGAGACGGGAGCCCTTCCCAGCACTTTTAGTCACTCCACCACCTGGAACCATATCATAGCTGACAGTGGTCCCAGCATAGCTGCTACAAACCGATACCACCCTACAATTAACGGTATTATCCAGCTAGTCCTTCTAAGTCTAGAAACACCAAGTGGAGTGGCTAATATTAGAACTGCCTGCAACAGTCACCCTCTGTGCATGAGTCCCCTGTGCCTGGAATGAACACGTGGAAAGGAGGCATGAGCCTGCTGGCCCCTCCCCCTGCCTCCATGTGATCTCCAACCTGTGAGCACACGTATGCGTGGAGGCAGTGTCCACGCAAATGCTCCCTTACTGTGACCGGTAATGTTCGGAAAGCAGCATCCCGAATCACAGGGAGGGAGCATAGGTGTGGACACTGCCTCTATGCGTAGGCACCATGCTCCGTAGAATGGCCACAGATGCCAGGGGTGTTAAATATTGACCTTCATCGGAACAAATCCATTATTTGCACTGAACTGAAAACTGTAGTCTAGCTGTTTCCGTATCACTTTCCCGTGATGGAGAAGAGCACCAAAAATAATCAAACTGTTCCGTTGGTGACATCTAGTGTCCATAGCCGGTCTTGCAGATTTCAGCAGATGTCATGTACGTGGAATGTGATGGGCCACATCCGATTCCCTACCAAGACAGGCAGAAAATAGAGATTAGCTTGAACCTGATTAACCAGTGGCCTTGAAAGGCCAGAGTGGGGAATTATTTATAGACATTCAGTAATGGAGCCTAATAATATTTTTGTACGCAAGCTAATAAAGACACTTGTATCTTAGCCAACATTGGCCCCAATCCTGCATTCCTTTACATTACAAGACAATGAGTCTTTACCATGTCAGATTACAATTACCATGTCACATTACACAGGGAAGCCATTGAAATTCATAAACACAATTTCTTTCTTTTTTTTGTTTATTCAAGTTTTCATCTTTATCAATCATCCATATCTTTGAACACATGTATATAATACATAGAGTGACAACCTACACTTTGATTTCCATTTAGGCCCCGCCCTTACCTTACAATACATATCTATTATCATACCAATCATAAAATTGTTTCCATGTTCTAATAAACACATGTTCCTGTTTGTTGTTTAACCTCATTGTCAAATTGTCCATTTCAGCTACGTCATACATTTTTTTTATATACTCCTCCAAAACTGGAGTCTTTTCCGTCTTCCAATATTTTGCAAATAACAAATGTGCCGCTGTAATACCGTGTATAGTCAGTTTCTTCTGTTCTTTTGTGATTCCTCTCGGTATAATATTTAGTAAATATAGTTCTGGTTTCAACAGGATTTCAATCAACATTATTTCCTGAAGCGTTCCTTGGATCATCTGCCAAAAGGTCCTAGCTTTTGGACATGTCCACCACATATGGTAGTACGAACCTGCATTGGTTTTACATTTCCGACACACATTTGGGTTTTCCTTAGAATATTTGGAAAGTCTCTCCGGTGGGATGTGCCACCTGTAAAACATTTTCAGTATATTTTCTTTATAGGTACATGCTCTTGTAATTTTAAAACTTTCTTTCCAGATTTTGGACCAACTATCTAGTTCAATATTATAGCTTATGTCATGAGCCCAACTAATCATATTTGGTTTCACCCACTCATCTTGCATTTCGTACTCCAATAAATAATCATATACCTTCTTAATTATCTTCTCTTTCGGTATTAACCATACCTTATCAAAATCTGTATAGTCTTTATTAAATCCTTGCTTTTATCAATATTGTACCTTGACTTTAATTGATTGAGTTCCCACCATGTTAAATTTAACCCCTGTTCCCGCAATTACTCATTTGATTTAAGTTCTAGTTTAGTGTCTAAAAGTTCTTCATAGCTTATCTTTTTTTCCTGCGTTATCAATGTCAGTTTTATAAAAGCCTCTGGGGGGAAATCCATTCATAAACACAATTTCAACAGGGAAGAAGAGAGTTTAAAAATAAATAGGGCATGGTTTCCAGTCCTGAAAAACACAAAATGCTCTACATCTTACAACAGCACTACAGATAAGATTAGAATCTCAACAGCCAGTCCATATGCAAAAGAACCTTAGGAAAGCTCCTCTATTAGCATGTCACAGCCTGGGAAACTCCTACAAGATAATGACTCCTACAAGATAATGACTCAGCCCTACCCCACCTTCCTGAGTAGATACAAATTACCTGCCTACCATTTTTCTTCTCACAATGACACAGAGAGTACTCCATCTTTCCGTGTTATACCTCTGAGGATGCCAGTCACAGCTGCTGGCGAAACATCAGGTACTGCAATGCCAAGACCATGACCATACAGGCCGGAAAATCTACAATAACTGATGAGTCTTTAAATAGGAATAATTTATTAAACAGTTGTTTATATAGAATTGCTGATACATTCACTGCAGGGGGCGACAACATATTCAGCAGGAAAAAGGAGATCCTAAAATGCCTTCATTACATATCTGGGCTATGTATTGTTAACTAACAATAACAATGCCCTCCCGCTCCTATTAGAGACCTAGTCAACACTTTGCTGGTGGCTGCTAAGGTTGTCATAGCCCAAAAATGGAAGGACGCTTATATAGGTGCCATATAGGCCAGTTTTTCCAGCGTCAAGTACCAGAATGTATTTTAAACATCTGGATTTTATGTCTATTATGTCTATTTTTATGTCTATTGTATGAAATGGGAAATTGGACCATAATTTTCCCCAATATTGAGCATCTAAGCATGTCATTTTGGAAAGCACGGGATGCAAATAGGGGTGCCATCCTCCTGATAGGGGTGAGGGTCCCCCTGCTTTGGGGGGCCCCAATCCATCACAGCCCAGCTGGCTGGTGGGGGAGCCCCACCCCTGAGCAGCCCCATCCACGACCGATGTCCCCAGTGTAATGACATCATCTGGAGATGACATCATCTAGAGATGACATCATCACACAGGGCACATCGTGCAGGTGGTCACTCTTGCATTGGGGAAAAACTCTATAGCAGTGGTTCTCAACTTTCCTAATGCCGCAACCCTTTAATACAGTTCCTCATGTTGTGGTGACCCCCAACCATAAAATTATTTTCGTTGCTACTTCATAACTGTAATTTTGCTACTGTTAGATGAATATCTGTTTAATGAATTCATAACAGGGGAATGCAGGGCTGATGAGTGCCTTAGCATTCCAGCAATTCCAAAGCTGTATTCTGCCATCACCAGGAAGGCCAGAAGGTCTTATACCCCAAATGACATCACATATAGTTTACACATTGAAGAGTCTCTAATCAGTACCAGGCAGTCAACATCATACAAGCAACATTTGACTTTAAGCCTTACTACTGGTCTCTCCTTATACTGGTCAGTTATGTCAGTGGTTGCATTCACTTATCTGGTTTCCAGGACAATGGGAACATTAGAGAACAGAGGGTTCCTTGCATATGGAGGGCTAGTTGATAAGGGGTTCAGAATCACATTAAACTTCGCTCTTGGCGGCCTTGCAACTTGTAAATAGCATTCCATTCTTATTGCATCCTAATTCCTTCTACAGAGGTTTCCTATGCAAAAGGTGCAATTGTAAAATATATATGTTCTGCTATAAGTTTCTCTAATCAGAAGCTTCTTGGTTACATACCAGGATTAAACTTTCGAAGGCACAGTGACAGCTGTCAATATATATATATATAGAACAAAGTGTTAGAAATCACATTCAAAAATCACACTCCTTTCCTCTTGTCCTACAAGCTGATGGACCATGGGTTATTCTGGCCAGCTGGCAACCCTACTGCCCCTGCTCAGACCCCACCTGGAGGCTGGTAACCCTAGCCCAGGGGGGGCCAAACTTGCTTAATGTAAGAGCCACCAAGAATAAACGTCAGATGTTCGAGAGCCGCAAGACACGGACAAATGTTTTGACTGGGAAATATGCAAACTTGGTTTTCATTAACATGAAATGAGCCTGCCAAAAATAATAAGAAAAGCGGGGAAAGCAGATATCGATAATGATATTTATTTGCCCAATGACATTTGTCAGCTAATGATGTTTATATAATTAATTAATTAATTAATATTTTGCTTCCCCAGCCACCCTGCCCGGAACCACAGTTTGGCCACCCCTGGCCCTAGCATAAGGCAGCCCCACAGGTTCACGATCTTCCCCAGAGGTGCGCATTCACACGTGCCGTTACGCCCCGTGAGGCATGCAATAAACCACCCAACCAGTGCATGTCGCTGCCCTGAGCTGTCTGGGTCCGGAGCCAGCCACTTGCCTGAGCTCCCCCGGCGGGTGCTGTGCCCCTCCTGCTAGCCCTGCACTGCCACCGGCTTCTCTCTGGCACCCCCTGTGGCCGAAAGAGACCCCCACTCCTCCTCCACCTCCTTCTCCTCTCCACAGTTGCCGAACAAGGCGAGGCTGAGCTGGCAATGGGGCTGGGGCAGGGCTGGGCCAAGTGTGGTCGGGGCGGGCCTCTTCCTGGCCGAGCAGCTGAGCAGCCTTTTCTAGCTGCCTCCCCATGGATTTCACTTAGCGCCCCTGCCTGGCTTCCCTGCCTGCCTCCCTCCATGGCGGAGGCAGGCTCCCCTTCCCCAGATGTGGCCTCAGCCTCCAGCGTGGTGCTCTTCTGCCTCTGCCACCTCCGCCTGGGGCTGAAGCTGCACCCGGAGGCCCACACCCTGGCTGGCTGCCTGGTGCTGGAGCTGTGCGCCCTCTGCACCGACCGCTGCCGCACCCTCATCCTCGATGCCCACCCAGCCCTGCACGTCACCTCTATCACCTTCCAAGCCTGCCCTGCATGTGGGCAGACCCGCCTGGAGATGGATTGAGGAGCAGTGTCTCAGTTCCTAAGACCATCAGAAATATGTGTTTTCCAATGGTCTTAGGCGACCCCTGTGAAAGGGTCGTTCGACCCCCAAAAGGGTTGCGACCCACAAGTTGAGAACCACTGCTCTATAGTAACCATGGAGTTTTCCCCAAATGTTAGAGTGTCCCCGCACAACATGCCCTGTGCAATGATGTCACTTCCAGGTAATGTCATCGTGGCATGCGTGCCATAAGACTTAAGGAAGAGGACTGGAGCCCCCCACCAGAATGCAGTAAGGACCTGGCAAATCTAGATGCAAATGATTTTGATAAATACATACATCTCAATGACAGGTACCAAGGAAGTGTGGCAGGAAAGGAAGTGAAGAACAGCTAAGTCAGCTGAGATCCTGTCTGGTGGCAATGGTTCAGCACGGTGTACAGATCTGCAGGCAGCCTCCTGGGCTTGCATCAGAGCACAAAAACGGCTAAAGGTGACTGTAAAGAAGGGATGCTCTTGTGCCCTTGGCCATTTTGTGGGGGTAAGTGAGGTCAGTTCTGCTTGCTGATTGGTGGGTTCATTGTCTGCAAGTGAAATCATGATTGGTGAGCCCCCTCATAGCCACAGCCAATGGGCTGTTGTTACTGCTACAGTTGATGGCCTGTTGATGTTGTGAGTTTGCCTTATTAGGGCCTTCATTTGCATAGCTGCTGACTCGGGGTGGGGGGGTTGGATGCATTATAGGAGGGCAGCCATGGTAACCGCACTACCTTAAGGAATGTAGGGGAGGGGTCTCTTATGATACAATACATATTGGCCAGGTCTCTCACAAACATCTGCACTCTTACTAAGCTCTACAACTATTGGTCACAGCCTGATGCACCATGCTTGATGAGGCTAGTTTAGGAATCCTGCTAAACCACTAATGAACACATTAGAAAGAGAGCACCAGAAGCAAACCTGATTCTAGCATCTCATATTAACTTAATGTCTGCCCTTTGATACTCTGACCTGGATGGCCCAGGCAAGGCTGATCTCATTAGATCTCAGAAACTAAGTGTTGGTTAGCACTGCCAATAATTCTGTTGCAAGCATGTCAGTTACCACTGCCAATGATTTCTATTGCCTTTCCTGCAATCACTTAACATTGCCTTTGCTTTGAGTTCCATACCTGCTCTTCCAGGTCCCGGAAGGGAGATAGCATTGGGAGAGTGACTCCCACCGCAGGAATGCGCTTCTTGCTCACTTTGCGCATGCTTGCTACTTAGAAGCTTTTCCTTGCTCTTATCTCTATCTCGCTTCTCGTTAGCTCACGGCCTCAAGCTGGGATCCTCCTGCTACATGTTATTTTATTCACAGGTGCAAATTGCTCCTTTGCTTGATTTTACCCTTGGGAACATCCGCCCCACAGATCCTGACAGTGTCTTTGCTTGGGAACCTAAGTTGCCGCGCTTTCCTTGGGAACAGTGGGCCAGTATATTCGGGCACCAATAATTCCCTCAACTGATTGGTGGAAGTCAAGGGGGGCTTATTTCATATCAGGTATAATTGTAGTTGTATTCCTATGCTTGGGCATTACTAACAGAAGAAGTGTATTTGACCAACCAGATCTTTTCTGCAAATAAAGGACTTTCTGTTTAAGGAGACCTGTTGTGGACTACATCTATTGGCACAATCTCACACTAAGCAGGACCATCCTTGGTTAGTACTTGCAAGGGAGATCACCAAGAAAACCCTTCTTCTTAGCCAGTTTGGTGTAGTGGTTAAGTGCGCTGACTCTACTCTGGGTGGACCGGGTTTGATTCCCCACTCCTCCACTTGCACCTGGCTGGATGACCTTGGGCAAGCCATAGTTCTGTCAGAGCTGTTCTTGAAAGAGCAGTCCTCAAAAGAGCTCTCTCAGCCCCACCTATCTCTCAGGGTGTCTGTTGTGGAGAGGGGAAGGGAAAGGAGTTTGTAAGGCGCTCTGAGACTCCTTCAGGTAGTGAACAGTGGGGTATAAATCCAATCTCCTCTCCTCCTCTTATCTTGCTGTTCTTTCAACTGAAAGGTCTTGAACAGATCGATATCCAGCCCCCTCACAGGCAGTCACTGCAGCTAAATATTTAGCAACTGCTTAAGGGAGTTTTCCGATCCTCATCTACAAGGGGAACCTAGCCAAATTTTTGAGATGATAAATCCACATAACCTATTAAGGGAGAGGACAAATACTCTTCTCTCAAATCAGACCAGAGTTCACACTCAGTCTCCTGTTTTGACCTATTTATGTGTTTTCCCCGTAATTAAATCCAAACAATTGATGACCATATAAGCTTAGCTTGATATTCTGGTTAGGTCTTCGCATCTGTTAAAACATCTTCATTAGGTTGCATGCTAATTTGCTGTTCAACCTCTGTCAATATGTACAGACTGTTAATTTCCACCTCAGTGTATCTGAGGAAGTCTGTGTGCACACGAAAGCTCATACCTTGAGTGAAACTTTGTTGGTCTTGAAGGTGCCATTGGACTCAAACTTTGTTCTGTTGCTTCAGACCAATACGGCGACCCACCTGGATCTACCAATGTATTGTGTTTGAACGGAAGCTGCAAAAATGCATAGGAAGGATAGGTTTATCTTATACTGATTCATACCATTGATTCATCAGGGTCATTATTGTCAGGTTCCCTGTCATTTTATTTTGCTCTTTCCACTTTTGTGCGAGTTCCTCCCGACGGGAGGATGGTATCCAATTCCATTCCACGTCCGTGTGCTCACCCCTGCCCCCTCCTTCCTTCCCTGTCTTGCCAGCTTTGCTAATCTGTTTTGCTGTCCCGTTAACCTTGAGATGTCTCTGTACTGGGTCCTTCCAGGTGTCTATGCATGGGAATGCAAGTAGAGTTCACTAAGGGGCATGGGGGGGGGGAGTAGTGATTTAGCTTGCGCGCCTTTTTCCTGGGAATGCAACGGTTGGGGGTTTTTGCGCTTCAGGGTTTTACACCGATTGGTGCCTGTCATTGACTTGCCTTTTGAATACTGTATAAGAGTTCCTAGTCTCATTGATCTGGTATCACTAACAAAGAAAGTGTTCCTGAAAGACCATTAAGAAAATAAAGGACTTTGTTTTCACACGAAGGCCTGGCTTACTGGAACTTATCAGAAGTCTCACATTACTGCCTACTGTGATTGGCAGCAGCTCTCTGGGGTTTCCATCATCTACCACCTGACCCTTTTAGCGGGAGTGAACCTGAGACTTCATGCGTGCAAAACAGATGCTCTACCACTGTGCCACAGCCCCTCCCCAGTTGTCTATGATCATTTGTACAATTATATTCTAGGCAGGATTGCGTCAAAGGCTCCCTGATTTCAGTATTTGCTTCAAACTAAGAACATTCCACACTCTGCAAAATCATTCTGCAAGGATTCATGACTGGCTGCCCTTTTATCTGCTGGACCCTTTGCTTGTACAAAAGAAAATGACGTCTGCGTGCTTCCAACATTACAGTCTTAGCAAGCGCCCCGTCAGGGATTCAGTAATTTACACCAGTGAACCACAAAGTATGAAGGAAGTGTACTATTCTGAGCTGCTCAGCCTGATACTAGAGGCACGCTGATGGTTTACGTGTGGTTTGTGGAGCACTCCAACCAGCCTCTGAGCCCACAGGTAGAAATACATGCTGCAATATCTGTTATCTGAAACCGAGTGATTTTTGAATGGCTCTTCACTGTAATTACAGCTCTAAACAAACAAGACCCCCTTCTGCAAAGCTCTGCAAAATCATTCTGCAAGGATTCCTGACTGGCTGGGAGGGGTTGTGGCTCACTGGTAGAGCATCTGCTTGGCATGCAGAAGGTCCCAAGTTCAATCCCCAGCTTCTCCAGTTAAAAGGATCAAATAATAGGTGAGATGAAAGACCTAAGCCTGGAGAGTCACTGCCAGTCTGAGTAGACGCTACTGACTTCGATGGACCAATGGTCTGATTCAGTACAAGGAAGCTTCGTGCGTGTTCATTTGTCTCCTCTTCTGATCCTTCTACAACACTTGGCAGGAAGTCAAAATACTGAGCAGGCAATGATAGGTTGCGCAGAATGTATCGTCTCTCTCCAGGAGACCACAGGAGAAAGCTGAATAGAAAGACACATTTTAACTTCTGCAAAAAAAAAAAGAGCCTTCAGACATGCTGGGCTTGTTTGAATTTAAGAGGCTATAATTCAAAGTCTTCTTTGTCATAGAGCCAGTCTGGTGTAGTGGTTAAGTGCACGTACTCTAATCTGGGAGAACCGGGTTTGATTCCCCACTCCTCCACTTGCACCTGGCTGGATGGCCTTGGGCAAGCCATAGCTCTGTACCAGCTGTTCCCTCAAGGACAGCTTGGGAAAGAGCTCTCTCAGCCCCACCTACCTCACAGGGTGTCTGTTGTGGGGAGGGGAAGGGAAAGGAGTTTGTAAGCCGCTCTGAGACTCCCTTGGGGAGTGAAGGGCGGGATATAAATCCAATCTCTTCTTCTTCTCTTCTTCATAGGGCCTTGCTGAATAATAAAGTAATGCTTCCATTTACCGGGGGGGGGGGGGGGAGAGAAATTACTGTTACCCTTAAACACTCCGGACACTGAGATGAGGTGGGGAAAACATTTCCAAGGTGATGCCACCCACAAACCACCATTCTAGGCATCCACAATTTGAGATTTCAGCCTGCTCATCCCACCACCAGTGTTCTCTCTAAGCTGAGTTAGTGTGAGCTAGCTCACAGTTTTTTAGCTTCCGGCTCACACATTTTTTTGCCTTAGCCCAGGACGGATGGCTCCAGATCAAACTAATTTATGCAGCTCCCAAATCACTCGCTCACAACTTTAATGTCAGTAGCTCACAAAGTAGAATTTTGGCTCACAAGACCCCCACAGCTTAGAGGGAGCACTGCCCACCACCACTGTCACTACTTCTAACACTAAAAAGCTAGTTAATTAGCCTCCCCCACAGTATATTTTGGATGTAATCTGCCACAGATGTGCCACACCTGTGGGCTCAAACAGATGAGATAATCACACAACTTAAAGGTAGTTTCAGAAAGTAGCCATATTGGTCTGCCATAGAACAGCTAGATACGAGTCCAGTATCACCTTTGAAACCAACAAGATTTTCAGGGTGTAAGCTTTCAAGAGTCAAATTTCCCTTCGTCAGATACCCTGAAAATTTTGTTCATCCTTAAGGTGCTACTGGACTTGAATCAAGCATATCTTAAAAGGAGAATCTCCTTAAAAATGCTAATCGCAGAGCAAGGGATCCACTTTTGAAAAGCGAATTGCAGTGGAGGTGATGGGTTAAATCCCCTTTCCCTTCTCTGCACAGCCCCAAGGCCAACCGAGGCTGCAAGCTGCACTCAGGGACTGACCAAGATGTATGACATCTTAATATGCAAATGTTCTCTATTATATGTGGGGGTCCAGTGAGAGCTCGAATCTCTAAACACAAATCAAAGTTTAAATTAAAGAATATAGACATATATCTGGCACAACATTTTGTTGAAAAGAATCATAATTACGATGACTTTAAGTACACTGTAGTGGAAACTATTAAAGACAAAGGAGGGACTGGAATTCAAAAAATGCTCTTGAGAAGAGAAGCATTTTATATACACTCTATTGGAACTTTACAACCAAGAGAATTGAATTCAGAATTGGATCTCTCGGTTTTTTGCGAATTTGTTATTTAGTTTCTTACAACATTGCCAGATAGTACATATTTTTTAAAAAATCGGAGAAAGAAAGGACACCTTTTGCCTTAAATATAGGCTTCAGAAACACAGCTGCAACTAATTAAGACCATATTTACATTCCTAGAACGACGGAAGTTGTGAGGCACAGTCTGGCCGATTTCACACTAGCGTTTGCCCCAGGTTTGCCCTCATGCTTGCACCGGAGCTTCTAGTCGATTTCACACCAGTTACTCCGGGCTCACGTTTTGCTCTGGAGTATCGCCCTGCTGCACCGGAGTTTCCCTGGAGCAAACAAATCCTGTTTTTAGAGGATTTTCCTGTTTGCTCCGGGGGAGAACCCAAAATGAAAACATGCCCACTTGTCCGCCTTTCATCAGGGCCACCCCATTGTGGGAGTTTCTAAATTTTTTTGGAGAAAACCCTTTGTCACGCTATATTGAAAGGGCTGAGGTTCCAAGTGGGAAAATGAAGAAAATACTCCGGAGGAAACTGGGAGGGGAAATTCCGGAGAGAACGAGAGGTAACTGGCCAGTGCGAAATCGGCCTCTGAGTCCATTTGACTTTGGCAGAAGCAATAGTATGCTTGAAAATAAGTGAGGAGACCTTGTCCAAGTAGATTAAAAGAAAAATAGTAAATATATTAAAGGGTAATCCTAAATAGGTGTGGGTCCAATAATGTATGTTATAGTGACTATTGTTAATGTATTTTTAGAATCAATGAAACTGTCAACTTGAAGGTAGCACTGAATGTGAGATTCCTATATAGGGAAAGATGGATTTACTTATCAACCTCTATAACTCACTCTGTTTCATAGAGACTGACAAGCCAATGTAATACAATGTAATTTCAATGTAATATTACTGGAACTTCTTTGTTTATGGATTTGCTCCTGAGGAAAGACCAGAGGTCTGAAACTCTTGAATATCCAGAATAAGTGTTGAATTGGGAGCGGACTGCTTGTGAGCACACAGTACTGTCAGAGGGATATGGACTGAGAGTGCCTGTAGCAGACTGCTATGTGAAAATTCATTGACCTTTGTATCTTTTCTGTGAAGGAGTGTGGTTGTTTTTCATTAACAGACACTACATGATGTTATGGCTTATTTTGTTATTGTATCAACTGTACCTCAACTTGTACCTTTTTCTATCACACCTGAAGATTTCACATCATATAGCCAGTTAACCTGATCCTACTTTTGGCAATGCTTTACTGTTTGCTCTAACAATCTGCGTATTTTTAGGATCAGCTCCAACTTTGTCTCCACCATGCATAAACTTCTTCTGCTTGTTTGGAATTCTAAAATGGAAAGAGAATATCACTTACCAGCATTCTGAAAAGGCAGGAGAGGATGTTAGCCATATGTGGTACCAGTCTTTCCCAGAAGACTCTTCTGGCCGATTAGAGGTGCATAACAGCTCCTGCCCCCATATCATCTCAGCCTATTCAGCAGTTGCAGCTGTCTTTTTTAAGGAATCCCTTGGTCAATTTGCTCCAGCAGCAACTGATCTTGCCTAGCTAGGCAAAGGTGGTTGCAGCTGGAGAAAATGATAAGTAGCATCTTTGATGTGGACAGAGGCAAATGTAGTTGTTTCTCATCATCTTTCTACTCCTCTGAAAGGTTACAGCATAGTGAGTGGGGCTGTCATCGGTTGGCACCAGACAGTGTTGGGGCCTAGCTCAGGGTTGCCAGCCTGCAGGCAGAACCTGGAGATCTCCGAGAATCAGGGCTATTCTGGGGCAGGAACGCACAGGAATGGAGTTCCAGTTGGCTCCTGAGTTGGCCACGCCTGCAACCAAAACCTCTGGCATGCATGGCTATAGAGCACACTGCCCTCCCCACGTTACAAACAAGAGGGAAAGGCAGCATGTTAAAATGCCCTCTTTCCCTCTGGGGAGCCCTTCCAGATTTCCTTATCAATGTCACTCCCTGCCAGTCAGCTGAGAGTGAAATTGAAAAGGAAAAGTTTCTCTCTGCCTTCCCTTCTCTAGCTAATATGTCACAACTGGAAAAGGGCAGGCAGGGAACCCAGGCATATTGAAAATGCCTTTCTTTCCCTCCCCGATCTGGGAGAGTGAGAGAAAGGCGTTTAACCATCTCCCCCCCCCCCCACTCTTTCTGAGTCTCTCCACAATAGCGGACAGGCTCAGGGAAGAAAGGGGCATGTGTGCATGCCTGCCTGCCTTTCCCCAGCCCAACACAGTGGGCAGGCTGGGGAAAGAGGGTAGGCATGCAGACATGCCTGGGTTCCCCTCCTGATCGTCTCCAGGTGCAAGAAGATGAGGAGGGGAACCCAGGCATGTTGAAAATGCCTTTCTTTCCCTCCCCGATCTGGGGGAGGGAGAGAAAGGCATTTACCCATGCCCCCCCCCACTTCCCCGAGTCTCTCTGCAAAAGCGGAGAGGCTCAGGGAAGGAACAGGGCATGTTTGCCTGGCAGCCCTCGGTCTCCCCAGCCTGCACGCCTTGGCGGGCTGGCTGGGGAGACCGAGGGCAGCCAGGCAAACAGGCCTGCTTCCCTTCCTGATATTTCAGGAGGGGGGGTAGGAGATTAGAAAGGTGATGCTGAAGTGCCTTTCCTTGGTTGTCTGGTTTGGGGTGGGTGGGTTAAGAGACTAGAAAGGCATTGCTGAAGTCCCTGGAATCTGAAAGATCCCAGGCACTTCAGCACTGCATTTCCCTGATTGTCTGGTTTGGGGGGCAGGGGGGTAGGAGACTAAAAAGGCAATGCTGAAGTGCCTGGCTCCTTTCCCCAGCCATCTGGTTTGGGGGGGTAGACAAGAAAGGCGATGCTGAAGTGGGGAGGAGAAGCTCAGGGGGGAAAGAGGCAAGCTACCATGCCTGCCCCATGCTTTCCCAGCCCCCCTGCCTAATATGCTAATGAGCTGTGCTGTCAGCGGTGTGGCCTAATATGCTAATGAGTTTCTGCTGTTGGGTGTGGCCTATTATGCTTATGAGTTCCTGCTGGGCTTTTTCTACCAAAAAAAAAAAAAAGCCCTGCCAAGAATTATACCTGATCTTCAGACTGTACAGAGATCAGTTTCCCTGGAGAAAATGGCTATGTTCAAAGGTGTACTCGATAGCATCATATCCCTGCTGAGCTGCCTCCCCTCCCCAAACCAAGCCCTCCTCAAGTTGCACCCCCAAAGCTGCAGGGATTTTCCAACCTGGTGCTGGCAACCCTTCCAGTGATGGAACCAGTGGGGCCAAGAGATGGAGCACAGGTACAGAGGTGAGAGGTCTAAAGGCAGAGGATACAGAAAACACAAATTCACCTCGGCTGCACAGTTCTCTCTTCAGCTCAGGAAACATTGAGAAGGGAAAAGGGAGCAGAAATAGCAGCAGAGACAGCTGTAGATTGTAGAGAAGCTGCTTTTGTGGCACTGAATAACCTGGGCTGAAAATTAAAGTCAACATTGGCTGCAAGCCTAGTTCTGCAAAGGTCTTAAAGGCACAAAACGGCAAATTCCTTCATCTGGCAACCAGTCCAAAGGAAGAAAAACTGGTCATGCCAGTGGGAAAACTAGCCAGTGGGCAACCCTAGTGACAAAACACTCAGTCCTTGAAAATCCCTCCACCCCCAATCAGCAGTAACATGTGACTCTGAGACTTGGCAGTCATTCCATTTTATTATTATTAAACGCAATTTCTCTGTGTCATCCTAAGGGAATTTAGCACACCTCCTTTGAACTACAAGGCTGTGAACAGATAACAACATACCAACATGTGTATTCAATATTGTTACATCATGCACACATATTCACTGGACACGTATTTCTGAAAAGAAAGAAGAAGAAAACAAACAATAGCCCAGGGAGTGGATAAGGAGCGAAATGTGACCCATCTCCCCTCTCCTGTTCACAAATCCCTTCTAGAAAAACATCCAGCAATAAGGATGAGAGAGAGAAATAAAGATTTGGGAAATGATGGCCCTGGGGATATAGCTCCCTCAGACCTCTAGAGGATTCACCATTAGGAGAAGCTCAGATCACTATGTGCTTCGGCAACAGACTCTTCCATATTCATCTGCCCCCCTTTCTAGACACTCACCCCCGAACCCAGCAGTCCCCAACATGGTGCCTGTGAGCACCATGGGGCCCACCAACGTCTTACCTGGTGCCTGACAATTGTTTTCAGAAAGGGGGTGGAGCCAAGAGAGGCTCTTGCCTAGCTCAACTTCTGACTGGCCACTGGAGATCTGATTGGCTGTATAGATTAACATAACAATGATTCAGCAGCAGATGCCCCCAGTGCTGATTTTATTCTTTCTCCCCCCCCCCACCTTTCACAGTGTATTTTTAAACTACCCCTCTTCTCTCCTGCCCCTGGACTTCCTCCGCCTCCTGCGGCAGCCATTTTGTGGTTGTGTCCCCCACCCTGTGTCAGAATTCCAAAGGTGCCCGCAGCCTCAAAAAGTTTGGGGCCCCCTGGAAATGTAACAACCATATTGGGACATACTACCACATGTGGTGGACTTGTAAAAAGGTTCGCAAATTTTGGAATGTAGTGCATGCTTTCTTACAGTCAGTCTTGAATATCACAATACCTTTTAAGCCAGAAATATTTTTTGTGAAACTGTCTACCACGTGAGGTAGGTAAGAATCCTTAGCTATAAAGACGAGTTGGGTGGCAACATTTCATGGGGTGCCAAAATCAGTTGGCTGAAAGAACTGCCCATCATAGGTCTCCCTAGCCATTGGGTTGCTGTGTTGGCTAGGCCCACCCACAAAACTGATGGCCAGCCTCTCACCCTCAGTCAGGATGGAGCTGGCGAAGGGGATGGATGCCTCACAGGTGGAGGCTTAGGAGGAGCTGGGTTGCAGCCCTGGATGTGAGGGCGCCAGAGGAGGTGGGCTGCAGGGCCTTGCCTGGCAAGGCTGAGGCCACTCCCTGGGCTGGTGGACCCTGACTCAGGGGGGGAGACCTGCACCTGGCCTCGCTGGCCTGGCAGGGTTTTGCCCGGCAAGGCCAAGGCTGCTCTCCCTGGGCCAGTGGCCCTGACTTGGAGGGGAGGCCCATGCCCAGCCTCTCTGGGCTGGCAGGGCCTTGCCTGGAGAGGCCAAGGCTGCTCTCCCTGGCCTGGCAGGCCCTGACTCAAGGGGGAGGCCTGCACTCAACCTCACTGGGCCAGCGGGGCCTTGACTGGCAAGGCCAAGGCCGCTCTCCCTGGCCCAGTGGGCCCTCGCACAGGGGTGAGGAGGCAGCAGCTGGGCCACCTGAGCCACTGGGCCCTCACACAGGGGGGAGAGCTGTGGCAATGAGCCACTCCTGGCCAGCCTGGGCCAATAGGGCCTTGCAGGGGGGGAAAGAGGCCACATCTTTCTAGAGCTTGTTGTATTGTTTCTACAACGGGCTTTGCTACTAGTCATAGATATTTCATTTTACATGTTATAATGGCTGCCAGAATCTCATTAGCAGTGGCATGGAGGACACTGAAGATTCCATCGCTACATGAGTTGATATTGAAGATTATGGAATGTGCTGAAATGGACAAGGTGACAAGCATATTAAAAGGAAAAATGGAAGAATCTATGAGACCTTGGAAGGCGTTTTATGACTGGTTAAAACTCAAGAACTGAGAGAATAAGATTAAGTGAAGGATAATAAGAAGGACAGATGAAATAGTTGTGAAACTGCAATGAGAAGATATGCATGCAAACTGCTAAATTGGAACTTTGTATATTTCTGTTTATTTTCTTTCTCCCCTCTTTTCCCCTTTCCCCCTTTCTTTATATAAACTAATAAAACTTCTTATTAAAAAAAAGTTTGGGGACCCCTGTTCCAACCACACCTGTTTTCTATCTATCCCCTTCTTGGAGTGCCCGAACCCAGAATCCAACCTATCTCTCCCAAGTCCTAATGCCCTAGGGATTCCTTCTCTCTTCTCCCATCCCTCAGGTTGCCAACAGGCCTGGAATAAAATCTCCTTTCCCTTGAATAGAGGCATGACGAGTGGGAATGGGCCTCTGCAGCTTTAACACAACATGCAGATAAATGACATCCTGGTCAGTAGCATCCCATGAAGCCTCTGGTCAAAGGACAGGTCATTTTTTTCCTCCAGGCAGGCAATGACCGTGTCCCCTTCCCCACCCTCTCAGATTGTATGACACAATTTAAAAAATTTTTTAAAAACCCTTTCTATTATAGCTTGGATACACCATGGAATTTTTTTTTCTTCTGTGAAAAAGAAGTCCCAAGAGAGCTGTACATAGTCTTTTCATGGCCGTTTGCCCAACGCATTGGAAGACCATACTTGTGATGTGAGAGTCTCCAGCATTACACAACATGTGAATTGCCAAAGTCCATTTGTTGGAGGTATCTCCGTATCAGCAGAAGTACTCATTGGGCTGTCCTTCCGTCTTTGCTATGGCCTCTGAGTCCACACTGGACCTGGCGGAGAGCAACCGGTTCGACTCATCGGGCATGTGTCTAGTCAAATATCCCCCTTCCATTCCTTTGGCTTTGGCCCCTGGAGACAGGCTTTCAAAGGTGACGTAGGAGTCCTGAATTTCCTTGGGCTTCCGTATGAAACATTTTTTACACCGCCTTTTCAGGGCTCCGCAGCAGACCACTAAGGTTAGAGGGACGGCAATGACACAAGCCACGCTGATGACCACCACGTTGATGAGTTTTTGGGTTCCACCAGCGCTGGCAACTTCATCCGTGGAAAAGATGATGCACTGCTCCTTCTTGGGAATGAGCCCTTTCACACTGACGCAGACTATATACTTGGTCTGAGGCATCAGGTCGTTGATGGTGACCTTGGTCTTACCTGGCTCCACATTGATTCTACGCATGTCCCGTTCTCCAAAGATAGCATAGAGAACACTGAACGCCGTGGTGTTATTGGCCAGGGGAGCTTTCCATGCTAACGTGACGCTATGGTCTGTGTCTCCTATGACTCTGACGGAGCGCACTACACGTTCGGGCTCTTCCTGGCCCATAGGCGGGCTTGCTAAAAGATTTCTCGGATCATTGATTATGTTCAGGGCCTGGTCTTGGAGCACCAAGTTCCCTTCCGTGTTGGCATGGATCGATTTGGCGCCCAAGGTGGGTGAAGTGGACGTCGTGATGACGTACCTCGCTACCAAGTTGTCATTGTAAGCGGCTGCCTCCATGCCGCTCATTTTCCCCTGCCACGTCCCTTTCAGATTTGCCCCAGGGTCATCTGTGCTCTCGGAGTCCGTGATGATCAGGGAAATGAACGCCTCTGTGGCTCCGAGGAAATTTTTTGCTTTGCAGATATATTCTCCAGAATCGAGATACGAGACAACGGGCAAGCCTAAAATCGACCAGCTCATTCCATCACTGGAGATTTCTTGGTGTACTGAAAGAGAGAGAGACAGGATGGGGGGGGCGGGAATTACATGTATTATATTCACTGGAATGGACTGTTGGGGGATCAGGGCTTTGTTTTTCTTCTAGGTGATTATTGGAGTTAAATAAAGTATTTGTAACTTCTAAGGACATCAGATAAGAATAAATATGGCATGGTCAAGGTTACAGCCTGGTTAAGAAGAGCCCTCGTCTGGATGGCCCAGGCAGGCCTGATCTCATCAGACTTTGTTAGTACATGGATGGAAAACCACCAAGGAAGTCCAGGGTTGCTACACAGAGATAAGCAATGGCAACCACCTCTGTTCATCTCTTGCCTGAAACCCATACAAGGTCACCATGAGTCAGCTGGCACTTGATACTCTTCAGCACCAGTTAAGAACAGAAAGATGTCAGAATTTCTTTGCTGGATATGAACAAGTTCCATTCAGCCCACCTTAAAAAGCTGAAGTGGGGGGTCCAGATGTCACCCAAGGGAGGACAGTACTAGCCACAGAATCTTGTTAAAAGGAGCTTCACTCTGCCCTGACCTGATCTGGATAGCCCAGGCAAGCCCGATCTCGGAAGCTAGGCAGGGCCAGCCCTGGCAAGTATTTGGATGGGAGGCCTCCAAAGAATACCACGGCTGGGAGGCAGAGGCAGGCTATCAAGCCACTTCTCTGAATATCCTCCATGCCCCAGTCAGAGTCTCCAGAGGTTGCCATGACTTCCAGGCACAGATGTGAGCACACACGCATGCGCACACACACACACAAATGCAAAAATACTGAAAAGGGGGGGGGGTTCACCCTGATTAAGGACATAAGAATGCCCTTGCAGGTTCAGACCAAGTTCTGTGTTGTTCAGTGTTGTGTTTTCAACAGCAACCTGCCAGATGCCTCTTGGTGGTCACAAGTAGGGTATGAGGCCATGTCTTATACTCGGCTTGATCCTAGCATTTAATGTTCAGGAGCTTCTATTTCGCTGTCATAGCTAACATCCATTCATAGACTTTATTCTTCATGAATCTGTCAACTTATGTTTAAAGCTCACTGAGACAGTCTTCATAAATTAATTCATCACCGTGTGGAGAAGTACTTGGTTTTCTGAGTCCTAAAGATACCACCAAGGATGGAAGGCGGCATGGTATAGCCCGACCTCATCAAATCTCGGAAGCTAATCGGGGTCGGTACTTGGATAGGGGACCACCAAGGAAGGCTCTGCAGAGGAGGTTAATGGCAAACCACCTCTGCTTCTCACTTGCCTTGAAAGCCCCTTTCTGGGTTCTCCATAAGTCGGTTGTGACTTGGCAGCACCTATGTACATAAATACCAGTCACTTTAATTAGGCAACCCTGAGTTGTACTATTTCCCACATTCCATGCCCTTTAGCGTCTTTTGGAATACGTCCCTTTTGGACATCTTTTTTCTGATCCCAAACACTTAAGCCATCCCTTGTGTGGAAGGTGCTTCGGACCTTCGGTCTTCTTTCCTTGCCATTTCTGGAACTTTCCACAAGCGCCAAGCATGGAATGAGGGGCAATGGGTATGCCTTACTCAGGCCAGGAGATCCAGCGAGAGCCTGGTCTGTGGTGAAAGAATGCTATCATGCTATGGTTAGTTCCTGTCATTTTAGAAGCAGAATTGAGAAGGTTCTTTCACGACGCATGAGATTGTGAACTGAATCTGGATGAACCTGGCAATTCCCCCGGACTCCCTCTTTTTACCGCAGCCCCCTCTCGTGTTGTTCCTCAGGGTCCCCTATCCCCTAGAAGCAGCATTTCTTTGAGCTCAGTGTGCTGCAGTGGAAGGGGAAAGGAAAGACACTTCTATTCCACTGCTGGAAAGTCTTGTTTGGATCCGACACGTCTATCATGTTTTTTACCCCACCCTTCCTCCAAGGAGACCATACGGACATCATCCTCTCGGAACCATTTCACACTCACAACAACTCTAAGTGATGGGTTCAGCTGAGAGAGAGTGACTGGCCCAAGGTCAACCAGAGAGCTTCAGGGCAGATGGGGATCTGGATATGGGTCTCTCAGATCTTAATCCATTTTAGGGGTCTGCATCTACAGCTCTACAGCCAAACATGGGCTTTTCTGCATTCTGATTTTCCTCGCTTGTGTATTTCCATTGTTTCGGGGGTGGAGGTGTTTCTGTTTTGCATGAGTTTTGCTCTCTCTAGAGGTCAATTCGATATTACCTAACTTCATGTCTGTGTCATGGCTCACCGTTCAGCTCAGTCAGTCTCTCCGGTGCCTCAGCCAGGTCAAGGGGATGAAGATTCAGGAGCAGGTGAGGAAAGCCAGGACCCATTGACTGAGGAAATCCTTGGGTTGTTGACAGATGACTACCAGAGTCATCAACAAGTAAGGGCACTCCCCAAGATTTACAGCCAGAGTCGTGGACAGGCACGAACTCTTCCCAGGAATTGCAACCCACCTCTGAAGAGGAGGGAATCTTCCCACCTATGCTTCTAGAGCGTTGAAGGGAAAAAAGGCAAAGGCAGAAGAGAATGTGGCAGTACATGCTCACTCCTGGAGGAACCACTGGCTCCTTTTAAAGGACAAGAAACACCTGGATGAGGAGGGGCTGCTGGAGTTCCATAAATACTGATCTGTTACAGCCAGTCCTTTGCTGGCAACAACTATCATTCCAGCTCCCTACTTTTCCCATTGATTCCCTGGATCAGCCTTGCTTCTTGACTCCTTGTGCTTTGACCCTCATTTCAGATCTGACTATACCTCTTGGACTTGCTCTATATTCTGGTTCCTTGTGCTATGACCTTCATTCTGGACTTGATGATGCTTCTTGGACTCACTTTGTAAACTGACTCCTTGTGCTACAACCTTTGAACTGGACCTGACCATGTCTCTTGGAACTCACCCTGCATTGATTCCTGACATTGATGCCCTGACCTCTAGCCTGGGGAATTTACTATAGTTGGGACACCATACTCAGACACCAGGGGCCTTTCTGCACCTTACTGGCACTGGGCCTTTTGCCTTGGCCACAAAACACGACAGTCTGGCACATCTCCCTGCATATTTAAACTGCAGGTTTTTATGCCAGACATAAAGTGATGTAATATCAAATCAACCACTAGGGGAAGCAAAACACATGCAGAATGGGGGGGGGAACCCATAGAAAGCAACAGGAACACACATGCAAGGGGAATGAGATTACAGAAAAGCGCCATGTCTCATTTGAAAAAGAGTATACTGGACGGGGCAGATCCAATGCTACAATAAGCAGTATGTAAAGGGAATGGTAGCAATTGATTTTTATAGGACAGGGGGGCATTAAGATGCTCTACAGAAAGGGATACAGGTGAACAATGCCACATCTGCCCGGAGGAGGTGGCCCGGGTGCAATGCGTCCGGCACCGCGCTCCTCCCGCAGCAGCCAGGCACCACTTCAAAGTGGTGTCCCGGCTGCTGCACGTGCATTCCACCCGCTTCCGGCAAGTGTGAACACGCGCTGGGCCGCGGGAGCCGCCGGAAGCCGCCGTCTGGACACTGCGGGCGGCTTCCTTGCTGCAGCATGTGAACGCCACGCGGTGGGGGCAATTCCCCCCCACCATGTTCTGCCGCGCTGCGAAAGTGCAGCAGAACACCAATCTGTCCTCGGCCCCAGTGTGAACCATGCAGAGGTTGATGTCAGAGCACTCAAACAATCACACAGGGTATTCCTATGCATAGTCATTACTTAACGTGAGACCTCCTGTGTGCCACTTTCTAATAAAAGACTCACAACCACCACAGTTGGGGCTGCATATGCTTTCTGGATTAATAATCACCCTGTCGATATTAAGTTTATATTTTCAGCTATACTTTCTTATACTGGTTCTTTGCCAGTCCCTGGCTCTGAATGTTGACATACTTAGGTTTTTTAATTGTAAAAGGTTGCTGACCCTCCCTGCTCCAACCCCTCCACTAGGTTCATAGGTACAGGACAGGCATGGGATGGATTGATGGTGGGTCATGTTACATGTTTGTACTGGGCAGAGAGAAATGACCAGTTTGGCCCTGCATTTGCCGTATCTGCAAATGGGATCACCACAGGCTATCTTCCCCCTTTCTGTGTAAGGATATTATCCCTTGGCTGGCAGAAGCACATTTCACCTAAAATCCTATCATACCATTAAAACATAATTTAAGGGAAGCGAGAGAGCTGATAGAATTCTTTAAGGGCATGAAATACAATATGATTGCTGTATTCCTTGCAAACCCTCAATCACTGGGCAAGCAGCATACCAAAACAACCTACCAGTTCCATTGAGTGGATTCCCATCGGCTCTCCTCCAGCTTAGCTCAGGAATCGGGACCCCAGTGGTCCCACACCGAAGCAGCACGGTGCTCCCCAGGATGGTCTTCACTTTGGCCACCGATGTGTGCACGAGGGGACTCTGACACTTCCGTAGCTCAACTTGACTGAATAAGATGCCTGCCAGACTCCGCGGGTTGAAGCATTTCAGCCGGGGTTCAATGAACGCTGTGTTGGGGGACTGGAAATTCAAGAAGTGAACCATCTCGTATAGACTGCAGTCGCAAGTCCAAGGATTGTCCTGCAAACCTGGGGAGGGAAAAATAAATATGTTGGTTGGTTTTTTACGTCACCAATGCACCAAACAAGTGGAAGCCCATGTAAATGGGTGTATTTTCAGAGTAATCCTCTCTGCATCCATTCACCCTTCACTCTCACTCATTTCAGACTTTCTAATTGGGGAGCTTCTGAACGTATGGGTGGGGACCTAGATCACCATCACAGACTGCAGCTTGACCTGTTAATTGGAATCCAGGTACAGACTCTATGCACATATGCATGTGGTGGTGGTGGAAAGCGCCATCAAGTCACAACTGATGTATGGTGACCCCATAGGGTTTTCAAGGCAAGAGATGTTCAGAGGTGGTTTGCCATTGTCTACCTCTGCATAGCAACCCTGGTCTTCTTTGGCAGTCTCCCATCCAAGTACTAACCAGAGCCAACCCAGCTTAGCTTCTGAGATCTTACGAGCTTAAGCTAACCTGGGCCATTCATGTCAGGGCCATATGCATGTACGTGTGTACAAATCTTTCTCCATGATCAGGAATTCCGGGCATGTGTACATAGATGGGCACAGACCAAGCTTGCCCCCCTAATCTCAGCCTTTCCCTGTCTAGTCCATTTTTATCGAACTGTTCCTCTGAGGAACTCAAGGTGTGCCCATTTCTCCCTCATTTTATCCTCATAACAAGCCAGGGAGGCAGATCCAGTTGAGAGAATGTGACCAGACCAAAGTCACAGCACAAGCTGCTTTGAAGAGTGCGGGTCTGTGCCCAGATCTAGTCAGATCATAATCCAACTACTCCAACATACTGAGTCTCTTTATATCATGTCAACTTCTGTCAAAGACACAAGCAATCTTTTCAAGAAGCATGAATCCATATAGGGTTCAGACGAGTGGATATTTTTTTTTCCACAGTTGGATATGGGAATCCATCTTGGATTCCAGCTTGGATTCCAGCTTGGATATGGGAATCCCAGGTTCTCTTAATTCTCCATCCAGCTACAAAGTTCAGATGAGTGTCTAGCTCTTGGTCTATCCTACCTCACAAAATTCTTGAGTAGCTAAAGAAACCACTTCCATTGTCATGCAGAACTCTTTCCCACCAGAATTAATGACGGCTGACAACAACTTAACTGAAAATACAAAAGACCAGTAATGTTCTTTAAAAAATAGGAAGATCACTTTCTATGAGGTAAAATATTTAAGAAGTAGATTCAGGTCTCGGGTGTATTTAATCTCTAGAAGCTGGGAGTGCACACCAGAATTGTGTGTTTTGGGGATTATACTATGTCGTTTGAAATCTTCTGGAGACAGTTTCGCCAGAAAAGCAGCCTAGAAATACTGGAAATCAGCATGCATACTTTCTTATTCAAAGAGGCTTCCATACTGAGGAAACTGGGGGGGAGGGGTGCGTGCAAGAGAAATGCAGCGTAATTGTTGCTGTGGGGGAAAGTGCCCAGTCCAAAATTTTCAAACTTCATAAGGCTGGCTAGCTGTTGAGCCCAAGGTATTTCTACTGGTTACCCAACAGGGACTCATAATCCAAAAAAGAACAACTAATATCATCGTGTCTGCTTGCTGGGAATCCAAAAGAGACTCGTAATCCACACTGAGGAGAAGAAACACAATTCCTTCAGCTGACAGGCACAAGTTGTGATAACTCTTCAATTTTTCCCCTTCCTGTCTCTCATTTAAGGTTGAGAGCAAAATGAAAGTCACAGTTTGAAGAACATGGGGGGGAAAGACCGAAGGAAACTGCACAAAGGCACTAATCAACAAATTTAAAGTGTATCACAAATATCTATAAAGTGCATAACTAATATACAAAAATACATGAAATGTGGTCCAACGAAGATGTGGTTGTTAATGAAAGTCTCCGGAATGGTTCTTCGTTTCAAGGAAACTTCTTCTGAACAAGGACCGGTTACTTCAAAATGTTTCCAATTTCTTATTCATGAATTCCCACTAGAATGGCATATTTCTCTAGCATATTTCGAACATATATTCATTCTTTCAGAAGGAAAGGATCACCGGGCATAAGGACGTTGCTAAAGCCTCCTTACTGGTGATTGCAGGGACTGAACTGGGGATCTTCTGCATGCCAAGGAGGGACTCTACCATTGAGCCACTACCCAAGTTGCTGCTTTGGATGGACCATTCTCTGTTACAGAGAGCCGCACAGTGTAGTGGTTGGGGTGTCAGACTAGGATCTGGGAGTCAGTTTTTGAATTTCCAATCTACCATGGAAGCTTGCTGGGTGACATTGGGCCAGTCACACACTCTCAACCAGTGTTCCCTCTAAGCTGAGTTAGTGTGAGCTAGCTCATAGTTTTTTAGCCTCCGGCTCACACATTTTTGTCTTCGCTCAGAAAGGGTGGCTCACAAAGCAGAATTTTTGCTTGCAAGACTGCACAGCTTAGAGGGAGCATTGCTCTCAACCTAACCTACCTCACAGGGTTGTTGTGAGGATAAAATTGAGAAGGGGAGAATTTGCTTATGTCTGCCTATGTCCAGGAGATGCATTCCGTCACCCTCAGACACACTGCAAGGGATTCTGGGATGGACCTCTCAAACAACAGGCGATATATATTGCTGATACAGGGAGACCGCTGTGCTGCTCGTGCTGTTGGGTCAGCCACATGACATCCTTGTGATATAATTTGAGGACTGCAGATTAAATCCATCAGCACAAAATCAGGATGGTACAGGACGGTACAAAAGCACAGGCTACGATTTACCCAAATGGTGCAGTTGAGCATTTACTTTTTATTTTATTTTATTCGATTTTTTTTTGTCCTATCCTTCCCCCAGAATGGGGCTTGGAGTGGCTAACACAGCAATACAGTAACAATAATAAAACCATAATTTTAATGAAATCCAATTAAAAGTAAACAGCAAATTAATGCTTTGGGCATAAAATATCAACAGCGTTGATGGTACAGTCCACCAAAATTACATATGTGGAAAGCCTGGTGGAATAACTCTGTCCTGCACGTCCTGCAGAACTCAGGGCCTGCGTCTCCTCCGATGCAGCATCCCACCAGGCTGGGTCACGATGGAAAAGTCCCTCACCCTCTTTGCACTCAAATAGGCAAACTGAGGGCAGGCACCACCAAAACCCCAGGTGTGGCCGAACAAAGATATCACAGGGGGTCATTAGGCTTTTTTTGTCTATTTTACAGAGTCTTCTCTATCCAGTTCTTCATTTATGCAATGATTCAAAAACTGGACATGAGTAAAAAGGGGGGCAATTGGGAACTTCCTGCAAGATTCAGCCATGGGTCTGGTCTTCCTAAGCCTGTGGAGGAAGAACTGTAAAATACAGCTTCCCCTTCCAAGTACTGAGTCTCCTTAGACTTCTGCTGTTCCCAGGAGGGAGTGAAGATGGCTACAATTGCCTGTCTTTGCCTTTCATCGAGCATGTAGAATTTATGGGCCCAGCTCAAGAAATTGGTAAGTTCCATTGGTCACACTTGCACTTACGCTCTCCCCTTTCCTTAAGCACACTCCTTAGGATGCCTAAGGGAAAAGAAGAATCTGAAACAGTAGGGATAAGATGACACAAAACTGGTTCAAATGGCAAATACTTTGGAGGATAGGCCAGACATCCGAAGTGGCAGCGGTCATCTGCACACTGGGACCAACAGTACCATTGTAACATTCAGCTTTGCTAGAGGTGAGGTCTATGGCTAAATTCAACAGAATGGCTTGAATTACTGCAGAAACATTTAGGGTGACATAATTGTCAAAGAACATGAGTCGGCAATGAAACCTTGTGACAGAAGAAGCAGATGGCCTTCTAAAATGTGTTCAGAGCAGCACCATCTCAAAGACCCAGATGAACAACCTGCCAAGGCCAGTTGTAGAATCTCCTTCTTGGAGCTACTTTAGATCAGTAGTCCCCAGTGAGGTAGCCATCAGGGGGGCCATGATGCCCACTATGTGTTTCCTAGTGCCCACTTCCCTCTTCTTGAAAGCAAAGAGCTAATTCTGTTTTTCGTACTTCAAAATACCCCAGGAGGCATCACCTTTGGGCCAGTATGATGTGGTGGTTAAGAGAGCGGACTGTAATCTGGGAGAACCGGGTTTGATTCCCCACTCCTCCATGTGCAGCTGCTGGCATGTTCTTTCAGAGCTGTTCTCTCAAGGGCAGTTCTCGAGAGAGCTCTCTCAGCCCCATATACCTCACAGGGTGTCTGTTGTGGGGACGGAAAGGGAAAGGAGGTTGTAAGCCATTCTGAGACTTCTTCGGGTAGTGAAGGGCGGGGTATAAATCCTAACCACTACACCAAACTGGCTCTTAGAATAATAAACAGCCATACAACTGTAGCTCTAAGTACATTGTAAGTCAAACCAACATGTTCTCTTCCACCACTGTCACCACTGTTGAGGACACCCCACACACCTACTATTGTGCCTGTTGCTCATTTTGCCATTGAGTACTGGATCATTCAGTCCCTTCCAGTGCAGAGACAGCAAACAAATGCCTGAGGAGGCACAGACAGAACAGCAACTCATACAGGAAAACAACAGCTGGTCTGTTCTGGAGGTGGGATTCCTCAGACACCAAAGGTCAGCCTTCTTGAGCATAAGAGTGGCCAACATTAGCTGAGACAGGGTTGACAGATGACAACGAGTTATATGCACAGAGTTCCATTTTCCCTATTCTCCTAGTTAAATTCCTTACCTAAGATGATCTTGGAATTGTCATTGGGGAAGTAAGGGAGCGCCTGGAGGTTGGACCAGACTGCAATAAGTGCTTGAGGAAGCGTCGCCAGCTTATTGCTCGAAAGATCGAGGAATGTGAGGTTCTTGACGTACTGAGCAGCTTCGGCTGGTACAGAGGCTAGTTCATTGTTGTGGAGATCCAGCAGCCGCAGCTGCGGCATGCTCAGAAGGGCTTCCCAAGGGAACAAGGTCAGGTCATTCCCTTCCAGTCTCAGTTCATGTAGCCTCCGGAGGCCTCGAAAGTTCGTCACGCTGAGACTTGCCAGAGAGTTATAGGGCATCCAGAGGAACTCCAAGCTGCGGAGCGAGTGGAAAGACTCCCCTGGCACCCGGCGAATGGCCGTCTTCTCCATGCAGAGCTTAAATGTGTCCACCGGGAAGTTCACAGGCGTGAGGGTCATCTCTGGGTCATTGCACAGGACAGCTCTGTGGGGGACAAGCATAGCCCGGAAACAGCTCTGTAAAATCTGTAAACTTTTCAGTGTTCTTTTCTCGTTTCTTAATTTTTTTCCTTTCCTTGTCTCTGATTCCCCCCCCCCCCATGACTGGGTAAAAAAAAAAGATGGCTCACAGAAACTGAAACCAAGAAAAGCTGAAGTATATGTGTACGCAGGCAAGAAATTATAAATCCAAGAAATTCTACACGAACTGCAACCAGTGTTCCGTCTGAGCTGAGTGAGTGTGAGCCAGCTCAGTTTTTTAGCCTCCACAGCTCACACATTTTTGTTTTAGCTCAGGAAGGATGGTTCCAGAGCAAACAAATTGGGGCAGTCGCCAAAGTGTTTGCTCACAACTTTAATGCCAGTCGCTCCCGAAGTAGAATTTTTGCTCACAGGACTCCACAGCTTAGAGGGAGCACAGATTGCAACCCATACCTGATCAGCTGAGCAGTTTGGTGGTGCCAGTTAACCACTTAATGAAACCTGATTTGACTGCAATTTCAGGAGGGCAGCCATGTCGGTCTGCAACAGAAGAGCCAGCTTCAAGTCCAGGAGCACCTCAAAGGCCATCAGACTTCCCAGGGTATGAGCTTTCAAGAGTCAAAGCTCCCTTCATCAGATACTTTCTCTGAGCTTTGACTCTCAAAACCTCCTACCCTGGAACTGGACTCCAACTTGCTAATTTAGGCCAGATGTTGTTTCCTAATGCCTTCTTCTGGATGAAATGACTTCAGTGAAGCCACATTTCTGTATAGGCCTGCTTTTATGAAGAAGAGGAGGAGGAGGAGGAGGGGAAGGGGAAGGGGAAGGGGAGAAGGAGGAGGAGAAGGAGGGGGAGGAGGAAATCTTGGAAGAGCTATAATTGGAGCCTCCAGAGGAGAGCTAAGACGACTCTGACAAAGACAAGGGATCAGAACAAGAAGAAGCAGGAGAAGATGAGAGGGCATGGCAGCTGCAGCAAAAGAAAAGGAGGCGGAAGAAAGGAGGTCCACAGACTAGATATAGTACTAGAACTTCAAGCCATCCTGTGCTTCCAAGACAAGTAAAATTTAAACGTTAATAAGAATACATGAGGACAACTGACCAGCTGTAAATTAAAGAGATACTGCAGGGCTTAATTTGGAGCATAGACTTTATGGCATCACCTACCCACTGAGGTCCGTCCCCTTCCCAAACCCCACCCTCCCCAGACTCCACCCCCAAATCTCTGGAAATCTCCAAGACAACAGTATTTATGGCCTCTTCCCCTTTCGGTTAGTTGCATTGTGGCTTAAACGGCAGAAGATCGTAGTACTGAAACGGTTTGTTGTGTCAAGATACTAGCAGGCAAAAGGTGCCACGTGGGATTCCCCCGTACTGAGCCAGCGTGGTCTTCTCAGCCTGGCCCTCTGTGACTATTTAGGTTCTCCTCATACCTCACCATAAGAACTATAGCAACGCAGATCAAAAGTCTGCTTTCTTCTTAAGGAGAGAATCTTTTGGGGTTTGGGACGGAGTACACAGTATGGAGACCCATTTTATTCTGTTCCATGTTTCCCAGGCCTGTTTTAAGTCACCCACTCTAATATACAGCTGTAGACAGGGGGAGGAGAAAAAGGAAGAAATGAGCCAGTTCCAAAAATCTGTTGCTCTCGAGGGGGGGAATTGAATTACTAAACTAATTCTGCTCCATCCTCTCACCGTAAAAGAGGATTTGCTCGGTATCCCGTCGACACTGAATGGACCCCCCCTTCAGTGAATGCACTGGCTCCATTGATGGTTGCCATCTCCAGGCTCAGAAATTTCTGGAGATTTGGGGGTGGACTTTGGGGAGGGTGGGGTTTGGGGAGGGGAGGGATCTCAGTGGTGTATAATGCCATAGAGTCCACCCTCCAAAGCAGCCATCTTCTACAGGGGAACTGGTCTCTGTCCTTTTGAGGTCAGTTGTAATTCCAGAAGACCTCACGACCCTACATGTAGGCTGGCAACCCGACCCATCTTATGCCGGGTCACAGGAATGTGAACACACTGCTTTTCCCCCAGCATTTCAGATCACAGGAATGCATGCCCTTGGGTGCCATGCGTATGTTTCAGGAGCGTATGTAAGTAGGGGGAGGAGACAGCATTCTAATTCATTCTATCCTCTCTTTATGCATTCTTTTTGCCCAGAATGAGTCATCTGAAGAGGGTTACAGGACAGGGAACGTCTGTGGTGGCCCCTACCCTCTGGAATTCCTGACCAATCAAATCTAGTCCCAGCTGAGAGCTTCCCACCCTCCAGTTTCCAGGGCAATCTACAGGCCCATCAGCAGGAGGGTAGGAAGCCAGGAAGCATCTTCCTATTGTGTCTGGATCCCACTATAGCTCCTCTTGCAGTTTCCAATAGACACAGGGCAATTCAAAAAAAGAGCAGGGAGTAGCTGTCTGAGAATCCCCTCCCTAACGAAAATGTAAATTGGATTTTCGTTTGTCTCAGAACAACTTGGGGCTGAGAAAAGATAAATATAAAGGTTTCCTTTGCTCGAAGGCTAGTCGAATCCGACTCTAGGGGGTGATGTTCATCTCCATTTCCAAGCCAAAGAGCCAGCGCTGTCCAAAGATGTTTCCATGGTCATGTGGGCAGTATGACTAAACACCGAGGCACACGGAATGCTGTTATCTCCCCACCAAAGTGGTACCTATTTATCTACTTGCAATTTCTTGCCTTCGAACATGCTAGGTTGGCAGGAGCTGGGGCCAGAGACGGGAGCTCACTCCATCTTGCAGCACTCGGGACTCAAACTGTCGAACTACAGACCTTCTAGTCTGCCACCACAGCCCCACTTGGGGCTGAGAAGCAGGCCATAAATATATTTTAGAAAAAGAAAGCATTCCTTTGCTTCCTTTCTGCTCCCAGGTGAATACATTTTTACACAGAAAAGCTTTCTCCATCTATTAAATGGTGTGAGTCGCTGCCGTCTGTTTGACTTCTCACCATTTTAATCTTGCAGTTCCTGTAGGATATTACATAATATTTGGTGGGTTCATTGGATAAGATTTTAGCAGAAAACAGTCTCTGAGTTTATCGAACCTCTCTAGATGATTACATAACTGCTCTGAAATCTTTTGACCCTTCCTTGCTAAGGGAGCCAATGATAAAAAGCCAGTTCCCAACATTCTATCTCATTCTAGTGTGACCAAGATCCAGAGACGAGAGACCAGGAAGGGGCTGGTTGAAGAAACAACAGAAAGGGGGCTTTCTATCTCTGTGGACTCTGTTGACTTTTAGGTGATCATTTGCATCCATGGGGTCAAAGAAAGTGCTCCTTTGGGGACACTTGCAACAAAGACATCTGGGACAGTGGTCACATACCATTTTATATATGAATTGATGGAGCTGGAAGGAGCTGATCTGACTTATGGGCAGAGGGATAGTGCTTTTTAAATTGGCAAACCTGAAAACTTTCTGCTGAATTTTGACTCAAATAACTAAAACGAAATGGGTTGTATAGTTCAGTTTGGTGTAGTGGTTAAGTGCGCGGACTCTGTTCTGGGAGCACCAGGTTTGATTCCCCACTCCTCCATATGCAGCTCCTGATGTGACCTTGGGTCAGTCATAAGTCCTTTCAGAGCTGTTCTCTCAAGGGCAGTTCTCGAGAGAGCTCTCTCAGCTCCACCTACCTCACTGGGTGTCTGTTGTGGGAAAGGGAAAGGAGTTTGTAAGCCACTCTGAGACTCCTTCAGGTAGTGAAGGGCAGGGTATAAATTCAGTCACCTCCTCCATAGAAGGAGGTGCCCATGGCTAGACCTCCTGACTAAGCTACCACCAATGAGAGACAGCTTTGAGGTTGGGGCAGGGTCTGGATGCAGAGCATTAGGAACAAGCATAGAGACAGAAATATTAAACATGAGTCCCTGGCTTATGGACACTCCTTGGTTTTGTTCCATTGTTGATATTGTGGAGATGCAACTACACTTGGAAGGGCACAAACAGAGAACCGAAGGCAGACCCCCAAATCTGGGGCAGCCCAAAAAGCCCACCACAACCCACATCATTAATCTGAATTTGGGAACAGCACCAGACAAAGTGCGGGATTAGCGCTCCACCCAGTAGAAAAATGGTGGCTTGATATGGATGGTGGGGACCAACCATGATTAGTGGTGCATGCTGTCAACTCAGCAGGGCAAGGACATGATTGACACTGCATCTATGTTCTTCCTTCCTCTGCTGTGCACCAACCTTCTCTTTAAAGTCCCTGATGGGACCATTTGCACTCTTTCTAAGCGTGTCGACTTCAATACACTGAGAAGGATAGTTTCAGAGACTTGTTGGTCTACAGTCCCAGCAGTAGAAGACCTCAACTTAAGACCAGTAGCACCTTACAGACCAATAAGACTTTCAGGGTATAAGCTTTCAAGAGTCGAAGCTCCCTTCATCAGATACCCTGAGAAGGATGTAACCTGGTTTAGAATCTGCTATATCTTTTGTGATACACTGGTCACCCCAAAGTCTCTGCTGATTTGACAAGGAAACATGGTATCCACTAGGGAACTAGACCATAAATCCTACAACAATAACATCACAGTTACATAACTCACAGGGTTCTCTGCAAGAAAAGCAGCAACCCAGTAAGCAAATGTCCCTTTCCCAATGCTCCCTGTGACCGTTTGTCATTTCTTTTACCTGAAATGTTCTGTTGGAAATGTGCCATGCGTACACTAGACTCTCAAGCCATGCTACTCTCGTGTGTGAGTGTCACGGCTACAACTCCACTGTAAGCCGAATGTAAGCCAGGAATACAGTAGGTAGCCTCAGGTAAACCATGCTTTCCTCACCTCAGAAACCCACCTTCCGTCTGGAGACAGGAATAATTCTGACTCACCTTAACAGGATTACAGAGATGAATATAGACAAAATGTGTGGTTTTTTATCCATACTCAATCGGCATGCTGTGAATGCCGACCCCCGCCTTTCTATCTTTATTTCCAAGCTGATCAGTTTCTACACACAGTGTGCAAGGTGGTACGAGGTTAAAAGTTGCAAATGCAGCTAAACCAAGAAGCAATGTTCTCAAGCCCTACAAATCTATCTTTAAAGATGTGTCTGGTTTCCTACATTATATTTTTTCTACAATTGTTTGGAGTTTTAAGCAATGTTTCGAGTCAGCACCTTTCATGATGAGTTCACTGCGTCTCCCTCTGAAAACAGAAAATCTATTGCCATTTTTCTAATTTCACTCTGCTTTGAAACAGACGTTGTTCATAGAATCTTCATACTATAGCTGGTTTTGAATAATCACGGACATGAAAGGCTGGTAAATAAGTGACATACATATGTTTAAGCCTTTGGGGGGGGGATAGAAAGTCCATTATACTTTTTATACGTCCAGTGTGGCTCAGCGACTCCTGTAAAAGACATAATTTCTCCCTTTGCATAGATATTCCAAAAGCTTTGTGTTTGTCCTCCCTTCTGCCTCCCCAACACTGGACTAATGTTAATTATATTGCTTCCACTCTGGTATGGAAGATCATCAAATGCCATCTCTGAAATCAGATTACAGTGTGCTCTGCAGCTAATCCCGCGGTGCGTAAAGCCATAGAACAGAGCGACTGGGAAAACAATCTTTGCATCAAACAGCCGCACAATGTAACCTGCATCTATTTACGGTTCCAATGCAGGCCGTGGACAAGCCAGCTCTACGAAAACCCCTCTCCTGCCCCTATGATTTCCAACCATTCAATAACTAAAACGAGCATTCGTGCACATACCTGGCTTTCGTTCCTTCGTTGATGCTGTGGAAAGTGCAGCTGCACTGGGAGGGGCAGGAACCGAGAGCCGACGGCAGCCCCCCAAATGTGAGGCAGCACACGAAGCCCAGTGTGACCCACATCACTACCTGGACATGGGAATGGGGGGCCCGGGCTACTAGACAAGGTGGAAGAGGGTTTCCTCTATTGTTGTGTCCATGGGGCCGGTCACATCTTGTTAACGTGTTGCTGTTTTCTGTCGCGCAGTGATCTCCCAGCCCGCTCTGAAGCCATCAGATAAAACGGATCGGCAGGGGATTAACCAGGAGGTTATTTTCATGTGGGTGCTTATTGCTTCCTGGAATCGCTCACAGAGAGGTTTTCTTTCTTCCTTCTGCCAGACATTTCAGTCCCTATAGAAGGCCAGCTTCGATTCTGTGAAACAAAAGTTCTCTTTTGGAATATCTATACCTAGCAAAATTTTAACAAGTCTTTTTTTAAAATATCTGGCCTTCTGGAGTGACCTTCCTCAATGTCAAATGGTTCCCGCTAATGCAGTGGGTCTCAAACTGTGGATCAAGAGGACCTCTCAGTGGGTTGCCACAGGTGGGTCACAAGGCCAAGAGGGCGGAGGAGGACCAGGAGGACCTGGGAGTGGAAGCAAATCATATGTGAAGTGCCTATGAAATACAGCCCATTGCTCAGTAATGCTATATCAGTATAATGACCATGAAAAACAAAATCTGACTGTTAAGGTTTAGCTGATGTGATATTCTTGCCTTTTATGTGGGGGGAGAGGGAAAATAGTGTGGAGTTATTTTCCAAGGGCATTCTGAAAAGCAGGTTTAAAAGTGGGTCCCACTTCAAACTACTAGAAATGCCTGAACTAGAGCCATTCTACAGATAGGGCGCGTGCTAAAATACTTCAAAGGATGGGTGATAGTTACAGTTTCATAATATTGTGGGGGGTTTTCTTCTTTTGGGGGGGTGAGGGCCTTGGGAAAAATTAGTGATACAGCATTGAAGAGCTCTGGGATTGGGCTAAATGCAAAAAGAGGGAAAAGAGAGAAGAGAAATGATTGGATTTATACCCTGCCCTTCACTCACTTAAGAGTCTCAGAGCGGCTTACAAACTCCTTTCCCCTCCCCTCCCCACAACAGACACCCTGTGAGGTTGGTGGGGCTGAGAGAGCTCTGAGACAACTGTCCTTGAGGGAACAGCTGGTACAGAGCTATGACTTGCCCAAGGTCATCCAGCAGGTGCAAGTGGAGGAGTGGGGAATCAAACCCAGCTCTCCCAGATTAGAGTCCATGCACTTAACCACTACACCAAACTGGGACAAACATTTATCACAAGCCTGGAAGTCCTAAATTTGCACCTTGGCTTGGATCCCATTAGCATTTCCACAAGCACGAGAAAGGGGCAATGTTACCGATTCCCCTTGGGAGCTCTTACTGGGGGGTCAGTGGGGCTGCGGCGGTTGGCAGGAATCAGCAAGTATTCCCCCCCTTCCTTTTCATCCATGGAAATCCAGTTAGAATCCAACCCCTTGTTTTGGCCACAATCTCACTAGCTTGCTTAGGCAAGCTTGTCCTTCTCAGCCCTTCCCCCATCACGGATGACCTGAGAAGAATAATACATGCTTATCTTCCAGGTTTGTAAGGATTATTGCAATTATATATATGAGGTGTGCTGGAATCCACAGGCCTGCAAGACATAACTCATCAAGCTAAATGTAGCCCACTTTCTACGGATGGTGGCCCGTTGAGTGTTGGACAGTGTCCTTGCTTTTGTCATCCCAGGTCAATGGCAGAAACATCAAGGCCTTGACAGGTCGCTCAGAGTGGCTCATTGCAAGGCCAGTGTCAAGACTGGCATGTCTGAGGTGGAGCATGGTGAGGCATCCTCATGGCCTACCAGAGGCTCAACCACCAAACAGATGGGCTTGGCCTATCAGCTTCCACCAGGAATGGGAAATCATCACAGTGGCCCCTGAAAGAGAAGGATTAGGGTTGCCAGACACCCCCAGTGGAGGTGGGCATCCCTCACTGCCAAGCCTCACCTCCCCGCCACCAATCAGCTGGCCAGTGGGAGGATGTTGTTGCTCAGTCGCAGTTGAGTCCAACTCTTCGCGACCCCATGGACAACATCATGCCAGGCCCTCCTGTCTTCTGTCGTGTTCCGGAGTTTGCTTAATTTCATGTTGCATCAATGACACTACCTAACCATCTCATCCTTTGCCATCCCCTTCTTCTTTGACCTTCAATCTTTCCCAGCATCAGGGACTTCTCCAGCAAGGGCTCCCTTCTCATTTGGTGGTCAAAATATTTGAGCTTCAGCTTCAGTATCTGGCTTTCCAAGGAGCAGTCAGGGTTGATTTCTTTTAGGATTGACTCTGGCTGAGGACAGACTGGCAAAATGAAGTGCAAAGGAAGCGGGGCAAAAAGACCCAGGTCGAGTTTTCGCGGGGCTTTCTGTTTGCACTGCATAGACTGATGTGGGACCATACCAGGGAGGAGGCGGAATGGAGTGTTCACACTGTGGGGCAGCCCCTGGTGGCGCTGTGCAGCTTTGGTCCATTTTGCCAACCTGTGCGTAGGTGCATGGGTGCATAGGAGCATAGGCACATGGGCGCAGCAGCCGGATCAGCGGGTTCACATTACTGGCGCCACTTGATGTGCAGCTTATTTGCATCCACACTGCCAGGAAGCGGGATGAACGTGCACCCAGATGGCTTGACACCAGTTTCACCAGGTACCTTTTTAAAGTGGGATGAAAGCGCTTCAGGACGGGGTGAGTGCAGCATGGCAACACCAGGCAGCTGTGGCTGTGTGAACAGGCTCTCTTAATCCACTTGCAAAGCCAGCCTATATCGGGCCAAACTACCAGTCTGAACTCAGCCTGAGAGAACCATCCGATGTGCAGTGATGTTTCTACATCACTGCCCACGTGACCCAGATATTTGGGCAATAACAGTATGGTAGAAGCTAAATTTACCAGAGAATTTTTGCTCAAATACCAGAGTATCACCCTGACATCCTGGATGTGATGATGTCACTTCCAGGTCATGTGGTCAGTAATGTAGACACATCGCTGAACATCAGATGGGCCCCCCTGGTGCTCCAGGTAAGTCTCCCCCCATCCCCCACCAGTTCCCAGGGACCTGGCAACCCTAGGAGGGACTGTATCAGATAAGGTGATGATTGTTTACTGCTGTGGCACCTTAAACATTGATTGTGGCATGAGTGTTCAAAGGCCAGAGTCGGCCTACTAATTAATTGTTTGGGGAATTTAGCTAGCAAGAGGCGGGTAACATGAGATCTCCACCTTTGTATATGGGGTCCTTCCCCTGAGAACTCTCAAATAAACCAGACTGATGTTCAACTAATAGAGTTTTAATTAGAAAATAATGCATACAAAACACACAGTGAAGCAAACATACAATAGCTAACCAAGAAATAAAGGTAGCAGCAGTGAAATAGTGATTAAGGATAGACAATATTTACCAGTCTTGAAGATTCAGGCCCGTGAAGAGAGAGAAATGGCAAGCATTTCCGAGAATGTGAAGCTGATGCCAAGAAGAAAGTGAGCATCCATTCTAAAGATGGGTTCATGTATCTGTAGGAAAAACGTACCCTGGAGCAATATGACAGGTTTGCCCCTAAAACAGTACCATAATGTGTTTACAGAAAGGTTCCCAAAGACTTGGAAAAATGGTTGATGGTTCCCCCCCTCCCCAAAAGTGATCAAAGTATTGAGAAGACCTTGATAGCCCCCCTGGAGGTTGGCAACACTACTGAAGGTAGTGAGTGGCCTTCTCCCAGAGTTACAACTGATTGCTAAACTATAGAGATCAGTTCCCCTGGAGGAAGCTTCAGAGAGCAGACTATAAGACATGTCATCTCTTCTGAGTTCCATCTTCAAACTCCACCATTCACCAGCACCAGCCTCAAATCTCCAGGAGTTTCCCAAGCCAGAGTTGGCAACCCTGGTATGAAAGGATGTCCCATGTCAGGAAGAGGTGGGCAGACTTACAACCTTACTGGGGTCAAGGCTAGCTCCAGGAGGTGTCCTGTAATGTGGAACAAGCCAAGGGTCAGAGCCATGAAGGAATCCTCTGCGATCCATAAACTTTTGTAATGCTGATGTTGCTTGCCAAGGAAGACATGGGGCACTGCACCCTTGCTCTACACATGTGCACTAGCAGCAGGGTCTCCCAAAAGAAAGTAAAAAATGGTCACTCTATAAAGGGCTTGTAAACCCAGCAGATAGGGCTTTGAGAGCCACCTGAGGGCTCAGATCCATGGGTTGAAGATCAATGGTCTAGACCAGGGGTCCCCAACATGGTGCCACCAACATACCTTTTCTGGTGTCCACCATGTGTTTTTAGGAAGTGGATGGGGTGAAGAAGGGCTTTTGCCCAGCAAGACTTCTGATAGATATGGAACATGTGTCTATCAGTGGCTACTAGCCATGATGACTAAGAGGAAGCTCCCCATTCAGAGGCAGTCAACCTCTGAATCCTAGTAGCAGGAGGCAACATCAGGGGGAGGTCTCATCCTCTCTGCCCTGTTGTTGGCCCTCTAGGAACTAGTTGGCCACTGTGTGAGACAGGATGTTGGACTAGATCGGGGTGGCCAAACTTGCTTAACGTAAGAGCCACATAGAATAAATGTCAGATGTTTGAGAGCCAGAAGACATGAATAAATATTACAGCCGTTTTTATTGAAGAATATGCAGATTTGCTTTTTATTGACATTAAATGAAACTGCCAAAAATAAAAACAACTGGGGTAAAAACAGATATCAATAATGATATTTAAGTTTAGATGGGGCAGGAGGAGAGAGAGAGAGAGGGAGAGAGAGAGACAGAGAGAGAGAGAGAGAGAGAGAGAGAGAGAGAGAGAAAGAAAGAGAGAGAGAAAGAAAGAAAGAAAGAAAGAAAGAAAGAAAGAAAGAAAGAAAGAAAGAAAGAAAGAAAGAAAGAAAGAAAGAAAGAAAGAAAGAAAGAAAGGTGGAAAGGTGGAAAGGTGGAAAGGTGGAAAGGTGGAAAGGAAGAAAGTGGAAAGAGAGCAAATAGATGGGGGAGGGAGGGAAGGAGAGGTGGAAAGAAAGCAACTTTAAATGTATCTTCCAAGACTGCCCCCTCCCCCACCGGCTGACTTGGCTTGGAGAAGGGATTTAAAGAGACAAATGCCTTCTCCAAGCCGGCCAGCGGGGGGAGACTTTAAGAATGCATTTAAAGTTAAAGTTGCTTTCTTTCTCTGCTCCCCCCCAATCTAAAGCAAACCCAGGGAGGGGAACACTGGCTGGGGAATACCGATTGGGGAAGCATGCCTCCCTTTCGCTTACCAAGCCACCCTGCTGGAAGCCACACAACATGTGTGAAAGAGCCGCATGCAGCTCTCGAGCCACAGTTTGGACTAGATGGACCACTTATGTTCATATGACTGACTGTTGAAGATTTGATTGGCTGTGCAGATTTTTAAAAAACGTTGCTTTGGCGGCAGCTGCCACTACAGCCCAAGGATCCACGCTGTGTTACTGAAGTTAAGCTGTGGTAATCACTATGTGGCTGGCTTTGCCTCCTGCAGCAGCCATTCTGTGGTGGACGTTCTGTGGCTGCACCCAGCATGCTGTGTCAGAATTCCAAATGTGCCCGCGGGCTCAAAAAGGTTGGTGACTCCTGGTCTAGACCATCTGTGATCACCTTGTTATAGCCCTGTAAGTCATAGGCGTCAACCATGGGGAGCTTCAGGGCATGGGCGACCGCTGAAATTTCCCAGGAGGGACCGAGCCCCCTGGCAAAATGGAGCGCCCACCCGCTGCCGCACCTCCCCACCTTCCAGGCCCCCTTCCTAGGCCCACCCGCCACCACCATGACAATATCCTCTCCCTCCCGCCCAGCTCCTGTGCACCCACTCCTCGCTCCCTCTCTCCCTCCCTCCCTCCCTCCCGGGGCCATCCGGGTGAATGCCCAGTGTGATGACGTCACCCGAAAGTGACATCATCACGCTGGGCACATTGCCAGGGTGATGCTCTAGCAATCGCCCCAAAACTCTATGGCACCAGAGGGAGGGGGGAGAGAGATGGAGGAGTGGGTGGGGAGAGGGGGCGGGGGAGCCAGGCGAGGGGGAGAGCCTCTTGTGGCAGCGGCGGGGACATCATCCCAGCGCACACGCACGCAAGAGGGCCCCCCCCCCAGGAAATTGAGAAGTCTACACCCCTGCTCTAAGTTGCCACGTACAGTGGAAGAGTGGCCGAAATAAGGAGTTACCATTCTTTCCTTTAATGGGAACTACCGGGAAGAGCACCAGAAATGAAGCAATCAATTTAGCACCACACACAAAATCCTATGAAATACAAACTTTTGTTAAAAAAAAAAAAAAAAGCGACAGCAGATATCTACATGTTCATGTCCTGTATCTTCTAGGAGATGCAGGAGTCACTCTGCAGCAGCTGATGAGCTACTGGTAGCTCATGAGCTACCTGTTGGACATAGGGTTGCCAGCCTCCAGTTGGTACCTGGAGATCTCCCTCTGTTACAATTGATCTCCAGGTGACCCAAGCCAATTCCCCTGGAGAAAATGGTTGCTTTGGAGGATAGATTCTATGGCATTGTATCGTGCTGAGATCCCTCCTCTCTTCAAGCCCTGCCCTCCCCAAGTTCCACCCTGAAAACCTCCAGGTATTTCCCAACCCAGAACTGGCAACGCTAGTTGGAGACCCTGGTCTACACTGGCTGCAGCAATCTCAATAATAATAAAATTGCTGGGAACTCACTGACAGGTAAAACAAAATCTGACCAGGAAAAAAAAACATTGTGGCTTCTCTGGATCAGCACTGACAGACTCACTTGTGTCGGCATTCTAAAATCTACCAATATTTTCATAATTACTTTAATGGCACCGGTATTTTATCTTAATTGCAGACACAGTCCTGCCCATATCAAGCCACCCCAAGTCCCGTTTCTTTTACTGTGTGGATGACGTAAAGCTTGAACCCCTCCACATCAAAATCCGTATAACTTTGGGGGAAAGCCTAAGCAGGTCTTCTCAGAAGTAAATCACGTTTTACTCAATGGGGCTTTCTCCCAGGAAAGTGTTTTTAGGATTACAGCCATTGGCTTATTACCCATGTTAAAGCAACCAATTATCTTCAGCTTCATTTGGAATAATAAGTAATTAAAATATATGTACCCTCTCATGTTGGAGATAACAATCAAATTCCTGTTGCTCTGAGATCTGGCCAGGTCCTTATTCCTAAACAAGAAAAAAAATGGCAAAAATATAATATTTTTAACAAGCCCCATGGAATAGGCCTGATGTGGATTCCGAGCAGACCTCCATTGTAGCTGTGTTGTAGCATGTAACTTTGTTTTGGATGGCACTGCAAATATCTAATAGAATCTTTCACATTGCCAGCTACTTGATTCTTTTAACTAAAAACGCTGAGGATTGAACCTGGGGGCCTTCTGCATACAAAGCAGATGCTCTACCACTGAGCCACAGCCCCACTGTTCTAGTTCCATGGAAGTGAGGTGGTTCACACTATTGTTTGTTCAAATATTACCCAACATTAACCTGTTCCTTAGGGACAGCAGGTCTCTACCTGCTCTGCCCACCACCACTCAGTCAAACAGCTGGGGAAAACTGAATGCAACATTGGAATCTTGCCAATGGCACGACATCACTTCCAGGAAATTACCAGAAGGGGAAGCAGTGGAACCCTGAAACTGAACCAAGGTTTCTCCCTTCCCTGAACTGAAACTTGCAGTAAGCATTTTATGGGTGGAACAAGATGTGTGATCTTCATCTCGCCTGTCTGAGCTCTTAGTCATTACACGACACGTCAGCATGTTCTCTACCAATGTGTTCTTTCCATCTGCACAGCAGGCAAGGAAAGCCTTGAAGGGAACATCAGGTCTGGCACGCAGCAAGCCAGTAAGCCACTGTTGCCAAATTCATGTGCCAGCCTAGGGTTGCCAGGCTGCAGCCATCAATCCCTCGGAGAATTCAAGGAGCAGGCATTGGTGTGCTGGCATTACACCAGTGTGCTGCTCTCACTTCCCGTGAAAACCAGAAGTGACATCACAGGACGCTCTAGGATTCGCAAAAACTTGTTTTCACCAAGAGTGACATCAGTGCATGCACCCCGATTCCCACAATTCCCCCCACCCATTTCTTCCCACCAGCAGTTCAGGTGCCATCAGGCAAAATACCAGTTTGCTAGGCAGACTCCTAGTCAATCCGGAGACCTGGCAACCCTACAAGGAGCATGTGCAAAAAACAGAAACCCGGTTCTAAATGATGCCTTAAAAACAGGGCATTTTAACTGAGCTAGCACCGTATTTCTGAGAGATTAATGACAATGCTGGAAGGCTGATTTACAATCACATTTCAACATTCTTGTGTGATTTCGATCTGTCAATACTGACAGCATTCCAGGCTATGAGGACCAAGTTCTGGTGGGACTCACAAAATCCTCTGCAGATCTCCAACCTGAACTCCTGTAAGGATCTGTGACCCTTCGTCACCCTTGACCCCTGTTCTACAGGCTCCCAGAACCCATCCACTGGCCCAAGTTAAAACAGTGAATCGTGATCAATAAAATTAAGGCACTTAGATTTTTAAATGATTATTACTCCCAATTTGCCTCAGAGGTCTTAAACAACAGGCAGCCGCTCGGGGGATTTCATTAGGCAAATATGTCATGCCAAAGCTTCCTTGGAAGGGCACATCTTGTAAAGCGACAAATCCTTCCCACTGAAACAAGCCTGAGAACACATTAATGCATTATGTCATTCAGAATTGGATTTTGTACTTAAGGCCAGTGAAGCAAGCTCCTCCAGACCGAGAGGACTTAAGTCATTAAGTAGACCATCTAGGTGTGTGGAAGAAACAAAAGGAACCCTGCTGGATTTGGGCACAGAAGAGTAAAGCCTCTCAAAGCGTCAGGCAGCTGCAGTGTCGTCCGATGTCAGGTGGGCGGATCAGCTGTCAACATTTTCTTTTCTCTAAGAAAGAGAAACTCCTTGGCTTGTCAGGAAAAAAAGCCAAGGGAGCAAAGCAAAATAAAAAACCCAACCCCCTTGCAGAGGCAATAAGGCAGAATGTTGACATTTGTTGTTGTTGCTGTTCAGTCGCACAGTCGAGTCCGACTCTTCGTGACCCCATGGACGACATCACGCCAGGCCCTCCTGTCCTCCGCCATCACCCAGCGTTTGCCCAACTTTGTCATGTCCCTTGCCTCGATCACACTGTCTAACCGTCTCATCCTTTGCTGTCCCCTTCTGCTTTTACCTCCAATCTTTCCCAACATCAGGGTCTTCTCCAGTGAGTGCTCACTACTCATTTGGTGGCCAAAGTATTTGAGAAATTGGCACAACAGAATATAAGATAAGCCCAGGGCTATTTTTGGGCAGGAACACACAGGAACGGAGTTCCGGCTGGCTTCCAAGTTGGCCACACCTACAGCCTCCTCAGGTGACCTAGGTACCTTGCAAGCCACAGGACACCTGGGGAAGCCAATCCAATCCAGGAAGGGAAGGTAGTTTAAACTGCCTCCCCCCTCGGGTTCCCCAAGTGCCCCGCAGCTGTGGAGCTCCTGGGGAAGCCAATCCAGAAACTGCCTTCCTTCCCTCGGGTTCCCCATGCACCCCGCAAGCTGGGGGGGCACCTGGGAAAGCCGATCCTGGGAGGGAGCTGTGCTGTCAGGGGTGTGGCCTAATGTGTTGATGAGTTTCTGCTGTTGGGTGTGGTCTATTATGCTAATTAGTTCCTGCTGGGCTTTTTCTACCAAAAAAAGCCCCGGATAAGCCTTTTTGCCGATGATATGGGTTTATACATTCGTTATCCCTTAAAGTCACTTCCTCAGTCCTGTAGCTAGATGATTTTCGGTGGGGGTTCACTAGGGGGCATGGCATCACTTCTGACATCACAAAAATAATAATAAAAGAGCGTTCTCCTAGCCCCCCCCCCCAAGCTACCTGCGCATCTCCCTCGGCTTTTGCAGCCCTGGAACAGTTCAGGAGGTGCCGGAGGTGAAGAAGGGAGGCTGTATCTGTTTGCAATTGGAGGAAAGGGGAGAAATGAACCTTGTGCCTCAAAAGTTCGCTGTGGACCCTCACTCTTTGCCAAGGTGTCTGGGGGTGAGGGAAAGAGCTCGGTGGAACTTCACTCAGGTGCTGTGCATTTGCTGCACATGGTGAAAAGAAACCAGAAGGGTAGAGAGCACAAACTGACAGGCTCTGGAAACCCATTCCTCAGGCCCAGGGGGTGCCCGTCATACAATTTTGCCATGCGTGTTACCGGCTTCGGCTGGGAGGGCGAGGTTTAAATCTGATAAATAAATAAATTTTAAAAAATACTTTTTATTTTTATTTTGAAACAAGTTGCATTACAGTGAAAATCAATAGTAGGTAGGCATACATTTAAGCTCTTAAAGGTGCTGATGATACTAGGTGGTTACATTTTTTTGTATCTTCAACAATTCTAACAATAGAATGATCTAACATTGGTAGTCTATGATATCATTATATTCCTTTCCTTTCATGACTTTGCTTACTGGGTCTCACTTAGGATTAGTACCAGCTCAACAATGTTTTCGCTTTGGGTATGGACCATTGTTCTCCCTCTGTGGCATCCTTATCTAGATATTCTGTGAATCGTGACCACTTGCCCAGAGGGCTTCCTAGAAAAAGGTTTGTATCTGTGTTTTTTTATGAGAAGTGAGTGTTTCTCTAGCATGAAGAATTCCCAGACTTTTCTATACCATTGTGATATTGTTGGAGGGCGTATTAGCTTCCAATTTGGGGCTATTACAGCTTTAGCCGCTGTTAGTAGCATAATAATTAATGGCTTACCCTCGGGTGATCTCTGATCTTTGGGCCATATGTTCAATAATATTACCTGTGGGTCTAGATTTCATTTGTGACCCGTGATTTGTTTGATTTCATATACTACCTTTTTCCAGAAGTCTGCTATTTTTTTGCAGCCCCACCAGCAATGATGGAAAGAGCCCTTTTCCCCACATCGTTTCCAGCAGAGAGGGGGATGTATTGAATAGTCAGTGTGACAACCTGATTGGCGTCAGGTACCATCTATATAGCACCTTGTATACTGTCGCTTGTATCTTTTGGGACCTGGATACTCGGTTCTCCGTATGCCATATTTCTATCCATTGTTCATCATCGATGAACATGGCGTCAGGTACCATCTATATAGCACCTTGTATACTGTCGCTTGTATCTTTTGGGACCTGGATACTCGGTTCTCCGTACGCCATATTTCTCTCCATTGTTCATCCTCGATGGGCTTTCCAAGGTCTTTATTCCAAGCTGTTTGATATGCTGAGGCTCCTGTGTCCCTGCTCTCTAGCACTATTGAGTATATCTTAGAGATCAAACCCTTTTTTGGGAGATCTTTGGCACTCATAAGCCTTTCAAGGTCTGATATGTCTGTGCGTTTGGCTTTTATGTTCTGGGTCTCGACCAAGTGCTGGACCCGGAGGTACTCATACCAGGGAAAATTACTATTGGTTTTCCTTTCCAATTCATTTTTGGTTATTCTTTTCCCTTTGCGGGTGACGTCTTGCAGTCTCGTCAGTCCTGCCTCTCTCCATGCCACAAAAGAGTTAGGTGTCTGGGCCGGAGGGAACCAAGGTTGTCCTGTGAATGATCGTAGTAGTGAGTCTATGCTAACTAACCTTGCCTTGTTGTTGTACCAGATTTTCAGTGTACTGTATCGGAATGGGTTTTGTCCTTCTAATTTAACTTTGTGTAGAGAGTCCAGCCATAGTGCTTCCTGGAAGGTTTGATCCACTATATAGGAGTCTTCTATTGACATCCAGTCAGTGTCATTGTTTTTTGAGTGGTAGTGTCTAATTAGTGATGCTAGGTTTGTGGCAACGTAATAGTTTTGTAAATTTGGAACTGACAAACCTCCCTTGTTCTGATGTCTACCTGTTGTCTTGCTTTGGATCCTAGGCTTTTTGTGTTGCCATATAAAGGCTTCTAGTGCTCTTTGCCAGTTTCTTAAAATAGTGTCAGGGAGGTAAATTGGGAGTGCCCTTAAACAATAAAGGTATTTCAGAAATATGAAGGACTTTATTATGTTATAATTATTTTATTTTCCTTTTACATATAATACAGAAACTGGAAAAAGTTTACATAGGAGACTTTGGCTGAGGACAGACTGGCAATCTGGAGCGAGATGAATGCGGAGGAAACTGCTGCGGGGGGAAAACTCCCCAGGGCTGGCTGTTCACACCAGCCGGTGTATTGCGCAACGGTGCCGATACGGAGCGTTCAGACTGCTGCGGAGTGGCCCCATGTGGGCCGGCCTCCGCAGCTCGTGATAGGGCTGTTTTGGCAATGTGCGCAGGTGTGCATGTGCGCTCATGCGCAAACTGGCAAAACACCGCATTCACACTGCCGCCTCTGCTTGCCTCCCGCCTTCTTTGGGTTCACACTGCCTGGAAGCAGGAGGCAAGCGCAAGACGGCCCCTGGACACCGGTTTCTCCCGGTGTCCTGTTAAAGCGGATGGAAAGCGAGTGGGAGACGGGTAAGTGCGAAACGGAGCCGACGGACAGATGCGCATGTCTGAACGCGCTCCCTTCTTCCACTTCCAACGCGGGGCTGTCCCGCTTTACATTGCCAGTCTGTCCTCAGCCTTTATTATGTCGTTCTATCCATGATAGAATATTGGCATCCCATTTTTTAAAAAGAATTTGAATTTGTCTGTGTACTTCATGATGATTTACTGCCATAAGATGTGAGAGATTGCTAGGTATGTTGATTCCTAGATAATGCCATTTATCTTTAGTCCATTGAAAGTTAAATTTTTGGTCTATCTTTTGCTTTGTGTGAGAGGATATATTTATTGGGTATATGATAGATTTCTGTGGGCTTATCTTAAGTCCTGAAATTTGGCCAAATTCTTTCAGCACGCTGAGTGTTTCTTGCAGTGCTTCTTTTGGGCTTGTGACATAGATAACAAGATCGTCTGCGAATAAACTCACTTTGTAAGTTTTGCTTTTGATTGTTATGCCCTTCATCAGTGGGTTGGATTGTAAGTAACTTGCCAAGGGTTCCATAGCCATTGCAAACAGCAGTGGGGAGAGTGGACATCCCTAGCGAGTACCTCTTCGTAGTGTTATGTCAGTAGAGGATGTGCCACTGAATTGAATTTTAGCTTTGGGTGTCTTAAATAAATAAATAAATAAATTTGTGCCTAATAACTTGGAGCACAGGGAAGAAATGCTGGTTCCAGGCCCATAACCAGGAATTTCTAAGTCAGGGGGCATTTAAATTTCTCAGGGGGCACTTGGCACTGGCTAATTTAAATAATTTAATTATTCAAAAGTGGGAGGCAGAGCTGCGCTCTAAAAATAAAAAGGGAAAGGGGAGGGAAGAGGAATGGAAGCAAAACCACGAGCGCCAAAGCTGAGGGAGGGATTGGGCAATGCTATTCTGTTTCCTTTACACTGGGCAAGGTCTCCTAAGCTCTAGTCAGCACCTCTAAAGGCTACTTCTATGTAAACAGGACCAAAACATGCCTCCATGTCCTATAAGGAAATGGAATGAGACTCCCAGTAGTTGTTCTTTGTTCCTGCGGAAGGACCAGAGGTCTAAAACACTGAAAATTACCTAGGAAAGTGTTGGATACTTATACTTTGGACTCTGTATTTTCCTTTTATGGATCTTGTTGGCTTCTTTATGTTCCTATGCAGGGGTCATTTCGTAGAAAAAGAGGTGCAGGAGCTCATTAGCATAACTCATTTGCATAACTCATTTGCTTATGCCATGCCCCCTGACATACCGGAAGTGTGTCAGAAGGCAACACCCACCCCTCAGGCTCCACTCCACAGGTGGGTGAAACTGACCTGCTCTTCCTCCATTCCCTTCCCCATCCAATACTTTGTGCAATAAAAAGAAGCGTAAAGAACACACCCTCATTCTCTTCCTGCTCCCTTGAAACCACCAGGTTTCAAGTAGACTTGAGAAACCCAGGACATGTGCACCACCCATCCCTTCCCCTTCCCCTTCCCCTCCCCACAACAAGACACCCTGGCCGAGGACAGACTGCCAATCTAAAGCGGAGGGAACTGGAGCGGGGGGGGAAACCCACGGAGCTGGCTGTTCACACTGGCCAGAGCAATGTGGATCAGCGGCAATACGGAGCGTTCAGACTGCCACGGAGCGTTTAGACTGCCGCGTAGCCAGCGCGCGCGGCTTGCACGTGCCGCCGCGCTTTTTTTGTTTTCTGTTTGGAAGCAGGAGGCATGCGGAGGAAGGCCCCTGAACACCGGGTAAAATTGGTGTCCTGTTAAAGCGGAAGGAAAGCGACTGGGAGACGGGTAAGTACGAAACGGAGCCGACGGACAGATGCGCATGTCTGAACGTGCTCCTTTCTTCTGTTTGCGAAGCATGCCTGCCCCGCTTTAGATTGCCAGTCTGTCCTCGGCCCCTGTAAGGTAGGTGGGCTGAGAGAGGTCTTTTGAGAACTGCTCATGAGAGAACAGCTCTGAGAGAACTTGTGACTGGCCCAAGGTCACACCAGCAGCTGCAGGTGGGGGAGTGAGGAATCAAACCCGGTTCTCCCAGATTAGAGTCCAACTCCTGACCACTACACCAAACTGATGGGGTGGAAGCTGCTGAAGGGTTGGTGAAATTTCTCCAGTACTTATGTGCCATGTGCCCAGATAAAAAATGGTATACTTAGAAAATGTATATGCCACCTAGAGCAAGTCTCTGGAAAAGCAGCACACAGTCATAAAAGGAACAATGATAAAATTATCAATATTAAAACAAAACATTAAAAACAATAAAGACCCTAGCAGGGCTTTCCCTGGGGCGCTGCGCCTCTGCACTGCTCGGGGAAGCCGAGGAGGGGGCGGGGCTTGGACATGTGCCCGCCCCCTGGGCTCCTCACTCCCGGAGCTGCGCTCCTGTGCGCTCCAGCTCCAACGGACCCCTGTTCCTATGATAAATTATATGAATAGGTGCATTTCACTTTGTTGAAGTCTCCTTCTGGATATTTTTTTGCAGATAACTCAGCTCACAGTTGTTTTCAGTTATTTCCTGCTATTTCTTACTGTGTGCTGGACTGTTTATTGCCACTGATATATAAATGCCATCAGTACATTAGGCAATGGGGAAAAAAGAAAGGAACCAAGGGGACAGACAGTCTTTTCAATGATGAAAGGAAATCTCTTTCCTATGAAGCTGCCTTATACTGAGTCACATTCTTGGGCCTCAAGGTCAGTATTGTCTGTTCTGTCTCAGGTATCTAATCAGGGTTGCCAACTGCAGGCTGGAAAATCCCTCAACATTCCAGGATGGAATCTGAGGAGAGCAGAGTTTGGGAAGGGGAGGGAACTCAGCAGGGATGTGATGTTGTAGAGTCCACTCCAAAGCTGCCATTTTCCCAGAAGGAACTGATCTGTGCAATGTGATCAGCTGTAATTCCAGGAGAACTCCAGCCCCCACCTGGAGGTCAGCAAGCCTATCTCAGATACAGACCTTTCACATCACCAACTCCCTGATCCTTTAACTGGAAATGTCAGGAATTGAACCTGGGACTTTCTGCAAATTTAGCAGATGCTCTAGCACTGAGCCATGGCCCTGCCCCAAGCGCACTTGAAAGCAGTGCTCTCTCTCTCTCTCTTTCACACACACACACACACACACACACACACACACACACACACACTTATCAAGAGCCACAATCCTTGCTTCAAATGGTCAGGGATTTTCTACATTGAGATGCATAGATGGTTTGAGTCTGTTTGTTTCGCATTTGCAGACCTGGGGCTCGGAGTTTCTCTCTTTCTTTTTCCTCATGGATGATCCAGTTTTTCAGTAAATCTGGTGCTTTCTAGCACTGAGACCTTTAGAACTGAGAGAAGCACCACAGCCATCACATCCTGCACGTATTTTATAACAACATGAAAACAGTTTCCAGTTTCTCACAGATAAGACCATGGTGAAATATTTCACTGCACTTTGATTAGCAGTTGCTGGCCCTGCTGGGAGACGGGGGGGCTGGCGGACTGACCATATGACTGGATATGCCATGTGTCTTCCCAATTATTCCTCCTTGGTTAAATCTATTAGACCTTGAAATTCCCTGACTTATATGGTGTTGTTTCTGTCTCAAGTCTGGTTTTCAAAGTAGCCAAGAAGAAAATTAGATTAGTCACACACATTAAAGTTCTTGTTATTTTGAGTGGAATTATTATCAAAAGTCTGTCGGTGTGTAGAAGGAGAATGACACTCTTTACTGTGAAATGCTTATTTTTTATTTATTTCCACACCAAAAGAAAAGAAAGAAAGAACAACAAGGGACCAACTCAAAATCCAGCAACAAGGGAGGGAGGGAGGGAGGGAGGAAGGAAGGAAGGAAGGAAGGAAGGAAGGAAGGAAGGAAGGAAGGAGCCATCAAGTCGCAGCTGACCTATGACTGTCCTGTAGGATTTTCAAGGGAAGAAATGTTCAGTGCTGGTTTGCCATTTCTTGTCTCTGCATTGTGAGCCTGGACTTCCTCAGTGGTTTCCCATCCAAAAACTAACGAGGTCTGACCCCACTTAGCCTCCAAGATCTGGCTAGCCTGGGCTATTGTTGGATATTTAGCAGAGCAAATGAAGCACAGCGGAATAATGCGACATAGACACGTGTGTAACTTCTAAGAAAAAGTTTACTTCAAAATTAAGGAAAGGATTACATGGAAAGAAAACAACCACAGCACACCAACTGACTCATCTTTCTAGTTCTGATCTGCTCCATCTTGTTTCTTTGTTCCCGCAGACCCTAAGAAGGAAAGAATGGAAGTTTTTCTCCCAAAGCTCCACCCCTTGAGTATGTGCAGAATAGCATGAACAATCTCCGATATATTGATTAGCCAATAGTCAGTCTTAAGGTCACCTCCCTGTTTTTGATGGGAAGAATCTACCCTACACCTAATTTGTTCTATGCTAAACTTGATATTATTAGTTTACAGAAACTTCAACTTAACCCTTTCGTGACCGAAGGGATGATACTTGCAAAACTCAACAGCTCTCCAGGTCAGGGCATGCATAAAGTAATGACAAACATATAACAACAGTGGTGACAGATCTGCACATAAGTTTCTGTAAAAGGTTTCCAAATATCTAAAAATAGATCCATAGGCAATTGTCATGTGTTCAAATATTGACAGAGTTCTAAGGTCCTCAATCCATTGATTTACCAGAAGAGGGCATTTATCTTTCCAGTGTTATAATACAAGTCTTTTAGCTGTGGTAAGGGTGAAAAAAATCAGTGAGCATTCTAAGACAAAACTAATATGAGTAATAACTTCTTCCCAGAAAAACTGAATGACTCGACATGTCCAAAACATAAGTTTAAGGGACACATCCTCTGAGTTCCAATGCCAACCGTTAGACACGTTACTCAATCCTTTGCTAAAGAGTCACTTGTATGGAAGCCCACCAAGTAAGTCTAGGGTTGCTACGCAGAGGCAAACAATGGCAAACCATCTCTGTTCATCTCTTGCCTTTAAAGCCCTATGGGGTTGCCACAGATGAGCTGTAGCTTGCCAGCACCCTCCAGCACCATACCCAATATGCACATCACAAGAATCAGGACACAACAGATAATGTCCACCATTTCTCCCAGCCCACAAAGAACATTTTGTCTCACTGGTCATATATCATATAAAATTTATATGTTCATTCCTCACATTCACATCTGAAGAAGTGTGCATGCACATGAAAGCTTACACCCAGAATTAAGCTTTGTTGGTCTTAAAGGTGCCACTGGACAAAAAAAAATAATGTTGGTCTATTTATATTCCACATTAACTCCAAGGAGGTCAGGGTTTCATGATCACTCACTGAGCTTCATGTCCCAAGTAGAGATTGGAACCAAGTCTCCCCTGGTCCACTATTTACAGAAATGACTCTCCTAAGATGTTACTGTAGCATCCATTTTTAATTACTGTGCCCTTTGTCAGGATAGTAGACTGAATGGTCCAGATTCGTCCAAACTCATTGGGGCTTGGGAGCTACGCAAGGCTGGCCACAGTAAGTACTTGGATGGGAGTCTATCAAGGAATTCTGGGGTTGCTACAGAGAGGGAGGCAATGGCAGACCACTTCTGCTCATCTCTTGTCTGGAAGGCCCCACAGATAGGGTTGCCATGCATCGGTTGCAACTCGACATCATCTTCTTCATCTTTTTCTTCTTCTTTTTGTCAGAATGTTGACCTCCAGGGGTCATTTCGTATAAAAAGAGGTGCAGGAGCTCATTAGCATAACTCATTAGCATAACTTATTTGCATATGCTACACCACCTGACATCACCGGAAGTATGTCAGAAGGCGAGAAAGAAAGAAGAGAGAAAAAGAGAGAAAGAGCTGGCAGAGAGGGGACAGCTTCTAATCCAAGCCTCAGAAATACCACTATTCTGGGAGGATAGCTTCATTGGTGGCTGAAGCCTTCAAAAGGCTGGTCAGAGGAACAAGGACCTTTCCAGGGGAGGGGGTCATTTTGCTACAGCCATGACATAAGCAGGCATTCCCCCCGGGGGCTTGCACCAACTCCCGGAGCTGCACTCCCCCGAGCTCCTGCTCGAAAGGACCCCTGCTGACCTCACAAAAGACTACTCAAGTATTAAAAGATTTGAAGTCCAAGAATTGATTGACTCAGATGCATAGATGGATGGGTGCTGTTTCCCACTTAAAATATGTGATTAATTTAGAGCCTGTTAGCATTTTTAAAAGTTAAAATGTACTTAGCTTAACATCAGGGGAAAGAACTGGGAAAGAAATGTCAGCTGAATTACTATCTCTCTATCTGACTGATGTCGTCCGCTTCCTGGCCCCTTGCTTCACATACCTATGGGACCGCCTCTCTTGGTATGTCCCCCAAAGAGCTTTACGCTCAGAAGATCAAAATTCACTCATGATCCCTGTCCCAGAAGATGTCCAGCTGTCCTCAACTAGGGCCAGGGCCTTTTCAGAGTTCAGGTGGAACTCTCTACCTAGTAACATCCGCACCCTGTAGGACCTTGCTCAGTTCCGCAGGGCATGTAAAACAGAGATGTTCCACCAGGCCTACAATTGAGGAGAGTGACGGGTTTTTTATCATGTTTCCATCTGGCCTACCACTCCCAGTCTGTGATCCACCCTATGGAGGGAGCAAAGTTACATATATGCCATTGTTTTCTCTGGAAGAATTCTGCTTTTTTACCTGCGTTTAATTATTTATTCGTCTTTATTTGCTGTTGATTTGTGTGTGTTTAATTATGTGGTATACCGCCCTGAGCCCTCCAGGGGAAGGCGGTTTAGAAATTTAATAAATAATTATAAAAATCCTCTAGCATCAATTAGGGATGCTTCAAAAGAATATGAAAGCAATACTTCAAAGAGAACTGCAAGCACTCCCAAGTTATGCTACTCTTTGCAAATACTGAGCGAGATGTGTCCAATGAAACATGGCATCTAAAAAATTAAGCAGACTGCAATTTTATCTATTTAAAAATACCTCCGGAAAAAAAACAGCTAAGAATGATGGAACTTTCCAGTGAAAAGCCTCGATCAAGAGAAATGGTAGCCTAAATAGCCCAGACCAGCCTGAGCCTGTCAGAGCCTGGAAGGTAAGCAGGGTCAGCCCTAGACAATACTCAGATGGGAGACCACCACGGCACACCAGGGTGGCCATGCAGAGGAGGGCAATGGCAAAAGTAGAGCTTCACAGGGTCACCATAAGTCGGTTGCAGCATGATGGCACTTCATTGTTATTAATAGTTAAAAGAAATATTTTGGACTTGCACCCAAAGGACAGTGTGAGCCTCAGCAGAGAGGGCACCCCAAAGGGATGGTATCACCACTGTGAGAAGGCCCTGTCTGTAGTTGCCACCGGCCTCACTGCTCAGCAGCCAGGGGCACAGAGAGAGAAGATCTCAGGGAGAAGATCTGCACAGGTGGACTTTTCAGAAGAAGAGAAGCTGGACCTTCGGGTACTCCCTTCCCAAGCAATTTAGGGCCCTAAACAGAGTTGCCAGGTCTGGGTTGGAAAACATCTGGAGACTTTGGGGGTGGATCCGGAAGAGGGTGGGGTTTGGGGAAGGGAGGGGCCTCAGCATGGTGCAATGCCATAGAGTCGACCCTTTAAAGCAGCCATTTTCTCCAGGGGGGCTGATCTCTGTTAGATGGAGACCAGGTGTAAAAGCGGGAGATCTCCAGGCCCCACCGGGAGGCTGGCAACCCTAGCCCTCAAGGAGATTCTGATAGAGACTTGGCTGAAACAAAGGGGGGGAAATAAACACGAGAGCATGAAAGAAGCTTTGGGCAACCTGCCCATGTTGCTTGATCTCTGGAGAAATCAAAACTTTTTGGACCTCACTAAGAGCACCCGAAGGACCCTGGAAAACCACCCTTTACGCAACAGCCGTGCCTTCTCACCAGAACAGTCTGTACATTTTGAAAATCAGAGTCACCATGAAAACCCCCTTTCATAAAATCCACAGCAGAGACATTGAAAAAAACAGATCTTATCGGGAAGGGTTGTAATCCCATTTTAATGGTTTGTAAGTGGACCGGGCTGAATAGGCTTCAAGTTCTATTCTTCTGCTCGGATGTACACTAAAAATCAAGCCTTCAGCTGGCGGCGTGTGAATGCTGACAACAAGGGCCCTTTGGATGGAATTCTGTAAACAGTTTTGAAGTTCTGGAGGAACTAATAAGATCAGATAAGTTACCAGGGGTCCTTTTGTAGAAAAAGAGGTGCAGGAGCTCATTAGCATAATTCATTAGCATTACTTATTTGCATATGCTACACCACCTGACATTACCAGAAGTATGTCAGAAGGCAAGAAAGAAAGGAGAGAGAGAGAGAAGAAAGAAAGAAAGAAAGAAAGAAAGAAAGAAAGAAAGAAAGAAAGAAAGAAAGAAAGAAAGAAAGAAAGAAAGAGAGAGAGAGAGAAAGAGAGAGAGAGAGAGAGAGAGAGAGAGAGAGAGAAAGAAAGAAAGAAAGAAAGAAAGAAAGAAAGAAAGAAAGAAAGAAAGAAAGAAAGAACTGGCAGAGAGGGGACAGCTACTAATCCAAGCCTCAGAAATACCACTATTCTGGGAAGACAGCTTCAGTGGTGGCTGAAGCCTTCAGAAGGCTGGTCGGAGGAACAAGGACCTTTCCAGGGGACGGGGTCATTTTGCTGCAGCCAGGACATAAGTAGGCATTCCCCCGGGGGGGGGGGAGCTGGCACCAACCCCCGGAGCTGCGCTCCCCCGAGCTCCTGCTCGAAAGGACCCCTGAGAGTTACAGAACCGATCTTCTTGCTGCTCCTTCTCTCCATGCTTTGCACCCTCCTCCAAACTTCCAGGATTCCTGGGCACGACAGGCAACACTACCCCCCCCCAACTTGTTATTGGCCTTGGAGGGGGGGAGACAGTAAAAGAGTTGCCTGTCTTCCCCCCCTTTTCAGGATGACTAATAGTCTGGGCAGTAGGTTTGCCAGGTCTGGGTTGGAAAATACCTGGAGACTTTGGGGGTGGAGCCGGGAGAAGGTGGGGTTTGGGGAGGGGAGGGGCCTCAGCATGGTACAATGCCATGGAGTCCACCCTCCAGAGTAGCCATTTTTTCCAGGGGAGCTGATCTCTGTCAGCTGGGGATCAGTTGTAAAAGCGGGAGATCTCCAGGCCTCACCTGGAAGCTGGCAACCCCACTGGGCAGGGAAGAGACATGATTATTTGTTCAGTGAAACAATACTGAGTTCTCCCCATGACTGCTATGTCCTTTAAAGGATGCTGAGATCTGCTCCCAAATCTCCCAGCACAATGTCTGGTTTGGGTGTAAGTCTGGAGCTATTCAACACATCTATGCTTGCTGTACTGGGTACCAGTTTGCCAAATTTAATGGCCTTCTTTGGCCTACCACATCTCTGAGCACTAGGGTTACCAGCTCCGGGTTGGGAAATAACTGGAGATTTGGGAGGGGAGGGACTTCAGAGAGGTATAATGCTGCAGAGTCCACCTTCCAAAGCGGCCATTTTCTCTAGGTGAACTGATCTCTGTCGCCTGGAGATCAGCTATAATCCCAGGAAATCTCCAGCTACCACCTGGAGGCTGGCAACCCTCCTGGGAGCAATCCAGTGCTGTAACTTTGTTTATTTACCTACCTCATCTATACGCTACTTTTGTCTCCAGCGAGGACCCAAAATGGCTTACAGCATTCTTCCCTTCTCCATTATTTCCTGACAGGAACCCTCTGAGGTCAGTTAGGTTGAGACTATGCCCGGCCCAATGTCACCAAGCGACCATCCATAGCAATGTGGGGATTCAAACTTGGGTCTCCCAGATCCTGTTCTAATTCTTTGGTTCTTTCTTTTGCTCACCCAGAAAACGACACAAGACAAATACCCGGGAGGGATGAAACCTTTCAGAATACCTCTTGGCAAAACTCCACATTGGCTTATTTGAAGATAGTAAAGAAATATATTCCTTTGGGCTCTTTCCCCCCACATGGACATTCCATAATGTTATCTTGTTTTTCAGGTCACTCCCCAATTACATCCCCCCCCCCCGTGTCATTTCAACATTTTTAATTTCTTTCTCAGTGTTGCCAAATCAACTAGACAGGCTTCTTAGACTTGTCTCCACAAAGGCCCTGTTGTAAAGGAAATCAAAGCTTTCTTCTTTGCTACGATTTGCAAATACGATTTGCACTGGAATGGGGGGGAAATTCTTTTGTTGACTCCTTAATGGCATTCTTGTAGGGATTGCCACATTAGAACTAAAGCCCCGATGCTTTTATATAAGACCTTTCACGCGTCTGCACGTGGACTGTCCCTTTAAGAAGGTAGCCAGCCGTCTCGGACTCCTGGAAGGAAGGTGGACAATTCAGAGTGAAGAAGACACACAGGCAGGATATTCGGAAGTGGAGGCCTTGTTACGACCAATATGGTGACTTCCACATGTGCTGTTCCCGAAGGCTTCACCGAATTAGAGGTGTTTGGCATTGGTACCGCCTTGCTGGTGGAAGGTAAGCCAGGAGACCGGGGGGGGGGGGGGTAGATTGAGATGGAGGAAACACCCCTTCTTATTCCTGCAATAATAATTAGCAATAAAGCATGAAGTCAAAAATACTTCCAAATTTCAATACGCTCCAGCGTTCCCAATTTACCTTTACATAGACCCGTTCTTGGTACACCTCTAGTCCATTTTGTTCCAATTATACTTCTTGGGATGATTGATTGATTGATTGATTGATTGATTTGCACTGTGATCTGCCTACGGTTGCCTGGAAGGGGATGGGTGGGCATAGGGGTGCCAGATCCAGGTTGGGAAACTCCTGGAGATTTTGGGAGGGAGCCTGGGGAGGGCAGGGACCTCAGTGGGGTACAATACCATAGAGTCCCCCCTCCAAAGCATCCATTTTCTCCAAGGGAACTGATCTCTGTAGTCTGGAAATGAGCTGTAATTCGCCAAGCTTCATGTCCCTTGAGATGGTAGATACTTGTAGAGCAGATATATCCATTGAGCACGGATATAAATGTGCTTGAAGTATTTCTCTCCACACAGAGCCATGACCAATAACTGCCTGTAATGAATGTTGCTGGACGTACTTGAATTGCAGCTATGCTTGAATTGCAGCTAATCTCTAGGCCCATTTACCGTTCTGGACTGTTTTGGGTGATGAGAGGTCAATCCAAAACAGGTGTACCAAGAATCCTACTAAGGTCTGTTCAGTGGGGCTTATTCCCATAGGCAGGGGTCATTTGGGGTTGGAGCTAGGTGGAGCAGAGCTCCGCCAGCCCAGGAGTGGGCACTAGGGCAGCCACAGGCCTGATTCGGTCCACCGCCGAATTGCCGCTGAAATTCAGCAGCGGCTTTAAAAGCAGCTGGAGGGGACGGGGTTTGAGGGAGCGGCTCCAAACTTGCAGGGTAGCTGCTGGATACTCTCCCCGAAATACCACCCAAGTTTCAAGAAGATTGGACCAGAGGGTCCAATTCTACAGGCCCCAAAACAGTTTGCCCCATTCCCTCCATTGTTTTCTATGGTGGGAAAAAAGGAACATGCCTAGACTACTGTAATGTGTTGTGCATGGGGCTGCCCCTGAAAAGTCTTGTGATCCAGAATTTGGCAACCTAGTAGTTCTCACAGACTTGCCAAAGTGAGCTTATGCCACCAGTGCTCCGAGATCTCCAGTGGTTTTCATCACATTTCCAGGCATCTTTTGAAATGGTGGTCTGGCGTTTAAAGCTGTCAGCAGTGTGAGATGAGAGTGTCTGAAGGGCTGCTTTCTCCCGTATGATCCTGTCCTTCAGTTTCAATTTTCATGGAGAGTCTTTCATGGAATGCTGTCCCTGCCTTTACAGGCAGGGCCCTTTCTGGGGTTGCTTTTCATCTGTAGAATTCTGAACTGAGGAACGCTGGCCTGCCGTCGTCCTTGGGATCTTGTAGCCCCCTGATGAAATCTCTTCCATTTGTCGGGCCCTTCGTCCCTAAGGTCCCCCTCTTCTTTCTTTTCTGGTGTTGAAGTTCTTACTAATTTGGGTTTATTGCATAGAGTGGGGTGGGATTGTGCCTTCTTGCTCAGACTAAAGTTGCCAGCCTCCAGGTGGGGCCTGGAGATCTCCCGCTTTTACAAGTGATCTCCAGCTGACAGAGATCAGCTCCCCTGGAGAAAGTGGCTGTTTTGGAAGGTGCAGTCTATGGCATTGGACCATGCTGAGGCCCCTCCCCTCCCCAAACCCCACCCTCTCCCAGATCCACCCCCAAAGTCCCCAGGTATTTTCCAGCCCAGAGCTGGCAACCCTAGCCCAGACCCAGCTATCACCCACAGAGGCAGACATCAGCAGAGAACTGTGGAGAAATGTGTCAGCCTAGGCTCACACCCTCCTTCTTGTGGGGGTTGTGATACTGCATAGTTACTGCCACTTCTGATGACTGCTTCATGCATTTTGATATCATTTTATATTTTCACAGTGCTGCGTGCCATCTTTGATGACATTGTCAGTGCCGTGGTGGAAAGGTGGCATAGGCAATTAAAAATTAGCAACAGCACTAACTCCAACAAGATTCATTGTGAAATAAAACATTCAATTAAGCATTCTTATGAAACTATTTGGGTCAGTTTGCCAACACACCCTGCAAGACAGAATATTGAAAATGATATTTGATGTGAGAGATGGATGTTGGGCCTGTTTGCTATGGTTGCCAGTTCCATATGGGGAAGTACCTGGAGATTTTGGAGTGGACCCTGAGGAGGGCAGGGCTCGGGGAGGGGAGGGGAGGGACTTCAATGGGGTACAATGCCATAGAGCCACCTTCCAAAGCAGCCATTTTCTCCATCTCTGTCACCTGGAGATCAGTTGCCAGTAATCCTAGGAGATCTTCAGCCACCCCCTGGAGGTTGGCAGCCCTACAGTGTTTTCATGTGGGCCATATTGAAGATAAGGAAGCAATGAGCAATATTTGCGGCGGGTTAATATCACATTCCGGGTTCTTGTTATTGCCATCTTTTGTTTGGATAAACAGGAAATGGGACAGGGGCTGCTAGTGATTTGGAGATGCCCTGCGTTTAAAAGAATGGTGGTGGCAAGCAGGCATTTTAAGAAGAAAGTATATTATTTTTCACACAAAGGCATCAACATGCAAAGTTCTGAGTTTGCTGGAGGAACCGCATGGCTTCTTTTCCAGAATTCAGAGACAGTAGGTCAGACAACAAGCTAGTAGGAGTTAAAAGGCATTTGGACTGATGTGACTAAGCTCTCATTGGTGGTTGATTATGCTTTTCACATCTATCTATCTATCTAGGGGTCATTTTGTAGAAAAAGAGGTGCAGGAGCTCATTAGCATAACTCATTAGCATAACTCATTTGCATATGCCACACCCCCTAGCATACTGGAAGTATGTCAGAAGGCAACACCCACCCCTCAGGCTCCACTCCACAGGTGAGTGAAACTGACCTGCTCTTCCTCCATTCCCTTCCCCATCCAATACTTTGTGCAATAAAAATAAGCGTAAAGAACACACCCTCATTCTCTTCCTGATCCCTTGAAACCACCAGGTTTCAAGTAGACTTGAGATACCCAGGACATGTGCACCACCCATCCCTTCCCCTTCCCCTCCCCACAACAAGACACCCTGTGAGATAGGTGGGGCTGAGAGAGGTCTTTTGAGAATTGCTCATGAGAGAACAGCTCTGAGAGAACTTGTGACTGGCCCAAGGTCACACCAGCAGCTGCATGTGGAGGAGTGGGGAATCAAACCCAGTTCTCCTAGATTAGAGTCCAACTCCTGACCACTACACCAAACTGATGGGGTGGAAGCTGCTGAAGGGCTGGTGAAATTTCTCCAGTACTTATGTGCCATGTGCCCAGATAAAAAATGGCATACTTAGAAAATTTATATGCCACCTTGAGCAAGTCTCTGGAAAAGCAGCACACAGTCATAAAAGGAACAATGATAAAATTATCAATATTAAAACAAAACATTAAAAACAATAAAGACCCTAGCAGGGCTTTCCCCGGGGCGCTGCGCCTCTGCACTGCTCAGGGAAGCCGAGGAGGGGGCGAGGCTTGGTCATGTGCCCGCCCCCTGGGCTCCTCACTCCCGGAGCTGCGCTCCTCTGCGCTCCCGCTCCAACGGACCCCTGTCTGTCTGTCTGTCTGTCTATCTATCTATCTTAATTTTATGACTGTGACCCACTGTGAGGCTTCTGCCCTAAGTAGTCAAGGATCAGACCTTTGTTGATGAAACCCAGTTCTTTATTTCCTATTACTACATTACTACAGGTCCTCGGATCATTGTTAGAGATAAGGTATACAATAAAAGCAAGATTAATATACCCTCCAGTACAATTTGAATTGCCCATAGGTAACCAATCACAGGGAGAGAAAAACCGCGGGCTAAAGGTCCTTTGACCATTTGCTTCCCACAGGAAAAAGGTTAAGTGTGAAGCTGTAAATTTCCCTTCTTAAACCAGACCCCTCAGATGTATCCATCTTGAGCATAACAAATAACTTCGCCAAGGCCTTCACACGCCGATAAGAATTGGTCCGTGTCTCCCCCGGCAGGGAGGAAAGGAATGCGGAGGCGCGGGGGTGAGAGACCGATTGTTCTCATGTGCTGAAGTCGCCACCCTCCCGGACCAAATGGTTACATTGACCAGACCCAGCTTGAGCCATAAATTCAGGGCAATAAAGGAGAGCCTGATACATGGTGATTGAGTTAACAGGATGTTACAGAGGATAGGTTACATAGAAAGGGATTATACAAAGCATACAAGCATAAGCATATCAGCAACCTTTGTTAGAATCCTTAGATTCTGACACCCTGCCACCTGAAAAATCTAATCTACCCCGGTTTATCAGGAAAACGTTTATGAAAAGCTTTAACTAATTTAGGAGCGTGAACATTATCTGAAAAAACCCATTCGTTTAACTCCGGACCAAAATCTACCCACTTGACCAGATATAGCAAGCGGCCCCTACGCATTTTTGAATCCAGGATTTCGGAAATCTCATAATGAGGCGCTCCCTCCTTCATCAGTGGAGGAGGAGTCGGAGGAGTTGGATGCCATGCATTCGGCCCAGGATTTTTCTTCATCAAGCTGAAATGAAAAACAGGGTGCACAGAACTCAGTGACTTAGGCAACTCCAGTTCAAAGGACACATCAGAAATTTTGCGTAACACCTTATAGGGACCAACGTATTTCCACCCCAATTTCCTGCTGGGTTGTAGACCATGTATATTCTTGGTGGAAAGGTAGACAGAGTCCCCTGGCTGAAGGTCCCAACCTTCAGCCCGTCCACGGTCTGCATATTTTTTGTAGTCTTCCTTGGCTTTATCTAAAGTCTTAGCAATCAACGGCCATGAGTCCTGCAGGTTGGCCCACCATTTCTTAAAATCAGAGGGGGAACTGTCTGGTGTTTCCTCTATGGTAGGTAGGGGTTTCCCCTCGAAGCCTCCCACTGCCATGAAAGGGGACACCCCCGTGGACGAATGAATAGCATTGTTATAACTATATTCCGCAAACAGCAGCAACTCCACCCAATTGTCCTGATGGTAGTTAGTGTAACACCTTAAAAACTGTTCCAATATTTGATTAGTTCGTTCGGATTGGCCATCGGTCTCCGGATGGTAACCCGAGCTCATGGCCGGCTAAATGTCCATCATCTTCAAAAGCTCCCGCCAGAAGTTGGCAACGAATTGACTGCCCCTATCGGATACTACGCGTTTGGGGAAGGCGTGTAATTTAATCACGTGATTAAAGAATGCCTTAGCCAGTCCTTTTGCAGTCGGCAGCTGCTTAAACGGGGTAAAATGAGCTTGCTTCGAGAACATGTCAACCACCACCCAAATAACGGTCTTTCCCTTCGAGGGTGGCAGGTTGGTAATAAAGTCCATAGCTATCGCTTCCCAGGGACGAGAGGGGGTGGGCAACGGGTGTAGCAGTCCTGGGACTTCCCCCCCCCCTCTGCTTGCACATTAAACAGGTTTGACAGGCAGTGACAAAGTCAGACACATCCTTACGCATGCGCGGCCACCAGAATTGCCGCTGGACCAAGTTAAGAGTTTTTAGAAAACCAAAATGACCAGCTAGCTTTGATGAGTGGCAGGTCAGCAGGATATCTTTTCTCCGGGCTTGAGGCACCACGAGTTTGTCTCCATGGTACCAGCATTTGTTAGAATGGAAAGAGCACTCCTCTAGGCTCTCTAACTCCTCTGTTTCTTCGGGAGAGTAATCCCCCCCCATTTCTCTTCCCATGATTCTACCGCTGGATGCTTGCTTTGGCTCCTGGTAGTAACGGCCCCTCCCAGTTGCTGGGGTGAAAACATGGAGTCGAACACTTCCTCTTTTTGACTCTCGTGTTGGGGTAACCTGGATAAAGCGTCTGCCAACGAATTGGCTTTCCCAGGGAAATGTTTGAGCACGAAATTAAATTTCGAGAAAAAATCAGCCCACCGGAGTTGCTTGGCATTCAGGGACCTCTGGGTGCACAGCGCCTCTAAGTTTTTGTGATCTGTCCAAATTTCAAAAGCGGTCTGCGCTCCCTCCAACCAGTGCCTCCAGGTGGTCAGAGCTAAACGTATGGCTGCTGCTTCTTTATCCCATACCGACCAGTTCCTCTCTGTTTCATTAATTTTTTTTGAAATATAAGCTAGAGGGTGCAATTTATCATCAGCCCCCTTCTGAAGGATGCCCCCCCCCCATGGCCACATCCGAGGCATCTATGTGTATTACGAATTCCTTAGTCTCATCGGGATGAGCAAGGATAGGTTCTGACGTAAATAGTTTCTTTAGGGTCTCGAATGCTCTTTGACAAGTCTCTGACCAGGCTATCTTCTCCCCTGGTTTCCCCGCTTCGGGGCCCCTCCCCTTGGTTTTCAGGAGTTCCGTTAGCGGGAGGGTGACCGTGGCAAAATCTTTTAGGAAGGTGCGATAGAAATTGCAAAACCCCAATAGACTTTGTAGTTGCTTTCTAGTTCGGGGCGCCTCCCACTGTACTACTGCCTCTACTTTCTGTCTCCCCCGGCAGGGAGGAAAGGAATGCGGAGGCGCGGGGGTGAGAGCCCGATTGTTCTCATGTGCTGAAGTCGCCACCCTCCCGGACCAAATGGTTACATTGACCAGACCCAGCTTGAGCCATAAATTCAAGCATAAGCATATCAGCAACCTTTGTTAGAATCCTTAGATTCTGGCACCCACTTCAGGAACTAGGTTTGCCAACCTTCGAGTGGTTGTATAAATATAATGGAAACACAGTGAAAGTAAGTTTTAGTACAAAAGCACAACCCTGCGGCTGTAGCACTGCGCAAAGAAATACAAATGGATCTGTAAAGTCCAAAAGAAAGTCTTAATTGAAAATTTGTAGTACATCTCAGCTAACATCTAATACAGCCTGTGATGTTCTTGCTATTTGGGGGGACTGCCTTTACTTTAAATCATTCTCTGTGTTTATAACCAGGTAGTTTTCTTGCTGCCACCAGGAATTTAAAATTCCAACTCTCTCTTTTGGTAGTCTGACCCAGGGTCTGGGCTAATTCAGAGGACTACGTGGCCCTGAAGAAGAACTGTACTGATTTCTGGAATATGTTTAAACAATACATGGATTTATTGAAATAAAGAACAAAATAAGTTTCTGGTTAACTTGAACTGTTTCTGAAGACAGGAACTTGTAAATGTAACTGGTAATGCTTGGTGCATCAAACAGTCTCTTGAACCCCAAAATCCACTCTGACCGGCTCCTGTGCTTCTTATGCTCGCTCGCTCGCTCTCTCTGACATTTATAGCCACACCGGCTAGTCTGTTTTATCCACACAGAATACAATCTACTTTCTTAGTCACACAGACTAAACTTCACACAGACGCTCTTCAGACTTCTTCCACACTTGTCCCTCTCCCGAGACACACACAGAATTCTGTCATAAGAACACAAACACACCCAGATTCCTCTCCAACCCTCTCCTTCCACTCTCCCGGCCATCAGCCAATCACATCACACCTGTCTCCCTCTATCCCCCCCCCAGTACTGCAGCCACACTAAACATTTAAAGGAACACACGCACCAAAACATGAAACCATTACACAGCCATACAAATTCAATATGGCCTACAAACAAGGGCGTAGACTTTCCAATTTCCCGGGGGGGGGGCTGGGCCAGAGGGGGGAATGGAGGGGGGAGGGGAAAAGAGAGGGAGAGAGAGAGTAGGGTTGCCACCTGCGAGATAGGAGTTCCTCGTGCATGCTTTGTGCATGCGTGCCGGGACGATGTCACCACCTCTGCTGCCACTGCAAGAGCCTCTCCCCCCCCCTTGCCTGGCTCCCCTGCACCCCTCTCACCACCCACTCCTCCCTCCCTCTCTCTCTCTTTCTCTCTCTCTCTCTCTCTCTCTCTCCAGGGCTGACTGCCCAGCATGATGACGTCACCCGGAAGTGACATCATCACACTGGGCACGTTGCTGGGGCAACGCTCTGGCAATCGCCCAGAAACTCTATGGTGTCATAGAGTTTTCAGGGTGATTGCTAGAGCATCACCCTGGCAACGTGCCCAGCGTGATGATGTCACTTCCGGGTGATGTCATCACTCTGGGCAGTTGGCCCCAGAGAGAGAGAGAGGGAGGGAGGGAGGGAGGGAGAGAGGGAGGGAGGAGTGGGTGTGGGGGAGCCGGGTGGGGGGAAGAGGCTCTTGCGGCGGCTTCTTGGGAGCCCTAGTGGCAGGCGGGGGCGGGGAGGTGCGGCAGTGTGCAGGCGCTCCATTTCGCCCAGGGGGGCTCAGTACCCCCTAGAAAATTTCAGGGGTGGCTCGAGCCCCTGAGCCCCCGCATAGTTGACACCCATGTCTACACAGGACTCCTTAGATAAACTCCAACTTCCCAAAATTGGCTGTATTCTAATGTACTGAATTGTATTTGAGGTTTAGAAAAGCGCTTGACTGTATTCTATCTATTGAATTGTATTAGAACTTTTTGGAAGTTGGAATTTGTCTAAGGAGTCCTGTGTGGACCATATTGAATTTGTATGAATATATTAGATGTTAGCTGAGATTTTAGCTGCTTATACTACAAATTTTCAATAAGACTATCTTTTGGACTTTACAGATCCATTTGTATTTCTTTACACAGTGCTGCAGCCTCAGTGTTGCGTTTTTGTACTAAAACCTTCAAGTGGCAGCAGGAGATCTCCTGGGGTTACAAATGATCTCCAGGCAACAGAGGCCAATTCACCCGGAGGAAATGGCCGCTTTGGAAGGTGGACTCTATGGCATTAAATCCCATTGAAGTCCCTCCCCACCAAACTCCACCCTCCCCAGGCTCCACCCCACCCCCCAAATCTCCAGGTATTTTGAAACCTGGAGCTGGCAATCCTATTCACGAACCCATAAGAGCTGAGAAGATGGAATATAATTGAGAGAGAGAATTTTAAGCATGTCCAGTAGGGTTGCCAACTCCTGGAAATTTGAGGGTAGAACCTGCAGAGGGCAGGGTTTTGGGAGAGGAGGGACCTCAGGGGGGGAATAAAACCATAACATCCACCCTGCAATGCAGACTTTTTTTCAGGAGAACTGACCTCTGTAGTCTGGTGATCAGTTGTCATTTTGGGGCGATCTCCAGGTCCCACCTGGAGATTGGCCCCTTACTAATGCCCAGTAATATTTTTGATCTCCCCCCCCCTTCCCGAGCCACATCACAAGCTACTTTTGCAACTCACTCCCTTCTGTTTCAAAAGCAGTTTCCCATGAGCCTTTTTAGGGTATGCACTGCTGTTCAAGAAATATAAGCCCCTAGCTCCATTAAGCATGTGGACCTACCCATCTGGTTCTTCACACACACACACCTGGCCTGGTTTTGCTTTGTTGATTGAAAATGTCAGTGCAGATGATCATCTGAAAGGTGCACAGTGTTTAAATGGGAAATTCCTGGGGATTTGGGGGTGGAGCGTGGGGAAGGTGGAGTTTTGAGAGGGGCGGGAGGTCAGCCGGGATGTGATGCCTAGGGCTGCCAACTCTGGGATGTGAAATACCTGGAGATTTGGGGGGGTGGAGCCTGGGGAGGGCGGGGTTTGGGGAGGGGTGGGATCTCAACAGGGTAAAATGCCACAGAGTCCATCCTCCAAAACAGCCATTTTCTCCAGGGGTCATCTGGAGATCAATTGTAATAGTGGAAGACCTCAAGGTGCCACCTGGAGGTTGGCAAGCCTAGTTATGCCATACAGTGCACCCTCCAGAAGCAGCCATCTTCTCCAGGAGAATTTATCTTGGTTGTCTGAAGATCAATTGTCATAGCAGAAGATTTCCAGGTGCCACCTGGATGTTGGCAACCCTGGTTTATGCCATACAGTGCCCCCTCCAAAAGCAGCCATCTCCTCCGGCAGAACTGATCTGTATTGTCTGGAGATCAATTGTGATTTCTGGAGATTTCCAGCCTCTATCTGGAGGCTGGCTACCTTGTGTGTAAATTTTAAAAATATTTATCCAGGTAACAACTTTAGAGCCATGTAAACATGAACTGAGAAGGCACACTTATAGATTCACAAATACCAAAAAAGAGAGAAGCGTTTATGGGTTTTTTTCCACCCATGAGTTATGCAACTTCAAAAACTATGCCCCGTAGCTGCTGTCATTGGCTGTACTGATGGACTTCTTGAACAAATTCGCCCTCATGACACAAGAACCGGCCCTTTAAGAAGGCAGCTCCTTGAGCTTTGGGAAGAGTCAGAGATCCAGCAAAAAGAGAGAGAGGGAGAGAAAGCAGGATTGCCTTGGAGTGTTTGCTAGTGTGGTTCACCTGGCCTTTCTTTTGCCGGGATGGCAGCATCACTCCCTCTCCCCGAAGGCTTCACCGAACTTGAGGTGTTGGGCTTTGGCGCAGTGATGCTGGCAGAGGGTAAGTACGGATGGGGTCACTCAGATTGCCTCTGGGGCATCATGTTCCTCATGCAAAACTGTCGCCGGCAACAAAACAAAATGTTGAGAGCACTGAACAACAACGAAAAAGAACGTTTGCAATCGATTGGTATCGGCTTCAAGGTACCTGTTGTTACTGTGGTTATGCAATCGTCTGGGATGCTTTCAGAAAACAGAGCAGAGGTTGCTTGTGATGTGTTTTATGTAACTAGATGTTCAAGATGGTGCAGGAGAAGTTTGCTGTTCTAAGGATTCAGGGACTGAAAGCTTTTATTATGGTTTTATCCCACGTGGACTTAAAGACAATTCTGCCTTTGGGCAGTGAGATTCCTACTATTAGTTCTGATAACTTGCTGTTTATGGCATGATCAGATCTGTCAGTTTTCAGTTTTGCCTGTCTTCATGCAAACTGATTTATAAATTCTATCATACAATGCCTTTTGTTTAAACACCTGTGGGTTTGTCAAGGAAAATCCAGGGTTCACCACAGAAGAAGAAGAAGAAGAGATTGGATTTATACCCCGCCCTCCACTCCCCAAGGGAGTCTCAGAGCGGCTTACAAACTCCTTTCCCTTCCCCTCCCCACAACAGACACCCTGGGAGGTAGGTGGGGCTGAGAGAGCTCTTTCCCAAGCTGTCCTTGAGGGAACAGCTGGTACAGAGCTATGGCTTGCCCAAGGTCATCCAGCCAGGTGCAAGTGGAGGAGTAGGGAATCAAACCCGGTTCTCCCAGATTAGAGTCTGCGCACTTAACCACTACGCCAAACTGGCAGAGGCAAGATATACATCTGGGAGGTAGAAAAGAGCAAAAGTCCTGTAGCACTTTGAAGACTAAGAAAATGTGTGGCAGGGTATGAGCTTTTGTGAGTCACTGCTTGCTTCTTCAGATACAGCTAGGATGTGAGTTCATCTGCCCTTATATCTTGGAGAGCAGAGTGATTTCAGATGACGAATGGCGATAGCAGGCAAATGAGAATAGCAGGTGTGATTGCATTCGGTGTGATATGCAGAGGGGTAGTAGGTGTGGAGAAATCAGCATTGGTAATGAGACAGGAAACCTAGGTCTTGATTCAGTCCTGGGGGATGCACTGTCTTTATCTAGGCGTTAAACAGTAGCACTGGAATGGAAGCATGTTTGGCAAATGAAAGGGAGGGGCTGTGGTTCAGCAGAGCATCTTCTTGGCATGCAGAAGGTCCCAGGGTTAATCCCCGGCATCTCCAGTTTAAAAGGCCAGGTAAATAGGTGATATAAAAGACTTCTGCCTGTGACACTGGAGAGCTGCTGCCAGTCTGAGTAGACAATACTAACTTTGAGGAACCAAGGGTCTGATTCAGTATAAAGCACCTTCATGTATGTGTTCAAAACTGATCCCTATATGAACTTTTTTCCTCTCCTACATTCTCACCACTTTTTCCACCTAACGCAAACCTTCAACTGTTCACTGCTGGTTGATTATATTAGAAAGTCCAATCTGTTTTGCAAACATATTTTTATTACTAATGAAACAGCTGGATTTCCCAGTTTGATAGCCATGCATTACCAACTATCACTCTAGCTTAATATTCTCATTTATCTTCTGTACTGGTTTATTTTGTCCTCTAGCCGGTAGCATTTGAGGAAGGGCCACAGCTCAGTGGAAGAGCATCTGCTTTGCATGCAGAAGGTCCCAGGTTCAGTCCCCAATATCTCCAGTTAAAAGGATGAGGTACTGAGTGATGTGAAAGACCTCAGCCTGAGACCCTGGAGAGCCTCTGCCAGTCTGCGTAGGCGTTACTGATCTTAATGGACCAAGGCTCTGATTCAGCAGAAGGCAGCTGCATGTGTTCGTGATCGCTCTGGATACTCAGATGGCGGGAGTAGCCAATCACAGACCACCTTGGAGAGCTGCTGCCAGTCTCAGCAGACAATACTGACCTCAAAAGACCAATGGTCTGACTCAGTATAAGGCAGCTTCATGTCTTCAGCTCCTTCTGCTGGAACCTCTTGAGTTTTGAACCAGTCTTCATCTTTCACCAAGTATTTATTAAAAGCACTGTAACCCTGATTTTCTCCTTCAACAGGGACCCAATGTATTTATAAATGCAAAAGCCAGAAGTAATTGAAGGCTTTTATCATATCCAGCTATGCCCAACAATGCCACTGAAAGCCACAGAAGTAGAAGATTTTTACATTTAAGGGGTCCCCCCCCGAAAGGCTCTATAGGTGGGGACTGTCACAGAAAAATCTCAAGACTGAGTCATGGTGTGAGGCTTCTGAGCTGACACTATCAGACCAGACCTTTGTTGAAAGCAAAGTTCTTTATTTCCAATAATGGTTCAGGTTCTCGATGTTTGTTAGAGATACATGGCAACAAGCAACAGGGATTAATATACCTTCAGTCCCAGTTGAATATAGGCACTGGACCAATCAGAATGAATACAAAGAAGCGGGAAAAGGTGGCAACCGTTTGGTTCTCACAGGAGAGGTGGGAAAGTAATAAAAATTCCCTTCCTGCCCTGTGTGACCCAAATGTGTGAACGATAGGCTAAACATTTGGTTAGAAACAATTCCAGAGTCCCCAAGGTTGCAACAGCAAGATAAAATACTCCGAGCCTCAAAGGAGTGGATGGATGCGATAGTCTCAGTTGTTTATGTGACGTTCAGGAATGCGACCAGCCACCCTCCCGGGTAGAAGACAGTTACATTCAGCAGAGCAGATAATGCACTTCAAGGCAAGCAGTAAATAACACATGGCTACAATATAGATCACAGAACCAGAAAGACAAGCACATTATTGTCAGATCCTGACACATGGCTGCTCTACTTTGCTTAGATGAAGGAATGAAAAGGAGATGCTTATATGGAGGAATGGAAAGGGAAGACCGAACCTCTTATACAGGTTCACAGAGGGAGAGGTGGTCCTTCAACCATGTGAGTCCCAGGTTGTGAAGGGATTTAAAGGTATGCAATAGCACCATGCACTGAACTTTGAAACAACCAGGCAATCAGTGCAAAGATCTCAAAATCAGAATAATGTGAAGGAAATGACTAACTTCAACCAATATTCAGGTTGCCACATTCAAGGGCAGCCCCGTGCTGAGTTCATTACAGTAGTCCAGGCTAGAGGTTATCATAGCATGGATGAGCATGGCTAGATCAGCCAAGTGCAGAAACGAAGATGAAAGGAGCAGGGGGGAAACATTCTTTGGCCATCGTACTAACTTACTCTCAAACAGAAAGGCTGTTGATGTCCTTTGTAAAAAAAAACACAGATATTGTTATAATCACAATTCTGATTAAAACTGAAAACCAAAACCATAACCCTACCCATGTTAAGCATTTTGAGTCCCCATTGATATTAGCAAGACAGCTAAAATCTCAAAGCTCTCTCGAAGAAAGCAATAGAATTTTAGTCCTTAGTTTGGGCTAGACCGTACTCAAAATATTGCGCTTTATGTTTTTACACAAATTAAAGTTCCCTAGCTACTTGTCTTGAGGCATGCTTTGATTTTTTTTTTTATGTCTGTTGAAATTATTTGGTCTAATTTTAGAATGCAAGGAGAGGTTTGTCATCATTGGGTCAGAAGGGAAAAAAAGATGAATTCCGGGTCAAGTAAGGAATGAAGTAGACAATGGCCGCCTTTCATCATTGTGCGTGTTGCGTTATTATTTTGTAGGGGAAATGAGCAACGTTTTGTTTGTTTGTTTGTTTGATTCAGTTTGTACCCCACCCGATCCCACAGGCAGGCTCAGAACACATGGTGAGACAATAAACAGTGATTCATAAAAACATCAAGCCATTTTGTCCAAATAAATACTCTGATACCGAAATGACTTAAATTAATACCTGATGGCAGCTTGACGGTCTCTAGCTACGGTACATGCTGCTACAATGTCAGGGGGGCATATTTCTCTCTGCCGAACCAGAATCAGCTGATACTGGCACCAAGCTGGCATAGGCAGTGCCCTAAGGCGATTGAGGCAGATTGGACAACCTGAACAAATTGAGCAGATGAAGCAGGGAAGGCTGCTGTTCTGTGGACATCCACTGCCTCAGCCAAAAGCCTGCCCGGAACAGCTCCGTTTTGCAGACCCTGCAGAATTGTAATAAATCTCACAGGGCCCTGATCTCAACCGGGAACATGTCCCACCAGGCAGGGACCAGGGCTGGAAAGGCTCTGGCCCTGGTCGAGGCAAGGCGGACGTCCTTCGGGCCAGGGGTTACCAGGTGGCACTGCTCAGAAGAGCGCAAGGGGAGAGGAGGAGGAGGAGATCGGATTTATACCCCGGCCTTCACTCAGAGCGGCTTACAAACTCCTTTCCCTTCCCCTCCCCAGAACAGACACCCTGTGAGGTAGATGGAGCTGAGAGAGCTCTTTCGAAAACTGCCCTTGAGAGAACAGCTCTGACAGAACTATGGCTTGCCCAAGGTCATCCAGCAGCTGCAAGTGGAAGCGTGGGGAATCAAACCCAGTTCTCCCATATTAGAGTCCGCACACTTAACCACTACACCAAACTAGACCAAGGCCCATCACTGGAGTCCCGTTGCACAGCCTAAATGCTACTAAGTTTCCACCAGTTTCCATTCACACATGTGCTTCAGTGTCCCACTGAAATCCATGGGGCTTCAGGACTGCTTAGATTATGCCTTGAATTCTTAATGTCTCTCTGTAAAAAGCACTGGGTACAGTTACAGGACAAAAGTCGAATGCCTTTAAAGTCAGTGTAGAGGTGAAGGGCCAGGCACACCACCTTGGGAGTAAGCCTTGCAGAATTCAGTGGAGTTTACTTCTGAGTAAGTACGCATAGGATTGGGCTGCACTGCACAGCTGCAGTCCTATGCACACACACCTGGGAGTCAGTTCTTACTTATGGACTTACTTATGGATACCCACGGAATGCATGCCATAACCTGTATAGCCCAGGCTAGCCCGATCTCATCAGATCTCAGAAGCTACACAGGGTCAGCCCTGGTTAGTACTTGGATGAGAAACCTCCAAGGAATACCAGGTTTGTGATGTGGAGGCAGGCAATGGCAAACCACCTCTGAACATCTCTTGCCTTGAAAACCCTCTGGGGTATGAATGTTAAAAGCACTGCCAGTGGTACCTTCCTCTAGGTACCATTTGAATTCACAAAGGGCATAAGTTTCACGGATACATGACATTTCAGATACATGAAATTGTCCAAAACATTTGAGTGGAGCTCTGCTGCCGTCGCACATTTACACGTCTATGCGCAGAACGCTAAGATTTTTTTTTTATGGCGGCCGTTCAGGATGGTCTGGAGTCAGACCATCCCCACGGGCTGATTGCGTGCTAGAATGACCAGACGGGGGAAAGTCTGCCATTGGCCCATCGGCAAGCTTTAGGCTGGACTTTCACCACTATCTTTTTAGTACGCCTCCCTGGTTGGGATTGACAAGCTGATGACGGCAGCTGCACATTTCCCAGATGTGTCTGTCTGGGCGTGCCCTTTAAATCCACCAAGCACTTGTGCCTGGGTCAGATCTAAAGAGCCATCTGATCGCGACCATTGAAGAGTGAACTCATTCAGTATCAGGGGTCTTTCCCCCTTCAGGGGTCATGTAGCCCCACTTCCTGGGTCATGAGTTTCTACAGAGAGCCACTATTTTGGGGGGCTTTTGGAGAGGACACACATAGAGTGCCATACCAATTGCCTTTCTTCGCATGCATAGTAAGAGGAGCAGCAGAACGGTGAGGTGAGATCATGCAGCAATGCGGAGGATTCTTCCATGGCACCGATCCTGGGTGTGTTCCTCACTGCAATACACCTTCTGGTGCTTGGCTTGCGGTTTCTGTTCCGGGCCCTCTTGATGTACTAGCTTTCACTCCAGTGAAGTCATAATTCTGGATCCTCCTCTTCCTGTCATATGACCATTATGTCATATGCTTGCAGCTCACGTTGTCTGTGTGTTAAAGGTGGGTCCCAGGTTTGGACAGATTAACCACTGATCTTTGTCATATACTAGGGATGCCGACCTGGAGATCTCCCAGTATTACAGTTGATCTCCAGATGATAAAGATCAGTTCCCCTGGAGAAAATGGCTACTTTGAAGGGCAGATTCTATGGCATGATATGTTGTTGAGTTCCCTTCCCAGGCTCCACCCCAAAATCTCTAGGTATTTCCCAACCCAGACCTGGCAACTAGATGCTTGGCAATGAACGCAGAAAGATTATGCATATACCTCTTTGGTTCATTCATCCTCATTGAGTCTACATATATAAACACAGGCAACAAGCAATTAGAACATGGGGCAGGAAGGAGAGGTCATTGAAGGAAGGCCAGGCGAAAAGGGCCTCCAAAGATGATTGTAGTGGTCAGACAGGGTAATACAGGAGTCAGGGGTCCTTAAGATATGCTGGACCCAAACCATACAGGGCTTTAAGGGTCAGCACCTTGAATGGGGTCTGGAAACAAACTGGCAGCCAATGTTAAGACTTGAAGCAAGTCAATGAATGCACTTGTTTTGTTTTGTTGTTGTCGTTTGCAGCATTACTTGGGTTCTGTCTGAACGGCTTGACCATCATCTCTTTCTACAAAATCAAAGAGCTTCGGACTCCTGGGAACTTCCTGGTTTTCAATCTTGCGTTATCTGACTGCGGAATCTGCATCAATGCATTCATTGCTGCTTTCTCTAGTTTTCTAAGGTAGATGGGACTTCTGTTTTAACCATCTTTCCTTATTATATAAAGCCGTTTTCAAGTGGCAAGATTCCATGGGGCGCCAAAATCAGTTGGCTGGAAGGACTGCCACTCAAAAGGGGTCCCTGGCCACTGGCTGCATTCCCTCCCTGCTTTGCCTCAGTCCCGCCCACAGAGCCACCAGCCAGCATCTCAGCCTCAGTCTGGAGGGAGCCAGTGAAAGGGAAGAACTGGGTGCTGGGTCCACTCTTCTCCTTCGCCCACTGCCAGGTGGGTCTAACTGTCCCCTCAGTGGCCTGCTTCTGTCAGTGAAAAGACAATGGACTTTCAGCATAACCCCCTCCCCCACCTGACTTTCTGACTTTCTGACTTTCCTGTAAGAATAAATTGAATATTCCTATCAAAATAAAGGCTCTCTCTCCTGCTTAGCTCCGCCATGGCTGGCTGGCTAATGAGGTGGGCCAGCAACTATCAAACCATTCCCTTCAACCCCCTGCTGTGCATCTGACTTTCCCCCTAGGGTTGCCAATCTCCAGGTGGGACTTGGAGATCTCTCACTGTTACAATTGATCTCCAGATGACAGAGATTAGTTCCCCTGGAGAAAATGGCTGCTTTGGGGGGGGTAGACCCTATGGCATTATACCTTGCTGAGTCCTTACATCCCCTGCCCAAATGCTGCCCTCCACAGGATCCATCCCCCCTCCCAAATCTCCAGGTATTTCCCTAATCAGAGCAAGCTAGGTTGCCAAGCTGGCAGTGGGTGGGGGAGGGATTATGCTGAAAGTCCATCATCTTTTTACTGACAGAAGCAGGCCACTGAGGGGACAGTTAGACCCACCTGGCAGTGGGCAGAGGAGAAGAATTGCCAATCTCCAGGCAAGGGCTGGAGATCATTCAGAATTACAAGTGCTCCTCAGATGGCAGAGATCAGTTCCCCTGGAGAAAATGGTGGACTCTGTGTCCTTATACCGGGATGAGATGGACCCCCTATGACAACCAATGTGACATAGCAGTCAGGGCTTCAGAGCACGGTGGAGGCTGTGGGCGGGGAGATAGAAAGTTGAAGAGTGAGGTTGATGATTGTCTGGGAAGGAGATAGGGTTGCCAACTCCAGGTGGAAAATTCCTGGAGATTTGAGGGATGGAGCCTGGAGACAGTGAGGTTGGAGGAGGGGGTGGGACCTCAGACAGGTACAATGCCATGGACTTTACCTTCCAAGCCAATCAGTCCCTCATGGAGAACCACTGTTGCCAATCTCCAGGTGAGGGCTGGAGATCACTCAGAATTACAACTGCTCTCTAGGAGGGAGGGGAAAGAGATGGGAAGCTGAAGCCAGGGGGCAGATAATGATACGTTGACAGTTGGCTGGGAGGGAGATAGGGTTGCCAACTCCAGGTTGGGAAATTCCTGGAGATTTGAGGGTGGACCCAGGAGAAGGTGAGGTTTCAGCAGGGGTGGGACTTCAGACAGGTACAATGCCATAGAGTCCACCCTCCAAACCACCTGTTCCCTCATGGGAAACAAATGCTGCCAATCTCCAGGGGAGAGATGGAGATCACACCAAATTACAACTGCTCTTCAGATGGCAGAGATCTTTCCCTGGAGAAAATGGTGGACTCTGTGTCATTATACCCTGCTGAGGTCGCCACAGCAAAATGACGCTGAGTGCCCAAGGCTGGGCACTCTCCCAGAGCCTCTTTCTAGAGCCCGTTGTATTTATTTCCACAACGGGCCGTATTCCTAGTACATATATAAATGCATGTGATTCTGATGGAAAACCATGCTGTACATATGCTCATAAGTAGGGTTGCCAGACCCCCCCTGGTTGAGACAGGGATCCACAGTAGGGTTGCCAGGTCCTTTTCTTGCTGGTGGGGGAGTCGCAGAGAGCTTCCCAAAAGCAGGAGGCAGGGTGACATCACTGTGCATGATGATCCTGGTGTGATGACATCACACGGAAGTGACATCATCATGCCAAGGTTCATTGTGCAGTAATGCTCTGGTGTTTGGGGCAAAACTCTATGGTTACCACTGGCGAACTGGATCCTGTGAAATCCGGGAATCCCCCACTCCCACCTGGGGGCTGGCAATCCTAGTCCCCAGCTGCCAGGCCCTGCCCCCCAGCCACCGATCAGCTGGATGGCAGGGGCACTTACCAGTAGAAAGAGGAAGGCCTAAGACAATTTGCCAGCATCACATAGGAAGTGACTTTATCATGCCTGTGACTTCCAGGTGACACTCTGGAATTTGGGCAAAATACCAGCGTGTTGCCTGGAAGTCATTGGCATGATGATGTCACTTCCTGTGTGATGCTAGTGATATGGCCTAGGCTGTATCTTTTTCCTGGTTTCTCCCCCTGCTGGTTACCAGGAGGGACCTGGCAACCCTACCATACACACTACACAGTTTGGAAATCAAAAGGGTTTCCAGCCCCTCAGTGGGAGCAGGGGAGCCCTCACTTTCAGAGGCTCTTGCCTGGAGGAAAATCTTTTCCCTTACAGTTTGTGGGCCTACTTACAGTTTCAGGCCTACTTCTGTTTGGGAGTGATGCTCTGGTTTTTGGGCAAAACTCTATGGTTTGTAGCCGAATTTACCATAGAGCTTTGCCCAAAAACCAGAGTGTCACCCCAACCGGTAGCAGGCCCCAAACCAGAAGTAGGCCTGAAAATGTCCAACATCACTTTCAGTCTCCCGGAAAGATGTCAGGAGATCCCCGCTGGCCAGGTAAGTCTACCTGGCAACCCTAGAAATCAGACATTCAATATCTATGTAGTGAAAGATCCCAGAGCCATAATAACTAAACATTTGCATGCCAAATCCTACACAAACTGTCATGGCCCATCTCCACTGAATACAACTCTTCTGGGTAAAATCCCTCTCCACCCCACCCTGTGTTATAGCCTCCGGACATTGGTTCAGTACTCCCACTGCCTCCATGCATTTTAGCTCGGAAGGAGAGATAGAGCTGCCTTTCATCAGCATATTGATAGCACGTCCAAATCTCCCGGTAGTAACCAAATGGACCATAGACCACTCTAGGAAGGAGATAGGGCTATAAGGTCCCCTTGTCGTTCCATGAGAGGATTTTGGAGGTATTCTGGGATGTCCCTGACATGATGAAGCCATCACACCAGATACGTCGCACAAGGTACTCTGGTTTAAGGACAAACATCTATGGTAAAACCGGCTTAAAACCATAGAGTTTTGCCTTCACACCAGAGCATCCCCATGCGACATCCCCAGGTGATGACATCATCATGTTAGGGAAGTCATGCGGGAATGTGGCTGTTTGGGGGCAGGGCCCTGCGCGCCCAGTCTCCAAGCAGTAATGATGTTTGGAGTTCAGGCATGCAGCCCGCAGCCATCCCTCTCCCTCTCCTCTTCAATATTTAAAGGACCTTCCAGCTGTCAGCTGGAGGGCCCTTTAAATCTCTCAAGAGAGAAGGGAGAGGGGAGCCTGAAGGTGTTCGAGGCTGGGGGCAGGACTTCTCCCACTGGCCAGTTGGCATGGGGCGGGTTGAAGCCTAAGAAATCAGATAAACTCCTGCCGAGCTGGGGGGTCTGGCAACCCTACATGCGGCCTTGTGTGTATGGTGGCTACCCCCCTCAGATGATCTGGCAGCCTTTGGTCTGGGGCAGTTGCTGCCACATGAGGTGGCGTGGCTTGTTGATGATCCCTGGCTTGAACCCACAGCATTTTTCCACAGTGGATCCCCTGGCAGCCTTGGCTGGAGGTGGCCACTGTCACACAGGCATCTCCAACTTAATCGGGCATTACTTGGCCTGGTTCCCACTGTGCGTGTGGCCTTGGGTCTGGGCCACCCCCCCCCCCCATCTTCTGTAGGTGGGGTTAGTTCAACTTCTTCCTGGTCCCCTTTCATGGTGGCTTGGAAGCAGGGGGAGTTTGCAACACCCAGCCACTTCATGTTTTTACCCTGGGGCCTGGGCTCACAGCACTGGTGGCAGGAGCGGGCTGGTAAAGGGGTTTGTCCTCTCTCCACGCAGTGTGGGAGTCTCTGCCTAGCATTCTACTGCTGGCTCTCCATGTGGGTTTTCCTCTGCACCCTCCCCCAGCCCACGGGGCACTGCAATGAGGACACACCAACCTGGAGCTTACCAGCTGTTGTCCTTTATAAAGTTTATAGCTCCAGTACCTGGAATTACATTTTCTGGCGTACATGGCCCGGCCCGACGAAGCAGCTTTTATTCCAGATCTGGCCCTCATAACAAATGAGTTCGACACCTAGATTCTGGAGGCCCAACTACTTTCATTTGCATCTTTACAGACATTGGCCCTACGGCTCTGATGGGTGTCAGGTGCATGGATTTCATGGATTTCTAATGTCACTGACCAGCATGAGCACTGCAGCTGCAGTGGCCTGGGACCGATATCACCATTATTGCAGCAGTAAGTATTCTGACCTGGTCTGCTCTTTGATTATTTGGGAATTAAGCTTGGCTTGATGTACATAAATGAAAAAGATGCACAAGTGCAAAAAATGATACGGGAATGGTGGTGGAAAGTACAGTCAAGTTGCAGCCAACTTTCAAGGCAAGAGATGTTTAGAGGTGGTTGGCCATTGCCTTCCTCTGTGCCACAACCCTGGATTTCCTTGGTGGTCTCCCATCCAATTATTAACCAGGACCGACCCTGTTTAGCTTCCGAGATCTGATGAGTTTAGGCTAGTCTGGGCCATCCAGGTCAGGGTGATATGGAAATACTGCAAACAATATTTTTTTAGAAGATGTTTGTGTTTTATTGTTCATCATGGACAATAGGCACAATCCAGGCAACTATTTTGAAGTCTTTTGGGTGTCAATGGGAAAATTCCCATGAGACTGTAAAAGGCTTAACTTCAGTTGGATCGGGCCCATCTAAAGAATACCATAAATGGGAGTCCACTTGGAATCAGAAAAGGGTAATCTTCACACAAACACAAAGATGACCAAAGATCATCAGGTGTCACCTAACCCACGGGGAAAATGTTTTCCAGTGGCCCCACTGAAATGAATGGAAGTCGCACAGATCCATTGGATAGATTTTGCGTGAGGGCAGGATTTCTACTGAAATCTTAGGTGTGCCCCCATCATTCCCCTTATCCTACCTTAAGAAACTGCTCTCCTCCACTCACAGTTTTTTTTTCTAATACTGCCAATATCCTGAAACATGAAAGCCTTGTAAGACGATCAGCAATGGATCAATGTATTGTGGATATCTGAACACAAAATAATGTCACCTTTTGGATAGCAGGAACACAGAATGGACAACTTGCATTGTTGCGAAGGTGCTCTGTTATGCATAACTGCCCTACTCCACCATGCATTACAATGCATTCTAAGGGCTCTCCATTTACCCCTTTTTCTTTTTGGTACAGAATAAAGGCCAAATGTGAGGCCCTTTGTTATCCTAGGGAGATGTTTTCCCATGATTGCCTACCTGGCAGCTGGGTTCATATCTGAATCATCCAACCTCATAAGTAGGACTTGATTGCATGGTTCTTTGTGCAGGAATCAGCATCCCGACTCTCCATCTCATACAAACTCAGGACCGGTCCAGCTGTACTTACCCACATGGTGGAGGTGATTTGTGTGTCATCCCCAGCCAACACAGGGACCACTCAAGAAAAACCAACCCTCACATGAAAAACAGCACACAATAGTGATTAGAAAACTGACCTCAGGGTGGAGAGACCTGGAGTTGAATCCCCACTGAGAATCAAAGCTTACTCGTAACTGTGGGCCAGCCACAGCCATGTCCCTTACATCACAGGGCTGTGGGTGAGTATAAAAAGGAGGGGTACCATATCTATTAGGGAAGGCAGCATTGTATGAACTGATGTCATCAGATCTCAGAGGCTAAGCAGGGTCAGTACTTGGATGGGAGACTGCCAAGGAAGACTCGGCAGAGGAAGGCCATGGCAAACCACCTCTGCTTCTCACTTACCTGGAAAGCCCCCTGCTGGGGTCACCATGTCGGTTGTGACTTGATAGCACTTTCATAACATACCGGTTTTATTGCCCTGAACTGGATGGCCCAGGCTGCCTCAGTGTGAGGCTTCTGAATAGACAGGAAGAGATCAGACCTTTGTTGAATCAAAGTTCTTTATTGTCTAATACTGCAAACAGGTTCTCAATGTTTGTTAGAGATGCTTAATGAAATACAGACAGAGTTAATATACTCTCCAGTCACAATTGAACCCCAGCCTTAGGCCAATCAGGATCAGAGGGTGAACGTGGGAAAAGCAAGGGGACCGTTGAGGTTCCCACAGCAAGGTGAGAAAGTTATAAAAATTCCCTTCTTGATCTGAGTGACCCACATGTGTGAAGCTAGGCACAACAATTCCAGGCAAGCAGCCATAAAGAAGCGCCCAAGGTCTTCACAACAAGATAACACACTCTGGCCCGGAAAGAGGGAGGAGGGATGCATGGGAGTGAAGACCATTTGTTTTCAGTGACATGCAGGAATTTGGGTCGCCATTCTCCCGCCTAGAAATTGTAACATAAATCAGAGCAACCAATATACTTCAAAGTGACATTTACAGCTGCATAGGGGAAGGGGGTTGAGACAGATAAGGGGTGCAGGCAAAGAGTCCACAAGAACAAAGAAAATGAAAGCAAAGTACAGAGATGCTATTGTCAGTTCCTGACACCCAGTCTCATCAGATCTCAGAATCTATGCAGGGTCAGTACTTAGGTGGCAGCCCACCAAGCAGAGGAAAGCAATGGCCAACAACCTCTGCTTCTCACTTGCCTAGAATGTCCCTTGCTGGGACAGCCATAAATCGGCTGCAACAGCACATACATGTGTACATACCATCTACACTGCCTTTAGTTCTTAGGAGGAAAGGCAAGATGGGGAAAAGTAATGTAATAAAATGTAATAGAGCTAGCTATGGGTAGGTGAGAAAGCAATTTAGGTTTGTGTCGTTTGTTTTGGTTTTTAAAGAAACCATAATTAATTAATTGAAGCAAAGCCGCTTCAGAAAAGTTGTAAGCCAAGATTATTCCAAGTTGATATAGAATGATCAGTTTTGACCTGGAACTTCAGAGAGTAATAAAAGAGATGCATTAATCATTCTTGATATTTACAACTCTGATGCTCCCAATATGTAAGGGAAAGTCATGCATTCTGATGACTAATCTCTAGATTTAAAGGGATGAAACTGGGACGTGAATCATTAAAAGCAGAATTTTCAATGCTGCCCTGCCTTAAGTAGCCGGCTTGAGTCATTCTAAGCCTTTGCTGTGTTATGGAGGAACAGCCAGTAGATACATCAAAAATAAGAGACGTGACTTACCTATTTTGCCTTCAGTAATATTTTCCATCCCTCTCCCCAATGTGGCTGAACATAAATTCCTCATTCTGTCTTGTAAGCAACCATCAAACAAATCCCAGACCTTCTGAGATCAGAACTGAAATATTCTTGTCATTTGCGGGAGGGGGATGAACCCCATCCCACTTTGGGGGGGGAAAAAACTTCCTTTTCTCCTCTTTGCAGGAAGTAAGCTCCAGTGGAACGCAGTCATCTCCATGACAATCTTTGTGTGGCTGTTTGCGGCCTTTTGGTCTGCAATGCCGCTTCTGGGGTGGGGCGAATATGACTACGAACCCCTCAGAACATGCTGTACATTGGACTACACCAAGGGAGGCAGGTAAGGCCCACCTGATGTTTGCCACTGATGCATTATGGCTTCTTGTATGGAGAGCTACAGCCAGCCAAACAAAAGTTCACAAAAAAGAGATGTATATTTTCCATGGTAGCTGCACTATAGCCTACAAACAAACATATGAAACTGCCTTATATCGAGTCAGACCATTGTTCTATCATCGTTAGTATTGTCTTCTCCAGAGTTCCTCAGCACGGTGCCCAGGGGCACCATGGCACTCTCCAGTACTTCTCTTGGCACCAATCAAGCTTTTTAGGAAGTGGGGGGCCATGGTAAAGCAAAGCTTGTTACTGGATTCCCTCATTCAGATGACAGGGTTTTCCACTGGAGGATGAGGAGAACTGGTCAGCACCTGGGCTTTCCTTAGTCAGTGTGTGGTTCCCTTCCCCCATTCTTCTTCCCAGGAGATGTGAGGGGGAGCTATTCTATTTGGGCCTGCCTCATGAGGCAGCCATTTTGGGGTGGGGCTCCCCACCCCCTCTCAAAATTCCAAAGCTGCCCACAGCCTCAAAAAATTTTGGGGAGCCCTGGTCTACTCTGACTGGCAGCGGCTCTCCATGGTTTCAGGTGAAGGTCATTTGCATCACCTACAACCTCATCTTACAACTGGGTAATACTGAGGATTGAACCCGGCTTCTTCTATACTGTGGTATAAGTTGATGTCAATATAGTTGGTAACATTGTTTAGTTATTGTTTCACGGTTGTTTCTTACCTCTGTTTCTCCTTCTATAAGCATAGCAGATGCCCCTCCGCTAAACCAAATCCCCCCAAACACTAGGAAGAATGAGTATCTGACATCACCTCACCAGTGTGGCGCAATAGCTGAATGCCCGATGGCAACATCTGGGGGGGTATAATGAGCTGCGATGGTAGCTCCAGTAGCTGGGTCCACAGGAAGTTGAGGAAATAACTGTAGTCTTCATCATTCCCCAGAACTTCCTTACTTCTTGAGTTGAAGGCGCCAGAGGAAAGTCCAGTCAACACCTTGACTCAACTGAAGAAATTCTGCTCCTCTTTCTGAAGGCAGTGCGATATAGTAATTAATTAGCATATTAGACAATGATTGGGGTAACCAAATCCCTGCTCACCCGCAAAGCTTGGTGGGTGGCCTTGGACCACTCACTCCCTCTGTCAGCCTAGCTGCAGTCACACACACTAAATAATCCACTTTCAATCCACTTTCAGTGCACTTTCCAACTGGATTTTTACTGTGTGAACTGGCAAGATCCAGTTGGAAAGTGCACTGAAAGTGGATCATTTAGTATGTGTGACCACAGCCCGTGTGTGCTGCCCAGAGCTCCTTGGAGGAAGGGGGGGGGGTATAAAACTATCAACACCTGAAGGAACCAGCAGTAGTGTCTACGTGCAGCTTAGGAAAAGGGCTAGAACTGAGCACTTTAAGTCGGTAACACAGTGCCACCCTTGTAATTCTCTGAGCCGGGTTCCCAGGGCATCAGCCACTTCAGAAGGCCATCTTTGCAGCACAGACAAGGATCCTCGGTTCTTCCAAAGCAAAGCTCTGCTACTCCATCAGTCACAGTTAGGAAGTTGCTTCCAGTGTTTAAATTGTCTATGGTTAAGGGTTTGGTTTGTGAATTGGTTTGGGATATAAATCAAATAAAAGAATCAAACTATCGGTCCCATCAAATTTCCCTCCGGGAGAAGCAAATCAGAGTGGTGTAGTGGTTAGACTGCCAGACAAGAATTTAGGAGGCACAGGTTTCAGTCCTCACCATGCCATGGAAGCTTTCTGGGTGGCCTTAGGCCAGCCACACAATCTCAGCCTAACGTCACAGGGTTGGCGCGAGAAGTATATGGAGAAGAGAATGTGGTAAGCCACTATGGGTCCCCACTGGAGAGAAAAGTGCGGCATAAATGAAGCAAATAAATAAATGAGTAGACCAGTACTCAGCCAATGATGCCCGTGTACTTTTTTATGATACAGAAGACTAGTCCGGGTATGTATATGCATTACTTAATTACTACACTTAAATGTGTCAACTGATTCCACTGAGAAGGTCTACCTATGGAGGGTGATCTGTGATGTCACAGTTGCACATGCAATGCATTGTTTGGTAACTGAATGATGAGCATGCATGTGCAGGGGCATAGACTTTTGTAAATTCCGGGTGGGACGGGGGCTCTTTAGTGTGTGCGCAAAGCGTGCACGCTCACTGGGATGATGTTCCCCCCCCCAGGGAAAACGCCACGCCTCCCCGGGCCCTTCTGAGGCCCGCCAGCCACTGCTGCCAGTGCCTTCCCCCCCCCCCCCGGCCAATCCTTCCCTCTCCCTCCCTCTTTTCTGGACGAAATGCCCGGCGTGGTGACGTCACCCGGAAGTGACGCCATCACGCTGGGCATGTTGCCAGGCCGACGCTCTGGCAATCGCCCTGAAACTCTATGGTGCCATAGAGTTTCAGGGCGATTGCTAGAGCATCGTCCTGGCAACGTGCCCAGTGTGATGGCGTCACTTCCGGGTGACGTCACCACGCCGGGCATTTCGCCCGGAAAAGAGAGAGGGAGAGGGAAGGACGGAGGAGTGGCCAGGCCGGGGGGAGAGAGAGAGAGGCACCGGCAGGACCTCGGAAGGGCCTGGGGAGGCGCGGCAGCAGGTGCTCCATTTTGCCGGGGGTGGCTGAGCCCCCCCCCCCGTAGTCTACGCCTATGCGCATGTGAATCACCTCTTAAGATGGGCACCGAAACATTGTCTTAGAAGATATGGAGAATAGGTACAGGAACAAAACTTCCTATGTTGTGGCCCATTATGCTTGGATTATTGTTAGCCGAAAAACCATCCGCTGTTGGATGGTTAAAACTAAACCCAGCTCCTTTATACCAATGAGTCACCCTCCAAGCAGCACCAAAGAGTCACCCCTGCCACCTTTGACCTGGAAACCATCCCTGGCACTCCCCTGCCGAACATTCGGCACACAGCTGTTTTCATCCTTTGCTTTTCACTCGTTGCATACACTGCCAGTCCTCCCTATTATGTTTTAAAGCATATCTGGAAAGTTGCAAGATGGCCGGAAGTTTGTAATAGCATCACATCCTTAATCAGTTAATATCCTTAAATCAGTTAGTCAACCCACTAGGGGAAATCCTGCCATAAAAATAGGCTAGATATCCATTTAATTTAAAATATGTATAACAGATATATGAGTAGGGTTTCCAGGTCCCTCTGGCTGCTGGTGGTGGGTGGGGGTAGGGTTGCCAGCTTCAGGATGGGAAACTCCTGGAGATTTGGGGGTGGAGCCTGGGGAGGACAGGGACCTCAGTAGGTACAATGCCACAGAGTCCACCCTCCAAAGCACCCATTTTCTCCAGGGAAACTGATCTCTGTAGTCTGGAGATGAGCTGAAATTCCAGGGGATCCTGAGGTCTCACCTGGAGGCTGGCATCTCTACTCAAGAGCCATTTTTCTAGATTTAACTTAATAGATGGTTTTTTGTTAAAGCACAATGGGAGGTTCTTTTGTATTCATTTCATCATATTTGCTAGCTGCCTCTCCAGATATCTGCTCAAGGTGGCTCATGGCTGGGGTTAAAGCCTCATTACAATTTTAAAAAAATAATTTCATTTCTAAACAAGTTGTGTATGTGTTGTTTAAAATATTACATTTGTCCCAAAAGAGGAGAAGTAAAGCAGCTTTCTTCAGTATCAGTAAAAGATATATTTTTCATTCTTGTTTCAGAAATTATGTCACATATCTTATTCCTCTGGCCTTTTTCAATTTTGTGATCCCGGTTTTCATCATGCTAACAGCCTACCAATCTATAGATCAGAAGTTCAGGAAAACTGGACAACACAGGGTAAGAAATTTTTACCCAGCTCCCCCAAGTGTGATTCATTCAGAGTCTCTAAGTAGAGCTTCAAACATTGTTTTAAGAACATAAGAGAAGCCGTGTTGGATCAGGCCAATGGCCCATCCAGTCCAACACTCTGTGACACACAGTGGCCAAAACCCAGATGCCATACGGAGGTCCACCAGCAGGGCCAGAACTCCAGAAGCCCTCCCACTGTTGTCCCCCAGGCACCAAAAATACAAAGCATCAGTGCCCCCGACATAATGCTCCATCTATACATTGTAGCTAATAACCACTCATGGACCTCTACTTCATATGTTTATCCAATCCCCAATCCCCTCTTGAAGCTATCTGTGCTTGTAGCCACTACCACTTCCTGCAGCAGTGAATTCCACAGGTTCATTACTCTATTTTCTCCTTCACTCAAGAAACAATCTCCTCTAGCTCATCCATTGTGCTATCCAGAAGTAATGTTTGTGTTTAACATGTTCCATTATCAAAGTTTTATCCAATCAGTTCAAGATTAACATGAATTAAAACCAAAAGAAGGAGATTTTCAACAAGGAGGGACTCAGACTGGACCAGAAGCCATTGCAAAGGGTCTTATCACTGGGGTGTAGTTGGCTGCACTGTAATTCAAAGGGCACCAATCTATTGTGGGAAACTCTCAAAGTGGGAGTCCAGTTACCTGCAAGCACACACACTAGAGTCAGTCTGGGCCAGAGGCAGGTGTGTTCCACCCCATCATCTACAGGTTTTGTGACTGCTGGACCCAATGTTATTGCTGGAGAACCAAACAAACCAGTCTTTCTTCCAACTCAGCCTAGCCCAAAAGATGACCTTGATCTGGCGGATCTGGCCACCTGAATCCATGCCATAGGAACATAAAGACTAGACTACTGTAACACATTGTACATTGGTCTCCCTTCAAAATCAGTTTGGAAACTCCATTTGGTGCAGAATGCCAGAGCTCGGCTATTATAGGGAGCTAGATGGAGTGTGCATATTACTCCCAATCTGCAGTCACCCCACTGACTGCCTATCAGTTACTGGACTCAATTTAGACTCGTATTGGCTATCACATACAAAGCCCTCCGTGGCCTTGGGCCTTCATAGCCGCGAGACTGTCTCTCCTCCAATGCTCTGCCATGACAGCTTCGCTCATCTGAACAGGGACTTCTGCAGGTATCTACAAATGAGCAAACTCAACAACTGCTCACATACAGGTGCCTTCTCTGTTGTGGCCCCCACCTTGTGGAATGGCCTGCCCGAGGAGGTCAGGAAGGCTCTCACTCGCCTGGCTTTCCGAAAACTATGCAAAACCGAATTATTCAAAAGGGCTTTTCAATGCAGGCAAATAGGATTCCACTGCACAAAATGATCCACAAAGTTGCTTGGATAAATTGTTAGGGACTGTGGTATGTACAACTGGATCCTACTATGTAATTTTTGCATCATTTGATGTGTCATGTCAGTACTTATGCATTGTTTCTGTTGTTGGATTTCTGGTTAGTTCTAGAATCCTAATCCTACTGGATTGTGTATTGAATGTCCCATTCTGCTGATTTTATTGACTCATTCCATGTAATCCACTGAGTCCCAATGAGAAAGGTGGACTATTCATAATGTAAATGAATACTAAATAAAAATAATGCTCTCCTGTAGAAGTTCTATCGTAATTTAAAGAAGCAGTTCATTTTTTCTAGCGAACTGCTTCTTTCTGAAAATCATGTGCTAGTACTGTACAAAATGTTATTTGTTTGAGACATCTGACTTAGTTTGTAAACATGAATCAAAGGAATTTAATGCCTCATTCATTGTTCTTTCTCCCCAGTTTAATACTGGCTTGCCTGTAAAATCTTTGGTCATTTGTTGGGGCCCTTACTCAGTTTTATGCTTCTACGCAGCAGTTGAAAATGTGACTTTCATTTCACCCAAAATCCGAATGGTACGTAAAAAGTGTCCATTTCAGCATTCAAATGTTGCAACAAGCCACAGTTAACGCAAACACTGCTTAACAAGGCAAGTACAAACTATGGTTTAGAATCCCAGGTTAGCACTTTTCAATAAACCAGTCTGTTGTGCAATCCAAATTTAGACAGGACAATAAATTGGAACTGAAGAAGTCCGTATTATATCCTGACATCTGAATGAAACCTAAGGAAATAAGATTAAGGCCTTAAGTACAATCCAACCCAAATGAACCACTTGATTGCATTGGGAGAACATGAGTGGAAATATAGGCTGTGCTACTGTCTTTCAGTCCAGGGACTAAACGATGTAGCTGTGCTGGCTCACATTCATCCCTTCTTCTCCATGCTCCTGTTGTCTTTCCAATTGCCTGTTTTACACTATAATTTCCTCGGGACCTCTGTGTGTAGGATTACCAAAACTGCCTCTCCCAAATGCCTGGTGAGGACAAAGTATCTGAAGGATATGATGTCACGTCTAGGCTGCCTCTCCTAATCAATATGTTCAGTTCAATGTATTGTAATTAGCCATTGGCCCTTACAAAGCTGCAAAACTCTCAGCAGTAAAAATAGATTATGAACAAGCTATAGGTTAATATCCAAATATACAGAAGTACCAAAAGTCAGTAACCTAGATAATGCCCCTTCCCGTTGCCACCTTGGAACGTATATTCTTTGCAGCAAGGGCAAATAATGAAACTTTGTAAGAAACACATGGATCAATGTCAGATAACACAAATGAGATTTGATCCTCAACTGGATATAAACCAAGACCAGATAAAATACCTGCTAAAAATTTAGTCCTCGGATTGGTGTACAGTCGGCAAAAGAGGATATAGTGAGGTAAGTCATCAAGTACGTGGGTGCCACAAATACATAGACGATGGGCCAATAGAGTTTGATTAAAGCAGCCCGCCTGGCTGCTCATTTCCAATGGCATTGACTGAAACCGTAGGGAAATAAAGGACACTCTAAGTATGTATGGTCTTTATCATATCAGAATTCCTAGAGCATCACTGAGTGACAGCCATGTTTCTCTCCCGCTCCTCAATTCCTCTGGGGAGAGAAATTGGGACTGGGGGGAGATAAATGGGAAAACTATCTCCTTTGCTTTTGAATCTCTAGAACAGGGGACCCCAATGCGGTCCCTAAGGGCCGCATGGCACCCACCAACATCTTTCCTGGTGCCTACCAAGTGTTTTTAGAAATTGGGTGGGGCCTGGTGGAGCTTTAGCTTCTGATTGGCCACCGAAGATTCGATTGGCTCTGCAGATGCAAAAATAGTGCTTCAATAGCAGCTGCCACCACAGCACAAGAATCTTCACTGTGTGACTGAAAGTATGCTGCACGTAAGAACTTTTGAACAATATGTTCCTTTTAAATGAAGTTTGTCAGTTTTCCCATATTCTTGCATTTTATTTTATTTTTTTTAATTTGCTGAGAATCTCTACACAGGAGAGCGATAAAAATGGAATAACCTGTATCTGCAGGCTGAAGTGGACCAGCCCTGTGTGGCTGCCTCAGAATTCTTCTACCTCATGGTGCCTCAGTTGTAAACTAGGCCTTACCTTGTCTGGGAGTGAGCCAGAAGGCACAGTCAATGTTGCTGGCCACGGTTGCCAACTCCGGCTGGGGAAATTTCTGGAGGTTTGGTGGGAAGGCGGAGTTTGGGGAGGGGAGGAAGTGTAGTGGAGATGTGATGTTACTCTAGGATTTCAATTTCTCTTACACTGTATGGTATAGCATAGCATCTGCACTCTGAAGCTGTGTTTTCCTTACAGTTAACTGATCTCTGTAGTCTGGAAATAAACGGTAATTCCAGGAGAACTCCAGGTTCTACCTGGAGGATGGCAACCCTAGTGGTGGCCCTTCAAATCTTGCTCAATTCAAAATATGGCTTCCATTTTTTAAAAAAAAAAATGAGCTGCTCTCCTGACTTCTAGGCAAGCATTAAGCATGTAATTGTCTGACGTAACTTCAAGATACCATCATGTGCTGATCCTAATCCTGTGTTCTTCCATGTGCTTCCCGATAGATTCCTGCTGTCATTGCTAAGATGTCACCAGCCGCAAATGGCCTTATCTATGCTCTGGGGAATGACAACTACAGAGGGGGGATCTGGCAGTTCCTGACCGGACAGAAGATTGACAAAGCTGAAGTGGATAACAAAGCCAAATAACATGTTAATGTAGCTCAGGAAGGGCCTCTTCGCAGATTATATTTCTAGATGTATGTATAAAATTCTGTTCCAATGCGTGTGCCTAGAAAAGTGTGAATGTGGCGCAGAGGTACAAATTATCCAGGTATTCTTGTCAGGGCCAAACCAGACCAGATGCCGGGTATTGCACCTATTGAGTCCCCAGATATTATAATTTCCTCCACCATGGAGCAGACAGCAGCTCCACAGGGCTGTTTCATTCGCAAAACCATGCAGTGGTTTAAGATAAGACTCCTCTCTGGACACAGCCCCAATCCCCATCAGGACCATGTGCGAATATAATTCAGTTCTTTAACATCAACAGGGATCCATGATCTTTGTCTGATCTAGCTTGAACCTCAGGCAATCACACCAGTTTGGTGTGGTGGTTAAGGGCGCTGGACTTTAATCTGGAGAACCGGGTTTGATCCCCCGCTTCTCCACATGCAGCCAGCTGGGTGACCTTGGGTCAGTCACAATTCTCCCAGAGCTCTCTCAGCCCCACCTACCTCACAGGATGTCTGTTGTGGGGAGAGGAAGGGAAGGAGATTGTAAGCCGCTCTGAGACACCAAGTGAAGGGCAGGGTACAAAGCCAATCTCCTCTACTTCTGTGTAGCCACCAGCAACTAGTAGCAGAAATAGGGTTGCCAACCTCCAGGTGGTTCTTGGATATCTCCCGGCAATACAACTGATCTCCAGGTAACAGAAATCAGTTCCCCGGGAGAAAATGGCAGGTTTGGAAGGTGAACTCTGCTCAGGTCCCTCCCTTCCCCAAACCTCACCTTCCCCAGACTTCACCCCCAAAGTCTCCAGGAATTTCCCAATCCAGGGTTGACAACCCTGAGCAGAAATCATGCGCATTTCTGATCAGCCATTCCGCATTGGGAAAGTTCAGTATTGTCTGCAAGCAGTTACTGAATTACTGTAGGGCCCTCCAGCAGCTACACCCGGCAAGCTCATTTTCCAGTCTGTTGTGTGGCGCTTGTCCAGTGAATTGCCTCAAAACGCTGTGGGGTGGCCGTGGTCTTGTCTTATGTTTGTCATCACAAATCCATCATGTGTCCTCAGGTCCCTACTCTCTGCAAGGTGTGGGGAGGAGGAGAGGAAATTAACAGCAGGGACAACATCTAGAGAACCTAGCAAGGCCTAGTGGAAAGGATTTCTGCTTGTTCCGTACATCTGGCATCCCCAGGCTATCCAGAGATTAAAGCCATATCCGCTATTTATGCCCTATGCTTGGGTCTGTGTTTTATATTTGCATAAAATGAATATGTGTGAAAGCATGGACCGTTTCCGACATTCTTTCCTCATTTGTTTCAATCGGCATCTGACTGAAGGATGGATACCTCCATTTAGTTGTAACCCCGCCAGATTTATATCCATCATTTTTCCTGTGTTGTTCAGTATTATTGCCGTCTGTTTAGCGAGTTTCGGTTAGTCCATTTCTCCTGCGACTGTTATTTTGAGGAGACTCTGGCTGCGGACAGACTGGCAGTTTGAAGCGCAAGGGAGGCGGGGTGAATAGATCCGGACCAAAGAGTAACAGGGATTCCCGGTAGCACTCCACCTACTGACGCAGCAGCATACCAAGGTAGAGGCGCAAGGGAGTGTTCGCACTGTTGGCGCATGCCCTGGTGGAGGCGCAGTTGGACGCGGTGGGGTTTTTTCAACTCTCCCCTACAAGCGCATATGCACATAGGCAAAGCAGCACATCAGCAATTGGGGCAGGATCCCATTGTGACCGCCCCCACTCCACATTGGGCGCTAGAGCAGCACACATTACTGCGCATGGCTGCCTATGTGCATTCCAGCCAAACTGGTGGGTTCACATTGCCAGTGCGGCTTGTTTGCAGCTTTCCACGTTCGTACTTCCAGGAATGTGGAATTGTGCCCTCCATGTTTTGCACCAGATTTCACCTAGTACTTTTTTACCATATTATGGAATTGTCATAGGATGGGGTGAGCATGGCTGGGGCCTGGATGCCAGATGTGTCTGGGTGACCGGGTCCATTCAGTTTGCTTGTGAGTAGTGCCTATATCGTGGCAAACTGCCAGTCTGAATGCAGCCTCTCTTCACTTTATTTAGCTACTCACAACTACTGGTGTGGTTTTTAGGCACAATGACATTTGTTTAAGTAGAGCAGGGGTGGCCAAACTTGCTTAACGCAAGAGCCACATAAGTAAATGTCAGATGTTTGAGAGCCACAAGACATGAACAAATATTACACACATGTTTTTATTGAAATATATGCAAATTTGCTTTTTATTAACATTAAATAAGACTGCCAAAAATAAAAACAAAAGGGGTAAAAATAGATATTGATAATGATATTTATTTGTCCAATAATATTTGTAGACTGTGGGGGAGCTTTGGGAATGCATGTGAAGTTAAAGTTGCTTTGTTTCTTTGCTCACCCCTGCCTCAAGCCTACCCAGGAAAGGGAACACTGGCTGGGGAAGGGAAGACAAATGGAGGAGGCATGCCTCCCCTTTGCTTCCCCAGCTGCCCTGCCAGGAGCCACACAATATGTGTGAAAGACCTCCATGTGGCTCCTGAGCCACAGTTTGGCTACCCCTGAACTAGAGCAACATTCAAGTCCAGTAGAGTTTCCAGGTTCTCTTGGCCTCCAGTGTGAAATGGGGGGTAGGGTCAGGGCTCATTTCGTAGCAGGAGCTCCTCTGCATATTAGGCCACACACCCCTGATGTAGCCAATCCTCCAAGAGCTTACAGTAGCCCCTGAAAGAAGAGCTCTGTAAGCTCTTAGAGGATTAGCTACATTAGGGGGTGTGGCCTAATATGCAAAGGAGCTCCTCCTACAAAATGAGCCCTGGGTAGGGTTGCCCGATCCAGGCTGGGAAAGTCCTGGGAATTTTGGGATGAGCCTGGGGAGGACCAGGCCTGTAGATACAGTGGGGCATGTTGGGGCTCTGCCCCCTCAAATGTGAGGCATGCCCCACAACAGTTGCTGCCCCTCTGTTCCTCCCCCCTCCCCCTCCCTCCCCTCCTGTGACATTAAAGGGCCCTCCAGCTGATTGGTAGCAGCATTTGGCCCGCCAATCAGCTGGAGGGCCCTTTAAATCTCGCAGCCACCCTCTCCCTCCCCTCCTCCAAGATTTAAAGGACCCTCCAGCTGATCAGTGGGCCTTTTAAATCTTGCAAGAGGTGCAAGAGAGGGCCAGCTTCCAGCTGCACACCTTCCCTGAACTTCAAGATGTGAAATCACAGCTCCTCCCTCCTCCTCCCCCTCCCCTGCTGCCCCACAAAATTGCCCCACCAACCCAAAATTTCTGGCTACGGGGCTGGGTTGGACAGGGGCCTCAATAGGGTACAATGCTATAAGGTCCCCCCTCCAAAGCAGCCATTTTCTCCAGGGGGACTGATCTCTGTAGTCTGGAGATGAGCTGAAATTCCAGGGGATACCCAGGTCCCACCTGCAGGTTGGCATCCAGTAGCACCTTAAAAACCAACAAGATTTCCAGGGTATCAGCAATCAAGACTCAAAGCTTCCTTTGTCAGACAAGGGAACTTTGACTCTCAGGGGCCTTTGCCCTAGATATTGTGTTGGTCTTTAGAGCGCTACCGGACTCAAAACTTGCTCTTCTGTTACAGTAATTAATCTCAGTGTTGGTCAGATGGGTTTGGAAAATGATGACATCAAGATCTGGACAGACTGAAAAGGACCGAAGGAGGACTGAAAAGAAGTATTTTATTTTGTTGAATACAAGAAGTCAGATTCAAGGACAGGGTTACCAGCTCTGGGTTGGTGAATACCTGGAGATATGAGGGTGGGGCCTGCAGAGGGTGGGGTTTGGGGAGGGGGAGGGGGAGGGACCTTAACAGGGTATAATTCCATGGAGTCCACCTTCCAAAGCAGCCATTTTCTCCCGGGGGAAGGGGGACAACTGATCTCTGTCATCTGGAGACCAGTTGTAATTCTGGGAGATATCCAGCTACCATCTGGAGGTTGGCAATGTTATCAAGAGCTATCTCGTTCACCGAGTTTTTTATTAAGGAGGTAATTATTTAGTTCATTCTGAACTTGGTTACCCAATGTTCTTTTTTTGTTAGTGAATGTGCCTTGGTTGGATTTAGGGAGAAGAGTCAAAAGGATCTGAGGTTTGGGGCAGTCAGTGCTGGGGAAGGCCTACTCCGTACAATTCGCAGCAGAAATGAAGGCAATCCATTTGACAAAATATACATCACATACGGGGGATCTGCACACTGGAACATGAATAAGTATAAAGCCATGAAGGGCCAGAAAAATGGGAGGGATGTTCCAGAGAAGGAATTTCTAAGACCCCCCCCCCCAGTGCTTCCAGTAGGACAACTGGGAATTTTGGAGACACCTCCCCTGTAGGGTAATCTACCTCCAGGGGGTGGCTGGAGATCTCCTGATTTTATAACTGATCTCCAGGCAACAGAGATCAGTTCACATAGAGAAAATGGCCTCTTTGGAAGGTGGCTTCTAGAGCGTTATACTTAGGGTTGCCAAGTAGGGTCTACTTACCGGCGGGGGGGAGTTGTTCTTCCCCCGGGAGCTCTTCTGGTGCGTGCACTTTGCGCGCGCGCCACAGCGACGTGATGACATCACCCGGAGGTGACATCATCACATTGGGGGTATTGCCAGGGCAACGCACTGGCAACGCCCCCAACATAATGACGTCACCTCCGGGTGACGTCATTACACGGGGGAAGTCATCCTCACCAGACGACTTCTGGGGCGGGGTTCCCCCCGCCAGCCGAATGCCAGCCGGCGGATCGGGAACCCCTATAGCGGGGGATCCCCCGTCCCCCGGGCTGACTTGGCAGCCCTAGTTATACTCTGCTGAAGTGATAAAAGGGTTGGAACACATTCCCTATGAAGAAAGGTTAAAGCGCTTGGGGCTCTTTAGCCTGGAGAAACAGTGACAGAGGGGTGACATGACTGAGGTTTACAAGATTATGCATGGGATAGAGCAGGGAGAGAAAGAAGTACTTTTCTCCCTTTCTCACAAGACAAGAACTCATGGGCACTCCATGAAATTGCTGAGCAGTTGGGTTAGAACAGATAATAGAAAGTACTTCTTCACCCAAAGAGTGATTAACACATGGAATTCGCTGCCACAGGAGGTGGTGGCGGCTACAAGCATGGACGGCTTCAAGAAGGAACTGGATAAACATATGGAGCAGAGGTCCATCAGTGGCTATTAGCCACAAGGTATAGATGGGAACCCTCGGTCTGGGGCAAGTGGTGCACTGTATTCTTCTTGGTGCTGGGGGAGGTCACAGTGGGAGGGCTTTTGGTGTCCTGCCCCCACTGCTGGACCTTCTGAGGGCACCTGGTGTTTTTGGCCACTGTGTGACAGAGTGTTGGACTGGATGGGCCACTGGCCTGGTCCAACATTGGCTTCTCTTATGTTCTTATGTTCTCCTCCCTTCCCAACCCTGCCTTCCTCAAGCTCCACCCCCCAAAAACTCTAGATGTTTCCCACCCGGAGCTGGCAAACCTACTCCCATGAAATATTTTCTCTTTGGAAACAAGAGAAAGGCCTGATAAGAGAAGGTTTTGCTCACTCCAGTTTCTTTCCATGTAGTATGGAGGCTTTTGTGTATGGCAATTCACAAAGTCTTAAATAACAATTCCTCTGGACACTGCAGATCTGTGCAGCACTCCCGTCTTTTTCAGCCCCTGCCGTCAGACAGAGACTTCTTTCATAGTGGAGTACTCTTTGCTTCCCTGTGATGACCTTGATCCTGTCTGGTGTTCCTTCCTGCTAGAGTGCAAAAGTTTAAAGCTGCTACCCTCTTGACCGGCCCCCTGCGGTCAGTCTTGACCGGGCCCCCTGTGGTCAGCTAGAATCCCAGACTCACACACCATGTTACAGGGAGACAAGCAGCTTAATGCCTTACTTCTCTGCATTACTGAAGAATGAGGCGGGGTGGGGAGCTGAACCTGTGGTTGTGGGTAGCAAAGCCTCCCACGAAAAACATCGCCCCACACAACAGAAGCTAAAAACCCTGAGATGATGTCCTACAGGATGCAGCAGTTTGCAGCTTTTCCTCTCTCTGCTTGGGTATGCCCTGACTGAGCCCTGGCTAGCCTGATCTTGACAGATCTCAGAAGCAGTGTTCCCTCTAAGCTGAGTTAGTGTGAGCTAACTCGCAGTTTTTTAGCCCCCGGGGTTCGTACATTTTTGTCTTAGCTCAGGAAGGATGGCTCCAGAGCCAACTAATTTCTGCGGTAGCCAAGCCGCAACTTTAATGCCAGTAGTTCACAAAGTAGAATTTTTGCTCACAGGGCTCCACAGCTTAGTAATTGGATGGGAGACCACCAAGGAAGTCCACCGTCACTATGCAGAGGCAGGCAATGGCCAACCACCTCTGATACATACAATCCCATTGGCCATATGTGTGACTAAAATAGGTCTGTAAGTATATGAGAATTAAAAAATGAGGGGAGAAATCAAATGGTAATGAATCTCAGTTTTGGCACAACCGCTTGATAAATGGGTTGGAGTTACTGTTCTGCCAAGAGCTGAAGAACACATTGCCAACCTTCTGGACCTGATTAGAAATCTGGGACAGCGGTCACATTTTCCTTGCCCTTTGGCAGAATGAGACAGATGGCCAGATTACCAAGGGGTTGTAAGCATCCTGCGGTAAGTTACTGCTTGGTAAATGAGCGGTTGTGTTCCATCGGAGTTACTGACAGAGGAGAGCATCGTCAATAATACTGCACGCCACAAGTAAACGGTAGTCACACGGCTTGCTGAAATGAGGTTGGTGTTCCTGTTACGAAATTTGTAGTGGTTAAGAGCAGCAGACTCTGATCTGGAGAGCCAGGTTTGATCCCCCACTTTTCCACATGAAGCCTGCTGGGTGCCCTTGGGCCAGTCACAGTTCTCTCAGAACACTCTCAGCCAATGCTCCCTCTAAGCTGTGGAGTCTTGTGAGCCAAAATTCTACTTTGTGAACTACTGCCGTTAAAGCTGTGAGCGAGCAATTTGGCTGCTGCATAAATTAGTTTGCTCTGGAGCCATCCTTCCTAAGCTAAGACAGTGTGTGAGTTGGAGGCTAAAAAACTGTGAGGTAGCTCACACTAACTCAGCTTAGAGGGAACACTGCTCAGCCCCACCTACCTCACAAGGTGCCTGTTGTGGGAAGGGAAGGGAAGGGGGAGGCAATTGTAAGCCACTTTGAAGGAAAGGGAAGGTGAGGAGAGGAAGGGAAGGTGGTTGTAAGCCACTTTGAGACTCCATAAGGTAGAGGAAAGTGGGGTATAAAAATATACTCTTCTTCCTCTTTTATTTACAACTCACATTGGACAGTCCAGTAGGCAGGATTACTATTTCAGTAAAATCTAAGCCAGAGTCTCCCTGGGTCACAGAAGAACTGATAACAGTTGAGGTGGAGCCGTGACTCACTGGTAGAGCTTGGAATGCAGAAGGTTCCAGGTTCTATCCCCGGCATCTCCAGATAAAAGGACCAGGTAGTGAGAGAGGTGAAAGACCTCAGCCTCAGACCCTGGAAAGCTCTGCTAGTCAAAGCAGAAAATACACGGTAGACAACGTCGATTCGGTACAAAGCCACTTCTGGCGTGGTCTTGTCATGACTATTTAAAATGGAAGGAGGACTAAATCTACTTGGGCCCTATTATTCCAGATACGGAAGGAGGGAATCCGTCCCACGATTGCTGTATCCCAGCGTGTGAAAGCTCTCCACAGCAGATGAGGAATTTGTGTAAATGTCAATAGGATTAAGGCAATGCGGACAAAGGTCTGCGCAAAACAACATGTCTTTTATCTTTTTCTCTATACTTTAAGCTTCTTAGATATTCAGAAAGGGATTAGGAGTGCCTGTACTCTTGGCAGAGGACGCACGGAGTCACTCCGTGTACACGCAGGAGCTAATTCAAACAAGAATGCAACATCATGTTATAAAACGAGACCAGTCAGCAATGAGTCCACCATCTGAATTTGCCCTTGTAATAAGAATAGGGGATTATATTCTTAGGAACTTTAGCCATTATCCAGGAAGCCACTAAAGTACTTATTCACCTCTAATTATGAAACCTTTTCTACTTGTTGAAGTTCCAGAATATCCCCTCTTTTTTTTTTTTCCTTCAAGTCAGAGCTGATTTGTGGTGGCCCCCCCTAGGGTTTTCAAAGCAGGAGACTTTCAGAGGTGGTTTGCCGTTGACGGCCTCTGTCACAGCCTTGGACTTCGTTGGTGGTCTCCCATCCAAAACCCTGCTTCGATTCCGAGATCTGATGAGATCGGGCTAGCCTGGGCTATCCAGGTCAGGAAAACACTGACAAACAACTTTTAACTACACAGTTGCATACAATTTACACTGATACCTGGTGATATTTTTTTAAATATAACATTTCTTTGAGGGTGTTGTCTTACATTCAGGATTGTCTTCCTTTTTGAGTCAATACGGTAGATTCTTCTACATCCCTTTGTATTCTTCTTCTACATTCCCCGCTTCCTTCTATACACTGGAACAAAATTGCCGGCGCAAAGCCTTTCCATTCAGTAAGATGCCATTTATCCAAGCCAAATTCATCATCAGAGATCATACTCACTGTTACAGGTCAACAGTGTATTGGCACAAGAACTCCTTTCAGTGTGTGTAAAGAGCCATCAAGGCACAGATGACTTACGGTGACTCCAGCATGGGGCTTTCAAGGCAAGTGAGAAGCAGAGGAGGTTTGCCACTGCCTTCCTCTGCAGAGTCTTCCTTGGTGGTCTCCCTTCCAAATACCAACCCTGCTTAGCTCCCGAGATCTGACAAGATTGGGCTAAACTGTGAACACCTTTCTATGTGCCATTTATAATGAAAGATCACTTTTAAGTGATCTAGACTGAGGGGCCAAACTACACATTGGGTTGGATCCAGACTAAATTGGCGATTTCCATCCATTCCTCTTCATGTGTGAGACTGTGCAGTTTGGTGCAGTTTGGTGGCTCCCATGAATTTGGTGGCTCCCATGAAGTTTGGTGGCTCCCATGAAGTTTGGTGGCTCCCATGAATTGATACCACTGAACCCTGGAAAAGCATCAAGGTTGAGATGATGGCTGCGGTATTTCATTGGAGGTGGTTCATTCTCGTATGCAAGTTACTGCCTGATGTTGCAAATGTCAGTAGAGGCTGTGTATGTGTGAATGAGCCAACCCTCATACAGGATATTCAAGCCCTTATTTAAAGCCTGCCTATCCACTGAGGTGTCTGGTTGTATGGTAAAATATATCACTACCCCTCAGATAATGTCTGGAGAATAGAAGAAAAGAGAAGAAAAGGTTTTTATATCCCACTTTTTTCTACCCTAAGGAGTCTCAGAGCAGCATACAATCGCCTTCTCTTCCTTTCCCCACAACAGGCATCTTGTGAGGTAGGTGGGGCTGAGAGAGTTCAGAGATAACTGTGATGGACCCAAGGTCATCCAGCAGGCTTCATGTTGAGGAGTGGAGAAACAAACCCCATTCACCAAATTAGAGTCCTCTGCTCTTAACCATTACACCACACTGAACAGAGCAATTCTCAAACACACCCTTGATTTCCCTCAGACTTAGCCAAAAAAATTCCTGAAAATGTCCACAGCAGAAGATTCCACAGCCTTTCTAGACAGTTCCATTGCCAAACTATTAATCTCCTCATCAACTGTTCGGCAACTCCTTCACGGAACTATTCATATACAAGTGCTTTTTACTTACAATGTGAAAGACCCCCATGAGCATCAATCAATAGTATTTCTCCACTACACCAACTGAATTTTTTTCTGTCACAATGTCTTTTCTCCTCATCTCCAAGCAGCTGTTTGTTTTTTACCCCTTCACAGTTCAGTGGAATGGAAGCAATTGGAAGACACAGTAGGGAACAAGCTACATGCTTAGCAATGGGATTTCTATTCAGCTGTTCATAAGCTGCCTTGAGCTAGGGGAAAGGAGAAGTATAAATACTTCAAAAATATAATAAATTGATAAAAAATGTGTGGTGGTGGTGCAAATTGATGCCAGGCCATCTAAGTCTTTATCTTTGTTACTTTATTTGTATCCCACCTTTCTCCATAGAGTGTACCTGAAGTTGTTTATATTGTTGTCCCTTCCTCCATTTTTACCCTCACAAACAACCCTGTGGTATAGGTTTTATTGAGAGCGTGTGACTGGCCCAAGGTCACCTAGCAAGCTTCCATGGCAAAGTGGGGATTCGAACGTGGGTTTCCCAGACTCTAATCTGACACTTGAGTTCATGGAGTAGTTCATCTGATACTTCTGAATCTTTGCTGTCAAGGAATATATTCAGCCTGGAATATATTCTTTCTGATATCCTCGAGGAATGTGCCTTTTGGCAGTACACATAACAGCTCCAACAAATCGGCGGTAGTTATTATGAGTTGGAGAGACCTATCCGAGACACCTATCAAGATTTTCACTAAAGCCTGTCCAATTTGCCCTCTTAAAGTTCCATCATGATCTTGGGAAAGACCTGATAGCTGGTGTTTGGATTCCTAGCTTGAGGAACACAGGTCGCCTCATGAACACATCTGGATGTAGACCAGGGCTGACTTCTCTGGTCAGACGAAACAAATGTTCAGTCAGGATTGGACTCTCTAGTCCATGCCGCTGATCTGAAGGTGCCTCTGTCTTTAGCATCAAAAACAAGATGCAAGCCATGTTCTCAAGCCCAGTCAACAATTGCCTCACCCACCTGTGTTCTGAGGAAATCCTGAGGTAACATCAAACCAGGTAGCTGCCTGGTATCCCTGTCCAAAGCTCCAAAGGAGCAAGATTTTACCATCAGGACAAAAAAACAACTCCAGAATTTGAAACGCACTTGCCCTGAAAACTGCAAGCTGTCAGGGGATTTCAGTGCTGATGAGATTTCCAAGGCACTGAAAGACATCAAGAGTGGAAAGGCACCGGGCTTTGACTGCATCCATAATGAGTTCCTGATCAACAGTGGCATGTTCACTAAGAAGTGGCTCACAAAGCTTCTCACTGACATCATGAGAACAGGAAGACTCCCAGGGTAATTCAAGAAAGCAAAGATAGTTGTTATTCTGAAACCCGGAAAACCAAAACATCTGTCGGAAAGTTACAGACCTGTTTCCCTAGTGAGCTCCTGTTATAAACTCCTTAAAAGGCTAATCCTGAACAGAATCAGTGACAGAATTAACAGACATGTCCCTATAGAGCAAGCAGGGTTTAGACCTCATTTTAGTCATGAAGAGCAGGTTCTCAGCTTAACAACTTTCATTGAGGCAGGGTATCAAAAGTGTTTTAAGACATCAGCAGTTTTTGTTGATCTGACGACCTGTTATGACACAGTCTTGAGGGATGGCCTGTTGTACAAGTTTTTACAAGTTTTCCCCTGCACAACATTATTTTGACTCTTAAATAACATGCTGAGTGATAGAACTTTCCAAGTAATTATGAGTCAGTCAATTAGCAAGCAGAATCAACTGATTAATGGTTTACCCCAGGGCTCAGTCCTTGCTGCAGTTCTTTTCAAACTATACACCTCTGATGTTCCCAAAACAATATCCAGGAAGTTTGCTTATGCTGATGACATGGCAATCGCAGTAAGGCACAAATCAATTGAAAGGACTGAGGAAATACTGACTAGGGACCTCAACATTTTGGCTGACTACTACTGTCCACAAACTTGATGGCCAACTCAGTACAACAATGGGAACCATCAGCAGATTTATTAAACCCACTGCAACTTATTGGCTACCTACATTGTGCCACATTGCTCCCCTGCATCTCCGAAGACAAGATGTTCTTTTTTGTGACTATAGAAAGATCATCGAAAACATAGAGCTGTTCACAAAGACATGGCTGACATGGGCCTATAGGTCCCAACACCCTGCAATAAGATCTGCACAAATCCTGCAATCACAAAATTTCGATCAAAGGAACGAATGGTCGCAAACGTGGATGCAATCAGTTCCACCTAATATCCATAACCTGATAAACACCACCAAGAGGCCGGCAGAATTTGATTTGCCACATAAAGCATGGAAGATGGCTAATAGACTATGAACAGGGTTTGGCAGATGCACAGACCTGTTGTTTAAATGGGGCAAAATAGAAGGACCCAAATGTGATTGTGGTGCAGCCCGCCGAACTATTTTTCATCTGTCACAGGTATGTGAGCATTGTGCTTTCCAGGGAGATGTAATGGAGCTCTTTGAACTTTCCCCAGCTGCAATTGTGGGGACTGAATTTAGATAGTAGTATGTAGTGGGGTTGTTCAATCTGTCTGTATACCCGTTGTATCAGCTTGGTTACATGTTTTATATTATTATATGCTTCCTGTGTGTAATTCTGCCATACAATCAATAAATTAATAGTCTGACACTTTAACCACTAAACCACCCAGGCTGTTTTATTTGTTAAAATATTTATTTCCTGCTTCTTGGTGCAAAACTGGAGATGGGTGAGCAAATGTATCCTTAATTGTGGAATGCTGAGAGTAATTAACTGAGACCCTGCTATTACGTTCCATCCATCTCCTCTCAAGCATGGAGGCGACCTTACAGCATCTTCTTCATTGAAGTGGGATGATTGGCTGTGAGGATGTATGGCCCTTCTGGGGGATTGGTGAGAATACAGATGTAAGGGCTGAATGAGGTTAGCATATGTAGTGAAATAAGAAACTAATATCCCTGTTAAGTCCTGAGGATTCCATTGTTCTGGGTGTTGTAATAACTTGAAACTCAGCAATTTCCTTTTCTAGTGTGCTCTTCAAGTACCTTTGCAAGTGATTTGAAACACTGTAGAAGTGCCTCTATCAACCTCTCTACACAGGCAGCCCTGAAAGCCATTGATAGGTCACTGATAACAAGTTTCAGACCTCCTGTGGCTTTGTCAGTTCCAACTTAATTTTGCATGGATGTTTTGAAGAGCTTTGCCCCTTCAGTGGTTATCTGCGCTCTGATTTCCTCAGGAAACACAAGTTAGTTTAATCTTCTTATGCTCTTAAATGACGTAACCAACTCGGTCTGCTTTTAAAAGACCAGCTGCTGCTACAAAAGAGGGAGAGAGAGAGAGGGAGAGAGGTTCAAGAGAAACAGAAACATCTTCTGCTCTGCACTTTTCAAAGGTGATGTTAATAGGTTCAGGACAGTCAAAAGGAAATAACTGTGTTACACAGAGAGTGATTAAATGTGCAGTTCACTGCCAGAGGATATAGTGATCGCCACAGGAATAAACTTTAAAGAAAGGGGGATCAGATAGATTCATGGAGGATCAATCTATCATTGGCTACCAGCCATGGTGACTGAGGGGAACCTCCACCTTCAGAGACACTAATCCTCTGGATCCCAGAGCCAGGAGGCAACATCAAGGGAAGGCCTCGGCCTCTTTGCCCTGTTGTTGGCCCTCCAGAGGAACTGGCTGGCCACAGTGTGAGACAGGATGTTGGACTAAAGGGATCACTGGTCTGATCCAGCTGGGGTCTTATGTTTTTATGTTCTTACTAGAAGTAAGGCCCGTTGTGGGAAGAAATACAACAAGCTCTAGAAAGAGGCTCTGGGAGAGTGTCAAGGCCTTGGGCACTCAGTGTCAATTTGCTGTGGCAACCTCAGCAGGGTATAATTACACAGAGTCCACCATTTTCTCCAGGGGAACTGATCTTTGCTACCTGAAAAGCAGTTGTAATTTTGAGTGATCTCCTGCCCTCACCTGGAGATTGGCAACACTGGTTCCCCAAGAGGGAATAGCTGGCTTGGCATTGTACCTGTCTGAGGCCCCACCTCTCCTCAAACCTCACCCTCTCCAGGCTCCACCCCTCAAATCTCCAGGAATTCCCCACCTGGAGTTGGCAACCCCATCTCCTTCCCAGCCAAGCATCAACCTACCTTCATTTCCCCCTCATTCTTCAGCTTTTCATTTCCCCACACACACACCTGCAGCCTCTACCGTGCTCTGAAGCACTGACACTGCCTTTTTTGAGGGTCAGTGAGACCCCTGTGGTCAAATCTCCCTATTTGGAGATGAAATCCACAATCTTTGGGGGATCCCTGGAAAGTTAGCAACCCAAGGGTCTGGCCTTTCCTTGCTTCCCTGGGCTACCCCCTCCCTTTGGTATTGGCAGAGTAGGGGAGACTATGGGGTCAGAGCACAACACAGATTATTGGTCCAAACAGAATAATTTATTTTAGTATTTACACAATTATGGAGCACACACACACACACACACACTAAATGAATAAGGGACAACTAAATAAAACAGGGGTTAAACACAATCCTCCTTGGATGGGCTGGGATCTATATTGATGGTGCCCCGCCCCTTGGGAGGGTCCCTCTTTTTCCCCCACTTTTTGGCCTTGGGGCAGCTGGGAACTGTAAGCCAGCAGATGAGAAAGCCCCATTCAACCCAGTGAGTTATACCCCTGCAGGCCCCTCTCTGGAACTACAGCTCAATTGATCCTTATGGGGGAACATTTTTAACAAACCACAGACAACAGCCATCTTATAAACACAGGTAACTGCCATTTTGTTTCACCTACCAACAGCCACTGAGGTAACAGTTAATCCCCCCCACAGGAAGAAAGCAGGAGAAGTGTCTTCATCAAAAAAGAAAGTCATCTGCCAGAAATTCTGACAGGGCACAGAAGCTGAAGGAGTGGGCGGGGAAGAGGAGCAGCACCCAGCCAATGGCATGCGAGTATTCACAGCCAGTGGATAGGGACAGCTTCTGATTGACTGGCCAGGGGACCAAAGGCTGGGGTGGCGTGTGGAATCTTCAGGAGTGTGCCACCACCATGCAGAGAATTATTTTATAGAGAGATGATGTTCCTCGATGTTCTCTTTCATCCTCCTCCATATTCACCCAACCCAACTGAGTGGCATTTCCGTTAACAGAAAGAGGAAAGGGCCAAGAGACTAACTGAAGGAGACAGCTTAATTTTATGATATACTTAGGGATGTTCCCACTAAGACTAGTCAAGTTGTTCACCTTCAAGATGGCCTTCCTCACCCTGTAATTTTCCTCCAGCCCACACAGTGCAATGGGGAGATCTGTTCTCATCCACTACTCTTTGCTGTACCTTGCACCATGGTTCTATTTATATGCCTGCTATCACTCTTTCTGTGGGCACATACAGTCAACCACTGGCCAAGTGGCAACATCCTATCAAGTGTAAGCCAGTCAACAGAGCTCATACAAAATAATAAATTACCCTGGGGAGAACTCTTTCAGCCTTGGTGGTGGTGGTGGAAAGTGCCATCACATTGCAGCCATCTTATGTAGGGTTTTCGAGGCAAGAGAAGTTCACAGATGGTTTTGCCATTGCCTGCCTCTGCGTAGCAACCCTGGACTTCCTTAGTGGTCTCCCATCCAAATACTAGCCAGCGTCGATCTTACTTCGCTTCTGAGATCTGATGAGATTGGGTAAGCCTGGGCCATCCAGGTCAGGGCCTTTCAGCCTTGGTCATCCCTGAAGACATTCCAGCAGCAGTATGGCGGCCACTTGGACTTGCTCCCACAATGCCACTGCCATACTTAAAGGCTGGTCTCAACCATTCTATGGGCCAGCTCTCTCCACGGTTTCTGATCTTGTACTGTTTCTTCGAGTCGACACCAGACTGAGCATGGAATGACTCAAAGAGACAGTACAAGATTGGAAAACGTGGAGAGAGCTGGCCCATAGAGTCACCAAGAGTTGGACACGACTGAATGGCTAACAACAACAACTCAACCATGAAATCATTGTCAGGTTGGGTTTTTTCAACTGGAAAGGCAGTTAATGCTTTCTACCAATACAGAAATATCTCTCTCTCTCTCTCTCTCTCTCCCCCTCCTTTTTGTTGGGGGCAATCTGCTGCCAGTCTTAATTTTTGCCACGTGTGTTTGGAACAGCTTTCCATCATATGGAGGTTGGAACAAGCACAACTCACTTTCTCCAACACCCCCCCCCCCAAAAAAAAAAAAATCTATCAAGAGTCCATCCCTTCTGCAAATCTGACGAGGCTGTTTCCCTTGAAACTGCAAGCTGGACAGATGCACAAATTAATCTAAATCCTTCCCTTCCCCGCTGAGGACTGTGACACAGCTGTCAAATGCTGTTGAACTTAACAATCTGTCATCCCCATTGGTGCAAAACGAATGAGTCTCCTAAACATGAGCCTTGAAAGTGGATTCTGGTCACACACTGGACAAGACGAGACCTCTGTCCACGATGCTGCATAGCCAGATTCTATCCTCTTGACCTTCCCCTTCCCCAGTCCCCCCCATCGCCCCCCTTGATCCCCCCACAGAGCTGAACTTCGTCACCTCCATCTTCTCGTTTCCTAAACCTAGATAGGAAAACGAGGGCAAGCTCTTTGCCAAGACCAGGTCGCCACACAAGCTGATCTTCCTCTCTCCCTCCTTCGTCAGAAAGACGGGGCATTTGTATAATACATACGCTGAGCAGGCAGAATACCAACAAAACAGTCTGACATAACATAGAATCAGCCCATGTGAAAGCAACCGCACCCCCTGCAGGGCTGGTTCCAGGTTTTGGAGGACCCTGGGCAGAGAGAGTACTCAGCCCCCCCAAGCCCACTACCGGCCCCCTTTTCTTGCCCCCCCACATGCCCCCACTTGCTTATCCATCGTTCTCCTGCCCACTCGCAAGCTCTCCCACCATCTGCAGTAATAGCTGCCCGTCCTGCCTGCACTATAATATGCTAAATCTACAATATAGTAAAACAATACATTATGAGTGTACTGTTTAGCACACACTATTTTTTTTATTTAGAAAAAAATTAATTTCCTTACACAAAATGTAGTTCCTCTACAGGGGAAGACCAGGCTTGGACTATATTGGTCACCTTGCGCTGACCCGTAGAAAACATACCAGCACTTGGGGGAGAAAAAACTCTTGCAGTCTACTTCGGGGGTTTTTAGTGAAATACGATGAGCCCTTTTCCCTGTGACTCAAGGCAGTTTACAAATCATCCTGAAAAACATAATAGGGGCGTGCAAAATAAATATCTTTTTTCCTGGCTCCATTATAGCCTATGGGGACCATTATAGTCAATGAGTCCCGTGGAGGGTCACTATGGGGCTCTGGGGTGCTGGTTTTTGATGTAGAGGCACCAAATTCCCAGCATAGCTGCTGGTAGCACACCCTGTGTTCTTTTTTTTTTTTTAGCAAGGCATTATCCCCACAAGGACTCACAGGGGAGGGGAAACCCCATGTCTCTCCACCAGTCCTTCTCTCCCCCTGCCCTGTTCTTCCTCTGGTTTTCCTCCCTCCCTCCCTCCTTTCTACCTCGCCCATCTGTTTCCTCAAGAACATAGTGCCTGCCACTACTCACACAGTATTATACTTAATCCAAAGAAAAGAATTAGCGCCCTTTCCCAAGCGTCGCATACCAGGTAGGTCACCCCACAACGTTCTGGAGGGAGCACTAATCCCTTCTCCAGACTTCACAGAATATGCACGGGCTTTTTGTTGCTGTTGGTTGCCTTGGCAACCACACACCACAGGTGACCTCAGGCAACGAAGTACATGGTGTTCATTTTACTGGTGTCTTTCCATTCCCTTTTTGTCTCTTCTGCAAACTAGGGTGTTCCCTAGCTTTGCAGAACCCCACATCTTAGTTCTAGATGTCTCCACTGTACAAGTTTTTGGTTTGCTTGGCTTGGCTTTCTTTGTTTGCTCTGCACAGCAAATCACCTGCGGCTACCGTATGTCTAGATGATCCATGTTTCAGTGCAAATATTACATTTTCCCCCAAGAGGAATGGAATAATTCTTTTCTACGAGCCTGGAGAGTTGTCGTCTGACGCCGGGAAGAGCAGGGGGCAGCTGACATGACAATCCCCAATGGTGCTTGCTGACCGAGAGAAGTTTCATTTTCTTTGGACCCTTTTGCATTATTTTATCTAAACTGCCGCCCACTTTTATTTACTGACATGCATTTGGGGATGGGAATCCCTCGTTTTGAGTACAGATTTAAGTGTAATGCTCAGAAAAGGAGCTTCGGCGGGCGTTTTTAATCCAGCTTGTAGACACCCTCCTCCAAAATCCCTCCTTCCTTGAATAAAATGTACCCAATTAAGTGTGGGGAAAAAATAATCTCCATGGGAAAAGCGTACAAAATCTACAGCATGGACTGACGGCATCTAATTCCCAAGGGAATTCCCACAGTCCTCAGGGCGATGGTGCTGGCCCTTGTGAGCTGGAAGGGAAAGCCCTTCCCTCCTTCTGAAGCAAAAACTTCTGCCCTGGATGGTCCACTTCCTCCTCCAGCCCCACCCCCCCAAAAAAACCCTTTTATCGTATTCCTGGACAGCACTGTTTCAGATTTAGGGGGGGGGCATGTCGCAGTGCTTCCCATGGAGGAAAATATCATATCACTGCATGCCTTTGCATTTTGCATTTATTTAGTTATATGATTGCTCTCTTGGAGGATTTGAAGGGCTGTCACTTAGGGTCATTTTACACCTCCCCTCTAAAGTAGTTTGACTGCTGTCTTTTCCTGTGCTGATTTCACAGTGGTGTGAAATTTCACTCCAGGGGGTCTAAGTGCACTAATCAACAGCAATTGTTTAAAGCAGAATCAAGCCAGTTGAATACTAGCTTGACCACAGGAGGGCAATTAGTAGATGTGGACATTTCAGTAGCAGCACGGTTTCACACCGCACAGAGGTGTGGGCAGGTTTTTTTGGAACTAGAATGATTCCAGCGGGAAAGTCAGATGTAAAAACAGCCTTAGAGGAGGGCAGGGAGCTGTTCCTGTTGGCAGCAGAGGAGAGGACTCGCAATCATGGGTTTAAATTAAGGGTGGGAAGGTACCGGCTGGATCTCAGGGAAAGCTTTTTTACAGTTAAGAGTGGTGCAACAGTGGAATCAGCTGCCTACGGAGGTGGTGAGCGCCCCTTCGCTGGCAGTTTTTAAGCAGCGGTTGGACAAACACTTGACAGGGATGCTCTAGGCTGATTTTGCATTGAGTGGGGAATATGAGGGCATTGTATCTCCAGGAGAGACCTACAGAGACAAGTATCTCCATGGAAGTCCAGGAGGAGGAGGAAGAGAAGGAGGAGGAGAAGGAGGAGGAGAAAAGCAGCTTACTCAGAGCAGCTTACAACTCCTTCCCTTCCCCTCCATGCAACAGACACCCTGTGAGGTAGGTGGGGCTGAGAGAGCTCTTGAGAGAACTGCTCTTGAGAGAACTGCTCTGAGAGAACATGTGACTGCCCCAAGGTCACCCAGCTGGCCGGGTATGAAAAAGTGGAGAATCAAACCCAGTTCTCCCAGATTAGAGTCCACTGCTTTTAACCCCTACACCAAAGAGAGAGCGAGAGGACAAAGCGAGAGAGAGAGGGGGGTGGGGTCAGAGGGCAGCTCCCAGGTGAAGACAAAGAGGGGCATCCCATTCAAAGAGATAGCACCTAGACGCCCTCGGAGTGATGTAGCAACCCCCACTCCCCCCAACGTCCAGGCATGCTGAGTCATTTACTCCAACTCTAAGTCCACTGAACTCAACAAGTTTAGAAGGATGTGGTTCTGCTTAGAACTGTACTGAAAATGGCACACAGTACGTGAATCACAGGTGAACTTAGTTTCCTGTGTGATTTTGAGCCTCAGGAAATTCAAGAGCAGCCGAAAGAGTCTCAAGCAGACGTAGGGTTTCCAACTTCAGGTTGAGAAATTCCTGGGTGGAGCCTGGGGAAGGCGGGGTTTGAGGAAAGGAGGGGCCTCGGCAGGGTACAAGGCCACAGAGTCCACCCTACAAAGCAGCCATTGTCTCCAGGGGGAATTATTTCTGTCTCCTGGAGATCAGTTGTAACTCTAGATCTGCTTTTGCGAGGATTCTGGTCTGGCCTGTCTCTTTGAGGGATGAGCTCACCCCCTGTACCCACCCCTGGCCGTGACCAGCCTCCGCTTGGATTTCTGCCTGGATGTTTCTGCCACCTTCGAAACAAGAGAGGAAAACGGTGTGATCTGCTTAAACAATTAGGCAGGGCAGGTCGTGAACTGCAGGGTGATTATCACACCCCTCCATCTTGCCAAGGAGATCTAATCACCAGGGAAGTGTCGTAATCTCTCACACATGTGCAGCCTTATTGTGGTTTTATTGAGGTTATGAAACCTCATCTGAAACAGAGCAGTTCATGTGAGAGCAAGGAAGCCCGCGCATACGCAGAGCGCACGGAGAAGGGATTTTGAGCACTGCTCAGTCAACATGCATCAGATCCATAGGCAATGCCAATGTACATATTATCTACCCAGAAATCATTACCATAACCTCAGTGCATCATGCAGTGTTTTAGAAGCAGTCTCTAAACTCAGCTGAGCAAATGGTCAGTGGAGGAAAGGGGGCAACATGAACACATGAACACGTGAGGCTGCCTTAAACTGAATTAGACCACTGCTCCATCAGGGTCACTACTGTCTGCTCAGACGGGCAGGATCTCTCCAGGGTCTCAGGCAGAGGTCTTCCACATTACCTACCGCCTGGTCCTTTTGGTGTAGTGGTTAAGTGCGCAGACTCTAATCTGGGAGAACCGGGTTTGATTCCCCACTCCTCCACTTGCAGCTGCTGGATGACCTTGGACAAGCCATAGTTCTGTCAGAGCTGTTCTTGAAAGAGCAGTTCTCAAAAGAGGGAAAGGGAAAGGTGTCCGTAAGCCACATATAGCGTCCTCAGCAAGATTGTCCCTTTCGCAAAGAGCAGTGGATTCATTGTGTTTGACCTCTGAAGAAGGCCTAAACAGTCTGAAACGTGTCAGGTCAAGCCCTTGTGTGTGTATATATGATTTTGGAATTTTTATATGAGGTGTAATTAGGCCCCTATATCAGGGGTGGGCAAATTGTGGCCCGGGGGCCACATGCAGCCCGCCACCGAGTTTTTTGTGGCCCGCCAAGACAGTTGGCCACTGTCAGCGCCTGAGGAGCTGCAGCTTGAACTTATTTACATGCAGTCAGATCACACTGTGAAAGAAATGTTTAATGCTATGACATTAGTTGACTTTTACAAATCTTTGTCTGCTGAAAAGTTTCCATGTATGAAGAAATCTGCTGGGAAAATGTTCTCTATATTTGGGTCTACATATATTTGTGAGCAAAGTTTTTCTGGCATGAAGATCAACAAGACTAAATATAGACATTAACAGACATTTGACAGACATTAACTTGCAGGCTGTGATGAGAATCTCAACAAGCGATCTCACTCCTGGTTTCAAAAAAATTGTAGAAAAAGAGTGATAGGGTACATTTGTCTCATTAAACTGATTCTAAACTTAAATGTGTTTGCAGCTATAGATGATATGAAATTAGCACAATAAATAAATTGAATAAAACTACCACTATTTTGTTTCATTTATATTTATTGATTTCTATGATACAATTTATACCTTTTCTGAAATGCAAAGTTAACTAATGAATGCAATCGTTTTAAAAGGTGCGGCCCTCCGCTAACCTCCGCTCCCACAAAGCGGCCCCCGAGCCAAAACAATTGCCCACCCCTGCCCTATATGGTTTTTTTTTTAATTCTGTACAAATAAATACATGTATTTTTATATATTATGTATATTAAGTTTTAATTGTTGGCCCTCTGCTCAGTTTGGCTTACCTTTTTAGGTTCTTGACCCCAGGTTTCAGGGTTTAAGTTTGTTTCCCTTTTTTTGAGCACAGATTGCCCAATCGGGCCTCTGGTCCATCTTGCCCAGCACTGACCGGCAGCAACTTCTCTGGGATTTCAGGCAGAGAAAAGGGACAGAGTTACTGGAGACCCTTTAAGTGGACACAGCAGGGACTGAACCTGGAATCTGCTGCATGCCAAGCAGGTGCTCTGCCACCAGGGGTCCGTTGGAGCGGGAGCGCACAGGAGCGCAGCTCTGGGTGTGAGAAGCCCAGGGGGCGGGCACATGACCAAGCCCCGCCCCCTCCTCGGCTTCCCTGAGCAGTGCAGAGGCGCAGCGCCCCGGGGAAAGCCCTGCTAGGGTCTTTATTGTTTTTAATGTTTTGTTTTAATATTGATAATTTTATCATTGTTCCTTTTATGACTGTGTGCTGCTTTTCCAGAGACTTGCTCAAGGTGGCATATAAATTTTCGAAGTATACCATTTTTTATCTGGGCACATGGCACAGAAGTACTGGAGAAATTTCACCAACTTTTCAGCAGCTTCCACCCCATCAGTTTGGTGTAGTGGTCAGGAGTTGGACTCTAATCTGGGAGAACCAGGTTTGATTCCCCACTCCTCCACATGCAGCTGCTGGTGTGACCTTGGGCCAGTCACAAGTTCTCTCAGAGCTGTTCTCTCATGAGCAGTTCTCAAAAGACCTCTCTCAGCCCCACCTACCTCACAGGGTGTCTTGTTGTGGGGAGGGGAAGGGGAAGGGATGGGTGGTGCACATGTCCTGGGTATCTCAAGTCTACTTGAAACCTGGTGGTTTCAAGGGAGCAGGAAGAGAATGAGGGTGTGTTCTTTATGCTTATTTTTATTGCACAAAGTATTGGATGGGGAAGGGAATGGAAGAAGAGCAGGTCAGTTTCACTCACCTGTGGAGTGGAGCCTGAGGGGTGGGTGTTGCCTTCTGACATAATTTCGGTATGTTAGGGGGTGTGGCATACGCAAATGAGTTATGCTAATGAGTTATGCTAATGAGCTCCTGCACCTCTTTTTCTACGAAATGACCCCTGCCTTCTTCTGTCCTGAAACTGTATGTTTTTATTTAATCAATATTCTCCAGTGAGACTTTGGGCCCTTGTTCATTCATTTTGCAATGGCATGGGTGGGGAAATGTTACCAAGCCAAAGCTAGAGAGAACAAGATATAAGGCATGGAGAAGTATGGAAGCGGCCTTTGCGTCCCACTGGAGAGAAAGGTGGGGTATATATGAACCAAATAAATGAAATGAAATATATATTAAAGAAAAGGCCCCACCACCACCACCACCAAATGAAAAAGACGTGTGCGCCACCTACAGGGGAAATGTGTTGGAATAGCATGAATTGCATTTGACTGCTGGGCAATGCGAACAGATTGGCATGTTTTTGTCTCCGTGGGATTCCTGAGTACACAGATGTATTGACAGTATTTGGGGCCCCCACAACTGTCTGTCATCAGTTAAGTGGAATGTCAAGGAACAAAACTGCTTGGATCCCCCATTCCATTTCAACAGTTTCAACCCTGAATATATGATGATCTTCCTCCTTCCCATAGAGCGAAAAGGTTATATAGAAAATAGTCCTGTGCGTGTAAAGGGACATGCCTGTAAAAGGACAAAGGAGCTATACAGTTAAGATGATTACATCTGATAGGAACTGCACTGAACCATTTCCTATTAGTTTTCTGAGAGTCAGCATGGTGTAGTGATTACAGTGTCGGCGCAGGATCTGGGAAACCCAGGTTCAAACCCCAACACATGCTATGGAAGCTTGCTGGGTGACCTTGGGTCTGTCACACACACTCAGCCTAACCTACCTCACAGGGTTGTTGTGAGGACAAAACGAAGGAGAGGGAAATGATGTAATCCGCTTTGGGTCCTCATGGAGGAGAAAGGCAGGATATATATAAAGTAAATAGGCGGGGTAGAAATCCAAATAAATAAATTAGTTAATTAAAATAAATTAATTAAAAAATGAAAGTAAAATATTCTGGTCCTTCTATCAATTCCGCAGATTAAAAAACTACCAGGAAGTTATGCTCCACGTTTTCTGAAAATGTCAAATATATAAGTGTGACATTTAAAAAAAAAAATCATTGGTAGAATGTAAAGTCCATGCATTAATGAGGCACACTACAAGATGCAAGGAATTTTATGGGCGCCATATTTTAGAGGGTATGTTTATGTTATGAAGGAGGTTATGTAGATTAGAAATGGAAGTCTCAGATGCAATGGTATTGTTTGGGCACCAGGTGGCAGTAAATTGCCACAGATAACTCCAAGTTCGCCGTAATCGGCTGTCCACCCGATGCAATGGTATTGTTTAGGCACCAGGTGGCAGTAAATTGCCACAGATCACTTCAAGTTCGCTGTAATCTGCTGTCCACCCGTGCCTGGTGCTGAAACGGAAGCATATCACATTCACACTTTCCAGATGTACACATAAAGTGTGAAATAGCTCCAAGTCTCAAAGCTGCATTCTGTTTTTTCACAGCTATCTATGGACACAACTGACATTTTACCTGACCATTTCTTAGTGGGTGGACTTTGGAATATTGTTAAGACCCTTGTATTCTGACTGCAATGGTCAGATGAGGCAGAAAGTTTGCAAACTTCTTTTGAGACCCTGTTCAGTTTCAAAAAATGTGGGGACCAGCTTGGGTGTTGGGTAAACACAAATCCAAACAATCCTGGGACCCATGGAAATAACTTCTGTGCAGGGGTCATTTCACAGAAAAAAGAGGTGTAGGGGCTCATTAGCATAACTAATTAGCATAACTTATTTGCATAGGCCACACCCTCTGACATCACTGAAAGTGTGTCAGAAGGCAACACCCACCACTCAGGCTCCGCCCCAAAAACCTGCAGGTCTTTCCCGACTCAGAGCTGGCGAGCCAGCTTTACACTCTTTGACTGAAGACACTCTAGGTTTCCTTTGCTCTTGCAGGGAAGCTACCCTACAACAAGCACGAAAATACAGATCAGGTTAGTCTGCTTTTGCTTTTTTCCACAGTGCATCACCATATGTGCCCGCTCCTGGGCTTGTTACTCCTAGAACGGTGTTCCTGCATGTTCCTGCTTCGAAATGACCCCTGCTTCTGCACCTGTGGTTTATTTTGATTTGTGACTGGACGCATGCCACTCATCGGGCTATGCTGGGCATGTGTGTGTTGGGGAATTAAGAACAGGGACAAGATCCATGCTATGAAAACTGGATGCTATGAAAACTGCTTGTCATATTATAGAATGGCAAAAACATGATGGCCATCAAATGCATGGCTGGCAGGAATCCTGAAGCTCATCTCAGATCCCCAAGTAAACAGTACTTGTTTACTGTAGAAATGATGATGATGACGATGGTGGTGATGATGATAATGATAATAGCAGCCGGAGACCCATTATGTCCTAACCTGGATAGCCCAGCTAGCCTGATCTCATCAGATCTCGGAAGCTAAGCAGAGTTGGCCCCGGTCAGTATTTGGATGGGAGTCCGCCAAGGAAGTCTAGGGTTGCTATGCAGAGGTAGACAATGACACACCCCCTCTGAACACCTCTTGCCTTGAAAACGTTACAGAGTCTCCATAAGCTGGCTGCAACTTGACCAAAAAAGACTCCCTCCTATATGTTTAAATGATTCTTAAAGTATCTTATGGCCATCATGGGACCCAGTCGTTCATTTTAAAAAATCATTTATACGCTGTAATACTGATAACCAAACTACTGCAAAGGATGTTTTCCACGTGCATGCGCTCACTTCCTCCCATTTGATTGGGCACTTTTTCTTTGTTACAGGTGAAGGTAGGATATGATAAAGGCCAGGAAGACAGTTTGAATCAGCTATGTTTACCTATTTACTTTTTTTTCATTTATACCCCACCTTTTTCCCTCAAAGGGGACCCATAACCTCTTACAATGTTTTCCTCTCCTCCATTTTATCCTCACGACAACCATGTGAGGTAGGTTAAACTGAGAGGGTATGACTGGCCCAGGGTCACCCAGTGAGTGCTTCCATGGCAAGGTGAGGATTAGAACCTGGGTTCTCCCAGATCCTAGTCCCACACTGTAACCACTACACCACACTTGATCTGTTTAACAGGGAGGAGAGGGAATCTGTAGGATGGCAAGCAGAATTGTTTTTCCATTGAGGTCTTTGGGCCCAGACAGGCTACTCTGGGTCTGGAATGACAGCCCCAAGAGTGGAAAGACAGTTTCTAGGAATAGAATCTCCGCTTTGGGGCTAGAATGATTCCCCCCCCCCCCGAGTGGAATGATGGTCCCTAGGAAGGGAATCTGTGCTCTGGGACTGGAAGGACACATCACAGGGTGGAATGACAGCCCCTGGAAGTAGCAGAAGCATTCTGGTACTGGAATGAGAGAGTGGAATGACAATCCCTAGCAACAGAATCTATGCTCTGGGGCTGGAATGACACTTCACAGAGTGGAATGACAGCCCCTAGGGATAGTGTCAGTGCTCTGGGACTGGAATGACAGGTCACAGAGGGGAATGGCGGCCCCTGGGAGTAGCAGAGGTGTTCTGAGACTGGAATCACAGCCCTCAGAGTGGAATGATGACCTCTAGCAATGGAATCTGTGCTCTGGGACTGGAATGACAGGTCACAGAGTGGAATGGCAGCCCCTGGGAATAGGCTCAGTGCTCTGTGACTGGAATGACAGCCCCCAGAGTGGAATGACGGCCCCTGAGAGTAGCAGAGGTGTTCTGGGACTGGAATCACAGCCCTCAGAGTGGAATGATGACCTCTAGCAATGGAATCTGTGCTCTGGGACCGGAATGACAGGTCACAGAGTGGAATGACAGCCCCTGGGAATAGGCTCAGTGCTCTGGGACTGGAATGACAGCCTCCAGAGTGGAATGACAGCCCCTGGGAGTAGCAGAGGTGTTCTGGGACTGGAATCACAGCCCTCAGAGTGGAATGATAGTCCCAGAACACTTCTACAAGTCTCAGGGACTGTCATTACACTCTGGGGGCTGTCATTCCAATCCCAGAGCACTGAGAAGATTGCTACTACTCTAAACTCTGTACATTGCTCAGAAATTGAGTGTATAGCTACTGTTTTGTATCCTGCCCTGGCTCAGGGACTCCAGCTGTGCCTTTACCAAACGAAGGCATCTGTGATGCCACAATTTAGTAACTTTCAGTACAAAGTCACCCTTATGAAAAAGACAGAAACAAGACTCCTGTAAATGAATGTCCACGAAAACTTTTTAAATGTTCCCCTACAGGCTTTTCTGTGTTGTCTTCTTTACTGTCAAATTTGTGACCATTGGTTTGTCATTTGTACATGGCATGTATATCTGCAGATCTCAAAGTGACTATTCTAAAAGTGAATTTCAGAAACAGAACACAGCAGGAGACTGCTGAGCTACCACTGTAACCACTAGCCAACTCCCACCTTTTTCTGGGTTTAGCCCAGTGCAGGGGCATTGCTGGGGGGGGGGGGAATCCCAGGCTCTTCTAAATTTCTGGGGAGCCCCTCCTTAAATCCCACATGGCCCTACCTCCATAGATAGTGGCAATGGCCTGTGACGTCTCTGGCTTCTCCCTGTGATGTCACTGGGCCCCAGTTCTTTCAAGGACTTAGCATAGCAATGCCTTTGGCCCAGCCCCAGCTCCCCCTCAGGGAAACTGGAAAGTCAACACCCCTGCTCAGAGACCCCTGAAGGTCTCTCCTGTAGAAACAATGCCCTCATACTCCCACACAGGACGCTAAACAAGGTGGTAAAGAACAAGGCCAAGGCCGCCGGTGCAAAATCAAGTAAAAATATAACGTATTGGTTAAAATTGTACTTTTGAAGAACTTCTGCAAGACAAACAGATTCCCCTGATGAAGCCTGCTGACAAAATGCATAGGGGATTCTTTTGGAAACTTTAACTGAGTAATACAATATATTTTTATATGTTTTGCACCATCGGCCTTATTTTTTATCTCCTGTGACTGGTGCGGCCCTTTTACTTTCTTCTTGTTACTAGCCAGACAAGCTGGCCAGTCGCGATAGAGAAAGTACTCTTAAAATTAGGTTTTTCTCTCTCTCTCCTTTCAACTGCAACCCAAAGGTAATCTGGATCTACTTGAATCAACAAGCAAGAGTCCAGTAACACCTTAAAGACTAACCAGATTTGTGGTAGGGTAGGAGCTTTCGTGAGTCACTGCTCACTTCTTCAGTATCTTAAGAAGTGAGCAGTGATTCATGAAAGCTCCTGCCCTGCCACAGATTTTGTTAGCCTCTAAGGTGCTACTGGACTTTTACTCTTCTCTACTGCTACAAATAGAGTAACCCAGGGGTGGGCAAACTGTGGCTCGGGAGCCGCATGCGGCTCTTTCACATATATTATGTGGCTCCTGGCAGGGCGGCTGGGGAAGCTAAATATCATTAGCAAACAAATAATATTGGACAAATTAATATCATTATCGATATCTGCTTTTACCCCTTTTGTTATTATTTTTGGCCGTCTCATTTAATGTTAATAAAAAGCAGATTTGCTTATTTTCCAATAAAAGCAGGTAATATTTGTTCATGTCTTGTGGCTCTCAAACATCTGATGTTTATTCTATGCAGCTCTTACGTTAAGCAAGTTTGGCCACCCCTGTTCTAGGTGGCTCTTACGCTGAGCAAGTTTGCCCACCCCCGGACTAACCCAACTACCCATTTTCATCTAGCTACTTGAATAAACGTAAGATTTACCTTTGCAATACACTTCTTGGGAGATTTATTTACTGCACTCAGTATCACACTTCTGTGACTGGCCAAACTCTGCTGTATTAAGCAAATATCTCAGTCTCCAGCTGTGTTTTTCTAAGACTAAAATCCTTTCATCAAGACTTGTTGGGTGAAGGCTACTCTTGAGCCCTAGGATATAGGAAATCACACTCTCAGATTTGACAGGTGCAGAGAAGGCCAGGCCAAGCCACCCTTAAATATCTCTTCAGTGACCACAAAGGCCAGTGGTGTCCTGTGGGAACAGAACCATCTCCGTACCTCTGACAACCCTGCCAAAGAAATCCCAGGGAGTGGGGGTGAGCAAACCTGAACAGATGTTGAAAGAGGCATCATCGTTTGATTTCTCAACACACTGGTGATGCACTAAACGTAACTCTGTCCCTTTGGGTTGATGATAGAGGTGAAGAGGTGGTGGAGCAGAGCTCTCACAAAGGGGCCCCATGAGAAAGAAGCAGCTGAGCTCAACAGTTCCAAAGGATAACCTCCCTGCATGCTGGACATGCATACGTGCCGAGCTTTGGTGCACAAACCAGGTAAGATAACAACTTCTCCACCATGGCGATTGAAGAAGAAGAAGAGATTGGATTTATACCCCACCCTCCACTCCCCAAGGGAGTCTCAGAGCGGCTTACAAACTCCTTTTCCCTTCCCCTCCCCACAACAGACACCCTGTGAGGTAGGTGGGGCTGAGAGAGCTCTTTCCCAAGCTGTCCTTGAGGGAACAGCTGGTACAGAGCTATGGCTTGCCCAAGGTCATCCAGCCAGGTGCAAGTGGAGGAGTGGGGAATCAAACCCGGTTCTCCCAGATTAGAGTCCGCGCACTTAACCACTACACCAAACTGGCTCACTGATTGTTGCCTGCAGAGGTACAGTGCCTCTCAATATGGCTGCTTTCTTTAAGTCCCATGCCTGGTGGGGGTGAAAAGCCCCATCAAGTTGCAGCTCACTCATGGCAACTGTGTGGTGTTTTCAAGGCAAGAGATGAACAGAGGTGGCTTTCCATTGCTGGCCTCTGCTTAGCCACCCTGGGCTTCCTGAGTGGTCTCCCTTCCAAGTCCTAACCAGGGCTGACCTTGCTTAGCTTCTGAAATCTGACCAGATTGGGCTGGCCTGGGCCATCCAGGTCAGGGCTCCCTACCACGCCAAGCAGCCCAAATGGCCTGGCCTAGCCGGAGCTTGTCAGGGGGTCATTTTTCAGCTGGAGCTCCAATTACAGAGCTTCTTCTGTGAGGACTCTGAGTGGCTAAGCTGGAAGATGGCTCAGCCATCATTGTCATACATTTCCTAGGAGGAAAAAAGGAACAAGAGAGTTCTATTAGATCTTCTAGATCCCTACACATTTTGCTAAATGCTTCATCAGGGGATCTAATAGAAAGAAGTAGTCAGCAGCCTGAAATCAAATGAATTAGAATTCACCATCTCTTTTCTTCGGGTATGTGTTATTAATGTTTTAACTGAGAGCCAGTTTGGTGTAGTGGTTAAGAGCACGGACTCTAATCTGGGAGAACCGGGTTTGATTCCCCACTCCTCCCTGTGCAGCTCCTGGTGTGACCTTGGGTCAGTCATAAGTTCTTGCAGAGCTGTTCTCTCAAGGGCAGTTCTCAAGAGAGCTCTCTCATCCTCACCCACCTCACAGGGTGTCTGTTGTAGGGAGAGGAGGGGAAGGAGATTGTAAGCTACTCTGAGACTCCTTCAGGTAGTGAAGGGCGGTGTATAAATCCAATCTCTTCTTCTCTTCTTCTTCGTAATAGTTTTATTTGGTTGTGTTTTATGGATACTGCACATCAGCCAGAGCCAAGCAATAGCAGGGATTGGGCAATTAATACATCCAACGAGTGAATGAATGAATGAATGAATCTAAATACAATCAACAATTTAATTAAAATGTATGGTATATACGGAACAATAATTTTAAAATATCCTTTAAAAAATTTAAATTACTTGGAAAATGAATCAATACAGTCTGAACATGGTATGAGGTAACCTTACACATTCTCTAGTGGGATACAAAAATTACACCTTTTGTAACAAAAAAGTCTTTTAATACTGGAAAATGAACTCCAAAAAAAAAATCTTGTGAGGCCCATAACAGCAAGGTAGAAAAACAGACGTTGTGGCATACCTTTTACAAAAACTTCTCTGGCTCCCACCTTGAACACACTTTTCCTAAGCATGCTGCCCTGAGGGAAAGTTGAACATGACCGAAGGTGCACCCTCAGTCGCAGAGAGAGTCAGTCGGCTTAGCCACCCTGTGTACAAACCACTTCTGTGAGGAAAAAACCCCGTTTCTATAGTGCCCATGTGCAGAAGAAAAACAAGGGGTGTACAAGTTACTGCAGCATCCACGTACACACCCAAGGGGTCACTGTGGCTGCAGAGCATGAGTGGAAGGAGAGCTGGGGGAAGATGGAGGCAACTGTACAGAGAGTTCCTGCGTGGGGAAGCCAAGACACACTGTGTTGCCAAGGTGCAATGCACAGTGGTGGTGAAAGGGACCCACAGAGAATCCTCGCCATGTGGAAGCAACTCCAGTCAGAACATCCCAGTGATAAGCACATGGGGTGATTAGAAATCTGGAAGACCACAAAGCTGGTCAGATGGCCTGAGGGTGAAATGATAGAGACATGGGTCTCCCACCAAAAGCAGCAGTCCTGCATCTCCTACCACTCTCATTCCTAGTAACAGCTAGCAAATCTGAACATGTGACCTCAGGCCACCCTATCAAAAGTCTCCCTGATTTCTGGCTCCACTTCATTGGCTGCTGCTTGCCGGATGGGGAGGGAGAGATGGGTGTCAATGCACAGATTCCATAGATCCCGTTTTTGAGAGGAGGAAATGCAATCTGCTGTTTCCAGTTGGCAGCCATCTGTTCTCTTTATTGCACCTTTCTTTGATGAGGGTGTAAGAAAGGCAATGATTGCAGAGATTTATAAAGCCCTACAGGGAACCAGAAATAGAATGAAGAAAAAGATATAAACGTCTGTGGGACAGCCCAGTTAAGTAGGAGAGCAAAGCTCTTCAGTCTAAATACATAAACAGCAAACAGCTCAGTATAGAGTCCACAATATATACATGCGAAGGGTCCAGAAAGGATCAAAAAATCAGGCAGAAGTCAAAAAATCAGGCAGAAGTCACACACGGATTCCGGATATAAAAGCCTCGTTTCGTCATACTTCATCAGTGGAACGAATCACAGTGCATCAATTAATTAATCACCGTTACACAAGAAGAGAGTCATTCCAAAAAGCCTCATTTGTGTGTATTCTTATCCGGGCACCACTCAAAGAGTAATATAGAGACTCAAGCAAGAATTAATCTAATGCTTACCTGATTTTTTGACTTCTGCCTGACTTTTTGATTTCTGCCTGATTTTTTTTATTTCTGTCCGACTTCTGCCGTTCTGTTCCCTTTGGGCTGATTTCTTTTTTTTTTTTACTCTTTTGGTTCCCATTTGTTTGACCATTCTCTGTCTTAGTGTTTTTGTCATGGTAGCCTATATTTCTTGTATATGTGATTGTGTCCTGTTGCTTAATTCTTTATTGAATTATATATTTTCATGACCTTTACTTACAAATTTCCTGTTTAATATATTTGCATTTTATTACACTGTATTTGTATGCACCCTGTAATCCTTCTTGTGTATTCTCAGGTTTAAAAGCGAAACCGACTAGTGAAATGGCTCACAGCCAATTGAACCTAACAGCTGACAGGCAGACCCCATGTGGCCCGGAACCGCCAAACCAAACTAGACAAAAGACCAGTAAATGTTCAGGGAAGGGATCTTCCCTGAACATTGGTTTTGAGGCTCCAAACTGGCCCAAGTTCATGCTGAATTCTGGCTCATGAGCTGGTTTGAACTTGCTGAGACTGAGATGGAAAAGAATTTTGGAGTTACAGTGGGTAGCTCAGTGAAAGCGTCAACCCAGTGTGCTGCAGCAGTGAAAAAGGCAAACTCTGTATTAGGGGTTATTAGGAAAGGGATTGAGAATAAAATGACTGATATTGTAAGGCCCCTGTGTAGATCTGTGGCCTCATTTGGAATACTGTGACAATTCTGGTCACCTTATCTCAAATGGGACACTGCAGAGCTGGAAAAAAGTACACAGAAGGACAACCAAAATAATTAGGTGGTTGGACCACCTTCCCTATGAGGAAAGGCTGAAGAGTCTGGGACTTTTAGGTTTAGAAGAGAGATTACGAAGGGGGGGATATGACAGAAGTTTATAAAATTATGTGTGGGGTGGAGAGAGTTGGCAAAGAGAAATACAGAACTCCAGGGCATCCAATGAAACTGATGGACAGTAAGTTTAGGATGGACAAAAGGAAATACTATTTTACACAGAGAGTGATTAAAATGTGGAAGTCACTGCCAGAGGATGTAGCGATGGCCACAGGAATAAATAGCCTTGAAAGGGGGTTAGATAGATTCATAGAGGATATCAATGGCTCCTAGCCATGGTGGAAAACTGCTATGTAACACACAACTCTTTTGCTTTTGGTAAATAAAAAAAGAACAACATGTACTATTGAAATCAAGTATTCAATTTTTGCGACAGCATTATAAGATGCTGTAGAAGATGGGCCACTATGTCTGTTTCTTACCATCCTAATTTTAACCATGAATAAAAATAACCCTTTGAGTTCTTGTTTATTATAGAAGAGAATTGTGTGGCAGACTTGGATATAATTATAAGAATCTCATAAGGCCAAATTATAACATGCTCAGGCTGTCCATTTGTGCATTTTATAATTTTCAGACAGTATTAATTTGATATATATTGTAATAAATTTGTGCTTGTTATATTTTATAATAGATCCCTCGACAAAGCTCGTAGCGAAACATGTAGGGGATCCGAAAGAGCTCAATAAACTCTCCACCTTGCGCCTTGTTCTTTTTCCGTCTTTCCTGCCAAAGAATCAGAGAACATCTGGAGAATAAATGTGCAGTGGGTATTTGTTGTTAAAAAAAAAAAAAAAAGTGCAGTGGCAAAATCACACCCCTAGAGGGAGCTCGTTCATTTCAGCTCTGATCTGTCCCCATAAGAGCCCGGTTCATTCTATGCCACCAGAAGCATGATTCCTCTTAGAGCCTCATACATTAATCCAATAAAAAGGTGATTAAATCTTTGCGGCCAATTAGCATTCGAAAGCCCAAGGGCCCCGTGTCAGATATGTCTGGAACTGTTCAAAACGATTTGACAATCGTCTCCTGCCGGTCCCAATTCTCCGCACCCTTCAGAACATTTAAGCAATAGATCAGACCGCGGCATTGATCTGCACTTCCCGGGGTTAATTCTTTTAATTGTCCCTGTGCATTGTTTGCCATTAGATGGGCACAGGCTGCTTTAAGAATAGACTATTTGATTTATGACAGCCCTTGAGATCTTAATCTCATCACTGGAATTCAATTTATAGGCTCTCTGCAAGAGAGGCAGGTCTCAAAACACAGACGCGCATGAGGTGCCGTAACTTCAGGGCTGTGTTTGGGTAGGGAGGGGGGAGTGCGTGCATAGTTGAAAGATGTCTTTTGTAATTATTTATTTATGTCCTGCGTTTCTCCCCACCCGGCACCCAAAGGGGTACAGTACATCATTCTCCTCTCCTCCATTTTCTCACAAAAACCAGCCCAGTGAGGTAGGTTGGGCGGAGAGATTGTGACTGGCCCACAGGGTCCCCCAGTGAAATTCCATGACAGAGTGGGACTTTGAACTGAGGTCTTTCGGGGTCCTAGCCCAATATTTTGCTATGCCACACTGGAGGAGAGAGTAAAAGATAAAAGAAAGAGATTAAAGGGGGTGGTTTTTTTAAAAGAAAAATGTACTGTGAGACTGGGAAGGGCAGTCGTGAAGGAGATAGAAAAGACTGTTAAGTGCTGATGGCGACCAAGGTCAAGTTAATTCACGCCATGGTAGTCCCCATTTCTCTGTACGGGTGCGGCAGTTGGACACTGAAGAAAGCTGACGGGGGGAAGTTGCTTCTTTTGAAACGTGGTGTTGGAGGAGAGTTTTACCATGGACGGCCAAATAGACCAAAAAAAAGTGGGTTCTACATTAAATCAAGCCTGAACTCTCCCTAGAAGCAAAAATGACTAAAGTGAGGCTATTGTGCTTTCGTCACATGGTGAGAAGACAGGGCTCCCTGGAAAAGGCAATCATGCTAGGCGTCAGAAAAAGAGGAAGGCCCAGCATGAGACGGATTGACCTAGTAAAGGAAGATGTGGCCCCCAGTCTGCAAGACCTGAGCAAGACCGTTTAACAAGAGGACATTTTGGAGATCACTAACTCATAGAGCATTACGCTTGGGGAGCAAAAATCTACTGGTGGTCCCCGGCCTGAGAGAGACTGTCCTCAACCAGGGCCGGGGCTTTTTCGGCCCTGGCCCCCACCTGGTGGAACTCTCTGCCTGAGAACATCTGTGCCCTGCGAGATTTATTACCTTTCTGCGGGGCTTGTAAGGCAAAGATGTTCTGCCAGGGATTTGGTTGAGGATAGCGACAGGGCAGGAAGTAGTCTGCACTCTCAGGTTTCTCATGCCCTCTCACCTGCCCCCCTCCCCGGGAGGCTATGGGAAGTTGCAACTTTCTGCCGAAATTCCTCACCATCTAGGAATAGCTTATTTTATCTATCGTTTCTGTACTGTGTTTTGTTACTGGTTTTTAACTGGTTTCTTGTTTCATTCTATTGTAAGCTGCTCCGAGCCCTGCTTACAGGGAACGGCAGCCTAAAAGTCCAAATAATAAATAAATAAATAAATAGCATGTTGGAAGTGAGCTGATGGCACTTAACACAAGAACGAGGAGGAGGAGGAGGAGGAGGAGGAGGAGGAGGAGGTGGAGGAGATTGTATTTATACCCTGCTCTTCACTTGCAGTCTCCTTTCCCTTCCCCTCCCCACAACAGACACCCTGTGAGGCAGGCGCAGCTGAGAGAGCTCTTTCCAGAACTGCTCGTGAAAGAACAGCTCTGACAGAACTATGGCTTGCCCAGGGTCATCCAGCAGCTGCAAGTGGAGGAGTGGGGGATCAAACCCAGTTCTCCCAAATTAGGGTCCATGCACTTAACCACTACACCAACTATTCCAAGCTTAAATTCACACTTGTAATCCTACATCGAGTTACAGCCTTCTAAATTCATTCAGGTCCACCTGCTTGGAAGGATGTAGACCAGGGGCGGCCAACCTTGCTTAACGTAAGAGCCACATAGAATAAACGTAAGAGCCACATAGAGATGTCTGAGAGCCGCAAGACAGGAACAAATATCACATACACGTTTTTATTTTTTAAAATATGCAAATTTGCTTTTTATTAACGTTAAATGGGACTGCCAAAAATAAAAACAAACGAGGAAAACCTGTTATTGATAATGATATTACTTGTTTGCTAATGATATTGAGAGAGAGAGAGAGAGAAAAAGAGAGAGATGGAAAGAAAGAATTAAAGAAGTGGAAAGAAAGAGAGAGAGAAACTAGGAAAGCAAATAGATGGGAGGGAGGAGGGAAGGAAGGAAGGATGGAAGGGAGAAAGAGAGAAAAAGCATGCCTCCCCTTTGCTTCCCCAGCCGCCCTGCCAGGAGCCGCACAATATGTGTGAAAGAGCCGCATGTGGCTCCCGAGCCACAGGTTGGCCACCCCTGATGTAGACTATTTAGCACTACATTGTCGGTCTATTTAAGATTAAACTGATTCCTGGTCTGTGTGCCGTGAAAGAACTACTAACATGCCATAAGATAGGAAGAATTAAAGGTTCACACAAGCCCAGGGCTACAAAGGAGGATGCCCAATGAATCTCTGTGGGATGAATTGGCCTGGTCTGGTCACCATGGTGGCAGGAACTGTGATCGTTCCCATTGGATCAATGCTATTGATTTCAACAAGAGCTACGCAAATCGTGTGCACAGGTTTTTAGCCAATCCAGTGCAGGTTTTCCCAGAAGGAAGTCCAATGGTGTTCAGTTGGGCTTACTCACCGGTAAATATGCAGGTAACTGCAGCCATACAGATTAGCTATATGCATGTCTATTCAGAAGTAAATTCCCGAGTCAAGCAATGGCAAACCATCTCTGTTCGCCTCTCACCTTGAAAACCCTCCAGGGTCACCGTAAGTCAGCTGTGTCTTGAAAGCCCTTTCCACCACCAAATCCAACTGCCTTTCCACGGGAATTTCCTCCAGTAAGCATGCCCAGGCTTGCAGCTGTTTAGTTCAATAGACCACATATGCACTCAGAAGTGCCCCTACATTGAATCAATCAAGTTGAATTTCCCCAACAGGTTGCTGCGGAGCTTTCCATAAAGTCACAACGATCTGTGGAACTGGGGCTGATGAATGTGAGACAAGGCCCAGATCACTGGGAGATCGATTCGTAAGCAGAAGGCGTGAATTCATTGAGCGAATTATCCGGTACGAATTATGCACTCAGCCGTTCTCCGGGGTATCAAAGGCTGCTTTGATACTTCTGAAAGAATCAGCAAGGATGTTTGACCTTTTGCTATCAGCCAAGAAAAGCTAGAGACTCACCGAACGCAACTCTAAAACTGAAGGTACAAGTAAGAAGAGGTTGTTCCCCCAGCCAATAAACCTTGTTAAAAGCCAATGAATGGTTTTACACAACCCGCACTTGAAGAGATCTAAATAGAAGCTAAAATAAGAAGTCTATTTTGTTAAAGAAAATGCTTTCCACATGCCTTGCTGTTAATCTGAATATATCTTTTCAGGCATCAGGTGTCACAGGTCTCAAGTAAACGTCTTGCAGTTCTTTAGACTACAGTGGTTGGAAAACCCACCCACTCCCCGACATAATATTAGCTGCAAAAGCCTATGGGTTGGATGAGACCACTGGAAAGGTTGGGGTTAATTCTTTCCCTGTAACAGGGTCCCCAGCATGGTGCCCCTGGGTGCCATGATGCCTTAACTGGTGACCGCCAAGTACTTTTAGAAAGTGGGGGGGGGGGGGCAAGGTGGGACATTTGCCCAGCAGGGCTGCTGACTGGCTGTGCCAATTCAAAGGCATCCTGGTTAACAGAACTTCTGCCTGAAATGCTGAGTTATATATAAGTTCGTTGCATGATATTTTGTGGTTGGCTCCGCCTCCTGAGGCAGCCATTTTGAGAGCAACCCTAAACAGATCCATTCAGAATCCTACTGAGGTATCTTGGGGCTTGCTCTCTGGAATGCGTTCTTAGGATTGCCTGTGTCAGGGTTCCAAAAATGTCCGTGGGCTCAAAAAGGTTGGGGACCCCTGCCCTACACTGTCTCCCCCAAATGCCTTCGTGAGGCTGCTTTACATTCAATATCGGTCTTTTTTCCCTACTGTATTTAAAACAGCCGAGACGGGCCAGTTTTTTGATAGTGTAAATAATGAACAGGGAATCATTAACACACACCCCTCCCAGGGGCCACGATCCATATTGGCAGGGGGGCAGCTGAAGTTAAAATAGACCCCCAGTTCACACCTGCCTGTACTTCAACAGATTCCTGACCAAAGTTTGAGTCCCGTGGAACCTTTAAGACCAATGAACTTTTATTTCTTGGTCCTAAAGGTACCACTGGAGTCAAACTCTGTTCTGCTGTTTCAGACCAACATGGCTACCCACCTGGATCTAGATTCCAGCTGATTGACACTACACACCGCAGGCTGAACACATTGAAAAGCTTCGCGTGGCAGTCTTCTGCAAGTCTGTACCGTCAGATGTCTGATGCCTCCTTCACACATGAACGCATAAACCCACCTGTCACTAGGGTCCCCCTGGGTTATTGTCCCCTGAGCAGTACCCAGTCCTGCGGGTCCTTGAGGTTAAAGGCATACAAATAGAGCAGAGTTTTAAATCTATACAAAGGTTTATTAAAGTATTTAAAAAAGGGTTCACTGTGCAGTAGTCGCTACAGCTTGGCAACAGAGAAAATAAAGAAGCTAACTGTTCTATCGAATGCAGCATCCCGTCTTGCAGCCTAAAAATCCAAGCAGTAGCGTAAAAGCGTTTTATATATTGCAGTCCATCATGATGAAGCGCAACGTATCAAAGCATACCAGCATGGCTTGGGCATAAAGTTAGTACAGCTTCCCTCTGCCACTCTTGGATCCAATCAGGAATCTCTCTTTATGGAACTTTCCAGAAGATGTGAAGGTCTCCTTCTAATTCCCCCCCCTTCCCATCTGGTTACACAACTGAGCACAAGTTCTCACGACAAACCAATTACATTCTTGAGTCTGGGCTTTAAAGAGATAAGGATGGTATCTGCAGGATGGTACAGAACATGGACATTTGTGAGCCAGACTAGGGCCTCTAATAATCACATTAACCCTTGAGGGAAATTAGGGTGCTTTCCTCACACCGCCTTATACCGAGTCAGACACTTGGTCCATCAAAGTAAGTATTGCCTACTCAGTCTGGCAGCGGCTCTCCACAGTCGAAGATCGAGGTCCTTCATATCATCTACTACCTGGTCCTTTTTAACTGGAGATGCTAGGGATTGAACCTGGGACCTTCTGAAAGCAACATAGATGCTCTACCGCTGAGCCATGGCTCTTCCTGGAGGAGGAGGAGGAGGAAGAGGAGATTGGATTTATAGCCTGCCTTTTAACACCCAAAAGAGCCTCAGAATGGCTTACAATGTCCTTTCCCTTCCTCTTCTCACAACAGACACCTGTGAGGTGGGTGGGGCTGAGAGAGCTCTCTCGAGAACTGGCCTTGAGAGAACAGCTTGTAACTGACCCAAGGTCACACCAGCAGCTGCATGTGGAGGAGTGGGGAATCAAACCCGGTTCTCTCAGATTAGCATCTGCGCTCCTAACCACTGCACCAAGCTGGTTCTCAGGCCTTCCACAGCAGGCTCAAGAGATTTTTATTCTAGTGATCCAAAAAGAGTGACAGTTGTTGCAGTTTCCCTGTTGGTTTTTAAAGGATATTTTAAGTTGTTTTTAAGTTGTGGCATTTTATGGTTTTGGATATAGATGTAATTTATCATTGTGGTTTGTTAGTCACTTTTTGTGCCTCAGTGAGGCAGAAACAACACCAAATTGACTAAATGAATGGTGGATTCTAATTTGGACAGCCGGGTTTGATTCCCCACTCCTCCTCCATATGAAGTCAGTTGGGTGACCTTGGGCCAGTCACAGTTCTCTCTGAACTCTCTCATCCCCGCCTACCTCACAAGGTGCCTGATATGGGGAGAGGAAGGGAAGGTGATTGTGAGCTGCTTTGAGAGTCCTAAAGGTAGAGAAAAGCGAGGTATAAAAACATACTCTTCTTCTTCTAATAAAAAAACCCCCAAAGCTGTTGGCCGGGCCATTTGCATCTCAAAGACTAAAGAGGCCAAATTCATATGTAAAGAAGGGAGAAGACGGCATGAAGCAGTACATGCATATTTTCACTGTACCTACCTTACTGGGCCGTTGTAAGAATTCTAGAACTAATGTACAAGGAACACTTTGAACATTCCACAGTCAACAAAAAAAGCATGTGGGCTGGAGAACGCTGTTGTGGAAATGAATAGAATATGTCAGATGCACGAATGTGTTCTAATGCGTCAGCAGTTTCACTGGACTGCCGCCATTAGCTGCCGCCCTGTGTCAATAGCACACGCCAAAGCCCATGCAGATTCAATGGCACTTGCGCATGATCGCATACTCTGCAAGTGACCAAAGTTCCCTGTCTCCCTTTGCGGGGCCCTGGCTATTCATTCTCACTGACAAAGCCGGTCAGAACAGATTTTTGTTAAAGAGACCAATCCATCATTGCCCTGATTGCTTCACCCAAATTTCCAGGTAGCTTATTTAAGACACTGGTTCTTACATGCAAAGCATGAATGGAATGCCTGCCATGCTGGAAAAAACTTCCCTCGGTCAACCTATCCGGAAACTTGATTGCCAGTTTAATGAGCGCTAGTCAACTGTAAAGACTCTTGGCGTTTGAGGGAGATTTATACAGGTAGAAAGAGATAACGGGCATAGGTATATAAATATCAGTCCATGCATGAATGTTGCAGACGTCCATTCATTTCCTTTTGTCTCGGAAAGCACCAGGGGAACAAAGACGGCAAGATGAAGACAAGGCAACTCCTTAACCCGGAGGACTTTGACCGGATTGGTAAGAAGAAGCGAAAAGGAAAATGGAGGTGAGTCGCTAGTGATCCTGGACTGATGTCCCGTTTTCTTGTCCTCCAGGACAGGCCAACAGGTGTGTCCTGACAGGTATGGCTTTTCCTGAAGTTTCTGCCGAGCTGCTGCATTCTTGGTACTGACAATTCAACACTATTTGTTAAGCCTAAGAAAAGATCCATGCTGAAGGATGGGGGGAGACACCACAGCGTCTGGCGCATCAAGGGGACAGTGACGTCACCCACTCCCCTCTGCGCACCAGAGATCCTGAAGTAAGAGAGGTCTGGCTGCTCTGGGTGTTCCCATGCATGCCAGGAGTGAACCCATAGGATCCTATGCCATTGGCAGCTCTAAGCAGGGCTCCTCTTACTGTCTTAATGTTTTTAGTTGCTTCTACCATCTCTGCAACCAGGTACTGGAAAAACTCCAAGTCTCTCTCTGTGTTCAAGTGTGGGAATTCAGGCCTAGATTTAGCAGCCATAGAAAAGCAGTGAAGCTGCAGGGCAATCCTACACAGTGTTGATTTCAATCGGCATAGAGGACTAGAGCAACTCCATGTAGGATCACATTGTTCCCATCCCCTCCAGTCCACTGAAAGCTGTGTCTGTCCCGAAGTATGTCTGTACATCCCCTGGCCTGGAAGTCATGCAAAATGCACAACGGGGTTCATTCTGTGGTCTGAGCCAGCAGTTGGAACTGCACATCTGTACCCCAGTCACAAAAATGATTATCATAGGGATCAAGTCCATGGGAAGGGGCCACGGTTGAAACACCTTAAATTTCTTACCGGCCTTATCGCTGGGGGTGGTGTTCAGTGAACGTGGCAATCATGTGTATTGAGAGCATTAGGGGTGGCACATTCTGCTGTGGAGACAGGTCAAGATGGGTAGCTGGGTTAGTCTGTCCTTACAGAGCAAGCGTCCAGTCACACCTTGAAGACTAACAACGTTTGTGGCGGGGGAGGAGCTTTTGTGAGTCACAGTCTGAAGAAGTGAGCAAGGACTCAGGAAAGCTCCTACCCTGCCCCAAACTTTGTCAGTCTTTAAGTTTCTACTGGACTCTTCCTCTTTTCTGCAGTCTCCTAATGTGCCCTGGTGTGAGACTTCTGAATCGAATCAATAAGCCAGACCTTTGATGAAGTAAAGAGTTCTTTTATTCTTAATGATGGTTCAGGTACTTCATGTTTGTTAGAGATACTTGGTTACAGGCATTAAGGCTTAATATACCCTCCACATTCAGGTAAGAGCAGGCATAGGGCCAATCAGAATAAACATAGAAAAAGCACGAAAACCCCTGACCATTTGGTTCCGAAAAGGCGCTAAAGCACTAAAAATTCCCCCCATGCCCCGTAGTGACCTCTACTTGCAATTCGCAGGCCAGGCACCTGGCTTAGAAAATAGTTCAACAGTTCTCCAAGGTTACAAAAACAGATAAAACACTCGAGTCTCCGGAGAGAAACAGGGAGGTGCCGAGAAGAGATAAACAGGCTGTTTATATGACGCGATGGAATGCAGCAAGCCACCCTCCCAGGGAGAAAAAGATACACTAAGCAGGACATGCAATAAAACCCAAGGCTAAACATAATTAAACGTAAATTATAGACACAGATAGCAGATACAAAAGAAGCAAATGGCAGAGACAGAAACTGGCTCTGACACCTGGTCCACCAACTCCAGTCTTGACAATGAGTCCCTCAGATCTTGGGCAACTGTCTTTTGCTGGCGCCAAAAGCAGAGAGTCTTGACTCCAACTGAACATATGGGCCCATCTCATGTGCACGGCACGCCTTGGCCATGAAGGGGCACTCTTTGCTTCGGTTTTCTCGCTCTCCTTTCTGGAAGTTCCTTGTCTTAAACAGTGGAGCTTTTTTTTTTTCATACCCCCCTCCCAGGTAAAAGGGGGAAAGAATGTTCAGGTCTCAGTGCGAAGGAACCGAGATGCATGCCAAAATGCATTGCCAAATATGCTGCCAGCTCCTTAAAAGGATGAAATCTTTATTAAAGGCATTAAGCGCAGGGGCTATTAAGGAAATGAATATTTTGAAGATGTCAGGAGCTACATTAAAGGTCCTTTTTCTCCTTACTGTGCAAAAAAGACTCTGAGCAAATGTCCAATGGCCAGTCTGGTGTAGTGGTTAAGTGCGCGGACTCTAATCTGGGAGAACCGGGTTTGATTCCCCACGCCTCCACTTGCACCTGGCTGGATGACCTTGGGCAAGCCATAGCTCTGGACCAGCGGTTCCCTCAAGGACAGCTTGGGAAAGAGCTCTCTCAGCCCCACCTACCTCACAGGGTGTCTGTTGTGGGGAGGGGAAGGGAAAAGGAGTTTGTAAGCCGCTCTGAGACTCCCTTGGGGAGTGGAGGGCGGGGTATAAATCCAATCTCTTCTTCTTCTTCTTCTCTCAAGGGCAGTCCTCGAGAGAGCTCTCTCAGCCCCACCTACCTCACAGGGTGTCTGTTGTGGGGAGGGGAGGGGAAAGGAGTTTGTAAGCCGCTCTGAGACTCCCTTGGGGAGTGGAGGGCGGGGTATAAATCCAATCTCTTCTTCTTCTTCTTCTCTCAAGGGCAGTCCTCGAGAGAGCTCTCTCAGCCCCACCTACCTCACAGGGTGTCTGTTGTGGGGAGGGGAGGGGAAAGGAGTTTGTAAGCCGCTCTGAGACTCCCTTGGGGAGTGGAGGGCGGGGTATAAATCCAATCTCTTCTTCTTCTTCTTCTCTCAAGGGCAGTCCTCGAGAGAGCTCTCTCAGCCCCACCTACCTCACAGGGTGTCTGTTGTGGGGAGGGGAGGGGAAAGGAGTTTGTAAGCCGCTCTGAGACTCCCTTGGGGAGTGGAGGGTGGGGTATAAATCCAATCTCTTCTTCTTCTTCTTCTTCTTCATTGGTTTTTTTTTCCCCTTAGTGCATTAGGAACTGCTTTTTTTCCCAGGTGCTCCAACAAAAGTCCAGTGATGCTTATTTTATGATTTAGAACAAATGTGGAGTCCAGGGGCATCTTTAAAACCAACAAGGGTTTGTTCAAGGTATGAGCTTTTGTGTCCATGCACACTTTTTTCAAATGTATTGGAATGGCCGGTAAGGTTCAAACTTACAGCCCGAGAATGAACAGCAGATGAACATGTAACACGACGATGTTCAAGATAGGCAAAGTGAAAACTAAATAACAATTTAGTTTTGTTCAACTAAATAAGAAGTTAAGGCTATACGGTCAACAGCTGTAAAGCAATAAATATGTCAAAATGGCAGATAAATGTCCAAAGGTGTCTTTTCTAATTGTGGGAAGTGACTGAGACTCTTAATTCTGCTCTCAGGCGTGGAGGACACTTAGCAGCCTTTTTTTGAGGGGGGGTGTAATGTTATGGCAGCAGATCTGTTAGTCTTTAAGGTGTTTCTGGACTCTTGCTCTTTTCTGCTGCTGCAGACAAACACAGCAACCCGTCTGAATCTGTCTCCGTAGGAGAATATGGTTTGAACAGCTTTGTTTTGTTCAAACAGGTTTGCTTTGTAGCCTTAACTGTAAGCCGCCTCGATCAGGTCCCTGGAGAGGAGGCATAAGAAGCAGTAGTGTTGCCAGCTCTGGGCTGGGAAATTCCTGGAGATTCTGAGGCTGAAGCCTGGGGAGAGTGAAGTCTGGAGAGGTGAGGAAGCTCCGCAGGGATGGGATGCCACAGAGCCCACCCTCCAAAACTGCTCTTTTCCCCAGGGGGAACTGATCTCTGTCACCTGGAGATCAGTTGTAATTCTGGGAGGTTTCCAGGCCCCACCTGGAGGTTGGCAACCATAAAAAGGAGGTCCCCTTCCCCGTTCATTACCACAACTGGGCCAAAACTGTTGTTCTGCACAGAGTTGCAGAGTTGCAGATCCCTCCTGACAACCAGCGGGGGATGGGGGGACTTACTGGGAGAAAGAGGAAGGTTCAGGCCACTGTGCTGGCATTGCACAGGAAGTGACATCATCATGCTGTGATAGGGTTGCCAGTCCCCAGGCCGCAGCAGGGATCCTCACCCATTTTCGGGGTTTCAGCCCGTCGTCATCCAGCTGGCCAGTGGGGGAAACCCTGCCCCCAAAGCGCCACATCCCTGCAGGACATCCCCAGTGTGATAACGTCACCCGGAAGTGACATCATCATCATGTCATAGCAGTCGCATGGGACACTCTGTTTTAAGGGCAAAACTCCATGGTAAATTTAGCCTAAAACCATAGAGTTTTGCTTTCAAAACAGAGCGTCACCATGTGATGACAGCAACATGATGATGTCATTTCCGGGTGCTGTCATTGCATCGGGGATGTCCTGGAATGCCCCCCAAATCCCCCCACCATGTGGCGAGGGGACCTGGCAACCCTATGCTGTGGCGTTGCTGCGACTCTCTGGTATTTGGGCAAAAACTCTATGATAAAAAACAGATTCTGCCATAGAGTTTGGCCCAAATACCAGACCGTCACCCAGATGTTGCTGGCGTGATGATGACACTTCCTGTGCAAGGCTGGCAATGTGGCCTTTCTCCTGGTAAGTCCTCCCTCCAGCCAGCTGATTGACAGCTGGGGGGCAGGGCCTGGAGGTGGGGAACCCCAGACTCCACCAGGGAGGTCTGGCAACTCTAGTTCTGCATTTTGTTCAGAACCTGGAGCTCTGCAAGCAGTACCAACAGTGTGTGGTGCCTTCCTTCAAGCATTGGCACAACTTTTCTGTGGCTTCCTCCCATGCTGGCATGGTAGCATTTAAGAGGGGGAGCTGTTTGACATCTGAAGATGCTACTCTGATAAAGATGATATGCCATCTTGTAATGGGGTATGATGGTTGCTGATTTTATGTTTTAACTGTTTTGATGCTATTGTATATTTATTACATGGTGGCAGCCGCCCTAAGCCTGCCGGAAAATGGGGTGGGCAAGATTTAGATAGATAGATAGATAGATAGATAGACAGACAGACAGACAGACAGACAGACAGACAGACAGACAGATATGTGGGTGGGGCCTGCAGATGGGTAAAATGTCCAGCTGGGCCCTCCCAGATGACAGGAGGCCAGCACTGTCAATCTGTCGTAACCCAGCCTACTACAATGGGTCACCACAAGCACTAGAAATATGAGCAAAACCAACAATCTGTAATCTGTGTGTTTGCATCAAGTAAGAACTAGCATGGTGTCGCGGTTAAGAGTGGCAGAAACTAATCTGTAGAACCAGGCTTGATTCCCCACTCCTCCTCCACATAAAGCCTGCTGGGTGACCTTGGGCCAGTCTCAGTTCTCTCAGAGCTCTCTCAGCCCCACCTTCCTCAAGATGCCTGTTGTGGGGAGGGGAAGGGAAGGCAATTGTAAGCCACTTTGAGACTCCTTTGGGTAGAGAAAAGGGGGGTATAAAAACCTTCTCATCTCTCTTCTTCTTCTTCTTCTTCTTCTTCTTCTTCTTTTCTGGTAGTGCATTGATGCAAAGGTGGTGCGGCAGGAAGCTTTCTGCTGCATTGTGGCTCAAAAACAACCACCCATGGGGCAAGTATAGGGTTGTCAGCTATGGGTTGGAACAATCTTGGAGATTTGGGGGGGTGGAGTGTGGAAAGGGAGGGATTTGAGGATGGGAGGGACTTTAGTGGGGTGACATGGCCATAGATCCCACCCTCCAAAGCAGCCATTTTGTCTGGGGGACTGATCTCTGTTGGAATCCCAGGAGATCTCCAGTCACCACCTGGTGTTGGCAGCCCTGTGCAGGTCGTTCCTAAAAAGGAGATGCCAGTGTCCATGCCAACTGATCTGGCTGCCACTGCTGAGAGACAGAGCAGGACAAGGTTTGGATGTAAAGTGTGTGGCAGAGCATAGAAATCCAAAATACTAGAGTGGCGCGCTCTCCTTGTTTTCTAGTCTGTTTGGGGAGATCCATTAATGTTCCTCAGCAGGATTTACAGGGTGCGGCTACTCTTGCTCTCAACAGCAACAACAACAAAAAGTCTTACAATACAGCGCCGACGGCTGGCCATGGTTGGTGGTACAAGGGCACTGCAGAGCACTCCTGATTCTGTGGGCAAGAGGATCTGGGAGGGGAAGGGTGAAGAGAATTGTCTCATTCAGGCAGGCCCATAGTTACAGTGGGGCATTTCGGGGCCTGGCCCCCCAACTTACTGCCAAGGGCCTGGCCCCCCCCAACTTCCCATCCAGCCCAGGCCCCCCGACTTCTAATTTTTTATTTTATTTGTGGCACTCCCTTGGGGGGGGGGTGTTGGGGTGACTGTGCGGGGTGCCCCCTGATTTGTCTAAAGCCCCCACACACACTTTAAAAATCCTGGCTACAGGTCTGCCCTCAGGTACACTGGGCAGTTGACCCCACCCTCTCATTGGTTAGATGTTGAGCCTTTTTGGCCCTTGCTTGTCTTCTGTCTTCATCTTAGAGAGGACCTCGCTTCTTCTCTCTCTTTCCTGGGCTTGGAGCTGGAGCAAGTCAACCTTTTCAGAGTTAATCTGTTCACAATAAGTTAAATGTACCTACGTGGATATGCCGTGTAAGATGTGCTTCTGTTGTTACCATTGGAGTCAGATCATCTTTGTAATTTGTTTGAACAGCATTTCCCCCTTAACCGGAAAGGATGGAGGATCAGGGATACTGCAAAAAAAAGTCTCCATGCTTCCAGGTCAAGTGATATTGCTTTTTACATTTTACCCAATAGTGCCAACGGCTGGTCGTCACTGGTGGTGCAAGGGCCCTGCTGGGCACTGTTGATGCTACACCTACGCAATGTAGAGCCCATCACATAAAAGGAAGAAGGGGCAGGAAGGGAAGAGAGAAGAAGCAAATTCAGGTTCCAACTCACAGACAACCGTACCCAGTTGATCAATAGATCACAGGCCGCTATACGGTCTTGAAAAACGTTGATTGCCTTTGCTATAGGTGAGTGGTAGATCAAGGAATGCAGAAAAAGGTGGCCAATTTGAGAATGTCCTTGATACTTTGCGCTCAAGCACTCAAGCGCGCTCAAGGGCTCAAGTGTTCAAATGCTCAAGTACTCAAGGGCTCAAGTGTTCAAATGCTCAAGTACTCAAGGGCTCAAATGTTCAAATGCTCAAGTGTTCAAATGCTCAAGTACTCAAGGGCTCAATACTCAGGGGCTCAAGTACTCAAGTATTCAAATGCTCAAGCCCTCAAGTATGCTCAAGCGTTCAAATGCTTAAGTGCTCAAGTGCTCAAGTACTCAAGGGCTCAAGTACTCAAGGGCTCTTCCCCCTTATGTTGGAAGCTCTGTGGGTCTAAAGCTACCTACTACCATAATTTTTGGCAATGTATATATAGAGAACATTTTTGGAAACAGGTTTTAACTAAAATTGAATTGTTAACTGGGCATTCCATACCTTTAGATCCGGCGGTTCTGTTGCTCCACTTTAAACCTCCAGACTGTCTGCCTCCTGAAACAATAAAACTTGCAAACATTTTGCTTATAGCCGCATCCGTTGTTATAGCATAGAACTGGAAAAATGAAAACGCTCCTACCATAGTCCAATGGCTGAACAAAGTTTGGGATTTTTATTCGTTAGAAGAACTTTCTGTTTTTTCAAACAGTAACGAAAATGAAAGGGAACTGTTAAACCCTATCGAGAAATGGGACCCAGTGTTAACCAATGTTGAGTTAGACCACTTTGATTGGGAACATGTTATGGATGCTAAATTCGAAATTTTTATCTGTGGGTGATAGTATATAGATAATCAACACTGATGTATTCTTTGGACGACGATAGTAGTTTGAAATACCGGGAATGTTGTAGTAACTTCAAAGTTTGTTGGTGTTATTAACAGTGTTGTATTTTTCAAGTTTCTTCTTTGTTATATATGGCTCCTATTTGAGCCTCATTGTAAAGGCAGTGATTGTTTTTTCTATATTTACAGCAGTGCTTGCTCTCAAGTTGTATTTTGCTGAGTTAAAATAAAATAAACAATTGAGGAGGGGAAAGTACTCAAGGGCTCGAGTACTCAGGTGCTCAAGTACTCAAGTGTTCAAATGCTCGAGTACTCAAGGGCTGAAGTGCTAAAGTGCTCTAATACTCAGGTACTCAAGTACTCGAGTATGTTGCACTCAAGTGATCACCATCTCCTGGTTGTCCCCGGCCCCAAGGATGTCCGGCTCGCCTCGAGGAGGGCTAGGGCTTTTCCTGCCCTGGTCCCAGCCTGGTGAAACATACTCCCTCTTGAGATTAGAGCCCTGCAGGATTTGTTGCAATTCCGCAAGGCCTGCAAGACGGAGCCTGCAAGACGGAGCTGTTCCGCTGGGCCTCTGGATGAGGCAGCGGACATCCAAATCTATCTCGGCCTCCCCTGCTTGCAATGCTGGCCAAATGGAGCATTGCTGCTGACAACATTACATCCAGCTCAAAAAGATACTGACAAGTGCCCTCCACAGGCCCTCTACGCCTGAGAAGAGATAGTTAAGACCCTGTTACTTCTCACAATAGAAAAAAACACCTTTAGACATTTATCTGCTATTTGGACGTATTTATTGCTTTACAACTGCTGACCATATAACCTTGACTTGTTATTTAGTTTTTTCACTTTGCATAACAAACATCATCATGTTACCTGTTAATTTGCTGTTAAATCCCTGTCTAAGTTCAGAACCTCATCTACCATTCCAATTGTATCTGGAAAAGTGTGCCTTGCACATGAAAGCCCATACCTTGAATAAACCTTTGTTGGTCTTAATGGTGCCCCTGGACTCTCAGTTTGTTCCCCCCCTATTTGTGTTTGATTTGCGTCTAATGAGAAACATGGTTTGAATTGTTTGATTATATTGTTAACTTTGTGATTTGTAACCCGCCCTGAGCCTGCTTGCGGGGAGGATGGGATAAAAATGGAATGAAATCAATAGTTACTAAATAAATGGTTAGTAAATAGTTAACGTGACGACCATTGTCCAGTCTGACCCTAAGAAAACAGCATCCGAGTGGTTTACGAGGCCGGAGATTCCCTCTAGTCTGGCGTCATCTTTCCAGATGCTTCGAGAACCGGGCGTTCCCCCCAGCCTTTTTGAGCCTGCTTGCACCTTTGGAATTCTGAAACACTGCAGTGGGCGCAGACACAAAATGGCTGTCACGGCTTACCTTCAGTCCCGTAGTGAAGAATATTATTAGCATCTGCACAGAATCTTCAATGGCCAATCAGAGCCCTGCTGGACAAAGGATCCACCTGGCCCTGACCACTTCCTAAAAATGTTTGGCAGGTGCCTGGAAAGACTGGTGGGTGCCATGGTGCCCATGACCACTTGTTGGGGACCCTTGCTCTAGAAAGTTTGGAAGCAGGTGAGGAGCATTCCATGGCATTTATCCCCGGTGTCTGGTAGCTGGCCTAGCTAAGGACCACTGATAGGCCCATCCTCCACCTGTTTGTCCAATCGCATCCTAAGACCATCTCAGCCAATGGCCACTGCCACCACTTGTAGCAATGAATTCAATACATTAATTTGGTGTGGTGGTTAAGTGTGCTGATTCTAATCTGGGAGAACCGGGTTTGATTCCCCACTCCTCCACTCGTATGTGGATGACCTGGGCAAGACGTAGTTCTGTCAGAGCTGTCCTTGAAAGATCAGTTCTCGAGAGAGCTCTCTCAGCCCCACCTACCTCACAGGGTGTCTGTTGTGGGGAGGGGAAGGGAAAGGAGGTTGTAAGCCACTCTGAGTGAAGAGCTGGGTATAAATCCAATCTTCTACTTCTACTTCTACTGCTACTGCTGTTGCTGCTGCTCCTGCTTCCCACTGCTTACCCAGCACAGGTTTGCAAATAGCTACTCACTGAGGGGTCCCCAGGGCAATAAGCCAAGGAAACTTTACAAAAGCTAGATCATTTTCTTTTACACCTTGGAGGACCAGCACAGGAGTGTGGGGGCTAGTAACAAAAAAGTCAACCATTTTTTTTTTTTTGCAGATTTGCTTGCAACAGTCATATTCCATTTATTATTTCACAAGAATTTATGTGGCTGAGATTCTACAGGGGCTCCTTCAGTGCCGGTCACATTGTCCAAGTCCCCTCCGTTCCGCCCCCTCGATGAAGTCCGCGTCCCAGTGACGCACCCCTCCCAGATAAATGAATCAGCTGATTCGATTGCAGCAAGGAGGCTAAATTTATTATGCCCCCTTTTAGCAAATGCAATCCTGGCTTCTCCTTGGCAATAATAATAGATGTCATATCGATTCCCTTGAGACAAAAGGATGGGCTTCTGTGCTTTGCCAGACATGACCCGTCTCCCCCACCACCGCCGCCCCATACCTCCCAACTCAGCTCGCTTCCATTTCCCTGATAGGAAATGGCTTTATCTTTGATTAAAAGAGAGACTTTAATCAAATAGAGTGTATTGTCAAGCAAGGGCCAAGATTCCAGTACTCTTGGCTACAGCACAGGAATAACGTAAAGTCAATGCCTCCCCCGCCTGAAACGCATTACCGGTCACTGCATACGTGACAGCCATCTCAAATAAGGAGGGCGCCCTTCACTGACGTTACTTTGCATGCCCTCTTAGATTCTTCCTGAGAGAAGACCCCACGGCACATCTCCGGATGCTTCAGGGCCTATATGGTCAGGGGCCTGCCTACTTGAGGGACCGCCTTTCCCCATATGTGCCCCAGAGGGCACTGAGGTCAAGCACCCAGCATCGCTTGGCTATTCCCGGTCCGAGGGATGCGTGGCTGGCCTGTACCAGGGCCAGGGCTTTCTCGGTGGCGGCCCCATACTGGTGGAATGAGCTCCCGGATGACATCAGGGCCCTGCGGGATTTGTTGCAGTTCCGCAGGGCCTGCAAGACAGAGCTCTTCCGCCAGGCTTTCGAATAGAAGCCGCCACCGGGGAGATGGCAGGACAACATCGCCCTGGTTCCACAGGCCAAACCTTCTGTTGCCGCTACTCTCCAGAAGCACGTAGATGCAGCCAGGACGGCTCTGCGAGTCGTTTTATCATTGTTGTTTATTTATGCTTTTAAATTGTAAACCACTTTGGTGGCATGTTCTGTTGTGAGCCGCCTTGAGCCAGTTCGCTGGAAAGGCGGGATAGAAATGCGAAAAATAAATAAATAAATAAATAAATAAATAAATAAATAATATTTCTCCCTGTAGGAGCTGCAGTATAGGTTTCAGTGAGGTTCTCACCACCCGTCGTTTGTAAAGAGAGACGATGTGAAACTTGTGGAACAGACCACTCATTTCTGTTTCTTTTACAAAGGGTTGGATAAATGCATGGAGGAGAGGCCTTACAAAGCCCGTGTTCTTATGACCGCTCAAATCACATGGTGTTCCTCATATCACACGATATGCCGGATTTGTACCGCTTGACCCAGGTTAGGAGGAGTCCCTTCTTGGAATGGTCTCCCACAAGGGGGGGGGGAATATTTACCCATGGAAAACTAGCAGATTGTGAAGAGAATACTTCTCCCTGCCATCTTTTCATCTGTATTCATAAGGCTGGATCCAGTCAGCTTTTTCACTAGCTACAAAGAGAGGAGTGAGTCCTCCTTGGATGACCAAAAACGCTATTGTGGGTATCATGGGACCAGTCAAAGCAAAAGCCATATGGAACAGGGGCCGTGAAAAGGAAATGGGGTCAGGCTGAGTGAAAAAGTTGGCTGGATCCAACCCATGCCGGTTTTTCAACTGAAGAAATAAATAATCATGCAGTCTCCCATTTCTAGTGTGACACAGTACCGTCCAGCAGGAACTGCACCACATAATCCTGATCAGGGGTCATTTCGTAGAAAAAAGGTGCAGGAGCTCATTAGCCTAACTCATTAGCATAAATTATTTGCATGTGCCACACCCCTTGACATTACCTGAAGTGTGTCAGAAGGCAACACCCACTGCTCAGGCTCCACCCCAAAAATCTCCAGGTCTTTCCCAACTCAGAGCTGGCGAGCCAGCTTTACACTTTGACTAAAGACACTTTAGGTTTCCTTTGCTCTTGCAGGGAAGCCACACTACAACAAGCATGAAAATACAGATCGAGTTCGTATGCTTTTGCTTTTTTCCACAGTGCATCACCATATGTGCCCGCTCCTGGGCTTGTTACTCCCGGAACGGCGCTCCTGTGCGTTCCTGCTTGAAATGACCCCTGATCGTGATGTCTGTCTAGTGTGGTTTTATGAATAAACTTGGGTTAACCGTCTGATGCCCTGAGTTGAATGGCCCAGCCTAACTTGATCTTGGCAGATCTCGGAAGCTAAGCAGGGCTGGCATTACTTAGTACTTGGATGGGAGACCACCAAGGAAGTCCGGGGTTGCTACGCAGAGGCAGGCAGTGGCAAACCACCTCTGTTTGTCTCTTGCCTTGAAAACCCTTGAAACCCCACAAGGGGTCCACTGAAACTGGAGGACACTTTCCACCTTCAACCAACTGATGGCTCGTGAGCCTACAAAGCAACCATACCAGATCAAAGTCCAAGATGCTTTAAAGCCTGTGAATGATGTCCCCTTCAAGGACAACAACTTATGGTTCCCAGCTGGGAAGCCTAACCACAGACCATGAGGTCAGATGACCTTGCAAGAGACACTTCAGCCACCGGACTGCTGGAATGCAGAAGATGCTCGCCCCTAAATGGTTTCCTTTCAATAGCACAGGCTACAGCCACTGACAGAAGTAATTACTTTCCTTTTGGCCTTCAGCAGAGTGCTGCGCAAGCAGATCAAGATGTTCTGGACTCCATGCTAATGAATGAACACGCACACACACACACACACACAGACACACACACATATATATATATTTCACCCAATAAAGCTAATTAGTTTCAACAGGATTTGTCAAAAGTATTTCTTGGGATAAGCTCAGTCCTAAAATTCCACAGCGTCAAGTCACCATTTTGCTGTTTTGAGTATGCAGGTGGCAGGGGCAATGGAATGGTGTCGCAGCTGGAGTGTCGGACTAGGATACGGGAGCCCCAGGTTCAAATCCCCACTCCGCCATGGAAAGTTGCTGGGTGGCCTTGGAGCAGTCACACACGCTGAGCCTAACCTACCTCACCAAGCAGTGGTGAGGACAAAATGGAGGAGAGCCTCGGCTAGCTCACAGGGTTCTTGTTGTAAGGATCAAATGGAGGAGGGGGAGAGCAATGGGGTATGCTGCTTTGGGTCTCCGTTGGCAGAGAAAGCTCAGGTTGAGGCACAGAGTAATGTACAGTGGCTGCTGGTAGAGTCAAGGCAATGAGGGCAGCTGATGGGACTCAGGAGACAGGACCTTCAGCCAGTGCTGGACTTGGGTGGGGAGTCCCGGTCCCCAGACATCTCGGTTTAAATGTTGGGGATTGGGCAAATTCAGACTGGAGCTTGAGATAGACAAGCTTCACCCAGCTCACCTCCACCTTTTGTTCTTCAGCTTTCTTCTCCCTGCCCACCGCATGATGGGTATTGTAGTTCTCAGAATTTGGGACGTTACTGATAAAGGGGATTCCCCCCAACAAGATCATTAAATCCAGAGTCTTAAATTATCTAACTGCATCACGGCTGCCCTCTGGCCAGGGATCCTGCAGGGTTTTTTGTCATCTTCTGGGCATGGAACAGGGGTCATTGGGGGTAGGAGGGAGGTATTGATGAATTCCACTGCATTGTGCAGGTGGTTGGACTAGATGACCCTGGAGGTCCCTTCCAACTCCATGATTCCATGATTCCTGTGGCAGCCATTTTGGGACAGCCATTTTGCTGCTGCGCCCACCATGCTGGGTCAGAATTCCAAAAGTGCCCAAAGGCTCACTGGAGACCCCTTTCTTAAATAATGGGGAACAGAATAGTATAAGGGTTAGAATGTTGGATGTCTTAGTGAGGAAGTCCAGGGTTGTCTTCCAGTCTCCACACCACTTTAAATTGTTTCAAAATCTTGATCATATTCTCCCGGCACATAGGATCTCATAATCTTAAAACAATCATAGTCGATATCTCAATATCAGCCAGGGAATATTGTATCAGAGTTTCAAGACTGGGCTCGGGTACTTGGCTATTATTGAATAGTTAAACGTTTGGCATGCCAGTGGGAGTAGTGAAATTTCCTTAGGGAGATTTCGGTTAAATTGGCCATCATGTGGAAATGGATCTTCAGCCAAAGGGCAGGGAACATTTCTTTTCAAGACAAGTTCATGATGCCAGTTGCTTTTACTTTAGGAAGAGTGAGCAAAGGGGGGGCTGAATTTTTTACATGGATCCAAGGCTCATTTCCTAGCAGGAGCTCCTTTGCATATTAGGCCACACACCCCTAATGTAGCCAATCCTCCAAGAGCTTACAGAGCTCTTCTTACAGGGGCTACTGTAAACTCTTGGAGGATTGGCTACATCAGGCGTGTGTAGCCTAATATGCAGAGTTGCTCCTGCTATGAAATGAGCCCTGCATGGATCCATGCCACAACTTGTAGCAGTCCTGATAGCCTAGCTCAGTCAGGTCAGAAACTAAGCAGGGTTGGAACTTGGGTGGGAGACCACCGAGGAAGACTGGAGCTGCTAAGCAGAGGAAGACAATGGCAAAGCCACCTCTGCTCATCTCTTGCCTTGAAAACCAACGCTCCCTCTAAGCTGTGGAGTCTTGTGAGCAAAAATTCTACTTGGTGAGCTACTGGCATTAAAGTTGTGAGTGAGCGATTTGGCTGCTGGAGAAATTAAGTTGCTCTGGAGCCCTCCTTCCTAAACTAAGACAAAAATGTGTGAGCCAGAGGCTAAAAAACTGTGATTTAACTCACACTAACTCAGCTTAGAGGGGCCACTGTTGAAAACCCCATGAGGTGAAACTTCCTGGGTCTGCTGTAAGTCAGTGGCAACTTCACGGCATCTTTTACCTTCACCTTCTACACTCGCATAAGTTGATTTCATGAATGTAGCAATATCTCTTGTGTACTGTTTTCTGGGATCAACGCCTTGGCACGTCTCTGCTTGAATAATAGGTGAGATTGCTTCTGCAGATTTCATTGACTAAGGATCTTCTACTCTGAATATTGTGGGATCTAACAGAAGTGGACCCTGACCTGGATGGCCCAGACTAACCCGATTTTGTTAGGTCTCAGAAGCTAAGCAGGGTCAGCCCTCATTAGTACTTGGATGAGAGACCACCAAGGAAGTCCAGGGTTGCTACGCAGAGGCAGGGGGTGGCAAACCACATCTGAACATCTCTTGTCTTGAAAACCCTACAGGGTGGTCGTAGATCGGCTGTGGCTTGATGGCACGCCATGGCTGCATTTTCTGTCCCCCCTGAGAAGAAAAGCAGGGCTTAAATATCTAAATTAAATCACGTTAAATGCATCACAGGATTATCTAACGACTGGAATGAGGGCTCCTCACAGCCCAGTCCAGCAGGATTCAAGGCTGTACATGCATAGATGTTTTGAATCTGATGGTCAATAGATTCAAGACAGAATTTAATCAACAAGTGATTAAAAGGGAGAACTCTCTGCCAAAGGATGTAGTGATTGAGATGACATTAAAAGGGGAATTCCATGAATTCATGGAGGATAGGTCCATCAGCGAAAGGGAACCTATATTATCAGAAGCAGTAAAGTCCTGAATACCAGTACCAGGAGGCAACGCCAAGAGAAGTTCTCAGCCTCTATGCCCTGTTGTTAGCTCTCCAGAATGACTGGTTAGCCACTGTGTGAGACAGGATGCTGGACTCGATGAACCAGTGGTCTGATCTAGCAAGGCTCTTCTTACATTTTCATTTAAAGAGAGCCAGGTCGTGCCTGCCCTGACCTGGATGACCCAGGCTAGCCGGATCTCATCTGATCTTGGAAGCTAAGCAGGGTCAGCCCTGGTTAGTACTTGGATGGGAGACCACCGAGGAAGTCCAGGGTCACAATGCAGAGGCTGGCAATGGCAAACCACCTCTGAACATCTCTTTCCTTGAAAACCCTATGGGGTCCCCATGAGTCAGCTGGGACTTGGTGGCACTTTCCACCAGCAAGGCATGCTTTGCCGCTCTCTCCAGAAAACTATTCCCCAACCGATTGCGTCATGTGGCCTAAGTTTTCCTACAGACCTTCCACTGGAACTGCAAAAATATCTGAACAGGAAGCTGGGAGACATCAAACTCATCCAACCACCCGTCAGCCCAGTAGAATAAGTCTCCAAGGTCTAGGGTGGACAAGCAACACACAAGGAACCCATTCTGCATTGACTGGTCTGGGAAGGAAAGCCCGTACATTGACTGTGAAACCCAGCATACTGCAAATGATGCTAGACATGTTCTGGTGTACCTCTGCAGTCCATGTAGGACTTGTTGTTACCCCGTCAGAATGTACCCTAGAAGACTCCTAGCATTCCCCTGTGGCCAAGTATTGGAGGGCAAGGATGGTAATGTCCCAAATGCTCTCTTTCAGGCACCTGGTCTCACGTTCCTACCCTTCTCATCAAAGAAACTCCTGAGACACTTCTGAGGAATGCTATTGCATTAGACGTTTGACTGTTCCATTCTCAACTGGCTGGTCAAATATAAGCGACCAATGATCTAATGGCAGCTGTAGTTGGGAGTCCACCCAAAAGTCATGTAAGACACTGGATTCTTATCACAAACAAGGGGTGTCACCCTGCCAATTTTACCATCTTATCTTCTGGACTGCAAAATAAACACAGTCTGGAGGATTAGTCGAAGATCTGCCGACATTTTTTAAAGCCGGGCCAGCATTAATAGGAAGAGGGGAAAGCCCCATCCACAAATCAACTTTGGAAACCAGAGATCTCTTTTCGCGAGTCCTCGCATTTCTTTCCCAGCTCATCGAAAACACAAATGTACTGCATGCTGCAATTCAGCTGAACTGGAGTAACTTGAAGAACTTCGCACGATCCTCTTTTGAAAGGCTTAATTTTCCTGTTTTCCATTTGTTCATTCTCTGTTAATGGTTTCATGATGTTACAAGAGAGGGTGTCCTTGCCTTCAAATGGACTCGGGATAGATGCCAGAGAGTACATACAGTTTTAGTCAAAAAAGCTGAGAAGGGTCTGAGGTTTCATCTGAAATTCTTCCTGCACGTCCGTAGAAACTTTTGATCGCTTCAATAAAGGTGGCATTGCTGGCCACCCTTGCACGGTGATTCCCCACTATGATGGGCATGGGCACTGGGTCACCTGCCAATGTGTCTCCTGGTGCCCATTTCCAAAGAAAAGAGCCATCCCTGCCTTTCCTGTGCCTCAGCGGAGTGGGAGGTGCTTCAGAAGACCCGCATGGGGTATCCTTTCCACCAATGGTCCCTCTAAGCTGTGGAGTCTTGTGAGCAAAAATGCTACTTGGTGAGCTGCTGGCATTAAGGTTGGGAGCGAGCAGTTTGGCTACTGCATAAGTTAGTTTGCCCTGGAGCCCTACTTCCTGAGCTGAGACAAAAATGGGTGAACCGGAGGCTAAAAAACTGTGAGCTAGCTCACACTAACTCAGCTTAGGGGGGGACCCTGCTCTCCACATCTGCAGGAAGCACAAATTCAGAAACATCTGCCTCCATCAGAGGAAGAGGCTTGGCGTGGATTCTTCCAGTGTTTCATATCTGACTCCACCCCTCACTGTTGTAATAGCCCTTAAAAAAAAACATTCATTTTGTGGTTGATTCTGTGCCCCTGCCCTGTGGCAGCTATTTCATGGTGGCCCCTCCCACCTATTTAGTGCCCACCGGCTCAACAAATTCGGGGACCACTGTTGTGGAGTAAACCAACCAAATCCAGAATGGGTCTTTAGAGAGGAAGGCTTTTCCAGCTGGGGAGAATCACTAGATGGATGGAACAGGTTTGACTCCTGCCTTCCTTTATCCCCCATAAGTGCCAGATCCTTATTCCTTCCTATGGGGAAAAGAAAAGTGTTGCTACTGTTTTTAGACATATCTTTAACACGAACAAACACCTTTCTGGCCTGTAAATCAGAGGAGGACACCTCCAAAGGATATAGCATATACGGAACATTTCACAAGTTTATGCAATGCTCTTGCATTGGGTATAAGCACTGGGTATACTGCTCTTGGAGCTGCAGTGGCTCAGAGGTTAAGACGCTGAGCTGCAGACCGGAAGATCAGCAGCCTGGCAGTTCGAGACCCGAGTGCCGCATGACAGAGTGAGCTCCCGTCTCTGGCCCCAGCTCCTGCCAGCCTACCAGTTCGAAAGCAAGAAACTGCAAGTAGAGAAACAGGTACCGCTTCAGTGGGAAGGTAACAACATTCTGTGCACCTCGGCGTCTAGTCATGCCGGCCACATGACCACAGAGAAGTCTTTGGATGACGCTGGCTCTTTGCCTTGGAAACGAATATGAGCACCGCCCCCTAGAGTCGGATCCGACGGCTTTCAAGCAAGGGAAACCTTTGCCTTTTTATACTGCTCTTGCCCTGACCTGGGTAGCCCAGGCCAGCCCAACGTTGTCAAGTCTTGGAAGCTAAGCAGGGTCGGCCCTGGCTAGTAGCTGGATGGGAGACCTCTGAGGCATACCAGGGCCACGACATGGAGGCAGGCAAAGGCAAGCCACCTCTGCATGCCTCTTGCCTTGAAAACCCTACAGGGCCACCATAAGCCAGTGTCAGGATCTGGCAGTGTATTTGTCTTTCTGGCTCTGTGATCTATATTGTAGCCATGTGTTATTTACTGCTTGCCTTGAAGTGTATTATCTGCCCTGCTGAATGTAACTGTCTTCTCCCCTGGAGGGTGGCTTGTCGCATTCCTGAACGTCACATAAACAACTGGGCTATCGCATCCGTCCACTCCCCCTAGCCTTTGAGGCTCGAAGTATTTTATCTTGCTGTTCTAACCTTGGGGACTCTTGGATTGTTTCTTACCAAATGTTTAGCCTATCGTTCACACATTTGGGTCACACAGGGCAGGAAGGGAATTTTTATTACTTTCCCACCTCTCCTGTGAGAACCAAATGGTTGCCACCTTTTCCTGCTTCTTTGTGTTCATTCTGATTGGTCCAGTACCTATATTCAACTGTGACTGAAGGTATATTAATCCCTGTTGCTTGCTGTCATGTATCTCTAACAAACATCGAGAACCTGAACAATTATTGGAAATAAAGAACTTTGCTTTCAACAATGGTCTGGTCTGATAGTGTCATCTCAGAAGCCTCACAGCCAGCTGTGACTTGACCACAGTTTTGACCACCATAATGCTCTTGCATTAGGTATAAACAGTGGGGGAACTGCAAAAGCGCCCCTGTTTCTGGCTGTGAAGCTTTCGGCGAAGATGGTGTTGGATGGCCAGGCCCACGAGAACAAGTTTCTTCCGGGGGACTGCCAAAATGCATTGCCAGCCCTGGGAGTCCCTGCACCAGACAAGCCTTCCTGTCATAAAAACAGGCATTTTGATGGTGCAGATAATGCCTGCATGCAACCAGGGCAGCTAAGCTGACTAACTGAAATAATTGGAGAAACTGCTGCCTGCATCACCTCTACAAACCGTGGCTGATGCAGACATTAGGCAGTCCTTATAATTCAAACCCCCAAACCCAAATCCTTGGAATGTTTTTTTTAAACAGAACCAACCATACCGAACCCAAGAAGCCACCGATGGTGAATCAGTCTTGTCTACTCAGCTTGGCAGCAGCTCTCCTTAATCTCAGGCAGGGATCTTTCACGTCACCTGGTCTTTTTGGCTGGGGATGCTAGGGACTGAACCTGGGACCTTCTGCATGCAAAGTGGATGTTCTGCCACTGAGGTACAGCCTGTCAGATTCTCTGCCATTAATTGTTGCATCCGGGGACTTTATTTACGGTTAGCCTTGAAGTTTTATTGCAGGTCCTGCTTAATGTGTCTTTTCTTCCCCGGGAGGGTGGCTTGCTGCATTCCATCACGTCACATAAACAAGCCTGGCTATCTCTTCCCGTCACCTCCCTCTCCCTCTCTGGAGCCTAGAATGTTTTACCTTGCTTTCATAACCTTGGGGAACTGTTGAAATGTTTCTACCCAGGTGTCTGGTCTGATAATTGCAATTAGAGGTCACTAAGGGGCATGGGGGGAAATTTTAGTGCTTTTGCGCCTTTTCTGCGAGAACCAACGGCTTAGAGGTTTTCGCGCTTTTTTGTATTCATCCTGATTGGCTCTCTGCCTGCTATTACCTGAAGGTGGGGGGTATATTAATCCCTGCTGTCTGTAACCAAGTATCTCTAACAAACATTGAGTACCTGAACCATCATTAAGAATAAAAGAACTTTTGCTTCCTGAAAGGTCTGGCTTATTGACTCGACTCAAAAGCCTCACACAGCCTCTCCCTTGCAATTGGCCCTAAAGAAAAAAAGTAGTACAGAGATTTTGTTCTTGTTTTCAGATTTTGCACGGACCAATATGGCTGTTTACAACTTCTGACTATTCCACTGTCGGAGCTAAATGTTTGACGAATGTTTCACCCTGACCCTGTTTGGGTGGCGGGCATATTTTATCTCACCCACGGAGCCGAATGGACCCGATGCGGCTTCAAATGGCTCTACGGGATCTGATGCCCCCTGGCGGCTCATTAGATGAGCTTGCAGAAGACTGGCATAGTTGACTCCCTGCAGCCACCAATGAGATCGCTCCCCAACGCCCTCTGTGCCCTCGCCCCCGGCCTGTGCCTTGGTACACCCAGGAGCTGCGGCTGATGAAGCGAGGGCTAAGATGGCTAGAGAGACAGTGGCAGCATGCCCACGACGATGCTTCAAGAACATCCTATAGGACGTTTATGAGATCCTATGAGATGGCAGTTAAAGCTGCGAAGAAAGAGTACTACGCAGCTTCTATGGTGTCTGCGAGCTCACACCCAGCACAATTGTTTCGAACGATTCAGTCCATAATGACACTGCCACAAAGCAGGTCAAACACTAGGGAATTGGATATTGGCTGTGAGGCATTTGCAAGCTATTTCGCAGACAAAGTCTTGTCGCTCTGCCGTAACTTACCTGCCGCACTTGAGACAGCGAGGGAACTCAAGGCTCCATGCACGTCTTCTAGTCCGATTCCGGATCATTTCAATCCACTCAGCCAATAGGAAGTCGACAAATTGCTCTTGACTGTGCGTCCCTCCACATGTCTCCTTGATCTGTGCCCATCGTGACTAGTGAAAGCTGGTCGAGATGGGTTCAGAGGTGCCCTAAGGCAGGGGTGGGCAAACTGTGGCTCGGGAGCCGCATGCGGCTCTTTCACATATATTATGTGGCTCCCGGCTGGGGAAACTAAATATCATTAGCAAACAAATATCATTGGACAAATTAATATCATTATCAATATCTGCTTTTACCCCTTTTGTTATTATTTTTGGCAATCTCATTTAATGTTAATAAAAAGCAAATCTGCTTATTTTCCAATAAAAGCAGGTCATATTTGTTCATGTCTTGTGGCTCTCAGACATCTGATGTTTATTCTATGCGGCTCTTACGTTAAGCAAGTTTGGCCACCCCTGTTCTAGGTGGCTCTTACGCTGAGCAAGTTTGCCCACCCCTGCCCTAAGGGAAATCATTAACAGGTCCCTCTTAGAAGAGCTGTTCCCTGGAACACTTACGGAGGCAGTGGTTCATCCCCTCTTGAAAAAACCATCTCTGGATCCAGCTGGATTGGCCAACTATCGGCCGGTTTCCAATTTGCCCTATTTGGGCAAGTTAATTGAGAGGGTTGTGGTGGTTCAGTTACAGAGCTTTTTGGATGACGCTTCCATCTTAGACCCCTTCCAGTCTGGCTATCACCTGGGACATGGGACAGAGACTGCACTGGTCGCCCCCATGGATGACCTCTGGAGGCATCTGGATTGAGGCGGATCAGCAGTGTTACTGTTATTAGACCTGTCAGCAGTGTTTGACACAGTCGACCCCGCCAGCCGAAGCGGGGGTCCAGGGACTGGCCTTGCAATGACTCGCATCCTTCCTTCGGGGTCAGGGACAAAGGGTGGCACTAGGGAAAGAGCTGTCCTGTAGGCACCCACTGATATGTGGGGTGTCTCGGGGGCAGTACTTTCCCTGATGTTATTTAATATCTATATGTGCCCCCTTGCCCAGATTGCACGGAAGCATTGGCTGGGGTGTCACCAATATGTGGATGACACCCAACTGTACCTGAAGATCTGGACTGGGCGTTACAAGCTGAGGCTGGTTGGCTTAGACTGAGTCGACTGAAACTGAATCTGACGAAGACAGACGTCCTGTGCCTTAGTCGGGACAGTCCGAGGGGAGGGATTCCACTCCCAACCTTCAATGGGGCACAGCTGGTGCCAGCGTCAGAGGTTAGGAGCTTGGGAGAAGTCCTAGATGCCTCTTTAACAATGGAGGCCCAGGTAGCAGCCACTGCTAAGTCAGCCTTTTATCACCTTTGGCTGATTAGGCAGTTGGTTCCTTTCCTCAAACGCAAGGACTTGGTAGCAGTGATCCATGTGATGGTCACCTCAAGGTTAGACTGCTGTAATGCTCTCTACATGGGGCTGCCCTTGTCTCTAACCTGGAAACTGCAACTAGTGCAAAATGCTGCAGCCAGGCTGTTGATGGGTCTCTCCACACGGGAATACATCCAGCTGCTGAAAGAACTACACTGGCTGCCAACAGTGTCCCAGATTTGCTTCAAGGTGCTGGTTTTGATCTTTAAAGCCCTTTATGGTCAGGGTCCAGCATACCAGCATATGCCTTTCCCCATATGTGCCCCAGAGAGCACTGCGTTCAGGGACCCAAAACCGCTTGGCCCTCCCAGGCCCCAAAGACGCCAGGCTGGCAAGAACCAGGGCCAGGGCCTTCTCAGTAGTGGCTCCACACGGGTGGAATGAGCTCCCGGAGGAGATCAGGGCCCTGCGGGACCTTTTACAGTTCTGCAGGGCCTGCAAGACAGAGCTCTTCCACCAGGCTTTCAATTAGGAGCAGAGTTCCCTCTAAGCTGAGTTAGTGTGAGCCAGCTCACAGTTTTTTAGCCTCCAGCTCATACCTTTTTGCCTTAGCTCAGGAAGGAGGGCTCCAGATCAAACTAATTTATGCAGCAGCCAACTCACTCACTCACAACTTTAATGCCAGTAGCTCACAAAGCAGAATTTTTACTCACAAGTCTCCACAGCTTAGAGGGAGCATTGATTAGGAGCCGCGTAAACCATCCAAGAAGAGACCCTGTGCCCTGGTCTTACCATCTTTAGTCCAGCCTCGCTATATAAATAAGCAGATCAGTGGCGCTTGTGGGAACATCATTATGACTGCCACCCATGGAGTATTGTTTGATCCTAAATTCTGCACTCACACTTTATCTGCGTACTGTTCCAGCACTTTAGGATAGTGGATTTGATGGATTTTAGGATAACTGACTTGTGTATGATTATTTACGATGGATTTTATGATGGATTTTAATTGTATTTCGTGTATTTTGTCTAAGTCACTCTGAGCCTGCCTTGGTGGGGGAGGGCAGGGTATAAATTGAATTAAATAAATAAATAAATAAATAATCTGTTTGGAAATCAACATCATCTTAGGGGTGACACAGCAGAGGTTTACAAAATCATGCATGGGATAGAGAAGGTTGAGAAGGAAGCGCTTCCCTCTCTCTCTCACAGGAGAAGAACGCGGAGGCGCTCTATGAAATTAAGGAGCAGTAAGCTTAGAACAGAGATAAGGAAGTTCTTCTTCACCCAAAGAGTAATTAACACGAGGAATTCAGTGTTGCAGGAAAGGGGGGGGGGGGCTACAAACATAGACAGCTTCAAGAGGGAACTGGATAAACATAAGGAGGAGTGGTCCATGAGTGGCTGTTAGTCACAAGGTAGAGATGGAACACTCTGTCTGGGGCAAGTGATGCTCTGTACTCTTGGTGCTGGGGGGGGCAGCAGTGGGAGGTTTTTTGGAGTTCTGGCCCTGCTGGTGGACCTCCTGATAGCACCTGGGTTTTGGTCACTGCGTGACGCAGGGTGTTGGACAGGATGGGCCATTGGCCTGATCCAACATGGCTTCCCTTATGTTCTTATGTTCTTCTCTGGCCTGGAAACCTTTTCCCTAATCACAGACATTGGGACAACAGTCCTAATTGCAGTGGTGGGTGGAAAGGCATTCTGCAGATGCGAAAAGCTCCTTCTCCGCTAAGACTGTACACATTCCCAGTCTGGCTCAGCTCTGGTGAACCTTTGCCGCGGGCCTGGAATCAGTTCAGGGAATCAGGAATTTAGCCCACCCGTTTCTAATCTGGCTGGATCAGGGCGGGATCAAAGCCTCTCTTCACATCTTTTGAGTTTCAGCCAAACGGGATCAGGTTGCGCTTCAGAGAGCTGCCTTGCTGGACAAGGGTCCCCCGAGGCCAACACCCCGTTTTCATCAACGACCCACTCCTGCTTGGAGCCCCCAGCCCAGAATGGCAGTATTGTGTGGTCAAGTCGCAGGCCGGCTCATGGCAATCCCAAGACCACAGGGTCTGCAAGGTGAGAGATGAGCAGAGGTGGTTTGCCGTCGCCTTCCTCTGCATAGCAACCCCCCTTTTCCCCCCAGGGCGGTTTCCCATCGAAGCGCCGACCCTGCCTAGCTTCTGAGCTGTGAGGCGATGGGGCTACGCAGGGCTATCCGGGCTGTTCTGCCCACAAAGGCAGCAGAAAGTGCCATCAAGTCACCGCAAAATGACCGCCCCGCCCTCCATATGGGTGTTCAAGGCCAGAGACATTCAGGGCAGTTTGCTATTGCCTGCCTCTGTGGAGCAAGCCTGGGCTTCCTTGGTGGTCACCACACAAATACGACCCTGCTTGGCTTCCGAGATCTGACCAGGACAGGCTAGTCGGGGCTCGTCAAGCTGCTCCCCACCACCACCAGACTTTCACCCCTGCATGAAAAGTAACATATCCCTCAAAGCGGTGGGGTCTTGCGAGCAAAAGTTCTACTACCTCAGCTACTGGCAGAAAAGTGGGGAGCCAGCGCTTTGCTGCTGCATAAATCAGTCTGCTCCGGAGCCCTCCTTCCTGAGCGAAGCCAAAAATGTGCAAGGCGGAGGCTAAAAGAACCTGGGAGCTAGCTCAGGCTAACTCAGCTCAGAGGGAACACTGCCTGGGACTCACCGCTGTAGGGCCTCTGGACATGGAGACGCCACAGCCCCGGAGTGGCCACCCTTCCAGGGGGTGGGGCCTCCAGACAGGCCGCATTTGCCAGCAGATGCTCAGGGGACCCGCACCCCCACCCCCACCCCCACCCCAAGAGCCGGCCTCTCCCCACCCTCCGCCGGCGGAGCGGCGCGCTGGCTCGGTCTCCCTTCCAAGAGGCGCAGCTCGCCTCGTGGCAATTGGCGAAGGCTCCGCGGCGTGTTAAATCAGCATAAAGAGACGCAGCTGGCCCGCGAACCACTTGGGGACCAGAGCCTGGCTGTGCGTCACGACCCGAGGGGGCGGAGGGAGGGCGGGCGGGCCGGCTGGGAGACAGCGCGGGGCGGGGGAGGGAAAGTCAAAGCCGGCAACTTCGCCCATGGCAGCACCGAGAGGCAGGCAGCCCGCCCAGGCGGAGTGAAGCGCCGGCTCTGCCCGCCAGCCGAGGGTGAAGCTGCGAGGCGCGCGGGGGAGGGGGGGAGAGAGAGATCCGTTTCGGAGAGGGGAGCCCCCCCGAGGTGGGCGAAGGAGGGCCAAGGGGGCAGCGCCCGGCCCCCGCTCCTCGGGCCCGACTGATTGATGGGCAGCCCGCCGCCGCGCCTCTCGCCGCCGCGCCGCCGCCTCGCCAGGGCTGCAGCCGGCAGACGGGCAGGGAGCGCCTCGGCAGCCGGCGGACGCGCCCTCGGAACCCCAGTCTGGGGAGGCAGCCCGCCCGCCGCAGCCCCCGCGCGCCTCGCCTGGGGGACGTGAGCGAGGGAGACGGAGAGGGAGAGGGAGGGCGAGGCCAGCCGCCCGAGAGGAGAGGCGAGGAGCGGAGAGGCGAGGAGTGGAGAGCCGGCAGGGCAGGGGAGGGGAGGGGAGAAGTCCGTCCGTCCGAGCCGGGCAGGGGGGCGATGCGGGTCTGGAGGCGCGAGAAGCCGGGCCGGGACCCCTTCGGCGAGGCGGAGGAAGGCGCGCAGACCCAGCCTTGAAGGCGGGAGGCGGCGCGGGGCGGACGGCTCCGGCGGGCATCATCCCGCAGACTCCGGAGATGGCCGGCCAGGAGGGAGGCTGGTGAGCCGGCGGCGGAGCGGAGCCGCGGAGCCCGAGGCTCCGCAGAGACAGGAAGGCGGCCAGGCGCTGCTGAGAGTCCCGGGGAGGCGGGGGGGACCGTAGGCGGGAGGGAGAAGGAAGGAAGGAAGGAAGGAAGGAAGGAAGGAAGGAAGGAAAGAAAGAAAGAAAGAAAGAAAGAAAGAAAGAAAGAAAGAAAGAAAGAGAAAGAAAGGGAGGGAGAGGGAGGGAAGGAGGGAGGGAGGGAGGGAGGGAGGGAAGAAAGAACAGGGAAGGTAGGAAAGGAAGGAGGGGAGAGCAGAGGAAAGGGGGAAAGGAGAAGGGGCGCGAGGGAGGGCGGGAGGAGGCGGCAGGCTCATCTGCAGGCGGCTCGGCCCGCCCTTCTCCCCGGGGGCCGGGGGGCTGGTCTCCCCTCCCCTCTCTCTCTCTCTCCCGCCTCCCCATGCCCGGCTAGCGCCTCCCGCCGGTCTCGGCCGGGCTTCCTCCAGGGTCGCGGGAGAATGGAGGCGGCGGCGGCGGCGGCGGGCGGGCCTGCGGCGGGGCCCCGCTCGGCGGCGGAGAAGCTGTCGGCGGCGCTGGGGCAGCGGACGAAGGCCCTGGGCAGCGCCCTGCAGGAGAGCCACCGCCAGCGGCGCCTCCTGCTGGTGATCGTGTGCGTGGCGCTGCTGCTGGACAACATGCTTTACATGGTGATCGTGCCCATCATCCCGGACTTCATCGCCAGCATGGGCGGCCAGGCCGGGCCCCGCCAGGGGCCGGGGGGCTTGAACGGCAGCGGGGGCGGCGGCGGGGGCCTGCCGTCGAGCAACGCCAGCCGCCCGCTGCTCCGCCCGCGCTACCCGCCGGACAACGAGGACCTGAAGATCGGCGTGCTGTTCGCCTCGAAGGCGCTGCTGCAGCTGCTGGTCAACCCGCTGAGCGGGCCCTTCATCGACCGCGTGGGCTACGGGCTGCCGCTCTTCATCGGCCTGGCCGTCATGTTCCTCTCCACCGTCATCTTCGCCTTCGCCGAGAACTACGGCACCCTCTTCGCGGCGCGCAGCCTGCAGGGCCTGGGCTCGGCCTTCGCCGACACCTCCGGCATCGCCCTCATCGCCGACAAGTTCCCCGAGGAGGCGGCGCGCAACCGGGCGCTGGGCATCGCGCTGGCCTTCATCTCCTTCGGCAGCCTGGTGGCGCCCCCCTTCGGCGGCGTCCTCTACCACTTCGCCGGCAAGCGGGTGCCCTTCCTGGTCCTGGCCTGCATCTCGCTGCTCGACGGCCTGGCCCTCCTGCTGGCCGCCAAGCCCTTCGGCGACCGGGCGCGCGAGAACCGCCCGGTGGGCACCCCCATCCACCGCCTGATGGCCGACCCCTACATCGCCGTCGTGGCCGGCGCCCTCACCACCTGCAACCTCCCGCTGGCCTTCCTCGAGCCCACCATCTCCACCTGGATGGCGCGGCGCATGGGCGCCAGCGAGTGGGAGATGGGCCTCACCTGGCTGCCGGCCTTCTTCCCCCACGTCCTGGGCGTCTACCTCACCATCCGCCTGGCCGACCGCTACCCGCACCTGCAGTGGTTCTACGGGGCGCTGGGCCTGGTCATCATCGGCGCCAGCTCCTGCACCCTCCCCGCCTGCCGCACCTTCTGGCAGCTGGTCCTCCCGCTCTGCGGCATCTGCTTCGGCATCGCCCTGGTGGACACCGCCCTCCTGCCCACCCTGGCCTTCCTGGTCGACCTCCGCTACGTCTCCGTCTACGGCAGCGTCTACGCCATCGCCGACATCTCCTACTCGGTGGCCTACGCCCTGGGGCCCATCGCCGCCGGCGAGATCGTCCACTCCTTCGGCTTCGTCAAGCTCAACCTGGGCATGGGCCTGGCCAACGTTCTCTACGCCCCCGTCCTCCTGGCCCTCCGCAACATCTGCAAGATGAAGCCCTCCCTCTCCGAGCGGAACGTCCTCCTCGACGAGGAGCCCAAGGGACTCTACGACACCATCCGGATGGAGCAGCGGGCCGGCAAGGCGGCCAACAGCGGGGACGCCCGCCACAGGGACTTCCGGGGGTCTTCCGAAGAGGGGTCCTCGGGGGAGGACTACACCTAGACCGGGGGGGGGGGCGGGCGGGGGAGGAGGAGGAGGCGGAGGAGGGTGGGGACGTCCCGTCGGGTACCTTCCTGTCCCGCTGTGCCGATATGGCGCACTGTAACCTGTGTCTTGATGTGGTGGCTTTCTTCTTCTTCTTCTTCTTCTTGGTCTTGACTTTCCTTTCTCCCAGCGGCCTCCCAACACCCGGTCAAGACAGAGGGAAGCCACCAGCAGCTGCACGACGCGCTGTGGGGCGTTTTGCAGAGATCTCCGACGGCCCTTTCCAATGAACCGGGGAAGGGGGGGGGGGGGGAGACCTCGCCCCCTCGGACACTCCCCAGCCGATTCTGTCGTGCCAAGAGGTCTGACTTGCAGCCTTCGCCTGTGACTTTGGGCTGGTTCACACGTGCATGTACGTCCCTTGGTTTCCTTCACGTCTGCTACATCGACCCTTCAGACTGGTCCGCACACGCAGCGCGGGGGGGGGGGGGTGTTTGGCTTCCGACCTTACGGCTTTTGCGACCGGCCCACTGGCTTGAAACTCCTGTGCCAGCCGGGTCCGCTGAGACGGGTTGGGTTGGCGGGGACCCGAAAGTTCGGGGCGGGGGGGGGGGGGGTCGTGCGAGAGAGGCCTCCTTGGCCGATGGCCAAGCGGAACCGTACGCGTGTGGACCAGCCCTTTACACTTGTATACGCCTCTGCTGTAAAAGAGAAATCTTTCGAAAAGCGAAAAAAAAAAAAGAATAATAACGATCAAAATGAAGCCTGGCGGGAGGCATGCCCAAAGGGTTCTATAAATATTGTACCTATATAAATGCGCAAGGAAACTATGTCGAATATTATTATTCCCCCCCCCCCCCAATCCGTTTCTGATTTAATGCCAGCCTTGGAACCCGCAGCCTATGGTTTCCCCTTTGAGGGGAAAAGGGTGCAACTTTTGCTTCTGTTGGCCGCTGCGCTCTCTGCCGCTGTCGTGTGTGAGTCCGAGGCCGCTGTGCCCCCGGGGCCTCCGAATAAACGAGGTGGGAGGGGGCGGTGCGCCTGCTTCCTTGGGGTGTCACGGGGGGGGGGGGGCGCAGAGCTCTCCGATGGGGGACTTCGCGCAGAGCCCCGCTTCTTTCTTCAACTTCGTGGGTGCCTAAGGGAGCCGTTCCCGGTTTTTAGGAAAGGGGAGATCTGGGGAACCCGGACAGCTGGAAGAGTCCCCCAACCAACCAAGCAGCCCCAGCCAAAATAACGCTCAGTGGGGAGCCAAGCAAACGCTTTGATCCATTTCTAAAGCTGGGCGACTGAAGCCTGTCCCGAAAGCTCTCTGGCTGCCCCCTCTCGTGCCCAGATTTGCTGGCAGTTCAGCAGCGCCGAACTCCCTTGGACTGACTTCCTAAAAGGGCGAGGATCGCGGCCACGAAAGACTCCACTTTCAGTGCACCTGCCGGCTGGGTTTGTTACAGGGCGAACGGGCAAACCCCAGGCCCAGTCTGCGTCTAGCATTGGCTCCGCTGTTTCACCAAACCCACTTGGGGACAGAAATCCCGCTCTGCCGTGCCTGCCGCTTTCACGTGGATTGACGGTCGGATTTTAGGGCCGTGTCCAGACTGCAGGCCGCGTTCACTTCCTTTGATCTCTGGGTTTTATGGTACCGTCTGCATAGATTTATTACGGCCCTTCAGGGGTGCCTCTGCAGGCAGTAGGGCGTTGGCCCAGGGTATCTGAGTGTGGTTTTGAGCCGCATCTTTTTCCTGATCCCGTGTGGGTTTGGTGAAACAAGGGAGCGAATGCTCGGGGCCGAATGGGCCCCAGTTGGAAAGTGCATTGCAAGTGGGTTATGCCGCGTGTGTGACCTCAGCCTTGGCCTGCAGGGCAGCGCCCCGAACCTCTTGGGTTCCTTCGCCTTCGCTCGAAAGGCAGCCGGCTGGCAAAGAAAATGAAGTCCAGAGATTTTCTCCCACCCCCCCACCCCCGCCCCATAGGGCGTCTCCAACGGAGACAGCGCAGTGGCCGTGGTTGTGGCTGTGTCCTAGCTGACGGGCGCTGCGAGAAAGGCCGGTGCGCGCCTGTCCCCCTCCGCGCGGCTGGGAGAGAATGCGGGGGGGGGGGGGCGATTCTGGGCGGCGGCAGCTCCCCTGTCTTTCCAGCGGGATTGCTTCGGGCAGCTTCTGGCGGGCGGGGTTTGATCCCAGCCTGGGAAGGGAGGGACTGGCGGTCCTTAGGAGGGCGGGGCGCCTCCCTGGGGCTGCGATCCTGCGCACAGCTCGGAGGCCTTGAGGGAGGCGGCAGTCCTACGCTCGCTTCCGGGGAAGTCAGCCGGAATGCCCTCCCTGGGGCTTACTTCCGAGTAGACACTTCCAAGGCCCTGGAGTCCCACGGGCTTCCTTGGGCTGGCAGTCACCCAGCTGCGCCGTGGCTGGGAAGTAAATCCCGTGGAGCGCAATGGGGATTTCTCTCGAGTAAAGGGCACAGGCTGGCGGCCGGCCTCTCCTGCCGTTCGATGAAGGGAAACGAGGCCGGAGCATCCCGTTTTCGGAGGGTGAAAGAACAGCAGGGTCTTCCGTTATTCCGGAACTGAATTCCTCCTTCGCTCTGGCTCAGGACTCGCGGTGTCCCCTCTAAGCGGAGTTGGTGTGAGCTAACCCAGTTCTTTAGCCTCCGGCTCACACATTTTTCGTCTTCGCTCAGGAAGGAGGGCTCCCGAGCAAACTAATTGATGCAGTAGCCAAACTGCTCGCTCACAGCTTTCATGCCCAGGAGCTCACAAAGTAGAATTTTTGCTCGCCAGATTCCACAGCGTAGAGGGAGCATTGCTCCGGAGGTAGAAACCGGTAAGGAAAACTCACCCGAGGGGAATCGGGCCCCCAAGAAGCGACGCCACGATTTCACTTGGCAGAGTAAACGATTGTTTTAAAGGTTTCAGCCCCACCCCACCCACCCACCCACCCCGGGCTTCACCGGTCCAGAGGAGGGAGAAACGACAAAACCCCAATAATAACACCACAATTGTTGGGGGGGAGGGGGGGAGGGGGGGAGGAAGTATCTCGGTTCTTGTCCCTCTGGGGCGGTCTGAAGGTCCTCTGGAGGGGACCGAATCTCTCTGGACAACTCCCAGGTCTGTCAGGGAAGAAGAGCTGCGCCCGGTGCCCGGAGAAGTTGGGGGACTGAAGAAATGGGCGACTGGGATTCGGTAAGGGGTTGCGGGGGGGGGGGAGGGGAGGCGGCCTGGGAGAGCCCGACCTCGCCAGATCTCGGCAGCTAAGCAGGGTCGGTGCTTGGGAGAGAGCCCGCCAAGGGAGGAGGCCCTGCAGACGGAGGAAGGGGCCAGAACCAACCAGCCACTCCTCGCTGCCTCTCACCGGCCTGGAAAGCCCCTCCCGCCTGGCGGCTGCAACCGAAAGGCGCTCTCTGCACTGGCTGCGCCTGGCCCAGAGTTCGAGCATCGCTCCCTGCTGGTCAGGCTCTCTGCTTGCAGGGGCCTCCGGGAAGCTCGCCAGCCAGCCTGGAAGGCAGCGGCCCGCCCCTCTCGCTCGCCTCCAGCAGCTGGCCTCCAACAGCTGGGACTCTGTCCTGGACCCAACGGTCCGCTCGCATCGCTCTGGAACCACGCCCCGTGAACGAGCCCTTCTTTATCTCCGGAAGGCACCTCCCAAACCCCGCTTACACGGCGCTCCTAAAAAAGAATGTTCACTCGGGAGTAATTGCCCCGGACGTAAACCAGACGCACAACGTCGCAGCCTGAGATGCCTTTTGCGGAACCTCGACGCGCACCTGTGTCGCAGAGAACCAAAGTTCAGGGCCCGCGCCTGGATTTCGTTTCCACCGCTCGGAAAATGCAAGATTTCGTTTCCCTAAAATCTAGGGTCCCCCGCCCCGCCCCCCGGCCCCCGCCCCCAGTTCTCCAGCTGCGGCTCGGAACCAGCCGATGGTTCTCGCACAGCAGGTTGTGCGTTTCCCCTCCTGGCTCAGGTTGAAAACCATCCTGAAGTCGGCCCATTCAGGTCCGCGCCGAACGGCTTGCGGGGGAGGGGGGGGTCCAAGAGAACCCTCTGGGAGCGCGTTGCCAGCCGCACTTGACCAACGCCGCCCCTTTGCTTTCCATTCGACAGTCACAGGGCTGGGGCGAGAAAGAAAGAAAGAAAGAAAGAGAGAGAGAGAGAGAGAGAGAGAGAAAGAAAGAAAGAAAGAAAGAAAGAAAGAAAAAAAAGAAAGAAAGAAAGAAAGAAAGAAAGAGAAAGAAAGCGAGAAAGAGAGGAAGGAAGGAAGGAAGGAAGAGAGAGAGAGAAAGAGAGAGAGAGAGAGAGAGAGAGAAAGAAAGAGAAAGAAAGAAAGAAAGAAAGAAAGAAAGAAAGAAAGAAAAGAAAGAAAAGAAAGAAAGAAAGAAAAGAAAGAAAGAAAGAAAGAGAGAGAGAGAGGGAGGGAGGGAGGGAGGGAGGGAGGGAGGGAGGGAGAAAGGAAGGAAGGAGGGGGAGGAGGGGAGGAGGGGAGAGGGGGGAGGGAACTGGCCAAGGAAATCCCTGCTTCCATTTCCCTAAACACAAGAAAAAATATAATGGAAGGAAGTTACCGGTGTTTCTGAGGCTAATTGGTTACTGGGAAATAACTAAACGCGGTAGTTTCAGGAGGGCCTCTGCCTCAGTCTGCCGGAGCAGAGCCAAATTGGAGCCCAGCAGCACCTTAAAAGACCCAGAACATCCTCCGGGTTCCTTTCTTGAGTCCCAGCTCCCTTCCTCAGCCCCGTCTCTGACACGGCCAGCTTCGCCCAGGAGACCTGGCACCCGAGGGGCAGGCTTTCGTTGGCCTTCCGCTTGCTGCCGGACTCGAGTTTTGTTCTAGAAGAAGCAGGACTTAGTCCCGAGTAAGCGTGTGGGCCGCAAAGGGCCGGTGGTCTCCGGAGGACCGAAGGCTGCCCATGAAACCGGGGCCGCACCCCAGCTGTTCGGCCAACCCCCTTCCGCGCGCGGCCAGCCGGTCGCTAACCCGATCGGGAGGGGTCGGTCTGGATTTGGAAATAGGATTCCCGCCCCGCAGGCGAGGAGGAAGCCGGGGCTGCCCCTGAATTCGGTCCTGCGACGCCTGCGCGGCTCTTCTGGGATGTGGGGTTCGGGGAAACCCTTTCGTTAGTGGGCGGAGAACCCGACGGGGCAGCGCTTGTTGGACTGGGGACTGGGGACCCAAAGAGGGGCGCGTTGGACAGAAGCAGCGGCGCTCTGGGGCTCGCGCAGGAAATACGCTTAAAACGCTGGTCTCTCTTTTGCGGGCTGAAGTTCTGGCTGGGACTTCCCAGGGACAAGACCCTTCCCCAGATTCTGACAGTCCCTCTTGGACCCTAAGGGAAAGACCATCAGGGGATGTCTGGCGACGCTCCTGACTCGAGGGGACCAGACGCCGCCTTTCCCTTTCCCTTGAAACTGTAACCATTAACACATCCCCACCCTTCTGACATCGTTGGCTTCGATGGGTTGTGATGGGCGTGGATCTGTTGAGGGCCGCGAGGTTTCAGCGCTACGCAAGTGTCACGTGATATGACCAGGTCCCCTTGTGCTTGGAAACGCCAATTCAGTCTAAATATATGTATGGAAGGGGGGGGGGGGGTCGCACTTCATATCTGGAACCAGCCTCATTCCCGCCTAACCCGAACCTGTCTTATAACGCCCCAGACCCTAGGGATCTGCCGATGTCAGGCTTGCCCACTCTGTCCCGTGTCCTGGGCATTTCCTATCTGATCCTTGGAACTGAGGGCGCTGAGGAGCGAACCTGGGACCGCCCGCATGCCAAGCGGCATCTCTGCCGCTGAGCCCCGCCCAGTGTGCCCTCTAAGCTGAGTTAGCGTGAGCTAGCGCACAATTTTTTAGCCTCCGGCTCACACACTTTTGTCTCAGCTCAGGGAGGAAGGCTTCAGAGCAAACTAATTTAGGCAGTAGCCCAATCCTTTGCTCACCACTTTGATGCCAGTAGGTGACCACGTAGAATTTGTGCTCACACGACTCCACCGCTTAAAGGGAGCATTGGCCCCCTTCCCCACCGCGGCTGCCTCTAAAGAATCGGGAGGGTGTCCCGTTAGGTGACTTCAGTTGAAGCCCGTGGTCAGAGTCCCTGGACTGAGGCGCCTGATAACGGGTTTGATGCCTGACACGCTGCGGATTCTGCTCCGTCCCCAGAAGAGGCGGACCGACCGACCCCTCACTCCACCCCCCAACCCCCGGGGGCTTCCTTGTCGGCCGCTCTCCTTGGGACCGCCTGGCCAGACGGGAGCCTCCCGCCCGCTCCGCTCTGGTGCCTTCTTCTGAGCGCCGGTCGCTTCCTCGCCCCGCCCGACTGCGCGCATCGCCTGGGCGGAGAGGAGGAGTTTGGCGCGCCGGCCGGGGGAAGGTGGGTCGTCGGGGGAAGACGAGCCCTGGGCGCGTCGGCGCGGCTGGCCGGCCGGGCGGGGAGGCGCGGCGGAGCGCAGCGCAGCACGGCAGGGGACGCATCAGGACCCTGGACAGCGCCGTGGCAGGCGGAGCCCAGCCGCGATCCTCTTCGGGGCACCAGGTAAGGAGAAGCCCGGAGCTCCGGGAGCTCACCCCGCGCGTCCCTCCCGTCCTCGCAGCGACCCGGCCCCGGACCCCCTTCGCCAGGCGGCGCCTTCTCGGCCAACCGACCGGTTTCTCACCGGCTCCTGCCCAGAGTTCGCCCGGCCGGAGCGCACTGGCTTGAAAGGGCTGGGACAGGAACGGCTCTGCCCAGGATCGCGCTGCTAGGGCTCACCCGAGCGCCGGGGCTTCTTTGCCAGCAGGCGAGGCTTCCTTCCTCCCGGGTCTCGGGGAAAGGTCCCGCCACTCCACCTGAAGCCCACTGAAACCCAACGACTTCGCCGGGGATCACCTTCGGGAGTCACTGCGCCGGCTACTTTTAAGCACCCCCGAGATCCTCACGGTCCTTTTGGGCTGTATGTCCTTTACACAGAGAGAGAGAGAGAGAGAGAGAGCCTCAGCCCTTCCAAAAGTTAAAGATTCACCCAAGAAAGAAAGGTTTTGGAGGAAAGGAAAGGCATCGCTTCGAGTTCAATCGAATTGGGCCGGGTTCTTTGAGTTCAGAGGGAGGGACTCCTCGAATGGCCATCCTTGGGCTCCAGCAAGTAGAGGTTCTGGTTAACTACGGGAGGGAGGCGAAGGGGGGGGGAATAGCCCCCTCCCCAGCCTGCTGTGCAATGCTCCCTCTAAGCTGTGGAGTCGTGTGAGCAAAAATTGCTACTTGGTGAGATGCTGGCATGAAAGTTGTGAGCGGGCGACTTGGCGGCTGCAGAAATCAGTTTGCCCTGGAGCCAGCCTTCCTGAGTGAAGACAAAAATCGGAGAGCCAGAGGCTAAAAAGCTCACACGGACTCAGCTTAGAGGGAGCACTGTCGCCCAGGTGGACGGCGGGACTCTTGGGCGGCGGGAACCCGTTTGGGCCGCAGCGGAACTCCCACTCACTGGGCCGGGAGGGAGGGGGGCGCGACTTGGTCCCTTAGGCTGGTGGGCCAGTCAGGCTCTCGCCTCCCCAACTCCGAAGGGGCGCGATTTCGAAAGCGGCGGTCCTCGAGAAGTTTTAGCACGGAAGCCGACAGGAGGGCTCAGAAGTAAAGGGGAGTTGTGGCTTAATCGCCTCCAGGGTCGCAACCAATGCTCCCTCTAAGCTGTGGAGTCTTGTGAGCAAAAATTCTACTTTGTGAGCTACTAGCATTAATGTTGTGAGTGAGTGATTTAGCTGCTGCATAATTTAGTTTGCTCTGGAGCCATCCTTCCTGAGCTAAGACAAAAATCTCTGAGCAGGAGGCTAAAAAACTGTGAGCTAGCTCACACTAACTCAGCTTAGAGGGAACACTGGTCACAACCGTTGGGTACTGCAGCTGAAGCTTGGACAACCGAGTCTCTTTCCCTTCCCTGCACGCCTGCCTTTCCCGAGGTCCCTTCCTGTGAGCTCCCCTGCACCGTCCCCCAGCCGAGGGGTTCCCCGGGTCACCCGAAGTGCGAACACCCAAAGTGTGATCTTCTGGGGAGTGACGCCGCTTTAAGCCCATTGAAGCCGAAGGGCTTCGACTGGGGGGAGCTCTCGATCGCATGACTGCGCTATCTTTGGGCGCCCGGAGTCTCTCACAGATATTCTCCGGCTGGATACCCTCCCCACGACACCACCCCCCCCACACACACACACACACACCAGCCCTTCCGAAAGTGAAATATTCCCCCACAGCAACCTACGGAGACCGATGGCCGTCAATCGGGCCATGGCAAGCAGAGACCTGGCTTAATCTGAAACGCCAGGGCCCCTGGAAGCCGGTTAACTGAGAAAGCTGGCTGGAAAGTACTGGAGTCTGGAGGCCGGTAACAGTGAAATCAGCATGATAGTTTATTGAGGGTCAAGGTGGAACATAAGAAACCCCTGGCTCAGAGCCCTCTTTTATGCCGGTCAGAGATAATCCTCTGACCTCGCCCACATTCCCTGATAGGGCCTCAAGATAGTGGTTACAGTTCATAGGTTGGGGAAGGGGAGCCTAGGCTCATGATTGGCGGTCGTTTAGGATCCCACTGGCTATTGTTCTACCTGGCCGAAGCTCAGGTAGATTCAGGCTCTGTGGTGGTCACCATTACGTGAGCACATGGTGACCGTGATCTTAATACACAACACGGGCCAGCGGTGGGACTTCGTCCTGGGGAAGCATCCCTAGTGATGCCAAATAGATTCACACTGCTTTTAGGACCTGGAGGCACGAATAAGCAGGAAGTCCTCTATTATTGCTGCCATTGTTCACTATATTGTTTACTTCATCTATATCCCACCTTTCTTCCGAATGGGGGCCCAGAGTGGCTTGTTCCCTCATTCTCCCCTCTTCCATTTGATCCTCACAACAGCCCTGTGAGGTAGGTTAGGCTGAGAGTGGGTGACGGGCCCATGGTCACCCGGCAAGCTTCCATGGCAGAGTGGGGATTCAAACCTGGGTTTCCTGGAGCTTAGGCTGAGGACAGACTGGCAATGTAAAGCGGGATAGCCCCGCGTTGGAAGTGGAAGAAGGGAGCGTGTTCAGACATGCGCATCTGTCCATCGGCTCCGTTTCGCACTTACCCGTCTCCCACTCGCTTTCCATCCGCTTTAACAGGACACCGGGAGAAACCGGTGTCCAGGGGCCGTCTTGCGCTTGCCTCCCGCTTCCAGGCAGTGTGAACCGGAAGAAGGCGGGAGGCAAGTGGAGGCGGCAGTGTGAACACAGCGTTTTGCCAGTTTGCGCATGGGCGCACATGCGCAAATTGCCGAAACAGCCCTATCATGATTTGCGGAGGCCGGCCCACATGGGGCCACTCCGCAGCAGTCTGAACGCTCCGTATTGGCACCGTTGTGCAATACGCCGGCCGGTGTGAACGGCCAGCCCCGGGGAGTTTTTCCCCCCGCAGCAGTTTCCTCCGCATTCATCTCGCTCCAGATTGCCAGTCTGTCCTCAGCCTTAGTTTGACACTTGAAATACTACACCATGCTGGCTCTATTATTATTATTATTATTATTATTATTATTATTATTATTATTATTATTACTACTACTACTACTACTACTACTACTACTATTTCCACTATCTATGTACAGCAACAGCAGATTCCTACTTCAAAGAGGTTTAGTTCTTCTCCACCAGGACTCCTGCCTTAAATGACAAGAGGGAAATAAGAGGCCATGGCGGCATCCTAGCATGGGGACGTCGCATATGGGCTCCGTCCCTTCACTGTGGGGGGGGGGGAGGCTGGTCGCTGGGCTCTTTATGCCGGAGGGAGGCAGGCTTTTCTGGTCTATTCTGATCATTTCCTCGCAAACCACATTTCGCTACCTCGCAGAGCTGGGCATGGATCTACCTAGAGGCAGACCTCGGTTTCTAAAGAGTGCTCCTGGTTTTAAAACTTCCTGGAGGCCCTTCCCTCCCATCCCAAACCTCAGTTAGAGACTGGTTAGAATGAACTCCAGGATGAGGAAATGCACTCTGCACATGCTCAACCATGATGACCTCTTTGTTGTTACTTAGCCTGTTCCAGGTGCAGAAAACAGGGACTGGGTCCACCTCCGGCACAAATTAAGGTCATTCCATATCGAATCTAAATCTCTTGATACAGCTGCCAGAGGGTAATCTAGCTGAACCAAACATCAGGCGTTTCTTCTCCTGCAGAGGTCCATCAGTGGCTATTAGCCACAAGGTATAGATAGGATCTCTCAGTCTGGGGCAAGTGATGCTCTGTATTTGTGGTGCTTGGAGGGGGAGCAACAGTGGGAGGGCTTCTAGTGTCCTGGCCCCACTGATGGACCTCCTGAGGGCACCTGGAATTTTTGGCCACTGTTTGACACAGAGTGTTGGACTGGATGGGCCACTGGACTGATCCAACATTGGCTTCTCTTATGTTCTTATCCCATGCTTCCAACTCCCCCCCCCCCGCATTGTAAAAGGAGAAGGATGATTCACTATTAGGAAGGATGGAAACGGTACACATTTGGTCTGAATGCAGAGTGCAGACAGGAAAAGATTTGCATGGGATCCTTACATTCCCTATTTCTGGGAATAACTAAAAGCAGGTCATCTTTGATCAACAGGTTTTGCACCTTTTCAAAGCTCCACAAAGAACCCTGCAAAACCTATTTACTGCAGGCACCACAGGCAATGGCGCCTCCCATCATACCGTTTATCAACGGGGGGGGGGGGCCTCAACTGACTGTTACAAGTCTCTGCCCTGTCTCTTCATTTGAGGCCAGACGTTGGCCTGGAATGGTCCCACATTTGTCCCATGAACTCCATCCCCACTGGATACAGGGTTGCAGTTTCCCCCTAGGTCATGCAAAAACTCTGGGCCAACAAACATTTCAACATGGTTCCTCAAGGAAGGGACCTTAGCAATGACAGAGTGCACGATGATTTAGCCCACAGGTTATTTTGTGCCAGTTGTTTGACTTCGTGGAGATGGAGAGGGAAAGAGGTCTTGGGGTTGTAGTAGACAGGCTCAGTGAAAATTTTGACTCCGTGAGTCGCAGCAGTGAAAAAAGGCACACTCCATGCTGGGGATTATTAGCAAAGGGTTTAGCAAATTAAAAACACTTCAGTAATTACAGAGTTATTGTTGTATATGTTAGCCAACTGGAAGTCACATGTTTATTGTACCCAATCTGTTTACTAAGTAGAAAAGCCCAGGAATCTTGTAGGAGGTCTTATTATAATGACCTGAACTTTAGCCCTGTGATTGGAAATCAGTGTATTGGCTATTTAGCACATTGAGGTCCCTTTTTACTGCCTTTGTGTGTTGGAGAAGAAGAGACTCCATTCCTGTTCCTGTAGCATCTTCTTAGCAGTTAAGATGTAGGGATCTAGAGCTTTGTTTTTTTGCATCCTGCCCACCTTTTCCCCATTTTAGTTTTCTAGTACGGTTTTATTTTACAAACATACACATGGATCCAGTCTCTCACTCAATTGCTCTGCTGATTTAATCTCTGCTTAACTGTATTTTTGCCAAGAATATCCGACAGGGCTGAAAATAAGATAGCCAATATTGTAATACCCTCATACAGATCTATGGTCTGGCCTCATTTGGAACATCATGTACGGTTCTGGTCATTGTATCATTTTTTTTAAAAGCACAGCAGAGCTGGAGAAAGTGTAGACGAGGACAACTGAGATGAATGAGGACCTAGAACACCTTTCCCACAAGGAATGGCCAAAGAATCTGGGGCTTTTCGGTTTAGAAGGGAAGGACATGACAGAGGTTTATCAAAAAATATACATATGGGTGGGGAAAATGGTTAGAGTGAACTTTTCCCTCGTACTAGAACTCAGGGGCATCCAATGAAGTTGAAAAGGAATCCATTCGGGGCCAGCTAAGGAAGTACATTTTCTATCAGTGGATAATTAAATCACAGAGCACACTGCCAGAGACATGGACATGGTCAAAAGGCTTTCACAGTGGTTTACACAGATTAATGGAAGAAAGGTCCATGCTTAGCTGTTAGCAGTGCTGATGGAAGTGCTCCACAGCCTGTGTGATAGTTAACCTCTGAATGCCAGGGGCAGGAGTCAACATCAGGGAAAGGGCCTGTTTGTTGGCCCATGAGGGCAGCTGGCTGGCCAAGGTGTGAAACAGCTGTGACCTGATGGGGGGGGGGGAAGCAGAAGATGTGGATTTCTGAACATGAGAACATAAGAGAAGCCAATGTTGAATCAGGCCAATGGCCCATCCAGTCCAACACTCTGTGTCACACAGTGGCCAAATATACCAGGTGCCCTCAGGATACAACATGCAACCGGACACAAATTGCCGTTCCGGGGGTGGGAAGGAAACGTACAGTTCCAAAAGAACATTGGAGGTTCACCAGTGGTGAACTGCACCAATGTTCTTTTGGAACTGTACGTTTCCCTCCCACCCCCGGAACAGCAATTTGTGTCTGGTTGCATGTTTTAAAAAGCCCTTCCTGGAAGCAACTTGTCCATAATCTGTTTCACGCGTACAGTAAACTATATATATATATACACACACACATATATATATACACACACACACACAAGTATGGTTCATTTTAAATATAAGCAGTTATTGCATTCCAAAATCTCCTTCCCTCCATAAATGGAGATTGTTCCATCGAAAGAGTTTTCGGCTAAACATTAGGAAGAACTTCCTGACAGTTATAGCGGTTCCGCAGTGGAACAGGCTTCCTAGAGAGGCGGGAGGCTCTCCTTCTAGGGAGGTTTTCAGACAGAGGCTAGATGGCCATCTGACAGCACTGTACATTCTGTGACTCACTATGAATTTAGGCAGAGCGTGAAAGGGAGGGCAGGAAGAGATGAGAGTGCTCGGCTGCTGTGGCCCTTTCTTATATGCTCCTGGTAATGCTGATTGCCACTTCGGGGTAACGTCGATTGCCATTTCCTCCAGGCCAGATTGGCTCAGGGATCCTGGAGGTTTTTTGCCTTCCTCTGGGCACAGAGCAGGGGTCCCTGTGGGAACGGGGGGCAGTCTTCCCTCTAAGCCGAGTTAGTGTGAGCTAGCTCACAGTTTTTTAGCCTCCGGCTCACACATTTTGGTCTCAGCTCAGGAAGGGACGGCCCCAGAGCAAATTAATTTATGCAGCAGCCGAATCGCTCACTCACAACTTTAATGCCAGCAGCTTGCAAAGTAGAATTTTTGCTCACAAGACTCCACAGCTTAGAGGGAGCATTGGGGGGTAGCTGTGAATTCCCTGTGTTGTGCAGGAGGTTGGACTAGATGACCCTTCCAGCTCTGCGTTTCTACATTTCTACTCCATACCCCAGTTTAATGTCATTTTCCTTTTTTTCTCAGTTGCAGAGCCCACTTCAAAAAAGAGAACACCTTTCCTATTCCCCCCCCCACCTTAAATGACTCTGCTGAGCTGTTAAGCACGCATACCTTGATTCCACCTTTAGCATAACAGAAGGACAGATGGCCTTGGCTCCAGGGTGAATGTTGCCAAAAGAAAAGGAATTAATGTGCATTTGTGATATCAGGGGAATAACCGTGCCACACACTTCGACTTCCAGCCCCCTCTCCTCTGGGGCAAGTTATGCCGACTAAACAGACATGCCAAGTTGCTAGAGATTCAGCAGAATAATTAAGATGTCCCGTTTCAGGTGATGTTTCTGACGGGCCCCTTTCAGTCCTGCAGTTTGATGAGCAGCCTGGACTTCGAGTTCTTTGAGCACTGCAGCATGACCTGATTGGAACTATAGACCATTCGTCCACAATGGTGGTGGAGGTGGAGGAGGAGGAAATGGCGGTCTTCAAGACAAGAGCTGAACAGAGATGGTTGGCCATTTCCTGCATCTGCATGGCTAGCAGTTTGGTGTAGTGGTTAGGAGCGTGACTCTAATCTGGGAGAACCAGATTTGATTCCCCACTCCTCCACACGCAGCTGCTGGTGCGACCTTGGGTCAGTCACAAGTTCTCTCAGAGCTGTTCTCTTAAGAGCAGTCCTTGAAAGAGCTCTCTCAGCCCCACCTACCTCACAGGGTGTCTGTTGTGGGGAAGGGAAGGGACTGTAAGCCACTCTGAGACTCCTTCAGGTAGGGAAGGGTGGGTCTTCTCCTACCTTGGACTTCCTTAGCGGTCTCTTATCCAAGTACTAACCAAAGCTGAACCTGCTTAGCTTCCGAGATCCAACAAGATCAGGCTGGCCTGGGCTATCCCAGTCATCCATAGCAGGTATCCCTTAATACATAGCAGGAGAGGGATCCCTGCCTCGGTAACAGCAGCTCTCAACTGCAGGGCCATTCTGAGATCTTAACCATCCCAACACGTTCCTCCCACCCACCCCTGGCAGTGGCCTTACCAGTATACTTCCACTACAGACCGGCTTAAACATAGGGCGTTTTCTCACTAGCTTTCCCCCGCGGTTTACACCGAAGCTAGCACCGGAGCTTCTGGTCAGTTTCCCACCATTTGCTCCCTGCTCACAATTTCCTCCAGAGTATCACTGCAGTGCTCCGGAGCTTCCCTGTTCCTAGCAGTATTTTCTTGCTCCAGGGAAGCTCCGGAGCACTGCAGTGATACTCTGGAGGAAATTGTGAGCAGGGAGCAAATGGTGGGAAACTGACCAGAAGCTCCGGTGCTAGCTTCGCTGTAAACCGCGGGGGAAAGCTAGTGAGAAAAGGCCCATAGAGAAATCTACCATTCTCCATTGTTTAGCACTGAAAGTCAGCTGGTTGTGGGGGAGATCTGGCTGCTCAGAAAGAATGTAAGAGCTGGTAATCCGAGGTTAAACATGCATTTGTCAAAGGTAGTGGTAACATGGCTGAACGTTCCTTGGTGAATGGCTCTGGTGTAGCATCTGGACTTGGTTCAGTCATTCCAAGTTAGAAAATCCAGTTTGCTGCAGAGTAGACATTGGTCTGTCTACGGCAGTGATTTCAAAACTGGATGCCAGGAAGCCCTGAAAAATGTGCCTTGGCAAACAGAGCTGTCATATTGGATATATCCGCTGTTCTGTGATGTTTGCCCATTGTTCGGGGAGCCAACTGAGAAAATACCCATGTGTCTTCTTGAAATCAGAGATGAGGTTTTCCTCCATTTTAAAACTGAGACATAAACTCTACCGGGGTCATTCCGTAGAAAAAGAGGTGCAGGAGCTCATTAGCATAACTCATTAGCATAACTTATTTGCCACACCCTCTAACATCACCGGAAGTGTGTCAGAAGGCAAGACCCACCGCTCCGGCTCCACCCCAAAAATCTCCAGGTATTTCCCAACTCAGAGCTGGTGAGCCTACCTGGAGAAAAACTGCTTCAGAAGCACAAAGAAAATAGGCATGGAGGGACAATGCAGACGACAGCAAGAACAAGCAGCAGATCCCCATGGGTCGCCACAAGTGAGGGCTGCTGGGAGCGGGGTGCCCTATAGCTGGGAGGCTACTAACGAGGGGGCGGGGCTGCTGCCCGAGCCCAGCACTCTCTCCTCAGACTCGGAGCTGGACACCTGGATGCGCTGGAGCTGCGCCAGCAGCAGGGGAAATTATTGCAGAGTGCCAGCATGCACCATAGAGGAAACTGGACTCTGAAGTGAGCCTGTGACACTCTAGCCCTGGGCTTGTTACTCCCGGAACACCATTCCTGCTCGATCCCCCTCAAAATGACCCCTGAACTCTACCAAAAGGTAACCAACATTTTGGAAAACAACTTGACAGTCTGCAGGCCTTGTTCTTACAGGCTACCAAGGACAGATGGGCCATTTAACGTCCTTTTTAAACTCTGAAGATCTGAATCAAAGGAGAGCCCACCACCTCCTGAGGAAGCCTGTTCCAACAAAGAACTGCTCTAACTGTCCGAAAGTTCTTCCTAACGTTTCTTCCTAATGTTAAATTGGAGCCATTGTCAAATCCATCCCATTATTTTAAAAAAAACAAAACACTAGGACCAAACTGGTGTAAGTTTGTCCCCAAGATCGGGTTAGTAAAATCCTTTTCTACAAATGTGGGAAGATGAAGGTATTTCCCTCACTGACGGGGGCAATTAATTTGAGTTGCACAAGGATTTAAAGCACCGATCGATACCACCCGTCTGTGCTAAAAAGGGTTCCTCGTGCCTCTTCCTTTTCAGTGAGCCGCCATCCTTGCTTTGAAGAAGGGTGAAAGCCACAGGATCCAGCTAAATGTCAGCGGCCCCATCATGGGGCCAAGGCAAGGACGGTGTTTTGTGCCCGCGGAAGCCAGCCTGTTCAAAGCAGCTGGCATTCACTCAGCTCCTAACATCCTTTGCTCCTTTAAATCATTTGAGCGAGTCGCTGTAAAGCCATTTAAAGTAATTGTTTTCTTTGGCACGATTAAGTCTCCCTTCCCCAATAACATGAAGCCGCCCTGTGAGATTCAGGCTTGAAGTGAAAAATACATTACCAAAAGGCATCAGGACTTTCTTCTGCCATCGTTTGAAAGGGCGATGAAGTATTTTCCATCTTTCAGGGCCAACTGGGTTCAAATCTAGAGTGATCTGAAATAGGCCTACACAGAATCCTACTCAGGGATATTCAGTGGAGCTTACACCCATGGAAGTGTTCTTAGAATGGTGCTGTAAGTCACCTGCGTGCCTTCCTTTGGAACAGAAATTCTCCCCTGAACACTGAGAGAACAGATGGAGATTTGAACAAAGTTTGAGTCCAGTGGCACCTTTAAGACCAACAAAGTTTTATTCTGGGTACTAGGAATAAGGCCCGTTGTGGGAAGAAATACAACGGGCTCTAGAAAGAGGCTCTGGGAGAGTGCCAAGGCCTTCGGCACTCAGCGTCAATCTGCTGTGGCAACCTCAGCAGGGTATAATGACACAGAGTCCACCATTTTCTCCAGGGGAACTGATCTCTGCTACCTGAAGACCAGTTGTAATTCTGCGTGAACTCCTGCCCTCACCTGGAGATTGACAGTAGTGGTTCCCCAAGAGCGAATAGCTGGTTTGGAGGGCAGAGTCTGTGGCATTGTACCTGTCTAAGGCCCCACCTCTCCTCCAACCTCACCCTCTCCAGGCTCCACCCCTCAAATCTCCAGGAATTCCCCACCTGGAGTTGGCAACCCCATCTCCTTCCCAGCCAAGCATCAACCTACCTTGCTCTGAAGCCCCTCTTATAAACACAGGTAACTGCCATTTCGTTTCACCTACCAACAGCCACTGCGGTAACAGTTGAACCTTATGGGGGAACATTTTAAACAAACCACAGGCAGCAGCCATCTTATAAACACAGGTAACTGTCATTTTGTTTCACCTACCAACGGCCGCTGAGGTAACAGTTAATCCCCCCACAGGAAGGAAGCAGGAGAAGTGTCTTCGTCAAGAGCAAAAAAAACGTCTGCCAGGAATTCTGACAGGGCACAGAGGCTGAAGGAGTGAGTGGGGAAGAGGAGCAGACCCAGCCAATGGCATGCGAGTATTCACAGCCAGTGGATAGGGACAGCTTCTGATTGACAGGCGAGGGGACCAAAGGTTGGGGTGGCATGTGGAATGTTCTAGAGAGTACAACAAACAAACCACTGTGACATAAATATTTATATTATTTTTATCAATATTTATATTAATTTTTTTATATTCCATACTTTCCTTGTAGTAAACTTTTATTGAAAGTATATTCTTGTAATCTTGTAAGTTTGATAAAAAATAATATTGATAAAAATAATATAAATATAAATATTGATAAAAATAATATAAATATTTACGTCACAGTGGTTTGTTTGTTGTATTTTCTTATGGATACCTGTGACCCCTTCTTGGTTTTTTGCATGTTCTAGAGAGTGCCACCACCATCAGAGAATTATTATATAGAGAGATAAGCTTTCATGTGCATGAAATGAAAAACATTCAGGGCCTTACAGGTGTTTATTAATTGACTTCATTTATACCTCACTAACGATGAGTAAAGCTAGATCAAGCTGGAAAGCTGTGGAAGGAGGAGAAGACTGGATTTATACTCCGCCCCTCACTCAGAGTCTCAGTGCGGCTTACAAAGTCCGTTTCCTTCCCCTCCCCACAACAGACACCCTGTGAGGTAGGTAGGGCTGAGAGAGCTCTGAGACAACTGTCTTGAGAAAACAGCTCTGGCAGAACTATGGCTTGCCCCAAGATCATCCAGCAGCTGCAAGTTGAGGAGTGGGGAATCAAACCTGGTTCTCCGAGATTAGAGTCCGTGCACTTAACCACTACACCAAACTGGTGTTAGTCTGTCTGTGGCAATAGAAAAAAGCAAGAGTCTAGTGGCATCTTAAAGACTAAGAAAATTTGCGGCAGGGTAGGAGCTTTCATGACAAGTAAGGCTAACTGACTATGTTGGCAAATCAAGGGTCAAGAAATGCTTGTCTCTGTGTGCTTGTCTCATACACAGTCTCCCTGTCCATATTGTTACAGTGACTGGATGTACATCCTCCATGTACGGGTGTACATCTGTTTGTAAGAAACAGCCAACGTGCATTCACTTTATAAATGAAAATGGGGACCAGTATTTGGATAAATCATATATCCACCTGTACATGCGTTAAATATAACATGAGAATCACTCAGTGCATTTATGAAGGAAAACAAAGTGCACACGGTAGGCAGATAGTTTCAGAACAGGTTTCTCCTGTTCCAAAAAGATGGCGGCCATTTCTCCAGATGTTCCTTTTTTTGCACAGGCATTATTGTAATTGCTGAGAGTTTACACATGAATGGAACGGGTCAGCTTTCCGAAAGCCGCCATTCAACAGATGGTTTGTCACCGGCTTCCCAATTCTTTTTTTTATTTTTAGAGCTAAGGTCTGTCGCTCCGCTATTGCCTGCAAGTGTTTTCAATTTTTGGTCTCCGTGGAAAGAACGGAAAGAGATACAAAGATGCCTATCCTAGAGAAAGCCACGAAGGAGAAGGAGAAGAAGGACAGCCACAGCCAAGATGAGATGGTAAGTATTTCCGGAAGACTGTGCTAGAGGAGGACGCTGGGTGAGCTTAAAGGAGATCTGAGCAAGGAAAGAGCTTCCAGGTCAGTAGGAGATGGCTGGAATGCAGTGCTGTCCTAAGCAGTGTTACACCCTTCTGTGTGCACTGAAGTCAAGAGGGTAAGAAGTGAGTAACCGCTTAGGATCGCACTCCTTCTCCGTGCCAGTTCCGAGCATGGAGAAATGTCTGAGTCTGCATTCAGAAATTCAAGAACGTATAAGAGGGGGAAGCAATTAGCGGAGAATGTAGCAAATCACACTCTCTTATGGTCAAGGTCAAGGTTTCCCTTGCTCAAAAGCCAGTCGAATCCATCTCTAGGGAAGGGGGTGCTCATCTCCATTTCCAAGCCAAAGAGCCAGCGCTGTCTGAAGACTTTTCCCATGGTCATGTGGCCGGCATGACTAAATGCCGAGGCACAGGGAATGCTGTTTAATTGTTCAATTAACTAATTGTTTAATTGATAGTCGTATCTGTTTTAATCAAGCTAGTTTCAGAGGGCAGCCATGTTGGTCTTCAGTAGAACGGCTAGATTTGACTCCAGGAGCACCTTAGGGACCCCCGGGGGAGGGCTATAAGCTTTTGAGAGTGAAAGCTCCCTTTGTTATATTTGGGTGGTGGAAAGCGCCATCAAGTCACATCTGAGTTATGGCGACCTTGTAGAGTTTTCAAGGCAAGAGACATGCAGAGGTGGTTTGCCACTGCCTGTCTCCATGCCATAACCCTGGTATTCCTTGGAGGTCTCCCATGTGAATACTAGCCAGGGCCGATCCTGCTTAGTTTCCGAGATCTGACAAGATTAGTGTAGCCTGTTCTATCCATGCCAGGGTTTCATTATATCTTTTTTTAACTTTTATTTTCATTATCCATATAATTCATTAACACATTTGAAAAAACATTTGTATTAGTTTACAGTAGAGAAAAAAAATACATCTTATGTTTTGTCTTTGCATACATTAACATTTTTGAGTCTGAATTTCTATTTTAGTCTCTAACCAAGCGTACTCACCTGACCATCTTCCCCAAAATAGCTCTTCACTTTTATTTTGCCATACTAAATTAAGTTTATCCATCTCTGCTATATCCAAGATTTTATGAATTACCTCTTCTCTTGAAGGAAGTTTTTCTAATTTCCAGTTTTTTGCAATTAAAATTCTTGCAGAAGTAAGTATATATATTATTAGATAAGTCTCTGTCTTAAAGTCATCTGGTATCATATTTAATAAATAGATTTCTGGTTGGTACACTAGCCTTAAGTATTTCTTGTAGTAAGTCATGAATCATTTGCCAGAATTTCTGTAGTTTTGAACACCTCCACCACATATGCACATAGGACCCTACATTGGATTTACATTTCCAACAGTTGTTGTAGATGTTAGGGGAGCATTTTGATATTTTCCAATCCTGCTTAATTTCTGAGATCTGACAAGATTGGGATAGCCTGTTCTATCCATGCCAGGATTTCATTATATCTTAAATATACTTATATTAGAAGATCCTTCTCAGATATTGAAGGAAATGTAAGAGAAGGTACAGTTTATTAAAGAAAAGTTATCACCTGCTGGAAGTAAAGGCCTTTGGTAACATTGTTTCTTCCTACGTGATTGCAATAAAATTTCAGCATTAAATCAGCCTAAACCTTTTGCATCTCCCCAATTAAAACCAAGCCCCATCAGTGAATTAGATAAAGATCTGATGGATCAATATGTCAAGTCAACCGAGGGAAGCTTGTTGTGTCCCTCAACAAAACTGTTGTACATTTCTCTCTGGATTCTGATGGTAGTCTCTATGCCTTTCAGTACTTTATGCTGGCAAGCAAAACCCAAAATACCACGTTGGTCTTAGAGAGAAGAAGCTACTGACAAAATGGTCACACACGCTAAATAATTCCACTTTCGATGCACTTCCCAACTGGATTTTGCCAGTTCACACAGTCAAATCCAGTTGGAAAGTGCACTGAAAGTGGATTGAAAGTGGATTGTTCTGTGTGTGTGACCACAGCAGAGTTCTAAACCCTTAGACTTCTATGGACTTCAATGAGTATAACTCCACGTAGGACGGCACTGTGAATTTTGTATCTGCTTGTTATTTGGAATGCTCTTGTTGCAGTTTCTGAATTTGAAGAGCGTTCCTTTTTTTGCCACAGTGGGTTTGCCACAAGGCACTACACACCAGGTAAGACTGCACATGGGACAGGATCGCTGGCCCTTTGATGCTTACACTGGAAAGAGAATTTGGCAGATGCAAAGCCACTGGCCGCTTCAGCACCACGGTGAGAGAAGATAAAACCTTGCAGATAAAACCTCTCCATGAAGCAGTTACAAACACAGCCATCCTGCCCCAGCGGCCAGGTCTCACACATTTACATCTGAACATGAAACCTCATTCTAAATTTACAGCTGTTACAAAATGCCAATCCTTATCTAATTTCTGATCACCCGGGGCCTTTTAAACTAGGTACTGCCCAAACTACCAGTCCCACCACTGCAACAGACCCTGCACATGTATCTTCAGTGTATGAAACATCTGGTATCTGAAGAACAATACATGAAGACCAAAGGGATCGTGGAGAGGTTTGGAGCTGCCGGAGGCCCAGGAGAGATGCTGCAGCAAAAGCTTCTAGAAAGACAGGAGAAAACGGAGAACTGGGTAAGCAGCTTGTTCTAAAGAATCTCATCATGTATATGTAAAACACTCTGAGAAAAAATAGTTATACCTGGAGACACGAATCTGCTTTATACTGGCCGAGAACAGACTGGCAGTCTGGCCCACTCTGCCTCTGCTTTAAAAGCGGAGGCAGAGCGGCCATTCAGACTGCCACATCTGCCTGGTGGAGGAGGCCTGCGCTCCTCCCGCAACAGCTGGGCACCACTTCAAAGTGGTGTCCCAGCTGCTGCGGCGTGCATTCCGGCGGGTGTGAACATGCGCCGGGCGGGAGAGCCACGTGACGTTCGGCCGCCACTGCCAGAAGCCGCCCACAGTCTGGACGCTGCAGGCGGCTTCCTTGCGACAACATGCGAACGCCGCGCAGCGGGGGCAATTGCCTTGTTCTGCCATGCCTCAGAGGCGCGGCAGAACTCCAGTCTGTCCACGGCCAGTGAATCAGACTGTTGGTCCATCATAGTCAGAACTGCCTACTCAGACTAGCAGCAGCAGCAGAAGAAGAAGAGATTGGATTTATACCCTGTCCTTCACTACCCAAGGGAGTCTCAAAGTGGCTTAAAAACTCCTTTCCCTTCCCCTCCCCACAACGGACACCCTGTCAGGTAGGTGGGGCTGAGAGAGCTCTTTCGAGAACTGCTCTTTCAAGAACAGCACTGACAGAATTATAAAACTTGGATAGAATTAGAACAATTCCTGACATAACTGTTCTACGGAGAGGGGGCGACATGAATCCGGAAAGACCAGCTTATTTTCCCTAAAGAATGTAGGAGGAGAAATAGGTTTGATCTATCCAGGCTAAGGGTAGCCATCCATGTCTAAAGGAGTCTAAAGGAGTTTTGTTGGCCAATGCTGATCATGAGAGGAATGACAGCTAATCAGTGTCACGGGAACAGTAGACTCATCCGCAAATTTCACATTGCCAGCAAAAACCTATGGGAAGATTTTTGTTTTAATATATATTGGGAGGGCGATGGTCCCGATTGGACAGGATTAGGGCAACATAACGATTTTTTAACCAGCCTTTGCAGTGTGGTGGTCTAATTCAAATGAGTGGAAATAAGCAAACAAACTGACACACACACCCCGCTGCCAAAACGTATTTTTCTTCTTTCTTATTTATTTCTATTGGAACCTCACAAATTTTGGTGACAATTCGTCATGCAGCAACCATTTTGGAGAACCAGTGACATTTACATCCCAATTCAGATTTAAGAAATTTAACATCCCTCTCATTGGTTCCTGTTTACACTGTTGCTTCGCTTTTAAAATCCGGCAGGGTTGCTCTTCTTTTAAGAAATCTTCAACGTCCTCCTAAATGCAGAATATTATTGTCAAACGTCTCTGACAGAGGGAAGCAAGATTTGTAATAATGTGCAATAGAACGGTGAAGGCTTCTCTTCTCTACCTTAGAAAGGCTCTGGCGGTTACAGTGAAACCTCGAACAGATGATGTAATCCAGAAAGATTCTAATTTAGAACTGGGCTCTTGCCTGAATGAAGCTTTTGCCCTCTCTGGCTCTAGGGAATTGGGGGGGGGGGGCACTTTTGTTCTCCGCGTCTGTTCCAACAGATCTCAAAGGAGTTTTATTTTAGCAGATGCCTAAATTCCAAACTGTTGATGCGTGTAAGACAAGCACAGGCGTATCTTCAATCATCTGGCTATGTAGTCATCCATGACCTTGTCTTCATAGGTTTTAGACTACTGGCTAGACGACATGTACCTGAACAACCGATTGGCTCTCCCGGTCAATTCCAGTCCAGCCATCATCTTTGCTCACCAACATTTCCAAGATGCAAGTGATCAGCTGAGGTAAGGTATCTGTGGGGCACACACTGATGAACTATGGCCCTTCTGCATTGCGTTGTGGCCTGGTGATAATGTAAGGCATGTGAAGAAATGGTTTCCCCAAGTCATTATGCAAAGAAGTGAAAAAATATTAGCAGGTGTGGTAGCCACACAAAGGCAGAACCAAATGACCAGCCCAGAAGGCACTGGAGAGGCCAGAGCTGATCTGGTTTTGTACAGGATGAGAAGGTACTTCAGGTGTTTGGGCCCCAGGCCGTGAAGGACTTTCAAGGTCAAAACCAGCATCTTCAGGTGAGCACAGTAACGTGTCAGCAGTCAATGTATCATGCCTATATCATTGTTTGTGAATGCATCCAAACCTTTGAGAGCAAGTTGACAGGGGAAGAGTACTTAAATTGATCCCGGAAATCCCAGGCTATGTACTTTTAATGAATCCTGCAGTTGTTCAATGGGGCTTTCTGAAGTATGTATCTCAGTCTGAATATCTAAAATGAAAACCGAACTCATTAATGATAGCATCAATAGGCTAGATAGAAGGAATGATCATCCAGTAGCAACAAAGTTAGAGGTATACCGAATCTGGAATGGAGCTGAGACAGTTCTACTGACCCATCTGATAAAAGTGTGTGAAAGCAGAATATCTGAAATATATATAAAAGCCTAATGTATTGGTACTTTCCAGCTCTCCCATTGGCTGTGCTGTGTGCTCCATCAGCCATTGGTCCATCAACCACCACTCAAGAGTACTCATGTGCCATTGGCTGGGTGCTGAGTCTGCTCCTCTCACCCACCCACTGCCAGCCTGGCCACTATTCCCTGACAAAATAAACTGCCAAAATGGTTGTCTCTCCTGATGAAGGTGCTTCACCTCCTCCTCCTGTTAGGCTCACTTTCGCTTCAGTGGTTGTTGCTAAGCAACCAAGCTTGGTTCTGTCAGTAAAACGCTGGGGGGGAGGCCCTTTCCAGACCTGTTTTGTCCTTTGTGAGAAAACTCATTGGGGCCCATCCTGACTAGGGTTGCCAGCTCCAAGTTGGGAAATTCCCAGAGATTTTGTGGTGGAGTCTATGGAAGGCAGAGTTTGGGGAGGGAAGAGGCCTCAGCTGAACAGAATGCCATGGAGTCCACCTTCCAAAGCAGTCATTTTCTCCAGGGGGAGAAAAATCTGTTGTCTGGAGTTCAGTTGTGATACCAGGCGATCTTCAGGCTCCACCTGGAGATTGGCTACCCGAGGCCTGGCAGCACCCTCTGGATGACTTGATTACACCTGACTGGCATGACAAATAGGCTTGGCTGCTTGCTCCTGTTCACCTTCAGTAGCCCCTCTATTTTAAAAAAAATATTTAAATTAAATATTTAGAAGAAGAAGAGATTGGATTTATACTCTGCCCTTCACTACCCAAAGGAGTCTCAGAGTAGCTTACAGTCTCCTTTCCCTTCCTCTCCCCATAACAGACACCCTGTGAGCAATGTTCCCTCTAAGCTGAGTTAGTGTGAGCTAGCTCACAGTTTTTTAGCCTCCAGCTCACACATTTTTGTCTTAGCTCACTTAGCTCAGGAAGGATGGCTCTGGAGCAAACTAATTTATGCAGTAAGCAAATCACTCGCTCACAACTTTCATTCCAGTTGCTCACAAAGTAGAATTTTTGCTCACAAGACTCCACAGCTTAGAGGGAACCTTGCCTGTGAGGTAAATGGGGCTGAGAGAGCTCTCTCGAGAACTGCCCTTGAGAGAACAGCTCTGAATGTACTTATGACTGACCCAAGGTCACACTAGCAGCTGCATGTGGAGGAGTGGGGAATCAACCCCGGTTCTCCAGTTTAGAGTCTGCATTCTTAACCACTAAACTGGCTCTCAACGAGGACAACCAGTGTGGTGTAGCAGATAGCACTTCAGAGCAGGGTCTGCCAGACTCAGGTTCTTGCTGTGGAAGTTGAGTGGGTGATTTTGGACTAGTCACAGAATTTCAGCCTAACCTACCTCACAGGGTGGTTGTGCAGATCAAAAGGGGAGAAGAGAATGATGTAAGCTGCTTTGGTCCCCACCAGTGTTCCCGCTGAGCTGAGTTAGTGTGAGCTCACAGTTTTTTAGCCTCCAGCTCACAGATTGTTGTCTTAGCTCAGGCAGGATGGCTCCAGAGCAAATCAATTTATGCAGTAGCCAAATTGCTCGCTCACAACTTTAATGCCAGTAGCTCAGAAAGCCGAATTTCTGCTCACAAGACTCCACATCTTAGAAGGAACATTGGTCTCCACTGCAGAGAACCATGGGGAACCATTGTTGCCAATCTCCAGGTGAGGGCTGGAGATCACTCAGAATTATAACTGCTCTCCAGCAGAGATAAGTTCCCCTGGAGGAAATGTGTCTCATTATACTCTGCTGAGGTGGTCCCCCCTATGACAGCCAGAGTGACATAGTAGTTAGTGCTTCACGGCAGGGTTTGCCAGACCCAGGTTCTTGCTGTGGAAGCTAACTGGGTGATTTCAGATGACTTTCAGCCTAACCTACCTCACAGGGTTGTTGTGCAGATCAAAGGGGGGGAGAGGAGAATGATGTGAGCTGCTTTGGTCCCCACTGCAGAGAAAGACTGTTCTTTTCCTAGGTAGAGGCTGCAGGGAGGGGGGAGGAAATGGAAATCTGAAGTCAGAGGGGCAGATAAAGGTAGGTTGATGGTTGGCTGGAAAGGAGACAGGGTTGCCAACTCCAGGTAGGGAGAGGGTGGGGTTTGAGCAGGGATGGGACCTCAGAAAGGTACAATGCCATAGACTCCACCCTCCAAACCAGTCATTTCCTCCTGGAGAACCATTGTTGCCAATCTCCAGGCGAGGGCTGGAGATCACTCAGAATTACAAGTATTGTTCAGATGGCAGTTCCCTTAGAGAAAACAGTAGCCTCTGTGCCATTATACCCTGCTGAGGTCACCGCAGAAAATTGACGCTGAGTGCCCAAGTCCAGAGCCTCTTTCTAGAGCCCATTATATTTATTTCCACAACAGGCCTTATTCCTAGTATATTGATAATTTTCACACAAGCTAGGTTATTGACAGGTGGGAAGACAGGACAGATACAGACCTGCTGGACCTTTGTGGGACAGGGTACTGGAATAGATAGACCACTGGTCTGATCCAGCAGGGCTCTTCTTATGTTTTATACAATAAGGGAGGACCAACTCAGGAGATATCAAGGCACTTCCTTGAGTCCCCCCCCCCCCGATTGTAACAGAATCGGATATCAATTAAACAAAAATTTAATGCAGCTCCTTCAGTTTAACTGGATTAGACGCAGCAAGAAGATTCTGTCCCCCATCATGTGGAAACTAAAGGTCAAAGGTCATGCGTTGCCACAGCAAATACATTCAGTGCATGTGCTGTCTTATATGACATGAAATAAAAATATTACTAGAAAATGGATTGTTTGTGAAGTCTCTTCTACTGCTTATGACCTCTTTTCACCCAACAAACTATCTTCAGGGAGATGGTACCTCAACAGAAGAGCGTCTGTTTTGCTATAGTTACACCTCACTGAACTGTAGCGGAGCCCAGCTCGTCACCTGCTGTGAAGCGAGATGTTTGCATCCCAAAGGGAAGTGTCCCTGTACTCAGTTTCGAAGCCCCACTGGTAGTAACGAGGGGGAAAGGGGATGGATGGAAACTTCTGAGAGGAGTTGTCTGTGCCAGATAAAGACCTCCGAGAGGAGTTGTCCGTGCCATGTAGACAATGCCCATGCAAATCCTGAACATCAGAACTGGTTTGGAGGGCTAGTGGAAAAAACGATATTTCATTTCTAACAACCTTTAAATATTTTAATAGACCATAGGGCAGGCTGATCTCTAAGAACATAAGAGGATCCCTGCTGGATCAGACCAACAGACCATCTAGTCCAGCATCCTGTCTCACACAGTGGTCAACCAGTTCTTCTGGATGGCCAAGAACAGGGAGAAGAAGAGGAGGAGGAGATTGGATTTATACTCCGCCCTTCACTACCCAAGGGAGTCTCAGAGCAGCTTACAAACTCCTTTCCCTTCCCCTCCCCACAACAGACAGCCTGTCAGGTAGGTGGGGCTGAGAGAGCTCTGACAGAAACTGCTCTTTTTCAAGAACAGCTGTGCCAGAACTACGGCTTGCCTAAGGTCATCCAGCAGGTGCAAGTGGAAGAGTGGGGAATCAAACCTGGTTCTCCCAGATTAGAGTCCGTGCACTTGACCACTACGCAAAACTGGCTCTTCACTACAACCACTACACCAAACACCAAGGCATTCTCCTGATAAGAACATAAGAAGGGCCCTGCTGGATCAGGCCAGTGGTCCATCTAGTCCAGCATCCCATCTCACACAGTGGTCAACCAGTTCCTCTGGACGGCCAACAACAGGGCATAGAGGCCGAGGCCTAGCCCTGATGTTCCCTCCTGGCTTTGGGATTCAGAGGCTTAGTGCCTCTGGATGTGAAGGTTCCCCTCAGTCACCATGGCTAGTAGCGATTGATAGACTTATCCTCCATGAATCCTCCATGAATCTATCTAATCCCCCCCTTTTTAATTCACAGTTTATTAATTTCTGTAATGAACAATAATACAAACCACTGACCTTATGTCCCATCAATCTGTTATATTGTTCACCCCAAAATGATTAACTAAATAGAAAGTGTTCTCAAACTAACCCACTGACTCCTGTTATACCTATTTACAAACCAAGAATTGCTTCCTGTTCTGAATCCTATTAACTTGTAACACCCGTTAAATATAATTCCATTCAGTTTCCCGGATTCTTTTTCCATATTCACATTAGTTACAATACAAATGCCAACATAATAACTTACGTTGGACATTCTTCTGTTTACTGTTTACTGTTACATAGTTCCAATCTAATTGCTTCTTCAAAGAAGCCAGCTTCACCTAAAAAAGAAAACCAGATGGGGTTGCCTCGCAAACCTAGGGCTGAGAAAACTCGGTCGGGGAGGAACTCAGCCTTCCCTCCTACGATCTAATCCCCTTTTGAAGCTGTTTATTCCTGTGGCCGTCACTACGTCCTCTGGCAGCAAATTCCACATTTTAATCACTCTCTGCGTAAAGCAGTATTTCTTTTTGCCCATCCTGAACCTCCTGCCCGTCAGCTTCATTGGATGCCCTGGAGTCCTAGTATTTTGGGAGAAGGAGAAAAAATTCCCTTCGTCAACTGTCTCCACCCCATGCATAATTCTATAAACCTCTGTCATGTCCCCCCCCGAGTCGTCTCTTTTCTAAGCACACTGGGAATGCCATTGATTTACCAAGCAACCCTACGCAGAGTTATAGTCTTTGAAACCCATTGACTTCAATTAACTTCACCAGGTGTCACTCTGTTAAGGATTGCAGAGTTGCTCTGCCCACTACGTTTGTCAGCAACAATATATCTATCCAGAGGGCCAGAATATTTTATTTTTATTTATTTCCTTTATTTGTACTCCACTTTTCTCACTCAGAACGAAGAGCTGATGGCATAATGTAAGTGAATTCAGTCGATGGTACCTCTAATCAGCAATGTAATAGGACTAGGATTACAAGCAGTCTGAAACAAAGAATAAGTATTAAATATGATCAGTCAAAGAATACAGTGATGTCGTGGCCTAGTGATCAGTGCTAGCCTAGATGGACTTGGGTCGGATCCAGCCACCTTTCTAAAATTGTTTGGTTTGCAGATGCTCTACCTCTGAGCCTTACCTCTGTGCAAGACTGCAGACAAGAATCTACCTTTCTCTTGACCAGTAACATTCCTTGACTATTAAGTTCAATGTATGTCCTTACAACTTTTTTTTTTTTAAACTAGCATCTGAATGATGATCAGAATCACTCTGTTTTCCATAGACGGTGGACGGAGACTACTAAAAAAAATAGCCTATTTTAAACATTGAAATGGATACCTACTTCCTCTCATTAACTGAGTAGCTCCATTGTGATCACTGTTTTCTAGGAAACTGTGTTTTGCATCTCTCCCGTGAGGGCAAGGAAACTGTCTTAGCATATAGGAGCTCAATTCAAAAACGGGGGGGGGGGGGGGAGAACAAGTATTGTGAGAACAAATTACGATTTTCCGTTTCCTGCCACTTTGATGTCATGACAAACTGTGGTCTGTTGGGAACTGGAAAAACCTTCAATATCTGAGCCATGCGTGAGGGGAAGAGGAAAGGACCACGTGAAACCCCGAGTCTCTTTCTTATAAAGCTAAAAATGAAACGTGGCATGCAATATTGTAGACGCTAACGGCCACTTAACCAAGCAGGGGTAGCTTACATAAGAACATAAGAGTTTGTTTGTTTGTTTACATTATTTATAGTCCGCCACGCTCACATTGGGCCCAAGGCAGATTACACAGAGCGAGTCAATACAATCGATGGATGGGACGTTGGACAAAGAACGCAGTAGGATTAGGGTAGTAGAACCAACCAGAAGTCTAAAAACAACAGGGGTCGTGGGGCACAGTGGCAGAACATCTCTTGGCATGCAGAAGGTTCCAGGTTCGATCCCCAGTGGCACCTCCAGTGTAAAAAGACCAGGCAGTCGGTGATATGAAAGACCTCAGCCTGAGACCCTGGAGAAGTGATGCCACGACAATACTCACTTGGATGGACTGATGGTCTGGTTCATTATATGGCAGCTTCAAGGGTGTGACTTTCAGAATGACGCCAAATTCCACAGCAGGACGCTAGTTTCAACCAGCGACACACAGCATTGCAGACCTCAGTCCCTAACCATTTTTCTAAGGAGCTTTGTGAATCGTTCAGTACCGTGCAAGTCTATTGCCTGCGTAGAAAAGCCTTCTTGAATAGTTCAGTTCTGCATAGTTTGTGGAAAGCTACGAGAGTGGGAACTTTCCCGACCTCCTCAGGCAAACTGTTCCACAGGGTGGGGGCCACAATGGAAAACGCACCTACCTGTACAGGCAGTTATGGATTTTGCCCAGTTGCAGGTTGGTGCCTGGAGAAGACCCTGCTCCGATGAGTGAAGCTGTCATGGAGGAGCATGGGGGGGAGGACAGTCTTACCAAGATGAGGGTCCAAGGCCATGAAAGGCTTTGTATGTGATAGCTAGTAGTGTCGGATCAGACCAGAGGTCCATCTGGTCCAGCATCCTGTTTCACACAGTGGCCAACCAGTTGCTCCGGAGAAGCAGCACACAGGGCACCAAGACCAAGGCCTTCAGCTGATACCACCTCCTCGTGCTGATATTCAGAGATCTACTGCCTCTGGATGTGGAGGTTCCCTTTGGTTGCTATGGCTTGTAGCTTACCATGGTGCAGAAATAACCACGGCTAGCCTTTCACCCACCATTGTGCAGCTTTTCCTTACACCAGCGGTAGCACTGGAAATCTCCAGGGCAAATGGGAGAGGCTTGCTGATGGTGGAGCTCCTTCCAGTGGCAGTGCTGTCCTTCTTGGGAGTTCAAGCAACTGTGGCATAGGAAGGAGGAGCTATATTGTCAATTTATCCCTTGTGACCCGCAGCTTCTGCTGTTACCAGAGCATAGGGTTGCCAACCTCCAGGTGGGGGCCTGAAGTTCTCCTGGTATTACAACTGATCTCCAGCTGACAGAGATCAGTCCTCCTGGAGAAAATGGCTGTGCTGGGTCTGGCCGGTCACCACGGATACCCTTCACTGAAAGCTGGATACACAGTACAAAAGCAAGCCGAGAAACAGAGCCGAAGGTCAGAATGCAAGGAAATCAGCCAGAGTTTTCAGAAGCAAGGAGCAGAGGCTGGCAGCCGGGACTAGGTCTGAGGATGCACGGTTTCTTCCATGCCAAGGCGGGTGGGTGTGGTTGTTTATGACCAGATCCTCCCTTCCCTGGGAGGCCATCTGCAAAGACTCACAGCCCCTCATGTTGCCTTTGCAACAGCTGAAGTCTGGCACTCCTCCTTCTCTCTTGCACATTCAGATGAAGGCGTGCCCTGCGTCTGGGACGTTCAGGTGAGCTAGGTGGGATTCTGGCCTCGAGGTGTCTCCAACTGGGGGTGCTGGGCCAGACTCTGGACCAGTCTCTCCCTCTGACTGCACCTCAGTCTCTTTCACCTTGCTGCCCCTCCTGTGCAGATGCTGGGGCCTCTTCTCCCTCAGGTGCTGGTAGAAGCTCCTCTTCTGGGCTGACTCCAGAGGAGGCTGGGCTGCTCCCTGCCTCTTCCTCATCTGAGGAATAGTCAGCCTCAGCAGAGCCAGCACCCATGACAGGCTGCTTAAGAGGTTGGACTCTATGGCATTGCGCCCTGGTGAGTTCCCTCTGCTCCCCAAACCCCGCCTTCCTCATGCTCCACCCCCAAAATACCCATGTATGTCCCAGCCCAGAGCTGGTAAGCCTACCAGAGCAGTGGCTCCTACACTGCTAAGGCAACACTGGAAGAAGTCCTGTATTGTCTTACCAAACGATGAGGAGACTCTGGCCACGACTGCACCCTGGATGGAACTCCAGGGACATTAGGAAGTGCTAAAAGTCTCTTCTTTGTTTAGCGGAACGATATCGAATTTACCCAAATGATGGTGTTCATAGAGACAGGACTGGCAATAAACAACTGCGTTGGAAGTATTGTCCACCGGGAGATGTAATATGGTAGGACTGGAGGTGGGAAGATGAAGGAAGGAGATCTGGACTGAGTATAGGTTGCCCTGACCTGGGGGCCCCAGGCTAGCCTGATATCATCAGATCTCAGAAGCTGAACGAGGTCAGCCCTGGTTAGTGCTTGGATGGGAGACCAGCGAGGAAGCCCGGGGCTGCTATTCAAGGGCAAGCAATGCGCTACCCACCACCTGGCCAGCTGGCCGGTGGGGAAAGCCCCACCCCCAAGCCCCAACACCCACAGCCACCCCTCTCTCTTGAAAGAGAGGAGGGAGAGGGGCGGCTGCAGCCGTGGGCCTGATCTCTGAGCGGCAATGCCCCTTTAAGTGCTTGCAGCTGGTGGGACCGTCCCCACACACCGGGTGCCACTCAGAGATCGGGCGGGCGGGGCCCGGGGCCCTCTGGCTGCGGGCACTTAAAGGGGTTCCTTTAAGTGCTCGCAGCCAGAGGGCCCCGTGGGGGCGGGGCTTGGAGACGGGACATTCCCCCACATGATGTCATCACAATGGGGACACCCCGCCCTCTCTGGGAATGCCCCCCAAAGTCCTTTTGCTGGGGACAAAGATGGACCTGGCAACCCTACAACCTCCTCTGTTAGTCTCTTGCCTTGAAAACCCTACGTGGTCACCATAAGTTGGCTGTGACTTGGTGGCACTTTCTACCACCACATAGGCCGCCTTCTTCCTGAGTGCTGCAACCGTTATTATGCCTGTTTAAGATTTACGATAAACCTAGCATGTAACTTAGATTGTGCTCAGTTGCTTGACACAACAGTCCCATACACGTTGGGAGCTGCTAGTTGGTATAAAGTCCTCTATGGCAGGAGTCCCTGATATTATTATTAATAACAATAACAGCAGGGCACCAGGAATGTATAGTGTGAAAATAACCCACTGCAGCTGCACAACAGGCGATTCACACAGTTCCTATCTTTGACTGACAGGTTTGCCGCCAACCTCATTTCCGGAGTCCTTGATTATAAAGCTCTGCTGGACACGTAAGCAATTTGTTTCTTGTGAATCGCATGAATCCGCATTTCGGTCAGAGCACAGAGCCCCCCAGGTTGTTTCAGAAGCCATTTAAGGCCACGTTTACACTACAGAAGGAAGCCAGTGTTGAACTAATTGGTCATTGCCTCTGCTGAGTAATTTTGAGAAAGATCTCAGGAAAGCTCAAGCCCTGAATCTCTTGACAGGGATCTTCTGTGGATTGTTTCCAATGCCAGGCTTCAGTCCTGGAAAGCATGTGAGAAAATAATAAAGAATAGCTCCATTTGCTAAGCTCATGTGACTTCCTGTCAGGTTAAATACCATTAAAATCAGGGCTATTTTTGGGCAGGAACGCACAGGAACGGAGTTCCGGCTGGCTCCTGAGTTGGCCACACCCAGCAGGAACTCATTAACATAATAGGCCACACCCAACAGCAGAAACTCATTAGGATTGGCTGCATTGGGGGGTATGTGGCCTAACATGCAAATTAATTCCTGCTACAAAAAAAGCCCTGGGTTTTGACAACAAACAAGGTAAACACTATTATTATTATTATTATTGTTATTGTTATTATTGTTATTATTATTATTATTATTATTATTTCATAGTTATATCCCACCCTTCCCGCAATAAGCACAAGGTGGGTGTGGCTGGATGACCACTCTTCTGGTAACATGGGGGTGTGGCCTAATACGCTAATAAGGTGTGCTGTCAGTGGTGTGGCCTAATATGCTAATGAGTTTCTGCCATTGGGTGTGGCCTATTATGCTAATGAGTTCCTGCTGGGCTTTTTCTACCAAAAAAAAGCCCTGATTAAAATAAATAAATAAATAAAAATAGCTCTATACAGGAGGAAGTTATGAACTTGCCATCTCTCCTTTTTAGAAGTCAACCATCAGTCCCCGCTCTCTCAAAGAACTGCTGCTCCACGGAGTTCACAGGACCAAACGACACATTACATCTGCCGCGTGATTGACATGGGGACTTAACAGCCACACAACAGCTGCGAGTTCCTTGTGGGAACTCAATTGAGAAGTGCTGCAGGGGCCCAGTTCTGGCTGGGACCATAGCATGGGTGGAGGAGGGCTTTGCCTTCCCGCCGTTCCATTTTCTGGATCCGAAATGGCTCCAGTATGTGTTATTTGTCCCATCAGGGACTGCACATGCCCTGCATTAGACAGAAGGCCACCAGAGATCACCTGGCTGTAGTGCAGACATGGCCCAAGCAGTGGGGTCTCTTTCAGGTTCACATCATAAATAATCCAAGCACCGAACAGCTGGGGCATCTTTTCATGCCGCTCTAGCCCACGTATGTCAAACTGCCACCAGCCATTTATTTATACAATTCAAAGCCTGTTGGCTTCGGCAGCCCATCCAGTCCACTCAACATGAAGGGCCTTTGTCATCCCTGTGGCTCACATGCCTACGTGTGCCTTCTGTGCAACAGGACATGTGCCTAACACAGCTGCTTCAGATCCGCCTGACCATTGTGTGTCGTTACCTTAGTTGTGTATTAAATCTGAAATAGCTTTCCCATCAGTAGTTCCTTGAGAAACATGTGCGTACTAGCTGCATACTGTACTGCTGATGAGTTTTTCTTCCTAGCTGACTAGGTAGGTGGACTTCGTCATCTTCCTGATCAGGGTTCCCTCTAAGCTGAGTTAGTGTGAGCTGGCTCACAGATTTTTAGCCTCCAGCTCACGCATTTTTGTCTCTGCTCAGGAAGGATGGCTCCAGAGCAAACCAATTTATGCAGGAGCCAAATTGCCCACTCACAACCTCAATGCCAGTAGATCACAAAGTAGGATTTTTGCTCACAAGAATCCACAGCTTAGAGGGAGCATTGCTCCTGATCATCCCTATCGCTAAGAAAACAGTTCCTGTTAATTGAATTCTTATGCTTCATAGCCTGGTTTTAATTAACAACAGCTACTTCTTATAAACCTCTGGGAAGTTGGGCTGGAGACCCTGAGAACTCCTGCCCATGTGGGAAAACACAGGGGTCTTCTCTTCACAGTCCCTGTGCCACGTTCTGCCTTCAGTCCGCAAACCCATTTTGCACATTCCAACCCCTGCCATTTATGCTTCTGGTTTGTTATTCCATATCTTTACATAGCCATCTAGACTGCCTTTTGAAAATGGACCTTGGTTGGTCTGTCTAATGTATGGGATTATCAATTTATTAATCCCCTCCCCCAAATATATCAGGGAACACAAAAGTCAGATTCCATTGCAAATGAGGCACACAAGCCTGTCAGAAAGTATCCGCAAAGGAAGTTTAATTCCTCCTTAATCGCCAAAGGAGATCTGCAGATCTGTATTGAAATGACTAGGGGCTGCAGTGGCGCAAGTGGTTAAGACGCTGAACTGCAGACTGGAAGGGCAGTAGTTCAGTAGTTCGAGAGCCGAGTGCCGTGTGACGGAGTGAGCTCCGTCTCTGGTCCTAGCTCCTGTCTCTGGTCCTAGCAGTTCGAAAGCAAGAAATTGCAAGTAGATAAATAGGAAGGTAACAGCTTTCCATGCACCTCGGCGTATAGTCATGCTGGCCACATGACCACAGAAACGTCTTTGGACAGTGCTGGCTCTTTGGCATGGAAACGGAGATGAGCACTGCATCCCTAGAGTCGTATTCGACTAGCTTTCAAGCAAGGGAAACCTTTACTTTTACCTGTTGAAATGGCCGTAATGCTTGCAAAATGCTACAAATTTGGGCCAATGTGTTTTTTTACGAAACAAGTACCCCATTTTTTGTATCCATTTAGCATTGTACATTGTGTTCGATGTATTTGCCTCCCCTCTCAGTGAGATGCTTCAAACCCATGTTGCAAAACCCAGTCCTTCACGTCTTAAAATGCCCTGACCCTTCCCTGGGACCCTTTCAGCACATTTCAATGTAAATACTTACTAGTGCGTTGATGGATGTGGGGGTGGGATGTATGCATCAGTCTTTGTTTTGCATGCACGGCTGTTTGCGTTTTCAACACCCACCCATTGAATGCAAATAGAGCTGCATAATCAAGTTACAAAGACATGTCAAGAATCCTGAATTTCAGCCTGGGTCTGGTAATCCATCTATTTCCCTCTACTGTAATCTTATTTTAGTATGATTCTATTTGTGTTGTATCTAACCTAATTGTCAACAGAACAAAGGACAGATTAGATTTCTTTTCCCTTCTGTCTACCACTCTCTCTCTCTCTCTCTTTTCTCTCTCTTCCTTTCTCTCTCTTCTTCTGTTCCTCCAGCCATGCTGTACCTGTTGATTTTGCGCGTGGACAGCTGTCTGGTCATCCTCTCTGTATGAAGCAATACTATGGACTCTTTTCTTCCTATCGTCTTCCAGGACATGCCAAAGATACCCTCGTGGCCCAGAAAAACAATATCATGCCAGAACCGGAACACATTATTGTCGCTTGTAACAATCAGGTGGGTGGAGAGTAGAATTTTGTTCTGTCTTTCTGCGCAGTCATTTCAAAATTTTATTCCGTGTTGCTCTTGAATTGACCAAACAGGTCTTTGTAATGAAAGTGGTAGGATTGGGAGGGGGGGGGGTGTTAATTCCTAACAAAAAAGTGGAAAGGATGAACAATGGGAACTTGGCCTATTTTCCCACTCTTTGCAGCAGTCCTGTTTGCACATGTACAGTCTCTAAATCTGAATGACTGCCGAACATCATTCAACACTTGAGTAAAGCAGCATTCATGCAAATCGAACTTGTGAATCCTCCATTTTTGTGTGCATGGTGGCCAGTTGGATCAGGACCATAGCACAAACGGAGAAGCCATCCCCCTGTTCCATTTTTCCAGCCCGAAACATTCCTAGGGGGAGTGCAATCAGAACTCTTGGGGAATTCATGGGTTTCCCAAAATAGTTACCCATAGGACTGTTTCAGCTTGGGAAAAGGGAGCAGAAGGGAAGGCTGAAGCCCTTTCTCCATGCACACCATGGTCCTGATTCCAATCGGACACAACACATGCTGGAATTCAGGAGAAGCTGCAACCTGCTTGTGATTGTATTGCATATGTATGACACAAGCTGGAGACCCCAGACCCAAATTTAATACTTCATAATTTGTGAAAAGACCACAGAATCTCCACACTATGTTGCATCATGGGAGGTGAGGGAAATCTGCCTTTTAACAATTTGATGTACAAAGGAGTATTCCTTCATTGCTAAGCAATGAAGCAGTCCACCTTGACTATATACCTCTGGAATTTTAGTATTTTGCTGTTTGCATAATCAGCACAGCTAAGTGATGAAGTTTTACCTCGAAAGTACCAGGTCAGTCTTGGTGGTGGTGAAAAATGCCATCAGGTAGCAGCTGATTTATGGCAACCCCATATAGTTTCCACGGCAAGAGACAAACATTGGGGGCTTCCAACTTCCTGCCTCTGCATAGCAACCCTGGACTTCCTTGGTGGTTTCCCATCCAAGCAGTAAGCAGGGCTGACCCTGCTTAGCTTCTAAAATCTGATGAGATCAGGCTAGCTGGACCATCCAAGTGAGGACACATCAGCCTTACCCACCTAAAAATGAGCCCTCCTTTTGCCTTCTTCCTGTTATACCATTTTCCTGTATGCTAGGGAATAGTTTCATGGGGAAGAGCTATAGCTGACCTCTCCAGCCTGAAATGGAAAGCCTTGTATCACCAAATTCTGCTGAGAATCTTAACTGGGCCCCAGTCCCCCTACAATAACCAAGGAGGTTCCGTGGTGGTCCATTAGTTTATGATCTCTCTTCTCACTTGTGCTGCTTCCCCTGCAGTTTTTTGTTTTGGATGTTGTCATTAATTTCCGCCGTCTCAGTGAGGGAGATCTGTTTACCCAATTGCAAAAGATAGTCAAAATGTCTGAGAATGAAGAGGAGAGACTGCCTCCAATTGGTCTCCTGACATCTGATGGAAGGACAGAGTGGGCAGAAGCCCGGAAGATCCTTGTAGAAGGTAAGCAAAAACCATGTGTCCCGGAATCTGTCTGATTTTTCTCTATTACCCTTCCATGTTTCAAAATGGGTGCTTTGAATCTCAGCTCCAAAGTGCTGGATTCAAGTCCAGTAGCACTTTAGTGGCCAACCAGATTTTCAGGGTATAAGATTTGAAGAGTCAAAGACCCTTTGTCAAGAAGGGTCTTTGGCTCAAGCTCATACCCTCAAAATCTTGTTGGCCTCTAAGTCAATGCTGGACTCAAATGTAGCTCTTCTACAACATACCAAAATGGCTAACCTGGAAGTCAGTTCAAAACTGACTCAGTCCAATTTATTCATCAACTCTCGGTGTCAAAACACGTATAAAATTCAGACATAAACATTTGAAGCATATTGTATAAGCATCTAAAATGAAGGTCTGATAACCTTCTAACCACACAAAAGTAGCCTTTGGCCAAAAATATTACACCTAGTTGTCAGAAATGTGTCATAAGCTTGTGTCAGAACTGTACGGCTTGTGGGCGAATCATACGACTGGATTTTAAAATCCTTGCATATAAAAAAAGGAGCTGTGAAGAATGCTTCCTCTAAGCCAGGGGTGTCAAACATGTGGCCTGGGGGCCGGATCTGGCCCCTGGAGGGCTTCTATCAGGCCCGCACTGGAACTGGCCATCTCCTGCTTCCAGTTCTGTTGCTGCTGCTGCATCATAGCTTGCTTCACCAGACTCTCTCAATCGCTCAGCCATTTCATGTTTTCCCCTGGGTCCTAGACTCAGAACTCTGAGCATGAGATTTCTGTGGTGAATGTCAGTAAATCAAAAGTAGGTTTGCAGCTTACAGACACACACCTGAACAGCATACTCAAGATTGCAACAGCACAGACATTTTGATGCAATAATTCAGAGCAAGAGGTGTCAGTTATCAGATACTGTTAAATAAACAAAATATTGCAAGAGTGCTAATGTTTTAAGCATGTTTGTATATTAAGTTAAAAAAATCTTTGTGTGTCCTTTATAAAGTTTATATCTCTGCTACCTGGCATTACATTTTATGACACACATGGTCCAGCCCAACAAGATCTCATTTATGTCAGATCCAGCCCTCGTAACAAATGAGTTTGACACCCCTGCTCTAAGCTGCGAAGTCTTGTGAGCAAAAGTTCTATTTTGTGAGCTACTGGCATTAAAGTTGTGAGTGAGCAATTTGGCCACTGCATAAAATAGTCTGCTCCGGAGCCATCCTTCCTGAGCAAAGACAAAAATGTGAGAGCTGGAGGCTGAAAAACGGTGAACTAGCTGACACTAACTCAGCTTAGAGGGAACACTGACTGTGAGGGAGAAGCTTCCCATTTTCCTGACCTTCCCAGTTTTCCATACTGGAGGAGGGGATTGGCATAGAGAAGCATTCACCCAGTCAAGTTCCCAGCTGCAGTCTAAAGTGGGACAGACTGCAAACAGATAGACTTGCCATTTCTACTGGCTGTGAAAAGCAAACGTAGTTTATGTCCAGAAAACTGAACCTGTATCCATCTACACTTTAACAGTTTATAATAGGAACAACAATTATATAAGTGTTCTTATTTTGACTCTCTGTACAACACAGGCCAAATCAACATCCTAGCTATACAGAATGTATCCACAGGATGAAAGAAATACTAAATCAGTGTTATGGAATTTCTTAGTGTTATGTGAACAAATAGTACTATTGCTGATACATGTACAGTGCAATCCTAAGAAGGTTTACCCAGGTTGTAACTCAGGTCTGCACACTGGGGTTTATTCCCAGGAAAGAGTTCTTGGGATTCAGGGGCAGGATGGGAGGGGAAATTAGCCCTAGACAAAGGACGGGAATGAGGAAGGAAAGGAAAGGGAAGGGAAGGGAAGGGAAGGGAAGGGAAGGGAGGAAGGGAGGAAGGGAGGAAGGAAGGAAGGAAGGAAGGAAGGAAGGAAGGAAGGAAGGAAGGAAGGAAGGAAGGAAGGAAGGGCCATTTCTCTACTTCATGTGGTTTGGCCAGACACCTCCAACAGCTCTACCAGGAACAGCCGGCGCCATCTGCATGGTGGGCCCTGTTCTGCTGGGCATGGTGCATGCATGCACACCTATGGAAGCCAGGAACCACTTGCCCTGGGTTGTGTATGGCTTGCCCACTTGTGAAGGCTGGAAGCCACCTTCCCCAGGCCAGGCATGGCCTTTCTACCCTGGACCAGACTGCTCCAAGTGAGAGGGGGCAGCCCATCAGCCCTCTTGAAAATTCCCCAGTGGCTCTAATGGCCAGTCCACCCTTGTTAGGGCCGCCCCGTTAGGTAGTCCTAAAGCAGGTTTTTAATTTGTCTTCTCCAGTTGTCCTGCACATTCATATTTGTCTCTTTAAAAGATTTTGAAGGTTCAGGTGGGATGCATCTGGACAAAAATAGAGATGACAGGAGAGATCCATTAGTAAAATTCCATGTGTTCTTTCCTTTACCTGTTTGGTACTTGTAATTTTTCCCCCAGTCACGTTAACAGAAGCATCAGGGATGTGGGGAAATCAGGAAAACAGGCCAGGGGAAAGGGTTAAACAAGCCCTTCTTACACCACTTTCCTTATCAAATTGGCAGCTCCCTACCCACCCCCACAGCTGGTAAAAGGAGAGTAAATACATAGACACACTGGAGGTCCAACACTGGAGGTCCAATTATGAATTCCCTGCATCAGGTCTCTTTTGGTCCTTGGTGAATACGTTATGAATAAGAAATATAGTCCCTAAGATCTGTCTTTTTCCTGTGATGTCCAGCATGGGGTGGGATGGACTCGAGACACCCGTCTCCTTCACAGGCCTCATCCAACCTTCTAAACTTGTTTCAAGGAAGCAGCATGACTGCCACAGCTCTTAGTCACCCGCCATCAATGTTCACCAAAGCCAGAAGCTGTTAGCCATACATACATACATATATACATACATACGTATACATATATTAGCCATTTACCAAGCAAAAGCCTAGAGAAATGGTCATCTCCTTGCTTGACAGGCATGACACTATGGTCCACTACACATGGATAACAAAGACAACACCTTTTTTTTCTTAGCTGCCCCACTTCTATCCCAGTTAGTTCCCCAAATGTATTATTTTCCCCCTTATTGTGATGTTTATACAGTGAGACAAGGCTTAAAGGGTTTTGCATATAACCGAAGAAGGTAGGCCCGATTTGCTATTTCACACCTTGTTGACATAGGGTTCTCCACGCCCGGCTGAGGGAGCCTATCTTTGGATCAGAATGCAAAACTGAGTCGGCTGCTTTCCTTTAATGAATGATGCCACACTGCTGACCCAGCAAGAGAAATGTCAAAGAGGTTGCATTCTGTCATGCAACGCTGCTTCCTAGACTGAAGGTTCAGCATCCCAATAATAACCAAAGGACTGAATTCTGGATTTCAGTGCTGTAAAAAAACCAGGAGGCCCAACTCGAGCTCTCTGTGGCTTCACTGGGAGCGTGAAAATATCCATAATGCAATGCTTCTCCGCTAGGGTTGCCAAGTCCAGGTTAGAAAATACCTGGGGACTTTGGGGGTGGAGCCAGGAGAAGGTGGGGTTTGGAGAGGGGAGGAGCCTCAGCATGGTACAATACCATAGAGTTCACCCTTCAAAGCAGCCATTTTCTCCAGGGGAGCTGATCTCTGTCAGCTGGAGATCAGTTGTAAAAGCGGGAGATCCCCAGGCCCCGCCTGGAGGCCGGCAACCCTACTTCTCCCAGTTCTCTGCAAGCCACTACCCTCTTCCCACAAGCCCCTTAACCCAGTCCTGCATCCTCCTACCTTCTGCCAAAGCTCTCCTAGTAGAGAACGCAAGAGAGTATGGTGGTCTCTTAGTGAGATCTCCTTTTCTGGAGCCTTGAACCCTGCCACAAGACGCACGAGTGAGTCTGGGAAATGTAGTTCTTTGAGGTTGCCTTAGTGTGGACAGTGAGAATCTTGGAAACAATATCTCCCAAGGCTCCAATGAAGTTTGGGTTCAGGTTATCATCAGTTCTGAATCTGTTTGCCATTATGAACCAACCGCTGCCATTTTGTAACTCCAGTACCAGCGTTAATAGTGCTCTCTTGTTCAGCTAGATACTCCCCTACACTCCACTATTTGCTTTATATTACTAATATATACTTATTCCAAAACATTATGTATGTGTATGAGCATACTTAAAAGGGGTCATGGTGGCTCAGTGGTTAAGACACTGAACTGCAGACTGGAAGGTCGGTAGCTCGGCAGTCTGAGACCCGAGTGCCACGTGGCAGAGTGAGCTCCCATCTCTGGCCCCAGCTCCTGCCAGCCTAGCAGTTCGAAAGCAAGAAACTGCAAGTAGATAAATAGGTACCACTTTGGTGGGAAGGTGACAGCATTCTGTGCACCTCAGCAATTTGTTATGCCAGCCACATGACCATGGAAACGTCTTCGGACAGCGCTGGCTCTTTGGCTTGGGAACGGCGATGAGCACAACCCCCTAGAGAAGAAGAAGAAGAGAAGAAGAGATTGGATTTATATCCCGCCCTTCACTCACTTAAGAGTCTCAGATCGGTTTACAAACTCCTTTCCCTTCCCCTCCCCACAACAGACACCCTGTGAGGTAGGTGGGGCTGAGAGAACTCTTTCCCAAGCTGTCCTTGAGGGAACAGCTGGTACGGAGCTATGGCTTGCCCAAGGTCATCCAGCCAGGTGCAAGAGTCAGACTCGACTGGCTTTTGAGAAAGGGAAACTTATCTTTACCTCTTATTAGCATACTTTATACAAGCGGGCTTTATTTTTTAAGCAACAGATTGGGGAGTTTTTTTACAGTCCTCACCAGAATTGTACAGCCCTTGGAAATTAATTGTTTCAAATAACCACATATCTTACCTTGGAGTCTCTCAGTCTCTCGATCGGTCCAACAGGGCAGAACTCACTGTACCGAACTGACTGTTTCATCCCCCAGATTCTACTAACCGAGATTCGCTTGATATGATTGAGCGGAGCCTGTGCTTAGTCTGTCTCGATTGCCCGAGCGGAGAGGAACCCAGTGACACCAACAGGGCTTTGCAACTTCTGCACGGGGGAGGTTACCATAGAAACGGTGCCAATCGGTGGTACGATAAACCCATGCAGGTAAGAAGTCTCGGGTTGCCTGGCTGATCAGCACACTCCAAAATGCCAAAAGGAAGCCAACAGCTGTGGGGGGGGGGGAGCCAACAAAGGGGTTCTTTAGTTCTTAAGGCAGGGGCCCCCAACGTGGCACCCATCGACACCTTTCCTGGGGTCCACCAGGTGTTCTTAGAAAGAGGGCAGCCAGGCGGGGCTTTTGCTCAGCAGAGCTTCCGATTGGCCACTGGAAATTTGATTGACGGTGCAGATTTTTGAAAAACGTTGCTTTGACAGCAGCTGCCACAGCAGCACAAGGATCTTCACTATGTCATCTGAAGGCATAGGCGTCAACTACGGGGGGGCTCGAGGGCTCGAGCCACCCCCGAAATTTCCCAGGGGGGACTGAGCCCCCCCCCAGGGAAACGGTGTGCTCTCTGCCGTGCCTCCCTCGGCCCTTCCTAGGGCCGCCACCGCCACCACCTCTCCCCCTCCCGGCCACTCCGACCCTCCCTCCGTCCATCCAGGGGCCAGCTAAGCAAATGCCCAGCTGGCCCCTGGACAGACAGACGGAGGGATGGAAGCAGGAGCGGTCAGGCGGGGGGGAGGTGGCGGTGGGGACATGGTCCCAGCGGGCGCGCACGCATGGAAGAGCCCCCCCCAGGAGTTTTTAAACTCTACGCCCCTGTCTGAAGGTGAGCTACAATAACCATCCTGCGGCTGGCTCCACTCTGTGGCGGCCATTTTGTGTCTGTGCCCACCACGCTGTGTCAAAATTCCAAATGCACCTGCCAGGTCAAAAAGGCTGGGAGCCCCTGTACTAAAGCGTTTCTAAGAACTAGTCTCTCTCAATGGAAAAACTGCACATAAGTGAGGCAGTTGCTTCTGTTCAGCCATTTGAAGGAACACCATCTGCCATCTTATACATATATTCCTCAAAATAGATTCAGGTGGGCAGCCATGTTGGTGTGAAGCAAAAGGACAAAGTTTGAGTCCGGCGGCACCTTGAAGACCAACAAAGTTTAATTCTGGGTAGAAGCTTCTACAGATACTCAGTATCCTCAAGTACACCGTACACTGCATTGGTCAGGCCGCACCTGGAGTATCGTGTGCAGTTCTGGAGGCCTCACTTCAGAAAGGATGAGGACAGGATGGGGCGGGTGCAGAGGAGGGCGACGAGGATGATCAGGGGCCTGGAGACCAAGCCCTACGAGGAAAGGCTGAGGGACTTGGGAATGGTCAGTCTGGAGAAGAGGAGGTTGAGGAGGGACGGGATCGGTCTCTTGAAGTCTCTGAAGGGCTGTCACTTCTAAGAGGAGGAGGGCAGGGGGCTGTCCCTGTTGGCAGCAGAGGAGAGGACTCGCAATCATAGGTTTAAATTAAGGGCAGGAAGGTACCGGCTGGATATTAGGATAATTTTTTTTATGGTAAGGGTGGAATCAGCTGCCTAGGGAGGTGGTGAGCACCCCTCACTAGCGGTCTTTAAGCAGCGGCTGGACAAACACTTGTCAGGGATGCTCTAGGCTGATCCTGCATTGAGCAGGGGGTTGGACTAGATGTCCTGTATGGCCCCTTCCAACTCCATGGTTCTATCATTCTAAGTATACCAAGTAACAGCAGGATTACTGATAAAACAGGTTACTTGCAATGTGGTCCAAAACAGAGTTACCACCAGGGGTCATTTCGTAGAAAAAGAGGAGCAGGAGCTCATTAGCATAACTCATTTGCATATGCCACACCCCCTAACATACCGGAAGTGTGTCAGAAGGCAACACCCACCCCTCAGGCTCCACTCCACAGGTGAGTGAAACTGACCTGCTCTTCCTCCATTCCCTTCCCCATCCAGTACTTTGTGCAATAAAAATAAGTGTAAAGAACACACCCTCATTCTCTTCCTGCTCCCTTGAAACCACCAGGTTTCAAGTAGACTTGAGATTCCCAGGACATGTGCACCACCCATCCCTTCCCCTTCCCCTCCCCACAACAAGACACCCTGTGAGGTAGGTGGGGCCGAGAGAGGTCTTTTGAGAACGGCTCATGAGAGAACAGCTCTGAGAGAACTTGTGACTGGCCCAAGGTCACACCAGCAGCTGCATGTGGAGGAGTGGGGAATCAAACCCGGTTCTCCCAGATTAGAGTCCAACTCCTGACCACTACACCAAACTGATGGGGTGGAAGCTGCTGAAGGGTTGGTGAAATTTCTCCAGTACTTATGTGCCATGTGCCCAGATAAAAAATGGTATACTTAGAAAATTTATATGCCACCTTGAGCAAGTCTCTGGAAAAGCAGCACACAGTCATAAAAGGAACAATGATAAAATTATCAATATTAAAACAAAACATTAAAAACAATAAAGACCCTAGCAGGGCTTTCCCCGGGGCGCTGCGCCTCTGCACTGCTCGGGGAAGCCGAGGAGGGGGCGGGGCTTGGTCATGTGCCCACCCCCTGGGCTCCTCATTCCCGGAGCTGCGCTCCTGTGTGCTCCCGCTCCAACGGACCCCTGGTTACCACCTTCTGAGACCATTGCCTTCAGTGGCCTGAGAAGGATTTAACTTTGCTTAGGATTGCACTTTAAGGCAGTGTGCAGATCCAAACGCTATACTCCTGCATGGAGAAGTTTTTCCCTCGAGAAAGACTGAATGAAACACATTTTCCAGTCTGCATGAGACAAAAGGAAGCATTGTTCAGGATGTATTTTGGGGGGGAGGGTAGAATCGTTGGGATCCATTACACTAATTTCCATGTAACTTATTTCTAGCCCCTAAGATCAAGAAGGAAAGCTTTGCCTCGCTCCAAAGCTGCTGTCCCATTCAGGGTCAAACAAGGGAGGGTAGTTTCCTTCCTCTGCTCTGCCACTTCCTTCTTCCTCCTTCATTTCGGACATGACGCCATGGTTTTCCACCTCCAGGTGGGGCCTGGAGACCTCCCAGAATTAAAACCAATCTCAAGGTGACAGAGATCAGTTCGCCTGGAGAAAATGACTGCTTTGGAGGGTGGACGCCAATGCTCCCTCTAAACTGTGGAGTCTTGTGAGCAAAAATTCTACTTGGTGAGCTACTGGCATTAAAGTTGTGAGCAAGCAATCTGGATACTGCATCAATTAGTTTGCTCTGGAGCCCTCCTTCCTGAGCGAAGACAGAAATGGGTGAGCCGGAGGCTAAAAAACTGTGAGTTAGCTCACACTCACTCAGCTTAGAGGGAACACTGGTGGAGGCTATGGCATTGTACCCCGCTGAAGTCCCTCCCCTCCCCAAGCCCTGCCCTCCCCAGGCTCCACCCCTCCCCAAATCTCCAGGTGTTTCCCGACCCAGAGCTGGCAACCCTATTGCCAACCACCGTAGCATCAGAACCGGAACAGCCAGGTCTTTATGATACCTCCCTACAGTGACGCCATTCAAGGCTAACTGATTCCAAGTTTTGGAGATGGTTGCCCTGTGAACCAAGATCACATTTCATCTCAGCGCCCCATTTTTTAGGAGGCCGTAGTACATTCTCAGTCCCCTCCCCACAAAGGCAGTACTGACCTACCTTGCAAGCAATGCGCCCTCTAAGCTGTGGATCCTTGCTCACAAGAATCCACAGCTTAGAGGGCACATTGCTTGCAAGGTACTTTGTGAGCTACTTTGTGAGCTACTGGCCTTAAAGTTGTGAGCAAGTGATTTGGCTGCTGCATCAATTAGTTTGCTCTGGAGCCCTCCTTCCTGAGCTAAGACAAAAATGTGTGAGCCGGAGGCTAAAAACCAGTGAGCTAGCTCACACTAACTCAGCTTAGAGGGAACACTGCTTACAAGGTTACTGTGAGGATTCCTGGGATAATGTTTGTGGAACACTTTGAACATTCCACATGGTATCAGCTGCGAAGTAGCAAGAGCCAATTCCTTCTGGAAAGGACTTGAAATCCTTGCTGGGCTTCCAGGCATTCCCTGACTGATGGGGATATCAGGACTTGAGGATCTCCATTCTGGCAGCTTGTGTCTGATGAAGAGCGCTTTGACTCTCGAAAGCTTGGACCCTGAAACTCCTGGTGGCCTCTAAGATGCTCCTGGACTCCGATCTAGCTGTTCTACCACAGACCAACACTGCCATCCTCTGAAATGATCCCTTGTTGACTATCCCTTTCCTGTTAGGGATGCCAGCCTCCAGGTGGGACCTGGGGATCTCCTGGAATCACAGTCCCAGTGATCAGTTCCCCTGGAGGAAGTGGATGTTTTGGAGGGTGGACTCTGTGGCATTGATGCACAAATCTATGCCTCATGTGATCCCATGGCCAGACTGGAAAGGCAGTCAGAGTCCAGCAAGTTAGATGAATATTGTTTAATGCAGTAAATAAGAGATACAGGGCTGGATACCTCGGCATCCAGCAACACCTAGCTGTATTCTGCCATAACCAGGAAGGGCAGAAGGTCTTATACCCCAAATGACATCGCTTATAGTTTACACATTAAAGCATCTCTAATTGGTGCCAAGCAGTTAACATCATACAAGCATCATTTGACTTTAAACTTTACTATTGGTCTCTCCTCATACTGGTCATGTATGTCAGTGACTGCGTTTGCTTATCTGGTCTCCAGAACAATGGGAACATTAGAGAACACTTGGTTCCTTTCTGGCCTGCATATAGAGAGCGAGCTGATAAGGGCTGTGAATTACATTAAGCTTGGCTCTCGGCGTCCTTGCAGCTTGCGCATATCATTTCTAGTGCGTCCTAATTCCATCTACAGAGGCTTCTAATGGTACTTTTGCTTAATATGGCTTCTTATAAAAAAGTGCAATTATAAAATGTATATGTTCTGCTATACGTTTCTCTGATCAGAAGATTCTAGGTTACATACCAAGATCTGGATCTATTATGATTAAACTTTTGAAGGCACGGTGATAGCTGTCAATATATATCAAGGAGAGAGCAGGGGTCCGTTGGAGCAGGAGCGCACAGGAGCACAGCTCCGGGAGTGAGGAGCCCAGGGGGTGGGCACATGAACAAGCCCCGCCCCCTCCTTGGCTTCCCCAAGCAGTGCAGAGGTGCAGCACCCCGGGGAAAGCCCTGCTAGGGTCTTTATTGTTTTTAATGTTTTGTTTTAATATTGATAATTTTATCATTGTTCCTTTTATGACTGTGTGCTGCTTTTCCAGAGACTTACTCAAGGTGGAATATAAATTTTCTAAGTATACCATTTTTTATCTGGACACATGGCACATGAGTACTGGAGAAATTTCACCAACCATTCAGCAGCTTCCACCCCATCAGTTTGATGTAGTGGTCAGGAGTTGGACTCTAATCTGGGAGAACCGGGTTTGATTCCCCACTCCTCCACATGCAGCTGCTGGTGTGACCTTGGGCCAGCCACAAGTTCTCTCAGAGCTGTTCTCTCATGAGCAGTTCTCAAAAGACCTCTCTCAGCCCCACCTACCTCACAGGGTGTCTTGCTGTGGGGTGGGGAAGGGAAAGGGATGGGTGGTGCACATGTCCTGGGTATCTCCAGTCTATTTGAAACCTGGTGGTTTCAAGGGAGCAGGAAGAGAATGAGGGTGTGTTCTTTACGCTTATTTTTATTGCACAAAGTTTTGGATGGGGAAGGGAATGGAGAAAGAGCAGGTCAGTTTCACTCACCTGTGGAGTGGAGCCTGAGGGGTGGGTGTTGCCTTCTGACACACTTCTGGTATGTTGGGGTGGGGTGGGGGTGGCATATGCAAATGAGTCATGCAAATGAGTTATGCTAATGAGCTCCTGCACCTCTTTTTCTACGCAATGACCCCTGGGAGAGAGTGTCAGAAATCACATTCAGAAAGCACATTCTTTTTCCCTTGTCCTACAGCATTGTACCACACTGAGTCCTCCCAAGGCTCCATCCTCAAATCTCCAGTTTTCCAACCTGGATCTGGCCACCAATGCTCCCTTCTAAGCCGCGGGGTCTTGTGAGCAAAAATTCTACTTTGTGAGCTGTTGGCATTAAAGCTGTGAGAAAACGATCTGCATAAATTCGTCTGCTCCGGAGCCATCATTCCTGAATGAAGGCAAAAATGTGTGAGCTGGAGGCTAAAAAATTGTGAGCTAGCTCACACTAACTCAGCTTAGAGGGAACACTGCTGGCCACCCTACCTCCCCCACCCCCCACCGGTGGCCAGGGAGACCCAGCAACCCTGTTTCCCATTCATCCAAGGAAGGATGGAGACATACATACATTCCTATTTTAGGCTCACAACAACCCTGTTAAGTAGACTCCTTTGAAGAGGATTAGCCTGCACCTTGCCATGTGGTGAGGTTCATGGCTAAATGGGGATGAGAGTCCCGGGCTTCCTCCTTCAAGTCCAGCGCCTTCTCGGTTCCACCACGTTGATTCTCCACAACACATGCCACACCCAATCTAATGCCACTCCTCTCCTGACCTGGAAACAAAAGAAAGAAGCTCTAGAGGACAGGAGGAAGAATGCAAGAATGTGGATGCAAGGTTTTGCATCCACAAGTTCCATCTTCTTCCTAGATGCTTTGCGTCAACATCAGACTTGGCATGGAGCAGCAAAACGTCATTCACCTTCGTCTGTAATTTTCAGCCTGGTATATAATTTCCCCCACAATTATGAGAGTCAACCTAACTTTCCTGCCGTGCCTGGCAGGCAGAAATATGTATATTCATATCCAATTAAAGGGAATAGAACATGTAAAGCTAAGGAATCCAATGCGAGAAAAAGAAAACCTACATTCTTTTCCCTCCCTCTATCCCATTATGTTCCTGGTGGTGGAAATAGCAAGCTTAATAACTTTATATTACTACCTGGTAGAACACTTCAGTTATTTTAAATCCTTTTACCACACATTCTTGGCAATTCCGATACAAGGGTCGTTTTCTTGGATAGCTCGATGCCAGCTTTCTGTACCTTTGTTTTTCTCATTCTTGCTGTGCGTTTAACATTCTGTTTAGAATGTCATATTTTTGGAAATTCTGCATCCACATTCTCTGGTCCAGAGACTGTTAACTCGCAGCAGTTATGTAATGCAAAATACAACAGATGGGGGTGCGCATGTGAATCTGCTTTGTGAGACTGATGGGAGCAGCAGTCCCCCAGGCGCATTCCACGTGGCCAAGGGGCACCAGAGCGAATGGTTTGCATCTAAACCTCATAAGGCAGATCCAAATGCAGATCCACAGCCGACTGTCAGAGTCCCACAGCAATCTGTCCCAACAACGCTCCTTCAGAAGGGTCCAGTTTATTGAGAACAGTAAAGGCAGGTCATCTGTGCACACATTCTGTGTTAGGACTAACTCTAGGGGTGGGAGAGGGAAAGATATATAGGTTTCAAAGTGGATGGAGCTGAGCCAATCAGAGGGTGCACTGAAGCACGCCTAAACTAACGGGTTCGCATTCCCAGGGAAGAAGCGGAGCTAGGTACCGAGGTCACAAGCCTAGGCTAGAAGATAAGGCACAGTGAAAGAAATGAAACTTGACATTCCAGCACATGAAGGAATTCACCCAGCTTGCTTCCCCCCACCAACCATGGCAGTGCAGCCGACACCGATATGTGCAAACAGTTCTTGATCCAGCAGTGATAAATAGGAGTCTCCCGGCACCTTAAAGACTAACAAGATTTTATTTTGGCATACGCTTTTGTAGGATAGGGCCCTCTTCTTCAGACACAATGAATGGAATTTGCACATAGAGGGCACACGGGGACCTCCCTTTACGCAGGCCTGTTCATTTGTGACCTGTCCAGCCGAACACAGCCTACCAGTCATTCTAACCTGCCAAGTGTTTTGTGGTCCAATCTGCCTCTAGCGTTTGCTCTGCTGTCTTACCAAACCCACGCTGGGACAGAAATCCCGCTCTACATCGCATGCCACTTTCACTTTGATTGACTGTCAGATTGTATAGCAGTGTCCAAACGGCATGCCTCTTTCACTTCGTTTGATCTCGGTTTTATGGTACTATCTGCATAGATTTATGGCAGTTTTATGGCCCTTCAGGGGTGACTCTGCAGTCAGTACGGCGTTGGCCCCGGGGGTATTTGAATGTGGTTTTGAGCCGCATCTGTTTCTGTTCCAGTGTGAGTCTGGTGAAACAACGGAGAGAGTGCTAGATGCAGATTTGACAACTTTATTGTTTTGCAGTTCAAGGCAAGCAGCATTACTAGGCAGGGGAGGGGCTGTGGCATAGTGGAAGAGCACCTGCTTTGCTTGACACGCAGGCAGTCCCAGGTTCAATCCCTGGAGACTCCAGTTAAAAGATCAGGCAGTGGGTGATGTGAAAGACCACTGTATGAGCCACTACCAGTCTGGGTACCCAGGGTCTGATTCAGGAAAAGATATTCCTGCTCTGGGACGGGGGCAACAGTACAAGCTGTGTAGACCTTCCCCTTGTTAGACTGAAGTATGTGTATATAAGATATTTATAACCAGGGGTCATTTCGTAGAAAAAGAGGTGCAGGAGCTCATTAGCATAACTCATTTGCATAACTCATTTGCATATGCCACACCCCCTAACATACCGGAAGTGTGTCAGAAGGCAACACCCACCCCTCAGGCTCCACTCCACAGGTGAGTGAAACTGACCTGCTCTTCTTCCATTCCCTTCCCCATCCAATACTTTGTGCAATAAAAATAAGCGTAAAGAACACACCCTCATTCTCTTCCTGCTCCCTTGAAACCACCAGGTTTCAAGTAGACTTGAGATACCCAGGACATGTGCACCACCATCCCTTCCCCTTCCCCTCCCCACAACAAGACACCCTGTGAGGTAGGTGGGGCTGAGAGAGGTCTTTTGAGAACTGCTCATGAGAGAACAGCTCTGAAAGAACTTGTGACTGGCCCAAGGTCACACCAGCAGCTGCATGTGGAGGAGTGGGGAATCAAACCCGGTTCTCCCAGATTAGAATACAACTCCTGACCACTACACCAAACTGATGGGGTGAAAGCTGCTGAATGGTTGGTGAAATTTCTCCAGTACTTATGTGCCATGTGCCCAGATAAAAATGGTATACTTAGAAAATTTATATGCCACCTTGAGCAAGTCTCTGGAAAAGCAGCACACAGTCATAAAAGGAACAATGATAAAATTATCAATATTAAAACAAAACATTAAAAACAATAAAGACCCTAGCAGGGCTTTCCCCGGGGCGCTGCGCCTCTGCACTGCTCGGGGATGCGGAGGAGGGGGCGGGGCTTGGTCATGTGCCCACCCCCTGGGCTCCTCACTCCCGGAGCTGCGCTCCTGTGCGCTCCTGCTCCAACGGACCCGTGTTTATAACTGCCCAGCTTGGATGCTCTATGATCTGATTATTCTCTATGGTCTCCATTGGTCTGATCCAGCAGGGCTCTTCTTAAAAGGGGATTGGATAAACATATGGAGCAGAGGTCCATCAGTGGCTACTATATAGGTATAGATGGAATTCTATGTCTGGGGTAGTGATGCTCTGTATTCTTGGTGCTTGGGGGGGGGCAACAGTGGGGGGCTTCTGGAGTTCTGGCCCCACTGGTGGACCTCCTGAGGGCACCTGGTGTTTTTGGCCACTCTGTGACACCGAGTGTTGGACTGGATGAGCCATTGGCCTGATCCAACATGGCTTCTCTTATGTTCTCTTATGTAATGAATCGAGTTAATTTTGTTTTCTTACAAAACATCATTGCAACCCCTAAATCTTTAGAAATTATTTTTATAGGGGCCTCATTTTGTTGGTGGTGAAAAGAGCTGTCAAGTCACAGCTGACTCATGGCAACCCCTGGTGGGGTTTCAAGGCAAGAGACATTCAGAGGCGGTTTGACTTTGCCAACCCTGGTATTCTTTGGAGGTCTCTCATCCAAGTACTTGCCAGGGCCAACCCTGTTTAGCTTCCGAGAGATTGGGCTAGCCTGGGAGGACATGGTTATGCCCAACCACTCTGGGGATTCTTGGCATAGTCATGTCTCAAGGCAAAACTTGCCCTCCACCCTGATCCTGGAACAGCCAGTCCTTGTGGGGTGGAATCCTCCAAGGGATTGCTGTATGTCTCCATGTACGGAGTACATAAAGATACATGGCAACCCTAGGGATATTTGCTGCAGATTCCAGCCTCCAGGTGGAACCTGGGGATTCCCCCAGAATTTCAGCTCATCTCTAGACTACAGAGATCAGTTTCCCTGGAGAAAATGGCTGCTTTGAAGGGTGGACTCTATGACATTGTACCTCACTGAGGTCCCTGTCCTCCCCAGGCTCCATCCCCTAATTTCCAGGAGTTTCTCAGTCTGGATCTGGCCACTCTACCCCCCATCCCCTGCCAATGGGCAGGGGGAACACGGCAACCCCAGTCTTCAGTTTGGTGTAGTGGTTAAGTGCGCGGACTCTAATCTGGGAGAACCGGGTTTGATTCCCCACTCCTCCACTTGCACCTGGCTGGATGACCTTGGGCAAGCCATAGCTCTGTACCAGCTGTTCCCTCAAGGACAGCTTGGGAAAGAGCTCTCTTAGCCCCACCTACCTCACAGGGTGTCTGTTGTGGGGAGGGGAAGGGAAAAGGAGTTTGTAAGCAGCTCTGAGACTCCCTTGGGGAGTGGAGGGCGGGGTATAAATCCAATCTCTTCTTCTTCTTCTTCACTGTATACAAATCCTATCCATTCACACACATACCACTGCTGATCACAATGGGGGTGTCTTACTGGTATTTCATGTTCAACGGACTCTGCATTCACCCGTTGTGATGTCAATGTGTTTTCCCCTACTTAGTTAGTTGTGGGAAGAGATGGAGTCTGCGGAACGGTGTGTGAACATTCCCCCTTTGAAGGGATTGTCCTGGTACAGTGCGTCGAACATCTGCTCAGGCACATGTAAGTCACTTCAACTCTGCAAGCCCACATCTATGAGAAACAATTTCCATCTCTCTTCTGTTTTGCTTCTTCTCAGTCGTTGGAATTTGGGTGGGCTTTCTGGGACATAGATTTGAATCTCATTGTGTTTTGAGAGTTTTCCTCCCAAAACGATAAAGACGTCTTACACCTAACGGGATCCTTCTTAAGAGACAAAATTTGATATATGCAAACGGTTGTTATCAGTTTAAGGTTGCCAACCTCCAAGGGGGGGGGGGGTATAGATAGAGTTGCCAGCCTCCAGGTGGGGACTAGAGATCTCCCAGGATGACAACCAGTCTCCAGATGATAGAGATCAGTTCCCCTGGAGAAAATGGCTGCTTTGGAGGATGGACTCTATGGCATTACATACCAATCAGGTCCCTCCCCATCCTCCCCAAGCCCCACCCACTAAATCTCCAGGTATTTCCCAATCCAGAGCTGGCAGCCCTACCTGTAGCTATCCCTTGGAGATAGATCATTATGGGTACCCATGTTTGTCTGCAGCAGTAGAAAAGAGCAAGAGTCCAATAGCACCTTAAAGAGTAACAAAATTTGTGGCAGGGGAGGAGCTTCCATCAGTCATTGGAAAAAGTGCAAAAAAGGGCAACTAGACTGATTAAAGGGTTGGAACACTTTCCCTGTGAAGAAAGGTTAAAGCGCTTGAGGCTCTTTAGCTTGGAGAAACGACGGCTGAGGGGTGACACGATCGAGGTTTACAAGATTATGCATGGGATAGAGCACGTAGAGTAGGAAATACATTTCTCCCTTTCTCACAGTACAAGAACTCGTGGGCACGCCATGAAATTGCTGAGCAGTCGGATTAGAACAGATAAAAGGAAGTTCTTCTTCACCCAAAGAGTGATTAACACGTGGAATTCACTGCCACAGGAGGTGATGGAAGCTACAAGCATGGATGGCTTCAAGAGGGAATTGGATAAACATATAGAGCTGAGGTCCACCTATTAGCCACAAGGTATAGATAGGAACTCTCAGTCTGGGGCAAGTGATGCACTGTATTCTTGGTGCTGGGAGGGGGGGCATCAGTGGGAGGGCTTCTAGTGTCCTGGCCTCCCTGCTGGACCTCTTGAGGGCACTTGGTGTTTTTGGCCACAAAGGGAGAAATGTTGGACTGGATGGGCCATTGGCCTGATCCAACATTGGCTTCTCTTATGTTCTTATACTCTGAACTATCTGAAGAAGTAAGCAGTGACTCACGGAAGCTCCTACCTGCCACAAATTTTGTTAGACTTTAAGGTGCTACTGTACTCTTGCTCTTTTCTATTGTCAATCTCCCTACTGCTCTTTTCTACTGTCAATCTGGGCATATCTAGGTGATAACCCAGAGAGCCAGAGGTGGGGGCACCCAAACCAGCCCTGTTGCCACCCTGCCCACTGGCAGTGTCGGGGTCTGCCCACAGTAAGTCTGGTCCTTCCCTCCCACCCTCCCGCCCTCCATTGGGGTTTATGGGCACACCTGGAGTGGAGCCCTTTTCCAGTTCCATTTTGGCCTCCCAATCTGCCCCATTGGGAGGTGTAGCACCACAGCGAGTCTCAGTCCAGGCCCAAGGAGGGCAGCGTGAGTGGGGGCAGCTTCTCTGCTGTGCAGGGGAAGGAGGGAGGTATGGCAGCTTTCCTGCACAATGGGGGAAGTATCTCTCTATGATATGCAGCTTCAAAGATCTCTCCTGGGACTTGGAGCCACTACATACAGATGATCAGACCCTTTGTTTTTGAAACAGGAAAGAAGGTGCTAAGAAACTGGTCAGAGCGGATTCGGTGAGCGAACTTCCTGCTCCGAGGAGACTAAGGTGGAAATGTTCTCCAGAAATTCAGGCCCATTTGGCCTCAGCCGCAGAAAAACTTCAAAGGTACCGCAGATTATTTTCAGCTTTTTAACAGAAATCAACTGGGAGCTTTGATAGGCTCAGACAGGATAGTAATCAGTTTAAGCTTTAGTTGATTGATGGGTGGAGAAAGATGGACTTTAATAAGCGAAGGCAAATATTATTATTTAAATATTATATTTAAACACTGGACAGGAGTCATGGCTCAGTGGCAGAGCATCGGCGTGGGACACAGACGGTCCCCCGGTTCAATCCCCAGCATCTCCCGTTGAAAGGACTAGGTAGGAGGTGATGTGAAAGACCTCTGCCTGAGACCCTGGAGAGCCGCTATCGGTCTAAGTAGACTGAGTAGAGGCTAGGGCCCTTTAGCTTGGAGAAATGACAATTGAGGGTGACACAATAGAGGTTTACAAAATTATGCATGGGATTTACAGAATTATGTATGAGATAGAGAAGGTAGAGGAAGAAGTACTTTTCTCCCTTCTTCACAATACAAGAACTTGTGGGCAGTCAATGAAATTAATGAGCCGTAGGCTTAGAACAGATAAAAATGAGTTTTACACCCAAAGAATGATTAACACGTGGAATTCACTTCCACAGGAAGTGGTGGGGGCTACAAGCATAGAGAGGTTCAAGAAGGGATTGGCTAAACATATGGAACAGAGGTCCACCAGTGCTAGAAGCCACAAGGTATAGATGGAACACTAGGTCTGTGGCAGTGATGCTCTGTAGTCTTGGTGCTTGGGGAGGGCTTCTGACCCTGCTGGTGGACTTCCTGATAGCACCTGGGTTTAGGCCACTGACACAGAGTGTTGGACTGGATGGGCCATTGGCCTGATCCAACATGGCTTCCCTTATCTTCTAGAGAGCCAGCGTGATATAGTGGTTAAGAGTGACAGACTCTAATCTGAAGAACTGGGTTTGATTCTGCATTCCTCCACTTGAAGCCAGCTGGGTGACCTTAGGTCAGTCACAATTCTTCAGAGCTCTCTCAGCCCTAAAAATAAGTCTAGCTCACCACCTAGTGGTACATAACACTAAACTTAAGTTAGAACTTAAGGCTGTCAGACAGTCTTAGGATCTTCTGGCTATATCACACACAATGACTTATTATTATTATTATTATTATTATTATTATTATTATGTTCTTATGATGGACTAAGGGTCTGATTCAGTACAAGGCAATTTAACATGTGTATTTAATTATCTGAGGCTACTGAGACCCAGTCTGGTGTAGTGGTTAAGTACGCAGACTCTAATCTGGGAGAACCAGGTTTGATTCCCCACTCCTCCACTTCCAACAGCTGGATGACCTTGGGCAAGCCATAGCTTTGTCAGAGCTGTTCTTGAAAGGGCAGTTCTTGAAAGAGCTCTCTCAGCCCCACCTACCTCACAGGGTGTCTGTTGGGGGGAGGGGGAGGGAAAGGAGTTTGTAAGCCTCTCTGAGACTCCGAGTGAAGGGCGGAGTATAAATCCAGTCTCTTCTCTTCTTCTCTCTTCTACTCTAACTTTGGGCAGTTACTGTTTTCTCACGTTGGTGTTGTTCATGACTAGCTAACTGTGTTCTACTCCATACAAAATCCAGCAGCCAAAATGAATTCCAATCATGGCAGAATTGTGCTGGACCGGAATGTAGTCTTATTGGGATCCAGAGCAGTTCTAACTGTGGATCTGAGAGGCTCTAAGGACACTACAGCACATGCTGGCATGATGACACCCATGTGCCGTTGTGGTGCAGAAAACCTGTGGACATGCCACTGCAATGTCCTTAAAGCTCCCAGTCCCACCAGAAACTTCCAGTTTTCGATGCATTCCTCTCTGGAACCACGGAGAGCAAAAACTGAACCAAGAGGGGGATTCAGCAGAAATTCAGCCAAGAAGGCTGGAGAGCTTGTGGCTCAATGGCAGAGCATTTGCTTGACATGCAGAAGGTCCCAGGTTCAATCTTTGGTATCTCCAGCAAAAAGGATCAGGTAGCAGGTGATGTGGAAGACCTCTGCCTGAGACCCTGGAGAGCCACTGCCAGTCTGACCAGACAAGACTGACCTTGATGGACTGACTCAGTATAAGGCAGCTTCATATGTACATATATGCAGGGGTCATTTCATAGAAAAAGAGGTGCAGGAGCTCATTAGCATACCTATTAGCATAACTCATTAGCACATGCCACGCCCCTTGACATCTCCAGAAACGTGTCAGAAAGGGAAGCAAAAGGGGGGGGGCATCTTCAAAAGCCTCCCTTCCCTTCCCCAGCTGGCCTGCCAAGGCGGGCAGTGGGGGTGTGTGAAGTGAGAAAGGCCCCATAGAATACAATGGAAAGATCGTGCCACCGCTGCCACGTGACTCTAAACAGAAGTTCCTCCACAGAAGTTCCTCGCTTCCTCCACAGACCCGCTGGGAGCTGGGGGAGGGGCTTGCCACCACTGCCATTTGTGCCCACTAGGGGTGTGCAAATAAAAACATTTTGGCCCAATTCAGATCGGGCCAAATCAGGCTGCATCTGTTCCGGCTGCTAAATGACCCCCACATGTCAGTTTTGGCAGTGCAAGCCTATTTGGCCAGGCAAATGTCAGTTTCAGCCCCATTATACCCTATGGGCCACTGAAGTCAGTGGCAAAAACTCATAGGGTATATGAGGGGCTGGGGGAGAGGGGGTTTGAGGGAGAGGCCCCAAACTTGCAGGGTAGCTGCTGGGGCCTCTCTCTGAAATACCCACCACATTTCAAGAAGGTTGGACCACGGGGTCCCATTCTACGGGCCCCCAAACAGGTTGCCCCCATCCCCTCCATTGTTCTCTATGGTGGGAAAGAACGTTACTTTTTCCCCACCATAGAGAACAATGGAGGGAATGGGGGCAACCTGTTTGGGGGCCCATAGAATTGGACCCCCTGGTCCAGCCTTCTTGAAACTTGGTGGGTATTTGGGGGAGAGGCTTCAGCAGCATCCATCAGATGAGATTTTTAGCAGGAACCAAGCCCATGGCTGGTATTTGAAGATCACTGTGCATAGCCAGGGGTCCTTTGGGGCCAGAGTGAGTGGCCACTAGGGCAGCCACAGGCCAAATCAGATTCTCTGATCTGATTCTGCCCTCTGCCGAATTGCCGCTGAAATTCGGTGGCAACTTTGAAAGCAACTGGAGGGGAGGTGGTTTGAGGGAGAGGCTCCAAACTTACAAGGTAGCTGATGGGGCCTCTCCTCGAAATACCCACCAAGTTTCAAGAAGATTGGACCAGGGGGTCCAATTCTACGGGCCCCCAAATAGGTTGCCTCCATTCCCTCCATTGTTCTCTAGAGAACAATGGAGGGGATGGGACAACCTGTTTGGGGGCCCATAGAATTGGACCCCCTGGTCCAATCTTCTTGAAACTTGGTGGGTATTTCGAGGAGAGGCCCCAGCAGCTACCCTATAAGTTTGGAGCCTCTCCCTCAAACCCCCTCCCCTCCAGCCACTTTTTAAGCCACCGCCGAATTTCGGCGGCAATTCAGCAGCAGGCCGAATCAGATCAGAGAATCTGATTCCGCCTGTGGCTGCCCTAGTGGCCACTCCTGGGCTGGCGGAGCACCGCTACGCCTCGCTCCGGCCCCAAATAACCCCTGCATATATGTAAATCTAGTTATGCCAAAGCAAGACCCAACCGTTCCATCAGTGCAGTGCAGTTCTAACATGTGAGTAAACTAATTTAACGGAGACAGGATCTATATGGCATCAACAGCAACTTATTGTTCATGCAAATTGTGGACAGAAAAAGCAGCTATCCCAGGATCAATGGGAAAACCCCCCAAGATATGAGAGTTAAGCACTCCCCCTCCCCAGATTATGCCTTTACACTATAGCCATTGCAATATAATCCATATTATTATCAGTATGTCCTTTTGCTAAGAAACCAAACTAACAATTGCAAGCACAACAGGAAGTAAATTGGATCTGGCGTAGCGCCTTTGCATGAGATGCAAACAGTGGCTTCTCTTTGTACACATGACGCCCTCCAAGAGGTCTGATGAATGAGTTTAGAGTTACAGAGTATGGAGAGAATGTATAGATAGCAGAGATGGCAAACAACTCATTTGAGTAGGAAATTTGAATTCAAGTATTTGTAGGTTTTTTTGCATGTTCTCATACCAGGACTATGAAGGTTGCTTCTCCCTACTTGTAGTTTTGCAACTTGATCAAATGGCATTTTACCCTTTGGCATTAAAGGAGGCTGGTGGTATTAGGGATTCAAGGCTATGCGTTGGGTCCTGCGGATCATTTCTGCTGATGGAGAAGAGGGTAATTTTTACCAATTTTCCTGGCCATGAACCACCAAAGAAGCATTTGGGGGGGCACTGGGGAGGGGGAATTTCCATCAGATGAGATTTTTAGCAGGAACCAAGCCCATGGCTGGTATTTGAAGATCACTGTGCATAGCCAGGGGTCCTTTGGGGCCAGAGTGAGTGGCCACTAGGGCAGCCACAGGCCAAATCAGATTCTCTGATCTGATTCTGCCCTCTGCCGAATTGCCGCTGAAATTCGGTGGCAACTTTGAAAGCAACTGGAGGGGAGGTGGTTTGAGGGAGAGGCTCCAAACTTACAAGGTAGCTGATGGGGCCTCTCCTCAAAATACCCACCAAGTTTCAAGAAGATTGGACCAGGGGGTCCAATTCTACGGGCCCCCAAATAGGTTGCCTCCATTCCCTCCATTGTTCTCTAGAGATTTCAATGGCCCATAGGGTATAAAGGGGCTGAAACTGACATTCCCTTTCTGACACACTTCCGGTGATTTCATGGGATGTGGCATATGCTAATGAGTTATGCTAATGAACTCTTGCACCACTTTTTCTACGAAAGGACCCCTGTGCATAGCCATAAGCCCAATTGTACTGGTATACACAGTGGGGGGGAGTTTACTCTGAATTTTTAAAAATCCTTTTGTTTAAGTTAAAATCACAATACTAAAGAGCCAAAAATCACAATACTAAAGAGCCAAAAATCACAATGAACAACCTTCTAAACTGTGTTGCATTGGGGGAATTACATCCTTAACACATAGAAATTCTAAGACTGGTTTTCATATTTTGTTATACACATAGAAAGGGACTACCATATGTAAATACCCCAAAAATGAATTAAGCATAATCCTAACCATCAGAAATTGTTCCCAGATTTTCTGGTACCATTTTTTAAGCAAGGATCCTGTGAGGGATTTCCAATTCCTGGCAATGACCAAGCGAGCAGAAGCAACCAATGTAGAGACAAGAAAATTGGTATTTTTATCAAGCAAAGAGTCAGCCCAAAAATCCAATAATAAACATGCCAGAGAATAAGGCAATGGAAGAACCACAATGTTTGATATCTCTTTATGAAGCACCTTCCAAATGTCCTGAACCAGATGGCATTCCCACCACATATGTAAAGCAGTGCCTTCCTGCTCACAGGATCTCCAACATAGTGGGCTCAAAGACTTGTTCATCAGGTTTAATCTGTGTGGGGTTACTCTGAATATTACACAAGAGTCCTTTTGTTTAGTGTATTGTTTGCTCATTCCCTAGATCGGTGAAGAATCTAGATTTTATTGTTTATAAATTTGAAAACTATGGAAAAGAGTTTATCAAGAAACAGAAGATGAGCCCAGATGCATATATCCAGGTAGCGCTGCAGCTGGCATTTTACAGGTATGCAAAAACCATACCAGCATGGGTTTGTCATCTGAAATGTGCAATTAAATAGTAATATAGACAACTGAGGAGCCACAGGCAACAGATCTCCCAGATCTATGGAACTTGCCCAGTGATGTAGCACCCTCCCCCCCCCCCATGGTGACCAGGGTCCTGGGGTTTTGTTCTTCTGTTGGCAGCCCAATTAGCCCAGATTAGTCCGACAGCAACAAAAGATCTCCCAAAGGTGAGAATGGGGGTAGGATCCTTGCATAAAGACAAAGAAAGCCCGGCCATTTTGCTCTTTATTGTTGCAATAAAGAGCAAAATGGCCAGGTTTTCTTTGTCTTTACACAAGGATCCTACCCCCATGCTCACCCTTGGGAGATCTTTTGATTGACACTGGGGGCTCAGCAAGAGCCAAGTCAAAGGGTCTCCACTCTTCCAGTATGAAATAAAATAGTGTTTCTCTGTGCTCTGTTTCTCTGTGCCTGTAGCCTGGATTTTTTTAAGTTGGGGGGCATTTAAATTTCTCAGAGGGCACTGGCTAATCAAAATAAAGCTGGACAGCTGCGTAGGAATACCCGACTGCTTCCCGGCACCCGCTGCCACTCAGGGGCCCGGAGTTGGATGGGAAGTCGGGTGGCCTAGCCCTGAGATGCTCCACTGTAGCAACGAGCCTGCTGTACCCATTGTTTCTCTGTGCTCTAAAGAAGACATAGGAGGGGAGAATATGATTTCTGGCCCACTTCATGGCAAGTATCTAGGAAGAGTGGAGAAACACACGTTCCCTCAATGAAAAAAGCAGTGCAATTCACCCTTCCTGGGAGATCAGTGGGACTTGAGGATTAGGTGCCCTGTTAGAACAACAACAGTTAGGGTTGCCAACTCAGGTTGGGAAATTCCTGGAGATTTTAGGGGTAGATCCCGGGGGAGGGACCTCAGCAGGCTATAATGCCATAGAGTCCAACCTTCCAAAAGTGACATTTTCACCAGGGGAACTGATCTCTGTCATCGGGAGTTCAACTGTAATTTGGGGGGGATTCCAGTCCATGCCTGGAGGTCGACAACCCTAGGAGCAATCTGTCCCCCCTTCCCTTTTTTTGGCATACTGTTTTGCGGTTTAACATTTCATGATGCAGCCAGCAATGACTGATATCACGCAGGCAGGAAAACAGAAATGCCCACTGTTCGACCTTAAACCCACTTCACAGTAACATGCCAAAGAGTAGCAGGCGCCCCCCCCCCCCCATTAGCGGACAAATCGAAGGACGGAGGCAGATCGTCCTCATTGTTATTGGAATCTGAAGGGTCACAAGCATGGATTTAACTGGGGAAATTACATGAGAGGCGCCAGAGTCAAGGAAGCAGCAGCTGTATCAGACAGCAAGCATTTGTCCACGTATCATTAAAGAGGCATATGAAGGTCTTGGAGAACATTAGGCCATTCTGCAGAATTAAGGCATGCAGCTGTGACTCTCCAACCCGGGCCCAACCCGGGCTGGATAAATAATTTCAAACGACTTTATAGCGGAGTCCGAGTGATTAGGGTTACCATAGTTTGAAAAGCAAAACAGAGCCGAGTGACTGCTTCAAAGACGTGATCTCTACGACAGATCTCATTTGAAATATCCCTACTATTTAAGCGGTGATAATTGTTAATAAATTGTTACTTCTTCCAACTCGAGGCGAGAGACATTTTCATCGTCTTTAAGAGCCCGAAAGAGGATGGACACCAAAAAAAGAGGACCTGGAAATGACATCATCATGTCGGACACGTTGGGGGTGGGTTCAGTGTCATTCGAGGGGAAACCATAGAGTTTCCCCTCAAATGATAGAGCACCCCCCCTCCACAACGTGCATGGCACGATGATGTCACCTCCGGGTGATGTCAGCACGCCAGGCCCATCGCCATGATCCCGGCACTTTGGGGGTGGGGATCCCCCCAGCAGCCGGATCCGGGCTGGGTAAGGGGTCCATCCAGCGGGCCTGGAAACCCTATCCTTGGTTAATATTACAATATTCTGATAACTCAGCCATCGTCTGAGATTTTAAAAGTTTCAGCATTAAGAAGAGAAACATTAAACCGCTACGGACCAGGTGGTCTAACCCAGCCTGAAAGCGCCGGCAAGTCACAGACAACTCATGGCATCTGTCTCTGCGTCATGACTCTGGACTTCCTGGCTGATCTCCCATCCAAATACTAACCAGGACCGACCCTGCTTAGCTTCCAAGATCTGACAAGATCAGGCTAGCCTGGACCATCTAGTAGCATTGGGCAGGTCAGCCATATTAATAGCGCTCACTGCTGCCCCACATTCCCCTTTGCCCGCTCAAGGCTCAGGAGCAGGACTTTACCTTCTGGGGAACCCAGACACGTTTGAGATTCTCCCATGTAGTGCAGGGAGAATCATGAACACCAGTACAGCCCCCTTCCCTCCCGGAGGAGACTGGCAGCACACAGGGAGAGGATCAATGCACCTCCATTGCAATGGGCACAGAACAGTGGATGGATCTAAAATGATGGTTTAATTTTCCTAAAGCATACTTCAGTCCCTCTCAAAGTGTACTCCTTTGCTCTTCTACAAAGCTTGCGAACGGCTGCCCCGTCATGTCTTCATTTAGTCCTAGTGTAGTTTTTCTCTGTTGGTATAAATAACCTAATTCCAGTCCTGCAAACCAAAGGATTAATCACGCCATGATTTTACCGTGTCACACAAATGAAACATTCCTCGCACTCACAGCAAACACCGGTTTTACTAGCCTTGTTGTCAGACATAATGGATTTCCTCACTAGGGCAGCCCAACAGAAATGAATTAAACCTCACACACATCGATCCTGCTATTAAAAAGGGGCCGCCCCTTTTATGCTTTATAGGGAATTCTATTAGCATAAAAATGAAATGTTGTACCAAATGAAAACCACGGCTGTGAAACAGAAACCCAGTAATGCTGTTTTTCTTTCAACCGTTATGATCCCTTCTTTCCACCCAATAATATTTTTTAACGGGTCGTATCTCACCCCAAACATAGATTGTACGGCAGGCTCGCTCCAACCTATGAAAGTGCCTCCATTCGCCGGTTTGATGAGGGGAGAGTTGACAACATCCGATCGGCAACTCCTGAAGCCTTGGCTTTTGCACAAGGAATGACTGATAAAACATTATCTCTACAGGTATTCCTCACTAAAGTTGCCAACTCCAGGTCAAGAAATTCCAGGGGATTTGGGAGGGCAAGGCAAGGTCTGGGGAGATACATCAGAGGAGTAAAATGCCATCGAATCCAGGACATTCACAAGTTCCAACTCTGTCCTAGGGTGTGTTCAGACAGGCAGCTAATCCCGCCATTGGCCCAGATGTAATTTGATCTAGATCTTTTTAATCCAGCATTGCATGACCAGACAGCTCCCCCGTGAATCGCTTTACTGCACGTGAATCTGCGGTGGATTTTCTAGACGGCAGATATGCACATATGCATACGTGCCTCACCGTCTGCAGACGTCGCATGTTTAAGCGGTTATGCACGTATCGCTAAGAGTTTTTTTAAATGGTGGTCATTCGGGATGGTTTGGAGACCATCCCAATGGGCTGATTGCGTGGTTGTGGAACGACCTGATGGTGGAAAGTCCGGCACTGTCCTGTCGGCCAGCTTTAGACTGGACTTTAAGCACTATCTTTTAAGTACAGATCCTTGACGAGGATCGATGGGCTACTAACGAAAGCGGCACGATTCCCAGGTGTTGAGGTCTGGACGTGCTCTTTAAATCCACCAGGCACTCGTGCCTGGCATGGCTCAAAAGTCGTCAGAACACACCCTTAGAGTATGTACCAAACAGTAACACCAACCTGAAGCCACTGATGGAATAACATCCAAGATAGCGCCAGCATGGTGGCGTGATTCAGAGCGGCAGACTCTAATCTGGACAACTGGGTTTGATTCTCCACTCCTCCACCTGAAGCCTGCTGTGTGACCTTGGGCCAGTCAGAACTCTCTCAGCCCCACCTACCTCACAAGGTGCGTGGTGCGGGGAGAGGGAAGGGAAGGCAATTGTAAGCTGCTTTGAGACTCCTTAAGGTAGAGAAAAGCAGGGTTAAAAATTTGCTCTTCTTCTCTTCTTCAGTTTGGTGTAGTGGTTAAGAGCGCAGACTCTAATCTGGGAGAACTGGGTTCAATTCCCCACTCCTCCACATGCAGATACTGGTGTGACCCTGGGTCAGTTACAAGTGGTTTCAGAGTTGTTCTCATAAGCAGTTCTCTCTCAGCCCCACCTACCTCACAGGGTGTCTGTTGTGGGGAGGGGAAAGGAAAGGGATTGTAAGCCACTCCGAGACTCCTTCAGGTAGTGAAGGGTGGGGTATAAATCCAAGTCTTCTTCTTCCTCCTCCTCCTCCACATGAAGCCTACTGGGTGACCTTGGACCAGTCACAGTTCTCTCAGAACGCTCTCGGCCCCACCTACCTCACAACAACGTGCCTGTTGTGGGGAAGGGACAGAAATGCAGTGGTAAGCATGTTTGGAACTCCTTAGGGTAGAGAAAAGTGGGGTATAAAAACCTACTCTTCTTCTAATATATTGGGAATGGGGAGGGGGAGAAGTTAACACACAAACACAAACACACACACACACACACAGAGAGAGAGAGAGAGAGAGAGAGAGATTGTTCTTGTTGTTAGCCATTCAGTCGTGTTCAGCTCTTGGCAATGCTATGGGCCAGCTCTCTCCACATTTTCCAATCTTGTACTGTTTATTTGAGTTGTTCCATGCTCAGGCTGGTGTCAACTTTTATGGCGTCTATCAAAAATGTGTGTTTGTGTATTGAAACCTGCTTGGAGGACTTTATAGTCAAAATGCAATAAATAAATATGTTCTTGGAAGTTAGTGCCAAAGAGTTAGGGTACGTAATAGTTTACAACCAATTCAAACAGGAGACGTCAACATATGAGTTGATCCAGGACTCTCAAATGCCTGGTGGTTGGGTGTAGGCTGCTGTGTTAATCAGCTCCTACATTTGACACTATATAAGTATATAAACGTAAGGGGTGCCATGTTGGATCAGAGTAGCAATCTGTCTAGTCCACCATTCTGTTTCATACTGTGGACAACCAGTTCCCATGGAGGGCCAACAGACAGGACTCAGAAGAGAAAGCCTTCCCCACTGTTGCCTGCTTGCATGAGATGAGTGTAGGGTTGCCAGCCTCCAGGTGGGGCCTGGAGATCTCCCACTTTTACATCTGATCTCCAGCTGACAGAGATAAGTTCCCCTGGAGAAAATAGCTGCTTTGAAGGGTGGACTCTATGGCACTGTACCATGCTAAGGCCCCTCCCCTCCCCAAACCCCGCCCTCTCCCATATCCACCCCCAAAGTCTCCAGGTATTTCCCAACCCAGACCTGGCAACCCTAGCAGGCAAGATGGAAGAAAGGCATCACAAGCCTCTCATTTAGTCTCACGATGCCCACCAATTGCCATAGCCATAAAGTTGCCAACTCCAGATTGGAAACATCCTGGAGATTTGGGGGTGGGGAGGGCAGGGTTTGAGGAGGGGGGAGAGACCTCAGTCAGATATAATGCCACAGAGTCCAACCTCCACAGCAGCCATTTTCTCTAGGGGGACAGATCTATGTTTTCTGGAGATCAGCTGTAATTCTGGGAGATTTCCAGGCTCCACCTGGAGGTTGACAGCCCTAGCTATAATCAGTTGTAAAATCATTCTGAAAGAAGAAGAAGAAGAGATTGGATTTATACCCCACCCTTCACTACCTGAAGGAGTCTCAGAGCAGCTTACAAACTCCTTTCCCTTCCCCTCCCCTCCCCACAACAGACGTGCTGTGAGGTAAGTAGGGCTGAGAGAGCTCTTTCCTGAACTGTCCTTGAGAGAACAGCTCCGACAGAACTATGTCTTGCACAAGATCATCCAGCAGCTGCAAGTGGAAGAGTGGGAAATCAAACCCAGTTCTCCCAGATTAAAGTCTGCTCTCTTAACCGCTCCACCAAACTGGCTCTCTGAAAGCAGGAGGGGGGAAATCAAGCAATTTGTCCCCATCATTTTGGAACAAAGGTTTTTAATCTCTCTTCACATTTGATCGTAGCATTATTTGTCATAAACAAATAAGTTTAAAAGGCATCTTGGAAAAGAGATTCTTCCAAGAGGTACACTCTAGCTTCATTGTTCACCCACAGATCTGGAAAGACTTGGGGGGAGGGGGTGTGTGTTCTTACCTGGCTCTTTCAAGTCCCCTGGCCAAAAGTAACCTTTTCCTTCTAGGCAAAATCTAAAAGCCCATGTTCCAATCGAATAAAATGTGACGGTAGCTTCTGAAATAACGGAAGCAGGTTATTGAGGCCATGAATGATTGTTTACCTTCTAAACACTTTGTTTAGGGGTTTAGGGGCAGGGGTTATTTCGAGCAGGAGCTTGGAAGAGCGCAGCTCCGGGAGTTGGTGCCAGCCCTCCCCCACCCCACGCAGGAAAATGCTTGTTTGTGTCATGGCTGCAGCAAAACGACCCCATCCCCTGGAAAGGTCCTTGTTCCTCCGACCAGCCTTCTGAAGGCTTCAGCCACCACTGAAGCTATCCTCCCAGAATAGTGGTATTTCTGAGGCTTGGATTAGTAGCTGTCCCCTCTCTGCCAGCTCTTTCTTTCTTTCTTTCTTTCTTTCTTTCTTTCTTTCTTTCTTTCTTTCTTTCTTTCTTTCTTTCTTTCTTTCTTTCTTTTTCTTTCCTTCCTTCCTTCCTTCCCTCTCTCTCTCTCCTTTCTTTCTTGCCTTCTGACATACTTCCGGTGATGTCAGGAGGCGTGGCATATGTAAATAAGTTATGCTAATGAGTTATGCTAATGATCTCCTGCACCTCTTTTTCTATAAAGTTACCCCTGGGCAAAGGTGTGTTAACTCTGTCCTGACAGCAACTTCGGGAAGGTACAACTGCAAGCAGAAAAGTGGTGGGGAGGAAATAATTAACCGTTTTCCTGCCAGCCATTTTTCTGCTTCAAACTGCACCCGACCAGCTACATCTCCTGCACAAGGCTCCATGTGCAGACCTGAGGAGCAGTTTGAAGATGAAATCTAGAACAGAGAATGAGCAGGATCTCCACTCCCCCCCCCCCCCACACACACACACACTGCATTGCTAGAAATCAGTGCCTCCCAAAGCTGTTTCGCTATTAAAAAGTCTGCCTGGACCTTATTTATATGTAATGAGCCCTTTGCCCCCCCCCACCCCCGTCCATCAGTTTGCTGCTGCTTACTTTAAAAATGACCCCAGCAAGCTGCTCCCAGGCTGATTCTGTATGCATGTAGCATAATTGTTCTCCAGTACTAGTTCCATCTCTCCTTATGGTATTGAATCTCATTAAACAATTTTTTTAAATTAAATAGTCAATTACAGTTCCTGTTTTCGACTTCCGGGAGACACAGAATAGTTTTTCAGGGACTGCAAAATGGTATATGTAGCATGAGGTACCATCCCCCCCACACCCCGTGTATACTCACTTCTTCTGTACGATCGCCTCCTTTTGGTAACATCTGGGAATGCAAAATGTGCCACGTAATTTCAGTGGGGTTTCAGTAGTCTGGCTATACATAGGAGTCTGTAGCCAACAGTTGTCATTATTCAATTAATAGCAATTTCCCCACAAAATAATTGTTTCTTCTTTGTCATCAGGACTCAGAGAGAATGCGACGATTTAAAGATGCCATAACCGCTCAGACAAATTATACTATTTTGGTAAGCAAACTATCCTGTCTAGATAAGAACAATTTATAGCGCAGGTAAAACCCACAGAGGGAAATTCGTAAAATGAAATTTCTTCCTCCTTTGATGAAGAATTCCCATCCTCCTGACAGCCACAGGCCTCATATTTTTATGTTTCCACAGCATGTAAAACCTACAAAACACAGTACAATTGCCAAGGGGAAGGGCTGTGGCTCAGTGGAAGAGCCTCTCCTTGGCATACAGAAGGTCCCAGGTTCAATTCCCGGCACCTCCAGTGAAAAGGACCAGGCAGTAGGTGATGTGAAAGACCTCTGCCCAAGACCCTGGAGAGCTGCTGCCAACCTGAATAGATGATACTGACCTTGATGGACCAAGGGTCTGGTTCAGCACAAGGCAGCTTCATGTATTCATGTAACTCTGGATCAGGAAATTCCTAGAGATTTGGGGGTGTGCACATAAGGCAGAGTTTGTGGAGGGCAGGGATCTCAGCAAGGTATAATGCCATGAAACTCACTCTCTGATCAGCCATTTTGTCCAGGGGGTGTGATCTCTGTAGACTGGAGATCAGTTGGGATGCTGGGAGGGCTCCAGGCACCACCTGGAGGTTGGCAACCCTACGGGTCTGTCCTCTACCCCTTGTCCGCAAGAATATGTTCCACTTCCTAAGTAGCAATCAGCAGCAGCTGCCGTCCAAATGGTGAAGTGTGTGGACCACTGTTTCCAAAGTGTTGCGCTGAAAAGCCACCATTCGCAGACACTAAATGCGCCCACGGATGAAGTGCGTGAAGAGGAGCTGTGAAGACTTTAAAGAGTCATGATTGGTTTCCCTTTGCAAATGGTAGGTCAGGTTTAAGAGCCTTCCGAGGCCTTCTACGTTTCAAGACGAAATGTTGACTTGTGATCCTATAATCAGAAAAGTCAAGAGAACAATTTGTGCAGCTCAGACTAGATCCGTTTCAGAGCATAGCTTAGCAGGGTGCATATGTGGGCCCCCCCTCCTATAAAAATGTGCAGAAAAGTAGAATGGCTAGGTTGGAGTCTGGGTGCTCCTTAGAGACCAAGATGTTCTGGGTATGAGCTTTGGAGAGTCCAAGCTCTCGTCATCAGACACAAATAAGAATGGGGCTTGTCTCCATTCTTACTGGTATCTGATGAAGGGAGTTTTGACTCTCCATAGCTCATGCTCTGACCATCTTGTTGGTCTCTGCTCCTGAATTCAAATTGGCCTGGGGTAGCTCACAGGGGCCAACTGAATGCTTAACTGCATGCCATGCAAAACTTCCAATTTCTGCATCTTAAGTCTTTCTTAAAGGCACCACAGCAAGCCCCACCAGTTTTTTTCCTGAGTAATTGGCAACCCTAAAACAAATCGTTTTGGACTACATGGGAAATACTGTTATCTCATCCAAATGATAAACGGTTTTAGGTTATTTAATACTCCCCAACCCCTTTATTAGGGAAACAGGCCTGCTTTGTTAAACCTGTCGCTTTAAAATTTAATTTAGTAGTCCCCTCCCCCACTATGAGCTGAGCGGCTCTTTATTTTGTTAGCCCATCTCAGCCTCTGTCTTCAAACACGACATTGATCTATGCTGGGGTAATGTCATTGCTGAGAGCCTTATAAATCATGTCGGATAGCAAAAGATTTCCGTTGATCCTTGAGTCATTCTTGGAGGGGTGGAGGCGGGCAGAGCTGTGGTGGCCCGTCCAAGGTTTCACACTCCTTTCGCACAAATTGTTGAGCATGTACAAACACGCCAGCGTCACTCTCCAGGGCAAACGTGTGGCCCAATGAGCCATGAAAAGTTCCTTACTGCTTGACCTTAGCATCTTTCATCAACTTAGATATTGTCATGTGTTCCTCCACTTCCGAAAGCGACCAGAAATGGGGCTGAGACCGTCTGTTCGCTTTTGGAAGACAGAACCCTGGAGCAATGCTCCCTCTAAGCTGTGGAGTCCTGTGAGCAAAAACTCTGCTTTGTGAGCGACCGGCATTAATGCTAGGCAATCCTGACCTACCTTACAAACAATGCTCCCTCTAAGCTGTGGAGTCTGGTGAGTAAAAAATGCTACTTGGTGAGCTGCTGGCATCAAAGTTGTGAGTGAGCGATTTGGCAGCTGCATAAATTAGCTTGCTCTGGAGCCATCCTTCCTGAGCGAAGGCAAAAATGCGCGAGCCAGAGGCTAAAAAACTGTGAGCTAGCTCACACTAACTCAGCTTAGAGGGAACACTGCCCTGGAGCATTATGTTAAATGTTTCTACCAGTTGTTCTCTTTAAACATAGAATGCAGAGGCATTCCTCCAGGGCAGCAAGTCTACCTCCCCAGATCAGAGCCTGAGGGAGAGATACTGGACCCCGAGGATCTCCCGCCAATTCACAACAATTAATTTTGCTTTTGTCTCTTCCCAACTTGAACCACATCTGGCCATTCCCCACAGCGGGAAGGAGAATCAGCTTCTCCAACCTCCCCAAGATCTTTAAGGGAGCTGTCAGGGGGGTGTCACTCAAGACAGCACCCGCGGAGGGACGTTACCAGTCTTTCTTCATCTGCCCCAGTTCCCACCATGTGGGTCACTACAGGCCAAGCCCGTTCACAGAAATCACCAGTCAAACTCACAACCTCCACAGGCTCTCAAGATCTCAAGCGACAACACCTGTTCTTCTTTCCTATTTATTGTGAATCTGAAGTTAAAAAATACTATGGGGTTTGTTTATTTATTTATTTATTTTAAAATAAATTTAAGGAGAGCCAGTCTGGTGTAGTGGTTAAGTGCGCGGACTCTAATCTGGGAGAACCGGGTTTGATTCCCCACTCCTCCACTTGCACCTGGCTGGATGACCTTGGGCAAGCCATAGCTCTGTACCAGCTGTTCCCTCAAGGACAGCTTGGGAAAGAGCTCTCTTAGCCCCACCTACCTCACAGGGTGTCTGTTGTGGGGAGGGGAAGGGAAAAGGAGTTTGTAAGCCGCTCTGAGACTCCCTTGGGGAGTGGAGGGCGGGGTATAAATCCAATCTCTTCTCTTCTTCTTCTTCTTCTAAAAAGTGAAATGCTTAAGACAAAGTTTTGCTCACCTCAAAGTATGGAATGAAAATCTTTATGTAGAATAATCTCTGCCTTTGGGGGGTGGGAAGTTTTCAAGGCAAGAGATGGTGGTTTGCTCTTGCTTGCCTCTGTGTAGCAGCCCCGGACTTCCTTGGGACCTCCCATCCGAGTTTTAACTGGGGCCAACTCCACTGAGCTTCTGAGATCTGACCAGTCTGGACCATCCATCATTAGGTAATGATCATTCTTTTGTATTCTAAGGATACATACAATGTATATTCAAGCATATGTTATTTAAGGTTGCAGTCACACACGTGAGATAAAGTAGGGGGAAGAGAGGTTATTTCCTCTGGCCGAAGTTGACCTGCAGTTGCGCGATCACACAGTCTCTTAAAGCTGTGGGCACAGCGCACCACTGCATGATCAGACGCAACCGCGGGTGAGTCAGAAGTTTGTTCTGTTTGTCTCAAATGCGCTTAAATGAGGGATCAATTATTTGCACCTCGGCCCTGAGGGCTCCCTATAGAGTATGCAATGATGCGCATATTGAGAAGGGGAAAAAAACAATGGCACAGAGTTGGGATGGCTTGATCAGACCATCCCGATGCCATGAGAGCATGCTGGAGTGATCAGATGGGAAAGTCCACCCATGGCCCGTAGCAACCCGTTTGCTACTGGACTTTCCCCGGTGCATGTTTACACCACTTTTGTGGCGGAGCAAAATGGGTTGCTGCCAGCTGCGGGACACTTCCCAGTTGTTTGGGTCTGATCACGCACATTAAATCTGCCCGGCATTCGCGCCTATGTCACGGCTAATTGTGCATGTGATCACAGCCTAAATGTGACTAATTTTGGCCATGCCCTGACCTGGATGATCCAGGCTAGCCCAATCTTGTCAGATCTGAGAAGTTTTGTATTTGGATGGGAGACCACCAAGGAAAACCAGAGTCATGATGCAGGGGCAGGCAATGACCAACCACCACCTCTGTTTATCTCTTGCCTTGAAAACCCTACAGGGCCGCCATAATTTGTCTGTGACTTGATAGCACTTTCCGCCAAGGATTTTGTCTACAATTAATACACAATAATATGTATGATGATAGCACACTCTTGAGTAGTTCAGTGTTATAAAGTTTAACTTGAGATGTTGCTGGGCCCATTATGACTATACGAGACGTTCAGTTCAAATCAGACGTTTTCTTTTCCACAAAATTGATTTTTTTAAAACGTTTCTATTTTCGATTTCTATATTTTCCTACCTCTCAGATGGCAAAAACTAACATCAATGCACTAAGGTAGCGTCAAGTGCATCAGTTTGCATCTTTCGCACTCTTATGACAGCTTTGGGTGTATTTGCAATTATGGCTGTAGAAAACAAAGGGGTTTATGTTTTTAAATTTCATAAATATGCTATACAGGACAATATTATATGTTAAGTTACACATGATGCATTTATGTTCTTAAAGCTGTAAAATAAGCTTAGACTTGGTAAGAAAGTAAGGATTGCACATATTTCAGTTTTCACCACAATTCGTTTCCTTCCATGACTTCAAAATACCTGGACATTTTACATCTATACAGGGTTGTTGTAAGGATTTCTGAGACAATGTTTACGAATTCTTTTGAATACTCTAATGTGCTTTATAAATATTCCTTTATTGTTATTAATTCCTTCTGAACCTATGCTTCATAAACCACTTCTTCCATTTCCAAATTTTCTGATCTAATACATCAATCATCTACAAATCCCAAGTATACAGACAGACAAAGGAGAGGTGGTACTTTTTAGAAGAGCTAAAGGGAGTATGGCATAGGCATAATTTCCCATGATGCACCCACTCATTTCTTCACCTCACTGCTATCTCAGGTGTTGAGGTTTTCTTACAAACCTGGAAAACCTGTTTAATCAGAGATGGTTGTGGAAATGTTGCGTCAATTACATATATGAGCAGCTGGAAACTTACTCATCAAGATTTGGCCTGAATAACACCCATCCGTAAAAAATAACTAATGTTTCAAATCCAAACAGAATTATTTCCCACTTTCAAGAGCACTCAGAAGATCTCATTATTCTAGCGCTTCATTATTTCGTTTCAGTTCTCCGGGTAGCAGGAGACAGGAGGAAGTACTGATGTGTGTCTGACAGGAATGTTTTCCAACCAGAACAGTTAACCTATCTGACAGTGGAAGTCTTAAACAGAGTTACACGCTGCTAAGATCATTGAAGTCTATTGAGGGTATTGTTAGTGGTTCTGAGAGAGCTTTCTAGTTTTATATAAGTGTGGGTCTTCCTTGCTGAGGCTATGGCGTTATACCTGCTAGTCAAAGACATTCGCTTTACTTGCACACATTGTAAATCAAGGCAGAGAAGGCAGAAGCTACATTTACTCCTCTCCCCCCTTTCCTCCTCCATGAAGTCTGCTTGCAGCAGAGGGGGAAGGCAAAAGATTTGTTTGTACATGCTGGCAGGCAGGACTGCAGAGATCAAGAGGGAGGAAGAAACAAAGACAGAAGACCAGGCTTCCCCACCCACCCCCCACCCCCATGACAGGCAGTTCACCTGCCTCCAAACTGGAACTGCGCAGAGGCGTAAGGCTTCCTTCCCCCATTACTAAATAGCGGAGACATACATGCCCATGTGAAATGTGAGAGAGATCGGCGATGACAAAAGAATCTGATCATTTCCGTGCAAGAAAGAACCCCGATTCAGAATCTGTATTGCATCGAAGAGCAATACTGCCTTGCAGAAGTCCGCTAGGCCCACATGTGGTCATTGACATGCAAAGTGTGCCCGTGGGGAGGGTTATTTTTGAACAAAACTAGAGGAAGCTTTGAAGGAGAGCTAACCTACCACCCCTCCCCACTCCTCTCCCTTGCACTCTACAGTAGGAAGTATGATTTTCTTCTCTTGCAGAAATGCAGAAAGAAATAGAGTGTAGTGAAGTAAGGGGTCGGAGGGGGCACAGATTAGCTGCGTGCTCCAGTTGTGTAAGGGAGCATCCCATGCAGCCACAGGTGCAGTGAAGAAAGTGTGCGCACACACACACACACACACTTCACAACCCTTGTTTTAGTTCTTGGAGTCGCTGCTGGAGGAAAGTACACACCAGGGCCGTTCTGATGACTCACTTCCCGGTATGCCACCCAATTTACAGAAATCACCTCCAAGAGCATCTGGATCAATACTTCATGTAGTAGTAATGAGCCTGTAATATTCCAGACGTTAATGGAGAAATGAAAACCAAAAAGGAGTCTCATAGCAACTACCTCACAACGTGCCTGTTGTGGGGAGGGGACGGGAAGGCAATTGGAAGCTGCTTTGAAACTCCTTAGGGTAGAGAAATGCGGGGTGTAAAAACCTACTCTTCTTCTTCCTTTCATTCTGTGTTTTCGAAGTATAAGTCACAGAATTCACAGTACACCTACTGCGCCGGATTTAGATCTGTACTCTGCACTCATGAGGAAGAGCTGCAGGATATGCTGCTTTGCATGGAAACTGAGGAGACCGAAACTCCCTCTCTCAGAAAGCACGCAATTGTTTAGTGGTAGCAACATCTGTGGAATGTAGCTGCAGTTCTGTACAAATCCAGTGATGGCATCCCCCCCTCCCCATTTCTGTCCCTTTGTCTAGGCTATTACGGGAATGGCCATAGACAATCACTTGCTGGGACTGAGAGAGACGGCCCGCGAACACTTCAAGGAGCTGCCAGACGTATTTACTGATGGAACGTATTTGACAAGCAATCGATTTATCCTCTCTACCAGCCAGGTGAGTGAAATTCATACTGGGATTAGTCATAAAAAAGAACTCCCATTATTCTCACCGTGACAGAAGTTATGAATCAGTGACAGTCCCTGATGTATCTTCTGGTGGCTGAGTGACCCAAACAGCTCTCCAAAACGCATTGGATGCTCAGCTCTTGCATTTTATTTGTCACAACCGAAACTAATCACGGAAGCAAAGTAATCTTGGCTTTGAAAGATGAAGAGGGATGGAGTCCAGTGGATGGACAACTTGCAGACCAGCTCTGACCCCCACATCAGTTTTGGTTTCATCCATAAGGGCCCCATCAGTGCTCCCACTAAGCTGGGTTAATGTGAGCTAGCTCACAGCTTTTTAGCCTCCGGCTCACACATTTTTGTCTTAGCTCAGTAAGGATGGCTCCAGAGCAAACTCATTTATGCAGCAGCCAAATTGCTTGCTCACACTTTTAATGCCATTAGCTATCAAAGTAGGATTTTTGCTCATAAGACTCCACAGCTTAGAGCAGGGGTGTCAAACTCATTTGTTATGAGGGCCGGATGTGACATAAATGAGACCTTGTTGGGCTGGACCATGTGTGTCATAAAATGTAATGCCAGGTAGAGGAGATATAAACTTTATAAAGGACACAAACATTTTTTTTACTTAAAATACGAACATGCTTAAAACATTAGCACTCTTGCAATACTTTATTTAACAGTCTCTGATAACTGACACCTCTTGCTCTGAATTATTGCATTAAAATGTCTGTGCTGTTGCAGTCTTGTATGCTGTTCAAGTGTGTATCTGTAAGCTGCAAACCTACTTTAGAGTTATTGACATTCTCCACAGAAATCTCATGCTCAGAGTTCTGAGTCTAGGACCTAGGTTAAAACATGAAAGGGCTGAGCGAATGAGAGACTCTGGCGAAGCACGCTATGTGTTAGAGTCCTACAGAGTCAGTCAACAACAAGTGTCCTTGAGAAGGAAGTCTTTATTGAGAAAGGTCTGTTGTGGTCATCTGCACTTCTTGTGTTAGTAATGGCTGACACAGCCCCAAGCAGGACAATTATACAGAATTCAAAAAGGGCCTGGGAAGGAATTGCAACCAATCACCAAATCAAATACAAGGCACTCAAAATACTGGTTTACGGTTCTCAGGGAAAAAGTGGGAAGAATTAGAGAAGAGAGGAGAAGAGATACATGGGCAGGCACCAGCAGCCCCTCAAGGTCACAGCAGCTCGGAGAGCGATAAGCATGCCATGAGAAATATAACATTCCACAGACTCGACATCAAGGGTTCACTCATCCTACCTCCAGGGCAGGAGATGGCAGCATTAGCTGACACTATGATGCAGCAGCAGCAGCAGAACTGGAAGCAGGGGATGGCCAGTTCCACTGTGGGCCTGATAGAAGCTCTCCGGGGGCCTCATCCGGCCCCTGGGATGCATGTTTGAACCCCTGGCTTAGAGGGAGCACCGGGCCTCATCTTATTTTATTCAAGATGTGGAAGATAGAGATGCAGGGTCTGGAAAGAAATTTGCTTCATGAACATAAGAGAAAGACATCTCACTCCTTAATGGCACAACTTTCTTGGCCTTTATAGGTAACACTCTAGTTGTGACCAAACACAGGTGCTCCACAATCGTCTCTGCCTGTGAAAACAGTAACAACTTCACAGAGTCTGGCCATATCTGAAAGCCCTCTAGTTGCGGAGTGAAGAATAGCCTTTAATACAAGAGCAGACCAAGCCCCAAACACCAACATGGCAGAGGTCTACAGCACTGAGCACAGTATTGTCAGCTAATGCTGCCACCTCCTGCCCGGGAGGTGGGATGAGTGAACCCTTGACGTTGAGTCTGTGGAATGTTATGTTATCTTTCTCATGGCATGCTTATCGCTCTTCGAGCTGCTCTGACCTTGGGAGACTGTTGGTGCCTGGCCATGTATCTCTTCTCCTGTCTGACTCTAATTCTTCCCATTTTTTCCCTGGGAACTGTAAACCAGTATTTTAAGCACCTTTTCTCTGACATGGTGATTGGTTGCAATGCATTGCCTGACCCCTTTTTGAATTCTGTAAAATGGTCCTGCTTGGGGCTGTGTCAGCCATTACTAACACAAGAAGTACAGATGACCACAACAGATCTTTCTCAATAAAGCTTTCCTGTTTAAGGACACTTGTTGGTGACTGACTCTGTAGGACTCTCACTATGAAGTAAGCAGATAGGGAAACTTCTCGGATTACACCCCCCCCCCCACCTTCTACTGCAGATTGAAATGCCTCCTGACTCTAACCCTTACCCTAACCCAAAATTACAACTGCCCTCTAGATGACAGAGATCAGCTCCCCTGGAGAAAATGGCTGCATTGGAGGGTGGAGTCTATGGCATTGTACCTTTCTGAGATCGCTTTTCTCCCTGAACCTCACCTTCCCAAAGCTCTACCCCCAAATCTCCAGGAATTTCCCAACCTGGAGCTGGCAACCCTTTTTTACAAAAAAATTATTAGAATTTTAAAAGTCAGTACAGAAATAACATCACGCAGAACATCAGGTAGTGGTACACAATGTTGGATTATAATAAGAGAGTGTTTTTAACATAGTCGTGATAATAAACTAGGATAAGGACAATTCAATAACAGATAGGTAAGGTCGCCGGTCAGTTCATAACACTGCGTAAAACATTCAAACATATCGTCAGTAAACTGGGAAAGATTCCAATTTGCTAATACATAGTTCCATCTATCGTGGTCTTCCTCAGGGAAAGGGAGCCTCTTCAGTTGCCGAATGAGTGGGGAGTTGGAGAGATACCATTGGGGGGGGGGGGGGTGGAATAGGCAAAAATCTCCCTTCTACAGGATCCAACCCATTGCTTTTAAGGTTCAGAGTCTTTTCTAAACTTGCAGTCCTCCTCAAAGCAGCCTTATCAGATAGGCTATTGTTCTCTGCCTTTGGCAGATCGGAAACTGAGAAAACTGTACAAGGCAACCGAATAACCACTTCAGAAGCTGGTATTTGATCCAAGGTGAGCATCTTGGCAGAAGCCTGGTGAACTGGAATGGAGCATTTTCTCAGGATCTGATATCTGAAATTGCTGCCATTCGCCGCTGCCCCCTTTCAGCTCCCCTCTTCCTGCTTTGGCTTCCTCAGGAATGGAATCCGATGGCCACGACTGCTGAGCTGAAATCCCCAGATACACAATGCTGCAGGGGGAACTATGTCCTTTCTTCCTTACCATTCCCTGATGAATCACATGGCACAAGTGGAAACTGCTAGGACCATAACAGAGGTGGTGGTGGAAAGTGTGGTCAAGTTGCAGCCAACTGATGGTGACCCCTTGCAGTTTTCAAGGCAAGAGACGTGCAGAGGTGGTTTGCCATTGCCTGCCTCTGTGTAGCAACCTTGGACTTTCTTGGTGGTCTCCCATCCAAACACTAACCAGGGCCATCCTCCCTTAGCTTCCAGGATCTAATGAGACTGGGCTAGCCTAGGCCACTTAGGTCAAGGAATTACAGAGGTGGACTGGGAATTCTCCAAACATCCCTTGCTAGGGTTGCCAGCCTCCAGATGGGGTCTGGAGATCTCCCATTTTTACAACTGATCCCCAGCTGACAGAGATCAGCTCCGCTGGAGAAAACGGCTGCTTTGAAGGGTGGGCTCTGTGGCATTGTACGATGCTGAGGCCCCTCCCCTCTCCAAACCTCACCCTCTCCCAGATCTACCCCCAAAGTCTCCAGGTATTTTCCAACCCAGACCTGGCAACCCTATCTCTTGCATTAAACCAAGGTCTCTCAGGACTGGCTCTGAGCTGCAAAGTCCATTTTTAAATTTACAGGCAGTGTGTGATGGATGCAAGATGGCAAATGATCCCGGTCTTTAGTTTCTGTGATCAGCATCAATGACACCAGCATAATCTTTAAATTCTTCCAGCTGCATAAACATCAACATACAAGAAGAAGAAGAAGAAGAGATTGGATTTATACCCCGCTCTCCACTCCCCAAAGGAGTCTCAGAGCGGCTTACAAACTCCTTTTCCCTTCCCCTCCCCACAACAGACACCCTGTGAGGTAGGTGGGGCTGAGAGAGCTCTTTCCCAAGCTGTCCTTGAGGGAACAGCTGGTACAGAGCTATGGCTTGCCCAAGGTCATCCAGCCAGGTGCAAGTGGAGGAGTGGGGAATCAAACCCGGTTCTCCCAGGTTAGAGTCCGCGCGCTTAACCACTACACCAAACTGGCTCTTACAAGATTGGGTCTCTCTGTAATCCGTAACTAGTTTCAAGAAATGACATGTTCTTGAAAGTTTACTGAAGCTGTACATCAGATATCTAACACTGAGAGAATCCATAATAATAATAATAATAATAATAATAATAATAATAATAATAATAATAGTGGGGCAGAAGTCTGCTAATGCAAGGCCCAAAACATAAAAAACCCATAAGTAATTTGACCTTGCCGTGTTGTCTATGGGCTTTCAGCCATGACTGAGTGTAAGCAGAATGCCGCTACATAAATTCTCCAAGAAACCATCCATGGGCAAAAAGTGAATCTCAATAGCTTTACAGCCTCCGGCTGTTGCACCGCAAATTTATTTGACAATTCTGTGACTCTATTAGTGGGACTAATGGCCTGTCTCTGTGCCATTAACAAAGGCAAGTGCCATTTTGGGAAGTCCCGTGTACAACAAAGGCAAGAACGCACAGATTTCGTAACAAATAATGTCTTAGATTTAGTAAGGAGCGTTTTTATCCCGTTGCAATATTTTTAAAAAAAACAAAAAACAAACCCAGAGCTTTAACTGAAAAAGGGAATTTCACTAACAGATAATAGATTCCCTCAGAAAATAGTGCTCCCTTGAACGCACAGATTTCGTAACAAATAATGTCTTAGATTTAGTAAGGAGCGTTTTTATCCCGTTGCAATATTTTTTTAAAAAACAAAAAACAAACCCAGAGCTTTAACTGAAAAAGGGAATTTCACTAACAGATAATAGATTCCCTCAGAAAATAGTGCTCCCTTGACTTCTTCCTGACAATAAATCTTTGAAATTTATACAAGCCTTGCCAATAAGCGAAGTGACATCTCAATAACCGTTCGATATTAAATCTGCACGAATATGAGAACAGTTAAGCTATCAGTATAGTTCAAATTAAAAAGAAACAAAGAACAAATTGTGTACATTTAAAGGTTGCACAATTGCTCAAAAAAAAAAGACATGGAAAAGTATTCTTAGCATTCATAACCTAGATAATTTTCACCAGCTAGCAGGGGTCTCTTGCATTAACCTCAAAAGCCCTTTAGATCCCATCCATTTAGAAGTTATCCAGTAGCCGATTAGGCAATCAGCACATGTAGTGCTCCAGTGGGGCAAATTGTAGTTCCCCGGGGTTATTTCAGGTCAGGAAAATAATGTAGAGGGAGAGACATAAATTGAATCTGATCTGGAAACTTCAGCTGGTCCAGCATGCAGCGGCGCAAGTTCTGACAGGAAAACCGTTAAGAGCGCACATACATCCGGTGCTCTGCCAGCTGCACTGGCTACCAGTTGAATACTGGGTCAAGTTCTGGGACCCACATATCTGCAGGACCATCTCTCCTGATATGTCCCCAGAAGAGCATTATGCTCGATAGATCAAGACCTGCTGGTGGTCCCCAGCCCTGAAGATGTCTGCTTAGCCTCACCCAGAGCCAGAGCCTTCTCAGCACTGGCACCGCCCTGGTGGAACACTCTCCCTACTGAGATCTGGGCCCTGCGGGACTTAATACAGTTCCGCAGGGCCTGTAAAACGGAGATGTTCCGCCAGGCCTACAGTTGAGGAGGCAGAGGTCTATTTACTTGCCCTCCCCTTCCCTGCCCTGCTTGCTTTGCTTGCCTGGTACCATCGATGTCTTTCGCCCGCCCCGACAGCATCAACTGCCTTCCATCTGCACACATCTGGGGATTGCACAGGAGCAGATGGAGGTGGAAAACACTGTGTTTATTGATGTGATTTTATTATTATCTTGTTATTACTGTTAATGGTTGACTGGTGGTTTTAGAAAGCGATTTGCATTTTATCCCTGTTGTAGGGTTGCCAGGTCTGGGTTGGGAAATACCTGGAGTCTTTGGGGGTTGATCCAGGAGAGGGTGGGGTTTGGGGAGGGGAGGGGCCTCAGCATGGTACAATGCCATAGAATCCACCCTTCAACACAGCCATTTTCTTCAGGGGAGCTGATCTCTGTCAGCTGGAGATCAGTTGTAAAAGCGGGAGATCCCCAGGCCCCACCTGGAGGCTGGCGGCCCACCTTGTTGTGACCCGCCTTGAGCCTGCTTGCAGGCTAGAGCGGCCTGGAAGCCCAGTAAAATAAATAAATAAACCCCCTCTCCCATGTGGGCTGCAGTACCAATCAAAACAGGTCCCCTGCACTCCTGGCTATACAACAAGATTGCCAGTTCCAGGTTGGGAAAGCCCTGGAGATATATGCAGTGGAGCCTGGAAAGGGTGCGTTTGGGGAGGGAAGGGACCTCAACGGGGTATAATGCTATAGTGTCCGCTCTCTAAAGGAGGCATTTCCTCCAGGGGAACTGATCTCTGTCACCTGAAGATCAGTTCTAATTCTGGGAGATCTCCAGACCCCACCTGGAGTTTGGCAACCTTAGAATTCAGGATCCCCAGGTCATGTCTGATTGACACAAATCAGGGCAGACACAAGGATAAAGTGACATTTTGCTAAGCCATCAGCTTTCTTGGACTATGCAAGGTCTGTAGTGCAGCCTTATGAAGAAGATCTGAAGATCATCCCACAGGGGACAGCTGAAGGACTTGTAGCTAGCATAGCTAGACTAGGGACTTCCCACTTTTTCAAATTGTGTCCTTGCTGTCTCCTGATTGGCTCTTCTGGAGACATCCTGCTCCTGCAGAGCTTCCTGTTGCTTTTTGTTCCTCCTTCAGAAGTTAGAAGAGATCGTGAAGGCTCTTTCTATGTTCTGTAACAGTTGGTTTTTCTTTACTAAACCTACTTATTTTTCTCTAAACAGTCAGTGCACGACTTCCTTTTAGGTTTGCAAGGCCAGAAGGGGGGCTCCATGCTTCTTCCTGGGGGTTTCCTTCATGTGTGCAAAGCACACGTGCCATGATGATGTCACCCAGATGTGACATTATCATGCTGGGCACATCATGCAGGGGATGCTCTAGCATTTGCCAAAAATTCTATGGTCACCGAAGAGTTTTTAGCCAAATGCTAGAGTGTTACCCACGCAGCATGTCTGGTGTGCTGGGCAGGGCTCCGTTGGGGCCGGAGCAAGCCAGAGCACCGCTTCGGGAGAGAAGGGGCCGGGGGGCGGGCACATAACAAAGCCCCGCCCCCCGGCAGAAAGCCTCCCCCATTCACCCCCTCCCTCCCCCAGTCGTCTTTCCCGGGGCCGCGGCTGGCCGCCGGCCCCGCAGAGGAGCCCCGTCCCGCCCCCCCGTCACCTTCCCCGGGGCCGCGGCTGGCCGCCAGCCCTGCAGAGGAGCCCCGTCCCGCCCCCCGTCACCTTCCCCGGGGCCGCGGCTGGCCACCGGCCCTACAGAGGAGCCCCGTCCCGCCCCCCGTCACCTTCCTCGGGGCCGCGGCTGGCCGCCGGCCCTGCACACGAGCCCCGTCCCACCCCCAGTCACCTTCCCCGGGGCTGCGGCTGGCCGCTGGCCCCGCAAAGGAGCCCCGTCCCACCCCCAGTCACCTTCCCCGGGGCCGCGGCTAGCCGCCGGCCCCGGAAAAAAAAACCTCCCTCCCCCAATCGCCTTCCCCGGGGCCGCGGCTGGCCGCTGGCCCCAGGAAAAAAACTCTCCCTCCCCCAGTCACCCCCAGAACCCCCCCTCCCTCCCCCACTCAACAGTTCCCCGGGCCCAAGGGAGGGAGAAGCCGGGCCTGAGTGGCTTAACACCACTCAGGCCCAAGCAAGGGGGGGAGGGGAAACACCAGCCCCAATGTGGGGAGAAGCGCCCCTCCCTTCCTTCCCTCTCTCCCCCCACCTACCTACCTGTTCCTTCCTTCCCCCCTTCCTCCCTCTCTCCCCCCTTCCTTCCTTCCTTTCTTCTCTCTCTCTCCCCCCACCTACCTACCTACCTACCTACCTTCCTGTTCCTTCCTTCCCCCCTTCCTCCCTTTCTCCCCCCTTCCTTCCTTCCTTTCTTCTCTCTCTCCCCCCCAACTACCTACCTACCTTCCTGTTCCTTCCTTCCCCCCTTCCTCCCTCTCTCCCCCCTTCCTTCCTTCCTTCCTTCTCTCTCTCTCCCAACTACCTACCTACCTTACTGTTCCTTTCTTTCTTTCTTTCTTCCTTCCCCTTTCTTCCTCCCTCCTTCCTTCCTTTCTTTCTTCCTTCCCCCCTTCCTCCTTTTTTTTCTTTCTTTCTTTTCTCTCCCCCACCTACCTACCTTCCTTCCTGTTCCTTTCCTTCCTTCCTTCCCCCTCCCTCCCTCCCGTCTGGCCTTCTGACACACTGCCCATGACGTCATTCCGGTGACGTCAGGGGGTGTGGCATATGCAAATGAGTTATGCTAATGAGCTCCTGCACCTCTTTTTTTACGAAAGGACCCCTGGTGCTGGGCATGGCGTGTGTGGGAGGGCTGTTTGGGGGCCAGGCTCCCCCCACCTGCCATCTGGCTGGTGGTGGATTGGGGGCCCTGAAATCAGGGGAACCCCTGCCCCAATCAGCAGGATGGCAACTTTTTGCATATTTAAACTCTGCCAACAAGCTTCACCCCCCACCGCCACCACCACAATGCAGGGATGACCTAATCCTAATCCCACCACAATACAGGGATAAACTTATTTTATAGGGCTGTTGTAAGGTAAGCGTATATGAAATGCTTCGACTCCTTGAAATGTGCATTTGCAATCCCTCTGGATCGACAAGGCAAGGCCTGAGCTATGTTAAGCGATGCCATTCTTAACAATCACTAGGTCAGGGGTCCCCAATATTTTCAACCCTGCAGACACCTTTGGAATTCTGACTCCGTGTGGTGGGCACAGACACAAAATGGCTGCCACAAAATGGTTGCTGCAGGAAGGGGAGACACCCGCAAAAGGGCTGCTGCAGCTTACTTTCAGTTACACACTGAAGATCCTTGTGCTGTGGTGGCAGCTGCTGCCTAAGCAACATTCTTGAAAAGCTCTGCACAGCCAATCAAATCTCCATAGCCAATCAGCAGCCATGCTGAGCAGAGGGTTCCCAAGTCCCCCCGGGGGGCGGGGAAAACCCTGCTCGAGCGGCCTGCTCCCCGCCGGCCCGGATTGGGCCGCCGGGGGGAACCCTGCCCCCAAATTACCGAGCTGCGGAGTCATGCCCGGTGCAATAACATCACCCAGAGGAAAACTCTATGGTTTCCCCTCAAATTAGAGAGGTCCCACCCCAACATGCCCAACACAATGACGTCACTTCTGGGTGATGTCATTGTGGCGTGCATGCTTTGCGCACATGCCAGAGCTCTCCCGAGCATGAAAGGACTCCCCCCGTTGCACAGCAGTAAGGACTTGGCAACCCTAGCTGAGCAAAAGTTCCACTTGGCCCCACCCCCCCTTTCTAAAAATACTTGGGAGGCCCCAGGAAAAGTATCAGCTGGTGCCATGGTCCCCACGGGCACCCCACTGGGGACCCCTGCGGTAGGATCTCTCATCCGACCTGCCTTCGTTACTATAATGATGTTCCTTTCTTCCCGAGATCAGGTCCCAACCACCATGGAAATGTTCTGCTGTTACGGGCCTGTGATTCCAAATGGTTACGGCGCATGCTACAACCCACAGCCAGAGCATATATTATTCTGCATTTCGAGCTTTAAAGACTGTAAAGAGACATCCTCCAACAAATTTGCGAAAGCAGTAGGAGAAAGTCTTATGGACATGAGAGAGCTCTGCATCAAATGCCACACAACTAAGACAAGCACCCCAACGAAACAAGAAGCTACTTCGGCTCCCCCGCATGGTCGGAAGTCCTAACTACATGGGCCCCGTTCTCTCGCCATCTTTTTGTTCCTCCGCTTTGCAGATGCTTCTGAAGGTAGAATGGTTTTACCGAGCAAGAGCAAGTTATAACTGAGAACCTTTTGATGGGGTAGGGGAAAGAGATCCATTTCATCTTACGCTCTGATTTTCCCCGATGCTTGTCAAGAGGATACCTCTAAAGCTGATGTTTCAATTCTGCACAGAAATTAATTTATGCCAATGATTGGTCTGAGAACTGGCACTCTTGTACAACTCATCAGAATGACCAAAGTGGGCAGCCGTGTGGGCAACAGAACAAAGTTAGAGGCCAGGAACACCTTTAAGACTAACAAAGTTGGTCAGTGTGTGTGTGCGCACACACACACACGAAAGCTCACACCTTGAATAAAACTTGGTTGGTCTTAAAGGCGCCACCGGACACTAGCTTTGTTCTAACTCATTAGAATGTTTACTTAGAAATATCCAACTACTTTATTGAAGGTTGCGGCTAAAGTGTACTACACCAAGGCATATAACAGGTAATAGTCCATATGGCCAGGGGAACCAAATGCTAATAAGTAACGCCAAATCAGCATTCCTTAACACAGGGGTCTCCAGCATGGCGCCCGCCAAGGGCTTCCAGAAAGTAGGCAGGGCTAGGTGGGGTTTTAGCCCCGCAGAGCTTCTGATTGGCTCTGCAGATTAAAAGGTACCCTGTTAAACAGGGCTTCCTGCCTGAAATATTGAAGAGTTACTATCAGAGTTATATAACAAAGTTTGAGTCCGGTGGCACCTTTAAGAGTTTTATTCACGGGATAAGCTTTTGTGTATGTGAAGAAAAGCTCATACCTTGAATAAACCTTTGTGGGTCTTAAAGGTGCCGCTGGACTCAAAACTTTGTTTTCCTGCTTCAGACCAACATGGCTACCCCTCCGGAATCTATCAGAGTGATAGATAACCTCGTTCCCTGATATCTTGCGGTTGGCTTCAGCTACTGCGGTAGCCATTTTGTGGTTCTACCTACTGCCTGGTGTCAGAATCCCCAAGATGCCTGCAGGCTTGAAAAAGTCGGGGACCCTTGCCTTAGCACATATCCCCCAAGTGTCCCCCCCACCTGTGGCTAACACTGAGGGAGTCACCACAAAGCATGAAGCTGCTTGGAGTATTTTTCCCCCTTATCCTGACAGAGATCAGCTCCCCTGGAGAAAATGGTTGCGTTGAAGGGTGGACTCTATGGCATTGTACCATGCTGAGACCCCTCCCCTCCCCAAACCCCACCCTCTCCTGGATCCACTCCCAAAGTCTCCAGGAATTTCCCAACCCAGAGCTGGCAACCCTGCAGTGTTGGAAGTGGATTAGAATCAAATTCTCAATTAGCCCAAAACCTCACTGGGGCTTCGGTCACACACACTAAATAATCCACTTTCAGTGCACTTTCCAACTGGATTTCACTGTGTGTGAACTGGCAAAATCCAGTTGGAAAGTGCATTGAAAGTGGATTGAAAGTAGATTATTTAGTGTGTGTGACCGCAGCCAGGGTCACCTTGGACCAGATACACATTCGTGCCTTACAAGATTCTTGTGAGGATAAAATGGAAACAACACGCAGTAACCCATCATGGAGTTCCGCTGAAGAAGGGAATAACATCTAATTCACCGGAACAAGCTTCAACAGCTGCCAAAAAAAAAAAAATAGAACCCTGACGTGCTTGTGCCTTGAGAATCTTTCTGGATCACCTAGAGTTGCCCGATCTGCGTTGGGAAATACCTGGAGATTTGGGGGGAGGAACCTGGAGAGGGCAAGGTTTGGGGAGGGGAGGGGCCTCAGCAGGATATAACACCACATAATCCACCCTTCTGAAGCAGCCATTTTCTCCAGGGGAAGTGAGCTCTGTGTCTGGAGACCAGCTGTAAAAGCGGGAGATCTCCGGGCCCCACCTGGAGGCTGGCAACCCTAGGGTCGCCTCATATTAACCAGCAGAGAGAAGAAGAAAATCTACTTTAAAAACTCAGTACCTCAGACGGTTTAGAAATATATATTTTTATATTTTTTCCACTGTGAATCTTGATTGGACTTTTTATTTTGGCTGTAATTGTTTTCATGGAGAAGAGGCGTCAAAGCCACTGTTAATTCAGCTTTGCCCTGTCACCTGCCCGATGCTTGTACGACAAGCTTTGTGTACAAATGGCTCGGGTGGCAGACCTGGAAGTCTCAAGGGAACTGCTATGTCTCCTTTTCAGTCCCAGGTATAAGCCACAGGCAAATGGGTAGCTGCTCAGGAAGTGTCTGTTGACTCTTGTTCAGGAGTAAGAAGAACTGGTGTACACATGGAAGATGGTATGTTTGCCTACAGCAGGGATGGGCAAACTTGCTCAGCGTAAGAGCCACCTAGAACAGGGTTTGCCGAACTTGCTTAACATAAGAGCCGCATAGAATAGACATCAGATGTTTGAGAGCCACAAGACATGAACAAATATTACCTGATTTTACTGGAAAATAAGCAGATTTGCTTTTTATGAACATGAAATGAGACTGCCAAAAATAATAACAAAAGGGGTAAAAGCAGATATTGATAATGATATTAATTTGTCCAATGATATTTGTTTGCTAATGATATTTAGCTTCCCCAGCCGCCCTGCCGGGAGCCACATAATATATGTGAAAGAGCCGCATGCGGCTCCCGAGCCACAGTTTGCCCACCCCTGGCCTACAGGCATTCTGTATCCATTAAGGTTTGGGGGAGATGCACCATTTTCTCATCATTACTGTGTATTTTAAAGATATCTTAGGATATGCCTGTGCAGGATTCAGGTCAATTCAGCTCTGATCCCTACAAGACACCTGGCAATTTGTGTTCACCTGTGGGCAGGTGATGCCATCAACGCAAGGGGAAATGACAAATAGCCTGCACTGTGGTGCATTCTTTTTATGATTCCGTGCAGGAGTCCTCAACGTGGTGCCCCCCAACACCTTTCCCGGCATTGTGTGGCTTGATCTGACCCCTGTGGCGGCCATTTTGTGGCTGTGCCCACCACGCTGTGTCAGGATTCCAAAATTGCTCACAAGCTCAAAAAGGTTTGGACTCCTGGTTTAGTGCTAAAACACTGAACAAGTGATCCGGCAGGCTCCAGATATGGCTTGGACTCACTGATTTTGGCTCCAGAAACATAGAACATGTTATTAAAACGTACATCCAGTGGAAAGTTCAGAACAAGGCATGTGTTAAATTGCCTGCTTAAGCTAGGCAACACACGACTAACATGCACATCCTGCAATCCTAAGAACACTTTCCTGGGAGGAGTTCCTATAGGATAAAATGGGAGTTACTTCTAAGCAGACCTGCTTAGGCTTTCCCCCACAGTCTTGTAGTTTTTAGTTGAGTCTGTGTCTGTACTGAATATGTGCAGCTTCGATAATACTCATATCCATGTGCTGCTAGAATAATGTGGCTGATTCCCACATGTCACAATGTATGTGTACTCCTCTGAGACCGTTTGATGTTGCATTGTGTCTTAACTCTGTTGCTGTGAGCTGGCGCTTTCCAACCCTCCCCCCAGGGTTTCAGAAAGTTGCATCTGTTAACTCCATTTCATGAGCTATACCAGAGACTTAGAGTGTAGTTTTTTTCGGCAGCTTTCACATATATAACCACAGCATGTGTATCTATGCAAACTTAATAGGAAATGGTTACAGTTAAGTATCCCATATACAATACTGCAAAATGGATCGTGCCCATCAGGGTTTTGATGGGCGGACTGCGTTTTGTTTGAAAAACAGGGCATTGACATGCCGAGTCATTATTCTGCTGCTAAAAGGTACTATTTACCCAGCTTGGTCTTGGTCTACAGGTGCCGCAGAATGTAGTGAAAGAATTCTGACGTGGCTGTACCACTTCAGACCATAAGGAGGGAGAGCCACATTTCTAATGTTCCTCCATGTACAAACTTCCTGAAACTTAATAATGCACACGTCAGGGGGAAGGAATCTAGTTTAGCCTTTTGCATGCTGTACCAGTTTTCCATGCATTAGGGCGTTATTAATGGGGAACTGTAAACAATGTCTTGCCTCCAGCGTTTCATGCCGTTCCATCCTGTAATGTCTGCACTCTACCACTTGTTGTATTGGAAGAATCTGGGGAAGAGGCAGCTACTGTGTCCCGAAGGACTGCCTCATACCACTAAGGGAAGCCAGATATGCCTCCTGAACCCTCTGTGGTTGTGGTTCGATCACGGTGGTGGTGTGCAGTAGATACAGTCCACAGTCAAATCTTTAATCACTCATAAAGCTACCTGGGCTTCTGTCACTGTCTTCGTAGAGTCTGCAGATAAAATGCCTCTCTGTGATGTGATAAATTATCATCTCGGCTGAGTGGCCAGTTGAGAAAAGAACTGTATACCTGGTCCACTTGCAAGGTGTATAATCCAATGTATCTGTTACTTTAAGGACTCAATCTTCATGCAATATGTATATTGCACATATATGTGTAATATAAGGCTGCAGCCACATGCCCTGTGGGAGACTAGAAGAGTTTTCCTGAGTCTTGCAATACATAGATAGAATGAGAGAACCGTTTTCCACAGTGGGAATATACATGAGCCCCTCTTCTTCCAGATTTATTCAGATAAGCTGCCTTGGTGGAGCTACTGATATAATGCCAAATGGTAACATATCCCAACTTTTTATACTGCGTGAGTCAAAGATATCTATCTATATATACACACATCAAAAGTTAATATTTTAGTGATATTTTATTTTTATAAGATAGTACAGCTTTACGGCAAATCTCAAATATATTATAGCTTCTTTGTTCAGTCTGAGCTATATGTTTGATGCTTCAAGGTATACAAAGCACTCTGTTAAGACAATATTCAAAGTGATATTACAAGGATATTATGAATTCAAGATACAGTGGTTACAGCTCTGTAGTCAATAAAATATGCATCAAAGGAAATTGTGGATTTTATTTAGAACCCTCCCCCAAACCCCACCTATTTTAATCTGATCTTTTATGACGGGATATAAATGGATCTCAGCAAGGATGGCTTTTCAAAGCCAGGCAATTATTTCCATATATCTATTCATTAAAAAAAAAATTCCTGGGGGCATACATTTACTGGAGGAAACACAGAACATGGTTTCATCAGTATCTGAAGAGGGTCGGCTTGCGAGGACGTTTGTGGTTCTGATCTTTATATGTTATTTCCATCCATTTGTACTTCACAGAACATTTTCCAGCTTGTTTCGGATCTTGCCTTTGATCCTGAAACTTCAGCAAGGATGGTCTTCTCAGTGAGATTTTGTTCGAATCACACAGAAGCATTCTGAAAGCCACGGTAGTCCACGCAACAGTCACCTCCAGATTAGACTACGGCACTGGTTCCCAAAGTGGCCAATGCCGCCCCCTGGGGGCTCTGGGACGATCCAATAGGAGCCTTGGGTGCAGTTGGGGCGCTAGGAGCCTTGGGTGCAGTGGGGGGGGGCATTGAATAAAAATAAGGGGACGGTGGAAGCATAAAGAAAAGAGTCCAGAAGCTACCTAAAGCAGCTTTTTCCTGCCTTCTCCTGGTCTTCCCTGGAATCAGGGAGGGAGGGGGAAGGGTCCTCACAGCCAATCACAGCCACGCATGTGCAAATTGCAAATGCATGTGCACCCTTGCAAGGCTGGTGTTGCTGCTGGGCTCTTGTGTGGTGGCTGCTGCTGGCCTCTGGCTTCGGGCCTTCAGCTGCCACTACTCTGTGCCTGCCTTGGCCTGCCTGGCTGCGTGGATTGTGGTGGACTCTACCTGCATCTTTTTGTCCACTTCTTGAAAGTAGATTTCCAGGGGGGCACTGAGTAACTTTTTTTTCTGACAAGGGGGCGGTAGGCCAAATAAGTTTGGGAACCTCTGGACTACTATAACTCGCTGTATGCTGGCCTACTCTTGAGATTGACCCGGAACCTCCAACTGGTCCAGAATGCGGCGGTGTGAGTCCTGATGGGAATGTCATGGACGGCACATATTCATCCGGTGCTGCGCCAGCTACACTGGCTCCCAGTGGAATACCGAGTCAAGCTCAAGGTTTTGGTATTGACCTATAAGGCCTTGAGCGGTCAGGGACCAATGTATCTATGGGACCGTCTCCTCTGTTATGTCTCCAGGAGAGCTTTGTGCTCCTTAGACAGCAATCTATTGGTGATCCCTGGCCCTAAAGACATCCGGCTGTCCTCGACCAGGGCCAGGGCCTTTTTGGTCCTGGCCCCAACCTGGTGGGACTCTCTGCCAAATTCCATCAAGGCCCCTGTGGGATCTGATTCAATTCCGCAAGGCCTGCAAGGCAGAGATGTTCCGCCAGGCTTTTGGTTGAGGACAACAATGGCTCCATCTTGGCTGGCACCCTTACCGTTCCATTGTTTACATCTGTTTTGCCCTCCTCCCGCCCCTGTCCATGAAGCAGCCGGCAGTGGGAGTTGGACGGAGGACTGGTTATTCGCCATCTGTTTGTTTTTAATGTTGTACTTTTAATTACTTTTATCTTGATTTATCTCCGTTGTACATCGCCCAGAGCCCTGCAGTAGCAGGGGTGGGGCGATTCATATAATCAGGGGTCTGTTGGAGCAGGAGCGCACAGGAGTGCTGCTCCAGGAGTGAGGAGCCCAGGGGGCGGGCACATGACCAAGCCCCGCCCCCTCCTTGGCTTCCCCGAGCAGTGCAGAGGCACAGCGCCCCGGGGAAAGCCCTGCTAGGGTCTTTATTGTTTTTAATGTTTTGTTTTAATATTGATAATTTTATCACTGTTCCTTTTATGACTGTGTGCTGCTTTTCCAGAGAATTGCTCAAGGTGGCATATAAATTTTCTAAGCATGCCATTTTTTATCTGGGCACATGGCACATAAATACTGGAGAAATTTCACCAACCCTTCAGCAGCTTCCACCCCATCAGTTTGGTGCAGTGGTCAGGAGTTATACTCTAATCTGGGAGAACCGGGTTTGATTCCCCACTCCTCCACATGCAGCTGCTGGTGTGACCTTGGGCCACTCACAAGTTCTTTCAGAGCTGTTCTCTCATGAGCAGTTCTCAAAAGACCTCTCTCAGCCCCACCTACCTCACAGGGTCTTGTTGTGGGGAGGGGAAGGGAAAGGGATGGGTGGGGCACATGTCCTGGGTATCTCAAGTCTACTTGAAACCTGATGGTTTCAAGGGAGCAGGAAGAGAATGAGGGTGTGTTCTTTACGCTTCTTTTTATTGCACAAAGTATTGGATGGGGAAGGGAATGGAGGAAGAGCAGGTCAGTTTCACTCACCTGTGGAGTGGAGCCTGAGGGGTGGGTGTTGCCTTCTGACACACTTCCGGTATGTTAGGGGGTGTGGCATATGCAAATTAGTTATGCTAATGAGCTCCTGCACCTCTTTTTCTACAAAATGACCCCTGCATATAATAAATAAATAATATAACATAAAGATAATTACAGCTACAAATCGGGGTGGGCTGGTCTCAAAAGAAGGTAGATACAACCCAACATGGTTCCAACGAAACCTTTTGCAAGCCAATGTTATTCCACTGGGACTTTTACTGAGTTCACTCTTCTACTAGGGGTGGTGTTGGCAAGAGCCATCAAGTCGCAGCCAATTTATGGCGGCCCCATAGGGTTTTCAAGGCAGGAGAGGAACAGGGGTCATTGGCCACTCTCTGCCTCTGCGTAGCAACTCTGGACTTCCTTGGTGGTCTCCCATCCAAGTACTCACCAGGGCCAATTCTGCTTAGCTTCTGAGATCTGATGAGATCAGGCTACCCAGATCCAGAGCAGGGTCTTCTACTAGTAATGGTGGGAAAAAAAGAACTCTTTGGTATTCCAGTGTGAGATGTATTACCAATAGATAATATCTTAATCTCGCTGGGGTGTGTGGCATAATGCACAGTTAACACTCATTTGTAAATATGAGGTGTCAGGGCTCCTGGAAGCCACACCCGAAAATTTCTGTGAAAGGAGAGGCCCTTGTCATATGTTCAGAGGCATGCCGCTTCTCTCCTAATTAATGCACTTCACACAGGAGTCTGACACAGTGTTTGGAGTCTGACACCCAAATGGACTTGGCCATATTCACTGGAAGGCAATTTGTTCCCAGAAACTAAACGGCATACATTCTGTTCTCTGGGCAACAATATATCTGTAGAATTGTGCCTGGAAAGGATGTGAGCAAGAGAATTCCATCAGCATCAGGCTGAGATCTTTAATGTCGCCTATTACCTGATCCTTTTTTAGCTGAAGAGGCTGATACCTCCTGCATGTCAAGCAGATGCTCTAGCACTGAGCAACGGTCCTACTGAATCCTTCCTCATCTCGGCAGAATATGAAGCACTAAGTGCTACACAAGTGCTAAATATGATTTTCATATCATAAGAACAGGAGAGAAGCCACAGTGGATCGGGCCAACAGCTCATCCAGTACAACACTCTGTGTCACACAGTGGCCAAAAATACCAGGTGCCCTCAGGAGGTCCAGCAGCGGGGCCAGAACTCCAGAAGCCCTCTCACTGTTGCCCCCCAAGCACCAAGAATGCAGAGCATCACTGCCCCAGACAAAGGGTTCCATTTAGACCTTGTGGCTAATAATAGCCACTGATAGACCTCGGCTGGATGGGGACAGAGAGAGAGAGACAGACAGACAGACAGAAAAAAGAAAGAAAGAAAGGGGGAGGGGAGAGAGAGAGAAGGAAAAGAGCTGGCAGACCCCAGCAGCTTACCCCAGCAGCTTACTCCAGCAGCAATTTTGCAAGGCACATGCAAAAGCACACCCTTCAGTAGAAAGAGCCTAGTCCCTCCTTAATCTCTGGGCGGGGCTCTCTTGCTCCCTCTGTCTGAACTCTTAAAAGGGAAATGTCTGCAGAGAGCCTGCAGTAAAAAGCCTCAACAGACATTTCCCCTTTAAGAGTTCAGGCTGCGTTCCTGCTGGCAGCCATTGCCTCCCCCGGTGGCCAGTTTTGAAAAAGCGGGGGTAAGCTTTAAAAATCGGTGTTTCCCCCGCCCTACCAGGGGACTTGGCAGCCCTAGACCAGTGGCTCATCCAGTGCAACACTCTGTGTCACACAGTGGCCAAAAATACCGGGTGTCCTCAGGAGATCCAGCAGTGGGGCCAGGACACTAGAAGCCCTCCCACTGTTGCCCCTCCCCCGTTAAGCACCAAGAAGACAGAGCATCACTTGCCCCAGACTGAGAGCTCCTATCTATACCTTGTGGCTAATAACCACTGGTGGACCTCTGCCCCATATGTTTATCCAATTCCCTCTTGAAGCCGTCCATGCTTGTAGCCGCCGCCACCTCCTGTGGCAGTGAATTCCACGTGTTAAGCACTCTTTGGGTGGAGAAGTACTTCCTTTTATCTGTTCTAACCCGACTGCTCAGCAATTTCATGGAGTGCCCATGAGTTCTTGTCTTGTGAGAAAGGGAGAAAAGGACTTCTTTCTCTACCTGGTCTATCCCATGCATAATCTTGTAAACCTTGAGCATGTCACCCCTATGTAGTCCATGATCCTGTTTCTGACAGTGGCCCACCAGTGGAACCCAGGGCACAAAAGCAGGAAGCCCCTCCCTTCCAGCAAACTGGCACTCAATGACATACCACCTCTGAACATAAAAGAGTCCCTCTATCATGGCTAAGTGCAGTTTTGAGACTTATTTTCCACTAATTTGTCTAAGCCCCTTTTCAAGTCAACCAGTGAACAACAGCCCCCCCCCCCATACAACTATTACCGCATCTTGTAGCAGCGAAGTCCGCAAGCTGTCCGTCCTGAATCTACTCCCATTAATTTCAATAACCCTCACCTTCTTGCAATATAGGAAGGGGGGGGGGAAGTTCTCGATCCGCTTCCCCCACCCCATCCATCATTTTATAAATTCCCATCATGTCCCCACATCAATCTTTTTCCTAAATTAAAGACCTTCAAACACTTTACCCTTTTCTCACAGGGGCAAATCCACAGCCCCTTGATTTTTTTGGACTGGGATTTTTTTGGCACCTCCGTTCAGTTCTACAGTACTGGGGGAGGGCGTGAATCGAAACTGGATATGTTACTAAAAATTGCAGCATCATACTTTTATATGCAGGCATTGTAGCACTGGTAGTTTTAGTCTCAGACAGTTTCTCTTAACAAGTAGAATGAAAGTCCCCATTTCTTGTCTGCTACACACTAACATTTTCATCAGTCACAAACACAACACCAATTGTGGTGGGAATCTCCATGGTCTGGAAACACCCCCCCCCCTTCACCTCACTTTCCTTATCAAGCCATACCATAGTACTACAGTACAGCTCAGAAGCGAAAGCAGGAAAAGCCCTCTAAAGGGCCAAGAGGAGTAGGGAGGAAATGGTGTATATGCACCATTTCGAAAGTGGAGTTTAACTCTAAACCCACCCCCACACACACACACACACACACACACAGTGATGATGGCGAGAGTGGGCACACAGCCACTCTGCAGATTCTAATTTGAATTTTTTTAAAAGATGGGTTTTATTCCTTCATATTAAGAACAAAGAGCCCTGCTGGGTCAGACCAGTGGTCCATCTAGTCCAGCATCCTGTCTCACACAGTGGCCAGCCAGTTCCTCTGGAGGGCCAACAACAGGGCATAGAGGCCAAGGCCTTCATAAGAACCGAAGAAGAGCCCTGCTGGACCAGACCAGTGATCCATCTAGTCCAGCATCCTGTCTCACACAGTGGCCAGCCAGTTTCTCTGGACAGCCAACAACAGGGCATAGAGGCCAAGGCCTTCATGAGAACATAAGAGCCCTGCTGGATCAGAGCAATGGTCTGTTTAGTCCAGCATCCTGTCTCACCCAGTGGCCAACCAGTTCCTCTGGAGGGCCAAAAACAGGACATAGAGGCCGAGGCCTTCATAAGAACCAAAGAAGAGCCCTGCTGAACCAGACCAGTGGTCCATCTGGTCCCACATCCTGTCTCACACAGTAGCCAACCAGTTACTCTGAAGAGCCGGCAACAGGGCATAGAGGCTGAGGCCTTCATAAGAACCAAAGAGCCCTGCTGGATCAGACCAGTGGTCCATCTAGTCCAGCTTCCTGTCTCACACTGTGACTATCACTATATGAGCAGTACTAGGTAAACAGATATATCAGGGGTGGCCAAACTTGCTCAATGTAAGAGCCACATAGAATAAGTGTCAGATGTTTGAGAGCTGCAAGACAGGTACAAATATCACACACACATTTTTATTTTTTAAAATATGCAAATTTTCTTTTTATTAACATTAAATGAGACTGCCTAAAATAAAAACAAAAGGGGTAAAAAGAGATATTGATAATGATTTTTACTTGTGTGCTAACGATACTGAGAAACAAAGAAAGCAAACAGATGGGAGGGTGGGAGGGAGGGAGGGAGGGGGGAAGGAAGGAAGGAAGGAAGGAAGGAAGGAAATGTATGCCTCCCCTTTGCTTCCCCAGCCACCCTGCTGGGAGCCACACAATGTGTGTGAAAGAGCCGCATGTGGCTCCGGAGCCACAGTTTGGCTGCCCCCGAGATAGATAGACCTATCCTCCATGAATCTGTCTAATCCTCTTTTAAAGCCATTACTACATCCTCTGGCAGTAAAATCCACCTTTTAATCACTAGTTGATTGTAGAAGTCGTTCCTTTTGCCCGTCCTGAATCTACTCCCCATCAACCTCATTGGATGCCCTTCAGTTCTAGTATTTGGGGAAATAGAGACAATGTTCTTTCTGTCCACTCTCTTTAGCCTATGCACAAGTTTGTAAACTTCTGTCTCCCCCCCACCCCCGCCCGCCCAGTTGACCCTTTTCTGAACCGAAAAGACCGCCATCCCCTTAGCCAAAGGGTTCGCCCAGGCCCGAGTTTATCTGTTGCAGCAAAAAGGAATGGGATCTCTTGTCTTGGGGCACCTTAAAGGCTAACAACATTTTTTCCCAGCATAAGTTTTCATGGACTGGAACCCACTTTTGTCAGGCAGAATGTAAAAAGTAAGAATGCCATTTTAATAGCTTTTTATGCCATTACGTTGCATTACGATAGATTCCGGTGGGTTGCCGTGTATTTCTCTGGTCTGGGGACAGAGGAAATATACCGCACAGCCAATCCCCCAGCTCAAATAAGAGGATGTTGTAAGGTTACCTCCATGCTTGAGAGGAGACAGATAAAGTGTTAAGAGCAGGGTCTCAGTTAATTACTTTCCGCATTCCACAACTGAGACGGGTACATCTGCCCACCAACCTTTGGTTTTGACATATTTATTTCCTTTCCTATGTTTCCCCCCGGGGAATTAAACCCAAACGAACGGTGACCATATAAACTAAGCTTGTTATTCCAGTTTGGTCCTTGAATCTGTTAAACGTCTTCATTAGGCTGTATGCTAATCAGCTGCTCACCCTCTACCTATATGTATGGACTGGCATCTTCCACTTCAATGTATCTGAAGAAGTGTAGATGCACACAAAAGCTTATACCTTGAATAAAACTCTGTCGGCCACTGAACTTGAACTTTGTTCTGTTAACCATCTCAGAAAATAGCTGTGCTGGTCTAGAACAGCCAGTTAGGGTTGCCAGCCTTGGGTTGAGAAACTTGCTGAGAAGACACCTTTAGACATTCATCTACTAGTTCGACATATTGATCGCCTTACTACTGTTGACCTTATAACCTTGTTATTTAGTTTCCACTTTGCAGATCTTGACTATGTTGATTTGCTGTTCGTTCTCTGGCTCGAAGCGCGAACTTTCCCTGCCATTCCAATGCATTCGATGATAAGAGCGTGCTCGCACAGGAAAGCAAGCTCATCCCTTGAATAAACCCCCGATCAGTAAGAGGGGGTCATTCCATTTTCGCGCGGACCCCACGTGGCTTCTTCGTCCACATAATTCTTTTTCTAATATCTCTGTTCTTTCTTGTAAAAGCGGCTTGGTCGGCCTGTTCATGTCTTGGCCAGCAGCGCCCCAGCCCCAGCCCCGCGCCTGGACTCCCGGCTTCCTCCCCGGAGCGTCAGCGGCCGTCCTTTGTGGCCTTACGGCCGTGCGCCTCCCTCTTGGGCCTTCTCCATGGCGACCGTGGGCGGCAAGACTGGCACCGGAGCGGGCTAAGCCGGGACTCCGGCGGGGTTCACGGGCGTCCCCGGCCCGCCTTGCCAGCCGCCGCGGCCCAGGAGGGGCCCTGCAGGGACCGCCGGCCGTTCCCCCCCGCGCAGCAACCGGTGCCCGCGCCTCGCTCCCGCCCGACGGCCATGCCGAAGAACGCGCTGGTGACGCTCCGCTACGGGCCCTACAGAAGCTGCGGCGTGGTGGAGCACCGGCCCTTCCGCCTGCAGGGCTTGCAAGGTGCGCCCCGCCCCGGGGTAGGGGGCTGGGAGGAAAAGAGAGACTGGGGCGCCGGAGGAGAAGTCCCCCCTCCCCTCCCCAGCACTCCCCAGTCTGGGCGTTCCTTGGGCTGCTGACCTCATCTTTACCCTCCTCCTGCGGGGCGTGGATGAAACATTTAAGTGTTAAGGGGTTGCCATCCTCCCGGTACCAGTTGGAGATCTGCTGGAATGGCAACAGATTTGGAGTCCGGTGGCACCTTGCCTTGCTCATGCCTTGAATAAGCCGTTGTCGGTCTTAAAAGTGCCGCCGGACTCCAGATTTGTTCTGGTATTTTATAACGTGTTCCTTGCGCATGGGAGGTCATCCCTTGAATAAACCCAGGGGTCATTTCGTAGAAAAAGAGGTGCAGGAGCTCATTAGCATAACTCATTTGCATAACTCATTTGCATATGCCACGCCCCCTAACATGCCCGAAGTGTGTCAGAAGGCAACACCCACCCCTCAGACTCCACTCCACAGGTGAGTGAAACTGACCTGCTCTTCCTCCAGTCCCTTCCCCATCCAATACTTGGTGCAATAAAAATAAGGGTAAAGAACACACCCTCATTCTCTTCCTGCTCCCTTGAAACCACCAGGTTTCAAGTAGACTTGAGAGACCCAGGACATGTGCACCACCCATCCCTTCCCCTTCCCCTCCCCACAACAAGACACCCTGTGAGGTAGGTGGGGCTGAGAGAGGTCTTTTGAAAACTGCTCATGAGGGAACAGCTCTGAGAGAACTTGTGACTGGCCCAAGGTCAGACCGCAGCTGCATGTGGAGGAGTGGGGAATCAAACCCGGTTCTCCCAGATTAGAGTCCAACGCCTGACCACTGCACCAAACTGATGGGGTGGAAGCTGCTGAAGGGTTGGTGAAATTTCTCCAGTACTTATGTGCCATGTGCCCAGATAAAAAATGGTATACTTAGAAAATTTATATGCCACCTTGAGCAAGTCTCTGGAAAAGCAGCACACAGTCATAAAAGGAACAATGATAAAATTATCAATATTAAAACAAAACATTAAAATCAATAAAGACCCTAGCAGGGCTTTCCCCGGGGTGCTGCGCCTCTGCACTGCTCGGGGAAGCTGAGGAGGGGGCGGGGCTTGGTCATGTGCCCGCCCCCTGGGCTCCTCACTCCCGGAGCTGCGCTCCTGTGCGCTCCCGCTCCAACGGACCCCTGAATAAACCTTTGGTGGTCTTAAAGGTGCCACTGGACTCTCAGTTTGTTCTGGTATTTGATAAAGTGTGCCTGCCCCCGGAAGCTCCTGCCTGGGTCTTAAAGGTTCCCCTGGACTCTAAATTTGTTTGACTTCTTCAGACCAACACGGCTGACCAACCGGATCTTATCTTCGTGCTAGAATCGCAGTTACTTTCCAGATAGGGTTGCCAGCCTCCCGGTGGGGCCTGGGGATCCCCCGCTTTTACAACTGATCTCCAGCTGAGAGATCAGCTCCCCTGGAGAAAATGGCTGCTTTGAAGGGTGGACTCTATGGCATTGTACCATGCTGAGGCTTCTCTCCTCCCCAAACCCCACCCTCTCCTGGCTCCACCCCCAAAGTCTCCAGGTATTTTCCAACCCAGACTTGGCAACCCTATTTCCAGATGACAGGGAACAGTTCACTTATAGCAAATGGCAGCTTTGGATAGTGGAGTCTATGGGAGGGTTACCATTATTTTGAAAAGCAAAAAAAAAAAAAAAAGAGGACATGTTTCCTAACTGACTACTTCAAACAAGTGATCACTATGGCAAATCTCATTTGAAACATCCCTATTATTGAAGCTGTGATAATTGCTACTCGCTAGGAATAGTCCTAACCAACGCTCCCCCTTTCTAAGCAGGGGAGTCTTGTGAGCAAAAATTCTGCTTTATGAGCTGCTGGCATTGAAGTTGTGAGTGAGCGATTTGGCTGCTGCATAGATCAGTTTGCTCTGGAGCCATCCCTTCCTGAGCTAAGGCAAAGATGTGTGAGCCAGAGGCCAAAAAATGGTGAGCTAGCTCACACTAACTCAGCTTAGAGGGAACACTAGTCCTAACCTTCCAACCAAAAAAGAGGAAATTTTCATCAGTTTTTTAAAAGGAGCCCAAAAGAGTACAGATACCCAAAAAAGAGGACATGTCCTCTAAAAAGAGGGCATCTGGTTAAGTGGTCGCCCTAGTCGATGGCATTATATCCCAGCAAGGTCTCTCCTCTCCCCAAACCCCCTCCAGCTCCATCCCCCAAATCTCCAGGAATCTCCCAACACGGAGTTGGCAACCCAATCGATTAAACAGGACACTAAACATTTTTTTCTAGTAGAAGCTTTTGTGACTCACCACCCACTTCATCAGATGTACTAGAGCACGCATCCATTAAAGAGACACTTAACTCTGCAAAAGATATCTGTTTCATGCTGGAATAAATTTAGTCTTTAAAGTGCTGCTGGGCTCCTGTTTAATGCTGCTAAAATCCAATTTAGCACTGCTTACTAGGGCTGCCAGCTTCAGGTTCCTGGAGATTTTGGACGTGGAGCCAGGGGATGATGGGGTTTGGGGAGGGGTGGGATCTCAGCATGGTATAACGCCACAGAACCCGCCCTCCAAAACAGCCATTTTCTCCAATGGAGCAGATGTCTGTTGTCAGGAGATCCATTACAATTCCAGGATATCCCTATGAACTATCCAGAGGTTAGCAACCCTACTTACTCCTGCCTCCCCCCTCTTTACTTACATTTAGATGCAAAGGTTGTTTTCCCCTAAAATGTTGGTATCTTAGGTTGAATGCCTTTGAGGAAACTACTTCCCTCAGGTATGGCAAAGGTCTACTAGGAATGCACCTTTCCTTTCTGTTAGGGTTCCCAGCCTCCAGCGGGGGTTCCCCTGCTTTTGGGGACTCCGATCCGCCACTGGCCGCCTGGCCAGCAGGAGAAACTTCACTCCCTTAAATGGATGTCACATGGCAATGTCCCCAACGTGATGACATCACCCGGAAGTGACATCATTGTGTTGCCGACGTTGGGGGTGACGCTCTAGTTTTGGGGCAATCTCAATGGTTCTGAAGGCAAATAACCATAGAGTTTTGGCCAAAAACTAGAACACCCCCCCCCGGAGGTTGTTGACATGATGATGTCACTTCCGGGTGATGTAATCACACCCCGTGTGCTTTGCGTGTGCAGCAGAAGATCTCAGAAAGGACCCGGGAGCCCTCTGCCGGCTACCAGGTAGGACCTGGCAACCCTACTTCTGATGGATTATGGAGAACTACAAAGCCCCCCCCCCTACACACACACACACACACACACTGTTAAAACAAATTAGAGAAATGTGGAAGCAAATTTTCATCTGGCATAAGGCCAAAAGGATGACACGGGCTCTGGACAAGCTGATAAATATTGTGGCCACTCAACAAGTCTACTTGAATTTCAGGCCATGTTTACAGTGACAACCCACAATGTGTGTGTTTGTGTGTGTGTGTATTTTTGTGTATATATATATATGTGTGTGTGTGTGTGTGTATATATATATATATATGTGTGTGTGTGTGTGTATATATATATATATATATATATATATGTATATATATGTATATATATATATATATAAAATTAATCCTGCCCTTTCTCTAAGGAGTATTCAAACTTTAGATGGTTCTCCCTCCCCTCCATCTTGTCCTCACAACAACCCATTGAGGCAGACTGAAGCTGACACACGGTCCCTTAAGCAGGCCTGCAGCGGAATAGGATTTTGAACCCAGATCTCCCTGGTCCTCGTCTGACACCCTAACCCCTACACCACCGTATCACGTTATTTTGGTCTGTGCTTATGAATATTATTAATGCAGGACTGAAAGCTGAACAGTCATTTGAGAGGAAGCGTATATGTTTGCCCTTCATGGTGCCACTGGACTCCGACTTAGTTCTCCCATCTGTTTTAGAACAGATCAAAGGAAGTCCTTTTTCACCCAAAGAGTGATTAACACGTGGAATTCACTGCCACAAGAGGTGGTGGCAGCTGTTAGCCGAATTGCTTTAATTTACGTTTAGCAATCAGCAAAATACACGGGTTCTTGCCAACTATACCAGGGTCCCACCCCTCCCGGGAGTTCTCAAGGAAAGAGGCACGTGAGGCAGATAGCAAATTAAATGCTGTTTACTAAATGATGTTGTTCAAGCACACAAAAACAGATTCTCACATACATACACACAGGTCTAGGGAAATAAAGATAGAAAATAGCACTGTTGCAATTTGCAGGAGTTCATTGGTGGGGAAGCAATACGTTACCTATCCTAAAGAGGAGTTGTCTGACCGAAGGAAGAATTGGGTGGAGATGAATCCTTGTTCCAACAGAAGATTAGAGGGACTGGAAAGGCAAGCTGGGGGGGGGAAGGGTAAAGGGGAGGTAAAGCAGATAGGGGACGATGGCTTAAGAGAGTGATGGCTTAAGAGAGCGAATGCCTCTGCGCAAGGTCTTTTATTAGGTGGTCTTGGGGAGGCTGCACAGACCACATCCCACTAACACACCTCTTAGGTGGTCCGTCCCTTCTGGACCCTTCCATAGGTTAAAGGTGAACAAAGGGAGGAGGTCCAGGGGTTTGGTCAGTGTTGCAAAAGTATGACTTCACCAGGAAACAGACACTGAGTCTGGGGTCCGATGACTCACCTGGCCATACCTATTGTCAGTTGATGGTTTTAGCCAAGTATCTGATGGCTGGCACATTAGTTGCTAGGCAGTTCAGTGGGGGAGTGGGGGTCAACCAGCGGATGTCTGACAGAAGGAGGCCTCATGGCAAGAGGAATCCTTTCTTTGCCTTGAGTGAACTGCTTGGGGTGTCAGCCTCCTGGCTTGGGCTGGAGCTGGCTCCTATGTGAAGAAGAAAGCGCAAGTCCCTTCCACTGCTGGCGACACAGAGTTCAAACTTATGGATAAAAATCCATAAGAGCACAGAAAAGTGCCTTGCTGGCTAACATTTCCCCCCCTCGGAGACCTGAAGGCGTCAGGTGAAGGTCTCCGAATTTGATCGATACAATGATGAAAATTGAGACAGACTGCATGATGGTGATCCTGGAAGAAATAGTTGGCAAGGGACGGACCCAGAAGATGACAAAAATCTATCGCAATAAAAATGCCAAATTGTTGCTGGGGCGAACATAAAAACAAGGCTTTGTGCATTAGACCACCAAGGGAGCCTATGTAGAAATATTTAAGTCTCTAAATAGCAGAAACATTTTTCAAAAGTAATCCTAAAATTCCTTATCTTAAATTCATTGTAAAAAGCCTTATAGAAGCATTATAAATTTCTTATAAGGGTATTATCTATACATAAAGCATTAATGTTTATATCGGAAATACACACATTTGTATCAATAAAAATACTCCACAAGGAATGCACAAGGAAATAAAATGGTTACAAACAATTCTTCGTCCATCTCTCCTGAGCGGCAAGGCTTTTCTGCTGGAAACGGGCTACTGGTGTCTCTATGCAGGAGAGAGGCGCGCTTTACATTGTATCTAATGGAACACCAGTACTCGTATATCTTCGGCTTTTCGGAAGCCACTCGGGTCTTGATCAATAGCTCATGAAGCTCTCGGCTATGCCCGTCCCTCCTCGGCACGGACACGAGTCAGTTCGGCCGGGAAGGAGGAGACCGGTTTGCATATTGAGGAGTCGCCCCCCCTTGCTATCTAAAAGCATCATGGGTATCTACTTAAATTAAGAAAAAAGGATATTAAAATAAAACATAGTTTAATGATTTTGTAAGCAGAGTGTCTGAAGGCACTCAAGAAATACGGAAAAGGTCAAAACAGGTCAGACATCTGGAATCATTGTATTATGAAAGACACATCATCTTGGGGTCCTGGCTGGAATAATCACAGGCCAGGTATTCACCCTTCGGGGTTGGCGGAGTCTCCGGGCACGCTTCCCGAACCCTGGGGAGCATTTGTGAGCTGTGTGGCTCAGACGCGCACACACTCACAGGCAGGGCATGCAAAAGCTGGGTTCGGGAGTTGCGTCCGGCCGACTTTGGCCTTTTTATCTGGAGCCGGGTGGCTCCGCGGGGACGCCGTTAGCTGCGTACCCGTTTTAGCTTGGAGGGCTCCCTCCGGGGGGCCCTCCCCTAATACTGTACAAAAATAGAACAATCTTTTCCCCCTAAGCCTGATCCCAGTGGTACCGTCCCATACCCAATGAGGAGCGGACTGGGCCGCTAGTCACTAGGCAGAACCCCTAAAGGTCGCATGCTGTTGACTTGGCTGTATACGTTAGGGCTAGAGGCTGTCGCATATGCAAATGAGGAAATTGTTTAGGCATTCTGGGATACATAAACATTCTGAGACAAATAAATGTATTAAAAATCAAAAAGATTGAGTTAGGCACCAGTGTTGAGGCATGGACATGTTTTGGACCGTGGGCGCTTCAGGAGGAGAGCTGTTGAAAATCTCCCTTTAACATAGAAAAACGTTGGAAAAGGGGGCATGACGGCTTTTTCGGGTGGCACGAGCTAACCTGGAGTCTTTCCCAGGCACTCTCCGCTGCCATGCGCAGGGAGGGCTTGCACGCCTGGTGTAAGGGGAGCAAGGGCCAGACTTAAATTCCGAGCCCAACTTCTGCACGTCCTTCCGAGTGGCTTCTTCTTGATACAGTCTGGACCTGCAAATCCAGCTGCATCTTCTGATTACACTCAGAAGCCGTTTAGAAGGGGACAAAGAATTCGTTTGCTCTTGCCCTCTCTTGGTCTCATTGGTCCTCCCAACCCTCATTGCCCTGCTCACTAATGACTCCCTACGGTTCGTCTAGGCTTCGGCCCTCCCAACACTGGTCAAAAGAATAGAAAAAGAAAAAAAAAATATTTGGAACAAGCAGAGGCTTGTTTAGTAAGCATGGGGCGCTGGCTGCTGTGGACGCAAAAGGATAAACTAGGCTGTGGTAAAAATAAAAAAGGGAGAGAAACTTAAGCAATGACTAAAAGGGAGCCTGCTTATACTGAAATAATAAAAAAAAGATTTTGGGAAAAATAATTTGGTGTACGGCGTGCTATTGCGTATGCAAAGTGGCAATACCGCAGTGCATGCCGGGACTTGTTTCCTTAAATTTGGAGAAAATTATTGGAAAATAATATTTGAAAAATACCAATGGCACAATTTGACATAATTTAAGAGGTTTCAAATCGGGGAGTCCTGGAAGCAAAAGGCAAAAGAAAAGTTGCTCGCTATGAGTCACAGTGTCATTGCAGAGGTGGGCAAGCGGGCGTTCCACAGGCCGCCTTTTAACCCAATTGAAAGGTGTACGCTCCTCTGGCTGATAATTCAGCTAGCCTGCACAGTATCTCCTTTCTGGGTCTGCTTTACTGGACTCAAAAGCATGGCTACACTGTCAAACAGGTCTCAGTCATCCGGGGGATGCCCCGCTGATGTCTTGGCAATTTGGCAGTATAGTTTTTCGTATATTGCAGTGTTTCTGCACAAAAATGGTGAAGGCTCTTTAAGGTCTTCTGAATATGTGCAGGAGGCGGAAACCGTTTTCCTTCGGTTGCCTTTGTAGTGTTCGCCTATGCTTCCTTGGGTTCAAAAATGTAAAGCTGCTACGACCCAATTTTTCTACCTCATGGGCCTTTAAAGGCCTACCCAATTGTAGTAAAGAATAGAACACAAATATGGACATACATGGGGATAGTTCTAAGCGAGAAAAAGGCACATATAGGGGGCAACAGTAAAGGCATATCAGAGGAGGGGGAGGAGGGTTAGGAGTCAGAAACCTTGGTTGCTAGGTGCATCAAGGCTTGAACGTCTGTGGCTTTGGTTAATTCTGAGCAGCATATGACATATGATGTTGAAGTCTTCCACCCTTGAAGTCCATTGTATAGTCCTGTATATGCAAAACTTCTGAGAACTTGAAGAGCACAATGGGGCAGCAGAAATATATATAACAAATCAAATGCAATCACCTTAGCACACACACACAGAAGGGGAAAAAAAACTCTTAATGATTAGTAGCACATATTAGTCCAATTAGGGACTTCATGCTGCTGGACTATTCCTGAAAGAGAAGCAAGGTTAAACTGTGGCTTAGGTATGGTCCTTGCCCTAAAAAGAAAAGCAATTGTTGCTGGGCAAAAACTAAACAAGAAAATCATTTTAGAAGTAATCTACCACCCCCCCTTGTTTCTTTCGTGACCAAGAGGGAGGAAAGAAACATATTTGAAGGTGTACTCTGTGCATGCGCAGAGTGCAGATGGAACAAAGATTAAAGAATACAGCCTGAGTGATAGAGGCATAATTGTACCAAGCATCCGGCATATAACCTGTATGGAAAATCCAAGACATAGAACAAGCAGTGGCCCTTGATAAAGCTCAGAGAATTCTTTATGGATTAAGAAGTCAGTCAGAAAGATCATAACCCAAGTAAAAGCATGGTCTCTGGCATAAACTGTGAGCCAGCAAACAGTTCCTCTGAGCATATAAAGAGTTTCCTAGCTCGCTGGCTGAAACCAGGCTGAACTAGAACAGAAGAATGGATTTGCATGATAAACACTTCAGATGAAAAAGCCAAGTCGTAGCAAGATGGCAAAAAGGATGGTATAAACATTCTGACTGCTATAGTATCTCAAGACTAAGGAAAACTAGCAAAGAGTGAGCTAGCAGGGACCCACTTCTGTGAGATGAGAAAGAAATCTAAAAAAAACTGATACTACACAGGACAAAGCCTGAGAATGAGAGGCAGTAACACATTTAAGGAAATAGAAACAGTATATCTGTGGAATATACCCTGTTAGGTAGGAGTGGCCGAGAGAGTGCCCTTGAGGACTGCTCTTGAAAGAACAGCTCTGAAAGAACTTGTGACTGACCCAAGGTCACACCAGCGGCTGCATGTGGCAGAGTGGGGAATCAAATCCGGTGCTCCCAGATTAGAGTCCATGCACTCAACCATTACACCATACTGTCTCTCCTAGAGATTCCTGAGATGTGATGTACTAAAAAAGTTAGAAGGAAAGCATGCCAAGGAAGCAATCTTAAGATTTCAAATAAAAGCAAAGTTACCAAAAACTGTAAAATTCTAGAAATATCATTTTGTTCTTAAAGAATTAAAGCTATAAAAATTGCAACAACAAAAAGAAATATTAACTTCCAAGCAATGATCTGTTGTCTTTTGGCAGAGGGGCAACTCTAGAGCAGTTTGCCCAAAAAGGGAATTTAAACCTAGTTTAAGAAGGGAGGGAAGGGAACCTTCCTTTCAAAGCATTCTACAGTAAAATTTTCATCACAAAGGGTAGGGTTGCCAACTCCAGTCCAGGAGACTCCTGTAGATTAGGAGATGCAACTTAAAAAGAACAGTGCATAAAATTGCATAAAATCAATACTGCATCAAATCAACCCGTTTCCAGAGAAACTGACTTTAGCATTCTGGAGAAAGGCTGGAGCTTTGGGGGATCTCCAGGGCCCACCTGGAGACTGACATTCTTGCAATAGTGGCCACATTCTTAGCTAAAAAGGAAGAAAAAATTCCAAATATTCACTACCCACCCCCTCCCTGTTGCCTTAGAGAGAGAAAAAGGGGGGGGGGCTTTTGTCTCTGGTTGTAGAGGGAAATTATGCTTAACAAAAGAGGGAGGGAGAACTTCCTTCTCCATCTCATTTCAGAGCTGCTGGCTCTTTGATAATGCAAATTTCACAAGAGGGGAAAGGATGGGGGATGAGAGGAGACTTTTGCTGGATGGCAAGGTTTTCCAGATAGACTGTCTTTGTCTGATGAGGCTCTCTCAACATGAGTCTCAAAAGATTTTAACAGGACTGCTGCTACAGTTCAAAAAGTTTGGGTCTTTTCCAGGCCAGATTAAAAGAAGGGAAAATTAAAAACAAAATAAAAAAAAATCCTTGTACCAAAAATTTCTTGCACTCTCCCTTGCACTCCCCCCCTTGAATTCACAGAACCCTGTGAATTCACAAAACAGAGCCAAAGTAAAAGGGAAAGAAAAACCATTCCATATTTCTTTTCACTGTGCACCCCCCTTCAGTTCCTTTAAGGTGGGGGTGATGTAAAAACTTTTCTCTCTAGGGTTGAGAAGGAAAAATAATCCTAACAGAACAGGGGAAAAGCAACAATTACCAGCACTCCTCCATCTTATCTCATGCCTGCTAGTTCTTTGATTATGCAAATGTCGCAAAAGGGGAGATGAGGGCAGTTTGCCCTGCCATGAGGCTTTTAGAATGTAACTTCTTTCAGCATCTTAAGGCCAAAGTGGGCTCAGTTTGTTTTGGTTTTTTTTTTTACAAAGGCAGCTGGAAGGAGAGCCTGCCTGAGTTTTGCCAATTCATGCTGTATCAGGAGCCACTAAAGTAAAAATACATTGTAGTCAAAATGGAGAATTTGCTGCTTCTTGCAGACATGAGAAACTACCTCACTGCTGGAGCTCAAAAGTTTGAAAATGTGCCACTTAAAAAAAGGTATTTGTAAACAGTTAAAACAAAATGTTTCAAAAGAAAATGTGGCTTTTTCTACACCCTCTAGAAGGGGCAGCCTTTAAAGGCTTCATAACACAAAACAAAGACAATACATTGTACCTACTGAGGTTTCAAAATGGAAGAAGGTGCTGTGGGGGGAGGAGAGGTAGTTCTCCTTCCCCAACAGTTCAATGGGAAGTCTCCAGGTCTGACCTGGAGATTAGTATCTCTATGGACTATAGAGAGTTTACAGAAAGAAGGGAGCTTAGGAGCTTCCATTTTCCAAAAATAAAAGTTACATTTCTCATGATTTTACTGCTGCGATTCCTGCCCATTTTGAGGAGGGGATAATAAATTTCTCCATTTCTTTTGGGGCTGTTAAAGTCTCCTGATTAAGCTAATTTTAAATTGTCAGTCTTCTGGGTTTTTTTAAAGAACTTTTCTGTGTTCACTTGACCTGCATAGGCCAGAATGAAACAGGCAGAAAAACCTTATTTGTCCTCCCCCCAGGTTTCGTCTAAGGCGGGCTGACACAGCAAAAGTCTCTCTCTCCCTAGAGTTGAGAGAGAGATGATCTTTGCTTTTCTAAAATTGGGAAGGGCAATTAATAATCAAAAGTCTGTTTATCTCTTACCAGTAACCCTGTGAGGAGGCTGAAGTCGAAATTGGGGAAACACCAAGAGTTCTGTCTCTGTGGGGCAAATATCGGGAGGTTTGGACTTGAGATCTCTCCATTGTAATAGGGAGGGCTGAAGTGGGCCAAAGTTTAAGGCCTCATGAGGTTCCATAAAAGCCTGGTGTGCGCATCTACTGAAAGCATAATTAGAAACTGGCACATCTGCAGAGACAGTCACAGAAAGCTGTTCCCTGCTGAGGGAAATAGTCTGGGCAAGAGGTTTAGAACTCTGTGTAAGCTCAGAGGTTATTTTCTTCTCTGGAGTTGGAAGTACAGAAACTGGATCAGAAATTGTTTTCTCATTCCCATGGGAGAGAGGGGGAGCTGCAGTTTGCACAGCTTGATCCTTAAAACAGCTGTGATTTCTGTTACTCTGGATTTCCAAAATTCCTAGTCTCTGAGTTATATGCTGCATTAAAATGGTACTTTGTTCCAACTGATTCTTGGTGTCTACAAGTTCCCTGTGAAATCCTGCCTTTTCTTTAATAGATGCTTCTAATTTCCGTTGAAGCTCCTGGTTTTTCCATTTCAGTTGTTGGATTTCTAGATCTTTGCTTTGATCAGGATCAGTGAGTCCTCTTGGTTCCTTTTGAAGGGGAGAAGTTTCCAAAGCAGTAGCTTTAGGGAAGTTGCTGCTTTTTCCTGCAAGTTCTGCTGCCAGGTGAGGGTGAGGAGGATTTTTACTCTCAAGTGGCACACACACATTCTGTGTGGTGCTGCATTCCATGTTGCTAATAAGTTGGGGGCTAAGCACATTGAGAGGAGCGCCTGTGTCTCTGTGAAGGGTGGCAGGTTTCATGTTCCCTGGAGTCCCGACCCCTGCCTGGGCGGTCAGTCTCTCCCATGTGTCGGGCTTCAAAGGAGCCACTATGCCATTGGGGAGATTGTGGGACTCCGGGCAGCCCTAGCTTTGGTTCCCTTTCTCCTCTTCAACGCGAGTGAGAGTGGTCTTTACCGGGTTGAGAGGCCGTTCCTGTTGCTTGGCCAAATCTGTCAGTGCCTGGAGGAGAACCGAGTCGGGTTGCAGATGGAAGCGCTCCATCTCAAAGCCCCGTTCTTTGAGTTCCATCCAAAGGTGCCATCTGAATGGACTTACTCCATTTGGAGGTGCCTCCCTATTGACTTTTTGGTGGAACGGTTGTGGACCGGGCATCAGCAGCTGGGCAGCCGGGTGTGAATTGCCTGAGCTAGGGGCAGGACTATACCGATCGTCAGGGCCATTGTTATAGTCAGCTGGAAGCGGCGGAGCAGATGGATGCATGTATGCCTGCGCTGGGTTGGTTCTGTTGTTATTGTAATCCCTTTTCCCTCTATAATTATTGTTGCCGCCTCTCTGCCAGGATTTATTACGGTCATAGCGGTCATTCTTATAGCTCCGATCGTAGTTCCTATCGTTTCTATCATAATTTCTATCATTCCGGTTATCATATTTGCCTGAAGGTTGGTACTGAGAGTGTGGGCCGTGATTGGCGTATGTGATGGCTTGAATGGGTTCTTCCTCTTCCTTGTCTTTATGTTTCTTGGATCCTTTCCCTGCCTTTGTGACTCCTGTGCTCCTGAGTAAGGTAGCCACCCGCCTTATTTTGAGTTCCATATTGGGCCAGGTTCCCCTAGTGGGATCTGGAATATTAAGAGCCAATTGGGTTTGGGCATTAAAACCATGCATGAGTGCGCGTCTAAACGCATCGTCATCGAATTCGGGTTCATTGGTGTCAGGGTCAATATATAATGTATCTGCCAATTGAGCTAATAGCTGTTTCCTGGCCATATAAGCCTCTGGGTCTTCTCCTGGCCCTTGCTTCTCTAGGATGAACAGTGCAGATAAGCTGCGGTTCGGGTGGAGGTACTCCAAAACCTTCTGCATCCATTGGATCCGAGTACCGGCTGCAATACCGTTGGTGGCTATGGCTGAATTAATGGCTGTTAGATCTGTGCCTGAAGCACAGCGCCTGGCGAGCTGGCAGAGATCCTCTCCATTGACACCGCCATACATGGTATGGATGTGTGTCATCCATTGTACAGCAGTATCCTTGGAGAGAGAGCCTACTTGCTCGGCGATGGCCTTAACCTCATCGGGCTTCCATTGCTGAGTTTCCGTTACAGTTTGGGTGGTGGTTCTGGTGCCGGTCCTAGTGACCATTTGTTTGGTGCTCACTGGGTGGACGGGGGCATGGTTCTCCGTGGGCTCTTCTATGGGGGCTTCAGGGTCTTCTTCGGTGTGGGAGAGGTCAATTAAACCCTCCGGGTGGATCGCTGATACCACCGCTCTTTGGGCTTCTAATTGTCGTTTTAGAATCTCTATCTCTCTTTTACAGGCATCATGATTGGCTCGCTCTCTCTTAATTAGGTTTTCTTGGGCCAAATATTTTGCTCCTTGTTGTACTGATACTAGGGCTACATTGGCCTTTTCTAGGGCTTTCTCTGCTTCCTCAGCCCTGGCTGTAGCCTTTGCGGCTTTTTGTTCAGCCTTTTGAATGTTGAGTGCTAAACCTTGATTCTCTAAGGTCACAGTTAATTTATCTGCTTGTAACTGCTGGCTCTCGGCCTCGACCTCTCTTATTCTCTGTTCCATTAAGTCCTCATAATTTTCTCTCTGGTCTATGAGGTCTTGTTCATGTTTGCTTTTTATTTCTCTTAATTCCTCTCTGGTTGCTTCAAATTTAGATTCTAATTTGTCGAATCTGGCCTCCTCTCTTTCCAATGCGGCCTTATGTTGGATCTTTAATTCCTCCGTTTCCTGGGCATGTCTTTGGTTGTTCTCCCTGACAATTTCTTCTTGTTTTTCCACGTCTGCCTGTAGACGGTTAATGATTGAGGCAGCGTCTCGCAAAGCCGTATACAGAGCCCAACTGGCGGCTGTGTCTTTGGCTGCTGAACTGGGTTTTTGCGCTTTACAGTAGTCCTGGAAAGCATTTTGGGCGATTTCTAATGGATTGGGGCCCTTAAAAGATCCTTCCTTCCAAGGAGACTTGCCTTTCTTTACCAGCCATTTTTCTAGCTTAGGTTCGTCCTCCTTGGTACGAAACATCTTTGCAGGGATTCTCCTGTTTTTACTACAACAGGGGCAAAATAAAAGGAGGAGGTTTTTCTCCCTGCCTTTTTAGCTTTACGTTACTAGTGTTGGCACAAGGTGGCCAACGCACCACAGAACAGGCTATCCCAGCCTTTAATTAGTTTTTGGAGCCGGGGACTCACACCTCTCTCGACACTCGGGGATTACTGTTAACCCTAAATGCGGCACTCTCGGCCTTAATTTGGTTTCTAGAGCCGGGGACTCACACCCACACGACACCCAGGGATTACTCGTAACCCAAAAAGGAGACACCCAGTCTCAGAGACACCCAGTCTCTTTATATGAGGGTTTCAAGAACGGGTTGGCCAAACCTCTCGTCCTAAGGATAACCACACAATCAAATGAAGGTTTTGGGCTCGCAAGCTCTCACTGGATAACCTATTAACCAGCGGGGTTTCGAAACAATATGTTCCAGCAGGCTGACCCCTAACCAAAATCAATTGATTTCACTTCGTTGAGCGAAGTAAAGCAAGGAGGGGGAGCGAGGGTGCGCTCAAAGAAAAAGTTCTTTTTCGGACTCAGCGGGTGTATGTAGTGTATGTAGTGTGTGTAGTGTTGGTGCAACTGGTCTAGCGCCCTACTCTGGTCTTCTTTGGATCCCTTCCCACAAGATAGACGCGCGGACGGTCACACAGTTTGACCTGGGGTTCAAAGAGAGAGAAAGAGAAGGGGGAAGCCACCCACGATAGGTTGCTCACTAGAGCCAGGCACGCAGACAGAAACCAATCATACAGCCTCTCCAAGAGCTCCGGAAGTGGTTTTTCCCTTACGTCTGTGGGTTAAAGACACGCCTGTCGACTATGGCGCGAAGTTTAACCCTCAGGGCAATCCCGGACTGAGCCCCCAATTCTGTTAGCCGAATTGCTTTAATTTACGTTTAGCAATCAGCAAAATACACGGGTTCTTGCCAACTATACCAGGGTCCCACCCCTCCCGGGAGTTCTCAAGGAAAGAGGCACGTGAGGCAGATAGCAAATTAAATGCTGTTTACTAAATGATGTTGTTCAAGCACACAAAAACAGATTCTCACATACATACACACAGGTCTAGGGAAATAAAGATAGAAAATAGCACTGTTGCAATTTGCAGGAGTTCATTGGTGGGGAAGCAATACGTTACCTATCCTAAAGAGGAGTTGTCTGACCGAAGGAAGAATTGGGTGGAGATGAATCCTTGTTCCAACAGAAGATTAGAGGGACTGGAAAGGCAAGCTGGGGGGGGGAAGGGTAAAGGGGAGGTAAAGCAGATAGGGGACGATGGCTTAAGAGAGTGATGGCTTAAGAGAGCGAATGCCTCTGCGCAAGGTCTTTTATTAGGTGGTCTTGGGGAGGCTGCACAGACCACATCCCACTAACACACCTCTTAGGTGGTCCGTCCCTTCTGGACCCTTCCATAGGTTAAAGGTGAACAAAGGGAGGAGGTCCAGGGGTTTGGTCAGTGTTGCAAAAGTATGACTTCACCAGGAAACAGACACTGAGTCTGGGGTCCGATGACTCACCTGGCCATACCTATTGTCAGTTGATGGTTTTAGCCAAGTATCTGATGGCTGGCACATTAGTTGCTAGGCAGTTCAGTGGGGGAGTGGGGGTCAACCAGCGGATGTCTGACAGAAGGAGGCCTCATGGCAAGAGGAATCCTTTCTTTGCCTTGAGTGAACTGCTTGGGGTGTCAGCCTCCTGGCTTGGGCTGGAGCTGGCTCCTATGTGAAGAAGAAAGCGCAAGTCCCTTCCACTGCTGGCGACACAGAGTTCAAACTTATGGATAAAAATCCATAAGAGCACAGAAAAGTGCCTTGCTGGCTAACACAGCTACTAGCATGGACGGCTTCAAGAGGGAATTAGATAAACATTTGGAGCAGAGGTCCATCAATGGCTATTAACAGGATGGGCCATCCAGTGAACAGCGCAATAGGGTAGATGGACTGCAGAAGGCTGATAGCAAACAGAGTTGAAACAAACCTGAAACAAAGCACAAGTGTTTAAACATGGCATGTTAAATGGTGTAGAAATGACGTCGTCTGGAGCATAGGCAGGGGTCATTTCGTAGAAAAAGAGGTGCAGGACCTCATTAGCACAACTCATTTGCATAACTCATTTGCATATGCCATACCCCCTAACATGCCGGAAGTGTGTCAGAAGGCAACACCCACCCCTCAGGCTCCACTCCACAGGTGAGTGAAACTGACCTGCTCTTCCTCCAGTCCCTTCCCCATCCAATACTTTGTGCAATAAAAATAAGCGTAAAGAACACACCCTCATTCTCTTCCTGCTCCCTTGAAACCACCAGGTTTCAAGTAGACTTGAGATACCCAGGACATGTGCACCACCATCCCTTCCCCTTCCCCTCCCCACAACAAGACACCCTGTGAGGTAGGTGGGGCTGAGAGAGGTCTTTTGAGAACTGCTCATGAGAGAACAGCTCTGAGAGAACTTGTGACTGGCCCAAGGTCACACCAGCAGCTGCATGTGGAGGAGTGGGGAATCAAACCCGGTTCTCCCAGATTAGAGTCCAACTCCTGACCACTACACCAAACTGATGGGGTGGAAGCTGCTGAAGGGTTGGTGAAATTTCTCCAGTACTTATGTGCCATGTGCCCAGATAAAAAATGGTATACTTAGAAAATTTCTATGCCACCTTGAGCAAGTCTCTGGAAAAGCAGCACACAGTCATAAAAGGAACAATGATAACATTATCAATATTAAAACAAAACATTAAAAACAATAAAGACCCTAGCAGGGCTTTCCCCGGTGCGCTGCGCCTCTGCACTGCTCGGGGAAGCCGAGGAGGGGGCGGGGCTTGGTCATGTGCCCGCCCCCTGGGCTCCTCACTCCCGGAGCTGCACTCCTGTGCGCTCCCGCTCCAACGGACCCCTGAGCATAGGTACACTGATATGCAGCAATACAGCAGTATGGGCCACGGTCCCTGTCCCTTTACCAATGCAACGTTCTGACCCATTTCAGTCCAGACCAGTCCTATTGACTTGTGTCAAAAAGCCCTCTTGGAACAGTTTCGTTTTGCCTAGAAGAGGCGCATCAAAAACGCCGCTTTAGTGTCTTATGTAAAGGGCACTTTAAGGAAGCGCCAGGAGCAGCAGCAGAGACACAACCTTTGGAGGCCCAGCTGTGGGTTATTTATGGCAGGAAGATACACAGTAAAGCTAACCACATTGTCTCTTTTTGAGTGCAACGTGTTTCTCATTGTACTTAATGAACAGTTAGCTTCAAGGGCTGTAGATTCCCTTTCCTTTAAAAAAAAATAAAATTCAAAGCCAGAAATGTACTCATGCCTTTACATATAGTTCCTGCTTCCCCCCCCCCCCCGCCCCGTACTTATTATACAACAGTACTCAGCTCCCCTCTTAGCAGGAACTTGTGAGGCTTCTGAGTCGAATCAATAAGCCAGGCTTTTGATGAAGCAAAAAGTCCTTTTATTCTTAATGATGGTTCAGGTACTCAATGTTTGTTAGAGATACTTGGTTACAGGCAACAAGGATTAATATACCCTACACAGTCAGGTAAGAGCAGGCAAAGGGCCAATCAGAACAAATAAAAAAAGCGCGAAAACCCTCAACCGTTGGTTCTCACCGAAAAGGCGCAAAAGCACTAAAAATCCCCCCTCCATGCCCCTTAGTGACCTCTACTTGCAATTCACAGGCCAGGCACCTGGCTAGAAACAGTTCAACAGTTCTCCAAGGTTACAAAAGCAAGATAAAACATTCAAGACTCCAGAGAGAAAAAGGGAGGTGACGAGGAGAGATAGCCAGACTGTTTATGTGACGCGATGGAATGCGGCAAGCCACCCTCCCGGAAAAGAAAAAGACACATTAAGCAGGACATGCAATAAACCTCAAGGCTAGCCATAAATTACTGATAGAGACCCCAGGTCTGAACAATTAATGGCAGAGACTCTGACAGAACTCCTCTAACGCTGGAAAATCCACCAGCCAAGCCACGCAAGACTCGGTGGTTGTGACATTTGAATTTGTACATTCGCTGGGTGAGTAGCGATGCCTTTAGGGCAGGCTTCCAGTTTTCCAGGGACAAAAGCTCTCTTAACATCCCAGTCCTCAATGCTTTTACTTGGAAGTCCTGCTGATTTCAAAGCATCTTCCAAGTCATATCTCTGAACTGATGGCACTAAGGTTCCACCAAAGCTTTTCAGATATTCCTGAGTAATTGGAATGGCAGACAAGCAGCCCTGACAGCTTGTCTTCCATTAAGCATGATTGATCTCCCCCTGCTATGGGCAGCTGCAGCAGGGCGCTAGGAATGTTCCGGGATCCATCTCGGTTCATGCAGGGTGAAGAAAACAGCAAGAGTCCAGCAGCACTTTAAAGACTAGCAAAATGTGTGGCAAGGTATGAATTTTCACGAGTCACTGCTCACTTCTTCAGCTACAGCAAGAGTGTGAGTCCATCTGTCCTATGTGTTGGAAAGTGGAGTGATTTCAGATGCCAAATGACATTAGCGAGCAAATGACAATAGCAAGTGAATGACAATAGCAGGCGTGATTTGGATTAGGTGTGATATGCAGAGGGGGAGTAGGCGTGGAGAAATCAGCATTGGTAATGAGACAGGAAACCTAGGTCTTGATTCATTCCAGAAGGGTGCATTGCCTTGAGCTTCTTTATCAGTTGCAATTCAGCAGTCTCTCTTTCTAATCTCTCTTTGAAACTCCTTTGTAAGGCTGAATGTGGCTCCCACAGAGTAATGCCTGGGGTGAACTGAGAGAGTATCCTGGAAAATACCTAGAATCCTCTAGGGAGCAAAGGTTCTTTTGTAGATGTATAGCTCATGGATAGGATACCAGGTCCCCCTTGGCCAGATCCAGGCTGGGAAACTCCTGGAGGTTTGGCGATGGAGCCCAGGGAGAACAGGGACCTCAGCTGGGCACAGTGCCATAGAGTCCACCCTCTGTTGTCTGGAGATGAGCTGTAATTCTGGAGAATCCCCAGGTCCCACCTGGAGGCTGGCATCCCTACTCATGGACAGGCAACTGGATGTGAAAAGTATTCTCTAAAGGGTATGAAACCAGTGGTCTAATCACAGTGACCAGGGGTCATTTTGTAGAAAAAGAGGTGCAGGAGCTCATTTGCATAACTCATTTGCATATGCCACACCCCCTAACATACCAGAAGTGTGTCAGAAGGCAACACCCACCCCTCAGGCTCCACTCCACAGGTGAGTGAAACTGACCTGCTCTTCCTCCATTCCCTTCCCCATCCAATACTTTGTGCAATAAAAATAAGCCTAAAGAACACACCCTCATTCTCTTCCTGCTCCCTTGAAACCACCAGGTTTCAAGTAGACTTGAGATACCCAGGACATGTGCACCACCCATCCCTTCCCCTTTCCCTCCCCACAACAAGACACCCTGTGAGGTAGGTGGGGCTGAGAGAGGTCTTTTGAGAACGGCTCATGAGAGAACAGCTCTGAGAGGACTTGTGACTGGCCCAAGGTCACACCAGCAGCTGCATGTGGAGGAGTGGGGAATCAAACCCGGTTCTCCCAGATTAGAGTCCAACTCCTGACCACTACACCAAACTGATGGGGTAGAAGCTGCTGAAGGGTTGGTGAAATTTCTCCAGTACTTATGTGCCATGTGCCCAGATAAAAAATGGTATACTTAGAAAATTTATATGCCACCTTGAGCAAGTCTCTGGAAAAGCAGCACACAGTCATAAAAGGAACAATGATAACATTATCAATATTAAAACAAAACATTAAAAACAATAAAGACCCTAGCAGGGCTTTCCCCGGGGCGCTGTGCCTCTGCACTGTTCTGGGAAGCCGAGGAGGGGGCGGGGCTTGGTCATGTGCCCGCCCCCTGGGCTCCTCACTCCCGGAGCTGTGCTCCTGTGCGCTCCCGCTCCAACGGACCCCTGACAGTGACTTAAATGGAAGTCACATTACTGTTCCCTCTTCCTGGTAAACATTGTGTCAGGTGAGCAGCTGTATTTGTTTTCCACAGAACAAGCTAGGTTTGAGTAGTCCCATAACACATTCTCACACAAATCTGCAGCAGGAATTTGGAGGCATGAGAACTGCCAAGTTAACATTCTCAGGTTTGAAAAGGATTCCGTACAGGGAAAATGTATAAATGACCCCAAACCCTTGATTCGGACCTTCAGCCTTCTTTATACCTTTAGCACTGCATTGTAAGGCTTACTAGGGCTGTGATCGCACACACTAAATAATGCACTTTCAGTCCACTTTCCAGCTGGATTTTGCGAGTCCACACAATAAATCCAATTGGAAAGAGCATTGAAAGTGGATTGAAAGGGCATTATTTAGTGTGTGTGATCACAGCCTAGGAAGCAAGTCCCATTGAATTTATCGGGGATTACCTGAGTAACCACAAGCGTAGGATCAGGTTGATGCGTGTCTCTCACTGAATGGTCCATGAATCACTGGAGCCCGCAAACTTGTATAAAAGTCATGTGCACCTTTTGTCATGCAACCCTCACAAACTTTGCTGTGATATTTGGCTGGGTCACACATGCGTGGACATCGCCTGAAGCCCTAACTATTTGCAGTTATGATAAAGGTAAAGGTATACTTGTGGTTAAATGTGTGATTTGACTGAATTAACAAGAATTAATAGGAGACAATGAGAAACATCCATCTGTAATAATACAATTGGTGGCAGCCAGGGTCGCCAGCTCTGGGCTGGGAAATTCCTGGAGATTTGGGGGATGGAGCCTGGAAGTGGTGGGGTTTGGAGAGGGGAAGGGTCTTCTCAGGATATAATCCCATAAAGTCCAGAGTAGGGTTGCCAGGTTCCCTCGTCGCTCTGGTGGGAGGATTTTGGGGGTGTTCTGGAGATGGGTGGGGATGCCCCCAAGTCCTGCCCCTCTCCCTCCCCTCCTACTGATTTAAAGGGCTTCAGCTGATTGGTGTGGTTCACCGATCAACTGGAGAACCCTTTAAATCTAGCTCAGCTTGCAAAAAGACCCTTTAAAAGGTCTTTTGGCGACTGGGGGGCCGTGGCACATGGGGCTGGGGGAAATCAGCTCTGAGCACTGCGGCCCTCTTTTTGCAAGCTGAGTGTGTGGCCCATGACTGCCCCCCTCCTTCCCTTCCCTCCTGCTAGATTTAAAGGGCCCTCCAGCTGATCGGTGGGCCATGTGGTCCCCACCAATCAGCTGATGCCCTCGGGCAGGAGGGGCGGGAGAGTGGTGGCCGGGTGGGTGGTCGCTCTTGGGGGTGGGGCTTCCCCCATGGGACAGATTGAAGCCCCCAAAAGCGGGGGAACCCCTGCCCAGACCTAGGGGCTGGCAACCCCAGTCCAGACTCCAGGGCAGCCATTTCTCCAGGAGAACCAATCTGTGTAGTCGTAATTCTGAGAGATCACCAGGCCCCACCTGGAGGTTTGCAAGCATAGTGATGGTTCTTTCGCATCTCCAAGTCCTCACTTGGTGCTTTCACTTATCAAGTGATGACCATGTACGTGTGCACCATCCCCTGGTCAAAAGTTTTCCAGTAAATTATTCTTGTTGGCACCAAGATTACTGTAGCTTTTCCTCTCATGGTTTGCCCATTCTGTTCTCTCATTGCACTTAGAAAGGGGATGGAAAGGTCTTATACAAAGAGGAGACATTTAGCACAGGAGGAAGAAACCACCTTCTGTGAACATTTTGCAAATGTGATTGAAGACCCGTGATTGCAGCTGTCCATTAAAGCTCTTCAGTAAGCCCTGGAAAGCAGCTGACGAAGAAGCCCCTTTCCAAACCGTAAGAGCGCAAGAGAGCCCAGCTTCGTTAATGGGACTTCTTCCTGGGGATGTTCTCTAAGCAATTAAATTAAAATTGAGCAATTGTATCTGCCACAGTTGGGGGCCGAGACATGCTAAACTTGTTGAACAGTAAAACAGACTTGTTGCCACCATTTCACAGCAGGGAGTCGACCTGTTCAAAACTTTGGTTCAGTTCTGCTCCAGCCATATTTTCCAGGCCAGGTTCAGTTCCGGGTCTGCTGCTACGACGGCAAATGTTAAGAAACCTTTCTTAGGACTAAACACCATTTAAATAAAACAGGACCTCCTTTCAAATCTGATAAAAAGAACGGACGAAAGGGGCATTAAGTCGCAGCCGATTTATGACAACCCTGTAGGGTTTTCAAGGCAAGCGATGAACTGAGGTGGTTTGCCAGTGCCTGCCTCTGTGTAGCGACCCTGGACTTCCTCGGTGGTCTCCCATCCAAGTACTAACCAGGGCCAACTCTGCTTGGGTTGCCCTGCAAGCACCTTATAAAGTATGGACATTAAATATGGCTGCTAGCTGGACTGTGCAATGAGAGTGCCAGGGAAAATGGACTGAATGGCGACCATAAGATGGAGCCAACTTACTGGGCAGAAGACATGTGCCCAGCCAAGGGAAGCCTTGCACTTAAACAGCATGTTAGACTAGATGTGGACCCGTGGAACACCCGATGCCATCCACCCCTGCATCTCCAAGGTTACTGCAGACCCAGGTAGACAGCATGCTAGCCTCCCTGACATCGCAGCCACATGGAGCCAGCAGCCAGACTTCCAGAGAAGCTTTGCTTTGCAGAGACAGCTTGGACATTTCTGCACAAACGGCATGGACCAGCCTTTTCTCCATCACACAGGCAGCCTCCCCCCCCCTTCTCCTAGCATTACTGCACATACTCATCCTCAAGTTAAACAATAGAACTTGGCTATGATGAGATAAATCACCGGATCATTGACTGGCCAAGCACTTGGAATTTTTCTTTCTCTTTGCCTTTAGCCATCCACTCTAAGAGGTGTCGCAAACATTATATCAAATGCCCAACACTTGATTTCATACTTTTGACCTCATTAAAGGATCTGGCAGCTTCTAGCACCTTCCTGGTGACCATGTGACTTGGTGGGATATGCCCCAAGCCACCTCTAGGGTATATAAGAAGAGCAGCTGCCCATTGCTCTCTCTCTTACCTCTCCTAACCCCACCCTATTGTGAGGTTCTTGCTATTTGGGGAAACAGTTTTAAACTTGGTAGTTTTCTGCTGCCACTAGGAATTGAAAATTCCAGATCTCTCTCTCTTTTGGCAGTATGACCTAGGGTAGGGGTGTCAAACATGCGGCCCAGGGGCTGGATCAGGCCCCTAGAGGGCTTCTATCAGGCCCGCAAGAGACTGGCTGTTTCCTGCTTCTTCCTCCAGTTCTGCTGCTGCTATTGTGTCATAGCTTGCTTTCCCAGACTCTCTCAATCACTCAGGAGAGATAGATAGGCAAGCTTCTGCTCCCTGCACTGGGCTGAGGCTCCTCCCCCTCCCAGATTGCTCCACCACAGACATTTTGATGCAATAATTCAGAACAAGAAGTGTCAGTTATCAGAGACTGTTAAATAAACAAAACATTGCAAGAATGCTAATGTTTCAGGCATGTTTTTATTTTAAGTTAAAAAAATCTTTGTGTTTGTGTCCTTTATAAAGTTTACATCTCCGCTACCTGGCATTACATTTTATGACACACATGGCCCGGCCCAGCCCGACAAAGTCCAATTTATGTCAAATCCAGCCCTCCATAAAAATGAGTTCGACACCCCTGATCTAGAGTCTGGGCACTTCAGAGGACTATGTGGCCCCCAGGAAGTACTGTACTGATTTCTGGGATAAGTTTAAACAAAAATTGGTTTATTTAATAACAAAATAGGTTTCTGGTTATTTTGAACAGTTGCTGACGAAAGGAACTTGTAAATTTAACTGGTAAAGCTTGGTGCTACAAACAGTCTCTCTTTCTCCAAACTCCACTTTGACCAACTTATTTCTCTCTCTTATACAGCCACACAGGCTAAACTTTTTGTCTTAGGCACACAAGATAAAACATTTGCCTAACCACACAGTTTAGACACAACTTGTTTTTTTGCCATATAGACTCTCGCACAAAACTCTTATAGTCACACAGTCTATGCTCTCTCTCCAAACTTTTCACACAAAATCCTTCGTAGACATCACACACACACAGATTCCTCTCAGAACATCTCTCTCACTCTCAGTCATCAGTCAATCAAAATCACACCTGTCTCCCTTTATCACCCCCCTCCTACTGTACTACAGTTAAACTAAAGGCACACACACACACAAACATGAAATAATTACACTTACAGGTATCTTCTTGGTTCTAAATCTAGGCCTGTTTGGAACCAGTCCACGTGTGTTGCTGGTCAGCACATGACCCCCCCTCCCCTACTAATTCCCTATTTTTCACTGTAGACTCAACTCACCGCATCAGACTGGTAAAGTATCACCCCTCATTGATATTTTCCTGCTAATGCGACAGTTACTATACCTTTCTATCTATCTGTCACGCGGCTCTTGGGGTCTTGAACTGCCGAGCTAGCGACCTTCCAGTCCGCAGCTCTACATCTTAACCTCTGAGCCACTGCGGCCAGCACTGGAGAGACTAGGACAGCACAAATATCTAAATAAAATAAGGTTATTTGGAGTTTCAGTTTCTTTTTTCAAAGTGCCCCAAAAGAAGCGAAAAGTGGAATGGCATTAAAATAATGTACTAGAAGATTTCGTTGTGCTGTTTGTTACTCTATATTTACTATTCGAGTCTGACTACCGAGAGTTTCAGAACTGAGCAATATTTCTTGCCCACTCCTTTTCTGTAGCTGTGCTGAAAGAAGATGGACACCAGGTCGTTCTTGAAGAAACGCCAGATTGGAATGACGTACAGCTCATAGTGAACGGGGAGACTGTCTTTCAGTGTAACATCAATGACCTGGATTTTGGTAAGTGCAAATGGGGAACAACATGAATTAATGTAAAAAGAGGCTGAGTTCAGAAACTGCCTGAATCTGTAACAAATTAGACAGAAGAGACGTAGAGTTGGATCCTACCAGTTTTTCCCCTGGTTGTGTGGGTGGGTGGGTGGGTGGGTGGGTATCTCCTCCTCACTGCAGCCTGCATCACAGTGCCATTTTGTCCCCACACATCCCATGATCCTAGATGCAGCCTTTTCAAGAGTCGAGAGGGGCCCTTCCTCCCCTTGCACCAGAAGAAAAGCTGGCAGGATTCGTCCTGTAGAATGTTCCGGTGTCTGTTAATGGAGTTGATCCTACCCCATCCTATCACTCCACTGAGCATTGTTTGAAACCTTGTTCCGTTGGAGGAAAAACCACTTAAGTTGGAAAAAGACTCCTTCGGCTGGAGGAAGGCTCTATAGAGGATGGTTGGATCTGTTTGAGTGAGCGACTTAGCATGCCTAGACAGTGGGGGGCGCTGTATCACTCTAAGGGTGTATGGGTGTTATCTCCTTGAATGGGATGCCTCTCTTTGTCTTAACCTGGGAACTACCCTTTGACCCCCTCCTCTCTCTCTCTCTCTCTCTCTCTCTCTCCCTCTCCCTTTGTCCTCTCCCTCTCTCTTTACATGGCCTTCCATGGAGACACATGTCTCTGCAGGTCTCTCCCGTAGAGACAGTGCCCTCTCACTCCCACACGGATGATGCCGGACTAGCTGGCCATTTGGGATTGGGAAAGGCTTCTCTCTCTCCTTCCAACGGCAACCTAAATGTGAACTGGATCTACTTGAATAAATGCAAGTTTTTACCTTTTGCAATATACTTCTTGGGGGATTTATTTACTGCACTCAGTGTCACACTTCTGTGACCGGGCAAAACTCTGCTATATTAACCAAATATCCTAACAGGATCCACTCCCAATGTTTCCAGCTTTGAATGCAAAAAAACTGCCGCCATGGATGCCAACAGAGGTTGGGGGTTGAGGCAGTCCAAGGAGGTGTGGCTGGGGTGATTCTGAGAAGGGAATCATGAAAGAACATGTCAGATCAGGAATTTGTTGGGTTTCATTAAGAAATCTAATGTAGGAAGAGCCACTGAACACTGTTAAGAAATCTCTCAAAGATGACATTGTAGCAAGAGGGTAAAAAAAATTCAAAACAGAACTTTACATAATTTAGGCTGCTTTCACACTTACTAAACAATCCACTTTCAATCCACTTTCAATGTGCTTTCCAGCTGGATTTTACTGTGTGGACTGGCAAGATCAAGTTTGAAAGTGGATTATTTAGTGTGTGTGACCGCAGCCTCAGGTCCAATCCGCATTGGTATTTTGCACTGTTGTGCCAACAATCTCACACCGTCTCACAAATTTCTGTCTACATTTTACGCCGCACTCACTCTCCTATTGTTTCACCCTGGCATCAGCTGTCTGCATCCTTTTCTTGCCATTTAGTGGTGACTCCGAGGTCACTACGGTGTCTCATTGCCTTATCTGGATTTGGTTTTAAGGTGCTACAATTGCATGCCCACCCTGAACCATTTGTTATTTCCCGAGGCCGTTCCTCCCCACCCTCTCGTGCGTTCTCCCCAGACAACTTCAGAGGAGAGCTTTATAGTGAGCCAAATGGGAAACTGGCACCACAGCAGCACGGAACAGCTTTACATAACAAATGCAGATTGGGCCTGAGGTATTTTGCTGTGTGTGTGCTGCCTTATAATTGACTGCCACCAGGGCTCATTTCGTAGCAGGAGCTCCTTTGCATATTAGGCCACACACCCCTAATGTAGTCAGTCCTCCAAGAGCTTACAGTAGCCCCTGTAAGAAGAGCTCTGTAAGCTCTTGGAGGATTGGCTACATTAGGGGTGTGTGGCCTAATATGCAAAGGAGCTCCTGCTATGAAATGAGCCCTGACTGCCACTTAATAATAAAACATCAATGTTCAAGCAGTTAATGATAAAATATCAATGAAAAACAATAGCTAACATAAATGCCACCTAAATGGCAGGGGGCTGGGACCTGGATGGCCCAGGCTAGCCCGATCTTGTCTGATCTCAGAAGCTAAGCAGGGTCAGCTCGGGTTGGGACTTAGATGGGAGATCTCCAAAGAAATCCAGGGTTGCCACACAGAGGCAGGCAACAGCAAACCATCTCTGTCCATCTGTTGCCTTGAAAACCTCGTGAAGGGTCACCATACATTGGTTGAGACTCAACGGCACTTTCTACCAACAACAACTGGCAAAAGGTCATATAAAACCGAAAATGTAGATTGAAGACGGTTTGGGTCTTAACCAACGCTCCCTCTAAGTTATGGAGCCCTGTGAGCAAAAATTCTACTTTGTGAGCTACTGGCATTGAAGTAGTGAGCAGGTGATTTGGCTACTGCATAAATTAGTTCGCTCTGGAGCCATCCTTCCTGAGCTGAGACAACAATGTGTGAGCCGGAGGCTAAAAAACTGTGAGCTAGCTCACACTAACTCAGCTTAGAGGGAACACTGGCTGCCTTCTGAAGGGTCAGTTGCACAGATGTGGAAGAGAATTTGGGAGAGAATTCTGCAAAAGAGTGGCTACTGTTAATACCACTAATAGTAGCACCACAAATTGTGGGAGACCACTGTTTTTAGTGGATAGTCTCCTCTCTGGTTGGAGGTGTCACCCACAGTAAGATCTGTGACCGTCTTTTGCTGGGGGAATCATGTGGAAGGTGTGCATTGTGGAGTCACAGTCCACATCAATGCTCCCTGTAAGCTGTGGAGTCTTGTGAGCAAAAATTCTGCTTTGTGAGCTACTGGCATTAAAGTTGCGAGCCAGCAATTTGGCTACTGCATAAACTAGTTTGCTCTGGAGCCATTCTTCCTGAGCTAGGACAAAAATGTGTGAGCCAGAGGCTAAAAAACTGTGAGCTAACTCACACTGACTCAGCTTAGAGGCAACACTGGTCCACATGTGTCAAGATATTGAAGACAGTGGTGGAACAGAGTCTGAAATTGTATCACGCAAGCAGGACACTAGATTTCATGGGCTGTCCTCAAGTTCAGGGGAGGGTTTCTCCACCAATTCCTGGAGAACAGCTGAGGAATGACCCTCCATGTCTCCATACATAGCACATCTGATGCAGAATTACTCCAACCAAAATGTCATGATCTCAGTGGACCTAATCTGGAGTCACTCTGTATGGGATAATCTCATTTCCTGCCAACGTTCAGGTGAGCTGAAGAAGGGATGACCACAGCTCTTGAAAACGATTTGCAAGAATTTGCCACCTAGTGATTAGTGACATATGGATCACCGCAAAGAAGAATTGTATTCATAGTAGAAGAAGATACCTAGATTTTGCAAGATATAAATAGCTGGGTCAGTCTTGGGTCAGGCAGATGGGAGATGTAACAGACTCTCTGTCTTTCATTGAAACCAACCATGTTACTGTCATGAAAAAAAGAAAACATTGTAAATGTTATGTGTATGTGTCTCTCTCTCTCAGGTGGTGATGGCAAATTGGACCCGCTCTGTGAAGAAGCTAGGAGAGCAGTGTTGAATGCCTACTAAGTAAGAGGCATCATTTTTCTTATTTTGATATGCCCAAGTAATGTCCCATTTCTTTGTCCTAGTTCTCCAGTCAACAACTGTGTGATCCGATGACTTGTATTATGCTTAGTAAATAAGGACTCCCCACCCTCGTGCATTGCTCGGTGTGGTCACCTGGTCCTACTTCAGCCCCTCAAAAGATGGCTAAAAATATAGAGAATAGACAAGATAACTAACAGCAGAGATGGACGTTGGGGGACTAGGTGGTGTTTTTGGTCTGACGAGCAGCTTTCCACCCTCCAGGATTGCTCCTAGATAGCAGATAATTCATGGTGGCTTTGGAGCCCCCTAAGGTACATGAGTATTCCAGAGGTTGTCCAAGCAATGCATGCAGTCAACTTGAGTATGTCACCACAACATTCAGGTATCATCACACCTCTGTTTGGCCATGATGGTCATAAACGTATGACTCTATGTTTCGAACACAAAATTGTTCAGGCTGGTGAAAACCAGGGAGAATTGTGAGGCACTCCAAAGGGATCTGTTGAGGGTGGGCGAGAGGGCGTCAACGTGGCAAATGGGGTTCAATGTGGCCAAGTTCAAAGTGATGCACACTGGGGCCAAAAATCCTAACTATAAATACACGTTGATGGGGTCTGAATTGGTGGATACTGACCAAGAGAGAGATCTTGGAGTCATAGTAGATAACTCACTGAAAATGTCGAGACAGTGTGCAACAGCAATAAAAAAGGCCAACACTATGCTGGGGATTATTAGGAAGGGAATTGAAAACAAATCAGCCAGTATCATAATGCCCCTGTATAAATTGATGGTGCAACCTTATTTGGAATACTGCATAAAGTTCTGGTCACCACACCTCAGAAAGGATATCATAGCACTGGAAAAAGTGCAGAAAAGGGCAACTAGAATGATAAAAGGGTTGGAACACTTTCCTTGTGAAGAAAGGTTAAAGCACTTGGGGCTTTTTAGCTTGGAGAAACAATGACTGAGGGGCGACATGATCAAGGTTTACAAGATTATGCATGGGATAGAGCAGGTCGAGAAAGAGGTACTTTTCTCCTTTTCTCACAAGACAAGAACTCATGGACATTCGATGAAATTGCTGAGCAGTCAGGTTAGAACAGATAAAAGGACGTACTTCTTCACCCAAAGAGTGATTAACACATGGCATTCACTACCACAGGAGGTGGTGGCGGCTACAAGCATGGACAGCTTCAAGAGGGAATTAGATAAACATGTGACGCAGAGGTCCATCAGTGGCTATTAGCCATGGGGTATAGATAGGATCTCTCAGTCTGGGGCAAGTGATGCTCTGTATTCTTGGTGCTTGGGGGGGGGCAACAGTGGGAGGGCTTCTAGTGCCCTGGCCCCACTGCTGGACCTCCTGAGGGCACCTGGTGTTTTTGGCCACTGTGTGACACAGAGTGTTGGACTGGATGGCCATTGGCCTGATCCAACATTGGCTTCTCTTATGTTCTTAATGTAGCTTATTGTCATATCAACGCGCTCGCTTCTTTCTGCTCCCTCTTCCTGGGCTGGGAATCCTTCAGTCAGAGGGCTCTTCCGCATTGTCATTTTTGTCACTCTTTTGTCCCTATTGCTTTGGATCCTATTTCCACATGTTTTGCTCCCTCTGGGACTCCTAGAGAAAGCAAAACATATTTGGGGGGGGGAACCTTAAGCAATAAGGACTAACGAGTGACAAAAATGACAATGCAGAAGAGACCATACTCTCTAATTTGTTGTGATGTCCAAATGCAGGTGTCTAGGCAAACTAGGGTTTGTTTTGTCTGCATAACTCATTAGCATAAGTTATTTGCATATGCAACACCCCCTGACGTCACCGGAAGTGTATCAGAAGGCAGCACTCACTGTTCAAGCTCCACCCCAAAAATTTCCAGGTATTTCCCGACTCAGAGCTGGCGAGCCAGCTTTACACTTTGACTAAAGACACTTTAGGTTTCCTTTGCTCTTGCAGGGCAGCTACCCTACAACAAGCATGAAAATACAGATCGAGTTAGTCTGCTTTTGCCTTTTTCCACAGCGCATCGCCATATGTGCCCGCTCCTGGGTTTGTTACTCCCAGAACGGCGTTCCTGCTCGAAATTACCCCTGTTGCTACTGAGTGCTGACTTGTTTGTTTATTTTATTTTTAAACATTTCTGTGTCACTTTTCCACCCAGTTTATGCCACCTTTCCGCCCAGCTAAGGGTCCCCAAGGTGGTAAACAATCAAAAACAAGCTTTTGAAATACATCGTGCAAAAACAATAGAAAACAACAATTAAAACACACACCATTAAAACACACATACAGGAAGGGAGGTCAGTGAGGGAATGCCAGATGAAACAGTTAATTCTGTACTGGCTGGAGGACAAGAATGACAGAGGAGCATGAATAAATCCCTCTGGGGAGGCAATTGCACAGTTTTTGTACTGCGGACAAGAAGGCCCTTTCTTAGATGGTGGCGGTGGTGGTTATTTAGATTTCTGAATCGCCCAACCCCACAAGCGGGCCCTGGGTGATTTGCAGCATTAAAACAGATAAAATACAATCAACGTGATAAAATTATTACAATTCACCAATAAAACAACCAATCCAGATGGCGATCAGTCCCTTTTTCGCCAGCTGCCGTGCTCTCTGCGCAGCAGGGCGGGGAAGGGGACGCGGGGCCAAAAATAAAAAAGGAGGGTACCAGTTTTAACCCTTGCTGTCCTCAACCAAATGCCTGGCGGGACATCTCTGCCTTACAGGCCCTGTGGAATTTCATCAGATCCCGCAGGGCCAATGTTATTCAGCAGAGAGTTCCACCAGGTCGGGGCCATGACCAAAAAGGCCCTAGCCCAGGTCAAGGACAGCCAGACCTCCCTCGGGCCGGGGATCACCGGTAAGTTGTTATCAGCTGATCTCATCACTCTTTTGGGGACGTATTGGTGAGGGCCAGGTGAGTTGAGGTGAGATATTGGTGAGCCTCAGAAGGTGGCTCCTGAAGAGGACTTCAGTGGTTGGGTGGGTTCCTAGGGGAGTAGGCAGTGCTCAAGGTGTGTTGGTTCCCAAGCTGTATTGGGCTTTAAAGTTCAGCGCCTTGAATTTGGCCCCCGAAGCCAACCGGGAGCCATTGTAGGTGGCACAAGACAAGAATGATGTGGTCCCTATGACTCACTCCAGTCAGCATTCTGGCTACAGCGTTCTGTACCCACTGCACCTTCTGAACACTCTTCAAGGGCAGCCCTAAAGACAGAGCATTGCAGTTGGCTAATCTAACACTGAACCGACAAAGACGGAAGTTTCTTTTCAGATTACTTTAAGCTCTCCAGTTCAAAAAATAATAGCTTGGATGAGGAGACCTGCTTTATTAAAGTAAAATATGGACAGTGACACGCCGATGAGTATGAGTCTTGGACAGTTTGTGAAAGCAGCACTGAACTACACTGAGTTAAGACAGAATATTCACCGTCAAAAAAGAAAAAAATAACTTGCTGATGTTACTCTTGTGGAACATCATGTGGGAGTTAACAAGCAGATAATGATTTGGAAAGATTTGCTGGAATCAGTTTCAGAACATCTTTTTACAGGACAAATGGATTCCAATTTAAAGTGTGTGTGTGTGTGTGTGTGTGTTTGTAGGTGTGTAGATTATATGTTTTTTATATACTGCTGACAAGTAACTCCACAGGCGGAAAAAGGCCCAGAAGGAATTTGGCCTTTCTAGTTGATATCACCATAATTTGGATAGCACAGACTAGCCTGGACTTGGCAGATCTTGGCAGATCTTGGAAGCTAAGGCGGATTGGCCCTGGTATGTACTCGGATGGGAGACCACCAAGAAAATCCATGTTGCTACACAAAGGCTGGCAATAGCAAACCACCTCTGTTCAGCTCTTGCCTTAAAGACCCTACCAGGTTGGCTTAACGCCACTGTTCACCACCACCAGTTGATGCTTATTTATTATTTGAATGCCATCTTTCTGCCCTTTCAAGATATCACTTTGGATATTTGGGTGAAGTGCATGTAGCTTTCAGAATTTTCCTTTGTTGGAGCTGTTAGTCTGGGCCTATTGAACTGTGAAAAGTGGAGTTAAGCTCCCCTGAAAAAGGCCTAAATGTTGGCTTAATGCAGGTTCCTCTACAAGGAACAGAAATGTATTGCTGCTTATTAAAAGAGGTCTGACTGACTGGCTTCGACAGCTTGTTCTATGGGCACTGGCAGGAACTGGCTGGCATCTCTGGGTGTCAGCCAATCAGGAGAAAAGAGAAAGACTTTAAGACGTGCCTTTTCCTACAGATGGTAGCCCAGACTCCCAATACAAGTGGAAGAAACTTCATACTTGGAAAATGACTAAATAAAGAGTATCAGCAGTGCAATGGTCCCATATACCTGTCAGTACTTTTGTTTTACAAAAATATGAGTAATTAAGAGTCTGTTTAAAGAAAGACACTGAGAGGAAGTGATTGGAGGGAAGATACATGCCAAAAAAGTAATTAGCACACCTGGTACATTTCCAATAAAGGTATCAAAGGTCTAGAATAGAACCCCAGTTTTTGGGAAGCTCCAGTTTGGTGAAGTGGTTAGGAGTGTGGACTCTTAATCTGGGAGAACAGGGTTTGATTCCCCACTTCTCCATATGCAGCTGCTGGTGTGACCTTGGGTCAGTCACAAGTTCTGTCAGAGCTGTTCTCTCAAGGGCAGTCCTTGAGAGAGCTCTCTCAGCTACACCTATCTCACAGGATGTCTGTTGTGGGGAGAGGAAGGAAAAGGAGATTGTAAGCTGCTCTGAGACTCCTTTGGGTAGTGGATTGGTATAAAGCCAATCCTTTCTTCCCTCACTGAGGACTTCAACTGCTTTCTTAGCAGTTATTTCTTTCCTGTTATGGGGACCTCTCTCTTTCTCTGTTTTTTATCTTCTCTTTTTTCTTTCTCCTCATTGTTATTTTTTTCCCATGGCCTTAAATCCTCATTGGCTTTAATTTTGTTTCATGTTAACTTCATTTATATCCGACCCTTCTCCTCAGTGTCGACTCAAAGTGGCTTACACCTTCTCCTCTTTAGTTTATCCTCACAACAGCTGTGTGAGGTAGGCAAGGCTGAGAGTGTGTGACTGGCCCAAGATCGGGGATTCAAACCCGAGTCTCCCAGGCCCTCATCCAACACTGTAACCAAGACACCACAGTGGCTGTTCCCTCTAGAAAGGCGAAATGGTCCCAGGCTAATCAACTGAACCATCAACCAGACCTAAAGTAGATTATGTTGTTCATTGGTAATGTAGTACAGTTTAGAGGACTTACCTTGACTATGTAAGCTGGAGGTAACGTGGTAATAGGTATGCAATGTTTACATGTTTAAATTAAGACTGTTGATTTTCAATATAAGTTGTTTTATTTGAAATTCATCATGAGGAATCCCCTCCCTCCCCGCCCTTTCCAGTATTGTTTTGAAGTGCCTCCAGGATATTGGGCTGATCATGCTTAATTATTTCAAGGTTCATCATTCCGCTGTTTCATTCATAAACTAGTTGTTTTGTGTATTAGTCTGGTTAAAAAATGCCATCCACACCATTATTTATGCCCCCATAAAGCCAACGGCAGCTTGCTTCAGTTAAACTCTTGGATGTATCTTCTTATTGATTGAGTGTTACCCACTGGGGTTATAAATAAACCAGATTAAAAGGAACGGCCAATTAATATAATGCTGGTTTGTGTGTATTTATAACCTCTAACTGGCAAGGCTCAGAATGCAGGGGGAGGGGGGCATTGGATAATACATTCTCAAATATCCACTCTCTTCAGGAAGACCTTTGTCCGAATTGTATCAACTGGAGATTTTAACAGGAGAATGGGATCAGACAATCAAACTGTATGCACTGAATTGACAATAATATTAGAGGATAAATGTTTAACAGTGCAATCCTGAGCTATACCCGCGCTGCAGCAGCCAGCTGCAGTGCAGGAACAGTGCCGCTAGTCAGCTCCCTGAGGGGCTAGATGTGCCATGGTGTTGCCGGTCAGCATTGTTTTCATATTTATACTAAGTTAATATATAACCAACTTAACAGTTACAAAGAACATTTTGAATCTTGTGGAAAAACTTTAAAAACTTTAATAAAGAGATAATTTAAAAAAAAAACCATTGTTTTCATAGTGCAGCTTGCACGGCTGCGTCCATGTTAAGTCTGCCCAGGTGTGGGCACATGGCGTAGTTCGGAGGCAGGGCAACACGAAGGGCAAGGTGCTGTAGGCCAATGGAAACACCCATGCAAGGGAGCACATGGCGCGATGCATGTCAGAGGCAAGGGGGCTGTGGAGGGCACCCCATGAGAGCTTTGGAATCCCCTGATGGGCTCCCTCCAGGCAGGGGCGTAGGCTTTGTAAATCCCTGGGGGGGGCTCTTTCGTGCGCGCGCCCAAAGGACCATGTCCCCGCCGCTTTTCCCCCCGGCCCCAAGGAGGCAGACCCGGCGGGGCGAGCGGGGGGCGGGGGCTGCTGCCCCGTAGGGGTCCTTGAAGTCGTGGTGGCGCGCTTCCCCCTGATGCTGCAGCTGCCCGCCACCCAGAGCCAATGCCAGGCCGCCCGGCTGCTGCCCCAGAGCCCGCTCGCCGGCTGAGTTGGGGGGCCGGCCGGCGCGGCGAAGTCCCTGTGCCCGCCCATTGCGCCGGCTCTGGCCCCCCCTCCACACACCCCCTCCTCGGCGGCTGCCTTCTGCCACGCCTAGCACCCCCCGGGCTCCCGGCGGCCCTCCCCGCCTCCCCCACCGGCGGGCACTCCATTTTGCCGGGGGTGGCTGAGCCCCCCCCAGGAAATTTCGGGGGAGGCTCGAGCCCTCGAGCCCCCCCCGTAGTTGACACGTATGCCTCCATGAAGGAGAGGCATGCCAAGACAAGGAAGGAGAGCGGTGGCTGTCAGATGATGGGCCATTGGGGTCGCCAGGCCCCAGGTAGGAGGTGGGACTCCCCACAGCCCCCAGCCCCCTGTAGGATGAAGAGCTAAGTAGCCCCTGGGGGACTGGATGATGCAGAGGCAGAGCAAGTGGCCACACTGGGTCAAGAACAGGCGAGTCGGCCCCCTGGGACCACTCACGTTTCCTGGAGTCTGACAATGGGGCTTCCACACAACAACCCTAATTCCCTCGCCAGAGTCACAGTAACCCATCTCCCCCAGGTGTGCGAGTCCTGAGTCATGGTGCTTACAGATCCGGCTGTGCTGAGGACATAGGGGGCCACATAGCAGGGGGCCATGGGGTAGCCAGAGTGGGGTAGCCACCGATCACCAGCAACCACAGTGGCCCACCCCTGTATGTGAAGCCCCCTGGATGCACTAGCCATGGTCTGCTCCACCTTCATTTCCCACTGTATGGTTGCCAGGGGGCACAACGAGTATGTATGTGGAGACCGGCGGACAGCAGAAACAGGGTAGGTTGGTGACCCTGACCCCTGGCCCGCGTCCCTTGTCTCACAGGATTGGCTCCTGTGCCGTATGGACAATGCCCGCTCCTCCTGGCAGAACCAGCAGACTAAAAAGCCACAGAGGCAAGCTCCACTCGAAGAATAAAACTGGTTGCCCACTAATACAAGGACCTTTTGGAAACACTGTCCTTACAAATGACTTCAGAAGCTGATGCAATCAATTTTGTGTATAATTTACTCATTGTAATTACTGAGGAAGTTCAATGAAATGAAGTTTATAATATCTGGATTCTTCGTTTATGCTACATGCAATTTAAGACTTCTCTGCTGAACATATCATTTGATTTCTTCATGTGCTAGTTGTTATATGCTACATGTAACTTGAAGACTACTTTGCTAAACCTATGCTATAAACAATGTAAACTGAAGACTTCTTTGTTATACCAATACTTTATTGGTTCTGTTCACATATATGGACTTTACTGATTTGTCTGTCATTAACGCTATCAGTATACATATTTTTGTAGCATTGTTTATTACACAGCTGTAGTCGATATTAGACTTACCGTAGATTTCTGACTGTGTTTTCTGCTATTGTGTATATAATCTGCATAACCCAGCAGCCTTTGCCCCAACGTAAGTCCAGCAGCCCTGGACACAGTGGTGCCTCCTGAGCTCGAATTCTAAGTTCATCAACCCCCTGTCTAACAGGAGGGGTCGTTTCCATCACCAGTGGACCCCATAGGGGTACCCCAAGGAGTCCATATACCAGGCATCTTGACATAAGTGGACACAAAGTTGGAAGCCAGGACTGGCAGGCACCATAATCATGCCTAGGACGTGACCCTGGAAACCACATGAGATCTTGCTCTGACAACTGCAACCCCCCTCCCACTCTGCCAACATCTGCGTACTCCGGACAATGGACTTACCTTGCCCTAGAGTTACTTCTTTCCATCTCGATGACTAATCCTATCAATCTGATCTCATCTTTCCTCCTCGTTTCCTTCATAATACACTTCTACTCCTTGCCCACACCCTAAGCCCAGGTGGTTCATCAAGCAGTATTGTTTCCGTTTTGATTAGCTTTATTTATTTACTCATTTGATTTATATCCCACCCTCCTCGCTGAAGCAGGCTCAGGGCGGCTTACAAAGGATTTAGCAATCCATTAGTCCTTCAACCACAAGAGGAGTAATCAGGAACCCAACCCAAATTGTACTTTGCAAGCTTGCCACAATAAGGAAGCAAGCCTAAGATCATCTACTCAGAAATAAGTTTTGTGTTAAATGGGGCTTAGTCCCGGGATAGTCCTTAGGATTGCAGCCTTCAATGCAATAAGTTTCCTGTTTTTTAGCTGCAAGTAAATCCTATTAAAAAGTGGGACTTACTTCTAAGGAAACATGCATAAGCTTGCACTGCACATCTCCAGAGACAGAGCTAAGAACCTTGACAATCTACCCCATGTAACAAAGTCGGATAGAGACAAGTCTGATATAGCCTGGAAAGGTTGTCAGTTTGTGGAGAGAAGTACATATAGAATAGCTTAAATGTCATCACTGGTTACACTGAGACGGTGATATGCTTGGCATTTGGAGAATAGGCAAGTCTAAATCTGTCTAGATTTCTTTTTAAGTTTAGGATTTTAAGATGGGAGGGGCTATTCATTTATATAGCAAAGACTGTGTTGCCCTGTCAGCTGCTTAAAAACTAAAATGGGGCTAAAACTGACCTCCAGTTATTAAGAAAATGAAGAGTTCTCAACGGAAGTGTAGGTAAGCACCACAATGGTGTCTTCATATGTCCAGTTATGCAAATATCTAAAGTAATTTTGAGAACCTGGCTTTTGGATATATATGAGGGGTCAATCTCTCCATATATATAATTAAGTAGTGGGGTGGCACTTTCTGAACATTCCATATGCTCCTAAATCAGTTGGCTCCATGACGTGTCACTCAGAAGCTGTCCCTATCCACTGGCTGCGCTGCCTGGGTCTCGCCTTGTAAGGCTGGGCAGCATCCTTATGGACTTTTCTGATTTATAAAGGCAGCGTATGGACTATGATATCAGTTATGTGGGACATGAGAGTACACTAGGTGACTAGTGGGAAGATGGGAATAGAGGCCTACACTACAGGATCAGAGTACCATTTTCTGAGGTTGCCACCTCCAGGTGGGAGGTTGACACAGAGAACAAAGACACTCTCTCACATAAAGCCATGGGGTTACAGACTTACACCAGCAACTCCATACAGATATATACTCCTTGCACGTATGCCTGCTTGTGCCCCCTCCTGCCGGCCTTCATCTCCATTTGCTGCATCAAAGGACTTCACACCAGGGTGCAAAGACACCAGGATGCTTCCTGAAGATCGGTTCCCATGGCCAGCATTCCTGTGATCCAGAAGATCAGCACCAGATCCCGCTGACAGCGATATCCTGCCCTGGCCATCAGATAAATTTGAATATTGACCACTCCTTTAGCACCCGCTTAGTGGCTAGAGATAGCAAACGGACCTTCTATAGGTTTTCTAGGGATGGCATCATATCTGTCCATCCTCCTAGGTACCACCTCCCAATAAAAGCTGCTCCCCAAGAGTTACAAGTTGAGTTCTGAGTCCCAGTTCCTGCTCTAGTTCCTTCCTTGTCTCCCATCCTCCCATCCTGGGTGCACCACTGGGGTCTGCCACATGGTCTTCTGCTGGTTCAGAGCCACGATCCCTTATCTTCTTCCCAAGGACTTCTCATCCTCATTTTCCAGCTGGATTCCACTGCTTCTATAGAGGTAAATATCACCCTCGATGGAAACCATCAATAACCTTCTCATGCACACGTCTCTGTAACTTCTATCTAATTTCCTAGTACTGTATGCTTGTATAAATGACAGAACAACATTGTTTTGTACAACCTTTTATTATATTTCAGTAAACAAACTATCTTACACTTTTTAAATTGAGTCTGTGTCAGTTTCTCAGAAGTATCAGTTAGTGCCGCCTCTGTATACACTGGTGAAGTTCCTGTAAGCCTACTGCATATTGATAAGAGCTATTATTCTCCTACAAAATTGATAAATAAGAAAGCAGTCAGGCTAACAGCCTCCAACATTCTAAACAGTTTGCTGTTCCTCTCCCCTTGGAACCCAAAAGACATGTCATAGGAGGAGGTGCTTTTCTACCTTAGCTGCCACTGCATAACCCCAAATCAACATAAGTCAGGGGTGGAGGGAACCATAGTTGTTACTGTGAGGCTGTTCTCTCATACTACCCACTTGGGGCAGCAAAAGGACTTGAGAGAGCCCTGCCTTATAGCTAAGCAGAAGGAAATAAACACGGCTTGCCTCCCTCTATTTTCCCCTTCCCTCTGCTGCCCCACCAGCTACAGCTGGGACACTCACCTAGAGCTTCCTTCTAGAGCCTATTGTATTTCTTCCCACAATGGGACTTATTCCTAGTAGGCAGGTAGGTAGGTTTATTGTATAAAGCCATTGGCTATTACAGAACACCACAAAACGCTAATAAAATGTTAAAAAGTACTAATGGAATCCGGTTAAAAATTGACAACCAATCGATAATAAAAAGATAGTACAGGTTTGAACCCCTTCAGGTAACTTGGCCCTTGGATCTAATCTTAGATGCTGCTAGAGCAAACAAGTAGACTCTGTAGGATAAATAAGGATCATTATCTGAAAGCAAGAACACAATCTTTTCAGCTTCTGAGTATGCTTGCATAACCGATAGAAATCCTGCTATTTCTCTCTTGGAGTGCTATATAGCGGACAATAGAGCATGTAGTGAGGAAGGTTCTCCACCTCTGGCGAACCACAAATGCAGAAACATTGCTCTTTTGGAGCGTGCAAATAACGGCCAGCCAAAAGGGCTGTTTGCATGGTTTGAAAGCGCAAGGCTGTAAAAGGCACTCCCTTACTCCTGGTAGGTATATAATACATTAGCGACTGATGACTGTTACTAGCAGGACATTCCGCAACAGCCTTTCAGGCAACAGAACAGAGTACGAAAAATTACATTTCCCTGGCTCTGCCCACATAGCTGCCATTTTGTCATGGTAGCCACTATGCTTTCTCAGTATTCCAAAAACAATTGCAGACTTGACAAGGCTGGTGACCCCAGCTTAGAGTGAAAGATGAGAGGCCTGGGCTTACCCAGTGAGATTTCGGTGAGGATTTGAACCCAGTTCTTTCCTAGGTCCAACATTTTACCCACTCCACTGATTCTTCTTCTGTACATCTCATGGCAAATGAGCTAAGTGCCTAACCAAAAGAATCTTCCTTAACAAAACCTAGACAATACTGACACATTGACTCAGACATGAAACTTAATCTTCAAGCAATGTCCTGATGTCCTCAAGTGCACCGAGAGAAGCATTAATTAAATAGCTTTACAGCTTTTATGTATTGACTAATTGCCTCATGAAGGCATATTTCTCATTCCCGAAATGGATCTGAAGTATTCTTCATCATTGAAGAAAATGTATCAAGTGCTTTCCCCTCCACCCGGGTCTTCACAATTATTTGCTGTGTGAAAAAAACACATACTTAGGTCTTTGCCAGTCAACAATCAAGTGGGCCTAATGGGAGAATAACACAATAATGCCAAAGAGCTCATCTTTCCCAAGTCTGAATTGCGAATAATAGGATCATGCTTCATTGTATTGTTTTTCATGTCATTGTGTGTGGGGGGGGAGAACCCTCACAACCTTCTGGTAATTTCTGTCTACATGAGAAGGATATAGTGGGTAGAAAAGTCACCTAAATCTGAAGGAAGCCTTTTTAAATTGAAGTGTGACAATCTGCATCAGGGTAAACCTACACTTTACAATAAGCACAGATTACTGCCCAAAATGGCAGCCTCATGGTAAAATGATTTCTCCCTTCTGTAATAGAACTTACTCATGTAGCAAAACCATCAAGGTGTGTTTCTTTGCTCCCATGAGCCAATGATGTGGAATGAAAGCATGGAAACACACAGCATAACAGCTAGATTCCAGTCCACCTTAGAAATCGAAAAGAGTTTCTTTTTTGGGGGGGGGGTGAGCTTTTGAGAATCAAAGCTCCCTTCATCAGATACAAGTAGGAATAGAGATCCCTGAGTTTTTATATCCAAGTCAGAAGGTGGAAGGGGTATTGTAAAGAAGGAACTCAGGCCGAGGACAGACTGGAAGTCTGGCCCACTCTGCCTCCGCTTTGAAAGCGGAGGCAGAGCGGCAGTCCAGACTGCCACATCTGCCTGGAGGAGGTGAACCGGATGCAATGCGTCCGGTGCCGCGCTCCTCCCACAGCAGCTGGGCACCACTTAAAAGTGGTGTCCCGGCTGCTGCGGCGCGCGTTCCACCCACTTCCGGCGGGTGTGAACGCACACCAGCCAGGGGAGCCACGCGGCGTTCGCACGCCGCCGCAGGAAGCCGCCCACAGTCTTGACGCTTTAAGCAATTCCCCCCGCCTTGTTCTGCTGCACCGCGGAGGCACAGCAGAACTCAAGTCTGTCCTCAGCCTTAGTTTGTCGAAGCACAATGCATATTGTAATCAGCTTGACTGGAGCATATAAGACACAAATTACAATTGTACCACCTGATCAAGTTCCACTTCACTTTAATGTAATGTTCCGGTTACACCATATGTAACCATAACTGAATGTACTGAGTATCCGTGTGAGTTAACCTGCCTCTGCTGAAGGAGTGCCTAGTAATGTCAACAAAAATATCTATCCTAGTATTAACTAGTGTTTAAGCAGCTTGTCGATGAACCAGCCCAGGGATGAATGGATTGAGAAAGCTCACAGATGATTAAATCAGGGGTCATTTGGGGTCGGAGCCCGCTGGAGTGTCACTCCGGAAGCTCAGGAGATGGCACAAATGGTGGTGCTGGCAAGCCCCGCCCCTGCGCTCCTCCCTCCCATGCCATTCCTCACTTGCTTGCCAAGGCGAGCGAGAGAGGAAGGGCCAGGGAGGGTGCTGAGAGGCATTTAAATGCCTCCTCATGGCTTCCTAAGGCGGGCAGAAGCCCCACAGAAAGCTCCCCCCCATGCTGTTCCTCGCTCACTCGCCTTGCCAGGGGGGGGGACAGGCCCTTGGCAGGCCATCTCAGGAAGCAAAGGGGGGAAGGCATCTTCAAAAGCCTCCCCTCCCCTTCCCCAGTCGGCCTGCCAAGGGGGGGAAGCGAAGCGAGAAGGGGTTTAAACTTTAAACCCCTTCTCTCTTCACTTCCCCCCCACCCCGCCTTGGCAGGCTGGCTGGGGAAGGAAAGGGGAGGCTTTTGAAGGTGCCTCCTCCCCTTTTTGCTTCCCCTTCTGACACACTTCTGGTGATGTCAGGGGGCGTGGCATATGCTAATGAGGTATGCTAATAGCCAGTATGCTAATGAGCTCCTGCACCTCTTTTTCTACGACATGACCCCTGGGTTAAACAACTGTATACCATACCCAGTCGAAGCAATATTCATTACTGGATATATTCGTTACTGAAAACTGTTTCATTCTTAGTTTTATACTGTATCTTTTTTGTATTTTTTGTTGTCAACTGCCCTGACCCCTGTGAACTCAGGGAAAGGCGGTATATAAACTGCAATTATAAATAAAATAAAATAAAGATTCATGAGGCAGAAACTTTGCTGATGTAAAGCAGGTTTGGGTTGGTCAGTGCCTGGATGGGACCCCAGAAGGTCCAGGAATAGAATAGAATAGAATAGAAATTTATTTGTATTTAGCCATAGGCCATTACAAACCAAGGACAACAACAGAGAGGGATGCTATAAATATGAGCACTGATATGAAATAAAGTAAAATTTCAAATATAATAAAACCATAAAATCAGAATAAAATAAACTGAGGATATAGGAAATTAATTGAATCAAAAGGTGTCCGCTATGATCAATATTAATTAGTTCCCATAAGAACAGCATTGGCCCATATGTTGACATTGGAATCAGCTAACAAGAATACAGTCTTCTCAGAGTCTGAGTAGAAACGTAAGTCCGATAAAATCCCAGAGAGGAATTTTAACCTAGGTTGGGCATACATCGAGCATTCAGGAATATAATGGGGGAAGGTCCTCAATAACAGATGACCACAAATACAAAAGTGCTGTTCCTTTGGTGTTCTATTACAGCGGCCAGCTAGTACAGCCGTTGGCATTGATTCAAAACGCAAGGATGTAAAGGCTGCTCTGAAGTTATTGTTATCTATACTAACTAGGTGGGAGGATCTAAAGCGGTCATTCTTAAACAATTTGAACCAAGGAGCAGACTGATTTTAAGATTAACTGTCTAACAGAGCATCACATTTAAATAGCCAATATCTAAGATGTGTTGAAGGACTGAGAAGGTGATCAGAAATGGAGTACCTTGTTATTAGGTTATTAAGAAAACAAGAACACTCCGAGTCTTTCGATAACATTGAATTAAATGTCAGTAGACTGAATGAGTCAGAACTAGCAGCTCTGGTTTCCCCCCAAAATGTTAGAACATCTAGGTGTACCTGCACCTGTAAGGAAGGAAGGAAGGCCAGGTTGTGCTCTCATCAGGGCGATTGGTGTTCCCTTAGGAAAAGCCAGGGTGTGCCTTAAAAACTGATTTTGAATTATTTCTATACTAGTAAGCAGGGGTCCGTTGGAGCGGGAGCGCACAGGAGCGCAGCTCCGGGAGTGAGGAGCCCAGGGGGCAGGAACATGACCAAGCCCCGCCCCCTCCTCAGCTTCCCCGAGCAGTGCAGAGGTGCAGCGCCCCGGGGAAAGCCCTGCTAGGGTCCTTATTGTATTTAATGTTTTGTTTTAATATTGATAATTTTATCATTGTTCCTTTTATGACTGTGTGCTGCTTTTCCAGAGACTTGCTCAAGGTGGCATATAATTTTTCTAAGTATACCACTTTTTATCTGGGCACATGGAGAAATGTCACCAACCCTTCAGCAGCTTCCACCCCATCAGTCTGGTGTAGTGGTCAGGAGTTGGACTCTAATCTGGGAGAACCGGGTTTGATTCCCCACTCCTCCACATGCAGCTGCTGGTGTGACCTTGGGCCAGTCACAAGTTCTCTCAGAGCTGTTCTCTCATGAGCAGTTCTCAAAAGACCTCTCTCAGCCCCACCTACCTCACAGGGTGTCTTGTTGTGGGGAGGGGAAGGGATGGGTGGTGCACATGTCCTGGGTATCTCAAGTCTACTTGAAACCTGGTGGTTTCAAGGGAGCAAGAAGAGAATGTGGGTGTGTTCTTTAGGCTTATTTTTATTGCACAAAGTATTGGATGGGGAAGGGAATGGAGGAAGAGCAGGTCAGTTTCACTCACCTGTGGAGTGGAGCCTGAGGGGTGGGTGTTGCCTTCTGACACACTTCAGGGGTGTGTTCGGGGTGTGGCATATGCAAATGAGTTATGCAAATGAGCTATGCTAATGAGCTCCTGCACCTCTTTTTCTACAAAATGACCCCTGCTAGTAAGGGTATCCTCTTTCCATCCCCAAACCTCAGCACCATACAGAAGGTGGGGGCAGAAGGTCCATGAAGAAATGTAATGATATGTTTCAGTACACAGAATGTTTGTTTAATGTATACTGCAAGCACCACTGGGGGAAAAATTGATCCTTCAGTTTGTAGCCAGGAAGCACTAAAGCTTTACTCTTTGACTTTTCCAATCAAAATCTCCTACTCACAGGCTCAGAAATGGGCCCTACCAATTCCATTGGTTAACTGATGTGCCTAGGTAAATGGGAAAACTCCCACTTTGCTCTCTAAGGCCATTTCTGCAAGAGCGTTTACCCCGCTGTCAGTCGTCTCAATCATTTGGAGCAAGTGATTGTTTCCCCACATCATTCTTGGTGGCCACCATTTGATCTGCATGCAGCCTCCACTTGCCCCACGGAATCCAAATCCTGGCCTTGCCAGAAGTTTTCTTTGTTGTGGTTCTGAACGCAGGGCTTCCCAGTGTAGAATTTCGCCATTTGAACCTAACATTCCAGCAACGCTGCCATTGGTTGTTATTCATCAAACTACCTTTCCCCCCAAAGCCCACTGTTCCATTCTCCTCCCACATCTCCCCCTTGCCACGGCCTTTTTAAAAAAGGATCCATGGCAACATACTGATGGCTCTTTCCTTTTTCGCCCCCTTTTAAAAAATGTTCTCCATTGATACGTTACTATGATGGCACAGCAAATCCATTGCAATATTCCCAGAGTGGACATCCTTGTATCGAATTACTTGCGAAATTCAGCCCTTCCCTTCACAACAGCTGAGCATAATTCTCCCTGGCAGCATTTCTCACCCCCCCTTAAAGAAAGGTTCTCCATTGTTGTGTTATTATGTCTGCACAGCAGAGCTTTCAATATGTCCAAAAGTGGACATTTAAGTGGATTTAATGACTGATTACATATTTCTGTTCCATTATTGCCGATTCACTAGAAAACACGCCCGGATGATGTTGCATTGAGTACAGACTTGATGTTATGGGTGTTGATTGAGTGACAAAATTCTACATTGTGCTTTGTTTTTTGAGTCAAACCAAAACTGAAATTAATCCTGCGAATGTGCAATTAGATGCTTTTCCATTCCTGAAAATCTTCCGTTTTTTTCTGATTGGAAGCCATTTAAAGCAAAGAAAAGGAAGCACACTGTGGGAAGGTAGGGAAAAAATGGCATGGCACAAAATGGAGAATCCTGGTGGGGATCAATGGTTTTTAAAATTTAAATCACATCATTGCGGGACATCCAGTAACCAGTCATAACACTGCTCTGTCATACATGACGTGGACGTTCTTTGGATTCCCTCATGTTTTTTCAACATCCCTAGGCAACGTGGTCGTGTTACAATGGAACCACACATGTGCATAAAAAAATTAAAGGGGTGGGACAAAAGGAACGATGGGAAGGAGGACTGGAAACAACCAGGAAGTTATGTGGAACTTCAGGTGCGGGGCAGGAGATAACCACAAAAATAAATAAATATGGAACCTATGCACCAGACCCGGAACAAGAGAATGCACAGGGACTGAGACAAGCTCCTAATGCAGGAACGGCCTAAGCTTGTAACACAGGTTTCCACGCAGAATAGCCTTCCCCCAAAGTCTTTTAACTGAAAGTGGGCTCGAGAGGAGTTCAGCTGAGCCAAGTGGGCCCTATTCAGTTTGCAGTTTTTGCCTGGGTGAATGCACCGGATTTGAATGGCATTTCCTTGCAGCAGGATTAATGTGGCCGAGTCCTTATATAGAACTTGCATGCTTTGAACCTAGAATCTTCTACCTTGTACAGAAAATCTATTTTTTAAAAAAATTAAGTATGTGATAGATCTGTGAGTACAATTCTATGAAAGCATGTATAATTTCTTCTAAGCATAGGATTCTTCAAATTGTTTTGCTTCCAAGCATATCTGTTACCGCTTAAAGTGCTGACTGCATCCCAAAGGGACATGGTGTTAGGATGCTGCATAAGCCTTAAAAGAACTGTTGTGCACAACTTTCCCTGTTCTGTGCAACTGGCTTGTATACAACAAATAGCTGCTTTCCCCTCTTTTCCTTTTGTGGATCTGCAATAAAGCAATAAGCTTCTGAACAAGCTGTCTAGAATACGTATCAATAAGTATTAAGTGTGTCATTTCCTCCCTTGAATATGAAAATCACAAATATCGGTTGCAGAACAAAGTTAAATGGGCCCAATTCAGTTTTTGCTTGGGTGACGCTCTTCACATCTCACCATACAACTCATACCCTCTCAAAACTCAAGTCCTTCAAGTGTTGGTACATATTATCATATGTGGTGGGAGTGTAAGGTGGTTAAAAACTTTTGGTTAATGGTGAAAGAGGTGATTGTGGAGATCATGGGATTGGATATACAATTAGCCCCAGAGATATTTTTGTTAAATATTTTACCAGATGGCTTGCCTGGCTATGACCAAAAATTGTTGGCCTATATCTTGACGGCAGCACGGGTAGCACGAGCTGCCAAATGGAAGTCGACATCACTTCCGGGGAAAGAAGAGGTGATTGCTAAACTACTTGAATGGGCAGAAATGAATAAATTAAGTTTTCTTTTGAATATGAATGCGAAACGGGACCCGATGTGTGTATGGTCCAAATTCTATGTCTGGATAAGCTAACATGGCTCCGAGAGTATGTATATATATTTCTGTAAAGATTAATGTATAAAAAACCGACTAAAATAAAATTTATAAAAAAAACAAACAAAAAAAACCTCAAGTCCTTGGTGCTAGAGGGACTGCACAAATACCATATTTTATAGTGTATGGTCCTACCTTGCTAGTAGCACATGTATTTTCTTTTATATCATCCTCAAGCTTATTGGTCAACTTTTATCAGCAATTAAGCACAGGTTTTGATACACTGTGGGAGCCCTCTTCGGCTAAAAGCAATAAACTCGTTTTCCTTCTTGTACAGATTTTCTCTTCGTTCGTTCACACCATTATTTTAGACAGGAAAGCCACAATGGACTATAATGGAGCTGAGCCAGTATCAGAAAGTGTCAGAAAAGGTTACAAGATGACACTGCTAATGTAGAGGTTTGGCTGGGAGGAAAAATAGGCTTGATTGCAGGCGTTCTTAAAAAGTCAGAGAAGTCTGTTTACTTACATTATCACAGCAAATGGCTCATTGTATTGATACTCTAACACGACGTACTGGTGTATCTCCCTGCTGTTCTTCGTGTTACCGCCAGAGGAAGCAGGCAAGGAGGGCCAAGAGGCTAGGCAGCAAAGGGGATAAAGCAAAGGAGAGCAGACTTGACAGGCCTTTTAAATTCATGCCACTTTTCGGGGGCGGGGGGAAGCGGAATAAGTTGCTTGAAGACCCTTTCTCTCTCAGTAGCCTAGCTCCTTGGCGTTGGTGTAATGTGCCATCAAGTGACCCCATACATTTTTCAAGGCAAGAGTCATTCAGAGTTGTTCTGCACGGCAACCCTGGACTTCCATCGCGGTCTCCCATCCAGGTACTAACCTAGGCTGACAGGCAGGATTCGATGTGATCAGGCTAGCCCGGGCCATCCTGGCCGGGGCTATTTCCTTACACTGTATTACATTTCACAGCCTTCAAATTAAAATACAAAGTTGACAGAACAACTGGGGGAGGGAAGGAAAGAAGATATGCCAGCATTTTTGTGACTGGGATGCTACCACCAATCCCCAAAAGGAGAAGCTGTCAACCCCCCCCCCCCCCCAAAAAAAAAGCCATAAAGAAAACAGATTTAATATACCACTGTTTATTTTTTTTACATTGGACAAAAATTATTTCTAAAACGTTACGTTACAGTCCACAAACAACAATGAGAATGGAAACCTGACATTTCCCACTTTTACATCTCTGTTAATTTTGCTTTCTAAGTGTGTGTGTTCCCGGCCACCAGGTCATTTATCACTGGAAAGGAGACAGAAAATATTTCAAGTTATCCTGAGATGTCCTTCCTCATAAAAACAGAGCAAAATATATAGACCCATTATTATTTAAACTGCACCCAGTCCTTGTCTTTGAAATTCTTAACTTATTTAAAAAGCACAAAACGTTCTGCTTGGAGCTGCTTAACCATTTAGCTTATCTCCGGGTCAAACAGGAAGAGATGCTGGGAAATCTGTGATCAGATCCTGCCAATATTTAAACAATGTTAACAAGCTGTGCAGGGACCTAATTCAGATGTGGGGATAAGAAGAGAGTTTACTCTACCCTTGCATGAGGTTTTGCCACAGCACTGTTTATTAACCCTTAAAAAGGAGGGAAAAGACAAGTAAATGTGTCTATTTAGATCAGTGGTACGTAGTCCATAGCTCATGGAGAGGTGCATTTCCCAATTGCCATCAACCAAAAAAGCGCGTGTTGACTTCCGTCCCAGGTACTGGGGAGACTTGCAGCTTATCTGTTTCTCTGGCAGTGGCTCTTCCAAAGTGGGACTCATCTGCCAATTGTAAGCTCTGAAACACGGGGCAGGTGCCACGTTGGGGGAAAGTGCTAAGAAGAGCCACAGATGACACGTCGAAGAGCCACTGAGTATCACTGGTGCAGATATGCTACTTTTTATGTGTATAAAACACAATCAGACTGGCTTACAAAATAGCTAAATACACAGTATTGCCATAAAGACACCCCTCAACAGCACAGAAGTCAAAAGACACTGAGTAAGGATTCCTGCAGCAGAGCTCTCTTGGCACATCTCAAGAGCACAGGCAAGAACATACACAGGGAGGTGGTCCTTCAGGTACTCTGGACCCCAGATGTTCAGACTTTTAAAAGTCAAAACCAGCACTTTTATTTTGAGCCCAGAAACATAAGCTTGGTTATTTTCTTCCCTCTTGTACAGCTTTTTGTTTGCTGTGGTGGAGCATGTTCCGCTGGAACCAGCTCCGTTGCCAGGAAATTCTTGGCGGAGGGGGGGTACCACCCTGGCTGGCACTAGGCAATTTCTGCTCATTGAAAGATGCTGATCTCGCTTGAATGGAAAGCATCAGTGCTGGAGGAACATGTTTCGCAAACTGAGGATCGCTTCCACAGCTGAGGGTGGTGGTGCACAAGTGGAAGCTAGCTATGGGATCTAAGCCATACTGGAAGCCAACTGGGACAAAATAGCCTTAATGTGTTTGTCGCAGGATCCCCAAAGGCTCACCCTGCACAACTTCAGCTAGCATGTTAAAAACATGGGAAGACCCAAACGTAGATGTCCCAGCGCCCTGCAGATTTTGATTCGCATTCAGAGCTAAATGGATGGGCAAGAATCTGACAGTGGTACAGAGTTTTCCTACTGTACAGAAAACATACTGGAAATTCCTGAAGAACAAAGTGGAACAAGCAGGCTAGTTTAGAAAAGCCGCATGTTATACCTGTCCTCTAGCACAGGCTGTTACAGCTCTTCTGCTCCATTTTAAGACTCCAAGGGTGATGCTCCAAAGGGATCAGAAGCAGCGAGGTCTGCTGAGGTTGTACTGAGGTGAACAACACCCGATCTACCTCGCATAACTGTCTAAAACGCACTTCATGATTTTTAAGTAGTGAAGAGAGGTCTCTCCCCCCCCCCACACACACACTAGGCAGTAAATCAGGTGCTAGAAAAGCAGGAGGAAGGCCCGGGCATGAGCTACGATGGGCTCGGCTCTTGCTCCACTAATGACGAAATGCGATCCTAGCCCATGGTTAGGAATGTGCAGGGACAGTGAATTGGCCCCACCCAGTTCTTATTGCAACACAGTAAATGAGGGACTCAAGTACGGGCAGGATAGCAGCTCTTCCCGGGTCCCTAACGTTTTTTTTTTTCATTACTACCTCCTGTAGCCTTTATCAGGAAAGGGAAATTGTGTGTGTGTGTGTGTGTGATTTATTATTTATTTATTTTTTGGGGGTTATATCCCGCCCTCCCCGCCAAACGGCAGGCTCAGGGCAGCTCACAACAAGAATTAAAATACAGTCACTTTAAAACAACATACAATCCAAAACAAAATCGGCAGCATACAATATTTCCACGGGTGAGTCTGAACAGCACTCATATATAAGCCTTGTGTAAACTTACACAGGCAGGCAGTTCGAATTGCTGGCAGATGGAACTGGAACTGGGCCAGGGCTAAGATGTTTGCCCTGGGCGGCACCTACCTAAAGGCCTGGTGGAAGAGCTCCGTTTTACAGGCCCTGCGGAACTGCATCAAATCCCGCAGAGCCCTGATGTTCTCTGGGAGCTCATTCAGTGCGGGGGCCGCCACTGAAAAAGCCCTGGCCCATGTTGATGCCAGCCGCGCCTCCTTCAATCCAGGAAGGGCCAGTCGGTTCTGGGATCCCGATCGTAGTGCTCGCTGGGGAACATATGGGGAGAGGCGGTCCTTCAGGTAGTGAAGTGCTAAATCTCTGTGCCGGGGCGGGGCGGGGGGGGGGGGATCACACATAACCAGAGAGATAATCCTGCCACATTCACATGGTGAGATTTCCACTCTATTTCTGAGCAGTGACTCACCTGTTAGCAAGACTCCTCTGCTACTGCACTTCTCTCTTGCCCTTTCCCTGCACCCCATGTCTCTTCCTCCTCTATTTCTATACTTAGTCTTTTCTCCCCTCTTGTGTCTTACCATATCTGGCTTCTTATTACGGTACCCAACTGACCCTTTCACACACCCCCCCCTTTCCTCTATTATATTCTATTGTCATTTGATTGTTTCTAATTTGTAATTAATAAAAATATTTATTTAGGTATCTCTGCCCTGCTTTTCTTACCAGTGGGACCCAAGGCAGCTTACATCATCAGTTTTCCCTCCTTGGTTTTGTCCCCAAAAGAATAACCCTGTGAAGTAGGTTAGGCTGAGAAAGAGTAAGTGGCGCAGGGTTGTCCAGCAAGCTTCCATGGTGGAGCAGGGATGTGAACCTGGGTTTCTCAGATCCCTAGGCTGAGACTCTAACTACTGCACCAGACCACCTCTCTCCCTCTCTCATGTTTTAAGAAGAAAGACAGCAGGAAAAGGGACGATGAAGCTGCCTCTTTCAAGCTCTCCAGGTCCAGAAGAGGAAACCAGTACTCTCAATCCAACAATCCATCAAAACCTTTAGCGCAAAAGGGATGAGGAGGAGTCACTACTTAGACTGTTGGAGGATAGTGGTCCCTCTTTTGCCCACCTTGAACTCCTAAGGACTCTCTCCTGTCACTGATCTTAAGTGCAATATATATTTAAAGGGGGTTAGAGGCGAGGGAGAATTTAAAAGCCAATGTTAATTTTTTTTAAAAGCCAACATCTGTATTTGAACTCTGTTCATGCTTACTAGCCTAATATTCAGGAATTTATAAAAGAACCATCATTTGTAGTTCTTGCATGCTCACCTTATACTGTTTCTCCTCTCAGATCTGCTCTTGGAGCTCCCTGCAATCTGTCAAGACCTTCCATGCACCCTGTTCATCACAGCTGTCAGGACAGCATGCAACAGCAGCATGGGAAAGCCGATTTTGCCATTTTGTGCCAAAACCATGATGGAATGTTTTCTAGTGTGGCATCGTGTCTGTGCAGTGCTGATCAACTGGCTTCTGACTTTTGGATGAAGTGGTTAAGTGCATGGACTCTAATCTGAGAGAACCGGGTTTGATTCCCCACTCCTCCACTTGCACCTGCTGGATGACCTGGGGCAAGCCATAGTTCTGGCACAGCTGTTCTTGAAAAAGAGCAGTTTCTGCCAGAGCTCTCTCAGCCCCACCTACCTCACAGGATGTCTGTTGTGGGGAGAGGAAGGGAAAGGAGTTTGTAAGCCGCTCTGAGACTCCCTTGGGTAGTGAAAGGCAAGGTATAAATCCAATCTCTTTTTTTTTTTAAAAAAAAAAGCAGGTGAGAGTCAGAATTGCTCCAAAACTACATTTTAAACACATCCTGTGGCCCTTGTCTTATTGTTGCGCGTTGGCCTCCTTGAAAAGCTCTCTGTGCCTCTGCTTTGCACTATGAAGATCTGGCTGACCAAGCAGTTTGGAACATGCAAATCTTAACAGTGAAGCAGACATGCAAGAATGCATCCCTTCTTGTGTGGACATTATCTGTCAGAAGATTGTGCTGAGCTGAGCTACGTTAGACTATTTAACAAGCTACGGACAAACAAAAAATTGATCTCTCATGTAAGTGAACCTCATTAAATACACATACAGGTGTAGCCAAGCTGGAATATTCCAAAATTTAGAGCAAAAGACCTGTTTCTCTTTGTCAAGAGGTAGCTGTGCTGTAGTTCGTAAAACCACAAAGACAGAAAGAAAATGAAAGTATACCTTGGAACATTCATAGTATACACAGTAATTCAGGACAAGAGAGCTAAGCACAGCCTTGTAAAAGAGCCAACCCTAAAATCCCAGATATTTTTCCACTGATTTTTATTTCCTTCTATAGCCATGACCTTTCCTAAATACAGTACACTACACACAGAAAGGAAGGGCTATTGTATTAAAATCAAAACATCTTTCCTTCAAATGCTTCCAGGTTGAAAGCGGTGTCCAAAAATCTCCTAAGTGACACCAGGTGAGTGTTCTTGTTACCAGTCGCCGGAGCAGCAGCCGGTTCACGCCCAACATACCTTGATTTAAAAGGGATAAGAGGTCAGAGACAACAGAAAAGAGATGGGACAGTTTTAAACATATACGTGTAATAATCCCCAGGTAGTCTAGATATTTCCAATGGACAGTTGCTGCTATGGACAGAAACTTGCAAGTGTTTTGACACAGATCGTGCCCTCTAGACCGAGTTGTTATGCTGCCTATTTTTGTTTTCAAACTGGGAAAAAGCTAGCTCAGCCAACTTGTCCCATTAGAGGCCATGGACTCCACTGAGACAGTCTGTCCTTAACACAACTTTCTCAATCTCTGCCATCTGCATCCCCAAGATATTATCTGTCAAACCTCATACTGCTATTGCAGACTGGCAAACCAAGCAGATACACAATGTAACATGGTTTAAATGTGGCTTCTTAAGATCCTAGAGAGGCTTGATTATCGCTTTACAAAGGCAGAAAACAACAGTCCTATAGAAGGCCATTGCTCAGTGAAAGAGCATATGTTGTGTATGTAGAAGGCCCCAGGTTCAGTCCCTCAGATCTCCACGTTAAAACAGATATCAGATAGCAAGGCTGGGAAAGAATGGCTCATTCAGACAGCCCAGCCGGAAATACCAAAGGCTCATCTCTAACTGCTTTGCAACAAAAGCACACATACACACACACAGCACCACTCTGGCTGAGAAGAAGAAAACTCTATGCGGGCTTCCTACCATACGGGTCGAGTATGATTTACAATGGTGCGGAAACGAGGTTTGACATAGTCGTAGTAGCCCATGTTCTTATGCTCTTCTTGACACCAGACAAGGTCAGCTTGAGGATACTTTTCCATTTCCACTTTTAGCAAGTCGAAAGGAAAAGGAGAAATCTAGAAAGAAACACAAAGACATTCTGAAACAGATTTCATGTATCACAAAAGGTTTCACTGTGTTCTGTAAGCTGTTAATATTTGTTCCCAGGGGTCCTTTCGTAGAAAAAGAGGTGCAGGAGCTCATTAGCATACCTCATTAGCATATGCCATGTCCCCTGACATCACCAGAAGTGTGTCAGAAAGGGAATGTCAGTTTCAGCCCCATTATACCCTATGGGCCATTGAAATCAATGGCAAAAACTCATAGGGTATATGAGGGGCTGGAGGAAAGGGGGTTTGAGAGAGAGGCTCCAAACTTGCAGGGTAGCTGCTGGGGCCTCTCCTCGAAATACCCACCAAGTTTCAAGAAGATTGGACCAGGGGGTCCAATTCTACGGCCCCCAAACAGGTTGTCCCATCCCCTCCATTGTTCTCTATAATGGGGAAAATGTTAACTTTTTTCCTCCCATAGAGAACAATGGAGGGAATGGGGGCAACCTGTTTGTGTGTCTAATGACCACAGTACCAGAATATCCTCATGAAGATTACTTTAAAAAACTGGGCCGGGTTTTTAAACTATCCACAAGTCAGCCCAGTAAATTTAAATCGGATAAGATTTCAATCCAAGTATCATAGGTCACCATCCTGTTCTCTAATAGTTATCAGACCACAACTCCGCTTGCTTTATTTAAAAAAAAAAAAGCCCAGCTTTTTATTAAATTTTCCCAGCACTATGATTACCCCATGCTTTTTCCATTACATAAAAGGAATGTGGACATGAAAACTCATAGGCTGTACCTAACTGGAATAAAGATTTAAAGTTATCTGCACAGCAAGTTTCAATTTTTTTGGTTTACCTGTTCCAGTCTGGTTATAGCGACCTCCTTCTCCAAGTCCTGGTTCTTTCTCTCTTTAATGAGATCATAGTACACCTTGCCTGTACAAAAAATCACCCGTTTCACCTCTCCAGGGTTTTCAGCTGCAGGCCCTTCTTCAGCAATCACACGTCTGAAGTTGGTACCTAAACACATTAAAAAATTGCTTCAAGGTCCCTGGTCTCCAAGGTGTCCTGAGAACTGTTCAGAGATTAACAGTGATGATCGTTTTCATTTTCATCCATTGTTATGGATCCCTCCCTTGTATTTTCCTTAATTATCTGAATCAACAGAGGTCATATCGAATTAATTTACTCTATCCTCAGCATGTGTTTTTATGGGGAGGGGGGAGACATTGGCTCGGATCCTCAGCAACGTAAACAGAAGTGTGCCACAAAATAGGGCAACTTTCCCTTCTCCATCCTTCCACTGCAGTCTTCTATACCTCCCCAAATTATGCCTCTGTGGGTCAGTAGGTTCCGCAGGTACATCGGGGAGGGGGTCAAAGCCAGGTGCTGCAGTAATGGGACAAGGGATCAGCAAAAACTGCACTCCCCTGCTTCTGACAGTAGAAAGGGAGATCAGGATCCAAGCCATTACATCTGGACACATGACTAATCAAGGCAGCCACTTCCTTCGCTGAGCAGGCTGGCACATGTACAATGAAGCCAGGGAGTGCTGCTGACTTCTTGTGCCTGAAACACCAGATGATCACTATGAAAAGCCAGAAGAGCTTATTAGTGGCTCCATATGAGAAAACCATCCTTTCCCTTTCGAATCTAGTAGATACAGAAGCAATCATGCATGCCTTCGGAAGCTTGAGGCTAGGGCCTTGGTCAAAGTAATAATATTTTTTTTAAGGACCATATTCTGTCTTGAGCACAAGCTCAACAGCCAGCATTGGCCACACCTACTGATTCGTTCCGGCATGAGCTAGGACATAGGGAAAGAGCTCCTCAAGCAACTGCAGCAAAGGCTCTACTAAAGCAGGGGTGATATTAGTGATTTCAGGGCCGGGTGATTTGTTTGTTTTTAAGTTGACTATCAGTCGTAGGACCTCCTCTCTCGTCAACTCAATCTGACTCAGGTCAAAATCAGCAGTTCTGGAGTGGGCAAGCACTTCTCATCTTCTACAGTGAAGACAGAGGCAAAAATGCATTCAGCTTCTCAGCCATTTCCCTATCATCCTTCAGTACTCCTTCAGTACTTGGTCATCCAAGGGCCCCACTGCCTCCCTGGCTGGTTTCCTACTTCTAATGTATTTGAAGAAAGTTTTATTGTTGGTCTTTATGTTTTTTGTGATATGCTCTTCATATTCCCCTTTTGCCTGCCTGATCACAGACTTGCATTTTATTTGCCACAGCCTGTGTTCCCTTTTATCAGCCTCACTGACACTAGCTTTCCACCGCTTAAAGGAATCCTTCTTATCTTTTACAGCTTCCATTACTCTGTTAACCATGCAGGCTTTTTTCTATACCTATCTGTGCCTTTCCTAACCCGCGGTATATATTTTCTCTGAGCCTCTAGGATTGTAATTTTAAATAGTCTCCAAGCTTCCCCAATGGTTCTGACCCTTTTTACTTTTCCTTTCAGTTTTATGTCCCCTCATATCAGAGAAGTTACCCCTTTTAAAATTAAAAGTGGCTGTGTCAGTCTTTTTGGACAACTCTCTATTTATACAAATGTTGAACTCAATAACATTATGGTCACTGTTCCCAAGCAGCGCAATCACTTTTACATCTCGCACCAAGTCTTGGGCATTACTTAGGACCAAATCCAGGATCGCCTCTCCCCTGGTAAGTTCCGTGATCATCTGCTCCATAGAGCAGTCACTGAGAGTGTCTAGAAACAAAATCTCTTTTTCCCGACTTGTACACATATTGACCCAATCAATGTGTGGGTAGTTAAAGTCACCTACTGCAACAGTTATTTCGTTTAGCTGCTATCTTTAACTCATTCAGCATTTTATAATCCACCTCTATCTTTTGATCTAGTGGGCGATAACAAACTCCCAATGTTAAGCTTCCTTTTGGGCCCACTAATTCAACCCACAGCATTTCCAGAAGTGAATCCAATTTTCTTACCTTCTCAATCTTACTGGACTGTATACCCTCTCTGACATTCAGAGCCACCTCACCTCCGACTCCCGCCTGCATCCTTCCGATATAATTTATAACCAGGAATCACCATATCCCACTGATTTTCCTCATCCCACCAAGTTTCTGAAATACCCACAACGTCTATGTTTTCCCCAACACCAAGCATTCCAACTTCCCGATTTTACCTCAGACACTTCTAGCATTAGTATATAAACATCTATAGTTTCCCATACATGTTAAGCCCACAACCTTCCTCTTGCTGCCTTGAGACCTTGCCAGGCAGTCCCTATCATTAGTCACAGTCTCAGTGGACAATCCTAATCCATTTCCTTGTAGGAAAGTAACAGCTACCCCTTCATCTCTTTGAGATGAACCATCCTGAACCAGAGATGTTTCATCTCCTGTCGGCTTTCCCCCAATATTCAGTTTAAAAACTGCTCTGCCACCTTTTTGATTTTAAGTGCCAGCAGCCTGGTTCCTTCTCAGGACAAGTGGAGACCGTCTCTCTTGTACAGCTCCCTCTTGTTCCAAAAAGCATCTCAGTGCCTAACTAAGTTGTACCCTTCCCCCCTTCACCATCGTCTCATCCACACATTGAGACTCTTGATCTGTGCCTGTCTCTCCAGCCCTGCGCGTGGAACAGGTAGCACTTCTCAGAAGGCTACCTTGGAGGTCCTGGCCTTCAGTCTCCTGCCTAGCAGTCTAAATTTTTCCTCCAGGGCCTAAATTTTTCCTCCAGCAGCAGAAGCTTTCTCTTTTTCTCCCCCTCTTCTCTTGGGGTGGGGCTGCAGGCAGTCAGCCCCCCCCCAGCACAGAGCCCAGGGCAGCTGCCCCTGTTAACCATTGGCTAAGACCCACCCCTGTACCAAAGCTCTCTTCTTAGCCACTCACTCTCATCTGTCTGTGTCTTGGCTCATACCTGCGAGTGAGCAGCTCAGGCACATAAAGATTCTGAGCTGGGTACCAGATAATACTGTTCTGGGGGCTGGATTGAGCTCCTGGGCTGCCAGCTGTCTATGCCTGGGAAAGACTACCATAGCATGCTTCAGGTAGGGCTACCAGTCCTGACTGTGTTCAAAGGTTTATCTGGTTCAAACTGTGCAAGAGAGGCTTATTTGAGAATTTTGTTTGCAGAAGATGCATTTTTCAGTGCACAGTTCTAGACCGCCTAACAGTAACTAATCCTAAAAGCAAGGCAGAGATGGATCATGGTCTCAGCTGCTTTGCTGGGTCCTTTATCCTCACAACAGAACTGCCAATGGCAATAGTCTTCCTGCTTGCTACAGCATCTTATTTTTTAATCAAAGCAATAAATTATAAACAAAGACAGCACATATCAAAGGTGCTAATATTAATAACAAAATTGTACCAACAAATGCATTTGAGTAATGGGGGGGGGGTGACAGTTCTGAATGGAAATATTTTTATCATCTCATATTTTATCATCAAAAACCTTGGGACAGAGGAAAGCCATTCAATAAGGATACAGATGACGATCTTTTATCATGCTTATAGTTAGAAGTAAAAAAAATTAGTTCTAATATTGACTGATATATTGGGACTTTCAGAAAGTAACAGCAAAATGGTTGTTTAACCTGTATGTCAAAGAACTACTTATACTTTTCAGGATGCTCTGTTCTTAAATAGTCAGTATAACAGAATTTCATAGATTCCTCCGCTTTTTATAATTTAGGGATTTTGTATAGAGCACTATGTGACGAAATGGAACTTAAAGGGGCAGAGTAGAATGCCTGGAAAGTCACATGACTTGAAAAGGTGGGGGCCCAAGGGCTCGGAACCCACTGCTGATAGACAGAGAACTGTCGGAGTGGTCAGTTAGGAACGGACAGAGAACCGCGAGGTGGAGAGGGAGTCCAGCCTGGGCCGTCAGAGAGAGCAGAAGGGCAGTTGGTGTCCCTCGGTGCTCTGTGGGAGCGAACAGTGTGTGAAAGCTCAGTGAGAAGAGCTAAGGTGTCTGACTTGCCAGGGTGGGAGCAGACAAGTGAACGTAAGAATACACACAAACGCTATTCAGGACTGTCAACCAAAGGAACCTGACTGAAAGGGAGATTAGTGAGGCTGAGGGGCAGGACGGTCAAGAGCCAACGGGGGCTAGTGTGAGACCGGGGTGCCAAGCCAAGAAACGGTACATCTCCACGCAGCAGGACAGGAGGGTGAAGTCTGAGTGTTTAGCGAGTGGGTGCAAAGTGTATCAAAACATACCATCTGCAACAAAGTAACAACGAGTCTGTAAAACAGTAAAGCTTAATGTGACATCAGAAACAGTAACATCGTGACAATATAAGCAATCTCCGCAATATCCCTCCACTTATACTCAATTGTACCAATAAAGTTGTATTCAGTAAAAGAAAAGCTGTGGTGCCTTTTGAAAAGGGATTTCAGACCAAAGTACACAGGGTCCCAAATATTTACCTCAGATACTAAACGCAGAGGCCAAATATCAACAAACCCTGAAGAGACTATATTTATTTATTTATTATTTATTTATACATTCGATTTATTGATCGCTGCTTCCCACTCGCAGGCGGGCTCGCAGCGATTTACAATTTGTTGGGAAACAAGGGACTAACAATTCGATTCAGTGGGGGAAAACTGAAAAACTGTAGCTACTTTAAGTGGAGGAAACTGGTCAGTGGGTTTATTATTAGATAGAGAGAGGCTGATCCAGGTTACCTCAGGGACCCCGTCACCCAAAGTAAGACAGGAGATCCGCTCGCTCGCTGTCGGTCAGAGTTAGGGGACTGGTTGGTGAAAAGGTGAGGGGTCGACTTCGTTATACACTAAGACATAAGAAAATAGCCTCATGTATGTACATCCTCTCTACACTCAGCCACACCTCACATGAGGAACCAATGCCCTTCCTTCTTCACCCACCCTACACATTAGTCTGTGCACCCATTCATAGGAATTAGGCTGTGGGAGTGGGAACTGTTTTCTAATGAATCTCTCCAGCATCACAGGATGATGAAGGATCTTGTGATAAGAGAAAATCAGGAGTAGAGGAATTCCTGCGGTTGGCGGTGGGAGAGTCAAGAGCTAGCTCTCGTGGACTGATCAGTACCGGAGCAGAAAGCAGCAGTATTTCAGTGCTACTGAAATTCCCAACAATGAGCCCTGTGTTTTTAATTTATGCAACAGTGTCTCAGCAGATCTAGCAGAACTAGCAATAGCACCTCTGCTCGAAAAATCAGAATGAACGGAACGTTTGCAGAGAAATGCGAACAGCCTTTTTATCTTTCAGTGCTGTGATGGAACATAACCACCCCTGTACCAACCAACTGCATGGGGTTTCACTGAAAGTTTTGTGGCAGTACCTTCTCACATTTCACTCTTGATATGAGGGCCACAGGGACGGCTTCGTGAGACTGGGACATTGTCAGCACAGGAAAGTGTTATGCGGCAGCATCTCTCATGCAGCAAACATACCATGAGAAGGAGGCCTGAGTCTCTCTGAGAAGAGCCTGACAGCATCCTTCTAAAATAAAATAACTGAACTTACCTGACACCATTTCATCAAAACTGGATTTAGCTTCAGGAAGTCTCAACAAGGACTTTGGTGTGAAGATGATTAGCTGCAAAATGGGCAGGGTTAGAACTCTTACATGTTGCCGTCACTTGCAAGATTCAGACAAATTATTTTGTATATCGAAAGGGATGCCTTATTCCATAAAACAAACAGCATACAGAGTGCATGAAAATGAAGCAAAGTGAAAGCACTCCTAACCTAGAGGTCTCCTTTCTGAGAAAACTTACTAAAAGCTGGGTAACTAAGCTGTCAAATGCCTCAGAAATCCCTAGCCTACCCAAATATTACTTTGATGCCTAAAATTTATATTACACAAATCTGGTACGGGCAAAAGTATCAAACCACTGGCCAAAATGATAAAGCCTGGAAGTTTAGAAAGCTGTATTGGGATTCACAGACCACCAAGGAAGGCTCTGCAGAGGAAGGCAACGGGAAAACCACCTCTGTTGGGTCTTTTGTGTTGAAAACCCCTTGCTGGGGTCGTCATAAGTCAGTTGCAACTTTATGGCACTTCAGTACATATGGACCAGGATTTATACAATTCAGAAAACAGGTACAGAAAAAACAAACTACATAACAGAATTAAAAGTTCACACTTTCCTCTGCTTCCAATCTTTGTCATATGCAAGGCAATCGACAAGATACACATGCACTTTTCAGGGGCAAAGTGACTTTACCATCCCACTCACGTAAGTCTCAAATAGATCCACACCCCATTATGTCACAAAGAAAATGCTGCAACATCACAAATTATAACAATCATGGCACATTTCTCTACTTACAGGTTTTCTAAATGGCAGCAAAATCTGCCGTCTGAGAACATGGAAGTAATTGGCGGGAGTGGAGCAGTTTACCACAATCCAATTGCAGTCGTAGAGCTGGGAAACCTCAAAATCACCATCAAATTGCTGAACGGGGATAGATTAGAGACATTAGGAAATCAGCCGTTGTTTTCACCACCACATCTGTTATAGCCATTTACATTCTCTGCTCTTTTATATTTTGCAAATACTAATCGCTGCGAAGTCATTCTAATCCACCAGCATGTAAAGTGCAACCATAACAAATCTAGTTAGGCCGGTAAATCTGTAATCTACGTGCACTTGTTTTCTAAGCTTCAGTGTGTCTGGCAAAAGAGGCAGGGTATAGCATAGTTTTCCTCAACTCCAGTGAAATGGAAATAAATGTCACAAGGGAGACATTACAGAGAAGAATGGAATGGCCAGTGCAGTGCACAGGGAGACAGGAAGCCAGGAAAGTCGAAAGATCTACTTACTGGAAAAGCATCAGAGTCATCGTTATTCATCTGAAGGAACCTTTCCGGCCTGGCTGAAGAATGCTCTGGGCCCTGATAATCACATCATTTAGAAGAAAACAAGTTTAGGTGCCTGTGAAGAATCTCTACCACTTGTCATGCATGCCTCAGGAGCCACTGGGCCAGCCTCTCACAGCACTGAGCCAGAACCAGCCAAGATTCCATGATTTTATCCCACCTAATCACAAAAGAGAGCAACCATGGTTCCAGATGATAACATTACTTTAAAGAGATACTGTAGTGGTATGCCTGAACTGGAATGAGCTGTATAGAAATTGAACAGGCACCTGAACAGCTGTCAGGTTAAAGAAGGAAAATAATAAGGATCTAGGACCAATTCTGCTTGCTAATAAACACAGAAGGGGGGGGGGTGACTCAGCAAGTTCAAAAGAGTCTTCCAACACTGTTATTCTGAGTTACCCTGTAATAGACTTGATGACTTCAATGGGCTTAAAAGGGTGTAACACTGCTTAGGATGGTACATGGAGGCAGTCGCATCTTGATACTTGCTAAGCGTGAGTTGTGCTTATACTCTTGCTTATGGTTCATGCATCCTTTTGTACTCAGAAACAAGCCCCACTGATTTCAGCAGGACTTTCTCAGACACAAGCGTCACAGGATTGCAACCTTAGCTACTAAAATCTTTTTCCCCTCAGTTGTTCTCTTTTGGGGTTTGTTCTGCCTACAAAAAATCCACCGACACAAACCTGAACTTAATAATCTTCTCCCTATTTTTTTTGAAAAGGGTGTCTATTTTTACAAATGTATAGATCAAGGCTCAGAAATGGTTTTTATATGCATACAGAAATATTACCATGATCTGGGAAATCCTTACCATGCCTTCCATTCCATGGGGCAGGAGTAGGACTATCCCATTGTGACGAACCCACTTGGCTTGACCGGAGCTGATAAATTGGTCTATTATGCACTGAGCTGTATTGTGAAAGTCACCAAACTGAGCTTCCCAGCAGACAAGAGCATTGGGACTTGCCATGGCAAAGCCAAGTTCAAAGCCTAAAAAATGAAGGGAAAGGACATAAGTAAGACACAGTATATTCTACTACAAGTAAGTGGGACACACAGAAAACTAATTCGGAAGATGAGTTACAATAGTAGCTAAGACGCATAAGTGAAGAGTATGTCTCTTACATTGTTGCATTTCCATTTGAGTATCAAAATCCTTCTCTGGGTCAAAAACTGAAGTGACAAGATTTTTTTGAGAATCATTGGAATCATCACAATTAACTCCTAAATGACTGGCCTTCTAAAAACAGAAACATAAAGATCTAAGGAGGCCATGCACTGTGATGCTACCTTTATTATGAGTGAGCACAAATAGTACATCGGTGGCTTTTGCAGTGCTTCGAAGACTTGCAAAATCTATTGACAAGACAGCAAAGGGGCAAAAAAGTGTGAATCTATCATGCAACTTTCCACTCTTTTAAAACTATCCTAACTCACACTCATCAGTCTTTCCCTCTCTTTCCCTTCCCTGCAGGGGCGTGGAGTTTGGTAAATTCTGGGGGAGGGCCCTTTACCGCGAAGTGCACTTGCTCATTGGGGCGATGTTCCCCCCCCCCCGCTGGGAAAACTCCGCGCCTCCCCGGGCCCTTCCGAGGCCCGCCAGCCGCTGCTGCCGGGGCCTCCACCCCCCACTCCTTCTCTCTCCCTTCGCCGGGAAAAAAGGGAGGGAGAGGGAAGGATGGAAGAGTAGCCAGGCGGGGGGGAGGCACCGGCAGCAGCAGCTGCCAGCCTCGGAAGGGCCCAGGGAGGCATGGCGGCAGGCGCTATGTTTTCCCGGGGGGGGGGGCTCAGTCGCCCCCGGGAAATTTTGGGGGATGCTCGAACCCTTGAGCCCCCCCGTAGTATATGCCTATGCTTTCCTGGTTGATGGGATCCCATGTGTGAGGTCTTCTCCAGTTAAGAGATTCTGGAAGGATGAGGTCATCACTACAACCAATTTTTAAAAGACCACAAAAAGAGTCCTGCTGGATTATACCAAAGGCCCATCTACTCGAAAACCGAAGCAGAATCTGCACTTTCATATTATTTCTGTCGGGGAGAAGAAAAACTTCAAGAAAGCAAATTAATAAATAAATAAAAGCCACAAGGATTTTCCCACTAATGTGGTTGGAAGAATTTTTTTCCCAGGTCAAAAATTAATGCGTCTTTGGGGGAAATGGCTGTCTGTTTCTCTGGAAGCAAGGGAAAAATATCAGTAATACTTGCATATTGCTATGGGGAAATATAATGTAATGTATTGCTATGGGGAAATATAATGTAAGACAGAGCTCTTCCACCAGGCTTTCAAATAGGAGCCGCCATCGGGTGGAGAACTGGCTTACTAACATCGCCCTGGTCTTGTTGGTGTACCCCTGCGGCCTTTGTTTGCCGGGAAACTCTGAAGTCGCCATCTTTGGAAGTTGTATTGTAATGTTTAACAGTTTTATATTGTTTAATGGTTTTATATTGTAAACCTTAATGGTATTGTGTTCTGTTAGCCGCCTTGAGCCGGTTCGCTGGCTAGGCGGGATACAAATAGAATGAATGAATGAATGAATGAATAAATAAATAAATAAATAATCATAAAAATAATACCTAGTATTTACACAGCACTTTAAAGTGTCCAAAGAACTCCACATACATGACCCAGTAATCTTTATAAGGTAGGCCCAGTAGCAGCTATTATTAAACACATATTGCAGATTGGGGAGGATGGACTTAAGTGAAGCAACAGCCACCTAGTGAATTCACAAGTAAAACAAGAATTGAATTGGAGGCTTGAGAGCCAGTGTGGTATAGTGACTAGAATGATGGACTAGGATCTGGGTGACCCAGGTTCGATTCCCCGCTCTGCCATGGAAGCTTGCTGGGTGACCTTGGACTTCTCTTAGAACTAACCTACCTCACAGGGTTGTTGTGAGGAAAAAATGGAGGAGAGGAGAATTATGTCAGCCACTTTGGATCCCCATTGGGGAGAAAGGCAAAGTATAAATGAAGTAAAATAAATATACTACTCCACTGCTTTTTGATTTCACTGTTTGCATTTTTCCCCATGCACATACCTGCCAACTGAAGACACACTTCACACATCTGAACAAGCTAACTCTGGTCGATGAAAGCTGATGCCACTACATGTCTTTAAAATGCTATAAGGCTCCTTTTCGCTTCAGCTCTGAAAAGCTGCCCAACTGAGCCAACAAGCTAGTATGTAAATGGCAGGGCTGAGATGCACCCTTCTCTGTTCAGCGACATACCAGGTTTTGTTAAAGCACTGCCTTAACCAACAGCCCCCCCCCCCCCACGTTATGGCCCTGATTCGACTCCCCCTCCCAGTGGCGTACCTAGTTTAAAGGTTTAGAAACAGCTTCAGTGAAATCCTAATTCTGTGGCAGGAACTCGGGCATTACAGAATCGGTCAGAATGAAAAAAAGGAGGGAGCATGTATTATTTGCCCAGCAAATTTGTTGAGGTAGATTAATAGCAAACGGCTAGAATAGCTGTCATCGCTATGCTTCTTTGTTGTGCTGTTTCATTATGTGAGACTTCAAGCAGAGTCAGAGAGTTCCTAAAAACATAATTAAATATAATATTAACCAAATCTTTTTTAATGGCCTACCTTAACTCCAGGGTATCGCTCTTTATTTCTGCCACACAGCTATGACTAACAGTGCCTGTTAGGCAAAGCCTTGCCTTTTCTCTAAGCTTGCCCTCTCGTCACCCCCTTTTCCCTAGCCTGTTCGTATTTAAATGGGTCATTCGACTTGCAAGAGAATACATTCCTCTCACAGCAGCAAATAACATCATATAGAGCTATTTATCAACTAACAGAAAAAAGGAGTGATGAAGAGAAAGCAGAATGGGGTGTGATATTCCACAAAAGACCCACAAGTTCAGTTAATGGGACAATTACAAATTCTTGAGGCATACAGAGGCAGAAGACTTTTCGATTTCTTCTGATGGGGTGTAACCGACAATTAATTTGTGAAAAAGAAGCTTTATTGACTGGGGTAGCCAGCAATTTATATGCATTGCTACTGTTCTCAAGTCACCACATCAACCGTGACATGGCAGGGGGAACTATGTTCATTCTTGACACTTTGATTCCAGCCCTGTAAGGAACCACTTCCTTTATTCCCTTCCTTAGCATGAGGTATGCTGGTTGCTGTACACGCAAATGGATTAGAGAGAAGGGCAGGGCTTGCTTTTATTGATGCTGCAGTTACGGAGGCACCAATGACACTCTAAACTTCAGCAAAGCCTCGGCATACAGTTATACTGCCCTATGCAGTTCCTGGAAGGAAAAGGCATGTGAGGGGGGACTGATTGAAGGTTCCCTGAACAATCCATTGACTTCCTGTCCTTTTTAGCTGTTATGTACTGCCATGTGCTCACGTAATGGTGACCGCCATGTGGCCAGAGCACATGGCCAAGAAACTACCTGAGCTTCAGTCAGGTAGAACAAAGGCCAGGTGGATTCGAACCGGCCACCAATCCTGTACCTAGGTTTCTCCCAGGGAACCTATGAGATGTAAATAGACTGATAATAGCCTATCAGGCCAGTTGGGCGAGGTCAGGGGATTGTCCCTGACCAGCATAAAAGGAGGGCTTCGAGCCCTGGGTTGTATGCTTCATCCGGACCAGCAATAAAGATCTAGCTTTTTCACTGTTCCATGGACTCCTGACTCCAATACTTATCAGTGGCGACGAAGGTGGGATCCCGATGAGCGTTGGAAGAGGGCATTCGCTATGACCACCAGCGTGTTCTCTTGACAAAACTCTGTTAGCCTTTGCCCTGCTTCATTTTGTTCTCCAAGGCCAAACTTGTCAGTTATTCCAGTTACCTTTTTACTTCCTACTTTAGCATTCCAGTCCCCTATGATGAGGAGGACATCTTTTTTTGGTGTTAGTTCTCTGGGGTGTTGTAGGTCTTCATAGAACCGGTCCACTTCAGCCTCTTCTGCATCAGTGGTTGGGACATAGACCTGGATTACTGTGATGTTGAATGGTTTGCCTTGGATTCAGACCGAGATCATTCTGTCGTTTTTGAGATTGTATCCCATTACTGCCTTTTGCACTCTCTTGACTATAAAGGTCACACCATTTTTTCTACGGAATTCTTGGCCGCAGTAGTAGATATAATGGTCTTCTGAGTTAAATTAGCCCATTCCCATCCACTTTAGTTCGCTGATTCCCAAGATGTCGATGTTCAGTCTTGCCATTTCATTTTTGACCACATCAAGTTTACCTTGATTCATAGATCTTACATTCCAGGTTCCTATGCAGTATTGTTCTTTGCAGCATTGGACTTTCCTTTCACCATCAGACACATCCACAACTGAGCATCCTTTCGGCTGTGGCCCAGCTGCTTCACTCTTTCTGGGGTTACTTGTACTTGCCCTCTGCTCTTCCCCAGTAGCATATTGGACACCTTCCGACCTGGGAGGGTCTCATCTTCCAGCACCATATCTTTCAGCCTTTTGTTACTGTCCATGGGGTTTTCTTGGCAAAGATACTGGAGTGGGTTGCCATTTCCTTTTCCAGCGGATCACACTTTGTCCAGTGCAGCACCTTAAAGACTAACAAAATTTGTGGTAGGGTATGAGCTTTCATGAGTCACTGCTCACTTCTTCAGATAAGAAATGAGAAGAGACTCAGGAAAGTTCATACCCTGCCACAAATTCTGTTAGCCTTTAAGCTGCTACTGGACTCTTGCTCTTTTTTTACTGCTACGGACAGACTAACACGGCTGCCCATCTTGATCTATCTCAGGAATTCTAGATTAGTCTCTGAACTACATGCTCCACCATTCCAATGCTTTTGTTAGTGGCTTTGGAATAAACATCCATATACTAGCCTGAATGTTTTCCCTAGCTTCAAAAGAAGGACATGAGAAAAAATATTATTGTTAAGAGTGCTCAATATGTTCTACATGTAAATATATTTGTAATAAACCTGAAAGATTTTTGTGTGATATACCACTTGACTTAATTAATTAATTAATTATCTGGAAGTATAAGCATGGCAGTTCTGCACAGACACGTGATGGGCTGCTCTACCATGCTCAACTGCCCTCTTACCAAAAAAAAAGTGACCCTTTACCAAAACTTTTCTGGCCACAGGCCTGTCTTCCGGTTTGGGAACAGCCTGTATTTTCCAAGTTAAAGAGCACTGCTATGGGTCCTGCCTGGATCCACAGTACACCAACAGGTTTATAGCTAGCCCTGGCCAATACCTCCAATAGCTATCATCTGTCATTCTGAGGGCTCTTTAATGTTAGTTCATTTGAACAGTTAGATTCGAGTCCAGTAGCACCTAAGCTGTTCATTTGGTTATTTTTTATTGATTTTTAGCATTTTAATTTCGCAAACTGGATCCCAGTTTGTCGAGAGAAAGCTGAGTTTATAGATATGCTAAACAAAAACAATTCCCAGCTGTGTTTTATTTATTTATTTTTATTTATTTATTTATCGCATTTTTATCCCGCCTTTCCAGACACTGGCTCAAAGTGGCTTACAGGAATAAAATACCATAAATGGTTTACAGTTTAAAACAGAAAATAAGCATATCACAAATTAACACAACATATACACAACTTGTACTGATGGCGATTTGAGTTCAATGGTAAAAGCAGCAGCAAGGGATTCGGCCCACTGCACCAAGGCGATGTTATCCTAATTCCCCCGATGGCGGTCCCTAATCAAAAGCCTGGCGGAAGAGCTCCGTCTTGCAGGCCCTGCGGAACTGTAGCAAGTCCCACAGGGCCCTCATGTTCTCCAGGAGCTTGTTCCACCAGTATGGGGCCGCCACCGAGAATGCCCTGGATCTGGTGCTGGCCAGCCGAATGTCTTTTGGATCGGGGAGAGTCAAGCGATGTTGTGAGCTTGACCTCAGTGCTCTCTGGGGCACATATGGGGAAAGGTGGTCCCTCAAGTAGGTAGGCCCCTGACCATATAGGGCTTTAAAGGTCAGTACCAGCACCTTGAACCGGATCCGGTATGCTATAGGCAGCCCATACAGTAGCCTCAGGACAGGCCGGATATCGTCCCGCACAGAGACCCATCAGCAGCCTGGCTGCGGCATTCTGCACCAGCTGCAGCTTCCGGATCTGGGACAAGGGCAGCCCCATGTAGAGAGCATTACAATGGTCTAATCTTGAAATGACCATAGCATGGATCACTGTAGCTAGGTCGTTGCGTTTGAAGGAGGGAACCAACTGCCTAAACAGCCGTAGATGGTAGAAGGCTGCACTGACAGCGGCTGCTACCTGGGCCTCCATTGTTAGGGAAGCATCCAGGAGCACTCCCAAACTCCTGACCCTCAGCGCTGGCACCAATGGTGCCCCACCGAAGGACAGAAGTGGGATCCCTACCCCCAATCTGTTCCGACTCAAGCACAGAGCCTCCATCTTCTTTGGATTCAATTTCAGTCACCTCAGTCTGAGCCAGTCCGCTACGTCCTGAAGCGCCTGTTCCAGGTCATCTGGGGTAGAGTCGGACTGGCCACCCAACAGCAGATATAGCTGGGTGTCATCTGCATATTGATGACACCCAAACCTGTGCCTCCAGGCAATCTGGGCAAGGGAGCACATAGAGATGTTAAATAACATTGGGGACAGCACCGCCCCTTGAGGAACCCCACATACCAGTGGGTACCTCTGGGAGGTCTGTTCCCCGAGCGCAACTCTCTGTCCCCGATCCTGGAGAAAAGAGGCAAGCCACTGTAAAGCAAGCCCCCGTATCCCCAAATCGGCGAGGCGGTGGATCAGCAACTGGTGGTCGACCATGTCGAACGCTGCCGACAGATCTAACAGCACCAGTGCGGCCGTACCACCTCAATCCAGATGTCTCCGGAGGTCATCCGTGAGGGCGACCAGTGCCGTCTCTGTCCCATGGCCTGGCTGGAAGCCGGACTGAAATGGATCCAGCATGGAAGTGTCATCCATAAAGCTCTGAAACTGAACTGCCACTGCCCTCTCCAATACCTTACCCAAATAAGGCAAGTTGGACACCGGTCGGTAGTTGACCAATACGGCTGGGTCCAGAGATGGTTTTTTCAAGAGGGGACAGACCATCACATCCTTGAGTGCCCCCGGGAACAGCCCTTCCATGAAGGACTTGTTGATAATCTCCTGGAGGGTGCCACATAACCCCTCACGGCCCGCTCTTATGAGCCACGAGGGGCACGGGTCAAGGCTGCACGTGGTTGGGCGTACAGTTGAGAGCAACCTGTCAACTTCCTCCAGGCTGAGTGGACTGAAATGATCCAGAATGGAACCAGAAGACGCGCATGGAGCCTCGAGTTCACTCATTGTCTCAATCGTGGCCAGGAGGTCACGGTGGAGTAGCAGGACTTTATCTGCAAAATAGCTCACAAAAGCCTCACAGCCGATATCCAGTTCCCTAACATTTGGCCTGCCCTGTAGAACAAACAGGTCAGTCACTATGCAAATGGAAGGAAGGCAGCATGGAATGGCCTGATCCTGCCAGATCTTGGAAGCTAAGCAGGGTTGATACTTGGAGGGGAGACCACTGCCTTGAACGCCCTTGCTTGGGGTCACTGTAAGTTGGTTGTGACTTGACAGCACTTTGCAAACAAACACACACACGCACTGCACAAAAGAATAAATGGACACCAACAGTGGCAACATTCAAAAACCTGTGCAAGATCATTTCACTATTTAAGACCCTCTGCTGCTGATTTGAAAGCCAGCATTCTTCAACAAAGGAACACTACACTGAGAAACAGGTGAACACAGTTGATAGAATTAGGCAGCAGCTCAACAGGTCTGACCATTTTCTCAATCTGTATAGCTGTTAAATTGCTTTACAAAAATTAATTAGTCTGTGCAATCATCAATTACTGCTGGTATAAATAATCACTGTGCATATTTTCATACTTTTATTTTTGCATAGAAATTTTACAAATTAAGCCTTTAACTTCATGTTTGCAATTCTGGTCTTTCTGATCTCTGTGTAGTAACAAAATCTTGCTGACTGAGAATTCACTCCATGCGCCCGACAAGCTTACACTACAATGCATATATTAGTCTTTACAGCACCACAAAACTGGGGAGGGAATGCAGCAGGTTCAGTCCCAGGCTTCTCTATTTAAAAGGATCAAGTAAGTAGGTGATGTGAAAGCCCCTTGTCTGTGATACTGGAGAGCCAAGGCCAGTCAGGAGACAATGCTGGTCTTGACAGACCAATGATCTGACTCAGTATAAAGCAGTTCAAATCCTTTTGTTTTAATAGGGAAAGAGAGTGCTTCATTTGCAAAGCACCACACTTCCATAAACACAGACAGGGGTCCATTGGAGCGGGAGCGCACAGGAGCGCAGCTTTGGGAGTGAGGAGCCCAGGGGGCGGGCACATGACCAAGCCCCGCCCCCTCCTCGGCTTCCCCGAGCAGTGCAGAGGCGCAGCGCCCTGGGGAAAGCCCTGCTAGGGTCTTTATTGTTTTTAATGTTTTGTTTTAATATTGATAATTTTTTCATTGTTCCTTTTATGACTGTGTGCTGCTTTTCCAGAGACTTGCTCAAGGTGGCATATAAATTTTCTAAGTATACCATTTTTTATCTGGGCACATGGCACATAAGTACTGGAGAAATTTCACCAACCCTTCAGCAGCTTCCACCCCATCAGTTTGGTGTAGTGGTCAGGAGTTGGACTCTAATCTGGGAGAACCGGGTTTGATTCCCCACTCCTCCACATGCAGCTGCTGGTGTGACCTTGGGCCAGTCACAAGTTCTCTCAGAGCTGTTCTCTCATGAGCAGTTCTCAAAAGACCTCTCTCCGCCCCACCTACCTCACAGGGTGTCTTGTTGTAGGGAGGGGAAAGGAAAGGGATGGGTGGTGCACATGTCCTGGGTATCTCAAGTCTACTTGAAACCTGGTAGTTTCCAGGAAGCAGGAAGAGAATGAGGGTGTGTTCTTTACGCTTATTTTGATTGCACAAAGTATTGGCTGGGGAAGGGACTGGAGGAAGAGCAGGTCAGTTTCACTCCCCTGTGGAGTGGAGCCTGAGGGGTGGGTGTTGCCTTCTGACACACTTCCGGTATGTTAGGGGGCGTGGCATATGCAAATGAGTTATGCAAATGAGTTATGCTAATGAGCTTCTGCACCTCTTTTTCTAAAAAATGACCCCTGGTAAAGAGAGTGCTTCATTTACGAAGCACCACACTTCCATAAACACAGATGACCAATATTATAGACTGGATTTTTGGGTTGGAGGGGTTTGATGGAGCAGAGATGCATTTCTAAATAAGTGATCACAAAAGCATTTTCTTACTAAACACTTGTATTTCACTTGCCACCCTCACTTCAGTTAAGAGGGCCTGGGAGGGACTAGAGCACAGTCATGCTCTCAGAAGGCAGCTGCTGCTGCTTGTGTATCTGAAAAGAAGCAGCCCACTAGGGAAACGTTAAAAAAGGAAGAGGAGAGAAGGAAAGCACACAGGGAGGATATGAAAATGTGACAGTAAGAAGGCTTTGAGATGAGCACGGAGGATTTGGGTGGGGGAGTGATGAATCTGGACACTGGGCAACTAGATGGGCACGTGAAGGAGGGCAACATAGAAGCTGAGAGGCATTTGGAGACAAGGGGAAGGAGGTACAAAGCCTGGGCACCCACCTTTACCAGTGTGCATCATACCAACAGACATCTATTTACTGGAGTGTTTCAGAGCATGCAACAGCATCTGGTAAGTGTGGCTCCCGTGGGAGTGCTCCCTGGTGAGAGTGCTTAGAGCCACAGCGGCTGCATTTTGCATAGAAGAACTCACAGCACAATTCTAAAAACAAATGCCTCTTGCAACTACAGCTAAATCTCAGTGACTTCCTCTGGTAATCTCTCCCCCCTTCTTACTTGCATAGGCCATCGAACTTGGTTAAACGTGGCTGCTGTATGCTGCTAGTGGATTAAATTATGGATTTTAAATGTGTGCTTTAAATTTCCGTCCGGTTAACTTTTATGGTTTTACTGGTTTTATTGTAAATTGGCATGCACAACAAACACCTTGAGGGCCTTCGGGCAGAGACAGCCACTAAGAAATAGGATGACCAAACTAATCAATCAGTGAAAGAGGGCCTCTACAATTTTTTTTGCTGAACAAGCTAGCAGGGACTGAACTCTGAAATGGGGAGGGGGAAGCGACATTTGATGACACAAAAGCTGAAGTATGTGGAACAACCAATTGAATACCTAAATGTGAAAGTGGTTGTGTTGATAAAGTTAGTAAGAAGTTGTTCCTCTGTGCCATAGCAACCTGATACCCAGGAGCTGTCAGACCCCGATCTAGGAAACACTGAGGCTACACTGGTATTCCCAGCAGCAGGCCCAAATGTGTGGGTACCGTATGCATGCAAACATGGAATCTTCAGACACCTGTGTTCATGTGTCTCATGTGTCAACACACCTGTGTTCATGTGTCTCATCCTTTAGGCTTCATGTTCAGGCATGCTGAGGCCTGATTTGGATCAGGACCACATCATGCAGGGATGGTGGTTAAGCCATCCAGCACACAGCACCATTTTCCCAACCAGGAATGGCTCCAAGATACTAATGGGGCAAATAGTGGCTCCCCTGGGGCAACTCCAGATGCAGAGGGAAGTTTAAAAACCTCTTCCCGTGGTCTTAATCAGAACTGGGCCCCCACGTGCCTAAAAGTTGTTCTTTAAAAAACCTCTGGGTAGGAGCTTCAAACATGGATATATGGTTAAAGCCTTCAGAGAGGCAATTACAATACAATTCAGGTATTGTAAATTACCACTTAGACTTAAAGCAGCTTCACACACTATAACCGCTGGGTCCAAGTTCATTAACACATTAAATATTTGCTGTGGGAGACTCATAATACTGGCATTTTCTGCAGTGGTTATATGTAATGTTGCTCTAAGCCCAAACTAATTTGTAATACCTGTACTCCCCCCCCCCCCTTCTGAAAACCAAACACCACAAAACTAGGGAATATAGACTATATTTTAAGCTGCCTTGGGTGTAAGGAAAAAGGCAGCATACACATTTTATTAAATAATTATTATTGATAACAGTTTGAAAACTGATGATTGAGTTGCTCTCTACTGAACGTTAACGGGAGTCTTTAATTATTTGTGCCTTTAATTATTACCTATTAAAATGCACTCTGCCCAGCAAGGAAGAGTATAATTGTTCTCCGAAGAGTAATATTCACAGACATAACAGGAACCCTGTGGAGAGCTTAATAAGTACAGAATGTAGACACTGGACACATTTTCTGGCTGTGATTAAAAAAAAATTAACTTGCATGTGTACCTTTCAATTAGCAAAATATAACTAACTCTCTGACTCCTGCTGGCCGAAAACAGATCCCCCTCGGCTCTTGGTATGCTCTGCACATAGTAGGCTATCGCTTCAAACCCACCTGCAGGCACTCACTGACAGGTCTCATGTACTTGTCATTTGTGATTTATACTGTGTGGGCTGGAGACTGCAACCCATTCAGGGGCAGTATGCCTATGGGAATATCTGAAGCCTGGGTTATTTCATGGGATTTCTCTAAATAATAGGTAGACTTTACTTAATATAGGAGTACCAAGAGGAGTGCTGCCATTAGAATATTAAATCTTAATCATTATCATGTGTACAGTAGTATTTATGAACACTGCAGATTCCTGCCAAAGCCATTCACTTTCATAAAGATGCAGACCTTGAGCCCAAAAGGAATGTCAGGAGGCTCACATATTCCCAGTATGTAGCAGTTCCACTTAAAGATTGATCAAATTCAAAGATTTATAAACCTGCCTTTCTCCCCCAAAACAAAACAAAACAAAACCCCATCAGGGATCTGAGTAACAAAATAAAATGGAATCAACAAAGGATAAGAAGAACAGAAATAATAATATCTCCACCTAAAACAGTGCTGGACAAAGTAAGCAGCACACAGAAATGCCAATAATGCCACCTACCAAAAAATCCATCCCAAATCCATCTCAGATCTTCATTCCTGCACTCCTCTTTTTCTTTTGCCACCAAGTCACAACTGACTTACGGCCTCTGCATCATGGCTCTGTTATAGAGGTCCTCCATCCAAATACCAGCCCTGCTTAGCTTCCAAGATCTGACAAGACCAGGGCTCATTTCGTAGCAGGAGCTTCTTTGCATATTAGGCCACACACCCCTAATGTAGCCAATCCTCCAAGAGCTTACAGAGCTCTTCTTACAGGGGCTACTGTAAGCTCTTGGAGGATTGGCTACATCAGGGGTGTGTGGCCTAATATGCAGAGGAGCTCCTGCTACGAAATGAGCCCTGGACAAGACTGAGCTAGCCCAGGCCATCCAGGTCAGGTCATTCCAATTAGGTCTCCCCAAACGCCCTCCGAACAGTTCTGTTTTACGGGCGCTGTGAAATATAAATGGAGTGGATGCCATCCATACCTCCTCAAAGAGGCTAACCCGTAAGACAGGGGACAGTACTGAAAATGTGTCTGAATTAGTGGTGGACGATCGCACTTTGGACGATCACACGTCAGTATATGTGTGGGAAAGGGGAGACCCAGATAAATGGCATTGTTGTGCTGAGTGAAATCACGGCATGGGCTCATAACTGAGAGAGGTCGTCCAAGTGTGAAGTTCCTCAGTTCGTGAAAAGCTTCAGGTAAATACCAGTGACTTGAACTGGACCCTCCCCCACACAAAAATTGGTAACCAATGATGAGATTGCAGAATGGGAGTAATATGCTCCCAGCAGCTGGCCACAAACAAATGGGTTGCTGAATATTTTTTTTTTCTGAGAGTGTTCAAGGACAGCTCCTTGGAGAGTGTGTTAAAAACAGTTGAGCCTCCATGGATAAACGTGACCATATTGGTTGTATCCAAACACAGGGAAAGGTTTCAAGCTATATGGCTGCTAGAAAAATGCCTTTTGAGCCACTGGATTTACTTGTTTTTCTAATAACGGAGCAGAATCTACCAAGGCTCTTAAGCTCTTTATGCAGTCTGTCAAACGAAGATACATTCCATCTATTGGGGGAAGCATAACCCCTTTGTCGTCTTACCAACCAGACCAGCGTCACTTCTGTCCTGCTGGCATTCCATTTGAGTTTATGCTTCTTTAGCCACTTGACCATGACAGTCAGGCACTGGCCCGGAACAGAGACAACAGCATCTGGAGGCTTATTTAACAAGACATATAGCTGGATGTCATCGACATACTGATGACACCCCACCCCAGAGCTACACACAGTCTCATGTAGATATTGAGCCCTGCTCAGTGGTCTGCCACAAAATAAACCCCACCCTGATGATTCTTCTTCATTGAAACCACCTTTGGAGTGCAGCTGATTAGAAATAAATCACTTTAAGGGTAAACTGCCAATCCCTCTATTTCTAAGTGCCTCAACAGCCGTGAATGAGCTACTTATCTAAATTGGCAGATGGATCAAATAAAACTAGCAGGATGCATTTGCAAATTAAAATATAGATCAGAGTGATCAAAGCAGGGTCTGTACCAAAACCAGGCCTGAAGACAGACAGGAAAGGGTTAAAGACAGATAAAGAGACTGGGAACCCCTGAGAGGAAGATTATCTGACCAGGAACTCAGGAAAGTGAGCCACCTGCATGAGCCCTCTGAAGAATCCAGGTACCAATTGCTTCTGACTCTGAGCTCCCCTGTAAATACATGTCTCAGCAAACAATGAATGGGTCTAAAAGCCACACAGTGCAAGACTCCACTGACTAGAACACATTCCCTTTAAGCGCTGCCCACTGAAGGTCCATGCTGGGATTGCCCAATATCTTAAGGTTCTCAAAGCAGCCACTAGAGTTCCCTAGTTTGGATCAGGGTGCTGGGAATGAGTTAGGTGAGGTTCAACCCTTTCCAGGGGAAAACTGTCACTTTCTTGAATCACTTTAAGCCCAAGTCTGGAAAAAATACAGACATAATATAGGTACTTGTCTCCTCCCCCCACTGGGGCTAAAAGGCAGGGGGGAGGCATTTTCGACTGGGAAAATAATAACATTAACTTACACTCTCAACGTCACATGTAGTTAGGTTCGCAAGGAAAAGTTTAATAAGTCTTCATGGCCTTCTCCTTGCTAATAACCTCAGTTATACTCTGTAGCTTGTTGCAGCAAATGGTTCATTTCTCCTCGGAGCTCTCCAGCATTTGACAGAGCCTGTAACTGACCTAACATTCTGCCTTAGAGCCTATATTCACTGGGGGCGAGAACTGTAACAGACTAGGAGAATGAGCTCCCCCACTCACCTTCCACTATGTAGTTAACCTGTGAGAGCTGGTTTGGGGCATCCATGCAAACAGCCTTCTTCAAGCTGGTGCTCATGTGAAGACCCCGGTTCACATGGGAGGTTATTTGCATAGCGAAGGGGCAAGATTTGCACTGCTTCACCACCATATTACGAATGAACCAAAACTGTGACTTGCTTCTCAATTACTGGCCACCTTCTCCCTCTGCGACCCACCAGTATTTTGCCCCAGTTAAGACCCTGTGAATTATGCCCCAGTCTATGCAAAACCCAACCAGCCTCAACAGCTAGTACTATGAAATGGGCTACTGGTTACTTACCGTGAAGGCTCCTTCTCCTCAAAGGAAAGGAGGACATCTCAGTTGGTGATTCCCACCATCAATTCAGGGAGGCAGGAACTACGTTTTCTCCTTGCTGTCTGTGACATGGGAGTCACCCACCCTCAGTTCTGATAACTCCAGAAAGCAGTAAAGGCACTACACCTAGCTCTAAATACAATGAAACTTTAAAGAACCGAAACAGGTAATTAGAAAAAATTAGACAGAGAAAGAGTAACACATGTAACTGCAGAACAAGCAGCTTACATAGACAATGACTTTGGGAGGGACAAGATGTCCTCCTTTCCTCAGAGGAGAAGGACCCTTCATGGTAAATAACCAATAGCCCGTTCTCCCTCTGAGATGGAGGACATCTTGGTGGGACCTCGTAAAGCAGTGTCCCTGTGTTCTGGGTGGTTCATCATCTTCATTGGTTAGGACATGTTGTAGCAGCCTTCTGCTGAAGGTAGTGTCAGCCAAGTTGTATATATTAAACTTATTATGTTTTATGAAGGTAGAGATGGATGCCCATTTTGCTGCCTTACACTCTTCTTCTGCTGATGCATATTTAGCAAAGGCTGCATTCATGGAGGTGCTCCTCATCCAGTGGGCAGTAATCCCAAGTGTGACTTCCATCTTGTGTGACTTGTAAGCTTCGATGATGCAAGCTTTGAGGGTGGCGCTGATGGCAGATTCTCTTTTGGATGCTTAGGGTCTGGACAAAAAGACGGAAGGCAAATCTCTTGTGAACCCATGGAAGGTTGAGTTAACTTTTGGTTGGAACGTAGGGTCTGTTCTCATGTCTTTATGAAAGATGCACGCTTCTGGTTTGACTTATAAGGGTGCCCGGCTCTGATACTCTTCTGGCTGAAGCCACTTCATTCTCAACTATTTAATCGTTATCACTGGAAGTCTTTAAGCAGCATCTGGACAAAAACTTGTCAGGGATACTGTAGGCTGATCCTGCATTGAGCAGGGGGTGGACTAGATGGCCTGTATGGCCCCTTCCAACACTGTGATTCTATGATCAGTTCAACAGGGGGTCTAATAAGTGCTAATAGAATGTGTGTACCTTCCACGTAGGAAATGTGTGCCTCGAGTGGATTCTTGAAGGTTGCATCCTTAAGGAAATGGTGCATATGTGGATGATTATAAAGATTACTACCCTTCAAGGTGTATAAATTAGAGAGCAATAGAAGGAAAGATTAATTAGAGGCTTTTAGAATTGAAATAGAAGGCTATGCCTACAAATGAACTGTTCTCCCTGTTGAGGCAGGAACAAAACTGAAGGCAGGTGGCTCCCACCTCACAGACAGGAAGGAGAAAAAGTAGTTCCTGCCTCCCTCAGTGGACAGGGGGAATCACCCACCTAGATGTCCTCCGCCTCAGAGGAAGAACATGCTTAACACTCACAACTCACAAGAAGCACTTTAAGCTCCATCTTTATTGAGGAAGGCCCCACAGGATATTCTGACTTTTTAAGAGTTTCGTCCCAGAGAGTGGAAATAAAAAAGGATTCAATATACGTATCTGGTGAACATTTTGCTGAATCAGAGCCATTTCAGATGTTACAGAGAACTGCTGGGGATGTAGAAGCACAGGACATTTGCAGTATAGACAAGCACTGTATATCCCAGCAGAAGTGACCAGAGTGAAGGTTAATCTGGATGAGGTGAATGCTTCTTGGGAAAGAAGACTGCTTGGCTGGAATTGATTTACTGGTTAGGATCTCTTTAGTAAATCAAGTGAAGAGCTTGGGCGGGGCGGGGGTGGGGTGGGGAGATACTCCTGGAACCAAGCTTGTAGATGCACAAATGGGTCAGCATGGTTGCTTGGAGTGCCTTCTTTCAATTACATCTAGTTCATAATCTGCCCCTTAATTAGACTCTACTGCCCCAGCCATACTGATCCATGCTGTTGTAACCTTCAGACTGCACTGTGGAGAGGTTGCTCTGGGACACAGACATCCTCTACCTCCTCATCTGGTATGAACTCTCCCTCCTCTACCTCATCAGCCTCACTCTCTGAGTGGCCATCCTGGCCCAGTGAATTCTTGGTCACCTCTGAAGGCTCCTGGAACCTCCTTCTGGGCAGCCTTAATTGGCCAGGCTCTCCCCCGGGGATTAGGGATTGGCTGAGGTGATTGGGATGGAGGAAGGGAAGGAGAGCTGGGTCTGGGTGTGATAGAACCCGTGGCTCCCATCTGGCAAGCATTAATCTTTTCAGCTCTGTTTGTTTCAAGAGCTCCATGTGTTCTAAGGAAAAAGAGGCACTCCCGAGACTGGGTACATTACCACAGTGGAGATCCGATCCAAAACCTGCAGTGTTGTGTGTCTTTTTCGCCAGCGGCTGCCCCCCCAAAAGAATCTCCTGCCTGGACATTGGAAATGGGTGGTCCCTGGAAGGTCCTCAGGTCTTCTGCTCGACAGCTGCTGTTTCCCACCAAAAAAAGGGCTGCTGCCACCCAAAATGGCTGCTGCTCTCCTCTGAGGGACTCAGGTGAGGCTCAGGAGCTTCTTCAGGGGAGAAGCAATGTGCTGAAGAGTTGCCCCAAAAGATGTTGTTGCCGGTATCCGAGGCAAGCTGCGCAAGCATGTTGGCTCTGGATCCACCGATACTTGCAGCCCTGGACTGGGTGCCCAACAGCTCATCATCCTCCAGAAAGGCATCCCTGAAGGATTTCATCAGCAAGGACCTTCTTCGCTCCATGGCTATTCGGAAGGCTAGTAGCTGCCGCGAAGCCAATTTCACCTCTCTTCAGAGGGGAAGAGGTAGAGAGAGAAAAGAAGAAGTGACAGAATCAAGTAAAGGGTTTTTAATTATTATTTTTGGAGAGACAATGAAAACAGAAGGGTAGAGTAGGAGGAAAGAACACTTAAAGAGGAAAAATAGTCTACAGCTAGGAACTAGCCTACAACGGTGCTCTCTCTATCGAGGCAGGAAAGGAACTGAGGTTTGGGTGTTCCCACACCACAGGAAGAGGAAGAAAGTTGATTCCTGGCTCCCTGACTGGATGGTGGGAAACACCCAAGATGTCCTCCGCCTCAGAGGGAAGAGGGGGCACCACAAGGAGTAGGGCATCTGGTAGCTTTTTCCTTTTTTAGGAAAAACCAGCCCACTGCGTCATGCTTGCTGGAGTACATGCAGAGGGGAGCCTTCCCTTTCTGTGTTCAGGAATACATATAAAGTAAGTTTTATTTCAGAGGGCATTTGGCTGAGGATAAATTGTTTTGTCCCAACTTCCCGAGTTGCTTATATCTTGTGTGGAGTTTTTCTCTTGATGACTGACTGTTATACCATTCGTTGTGTTCCTGCAAATTGTTGTTGCCTTGTTAGCCACCCCAAGTTGAAGAAGGAAAGGTGAGATATAAATATTTTAAATAAATAAAGCCTAAGATATACCCTCTTCTATTTTGTCTGCTTCGAGCTCTGACAGCAAACCAAAAATTTCGGGACTGAGCACGAGAGGTACCTCAAATGTCTGGCAAAAATGCTGAATGGTCGGAATATCGGCCAAAACAGCAGGTTCGTTGCACTTACAATGTCCATAACAAGAATGCACAGACTGAGTTTGAATTTGCAGAGGGTGAGAATTTTTATGGGCCATTCTTATGTTAATTCTATTCAAGATTTCACCAGACCTTGCTGAAATATTTCAATGAACCATTTGGGTCTCTGTGGTGCTGCATTCCGCGAAGAACTCATCTGTAGCGCCAGCAGATGCTACACTTTGCTCTCTCCCAAAAAAAACTGGACTACTTACAGTGCCAACTGTTTGACCTTTCATTCAAAATAACCCCAGTATCTCTTCCTACCAGGGACCCATATCCCATCATCCTATTAATCCTAATTTGCAACATGAGAATTTGAAAACTTCATGGTCATGCTGTTTCATAGTCCACTGAACAGTGGAAACCAAGTATGCCTCTTTCACTCCAAGTTCCCTGAGGGATTCTTTAAAGAACGGCGGAAAACAGGGAAGTTTTCCTAGATAGGTTTGAATCCAATCCTATTTTTAAACGAGCATTAAAAGACTGCTTCTCCTGACTGGCTGACATGGCTGAGAACGCATGCAAGATGGTTCATTTGTTCAAAGCTTTTTTCACACATGATGCTGCTCTTTAGGAAGGGGAAATCTGGCTTTGTCAATATAAAATGGAAATCCGAACTGATTTCAGTTAAAGGACCTACAGAAATTCACATGGGATGAAAAAAATTAATGCTTATATTCTGGCTAAATTCTGGGCAAGATGATTACCTCCACGAGCTAACAAAACATTTATCTTAGTGTCCTTAGTTGCTGCCCCATGAAATAGTATGCTGTTAACCACCGCTAAATTCAACCTGGGCTATATATCACAGACAGGCTATAAGCACTGCTGTCCCTTTTATGGATATTCTGCTGGTCATTCTTGTGAATACCTTGATAATATAGTAAAATACAGACATGTGCCTTTGCATATGCCTGCCAGGTTTAGAAGTTTAATAAATCAAATCAAATATAAAATTCAGGGGTATTTCTGAAAGTGGAAGGCAAAATGCCCAGCACTAAAAACATCAACAATTCATAAAAAGGGGAAGAGAACCCACCAGAGAGAGAAGCAGAAGAATCTTATAGCTTGGTCTTGGCAGGTGGTATTAGGTATAATCAGAATAGTGGTGCTTTAAGAGGAACAGTTAGCTGTAGGGAAGATCTGAGACTGGGATGCTAGCCAGGTTAAAGTCCATGCTTCTCCCCCCTCCCTGCTACACAATGAGCATTGTATAAACCCTTCTGCAAATAGTATACTCTCGAGACAGATGTCTCTCATTCATGTGGATTCCACCCTCCCTGCTACACAATGAGCATTGCCCCATTGAAGCTGATAATTCCTACTGCAAACAGCAGGCTCCTGAGACAGTTGTCTTATCCTCTCATGTTGATTCCATGTTGACCCTGTCTACTGAATGCTGACGCAGCAACCTAAGGGCGTGGCGTGTAAGTCTGTGTATGTTTAAAAATAAACTGCTCACTGCCAGAGAGCAGACTTGAGTTTTCCTCTTCAAACTCACTTGTCTCATGTGCAAGTCCTTCAATTAGCTTATAAAGCTTCAATTCACTTCCAGATTCGAGTGGATTGAACAGATGGGTCCACCTTACTGAAAAAAAGAGATCTAGTGGCTTAACTCAGTTCAGCACGGATGTGTTCTCCAGGAGCAAATTTGTGCAAGTGTGTTTCACTGATGCTGCCAAGGAGACTTTCAAACAACGGAAGCTTCAAATGTGGAAGGAAGGACCAGCCCACCACTCGGTGCTCCCTTTCCCATCTGTGTGTTCATGTGTCACTCTGCCAGACACAGAAATGCTGAGCAGCTCTGTCGGCTTGCGCATCATATTAAATTGTTCCCCCACCTCCCCCTGACAGCAAGTAGCGTGACTGTCAAAAAAATAGCAAGAGTCTTTCAATTAATATAAATGAAGCTGCAGTTTAATTTAACATGACTTTCCTTAAGCCAACAGCCCTCAGGCTGAAGGTTTGTTTGTTTTTTTCAAGTGCTTCTATATGTCAACACACCACTTATTTTACTACTATATCATATTCCATTTATGGATCAGGCCTCCTGCTACACAAGGCACCCAAATGAAGAAGAGACAGTGCTGTTAGATTCTAATGGTAACATAACTTTGGGATGAAATTAAATGGTTAACCGCAGTGTATCTCCTTGCATATTTCTTCACAAAGCATAAATCTACATAAATACATATCTATGCAACATTCTGTGATTCTTTGGGGGCTGCCTAGTTCACAGAGAGTGGGAATATACAGTTGTTTCATTTATACTCCCATCTCATCATAAGTAATTAAAACTAGAATTACTTCACTGATGCTTTCACCAGTATCAGTGATGCAGAGTGTTCATTAACACTGTCTTATAAACATCTCCACTCACAGGTGAAGAGATTTGGCATCAAAATCCAAGTAACTGCCAGGTCACACACCATACCCAACAGAAGAACATAAATTGTATAGCTATACTAGACATTAAGGAGAATGGACTGAGAAGCTTATGGTTAATGTTTAACATAGCAGCTGGCTTTATTAAAGCAGTGGACCAAATTCAAGTACAAATTTCATGGTATTCTATTGGTGGAAGATCCAATTAACTAATCATAAGTTTTTCTCTCAACTGGCAGAAAGCCATCCAGTTCAGACAGGGGAAGAAAGAAGTCAGAGCTTCAATTTTGATCCTCAAAATACTTTTCTAGTGCAAACTACCTTTAGTGTTCACACAGTTTAAAAGAATGACTTTCAAATAACAGATTGCTCCTGACAAAGGGAGCTTTGACTCTTGCAATTTTGTACCCTGAAAATCGTTTTGGTCTCCAAGGTGCTGCCGGACTCGAATCTAGCTGTTCTACTGCACACTGACATGGCTACCCACTGAGACATTTCTCCCTCGGTAATTATTGACATAGCTGGACAGTTGGACATCCTTCCATGCTGCTTACCTGGCTGCTTGCTCACCCCACACTCACCCCAACCATCAGTTCCTTCTGCCAAAAACCTAAAAGGGCGACCAGGAAGAAATTTCACCCCAAATGTTGGTAAACAGTTTTTTAAAACTGATGAGACAACCCAATCATCACAGAGCGCCCAGGGCTCAGTTCTTCTGCACCTTAACGAACAGGCAAGTGATATTCTCGTAATGTATATGAAACCACAACGGCAAAGGCAAGATAACAGAGCCAGCATCAGTAATGGATCCGACATATAAGCAAGATATATAAACCACAATGTGAGCATGACAGATAAAATTCTACAGGGAAGAGAAGATAAGAGAAAGTGACCCTTTAATGCTGGTTGGGAGACCACAGCACATATACCCACACACCACAATACAGCTCTGTATTCAACAGTTCACAGTTCTAGGCCAGCGGTACAGAGGTTCTGTTATTAGGGCAGGGAGGGGTAATTCACCACAAACATGCTTGCCCAGCAGCAGCCCCTGCTTGGTCCAGACAAATACATGAAAGGCAAGATTCAAGTCTGATATGGACTAGAGAAGCCCCATCACTAAATTACAAAACTAAGTGACTCAGTTTATAACAAAAGACACAAAGGGAAGCATTTGAACTCCCTTCAGCACTCCTCAATACATACTCCTCTGCCTCAGCAGTCCTCTTTTATGCTTAGTAAGTAAAGAGTAGTTTCATCCCCGTAGCAAATGACTCCTGCCAGAATAACGTTTTAGTGGAACTATTACACCCCCGATGCTCCTTAATGGGTCAATAATAACTCAGCACTGAGCTCACGGCTCTGAACAGGTGCCAGCACTCTGCTGCTGCACCTGCCAGAAAAACAATTTGAAAGCTTCATTGTGCGGGTCTGTTCCATTCATTTTTACTTAATTAGCTCCAATCCAAAAGAAAACTAACGGGAATTCCCCGAGCGACTGAGAGGTTTTTTGCTTGCTCATGCCGGCAGAAATTCCAGTCAAGTGCTTAATTCCTCTCTCTTGTCATAGCCACATTTGCTTGCAAAGAGGACGGGAGGATGGTTAGGCAATATAAACCATGACTGAAGAACGCCTGGATGGTATTGCTGCCCTCCATCTGCTTGCGCCACTAACAGTACAATCCTAAAGAGAGTTAGGCCCCGATCACACGCAGAATTAGCCGCGCGATAGACACAACCTCCCAGATGGATTTTAAGGGCACGATCACAAGAGAACATCTGGCAAGCGTCCCGCACCCGTCGGCAAGCCGTTTTGCTCTGCCAGAGAAGCAGAGTGAAAAAACACCAGCGAAAATCCAGTATCAAATGGGTTGCTACGGGCCACAGACAGACTTTCCTGTGTGATCGCTCCAGCGCGCACTTGTGGCATCAGGGATAGTCTGATCAGGCTATCCCGATGCCATGCTGTTGTTTTTTCCCCCTTCTCATGTGCACTTCATCGCATACTGCCATTGGAAGCCCTCAGGGTGGAGATGTGATTCATCGATCCCCCGTTTAAGCGAATCAGAAACGAACGACAAAAAAAAACCCCCAACTCGCCCATGGTTGCATCTGATCACACAGTGGTGAGTTGTACCTGCAGCTTCACAGAACTGTGTGATCACGCAACTGCGGGTCAAATTATTCCAGTACAAATAGCCTCGCTTCCCTCCTGCTTTGTCTCACGTGTTTGACCGCAACCTTACTCCAGTTTAAATGAATGGGCTTAGACTGGAGTAACTCTCCTTAGGACTGCACTGTAAATCATCACACCTTTCACACATACCTGTGAATAGTAATCCTTCCCCGCCCCCCCCCCCCACAAAACAGTTACTCAGTAGACAATCATTATAAAAAGCCAGTTTTCCCCTGTGGTTACAGTTAAAAGATTACCACCAATCAGAAATATAAAAAGGGAACTTGTGGCACCTTAACAACTTGGCTTTTGTGATAAAGTGGACAGTAGTTCACAAAACCTTCTAATAAATCTGTTAATCTTTAAGGTGCTAGAAGCCTCCTTTCCAAACTAACACCATTAACTAAGCAAAAAGTGCTGAAGCAAATGAAGACACTCAAAAGCCCACAGCCCAGAGGAGACCAAGTTTTGGACAATGGTGAACTCTTACAGAATAAAGAGGTCCTTTTGTTTTCTGTGCAGCAGCACAAATGGCACAGAAGTCTTCTTTTTTCACTTACAGCGCAGTGTAGCAGTGCCTTTACAGCAGAAACAAGTGTGATTTATTCACTTTATACAGGAGTTGCTACTGCCTTCTACAGAAAGGCTCAAAATTAATTCCAAAATGTGCAGGACATTAAAAAAAAGAATCCATGGAGGAATATGGCTGCACGCCTAGACAACAGTTAATTGTTGGTTTCTCAGCACAGCAGCTCTGGAGTACCCCTCCTGCAGGAAGGTCAAAACAATTCGAAAATGTGAGGCAAGCAACGCATAGGGGGCATACATATGCTCAGACCTACTAAGCCTAAGGGCATTCCAAAATTATCTATTCCTAGTGGAAAGTCTCAGTAGCAGAAACAAGACTTAACAGGACCACTGAATAAAAACTGAGCTGGACCCGGTTAATTTTTACTGACATAGCAAAAGCAATGTGAGAAACCTTTGCCTAAGATGTTATATTTGGAACATTTTGAATCATTTTAATTTCTCCTCCGCTAAGATACTTATATTTACTGGAACTATGTACACCCCCCTCCAAAAAAAGGATATGATATTCAAGAACTCACAGCAGTTGCATTTATGATGATGCATGAGGTGACTACATGCTGCATTGACATTTAATGTTAGTCAGCTTGGTGGCACAGATGCGGCACAAAGGTGGAGTACAAATTTTGTAAATAAATACACACAAACATTCAGATCACAGTAACAACTGTTGAACACACACACATAAGAAGCTGCCTTATACCATTTAGCAAGCTCAGTGGCCCTCCAGCGTCTCCGGCAGGGAAAGATCTTTCCAAACAGTAACTACTGAAGGTCCTTTAATTGCAGATGCCAGATGCTGAACCCAGAACTTCTTACTATGCAAAGCAATTCTGCCCCTGGGCCATGGCCTCCATGCTTTCCAATGAACAGGGAGTTCAGTTTGTATCTCAGAGAGTCTGCGTAGAAGAGCGTGTCTACACTAAATGATCCAAAGGCAAGGGCATAATTTCCAGAAATAAAGACGTAAATCGAGCGTTTAAATGCAGGTCAACTCAAAGCACAATTGTCTCTTGACCCAAAAAGCCGTACAACCTCAAATTTTGCAACTCGTTTATTTAATAAAAGGAAAAACTATTGAAACTCACCCAAGACTCCGTATTCTGAAAGTGAGCTATTGCACACAGTGTAGGGGGCTTGCTGCTCCCAGAGGTGATTCATGGGTACGCAGGTCCTTTTGTCCACATCTTGGTCATGAAGCACATGGTGACGATGGCTACAAAGATTTTTTAGGAAGAAGTCATTGCTTGAAGCATATTTTAAAGGTATTCAAAGAAAAAGAATGAGTGTTTGTGTTTGAAGTGTCATAAGGGCTTTCCTTTTCTCAATAATCTTTACGGCTATCTTGTAAGGTAGCTCACCATTGTTATCCTCATACTGCAGATGGAGGACTGAGGCTGACAGTGAAGGCTACCAACTGAGTCCATGGTTGGGGAGAGATTTTAATTGGAGTTTTTCTAGCTCACAGTTCACACTTCCTAGCATCTTCCTATGATGTGGGCACTATTTGTGGGCACTGCCACCACTTCAGGCTTCTTCTTTTAATTCCACAGAGGTACTCTCTAGTATACCTTGGGAGATACCAATACGGTAGGGCAGTTAATATAGTCAAGGGGTCAACATAGGGATTGATTTAGGAAATGGATTTATTAAGAATTAAAGAACAGCATAAATTTCAAGTGAAAGTATACTAAGCCAAAAACAAACCCAAGAAAAGACAACATTAACTCAAACTACTTTCCCTTGTACATACCCTTTGTAGACGCAGTAACCTTTTTACTTCTGTTACATTTGTATCCACCACATACGCTTTCTTGGCAACTCCATTAACAGAGTTTCCCTAACATAGTTTTCCAGTTACCTCTCACAATCTCACCCCCACCTCAGGGTTTTCAAACTTCCACCAGTCAGGCACACGGCTTCCCATACTGACCAATCACAGGCAAGCCAAGCAGTGACTGATTTCCAGTTCCAACCACCGTCTTCTAAACTCACAGGGCAATTGTAAGCAGAGTTACACTCTTCTTAATACATTGACTTCAGTGGACCCAGAACAGTGCAACTCTGTGTAGGATTGCTTCGTTATAACTCTCAGCTGATTTCTCCCTCTTCCTTTTTTATTTGACTACTTGTTAGTTCCCCAAAAGCCCTCATTTTGGCACACTGTTCCACACTAAACCATACTTTTCTGTATATTTGTAAAAACTACATTTTAAACAGTATCCACAAAGCAAGGATATTGTTCAGTGCACCTAAAAGACCATCTAGATTGACATCTTCTGCCAGTACAGTGGCAACACGGGTTAAGAGCTTTAATTTTTTTTAACCACCAAGTATTCAGTTTTTATGCCTTCTCTCAGGCATTACAAGATAACTGTGGAGTCACTGCTGCTCAATATATGAAGCTTTTAGTGGCATGCAGCTACACTCCATAAAATATGGTGGAAGCCATTACACAATGGGGCTGCTTTCTTTCAAATTATAATTAGCTAAGAAACTGAATTGCTCATCATCTTGAGTTTTGTATAGTTTCATATTGTGCACTGGCTTCCACCTCCTTGAGCACTTCTCAGGACCCTGGCTTGTAAGAATTGCAAAAAAAAAAAAAACCCTCCTGCCCATCCCTCGCACATTTGTTCGCTGCTGAGAGCTCTCTGGAGCTCCATTAATCAGCATTAGAATGGTGCACCAAGGAACATTATCAAAACAGAGATGACTGAAGTAATTACTGTAATCCATTAACTCCCTAAGCAAGACTAACTGAGTGAAACACACCAATATGTTCAAGCTCTACCACCACTGAAGAAAGAAGGGCTATTACCCTGATAATAGCTATTCTGTGGTGCATACCCGCCGACGCTGAACAAATTGCAGGCAGCAGTTCTGTTCTAACCCATCTTAGGAAAAACCGCTCACAACTCTAAGCAGAAAGTAGTTAACACTACAAAACCAGGGGCCAGAGTGTCAAACATTAAAGCACCACGATAGAAGGGTAATTAAGATAAAATTTTTGTTTGTTTGTTTACTCTCTTCTTATGAAGACTCCCAAGAGTCATGTTATGCATTACACAAAATGAGGTGGCAGACAGAAGTGGCAGAATTCTAGACTGCCCTTCTTCAAATCTCAAGGGTGCAGGAAAATCTGTTTTTTTGAACGCCCCCCCCCATATATCTCTTAACCAGAAAATCAGAAGATTGAGACTGAGAAGGGCAGCTGTGAAGGGGCTAGAAAAGATTCTTAAGGGCAAGGATGTGTTACTGGCAACCAAGATCAAGATAATTCATACTACAGTATTCTCCATTATTATGTATGGGTGTGAAAGTTAGAGAGTGGAGAAAGCTGATTCATTTGAAATGTGGTGTCAGAGGAGAGTTTTACAAATTTTGTGGACCGCCAAAAAGACAGGGAAGTGGGTTCCAGATCAAATCAAGCCTGAACTCTCCCCAGAAGTTGACAAAAGATGATTAAACTAAGGCTATCGTTCTTGGGTCACATTATGAGAAGATAAGAATCACTGGAAAAGGTAATAATGCTAGGAAAAGTGGAATACAGCAGGAAAAAATGCAACATGATTGACTTAATCAAGGAAGCCATGGCCCTCAGTCTGTAAGAACCGAGAAAAGGGGGGGGGGGCTCAACCCAAGATACAGCTGTGATATATGAGGGTCAAGCTAACAAAATAAGTTACTATAAAAATACAAATATTTATTACGGTGTACACATTAGTAAAAGATAAAATAGGTTAAAAGAAATAATCCAAATATCACTCTTAAAACTTTCTACACACAGAGGTGATAGTTTTACATCTACAATTGATGGGTATACCTTATTGTTAGCCGAATTGCTTTAATTTAGTTCAGCAATTGGCAGATAAAACCGGGTTCTTAGCCAACTATACCAAGGTCCCGCCCCTTCCAGGAGTTCCCAGTAAATAGGCATTGAGGCAGAGGTCAGTTTAATGATGTTTACTGTAAAATGTTCTTCAAGCATACAAAAACAGAATCACACACACAAACACACACGTCCTAAGAAGCTTAAGATAGAAAAACAGCACTTTTGCATGAGCAGGAGATTCATTGGTTGGGAAATACGTTACCTGTCCTGGAGATAGGCTATCCGTTCCAAAAGAAGAATTGAGGGGTTGAAAGGAAAAATGGGGAGCGTGTCCTGAACCGGCAGAAGCACACTTCTCTCTGTCTGCACAGACCAGAGATCAAAGATGGAGGGAGGGTACTGGGATAGCAAGCTGGACTCAAGAGGGATAAAAGCAGATAGGGGTCGTAGAGGCTCAAGAGAGTGATTGCATGGTGTGCAAGATCTTTTATTAGGTGAGTTTTGGAGCGGGCTGTGCTAAGCACATCCCACTAACACACCTACCAGGTAGTTCGTCCCTTCAAACCCTATTATTGGTCAAAGTAAAAAGAGGAGGGGATGCAGAGTGGTGGTCAATATTGCAATATTGCAACACTAGAGGCTAAACCGGAACTGGGCAAGTCAGCAATGAGTCACTGAGCCATTCCATTGTTCCTTAATGGCCCTAGCCTGGCCAGTTGATGGGCGAACGATTAGTTGCCAGGTAACTTCACTTAGCATAATCCGTGCAGGAATGTTGGAGGGGGCTGGGGGTTGCCTAGCGCGAGGTGACAGGAGAACCCTTTTGCAATGAGGTCCTTGTCTCTTTGTGTGAACTATGTCGGGTGCCTGCTTCCCGGAATGGACTGGAGCCTTTCACAGCAACGAAGAGTGCATGTAGTCCTTTAAAGCATAACATCCCAAAGTTCAAAACTTATGAACATTAAAGTCCATAAGAGCACATGATGTGCCTTGCTAGGCAACATTATGACCAGTCGACCATACGTGTTTCAGCCCCTTAGGGCCTTCCTCAGTGGTCACCATTACTATTGTAAAACAACACACATCCAGAAATAAATATATGAAAGAGATTTTCTTTGGAGCCAGGTGTTGCTTTCTCATGTAATTTGCAATTGCTAAAAGTTTACACAGTAGGGCCACGGATAATCTCTCATGGTAACTGAACATGCTCTCCAAATTGTTCTAGTAACAAATATCCAATGTGTCTGGATGTGTGTCTCTTCCATCAAAGGTAGTAATCAAGTTGAAAAGAAAAGAAAATCTTTTAAAAGTTTTAAAGTAGTCTTTTCCCCAACATACTAATTTAGCACATGAAGGGAGCTATCCAGATGGCTGACCACTCAAAATATCAGGGCTAGATTTGAGTGCAGTAGCATCTTAGAGACCAATAAGATTTTTAGGGTATAAGATATGGGTATACCATACAAAGGGAAAAAAGGGTTGCACTTACGGTGACTGTTATTCATCAAGTGGTCTTCTGTGCAGGCATACATATGGGACTGCACCAGAGCCACAAGGATGAACTTTGACTCTCTAAAGCTAATACCCCCAAAGTACCATATAGAAACATGGTGGCAGCAGATGTACAGAATTAGTGATTATACAATAAGTGGCTAATAACCCCCAAATTTTGCTGGCCTCAAATCTAGCTCTTCCACTGCGGACCAACATGGCTACCCTCTGAAACAATCAAACTATGATATCCTGTGGGCAATCTGAATTGGCGCTGTTTGCAATTTTACCACTTCATTCCATCAGTTCATTGTGCATTACGTCTAGATCAGTGCTTACATTCTAATCCATGTGGCCTGGCTGAGAGAGGGCTTAATTCAGTTACCAGGAGTATGGGAAAGAGGAAGAGTAGAGATAGTATGGGAAGGGGGACTGATGGGGGAATGGGATCCCACCTGTAAGTCCTCACTGGTCCATGCTTATAAGCCCATAATTTTGGCAAAGCCTCAGGCTCAGTTCACAATTGAATCTGTAGGACGCTATAATATGAACAGCTGTATTATATTACTCACCTGAAAGTGCCTCTTTCCACATCCTGCCCGCTCAGCCGGACATGGATACCTTCTTTCAATAAAGACCCAAAAGCCATGTACTCCCCCAAGGCCCAGTCAACAACTCGATTCTTTGTCATTTCCAGTCGACCTTTCAAAATCCGAGAAAGCCCTAAACAGAGAATCAGGGGAGAAAGAGGCAAATGGGCAACTGTATCTCACACGTACTTGTCATACCACCAAGTTATCTGTGTTTGTTTCAACGTAAAGGCAGGATCATCAAAGAAGCATAAAATAAAAGAGAATGAGACACACTGAAAACTAAAATACAACCTTCTGGAGACATCTCTCTGACTCCTCTCTCCGTGTCTTGGTTGCATCTGCTAATACCACATGGCTTTATCAATCCAGTCATCTAAACTCAGTCATAAGACAGATACTTATCGTCTGTCCCCAGTTTAGTACAGTTACATAACTAAGCTCCTGCTGTATTTCCACTCTAGGTCCTAATAATTTACTCTGTCCACCTTCTTATGCTTCTTACGTAACTAAATGTTCATACAACACATCTTCTGCCTCAACATGGCATATATCTTTTCCACTATGGTTTCAGAATTGACTATGGAACTGAAACAGCCTTGGTCACCCCAATGGATGACCTGATCTGGGACATGACTAATGGAAGTGTAACCCTGTTGATCCTCCTGGATCTCTCACCAGTTTTTGATACCATCAATCATGGTAACCCTCTGGACCATCTTTCAGGGTTGGGACTGCGAGGTACTGTTCTGCAGTGGTTGCAGTCCTACCTCAAAGACAAGTTAGAGATGGTAGTGCTGGGGGACTGCCTTAAACCCTGGTCTATGGGGTCCTGCCAAGTTCCATCTTGTCCCCCATGTTTTTCAATATTTACATGAAACTATTCAGAAATATGGGCTGGGTTATCACAGATACGCAAATGACACTCTGCTCAATCTCATTCTTCAAGCAGATACTAGGGAGGCTATGGTTTCCAGTGCCTGGAGTCAGTTTTGGTGTCAATGTGGGCCATGAAGCTGAAATGTTATCCTGACAAAACAGACACACTACTAATGGGTGCAAGGATTCACCCAGGAATTGAGAAGTTGTTTCCTGGTCTTGATGGGACTGCACTCCCCCTAAAGGAGCAGGTTTGTAGCTTAGGGATGCTACTGGACCCAGGCCTCCTGTTAGATATGCAGATAGTAGCAGTGGCTAGAGGTACCTTTCACCAGCTTCAACTAGTAAACCAGATGTGGCCTTTCCTGGGCAAAAAAGATTGTGTCACAGTGGTGCATGCCCTGACAACAACTTTATTAGACTGCTGCAATGTTCTGTACATGGGGCTGCCCTTGAAGACTGTTCAGACTTCCGTTGAGGAATTATGGCAGGTTAACATCTTTGTTTGTGCAGAGAAGCATCGTGGTTGATATAATCCCTCTGGATGAAAGAGAGGTTGTGAGATAACCCACTTGCTCTCCAAACAGCAGCTCCCTATGAGTAATCTGTTAAAAGTTTTTTTCAGGGTTTGAGCAGCCAGGAGGCCTGGACATATATTTATGTTCATAACTGTGGTGTTTAAGCCTCGCCATCCTCTTTTCTCAGCTTTTTCAGGAAATAATTAACTTTACAGACAGTGATTTTCGCTACAACAGAGATAAGACTCCTTGCAGTGAGATAAACCTTTTTTTCGAGACTATAAAGATAAAAATAGCCTTCAAGAACTTAATAACTCCTTGCAAAAAAATTAACAAGGTAAAAGATATAAGAAAGTTTTAAAAATGGAACAAAGGGTCAGTTACTTCATTTCTATTTTATTTATTTTATTACAAAAGTGCTTTGGGACAAAGCTGCTAGCTGAAGAAAACCAGACCGGAACTCTGTGGGATTGTTGTTTGTTTATTGCCCAAGAGTGTGCCTAATTGGACAACTTGCCATGACAAAGATAAGAACTTTAGCTATGTTGTCTCCTTATTTTAAAAAAGAGGCACGAGGCAAGGTTGTTGCCTGTCCCCTCTTTTATTTATTTTAGCTCTTGAGCCCCTAGCTGAATTTATTAGATTACATCAAGGGATACCAGAAATACAAATATTGGACCAAGAACACAAAATTTCCCTTTATGTGGATGACATAGTTTTATTTCTTACTAAACCTTGCAGTTCCTTGGAGATATTACATAACGCCTTGCAAGAATTTAGTATGATTTCAGGTCTTTCGTTTAGTAAGGAAAAAACTATTACTCATCCTATTCATTTACAAGCAACTACAAAAAGCTGGATGGAAAATACTTTTGGTATAATAGATTTCATTAGACCATGGCATTATTTAGGTGTGTATATAGCAAAAACCCAAGAAGATATTTTGAAATATAATTTTACTAGAGTTCATAGAGTTAGGAACACACTAAAATAATGGGACTCTAAACAATTAAACTGGGATGAGAGAATTCAACTACTTAAATGTTTTATTATGCCAAAATATACTTTTTTATTCAGAGCCCTTCCCATTCTGATAAGAGCAAATTTACTTCAGAAATGTCAAGCAGAGCTGAATAAATTTATTTGGGCCAGAAAACGAGCGAGAATACAAGCTGCAACTTTATATAGAGCAAAGAAATGTGGAGGCTTGAGTATACCTAATCTACAATGGTTGTATGACACAATAAATATTAATAATTTACTCATAGGGGCTACAGCAGAGAAATCACCCAAATGGTCACAAATCGAGATGGCTAAGTTAAGTCCTCTCTGTTTATACAATACACTTTGGAACACTAATATTCTGAAAAAATGTAAACAAGATCTTAACCTATATTTATATAATTCTCCTCGAATCTGGAACAAATGGAAAAAGGTTTTGGCTCCTGACATATCAAGCCAATCATCCTACATTAACCAGGCATGGTTTGTACCGGGCCAACATCCCCAAAATTTGTCATTTTTTTGATAAACAAAAAATATTGACAAAAGAACAGTTAGAAACTAAACTTGGACATACAATCCATTGGTATAAATACCTTCAAATTAAACACCTTTTAGAATCTTTTCCTATAATAATGATGGCGCAGAGACCTTTAACGGTTTTGGAGCAGGCACTACAAAAACGCTCACATTGAACAAAAAGTTATACTGCATTAATATACAACCAAATTAATACTCACAAGGAGCATATTAATACTCCATATTAAAATGCATGGAATAAGGACCTACATAGGACTTTAACTGATGAAGAGTGGCAAACAATTTGGGAAGGATATAGTTTTAATTCTAACATAATTTCTGTCACTACCCATATGTCCAAATTACTCATGCGATGGTATACATCTCCTTAAAAAGTTCATACTATTACCAAACAATATAGCCCGCTATGTCCAAAAAAATGTGGAATGCTGGCTGATTATTTACACTGTTGGTGGAACTGCCCGGTTATTCAAAAATTTTGGAAAGAAATAGTTTTAAATATTAAGGGAATCACTGAAGTGGAAATACCTTATACCCCTGAATTAATTTTGTTAGAATGCTGGCCTCAACCCAGATCATACAAAAATACAGAACCTTTAATCACAATTCTTTTAGCAGTAGCACATCTTCTTATAGCTGCCAAGTGGATAGAAAAATACTCCCCAACTATTTCTCAATGGTTCAATAAAATTTGGGACTGTTTTATTATGCATAAGATCGCCTTTTCTGTTTCTAACTCACCACCAGAAACTTACTCAAACAAAGTGGTAGCTTTATGGTACTCAGTTATAACCTTTTTATTAAATAAAGAGATTTTTCCGAATAACCCTCAATACAAAACTATGGTTTATTTCTGAGGTATAGGAGACAAAAATTTCTCTCTCCTTTTTTCTTTTTTGGTATGTATAACTAGACTGATAATTCAGTTGGAAATAGGGTAACAATGTTTGATTCAATGTTGTTAATTGACTTTAGAAGTTGGCTTTGGATTTGTTCAAATGGCTTTATGAAACTATATGTATATTCTTTTTTAGTGCCTGGATTGTTCTGTTGGAAAAGTTTTAAAATTTAATAAAGAGATAATTTAAAAAAAACTATGTTGTCTCATTGTCATGGTGATGTGACTAGAAGCTGTGGAAAGTGGAAGTGTTGAAATTACAGAAGCTGTTTCCCTTGTTTTTGCTTGTTAGAGACATGTTTGCTTCTAGATTCTAATTGACAATGGCAATTACCAGGAGGAAGGGTTAGACTGATCAACCCACTGAAAACATAGTTACACCTGAGTTGTTCGAGACTCCAGACGATCAGATGAGTAACAAGATAGATGAAAGACTTGTAAAAATGAAAGAGGAGATGAAGGATGAGATTAAAAAGTTGAAAAGTTCTATAAAGCAAATATCTGGAGAGGTAAAACAAATTAAGGATAAAGTGGAAACTCTAGACTAAGACAGAAGCGACAGATAGAGAGCTGGAAAGAGAACTAGATAAACTGGCTTTAAAGGACCTGAGAAAGAATTTTGCTTAAAGTTCAGATCCATTCCAGAGATTTCTGATGAAATTATCAGAGACAGGATTGTCAAAGTTTTGGCCATTTTTTTTGGATTTGGAAGAAGATATGGATTCTGAAACTGACAATTCAAGAAATGTCCAACGGGACACTTTGGTACATTTTGTTAGAAAGAAGACAAGAGACCAATTCTTGCAACAGCACTTTATATAAGACTATTGTACTGAAAGCAATACCTATTAGAATTTTACGTAAAAGAAAAAATTACACCTTCTCAACTAAAAACTAGAACGGAAAAGGATCCCATTTCGATGGGACAAATTGGAAAGCTTGCTTCTTACTTTCAAAAAGGTGAGAGAATTTCTAAAAGGAACAGAGACCCAAGAAGTGACTACACAAAATCTACAACAGGAATTGGAAAAGGACGACACTGAAGCAGATGATGCAAGTATTGACTTTTCTAAAGTTAGGATTTAACTATGGATTACGAATGCTTAACACGGAATACAAATGGAGCAAATGCTCCTCGAAAGAGAAAAAAAATCATCATTTGAAAAAGTTAAAACAACATTATTTGCCTACAAGAGGCCCAAGAGACTCATATTAGAAAAAAAGGTATAAAATACTTTACTTATAAAACATTGGGAGAAGAATTTATTTCGACAGATATTAAATCAAAAAATGGAATTGTACTGTATATTAACCCTCATTTAAAACCAGAATTGGTATTGACAGAAGAAATTAATTTACTTGGGGTTAAGACTTTGGTTTTGGGACTATATGCACCAAACAAGGATAAAAGGATTTTTTAATAAATTTATGGATAAGCTGAAACCCTTAAATGGGGTACCCACATAGAATCCACAAAAGCTTTAGCCCTTAAGACGATGGGAGTCATATTGAGATTCTACTACTCCAGAGGTTGTCTTGTAGATCCAGCACTGAAACTCTTTGTTAGTAAAATAATTTCTCAATTATTGTATGGTATCGAGATATGGGGATGGAAAGGTCATTTACTCCTTAGGTTAGAAATCATTCAAAACCTATTTATGAGACGCATCCTGGCATTTCCAAAAGGATAAGCTGATAGTTGGTGTCTGATGGGGGACTGGAATGGTGTGATTTCTCCGCAATTGGATATATTTTCAGATAAAAATATTAAAATTAAGAAAACTGCCAAAAGTTTTTTTTTAATTTTATGGACAATCTGGGACTGGTCAATATATGGAGAAAAATAGTAACTCGAGAGAATATACTTGTTTTCAGAAAGATATAGATCTTTTTCAAGAATAGATATGATCTGGACTTCTAGAGACTTAGCTACTAAGGTCTCTAAAGTAGAGAATTTACCAAAGACTTTTTCAGATCATAATCCTGTAAATTTGGTTGTTAAAAGAAAACCTAGCACTTTAAGATGGAGATTAGATGAAGCATTGCTACAAAAAGATGCAATTGTTTTTTTTCCCCAAGTTCTATTTAAGTTTATTGAGAAAAAACAAAATTGCTACAAAACAGATACAGGAACATTCTGCAAAATTTTTACAACATTGTACTTTATAATTACATTTTCCCCTCTTTGCAACTTCATTAAATTTCCTAACTTATGTGTGTGTGTGTGTGTGTACACACACACACACACACACACACACACGCATGCATACATACATACATACATACATACATATACACACGCTAGGAATAAGGCCCGTGGAAATAAATACAACGGGCTCTAGAAAGAGGTTCTGGGAGAGTACCCCAGCCTTGGGCACTCAGCATCAATTTGCTGTGGTGACCTCAGCAAGGTATAATCACAGAGTCCACCATTTTCTCCAGATGAACTGATCTCTGCTACCTGAAGAGCAGTTGTAATTTTGAGTGATCTCCAGCCTTCACCTGGAGATTGGCAACAATTGTTACCTAGGAGGAAATGGCTGATTTGGAGGGTGAAGACTATGGCATTGTACCTGTCTGAGGTCCCACCCCTCCTCAAACACCACCCTCCCCAGGCTCCACCCCTCAAATCCCCAGGAATTTCCCAACTTGGGGTTGGCAACCCCATCTCCTTCCCAGCTAACCATCAACCTACCGTTATCTGCTCCTCTGACTGCGGCTGACTTCTGCCCTCCCTCCTGGAGATCAGTTGTAATTCTGAGTGATCTCCACCCCTCACCTGGATATTGACAACAATGGTTCCCCAGGAGAAAATGGCTGGTTTGGAGGGTGGAGTCTATGGCATTGTACCTGTCTGAGGGCCTACCCTTCCTCAAACCTCACCTTCTCCAGGCTCCACCCCTCAAATCTCCAGGAATTTTCCAATCTGGAGTTGGCAACCCTATCTCCTTCCAAGCCAAGCATCAACCTGCCATTAACTGCCCCTCTGATTTCAGCTTTCCATCCCCTCCCCTCTCCCTCCTGGAGATCAGCTGTAATTCTGAGTGATCTCCATTCCTCACCTGGAGATTGGCAACAGTGGTTCCCCAGGAGTGAGTGGCTGGTTAGGAGGGTGGAGTCTATGGCATTGTACCTGTCTGAGGTCCCACTCCTCCTCAACCCTCACCCTCTCCAGGTTCCATCCCTCAAATCTCCAGGAATTTTCCACCTTGAGTTGGCAACCCTATCTCCTTCCCAGCCAATCATCAACCTACCTTTATTTCCCCCTCACTGTTCAGCTTTCCATCTCCCCCTACACCTGCAGCCTCTACCATGCTCTGAAACCGACTGCCACGTCACATTGGCTGTCGTGGGGGGGCATCTCAGCAGGGTATAAAGATGCAGAGTCCACCATTTTCTCCAGGGGAACTGATCTCTGCCATCTGGAGAGCAGTTGTAATTCTGAGTGATCTCCGGCCCTCACCTGGAGATTGGCAACCACAGCTTCCTTGGCCAGGAGGGCAGGATAAAAAATTAAATCAATAAATTTCCCAGAAGGAAAAGTAACCTTTCTCTGCAATGGGGACCAAAGTAGCTTACATCATTCTCCTCTCCCTCTTTTGACTTGCAGAACAACCCCGTGAGGTAGATTAGGCTGAAAGTCTGTGACTGCTCCAAAATCACCCACTCAGCTTCTACAGCAAGAGCCTGGATCTAGCAGACCCTGCTCTGAAGCGCTGACTGCTATGTTTAGAGTAGCCAACCTCCAGGTGGAGCCTGAAGATCACCAGATATCACAACTGAACTCCAGACAACAAATCTCTCCCCCCTGGATAAAATAACTGCTTTGGAAGATGGGCTTTATGGCATTCTTTTTAGCTGAGGCCTCTCCCCTCCCCAAACCCTGGCTCCCATAGACTCTACCATAAAATCTTCAGGAATCTCCCTACCTGGAGCTGGCAACCCTAGTCAGGGATGGTGCCAATGAGTTCCTCACAAAGGCCTGTGAAGGGTTTCCTTCCTTTGGCTACATGGTCTTCCATTTCCACATTTATTAAGCATTACAAGATTAACATCTTCAACTCCGCTGACGCAGCCTTCAGCCAAAGAGTACTACAGCCAGCCCTAACTTCAGAAGACGATGACCCACCCAACTTATGAGGACACTGCTATGGGAGGTCCCATCAAGATGTCCTCCTCACAGATGGAGAACAGACCATTAGTACTTATTGTGAGGGGTCCTTCTCCTCTGAGATAAGGAGGACATCTTAGCCCTCTCGAGTCATCGTCAGTTCTCACTGTTCTATCTACATCTTTTTTCGTCTGTTCTTACTGGGTAATTTTTCCTGTCCCTCTCTTTTTCTGAGTTTGTTTTTTTACAGTTGCCATGGTTGGCTCAGTTATTAGAAGTGTTTGCCTGTTTTACTCCTTCGGGGATTTCCCAAACTGACTTGAGGGGTGTGTCCCACCAAGAGGACAGGAAGTGAAGTTTGGTTCCTGCCTCCCTTAAGAATAGGGTGTGAAAAGTACTGGAGTCGGGAGGCCGGTAGCAGTGAAATCAGCATGGCAGTTTATTGTGGGTCAGATGGAACATGGAAACCCCAGGCTTGAAGCCCTCTTTTATTCCGGTCAGAGACACACCTCCGACCTTGCCTAAATGTCCTTATAGGACCTCACGATAGTGGTTACATTTCATAGGTCCCCTGGAGGAACCTAGGTACCCGACTGGTGGCCTGTTAGGATCCAGCTGGCTATTATCCTACCTGGCCGAAGCTCAGGTAGATTCTGGCCATGTGCGAACGGCCACGTGGTGGTCACCATTACATGAGCACATGGCGACCATGATAGCAATACATAACAGGGTGGGAAACACCCATCAAGATGTCCTCCTTATCTCAGAGGAGAAGGACACCTCACGGTAAATACCAATGGTCCGTTTGTTTTGCTCTACTTTTCAGTCATCAGTGACCTGGATGGCACAGGCTAGCCCAATCTTATTAGATCTCAGAAGCTAAGCAGGGTCAGTCCTGATTAGTAATTGGATGGGAGTCCACCAAGGAAGTCCAGGTTGTTGTTACAGAGCCAGGCAATAGCAATCCACCTCTGTTCCTCTCCAGCTTGAAAACCCTACAGCAGGGATGTCAAAGCTATGGCCCGTGGGCCAGAACCAGCCCAACCAGGGCTTTAATCCAGCCCGTGAGTGAGCTCTCTTCTCTCCCCCCCTCCCCTGCCCATACTCACCCTTCTGAGCTTGAGCTGCTGCTGGGTGCAGGGAGCAGAGGGCAGGGCTGCCTAACTTCCCAGCTCCCTTGGCCTTTCAGTGTGTTCCTCTCTGCCTCCCAGCTACTGCTCCGGGCCTCCGTCATCTTCCTCACAGGTAGGGCCTGTGGGGCATCCCTCTACTGTGATGCCTTGTGTTTCCACTTGACATTTTATTTTAAAAATTGTCTTGTCAAATCCCACCTTTCCGTTTTAGGCAGGCATCTCTTAAGGGCAGGGGGGGAGTTTGGGACCAACCACAGTTAAAATGTAGTTCTACAAACTCTAGGAATCCAGTTTTGCAGAGAAATATTCGTTTTAACACACACATCCTCCTAATGTGGGGCTCCAATGGAATAGCAGAACAAGTGCTGAAGAGGGCAATCAAAATTATTATCTCAAACCACCCTGTAAAAACACCTGAGATCCTGGAGAGCCACTCCCACTCTGAGTAGACTGGGGGGGGGGGGAGAGAAGCTTGCAATGCTCAGCTATTTCTTGTTTCCCCCTGTGTCCTAGGCTCAGAGCATTTATATTTTTAGCTTATATTTTTAGTTTCTGCTGTGATCCTTGTGCTTCTTCTGGAAGTTTCATTTTAAAAATCCCATTGCCAAATCCCAGTATTCCCCCACCTTTCCATTTTAGGCAGGTATCTCTTTGCCCTTGGGCAAGCCATAGTTCTGTCAGAGCTGTTCTTGAAAGAGCAGTTCTCTCAGAGCTCTCTCAGCCCCACCTACCTCACTGGGTGTCTGTTGTGGGGAGGGGAAGGAGTTTGTAAGCCGCTCTGAGACTCCAAGTGAAGGGTGGGATATAAATCCAATCTCTCCTTCTTCTTCTTCTTCTTCTTCAGAGTGGGGGGGGGGGGTTTGAGACTAACCACAGTTAAAATATAGGGCTCAACAAACTCAAGGAACCCCAGTTTCGCAGAGAAATATTAGTTTTAACATCCCCCCTCCTAATGTGGGGCTCCAATGGAATATCTCAGCTACTTGGCATTACGTTTTGTGACACATATGGCCTGGCCCAACAAAGTCCCATTTATGTCAGATCTGGTCCTCATAATAAATGAGTTCGACACGCATACCCTACAGGGCGGCCATAAGTCGGCTGCAATAACAGCACTTTCCACCATCACCACTTTTCAGTTACACATGTTTGTATTTCTTTCTGATCTAAAACACTTCATTTGCATATACACATTGAATTAAGTGAAGTTGCTTCATTCATAAGTAAAAGAATGATGCATCCGTAACAGAGCTTAAAATTTCCACCCCAGTCATGAATTAACCACCGCCCTTGCTTCATTCATGGAAACAAGCAAACTCTTGCCTGTTTTGTGGAATTTCATGACTGAAGCCAACTCTCTTGCTTTTTCATGAAAAGTCTGCATAAGAGGCACTTGCTTCATGAATAAGGCTGAGTCTTCGCTCCATTCAAAACATTTTGTAAAGGCTGAATGGTTTTGGCAAAGCATTGGCAAGTGCATAAAATAAGCAAAACTGATTTTATTCTATGAATGAAGCAATTCAAAACTTTAGCCTGGATGACACATTCATACCCACTTAAGTGCCTCTTACATTTCAAGAATTTTATAGAGGTCCCCAAAACGCCAAACAGATGGTTCACTGTACTAACCAGGTAACTGTTAAGCAGTTCAAGTATGTGGGCACTTTAAATACTTGCACATCAAAACGCATAGAAACAGATTACAGAACTTCAGAATATAGTTTGTACATCAGCCTCCATATACTTTTGAATGAGTAATGATATTTAGATTTAATAAGAAAATGTATGTTAATCACATGCCACTTGGGCAGAAAACATTTATAACGCATAATTGAAAGGATTGCTATAACAGCCTTTTGGGAATTTTAATTACATAAAACAAACCCTGCTGATCAATCTCAAAGGAAGGAAAATAAATAAAAGAAAGGCTGATGCAGTCAGCTCATTTGGAAGTTTGTCTTCAGGACAGCATAACTGGATGTTGGGAGCCAATACCTGGTCCTGACTCGATCCCACCCCAACTGCCTGAGCTGAGGACAGCCGTGGCCTAGACTCACCCATGCAAGAAAAGCCAGGACAGGGAGGGAGCTGGGACTCAGGCAGATGGCTTTGACACACCTAAGGATAAGGCAGGGAGCCAGGCAGAGGTGGGGAGGGCATGATCAGGAAAGGCTGACTTGGGGAAAGCCAGAATGGGAGAGGATAAGAAGCTGCCCTGAGCAGTGAGGAGAAGGCATAGAGATGGGAAGGCCCGGGGGGAAATGGGGGAATTAGGTGGGGAAATGTTTTTTTTTCTGTTTCTTTACAAAACCCTTTTTTCCCAGAAAAATGGAAAAAAATGGCTTTAAGATTAACAATAAACAGTGACTGCTTCAGATCACCCTGAAAATGATCATTAGCGATCCTATTAACATTGCTTGTGCCAGTGTTTAATATGCTTGAACAAAAAGTCCAGCCTGTAAGTTCCTATGCTAGCTGTTAATGTTATGTGCTCATACTACCTATATTGCATGTGTCAGTGCTGTCAAGTCATAAACAACTTATATCAACCCCAGCAAGGAGCTTTCATGGCGAGGGAGAAGCCGAGGTGGTCTGCCATTGCCTTCCTCTGCAGAGTCTTCCTTGGTGGTCTCCCTTCCAAGTACCAGCCTTGCTTAGCTTCTGAGATCTGATGAGATGGGGCACACCACGCCGCCTTCTCTCCACTCTCTATATTAGCACTCATTTTAAAAGAGAGAGAATGAAGGAAAAAATATCTTCTGTTCAGAAAAGAGAAGACACACTGAACTGAGAACAGGGAGAAAGAATACTCCACTGAAAAAAATCTTACTATTTGTCTTTTCATGGGCCGTGAACAGACCTGAGTTACAAGGCGGGGGGAATTGCCCCCGCTGCGCGGCGTTTGCACGCTGCCGGAAGGAAGCCGCCCACAGCGTCCAGACTGCGGGCGGCTTCCTGCGGCGGCGTGCGAACGCCGCGCGGCTCCCCCGGCTGGCGCATGTTCACACCTGCCGGAAGCGGGTGGAACGCGCGCCACAGCAGCCGGGACACCACTTTTAAGTGGTGCCCGGCTGCTGCGGGAGGAGCGCGGCGCCGGACGCATTGCGTCCGGCCCGCCTCCTCCAGGCAGATGTGGCAGTCTGGACTCTTTGCCTCCACTTTCAAAGCGGAGGCAGAGCGGGCCAGACTGCCAGTCTGTCCTCGGCCGTGGTCCGAGCATGTCATCTTTGCATTTTCAGAAAGCAAGAGAGGTTAAAGTTCCAACCACAATAAATGCTAAGGATTAGAGGTGAGCAAAAAAAAAATTTTTTCCCCCCGATTCTAATCTATTGGACCCCCAAAATATCAATATTTTGAATATTCCTGAATACCAATATCAGTTTTGTATCAGGATTTGGGTAAATATTCGGGAAACCTGAATTTATTCAGCTCCATCATACCCTATGGGGACTGTCCCTATGGGGTATAATGGAGAAGGGATTTAAACTTTAAATGCTTGCTGAGTTCACTCACTGAGTTGTGCTGCCACAGCGCCTTCTGGCCGTGCCCAAATAAAAACCAAATAATATTGGCTTTTATTTGGGCATGGCTATTTCAGTAGCCAAATACAGATCTCTGATCTGTACTCGGCTGAATAAATACCTGAAAAATACAGATAAGGAATTTATTCAGCTCAGTATATACCGAGCACACATTTCTACTAAGGATTCCTCTCACCTCCATGGATTTTAAAACCCTCCAGGGGAACAGAGCTGGCTACGTTTCCAATGTGTGTCAGCATGTCTTCAGAGATACCAGTAGGAGGACAAGTCATACTCTTTGGTTCTCCGTCCACATTGAAAAAACCTGGAAAAGAAGTAAGATTGTAAAAACTAGTGTAGAGCTATAAGAAAGCAATATTAATTACGAATACAACTGCCTAATATCTTGATAGTTACAGGTTTGGTTCAAATACAGCAGCAAATCACACTTTCCCATGAAAATATTTCAGGTACCCCCCTATCCCCTTTTTCTCCCTGCCACTTTGAGTTCTATAACATAACTACTTACTACTTTTTTCCAAACCATACTTTTTATTTTTATCATTCTTAAAGTAAAAAGTAAATGGGATTTTGGTTAAGAGGACCGGCAGAAAATATCATCACACAGCGAAATTCTCAGTATCACTTCTTACCTGGCCAAGGTGAATCAAGCCAGTGTTTAATGTGTAGAATTTTATTATCTTTGGACCTAGCATAGGCTTCTTCACAGATCTTATCATAGTCCGCTATTTCCTCCTGTAGAACAGGGAGGGAAAATATGAAAAATACAAAAGCAGCAATGAAGGAAGTTAGTGAAGATGTTGGCTCCGTTAAGGCAATAAGGGATTAAAACTTGACCCTCAGAGCATAATTTTAGCCATATGCAGTTTGACTTTTTTATTGTAACTGCTGGTTGTTCTCTTTCTATATATCTTCTTTTCGACACTGCTCACTTTCTTCTTGAAAAGGAAAATCTCCCCAACCCAAAAAATGTGCATCAGGAACAGGGATGGCATCAGCATCAGAGAGGAGCTATAACTGAAAGCGGAACAGCACAGCAAAAACTTGCAAGTTGGGATTGTTGCTATGAGAATCTGGTGTTACTGGAATACAGTATTGGGGAGTTTTCCACTTTCCAGAATAATTTTTTGAAACTGATGAAGGTTAGCTGCTGTTTATAACAGCGAACAGCTTTTTCAAAAGAGGCAATGTCCTCCTACTCCAGTTAGTGTTTTTCAATTTTATGACTGATTAAGGCTCTTGTGGGATTGTTTTGTGCATGCGAGCTACCTACATATGAAGTGGGCAATCATACGTATAATCAACCGCAACTCCTGAGATTGCAATGGCTAAAAGAGTAGTAGTAGGAAGTGTGGATTCCTGTACCTGTAACCACTTGGTTCCATCCTCCATATCTTCCCACCAGATCACATACATGTGGCAGTCTTGAATAGCCAACAAATGTAAACCAACTCTCTTTAAATTCGCTTTGGTCTCCTAATAGTTATCCAGTCTTTAGGTCTATATTTTTTACATTCTTTTTTTTAAAAGCAGAACAGAAATTTTCTGGGCACTGCCAATCCTGTCATCTCCTGAGTTCTAAAGCACGCAAAAAGAACTTTGTTTGGGGAGAGGGTATCTCAGCTGTGACTTCGCATTGCACTACAGAGGTATCCTAAGTGCTTTGAAAAACATGGCATGGAGTCAGAAATTGACCCTCCCACTCATCCAAGACTGAATTTAGAGAAAGGGACACTGTCTTGCCTTTGACTTCATACTGTATTTCGGAGCATCTATAACACAGTGTGAAGCCAGTGATGAGGGAGGGGGGTAACTGCCAGAGGGAAAGGATAGAAGGTTGCTGGAGCAACAACATTTGGGGTCTAATCAGTTTGGTCTTTCTCTTTCTATCAGCTACATACAGTTTTTAGTCTTTAGTTGATGTCTGAAGATCCTGGGATAATTAGTGCAAACCTGTTGTGGATCTCCCAGGAAATAATTTATAAAAATGCAAAGAATAACATCTAACATACTTTAATTATTATAAAAAGAACAATCAAAAGAACAAAAAAGCAAACTAGTTAAATAATGCTGCTGTTTATGAAACCGGATCTACCAATGGCCCTCTGCTTTGCTGGCATGCTGTACCTCAAACTCCTGCAGCGTTACAGTCCCATCAGCAATCAACTTGTCAGCATACTTTTTCAGCACAGGCACCTGCTTCTGAATCTGCTTGTACATCAAAGGCTGGGTGAACATGGGTTCGTCCATTTCGTTGTGGCCTCGTCTTCTGTAACAAACCTACACACACAAGTCGTATTGTCAGCTGATGTGAAGCTGCACATTATTAAGCTGCTAATCTTCTTGTCTTTCTGAAGATTGAGCCTCTCTAGAATTCCCTACAACATTAGCGCTTAGTAGCAAGTTAATTCTTGACGAGCCGCTTCAGTGTTTGGAATCTGGTCTGAAGCCCTGCCATTAACCCTGGATGTTTCGTAAGGCTTCCGTTAAGAGAAAACCGCACTGTGCAAACTCTCAGAGGCGTTCCTCTTTATTATTGCTTCACCACCTTTCATAACTGGAAGACAGCAACGGAAACAGGCTGAAACGTCTCAAATTAAATCCTGCTGCTTACCACCCAGCTGGAACTTAGGGCCCCCCCCCCCCCAAGGTCCAAATGGAGTAAAATTAGGCCCTGTTCTTGGGCTGTGTCGACGAAATACTGCTAAGGAAAAGCAGTGACAATGAACATCATAGTACCATGTTCAGTAAGTACCAATACATTTACAATCTACTCCAGAAGGAATTCAAGGGCCAAGCTCCAAGGAACTTTGTATGCATTTTCCTCAAATATTTCTGGGTATGCACAGGGTTATGATGAGTTTCCTTTCCCACTGCTGCTCCTTGTGCTGCAACGCTTACTAGTCCGGAGAATCTGCCAGAGAGGCTTTTCAGGGGGAGATAAGGGGTTGCAGCGGGAAGGGTGAGCACAGAAGGTCCCACTGCACCTCAGCCGAAATAAACAGGAACAAGACTTACCAGATCAATAACTACATCTTTATTGAAAGTGTTTCTCCACTCTGCAGCTACATTGCACACGTACATCACTGCTTCTGGGTCATCAGCATTCACGTGGAATATAGGCGCATTGACCACCCGAGCAACATCTGTCGGATACGGAGATGAACGTGCCATTCGTGGATCGGTAGTGAAGCCAATCTAGTTTTGTAAATAAATAAATCTAAAATTCAAGATACTGACATTACAAATTATTTGTAAGCTTTGGGTTTCCTCCCCCTTTTTAAGAGCTGAAGTTTTACTTCGTGCATGGTTAATTACGTGGCAGGTGATATGCTTTTCAGTTAGGACAAAAAAGTTTTGAAATGCTGCCATATTTCATGTTTCCCCCCACACCCTTGTTTAACATAACATTTTATTTTTAACAGGAACAGTGACGATCATTTCATGGCAATTCGTATTTGATTTGGGCAAATGTAATAAAACATCTTGCATTCTAAGTGCAGAATGATCCATGAGCAGCATTAAGACACTGCTTGTTTCCTTCCCATAGCTTTCTCCACTCTTTCTGGACACATTTCCAAATTCTTCATTTAAGCTGATGCAAGCTGGGGAGGTTATCAGTGTAGCCTTTCTGTCGCCACCTTCTGCACTGCCATAGGAAGAGAGGAAGGTATGCTTCTAGGACCATGGAGCTCACCTTCATCCTGAGAGGCATGGGTCGGGGAGGCAAAGGGTATAGTTTACACCTGTCACCTACTTCCATGCCACAGACAGCAGAAAAGGCAGCAAGCCTCAGTAGTGCTGGTACCACTCCTGGAGTTAGCTTTCCTCCCGGACACTGAACGTGAGTGTCAGAAAGGGAACAGGGTGAGGCAATGCTGGCTGTGTCTTCCCATGCTGCTGGTGACCAGGACTCCAGGGAAAGGTGAGCCTAGTGGTAGCATCTATGCTGCTGGCGCTCACCTGGCATGCCTGGGTGGAAATGAGTGCCAGCCATACCCATCCCCTCTGCCCTGCCATTGCCCCACTCCCCTCCCAAAGCTGTGGCACCCCAAGCAGCTTCTCCTGTTGCTTGTCAAATGAATTGGGCCCCCACTTCCAGACTGCTCCCTCATAAGGCCGCCATGTGGCAACGCAGCCGCACAGGGGCTTCTCCACAGATTATCATGAAAGCAACAGACAGGAGGCACACCGAGAGCTATTAACGAAAGCTATGGTCTTAAAAATGTCTTTGATTTTTTTTTTTACCTGATTGTTAACCACAACATGAATGGTGCCATTGGTGGTGTATGATGGGAGGTCACTGAGATGAAAGGTTTCATAAACCACTCCTTGTCCAGCAAAGGCAGCATCTCCATGTACAAGTATAGACATAACCTAAGAAGTTTTTGTTTTGTTTTTGAAAAAAAGGACAGCCTATCAGCAAGTTTCAAATAAATACAGATCCCCCGTTTTCCCCTGAACATCATACAAATTGCAAATAATCAGCAGCTTCACTGAAATCACTTTGGACAGCAAGCTGGGCCAAATCCAGTTCTCTGTGAGGTACCCCTCCCCTTGCACTCTTCAGAGGGAAGGAGTATAAGGCTGCACAAAATCTATTCCAGCAGGACTTGGGAGCTTGCCACTTTACTACACAGGAGTTGGGACCTTGGCCCCCTGTCACCCCACATTAAAATGTTCTACCAGAAACACAAGACAAGCATTATTCGCGCAACTTTACTTTTTTCCCTTCCGTATCCCCTCGATAAAACTGCTCGGCTTTGGTCTTCCCTTGTACAACAGGATCCACGGCTTCCAAATGAGATGGGTTAGCCACCAAGGAAAGGGTGATATTTTTACTTGTTGCCCGGTTGATCCTCTCATGGTACATCCCCAGATGATATTTTACATCTCCCGAGCCCTAAGGCACAAGAAACTGTGAAAGGATACATATATGCTGTGAAGAGATTAATAACTTAAAAAGATGATGTGCCTCATATATCCACATTAGACTGAAGAAGAATCACACACATTCTGAATTCTAGGTTTTTTCCTACTGAAAGCAATTTAGCTGCAGGGGGAAATCCCTATGTAGGAACACCCATTAGAACATTTAGCATTAACTGTTAACTACCAATATCCTGCTGTATCTCACCTCATCTGCTGCTTCAAGCTTTGGGTCAAACTGGCAAAAGATTTGCTCCAGTTCCTTGCGGATAACATTGGCCAAGACATTCAACCTTCCTCTTAGAGAAAATAAGTTTTTTAAAACAAAAAGACATAAAGGGTCAATCAACAAATATCAAGAAACAAAATTATATGCTCTCTAGAAGAAACATGGTTGCACTGACCTGTAACTGATATTCAATGAGTGTCTTCTATGCAGGCACATATGGGACTGCCTGAGGACAGGCTTCCTGCAGAGAAGTTTCCAACAACCAGGGGTCATTTGGACCGGAGCGAGGCGGAGCAAAGCTCCGCCAGCTCAGGAGTGGCCACTAGGGCAGCCACGGGCCAAATCAGATTCTCTGATCTGATTCGGCCTGCTGCTGAATTGCCGCCGAAATTCGGCGGCAACTTTAAAAGTGACTGGAGGGGAGGGGGTTTGAGGGAGAAGCTCCAAACTTGCAGGGTAGCTGCTGGGGCCTCTCCTCGAAATACCCACCAAGTTTCAAGAAGATTGGACCCCCTGGTTCTCATTTGCTCCCCCCCCCGAGGGAACTTATCTTATAGTGTTACTAATTCTATATTGTCATTGCTATTTTATGAAACAATTTTGAAATGTTGTGTCCTTTATTTCTTCCCCCCCAGTGTGTATATGAATTTTAAACTTTTAAAACAAAAAATAATAATAATTTTAAAAGAAGCCTGTGTGCTCTCGCCTTCATAAATGAGATGGGTAGACAGGACCTTTCCTTGCAGAATCCCCTCTGCATCCCACTGCCTGGAACCAACACTACTGAGTTTTAGCCTCCAGGTAAGACACTTTTTCCCTCCTAGGCACTGAGTTGCTGTTGCTTTTAACTGGGATTAATGATATTACTATTGTTGCTTATTGCTAAGGCTGTTTTATTGACCTGGTTGATTTTGATGCTGTTGGTGTGTGCTACTGTTTGCTGCTGGCTTGTATTGTTAACTGTGCTTCAGGGTTCTTATTTTCCTGTATTTTAAATTCTTTTATAAGTGGCATCAACAATCTTTGTTTATAAATGTAAGAATAATACAATGCCTTTGATAATTAAAAAACAATAAAAAATTTAAAAAATCAGAAAAGTGCTCTTGAGAAGTCTTAGGCAAAGGTAATGGTAAAGGTTTCCCTTGCTCGAAAGCCAGTCGATTACGACTCTAGGGATGCGGCGCTCATCTCTGTTTCCAAGCTGAAGACCCAGCGCTGTCCAAAGACATTTTCGTGGTCATGTGGCCGGCATGACTAGACACCAAGGCACATGGAACTCTGTTACCTTCCCACCGAAGTGGTACCTATTTATCTAGTTGCAATTTCTTGCTTTCGAACTGCTAGGATGGCAGGAGCTGGTACCAGAGACGGGAGCTCACTCCATCATGCAGCGCTCCGGTCTCAAACTGCTGAACTACTGATCTGCAGTTCAGCATCTTAACCACTTAGGCTACAGTAAATAAGGTGGAGAATCTGCAGAGGTGTTCTGACTATCTCTGGAACGAGATCTTGTGCAGATCTGGCATATTTTATGCAGAGGTGGATATGACTCTTCTGGAAAGGCCCCACTGGACCCAAGGAGGTATGAACCAGGGAGGCATCTGGTTCCAGTAAGGAGGGCAATTCCAGTCAGGCGTTTCCCATGGAAAAGTGCCTGAAGCCAGTGTTTGCCACAATGACAAGTGGAGTTCTCCGTCGTCATCTGAGGAGTGATGTTCTCTTGGCGGTGGTGACAGGGAGGGAGTATGAGGCTTCCTAAAAGCAGTTGCATCTTCTGGTGATGGTTGGTCTTGGAGTCGATGAGGTTCGCACCGGTGACGGGAGTGCGAGTGTTGCTCCGCTGCCATAGAGCGTTGAGGCAGGAACTGCAAATGTTATCTTTGAGGGGTCGATGGCGAACAGTTCTGACAGTGTTGAGAGGGAGTCAAAGAGTCTCAGGACCGACTCCAAAGTAAGTAAGATGTTTGTCGACGATGTGCATTCGAGGTCGAAGCAGTTGAGGAAGGCATGAGCGTGACTTTATGGGGTCAATTGTCTGTCAGCGTCGAGCCCTTAAATTTTTTCTTGCCCTTTTTTGCTGGCAGTTCAGATACCACTCTGAGGCTCCTGGACCAGTGTTTCTGAACGGGACCTCAAATGATCATCAAGAGCCTATTCAACTAAAGAAGTTTTGGCCCATTTAAGAAGGGAATTCGGTGTTGGAACCCCAAGAGGTTTTTCCCAGAGGGCAGTTTTTAACCATAAGGCTCATTCTTGTCAGGCCTTAGGGGTAAAGAGGGTGCAGGCCTTGCAAGCGGCAAAATTATGCCCTTCACCAAGGCACATCAGGCACTGAGTGTACTGATCACTGGTAGCCATTTTGGTGCCACAGGCAACAAATTTTTTAAATAAAGCCATTCTCAGTAGTATAAAATCAAGGAGTGAGCTAAGTTGGAGAGAAAAATATTTTCTTCAACCTTTTGAGGTAAGAGCAAAGCTGTTAAATGTCCTTCTTCCATGGTGGCAGAAAAGGGACTGAGGGAAGAGTGCTTCCCCTTCCCTCATCACATGACCTTTGGGCGGGAAAAATCAGCCACTCCTTACTGAGGGGAGGGGGAGCCCTTTGTCAATAAATTCTAGAAGCTGCTGGAAACTTCTCTGCGGCAGGCCTGCCCTCAGGCAGTCCCATATGTGCCTTGCGCAGAAGACACGAAGACGAACAATCCAGTTTTGTCTGAATCATTTCCACATATATCATCACCTTAAAGCTTTACCTAGCTTTCCATTAAGTTTATTTGGATCACTTCCATTACCATTTTACTTATATAATACATTAAGGCGCAGGAAACACTTTAAAAAAAAAAAAGTTAAGTAGAACAGCAATCCTAAGCAGGTGTACGGAAATTCCTACCCAGGACTGTTCAGTGGGGATTGGTGACAGAAAGTGCCGACAAGTCACTGCTGACTTACAGCAACCTCACAGGGTTTTCACAGCGAGAGACCTTCAGAGGTGGTTTGCCATTGTCTGCCTCCACACATTAGTTCCATGAAAATGTTCAAAGTGGCTTACCACCTTAAAAACTAAAAATAGGAAGGGCAAAGAAATAGGGAACAAAAAATACTGAGGGGGAAACTAGTAGGAGGAAACTGTTCATCAGTGAAATCCAAGGAACACTTTTCTGGGGCTAACCCCCACTGAATAGACCTGAGTAGGATTCTGAGTAAACCTACTTAGGATTGCTCATTAAGTTGCAAATTATTTTTAATTGAATGTTGAAATAAAGACTGAAGGAAAGAAAGAAGAAGTTATTGTGCCTAGTTTTTGAAAAAGAACAGCTCGCCTACAGAAAGAAGTGACAGGAAAAATGACAGCTAGACTTGGGTCCAGGAGCACCTCAGAGACCAACAAGGTTTTCAGGGTGTAAGCTTTCGAGAGTCACAGCACCCTTCATCAGATATGAGCCAGAATGGAAATCTGGGTCCTATCTCAGTCAGGGAGACGTCAGTAATGTTACCCAGAGAATGAGATGAACAAGGAAATCGAAACTTTTTTTTTCTTGGTGGTTTCCCGTCCAAATCCCATTCAAATCCAGGGCTGACTGTGCTTAGCTTCTGAGATTTGATGAGATCGGGCTAGCCTGGGCTATCCAGTTCAAGGTGGTCCAAAACACAGGGGGAATCAAAGACAGTGTAGCTGGTGAAGGTTAAGCTATTGAGAAATTTTTTCTCAAGAAGTCTGACCTGTGTCTCCAACAGCAGTCCTCAAGAGATCATATTTAAAAAGGTAAGGCATTTATGTAAAAGATGCTTGCCTTTCCTGTCTGAATTTACTGAGCGCGTTCAAATGTCAAAATAAACTACAGTTAAACCCTGGTACTCCTCTTTAGCCATGTCCAATTGCAGCCATTCTGTCTTTCCCTACATAATCCCTGCATTTCTTGATTCTGCCATTCAGCTGTTAACAGGAACGCCCATGAATTCTCAGGACTTCAGATATAAAATAAGGATCAAGCCTTCCTGCCTTACAAGGAATCTATATTGGCTGTCTAAGAACTCCCAGAGGATCCTCTGTAATTACAGCTTATGTTTCAGCAGGGCCATGCCCTTATTTCATCAGCCTCACTAATCCCATTCTATATCCAACCTCAAAATCAGGCTATCAATTAGCACTGTTTGTCACATTATGCTAATGAGTCAATTGTTAAGGATCGTTGCTGCGGCATTAAATCAGGTGAGCAATTACCTGTGAGGCATCCCCATTATGACATACTCAATTCCCATTTCACTGGATTTATCGATGATCGTTTTTAGAGCAGGGATCATTACTTCACATCCTTCCAAACCGAAACGCTTCTCTGACGACCATTTCCGGGCAAGGAAATCTTCAAACCTGTCCGGGAACAGGGATGGTAGTACGTGAATGAAAGAAAACAGCCAGAAATATGATTATATCAGTTGAAAAACTTTTGGAAGAATGTCATTTAATGAAAAGGGTTTTTTTTTTAAATGAAAAGGTAGAATGGCAAGGCCAGCCTTCACATTATACGTGAAAATTGTTCCATACTGGAACATACATTGCTAGACAGAACAGAAGACTTAGAAACAACAGTGGCTGGCATAGACCCTTTGATGGAGTAATACAATGCTTTGTTATCTGTCAACAACTATACAGGCACCGGTGCCTTGAGAACCAATAATCAGAGAAATAAAAAGCTATCCTTTAATGACAGATCTACATAGCTTCTTCTTTTTTAATGCATGTGGCCTAGGGGCAGTGTATACAATTGAAAGATTTTTAAAAAAACAAATGTTGAAAGAAAAATTTATAAAGCTTAAGAATACTGAAGGCAAAAAGCTACTTCATGATGTCTTCTGGAACTACATTACCATGGGTATACAAGGAACGGTTACGTCAAAAAAAGCCCATTAATACCATTTATTTAGTATTCATTTATATTCTGTTCTCCTGTCCCCTGAGGGACTCTCAGTGCAGTTCATTCAGTTTAAAAACAGTCTAATAGGATATTAAATTCACAGTGCCATCCTAAGAACACTTTTCTAAGTGTAAGCCCTCCCCTGAACAGACATGAGTAGGATTCTGAACAGACCTGCTTTAAGATTGCTCTTTCATGTTAATTAACCGTGCCATCCTATGCACCTCTTCCATTCTAAGCCCATTTATTGTAGTAAGCATAGACTGTAATAACATAAGAACATAGGTAGAGACCAGTGGATCAGACCGGTGGTCCCTCTAGCCCAGTATACTTAACACAGCAGCCAACCTGTTGCCCTGAAGAGCCAACAGAACATAGAGGCTGAGGCCTTCCCCGATCCTGCCTCCTTGCCCTGGCGTTCAGAGGTTTGCTGCCTCAGTAGATGGAGGTTTCCTTTCATCACCATGATTCGCAGCCATTGGTGGAACTCTCCTGCATGAATCTGTCTGACCCCCCTTTGAAAACCATCTATGCTCATGCCCATCACTATGCTGACTGGCACTGTACTGTAGAACGGATGAGCTCACTGACCCACTGATTATTAATAGCTGTTCAGTAGCGAAGTCGAAGGCCCATGCTTCAGATACTGTGACATGGCAGTGGCAAAGCAAAGGTCATGGTGTGACTCTGAAGGACTATAATACTCACTCAGCAAGGGAAATCATACTGGGAATAAGGGGGAGAGGGCAGATATAACTTGCTTGTTTAAGGTACCTGCTCTGAACAATGCGTCAAAGCAGCATAGAAATATTAGGAAAAATATATTAACAAGAAATGCATGTGCAACAGTGGCAGCTCTCATCATGATCTGCCTCACCTGTAGAACTATAATCACAGTGTTTTGCTTTTTTCAAAAAGCAGCAATATATTTTTCAGAGGTTTGCATCTCTCTGCCTACCTATATTTTTCCCAGCCCTTGAAGCCAATACCTAGCAATTGAGTAAAAGTGCTTATTATTGTTGTTGGGAACCAGATTTACTGTTCGTTTAGAAAGCAAAGTGCAAGACATTGCAGCTTTAAACAAAGTCTCTATTATACCTAAGCCCCGTTAAGCAGATGAGGAATTCGCATGTAGGAAGCTGGCAAATGTGTTGAACCTGGATTCTTCAAACCACCAATTCAGGGCCCATATTGACAAAATGGCCACCCTAGCTGTTGTGGGAGGCGGGGAGGGAGCCCATTCTACCACCAAGACTGCCCTCTTGGCATGCCAGTCTTGCTATCAGTACCAATGGGCATCCACCTGTTGCTGTTCTGCTCCATTTGGTGAAAGTAGGCTCCATATGAGCAGTAAAAATCCTGGCTTAGGTGTAGGATTTCAGCTGCACATACAGAACCTGTGGCACCAAACATACAGCAAAGCACAGGTGCCTTTTGGTGTCAGACACAGGGCCAGGACACCAGATGGGTTTCAGGTCCTGGGTTAAGACAATCCTGGAATGTAGAAGTATGTAGTTTTCTCATGGCACTAGAGTTCACAAAGCTCCGAGAAAGCAACCATAGCCACCCCTGGCCTCTCACCTGTTCCCGGACCATGCAATCATTATTAGCCCATTTCCCTTTCCTTCCTTGTATTTTTGGAGATTTGCAAAATTAGATTCCGAATATGTAAACTAAGTTCTTTATGGAAGACCCAAAGGTTTACATGTTTTGAGTGGAGAAAAGGGTTTCTCTGGGATAGAATCTCTACTTGCCATTTTGGCAAACAGTTTGGCCATAGTCCTGATAATGTCCATTTATTGACAGTGCCAGAGATCACAAAGTACCAAAGTTCTGGCTCCTGTGCTGACTGACCTAAGCACACAGCAAGCTCGGTTTGTTTCTTCTGCCTGGCATTTTCAGTATGTTTTCAACAAATATGAACTGGCCATTGTCTGGTTTCTTCCTGCTGTTTTAAAACAAACCATTCTAGAATTAAGCCACACAAGCAGCTTTGCAGAATTTACACTGTAATTTATTTATTTAGCATCAGGAAGATAAATGAGAAAAAATTCTTTGTGACACATTGTTAACAGTCTGTCATTCAAATGCCATGTCAGCCTGATTATTAAAAGCATCTAGCTGAAATTCATTTCTCTTTTAATTAAACTTGGAAAGGAATGATGTACTGCTGTCTTACTAAACAAACATCACTTTGGAAGGCAAATGTTATGTTCTAGTAACAATATAAATGACTATCGAAATGGTCCAGACCAACCTTTATTGTTATGCTCGTAGGCCAAGAGAGATCCCTCAGGAATTGCATCCATTCTCCAAGGGATTTTCCCTGCCAAACTGCAGACAGATCAGTGAAAATGTCTCCATTTTGCAGAAGTGATGCTTGTCAGAAAGGGGAATATTTTAGAGGGACTGGATCCACTTGTAGAGCAGAGTTGTCATTTGCAAAGCAGGTTAAGAGCCTGCGTGCCCACAAACCCGACCTTGCTGTTTGAAAAGCAGGTTGGGGTAGACAGTGGCCAAGAGTGCCTTCTATCATATCTCCACCAGCTCTCAGCCTTCTTAAATTCAGTTGATCTGGGCCTGCTGATCTATGCTTTTGTAACCTTGTGGTTGCACTACTGTCATGCATTCTATGTTGGGCTGCCCTTGAAGACAACCTGGAGGCTTCAGTTGGTTCAGAATGTGGCAGTCTGGTTATTGACAGGAGCTAGCCAATGGGAACATACCTTGCCCATCTTAAAGCGTCTATGCTTGCTACCATTTTGTTTCTGAGTCCAATGCAAGGTTCTGGTTATGACCTCTAAAGCCCTTCACAGCCTAAGACATGCATATGTAAAGAATTGTCTCTTTCCATACATCCTGCGTGCCAAATTCAGTGCTCAACTTGTCACCTACTGGCAGTTTCCTGACTTATGGTGGCCTGCCTGCCATCAACCAGAGCCTGTACCATCACTGCTGTCACTCCCACTCTGTGGAACAGGCTCCCTGAGTGGGAGGGGGGGTGATAGAAATTTTTAGGAGGCACTATGAGGCCATTTTATTCGCCAGGACTTTTATTTGAATATAATTACTGGCATTTTTTAAACTGAAATATTTTTAATTATTCCTTGAGCCACAAGGAAAGGTGGGATATATTTCAATAAACAAATAAATATATTTACAAGGCAATCCTCCCCCAAAAAAGGCAACATGAGAGAGCAGGCATAGAGACCTTCATCCGACAGTGCAAGAAAGTAGGTGGCACTTCTGAGTGGGCACAATGTATTATTACAAGCAGGCACTGTGCTTACTAAGAGTTTGTAAGGATGATAGAATTAGGATCAGGTAAAGACACAGCTTACCATCCAACTCGTAGGAGTGAGTTTTTCCTTTCCCTAAGGATGAACCAGGATACTACATGTCGTTCGACCAACTTCCCTTTTTACTGAACAGCTGTAGATCACCTGGGATGCTGTAGTTTCGCTCCCGATTTCTCATTTGGGCTTACTTACAAACAACTATATTAATTAATACAGATTATCTGTTTGGACTTTGATTAGTTAATATCCAACTGCCTACCTTTACTGACTGGCACTTGCTCCTTCACTTCCTTTTTGGTCAGTTTGCTCAAAAGTCTTGCACAAAACCAGCAAAACTAAGAAACAACTAGAGCAATTTCTTTCCTTTATTTAGGGAACCTTGTTGTTACAATATTTGAGAAATGTTCTGCTAGGCAAATCTCATAAGGAATGCTGACCACTCCTTCCCCAAAGTACCTTGTTGACCGCACCAGTCTAGCTAACAACGTCTGTTTTTCTTCACTAGTAAATTTCATGACACCTGGAGCCTCAAATTTCTGCCGAATCCAATCACATTGCTCCACATCATTGATAAACATAAATTCCAGGCCAATGTGTTGACAATACGTATTCTGGATGGCACAAAAGACAAATTTAAAGCATGAGAAAGGAAAGGCAGCTGAAATAGATAATAAATCAGAGGAAATTTATTGCTTCATGCTTATAAGGTAACATTCCAAGGAACTAAAATATCCTGAAAGTCTGCACAGATATAATGCTACCCACACACCAACCAGAAGCAAGATATGCAACTACATGCTCTGTCTCCTGCCCTTCCCCTACCATGCTCAAAGTCCACCACCCCACCCTGCAAGTTTCTGAAAACTATCTCGGAACATTTAGAAATTTATGATTGTCTTCAGTAATTGTCAAATATGAACACCAACTTATGATTTAAAAAGAGGGAATTCACAGTACAAGAGGAAAGGGAATTCATGATCCCATGAACTGCTTCTGAAGGGTTCAGTATGGATCGTATTACATCTGTATAAATCCAACTTAAAAAAAAAAACCCTAAAATTTAAAGAACACACACAAATATGTACCAGAGCCATTTTGGTGTAGTGGTTAAGTGCACGGACTCTAATCTGGGAGAACCAGGTTTGATTCCCCACTCCTCCACTTGCACCTGGCTGGATGACCTTGGGCAAGCCATAGCTCTGTACCAGCTGTTCCCTCAAGGACAGCTTGGGAAAGAGTTCTCTCAGCCCCACCTACCTCACAGGGTGTCTGTTGTGGGGAGGGGAAGGGAAAGGAGTTTGTAAGCCGCTCTGAGACTCCCTTGGGGAGTGGAGGGCGGGGTATAAATCCAATCTCTTCTTCTTCTTCTATAATGCAATACAGCTCCAGGTCCAGGCAGTACCCTTCAGCAAGGACCCTTATATAACATGGCTAGAAAATGTTTCTGTTTGTAGCTCTGGATTAAGCATTCACAGCCTGTCGGGGCTGACAGTACTACACCAACCAGATGGACCACCTTTCTTCATATTCTTATGTATTCCAGGGAGATTTCTATAATCCACAGAGTACTTTGGAGCAATGCTCATTGAGGCCAATGGAAGGGTCTTCAAGTGCTCTTTGAGTAATCTAAAGCTATCTATGCTTGCAGACATCACTACATTTGCTGACAATGAATTCCACAATTTAATGATTTAATTAGTATAATAATATTTCCTTTAGTCTGTACAACATGGCTCACCACCAACCAACCGCATGAACTATAGAAAAGTAATGGAAAATTATGGAGTACCAACCAACTTAATAAAGAGAATAAATGGTGTACTGCCATGTATTATTTTGCTGATTTCCCTTTTTGTTGTTTCTATACATTCTGTTATATAATGTTTAATTTATAATTATGCTTGACCATGTATTCCCATTTTTAATGCTTTTGGCAAAGAAACAATAAATGTTTTACAAGAACAGAAAAAAGTGTGCTTTGAGTAATTAGTAGGGATGGCCATAAATCGAACCACAAATCAAAATTAATCACAATTTTTGTCCTGTTCATGGTTCACTAATAGAAGTTTGTGATGGTACACCAATCACAAACTTCCACAAACTTTTAAAGCAGTTTGTGGCGGTTAGTGGACGAAGCAGAAAGCAGGGGTTTAAAGGGACTTGCTTTCTTTTCTCCACAAAAGCTGCAAAAACAGCTGAGCAGCAGGGAGGCGCTACCCACCGCTCAGCTGTTTCAGGCTGTCTTGTGCAGTCCCTTTAGTTTAAAGGGACTACACAAGACATCCTGAAATTACAGCTGAGCGGTGGAGGTGCTCCCCACGGCTCAGCTGTTTCTTGGGGTGTTTTCTGCTGCTCCCTGTTGCTCAGCTGTTTTTTGGGCTTTCTGCAAACCCTGTTGAAAGGGACTGTAGTCCCTTTCAACAGGTTTGCGGGGCCATGAAGCAGTTCAGTTCATGAACAAATCTCCTGGTTTGGTTTGTTGTTCAGCCACAAACCATGAACCGAACCACATTTTCCTGGTTCATGTGCATCCCTAGTAATGAATGTCCTGTCTTGGAAACAGATCTCCTTGCAAGGTCCTTGCCTACATTAGCATAATAATGAACATGCAATAGCTTCTTTGTGATTCTTATTTAGAGCATTTAGAAGATAAAAAATGTTTAAGGAACACTTGTATTTTGTGGACCTCAAGGGCAAGAAGACTGGAAAACAGAACCATTAAATCCATCTCAGGAGAAAGGCATTCCATAAAACAAATCTCTGCACTTACCTCCAACCGCCTGATGATCTCTCGTAAAGAAAGCATAGACTCATTTCCTCCTATGAAGGTGGTTGTAGGCAACTGGAACACTTTATCCAGGTCAGATTCATATAAACCATAAAATCCTGTGGTGTATCCATTGAGAGCAACATGGCAGGAAGGAGAAAAATAGTATTTATCCTACTGCCACAGAAAAAAAATTATATGCAAGGTAAAAGAAAGAAATACCTATTAATTTCAAAACAAATAGGAGGACAAGATTTTATTATATTGCTTAAACCTAAAAGAAAAAACACACACTCAGTCCATATCTGGAATATCTGCAAACCTGAGGACAAGTTTTTCAAGATGTCTCAGGAGAATGTATGCTAATGCACTACCTGATGAGCCAAAAAAGGGTCTACTTGATCAAGTGCTGAAGGTTCATGACACAAAGATGCAACTACTCTTGCAGTCTTTGCTGCCTTTTCCCCATATATTTCGTAGCACCTTCTTCACTTATTTTTTGTATTACTCAGTTAGCACTTTGAAATCAGCAACTATCACATTGTTTCACAGTGTGCTAAAAATATATTTTAAAACTACTGTAAAATCCTCAAAACAAACCCTTTTAAAATTTTCTCTGGTGGTGGTGGAAAGTGCTGTAAAGTCAGAGAAAACTTATGGTTTTCAAGGCAAGAGACATGCAGAGGCGGTTTGCCATTGCCTGCCTCTGCATAGCAATCCTGGACTTCCTAGGTGGTTCCCCCCCCCCCCCCCCGCCATCTAAATCCAAAGCAGGGCTGACCCTGGGTTGCTTCCGAGATTGACAAGATAGGGCTAGCCTGGGACATCTAGGTCAGGGCTAACAGGTGTTCTACCACTAAGCCGTGGCCATCCCCCTTAGTTTTCTCTATATTGGGCTAAATTGTTCTTATAAGAATGAAAGGATCCTTGCTTGTATTCCTTCATCCAAGCCCACCAGTTATTTGTACATACACACACATACATAGACAGACTTCAAACAATTTATCATAAATTAATACACAGTGTTAGAGGATGATCTCATTAAAGAGTTGTCTGACATGTGGCAAAGCTGAACGTTCTCTCTCACTTGTAATGTTTACCTAGCTAACTGATGCACTGAGTCATGAAATTTTTCCCTCACTGTCAATATTAATTTATTATGAAGGATGAAGAAATCTCACCCAGTTTATCAATAGTAGTGATTAAATCCGATGGAATGAATGAATCCAAGTCTGCATCCAAGATTCCCAAGGGGTCCAACTGAGCCACATGATGTCCACGGATCTGAACAGGTTGAAATGGGTGAGAAGGGTGATGGGAAAGGCAAAGAAAAAATCATAATGCTAACAAAAGTAAGTCAAGGAGAAGAGCTCAGCAGTGTTTGTGCACCCAGGAGACAGATCACTCAAGAAGTCATCAAAAGAAATGTCATTAATCCCGAGAGAGTCCGGCTGACTGTTGTAGTGCCCTACAACTGAAAAATAAGAAGTGCTGTCACTGGATATGTGAACCATGATAAGTCTTATCTTACACAGACTTTAAAAAGTTAAAGTAATTGTCTTCTCTACCTTCACAGTTTTAACAAGGGATTCTACATTTCCAGGTTCTGTGGTCAAGGACTGGTCACACACAGGGGACTAATAGCAAATACAGGACTACGTATTGTATTTTAGGAATTACATCTACTTATATTTCAGAACAGCCCTGGGAATCTTTTCACATATCTGCTTTTCAACATTCAGTAAAATCTGAGTGAGTCTCTAAAGCAGAACACAGGTTTTCTAGAAGAACAACAACAGCAACTAAAGAAAGGCATAAAAATCCTCCCTTGGTCTCTTTGTTCATCAAATGTCTTTCTAGTAGCGCAGGTGATTTCAGATCAAACCTGGTATACAATTTGGTCACTGCCTAATAACATGTCTAATGTGTTTAATATTCATTTTAATACATTTAAAGTTTTAAGCAGGTGGTATTACACCCCCAAAGCTCTTCATCGCATCAATTCTAAAATTCCAGCTATTTGTTGGGAAAAATGCGGTCAATTGGGGGGTTATGCTCATGCCTGGTGGCACTGCCCAACATTTTTTTCCTTTTGGAAAACCATTATAGCAAAAATTCATTTAATTATTGGACATAGGCTGGTCCCATCACTTGGGTCAATTGTTTTAGAGACAGGTCTGATTTCTTTTTAAGATAAAAGTAAAAAGTTACAAATATCTATACTAATAGCAGTTGCAAGAATATCGATTGCACAATTCTGGAAAAAAGAAAAAGCACCATCTTTATACTGCTGGCAAAACAAACTGAGGGAATATTTTGTATACAGTCGTGTTGCTGGGGTGGCAGAAATAAATGAAACAAAAAGGCAGAAAGAGTCTCAAGCCACTTGGTTCCCCATTGTAGGTTATTTAACAGAGTGCAAGATAGTTCCTAAAAATCCTTTTTATGGAAACTTATTGTATTTTTAAGATGCTAATTGTTTTGACAAGATTTTAAATCAAGCTGCAGTTTGAAATAATTGTAATATATACCTCAATCTTGTATAATGCTCTGGTTACAATGTTTAAGCTTATTTTGTTGTTGCTGGTTGTATTTTTGAAAAATAAAAAATGTTATTGGAAAAAAAATGTCTTTCTAGTATGCAGCATGAAAATACTGTACCAAATATTCCTGGCATCTTCTGAGGTTCTTTACTAGGAATCCCCCAATGGGAAGATCAGATATGATAGGCAAACATCCCCGGAGGACAGCTCACTTACTGATACTACTCTCCCCCTGTACAGTACTACTCAGGGGAGTAGTTCTCAGTCAACATGGATCAAAAACAAATCCTGATACGTTTGAGCAACGCCCTGAGTGAGCTATATCTCCTAGAAATGCCACAGAATACTGACTGATGGTGATAAGTGTGCTGACAGCCTTGATAAGAGGTCTGGTATTTGGAATTATATTTGGGCTTGTAGGCTCAAGGGGAGCCTCAGGTGATGCCAAAAGATCGGGTGGTCGGCTGATTTTTCTTGATCTGTTGTAGGAATTCATTGGTTTTAACAGAGAATAATGAAGACCCCCCAAAGGGTAGATCCTCTACACTGGATCTTGTGTCAGGACAAAGAGCAGTTGAGCGGAGCCAGGCATGTCTCCATAACACTACTGATGAAGCCATAGCATGAACTGATGTATCAGCAATGTGTCTGCCAGCATTTATTTGTTGTTTGGATAACCTCAGGGCTTCGGTCTGGATCACCTTAGCTAAAGATTTTTATTCTTCAGGAAGCTATTCAAGATAAGGGGAGAATTTTTCCTCCCAGAAGAGCTGATATGCTCTCATGATCACCTGATAATTGGCTATTCTTAGGCTGAGTGAGAAAGAGGAGTAGGTCTTACGATTCAGAGCATAAACTTTCCTGCCTTCTTTGTCAGCTGGTGTGGAGTGGGAGCCCACCCTCTGCTTTGCCTTTTAAGAGTGGGCACCCCTCCTGTCGAACTCTATTCATATTCTCCACCTTGTGAGACATAGCAGGGATAGTGGAGGGTTTGTCCCAAATGGACTTGGCCATGTCCAAAATACCCACAAATAGGGGGAAGGCGATTATCCCAGGGGTACCAGAATAAAGATGGCCTAGGATTTTGGCCCTTGGCCTTGTGTTGGTTGAAGTAATTTGAATGTCCAAGGATGGGGCATCCTGATCATTTGTTCTGAATAAAATCGGAGGTCTCCACATGGTGAAACAGGATCATGGTTCCCAATGGTGTCACCTGGAGATGGATCAGATGGTAGATGGTAGACTAGCTACGGACTCCACCTGGAGATGGATCAGATGGTAGACTAGCTACGGAACGACGCACCTCCTCCTCAGACCTGGAGAGAGATGTAGAAGGATAAGCAGAAGGCATCCACTAAGATGATGCCGAGGGCCAGACTTTAGTTTCGGATGTGGAATGTCTCAGTTCTGACAGAGGTTGATACTGATCCCCACACTCCTGTGGGAATGGGAAAGGATGAAAGAAAGGATAGTGCTGCCAGGGTCCTGGAGGAAAGGCTTGTGGCCATGACAGAAGCAGAGCTGGAGCCAAAGGAACTGAGGGTAGATTCTCAGGTAAGTCAACCTGCTCTGCAACTATTTCACCTTTGGAGAGTGATGGAGTTGTGAAGTGTAAACCTGAAGGCATATGCGGTACAGGCAGCCCAGTCTAATCACAAGAAGGTATTGATCCAAAGGTCCTGCCAGATCCATCAATATCGAACACTGCCTTTACCTTTCGCCTTAGCTTTCTGCTTCTTAGGTGGCCGTTCCAACAAGGACGTCGCAGGGCCTGCTGCAGGAGACCTTGATTTTCTATGCATTGGATCCAATCTGAGATCCAACAGAATGGAGATCATTGAGGCTGGATGGGAAGGACAGCCCTCATTTGTAGCAGATCTCAATGTTGAAGGAGGAGTGTGTTCCACCGGGGCAGATGATTTAGCTGCTGGATTAACAGAACCCGATAAAGCTCTCCCCCATAAAGCGGTTTTAAGGTGCGAGGCACAATCTGTCCAGGCCGTGGAGGTGAATTGTTGGTAGATCCTGCAGACTGCCACATTATGGCTTTCCCCCAGACATAACAGACATAAAGAGTGTTTGTCTGTGCACATCATTTTGGTGGCACACCATGAACCTTTCTTGAAGAGATTTCTGCAAAATAATTTCAGCCAGAAAAAGATAAGAACCAAAGATCTATACCCAAAAGGAGTGAAGCTGGAAATGTTCTTCACAGAGCAGTGGCAAAGAATAAACTGAGGGAAAGGGGGACCACATGACAATTTGAGCAGGAAGACTGCCTCAGAGAAGCTCCAGATGCGAGGGGCTCCCCCTGCTCTGTTGCTAAGGCTCTTTAGCTAAGAAATCCTCCTGGTGGCTGGCCTGCACATACACAGTCCCAATGTAGGACTGCACAGAACAACGACAATGAAGGGCATCCTCTTCAGGGATGCTACTAAATTTCTGGAGACTTCTTTGATTTAAAAAATCCAGTTTCTTCCTGCTCAGAACAAGACCACAATCTTCTGATTTCATTATCAAAATGCGTTTGCAATTCTGCCATTAAAATTGACATGCACTGTTCAGGATTTTTGTGTCGAAACAGCAGTAGCAGAGTGTTAATACCACATTACAAACTAATTGAGACTCCTCTGGGACCAGTTAGCTCCTCCAACAATGCTCCAGCAAAAGCGATGAAGAAGGAGCCTCCCTTCACCATAAACAAACAGGAAGGGGAGACCTGGTATTGGCAAATGTGTGCTTTCTGTGTCCTCCAAGTGCAACGCTCCTCTTACTAGGTCGTTTTGATACCCACCATCTTCTGCAAAGATAGAGGATCCTCCCCTAGCCTGCCTCCTCCCCAGTTTTCATCCCAGAGAAAAAGTCTTCCACAGTTCTTATCGTAATTCCATAGCAGCTTTTACTGACCAATTGTACAGAGTTAGAGAAAACAATAGTTCTGCATACAGTCTGATGATATTTGTCTAATTCATCTTTTTAATATACAGCTATTCCCATATGAGACAATGAAAACAATTTGTTTTGGCAGTACTGTGCAATGCCAAAAGCCCTCCCCAATCACAGTACATATATGCATTAAAAACCAAGAGTTATAGGAGTTCTGTACCACCCATTGATTTATCATTCAGAGAGCACAATGCAACAGTTGGCAGAACAGTTCCAATATTTTTCTTGTGAAAATATTAGTCAGAAGGGCCTTAAGAAAATCACTGAACTGACAACATTCTGGGTATGTGATATAACGGGGACTTCGTAAGAATAAAAATATCACATAGTTTCATGGTTTATGAAAATTTCAGAAGCATAAACATTAATGAAAGCAGTTATTCCTTTTCAATGATGCACTGTAATAGTAGCATTTTCTTCAGACTTTAAAAAAAAACAGATCTGGAGTCTATCCTCCTCCTTTCCAAAATTGCCAATAGTTTTAAGCATTTATGTACTGTACACCTCTACATTCAGGGGATAACCAGACCCACAGATTCATTCTCCCTTGGGAATTCCAAAAATGTTATATCCGACAAGCAATCTTCATTCACACCTGAACTGCAATTTAACACAGAGACCTTTGTTAACATCTCCCATGCCCTGCTGGTACTGATATTAATGGGCTTCTCTTTCATATTCCACTCCCAACTGAAATTAATCATTATATTTGTCATACAAATATCAGTGTAAGCCATAAGCCTCAGAATTTATCATAAACCCCTTTATCAGTAAAGTCAAAATTCTGACAGAAGCAGGTATCAGCCCCATCAGAAATTCTGCAGTAAATTGATCATGATAAATTTTACGTTGATAGGCAAATCCGTATCAGGTTGCTATTTGGTGTAGTGGTTAAGTGCGCGGACTCTAATCTGGGAGAACCGGGTTTGATTCCCCACTCCTCCACTTGCACCTGGCTGGATGACCTTGGGTAAGCCACAGCTCTGTACCAGCTGTTCTCCCAGAGCTCTCTCAGCTCTCAGCTTTATCCCACAGGATGTCTGTTGTGGGGAGGGGAAGGGAAAGGAGTTTGTAAGCCGCTCTGAGACTCCCTTGGGTAGTGAAAGGCAGGGTATAAATCCAATCTCTTCTTCTTCTACTACTCAAAGCAGGGGGACCCGTTAAGCATATAAACTGCAGATTTGATGCCTACCCTGATGCAGATTTATCTTTTTTGATAAATACATAAAGCACAGTTCAAACATATAGATTCTAAGCATTCTGAACATCATGAACATTAGCTGTCTGCTTGAATTTGTGAAACACCATAAATTTTTCTGCTGCATTCTGGCTCAAAACAAAACGAACTGGGACATGCAGTTCTTTAGAAGGAGATGCCAGTATCCACAACTACCAACCTGGCTACCAACAATGAAAGATGGCTTTGGACACAGTGTGGGAATGCATTCAGAGATCTATCTGCCTGACTTGCCTGCTGGGCAGAGCCAGCCCAGCTTTTGGCAGCAAAAACAAAACAAAAATGCACAATATGTTGGGTAGGACAACCCATGAATAGTGATCCATGCTGCAAATGTGACAGTGCAAGGGCACTGCTGTGTTCTACTGACGTTATACCTATGCTGAGTACCGAGGCAGAGAATGGCACAGCCCTGATTAGAATAAAGGGGTCAACCATGGCAGAGCTGTTTCAAAATTCTAAGTGGAAGGAACACTCATCCACTTCGCAGACTAACTCCTTTCTAAGCCCAGGGATTTCAGTGGATCCAGAAGGGTGGAAATCTGATTAGGATGGCTTTGCAACTCCCCTAAATCTCACAAACTAGCCATTGTATACCCAAAGTGCTTCTTACTTGCGTGTGTGGGGAGGGGGAGCAAGTAGGTTGTTAAACCAATTTAGAGTATCATTTTTCTCCTCCTTAGAAAGCTCTAAAAATAAACTTTTTAGAACAAACAGTACACATATTTGAATTAACCGCTTTACCACCTGGCCTTAAGAACATTTATTTATTTAGATACTTGTACTCAACTTTTCTTCCTAGTAGGAACCCAAAGTAGTTTTATCATTGTTCTCCCCTCCTCTCTTTTATCCTCACAACCACACTGTGAGGTAGAGCACACGACTGGCCCAAGGTCATCCAGTGATCATCCCTCACAAAGTGGCGCTTCAAATATGGAACTTCCAGATCCTAGTCCTTAGCTTTGTTGGATCACTAGAGCCTCCCAATAGTTGCAAGATCACTTTCATAGAGTAATCGATGGTTCCACCTCTTATGAAATATTTATTATATATCAATTTTCCTAGTTTCAGAGGTATGTTGGTCAGCAGTATTTATTTATTTATTTATTTATTTAGATTTATATCCCGCCTGACCAACATAAGCGGCTCTAGGCGGCTCACAACATTAAAATCAATACAAACAATATAAATTAGTACATTAAAAACAGTACAATTCCAATTTCAATTGGCGGCAAATTACAATATAATTGGTGGCAATTTAAATACCAACACCAGGGCAACGACAGCTCCCCCCAGCCTGGAGGCTACCACTAACTGTTATCCCGGGCCTATGTACTTCTCTGGCCATCTATCAGTGGCCATTTCCCCCAGCGGCGGCCCCAAAAGCCTGGCGGAAGAGCTCCGTCTTGCAGGCCCTGCGAAACTGCAAAAGGTCCCGCAGGGCCCTGATGTCTTCCGGGAGCTCGTTCCACCAGTAGGGGGCCGCCACTGAGAAGACTCTGTTCCAGGTGGTAGCCAGTAGAAGAACTAGATTCAAGTCCAGTAGCACATTAGAGACCAACAAGATTTTCGGGGTATATGCTTTCAAGAGTCAAAGCTTCCTTCTTCATGGAGAGTTATATATCAGAGCCCATCTTAGTATCTTTTGCCTACCCTACTCCACTTGACCAGAAGTCCAGCACAAACCTTACAGTCAAACCATGGAAATCCAGCCACTCATTCTGCTGATGAATCATCAAACTGTTGAGCTTTTGAGATATGTTATCAACCTGTTACACAGAAAAAAAATCACCACTCACCTAATATTTGGAGTTTTAAAATGTTTTGTTATTATTTGCTTTTACATGAGTGGAATATATGTAAAACCCTGAAATAATGCAATGAACTTTAAGCAACTGAGCAAAAATTAAGATATGGCAAAACCAACAAGCCGAGAAATGGCTTCCTGTATCATGTGCTCTCCTTAGCATCAATGCCATTCAAAAGTATCTTATTAGCCACATAATTCCCTTGAAGACATTTTGGCTAGTCATTCACCATCTTGGTTTCTTTAACTGCACCACTTATATAACAAAACTACACCCAAAAACCTTCAAAAATGTATCACACAATTATTTTCTACTTACAAAAAATTCTCATAACACTGGGGAAATTGATGGCAATTTACTGCCGTGTACTTACTTGATATGCTCTGATTAATGACTGCACAGCTAAGTGGTCTTCAACCAGTTTTTCAGCTTTACCTAGAGACTTAGTCAGCCCATGGCTTTGGATAAGTGATGTTTTACCACCCGAAAAGTCTGGTAACTGAGTCTGAAAGGCTTGCCCAGGAACACTGCCAGCAGTAGCATTTCGGAAAAATAAATCCCAAGACTAGAAAGGAGAAAAGAAGACATGAAAGAAGGGGGAAAGAGAGGGATATGAAAAAACTCTTTTAGACAGATAAAAATATTTTCTTCTAACCCCCCCCCCAAATTAGTATAAATTCAATCTTGTCATTCCCTCACCCCCTCCCCTCCTGTCATCCACCTCTCAACCTAATATTCTATCATCATTCCCTCTTAAGTGCTGAATCATATCGCTGAACCTTATAAGGACAATACAAATATCATTCTCCTCTAGCTTTAGCAATATTAAGAGCTGAGAGAGGCCTAGTTGATCAGAGCCAGACTGTATGGTTGCATGCTTCCTCTCCCCAGTCTCTTCTTTCTCCCATCCTAATCTCCTCCCCACACACACACACACACACACACAACTTCTACCAGAGTTTGACAATATGTGATGAATGGTAACCATGGATAACAATCTCAGGAGTATATGGTCAGCCTAGTATAAAAAGGCAAAGGAAGCCACCCATCCATAGGCGTCAACTACGCGGGGGCTCAGGCCACCCCTGAAATTTTCCAGGGGGGACTGAGCCCCCCGAGCGAAAAGGAGCACCCACCCGCTGCCGTGCCTCCCCGCCCCCAACCACTGCCTGCCGCTAGGGCTCCCAAGAAGCCACCGCAAAAGCTCTGCCTCTGCCCGGCTCCCCCGCACCCACAAAACCTTTGCCCACAAAACCTCTGCTGCCGCCGCAAAAGCCTCCCCCCCAGCTCCCCCACACCCACTCCTCCCTCCCTCTCTCTCCGGGGCCGACTGACCAGCGTGATGATGTCACCCAGAAGTGACGTCATCATGCTGGGCACATTGACGGGGCAACACTCTAGCAATCACCCTGAAAACTCTATGGCACCAGAGAGTTTCAGGGCCACTGCCAGAGTGTCGCCCCGGCAACATGCCCAGCGTGATGACGTCACTTCCGGGTGAGGTCATCATGCTGGGCAGTCGGCCCCGGAGAGAGAGAGAGAGAGAGGGAGGAGTGGGTGGGGAGAGGGGTGCAGGGAAGCCAGGCAGGGGGGAGAGGCTTTTGCGGCGGCGGCAGAGGTGGTGACATCGTCCCGGCAAGCGCACACGAAGAACTCCTATCTCGCAGATGGCAACCCTTCTCTCTCTCTCTCTCTTTTTCCCTCCACCCTCCTTTCCCTCCTCTGGCCCAGCCCCCCCACCCCCCGGAAATTGGAAAGTCTACGCCCTTACACCCATCTATCCTGTTAAGCAGGAACACCTGAAAAACAGCCTCTGCTGGGGATCTCCACTGATGTGTACATTTATATTGGAGCAGGCAGCCCTGTACAAACATGAACCTCAGACTAGGGTTTTAAAAATTAAAGCTACATGGATTTGTGGCTGGAAACAAAGAGAGAATTAAAATCTTTAAGTACAAGATAAAATGTTCACTGTAGCGAGTCCAGTGATAGCTGAAATTTCTGAGCCCTTTTTAAAAGGCATATAACACATGCAGTAATTTAGCCTGGATATTACCAAAGCATGGACAACTGTGATCTCATTGACAGCTTGAATGTAACTAAGTAGTGATCTATCTATGACACGGATGATAACACCGCTGCCGCCTGTGGCGGAATGGAAGAGTTGTGGAATGCAGCAGGTAAAGAGAGAAGCTGCAGAGTCACGTGGCTGAGAAAGGAGGGGGCCAGAGAGCTCTGAATTCTCAGGTTGAGTAACAGATAACTGTCAGAGCGGACAGTTGAGAATGGACAGTTGAGTGAGGGAGTTGGAAAAAGCGGTTAGAAGAGCGTTAACTGAAGCACAGAGTTAACTGAGAGAGCTCTGAGGAGAAAGTGGAACCTCTTGGCTCAGTGAAATCAGCCAGGGAACAGTTCATGTGAAAGAACTGTGGTTGAATAACACTCTTAACTGGTATTCTCAAACAGTGAGAGGAGAGTTACCAGAGAGTGGGCAAGTTTAAGACCTCAAGGGTCACAAACACCAAACACACTACTCCAAGGGAACTTAAAAGGGTGGCTAAAGAAGGGCAAAAGGGTCTAGAGGAGTCTGAGAGAGCTGGGATGTCAAACTGGTAGACTCAGGAGACCAGATAAAGCCCAAAAGGTTAACCACTAAAAAGTGACAGGAGGCTGGAGTCAGTAGAAGGGTTTTGTGAACCAAGTAACATCTGAGTCAACGGAATATGATAAGCAAACAGCCTCTGTGAAAGTGAAAGCTAAGTAACTGGTGTAACGAACAACGTAACAAACTATCCTCTGTATATAAATCCCATCCCCCTGTTGTGTTTTCAGTATAATAAAGATCTGTGCTATTTGACGTTTACAAGCACTGGTGCCTGAAGTCTGTGGCAAAGAGGATACTGGACAGTGGTCCTCAGTAGATCTAGAACATATATAGAAAACCCCCGAAGAGACGACTTGTAAAGCAAACCCTGAAGAGACTAGTGAAACAAGGAACTGGTCAGATATAGAAAAGTGGGACTGATCAGTTACCTCACAACACAATAACTGAATCCAGTATAAAGAGATATACAAATAGGGAGGGACGCTACAGCTCGGTCACAGCCAATGGCCAGAGGTTGTTGGCGTTATACCGCCAGATAACTATCACACAGCCTGACCCAGAACACACCATGACTTCCATATATGTATGAGGACCATAGTTTTCTGGGATTGCCCCATGGTTGTTAGGGAGGCCATGAAACCCTGCAATTGTAGTAATAAAGGGGCCTTGAAGTAGATATTGAAGGCTTCCAGAAGCCTGGTGGTCCTGACCACCAAGTATGGTACTATCTTGGTCAGAGCAGGCAGAGAGATAGACAGCAGAGTGGGAAGTATGCTAACATAATCCTTAATAAGTTTCAAGTATCCACAGCACCAGACACAACCACTCAAAACTGGGGCTATGTCAAAGTGGAATTTCCTTTGTGCTCATCATGTAAAGCACAAGCTTCCATTTCCTTTATGCCAAACCACTATCTTTTATATTACACACATACACCCACGTTTGTGTAGTCACCTCTAAATGACTTCTCACTTCAGAGGCGCCAATTTAAATTTATCTTCATATGCATCAGGTTTTAGAACCCTACCCTTTTCTGACTACTAGCTGGTAAATCTTTAACACTTTTCCATACAACCCCTTTCTACTCCAACCAAAAGGAAAAGCCTTCAGGATCCAAACGTAGTGTCAGCTATGCTGCCATAGCTAGTGGGGGTTGGGTGCTGGAGGCTGGGTGAAGCCTGTATTTAAAACATATGTCTCTTGGTATTTTGACTTATGTTTCTTGCTCTGTGTCTTATCTCCCTGCCTGAGTCTGACCTTGGTGCCTGGTTGCTTCTTTTCCCCTGGGAACCTGTATGCGTTAGTTTAGGCAAGCTTGCTATGGTTGGCTCCTGTCCACCCCGAGGTGTCCTTTGAATTCTGTATACCTTCCCAACTTCTGCCTGGAGAGCCATTCCTGACACGAAGTGTGTACAGATGACCTGCCTTTCCTGATCTCAATAAACTGAATCCTGGTTAAGGACTGTTGTTGGGACTGATTGCTGTAGGACACATAGGGGGAGACCTACATTTGCTTGCTTGCTGAAGTATAGGTTATTTATAACCAAGTAAGGTGTGTGCCCTGCCTCACTTAAGACTGGCATCTGGCAGTGTCAGAAGCTAGTATTTTCAATCTTTTAGACTTCTGCAGTTTTTAGAAATTTTGTGCTTTTTAACAGCATGAGCATTCTGATTTTCTTTTATAATGAATCATTTTAATTTCAGATTATAATTAAGTGCCTGTGGTTTTTCCTAAAAAACTTTGCCTAGCTATGCCTGTCTTTGGTTAATGTTGTCAGGATAGATAACACTGAGAATTTTAAGATTATAATAAGGTGTTCCAATTGCTTGAATACAAATGGTGGCAGCTAATGCTATTGGACTTTTGGCTGGATCAGAGAAAAGACTGCACGTAGTTCAGTCTGCAAAAGCTCTACATGTCGCCTGTCAAGCTATGGCTTATATCCAGCAGTAATTTCCACTGATGAAATGGGTTTCCATGAGTGGAGCAGGACCGCCCCCCCCCCCCCAAGAAAATGCTCACACATGAAATGTTATTCTTAAGGAACAAGGTCTCCCCAGGAACAGCCTGAAGGGATAGTCACCACGCTGCAAAGGGAAAGGGGGAATCCGCAAAAATTGACCCTCTTCCATTCATGTAAATCCTTGGATCCAGCCAAGCCTGTATGCACAACAGATTTTTTTAAAAGTGTGACATTCCATTTCTCATCTATATAAGTATAAATTTGAAGAGGTGTTTCAAATAGGCTGAAGCAACTGGGAAACTGTCTTCAGCTGTGAGATCATAGTGTCAAGCAGGATTTCACCATGACCTAAGGTACATCACACCAGCATCATTTTTGTTGTTGTTAGTTTAAAAAAAGTTTCAGGTAGTCAGGAAAAAATTACAAAGTGAGAACAGAATGGGATGGAGGGAGAGAGGAATAGAAGACAGACCAACCTACACGGTGAAAAAACAAAAACTTGTATATTGTATGTTTTTCTACGAGAGTTGTTTTATGGAATTTTATTGTATATGAATTTTGTTGGTAGCTGCCCTGAGCCTGCCGAAAGGTGGAGAGGGCGGGATAGAAATCTAAAAAATATATATATTAAAATAAATAAAATAAAAAGTGAATTAGGATTAAATTTGGTTTGCAGATCTGAAAAAGTTAATGACCTTTTAAAGGTTAAAGTTTTAAATAAGTGACTATAGTAGCAACACTGTGACAAAACTATATTGTCACAAAGCTCCAGAATATTGTTATAATTATACATTTATGATTTATGAAGTCTGCTCAGTCGTATTACCCTACATTTCATTACCATTTCCTTATGTAATATATGTGATGGACTTAATGGCGGCGGCTGCATGGTCACTGCCGAGCACATGGCAAAGCAGGACCTGAGCTTGAGGTCCAGAAACAATAGGGCACTAGGATCCTGATTGTCCACCTATCAGAGGCTTAGGATATTCAAATGGTCCTATGATAGCCTCTGGCAGGAATCTTAGCCTGTTACCCTGTTTGGGCAAGGTCAGGGGTGCGGTCTACCTGAGCATAAAAGCCAGGCCCCTGACCACCGTCCCCCATGCCTGATCTGAACTCACTAATACAATATTTGCTGGTTTCACCGCAACTGGACTCCGCTTCCAGTACTTTTCACTTAATATTTGGACAGGGTAATATACTGTAAACTCTTAGAGTAGCAGAGACAGTATATGAAGGTAGCTGTATTCACTGTTTTAACATCAAAGAAGTCTGTTAAGGTTGAATGGCCACATGTGTATCAGTAAACCCAGTACTCAGCAATTTACTTTACAGAATCTAGTGCTAAGAATGGCTCAGCTGAAAATCTTTTTTTCATTGTAGACCATGTTTTGGTGGCAATCCCTAATACGCTGCACGCTTGGGAGTTTAGGTTTCTGTCCATTACCACTATTTTCTGTTTTTCTTTCAAATTAAAAAAACAACACCCTCCTTTCCAAGCAAACAACATCAAAGAAGTCATTATACAATCACGGCAGACTGGTTACATAGTGGAAAACAGCAACTGTTATGTAGTCAATAGCCGACCAAGCAGTTTTTGCAATTAATCTTGTGATAGCAATAACTAAGCCTTGTCAACACTCCTCCCAATGATCTATGGCCCTGACACCATTCTATGAGCAGGAATAATGACACCTTTCTCAGGGTTTGTGTCATTTCATTCCCACAGCTGTTTCAGATGCCACTTTGCACTAGTGGAGCAAAGGATTACCAGGGAGGCGAAAAGGAAAGAGCAAAGAGCCTCTTAGAAAAAGCTGACCCAAAAGGAGGAATTGAGAGGAAGGCAGTTTATAAGTGATGCTTTGACGATTACTTTTGGAAGACTTACTGTTGAATCCTGAATATGCCCGTCTGAGTAGTTTAAATACAAGATTCCTTGGCCAGAAAACTTAGATCTTTTTAGAAAATTTAACTTTGGAAGGCTAACATCCCACAGTATGGACTATGAGAGCCACTTCCAAAGGTTTGCTATATATGCTTTGTCTGTTGAAACTAAGTCTGTAATCCTATACACATAAAGGGTGGGTTTAAATGAGACCCTGAACATTTTTTGCGAAGTATCCATGCAGTGCCATATTTAACTGGGATGCTGGCATTTGCATGCACAGTATTACAATGCTAAGGTTACATGGCCTCTTCTTACTGATCCTGTCTGCAGTTCATGCCTAGTGAACAGAACCCCGCACAGGTAAACACTTTTTTTCAGGAGGGCATTTGGATAAAGGGAATGAAGTTGTGATCAAACAATTGTTCATGAGGGTGTTTTTATAACGAGAACAGGGTTCTAGCTTTAATATCTGTGAAATGTTTAGGCAGCTTTCTTCTTTTTTTATTGTTTATTCCCATGTATTATGCTCTTTTAATTGCCTTGGGTTTTTTAAGAAGAAGAAGAGATTGGATTTATTCCCACCCTTCCCTTGGAGTCTCAGAGCGGCTTACAAACTCCTTTCCCTTCCACTTCCTACAACAGACACCCTGTGAGGTAGGTGGGGCTGAGAGAGCTCTGACAGAAACTGCTCTTTTTCAAGAACAGCTGTGCCAGAACTACGGCTTGCCCAAGGTCATCCGGCTAGTGCAAGTGGAGGAGTGGGGAATCAAACCCAGTTCTCCCAGATTAGAGTCCACACACTTAACCACTACACCAAACTGGCGGTACAATGTTGTTTGCATTGTTTACTGCATTGTTTGAATTGTATTGTTTCTATTGTATTATCTTTGAATTCTGTAATACAGCATGAGTTTCAGCGAGAAAGGCAGACTATAAATTACATAAATAAGGGCTTAAGGTCATGCTTAAAGCAGATCATATTTGTGAATAAGCCCTACTGAATTCTGCAAGCATTATGTTCATCAGCATACACAGGACCAGGCTGTAAGTATGTTTGCTGTCATTCCCAGTTTTCCCAAACTGTAGTTCAAGATGTGGGAAAATACAACACATGTGGTCCCAAAAGAACTTCATTCAGGAAAAACATTTCCCCTAGTCTGCAAATCTCACATACCTGGTATTTGCCAGATTTTATATGTTAATATACGTGATATACAGCTAACCAGAACCCCAATTCCACTGGGATTTATTCATTATTGCACTGACTTGCAAGAAACCAAAAGCATACAGGAGGTCACTTGTGCATCAGAGTGCCCATATCTACGACACAGCTTTGGATCAGGACTTATATGGGCACTAGGTACAAATACTAGTATTTAGGGAAGCGCAATTGTCCTTAAAAAATGAACAAGAGAACAGATGCGATCACTGCCTGCACACAACTGCTAGTAAAATCCAACTAAATTCTGGTCCATTAATCGTATGACAATAGATTTAACTATATTGATTTTACTATGATCTGACCAATTTTGTTTTCATCTAGTACATTTCCTTTGCTTCACCATGCTCCTCCATCCTTTGCCAAGTCTGATTGTTACTAGCTTTCATATGTAAGTTCCTTTAACCCAAAGGATTAAGGTGGAAAGCTATGCACCTATATTTTCAATAAGTCTAGTAACCTGGGCTCACTGACCAACACTTGCTCATCAATGAAACGGTAAGTGATTTCAGGCCTTGCTTTGGATGATTTGGAATGTAGCCGTTTTCATTTGAGTTCCATTTTGACAAGGCAGCAGATCTCCAAGGACTCAGGCAGAAGTCTTTCCTAGCACTTCTACTTCTACTTAAGATACTTCTGAAGAAAGGGACAAGGAGTTGCTACTGGACCTTCTTTATGAAAATTATGTGCTGTACCACTGACTTATAAACCCTCTTTATAGCTAACTGGTGTTAGAAATGTTAGAAACCATCCTTCCCCCAGTCCAAATGTAAATGGACACTGGGCAATTCCTCCCATATGTGGCTTGGTTTGATCTGTGCTGGAGTACCAGCCTCTATCATTAATGAAAGTTCTTGTTTCAACCAAGCTGCATTTGTATCAAATGTCAGGTGTCTAGGACAGCAACACTCTAATGACTTTAAGTGATCTTATATTATATATTTAGCATTTACCTTGTGAACATTTTTTGGATTTTCAAGCCATGCATAATACATTTCCTCAACGTAACTTGAATTACTTCCACTCAAGAATGGTTCTGTGGCTCCAGGTGAAACGTAATTCCGACATGGCAGAAATGCTTTTCTGTTTACGTTTTTCTTCGCCAGAGAACAAATGCCATTCAGTTTCAGGGTAGTAGCAATCAACCGCCAGTGACTCATATTTGTTCACAGATCAGTCTACTGCAAACGAAAAATGAATTAGAAAAACCACTAACACTTCATAGGTATATAGCAATTAAAAGCTTTCCCTTTTAACAGATTTCATACTTAGAGCCAAGGCCTAGTGGCAGAAAGCCAATTTCTGAGAAATCCTTATCAGTGAAAGCCATTTATTCTAATACAAATTATTGGTACATGGTTTCCCGCATGGCAACATTAAGGATAAATTATACTTGAGACCCAACTCAACAGTATTAGTGCTTTAGTATGAAAGTACTGTCATTGTTCTTTCTTAATCTCTATTCAGTTATGCAGAAATAATACAGAGAGATCTTATGCTATCACATTCCATTTATATTTCACGCTTAGGCATCCTCATTTATTTTGCCAGTTTGGCCTATGAATGTTATTACTATTATTGCATTGCTTTTATAATTTTGCAGTCCCAGTTTATTGCACTGTATGTATTACGCTATTTTTATTGCATCACATTCTGATTTTGTAATCCTCCTTCAGTCTCAACAAGGAAGGCAGACTATAAATGAAGTAAAAACAAAACAAATAAACAAGAGAAAGACCAGCCTGGAACCAATTAGAAAAGGCAGGGAGGCTGCTTCCACCCATTCTGCCAAAACCAAAAAAACCCACTCTTTCTTCAATTTCCAGTTTCCCTGTGACTGGAGAAGATAAGACAGAGGACAGTCTGGACAGCCACGCCTAAGTTTTATCGAACTGATCTTTCACCTCGATCTTTTCCATTTTCCTTTGTGCATCTCATCTATTCAAATGCTAAGCCTGAGGGCAGGGTCAGTTTCTTGAACACCACAAGGCACTTTGGGAGACTATTGTCAGAAATATCTATATAAATATATTAATAAATATAATAAAAGACAAAACAAAATTTATGTTGAAGTGTAATATTGGAGGTATTTAAAATCTTATCTATAATTTAATTTGACTGAAAATTACCTGCGACTCTTTAGGGTTTTTTTGTAAAGGAAGCTCCTTTCCATTTAACAGCCCCTCAGAACTGTAAAGTGCAGTCAATTCCCCATTTAAGTAGTAATCCATCTACTAGATGGATAATCCACAAGGTCAAAGACAGACTTGTTCTCTCTGGCAAAAGTTATTACTATGACAATTTAATAATTTATTTATTTATTTGTTGAGATTTATATCCCGCCCTCCTCGCCGTACAGCGGGCTTAATTTGTCTATTAAATGTATTTGTCTATGAAAGCACAAGGTTTCAATTAATGAAGATATCTGAGCCATTTCTTCTTTGTGTCACCACGTGCAGAAAACGAGTCAGAACTATTTAAACCAAACAGAGATCTTGTCTAGTACATCTAACTTCTCATTTTTTCCCCCTAGGGCCTGTTGTTCTGAAACAGAAACTTCGGCTGTCAGCAACATCACTTAGCAATCTGAGACACACAATCGCTAAGCACTTCAGCCTCCTTACCCCCTAGGCTGGTATACTTAAGGTCAGCACCCAAAAAAAGCGACAAAAAGTAGCTGAAACTATGTTAATCATAAAATCTATTAAATCAGCACTAAAACTGAACAGTGATTTCCATCTAATCACAGGGAGTTAGAAGCGACTGAAATTTTAAAAAATGTTAATTACAGCTGAGGATTAATATATATATATACACCCCACTCTCAAAACACAGTGTCATGTATGAGGTTCTGTTCATGCTAAAAGAGCAGAACTCTACAATTTAAATGCATGAAAAGAACAGCATAAGAATAAGGCAAATATGAAATGAGATAAAAATTATTAAAAGCAGCAACAGTCATAAAATATTTAAAACAGCAATAATAAAAGTATCCTCTTAAAAATACATCAACCGGTATAGTAAAAAGCAAGGCATAGCTAATAAACTTCACAGGGGGATAAATTACTTTTGACTGACACTCCAAAGACTGCAGATCTGCATCCAGGTATGCATCTGTTGGAAGGAAGTAGGCACCACAACAGACAAGACCCTGATTCTGATACATATCCACCTTGTATCTATTTTGGAGGGCAAACAGAGTATGGGATCCTTCACATACTCTTGTTCCATAGGACCAGGGGCGTAGCCAGGATTTTTTTCTTTGGGAGGCATTTAAATAAGTCAGGGGGCACCCCCCCTCTCTCTCACACACACACACGAATACACACAGGCTGCCTAAGAAAAGGTAGGAGATTCTGTGGGGGACTGAGCCCCTCACACGTGGTGCCCTTCTTCTCTTGGGAGGTTAGAAATGGCATGGCTAGCCTCTGCTGTCAGCGCTGCCTGCCTGGGCCAGCTCAGCCTGGCCCTTTTTAGCGAAAGGCGCCCTTCCTTCGGGGAAAGGTGCCCAAAAGTGAAAGAGCCTTGACAGCCGTGCACTATAAATAGGCTGCAGCCCTCACAACAGCCAAGTTGGGCTGTGAGCAGACTGCGGTGCTGCAAGAAAGACAGAAGAGGCATCTTGGTGGTGGGATCCTGGAGGTAAAGTGCTGCAGTGACAGTGCGGCTGTGGCACGAAAAATAAAATAATAAGAGAAGTTTTTTCCATGAATCGGCTGGATGGGAAGTTGGGAGGCCTGGGTGGTAAGTCGGGGAGCTGGGCCATGAGATGCCCCACTGTAGCTATGGGCCTGCGAAGGACCTAGAACCAATACTTTGAATGGGGCCCCAAAGCCATCTGGCAGCCAGCAACGGTTCTGTAAAGCTGGTGAGATTTGAACCAGCTGAAGTTTTCAAACAAGCTCAGGCTTTTGGATAGTCTTGGACGGTGTTCAGTGCCCTACAGTAACTTAAACTGGAGGTACTCAGAACATGGGGCCAAACTAGACATGATGGCCACCATGAGGATGCTGCCACCATTTAAAAAGGCTGAGAAGGCCCAATCCTGATCAGACCTGCAGTGTGGCGCTCTTGGCCCCCCACCCCATGCCCGATGCTCCCTCTAAGCTGCAGTGTTGCAAGCAAAAATTCTACCTCGTGAGCGAAAAAAGCTAGTAAAATTAAAGCTGTGAGTGAGTCTACATTTCACTATCACATAAGTTAGTTTTTTAGATCGTTTCCGCAACCGTGTAAAAATCTCAGAATGATTTTAAACTATATTTAAACTATATTTTAAGAATAATTTAAACATTATAAGAGAAAAGAGTCAAGTTTCAAAAACAAGTCAAATTTCTTTACAGAAAATGTTGTCCTCTATGGGGGTAGACCAGGCCTCCAGAGAACACAGTTCTACCCTCCCCTTTCCACTATACTGTTAGGCCTGGCCTCCAGGGAACAGGTCTACCCTCCCCTTTCCACTATATTGGTAGAGCTGGCCTCCAGAGAACAGGTCTACCCACTCCAGTCCACTATATTAGTAGACCTGGCCTTGGACCGTCGCCCTGCGCTGAGCCTTGGAAAACATACCGGCACTTGGGGGGGGGGGGGACTCTTGCAGTCGACTTGGGGGCTTTTTAGTTAAATATGACAGATTTACAGGTCAAATATAATAAAGGTGGAACAATCACTGCCAGAACCCTGCCTAACCTAACAAACAGGGGGTTGCTTAAATGTTATCAACTTGCCCAAACTACTTATTTATTCAAATATTTATATCCCACTTTTACTGTGACTCAAGGCAGCTTACAAATCATACTGAAAAGCATAATAGGAGTGTGCAAAAAAACCCTGATTTTTCCCTGTTCCATTATAGTCCATAGGGACTACTATAGCCAAAGGGCCCCATAGGCTATAATGCAGAATCGATCCAGGAGTATCTGAGATTCGGGGTGGGGGGGGGCTGTTTTTGAGATAGAGGCACCAATTTGCAACAGTGCTGCTGGTGCCTCTCCTTAACCCCCCCAAGTTTCAAAAAGATTGGACAAGGGGGTCCAATTCTATGAGCCCCAGGAGATGCCCCCATCCCCCATTGTTTCCAATGGAGGAGGAAATGCTTGAGTTGGAAGCTAAAACCTCTGAGCAGCCAGCTAAAATTTTGTGCGCCAGCACCCCCTAGCACAGCTTAAAGGGAACACTGTCCATGCCTTATCAAGTGATGAAACAGCTGTAGAAGGCACAGCCATTTCAGCATTTGATAAGAGACAAGGAGGGAACAAGAACTCTGTGCCCAATGGCACTCATGGTATTTTTATATGACTTTAAAGTGGTGGCAGCATCTCCATGGTGGCCACAAGGACACCACCATGTCTCATGTGGCCTATGGACTACTGTGTGCACATCATTTTTTTTTTAAAGCAGCTACCTTACCAGGCAAAGCCAATGAAATGTGCTACGTGCTACAGAGATCTCAGCCTTTACTCATTGACCCAGATGCACTCTCAAGCTGTGAAGCTACTCTTAAAGGAAGACAGCAAGTCCATCCACAAAAGAGGGCCTCCACAAGCCCTGTGTGGCTTTATTACTGATCAACAGCATTTCAGTCTTATCTGGACTGAGCTTCAATACGTGACCATTCATGCAGCCCATTACTGCTTCCAGACAACCGGATGTCCATTGACTCCCCTGACTAGAGATGTGAAGGCCTGAGGACAATTGGAAAATTTGGGTCAGCACTGAGTAATAAAAAAAAATACCTGGAAACTTTTGTGGAATCCAGGGAGGGAGGGCACTGTTCTACTTTAGCATATATAAGATTTTCAAAGAGGTTTTTTTTAAATGTAAATAATGTTGACAACAATTAATATGCAATAATGTGTTTAATAAAAATACATTTTATTCAAGCGTTCAATATTTTCAGTGTTGTAAAGTTTAGCTTAATACGCAAACATGCTGGCAGTCCTAGCTATTGTAACTATGAGAGACAGTCTCTGTCCAAATAATACACTCTCTTTTGTTTACTAAAGAATGTCTTTGCTACCTTCAATGTTTATTTTTCCCTACTTCTCAGATGGCAAAATCAAAGATATATATGCTATGGGAGGCAGCACAGGGTGCAGCACTTTGCAACTCTTTCTCAAGCATTAAGTTTATTTGCAATTTTTCTTACAGAAAATGAAAATATTTATACTTTTAAATTCCATAAATATGCCAAGTAGAACAATTTTGTATGCTAACTAAGTTATAAATGATGTATTTTATATTGCTCAATCAGAAAAGTAGTTTAGGTTTGATGAAAGAAAAAATTAGGGGGGGGAGTTTTTTCCTCATGGCTTCAGAATTTCCATAAATTTTACATCTCTACCTGACTCAGTGAGAAAGGAGAAAGAGCACTTGATGTAATCCACATACAGAGGGCACCTCAGACCCCAGATGATCTTTCCCAGTAGTTTCTTATCAAAATAACACCATGAGAGACACAATAGAACCCTCCAGAATTCCATTCTTCAAATGCCATGAGTGATGAGTAGTTGTCCCCAAACACCACCTTCTGAAACTGGTCATGCAGATAAAATCAGAGCCACTGGAGCATTCCCCCAACCACTAACTTCAGCCAACCAGTCCACAACGATACCATCACAGATAATGGCATCAAAATGAGAGGTCCAGGAAACACAATCAAGTGGGCTGAACTTCCCTTTCCACCCCAGACTCGTCACCTTGGTTGCTAGGTAAACCCACAGCGCTGACTATGATCTCATGAGATCTTAGTCAACATTCTTCATTTTGGGGGAATTTAAACTCCTCCCTCAACTTTTTTTAAAAAAACTTTTTGATTTTTTTTTTTATGCTGACCTGGAGATTATTCCAGGTCTGTAGCAAAATATATCCATCTGTACATGGCCTTATAGTACAGATATTTTGATTCACAGTTTTTCACCATGTTCAGAGTTATATATAATGATGAGTCCAGATAGTCTATTTCATCCAAGAAAGAACAGAGTTGTATGGCTGTCACTCAGTCAACTTGTTCAAAAAGGGAGTATTTGCAATGCATCTGGGACGGGTTTCCTTAGAAGACTAACAACTGGCTCACTTCAAGATGCATTCAACATACCCAGGATCCAGACAGACAAATCACCTTCAACCAGATGCAGGAAGCTAGGACAAGCAACAGGCAAGAGAGACCAATTAAACTTGGAGGTAAAAATTAAGTCGGTGTTTGTATTCCTTTGGAAACTGCTACAGTGCACAGTAGAGAGGTTCAGCAAACAACTGGAGGGTATTAAAATGGTGGCCAGCCTACTTATGTGTCCTTATAATACATTTTAAAACAACCAAAAAGTACAAAAAACACTGTCAACCCTTACCCGAGAAATTCTCCCATGATACAGATATTCAGGTCAGTTTGTAACTTACAGCTAACCTCTTGTTCTTGGCCAATTTCCCCCTAAGAAAATTATGATAAGCTTAGCCTGGTACCAGCTGCAATCTTTGGAATGACTCAGCTCAGGTAGACCAAGGTGACTACACTTATCATGGGTCAATAAATTCCCCTTGAAACCAAATTCTCAGTGCACCAATACAGGTGCCTTTACTGCAAACTTCTAGAAACATCTCTGAAAAATAGATCTGCACAAAACTCAGGAATTCTCAGACTATCACTAAATATATCAATAAAATAGGATTACTGCTCTTTCACGATATGGAAATTACTGGTAAGATCAGGTTCCATATAGATCTTCAAGTTCATCACAGATTTATCTTCCCTACTTCTACACAACAAGCACAGGTCAGATGTGTGATTAATCCACTTACAAGACATTGTTCCATTCAGATTTTGTTCATAAAACTTCTACCTAAAGTCTCAACCAACTGGTAGTGCTCAGTCTTGCCTAGGCTGTAGGGACACAGAAACCATAGAAAATGTAGGGATTGGGACCAAATACCCTAACAGCAGGCACTAAAATCCAAAAGCAAGTCCTATGAGGAAAGGCTGAAGGAGCTGAGTAGGTTTAGCCTGGAGAGGAGACGACTGAGAGGTAATATGATAACCATCTTCAGGTACTTGAAGGGCTGCCATATAGAGGATGGTGCAGTTTTTTTCTGTTGCCCCAGAAGGTTGGACCAGAGCCAATGGGTTGAAATGAAATCAAAAAGTTTTTCGCGAAACATTAGGAAGAACTTCCTGACAATTAGAGCAGTTCCTCAGTGGAACAGGCTTCCTCAGGAGGTGGTGGGCTCTCCTTCTTTGGAGGTTTTTAAACAGAGGCTGGATGGCCATCTGACAGCAATGCAGATTCTGTGAACTTAGGCAAAACGTGAGAGGGAGGGCAGGAAAGGTTGCATCAGTGTTTAGTTCTCGTGGCCCTTTCTTAAACGCCCAGGGAAATGCCACTTTGAGGTCAGAAAGCAATTTTCTCCAGGTCAGGGATCCTGGAGGCTTTTTTGCTATCTTCTAGGCGTGGAGGAGGGGTCACTGGGGGGTGGGAGGGGAGGTAGTTGTGAATTTCCTGCATTGTGCAGGGGGTTGGACTAGATGACCCTTGAAGTCCCTTCCAACTTTATGATTCTATGGCTCTAAGTTTAAATCCCAGAGGTGAGGAGATAGCCCTATGGCTCCCTAAAATTCCATCAACCTAGGCGTGGCCACACAGCCACCAACTCTGTGGTTCCAAAATCTGGACTGGAAGGGATCAGAGAACAGCTTGCATTTCCCCTAGCAAACTTTCATACTTCGCAAACAGATACCTGTTTCATGCTCTGAAAACAGTAACAGTGTCAGAGAAATAAGACCCTTCTCAAAATACTACATCAGATAAACTATCCTTGCTCCCTTTCTATTCAGAAGAACTGTGCCATATGTTGGCAGTTTACAAGTGCTCTAGAGTTAGCTATTCATTCATGCATTACAAATCTTTGGTACGAAGCTACCAAAGTACAACCAAAACCAAATAAGCAGCTGGTGAGAACACCCCATGCAGGGAAATGGTTATAAAACGCTTTCACACAAAAGGGCTCAGAGATTTTTTTTTTCAAACTATTACCACGGTGAGTCTCCTTAACGCTAGTTTCTAAGCACAGCTATTTAAAACAATGCTTGGCGGAAGTCAGCAAAATCTCCTCCAAATAAGACTTGGGTGGAAGCCAGGGGCAAAAATGCTCCAGCGACTTTAATGAAAGATGTCGGTACTTTTCTTTTCACCATCAAAGTTTAAATAAATACTACAACATGCCCAACTTCTTGAGGCTTCAAAGACAAATATATTTTTATTCAGGCTACCTTTGTAGGATAAGAGTTACACTTTTAATTAATATAAGTCTTTAGTGCATGTCTGGCTGCTTGTATTGTATTTATGTGTGTAAGCATGTACTTGTATGTATAGATATTACACCCACCCACACAATTAGTTACACACACATACCCCCCACACAGTATCTTGTCCCAATCCTTAGGGAACGGTCGGGTTACAAATCAAGACATAGCTGAATAACAGAATATTATTTCTATTTGACAGCGTATGTACAACAAAATGCTATGCAGAGTTTGGCACACTTAAACCCACTGAAACCAATGAGCTTAAGTACATCTAACTCCGTACAGAACTGCAGTTCAACACAATTCAGCTTCTGCTTGAAACATCTGTGCAAACAAGTAAGCAAGTATTGTCTGTGTATTCCTGATAAAAGACTGACTGCTCTATTCCAAAGAAGGCATTATAGTACTCAGAAGTCCAAAGTGTAAATACAGTACTCATGCTGTCAATAAAAACAGTTGTCCATAGACCTCAGAACCCACATTCTACGATTTCCCCAGGTCTTCTAAGCAGCCAGCTGTCCAGCCCTAGCTGTCATGATAATGCTGGGCCAACAGCAGCCACAGGGGGTGTGCCACCATCAGCTCCCATCAGAACCTTTGAAGTCACAGAGGGGCATGCAAACCTTCAGGCCACTAATTCATGAGCTGACTGTAACTTCAGAGCAAAACATAGCAATGTCACCAAAAAACAGCAGGACAGGCCAAAAGCAAAGAAGCATAGAAGAAATTGTCAAGAGGTCAGAAGATGAAAGCAGAGTGTCGAACTGGCGGAACAGAGGATCGGTGGCATTTACTTCTTTTTGTACTGGCAGACCATCAGCTAGTGATACGACTGTAAAACACAAACATAGTACAGGCTAAAAAACGCCCAGAAACTGTGATAATATTAACAAATCTTTAGTTGGGAAATTCAGCTATCCGCTTAAAGGTTATATCATCACATAGAATTAGGGTGCCCCCAGACTAGTACTGGTTGCAAATTAATTACATTTGCCAACCCTTACAGTCCCAGTACTAATATTCAGATACTCCTTCCACAGTAAGGTTCACGTCTTCCAAAATTCTGGACACAGATTTGTTTTTCTTCTTGAATACAACTGAATTTATGCAATTGTATGTACATTTGGGTCACAACAAAGAAACAAAATCTGAAGATAAGATAATGACTGTGCTTTGGACTGATTAATCTTGAAGCCAACTAGAGAGAAGTCAACACTATACACTGCTTATGATTTAATATAAAGATCTGATGCAAGATGAAAGATTTGTCAGGCTGCTCAGGAACAGTGACCCAGTGCTATCCAAGTCAATATGTAAGTAACTGAATAGTTTCCCAGGGAGTTTAACACAATAACATTTAATTTAAACAGAGAAAATGTCTCAAAAATATGAGGATTGGTTAATACAGAAAGTCAGAAAGATCAAGTATCTTCAGAACAGCTACATTTGAGACCAGCAGCACATTAGAGACCAATAAGGGTAAAGGTTTCCCTTGCTTGAAAGCCACTCAAATACTACTCTAGGGATGTGGTGCTCATCTCCATTTCCAAGCCGAAGAGCCAGCGCTGTCCAGAGACATTTCTGTGGTCATGTGGCTGGCATGACTAGATGCCGAGGCACACAGAATGCTGTTACCTCCCCACCGAAGTGGTACCTATTTATCTACTTGCAATTTCTTGCTTTCAAACTGCTAAGTTGGCAGGAGCTGGGACCAGAAACAGGAGCTCACTCCGTCATGCAGCACTCAGGTCTCGAACTGCTGAACTACCGATCTTTCGGCCTGCAGTTCAGCATCTTAATCTCGTGAGCCACTGCAACCCCCTTAGAGCAATAAGAGACCCTGAAAAATCTTGTTAGTCTCTAAGGTGCTACTGGACTCAAATCCAGCTGTTCAGATAAAATGTATTTCACCTATTAGGAAAGATACAATGAACCTGAGGAGCATATTGCTAAGAACATTACGAAAAGATATAAATTAGAAACCAAGAAACTTGCCAGAGAATGGAGGGCTGGACAGCTGCTTCATAAAGGAGTGAAAGGAGTGCTAAAGAAGAAGATTTCGGAGGAATTTAATGTATGTAACTCTTTGTCTTATTTTTCATACAGAAGATGTCAGGCAGATATCTACATCTGGGTCAGTTTTCTGGGGAGAGGTTTTTGAAGACGAAAGTCAAATACACCTATGAAGTTCTAGAGCTAACTGACACATCACAAATTAATGTCCTCAAGTCTGCATGCATGCTTCCAAGAGTTCTTAAGGAGCCCCGATATAAAATTGTTGATCTTCTAACCCAGGGGTGGCCAACCTTGCTTAACGTCAGAGCCACATAGAATAAACGTCAGAGCCACATAGAGATGTCTGAGAGCCGCAAGACAGGAACAAATATCACACACACGTTTTTATTTTTAAAAATATGCAAATTTGCTTTTTATTAACGTTAAATGGGACTGCCAAAAATAAAAACAAACGAGGAAAACCAGTTATAAGAAAGAGAGAGAGAGAAACTAGGAAAGCAAATAGATGGGAGGGAGGGAGGGAGGGAGGGAGGGAGGGAGGGAGGGAGGGAGGGAGGAAGGAAGGAAGGAAGGAAGGAAGGAAGGAAGGAAGGAAGGAAGGAAGGAAGGAAGGAAGGAAGGAAGAGAGAAAAAGCATGCCTCCCCTTTGCTTCCCCAGCCGCCCTGCCAGGAGCCGCACAATATATGTGAAAGAGCCGCATGTGGCTCCCGAGCCACAGGTTGGCCACCCCTGTTCTAACCAAAATATGCAATTTATCACTAAACAGCCTCCTTGACAGATTAAAAGGTAGCCAGTGTAACTTTAGTTTTCAAAGTGAGTTAGGGAGAGCCAGAGTATTACAGGGGCAACATTTACTAATGTAATAAAAAAGCACTAAATTAGTTTTTTAAAAATCACTAAAATTAGAATTATTTAATGTGTACCAGAACAAGCCTCACTGAGAAAAAAAATCAGCATGGCTTATGTAAAGGAAAGTCTTTAGAATTCTTTGAAACTGTCACCAGATACTTAGACATGATTGTATGGACACTGAATACCTTTATTTCCCCAACTTTAGACACACACACTCACTCATACACACACACACTCACACACACACTTGATGAATTCTGGACTGGGGGCAATGCTGCAAAAAAAAAAGAAGCAACAACAACAAAAAGATCTTGAGATCATGATGCATTGGTCTAAGAAAACACTGACCCAGTATGTAGCCACAGCAAAAAAAGGCAAATTTCATGCTGTAGATTATTAGGAAAGGCTGTATTATCGATTTATACAGTGACAGTTCGATATAGTATAACCTTGAAATTAACTTTATGATTCCTCACAAAGGTGGCTATCAGAACAAAGACAGACAGCATTTACCCAGGAGTAAATGGAGAGAGAGAGAGAGAGAGAGAGATGATAAGTATACGATAAATATGTACTGGCAACTTCATTGTAGTATTTTCCAAAAGATATACAGCAGGAATTAAAGTGCTGAGCAATGTTTGTGTTATGCACAGACACAGCTCTGTAACAAAGGCAAAACTAAATGCTTTCTTTTAGATATACAAGGATTTAGGCAACCATCTCATAAATTTACCGCCCCTGCATCATTTAAAGTTATTCTTTATACCACTATATACCCGTTCCCCATCTATTTATCATAAAAAATATATATATTTCTAGTCTATCATGGTGAGTCTACAGGGAGATAAGGTGATGCGGAAAGGAACTGCAAGAGGCCCTGACTAGCTCAGCCAGATATACAAGTTCCAGCCAGATTACATTAGTACAAAATTTATGTATCTTTTAAAGGAGAGATGACCCCATCAATTTAGGTTACATGCCTGGCTAGACTACAGCCAGTGAAGTCCATCATCATAAACATTCTCTTGTTCCTTCGAATGCATCCAGCCAGTACTGAGTAACATGGCCTGTATGGATACAGCTCAGCGATACCAGCTGCAACCGTGAAAATCAAATCCCCAATAAAGCATCCCATTTAAATATTTTTTTTACAAAAAATCTGTCTGTCTGTCTGTCTCTCCCCCCCCCCCCCCGACACACACACGAACATGTGAAGCTGATCAGTTAGACCACTGGTCTGTTAAGGTCAGTACTGTTCACTCTTTTGGCCCACGACCCCCCCACTCCATAGAAGCATTACATTTGCATTTTTTTTTAAAAAAAGATCTATCCCACATATGACTCTGCCATAGGGTTGCCAGCCTCCGGGGGGGGGGCCTGGGGATCTCCTGCTTTTTCTTTTTTATATAATACTTTTTATTGAGAATTTTCTTTTTTTCTGTCAAACATTAAGTACAACTAAACATACAGTTATTACTTGATTCCAAACATTATAACTTCATCATGTGAATAATAGTCAATACAGCTTGATTGTTTACAGCAATTGTAAGCAATGAGATGGGGATCTCCTGCTTTTACAACGGATCCCCAGCTGACAGAGATCAGCTCCCCTGGAGAAAATGGCTGCTATGAAGGGTGGACTCTGTGGCATTAAACCATGCGGAGGCCCCTCCCCTCCCCAAACCCCACCTTCTCCTGGCTCCCCCCCCCCCCCAAAGTCCCCAGGTATTTTCCAACCCGGACTTGGCAAACCTACTCTGCCAAGCTGCCTTCTCCCCACTGGCCTCACTGCTCTGTCGAGGTCAGCCCTCTTTCCAGCAGATGCTCCACCACCGAGGCCTGGCCCATCTCCTTACCCTGGCAAGGGCAAGCCTAAAGGGCACCTTTCCCCCTCCCCGAGGCCTTACCAGCTCGCCCCCGCCCCCGGGCCATTTATGGACCAGCCACAGCCCCTAAAACATTTCCTCGAAGTGAGTCCCCCTCCCCACCCCATGTCTCCAAGGTCAGCAGCAGCAGCAGCCCCCTCCCTCCCCTCCCTCCAGCTCCACCCGTCGCCCCCCCCCCATCCCAGCGTCTCCCTGCCCCCCCCCGCCACCTTTCCCCCATTCCTTTGTTCTCCGACACCCTTACGCACCCCTCAGCCCCTCCCCTCCGGGGCGGATGGCCTGGGGAGGGGGGGGCTGTTGCCATGGAAACCCCGCGCTCTTCCCTCCGCCCTCACAAGGGGGGAGGGAGGGAGACGTTCCCCTGGAGGAGAATGAACGGCTTTCCCGCCCTTCTCGGAGGAGGCGAATGCGAAGGGGGGGGGGGGAGGCGGTTTCCAACTGAGGCGACTAAGAAGCGCGCGAGCCCGGGCGGGGGCGGGGGGGGGCAGGGGAAAGATACCTGTCGGGTCACGTGAGGCGCGAGCCGGGCGCTCGAGGGAGCTCTCGGAGGAGGTGGGGGGGGAGCGAAAGAGGCGGCAGAAACTGAGGCGACGCCGCCGCCGCCGCTCGTTGGAAGCGCGCTGAGGTAAACGGGGCCGGGGGCGGGGCCAAGCGCGGGAAGTCGCTGTCCGCGGGCGGGCCGGTGCTGGAGCGAGGGGGAGGCCTTGCCTCGTTTCTCAGCAGCCTCTTGTCTTGGGCGGTCGAGTCGGAGGCAGGCAGGGAAGCGAACGCGCCCGTTCTCTTAAAACAGCCTGCTGGGAGAGCATTGAGGGTGATGGCGATGGTTTATATAATTTATACTGCGCCCTATCCCGTGGGTGATGAGAACATCAGAAGGGCCCCCCTGCTGGATCAGGCCAGGGAGGGTCCACCTAGTCCAGCATGCTGTCCCACACAGTGGCCTCAACCAGTTCCTCTGGAGGGCCAACAACAGGGCAGAGAGGCCGAGGCCTTCAAAAGAACATCAGAAGAGCCCTGCTGGAATTTGACCAGTGGTCCATCTAGTCCCACATCCTGTCTCACACAGGGGCCAACCGGTTCCTCTGGAGGGCCAACAACGGGGCAGAGAGGCCGAGGCCTTCATAAGAACATAAGAAGAGCCCTGCTGGAATTTGACCAGTGGTCCACCTAGTCCAGCATGCTGTCCCACACAGTGGCCTCAGCCAGTTCCTCTGGAGGGCCAACAACGGGGCAGAGACGCTGAGGCCTTCCCCTGACAAGAGCCCTGCCAGATCAGGCCAGCGGTCCACCTTAGAAGTCTAGCATCCCATCTCACACAGTGGCCTCAACCAGTTCCTCTGGAGGGCCAACAGCAGGGCACAGAGGCCAAAGCCTTCCCCTGATGTTGTCTCCTGGCTCTGGGATCCAGAGGATTTGTGCCTCTGAAAGTGGAGGTTCCCCTCAATCACCATGGCTAATAGCCACTGGTAGACTTATTCTCCATAAATCTAATCCCCTTTTAAAGCTGTTTAGGTTTGTGTCCATCACTGCATCCTCTGGCAGTGAGTTCCACATTTTAATCATCCGTTGTGTGAAGATAAACTTCCTTTTGCCCATCCTGAATCTCCTACACATCAACTTCATCAGGGCTTGAGTTGTGGCAGTGCTCACTGGTACTGAGTAACCAACACTAGGGTGGGGGGACTCTCCCAAGTCCTTGGTGGAGGGAATTGGTGGAAATCTGTAATGTAGTATGCTCTGGGTAGCAACCGGCCTGCCATGTGCTCCCAGGTAATGGCGCTCGCCGCATGGCCAGAGCACATGGTCAGGCAGAGAGGGGAGCTTGAATCTGGAGGAACAATAGACATCCGGATTCAAAGCCTCCACCAATGTGGGACCTAGGTTCTCCCTGGAGAGCCAATGCAATCAAAGGCTCCTCCAGGGAACCTATGACAAACATGCGCATATGTTAAGCCCCTATCAGGTCTTTTGGGTGCGGCCGGAGGTGTAGCTCCAGCCAGCATATAATGAGGGCCCTGGAGCCCTGGAAGCATGCTTATTCTGACCATCTACTGGGCATGCTGTATCACTCAATAAAGGCTTCATGATTTCACCGTTCCTGGTTTCCTGAGTCCAGTACTCTCCAAAATCAATGCAACCTTTAACTCTCAAGGAGTTCTAGTATTTTGGGAGAGGGAGAAAAAATTGTCTCTGTCCATTCTCTTTACCCCGTGGATAATTTTATAAACCTCTATCATGTCCCCCCCCCCTTTGTTATTTCTTTTCTTCGAGCCTTACCTCATAGGAAAGGTGCTCCAGCCCCTTAATCATCTTGATTTTACTCTTCCATATTTTCCCCAGCTCTGCAATGTTCTTTTTGCAAGATGGTGATCAGAACTGCACACTGAATAAACAGCTTTGAAAGGGGATTAGATAGATTCACGGAGGAGAAGTCTATCAATGGCTACTAGCCATGGTGACTAAAGGGAACCTCCCCCACATTCAGCGGCACTAAGCTTCTGAATCCCAGAGCCAGGAGGCAACATCAGGGAAAGGCTTCAGCCTCTATGCCCGGTCATCGGCCATCCAGAGGAACTGGTTGGCCACTGTATGAGACAGGATGCTGGACTAGATGGACTATTGGTCTAAACTTCTTATGTTCTCATGTTTTTATGTATTCTAAATTAGGCTGTACCATAGTTCTGTACATAGAATACAATATTTGTTGTTTCAGTACCAGCATAGAGTTTGCCTTTTCACTGCTGCAGCATACTGGATTGACATTTTCATTGAACTACCTACTTTGACCCTGATGTCTCTTTCCCTCCTGGTCTCATCAAGGTCAGACCCCATCAGCTTATACTTAAAGTTGGGGGGGGGGATTGTTCCAGGGTGTGTCACCTTACACTTACCTACACTGAATTTCATCTGCTATATTATTTACCACTCACTGAATTTGTGGAGATCCTTCTGGAGCTCTTCACAGTTGGTCTTGGTTTCCATCATCCAAAATAATTTTGTGTCATCTGCAGACTTGGCCACTACACTGCTCACCCTCAGTTCCAGATAATTTATGAATAAATTAAATAGCAGCAACCCAATGCTGATCCTTGAGGGACCCCACTGCTTACTTCCCTCAATTGAAAGAACTGTCCATTTATTCCTACTGTTTGCTTCCTGTTATTTAACTGATTTTTAATCCACAGGAGAACCTGTCCTCTTATCCCATGTCTCCTGAGTTTAAAAGCCTTTAGCGTGTTAACTTGCCAGAAGCCTTTTGAACATTTGAGTATATAGTATATACTGTGTCACTGTTTGTTCACTTTCTCAAAGAACTCTAAAAGGCTGGTGAGGTAGGACTCTGCTTTGCAGAAACCATACTGATTTTCCCTCAGCAGGGTTTGTTCCTCTGTATGCTTTTGATTACAGTTTCTGCTAATTTTCCTGGGACAGGCATTAAGCTAACAGTGGCTGGTTTTAGTGACAATTTACATATATTGGTTAGTAGATCAACAGTCTCACATTTGAGTTCCCATGGGACTCTTGGATGTATGCCATCAGGCTTACTGGTTTTTAATTTCCCCAGTGGGTCTAGAACTTCATCTGTCATCAAGGGATCATCTCTCCAAGGAAAGCCTTTGAACCTTCAGAAATCTCTCCCCTTCTTGTATCTTCCTCTCCTCTCACGCACACCCATCACCTTTCTTTCTCTTGTCCTCCTTTATGGGATTGTCCCCCTTTCTCTTCTATTGCTGTGTGCTTTTGTTTGTCTAAATCAGATGTGTGTGCTCCTTTGTAAGCCACTGGAGTTCCCAGAGTAGGGATGCCAGCGGTGGGTTGGGAAATAGCTGGAGATTTTGGGGGTGGAACTTGAGGAGGGCGGGTTTGAAGAGGAGAGGGACCTCAGCAGAGTCCACCCTCCAAAGCAGCCATTTTTTCAGGGCAACAGATCTTGGTCATCTGGAGATCAACTGTAATAGCAGGAGATCTCCAGGTGCCTCCTGGAAGTTGGCAACCCTATCCCAGAGGAGAAGATAAATAAATGTCTCTCCATCCTGACTGTCCTCATTCATCCTGTTCCTATGCTTTCTCTCCACTCCACTCCTCTTCCCTTCATTTCTTTTGAAGGCTTTGCACATCACCACTTTCTGTGTGTTCACCTCACTGTGCAAAGTGGGAATGCAACAAATAGGTTTTCCAACATGTCTAGCATGCCAGGGGCCCTTGGGCTGATTTTCTTTTGTTTCAAATTCTGGTTCCCTTCCTTTTATCCCTACTTTTTCGACCACTGCTTTCCATTCATTCCCTTCCTCATTTTCTCTTCAGCACTTTCTCTTTCATTTTAGTTGGGTTTATGGTTGCCAGTTCCAGGCCAGGAAATTCCTGGAGATTTTGGGGTACAGTCTGGAGAGGGTAGGTCTCAGGGCGGGAAAGGAGCTCACCATGGATGTAATCTCATGGAGTCGACCCTCAAAAGCAGCCATTTTCTCCGGGGAAATTGACCTCTGTTGTCTGGAGAGCTGTTGTAATTCCAGATCTCTAGGCTCCACCTGGAGGTGGGCAAGTCTGGTTGGGTTGCATCTGTTCACCCTGTTAAAACTGTTCTTAGCCTGCACAGTGTTTTTTTTTCCTGATTTCTTGAACATTTTGTGTTTCTTCTGTGCGGTGTTACTTACCCTAATCTCTTAGTGCTTCAAGGAAGGCTAATTTTTTTACACAGCAGTCACTTGATTTCAGTGGGCTGGAGTAAGGACTATGCTGCAAACTATTCATTACTTTTTATCCCATTCTTCCCCTGAGGAGTTCAGGACCACATATTTACTCTATTTTTTTTATCTTTTATTTCTTAGTCTAAGATTGTGACAGCCTTTGGGCATTTGCAGTAAATTCTACTACTATTATTACTACTACTTTACCTTCTCAGTAGCCCTCTGAGGTAAATTAAGTTGAAAGACAGTAATTTGCGCAAAGCTACCCGGTAAAAATTGCACTTGAATTCAGTTGTTGCTTAGTCTGCTTCCACTGTATCCTTAGCAATGCTCCCTGTAAGCTGTGGAGTCTAGTGAGCAAGACTCCTACTTTGTGAGCTACTGGCCTTAAAGTTGTGAGCCAGCAATTTGGCTGCTGCATAAATTAGTTCACTCTGGAGCCATCCCTTCCTGAGCCAAGATAAAAATGGGTGAGCCAGAGGCTAAAAAACTGTGAGCTAGCTCACACTAACTCAGCTTAGAGGGAACACTGATCCCTACTTCTTATTTATGGTTGTTATTAAATGTATAACTCAGTATTTAACCCCAGGCACTCTATATCCTTAAAAATAAAAACATACCACCAGAAACAAAAGATGGAATAAAGAAAAGAAAAACGGAATAAAAGGAAATTGCCTTGGACTGTGACGAAGTAACTAATAGGATTTTGATACCCTCTTTTATACAGAAGAATTTTATCCCAGTGTTGTTTGACAGAGTCTACAACAAAATACACCAATACAGTGTTGCAAGATGGACTGAATTGTTCATTTAACTACTCCTCTTTCCCGCTTGACTTTTTTTCCAAGCTATTCTTTTTTCTTTTATCATGTTTGATGTTATTTTTGCTGTGCTTCATAAAGCAGCCGACCAACATCCAACCAAGGTCTGTCATCTGTAGAGCTAATTAAGATTGTCACCTCCTGTGGCATAAATATCAACATGTATCACCATTTTGTGTTGAGGATGAAATGCAGTGGAAATAATGGCAAAATTCACCTGACATAGAAAGGAACAAAGAGAATGAGAAGTGCTGGAATTCATTCTATGGAATGAGTCCATGGCAAAAAACAAACAAACACTGGAACAGAGTCAAAACTGGCTATAATAACAAGTAAAATAATTAAAAGGAAGCCAGAACAACAACAAAAACACTTTGTGCTATAATTTGATAAGAGTGTTGGTTGTAAGAGTGGTACATAGACTTCCCCACACAAATCAACAATAATTTGAAATGAGGAACCTGTATATTTATGAAAGGGCAGAAGCAAACTTACAGCATTGCCCATAGTAATATTAAAAGAAATGTTTAAAACAGATTGTCTTTTACAATAATGTATCTACTATTGTGTTCCTGGGTGCTGGGGACCTTGGAAATAATAGATCCCAAAGTCTGAAGCCACCAACTGTTTTATTGTCCAAAGAATCACAAGGTGCAGGACACCCTACTTATTCTCCTTAACCAAAGTGCCTTCTCACCCGACTGGAAATATCCAGTTAGAGTTGAGACGTTCGGAATCCTCGGTAGGATTAAGATACAGATGCATCATAAACACTACATCTTGATCAGGAGTTGTCTTGGCAGCAAATTCTGTGGCACCTTAGAAGCTAACAAATTTATTCAGTTTGAGTGGACTTAGGGATATGTAGGATATGTGGTAGTCTGGAGTGTTGGGTATGTACTCACCAGTATGGGTGCAGATGAAATGAAATAGCTAAATAACGGCACCAAATGTCAAATATGCCAAGGAGTCTCGGTGGTTTGTGGTACAACAAAGTAACTCAGCTACCCTTCTGGAATTTGTTGTATCATTAAACATGTTCTTTTTGTATCCAGGTGACATGTTTTTTTTTGTATCCAGGTATGATTCAGTTTTAGAAATGTACTAAATTACAGTGTGATCCTCAGACTCTGTGCAACATAACACTTCTAAAGCAGAATTAATGCTACTGATATTCTTGCCCATGAGGTCTATGGCAAATGTCTGCTGATACGTTTTAAAATAGATTTTCAGGAACTCAGCTTCAGTTCTGTAGGTTGGATTTCTTGAGATGTGCGCCTACTTCTTCTCCTCTGTTTTCAACTCATGCTGGTGTTCCATCACTGAGACTTGTGTGAGTATGCAGCACAGCTGCTAAATTCCAGCTCTTCAATAAATTCTTATAATGCTTAATGCACTATTTTATTCCAGATTCTTTTACAGCTGTTGACCTGCTTATTCAGGCGTTCGCTTACCCACTGGCTCCAAGCCATGGCCTGACTTTCACTTCCCATTGACTTCAATGGATGGTCCAGGTGCAGAAGAATAGGACACAGAAATCCAAAGTGGAAAAAATCCCTGAGGCCAAATTTACATATGGTGTTATTCCCTTGAATTGACTCCTCCATATCACCCTTTTTATTTTTTTAAAAAAAACACTCTTGGAAGAAGTTCAAACAAAAGTATAAAGACCATTGGCAACAAGGCTAATTTTCCATCATGTCCTACTGCACTGACAGTATTAAAATTCACAGGAGAGTTGGGGGAAGCCTATGTGGCTCCTCTTCATTTTATCGCCTCCCCCATTTTGAGAAAAACCCAACTGTGATTAAAGCCACTGTAGAATCTTTTCCCTGTCATTTAAGAGCAGTCCCAACATCCTTTTAACACCACCTCAAGCAGGTTCCCCACCCCGGGTCGCATTATTTTATGCTTTATTATTGGAAACTGGGAAAAAGTGTTACTTTTTTCCTGCCATAGAGAGCAATGGAGGGGATGGGGCAACCTGTTTGGGGGCCTGTAGAATTGGACCCCCTGGTCCAATCTTCTTGAAACTCGGTGGGTATTTTGAGGAGAGGCCCCAGCAGCTACCCTGCAAGTTTGGAGCCTCTCCCTCAAACCCCTTCCCCTCCAGTCGCTTTTAAAGTTGCCACCGAATTTCGGCAGCAATTCGGCAGCGGGCCAAATCAGATCAGAGAATCTGATTTGGCCCGTGGCTGCCCTAGTGGCCATTCCTGAGCTGGCGGACCCCTGGCAGTTGCTTTAGTGATTTTTACATTCATTTTCCATACCTGTGACCATTGATCTAAATGTATATTATGCCCAACATTTTGTGCCCATTTAATCATAGAGCTTTTAACTATTTCATCTTGTATTTTATGCTCCAACGTTAATGCAATTTTTTAATCAATTTTTCCTCAGTATACAACAAGATTCTATCTATTTCATTTATTTTAGAACAAAAACCTGTTGGTTTATCTTTGGTATATAAAGATTGAATTTGTACTACCTCCCACCATCTAAGGTCTGAATGTAAGTTTTTGATGTTTTCAACTGATTTTAACTCATTTTTATTGTCCAAGAGTTCATCATATCTTAACAAAAAGGTCTTGACCATCAAGTTTGGATTTGCAAAGGCTTCCAGTGGGGAGACCCATTTTGGAATCTTAGTATAAAAAAGTTTTTTAACTTCTTCCCATACCTTTAATAAAGCTTTCCTGATAATACATTGTTTAAAATATTTATGAATCTCAGCTTTCTCATACCAAACAAACGTGTGTCATCCCAGTAATAAGTCATGTCCCTCCAGAGCTAAAATGCTAGGGTTTTCTAATGTAATCCATTCTCTTGACCGTGTCAGTTATGCGACTTTAAAATACAAAGACCAGTCTGGTAATGCGAAGCGAGCTCTTTCTCTTTCGTCTTGTAACGCTTTCAATTTTATTCTTGGTTTCTTTCCCTGCTGTATAAAATGTTTCAGCAGTTTGTCTAATTCCACAAAGTATTTCTGGTTTTGAAGAACAGGAATCATTTGAAATAAAAAGATCAACCTAGGGAGAATGTTTATTTTAATTGTTGCAATTCTGCCCATCAAGGATATTTGTAAATTCTTCCAAATTTCGAGATCTTTCTTAATTTCTAAAATAAGTTGGATATAGTTATCTGCCATCAAAGAGCTGCATCTGTTTGTTATGTTTATTCCTAAATATTTCAATTTCATCTTCAATTTCTTCCAAGCCTGAAAATTGCTGAAGTTGTAGATTCTGCTCTTTAGTCATATTTTTTGTTCACATTTTTGTTTTATTAAAATTAATTTTCAATCCAGCTACTTGCCCATATTTTTGTAGAGAATTTAAAAGGTGCTTAATAGCTTCTGTTGGATTCTCCAATATAAAGACTAGCTCGTCAGCAAATGCTGGCACTTTGTATTCTTCTCCTCTAACTTTAAGGCCTCTAATGTGAATATCATTTCTAATCGTGTTGTTTAGTATTTCGAGTACAAATATAAATGATAGTGGTGAAAGTGGGCAGCCTTGTCTGGTTCCTTTTTGTGTTTCAATACTCCTTGTCAAGTCTCCGTTGACAAGAACTCTCACTTGTTGTCTGGTATAAATGGCTTTTATCATTGTGAAGAATTCTTTGCCACATTGTGAAGTCAGTAATTGTTCAAGCATAAAGTTCCAGCTGACATTATCACTGACTCTTCTCTTAAATGGCAGGACTTCTTTTAAACTTAGAATGCCCGTGTTATTTGAAAAGAAAACATGAACTCTTAGTAGTGTTGCCAGCTCTGGGTTGTGAAACACCTGGAGATTTGGGGGGGTGGAGCCTGCAGAGGGCGGGGTTTGGGGAGGGGAGGGACTTTAGTGGGGTTTACTGCCATAGAGTCCACCTTCCAAAGCGGCCACTTTCTGTCAACTGGAGATCAATTGTAATAGCAAGAGACCTCCAGCCACTGCCTAGAGGTTGGCAACCCCATGAATCCTCTCTGTTGTTTATCTGCCCTTAGCAATGAAGCTGGGTGTGCCCTTGACAGTCAGTACCCATGGCAGAACGGTCTGGATGCCCACAGCCAACCAAGTCCCTCAGCAAAAGATGATAAGGCCCACGTAAACTGGAACTGAGGAGTGTGTGAATGGAGAAAGCAAAATGTAACACTGGGCCTTGGTCTGGATAGGGACTGGTCTCTCTCTCTAAACCAGTTTGGTAGTCTCAACCTTTAGGTAACTAGCACTGAGCTCATTGGTTGGAAGCGGGGGGCAGGTTTCCTTATTGGGCAGCGCAGGCAGTGATGAGCCCGTAGCAGAGTCACCATGAGTTTTGCCAACCACCAGTAACCCCCCCCCCCATCACGTTAAGCGCAAGTGGGTGTCCTCACTGGAAGGAGAGCAGCTACTTGTTTCACAGATTACCACATCTCTTTCATTCAGCAGGAAGGTAGAGCGATCAACCCGTAAGAATGCCCCTCCCCATTTGTTTCCACTATTCCAGCCAATCAGAGTTAACAAATGGTTTGTAATCCATTGGTGCTGCAGTATAGTAACTCGTGCACTGTTTGTTCCAGAGCCCTGAAAAACAAGCAAATATTACATATTCTTATTGATTTAAAATAGATAGGATCAGGGTATAGCATGGAGAAGAGATAATGTAGGCCTCTGATGGGTGTATTGCAATTAGTATAATTTTAAATGCTGTGTTTTGAAATTTAAAAATATCCTTATATAAACAAGAAACATTTAATGTGCTTTTCTTAATATTTGTACAATATTTTTCTGAATAATTTAACAAACTTTCTTTCCCATCTCTTTATGTGGTTTAACAGGTGACGTTCTCTCCTTTTAAAAAGATTTCTCCCTTTATTCCATAACCTTTGTTTCATGCCTTTTCTTAGAGTTTTGGGGTGGAACCACACACACACACACAAGTATGATCGCGCTCAGTTATCTTCCTGGCCTTTTTCCATTTCAAGAAAGCTACCAACAACTTGGGGGGGGGGGGGAAGTTCTCGATCAACTCAAGTCCTTTGGTATTTGAAAAGTATAACTCCCTTTGGGAAGTGGGTTTCTTGCTAATGAAGGATTGGAAGCCCCGGTGGCAGTGTCTGATTGCAATTGCTGAAAAGGTGCCTCACTTAGAGGTTTATTTGCACTAATCAACACCATGTTGTGCCTCAAAGCTAAAGTCCTCTTCAGAGGTAATGCCCCTACTGGGCTATTCTGCAAGAACTAAACAGGCTTCTTCTGTTTACTTTTGTTCTTTGCAGGTATCTATTTTTAATGGAATGCTTTGAAGCCACTTTCCAAACCTGCTGTATTGGTAAGGCTGGTAATTTCTTTTTTAACACCTTCCTCCCACCTCACCCTTTAGTGCTAATGTAGAGCACTGAAGGTCTTCAGACAACTCAAAAAGCCAGGTGTTGCTTAGATATTGAATCCATTAAAACACAAAGATTGGCTGGGTGGCAGGGGGTCATTCATAGGAACACATGGAGTATCACGCCATCTTTATTTTCTTGGCAGCGTTCATTTAAAAAAAATCTTGCTTTTACTGTGTTATGTCTGATAGCATTGGTATACTCTTTTTTTAATCCTCAAAGATGGCTGCTTCCCTTGGGTGTTGATTTCCATATATTTTGACATGATCCCCCGCTATGGTTGGTAAAAATTAGTGCAGCAACCTTTAATCAGTTGTTTAATCAACTAAAGATTTAATTGGTAAATCAACAAAGATCAGAATTAAGGGCACACTTTTTGTTGAGCCTCTTTTGGCTTGGATATGTTACTACCATAGGAATGGGGTTGTCAGCTCCAGGTTGGAAACTACCTGAAGATTTGGGGGGCAGAGTTTGGAGAGGGGAGGGCCTTCATTGGGGTACAATGCCATAGAGTCCACCTTTTAAAATGGCCATTTTCCCCAGGTGAACTGATCTCTGTTGCCTGGAGATCAGTTGTAATTCCAACTGATGGCCCGGGGTATTTGAATGTGGTTTTGAGCTGCATCTTCTCCTCAGTGTTGAGAAAATGTGGAGCGAATGCCAGATGCAGAACCAGCCAAGGAGATGTAGCTGCAGTGAGCAGAGAAACTGAGCAAGATCACCCCTTCTCCCTTTTGTGCTTGTGAAAAAAGTGGGTAGGGTCCATCCCTGTGAGTCCTGGGAGCTATTCAGGCATCAGGCAGCGGTCTGGGAGCCTAAAGTGTATTTTGCAGTCATGGGATACAGGCGCTCCAGCAGCACAAGGCATTGCATAGAAAACTCAAAGAGACAGAGAGAACTTGAGAGGCCTCTTTCTCACTGTTTAACTTTTGAAAACAACATTGTCCCTTTCCAGTTGAACTATAAGCAAAATTCACTATTGGTGAAATAGCTTTTGAGGCTGGAACCTTCTCATAGGCTGCCCTTCAGCATCCCCTGATTTGAGATAGATGTCTGTCCACTCCTTGGAGCAAACTGCCCTGGAATAAATACTAGAAGAACAGTTTAAAGTGCTGGGTGTATTTGTAGACTTTGGGCGTCTCATTTTGCAACCTTCATTTCCTCTGGTTCATTTGCCCTTCTCTTTTTGAAGACATTTTTTTTTGGTCCTGAAAAGGGCAATGAAGTGCAGAAGACAGGGACGCGGGGTGCAGTTGCTTGTTTTCCCATTCAGAAAATGTCCCAAGGAAAGATGTGCTGATTTATGTTTACAAATAAAAAGCGCATCCTCGTTCTCCCTGAGACGCCTCTGGGCTCTTAGTGGGAAACTGACCTTGCAGTCTGCATGTCCTTTCCTAGTCCCATGTTTGTCGCAATCAGCCAAGTAGACCTTTTGGGGACCAGTGTGTCCTAAAGTACGGGTCCCCAACATGGTGGCTGGGGGCTCCACAACACCCACTGACATCTTTCCTGGTACCCACCAAGTGCTTTTAGAAAGTGGGCTGGAACAGATGGGGTTTTGCCCAGCAAGACTTCTGATTGGCCAGTGGTGATTTGATTGGTTTTGCAGATTTTAAAAAAACGTCATTTGGTAGCAGTGGCCACCACCATGCAAGGGTTTTTACTGTGTGGCTGAAGGTAAGCTGCAGCAGCCATTTTGTGACTGGCTCCACCTCCTGTGGTGGCCATTTTGTGGCTGTACCCACCATGCTGTGTCAGAATTCCAAAGGTGCCCGCATGCTCAGAGAAGTTGGGGAATCTGTGGCCTAAAAGCATCCCCAAGGTCTCAACTGAGAATAAGAACTGCAGAGAAAGTACACCCAATTCCCCAAACTGGATTTGGCAGACTGTTGCCTGCCTATTAATCCCATCCTATGTCTGTTGTAAGGACTCTATTAGGAGACACAGACAATGGGGAGGGGAAATGATCACCAGTTTCATAGCTTCTGATAAGTGTTCAATGGGTCCCGGTGTATCCCAGCTCTGTGGAAGGCAGCTCCTCCTCTCTGATTTCCACCCTGTAAGAAGCAATTGATTGGTTTCTCAGAACTACTAACAGGTGGGCAATGGGCATAGAGCTGGCATAGGATTATACAAACAAGATAGGTATTCAGGAAGGGAAGGGCCTGATGAAAGCTCCCAATGCACTGGGGAACAACGTCCAGAAGCCAGGCTTTTCAGATCTTGTGTCTCAATATCAAGAAGTCTTTGCTTAATCAAGGCAAAAGCCTGCTTCTCCACAAGCAAAACCATGTCATTAATGTTAAGTCCAATTACTAAAATCTTCTCCTCAATATAGGTCAACCAATCAGATAGGTGCGATTCAGAAAGCATATGTATAATGAGATTGTTAGGATCGCATCTAAAATAGAGGCGTAGCCAAAATGTAATAGTTATAATCCATGCCTTTGTAACTAGCCATCTCTGTCTCAACTCCAAGTATATGGCCACATAAGATATGCATGCTGGGACCCCAAGACTTTCCTCAGGAAACGTTCCATCAATGCATTGAAGGCAGGACAGACTGGAACACCATATAACAGTTTGGCACAGATTTTATAGTTAAATACTTTGAGGTCCACAGGAATATACTGATTTCCTTTGGTGAAGAAGAAACGGGAAATTGCAAGAACTGTACTATTAATATTTTTTTCCGTTTCCCTGGTGTGTGTGGCCCAACTGGAGTTATAGTAAAAATGAATACCAAGGTATTTAAAACTTTTGACCTGTTCAATTATTTTGCCTTGTATCATCCAATCTCTGGGCTTCCAGTTCCGCCCAAAGACCATAATTTTGGACATCAAAATTTAGGGAAAGTCTATTTCTATTACAATAAGTTAGAAAACATGTTAGCATCCTTTTTAGCCCAATTACAGATAATGAGAGCAAGACTGCGTCATCAGCATACAGAAGCAATGGGACATGCTTATGTCCTATTTGGGGGCAATGGCCATCAGTTCCACTCATGAAAGGGGCCAAGTCATTTAAAAAGAGGTTAAATAATGTAGGTGCTAGAATGCATCCTTGCTTAACACCAACTGTGGTTAAGATCTTGGGGGTTAGTTCACCCTCTTTAGAGCACCTTACCTGACAAGAAGTTTCGTAGTGCAAATTTTTTATCAAGAGTAGAAGGTGCTTATCAATCCCCAAATCTCTTAATTTTTTCCACAGAATACCTCTGGGTATGGAATCCAAAGCTCCCTTTAGGTCTATAAAGGCAGCATATCATTTAGGCCCCTTCCCATTCCTATATTTGTTTACAAGATGGTTTAGGACAACAGAATGATCTAAGGTTGACTTGCCCTGGCAGAAACCAATCTGCTCTAACCCCAGAATTTGCTGATCCAATATCCAGGTTTTAAGTTAATTAGCTAAATGGCTAGCATACAATTTCCCGATAGAGGATAAAAGGCTAACCGGCCTGTAATTAGATGGAAGCTGGGGGTCTCCTTTTTTTATAAATGAGGACTATTATAGCATTCTTCCAATCATCCGGTATCACTCCATACCTATCTATAGTTGTAAATAGGGCTACTGAAAAGGGGGCCACCACTGGGGAAAGGCTTTGATAGCATCAGAGGGAATGGCGTCAGGGCCAGGAGCTTTCCCTGGCTTAATTGACGCAATCAGAGATTCGACTTCCTCAAGCTGTACTGGAGCCCAGACAGGACAATCATCAAAATTAAAATCAAGCTCTTCTTCCAAATTACTCCAGGATCTCTCCTGCAACGCCCAAGCTAGGAGCTCTCAGTCCCGCCAAATGACATTTTTGCATCTCCCCATGGGGGAGAATGGAGGGAGGAGGTGGCGGGAACTCCGACAGTGTCCTCTCCCCATCAAGAGGTGCAGGAGGAGAGGGGGGTAGTGTCACCCTAAGACAGCTCTATTAAATAAATATCTTGCCTTTTCTTTGATTGGGGAATTAGCTACAAAAGCAGAACTAGCAAGAGGCTGGGGTATAGCGTGGATCTGCTATCCGTTTTTACGGAGATAGTTCCCTTTAGACCCTTAGTTTAAGGCAATGACCAGTCCAAACTGTAACAGAAATGGGTTTTATTTAATTATAATAATCTAGATATTTACATTCAAATCAGAGGCTGCATGCATACAAGAAGATACAGAAAGCGGTTAGTAGCAGACATATAGAGGGGGTTGGGGAATGTCAGGGCAATACTATACCTATCCTGAAGAGATGAAGGAATCCAAGGTAAGGTGAGAAGAGGTGGGTGGAGGACCTGAGTACTGCTCTGGGGTGTTCGCTTTGTGCGCGCCCAGCTACAGTCGTACTGGGTGTGTGCAAGACTGGGTATATTTATACCCCCAAAATATATCCTGAAGGTATGTTAAAGTGTGGTAGCTTGTTTCACAATGGATGGATGGGATTCCCATTGTTTGTTTGTTTATTTATTTACTTAGATTGATATCCTGCCCTCCCTGCCGAGGCAGGCTCAGGGCGGCTGACACTAAAATCACAACATATTAAAACATAGGTGTAACACAGTACACATCATAACATTCCAACATAATGTAATATTATGGAACGCTAGGGCAATCTGATGTTTCCCTGGTACCAGACAGAGGAGAAAATCCTTGACAGGATGAAGCTGAATGGATGACCATTCTTCAGCAATGTTTATACCTTGGTGGGTCTGGCATGGGTGAGAGAAATGCAGATATCTCAGACAAACAGATTGGTGTAGAAAAGCAAGGATTACCAAGAGGTATTTCCTGAGTGCGTTCCAGGGATTTGGGACAGGAAACTTACAAGAGATCCCATCCATGAGGGAGACACAGTGACCAGGGGCTTATTGTCCCTGCCTGCCTGTGCGTTGGACAAGCAAAAGACCCGGCGTCTGGTCAGGAGAAGATGCTTGAGGCAAGAGCCCAGGTTTGTCCATTCTTTGCCTTTTATGGACTGAGCAGAGAAGAGCGGGGGGGGGGGCATGGAGGATGTCTGACCATGCACCTGGCCTGGCACTTGGCCAAAACTTTCCCAGCTAAAATGTGGTTCTCCTGGCTTCCCAGCAAAAGCCACCGTTTAAGCAGTCTGCCAGCACCCAAGAGCAACGCTCCCTCTAAGCTGTGGAGTCTTGTGACCCAAAATTCTACTTTGTGAGCTACTGGCATTAAAGCTGTGAGCGAGCAGTTTGGCTACTGCATAAATGAGCTGGCTCTGGAGCCATCCTTCCTGAGCCAAGACAAAAATGTGTGAGCCGGAGGCTAAAAAACTGTGAGCTGGCTCACACTAACTCCGCTTAGGGGGAACACTGCCCAAGAGTATCTCACTTTGGAGAAGGACTCTCCAGAGACAGAGCCCCCTGAAATCTGACAGGAACCCCCACCTGCCTGATGGCACAAAGGGGGGGAAGTTGCAATTTCGGACCAGCCTCCCCGGATCCGGCCCTGATCCCGGACTCCCCCGACTGATGAGTCTGTTTAAGCCGAGTGGGTCAGCCAAGCAGTCGGGAAGCTGGTGCAAAGTGCAAGTTCCAGCCCGGGTAGCCTGTCTCTTCCAGTCTGCTTCCCGACCAGGGCCCCCCTCCAAAAACAGGGAAATGGAGACTAGACGACTAGACGGCCAAGGCAGGGGGGGGGGGTTAAAGAAGGGGACAAAGAGGAAGCAGAGGAAGTTGAAGAGGGGGAGAGGGAGGATAAGGATTGTTAAAACCTTTTTTTTAAAAAAGCACTAGCCATGTTTTGACACCGGAGCCATTAAATGGCACCTGGGAGTGCCTGCGGACCTTTCCCTTCTGCTTACAGCACAGCTTGCCACCGTAAGGGGAGATCCTGATCAGAGCACCAAGCATTTAACTTCCCGTGTTAGGCCCATGGCTCACGGCCAGCCTCTCGCCTCCAGTGGAATGTGTTTGAAGCTGACAGTTCATTCAATATCATAAAGCCACCAAGCATAACTGGCACAGTCTGTCACTGCTGGCAGCAGTCAGTGCTTTGCTGGCTTACATCTAAGCTAATAGGCAGCCTGAATTATGATCCCCCCTCCAGACAGGGCGCATCTTTCAAGACAGCAGTTGAGATCACTGACTAGACAGGAGCCGAATCGCCGGAGTCATGGCGTGGGCATGACATCAGAAGACAGAAGGGATTTTGCAGCGATGCTGAAAAAAGGGAAAGGGGCAAAAAAGGCTCAACGCGCAGCGTCCCAGGGTGTTTTCTTTTCTTTGATTGGGGTCTGTTCTTCATCTATGACGGCACATTTCCAAGTAATCTTTGCACATTAAATTTACTTTTTAAATTATCCGTTAGGACTGGAACAGCTCCTGGTTTGCACATGTTCCAATCCATGTGTCTCTTTTTGCATTGTAGCTTTTCATATCTCAAAGGAGATGCCCAATTTCAAAAGACTCAGGTTGCCTGTGAACAGTAAGAATCACATTCAGGTCGGCTTGCCACCCTCCAGGTGTCACCTGGAAACCTCCTACTGTTACAATTGATCTCCAGATGATGGAGATCAGTTCTTCTGGAGGGGGGGAGTGGCTGCTTTGGAGGGTGGACTCTATAGCACTGTACCTTGCTGAAGTGCCTCCATAAACCCTGCCCTTCCCAGGCTCCACCCCCAAAACCTCCAGGTATTTCCCAATCCAGAGCTGGCAAACCTACTTTCAGATGACAAGAGAAGTTTCTGCAGTGCAGAGAAAAAGGTTTACTTTTCTCTATAGGGTGCCAGAGTCCCACAATTTGCTAACTTAGATACACATAATCAGGGAGGTAGGGTAGTAAAAAACATTTTAAAACCCTAAGTGGACTAGTAAATTTCATGGACGTCTATCTAAGGTTATGTAAATAGTCTCTGAATGGGCGCAGGAGGGTTGCCAGCTCTATGCCCACCTGCTAGTAGCTCTGAGAAAGAAACCAACACATTGCTTCTTACAGACTGATCCCATGTCTGTTGCTTCAAAAGCAAATCCTACTGGGTTTAGAATATGTGCACAGGGATGCAGTCTTAGTTGGCTTTTAATCCTTTAATCCTCTCCAGCATCAGACACTACACTGGTTGCCTTTCCTCTGAACAGTTTAGCCTTTAGGGTCATGGGAGCACATCAGGGTTGCCAGCTCTGGGTTGGGAAATAGCCGGAGATTTGTGGGGTGGAGCCTGGAGGAGGGCGGAGTTTGGGGAGGGGAGGGACCTCAGCAAGGTATAATCCCATACAGCCCACTCTCCAAAGCAGCCATTTTCTCCAGGGGAACTGATTTTGGTGGTCTGGGGATCAATTGTAATAGCTGGAGATTGCCAGGTGCCACCTGGAGGTTGGCATCCCCAGAGCACATGTGCCTCATGCCTACCATTAAATCACAACTGGCTAAACTGAGGGCATAGAAGCGGAAGCCGTTTGATCCATTGAGGAAGAAAGGACATACACAAAGGCCAGGCTGAAGGGAAAATGCCCCATGCAAAGTCCAAGATTCAGGAAGCAATCCTAAGCAGGTCTACTTGGATATAAGTCCCTTATTACAGAATGGGGCTTACTCCTAGGAAAGTGTTCTTAGGATTGCCCTCAAGGCTATGATCCTATGCATGCTTGAAAGCTCCATTAAACTGAGTGAAGATTCCATGTAAATATGCAAAGACTTGGATAATTTTAAAAACCATATATAAAGAATACTAGGCACCTTGAGTTTGCAAAGATAAGACAAGGAATACTTTTAGATAAATATTGACTTCAACTTTATGAATTCTCAGTTAATTGAAAGATGGGGAAGCTATCCGATATTCTTTGGTTGCTCTTTTTCACTGAACCCATTTCTGATGTTCATTATACAAGGGAGAAAGACAGCACAGTTCTGACCTGGATGGCCCAGGCTAGCCGGATCTCAACAGATCTCGGAAGCTAAGCAGGGTCGGCCCTGGTCAGTATTTGGATGGGAGACCGCCAAGGAAGTCACAGGGTCGTGACTCAGAGGCAGGCAATGGGAGATCACCTCTGAAGGTCTCTTGCCTTGGAAATCCCACCAGGGGCCACCATAAGTCTGCTGTGACTTTATGGCACTGCCCAATAACAGCACAGGATCACTGTCCTTGGCACACCAGCGTCTTGCACTGGTTACTCCAAGCGACTTGTTGGTTCCTTTCCACGCTGATGGCTTTTGAGAGAGCATCGTGGAGGCCACTTCAGATTTTGCTTATTACCTAAGATTGAGAGCTAGTAGAAGGAACATCCAGTATCCTAGATTTACTAAACATTGTGGGAACAACAGCTGCCCAAATAGCCCAGCTCATCCTGACCATGTTGTGGGCTTGGGAACTAAGCAGGGTCAGCCATGGTCAGTACTTGCATGGGAGACCACCAAGGAAGGCAGGGATTGCTCTGTAGAAGAAGGCGATGGTCTTCAACAGCCCATGGTTGGGGTCGCCATGAGTCAAATTGTGACTCGACAGCACATTCGTCTTCCTCGTGGGAACAATGGTGGGACTTCCTAGTTCTAAGAAGCAGAAATCCCAGTCAGCACACAGGCTGTTTATATCTTACATACCTCACCTTAAACACATTTATACTTGGGAGCCCAGGCGGTCTGAGAGAAGGAGAGAGAAAAAAGGCCTTAGCATAGTGACACTCAAGATTAAAAAAAAAAACAATCAAAGCACTAATTATTTGCACTGTGCCATTGCCCTCTGCTGGATACTGTTCTAATCTGATGTTTCATAACAGTGTTTCTCATCATGTTGTTACTATATTTGGGGAAACAATGTACAGAGAAAAGTTGCACAGCACAGAGGACACAGGAACAAGTAGGGATGCCAGGCTCCAGGAATGACAGCTTGTCACCAGACGAGAGAGATCAGTTCCCCTGGAGAAAATGGGGGCTTTGGGAGGTGAACTCTAGGCCACTGCACCCCACTGAGGCCCGTCCTCCCCAGGCTCCACCCCCCAAACCTTCAGGCGTTTCCCAACCTAGATGGAAACCCGACCTCCACTATCCCTTGCCGGCAACCCTATGGAATCCTGGTGTTTGGTGACATGCTGTAATCCAGAAATCGTTCATACGATATGACTAGATAGAAACAATGCTTATTAAACATAAACAAAGCTCCATGACATGGTGGAAAACATTTATTTGGGTTGAATTGAGTTTTGTACTGATGGTCTATGCATTTGTTCAATGATCTCCAGACGATAGAGAGCAGTTGCCCTGGAGAAAATGACTGCCTTGGAAGATGGACTCTGTGGCATTGTACCCTGCGGAGGTCCCTCCCCTCCCCCAACCCTCCCACCCCCAAGCTCCCCCCCTCCAAAAAAAATCTCCAGGTATTTTCCAACCTAGAGCTGGCAACCCTGCTTCAGAGCCAGTTTGGTGTAGTGGTTGTACAGACTCTAATTGGGGACAACCGGGTTTGATTCCCCACTCCTCCTCTTGCAGCTGCTGGATGACCTTGGGCAAGCCATAGTTCTGTCAGAGCTGTTCTTGAAAAACAGTTTCTGTCAGAGCTCTCTCAGCCCCACCTACCTCGCAGGGTGTCTGTTGTGGGGAGGGGAAGGGAAAGGAGATTGTAAACTGCTCTGAGACTCCAAGTGAAGGGCGGGATATAAATCCAATCTCCTCCTCCTCTTCCTCCTCTTGTGTCTGTCTGATCAATTTGCCCATGCCAGGATCTGCAGCAGTTCGTACATGCACATTTTTTGCATAGCTTCATGGGAGCTGTAGTTTTCCCTCACACACGCTCCTAGTGTCATTTAATTACTTGACCCAGCCGTCCATAATCCAGGTGGAAAAAATGTATTTCACTTACTGTGCAGTTGAAAAAGTGGCTACAAGGCAGAAGGAAACACAGTTCTGCCACCACGGCTGCAAAGCTGCTTGGCATGCTGGTTAAGTCTGATGGTGGCAAGGACTGAGCTTCTTGGCTCACGGCCGATCACAACTGTCAAAAAGGGCATGTCTGCCTGCCAAAGACGCTCACGGCAACGTCCTCAGCATTCCTAATTCCCTGGCCCAAGAGCGAAAACATTCAAGTCAAAAAGAACAACGTAGAGAAGCAACGGAGGTTTAGGGAGGGACTTCAGGTGGCCTCGATGGTCCAAAGCAAAAGCCAAGAACAAAAGCCACTTATGAACTGCCTTTCATCAATAGTTTTTAGGGGTAATTGTTTTCTATATTCTAATACATTTTCCTTTTCACTGTTGGGGGGGGGGGGGACTCAGTCTGGAATTCTTTCCCACTCAGTGTGAGACATGGACCATCACCATGTCAGTTGTTACTTCCATTGTGGCATAAAACAGGAGACAAGACATAAATTTGACATCCGTAAATTTATCATATTGAAATACAGTCTCTTAGAGAAATGAGTGGGAGAGGATATCAGTTTCTTGTAAGGTTCCAAGCATCGAGTCACATCTGCAGTGACAATGGAGGGGAAAGCATCCTGAAAGAAGCCTTCAGAACAGAATTGTTATTTTCAGAATCTCCGTGGGGGGCTGCAGAGACAAGCACTGAAATGGCTAGACCACCAGCCCTCCTTTCCACACTACATTTGTTCTGCAGGGCCCATATTACACAGAAAACATCAGAGCAGATTGCTTGAATGGGTAGCTTTGACACTTCCCTGGTACCCCTTCCTCCAGACACGTAATGGCTTCGCACCTTCTCCACTGAATCAAAATCCCTGAGCCGGCTTTGCTGGGAGGGCAGGGTAAAAATCTAATAAAATAAAATAAATAAACAAATAAAATGCTCGAAAAAGATAGATTAAATTAGAATGCATAAGCATTGCTAAGCACTAAGGAAACGTTTAAATACAGCCGCTGGCTTCTTACGGCTGCAAACCATTTTATAGCATTAGTTAGAAGGAAAATTCTAGTATGTTCACAGGTGAAATAATGTCAGAATGTCAGATTAACAATGAATTGTTTAAAAAGTGAACATCCCACGGGAGAAAGAGATTTATGTAATCTGAACAGGGTTGCCAACTCTAGCTTGGGAGGTTCCTGGAGATTTCAGGGCAGGGCTTGGGGAAGGAGCTCAACAGAGACAAGACGCCACAGAGTCCACCCTCCAAAGCAGACATCTTCTCCAGGGGAACTCAACTCCGTCATCTGGAGATCTGTTGCAATTCCAGGAGATCTTGAGGTCCACCTGGAGGTTGGGAACTCTAAATCGGAAAGCCCACATACTCTGTTGTGAATAACGATTAGGTCAAATATTCTCTTCTCTATTTAGCTTGCTCTATATAGCTTGCTTACCTCCCTGCCCACTTTGTTCTGATTAACCCTATTGGCTGCTAGGGACAGGGCCTTTATGTGCTGGCACCCAGGTAGCCCCCTCAGAGACATTTGCCATCTACTCTGTCCTTCTTTAACTGCCCAGTTCAATCATGTTATTCAGAGAAGTGTTTATTAATTATTTATTTAGGACTAGGAATAAGGTCCGCTGTGGAAATAAATACAACGGGCTCTAGAAAGAGGCTCTGGGAGAGTGCCCAGGCCCTGGGCACTCAGTGTCAATTTGCTGTGGCGACCTCAGCAGGGTATAATGACACAGAGTCCACCATTTTCCCAGCGACCGACAGACTCCCCCCGCTCCCGGCCAAGGTAGGACTTGGCAACCCGACTTACAATCAAAACGACATACAGTACAAAAACAAACCATTTATAAAACAAGCCATTGGGCATAAGTTGTGTAGAAACAGAATACATTTTAAAAGCTGGTAATATAAAAACTTTAATTTCAAGTCTGGGTTAAAACATGTGCTCGCGGGTGGTCCCTGGTACCAGGCGAGTCTCCAGGACGAGGACATTCTAGAAGTGAGGTGCCACCACAGAAAATGCCCTGTACCTAGTTGCAACCTGGCTCACCTTTGGAAGGCTGGGACACAGAGAGCAGGACTTGAGAGGCAGATCTCAACTGGCAGGCTGGATAGCATGGGAGGAGACAGTCCATCAAGCACCCACCCTGGCCCAAAGCCATTTAGGCCTAGGGTAAGAACTAGCAACTGTGCCTGGAAACAGAGGGGTAACCAGTGATGGAAAACAGTTTGGAATAGTTTTTCCTGATACTCTCACCCACTATGTAATTGGAGGGGGCGTATATTATGGGATAGCCTGATAGGATGGGATAGCCTGATATTGGATTTAGGGCTGCCACTCCAGGTGAGGGCTGGAGATCTCCTGGAATCGCAACTGATCCTCAGACTACAGAGATAAGTTCTCCTGGAGAAAATGGCTGCTATGGAGGGTTGACTCTATGGCACTGCACCTTGTTGAACTCCCTCCTCACCCCAGAACCTGCCCTGCTCAGGCTCTACCAGGTACCTGGATGGGAGACCACCACAGAAGGCTGAGCAGGTGAAGGCTGTGGCCAACCATCTCTGCTTCTCACTGGCCTTGACGGCCCCTTGCTGGGGTCGCCGTAAACCAGCTTTGACTTGATGGTTCTTTATGCACACATTTAAGTTAAGTCTTGTTCCATTTTTGCTGTTGAACTGTATTTTTTATGGATTTCATCACAAGGATGCAGAGACAGAGCTATGTCATATTCATTGAGAATTATGTCCAGTAGCAGCTTTTGGTTTAGCACTGGAAGTTCAGGCTGTTTGTCGATCTAGATTTTGTTATCAGTAGACATCTGAATAATTCCCAGCATCATCCTCAAAGGTGGTGGTGGTGTAAGGTGCCACCAAGTTGCAGGAGACTTATGGCGACACTTCATGGGGTTTTCAAGGTAAGGACTTCCTTGGTGGCAGGCCCGTAGCCAGGGCTTTTTTTGTTTGGGGGGCACTTAAATTTTTAAGGGGCAGTAGGGTTGCCAAGTACCGATGACTTACCGGCGGGAGGGAGTTGTTCTCCCCCCAGGAGCTCTTCTGGCGCGTGTGCTTTGCGCGCGCACCATGGTGACGTAATGACGTCACCTCTGGGTGACGTCATTACACGGGGGAAGTCGTCCTCACCGGACGACTTCTGGGGCGGGGTTCCCCCCGCCGGCCGAATGCTGGCTGGCAGATCGGGAACCCCTATAGCGGGGGATCCCCCGCCCCCCGGGCTGACTTGGCAGCCCTAGGGGGCAGTTAGATTACAGTTAATTAAATTAATCTGAACATCTGTCTTTAAAGGGGGAGGCTCCAAGCCTGCTTCCAGCCCTTCATTTCAAGGGACAGGGGCAGCAGGCACGTCAATTCCTCGGGCAAATAAACAGCTCAGAAGGACATTTACGTGCCTTCCTTTTGAATTCCCATCCACGCTTCCAAGAAAGCATAGAAGGGCACTCAAGAGTGGCCCCTTGGACTCATCTCCAACAATCCCCCTTTCTGTTAGCCCAGTCCTGCTGTATTCCACCTAGGTCAGAGTGAGTCTTGCGAAAGCATTCCCAAATTTGCATGTTTCCCAATGGCTCATGGGAATGCTTTCAAAAGACTCACCGTGATATACAATGTGGTATACAGCAGGACTGGGCTAGCAGAAAGGGAGATTGTTGGAGATGTATTGCCTTTCTTGCCTTCTGGGAGGGAATTCAAAAGGCAATTAAATGCCCTCTGAACCATTCCCCCCCCTTCGGATCCCCAAATTTCACAGTGGGAGGGAGAGGGAAGCCTGAGGACAACCTGTGGCAATGTCACCCTGGCAGCAGCAGGGGTCTCTCCTCAAAAATAAGATTTCTGGCATGGCTATTTGTGGGGCGGGGCTTTTAATTAAGGGGGCAGGGCCCCAAAATCCCCCACTGTAGCTACGGGCCTGCTCAGGGTCTTCCATCCACACCCTAACCAAAGCAACACTGCTTAGCTTCCACAATCTAACGAGATCATGACAATTCTCAAAGATCCATTCTGAGTTACTCTTGGTAAGAAAGAAACTGCCCCCCCCAACTGCTAAAGGTTGAATCTAAATATATTTGTGAGCATCATGTGAGCATTTCGATCTCTCCAGTTTGCTTCTCAAGTTCCCATGGGACATAAACTGAAAACACTCCTTCATGACCCAGACCTACACAGGGTCAAGTAATTATGAATGAAAATGTCATTTTTGTTTATATGAATGCTGCTTTGTGACAAAGATGAAGTTAAATAACCTGTACTCCTGGCATCTTATGAATTGAATACTGTTTCTTCTTAAAATTCCTCAGGCAACTGCAGAAATAATGACTTCAAAGTCTAACACTGTAATTACCTTACAGTGCAAATATTCTGAAGATAGAGTTAGTGCAAGATTTAATAATAGCGTTTGCTGGGTCCTTTGATGGAAAAAAATATATATGCAATTACTTCCAATTTATTTTCATGACATTTTGTTTTAAATCCAATCAGTTGCTGGTAGAACTAGGAAAAATGGTGTCATTTCATGGAATAATACAGTTGTTCCAAGCAGCTATCTTAACATTTAATTTTATAAATTGACGCTCCGTAACAAGTAGGTGTTAAAGGGTTAGAAATGTTAAGGGATGATTGCTATTAGAGCAACTTGGAATTCCCAGGACATTTTTCATTGTTTTTGGCATATCAGGCTACTGTAAGGGTTTTTTTAATTAATAAAATTCAGCTTAAATGGGGAGATGTTTGCTTGCACTGCCATTTCATCAATTTAGCTAAGCTTTCCTACTTGTATTCAAAGTTCCAGTGAAGTGAACAACTTATTTCTTTAAGCTTTGCAGATCCAACAACAGTGTTAAGTTGTATTTCATCTAATTCAGAAGTCTGCAAACGGCATTCTAGGGAGTTCCTTTGCAGTTCTCCTCAACGGGAAGAACAACAAATGGACAAGGGGAGAATGCTGAGAGCCACAGCTGAGTCCCTACTGGGGAGAAAAGTGTGGTATAAATGAAGCAGACAGACAAACAGACAGATAGATGATAGATTGGAAGGAGGAGGAGGAGGAGGAGGGAGGAGATTGGATATATACTCTGCCCTTCACTCAGTGTCTCAGAGCGGCTTACAATCTCCTTTCCCTTCCCCTCCCCACAACAGACACCCTGTGAGGTAGGTGGGGCTGAGAGAGCTCTGACAGAAACTGCTGTTTTTCGAGAACAGCTCTGACAAAACTATGGCTTGCCCAAGGTCATCCAGCAGCTGCAAGTGAAGGAGTGGGCAAATCAAACCCGGTTCTCCCAGATTAGAGTCAGTGCACTTAACCACTAGATAGATAGATAAATAGACAGACAGACAGACAGAAGCAGGCAGATTCCCCAAGCGACAGCATGCTCACCACAGCTGATATACTCACATGATGCCAAAGGGGAATGCTGGGTATTCCAAGGTGCACTCGCAGTTCGCACACACGTCAATGGAAGAGCCAACAAGCCCAGCCGAGTAACTCACCATGCACCCCAGAACACTTGCCGACCTCTTCTGCAGCATGCAGGGCTTCCCTCCCGTTGCAAATGTGCGGGGATTCTTTAGCAGAGTAGCTGATGTGGAAGAGGTTCTCTGAGAAGCTGTCCCGAAGCAGTGGGACAGCCATTAAGAAGGGGCACTGAAGGCTTGGCTTTATCTTTCTGAAAACCTGGAGTAATTCAGTTGGGGGAAACCAATTGGATCCCCCCCCCAGATTAAGGATGGGGAGGAGTGAATGGCTGGGAGAGGGGAGGGGAGAGGAAACCAGGCAATTGGGCAGCTGTAGGGGAAGAAATGGGGGCCAGGGAAATATGATTTCTCTTCCCCCACAAGGGGATAAGAACATAAGAAGAGCTCTGCTGGATCAGACCAATAGTCCATCTAGTCCACCATCCTGCCTCACATGGGGCCAACCAGTTCCTCCAGAGGACCAACAGTAGGGCTTAGAGGCTGAGGCCATCCCCTGATGGTGCCTCCTGGCTTTAGGATTCAGAGGTTTAGTGCCTCTGAATGTGGACATTCCCCCCAGTCACCATGGCTAGTAGCCATTGATAGACCTATCCTCCACGAATCTACCGAATCCCATTTGAAAGCTGTCTAAGTCTGTGGCCATCACTACCTGCTCTGTCAGTGTTTTCCACATTATAATCACTTTCTGTGTAAAGTAGTGTTTCCTTTTGTCCGCCCTGAACCTACTGCCCATCAGCTTCACTGGATGCCCTCGAGTTCTAGCATTTTGGGAGCGGAGGCAAAATTTCTCTCTGTCGACTCTCTCCACCCCATGCATAGTTTTATAAACCTCTATCATGTCCCCCCCCCCCCTTAGTCGAAAAGTCCCAGACTCTTCAGCCTTTCATCCTAGGGAAGTTGCGCCAACCCCCTCGTCATTTTGGTTGTCCTCCTCTGCACTTGTCCCAGCTCTGCAGTGATTGCTAACTTGTCGTTGCACACCAATCGACTATTTCAGGTATGACTGAGACGTATCAAGAGTAACTGGAACATACTGGGTGCCCTTTCACTACATTCTAAGGGTCACTTCAGCTCAAAATTGCATAGAACACAAAGAGAGAAACAGCGTCCCCAGAAATTGATAGCACTGCTGTAATACAGCTCTGAGTAAGACGCCTCACATATAGCTCACAGGTTGCATCTGCTTAAGCAATGATAAATGAATGGAGAATAGACCTGATATATAACAAGACCATAAATATGCAGTTTTTAGTTTAGAGACTGTCAGAAAGCGACAGCATCTGATATTTCACCGTATTTTATACACTTTTCAGTCCTGTTAAAGATGCTGAATGGCAGAGAAAGGGATTTTTTTTTTAGCAGACATCTTTTAACTTTCAAGACTGTTAATGAATCATGGTGCTTGCCTACATTACGAAGATGGGAGCCACCGGTCTAGTGAATGCCAAGTTTTACTTTGTGTGTGCGTGTGTGTGTGTGTGATGTTGCTGTCAAGTCACAGCTGACAGGAAGACCCCCGTAGGGTTTTCAAGGCAAGAGACATTCAGAGATGGTTTGTTGTTGCCCTCTTCCACCGCACAGCCCTGGTATTTCTTGGTGGCTTCCCTTCTGTTAGCGAACAAAATTCTGTCCACAATCCCGTCTCAATGTCTAAGAAAAGATTTCTGGGCTCCCAAAAGCCAATCAGCAAGATTTGGGAGATCTGTTGTGTTTGGGATTCATGTTCTAAAATGGAATGATATGCTCCGGGAAAGCCATTATATTGGTCAACAAGGTTAAAAATTTTGCACTTAAAACAAAAGGTAACAAAAGATACGGTCCACAAAATAGAAACTTTGTGACTTGGTAATTAAAGAAGCACCCTGGCCTGGATAGCCCAAGGCTAGACCAGTCAGGTCTCAGAAACTGAGCAAGGTTAGAAGAAGAGGAGACTGGATTGATACCCCACCCTTCACTTCCCAAAGGAGTCTCAGAGTGGCTTACAGTCTCCTTTCCCTTCCCCTCCCCACAACAGACACCCTGTGAGGTCGGTGGGGCTGAGAGAGCTCTTTCGAGGACTGCCCTTGAGAGAACAGCTCTGAAAGAACTTAGGACTGACCCAAGGTGACCCAGCTGGCTGTATGTGGAGGAGTGGGGAATCCAACCCCATTCTCCCAGATTAGAGCCCACACTCTTAACCACCACACCAAACTGGCCCCAGTTGGTACTTGGCTGGAAGACCACCAAAAAAAGTCCAGGGTTGCAACACAGAGTCAAGCAATGGCAAACCATCTCTGTTCGTCTCTTGCCTTGAAACCCTGCTGGGTCACCGTAAGTCAGCTGCAAGCCGACAGCACTTTCCACCACCAATTGAAGAAGGAAAATGTCTTTTGTTCAGGGGTAGTATTAGACAGGGGCTGCAGTGGCTCAAGTGGTTAAGATGCTGAACTGCAGACTGGAAGGTTGGTAGTTCAGCAGTTTGAGACCCGAGTGCTGCATGACAGAGTGAGCTCCCGTCTCTGGCCCCAGCTCCTGCCAGTCTAGCAGTTCGAAGGCAAGAAACTGCAAGTAGATAAATAGGTACCGCTTTGGTGGGAAGGTAACAGCATTCCGTGCACCTCGGTGTCTAGTCATGCCGGCCACATGACCACGAAAACGTCTTCGGACAGCGCTGGCTCTTCAGCTTGGAAACGGACATGAGCACCACATCCCTAGAGTCATATTCGACTGGCTTTCAAGCAAGGGAAACCTTTACCTTTACTACTAGTAAAGGTAGTTATCTTGAGTTGCTATCTTGAGAGATTTCATCAAGTTTTGTATAGATGAAAGAGACCTAAGCAGATTTAAGACACAGAAGGAGCAACTGTATGCTGGTGGGAATTTTTGCCCCCTCCCCGATAATTTAGCAACGTCACGGAGGGGCTAGGCTTGTTGCCGCCCGTTTTCTTTATTTCCAGGTCTTTTAAAACTTGTACATTTCTCGCTTGTAATTCCCCCGCCCCAAAACTGCTAGGTCAGATAGGCTGCCTACATGGAGCTGATGTTCTTCAAATGGTCACGTTTCTGGTCACGCATCCTGATTTTAATCTTGCCCAGAAGTAGCTTGGGACATTTTGGAGCTCAAACTAAGGACCAGGCATGCAAATGAGTCCCTGATTTGCAAACAAGTCACCCCTTTAAAAAGTGTTTAAGTAAACGGAGCAGGGCTCCTCACCACTGCGCCCACCAGTGGCCTCTGCCAAATGTTTTTCAAAAGTGGGTGGGGCTGGGTGGGACTTATTGGCCATACCAATTCAAAAAAACATCGCTTCAGCAGCAGCTGCCCCCACAGCTCAGGGATCTTCACTGCGTGACTGAAGGCAAGCTGTGTACATACAAGAAAATATTTTCAAACAGTGTGTTCATTTTAAAAGGCATCCCGTTTAACAGACCTTCTGCCTGAAATGTTTGAATTGCTATTAGAATTATGCATAACCTAATTCCCTGACATTTTGGTGTAGTGGTTAAGTGCGCGGACTCTAATCTGGGAGCACCGGGTTTGATTCTCCACTCTTCCACTTGCAGCTGCTGGATGACCTTCGGCAAGCCATAGCTCTGTCACAGTGTTCCCTCAAGGACAGTTCTCGAAAGAGCTCTTTCAGCCCCATCTACCTCACAGGGTGTCTGTTGTGGGGAGGGGAAGGGAAGTGAGTTTGTAAATGCTCTGAGACTCCGAGTGAAGGGTGGGGTATAAATCTAATCTCCTCCTCTTCTTCTTTGTGGTTTGCTCCGCCTCTTTTGGCAGCCATTTTGTGGTTATGCCCTGTCAGAATTCCAAAGGTGCCTGTGGGCTCAAAAAGGTCGGGGCCTCTGAATTAAAATGTAATGTTAGATTGTGAATACGAACAAGCTAAGCAGAGGCATGGTCTAGATCAAATCAAGCCTGAACTCTCCCTCGAAGCTCAAGTGACTAAGATTAGGATAGTGTACTTTGGTCACATGATAAGCAGACAAGAGTCACTGGAAAAGACAATAATGCTAGGAAAAGTTGAAGGAAAAGAGGAAGACCCCTATTGCTGCATAACAAATGAGAAATATTTCCATTTGACCCTGAAGGATTTCCATGTGGAGGGCTTTGTGGAGTTGAGAAGACCTCCTGGAGTGATGGGGAGCTGGAGACTCTCGATTCAGAGGCTGTCATTCACCCCTTGATCCCAAACAATGGAGCAGAAAGTTCTCGATGCAGTGGGAATTGAAAGTACTGACCACAGGCTGGCACAGTAGATGGGACAAACCAGGTTAGTTGAAACCACCATAGAGTAATGCACATGAACACATGCAGCTGGACCAACTGGTATAAAGCTCTCAGCACTCTGCTTGATTAGAAGCCATGATGGGCGTACATGGAACGATGGACGTTTCCAGGGATATACAAAAGTACTGATTGTCCCTGCCTCTAGGATATTGAATGAAACCATGACTGCTTTTAAATGTGAACATACTGGATAAACTAACATAATTCAGTAATGACAGCCTGGTCTTCCATTCCCCTATAGTGATGGGTCCTGTCTCCCAGTCTCCAGGTTATGCGATGTAAGCCAGGGTGGTGTGGAGGTTAAAGTGTCGGAGTACGATCTGGAAAACACAGGTTTGATGCCCCACTCATGCCCTGGGAGCTTGCTGAGTGACCTTGGGCCAGTCACACACTCTCAGCCTAACCTACCTCACAGGGTTGATGTGATGATACAATGGAGAAAAGGAGAATGATGTAAGTTGCTTTCAGTCCCCTTTGGGGAGAAAGACAGATTATGAATAAAGTAAGTTTTGTTGTTGTTGTTCAGTCACACAGTCAAGTCTGACTCTTCGCGACCCCATGGACCACATCACACCAGGCCCCTCCTGTCTTCCATCATGCTCTGGAGCTTGCTTAACTTCATCTTCATTGCCTTGATAACACTGTCTAACCATCTCATCCTTTGTCCTCCCCTTCTTCGTTGACCTTCAATCTTTCCCAGCATCAGGGTCTTCTCCAGTGAGTGCTCCCTTCTCATTTGGTGGTCAAAGAATTTGAGCTTCAGCTTCAGGATCTGGCCTTCCAGGGAACAGTCAGGGTCGATCTCTTTTAGGATTGACTGATTTGATCTCCTTGCAGTCCAAGGAACTCTCAAGAGTCTTCTCCGGCACCATAATTCAAAAGCATCTATTCTTCAGCGCTTGGCCTTCCTTATAGTCCAACTTTCGCAGCCATATGTTACTACTGGGAATATCATTGCTTTGACCATACGGACTTTTGTTGGCAGGATGATGTCTCCACTTTTTATTATGCTGTCTAGGTTTGCCATCGCTTTCCTCCCAAAGATCAGGCATCTTTTAATTTCATGGCTGCAGTCACTGTCTGCAGTAATCTTAGATCCCAGGAATGTGAAGTCTGTCACTGCTTCCATGACTTCCCCTTCTATTTGCCAAGAAGGGAGGGGGCCGGATGCCATGATCTTAGTTTTTTTGATGTTGAGTTTCAAGCCAACTTTTGTGCTCTCCTCTTTCACTCTTAGCAAGAGGCTCTTGAGGCAAAGGTGGAACTACTGTGAAACTAATGAAGTTTAAGCTTCGGGGGCCCCAATCCCAAGGGGTCCCTGAAACAACTTTTTTTTAAATGTGTGAATTTTTCAACAAAAAATTAATGGAGTTTTAAAAGTGTTTGTTATTAAAATAAGGCTATTTTAGTGACAGAATCATAAACCAGTGAGTTGGAGTACTTAATACTGACCTTAGAATGGAGCATGCTCAGTGTTGTAGCTTCCCCTAAAGTGGGCTAGTTGTTCCCACCAGCCTAACCAGGAAGAAGCAACAGCACCATAAGGGTGAGGGGAAGGCCTGCACAGATCTTGTTGTTTCAAGGCCTGCTTTGGATTACTGCAGGCAAATTGTTATTATTTAGAACTGTTGCAATACATATTTTTGTATTCTGTTAATTCTTCTGAGGGGTTTGGTCTGGCCCAGGAAGAAACTGCACTATAAGGGGAGGGAAAGGCCTACACATATCTTGTTGTTTCAAGGCCTGCTTTGGATTACTGGAGGTAAATGCTGGTAATCTGTGCAAGTATTAGAGATCTTTTAAAACAAAGGTGAAATGGGATTCAGGAGCCAAGTGAGAAGAACAGCAGCCTCCCAGATCTACAGTTCAAGTCATGTCAGACTAACCTTATCATTTTTTGAGAAAGTTACTACCTTGCTGGATCAGAGGAATGCTGTAGACACAGTTTATCTTCATTTTAGCAAGGCTTTGATAAGGTTCCACATAATATAACTGTTGACAAATCAGAAAAATGTGGTTCGGATCCTATGATCGTTAGGTGGATCTGTAACTGGTTGACAGATCGCACCCAAAGAATGCTTGTGAATGGTTCCTCATCTTCTTGGAGAGGAGTGACAAGTGGAGTGCCTCAAGGATCTGTTTTGTTCAACATCTTTATCAATGATTTGGATGAACGGATAGAGGGAATGCTTATTAAATTTGCAGATGATACTAAATTGGGAGAGGTAGCAAATAGGGTAGAAGGCAGAGTCAGGATATGGGATGATCTTGACAGGTTGGAAAACGGCTAAAACAAATTTAATGAATTTCAGTGGGCATAAATGTAAAGTTCTGCATTTAGGTAGGAAAAATCAAATGCATAATTATAGGTTGGGGGAGACTTGTCTTGGCAGTAGTATGTGCAAAAAGGATCTAGGGGTTTTAATAGATCATAGATAGCAGTGTGATGTGGTTGCTAAAAAGTCAAATGTGATTTGGGGCTGTATCAATAGAAGAATAGTGTCCAGATCACGCAATGTGATGCTACCACTTTACTCTGCTCTGGTTAGACCTCATGTAGAGTATTGTGTTCAGTTTTGGGCACCACAATTTAAGACAGATATAGACAGGCTGGAATGTGTCCAGAGGAGAGCAACAAAGCTGGTGAGCGGTCTGGAGACCAAGTCCTATGAGGAAAGGTTGAAAGAGCTGGGTATGTTTAGCCTGGAGACGACTGAGAAGTGATATGAGAACCATCTTCAAGTACTTGAAGGGCTGTCGTATAGAGGATGGTGCGGAGTTGTTTTCTGTTGCCCCAGAAGGTCGGACCAGAACTGATGGGTTGAAATTAAATCAGAAGTTTTTGGCTCAACATCAGGAAGAACTTCTTGACAGTTAGAGTGGTTCCTCAGTGGAAGAGGCTTCCTTGGGAAGTGGGGAGCTCTCCTTTTTTGGAGGTTTTCAAAGCCATCTGAGAGCAATGAGGATTCTGTGAAGTTAGGTAGATCACGAGGGAGGGCAGGAAGGGTTGCCTCAGTGCATAGTTTTTGTGGCCCTTTTTTTACACATCCAGGTGTGGAACAGTGGTCACTGCGGGTGTGGAGGGGGAGGTATGTGCGAATTTCCCGCATTGTTCAGGGGATTGGACTAGATGACCCTGGAGGTCCCTTCCAACTCTATGATTTTATGATTCTATGACTGAAGAGCGCTTAAATTCTTTATGCATATGATCTGTAGAAAATGACATTGCAAGGAAGCTCTCATATGACAAAACTGTATGTGACTACATTGCTAGAAAAAAACAGAACAAAGTATTTTGTAAAATGTGCCTCATATTCTCATAAGTGTCTAAAATAAAATATATTAACTGTGGTCTTTGCTATGTTTTATTTCATCATTCTATGATGCCTCATGCATGTATACTTTTCATCCCCCATATCCTGAAAACTATAAGGCATAGCCTAGGAAATTTTTATTCACTCAAGTGACTTTGATATATAAGATAAACCAGTCCAGCAATTTTAACCAAAATCTGAGATGCAGTGGTTACTCTTTTTGTTAAAATGTGATCTGCCATGGAATAACCCGACTGAAGGAGATAGCAGCAGTTACCCAGACCTCCTTGCTGGTGGGAAGGGGCTCACGGTACGGCCCGTTTTCAAGGGCTCCACCCCAGCACCCTGTTCTCTGCCATTTTGAGCCTGGAGATCCTTGCAGGGGCAGCAAGGCCCTTTGGACCTTGTTGGACGTTGCCCTATTGTTGCTGGTTGCAAAGGGGCCCCCATAACAGTTCAAGCTTCAGGGCCCCCAAAATGTAGATCCGCCCCTGTCTTGAGGTCCAGTTCACTTTCTGCCATTAGAGTGGTATCGTCTGCATATCTGAGGTTGTTGATGTTTCCCCCAGCAATCTTAATTCCGGCTTGTGATTCCTCCAGGCCAGCATTTTGCATGATGTACTCTGCATAAAAATTAAATAAGCAGGGTGACAATATCCATCCTTGTCGTACTCCTTTTCCTATGCTAAACCAAACAGTTGTTCCACATCCGGTTCTAACTGTTGCTTCTTGACCCTTCTGCAGGTTTCCCAAGAGACATGTTGGGTGGTCTGGTACTCCCATCTCTTGAGGGACTTGCCAGTTTGTTGTGATCCACATAAAGTAAACAAGGAAGCGAAAATTGTCTATGTGATACAACCAGCATAAGATGGGTGCAGAACCTCATTCAAGGACTCCAGGTTTCTGAAAACAGCTCTGTATAAAGGCATGCCACAGAGAGCATGCCTACCAGCAGACTTTACCGCTGGAGTTTACATTTCTAAAGAGCAGATGCTTCTTTCAATAATTAAAGAAAAAAATTCCAAAGGATGCATTTTCCAAGTTCTACTTGACGCGTTTGTTTTTTAGGTAATGATGTTCACCGGTGCTGGGTGGGAGGGGCGGTAGTGGTAGGAATGTATCTGGAAAGGTCACCGACAAGAAAGATCGTGGGAGCCAATTGTGGAGACGAGCAACCACTGGCGACAGCCCGCTGTTGCTGGCGCTGTGCCAGGGGGCAGCACACTTCCACCCGCTTCCGATGCTACCCAAGCTTTGAAAAGAACAATTCGGCATGAATATTTATGTATGCAAAATGGAAACTAAACCCACGAGCAACTGCCTGCTGAAAATCAGCCGCAGAGCGAAAGATGTACCGAAAGGTCGTCGCTCATTTAAATGGATCATTTGTTCAAGCAGTTCTGAAGATAGGAAAGCATCTTTATCAGTTTGTAATCTGAGGCAAATTTGTCCCAGGCTTGCCCTATTTCAGAAGCTAAGCAGGGTCAGCCTCAGTTAGTATTTGGATGGGAGACCAGCAAGGAAGTCCACGGTTGCTACGCAGAGGCAGGGAATGACAAATCACCTGTTTCTCTCTCTAAAAATCCTACAGGGTTGACATAGATCAGCTGCAACATGATCGCAAAAGAACAACACACCATTACTTCTTCAAAGTTTAAACTCCCTTTCTATATTTATTTTCAGGTCTCTTGTCTTCTGGCACACCCAGACCTTACAGGCGTTGGGTGGATAACTATACATTACATTACATGTAAGTAAACTGAATGTGACTCGAATCAATTTTTTTTAAATATTTGCCATTTAAGACAATAGCCACAGGGGAAGAAAAGGTGTGCATTGGTAAGTAGGGTCAGGAGAGACAAAAAGTTGACATGTAATTAATTTATTGAACATTTGATAATGAGATGGGGCAATATTCCCTCTAAACTGCGGAATCTCATGAGCCAAAATTCTACTTTGTAAACCAAAAGACCTACTAGGATTCAAGTTGTCAGAGAAAGAGAGAAAGTAGTAGTAGTAGTAGTGAAAAGAAAGAAAGGAGAGGTGGAAAGGAAGGAAGGAAGGAAGGGAAGAGGTGGCAAGAAAGCAAATAGATTGGGAGAGAAGTGAAAGAAAAAAGAGGGTGGGGCTCGCACCCCCCCCCCCACGCTGGTGGCAGGGGTCTCTCAGAGAAGCCCCAGGCCACATTCCCAGAAGCAGGCCATCAAGGGGGGGGGAGGCAGACGCACAGCCTGCTCCCCCCAAACCTCCTTCCTTGCCACAGAAGGGGGCCCCCCAAAGCCCTCCCATGGTGCTGGCAGCGGGAGGCCCTCAGAGGAGCCCCAGGGTGCATTCCCGGAAGAAGGCCATCAAGGGGGGAGAGGCCTAGGCAGGAGAAAGTGAGCCTAGGGCCTTCTGTGCTGCCGAATTAATGTGTCCACTGATGGCTCTGGAGTGTGGCCTGAGCATGGTGGCGTGGCACCAAACCACCCCCGTAAGGCATGAACCCACCTGCCAGCACTCAGACCCCGGCTCCGCTACCCCGTGGGCCCAGATCTCCATCCTCCCAGTGAGGGGCCCGCTGGTGGCAGGAGGCACAGGGAGGAGTGCTGGGTCGTGTCGCCGGCTGTAGATGGCACAACTCACCAGCTGCTGCAGGATGGCTGGGCACAGTAGCAAGAAAGCAGCTTCAGCTTTGACAGCGGTGGTGCCATGGTCGGTAGGGCAGCAGCTCCCAGCTCGCACCACTTGGTCAGAAGGAGGGCTGCCGGGAGTGTATGCCCTTTATAGTGCAGGCAGGGGACTAAGTGGGAGGACAGAGTGGCCCACTAGTCAGACCCCTATGCTGAGATGAAAATCTGTGTGCTGGGAGCTGGGAATCTGTATGCTAGCACACCTTAGAGGGATAACATCTGATGATGAGGTGGATATCAGATTAGATAGCTTGACAAAAGAGGAAGTGATGGAGGACCGAGCTAGCAAATAGACAGAACTTCTAGATGGTGAAATGAGCATTCTTCCTAATTTGTATAAAAATTGGCAACATTGCTAGGTGAATGTTGTTTGCATTCTGTGAATGCTCAGAGGCCAAGTTAACACTTCCTCCCTAGGGAGACAAAAGACTGCAGATCAAACTACCAGTCTTTCAGACTAGCAGGGTGCCAGTGCACGTCAGAGTGAGGCAACCAACAGAACATTTTTTCCCCTGGCCACGGGAACACTATGAGATGGTTACCTTACCAGTCCCCTTGGAGACCAAGCCTGATGAGGAAAGGCTGAGGGACTTGAGAATGTTCAGTCTGGAGAAGAGGAGGGCAAGGGGGGACATGATGGCTCTCTTGAAGTATCTGAAGGACTGTCACTCAGAGGAGGAGGGCAAGGAGCTGTTCCTGTTGGCAGCAGAGGAGAGGGCTCGCAATAATGGGTTTAAATTAAGGGTGGGAAGGTACCGGCTGGATCTCAGGGAAAGCTTTTTTACAGGATGAGTTGTGCAACAGTGGAATCAGCTGCCTAGGGAGGTGGGTGAGCTCCCCCGCACTGGCCGTCTTGAAGCAGTGACCAGACAAACACTTGTCAGGGATGCTCTAGGCTGATCCTGCATTGAGCAGGGGGTTGGGCTAGATGGCCTGGATGGCCCCTTCCAACTCTGTGATTCTATGATTCTGATGAAGTTGCACACAGAACACATAGGGATCTTCAAGTGAAATGAAATTTCTTTTCCCACTGCACTGGGCGTGTTTTTTGGTCCCTTCCATGATTCAGCATTGGTGCACAATCAATCAATGTGCCATCCTATTGCTCAACGTCAGGATTTTCCCCGACTGGATCTTGTAACGTATACAGCTCTCCTTGAGAGTTCTTCAGTATGTGATTAGGAATCTAGTCATGCTGGCCACATGACCACAGAAGAGTCTTTGGACAGCACTGGCTCTTCGGCTTGGATACGGAGATGAGCCCCACTCCCTAAAGTAGAATTTGACTGGCTTTCAAGCAGGCGAAACCTTCACCCTTACTAGAAAAGGATGAGGATATCACCAGAGAGGCTAATTGATTCTAGGGTAGTTCAGAGAAGGCTCATTAAAGTCCTGCTTTGGAAGGGAACTGAAAAGGGGCATGGAGTTGTCTGACAGATGAACAGGGGGAGTGGGAGGAAGCAAGAACTGTCCAGAAGTAAAAAAACCAACCAAGTCCAGTTTCCATGAAAACTGGCCTCTTCCGCTTCTGCAGTGCAGCGACGTGCCATTTTTCTTGTCCCTCCACCAGCCTTTTCTCTCCCGTTTTTGCTCCTTGTCCCTTTCTCTCCCTTTGTTGTCTCCCAAAATGTTCCCTCACTTCACTTCTGTTCTCTGCCTGCCCCCCTCCCCAATGCTTTCCTTCCCTGCTGGGATTGGCTAGGCTCAGTGCCAGCTGCGATCTTCTGAGAAGTCAAGCAGTTCTTTGCTTTGGGGTGCTTTTAAGCCTTCCCATTTTTTTTTAACTTTCTGGATTTTTGTGCAAACCGGAGTTCTGTCCTAAATTTGTAGAAAAATCTCCCCATATCTGGATATGTGGATTTTTTGATTCACATTCTTAGGCCATTGTTTGAATTCTATATAACAATACTTCAAAAATTCCTTATGCACAGTAAATATTAATAATCTCCAATGGTTTACATTTGTATTCATTTTCATTTGTTTTCATTACTTATTTATTTCCACGTATGCTTGTGGATTTTTTAAATCTGGTTTTTAGCACGACTCAAATATTGCCGGAGCAGAACGAAGTCCATCTAAGTCCAGCATTCTGTTTCTAAGAGCATCTAGCCTGAGGCCTTCAGGTGCTCACAGTTTGCAGCCCGTTCCAGGAGGGCCACGTGTCAAGAGTATGCTGCAATTTCCTTGGTGTACAGAATGCAGGAAGGGATGCAGATCCCAGCTGACAAGTTATGCTTTCATTTCTTTAAAGGATATCTCAGAGCATTGTGCTGCGAAGGTATGTTTGAAAGGCTGTGGACAATGTCTGGTGAAACCCTGGATACCAGAACTGCTAAACAAGATTGCAGAAGACTCACTGGAAAAGATAATAATCCTAGAAAGAGTTGAAGGCAGTAGGAAAAGAGGGCAACCCAGCATGAGATGGATTTACTCAAGAAAGACAGCCATGGCCTTCAGTTTGCAAGACCTTGCAAGGCTATTAACGATAGTTTGTTTTGGAAGTCATTAATTCATAGGGTTGGCAAGTTGGAAGTGACCTGATCGCATACCACACTCACGACCTTTAATACATATGCCCCTCTTACAACTGGCAAAGCCAGAATTATATAAAATAGCAATTACATTTGCAGAATTACTGAAATTTGCTTAACTTGTATAATTTATGCAGGTTGCTGAATCTCACATTTCTGAGCACATAATTTTTGGATTTTTCCTGTTTTTAGTGAAGTGTGCCCTCGGCCTTCTGCTTTGCTCATCTTCACAGACTGAGATCCATCAGTTAAGTGATTCTCGAGCCAGGAACTGGATGTATTATGCTGAAAATCTCCCAAATTAACACAACAAAAGAGACATGTGGAGAAAAATGTTCATTGTTTTTATTATTTCCCTCTTTTTTTTAAAAAAAGCCCAACCATGTAAACTTAGCATATGATCCCTTGCTCCAACCCACCCCCATCAAAAATATAGCAAATACACACCCAGCAAGGTTAAAATAATTAATGATATATTTCAAGTTCTATAAATTATTATGTACAGTCAAGGGTGACCATAATCACCAGTCTTGTCACTGAAGAATTTAGGTATGGGTTGGTCAAGAGCACTCTACTACGCAGCTGATGGCCATGACCCATTCCCAGCTAAGGAGCCATCAGGCCATCAGCTCCCTCTACATTCAGAGTGCAGCACCCGGAAGTTCTTGCTGGCTTGAAAAAGAAAGTGAGAGCATACCATAAAACTCAGGAGGAGGATACTGAAGGTATGAGAAAGGAGTGAAGAGGAAGGCGAAATACTGGACTGACCGAGAATTATCCCTTTCGGTTTTCGTGCGGCATCCTGGAAAGTTCAGTTCCATCTTTAATCAGGAGGCGGCTGGCACAAGAAGGCCATTATTAACCAATTCCCCCTGTGCTACTTGGCTTTGAAAAGCTGGAGAAAATTACTACAGCTCCTTGCGGCATTCAGCATTAAGCCACAAGGTTTCCTTAATGCTGCTCTTCCCCACTACCCATCCCCCACTACCCATCCTAGAACTGATGATTGCATTTCTACCATGCCACCTTCTGAATAACTATTGTCATCTCTTGCCAACTTCACAGCAGCCAACCAATAGTTTATTTTCCTTTCTCTTCTCCGAGCACTTTCCCCACGAAGGACAAGAATTTATCCTACGCCCCACTGAAGCAATGGAGAGCTGTGAAAAGTCCGACCACTTTCACGACTCTCATTTGTTTCGGTGGGGGTAGATTTGGGCACTGTTTTACCAGGGTCTCACCCCTATTCTTTCACATTTCCCCCTATCCCAGTTTCAATAGCACTGCCCGTGCTTACTTGAGGCACACCTTACAGGGATTTATATTACGCTATGAACCCCCAGGTATAACAATCTAGGTTTCAATGTGCATTAAGTACTATATACATATTTTCCATCGGAATCCCAAGGATTACCCAGAACTGCCACAAGGAATCTTGTGCAATTTAAAAGAAATATATGTATGTGTGTATATATATATATATATATATTTAGAAGTTGGTTAGCCATTTCATAAATATATGGTCCGTGTACAGGCTTTTTAGGAATCATTAAAGGTGGGAAATAATATGAAATGTCACCCCCAGATTTGATATTGACCCTTTAAACCAAACCATGTTCTTCCCTCCTGCCACCTAAAAGGAAACATGCCCTACACACACTCCTTATTATTGTTTCTAAGGCATCTTAGCCTGTTTATGTCTTTTACTGAGCCAGAACAAAATGGGATTTTGTTTGCAGAGCTAAAATAATTGGAAAAAAAAACCTACGGAGCCACTACAAGCTCAGGAACGATTGTTATTCCCAACATAAAAGATAATGAAAAGACTCCCACCCACCCCCAATAAGAGCCTCATAAATTATACGGCTGCAGGATATGCTAAACAAGCGGTTTATATAGGAAATCTATATCTATAGATATATTTTTAAGGTTCTCTCTCTTAAAAATGGAAATAAACCACCAGCAGCTATAACTGCTGTTTTTCAGATAAATTGCTACAGAATATAGACCAAAAACTCAGCCTTGAACCTGGGGGGAAAATACATTTACCATACATTTTGTTCCAGGTGTGATGATTAAGGATAATATTTTACATTGGAAAGGAAGTCCATTTCACTTTGAGACTTGTATTTGATGTTTGAATCACACGTGAGACAAAAGGCAATATTTATATACACAGACATTAAATTACGCTGCTCCGTTATGTTACATCCAGCAATTCAATTGATATTCCCACAGAGAAGAGGAAGGAGATTCAAAGGCTCCTTTTACTCATCAAAACACAATCCTTTCTCATCATCGGTGGCATTCATGTATGATTCTACTGCGTTGTATATGAAAGGGTAGAGTTTGACTTCTGGTCTTGGAGCAGAGCAGCACCTGCATTCCTCATTGTAGTATCTGAGTAACAATCTGTAAACATCCCCTTGGGGGGAAAAAACAAAGATGAATTAATTACTTTTGAACTAAAAATTCAGCCAGGCTGAAAGAAAATGAGCCCAAGTACTCCTGTGGGTTTGATACCAGGAGGTATCATCGTCAGGGAAAGTAGTTGGACCCATGGAATTCTAGAACAAAGTCTGGTTCCAGTGGCACCTTTAAGACAACAAAGTTTAATTCTGGGTATCAGCTTTCATGTGCAGGCGCGCATCACAAGATACATCTGATGAAGTGCGCATGCACATGACAGCTTCTACCCAGAACTAAACTTTGTTAAGGGTGCTGCCAGACTCAAACTTTGTTCTATTGCTACAGACCAACAGTGCTGGACACCTGAATCTATCTCCATGGAATTCTAGATTTCTTTTCAGAAATACCTTTAAAAAAAATTCAAACATATGACATGTAAAGGCGGATTTATACAATTAATGATTTCAGGAAAATGCCCCCAAGGGTTGACTTTTCCCTAAAACTCCTCTGGGAGTCCATATTCTTATAAATGCTCCTCGTGGTGAGACAACTGCCTGAATCACTGAACTCTACGACTGCAAAGAAGGGGACGTGCTTTGAACGGCTTGTTCCTTCATGGACTAATTGGTAGAAGCACCAGGGAATCAGAGTGCTTACTTAAGTTGCATCACTTAAGTTGCTGTGCAAGTCGAAAACCCTGAAACCCAAATATTTGAAATTAGTGTCTGTGCGCATTAATAAATCTGCTATCAAACCATTACTGCCTAGACATTCCGCAGTGCTACAGGAGCACAGAAAAACTGCAGAAGAGGCAAAATTCAGTCTCCTGAGGAGCGTCACATTTTTCAAGGGAGCAAGTTTCTAGTCCACGTGGCTGCATGGAATGGTGAACTGCCAATGCCTACTAAACTGCACAAGCCACAGCAACTACCACGTCAGTTTTCCAGAGGGTGGGGCTTCAGTGCCTTCCTGTGGCAGCACAAATTATACAACATGAGAGAAACCACACAATCTTGATAAGCACTGCATGATGTATACAGTTTACAGAACCCAAGTGTTAAGGCCGCAGAATTTGTGTTACCTTGAGCCAAAATTTGTTTTTTAAAGCACACATAGTGGCTGTGGTCACACAAAGTAAATAATCCACTTTCAATCCACTTTAAATGCAGTTTCCAACTGGATTTTACCGTGTGAACTTGCAAAACCCAGTTGGAAAGTGCATTAAAAGTGGATTGAAAGTGGACTATTTAGTGTGTGTGACTGCAGCCAGTGACTTGTGTTTGGGTTGTAAAGAAAAAATGCAATTCAAAGGGGGGGAAAATACCACCGAGTCTCTTTGTCTCGGATCCAACTGCAAATATTACAGCTTAAGTCCTCGATGTGCACAAAACACATCCCTTGATTTAGGGCAGCACTTACGACAGCGGCTCTCTGCTTTGCTCTGTCACCACACATCCTTTCAAAGGAACTGGTGCTTACCAACAGTTTGTCCTTTCTCAGTCAGGAAAGTGTGCATGCTGTAAATGTCTCGCATCAGCTCAGCATCTCCAAAGGTGAAATAAACAACATCTCTTCCGGCTTCCGCAGCTGCCATGATTTGTATTAAGGCTGAGGCAAATAAGTACAAAAATAAAAAAAGGTGACATATAAATGTAGAATGAGATAGTTCACCACTGTGGGAACTGGACCCCTTGAGTGCTGGCTGATCCCATTTTCCCCCTTGTGGCTTTCAAAGCTGTCACAGGGAACTGATCACCAGCTTCTTTACTTCCTTTGACTAACTAACGTATTCAGAGGGACAAATGGCTCTTCGGAGCAATGAGAATCAGCTACCACATCTACGTGATAATGCTTAGGCTATGAAAAGAAGCCCCGGACTCAAGGATGCTAGTTTTTAAAAGCCTGCTGATAAAGAAGTTCTAATCTTTATCCTTTTAAGCTGTCCACATGGCTCTCTGTCGAACAACTGCTTTACATATTTAAACCGTCCTACATGGAGATTAACAAAAAGGGGAGCAGGACATAAAGTGGAAGAGAAAAGGTCCAGATACTATTAAAAATCAGCCTGGATATGGAATGACTGGGAGCTATGGGCATCTGGGAGAACAAAATAGTCTTCACATTTCTCCTAGCACAGTGTACTGCCTTCCCCGAGTGGGTCAGAATGGGCTAAAGTTACTCCCCAAAACGAAATTAAATCCCTCCTCTTCCTGAATCACTGTAGTTCCTCTCTGCCCCTTACTGATGGGCTGACACAGCAGCCGACAGCCGTGCAGGGCTATCAGCAGGAAGGAAAAATGGCTCATTTCCTACCACGCGGACCCATGGGGACAAACAGTGCAACCGTCTAGAGAGATGAAAACGACAGCCACAATTTCCCTCTTTGCTCACTATGGCGTTGCCTTCCTCCTCCTGCCCTCAGCCAAATGACCCATTACCCTGGCCTTCATTTTCTCAGCTCCCATGGAAAGATTTATGGAAACAGAAGGTCAGGTTGCCCATTTTAATTACGTGGGATTTCAGTTAACATAAAATACAAAGGTGGCCAATGGGTTGCTTGCGACTCCGTTTCCAGTTTACGGACTTTCCCCTGTTGCGTGATAGTTCACCATTCCGTTGCCAGTCCTTATAAGTGAGTGTTATTCTTTCTAATTACTAAGCGGAAAAGGGGGGCCGTCTTCACTAAGAGAGTGACCTTTCCGCTGCATTTCTTCTTTAAGTACAGCCATTCACTGTTCCATCTGGAGTCATTGTCACAGTTTAGATTGGCTGCTATAAGAAAATACTGGACTGTTTAATCAAAGGGCTCTTGGAAAGCCACCACTAAATTATTAAGGGCCCTCATGATGTATCAGATCAATCTCCATTAAGGCCTGATGTTTTAATCAAACTACAAAACCAGCCTCAGAATTTGGTAGAGCTTCAGTAAATCAGTTCTTATGAAAGCATCTAATTTGCCAAGCATCGTTAAGGGTACTGGAGTGAGACCTTTAGCAGAATTCAGCGGCCGCACTGTTGACACGGGACAACACAGGCCCCTCCCAAAAAAGGAACACTGGGTTGAGTCCAGCCAGCTTTTCCACTCAATCTCACTCTGTTCCCTTTCCCACTCCAGCCCCTGTCCCGCGTGGCTTCTGTCCTAGCAGGTCCCATGATCTGCAGCACAGCCTTTTGGGTGTTTCTTCCCTTTTCCACCAGTGGAACAGCTGGCTGGGTCCAACTCAGCCTGCTTCCTCTGCTACAACATGGGAGGAAATACCAGTCGCCTGCAACAGAAATGTTACTTGTATGGACTGTGAAGTACAAGCGTGAGAATTGTCAAAAGGGGTAAAGTACGGTTGGGGAAATCTTTGAATGATCACATGGAGAACGCGCAGATGTTAGCAGATGACATTTCAACCTCTTCTGCAGAGAGGCCAGTTCAACTAAGGTGAGTTTAAACTGCAGGCTTCTGAAGCTTATTTGGAATATCTACGGAGTCTCACGTAATCACAGTGGACTAACTATGCTCTGATTCCGACAACAGCCTGGAGATAAGGCTTCACACAGAAGCCTGGAAGCGCCTGCAAGAAGTAAAGATTCCAGCAGCTACTACAAGCGCCCATACTTGGAGAAGCCCCCTTCCAACCCGCTCCCTGCGCAAGGAGAGACACAGACATCACTGCTTGTCCACTCACCCACTGGCAGCCCCTTGCTGCCCCTGGCACAGAAGCAGGAAGCTGCTATTGGCTGCTCCCTCTCCTCATTCACTCTGCTCTCTGCAGCTCTCGCCTGCCGTTGAAAGAGCAGGGAAAAGCAGCCAACGATCAAGAGAACGAGGAAGGAAAACAGCAGCGAGCAATTTCCTTGTCTTTCCCATTCTACTCAGAGCTAATCTTTAGATCCACTGCACAGAACAAGACTTACCTTTTAGTCTGGAATCCCCTCCAAAGGCACCACACCCCCAGTTTCCTGTGGCTATCGCTGAAAGGTGATATGGTGGGACACCAGGTCGGGAGAAGCCACAATAGGCCTGAAGACAGAAGAGCAGCCCATAACTCATTGTAACTTGGATTTCTCAAGTTAAAATAAGTACATAAATAACGTGAGACAATGAACCCTTGCAAAGAACACTGTATGTGAAACTATGAAATCCACCTTTTAATGAGCTGCATACCCACTGGGCATTTCCTTTCTGTCCCTCCCATGGCTCCTACTGACTGAAACTACTCAAAGTCTACATCCTAGCCCTAATTATCCTCCATTTGCTATCTTGGCCCTTAAAACGTCCAAAATCTCAATTTCAGAAGGAAAAACTGACATATAACCAGTGTGGTATAAATATAGCTAGTTTGGAATCATTTGCTTTGATGGCAAGATTTGAGTTTTCTCGGCACACGCTTTCAGTTGTTCTCCTACCAAAGACACGTGCTCCTGAAATGCGCTCTGCTAAACATGCAAGTCTTTCTGAAGAGTAAGCCCCACTGAATAAAATGGGACTTGCTTCCAAGCAGACCTGCTTAGGATTGTTCTAACAGAGGGGAGGGTAAGATCACAGCCCTCTAACCCTTTACCTAAAATCGTTTTAATGACTACAGTTATGTGAAACAAAGTTTGAGTCCAGTGGCATCTTTAAGACCAACAAAGTTTTATTCACGGTATAAGCTTCTGTGTGCAAGCACACTTCTTCAGAGACAGTGAAACAAAGTGGGAGGGGGGGTCAGTTGCCAGGAAGGGCTAGTTAGAGCCAAGAGCATAAGTAACTGGGTGAGTATAGCTGAGACTGGGCAATGATGTGAAGCAGGAGTGGGGGGAATACACAATTTAGTGACTACGTGACTTGCAGCATTATACTACATGTTTTCAGGACAAAGTACGAGTGAAAGAGAGAGGGAGGGAGAGAGAGGGAGGGAGGGAGGGATTGATGAAGTCACAGTAACCCCGCCTTAGCTTACTACTCTATTTCTGCCCTGTGTTTTATGAAGATCCAAAGCTGCCTTATACTGAGTCAAACCAGTGGTCCGTCTAGTGCAGCACAGCCTGCCAGAACAGGTCGCAGCTCCCTTGTGTCTTGAGCCAGTTTGGTGTAGTGGTTAAGTGCGCGGACTCTAATCTGGGAGAACGGGTTTGATTCCCCACTCCTCCACTTGCACCTGGCTGGATGACCTTGGGCAAGCCATAGCTCTGTACCAGCTGTTCCCTCAAGGACAGCTTGGGAAAGAGCTCTCTCAGCCCCACCTACCTCACAGGGTGCCTGTTGTGGGGAGGGGAAGGGAAAGGAGTCTGTAAGCCGCTCTGAGACTCCAAGTGAGTGAAGGGCGGGATATTAAATCCAACCTCTTCTTCTTGAGCATGGAACTGTTGGAGATCTGTTGCTCAAGATCCTTCAACTAGAGGTGCCTGGGACCTTATCCATGCAATGCATGTATTGAGGCCCTTTGTTTGCTTAGCATTTTTCTAAGCTGCCTTTTTCATCAGAGAATACCACAAGGCTTTGGCCCACTGTAAACACAAAACAGAGGCACATACCTGATTCGAGAGAAGGAATAAAGCTGATACTCAACAGCACTTCACAACATTTTTAATACCATTTTGGTATCATTTTTTTTAAAAAAAAACAAACATTGCTCACGTTCCTGCCCCCCTCCCATTTGTGATTATGTTTAAGCCTAAAGTGGGTTCACAGGGACCCACGCGCTACCTTGGAATTCTGATCAACGGCAAGCGGAATTACAGGTGCCTACACGCTAGCAGCCTCTCAAAATCAATATGCCTAGATAGTCCTAGCCCCTTCTGTGATTTAGTATACAATTTCCCCAGAAATATCTGGTTACCTTAAGTTAATGAAATGTAAAACATTCCACTCAGCGCTTGCCTCGGGTACAAAACACCGCTTCAGAACTTACAGGTCAAAGAGGAAGATTTCTAGCACAGCAGAAAAATGTACAAAAATCTATCAAGGCAGATGCAAACAGACTGACACAAATACTTCAAGCCTCATCTCAGATGCTTGGAGTAAGTGATTTAGTCTTCCATTAAGCTGTCGGTGAAGTTTACTAATTTTATTTACTGTCTTTGCAGAACTCAATTTATGGCCATCCATAACAACATAGACTACTTTCAATATGAAGATCTAACTCTTATTCATGTCTTAAAAAATTCAGAATTGGCCTGAAATCACTCTACACTACTTTTGGAAGCCGTAATCCTAAAAGATCTCTCTTTCTTGGATGGAGAATGTTACGATTAAGAAATCCACGGCACACTAAACTGAATGGCAAGATCAGGTCCATGGAAACTGGAGACAACAACACCCCCATCTGGGTTATCAGGCACACAATGCCAGCAACCTCTGGACCTTTGAAAATCGAACAGCTGTGTTTACTTATAAACACCGCCATGGAGAAAATGGAACCAAAGGGATATAGCCTGTTATTCAGTAAGATATCACAGAGTTTGTTTTAACAGGAAAATGCATACAACAAAATGCATTTTCCAGATTATTATTTTTAAAGGGTTTTTAAACAGGATAGTTTGACGGTGGATTCAGACAACCCATTTTTACCAGATAAGCCACAGCTTCTTAAAACAATCCGGGGCCTGAATTCTACTAAAATCACAAGTTGAGCAAGTGAAATGTTTGCCGCTTGGCTAAAGCACGGGTCTTCAGGTGCTGGGGGGCTGTGGGTCAGTGGCAGAGCATCTGCTTTGTGTGCAGAGGCCCCGGGTTCAATCCCCGCCATCTCCAGCTAACAGGGTCAGACAGTGATGTGAAAGATCTCGGGGGGGACACGGGGGGGGGATGCTTGCCAGTTAAAGGGAACGATCTGACCCAGGAGAGACACCGCCAGCCTGAGGAGGCAGTACTGATCTTGACAGAACAACCGTCTGATTCAGTGTGAGGCAGCTTCACAAATCACAACAGAATCTAAGGTGGGTCACTCCAATAACCTCATCATCATTTAACTTTTTCATCTCTTCAGAATTCCTTTTTCATTTCAGGGGGAAAAAAACTGGGGGGATGGAGCTGCATGCCAAGGAAGACTCTACCGAGAAAGGCAATGACAAACCACCTCTGCTTCTCACTTGCCTCGAAAGCCCCTTGCTGGGGTTGCCAGAAGTTGGTTGCAACTTGATGGCACTTATGTACATAAGGACTCGTGAGACTGGGGTGGGGCAGAGCACCTAACAGGTTACAGAATTCTGGAATACAGCATGAAGTTATTGTCGGGAGATCCAGGTCCCAATTCCCCACCATCACAGATAATCCTTCTGTGGATTATTTTACCAAGTCTTACCAAGCAGGGGGGGAAGGGGAAGTTAAAAAATTATCTTTTCCACACTCAGTTAAGGTTCAAGGGCTGATAAACATCTGCCTGCTTGGTAAGACTACAGGACAATGAAGCCACACTGGTAGATTTCTGATGATCAGGGCTACATTAGCGGGAAACTACTTAGCTGGCACTGGAGCTCAGAAGCCTCATGCTAATGGAAGAGGGGATTTCCCACCTACCTACCCTCCCATTTCCTCGCAAGCCCCCAGTTGGTTGGGAGACCACCAAGGAAGACTGGGGTTGCTATGGAGAAGGCAGCAACGGCAAACAACCTCTGCCTCTCTCTTGCCTTGAAAACCCCACAACGTAGAACCTCACAGGTCTGCCATGAGTCGGTTGCAACTCAATGGCACACTTTACCTCTAATTAATTCATTAATTCCATTTGTTTACAACATTTGTATTCTGTTTTTCTGCCCTTACCAGGACTACCAAGGTCACTGACCATTTAAAACACAATAAACCTCCCCCCCCCATTTTAAAACCATTCAAATCCCCCAACACACATCTTTAAAAAAAAATTTTTTTTTAAATGCATACCAAACGTTCAAAACAGCAATTCAAACATTGATTAGAAAGGAAGGATCATTGAGGCAATGCTAAATGAAACAAAAAAGCCTTCACCCACGGGCAAAACACAGAAAAAGAAGGAGGGAGAGAGATCTCCCTGGGGAAAGAGTTCCAGAGCTTTGGTGCCACGACGGGAAAGGCCCTCCTCCTGGGTTGCCATCCGCCTACTTTCAGAAGGTGAGGGCAGTTGAAAATGACCATAATGCTCATCTTTTAATCATCCCAAACAGTGTTTATTTTTTAAAAACAACAAAGCTTATCCCCAGCTAACTAATTACAACAACGAATAGCAGAAAGCCCAGGTCGGTATAATTGTTTTGCAACCAGTTTTGCAGATATTTGGATTATGTTTTCAAACATACACCAGGTCCATTCTTCTAAACGAAAGGGAGCATTTCAGGAGGGAACCAGTTGCGAACTAGATTTAAAAGTGGCAAGCTTCGATTTTAATCTTAACTGCAGTAAAATATGACTAGCACCTTGTGTGAACTGACATCACAATTAAGCAGGGAGTCTCCTCTCAAGGAGTTGTTGACACTGCAAAAATTATGGGACAGCACCACTCAAACGCTAATGAAATGGTGGCAAATAAATGATGGGCTTTTAGGCTGCAGGATGGATTAAGGAGTTACTGGCCTTGTTGAGCTCTCTTCTAATTTTCTCCGGCGCAAACTGATCAAGGAAACGTCTGAAATGAAATGCATCTATGGCCACAATTTCAGTGCAGCGCCGCTGCCATTCATCCCTAAAGTGGGAACAGGGGAGAGGAGGGAAGGAGAAAAGAGAGAGATGGGCAGTAAAATTAACTGTGATAATATTGCACACATAAAACAAGCTTGAAAACGAGTTCCTCTCTCTAGGGCTTCAGCAACAGTGAAACAGGCAGAAATAATGTCAGGGAAACGCAATGCTGCAATACTTCATGGGTGAACTGGGTCAACGGGGAAGAGAGACATGACGTCTCCCATGGATCTACAAATAACATTTGTAACACGGTGTGAATGTCACAGCCCAAATGTCAAGTAACGGGCGGTGAGGTATGATATAATTGTAAGAGTCTTGGGAAGCCTAGGAAAAATACAAAATTATTTTTCACTTGACATGCTTCTCTAATAAGGGGGGCATAGTTTAAATGTTTCGAGAACAGTCACTTTCTCCTAGACCACTGATGGCGAACCTTTTAGAGACCGAGTGCCCAAACTGCAACCCAAAACCCACTTATTTATCGCAAAGTGCCAACACGGCAATTTAACCTGAATACTGAGGTTTTCGTTTTAGAAAGAAACAACTCATACATTAACATCTTTTGTCTTCAAAGAAAAACACAATAACAGAGCTTTCAATGATACAAACAACTTTTTACTGAAAGGTAAAAGTTTGCATTTGGCATGCTTTTGAACAATTAATGTGATTTTCGCTGTCCAATCTTGCGAACTCTGTGCTGTGGCAATGCCGTGCGTGCCCACAGAGAGGGCTCTGAGTGCCACTTCTGGCATGCGTGCCATAGGTTTGCCACCACTGTCCTAGACTTTCTGCTCTAAAATCATATCCCCTCATGAGATGGGATGCACTCCCTTCAGCGGTCACAGAGGGGAGGTTTAACAACCCTGGATGATCGTATATATCCTTGTTGCAATGACGGAATTGAAACTTTGATGCACGTTATATGTGGCTGCAGGGCATATAGCCACTTTCATGATATTCTCCTACTCTCTACAATTATTCTATCCTCAACTAGTCAAAAGTGGCAATTATTGAGGAACCTCCTAGAAAGTCGGCGCCCTGAGGTTACAACTAAACTTGCCAAATGTGGCTGGTTAGCTGTAAGGACTTGAAAGCTGCTAGTGAAAGGTGAATAGATGTCATTTGTTATAGGATTTAACAGGTTTTATTTGCATGCACTATTTGATTATTTTCATTTGAAAACGAGTTCCTCTCTCTTCATTTTATGTATTTCATTTATGCTTGTGGCTTCATGAATTCTGACAAATTTGGTTCGACTATTGTATTAGAGTGCTGGCTTTTTGCTGTGAATAAATTTGAATTCTAAAATCATACCCACTAACTCTCTTTCCCAATACCAAGTCCTTGGGGGTCAAACATACCATATTAACCCTTTGTGTATACTGGGCTCTCTCTCGAGACATTCCTACGCTGGGTTGGCCAACCACACACATACTGCCCAAATATAGGGTGGCAGGAATTATTGAGACCATTCTGGGGAAAATTTCCAACTGGGACTTGAAATGTCCTCATAAGTGCCAGGGTCACACTCTTTGTATACTTTGAAGGATATTTTTATTCCACTCTTTGAGTATTTAGAAGGATATTTTATTCCACCTCTCTACTCTTTTCAACAATAAAGATAACAGTATAGTATCAGTGCATCAATATAAAACAGCAGCATTAAAAACAGCAAATATCAGTGCAATGTATTTAAGCCAAAAGGGAGAAAGCCAAACAGACACCAGGAAGTAGGGAGTGCCATAACCTGGAGAAACCGTGAAGAGGGCCCAACCCCGAGTGTCTGCTAGGGATGCCAGGCCACTGCTTGGACCCCCTCAAATCACACAGACATCATATCCAGGCACCCCCCACCCCCACCCCCACCCCCAATATATTACCATAGACTTCCTAGAGTACTGGCTCAAACGCTGACATCACGTCTGGGATCTCACCTGGCTGTGACATTGATGTGTTACACATCAGCATTTCTGCCTCCACTGTTTTCCCACCAGCCCAGCATTCCTGGTCCCTCTAACCTTCTGCCTGATCATGGAGGCTCTCAAAACAGGACACTCACACTACCTATCCATGTCAGGCCTAAGGCAGGTTTGCATGGGTGAAAGCAGTGACCACAGTGCCTCCTTCAGATACTTGCTTCACGTGTACTCCTTGTCCCAGAGAGAGGCCATATATAAAAGTTCTCCGGCCTTTCCAGGGATGGATCTGAAGGCTGAATATAGGCTTGCACTCTACCAGACAAGCAACTGGAATTGTTCTCTGAACTGGGAGCCTCAAACTCAAGATGTGAAACAAAAAAAACACAGAATTTACAGAACCAAAGGCTGAACTGGGACTTCAGTGTGTGGACTGAAAAACCTACATGCTGGGGCCAGGAGCCAACGGAGAAGATGATTGTATAGACCTGGGTCAGCCCCCAGATTTGCAAAAAATTATAATTTTATCATGTTGATTGTATTTTATCTGTTTTAATGCTGTAAATCGCCCAGAGCCTGCTTGTGGGGTTGGGTGATTCAGAAATCTAATAAAATAATAATTATTATTATTATTGCTTTATTGCATCATCATTGCTTTATTACAGTTCGTAACCAGCACAAAACGGTCCAGATATATTATAAAAAACTGGATATCAAAATATTACACACACACACACTAATAGCCAAGTGCCCCCTGTGCATGCGGCTATCTAACTCCACACATCGGGGGCACTCGGGGAGCAGAGAGATTTTCCTGCACACTTGGGGGACTCCCTAGGTGTGCAAAAAAATCCAAAAACTTAAAAAACTTATATGGGGGATATTTAAATCCCTCCAAAAGTAAAAGAGCATTCCTTGTGCATGCGCAGAGAATGCTCTGGGAACTCTGTGGTGGGCCCAGCAATTGGGAGGCATCCAGGCCTCACCACTGGAGCCGGGGGGGGGGGGGGGGGGAGATCAGCAGCGGGCCCGGTGGCTGGGAGGTGTCCGGGCTTCACCACCGGAGCCGGGGGGGGGGGGGGGAAGCTTACCTGTGGCCACTTCCTCCTGAGCCATGAGGTCCTCCCCCCCACGAGAATCACAGGTCCCTCACACACATGGAAGAAAAGACTAATCCTGCAATGCTGGATTGCTTGTCATTTTGAAGTTTGCTTAACACCCCTATAAACAGTACAAACCGGCTGAAGTGGGTGGCAGGAAGGAAGAACAGTTGCAGCCACCTGCCACTGCATGAGCCAGGCAAGCAGAGGCGGCAGTGCTGTAGCCAGGTGGGCTGGCCAGCAAGCGGCTAGCCCAGTGAGCAAGTGGGGGGAATGGGACTTCTCCCTCCAAATTTCATGGGGCCCCACTTGTACTATGCTGATGTAAATCTCAGTGATTTGAAGCGAGCTTGCAGCAGCGGAAAACCCTGAAGATCTAGTAACAACTTTCACGGACAAAAACATCAAAGACACCTATGTGTTCCCTCTAAGCTGAGTTAGTGTGAGCTAGCTCACAATTTTTTAGCCCCTGGCTCACACAGTTTTGTCTTAGCTCAGGAAAGATAGCTCCAGAGCAAACTAATTTATGCAGCAGCCAAATCGCTCGCTCACAACTTTAATGCCAGTAGGTCATAGAGTAGAATTTTTGCTCACAAGACTCCACAGCTTAGAGGGTGCATTACCTTGGTGTTTCATCTTCGTGACTCCTGGCCCATCGGTATGTTTCTGCATAGCCAGTATATTCGCTGTATTGCTCTGAACCTGAAATAAATAAAAGTTTTATAATATGTAAGCTGACTGTAAACATGTTCTTGAGTACATTCTTTTTGCTTTGTAGTGAGGTCTCCTTCTTCTGACCACTTGTGCCGCCTTCATTAATACTAACAGTACCGGGCAGGGGGAAGAGACAGTCATCCGAATAAGTAAAGGTAATGCAGATGGGATCCAGAAGAGTATCATATACAAAATCACAGAAATCTGTGCAAAAGAACTCTCACCAAGGAGGCTGCAAAGTCAAATTGTATTATGCCAGACAACACTGTCATCACAATATACATATAAGACAGCACTTCCAAGACACATTAGGTGTCTTCACTGATGGAAATCTTTCTTTCCATCTGAAAAAATTCTCTGTGGAATCCAACCCAGGGCTTTTAATTTTAGTTTGGAGCAGAAGGGCTGGCCAAGACGTAACTGCAAACTATAGTCACTAACTGACTCCCACTTTGTGAGGGGAGGGAGAGAGGAAGCGTGAGGGCACAGGTCTCGTTCACACAGCAGCAAATCAGAGTTCGATGCTGTGCATAAACCATCCTTATCTGTAATATTCTTACCTTGACTGGAGTAAAGGTAAAACATTATTCCATGTTTCCAACATTAGTGGGGAAACATTCGGAAGCAGCAAAAGAACAAGAAAGTAAGCACAGTATGACTCTGGAGTAGGAAATATACAACCTCTGAGGCATCCTTGTGTGATATGCAGACGGAACCTTTACAATTTTTAATCCAGGCTTTAATTTAGAACAAAAACCTTAAGTTTCTAGCATTCAAGAAATGGCAAAACAGGTTAAAAATAAGAACAGTTCTTAAGCATTTCTGTGTTCGAACACTGCAGGTCCTAATTTACGAGGGGTCTTTTTTACAACTTATAATTATTGTATCTATATAACAAGGTGTTTCAAGGTAGTTCATTTTTAAAAATTCATCCGAGGACAAGAATTTAAAAGGGAAAGAGAACACACATCAACACAGCTTGAGTTTGCTGTGCAAATTATCTTCCTTGCTTAAATTCGTGTAACCTCTCTGCCCTTTTTATCCGGCTATCCAGGACAACCGGTTGGCCGCCCTGTGAAACAGTATGCTAGACTAGATGGACCACTGGCCTACACTGCTGGCCTGATGCAGCAGGCTCTACTGAGGTTCTTATCTCAGATGCCACCCTGATCTATGGTTTGCAATTTCAAATCCATGACATGGAGCAACCCTATCACTATACGGAGGAGGGAAAAGTAAAATGTATACACCAAACACTTCACAACAATGACTCAGCAATTTCTCCCTAGCGATGGCCACTGAGGGCATTTGTTTCTTAAAGCTACAGGCACTGCTTCTATTATTTGGGGGGGATTTTAAACCCCCCCCCAAAATGTTTTTGTTTGTTTGTTTTAGATTTCAGATTTGGCCACACTGAGAATTAGATAGACTGAGCACAATGATAATGATAGTAAATGTAATCAACAACACAAAACAGGAATCCAATGGCACTTTAAAGTCTAACAAATTTTTGTTGCAGGGGACTTGCTTGTACTTAACATCATCTTAGGGGAAAACATTAGCATGGCACTGGGGCAGGGGGCATGGCTTAGTGATCGAGCATCTGGGTTTTGTGCAAAAGCTCCCACAATGAGGAAGGAGATGATGAGGAAGACTTTGCCATGGAGAGCCTGTGGCAGAGTAGGCCTTGATAGACCAGTGGGGTTGACACAGGCATCATCAGATATTTGTGTGCGTCCATAAGCATGTGACCCAGAATGGTGATGGTATATGTCATGTATAACGGTGCTTTTTGATGAACTTTCCAACCTGTGGTTTGAAAATTGGTCCTCGTTTCTTAAAATGAGAGGGAAATGTACTTTCTTTTTCTGCTGATTATTCTGAGCTCATCGGAGAGCTTCAGGCGCCTAGACAGTGAACCTTTTCTGGCCTTCCACACCAGTCAAGCATGACAGCCTCCTCCTGTTTCAACACAGCAGCCAGCAAATTATCATAAATGCTAACCAAGCATTTCTCCCGTCTTTTCACCCCTATCCCTCCCCATGCCACAGTTTTGCAAAGCCTGTTTTATTCACTTAGGATCTTGTCAAGCGTGTTCCGCATTTATTAAGGTATTCTAGCTTTTCAATATATGCTCATAGAGGGAGGGGTTTTTTTTGGGGGGGGGTGATAGAAGAAAATATTTATTAATGGGTTTAGCAGCTGATTCACTGCTCAGCCCCAGTTCATAATTTCAAAATTCTTCCACCATGGAGGAAATATCATACCAATCAGGCGTTCCGTGTTGATGCCTGATTTCTCAGAGGACCTGCTTCTGCAACGTTTTCCTCTCTATCTTCCTTTCACGTGCACAAGGGGAAATTTAAAAGGGATTGGGACAAACGCTCTTGCTTAACCACATGCCTTTATTCCGCTTGCTAAAATACACAATAGAAATTGCTCCACACGAAAGAAACATCACAACACATTTACCACTATACCTCATAAAGAGCACTCCCCCCCCTCTGAATCCTCCTTTAAATCCCAGGGAAGCACAAGTGACCTGGCCATCATTATGTGTTGCTTCCAAAGGCTTTATTTTATTTGAGAGAAGAGGGGTTAGGAAATGTGGCAAAACAGCGAGCAAGGAAGGGCAGGGGTGAGGCTGTAAAAGACCTGATATGGTTTGGGAGCAGAAGAAGTTTATGGAAGGCAGTGAAGCCCCTAGACAGAAAGGAGAGGGGCTTAGCCAAGTGCAGCTTAGAGATCTCCGAGGAGAGCTGACTTGGCCCAGGCTTCCCTGCCCATTTCACACTCATCAGTGGTTCTTGTCAACTAATAGCAAGCAGGCTGCATTTACAGCGAAACTTTGCCTGCAGCTGGACAGAGCAAGAGAAATCAGGGCAACATCTGGAGATTCTGCTCAGATGTGGAAAAGAAGGTATGCAGGAGGCTAATGCGTTTTACCAGCTAATTCTGGTCTGCTACGCACATCCGACGAACTAACTAGGTTCATGCAACAACCTGAAGCTCTAAAAAAACGAAAAGAAAAACCCATTGTTTATTATGAAGGCAGCCAACGTCTGGGGGAGGGGGGGGGAATGAAGCCGAGACATCCCGTGGCACACGTTCAGCCACAATACTATGCTGGCTAGAGACATTTTTCCAAATTGGGAGAAATTCGACTTGTATAGCAGACATCATGGCATCACAATAGTGAGTATAATGAACGTGAAGAAGAAGAAGAGATTGGATTTATACCCCGCCCTTCACTCCCCGAGGGAGTCTCAGAGCGGCTTACAAACTCCTTTCCCTTCCCCTCCCCACAACAGACACCCTGTGAGGTAGGTGGGGCTGAGAGAGCTCTGAGACAACTGTCCTTGAGAGAACAGCTGGGGCAGAGCTATGGCTTGCCCAATGTGACAAGAAAGCACTCTTTTTTAGTATACACATTAACATGTGCAGGCTTGCATTACGTTCTTGAGAAAAATGTCTGGTTTAAAAAAGGGACAGGGGATAGCCCTTTGGACACCTGTCTTTGGGGACGGCCTCTATAGGGACACCTTCAGCGTTGAGCAGGGAATACTTCCTTCAGGCAGATGTATCAGTGGCAGAGAAGGGAAAATGTCATGGAGATATGGTATCTTTTTCTACTGCCCAATTTGGCAGCTTGAAACCATCCATACAAAAATCTTACAGTCTGTGTGGTTACGGAGGAAAGGTTGGGCATATGTGGACGGTGAGTGGAAGTGAAGAGGAAACTACCAGTGTGAAGAGAGTAGTGTCCTACACTGAAATACAACTGAGATTAACTGTTTATGCAGCCTTAATACTACAAAGCCCCTGGTGCACTGCACGTGTGACATGCCCCCAAACATTTATTTGGAGGCACTGCTTTCTGTGGCTCTGCTATTAAATGACAGGTTGCTTTCAGGTGAGTAGGTGTGTTGAACTGCAGCAGAAGGGCAAGATTCGATTCCAGGAGCATGTTAGAGATCAACAAGATGTTCAGGGCATGAGCTTTTGAGAGTCAAAGCCCCCTTTTCCAGACAGAAGCACTGACGCTTGGAAACTTAATACTCTGAAAATCTCAGTGGTCTCCAAAGCACTACAAGACATGAATCTAGCTTTTCCAACTATAGCGTTCCTTCTTCTGCTCTGCCTGCTAACCAGCCGATCTCAAGTTCCCACCCCCTCCCCCTTTAGCCTATTCAGTCCCATCACCCAAACCAATGCCCCCTCTTTTAACTCTTCTTGAAACCTTAGTTACAGAAGAAGTCATGATGTCCACAGACCTATGCAAATCTGTGGGATGGAGAGCGCTTTTTCTGGACAGGGAGTCTGGATTTACCCAGACATCTGCTTCTGCCCATTAGTCATCAGCCTTATGCAGATTTGAAAACAGACACCAGACGATCCACGCTTCTGGTACATGTCAGTGAAAGTGTCATGTTTCACACACCTTACTGGTATATAACGGGCAGGGTTTCACTCTCCAAACTAAAGATGACCTAAGGAGGAGCATCAAGAAGCTAAGGGGGAAATTTGTATTAAAATAAAGGAGGTGGCCCCCAAATATCTGAGAGTAGCTCCACTCAACAGGCTGCATGGTGATCTTTCAGGCTGAAAGGACCACATTCCTCAAGATTACCTCATAACCTGAGTTGTCCGTCATTCTTCCCTCCCAGTTGCTTTAAAAAAAAAATCATTTGCTTCATTTGGCCAACAAAATGCAAGGACGTGAAGTGATGTGGAGGAAAACGGGCAAAAGGATTTCAAAGACACAAACGCTACTTAAAACAAGGACATCGGAACACAAGGAATGAAAAAACACAAACAGAAATGTGCCAAAGAATCCTGCAAAATATATCGAGGCCAATAAGCGGGGCAAGAACAGAGGCAAGCAAATGGTGTGCGCAGCCACCTTCCTTGTGGGCAGGTACACAGGAGAAGAGAGATTCTGTTTGCCGCATGTGGAAATCTCTGGGGCTTCATTCATCTAAATACAAATATTTCTTTGAAGCAGCAGATTTGGTTACAGGAACAAACCTTCTACCATCAAACACATATTCATATGCAAGAGAAAAGAGTTCTCTCTTTGATGCCAGGGACAAATAAGAAAGGATATCCCTGCTGTGGCTGAATATGAACTGTCACATCTCTCTCCCCTGCCAATGCAACCCAGGGAACCCAAAGAATAACAGAACATGTGCAAACGCCTGGAGAAACCCAGAGTTTGTCAGCCTAACGGGTGGATAATTCACGCGGCATCTGTGCATAGCCCATGGAGTCTGCCTGGGATCCTGAGAACTATAGCGTTCATTGCGAAAATTAAAGTTCCTTGACATTCTGATTTGTTTTTTATTTAAATTATTAAATTTTACACAGCACTATGAAAATACACAAAACTATCCAGAACAGGGGTGGCCAAACTGTGGCTCGGGAGCCACATGTGGCTCTTTCACATATACTGTGCGGCTCCCACTACAGTGGCTAGGGAGGCATGCCTCCCAAGTTGGTCTTCCCTTCCCCAGCCAGTGCAGAGAAAGAAAGCAACTTGAACTTTAAATGCATTTCCCCCCCCACCCCCGCCAGCTGGCTTGGAAAAGGCATTTGTCTCTTTAAATCCCTTCTCCAAGCCAAGCTAGCCAGCGGGGGGCTCGGAGGACGCATTTAAAGTTAAAGTTGTTTTCTTTCCACCGTTCCCTCCCCCCATCCACGTTCCCTCCCTTTCTTTCCACTTTCTTTCTCTTTTTCTCCCCTCTCTCCCCATCTAAAGTTATCAATTTAATATTAATAAAAGCAAATTTGCATATTTTCAATAAAAACGTGTGTGTAATATTTTTTCCATGTATTTCGGCTCTCAAACATCTGACGCTTATTCTGTGTGGCTCTTACGTTAAGCGAGTTTGGCCACCCCGATCCCAAATACTGTAAGGTTAAAAAAAAAAAGCAGGACCTGGGAGACTCAGGTTCGAATCCCCACTCCTCCATGGAACCTTGCTGGGTGACCATGGACCAGTCACACTCTCTCAGCCTAACTTAACTCACGGGGCTGTTGTGAGACTAAAATGGAGGAGAACAATGTAAGCTGCTTTGAGCCCCCACTGGAGAAAAATGAAATAAATAAATGAATAATAGAAATGCTTAATAGCCACTGGGACAATTTTAAAAATGTGATGGAAGAATCCTACACAATTAGGAGACAGAAAGGAGAGCACAGTACACAGTGTAGGTTTCTTTTTCATTTGGAGTCAACAGCCTGAGAATACTGTAGAGTAAGTGAGACATGTCCACATGACTGCAATTTGAGGTCCAGATAAACATAGAAAAGATCATTTCACAAACCTACAATGAAATTAACTGCAGCCCCAAGATGCACCATCAATCAAGTTCCTCTAAAAGTGAAATGGACGTGAGGAGAATGATGTCAACCACTTTGGGCCCCCACTGGGGAGAGAGGTGGGATGGAAATGAAGTGAACATACAAACAACGTATGCAATAATATCACAGAGCAAAATATCGACACAAAGACAGAAGCTTAACCCTGCAACCCTCGACATTCCTTCCGACTTCTTGGTGAGTCGGGGCGGGGGGGGGGGGAACCTCTGCTCAAGCTTTTCTGCATGCCCAGTCTCATCTTTGTTACCATAATGATCTCAAGCAGATGCCGGACAATTGTGACAAATCTAATTCCTCTCCAATTTCTCCGTCTCTCCTACAGATTTCAGCAGCACAATTACATCCATTAGGCCGCTGAGTCAAGATGCATCATCTGAAGAATGTCATTTCTCAGACAGATAGTTGCACACAGGAGAGGCCTGCCTAAGGACCGTGATGGAAGGGAGCCAAGGATCAAATGAGGATGATGAAATGGACGTTTCCATTAAGGGAACAGAACGCCCCCATCACACAGATTAATTAGAGAGCACAGTAATAAAGTAAAGTGCACTGGGGAGGGGGGAAAAGCTGAGCAAAAATCCCACCCTTATTTGTTGGACGCCCCCCCCCCCAATCCCAGAAACAAAGGAATCCGCTTTGGAAGAAGGACTTGGAAGCTTTGAAACCCCCTTTGGCTCTGCCCCCCGGAACAGATCACGAGCTCCCCCTGTCTCTTCTTTTTCAGAATCTCCATGGAGCACACAGCAACCAGCTGAGCGTTGACCACTCATAAGGCCCAGCATGGCTTACACCCTTCTAGAGCTACTCTCTACTGTGGCTGCAGAAAGCATTTCAAAGGGCAATACTACATTCGAAATAGCGATACAGCCCTCCTTATGAGCCACTGGTCGATACTCTCGCACATGAGCAGACTCAGCCACTGCTTTCCAAGATCCTCTAAGTATATCCTCAAAATCTCACGCCTGCTTAAACCAGCATGAAAATCGACAGCCTTAGGACAACTGACATCCTTTCTCCCCTCTTGACTACTGGGGTTACTGTCCTCCACTTGCTGAGACTTGATTTTTAAGTTTCTGCTTTGTACTGATCCCCTGACCCATATGGCCCAAGCTGGTCAGATCACGGAAGCTAAGCAGGGTCAGCCCTGGCTAGCATTTGGATGGGAGACCACCAAGGAAGACAGGGATTGCTATGCAGAGGCGAGCCCCTCTGTTCCATCTCTTGCCTTGAAAACCCTACAGGGCTGCCATAAGTCACCTGTGACTCAACGGCACCTTCCATCACCAATTAATATCTCCAAGTCTAGTAAAGCTAAACAGAGCCGACCTGAAGAAGAAGAAGAGCTGCATAACAGGCTTCTTTTTCTCAGACAAACAGAAGGATTTGCTAAGGGAGGCTGGTGTTAGTTTTTATGCGCCATAAACTTTGGAAACAGGTGCGAGACCACTTAGTATGAGAGCTGGATAGTTTTCCTATCTCATACTGGAAAAGTCTTTTTTCCGAAGTGCTTTTTTAAAAATGCTCCCTCTGAGCTGTGGAGTCCTGTGAGCAAAAATTCTACTTTGTGAGCTGCTGGCATAAGAGCTGTGAGCCAGCGGTTTGGCTACTGCATGAATTAGTTTGCTTGGGAGCCCTCCTTCCTGAGCTAAGGAGAAAATGTGTGAGCCGGAGGCTAAAAAACTGTGAGCTGGCTCACACCAACTCAGCTTAGAGGGAACTGTATAGTAATGTAATTTAAATTGAGCTTTGTGTTTATAGTGTACTCCTCCCATAGGCTGGCTCATTCTCTAGAATTCCTATATTGAGCTATAGCAGTAGAAAACAGCAAGAGACCAGTAGCACCTTAAAAGACTAACAAAATTTGTGGCAGGGGAGGAGCTTTTGTGAGTCGCTGCTCACTTTAGATATACATAAAACCATACAATCCATTCATTCATTTAAGCAAATTCACATGTTAGATCGCTGCCTTGATCAATACTGTGAACCACAGCAAGATATACATGAAGTATATGAAGGCTTCTCATGCTCCAGACTGGGAATTTTTGTTAAAAAGACACCTTACCTGTGATAATTAAACATTCATTGTGATCCAGGACTTCTGTAATGAGACGAGACACAATCAGTTCCGGATTGATTAAGAAACGAATTTCTTCTTGCACTAGTCCTGCGCCAGTGACACCACCGCCAACAAAACGGTTTGCAAAATCCACCTGGCAGAAACACAATGCACAGGGTTACTGGGACCTCCAACAGTCTTCTGCCCCCCCCCCCCCCCCCAGTAATGTAAATGTCTGATGCATGCGCTTCTCACCTGAGAGTCTCTTAATTTTACCTACAGCTATACATGCAATGCCACTCACGGGCATGAGAGTTTGTTCTGTTAGTTGTCTGTTCGTAGAATTTCACAAGTCTGAACACAGAGAGCACGACTACAAATATTTAACCCCCAAAGCTTCAGAAATTTCATTGATATTCACATATAAGTTGTGCCGAGAGATGTAAACTTTTCACAGGTTTGAAGCCATGGGGGAAAATTCCCCTCCTTACCACAGCACCCGAAGAAAAGAAAAACACACGCAATTCTGCTTTCATATGGAAAATAAACTTGTTTTTCTAAGAATATAAAGTGTGTCGTTCATTATTTTGATACTGTATGAAATTTAGAAGTATAACAGTGTGATCCTAAGCAAAGCTACACCTTTCTAAGATCACTGCAGTCAATAGGCTTAGAAGGGTATAACCCTGCTACAGATGGCACTATAAATGCCTTAGGTTTGTTCTAAATTTTCTTTCGAAAATATCCCTAACGTGAGTGAAACACAGACAATTGTAAATGCTGCGACCTAAGTGACCTAAGCACGTATCTCGGTTTTTGCCACTGGGAAAGTGTGTGCGTGTGGGAAAGGGGGGACTAAAAATTGAAAATAAAAAGCATAGCTGTTTTAACAGTGAAGGATTTATTCACTGTACTTAATATCATGGCTGTATGACGACTAAGGATTATCAGATGTGGATACAGAGTTAAACTTAACAATATTGAAAACACTGCCTATTTAATTTAAGAACTGTATACAGTCATAGGTGTAGCATATTAATTGTGGACAGAGTTAATGGCCTTTAAAGAATAAACATATTAAATCTGTTATGTGTGTCTAAACAAGACATGGGAGTTATTACATAACAAATGGGAAGCTCATGAGAATCGTGTGTGTGTGGGGCCTTGCAACTCCAGGCCCCACTGCCTACCTTAAGCTCTGCAGTGGCAACAATGTGTTGTCCAAGCCCAGAGCAGCTCCCAGCATCCTTCACCCCTGTGGCCAGTCCTGGAACCTCCCACCACACAGCTGGCCTGGAGTGGCTCCTAGAGTGCTCTGCCATGTGGCTCCCAGAATGCTCCACCACCGTGGCTGGGCCTGGAGCTGCAGCGGCAGCTGGACATCAAGCTGCTCCTAGAATTTGCTGCTGCGGCAGCTGAGCCGGTAGTCCCTCCCGGCATCCTCCACCATGGCAGCCAGGACTGGAGTTGAAACCTGTGGTGGCTGCTGCCAGGCTAGATGGTAAGTGGGTTGTCTGCACATGCTCAGACAATATTTTTTAAAAGGGGGAGATTTAAATCCACAGGGTATTTTTAAAAAACTTTTCAGATTTTTCTGCAAACCTGGGGAGTACCCAAGTCTGCAGAAAAATACGTTCAGCGTCAGTGTGGCCCTGATCCGTGGATTTAAGTATCCGCAGATGGAGGCCACATGTCACTATTAGATATATAGATGTTATAGACCACCTGACATGAAAGTCCTCTGTTCTAAAAGTATTTGGAGTGAGTAAAATTTGATTATCAAGAATATTACATTAATTTAAGTTTTGCCCCCACCCAAGTTCCATAAAAATTCTTTTTTCTACCCCACCCCCCCCAATTTTTTTTAAGGTTTTCTTCCCAGGCTTCACATTTCTAGCATCATGAACTGACCTAAACTGGCAATGATTGCCTGGCTAGTTGGACTGTACTGGCAACCACACCAATATTTAATACATCTTTTCATGACACAACACACCTGGGATCCAAGGGCTACATTGCATTTCTTATGGAAATACGGAACACATTTTGCATGCACCCATCAAATCCTAGCAGGTGCTCACTGAAATGTATAGGTCTGACTGTGCTCACGGTCCAGTTCCCTGAGCCCGGAGGCTGCAATCGGCTGCAGCTCCCTGCCAGCTGGACATGAAAAGACAAACAAGCCATCGGGCCCCACGCAACAGCTGATGCAGCATCAGAGTAATGCGCAATCACACAGGACAAGCCACTCTTTGTCACTGCCGACTCTTTACTTTTTGAATGACTTTAATGAAATATCCCTTGGTATAATATACTTGGCCACCAACTGCCTATTCGAGGGCATGCTTAGTTCAGTAACTGAATCCTAGTTGCCACTTCTCAAACTGCAGAGATTTATGTGAATGTATGACAGAAGACACCTGAAAGGGAAGAGAGTTTTTTCTTCACAATGGAAGAGGTTTATTATCAGGAAATGGCAAACAATACACTCCAGGCTTTTGTACTGAATAGCATGTAGGATAGATATATAGTCAGTACCTATTATCTGTTCTCAATGATATTCTGTTCTATGATCGGATTCCACCTAGGGTCTCCTTTACCAGGAGAACTGTTGCAATTCTTTGAATGCATTTATTTTTTACTTGGAAGAAAAATATATTTTCTAAATCTGGAAGAAGAAGAAGAAGAGGAGGAGATTGGATTTATATCCCGCCCTCCACTCACTTGGAGTCTCAGAGCGGCTTACAAACTCCTTTCCCTTCCCCTCCCCACAACAGACACCCTGTGAGGTAGGTGGGGCTGAGAGAGCTCTGAGACAACTGTCCTTGAGGGAACAGCTGGTACAGAGCTATGGCTTGCCCAAGGTCATCCAGCCAGGTGCAAGTGGAGGAGTGGGGAATCAAACCCGGTTCTCCCAGATTAGAGTCCGCGCACTTAACCACTACACCAAACTGGCTCTCACTGGAAGCTGAATGAAGCTGGATGAATGAAACTGGAAGCTGAATGAAGTGCCAAGTTAGAACTCGGAGAGCGTCTTTAAATTCAGGGGGCACCCTACACACTGTGAAACAAAAAGCTGGCAAGTGGGCTGTTCAGAAAACAATGAGAACTCCAGTAAAAATGCCAGGAGACCTTTGTGGCCAAAGTGTGGCTCAACATTGTCTAACGCTCAGGAGAGAGAGTTTGTCCAAGCAGAGGCGTTTGTGCTGTTTAGGCAGGATCAGGACGCCAAGGCAGGCAAACAGAACTGACAAGCACCGCCCTCACGTGCTGCCTTCAATGCAAATTTATCCAGCACAACAAGGGCGTAATCAGATATCTTGGCTGCCTCCTGCAGGGGCTTTGTTTATGGGCAGCATGGGAGCAAAATTAATATTGCTTTTCAGAAGTTAAAAATGCATCATGATTTTAATGCGTTTCCAAATTTTGTCAAGCGTAGAAAATCTGGAAAGGTATGTTTCCGGAGAACAGGTCTGTAATATTAGAAAGTGTCCTTATGGTTCAGCGGAGAGCATGACGGAAGGACAGCCAGGATGACTCAGGACGCTGGGGTCTTATCTGTACTTGACTGCAACAATACCCGTTTCAGAGACTGGGGCACAGAAAAAAAGACTTACTCTATCAAACTGCAAGTGCTTCTGCCAATACCCTAATTAAGTACCTTCCTTTCCGGTGTTTTAGACAACACACAAGTAACATTAATATGTCAGTCACCGACTACAAATACATTGATGGTTCATGCTGCATAGCGTAGCCATGCCAAAAAGATTCTAATCAGGATCGAGACCCCATCAATACTGAGTGATGTCTGAGAATGACATATTAGCTCAGCCACTCCCCTGAGAACTTTGCTAATCTAATTCATGGTAATAAGCCAGTGAACTAACCCAGCAAACTGTAGGAGAGGCAACATGATGAAGGCAATAATGAGATCATGCTGCCTGCAACATACTAGCACCAAGGTTTGCATGCACATGCTGCCAATGTGTCCCCTTGAGCTTTAAGGGTGAAGCGCTGGCAGGCCTTACATGCGGGGACACTACGCCCTTCACCCAAACAGAACAGGCAAAGGTCGTGTTCATCAGTTTGGGTCTTCTTTGCCCCACATCAGGAGCCCTTCTTGAAAAGCGCCTTCTGAGCCGTTGAAGAGACTCAGAAGCTGACGTGGCTTGAACAAATCTGAAGAAAAATCCTCTTGACTGGAGTTGGAGACTCCAAAACCACGACCTTCTCCTTCGGCAGCAAAAGAGGAACGGAGGGGAGAGGGGGTGCGGCTGCACAGGAGCACGTGCGCAGGAGCACATGGGAACAAGCTTCTGACGCCAACACACAGAGCCCCCTGGAGGCTTTCAGCTGTGAAGACTTATCCAATGGCAGGCCTGCTCATGCGCAGTCTCCGTGTCGGACTGCGCAGGAGATCGATGATGAATGACATCCCAGAAGACCAAACCAAAGACCATTAGGCCGCCTTAAACCCTACTGGTCTGGCTTCAGCCAGCAAGCTGTGGATTGGGCTTCATCCCCACCTTTCTGTATGACTAAACAGAACAAGTAACAGTCACGGGGCTTCATATGCCACTTCACGACTCAGCTCTCTGGGAACACTATGAAAACCCCCCCAACTGAAATGCCTGTAGTTACAGAAGACACAGCCTCCTCATCAATCTGATTTAGTTGACTGCCTGCCACATCAAAACAACTCCAACAGCAGCGGACACAACCTCCTGAACTCGTCAACAGCTGGGGCACAGGAGCATCGTCTCCAAATTTAAAAACAAAAAAAACCCAGAAAACTGGCAGCCTGTCACTTACATACCCTGGAAACTCCTCTCCTCTCACTCTTCAATCACTGTCTGACCTGAAGAACCTGGAGCTATCCAGGTCTTGCGATCGTCAATCAAAAGGTTTCCCAACAGGTCACACGCGTGCAAAACAAGGTGAGCTGGAGACAACGGATGATGTTAAGTCTGTCAGAAGCATCAATTCTGCTGTGTCTGTTGTACGGCATGATAGCCTGCTGCTTCCACATAAACTAGGGCAAAACTGAATGGTTCAGCTAAAATACCCAGGAGACCAAAGTTTAGTGCGAATAAGCACATGAGATCAGCATTCTCACCTGTAGCATCCCGTGCCCGTTGCTCTCGATGGTCCCTTCGTATGTGACGTGCAACCTGGACATTTTTCTCTGAGTTCTGCAATCAAATAAGGATGAGCACACACAAAATGTCGAAGCACGGTATTGACTCGCTTAATTTATGGTTCCCCTTTCTTACAGAGACGGTGTTTAGAAAGTTGAGTACTAACGCGCTCCGATTATTGCAGATTTACAAATAAAAATGTTGGCTGCCAGAGACAAAGTCATCACAGTGTACAGCTCCGATCCCACAGGCTGCTGCCGTAGAATGGAAGTGCTCAAAAAGGCTTGTGCTTATTTATTTATTTTATTTATTTTATTTAGATTTATATCCCGCCTGACCAACATAGCGGCTCTAGGCGGCTCACAACATTAAAATCAATATAAATAATATACATTAATACATTAAAATACAATACAATTACAGTTTCAATTGGCGGCAAATTGCAAATATAATCATTGGCGGTCTAAAATACTAACACCAACACCAGGGCAACGACAGCTTTCCCGGCCAGGAGGCTACCACTTACTGTTGTCCCGGGCCTGTGTACTTCCCTGGCCATCCATCAATGGCCATTTCCCCCAGCGGCGGCCCCAAAAGCCTGGCGGAAGAGCTCTGTCTTGCAGGCCCTGCGGAACTGCAGAAGGTCCCGCAGGGCCCTGATGTCTTCCGGGAGCTCATTCCACCAGTAGGGGGCCACCACTGAGAAGGCTCTGTTCCGAGTGGTAGCCAGCCTGGCCTCTCTCGGGCCAGGAAGGGTCAGGCGATGTTGCGTGCCTGACCGTAGTGCTCTCTGGGGTATATATGGGGAAAGGCGGTCCCTTAGGGTTTACCACGCGACAAGCCGCCTCAGGATTGCAGATAAAGGTTTGCGGCACCCAGTGCAAATTACTGTGACAGGCATCATCTTCTAGAACAAAATTTGAGTCTCCAAACAACATTTTTTTTTTTTACGGTATAAGCTTCCATGAGTCAAAGCTCATGTTGTCAAGATACCAAATCATAGCTCTTAGGAAAGGAATCCTGAAAAAGATAAAACAGTTGGCTCCATCTGATACGATTCAGGTCAAATGTGGGCTGTGAAGGAGAAGATAACTGATAGGATCAGACACAGTAGCTCTCCTCTTTCCATGCCAACGCAAAAAGCTGAGCCCCAGAAGACATCTGTAACATCTGCAGTCTCCACTGTGGCCCGGGTTTTACTGGGACTAAAGCAGCCCACCAGGGGCAGGGACAAAGGTCTGGGACGCATCCCCCTGTTCTGTTTGGCACACCCATTTGTGGATTGGGTTCTACTGGCTTGCTTCGGTTGAATTTATTCCCTTATTCAAAACTGGCAAGCCAGAAATCCTATTAAAAAACTGAGGAGTCTATTTGTTCCACATAAGAAGAGCCCTGCTGGATCAGACCAGTGGTCCATCTAGTCCAGCATCCTGTTTGGTGTAGTGGTTAGGAGTGTGGACTCTAATCTGGGAGAGCTGGGTTTGATTCCCCACACCTCCACATGCAGCTGCTGGTGTGACATTGGGTCAGTCATAAGTTCTTTCAGAGCTGTTCCCTCAAGAGCTGTTCTCTCTCAGCCCCATCTACCTCACAGGGTGTTTGTTGTGGGGAGGGGAAGGGAAAGGAATTGTAAACTGCTTTGAGACTCTTACAGGTGGAAAAGGGCAGGGTATAAATCCAATCTCTTCTTCTTTTGTCTCACACAGTGGCCAACTTGCTCCCCTGGAGGTCCAACAACAGGGCATAGAGGCTGAGGCTTTCCCCTGGTGTTGCTTCCTGGCTCTGGAATTCAGGGGCTGGCTGCCTCTGAACACGAAGGTTCCCTTTAGTCTCCATGGCTAGCAGTCACTGATAGATCTATCCTCCATAAATCTGTCTATTCCCGTGGCCATCACTACACCCTCTGGCAGCAAAATCCATATTTTAATCACTGACTGTGTAAAGAAGTATTTCCTTTTGTCCTTCTTGAACCTACTGCCCATCAGCTTCGCTGGATGCCCTCGAGTTCTAGTATTTTGGGAGAGGAGCTCGGTGGTAGGGAGACGGAGAAAAAGCTCTCGCTTTCTCTATCCTGCGCACAATTTTATAAACCTCTATAATCTCCCCTCTTAATTCTCTCTTTTCTAAACTGGAAATTCTCAAGACGCTTCAGATTTTCCTCAAAGGGAAGGTGCTCCAACCTCTTAATCGTTTTAGTTGCCCAAGCATGCAAAATTAAACTATTCTTTCTTTCTGTTATGTACCCAGATGAAATCCTGTTATGTCTATCTGCTGCTGGCACACAGAAAGAACACACAAGAGCCAGGCAGAACTATTAATGAAGGACATGTTATTTTGAAATTCGTACTGCTGAAGACTTCTATGGCTATAGAATCCTGACCATCACCTCCATTTTATTTCTGCAGAAACAGAGATGTTAAGACTTGCGTTCTTCTTTGGGGAGTCCCTGCTCTTTTATCTCTTTTGTGATAATGCTGTATTTTTTTTAAATGCAGTGACCATTTTGCATCTAGCAAGAAATTTATTGTTCTGCATAAAGTGGTATTACTGGCATACTTAATCATGCTACAGTTAAATTAAACAGACCAACAGACAACTTTAAATTAAGCTGCATTAGTCATACTTGGCTCTTGATTTATCGCCCTTGGAAAACCTTTACTCTGGCCCCCCTCTTGAACAAGATCCAAATCGTAACAAGAAATGAATGGTTTTCATAAGGCCATTTCTGTGCCGAATTTGAGTGCATCAGCATTAACTCAGCCTTCCATTAGTCATTTCAAGGAGGGGGTTGGGAATGAAGGTAGCTTAACTTTCGCATTTAGCTGCTCCCTCTGAGCACTGATGGGAAACACATATTATCCTCATCGAGTTATAAGCATGGAGCTAGCTACACAGAAGCAATTTTATTTGGAAAACAGCATCGATTATACGGCGTCATGAACTGTTAGTGTAGATTCAGGCACGTACTACGTACAAAAAGCACAGACCTGGTACGGTAACACATGCACGAATGCACAGAACGGCAAGGCAGATGCACAGAGTCATTGAAAGATACAACAGTGTCCTCAAAAACTACACAGTACTGTACAAGTAGAGTCCCATCTATTCTAAAACAACAGGACGTACTTCAGTTTAAGACTCTGCCCGTCTCACAGAATGTGAAACAGGCACAAGGTAGGTTAAACCTGACCTGAGCTTGACTACATCTCTGTTCCTATGCATGAAATGTGAAAGCGCTCAGATTTTCAGAACTGCTGCTCAGCAGAACGGACAAACTGACATCTCTGGCATGGGCATGAAATCCAGCAAGGTAGGAAGTTACCTTAAGGCGTTTCCTTCTCTCCTTGGAGGAGGAGCCTTGAAAGGATTCAGACAGACAGCCCCCGCCTCCCGGCAATATAACTTGGTCCCGCTTGGACTGAGGCTCTAGACTCATTTTTAACATCGTACTCCAAGCCATCGCAAAAAACCTGAATTTGTCTCAATAGGCTGAATATTTAAACCTTTTGCCTGCAAGCGTGCTACAAGTAGAATGTTTTCTTTAAAAACGTGCCCCTTATAAAGTGTTGGCGTCGTGACCTCCAGAAATCTTTCTGTGTCCAGAGGCAGGACAAGATTGCTTAAGCAATGAGCACCAAAGGGATGCAGTGTCAGTTCCTACTCCGGGTAACGACTTCCACTAGGAAATGCCTTCTGAAATGGCATCTTCTGTACGTCCTTTCGGACCGTTTCAAAGAAAATCCTTCATCAGAGGGTATAATGAGTCAAGGTTTTGGACTCCGCTTAATACACTGTAAAGCCTTTGAGCAACATCCATTAACTCAGGAGTGTTCCAGATATGCTGTGAGTTGAAAAATTGCCATTGTTGAATCAGCCAGATATAGTAGAAGTACTTTTATTACGTTTGAAGATATTCTAATTGTTGGTCTACACCTGATGAAGACTGTTGGAAACGAATGTATCTACCGGATGTTTCGTTGTTGATGACTTTGGACCCCCCATCACTTATTATATTAAATTAATTATATATTTTGCAATAATTTCTGTATGTTTTTTTGGAAATTTTTGATGTGTATGCCTTAATAGGAGAGTGTGTTGTTACAGCTGTATGATTCTCTGGTCTTCACTTATTCCATAGCTGTTGTTCTCCTAGATCAGAGGTGGCCAACCTGTGGCTTGGGAGCCACATGCGGCTCTTTCACACATATTGTGCGGCTCCTGGCAGGGCGGCTGGGGAAGCAAAGGGGAGGCATGCTTTTTCTCTCTTTCTCCCTTCCTTCCTTCCCTCCTCCCTCCCATCTATTTGCTTTCCTAGTTTCTCTCTCTCTCTTTCTTATAACTGGTTTTCCTCGTTTGTTTTTATTTTTGGCAGTCCCATTTAACATTAATAAAAAGCAAATTTGCATATTTTTAAAAATAAAAACGTGTGTGTGATATTTGTTCCTGTCTTGCGGCTCTCAGACATCTCTATGTGGCTCTTACGTTTATTCTATGTGGCTCTTACGTTAAGCAAGGTTGGCCACCCCTGTCCTAGATATTGGAGTATACTGGAAAGGATTTTTTCTACTGACTGTTATTTGCCCCTGGGAGGGCTTGTGCTTGTGGACTATTTAGGATTGCGTTCCTTTCAAGAATCATCATTCTGTGGTTTGAGAAACTTTATGATGTACGTTACATCTCCTTGAAGAGCTGTATGTGTTTATATATTTAGTATATTTTATATATTTCTATGAGCATCATTACTTGTCTTTGAAATAATTTTTGGGAGAGTTTTACCTTTTCATTTGTACATGAGAAACATGCAACTGCTTTATAGATATAGATTCGTTGTTGTTCAGTCGCACGGTCGAGTCCGACTCTTCGCGACCCCATGGATTAGGGGTGTGCAACCCCACCACCCCGTATTTTTCGGGTTTAGGTACACTGAACCCGTAAAGGATCAGTATTTCCCGATATTCCCAAATCCCAATACCAATATGGTATTCAAATTCTGTAAATATTCGGGATTGCCAATTTTTCCCACCTCCATAATACTCTACGGGGACCATTATAGTCAATGGTCCCTATAGGTTATAATGGAGAACTGATCTGGGAGTATCTGGGGCTCTGTGAGGGCCTTTTTTTAAAGGAAGAGGCACCAAATTTGCAGCATAGCCGCTGGTGCCTCTCCCAAGTTTCAAAAAGGTTGGACCAGGGGGTCCAATTCTATGGTAACCAAGAAGAAGGTGCCCCCATCCTCCATTTTTTTTCTGACTCGGATAAACTGAATGCAAATTCCTAATATAGATACCTACTTAAAAATTACAAATGTTTGTAGCTTTCTGTGTAAAGACCCATTTCAAACACGTTTTTCATCTAGTATTGATAGTGGCATTCCAAGGGCTTTAATAAAAATTTTGGAGGACAAAATCTGTACCTGATAAAAAGGACTGTTCAAAATAGGTCTTTACCTGAAAATTGTTTGCACTTGTCACTTGTGCATATATGCATAAAATGGTTGTATGTGCCACATGTATGGCATGTTTTACTGTATGTGTGTCTTTGTTGATGGGCCCCGACCTGGACAGCACAGGCTAGCCCAATCTCATCAGATCTGGGAAATTAAGCTGGGTCGACCCTGGCTAGTATTTGGATGGGAGACCTCCAAGGAATACCATGGCATGACATGGAGGCAGGCAATGGCAAACCACCTCTGAACATCTCTTGCCTTGAAAACCCCATGGGGGTCACCGTAAGTCAGCTGTGACTTGACAGCAAAAAAACCACCAGACACAAGTTTGTTAATGCTGCTACATAAAATAGTGCTAGCTGTACTTTATATGCATTTTGTTCTGATTTTTGGCTCTCTCCATTACTAGGAAAGCCATATTTCCCTGGCTGTCACTATGACCAATATTCTTGGGTGAAGAAGAGACTATACAGTTTTGGTATTTTAGAATAATCTTGATACACTTAAAAGAGACTGCTTTAGCATCTAACTTGCATAGGTTTGCTGCTCTCTGGATCAGGGCAGGGAAAATAAGAGAACCCATAACATTCACTGGGATGTGAGTAAAATTACTACAGCCAAAGAGAAGTCATTTCAGCTGGCTCATTTTGAACTTACCTTTCCCAGTCTGGAAATTCCTGTAGACATTGCCTTGTAAATGTCACCAGTCCAGTGGGTTCTACATGCAAAGACACAATGGGCATACATTAGTCAGTATGAAAAAAAGTTCTATAATGTTGTACTTTAGAGCCTCGGGAGGATAACTACAAAGCATCTGTCTTGGAAGTTTTAATCTCTTGGTTCCTAATATTAAAGGATTTTATTATTTTTATTTTATTCTACAAAATTTCTGCCCTCATAAGGGCCACCAAGATAGCTAGTACCAATTTCCACAAAGGGAGAGCTCACATTTTGATTGTGAAACTTTGATGGAATTAAGTTGGGAGATTAAATAATAAATCTTAAGAGACAGAAGGAAAAAGACTTTTATTAAAATTAGCCTTAATGAACGAGATGCCGACTGGATCTACGCTGTCCATACTATCCGATGAATTCACAAACTCCAGTGTAAACCAAACATGACTATCTTTCAGAACCATTCTAAGTGACAGAAAACTTTACAATTATTTAGATATTTATACCGTGCGTTCCCCCTCCCCCCCATGGAGACCCAAAGAGGCTTACACAGCATTTTATCTAACAAGAACCCTGTGAGGTACGGTTAGGCAGAAACAAACACAGAGACAGACAAACACAGCCCACTTCCCCCAGCAAACTTCCATCTCAGAGCTGGGATTTGAACCTGGGTCTTAGTCCAGCACTCTGATCGTTATGTTAAAGAGGTATACCTATCCTATGAAGTCTGTCAAAGGGAACATTGACTCTCGAAAGCTGTCAGAGTCTCCTAAAGTCTCTGCCATTAATTTTTGGTATCTGGGGTCTCTATCTGTGATTTACGGTTTGCCTTGAGGTTTATTGCCTGTCCTGCTTAATGTATCATTCTTTCCCCGGGAGGATGGCTTGCTGCATTCCATCGCGTCATATAAACAGCCTGGCTATCTTGTCTCGTCACCTCCCTTTTCTCTCTCCGGAGACTCGAATGTTTTATCTGCTTTTGTAACCTTGGGGAACTGTGGAACTGTTGTTCTAGCCGGGTGTCTGGTCTGCAAACTGTAATTAGAGGTCACTAAGGGGCATGGGGGGGATTTTAGTGCTTTTGCGCCTTTTCTGTGAGAACCAACGGCTTAGAGAATTTCGCGCTTTTTTGTAATCATTCTGATTGGCCTTCTGCCTGCTGTTACCTGAAGGTGGGGAGTATATTAATCCTTGCTGTCTGTAACCAAGTATCTCTAACAAACATGAAGTACCTGAACCATCATTAAGAATAAAAGAACTTTGCTTCATCATAAAAGAACTTTGCTTATCATTAAGAATAAAAGAACTTTGCTTCATCAAAGGTCTGGCTTATTGATTAGATTCAGAAGTCTCACAAAAGCTTATACTCTGAAACTCTTGTTGGTCTCTGAGGTGCGACAGATTCAGTCAAAAGTAGGACCTTCTCCCAAAGTGCTCTCTTCATCTTTGATGAGTAGTCACTCCTGGCCTTGGGAGTGAACTACTGACAGGCTTTGCAGGCTGATACATTATAGCCCTTGCCCAGACAAAGTAGGTAAAGATCATGGCTGCCCATCTGGATCATCTTTGTACCACACCGAGTGCGCTTCTTGAACAGGGCCCTCTGAACCATGATGGAGGCAAGGAGCCCGGCCACCTGCTGCACAGGTCGTGTGAGCGTGAGTTTGAAGCAGCCAGAAACTGAAGGGGCAGAGAAAACACACTGAAGTCGCCCTGATTCTGTACAGTTTCTGCAGTTCTGAAGCAAAAAACGCATCACATGAATAGACAAAGGAGGAAAACTCACTGAGACAACCTACTCCTTTGGTGGCGAGAAAGGAACTGAGGGAACTAGAAATGACTGTTTAGGTGGGGATGGTACAGAGCAGCTGTGATGCATAGCACCCCTAGTGGTTTTTTAGCTGAATAACCTATCTACAGCAGGTCTGCTCATGTGCAGTCCCAATGTGGGACTGCACAGAAGACTGAAGAGGAGCAATACGGTTATCCTCTGAAACTATCCTATGAAGGGAGAACTTCTTTCTCTTCCACTAGGAGGCAGAACTATTGGTGGAGGAGTCTGAACTCCTCACTTTCTGATCTCAGTAGATTTAAGAGCACCCTTAAATTTAGGAGGGCACCTCCTTATCATCTTTTTCTAAGTGAACAAGACGGTCTTGCAAACTATGCAAGATGAAGCTTCAGTTCATTAGAGTGCTGAGCCTGTATATCACTGAAGCACTGCAGAGAAGAAGCCTTCTTGATAGATGCTTGGGATGGGAGTCCAAATTCACTTATTGATGATTATTAAAAAGGAGATACAGATGGGTTCTCAAAGACTGCAGTACAGAGCTTCCCTGGGCTGCAAGCTATGCACTGGAGGAAGAAAAAAAAAAGAATTGATTTTGAGGAGCGCATGTCCTCTTGGGAAGAAATGTAATTTTCCCTAAATGGTTCCCATTAAGGAAAGAAACCCCTGTGACTGAGTCTGATTTCTGAAAATAAATCTGTGGCAACCACGAAACTAAAAAAATCAAGACATAAAGACGATTAAAAATACAGTCCTTTCCCTAGTCTAAAATTAACCAAACAGGATTTTTGTTTCCGTCAAGAGCTTTGGCAGACATTAGGCTTAATTAAAATTAATTTAACAGCGTAAACTAAATTAAAGTATGAATCAAGGCTATTTTAATGCATCTGGAAAATGTCTCATCTCTTGCGCTGATCAAATACTTTGCAGTGAGCCAGCTGATTGATTTGCCAAGCTAATACTGAAGGGAACGGACTTCCAAACCTAGAGGAGGAAAGACTCTTTGGAAAAGGTTAAATAGAATTCAGTTACTCTCTCAGACGTTCTAAGGTATTCTGAAGGCTTAACAGTAATTTTTGTTTGCTTTATTCCAAAAGCAGTGCTCTTTGCATCCATCTTGCCTTTTCCCACAAGAGGACGGCAGCATTATGAGATGATGTTCCACAAATTAAACATCAACCTTCCGAGTGCAGAGCTTTAGGTTTTCAGTAACTTGGACTCGTGTTACAATCAGCTTCATTACTATTTATAATACAAGGCTTGGGGAATTGGATATTTAATTTCTACTAATTTTAAGGTTGAATTACAATCATCTTACTCATTTATTAAAACTAAGAAAAAAAACAAAGTATGCGTTTTTCTTCCTCTGAAGGGAGAGTACAAGTTTCTAAGTAAAATAAAGCTAATTGTGAATCAAAGAATCACATTTTTTGCTATCTTGCTTACTGCCACAGTAAACACACTTCCTTTTTGTATAATGAAAGCTACAAAATGGCAAGGTATCGATGCGTGGTGGTGGAAAGTGCCATCAAGTCACAGCTGACTTATGGCGACCCGGTGGGGTTTCAAGGCAAGAGACCTTCAGGAGTGGTTGATCACTGCCTGCCTCTGAGTCACGACCCTGCGACTTCCTTGGAGGTCTCCCATCCAAATACCAGCCAGAGCTGACCCTGCTTAGCACCCAAGATCTGACGAGATTGGGCTAGCCTGGGCTATCCAGGTCGGGGTGAGGTATCCATATTATCTTAGTATCATTAAACCTGCAGCAGTAGATGGGGCAAAATGCAACCACTGTAAGATACAGCAGCACCCCCTCCCCCCCCCCCCCCCCCCCCGGTACCTGAATTCAATGCAAGTGTTTCGGGTTGCTAGAAACCAGTGCAAGAATACTTTCTTTAGCCGTGTATCTGCTGTTAAAAGTAAATGCAGGAGGGCCTATGTGGCTCTCATCAGAAGCTGCCGGTCATCTTTCCCCTGCTGTGAACTAATAATACAAACTGGGTGATGTGAGCTCCTACCACAAGTTTCCTGAAGCCCACAAACGGCAGCCAATGAAATGAGGTAGGGAGGTTTGCCCTGTATTAATGACATGTTGCACATTTCATAGATACTACCTGGGAAGAACAGCTTGATTCATGTCCAGTAGCACCTTAGACTGACAGAATTGTGGGGGTTATAGGCTTTCAAGAGTCAAAGCTCCCTTTGTCAGATATCATCTATCACCCTCATTAGAGATGGCCTTGGATGTTTTAGGGCTTTAATAATCAATAAATAGAAATGACCTGGGACTGATGTACACGAAAGGACTCCTTTTTCCCATATGAACCAGAACAATCATCTTCAGAGGCCCTCTTTTGGGTTCCCCATCTTCAGGGACAAAGTGGTTCTTCTGAAACAACACCCTGTCTCCAGAACTCCCTTCCCAAAACTCTTTGCCTAGCACCAAGCCTGTTGAACTTCAGGCACCAGGTGAACACAGTCATAATTGCCCAGGCTTTCAACGGAGTGCTGACGCGGTTGATCTTCTGTTACCTTCCAAAAATTTTTTATGCCTGCCCTGATTCAGCTCTAGAAAAGAGCAAGAGCCCAGTAGCACCTTAAAGATTAACAAAATTTGTGGCAGGATAGGAGCTTTCGTGAGTCACTGCTCACTTCTTCAGATACAGCTAGAATGTGAGTCCATCTGGAGTGATTTCAGACACCAAGTGACAACAGCAGGTGAATGACAACAACAGGCGTGATTGGATTAGGTGTGATATGCCGAGGGGTAGTAGGTGTGGAGGACAGGAAACTGAGGTCTTGATTCGGTCCAGGAGGATGCATTGTCTTGAACTTCATTACCAGCTGCAATTCAGCAGTCTCTCTTTCTAATCTCCCTTTGAAATTCCTTTGTAAGAGAACTGCTACTCTTAGGTCAGCAACCGAATGTTCTGGAAGGTTAAAATGTTCCACCACTGGTTTTTGAATGTTGCGGTTTCTAATGTCCCTTTATTCTTTGTTATAGGGACTGGCCTGTTTGTCTAGTGCAGAGGGGTGAAAGGGGCACTACTGACAAGTGAGGGCATAAGCCACAATGGAGGATGAGCAGGAGTAGGGACCCGAGTAGTTTTGGCTGATGTGGCTGGGCCCACTGATTCAGCTCTGATATTTATTGCTTTACTGGGTTTATTGTTGTAGTTTTTATTGCTTTGGTTCTGCCACTGCTTTTTAGCTCTTATAGAGCTGATTTGTGTGTGAGGGGGTGTTTTATTGATGTTACTCTTAAAATAATGTAAATTTCTGTGAGCTTTTAGTTAAGAGTGCAGGATAAAAGAGTTATAAAAACATAATGGATCAGACAGAACTACATAACCCATCGTGTAGAAAGATTAATAAATTAACAAGCTTTACTTTTCTCTGTAACTCTTCTGAAATAGCAGAAAAGGGTTTTCAGTTTCTCAGGCTTCCTTGGTGAACGTCCTTCAAACAACCTGAGAAAAGTAAAAATTGAGATAACTGTATGTCAGTAAAAGAAGTACAAAGTAGTGACTGAAGTACTAGTACGATTAATTGAAACGTAGAAACAGAGCTGGAAGGATCTCCAAGGGTCATCTAGTCCAGGCCCCTACACAATGTGGGAAATCCACAGCTATCCCCCCCCCCATTCCCCCTGTGCCCAGAGCAAGGCAAAAACCCCTCCAGGATCCCTTTGTAGCAACAGCTGTAATATAGGAGTTAAGGCAGAAAATATGAGTTAAAGACAGATTAATATTGAGCACAGTTCCTCATGCATTAAAAAAACCCCATTACTGAAAAAGCTTTCTTATCTGGCACTTGATTATCCAGGATGCTCAAGTTAACCGACATTACCCAGAGGAAAAGTTCTCCACCCCTCAGCCCCCATAGCAATATGTCCTTGGGCCCCACTCCCATCCCTCCAGCCAGTCAGGTGGCTGTCTCCAGCTATTGCTGGGCTTCTGTAGTCCACTGATATCATCCCACATGTGCCTCCTTGCTCCCTTACCCAGCCTTGTGGGAGGGCGAGGGTCCTACTGGGTATGGGGACTGTTGCCGTGAAATTCCCAAAGAGGTGGGGTTCAGCTGCTGTGGATTTCTCTGGGTAGGGGGTCAGGCAAGGACATAGCCTTGACTATCTGGCACATTTGATTAGCCAGCCTGACCCATTCCCAGTGCTTTCCTGGATAACGCTGCAATTTCGTATGAGTCCTAATGGCCTGAACAGAGCAAGATACACACGGCTTTCCTGATAAGATTATCAGTGATGAAGATACAGTATTTTCTACAGAAATGTGCTAGTACTATAAGTACTTCTAAACTGACCACTCAGAACTGCTACATGTTAATGGTTTTTCTTAACTGAACCAGAACCAGAGCAAAGTTTGAGTCCAGGGGCACCTTTAAGACCAACAAAGTTTATTCTGGGTATAAGCTTCTGTGTGCACACACACTTCTTCAGATGCGCACATGCACACAAAAGCTTCTACCCAGGATAAAACTTTGTTTTGTCTTAAAGGTGCCACGGGACTCCAGCGTCGTTCTGTTGCTTCAGGCCATCATGGCTGCCCACCTAAATCAGAATCAGCAAGTTAGAGCCCTTTTCCCTTCCATGAACAAGAAAATGCTGCTACGTTTCTGTTTATCAAAGAGGAGATGGAGTCTTGTGTGAATTCACTTTTCAGATACTGCTCATGGGATCAGACCATGTGTGAGAATCTAAGCTGTGGAGTCTTGTGAGCAAAAATTCTACTTTGTGAATTACTGGCATTAAAATTGTGAGCGAGCGATTTGGCTGCTGCATCAGTTTGCTCTGGAGCCATCCTTCCTGTGCTGAGACAAAAATGTGTGAGCCGGAGGCTAAAAAACTGTGAGCTACCTCACACTAACTCAGCTTAGAGGGGACACTGGTGAGAACAGTTATTTGTGAAGTCTACAGTGGCATATGTACCTACTTTAGAGTGTCGACTAATTCTAGAATATCTCAAGAACCATCAACATTCCCTCAAGACAAGAATTACTTTTACTGACCTACGCTTCAATGGTTCAGTTAAAAAGGAGAAATAAGAGAATCCTTTAGACATTCCTTTTCTTTACTGTGATTTAAAGCTTTGAAAAACTCTACTCTAAAGTTACCTAGTTTTCCTGAAAAGGAATTCTTTCACGGGCCAAGTAACAGACACCCTCTATTTCAGACATAAAGGGAGTACATTTTTTAAAATGACATAATTCTTCCTGTGTCATCTACCTTCCAGCAGCCTGTGCTTGTATGACTTAATCTGATTTTACACAAAGCAGAATGGCATCTCAAAACAATACGCAGAATGCAATTTGTCCAGAGGGAAGAGCTCTGAGGATTTCAGACCCACAATGCCTCCACCGGCATTCGCTAAAAGTAGCCAGATATAGTAAAAGACCTGGGGGAGGGGGGGGCAACCTCATTTTTAAAAAGCTGTTCTTAAAATATAGAAATGTCTGCTTGGACAAGAGAGTTGTGCAATATTATTCAGCCAGTTCCACTGGGCAGAAAGGCCGACAAGCTGCTATACAAAAACAGCCTACAGGTGAAGTTTGTTTTTCAGAGTGGAAATGGATTTTTTTAAAACTGTTTTGGGGGGGAAAAAATGACTTGCATGAATACTACATCAGGAAAAAGGATACAAGTTTAAAAATGTTAATTCTATTTGGAAATATTTAACCAGGGTAACAAAAGAAAAAAAACTGAGGTACCATTCCAGAGGACCGGTCTGGCATGGATTACCCAACAATAACCTCAAGAGTTTTATTTTAATCAGATCATGCTGAAAAGCGGCAAGTAACTAACTCTGGGTGCCATTATTCTGCATATTTCCTGGAAGTCTGCCTCACTAGACAAAGAAACTCTGCCTGGAACGGGGCTGCATGTTCTCTTACTAAGTTTCAATGTCATGTGAATCAGACTGTTACCATTTTCCATAAGAAAGAAAGGGCTGAGTATTAAAACGCAGCATTTTGAAAGGTGGTTTTGTTACCATAGCTGCAAATACCAAAAACAACAAATCTTTAAAAAAATGTATTGAAGAACATATTATATTATCTACAGATTAGGGGCCCACACAGACATAAGCAGGGCATGTCGTTTCCTCCCACTAATTCCCCTTTCCTTTTCCGGAAAGTCCCCGCACCCCAGAAAACTACAGCTTGGTTTCTGTTGATTCAGTCCGTACTAAGAATGACATGTTTTTTGTGTGTGTGGGTGTGTAAAGTGCCATGAAGCTGCAACCGACTTATGGTGAGCCCGTTGGGTTTTCAAGGCAAGAGACGTTCCAAGGTGGGTTGCATTTCCCTGTGTCCCTGGAATTCCTTGGTGCTCTCCCATCCAAGTACTAATTGGGCCAACCCTGCTAGGCTTAGGATAACAGAATCAAAGAGTTGGAAGGGGCCTCCAGAGTCATCTAGTCCAACCCCTGCACAATGCAGGGAATTCACAGATACCTCCCCCTCACACCCCCAGTGATCCCTGCTCCATGCCCAGAAGATGGCAAAAAAACCTCCAGGATCCCTAGCTAAACTGGCCAGGAGAAAAATTGGCTTCTTGACCACAAAGTGGCAATCAGCATTTCCTTGGCCATGTAAGAAAGGGCCACGAGAACTAAGCACACAGGAAACCCTTCCTGCCCTCCCTCTGATCTGCCTAAGTTCACAGAATCCGCACTGCTGTCAGATGACCATCTAGCCTCTGCCTGAAAACCTCCAAAGGAGAGCCCACCACCTCCCAAGGAAGCCTGTGCCACTGAGGAACCGCTCTAACTGTCAGGAAGTTCTTCCTAATGTTTAGCCGAAAACTCTTCTGATTTAATTTCAACCCGTTGGTTCTGGTCCGACCTTCTGAGGCGACAGAAAACAACTCCGCACCATCCTCTATATGACAGCCCTTCAAGTACTCGAAGATCTGACAAGATTGGGCTAGCCTGGGTCATCCAGCTCAGGGTGAGTGATGTAATAAAAGCTTAAAATGGAAGCAGAGATTCATTAATGGTATCACTTGTGTACTATGCCCTTAATGAGCCTAAAATTTTATTGAAGTGTACCTCCAGCCAGGAGTTAAAAGAACAGGGTGCTAGTCTAGCCATCACGAGCAGAAACATTTCAAAATACATTCTCCCACACTGCCAACCCACTAACCAGTCCTCAAAGCAATCTCCAAATTGGAATTCAAGTAATTTATGAATTAAAAGAAGCCAAGAGAAATAATCTGATGGTTCAAAACTCATCCAATTATAAAATCAAAGACAAAACTCAGCAAACCCAGATTTGCATTGTAATAATTAATAAATTGTCTGCAATTGCATATTTCTTTCCAGTAAGTCACTTTCACCTACTGCAAGAGGTTCTGTCAAACTGCCACTTCGATTTATGAGATGATAGATGCCAAATTTTGTACAGCTGACCTTTGCTACAATCCTTAAAGAACTGCCAAGCTTCTAGTAGTTGAATAAATGCAGCAGCAATTTTAATCAAATTGTATAGATATTTATATAGTTATGTAAGCATTCTGAAGTAACACAGAGACAAATCAAAAGACAGTACCAGAAGTCTTCAAAAGTCTACTAATATAAACCGAAGAATCCTGGAAACTGGTAGCTGAGCTTTTTAGTATTCTGATACCATTTTTTTTTTTTTGGTATTTGTGTGTGTGTGTGCTTGCAAGCCTGGAAGTCATGGTGCCTTCTGGCGACCCCTATTGAGGCTAGGACATTTCAGAGAGGTGGCTTTTGATATTACCTGACTCTGCATCCCAGCCCTGATATTCCTCGGAGGTCACCCTTCCAAGTACTTGCCAGGGTCGGTTCTGCTTAGCTTCTGAGATCGGGCTTGCCCAAGTATTCTGATACCATCTTAATCATTTACGGTGTCTAAGTTGGTCACGTTACATAAAATATGGGGGAAGGCTGTAATTGTGTAAAATTCTCTCTTCCCCTTCCTTCGTCCACCTGCCAAGCTATGTTGTTTGTTCACATGTGATCTCTACTTCCAGCACAGGTGTTGTGAGCAGGGGTTGGCACAGGATAGTTCTCCTGGTGCCCAACAGACTTAACAATCCATGAAAGTTGCTTTCGAAAGAACCAGCTCCCTGCTAGCAAGGTTTACGGTACACAGTTTTTGAGAAAGAATTTGCTTTCTACTGGGGCTGCTAATCAATAGAAAACAAGCAACTTAGATCCTCCCCCTCCCAGGATTCTTACAAATTCTATTCAATCTTCTTTCAAATCGTTCTTTTTCATCATCAGGTGTTTGCTCAACTTCAGTTTCTTCAAAATATTCGATAGACATAGGTATCCCATTAACTGGCCTGTTGTTCAGTTACTTTATTTGCATTTTTATCAATGCATCTCGGCACCACGATATGTGGGTATTAAAGCTACATCATGAGGAAATGGGCTCTCCATTAGTGCTGGTGAGAAGCTAGGCCCCAAAGAGATGCCAAAAATCTGATTTGCCAAAAAAATGGTTTAATTGTTTATTGAGGCGTTTTTAAATTATTACATTTGTTAATTGTTGAAGCACGAGATTGGGGAGAAAAGCTTATATTTGGATCTCCTATATTCGCAAGAGAAAACTGATCTAGCAGGCTGTCACAGAATGCCCGACTCCCTGACTGCTGCCTAGAGGACTTCCTCGCCTCTCTCTGGGTATCTATGCTGCCACCAGCTGGTCAACTAGAGTATTTCCCACTAAGAGGGCCAGCACTAGGGGTGTGCAAAAAAAAAATTGTGGTTTTTTCCAGATTTGGGCCTATCAGATCAGTATTGTATTGTGATGTGGGTAAATAGTGGGGAAACCCAAAATTATCTGGATCCATTATACCAGTGGTCCTCAAACTACGGCCCGCGGGCCACATGCGGCCCGCCGAGGGCATTTTTCTGGCCCACCGGGTGTGCCGCTGCCTGTCCTCCAATTCCCAGCAGCACACAAAGCAGCGGAAAAATTGCAGCCGACTCGTCCCGGGCCACATGTCAAAGCCCCCTGACCCCCTGCTTCCAGTCAGCCAGGAGGAGGCAAAGGGAAGACTGGAAGAGGGTAAGTGTGGGGTGGCAGGCGCTCCGGCTGGCCCCAAGTCTCCGAGCCAGCTGAGAGGCCTCTCAGCCGGCTAGGAGACCTGTGCTAGTCCCAAGAGCCGGGCGGGGGTCTTTTTCGAGGCGTTTTTGTGCTGCTGGGAATCGGAGGGGGCGAGAGAGAGAAAGAGAGAGAGAGAGAGAGGTTTCTCTTTCCCATCATGATGCCTGCAGTAGTGGAGTTTCAGGGAGAAGCAGCTGGGGGCTTGCTACCTTAAAAAGTTTGTGAGGATGCCGAGTTCTTTGTTTCTTCGGAGAGGGAAAGACAACAGCCCCGTCAACGGTGCCTTTTTGAGCACCTCCCCCCCCCCCCCCGCGCGCACCTTCCCTACCCGCAAAATAACCAAAGAAAAAGCCTGTCTTCATAGTTTTTTTTTTTAAACTATAGTCCGGCCCTCCAACGGTCTGAGGGACAGTAAACTGGCCCCATTTAAAAGTTTGAGGACCCCTGCATTATACCCTATGGGTATACCCCCCCCCTCAGTTTTAAAAGGATTGGACCAGGGGGGCCAATTCTATGGGCCCCCAAAGAAGGTGCCCCCATCCTTGGTTGAAAGCAATGGAGGAAAAAAAGGCATTTAAAGAAACCATGGCTTTTATTCAGACGCGGCTAGGAGGCATTTAAAGAGACCTTTCAGCCATGCCCGAATAAAAGCCGAATAATATAAACTTTTATTCAAGCGGGCTATTTTGGTAGCTGAATCAGATTCCCCAATCTGTATTCAGCTGAATAAATACCTGAAAAATACCAGTAAGGTATTTTTTTGGTTTTTATTTGGCTAGGTATGCACAGAGCGCCCACCCCTAGCCAGCACTCCTAGCACTCCATCTACGCTGCTATTTACAGGCCCCTCTTAGTGCCTGCATCTCCTGCTTTTGCTCCAACCAGCATTTGCAGGATGGTTTACTGCACTTGTGCACTCTACTGATCAACCATCTCCCTTCCCCTAGTGCCCTTTTAGTAATGTGTTTGATTGGGGTTTATTGTGGTTGAGGAGACCAGACTTCCAGCATTCAAAACAAATTTATTAAAAATAAAATGTCCACTCTCCACAGTGATAGGAAAAGGTTATAAAGTAAAAGTGTGTACATACAATCTTTGTCCCTTCACTAAACATATCCTGACTGCCATGATTCTAGGGTAGACTCTTTACTCTTAAAGTTACAGCATTCTATCAGACATCCATTGCTTTGAATCTCTCTGCCTTGTCTGTTTGCCCTTTGATAGCTCCAAGTGGTAATGGTGGCCATCAAGACGCAGCCAAGGTGTGAGAGCTCCTTCCTCAAATATCCCCAGAACAGGCTTCTAAAAATGGTCCCTGTTCCTCTCATGCCCAGGGAATTTATAACCTTTCTCTGCCCACCCACCCCTTGGGTCAATCCTTCCCTTTTTTTTCTTTCCCAGGAAGAGGTACAATCTAGCATTCGGTATCCCTGAGTCTCTATTACCTACTAGGTGTCACACTCCTGCCAGGTTGTGAGATGGCGCTTTGAGTATTCTCTGTTGGCTAGAATCATCTACCCGACCAAGCCTTTAAGAACTTAGTGCTTGTGAGAGCCATCAACAGAATGGGGATAGTTCTGCACAATTAACTTCTCTCCTGTTTGCTGTCCTTGTACTGACAGAGAAACTCCTTGGAATGAAGGGGGGGGGGGCATGCCAGAGCTCCAAAACTCTCAATAGTGTGGTGTAGCCCGAAGTAGAGTGTATTTTTCAACTAAATAAGTTTTACAGAAAAAAAGTCAAAAATTTAATACATAGTACCTGTTTGCGTTTTCCCCCACCAGTAATAAATTAACCGAATGAGCACAGAATGGGTATTTACAGGTTACTAACATCAATATAGGGGGCCACAGTGGCTCAGTGGTTAAGACACTGAACTGCAGACCAGAAGGTCAGTAGTTTGGCAGTTCGAGACCCGAGTGCCGCGTGATGGAGTGAGCTCCCATCTCTGGTCCCAGCTCCTGTTAACCTAGCGGTTTGAAAGCAAGAAATTGCAAGTAGATAGATAGGTACTGCTTTGGTGGGAAGGTAACAGCATTCTGTGCGCCTCGGTGTCTAGTCATGCCGGCCACATGACCGCAGAGACGTCTTCAGATAGTGCCGGCTTTTCGGCTTGGAAATGGAGATGAGCACCGTAACCCTAGAGTCGGATTCGACTGGCTTTCGAGCAAGGGAAACCTTTACCGACACCAATCTATATATAAGATTCTCAATATGGCCTCATCTGCCGATACTACAGAGACTGGCACCATGGTAAAAAAAAAAAAAAAAGATAGGTCTTTCTACAAACCCGCAAAAAGCCCTAGGTTGTAGAAGCCCTCCAAAATGATAAAATCAGCACCTCTAGTTTTATGAAATGAATGACCTGTGTGGTGGTTGTTAGGCAACAACAACAGTACTGCCAGTCTTCAAGTCTTGGTTTCTGTCAGTAACGGGCAGGTGCTTTTCGAGGGCTGTTTCGGCATTTGAGAGAGGACACACTGAGGCCATGCCTGGCATCAACCAATGGATGACTTGCTGCCATGCAACTGGCATGACTCACTCAGGTATCACTGCTTGCTACTCCTCGGCAGCAGCCACCCCAAGATAGCCAGTGTAGTGTAGTGGTTAGAGTTCCAGATTAGGATCTGGGAGACCCAGGTTTGAAAGGTTCACTGGGTAACTTTGGGTGAGTCACATATACTCAACCTGACCTAACTCACAAGCACAGTTCCCTCTAAGCTGCACTGGGGGCGCTGGTGCACAACATTTCAGAGGGCTGCTCAGAGGATTGTAGCTTCAACGCACAACATTTTTTCCGTTCCACAGGAAACAATGGAGGATTGGGGCACCTCCTTCTCGGGCCCATAGAACTGGACCCCCTGTTCCAATTTTTTTGAAACTTGGGTGTGTGTGTGTGTGTGTGTGAGGAGCTATGCTGCAAATTTGGTGTCTCTACCTCAAAAAACAGCCCTCCCTGAGCCCCAGATCCCCCCAGATCAATTCACCATTATAGCCTATGGGGCTCATTGACTAAAATGGCTCCCATAGGCTATAATTGAGCCAGAATCACTAATTACTTTGCACACCCCTATTATGCTTTTCTGTATGATTTGTAAGCTGTCCTGAGTCACAGTAAAAGTGGGATATAAATATTTGAATAAATAAGTAGTTTGTGTAGGTTGATAACGTTTAAACAAGTTCCTGTTTGTTAGGTTATGCAGGGTTCTAACAGGGATTGTTCCATCTCTGTTTCACTTGACCTGTAATGTTTGTTGTCATATTTCACTTAAAAAAAACCAAAGTAGACTGCAAGAGTTTTTTCTCCCCTGTGTGCTGGTACATTTTCTAAGGCTCAGAGCATGGTGATGGTTGAAGCCCAGGTCTACCGGAAAAGAAACCCCCATGGAGCTGCGACCGAGGGACGGGTTCTATTGCGTCTTTTTGTAGAAGGTTCTGGATTTCATCTAATAGTGTGACGGAACTGGGTGGAGGGATGAAATGAGACCTCGTAGGAACCTGAAGAAATTCTATACAGTAGCCCTCTGCGACAACAGAGAGAGCCCATCTGTCCGATGTTATTTTTCTCCAGGCAGACAAGAATGGGGACAGTCGGGTGGGAGGTTTGGCCCCTTGGCCTAAGTCAAAGGCTCTGTTTGGTGGGCTTGGTAGTCTTGGTCCTCGACCGGGAGGCAGTATTGAACTTCTGTTTGTTCCCGTAGGGCCATGATTGAAAACTGGAAGTTCTCTGCCACTGAGGTTTTGGGGAGGACTTCTGGGAGGGTCTGCGTGACCACGACTTGTTCCAGGACTTTGGCTTGGATTGTTTGGCAGGTTGTGTGACTCCCAAATTACGTGAAGTCTTGATGCTTTTATTTCGTTCTTGTAACACTGCATCCGTAGAGGAACTAAACAAGCCCTCACCTTCAAAAGGGAGATCCTCAACGAAGGCTTTAGTGTCACTGGGTAGGGACGTGGAGCGCAGCCAGGCGTGATGTCTGAGCATGACTGCCAATGTGAGCGTTTGGGCATCTCAATTATGTTTAGCGGCATTAAGCTGGTGTTTTGCCAGCATCATACCCTCTTTCTGTAGCTTCCTGGCTTGATAGTTCATGTTCTCGGGGGGGGGGGGGGGGAATAAATTCAGTCATTTGTTTCTACCCATGCAGGCCATATAGTTGGAAGTTTTAATTCCTTACGCCCCTGTCGAATCGAATCTGCGCCCAAAGGAGTCGAGTTTCTTTCCCTCCTTATCAGAAGGAGACGAGTGACTGCGTCTACCCTTAGACAGGGGTGTGACGACAATGGAGTTGGGTTTAGGGTGAATAAACAAAAATTCAGCTCCCGATTCCTGCACCTTACACATGTGGTCAATCCTTTTTCTAGAAAGAGGAGTAGAAGCTGGATGAGACCATGGTGCTTTAGCAGCCTGCGGCAAGACCGAGGTTAGTGGTAACGCAACGGCTGTGGAAGTGTCCATCTGCACTATGTCAAACACTGAATCTGTCATTGTGGGTGGAGGCTGAACAGTGGAGAGAGTCAGCGTATTGGCCGTCCTCTTGATGAAATCCCCATACAATTTAAGATCCTCGGATGGAGAGATGGGGAGATTATCTGCCACCTGTTGCGGTGGGGAGGGTTCCTGGGTAGGGGCTTCGTCTCCGGAGGAGGACGATGAGGATGATCCTGAGGGTCCAGAATGCTCCGGTGGCTCAGAGAATGCAATGGGTTGCGTCAGCATCAATGGCATCGGCGTCGACAGTCCGGCATGATGTACCAAAGGCAGAACAGTGGGTTTATGTTTCCTGCCTATCGGCACCGACGGTTGCAGCCATACGAATTCCGGCATCGGGGGGGGGGGATCTGGGTACTGAAACAGGCGCTTTTTAGCAGGGGGTATGGGCGTCGGACTGGAAGGTCATTGACTGGAAGGTCAATGATTGGATTGGTCATTTCAGCACCGATCTGTTGACATCGATGATGCCAGTCGTCGATCCCAAAGCTGGGGTCGACAGCGAGGCATGGCCAGACGTCTCTTGCGAAGATGCCACTGGAGAAGGAGCCTGTTCTAATAAAGCAACACGGAGTCTCGCGGCTCGATTCTTCCTCGTCTGCTTTGAGAACTTGGCACAATGGGCACAGGAGTCCACCCGGTGCGCTTCCCCGAGGCACAGAAGGCAAAGCGAGTGTCTATCCGGGGGGTAGGTGATTTTGCTGCCGCACTTTAGGCACCGTTTGAAGAAGCCCTACCGTTTGGCCATAGGCTGGAGGTGCGGTGGGGAGAATAACCTGCCGAGGCAGAGTACTCAAAATCAGTTCTGTCTGGAATAATAAAAGTCTTTCACTTAGGAAAAAATCCACAAGGAAAAAGGGGGGAAAGAAGAAGAAAATTACCGACTGAAGCAAGGAGGGTCCTGCCAGCGTGGCGATCAGAAGAGAACTGGCGAGACTGTCGTGCCCCTCCGTTGGTCATGCGCACTGGAGCCCTGCACGTGACTGGGGAGAGGGCGCGAAAATCCCTTTCGTTTTAGAAGATATCGACTGGGGTCGGCGCAGACACGCTATATCCCAGAGGTGTGATGCACAGAGACCACGAAGAAGATTGGAGAAGTTGTAAGCTGCTTTGAGTCCCCATTATGGACAAAGATGGGATATAAATGAAGAAAGTAAATAATAAATGCCTCAACAGGGATAGCCCAGGTTAGCCTGATCTCATGAGATCTCAGAAGCTAAGCAGGGTCACCCCTGGTTAGTATTTGGATGGGAAACCACCAAGGAAGTCCAGGCTTGTGCTGCGGAGGCAGGCAATGGCCAACCACCTCTGAAGGCTCTTGCCTTGAAAACCCTATGGGGCCGTAAGTCAGCTGTGACTTGACAGTACTTTCCACCACCAAATAAAAAATATAGTTCAAGGTGGGAAGCAGATACAAATTAAGTTGGTTGGAAGGTGGGAAGTAAGCAGGGAAAGTTGACCATATGGGAGCTGTCGGGAAGAGGGAAAGGGGAAATAGTGTGCAGAGGAAGGGGAGGGAAGTGCACCCTGCAACTTCTTGCAGGTTCCCCACTGCACAACTGGCCTCGGCCCAGACTGGCTGGTACTGCCCAACTGGTTCTGGCTGGCACCATACAACTGGGCCCAGCCTAGTAGCGAGGACTATGAAATTCAGCCAAAGTTTTCTCAGCAAGAGGCTGCCAGGGGGAGGGAAGGAGGGTAAACTTAAGGCAGGAGGGCAGGTAAAGGTATGGTGGGTGGGAAGGAGAGAAGGAATCAGGAAAAGGAGAAAGGTTATGGGCAATTTCAGGAAAGGGAAACAGTGCAGGAGGGGAACGAGCTGCTTCCTGCAAGCCCTTGGGGGTATCTTGTTCTTACATAATTTACAAATATGAGAATCCTCCCAATTATCTAAGCAGACGCTATTCTTTCTGATGAGAAAAGCTCCAAGCAGCTTCCAACAACGTCACACACTAAGCACTGTGGAAAACAAACCCCTTGATTGTGGCTGCAAGTCTTTTCTAGTTAATTAAGTAAACGAGCTTCAATTTCTCTATTTGCATAGAAAGTAGCTTGGAGATTTTGGATCCCCACGGCATCGGTCTTAAGGAACACACCTCAACCATTTAACCTCACAGGCAATAGCTTTCCATATTTATTGCAGACAGACAAATGCCAAGTGTAACATCACCTTCAACTCAGAAATACCCCATTCTTTTAATTTAAAGGGAGATACTTTGAGGAGCTTACCCAGCGTGTAAAAGCCGGTGCAACGTACAGTTGTTCTCACCTGCACCCATATGTGCTGGGTGCCACAGCAGACCATCAGCCAACCAATCAATTATTTATTACGGTCAGGAAACAGCGGAATAAAACACACAACCGGCAGCAGACCGTAAACTTCCTTCTTCACCAAGGGTTTCAGCCGTTTCTGGCACACTGTGCTTCATGTGAATAGGTGCATGACACAGGCCCATATAAGTGGGGAGGGGCGCAGCATGTGTTCATATGAAACCAACCGAATTACAAAGTTGATCTTATTTATTTATTTATTTATTTATTTATTTAATGAGATTTATATCCCGCCCTCCCTGCGAACAGCAGGCTCAGGGTGGCTAACAACAAACAACAATAATACAGAAAATGCAACAAAACAGTGCTCAGATGTAATCACCGCACACGGTCACATAGGCTGGCGATAGAGTTGGGCCAGGGCCAAGATGTATACATTAGGCGGCCCCTACTTGAAAGCCTGGTGGAAAAGCTCCGTCTTATAGGCCCTGCGGAATTGTAACAGATCCCGCAGGGCCCTGATGTTTTCTGGGAGCTAATTCCACCAGTGCGGGGCCACCACTGAAAAAGCCCTGGCCCTGGTACCCGCCAGCCGAGCCTCCTTTGGCCCTGGCAGAACCAGCCGGTTTGGGGATCCAGACCGAAGTGCTTGCTGGGGAATATATGGAGAGAGGCGGCCCTTATCCATCTATATGTGGTTTAAGCCTTGGAGAGTTACAAAGCCCACTTAGTGGAAATATCGTGCATTCATAGGCTTCAGATCATGCCGTGATAAATGTTAAGTTTGCAAGGAAGCGCACAATTTTTTCCACCTTTCCAACTCACGGAATACATGCCAGAGATGGATCCTTGATCCAGTTTTTAAGTCTTTCCACTGGACCATGCTGGCTCCTGAAAACAGGTGTCTGAAGCCAGCATGTGTAGGAGGTATCCAGGGTCAGCTTTTATAAACATGAAACCCTAATCAGGTTACTTCAAATAGAGGGAAAAATTTACTCCACAGAGAATTCTCATTAACGTTACCAAATTGATGTTTATGGTAAGAGAGAATTACGTTACAGCTAAATCAGATTTCCATTCCCCTGTATAGACGTAATATGCTGCATAACCATTTCCTTTCTTAAAACTACTCCATAAAAAGGCACATATATCTTAACTAGTGTACATCTACTAGTGTTCATCTACAGGCATCCCCATCTACATTTTTTCCCCCACAAACCTTGCTTGAAGGCACTACTGGGGATGCCTGGAGTTACAGGAGAGTTAAGATCCTAAGAAGAGCCCTGCTGGATCAGACTAGTGATCCGTCTAACCCAGCATCCTGTCTCACACAGTGGCCTCAACCAGTTCATTTAGAGGGCCAACAGGGAACAGAGGCTGAAACCTTCCCTTCCTGTTGCCTCCTGGCACTGGGATTCAGAGATGAACTGAACATGGAAGCTCTCTTTACACACCATGGCCTGTAGCCACTGACAGACCTCTCCTCCATGAACCCATCTAATCCCCTTTTACAACTCTCAATTCCAGTGGCCACCACTACATCCTCTGAGAGTAAATTCCACATTTTAATCACTCTCTGGGTGTGAAGAATTTCCTTTTGCTGAGTCTATTCTAGTGTTTTTCTTTAGACGCCAAGCGTGCTTTTGTGTCCAAACTTCAATTCAGAACTGTGCTCCAAGAGAAGAAAATTAATACAAAAAAGGGGAAACTGGATCAAAGATTCTTTTCTGAAAAAAAAAACACAGTGTGCACATTCGCTGGATTGATGAAGCTGCAATAAGGCTCAGTCCCAAGGCATGGCCTCAGCTTTTCACACAAAGGGGGGCATTTCGGGCCTTTATAAATGGCTGGAGGCAGCTGCAGTACACTATATAGTCACTCACCCCAGAATTTGTCCTTCTGCAACAAAAGGGGGCAGGTTTGTCTTACCTCAAGGCTGCCGACTAAACAAGCATAGCCTTTATATCAAAGGTATAGGCATATTTTTTCTTCCTGTTCACTTGAGCACCTGTTTTTCTACAGTATATAGCAGAGGTCCCCAACCCTTTTGAGCTTGTGGGCATCTTTGGGATTCTGACACAAGATGACAGGTGCAGCCACCAAATGGCTGCCACAAGAGGCGGGGCCAACCACAAAATGTCAGGGAGTGAGGCTATGCATAACTCCAATAGTAACTTTTCCACATTTCAGACAGAAGCTCTATTTAACAATAATTTTTTTAAAATGAACATATTGCACTGTGGTGGCAGCGGCTGCCAAAGCAACTTTTTTAAAAAAACCTACACAGCCAATCAAACCTCCAGCGGCCAGTCAGAAGCCCTTCTGGCAACAGGCCCACCTGTCCCTGCGCACTTTCTAAAAACGGATGAAGACAGTTTCCAACTGTGAGGCATTTTTCATCAGAATGCTGACAGTGCAAATTAGCAGGACGGGCATGGAGCAACCCAACAATGACAGCGCTTGATCAACCACTGTCATGCCTTTGAACGCATGGATATGCCTTATACTGAGTCAGATCACTGGTCCATCACCACCAGTACTGGCTACTCTGAACAACAGCAGCTCTCCAGGCTCTCAGGCAGAGGGCATTCCTAAAACCTACTATCTGAGAGCCAGTTCGGTGTAGTGGTTAAGAGTGCGGACTCTAATCTGGGAGAACCAGATTTGATTCCCCACTCCTCCGCATGCAGCCAGCTGGGTGACCTTGGGCCAACCACAGTTCTTTCAGAGCTGTTCTCTCAAGGGCAGTTCTTAAAAAGAGCTCTCTCAGCCCCACCTACCTCACAGGGTGTCTGTTGTGGTGAGAGGAAGAAAAAGGAGACTGTAAGCCCCTCTGAGTAAAGGGTGGGGTATAAATTCAATCTCTTCTTCTTCTTCTTCGTTTAACTGGAGATGCCAAGGATTGAACCTAGTACCTTCCGCATGCAAAACAAAGGCTCTCCCACTGACTGCCACAGTCCTTCTCTGTGCATTGGGAAGACATCTAAAGTACTTCCTGCTGCACTTCCTGTTTTCCTACTCTATCACTGGAGCAGGTACTATCTGGAAGCATCCTAAGTATTTTCCAGTACACACAAATTTCCAGTAATACTGTAAGCTGGATGTTTAAAAATCTGGTAGTAGCTCGCTGTCATCAGCATGTAAGAGTTCCAGGCAACGGTGTACTTGGTGAGTTTTAAGGGGAATAAAAAACAGTGTTCTCAACCTTTTGTACCAAGAATCTCTTGTTTTGACAAACCAGATTGACAGTCTTGTCAGATTTCAAGATGGCAAACATTGTGAGTGTTCCATTTAATATGTACATACTGAATGTGTCGTTTTCATTTTATTAGCCAAAGCAGCCAAGCCCTTGACACAACATTAAAAAAAAATACTTTCTGAAAGGTTAAAGAGTTTAGAAAGGTGCTAAATCTAATTTTCCAAGCCATTTTTTTTGGAGGGGGGGGGACACTTCTACTCCATTTACAACAGGCTATCCCTGTTACAAGTACATATGTCACTTTCTTTAAACTCTAGGTAATTAAGCCAACAAGTAGAATAAATAACTAAGAAATGTTTGCTCACCTAAGTTTCAATACACAATTTGTAGCATTAAAAACAACACATTAATTGAACCTCTTCCTTAAAGAAAACGCAGAAATTATTTTTCACGGAGATTTTGGCAGGATGAAAGAAATGCATTTCAGAAAGGAAAATATAAACATTCTGTTAAAAAATAAGTTATATGTTTAACTCCTGGTCAAATACTGTTGCCAAAGGGCTATTCTGAGAATGAGATGTAGGATGGTAGGCCCAGGAAGCCCCCAATTATCCAGAATGATCCACCACCAAATACAATTATATAAATCCAGCAAATTACAATACTCCTGATTCTGCCACTCTAACTGAGTGGATATTTAGGACACAATCTAGCTAAAATTAAGCAACTAGAAGAAGAGAGAAGAGAAGAGTTTGGATTTATATCCCGCCCTTCATTCACTTGGAGTCTCAGAGCGGTTTACAAACTCCTTTCCCTTCCCCTCCCCACAACAGACACCCTGTGAGGTAGGTGGGGCTGAGAGAGCTCTGAGACAACTGTCCTTGAGAGGACAGCTGGTACAGAGCTATGGCTTGCCCAAGGTTATCCAGCAGGCTTGCCCAAGGTCATCCAGCAGGTGCAAGTGGAGGAGTGGGGAATCAAACCCAGTCCTCCCAGATTAGAGTCCGCGCACTTAACCACTACACCAAACTGGCTCTCAACTAAACAGAGTTAATCCCTTCTAAACCCACAGAAGTCCTCAGACTTAGAAAGGCCTAACTCTGCTTAGAATGCTGGTATAAGTTGTACTGATCTCCAAATGGAGAACAGGCTTAAGTCTCCAACCTAGAGGTTTCTGAGGGACTTAAACATGCTCATCGTTGGCTTTATTATGTTCTTGATTTCCATATCTTCGGCAAACATTGTTCTGTACAGTAAAGCCAGCCCTTGTTTTTAGAGAGTTCTAGGTACTTCGTCTTCTAGCAAATTATCTTTGTGTGTCCTTGGACATGGAGGAAGAACCCCAAACAAGAATCCATGAGTTTCAAAACTGCTCCCTTTGTTTCCAAGTAGGTATATCTCTGTTGCAAACGCTGAGTTTGATCCAGTATAACATTTTCACTCATGCAATGCACAGATGATTTTTGTGGTTCTGCCCTTCGCTGTAAATCTCCGATTCCCCCTCCAAACTATTCCTGGGGGTCCCCCAGAAGCAGCATTCTATGGGGCATTTTGTGCAATAGCAGGCTGGAGGGAAGGCGAGGAAATCCGGCTTCTGTGGATGGAAATTCTTCTGTCCACTATGTTCATTCATACACAAATTCACACTGAATCCAAAGACTACAATATATTTCTCCTTCTAATATTCTAGTGAACTGGAACCAAGAGTCTGTACCACAACATTTTATGTAAATCTAAAAGAGCTGAAACAACGGTATTTGAGCTTCATACCTGTAATGAAGCTCAAGATACTGAATCTCAAGAGTCCAATGAATGGCATCCGACTCTAAAGCTGTGTTCCACAGAGTCAGACCACTGGTCCACCTCACCCAGTATGGCTTCCTTTGGGTCTAGCATAAGCTCCCCGGGATTTATTAAATGGAGACGCCCAATGACTGTGACAGTATGCATGTGTGGCTGAGGACAGACTGTTGTTCTGCCACGCCTCTGCGGCGCGGCAGAACAAGGCAGGGGGAATTGCCCCTGCCGAGCAGCGTTTGCACGCTGCTGCAAGGAAGCCGCCCGCTGCGTCCAAACTGCGGGCAGCTTCTGCCGGCGGCGTGCGAACGCCGCACGGCTCCCCCGGCTGGCTCGTGTTCACACCCACCGGAAGTGGGTGGAACGTGCCCGGCTGCTGTGGGAGGAGCGCGGCGCCAGACGCGTTGCTTCCGGCCCGCCTCCTCCAGGCAGATGTGGCAGTCTGGACTACTGCTCTGCCTCCGCTTTTAAAGCGGAGGCAGAGTGGGCCAGACCGCCAGTCTGTCCTCAGCCATATATAGATACTTGCTCTCAGATTTCAACCAATGTCATCAATGTAACTAGTAAATTTTTTCCTTGGTAATCGGAAGCTCCAGAAAATAAATGAAATAGGGGGAAATGGTATTTGAAGGAAGGGGCCACTGGCAGAACTGAAGGGTCCCACAATGACTAAATGGAAAACAAACAGACAGCAAATAAAAAACCTATGGTTCTGCTAGTTTTATTAGCTCCCTAGCATGTCCATATATAAACACAAATCTACTTTCCTTCTGATATTTTCCAAACTGTAGTAATGGGTGCTTCTGAAATAATGTGATTTGCATCATTTCCAGTTTTTAATGAGATTTTAGGAGCCCACCAAGTGAATTCGTGATTTAATTCTGACCAGCAAACTTCTCCTTTACATTAATACATCCCTGAGAGCATCTTCTGCTTCAATTTGCCACCATACCTGTTGAAGTTGATATCTGGATAGCTTGAATATTCCGATTTCATCTTGGCATTACGTCGTGGAAAAGTGCAGAAGAAGGCATTTGCGAGCAAACTAGCCGTCTGCTCTTGTGACATCGTGATGGAGTGGTTCATTTTTTGTTTCAGCAGAGGTATTGGCTAGCAAAAGGGCAGAAAGATGTAATTAGTTTAGCAATTCCATAAAAAAAAACAACCCTCAAACAAGGAGCACGAAATTACATTTACTAATTTAGAGCAGAAGTAATTTAGCGCCACTGGGAGGGTTGTTAAATCAGCCGCACCATTAAAGTCAAGAGCTGTTTAGCCAAGATGATTGGGAAGAGTCTCTCGTTTGATAAACTGCAGATTTCTAATCAATAACAAGAAAGAATGGCAAACAAAGCATCACTATCTTGAACAAAACAGGAGTGTCTATAGGAGGAACAGATGGAATATAAGCAACAGTGGAGGAAAAATGAAACATCAAGAGATTGCCAACAGCTGTATTTTGCAGCCTTGCTGTCATACAGATTAGAGAAAATGGGCGATTATTGCAATCACATCGTAACAGCTGCAAAACAAGAACGCATGACAACACACCGAGCAATACTGCCGCGAAGGAATAACTGAACGATTCCTGACATTAATGCTGTCAAATAGATAAGGGCAAAGACAATTTCTGAAAAATCGAACTTCAACAAAATCCACAGGAAGTTTCACTAAAAAAACAACAAGCCACTACTGGTAATTTTACAAAGAGCTTACAATACCCGGTGTTAACGTACAGTCTTTATTTGTAAAAAGTATGCGCTGAACATGAAATAACAACACAGGACTCCATCCAAGATTGAGCCTGTTTATGCAGTTGCTCGAAAACTACTGTTAAGGATTTATAATCAGCATTGGACACGTTTACAGTTGCTGAAAAATCCTTGAAGTCTGTCTATACATTCGCCAGTCATTCTTTTTTTTTTCATTCAGTGTTAAATGACGGGTTTCTGAATTCCTGAGTGTTCAAGAAGTCTCCCTGGCTTCCATTAAAGCTTGAACAGAGATAAAAAATTTAGCTGTGCATTTTATCCCACTTTTCCTCCAAGGAGCATTTTATCCTCACAACAATACTGTGTGGGTTGGGAGTGAGTGGCTGGACAAGACCACTTAGAAGGAGAGAGAAGAAGAGATTGGATTTATACCCCGCCCTCCACTCCCCAAGTGAGTCTCAGAGCGGTTTACAAACTCCTTTTCCTTTCCCCTCCCCACAACAAACACCCTGTGGGGAGGGGAAGGGGCTGAGAGGGGCTGAGAGAGCTCTTTCCCAAGCTGTCCTTGAGGGAACAGCTGGTACAGAGCTATGGCTTGCCCAAGGTCATCCAGCCAGGTGCAAGTGGAGGAGTGGGGAATCAAACCCGGTTCTCCCAGATTAGAGTCCGCGCACTTAACCACTACACCAAACTGGCTCTAGGGAGCTGAGTGGCAATGTGAACCTAGGTCCTAATCTGACTACTACACACCCAATGTTTCCAGTTCCAACATAAGCCTTCGTAGCCAAAGGACAGCTTTTTGGATGCAGACATGTGATTACCCTGGATCAAAGGGCATCTTCTACCCAAACTGCTTACATTAAACTGATCCAAAAATCTAGGATCTGGCTTGCAGAGTCATCTCTGCTGTGTGGAACCTTACATTCCAACCAAAGATAAACATTAAACAAGCGTCTAAGAGAAAATGTAAAGGTTTCCATCCTGCCAGTGAAAGGGATGCACAAGAACTTGCCCCAAGATTATATAGCACCACAGTGAGCCTTTAACGCAATGCTATGATGTGGTTTCTTCTACAAAGGTCACCACTGCACCTGAAGAAGTAAGCTCTGACTCATGAAAGTTCATGCTGGAATAAATGCTGCTAGACTTTACAGGTGCCACTGGACTCCAGTTTTATACACCTAAGGACCCATTCATTTGTTCTAGAATGCTCCCTGCAGAGTGGACAAGGCTGTGGCACAATGCTTGGGCATCTGCTTGGCATGCAGAAGGTCCCAGGTTCAATCCCCAGCATCTCAGATTCAAGGATCTGGCAGTAGGTGATGTGAAAGACCTCTGCCTGAGACTCTAGAATGACTCCTGCCCATCTGGATAGACAAGAGGGGTCATTTCGAGCAGGAGCTCGGGGGAGCTCAGCTTCAGGAGTTGGTGCCAGCCCCCCCCAGGCGGGGGAATGCCTGCTTGTGTCATGGCTGCAGCAAAATGACCCCATCCCCTGGAAAGGCCTTTGTTCCTCCGACCAGCCTTCTGAAGGCTTCAGCCACCACTGAAGCTATCCTCCCAGAATAGTGGTATTTCTGAGGCTTGGATTAGTAGCGGTCCCCTCTCTGCCAGCTCTTCCTTTCCTTTCCTTTCCTTTCCTTTCCTTTCCTTTCCTTTCCTTTCCTTTCCTTTCTCTCTCACCTCCTGACATACTTCCGGTGATGTCAGGTGGTTTAGCATATGCAAATAAGTTACGCTAATGAGCTCCTGCAGCTCTTTTTCTACAAAATGACCCCTGATAGACAATATTAACTTTAATGGGTTGGACTCAGTTGTGAACTTTGAATGCAGGCGCAATTAGCATATGGACCAGTGTGGCCACCATATGGGCCACTTCCCTTTGATCTGCAGAATGCATGGCTGAAAAACATGTCACCGCCAGTCAATGCAGTCGCACTGCCTCTGGTCAGACCATGCATTCTAAAATCCTCCATAAAACCTGTTAATAGGCAACACATCTGTTGTGATGTACGTTGAGTTCATTGGCACAGACCCCCCCCCCCCTTACTTTCACAAATCACCACCACTGAGAAAGGCCTTCCCATTTCTAGGGTGTATACAATGTAGGCATGGAAGATTTTTTTAAAAAATAGCTTTTCCGTTTCACAATCCTCATTACTAATTTGTTATATGTACTCCTGAAACGGCTCGCCCCTCCCCAAGTTGCAAGCAGCCTGTATTAATCTTCACTGGACCATTTATTTATGATTTTATCAGGCATGTTTTAAATGGTGGCCCTTGCAAAGGCAGAAGGGTGGGATACAAACAAACAAACAAATGAGGCTTAATAGGGTTGCCATCCTCCAGGTCGGGCCGGGGGACCTGCCAGAATTACAACTGATCGCCAGACTTCAAAGATCGGTTCCCTTAAAGAATATGGCTGCTTTGGAGGGTGCACTCCATGGCCTTATACCCCGCTGAGGTGCCTCCCCTCCCCAAATCCCGCACTCCCCAGGCTCTACCTCCAAATCTCCAGAAATTTTCCAACTCAAGCCATTTACTTTTTAAAAAATCTGCTCTTGCCAAACATCTATCAACCAATGTTCCCTCTACTGAGCAGAGTGGTTCACAATCTGATCAGAATACAATTGCTGTAATCTTAAAATGGGCAGTGGCCAGTGCAAGACCCTGCACGGCTCCAGACTGCTGCTGAGCAGGGCTTCCTGTGTCAATGAACGGCCACTCACGTGCACAGCTTAGAGGGAACACTGCTATCAACCCATGCTTTTGTTTTGCAAGGCTAAATTGTTTCTATACTAATTAGATGAAAAAAGTTTAAAAGAAGCCCTGTATTAAATTTTCCTATATGTCATAAACTGCATTTTAGATAGAACATCTAAACGACCACTAGTACATTTTAAAGGGCAGCTAAGTCCAAATAATGGTCTAGAGGTATGTTTATTTTTTATTCCCCTGAAAGCAGAAGACAGAATGGCAACAAAACTGCCTAAAATATGCACTGCCTTAGCTACTGTTATATTTAAAAATTTACTGCTGTCAGGAAAGTTTTAAAAACCCTAATATATTCTGTTTAAATCCATTTTCGTACTAATGTCTGTCAGCACAGAACTATGTATAATTTTATCACACTCCATTCCATTTTTTATTTTTGAAAGGGGGGGGGGGGAACTATGTCAAAAAGACCGGCTGCTACAAATAGAAACTCAACCTTATTTGTGTGAGCCACCCTAACGATTTCAATGGAATGCAATGGGGTCACATACTCAAAACCTCATTGTTAATGGCTTACAAAAAGAATTGTTACGGGCAAATGCTGCCATTCTATTGCACTAAAATTCTATACAATACACTAAAGCAAAGATTAAAGCTTAAGCACAAAGGTTTCAGACTTGAACAAAAAGAAATCCACTCACAAATGTTAAAGTTTCTGGGCTGGCCAGACCATCCCCCCACCATACGCAAGGTTTTGATAAATAGCACAAATCAAGGCTCAGATACAGGACAGGGAGGTTTTAATGTTTTCCTGTATTGTTATAGATGCATGATGTCCTGTGCATTTCCTAGGCCTCCGCTCAGCTTGGCAGGGACCACATAAGACCTTGACCCCAACCATTCATTACCGTTTACAGGAAATTAATTTGCTGCAGAGAATATACTTAAACTCTCTTTCTCCCCCTAACCTGGGTGCAGATGCTAGGCAGACAAAGCGCCAGCTTCACCATATCAGGCAGAATTGATTGAAACAAATGTTGAGCTTCTGCGTCTTCAAGTACCTGGACAGGGAACAAAAGGGACATTTGAGTTTGTAAGGGAACCTGGCCACCTGTAAAGCAGCTGGCTTTCCCAGAACAAAAGGTTACTCCTTAGGACACGCACAATTTTTTTTAAAAAGAAAAAGGGTTCAAAGGGTAGTTTAGAAGTCAAAACTTGGACAATTCAGGTTCTAAGTTTAGACACTGATCTATCAGTACACGTGACACAGACAAGTGAATCAGAATTATTTCTGCATTTTTATTACTAAGAACTGAAAAATAAATACTGAGCTTGGAGTCTTTACAAAAGCCTTCTGGGCACTCACAAGCATTCTAAAGTCCACAGGATTTTTAAAAAAATCACTACATTTATTAGTTGCTTTTCAAGCTTAATAGTTCTCAAGGTGATTTACAGGAAAGGAAAGCGTATATTACTATTGGCAATATTCAATGTCCTCTTCTGGAAGTCCCTTCAGCAGCCTTGGTGGTGGTGGAAAGTGCCGTCAAGTCACAGCTGACTTCATGGCAACCCCGTAGGGCTTTCCGGACAAGAGATGAACAGAGTTTGTTTGCCACTGCCTGACTCTGTGTAGCAGCCCTGGGCTTCCTTGGTGGTCTCCCATCCAAGTATTAACCAGGGCCAACCCTACTTAGTTTCCGAATGCTGATAAGATTAGGTTAGCCTGGACTATCCAGGTCAGGGCTCAACAGCCTTGGACAATGTTAAATGGTCTGTCACACAATTTGCCCTCCCCTGGGTAGAACGCAAATGAGAAGTTCCTATTTATTTAAATTATTTCTGCCCCACCTTTCAAAAGAAATGTTTCCAAGGTGACTTAGAAGGAAAGAAAACAACAAAAACCAGAAATTAAACAAACATCAGGAACCAGTGAAACAGGCATAGTAGATTTTACAAGCAATAAATAAGAGCGGCAGCAACTTAATCAAAAGCTTATTTCTCCAACCTGACACCTGAAACCTATTAAAAATAGCAGCAGGGAAACCACTCAGGAGACTATGGGTTGGATCCAACTAGCTTTTCTGCAGCTGAAAAAGGAGGAGGGGGTTCCCTCTGACAACCAAAAAGGGCATGCTGGGTATCACTGGTCCTGTGTGGACAAAAGCCACGTGGCATGGGTGCTGTAGAGAGGCAGGAAATCGATTGAGAATGAGTGAAAAGGGTGGCTGAATTTAACCCTTAAAGTGTTCCAAATCCTGGGTGCAATCACAGAAAAGGCTCTGACCCCAGAAGGTGGTGATATGTACAGAAGAGCCCCAGAATATGATTTGAAATATTGGGCAGTCTCATAACAGAGCAGGCAGTTCTCTGAGTAGCCTTATCCCAAGCCATTTCTGTATATGCTCAGAAAATTTCAAAGAACCCTACAGCATCGAAACCAATAATCTGCATCCATAAAAAGCCAGCCCAATAATCCGTTCCACTTTTCCAACATTTGGACATGCTATGGTGTGATGAAGAAATAGAACCCCGGAAAAGGAAACACAGGCAGCTGCCATTTTGATTCTTAACAGCTGGGTGCACCAATGGCGATACGTTTCAGAAGCTTTTCTTACTCTCACCCCCCTGCCCCTGGAATATAAACAGTGATCCGCAGTGTGAAGATACTGGTCAGAGAAGTGTTTTCCTCTCTCTCTCCATGATGCTAGAACAAGAAGTTACACAAGTAAGCTTATGGGTATAGATTCAGGGCAGACAAAAGGGAGGAAGTACTTCCTCACACAATCCCCCCCCCCCAAAATATTTTATTTTATCACATAATTAAAAGGGTACAGAAAAAGAAGGGAAAAGAGGTATCAAAAAAGTCATGAGTCATCAGAAGCATTTACATTTTACATTTGATGAGGACACAATTCTAATATATAATACATAGATCAAGAGTAGAATATCTTCTCAGCTCAACTACATAAATTTCTCAAAGTATCAGAATTAGGGATTTAATAATTTTAGAATAGCACTTATAACTTTTTCCAAAAAATTCTACATATTGCTTACTAACTTAAACCTTTTAATAAGATAATTACATGAGTGATTGACTAGAATATTTACATTAATAATTTCTTCTTAATTCTTTAATTATTTTAGGAAGTACCAGCTTATTACTTCTCAGAGTGAGCTCTGAAGGCTTTTACAGGTGTTCGGAGCCCACCTCTGGGTTGGGCCGGCCCGACTGAGCTCCCAGAATGAGCTCCAAAGGCCTTTATAGGCCTAATATGCCTTTATATGGGCAGGCCCCACCCAGAAGTGAGCTCCAAAGGCCTTAAAAGCCTTCAGAGCTCACTCTGAGAGCTCAGTCGATTCAGGCTGGCCCAACCTGGAGGTGGGCTCCAAGAGCATTTAAATGCCTTCAGAACTCACTTCTGGATTGGCCCCCACCCCAAACTTCCAAAGCCCAAACTAGTTCGTGCAACAGAGAAGTTCGTAGAAGTGTGCGGTCCGTGAAACCCCCCAAAACAACCCTCAAATTTTCCAGTTTGTGCCCATTCCTACTTGACAGGCATTATGGTAGTGCGAAATATTTATCAAGCATTTGAAATAAATAGGCGTCATACAAACATTAAAAAGAACAAGACTCTGATTGCAGCATACAATCTAATCAGGAAACAGAAATAGGACAATGAAAATGAATAAAAAAAAAAAACTGAAAGACAAGACAACAAAACTAATCTGGGGAGGTGAAGATAAATTGTGTAGCTATTAGATTTCACTGCTTTATTAACATTTTGCGCACTTTTGTATTTAGGCTGTCTTTAAAAGAAATGCAGCAGTAACAGCTGGCAACCACGTAAAAGAGAGAAGCAATAGCAGGAAAAGATTTTAGTTTTACAGAGAAGCAAGATGGGGGGGGGAGCGGTTATTTTGTTCCAGCAAAATTGCATCGAGACCAGGTTGCACTAAACAAACTGTGGAGGAAGTATATTAAAAATATTCTACACCATTGTCAAAACAAAGGGAGAGGAACCAGAAGGATTAAGAGAAATTGAAATGGTTGTGACAAGGAGCACATGCAAACCAAACCCACAGCTGTCAAATGAGTCCAAAGAACTTTTGTAAAGCTAGAGGGTGGGCCAAAAGTCTACCACCATCGTTACTACAGGGAGAGGAACAAGCAGTAACTTCCAGTGGCGCTTGAAATGTTACAGGATTTCAGACACAAGAGGGCTAGCGAAGAAGGCAATAGGTGCAATGAGATCTAACTAATGTTGGCCAACACTTACTTCAAGAAATACTGAAAAGAATATATGCATTCCCACACACACACGGAGGGACCAAGAGCTGCAAACGTTATGGGACTTTTTTCAATAATGCCACGTTGCATTTTATTCTTAGGGTAGCCATCTTTGGGCTGGGAAATTTCTAGAGATTTTGGGTGTGAAGCCCATGGAGGACAGGGTTTGGGGAAAGGAAGGGACCTCAGCAGGATATGATACCGTACAGTCCACTCCCCCCCCCCTAAAAAAAACAGCCATTTCCTCCAGGGGAACTGGTCCTTCTTGTCTGAAAATACGTTGCAATTCTGGGAGCTTTCCAGACACCACTTGGAAGCTCGCAGTCTTATTTACTGTAGATAACCTACATACTTCTATTGTGATCCCAGGGGATTCGGTTGGAAAGAAAATTTCTTTTGTTCTGTGAACCGCTTCAGAGCAGTGGTGGCAAACCTATGGCACGCGTGCCAGAGGCGGCACTCAGAGCCCTCTCTGTGGGCACGCACGCAGTTTGGGCACTCAGTCTCTAAAAGGAAAAAGACGACACAGACTTGAGGCTGGGCTGCTCTCAAACTTACAAAGTATGAGCCAAGGTTTGACAAATTATCAGCATGCATACAACAGCAAAAATCCCATTAATTGTTCAAATGCATGCCAAATGCAAACTTTTACCTTTCAATAAAAAGTTGTTTGTATCATTGAAAGCTCTGTGATTGTGTTTTTCTTTTAAGACAAAAGATGTTAATGTATGAGTTCTTTTTTCTAAACTAAAACCTCAGTATTCAGGTTAAATTGTCGTGCTGGCACTTTGCGATAAATAAGTGGGTTTTGGGTTGCAGTTTGGGCACTTGGTCTCTAAAAGGTTCGTCATCACTGGCTTCAGAGAGTACATGGGCAGCGAAATACCCCCCAAACCCCAATGTTCTCCAAACGTTGCACAAAACTTGTCTTTCCACACAATATGCCTCCTGAAGTAGCAATGTAGGAGGTTGTTTTTAAAAGGCTGAATCTGGATTCCAAGACGCAACCTAAGCAAACACATCTCAATTCAATTCAAGAGAAGACATTTAACCCCAAGCGTCTCGCAGACTGGCAGCTCCTGATAGTTCTTCTCCTTTGGGCTGCACCTCCTGTCTTTTAAAACTGACGCGTGAATAGAGGCTGCCGTGCTTTGTTGACGGCCACAAGCCCTGTAGTCTCACTTATCTGGTGACAGATTATGGCACTGGACTTTGTCACAGCTGTCAACATTTCGACCTTTCCCTTACGCAGCACTGGAGGTAAATGCAGCGGCAAAAGCACAGGAGGTTTCCTTCTTAAAACTGAACTGTGACCCCTGCAACTTTGGAGTTGCAGCTTTATAGGAAAAAGGAGCAAGAAGCACACCTGCTCTCGTTTATGTAATACGCTTCTCTTAAAGAACGGTCATTCCCACTACATCCCACCTCTACCAGTCCAGCATTAAAACATCCTCCCTTCATTTTCTTGTGACGAACCAGCAAACTCCTGGGGGGGGGGGGGCAAGGGAACAGAAAGCATTTTGCCCAGAAAGCAACTAGCCATCTACATCTCTTAGTGGTCAACATCCAGAGTCCCCTCTTGCAGAGTTCTGGCAAAACTATATACACCCCAACAATTTTTAAGAGGTCTCTTCTGAATAAAGCTCATATGGATTACATGCCCGCTGTGTCCTTACAAGTCAGCTCTGCGGTATAATTGAAGTGGAGCACTGACTGAAAGGGCGGGGGAGAGCAACTGGGGAAAGGGCTTTTCAGGGGGAACGAGGTCTCTCTGTGGATGTTGCAGAGAAATACGTGGTGGCAGCGGTGGTAGAAGGTGGTATCATCACGTCCAACTTATGGCGACCGCCTACGGTTTTCAAAGGAAGAGGTGAACAGAGGTCGTTTGCCATTGCCCGTCTCTCCATAGCAACCCTGGACTTCATCGGTGATCTCCATCCAAGTGCTAATCAGGGCCAATGTGATGAGATTGGGCTAGCCTGGGCTAGCCAGGTCAGGGTCCAGAGAGATACATCTCTTAACACCCCCATCTGCCGCCACCCTGGAACGTTCTCATCACTGCAATCCTGTCATCAGGGACACCCTAGGAAACACATTTCACATCGCAAAAATATCCCTAAAAGTGTCAGATCCTCTGCCATTAATTGTCCTGTGTCCTGTGTCTCTATCAGTAATTTACTGCCAGCCTTGAGGTTTACTGCCTGTCTCGCTTAATGTGTCTTTTCTTCCCTGGGAGGATGGCTTGCCGCATTCCACCACGTCACATAAACAGTCTGGCTATCTTCCCTGGCCTCCTCCCTTTTCTCTCTCGAGCGTCTCAAATGGCCTATCTTGCTTTTGTAACCTTGGAGAACTGCTGAACTGATTTTAGCCAGGTGCCTGGCCTGTGAATTGCAAGTAGAGTTCACTAAGGCGCATTGGGGGGGGGGGTGTTTTAGTGCTTTTGTGCCTTTTCTGTGGGAATTAACGGTTGGGGGTTTTCGCGCTTTTTAATGTTAGCCCTGATTGGTTCTTCACCTGCCCTTACCTTACTGTGAATGGTATATTAATCCCTGTTGCCTGTAGCTAGTTATCTCTAACAAACATTGAACCATCATTAAGAAATAAAAGGACTTTTGCTTCATCAAAGGCCTGGCTTATTTGATTCGACTCAGAAGCCTCACAAAAAGTAGTGTTGCTAAGAAAAATCTGAATCGGGAGATCTCTATGAGCCCCGAAGGGCTTTACCATCTGCCAACCGACATCTTCTGGTGGTCCCTGGCCCCAGGGATGTCCGTCTAGCCTCGACTAGGGCCAGGGCCTTTTCAGCCTGGCCCCTACCTGGTGGAATTAGTTCCCATATGAGGTCAGGGCCCTGCGGGACCTTTTACAGTTTATAGACACAGAGAGGGTTTAAAGGGGAAACTGTTTCCCCCAGTAGCAAGAACCTCACAATAATCCTGTGCCGGGATTACACCAGCAATACAATCGAGTCCAAAACAGAAGGCTGATTGTATGACATTTCTACAAACAAGGGACCACAAAACGGGGGTTGACTAATGAGAAAAACAGCTACCAGCACCTTCAATCACATCCACCTGCAATATGGACTTAGATCGAAAGTTCTCCTGCAAGTACGAGGCACTTCTTGCAGAAAGGGGAGGAGTCAGTTCCCGAGATTCCTTGGTCAGCTGCAGCTCTCTTCATCACATACTGTGTACTTCTCGAGGGGCCCCTGCTATTTCAAAGGCAGTGGAGGGAATTTAGCAAGGGGGGGGCAGGAAAGCCCTGTTACAATATCGGAGTTCTCTCAGTGCTGCTCTGGACACAACGCATGATATCCAGTGGGAATCAGCATGGGCACAGTGGCCTAGTTGTAAATAACGAACATTATTCTTCTGCTGAACCATAGGGCACTTCATGCATTATTTAACAAAAATCTTAAGCATTATCTGAACATGTAAAGTATTTAGGTATTGAGAGCCAGTTCGGTATCGTGGCTAGGAGCACGGACTCTAATCTGGGAGAACCGGGTTTGATTCCCCACTCCTCCACATGTAACTGCTGGTGTGACCTTGGATCAGTTACAAGTTCTTTCAGAGCAGTTGTCTCAGGAGCAGTTCTTAGGAGAGCTCTCTCAGCCCCACCTACCTCACAGGGTGTCTATTGTGGGGAGGGGAAGGGAAAGGCGATTGTAAGCCGCCCTGAGACTCCTTTAGGTAGTGAAGAGCGGGATATAAATCCAATCTCCTCTTCTTTTTCTTAAAAAACAGCTATTAAAAATACATTCATTGGAGAGACAAGATTGGCTGTCGTTTTTGTTGAATGCATACCGACATTTTTGCTTTGTAATGCCTGCATAAATGCCACCGATGTAGCTAACGAATTAAAAATGTACATAATAAAACCACACACTAAAACCCATTAAAACGATTATAACATTCGAAAATACAAAAACGGAGAACACAGGGCAGGAGGGATAAAAGAAACAGTTCGTATGTTTTTTACATTACCACTGATAAATACCAAAGTCCCAGTCTCAGAATTCAACCTCTGAAAGTAAGAATTTAATTCATTCATTTTTTATGAGTTTTAAAACACCTATAGGAAATAAGGACTCTTCCGATTACTTTTTCTTGCTTTGTATAAAAACATACTTTAAAAAACTTTACTTGGACTATGTTTTCTCCATCTCCTACTAACAGTGCTTTGGGTGGCAGCTAGACTTGAAACGAAGTGGTACAATGGCATAAAACCTAGGCTATATCTATCTTGCCACCTAAAAGGTGACAGAATACTGACAGATCCTATTTTTTAAAACTCTCATTTGAAAACAAATTTTACTTCTCAGGAAGGAGGCCTCATTTACACAACACTGTTTGCCACTTGCCAGAGAAATTACTCGGGAGAGTTTTCTCAAGGTTAGCCCATGAGTGATCGCTTACATGAAACAAGAGTTTGAGTCCTGGTCCCTAAAGACCTGCATTCGCAAGATACTCACTGTAACGGGCATTTTGCCCAAGCATCCAGCCGGAGAACTGGGTAGTCCAGAGGATACAAAGAGCTCAGCATATAATATACCTGAGACCTCTCAGTCAAAGGGATTTGATTTGCAGATACACAAAACAAACACCCGTGCAAGGAGTCGTCTGCTCAACACTCCTGTAAGTAATGACCTCTTGATACAATAAATCGATCTTCCCCCAAATGCAAACACTGGGAACGCCTGACAGCACTAGGAGCAGCGTCCAAGAGGAAAAGGGAGTGAAATGATGCTGGGGAGTTTCTAAATCTAATCTTGACAGACCATCAACCCAAACAAACTAAGCATGTGACACAAAAAACGCTGGATCACTCTATCTATCAGAGAAAGATGACAGGGCAATCAAATTTCCAGAAGGCGCAATGGCATGTAAAAACGGCTTCGTGTGCGCTCCTTGGTTTCCCTCCCCACTTTGGACCAGAGGATGCCGACGGACTGAAGCACAGCCCCCCTCCCCTGGGAGCAAAATCAATGTCTGCCATGCACCAGATGAAAATTCCCCTCTTACACACACTTCCTGTTTTTTTAAGGATACAATAAGGTTTTCTTTACCAGAGACCTTTTTTTTTTTGGGGGGGGGGGGGGATTTAAGTCAGTAAAACTGTGGGTTGGAATTGTTCTGATGTGCCAACATTTAACCATCACTTCCTCCGATTATTTAAAACAGAAATTCAGCTGGGAAAAAAAAAAAAGACCAGTCTTTTTTTTTTTTTTTTTAAATGCTCAATGCCTGATGAATTTAAATGTAGTTGCTGATCCGTCTCAATCTGAGGACATACTACAGGGTTATTTTTCTCCGTAGAAGAGCGCCGTGCCTTGGCGACGCAAGAGTTGCTTTCAGATATTATAAACCATATGTTTATTACAGCATCAAACGCGGAGAAATCCCGGCAGACATCCCACACACTGAAACACCTTTGGCAGCAGCATCCGAGATCTTTAAGATTCTGCATTGCTGTGGTGATCCCAGTGAAAAAGAAGAAGAAATGGAAAGGCAGGGGATAAGGAGAATTGCCTAATTCAGTCGGCACCCCTCTTGTATAGCAGAGGACCCTTTCAACGTCTTCAGCCGATCAATCCTATAAAGGTCTATCTTTGGGACCGCCTGTTGCAATATGATCTTCATCACAGGGCCTACTGCAGGTGCCTGGTCCACGAATAGTCCGTTTGTTATCCACTAGGGCAAGGGTCTTCGCGGTGGTTGCCCCTGCCCTCTGGAACCAGCTCCCTGAGGAGGTCCGTGCCCCACAGGACCTATTAAGTTTCTGTAGGGCATGCAAGGCTGCCTTGTTTTGGCAGCGCTGAATAAACCAAGAGAATGGGTGAGCCAGCTGGCTGTCCGAAATTTGTTCCAGAGCTGATGACCGGTTGAATTTTTTAATCTAGTTCTGTTTTATTGTACTTATTTTCTCTTGGTAAGTTTTAATGCTATGTTGTGTATATAGTAAACCACCCCGAGTACTCAGTTGAGGAGAAAGTGCATGTTATAAATAGAATTAAATAAATAAATAAAATTCCTGTCCACACAGCTCAGGTGTGCAATAGCCACTTTCCTGTGATCAGCAAGACTTTCCTCTGTTCAGCCAAGTAAATAAATACGCTTTCGTAAATGAAAGCAAAAATTGTTCTGAAGAGATCATTACTTTATTTCCTTTCATGCTATCAACTTGACACAAATGACTCAATACAGGGATAAATGGAAGGTGTGAAAAAGGTTCTGGTAACTCCTTTGGAGTTACTTTTAAGACGTGGGTAGACAGAGCACACCCGAACGTCAATGGAAGATGGTAGCTTTGCAACACCGCAGTAGCATAGGCGGGACCTTACTCTGTCCCAGCCTACCGGCTCCAAGCCTATTGCGCTTTATCAGTAGCGGGTCCGTGGCCATAGGCTGGTACTGAAAATGGGCAGAGCTCCCAAGAACTATGAGCTGAAGGATTCCCTTGACAAAGACACAGGACTGAAGAACTACTCATGGCATCACCTGCCATTCATGCTTCATAAAAGAGCGGTCTGTCTCTTCTCTCTGTTGTCTCCTGCCAGAAGGTGAAGACTTTTTTGTTCAGTTTGGCATATTCCCCACTTGATGTGAGCCAACAGCCTTACTCATCCTTCCTTTCCCCCCACCAGGAGCAGGTGGGGCCGTAGCCAGGTCCTTTTCCAAGGCTCCCCCCCCCCCCTCCACTCTCGATATTAAGGTTTGGACGTCATGAAAATCAACTCACTCCGGGAAAATGTGCGGGATAAAAAGTACATGAAAAGATGCTTTAAAATCTGCAATTTAATTAAGCTGCTGTGTGAAATAGTTTAAACACTCTAAAAGTGCTATGTAGATGGTTATCTAGAGAGAATGCCATATGTAACCTTCTGCCTGTATCGCCTGCAGATGTAGCCTAGTTTTTTACTCGCAATCTTTCAGCTTAGAATTGCCTGGACTACAAGGCTGGCCATACCAATACTGATGTGGCTTACACTCAACTATAGAAGCAGAGAGAATCTCTTTTCCATTTGATTTCAAAATGAATACTCTAGACAGAACACACTGCAGCAGTACAAGAGTTCTGAGCAAACCTCCCAGGGATGGCTCCCAAACACCTGTCCGCGTGTGTGTGTGTAGGGGTACACTTTACTGAGGCGAGGATCAGGCCGCTAGTCCATTGCCCTACAATGCATTTAGGCCTTTTAGAAATAAGATTTAAAATGTCACAATCCATGGGATTGTGCGTGTGTAGAGGCCCACATTACAAGTCTGCTCCAGGCCCAGAGAAATGATGCTGGCACCCTACAGCAGGGAAATCAAGATCCTCTAAACTCAACCCTGCACGATATTTTTGGGCATAAACCACTGAACATCAAGCCAACACTACCCCTTCTTAAGTAGTGCCTGCCTGTGCTACAAAAATACAGAGGCTGGCCTGTGGCAGCAAAAGACAGCAAGACTCTTGTGGTGGAATCTTCAATCATGCTGTGGTCACACACGATTCCAGTCCATCCCTTTCCCTTGTGCTTTTGCCTCTGCGCCTAGAACAAGAACAAATGGTTGCCTCCGTCCTCCTCCACTGATTTATATTTCATCATTCCTTTCTGTGTAGATGGATGATTCCTGTGTTTGATTCTGTCTCAGCCAATGGTCCAAATGTACTAATACTCAGATCCAGTCTTCTAACGTTTTGAGGAGGAGGAGATTGGATTTATACCCTGCCCTTCACTCGGAGTCTCAGAGCGGCTTACAAACTCCTTTCCCTTCCCCTCCCCACAACAGACACCCTGCGAGGTAGGTGGGGCTGAGAGAGCTCTTTCCAGAACTGTCCTTGAGAGAACAGCTCTGACAGAACTATGGCTTGCCCAAGGTCATCCAGCAGCTGCAAGTGGAGGAGTGGGGAATCAAACACGGTTCTCCCAGATTAAAGCCCGCACACTTAAGATAAGGTCTTTGATAAAGACTACTGATGCAACCCTCATACGTCTCCAAAAACGTGGCTGGAGTGGCGAGCTCCTTTTTTTATGCTTACAAGTTGTTAGAATGAACTGCCAGCCTCACAGGAAGCTGGGAGAAAGAACTGCAAGCTCAGCCCGTTCCTCCTTTTCAGTTACTATGTGAAATTAATCCAGCTGGAAAGCATGTACGGCTGTCAGGGTCGTCCCATACCTCAGGATGGTTTCCTAATTAGAAAGTGCAAGAAAGGACAAGGTAATCTTCAGAGAGCATCGGGGGGGAAATTACACTGGACGATGCTGAGAAGACTTTTATTTCAGGGTGGGGAAGAAGAGGAACATTTGACATTTATCTAAACCATAAACTGACATTTGGAAAAGGAAGGAAGGAGACAGCACACAAGACAGAGGTTAATTTGGTTTTCTTTAAATTTTTTCCCTTCCTGAGAAGTAAAATATATCTCCTGCCAATCCAAGGCTACAGTGATCTCTCAGGTGTATCCTACTTGACAACTAATGCTTCATTCTAATGATTTCCATAATTTTAAATAAAGTTCAAATGTTTTATGAGACTGGGTAATGAGAACTTCATTTTATGGGATTCAAAAACGCAAATTTCCATTTTCAAACAAAACACGAGACATCCCACCGGCTCCTCCTGCAATTGAGATGCTTATCCAATTAACACCCCGAGCTCTCTGTAAGAGGTATGAATGACAACACTCCTCAACCGGATCCTGCCTCATCCCCAACTCATTATTCCGACCATTCTGGCTTAGAAGATATGATGTCAGAGGCAGTGATGGTTCCTTCTTTCCAAGCAAACCTGCCATTTATTCTCAACACAGAGAGGGTCTGATGGACACTCTTGGAGCCCATAATCTTTTTTCAGTGTTTGGGCAGGCTGACTCCCAAAGCTACATCACTAGGATCATGAAGAAGTTAATGAGAAAGTATGCACAATGTATAGAAGAGAGAGGTATGGCCCCTAGGCCCCGCCCCTCCAGGACACCATCAGCAGCCAACGGTTCTGCAGCTTTGCAGGAAAAGAGCACTGTTTGAGATGGGACTTTCCACCTGTCTGCTAGGCCCTGCCACAATCTTCTGTCTGCATTTAACTATGCCGCAGAAGACACAGATAAAGCAAGGACACTTTGATTGGTCTGCTGTCATCCATTTCCTTGCTAGCCACCTTGGATTTCTGTTTTGTATAAGAAAGGCAAGGTACACATAATAAACCTGTTTTGCTCAAAGGAAAAGAATCCTATTGCTTCAGATTTGTTCAAGCTTGCACTCTACGTGTGCTAAGTGTAGCCAAGTCAGCTCTGACTCATGGCGACCCTATTATTACAGTATTACAGAATTATTGTAATACCACAGTATTATGGACCTCCACAATGTCCTACTGTTAACAGCCTTGCTCGATCTTGCAAACTGAAGGCCGTAGCTTCCTTGATTGAGTCACTCCATCTCACGTTTGGTTCTTTTGCCTTTTCCTACTGCCTTCCTAGAATCATTGCCTTTCCAGTGAAGCGTGTCTCCTCATGTGCTTGTAGTAATTCCCTGCATATGTTCCGCATACAAGAACGTGTCTTACCTCAGCTGCATACCTCCATTCTAGGAGGAGGGGTCAAGTCAGTTTCACCCTCCTCTACCCCCTCTGAATGGTCCCAAATTGCAGCACAGTACAGAAAGCGTCGTAAGGAAAGGAAAGGGATTCCACCTCCCGTACCAGAGAAAGCTTGATACCTGTCTGTTATGTCAGAAACAGGGTAACAAACATGGGATGAAAAACTTAACAGAATCTAAGCCAGTAGAAAGATACTTGCTTCAGCACAAGAAGCACAAGGACTTCAGAGAGGTTAAAAGCTGGCTTGTCATTAGGATCACAGCAACTTGTGTTATCTTCCATAAACATTTTTTAAAAATTTATTTAAATTATTTATTGGTTGCCTTTCTTCTGGCAGAGGCCGAGGCGGGTTGCGCTGTTCATAAAATACATAAAACATTAAAAAAAACATAAAATCAGAATTTAAAATCAGTCTAGGACTGCTTTAATTAAATGGCGTCCTGATTAAGACGGTCTTCAGCGGCTCTGAAGGCTGAAAGTGAGGGTGCCAGGCGCGGGCCTCCCTGGGGAGGTCGTCTCGTAATAGTGGGGCCGCTACTGTGTGCCCATCAAAGGAGCACCTCCGATTGGTGGGACAGCCAGGAGGGCTTCCCCCTGTGGTCTTAATTCCCAGGCAGGGACATATTTAGACAAAGGGGAGGGGAGGAACAGCAGCAGCTCTAGGCTACTCAGCCACAACTAATTTACGTTTTTATCACACTTATTATCGTGACTCTTTTTATATCTGTTTTAAATGTGCTGCACCCAACCCAACGTCAGAAATCTCAACACTAAGCCTGACTTCATTTTTGCGTCACTTTTAAAATGTTCATCTCACAGGTTTTATACAGTTCACATGCAAAGTAAGGTTTTGCCAAACTTTTTGTTCGATAAAAAGCTTCCGCCTGTCCAGGGGGGACGGGGGGACGAGAGATCTCCATTCTACATCTGAGAGGCCATTTTCACTCATATCTGTTTCTATCTTGTGAAAATTATGACCCAGTATTTCTTAAAGCATGTGAACGAAAATGAAACGGAGCGCGGAACAACTGGATAACATGTTCTTGTGCCTTGGGTCATTCTGACTCAAGCTTAAAAGCCTATGTTTATAGCACTGACCTCTCACAGCATAGCTTAGTTCTGTCCAGACGATGATAAAAATGATTTATCAAAGAACCAAAAGGCTTGTCGACTGCCATTTATTCTGGTTTTATTCATTCAAGCGAGCAGTTGATACAAGCGATGCACAGGATTCATACCCTTTCTGATGCACCACCTATATGGGGATTGCAAAACCTGATGGGAGGTGCTCTGTCTTCCCTTTGCCCCTGGTTCTTGTGGAAGGTCTATGAATAATAATTTTAAAGAACTTCTTTTTAAAATATGTATGAATATTTGTGCGGAATTTCATATGCCTTCAGCACTGAAAAAGGGCCCTGTTTGTTGGTTATTGAGCTCTCAGGATTTTACCCAGAACAGTCTCGTGAAGAAGAAGAAGAAGAGATTAGATTTATACCCCGCCCTTCACTCACTTGGAGTCTCAGAGCGGCTTACAAACTCCTTTCCCTTCCCCTCCCCACAACAGACACCCTGTGAGGTAGGTGGGGCTGAGAGAGCTCTTTCCCAAGCTGTCCTTGAGAGAACAGCTGGTACAGAGCTATGGCTTGCCTAAGGTCATCCAGCCAGATGCAAGTGGAGGAGTGGGGAATCAAACCCGGTTCTCCCAGATTAGAGTCCGCGCACTTAACCACAACACCAAACTGGGTCTCTGAACAAGAATGCCCACCCATTGCAGTGATCAGCACAGGAAGTGAGATCTTTCATACTAGACAATCCTACTAGGAAAGTGAGTTCTATTCTGGAGGACCAAAAGGGGTATGGCCAGAAAATTTTGGCTGGAGGGGCGTGGGGAAATCTTGGGGGGGGGGGGTCTTGGGCCACATCTGCTACTCCTCTTGCAGCAGCAGAAACAGAAGCAGCAGCTCCGACTCCACTTTAGTCCTTTCAGTTGGAGAGGCCTGATTCCAGGCAGCTTTTCTGTGTGTGTGTCTGGGGGGGGGGAATCTTCAACTCTCTCTTTTGCATTTTGCAATTTTATTTTATTGTATTGTATTTTTAAAAACCTATTTATTTTTTGGCCTGGAAAAAAGAAAAAAATGAGACTGAAGCTTCCCTGACTGTGCCTGGGGTCATTTTGGTACATCCACACGTACTTTATATTTACTTTTTTAAAAAAATGATTTTAAAAAAAATTTCCCCAAGTTTTTTAAAATTTTTGTCTGAGGGGGCAGCGGCCACCTGTGGGGGGCATTGCCCCCAAATGCCCCCCCCGGGCTACGGACCTGCGGACCAGGGAGAATCAGCAAATACAGACACTTCTGGCTTTCAGGAGGAAGTGCGAGAACCTGAGTTCTCCTCCCAGACAATTTCTTGCATAGGTTTCTTTCTCTATTGTCGTTATTGCTGCTGTCAGATCACAGCTGACTTATGGTGACCCCTTCACGGTGAGAGACCTTCAGGGGCGGATTGCCATTTCCTTCTTCTGGGTCACGGCTCTGGTATTGATCGGAAGTCTCCCATCCAAGCACTAGCCAGGGCTGACCCTGTGTAGTTTCTGAGAGCTGGCTAGTAGCCTGGGCTATCCATAACAAGATTGTTAGCAATTCAAGGTAACGGACAGCAAAACAAAAAAGGCCACACCAGGTGGCAAGATAAAAGGAGGCAAAGGCAAATGTCAATAATGCAGTGGGAAAGTGAAGGTTCATTTATAGGATGCTAAAAAGCCCCTATGAGTTTTCCCATAGCTTCATCACAGCTCCTCCACATGAGTTAAAGCCCACATGAGTTTCCCTACAGCTCCTGAACCTTTTAAAGACTTCCCTGCTTACTTTTAACTATAACTTTCTCTCTCAGTATAGATATATACTGCCAGTGCGGTGTAAGGTGGTTAGACCGTCAGCTGAGGATCTGGGAGAACCACGTTCAAATACCCGCTGTGCCGCAGAACCTTGATGGGAGAACATGGGCCAGTCCCACTCTCGGCCTAGCCTGACTCACTGTGATAAAATGGAGGGGAGAGAACCAGACAAGCCCCTTTGGGTCCCCAAACATATAAACTAAGTAAATAGATAAAAACAAGAATCTCACAGTGCAACGCTATGCAGAGCTACTGCAGTTAGTTCCGCTGACTTTAGGGGGCTTAGACTTGTGTATGCATAGGATTTATTATTTAACGTAGAAAATGTATACGCAGCCTTGACGGAAACAAGCCAGGGCACGACAGCAGTCTAACATGCACACTGAACAGCCTAAAAGGATGTCAGTAAAATGATCCTCAGGTCAGAAGCAGACCATAAACATTTAAAAGATAACGCCTCCTTAGTTAGAAGCCTGCATGAAACTTCAGGCTAGCGCTTAAAAAGTAAGGCAAGTGCCAGATGTTACCCTGCGAGCACATTATAAAGTATAGACATGAAATGTGACTGTAAGCTGGACTATACGATGAATGTGCCACGGAGAATAGACAGAATGGTGAGCATGAGACAGTGCCAACCTACTGGACACTGGGCACTACGAGCCACCACTGGAAAACGCCCCGTCTCGGGTCACTAGGCACTTTGCCTCTGAAAGCAAGGCTACAGAGAACAAGGGCTTCAAAAAGGGCTGAAGGGTGGAGGCAGTCCTTGTACTGCCAATCTAGTCCTTACTACTCCAGTAAACTCTTCATTGGGTTTACAACCTGATCTTTCCCTTTGATTGTGCACAATTGCACTGAAACGTATAAAACATTTCCATATATAACTCTCCATATATTCCCCAGCGAGCACTACGATCAGGATCCCAAAGCCGGCTGGTCCTGCCAGGGCCGAAAGAGGCGCGGTTGGCAACAACACGGGCCAGGGCCTTTTCAGTGGCGGCCCCGTACTGGTGGAACAAGCTCCCGGAGAACATCAGGGCCCTGTGGGATCTGATGCAATTCCGCAGGGCCTGTAAAACGGAGCTCTTCCACCAGGCTTTTAAGTAGGGGCCGCCTAAGGTGAACATCTTAGCCCTGGCCTGGATAATGCCACTGGCCCTGATAATGTGCCCTGATAATGCACCCTGATAACGCGCACATAAGGATCATATGAGGGTGCTGCTTTGATCCACCCGGATGAAAAATTTGTAATGCCGCCGATGTATGATAGTTAAAAATATTTAACAGTTACATATTCTGAGTGGATTATTTTATGTTGTGAGCCACCCTGAGCCCACCTTGGTGGGGAGGGCGGGATATAAATCTTAAGAAATAAATAAAATAAATAAATTTGGTTTCCCCCAATTTAATCTTAACCCAACAGTATTTAGGACTTCTGGCGGAGGCTTTTCCCCCCTGCAACAGAAGGGCTCCCTCTTCTGTCACTCCTTTTAACAAAAACCATTACAGTATAGACGACACATGCAGACACTTTCACAGAACTCATCTGGAGGGAAAAATTATTTTCTCTAGCATAATTATGCAGATACTAACACATTCTTCATCACATTGCCTGGACATTTGCAAAGCTAAATCAGCTGGGAAAGTTTCTACTGGGGGCAAAACCCAATCTTATACTGGAGATTGCTCTGAGCCTGTTAATATAGTGGACAAAAAACCCCAGAACTAGAACCAAACCTTTACTTATTTTATGGTTTGAAAAAGAACAGTAAAATGCCACATATCACTCCTGATTTCCAAGCACATTGCACTGCGAAACACTAATTATTTTCACTAGTGATTATGATGTTAAAATCACACTTACAATGCCTGTTCCTGAGAGGGAAAGATATTTCTATTAAGAGGCAAAAAACCCCAATAACGTGCTTTGGGTTGATTTTAATTTGGCAGTTTTAAGTCGGTTTTCTAACTGAATTTTCATGCGTGATCATGATGTTGCTTCTAACATGCTTGTCAAAGTACAGGGGTTTATTAAATGTTTCAATGGTTCATACAGCGGCTAAACAGTGCTTTAAGTGATCATAACATTTTAATATCCCTCACACCACCCTTGTGAGGTAGGCCAGTTGTTTTATTATCTCAGTATTTCAGAGTGGAAGTCAAAGAGAAAGACACAGCTCACCTAAGGCTGCCCCTTGCTGTGAACAGATTTCAGCTGGGGAGTTCATGGCGCAGAGCTCACACTGCCAGCTCCTACGCTACACCGGTTCGGCTAATTACTGTTTTGAAATAAATTGTTCCAATTATAGACTGTTACTGAAGCACTGCTGAGATATTCCATATTACAATACTTTTTTGGTTTCGTGAACTCCCAAGGAACAGCCTATGACTCAGTTGACGTTTGGTATCCATGCATTCTCACTTCTGTGACATTAAGGAATTCTGGATCATAAAATGTTATTGCTGGCTGCTCTTTATCGCAGGGCTTCTGCTCGGCTTCTGATCCAGCCTGCTAGCTGATTAAAGCGTTTGCGAGCAGCCAGAAAGACTGGGTGTGTTTCAATGCTGCTGCTGCACTTACCAAGCCTCCAAGAGCACACAGCTCAAGAAGAAGCTCATGGGCTTTCCCCCCAAGCTTTACGTTGCAGGGTCACTGAGACGCAGTGTTCAGACAAATCCATGATCTCCCAGTGTAACTGTTAAGCGTGCAAATCTAATTCCAAGATCATGATGTAGATAGGGGCTGGAGGGGATTTAGCATCCGTAGGCCCAGTGTTGATGGAAGCAGATGCAACATGCCAACCACGCTGATGTAAGCCGACGCAACACTAAGCTCTATAACAAACAGTGGTTTGTTTAAAACACAGTTTGTCGCACAAACTCTGGTTAGTCTACAGCAGTGATCCCCGATATGTTTCTTCCCCAACGGCAATGTGTTTGCCACCAGCTCCAACGATGCCACCTGCCTACCAACACCTTTCCCGGCGCCTGCCAAGTGTTTCTAGAAAGGGAATGGGGACAGGTGGGGCTTCTGCCTAGCAAAGTTTCTGATGGGCGACTGCAGATTTGATTTTAAATGTAGATTTTTTTTTAAATGTTGCTTTGGCAGCAGTTGCCACCACAGCACAAGGATCTTCTCTGTGTGCCTGAAGGCAAGCTACACAGCCATTTTGTGGCTGGTTCTGCCTCCTGCAGCAGCCATTCTGTGTCAGCCATTTTGTCCTTGTGCCCACCACCCCATTTCAGAATTCCAAGTGTGCCCACAGGATGAGAAAGGCTGGTGACTCCTAGTCTACCAGATGCACACAACAGGCCAGCTTGTTCATAACTCCCAGTTAGTTTGCTGCTTGCCTCCAAGCAGAATATCTGGATGCGATCAGACTGCAGGCAAAGCCTCACTACATGTGCAGCCTCCTTGCTACTGGCCAGCAATAAAAAATGTAGGAAGGGGAGAAACCTAGGGCAAGCTGAGCCTCCTCCCTCCTTGCTCTTGAGTAAGGATCAGTCTTCTACCCTTCTCTTTCTGTCTAGCTGATTCACTTGAAACCACAGACATTTTTAACTCTGACAAGCTCCTTTCAAGCCCTCCTCCTGCATTTATATCTCAAGTTTTCCAGAGAAGTTCTGAAGCACGTTTCTGTTTGATGGCAGTACATCAGCAGAAAGGAGGGGGTCTTGGAGAGAAGGCAGAGGGTAGGGGGATACAGAGAAAGCACCATCAACGCTGAACAGAGCTCTAGTTGCAAGTTTTCTGTTGGTCTGTGCTTCCCTTTCGCTGTGTAGGAAGCAAAGAAAACTATAGAACAAACAAGAATTTCTGCATTCGTAAATTACAGTCGGTAAGATAGGTACAAACTATGGTTTAGAATCCCAGTTTAGCATCCACCAACAAGACACACAGTATGTCTGGAAGCTGGCATTCAGACATGCTAAACCAGAGCTAAATGAAACCATACTACCTATTGGCAAGAGTTACAGCTTCAGCACTTCTGTTAGGCTGTCGTTCAGACACAGCAATAAACACTGTGGTCGAGTGGCCCACCAGAAACTTTCTGATGTCATAGTTATTTAGCTACATCCCCATACTAACTTATGCAAGAGAAGCGTTCTGTCTCCAGTGAGATTACAATGTCTTAGTGTGCAGTCATAATTTTCACTAACCTGTGGCCTCAGAAATGGTCGTTCAGTATTGGGAGCAATACAGAATGACTTTTACCACTTCAGAGTCAAAAGCAACATCCTATGGCTCAGAGTGCACAAGGATTCTTTAACAACAGTTGATTCTGGCAAAACATCCTGTAGGAAAGAGAAAGAGTCCAGCAGCACCTTAAAGACTAGCAAAATTAGTGGCCGGGTATGAATTTTCGTGAGTCACTGCTCACTTCCTCAGATCCCAAAAAACAGGGACCCTGACGGAAGAAGTACAAAATCAAAAGAAAACACCGTGTGCAAATGTACAATACATGCAATGATATTTAATAAAAATATAAATTGTGTGCAACAGTATAATCACCTTAGATATTAGCAAAATTCATATATAGGCAATCAAATGCATAATCTAAGTAACAAAATTATGTAAAGGGAACAGTTCCGACGACGCTCTCGTGGTGGATCACTTGTCTTGGATTGCTTGTCCTACAGTGTTGGGACTGCTGAATCGCCTCTTCTACACAGCAAGCGCTGAAATAAAATTACTTTTGGAGGATGTATATAGGAGCTAGCTATTCAGATAGGAGGATATTTGGGCTGTTCCCTTTATATAATTCTGTTACTTTGATTATGCATTTGATTGCTTACATATGAATTTTGCTAATATCTATAAGGTGACTATACTAATGCACACAATTTGTATTTTTATTAAATAATATTGCATATATTGTCGGTTTGCACACAACGCTTTCTACTGATTTTGCACTTCTTCAGATACAGCAAAAATGCGAGTGACGGACTCCCATTCTAGCTGTATCTAAAGAAGTGAACGCTGACGCGCGAAAGCTCCTACCCTGCCACAACGTAAGGTGCTGCTGGACATTTGCTCTTTTCTACTGCTACAGATGGACTAACACGACTACTCACCGTGATCTAAGAACACAGCACTGTAAGGGGTGCAGAAGGAATGCTTGCCAGTTCAGGAGCAGAGTTTAGCTTGGAGACTGTAATTATTTTACTACACAATGCTTTTATGGCTTTGGAAAATCCTAGGCTGCCATGGTTGCTTACTTCAACAGAAGTTAGAGAAAAGTCTTCATTAGCTTAACATACGCAACCAGTCAAGTTTAATTAAGAACCTAGGCAGAAGCGGCTGCGCTGAAAAGCACACACATACTAACGGAAGTGCTTTGTGAGCTCCCTGGTATTTGTTAAATGGAGAGAGTTGTCATTTGTCTTACTTAAAATATCTAACAAAGCACGCACAGATGGCAGCGGGAAATTGATGCACTGACAGGCACACGAAAGGAAAGAAAGGCTGGCCCCTGCAGCGGCATGCAAGAAGGAAAAGACTCATGTTATATCTGGTAAGTGTGCATTTGCAAACACAACAGGATTTGATGTTGGGGAAGACACTGACCTCCACACAGGCATGACAAAAAGCTTATTTCCGTGGGCTAACTAGAGCCCCTTGCTTTGGTTACGTGTCACATAATTATCAACTATAACAAATTAAATGAGGGGAGCTGCTGAGCCACAATCCTTCAGACAATTGTATCATAAGGGGCTTTTAAATAATTTCCTTTTAAGATCAGTAAAATAAAGATGAGACGCACAATATTGACATAGTGGAAACATTTCTAACTACTTCCCCCTCCTCCCAGATGGTCATATGATCCCAGCTGTACCATGCCAGATGTTTTATACTTCAGTTTAATTAAAAGAGATTAGCCTAAATAAAGTACTGCAATTCCAGGCTTGTATGCTTAAATATGTTCAATGAATACCCAAAGTCCTTAGTCGTTTCTTGACAGTTTTTTGGATTTTATCTAGCACTCCCATGAGACTTTCCTGGTTTTTTTAATTTAGCATTGTATTCTATTTTATAGCACCAGCTCTTCCTGTTGTGCCTTATCATGACTAAATGAACACTTTCAGGTAGGCAGGGTGACAAGCTTCTCACAAACAGACTAGGATAGAAGAGTGACGGGTGGTTTTCCCTCCATTCCCCTCTCCCCATCCATAGGTACACTGAAGACAGATAGGCTGCGATCACACACACTAAATAATCCACTTCCAACGCACTTTCCAACCGGATTTTACTGTGGCTGGTTCTGCATCTGGCATTCGCTCCACATTTTCTCAACGCTGAGGGAAAGATGCAGCTCAGAACCACATTCAGATACTCCGGGCCGATGCCGTACTGACTGCAGTCACCCCTGAACGGCCATAAATCTATGCAGAAGGTACCATAAAAATCCGATGATCAAAGAAAGTGAAAGCGGCATGCAGTGCAGAAGGGGATTTCTATTCCAGCGTGGGTTTGCTAAAACAACGGGGGGAAAGACAATGCAGAATTGCCCACTGTGAACGGAAAAATCCAATGCAAAAGTGGCTTGAAAGTGGATTATTTAGTGGACCACAGATTTTGCCTTGCTTTCCTTAAGAACCACAGATCCCTCTCTCAATAAAAAGCTGCACAAGTTCAGTCTTACCAAATCAGCACACGCTCACCCTCTACTGCAAGGGTCCCCGACGGGCTTGAGCCTGCGTGCACCTTTGGAATTCTGGCCCAGAGGGGTGGGCACAACCACCAAAGGGCTCCCATGGGAGGTGGAGCCAGCCACAAAATCTCAGGGAAGGGAGGTTATGTGTAGCTCTGCTTGACAGCAAGCCAGGAAGTCCTTTTAAATGAATTTATTACGGTAAAACACTTTCTTGCTTACATACAGCCTACATTCAGTCATGCTACGAATATTCTCATGCAGTGGTGGCAGCTCTTGCCAAAGCAATGCTTTTAAAAACCTGCAAAGCCCATCAAATCTCCAATGACCAATCAGAAGCCCTGCTGGGCAAAAGACCCACCTACTTTCTAAAAATACTCGATGGGTGCCAGGGTGCTCATGGGCGCCACGCTGGAGACCCCTCCTCTACTGACTCCCCTTTCTCAAAAATACAAGACACAAAAGAAAAGGACAGAAAACATCTTGGGTCCCTGAAACAACATTAGAGTGGCTGACTGTTTTACCTAAATGTGCTCCTGAGCTCAATTCACTACTGAAGACTCTTTATTCTATGTCTATATCTATATGTGTGTGTGTGTAATCGTAACCTATATGAAGCATTAAGAGAACTTAGCCAGGCATGACCAGAATATGGGACTCCATGTGACCGTGGAGCAAACTTACAGTGTGCTTTCCTGGGACTATTCTGACTCCTTCCCTGGAGCATGCAACAATAAATCCTCGTGCCTCATTTAATGGTTGCTATCGGACTGGCTTCAGGAGGCAAATTAAAAAGTGACCAGGGTCCTGACAGCCTGCAGGCCAAAGGTTCCTCCATCTCTTTATTTATGACCGGAGGTAATCAAGGCCAGTCTCGGGTACATTCATCAGGAAGAATTAAGGGGCAATGCAGCAAATGCAATTTGTGTGTGTGTGGGGGGGGGGACCAAATTGCAACCACATTGTTTCTTCATAAATATTTTGAAACAAAACTCAGGTAGGATTCATAATGATGAATGTTGCCACTTGCCGTGGGAAAAATGCAGAATTTCATCTACTTACTTTCCACTCATATATGTATTTATTAGTCATCTGAGTAAGAATGAAAACCAAAACGCTTGATTTAAGATACAGGCTTCCAGAAGCGCTCATTAGCACTCCTGAACGGTCTTCTGAACCATATCGGAAATCTACCATGCATTCCTTTTGGGGGGGAACTGCAGCGTTAACGGAACTAGTATATTAGGAATATATATTATTAGTATGTTTGGAATTAAATTTAGTGGAGTATAACATGTAAGCCATAAAATATAGTCCACTGACTCTTAATGCAGGTAGGAGGTAAGAACAACAATTTAGACTGTAAAACCAGTTCACTGTAGCAGTAGAGGGTTCCACTCCTCCATACACTGACTTACTTTTAACAACTGATAGACTCTCCCCCTTTACCATATTCTGGGTTGCATTCAAAGAACTGTGAGAGAAAAGAAAATAGCTGCTAGTACAATTTTGCAAACACAAGAGTTCATGGAGACCTATAACGGGCAAGTTTTGCAGTAATTCTCAAGCTTGAGCCAGCAGTTATGCAAGTACAAGGGGGGATACATCCTGTAGACAGATGCTCAAGAGATTTTTGTTTGCATGTGCGTGCACAGATAACATGTAAACACAAACAGACTCATATAAGCCCTGAATACTTTAAGAAGTTGTGAAGCCAGCACACAGAATATATATCACTTTGTTTTACCAAGATGGATAGTTGTGTTAGACTGGAGCAACAGAAAAGATCAAGAGTTCAGCAGCTCTTTAAAGACCAACCCAGTTTTCGACAGGGTATGAGCCTAAAAGTAGCCGTTCTTTTACAAAGGAATTTCAAAGGGAGATTAGAAACAGAGACTGTTGAATTGCAACTGATAATGAAGCTCAAGACAATGAATCCTCCTGGATTTGATCGAGACCTAGGTTTCCTGTCTCATTACCAATGCTGATTTCTCCATGCCTGCTATCCCACTGCACAGCATACCAAATCCAATCACACCTACTATTGTCATTGACCTGCTAATGTAATTTGGCATCTGAAATCACTCCACTTTCTAATATATAGGACAGATGGCGTTACATTCTAGCTGTATCCGAAGGAGTGAGCAGTGACTCCTGAAAGCTCACATTCTGCCACAAATTGTGAGGGTCGTTAAGGTGCTACTGGACCAGTTTCCTCTTACTTCTAAATTATTACAAACAATTAGTCCTTTTAGAGTTCTCTCTTTACCTATGATGGCTAGAAACAACTTTTAAATTACTGCTGAAAGGAAAAAAAAAAACGTTTTCCAGATTCCATGGCAGCAACTGTCTTCTGAATTAGAGGTTGTGTGGTCAAGAGACCCTTTTTTCCCGTTTTCGTTACTTACAGCCTGCAAAGAATCAGACATGCGCAACACCGAGCCAATGCCATGCTGTTTTGCACTACTTTGCTATTTTCCCCCCTCTTCCCTTTCCAGCTAACTCTCCGTTTCAAACTGCTGCACTGCTGAGCAAAAGGGACTTATGTCTACAGGAAACATCTTGCCTTGGATAGGAGCAGAAGACCAAAAAAAGTCAAAGCATCGGCTATTGCTGAAGCTGTCAAGCTTGCGCCATCATAGGGATCAAACTGCATCTCATTCCAGCTGGTGTGTTCAGGTTAACCGGCAATCATCTCCGTTCAGTCCCTAAGGAAACTCCATTTCCATTCAATCGCTGGCATGCTCTGGAACCACACTCTCTTCAGCAGCTGCTTTGGTAATTAACTGAATTCTTCAGAGCTCTGGCAATACTTAACCCTAGAACTGTTGTTTAAGTTCCAGTTCATTCCTCTTAAATACAGATTTCAGCAGTTAACATAGTATTTCGGGGCGCACAGACGGAGGTAAAGAGAACATGATAAAATCACTGGGGACAGTGCATGAGTGTGTACGAGCGTTCATAAGACACAGATAAAGTGGTTACTCCATGTTTTCTGTTCTAAACATCCAAGAAGCGCAACAGACAAGGAAATCTTTTTGTATACCACTTAGGCAGTGTTTATGGCTCCTATTATTACCCCAGACTGCCCAACATTCATTTTAGTCCACTGCTCCCAGTTAAGTTCTCCCATTTCTAAGAACTTCACAGTAGTTTACGGTTCCTACAACACAGAAACCATCTTATCGCCCTCAACAACTGCGGTCTATTTCCCTCCTGCTGCCTTTCCCCCCTCAAAGGCCACTGTCTTCCATGGTTTATAATTTTCCAGAAATCATCTGCATGCTTTACAATGGTTCCCAAAAGGACCTTGCAGTTGCTTAACTTTTCCAATGTTCGACTGTGCTTTCGTGAATTTGTAAAGAAAAGCAGTAGGAGAAGGGGGCTGTGGGTAACACTGCCCACTATGGTCTTTCAGTGTTAAAAAAGAGAAGAATTAAGAATTTATTGAAAGGTTTTAGTGCAGGGCTTGACGAATCCCAGGTGCCAGGTTGTCACGGTGCCTAGAAATCTCATTGTGGTGCCCAGTATTTTCACCAATGATTTTGTAGTAGTGCCTCTCAGCATTTGTCTGTGTAAGCGCAACGTTTATCATTTTGTATCATGTTTTGTTGTATGACATAAAAAACGTGCATGAAGTTCTCATCATTACTTGTCTGTATATAAACTGAACTTTATACCTTTCACTGGTGGTAAATGAAATTCTCTCTTAACCAGTTGCTTTCTATACTGCTTCCAAGATTAAATTAAATGGTGCTTTTCAAAACAATACTGGAATTATTATAATTAGGGTGAAGTTAGGTTAGGGTTAGAAACACAGAGCTGGAAGGGGCCTCAAGTGACATTTAGTCCAACCCCCTGCACAACTACCTCCCCCACCCTCCCCCAGTGACCTCTGTTCTATGCCCAGAAGAAGGTAAAAAACCTCCAGGATCCCTGGCCAGTCTGGCCTGGAGGAAAATTCCTTCCTGACCCCAAAGAGGTGATCAGCATTTCCCTGGGCACGTAAGAGACTGACTCCTCCCTTCCTGCCCTCCCTCATGAGACTGACTCCTCCCTTCCTGCCCTCCCTCATGAGACTGACTCCTCCCTTCCTGCCCTCCCTCATGAGACTGACTCCTCCCTTCCTGCCCTCCCTTCCACGGTCTGCTTAAGTTCACAGAACTAGCTTTTTGTTGTGGTAACACCAACCAGGCATTTATTTATTTGTGTAATGCAACACTTTTGTCATAGATTTAATAAAATTACAATTACGACTGATGATATGTCAATAAAGGTCTATGAATAAAATTACAAGAAACTGTGAAGAAGTTAGTACTAGGTTTTGAAGAAGCAATAATTTTAAAATATGATAATTTATGGTTGAATATGCTTGGCTCCTAGACTTTTGGGCCAGCTCCTAAAGTTGAAGAAAGTTTGTCAAGGCCTGTTCTAGCAATATAACTGGACTTGTTTCCTGATTTCATCCAGTGCAGCCAATGACCCATTTAGATGACTGCATATATAGAAAGAACACGCTCATAGGCTCAATTTAGACACCAAACCATATAGCTTGATCCAGTGACTCCATTCTATTAAGTGAGGAAGTCTGGCTCTACCCAGGTTTCAGCATCCAAATGCAAAAGGCAAGAAAACCGTGGCTCAGAGCCATTTTGATAATGTAGTTTCTGGAGGCAGCATAAAAACCATGAACTGTATTCCAAGCATCATACCATTCCATGCTTTTGCAAGCCAATTCAGGCCAGTTTCTGATTCTAGTTTGCTAGCCAGTCACAAACCACAAATTAGCAATTCAAACATTACACCAAAACGACTTTAACCATAGTTTCACATGATATTTTGAACCCAAGGGTCTATAGTTATTTCTTCTATTAATACCACACTGATTACATTCGGTTAACTGCAAGTTATTAACAATAAATAGCAAAGTCTAACAATACTTATAAAGCGGTAAATGTTATTGGTGTAAAAAAAGCCCCCAAATTACAATGGCAAAACAGACAGCAGCAACTGAATTCTCTTTTGCACTTTTCAAAATCAACCAAGGTTTCGTTACCTTATCGCAGAAGTCAGTAAGGGCTGTGAAGTCCCATTTCTTGGCGTAAGCAACGTTATATCTGAGAATGGCTTCCTACAAAGGAAAAAAAGTCACAAACATTTGAGCAAGGTGAGAAGTTGGTTTTTAATGAAATGGCACCCTCTGCTGGTTCAAAGAAATTTAGCAAAAAATGTATTATTGGATGGTGTTTCAACCATCGTGCAAAGAGGGAAAAGTCAGATTTCAATATAGATGGGGTTGGAAAGGACCTTGTGCTGCTCAGCAAAACAAAAAACCCTCTGGTCTGGGGCTGAATTTCATAATGCATTCCCACCACTCACTAATCCATTTTTTAAGGAGAGAGAAGTAACTTTTTTGCTTACAAAGTTAACCTATAAAACCCTCGTCTTCTTCATTCACAAAAGCTTTGTAATTTATTTTTTTTAGAATATTTGTATTTATTTACATTATTCATAGTTTGTCTCTCTCACAGGGACTCAAGGTCCCTGTATGTGTCATTTAGATCACTCTGTAATTCGGATTCTCTGATTGTACATTCAACCACACAAACAGGTTCTTACACAACACTCACGCCAGTACAGCATAATTATCGCACACTGGAAGAGCCTCCTCTTCAAATCCCCTGCTGCTTTTAACATTCCACGAGGCTTAAAAAAAAAACTCACAAGTTTTTCAAATATGAAATACTACCAGCCTATACAAACTCCCCTGCTCATTTTTACCCAGTGAGAAGCTCCTGAACTCAAAACCCAACTTGTTTTTTTTTTAATCATTATCTTTTGGGGGGGGGGGGGGGGCGTCATTTTAGAAGTTTGCTGCCAGTGCAGAGTTCAGGGTGGTGTTGTCAGATGTCTCAACCTCTCAAATCAGGCACCTGGGTGGAGGTAGGAGAGATCAAGCACTAATTCCTAACTTTTTATGCCTCGAAGAATACTCCCTCTAAGCTGTGGAGTCTTCTGTGCAAAAATTCTACTTTGTGAGCTACTAGCAGTAAAGTTATGAGTAAGCGATTTGGCTACTGCATAAATTAGTTGCTCTGGAGCCATCCCTTCCCGAGCGAAGACAAAAATGTGTGAGCCGGAGGCTAAAAAACTGTGAGCTAGCTCACACTAACTCACCTTACAAGGGAACCCTGATGAAGACTGCAGAATGCAGGCGGGAACTACATGCTATTACCACAACCAAGAAATCCCCCAAACCTGGGAATTATATGACACAACTGAAAAAAATCCAATGTCATTGCCCATTCTCCCTTCTCTCCTGGCACACCTTCAACACTAAACAACGCATTACTGAGATAAGCTACCAAGCCATTCACTTTCGAGAGACAAAGCTCCCCTCGTCATATACTTTCCAAAGCTTACAACATGGAAATCGTATTGGTCTCTAAGGTGCTTCTGGACTCAGATCTTGCTTTCTTAGCCTACTTAGCTCACAGCATTGTTAGTTAAAAACACCTGTTAAACATTACTCCGAGGGTGGACAACTACCTTTGGCAGTTGGGTTGAGGAGGCCAGAAGTAGGGAGCAAAGTGAATAGCTTGGTAGCTTATGCTACTGGATGTGAATCTTGTGGTTTTAGCGCAGGCCGTGATTATCCAGCCGAAACCAGGCTGAATCTCTCCAAGGCTACACAGGGAGGTAAATGAAAATTACACGGCATGGACACCCAAACTCTAGGCCAAATACTCCTGTCATTGTGCAAAACTTGCTCTTTCTGACCTTGGATGTCCTGTAAGGCGCCTCTCACACCAGTCCCTTCAAAGGCATCCCAGCTAAGATGACTGACTGGGATGACTGACTGAAAGGCATCCCAGTTCCAACTGACCTTCCATTGCAAATTATTGATGTCTTGTACCACAGAGTGTTGCGGCTTAGAGCGATGCTCCATCAGCGCCCTTGGAGAAGAACAGCTGTGTGGTGGAATGCCAGAGGATAAGAAGCCCTCTTCTGCAAACCATTCTGAGCTCTTCAGGGAAGGGGTGGGACACAAATACTGACCAGAACACTTCTCTGCACAAGGTAGTTGCTACACACCTTGTGGGGTTGCAGCCACCGGGGACAGGTGGCTTTCAGGAGCCGCTGTTTGGCTGGCAGGTTCCCTGCAAACCCGTCACTCGGCTTCCCCAGATCCTCCCACATCAAGCAGCCATTGGGGCCAGAAGCTTTACTGGGACGTGGCGTCTCCCTCTGGACCACCCTAGGGCAGCCTGGTAAACTTAGGCTGGAATGGATTTTGTTACTCATTAAGGTGCCACTGGACAGCACCAGCTACTTTGTTGAATCTCAGAATAGATAACCAAACATATCTGCTGCAGACAGAATAATTTGTTTCTCTCTCTCTCTCTCTCTCACACACACACACACACACACACACACGGTGGAAATGTAATCCTCAAAGACGACAGTGGTGTGCCATCAAGCCACAGCTGACTTATGATGACTCCACAGGGTTCTCAAGGCAAGAGATATCCAGGGATACTTTGTCATTGCCTGTCTCCAGATAATGACCCCGGGCTTCTTCGGTGGTCTCCCACCCAAATACTGGCCCGGGGCGACCCTGTTTAGCTTCTGAGATCTGACAAGACCAGGCTAGCCTGCAGGTCAGGGCAATAATATGGAGAGGATGTCGTGATGGCCACAGGAATGAACAGCTTTAAAAGGAGATTAGATAGATTCATGGAGAATAAGTCTATCAATGGCTACTGGTCATGGTGACTGAGGGGAACCTCCACATTCAGAGGCAGTCAGCCTCTGAATCCCAGAGCCAGGAGGGAACATCGGGGATGGCCTCAGCCTCTATGCCCTGGTGTTGGCCCTCCAGAGGAACTGGTCGGCCCCTGCATGAGACAGGATGCTGGTTTCGATGGACCATTGTTCTGATCCAGCAGGGCTCTTCTTATGTTTTTAATAGTATACTGTGCTCATCTCTTTTTAAGATAGGGAGAAAGCAAGAAGATGCAAAGGAGAGCACAGAGTTTATAGCTGTTGCACAGATAAGAGAGTTTCAACAGGAACAGTGCTTCTCATTGCCTGCCAAAATTCTCTTTCATATGGCTAATAACAGTGCAAAAAGGTGATTTTGCCCAGTTAAGAGAGAAAATGCAGAATGACAAAAGCTGTGGACTCAATGTACCATGACACAGGGACAGTATTTCAGCAAAGGAAGGGTAGAGATAAATTCCACTCATAGTTCTAACCCTTATTCATATTCAGAGAATCAGGCAACAGCACTGAGTCTAGAACTGGGCTTTCACAGTGAGGAATGCTTTGTTTTTAAAGCTGTTGAACTGCAATTTGCTGCAAAAAAAAGCCTTGATAACGCTGCCAAGCATTTTCTGGATGCACTCATGAATAGGGGACAGTTTCTACTTCACAGGGATACCATTATTTAATTATTACATAAGCAGTTTACAGAGTTCGGTTTCTGTCATGCATCAGATGCAATTGTTAACAGAAACTCTGAAAATGACTACGCTGAGAGATGAAATATGCTTCTGAATGGTTTTGCTGGGAGATTCAACAACCGAACTTTTATCATGGCCTCCATTTCCAGAGCTCAGTGGGGTATTCCGAGCCACAATATGGAAATCAGAGCCTCAAAAAGGCTGCAAGTGCCCTGCCAGTCACTGCGGTCACCCAGGGCATGCTCAAGGAGGCCCAGAATGCAGAGCGCCTTCAGCACCAGTCAATGACGGATTCTGAGAAATGGAGCGACGGAGCAGAACGGGGAAATCGGCCCACTCAAGCTCTTTAGAGGTTATTTATGCATATCATTTATACGACACCATCTTCTCCAATAAAGACCCGAAGTGGCTTTCTCCTCTCCTCTGTTTTATCACAACAAAGCTGTGAGGTAGTTGAGGCCGTGACTGGCCCAAGGTGAGCCAGCAAGCTTGCGTGGCAGAGTGGGGACTCGGACGCGGTTTTCCCAGATCCTAGTTCAAGACTCAAACCAAAACACCTGGAAGTAGTCCAGAGGGGTAGCTCATGTGGATCAGGAGCAAATTTCCTAAGAATTTATTCTCACGAGGGTTCTTTCAGGACACCCAAGTTGTTATTTGGAGCATCAGTCCAGACAGCAGGATAGTGAAATAAGGACTTCTTTACTCTCAAGGGACTCCCTAACTATGCAAGGGGGGGGGGGGATCACTTTGCTAAAAAACTGATAGAAGATCACCCCTAGTCTAAATGCTTCTGAAGGAAGAAATTTTAAGAAACTGTTGAAGCCTTGGCAGTGATAAAGGAAGCCGGAGGGAGGTTGAGAAGCAGGTTAATTTGGAGACAGTTGGGTTACGGTGAGAAAAGGCGACAGCTAAACGTTCAGTACTTTGAGCTACAGACAATTTTCTAAGACTGAAGGAGAAAATATAGCAACATAAAAAAGGTAGCAGTCTGTAAGGGAGAACTAAAAAAAAAAGTGCTGTCGGAGCACAGAACATACCATTACGTACTAAAAAGCCCGAAGTCCTTCAGAATGCCATCCATTTTAATTTAGGCAATTTTGAGACATGTGTCAAACATTTAAACATTTCAGGAATGAAAAATAACAGGGGAACCATTAGCTGCCATTTCCTCGAAAATATTATTCACCAGTATCAACACTGTACTTTGTTTTGTATCTTGGGAGTCAATTTTAAAATCCCACCCGGACATGGAACATATTACCTTTGAATTCAGGGACCATTATATCACAACACAAGTTTATACCCTAACAAATAGTGTGCACTAGTCTAATGAAGTTAGTATTGTTTTGATTGATTGGGGAGGAGGAAAGAAGAATGTAACAAGCAATGTAGCGAAAACCTTTGTTTTTTTTAAAGATAGCTTTCAAAAATCTCTGTGGATTCTTTATCTAAATAGTTACCTTCATATCACGGGAACTGGTGAACTTCTTGAGCAATGAAGTCTGAATAAGTTCCCATCGGCTGCCGGCAGTCCTGTCCCCATTCTTGAGACAGAACGAGAAACAAAATGTTTACAGACATAAGATTAAGTGGATTCTGTTAAAAAGATTAGCTTGACCTTTATAACCAAAAAGAGTGCAAAGTTAAAACATACTCACAAATAATCATGCTACAATTAATGGGGATGGGAAAGGGAAAAGGAGTATTTGCTTAGTTGCAGAGAGCTTCTTTGCTTTAAAGACTTCTATCGGGGGGGCAGGCCCATAGCTACAGAGGGGCATTTCGGGGCTCTGCCTCCTCAAATGTGAAGCATGCCCCACAACAGCTGCTGCCCCCCGCCCGTGACATTAAAAGGGCCCTCCAGATGATCAACAGAGCATGTGGCCTGTTGATTAGCTGGAGGGCCCTTTAAATCTTGTAGCCGCCCCACTCCCTCCCCTCCTCCAAGATTTAAAGGGCCCTCCAGCTGATCAGTGGGCCCTTTAAATCATTCATATACCTTTGACCGAAGAACGGTACACTCCTATCTGGGATGATCATCCTCTTTGACCGAGTGTACAGCTTCAGGAGGGATGCACATGGAGCGGTGAGGGAGGTAGGGGACACCCACCTAGCCAGCCAGATCAGCTGAATCAACCCTGGCGATCAATGGGGTGACAGATGTCGCAGACAGATCGCCCTCACATCTGGGCCCTTTAAATCTTACAGGTGGTGAGGGGGAGGGCTGCTGTCTGCACGCCTTCCCTGAACGCCAAGCTGTGAAATCTCCCCTCTCCTGCTGCCCCACAAAATTTCCCCATGCCCCACCAACTCAACATTTCTAGCTATGGGGCTATTGGGGGAGGGACTACAAAGTACACACTCTTTTGCTTTAGAAACATTTTCAAATGGCAAGAAAACTGCCCAGTTCCATAAATTTTTGTAGTCTTTGTGCACGTTAGAAAAATAAGCCATCCAGATGTTCCACAACACCTTACAAAAGAATAATACAGTAGCCTCCCACTCGCAAAGCAAATTTATTATCTGTCTTTATTCTCTATCTTCCTATTTTATTTGTAGTATTTATATCACACAACGAAGATGGTAAGCAGTAGGTGCTGGACTTAGAAGAGAAAGTACTTCTTCCACTCCATTCATTTACTTAATTGAGCCAATGCCGACAAGCTTTTTAAAATAATGGGAGCAGACAAATTTATAGACAGATCTATTGAAAGATATTATCTGTGATACCTACATATAATCTACGTTCATAGGCTTTAAAAAGATGCCAGGAACGACCAAGGGAAGACAAATTACTTCCAAGTCCTGCACGGAAGCTTCCCAGAGACATCTGGCTAGTTGCTGTGATAAACAGAATGTCCGACTTCATGAAGTGATATCTGATCAGGAAAAACATTCTGACGGGCTTTTAAAAACCTCCATGGATTTACCATTAAGTGTGCTCAGCTTTCAGATTGTCTTTTTCACAATACAGAGAATTGCTCTGTACCCTTGGAATGTGGAGCTACAGAGACAGAAAAGGAAATGCCCCACTGCACAAAAGAGTCCTGTTGGCTCAAATCCTACCAGTCTTGTCTGACATACTGCTTCAGTCACTACACTGCTGGGACAGGCTAGCTTCATATCATGGATGACTACAGTTCATGAGAAACGTATTAGTGGTGTTCCCGTAAGCAGAGCAAAGCATGAAGAACGGGATTTCCCAGCTTCTCAAATCCTACTGCAAGCCACCGAATGCCCTGAAATTCTGCTCCTTGCGATCAGGGAGCCCTCATGAACAAGTGTGGGTGTACATGGGGCTAAGTGTGGGGGGGGGGGGGGGGGAGGGGCCATCAGCCAAAGCTTGACCTTTATAACCCTTCCACCAACAAGCCAGTTTGGTGTGTTAAGAGCGGCAGACTCTAATCTGGAGAACAAGTTTGATTCCCCACTCCTCCATATGCAGCCAGATGGCTGACCTTGGATCAGTCACAGCTCTTTCAGAGCTCCCACAGCCTCACCTACCTCCCAGGGTGTCTGCTGTGGGGAGGGGAAGGGAAAGGCGATTGTAAGCCGCTCTGAGACTCAGTGAAGGGCAGGGTATAAAGCCAACTCTTCTTCTTCTGCTAAAGTAAATGCTGTTATTCTACCGCAACAGCCCCTCTGAATCCAACTCACTTGATGGCAGACACAGTGATAACCTTCTCAACAGAAGCCTTTTAAGCAGCAGGTAATGGAGGTTGCATCCAAGGTACCTTTACTGCTGGAGTTCTGTTGGGAGACACATGACACAGCAGCTCAGTGACATGGCCCTGGTCACTGCCTGAGTGGGAGACCTCCTGGGAATCCTACAGATGCATCGTTGGAATGCACAATGGAAAAAGCTAGACGTAATATAATGAATAATAAAAATGTAATCGACAACAACAGCTTGCAGTAACTTTGGCTTTGCCATTCACCATAAACGCACAACCAGTGCTAGGAAAATGAGCCGCTACAAATTCCTCTGTATTTGTATACAGGATTAATACTAGAGGGCACTGTATCAAGCACAGCTATAAAAATTGAGCTTATTTTATTTAATTTGCTGCTGTTACATGCTTCCGACGTATGGTGACCATATGAATGAATGATCTCCAAAATGTCCCATCGTTAACAGCCTTGCTCAGCTCTCGCGGACTGAGGGCCTTGGTGGCTTCCTCGATGGAGTCCATCCATTTCATGCTAGGTCCTCCTCCTTCCCTACTGCCTTCGGCTTTTCCTAGCATTACTGTGTTTTTCCAGTGACACTTGTCTTCTCGTGATGTGACCAAAGTACAATAGCCTCAGTTTAGTCATTTTAGTTTCTAGGGAGAACTCAGGCATAATTTGATCCAGAACCCACTTATTTGCTCTTTTGGAAGTCTGTGGTATCCGGAAAGTTCTCCTCCAACATCACATTTCAAATGCATCAATGTTCTTCCTGTCAGCTTTCTTCATTGTCCAGCTTTCACATCAACACACAGTAAGAGAGAAGACCATTTTGTTTATTTACTCCATTTATACTCTGCTTTCCTCCCCAATGGGGACCCAAAGTGGCTTACACTATTTTCCTTTCCTCTATTTTATCGCTGTGAGGTATGTTAGGCTGACAGTACTTGGCAGGCCCAGTGTCACCCAGCAGTATTTCATGGCAGAGTGGGGAACTGAACCTAGGGGATAGATTCATGGAGGATAAGTCTATCAATCCCTACTAGCCATGGTGACTGGGGGGGGAACCTCCATCTTTCTAAGCCTCTGCATCCCAGAGCCAGGAGGCAGCATCAGGGGAAGGCCTTGGCCTCTATGCCCTGTTGCTGGCCCTCCAGAGGAACTGGTTGGCCACTGTGTGAGACAGGGTGCTGGACTAGATGGACCCTCACTGGTCTGATCCAACAGGGCTCTTCTTATGTTTTTAGGTTCTCCCAGATCCTAGTCTGAAACTCTAACCACCACACCACACCGGCTCTCACACTGACTTTCTGGTAAAATAATCATTTACACACGAATCTAGAGCAAAGATCCCCACTCCTGCTGAGCCTGTCAGCGTTCCTGGAATTCTGAGAACACTGATTGGGCATCGCCACAAAACAGCTGCTTTAGGGACTGCTGCCCATCACCAGATACTGAGAGCTGCCCAGCCAAGCATCCTCCTATGAAGGAAGGCAGCTGTTTTCTGAACGGGCGTGCCCTGCGGACTCAAAGACGATCCCTCCTGAGCTCCTTCTGAAGCACCTCCTGCTCCAATGAGGTGGTGGAAAGCCCAGACTGTCCCTGGAAGACGACAGGCCCCAGAAAGCACATCAGGGGGTGACACGGGGGCCCACAGGCCCCACGCCGAGGACCACTGATGTAGAGCTCCTCTGAACATGGTAGATGGTCAGATCCAGACAGTCAGATTGCCTAAATTTCTAACACGGACAAAATATCTGGCTCACCTCATCTTCTACGGGATACAAATTTTGTTCTGAGCAAGGCATTTTGACGTGTTTATTGTCCCACGAGTCTTTATAGTGTGTTGGAAAAGGCTTAGGCCCTTCTCCTTCCTTCAGAAGATCGACCTGCAACAAAACACAGGTGATGAGTGCTGCACTTGCTAAGCCTTTCGTACAGACGTTTTAAAAAATCAAGTTGCTTCTGGTTTCGGATTTTTATCTGCAAATTCTACATCCTTCAACCCGCCCACCCCCCAAAGTAAAGCAAAGATGGTGTTAACAGTGCCCCTGTTTGTAAGGATTTCGATTATTCACATTTGCCTACGGTTCAGGATATTTGATTCCGCTTTCTATTACTGCAATATAAGCAGAAAGGTGACTCAAGTGTTACAAATCTATGCAAATACTTCCTAGACTTGAAAGTGTACAGCAGAGGTCCCCACCGTGGTGCCTGTGGGCGTCATGGCACCCGCTTCAAGCCTTTTCTGGGGCTGGCCAAGAGTTTGTAGGAAGTGGGAGGGGCCAGGTAGGGCTTTTGCCCAGTAAGGCTCCCGATTGGCCATTAGAGATTTGATTGGCTGTGCTCTGGCAGCTGCCACTACAGCACAAGGATCTGCACTGTGTTACTGAAGCTGTGGCCATCATTTTGTGGCCAACTCCACCTCCTGTGGCAGCCATTCTGTTGCTGCGCCCACCGTGCCGTATCAGAATTCCAAATGTGCCTGCAGGCTCAAAAGGGCTGGAAACCTCTGGTGTACACGTAAGAGGATCGGGCAATGTAAGTGTATTTTTTCTACCAATCCACTACTAGCGTAAGTGATCTCCTTCATTTTGGGAGGGCTGCAGACAATATTTTGGCTAGTAAATCCACTGCACGCATCCCATTCTTCAGTGGCCTGAGGGAAAACATCTGCTCTCCACCCTCCCAGCTCCATCCCTGATATCCTCCCCATGCTTGTCTCTGCCTCAGTTCCTATTCTGATTGTGCCTTGAATGTAATGGAGAAGGTGAGTACCTCCGCCACAGCATTCCTCAAAGCACATGGCACTGCTGTGTTCCAGGTCTGCCCTCTTACCTGGTAGGCTGCTTCTGCCACCCTTGGCAGGCCTAGTTAGGCAAAGGAGAAGTTTTATCATCCCACCCTTGTTCTCCTCCCTTCTCCAGTTCTGCTCCCTTGCAGCACGGAGCAGGTACTGACTTAACATTCTTGGCTGCACCCATCTGGCCTTATGAAGTGGGCCTGACTAGGACTTCCTGGCACCCGGGAAAGGGCAAGCCCTCCCATGCAAACTGAGGACCTGGCCTGGATATTGGTCCAGTGGTACCCCCTCCCCGAGGTTGCCACCAAAAAGCTGAGAGATAGGCAGGGCTCTCTTCCAGGCCTGGCAGACAATTAGCAGTCCAAGTGGGACGCCTCCCCTTGGCATGGGGGCCCACTGCAGGTCAACACGCCCCTCACTCCTGAGCCAGGAACTGCCATGCCCAATTGCAGCATCCTCATATCAAAGATTTCTCAACATGCCCTCACCCACAAGGAGAGAAACTGCATGAGTACAGCCAGGTGCCATTGTGTGTTTAGGGGGGAGGGGAGAATGCAAAGGACAAAGTTAGTAAGTTTACTATGAACTGGAAATTACCCCTGCTCATTTTCTCCTGTTTTCTTCCAACCCTTTTCCCTCCCAGAACCTCCCAGATGCATGTGCTGCGAGTGCACTGTCAAAAGCACGATACAAGAGAAGCGGCACGTATCCTTACAATTGCTAATCACGGATTATAAGGAGGCAGCATCAGGTCTGTGCTGGAGAGAACTGTTTCTCGGCAACTGCACTACGACTCACACGGCTTTGAACTATTCAGTGACAAAGAAAGAACATACAGCAGTCTGACAATACTGGTGCCTGCACATTCCCAATTTTTCCCAATCCCAAAGTAAGTCTTTTTTCCCCTTACAAACACACAAGAAAGCATGCGGCATGAAGGAAGGGGTACACACTCAACAGTACCAGAGGCTACTGGTGTTACCTGTTTTTTAAAACGTGAATGTCGGTAAGAAAACACGCAAAAAGGAAACAGACTCAACTGGAAATGTACTGAAAATGCCTCAAAGGTCAAGCTACAGCAGATAAAATCTGTACCAAAAAAATACATTTAGTGTACACAATAATGTAGTTAGAAAACATAAGGCCTAAATATCAGGCTGCATTAAAAGTCATCGGGAATCATTTCTACATAAGCTATCATAAATCTCTCATACAAAGCTGATGATAAATACCAAATGACCAACACAAGACCTTACATATGCTGGCCCCTTAGGCCTTCTTGAGTGGTCAATAATATGTAACATAATTTTTAGAAACACATCCGGAAAATAAACAATATATAGTAACCTTGACCAGGTGATGTTATCTCATATATTGTGTGGTTTGATGTTAGCTTATAAAGCAATGGCTGGTACTAAGAGGAACACAGCTGAAAGATGCAACTGAAGGACAGAGCCCAAGCCGTGTTTGTATATGCTGCCAATGATTTTATAATCAAAGGAAACCTATTCAATGCTATGGTTTCACAACATAAAGCATAAGAAATAAAGAACTACAATTGCTGTCCAGTTATTGTGCTATTGGTCAGTCAAAGTGCTAATAACATTCAAACTGATGGTGCCGGTGGTGTTGTGTTGACGAGATTCTCCGGAATATGGGTCCCGTTTCGAGATAAATATCTTTTTCTGAACCAATATCTAGCCTTGTAAAAAATACAATCTATAAGAAAATACAATCTATAAGAAAAGACTAGAGAGTTACCCCCAAAATTCCTTAAAACAATTACAGCAAACTTGTTTCTTAACAAAATTACAAGTTACCAAAGAGCAGACGATATAAAATTACTCACATGATAGATACACACAATTTAATTACAATTGTAAAGCAGGGGTAAGTTAGCATGGCACTGCTTTACAATTGTAATTAAATTGTGTGTATCTATCATGTGAGTAATTTTTATGTATTTGTATTTTAGGGATTTAATATTTGAAGGCACACTAGTATTGTTCCATGCCAGATGTAGAATATCGTCTGCTCTTTGGTAAGTTTCGTAATTTTGTTAAGAAACAAGTTTGCTGTAATTGTTTTAAGGAATTTTGGGCGTGACTCTCTAATCTTTTCTTATAGATTGTATTTTTTACAAGGCTAGATACTGGTTCAGAAGAAGATCTTTATCTCGAAACGGGACCCATATTCCGGAGAATCTCGTCAACACAACACCACCGGCACCATCAGTTTGAATGTTATTAGCACTTTGACTGACCAATAGCACAATAACTGGACAGCAATTGTAGTTCTTTATTTCTTATGCTTTATGTTGTGAAATCATAGCATTGGTTTCCTCTGATTATAAGATTATCGGCAGCATACACAAACACGGCTTGGGCTCTGTCCTTCAGTTGCAGCTTATAAAGCAAACCATGGATCCTATCACATGGTAACGATCTGTTGTTGTTGTTCAGTCGCACAGTCGAGTCCGACTCTTCGCGACCCCGTGGACCACATCACGCCGGGCCCTTCTGTCTTTTGTTGTGCTCTGGAGTTTGCATGGTAATGATGCTCAGACATAAATCGCCCACTGGTACTAAAATCTGGTACAGAATTTCAAGTATTTCTAAATGTGTGTATCATCAACTAGTAATAAGATACAGTCACTGATATCCAGGCCCTGTGTATTTAACTACATTATTGTGTACACTATATAAATCAATATATTCCTTTTGCTACACATTTGATCTGCTGTAGCTCAACCTTTGAGGCATTGTCAGTAAGAAAAAAACACCACTATCAAATTCAACACAGAACAAACCTTTCACCGTATCTGGCCACATGCCAAGTCGAACGCTAGGACAGTTTTTCTCAAATACCCTTTCCTAACCCTTTTCTACCCTCATATAACAAAGGACCATAGACTCCTATGCCATATGGATTTTAAACATCCAGATACAGGGAGGAGTGGGGTGAGGACAGAAGGGGGTACGTGAAAAAAGGAGGAATGATGGGCAGACAAAGATGGAAGGGCTGTAGGAACAACTTGGGAGTTACTGAAATTAAAGAGTGTGTAGGAAAGAGCAAGAAGCTGAAGAGAGGAAAAGCAAATTTAGAATTTTCAGCAGGGAATCATAGGCAAGGGAAAGCATTCAGCACCTCTCTTTTTCTCCCCACCCCGATTTCTTTGCTCTTAAACCACCCCATCCCTTCAAGTGGCTTTTCCTGGTGGTGGAAAGTGCTGCCAAGTCGCAGCCGACTTATGGTGAGCCCGTTGGGTTTTCAAGGCAAGAGACGTACCAAGCAAATAAAACAGCAGCAGGTGTTTTAAGATATGCACTTGCTTGCAATGCACAGCTAGCCTCCCCCCCCCCCCCGGACAATTCTTCTGAACTCTAGGGCCTGCTTATCATACACAATCTGTTCCCAAGTGGTGGTGATTGGAAAGATGAACAGAGCTGAAACTTCAGGTTTAATCCCCTCAATTTACCACACACACAAAAAAAAGGTTTGGCTTTCAATATATTTTAAACAACTTGACTTTCATACTCTGATTGTCACGGTGTGATTGGCAGATGGCCTCAAGTGAGGAAGACGAGCCCCGCACGCTGGCATCCTTCTCATCTCTTCAATCGGGGTCCCAAACCACTTCTTATTCGTTGGAAGGGGAGGAGGGGCGTATCTAGGAATCTTCCTTCCTGGCCTATGAGGCTTTACGTCACAAGGCTCATTCCTGCCAATAAAAATTAAAGCAGAATTAATACCTTAAGCATACTTTCCTGGTCAGCTGAAGAAAGTCTCAGCGACACATCATGTGCAGTTCCGCCATTTTCTTTGTTAATAACATCCAAAAGTATCAATGCAATTCAACACCATCCTAAAAAGCTACTGATAACAGGCCACTTTTCCCTCTCCAAATTTTACAGGCTGGAACAATTAGACAGATGATGTAGATACATCACTCTCATAGCTGGCTATACTCCTCTGCCCTATAACATACCTCATCCCTTAAGAAGAGGAAACCCCAAGATCTGCCCTGTGATATGCACACATTTACTTTAAACCTGATCCACAAATGAATACGCATTATTCACAAACACATCTTTTGATGTCACGTGGCACACCAATTCAAATAGGCATGCGTGAACTACCTTTCTTGAAAGGTACCATGTCTGAGGCAATCATCAGGTGATATCAAACCTCTGCCTCTGGCACTTGATCAGCAATGGCTCTTTCACACAGCCAAGTCGTTGCTTGATGTGGTCATGGAATAGTACGCACTGGTTACGAGGATGCCTACATGCTGTTTTCCTCTTAAGTATGTATTTAGTGTTCCAAAATGTTGCCTAGACAATAAACTCAAATAATTACATTCAGCTAATCTTCATGATTACAGAAGCATATTCTAAAGAGCTTCTACTTTGATGTCCCAAAGTTGCTATGAATTTGACATACGTTCTGAATTAGTGATGGTGGTAGAAAGTGCCGTCAAGTTGCAGCTGACTTATGGCAACCCTGTAGAGTTTTCAAGGCAAGAGGCAGACAGAGGTGGTTTGCCACTGCCTGCCTCTGCGTAGCCACCCTTAACTTCCTTGGTGGTCTCCCATCCAAGTATTAACCAGAGCTGATAAAGTATTAACCAAGAACCAAGCAGCTTTTGAGACCTGATGAGCTCAAGTTACCGTAGACCATACAGGTCAGGGCACCTCCCAGAACAGGGCAGATCAGAAATCTAGTACAGTCCTGTGACTTTGACAGTAGTGTAATTAACTTGAGCTGGGGAAAGAAACTCTGCAGTTGCACTTAGGGTATCACAGCACCCCATCCTGGTTTGGCCAAAATATGCCAACAGGGAAATCATCCATTTCCCTGTATCAGTGGTTTTGCCACTCAGTTTACAAAACGGTGCCACAACAAACATGCTGCATCTTTCCCCATTAATGTCCCTCCACAGTCACAGATCATAAATTTGCTTAACTGTAAAAGACTATCCCAAAATACTAGGTGCAGTGCCAATGGCATATAAATGGAGAAAGAAGTAGAAGGCGGGCAGGGAAAAAAAATACCTTTTTTCCTCTGTCTTGGGAACCCTTGCAAAATGGGCAGTGATTTTAGTGTCCTTCCTCCCACAGTGTTTGGCACCTTTGCATTCCGACAACCCTACCGGCGAGACGCCGTACGACTCAGAGCATGTTTCAACCTCTTTGACTGGATTATCCATCCCTTCCAAATTAAGACAAAACCGAGCACCTTCACTCCTCCGGGATGCGAATGGAGGCTTTCTTACATCCAGGTCAGTGTCTGCCCTTTGAAAACGCGAGGCTTTGTTCGGCGCTTTGGACACCACGTCGATGCCTTCCTGCTCCTCGAGAAGTGGGCTCGTTTCCTCATCGGCCTCTGAGCCCTGGCAGCTGTTTTTGGAATTATCTACATCCATTGGTGATTCAGGTTCGCTCTCTCTCTCAAAGGGAGGAGAGTTGCCCATGCACCGTTGATCTCCATGAGGCGAACTACTGTGCAAATCAGAGGAAGACGCATCGCAGCCTGTGTCTGAAAGTGGGCTCTCAGGAACCACCTCCGCCCTGTCCAGCTCAGTAGTTATACAAGTAAGATGTTCCGAGCTGCAGTTCTTAAATGGCCTTTCCACGCTGCCATCTTTGGGGAGCTCTTTTTTACAGGTCCCCTTCACAGGGCTGCCAAATGAAAGCTTATGAGTGCAGTTCTCCTGGTTTTCATTGCATCCCCAATAAACCTGGCTGCTGACTTTGTGCGCTTGATTAACATTGGCATTCTTCAACTGGTCTCCCGTCTGGGCTCCTTTCATCGATTCTGCTTCTGGAAGTGGGTCCCTGAGTGTTTCCTCCGCTTCCCATTTATGCAGGGTGCAAGTCTGAGTCAAGGCTGCCGGCTTGGTGCTCAGTTCCGCAGATGACCTTGAAGAACCCTGACGAAGAACTTCCTCGGCCTTTTTCGTATCATGCTCAAAAACATTATCTTTTTTTTCTGATGCCATTTTGGACTCTGCTTCTGCGTTGCTAGTTCTGTTCTGCAAGCTGCAAAGGAAAAAGGCAACAACGACGTCTGAAAATGTGTTTTGGGGGCCATCAGTACCGTAACTAGAACAGATGTTCATCTCTTCCTGTAAATTAATCCTGATATTAAACTAATTTTAAAAACGTAACAAATTTGTAGCATTCTTTATTAAAACAGTAAAATTTGCAAAATCAACTTTCAAACCATTACAAACATAAACATAATTTTCCACAGATTTTGTCCAAATGGGATCAGTACCCCGCAACCAAACGGATCTCAAAGCATCAAAATGTTGACTTTACTGAAGGGATCAGGTAAGCTTTATCAGTAAACAAATTTTATTTATTTCACCCACTAAGTCTTGGATTTTAGGAATCTCCTTCAACTCTCAATACATTGTGAGCACCAATACCTTGTGAGCTGCTGTAATCGATTCAATAAAATAGACTGTACTTTTTAGGGACCACAGAAACATAATTTAGTAGCATGGGTTCAGGAGTGTTTATCATTTCTATATCTAAACCAAACCTTAATAGAACTGCTAGCTTATTCCAATACGCAGCTGCCGTAGAGTAAAGCCACCACATACAAATGAAATCTGCTGATAAATTTGTAGCACTCTTTTTTACTTTAATGCTAGATTTTGTTTTAATGCTAGATTTTGTGACTTTAATGCTAGATTTTGTTTTAATGCTAGATTTTGGGACTTTCCCCACTAATGACTTGTACCTCCCACTATCCCATTACCTCTATTTGAAAAGATACTTCTGAATCGTGACCTCTTAATGGAAAGTGCCATCAAGTCGCAGCTGACTTATGATGACCCCACAGGGTTTTCAAGGCAAGAGACAAGCAGAGGTGGTTTGCCATTGCCTGGGTCTGTGCAGCGATCCTGGACTTCCCTCACGAAACATGCCCCTTTTCATGTTTTTGAACTTTCACGGACCACTCCTGCACCCAAACCTGCACACTTCCAGTCACAAGGATGTTAAAGAAGTTAAAGTATTTAGGGGACTGCACTTCTCCAGCAATGACACTGGCTTCCAATTTGTTCCCAGGCCAGTTCAAACTCCTTCAGTGCAAAAAAAGTATTAGACATAATATGTCAAACAGTGCACAAGAGAGAACTTACAGGAGTAGAAACCAATGCAGTAAAAGCAGGATAATACATACCATTCCAGAATACAGTTCTTCTCCCTGTATAAAAGCACCTTCCTGAACCATTCAATTATTTTATAGCCCTATCAGTTTTACAGAAATGCTCTCCTGAACAGCTCTGTTTCATATAGCTGGTGGACTGACAGAAGTGTGGGAGTCTTTCTGGCCTCTACAGGCAGACCATTTCAAAAAGTGGGGGTCACAACAGAGAATACATGTGTGGGGACACATAATCCCTATCACATGGCTCATTAGAAGTGTCTTTTGACTACACTGCTTTACACACACTTTGATTCTCAGTGAGAAAGGTGGGCTATAAATAAACAAGTTATGTGAACCTATCCAAAACTTGAGAACTTCTGGGGCTGCCCTTCTCCACATGCTGAGCTAGCATGATATAAAGGTGGGAAGCACATGAGAAAGGGCCTTCTCCACTCTGCCCCTCAGCTTTGGAACTCACTCCCCCTGAAAACACAGCCAGCCTCTTTAATGTTGGCCGTTTGGAAGACTGTAGATGCTATTCTTTTCCAGTTGGCCTCTGGAGGCGGCTGAACTGCTTTACAAGATTATGCATGGGATAGAGCAGGTAGAGAAAGAAGTCCTTTTCTCCCTTTCTCACAATACAAGAACTCGTAGGCACTCCATGAAATTGCTGAGCAGTCGGGTTAGAACAGATAAGGAAGTACTTCTTCACCCAAAGAGTGATGAACACATGGAATTCCCTGCCACAGGAGGTGCTGGTGGGTACAAGCACGAACAGCTTCAAGAGGGAATTGGATAAATGTATGGAGCAGAAGTCCATCAGTGGCTATTAGCTACAAAGTATAGATAGGAACTCTCAGCCTGGGGCAAGGGATGCTCTGTATTCTTGGTGCTGGGGGGGGGGGGGGCAACAGTGGGAGGGCTTCTGGAGTTCTGGCCCTGCTGATGGACCTCCAGATGGCCACTGTGTGACAGAGTGTTGGACTGGGTGGGCCACTGGCCTGATCCAACATTGGCTTCTCTTATGTTCATATGTTCTTAACTCTCAAGTGAGCTGTCTTTTGTTCCTGCTTTATCGTGCAAGTCTACTGGCTTTTTAAAAATCTGACATAGACTCTCGAAACCTTATATCCTGAAAAGCTGGTTGGTCTCTAAGGCAATACTGGACTCTAATCTAGCACTTCGACTGCAGACCAACATAGCTGTCCTCCTGAAACTGGCTTTAAAAAAAATGTAACTGCATATCATTGTCACTGCCATTTTAAGTTTAACTTCTGGGGCTCTTGCTTTTCTTTCATCTAGTTTTTGCTATTATTAAAACTGTTTATTAGGCCTATTACACAATTCAGCGTTTCTTGCTTTGGTGTTTCGACACGTTTATCCTGTAGACCACGCTACATTCTTTTGCATAAGGATATAAATCTTCAACGTAAAGAAATAGAAATTAAAGTCGCCGTTCACAGCAGAATCCCCACAGAAGCTCCACTGAGACGAATCAAAGTCTGACGGCGGTTGATGGGCAAACCCTTACGCTTCACCACCATCCCATCCGTTATGGTGATGCTAAGATGCTGGTGGCTGGGTGCAGATTTCTGATCAAGTGACTACCCAGTAATGGCTACATGAAACACTAGAGACACTGAAGTTGCTCCACCCTTACCTTTAGGATTGGCTGAATTTCTACTGATTGAGCCCCTCAAACCAAAATGAAAACAGATTGTCTACAAACAACCAGTTACTGTTACAGTCTTAATGCAGTTCTGTCTCTGTAACATGTAAATGGTGGTGGTGGAAAGATCCATAAAGTTGCAGACGACTCATGGTAACTCCACAGCGTTTTCAAGGCGAGAGACGTTCAGAGGTGGTTTGCCACTGACTGCTTCTGTGCAGCAATCCTGACCATCCTAGTACAAACCAGGGTGCTGAGCTTCCAAGATCTAATAAGATCAGGCTAGCCTTGGCCATCCAGGTTAGGGCACATGTTAATTAGTCCCCCTGAAACCTGTCTGGAATAAAACTATAGAGATTTCGTCTCCATGATCTGTTAAAAAAAATCTAGCAGCAAGGCCACAGTTGGGTCATGCTGTGCCTCAACAAGGCAAGCACAAAGATATTTACAATTAATAATTGTTATTTACATGGAATTTTTGAGTATTAAAAGCATTTCACATAAACTGTCTCACTGATCCTCACAACAGTCCTTTGAGAAATGTCAATATTTACACTCATAACTGCAGATGGGGTGGGGAGGGAAATATGAAAACCATGGTTTCCTTAACACAAAGTGAATTCATGGCCGAAATGATCTTTGAAAAGCCGGCACTTTCCAGTTCACACCTTTACAGCCCTAGCAATTACTTTTGTTAATTCCCTATAGCCACAGTTAATCCAGGTCTGATATAAAGCAACACAGCTGGACCAAGGCACGCTATGGTTTCCCTGGGATATGCAGGACCCTAAGCAGTAATCTTTCAAGGGTTATATGATCCCTTTCAACCGCTCAGTGTTCCGGTTTTACCTCTTTGAATCCACTGCCTTGGGTCCTTTATTCTCCATCCAAGAGGTAATCCTCCTTTGTTTGTAAACTGGGGGAAAAAATCACAACCATATGTCACTGCGATGAAGCACTTCCAAAACGTGATATTAAAACCAAATGGGATACAATTACTAATATTCTTTGAAGCTGTATTGTCCGTGGACACCACATTTCCTTTCTATGCCTTAGCTCAGGGCAATTTCGCACATTACACACAGAAGAAACCTTGGATTTGCCACAGTGCATACAACTCAGTAGGAAGCTACTGTCAATCACAGCTCCTAACAAGCATATTTGGATAAAATGGCAGTGATTGACCAGAGTATTTAAGTAACTAACAATCAAAGAAAGCATACTGTGTTAACTTCTTTTTGGGGGGTAATCTGTGATTCAGCACAGTGCTCCTTATGCCACAGCATGTCCAGAACTGTGAAGTCACTTACTGCTTTCATTAAATGTTAGTTTCTTCACAAACGATGCGTTGTTCAAATTAACAGCAAAATTAACTAGCAGAAAATACTTCCGGATGAGGCAGAAAAGAGAGTACCACAAACACAGAGTAAAGACAAACAAAATAGGATACTTTTTAAACAACAAAAAGGTGCCAGACAGCAATTTGATGCATATTTTCTTGGGTGAAAGCTACATTTAAATAAGTGGGACTTATTTCCAAGAAATTATAGAAACGGATCCATTAATTTCACTTTGTAAAACAGGCCTACCCCTCACCAGACTCAAGCATGCACATATTTCTAAAACCTTCACTACCCTCTTCATGCATGTGATGAGCTGAGCTCTTCATACACAGAAGTTCACACCATAATAAACACATCAGCCTTTAAAGTCCTGTTTTTGTTACTTAGATGTGTTAGTGAAATAATACATTTTAATTTGCAAGCTGAAGACGGGTCTTGCCCGCTACCTTTTTATTGTACAAAATACAGAGTTCACGCATGTTCACCAGCATAAACCCAAATAATATCCGTTATCTTCTTTTAAAGCAGACATTTTGCTCTGTCTAAATGCATTTATGTTATCACAGTTCCAACAGCTTCACTGAGGGTTCATTAGCACAAGCAAATTCAGAAGCATAACAAGCAGGGTTGCGAGTCCAGTGTTTTCTCTAAGCTGAGTTCGTGTGAGCTAGTTCACAAGTTCTTAACCTCCGGCTCACCCATTTTTGTCTTAGCTCAGAAAGGATGGCTCCAGAGCAAACTAATTTATGCAGTAGCCAAATCGCTTGCTCACAACTTTAATGCCAGTAGCTCACAAAGTAGAATTTTTGCTCCCAAGATTCCACAGCTTAGAGGGAGCACTGGTTGCGACATCTCTCAGTTGGGTCAAATATTGTCAAATATTGTCTACTAGCCATCTATTATTTGTCTGCTGGGAATTGCCTAATACTCCACTCAATCAAGAATGCCCTGGGGGGGGTGGATTTCCTTTTAATTGCTGTCTGGTGTCTTGCAAGGCAGGAGTATCATGTCCCCTTCCCATTTACACAGAGCCATGCAAGTCATACAGGGGTAATTTCCCATCATACAGGGGTAATTTCCAGTTTCTACAAAAAACCTTACAAGGAAAACTCAGAACCCATTCTGTCCCACCATCATCGTTTTAAAAAGACCTATTCAGAAAGGAGCACCAACTTTGCTCAAAGGGAGCTGTTTCCAAGTAAGTGTGCTTAGGACAGCAACGGTAAAATCCAATGAAGACTTTACAGCAGGTATCCTTGTAAAGTCCAATGAAGACTTTACAGCAAGTATCCCAAGAGGATTCGCAGCCTTTAGGGACTCAGGAAAGAGACGCTTCTTCAGCGTCAGCAGCTTCTCCTTCCAAGCGTCCGGGCTCTGCCATCAAAACAACAAAAGGTGGACTTGAAAAAGGGGGGGGGGGGGGGTTGTTACACATACAATTTCCCAAGGACAACTCCCCACCAGTGTTCCCTCTAACCTGAGCTGGTGTGAGCCAGCTCACAGGTTTTTAGACACATTTTTGTCTCAGCTGAGGATTGATGCAGCAGCCAAATGGCCCGCTCACAACTTTCATGCCAGTAGCTCAGAGAGCAGAATTTTTGCTCACAGGACTCCATAGCTTAGAGGAAGCAGCCCCTTCCCCCCCCCCCCAAAAAGGTGCTCTTTTTTTTTTTTTTTTGCACGGACCTTTGTTCCCCACCGTGACTGCGGGGCTGCCTTTGCTGCTGCTGCTGCTTCTGGGCCCTCGCTCCCTGCTGGGGGGAGGAGGAGGCAAAAGAGGAGGAGGAGGAGGAGGAGGAGGCGGCGGCTGCTGTGTCACTTTCCTATCCCGGGAAGGGGGCTGTCCTTCCTCCGGGCTGCTGCTGCTGCTGGCTGGGGCTTCGGCAGCGAGAAGGGGGTCCAGCCGAATTCTCTTCCTGAGGCTGCCCCCCTCAGGCCCCGCACTCATGCTGGTGAGCCGCAGCAGCCGCCCGCCCGCCCGCCAGCCAGCCGACCCCCCCCCCCCCCCGCCGCACCTTTATTTACCTTAAAAAGAACACCCCAACCAACCAACCAACCCACCGCCACCCCCAGTTATCTAGGGCGAGAGGAGGGTCCCCCGGAGGAGGCAGAAACAGGACCCCCCGGCGGGCGAGGGGAGGGCCAGGAGACTTCGCCGCCACATCCTCCTGGGCCGGGAAAGGCAGAGCGGACTGAGGCCCAACTTTGCCTGCCCGCCCGCTTCCCTCCCTCCCTCCTTCCACCACCACCTCACAGCGTCCCACCCCCTTCCAGGCAGTGGCAGGGCCGGCCTCGGCGCGCCCTCCCGCCCCCCTCTTCCGCTTCCGTTTCCCCGCCGAGCCGGAAAGCAGCACCGGCGGTGTCGCAATGCGGAAGGAGTTCTCGAGCGTTTTCCAGCTTGCGGCCGCGTGAGGGGCGGTCGTCGCTTTACGGCAGTTTCGGGCCGACCGAGGAGGGAGGAGGAGGAGGACGCCGCCGCCAGGCAGGGAAGAGAAGGGAAGGGCGGCCGCCCGCAGCTCCAGGAGGTCGGCCGGGCGCCATGGAGGGGGGCGCCGCCGCCGCCGCCGCGGCTGGCGGGAATTCGAAAGGCTCCGGCCTCGGGGGCCTCTTCGGCGTCGGGGGAGTCGGCGGGCCGGGCTACTCGCACGCGGACCTGGCCGGGGTACCCTGTGAGTGTCGCTGAGGCCGCCTGGTGGTGTTGCCCGGGGGGGCGGCGCTGGGAGCCGACTCAGAGGGGCCTTTTTGAAAGGAAGGATCCGTGTGGGCCGGGGTAGGGTCGCCAGCCTCCAGGTAAGGCCTGGAGATCTCCCGGAATCGCCACCGATCCCCAATTAGAGTCGAGTCCGGTAGCCTCTTTAGGGTTGCCAGCCTCCAGGTGGGGCCTGGGGATCTCCCGCTTTTACAGCTGATCTCCAGCTGACAGAGGTCAGCTCCCCTGGAGAAAATGGCTGCTTTGAAGGGTGGACTCTATGGCATTGTACCATGCTGAGGCCCCTCCCCTCCCCAAACCCCGCCCTCTCCTGGCTCCACCCCCAAAGTCCCCAGGTATTTTCCAACCTGGACTTGGCAACCCTAGTGTGGGGGGGAAGAACAGAGTACAGCTGAGCTGAATGTGAGAAAAGATCTTCATTCAGATGTAGGGTTGCCAACTTCCAGGTGGTGCCGGGAGATCTCCTGGGATCACAACTGATCGCCAGGTGACAGAGATCAGTTTCCCTGGGGAAAAATGGCTGCTTTGGAAGGTGGACTCTATTGGCATTGTACCACGCCGAGGCCCCTCCCCAAACCCTCTCCTGGCTCCACCCCCAAAGTCTCCAGGTATTTTCCAGGCCTGGCCGCCCTAAGTCCCTCAGAGACCAACAGGAGTTTCAGGGGGCGGCCTTCCCAGAGTCCAAAGCTCCCTTCATCAGACACAAGTAGAAATGAGTGCCTTCTGACTAAGAAAAAGAAGTTGGATTTATACCCCGCCTTTCACGTGGAGGCTCAGAGCGGTTTACAATCTCCTTTTCCCCTTCCCACAACAGATACCCTGTGAGGTAGGTGGGGCTGATAGAGCTCTTTCCAGAACTGTCCTTGAGAGAACAGCTCTTGACAGAACTATGGCTTGCCCAAGGCCATCCAGCCAGGTGCAAGTGGAGGCGTGGGGAATCAAACCCGGTTCTCCCAGATTAGAGTCTGCGCACTTAACCACCACACCAAACTAAGGTGAAAGGACTCAGAGATCCTCCACGTCTACTCGTGGCTGGTGCAGGAAGGTTTGACTCTGGGAACCTCATGCCCTGAATCTCTGGTTGGCCTCTAACTTGGTGCCCCTGGACTCGGATTTTGCCCTTCTCCTGCAGACCAACATGGCTGCCTTCTCAAATGGGTCTTCCAGCTACAGAGATCAGTTCCCTTGGAAGAAACAGCAGCTGGAAAGAGTGGACTTCATGGCTCTCTCCTCTCCCTGGGCACCGCCCCTAAATCTCCAAGGATGCCTGGAGTTGGGAACCCAAGGGAGGAGGCAAAGGGGCCTTTGCGTGAGGGTGAGATAGGCCTTCCAGGCGCCTTTTCAAGGTGACTTCACTCCGCTTTGGAAGCTGCTCAGTCGTTTGTCCTTCCTGAGGTGTGAGCGTTAAGGGGTGTGTGCGAGGCTTAAAGCGACCATTGCCTACATTTGGGCTTGGCCCAGCCAATGTCTAATCTGGTGACTGGCTCACTTCCTCCCCCCCCCCCTCAAACAGGCCTGTCCTAAAGAGCAAGAGAGAAAGGCTTGATGCTGATTATAAACATCACCAGCGATATAACAGGCGGTTCAAAACTAACTGCAATATATTTATTTTACAAGATCTTCTCAGATGAAATGAGAGGGGTGTCTAATAGGCTTCCAGGCAGGGAGGCTTGGGTTAGAATTTGTGACCATTAAAATAACCTTGTGGCAGTTACTGTCATAATGTTGTGAGGTTGAAAATGGGGGGGGGGATCTATTATGAACTCCCTGGAAAGAGAGCAGGATAAAAATGAGAGTAACATAGAGTAAGAATGTGGTAGAAGTTCTTCGTTAGTTAAATATGGTACAATGACAGTAGAAGAGAAGAGATTGGATTTATACCTCGCCCTTCACTCAGAGTGTTTACAAACTCCTTTCCCTTCCCCTCCCCTCCCCACAACAGACACCCTTTGAGGCAGGTGGGGCTGAGAGAGCTCTTTCCAGAACAGCTCTAACCAGAACTATGGCTTGCCCAAGGTCATCCAGCAGGTGCAAGTGGAGGAGTGGGGAATCAAACCCGGTTCTCCCAGATTAGAGTCCGCGCACTTAACCACGACACCAAACCGGCTTGTTATACGTAGTGTTAAAGAAATTGAGTCCTGACCTCATCAGATCTTGGACGTTAGACAGGGCTGGCCCTAGCTAGTGTTTGGGTGAGACACCTCCAAGGTGTGACACAGAGGCAGGCAATGGCAAACCATCTCTGAATATCTCTAGCCTTGAAAACCCCATGAGGGGTCACCGTAAGTCAGCTGTGGCGTGACAGCACTTGCCATCTCCACCGAAGGAATTGTAGTTGTAGTACTAGAGAAGTGAGGCCTAATTTGAATCCAAGGTTAACTAGGGGCTTAAATCTCAGAACTTGATTTCTAAAGACTTCTGAGCATGTGCAAAGTTTGCCCACAACTGTTAAAAGCTGTTTTTAATTCCTGAAATTAAATTCTAGATCATCAGTGAAACTTTAGGTAATCGGGTAGCCAGATGTTGGAGGGATTCCAGTGGTTAGCTTGGTTCATAAAATAGTTAAGATAGAATAGATGCATGAAGGGTGATAATTGTTTTGAATAATTTATTTTTCTGTTGGGCTGTTCTTGCCTGTTTTCAGATTGAGAGAATAGGTACAAATTATCCCGTTTTCCCCCCTTTCAGTGACCGGAATGAGCCCTCTGTCTCCGTATTTAAATGTGGACCCCAGATACCTTATACAGGTAAGATATACATGTCTGTTCAATTGTGCTAAACTTCAGATGTTGCTGACAAGTATTAAGATACTTATTAATTTATAAATTGTATAAAGTTTGGAAGTAGAAGTTATATACGCAGAAAACGATGCTGGGTGATCTTGGAGCTGTGATAGATATCCTAGTGAAAAAGCTAATTCCGTGGTGGCTATCAACAATGAAAATTCCGTGTTGTGGATTAATAAAAAAGAGACTGCAAGTGGAAACTAACTTGAATAATGCCTTTGTATAAATCCACAATATGGTTTTGTTTAGTGCTGGTTGCTCCACCTCAAGGGGAATATTACAGAAGCAAAACAAAATTAGGACAAAATGATTGAAGAACTGAAGCACTTTCCCTAAATGATTGAAGAACTGAAGCACTTTCCCTGTGAAAAAGGGCTGACATATTTAGCATGGTGGGTTAGGAGAGAACAGCACTGAGGGCGGGGCCTGATAGAGGCTTACAAAATACAGCGGTGAATGTGGACAGAGAATGATCTGTCTTTTTAATACTGGCACTTAGATAAAATTGATACAATCAGGACAGGCAAAAGAAAGTATTGCCTTTTGCAGTGTATGTGTGACTTAGGAAATTTCTGCCATGAAGTTTCCCGGTGCACCCTAAATCACACGGCTTTAAAAGGACAACAGATTTAATTGTTCGCTGTGACTGCTCCATGAAACACGTTCAGAGACAATATGCCCCTGAACGCCATTTGCTTAGGCAGGGAGCTGTTGCCCTCATACCTGCTTGCGGACTTCCCAGGATCCTGCGGGGGAAAGGATTGCTCATTCAATAAATTACTTCTCCAAACAATGATTGAAACGAATATTTTGTGAATGCTTGTGCAATAGAAGAACTGAGTACGTATAATAAAGTTTTAAAGAGCTGGGAACAGTCAATACATTAGCATTGTCGTGAGACATTTGTGCGTGTAGCGCAAGTAGAGGGAACTGTACCATTTTTCAGCATAAGCAACTTCTGTTTGAGAGTGCCTCTAATTCTTCCTTAAGACCTTTCCATGACAGCACTTAAAGATCCGCCACCATGCATGGCCCCGTGTCTTCAGCGACAGCCTTTGGCACTCTCTGCCGAAAGTTAAACACAAGATGGAGAGACTGTCATGTTCTGAAGCTAACTATGAATTGTCCCTAACTTGATGATGTAGAGGCCACTGATTATAATTTGGTTCTAAATGCCAGTGGTAGTCAGCTGTCTGTGTCAGTACCATGTCTCTGACAGTGTTACACTACTGGGAGATGAAAGTACTGTCCATTTTACCTGTCTGTCACTGTCTCTGTTCTGGAGGCATCTGACACCAGTATGGGGCAGCACTGTGCTTCTCTTGAGAGTGTGCTGAGCAGCCAACATCCTGCTCAGCGCTAGTCTGGAAGCATACACTCATGGGCAGCATGTAGTAACTGTGGTGTACTATATATATATATTACATGAAAATGTTTTCCTCCACCTTAACAAGCATTCTGCGGTTATAAAACTTCATTTCTGAAGTCACCGCTGTACATTGTTAATAATCTGTGCAGAAGACAAAATGTACCATTAAACAGTGTTGATGGGTCATTATTAATAATGCACAGACTTTTCATTTGATGTGAAATATGGGTTGGATCTTACCATTTTGTCCCATCAGGATCTGTACTTTATTCTGGCACAAGGACCCTTCTGACAGAAGTCAGAATCTTTCACTATGTTTTCCCCTGGAATTAAACCCAAAGAAATGGTAACCATATACACTAAGCTTATTTTTCCTGTTTGGTCCTTGCATCTGTTAAACATCTTCATTATGCTGCATGCTAATCTACTGTTCACTCTCTAGTTATATGTATAGAATAGACTGATAATTTCCATTTTGTTGTATCTGAAGAAGTGTGTGTGCACACAAAAGCTTGCACCTTGAATGAAACTTTGTTGGTCTTAAATGTGCCACTGGACTCAAGCTTCGTTCTTCTGACAAAAGATGCTCTGTTTGGTGTAATGGTTAAGTACGCAGACTCTGACCTTGGAGAACCAGGTTTGATTCCCCACTCCTCCACTTGCAGCTGCTGGATGACCTTGGGCAAGCCATAGTTTTGTCACAGCTGTTCTCTCAAGGACAGCTCTGGAAAGAGCTCTCTCAGCCCCACCTACCTCACAGGGTGTCTGTTGTGAGGAGGGGAAGGGAAAGGAGTTTGTAAATCGCTCTGAGACTCCAAGTAGAGTGGGATATAAATCCAATCTCTTCTCTTCTTGTAAGGTGCTGTTGCATTCCTGGGAATGTTCAGTCACTGCTGAAGTAAACTACTATCTGCAAAAGAACCTTTGTCACCAAATGAACATGTACAGTTGCCTTTTGGGGGTTCACCAGCTAGTCTTTCATTAGAATCTCTGAAATGTGGCTTAGGACTGCTGAATTTTTTTCTTTCTTTCCTTGACCTTTTAATGTAAATGCCAACCTAGAGTAAATGGCTGTGAAATATTGATTATAAGCTGAATGGATTCACACGCAACTATATATTACGGGGAATTTTTTTCTCTTTTAGGATACAGATGAATTTATTTTACCCACTGGAGCTAGCAAAACTAGAGGAAGATTTGAGCTGGCATTCTTTACCATTGGAGGATGTTGCATGACAGGTATATGGCTTTTATTTACCATTACATTTGACTGACACTGTTAAAATTATGTAAAATTATATATATTGTCAAATACATGTGGGAAAGAATCATTTAAGACTAAAATGAGCAATTCATAGATACATTTTGTGTCTAAAGTAAGCAAGTACGAATTTACATGCCTTCCTCCTAAAGGGGTGGGTATATTAGTCTGTTGTAACAGTACTGGACAAGTCATATGCACCATGAAAGTTACTGGTACCCAGCTGCATTGGTAACCGGGCCTGTGATCTGGGCCAGGGAGCCCCCAACATGGTGTCCATGGATGCCAGGGCACCTGCCAACACCTTTTTCTGGTGCCCACCAAGTGTTTTTAGGTGGGGCCAGGTAGGGGCTTTTTGTTCAGCAAGACTTCTGATTGATTATTGGAGATTTGATTGGCTGTGGAGATGTTTTTGGCAGCAGCTGTCACCACAGTACGAGGATCTACGCTGTGTTACTGCTGTTAAGCTGTGGCAGTCATTTTGTGGCTGGCTCCGCCTCGTGTGGCAGCCATTTTATTGCTGCGACCACCACGCCATGTCACACAGTCCAGTCCACAGACTCGAAAAGGTGGGGGAACCCCACTCTGGACTGTCTTTTCTTCCTTCCCCCACCTTGCCTGATTTATTTAAATTAGTGTTCCTTCCTCTCCTTTAAGTTTTTTGGTAGCCTAAATTTAAATCTCTCTCTCTCTCTTGAAGCCTTGTGAATTATTTCCTGACCTAAGTGTTATACTGTAATGAAGTGTCTTTGTAGCCAAGTGTGAACAGTGAACCATTAACTTCATAATTTGGGAGCAGGCAATTAACTGTATTGTTTGTCTCTAAATCCCAGCGGTAGTCAGCTGTCTGCCTCAGTACCATGTCAGTAACAGTGTTACACTGCTGGGAAAGTAAGATACTGTCTGTTTCACCTGTCTGTCACTGTCCCCGTTTTGGAAACAGTGGAGAACAGCATGTGGCAGTATTGTGCTTCTCTGAGAGTGTGCTAAACAGCTGACATCCTATTTAGCACTAGAAGGGAAGCATACATATGTGTGGCACCCATTGACTTCAGCTTACAGTATGGATTCATTGCTAAAAATACAGGTTCTTATCAGCAACTGGTAGTTTTACAACACATAAATGCTACTGAAGACTTCTTGATAGCCTGTGATGTTTCTGATTACAGTGTAAGGCGAACAAAGTGCAGAGAAATGAATATGCAGATGGGGAGGGGGGGAGCATGGACCAAAGTGCCATCAGCTGGAGCCTCTTACTCAACACGCACGCTCTGCCTCTGTGGGAATCTCATTGGCAGTTCTCTGATATAACAGAAATCTGATGACACCATCGTGCCTGCTTCTGTAGAAACTGAAAAGCTGAGATATGTTAGCCTACTACAAAGAAAACTACAAATAGTGTTTTCTCTGTCGATTTCCCATTTTGTGTTCACAGTAATTTAATAATTTTGTAGTGTTTAGTTCTCACGGGCTGCGTTTACGAAATCCTTGATGTTCTGCCTCAACAGGAGCTGCATTTGGGGCACTGAATGGCCTGCGGCTGGGTTTGAAAGAGACACAAAGCATGGCTTGGTCTAAACCTAGAAATGTACAGTAAGTGCATAATCCAAATAAACACCCTGTAATTTTCCCTCATCAATATTTGCTCATTTTTGTCTATTTTCAACAATAATGAAAACTCCTTAGTGGTTCTATTTTTAAAAAATATTTAGCCTCTTAATAGTTTAGTAGCTTTGAAATATTTAGCCTCATACTGCTAGATTCCCTTGTATTCTCGCTTGCTGGGAGTGTCTGAGTGTGGTTATGAAATTGATTCTGGTAAGAAACTGAACCGCTTGACAAATTAAAGATTTTGTGTGGATACAGTGACAAACATGAAGTTTTCTCAGCCAGCAGATGGCAGCAGAATGATATTAATCCCTGCCATATTGTCCCTCCTCCTCTAGCAGAGAGGACACATTGAAGGTCATGTGATTCAGTCATTCCAATCTTAATGTTCTCATTCTAAGTTGGAAACTCTGGGTGTTTTCTGTACATCCATTTCTCAGAAGGTCTCAAAATAAAAAAGCAACAGTACTTTTAAGAGCTAAATAAAAAGTGTTTTATAATTCAAATAGTGATAACAATTTTCTTGAAAATAGGCAAGTTGGAAAAAGTGTAAGAATAAATTATTCCTAATGTGTGTTCCCAGATATTAATCGAAATGAGAAATGGTGGCTGAGAGTAAGACGCTTAGATATTGCCATAAACTTGAGAAATTGGGTTTAGCAAAACGACAGCTACTTCATAATATCTCACAATAAGGAATACATCTGTTATTAGAACAAGTACTGCCCTGTACAGTACATGCAGTGTACCATCTGTTCTACAGTACACGTAGGAAATACCTTTGTCTAACGCTGTAGATTGTCTTACATAAAAAAAATTATGTGACACCTTTTGAGTCAGTTCGTTCATTCCAAAAGGCAAAATACATATTTTTTCACTTTTCCTATCTCTCTCTTTTTCCATTGGAAAAATTTAAAAAGCCTAAGAACTTTTTCATACTCTGTGTTTTAAGTGTGGGAAGCTTTTCCTTAAGAAGCATTTGCTTTCATACAAGTTGTCTCGCTACCCCCTTCTCCCCATAATTTCTCAAATTTTCTGTTGCAAAAAAATGGGGGGGGGGAATCCTTGGGGGAAAATAATGGCACACATTGTTTTGTGTATGCTTATCTAGATGAAACATTTTCGTGACGCTAGAATAGGTAGGTTCGATAGCTGTTCCTATACATAGGAGCTTGTAGCACTGAAAAAATATCTTTGGATTTAGTTTCCCTCTTCTTGAGTTAACTCTGTAACTTGAAGTGTACAACCAAAGACACCTGCATGCCTTTTTGGATCTAGCTTTTTATTCCTAAATGCTAGTGGTAGTCACCTGTCTGTGACACTACCATGTCTGTGATAGCGTTACAGAACTGGGAAATGAAAGTACTGTCCATTTTAGCTGTTTGTCATTGGCTCTGTTCTGGAGGCATCGGACACAAGTGTGGGTGTACTCTTGTGCTTCTCTTAGAGTGTGCTGAGCCAGGGGGTGGGCACAAACCAGGAAAATGGAGATTCAGGGGAAGATCTGAGACCTTCTTTCCCTCCTTTCTGCTGGTGGCGGCTGAAATGGGATCGCTGAAATGGCTTGCATCTATTTCAGCTAAATGGACGCAAGCCATTTCAGTAATCCCTTTCTCCTCCCCCCCCCCCCCCCGGTTTGGAAGCGGGGTGGGGGAGGCAAAAGGGATTGCTGAAATGGCTTGCAAAAGCCATTTACGGGGAACATTTCAGTGATCCCTCTCGCTCCCCCCCCCTCCCCACTTCCCACCACGAACTTCCAAAGTCATGTGGAGGTTGTGGATAGGGATGGGCACGAACGTCCAGTTTGCGAACCACAATCTGGTGATGTTTCTCTCAAAATTAGGTTCATGACGAGGTTTGTGCTCATCTCTAGTCTGGATGGATAAGTACAGTATGTAATGGCTTTTGTCAGTGTAGAATATTTGAGTTTTATTTTCATAAAGAAAATGTTATTTAATTTTTATAAAAGCTGTGTGGCACTTGTGAAGGGCTTTTTACGATGTGCCAAGAAACCAGTTAACAGGGGTACAATTAACCTATTGATTTATAATTATGATTTTAATTGGGTTTAGTACTCAAGGGTAGAGTATTAACTCTGTATAAACTGTGGTCAATGAAGATGTACCCTCCGTGCCCTTACTACCACTAAAGGCTCATATTACAACACAGGGAAGATAAAAGCCTACCTCCAGTAAAACAGTGGACTGAGGACCTTAGCCCGCTATCAGTATTTGAACACATGGCATATAGATGGCATTTGCAAATGGACTTGTGTTCAGATATTTGGAAACCGTTTATGGAAACTTATGTCCTAGAGTCAAGTCAGTTCTCATGGTTCATTTAATGCTTTAAAAAAAATTCTATAAAACCCACCTTGGCTGCTACTTTGGTGTGTAAGAGAGGCAGGGTATTAAAAAATACATTAAGCTTTAAAGCATACGTTTAGGTCAGAGTTTGTGTATTAAAACCTTTTGTCTACCTTGGAGAGAATTTCCACTCTGACAAGCGTGTCTTTGCAAACCCATATTAAGCTTATTATACAGTTGCGCTCATGTTTGGAAAATTATTTATGTTAAGCTCATGCATAAACTTTTAGGAGCCAGTCGTGCATAGAAATATTTCTTCGTTCCTGAGTGACCACTTCTTGACAATTTTTGGCCCTGAATTGGCTGTGTTCTGATTAGCAGTACTTGTTTTTCAAAAGGGTACATAAAACCAAAATTGCTTTTCTAGAGATTTGGACTTTTTGGAGCCAGTCGTGCATAGAAATATTTCTTCATTCCCGAGTGACCACTTCTTGACAATTTTTGGCCCTGAATTGGCTGTGTTCTGATTAGCAGTACTTGTTTTTCAAAAGGGTACATAAAACCAAAATTGCTTTTGTAGGCATTTGGACAGTGGGTAAATACTTGGTAAGTTTTGTATCCCATGAAATTTCCTCTGTTCCGAAGCTTTAATTATCCAGGCTAATTAACTGAAAATGGATAAGCAAATCATGATTTGTGACCCAAGTTCCAAAGGGCAGGGAGCTCTTGATTTCACCCAAGAAGCCGTTTTTTAAATTGAAGCTTCCAAAGTAGTTTATGGTAAGGCACGAGAGTTGGCTTTTAAATGGGGGATGAAAGTTGAAAATCCCTCTGGGCATGACTAAATCCTCATATCCATCTAAATATTATCTATTCAAATTCCAGGCCATGTTTTTTGCATTTACAGTGCAGCATAGACTGTACTACAGATTATGGCCTGCAGAAAAATCGGTGGTTCCATTTTCATGAATCAATCAGTATTGTGGTCAGTGTGCTTGTTGAGAGATGGTTGATTTCTAAGATTTTTTGGATAGTTCAGAAACCAAAGAGAAGGCTCCGATGGTGAACAGGAGTGTCTTTTGCGTCCCAGTGGGCACCATTTCTCACCATACAAATTTTACTCTTTTCCTCCTTTCCCAAGATCTATGCTAAAGTACTAAAATCTGCAAAACCCTAATTATTTCATCATGGCTAACTTAAACAACTTCCTGCTAATAGGTTGATTGTTCACAATTCCAAACATAATTGGATTTTGGTTACACAGCTCTTTGGATTGTGACAGTGAAATACCACCAGCTAGCTTAATGCAGAATGCAGTAGCTGAAAAAAAATAATTAAGGGAGTAGTTCCTCTATATTTTTACTTGTCCTTTCAAATTCAGTTGTTACACTGTAAAACTTGGATGAAGGGCTTGTAGGAATCAATGGCTTATAGAGCACCTGGGTTCCTATGGAAAGAATTTCATTCAAACATCACTTAGAGATCATTGTTGTCTTATGAAATACAAAAAAACCCCTCTAATAAAAAGGTATTAAATAACAGAATTGTATGCGGTGCTTTTAGACCTACAAATTGTACTTCACTGAGTGCATTCATATTCTCTCGTTGTCTCTCTCTCATATTACTTGCAGGATTTTAAACATGGTGACCAGGCAAGGGGCGTTATGGGCCAATACGCTTGGATCTCTAGGTAAGTAGGCTTATTTTGTAACCCTGACCTATGTAGACAGAGTTTCAGCGTCGTCAAGGTCACCTAGAGTCACTAAGTTTAATTTCTCCATAAATCCGAAAGTTTGAAAAATGTGAGCTGGAAGTTCCATCTAGTAGTTTGTTTTTGACAGCCCAGTGGACTGCATTACAGAACATAAAATCTTCTTGAAGACCTGATGACTCTGTGAATAAGATTCAGAGGTCTGGAAGATCCTAACTTGCCAGAGAGGTCTCAGACTCCTTTTTAAAAGCTTTTTGGAAAGGCATTTTTTAGTTGTCCGTACCAAAATCATTAAGAGCACCTCACGCAGGAAATGTGGCCACTTGAGCTCAAAGGTCCCAAAAGTTCAAGATTCCAATGTTCCAAGTGACATATTAACAGATGCTATGCAGCTGTGTTTGTTTTCTTGAGTAACCTTGCCTTGTTTGTTCCAGTCCTTTACCCTGACCTGTCTTTAGTGGCAAGTTTGTGAACTGCTAGAGAGCTTGATGCGGTTTGGGGAAAGACACATTAGAAATCTGGTGCTTTGGGGGGAGGGAGGCGCCCTGATAAAAAGATACACTGAGCCATCACTGTCACGGTTTCAGTACAAAAAAGGAGTATTTTATTAAAACCAGGTTTAATAGTATTAAAACAATGGACTGTTTTGTATTTCTCAGCACCTTTAAAATAGCAGTATAAATGATCTGAAATTTTGTGTGCTCATTTTTGATCTATCATATTGGCTCCAACATGATGACAGCTCTGTTCATTATTTGCAAACAGTGCAGGTCATTTCTTTTGGATCCACAGTTTAGCATCTTTGGACAGTAGAGCGGAATATTATTATTAGTGTCTTAATATTCCTGATCTTTACTTTTTAAAATGTTCCATTCCACTGCATTCATATTTGTCAAGCACTTTTGTATTCTCTGTCCAATTGGCCAACCCAGTTAAAATCGATCCTTGGACTCATTGATGACAAGTCAAGTCTGGGAGATTTTTATTTCCTTCCGAGAACTCAGTGCTTCTGTTTGTTTCTGCCATTTGGAGGATCCCTAACTACAGATTTGGAGTTTCCAGAGTGATATTGGATCTGTTGCATACTGCCTTTCCTGATATTACAGGCCTGGCCCTTTTTTGAATCCCTGTTTAAATCCCCTTTCCTCTTGAAAGAGTAAGCATTTGGTTACTTAAAAACAGATCCTCTCAGCTACACATTTGCTGGTGCCGGGTCTCTTTTAGTGTGTTCCACTGAATTCCTTGCCATCGCCAACTACCATTTTTGCCTTTGCCCACTGTTCAGTCCTTATCTTCTCATAGCTGGCATTGCGCCACACCCCTTTACACAGTGCTCCAGTCATCCGCTCATTGCTTCCCTTTTTCTTTATATTAGCAGCTGTGGAAATACCCTGTTCTGTGTTTACAGCACAGAGAATCCCTTGGTTTTCCCCCAGCTTTTTTTGTTTGTCTGTTTGTTTTTAGAGGGGCCTATTTATCTTTTCCCCATAAAATAATTGGTAGCAAGAGGGAGCTTCACAGGAACTCACAACTTGAGATCTGATCACTTCTGCTGCGATGTCTTCTAAAGATTCCCCTTGTCTAAGAACTCTGCTGCATAACAGGGTATGCCACAGGGCCGTATCGTTGAGGAGGAGTATCATCGAGCTGAACTGTGTTGTAAAAAAGCCAAGATTGTGATTGGCGGGCATCCAGATTGCCCAGTGATGTTTAAAAAGAAACCCACGAACTTTAGAGAGAATGAACAGCAGACCCCTGTGCCAAAATGCTTTTGAATTACTCTTCAGTTTTAAAACAGGTTTCCCATGTAGCACATGATGTGAACTTAGGCAGATCACGAGAGGGAGGGCAGGAAGGGTTGCGTCAGTGCTTAGTTCTTTTTTTTTTTTTTGCAATAGAATTTTTATTTTTCCATTCTCAAATGCAATTAGCTTTTATACATATTCCATTCTCTATAAAATTGCATAAAAATATATAATCATTAAATGACTTCCCACTCCATCCGCACCTTCATATATATCAACCGGTAAACATGTATTTTAAAAGTATTTGCCTCCTAAGGTAACATTTTGAGCTATTATAACTTTTATACATTTAAAAATTATATTGATTAAAAAAGAAAAAAGGTTTCATTTCGCAGCCAACTAAAAATTCATTTTTTGTGATATGATTCTATTCCTCACTTCAATAGTTAGAAAGTGTAAAAATATTGTCTTTCATATTCCACTCTCGCTCCATATATTCCTTCAACTCTTTCCAGTCTTCTGAGAACTTCGCTGAGTCTTGATTATTTAGTTTTCTTGTCCATTTGTCCATTTCTGCCATAAATAGCAATTTTCTCAACCATTCCCATAGTTCTGGAGTTTTCTCCGATTTCCAACTTTGTGCATAAACCATTCTTGCTGTCGTTACCATATACCAAATCAATGTCCTTTTACTTATATTTACATCCTCTAACTTTAGACCAAGCAACTCGTCAGTGCTTAGTTCTTGTAGCCCTTTCTTACACGCCCGGGGAAATGCTGATCGCTACTTTGGGGGTCAGGAAGCAGTTTTTCTCCAAGCCAGTTTGGTTGGAGATCCTGGAGGCTTTTTGTCACCTTCTGGATGTGGAACAGTGGTCACTGGGGGTGTGGAGGGGGCGGTATTCATGAATTTCCTGCAGTGTGCAGGGCTAGATGGACCAGATGACCCTGGAGATCCCTTCCCACTCTATGATTCTATGTTTCTGTTTGTCCTTGAGTGCATGGTCTGGTTCTGGTTTTGCCTTCTCCAAAATCCAGTGTAGAGTAAGAGATCAGTCTTGCCCTGTGTTCTCTCTGCATGAGTTAGATACCAGGAATGCTTTTTTCACTTTGGACAAGATTCCCCTCGCCTTCAAGTTGTCCACAGTGAACAGGGTTGTGTGTTGGGCTCCATGCTGGGTGTCTGAGAGGAGGGACAATTGCCATTGGTGACCTGATCTGTGAAAACCTCCTAATCTTGTCTGAAAAGAGGACATGGCATCAGCAGGTGCTGGAAGTCTAGGCATAGACTCAGAGTGTTTATTGCCTTCAAATGCTGTAATGTCTTGGGGGGGGGGTAGGGGTCATGTTGGAGCACTTGTTGTATCCTTATTTTAGGAGCCCCAAATTAGAGTAACTTCAAATCCTGAAGTACCTGCTGGCCTAATTTAGCTTTGCAAAGAGAGCCAGTTTGGTGTAGTGGTTAAGTGCGTAGACTCTAATCTGGGAGAACCAGGTTTGATTCCCCACTCCTCCACTTGCACCTGCTGGATGACCTTGGGTAAGCCATAGCTCTGTCACAGCTGTTCTTAGCCCCACCTACTTCCCAGGGTGTCTGTTGTGGGGAGGGGAAGGGAAAGGAGTTTGTAAGCCGCTCTGAGACTCCCAAGTGAAGGGCGGGACATAAATCCAATCTCCTCTTCTTCTTCTTCTTCAAATACATTAATAGACCCCGTCTTCCCAAACTTAAGTCATGTTTAGACAAAAACGGGGCGGTGGGGGAATATTGACTCTTGTAAAAACCACCCTGCCCAATCATCACAGTTTTTATTCTCTGTAGGCAACTAGCAGAATTGGGTAATTTCAAGGCTGATTCCCTTGGAAAGCATATAACTTGAGAGCAGAATCTTAACTGTGTTTATTTGCCCAAATTTTACTTACTGTGATTTATTCCATTTTGTTGGACTGGCAATGTGACTTCCATTCCAGCACTGCTGTATAGCGCATTTGGAGTGGTCATAGAGAAAACACGAGGCGCAGAAGATGATCTGAACACAGTGGCTGCTGGGACCATGACAGGAATGCTATATAAAAGCACAGGTACGTCGGGGAAAGACCTCCTTTAATCTTGGCTTTGAGAACATAAGAGGCGGAGACCCGCGATACTCACAGGGGGGCCCATGTGGAGGATGAGAAAGCTGCTGCAGGTAAGCCTTCTCCCTTTCTCCTCCGGCACCAACGGCAAGGCCTGCGTGGCTTCGAGCCGCCGGGCTAGCCAGGCCTGGTCTCCCACCGATGGCGAGGCTTGCACAGCTCCAAGCTGCTGGGCCGGCCTGGCCTTCTCTGCCCCCCCGCCCACCCTGATGGTGGGGAGGCACAGTTCCTACAGCATTCTCTGCACATGTACAGAGAATGCTCTTTTAGTTTCGGGGGGATTTAAATATCCTCCATATCGTTTTTTTAAAGTTTTCAGATTTTTCTGCACACTTGGGGAGTCCCCGAAGTGTGGAGGAAAATCTCTCTGCCCCCCCAAGTGCCCCCAATTTGCAGATTTAGATATCCGCACACAGGGGGCGCCTTGGCAATTAGTATATAGATAAGAGAAGCCAATGTTGGACCAGGCCAATGGCCCATCCAGTCCAATATTCTGTCACACAGTGGCCAAAGGTACCAGGTGCCATCAGGAGGTCCACCAGTGGGGCCAGGACACTAGAAGCCTTCCCACTGTTGCCCTCCCAGCACTAAGAATACAGCGCATCACTTGCCCCAGACCAAGAGTTCCTATCTGAGAAGAGCAGTTGAGTCAAAATTACCCTAATCAGTTGCTCATATATTTATTTAATGTTCTATCTACTGGCTTCTGCGACGTCACGTTTGTTTTTAACTTTGCAAACGAGGTGCAATGTAGAAACTTCATTTCACTCTCCTGTATTTACCAACTGAATTGTGTGTAAAAGTTTTATCCGAAGCCCTGCATGGGTAAATGCCTTCGTGGTTGTTAGGCAAAAATTTGGCTGTTTGCCTTTTCATTCATGGTGACAGAAATTGGCATTGAGGGCTAAAAGCCAGCAGTTTTAGGAAAAAATACTTTGCAGAAGAGAAAATTGGAGGTAGGAAGAAGAAAATGCAAAGTCTTGACTGGATAGTTGGATGGATCCCAGCAATAACCTCTGCCAAAGGGAGGAGGGGGTAACTTTTTGCCAGGTCCCCCATAGCTGTGCAGGCCTCCCGCTGTTCCTGGAGGTCCCTTGTCTCCCCGGAGCAGCATTTCAGAGAGACCAGTGGGCTGCAAGGGGTGGGGGGTGGGGGCCTGTGTCTTCCATTAGCTGAGTGTATCACTGGGACCCAGCTCAGTATCTTGAGACAGATTTTTAAAGTAACCAACTTTGCCATTGATTTAATGTGGACTAAAAAAGGCAGAAAAATACAGAGATAGGATATGTGATCTAAAGCAGACTTATTTGCTTAGTCCTTTACCCTAGCGGTTACCCAAATACTTAAATTAAAATAATCTGTTCTGGCAAAATGCATTGACAGGGGGTTCTGACACAGGAGTGTGTGGCTGTTACAGTACAAGAGAGCTCGGTGGCTCTGCACAGCGGAACTGAGGTTGCGTATAGATACAGTGCCCCAAGGAGCTATAGCTCCAGATTAAAACAAATGTATGTGCGAGGTGTTGAAAGTAAAATACATATAAAGCACTGCACGCCTTTAGGTTACGTACCTTGGAAACCCAGCACAAAGATTTCTGCAGGAGGTTTTCAAGGAGAACGCAGCTGATGGTACAGCTTGGAGTTGGGGGGAAACTGCAGAAATGATCAACAAGGAATCTTAGAGCAACATGTAGATGAAAACAGCAACAGCTAGTAGAGTTAAAGATGAATTCATCGCTTGGTACACAGACTCTGAAAATATTAAGATTAGTCACAAAAGCAGGAACTCTGAGTACAGATCGTAGCCCAGGTTTATGTTTAAGGCAGTATAGCTCCTACAGCTAATATATTTGCCTGAACTTCTACCCAGAACACTGAGTATTCTCCACATCTAGCTTGGTCAAGCTGTTATCACAAGCAATAAAGCCATTTGTTCCGTTTGTTTAAAGATTTGTGAACCTGCAAGATTCTGAATTGCAGGTTGGTTTTACTGGGTTTGATTGTGACAGTCGCTGCTGCAGTTCTTATCCTATCCTAAGTGCCATTAGAATGAATAATTACCGTTGTAACTGGACATTGTTTTGAGAGTAGAGATCCCTTAGCAACAAATCACTTGAGAAGAATTGTACAATCAGAGTGCCTGAAGGGCATGAATCCATGGAAAGGACAACATGTTTCAATCCTGGAGCCTGCTCTGTGAAGAGTTAGCTCCTGCACTGGGCTCAAAACCGGCCCCCAAGCAACTTCCTTCTCCTGCTTCCTTTCCCGGTGCTGCTCCTGCAGCTGCTCCCTAGCTTGCTTTTTCCGCGGCTCTCTCAGTGGCTCTTTGCTTCCTGCTTCCTTCCTCTTGCCTCCTTCCCCCCCCTTTCTCTCTCTCACACACACACAGAGCGCCTTGTAGCTGCTTCATGCCAGAGAGATACAAAGACAAGCCTGCCCCTTCCTCTCTCTCTCTCTCTCTCTCTCTCTCTCTCTCTCACACACACACACACACACACACACACACACATTCTGCTTTCTGCTCTGGGGCTGCTCCTCCTCTTGTAGCGGGGGAAGAAGAAAGAAGAGGGGAAAAACAAAATTAGAGTCCCAGCTTTAAGACCAGCAGCGTTTTATTCCAGGTATAAGCTTTTGTGTGCAAGCACACTTCTTGGGAGGGGAGGGAGGGAGAATGGATGGATGGATTCTTCTGACAAGCACAACGTACATTGAGGACATTATTTTGGTTTATTCTGAAAAGGGTTTTTTTTTTTAATGGATTTCTGTGTTCCTATCTAAATTTGTTTTCTTTCAAAAAGAGCCTGATTTGGAGTTAGAACACTTGGATCAGTCCTTGTATCTTGGAGAGTGGAGTGATTTCAGATGCCAAATGATAATAGCACACATTGGTAATGAGACAGGAAAACTAGGTCTCAATTCAGTCCTGAAGGATGCATTGTCTTGAGCTTCGTTATCAGTTGCAATTCACCATTCTTTCTTTCTAACCTCCCTTTTACATTCCTTTGTAAGAGCATTGCTACTCTTAGGTCAGCAACTGAATGTTGTGATTTCTATTGTCAGACTTATATCCATCCTCCTGGACTGAATCCTCCTGGATGGAACTGAGACCTAGGTTTCCTGTCTCATTACCAGTGCTGGTATCTCCACACCTGCTTCCCCTCTGCATATCACAATCCTGTCTGCTATTGCCATTCGGCATCTGAAATCATCTTTATAAAGTTTATACCTCTGGTACCCCGTGTTACATTTTATAGCACGCATGGCCCGGCCCAACAAAGTGACATTTATGTCAGATCCGGCCCTCATAACAAATGAGTTCGACACCTTTGTGTTAGGGCATGCTCAGTCTTCAATCCTGAGTAAATTCTCGGCCTTTTTAATTGTTTCCCCTGTTCTGCATGTTGTAACACCTACATGCACACGTACCCTATATGCATTCACAGTGTCATAATTGCTTTGTAGTACCTAAAAGATGGGGAGAGAGTTTTAACCATGTTGCTATTTTGGAACCTGTATTCTGACTTGGAAGTGTCTTACTTCAAGGAGCGAATTCAGTCCAAAAGACTTCAGTCCAAAGAATGCTTTCCCTGGGAGTAGCTCCATTAAACAAAATGGGTCTGATTTCCAAGTAGATCAGCTTAGGACTGCTCTTAAAATATGGGAACCTTCCATTTAAGACTCTTGAAAACCATTTGGGGAAGCAGTGGCATTGCATTGTATAAGATTCACTTTCACCGTGGCCCAGACAAGTAATCCAGCTAAGCTAGGGTTTGTTTATCCAGTCGGTTTTCCCCCATCTGCATCATCATGGCATTTTTAAGTACAAAGGTTTCTTGCATCAAAATGCTTTCACGTTTATCTTACGGACTTCTGTGTCATGAGGCCAATGCTTGGCCAAGAAATTGTAAACATCAACCAGCCCGCCATCAGCGGGAGATGCATGGATTTTCTCCATGTTTCCTTCCTCCTAGCCGTCCCTTGGGAACAATGGATCATGGAGCCCAGATGAACTAGTGGCCGTGGAGGTTGGGTGCCTATAGTGAGAAGCAGAGAGGAGGCAAAATCCCCCTACCCCCTTTCCTACACTGTGGATTGAAGGAAGAATGGTGGATTGTTCTTTCACCGCAATCCCCCAACCACACCCTTTCCACGGCTCCAGAAATTAACAGTTCTGAGAGGTCAACAGACACCACTGGGGGGAGGCAGATGTGTAGAAAATTTGCACCCAAAACATGACATGTGCCTGCTTTCTGACCAAAAACTTGTTATTGATGTTCATATTCTCTCAGGTCCATGTAGTATGGAGTCGGGAAAGCAATCACTTCTGCAGAAATAATTTCTATGGAATGGGCTGTGAATGTGTTGAAAAAGCACCTAGATTCTGTGTACACAAGCAGAGTTTCTCACATAGTCACTTTAGTATCAACATAGTTAGGGTATTTCCACAACAGTTAATCTAAACATTTGTATGTGAGTAAGCCAAGGCACCCTGGTTCTTCTTTTTGGATTTTTCTAGAACTTTCTTACATCCAAGGGTTGAACCATGTGATTAAGTGTCCCACATAATAGCCACAGGCATTTCAGTGGGTAGCCGGCAGAGAGAGCCCTGCCCCTACAAAAGGTGTAGACTTTGTGCTGCTTGTGATTCATCACATGGGGCGGGGGATGCTTTCACTGGCAGCCAGGAACATCTCTGCTTACAAATCCTTAAAAAGGAAAGCAATAGCATATTAAGTGGATCCTGGAATACCCAATGTCAGTGCTTAATTTGAAGGAAGGCTTGGACCTGTGTTTTGGAGACTTAAGACCTGACTCTGGAACCAGTATCTTCCATGTCATAAATTAGTTGGTATTTTCCTTTACTGCCTACCTGTGTTAAGACTTAAGTAAAACACTGACAGCTACTAGAGTACATTTCTTAGAATGGGGGTGGGGGTGGTTAGAGGGAGTAATGGAGGGGTGGGTGGTCGGAGGCTGAAATATTTGAAAAGGCTGTGTACTTTGGAATGCCACTTGATTGGGGTTCATAGTGGGGGCAGCTGTGCCTTCCGGCAGTGCTGGCTGGTTTCTCAGCAGTATCTGGTGGGCGCCAAGGTCATACTTCCTCTAGGGTGCCAAAGAACCCTGGGCCAGCCTGGTTGGGTTACGTGCCAAGTAAATTTGGACTTCTGGTGGGTCAGCATCCTGAAAAGGTTGGGATCCATGGGTCTAAGCAAACTGCACACATTTGACAAACTATATATATATATATATAAAAGGCTTGCTTTCAGATATTTCAGTCTACCAGAGTAAGCCATTTTCTAGTATGTCATTAGGTCTATGTATGTCACAGAGTGATAATGTCAGGCGCTTGTTTTGTGAGACTTGCTGAAGTCAGGTTGCTATCCAAGGCTAGCAGAATTCTGATTGCAGGGGCGGAGGCATTCTTTGCCTTATCATTTGATAAACAGAACGGGAAGGACGGGGAGTTTTGAATGCGTTCAGGCTAAATGCTCCCAAACCTCCTTGAACGAGAAACTTGGCTTTGTTGCTAGATGCAACTACGTGTTCCTGGATTTTGTAGAGCACTTAAATGTGTATTAGTGCTTACTCCACCACCCTGCTTCTGGAACAGCTGGGTGTTGGGCGACAGAATTTCAGGCCAGGGAACAGACCATCGTTTTGCAAAAAGTTTCAGCTAACATCTTTTGAAAGTATCTGTAATACTGCAAGACGTAACTTGAGCAGTGTTTGGGGTCACTCGAGGGGTTTTATTTAATCTGTTTTGAATCATTGTTGCCTACTATGAACTGACAATTGCCAAAGAAGAGCTTTCACCCTTGCTAGATTTTCAGCTTTGCCATCTTCAGTTATTGAGGGCAGATATAACAAAATTGTCTGGAGACAGAGTCAGTGGCACATGTCTTTCTTCGTTGTTCCTTCTACAATGAAATTCGTACTGCCCTTATCTCCCCATTACTTAAGCTCTGTCCTGACACCTCCAATTCTGGGATCGTTAGCATACTTCTCTCTGATGTGGGTATAGAGATCACCCGGAAAGTTGCTAAATTCTTCTCCCAAGCAATTAAACTGTGTTCTATATATATAATTCCCAACTAAATATGGAAGATAGTAGCTGATGGTATTCTGTATCTATATTTTTATGTAGTTAGGTTAGAAATGGCTGCCTTTGTATTACTATTAGTTTTAATTACTTTTATACACTTTTATATTTGTATACCTTAATTTTTATATTTTATTAGGTTATGATCACTTTTTTCTTATTTGCATCCTGGTCATGGACTGTAAATAAAGTTAAAAAAAAAATAAACGGACAATTGCTACGGTCTTGTGAGCTGAAAATTAGCTGCTTCAATTTCAGTTTAATCATGGCATGCTCTCGATCAAACTGGGAAGAGGAGATACGGAAATGAAATAGACTGTCAACTTCAGTGTAGGGTCTGAGATGGCTGCAAAGCTAGCCAGTTTATGTTGATGCGAAGGACAAGATCATGGGTGTGTGGGTATGTCTGGTTGTATGAAACGCATACCTGGACCATTGCAAATAGGTGTTTATCAGTCAGCTGCAAAAGAGGCGCCTTAATCTCGGTTGTTAAAAAAGTCCCAGTGTTAATGAAACTTAAAAACCGGCCTGAGCAAACTCAGCTGGGGCTTTTGTTTCCTGAATTATGTCTTACTTTTCTTTGTGTGGACTGAAGCATTCAGGAATCATTTCTGAAACACTTAAGTTATGATCCCACACTGTGTGTATTTTTAAGGAGCGTGAATGGGTACAAATAGGGGAATCTCAGCAGTGGTGTTGCCACTGCAGCTTTAAAATCACAAAAATTGGAGCTGCAGGCCTGACTCGCCTCTAGTATATCTGAAATGATACCAGAACGACTTAAGTTTACGAAGCAGAACAAAGGCACACCATAGCAAGCTATTTCTGCTGCCACAAAACTACTGTGACAGCCGTTAGTAAGGAACTACACCAGTGATGGCGAACCTTTTAGAGACCAAGTGCCCAAACTGCAACCCAGAACCCACTTATTTATCGCAAAGTGCCAGCACGACAATTTAACCTGAATACTGAGGTTTTAGTTTAGAAAAAGGAACTCACACATTAACATCTTTTGTCTTAAAAGAAAAACACAATCACAGAGCTTTCAATGATACAAACAACTTTTTATTGAAAGGTAAAAGTTTGCATTTGGCATGCTTTTGAGCAATTAATGTGATTTTTGCTGTTGTGTGCATGCTGATAATTTGTCTAACCTTGGCTCATACTTTGTAAGTTTGAGAGCAGCCCAGCTTTGAGTCGTCTTTTTCCTTTTAGAGACTGAGTGCCCAAACTGTGTGCGTGCCCACAGAGAGGGCTCTGAGTGCCGCCTCTGGCACGCGTGCCATAGGTTTTCCACCACTGAACTACACTGTTTCTCAGGAGTTCTGCCTGTACGTCCTGTCTTTATCTTTCTCACCTTTATCTGTTTGGAATCCATACTGCCCAAGGTTCATTTCTCTCCTGTTTTCCTCTTTAAACCTAGTTGTCTTCTTTCATAGGGATGGGATTTTTGGAAAGAGAAACTTCAGTCCGAGGTGGATATTTTAGAGTTTAAAAAACGGAAGAAAGACACTACTGTACATGCCACTGTCCGTTATTTCTCTCATCCTTGCCCAAGCAGGGTTGTAGTCACAGTGCAGAGATGTTCTTGTTTTTCTTTTATACATTGGATTTACGGAAGCTTTGGTAGTGCAGAGTCTAAGAAACTTATTCCTTTTGACTGGCATATCATTTTATTCTCCTGCAGGCGGACTGCGTGGGATAGCAAGAGGCGGCATTGCAGGACTGACGCTCACCAGCCTCTATGCGCTCTATAACAACTGGGAGCACATGAAGGGTTCCGTGCAGAGGCAGTCCCTCTGAGCAGAGCGGAGAACGGAGTATCCTCCTGTACAGTGCAATCAGACTCATGCCCCTCCGGTGTGTAGCATGGTGTGGAATGGACACGGGTAGACTGCAGAAATCTCACTGTGACAACACGGTTACGACGACTAGCGCATCCTTTGAGCTGACAGACTGCCACCAGTTGTCTGTGAAGGAGGGAATGCAGCTGTCAGATTTCAGGGTTTCGCCCCCAGAGCATGCTCACTTTTGTTTATGCCAGAGTCGCTGCATTAACTTGGGCCGCATAAAACCATTATCCAGTGCTATCAGGTCTGTGTGTGGTAGTATCAGTGCTGTATTTGAATAAAGTATGTGTCCTTGAAGGTATTTCCCCACTTCTCTAAAGCCTTGTTTAGTGACAGACAAGGTCAGGACCAGGGTTCCCTCTAAGCTGAGTTAGTGTGAGCTAGCTCAGTTTTTTAGCCTCCAGCTCATACGTTTTTGTCTTAGCTCAGGAAGGATGGCTCCAGAGCAAACTAATTTAGGCCGTAGCCTAATCACTCACTCACAGCTTTAATGCCAGTAGCTCAGAAAGTAGACTTTGCTCACAAGACTCCACAGCTTAGAGGGAGCATTGGTCAGGACATACTTCTTCCAAGTTTCCTGTGTACTCTTCTTTAGTTGGGGGTGGAAATCACTGCTATTTTTCCTAGTCTAATTAGTTTATAGTCCTTGACTTCGAAGTCAGCAGTTGGGAGGGAAAGTGGTGGCAGTGCCAATCTGCCATCTAGTTCACCCTCTCTAGCTCTTAAAATTTAGGGGCTTCCACAATTATGACTTGTTTGCCAGACCACCCAACTGTAATATACAGGACTTAACATCCTTCCCCCACACCAAATATTTAACATTGTAAAAGCTCAAAGTGCTACACAGTATTCTCCAGGAAATTTAGTACGGTCTATCTCAGTATATCTCAATTGTGCTTCATAAAGTTTACAGGACTTGTCTTTCTGCAGCCACATGCATGTGTATCTCTTCATTTAGGTGCAGTACAGCCCTGAGCCGGTCTTGGCAGCGGGGCAGAAATTTGAATAATAAATAATGGGGGGGGGATTGTCCTTGCCAATACTGTTTGGGCAAAATCTACAGTATGAGAACTCTTTCCTGCCACTATGAAAACTAATCCTGAATTTTGCTACCTCTCCAAAACCCAAGATCAAACTGTTCTTCCAGTGAGTACTGTGGAAAACCTCTCACTTTTAAAACCCATACCATGAAAATGCATTTTTCTTCAGACTAAGAAACTGATTGTTGCAATAGTAATAAAGGACAGTGACTACACAGGAGGTTGCACCTACTTTATTGCAATCTCAGCTTTTGGGAAGATTGGACACGAGCACTGTGTCAGTGTTTGACCAGCTGCAAATTGATGGATGGTGCTTTCATTCTTATGGGACAGAAGTCCAATGATAGGAAATGGGTCATGTCAGACTTGTACTGCAACTCCACAGGAACACAAAATCTATATATCTAATAGTGAAGGTGCCCCCTGCGTGCGGATACCTAAATCCGTGCGGGGGGACACCTGGGTGGGCAGGGAGATTGTTCTGCAGACGTGGGGCAGTCCCCACATCTGCAGAAAAATCCAAAAAGTGTAAAAAAATTTTGGGGGGATATTTAAATCCCCCCAAAAGTAAGAGCGCCCACTGCGCATGCGCAGGGAACGCTCTGGCCGTTGTGGGGGAGGCTCAGCGGGACTGGTGACTGAGCTGCTCAGGGCTCAGTCGCCGATGGGGGGGTGGCTGGAGGAGCAGCGGGGCTCGCCGCCACCACTTGCGCTGGGGAGGGGGGTGGAGGAGCAGCAGGGCTTGCCGCCGCTTGACTCATGGGGGGTTTGGAGGAGCGGTGGGGTTTGCTGCCACCGCTGCTTGACTTGGGGGGGTTGGAGGAGCAGCAGGGCTTGCCGCCGCCACTTGCCTAGGCGAGGGGGGTGGAGGAGAGCGGGGCTTGCTGCTGCCACTTGACTGGGGAGGGGTTGGAAGAGCAGCGGGGCTTGCCGCCGCCACCTGCCTCTGGGAAGGGGGATGGAGGAGAGCGAGGCTCGCCACCACTGCCCCAGGGAGGGGAGGCCAGGACAACTAGCGTTCTCCGCCCCGCGAGTATCGCAGGTGCCCCATCTTGTATCTCATAATACTGCATGCAAAATCCAGCTTTTGGAAATGCACAGGTTGCACAAGGTAAGTTGTACATGCCACATAAGATTCTGTTCACTAGGCTGTTAGTGCTTCCTGCATGTCTCTACGCCTCCCTAACGATTGTAAAATTGGCTGTTACAGGCTTTTAATGTCACTATTTTTTCAGGGCAAAGTATGCAACTGTTACAGCTGAAACCTAGAAAAGAACAAACGTGACCAAGCAAGCTTTGATTTGCATGAGCTTATAGCCTGGGAAAACGCTGGTCTTTTAAAGGTGCTACTAGACTAACACAGCTACTTACCTGAAGCCTAGAGAAGGCTGCCTTGTTTGTACACATGGTTTGCAAGGCAGCTACAGTGCTAATTAGAGCAGCTTTAAAGCCTGTAGGGTTTTCAAGGCAAGAGACCTTAAAGGTAGATGGTTGCCATCGCCGGTCACTGTGTCACAACCCTGTACGTCCTTATTGCCAAGGCTGACCCTGCTTAGCTTCCCAAATCTGATATCAAGCTTGCCCGGAATATCCAGCTGAGGGCTTTAAAGGAAAACACCCCCCAAAAAACCCCAGCTAATAATATAAAGACAGACACTATTAAGTTCACAGCAATGGTTTAATGAAAAAAAGGCTTAGTGGTAACAAACATTAAGGTAAGGATGAAAAAAGGTTTTAGGGCTCATAACGTTCAGTTCACATACCATTTACTTTTTAGAATAGGGGTGCACTTCAGTTTCTGATTTTATAATATCTTGAGTAGTATGCTGTATAACTTTTAGCAATTCAAATCAGAAAGTACTTCTGCTAAACAGTAACATTACATCTGTGTCATTTAATCAGGTTTATTATCCACCCAGTTAAGACTAGGCAAGTGGTATTAAGATTCAGTGCTAAAACAGGGCATCATTTCCAGGCCCAGAAAACTTGAAAGTCCCTTACTTTAAACATGTCAAAACTCTCTAATTCGTCTGAGAAATGCTTCAATTTATACAACTTTTCACTGAATAGCAAAGTTAACACTTTGTACTTGGGCTATGTGTATTATAGAATATATACTAGACAGGTTTCATCTACTTCATGGTCAATTTTTAAAAAAACTTCCCACACCAAGTTTATATCCTAGACAAAGAATTCATCAGCATCTGATGTAATGGCACCAAAGCTGCGGGGAGGTCCTTTATATATTGCTTGTCAAATGGCTCAAGGCTCTTCGTTTTCCTTATCCCCTGGCTTAGCCAAGAACCTTAGAATGTTCCAACTGATTAGTATACCATACATAAACCTGGGAAATCTAAATCGCAGGTAAGATGCAGAGATCTTAAACACAGATCTAGGCATTCCAATTATTTTCAGAGAGCTGCTCTTTTCTCAAACCCCTTCCAGCTCTGAGATGATTTACCCAGGGAAGGAAAGAGGAGAGTTGGAGGTGACTTAAGGATTAAATCATACGTGGTGTCGTCCAAATATCAGGAAGAGATCTCAAAGCACCAACTTCCAAGCCAAAGCACCAAGCTAAGGAAGGATATTCACATCATTAAACCCATGAGATGCATAGAAGGACAGTGTTGCTTGTATGTGATAGGAATGGACTCCCCAGCCAAAAAAAAGCGGGGGGGGGGGAGAATAACACTTGTCTTGCACTCGTGCTTCAGATACGAGCCAACACATCTTTTAAAGTGGGTGTCCAAAGTTCGGAAGAGGCAGACCACTCAGACACACAAACGCAGCAGACTTCAATCACTTGGTATCAATGTGCGCCGATCAGCAGAAAGTGACTAGTTTGGAATGCTTCAGGCTTCTCACATCTACAGGGAACACAATCCAGAACAGTCAGTGTTAGAGCACAGGAAGTACATGAGAATAGTACAGCTGAGGGGTGGGGGGGGGTTGCCTACTGGTTTCTGTTGATATTTGCAACAACCAAGACCTGTGATGTTCTTTAATGTACCATTTCAGATGTGTGCACTAAATGCCATCAGGTCAATTCTGACTTATGGTGACCCTATGAATTAACGCCCTAGCATTAAACAGCCTTGTTCAGGTCTTGCAAGCTGAGGGTTGTGGCTTCCCTGACTGACTCAATCTGTCTCTTGCTGGTCTTCCTCTTTTCCCGCTGTCTTCAGCTTTTCCTAGCATTAATGTCTTCTCCAGTGACTCTTTGCCTTTTCATGACCAAAGCATGATAGCCTCAGTTTCGTCATTTTACTTTCTAGGAAGAGTTCAAGCGTTTTCAAATACGTTACGTTACAAACGGAGTTAAGGCAGACAGCCAAGAACACATGTCCAGGTTTTAGGAACCAGCCTAATGCAGGACTCGGAGGTACCAAAATGATATTTGCAGAAGCCAATTAAAAGTCCCGGAATTGAAAATACAGTGTAAAAATAAAGGAGGGGGGGAGGTTTCAACGGTTATGTTCGCTATTAATATAGTCTTATGGTTTACCTGTAAAGGAGTCTGATATAGCCATTTTTCTCTGTCTCCACTCAGCTTCATGCAGGCAAACAGATCACAAACTGTAGGAAGGCTGTAGTCCTAAAGGGGTTAAAAAAAGGGAGGAGTGAGCGAGATTCTCCCATTAAGCTGCATCTCCAAAGCATAGTGACTGCTACCTTAATCCCATATCCCTGAGCAGACAGGATACAAAGTTATGCTTAAAGAGTCACAGTTCTCAACCTGGATTTCTCAGGAAACCCAGAAGTGCCACTGAATGCACTTTATGCGGTTCCACAATCTTTCGGGAAAAAATGTTAGGGGCAGTCAGTGATTAAGGACTCATACATACGTGTGCCTTCTTCCGTAACAGCCATTTATCTTCCTCTGGGGGCTGGCTGGTGGCTTCTGTGTTCCGTGCAGACAACACCCAACTGTTTACATTCAGAGGGAGGTGGAAAGGTGCCAGGAGCTCCAGCAACGAACTCTTCCCACTCACTTCTGCTTTCTCCTGGCTCGCTTTCTCCTCTGTGCTCGACATTTTGGCCTCTGGGTTGAGCAGCCACATGGACAACGGTGTTTCGAGCAGCTCTTTCAGTGGTTCTACAGGCTTCTTGGGGTTGTCCTGTTTCACTGCGGGAGTGGCTAGCTCTTCCGCCAGTTGTCGGGAAGGGTGCAGCCAGACGTTGTTAGCGGCTTTATTTTTTTCAAGCTCAGCGGTCGGGCTGGAGGTCTGTCCTACTGGCATGCCGTTTTTATCCTTGCCTTCTTTCCTAGGAAGCCATCTCCACAGAGCTTCCTTCTCGCAGTTTTCGTCACACACACACTCAGAAAAGCTACAGCACAGCTCATTAGCTCGGCATACGTCTTGTACTTTGAAAGACGGCTGCAGGAGCCAGGCACTGCTGGCGGACGGCTTCTTCACCTCCAGGTGGTCACTGAGGCACTTAAGAGTTCCGAGATTTTCTATCTCTACGCCTTTGGCTTGGTTGCCGCAGCAGTTATTGCAGGAATCTGCTCCGATGAGCCAATCACTGATGTTGTATTCTCCCCTAAAAGGTTTGAACAGGTGCTCCCATTTCTCCTCCGAGACAGTATTTGTAGCGTCTGATTCAGAAGGAGTAAGCAGCCAGTCGGAAAGATCCATCTCTTCTTGCTCCAGGAACTCCAGTTCGTCTATCTTTTCAATGGAAAAGGAAGAGCTAACGGTAGAGGTGGAACTGTTGCGCTGACGGGAAACTCTTCTCTCAGGCACGTCTCTCCGCTGGTTCTGCAAGAGCCAGTTCTCCAGGTCTTTCAGATTTCCCCATGCTTGCTCCAAGTAACAAGCTTTGAATTCCTAATCACACACACACAAAAAACCAAATTCCAAACATTTAGTTCTATTAAGCTGCTTTCTGGGAAAGCAGATTTCAGTTACCGAGTTCCACCTGCACGTCAGACATTCGAACGCAATTGATAAAACGTCTGACTTCCCCATCGAAGTTAGATGATTAAGTTAAATCCCCAGTTAAGTCAAATTAGTCAATCCTAAAAGGAATCAACCCTGACTGTTCCCGGGAAGGCCAGATACTGAAGCTGAGGCTCAAATACTTTGGCCACCAAAATGAATGAGAAGGGAGCGCTCGCTGGAGAAGACCCTGATGCTGGGAATGACTGAAGATAAAAGAAGGGGACGGCAAAGGATGAGATGGTTAGACAGTGTCATCGATGCAGCAAACATGAAGTTGAGCGCGTTCTGGGGGATGGCGGAGGACAGGAGGGCCTAGCATGATGTGGTCCATAGGGTCACGAAGAGTCAGGCTCGGCTGTGCGAGGGAACAACAACAAAGTTAGCTAAGAGGCTGTACCTGGCTGGCCTCTGGCCCCTGTGATTTCAAAAGCCAGTCCTCGGAGTTGCTGCTGGGAACGTACGGAGTAGGACATGCCCTCTCGGGTCTGCTTCCGAGAAGCCACTCAGAGAGAGGGCACCCCAGTGTACCACACACCGGCTTCTGCTGTTGTAAAACAAAAGCAAGTTTATGTTACAAATTTAGTTCAGGTTCAAGTTACCTGGGGGGAAAACCCAAGAAGTGGGATAAAGCACCACTTGAGCCTGGTGAGGAGCTCTCTCATGATGTGTAGAACAGAATACACTTCAAATCAGACAAAGACTGTTTCCTTTTCGAACTGTACCCAGCGTCAGTGTTCCCTCTAAGCTGAGTTAGTGTGAGCTAGCTCAGTTTTTTAGCCTCCAGCTCACACCTTTTTGTCTTGCCTCGGGAAAGATGGCTCCAGGGCAACCAAATTTATGCACCTGCTCACAACTTTAATGCCGGTAGCTCCCAGAGTAGAATTTTTGCTCACAGGACTTTAAAGCTTAGAGGGAGCATTGCCTGGCATTCGTTATTTACGCCAGGGGTCTCAAACGTGGTGCCCATGGGGGCCTACACTCTTCGTGGTGCCCACCGGGTGTTTTCAGAAAGTGGGCATGGCCAGGTGGGACACTTGCCCAGCAGGACTTCTGACTGGCCGCTGGAGATTCAATGGGGTGGGCAGATTAAAATGTGGCAGCTGCTACCACGGTGCTGGTTTCAATCGCACTCCTCCCCAGCACCTGGGTTTCCCTTGGGTACGAAATAAATACATTGTTTTAGTAGTTTTTAATGCTATTACATTAAGATTAATGGAATATCATTATGTTTGGTTTTTGATGCAAGCCGCCCTGAGCAGTGTTCCCTCTAAGCTGAGTTGGTGTGAGCTAGCTCACCGTTTTTTAGCCTCCGGCTCACACATTTCTGCCTTCGCTCAGGAAGGATGGCTCTAGAACAGGGGTGGGCAATTGTTTTGGCTCGGGGGCTGCTTTGTGGGAGCGGAGGTTAGCGGAGGGCCGCACCTTTTAAAATGATTGCATTCATTAGTTAACTTTGCATTTCAGAAAAGGTATAAATTGTAAAAATCAATAAATATAAATTAAACAAAATCGTGGTAGTTTTATTCAATTTATTTATTGTGCTAATTTCATATCGTCTATAGCTGCAAGCACATTTAATTTTAGAATCAGTTTAATGAGACAAATGTACCCTATCACACTTTTCTACATTTTTTTTTTAAATCAGGAGTGAGATTGCTTGTTGAGATTCTCATCATAGCCTGCAAGTTAATGTCTGTCAAATGTCTGTTAATATCTATATTTACTCTTGTTGATCTTCATGCAAGAAAAACTTTGCTCACAAATATATGTAGACCCAAATATAGAGAACATTTTCCCAGCAAATTTCTTCATACATGGAAACTTTTCAGCAGACAAAGATTTGCAAAAGTCAACTAATGTCACAGCATTAAACATTTCTTTCACAGTGTGATCTGACTGAATGTCAATAAGTTCAAGCTGCAGCTCCTCAGGTGCTGACAGTAGCCAACTGTCTTGGCGGGCCGCATGTGGCCCCCGGGCCGCCATTTGCCCACCCCTGCTCTAGAACAAACTCATTTATGCAGCAGCCAAATCGCTCGCTCACAGCTTTAATGCCGGTAGCTCACAAAGTAGAATTTTTGCTCACAAGACTCCACAGCTTAGAGGGAGCACTGGCCCTGAGCCCTGCCTGCAGGGAAGGGTGGCCTAACAGGTTGAATTCAACAAATAAATAAATAATCAATCAATAAATGTGTGGCCCCACCTCCTATCGCAACCATTCTGTGGCCCGGGGACCCCTGATTTCGATCTACGGTGAAATGTTTGAGGCTGGCTTGATTTTTGGATGCTCCAGCCGTTAGCCCACATTCAGAATCCAAACACTACACATGAACACACTGACTTAACTGTGGTGCGGCTAGGAAGCCAGGAGTTACAGTGTCATACCCCACACGCCTCACAGTCCATTCCCCAGTCAAGGTCAGTTAAGCGCCTTTAGCTTAATTCACAACAAGTCGGCGGAACCATCAGGAAGTGCAGTACGGAATGCCGAACCGAATCGGCAGGAAACCATTTTAACTCTTACCTGTTCAGCTTCGGCATTCGCAAGGGAGTTCTGCACAGAGATCCACGGGGCAACATCTTCTTTGCCGGAAATCTGTTATTCAAGGGAGGAAAAATCAGAAAGCATTACTCTTTTAAAATAACTATATAGAATAGTTCCAACTGAGAAATGCCTACTCTGCCATGCTGGAACAGGAGCTACGGAAGGTCTGAACAAGTACCAGATAATTTTGGTTGAATCCTTTCTGTCTAAATACTTGCAGGCAGTTTGAGAGGGAGGGGAACACTCAGAACACAAAGAGCTCTTTACAAGTTGCTCCATGTTTTTCCTCCAACACCAGCTCTCCACAAAGACCAAAACTGCTTTTGAAATGGGGAAGTTGGAAGGGGGAAGTGTCAGAACCAGTTTGTGGCACAGTACTTCGGCATTCTGAAATCGATAGTCCTTCAGGCTAGAGTCGGGCCCTCGGATGAGCCTAAGCGGCCGCCTGGATCTTCTTTAACAATAACCGGCCTTCTACGTGACACCTCTGAATTTCTGGAATACAACCTGCCACCTAGAGCAGGGGTGGGCAAACTGTGGCTCGGGAGCCGCATGCGGCTCTTTCACATATGTTATGTGGCTCCCGGCAGGGCGGCTGGGGAAAGCTAAATATCATTAGCAAACAAATATCATTGGACAAATTAATATTATTATCCATATCTGCTTTTACCCCTTTTGTTATTATTTTTGGCAGTCTCATTTAATGTTAATAAAAAGCAAATTTGCTTATTTTCCAATAAAAGCAGGTAATATTTGTTCATGTCTTGTGGCTCTCAAACATCTGATGTTTATTCTGTGCGGCTCTTACGTTGAGCAAGTTTGACCACCCCTGTTCTCGGTGGCTCTTACGCTGAGCAAGTTTGCCCACCCCTGACCTAGAGGAAAACGCTTCCACTCACCATTGTTTTAATTGAGCCAAAAGATGTGATAGCCTGGCGAAGAACAGACACGTCAGCCTCAAAGTTCAGGATAGACGTTTCTTCTGGTTGGAGTGTTAAGTCACCCATTCTGCAGGGCCAAGATTTTTTTTTTAATTAAAAGATGCATAATGGATTCAACAGAACTCTTCCCCCAGCTCCAAGCTTGATGTAGCCACTGATGGCATAAACAAGGTGAACAGATCCCAAAGCAGAGAACCAGAGCTCAGCTGACATAATGTAGTCTGATCTGAAAAAGAAATACTCTGACTCTCTCATGTGCTGGAGGATTTATCTGCCAGCATCAGGTCCACAGCCCTACGATAATGTGCTCCAGGACTGGTGGCAAGGGACTTCTCCCAAAAGGACCAAAGTGTTTTAGGACCACAGCCTTTCAGGACAGATTTCAGGAAATTTAATTACTGAGTTCCCCTTCGGCCGCAGTCTTTCACAAATGGCGTGCAATCGCCACACCTGGCAGGACTGAAATAATGCAGGGTCCAATAAACAGCCATTCTGAACCCTGCAGAAGCACTTACCTCTCCAGGCACATGGAAATTTGATTCTCGAGGTCGTTGCCGTGCGGCTGTTCCAGCTGGTGGATGAGGCAGTTGAATTGTCCCAGGAACTGAGAGACAAAAATATGAAAATGACAGCTGTGGCTCTTACGTTGGTCGCAAGCTCGAAGCTGAGCCCCCCCCCCTGCTCCTGAACCGGCAGAAACAAAGCGAATAATCCGAGCCGGGGCTATGCCCCCCAAGACCTTACCCAGAAGAGCTGCTGCGCCTGCTGCTGCAAGGCCTCCTCCTTCAGCTGCTGGATGAGGTCCACCTGCTCAAGGAGCCACACTTCGCGGCTGCGCAGGCACTCCAAGTGGCGGCTGATGCAGCTGTGAATCTGGGCTTTGACCTGCAAGGGGGGAAAGAAAGGCAAGACCTGGTCACTGTCTGCACAGAAAGCTCTGTTGAAGCCATACTTCCTACGAGAAGTGGGGTTCATGAAGACACATTCAGAACGTTTCTTGCCATATCAAGTTATTGCAGCTTCTTGCATTTTCATGAGGAAGCTCTCCCAAGTACAGGACTGCTTCCCTGGAGAGCAACTGGGCATCTGGGAGCAGGGTTCCAGGAGAGGACTGCATCCTGAGCCACAGAGCGCCTTCCATCCAGCTGAGCCAGCCCTGGATAAAACGGATGCTTTCCGGCAAAGGATTCCTCCTTGATCTACACTGGATAACGGAGGGTGGAGGAGGTGAACGGACTGTGGCCTCATTGCTACATCATCCAAACTGACTTGGCAAGAAGGGAACTCAGAAAGTCCCTGTCTTCGTTTGGTGTAGTTTGGTTAAGAGCCAGTTTGGTGTAGTGGTTAAGACTCTAACCTGGGTGAACCGGGTTTGTTTCCCCACTCCTCCACTTGCCGCTGCTGGATGACCCTGGACAAGCCATAGTTCTGTCAGAGCAGTTCTCGAAAGAGCTCTCTCAGCCCCACCTACCTCACAGGGTGTCTGCTGTGAGGAGGGGAAGGGAAAGGAGTTTGTAAGCCACTATGAGACTCCAAGTGAAGGCTGGGGTATAAATCCAATCTCTTCTTTTTCCTTCTTATGTTCCCCTGGGCATAGGAGTGTCTATATACTAATAGCGAAGGCTCCACCACCACCATGCGGGGGGGCACCTGGGGGGCAGGGAGGTTGTTCTGCAGACGTGAGGCGATCCCCACGTCTGCAGAAAAATCTAAAAAGTTAAGAAAAATTTCGGGGGGATGCTTAAATCCCCCCCCAAAGTAAAAACCCGTTCCCTGCGCATGCACAGGGAATGGACTTACCTCACTGCTGGCGGCAGTGAACGAGCTGTGGCGGTGGACAAGCCAGTGTCCTGGCGGCCGGCCCGCCAATGCTGGCTGCCGCCGGTAGGCGCTGGCACTGGTGGCGCCGGAGCAGCCCTTGTCGCGGGCCTCGCTGGACCCGGAATGGCCCATGGGGGAGGGAGAACTGGCGGGCCCAGCAAGCGCCGGCGGGCACTGTGGGGGGGAAGTGGCAGTCCCGGTGAGTGCCGCCGAGGCCCACCAGAGACCGGGGGGGGCAGACAGGAGCCAGGGGGAACAGGCCCAGGGGAGAGGGAGAGACCACCGGCCTCAGCTCCTTCTCCCCTTGCGAGTATCGCGGCCCCCCCCCTTGTTCTGCTCTATTCCTTTAAGGATTACTACTCCAATCTATAGACCCTCACACAGAGATAGTGTACGCATCCAACTGTACACACTGATCTCTCCACAGGCACATGTGCCCATTATTGGGGCTGGGGGACCTCAGAAAGCAGTGCAAGTTGCGCAGTTCAACAGCAACATACCTGTCAAATCCTTTCTAAAAACCTCATCCCAGCCTTGGCTGTGCAGGATTACTGACACACTACATAAAAGGGAGAGTGGGCCAGATCCTGCAAACCCATTCCACTAATGAAGGCTCTCTCCCTCAGGTGAAAGAGCCTTCCCCTGACACAAAAGCCTCTGGCACTGGGGAAGGCGCATTCTCCCGGAGGAGGCCACCTCCACTAGCAGGACCGGTCCATGAGAGTTGACCTACTTCCCCGATCTAGGAGGAACAGGAATGTATTGAAGGTGAGAAGCATGAAACAAAGCGATGCGTAACAAGTTACAGGATCCCAGCTTATCCAACAATTGTAATTGTGACATCTTATTTTCTTCCCGAGGCACTGGGGGACGGAGGGACTCTAAACTGTTCAAGTCAGTTCCACGAATTTAAAACAAAAAATCCTTCTAGGTCACCTCAAGGAACGTCTGCCACAATACGCTGGACTTCCTGGCATCCACTTTATTCTGCACAACCGGGTTAGCGATGATAAAGTATCCTCCAAATGGCAAAGCAGGAAGCGCTGCTTTGTTTCGTGAGGGTAACCCTCGGAACCCCTGGAGAAGCATCCAGGAGGTCTCCAGGGCAAACACAGAGGCGACCTTTGTTGCTGCTGCTGTGCTGCACGTACCTCTTTCCAGTTGTCTTTAACCTGCTGCTCCGCCTTGACTATGCCAGCGATGGCCGTCTCCAAATCTTTCTTGGCCTCAAGGCACTTGGCGAGGGGCTCCTTGCTGCAGGAGGTATTCTCTTGGGCTGGGCTCATCCTTGGTAATTCTAAAGAAGAGAAACACATACGATGACCTGTAGGATGCCTTCCACAAACAACAAAAGTGGCTGCACACTGCGGATTGCTATTTGTGCCATTATGGCTGGCTCAGGGGCCAAAATCTGCTTGTAGCTCTCCCTAGAACCTTCTCAGAGGGCTCTGACTGCCCAAGTCTGGCTTCAGCTGTGCTGTAGACGGCAGCCCTGGCTTGCTGACACACCTGGCTTGCCTCTGCACGACAGTCTTCCCTCACTGGGTAACCATCGCTCCCCTGGGGTTGCAGGCCCTGGACAGCAGCCAGATCACCAACACTTGGTCTCAACATCCGTACGCAGGGAACTTCAGCAGAGTGGAGACGGAAACTGTGCCGTCAAGTGGAAAAAAGGAAACAGCTTCACAATCTCGCAAGCTCCAAGGGTCACTGGAATGACATTTACACTACGATGTCTTGCATAGCCTAGCCTTCACGAGCTAATTGCCTTCCAGGCTAGGAAGAAAGAATAGGTCCCACAAGCTCAGTAAGCGATGGGCAGGGAGATGCAGCACAGGCAACCGAGGCGTCACAGGTAAGGCCTCCTACCTTCACACGTTCCTGCCACACTCAGCCTGCATCTAAGTTATGCTTGGAAGCCTCAGCCTGCAGCCTGGACTGCTGGTTCTAGCTTCCGTGTGGTTCCTTACATCTCCTGCATCGACACTTGCTTTTCTACAGTAATTCTACCAGATGAACTACACCAGGGGTGGGCAAACTGTGGCTCGGGAGCCGCATGCGGCTCTTTCACATATATTATGTGGCTCCCGGCAGGGCAGTTGGGGAAGCTAAATATCATTAGCAAACAAATATCATTGGACAAATTAATATCATTATCCATATCTGCTTTTACCCCTTTTGTTATTATTTTTGGCAGTCTCATTTAATGTTCATAAAAAGCAAATTTGCTTATTTTCCAATAAAAGCAGGTAATATTTGTTCATGTCTTGCGGCTCTCAAGCATCTGATTTTTATTCTGTGCGGCTCTTACATTAAGCAAGTTTGGCCACCCCTGTTCTCGGTGGCTCTTACGCTGCGCAAGTTTGCCCACCCCTGAACTACACCAACCTGCAATGTACAGATGCCCACCCTCCCTGTTAAGGCAAACTGCCCTCACCCACTAAACTCAGCACATACGGGGGGTGGGGGGGTGGGGGGGGGAAGGGTTCAAATCATCTCCCGTATTATGTCAACCAGGGTAAGTTCACTAGTGCTGCAATATGCATACGTGCAGAGTCATGAGAAGAGGGAGAAAAAGTACAAGAGGGAAATAGAGAGTAAGGAGATGCCAGTCAGGGAGCAACAGGGAGAAAGAAGCACAGAACTCCTGAGCACGGGAATTCAGGCTGGGCCCACCTCCATCTCCCACAGCCTTAGCAGAGGCTGCCACATCTGCAAAAGTTCTCTGCATCCAGAGGGACCAGAAACTTGCTCTGATGTTTGCTAATCAACGCTGAGAGCTTTACAATCCTGTGGCATACTGCAGGCCCACACACCGCAGGATTTTCACTGTTCCATTTCTGAGCTTTAACTCTGAATTTTAAACGCTGTCTTTACATTTGTGTGGCTTTGTTTTTTGTCTTAAAGCCACGTACAGGACATGCCAGGATCCAGTTTATTTACGCCCCCCCCCCCCCCCCGTGTTCAACATTTCCAGCGGTCCCTTCAGCACTCAATGACCTAAACAGGGTTGTTGTTGTTTTTAACTTCTGATGTTGCTTTCAAAGAAAAGGCCTCCTCGTTTCCTAGGCCAGCACAGCTGAGCACAAAATGCCTGAAAATAAACGACGCTCTTCCCAGAGACACTGGCTTCCGCCGAGCGTTTTGGACCCAGGCAAGACTCCTGCTGCAGGGCTGCCCAAGGGAGAGAGAGAAAGGCCAAGGCACTTCTGCAGCCCAACGTTTACTCGAGAGTAAGCGCCACTGAAACTGCCTCCCCATACGCACGGCTGCACCTTGCAGGGGTGCAGCGTTTAGCGTTTAGCACCCGTTCTCAATCGGCAACGATGCGTGTTTACCCGGGAAGCGAAGCCCCCTGTTCGCTCAACGGGGCTCCCTCCCTCCCTCCCCGGCGGCCTGCCTACCTACCTCGCTTGCAGACCGCCCTCTCGGAAGGATCCGGCCCAGCTCCGTCCCGTTCCTGCCCAGCCGGCCGGCCGCCTGCCTGCCTGCCTGCCTTCCTGCAGCCCGAGATAAGAGTTATCGGGAAGGGCAGGCGGCGGCTTTAAATGGGGCCTGCCGACGCCCCGGGGCCCGCCCGCCGCCCCGCCTCCCCGCCCAAGCACACACGTGGCCCCAGAGCCGCCACTGCGGGGACTCGACTTCGCACGTCTGCACCGGGGAGCGGGGGAGGAGCGGGAGATCAGCGACTGCCCAGGAACTTCCGCGGGAAGGAGGCGAGAGGCGAGCTTGGCCGAGTCAAGCGGCAGAACGGACCGGACGAGCCGCCCCGAGAGGGGGGAGAATCCGTATCCTCAAGCCCGGGCGGAGCCCACGCCTGGCGCGGGTTTTCTGTCGGGGATCTGCCGGCACAAGCGCCTTCGCGGCCAACACACGCCAGCCTGCCTGCCTGCCCGCCTTCAAGGAGGCCCTGCCGCCCTTGGTCCTCCTGAGCAGCATTTCCCTCGCTGACACTCCGCCCGGCTAGAAACGGGGACAGACTGGAAACGCAAAGCCAGTTTTAACTACTGGGCTGCGGGCGCGTCCTTCTTGCTGGACTTCTGCTACGTGCCCACATAAACCTATGTATAAAGCCGCAATTCACTGCCGGATCCGGGACCAGAGAATCGCAAAAGAACAGGTGCCGGGGGACAAAGGCTACTGCCGATGGCTAGGGTTGTCAATCTCCAGGCAGGGCCTGGAGTCCTCCGGGAACTACAACTGATCTCCAGAGATCAGTTCCCCTGGAGGAAATGGCAGCTTCAGAGGGTGGATTCTGTGGCATCACGTATTTTTGGATGCTTTCAAAAAAAATCCCTGTCAGTAGAAATGCAGCTCAGGAGGGAGGATGGTTGTGTTAACTGTCTACTTGCATGGGGTATCTTTGAACAGGGGGGGGGGGGGAGTATTTTAAAAGGTACTGCATCCACTGGCCCTTTCAGTCCCAAGTTGCCCCATGCATTCTGACATCGGATGCCTCTCTGCTCCTGCTAGGGTTGCCAAGTCCAGGTTGGAAAATACCTGGGGACTTTGGGGGTGGAGCCAGGAGAAGGTGGGGTTTGGGGAGGGGAGGGGCCTCAGCATGGTACAGTGCCATAGAGTCCACCCTTCAAAGCAGCCATTTTCTCCAGGGGAGCTGATCTCTGTCAGCTGGGGATCAGTTGTAAAAGCAGGAGATCCCCAGGCCCCACCTGGAGGTTGGCAACCCTAGCTCCTGCACCTGAATGAGGTGATCACCTGCTGCTGTGGCCTGCTCCTAAGATTCCATAGACATTTCAGCGACTCCAAATATTTATTGAACAAACCAAGGCACTTGACCATAGAAATGAAAAATATCCAGCAATTTTGAAGCCGTGGGGAAAAAACGGATTTTTTTTGGAAAATCTGCAACAAATGCAATATTAATAGTTTTTTTTACAGATTGGAAGTCACCTTCTTGCTTTGGGAACATAAAATGCAGTGTGCATAAATTGGCTTGGCAAAAAGTATTGGGTTTGGTATATTAAAAATGCATCTTATTCTGAAAGTAATAACACATTAAATGTGATTTTTAAATTTTATTTTTTGGTACAAATGGAACTACAAGGTCCTGAAATGTAAAGATCGCCTGAACTATAAGGAACCTCTTTTGCCAGTTTGTGAGGATAGGCGGCAACAAAAACACCCAATAAAAACTGAAGAAACCATCAACATAACAAAACTAAGAACATTGTTTTCTCTCCTCCAATCTTCCTACTCCTCCGTAGGACAAACAGCTGAGAGGGCAGAAACAGATCCACCAGCTACACCAAGATGAAGTCCGAAGCAAAAAGGAAACCAAAACCTTTTTCCTTCTCTTGTGACAACTGCAGTGCCCCCCCCAGACGAAAATGCAACTTTCACTTGCGTTTGAGAATTGTACCCTCAGTATTTGAACTGTATTCCAGCGTTTGCCTATCTTCAGTGTACAGGAATTGCAGTGATTTGATACCTTACAGTCTTACATAAAAGTCTGCATGTTACAGTTTTTAGAAATAATATTGGAGGATGAAATATATGAACACCTTGCCATAAACATGCTATTTATCATTGTAAAAGGGTCGCCAGGCCCCAGTGGGGGCTGCCCCGGTTTTTGGGGCTTCTGGCTGGCAGGTCAAACTCCACCCCCAAACAACATCGCTGCACGATGTCCCCAATGCGATGACATCATCATGACATGGACATCCGACGGGGTTTGAGGGCAAAACTCTGGTTTGAAGCTGGTTTTACCATAGAGTTTTGCCAAAAACCAGAGTGTCACTGTGCAATGGCCCTAACGTGATGACATCACTTCCAGGTGATGTCATCATGTCGGGGACATCCCAGAAGCCCCTCAAATCCCCCCCCCACCAGCTTGACAATAATCCATAATCCTTTTTTCCCCCCAAATGTTACGGAGAAAAACAACTTTGGAGGGAAATGCCTCCCCATTTCCCACCCTGGGCTTTCCCATCTCTACTTGACTGCCCACCCAACCAACCTAAATGGACTCCTGAACTGATTGTACACAGCTGCTGAGACACTTCAAGCCCTTACCCTAAAGCAGTGGTGGCAAACCTATGGCACGCGTGCCAGAGGCGGCACTCAGAGCCCTCTCTGTGGGCACGCACGCAGTTTGGGCACTCAGTCTCTAAAAGGAAAAAGACGACACAGACTCGAGGCTGGGCTGCTCTCAAACTTACAAAGTATGAGCCAAGGTTCGACAAATTATCAGCATGCATACAACAGCAAAAATCACATTAATTGTTCAAAAGCATGCCAAATGCAAACTTTTACCTTTCAATAAAAAGTTGTTTGTATCATTGAAAGCTCTGTGATTGTGTTTTTCTTTTAAGACAAAAGATGTTAATGTATGAGTTCTTTTTTCTAAACTAAAACCTCAGTATTCAGGTAAAATTGTCGTGCTGGCACTTTGCGATAAATAAGTGGGTTTTGGGTTGCAGTTTGGGCACTTGGTCTCTAAAGGTTCGCCATCACTGCCCTAAAGAATTCCTGTTAATCTGACAGCGTTTTGCAGTCTGCCCCTCCAAGCAACTTATGATTTTTTAAGGATAGTCTTAGACTGGGGGAGAGGCTGGGTCACATGGACAGAGCACCTGCTTTGTATGCACAAGGTCCCAAGTTCAATCCCCAGCCAGAGACAATACTGACCACCACAGACCAGTGGTCCGACACAGTATAAACCAGCTTCATGTGTACGTCTCTCACATAAGCATTGTACATGCACTATGCTTTATGACGGCCTACTTAGAGACCGCAGTGGTGTGCACACTTCAAAGTATGGAATTCGGTAAAGCCTGCTCTTTTAACGGGGTTCAGTGGTGGAGCGCCTGCTTTCAATGCAGGAAGTGCAATCCCACCCTCTCCAAGCTAAAAGAATCTCAATCAGAGCTACAGAAGTCCTCTGCCTGGGAGTTGCTGACACAGGATACAGTTTTGTGCTAGACCAACCAATGGCCTGACAGAACAGAAGCAGCTTTGTGTATTCCATGCACAGGAGTGTAGAACTAGCCTGCATTCCCCGGAAACTCTTTTAGTGCAATTTCTATACACCAAAATATAAACGCACAAACACAGAATCAGACCAGGGAACTGTTAGGTCGATTTTCATAATCTCCGCCTAGCCACCTAACCCCATGCAGGTACATGGTATTTACATTTCATACCCATTTCAAAAGCAGTCTTGGCAAGTTGTCTAAACAAATTCCCAAACGCTCAAAATAAAACAAAAGGAGCTTCATGTCACAAAACCACCATAATTTGGCCCGCTGAAAAGTTGACACAAACTACACACTGTTATTGCTCTGACATGGATGGCCCAGGTCGGTATTTGGATGGGAGACTTCCAAGGAAGTCCAGGGTTCCTATGCAGGGGCAGGCAGTGGCAGACCACCTCTGGGTGGTTCTTGCCCTGTAAACCCTACGGGGTCACCGCAAGTCAGCTGCGACTTGACAGCCCTTTCCACCACCATCACCACGCATAGATTAATGTGCTGCGATCTAACGTAGTTGTTATTACTCAGGGTATCTAATGTTTTTCAAAGCATCAGCCAGGAATGTCTAGAAATGCTTAGATGACTATCCTTCCCCCCCTCCCCCCACCATGCAGGTGTTCAGTGAGTTCATAAATGGGTAGACTGTTTTGCCTGCAGAAACATGCTCATGTTCATGTGCCAGTTCAAACCACAAGACCACAACGGGTTGCGATACATCCCACAGCTCCCTTTGCATAAGCTACCTTCCTTTACCCAAATAATAGTCAGACAAAGATAGAAGGGCATTGTTGTTCATTTTGGGAAAAAAAAACTATACAGTGGTTGGATTTAGGGCAAACAATTCTCTGTTGTATGCTTCACTGAACAGGCAAATGCTTATTGATTTTGTCACTGTATAGCAAGGGAAGTTTCAATTTAAACGTTAATCTGTACAGCCAGATCCTATGCATGGTTCCTCCAAAGAAAGCATACAGTGGGCACTCTTCTGAAGAAAGAATGCTCTCTGTCGGCAGATAAATGGTATCATGTTACAAGCATTGTAAACCTGAAAGTGAATAAGGTATATTTCAGAATAGTGGTCACACATCACTTGGTTATACTTCGCTGGCAGCTGAACATGTGAGGGAACAACTGAAAATACTTGTTGAGTGACCAGTGTGCTCATGTGAACCAGCCTAGATCTTGTGTCCAGCCAAACCAGCCAACTGCCCCCTATTCACGAATACCCTTTACTTCTGTTCTTTAAGTAACCTCAACTCAACCAGTTCATATATCCGTCCTCTCTCGACCACCCAGCGCAGAACAATGCAGTCGTCTCCTTCCGTTTCCAAGGCTTGAAATTCATCCCCCTCCTCAAAATTAACTCTGGAAAAACTTCTGCTCTTTCCACCCTTGTCAAATTCTGTTCCGGTCAACGGAATTACGCATCTCTCTAAAGGATCTGTAAATTCCCTCTTAAATTAGAAAAATCTCATAGGTGGCCTGCACACCTGACAGCTCAATTCTATGTGGAGCTACTTGAGTCTAAACCCATTTACTACAATGTACTTTGAGTGAAGTAACCTCTGCACAGGATTGCACTGCTTGCTTTTGATACTGGCACACAGGAAATTGAAGGATCTTTCCCCAGAACATAACTTGCACACGTCCACAGCTACTAAGAGACTGCTGCCTAGATATCTAATACCAATGAAAACTGAAGGGTTACTAATGAAGTAGGATGAAAAGCACAACATGCAAGCAGGCATAACAATGTCCTGGCCAGAAACAATATGGTTTACCCTGAAAAACACAAAGTTTTCTTTGTCAGCAGTATCAACGTAACAGATTCCTCTTAATATATCATGTTTATAGTTTCAGAGGGATAACTGTGTTCCTGCTGCAGCAGACGCAAGCAGGAAGCTGTCTGCGCCTTCAGCACAAACAGGATTTTATTCCAGCCTAAGCTTTCATACGACCTCAGCCCTGGTTTGAGCAAAGACTTTGGCTTTATGGTTCACTACAGGTAATAAAAGAAATCAGAAGACCAGCAGCACATTCAAAACTAATGTTTTAAAGCAAGACCAAATCAAGAGAGTAATCAGTTCAGTCAAAGCAGGAGAGGACCGCTAACAACTGAAAGACAGGCAAAGTAGGATTAACATATAACCTACTGCAAGGTACAGCTGAATTTACTGACATCCATAAAAGGTATTTTCTGAAGAAAACCTGGGAATCCCCACACATTATAGGTGTCAACAAGAAAACGGTCTCTGTGCTTTTCATGATTCTTCTGAATTTCACATGGCTCCCTGGAGTTCTTGCACCTCATCCACCCCCATAAAACCTCTTCCTAGTGGGGATTCATTCATTGCGTCTATCGAAGTGATACATAGTCCACAAAAGCCTCTGCTGCAATAAAATTTAGTTCATCTTTAAGGTGCCATAAGACTCCTGTTTCATATCCCATGTTTGAGAGTCAAAGATACGGGACTAAAAAAGTTAATAAATATTTTCACACACTGCCCTCTCTCTTGACTTCTGCTTTAGCAAAAGGCATTAGAGGATACTTGCACGCAGACACAAGACAAACAGCTGGTCTTGCAATTTTATGTTCCTGTCTCATGCTATCTTTCCTTTCACAAAAGGTCAAGGAAAGGTGCATGAAGCATAAGGCTAGCAGTGCCAATCACAATCCATCTGTCCCCCATACCATTCTGGAACGGTGCAGTTCTGGACCATTCTGAGTCCTCATCAAAGCTGCACTATCTAGACCCCATCCCTGCTTTACACCAGCACCATAATATTTGAGCAAATAACAATGCACAGACACGCAACAGTGCTGTATGCCTGCAGCTGCTTTATGAACACTGTAAATACTTGAGCGGTTCTCTACTAGACAGGCAAGGCAGGATACAGGTGGAACAAACCTAACCTTAGACAGGCCAGAAATGTACTTTACTGATCTTGCGCAGAAGGTTGAACAGATCTCACAGTAAATTATAATTTTTTCTTAATTTAGGGGTTTCACTGAGCAAAACTCCAGCCACCAAACTAAAAACACACACCCTATACTAAATATAGTATCTGATGGGTAGCTGTGTTACTGTACCCTGTAGCAGAAGGACAAAATTCAAGTCCGGTAGCAACTTAGAAAGCAACAGAATTCTCCAGGGTATAAGCTTTCTCTTCAAGGCACTACTGGACTGGAATCTCGTTCTATATTATATTTAAGTAATTCCCTTAAGCAGGACAGAAACAGCATACCTGGGAGAAAATATAAAACAATTGACCAAAAAATATATTTTTAAAATTTCACTTAATATGCCAACTTCAGTTTTTGTGTTCAATGTCACCAGGCAGGGTACAGAAAGGTGACCCACTCACCTGCCCAGTCAGTTTATACACAGCAATTCACAAAACAATTAGCATACTAACATGCCCAGGAGTTAAATAGCACCTTCAGGGTATCATCTTTGTGGAATTCTAGTAATGGAAGCTGTAAAAGGTAAGAAGGATTCCTTTAAGCGGTGGAAAGCTAGTCTCAGTGAGGCTGATAAAAGGGAACACAGGCTGTGGCAAATAAAATGCAAGTCTGTGACCAGGCAGGCAAAAAGGGAATATGAGGAGCATATCGCAAAAAACATAAAGACCAACAATAAAACTTTCTTCAAATACATTAGAAGTAGGAAACCAGCCAGGGAAGCAGTGGGGCCCTTGGATGACCAAGGGGTCAAAGGTGTACTGATGGATGATAGGGAAACAGCTGAGAAGCTGAATGCACTTTTTGCCTCTGTCTTCACTGTGGAAGATGAGAAGTGCTTGCCCACTCCAGAACCGCTGATTTTGGGAGGGGGGTTGAAAGACCTGAATCGGATTGAGGTGATGAGAGAGGAGGTCTTACGACTGATAGACAACTTAAAAACAAATAAATCACCGGGCCCGGATGGCATACATCCGAGAGTTCTGAAAGAACTCAAATGTGAACTTGTGGATCTCCTGACAAAAATATGTAATCTTTAAAATCTGCCTCCATTCCTGAGGACTGGAAGGTAGCGAATGTCACTCCCATCTTTTAAAAGGGTTCCAGAGGAGATCCGGGAAATTACAGGCCAGTCAGTCTGACATCGATACCAGGTATGTTGGTGGAAACTGTTATTAAGGAAAAAATTAGTGGACACATTGATTAACAAAATCTATTGAGGAAGACTCAGCATGGGTTCTATAAGGGAAGATCTTGTCTCACTAACCTGTTAGAGTTCTGTGAGGGAGTAAACAAACATATGGACAAGAGGGACCCAATAGATGTTGTTTACCTTGACGTCCACAAAGCTTTTGATAAACTTCCTCATCAAAGGCTCCTAAGTAAGCTCAATAGCCATGGGATAAAAGGACAAGTCCTTTTGTGGATCAAAAACTGGCTAATTAAAAAGAAACAAAGAGTGAGTATAAATGGGCAATTTTCTCAGTGGAGGGAGGTAAGCAGTGGGGTACCGCAGGGATCAGTACTCTGTCCAATGCTTTTTAACTTGTTTATTAATGATTTGGAGTTGGGAGTTAGCAGTGAAGTGCCTACATTTTCAGATGACACGAAGTTGTTCAGGGTGGTGAGAACCAGGGAGGATTGTGAGGCACTCCAAAGGGATCTGTTGAGGATGGGCGAGTGGGCATCAACGTGGCAAATGGGGTTCAGTGTGGCCAAGTGCAAAGTGATGCACTCTGGGACCAAAAATCCTAACTATAAATACATGCTGATGGGGTCCAAACTGGCAGAGACAGACCAAGAGAGAGAATTTGGAGTCGTAGTAGATAACTCAGTGAAAATGTTGAGACAGTGTGCAACTGCAATGAAAAAGGCCAACGCTATGCTGGAGGTTATTAGGAAGGGAATTGAAAACATATCAGCCAGTATCATAATGCCCCTGTATAAATCGATGGTGCGACCTCATTTGGAGTACTGTGTACAGTTCTGGTCGCCACACCTCAAAAAAGGTACTATAGCACTGGAACAAGTGCAGAAAAGGGCAACTAGAATGATAAAAGGGTTGGAACACTTTCCCTATGAAGAAAGGTTGAAGTGCTTGGGGCTTTTTGGCTTGGAGAAACGACGGCTGAGGGGTGACATGATTGAGGTTTATAAGATTATGCATGGGATAGAGCAGGTAGAGAAAGAAGTACTTTTCTCCCGTTCTCACAATACATGAACTCATGGACACTCCATGAAATTGCTGAGCAGTCGGGTTAGAACAGATAAAAGGAAGTACTTCTTCACCCAAAGAGTGATGTGGAATTCACTGCCACAGGAGGTGGTGGCGGCTACAAGCATGGATGGCTTCAAGAGGGAATTAGAGAAACATATGGAGCAGAGGTCCATCAGTGGCTATTAGTCACAAGGTATAGATAGGAACTCTCAGTCTGGGGCAAGTGATGCACTATATTCTTGGTGTTTTGGGGGGGCATCAGTGGGAAGGCTTCTAGTGTCCTGGCCCCACTGCTGGACCTCCTGAGGGCATCTGGTGTTTTTGGCCACTGTGTGACAGAGTGTTGGACTGAATGGGCCACTGGCCTGATCCAACACTGGCTTCTCTTATGTTCTTACTAGGAATAAGGCCCATTGTGCAAATAAATACAATGGGCTCTAGAAAGGGGCTCTGGAAGAGTGCCAAGGCCTTGGGCACTCAGCGTCAATTTGCTGTGGCAATCTCAGCAGGGTATAATGACACAGAGTCCACCAGTTTCTCCAGGGGAACCCCACCTTCTCCTGGCTCCACCCCCAAAGTCTCCAGGTATTTTCCAACCCAGACCTGGCAACCCTACCGTGTCTACAGTTTATTCTGCCTGGAAAGTCAGTGGGTGGGGGGAGGGGTTATGCTGAAAGTCCATTGTCTTTTCACTGACAGAAGCAGGCCACTGAGGGGACAGTTAGACCCACCTGGCAGTGGGCAGAGGAGAAGAGTAGACCCAGCACCCAGTCCGTCCTTCCCCTTCGCTGGCTTCCTCCAGATTGAGGCCGAGACACTGGCCAGTGGCTCTGTGGGCAGGACTGAGGCAAAGCAGCGAGAGAATGCAGCCAGTGGCCAGGGACCCCCTTTTGAGTGGCAGTCCTTCCAGCCAACTGATTTTGGCGCCCCATGGAATCTTGCCACTTGAAAACAGCTTTATTATATAGGAAAGATGGAATGGCCTGCCTGAGGCGGTCAGAAAGGCCCCCACATTTCAGCCATTCCACAAACTGTCGAAAACAGAACTGTGCAGGAGGGTATTTTTGATAAGGAAATGCAACTGTAGAAAGGGCAGTGGCAGAGCCTCTGCTTGGCACACAGAATGACCCAGTTTCAATCCCCGACATCTCCAGTTAAAAGGACCAGGACGTAGGTGATGAGAAAGACCTCTGCCTGAGACCCTGGCATGCCGCTGCCGGTCTGAGTAGACAATATTGACCTTGATGGACAAATCGTCTGATTTTGTATAAGGCAGCTTCGTGTGTGTTCATAATGGAATGAAGGGTGCTTTTATAAAAGGAAATGGGATTGTATCCTAAACTACTTTTTGCTGTATGTATTATCTTGCTCTTACTGCACTTTACTTTTTGTAATTCCAGTTTTTGCATTGTTTATGGCATATCTTGTCGGGTATTTTTGGCCTGTTTCCCATTTTTGTGGCTGTAATCCCAATACATTGTTTGCTGGATGTCTCACGCTATTTGATTACATTGTTTTATACTGTATAATCCATCCTGAGTCTCTGGGAGAAAGGAAGGCTATACATAAAGTAAATAAATCTTCATGGATCTGAAATCGTGAGCTCTGACTCACAAAGCTTATGCTGAAATAAATGCTGTTAGTATTTAACACGCTACTTGAGTCATGCACAATTTTGCCACAACAGACTACCAAAAAAACACCCTTTGCAAATTACAAATAGGGGAGCATGAAGTATCACAGGACAACTGACCCAAATTAAGGTTGAGGGAAACGTGCAGTGTGAAGTTGCAGGAAACCTGAAACAAAGTTGTACCCATTTTCTCCTCAATTCATGATGTCAATTTGACCCCATTACCTGTTCATGGCTATTTTAAGACTTTATTCCATTCAGACCAAACCTGTGGGTGTCTTCCCGTATTACTCTCTTCTGCAAGGGTTCTTAAAACTAATGCAGAAAGATGCAACCGGAAAAAATGTTAGCCACCAGAAACTTCTCGTAGCCAGTGACTCAGATTTGATCCCACCCATATGGAATAAAAATTGTGCACCTGCCTTTTTATTTTCTGGACACTCTACTGCAAACATTTTAAGAACACAAATCAGGAAAAGTAATCGGATAAGGCAGCCCTAAATATTTTTTTTTAAACTTAAACCATAAGGAAATCACTGTTGATAGATGTTACCCTGAGTAACACCAAGGATTTATTGGATCTTATTAAGATGACGGCTGAACTTGCTTCACAGGAGTTCTACACAATACAATTTAATTCAGTGTCCTATCACTGTGACTTAATTCGGTGTCCTATCATTTCCAGGGCTTGAGTCCTTGTCCTCATTTCCACTTGTGCTCTTCCTGGCCCACTGCAGAGCCAGTTCTTCATTGCCATGTGCATATTCCTGTCGTGCTCAGCACTTTTCAGCTCCTCAAAAGACACTGCTGTTGTATGAGCCGAACTGCCTAGCACCGGAGGGACACACGCCCCACATCAGAGGCCACCTCAGCAACAGATAAGGAGGCGTGCAAAATGGAAACAAGGCACAGACTCCGAGCCAGAGATACAGCAGCCAATAAATCCACAAATTACTCCCCCACAAACTGTTTTCAAGTCCGCTTGTCTCCACACACAGGGTGTATTCACACATCACACGGACACATTAAGCTCAATCTGACCCTTGGTCCATCACGATCAGTACTGTCTACACAGATTGAAAGTGGCTCTCCTGTAGCTTATAGTTAGATTATATTGATTTGTGGCCTAAGGTGGGGGGAGGACCAACTTTCAAAAACTTCTTGAGCTCAGTGGACAATTTTTGTCCCAAGCAAGTGGCTGTTTACCAACAGAGACTCACATCCCTGCTCTGAACAGTTTGCAGTTTAAAAAGCTGTACACCTAAATAGAGTACAGGATTCCAAACCAGTATCTTCAGTGTTTCTTCAAGCTGAAACCTTTTTAAAGACAGAATGCAAACCCTACATCTCCTCCAGAACATGTGATGTCTTACACCTCCTCCAAAACATGTGATGCCCAAAACCACATTCTTTGTGTAGTCTAAAACGGAAGATTATATTCTTAGAGAATAATCAGCGGTGAGCTATTTTATGACCACCAGTTTTCCATTGTGCATGGATACGTTTCTGTTAAGACACCAAAGGCAAAACAATTTTCTTCTGGCTAATTTTGTTCTTAATCCCAAAGAGACAGGGAAAAAACATCAAGCATAAGAAAATAAATGCTGTTACAAAGCCTCAGGATTCACTCATGGCTTTAACCCAATGCACTTGTCTGTATCACAACAAAAGAGCTCCTTCTCAACTTGCAGTAAATATTTTGCACTGAATTGATAGTGTGCTTAGCTTCTTTGGCCTGCAAAACACAACATGTGAAGGAATACAAATGAGACTACAACATCCAATAAAAATAAAAACCAAGAACCAGTTTAAGTTACCACTAGGGACCCCCTGGAGCATCTGAGAGAGACATGCTCCAGCATAAGTGGGTGGAGGGGGCTATACACTGCAGCAGCTCATCTGCCTGCCACAAGGGTGAGTTTCCATCTTTGCTACACAAGTCCCTGGTGAGAGAGCAAGAACCGAAGCCAAGGATCTATCACAGTATTTCTGTTGCCAGCTCTGACTATTAAGTAGCTTGAATACATCATGCAACCATGGAGAGAATCTTTTTTGCTACAGGTGTACAGAATGTCATTAGCCAGTGCAGCTTCAGCTGAAGTCAACTGGACCCACCAATGAACCCCTGCGTTCTTCAACAACAATAAAACCTATTAATGTGCGATTACATGACTGCATTGCAAAACAATGTGGGTGGAGTCAGATCCACCTTGTTTCTGCTGTAATTGTAATCTTGGCCAGATTCTGCTCCACAACTCAGCAGACTTTTCAACTCTACTTCCTAATTGCAAAATAGTTTTAAAGCATCACTGTCCTCCAGCTGCTGCAGAATTGCTTTGTCTCTACAAGCTCATTTGCTACTTCCTGCCACCCCTCCAAAATTCTTTGGAAGAGGGCTAGAGGCAGACACCACATTACAGGCGTTGAGGAATGACCTATTTACATGTCTAGCAGGTCCCCTCCCTATTAGCCAGGGAGTAGCCTTTTCCCTTCTTTTCTTATCTGAACAAGTGTGTTTGTACACAAAGGCTTATACCTTGAATTAAACTTTATTGGTCTTAAAGGTGGCACGAATACAACTGTTTTTAAAGACAGTATGCAGATTATCCCCACTGAAAGAAAAAATCCCAGTGAAAGAAAAAAAATCAAGGTTTTGAGTGAATCCCGAGATAGCAAACAAAGATTTGTGCCTAAAGATAATGTGAACTATGCTGGAGGGATGCACGGTGCTACTTCCCTAATCACCTTTAAAACCAGCCTGACCACTTCTCACTTCATTGCCTTAGCAGCCAAGCAATAGTTCTGAGCAATGGGGAGTTTTCAGTGCACCTGCTATGAAGTAAATGAACGCTACAAGTAAATTCTTTTCTATGAGGAAAGGTAGCAAAACCAATCACAAACAGCAGAATAAATATGACATGCTGAGAGACATATGCTGGTCCGGGTGGCGGGCAAGTGTATGTTAGAGTTTCCTCCCTCAAAACGGGAAAGGGAGAAGAGATTCCTTCAGGAAATTGAAAGTTTGATTAAACTGGGGAGATCTAGCTGAGCACAGTGGTTCCAGCATCAGAACAGGATCTGAGAGACCCAGGTTTGAATCTCTACTCTGCCATGGAAGCTTGCTTGGGAGACCTCAGGCCAGTCACACATTCTCAGCCTAATCTACCTCACAGGGTTGTAGTGAAGCTACAACGGAGAAAAGAACAACCTTTGGCTCACCCTTGGAGAGAAAAGCAAGGTATCCTCAGGGCCGCGTACATGATCCATGCCTACATTTTGTCTTTGCAACAACCTGTGAGGTAGATTAATCAAAGTGAGTGGCTGTTAAATGAAACTTATGTATCGATTTAAAGTTCCATTTAGTAGCCACTCACTTTCTGACTAATGTACTTCACAGGGTTGTTCTAAAGACAAAATGTGGGCACGGCTCATGCACACTGCCTTGAAGTCCTGCAAGCTGCAAGATAAAAATCCACTAACATGAATGGACAAGGAGCAGGGCCCAGTAGGACCGAAGGGGGTGGGGGGCGCAGTATTTTGCATTTAGGTGAAGAAGAGGAAGAGATTGGATTTTGGATTTATACTCCTGTCCTTCACTACCAGAAGGAGTCTCAGAGCAGCTTACAATCTCCTTTCCCTTCCCCTCCCCACAACAGGCACCCTGTGAGCAGTATTCCCTCTAAGCTGAGTTAGTGTGAGCCAGATCACAGTTTTTTAGCCTCCGGCTCACACATTTCTGACTCAGCTCAGGAAGGGATGGCTCCAGAGCAAACTAAATTTATGCAGCAGCCAAATCGCTCGCTCACAACTTTAAAGCCAGTAGCTCACAGAGTAGAATTTCTGCTCACCAGACTCCACAACTTAGAGGGAGCCTTGCCTGTGAGGTAGGTGGAGCTGAGAGAGCTCTCCTGAGGACTGCCCTTGAGAGAACTTGTGACTGACCCAAGGTCACCCAACTGGCTGCATGTGGAGGAGTGGGGAATCCAACCCGGTCCTCTCAGATCAGAGTCCTCATGCCTAACTACCACGCCAAGAGCAGAGAATCATACAGCTGTGACAACACACTCTCCTATTAAAGCATATGCATCAAAAATTTCAAAAACATTGCAAAATATAATTAATTTAATATAATAGGTGATGGGGGTCCAAAGTCATCAACAACTAAACATCCGGTAGATACATTCATTTCCGAAAGTCTTCATCAGGTGTGGACCAACAATTAGAATATCTTCAAACGTAATAATAAAAGTACTTCTACTATATCTGGCTGATTCAACAATGGCATTTTTTCAAAAGAAAACTGAGTCCAATAAGGTTCCAAAGTCCCAGACAAGGTTTCTGTTTAGTAAGACCCACACAAAACAAGAAGTGTCCTAAAGACAGATATAATTCGAATTGGACTCCGTTTTCTTTTGAAAAAATGCCATTGTTGAATCAGCCAGATATAGTAGAAGTACTTTTATTATTACGTTTGAAGATATTCTAATTGTTGGTCCACACCTGATGAAGACTTTTGGAAACGAATGTATCTACCGGATGTTTAGTTGTTGATGACTTTGGACCCCCATCACCTATTATATTAAATTAATTATATTTTGCAATGTTTTTGTATGTTTTTGAAATTTTTGATGCATATGCTTTGATAGGAGAGTGTGTTGTCACAGCGGTATGATTCTCTGCTCTTAACTTGTTCCATAGCTGCTGTTCCCATAGATATTGTACTCTGTATAACATGTCACACCTAAGTACCATGCCAAACAGAGAAGAAGAGAAGACTGGATTTATATCCCTCCCTGCAAACTCCTTTTCCCTTCCCCTCCCCACAACAGACACCCTGTGAGGTAGGCGGGGCTGAGAGAGCTCTTTCCCCAGCTGCCCTTGAGGGAACAGCTCTGACAGAACGCTGGCTTGCCCAAGGTCATCCAGCAGCTGCAAGTGGAGGAGTGGGGAGTCAAACCACTCCACCATCCCCACCCCCGCAGAATCCACCACCCGAGCGCTGACTACGGCGGACGATAAGCTTCACCGAGCAAGACGGCCAAGTTCAGGGTCGGCGGGAAAGCGGCTCCCTCCCCCCGGGCAGACGCCATTCCCCACCAGGCCGAAGGGGCTCCGGGCTCCGCATCCGGACTCACCGAGGGAGCCGCGGGGTGGGTGGGAAAGGCGAGGGCTTGCGGCTTCTTCTTCTTCTCCTCGGGCGCGGCGGCGGCGGCGGCGGCGGCAATGGCGGCGACCTCGGCTCAAGAAGCGGGCCAGAGAAAGAGGGGGCGTCGGAGGCCAGGAAAAAAGGGAGAGGGGGCAGCTCTCGCGAGATTTTGCGGGCTTCCGCCGGGCGGTGCTCGACTGCCCCTTCTGGCTGGCGGAAGATGTTGCTGTTTCCCCGGCTCAAAACGGGAGGTGGGGGGGGAGAGAGAACGGACATGCGCAGTTGCGCTTTGGAAAGCCAGAGCCCGCGCGTTAGGGGAGGGGAAGGTTCTGTAGAGAGAGCGACGTTTTGAGTGCGGCGCGGCCTTTAAGACGAGCAGGTTATAATTGTGGGTAAAAGCTTTTGTGTGCGTGCAGGCGAAAGCTTAGCCCCGGGATTAATAATTTTTTTGTTCTTAAAGGTGCTACTGGACTCAAAACTTCGTTCTGTTGCTTCTGTGGTCGGTCGGTCGGTCAGTCAAAAGTTTATTCGCAGTCAAAAGACCGTCACAATTGGGCAGGGAAAACGTGCAGTAAAACGTGGACAAAGAACAGGCGAACATCAAGGCTATAATGCTAAAAACACATAAATTGTTCTTTTAATCGAATATGCATTTATTTTGGCTGCATGAAGGAATGGTTATGCTTCGGTGTGATTTTAGCTCTGCAGTTCAGGACCCGAGTGCTGCATGACAGAGTGAGCTCCCGTCTCTGGGCCCAGCTCCTGCCAGCCTAGCAGTTCAAAAGCAGGAAATTGCAAGTAGATAAATAGGTACCGCTTCGGTGGGAAGGGAACAGCCTTCCATGTGCCTTGGCGTTCAGTCATGCCAGCCACATGACCATGGAAATGTCTTTGGACAGCGCTGGCTCTTCGGCTTGGAAACAGAGATCAGCACTGCCCCCGCGAGTCAGATTCGACTGGCTTTGGACCGAGGGAAACCTTTATCTTTACCAGCACTTCGTCGTTCTTAAAAATCCAGTCTCCTGTATTGAGAGTGGGCAAGGGGAGATGCCAAAAATCATCCACCAGAGAGTAACAGAGGAGGATGTTGCTGAAGCCAGCTATGCAAACGGCATCTGGGTGGAGCGGTGCATTGCTGTCCCTCAGTAGAGAATCAGTGGAGCGATTCCATTGCCTTCTCCAGAATCTAAATAAGGCCAGGTGCAAATAGGCTCTAACTGAAGGTAACCCAAGTTCAGCCCTTCCCAGTGCTAGGGTTGCCAGCCTCCAGGTGGGGCCTGGGGATCTCCCGCTTTTACAACTGATCTCCAGCTGACAGAGATCAGCTCCCCTGGAGAAAATGGCTGCTTTGAAGGGTGGACTCTATGGCATTGTACCATGCTGAGGCCCCTCCCCTCCCCAAACCCCGCCTTCTCCTGGCTCCACCCCCAAACTCCCCAGGTATTTTCCAACCTGGACTTGGCAACCCTACCTAGCGCTGCTGGAGAACCATGAGGCAAAGGTAGGATTCTCCTTAAAAAGAGATTTTGGATTGGTTCTAGGGTTGAAATCCGATGTTCATGCCAACCCCAGACCTCTGCACTGTTAGAAAGCTGAGGGATGGCCTTGCGCTGGAACACTTTCAAGGCCGGTTCAACTACAAATCCTCCTTTTGAGGTATAGAATGAGGTATGGTTCTGTATACAGTGAATGCTAAGGAAAAGGCAGTTCCAGCAAGCTGTCAAGGAGAATGGGAGAGAAGGCTGCCAACCTCCAGGTTTGGCCTGGACAACCCCCCCCCCCCCTGAATTACAACTGATCGCCAAATGACAGAAATCAGTTCCCCTGAAGAAAACAGCTACTTTGGGAGGTGTACTGTGTGGCATTATACCCTGCTGAGGTCCCTCCCCTCCCCAAACCCCACCCTCCCTGGGTTTAGTACCTAAAACATTTGGGAATTTTCCAGCCCAGAGTTGGCAACCCTAATTAGGTTATGGTTTAATAGTCAAGAAAGGAGAAACTTAGCTTGGAGCTGCCAGTCCTGGCTTGGAAAATTCCTTGAGGGCAGTGCTGGGGCGGATGCTCAGAAGGAAGGTGATTCCCTAGCGTCCAACCTCCAAAACTGCCTTTTTCATTGGATTGGGGAACTGATCTCTATAGTCTAGAGATCAGTTATAATTTCAAGAGAATTCCAGGCCCCACGGGGGGGATGGCAACCTGAAGGAACTCTAGGCATTCACATAATCAGCTCAGTAGAAAAGAAGAGGAGTCCAGTAGCACCTTAAAGACTAACAAAATCTGTGGCAGGGCAAGGAGCTTTCGTGAGTCAGAATTCACTTCTTCAGATAAGTGACAAGTGACTCAGGAAAGCTCATACTCTGCCACAAATGTTAGTCTTTAAAGTGCTACTGGACTCTTACTCTTTTCTACTGCTACACAGACTAACACAGCTACCCATTTTGATCTATAATCAGCTCAGAAATCCTTAGTACCAACAGCCCTTGAGGGTAGGCCCGGGGACTGGAACTCAGAGGTGGTGGCTTATCTGTCTGCAATTTAATTACATTCTCACTTAAGAGATGTGTGAATATGTACACATCCACTGTAAGTGAGAATTGATGTAAACTGCATTTGTAATTATAACTGTAATTTGTAATTGCAATTTGTTTATTTATGTATTTATTTTTGTTTAAATTTCATCCCCCGCCTTTAGAACCTCACCAGTTCACAAATGGTATAGCAATGAAGTTAAACAACTCGCTAAAACAGTCGATCACATCGTTTCCCCAATCTTATCCCCAGCTTTCAAACAGACGCCAAATAAACACATTCAAATAAACACAAAAAGGAATTTATTATCATTTCTGAGCTCTCCTTGCATCTCTGGTCTTCACAAAAAGAAATCCCGCAGCCTGGTAGCTTCAATCCAAGGAATGAAGGCAGACGTCCTAGTAAAGACCGTGGGCTTGTTTGGCACCTGGCAGCCGACCGGTCCAAAGCTGACAACCCCGTGGACTTCCCAGGAATCTCTCTCGATCTGACAAACAAGCGGGCCGCCAGAGTCTCCCTGAAAGAAGGAAATCCACTTTCTTGAGCCGGTGGTGATAAGAGAGGAAAGCACTGGTGTACGTGTTTAATAGTCGCACCATAAACATGGTTTTTTTTGTAATGCTTTAAAAAAAACATTGGGGCTGACGGTATTGTCAAGTGCGATGGGAGCGATTCTTGGTGCCAGATCTTCCATGAGGCCCCTGCTGTTTGTTTGGGACACCCCTTCAATCATAGCGCATGGGGAGGCACCGCTCACTGGGGAGGGAAAGGCACTCTGAACACGCTCAGAAAGAGGTGCTTATATTACCATATCATCAGCCCACAGTGGGAGGGTGAGTTGCTAAATTGGCCTGGAGATTTCCTGCTATTACAACTGATATCCAGACAACAGAGCTCAGTGCCCCCGGAGAAAATGACTGATTTGGAGGGTGGACGGTATGGCATTACATCCCATTAAGTTCTCCTTTCCTCAAGCCCCACCCTCCTCAGGCTCCACCCCCAAAATCTCCAAGTATTTCCCAACCCAGAACTGGCAACCCGGGGGGGGGGGGGGGAAGACAAGCAGTACCTGCGAGATTTAAGGGGGGGGAATTACTTCCAGGTCGAATGGTATCTAATTCAGAGTCAAACAAATCAGATCTTGTGAAGGGGTTTCACATAAGAATATAAGAAGGGCCCACGGAAGGGATCCGTGATCTGCTCAGTCCAGCATCCTGTATCACACAGTGACCAACCAGTATGGAGGGCTGACCAACAGGGCATAGAGCCCTTCCCTGGATCTGTGTCCTAGCACTGGCATTTGGGGGTCTACTGCCTCTGTACGTGGAGGTTTTCTTTAATCACCATGGCTAGTAGCCATGCATGGACTTTGCCTTCATGAATCTATCTAATATCTCCTTTCAAAGCCCCAATGTGCATAGAAGAAACTACTAGATCTTCAGGCACCAGAGATGTTCCATTCCAAATACTGAAGCAACAGTGATGGAAGGATGAACATCGGACTGCGTGGGAAGCCCCGGATCAGCTGATTTCGGTACCTGGCAAGCAGCTGGGGACTTTGGGTTGTCTCTTAATCCAGCACAGAGCATCGACGGTTGCATTTTGTTCCCCCAGAATTTCTTGTGATGACACGTGTTGAAATCTAGGACTGGTAACTTGGCCTGATTCAAAACTTCCGCCAGGGTCAAGTTTTGTTTCCCACCTTCAGTACATAAGACACAAGGAGAACATGTGTGAGAATACCTGTTACAAGAAACAGGGAGGCGCTGCTGAAAACAGCAGGGCCGCCTTGAGTGCTCCAGATTTCTGTTAATAGCACAGGCTTGTTCATAGCCACTCAGCAGGTCGCCTACACTGAGTCAGAAGCTTCTCCAGGCGATCAGAACAAGGAAGCTAATCATTTCGTAGAAAAAGAGGTGCAGGAGCTCGTTAGCATAACTCATTAGCATAACTTATTTGCATATGCCACACCCCCTGACATCACCGGAAGTGTGTCAGAAGGCAACACCCACACCACTCAGGCTCCAAAAATCTCCAGGTCTTTCCCAACTCAGAGCTGGCGAGCCAGCTTTACACTTGGACTAAAGAGACTCTAGGTTTCCTTTGCTCTTGCAGGGAAGCTTCCCTACCACAAGCATGGAAATACAGATCAAGTTAGTCTGCTTTTGCTTTTTCCCACAGCGCATCACCATATGTGCCCGCTCCTGGGCTCGTTACTCCCGGAACGGCGTTCCTGTGCGTTCCGTCTCGAAATGACCCCTGAAGCTAATTTTGCATCGTGTGTCGGGCACAGGTGGTATTAAATAAACTGGGCCTGCTGGTGCGGTTATGCTGGATGGTTCTTTACAGCCGCCGCCAGTGACATGAAGCGTGGCAGGAAAACTCAGAAGTGTCGTGATATCAAGATACAAGATAAATTGCACTGGCATCTTATAAAGAGGGGCAGGACACAGGGCTGCCACTTTGGGCAGGAGGCCTGTCTGTCTCCGATTGTGTAAATTCCATCCTGTCATTAATGCACTTCTTATTCCCTTCTCTGCCATCTGGGATTGCACACACACAGTTCTCCACACTCAACCGGCGCTGTTTTTTCACTGCTTCCAAAAGGGGGGAAAATTGGATCACAGTTTAAAAAAAAAAAAAAACCAGTGCAGAAAAAGGGAGCAGGAAGGGACCTCAGAGAAAAATCAGTTAAGACGGGTCACTTCCTCAGACTTCTGTTCCTAAGTTCTACCTCACGGACTCTGGGCGCAGTCTTTCAATGAAATGCCCCCCCCCCAAGGAATTTTTTGCCTTTTATTAGTTCTCATTTATGTCCTCGGATGGCTTTCTTTGTGCATTCGCCCACTCATCAGCTAAAAAGGGTTGCCGCTGCTATCTTCTGATGATGCGACTGAGAAACTGGTGTCTTAAAACCGCGGGAGGTCCTTAGAACTCAGGATCTGAAAGCATCATGTAATGCTTTGATTCTTTTCAGACTTTTAGGACGGGTGCTCAGGTTTGCTCAGTGATGATTGGCCAGCACTTCCATCCATAACAAGATCTCCTCCTCCCTCCCCAAGCCAAAATTTCAGTTTAACATAACTTTAAAAATATGTATATATAAAGCCCCAAAGAAATATGGACCCCTTTTTTTAAAAAAAAGATGACATATGGCAGGGATTGCAATAATCTTTGTGTGATTTTGTGTGTCTTTTGCTTGGACCTGGATGTAGGGCTGCCAGCCCCCAGGTGGGGCCTGGAGATCTCCCGCTTTTACAAGTGATCTCCAGCTGACAGAGATCAGCTCCCCTGGAGAAAATGGCTGCTTTGAAGGGTGGACTCTATGGCATTGTACCCTGCTGAGGCCCCTCCCCTCCCCAAACCCCGCCCTCTCCTGGCTCCACCCCCAAAGTCTCCAGGTATTTTCCAACCCAGACTTGGCAACCCTACCTGGATGGCCTAGGATACCCATATCTGGTTTCAGAAGCGAAGCGGGTCAGCCCTGGTTAGTATTTGGATGGGAGACCACCAAGGAAGTTCAGAGGTTACTGTTCAGAGGCAGGGAGGAGCTGGACAGAGAGAAGCCATGAGAGTGATGTAGCAGAAGCCAACCTTCTTTGCTTGATTGTCTGAATACAAACTTAGTAGAAGTTCTGTTAATGAGGCCTTTATAGCTACTTGCTCCTCCAGCTGAGAAACAGAAGGAAAACCAGGGGTCATTTGGAGCAGGAGTAGGGTTGCCAACCTCCAGGTGGGGCCTGGGGATCTCCTGCTTTTACAACTGATCTCTAGCTGACAGAGATCAGCTCCCCTGGAGAAAATGGCTGCTTTGAAGGGTGGACTCCATGGCATTGTACCATGCTGAGGCCCCTCCCCTCCCCAAACCCCACCTTCTCCTGGCTCCACCCCCAAAGTCCCCAGGTATTTTCCAACCCGGACTTGGCAACCCTAAGCAGGAGCTAGGGGGAGCTCAGCTTCAGGAGTTGGTGCCAGCCCCCCCCCCCCAGGGGAATGCCTGCTTGTGTCCTGGCTGCAGCAAAATGACCCCGTCCCCTGGAAAGGTCCTTGTTCCTCTGACCAGCCTTCTGAAGGCTTCAGCCACTACTGAAGCGATCCTCCCAGAATAATGGTATTTCTGAGGCTTGGATTAGTAGCTGTCCCCTCTCTGCCAGTTCTTTCTTTCTTTCTTTCTTTCTTTCTTTCTTTCTTTCTTTCTTTCTTTCTTTCTTTCTTTCTTTCTCTCTCTCCCTCTCTCTCTCTCTCTCTCTCTTTTTCTTGCCTTCTGACATACTTCCGGTGATGTCAGATGGTGCAGCATATGCAAATAAATTAAGCTAATAAGTTATGCTAATGAACTCCTGCACCTCTTTTTCTACGAAATGACCCCTGAGGAAAACGATAATGCAAAATAAAAATGCACAGCTGTTGGCAAGGAATTTGGGTTTTGACGATGCCGAATTTTTAATTATTCTCCCTCCTCAGTGCCAAATCTCTGACTTCAGTCACATGCTGCTGTTTTAAATGGAGCCAAAAATAGAAAATAGGTCCATAAGGGACGCAGACTGCTTCTCATATATATATGCATAGTGTAAAGTAAAGGATTTAGACCTGGGAGCTCTGGGTTCAGATCCCAGATTCAGAGCAGCCATGGGCTGGTCACTGTATCTCAGCCTAGCCTACCTCGCACGGTTGTTTGGTTGATGATAAAACAGGATGGAGGATGCCCTGAACTCTTTGCCAGAAGGGTGGATAACACTGTAACAGTCCAGATCAGTTTCCAGGTGTTTATCCATCTTATCACTGACATTATACCTCTTGTTCCTCCCCAGCCGGTCACCCAGCAAAAATGTCCAGGGTGGAGAATGGTATCTGAACTCGGCAGACATGCATAGCGGACGAACTTGTTGGCCACAATGTCTTCCACGGGCTTGACCAAAGCAACGTCATGCTCGAGCTCACTTAGCTGAGGATAGCGAAAGTTTTCATGCCGGTAGATTCGCTTCACCCGGTAGCTTCGCTCGGTAGATTCAGGGTAACTGAGGTGGTGTTTGCCCAGAAGAATGCGCCAGTTTGTAACATCTTCCGCCTCCCCCCTAAAATAAAAAGAATTAGGATACAGTTGGGGATGTGGTACGGTCTCTTGGGGATTCCCCCCCATTTTTCTCTGCTTCATTTTTGTCTGCTCTCGGCACTGAAAGGGCTGAGCCGGGAGAAGGGTCCCAGAAAAGCCAAGCCTAGGAAAGTTTATTCACTCAGAGCCGAACCAGACAAAATTCTGCGAGTTCTGTGACCAAAGCTTTTAAAGAACATAATTATCAGGTTGGGGGGACCTAAAGGGGACTGGGATCGTAGCGGGATGGGGGTAAGTGTGCCACTGTCTTCCCATTTTAAAATAGGGGAGACACTGTCTTCCATATTGGGATAACACAGACAGGAGTAATGGTGGAAAGTGCCGTCAAGTCACAGCAGACTTATGGAGACCCTGTGCGTTTTCAAGGCCAGAGACATTCAGAGGTGGCTCATCATTGCCCACCTCCAAATAGCAACCCTGGACTTCCTTGGTGGTCTCCCATCCAAGTAGTAACTAGGGCCATCCCTGCTTTGCTTTCGAGATCTGACGAGATCGGGCTGGGCTATCCAGGTCAGGGCTTAATTACTGGAAGTATCATATTTTCGTCCCTTTCCTTCTAGGACTTGCCAGCAGGCCTGGGGGAAATGATAGGTAAAGGTTTCCCTTGCTTGAAAGCCAGTCGAATACGACTCTAGGGTTGCAGTGCTCATCTCCGTTTCCAAGCCGAAGAGCCACCGCTGTCCAAAGACGTTTCTGTGGGCATGTGGCCAGCATGGCTTGATGCCGAGGCGCACGGAATGCTGTTACCCTCCCACCAAAGTGGTACCCATTTATCTACTTGCAATTTCTTGCTTTCAGACTGCTAGGTAGGCAGGAGCTGGGGCCAGAGACAGGAGCTCACTCCGTCATGCGGCACTTGGGTCTCGAACGGTTGAGCTACCGACCTTCCGGTCTGCAGCTCAGCATCTTAATCTCTGAGCCACCGTGGCCCCATCCTGTCCATTTAACAGAGTCTGGATTTGTGGAAATAGGCAGGAGCTGAAGTTTTTTCATGCCACGAAGGTCAATAACGTCACCTGGTAAATAAATAACATCCCAATAAGCCTCTTTTAAAGAGTCTCCAGGCAGTTCACAACCATACTTCCTTCCCCCAAGGAGCTCCGGGGTGTATACCTGTTTGCCACATCCTGCATTTTATTATTATATGTACACAAGGGGAGGCCCGCAAGAAACTTGCGGGGAGGGGGCATTTCCTTCATCTTGCTGGGCCCGCCGCTCACCCCCCCCCCACGGGCTCCCAGCAGTAGGATACTTCCGGGGGGCAGGTGAGCCTCTCTCTCCTCCATCCCTCCTCCCTCCCTGAAAACAGCGGTGGCTGTGTGCCGAGCCTCCTCCCCCCTCCCTCCCCCAAAATTGGCGGCAGCAGCTGCGCGCCAAGCCTCCTCTCCTCCCTCCCCAAAAATCGGTGGCAGCCACGCGCCGAGCCTCCTCCCTCCCTTCTCCCTCCCCCTCCCTTCCCAAAAATTGGCAGCAGCAGCAGCTGCGTGCCGAGCCTCCTCTCCTTCCTCCCTTCCCCCTCCCTCCCTGGAAATAGGTGGTGGCGGCTGTGTGCCGAGCCTCCTCCCCCCTCCCTCCCCGAAAACAGCGGCGGCGAGGCCCACCGCCCACCGAGCCTCCCCCCAGCCAAAGCTTTCCCCCCAAAAGTTTTTTAACATTTAGGATTTTTCTGCACACGGGGGGAGTGCCCCACGTGTGTAGAAAAAATCCCCTTCCCCCCAAGTGCCCCCCCCTCCCAAGACCGCTAGTCTTTATCCATTCCAGACCTGGGACCCACTGAGCTGCAATCATGTGATAGGAAATCACGTGACCTCAGAGTCATGTGGTGAAGGGGGGGACAGAGTTACAACTTCACTGGCTTCAAGGCTAGGACTGCAGGCAACAGAGAACCAGGGTCAGGACAAGAAACACAAGCAGAGCCTCAGGAGATACATCATAGCAAACAACAAGTCAAGAGTCAGAGACACAGGCTGATCCTCTCACCTGCCGATTGACCCCACCTGGAATGACCCTCGGCATGCACACCAAGAGAACCGGTGTGTTACCCCTGTTTCTACTACACACATTAGGAATAATAGCTTTTCCCCAAAGGCAGTGAAACTGGCAGCTCCATAAGGGCTCACAACTAGGGTTGCCAAGTCTTACCGTTTAAAAAGCGAGGGAGTCCTGGCCCCTCTCCAGGAGTCCGGGGCGCGCGCGAAGTGCACGTGCGCCAGGATGACATCACCCAGAAGTGATGTCATCACGCTGGGCACGTTGCCGGGGTGACACTCTGGTAAGTGCCCTAAAATTCTATGGTACCATAGAGTTGTCAGGAAGATTGCTAGAGCGTCGCCCTGGCAACATGCCCAGCGTGATGATGTCACTTCCAGGTGACGTCATCACGCTGGACACGTCGGCCTGATTGGGCCACTTCGGAGTGGGGTTCCCTCTGCCGGCCGGATTCGGACTGGCGGATTGGGGACCCCTTTAGTGGGGGAATCCCCGCCACCCGGCGGGACTTGGCAGCCCTCCTCACAACCCAACTGATGGGGCTCCACTCCATGACCCACCTGATGACTCTTTAGTGCTGCGATCGCACACACTAAATAATGCACTTTCAATCCACTTCCAATGCACTTTCCAAATGGATTTTACTGAGGGCGATTCTGCATCTAGCATTCACTCCACGTTTTCTCAACTGGGAGGGGAAAATGCGGCTCAAAACCACATCCAGATGCCTTGGGGCAACATCGTACTGACTGCAAAGTCACCCCTGAACGGCCATGAAACAGCCATAAATCTATGCAGAAGGTACAATAAAATCCGATGATCAAGGGAAGCGAAAGCAGCATGGAGCGTGGAGGCTACCATAAAATCCAGTGATCAAAGGAAGCGAAAGCAGCATGGGGTGGAGGCTACCATAAAATCTGATGATCAAAGGAAGTGAGAGCAGCATGCAATGCAGAGGGGAATTTTTGTTCCAACATGGGTTTCGTAAAACAACAAAGGGTGAAGCCAATGCAGAATCAGCCTGTGTGAACTGGCAAAATCCAGTTGGAAAGTGCACTGGAAGTGGAACTGAAAGTGCATTATTTAGTGTGTGTGACTGCAGCCTGGTTGAAGACCACTGGTGGGTTAAACTGAGACAGCACAGCTGTCCTGAGGCCACCCAGTGATTTGGACCCAGTCTTCTCAGCCCTAGCCTACCATATTGCCAAGATCACTGCAGACGGTGACTGCAGCCATGAAATTAAAAGACGCCTGCTCCATGGGAGGAAAGCAATAGCAAACCTAGACAGCATAATAAAAAGTAGAGACATCACCCTGCCAACAAAAGTCTGTATGGTCAAAGCAATGGTATTCCCAGTAGTAAATGTATGGCTGCGAGAGTTGGACTATAAGGAAGGATGAGTGATGAAGAATAGATGTGTTTGAATTATGGTGCTGGAGAAGACTCTTGAGAGTCCCTTGGACTGCAAGGAGATCAAATCAGTCAATCCAAAAAGAAATCAACCCTGGAAGGCCAGAAACTGAAGCTGAAGCATGGTCCATGGGGTCGTGAAGAGTCAGACTCGACTGAGCAACTGAACAACAGCAACAAAACCACACGGGAGCTGATTCCCAGTTTACAACTTGTACGGTTGCCAACACCAGGTTGGGAAATTCCTGGTAGGGTTGCCATCTTCCTGGTAGTGGCTGGAGATATCCTGCAAGTACAACTGATCTTCAGCCCATGGCCACTTTGAAAGGCAGACTCTATGGCCTTAGACCACATTGAAGTCCCTCCTCCCCCAAACCCCACCCTCCTCAGGCTCCACCCCCAAATCTCCAGGTATTTCCCAACCCACAGCTGGCAACCCTAGTTCCTGGAGATTTGGGAGTGGAGCCTGGGGTGGGTGGGGTTCGGGGAGGGGAGGGATCTCAGTCAGGTATATAATCCCATAGATCCCACATTCCAGGGTAGCCGTTTCCTTCAGGGGACCTGATCTCCATGGGCTGAAGATCAGTTGTAATTCTGGGACATCTCCAGGCCCCACCTGGAAGTTGGCAGCCCTATTTACAAGTTACAATACAAGGCAGGGAGACATTTTAAAAAGGCATACTGTTTTGCATGCGCTGTCCACGGAGTGGCCAACCTCCAGGTGGGGCCTGGGTGTCTCCCACTTTTACAACTGATCTCCAGACTACAGAGAGCAGTTCCCCTGGAGGAAATGGCGGGCGGGGGGGGGGGGCTTCTATGGCAATATACCATTCTGAAGTCCCTCCCTTCCCCCAGACCTCACCATTTCCAAGCTCCACCCCCCCCCCCCCCATCCGCCCAGATCTCTAGATATTTTCCAGCCCAGGGCTTACAACTCTAGGAGTCCACAACACTTTTAAACCGATCTCTGGTTTATCTCAGGAGTTCCCAACTTTTTTGAGCCTGCAGAAACACTTTTGAAATTCTGACACAGGTCGGTGGGCACAACTGCAAAATGGCTCCCTCGGGCAGTGGAGACACTAAAAGTCGGGAGAGGGAGGTTATGCATAACTGTGACCACAGCTCTTCAGCATTTCAGGCAGAAACTTGGTTCAACAGGATGCCTTTAAAATCTGCACAGCCTATTAGAAGCCCTGCTAGGCAAAGATCCCACTTGGCCCTGCCCAATTTCAAAAGGCATTTGGCGGGCACACATACACACACACACTCCGGTTGGGGACCCCAGGTGTATCTACTTCCAGGGATCCAGGCAAAAATGCAGCACTTACTTCTGGAAGCAGTGAGCGGCAGTGAGGACCCAGCGTTTGTGAATGAGGGTGCCGCCACAGACATGAACAAATTTATCACTTGGTTTAGCGCGAGTCTGGGGAGAGGAAAACAAGAGAAACCGCACATGTCAGTCACAGGGAAGACTGGGAACGGGGCCAAAGCAACCTCACTTGGATTCGGGAGGTGTCAGGTGCTGTAGGCCTCAAAGCCAGGACCTGGGTTTTCTTCAGTTTGCTATCGGAGCTGCCTGTAGAGACAGCCGCAAGGGCCAATCTCATCTGGTCCCACAGCACCACCCCTCAAGATGGCCACCGGAGGAACAACACACCACCAGGCATGTCATCTGAGACCAGCTGACTGAAAGGGCCAATGAGATCAGCCCTGAAGGTATAAAGCTGTTACTTCTGTGGTGGGTTTTCAGACTGGGCAGCTTGTTAGTGGAAGTAGTGGAAGTTGACTGCTGCCTGAATTTGACCGAGTGTCTCGCCTTTGTCTTTGCCTGCCATATAGGTTCTGGCCTGGCCATGACACCCCATTTGTGTGCGTTGGTTTATTCTCATGTGGTGGAGTCCCCACTGTTGAGTTCTGTTGGCCGGTTGGAGATGTAGACGGCATGAACTCCCTTCTCCTGAAAACCGCTGCTCCCATCCCTCTATCACCTCACTAATAAACGGATGTTGTTTTGAACACATCCATCTCTGCTGTGTGAACCTATGAACAGGAACCTGAATGAATACCCTAATCCTGACTTGAAAGGAAGAGGGAACATCCCACCTTGCCCACTTCATCTCCAGTGTGACTTGGGCTATTCTACTGTGACTGAATCGTCTTGGCAGTGAGGAGAAGCGCCTGCCCGCCAACTGCGTTGTGGATATTAAGGTTCCTCCGTGAGGGAACATTCCAGCATTTTGTATATTGGACACTGAGAGAGGAAGGAGCCCACCTGCCTCAAAATACAATCTCTCCCTGTCCACCTGCCAACCTCCAGGTAGTGGCTGGAAATCTCTTGGGATTACAACTGATCTCCAGGAGACAGAGAACAGCTCGCCTAGAGAAAATGGCTGCTTTGGAAGGCAGACTCTTATGGCATTATACCCCATTGAAGTCCCTCCCATCCCCTCCCCTCGCCAAACCCCGCCCTCCTCAGGCTCCACCTCCAAAATCTCCAGGTATTTCCCAACTTGGACCTGGCAACCCTATCTTGGACCCTGGCACCAGACATGTTTTGGGTTTTTTCAGGGGTCATTTCGTAGAAAAAGAGGTGCAGGAGCTCATTAGCATAACTCATTTGCATATGCCACAGCCCCTAACATACCGGAAGTGTGTCAGAAGGCAACACCCACCCCTCAGGCTCCACTCCACAGGTGAGTGAAACTGACCTGCTCTTCCTCCATTCCCTTCCCCATCCAATACTTTGTGCAATAAAAAGAAGCATAAAGAACACACCCTCATTCTCTTCCTGCTCCCTTGAAACCACCAGGTTTCAAGTAGACTTGAGATACCCAGGACATGTGCACCACCCATCCCTTCCCCTTCCCCTCCCCACAACAAGACACCCTGTGAGGTAGGTGGGGCTGAGAGAGGTCTTTGGAGAACTGCTCATGAGAGAACAGCTCTGAGAGAGCTTGTGACTGGCCCAAGGTCACACCAGCAGCTGCATGTGGAGGAGTGGGGAATCAAACCCGGTTCTCCCAGATTAGAGTCCAACTCCTGACCACTACACCAAACTGATGGGGTGGAAGCTGCTGAAGGGTTGGTGAAATTTCTCCAGTACTTATGTGCCATGTGCCCCGATAAAAAATGGTATACTTAGAAAATTCATATGCCACCTTGAGCAAGTCTCTGGAAAAGCAGCCCACAGTCATAAAAGGAACAATGATAAAACTATCAATATTAAAACAAAACATTAAAAACAATAAAGACCCTAGCAGGGCTTTCCCCGGGGCGCTGTGCCTCTGCACTGCTCGGGGAAGCCGAGGAGGGGGCGGGGCTTGGTCATGTGCCCGCCCCCTGGGCTCCTCACTCCCGGAGCTGCGCTCCTGTGCGCTCCCGCTCCATCGGACCCCTGGGTTTTTTTTAAAAACCACTATTTTCCACATTTCTACCTGTAAAGAGACCTGCCAAGGCCAGGAATGGGGCCTTGCTTCGTTGCCAGATATGATCTTTGCAAATATGTTGGGCTGGAAGTAAGCAATGCCACAGTTCTGGGGCCAGTCTGAAACAGAAAAGAAGGAGAAGATCAGCAACAACAGAAGAGCACCATCCACAGACAACTGAAATGTTTGTCACCTGTCTTCCCAGGGGTATTCAGCTGTCGTGGGCCATAGCCCTGCGAAGTCGTGCAAAGCGCTTGCATTCTAGGGTGCGTAGCGTGGAGTGGGATCACGCCTTCTTGCCCACAGGGACAGACTTCAGCAGAGACCGGTGTAAAAATGTATCAGCGTAGCCAGGATTTTTCAATTTGGGGGGGCCTTTTAAAAAGCCGGGGGGGGGGGAGACTGAAATTCATGCATGGCCCCTGCTTCTCCCCCAAAGCATTTAAAGGGTCCCTTTAAATGCTCTGAGAGAGAAGTGGAAGGAGGCCGCGTACCCACCTGAACTCAGCTTGGAGTGCAGGTACATGCGGGGCCTCTAGGGTTGCCAAGTAGGGTCGACTTACTGGCGGGGGGGAGTTGTTCTCCCCCCGGGAGCTCTTCTGGTGTGTGCGCTTTGCGCGCGCGCCACGGCGACGTGATGACGTCACCCGGAGGTGACGTCATCACGTTGGGGGCGTTGCCAGGGCAACGCTCTGGCAATCGCCCCAAAAACTCTGTGGTATCATAGAGTTTTGAGGCGATTGCCAGAGCGTCGCCCTGGCAACGCCCCCAACGTAATGACGTCACCTCCGGGTGACATCATTACACGGGGGAAGTCGTCCTCACCGGACGACTTCTGGGGTGGGGTTCCCCCCGCTGGCCGAATGCCGGCCGGTGGATCGGGAACCCCTATAGCAGGGGATCCCCCGTCCCCCGGGCTGACTTGGCAGCCCTAGGGGCCTCCCCACTGCTTCTCCCCAAAAGTCAGGGGCCTTGGGAGGACGTGGGGGGGGCAGGTCCCAGCGGGCCCCACTGTAGCTACAGGCCTGGCATAGCCTTCCCCCCGCCTTCTTGTAGTGGTTGTGATCCTACATAGGACTCCATGTAGGGATTAATCTGTATGCACAGATGCCTGGGGGCAAAGCCAGTGGATACTGCCCTGTTCCCCCTTGCATGTGGAGAGTAGGGTTGCCAGCTCCAGGTTGGGAAACACCTGGAGATTTTGGGGGTGGAGCCTGAGGAGGGCAGGGTTTGGGCAGGGGAGGGACTTCAACGGGGTACAATGCCATAGAGTCCACCTTCCAAAGTGGCCGCTTTCTCCAGGTAAACCGATCTCTGTTCCTCGGAGATCAGTTGTAATCCCAGGCGATCTCCAGCCACCACCCGGAGGTTAGTAACCCTAGTGGAGAGTTGTATGCACTTAGAATAACTAAACAGGCCTTGTCTGTGCATTTATTTGCATCTATTTTATATCCTGCTTTTCACCCCAATTGGGGTCTCAAAGTCGGGTTGCCAGCCTCCAGGTGGGGCCTGGGGATCTCCTGCTTTTACAACTGATCTCCAGCTGACAGAGATCAGCTCCCCTGGAGAAAATGGCTGCTTTGAAGGGTGGACTCTCTGGCATTGTACCATGCTGAGGCCCCTTCCCTTCCCTAACTCCGCCCTCTCCCAGATCCACCCCCAAAGTCCCCAGGTATTTTGCAACCCAGACCTGGCAACCCTATCTCAAAGTGGCTTAACATGGTTCTTCCCTCCGCCATTGTCTCACAATGACCCTGTGAGGCAGGCCAGGCTGCAAAATTGTGATGAGCCCAAGGTTACCCAATGAGCTTCCATGGTAGAAGCAGAGATTCAAACCCGGGTCGACAAGGCCCTAGTCCGCTGATGTATCCCCTACACCACGCTGGCTCTGTGACTCACACCCTTTACATAAGGTTTGTTTTTGAAAGGCTTGAGGTGGCCTTTCACGATGGAAAGATGTTTGCTTCATTTATTAATACTGGGCCCCTTTGCGTGTAAGAGCCCCTGCAGGGCAGTCCCACCCCAAGTGGTACTGTGTGCAAAACAAGCAGGGTTGCCAGCCTCCAGGTGGGGCCTGGGGCTCTCCCGCTTTTACAGCTGACAGAGATCAGCTCCCCTAGAGAAAACTGTAGCCAAAAAAACAGCTCATAGACTGTTACACAATGTATATATTTTTTACTCTGGAGTAAAAATTACTTTCTCAGTACAGTTAGTTGTTTATGCAACTTTGTAAGCCTTGGGGGGTTTTTTTGCTACAATTTATAAATCACCATATTTCTATTGTTGTTACTCACCCCCTGGAGAAAATGGCTGCTTTGAAGGGTAGACTCTATGGCACTGTACCATGCTGAGGAGGCCCAGGGCTCATTTCCAGCTGGAACGCGCCGGAACGCTGTTCCGGCAGTAACAAGCCCGGGAGCAGTAAGCCCCACCCCCAGCAGTCCTCCCAGCAGCCCCCTGCCTTCCCTGGCCCCCCTGCCTCGGCTGGTGAGTCAGGGCAGGCTGTTGAAGGAGCGGGGAGGCATAGGATACAATAGGAGATTGTGCTGCTGCTGCAGCAGCATGAACCCAGAGAAGGAGTTTAAGCTTTAAACCCCTTCTCTCTGGTATCATAGAGTTTTGAGGCAATTGCTAGAGCATCGCCCTGGCAATGTGCCCGGCATGATGACATCACTTCTGGGTGACGTCATCACACTGGGGCAGTCAGCCCGATTGAGCCAGTTCGGGGGTGGGGTTCCCTCCGCCAGCCGAATCCGGGCCGGTGGAATGGGGACCCCTTTAGCGAGGGATTCCCTGCCCCCCAGGTGGACTTGGCAGCCCTAAGGGTGGACTCTATGGCATTGTACCATGCTGAGGCCTCTCCCCTCTCCAAACCCCACCCTATCCCAGATCTACCCCCAAAGTCTCCAGGTATTTCCCAAACTAGAGCTGGCAAACCTAGATGCAGGGGAGAGAAGAACTGGTGAAAGATGGGGGGAGAACACTTTGCAAAGAGATCAAGCTGGTAGGTGAGGGAAAGAAAACAGCATGCGCCGTGTTGAGGAGGAAACTGAAAAAGAGTGGAGGGAAGACAGGAAGGGTAGGTAACCAGAGAGGGAAGAAGAGTAGGAAGTGGCAAGGTTGCCAGTTCCTCCCAGGCCACTGGCAGTCTCGTAGGGTTGCCAGCTCCAGGTTAGTAAAGTCCTGGAGATTTGGGGGTGGAGCCTGGGGAGGACAGGGATGGCAGTGGGGGGGGGGTACAATGCCATAGAGCAGGGGTGTCAAACTCATTTCTTATAAGGGCTGGATATGACATAAATTAGACTTTGTCAGGCTGGGCCACATGTGTCATAAAATGTAATGCCAGGTAGCAGAGATATAAACTCTGATAAAGTCAAATCTGACCGGCATAAGAAATAAGTTCGACTCCCCTGCCATACAGTCCACCCTCCGAAGCATGCATTTGCTCCAGGGGGGACTGATCTCTGTATTCTGGAGATGATCTTTGTAATTCTGTGGAGATCCCCAAGGCCCCACTTGGAGGCTGGCATCCCTATCTGAGTGGAAGGTATAGGATGCACTCACTCACTCTCTCTCTCACACACACACACACACAAGTCCTCGTGGGATTTTTGGTTTTCCAGATCTTTGAGAAAGATTTCAAAATGCATCTTCAAGAAACATTATGTTTTTTGTAAAGCTGCTTTTGAATTGTCATGCACTTCATTCAGAACCTCAGATGTGGCTACAGAAGGGTGGGGGGAGCCAATGTTCAAACCAGCCCCCGTAGGTGTCCCTTTAAAAGCAGTTGGGTCTGCAGGAATGACCCCATGATAATGTTTCTCTCTCTCCATGCATTAAGCTTTGCCTGCCATGTCTGCATCATAAACTTCTATTAAAGGGACAGAAGCAGGCCAAATCAGTGTTTCGGGTCAGGAGAGGCTTTGGCCCAAAGTCCCAGGTTCAATCCCCAGCATCTCCAGTTAAAAGGATCAAAAAGTAGGTGATGTGAAAGGCCTCAGCCTAAGACTGCCAGTCTGTTAGGATTGCCAGCCTCCAGGTGGGGCCTGGAGATCTCCCATTTTTACAACTGATCTCCAGCTGACAGAGATCAGCTCCACTGGAGAAAATGGCTGCTTTGAGGGGTGGACTCTGTGGCATTGTACCATGCGGAGGCCCCTCCCCTCCCCAAACCCCGCCCTCCCTGGCTCCACCCCCAAAGTCTCCAGGTATTTTCCAACCCAGACCTGCCAACCCTAGTCTGAGTAGACAGTACTGACCCTGATGGACCAAGGGCCTGATTCAGTACAAGGCCGCTTCATATATTCATATATGTTCTGTTAGATTAGGGCTGCCAAGTCAGCCTGGGGGGCGGGGGATCCCCCGCTACAGGGGTTCCCAATCCGCTGGCCAGCATTCGGCCGGTGGGGGGAACCCCACCCCCTTCCCCAGCGTAATGACGTCACCCGGAAGTGATGTCATCACGTTGGGGACGTTGCCGGGACGACGCTCTAGCAATCGCCCCAAAACTCTATGGTACCATAGAGGGCGTTGCCCTGGCAATGCCCCCAACGTGATAATGTCACTTCCGGCGACATCGTTGCACTGGGGAAGCTCCCAGCGGCAGGAGGACTCCCCCCCCCCCCCCGCCGGTAAGGAAAAAGGACTTGGCAACCCTATGTTAGATTCAATTTCTTTTCAAAGCCTGTAGCCTTTTTGAAACTTTTGGCAATACTCTGCCCAACTGGTCCTGGCTTTCAGTGTTCCAGCCAGTAGGACAAAGGCACCAAGGGGACTGACAAGCCTTCTAAAATGATTACATCCGGGTTTTTTAAAATATCAGATAGCAAAAAAAAAAAAAAAACCCTTTACATGCCCCACCCACAGCTGTGTGGGAACCACTTTCTCAAGGCGCATTCTCACACTGGTTGGGCATATGCGCCGGTAACCGCATTGGCAAGGCCTTTCTTACCCAGTCAGCTTCCAGCCGGGAAGAAGACCGATCAGGGAAAAAAGACGCGCACCGTGGATGGCACCCATCCGCTCACTTGTTTTTAGGGTTGCCAGGTCTGGGTTGGAAAATACCTGGAGACCTTGGGGTGGATCCAGGAGAGGGCGGGGTTTGGGGAGGGGAGGGGCCTCAGTAGGAGTCGTTTAGTAGAAAAGGAGGTGCAGGGGCTCATTAGCATAACTCATTAGCGTAACTTAATGTGCATATGCCACCCTCCCCCATCTTGCTTTGCTTCCCCAGTCGGCCTGCCAAGGTGGGCCGGCTGGGAAAGCAAAAAAAAAGAAGAAGATGAGGAGACATCTTTTAATACCTCTTCTTTGCTTCCGCTGCCAGCCTGACAAGCAGAGGGGAGGCTTTTAAAGATGCCTCCCCAACCTTTCTTAGCTTCCCCAGCCAGCCCGCCTTAGAAGAAAGTTTGGGGAGGCATCTTTAAAAGCCTCCCTTTCTCTTGCTCAGGCGGCCTGCCAAGGCGGGCTGGCGGGGGAAGCAGAGAGAAGGGGTTTAAAGTTTAAATCCCATCTCTGTAGTGTTCCTTTGCTGCAGAAGCACAATTTCTTATTGTATCCTGTGGCCCCATAGGATACACGTGCCCAGTGTGATGGTGTCACTTCCGGGTGACGTCATCATGGCATATGTGCACAAAGCTCGCACGCATAAGTCCCGGAGCAGGGACAGGAGTCCCCCGCCGTTAAAAAGGTAAGGCTTGGCAACACTATCTACCCTCCAAAGCAGCCATTTTCTCCAGGGGAGCTGATCCCTGTCAGCTGGAGATCAGTTGTAAAAGCGGGGGATCCCCAGGCTCCACCTGGGGGCTGGCAACCCTTCCTGCATCCCCCGTGGTGTCTTCTCCCCCATCCCTTCCCCATTTATGCTCCCGAAACATACATCCTCCTGTTTACGGCACTCGTTTCTGCACACCCCTCAAAATGCCACTCACGGTTCTATTCCCTCCCACAATGTCTTGATCACTGTTTGAGGTTTATCTCAGGCTACCCTGCAGGGTTCGAACTCTCCTCCATCTTGGCAGAAATCGACCCTCCAGCTTCTGCTGTGAGGATCTTTAAATCCACGCAGGGAAGGGCTTCCGTGGCTTATTAGATCGATCTATAGCTGAACGGAGCCCTGACCTGGAAGGCCCAGGCTAGCCAGCTCTTGTCAGATCTCGGAAGGCAGGCAGAGTCAGCCTTGGTTAGTAATTAAATGGGAGGCCGCCAAGGAAGCCCAGAGTCGCTGTGCAGAGGCGGGCAATGGCAAGCCACCTCTGAACAACTCGTGCCTTGCAAACCATGCGGGGTCGCCAGAAGTCGGCTGTGACTTGATGGCATTTTCCACCTCCACCGTATAACTGAATGACGGCAGTCGCTGCAAAGTGATCTGTAATGGTGACCGTCCTAAGGTAAGAAAGACACTGTTGTGTACTAAGACCGCGGTCGCCTGGTCTCTCGTAATGGCGACTGCCACATGGTCAGCGCACATGGTCAGAATCTACCTGAGCTTCGGCCAGGTAGAACAATAGCCAGTCGGATCCTGAGCAACCACCAATTACGAGCCCAGGTCTCCCGCTGGGGGACCTATGAACGGCAACCACGGACTTAAGGTCCTATCAGGTCTTGGGGGCAAGGTCGGGGCATTGTCTCCGGCCGGCATAAAAGAGGGCTCTGAGCCCGGGGTTTCTCATCTTCCATCTGACCCTCAATAAAGAGCTTTGTTATGAAATCACTACCACTCGCCTCCCGACTCCAATACTTTCCAGACACCCTCTTCCCAAACATACTTCCATGGAAGGTTTGGGAGTCGCTGCAGCTCAAGGGAGGGAGAGCGGGGTCGCAGAACCAATCAGCAGCGATAACCTCCTCAGCCTCAGTTGCCGACATGACATTCTCTGCTGGGCTGGTGCTGAGAAATGCTCCAGCTCGCTCCGTGAAATCACACCCAGATAATGGGCTGAATTAATATCAGCTTAACCGCACGTTTGCAGCCCGATCCGATGCAGTAATGGGGATTTGCCCGAGGGAAAGCAACGACTGAGCCCAAGAGGCCCATTGCTCTGTCTGCTTCAATTCATCGAATCAAAGAGTTGATATCTCCAGGGTCATCTAGTCCAACCCCCTATACAATGCAAGAAATTCACAATTACCTCCCCATCCTCGCAATGACCGCTGTTCCACGCCCAGAAGATGACAAAAAAAACCTCCAGGATCTCCAGCCAAACTGGCCTGGAGGAAAATTGCGTCCTGACCCCAAAGTGGCGATCAGCGTTTCCCTGGGCGTGTAAGAAAGGGCCACGGGAACTAAGCATGGAGGCAACCCTTCCTGCCCTCTTTCTCATGATCTGTCCTTAGGCACTGGAGCCACGTTAGGAGAGGGAAAGAAATATAATCTTTGCGCCCGTCCCTAAATCATCGTCACGACCCTTCCAAAGAGATTCCGTCAGTTCCCCGGCTTACCTAAATCCAGAAGTTTGGGAAGAAATACCTTCTGCGGCAGGGACGCCTTTGCCAAAGACAGGGCCAAAACCAGGACAAGGAGACTGCCCCGAAACATTGCCAGAGGCTTGATCCGAAGAGCGCACAAAGGAAGGCTGGGATTTTATAGGGGAAGGCAAATGCCATCGTTGCATCCAGGGAGCCAGAGAAAAGAGGACAACAACCCGGGCTTGTTGCTGTCGAAAACCGCTCAGACAAAGCCCGGCGGATCAAAACACCGGGGCCTGGATGCTTCTGCCTGCGCTTAGCAGTCCTTTTGACGGGACCGGCTGGAGGAGGGCCGGTCTCGATCAGCACTTTTGGGAAAGGCACAAACAAGGCCAGAAGCGGCTGCAGCAAGACAGGGTGGCTTGTTGGAGACCCAGGAGCAAGAGGTGCGAACTGGGCCTAAAACATCCCGGCACTGTTCCCCACTGTCGTATGCAGTAGTATAGGGGCCCCGGGTGGTGGCGTCTTCTTCACTGGCCTCGATCTTGTGCCTTTAAGAAGCAGCTTGACCCTTCAGAGGGATGTTTTCTGCAGGGGGGGGGTTAGATTTGCTGACGTCCAGGTGGTGGCTCGAGATCTCCCACTATGGCAACTGATCTCCAGGCAACAGAGGTCAGCTCTCCTGGAGAAAATGGCCTCTTTGGAAGGTGGACTCTGTGGCATTATACCCCACTGTGCTCCCTCCCCTCCCCAAACCCCGCCCCCCTCAGGCTCTACCCCCAAAATCTCTGTATCTCCCAACCTGGAGCTGGCAACTGAGGGTGGGGTTAGCATTCTCCTCTGCCGAAGTTGCTATGGATTGAGCTGCTAGGCCCCAGAGGACGGGCAAATCAAGTTGGCAAGCGCTTCGGGTTCTAGCTGTCTGACGGAGGGAGCTTTGACTCTTGAAAGCCTGCACCCGGAAACTCTTGTTGATCTCTCAGGTGGTCCTGGATTTAAATCTAACTGATCCCATGCAGACCTGCACGGCTACCCTCTGAAACGAAGGCTCTGTCCAGGAAACCTGCATTCCAAGCAGATGCTTTACCCCTGAGCCACAGCCCCTCCATCAATCGTCCAGTATTGCTACGCAGAGGCAGGCAACGCCAAATCACCTCTGAAGATTCTTGCCTGAAAAACACCATTGGGTAGGGCGGCCAGGCCTGGGTTGGAAAATACCTGGAGACTTTAGGGGTGGATCCAGGAGAGGGCGGGGTTTGTGGAGGGGAGGGGCCTCAGCAGGGCACAGCGCCGTAGAGTCCACCCTCCAGAGCAGCCATTTTCTCCAGGGGAGCTGACCTCTGTCAGCTGGAGATCATTTGTAAAAGCGGGAGATCTCCAGGCCCCACCTGGAGGCTGGCAACCCAACTATGGGGGCCACTATGACTATGAGTCCACCGCAATTTGAGGGGACGTTACCCACCCTTCTCCATTTGATTCTCTGTCAAAGAAGACCAACGGTATGGCTTAAGCTTTTAAAGATGCAAGGTCACCCTAGGCCACTGTTTCCCAGCCTGTGGGTCAGGACCCAAAAGTGGGCCCGAAGCCTCTGGAAGTGGGTTGCAGGCCAGCCCTTGGTAATGGGCGCCCCATGTCCATCCCATTGCTCTCGTTTTTATTTTGGACACCAAGATCTGACCCTGGAGACAGTATCTTTCATGTCATACATTAGTTGGTATTTTTTCTTCTTCACTGCATGTCCATCTTGATCTACTAAAACATGTCCTGATGGTTACTAGGCTGAGCTTTTCAGGAATTTAGGAGGGATTAGAGGGGCTAATGAAGAGGGAGAGGGTGGCCAAAGGCCGGTCTCTAGCCTCCATACCCAAAGAAGAAGAAGAAGAAGAAGAAGAAGAAGAGAAGAAGAGATTGGATTTATACCCCGCCCTCCACACCCCAAGGGAGTCTCAGAGCGGCTTACAAACTCCTTTTCCTTTCCCCTCCCCCCACAACAGACACCCTGTGAGGTAGGTGGGGCTGAGAGAACTCTCTCCCAAGCTGTCCTTGAGGGAACAGCTGGGACAGAGCTATGGCTTGCCCAAGGTCATCCAGCCAGGTGCAAGTGGAGGAGTGGGGAATCAAACCCGGTTCTCCCAGATTAGAGTCCGCGCACTTAACCACTACACCAAACTGGCTCTCAGAGGCATTGTAAACAATGCTTGGCCCCCTTAAAGATAGCAGGGTGAATCCTACCCCGTATCCTATTACTCCACTGAGCAAAGCTGATTCGGTTATTCATTCATTTATTAACATATTTATACTCCACCTTTTGGTCACGTCTGAAGTCTTCCTCCAGTCTCAGGAACAAAGTCTGAATCCAGACTTTATTCCAACAAAGAAAGACCAACAAAGAAAGCTTATTCCCATATTTAAACTTTGTTGGTCTTAATGGTGCCACTGGGCTCAAACTTTATCCTATTGATTCAGACCAACACGGCTACCCACCTGGATCTATTCCGGGCCCATAGCTACAGTGGGGCATCTCGGGGCCTGCCCCCCTGACTTACTGCCAAGCCCCCCCCCAACTGCCAAGCCCCCCCCCCAACTGAGCCTGTTCGCGGGGAGGGCGGGATATAAATCTCATAATAATAATTTTTTAAAAAAACTTCCATTTTTAAAATTTTATTTGGAGCTCTCCCTTGGGGTGTGTGCGTGCAGGGTGCCCCCCCCCCAATTTCTTTAAAGGCCCCCCAAATTAATAAAATCCTGGCTACGGGCCTGATCTATTCCATCTAAGGAGACTTCCTCCAACTTGGCACTTCCACTGGATGCTTAGAGGATGTTTGGGTTCACCACATTGATTTCACTGTCCTTACAGGCTTTGTTGATGGTTCCAATGGGCCAACCGCAGAATATCCCAATTGCTTGCTAAACATGTGGTGGTCACAAGGTGGCGCTAAAGGAGCTTTCCATAGGACAAGTGGGCGTCTGAAGCTGCCCTATACCTCATCAGTCCGTCAAAGTCAGTATTGGCTTCTCAGACTGGCAGGGGCTCTCCAGAGTTCTGATAAAGGTTTTTCACATCACCCACTGCTTCATTAACTGGTGATGCTGGCGACTGAAGCTGGAACCTTCTACATGCCAGATGCTCTTAACATTGAGCCAGAGCCCCTAGGAAGACTGCAAAAGCCATATACCGTATTTTTCGCTCCATAAGATGCACCTGACCATAAGACGCACCTAGCTCTGCTCGGTGTCGTGGCTTGGGAAAGGTGAGGGGGGTTTAAGACGCACACACTTCCCCCCCACTTTTTTGGGGAGAAAAAGTGAGTCTTATGGAGCAAAAAATACGGTAATTCACTGCTCTTGACCCACATTTATTAAATCATACCAGGAGAGACAGCATTCCGATTTGATTATGCGGTGAAACTGGCTACCAATACAGGTGATGGGAAGCTGGTCACCCCAGTGGCTCTTTCTTTGTGTCCAGTTGTCTGTGATCGAATCCAGTGGAACTGCTTCCTAATCTTTCTCCTCAGTTATCAAATGTGCACTGTGCATTGCTGAACCAGAATGCTCCAGGGAGCTTGATAAGCAGACAGCAACGTGTGTTTATGTCCCCATAGGAGGTGGGGTCGATGCATCTAAAGTCTGGCAAATTCAGGACACTTCACGGATTAAGCCTTCTCAAGCCCCCTTTGAGAGGTGGGTCTCAAACATCTGGGGAAAGTTTGGATATCCTAAATCAACGGCGGTAGACTACCTTTTATTAGTAAAGGTAAAGGTTTCCCTTGCTCGAAAGCAAGACGAATCTGACTCTAGGGGGTGGTGCTCATCTCTGTTTCCAAGCCGAAGAGCCAGCGCTGGCCGAAGATGTCCCTGTGGTCCTGTGGCCAGCATGACTAGACGTCGAGGCACACGGAGCGCTGTTACCTTCCCACTGAAGTGGTACCTATTTATCTACTTGCAATTTCTTGCTTCCGAATTGCTAGGTTGGCAGGAGCTGGGGCCAGGGACGAGAGCTCACTCCATCATGCGGCACTCGGGTCTCGAACTGCTGAACTACCGATCTTCCAGTCTGCAGCTCAGCAACTTAACCTCTGAGCCACCGCAGCCCTTTTATTAGAGCCAATTAAACAGAGTACGGAGAAAGCCCCTGAGTTCTCCAGAACTCACCTTACAATTCCAAGACCCTCCCCTCAAAGGTAACAGAAGAGAGAAAAGGGGAGAGAAAATATTTCACAAGGAGATGGAAAAGCCCTCCCCGCCCCCGCCAGTCTGCAGCTTGCAGCAGCCTTAAAATGGAGCAGCTGCGGTGCTGTGCAGACGCTTAGACTGTGCCAGGTGGAAAACAGATTCCATGTTATCCAGAGACGCAAAGCACAGCTGTTCCCCCTTTGGAAACAGAAGGATGAGCCGGAATACAGATCTGCCTCTGCCCCTGAACACATGGGTCCCTTGGAAGAGCAGAAAGCAAAGGAAACGGTGGCAGTCCCCATATTCGCAATGCTGGAGATAAAAAGTTCTGCGGTGAAATAGGAAGAGTCGATAGAAGCCCAGGTGAGCGGTGTCGCCTAGTAGTCAGAGACCACCCATGTGTGAAGCCTGCCTTCAGGGGGCTGAAGGTTTATTCGCCTTTGCGATAACTAAATTCAGCAGATTCCAAACCAGTCAAAAAATTCATGTCAATTGGGGGGAGGGGGATCTTAAAAGCAACAATACTGTGATGTTGTTCCCAAGAAAGGATATTGCTCTGACCTGGACGGCCCAGGCTAGCTGGACCTCGTCAGATCTCGGGAGCTAAGCAGGGTCAGCCCAGGTTAGTACTTGGATGGGAGACCGCTGAGAAAGTCTAGGGTTGCTATGCAGAGGCAGGCAATGGCAAACCACGTCTGAACGTCTCTTGTCTTGAAAACCCAACGCGGTGACTGTAGGTCACCTGCACCTTTACAGCCCTTTCCACTGCCACCAGAATTATGTGGTAGAGAAGTGAAGGCCGATGTGATATCTCTTAGGCTGATTTTACATCTGACTTTCCCGCTGGAATCATTCTAGTTCCAAAAAAACCTGCCCATACCTCTGTGCGGTGTGAAACCGTGCTGCCACTGAAATGTCCATATCTACTAATTGCCCTCCTGTGGTCAAGCTGGTATTAAACCGCTTTATTCTGCTTTAAACAATTGTGGTTTCTTAGTGCACTTAGACCCCCTGGAGTGAAATTTCACACCACTGTAAAATCAGCACAGGAAAAGACAGCAGTCAAACTACTTTAGAGGGGAGGTGTAAAATCAGCCTTAGTCTCAACGAACACCAAGACTCCAGAGGGCGGGGACTATGGAGCCGGAGAGATAGATAGGTCAGGAGCTGCCCTGGCACTGCCCCTTGGAGGTTGCTGCTTCTTTCCAGCTGACACCTTCTCTTCCTCTTCTCTCCCTTCCTCCCCGAGCAGGGCCAGTTCCTGGGATGATGCATGGAAGAGCACTCACAGGGGGATTCTGCATTGGTTTTCCCCTCCATGGTTTTCGCAAACCCACGTTGGAACAGAAACTCCCCTCTGCATTGCATGTTGCTTTCACTTCCTTTTCGGGTTTTTATGGGGCCTTCTGCATAGATTTATGGCCGTTCTGTGGCTGTTCAGGGGTGACTTTGCAGTCAATAAGGCGTTGGCCCTGGGGGTATTTGAATGTGGTTTTGAGCTGCACCTTTTCCTCGGTGTTGCGGGAATGTGGAGTGAAGGCCAGATGCAGAACCAGCCACGGGCACAACAACTGAGCAGGTAGGGAAAGGACTGGCCTTAGTGGACCCTGCTAGAACCCTGGGGCCCTGCCAGTTGCCTGTGTTGGAGAGAACAACTCAGCATTTCTGGACATTGGAGGGGAGGCGGTGCTACATCACTCTAAGTGTTCTCTGCTTGAATGGGATGCCTCTCCTTCGCTTAACCCGGGCACTTTCCTCTGCCCCCCTCCCTTTGTCCTCTCACTGACTGCCCATGGCCTTCCCTGGAGACACATTCATGTCTCTGTGGGTCTCTCCTGTAGAGCCAGTGCCTTCCCACTCCCATGCACATGATGCTGGACAAGCTGGCCATTGGTGAGAGGGAAAGTCCTCTTTAGATTAGGTAGGGTTACTATATTTTGAAAAGCAAAAACAAGGACATATTTCCCGACAGACTGCGTCAAACAAGTGAAACTGATCGCTCCGACAAATCTCATTTTCAAACCCCCTACTATTTAAGCTTTGATAATCGCTACTGACTAGGGTCAGTCCTCACCTTCCAGCCCCAAAAGAGGAGTCCAAAAGAGCACAGACACCCAAAAAAGGAGGGCATGCCCTCTAAGAAGAGGATATCTGGTTAACCCTAGACTAAGCTTCTGTCTCTTCTTTTGACTGCAACTTGAATGTGAACTGGATCTACTTGAATAAATGCAAGTTTCCCCTTTTTTGCAATATACTTCTTGGGAGACTTATTTACGGCACTCAATATCACACTTTTATGACTGGGCAAAACGCTGCTATATTAACAAGGTAGCCCAATAGCCCGAACTGACGGTATGCTGCCGCTGGCCCTGCCCATGACAGCAAGATGTGCTTTCCATCCTCGTTTAGTCAGTTAGTTGAGAATACTGTCCCTATCCAGTTTGGTGTAGTGGTTAAGAGCACAGACTCTTATCTGGGAGGACCGGGTTTGATTCCCCACTCCTCCTCTTGCGGCTGCTGGATGACCTTGGGCAAGCCAAAGTTCTGTCAGAGCTGTTCTGGAAAGAGCAGTCCTCGAAAGAGCTCTCTCAGCCCCACCTACCTCACAGGGTGTCTGTCCTGGGGAGGGGAAGGGAAAGGAGGTTGTACGCCGCTCTGAGACTCCTTTGGGTCGTGAAGGGCGGGGTGTAAATCCAAGCTCTTCTTCTGTTCTTCATCATCCTATCCTGAATGGAGTTTCTTGTAACAAAGGACTCATACGAGTCCACTAAGATAAAGAAAGGCTCAATGTGAACTTTCCTTTCCTTAGCAGCAAAGGCTGTTCCACTGGGTGGCTCTGCACGCTGCCCAATATGCTGCAACTGCTCTTAGATTCCCCCACCCCCCACCCCATGGGTCAGTGCACCAACCTGCAGATCCTTCCCCTCGGGTACCCAAGCCTCACCTGGCAGAAGTCAGACTTGGCATTTATGCTCTTAAGAGTGACAGATGGTAGGCAGTGCTCAGGAGGAGATGGGGGGCGCCTAATGCAACACAGGTCTCCTTCTGCTTCGGCCCTTGATGTAGAAATGCCTGCCCCCAGCGTCGCAGCATGACCGAGGGGTCGGCTAGAACTAAAGTGGGGGCTTGCTCAGTTCTCCGGGGCTCCCACTGAATCCCACTGGGTGCCACAAATGGGCTGCTGTTTAGATCACAGCTGGGAGGGGCAGACATTAGTTGTTACAGGGGGAAAGAAGATGCTGTCCAGTGTACAGTATTGTGGTGGGGGGGGGCAAAATCTGACTTTCTTCCTGGATTCTATGGGGTTTAGAGTGAGCATGGGGGTGGGGGGTGCACCAGATACGTCTTTAAGCTCAGATGCCACCCCCTCCCCAGTTTTTGCAGTATACAGCTTCTCTCACATGAACACACGAAGCTGCCAAGACTTTACTGGATCAGTGGGCACGCACCCGAAAGCTTATACCCAGAATTAAACTTTTTTGGTCTTAAAGGTGCCACTGGACTTAGACTTTGTTCCTTGGCCGATCAAAGTCAGTATAGTCCACTCTAATGGACAGCGGCTCCCCAGGGTCTCAGGGCGAGCAGTCTTTCACATCACCGACAACCTGGGACCTGGTATCACTGAGCCACGACCTCTGCCCCCACGCAGACAGCTCCCCAGGCATTTCGGCAGTCTAGAAATTCCTAGTCCTTACTCTCCAAGGAAGCCAGGGAGAGGTACATAAAATCTCCCACTTTGTGCTCACAACAAACCTGTAAGGTAGGTTAGAGGGAGTGACTGGCCTGGTATCAACCGGTGAGCTTCAAAAAGAAGGCCTCAGACCCGTTTCTCTGGGGTCCACATCCAACATTTTATCTGTTGCGCCGTATGAATGACAGCAGCTGTAGCGGAGCTGACAGGGAGACAGACTAGACTGAGGGCGATTCTGCATTGGCTCTTCCCTCCATTGTTTTAGCAAACAGAAATTCCCCTCTTCGTTGCATGCCGCTTTCACTTTCTTTGAGCATCGGGTTTTTTGGTACCCTCTGCCCCGCATGCCGCTTGCACTTCCTTTGATCATTGGGTTTTATGGTGCCTTTTGCATAGATTTATGGCTGTTCTAATGCCTCTCAGGGGTGACTTTGCAGTCAGTACCGCATTGGCCCCGGGGGTATCTGAATGTGGTTTTGAGCCGCACCTTTTCCTCAGTGTTGAGAGAATGTGGCGTGAAGGCCAGACGCAGAACCAGCCTGAGAGCCTGCAGCCCCGCAGGAAGAGCCAAGTGGTGAGGCGGCCAGCCTCCAGGTGGGGGCTGGAAGCCTCCTAGAATTACAACTGAGGCCCGGACTAGAGAAAACTGTTCCTCTGGAGAACACGGAGGGTAGAATCTCTGGCAATGAGCCCCCCTCTGTCCCCAAACTCTGCCTTCCCTGTGCACCGCCTCAAAAACTCCAGGAATATCCCAGGACAGAGTTAGCAACCCTAGCAAGTGGACAAGAGCCTTTCTCCTTCCTCCTATGATGCTGAATAGGGGCCACTCAAGAAGGCCCTGCACAGATCTCGGTCTCCTATAAGGAGCTGATGCTCACACTGGGAGGTCAGATCAGACGTTTGCAAAGGTCCACCTGGAGTAGAGGAGAACCGGACCGTGGTCCAACATCATTGTGATCACCTTGCACCACAAAAGAAAGGTGTCCCAAGATTGATGCTGGTGGGAGAGGGGTGGGATTCCCTGAGCCATCCCAGCTACCAGAGATGATCCATCTTAACTGTTCACTACCCTCAGATATTGCCTAGCAACCTGCAAGCTCAGATCTTGCCTAGCAACTTTCTATGCCCCAATTACATCATCAGACATGCACTGCTAATGTTCTTTCTCAGCTAAGGCTTGGGGTCTGCACAGTTTGAGACAGGGGTGTCTGAAGGACTGTCTACTCCCATACATTCCTGCCCAGGAATTAAGATCATAGGGAGAGACCCTCCTGATTGTCCTATCAATCAAAGAAGGTTTCCCGGTGGGCACATAAGAGAGGGCCTTTTTGGTGGCAGCTAGTGTTCCCTCTAAGCTGAGTAAGTGTGAGCTAGCTCACAGTTTTCTAGCCTCTGGCTCACACATTTTTGTCTTCGCTCAGGAAGGAGGGCTCCAGAGCAAACTGATTTATGCAGCAGCCAAATCGCTCGCTCACAACTTTAATGCCAGCAGCTCACAAAGTAGAATTTTTTGCTCACACGACTCCGCAGCTTAGAGGGAGCATGGTTATGGGACAACCTTTCCAGGTTTGTGCCAGGCACACCTCCCTTCGGAGCTTTAGGAGGCAGCTGAAGATGGTTTTATTTAGGATCTCAGTTGATTACAGCAGTCCTAAACGGTGATTTCAAATGTTGGTTTGATGTATTTTTATGTACACTATGTTATGTATTGTATTTATCCTGTAAGCCACCTTGAGATCATAAGGAAGGAAGGCAGAGAATAAATGTTTAAAATAAATAAATAAAACCTGTCCGGATGAACAAGAGGCAGGGTTGCCAGTTTCCATGTGGCGGCTGGAGGTCTCCTGGGTTTACAACTGATCTCCTAACTGCAGAGATCAGCTCCCCTGGAAAAAATGGCCACTTTGGAGGGTGGACTCTGTGGCATTGTACCCTGCTGAGGTCCCTCCCTCCCCAAACCCCGCCCTCCCCAGGCTCCACACCCAAAATCTCCAGGAATTTCCCAACCCAGAGTTGCCAACCCCAACAAAAGGGCTTGGAAGCACCAGCAGAGTTCAGTTCTCTGTTTTACATATCCAAAGTTCAGGTCTCACGATAAACCTAAATCCTGCCTCCTTTTTGGGTACAAATTTACCGGTGAGATGCCTATTTCAGTCCTCCTGGGCAGAAATGATTGGCTATAGCACCTTCGTTAAATGTTGCATCCTTCATCCTTTTTCGGTTCCTAGAAGGGTTTACAGCATAGCTGTAGCAGCATGCACATCCGATATGGTGTACCCCGAACAAATCAGGGAGTAATTAATTGGGCTGCCAGCTCTGGGTTGGGAAATACCTGGAGATTTTGTGGGAGGAGCTTGGGAAGAGGAGGGGAGGGACCTCAACAAGGTGTAATGTCATAGAATCCATCCTCCAAAGCAGCTCTCTTCTCCAGGGAAACTGCTGTTTGTTGCCTGGATCTCAATTGTAATAGCGGGAGATCTCCAGGTATATATTTTACTTGCCCATATGTGAGCTTGAATTACCTGGCATATTGTCCTGAGCCAGAAATAAAACATAATTTATAAATGGCCATCCTTCAATTTTGAAGATTCACAGATAAGCCTGAGGCGTTCCTCCCCCTGCTGTGAGCCTCGGAAGTTAAAAAGCCAGCTTATGCTATTTTGAACACATAGTTAATATGTTTGGGTTTCCAGCAATCCTCTTTTAAAATCCCGTGTGCTTTTAATCCCTTTCCAAAAGCAATAGGAGAAATTCCCTAGACAGGCACTGGATATGTTACCGTGTCACGACAACTCAATTAGTAATTTAAAGACTGCATAATGCAAAAAAAAAAATGGGACTGTCTGTTTTAAGGTTGCCAATCGCCAGGCAGGGCCTGGAGATCTTCCGCTTTTACAATTGGTCTCCAGACTGCAGAAGTCCGTTCCCCTGGAGGAAATGGCTGCTTTGGAGGGTGGACTCCGTGGCCTTATACCCTGCTGAGGTCCCTCCCCAGGTCCCACCCCTAAAATCTCCAGGAATTTCCCAGCCCAGAGTTGGCAACCCTAGTCTGTTTTATTTCCCCACTACCACCACCACCATTAGCAAATCACTGAGTTCATTGTGTTCTCATGTCCTTCCTCATCTGTTCCTGGTCGAGAGAACAGTGACCGTAAATGCCAGGAAAAGCACCAGGAACTAATTTGCAGGGAGATAAAAATTCGCCACCTGCCACCCATTCCTGCCTCAGGGCAATACCTTTGCAAACACATTTGTGCCTTGGTTATGCTGTAAGCACTAAGTCCCTGGGGTACGGAGAATGCATTCTTTGTGGCTACAGATGTTGGAGGGGAAGGACTCGGCGCTGGCTCTCAGCCTCAGGCTTCAGAGGGGGACGACACAGAGTCAGACTGCTCTGATGCTATCCCTGCGACGCGCAGGTTGCTGCTCTCAGCGAATCTTTCTTCTTCCGGCTGACCCCTTCTCTCCCCACTTCATCTTCTCCACCTTGGCACCATTGGGACAGGACAGGCTTCCTGTGTCTCTGTTCCTCCTAACTCGTTAGACTGGATTAGAATCCCGTCCCTGGTTTAGAATCCATTCTAGGGACGCCCACCTCCTCGCTGGGACCTAGGGATCCCCTGGAATTATACCTCATCTTCAGATCACAGAGTTCAGTTCCCCTGGAGAAAATGGCTGCTTTGGAGGCTGGACTCTGTGGCATTGCATTCCAGGGAGGTCCCTGCCCTCCCCAGGCGCCCTCCCCAAATCTCCAGGAGTTTCCCAGCCTGCATCTGGCGATCCTACCCCCCCTTCAGCTGGCAGCTGGGGGGGACATGGCAACCCTACTCAACTCTATCCTGTCTAGAATGGAGTTCCTTACAATAAAGGACTCTTATTCGTTTTACTAAGATAAAGAGGCTCCGCGTGTAACTTGAGTTTGTGCATACAAACCAGATAGACCCTGCGGCGTTATGTGCCTTGAGCACTCTCACTAACCGAAGATTCCTTCAAAAGAAACATCAGAAAGAGTGCGGTCATGGCATGTTCTTGCACAGAGGTCTCTGACTGATAGCAGCATGGCCTCGTAACTGAATATGCCTTCTAGGTGTATTTATATAAAGTTGCCAACCTCCAGGTGGAGCCTGGTGAACTCCCAAAATCACAACTGATCTCCAAACCTCAGAGATCAGTTCCCTTAGAGAAAAGGATTGTTTTGGAGGGTGGATTCTATGGCATCATACCTTGCTGAAGTCCCTCTCCAGGCCCCGCCCCTCCAAATCTCCAGGAATGTCCCTCCCCAGAGTTGGCAACCCTATTCGGTCCACTCCTAGATTACCACATGGCATTTGCAGCAGTGTCAAAAGCATATGATGTAACTGAACATTAGTGTGTGAAATTGCACATGCAGAGTTTTAATAAAACAGATATTGGGGCGGCAAAAATTTAAAACCGAAGGATGCACAAATCAATGTTCTCTTTCACTCTCGCTCACTCTCTCTCTCTCTCTTTTTTAAAAAAAGTTTCCTATCGCTAATAAATACAGAGAAGTACAAGATGAGCCCCGAACAGGTAGTCATTTAGAAACTGTCGCATTTGCGTGTCGACACAAGAGCAGAGTAACGTATTTGAAATCCAAACGTTTCTAACAAGCGGTGTTTCATTTAATAGGAAGAACGTACGTTTACTTCCTCGGCCGTCATCAGCCTTTCCCGTCACAGTAGGGAGTAAATTAGTCCTTCAGAGAGAAAGGTTTCGTGTTTTCAGGAAGGGGGGGGGTCAGATTGGGGGGGGGGTTTCTTGCCCAACATGGCTTCTGATTGGTCGTTCAAGATCCGATTGGATGTGCAGAGGGAAATCGTGTTGCTTTGGCGGAGGCTGCCACTGCAGTGGTGGTTTTATTCTGTCTCTGCCTCCTCTTTTCCAGTCTATTGTTTAAATTACCCCTCTTCTTCACGGCCCTTGGACTTTCGGGGGGGGGGGGCCTCCGCCTACCGTGGCAGCCATCCTGTGATTGCACCCACCAGCCTGTGCCCACCCACCCTGTGCCTGAATTCCAAAGATGCCCACAGGCTAAAGAAAGGCTGGGGACCCCTGCTGTACTTTGTTGAGTTCTATTTTAGACCACCTTGGAGATTTCAGCTCTGTTTCACTGACATTACATGTTCTGTACCAGCATTAAAAAAGTGTTTATTTACAGCTCCACCAGAGTGTATGTGTGTGTGTGTGCTAAAAATGGGTGCCGCGGTCTCGTAGGGAAGCTTATTCCACTGCTGTGCTGGACCCGGCACAACAACTTGGATTCCTCAGGCAGTACATCATTGTTCTGAAAGACATCCTCTTCTCATCTTTATCCGGCAACACGTCGTCGGTACTTTTCCTAGAGAGCGTCATAGATTCCAGCTGCAGCTGTTCGATCTGAATCTCCAGGTGTTTTTGAATGGCCAGCCCGAGCTCTTCCGGATCGACTTCCGCCCCGTAGACTTCCCACGTCATGCCCTCATCATCCCACCTCACTTCCCGCACTGGAGACTTTTCCCCTTCTGCCTCGGGTTCCAGATTAACCTCTGGGTACACATGGGGGGGCTCCTCCACGACAACCGAGGGGCTCGTAGCCGCAGACTTACACTCCTTGGTGGGGATGGTTTGCACGCCGGCGTCTTTGCACTGAAGAGGGGGCTGCAAGACTTGGATCATGTCATTCATCGAGGTCATTGTCCACATGTCTTTTGTTTTCAGGACCACCTCTGTACCGTTTTGGCGGCTGTTCAACACCACGTAGGTAGTCTTCCTTTCCGGTTGGGGCCCACCCTGTTGGATGTGGGCTTGCGACCCATGTTCCCCAGGCCCGCTATTGCACCTCAAGATTCGCTTTGCATCCAGACCGGATTCGCTGACAGATGACACCAGCTTCGGAAGGGTCCCCATCGCAGTAGCTGGCAAAGAGGGACAATATCCGGGGCTTACTTGCTCTTTTCCTGATTCGCTGACCGAACAGACTAACCTGGGGATGAACTGAAGAGACGGTATGGGCAAGGAATGGCAGTAGGCTGGACCGGTGCTATCGACCTTCATCGCAGGCTCGTGTCTTATGTTATAGGGCAGGGCAGTGCTGTTCTGAATGGCCACCATGCCGGGCGGGTACATGCCAGCCGAAAAATTACTGTACATGATTCCGCCTTGAGCATACATTGCTGAGTTTGAGAGGTTATCTCTAGGCGCGTGAGACCCAAGGATGGTAGCGCTGTATGTTCCAGGATCTGAAAAAATCTGATTATGCGATACGTCATCAAAGATGTGAGCAGGCACATTTGGGTCTCCAGGCAAGCTTGGGATCTGAGTTGTGTGACTTTGATAGTCAGGGAGGTTTCCATACACGTTTGAACCGTACCTTGGTCTTTGGAAAGCCAGGTTGCCTGCGGAAGCACCAGAGCCACTGTTGGAACTCATAGCCGAGTACGTGGCACTGGTTTCCAAGTGGGGGACAGGACTCCGCTGCTTGCAGTGGCATGTCAGGTCAGAAAGACTTCTTTGGACTGCAGCTCCCAAGTCTTCCATCGTGCTCCCATGTTGTGGATTTACACCATACGCTGGAGACACGTTCTTTACAGCACTACTTTTAATGTGCATTCTAGCCTCCATTCTTTCCATAGGTTCTGACGACTTGTCGGCAGACAGGAAGTGGTTAGTGCTCTTGGGGCCGCTGTGGGTGCTGTCACTTGGAGACAAGCTGCTCACGGTCCTGACAGTGGACGCGATTTCGGAGTGGGTTGATGACCATTCGGAACTCGGCGTGCTCCCGGCATCGGTTTCCCTTGTCCGGGCTTGGCAGGCAGAACTGCTGAAGCTTTTCCGGAGCTCCTGCTTGCCGCTCTGCCGTTCCCCCGAATCCATTTGCCCGATGCCTGCCAGGTTTGAGGAGCTCTTCGAAAGAAGGTGGTAGCTGGCACTTGGGGCGCCATGGCAGATGGAGTTTAAGGTTTCCTGATGGGAATGGGCATGAAGCCGGTGATTCGCCATGGGAAATGACAGATCTGTGGGAGACAAAGAGAAAGATCAGCCACTGAAGCCGTTTCAGTTAACAGTTCAAAGCAGCCGAAATGCTAAACGGTTGGGACCAAGGTCTAAAATCAGCTCACATCCTTGCATACTGTAGCTCAGAGCTGCCGTAACCCTTAGTATTGTCAGGCCATTTTAACTAGGCAGGTGTGGTGTAGCAGACAGAGTGGCCGACTACAACTCCGGGCAACCCAGGTTCAGATCCGTACCTCTATCATGGAAACTCGCTGGGTCGCCTTGATCTATCACAATCTCTAAGCCCGGCCTAACCCCATCGGGTTGTTGTTGTGAGAAAATGGAGGAGGGGGAGAACAATGTTTTAATCTACTTTGATGGACAATATTTTAATCCACTCAACCAATGCTCCCTCTAAGATGTAGAGTCTTGTGAGCAAAATTCTTCTTTGGGAGCTACTGGCATTAAAGTTGTGAGCGAGCGATTTGGCTGCTGCATAAATCAGTTTGCTCTGGAGCCCTCCTTCCTGAGCTAAGACAAAAATGAGCCGGAGGCTCATAAACAGTGAGCTGGCTCACACTAACTCAGCTTAGAGGGAACACTGGTCTCAACTGAGACGAGAAAAGTGGGATATAAATTAATAAATAAATAAGTGCAAATGCAAGAAAACCCCAACCCTGCCACTGTGTTGGATGTTGTTCTGGACACATCAATCTGTCTGTCTGTCTGTCTGTCTGTCTGTCTACCATCTCATTTGTATTGTACCCTTCCCTTGCAGTGCACACTGGGCTGTGTCCTGACAACAATGCTTTGTGGTAAGTCGAGCCACAACGCTGTTTCTTGCCCAAAGAAAGTCGCAATCAGGGAGGGGATGCAGCTCTCATCCAGAGCATAGGAGTTGCATACAGAAGGTCCTAGATTCAATCCCCGCATTCTCCAGTTAAAAAGGTCTCCCTTAGTAGGGCTGGAAAGATCTCTGTGTAAGGTCTTGGAGTCGTTGCCAGTCAAAGTGGACAGAATGGGGGTGGATGGAGCAATGGTTTGACATGGCAGTTGCATATTTCATGCAATGAGTGTCACGGCTGAATGGTGACAAATGTTCCTTGAGTCTGACTGTCTACAGATAGTGTTAACACATCCCTTCATTGTTGCAATATGCAAGGTCTATTGTGCATGGATAAAGAAGATGACAAGAACATCCTGCAGGGGGCAGCAGAGGGGGAAGCTAGTTAACATAGTGAGATTAGGGACTTCCTACTGTTTTCAGATAGTCTCCTTCCTGTCTCCTGATTGGCTCAATGCACCAGCTGAGCTTCTCTTCATTGCTGACTCCCTCCTAGCCAGTCAGACAGTCAGACTTCTCTTTCTCTCTCCTTTCTCTCCTCTTCCTTACAAACTTCCTTACAAAGTTCTTAATAAACTGAATTTATTTTTTAAACAGCCTGTGCTTTGCTTTACTGCGTATCTACACCCTCCCGACATTAATAACTCTTAAGGAATGTATGCCAATTGCTCCTTGCATCCACTTTCATTCTCTAATACAGCTTGCAAACGCTACAGTTGCAAGCCATTTAATTAATCCTGCTATTGGGCCTTGGAGGGTAGCTTAACTTTTCCTGGTGGGGAGATAAAGAGTCTGAGATAAGACATGCTTCAGCTGCTTTGTACCGGGCAGAAGCAGACAAGTACCAAAGCTGGCAGTCCTACCAAAGCCTGCGAATCAATCCTGGCAGTCCATCAGTCGTTCGATATTTGTGACCTCCCAGCTGGATAGCTGGATAGCCTTGCCTTTATAGAGTTTGCGACACCCCCCCCCCCCCCCCCAGCACTGGGCCTCAAATGCGTCCCCGGGCTTTATTCCCCCCCACCTCCTTCCCATCTGACCATCCCTTTCCTTCTCAGTTGAGAAGTGCAGGCTTCAGACAGTGCTGGTTGCTCGCCGATTTTAGGATGTAACATACCCCCTCTAGGTAGGGTTGCCAGCCCCCAGGTGGGGCCTGGAGGCCTCCTGCTTTTACAGCAGACCTCCAGCTGATAGAGATCAGCTCCCCTGAAGAAAATGGCTGCTTTGAAGGGTAAACTCTATTGTACCATGGTGAGGTCCCTCCCCTCCCCAAATCCCACCCTCTCCTGGATCCGCCCCCGAAGTCTCCCGGTATTTTCCAACCCAGACCTGGCAACCCTAAACACAGCCCCTCTTGGGTTGCCAACCCCCAGGTAGGGCCTGGAGATCTGGAATTACAACTGATTTCCCAACTACAGAGATTGGTTCTAGAATGGCTGCTCTGGAAGGTAGACTCTATGGCATTATAACTTGCTGAGGTCCCTCCCCTCCCCAAACCTCCAAGAATTTCTCATCCCAACCTAGAACTAGCAACCCTATAAAACCCTTTCCCATGTTTCAGACCATCCATGATTCCTTTCGAGCTGCCCATCTCTCTAACCCACTCACTCGTTCTACTCACTGGGTATTGTTACAGACATCCAAGTGGAACAAAGGTATCAGACCAGGTTTTTATTATATATTTATTTCATTTTATTTATATTTATTTCTTAATTTTATTTATACCCCGCCCTCCCCGCGAACAGGCTCAGGGCGGCCAAAGGCACAAATCCCCTTGCTTCTTAAAAAGAAATTCCTTACTTTTCCTGTGTGAACAGTGTTACAACAGTTGTTGTGAAGAAGGAAACAGATGTTCTTAATCTACATTTTTAAAAGCAATTTAACCATGAGTAGGGTTGCCAAGTCCCCCCGGGGGGCGGGGAAACCCCCACTCCAGTGGCCTGTTGCCCGCCGGCCAGGATTGGGCCGCCGGGGGGAACCCCACCCCCAAATTGCTGGGCTGAGGAGACGTGCCCGTCGGGCATGTTTCGGAGGGGACGCTCTGTAATTCGAGGGAAAACACTATGGTCCCGCCCCCGACTCCTGTTCGCTCCCCCACCCTACCCTTTATCCTCAGCCTGACTAGCTGTCCAAAATGCACCCCTTATGGATGGTCCAGGTTAGCCAGATATTGTCAAATCTTGGAAGCTAAGCAGGGTCAGCTGTGGTACGTATTTGGATGGGAGACCACCAGGGCTGATATGCAGAGGCAGGCAATGGCAGACCACCTCTGAAGGTCTCTTGCCTGAAAGACCCTATGGGGTTGTTGTGACACATGCACATGCTAACACCCAGGGGTCTGTTGGAGCAGGAGCGCACAGGAGCGCAGCTCCGGGAGTGAGGAGCCCAGGGGGCGGGCATATGACCAAGCCCCACCCCCTCCTTGGCTTCCCTGAGCAGTTCAGAGGCGCAGCGCCCCGGGGGAAAGCCCTGCTAGGGTCTTTATTGTTTTTAATGTTTTGTTTTAATATTGATAATTTTGTCATTGTTCCTTTTATGACTGTGTGCTGCTTTTCCAGAGACTTGCTCAAGGTGGCATATACATTTTCTAAGTATACCATTTTTTATCTGGGCACATGACACATAAGTACTGGAGAAATTTCACCAACCCTTCAGCAGCTTTCACCCCATCAGTTTGGTGTAGTGGTCAGGAGTTGGACTCTAATCTGGGAGAACCGGGTTTGATTCCCCAGTCCTCCACATGCAGCTGCTGGTGTGACCTTGGGCCAGTCACAAGTTCTCTCAGAGCTGTTCTCTCATGAGCAGTTCTCAAAAGACCTCTCTCAGCCCCACCTACCTCACAGGGTGTCTTGTTGTGGGGAGGGGAAGGGGAAGGGAAAGGAATGGGTGGTGCACATGTCCTGGGTACCTCAAGTCTACTTGAAACCTGGTGGTTTCAAGGGAGCAGGAAGAGAATGAGGGTGTGTTCTTGACGCTTATTTTTATTGCACCGAGTATTGGATGGGGAAGGGAAGGGAGGAAGAGCAGGTCAGTTTCACTCACCTGTGGAGTGGAGCCTGAGGGGTGAGTGTTGCCTTCTGACACACTTCCGGGTATGTTAGGGGGTGTGGCATATGAAAATAAGTTATGCAAATGAGTTATGCTAATGAGCTCCTGCACCGCTTTTTCTACAAAATGACCCCTGCTAACCCCCCCCCCCCCCCCCCAGTTCTTCCTTCTCCATTTCCAACCTGCTCCCAGTCACAAGACTGGCATGGGAGAACAGGCCACAGAAAGTTCCAGCGTAGGGGATTCAGGATCAGCCCCCGGTTGCCCCATACCAAAGTCAGTGCTTCCCTATGCCAAAATTAGTCTCCTCTTTGCTCATGTCGCTTTTCTGACAAAACTTGTTCCAAAGCAACTCACAAGAATTAAAAAAAAAAAAACAGGAATAAAAATGACAAAATTCAGTACAGATGCTCTTTGGCGAGAGAAGTTCTCGTTTGGAGATGGATCCATTCTAGGGTTCTTCTGAGTACCGGAGGCCGCACAAAGGGAAAGGCTGATTTACTGGACAGCGCGCAAACCAAGTATTAATATATACAGTGCAAAAAGTACAGTGCAGTGAGTGACAACAGTCTCTGTATGAGTGCATAATATAGTGAAGTGTGACCATTCCAGTACAAAAAAAAATCCAATACATAATACAACAAGTTATGATGACTAGAATAGTATAGCAATTGGTGGTCTGCCAGTTATTTAAGACACCATTTCGCTATCTTTTTCAGAACTGTTTCTGTTACAGTCCCATTGCAGAATGACCTTGAACAGTTGTTGCAAATTGTTATTTATCAGCTAATCATAGAGGATTAAGAAGTGCATTTAAGTCACATATCTGTGATCCGATTTCTCATGTATAATTCTGATAATCTTGCGTGTATAGGTCTAATACCAAAGAGGGCAAGGTCTCCCTCCCCCTTTTTGCTCTTTCTCCTTTCCATTCTAGGGTTGCCAACTCCAGGTTCTGAAATAGCTGAAGATTTGAGGGCGGAGCCTGGGAGAGGGCGGGGTTTGGGGGAGAGGCGTGACCACAGTGGGGCAGAATGCCATGCAGTCCACCTTCCAAAGCAGCCATTTTCTCCAGGAGAAGTGGAATAAATGCTTTAAATAAATAAGTTATAAATACATAAGTAGGGTTGCCAAGTCTGGGTGGGAAAATACCTGGAGACTTTGGGGGTGGAGCCAGGAGAGGGTGGGGTTTGGGGAGGAGCGGGGCCTCCGCATGGTAGAATGCATACAGTCCACCATCCAAAGCAGCCATTTTCTCCAGGGGAGCTGATCTCTGTCAGTTGGAGGTCAGTTGTAAAAGCAGGAGATCCCCAGGCCCCACCTGGAGGCTGACAACCCTATACATAAGCCATTTATGTAGTCTGGAGATCAAGTGTAATTCTGGCAGCCCTGTCTCAAAGGAAGGGTGTCTGACTGCTTCCTGCTCATCCTCTGACTTTTTATTTCTGGAAAGTAGAAGGGGGAGGCTGTATTCAAATACAAGACAGGGGTGTGCTTAATGTAGCCTTTAATAGTTGGGAAATCGGAAGCAAAGCTGCCTTTAGGGACAAGCGCACAAGAAAACACTCCATGTGGGGTGGATATGTTAGACATTCAGGACTGTTAAACAAGCAAGAGGGAGGATTAGGCTGGAGATGGAATTAACATCCACTATTTGTAGCTTAGCTTCGGAAGGGGATCTAGAACGGTTTTGCTAATTCCACTGAACTGCTTTGCTTGACTCCGCGCGTGTGTGCGTTTTCTCTATGAGTTATGATAAATGCGGTGACCTATTTAATTCACTGGTAAATTTGGCACCTGAATATTATGAGATTTTGTTGTTGTTGTTGTTGCGATGGCTGACACCAATGGGGTTGCAAGTTATTGGAGATTAAAAATATTGAGGAACTGTTCGGTTGCCCTTTTGGTGTGGCTTTAATTGCAGGGCTGGAAAAGAGGGAATACAACAAGTAAACTCATAGTAATTTATAAAATGTTGGAGATTTGAGAGTAGGTTTCCAGAGCCTGTCACGTTATATATATATCAATGGTGTGCTTAGAAAGTTCAGTATGAATACTAGCAGAACTTTCTTGGTACATTTCTTAAAAGACTGTTTTCTTTCTGGTTGTCTCTTCTGATAAAGGCCCAACTTGTGTGTCTCACATATTTGTTTAGAACATTTTAATGACAATAAAAACAAAAAAAGTTAAGATATTAATTAAAATCCACTTAAAAAACCCTCAGCCCAGCATAAGAACATAGAGAATAAAAACAAACTAGAAATTAGGGTTGCCAGGTCCAGGTTGGGAGATACCTGGAGATTTGGGGTTGGGGCCTGAGGAGGGCGGGGCTTGGGGAGGGGAGGGATTTTAGTGGGGTATAGTGCCATAGAGCCCACCTTCCAAAGTGGCCATTTCCTCCAGGTGAACTGATCTTTGCCACTGGGAGATCAGTTGTAATCCCAGGAGATCTCCAGCCACCACCTGAAGGTTGGCAACCCTAAACCATATACAGCTTTTTTAAAGTTTCCAGGCTAAAATAGTGTTAATAAATCAACTCCTTAACTAAAAGCCCGGGGGGGGACAGAAATGTTTTGTCCTGGCGCTGAAATGAAAGTAACGTAGGCGCCTCAAGGGGAAGGGCGTTCCACAAGCAAGGGGCCACCCCTGAAGAAGCCCTGTCTCTGGCTGCCACCCACCTCAACTCTGAAGGTGGTGGGCATAGAGAGCTGGGCTTGGGGTAGATCCTAACTGGCAGTCTGGATATTATGGAAGAAGGTGGTCCTTCAATGCTCCAAGTGGTAGAGTCTTGTGAGCAAAAATTGGCATTAAAGTTGTGAGCAGGTGATTTGGCAGCTGCATAAATTAGTTTGCTCTGGAGCCCTCCTTCCTGAGCTAAGACAAAAATGTGTGAGCCGGAGGCTAAGAAACTGTGAGCTAGCTCACACTAACTCAGCTTAGAGGGAACACTGCCTCCAAGTACCCCAGTCCCCAGCCATTTCCTCATAGGTGACACCGGTCTGGGGAAAGACTAATGGACAACGGGTGATGGGATGCCTCTCTTTGTCTTAACCTGGGAGCTGCCGTCTGAACCCTCCTCTCTCTCCGTTTGTCCTCTGACACATTATTGTGTCTCTCCCCTGGACTTGCCAGTACTAAATTGCATAGAGGCAATTTCAAAGGCAGCTCCAGCGACTGGGAGGGAATGCTAAACCTCCTCCTGTGAATGTTCCTTCTCCCAAACATGTCATTTTTAGCCTGCAGATTGTCACAAAGAGACGGAATATTACAAGATGGCTGTTCGTAGACAGATGAAGGAAAGGCGGGGGGGGGGGGGGTTCTGTTGGGATTTAAAGACAAGGGGTGTTTGTGTGTGTGCGTGTGTGAAGTGCTGTGAAATTGCAGCTGACTTCTGGCAACCCCAGCAAGGGGCTTTCAAGGCAAGTGAGAAGCAGAGGTGGTTTTGCCACCGCCTTCCTCTGCAGAGTCTTCCTTGGCGGTCTCCCATCCAAGTACCGGTCCTGCCTTGCTTCTGACATCTGACAAGATCAGGCTATACGACCCGTTTCCACATCCCAAAGGCAAGAGGCATCCTGTTAAACAGTGGGTTTCGTGGATGAACAGACCCCAAGTCTAGTGATCAGCTCTACTTTATTTGTGATTTTCCGTCTCTGCGCGCCTTCCTCGGGTCTTACAACCTCAGTTTTCTATGATGACAATAGTATGTTTTTTAAAAAATCAGGCAAAAACTTACAACATATGTAATGGACAATGTATTACAACACTACTAGTTACAACCAACTACAATTGTTACAAAGCCTCATAAAGCAACAAAAAAGCTACCTACTCGTGAATCAAAGATTTTTCTGGAAGCATAGTTATAAGGGCAAGATTAGTTCCGTATTTCTCAAGACGTTAGAACTGTAAAAACAAAACAGAGCAGATATTTCCCCAATGCTTTTTACAGAAAAAACCCCAACCAAGAAAGAGGAAAACCCGATCACCTGCTCTCATAGTTACGTACCATATAGTTGAAAGAGGGACTTGCCAGTGGAGTTTTCTCTGAAAAAGGCATTAGGAAAATATCAGTTCTGCTTTGTTTTGACAGTTCTAAGTCTTGAGAAATACAGAGCTAATCTTGCCCTTATACTATACTTCCATTTTTTTAATTCACAAGTAGGTAGCTTTTTTTGTTACTTTATGAGGCTTTGTAACACTTTCAGTTGGTTGTAACACACAGCATGTGTTGTAGTACATTGTCCATAACATATTTTGTATGTTCTCTGTCTGTGCATGTGTGTGTGTGTGAGAGAGAGAGAGAGAGAGAGAGAGAAAGGCTCACAGAAATTCTTACCGGCTCCCGGCTCCCGTAGTCTTGCAGGCTTTGTGTTATGAACCTGACAACTCCCTGAAGTCTCAAGACTCTTGAAATATTGTGCATGAATTTAGTTTTGTTCGTATCATTTAAGCTTGTGAATGTATTGCACCCTTGCAGCAACTGACACAATGCAACTATTGTTTCTATAAGTTATATGTTTATTTCAGTCTTAATATACAATGCATTGCATACGGTGCTTGAGTACTTGAATATTGCCTTTCACACCGTGGTCTTTTTGTTGTAGTAATAGCCTCTTGATGGTGACTGGAGGACTCCTAGAATTACAACTGATCTCCGGATGACAGAGATCAGCTCTCCTGGAGAAAATGGCTGCTTTGGAGGGTGGACTCCACTGCATCATGCCCCCCTCCCCAAGCTCTGCCCTTCCCAGGCCCCGCCACCAAATCTGCAGGAATTTCCCAGACTGGAGTTGGCAACCCTATGTCTTAATGAAAGATTTTATTTTATTTTTTACAGGAGAAAAGCCTCTGCAGAAATGACTGAGGGCAGGAAGCTCTGCTCGTGTGTCTTCTTTCATACCAAGGCAGCCCATGTGTCTTCTTTCATACTGAGAAGGGCAGTGTGATTTTAACTGACTTATCCGATTGAGTCCAGGGGAAGACGGCTATATCTAGGGTCTTATCGCTGCGTAAGCTCTTTAGACACCCTGATTACAACCGGCAAGCAACTTCTCCGCTAAGTTGCTTGAGAAGAAAAGCACAAGAAAGCCTGTAACGGTTTGGTCTCCACTGAAGCAACTGGTTTGATTATGCCAAATGGCTATTCTCTGAGCTCTCAGAGCCAAACTACGCATAATAGCATGGACTTCCAGAGTGGGTTTGTCCCACTAATGTGCTGGGGGGGGGGTAAACTTTAAAAGGCCAGAAGGAGATGTAGCTTGGGGTGCTGGACCCCCCCTTCTTTCCACTGCAAGGAAGGAACTCTCCATAAAGAAACAAAAGACTCCCAGTATAATACGCAGGGCGCCATGATAAATGGAACTCTGGCCCCTTCTGAGCCTCCTTTTAATCCATGTTCACTGGGGTGTCCTCCAAGCAATTCTGCACCAAAATCCAATTCAACCTGCTTTTTAATCCAGGTTCCCCCTGTTGTGTACTGGGTTCCTTGCATAGATTAGTCGGATGACGATGTAGCAAACAGCATTCTTTATTAGGTACACAACGAAGCATGCAATACCGGCCGCGAGGGCCAACTATATACGGTCCCTAGACCACACCCAAAGTCCTATTGGTGGGTTTGAATTTCCCGCCAAAGTTCTTATTGGAGGGCTATTGTGGGTCTAGGATCCTTGGCTCCTATTGTTTTCAGGAGCGAAGCTCAAGCGTTAAGTCGCTGCCGCCATGTGGCCATCAGTGGACATAACACCCCCACCCCCAATTCTGCACTAAAACCGAGTTCAACCTTCTTTTTATTCCGGGTCCGTTCCCGCCCCCCATTCCGCATTACATTCCCTCCCTTCAATGATCAGCCCGGTTTCAGTCTGCTGTTGCCTTGGGTTATTTGGATGTTGTTTTGCTGGGGCCTTAAATTGTCTCGACTCGAACACTGAGAAAATCCAGAATGGCAGGCAAATGCAGAAGGGGCCATGTTAACTGGAATGGTGTTCCTAAGGGGAAAGGTTCTAAGGGAACAGAGCTTCGCTTCTCTGGGCCTACCCTTGGCAGTTCAATAAAGCCTTTCTCATGAGCACAACTGTCTGCCGATGCCTTCTCATTCATCTTCCGTAACACAACTCAAGTTGTCAGGTCCCCTCTGGCCACCGACAGGGGATGGAGGGCTTAGGGTTGCCTGATCCAAGTTGGGAATATCCTGGAGATTTGGTGGTGGAGCTTGGGTTGGACAGGGACCTCCGTGGGGTACAATGTCACAGAGCCCCCCCTCCCGTCAGAACCTCCAGGTTGGGATTCTTTGCAGACACACAGAGAGCGTGGGAAGGGGGAACCTGGCTCGCCAGCTGACCTCGTGCTGCTCACTTTCTCTTTCTCAGCACTACGACCCACCTTATAGGGTTGTTGTTATAACTTGCGAAGATAAAAGCAGAAGAGGGGAGAGCGATGAGCCTTTTTCAGTCCCCGTGGGGGAGAAAAGCAAGGTATAAATGACTGAACAGATCAGTTCTTTTCCTTAATCAGGACAGGAAACGGAGTCTCCAGTTTCAACCTCTCCAATTTACAGACTGGTGACTAATACTGTCAGAGCAGAAGAAGAAGAAGAGGAGGAGGAGAAGGAGGAGTTGGTTTTTAAACTCAGCTTTTCTCTACCCAAAGGAGTCTCAAAGCAGCTTACAATCGCCTTCCCTTCCCCTCCCCACAACAGTCACCTTGCGAGGTAGGTGGGGCTGAGAGAGCTCTGAAAGAACTGGGACTGGCCCAAGGTCACCCAGCAGGTTTTGTGTGGAGGAAGAAGGAGAAGAAGAGTTAGTCTTTATACCCCGCTTTTCTCTACCCAAAGGAGTCTCAAAGCAGCTTACAATTGCCTTCCCTTCCCCTCCCCACAACAGTCACCTTGCGAGGTAGGTGGGGCTGAGAGAGTTCTGAAAGAACTGGGACTGGCCCCAGGTCACCCAGAAGGGTTCATGCGGAGGAGTGGGGAAATCAAAACTGGTTGTCCAGATTAGAATCCAGCACTCTTAACCACCACACCATACTGGCTCCCTGGTGGGACCTGGGGCTCTCCTGGAATTACAGCTCAACTTCAGATTACAGAGATCAGTTCCCTTGGAGAAAATAGCTGCTTTTGAGGGTGGACTCTATGGCAGTGTATTCCACTGAGGTCCCTGCCCTCCCCAGGCTCCACCCCCAAATCTCCAGGAGTTTCCCAACTTGGATCTGGCAACCCTACACCCCCATCCCCCGTTGGTGGCCGGGGGGACCTGGCGACCCTTCATTCCTCCCATTAATCTAATTCAGTTCTTTAAATTTTCCACAATCATAGGCTGATTCTGCATTGGCTTTTCCCTCCGTTGTTTTACGAAACCCACACTGGAACAGAAATTCCCTTCTGCATTGCGTGCTGCTTTAACTTCCTTTGCTTATCGGGTTTATGGTAGCCTCCACACTCCATGCCTCTTTCGAGTTCTTCCATCGTTAGATTTTACTGAACCTTCTGCATAGATTTATGGCTGTTTTATGGCCATTTAAGGGTGACTTTGCAGTCAGTACAGCGTTGGCCCGAGGTATTTCAATGTGGTTTTGAGCTGCACTTTTCCTCCCAGTTGAGAAAATGTGGAGCGAATGCTAGATGCGGAACTGCCCATAGTAGCGCTGCCAAGTCTGCCCAGGGGGCGGGGGATCCCCCGCTACAGGGGTCCCCAATCTGCCGGCCCGGATTCGGCTGGCGGGGGGAACCCCACCCCCGAAGTCGTCCAGTCAGGACGACTTCCCCAGCATGATGATGTCACCGGAAGTGACATCATCAGGTTGTGCACGTTCCCGGGGCGACGCTCTAGCAATCGCCCCCCAAAACTCTATAGTGCTACAGAGTTTTTGGGCGATTGCCAGAGCATTGCCTTGGCGATGTGCACAACGTGATAATGTCACTTCTTTTGACATCATCGTGGTGTGCGTGCAAAGCGCGCACACCAGGGAACTCCCAACAAGAAGAGGACTCCCCCCCCGCTGGTCAAACGTGAGCACTTGGCAACCCTAGCCCATAGTGAGATTTGGGCAATGCAACTGACACGCAAACAAAAGTCTTGTTTACATCAACAGTTCTTATCAAACTGTAGAACCCTCCATACAGGAGTGGAGCAAACAGCTTCCCCCAAACATCTAGTTTGATGAAGGCTTTGAGAGAACTCGAAAACTTGCACCCCGTTTCTCTGGTTCAGCGCAACCACAAGGAACTCCCCCTGCGGCATAAGCCAGCCACTACCTTTCCTCTTTCTCTCCCCTTCCCCCGCAAAGTGTCAGATGGGAATGGCTAATCCCACGGATTTCACATGTGTCGCTCAACAGGATTATCCAAGCCATGTTGTCACTTTGTCACAGGTAATACGTTTTCCCCAATTAAAAAAGGACTAACGGTCGGTGGGGTGTTTTTTTTTTAAAGTTGTTTTGAAAAGATCCTTCCTTCCAGATGGTCAGTGGCTGCTGATCAAATCACTGCACAGGGTTTTACTTAATGCTCAGACTGACCTCCCTTTTACTTTTAGCCGCACTTGGAAAATAATCTCATTCCTGCAAAGGCACCAAAGGCAGGATGGATTCAATGTAGGTCAGGAAGCATCGCTGTCCGTTACCTGGTTTCAAAGCTGCGTTCTTGCTTTGGAACACCTGAGCAGGCCCTGCAGTGAGGACAATCCCTCGGGGGGCTCCCTTTCGGTTGGGTTTTTTTTTTTTTTTTTTAAACCAGCTTGTTTCTAGCCATATTTTTCCCCTTCTTGTCCCCACACAACGCTATGCAGCGAGGAGAGTGCCAAGGCTTTTTACCAGGGCTGCTTCCTGCCGTAATAACTGGGCTCTGTTCTGCACTTTAGAGACGAGCATAATGCTTTGGCATACAAAAGCACATTACCCTTTTTTTGCACCCCAGGACATGCAGCCCTTAATGCACACAGCTCATTTTACCAGACGAACATGAAATGGGGAGGAGAATTTGAAAAAAAGGGAGGCTTAGCACCAGAGGCGTCGACTTTTAGAATCCCCGGGGGGGGGGGGCTCTTGTGTGTGTGCGCGCAAAGCGCATGCGTATGCCAGGACCATGTCCCCGCCGCCTCTCCCCCCCAGGCCTGGCCTGGCCTTGCAACTCCTGCCTCTGTGGGGCCAGCTGGGCAAATGCCCAGCGTGCTGGCGTCACCCGGAAGTGACGCCAGCATACTGGGTACGTTGCCGGGGCGATGCTCTGGCAATCGCCCTGAAACTCTATGGTGCCATAGAGTTTCGGGGCGATTGCTAGAGCGTCGCCCCGGCAACGTGCCCAGCGTGCTGGCGTCACTTCCGGGTGATGCCAGCACGCTGGCATTTGCCCAGCTGGCCCCACAGTGGTGGGAGTGGCCAGGCCAGGCCCGGGGGGGAGAGGCAGCTGCTGCTGGCCAGCCGGCCAGTAGGCCGGCGAGTGGGTGAGCGGGCAGGCAGGCAGGCAAGCAAGTGGGCCTGGTGGATGCTCCGTTTTGCTGGGGGAGGCTGAGGCCCCCCCGGGAAATTTCAGGGGGGCTCGAGCCCTCGAGCCCCCCCGTAGTTGACGCCTATGGTTAGCACGTATGAATCGATGGTGCAGCCAGGGATATTTTTTGGCAGGAACGCACAGGATCAGAGTTCCGGCTGGCTCCTGAGTTGGCCACACCCAGCAGGAGCTCCTTAGCATAATAGGCCACACCCAACAGCAGAAACTCATTAGGATTGGCTACATTAGGGGTGTGTGGCCTAACGTGCAAATTGATTCCTGCTACAAAAAAAGCCCTGGGTTTTGACAACAAGGTAAACAGAATAAGAAGCAAAAGGTGGGTGTGGCTGGGTGACCACTCTTCTGGTAACATGGGGGTGTGGCCTAATATGCTAATAAGCTGTGCTGTCAGTGGTGTGGCCTATTATGCTAACGAGTTCCTGCTGGGCTTTTTCTACAAAAAAAGCCCTGGGTGCAGCCTTATTTGGAATACTGTGTGCAATTCTGGTCATCACACCTCAGAAAGGATATTATAGCACTGGAAAAAGTGCGGAAACCGTGGCTCTTTATTGTATTAATATTCACGTTTTCTCATTTAGGAAACTGAGAAGAAAGTTTGTGTTTGCCAGAGTCTAAAATTTTAGAATCAGTATTGGAATTTGCATACCCAGGTTTTAAGCCATGTAGCCATCCTGAATTGTATACTTTGTTATTTGTCTGTATTTGGGTATATTTGGGTCTATCTCAAATCTGTTGTGCTATGTTGCTATTTGACAGGTCTCTGACTGTAATAAACAAATGCTGTTGACAGAGCAGCAGGAGCAAAAATGAGGTGGGCTCCATCACGCGATGTTGTCGTGTCACTTTCAGTTGTGCAGTGCTCTAGGATTCCCCCTACATTTCTATGGTTTATGCCATAGATATGGTGGAATTCCTAGAGCATTTAAGCCTATATGGCTTCTGGGTATGCAACCGGAAGTGATGTCATAGCATTATGCAGTGCTGGATCCCACACCCCAATGCTCGTGGGGGTGGCCAGCAGAGGGTTGGCAGCCCAGGTTTATCATCTCATTTGTTGAAAGAAATAGTCCATAGTCGAATATGAGAATAACACCAGCAATATTAATTAAGGTGTTCACCTCTCGGACTACAAATGTCCATTGAAATAAAAAGATTTGCACGTGCCTTCTGAATGCAAGATGTGCTCTAACCAAGTAAATTTACCAGTCTGCAAACATTAACAACATCAAAGAAGGAAAGATTGATTCAACTGCTTTGACTCGTCCATGGTACACCTATGCCAACAAACTTTTTAATGTATATACATAGCCCAAGCAAGAAGATCCCTAGAGGCTGGGAGACAAGCATTACAGAAACAAGGTGTTTTTTTAAAAGAGAGAGAGAGGATGAGAACATAGAAATTAGAGGGTGGGGCAACAGGTGACCGGGGGAGAAATCCCTTGGTATTTATTCATGTGTTCATGGAACTGAATGGAAGACTTTTTTGGGGGGGAGGAAGAAAGTAGACAGGTATGTGCTCTCATATTGTAGGTCATGGGGTGGGGGAGACGGCTCTCCCTTCGCCTACACTGTAGGCTTCTATAGACCTAAATAGTTTTGGGGGCTCCGGTGTATACTTTATCAGTTAATCAAGTGTATCATCACATTAAAACAAGAAGGCAGAAGATGCTGAAACGTAGGAAGCTAATGATGATCTTGTATGCTTCAATACATAATTAATGATCATTTTGAAAGAACGCGGGCGGGGGGGGGGGAAGAACTCCACTTATGTAAAGAGATATAAATATAATGTAAGGAGATATAAGTTGAATTGATATAATTTAGCTTAAACATTAGATGATGCTATATACAATCTATGTACCTTTTTGTTGGTTATGTGAGTAATATTCTTCTTCAATAAAAATAAATAAATAAAAAGCAGAAAATGGTACACATGGTCGAGCGTAGCTAAATCCTGCTCCGTCCCCTGCCTTTGACTGCCTTTCATCGTTCTTTGTTGTTTAATTTATTTAATTCATTCATACCCCGCCTTTCCTCCCAACGGGGACCCACAGCAGCTTACACCATTCTCCCCCCTCCCTTTCCCCTAACAACAACCCTGTGAGGTAGGTTAGTCTGATACTGTGTGACTGGCCCAAGGTCACCCGGCGAGCTTCCATGGCCCAAGTGGAGAGTCGAACCTGATCCCAGATCCTAGTGTGTTATTTTTCTCCCAGCTTGAGTCCAGTTTCCCAGCAATGGAACACAGTGAAGTGGGGGAAGAGGCAGAGTTTTTCTCCCCCTGCTCACATGCTCAGTTTTCTGCAAAACAAGAACTTTGTCTTGTTGCTTTAGATGTGAATGAAGCACGAGTAAATACATATGGATTTCCCCCCGGATGTCTTCTTTTACCCTAAGTGACCTGAGAAGAATCTTTAGGTATTGCTTCATAGCAGCTTTCGATAGGATTAACTCGAGATATTTAAAGCGTTGGAATGCAAATGTTGGTGGAAGTTTGTTTGTTTTCATCAGAAGCCTTTGCGTGGAGAGGTCCAAGAGAGTAAGAGGGAGGATGGGGAGAGTTCATTCACAGCCTCCACTTCTAGGAGGGGTGCTCCAGGCTCATCTCTCCTCAGCCCTTTCCTGATAGAGACTGTGGTCACACCGTCATTTTGATCGGGTTTCACCACTGTTCCCCAACGCATTTAAAAGGGCTGATCAGACGGCCGCATCTGTATCCCGTATCGAATCAGACTCACCCCCATAATCCTCCCGGTTTCCTAGCAATTTTTCGGACACCGGGAAATTCAAGTACTTTCCGAATATTTGTGCTGTGATTCCGCAATTACACCAATCTGGACAGCCATGTCTCGCTATGAATGTGCTTAGGTCATCTGAATGTCCTTCTCGCGTTGAATTTTTTTTACAGCTTTCGCCGTTGTGCGCATGAGCAATCCTGTGCTGAATATATTCAATGCATGAACATTCAAGTGCTCATATATAGACTGCAGTGCTCAGTTGTAAGTCAGTGGTTCATTTTTTTCGCTGTTCGGGGCGGGGGGAATGCTGCAAAAACAAGGGAGTACAGCATGTCCAAGTGGGAGTGGTGATTTGGCCATGCGCATATGTACATGAAGAAGAAGAAACTGGATTTATATCCCGCCCTTCACTCACTTGGAGTCTCAGAGTGGCTTACAAACTCCTTTCCCTTCCCCTCCCCACAACAGACACCCTGAGAGGTAGGTGGGGCTGAGAGAGCTCTGAGACAGCTGTCCTTGAGAGAACAGCTGGGCTTGGCTTGCCCAAGGTCATCCAGCAGGTGCAAGTGGAGGAATGGGGAATCAAACCCGGTTCTCCCAGATAAGAATCTGTGCACTTAACCACTACACACAAAGGAAAATTTAAAAACTTGTGCTGCACCGCTGCTTGGGTGGCGCAGCAATCTGGACAGTGCCTGGAGCCTCGTCGCGCTATGCAAGTGCTTTGGGGAGGGATGTGTGATCATCCCAACCCGTAAAAAAAATCCCCAATCGAATATACAGCGGGAACAAATCGCAATAAGCTTGCCGTGTGACCACAGCCGTAACCTGAATGTAAATGTTGTCAGTCCAGAACGTACACAGGCACTGCATTCTGTTGAACTGGTTTTGTCACAAGTGCCCTTGTTTTGTTGTTGTACAGACTCAGTGGTGGTGGAAAGTCCCGCCAAGTCACAGATGAGTTATGGGGACTCTGTAGGGTTCAAGGCAAGTGGTTTGCCATTGCCTGCGTCTACATAGCGACCCTGGACTTTCTTGGTTAGGGTTGTCAGGTCCTTACCTTCTGATGGCAGGGGGATGGAGCTTCCTTTCCAGGATCTTCTGGTGCACGTGCATAGTGTGCGCACTGCAATGACATCACCCAGAAGTTACATCATTGTGCTAGGCATGTTGCCAGGGGGACGCTCTAGCATTCGGCCAGAAACTCTATGGTACCATAGAGTTTTGTGGCTGAGTGCTAGAGCGTCCCCCTGGTAACGTGCCAGGCACGATGATGTCACCTCTGGATGACATCATTGCGCCGGGCACATTGGCGCAATCCCAGACCTTTGGGTGCGACTTCCTCTGCCAGCCAGACCCGGGCCAGTGGATTGGGCGGCCCTAAAGCGGGCAACCTCCCCGGGGGGAAATGGCAAGCCTATTCTTGGTGATCTCCCATCCAAGTACTAACCAGGGCCAGTCCTGCTTAGCTTCCAAAATTGGGCTACCCTGGGCCATCTAGGTCAGAGCACAGACTCAGTGGGCTTCCAGTGGGAACCTAAAGTTGCTTAAAATATTCTCCCCTTCTCCATTCTGTCCTCCCAACAACCCTGTGAGGTAGTTCAGGCTGAGAGGGCATGACTGGCTCAAGGACACCAAGCAAGCTTCCATGGCAAAGTGGGGATTCGAACCTGGGTCTCCCAGCTGCTAGTCTGACACTCTGACTGCTACACAACACTACCTCCAAAACTATACTAAGATAAGGACAGTATCAGGAGGCAACCCAGGCAGAGCTCTTAGGAATGTATTCTTTGGCATTTCCTGATGATATCTCTGAGATAAACCCCATATTTGTGCTTCCTGAGTAGCTGGTGGAAGTGCTTTCCCTGCATTCATTTTTTTTCTTTGTGTGTGAGTGTGTGTGTGTCAGCACCTGGAAGTCATGTTGACCTCTGGTGACTGACCCCTACTGGGGGCTGGAGGCTATTCAGAGAGGTGGCTAAAGAGAGCCTGCCCCCACCTCCCGACTTCTGGTATTCCTTGGAGGTCTCCCATCCAAGTACTAACCACAGTTGACCCTGCTTAAGTTCTGAGATCTGAGGAGATCAGGCTTGCCTGGGCTATCCAGGTCACGGCCTTTCCCTGCATTCATGATCAGTGCTGGGAGATCAGTTTACTCGTGTTTCTGGCAAAGCCGTGACTGCTTACATGGATCTTGGATCTTCCACCATAGTAGGGTTACCAGATCCGCGCCCCCCCCCCCCGGTGATTGGGGTGGGGTGGCGTTGCCAGCTCCAGGTTGGAAGATTTGGGGTGGAGCCTGGAGAGGACCTCAGTAGGGTACAATGCCACCCTCTAAAACATCCAATTCCTCCAGGGGAACTAATCTCTGTAGTCTGGAGTTGAGCTGTAATTCCAGGAGATCTCCAGGCCCTACCTGGAGGCTGGCATCCGTACAAACCAGCACTTTTCTGCAAGACAGGTGATGAGATAATTAAAGTTATGAATTTACTTGATTTCTTGACTACCACGATTATTCATGTAATGGGAGATGAGCTCCAGATTAAGGATACCATCCTCCAGATGGAGCCTAGAGTTCTTAAAAAGCATCCCAACAAAATATCTCAATGCTTCTCTTGATATGGCAAGCTACAATGATTAATCAAACCGGCCACAGGCATAGATGGCTTTAAAAGGGGATTAGACAGATTTATGGAGGATAGGTCTCTCAGTGGCCACTAGCCATGGTGACTCAAAAGAACCTCCATGTTCAAAGGCACTAAACCTCTCAACCCCAGACCCAGCATAAGTCAACATAGGAAGAAGGTTTTGGTCTCTATGCCCTGTAGTTGGCCTTTCAGAGGAACTGGTTGGTCACAGTGTGAGACAGGATGCTGGGCTAGATGGACCACTGGTCTGATCCAGCAGGGCTCTTTCTATGTTCCTGTGTTATGAAAAGGGAGAAGAGAAACTTCTGCAGGGATGCAGTCGGAGGATGTCCTTGCATCGAAGAGCTGTTCTCTGGTAGTTAAGAAGTGCACTTAATGAGCCCCAGTTGGCAGCCCCGGTGTCAGTCTCATTTATGCTCAGCCCTATTCGTGCTCCACTTTCCTAATTGCATAGGGAGGGATTACCTAGATAAATTCATAAAGCGATTGTGGTCTGAAGAATCGGGGCTTTGTGTTGCTGCAACTGTTTCTCTTGAACGGAAGACTTTGGCAGTCGCCTTTTATAAAACAACGCCAATTCAGACTGTCTTGGTCTTGCGGCGGAGCAGCCTCAGAAATTCTTTCAATCTGGGGCTTCTTAAGTTCGAGGATGTTTTCACACACGCTGAATAACCCACTTTCAATCCACTTTCGCAATCGCTTGCAAGTGGATTTTGCCATTTCACGCAATAAAATCCAGTCACAAAGTGCGTTGAAAGCTTGTTCATAAGAGATAAAAAGCTAAAGGCTTCCCTTGCTCAAAAGCCAGTCGAATCCGACTCTAGGGGGTGGTGCTCATCTCCATTTCCGAGCCGAAGAGCCAGCGTTGCCCAAAGACTTCTCTATGGTCAAGTGGCCAGCATGACTAAACACGAAGGCACACGGAATGCTGTTACCTTCCCACCAAAGCGGTACCTATTTATCTACTTGCAATTTCTTGCTTTCGAACTGCTAGTTTGGCAGGAACTGGGACCAGAGACGGGAGCTCACTCCATCACATGGCACTCGGGTCTCGAACTGCCGAGCTACCAACGTTCTGGTCTGCAGCTCAGTGTTTTAACCTCTGAGCCAACGTGCTGTACAAATACATTGGGGGGGGGGGGAATTAATGCTTCCCCACGCACTATCATCCACACAGTTAAAACCCAAAGATCTCTTTCCTTCACTGATTCCATTGATTAAATATTGATTTACTTTTCACATGTCTTCGTTAAGGGCTTTTCTACATTCTTGTTTTCCTAGCTTGTAAATTCCTGTTTCTTGAGGGGTGTCTGTTCTACAGAAATTTTGCTCCCTCTAGTGGTTGATTAAATATTACGCCAGTTTATGTCTAGCATTAAACCCTGCCATTTAAGGCCGTGGTCACATGGTCATTTTGATGGGGTTTCACCACTGATTTCTCTCACATTTAAAATTGCTGATCAGATGGCCGCATCTGTCTCCTGTACCGAAGTGGGCTCACTCACACAATTGTCCTGGCTCCCTAGAGAGTTTTCTGACCCCTGGAAAATCAAGTGCTTTCTGGATATTTGCACTCTGAATCTGCGATTTCGCCAATCTGGACAGCCATTCTCCCTCAATGATCGCGATTAGGTCGTCTGATCATCCTTCGTGCGATGTTGTCCCCCCCCCCCCTTCTAACATTACGCGCATGAGCTATTCAACAAATAAACGTTCACGTGCTTGGTTGTATGTGGCCGGGTAAGTTTGTTCGCTGTTCGGCGGGAGGGGGGGGGGACTTGCTGCTGCCCCATTAAAGAGGGCTGGGGGTGGGGAGGAGAGTGATTAAAACTGGTGATTAAAACCTGCCGCTGGCTGGGTTGCGCAGGACCGTGCGTAAATAATTCTGGCAGCCCAAGTTCCTCCACTGGGCCCAGCTGCCTGCCGAGCTGGCTGGCTCTCCGCTCTGCCACTTACTTTCCTGCAGCATGATGTCATGGGCTGGGCTTCAGGCTCCCTGAGGGATGTCCGGCAGGGCAGGGGTGAAAGGGGGGGGGCAACATAGTGATGCAGCCTGTACACAACAGACACCAACTCTGGAGCTTTCAAAGCGCCAGGGGGCCTTGCAAGGTCTGGGGGTGGGATTGGGGGTGGTGGCGAGGAGAGGTTTGGTTCCCAGCCGAATTTCCCCGGGCAAATCTGCATGCAAGATAAAATAGAGAAAAGTTCACTCTTCTCTAGGGGCAGCCAAGTCCCATAGTTGGAGCTCCCTGGAGGCTGCAAAAGTGCCAAGGGACCTGGGCGAGGAAGGGAGGGCAGCCTGGGAAGTGACGTGTCATCCTGACAGCCAGGGAGATGGGAAGCCATGTCGGAGGACTCGGCAGCAGGGAGAAGAGCCTTGCCTGGAGGTCCTGATCCGACTCCCCCCTCCCCAAAGGCGCCCACGTCCAGGTGGCCGCTGGTTGCCCACGAGACTCAACCATGCGCTTCCCCCTGACCCAGCTGGGATCACAGCCTGGGGGGCAGCAGAGGCAGGGGGGAAAAGGTTCTGGGTGGCAGTGCTGCTCCCTTGAGGCTTGCTTTCAGCTGCGAGCCTAGGGTGAGAGTGTTTTTGAGCCTGCACAGAGCGCCCTGCTCGCCACCATTGCCGCTTGGGGCAGCACAGCTATCTGGACAGCGCCCAGAGCCTCATCGTGTGATGCAAGTGGTTGGGGGAGGGATGTGTGAACATCCCAATGCGGGGAAAAAATATTCCCGATCAAATCTATTGCGGGAACAAATCAGGACAAGCTTGCTGGGTGACCTCATGCTAAATCTGCAGGGAGTTATGTTGGACATAAACCGGTGTAATGTTGAATTGACCATTAGAGGGAGCAAAATATGTCCAGAACAGAAAAGCCTCTGAAGAAAGAGGAACTTGCAAGCAAAAAAAATGAGAATATGGAAAAGTGACATTGTCTGAAGATCAGTCGTAACAGTGGGAAATCTTCAGCCCCCCCTGTGGAGGTTGGCAGCTCTTGAAACTCTGAAACCATAAAATGCAGGAAACAGCAGTAACCGCCTGTGCTGCCATTCCACTGCTGTGCTTCCCAAGAGTCACCTTGCTGTAGCAGATAAAACACTGGCTGAGAACCTGGAAGAGATGGGTTCGAATCACCACTCGTGCCATGGAAGCTCACTGAGTGGTCACAGACCAGTCACTCTCTCTGTCATCCTAACCTGCTTCACAGGGTTGTTGTGAAGATAAAAAGGAGGAGGAGAGAACGATGAGGGAGGGAAAAGAGAGGGAAAACATTGAAATGAATAAAATTAATAAACAGATGCCATCCTTCCACAGTTAGCATGAGTTCCGGTGCTAGAAACCAGTCTACACTGACAGAATTTCTGCCCAACAGCAGTGCGATACCAGCATTCCGAAAAGTATTTACTTCCTAAGAAACGGAAGTTTGAAGAATCTTCGAAGGCAGGGCTTTGCAAATACGTCTTAATGGACAAGACAGGGTGGCCAGGACCCCCCTGGCCACTGCGGAGAGGGACGGGAGGTGTAGAGTGGCCAGATCCAGGCAGGGAAACTCCTGGATAATGCTTGTACACAGAGTGATGTAGCGCCCCCTAGTGTCCAGGCATGCTGTGTTGCTCACTCCAACAACAACTTCATTTATTCAAACTGTGGTGCTCAGCAGCTTCCAAAGGACTGCTGTCACTGACTTTAAAGGTCAGACAATCAAAGGCTGAAGATTCAGAAGCAGAGACACTAAATGCTCAAGCAAGAAAGGCAAGCCTCCGCAGCTTTTAAGTGGGGAACTGGAGGCACCGTTTCTTGATCTCCGTAGTGCATGGGGGGCTTTGGGCTTCTGTGTTCACAGATTAGCGTTTATCTCATTTTAGGCTGGCGGGACTTCTGCCAGCCTAAGGAGGCTTCCTCCAGGGTTAATTGCTCGTCCAGTGAAAGGAGAGCCACAAATCCGGGGAAGGCCTCCGGTTTGGTTCCGTGGAGTGGGTAGGAGACATGCCATTGTGTCCATTTGCCCACCCAAAGAAGGCCAACCCAGGTTATGCCGTTTTCCCAACCAAATTCCTACTGTCAGGAAAGATTCCTGCCCACTGATTTTTAGGAAATTAATTCGCTTTTAATTTTTTGAAGTTAATTTGTTCGTTTTGGGAACTCACCCACAAAAGGGGAGTAATAAAATGTTGGATATGTGGGTCTTATTAATTGTATCCTTTTATAAGCACCATGTTTATTTGCACTTTTGTTTCGTAAATCATGAAGGGTGGTGGAATGAGGGTGCCAGCCTCCCGGTGGGGCCTGGAAATCTCCCAGAATTGGTCTCCAGAGGACAGAGATCAGTTCCTCTGGAGAAAATGGCTGCTTTGGAGGGCGGACTCTGTGGCACTGTATCCTGCTGAGGCCCCTCCCCTCCCCAAACTCCCACATCTCCAGGTGCCACCTCCAAGATCTCTAGGTATTTCCCAACTCAGGAGCCGGCAACCCTGTGGTAGAAAGTGCCGTCAAGTCGCGGTGAACTTATGGCGATTCTGTTTTCCAGGCATAGGACAGACAGAGTTGGTTTGCCTTTTCCTGCCTCGGAGAAGCAGCCCTGGATTTCCTTGGTGGTCTCCCATCCAAATACTGACCAGGGCTGACCCTGCTTCGCTTCTGAGATCTGACGAGATCGGGCCAGGCTGGGCCGTAGCATTTAGAAAAAGGCATATAAATCATTTACTTATTTGGGGTATTTTTATGCTGAGTTTTCTGCTGCAGGGGTTGCCTTCCAAATGCTGTATAATATATAAATGATCGAGCATCATTGTGGTGGAGTGGCTAGAATGTTAGCTGTGACCCCGGGTCCCCTGCATTCAACCCCCTGGTTGGCCAGGGAGATCTCTGTTGTAATTCTCCACCTCACTTTGTTGTGGGGAAACAATACGTTGGCCTTGAGCTACTTGAACTGAGGGTGGGACACAAATATGGGAGATAAATCGGACAGATCAATAACAGTTTTCAGGAACACTTCCCAAGCTTCCAGCTGTGCACTAAACTGGAAGCAAATGTCTTCATTATGGACCCCCTTTTATTCATTTTATTGTTTGTTTGTTTAATTCATTTATACCCTGCCTTTCTACCCAACGGGGACCCAAAATGGCTTACATCATCCTCTTTCCCTCCATTTAATTTCCACAACTACCCCTGTGAGGAAAGTTACACTAAGAGAGGCTGACTGGGCAAAGATCACTCAGCAAGCTTCCATGGCAGAGTGGAGATTTGAACCTGGCTCTCCCAGACACTTTTCTAAAACTCTTAACCACTACAGCACACTGACTGCCTTTATGGTGGCTCTCCTAAGAACACCTTCCTGGGAATAAGCCCCTTTGAATACAACAGGACTTACTTCTCGATAGATCTGCTTAGCAGAATTCCTTCTTAGTTCCTCTGCTACGCCACCAAATACAAAATGGTGGTTGCCGAACAAATGGTTTTGTGTGGGCATAAAGGTCGCTGTGGTTCAGTCTGTTCTATACAATAAAAGGAATAGTATCCTTTCTTAACACCTGTGGATATTCCTTTCAAGGGGCCTTAAAGGCTTTGGTTAAGCAGACAATCACTGCTTGAAGGGACTTGACCTTCCCTCCTTGATGGAATGGAGAAGACAGATGTGCGTCTTTGTGAACAGGAAGCACAGTTCTAGATGCTGGAAGAGACAGAGAGAGGCAGGCAGACTCTGCTAGGAGTTGGCTGAAGGACCTTTGGGTTTCAGTCTCTCTCTCTCTGTGTGGATTTGGTGCAGGGTGTCAAATCTGCTACTCTGTTGGCATGCCTCTTTGCATCTACCTCTGTTCTACCTACATATTTATAAATATTGTACAGCAGATATGATAAAAATGGTGTAAGCCTCCAATGCTGTCTTTTCCAAAGGGAACCATCCTACGTAACCACTACCTGTGGAACCTCTCTCTGCTCAGGAAAATAGGTCATGTATAACAGTATCTCATAATATTTAGACTCATGTGTTCTATAAGTAAATTGGCCAGACAGCAGATTCAATACAGACCCTTAAACCAGAGAAGGCTAGGAATGGCCTGTTTAACATCTATATGCGCCCCCTCGCCCAGATAGCTCGAAGGCATGGGCTGGGTTGCCATCAGTACGCTGATGATACCCAGCTCTATCTGTTGTTGGGCGGCCAGTCAGACTCTAGTCCGGATGATCTGGACCTGGCACTGAAAGCTGTGGCTGGTTGGCTTAGGCAGAGTCAATTAAAATTGAATCCAATGAAGACGGAGGTCCTGTGCCTGAGCCGGAGTGGACCGAGGATAGGGATCCCTCTCCTGACCTTCGACGGGGCGCCGTTGGTGCCAGCACCGGAGGTTAGGAGTTTGGGAGTGCTCCTGGACCCCTCGTTAACGATGGAGGCCCAGGTAGCAGCCACTGCAAGGTTGGCCTTTTACCACCTACGGCTGATCAAGCAGTTGGTTCCCTTCCTTGAACACAATGACCTGGCTACGGTGATCCATGCGTTGGTCACCTCAAAGTTGGATTACTGTAACACTCTCTACATGGGGCTGCCCTTGTGCCAAATGCGGAAGCTGCAGCTGGTGCAGAACGCAGTGGCGAGGCTGTTGATGGGTCTCCCCATGCAGGAACACATCCAGCCCACCTTAAAAGCACTGCACTAGCTGCCTATAGCATACCGGATAAGGTTCAAGGTGCTGGTGCTGACCTATAAAGCCCTATATGGCCAGGGACCTATCTACCTGAGGGACCATCTCTCCCCATATGTACCCCAGCGAGCTTTACGATCGGGATCCCAAAATCGCCTGGTTCTCCCAGGGCCAAGGGAGGCCCGGTTGGTGGCTACAAGGGCCAGGGCTTTTTCGGTGGCAGCCCCATACTGGTGGAATGAGCTCCTGGATGACATCAGGGCCCTGCGGGATCTCTTGCAGTTTCTCAGGGCCTGCAAGACGGAGCTCTTCCGCCAGGCTTTCAAGTAGGGGCTCCCTCGATTCTTCATAGCCCTGGCCCCACCATCAGAAGTCACCAATTTTGATCCACACTGCACCAACTGGAATTGGATACCATCTATGATGCTGCTCAGATAAGGGGGACAAAGGTGTGCCATCTTGTAGCTGTGGGATATGATCGCTTACTGTGTACTGTATATTGTGTATTGTATATTTTGTGGATAACGTCTTAGTGTTTTTAGTGTTTTATAGTATGATAAATATGTTGGTAGCCGCCCCGAGCCGGCCATAAGGCGGGGAGGGCGGGATAGAAATCCCACAAACAAACAAACAAACAAACAAACAAACAAACAAACAACCAGAAAAATGCAGTTCATGGCCGAACCACAAACTGAATCGAACTGGGAGGTTGATTCGTGAACCAACCTGGTTTGTGGCCCCTCAAACCCTGTTGAAAGGGACCACAGTCCCTTTAAACTAGGTTTGATGAAAGCCCCCCAAACAGCTGAGTGCTCACTGCTGCTCATCTGTTTTTTGGGTTTTCTTGTCCAGCCACTTTTAAGGGACTGCAGAAGACTGCCCAAAACAGTCAGCTGTTTTTTGGTTTTCGTGGGGAACAGAAAGCATGGGTTTGAAGGTACTCAGAGTCCCTTCAAACCGCTGATTTCCGCTCTGTCCACAAACCACCACAAACTGCTTTAAAAGATCATGGAAGTTCATGATGGTAGACCTGTCATAAACTTCAGCACACAAACCACGAACAGGGCAAAATTTGTGACGAATTTTGCTTTGCCGTTCAGTTTGCACCCACCCCTAGAGAAGGCAGTCATTTTTAAGAGCGTTGAAGATGGCAATATAAAGAGCTATCATGGCCCATACATTTCAATTTCCTTCTCATATTATCACTGTGGATGTGGAGAAATGCTCTTCACCATAGAATCACCCCAGTAATTCAACCATTGGGTTATCTTGGATCCATGTCACAGTAACCACTCTACAAATCTGTGGTGGGCAAAAAGGAATGATGCATCCATCCCCTCATGTACACAAAACTCGAACTCTTAGTTATGCAAACAGAAGGCTGGGGAAATATGAAGGATTTACTATCTCACACTTTGCTAGACTATCACACCACAAGATACAGAGTCAAGCTGCAGTCACACACACTAAATAATCCACTTTCAATCCACTTTCAATGCCTTTTCCAATTGGATTTTGCCAGTTCACACAGTAAAAATCCAGCTGGAAAGTGGACTGAAAGTGGATTATTTAGTGTGTGTGACCGCAGCCTCAGAGGCAGTTTACATTATTCTCTCTCTATCCACACAACAACTCTATGAGGTAGGTTAGACGGAAAGTAAGTGACTGGTCCAAAATCATCCAGTGAGCTTCCACAGCAAGATGCGAATCTACACTTGGGTCTCACAAACCCTCCTCTGATGCTCTGACCATTATACTACACTGGCTTTCATAGGGTGGCTGCTGTTGAACAGTAGCAAGTAACCGGGCCTAAATGAATCATGCAAGTCAGATGGTATCAAGTCACCCAAAGGGTGCTGCTAGGCCTAGGTTTGTCAGCCTCCAGGTTGTTGTGTACTAAGCCCACGGTCGCCTGGTCTCTCGTAATGGCGACCGCCACATGGTCAGCGCACAAGGTCAGAATCTACCTGGTAGAACAATAGCCAGTCGGATCCTAAGGAACCACCAATTATGAGCCTAGGTCTCCCGCTGGGGGACCTATGAACTGCAACCACGGACTTAAGGTCCTATCAGGACTCGTGGGCGAGGTCGGGGCATTGTCTCCGGCCAGCATAAAAGAGGGCTCTGAGCCCGGGGTTTCTCATGTTCCATCTGACCCTCAATAAAGAGCTTTGCTATGAAATCACTACCACTCGCCTCCCGACTCCAATACTTTCCACAGGTGGAATCTGTAGTTCCCCCAGAATTACAACTGAACTCCAGACAACAGAGACCTGTCCCCCTGGAGAAAATGGGTGGATTCTATGGCATTATATCCAGCTGAGGCCTCTCCCCTGCCCAGACTCTGCACTCCTCAGACTTCACCACAGAATCTCCAGGAACTTCCCAACCTGAAGCGGGCAATCCTAGTCTGAGGCCTGGCTCCACAATAGGCCTGCCCCCTCCCCCAATCCCAGATCCAGTTCTGATTTTTTCTTCCTGCCCTCTCTGACTCTCTGTCTCTCCTGTTATTGTCAATGCAGTAGGATCTGGAGTAGGTCACTGTGTAGAGTAGATCACCATTTCAAAAAGTATTGGGGGGGGGAGATTCAACCCTCCCTGGGTTGTTGTTTTTTAACCATTTTGGATTTTTCTGCAGACCAACAGAGTTCCCTGAGTTTGTAGAAAAACCCGTTGGGGGACAGTATGCCCCCTATCTGTGGAAATAAGTATCCACACACAGAGGGGACTGTTGAGAATTAGATATATAAGTGAAGACAGCATCTTTTCTCTCCTGTTAAGTGTCATTCCTTGTCTGCCTCCAGATTACTACTCTTAGGGCAATTTCCCTCTTCTAGGAAGCACCACACAAAGCCTCTCTCTCTCAGAGCTAGAGATGTAGTTAGGAACCTATCTTTGTCTCTCCTCTTTCCTATCGAGTATGTTAGTTCCTAAATAAACCTTTATCTACTCTTTAATCAGGTTGTGCACCGTTACTGTGCTAATTACTCTGCCACCATGTTTTAATTGTTCTTTTGATGTCTTTGTACGGATTTTAGCTTTGTTTTAAATTATTTTAATTCGGTATTTTTTTGTGGAATGTTGGTTATTAAATGTTTTTAAAAATCTGATTTTATGATGTTCTGTTTTAATTAGTTAGCCACCATGTAAAGGCAGAAAGGTAGGATACAAATCTTGTAACTAAATATAAGTTTTGTAAACAAAATACTAATAAAATAAAAGCTGTGAAATGCATTCCAAAATAAAACATGTGAAATGTATTTCGGAGGAGGCACCTGGTAGTATTACATCTCCATTTACTTGCCAGTGAATGTGTTTTAATTATTCTAGCAGTCACTTAGCAAACCCATGTGGTTTGGTTACTTATGATTTACAAAACATGACATTTGATTTAAATTGGCGACTTAAATGAAGCTTTGAACTTAGTGATATATCAGTATTGGGTAGCCATGTTGGTCTGTCTGTAGCAGTGGAAAGAGCAGGTGTTCAGGGGGTGTTCTGGGGGTGGGTGGGATATCGGTCACACGATGATGTCACTGCATCGGTGCTGTCAGGGCGACACTCTACTTTTTGTGCAAAACACTATGGTAAAAATGGCTACAAACCATAGAGTTTTGCCCAAAAGGTAGAGTGTCACCCCAACTGTGACATCATGATCATGTCACTTGCTGTGTGACATCGGTGATGCAATGCTGTCACTTCTGGAAGTGACAGCATTGCATCACCGATGTCACACAGCAATATTTCTTTGGGGGTGAGGTTCCCTGCCAGCCAGCTGGCTGGCAGCAGGCAAGAGCCTGCAAAAGTGGGGGATCCCTGCCCCCACCTGGGGAAGAAGAAGAAGAGATTGGATTTATACCCCGCCCTTCACTACCCGAAGGAGTCTCAGAGCGGCTTACAAACTCCTTCCCCTTCCCCTCCCCACAACAGACACCCTGAGAAATAGGTGGGGCTAAGAGAGCTCTCTTGAGAACTGCCCTTGAGAGAACAGCTGTGAGAGAACCTGTGACTGACCCAAGGTCATACCAGCAGCTGCAAGTGGAGGAGTGGCCTAGTCCAGTAGCACCTTAAAGACTAACAAAATTTGTTGCATGGTAGGAGCTTTTGCAAGTCACTGCTCACTTCTAAAGATACCTGACTGAGTACAACAGTCTGACTCAGTACAAGGCGTTTTCATATGTTCAAGGCAGAAAACGGCTATGCCGGATCATGCCTTTGTTCCGTTTCCTTCCCTCCAGCTTCCAATCCACGTTGATAAATGGGAGTGCAGAAAACAACCAGCTGTGAATCCCCATGTGCCCTAATTGAAATGGTCTTTTTAAAAATTCTCACAAGCTACTTTGGTAGCCAATTTTGGCCGAAAACCAGAAACAACATGACAGACAATCAATCCCAGCATTGATTTTCTCCAGTCTAGTCCACAGGCTACAACACCCAGCCCAATGTTTTCATGTCACGTACCTTATGGTGATATAAAGAGCTCCCCACTAGGGGACACCAACTCAATTACCTGCGCCACCATAATTAAGGAAGCCACACTTTGAGCATACGATGACCCCACCCCAGGATATCCTTAGGTCCTTTCCCAGTCACACATTGCAGGCTCATACATCCTCAATTTGCCATGGGGTTGTGCAGGGATGGGAGAGGGGATTTAACCCTTCAACCTCCACTCAGTTTTAGAAATTGAAACCTGATTCCATGCATCGTGGATGACGTTTTAAAGGAAAAATGGTACCAGAGGTCTGTGTCTCTCGGAAACTCGCCTGAGAGTTGCGTCTCATCTCTTTGGGGCACCACTTTATTGACACCCAGATATCCCAGCACTGCTGAGTCGGCCCCTGCTCACAACTACAGCCTTTCAGGGACTTGGAGTCTAGCGACATGTGCTGTCACCAGTTTGATACAGAGGAGCTGCAGGCAGGCATTGGAGGACCACATTTGTGCAGGCCTGGACTATAATTGTTCAAATGTGGTATCAACTTGAGTTGCAGGTGGTCCAGATATGGTCTCTATGATACTTATTTGGGGGACCCCCCCCCCCTTGCCACACATCTGATCCCTTCCACCCCCTATGGCAGGGGCTTTGACCTGTGCTCACATCCCCAATTTTTGCTAATGGGTTAAACACAACCCTCAAGACCCCTGCCACACATATAGCCAGGTTCATAATTTTGGCTAGGGTTGCCAGCCATGAGATGCGGTCTGGAGATCTCCCAGACTTAAAGTTCCTCTGGAGATCAGTTCCTCTAGAGCAGAGGTGCCAAACTCATTTGTTACGAGGGCTGGATCTGACATAACTATCCCTTTGCTAAGTCGGGCCATGTGTACCATAAAATGTAATGCCAGATACCAGAGATATAAACTTTATAAGGGACACGGGCAAACCCAATCAACAATGTCATTATTAAAACTCGATTTACAAACAAAAGCAATTGATTGCTAGCGGTGAAAGCCACTGATTTACTGGGGAGCCCACAAAAGCCCCAATAAATGTATTTAATCATATGCAAGACTAGGTTTTTTTTTTTAAAGGGATACCATAAAGGGGGGAGATCCTTATGTTTCTAAACATAACAGTTGCTTGGAGGCTGGGTAAGGGTCCTGGATGGGCCTGTTCTGCCCCCAAGGTCTTATGTTTGACACCTGTGCTCTAGAGAAACCGGCTACTTTGGAGGGTGGACTGTATGGCATTATACCCTGCTAAGGTCCATCCCTTCCCCAAATTCTGCCCTCCCCAGGCTCCCCCCTCAAATCTCCAGGAATTTCCCAACCTGGTGTTGGGAACCCTAATTATTGGTGCAGGTGGGTCTTTTCAAAGGAGCCTTCCTGGATGTGCACTAGAGCACGACACTGAGGATTGTGGGAAGCTGCCCTTCAGCCGTGTCCTTAGAGCTGCTTCACACAGGCTCCGTGCCCTGGCCAGATTAAAAGAGCCTTGTGATTCAGGCAAAATGAAAGGGGTTTCAGTCAGTTGTCAAAGGCTTTCACGGCTGGAATTCATTAGCTGTTGTAGATTTTCCGGGCTGTCTGGCTGTGGATTTGACAAAACGTCAGGTACTACAATGCCAAGACCACGGCTACACAGCCCGGAAGATCTACAACTACTAATGAAAGGTGTTTGCTGATGACAGTCCTTTTATGAATCATGTCCGCCATCATCTGGTGCAACAGCTGCCAAGTCTTGACCCATCCACGGCTGAACTAATCCTAAATCCACCACTGTGGAGAGCTGTAAGAACTGCTAAAATCAAAAGTTAATCCTCATATTTCAATTGACTTTTTGGTGCAACCAGATTTTGCTCCGTGCATGATGAACGACACCCTGGGTCTCTCACGTGAGCATGCTAGCAACTGATACAAGTGAATAAAGTCTGGGAGCCAGTATAGTGTAGTGACAAGAGTGTCGGATTAGTATCTGGAAGACCCAAGTTCGAATCCCAACTCAGGTCATGGCAGCTCACTGGGGGACGTTGAACAAGTCACATTCTCTCAGCCCAACCTACCTCAGAGGGTTGTTATGAGGATAAAATGGAACGGAGAAAGATGTAAGCAGCTTAGGGTCCCCCTTGGGGAGAAACGTGGGGTACAAATGAACTAACTAAATAATGTTTGATATAGCAGCCAGACAGGAATAACCCCATCTCACTAACAAGTCAAAGAAGTATATTTATGCAAAGAAGAAGCAGCGGCGACGGTTTGGTGAGAGCCAGTTTGGTGTAGTGGTTAAGTGCGCGGACTCTAATCTGGGAGAACCGGGTTTGATTCCCCACTCCTCCACTTGCACCTGGCTGGATGACCTTGGGCAAGCCATAGCTCTGTACCAGCTGTTCTCTCAAGGACAGTTGTCTCAGAGCTCTCTCAGCCCCACCTACCTCACAGGGTGTCTGTTGTGGGGAGGGGAAGGGAAAGGAGTTTGTAAGCCGCTCTGAGACGCCAAGTGAGTGAAGGGCGGGGTATAAATCCAATCTCTTCTTCTCTTCTTCTTCTTACAATCCCTTTCCCTCCCCTGTCCCACAACAGACACCCTGTGAGGTAGGTGGGGCCGAGAGAGCTCTTTCCACAACTGCCCTTGAGAGAACAGCTCTGAGAGAATTTATGACTGACCCAAGGTCACCACAACAGCAGCATGTGGAAGATTGGGGAATCAAACCCAGTTCTCCCAGATTAGAGTCCGCACTCTTACCCACTACACCACACTGGCTCTTATGAGCCAGTGTGGTGTAGTGGTTAGCAGGGGTGTTGAACTCATTTGCTATGGGGGCCAGATCTGATATAAATATCACTTTGTCGGGCCAGGCTATGAGTGCCAAAAAATGTAATGCCAGAAACCGGAGATATAAACTTTATAAAGGACACAGGCAAACCCACGCAACAATATTATTTTTTTACTCAAAATACAAACAAAGACAATTGATTCCTAGCAGTGAAAGCAATTGATTTACCAGGAAACCCACAAAAGCCCCAATAAGCATATTCAATCTATGCAAGACAAGCTTTTCCCCCCAAGGGATATCATAAAATGGGGAACACCTTATATTTCTACACATACCAGTTGCTTGTGGGCCAGGTAAGCGTCCTGGACAGGCTGGTTCTGACCCCTCAAGGCCTTATGTTTGACATGCCTGGGTTAGAGTGTCAGATTCGGGTCTGAGAGTCCTGGATTCAAATCCCTCCTCAGCCATGGATGCTTACTAGGTGACCTTGGGCAAGTCACTCTGTTTTAGCCTAACGGGGTTGTTGTGAGGATAAAACGGAGAAGGACAGGCACATAAATACGTAAACAAAGCAAATGGCCTCTGGCCATCTATGCATGTCGAAAGCTTCATTTTACTGCATTTCATTTGTACTGTTTTCACAGTGGGGGAAAATTAACCCCACATTCAACAGAATGAGCCAAAGTCTGATGGAATGAAGTTGCTCGTGTTTTTGATTCAGGGGTGTCAAGTTTTCAAAATCCAGGGGGGGGGAGGTCTTCCGTGCGCGCACGCCCACCCGCCGGGACCATGTTCCCGCTGCCGCCTCCCCCCCCAGCTTGACCGCTCCTGCTTCCGTCCCTCCCTCCGTCTGTCCAGGGGCCAGCTGGGCATTTGCTTAGCTGGCCCCTGAATGGACGGAGGGAGGGACGGAGTGGTCAGGTGGGGGAGGGAGAGAGAGATGGCGGCGGCCCTAGGAAGGGCCTGGGGAGGCGTGGCAGAGGGCGCACCATTTTCCCGGGGGGGGCTCAGTCCCCCCAGGGAAATTTCGGGGGTGGCTCAAGCCCTCGAGCCCCCCTGTAGTTGACGCCTATGGTTTGATTAATCCTGTTTTCATGTAGTGAGGTGGCAAAGCAAATCCAGGGCTATTTCTGGGCAGGAACGCACAGGAACAGGGCTCCGGCTGGCACCTGAGTTGAAAGATCCCAGGCACTTCTTTCTACAAAAAAAAAAGCCCTGAACAAATCATTGTATTAAAGCGGCCGTCCCAAGCATATAGACTTGGGGGGGGGGGGGGAAGTTCCACTGCACTCAACTTAGTTTGTGTGTGTGTAAAGCGCCATCAAGCCGCAGCCGTTTTATGGCGTCCCCCCCGTCCCCCCGCAAGGGGCTTTCAAGGCAAGTGTGAAGCAGAGGTGGTTGGCCTTTGCCTTTCTCTGCAGAATCTTCTTTGGAGGTCTCCCTTCCCCGCTTAGCTGCCCAGGTCTCACAAGACCAGGCTGCACCGTGCCCCCATCCCTCCTCAACTCCGTCTACTTGCAAATAAATATATCGAGAATCAGAAACGTAGTACAGAATCCCGTGTAAGTGTTTTAGAAAGGATGTTCATGTTCTAGCGAGGGACGTACAGGAGAAATGAGCACGATCTTTCTGCAAGCTGTTGTCGAGTTCAGAAACCATAGCTACAATCCTCCAGAGGGGGACCTGATGCAGACGTCTCCTATACCTTTCACAGCTGTGCAGGAGAAAGAATGTTGACTGTGTAGCCAAGCCGGGTCTTATCAGATCTCAGAACCTCAGCAGGGATGGCCCTGGTTAGTACTTGGATGGGAGAGACCACCGAGAAAGCCAGGGTCGCTATGCAGAGGCAAGCAATGGCAAACCACCTCTATTCAACTCTTGCTTTGAAAACTCTACAGCAGGGGTGTCAAACATAGGGCCCAGGCGGCAGAAATGGCCCTTCCAGGGCTCTCATGCGGCCCGCGAGCAACTGTGCAAGGGAGGGAACAGGAGACTGCTGGGGCGGGGGGGGAGTGGGCAGAGCCATTCTGATTGCGGCTTCAGCATGGTGGAACAACCTTGTCTGCAGCAGTCAAGCAGCATGGGAGCGTCTGCTGCACCCCTGGCTCTCTAGTCCACCCACATGGGTTTTCCTTTGGACGCCCCTTGCAGCCCTTGCAGGATACCAACTTGGAGCTTACCAGCTGCTTTATACAGTTCATATCTCTAGTCTGTGGCATCGCATTTTATGGCACACATGGCCCGGCCCGAAAAAGTGACATTTATGCCAGATCCGGCCCTCGTAACAAATGCGTTCAACACCTCTTGCTCTGCAGGGTCATCAGAAGGTGGCTGCGACTTGACGGCACTTTTCACCACCAACCTTCCCCCACCTCTACAGCCAACAGAAATCCTGCGCCATTAAAAGATAGGGAAGTCTTGAACTTCCTGTCCCAGGTCACTTGAATCCTGCCTGAAACAACAATCTCCACCACAAAGATTCCCGGAAGCAGGGCTCCCTCCCTCCCTTGAAAAAGAGATGCCGGAACTCTCACGAACTTTTAAACATTTTAATTTTGTCGAGGAAGTTCCGGAACTCTGTTCTGGGGCATTCCCCCAGAAAAAAAAAGGCCCTGCCTGGAAGGAACACATTTACAAAAGATAACATGTAAAAAGTATCCCCTGATCGAATGGCCCAGGCTAGCCGGATCTTGTCAGATCTCCAAAGCGAGGCAGGGTTGGCCCTGATCAGTACTCGGGTGGGAGACCACCAAGGAAGTCTGGGTTCACTATGCAGTAGGGTTGCCAGGTCCCCACTGGCCACGGGTGGGGGGTGGGGTGGGGGGTTAGGGTTGCCAGAGCCAGGTTAGGAAACTCCTGGAGATTTGGGGACAGGCCCGTAACCATGGTGGGGCATTTGAGGGTGGAGTCCCACCACCCACGAGCCCTGCCCCACCACCCGATGAGGCCAGACACCCCCCCCCATGTGCTTAGCCCCACAGCCCTGAGGATGGGCGAAAGAAAGGGAAGCCCCCCTGTGTCTTCTGGTCGGTTTCAGTCCCCCAGGAAGAGCTGTTAACAGCTGAAAGGAGGGGAGTGAAACTGACTAGAAGAGGCAGGGAGGCTGCCCTTTCCTTCCCCAGCCTCCCCACTGCTGCTGGGGGGGGGGGTTGGGGAAGGAGAGAGAGAGCATGGTGATGGTGCTGGGGAAGCCAATCTCTTCCCCCTAGGGTTGCCAAGTCCAGGTTGGAAAATACCTGGAGACTTTGGGGGTGGAGCCGGGAGAAGGCGGGGTTTGGGGAGGGGAGAGGCCTCAGCATGGTACAAGGCCATAGAGTCCACCCTCCAAAGCAGCCATTTTCTCCAGGGGAGCTGATCTCTGTCAGCTGGGGATCAGTTATAAAAACCGAGATCCCCAGGCCCCACCTGGAGGCTGGCAACCCTATTTCCCCCCATAACTTTCCATGGCAGGGGGTTGGGTTTTTTGGTAATGGTGGCGAAAGAATAGCATTGCAGAAATAATTCATCTGATAACATTCAAAAAAATGTGCTAATATGCTATAATGTTGCTTCGACTGCGCCACTTCTTTTAATTTGTCATTTGACGTCAAGGATTCCAACGCCAGAAACCACTGTTCCACAAATTTGGAGTTAGAATGCATAGTCTCTCACAATGAAACTTGATCTGCTATCTTCCCCTTTATAAAACAACCCCACAGTTTATTGTTTTTAAGTATAAGCATAATGGGTGCCCCATAAGAAGAAAAATTGCCCCATAAAACGCAAAAATCCTGGCTACAGCCCTGTTTGGGGCTGGAGCCTGGGAAGGATGGGGGCCTCAGTGGGGCACAATGTCGTACAGTCCCCCCTCCGAAGCAGCCTCCAGGGGAACTGATCTCTGTAGTCTGGAGATGAGCTGTAATTCCGGAGGGTCTCCAGGCCTCACCTGGAGGCTGGCATCCCTACTATGGAGAGGAAGGCAATGGCAGACCCCCTTCTGTGAATGTCTCTTGCCTTGAAGCCCTATGGGGTCACCATAAGGTCCTTTCCACACTTGGATCTCATCCCTGGTTTTATCAGAGAGTTCAACTCGCGACACAAGACCTTGCATTTTTCCCCTGGTTATAACAGCATCCGTTTATCCCGGGGCGAAACCGGGGAGACCTCAATGTAATGTGGGAACAAAAAATACTCTGAGATAATTACAGGGGTGAACTCGAGTGTAGTGTAGAATGTAAAAATACCCCGAGATAATTTCAGGGGTGAACTCGTGTGTAGTGTAGAATGTAAGTTCGGGAACAGGGTTGAACCAGGATTTAAGGTCTAGTGCGGAACCACCCTAAAAGTCAGCTGCGACTTGATGGCACTTTACACACACACACACACGCGCGCACACACCCAACATGTAAAAAGTGGCTATCTAGTTGGTATGCATTCCATTCCATTTAGATTAGCCTCCATAGGTGCAAGGTCTTCTTAACTATATGCTTGCATAAGCCACCCCGCCAAAACAGTACATCCAGTCTCTTGGAAATCTCAGCGGTCTGTTTTCCTGCCACCCAACCTTGTAACAGTCAATACAATTATTCTGCCCAGTCGATCAGTATTTCATCAGTATCATTTTCCTGATGAAAACTATGCCCACGTTTTCTCATTAGTCTCTTTTCAAGGAGCCTCTCGCAGGGAGCAGAATCTTGTTAATACATCAATATGTGCAAAGAGAGGATTACCAACTTTCCCTCCACGCCCTTTACCTGTGCCTTTCACAGCAGCCTGATATGTAAAAAAATTAAGTCAGTGCGTTTCTTTCCATCCTTTAGTTTTATCCCCAAACTAGGGGGTCAGACTGCTGTGAAAACCAGAGGAACAAGGCCAGCAAACAAAAAAAAGTGGGTAACTTTACACATTAACTGTTAGTGTAGATTTCCAGAATTTCAAATCTTCCCTTAAATACTTTGTTTTACAGCCCCTTTAGATAAGTCATGCCTGGTCAAAATCCACAATATGCTCAGCTGCTGGAAGCGAGATTTCCCATTAAGCACCACAGTAAAACTTGATTTTGTATGGGGAAAAACCCCCTTAATGCCTCCCCTTTCCCCACCTGTCTAATTTAAATAAAACACATGAGGTGAGTACTCCCCCTTCAGTCCATTTAAGCATGTCTAAAACATGACAGGGTAGACGCACTATTAAGAAATCTGTATAAAACATCAAAGAGGAAAGGTGTTCAGCTACAGGTCTCTGAGCTCAGCTCCAGAAGGTGTCAGCCATGGAGCAGAATTAGTCCTCCACAGTGGCATACCAAAAGCACCTCTGAGCATGTGCAAAGTGCGTTTGTCCTCCCTGCGAAATAACAGTTTGCCTCCGGTGAAGAGGCAGTGCTACCAGCGTCAGAGAAAGCTGATCCCAAGCAAATAAAAACTTCAGCCCGTTACTTTTCCAGACAGATAGGAAACAAACCAATTGACAGCAAAGGCTCACAGACATATGGCGAAAACACCCCCCCCCCCTTCCCTGTCAGAACTGAACCTGTTGTATTTCTTCGCACCTTAACAACTTTCTTTCGGAGCTTTTCCCCTGTTGTTTTCTTGGGGGGGAAATTAAATTCCACACCGTTTTGTAGTTACCAGAGGCTCCCGGCTATGATCTTCCTCACTTGGATAAGCTCTTCTCACATCCACATGACAGGCTTTCTTTATTCCCCACAACAGGTTTAGAACACAAAAACGCCAGAGCCAAAGAAAACGGAGACCTCAGGGCTGCCTGTGCCCTCATTCTGTAGTCCTTACCTTCCCTCCACACACGAGAGAGTCTGAGACTTCACATCCAGATTTGCCAGGCCAGGATACCTTGGAAAGATGCTCAGGAATCAAAAAGACAACCCGAAAGCTCCTAAGAGCTTCACCTCCCACTGGGAATTCCCACCAGGGAACACGGGGCGTCAAAACAAGAAGGGAAGCGGCTTCCCCGTACGCCTGCAGGTGATCCCCCCCCAGCACCGCTGGAGTGCCTCCCCCTCCCCAAGCTTGAGAGGAAACAAAATGGAGACTGGCAGCGAGGGACAGAAGAGATAATCCTGCCGCTTCATCTGATTACAGAAACTGGGCCTGTGCAGAGCCAAGGGAATCAAGGGGAGGAGAGAGGGAGGATGCCAGGGCGAAAGAAAAGGGTCAGAAGGAGGAAAACAAAGCGGGGGGGCTGGAAAAAGGAGGGAAGGGATGCCGGGGGTGGGTGAGAGGCAGAGGAGAGAGCAGGGCAGGGTGTAAAGGGGAGGGCAGAGCTGCTGTCCCTTATGTAATGGTGCAGAAGAGGGAACTAGGGCAAGGGGCTACCTTGTTGTGAGGGTCTGGGAGAAGCATTCCTTGCCCAAATTCTCCCTTCGACTCAACTGTCAAAGGTCAAGGAATTCTGACCTCCTTTGCATCTGGTCAGAGTGAGGGTGTGTGTGTGTGGGGGGGGGAGGAAGAACAGAGTACAGCTGAGCTGAATGCGAGGAAAGATCTTCATTCAGATGTAGGGTTGCCAACCTCCAGATGGTACCGGGAGATCTCCTAGGATCAGGGGCGTAGACTTTTCTGAAGTCTGGAGGGGGGGCGGGGGCTCTTTAGCGCGCACGCAAAGCGCGTGCACTCGCTGGGGCGATGTTTCCGCCCCCCCCGGAAAACCTACTGCCAGCCGCCGCGCCTCCCCGGCCCTTCCGAGGATCACCAGCCGGTGCTGCTGGTGCCTTTCCCTCCCCCTCTGCCCTGGCCACTCCCTCCCTCACCCCTAAAAGAGGAAGAGGGAGAGATAAGGAGGGAGGAATGGCCAGGCCGGTGGGGGGGGGGGGGGAGAGGCACTAGCTGGCGAGCCTCGGAAAGGCCCGGGAGGCGCGGCGGCAAGGCGCCGGTGGCAGGCGCAACGTTTTCCCGGGGGGGCTCAGTCCCCCCCGGGAAATTTCGGAAGTTGTTCGAGCCCTCGAGCCCCCCCATAGTTTACACCGGTGCCTGGGATCACAACTGATCGCCAGGTGACAGAGATCAGTTCTCCTGGGGGAAAGTGGCTGCTTTGGAAGGTGGACTCTATGGCATTGTACCCAGTTGAAGTCCTTACCCTCCCCAAACCCCCACCCTCCTCAGGCCCCACCCCCAAAATCCCCACATCTTTCCCAACCCAGAACTGGCAACTCTACTCAAATGGGCTTGCAAAAATTAACACCTTTCCGTTCCCTTTGTTTGGATTTTATCTTCCTCTTTCCTGGAAGATGCTGGTGGATTTCAGATTTTTAAGAGGACAAAGACCTAGGTGGAAAGGTATTGAATTTGGTGGTGGCCTCGCAGTTCAAGAAAGATTTATGATTTGATGCATTTAAAAATACCTCTCAGGATTAGATTTCAAAAGTGAAACTGGGACACATATGAATTCAAACAGTGCCATTAAAATTCTGCCACATTTTGAATTTGAAGATAGCCACACGCATAGGCGTAGATTACGGGGGGGGGGGGGGCTAGAGGGCTCGAGCCACCCCTGAAATTTCCCGGGGGGGACTGAGCCCCCCTGGGAAAACATAGCACCTGCCGCCGTGCCTCCCTGGGTCCTTCCAAGGCCCGGCAGCTGCTGCTGCTGGTGCCTCTCCCCGCCTCCCCCCGGCCTCTCCTCTCCTCCGTCCTTCCCTCTCCCTCCCTCTTTTCCGGGTGAAGGGAGAGGGAAGGAGTGGCCAGGGGGGAGAGAAAGACATTGGCAGCAGCGGCTGGCGGGCCTCAGAAGGTCCCAGGGAGGCGCGGCGGTTTCCTGGGGGGGGGAACATCGCCCCAGCTAAAGAGCCCCCCCCCCCCGAATTTACAAAACTCTATGCCCCTGTCCACACGTTGTTGGATATTGTGACAGATCAAGATGTGTTTGTCTGTCTGTAGCAGCAGAAAAGACCAAGAGTCTGGTAGCACCTTAAAGAGTAACAAAATTTGTGGCAAGGGATGAGCTTTTGTCAGTTGTGAGCAGTGACTCATGAAAGCTCCTACCCTGCCACAAATTTTGTTAGTCTTTAAGGTGCTGCACTGGACTCTTGTTTCCTGCTGTTGGATATTGTGCAATTGCTGCACTGTAGTTATCATCTGTATAGGGGTTTTGCTGTGTAGACAAAGCAATGCAATGGCAAAGGGTGTGATAGTGCAGCATTCCTCCCAATGGCACCCACCGATGTGTATCCTCCTTGCACCCACTTTCTTCTTCACAGCAAAGAACCAGCCATGGCATTTCAGCCCATCACTGGACAAGGAGGCATTTCAGAAGAAGATTCCAGGAGACATCGTCTCTGGCCCTTTTCAGACAGGCATTGTAACCTGGTTTTGCTGTCGGTTGCTAATGGATTTTATGTTTCAGACACAACTCTTTTACTAATGGATTTTTAAATTTTTTTTTGCAAACAAAGCTGTTCATGTCCTGTTCACAAAGCAGGCTGGGCTCTTTTTAAAAAATAACTCCTTTTTCCCGTTTTCAGGTTTTCTTTGTGCTTCTGAATCACTGCAGGGCAGTGTTTGAAATGTCTGCCGCGCTTCTGAAAGTACTCCCCCCTCCTTTTGCAGCAGTTTGAAATGGGCAGAGCGCTTCAGATATGACTCGTAAACGGATTCAAAAGTGTTGTTTGACACCTCCGTCCCCATCTCGCTTTATATGGAATCAGGCCAGGAACAGAGAACAACTGCTTTAAAAGGACAGAAAGTGAAAGGGGCCTCCATGCCTGCAGGGATCATCCGTTTGTGAACTGAGCCTCCAGCTGTGGAGCTAGTGGTGCCCCAAGGGCCCCTCAGCTTGGCCAAGGAAGAGACTAACCTGGGGCCCCTTTTAGAGCCTTTCTCCATCTCTCCTCTTGCGTCGAAAAGCCTCAGTGGGAAGCAAGGCTGGGGCTGGGACAGGGGAAAGAGGGCTGCTTTCAGGGGGTGAGTGCATCTGGGGAACTGCCTGGTGCTTCTCCCAGATGTCCCTGAAGCGGAGCCCAACCATCTTCAAGCCCAAGGTGGTGGAGGAGAGAGGGTCCAGACAGACCCACCTGGCTTGGAAGGAAAGCAGCCACCCAACTGCGAGCAACAGAGGTGAGGCACATTGCTCCCCCCCGTCCCCGTCCCCTTGAGCCAGGACAAGGCTGTCATAAGAACATAAGAGAAGCCAATGCTGGATCGGGCCAATAGCCCATCCGTCTTGTAGGCCCTGCAGAACTGAAGAAGATCCTGCAGGGCCCTAATCTCGACAGGGAGCATGTTTCACAAGGCAGGGGCCAGGACAGAAAAAGCCCTGGCTCTGGTCGAGGCAGGGAGACATCCTTCAGGCCAGGGACAACCAGGAGATGCTGGTCCATAGAGCGTGACGCTCTTCGGGGTGTGTACAGGAAGAGGCGGCCCCTCAGACTTGTTGGTCCCAGGCCAAGAAAAGAGATTATTTCTTCTTCCATGCCCAAAACTGCTTTGCGCAGTGCCAGTCTTGGGGCTGGAACCGAGAGACCTATCGTATGTTGAAAGGGTAGCACCATTGACTACGGCAACCTCTGCCTGCCAAACCAATATGCATTAGCATGGTTGCCTTAGCCTGGGTTAAGCATGCCAGTTCTGAAATGGGAAAATCCTGGAGATTTGGGGGTGGAGGCTAGTGGAGATCTTTATGCTTGACATAAATTAGTATGATATTGAAGGGGATTAGTACTGGGGTGGGAGACCACCAAGGAAATCCAGGATCACTATGCAGTAGGGTTGCCAGGTTTCCACTGGACACTGTTGGAGGATGGGGGGTTGCCAGATCCACTTTGGGAAACTCCTGGGGTATAATGCTGTGGATCTCTGTAGTCTGGATATGTTATAACTCCAGGAGATCTCTGTCCCCCACCTGGAGGTTGGCAACCCTAGCCTGAGTCAAAGTCCTAGCCTAGGTCCAAGGTCCAAGCCATTTTTTCTCCCAGCCCACCCCAGCTTAGCTCCATGGAGTTTCCAGCAATACCTAGGGTGACATGACATCAGCTCTGGTTTCCCCAGGAAGTGATGTCATGTTGTAGGTAGTGCCAGTGCCCCTGATGTCCCTGCCCCACATCTTCTCCCGCTTGCCAGCCAATAGCTGGCAACCTGTCCCTGCTGCATGACATGTCTGCTCTCTGAAGCTGCCCTTTCTTCCAAGGTAACTGACAGTTGTAGCCTTGTGACCTGTTGTAGTTCTGGGAAGATTCCAGGACCTACTTGGAGGTTTTTAACACTAGCTGAAGTGAGGTTGCCAGCTCTGGGTTGGGAAATACCTGGAGATTTTGGGGGTGGAGCCTGAGGAGGGCGGGGTTTGGGGAGGGGAGGGACTTCAACGGTGTTATAATGCCATAGAGTCCACCCTCCAAAGCAGCCATTTTCTCCAGCGGAACTGTTCTCTGTCACCCGGAGATCAGTCATAATCCCAAGAGATCTCCAGCCACCACCTCGAGACTCACAATGCTAGGTGAGGCCTGACAAGACTGCTATCCTATTTGGTGGTGTCGCAGTTAAGGGGAAGGGGGTGAGGCTTGGTGGCGGGAGCTGCAAATGGCATGGGAACCAGTGGTGTGGTCACCATCTCCATGAACCTCTACCCCTCTTGCTCCCACTCCCACAGCAGGTGTCAATCTTTGCCTAACCATGATGTGGGGAGGTTCCTTTTTCTCATGATTGCCATTTCAGCTCTGAATTGCACAACTTTGATCCTTAATCTATCTGCCGCTTCAGCCCGGACATCCTTGGATCAGCCAGCAAACTACTCTATGGCCATCTCTTGCAGGTAGTAATGGTTCTGGTTATAAATCCTCCTACACTGGTCCGTCATGATTCCAGGGTGTGTGTTTGAAAGCTTTTTCCGTTCATGTCACAGCCCAAACCCACTTAAGATCGTCAAATGGGACCCGCTCCACTTAATGTCTGCCTAAAGGCAGGCTTTGTGTGTTCGCTTTAAGACCTGATGAATGACAACAATGCGTTCCCTCCAGGAAAAGAGATGCTGTTTTGAGGGCAGTGTTGCTCTCTCGCTTGAATTCCATCTGCCACAGTCAATTTGGATCAAGTCCCAAATGCCCATATGGAAAGGATGGTAAATAAAGCATGTTTGCATTATTCTTTAAGGATTATATGGGCCCGATTTTTTGTAAATGCAATTTGGGATTTCGTGGTACAAATTAAGGGTGCTTGGAGACAGGTTTTCCCTGCTGGCATCAGTGACATCAACCAAATACATTTGACATACACAAGACCACTTGGGGATTCTGCTAATTCTCAGGCTGAAGCTTGCAAATCCGATGTGCTGAAGGGAGCGCAACCCAAAATAGGGGTTGTTGTGGACAAACCCTGTGCCAGCCCATTGCTCATTCCTGCAATGGCTTTAATTAAAGCTTGCCAGGACACAAGTGCCCTTAGCTGGATAGCCCAGGCTAGCCCAATCTTGTCCAATCTTGGAAGCTAAGCAAGATCTGTCCTGGTCAGTTTTTGCATGAGAGACCATCAAAGAATACCAAGGTCATGACATGGAGGCAGGCAATGGCAATCCACATCTGACCATCTCTTGCCTTGAAAACCCCACCAGGGGTCGCCATAAGTCAGCTGTGACTTGATGGCACTTCCCACCACCAAGCTGCAACCAGAGACTCTTCCTCTATTTAACCTGTCTCTATCGTCTTCCTCTATACTTCCCAGGAAGACAAACATATGTATGCATTTACGTACAACCATCTGTCTATCTACTGCATTTAAATTCCACCTTTTGTCCTTGAACTCAAGAGTCCTACATAGCACCTTCTTCCATTTTACTTTCCCAACAATCCCGTGAGGTCAGCATCAGAGTCCCACAGCAATCAGTCCCAACAACATTCCTTAAGCGGGATCAAGTTTATTGAGATCAGTAAAGGCAGGTCATCTGTGCACACATTTTGTGTCAGGAATGGCTCATAGAGCGGGAATGGGGTAAATATATAGAATTCAAAGAAAACCTCCTGAGGAATGAGAGCCAATCACAAGAGCAAGCGAGCAAGCGCCCTAAACTAACGGCCACAGGTTCCCAGAGAAACACGAGAAGCTAGGCAGGGAGCTTCTGATGTCCCTGTGTGGAGTTAGGTTGGATGGGCTTTGTGGGAGTATCCGTATGAATGTGTGTAAACTGAAGAATACAACTCAGGAACAATCTTTTGAAGCTGCATGTGTCGTAAATGTTTGTGATCATTCTATTCTGGGGGGAAATTCTCAGTAGACAGTCAAAAAACCCACTGCTAAACGTATATCTGGCAAGAAAGCACCTGTGATGCTTGTGTGTTTTCCTCATTCTCATTTCCCACATTTGTGAATTCCTGTTTCGTTGGGATTCTTTTCAGTTCTGCATGTGTTTTGCTCCCTCTAGCGGTCGATTCGATACCACACAGGTTAATGTCCACCGTCTCTCCCTGCGGATTTAAACTGCAAATTTTTATGCTTGACATAAGTCAGTACAGTATCGAATCAACCACTAGAGGAAGCAAAACATGTACAGAACAGGAAACATTCCCCCCCCCCCCCTTCAAGAAATAGGAACTTACAAGAGAGGAAAATGAGAATGTGGAAAAGCCCGTGGGCTGAACTGGGAAAGTCCAGACTGGCAGATGGCTTTCTCTTTTGACGAAGACACTTCTCCTGCTTTCTTCCTGTGGGGGGATTAACTGTTACCTCAGTGGCTGTTGGTAGGTGAAAAGAAATGGCAGTTACTTGTGTTTATAAGACAGCTGCTGCCTGTGGTTTGTTTAAAATTTCCCCCCATAAGTTTCAACTGTTACCTCAGTGGCTGTTAGTAGGTGAAACAAAATGGCAGTTATCTGTGTTTATGAGGGGCTTCAGAGCACGGTAGAGGCTGCATGTGGGGGGGATGGAAACCTGAAGGTAGGTTGATGCTTGGCTGCGAAGGAGATGGGATTGCCAACTCCAGGTGGGAAATTCCTGGAGATTTGAGGGGTGGAGCCTGGAGAAGGCGAGGTTTGAGAAGAGGTGGGGCCTCAGACAGGTACAATGCCATAGACTCTGCCCTCCAAACCAGCTATTCCTTCTTAGGGAACCACTGCTGCCAATCTCCAGGGGAGGGCAGGAAATCACTCAGAATTACAACTGCTCTTCAGGTAGCAGAGATCAGTTCCCCTGGAGAAAATGGTGGACTCTGTGTCATTATACCCTGCTGAGATTGCCACAGCAAATTGATGCTGAGTGCCCAAGACCTTGGCACTCTCCAAGAGCCTCTTTCTAGAGCCCGTTGTATTTACTCCCACAATGGGCCTTATTCCTAGTTCTTATATAACCACAGTTAAACTAGTCTGCTTTACCTGCCTTCTCTATTGTTTGAGTGTACAATGCCATCAAGTTACAACCGACTTATGGTGACCCCCACAAGGGGCTTTCAAGGTAAGTGAGAAGGAGAAGTGGTTTGCCATTGTCTTCCTGTGCAGAGCCTTCCTTGGTCGTTTCCCTTCCAAACAATGCTCCCTCTAAGCTGCAGAGTCCTGTGAGCAAAATTCTACTTTGTGAGCTACTGGCATTAAAGTTGTGAGCAAGCGATCTGGCTGCTGCATAAATTAGTTTGCTCTGGAGCCCTCCTTCCTGAGCTAAGACAAAAAGGTGTGAGCTGGAGGCAAAAAAACCTGTGAGCTGGTTCACACTAACTCAGTTTAGAGGGAACACTGAGTACAAATCCTGCTTAGGTTTTGAGATCTGATGAAATCAGGCTCTGCCACACCGCCTTCCCTCCCACTCTCTCTTTTACAACTGCAATATGGGGGTTGTGGCGTTGATCCAGTCCACGGGGGTGTTGTAAGAATTTCAGAGAAGTGTATGAAGTACTTTAAAAACTCTAAAGCCAGAAAAGATTAGAGTCTGTTCCTACTTTGACTGTAGTATCACTAGATAGACAACTGATTTCCTTACAGCCTGCCTAAAATAGGAACAACAAGGGGGGGCCCCGCGATATTTGCGGGGGGGGGGAGAAGCTGACAGCTGCTCCTCCTTCCTCCGCCCCCTTCCCCCCTTCCTCTGCCCCCTTACCCCCCTGAGACTCCCTGTGGGCCTCGGCGGCTCTCGCCGGGCCCGCCACTCGCCCCCTTCCCCCCCGAGACTCCCTGCGGGCCTCGGCGCCTCTCGCCGGGCCTCGGCGCCTCTCGCCCCCTTCCCCCTCCTCTGTGGGCTGTCGGCTGGCCTCAGCGACTCTCGCCAGGCCACTGCCGTTCCAAGAGCGTTCCCCGCGCCTACGCAGGGGACGCTCTTTTACTTTTCGGGAGATTTAAAGATCCCCCAAAAAGTTTTTGATAGATTTCGGATTTTTCTGCAAGCGGGGGGTGGGGGGTTACCCCCCACCTACAGAACCCCCCCCCTCTGCCCTCCAAGTGCCCCCCGCACGGATTTAAGTATCCGCACGCCGGGGGGGGCACTTGGGAATTAGATATATAGATAATTCACTACCTCCTATTGTGTGAATGAACTTGATAATACATTAAAAACCTTTAAAACATTACGTAGATTATCACTATGGCAGAGAAAATGGCATGGTATAGCTTGGTTTCATCAGGTCTCAGAGAGACCATTAGAACAAAATTTGAGTCCAGTGGCACCTTAAAGACCAACAACGCCTTGTGTGTACACGCGGAAGATTATACCTTGAATAAAACTTTCTTGGTCTTAAAAGGCGCCACTGGACTCAGACTTTGTTCTGCTGCTTCTTGGCTACCCTCCTGAATCTATACAGAGCATTAGAACAGCATTGCCACCCACTGGCCATTTATGGTACAATCCAGTAAATGCCAGCTGTAAATACGGCCCTCGGACAGTAATCAATGCCAGGGGCTCAGTCCTGACTCCGTTAAGATCACCGATTTAGCCTGCCGTGCCTTCTATGTGCACCCTGAAGATTTTCTTCAGTGTGCATCTGCAAATATAGTGTGCGAGTTTAGTGGCTTATTATGCTTTAATCCTGCGTTTCCTCCAAAAACTGCTTTCGCACGCAATAAATAATGCACTTTTAATGCACTTTAGCCATCATTCGCAAGTGGGTTTTGCGGATCCAATAGGGGAGGATGAAAGCTGAGGCGTGATTCGCACATGCAGCCAGAGAGATGGCAGAATGGACTTCAGACTGATAGAGGAAGGTCGCCTTTCAGAATAGTCCCCAGCCCTGTTAACTGAAAACTGGCAAACCAACCGACTTACAGCGAACCCCGTAGGGAGACCAGAGACATTCCGAGGTGGTTTGCCGCTGCCTTCCTCTGCGTAGTGACCCTTGAATTCCTTGGAGGCCTCCCCTCCAAGCACTAACCAGGGCTGGCCACGCTTAGCTTCCGAGATCTGATGAGACGGGCCATTCAGGACAGGACCATTTCCCCAACTAGCCATAACTGTCTTTCTCTGGGTTTTGCCCACTGGAGTAATTTCTAGCAAAAAACAGCACCAGCACAGTCTTCCACCTTCTGTCCTTTAAAAAAAATGCATTCTGGGAACAAAGGGTCCATCCTAAGGCATGAGGGGAGACCATAAAGAAGGGAGATTTATGGATGAGATCTTATCTCCTCTGTGTATTTCATAAAGCCACTAATGACGAAGAAGTTCAGTTTCCCTGTTTTAGACTATTACAGACAGAGTTACCAACATCGGACTGTGGCCCCCAGATGTTCTCCTGGGAATTACAACTAATCTCCAGACTACATAGATCTGTTCCCCTGGAGGAAATGGCAGCTTCAGAGACCATATTGTATGAAATCACATGACATCACACCCCTGCTAATTCCTTAAACTCCACCCTTCCCAGGAACCATCCCCATATCTCCAGGAACTTCCCTGAGACTGAATTGACAAACCTAATTAGGGAGGAAACTTATGCAGGTCTATTTAGGGGAAAGTTGCATGTTATTCAGATGCCTTAGTCTAGTAGGGAAGGGCACGAACTGGAAAAATGCAGTTTGTGTCAGTTCGTGGCTGAAACATAAACTGAACTGGAAGGTTTGTTTTTGAACCAAACCGGTTCGTGGCTCGTGGCTCTGGAAACCACATTGAAAGGGACCACAGCCAGTGTATAGGCAGCCAGTGCAGCGCCCTCAGCACAGGCCGGACGTGGTCCCTCACTGAGAGGCCCATCAGCAGCCTGGCTGCGGCATTCTGCACTAGCTGCAGCCTCCGGAGCTGGGTCAAGGGCAGCCCCATGTAGAGAGCGTTACAGTAGTCTAGCCTTGAGGTGACCATAGCATGGATCGCTGTCACCAGGTCATTGCGTTCAAGGAAGGGAACCAACTGTCTAATCAGCCGTAGGTGGTAAAAGGCTGCTTTGGCAGTGGCTGCTACCTGGGCCTCCATGGTTAGGGAGGCATCCAGGAGCACTCCCAAACTCCGGACCCGCGGCGCTGGCACCAATGGCGCCCCCCCGCAGGCCGGTAATGGGATACCCACCCCCAGTCCACTTTGCGATAAATAAGTGGGTTTTGGGTTGCAGTTTGGGCACTTGGTCTCTAAAAGATTCACCATCACTGGAATAGAGTATGCTTAGTTATCAGCCCAGCCTTGGCTGTGAGTCTTATTGAGCTGGCTGTCAGATTAATACCTGATATTTTATAGAAGGGTCCATTATTCGCAAGGCATACAGAGACACACAGCTCCTTGAGAGCCAGTTTGGTGTAGTGGTTAAGTGCGCGGACTCTAATCTGGGAAAACCGAGTTTGATTCCCCACTCCTCCACTGGCACCTGGCTGGATGACCTTGGGTCAACAATCACAAGTTCTCTCAGAGCTGTTCTGGAAAGAGCAGTTCTCAAAAGAGCTTTCTCAGCCCCACCTACCTCACAGGTTGTCTGTTGTGGGGAGGGGAAGAGAAAGGAGTTTGTAAGCCGCTCTGAGACTCCTTCAGGTCCTCCTCCTCCTGCTCCTTCTCCTCCTTCCCACTGCAGGTTCTTACTTACCCCCAGGGGTCCTTTTGAGCAGGAGGTTGGGGGAGTGCAGCTCTGGGAGTTGGTGCCAGCCCCCCCCCCCCGCAAGGGGCATGCCTGCTTGTGTCATGGCTGCAGCAAAATGACCCCGTCCCCTGGAAAGGTCCTTGTTCCTCCGACCAGCCTTCTGAAGGCTTCAGCCAGCACTGAAGCTATCCTCCCAGAATAGTGGTATTTCTGAGGCTTGGATTAGTAGCTGTCCCCTCCCTCCCTTCCTCCCTTCTTCCCTTCCTTCCTTCCTTCCTTCCTTCTCTCTCTCTCTGTCTCTCTTTTTTCTTTCTTGCCTTCTGACATACTTCTGGTGATATCAGGAGGTGTGGCATATGCAAATAAGTTATGCTAATGAGTTATGCTAATGAGCTCCTGCACCTCTTTTTCTACGAAATGACCTCTGCTTACCCCTATCCAGCCAGAGCCATAAACAATCCCATCTACAGAGCTAGCACAAAAAGGATTCTGTGAACTAGCTGGGCATCTGATAGTTTCCATTGCCTTTTATAACGATGGCACTCAGCTCACAAGAGAAGGCTGGTCTCCTCTCAACCCTGACTTCTCTCTGTGGTTTCCCTCCACCCCTTTACTCCAGCCAAAGCTGCCAATCTCCAGGTGGGGCTGGAGTTCTCCTGAGAATTACAGCTAGTCTCCAGGTTACAGAGAACAGTTCCCCTGGAGGAAAGGGCTGCTTTGGAGGGTGGACTCTGTGGCATTACATCCCTGCAGAGCTCCTTCCTCTCCCCAACTTCTCCCTAGGCTCCACCCCCAAATCCCCCGGAACTTCCCAACCTAGAGCACGCAACCCTAACTCCAACCGTGGTAAATGAGAATATAGCGCACTCATCATACAAGCAAAGGTACCGTACTAAAGTAGAAATTCAGCAAGATAAAGCAGGAATTCAATGGCAGACATCTTTGATGGAGCACAGGATCACACTAAAAGTTAAAGAATCATTATGATAATTAGGGCGGCCTGCTGGCAAACCTAGGAGGTAGGGGACTGTCATGCTGACATCACCCTGGCAAGCTGACATCACTTCTGGTTGAAAAAAAACTGGAAATGATGTCATGAGACACTCTAGGATTTTCAAAACTCTCTGATACATAGCAGGAGGTCTGGCAACCCTGACAATAATCTCTCTCTCTGTTAAACTCTCTCAGAACTCCCTTGCCAGCGCTCGCATCATAGCACGCTCTGTGTTGATGATGTGCCCACATGACTGTTAGTATGCCTAGTTCAACTTGCGCTGGTGAAGCACCGAGAGTTAATGCAACTTCTGCCATGCTACGGATAGGATGGTATTATGATGTGATTTTAAGTGCCATCGCTTGTGACCCTTGCCTGTGATAATCTGCGAGGTCGCCTCTGCAGCAGACTGAAGTGCGGTAACGGCATTTATGCAACCAAATCTTGCTGTAATCTATCAGTTTTATATAACCTCCCCTTTATGATCATAAAGGGGATTAATACATGAATTATTATTTTTAAAGCGCCTCTTTGCTCTTCTTTACTAAATAAAGTACATCCCTGAGAACTGTAGGGAAGGTTAATGCTGGACTTAAGGGGTGAGTAGTAGATCTTACCTCTAATGGAAACAGAAGAGAGACACATGGACTGAATTGTAATTGTGCACTGGATTCCCCCTTCTATTGCCTAAAGGAACTCAGATACCGGGTACTGATAATCTGTTCCGCCATGATCTGGATGGCCCTGGCTAACCTGGCCTTGTTAGGTCTTGGAAGCACACCAGGGTTAGGTTCAGGGCTCCGTTGGGGCCGGAGCGAGCTGGAGCGCCGCTCCGGGAGAGAAGGGGCCGGGGGGTGGGCACATAACAAAGCCCCGCCCCCCGGCAGAAAGCCCCCCCGTTCACCCCCTCCCTCCCCCAGTCGTCTTCCCCGGGGCCGCGGCTGGCTGCCGGCCCCGCCAAGGAGCCCCATCCCACCCCCCGTCACCTTCCCCGGGGCCGCGGCTGGCCGCCAGCCCCGGAAAAAAACTCCTCCCTCCCCCAATCGCCTTCCCCGGGGCCGCGGCTGGCCGCTGGCCCTGAAAAAAACCCTCCCTCCCCCAGATGCCTTCCCCGGGGCCGCAGCTGGCTGCCGGCCCCGCAAAGGAGCCCCGTCCCACCCCCAATCGCCTTCCCTGGGGCCGCGGCTGGCCACCGGCCCCGCAAAGGAGCCCCATCCCGCCCCCAGTCACCTTCCCCGGGGCCGCAGCTGGCCGCTGGCCCTGAAAAAAAAATCCTCCCTCCCCCAGACGCCTTCCCCGGGGCCGCGGCTGGCCGCTGGCCCCGAAAAAAAACCCTCCCTCCCCCAGATGCCTTCCCCGGGGCCGCAGCTGGCCGCCGGCCCCGGAAAAAAAACCCCTCCCTCCCCCAGTCGCCTTCCCTGGGGCCGCGGCTGGCTGCCGGCCCCGAAAAAAACCCTCCCTCCCCCAATCACCTTCCCCGGGGCCGTGGCTGGCTGCCGGCCCTGGGGAAAAAACTCTCCCTCCCCCAGTCACCCCCAGAACCCCCCTCCCTCTCCCACTCAACAGTTCCCCGGGCCCAAGGGAGGGAGAAGCCGGGCCTGAGTGGCTTAACACCACTCAGGCCCAAGCAAGGGGGGGGGAGGGAAACACCAGCCCCAGTGTGGGGAGAAGCGCCCCTCCCTTCCTTCCCTCTCTCCCCCCACCTACCTACCTGTTCCTTCCTTCCCCTCTTCCTCCCTCTCTCCCCCCTTCCTTCCTTCCTTTCTTCTCTCTCTCTCCCCCTACCTACCTACCTACCTACCTTCCTGTTCCTTCCTTCCCCCCTCTCTCCCCCCTTCCTTCCTTCCTTTCTTCTCTCTCTCTCCCAACTACCTACCTACCTTACTGTTCCTTTCTTTCTTTCTTCCTTCCCCTTTCTTCCTCCCTCCTTCCTTCCTTTCTTTCTTCCTTCCCCCTCCCTCCTTTTTTTCTTTCTTTCTTTTCTCCCCCCCACCTACCTACCTTCCTTCCTGTTCCTTTCCTTCCTTCCTTCCCCCTCCCTCCCTCCCGTCTGGCCTTCTGACACACTGCCCATGACGTCATTCCGGTGACGTCAGGGGGTGGCATATGCAAATGAGTTATGCTAATGAGCTCCTGCACCTCTTTTTTTACAAAAGGACCCCTGGTTAGGTTAGTATTTCAGTGGGAGACCGCCACGGAAGTCCAGGGCTGCTATGCAGAAGCTGGCAATGGAAACCCACCTCTGCCCCTCTCTTTCCTTGAAAAGTCCACGAGGAGTCACCATGTTTCAGCTACAACTTGATATCAAGGAGACAGCACATCATGCTCCAAGATCGTGCTCCAATACTGGCTGGCCAGGAAATTCCCATTTTGCTTTACACAGATGATACAGTCCTTTTGTTGAGATCAGAAGAAGGGTTCCGGAAAATTCTAAAATCATTTATAGAATACTGTACTCGAGAGGGGTTATGAATAAACTATAATAAATCAAAAGTAATGTTTTTTTCTTTCAAACCAATCCTATTGTAGAAAGAAATCCTGGTCTGTCATGGGCGAGAGACTAGTGCCGAGGACAGACTGAGACTCTGGCCCGGAACAGCTGCGGGGCTGAAAGCCGTGCGGGGAAACTGGCATGGGGCTTCCTGTTTGCACTGGCTGCAGTGCTGCGGGACCCTACCGGGGAGGAGGTAGAACACCACGTCCACACTGCCGGGTGGTCCCTGGAGCCTCCACTGCCACAGCACGCAGCTTCCTGCTGTTCCCGTTAGGCACGGCTATTCGCATAGGCGCAGCAGCTGGAACACCCTGTTTACACTTCCAGCGCCGCTTGGTCCATGCCGTAGAAGCGTCCACACTGGCAGGAAGCAGCAGGGATGCGCAACCAGATGGCTGGAGACCGGTTCCAAGGGGTCTCCGCTTGAAGCGCGAGGACAGGTGAGTGCGCGCAGGCAACGGAGCACAGCTGCAGCTGTGTGGACAGCCTCCCTTCTTCCGCTTCCAAAGCGGAGGCATAGTGGGCCACATTCCCAGTCTGTCCTCAGCCAAGAACAGGTGACCCAATTTAAATATTTGGGAGTGACATTTAGTCATCATCTATTTTGGAAGCCTCATATTAGTGCAGCATCAGAGATTGCAGATATAAATCCAATCTCCTCTTCTTCTTCTGCTAGAACAAACTTAAATGCAATCCTTAGATTTTTTTTTCGGGGGCGGGGGGGGGGGGGTCAGTATATACAGATGGCCATTGCAGCCTTTAATGCTTAAGTAACTTCTCAGATTTTATTCGGGGTGGCTATTTGGATTAACGCAGTTTCTGAATCTCTCAATCATATACTTCTTTATTTTTTTGCGTAGAATGGCAGGGCTTCCTAGATGTGTGGCTGGAACTGCACTTAGAGTGGAATTCGCCCAACATTCCTTGGAGTCTAGAGCCTGGATCGCAGCTTTCATACTGAGGCTCCTCTTTTCAGTACCATACGCCCAAGTTGGCCTTCTTTGCTTGATAAAGGAGGACAACCACAAAAGCAGCTGGGAAAGATATCTAGATGCTCGACTTGAGTTACTGGGCTTTTCCCCAACAGTATGGAATAATTTAACTTACCAGGAAGCCTTAAAGCAGACTAGAATAAAACTGATTAATCTTGATTGGGCTAGTACAGGGGTGCGCAAATTGCGGCCCGGGGGCCACATGTGGCCCGCCACAGAGGTTTTTTGTGGCCTGCCAAGACAGTCGGCCACGGGAAAATGTTCTCTATATTTGGGTCTACATATATTTGTGAGCAAAGTTTTTCTTGCATGAAGATGAACAAGAGTAAATATAGATGTTCTTTGACAGACATAAACTTGCAGGCTGTGATGAGAATCTCAACAAGCAATCTCACTCCTGATTTCAAAAAAATTGTAGAAAAGTGTGATAGGGTACATTTGTCTCATTAAACTGATTCTAAAATTAAATGTGCTTGCAGCTATAGATGATATGAAATCAGCACAATAAATAAATTGAATAAAACTACCACTATTTTATTTAATTTATATTTATTGATTTTTATGATACAATTTATACCTTTTCTAAAATGCAAAGTTAACTAATGAATGCAATCATTTTAAAAGGTGCGGCCCTCCGCTAACCTCCGCTCCCACAAAGTGGCCCCGGAGCCAAAACAATTGCCCACCCCTGGGCTAGTACCTTAGCTTGAGCAAGATGTGCATGTTCCACTCTTGCTTTAGGTATTCCTCCTCCGGAGTCTCTTCCTTCATATACTGGATCCTTAAAAATACCTAGTTACAGATGTGTTTTCACTCTTGCTAGGCTTAACTCTTTTCCAACTGCTGAGTTAACAGGTTGCTTTTCTAAAGTTCCATACTCGGATCGTTTATGTAATTGTGAGACTGGAGTTGTGGAAACACTTGGCCATCTTCTATTGTTTTGTCACCAATTCCTAGATCGATTCGGCTCACTTCAGTTCTTACCAAATATCGATTACCTACTGAACTTTGGGTGGTCCCCTACTTGCTGGCAGCTATTAATTCCTAAACTACCTATTTTGTTACAAGATTTTTAATGACCGTTTTATCTGTAAAGCAACAAAAATCGGGCTTGACCTGATTGTAACAGAATTTGTAACACTTAGGCCGAGGACAGACTGGCAATGTGAAGCGGGACAGACCCGCTTTGGAAGTGGAAGAAGGGAGCTCGTTCAGACATGCGCATCTGTCCATCGGCTCCGTTTCGCACTTACCCGTCTTCAAGCCGTTTTCCATCCGCTTTAACAGGACACTGGGAGAAACCGGTGTCCAGGGGCCATCTTCTGCATGCCTCCCACTTCCAAGCAGTCTGAACCGGAAAAAGCGGGAGGCATCCGGAGGCGGCAGTGTGAACGCGCCGGAACTGAGTTTTGCGCATGTGCACATATACGAAACACAGATGAAAGGGAACAAATAGAAAAAAAGGAGGGGGGGAGGGAGAGAGGGGGGGAGGGAGCTGCCTCACTGCAGGTGTCCTGCTCTGCCAGAGGGTGCTGTCCAGCCCACTGTCCCCATCTCTTGCCGTTCTGCATGTGCGCACATGCGCATATGCGCCACCAGCACAACGGAGCTACGCAAGCCACGGAGCCGGCTCTGCGACAATCTGAACGCTCCGTATCGGCACCGCTGCATACTACGCTGGCCAGTGTGAATGACCAGCCCCAGGGAGTTTTCCCCCCGCAGCAGTTCCCTCCGCATTCCTCCCGCTCCACATTGCCAGTCTGTCCTCGGCCTTAAATAATGTGATCTATTTAAATGAACTATAGTTTTTATCAGCGACTTCTGTTTTAACATTTTAGATCTTTTAGATTTGATTATTTTGATTGTAAATTTGGATTGCATATTTCGTGTCCTGGGGCTGACGCTGTGTGCCCATGTTTGAGTGTTGATTTGTTTTGGCTGAGCTTAAGACCTTTGGTCATAGAAGCTAATAAATGAAATAAAAGAATTAAGTAGACTGTCCTGCAATGTCCCCCTGAGCTGGATGTCCCAGCTAGTCAGACCTTAGAAGCTAAGCACGGTCAGCCCAGGTCAGTTTTTAGATGGGGGACCTACCAAAGCCGTGCAGGGTCATGACACAGAGGCAGACAGTGGTAAACCACCTGTGAACATCTCTTGTCTTGAAAACCTTCTGGGGTCGCCAAACGTCGGCTGCAACTGGACAGCGCGCACACACAACACACAATGTCAGATCACTGGAAAGATGCAGCCTAAACGTTCTGCTCGTGCAAAGATGAGCAAACCATGCTTAAAACGATTGGGTTCGGTGTATGCTTAAGACGGAAAGCATTATCCTTCCTCACACTGGAATCGTACTTATTTACTTGGAGAAAGCAAGGAACAAGCGCCATACGCCCATGTTTTAAACTCTTTTCAGGTGGTGCAGTATTTTAGTTTGACAGCAGGTGGCGCTATTGCTGTCTTTTCTTTCCAAATGTAAGTGCCGCTCACCTTAGATTCAGGTGGGTTGGCCTGGTCTGAAGCAAGAGAAGCAAGTCCAGTGGCCCCTTTAAGACTAACAAAGTTTAATTCTGGGTATAAGCTTTTGTGTGCGGATGATCTTAAAAGTGGTCTTAAACCCAACCTTTGTTCTGTCTGCTGTAAGTTTTCAACTGTTCCATCTTCAGGATGCTCTTTCTGTGTCTTATCTGCCAAGAAAGCCCTGTCAGTGTTTGCTTCGGCAGCACATATACTAAAATTGGAAAGAAAGCCCTATTGTATTTGCTGAGGAGCTGCTATGTATTACTGGGGATTCTGGGGGATATTCCAGGCCCGTGGCAGGAAATTAGTTTCATTGGAGGGCCATGTTGTAAAAGGAACAGGGCAGTGAAAGGCCAAGATCCGAATTCCCCCTCAGGGGACCTTGTGTCCTTCTGTGATAGGAGAAGGTGGGGCCTGGAAATCTCCCATAATTACATGTGACCTCCAGGCGATTTGGGGCTGTATCAACAGAAGTACAGTGCCCAGATCATGCAGAGTGATGGTATCGCTTTACTCTGCTCTGGTTGGACCTCACCTAGAGTACTGTGTTCAGTTCTGGGCACCGCAATTTAAGAAGGACATAGACAAGCTGGAACATGTCCAGAGGAGGGCAACAAAGATGGTGAGGGGTCTGGAGACAGAGTCCTATGAGGAAAGTGTTGTGTACTAAGACCATGATCACATGGTCTCCCGTAATGGCGACCGCCACGTGGTCAGCGCACATGGGCAGAATCTACCTGGGTTTCAGCCAGGTAGAACAATAGCCAGTTGGATCCTGAGCGACCACCAATTACGAGCCTAGGTCTCCCGCTGGGGGACCTACGAACTACAACCACGGACTTAAGGTCCTATCAGGACCTGGGGGCGAGGCCGGGGCTTTGTCTCCGGCCGGCATAAAAGAGGGCTCTGAGCCCGGGGTTCCCCATGTTCCATCTGACCCTCAATAAAGAGCTTCACTATGAAATCACTACCACTCGCCTCCCGACTCCAATACTTTCCAGAAAGGTTGAAGGAGCAGGGTATGTTTAGCCTGGGAGAGGAGATGACTGAGAGGGGATATGATCACCATCTTCAAGTACTTGAAGGGCTGTCATCTAGAGGATGGTGCAGAGTTGTTTTCTGTTGTCCCAGAAGGTTGGGCCAGAACCAATAGGTTGAAGTTAAATCAGAAGAGTTTTTGGCTAAACATTAGGAAGAACTTCCTGACATTTAGAGCGGTTCCTCAGTGGAACAGGCTTCCTCGGGAGGTGGTGGGCTCTCCTTCTTTGGAGGTTTTCAGACAGAGGCTAGATGGCCATCTGACAGCCATGCTGATTCTGTGTACTTAGGCAGATTATGAGAGGGAGGGCAGGAAGGGTTGCCTCAGTGCTTAGTTCTTGTGGCCCTTTCTTACATGCCCACGGAAATGCTGATTGCTGGGGTCAGGAGGTGATTTTTCTCCAGGCCAGGTTGGCCAGGGATCCTGGAGGTTTTTTGTCATCTGGGCATGGAACAGGGGTCACTGGGTGTGTGTGTAGGGGTATTTGTGAACTTCCTGCATTGTGCAGGGGGTTGGACTAGATGACCCTGGAGGTCCCTTCCAACTCTATGATTCCATGGTTCTGTGATTCCAGGCAATAGAGATTAGCTCCCCTGGAGAAAATGGCTGCTTTGGAAGGTGGACTCTATGACATTATATCCTTCTGAGGTTCCTCCCCAGCCTTTACCCCCAAACCTCCAGAAATTTCCCAACCCAGAGATGGCAACCCAACCCCCAAGAGAACCAGCTTTGTCACAGAAGTCCCCATTTCCTGGTCGAGGGCTGAATCATGAGTTGGCACAGCGCATTCGCCAGGCCAGTTTAGCCTCCTTGTTTCCCTGTGTGGACATAAATCAAAAACCATAGAACAAAGGTCAGTATTCTCTGGTTGCTGTGGCAAGCGGCAGCTGGGGGTGCCCTGGTGGCGCAAGCCCTCCCATCTCTCTCACGACTGCTTTTGTGTCCTGTCTCCTTCTCCCCACAGCCCCCCACTAGGGACACCAGCCTCCAGGTGAGGCCTGGGGTGTGAGACTTCTGCTCAAAGTAGTCAAGGATCAGATCTTTGTTGATGAAACACAGTTCTTTATTTCCAATCTCTACATTGGTACAGCTTCTCGGATTATTGTCAGAGATGACACAGATGGCAAAAGCGGGTCTATTATACCTTTCTAAGCAGTTTGAATTACCCATAGGTAGCCAATCACTACAAGGGAAAAACGGCAGGCAAAAGGGGCTCTGGCCGTTTGCTTCCCACAGGAAAGAAAGTGAGGTGTCAAGTTGTAAATTTCCCCTTCCAAACCAGACCCTTCAGATGTTACCAGTTCACATAACAATCCATGGCCTCGAGGCTTTCGCACATTGATAAGAGATGAGACTTGTCCTCCCTTGGAGGATCAGCCGAGAGGAATGGAATGCGGAGGTAGGAGTGTGAGAGGCCCATTGTTCCCATACTTTGAAGTTGACACCCTCCCGCTTTGACAGTTACACAAACCAGGCCGGTCAGGGTCATAAACCTGGGGTTACACATTCTACATACATGCTAATACATACTGGCCAGAATGAGGGGTACATGACAGGTGTTCATAAGGGTAGCTAGCATACATACAGTACTATGAAAAGCAAAGCAGCAAACACAAGATGAAACATGGCAGTAAACAGCAAGATACATTGTCTGAATCAGCAGATTCTGACATGGGGATCCCCTGGGAATTACAACTCATCTCCAGACTACAGAGGTCAGTTCTCCTGGAGAAAATGGCTGCTCTGGAGGGCGGAGTCTATGGCACTGTGCCCCACTGAGGCGCCTAACCTTCCCAGACTCCACCCCCCACTGGTAACCAGGGGCGACCTGGCAACCTTGGCCCTCCCTTTATGACTGTTGATCATAGATTTACGGAGGCATGCAAAGAAAATGGTATAAAACAAAATATTTAAGTGAACTGCTAATTCTCACACGACCACCCCCTCCAGCTTTCCTCTAAGAAGCTTCAGTGATTACATGCGAATTACATGCATGTACTATTGTTCACTTTTAACTCTCACCTCACTCAGATTAGCTAGGGGCTACCACAGAACCTTTGAGGGATGGGGAATGGAGGAGATTGGAGACAAAAATGCTTTGTCCACTCAAACTTAACATAAGATCATGGGAACATAAGAGAAGCCAATGTTGGATCAGGCCAATGGCCCATCCAGTCCAACACTCTGTCACACAGTGGCCAAAAACACCAGGTGCCCTCAGGAGGTCCACCAGTGGGGCCAGGACACTAGAAGCCCTCTCACTGTTGCCCCCCCCCCCAGCACCAAGAATACAGAGCATCACTTGCCCCAGACCGAGAGTTCCTATCTATACCTTGTGGCTAATAGCCACTGATGGACCTCTGCTCCATATGTTTATCCAATTCCCTCTTGAAGCCGTCCATGCTTGTAGCTGCCACCACCTCCTGTGGCAGTGAATTCCATGTGTCGATCACTCTTTGGATGAAGAAGGACTTCCTTTTATCCGTTCTAACCCAACAGCTCAGCAATTTCATGGAGTGAAACTTCCACACACAAAAATTGTCAGAAGCATCAAGCAATCCTCAGCCAGCCAATACTGCAAGTATGGGGTAGGGGGATTATGAACAGAGGGAATAAAACACTATAAACGGAGAGAGGGGCAGTTTGTGATGTTTCTGTGCAAAATTCAAAAGTGCCAGATAAGCACAGTGACCAGTTAGTGGGGAGGGACTGTGGCTCAGTGGAAGAGCATCTGCCTGGAATGCAGAAGGTCCCAGGTTCAATCCCTGGCATCTCCAGTTAAAAGGATGAGGCAGTGAGTGACGTGACAGACCTCTACCGGAGACCCTAGAGAGCCACTGAGCAGACAATACTGACCGTGATGGACCAAGAGTCAGATTCAGTATAACGTAGCTTCATGGGTGTGTGAATTCACAACAAATGATAAAAGGTTTAAGTTCTAAGGTTGCCAATTTTGGATTGGAAAATTCCTGGATATTTGGGGCAGAGCCTGGGGGGGCAGGGTTTGGGGAGGAGAGGGACCCCAATGGGATATAAAACTCTGGAGACTGTGGTTGGTTGGTTACAGCAGAGTCGGCTGAAGCAAAATCCATCGAAGATGGAGATTCTGTGCCTGGGCCCTGGAGGGATGGATTTGGCGATCTGACTCCCAATCCTTGGTGGGGTGCCACTGATGCAATCGCCAATGGTGAAGAGCCTAGGAGTGCTCCCGGATGCCTCAGTTTCAATGGAGGCCCTGGTCATGAATGTAGCCCAATCAGCTTTTTACCATCTTCAGCTGGTCAGGCAAGCGGTCCCCTCTCTCTCCTCCCAAAACTTGCCCATGGTGATCCATGCAATGGTCACTCCCATGGTGGACTATTGTAACTCTGACCTGGAAGCTTCAGCTGGTTCAACATGCAGTGGAGCACCTCCTGACTGGGACATCTTTGCAGGCACGTGTACAGCTAGTGCTTTACCAGCTGCATTGGCTTCCAGTTGAGCACCAGATCAAGCGCAAGGTTATGGTATTAGCCTTTAGAGCCCTGTGTGGTCTGGGGCCAGCATATCTGCAGGACCGTCTCTCCCAATATGTCCCTAAAATAGCCTTACGCCTGTCAGATCAACAGCTGCTGAAGATCCCCAGCCCAAAAAGACATCTGTCTAGCCTCAACCAGAGCCTTTTTGGCTCTGGCTCTAGCCTGGTGGAATGCTCTGTCAAGTGAGATCGGGGCCCTGGGCCTGCAGGACTTATTACAGTTCCTCGGGGCCTGTTAAATGGAGTCGTTTCACTAGGCAGTGAGTGTCAAATTACATCAGCCCCCCCCTCCCACAAGGGTTGCAAAGTCTGGGTTGGAAAATACCTGGAGACTTTGGGGGTGGATCCAGGAGAGGGGAGGGTTTGGGGAGGGGAGGGGCCTCAGCATGGTACAATGCCATAGACTCTACCCTTCAAAGCAGCCATTTTCTCCAGGGGAGCTGATCTCTGTCAGCTGGAGATCAGTTGTAAAAAGCAGGAGATCCCCAGGTCCCACCTAGAGGCTGGCAACCCTACCCCCCACCCTAATCCACCTGTGTCGAGCACTTTGTTAACCAGCTCCATTGGCGGATGTTTTTGCCCACTCACCCAATCCACCTAGACCTGGGAGTAGGGCTGCCAAGTCAGCCCGGGGGGCGGGGGATCCCCCACTACAGGGGTTCCCGATCCGCCAGCCAGCATTCGGCCAGCGGGGGAAACCCCACCCCCCGAGGTCGTCCAGCCTGGATGACCTCCCTCACGTAATGACGTCACCCAGAAGTGACGCCATCACATTGGGGGCGTTGCCAGGGCGACGCTCTGGCAATCGCCCCAAAACTCTATGATACCAAAACTCTATGATACATTGCCCTGGCAATGCCCCCAACGTGCTTTGCGCGTGCGCTGGGGAAACTCCCGGCCACCAGAGCTCCCCCACCCCCCCGCCGGTAAGTTTGATACACTTGGCAACCCTACCTGGGAGACTGTTTACATTCTGGTTCGCCATCATGTGTTATGCTATCTGGGTTTCATAGGTTTCGTGTACCGAACATAACAGGTGGGCTTTATTTGTAACTGTTTTACCTACTCAGTGGAACCCACCCTGAGCCCACTTGCGGGGGAGAGTGGGATAGAAACCCCATTAGTAAATAAAAGAAAGGAATAAACCCAGCCCTTCTCAAACAGCCTCCTACCCACTGACACAGACAGGTAAAAGTCACCGCATCTCCACTTTAGTTCCTACTTGCAAAAGCTTCACCTACAGCTTCTCTGCACCAGAGGGGCTCCTGCGGGAGGCCCAGCAGAGAGAGCCGGCACAAAACACCAGCAGTCAGGATCTTTCTAGAAGCCTGGGCTTAGGCCATGAGGTCTAATTAGGGGGGCAGCTGGAGATCTTCCACTATTACAGCTGACCTCCAGGGGATAGAGATCCATTCACCAGGAGAAAGTAGCTTCTTGGGAAGGTGGACTCTATGGCATTATACCCCATTGAAACCCACCCCACCCTTCTCAGGCCCCACTCCCAAAATCTCCAGGTATTTCCTAACTCGGAGCTGGCAACCCCTGGTCTCATGCCACAGAACCTACCCTCCAAAGCGGCCTTTTTCTTTGTGGGAACAGATCTCTGTAGTTTGGAGCAGTTGTAATTCTGGGAGATCTCCAGGCCCCTCCTGGAGGCTGGCAACCTTGTATTGTGGGTTTTTCAGTCCTCTTGCACCTATTGCTGATTTTGCATACTCCCAAGTTGATTGTGCAACATCAGCCTCAGAGACAGTATGGGTTTTAATGTGAGCGCGCACGTGCGCACACACCCCGCCGCTAGCCTGAAGAAGTGACCAGTGACTCACGACAGCTTCTCCCCTGCCGCAAAATTTGTTAGTCTTTAAGGTGCTACTGGATTCTTGCTCTTTTCTATGGCTAGAGAAAGAATTTAGATCTGGTTTACCTAAAACATTGGAGTGTCTTTCATTTCCTTCTTTTTGAAGCAACAAATTGCAAAAATCAGTATCTGAGACAGGCTGAACAGGCAGGGTTGCCAGCCTCCAGGTAGTGGCTGGAGATCTCCTGGAATTACAGCTTGTTTCCAGACTACAGAGCTCAGTTCCCCTGGAGCAAATGGCTGCTTTGGAGGGTGGACTCTACGGCATTATACCCCACTGAGGTCCCTCCTCTCCACAAACCAGCCCCTCCCCAGGTTCCATCCCACATATCTGGGTATTTCCCAACCCAGAGCTGGCAATCCTATGAACAGGGACTCCATTGGCACCGTGCCTGTTTGAACAACCAGTTCCCCACCTGCCTCGGGAAATGCCTGCTTCCATGGGCAATCCTTAGCTGGAGCTTTTGGGTAATGAGTTCTACCAAGCGATTAAAGAAACATTTTGGCTTATTTAAGAATTTTGCCGAGGCTTTATGTTGAAACACGATAGAACATTTCAGAAAGCGTGTTAAAAATCCAGACCTTTTGCCTTTCTGGGGCTGATGCTTTGGCTGCGCTAGGCCAATGCCCCTCCTTCAGGAAACCTGCACACTTTTTAGGAAGGAAAGGGTGGCAACTGGCAAGACCACTTAAACTGTTCCTTCCCCAGACTGCCGGGGCTGGCAATGCCTGTCAGTCCATGAAATATTCCAGATCTCTTCTGCAACCAGGAGGAGGAGCCGGTTCAGCAGCCAAAGGGGAGGCAAGAAAGAGCAGGTAGTAAGGAATAGAACTTCAGCCCTGCCTGCCCTTGTGTGCGTAACCTCGGGCTGTCAGGTACACAAGAGATCCAGGTGGGAAAAAAGGTGCCGGCTGGCACCTGAGGTCACAGGCAAAGGTGAAGTCTTGGCCGGTTGCTCTCACAGCCAGCCCGAATGCCGGCCAGAGAAGGAGCTCTGGAGGAGAAAGAACAGCTGCCGAGGAGAAAGAAGACACAGAGCTGAATCTCTGCGATGGGAAGATGGGGCTGAGGATCTAACAGCACACCTGGAATATCGCACCAGCTCCGTTTATCTCCAGAGGACCCATGTCTGGTAAGGAGTAATGTTTGGAATGGTTGGCAAGAACTGGAGCGATCTGACATTTGGAAAAAGCTGGTGTGCGTGCATCTGTGTGTGACATACATTCCTTTAGCTGGAGTCTACAACCTGTGTGGCCCCCAGTTTGGGCAAAGATGATATAAGGAGGGTGAGGTGAGGTAGGTGAGAGCCATCCTTGTCTTCACAACAGACCTTCCAGGTGGGCACAAAGCGCCTTTAATTGCTGCCAGTCTCTCCACTTTAAATGGTGAATAAACTGGGTGGGGTGGGGGGAGTTCACACAGGAGCCTCCCTGGGCAAGGAGGATTCCCTTTGCACCTGGCCTAGAGGATCGATCCCCTTTGTGTTATGATGGAAAGAAGAGATGCATGTGTTTTTAATGATGTTTTTGGTGGCGTTCTAAACACTTGTCTGAAAGAGGCTTTGAAGCTCTTTGTGATTATTGATTTATTAGTTTGATTTATTACGATCCAAGATCAGAATTCAAACAAACATGTACCTTAATTATAACTTATATACTAACAACACAGAGATAAGATAAGGTGCTAGGTTAAACTGTTACAAACTGTAGTAAAAGCGATCATAAAACCCATAAAATAAGCTAAAATAAGACAGCACATACTCTACAATAAAAAGCCCTTGCAGCCATATGCTCTAAAAAAAATAAACCGGGCATTTCCATCATTGATGACTCGACTTACAATATAATCTGCGCTTTTTAATTACCAGATAGCAATATTTAGCAACACTGCGTGAGACAGATTCATAATTGTCTGCCAATAAGAACTTCATCAAACAGTCCTCGGCATATTTAAGATAATTAGCCAACGGTTTAAAGTGAGAGAGGAGAGGAATCAATAGCTGCTGTCTCTCTTCATCGTAAATAGGGTAGTGGAGAAGTAGCTCTTTGTGATAGAAAAGTGGCCGACCTTGGGCTGGTCTCTCCCTCTCTCTCAGCACAACCCACCTCACAAGGTTGTTGTCAAGACGCAACGGAGGACGGAGGAACGATGTTGTGAGCTGCTTTGGGTATCCCCTGGGGAAGAAAGTGGGGTATAAATACTGAAGCAAATCAATCAAATAAACTTTAGAATCTTAGTCCTCCTTATACATTGGCCTCCCGGACTGGTAAAGTTGACTGGTGAATGCTTTTCTTCCTCCTTCCGGTGCTATCCGCCCTTCTTCGCTGCTTCATTCGTGCATGTTGCTTTGTTAACATTCACTCTTCTATTGACTAGTTTCTAGCACTCCGATCCTACGAAGAGTTACTCCGGTCTATGCTCACTGAAATCGACGGGCTTAGAGGCTGGAGTGACAGGACCACAGTGTAATGGCCCTAACTACCCACACCTTGAGGGTCTCTGTACGGTATTGAGATAACATTTCTAGGATCTGTGGCAGCCACAAACCTAGGGATGCCAGTCTCCAGGTGAGAGCTGGGGATCCCCTGGAAATACAGCTCCAGAGTACGGCGATCAGTTCCCCTGGAGGAAATGGATGCTTTGGAGGGTGGGCTCTGTGGCATTGTACCCCACGGAGGTCCCTGTATCTCTGACTAAGGCTGTTTTTACATCTGACTTTCCCGCTGGAATCATTCTAGTTCCAAAAAAACCTGCCCATACCTCTGTGCAGTGTGAAACCGTGCTGCCACTGAAATGTCCACATCTACTAATTGCCCTCCTGTGGTCAAGCTAGTATTCAACCGGCTTGATTCTGCTTTAAACAATTGTGGTTTCTTAGTGCACTTAAACCCCCTGGAGTGAAATTTCACACCACTGTGAAATCAACACAGGAAAAGACAGCAGTCAAACTACTTTAGGCTGTTTTTACATCTGACTTTCCCGCTGGAATCATTCTAGTTCCAAAAAAACCTGCCCACACCTCTGTGCGGTGTGAAACCGTGCTGCTACTGAAATGTCCACATCTACTAATTGCCCTCCTGTGGTCAAGCTAGTATTCAACTGGCTTGATTCTGCTTTAAACAATTGCTGTTGATTAGTGCACTTAGACCCCCCGGAGTGAAATTTCACACCACTGTGAAATCAGCACAGGAAAAGACAGCAGTCAAACTACTTTAGAGGGGAGGTGTAAAATGACCCTTAGAGGGGAGGTGTAAAATCAGCCTAAATGTCTCTTCTGGATGCCTGTTTTAAAGTCCAGGCACTCTTTCCTCTTTCCTAGCTAAATTTCCCAGAGGAATTTGTGCCCTTCTCTGAGAAAACTGAGACAGACACCTTTGGTCTTCACTATCTAAGCTCTGCCTCTTTGGGCGTATGGTTTAATGGGACCTGGGAAACCAGGTTTCGTTTGTTCAGCCTCATTTTCCACACCTGTAAATGGGAGCACTGGTGGTCTATCACAAAGGGGGGCTAGAAACACTATGTGCTGAGGTAAGGAGGTGGCATTTCTAAGCACACCTACTAGGAAATAAGTCCTATTGAACACAGCTATTTCTAAAGAAACAGGCGGAAGTCCGAGCTGAGCCTTTGCACACACAGTTACTTTCTCTGCATCTCCAGACAGGGTTGCCAACAGGGCTGGAGAAAAAACCGTTCTGTCCCTTTAACAGAGGCTTAATATGTAGAATCGGACAGCTGAAGCTTTTCATAGCACAGAGGTGAATAACATCCTCCTGGTGAAAAATACCCCATTAAGCCTCCATTAAAGGGACAGGTCATTCTCCAGGCAGGTGGCAACCAATCTCCAGACCACCTGTGAAAATGAGAACTGCAGCACTTGTGGCTAACAATGAGTTAACAGCTTCTCCTTTTTGATTGCTTATCTTGTTAGAGAAGGAGGCTCTTGCTTGTATGTAACCAGTTTTATTTGATTTGGATTGCCTGTCGAATACAAGATGTATGTCTTTCGAGTGGCAATGTTTGCCTGCAGAATGACTGCAGAGTATTTTAAATGTCCTGGTTTCTCTTTACCTTTGGGGGAAATGGGGGTTTGTGTTAAGGATGGTTCATGCTTTGTGTATTTAGATATTTACACCAGGCTGTTCCCCTCAATGGGGACCTAAAGCCACTCACATTGTTTTCCCCTCCCATCTTATCTTCATAACAACCCTAGGAAGAAGGTTAAGCTGGTGAACCTCCTGACGGCACTTGGGTTTTGGCCAAATTGTGACACAAAGAGTTGGAATGGGCCTTATCCATCATGGCTTCTCTTATGTTCTTATGCAGAGTGAATGGCCCAAGGTCACCAGCTGAGCTTCCATGATGGGGTGGGGATCTGAACATGGTTTAGGGCTGTCATGCTGCCCACTACAGCGGGCAACCTTCCACCCTCAAGGCCCATGCTCCTGCTGCCAGTCTGTGGAAGTGACATCACAGTGTCACACAATACCCTAAGAATTTCCCAAATCTCTGTGAGAAAAACCACAGAGATTTTGGAAAGTCCTAGAGTGTCACCAACACTGTGACATTGCTTCCAGGCCTGAAACTAGAAGTGGTTATGGCGTCACCAGTTTTGAAGTCTCCAGTTCTGAGTTCCTTCTCCAACACCCTAGTCAGAAACTCAAACTACTGTGGCACACTGGAGATGTAAGTGAAGATATAGTATTGCATCCCCTTGTCTTTGAATGATTGGACAACAACCGCAGAACATGCAAGTTTGCAGCTCTCTGTTTATTTTGGTTTATCTTTATTTCAAGACCTAATTCTTTGCCTGATGGTTGCAGTGAAAAAGGTTTTGTATATGTTGGGATGGGTGGGATAAAACTGGACAGGTAGGGGTGGCCAGCCTCCAGGTGATCCAAACAATAGGGACCCCATAGTATCAAGAAAATGAATTTGCTGTTTATCATAATGTACATCAAATTTGACAGAGACACTGCCTTCTCCTTTCCCACCTGTAGAGTTAATTCTAACACTCTGTCAGAGTCCCACAGCAATCAGACTCAACAATGTTCCTTCAGAAGGATCGAGTTTATTGAGAACAGTAAAGGTAGGTCATCTGTGCATACATTCAGAGCTAACTCTAGAGCAGAAAAGGGGAAGAAACACTAGGTTCAAAGTGGGGTCCCCCGATGGAGCTGAGCCAATCAGAGGGTGCACTGAAGCACACCTAAACTAACGGGTTCGCATTCCCAGGGGAAGAAGCAGCGCTAGGTACCAAGGGCACTAGCCCAGGCTAAAAGACAAGACACTGTGAAAGAAATGAAAGTGAACATTTCAGCATATTAAGTCTCCTGCCTCCCTCCCCCCCCTCCCCCCACCGACAATGGCAGCATAGCTGACAGACATGCGGGTTATTAAGCCAGTCCACAAAATCCTGCATAGTGCAAAATGCAAACATCATTAATCTACTGGTAACGGGTGAAATCTGTGAATTTTTTTATGGTCTACCCTCGCGTTTTTTGTTTCCATATAGCCTCCAGGTGATGGCTGGAGATTCCCTGGGATTGCCACTGATTTCCAGGCGGCAGAGATCAGTTCACCTGGGCCGATTCTGCACCAGCGATTGCCCCGGTGGCGTCCCCCGATAAAATCCGTGGCAGAGCAACAGTTCCCCACTTGTTGCCCCGGGTCAGCAGTTGGCCCGAATCTAATCCTCGTTCCCCCCGTTTCAGGGATTTTCAGGTTTCCTTTTTTGCCATGGGGTTGAAGTCCAGGCATTCTAGTGGGAAACTCGCAAATCGAAGTTTCTTGCTCCACCTCTTTAACGCCCCTCTGCTTCTTTCCCTCCCCTTTCCCACCTCTCCTCTCCCTTTCTCCTCCCTTTCCTGCCCTGGTGCAAGTGGGGTTTTTTGGTCCACCCCCATCGTTGCATTACAACACCAGGACACAACAACAATGGATCAATGTTGTGTCAGGATGTTGTAATGCAACAATGGGGGGGGGGGGAACCGCTCACACCAGGGTGGGAAAGGGAGGGGAAATCATACTTGGGGAAGAGAGGGAAGGGGACGCTAGATTTGGGACAAGGTGACAAATGCGGAACTCCCTCAAAAGAATCAGGCCAATTAGACCTGGGAGAATGGAGAGCAAACCATTGGTGTGGAATCGGCCCTGGAGAAAACGGCTGCTTTGGAATACAGACTCTATAGCATTATATCCCTCTGAAGTCCTTCCCTTCCCCAACCCCCCCCCCCCCCTCAGGCTCCACCCCAAAATATCCAGGTGTTTCCCAATCCCGAGCTGGCAACCCTATGGACTAGGGTCTAGTGGCTTGGGACTTGGGCCAGCAGAGTAAATTTGCCATGCCTGACGGTTGAACTATGGGCCTGTGGGACTCACGACAGCATGTGTTTTTGCTCTTCTGAACAAGGGTTCCCCAAACACTGAGTGGCTGCCTTCCTTCCTGATTTTGTGTCTTGCTGCCATGCTGAGACCAGGTGTGATAGAACATCCTTTTCAAAACCAGTGAACCAAAACATGGCTTTCATTTCCACCGATGTAAATCCTGACCTGTTCTGGTTTGAGCTCTGCGTGACGATGGGCATTACACCAGCTGGAATGAAAGCACGGCTTGGCTGCCTGCCAGCTGGGAGGGCCAAATGTGTTTAAGGATGTGATTAAACAGTCGGTGAAGAATTCCTCACGTCGCAGTTGTGTAAATGTCAACTCTTGATCCACTGGGGTGCACTCGAGCACTTAGCACAAGTTGTGGTATGTTACTCAGAAGCACCTTTTCGATTTGATGGGGAGGGGGGGATGACCCCCCGGGGAGGGGGGGGCGATATGCAAAAATTTTGTTTATTTTCAGGTTTGGGTATACTGGACCTGAAAAATATTGGTAGTCCCAATATTCCCGAATATCGGTGTTTGAATATGGTTTTTTTCAGATTTGTAAAAAAATTTGGCTCCATTTTTCCCTATGGGTAATGGCTGGAGTAGCTGTCTTTAAAGGTACAGTTGTTTTTAAATATTTCCGGGTGTCTGGGGAAGTTGTTTGTAAAGGTACAGGCACCAAAATTGCAGCAAAATTGCTGGTGCCTGTCCTTTAAATAACACCCCCCAAGTTTTAAGTCAATTGGACCAAGTGGTCCAATTTTATGGGCCCCTAAAAAGGGCTCCCCCAGCCAGTCTCCGTTATTTCCTATTGGGGGGGAGGGGGAAAGGGAAAAAAACACCCTGCAAGCTTCTTCCAAGGCGAAAAGCCATGCCTGCAAGTAGTAATTACTGAGAACAAATAGCAAGTCCAACAGAACCATTGCAGAGCTCAGTAATCCCAGCAGAACCATGCCAATGTGCCAAGCCAAACAGAACCAAACCAGAGAATCTCTGAAGTAGAAACTGAAGGGGAGGCAGTTTTTCAAGCCCAGCAGAACCAGTTACAGGGTACAGAATACCCAGCAGAACCCAGGACCAGTGTGGCTGTGCAAGCAAAGGAGGACTAATGGCAAACCAGACAGTCTCTGCAGTACACGTTTGGGGGGGGGGGGGCATCTTTGCAAGCCCAGCACAACCGGTTACAATGTACATAATACCCTGCAGAACTCAGTGCTACTGTGGCACAGCAGACTTAACAGAACTGATTTCAATACGCAAAGCATAGAATCACTACAAATCTACAGAGGTCTTGATCTCTCCTTTACTAGCCTTATTTTTTTTTAGGAATTAGGAATGGCAATCCAAGTAAATTCTAAAATTGGGGTGGAAGTCTCCCTCATCAAGAACGTGAGCTGCCGCAACCTGATGTTCAGTACTCCTCTGCAGCATCTAGTTCAGCTTGCCCCATGTCTTGTGGTCACTGTATCGTGTGCATTTCTCCGTACTGCTGTTGCACGTTGTTTTCTGTCACTGGTGGTGACACTAGGGAAATGCATATCCATGGTCTAGGCATTAAAGAGGATGAGGTGGGAATGTGATGGAGACTGCCATATTCTTTCTAATATGTGATTGGTTCCGGGTGGACTGGCCCTTGAACTTACTGGGAAACTTCCAGGTGGGCTGCTGCTAAGATTGCCCGCTCTGGGTTGGGAAAAACCTGGAGATCTTGGGGTTTGGTGCCTGAAGAGAGCAGGGTTTGGGGAGGGGAGAGGCTTCAGCATGGTATAATGCCATAGCATCCACCCTCTAAATCAGCCATTTTCTCCAGGAGAACTGATCTTGGTTGCCTAGAGAGCAATTGTAATAGGGGGAAATCTCCTGGTGCCACTTGGAGGTTGGCGCCCCTAGCTGCTACTCTGGAGGACTGCACTGTAAATGGACAGCCTGGAGGGCCAATGGGGGCGAGGGGTCAGCTGAACCAAGCAGTCCATCTGTGCTGGCAACGCTGCCGGTTCAACTCAGCTTGGATTTGTTCCAAAGTGGTGATGATGACAACGGGTGTTGATCAGGACCATGGGGACCACTGAGAGAGCCAGCGTGGTGTGGTGGATAGAGTGGCACATCTAGAGTGGATAGAGGACCGTGGAAGACTTGGGTTTGAATCCCCACTTCTGCCATGGAAGCTTGCTGGGTGACCTTGGGGCCATCGTAACCTCTCAGCCTGGCCTACCTCACAGGGTCATTGTTGTGAGAAAAGGGAGGAGAGGAAAACAGTGTTCTAAGCCGGGGGTCCCCAACCCTTTTGAGCCTGTGGACACATCTAGAATTCTGACACAGTGCTGTGGGCACAATAAAAAATGGCTGCCATGGGAAGTGGAGTCCATCACAAAATAGCCGCTACAGGAGGCGGGGCCAACCACAAAATGTCAGGGAGGGAGGTTATATGTAATTCTGATAGTACCGCTTCAACATTTCATGCAGGAAGCTCTGTAACTGGATGCCTTTTAATCTGCACAGCCAATCAGAAGCTTTGCTGGGCTAAAACCCCACCTATCTCTGCCCACTTTTTGGAAGTACTTGGTAGGCATGAGGAAAGGTGTTGGCTAGCGGCCACATCGCACCACATCGGGAGGGCCCTGTTCTAATCCACTGTAAATCCCAACTTGGGAGAAGAGTGGGACATAGATAAATAAATGCAAATACAATGCTTGCATGCACTTGATCCAGCTTCTTCCAGGATCATTTTAGAATTCTGGTCCTCTCCAGATCGGCCTGCGTAGGATACAGAATCAAGGGCTGTGCTTAGTTCTTGTGGCCCTTTCTTACATGCTGAGGGAAGTGTTCATTGCCACTAGGGGGTCAGGGAGCAATTTTTCTGCAGGCCAGTTTGGCTGGAGATCCTGGATTGCATGGAACAGCAATCACTGGGTGTGTGTGTAGGGGGGAGGGTATTTGTGAATTTCCCGCATTGGGCAAAGGGTTGGATTAGATGACCCTGGAGGTCTCTTCCAACTCTATGACTCTATGACTGGCTCCTCTCTTGATGCACACTCTACCCCTACCGTATTCTTTGCATGATGGGGCAGATGCAATCATGCCAATGGCGACTGTTCCACTCACACTCAAACTTGGGCTGGGACCAGGGGTCATTTCGTAGAAAAAGAGGTGCAGGAGCTCATTACCATAACTCATTTGCATATGCCACACCCCCTAACATACCGGAAGTGTGTCGGAAGGCAACACCCACCCCTCAGGCTCCACTCCACAGGTGAGTGAAACTGACCTGCTCTTCCTCCATTCCCTTCCCCATCCAATACTTTGTGCAATAAAAATAAGCGTAAAGAACACACCCTCATTCTCTTCCTGCTCCCTTGAAACCACCAGGTTTCAAGAAGACTTGAGATACCCAGGACATGTGCACCACCCATCCCTTTCCCTTCCCCTCCCCACAACAAGACACCCTGTGAGGTAGGTGGGGCTGGGAGAGGTCTTTTGAGAACTGCTCATGAGAGAACAGCTCTGAGATCAACTTGTGACTGGCCCAAAGTCACACCAGCAGCTGCATGTGGAGGAGTGGGAAATCAAACCCGGTTCTCCCATATTAGAGTCCAACTCCTGACCACTACACCAAACTGATGGGGTGGAAGCTGCTGAAGGGTTGGTGAAATTTCTCCAGTAATGTGCCATGTGCCCAGATAAAAAATGGTATACTTAGAAAATTTATATGCCACCTTGAGCAAGTCTCTGGAAAAGCAGCACACAGTCATAATAGGAACAATGATAAAATTATCAGTATTAAAACAAAACATTAAAAACAATAAAGACCCTAGCAGGGCTTTCCCCGGGGCGCTGTGCCTCTGCACTGCTCGGGGAAGCCGAGGAGGGGGCGGGGCTTGGTCATGTGCCCGCCCCCTGGGCTTCTCACTCCCGGAGCTGCGCTCCTGTGCGCTCCCGCTCCAACGGACCCCTGGCTGGGACCCTTCATAGTTGGACCAGTTCAAACAATGGCTTTGCAGCATGGCATGGCTGAAGCCGTGTTGATCTTTCAAGATCAGGAAGCGCATGTATCCTTTAACTTGCAGTATATTCTGCTGCTTTGTTCGGCTTTGTGTGTCTGCGTGCGTTTCCCATTTAGGCTCCTCGTCTCAAACAGAGGATGAAAGGAAATGATTCATGGGTATGGCATGGCTTGCTGCTCGTATCTGTGGCCCTGTGATTTTGCCTCGTCTTCTCTGAAAGTCTTAAGGGCTTTTGTGTCAAATGAAAGGGAAAAATACTGCTAAAGTCATGTGAGCATCCAGGCACCGCTCAGTGGCTTGGATCCAGTGGTGCGCAAGCAGAAACAGAAACTGACTTAAGTGCAATAGAATGAAGTCTGAGTCCGGTGGCACCTTTAAGACCAACAAAGTTTAATTCTGGGTATAAGTTTTTGTGTGCATGCATCCTTCTTCAGACCAACATGGCTTCCCGCCTGGACTTAAGTGCAGTTCCTCTTGTGCAACAGTTAGCTGCGCTTTTCTCCTATATATTGTAGTTCCAAGAAATCAACTGCACAAAACCTTACACCAGTGGGAATGTGGGTGGGGGTACAATAAGTCTGACTTGGCACAAGAGGCAACTGCTGTCTTTTCCTTGCGCTTCCGCTGGCACTCTTGTGGGGCTTTTGCACTGGATCCAACTCAGTACATGCAGCCTATTTTCAGTGTTGGATCCAGAGCTATTCTGTCTCTAATATGAGAAAAACGGAGCTGGGGTGGGACCATGCAGTTCGAAACCGGCTTGATGCTTAATGACTGGGCGTGAAAACAGCTGAGATGCTAGGGGATTTGTGATCAGATCTTTACAAGGTTTTTAAAATACTAACCAAAGCTGTGTGGGATAATTGGAACCCCCCCCCCCCTCCATGGGTATGTGAGAGGGGATTGATTATTTAACTCCTGTGCAGTTTTGCCAATCAAACAACTGAAACCTGTGCACCAAGTTACGACTCGCCCTCATTATTTTAAACTAGGGATGCCAGCTCTGGGTTAAGAAATACTTGGAGATTTTTTTTGGGGGGGGGGGGGGGTGGAACCTAGGGAGGGTGGGGTTTGGGGAGGGGGGGACCTCAGCAGGGTACAGTGCCATAGGGTCCACCCTCCAAAGCAGCCATCTTCTCCAGGGGAACTGATCTTTGTCATCTGGAGATCAATTATGATAGTACGTTTCTAGTATATTTAAAAGAATAGTACATTTCAGGTATATTTAAAAGGAAGATACAATATCACTCTCTACGGGAAATGGCTGGTGCGTTGAGGAGGAGAGGAGGGGCGGAAAGGAACTTGAACTCTTTGCCTTGCCCTCAACAGCTTTTTCCTAACATTATATCAATACCGCCTACTAATTATCACTCCCAAGGAAGTTAAGAGTAGCCAACTAGACGTCAGTTTTCCTGCACACAAAGACGTTCACTCATCCATCTATGTGCTTCTGTGTACTCAGAACAGGTCGCTGCTGTGGTTGGAGGTGTGATTGGTGGAATTCTTTTATTGGTCCTTATTGGGATAGCAGCGTACCTCTTTTGGAAGAAAGTGTACCTGCAGGCTTCTTACGAAGAGCTCACCAGCCCTTCCTCCCCAGCCGAAAGGTCACCTGATCTGCAGGAACCAGCTGATGCCCAATCATCGTCTTCAGTTCAGCCTCAAAACTCAAGGTGAACAAGCCCACACATGATGGGATGGAATTAGGGTTACCAGGTCCGGGTTGGGAAACTCCTGGAGATTTGGGGATGGTGCCTGGTGCAGACAGGGACCTTGGCGGGGTACAATGCCGTAGAGTCCACCCTCCAAATCATCCATGTTCTTCAAAGGAACTGATTTCTGCACTCTGGAGATGACCTCTGATTCCAGGGGCTGGCATCCCTAGATGAAACGGGTGATGGAGACCAAAATGCCAGAGCTCTGTGATGGCCTGTGCTTGAAGACAATTTGGAATCTGCAGCTGGTTCAGTGGCCTGATCTCATCAGATTTCAGAAGCTGAGTGCAGGGTTGGCCTTGGCTAGTCTTTGGATGGGAGACCACCGAAGAATACCAGGGTCATGATGCAGAGGCAGGCAATGGCAAACCAGGGTCTCTTGCCTTGAAGACCCTACAGAATTGCCCTAAATCAGCCGTGACATGACTACAAAATTTACAGGAATGATAAACGGAAGGAAGCATCCTTTTTATTGTTCCTGTAAGGGATAGTTACCATCCTGTATTGTGGATGGCGCGATAAAAATATATTTTATAGGACAGTACCATTGCACTGTAAATTCCCCCTGCTGAATTAAACGGAACTTCAAAAGTGCCCGATTTCAGCTTACTTGTTCCCAGAGAAATCCACAGTGGTTTCTTGACTCCCTTTTTGTGTTCCGCATCCAACTGAAACCTGTGGTTGTGTCTCACAGAACGAGGAGTGTCCCTTTCATCGTCCCACCGAAATTCCACAAGCAAGCTTGGATTGACATGACAAGCGGAGAACAAATTCAAGATGACAGTGATCCGTACGTGACCCCTGACTCTGGGCCTCGGTCTTCTTTCCATTCCTTAGGTAGGCTGACACTCATCCGATGAGTAAAAAATTCCTAGGAACTGGACTGCGTGTTGTATCTACAATCATGTATTGTTTTAGGGAATCTCCCGTGCATCGTATGCAGAGAAAAGGAGGTTGGTGCTTCCTTTTCTTGGTCACGTTGGGTTTCCAGCATTGAGTAGAGTATGGCAACCCGAACAGTGCAACCCCATACTGAGTTACTCCAGTTTAAGCTCATTGAAATCAATGTATTTAGAGTGGGGTCAGTTTCCACTGGATGGCATAGTAAGTGTTGTTTTGAAGGAAGGGCCTTCAGTTATCCTTCCATATGTGTTCCCAAGTTCTCCATCTTCCGATAGTCCGCAATTTGCCAGGACTGCAGATGGCTCATCTGCGGGGTTAACTGAAGGCTGGGAGGTCTGCTCAGATGTATTTACATTTTTAATATGAGGACCGTTTTAGAAGAAAAGGCTCAATTTTTTTTCTCCAGGGAAAGTTTCTGCTTTTCCGTTTGTAAGCTGAAGAGGTGTACCTGATAGAGATGTGATGGCATGTCATCACTTCTAGTTATGTAAAGGACACCGGGCGTGGTTAGTCCACTGGAACTCTAGGAGGTGCTGTAATTTATGATTTCCACTGTTCAGAGCTTGTTGCGTGCTTGTCTCGTCACTCTTTTCACTGCCTCTTGCTGTGCTACTTCACTGCCTGTAAATGAAGGTATATCCTGAAGGTTGTTCTCTGCTACTGGAATGCCCATAGTTGCATTATTATTATTATTATTATTATTATTATTATTATTATTATTATTATTATTATTAGTCATTTCGAGCAGGAGCTCGGGGGAGCGCAGCTCCGGGAGTTGGTGCCAGCCCCCCCCCCCCCCCCCACGCAAGGGAATGCCTGCTTGTGTCTCGGCTGCAGCAAAATGACCCTGACCCCTGGAAAGGTCCTTGTTCCTCCGACCAGCCTTCTGAAGGCTTCAGCCACCTCTGAAGCTATCCTCCCAGAAGAGTGGTATTTCTGAGGCTTGGATTAGTAGCTGTCCCCTCTCTGCCAGCTCTTTCTTTCTTTCTTTCTTTCTTTCTTTCTTTCTTTCTTTCTTTCTTTCTGTCTGTCTGTCTGTCTGTCTGTCTGTCTGTCTCTCTCTCTCTCTCCTTCCTTCCTTCCTTCCTTCCTTCTAACATACTTCTGGTGATGTCAGGTGGTGTAGCGTATGCAAATAAGTTATGCTAATGAGTTATACTAATGAGCTCCTGCACCTCTTTTTCTAAGAAATGACCCCTGATTTATTATTATTATTATTATTATTATTATTATTATTATTATTATTATTATTATTACGCTAACACTACCTAAAAGTAAAGGTTTCCCTTGCTCAAAAGCCAGTTGAATCTGACTCTAGGGAAGCAGTGCTCATCTCCATTGCCAAGCCGAAGAGCCAGCGCTGTCCAAAGACTTTTCTGTGGCCATGTGGCCGGCACAACTAAACACTGAGGTGCACGGAACGCAGTTACCTTCCCACCGAAGCGGTACCTATTTCTCAACTTGCAGTTTCTTGCTTTCGAACTGCTAGGCTGGCAGGAGCTGGGGCCAGAGACGGGAGCTCACTCTGTCACGTGGCACTCGGGTCTCGAACTGCCCAGCTACTGATCTTCTGGTCTGCAGCTCAGTGTGTAGCAAGTTGCATTTGCCAGTGGGCCTTGGGTTCCATGCATATGTGCACCACCTAAAGATCCTTTTCTTGATGACCCTCAGTTAATTGTATGAATGCGTTCCACTGATCAGTACTGTGTTTAAGGTGTAATAAAAGGTCACATGAAAGTTCTCTTCAGAGTGCTGGAGCCATTGTTGCCCATTCACACATGCAATTCTCCACTGTCATCAGCAAGTGATATGCACACACATGTGTGATTAGCTCAGAAATATTCCAGCAATCAGTTCCAGTTTTATTGATGTATATTTTAAAGTACAATTGCACTTATCTCCCTAGAGGGGACCACTCAGTCCTCCCACAATCACCTTATGAGGTAGGTTAGGTTGGAAGAGGGCGATCTGGCTGCAACATCTGTCACCCCATTGATCGCCAGGGTTGATTCGGCTGCTCTGGCTAGCTAGGCGGGTGTCCCTTACCTCCCTCACCGCTCTGTGTGTGTCCCTCCTGAAGCTGAGCGCTCGCTCGAAGAGGATGACCATCCCAGATAGAAGGACTGTACCATTCCTCGGTCAAGGGATGGGTCAAAAGTCACCCAGTGAGCTTCCATTGACCACCCAGAGAACTTTTGGGATAGCTGGTCAACAGAGAGTTTTGCCCAGTCACAGAAGTGTGACACTGAGTGCAGTAAATAAATCCCCCAAGAAGTATATTGCAAAAGGTAAAAACTTGCATTTATTCAAGTAGATCCAGTTCACATTTAGGCTGCAGTCGAAAGGAGAGAGATAAGACTAACCCAAAGAGTCCTTTCCCAATCCCAAATGGCCAGCTAGTCTGGCATCATCCGTGTGGGAGTGAGAGGGCACTGTCTCTACGGGAGAGACCTGCAGAGACATGTGTCTCCATGGAAGGCCATGTGCAGTGAGTGAGAGGACAAAGAGAGAGGAGGGGGTCAAAGGGCAGCTCCCCGGTAAGACAAAGAGAGGCATCCCATTCAAGGAGATAACACCTAGACACACCGATTGCTGAGTTGTTCTCTCTATGTGCATGTCTCTCTTTCTCTCCCTCGTACATTTATGCGCTGGGTAACTCACTATGTTGAATTCTTCCTTGTTGTGAAGCTGGCGCATACCAGATAGGAACCATCAACCCGGAGCTGTATAAGTTTCCCGAGGACAAAAGCGAGACAGACTTCCCCGAGGGCTGCATTGGCCGGCTGTGGTTCTCCGTGGAGTATGAGCAGGAGTCAGAAAAGCTCCTTGTCTCCTTGATCAAAGCCCGGAAGCTGCAGTCTCCTTCTGCCTCCTGCAGCCCCTTTGTGAAAATCTACCTGCTGCCGGATGAAAGGCGCTATTTGCAGTCTAAGATCAAGCGTAAAAATCTCAATCCGCAGTTTGAGGAGGATTTTGTTTTCCAGGTAATCTTTCCTTGTGGTGGATTGCTGAGTAGGTGTGATGCGGTAAATGTTCCCCGAGCATCTGATAGATGGAAGTCAAATGATGGCCCCTTTCTCAGTGCCTGCTGGCAGATAATATTATTGGGCCCTGGAGCACCTGTATTCACTTGATATGGGGCCGGGGGGTTGATGATATTGTCTATCACACCATTGACGGTTTTATTGCTTTTACTGTTTTATTTTTTGATGGACTACATGTTGTAAGCCGCCCTGAGCCCACTTGTGGGATAGGGAAGGGTATAAATTGAATGAATGAATGAATGAATGAATGATGATACCTTGAGCTGGCAGTGTAGTTAACACAGCAACGATGCACAACCTGATTAAAGAGTAGATAAGGGCTTATTTAGGAACTAACACACTTGATAGGAAAGAGAGGCAGAGATAGGCTCCTAATGACATCTGTAGCTGAGAGAGAGGGTAAGACTGGGTGTGGCACTTCCGAGAAGAAGGGGGAAAATATTGCCCTAAGAGTAGCAGTGTGGAGACAGACACGGAACGAAACTTAACAGGAGATAGAAGGTGCTGACCTCACTGTCCTATCTAATTGCCTTCTTCTCTTCTTCTTTGTACACCAGAAGTTGCCTTTGCCAACACTTTATGGGCAAATGTGTGCAGTGGAAGCCTGGTGTCCCTTTTGGTTTTTTGGCATGCAAAGAACTACTCTGGGAGGGAGGGAGTGGGAGTAGAGAAGTGATTGGAGAAGGTAGCACTTAACCCTTTCCCTGCCTACCATTTCTCTGCTCTAAACGGCTCTTTCCAAACAGCTCTTCCTTCAAGAGTGCATTTACAAAGGCAACCTCTTTTTGGCCCTGTGGTTTTTTTTTGTTTGTCAACTAAAATTAGGTTTAATTTTAAAGTGTATTAAGAGTAACAGTGGCTGACCCCTGATGTTTCTGCATGAGTTTCTGCTCTTGCCTTCTTAGAAAGAATTCTTGTCCTAAGCAGGGACTTGTACAGAGGAGCAGCGTGCACCCTCTCCTGGAGGTGCACAATTCCAGCTTTCCCCCAGAATCGGTGTTTGGAAAACCGCTTAATTTTAACTTGCACCATTCTGCTTGCTACTATCCAGGTGTCCAGTAACACCTTATACCAGAGGATGCTGAAGTTCTGTGTCTACCACGTGGACAAACAAAAGAAGCACGTTCTCTTAGGCCAAGTGATGTTCCCTCTAAAAAACGAAACCTTGAGCAGAGACAGCAAAGTCGTCATCTGGAGAGACTTGGAAGCAGAAACCCTGGAGGTAGGCAGCTAATTAAAGGTTAAGTTCATTAGAGAAATGCCAGGGCACTTTGTTTTTGATTCCGAGCTCTCCCACCTTGTCAGCGGGTGGTGGAATTCGAGAGACTCCAACACGCAACAGAGGACAAGAGGGACTAAAAGAAAGCAAACTCACACAGTGTATGGTTTAGTATGGGGATCGTGTACCAAAAAAGTAAAAGGTATTTGGAAAAGTGTGATTGGGACGATCAGTCATATTTCAGAGTGACCTGTTCCTTGTGCTTGTGTTATTCTGGTGCTCAGGGTACAGTTCAAAACACAGACACTGAATAGATCGGTACAGGAGGTAACCTGATCCGGCTAAAGTTAAGCATGTCCAGAACCTACTGATGAGCCTTTCCCCTTCCCTTCTGAGCTGCTTCCTGTCTCACATACAGACGACCAGTCTTGACATGAATACACATAACAAATTTGATCAGTGGGGTGAGTTGGCGGTGCACGGAAAGCAGGAACCTGGAAAGGACTCCTCCCAGACCAGAGGCCAGTGGGTGCAGGAGATCTGTTTTCTTCTATTTTTAACGAATATCGTGCTATTGTGTGCAGAGGAGCCCATCTTATTACCAGGGGTCATTTCGTAGAAAAAGAGGTGCAGGAGCTCATTAGCATAACTCATTTGCATAACTCATTTGCATATGCCACACCCCCTAACATGCCGGAAGTGTGTCAGAAGGCAGCACCCACTCCTCAGGCTCCACTCCACAGGTGAGTGAAACTGACCTGCTCTTCCTCCATTCCCTTCCCCATCCAATACTTTGTGCAATAAAAATAAGCGTAAAGAACACACCCTCATTCTCTTCCTGCTCCCTTGAAACCACCAGGTTTCAAGTAGACTTGAGATACCCAGGACATGGGCACCACCCATCCCTTCCCCTTCCCCTCCCCACAACAAGACACCCTGTGAGGTAGGTGGGGCTGAGAGAGGTCTTTGGAGAACTGCTCATGAGAGAACAGCTCTGAGAGAACTTGTGACTGACCCAAGGTCACACCAGCAGCTGCATATGGAGGAGTGGGGAATCAAACCCGGTTCTCCCAGATTAGAGTCCAACTCCTGACCACTACACCAAACTGATGGGGTGGAAGCTGCTGAAGGGTTGGTGAAATTTCTCCAGTACTTATGTGCCATGTGCCCAGATAAAAAATGGTATACTTAGAAAATTCATATGCCACCTTGAGCAAGTCTCTGGAAAAGCAGCACACAGTCATAAAAGGAACAATGATAAAACTATCAATATTAAAACAAAACATTAAAAACAATAAAGACCCTAGCAGGGCTTTCCCCGGGGCGCTGCGCCTCTGCACTGCTCGAGAAAGCTGAGGAGGGGGCGGGGCTTGGTCATGTGCCCGCCCCCTGGGCTCCTTGCTCCCGGAGCTGCGCTCCTGTGCGCTCCCGCTCCAACGGACCCCTGCTTATTACTAGTGCTGAGATACTGGGATGGCCGTTGAAAGGTGGTGAATGGAACAAATGCACATTTGTTTGGTTTTTAGGGTGGAGGGCAAGAAAAACAGGCAAAGTAGGATAGGACTGCACACGGTTGCAGCTTCTGCATGCTAATTCCACCACTGGATCTGGGGATGCTCAGATGCCCACCAGTTCGGCTCACGTCCTGGTCGTCGGTTGCAAACCGGCAGCTGATCTTCCGCTGAGCTCCTTGTCTGTTTATTGACCCAGCTGTGTTTTTTTGGCAGGCTGCTTTGCCCTCCCTTTCCGCCATGGCAGTTACAGTGTGATTTGCTCCTCATACATGCCCCTTCTCACCCCATCAGTTGACTGCTGCTCCTCCTACCCTATCTGCTCCACTGCTCCACTCACAGCAGGCAGCCGTTTAATTAGACAGTTAAACCAATCAGAAACTGTACAAATCAATCAGAAACATACGCTGTGTTTTTTAAAGAAAAAAATCCTACTGTTCAGTGTTTTCAAATTACTCCTTAGCCACGTTAATGGCTGCCAATCTGTCCAGATCAGCCTGTACATAGATTTGTAAAAAGCAGACTTGCTCTGTGGGCATTTGAGTAATTTGGTCCCAGAACAAACAGACCTGGCCATAGGTGCACATCTGATTTTCACAGTCAAGCACACTACATTTGAATGTCAAGCACAGCCAGCGCGAGACTGTGGAATCCGTAGATAGATTGTAAACCCCTTGTGTGGACTGCACGCGGAGCAATATCCTGATACATACCCAAAGCGGATCTGACATAAACTCCATTCACTCCACACGTGTCAGACTCCTGGCTGAAGTTACTTTCAATGACACTCTCTTTGGCAGTGATTTGTTTGTTGAAGAATACTCATATTCCAGGCTAGATCAGTACCGTGTCAGAACTGAGGTACTGGCAGGAAAATCCAAAGATACAGACATTTCAAACTAGAACCCCCCTTCCAAACAACCAATCACATGTCTTAGCCTTCCCGCCTAGCATCCGTGCTCACTACCCTCCCACCTGAGAATATATGTCTTCTTTATCTAGACTAGCAAGCTGGCACAGTTCAGCTCAAGGTTGTCTTTAGACAGGGAGGTATCTTGGAAAGAGTTACAATACCTATGAAAGAGAGCAGTTCACACACTCAGCCGTTCACACACTCAGCCATTCACTCCCCCCCCCCCCCCCCCGGAATTTTCCCCTTACAATCATGGCAAACTAAAGACAGATACTGATTTCCCACAAGCCACTGCTCTGCCCTTGCTCTTCCCTTTCCCCCGATTGTATGTGTCAATTTCCCACTATTTGCTGCACAGCTGCATTTTGACCTGCAGCTCGCCTGATTTCCCCTGCATCTTCTCAGTCCTCAAAAAACAGGATTGAGAAGACGCGGGGGAAATCGGGTGACACTGTGGGTCAAAATGTGGCTGCGCAGCAAATTGTGGGAAATTGACACATACAATTGGGGGAAAGGGAAGAGCAAGGGCAGAGCAGCAGCTTATGGGAAGTTGGTCAGAGTCTGACAACATGGTGTGGCTGGGTTTGTATGTATGAATGCTTAACTTCAACTACTGGGGTGGATCCTTCTCTTACCCTGCTACTCTGGAGAGCAAAGTTGGAAGCCTTCCTGCAGTCAAGGTTCCTTCTTCAACTCAAACAGCTACTCCATTGGAGGAAGGCTTCCGACACGCTCACCGGAGTGGTAGGATCCATTCCACTGTCTCAGGGTGTGTGCATTTTTGCACATCACTGTGCCCAGTATGGAAAGCAGACGTACTGCTGTGTTTTGCAGTATCATTGGTTCTGCCCTACACAACCAAAGTCTCGAAGGGATTTGTCACAAAGAGAAGGACTGTGCATTTGATGAAGTAACATTTTCACAAAGCCACTGACCGATATTCTTCTCCCCATAAAGCCTCCTTCTGAACATGGCGACATCCAGTTTTCTCTCAGCTATAATGACTATCTGGGCCGCCTCACAGTCGTGGTGTTGAGAGCCAGAGGGCTGAAATTCCTGAATGACAGACAGGCTGCCAGTAAGTACTGTGAGAAATTTAAAGATACAGCATGTTTTTGAGCAACGTTTTCAAAAAGTTGTTGGGTTGGGTTTTTTTTTTTTGCTTGAACTCTCCCTAGAAACTGAAACGACTAAACTGAAGCTATCATACTTTGGTCACACTCCGTAGGACCCAAAGCAGTGATATATTTAGGGCACTAGCCAGTCCCACCGTGAGCATAGTGATGTGTGTTAGGCAATGCACTTGGCATCTTCAAGGAAAAGGAGAGCCATGCGCCCATTTCCTACTAGTTCCCAACCCACCCTCTCTGCATAATTTGAGTTCTGGGTGCTCTGGGGCACAGACTTCCCATTCCTGCAATAGCCTGGTGTGTTCTATGGGGATCCTCTATATATGGGTGCTTCACCCGAAGTGGGACTCGGTCATGCCTTTTGTGTGTGTGTGTGTGTGTGTATAGTGCCGTCAGGTCACAATCAACTTATGGCTACTCCAGCAAGGCAAGTGAGAAGCAGAGGTTGTTTGTCATTGCCCTTCTTTTCAAAGTTTTCCTTAGTTGTCTCCCTCCCAAGTACTGACTCTACTGAGCTTTCAAGATGTGATGAGATTGGGTTATGGCTCAGTGGTAGACCATCTGCTGGGCATACAGAAGGTCCCAGGTTCAACCCCCCCGTTTCTCCAGTTAAAAAGACCAGGCAGCAGGTGACAAGAAAGACCTCTGCCAACTATTCCATATAAATGGGACATTCCAGAGGGAATCCTGTTTAGCTATAAAGATAAGAAATTCAAAATTGACTCCATTGATCAAGCAAGAACATTTTTGGAAAAGCACAAAAAGAAGAAAGCAGAGACTGAACCAGATGACTCACTGGCGGAGCAGGAGAGTATGTATGGATTTGAAAGCTCAGAGACTGAAGATGGAGATGATTCGGACTCGAAGAAGGGGGCGGCCACCCCTAGAAAGAAGAAAGACAAGAAGAAAGGAAGAGAACCAAAGGAGAAATAGTTTTTTAAGTGTTTTTTTCCCCTTCGCTGTAATAACACACCAAGCCTTGTAACTTTAAAATCTAGTATATTGTTTACTCTGATGTATGTAGTCCAGGGATCCAATGTTAAATTTCTATTTGTAAGCAGCAAGAATGAATTAGTAATGTATGCCAAGAAAAAATTTAGCTTTTCAGTAACTAATGATATTAGTAAACAGCATTACGAACGCATTTTCTGTATACCTTAGGGTAGGTTAGTTTGTAGATTTTAGTGTAGGTGTAGGGATTAAAATGTAATAAAAAATTTACAAAAAAGAAAGAAAGAAAGACCTCTGCCCAAGACCCTGGAGAGCCGCTGCCAGTCTGAGTAGACAGTACTGACTTTGATGGACTGAGGGTCCTATTCAGTATAAGGCAGCTTCATGTGTTCATGAGTGCCATGCCATCTTTCTTCTCGTCCTGCCCTTCACACGTTGCAGTATTTAGGGTAGCTGACAGTGTTTGATCGTTAACGTGCAACAGGATCCAGTCATCTGACAGTATAGGATGGCTAACAACTCATGAGATTTCCTATGTGACACAGGTGCCCAAACTGTCAAGAGACACATGTGAATCTTGAAGCATCCCCAAATTAATACTATCTGCTCATTCTCTTCTGGATGGAAAGCCGATAAATAAACGAAGCCGTCCAATTGTGTGATAAAAAAATCCACATCTGAATCTGAAATTTCATATTTAAAGTCTGAGCGACAGAACAGACTAATATGGGTGATGATGAGCACTTGTGGCCATGTGTTTCAGCTCAGAGAGCCGGTTTGGTGTAGTGGTTAAGTGCACGGACTCTAATCTGGGAGAACCGGGTTTGATTCCCCACTCCTCCACTTGCACCTGGCTGGATGACCTTGGGCAAGCCATAGCTCTGGACCAGCTGTTCCCTCAAGGACAGCTTGGGAAAGAGCTCTCTCAGCCCCACCTACCTCACAGGGTGTCTGTTGTGGGGTGGAGAGGGGAAAGGAGTTTGTAAGCCGCTCTGAAACTCCCTTGGGGAGTGGAGGGCGGGGTATAAATCCAATCTCTTCTTCTTCTTCTTCTTCTCTGTCAACTAGATCACTGTCAGCAGCACACACATTTGTCTGGGCTTCTGATCTGGCCGTTCAGATAATGGAGGCTGCGCTCAACAGTAACCAGCATGCAACACAATTCATCTTCTGGAAACGGCTTGATTTTTTTAAAAAGCAAATCAAAATGAAAACAACATGTTGTTTTTCTACTGAATCCTTCCAACCCGTTTGGATAAATCGTCAGTCTTACCTTTTTCTTCCAGGTGTGTTTGTCAAAGTGTCGCTCATGAACCATAACCAGTTCATCAAAAGCAAGAGGACTTCGGCTGTCCTAGGATCCCCGGACCCGTTGTACAACGAGACATTCAGCTTCAAGGTTGACCAGACGGAGCTGGACACAGCAAGCTTAAGTCTGTCCGTGATCCAGAATGGTGAGGAAAATGGTAAGGTGCAACTTAGTATCAATGGTGTTTTGAGTATCACGGTGTATCGGGCTGGAGGGGGCAGCTTCTTAACCAGGGATGGTATACTGGGAAAACTGAAGGTGGGGGACAGCTTTAGTAGGCGGCAGAGAGAGTGGAGGGCCGTGGTGGCTCAGAGGTTAAGACACTGAGCTGCAGACTGGAAGGTCGGTAGTTCGGCAGTTCGAGACCCACGTGCTGCGTGATGGCGTGAGCTCCTATCTCTGGCCCCAGCTCCCGCCAACCTAGCAGTTCGAAAGCAAAAAAAAATGCAAGTAGATAAATAGGTACCGCTTCGGTGGGAAGGTAACTGTGTTCTGGGCGCCTCGGCGTTTAGTTGTGTCGGCCACATGAGCACAGAAAAAGTCTTTGAACAGCGCTAGCTCTTCAGCTTGGAAACGGAGATGAGCACCACCCCCTAGAGTTGGATTCGACTGGCTTTCAAGCAAGGGAAACCATTACATTTACCTTTAGAGAGAGTGTGTTAAGAATGGAAGGAAACTATTATGCGTGTTGTTGGTGTTGGCTGTGGGTGTGACACAGCTCATGGGGTCAGGAGTCCTAAGACAAGTTACAACCCTTCTAGGTGTTGGATTCACTGGACTTAGTACTGCCGGGGAAGCATGGAAAAGTAGCAGAGTGCTCAAGGAGGCTTGAACGCAGCAGAGCTTGGGGCTAGGCATGGCAACAGACTTACAAAGCTACACAGAGTCAGCAGTCAGTTCTAAAGCTAATAAGCAACTTTTATTAAAGGAAACTCATGCTTGAGAGTGCAGGTAAGAAACAGCTATAGATTACCTACTCGAACTAACTAGATGGTGTTGGATGCTGGACGCAAGATGGAGATCACGCACCTTCTTTGTGTGCAGGCAAGAGAGAAGAGAGTGCGAGAGCGGAAGCCGAGGAAATTGCCCCTGAGAGTAGCATCCTACTTCAAAGGAAAGGATCAGGTAGCGGGAAGGAAAAGATGCTGTGTGTGTCCTGATCTCTCTAGCTGTCTAAACTCCTTGGTGCCATCTTCTCAAGTTTGAGACAGGAGACAGCGTCAAGTCCTCCACTTTTAACGTTAGGCCTGTTGGTCAGTGGGGTCAGAAGGGTGTACAGCTGCTCAGAATGACACTGTTGGCCACCTCGTGGTGTACAAATGGTCCTTGGGGGTGGCAACTAGCAGCGATAGGACTATCGACTTTTTAACCATGCTGCTTCCTCACTTCCATTTAGAAACCTGCTCACTGGGCCGGGTGGTGGTCGGGCCCTTCATGTACACCAGGGGCAAGGAGCTGGAACACTGGAATGAGATGGTCAGCAAGCCGAAGGAGCTGGTGAAAAGGTGGCACGCGCTTGCCGTGAGCGCCTGAAGGGCCGAGACCTTCCTTGCAAAAGAGATGCTTTCTGCCTGTATTGGAGGGACTTTCCACTGTGCTAGAGGCAATTTGGTTGGGCCTCTCGGACATCTCGTACACTCAAGTTTCTAACAGCTGTCTGGAGGCTTAGTGGCTGGGTTAGCTGGCCATTGTTCTGAAAGGTCAGCTTCCCGACTGGATCTCAGGCCCAGGAGCCACACAATGGCCAGGTGGGGAGTTCCAAATGGGAGAGAGAGGGTGGGTGGTGCGTCCATCTCTCTTTCTGCCACAGAGTACTAAAACTGATGCGCTTTTACCAAAAGGTCTACCCAAGCATGATAGATTAATGTGAGCTTTCAAAAATAGAGTTAGACACCATAAATCCATTGCTGAAGGATGTCTAAACCTGTGCTGGTGTGCAGTGTTTGTGTTATTGCTTTTAGTGTCTGGGTATAGTTTATCCAGGGGTGCAGTGGCTCAAGTGGTTAAGAAGCTGAACTGCAGACCGGATCGGTAGTTCGGCAGTTCGAGACCCGAGTGCCACATGACGGATTGAGCTCCCGTCTCTGGCCCCAGCTCTTGCCTACCTAACAGTTTGAAAGCAAAAAATTGCAAGTAGATAAATAGGTACTGCTTCGGTGGGAAGGTAACAGCGTTCTGTGCGCCTCAGCGTCTAGTCATGCTGGCCACATGACCACGGAAATGTCTTTGGACAGCGCTGGCTCTTCGGCTTGGAAATGGAGATGAGCACCACATCCCTAGAGTCGGATTCAACTGGCTTTTGAGCAAGGGAAACCTTTACCTTTACTATCGTTTATCCTCCATTGAACCAGAGTACAGAAAGGAAGGCTGTGTGAAAAGCTGTACATGCGAGTGCATGTGTCCACCGAGAACAAAGCTGAAATATTGCCTCTGAAGTTCCTATGAGTCTACTTTCTTTCTGTTGTTGTTGTTGCCACAATAAACTCAGAGGGCAGACACAGGGCATGATGGCGTCCAATACTCACACATAATAAGCAGGGCTGCATCAACAAAATCGCAAAAGACAATTCAATTTCAGCTGCCTGCTTGGGATTTGAACCCGTGACCTTTTAAATCACCGGCAAGATCAACGGCCAGTTATGGAGATAATAATTTTTTTAAAAAGCTTAGTTGAAATAGAACAGGCTTCCTTCTTCAACAGGATGCCACATTAATTAATTCAGTGTGCCCAGATTAGCGCTTCCTTGAAAGAGAGGGGGCTTCCTCTTCAGTCCACTGCGAGGATCAAAAGCAGGGAGTGAAAAAACACAGAAAGTGGAAGCGCTGCAATATCTGGGATACAGATGCAGTTCCAGTGCAGAGGAAATGTGACATATATAAGTGCTGTGAAGTTGCAGCTGTCTTCTGGCGACCCCAGCAAGGGGCTTCCAAGGCAAGTGAGAAGCAGAGGTGACTGGCCATTGCCTTCCTCTGCAGGGTCTTCTTTGGTGGTCTCCAAGTACAAAGCCTGTTTAGCACCCAAGATTGGACGAGATCAGGTTGAAGAAATATTCGCCCCCTGCAGGCTTTGACCCGGGCATTCGTCTCAGGCATGCATGCTCCCTCCTGTCTCTGGACTGCTTTCCCTCTTCCCTTTCAGTTTTGTGTTACTTGTGGACTGATAACAGGTCACGGTAAACTAGAGATTCCCGCCACCTATTTAAGGGCATCTGCACACCTTCATTACAAGGATTTGCGCTGGTGCACATATATAGTGCAAGATCTATGGTTAATGTGAGGCAAGGAGGGGAGAAAGAAGGATGGACTAGGTGCTCCTCAAACTGGCTTCCATTTTGTAAACCATAGTATTTCATCTTCTTTGGGTCACAGGGGTTTCAAAGCTACCCAAGTTCCAGAACAAGTCAGATTCAAGTCCAATAGCATTGCAGAGACCAGCAATCTAGTTGGTCTTGGCAGTTCTACTGGACTTGAATTTGGTGTTTTACGGCAAATCAATACAACTGCCCTCTGAAACCAAGTTCCAGAAGAAATAGAGTTGTCAGGTCTAGGTTGGAAAATACCTGGAGGCGTTGAGGGTGGATCCAGGAGAGGGCGGGGTTTGGGGGTGGGGCTCAGCATGGTACAATGGAGTCCACCCTCCAAAGCAGCCATTTTCTCCAGGGGAGCTGATTTGTCAGCTGGAGATCAATAGTAAAAGTGGGAGATCTCCAGGCCCCACCTGGAGGCTGGGAACCCTAAGAATAGATTGCTTTGGGTGTTCCACAAAATCTGCTGAAATCATATACTTGGGATGTTATAATCAGCGGAATATTGTATCACACAGAAAACTGGGGTTGCCAGCTCTGGCTTGGGAAATTCCTGGAGATTTGGGGGTGATCCTTGGGGAGGGACTTCTGTTTCTCCTAGACTCTAGAGTATACCATACAGCCCGCACCTCCAAAGCTGCCATTTCCTCCAGGGGGGGACTGATCTCTGTCGTTTGGAGATTAGTTGTCGTTCTGGGAGAACTCCAGGCCCCACGTGGAGTTTGGCAACCCTACTCAAAACTATGAAAAATATGGTCAATACATTATTACATTGTTGTGGAGAGAACAAGGGCCATCAGTGCAGCTATGCTACGGTTTTACTTAACAGTGCAATCCTGTACAGAGTTACTCGGGTCAAAGGCCATTGAATTCAACAAGTTTAGACTGGTGTAATTTTGCATAGGATTGTGACGCTGGTCTTTTAAGCACTCTCTCCAAAGACATGAACAGGAAATTTCACTGCTTCCCGCTTCCGTAATTTTCCTTGTGTTTTCAGAAATATCTACTGTAGTTGTATATCTTAGATTTCCTGGAAATGGACTACTTTCAAGGAGGGAGAACTCACAGAAATAAAAGTTAACCTTTTGTGCTCTGTCCTTTGGAATCTAGCCATAAATGTGAATGTATTTGATTGTCACTTGAAATAAAGCAGAAGGACTCGGTGTAGTCTGTAACATGTTGTATTTGTTTGAAAAAGAAGTGCTATTGATGCTTGGAAAATGGTTTGTCATGCAGGCCTTGCCTTATTTGTGTCATGTCTAAAAGTACACATTTTATGTGATTAAACAAATAAAGGAGTTGAACCAATGCCAGACAGTGATCGGTGGTTAGTAAGAGCAGGTATGGACGAATGGTTTGGCCTGAAGGCCAAGCAGGGTTGTCAGCCTCCAGGTGGGGCCAGGAGACCTTCCCAAGTTACTTATTTCTAGACGACAGGGATCAGTTCCCCTGGAGAAAATGGCAACTATGGAGGGTAAAGAGGAGGAGATTGGATTTATACCCCACCCTTCACCACCCGAAGGAGTGTCAGAGCGGCGTACAATCCCTTTCCCTCCCCCTCCCCACAACAGACACCCTGTGAGGTAGGTGGGGCTGAGAGAGCTCTCCCGAGAACTGCCCTTGAGAGAACAGCTCTGAAAGAACGTATGACTGACCCAAGGTCACACCAGCAACTGCATGTGGAGGAGTGGGAAATCAAACCCGGTTCTCCCAGATTAGAGTCTGCGCTCCTAACCACTACACCAAACTGGCTCTGAACTCTATGGCATCACATCCCCGCTGAGCCCCCACTCTTTACGAAACTCCACTGTCCCCCAGCAGTATCTGAGGGCTCAGAGTTCAATGTTGGCTCTTCCTGTTTCCAACACCCACATTCCATGGCACTACCAGCTCATGGGTTTGGGGTGAGCCAATGGAGTTGGGGAGCTGCTGGAGGCTGCTCAGGCAGAGATTCAGACGGGGCCCCCTCAGAGGGAGGCTTTCTGTCATGCTTAATGGCATTTGGCCCATGAACTGGTGGAAAGTGCCATCAAGTCACAGCTGGCTTTTGGTAACCCGGTAGGGTTTTCAAGGCAAGAGAAGTGGTCTGCCATTGCCTGCCTCTTGTGTCGCGACCCTGGACTTCCGTGGTGGTCTCCCATCCAAGTACTAACCAGGGCCAACCCCGCTTAGCTTCCAAGATCAAGCTAGCCCGGGCCCTCTCGATTTAAGGCATGGCCCTCAAACCGCTTATCCATTTTTACGGTGATTGGCACACTGGCTGATGCAGCCGTTCAATAGGCCAACGCTCCCAACCAATCATTGAGCAGCAAAAGAGGTTGGCCAAAAAGCTCCCATGGGCCAGATGAAGACCACTGTTCACCCACTTCTGGCCTTCCTTCTGCTGGCTCCTTTTCAAGGCATTTGGCTGGAAAAATCTACTCATCTGAGCTTGGCCAGCTGCCAACTGGCATGATAAGTGCATGGCCCACACCAAACATTTCAGGCATTTTTAAAAAAACTATGTTGGTCTGGATGAGAGCCAGAGACACTCAAGTGCAGATAATATGAAAAGAATAAAAAACACTATGCATGGGCAGGAAACCACTCAGGAGGCTAAAACAGCAGGTCAAACACTCAGAGCAGTCCAACAATTGCTTCTCTTTTGACTGCGCTGCTCAAACCCCTCTTAGAAGCAGGCTCCACATATTTCCTGAAGCAGCAACATTTCCTTGTCTTCCTCAGCCCACAGGAGTCCAGAGCCAAACCAGGTCAGTGGGCAGGAAAAGCCTAGCGTAACCCAGGTTGACTTCTGGCTACTTCAGTGACAAGCACTACACCAAACGCTATTAGCCTGGAGTAAAATGGACCTTCCACGGTCAGAGGCAGGAAATCTTTGCCTACCAGATGCTGGGGTCAAAGAAACAGCGGGATTTGGCTGCCCACTGTTGGACTATGTTTGGTTTGATCCAGTGATTATGTCCATATGAAATAAAATGAACACAAGAACATAAGAGAAGCCATGTTGGATCAGGCCAATGGTGCATCCAGTACAACACTCTGTGTCACACACTGACCAAAACCCAGGTGCCATCAGGAGGTCCACCAGTGGGACCAGAACTCTGGAAGCCCTCCCACTGTTGTCCTCCAAGCACCAAGAATACAGAGCATCACTGCCCCAGACATAGTGTTCCATCTAGGGATATGCACAAATTTTTTTGATATTTTTCAGATTCAGGTATATTGAACCCCCAAAATATCAACATTTCCCAATATTCCCAAATATTCGAGAAATATTCTGAATTGCAGATTTTTTCCAGCTCCATTATACCCTACGGGGACCATTATAGTTAATGGAGAATCACTCTGGGGGTATCTGGGGCTCTTGAGAGGCTATTTTTTGAGGGAGAGGCACCAACTTTGCAGAATAGCTGCTGGTACCTCTCCTCAACCCCCCCCCCAAAAAGTTTCAAAAAGATTGGACCAGGGGGTCCAATTCAATGGGCCCCAGAAAAAGGTGCCCCCGTCCTCCATTTTTTCCAATGGAGGGGGGGGGGAAAGGCTTTTAAAGGGATGTTGTCCCTTTAAATGCCATCTCCAAGAAAGTCTAGTAAGTGGATCTGGTGTTTCTCGTACCCGTTTATTTACCAGATTTCCCTTATTTCTGTTTACTAAACAGAATTAAGATGCTCGCTTCCACAGTTTGAATAAAGTTTCCATAGGAAAAGGCATGTTTGTTTTGGAATACGTATGCGCTTATGTAATGGCACTTAATTCTCACCCAAGAAGAGGAGATTCCTGGTATGAACCCACTGATATGAGTCAACGGCTTTATTTGGTTTCTTAAAAAAAATAGGTAGCACTGCACTCAGCGGGCACCAGATGAAAGGCTCTTCAGGGAAAAATGATCAGAATTCCGGTACTTGTATTTTGCAATGTGTTTGGGAACTTTTCATGACCATTTTCAAGGTAAACATTAAAACTCTCTATAGAACAAGAGATTGAGATAAAGATAGGGACTGACACAAAAAGGTGGAGCAGGCGGAGCTAGGACAGATTTCATGGGCAAGACACTACAAACGTCGGCAGCGTTTCCGACATACCACGACATGAATCAATCCTTGGGAAATTTCTGATGTCCAAAGGACAGAAGAGAGAATTTTCTGGTTACAGTTTTTTTAGTTAATACTCGCTGAGAAGGTTTTGCATAGGAATAATGACTATTCGTAAATACTACCGATAGAAAATCTGGAAGATGTGATGCGCTTAACTAGGCAAACAAAAACTCTTGTTTCCTTCATTTTATTTTTAAATATTTCCTGAGGCTTTTCTTTCCCTTTTTTGGGGGGGAGCTGGCTGATCTATTTTGTTAAGAAGCTCTCGTCTCAGAGATCAATATGCAAACCCAGCAGGTGGAAGTTCTTCTCCAAAGGACAGCTGTTTTCATCCAGGACAAACTGACTCCTCATTTCCAAAAGATGGGATGCTTTAGTGTCTGTGACCAGGGAATGGCACAGGTCCGCTACAATCATGCCGTAGGTGGTATCCAAGAAGGGTTCTGTGGGAGATAAAGGAGGACACGGCTGACATTAGGACACTCTTCTGTTGTATGCTCAAGAGAAGTTCTTCTCTCCTGACACACCTCCTCGCAGGGCTCATTTCGGAGCAGGAGCTCCTTTGCGTGTTAGGCCACACCCCCCTAATGTAGCCAATCCTCCCAAGAGCTTACAGAGCTCTTCCTACAGGGGCTACTGTAAGCTCTTGGAGGATTGGCTACATCAGGGGTGTGTGCCTTATATGCAAAGGAGCTCCTGCTACAAAATGAGCCCTGCTCCTCCGAGAAATGCAGGAAGCAGATATACAGGGAAGCTATCTCCTTCACATCTGCTATTTTGTAACAGGACAAACATTTAAAACAGGCAGCACAGACTTTGCTGAGCAGCAGAAGCAAAGCTTGCCTCTGGCATTAGGTTCCTGCCCTCCACCAAAGTGGGCCTCTTAAAAGGGGGACCTAGTGTGAGAATCTGTTTTTCTGATGGTCCATGACTGTAATAGATTGATAGATCTGACTGTAAGGATATAGAGAGGATCTTCCTATAGTTAAAGAATAGCTAAACAATGCTGCTTAAATACATGAAAATGTAAAGATCAAGGTGGGCAGCTGTGTTGGTCTGAAGCAATAGAATAAGATTTGAATAAAACTTTTGTTGGTCCTAAAGGTGCCACTAGACTTTAACTTTGTTCTACAAAAACATGAAGTTACTAATGCACTTAGCTAAGTAACCATTTTTCGTCTGTGCCTTCATGGTGGAATCTTGAAACATTTATGGGCGTCACGTTGAAGCAGAATAAAAGCTGAAGCGTCCTGCGACTGAATTTAGACATGCCTAACTATAACACTCTGGCAACACAGAAGTGTCTCCTCCATATCATCTGGCATTTAAAACTCTGTGAATTGCAGCACCTCCACTGTGTTTTGAACGATCAATGTGCTTCAAGTGCATTCACAGGAACTGCTGAAATGGCACAGTAAGGAAAGTATATACCATCATCTCTGTATTGCGGATGGGTGTGGAACAGACTGGAACCAGGGACTTAGCGACTATGGTACATTCCACAAGTTCTCCTAAGCAGAGAACTTGTGCTAACCTGCACGCTAACTTCCGAAAGAGAGCGTACATGTGTGTTCTAAAGTCTGGTTGGCACTGTCAGGAACCTACCAAAGCACACCGTCTGGGAAAGGGGCCTGACCCATCTACAGGCAACATCTCAGGATCTTTGGGGTGATCTCCCATTTTTTGTGCGAGTGTGTGTGTGTGTGGTGCTGGAGGTAGTGGATTTGTAGCTATTTTCACAGAGTTGCTGGCAGTGACAGAGCTTTAAGGGATACACAAAAGCTGCCCTGGAAGAAGAGAAGGGGGAAAAAGTATTTCCAAGGCCTCCCCGAAACCCAGCCTTGCCTGTAACCGAGGACACGTCCCTCGGGGGGATAACCCTCTATAAGTGACCTCTCTTGCTGACTGTTTGATGATGTGAGAATGTCCCAAGAGGTATAATCCACAACAGGTCTCATGAAGCAGTAAGTCCTTTATTTGTAGAGACGATCACTGGAGTCAAACACTTTCACTGTTAATAATACTGGGTTTAGGGATTACAGGTATTGATATAGTGGATATGAAATATGGCTTAAGGATATTCTACCAATCACTAGGCAGGATTTTAGGCGCTCAAATATACTGGCTTAGAGTTCCCATAGAAAACATGGGAAAAAGGGTTCCTAGAAAATAATGATGTTGAACCTCTCTAAAGTTCAGTTCTCAAGGCATGGATAAGAGGAATACAAAACACCTGTGTGTTTGGCTTTCACATAGTTGCAAGCAAGGACAGGGCACAGAGATAGCAGGGAAGAGCAAAGCACTGAGACGGGCATGCGCAAGCCGAGCTACGCAAGCAAGCGAAGCAAAGCACACATTCCTGAGGAGGGAGTCATGGCCCCGTTGAGAACTCCCGGGCGGGACCTGTCACCAAGTAGGAGGAAAAAACAAATGAAAGCCAATAACCTTTTCAGGGGTCCTGTAAATACACTCAGTAGCAGTAACACAGTTATTGAACGAAATTTATGGCAGTTAACTGACAGATGATGATTTTAGACAAAAAGCTGAGGGGCAGGACAGTTTCCAGTTTACACAGTTGCAAGCTGAGTAGTCTGGAGCTCACGGCCTCAAAGACATTCCCAGAGCCTTACCTATGGTCTTGTTCAGCCAGTCTGCTGGAATATTGAGGAACATCTTCTCCATCAGCTCTGGCACCACCAGCACAGGGATGTCATATCCCCCATCCTCTACAGTCATCAGCGCGGGTCTGAGTGAGGAAACAGGACGAGAGCCTCATGGGAGCGTGCATGTACCACGGGTTGGTGTTTTTTTATTATTTTAAAGCTTACGGATTAAGATGACGATGGATATTATCACTTTCAGTCGCCTGCTGTTCGGTGGCAAAGTTGCTTTTGGTTTTGTTTTTTTGCTTTGGCCTTGATTGAATGACTGCGTGAGAAGGGCCAGATTTGAACGAGCAGCTGAAACGTGACTTTGAATGATGGAAAGAGAAGGGTATTACTTCCTGCCACCCTTGCTTCACTGTGAAAGAAAATGTGGGATCACCGCTTACGGGAATCTGAAAACGCACACAAACCCAGATCCCAAGGACTGCTCGAAAACTGGGGATGCAGGAAATCTACTTCACAGGGTTGCTGTGCGGATAAAACGGAGGAGAGAATGACATGAGCCACTTTGGACTCCCACTGAGAAGAATAGCGTTTTGCTTCTAAAAAGAGAGGTCCTAAGTTTAAGAGCTTGCCTGAAAGTCACCCTCCACTATCCTGAAGGCCTTCCCAACACACCCTGAAGAACGAAGGCTCAGGAATGAGGGTACAGCACATGCTCAGGGTACAGCACATGCTCAGACATACTCCTGCTGCTGCTTTGATCACTACCTGCTTGGGGTGTGTGTGTATATTTCAGGGATCCCGTTATCTTTGGTCTTCCAGCCCTTTTCTAGATCTCCAAGGGGCGGGAGGAGACGCTCTCTCTCTCTCTCTCTCTCTCTCTCCACGTCTCCAACCCCATGCAATTGCTCTCCAGCCACACTCTTATTGCAAGGCATAAAAATGAGCCACGGCGCAGGCTTCCGAATGGCTTTTCCAACTTTCCAACTTAATCTGGAGCATATTTGGATTCAAATACCGCTGCTAATCTTATCCCCTGCTCCACAACCAAAACGCCGCCTGCTGCCAAATGGAAGGGGGTGTCCTCGTATGAACCACCTGACGCCTTCTCATAGAAATGAACAACTGCCGCTCATTTGTTGGTATGGATAGTCCGATTCTAGAATAAGTAACGACGTATATTGAGGGTGTGTAAAGACCGACGTCATTCTGCATTTAGTTTGTTGGTGACATTCCGGAGTGTCCCTGCAATATGTATCACCGACACAGAAGTACCACAAACATATACACTGAGCATACAGCTGCTGACCCCTAGCACTGGGATAAGCCTGGGAAAACAAGCAGAACAATACAAAAATTAAGCCTTTCCAGACAGGCCTCTGTGTGTGGCTGGACCACTGATCACATGATTCAGAATAAATTGAAGCAAAAAAATAAATATACTCAAGCGTATCTCTTGCCCCTGCCAGTCCTCAAGTCAAGGGCATTCTCAGCTTTGAACTAGTCTCGGACGCTTGACTCACAGCGCGGTCTAATCAGCCCACCCTCACTGTGCAAGCAATTAATGAGAGCAGAAGCTATTGGCACCCTAGGAGTTATTTCAGTTCCCCACAAATGCTTCAGATCAATGATGACTAAACGGCCATTTCAAAGAGAAGCAGGTCATGCACTGCGTTTAAGAGCACAATCAATAATTAACACAGGACAGTCACTTCTAATTACAGTCTTGTTGGATCGCGGTAATGTCACCAGGAAAGGTGTTTTGTAAAAACTGAGGCAGCTGTTTGTTGAAAGAAAAACTCAAGACTCCACTGTGACCAATATTCAGTTTTGGCCACAACTGCGACTCTCCCTCCAACCATTTTGTGTCCTTCCCCTTCAGGCTAGACAGAAGACGGAAGGTGGTAACAGGTTCCACCATTTGAAGAGGTCCCTCGAGCATACTCCTTGTGTGTTGTGACTCACAATTTTTTTTGAAATTCACACTATTCACACTAATTATAAGAAGGTAAGACTGTACCTTCTTTGTACCTGAAGAGAAGAAGAAGAAGAAGAGATTGGATTTATACCCCACCCTCCACTCCCCAAGGGAGTCTCAGAGCGGCTTACAAACTCCTTTCCCTTCCCCTCCCCACAACAGACACCCTGTGAGGTAGGTGGGGCTGAGAGAGCTCTTTCCCAAGCTGTCCTTGAGGGAACAGCTGGTACAGAGCTATGGCTTGCCCAAGGTCATCCATCCAGGTGCAAGTGGAGGAGTGGGGAATCAAACCCGGTTCTCCCAGATTAGAGTCCGCGCACTTAACCACTACACCAAACTGGCTCTCTCATACCTGCACTGGAGGGGAAGAACTCCCTTTCAGTCAAAGTTACTAGGGAGTATTTACTGGGTGACCTTGGGCTAGTCACATACTCTCAGCCTAACCTACCTCACAGGTATGTTGTGAGGAAAAAATGGAGGAGAGGAGAAGAATGTAAGGAGAAAGGCGGGATATCAATAAAGTAAGTATAAGAAATAAAATAAGAGATGGGGGTGGGCAACAAGAGAATGAGGTCTGGGTGAAAATTCAGTTCAACCCAGGCAGTGAAGGGTTAATTATTTTACCTATTTCACATAAGCTGCTTTGAGAACACTTATGCTGAAAAGCAGCATATGCCTAAATAAATAAGATACAAACTGTATTCTAACAAATTTAACCCAGCTTGAGCATGTGGAAGAAAGGCAGGACGTAAATTAAAACAAAAACCACACGGTTGAGTTATAAGCATGAGGAGAGTGGCCAAAACCACAGATGAGTTTCATGATTCTTTCCCCCTAATCCAAAGCAGTCTGGGTAGGCTGGAGGTCTGAGTGAAGGACAAATATGTTGCTCTCCTCTCCAGTTCTGCCTCAAAACGGATCACATGTGTTCACTGGTAGACCCAGACTGCCTTCTTGTCTAATTCCGACATACTTGCTCACTGACATATACAGGTCCCTCGTGCTGTGGTGGCGTCAGAATACTGGGGATACCATCTGAAGGTCTTGCTTCGTTTTGAGTACTTCGTACCAGATCTTTTTAGAAGGCAATCAGGTTTGTTAGGCCTCGATGGGGCACCATCTGGAGGTACAGCTCTTGATGTGTTGACTATTTTCAACTTCTACAAAGATAGCTGCCTTCTGTCTGTTGGCTCCTAGGCAGACTTCTTTGTGAACTTCTGTACCCTCTTTTGTGAATCTGAGCTGTCTCTCTTTAGGGAACCGCAAAAATTATAGTACATCCCATAATATATTGTGACTCTTCCAAGTTAAGGAACAAGTCTATGAGAAACATTCTGAGGTGGGAAGGGTATCTCTTCCACGAGCCTAACAGACAAAAGCTTTCCAAACTTTTTCCAATTGTTATGACAGGGGTTGGTCATCCATACAGGGAAAAGTGTGCAAGACCTTCAAGACTTCTTGTTAATTCAGCCAGAACTGTCTGTAGTTGCACCTCCTATCTGATCTGCTAAGACGTCATATGCTAGATCTCAAAAGGCAATGGGTTGGCTTGCACAGCTGAATTTGTGAACTATGTAACAACAGTCACAGAATGTTTCGTACTCGGTGGTATCTCGGGACACATGGGTTGATAGATATGGGTAGATTTCTTTCTTCAGACACCTTGGGCCTGACCAGAGACCCTGGCAATCCAACGGATGTCTGAAAACAGAACTTCAGAAGATAAAGGAAGCAGGTGGAAAACACCGCCATTGAAGCCGATCTATTCTGCCAAGCTGCTTTAGACTCAAGCTGTCAATATTAACCTTTGAGAACAAAGTCCTTTGACTCTCCTGCTAGAAGGTTGCTTTATACCATGGTCAGAAGCTACCCCTCCACTGTGTTTGCAACATTTGGTGTGAACTTCCCATGAAGATCCTCCCCATCACAGGAAGGGACTAGGAATGGCACAAACCAAATTATGAACCAAAATTCATGACGAACCATCCCCGGTTCATAGTTCGCAAACTTCAGTTTGTGCCATTCTGCCCTCATGAGCCACACAAACTTCCCACGAACTTTCCAGGTGGGTTCATGAGGGCAGACACCACAGTCTCTTTAAATGCCTTCTCTAAGCTGTGCCTCTGCCGTGGCAGCGCAACTCACAAGTGAATGGAGAAGGCATTTTAATGTCTTCCCAGTTGGAATCAATTTCAGTGATCCCTTTCACCCGCCCTCCCCCCTGGCTTGGAAGCAGGGGGGGAGTGAAAAAGATCGCTGAAATGGCTTGCAAAATGGAAGCCATTTAAAGGGATGTAAGCAATTTCAGCAATCCCTTTTGCTCTCCCCCCCACTTCCAAGCAGCGAGTTCACCTAGAAGTTCACCCGCTTGCAAAAGCCATTTAAAGGGAACATTCTCTTTGGCTTTTGCAAGATCTTCCCCCTTCCATTCTGCTGGCCTCAGGGAGCTGCTGCCAGCAGAAAGGAGGGAGGGAAGATCCATGAACCTCACAAAATGAACTGGTTCATGAACCGGAGAAGGTTCATCCCGGTTTGTGGGACCTCACGAACCAAGAACCGGGACAGACCTCCATTTTCCCGGTTCATGCCCACCCCTAGAAGGGACCTCTCACAAGTTCTAGCAGAATTATCTGTTGTGAATCCCACAGAATTGTGAGGAACTACACAACAAACCAGCAGGGTGAGGCTAGGCACCACTGTGAAGCATCCTGACACAGGGATAAAATAAATATAGAGAACATTTTAGTTGTTCGTTCTCTACCTTTTTCACAGGAACTCAAGACTTGTCACTGCACATATCCTGAATCTAGATTTTCAGGTCCAAAATAGATGCTACAATGGCGCTGAACTGCTGACACACCATGGATTTTTCTGCATGTTATTTCCTTTGATTGTGAGCCCATATTATGTTGGCTTCCTGTCCTTCCACGTGTTTTTTGTTCCCTCTAGTGGCCACTTTGATCTCATCTTGCACAGCTGTTTCTCAAAAAAAACCCAAACCCAACAATGGAGAAACCGTAATGAAAGACCGAAGTGGCTGCTAGAGGGAGCAAAACATGCGCAGAAAAGGGGAAAAGAAACACAGTCAGTGGAAATAATATGTACAGAAAACCCTATGACTCCTTTCTCGGTTTGCTGCAACTGCCAATAGAAATGTATGGTGTGATGTCACTGTACTGTTCATTTCCTCATGCGCCAATCCCAGTGAAAGCACCATGCCACTTATATTAGAGGCTACAACACAGAGAGTAAACGGGTACAAAATTATGACAGCTCTGCCTCTTTGTGAACTCCTAGCCTGGATCTTGCCTTGGTGGCATCTGAGGATTCAATGGAACCTTTTGCAAACTATTGCATCTCAGAAGTTGCCCCTTGGAGTGACCATGTGGGGTGGAGAGAGCTGACAAAGAGAACTTTTTCTCCCTCTTCCAAAATAGTAGAACTCAAGGGCATCCAAGGAAGCTGATGGGCAGGAGGTTCAGGATGGACAAAAAGAAATACTGCTTTACGCAGAGAAAGATCAAAATGTGGAATTCGCTGCCAGAGGAAGTAGTGATGGCCACAGGAATAAACCACTTTAAAGGGGGATTAGATAGATTCATGGAGGATAGGTCTATCACTGACCACTAGCCATGGTGACTGAGGGGAACCGCCACATTCAGAGGCCCTAAGCCTCTGAATCCCAGAGCTAGGAGGCAACAGTTGGAAGGCCTCAGCCTCTATGCCCTGTTTGTTGGCCCTTCAGAGGAACTGGCTGGCCACTGTGTGAGACAGGATGGTGGAGTAGATGGACTATTGGTCTGATCCAGAAGGGCTCTTCTTATGTTCTTATGACAACATAGTTCTGGACTTTGCCTGCAAAGGCATTTTTTTTCGTATACAATGCTTGACACCCACAGGGAAGACTTCCAGAAACCCAATGATAGCCAAGAGTACCCAGCAGCAGGAAAAGCGCCTTTAAAATATTCACAGCACGTGGCTAATAGGAACAAAACCAGCTTTTGTTTCTGAGCCTCCCGTCTGGCTGTTAAACTCAATCTTTGCCACAGGAAGTTTCAGTGACAATCAAGGGAACAAGGAAGGACAAACAAAGGTAATTTTTACTTAATTGTTGCATGTGGTTTCCTAAACGAGACAAGTATTAATTATTGTAAATGCAAAATAAACCACTTCAGTCTGCTATAAAAAAGGGTATTCAGAGATACGAGGCATTTGTACACCGAAGGGATGGTGTCTGATTTTCATATTTATCTTGCTTATAAGTGCAGAAATGTACAAAGCACAACATATGAGCCATGATTTCAGGACTGGTTTACCACCCAAGTGCTTGCTTGGGATGCCAAACTGTCAGGGGGTGCACAGAGGAAGACATGACAGATGTGCCTTGCATCTGTCATTGCCTCCCAGTGCATCTGGCTCCAATGGGGTGTAGAGGTATGCGCTCCCTCTCTGCTCTTGCTGGGTTCCAATGAGCAGCCAATAAGAAACCAACATCCCTGTTAAGTCCTGAGTGTTGTAATAACTTGCAACTCAGCAATTTCCCTTTCTAGTCTGTTCCTGAATTTCCTTTGCAATAAAACAGCTATTTTGAGGTCACCCAGAGTAGCTGTTTTATTGTAAAGGAACTTAAGGAACAAACTAGAAAGGGAAATTGCTGAACTGCAACTTATTACAACACTCAGAACAATGGAATCCCCAGGACTTAACAAAGATATTGGTTTCTTATCTCACTACATATGTTAACCTCATTTAGCCCTTACCATCTGTATTCTCACCAATCCACCAGAAGGGCCATATGTCCTCTTTATTTTATTTCTTATTTGGAATAATAGAGTGGTAGATTGTAATTCAGGTAAGATAGAGGTTTTTTGGCGGGGGGGGGGGGAGAAGAGAGCCTTGGTTGGGTTGCCAGCTCCTGACTCGTGATGGTGTGCCTCTGTCACTGGCACAGATCGTCAGGGGTCTGGGTGTGACTTTGGATTCCTCCCTGTCCATGGAGGCCCAGGTTGTGATGGTTGCCAAGCTGGCGTTTTTCCAATTGCACCAGGTTAGGCAACTGGCCACCTACCTGTCTCGCCCCAACCTTGCCACATTAATCTATGCAATGGTCACCTCCAGGGTAGACTACTGTAATTCACTCTACACGGGCCTGCCCTTGCGCCTGACCTGTAAGCTCCAACTGATCCAGAACGCAGCTGCATGGGTCCTTACTGGGACCCCCCTGGACAAGACACATTCAACCAGCGCTGCACAAGCTGCACTGGCTTCCGGTAGAGCACCGGATCAGGTTCAAGGTATTGGTTCTGACCTTCAAGGCCCTTAATGGTCGGGGATCTACATACCTTCGGGACCACCTCTCCCAGTATGCCCCTGGAAGAGCGTTATGCTCAGGGAATAAGAACATCCTGGTGGTCCCTGGACCGAGAGAGGTCCAGCTGTCCTTGGCCAGGGTTTTTTGGCCCTGGACCCCACCTGGTGGAACTCTGTGCTGGAAGACATCTGCACCCTGCAGAAGTTATTACCTTTCCACAGGGCATGCAAGGCAGAGAGGTTTTATTTATTTTTCAGATGCCCATTCTGCGCTCCCCGTGAACGGGCTCAGGGCAGATCACAACTGTTGGGACACTTGGCTACACAACACAATAATAAATAATCAGTTAAAACCTTAGAACAGCATTTAAAAACAGACTACCTAATATTGGTGCCACTGGGCTCTAAAATTCGTTTAATCCAAGCTGCACACAGATGGTGTCTTTGGCGGGTGTGTGTGTGTGATCTTTGTCTTCTTCTGGACGCCCGCCACCTCAACCAAAGGCCTGGCAGAACAGCTCCATTTTACAAGCCCTGTGGAACGATAAAAGGTCCTGCAGGGCCCTGATCTCATGCAGGAGAATGTTCCACCAGGCCGGGGCCAGGGCAGAAAAGGCCCTGGTCTTGGTTGAGGCTAAACGGACACCCCTTGGGCTGGGGAGAACCAGCAGATCTTGCGGTTCTCCAGGGCACATTTGGGGAGAGGTGGTCCCTAAGGTATGTTCCACCAAACCTTCAGTTGAGGACAGCGACAGGGATAATATGACATCTGGCACTCTCGTATATTCCTCATCCCTCGTAACCCCTCCCCCCAGGGAGGCTGGGTGACTGAAATTTTTTCTCCCACCATCTAGTATATGTATATTGTTTTTATCTATTGATCTTTTAAGTGGTTTTAATCTTGAATTAATTTAAAGAATTTTGTATATTATTTTGTTGTAAGCCGACCTGAGCCCTTCAGTTTAGTAAATCTAATTTAATCTCTCTATATAAAAGAAAGTTGTCTCAGCGTAAGATCAATGCCCAGGCCAAACCGCTGGACCTAGAAACACGAAATTCGGGGAGAGCGCTCCTACCATGGCATAGGTCCTCACTGAGAAGGGATTTTTAGAAAACAAACCCCTAAATGGATTAAAAGGGGGGAAATGTGCTTCCCCCATTGATTTCTATGTGGCTGCCAGGCTGCTGCCTACTTGCACCCCCAACTCTCTGATTGGTCAGCTGCAGAGCTCAGTGTTCTGAGGTAAAAAAAGCCAACAGTTACAGGAGACTGCAGAGAGCTAGTGGCAGTTGAGGAAATCAGGAGTAGCCAACAACCACCTGTGAGGTGCAGTAATGCTGCTGGCCCAGCCTCTCTGATGGCTTCTAACAGACACACACACCTCCTACACCTGACAGGCGGTTGTCTGTCAGGTGCAGCAGTGGCTGCAGGCTGCTTAAAGTCAACAGAGAGCCCCCCCAAACAGTAACACCTTAGTGATCCTACTGGCTGAACCTCCACAGTGGCTTTTAATACTCCTCCCCCTCCCACACTGGACAGGGAGCTGCCTGTCAGGTGTAGGAGAGGAGGTGGGATGCTTACAGCCGTCGGGGAGGTTTGCTCAGCAGGATTGCCTTAGCCCTGCTGCTGGCCCAGCCTCCCCGATGCCTTTAAACACAATCCCCCCCCAACACCAGACAGGCAGGTGTCTGTCAGGTGTAGGAGCAGGGCCAGGGTACTTTTATCCATCAGGGACACTGCCCCAGCAGGATCACCTTAGCGATGATGCTGGCCCAGCCTCACCAATGGCTTTAGCCACACTCCCAACCACTATGAATATATACCCCAAATTTGTAGAAAAGTTGTTTCCTTTATTAGGTTATTTAATTTCTCATAATGTAGGTTCTAGAAAATTGTTTTATATGAACTTGCTTAGTATCTGATTGCTCGGATGGTGTTTTGAAGTTATGTCCCACTTCTTAAATGTAATATTAGACAATTTTGTAAAAAAAGAAAAAGAAAAAAGGAGGGGATATGCCCTCTCCCCCAATTAAATGCCCAGGCCAAACCCCTGACCAAGAAACCCAAAATAAGGGGAGTGCATTCCTACCATGTCAACCCCCCCCCCCCCAAAGAGATTTCTGAGAAACATGATCCCGAAGGGGGTAAAAAAGGGGCAAAACGTTGTTTCCCCAATTGTTTTCCATATGCCTGGAGACATAACTGCCTGCAATCTCTGTTCTGAGGTAAAAACACAGTTAAAAGAGATTGCAGACAGTTGAGGACAGTTACAGAAATCAGCGATTCAAGACACCTGAATAGACATTTTTCTACCAGGAGGAGGCAATTTAGGAATGCGGCAAAGACATTTGCTCATAGTACTCCTGTGGGGCACTGAGCTGCGCAGGCCAAGTACCAGAGAGATCACCCTGAGGTGCTCCGAACAACACAGACTCCATAGGAGCAAAACAATCCAGGAACACCAGCAGAGAGGCCATCACTTTCGTGGAAGGTGGCGGGAGTTGACATAACAGACGACCGCTTCTTAAATGGGCAGTTCTCTGTGGACTGCTCCAGAGTGAGGTCACCAAGCAGCCCGGTGATCCTAGCATCAGAGGGCAGAACCACCAGTGTGGTCTACAGAGAGTAGACCTTCAGTAGAGAAGGGGGAGGGGCAAGTATGTATGTCTCACTACGTTTTTTACGCTACGATCTTCTCCATTCGAATTCCTGCAACAAATGTTACATCTCAAACTTCACATCATCAGGATTGTAGCTGGATTTGTCAAACTTAAATACTGTAGCGAAGCATGGGTATCAGGCTAGTAAATAAATGAAAACAAACAATAAACAATATAACGTGATGAATAGTAAAATGTAATATAATTTGGAATGGTAAATTGGAAAGTATTTCTCTGGTCTGGGGACGGGGGAGATAATTCTGACTCTGCACAGCTAATTGCCCCACTTCAAAGAAGATGCTGTAAGGTCGCCTCTATGCTCGAGAGGAGACGGGCGGAGCATAATGGCAGGGTCTCAGTTAATTACTCTCAGTATTCCACAGTTAAGGATACATCTGCCCATCCATCTCCAGTTCTGCCATATCTATTGCCTTCCCTGGAATTAAACCCAAACAAATGGTGACCATAGAAACTAAGCTTGTTATTCCTGTTTGGTCCTTGAATCTGTTACACTTCTTCATTATGCTGTAGGCTAATTTACTGCTCACCCTCTACTATATCTATGGACTGGTAATTTCCATTTCATTGTATCTGAAGGAGTGTGCACGCTCACGAAATCTTATACCTTAACTACGTTGGAAAAATGAGTATGTAACACAAGGCCTGAGAAATTTAGTCATTATAGGGTTAACCTATGCAACTTGTTTGTTTACCTTTGTTAGCCTGGAAATGATACCTGGCTGCTGGCCAACTGACTCTAAACCCGGGAAACCTAGAGGTCTACTGTTCTGCTAATTGGTTACTGATATCAGGTGTTTCCTTTCAGGGGTCAAGAAGAAGGAGAGACCCTCCATTGTAATCTCCTCACTATCTAGAAGGACGTCTTAGTGTGAAGACGGAGCACAATGCAGCTCCTTAGAAAGCATGTTTGTTTATTTGTAGCTAATCCCGTTTCCCTTTATCCTTTAGTAATAAAGATTTTAAACTAGAGGAAGCAGTCTCCTCTTTCCAGAAAGCAAGATCCATCACTCTGATTTTTCCCGAATATTGAACAAAAATTCTAACAGATTAAAACTTTGTTGGTCTTAAAGGTGCTGCTGGACTCGAACTTTGTTCTGCTGCTTCAGACCAGCACGGCTGCCCACCTGAATTTATCTTCTACTGCCACCTAGTGCTTGTTAGCAATAGGTTTCATTTCCAAAAGATTTTGCTGAAACAATTCATCAGTATTTAGCTTTCAATGAAACGACATTCTTAATTCTGTCCAAACTTAGAACAAAATATAACGTCGTTTGATATTTTTCCAGAGGGCTCCATATTATTATGTATATAAACCTGGACTTTAGCCCCTTACTACACTGACATTCACTCTAAGAAATTCTAAGAGATTACAACTACAATGCTCAACACACAACTGGGAAGCAAGCCCCATTGAACTCAATGAGCTTTACTTCTGAGTGTATACGCTTGGGATTGCACAACACACTTTGTAACAAAAGATGTACAATTTTTTAAAAATGCTGGCATTGCTGTTTAACCCATCACCTAGATCAGTTTCTCTTAGCCCATTCTTGAAAAATTCAGTTGGGCAAGTCACTAAATTTTGTACAGATGCATTCCATTGTAAAATAACCAGAAAATTCGGTCTTTCTAAAATATTTTTAGATTTTAAAATATGAATCAACTGTATCCCTTTCCACAGCAGCACTGAAACACAGCTTTGTATCTCAATGGAACGGCTACTGGCAGTTTACTGATTTTATTTTCTCAATGCTGTTTTTCAAAATTATTGATACCTGTAGAATATTTTCACTTTGTTCACGGGCAAGCAGCTAATGCACTGTTTGTAGATCTTGTTGTCATCCATTTGTAGTTCAAGTCCGCATTTTGCACAGCCTCGGTAGGTGATCCGAGAAAGAGAATAAAATATGTGCTGGAGAGAAGTACAAGCATTGAAAACAAGCTGTCCGCATGGAGAGGAAGCAATGGCAAATTTCAGCTCCGAGATGTGGGCTCTCATTTGGATTACTCCTATTGAAAACAGAAAAGACTGGATGGACACACTGTATTTTTTGTAGCCGTCCGTGTCACAGTGGTGCATGCTGTCTGTTAATGTCGAGATTAGATTACTGCAATGTGCTTTTCATGGGGCTGCCCTTGTAGACTGTCTGGAAGCTACAATTGGTACAGAATGCTGCGACCAGAGTGTTGACTGGAGTTGGCCACAGGGACCATATCACAACACCCTTGTTCTGTCTACATTGGCTCCCAATTTGCTTCTGGGCCCAGTTCAAGGTATTGACTTTCAAAGCCCGATACAACTTGGGGCAAGCATACCTGAAGGACTGCCTACTCCCAGATGAACCTACCAACCACTCTGGTCATCTTAAAGGAGGCCCTGCTTTGGAAGCCCCTGCCGTCTGAGGCTAGATGGATGGCAGTCCGAGAAAGGGCCTTCTCTCTCGTGGCACCAAAACTTTTAAAACTTTGAAATGTTTTAACATACACTGACTTGGGGACCACGAATTGGACAGAAAGGCAGCATAGAAATATTTTAAATAAATAAGGAAAACTTATTTATTACTGCCAACTAAGTCTGCTTGTAGCATTATGGCTGTTACAAACCTTCTAGTGCATCTTCCGGATGATACTATCTCTGTGCCATTCAGACGTGGCAGCAGTGCCACAGTTGCACGCTCCCTTCCCTAGTGGTCTGCCCAAATCAGAGCCTGTATTGCTGAAAGAGCTGTGAAGCCTTCCAGCTGGGGCTGGCACTCATTGGACAGGATTTATGAAGGTAAGCCCAAAACAGACAAAATGGTTCGGATTGGGGAAACCCCGCAGTTTGGCAAATCAAACCAGGATCCTTACGCTGTTACAGCACTTTTAAGAAAATAATACAGGCAAAAGATAGGTACCCCTCCGCCCACCCCTGAGAGCCCAGATCGGAAGCATAGCTCGTGTGTGGTTTTATTTCACCTTTGACAGGCTAACAGAGTTCCATGACCTCTGATTTGACCCTTAATCTAGCAGGGAATTTAGTTTTATATGGTGACGGCCTTGTTTCATTTTGGTTGCTACCTGCCCTGAACTCCGGGGAAGTGTTAGGAAAAGAAATTTTAATAACAGTACCATCCTAAGCAATGTTGCACCTTTCTAAGCCCAGTGACTTCAATGAACTTAGAAGGGTGTAACTATGCCTGATCTTGTCAGATCTCAGAAGCTAAACAGGGTCAGTCAGCCCTGGTTAGTATTTGGATGGGAGACCACCAAAGAAGTCCAGGGTTGCTACGCAGAGGCAGGCTATGACAAACCGCCTCTGAACATCTCTTGCCTTGAAAACCCGACCAGATGGGCATAAGGCAGCTGTGACTTAACAGCCCTTTCCGCCACCATGGAACTGTAAATAACCAGGAGTCACCAAAATAGTTGAGCAGCACCTTAAAGATCAACAAAATTTCCCAGGATACAAGCTTTCATGAGAGACAATTAAATACAGCATCTCACAAAGTGAACTTTGACTAACAAACGCTTGTACCTTGGAAAGTCTTGTTAACAAGATTTTGCTTGACTACTGTCTGGATTGTACAAAGATTTTCTTGAATTAATTGAAATAAGAACTTAAGAAGTATTTTTTGTATACCTTAGGATAGATTAGGTTATTTCAGTTAATGTAGTGATTTTAGTAGTTTTGTAGTTTGTAAAATCAATAAAAAATTTCCAAAAAAAAAAAAGATTTTGCTTGACTACTACAGACGAACGCCCACCGGAAGCCAAAATATCTGAGGTCCTTACCAGAACGTTTCTCCTCCAGGAGTGCAGGAAGGCTCGTCACACGCATCAGGGATCTGACACCCCTGTCAAACTTCTCTTTGAACTCAACAGCTCTTTTGTCGTCATCAAAGAGACACTCAAAGGATGACCAGGGGGTTGTGTGCAGTTCAAGTTCACCAGAGACAGGGCTGTGTTTGGCAAAGAGATACTTAAACTGCCATATGTGATCTAAGGAAAAACAACAACCGTAAGACTGTTAAGTTCCAATACACTGTTTTTACTTTGGGGCAACCTTATTTGCTTTGGGGAAAATCTTTTCCCTTTTGTGAAAAGCAGGCTTGTAGCACTGATAAATACACGACATTAAAACTATATAGTGTGCTATATAGTGTGCTCCTTATGGGAGACTGGGACATTATCACCACAGGTTATTCCTTTGGGAGGCTTTAAGCCGTGGTCACATGGCCCTTAAATGTGGGAGAAGGGCTGTTTCCTCCCGCATTTAAAGGGGCCGTCCACAACGGCCGCAGAAAGTCCCGTGCCGAAGCGGGCTTAAATGCGGGTTGCTCCTGCATTTTCCAACCCCGGGAAAATCAAGTTTTCCCGGGTGTTGCGGGAGGAACCTGCATTTTAGCCATCTGGCCAGCCCTCTCTCGCAATCATTGCGAGAGCGGGGCTGTCCAGATGGTCCCGTCGGCCATTTCCCCCCCCTTTTACACTTGGGCAGTCAAGCGCCCAAGTGTAAAAGGGGAACCCCCCCCCCCAAACTTACCTTTGCCGCCGCTTCCGCAGCCGCCTCTGCGGCCACCACCGCTTCTGCGGCCGCCTCTGCTGCTTCCGCTGCGGCTGCCTCTAATGTGGCTGCCGCCGCTTTCGCCACCACTGCTTCTGCCGCAGCCGCTGCTTCTGCTGCCGCAGGGGTTGGGATGTGTAGACATCCCAAACCGCAGTAGAAAAATGCGGCCCCTTTAAATCTGGGAGGGTTCCCAGATTTAAAGGGCCCGTGTGACCGCAGCCAGTGTTTTTACAGTGTTTCATTTAACATAGATTAACTCTCACTGTAACAGGTGAGTCACTGCATTGTAGAGTGTCTTACTTTTTAGCACCGTAAGCATTTACAGGATACCCATTGTCTCTCACGGAAGGTTTTGCTTTCACATTTATGTTTCTCAGCGACTGAAGAAGAATTCTTTTGGAAACAAGGAAACTATACCGGGACCTTGTATCGCTGCTATTCCCTGTTAGACTGTACACTATATTTTGTAACCTCTTTGTGGTCTAGTTCATATTTTTATAGGATGCCTCCGCTATGGTATTGTTAGATTTTGCTTGATTTGTTCATTTGGCTACTGTGTTTTTGCAAATTCTGGGAGTCCATTTGCTCGGATTTTGGTATCTGACTGTAGTGTTGGGCTATTTTCAATAGAGTTACTATTTTTGCATTTTCATTGGTGGAACGTTTATACGCTTACTACATATGATTATTTTTCTAGTAGTGGGGAGCTTTTCAGGTGCAGCCCACTTTCGGAGTTTAGTGTTTCTGGTTCTTTGTAGTTATAGTGGACAGGCTAGATAAGGACGGAGGAAAAATTAATGCTTGGGGGGGGGGATTTCAACTTTAAAAGTCTTGAGGCATATTAAATGTGCTGTGCAAACAATAATGCCGTATTATAGTAGTATTTTGAGTATTTAATGTGGTTCACATCTATTGGAGTGGCTCCAGGAAACGGGGAACCATTGTGCAAAGGGAAGGTGTGATTGCGGCACTTGTCCTACCAGATCAGTCCATGTAAAGGTTGCCATGTAAAGGTTGCCATCAACTATGCCTTTGAAATCAAAAGCACATGGACTGCACCATTTGAGTCAACCCCGCTAGGTGGCTGTTGTTCCCTCAGCTTCACCTACAACCCAGGTAATTCAGGCTGAGAGAGCAACAGCTCTCTGTAAATTCAAGTTTGGGGTAAAATATTAACAGCGGGATTTTCCAACTCGTGAATACAGCTACTATATATCACTTGTCTACATAAGCCCAGCTACAAACTACTATCCAGTAAAAGACAGTGACTTCTCTGCTTTGCATTTTTTCTGTGGAATAACATACCTTTCTCCCATTTCTGACAGGGGTGGTGGAAAGCCCCATCAAGTTCCAGCCAACTTATGACAACCCTGTAGGCAGGGGTCCGTTGGGGCCGGAGCGAGGCAGAGCAAAGCTCCGCCAGCTCAGGAGTGGCCAGTAGGGCAGCCATGGGCCGAATCAGATTCTCTGATCTGATTCAGCCCGCTGCCGAATTGCCGCCGAAATTCGGCAGCAACTTTAAAAGCCACTGGAGGGGAGGGAGTTTGAGGGAGAGGCTCCAAACTTGCAGGGTAGCTGCTGGGGCCTCTCCTCGAAATACCCACCAAGTCTCAAGAAGATTGGACCAGGGGGTACAATTCTACGGCCCCCAAACAGGTTGCCCTCATTCCCTCCATTGTTCTCTATGGGAGGAAAAAAGTTAACATTTTTTCCCACCACAGAGAACAATGGAGGGGATGGGAAAACCTGTTTGGGGGCCCATAGAATTGGACCCCCTGGTCCAATTTTCTTGAAACTTGGTGGGTATTTCGAGGAGAGGCCCCAGCAGCTACCCTGCAAGTTTGGAGCCTCTCCCTCAAACCCCCTCCCCTCCAGCCCCTCATATACCCTATGAGTTTTTGCCATTGATTTCAATGGCCCATAGGGTATAATGGCGCTGAAACTGACATTCCCTTTCTGACACACTTCTGGTGATGTCAGGGGACATGGCATATGCTAATAAGGTATGCTAATGAGTTATGCTAATGAGCTCCTGCACCTCTTTTTCTATGAAAGGACCCCTGCCTGTAGGGTTTTTTAAGGCAAGGGATGTTCAGAGCTGGTTAACCATTGCTTGCTTCTGCACAGCAACTCTAGGCTTCCTTCGTGGTCTCCCATCCAAGTACTAACCTGGGCTGACCCTGCTTAGCTTCCAAGGTCTGCTGAGATCAAGCTAGGCTGGGGCATCCAGGTCAGGACCTCAGTATTGATACAATGAAATAATTCTGGTTATGTCACTATTAATACATCGTCTTATTACTTTAGATTTAGGAGAAATGCTACTCCATCATCTGAGACCAGCCATCCAGTGTTGCCTCTAAGCTGAGTTAGTGTGAGCCAGCTCACAGTTTTTAAGCCTCCGGCTCACACATTGTTGTCTTAGCTCAGGAAGGAGGGCTCCAGAGCAAGCTATTTTATGCAGCAGCCAAATCGCTCGCTCACAGCTTTAATGCCAGTAGCTCACAAAGTAGAATTTTTGCTCACAAGACTACACAGCTTAGAGGGAGCATTGCCGGCGCATCCCATCCCAAGATGACACTGTCTCATATGAAATAATGTCATGGGAATGCTTATATTTCCACCAGGGATGGCCATCACATGCAGAGCTGCTTCCCCCTGCTGGGGGCCACGAATGGCCATCACATGCCGCACAGTTGTCATGACCCAAAGCCCTGGCTGGCATGAACCGGACACCTGATATTTGGACAGCTAGGAACACACAGTCTTATCAGGCATTCTGGAGACATTCATTTAATGATTAAACATGGATTGACAGAAACCTGAAGCAGGCGGGTTTTAATTACCCACAAAATCCCAAATTTAGAGTAAGTTGCAAGTTTTGGGACAAAGGAAGAGGAAGAAGAGGAGGAGGAGATTGGAATTATACCCCGCCCTTCACTTGGAGTCTCAGAGTGGTTTACAATCTCCTTTCCCTTCCCTTCCACACAACAGACAGGTAGGTAGGGCTGAGAGAGCTCTCACCCTTGAGAGCTGGCCTTGAGAGAACACCTCTGACAGAACTGTGGCTAGCCCAAGGTCACCCAGCAGCTGCATGTGGAGGCGTGGGGAATCAAACCCGCTTCTCCCAGATTACAGTCCGTGCACTTAACCACTACACCAAGGAACAGTTGCCATCACGTTGCTGGAATCTTTTTGTCTTAATATGAAGAAATATCTACTACAAAAAAAGGCTTCTGATATGGTTTCCTATTGCCGAAAGTTGTTGAAAGCTCAGTGTCCTGTTAATTTACTTTATAAGCAGCATTTGATGCTTTATGAGAAGACAAGAGTCACTGGAAAAGACAATAATGCCAGGAAAAGTTGGGAGGCAGCAGGAAAAGAGAAAGACCCACCATGAGATGGATTGACTCTATCAAGGAAGCCGCAAAGGCCCGCAGTCTGCAAGACCCGAGCAAGGCTGTTAACAATAGGGTGATTTGGAGGACATTAATTCATAGGAGTCGGAAGCCATTTGATGGCACTGAAGACACGGGCACAACGATAAAGAATAACATTTACACAATTTATACCGTTTTCTTTAACCATTTAATGAGTCCTCATGAACTTTTATTTTGATTCACTCGCCCTACTAGAATGATTTCCTACTACATAACATGAGGAAAGGCGTTAGGAAAACAGAGAGCGAACTTCTGAGAAAAATCATGATCTCATAGAGCTTTGGTTTTATTTCTTTATTTATTTTGGCCCAAGCAGGAGAGGCATTGATTCATTTCACAGAAACACCATATGGTCTGTTTGTCTGCATAATCCAATGAGCAGATATGCAGCACACATTAAGAACTTAATTTTTATTTACTTGATATGTATCCTGCTTGTCCACCATAGAGATCAGGGCAGCACATCTTTCCATTTATCTTCTCAACAGCCCTGTGAGGTTTTTATTATTTATCATACGGCAGTGTAGCCAGGAGATCCTAAGACAGTCTGGCAGCCAGAAGTTCCAGCTCTTTAGCTTTAGGCACCATTACGTGGTGAGCTAGACTTGTTTTTCAGGCAAGAGATGATTCAGAGGTGGTTTGCCAGGACCTGCCTCTGCGTCATGTTTGTGGTGTTCCTTGGAGGTCGCCCTTCCAAATACTAGCCAAGGCTGACCCTGCTTAGCCTCCAAGATCTGATGGGATTGAGCTAGCCTGGACCATCCAGGTCAGGGCACCCCCTGTGAGGTAGGTTAGGCATGGGAAAACAATGGTCTGAAACTCACTGCTTCTAACAAACAGTAGTGTCGCATGCACCAGCATGGGTATCTATATATCTAATAGCCAAGTGGCCCCCTCCATGTGGATATCTAAATACGTGAGGGGGCACTTGGGGGGCAGGGAGATTATTCTGCACATGTGGGGGAGTCCCCACATGTGCAGAAAAATCTAAAAAGTTTCAAAAAATATTTGGGGGATATTTAAATCCCCCCAAAAGCTAAAGAGTGTTCCCTGTGCATGTGCAAGGAAGACTATGGGAACTGCCAGGGCAAGTGGGGGCGGGGGGGCAGAGAGATTGGCAAGGCCCGCGCAGCGCACAGCCACGGGCTTCGCCAGGGCAAGCAGGGGCGGGGGGGAGAAAGGTTGCCAAGGCCCGCACAGCGCAGAGCCGTGGACCTCGCCGAGGAAAGCCGGGGTGGGGGGGAGAAAGGTTGGTGAGGCCTGCACAGCACAGAGCTGCAGGCCTCACCAGGGTGGGGGGAGAGAAAGGTTGGCGATGCCTGCGCAGCACAGAGCCACGGGCCTCGCTAGGGCAAGGGGGGGCGGAGAAAGGTTGGCGAGGCCCGTAGCTCTGCGCAGCGCAGGCCTTGCTGGAGCAAGCAGGGGTGAGGGGGACAGAGATTGGTGAGGCCCGCGCAGCGCAGAGCTGTGGGCCTTGCCGGGGAAAGCGGGGGTGGGGGGGAGAAAGGTTGGCGAGGCCCATGGCAAGCAGGGGAGAAAGGTTGGTGAGGCCCGCGCAGCGCAGAGCCGCAGGCCTCGCTGGGGAAAGCCGGGGCGGGGGGAAAGGTTGGCGAGGCCTGTGTGGTGCAGAGCTGCAGGCCTCAATGGAGTGGGAGGGGAGAAAAGTTGGCGAGGCCCACACAGCACAGGGCTGCAGGCACTGCTGGGGCAAGCCAGGGAGGGGGGCGGAGAAAGGTTGGTGAGGCCCGTGGCTCTGCACTGTGCGGGCCTTGCCGGGGTGACCGGAGGCGGGGGGGAGGGGAGATGAAGCCTTACCTTGGGCTGCTGCTCCACTGGTGCTTCTTCTCTCCTCCCCCGCCTCTTGTCTATATATCTAATAGCCAAGGCGCCCCCTGTGTGTGGATATCTAAATCTGCACATCAGGGGCACCTAGGGGGCAGAGAGATTTTCCTGCACACTTGGGGGACTCCCCAGGTGTGCAGAAAAATCCGAAAAGTTAAAAAAGTTATTCGTGGGCTACTTAAATTCCCCCCCAAATAAACGAGCATTCCCTGCGCATGTGAAGAACACTCTGGGAACTCTGCGGCTGGCTGGTGGCTGGGAGGCATCCAGACCTTGCTGCCGGTGCCACGGGGGGGACGGGGACTGGCGGCGGGCCCAGTAGCTGGGAGGCTTTTAGGCTGTGCTGCCAGTGCCCATGTGTGTGTGGGGAGATCGGCGGGCCCAGCAACTGAGAGCTGCTCAGGCCTCACCGCCAGTGCCCGTGGGGGAGGGGAGATTGGCGGCGGGCCCAGCAGCTGGGAGGCATCCAGGCCTTGCTGCCAGGGCCCGGGGGGGGGGGGAGGATCAGCGGGCCCAGGCCTCACTGTTGGGGCCTGTGGGGGGGGAGAAGGATTGGCGGGCCCGGGTCGCACCGTCAGTGCTGGGTGGGGGGAGAAGCTCACCTGCAGGTGCTTCCTCCTCCTCAACGTTGAGCTCCTTCTCCCCCCCAGCGAGTATCGCAGGTCCTCCTGCTTGTATATTATAATGATCACACAAGGAGTATCCTTGCCACATATAAACCTGCCAGCTGCATGTGTGTATGATGACAGGCATTTTTACTCCTAGAGTGAGATGAGGTGCCAAGTTGAATTTTGGGCTGAGCTTGGTGTGCCCGGAAGCCTTGAGCTAAAAAAGTATTTGGACACAAGTGGAAACCCAGCTACAAAGGGATGAGGTGATGCCGGTGGAAGTGTCCAAGCACTGGCCCAAAACCCCACGGTTCGAAGAAACTGTATCAGACTCAAAATGGGAGAAAAGGTATCAGGAAACCGGTCAAGGGAGAGGCACTGCACACCGGTCACCCGTTTTTCTGCTTCCCTTTGTCAGTTTAACACACAAACAGATAACTCTTCAAACGTTACTGAAACACCCGGTTACTTCTTACCTTTCTTCCTCTGAAGCTGAGGACAGTAAGCTGCCGCAGCTCCCCATAAAACTAATGCATAGCGCTGATCTTTCACCTGCTCCACTGTTAGAATAATTTTTGTTTGTTTTTCTCCTCTGTAATTATATGTGGACTCTAAAAAAAAAAGGGGGAGAAGCATCATTTATAACTGTACCAGATTCAGAAACAGTAGAAGTGAATCGTCACTCAGTGTTGTCTGACAGTTTCTTTCTAAACACACCGGGGAATAATCTTTTTAAACATCTTGCATAGGTATGCTGGTCTGAGCTATGATTTCAAGGGCGTGCAGAAATCAGTTCTATATTTTACTCTCCCCCCCACACACAGCGGGCTACCACCCCAGGTCATGCACGGCTTCAAAAGCGGTTGGCTACGTGGCATGTGTGCACACACAAACACACGAAGTTGCCTCATACTGAATCAGACTCTAGTTCCATCGGACCGGTACCGATTCTCCAGGGTCTCAGACAGTCTTTCGCATCACTTAATATGCCCGGTCCTTTTTAACTGGTGAGGCCAGGGATTGAGCTGGAGATCTTCCGCATGCCAAGCTGATGCTCTACCACTGAGCCACGGCCCCTCCCTTAAATTAAAAGTGTTATTATTTGAGAAACCAAAGCCCACCACCTCCTTTGGCACAAGGGACAACGTGTGGTACAGTGGATCCTCCTGGCCAGAGAATTGTGTGTTACAAACAGGCTAAGGGGTAGAATTATTTACTAGCACGTGTCAATACACCAGCAATTTTGCATTTGCAGTACTACATGACCAGATTTTAAAATCAGTGTTTAGTTATCAGTCCTCAGTCTGTTTAAAATAAAACACTTTGGGGTTCGAATGTCAGACGCAATCATCCATTGGGTGAATCTCACTACTGGATAAGGGGATAAGAAAGCCAGCGAAAAATAGAAACAGTTCCGTGAAAGGCAAAAGGGGAACGGGCAAAGGAAACCTGTTATCACATACGCTCACTAACAGTGAAAACCTAAGTGGAGCCACACCATTTTAAGCCCCCTTGACTTCAACAGATGTAACTCTGTTTAGGATTGTGCTGGGAAAGAGTCACCTTATGTCAGTAATTAGAATCACAGAATCAGAGTTGGAAGGGGCCATACAGACCATCTAGCCCAACCCCCTGCTCAATGCAGGATCAGCCTAGAGCATCCCTCCAGTCAAACACTAATCACAGTTAGTCAAGAGCTCTCCCAGCTTAATGTCATTTACTAAGGTAGAAGGTTCTAATTCTCTGCTCACATTCTGTGTCTAACCATCTAAGCTGTCTTACTGTGGGGATAGGACTGCGAGATCTAGGTTGGGAAACTGCTAGAGATTTGGGGAAGGAGCCCGAGGAAGACAGGGATCTCAGTGGGGTACAATGCCATGGAGTCTACCCATTAAAACATCCATTTTTCCCCAGGAGAACTGATCGCCGTAGTCTGGAGATGAGCCGTAATTCCGGGTTATCCTTAGGTCCCACCTGGAGGCTGGCATCCCTAGTGCTGGGACAACTTCCTATCTGAAGTGTATTCAAGAGTGCTTATTAGTTCCTTCCAGTTAAGGGAGATAGAAGGGAAAGATCGTTTCAAAGTTTAATCTTTCGTTTGTGAAATCCGTAGCCAGAGGTCTATCTTTTATTGACTCCTTTTCAATCACCTCCCACCCCCAGACAGGTTGTCTAAAGGTTGAAGCCTGGGTCGGTATTTTATCAATATATATCTGGCTAAAGGGGTATCTCAACCCACAAGGTTTATTCCCCCTGATACTCTGCGACGATTTTCAATCAAATTGGTTCAAGTCTGTTCAGAGTTATCTATTGAAAATAGGTCTTTCTCCTCAGGTGCTTTTATCTCTGGGAATAGACCAAGCAAAAACTCTAGTCAAGCAGAGAATCGAGGATATAGAACGCCAAAATGATCTTTCCAGCATACAAAACGTTACGATGAGGGCAACTATTAAAAATACTCTGGGTCCAGCCAAGTATTTAACATCTCTTGAAGTAAAAGGGTTTAGAGGAGCCTTCACTTTGGCTAGGTGCTCTGTCCTCTCTTCTGCAGTACTTGAAAGAAAATACAAGGATATTCCCTTCACGGAAAGGCTTTGTACTTGTCCACTAAGGGAGGTTGAGACAACAGAGAACATGTTCTTTAAATGTCCGTATTATAAAGTAGCGCGTAATAAAATCACTCTGCTGACTGATCAATTGCCGGGTCTCTCCGAAAAAGTTAGACTTGAGTGTCTTCTATCTGATAGAAACTCTAAGATTACCCATCAAGTAGCTAGTTTCTGTATGGAGATAATGAGATTACGTAAACTCCAAGGTAGCTAGTTTAGTAATAGTAGCTCAATACTGGAATAAATTCTAATTTCTCTTTAATGCTTTACTGATATGTTTAAAGTTTGGAAATACTGTACGACTGTTCTAAGGACTGGATAAGCATTAGACAGAAGAGTAGGGTGAATTTTATCAATTTTAACCAGCATAATAGTTCATGTCTATAGTCATAACATGTATCTAATTTTAACATTTACTAGGTCTATGTTTTATTGGCCAAGTTTTATCTTATAAGTTCTCCGTATTGTGTAAACTATGGAATTGTTTTATGAATTTTCTGGTCAAACGATCGTAGCAATAAAGAACTGAACACCTCCCACCCCCTACTCTCAACCCCAGGGTATAAATTTTGGAACACAAACACAGAACGTAACCGTAAAAAACTCGACTGACCCGTTAGCACAGTGATGTTAATAATCTTCATGATGGAATGCACCAACATATTGGCTTGGAGCTGACTTAGGAGAACGTTTCGTACGCTGCCGAGTGTCTGTGGCTCCCTTTGGGGAAGAGCTTGAAAATAGGCATGCCTGGAAGACACGTACACCAGCAACTCCTGGAGAATATTAATGTCCACTACGTGGGAGACTTTGAAAAGAGTACATAAAAGTCATCACTTATTTTTTTGCCACATAGACTGCGATACGCCGTATTTCGCATATAATAATTTGAGAGCAAATGACCTCTCGCTGGCATTGCCAGTGCTTATTAGGAAACGGAGATATACAGATTGTACTTCCTTATATACAGAGATAATCTCAGAAGTCACGCATGCCATGATCAATATTTTAATAAATAGCATTTGCCGAGGGAAAATGTTGAGATTTTCTTGCAGTCCTGTTGGCCAGCAAGGCACTGCAAAGTGCTCTTATGGATTTTAATATTCATAAATTTGAACTTGTGTTGCTGTGCTTCAAGGATTACAGGGATTCTCCATTGCTGGGAGAAGCTCCAGTCCACTCCAGGAGGATGGCAACCTCTATGGTTCACTTAGACAGAAGCAAGGACCACCTTGCAATAAGGGTTCTTTCTGTCACATCGCACTGGTCAACCCCTGCCCCCTCCAACATACCTGCACGGATTATGCTAAATGAGGTTACCTGGCAACTAATCTTCCGCCCATCAAGTGGCCAGCTAGGGCCATTAAAGAGACAATGGAATGGCTCAATGACTCATCGCAAGCTTGCCCAGGTGTCAGTTCCTGTCTAGCTCATAGTTTTGCAATATTGGCCACCCCTCTGCATCCCCTCCTCTTTTTACTTTGACCAATGGTAGGGTTTGTAGGGACGGACCACCTGAAAGGTGTGTCAAGGGGATGTGGTCAGCGCAGCCCGCCCCAAAACACACCTAATAGAAGACCTTACACAGCATACAATCGCCCTCTTGAGCTTCCACAACCCCTATCTGTTTTTTTTATACCTCTCAGGTCCCACTTGCTATCTCAGTACCCTCCCTCCATCTTTAATCTCTGGACTGCGCAGACAGAGAAAAGGTGTGTTTCTGCAGGTTCAGAGCACACCTCCCATTTTTCCTTTCCAGTCCCTCTAATCTTCTGTTGGAACAAGGATCCATCTCCAGGATAGGTAAAGTATCACCCATCAATGAAACTCCTGCTAATGCAACAGTGCTATTTTCTATCTAAATTTCCTTAGACCTGTGTGTGTGTGTGTGTGTGAGATTCTGTTTTGTGTATGCTTGAACAACATTTCATACTAAACATCATTTAAAAAGGATTCCTGCCTCAGTGCCTATTTCCTGGAGAACTCCTGGGAGTGGTGGGACCCTGGTATAGTTGGCTGTGAACCGGTAATTTGCCAATTGCTCACCCTAAATTAAAGCAATTCAGCTAACAATCCCATTGGCCCGGTTCAGGCAACTTCTTTTCCTATCCAGCGCTGTGCCCAAGGCATTCCTACTCTCAGCATGAGATACATGAACACATGAAGCTGCCTTATACTGAACCAGACCCTTGGTCCATCAAGGTCAGTATTGTCTACTCGGACTGGCAGCAGCTCTCCAGGGTCTCAGGCTGAGGTCCTTCACATCACCTGTGCCCTGGTCCTTTTAACTGGAGATGTTGGGGATTAAATCTGGGATCTTCTGCATGCCAAACAGATGCTCTGCCAGTGAGCCACAGCCTCTCCCCTTAAAAGATATATGATCCATTCCAATGCTGAATTCAAGTGCGTGTGTCATCTCTGTGCACGTGATGTCCTAATTTGGTATCACTGAGAGGACGATAAGGATAGCGGCTTCAGAAAGATCCCAGGATACAGACAAACCTGATATTATGCCAGGGCCTGTAAGAGTTGCCAAATGTCCCATCACTTTAATAGAGACTCAATGCATGGATATGGGCAGTTGAAGCTTTTTGTAGTTGGGAGGTAATTCACATCACCTGGTAAATAACAGCCTTTAAGCCTCTCTCAAAGGGATGCAATATTTTTCTCCAGGCCAGCTGGCAACCACATATGCTACTGGGGAGCTCAAGGCAGGGAAAGGGGGTGGGGTGGACCAATGAGAGTCCAGGATTGCATACCCTCTGGTACTCTTTCCACATACTTTGCTTCATTTATTTAGAAGAATATGCACATTCCTAGAAAGGGAAGTGATTCGGTCCAGCTATTTTGATACCATTTTTGAGAATACTCAATTTAAATCGCTAAAGTAAACATTAAATAAGAATGAGAAAATACATTGTTATGCGATTATTAATCCTCACATTCATTTGGATGAACAGCCACGCAGCTCCCAAGGTTCAATAACTGACTAGTATATGTTGATTGCAGTAATGTCTCCCCAACCCAGTGATTTTCATACACACCAACATCTGCAACAGAGAGAATAAACTGTGATCCAGGTTAAAAAAATATACAGACAGATATATCCAACTGTAAACTGACTTGAGTTAGCTGGAAACCAAACGCAGTCAATGAGCCATGCTTACTTAATGTACAGCTTTGGGATTTAGTCTTGTAGTTTCTTTCAAGTATACATTGTAGTAGAAAGTGCCATCAAGTCGCAGCAGAGTTATGGCAACCCCGTAGGGTTTTCAAGGCAAGAGATGAACAGAGTTTGTTTGCCACTGCCTACCTCTGCGATGTGACTGCGGACTTCCTTCGTGGTCTCCCTCACAAATACTGCTTAGCTTCCAAGATCTGATGAGATCGGGCTAGCGGGGGCTATCCAGGTCAGGGCTTAAGTGTATATTAGCATATAGAAGAACATACTTTAGCAGTGGGAAACTAGCTTGCAGCATTAAAATCAATTCATAGAGAAACCTCTCAGTCACTTACTAGGTCAAGAGCCAATCCAGTTCCAAGTAAAAATAAGTCTGTAAAAAAGTTTATATTTCTCACACTGGAACCTTAAGATAAAACAAAGACCAAAGAGTACGTGCAGACCAAGAACACAACACAAAAAGTGCCTCAATTAACCTCACTCCATTATAACAACTTCTAGCATGAATGATGTTTTAGGTGGATAGTCGTGTTGGTCTACAGTAGGATAAGATTTGAGTCCAGCAGCACCCTGAAGGCCAACAAGATTTCCAGGGTATGAGCTTTTGACTCTCGAAAGCTTATACCTTGTTGCTCCACCAGGACCTGCCTGCCAATGCTGATACAGTATGGGAACTGGAGGCACCTTGGATGTCTCTGGATTTAGAAATGAACCAATTCAGCCGACTCTCTCAGGATGAGGTTGACAAGCTCCTGGGTGCTGTGAAGCCCACCGCTTGCTTCCTAGACCCATGTCCATCATGGCTGGTGAAAGCCTCTAAACTGCCCCCCCCCCAAATCACCAATAATCTCTCCACCATCCGCTTTGTCACTGTACCAGTCTTCACTGACACATGGACGGCACAACCTCACTTTGGATAATTTTGTTATTAGTGCCTAAGTCGCCATCTTATTTTAAAATGTGATTTGTTGTTGTGTGAATCCGTTTTTAACAGTTAATCCATGAAATGTTTTTTAACTAGTTGTTACCTGCCCTGAGCCTTGTTGTACAGGAGAGGGCAGGCTAAAAGTCCAACAAAACAAACAAACACACACCCTGGAAATCTTGTTGGTCTTTAAGGGGCCACTGGATGCGAATCTAGGGTCGCGGCCACACGAGCGAGATAAACCAGACAGGAATTGACACAAATTTGTGCTGGAGCAATTTTTGCCGCAGTTGCGTGAGGACATGCAACCGCGGGCGACTGTTTTTTTTGTGTGTGGTGGGTTTCCGAGGCACTTAAACGGGGGATTGATGAAGTGCTGCAACAGGGGAATCGCTGATTTGCTTAGACGGAGGGGCAGGCAGGAGAAAAATTGAGTATTCGCCTCAAGGGGGGGGAGGATCGATGAATCGTGTCCCCCCTAAGGAGGCCTTCGATGATGCGCACACGAGAAGGGGGACAATAAACCCGTGTGGCATCGGGATAGCGTGTGATCACGCTATCTGCGACGCCACACTTCCGCCCTGGTGCAATCGAACAGGGAAACTCCGGTTGTGAACCGCAGCAAACCATTTGCTACTGGTGTTTCACCGGTAGCTTTTTGAAGCACTTCAACAGGCCTTTGTGACGTTTTCCTAACAGCTGCACTATGCTTCCCAGATGTGCTTGTCTGATCCCGCTGCTTTGAAGCACTGGTACATTGTCCCTCTCCCATTGCAAATGGGTGCGTATGATCGCGCCCTAGTTTGAATTAAAGCAGTGTTAAAACCAAATGAAACAACATGGACTAGATGTATCTTCTAAGCAGAGAAAACTATACAAAAACCACTAATACTAGGACTTGGATTAACTGTAAATGGTTCCTGTCTATTTCATGGACACTGCAAATCTTAATTGCACAAAAGGATGAGAACCTCACTTACATTCCTTCTCTGGAAACAGGTCTATTTTTCTACCTGCCTGTATGCACTATATGCACACATTCAAGACAGGGTGATTTAGAACCACAGCTGCACTATTGCGGAAGCTCAGGGTCTTCTAGGTGGAGGAATTTAGGCTACACGCCTTGGCCCATAAAATGTATGGGCCAATGCATTGTCTATGAAATCTGCCATATGGAGCAACCCCATGGAAGACATTGCATGCAAGCTGATACGGCAACGGGATGACACCGTTTCCTGGTGGCTACCCAATGCGATGCTGGAAGACACCATTTCCTGGTGGCTACACAATGCGATACTTGGCTCATGTGAATCTACCAATGGGAAGTGGCTCATACCAGTATGGCAATGCTGGGTTAGGTCTCTGTTTTCTCATCTCAACTGCATCCATAGGGATATTCCATGTAGAATGTTAAGGACCCAAAGCAAACATCTGTGAATCATACTCTGTTTTCTCAAAGACTGCGACTTGATTTTCTTCAAACAGTGGTAAATTATTGAAGGTCTACAGTGCTGCTCTTGCGGAGGAGAACAAAAAAGTTTGACAGATAAATATACTCTTAAAGGAACAAAGATTCCTCACCTGTGAGTAGAATGATATCTCCAGGAAATACTGTAAGTGACCAGAATGCAGCTGCTCTCCACAGCACCACCTTCCGTTGGATTTCGGACTGATCGAAGACTACGATAGTAGCTAAGGGGACTTTAGGGGATAATTTAGTTCCTGACTTCATTTGTATTTCTTTGATATGGCAAGGATGTAGCACTGTGACTAAGACATTATACTTCTGGCCTTTGCAGGCGCAGTCTTTAAGCAACGATGGATGCTTCTGAAGTTTCTTCAGTGATGGTATTTTCAGTTGCTCCATTTGTAGAGCAGGGCAAACTGAAGAGTAAACCAGCTTAGTTTTCTTTGATAGCTGCTGGCCTGCAATAGCAAAGTTAGTTGTAGGTAGGATGTCTTCAGATGCTCGAGATCTTTTAGAGGATTCTTTTGGGGAGCTGCCCCCTTGAGAACACAGTATCCCACTCTTCCATGGCTGAATGTGTATTTCATTATTAGTTCTGTCACCGGCAGAATGCAAAAGGCCAGTAGATACACTAGCATTTCTCTGAAAGCCGTTTTCTCTTTTCAAATATGTTAGCCTGCTATCTTTTGAAGAGCTATCCAGACTGAAGAGTTCAGGAGAGCTTTTGTCATCTTGATGGAGATTTCCCTCAACCACATTAGAACATGTGCCAGCTTTCTTGTTTAACTGAACTGTTGTAGCTACAGCTTCTCCACTCTCCTTACAAGACACACACAATTCCATTCCTGTAACCTCTGTAGATTCAGTTTTCATTTCATTTTGTCCTACAGAAGGCCTTCTTGAAAGGAGAGCAACTTGACTTGAGGTCAGAATACTAAGAAATTCAGTGTCTGTTGATAAGGCAAGGCTTGAATTTGGCTCCAGAAGTTTCTTAGATTCATGAGTTATGTAAGGGCAACCTATTTCCTGCAGCTTCTCATGATCACCTGGGAAGTGTGATAGCTCATCATCCTGCCACACAGATGTCACGCCTCTGCTAATCTTTTGGGGACCAGAAACCAAAGGAGAAATATCAAGGTGGTTCTGTATTATGGTATCTCCTGCAGTCTTTTCCAATAGTTGTATACGCTGCTCATCTGTTCTCCCATCATTGGGAAACTGCTGATACCTAAGATGCTTTGCATGTTTGTCTGTATTTGTATCTCCATAGATACCAGAAGCACTCCCAGATGACTCACTGGTCTCCTTAGTTTTATTGTTCATACCATCATTCACACGGTCCATCAAAAAATCGTCAATCAACCCACATTTCTTTTCAAAATTTGCTGTGAAATTACTTTTGGTGTAGGAAGCCAATGCTGCATCGTTGGTTGTACGATACTCTGTACATTTAGGACCTGTGCATTTTCTAGTACGAAGGTCAAAGGTGTCTTTCGTAAATGAAAGATGGAGCTTTCTCCATGGTTCAGCAGTGGTGGATAAAAAATTCTCTTCATTGGCTGCCTTTGGTGAAGTTGAAAGGATAGGTGCACCAAAGAAAATATAGATTCGAGATGCTCCAGCCATGTTTTTCTTCTGAGTATTTGGTTATGGAGAAAATATTGCTTTATGTAATAAATACAATTCATGTTTTTACATACAGAGCTACGTTGTCATTATTCTATTATTTAAGTCTTCTCAAATAATTCATATGAGATTATTTCCTAAAGTATCCAAAGCAACAAAATCACGCACAGTGAACTGGGAAGATGGGTTCAATAGTTTAAGATCTACTGTAGGAATCAAAGAAGAGGTAAAAACCATTTTCAGGTATTTTCCACCATCTAACAGATTAGTCCGCCATAGAATTCACAGGATGGTGCAACCAGACAAGTATTATTTGTAACAAAATTATTACAAAACGCTCACTTCCATTTTTATGTTGAAAGTCATCTGAAATTTCGGGCATTCTACAGCATCTTGTGTGTTGACTTGTAAATCTAGAATGGCAAGGAAAAGAGCTACAGCTGGTTTTAAAAGTTGCTTTGAAGATGAACGGCCTTTAAAAATATTCTAATAGAAATTCATTGTAACTTGCTACATAATTGAAACATAAATCCAATATAGGACGTCTGTTTACTTGGCTTGGAAAATAAGCTGCCTTTGATACTGATGAAGAACAAAATCTTCAGTTTTATTAAACAAAGAAGTCAAAAAAGGACCAAAAAGATCAGATGATATTTTCCAAATGATTATGCTGTTGTGCAAAGCTTGAAGTTCACTACAAGATGCAGAATGAATACTTGCTCACATCAGATAATTTTGGAAATGTAGGCAAAAAACAAACTGAATTTTTTTTAAAAAAACCTCCTTGCAAAGCCATTGACTGAAATCAGGAGCCCAACATCTTTGGGGAGGAATCCAGCTGCAAAACAAGAAACAAACAAAACACACTGAAGAATATTATTGCTTATTGAAATCTAGCTGCGCCGCAAGAAGAATGCAAACCAACCTGCTGTAATAATTCTGAACCCAGTAATAACTTTAACATTTTTAATTTTATTAGAAACATTTAACGCAGATTCTGAGCTGCCCATTAGAGGTCGCCCAACCATTTCAGTGTAGGTAACAAGTGAACGTTGAGGCAGTTAATTAGACATTTTATCAGTGACTCCAAGGAACCAACAAGGCCAAGTTGCGGCATGATACAGCTGCATTAAGACTTGGAATCGGAGATGAGCAGCTCAGAATCTGCGTTAAATGTTTCTAATAAAATGACTAAATGTCAAGGTGCACGGAACACTGTTACCTTCCCACCGAAGCAGTACCTATTTACCTACTTGCAATTTCTTGCTTTTGAACTCTAGGTTGGGTTAATAGACATTGCTGAAGACATGAAAGGCACTCTGCATGTACACAGAGGCCCACATTCTTGCATACAGGTAAGATCGAAAACAGGGGACAGATGGATATCAGGTGGTGTCGTGGTGAAGAGTGGTGGACTCTAATCTGCAGAACCAGTTTTGATTCCCCTACTCCTCCACGTGAAGACCTTGGACCAGTCACGGTTCTCTCAGAACTCTCTCAGTCCCACCTGCCTCACAAGGTGCCTGATGTGGGGAGGGGAAGGGAAGGCGATTGTAAGCTGCTTTGAGACTCCTTAGGGTAGAGAAAAGTGGGGTATTAAAAATCCAACTCTTCTTCGTTTTTCTGCTTTTGGTCTCCCCTTCCTTCATGACCTTACCTACTTTTGGGGCAAAGTCCCACAGTGATGAAAGGAAACAGCAGATCTAGCTTATATTTCCCACCCACTGCTCTCACTTGTCATTGCCAACGTAGGTGGAGATGGTGAACAGGAGTTAGCCGACAGGGGACAGAAGCTGGTGGGCATTTTCTCCTCACCAATCCCTTGAAAAGCAAGTTGGGAGAACATTGCTAGCCCATTTGAGACTGCATATTATAAAGGACTAAAAGTTGAGGCGTCCAGTGAATCTCTAAGGGTTTGCTGCAGCTATGGCTTTGATTAAAAGGTCAGACCAGCAACTCACGCTGAGGGCCAGCATGGAGGCTCTTCCCGGATGGAAGCTTTAGGCTCACAAGATCCACTGATTGTATTTTGCTCAGAGCATTCTAGTATGTTCCTCCACACTGCTACGTTACGGCTGAAGATGATTCCAATTCAGGAGCAGAGAGCACATAACTAGTCAATCGCCGACACAAAATGCTCTTTTTAAAAAATGCATGAACTCATTTATGAACAAACCAACAGTGAAATCAAGAGATGGGATGACAAGGTAAAGGCAAAGGACTGTGGGCAGAGAGATGGTAACGGAGAGGGAGAAGCCCACTCGGCATTACCCAACTAGTCCAAGGCTGAGGTGTTCAAATAAAATTTGTGAGAGTGGAGCGGCGCCTGGAAAAGAGAAAGATCAGTCAAGGTAACAGCGAATCGCCATCTCTGGGATAGATGAAAAAACTGCTGGAAACTGCAGTGCCAGAGCAGGGATTGAAGGTTGTGCCGTGTTTAACGAAAGAGATGATGAAATTTTAAGCACTGACCTAAACACGATGGAATTTGTTACCTTTGAGTTGTAGAGTTTAAAAATGGCAAGAGTCAATAATTTGCTTGGATCCTGCACATAGAACGCAAGCCCTTTTGAGGGGGTGTACTTGCTCATGTGCATGCAACAGTTAATACAGACAATGGTAATAGGTCCTTCATGTATACCTCACTTTTTTTTGCCATCAAGTCACAGCTGCATATGGTGATTCCAGAGGGTTTTCAAGGCAAGAGGTGTTCATAGGTGCTTTGCCATTGCCTGCTTCTGCATCACAACCCTGGCATTCCTCGGTGGTCTCCCATCCAAATACTAGCCAGGGCCAGCCCTGCGCTCAGCGTCTGAAATCTGATGAGATCAAGCTAGCCTGGGTTACCTCACTAAGCAAGCTTTTTAAAGAAGCTGAGAAGAATACATGCTTCAGATGTTGTATCACACTACATTCAGGTACAGTCACCAGAAGTACCAATTGCTTAACAAAACTAGGTAGACGGAGATCTAAGAATGACAGCTGTTGTGGAGGATGACAGGATAGAACAAACAAAATTCCAGTCCAGTAGCACCGTGAAGACCAACAAAGCTTTCCAGGGTATCAGCTCTGGCGAGTCAAAGCTCACTTTGGCAAACTAAAAGTGCTATCCTACCGCAATGTTTCAGATGACACCTTAAGGAGTACTCCATCTTTGCAGGCCTGATTTGAATTTAAAAGTCATTACCTTTGGCTGCAGCAGTGCTCGGAATCTTGTAAGTGGAACAGAAAAGGCACACGTGTCAGTGGGTGGCTTCAAGGACAGAGTGCAATTAAAAAGTAGATACATAAAGACAAAACCAGAGAAGTTCCTAAGGACGTCCAACTGCAAATCTTGAGACTTCAGAGGGAGGGCAGAAAGTAGAAAGTCACCTGTCACTCATGCCATCCCTCTGCTCCTTGCTCCCTTCAGAAAGAGTGCTTTTTTATTTTTTTCCTAGGAACAGTAGCCAAAAGATGTTGAGAATCAGAGAAAGGACATGGAAACAACATCTATCCACCAGCATGTGTGTACATTGCTGATTTATTGTATTTTTTAAGAGATTTTGGAAGTGATCAAGAGGCCATTTGACAAACTCAGGCTTAAACTAAGTTGTTGGAGCAACCTCTTCTCTCAGAGAGCTCTCCATGGTACTGAAGAACACCTTTCACACCCTGCCTCCCTGCTGTTATTCACTGCATGCAACTTCAACCAATAACACAGTCCATCTTCCTGTGACCTCACCCATAGACAGTGGGGAATCAGCCAGTCTAGCATGCAACATCCAGAATGACCCCAAGGTATCCTTACGCTCGCCCACTTGCCACTTTTTTGTTTGAACTATGCTGTCATCTTATAACTACTAGAAACAGTTAAAAATCTTAAACAAGGGAGTGTGACCTCCATTGTGTTCAAAAGGAATAAAATGAATTAACTAGGCTCTTGCCATTCCTTTCAGAGTATGAGTTTCCCCTGGAAACATATTAAAAGGAATATTTGCCCAGTGCCAGTTATAAAGCCAGAAAGGGCCACAATGGAAAATATTAACCATTCACTTTTCATTCATTCAAAACCAGCAAGGAATCTAGAAACAAAATTTATTTTTCCCAATGTTTTAAATTTATTTTCATCTCTCCAAGTCTTCTTTGATGAAATGCTCTCTATATAATCAGCTGGTCTACTCAGTTTATCCCCCCTCCCTTACCTCAAGTAAAGTGTAAAGTCTCAGTCCCCCAATAAATCTTGGTGTGACCTGCCACTTATTATCTAACTTGCTGTCCTCAAATCCTTCTAAATTACCATCAGCTTTTACTGAGGGTCATCTTGACAGCTGGTGACCCATTCAAGGTCTGCACATTTTGTTGTTAACGTTATGTGCTGAGCTCTCTGATACCTGATGTGCCAAATGCCCCTTAGAAGCTCAAACAAATCATGCTGAACTCCCTGCAGATCAAATTCGTAATACATCACCTTCTAGAAAGCAAAAAAAATAACTTGCATCTAGAACCTAAAAATGACATTAAAAATTAGAGAATATATGAGTACTTCCAACTGCATTTTTCTGTGCTGGCTGACTGAGCCAGAAGGTCAAATGCTAATTCCCCTTCTCCCATTAGAACAACATAGAATGTGATGAAAGAGTGCCATCAGAGAAGACTATGGGAATGCTCCAACAGCTTCTCTTTAAGAACATACATGGGGCATTACACTGCACATTAGATATTTAAAGTTACTTTCTCAACAAGTTCCTTTACCACCTGTTGCCAGAGGTGCTATCTTTACTCTTGGGTAGCCCCAATAGCTAGGGGCACCCCACTTCTAACTTGAACCAGAGACCCACAAAATGCAGGCCAAGGAAGACACTCCTGGTCCTGGAACACGGAGCAAGCTATAGCTCTGGAAACAGGGATTTCACATTCAGGTTTCAGAAGGCACCCTCAAAGCAAACCTCCAGTCTTCCTCCTCCACCCAGAAGAGATTATGCTTATGGGATAACAATGGATTCCACCAGGTGAAGTATCTACATTTCTAGAGGCTATTCAGAGGCCATCTGGCAAATAGTCCTTCTGTTTCCAGAACCTCACCCAGCCCTTTTTGTGTCATCTCATGTCTATGTTTGTTGTCTCTCCTTGCCCCATCCCTCAGGATACCAAGATACCAATCAAACATTCACATTATTAACGATCCTTCCTGACGCTAATCAGGGACCCATCTCCCTCTTTTGTCTGTATCTAGGAATCTGCCAACTGCCTTGGCAGAACCATCAGTGGTCATAAAATCCATTCAGCTAGCCCCAGCACACTTGGCTCCAGTTGTTAATCCAGACTCTGCCCCCTCTGGAAGCTCACTGGCCACATCTAGGACTTGCCCATCCTGACGTCACACACCTCCTGGGACACCTGACTGGCCCACATAATCTTTTGTTTTCACCTGAGACCAGCCCCCAAGACCTTCCATTGGTCTGCATTGTTTTCCAATGCCTTTAACCGTCTAGGCCCATGGCCTCAGACTGTGTGTTTTCTGCCCTGATGCCAACTGGCAGGCCACCCATTTACCCTCTGGGTTTAGGCCACAATCCTTTCTTCATGGACCTCTGCACATCTAGACAGGTAGTATCACCCCATAGCTCACCCCCTTTTCCCTGTCAACCACCTCTACTTCCTTAGTTCTGTATTGTGCATCTGAATGTTTGATTATTGTTTATAAGGATTTAAGAATCCTTCAGTAAAGAGATCACTGCTTTAGTTATCTAGTCTCTGCGTCGATTTCAGTGACCAGGATAAAGTGGGACTCTGGTATATAAAGGCCATGATCCTGTAGTTATGCCAATTGCACATTAATATCATAATCCCCCAATCTTTTATTAAAGCAAATAGAGCAATTTGGCTAACACCCCCCCTCCCTCCCGAAGCTCTTTGCAGGCTCAGAGTCTTACGTGAGCATCTGCACGTGTGCAGCCAGCACTGATCAGTCACACAAAACCAAACCAGATAATCTGTTGGTGCATGCACATTGGTTCTTCAATATTATTTTCAGTGTGACTCTTTGAAGGCAAGGAACAAAAGGAACGGCAAAAGGACCAAAAACCATTCAACATTTTTTGTTCTCAGGAGCTCATGGGGCAGGGGAGACTTGAATTGCCATGCAGCTCTCTGCCGTGGCTGGCACTGTGGGGTAGCTGCAGGGCAGGTGAAGCCAGATTAAAATTACAGTTCTCACGAAGCAAAGTGATAATGTACATGTGCAGCTCCATGAATATACATGTGTCAGGATTACAAATTGAGAAAGAATGCCTGGAAAGTGAAGGGATAATTCCTGCTGCAAAAAACTGCTGCAAAAACCCAAACAGGAGTACCGTGGCACCTTGACAACTAAAGTTTTGATTCTAGAATCAGCCCACTTCATCAGATGCATGTCATGGATCCTCACCGGTGAGGATCCACAACTGTGGGTGAGTCTTTTTTGCCGTTTGTTTTCCTTGTGCATAAATGAGTAATTGAGGAATCAGACCTCCTAACTTAGGTCTCCCTTTGGAGTATGTGATGATGCGCATGCTGCGAAGGGGGGGACGACACAGCATGGAGTCAGGATGGCATGATCAGACCATCCCGACAGCATGAGAGCATGCTTGAGTGATCAGACAGATCCGTCTATAACCCAATGGCAAGCATTAGGATTGGACTTTCCCTGGTGCCTTTTAACTCCACTTCTGTGACGGAGCAGCATGGGTTGCCGGCGACTGCGGGACGCTTCTCAGATGTTGCTGTTTGATCACTCCCTTTAGATACGTCGGGCATTCGCACCTATGTCGAATCTAAAGGAATGTGTGATCGCAGCCTTAGTGGCCCTTGTAAGAGTACAGAGTCAGGATACAATTTTTAAAAATAAATAAATAATCCCCCCCTTCCTCCCAGGACTTAGGTAAGTGCATATTCAAAGGAATAATGAAAAGGATGGCTTTATTCAAGAGCACTAAACTGATTTGCTTTTTCAGTTATATCAGGCTCCTGTCCAAGTTAAAACATTTACGGCCTGACTTATTTTGACAAAAAACAGATGGGGGCAGGAATTATCATTTAAAACATTTCGTACCAGTAGTCTATTTAACCAGTGACCCTAGATTATTTGCTCTTACATAGAGACACAGCCCTAAACACATTCCACTCTGGCCTTTTATTTGATTTTAATGTGTGTATTTAAAGTGCTGTGATTGCAGCAGAGTTATGGTGACCCTGTAGGGTTCTCAAGGCAAGAAACTCACAGAGATGGTTTACCATTGCCTCCCTCTGCATAGTGAGCCTGGACTTCCTTGGTGGTCTCCCATCCAAATACTAATACAGGTTAGGGCCGGTTGATTTTAATACTATATACATTAAGAGAATCCAGAAAAGGCAGCTTGGCATTAAGAGACAACAGAACATTATGCCCACTGGTCTGTATTTCCCTGGGAACACAGAAACGACACATTTTAATTTCATGGTATGGGACAAAAAGAGTTAACCACCACCACAGATAAAACTTGAAGCTGGTGAGAACTCAAAAGCACATTCCCATTACCTTTGTTAATTATTATACCATTTCTCAATATGTTCTCCTCTGGGTGGCCAATCGCGTCCTTGTCTTTTATCTCCAAAGCGGTCAGAGTCTTACTGATGGGTCAATGATCTATTAAAAGGCGACTAACCGCATCAGCGGGATTTGTGCTTCGCAATGAGCTGCAAAGGTTTGTTGTAACAACTCTTACCAAACCGTCAGAACCCATGGCCGGGGGTGGGGGGGGGGGGGAGGGGGGGAGACGGGCGGCATTGCACAAGCTACACACTTCCGCAGGAATAATCTCATGCTCAGCACTTTAGCAACGAATCCAGTGGTTCATCATTCTAATCACTTGTCCACACCCATCATTCGGGCTTCATTTTTATACATAGGAAGGCTCTGAGCACACATAATGGCTGTGATCACACGAAAAGTGTGGCCCGACACAGCCACTCCTCCACTCGGGATCAAATGGACACAGTCACGCAGCCACATCTGCCAGGTGTTCCCCAGCCATACTTATCCCATCATAGGATGACTTGGAGCCGGGTTAAAAAGGCACAGCATCACAAGTGGTATTTTTGGTTCCCTGCGCAGTCATTGTGCATAGCCAGATGTCTGAACACGGGGGAGTGCACACAGAATGGATTTGGCAGTATGAACCTGCAGATCCATTCTGCCGCTAGGGAGGGTTTTTTTTAAAAAAACCACCTGCCTATATGCACATGTGGACACGCATGCACACTTATGAATTTTGACAATTTTTAGCAGCGTGCTCCGTGGCTGAGGCACTGCAATAATGTGGATGCTTGACCACGGGATGTCTGCATAAGTAACCCACAGCAGGGTGTGCTGTGTGGCTGATGTACCCCGCGACACTTTAAACCGATTCAATTAGAGGCAGCACCATATTGCGCCAAGCTGCCATTGTGACCAAAGCCTATGTTTCGGCAGCTTTTTGTAGTGTTCCCTCTAAGCTGAGCTGGTGTGAGCTAGCTCAGTTTTTTTAGCCTCCGGCTCACACATTTTTGTCTTAACTCAGGAAAGATGGCTCCAGAGCAAACTATTTTAGGCAGTAGCCAAATTGCTCACTCACAACTTTAATGTCATTAGCTCACAAAGCAGAAACTTTGCTCACAAGACTCCACAGCTTAGAGGAAACACTGCCGTGGACAACTCTCATCTGTCCCAATGTTAAAATCAGGCTCCCATTACCTGGGGGAAATTCTCATTTACTTATTTTATTTTTTTGTCATCAAGCTGCAGCTGTAGGCACCCCCGACAGGGTTTTCAAGGCAAGAGATGTTCAGACGTGGTTTCCCATTGCCTGGCTAGGCGTAGCAACCCTGGACTTCCTCAGTGGTCACCCATCCAAATACTAACCAGGGCTGACTCTGCTTCGCTTCTAGGATCTGACGAGATTTAGGTTGGGGCAACTGTCACTGGAGTCTAGCAAATTACCTGGAGTCCTTGCTTGGAAACCAGCTACCTAGAAATCAATGAAACGGTTACATCTTGATACAGCAGCTGTTTCTGAGCAGAGTTAAGTCAGTTGTAGAAACCTGTGGAGACTTTAAAATGCCACAAAATCTTGTTCTTTAGGATGTTTGTATTTTTTTAAAAGGCAAATCTGTGGCACACACTAAACTTTGTCTTTCTTTTAGTTTAGAGCCAGTTTGGTGTAGTGGTTAAATGTGTGGACTCTAATCTGGGAGAACCAGGTTTGATTCCCCAAGCCTCCACTTGCAGCTGCTGGATGACCTTGGGCAAACCATAGTTCTGTCAGAGCTGTTCTTTCCAGGACAGCGCTGGAAAGCACTCTCTCAGCCCCACCTACCTCCTCACAGGGTGTCTGTTGTAGGGAGGGGAAGGTAAAAGAGTTTGTAAGCCACTACGAGACTCCCAGAGGTGACGTCTTCACACTGGGCACGTTACCGGGAGGACGATCTAGCACTTGGCCTAAAAACTCTATGGTACCATAGAGTTTCTGGCGGAATGCTAGAGCATCCCCCTGGCGACGTGCCCAGCGTGATGATGTCACTTCCAGATCCTGGAAAGGAAGCTCCGTTCCCTCGCTGGCAGCAGGTAGGGACCTGGCAAACCTACACAGTGGCCAGATTTCTTCTGCCCGGGAAAGGCTGTAGCTGGCTAACCAGTCAAAGCTGGTAGTTTAAAGATAAACTAGGGACTTGCACAACACTGACTGGGAGAAAGAGAGTCTGTATTTCCTAGAAGTTTGTGATCTGGAACACTTGGCCTATGAATGTTGGTACAGTCAGGTGCTGTTTACACGTATAATGCATCAAATGCTCCTTGTCAAAGAATGACCAATTTGAAATGCTAATGCCTTGTTAACGGAATTTTCACAAAGCATATTTCGTATTTTGATTGCTCACAGCATTCTACCAGTCTGTGCCACAACGACGTTTTCTTTTAGCAACAATTACTGGATTGGGTTTGTTGAATTTTAATGTCAACCCGGGGGGAGGGATGCCATTTGGACTTCTGTCACAAGATAGAAAAGACAAACTTCTTAATGGCCCTTTGTGTATTCTCCCTTTTCTTGAGGAATGCGGGCCGGCTCTCTGGCTTGGACCCTTTGGATTCTATGTGCCCTACAGGCACCTTAGTGTCCCTTGTGCAATTCACAAACATTTCAACCTTGGTTATATGGATTGACAGAAGGAATGGTGCAGGGGGCGATCTTCGATTACTGCACTCTGTTTGGCTTCAGTTCAAGATCTATTATGAATTAGCATTGTCTTTCCATAAACCCAGCCCAGTTAGGTATCTGCGAAAGGAAAGCTACCACCATTCTTAATTGTGGGCCTTGAAACGGTTTCCTCTGACTGATGGACACTCTGTATGCTATCAGGCAAAAAGGCCATAACAACAAGGGAACCTAGAGCATCAAGACCCATTCCCCGGTGTGATGCAGCAGCTAAAAAGGCAAATGTGATTTTGGGTTGTATCAACAGAAGTACAGTGTCCAGAACACGCAAAGTAATGGTATCACTTTGCTCTGCTCTGATTAGACCTCACCTAGAGTACTGTGTTCAGTTTTGGGCACCACAATTTAAGAAGGACATAGACAAGCTGGAATGTGTCCAGAGGAGGGCAATGAAGATGGTGAGCGGTCTGGAGACCAAGTCCTATGAGGAAAGGATGAAGGAGTGGGGTATGTTTAGCCTGGGAGAGGAGATGACTGAGAGGGGATATGAGAACCATCTTCAAGTACTTGAAGGGCTGTCATCTACAGGATGGTGCAGAGTTGTTTTCTGTTGTCCCAGAAGGTCGGAAGAGAACCAATAGGTTGAAATTAAATCAGAAGAGTTTTCGGCTAAACATTAGGAAGAACTTCCTGACAGTTAAAGCGGTTCCTCAGTGGAACAGGCTTCCTCGGGAGGTGGTGGGCTCTCCTTCTTTGGAGGTTTTCAAACAGAGGCTAGATGGCCACCTGACAGCAACGCTGATTCTGTGTACTTAGGCAGATCATGAGAGGGAGGGCAGGAAGGGTTGCCTCAGTGCTTAGTTCTCGTGGCCCTTTCTTACATGGCCACGGAAATGCTGATCACCACCTCGGAGCCAGGAAGCAATTCTTCCCCAGGCCACTTTGGCTGGAGATCCTGGAGGGTTTTTTTCATCTTCTGGGTATAGAACAGGGATCATTGGGTGTGTGTGTGTGTGAGGGAGGTATGTGTGAATTTCCTGCATTGTGCAGGGGGTTGCACTAGATGACCCTGGATGTCCCTTCCAACTTTATGAATCTATGATTCTTTCCTGGAAAAAGAGAGATGCGGTGCTCATCTCCGTTTCCAAGCCGAAGAGCCAGTGCTGTCCAAAGATGTTTCCATGGTCATGTGGCCAGCATGACTAGACGCCAAGGCGCATGGAACACTGTTACCTTCCCACCGGAGTGGTACCTATTTACTTGCAGTTTCTTGCTTTCGAACTGCTAGGTTGGCAGGAGCTGGGACCAGAGATGGGAGCTCACTCCGTCATGCAGCACTCAGGACTTGAACTGCTGAACTACCGACTTTCCGGTCTGCAGTTCAGCATCTTAACTAGAGATGTGAAAGCCCGGAAAAAACCCGGAAAAATTCAGAAAAAACCCCAGTTCTTTCCTGTTTTTTCCCTGAAGCCTTTTTTTATTTTTTCCGAAAAATTGGAAAAATTGAAAAAAGAAAAGAAATTGATTATGGAACATTTTATTTTAACATGATGAATAAAATGTTTTAAGACAAGGTGTTCAAATATTTTCCAAATCATTTCTAAAAAATATGTATGGTATCAGATTAATCTGATTTCTGTTTCAATCTGGGCAAACCTTCAGTTTTTAGAGGCCCATAATAACTGTGATAATGACAAACACAACAGAGTAGCTGCAGAAGCAGAGACTGAAACTGATCATTACAGTTCAGAAAATGATTCTGATTACATTTCATGCCCATTCATTGAAACTTAGTCCCACACTCCCTTCTATACACTCCCCCCCCCTTCGATTCTTTTTATGAGAATGGGTTTTTTAATTTTTATTTAATACTGTGGAGAGGAAATATAAATAATTGTTACTTCAGGATTTTTAAAAATTATTTTGTGGAGGGTTTTTTGTCTGTTCCATATCAACTAGTAAACAGTTCAGGAGATTGTTGCTCCATTTGTTACAATTACAAATAAATATTATTTAAAAAGTAAATTCTCTTTGTAATAATTGCTTGGATACACTATATTTTAAATATGCTAGCTGTGATAGTTTCATGCCAAGTAAAATTGTCCATAGTCATATGTTATGTCCCTAAAGTAACAGAATGACTTTCCATATGGAAAATAAAAAAGAAGGGCTAATGTAGCATTTTTTTCAATTTTTCCAAAAATTTCCATGTCCCCTGAAAAAAATCAGAAAAAACAGGTTTTTCCCGAGCTTCAAAATTTTTAGACATTTTATATCTCTAGTTTTAACCATTTGAGCCACTGCAGCCCAATGTTAGAATACATTTATTTTAATTCCTGAACTATTGAACATAGCACGTCTGTTCATTAAATAAAGTGATTCTATAATCTCTGTATATTTGAACACACCTTGCCTGAATACCTCACCAAGGAAACTCATTTTATTTATTTATTTAACGCCCGCTGTGTTGACCTCTGGAAGCATTCTGTCCTAATCTTCACCAGGTTTGCAGAAACAATTCTGGAAGGCTCAGCTGGGCTAACCAGATGTATTCACACGGAATGGCTACTTGCAAGGCAATGACAGTTTCAAGGAGAAAAGAACGACCTACAAAGATGCTGAAACTGTCCCCTAAACCAAACCAGTCTTTTACAGATAGTGTTTGCCTCCACTCCCTTGTGAAGGAGTTCCCATGGTTTCCAAAGATCCAATGCATTGAATTACCAGATCAGAGCCCTACAGAAATCTTTATGTAGATATAGTCCCAATGTAAACCACTGATATCACTTGTTCGGCAGTAATGGAGACTGATGAGTTCAGGGCTCTTCAAGACTATTCTGTATTGGGTACAATTCTCTAGAAATTTGCATCCAAGAAGGAAGAGCAGATACAAGAAAATAGCGCTTGTAAGTCCAACAATCTGATTTAGTGCTGGCCCTAAGAGCCATTACAGGACCCTGTGAAAAGCAAGGAAGAGTTGAATCTGCTTGGTGCTAAAAACAAGAGGATGTTGGCCAAAGCATGGTCCATTCCGACAGCCCTTAGATGGGTCACACAGAGTGGGTGGTGGGTCCAACTCCCTCTCTGTTCTGAAACAGCCCTTGTGCAGTCTTGACCTATGACTTTGAGAAACAGATGGTGCGCATGGTCAGAGCAAGAGGATAAGGCAGGCCTGCTTGCAGCGGGGTTTGGTTTTATCGATTGCCTTTGCAAAGCAAAATATAGACGGTAACAACCGTTTATATGCAGGGGTGTTGAACTCATTTGTTATGGGGACCGGATCTGACATAAATGAGACCTTGTTGGGCCGGGTCATGTGTGTCATAAAATGTAATGCCAGGTAGCGAAGATATAAACTTTACAAAGGACACAGCCAGTTCTTTACCAGACACTCCCAATCGCACAGGAGAGGTTTGCCTGTCTATCTCTCCTGTGCAATCGAGAGAGACTGGTAAGCAAACTGTGATGTGGCAGTAGCAAGAGAGCTGGAAAAGGAAATAGGAAACAGCCAGGGCCCTGGGGGCCGCATTGGGGCCCTCTGAGGGCTTGATCTGGCCCATGGGCCGCATGTTTGACACCCCTGATTTATAGGGTCATTTGTCACAAAGATTACCCATTGACGGGTTTCACTTATTCTTGGGAGTTAGGATGAAATCCTACCCACCTACCATATTAACCCAGGGTACCTGTATGATTTTTTTTCTTAAGTGAATCACCTTATACTATTTGTTTGTAGATAGCTTTCTGCAGTGTTTCTCCGCTCTGCTTGCAGACTGGATTGCATGGCTTGACTCAGGCCATTTATACGGAAAAGCAGGGTTTGACAGGCATGGACCATCACATCAGAACAGGTAACACGAAATGTTAAATGTTTCCAGGCAACTGGACTCCTGCTATCTAGCCATACAGAAACTGATCATCCCTGGGTGAAATGCACCAGAAGCAAGGACTTTAGTGATAAGTTTTGTAACACTGGAATCAAATTTATTTGCTTAGCCTCTTTGGCTAAAATCCAACTGCTGGCAGAAGGCCTCAGTACCTTTGACCTCTGCTGCGTTTCATTATCTCACTTTCTGTGAGGATCACGTATGCCTTTAAGTGGAACTGTACTCTCCAGGATAACAAAAAAGTAGACCCTTCACTCACTTTCAGCATGCCTCATAGCATGCCATTTAGGGTGGCACATTGGGCATATCATTCTCAAATAGATATTGTAGCTGTGGTTTAGGTGCTATTGAATCCGTAAGACATGTTCTATTTCAGGGGTGGCCAAACAGCGGCTCGGGAGCCACATGTGGCTCTTTCGCACATATTGTGCGGCTCCCAGCAGAGTGGCTGGGGGAACGAAGGGGAGACATGCCTCCCCAATCAGTCTCCTCTTCCCCAACCAATGTTCCTGTCCCTGGGTAGGCTTGAGGTGTGTGTGGGGGAGCAGGGAAAGAAAGCAACTTTAACTTTAAATACATTCTGAAAGCCCCCCCCCCCCCCGCCACTGGCCAGCTTGGAGAAGGCATTTTTCTCTTTAAATCCCTTCTCCATGCCAAGCCAAGCCAGCCACTTGGGGGGAGGGGGGGGGGGCGGCTTGGAGGACGCATTTAAAGTTAAAGTGCAATATTTGTTCAAGTCTTGGGCTCTCAAACATTTTACGTTTATTCTATGTGGCTCTTATGTTAAGCAAGTTTGGCCACCCCTGTTCTATCTGAATGTCCCTCGTATAATGAGGTGAGACAGAAATGGATTAAATCTTTGACACAACAGCGGACTGAGTCCTCAGCAGATATCATTGTTTCTAAATTACTAGCAGATTCAAGAGTAGAAAATATACTCATTTTAGATAAATTTCTAGTTCTGGCCATGAGGGTTCAGGCACCTTACAAAAGAACAGTTATTTCTGTTACATACGTACTAGACCTGTCTGGTCTGAAGTCTTCCTTCTTCCTCATATTCCCAGTTAAGATTGATAAACACTACTCAAGACCTATAGGCCAGAGGAGTAAAGAAAGAAAGAAAGTGCTGAAAATACGGCATTTACTGGATTCTGAGTTAGTCCAACAGGAGAGATGCAAAGAAGAAGGAAAACCAGACTGTGTGCCAAGTGCGGTCAAAAATAACTGTCTTCTTGATTACTGTTTTCATGACAAAATAACAGTGACTACCTTTTTGTTCTAAAAGACTGGAAGCAGGTAAGCCCGCTCCTCACTTCCCCATCAGAAATGTATTTGAACATAATGCCCTGAAGCCAGTGATTTCAGATACAAAGATTTCTTTTAAAAGTCATGTTCAAAGTTCACAGAGAACTAATTGGAAAACTGTGGGCAACACGTATATAAAGAATTTGGCACAATCTGTATTAATTATCAAGCTGCTAATGGTATGGCACTTTTTAAACAGCTGAGCTTCCACAATAAAGTTTATTTATCTGTTGTTCTGGGCCAGCTTGACCAGCCTGAGTCCAGTATGGCTGAAGACTCCTCAGGAGTCGAGGAGCCACATGTAGCCATCTCTGAACCAGCTAAAGGTAGTGAATTAGAGATACAGGAGCTTCAAGATTCATAGCCGGCAGCTGACCTTGACCCACCCACGCATAGTTCTGAAGTCGCTGACAAAGCACAGCTGCAAAAAAGTAGCCCATCAGGTTCCCCCTCATTAATTGAACAGTGAATGGAAAAGCTCCAACAAGACTTAAGAACACCCAGACAAGAGTGCTCTCCTCTTGGATTGGTGCCAGCTGCTTAATGATAGCAGTTCTGAGGAAGTGCAGGAGCACCTCCAAGCAGATGGCTGTAAGGCTTGTTAAGGAATGCCTATACAAATTAAACCTGGAGAACTGCAGATTGTGGAAGCAACTTGTCATAACAACTCTGGACTCTGCCTGTCTCCTGTGACTGACCCTTGACTCTACTTTTTGGACCTGCCTGAACCTTGCTGATCAATGACCTCGAATTGCCTTGAATCTGTTTTCCTGAACCACCCATGAACTCTGACTACTGCTAAACTGGTATTTGACCCCTGGACTGGACTCTTGACTGTGATCTAGTTCTGTTGCCTTAGTCTGCCTGTAGTCCAAGATATCTATTTACAGACTGTCATTCTCCACAGAAGCTAGGGGCAGGTTACAACTTCTCATAAAACAAGACTGTTTTATGCTTCTTGCTGTCACCAGGTTTTGGGGTCCCACACAAATCCACCTAGTAGGTACCACTTTAGACTATAATGATGGCTTTTTGAATTTTTTAAGTCTATCCTAAAGGTTCCCAAAGACTGAACTAGTTGAGCCTTCACAAAGGAGTTCTATAACTGAGGTCTAGCTTATAGGTGGGGGTTGAATAACACCTTGTAGAGACTAAGCATAAGTGTGAGGGAAAGTGCTATCTCTGTCACCCCTAACAAAGTGTGTGTGTGTGTGTGTGTGTGTGGTAACTGCCATCAAGCTGCTTCCAACTTATGGCAACCCTATGAATTAATCACCTCCAAAATGGCCTATTTTTAACTGCTTGCTCAGGTCTTGCTCAGGTCTTGCAGACTGAGGGCTGGCCATGGCTTCCTTGATTGAGTCAATCCATCTTATGTTAGGTCCTCCTCTTTTCCTGCTGCCTTCATCTTTTCCTAGCCTTATTATCTTTTCCAGTGAGTCTTGTCTTCTCATAACGGGACCAAAGTATGAGCCTCAGTTTAGCCATTTTAGTTTCTAGGAAGAGTTCAGGCTTGATTTGATCTAGAACCCACTTTGTCTTTTTGAAGGTCCATGGTATCCATAAAACTCTCCTCCAACACCAAAAGGAAAGACTTTTCTACTCAACGAGTAAGTTACATTCTGGAGTGATGGCCACAAGCATAGATGGCTTTACAAGCAGATTAGACAGATACATGGAGGAGAGGTCCATCAGTGGCTACTAGGCATAGTGATTAAAAGGAACCCCCAACATTTGCAGGGTGTAAACCACTGAATACCTGTGCTAGAAGTCAACATCAGGGGAAGGCCTTGGCCTCTATGCCCTGCCTGTTGGTACTCCAGGACAGCTTGTTGGCCCCTGTGTGAAGGCGGATACTGGACAAAGTGGACTACTGGTCTGATCCAGCAAGGCTCTTCTTGTATTCATAAAATCAAACTGTTAAAAATTTCAAAAGCGCTGTTTTCACTATAAATACAAAGAACTCAATTACTTGCATGCTAATCAGAAAGTTAAAAGGGTCAGAGTTTAAACAAAATGTTCCCTGTTTATATAAACAGTTATGTAGATTGTTCAAACCAGGAAGGAAACTGGTTTGCAGCTGCCAACATTGGGCTGTCATGCTACTTCTCGATTAAATGCCACTGACCTCCAAAATATTTTAGAGTCATTGAGGAGCCACCCAGATTTTAGTCCTGCATTAGTTCTAAGAACAGGGATCTTTTAAAATTATTGGATGAAACAGGGGGGAGACAAAGAATGGTGTTCCGCTAAAAATAAACTCTTTTATTAGAGATCACTGAGTCTTATTTATCCTTATTTATTTATTTTATTTATTTTTTCGCATTTATATCCCGCCCTCCCCGCAAGCGGGCTCAGGGCGGCTTACATGGGCCAAAGGCCTGATCAATACATTGACCTATAAAATCATTAAAAACATTACAATAAATAACATTAAACCTATAAATACTCATAAAAGCTTCCATAAAACAGCATCCGATGGCAACCAAATGGCAGGTCTACCCCCCCCCCCCCTCGGCCATCGCCGAGACCATGTTGGACCAGGGCACATCAAGATGGTTACGATGTCAGATGGTATCCGAGTATCATCGGTGGCGGCTCCTATTCAAAAGCCTGGCGGAAGAGCTCCGTCTTGCAGGCCCTGCGGAACTGCATCAGGTCCCGCAGGGCCCTGATCTCCTCCGGGAGCTCGTTCCACCAGACAGGAGCCGCCACCGAGAAAGCCCTGGTCCTTGTTCTGGCCAGCCTGGCGTCTCTGGGGCCAGGAAAACGTAGCCTGTGTTCAGACCCCGACCGTAGTGCTCTCTGGGGTTGATATGGAGAAAGGCGGTCCCTAAGGTATGTTGGACCCTGGCCATAAAGGGCTTTATAGGTAAGAACCAGCACTTTGAAGCGAACTCGGTATGCTATAGGCAGCCAGTGCAGCGCCGCCAGCACAGGCCCAATGTGGTCCCGCCTTGCGAGTCCCATCAATAGCCTGGCCGCGGCATTCTGCACCAGCTGCAGCTTCCAGATTTGCACCAAAGGCAGCCCCATGTAGAGAGCGTTACAGTAGTCCAGCCTCGAGGTGACCGTCGCATGGATCACTGTGGCGAGGCCATCACAGTCAAGGTAGGGAACCAACTGCCTCGCCAGCCGTAGGTGATAAAAGGCTGACTTGGCAGTGGCTGCTACCTGGGCCTCCATTGACAAGGAAGGCTCCAGGAGCACTCCCAAACTCCTCGCCCTTGGCGCAGGCACCAACGGCGCCCCGTCGAAGCTCGGGAGCGGGACCCCCCACTCCGGACCGCAACGACCCAGGCACAGGACCTCCGTCTTCGCCGGGTTCAATTTCAACCTGCTAGATCTGAGCCAATCAGCCACGGCGTGCAATGCCCGGTCAAGATCGTCTGGGCCGGAGTCCGACCGGCCGCCCAACATCAGATAGAGCTGGGTGTCATCTGCGTACTGATGACATCCCAGCCCAAACATCCGGACAATCTGGGCAAGGGGGCGCATGTAGATATTAAACAGCATCGGGGAGAACACTGCCCCCTGCGGCACACCGCATTCAAGCGGGTGCCTCGAGGATTGCTGCTCCCCTAGCACCACCCTTTGTCCCCGACCCTGGAGAAATGAGACGAGCCATTGCAAGGCCCGCCCCCCAATTCCCACGTCGGCAAGGCGGCGGGACAGCAGCCGATGATCCACTGTGTCGAACGCTGCCGACAAGTCGAGCAACAGCAATACTGCCCCACCGCCCTGATCCAGATGTCGTCGGAGGCCGTCCGTTAGAGCGACCAAAGCGGTCTCCGTCCCGTAGCCCGGGCGAAAGCCGGACTGAAAGGGGTCAAGAACCGAAGCGTCATCCAGATACCTCTGTAACTGTAACGCCACCGCCCTCTCTATTAATTTGCCCAAATAGGGCAAATTGGACACCGGCCTATAATTTGCCAATTCTGCCGGGTCCAGATGTAACTTTTTTAGGAGTGGGCCGACCATCGCTTCCTTGAGAGCCCCCGGGAATTTCCCTTCAGCAAGGGAGGTGTTAATTATTTCCCGGGCGGTACCTCGCAACCCCTTGTGGCTAGATCTTATAAGACAGGACGGGCACGGATCAAGGCTGCATGTCGTTGGGCGAACAGTCAAGAGCAGTCTGTCAACTTCCTCAAGATCCAGCTGGTCGAACCCATCTAAGCCCGGAAACGAAGACGTGCAAGGGGCCTTGAGTTCACTCACTGTATCATTTGTGGCGGGGAGGTCCCGGCGGAGCGACAAGACTTTCTCCGCAAAGTAGCTCGCAAATGCCTCACAGCCAATTTCCAATTCCCTAGCATTTGCTCTGCCACATGGCAGTACTGTTAACGACCGAATTGTCCTAAATAATTGGGCTGGGCGTGAGCTAGCGGATGCAATCTCGGCAGCAAAGAACTCTTTCTTTGCTGCCTTAGTTGCCAGCTCATTGGCTTTCATAAGCGTCCTATAAGATGCTCTTGACGCTTCGTCGCGAGTGCGACACCACCGTCTCTCTAGCCGTCTCAGCTCCCGCTTTATAAATGCTTGTAAATGGATTTGAATGCTTGGAAAGGACTCATTTCAATAAGTTACAACAAACTCACCATTAGGATCATAAGTGTTATGTTGTTCACTTGATATGCCACTCTAATTTATCATAATGACCCACTGGTCATGTCTCATGACAACAAGGGAGGGGCCATGGCTCAGTGTTAGAGCATCTGCTTGGCATGCAGAAGGTCTCCGGCATCTCCAACTAAATGGGTCAGGTGGTGTGTAAGACCTCTGCTTAAGATCCTGGAGAGCTGCTGCCAGTCTGAGTAGACAATACTGACCGCAATGGACCAAGGCAGCTTCATGTGTTCAACAACCTCGTCAACTGCCCCAGAGATCGCATGATTCTTATAGTCAAACAGATAGTCAAACGGATGCTTTCCATTTACTTGCATGGCTTTGTGTAAAGAGTTTTCTTTTCAGGCTCCCTTACAAACTTGAAAACGAGTTGGTCTGTCATGATCTGTGCCTGCGACCTGTGTAGGGGTAGACGGCTGACAATTCCGACGATACTTGGCGGCGGCGGTAGCCAATGGGAGTTTGGGGAATGGGTGAGGAGAGGGAACTTTAGCTGTGTGAAATGTAAAATGGCGTTCTTTCCTCTTCTGCGGCCTTTCCTCACACAAAGTCAAGCTGAGGGGAGAGTCCGGGCTGGGAGGAAGTTCCCTCACTTGGGACAGAGTGAGGACAGGCAGGAGGCCTGGTATAAGAGGCTGTAGGCCTGAAGTAGTACCAGTCAAGGAAAAACAGTTAGTCGCGTAAGATTCAGTTATTTTGCCTTTAAACACTGTTATTGATTTTAATGCACCTTGTCTCGTTTTCCCTGCCCCAGTACTGTATTAATAAACCCTCTTGTTTAATTGTTCTCTGCCTGGTCATCACGTCTTTGTTTATTGGTTCAAAAAGGGCATTTGGCTGGGCTTGGGAGGGTACCCGGGGCCTTCTCAAGAGACCCTAAGTCCAGGGTGGCGGCGGCAGAAGGTGGCGACCCGCAAGGGTCATGACACAGTCAAATGGTGTCTAGCAAGGCACAGAAAGCGAGCACGCTTCAGAAATGCTGACTAACATGGCCAGGACCTAAAATATCAAAAAGCCCAGTACAAGGCTCTTTGTTTGGTGTAGTGCCAGCTTGGTGTGGTGGTTAAGTGCACAGACTCTAATCTGGGAGAACCGGGTTTGATTCCCCACTCCTCCACACGCAGCTGCTGGATGACCTTGGGCAAGCCATAGTTCTGGCACAGTTGTTCTTTGGAAAAAAGCAGTTTCTGTCAGAGCTCTCTCAGCCCCACCTGCCTCACAGGGTGTCTGTTGTGGGGAGGGGGAAGGGAAAGGAGTTTGTAAGCCGCTCTGAGACTCCCTTGGGTAGTGAAGGACGGGGTATAAATCCAATCTATTATTATTATTATAACTAAACCTTACCTAGCACTTGGGAAGCCCATTATAAGAGTCTGCATGAGGATATAGTAGTAAGAAATCCCTCCTGATCCTAACAATAGACCTCCAATGAAAACCCCTTGTGTGTTGAGTACTTCATTATTTTCCCCACCCCAGGTCACAAGAGATCCCTGGAATCTATAAATCCCTTTCTGCCCTCCCCACTAAAATTACAGGCATCTTGCCAGTTCTTACTCAAGAAACTATGTTTTGCTGCTAAGTGAATGGTGCTTCCTTTAAAACTATGCTACAAATCTGCTTATTGTCAAAAGGTCTTTTAAAAGTTCCATTAAATAGCTTTGGAAGAGAAGAAATGCCCTGACCTGGATGGCCCAGGCAAGCCTGATCTCGTCAGATCTCGGAAGCTAAGCAGGGCCGACTCTGGCAAGTACTTGGAAGGTTGACCTCCAAGGATTACCAGAGGTGGGATGCAGAGGCAGGCTAATCGAGCCACCTGTCTGAAAAATGTCCAGGCCCCCAGTAGGGGTCACCAGAAGTCAGCCATGACTTCCAGGCAAGCAAGCACGCGCGCACACACACACACGCACATTAAAAAAAAGAAAGAGAAGAAACAAATGGAACCTTTCCTGTTATTAAAGTACAGCTACAAACAGGAACAAATGGACAGCAGTTTAATCTGAATCATGCAGCACCCTGACCAAGTTACTACAGAAGAATTAATGACAGGAGAACTAATCTAAATGGGGGGGGGGGGGAGACACAGACGGATCCATGTACCATCAGCATACTTAGCAGTAAGTACACTAAGTAGATGGATGCTCTGGTACGCAAACAGCATAGGAGAAAATGAATTCTTGAAGCTTATGGAGCTTAGCAACTACCTCTGCAACAACCAGCTGTACTATCACAGTAAACAAGATTATCCCTTCTTCCTGAATAAAGAATCTCCGTTTTGGCTTCAGTTCTAAAATGGAAACTATGGCAAACTGTATTCCAAGAATTCTTATCTTCCATTCCAAATATTTCTGTGGCGTTTCGAAAGGTATGCATTTATTTCGGCACAGAATAACCAGTGGTTTAACTAAACTTCAATATGTGTTTCAAGTTACAGTATTCTAGACAGATATTCTCCTACTTTATACTTTGGAGATGTGCTCCCAGGGCAGCTTGGTAAGGGATAGAAAACTGGACTGGTTGATTCTTTGTCCCCATTAAGTTCCAGTGTCACCCCAAGAGCTCATACTGGGAAGACCTATCCTTTATTTCCAAATGTGCTTGGGGCAGGAGGCACTTTCCATGCCAGTTGCTGAAATGGTGAGGGAAATGTATTCCATGTATGTTCAAGCTTGGTGCACTTCTTTATTTTTAACTCTACTGCCATTCCAGCAGGGTCATAGCCAAGATCTACATCTTCTACTAAATATTTGTCACCCGGTAGTACAGCCTCCAGGGACTGATGGCAAACTGTAGTGGCAAACAGGAGAAAGAAAGACTCCAGCTTGAAATGTGCTGTATGGAACAAAGTGCCCCAGTAAGGTTCTGATAAACAACAACGTTCCCCTAAGCGTCCCCCAGTGGGCAGAGCTCCAGTTCAGGCCAAAACACATTCAAATATGAAATGCATATCTAGACCCAACACCAACATAATAGGGCATCTTAGAGCCCACAGATTGTGGAGGTATGGCTTCAACCACTTCCCAACCTTCTCACATGAAAATTTCCAATGCTGTTCATGTTTCACTTAAATTAAGATTTAAAATAGCACTGGCGTCAGCACGGACAAGGTTAGAAGTAGGGATGGGCACGAAGGAGGAAAATGCGGTTTGGCTTGTGGCGTGCCAGATTTGTGAACCACGAACCATTACGAACTTTTAGCTGCCAAACGAATCTGTTTGGTTCATGACCTGGTAGAATGCCCCCCCTGACAAGCTAGAGACACCAAACTCGCAGGGGCTCTCTGGCTGACCCTCTTCTACCTGCCCTCCAGGTTTGGTAAGGATTAGGTAAATCAGCCAGTATCAGAATGCCCCTGTATAAATCGACGGTGCGACCTCATTTGGAGTACTGTGTACAGTTCTGGTCGCCACACCTCAAAAAAGATATTATAGCATTGGAAACAGTGCAGAAAAGAGCAACTGGAATGATAAAAGGGTTGGAACACTTTCCCTATGAAGAAAAGTTGAAGCGCTTGGGGCTCTTTAGCTTGGAGAAACGATGGCTGAGGGGTGACATGACCGAGGTTTACAAGATTATGCATGGGATAGAGCAGGTCGAGAAAGAAGTCCTTTTCTCCCTTTCTTACAATACAAGAACTCATGGGCACTCCATGAAATTGCTGAGCAGTCGGGTTAGAACAGATAAAAGGAAGTACTTCTTCTTCACCCAAAGAGTGATTAACATGTGGAATTCACTGTCACAGGAGGTGGCGGCGGCTACAAGCATGGACGGCTTCAAGAGGGAATTAGATAAACACAAGAAGGGGGACCCGTGATACTCGCGGGGGGAGGGAGTATTCCAATCCTCCTCCCACCCCCCTCCCCAGCGACAGCAGCAGTGAGGCCCGTCGATCCTCCTCCCACCCACCCCTTCCCCAGTGGCAGCAGTGGCAAGGCCCGCCAATCCTCCTCCCTCCTCACCTCCGCACTGGCGAGGTCTGAGTGGCTCACAGCCACAAGGCCAACCGAGCCTCCCCCCCAACAGCATGCCAAGGGAACGCTTTCACTTTGGGCGGGATTTAAATATCCCCCCAAAAGATTTTTTTAAAAGATTTTAGGGGGTTTCTGCACACGGGGGGAGTGCCCTACATGTGCAGAAAAATCTCCCTGCCCCCCAGGTGCCCCCCCACGTGGTTTTAGATATCCGCATGCAAGGGGCCACTTGGCTATTAGATATATAGATATGGAGCAGAGGTCCATCAGTGGCTATTAGTCACAAGGTATAGATAGGAACTCTCAGTCTGGGGCAAGTGATGCTCTGGATTCTTGGTGCTTTTGGGGGGGGGGCAACAGTGGGAGGGCTTCTAGTGTCCTGGCCCCACTGGTGAACCTCCTGAGAGCACCTGGTGTTTTTGGCCACTGTGTGACAGAGTGCTGGACTGGATGGGCCACTGGCTTGATCCAGCACTGGCTTCTCTTATGTTCTTATTAGATTTATGGGGTCCAAGTTACAGCCTCCGAAAGAAGATGCCCCCAGGAAAGTGGGCCATAACTCCAGCCCTGTACATCCAATCCTCACCAAATTTGGAGGGTAGGTACAGGAGAGTCAGCCAGAGATCCCCTGCGAGTTTGGTGTCTCTAGTGTGCCCAGGATCTGGTCTAAACATTCCTGTACCTGCACCTGTCAAAATGACTGCCTGACACTATTATACCTGAGAAGCAGGAGGACCCGTGACACTCACGCCGGGGGGGGGGGGAGAGAGACTTTTAGCATTTTTCGGCACACATGAAGACTCCTCCACATGTGTAGGAAAATTTCCCTGCCCCCCAAATGCCCCCCCCCGGCACGGATTTAGATATCCGCAAGGAGGGGGCCACTTCGGAATTAGATATATAGATATTCCTTTGTCATTGAACATAATGATTCATTATTTTGAAAATCACAATCTGGATAGAGCTGGAGAACTCAAAAGCTTGCACAGTGTATTACTATTTTGGTTGGTCTTAATAAAAGGTATTAACTGGATTTTGCTTTTGGATTTTCCTAGGGACCAAGACAGCTGCCTACTTTTTCAGTTTACTCAAATCTTGCTTCACTTGTGGAATTCCACATAAAGAAAGCAAATCCATGCATAACCAGAAAATTCTAAGAATATACAGCATCCTTCACTCTAACAAACAAAACCATCAAGTCGTTTGAATGGCAGCCTTTGAAAACAGAGCAGGTACTCAGCTGCATTTCAAACTGCTATGGCTTGCTTGACCTGAAAAGACCATATTCTGGTTTCCCCAAAGTAAAGCACCTAACAGAGGTTTTTTATCTGTCTGATGGTTGCTTTATCTCTTCGGCGCAATATGATTCAAGTTGAACGCACGGAGTTGCCTTAGACCGAGCCAGGCCATGGGTCTCTTGAGGTCAGTATTGTCTACTCTGACTGACAGCAGGTCTCCAGGGGTCAAGCAGCGGTCTTTCACATCAGCTACTACCTGATACTTCTAAATGGATATGCCAGGGATTGGTCCTGGGACCTTCTGCATACAAAGCAGATCCTCTACCACTGAGCCACAGCCCCACTTCAAGTTTTTTGTTTTGTTTAAATGAAGCAAACCTGTTACAAATTCTCTATACACTAAAGGTGTTCAAGAAAGGTACAGAAAACCATCCCTTTTCTTCTAAAAGACATCAGTGCCTCCTTTTAGACTGAGTGGCTATGGCATGTATGCTACAGCCTCATGCTCAAACATGCTTATCGTTTACCATATAGCTTGCTACAAAACATATTTTGCTGCTTTTCCTAAAAGCAGTTGGGAAAGGCATCTATTCTCCCCTACAGTCATTCATTCACCTATGTGCACACTGCTCTTTCTGCTTTGTTTCTAGCCCTGTAAACTCTTGATGTTGCAATGCCCCAGCGCATAGTTTCAAGGACTGGAAGAATCAGGATTCTAGTAAACATTACCTCTCCAGGTGGCCATAAGGCCACAGTAGAGAAGATGCAGCCAGGGAGTACAGAGTGTAGGCAGCCGGTTTATCCTGGCCAACACATCCCACGTGTGCCATAAAGTAGTGCAGGAACATGGTTTACTACAAACTACCTAGTACATCATGTACAGGTTAAACATAGGCGCTGTAGCAAGGACACTGAAACCTGTAAAAGTCAATATTAAGGAATTTTACATACCTCTTCCTATGGCAAGTGCTAGGGTTTGCACATCCTCTATGATAGGGGTCCTCAACCTTTCTGAACCTGCGGGCACCTTTGGAATGCTAACACAGGGTTGCGGGCACAATCACAATATGGCTGCCACAGGAGGTGGAGCCAATCATAAAATGGCGGCCACAGAGGATCGCACATAGTCAGGGAGCAAGCTTACACATAACTCTAATAGTAAAATTTGATATTTCAGGCAGAAGCTCCATTTAACAGGATTCCTTTTAATCGGCACAGCCAATCAGAAGCCCAGCTGGGCAAATGCCCCACCTAGCCCCTCCTACTTTCTACAAGCACTTGGCAGGCACCAGGAAGTTGCTGGCAGGCACCATGGTGCCCATGGGCACCACGTCGAGAACTCCTGCTCTATGACATGCCCTTATGACAATAATACGAAAGCTAATGCAGAATAAGTGGCACAGAGTGACGTATGGCTTTAAAGAACTAAAACCACCGCTGATGTAACATTTATTCTGCAGTCCTGGAGAAATCATTATTTCTCAAATTCACTTCCCCATATGTAAAACTGAACCAATAACAGAAAATTAAATTCCAGGCATGGGCGATCTGCATACAGTTTCTGTTGGTATTTATGGGGGAGTCAACAGAAACAGCACGGGGAAACGATTTCTCTGTGTGTAAGTGACGTAGTAATATTATTCTGTTGTATGTATGAGGCTATGTAGTGCTTGTCTGAAAGTCAGACCATCTTGAGCTAAGTAATTGGTGCCAGTTTGGTGTAGTGGTTAAGTGCGCGGACTCTAATCTGTGAGAACCGGGTTTGATTTCCCACTCCTCCACTTGCACCTGGCTGGATGACCTTGGACAAGCCATAGCTCTGTACCAGCTGCTCTCTCAAGGACAGCTTGGGAAAGAGCTCTCTCAGCCCCACCTACCTCACAGGGTGTCTGTTGTGGGGAGGGGAAGGGAAAGGAGTTTGTAAGCCGCTCTGAGACTCCAAGTTAGTGTAGGGCGGGGTATAAATCCAATCTCTTCTTCTTCTTCTTCTTCTAATTATCATGGCTGTTCTCGCAGAATCCTGGGAATCATGTTGGCTTACAAATTTCAGATATCCCTAAGATTGTGACAATTAAATAAGCTTAAATCTGCAGTATGACGTGTCCTCAAAGAACACTGAAGAAGTCTTGCCAGACATCATGACCTTGGACATTAGGACAACGTTCAGCTATTCCAGTTGGATCCTTTTTAATATGTATATATTGCAAATATTTATATGAAGCAAGTTAAAATATCAATATCTAGACAGTTAGCAAAATTAAGGTCCTCTGGAATCTGGAAATATTGTTACAAAAATCTTGCTCACCCTGAGGAAATATGTCTATTTAGTAGAGGGCCAAGTACTTTTTACAACAGATGCCAAAAGAACCCCCACTTTTGTCTGTACTGCAGGCTTTATTTAGAACTTGTGAGTACAGGTAAAACAATCATTTCACTCACAATCATTTCAAACCAAATCAAATACATTCTATGGGGCTAATTCTAATGATGTGGTGAACAGAAGTTGTCAGATGCCCAAACCGTCAGATGTTCTGCTAAAGACACATGTTGAAAAACAGGTGAAATCAGTCCATAACAATTCCTGATTGGGGCTCCATTCCTCTAATTGTTGCTGTAAGTACCTAATTAAAGGAGCAGTAATTTATGTTCTAACTTTCTTGCTCACCTCTGGGCTGAAAATACACTACAAAAATTTGATCCAACAAGTCTGGTGCTAGACTGCTTAATCTTATGAATTTGGGTAGCTCTGTGGGCCAGCAGTTTCAAACAGCAAGTTGCCTGGAGCTATTCCATAGCTGCTCTCAAGGATCCCAGTTGTTTCAGAGTTAGAACTCTGCCTCCCAAATAAGACCTGGCAAAGCAGCATCTTATCTAGTCAATTTCGTTCCTGAACAGAGAGAGCCTATTTAGAGGCAGTGCAGCTGAAACCAGAAGACTATTGCTTGTGAAGATCTACTCGCAAGTAACCTATTGCTTGACATAGCAGATTGGACTGTTTCCTTGCAAGTAATTCCTGTATTACTCATATAGACTGCATACAAAGACCAGTGCATATATCTGCTTAGGCCAAGAGCACAGTTACCCCTTCTTGGTTGGGACAACTTCAAGACAAAGAGGTGATGCAGACATAGCCTACATCAGGGGTCCTCAAACTTTTTAAACAGGGGGCCAGTTCACTGTCCCTCAGACCGTTGGAGGGCTGGACTATAGTTTTTTTTTTTTTTAAATGAACAAATTCCTATGTACACTGGGGGGGGGGGGTGTGTGTGGCAAGCCTCAGGAGTCCTAGGAGAGGGCTCCAAGAGCTGCATTCGGTCCTTGCTTCCTCCTCCTGGGAGGTCAGAGGACGCTTCCTACCGGGAAGGATTGAAGCCTCCCCGGGGGAGGCTCAGTACCCTACAGAAAAGTTTGGGAGGGGGGGCCAGCTCCCCAGCCCCCCTGAAGTCTACACTGATGACTGCTTCCCACCCCCCCTCCCCTGGAAAACATCCCCACCCGGCTCCTGGGCATCCAGGACTGGCGCAGGTCTCCTAGCTCTGAGAACTTGGGCCAGCCGGAGCACCTGCCGCCGCCACTCCCCCCCTCCCCGGAAAACATCCCCACCCAGCTCCTGGGACTGGTACAGGTCTCCTAGCCAGCTCAGAGGCCTCTGAGCCGGCTAGGGGACTTGGGGCCAGCCAGAGTGCCTGCCGATGCTGCCTCCCCCCCCCCCCAGAAAACATCCCCACCCGGCTCCTGGGCGCCCAGGACTGGCGCAGGTCTCCTAGCCCGCTCAGAGGCCTCTGAGCTGGCTAGGGGACTTGGGGTCGGCTGGAGCGCCTGCCCTTGCACACTTACCCTCTTCCTTCTGCCTCCTCCTGGCCAACTGGGGGGAGGGGGTGGGGCTTGATCATGTGTCCTCCCCCCAGGCTCGTCACTCCCGGAGCGGTGCTCCGGTGCGCTCCCCCTCCAATGGCTCCCTGGCGGCACACCCGGCGGTCCAGAAAAATGCCCTCGGCGGGCCGCATGTGGCCTGTAGTTTGAGGACCCCTGGCCTACATCATTGCTATTTATGCCATTCAAGGAACAGAATTTCCAGGGTTCCAGTTCTCCAGCATTTCAACATTAGGTAAGGTATAATTAAGAAAACTAAGAGAAATGTCCAGACTTTCTATACCAAATTCCATACTTTCAATACCAAATTATCTTCTGAGTGTCTCCCACAGAACACATGAAGCCTAAGGTAAACACTTACCTCCTATAGGGCCATGGCAGCACTGTTATATCACATACACTGAGAGTGTGTCCTAAAATATATAGAACAAAGTTTGAGTCCAGTGGCAGCTTTAAGGCCAACAACGTGTGCATGCACACAAAAGTTTATACCCAGAATTAAACTTTGTTGGTCTTAGGTGCCATCGGGCTCTCACTTTGTTCTGTTGCTTCAGACCAACACTGCTACTCAGCAGTGTTCCCTCTAGGCTGAGTTAGTGTGAGCTAGCTCACTGTTTTCTAGCCCCCGGCTCACACATTTCTGTCTTCGCTCAGGAAGGAGGGCTCCAAGCAAACTGATTTATGCCGCAGCCAAATCGCTGGCTCACAACTTTAAAGCCAGTAGCTCACAAAGTAGAATTTTTTGCTCATAAGACCCCAAAGCTTAGAGGGAGCACTGCTACCCACCAGTCTATCCTAAAACATATGCAGCACTCCTGTGTATCATACATTGCAGAGAAATCTGTAGTAGTGAGCAAGATACACTTCAGGGAAACTTGTCTACCGTAACTGTTCTTCTCAGGAGAACTCCGTAAGCCACCAGGAAAACCTCAGGGTTCTATGGAACACAGTGTGCAAACAAAAGAATTCCGCTACACAGGCACTAGTTAAACAACGTGAACTGTAAACTATGTATCTGAAGAAAGCTTATACCCAGAATTAAACTTTGTTGGTCTTAAAGGTGCCACTGGACTCAAACTTACACTTACTTACACCAAACTGGCTCTCTGTATTTCAGTACATTCCCCGTAGAAATCTCACCTCACTTATGAATTCTCTTTGGGAAGTCTTGGATGCAGTTTCACAACTATTAGGACTTTATTCCAGCATAACTGGGCTCTAGTCCACAAAATCTCATGCTGGAATAAAACCTTGCCTCTATAGACTCCTTGTTAATTTTGACACTGTAATTGACCTGGGCATGTCTACGGAACAAAACTTTGCTAGTCTTTAACATGCAATTGGAGACTCCAGTGTGTTTTTGAATGAGGAGCTGAGCTGTTGTGTTCTGAAATTACCAACTATAAACTCACGGGACCCAGATCTGAAACCTCAGACCTGAAACAAAAGACACCAGAAAAACCACAAACAGTGCGGTGTAGCGGTTAGAGTATCAGGCTAGCATCTGGCAGAGCCAGGTTCAAACCCCCCACTCTACCATGGAAGGTCACTGAGTGACCTCGGGCCAGTCACACACTCTCAGCCTAATCTACCTCACAGGGTTGTTGTGAGGATAAAATGGGGGAGAGAAGAACCATGTAAGCCACACTGGCTCACTACTGGGGAGAAAGGCGGGGCACAAATGAAGTAAATTCTTTTTTTTTAAAAAAAAAAACCTAGAAGATGGCCATCGATCTGTCACCCGCAACATGACCTGCGATCACCACAAGGGTTATGCCAGCGAACTGGGGACCAAGCCAGCGTGTCTCACATGATGCCATCTTATACTGAATCAGTATCTAAGTCAGTATCGTCCACTCCGAACAGAAGAAGAGATTGGATTTATACCCCGCCCTTCACTCACTCGGAGTCTCAGAGCGGCTTACAAACTCCTTTTCCCTTCCCCTCCCCACAACAGACACCCTGTGAGGTAGGTGGGGCTGAGAGAGCTCTTTCCCAAGCTGTCCTTGAGGGAACAGCTGGTACAGAGCTATGGCTTGCCCAAGGTCATCCAGCCAGGTGCAAGTGGAGGAGTGGGGAATCAAACCCGGCTCTCCCAGATTAGAGACCGCGCACTTAACCACTACACCAAACTGGCTCTCCAGACTGAACCACTACACCAGACTGACAGTGGCTCTCCAGGGCTTCAGGCTGAGGTCTTTCCCATCACCTGCTTCCTTATCCTTTTAGCTGGAGATATCAGGGACCTTCTGTATGTCAAGCAGATGCCACTGTGTGACAGTGTCGGACTGGATGGACCATTGGCTTCTCTTATGTTCTCTGTCACTGAAACATGGTCCCTCCCCACAGCCTCATCTCCTCACCCCAAGGGATGCCAGCCTCCCGGTTGGGACCTGGGGATCCCCCGGAATTACAGCTCTTCCGCAGAACAGAGATTAGCTCCCCTGGAGAAAACGGGCACTTCGGAGGGTGGACTCTACAGCAATGCTCCCTCTAAGCCGTGGAGTCTTGTGAGCAAAAATTCTACTTTGTGAGCGACTGGCATTAAAAGTCGTGAGCGGGCAGTTTGGCAGCTGCATAAATTAGTTTGCTCTGGAGCCCATCCGTCCCTGAGCTGGAAGCTAAAAAACTGTGAGCCAGCTCACACTAACTCAGCTTAGAGGGTAGATCCAGTTGGTCAGCCATGTTGGTCTGAAGCAGCACAACACATTTAGAGTCCAATGGCACCTTTAAGACCAGGAAAGGTTTATCGAAGGTATGCGCTTTCAGGTGCAAGGCACACTTTATCAAATACTATATTGGATAAATAGGGTTGCCAGGTCTAGATTGGAAAATACCTGGGGACTTTGGGGGGTGGAGCCAGGAGAGGGCGAGGTTTGGACTTGCAAAACATGTTTTAGACTTGCAAAACATTCCTTTTTCTCCAGGCTTGTAACTGGGGGGGTTGCCATCTTTTTAAAGTGGTTTTCATGGTCTGCTTCTAGCCTGTTTTATGAATATCAATTTAGAACGCCGATTGTTGTTCGATGTTTTGCTCTGGCTTGTTTTTATTGATGATTTTGTGCAGTTGTTTTTAACGGCTTTGTTGCACTGTTTGTACTTTCTGACCTGCCTTGAGGTGGCTTATAAATAAAATAAACAAATTTTCTAAACAAATGCATCTAATCTATCAACTTCTGGTAGGGTTGCCAGGTCTGGGTTGGAAAATACCTGGGGACTTTGGGAGTGGAGCTGGGAGAGGGTGGCGTTTGGGGAGGGGAGGGGCCTCAGCATGGTAGAGTGCCTTAGAGTCCACCCTCCAAAGCAGCCATTTTCCCCAGGGGAGCTGATCTCTGTCAGCTGGAGATCAGCTGTAAAAGCGGGAGATCCCCAGGCCCCACCTGGAGGCTGGCAACCCAATGGATAAATTCAGCTTCGAGGGAACGCTGGCCTACGGCACGGCACGGCACTGAAGCCCCTGTCCTCCTCAGGCTCCTCCCCCAAATCCCCAGGGGTTTCCCCGCCTGAATCTGGCAACCCTGCCCTCCCGCTCCCGCCGCCGCCGCCAATTCAACCAACGAACCGACCTGGGGGAGGAAGAACCGCAACGGCTGCTCCGCGCGCGCTTTGACACCGCAGGGAGACCCGCGGTCAGACGAGCGTCCAATCAGGAGGCTCCCCTGTCTCCTCCCTCGCGACCTTTCCACGCCCCCTTCCCGGCGCGTGCGCACTTGTAAAAAAAGAGGAGAGGGAGAGGGAGGAAAACAAGCCGTTGGGGAGGGAGGCGCCTGCGCAATGACAGGAGGGCGGTCTCCGGAGCGCCTGGGCCGCCGCCGCTGCTTCCCGCCCTCCCCGCGAGGGCCATTTAAAGGCAGCGCCGGGGGCCCGCCTGCCCCTATCTTCGTGCCATTGGGCCGCGCGCGCGCACCGGCCTCGCCGTCCTCCCTCCCTCCCGCCCGCCTCCTCCTCCTGCTCCCACCGCCCTGCCCTGCCCTGCCGCGTCGACGCCCTTCAGCCTCTCTCTCCCTCCCTCCCTCCGGAGCGCCCGCCGAGCGGAGCTTCTCCCCGTCCCGCCACCGCTGAGGAGAAGGCGAGAGTGACCGCCGCCCGCTATCATGTACCGCTGTCTGGGGGAGCTCCTGGCGCCCGCCCGCGCCGCCGGCTGCGCGGCGTCCCTCTCCGGCGGGGAGCCCTGCTTGGCGGCGGCCCTGCTGTCGGGGAACGGCCCGGGGCGGAGGCCCTGCGGTGGTGGCGGCGGCGGCGCCCCCCTCCCTCCCGCAGCCGCCAGCCGGCGGCGCTACAGCCAGGCCGTGGAGCCGGAGGACGACCCCAACTTCTTCAAGATGGTGGAGGGCTTCTTCGACCGGGGCGCCAGCATCGTGGAGGACAAGCTGGTGGAGGGGCTGCGCACCCGCGAGAGCGCCGAGGAGAAGCGGCACCGCGTCCGCGGCATCCTGCGCATCATCAAGCCCTGCAACCACGTGCTCAGCGTCTCCTTCCCCATCAAGCGCGACAACGGCGAGTGGGAGGTCATCGACGGCTACCGGGCCCAGCACAGCCAGCACCGCACCCCCTGCAAGGGAGGTGAGCCGGGCCCCCTCGGCGCCTTCCGGACTTTCGCTCCCGCACGCACCGCGGGGCGACGCGCTTTCAACCCGCTGGCCACCTCCGCGCTGGCATTTCGGTCACTCGTTCGTCCCTGCTGCTTTGGGGTCCTTCCCGCCCCCTTTTCCGCATGTGTTTTGCTACCTCTGGGACGGCTGGAGAGAGCAAAACACATTGGCGCAGGGGACGGGACGGGACTCTGAAGCAATAGGGACAAACGAGCAACAAGAATGACAGCCCGGAAGCGGCCACAGTGTGGAATGGCAAAATCCACTTGCAAAGGGCTGCTGGAGCAGATTGAAACTGCATTATTTAGCATGTGTGAAAGTGCCCAGAAATTGTGGTGGGGTAGGAGCTTTCCTGAATTGGGCCACGGTGGCTCAGAGGTTAAGAGTGGCAGGCCAGAAGATCAGTGGCTTGGTGGTTCAAGACCCGGGTGCCGCATGACGGAGTGAGCTCCCAGCTCCTGCCAGCCTAGCAGTTTGAAAGCAAGGAATTGCAAGTAGATAAATAGGTATGGCTTTGGTGGGATGGCAACAGTGTTCTGTGCGTCTTGGCATTTAGTCATGCCTGCCACATGACCATGAAAAAGTCTTTGGACAGCCGTGGCTCTTCAGCTTGGAAGCGGAGATGAGCACCGCCCCCCAGAGTCGGTTTTGACTGGTTTTGGGGCAAGGGAAACCTTTATCTTTAGAGGCGCTTTCCTGAGTTCGATTTAGCACGTGTAAAGGTCTGAAGAAATCTGAAAAAATGAGCAGTGACTTACAACAGCTCATACCCTGCCACAAAATGTGCTACTCTAAGGTACCAATGAATCTTGCTCCTTTCTGCTGCTACAGAAAGACTAACATGGGGGCCCATCTTGATTGTCATCTTCGTATGGTTTCCTTTTGCCTAAAGTCATTCTTGGCACCTGCCCTGTTAAATAGTAGTGCAGCAAAAAAACAAACAAGCCCCAAAACAGCAACTGAGTATACTGCTAGGATAAAGTAACCTGGATGGGCCAGGCTAGCCTGATACCAGAAGCTAAGCAGAGTTGGCCCTGGTTAGTATTTGGATGGGAGACCACCAAGGAATACCAGGATCGCTACACAGAGGCAGGCAGTGGCAAACCACCTCTTGAACTACTCTTGTGTTGAAAAAACTGTGGGGTTTCCATAAGTCAGCTGCAGCTTGATGGCACTGTCCACCACCAGGATAAGCTGCTCTTTGGGAGTGTAGGTGTGGCTGCACCTGTTTGCTTCCCTTTTCGGCTTGCTCGGATGTAAGCCCTGTTAAATCCGGAGGGCCTGGTTTTTGAGCATAGGATTTTATTTAATTCATTTGTACCCCACCTTTCTCCCCAGTGGGGACCTAAAGTGGCTTATATTGTTCTGCTCTCCTCCATTTTATCCTCACAACAACCCTATGAGGTAGGTTTGGCTGGAAGTGTGACTGGCTGAAGGGCATCTACTAAGTTTCTATAGCCTGACTGGGGATTTGAATCCCAGGTCTCTTAGATACTAGTCTAACACTCTTAACCACTCAACCATACTGGCTCTCAGTCCTGCTGCATGAACATGTAGAGATAGTGGCTCCGTGGAGGACCATCTGCTTTGCATGTAGAAGGCCCTGGGTTCAATCCTGGTTTACAGGATGAGATAGTAGATGATGGGGAAGACCTCAGTCGAGGGCGGAGTAGACAGTACTGGCCTTCGTAGGCCAGTGGCCTGTATAAGACAGCGTTCAATGTTTCATTTGTCTGTATGGTTGGTGACTCTGCTATATGAGCTGGCTGTGTGGGGGAAGCATTATAAATGGGGTGCATGTTGTGTTCACTCTGAGGTGTTTGTAGCTGCACAGTAACCGTGTGAGGAAAGTTGCGCTGAGAGGGCTGGTCCAGGATTACTTAGTGAATCCCGTGTTTTCCTGGGCCAGTGTTTTATCCACCATACCACAATGGCTCTGTCGTGAAGTAAAAGGTTTTGTCTGGCATTCAGCCTGCAGAGTTCCCATCACACGTGTAAATCATTCCTTGATACAGCATTCACCAAACAACGGTACTTGTAAAGCAGCCTGTAGTTTACAGTTTTTCTTGGCACAGAGATGAAGATATAGGGGAAAACTTCACGTGCTGAATTTCTTCAACAGAAAACTGTTAGCCGTGAAAAATACTAGTAGCTCTGTTTGCAAGTGATACTAGCATACTGCTGTGAGCAAAAACCATTTGCACACAGAGCTGCCAACTTGGGCAGTGCCCTATGCTGGACATGGTCCTGTGCCATAGAGGCACTGTGTGAGAGTACGTATTGCTCCCACTGCCATTATTCTCAAACACAAGAACGGAAAATGGTTTCTCCAATGTACATATGTTTCAGTTGCCTGCAGATTTTACAGTGACATAATCTGTCACTTCTTGACTCATAAAGTACTGTGAATATACACAGACACTTTCGGTGCTGTATAGTTAATATACTTTGACTTTTTTTAGTTAACTTAGGTATGCCTAGCTAGACTAGTGAGTGCTTGCAGGTTGCTACGAATTGCATACTGAAAAGTTTTCTGAAAGTGGAGTGTAGCAGTACAGTAAGCTGCTCTGAAGGAATGGCACAGCATTCACAGGACCTGCATACTGCGGTGTGTTCACCTTGACCAGCTTTGGCTTCATGTGTAAAAACAGCTATGTAAAGCAGCCAAAAGAGACTGCACTTACCCAAGGGGTGTTCAGTAGTGTTAAGTATTGTAGAAGTGTGGCTTGATGGCCAGATGTGCTTCTTTCTCACAACCAGAAGCAGCATTTCTAGACTTCTGCGGGGCAAGCAGCATGTTCCATAACCTTTTAGGGATTCAGCCTTAGGTGCCTCAGTGCTTTATGTCTCACATTTGAGCATATTAAACAGGCAGAAGAACAGAGCTTTGTATGTCAGTCAGTGCCTTGCTTCTGTTTGCGGGTTAACTCAAAAGTAAGTTCTGCTTGTTTCAGTGATCTTATTCCCAGGAAAACATGCGTACAACTGCAATCCAGTAGTTCTCAACATGAAAACTATACTGAATTTCCATACAGTTTCCTGTGAAGGCATTCAGATCTGTGCCCCTACACAGGTCTTAGAAAAGTGAGAATTCACACAAGGAGGGTAGAGGTAGGGTTATACGTACCCTCAGGTCCCCCCAAGGGACTTTAAGAAGCGTGGGGAAACATGCAAAGGAAGAGAAATGTGTAGTCACTGTGTGACTCATATCTTGTAGTTGGCAGCTCACGCTTGCTTAAGAATAATCCCTGCAAAAGCAGTAGGAAATTTAAAAAACGTCCCTTCCAAGGTGTTGCTTGTTCCTGTGCAGCTGCAAAATTTGTTGGTCTCAGCGGTGGCCCGATGCAAGCCATTCTCATCTCTAAATGAAAGAGCAGTTCCCACCTTTCTCTTATCCCAGCCCCAAGTTTTCTGCAACAGTTGTAAACTATTCAGCTGCAGCCCACACTGAAGTATTTCCTGTTTGAATTGTGCTGCAGCAAAAAGCCTTTTGTGGAGTTTGGGAAAGTTTGACTCACCAACTGTTTCAAACTTTTTAAGGAGGTAGCAATTGCTGAAGTCAGTTACTTGCTAAGTTTCTGTTCCTTCAAGCTACTCTTTTTCTTTCTTTGCTATTTCCTTGCCTCCAAATGCTGAATCAGTCTCTGATATAAAGAGAAGAGCTGCTTGGTATCTCAAGGTTATGCTCTAAAGCTAGGAGTGCAAACTGGTGTGAAATAATTTTTTTCTGATAGTGGCGCTGACCAAAAGAAACACAATTGTTCAATGAAACTAACACATTAAAGTGAGATACTGAAGCATTTATATGTTAGCAAAACCACCCTTGACCAGCTTTTTAATAAAATTAGTTGACTTGATTGTCTGAAGGGTGGGGTCTAAAATAGCAGAGTTCTTTTGGAATGGGGACTGCTGCCATCCGCTTGCAGTTAGCACCAGTGTCCCCTCTAAGCTGAGTTAGCGTGAGATTTTTTTAGCCTCTGGCTCGCACATTTTTGTCTTAGCTCAGGAAGGATGGCTCCAGAGCAAACTAATTTATGCACTAGCCAAATCGCTTGCTCACAACTTTGATGCCAGTAGCTCACAAAGTGCGATTTTTGCTCACAAGATTCCCTAGCTCAGAGCACTATGTAAATTGGGCACTATGTAAATTGAACTGTTTCTGTGTCTTGCTACTGGCACTCTCCCTGGCACAGCAGGTCTTGTAGCATTAGAACAGTGATAAAAAGCTATTGTGTTGCATCTCTTGAATTACCAGAACATATTGTCAGTTGGCTGAAGTAGCCCTTATTTCAAGCCTAGCAGCTGGGGATCTAACTTTGCCCACCTAAGCAGAGTTGCATTGTACAAAATGGTTTACATCCTTGGATAAATGGTTAGGGACTGTGGTCTATACTGTTGTGTATTGCTTACTGTAAGCTAGATCCTATTAGGTAATGTTTACACTGCTATATATGTCATGATAATAACTAATGCTATGCTTCAGTTCTATCTTTTAGATTTCTGGTTGGTCCTAGACTTCTACAATCCTCCTGCATTGTTTATTGAGTGTCCCATTTTGTTGATTGTACTGACTCATCCTGTGTAATCCTCCTTGCGTTCTGTGAGAAAGGCGGACTATGAAAAAATGTAAACAAGTAAACCTAAGGTTGAGGTTAATTGGCTTAGAAGGTTGTAACTCAATTTAGGGTGGCACTATAAAATCACTTTAAAGCCATGGGTTTTTGTGTAAAAAGAGTTGAACTTGGGTTCTGGTGGCTTAATACCTGTTCCCCCAAAATGGTACCAGAATCCTGCCATCTCTACATCTATCACTGTTTTCTTTTTTGACTAGCCCAGTCCTAAATACTCTTGTTTTCTGCCTCAAAAGTTGTTAGAGCGTTTTTGATTGAGGTATATGCCAGCCAGAGTTCTCTGCACGCAAAAATGAATGGTAGGAGTGGCAAAATAGCCATGAAATAATTGACACTGTGTACTTTGTATGGATTTTCCTTTGTAGTTATTGCTGTTGATTTTATCCCATTTATCCCAAGAAACTGAGGACGGTATATGCTGGGCTTGCGTTTCTTTTTTGGATAAAGAGAGTGAGTTGCTCGCATTTTGAATCATAGAGTTGGAAGGCACCTCCAGGGTCGTCCAGTCCAACCCCCTGCACAATGCAAGAAATTCACAAATACCTCCCCCTCCACACCCCCAAGTGCCATCTATTCCATGCCCAGAAGATGACAAAAAACCTCCAGGATCTCCAGCCAAACTGACCTGGAGAAAAATTGCTCCCTGCCCCCAAAGTGGTGATGAACATTTCCCTGGTTGTGTAAGAAGGAGCCGTAAGAATTTACCTAGGGAGTATCGGTATCATAGCCAGTGCTTTTTGTTTGAGGAAAAGAGCACAGGTGCCCATACCTGAGGTTGCACTGATTTCCACCAATTCCCCCCTCCCTCTGCAGATCCTTACTAGGGTGCTCCTGGGGTCCCCCCCCCCCCGGCTGAGTGAAATGGGCCAGTACACAAGAAACAGGACTTGGGAAAGCTCTGAAAAAAGATGCCAGTACCCCGTAGTGGTGAGTACCCTCAGAAAAAAACGCCCTGATCATAGTTGATAAAAGATTTAGACCCCAGAAATTATATTCCAGCCTGTTATCCATTAAGCTACAGTGGCTTATGCATTATTCTAGTTGAAGCCAGTGAAGTCCAGAACTAGCAACTAAAATGTGTAGTGGTTAAGAGTATCCGTCTGGTATCTGGGAGACCCGGGTTCAGATCCCCATGTGTGCCATGGAAGCCCATTGGGTGACCTTGGTCCAGTCACACTCTTGTCAGCCTAACCTACCTCACAGGGTTTTGTGAGGGTAAAATGGAGGAGAGGAATGGTTGATGTAAGAAGCACAACCCATAAGACTTTAGGGCTTTTGTGAACTGTAGCAAGAAGGCTCATGGGGCGTGTCTGTCCAATAGCATAGTTAAGACTAATCACCTTCCTATCTCTTCAATGCTGCGTTGCTTCCTAGCTCTGTAGACAAGTGGGCAATGGTTTAAGTGCACCAGAGTAGCACTGTGTCAAACTTTGGACTTTTGATGCAGACACTGCTGGCTGATTCCTTGAAAAGTAGAGACATCTGCTCACTCTGTGATCTCCTAAGGGAGAAATTGTCTGCATCCCTGAGCTGATCTCTTGGCACTGTAGGTTAAGGCTGGACTTAGAGAGGTACTTTCAGCACATATCCAGGGAAGTTTTGGCCAGCTTCCCTGAACATCTCATCACCACGACATTTTACAAACTGCTTCTGAAGTGCAAACTAAGTTTTTTACCCATAGTCCCCGTATGTCCATAGTCTTCATGGCTGTTTTGGATCAGGGCTGATGTTTATATCCTGGCTGAAATACTTGCTTGTCACGGCTTGCCCTAGTAAGACTTGAAGAAGCAGGAGTCTCTACTTCAAGCAGTTGCAAGCACTTGTATCATAAAATTGGGCAGGCGTACGGTGACACTTGCTGGGTGCGTTCAGATGGCGTGCTGGAGCCGGCTAGAGCCGGCTCAAAATGCCTCATCGCGATCACACTCGCCCCAGCTCCAAGCGCACTCAAGCGGCTCCCCAGCATCTACACGGGAGCGTGTGTCTGGCGCCTTTTTAAAAATTTTTGCTGCTTGCGCATAAGCAATCACCCCAAAATACAATCTAGCGCATGCGCAAAAGCAGGAGAGCAAAGCCTCTCACTCACCCAAGCTCCGTGACTTCCTTGCACTGAGAGAACACTTCCCTTTAAGCTTTTATCCCGAAACTGGTCTCTGGCATCCAGAACAGAGAAGTAGTGGCCATTTTTTAAAACATTTATTTTTTGGAAAGGTGTAGAAGCGTTCATGCAGCTATCGCCGACGGTCAAAAAAAATGGTGGTCAAAAAGTGGAGGCCAGAGGCTTCCGCAGGGGGGCGAGGCAGCAAGGGGGCTTAAAGCCTTGGAAGTAGCTCGGATCACACAGGGAGAAGGCGGCTTGAGCCAGAAGAGGACGGTTGAGACCACCAGGGGACCTGGTCTCCTTTTTGAGTCGGTTTGAGACGGGATTTGGTATGATAGGCAACGGCTGGGGACGGGAGGCAGCTGTCACAGCCTAAACACGCAGATTTGAACCGGCTCAAATCTGCGTGTCTGAACGCACCCTTGCTGTGTCCAAATAGCAGTTCTGTGTGCCAGAAGATGTTCACGTTAAGAATTTTTACTAAACGGTGTCGATGAAGCTTGTTAGGACATTGTTAACTTAAAGCAGGCTGAATTTGAGATAACGGGACTTGGACCCTACTTGAACGTTTGGTTTTTAAAATGCACCCTGAGCCTTTGGAGTGGGTAGAATAAGGGTAAACATTTGAACTTTAAGTAAATGCACACACAGTAAATAAAATTTGACTTTGCCTGTTTGCATTCAGCATAGCTGAAGAAATCATTAATCTAGGATGGAACAACTACTAAGCTGAAAGATAAGAGCTGCTGTTTACCAGGATGAGTGCTTAATGCTTCCAAGATTAAAGGCAAAAGGTCGAAGTGGTGGGTGTTTTAAGGCTTTACATTCATTAAATTGTTCATCGGATCATGGTTCTTGAATTCTTATTCTTCATTTCTTAACATGTTTGACTTTTGTCAGAATTACTGTATAATTTAGAGCGTTGCTCATGCTATATTTCCAGCAGGCAGTGGCTTTTCCCGGCTTCGCTGCTTAGAACCGTTGAACTGTAGATGCTTCTGCATGCAAAGCAAATGCTCTAAGATAATGCTTGGGACAAGAGCCTTAACTTTATCTTATCTTAGCATTTATGCAGCACTTTGAGGGTACTCAACATACCTTAAATACTTTCTTGATTACTGTTATGACAGCCCTGTAAGGTAGGTATGTTAAAGTAGTATTGCTGGTAGGGATGCTGAAGCAAAGAGTTTACTGATTAAGGGAAGATTCGAACTGAGGACTTTGGAGCTTACACTTAATTAATTTACTTCATTTTATACTCCACCTTTCTTCCTAATGGGGAAGCAGCTTACATTGTTCTCTGTTCCAGTTTATCCTTACAAAAGCCCTGAGAAGTAGGTCAGGCTGAGAGTGTGGGATTGGCCCAAGTTTCCAAGCAAAAGGACCATTTCATCTGCAGTTCCTAACCCTGTTGCTGTTAATGTCAGTTGCGGATCAGGCAAAGCAGACAGCATTCTAACCTCTGGGTTCCAACAGTGGATTCAGTATTTCCTGTAGTCAGGAGTACAGTGGCCGCGACGGTGTACTCTGCCAGTCCATGGTTAGTCAATTTTTTCCCCTCAATTGAAGAAATGCTTGCCGATCAGCTTACTTCAGTGTTTTCTGATAATTGGAACTTTAAAAGCCTTTGCTACTTGAGCTCCTGTTGATGGTACTACATTTGATTTTGACCCTTCATAAACGAGCCTCATAGAACCCCGAAAACCCGTTTGCTCTCATTTCACTGTAGAGGTCGGGTTCTGTTTGGTTGCCCGTTCGGTCAGTTATTTGATTTTAATTGGGGGTGCTGTTTTTAATGGCAAGCTGCAAAGCATGAAACACGGGAAGTGTAGTGTTTATCCTTCCAAGCGCCTACTTCTGGAAAATATTAAAGGTAAACCGTGCTGTCGAGTTGCAGCCAACTCATAGCAACCATGGAGAACCCTACTGGTCTTTCAAAGAAAACCGGAACCTCATTTTCATTCTCAATTAATAGTTTTTGGCTGTAAAGTCTCCATTAACTTAGCAAGAAGTTGTGGTGTCTTTCCCCATTCAGTTTTTTTGGCCTGTAAGCGGCTCCTCTAAAACTTTGCATTCACAGTTTATAGCAATTAGCCTCTTCATAGAGGAGAGAATGAAATCATAAGGCAAGGAATGGGAATTGCAGATTATCTGCAGGTGGGGGAACGAAAGTATGAATCCATTTTGAGAACATGTGAAAATCCAGCGATGTGCCTCTTCGGGAGCCCTCTTGGGTCTGACTGCGCGTGCTCGAGGGCGGTGCTGAATGGGAAACCACAGCTGCTCTTGTTCATCATATGAAGGAGCAGCTGCCTGGAGAACTAAATGTTTCCAAGTAGGGTACAGGAAATGGGAGTTAGTAGCGCACAACTAACTTTGTTGGTTTCTTGCTCTGCTTTCCTTAGCATAAGCGTTGTTTGTTTTCAGCCCTCGTATCATCGGTTGTCTGCTACATGGTTCAAGCTCTCCAGATAATTGATGAGACAGTGTAGAATAACCTTGCATATACCAGCACATTTAAATGAGCTGTTAAAGGTCACAGCTACTTAAATGAAAAATTAGTCTCCCAGTGGTGAGTGCCTGCCTTTCAGGAAAGCGTGACCAATGAAGCAATGTTTTATAGTTAAAATTTTGCATTGGAGAAAATGTTACTGACTCGAAATGGTATAATCAAAAAAAGAGCCTGCAGAGATGAAGCTTTGGTTTTTAATAAAGTAACATGGTCGCACATTATCTTTTTGCACGTCGTCTTGTATCTTCATTTTTACGTGTTAAAATATTGCCTGTTTCAGTGACCAGATAGTATGGTTTGACTTTAACCTGTATTAGATTTAGTCTAATTGTAGATACAACATTCAACCGCTACGAAGGAGATTCTGATGCCCCCCCCCCCCCAACTGGTTTCTGGAGAGTTTCCTTTCTGGCTGCTATCTATATACTTTTAGTCAGCTTCAAGGCAGCTGTCTGTCAAATAGGACTGGAAGTGGGTTAAATTGTGTGACTCAGCCAGTCATGTCTTCGGTATGTCCCAAATGTGGAGAGCTCACTGCAGGTCTGAATAAATAATACTGGGCTAAACAAACCAGTTCTCTGCTTTGGTTGAAAGGTGGCTTCATGTGCTCATATGGTTATGGCTGATAACATGGAAGAGCTCATCCTTCACATGGCAATGCAAACTTTCTCATATTCTTGGACATTTTTCATGTAATGAGTTGCTGGTAATTGGTAATGTCTAATCAATATAGCATTAGCGAGACATTGTTATGGCCAGGTTTCACAAGGACTCGGTGGGTTTAGGGTTGCCAGCACCAAGTTGGGAAACACCTGGAGATTTTGGGGGTGGAGCCTGAGGAGGTCGGGGTTTGGGGAGGGGTGGGGCTTTAATGGGATATAATACCATAGAGCCCAGCTTCCAAAGCGGCCATTTTCTCCAGGTGAATTGATCTCTGTCACCTGGTGATCTGTTTTTAATCCCAGGAGATCTCCGGCCACCACCTGGACGCTGGCAACTCTAGTTGCTCAGGAAAATGTATCATCATAAAGGATTTTATCTAGCAATTTCAGTGTTTGCACACACACAACTGGCATCTCTGAGAATGGTAGAAAGGACTATTAAATCAAGAACACTTCCCTCAGTCATGTGGTTCACAAGACTATTTATGGGCAGAATTGTGAATGTTGGTGCAGAGGAGAACTGTTTTTAAATTGATAGCCAGTTTGTAGGAAATGTAGGAAAGCCTTGCTTTCTGAAAAGAGACAAGAGGTCTGTTACTGTTTGCTTCCGCCTGAATTGTCTTGTTCCTTTAAGTAACATGGCTGGTATTTTTTGCTTGCACTGAAATTGCCCTTTTGCCAGGCCTGTAGCCATGGTGGGGCATTTGGGGGTGGAGCCCCACCACAGATGAGCCCTGCCCCACCCCCTGCTGCACCGTGCTCCTTACCCCTGGCCCCTCTGCAACCTTGCTGGCTCTCCCAGGGAAGCTGCCCTGCTGCTTCTGGTTAGTTTCACTCAGATTAGCTGTTAGGCTTAACTGATCCCTGGAAGTGAAATTGACCAGGGGCAGCTTTCCTTTCCTTCCCCTGCCTCTCCCCTGCTGAGGAAGGGAAGGGAAGCAGCCCTGGCTTCTGAGCAGTTTCACTCCCCCTCCCATCAGCTGTTAAACCTAATAGCTGACTGTGGGGAGTAAAACTGACCAGAAGCAGAGCAGGGTGGCTCTGGCAGGGATGGCCCCTAAGTGACCTGTCCCCCCACTGCCCCCGCCCAGATTTTTCTGGCTATGAGGCTGCCTGTTGCATCCCTTGTCAAAAAAGGACCATTTTAAAATATTCTAGTCTGAGTCAGTTCAGATCTCAAGTCTCCACACAAACTAAAAAAAAAGACCACTGGGGTAGGGTTTTTTTAATTTTAAAGTAAAACTAAGAGTCCAAATAGTCATAACTCTTTTTTGAACGGCTGATAGTTGGGGTAAAGGACTCTGATTTGGGTCAGAAGGATTTTTTACATGTATCACCTCTGCACAGTGTCAGCAAACAAAATGAACAACCCTTCCACACTGTTAACCCTGTAAAGGAGGGGGGAGAGGGTGCCTGTCTCCTCTCATCCTTTTCCTGCAGGAAATAACATTGTGCTGAGCACTGCCAGTTTCAGTTGGTCAAGCTGCACAATTGGAAGCATTAAATCCACACACCGGCACGTGCCCGTGATCTGAGGACCGAAAAGCAACTCTTTTTCTACAGAAACTTCTGGAAAGATCTGATTGTGTATCTTACCACCATCTTGTCTATATTATAAATCCCCTTGAAAACCCCAGGAGATTAAACGCTCATACACCTTGTTTTATGAGTCACAGGCCTGGTACAGGACAGGGGTGGGTGATCCTGTGTCTTCATTGCAGAAAAGGTAGGTAACATTGTCCATTGAACAACCTGGGCGGATCTCCAAAATGTCATGGAGTTTCCCCCCAGTTATTTGAAAAACTGGAGAAAAAAATTATCAAAGATTTGCACAACTTTTTAAAGCTTGGGGAGAATAAGAATTCTTTTGTCTTTGCTTGGGAAACCCCCCCCCCCCTTTTTGGTTTGGTGGTATTAGTAGATGGGCTGGTTTGTAGTGTCGCTGTGGTAACTAGAAAACTTGTTTTGTTTGCTTGGTTGTCATTCATCACCACATACAAACTGAATTACTTTGAAATGACTCATTTTTATTGAGCTGACTTAGTTGGGCTTCTATCCAATGCTTTTTAAGGGAATTCTCTTATTCTAAAGGAATTCTCTTACCTTGTGTTTCACATATATGGAACAGTTTAAGAAAATGTTTTAAATACTGTAGTTTTTAGCTTAGACTAACAGAAGAAAACTGCAACCATGTTCCCTTAAGTTCTCTGAGAACAAGAAGAGTAGCGTTTACTTTGCAGCAAGAGGACCAAATTGTGAGAACCACCGTTTTGAACTTAAATAGGAATCTTGAAGCACCTTGCAGGTGTGTAAAGTGCCGTCAAGTTGCTGCCAATTTATGCTGACCCCTGTGGTTTGCCATGGCCTTTCTCTGCATAGCGATCCTGGAATTCCTTGGTGGTCTCCCATCCAAATACTAAGCATGGCCAACCCTGCTTTAGCTTTCAAGGTCCAATGAGATTGGGCTAGCCTGGAGCATCCAGATCAGGGCTGAAGTGGCTGTAAGAGTAAGAGATTGGATTTATATCCCGCCCTTCACTCGGAGTCTCAGAGCGACTTACAGACTCCTTTCCCTTCCCCTCCCCACAACAGACACCCTGTGAGCAATGCTCCCTCTAAGCTGTGAAGTTTTGTGAGCAAAAATTCTACTTTGTGAACTTCTGGCATTAAAGCTGTGAGTGAGCTATTTGGCAACTGCATAAATTAGTTTGCTCTGAAGCCATCCTTCCTGAGCTAAGACAAAAATGTGTGAGCTGGAGGCTAAAAAGCTGTGAGCTAGCTCACACTAACTCAGCTTAGAGGGAACACTGCCTGTGAGGTAGGTGAGGCTGAGACAGCTCTTTCCAGAGCTGTCCTTGAGAGAACAGTTGTGACAGAACTATGGCTTGCCCAAGGTCATCCAGCAGCTGCCAGTGGAGGAGTGGGGAATCAAACCCGGTTCTCCCAGATTAGAGTCCGCGCACTTAACCACTACACCAAACAAGATGTTTGTCAGTATGGTGCCACAGGGCTCCTTTTTGTGTTTGTGGCAGTAGGCTAACAGAACTGGCCATCTTTAACTACTGTGGCTCAGTGGTTAAGAGGCTGAACTGCAGACCAGAAGGTCAGCAGCTTGGTAGTTCGAGACCTGAGTGCCGTGTGACTGAGTGAGCTCCTGTCTCAGGCCCCAGCTCCTGCCAGCCTAGCAGTTTGAAAGCAAGAAATTGCAAGTAGAAAAATAGGTACCACTGCGGTGGGAAGGTAACAGCATTCCGTGCACCTCGGTGTCTAGTCATGCCGGCCACATGACCACGGAGAAGTCTTCAGACAGCGCTGGCTCTTTGGCTTGGAAACAGAGACGAGTACCACCCCCTTGAGTCGTATTCGACTGGTTTTCGAGCAAGGGAGACCTTTTACTTGCTATGGAAGAATCTGTCGTACAAAGAAACAGGCCTGTCTTGTTGAATTTCACCACAAACTCACTTCAGCATCCTAGATGGGAGGGTTAGAACAGGTGTATAGATGTTGCAGGTTGGTCACCTGCCACAATGACCACCCAACCAAGTGGAGTGTCAATGGAGAATTGCCTGTAGTCTGACACCCATTGCTTCCCTGCTGCATCCCACACTAAAAAGAAGGCTGCGTGCAAAGCATAGTGAGACCCTGAGGTAGTCATTTATTGTTCAGAACCTCCTTTGGGAGTTTCAGATGGACAGCCCACTTCTTGATTGGTCCATAAGGGGTTGTCCTGCTTCTGAAGAATTCTTAAAATACGGTGCCTTTTTGCCAAATCTGGACTTCTGCTAGGCTGGGAGGCTGAGCCCTTGTCTAAGGAGGTGAGAGATCTGAAGGTTGCGAAAAGGTTTATTGTGTTCTTTGTGTTCTGTAGTTTCACCTTGTGGATTTCCCCCCAGTAGCTCTGTGTAGCTCGTAGAATATACCTGTTACAATTTGTACTTCAGCTCTGAGGTACGTGCTTCCTGAGTTAGCTCTCTCCCATGAGCTGCCATTTTAAGCTTGGCAGTACCGTGTTGGTCTAAGGAAGAGGGGATGTGGTGATCTTGGTCTTCCTCACATGTGCAATACAGGCCCTTATTTAAGGGACAAAGGACTGGCTGATCTGGACCAGTCTGTCCTTAAAGAACAAACAGAAGTCCTGACTGGTGACAGAAGACTGCCCCACATGTGGGTCTCCCGGGTACAAAATGCACAGCTGGATTCAGGGAAACAGTTGGATCTGTGGTCGCAGTAAGTTAACTTGCATTCTTGGGTGTGGCAGGGAGGAGAAAACCCGGAGCCACATTCTCTGCCTGTTCTCGTGGAAAGTATTTGGTATGGCTATGAGTCATTTTGTCATCACAGGCTTTTGTAATAAAAAGCATCTGAGTTTGTGTAGGGATTTTAAAGAACCGTATACCAGTACTTACAATCTAAAATGAAAAAAAACAAACTTTGCTGTGTAACTGCTTTTCGCTGTTTTCTAATAGATTTGCCTCAGTTTGTAGTTTCCATGGAATGCCGCTGAAAAAACAGAACAGTGAGCTACCAACGAACATAGTATCCTACTTCCCAGTAGTACTTGATGTCTGCCTTGTTTGTTTAGTCATAAACTATTTGTAAGGATATTAGCACTAACATGAGGCTAATCAACAAGATGGATATTTCTTGTTGCATTCCGTATTTTTAAACCCCAGTACACGGCACACTGACTCTTCCCACTGGGGGAAAACTGCTTTGGTTAGAAGATGCCTGAGGCTTGGGGAAGAATTCAGACTTCGCTGAGTGCAGTGATAGGGTATAGGCCACTGACTTCAATAGCACAGTCCCCATGGCTGCCGTTTCCCTATAGGGTAGCCAGGTCCTAGCTGGCAGGGGTTCCAGGCTCCCTCCTGAGATCTCTTGCCATGTGTGCTTTGCCCCCAACTGGCCCGAAAAGTGAAGGGATGACATCACCCGGAAGTGACATCATCATGTTGCCGACGTGGGGGGGGTGACGCTCTAGTTTTTGGGCAATACTATGGTTTGTAGGCGATTTTACCATAGAGTTTTGCCCCAAAACTAGAGCTTTGGTTTGCGATGTTGGCAGACGTGATGATGTCACTTCTGGGTGATCTCATCACATCACTTTTCAGGCCAGTTGAGGGCAGGGTTTCTCCCCGCCAGTCAGCTGGCCAGCGGCTGGGAAGCGCCCCCCTCCAAAAAGCAGGGGTTCTCCCACCCCTGACGTGGGTCTGGCAATCCTATTTCTCTATCACTGGATTCTAATTTTTCTAAAATAAATTTCTAGCACTTTTGGATTTCAGAGTTATGAGGGGAAAGGTGCAGGCACTAAACTTCGACACTAAAAGGGCCAGAGACTTTTTAAAAAATGAAAGCTGGGTCCAAGTATGTTGTTGCAGATTACAATGTTATAATAGCAGTCTAGCCATTTCTGACTTTTAAAAAGCCATCCCATGGTGGGGAGTGGCAACCACAGAGTTGAGTTGAGAAAGATGCTAGGGAAACAGTTCTTTTTGGATGTCCTGTTGCCCCTATAAATACCTCTTCATTCCCAGGAGCTACATGGAAAATGGTCTCCATGTGGAAGCAGCTCTTGTCTTCAACAGTATGTCACTGAATCTGAGAACATATTTCATAGGAGATTTTAGTGTTTCCCAAAGCGTTTCAGTGCTACTGGGGGTGGGAAAGTCCAGATAGAAAAAGTTTACCTATGTTTTTATTTCCTCCAGGCCTTCAATTCTATGTGCCATAATGTATTAGTGAACTTCCTTGCAGGTGGTCGAGAGATCTGTTATTTAAAGTATTTATTATCCTGCCTTATCTTCTCAGATTCAAGGCAGGTAACAAAACCTGCAGTGACTCAAAAGCCTTCATAGACGTCCAGCAACAAGTCAAAAATGCACCCTTAAAGGCTTTTGAAACGATTCCTCTTCAAACTACAGTTCATGAAGTAGTCTGACTTAACTGTTTTTTTAGTTTTGAACAGGCTCCAGTATGCTAAAAATATCCCTGAGTTTCGGTTGTTTATGTATCTGAGAGACTCTCTCTCCCCCCCCCCCCCCCCGGAGCGACATACCTTTATGCTTTGTGCAAGGGCTTAGAACTGGAGCCATTATTCCAGCTCTTGGCTAGGGTCCGAAGAACTACTTAGGCTAATGCAAGGATCTTGCAATAGTCCAGCAGTTTTCTTGACTTCTTCTCTTAAAAGACTCTTAAGCTCTATTACAGTGGGACATAGGCAGGCAGCACTTTTTAAGGAATAAATCATATCCTTTGCTCACAGAATTAGTTTTGCCATTGTATTAGATCTTAGTTTTTCGGTTGAAGCAAATTTGGGAGAAAGGGAATAGGTTACCTGATAGCTTAACCTAAAGCTTTCTGATTTGGTTCTGTTTCAAAGGTGAGAGAAGATTCTTTATTCAATAGACCCAGTTTAATCTGTATTCGTAAGTGGAGTGTATTGGTGTTGCAGGTATATACAGTCAACTTGGACACTCAGTTAAGAAGTAGCGAGTAACTGCTTTTGCTTTTTTAAAGGTCTGTAAAGTCATTTGGAAGGGCAAAGGAACATTCTGAAAGCTGCCTTGTGGATCTCAAAGTGGCATATTTATACGAGTAAGAAAAGCAAATTGTGGCAGTTATTGAAAAGTTGCCCCCTGCCTTACCTGTTAATGATTTGGCGATTTCTAAGAAAGTTAGCTCAGAACAGGCATTCTTTGGTTTAAGTTGGCTTCCATAAGGCTGAAAGATTGGCTCCTGCTAGAACAGACCTTATTATATGCTTTTTTAAGGTTTCTGGAGTGTGAGAGTCCAAAAGCTTTTCATCTTTCCTCTCAAGGAGTTGCTGCCTTGACTATAGAAATGAGTGAGAATAGAAGGCCGAAGCACTGCCATTCCAACACATGAATTGCCAGACTGCTTTTAACTCAAGGGATAACAGCTACAGCCAGCTGACTGGATGTCTTGCTTCATAATACTGCCTTACAGTGATCAGCATAAAAGAAGCAAATAAAAAAGCTCTTATGGAAACTCTGTAATACACTTGAATTTCATGTAGTTACCTTGGGGAAAAGCATCTTGACAGCAGCACTAAATATTGAACTGGAAAAGAAATCATGTGATTTTTTTCTTTTTTTTGGGTGGTCCTTGGAATATACAAATCAGGTCACTGGGAACAATTTTTGCTCAGAACTTGAAGCTAAGTTAGACAGACATCCTTTGTAAGCTTGAATGCTCTGAAAAAGCCTTCCAAGAATAGCTGTGAGGTTCATAGTTTGTTGATTAAAGTACCAATTTCTTTTCTTTAAGGCAGTCTTGGTGTTAAGAAATAAGGGAGGGGGGCATGTTGCTTATGATCACTATGTTTCACAAAGGGTGAAAGAAGGTAGACCGACTGAATCTCTGAATTCAAGAAATGAAGGGTGTGTGTGTGTGTGTGTGTGTGTGTGTGTGAGGGCTCCTGTACTATGTGCCACAATATGAGTATTACAAAGTAGTACAAGTAGCCATCTACATGTCATTTTCCCCCTCAATTTGTGGTGCTTTTTTATGTTCAAAGCCACTGTGGCAGCTTATAGTAAGGGTACGAAGCTTTCCAAGTATTCAGTGTTTTCACTGGTGGGTTGCTACCACTTTCCAGCAAGACATCCTTCTACATTCATGTGAAATGGTCCATTTTGCTTTGAGGTTAGAGATAATGCAGCATCAAGTAGAATATTAGAACAGTTTCCAGACCAACCACTAATTGTTGTTGTTGTTTTGCTGTCAAGTCACAGTGACTTATGGCAATCCTGTAGGGTTTTCAAGGAAAGAGATGTTCGGAGGTGGTTTGCCATTGCTTGCCTGAGTGTGACAACCCTGGTATTCCTTGGAAGGTCTCCCATCCAAATACTAGCCAGGATCAACCCTGCTTAGCTTCTGAGATCTGACAAGATTAGTTTAACCTCCCCAGTCCTAAAACTTGGTGCATCAGCACATAAATGTTTGGGTTTACCAACTGCTGTGCCTGTCTAGCACTGGAAAACAAATCCTGGAGCTTCAGGGATGGGACTGTGGGAATGCCTGCTGGCACAAGTACTTAGGTCTATTGTGTCTGTAAAGTGCTGGCCATACTTACTAATTGCTACTAATCAAGGAACGGTATTTGAGTTTAGTCCTGGGATTACTGTGGGTGCATACCAATCTGGGGTCTCTTTTGTCTCCAGAGAAGCTTGAAAAATCAGTTACATGGAGCTCTGCCCAGAGAAGAGATACTCTGCAGTGCTTCCTGCTCAAATAATTAACTTGTTCTAAAGCTCTGAGGATTGATTCTACTAGCAGATGAAAACATAAGTTACAGGGTAAGACCTATGCACCAGTGGCACATCTCCATCTTTTTTTTCTTAACAGGCATTCGTTACAGCACAGAAGTGAGTGTGGATGAAGTGAAGGCCTTAGCTTCTTTAATGACATATAAATGTGCAGTGGTCGGTAAGTAATACTTATAAAGTCACCCATACTGATTGAGTCAATGCTGCTTAACCGAACCTGGAATTAAACATTAAAATTGCCTCCCCAGAGTCTAGAACTAAGTTTACACTACACAAAACATTAAACATTCTGTCCTTGTGCTTCATTTGATCTTTTTAGTGAAGCAACGCTCTGCTTCAGATGAAAAGAAATTAATGTTTAGCAGTGAATCAATCAGTTGCGATGAAGGGGACAGAAAGGTTCTCCATTGGCGCAAGTTTTGAAAGGGACCAGTTTAAGTAACCATTGGTTTTGATCAATGAAGAAATGCTTCCTGAAACTGGTCTTTAAAAGTTACCATATTTTTTGCTCCGTAAGACTCACTTTTTCTCCCAAAAAAAGTGGGGGGGAAAGTGTGTGCATCTTAAACCCCCCTAACCTTTCCCGAGCCACGGCACCGAGCAGAGCTAGGTGTGTCTTATGGTCAGGTGCGTCTTATGGAGTGAAAAATACGGCACTTGGTTCCGGAAGGCAAAGGAGCCGAAATTAAAGACATTTCTGAAACTTACGCAGAATCAAAATAAGTCCTAACATTATTACAAACCCAACAGTTTTTCAGGGCTGACTTTTTATTTCCAGTAGCCCTGTACACCTGGTACACACAGGGTACATGCAGGACAAGTGAACGTGCTTAGAGGGGAACAGGCGTGAGCATACTGGCTCTTCTCTGCCCCCAGCTTGTCGTAGAGCCCCTTCTTCCCCCACCATCCCCCCAATTGCGGGCACAGAACTCACATGTGTATGAACTGTATGTACACCGGCTCTACCTCTGTGGTCAGGAGCATTTGTCATTTTATAATTTAGCACTCTTGTCAACTTCCTAAAACTTAAGATGAAAATTTTGTTTTCAGATGTGCCATTTGGTGGTGCAAAGGCTGGTGTTAAGATCAATCCTAGGAATTATACAGTAAGTCTAAATTTCATAGAGCTCTGCTTTTAACCGATGTGTTAAGGTTGATTCTTTTTAGAAGCTTTTCTATTGTAGTAAGGTAGCACGGAGACAGTAGTGATTTGTGCTCTGCACTTTGTTGACATGGAGAAATTAAGCAGCAAGTTACTCAAAATTTAAAGTTTCCAAACGTCTAGGCCGGGGACCCTCAGCCTATCTGAGCCTGTGGGCACCTTCGGGATTTTAGGAGGGGGTAGTGAGGACCACCCCAAAATGCCTGCCACAGGAGGCAGTGCCAAGCTCAAAGTGGTTACATGCAAGAGGCAGCATCAAAAGCAATATCTCCCTCTCCACGTTACAAAAGAATTGCAGAAGGGGAATAAAAGCAAACGAAGGAAAGCCTTGCAGGGGAAGGGATAGGCCCTGCCTTACAGTAGCCCTGCCCACTTTCTGAAAAGCTCAGTGGGCACCAGGAGAAGGTAGCCATCCACAGGCGCCATGGGGAGCCCAGATCTAGATGTAAAAGATCACATTTTAAAATACATTTCTAAAGTGGTATATCTGGATGGGTTTCTGAGGTACCTGGTTTTGGGGGAGGGGGGGGCTCAGAAGCATAGGAAGGGAGGGGCAAGCCAGTGTGAGATTCACAGTTTCAGCGAAGGCAGGTAAGTATGTTTAAGTCCTTAAGTAAAAACTCTAGGGCAAAGTGTCAGCCCAGTTTCATTTTTCTTGCCCGAATGCATAGTGACGGGGCTCAACTTTGAGGACCTGTTTATTAAGGCACCGGTGTCTCTGTCCCCAAGTTACGACCACATAGTTTCCTTTCTCTAAACAAAAGCTCATTGGACATAAAATAACCCCTCAAAATCTGTTTCATCCCAGCTAATGTAACATTGGGACTGCAAAATGTCCCATTTGCTTTGCAAAGAAAAACTAATCCAGCATCAAAGTGCTGTGGCTGTATGAAGCCTGGCATAGCTGGAACCGTCAGCGCAGGCAGATATGCGCTTCGGGTAGGGAAAAAGTCCTGATGCCCCAGATGTTAGTGATACAGTGCAGAATTGTATAAGGATGAGGTGTACCATCAGTGTGATAAGTTACTGATGTTTAAAACAATGCTCAGACTTCCTACTGCTTGGAACATTACAGCTTCTAAACCCAGTTTATTTGACTGGCGTAATGTTTCTTAAGTTGTACCCGTGAATGCCTTTTTTTGCAGCCAGTACCCACCATACTATGGAAAGGGTACTTAGACTTTGCATAGCTGTATTGAGACTTAAAGCAAGTGGAAGTAGCTGCTATCTGTATGCTTTTCTTCTCCCTTCACCCCCGCCCCCCCCCCCCACACTTTTATCAAGCAAGCAAACTGAGTTGGTCTAAGTATTACTTTAACCAACTGTTTTCTTTGAATAGAGCACAGTACTGTTTTTGTTCCCATGTCACCTCTGTTGTTTAAGGATTTTTTCTTTTCTGGGAGGTGCAGTATGTTTTTAAAATGGAACATTATTTTCTCCAATTTTTCTCCTAATGGAAAAATATTAGTGACAACGATAGATATCTCTGGGAGGCTCTGGGAGTTGCGAAGCACTGTCTTTTGCCACCATAAACAGGTTTTGCTTGGTTTTTTTACTACCCAAGGTATGTCAGGCTGGATCTCAACAGTATCATTCTGCTAATAGAAATGGAGGGGATGATTTTTGTTGATTTCTCCCTTTCTCACCGCAGACCTCTGATTTTCTCCCACATGGGCCCTGGGGATCCCTGTCTCCCAGGAGAAGCATTTCCAGGACACCCATGGGCTGCAGCAAGAGGGGGAAGAGAAGGAAGTTCCTTTAGCGAATATTATTGTCTGGATCCAACCCACTGGAATTTGGCTTGGGGTAGTGAACATACCCCAAATAGGGATCATGTAATTTTTCCTAATTCTTTTTTCATTAAAGAGCAAAAGCAGAGTGAAGCTGGCTTGTCCAAAGGAACAATAAACCATGCTGGCTTCTGTTTCTTTCTGTATCTCTACACACTCTTTTATCTTGTATTATTTGTTATCCTGGCATTTGCTGTATACAAAATGCCCAGGTACATGTTGCGCATTTTGTGACATGCACAAAACTAGAACATGTTCATTTAGAAAATGTACGTCCTGCCTTTCAGCCACCAGTATGGCACTCACGGCAGCTTGCGACAATTAATATGCAGAATCAACAAATAAAACAAAATGCAGATCAAACGATGAGGCAATTACACAGTAGATTAAAAAGCAGCAGGCGAATAATAGAAATGAATGGCTATAATGGTATGCTAATGAATAATTTTTCTGATTTCTCTTTCTAACAGGATAATGAGTTGGAAAAAATCACAAGACGGTTTACCATAGAACTAGCAAAGAAGAGCTTTATTGGTATGTAATTTGACAACTTTTGGTAGAATATATCCTCTGTTCTTGCCACTCCCAACAAGTTGTAGCCGTTGCTTCGCATGCTCTCAGTAACTCACAGACCATACTGTAACAACTGTGTTTACTACCTCTGGGTACAGGAGTGCTTTACAATCTTAGTATGCCAACAAAGTTCTTATGTCGGTCATTTTGAGGCCTATTTGCCACTAGGGTTACCAACCTCAAGGTGGGGCTTGGAAGTTCTCCTGGAATTATGACAGATCTCCAGCCTACAGAGATTGGTTCCTCTGGGGAAAAATGGCAGCTTTGGAGTGCGCACTCAGTGGCATCAGATCCCCTGTTGAGCTCTCTCTCTCCCCAGGCACCACCTCCAAATCTCCAGGAACTTCCTATGCTGGAGTTGGCAACTGTCTCTGATGTTGTAAACCTTTGAGAGATGAGTTCCAGTGTAGGGTACCTTTCTCAGGATTGCACTGGAAATCATGTTCCACAGTTCTGCTATATACTTTTTGCTCTGCCGAGATGAGAATTGCATGCATTCGTCATGTGGACATAGTGTTGATTTATATAATGGCCTCGTGATGACTGATTTTTGCTCCCTTTCCTGATGTCCAAAACAATCTTACTTACTTTACACAGTTAGTGTGACGTGACAGTGGCCCTGGCACTCTTCCTCTATAGACTGGAGCTCCGTAAATTTAACAGCGTCACCCTCTTAAAATTGGCCAGGTTGATATTCAGAGCAATTTTGCTGCTCTTTTATTGTTGTTGTTATCCTGGTAAAAGCTGTGCCCATATTAAAGGAAGCTGAGGAAGGAAGTCAAGCTCCACCTCAAAGCAACTCCCAAACCAGTTTTTGTAATAGCTTTCCAGAATAAATACAGATACCAAAGGAATCTTACCTTATATTGTGTGTGTTCTTTCCAGCCTGTCATGCCCATATTAACTTGTACTGAAGCTTGAATTGCAAGCTCGAATGACGGCTTGCAAAATTCCCTTTATTGTGATCCGATGCCTTAGAAAATGTTCTTTGGTGTCTCATGGGCAGAGTGAAATGGGTGTGCTTATATCTCATCTCATGACGTGAACAAAATATACACAAGGATGCCTTATGAAAAGGAATTCAATCTCCAGTTTGGGAAGTGATGGAAACTGCTTCTGGCGCTGTCGAAACTCCTAAAGAAAAAACATTTCTAGAAATAAACTGCTAGTCATTCCCTGTATACTTTCAGAGAGTCCCAGAGACTGTGCTCAGCAGTAAAAGCGTAAGGCTGCATTTTTTCCAGAGCTAATGGCGACAAGCACTGAACTAAAGCTCAGCCCTCAATAGTAGCATTTTAATTGACAAACTTCTAACTGACGTGGATCAATTTTCCCTTTGTTGTTGTGGCTGCACCACATAGTAAAACGGCATCAGTATGCAGGAGGAGTTTAGAAGCATTTCAAGTTGCCTCTGAGACGGTGGCTGGAAAGTGAAAAAACTAATAAGCTGTTAATAGCAGTCAGCAGAAACATTAAGCCGTTGATAGCAGTCTGCTACTTTAATGCAGATCTTAGAAGTAAATGGAGATAAACAATACGGGTATTTGCATGCTGTGAATGTTCTCATGGGTTCTCAATCTTTCCAACAGGGCCTGGTATTGATGTGCCCGCTCCTGACATGAGCACGGGCGAGAGGGAGATGTCCTGGATTGCTGACACCTATGCCAACACCATCGGCCACTATGTAAGTTGTTCTGAGTGAAGGTTTCAGAATGAAGGCACGTACTTAGTCAGCTCATTCTGCCAGTTGAGTCAAAGTGTACTATTTCTGTAGTCTTAACTTAGTTCACTACTACTGTCATGGTGGGAGGGCTATGGCTCAGTGGCAGAACATCTGCTAGGCATGCCGAAAGGGCCTCTGTTCAGTCCCCAGCATCTCCAGTACAGAAGGACCAGGCAGGAGGTGATGTGAAGCACTTCTGCTTGAGACCCTAGAACAGGGGTCCCCAGTTTTTTTGAGCCCACAGGCACCTTTGAAATTCTGACAGTGTGGTGGGCACAGTGTTCCCTCTAAGCTGAGTTAGTGTGAGCTAGCTCACAGTTTTTTAGTCTCTGGCTCACCCATTTTTGTCTTCGCTCAGGAAGGAGGGCTTCAGAGCAAACTAATTCACGCAGCAGCCAAATTGCACACTCACAGCTTTAATGCCAGTAGTGAAGTAGAATTTTTGCTCACAAGACTCCACCGCTTAGAAGGAGCATTGGGCGCAGATACAGAATGGCTGCTGCTGGAGGCGGAGACAGTGCTGCAGGTTACCTTCAGTCACACCGCGAAGCTCCTTGTGCTGTGGTGGCAGCTGCTGCCAAAGCAGTGTTTTTAAAAATCTCTACAGCCAATCAGAAGCCTTGCTGGGCAAAAGCCCCATCCAGCCTTTGCTGACTTTCTAAAACACTTTTTTTTCCCAATAAATTTTTATTTTGTTTAACATTAACTAACAAAACTCAATATACTAAACAAATGACAGCAACCAGAATACAAATATTTCTGTTTGAATAAAGTATAACTAATGTAAGAACATATTGTTATGACGGGAGGGTTACAGTATCCGTATTCATATCTTTCAAAAAAACAATAATTTGTCATAGAAAGGGTTCCTTGGAACAATTTTACAATTCGATAAATAATTTACAATCGGGAACCAAATTGCCTGAAACTTTGTTTGTGAATTTTCTGTTAAATCTACAGTAACATGGCTGTACACAAAAAACTCCCAAAGTTTATTTTGCCAGTCGTAGAGAGATGGGACCTTTTCATTTTTCCAAAATTGAGCAAGTGTTATTCTCGCTACAGCTACAAGTATAGAAACCTGCCTTTTTGTGTTGTTCAAAACAATAGAAAATAAACCCATCTCTAAAATTATAGATTCCAAAGAAAAGACTAGCTTATATCCAGTAATTAAAAAAATTTGGGTTACAATATCCATCCAAAAAGCCTTTATTTTTGGACAAGACCACCAGCAATATGCATAAGATCCCACCTGTCCACATTTTTTCCAGCATTCTGCTGAATATTGCGGATTTATTCTATGGAAATGTTGGGGAGTATAATACCATCGGTTTAGCACTTTAAAAGTATTAAAACGAATACTAAATACTTTTGAGTCTGTATTAGGTAATGACCAAATCTCCTCCCAAACATCAATGGATGGAAGTAAAACACCATCCCGAAGCCATCGATTATGCAACCGATGACTTCCTTCTTTTTAAAAACACTTGATGGGCACAAAGAATGATGTCCACGGGTGCCATGGCATCCACGGGCACCACACTGGGGACCCCTGCCCTAGAGAGCCACTGCCAATCACAGTAGACAGTTCTGACCTCAATGGACCAATTGTCTGATTCAGTATAAGGAAGCTTCATGTGTGTGATGGGTTGGTGTATGCAGGATAGGGCAAAGATGGTAATTGTATTTCGACCAACTTGCAGCCTGATCCTGTGCTATGCATGCTTGGAAATAGTTGCTGCTTATTGGAGCTTACCCCCTAGCAGGTGTGCACAGTACTGCAGTTTTAGTTTGGGATGTACAAATGTGGCAAAAGTTGCTACCAGTTGTACTTCATGAGTTGACATACATCACACAGTAAAGCAGTAGTATTCCAGCTACTTTAGTAAGTTTTGAGGATCTTGCCCAGCTTTAAAACGAAGTGTGAAAAAGGTTATGGCTGCTTAGGACTTCATGGTACACCTCTGTATAGCACAGATAATTGCAGTTTGATGTAGTGGTTAAGTGCGTGGACTCTAATCTGGGAGAACCGGGTTTGATTCCCCACTCCTCCACTGGCAACTGCTGGATGACCTTGGGCAAGCCATAGTTCTGTTAGAGCTGTTCTCTCAAGGACAGTTCTGGAAAGAGCTCTGTCATCCCCACCTACCTCACAGGGTGTCTGTCATGGGGAGGGGAAGGAAAGGAGTTTGTAAGCCACTCTGAGTGAAGGGCGGGGTATAAATCCAATCTCTTATTATTATTATTTATTTAAAAAAATGAGCCAGGAACACAATGCAACCAATGCTCCCTCTAAGCTGTGGAGCCTTGTGACCAAAATTTCTACTTTGTGAGCTATCGGCATTAAAGTTGTGAGCAAGGAATTTGGCTACTGCATAAATTAGTTTGTTCTGGAGCCCTCCTTCCTGAGCTAAGACAAAAATGTGTGAGCCAGAGGCTAAAAGACTGTGCGCTAGCTCACGCTAACTCACCTTAGAGGGAATACTGAATGCAACTATGTGCTTGTGTGCTCAGATATACAAATTTAGGCACCAAAGTCTCGGGTAAATGGGCAGACTTCATGTAAGTGAGGTCCTTTGTAGCCTTGGCAACTGCTGGACTCATCAGGAAGACCGACTTCACAAATGTAACCGAAATGGATTGAGCTGTTTATTGAGAGAGTACAGGACTACACGGAAGCATAAGAAATTAGGAAAGGAATAAACGCCTATGGTCACATGGATATACAGTTGAGCTAGACTGCCTCATTTGGTTTTGCTACCACATAAGCCCTGCTGCCCGTTTTGTCATAGCTGACTATATAATGTGAGAAATTGAAGCAGGAGCCTTCCTATTGCTTCTCTCAGTCGGATAAGGAGCCGTCCTGCTTGTCTGCGTCTTCTCCCCTGATCCCCGTTCACATCATTCCAAGCTTGTACCGGCTCTATCCACTCTCAAGCCATGAGATTTCAAGGGGGGGGAATTCACTAGGTTTGGAAGGGAAGCTCTTCCCTTATTCCTAGTTAATAGTGGATGCATACACACAGCCACAGTCTTTTCATCTAACCCCCCCCCCCCGCCCAACAGTTTAAAGCATCCTGGATCGGTGAGTATAAATAGTCTTAGTGGATCCAGGCCATGAGGCATTCATTTTCCTCCCCATTCTCATGCAGCACAGGAAGCAGGAGGTGAAACTCTCTCGTGTCTCATGAAACTCTCTCATGACTAGTAAACAGCTTCCTGCTAATCTCAAGCCTCTGAAGTCTGCACTTGGAGGGCAGGTAGAGAGGCAGCCTGGGGAGATCCTCTGTGAGTTTGATGCTTCTAGCTTGCGGGGGGGGGGCACTTGGCACATTCCTCTCCCCTTTGCACATTGGACCCTAGGGAGGGATCTTTTCCCCCTTCCCCAAAGCCAATCTGCACACAACTTGGAGGGGGATGTATTAAAAGGAATGACAGGATTGCCCATTGGAAACAATGGGAGAGGCTTGAAGGCCCATTTGTTTTTGTTTTTAAAAATGACACCCTTGGGATGCCACCCATTCTGACAGATCAGCCAGCCAGCCACCAAGCTTGCATCCCTCTATGGGTCGTGCATGCCTGGAGTAGCCCAGTGGCAGCTAGCCAAAGGAGGTGGGAGAGTGGGGAGGAGGGGAGAGAAAGGGGAGTGCTGGCCTTGCTGATCTTCAGAGCTAGGTGAGCAAGAAGCTCCTCTTTTAGCCCTGGAGTTCAGCAGTCTTTCATTATGGTGCTAGGTGTAGAAGAACTTTCCCACGGTCCCCTTCGGTAATTCCGCCCCCTTCTCCTGAGTTACTGCAGATCAGGGGTTCTAACAGATGTGCTGTAGGAAAGCTAGGCAATGAAGTAAACTTTGACTGACGACAACTTATTCTGGAATAATTGGTTTGTTTGTTTGTGAGGTGCTACTGGACTTCTGTTCTGTTTTGCTACAAACTGCCATGGCCACCCATCTGGATCATGATAGTATATTGCAGTGTAACGGATGTTAAATTTCTGTTTCTGGAAAAGGGATGGAGAGTGTTCGATAAGGCCCGCATGAGTGTTGCTGGTTCCTGCTTGCTCATCTCTAACTAGTGAGACTCCGGTCTTCAAAAGGCAGTCCCCTGTTTTTGTCCCCCTTTTGGCAAAGTTGCTCAGTCTCCCCTGACTTGTCAGGGCTTGTGAAACAGTAGGCAGTCTTCTGCTTCTCGGCAGGCTTTGAGGACACTGAATTATTCATGCATGGGAGAGCTCTTGAATAATTCTGCCTCTCCTTTGGCTCCCTTGTGCTGAAGTGAGCTCTTTGGTTGTTCAGGGTGGCTATGGAAACAGTCTTCTGAACAGCTTCATGGGGTCTTTGTGCCTGTTCTTGAGGCCTGATGTGATAAATCCAGACTTGTTTGTGCAAAATAAATAAATAAATAAATAATTGGGGTTGCAAATCAATAAACTCAGCATAAGGTGTGTAAGCCGTAAGGAGAGCTAAGGCACAAAAAACTCCTTGGCCTGTAAGCATGTTAAGTTCTAATGCACTAAACTCTTCAGTATTCAGGTCAGCAAGCCAGTGTTTTTGTGCCATTTTTCTTTCCCTAGCAACTCGTAGCACTACCTCAGGTAGGGAGGGTATTGGTTCAGGCATTCGATGGCCAGAATAGGCGGCTCTTTATTATTGCATTAACTCAGCTTAAACTTTGGTGCCAACATTCAGATTTTAAAGCATCCATTGGAGGCAGTAGAATCTTTATTGAGAACTAGTGGTAGAAGAAGAGTAGATTTTTATAGCCCACTTTTCCCAACCTTAAAGAATCTCAAAACGGATTATAATCACCTTCCCTTCCTCTCCCCACAACAGACACCTTGTGAGGCAGGTGGGCTGAGAGAACTGTGACTAGCCCAAGGTCACCCAGCAGGCTTCATCTGGAGGAGAAGAGAATCAAACCCAGTTCCCCAGATTAGAATCCACTGCTCTTAACCACTATACCACACTGGCTCTTTAGTGGCAGTGTATTATCCTTCAGAAAGAGGCTCTCAGGCAACAAAAGAGTTGATGCCACGAATTGTTAGGTAGTCAAGTAAAGTGTCATAACAACTATAGCTGTAAACAAGAGCTGACGAATTCATTTGTTATAAGGGCTGGATCTGACAAATGTCACTTTGTCGTCCTGGATCATGTGGCCATAAAATGTAGCATGAGGAACTGGAGATACAAACTTTATAAAGATGGTTTCAGATGCCGAAGGCAATAGCAGGCTTGATTAGATTAGGTGTGATATGCAGAGATATCGGCATTGATAAATGGACAGAAAACCTAGGTCTCAATTTGGTACAGGAGGATTCAGTCCAGGAGGATGCAAAGAATAAATGGGAATATAAAGAAGTGAGCAGGGATTCACAGAAGTTCATACCGATCACAGATTTTGTTTGTCTTTAAATTACTACTGGACTCTTTAAATTGCTACTCTTTCTGCTGCTATTAGAAACCAACAACATTCAAAAACCAGTGGGGAAACATTTTAACCTTCCAGGACATTCCGTTGCTGACCTAAGAGTTGCTATTCTTTTACAAAGGAATTTCAAAGGGAGATTAGAAAGAAAGGCTGCTAAATTGCAACTGATAATGAAGTTCAAGACAGTGCATCCTCCTGGACTGAACTGAGACCTAAGTTTCTTCTCTCGACCAATACCTGCTATTGTCATTTGGAGTCTGAAATCACTTCACTCTCCAAGATATAAGGACAGATGAACTCACTTTCTAGCTGTATCTGAAGAAGTGAGCAGTGACTCACGAAAGCTCAAATTTTGTTAGTCTTTAAGGTGCTACTGGACTCTTGCTCCCTTCCACTAATAAAGATTGCAAGCTGTTCTGTTAAGTTTCTTTTCCCGCTGTCTGTTAGAGGTGGAAAGGGGGAATCTCTCTCTCTGGCTCTTTCACTCCCCCTCCCTCTCTCTCTGAAGAACTGTGCACATACATGAGAGCTTATACCTGGAATAAAACTTTGTTGGCCGTAAAGGTGCCAAGGGTGTCTGTCTGTCTGTCTCTCTCATTCTTTCCCTCCTTTCCTCCCAAAGGAGAAGGGGGAGGAGCACTCATTGAAGGAAGGGAGGCTTGGCTTTCTTTCTCTTTGCAAAGCAGAGGAAGCAGGATAGGAGAGAGCTGGGCAAAAGTGAGCTGGAGTGCAGGAAGCAGGCAAGAGCCAGTTGCTCATGGGCCAGGTAGGAGCCCTGCAGGGGCGATTTCTGGCCCACGGGCCATATGTTTGACACCCCTGCAGTGTAACCTCTCTCACTCAAGCCTTCAAATCCTCTTGTGTGTTAGTGGCAAAGCACATATACTCTACTTGGAGTGAATATCTTAAGCACAGTTAACTGATTTCTTAAATTCCTATATAAGCTTGTTGAAACTTGAAACGGTCGGCTAGTACAAGCTAATGCACTGTTTAAAATATATTAAATTAAATTCAGCATATATTGCTCCACTGTTCTCGGTATGACAGTCCCCATAAGGAACTATTTCAAAAGCTCTCTTTATCCCCTGACTATTTGATCAGTCCTTCTTTCTGTCGGCATTTACTGAGTGATACTAAGCAGGAGATTACTGAGGCTGTAGCCGGTTTTTTGGCGGGTATTCTTAAGTCCAAACTTGACTAAGTATGACTGTATGTGTAAATTAACCCTTTTCCATTCTGTAAACCCTTTTCCATTCTGTAAATACTTGATTATATATGTTATGCCATTAAAGGTCAGGATTGAATTGAAAAAAAATATTAAATTAATATAAGTTCAGCTGTTTCCTGGGTTGTGATACTGTAACTTACTCAGACGTCTCATGCAGCCCCTGTAACATTTCAGAAGTGGAGGCTGGGTGGAAGGGACACAGTATAATAGCTTGCAGGAAGGAGTGACACTAGGATGTGGAACAGTTCCATTGTCCTGTCCCCATACGTGACCTCAGCATTTCATTTGGAACAACATAGGATTATGATGATGCACAAGTGGCAGTTACACATGTCTTATAACATCAGAATTGTTCTTACAGTTAAGGGTTACCGTATTAAAGTGAGCCAAGATCCATTTAGTCCAGTCTTGACTTCAAATGGGGCCCTCCAGGTCATTCTGTAAGCTAACAAATAGGATGTGATGATCATCCGCTGTTCTAATGCTAGTGCCTTGTATTTGCTGGATGAATTCTGCCGGAGGGGTGTGTGTGTGTGTGTGATTTCACGGACTTCTCTTTTCATGTTCTTCCTGAGAGTCCCACTGGACTGGAAAGTGAGGAAGCCATGTTCCACCGACGGGAAACCTTTCCATCTGTGGAAATCCTGTGGTGCATCCTAGACGGTATCTGGTATTCAGAGTTGTACTGTCTCTATCCATGGAGGTTCCTTTTAGCTATTATTAGTATACTTGCCCTTCATGAACTGGGCCTGGATCCTGTGGATTCATTCCACTATCAGAGGTGCTTTTCTCTGGCAGTCACAGCCTTACCCTGATGCAAGAACCTTTTCATCTTGCATCAGGAGAAGGCTTCTACCACTGGTGGAAAGCACCTCCCCTAATAGAATGGGTGTTTGAGATTTAGCCCTCTTTTTTGTATCCTTTTTAAAACTTCTCAACTAGGCTAATCAAATCCTGTATCCTATGGAGTATTAACTAGTTCTGTGTACAAAAAAATCTTTCTACACTTGAGACTGTGATGTAAATATAATATATTTTATGTACTATTAAGAAGTCAATGCCAGCTAGGTTAATAGTTTGACTGGAGTGCAAATAACACTTCCCTTCACAGAAGTCACCTATGTCAGAAAGCATGCTGTGAGTCAAATCTACCTATCATTGCAGCCTTCAGCAGGAGTGTACTTTGATGGAAAATACACTTTGAAAAAGTTTTTTAAAATGGTATCAAGATTAAAATTCAGTAGCTCTCCCCCAAGTGGCAGTTGTTCAGTGTTCTAGTAATCATTCCTCTGATCATTAATTAAATGTGTTTTACCTTGATAGGGAAATGCTTTCAAATTAATGAAAATACAGTATTGTTAGTGAACTGAAGTGGTGTTTGAAGAGGTGTCTAGGTATTTCCTTACCTTTAAGTCGTTCTAAAATTCATTTGGCAGGTCAACATTAAAATTCATGGGCATCTGTCAAAACGTTCTATAGAAAACTCTTTAACTTCCTTTATTGTCTTGCAGGATATCAATGCCCATGCCTGTGTTACCGGAAAGCCAATCAGCCAAGGTGGCATCCACGGACGTATATCTGCCACAGGCCGTGGTGTCTTCCATGGAATCGAGAACTTCATTAATGAAGCATCCTATATGAGCCTCTTGGGAATGACTCCAGGATTTGGAGATAAAACATTCGCCATCCAGGTACTCAGTGTAGAACAACCGCCACACTGGGGAGGAAAGTGGGAAATGTATCTTTGAAGAAATTCTTCACTGATCCTTAACTGATGCTCATCAGACAAAAATCTCAATAGCCTTCTGCCAACAGTACTGTCTTGTATGCTCTTAATTCTCAGTCACGCGAGCTGGTTAAGTTTTGAGGGATTTTGAGCAAAAGGTGTGGACACATTCCCAGCACTCTGTAAAATCAAGGTTTCACCAAGTTATTTTATTCATGTATACCCCCCGTCTCTCCTCAGTAGGGAACAAATGCAGCTTGCAACATCCTCCCCTTCTCCATTTTGTCCTCACAACAACTGCATGTGTAACTCTGTATGTGGTGTGTTAATGGCCCAAGTTCACCCAGCAAGCAAGATAGGAATTCAGACATTGCACGTGACCTGAGTTGTTTGAGGCATGCACAAATGCCAGCTACGACTTTCACAAACTCATGTCTCGTAACAAAAATCCATTATATTCCAAGATGGGTTCCATCTGCTCCTGGACACTTCAGGCTTCGTGAGGCAGAAAGTACCATGTTGTCAGGCCGACCTAAAAGTATACTTCTGAACAATCACTGTTCACCCAAGCGGGTTTTGAATCTTGCTATGGCCAGAGTGAAGCTTCTGTCATGTCCAGAATGTTGCTTTTAGATGCAGTGTTCTGTTTGGAGCCATGGCTGTGTCAAGACTTGATGCTGACAGTTGTTGCTGCTATAATTATACTAATGAGGGAGCTGTCTAAAAACTATTGTATTTGTCCAATTAATTGAGCTGAGGCCCGCACTGACCCTGTGGGAAAGCAAGAGGAAGCTAGTACTACCACTGTTTGGAATGTTTGTGTTGGCAAGAGCTGAAATGGATTGGGCACGTGCCCAAATCTAAATAGTTGACTGAAATCCTGGACCAACCCCCCCCCCCCCCCCCCGGAAAAGTAATCAAGGAAACACGGAGGCATCATCTCTGGCCTGAAATAAGAAGACCTTTTGATTTTGAGTTTCTTCTAAAGTTCCTAAAAGATGGTGTGTACAGCTGCTGCAGTGTTACTATAACATATGTTGATATTATCGTGCCAACGTGTAGGATTGTGGTCCGAAACCAGGTATGCTCTTCCAAACACAAGCACGTCTATAAAATGCCATTGTTCTCTCTCATCCTAATTCCAGCACTACGTTGAGTTTGACGTTAGGGGAGGGTTACTTGCCAGTTTCCCATGCTGGCAACCTTGGGCACATATTTGATGTCCTGGCCTCTCGTCTGTTGAGCCTGGCATTCCAGTGGGATGGTTGTCTCTTGGGCAGGTGGTAAACACAGGTGGGCCAGGCAAAATCCAGCTTCCCCCCCTCCTCCAGTTTAAGTAGTTAGAGAACAGTGTTTCAAACTGTTCTGGGAACATGAATAGAAATGCTCTCAATTTTGACTTGATGGAAGCCAAGCAACTTGCTGTATCCATAAGTGAGTGGTACTGAAATTGATGGCCTTCTATCGAAGATACGGTTGAGTGTCATGCCATTGATACTACAAGCCATGCTGACACAGGTGACTGTAACCAGTATGAGTACTGTGTACCTTATCTCTTCAGTTTACTTGTGGAGCAGTTTTTAAGCTGTGCTGAGTTTAATTCCCTTCTCTTCTTTTAAACAGGGATTTGGCAATGTGGGGCTGCATTCTATGCGGTATCTGCATCGATACGGTGCGAAATGTGTGGCCATTGGGGAGAAGGATGGTGCTATATGGAATCCCGATGGACTTGACCCAAAGGAGTTGGAGGATTACAAATTGGTATGGAAAATGTAGATTATTTGTTTTATTGCAGAGTTGTGCAGCATCGGTGCATTAAAAGCTTGCCAGCCGGAAGGCTATTAGGATAAAACATTTTAGTGTGTGTTACAGTTAATGAAACTTGAGCTAGACTGTGTACTGAGTGGAGAGGGGCAAATTGATTGATGATAACTTGTTAGTGGCTTCCCACCTCGTTGGAGACACTGAAATTGATTTTTTTTGTATTTTGGGGGGTTAGGAGGACTTTGAATGCAAGCACTTGGTGCTTTAAGAAAACGGTTGCTGGTATTAATGTGAACAATGCTTGCTAGTTAACGTTCAGTCCCTGTCAGAGCACGGCCCAAACTTTTGCTCCTGAATATCTGGCTTCTCAAAACTTTTGATGAAAGAACACTTCCTTTTTTAAAAGAATGATACACAGGCACTGATGTCTTTCCCCAGCTGCTAAAAAGATTGAAAGGAAGGGGGAAAGCTTAAAATAATCCTGAATGTCTGGGATTTGTTGCATGTTTGGCTTGTATTTTGAAAACTATGGCAGCAACTGCAGCTTCTTCCACTAAAGTGTTGAAAAAAATATAAAGTTTTGGCATAGGAGCATGCGCCTTAAATGGAAGCCTCTGTTGTATTACAATACCTTTTTTTTCATGTCGAAACAGCAACATGGATCCATTCTCACCTACCCCAAGGCACAGGCCCTGGACTGCCACATCCTCGAAGCCGACTGTGACATCCTCATCCCAGCCGCCAGTGAAAAGCAGTTAACAAAAGCCAATGCTCATAAAGTCAAAGCGAAAGTAAGAGGAGCACACAAATTAAAAGTTTGGCAATAGGACCTTAAATTGTGAACGCCCTCCTGTAAACATGGAGGAATTATGGAACATGAATGTAAACTTTTCGTTATTTTTTTACCCCTTCTCAGATCATTGCTGAAGGTGCTAATGGGCCCACAACTCCTGAAGCAGATAAAATCTTCTTGGAACGGAATATCATGGTTATTCCAGTAAGGTTCTCTTATGTACACTGTAAGCTTGTAGAAGCATGTGCTTCCTCTCTCCCTTGATATCGTGCCAATGATTTTCACTAGAGGCGCTTGTTAAAAGGGGGACATGCGCCTAGAGGACAAACATTATTCTGCCCAGTATAAAAATCCACATACTAAATAGTGTCTTGGATCCTGGTGGGGTAGATTGGGCTGCAGTGGGAGGGGGAGGCCTGCTACTACATGACAGTTCATGGGAACGTGTCAAGCTTTTATATGGGGGAGAGGATCTGGCTCATCCCATTGAAAGGTAAAATTTATTTTGTACAGTTAACACACTGGCCTCACAGTTCAGACTAAGGACAAACTTCCTTTGCCATCAAGAAGCACTTGAACTTGGCCACCAGGCTACTGTGCATGTTGCACTGTAATTAAACTCCACAACTGTAGTAGCAAATGGATTATGGACAGTACTGTAGAGACCACCCTGCTCAGAAGAAAGTTCAGGAATACACGAGAAGGGTGGCGTAAGTAGCTCATCCTGGAAGTGAATTCAGAACGTGATAGCATCTTAAGTTGCGCAGTCGCGTTTATGCTTTGAATGGCTGAAATGGCTGTAAGCAGACAAGCATAAATGAAGGTGACCAAGAGCCATTAATGCTTTAAAATAATTGGCCCGGCGACTGCCAGTCTTGGTTTCTCATCCTCCCATTCAAAACCTAACTACTGCCTCTTCATAAACACCCATAGTCCCTCCCGCTTTCCATCCCGGGTCAGTCCACTCCTTCAGGCGTCACTGAGCATGATTGAATGATGATATCGTCAAGCTGGTGTAGGGGGGATCTTGAAAAAGTTACCTTCTGTTACCTGGTAGTGGGACCTGAATTGAAATGTGTGCCTCTGGGATCATTGGTTGTGGCTTCTGTTCAGTCCCAAATGGGGATGGTGCAGTTGCAGGCCAGCCGCAGAAGAGCTAACAAGCTTTCGAAAAGATCTTTCTAGAGCCTTGGACTGCTCCTCCCCGCCTCCATCTCAGTGGGTGCAAAGCAAAAAAAGACTGAGCGCTCCTTCAGTAGCATCGGCACCAACTCCATTGACCTCAATATTGAGTGCGCCACTGGGGTTAACCCCTTTGGCGTTGAAACTGCCTTCAAAAACGCCAAAGAAGGTTAAACATCAGGATCGATCCCCCACTACCCAACACCAACTGTCAAAATCTCGGTGTCAGGGCTCTGTCTCTCCTCGATGCCGATCATCCCTGTCTCCAGAAGCGACACCCACCTCCCCATCTTAAGGTCAAACTGTTGCCTTGGAGCTGACCATCATCACCAGCCGAACACCACTGCGCCTGATCCCTAGAACGCCATCTCCAGCCAGCTGTCGACACCGATCTCTGGTTCCATCTGATGGTGACGTTTATGAAGTCCCACCTCACCAAGACGAGCCAAGAAGTGACAAACAACAAGTTCCTCAGCAAATTCCACAACAACCACCCTGGTTTCCCTTCCCTATGATGTCATCACAACGGCCATCTTGGAAACAGCAGGGACGATGCGTTCCTTTTCCATGGTCTACCTTTAATCCTAAGGACCAATGAAGGTCCAAAGATAAACGGGCGCTGTGACGAGTATTCATGGGAGATTCTGCATCTCTTCTGTCAGGACCAGAAGAACATATGAAACCAGATTCAGATGTTGAATCTGAGAATGTATCTCTCCCGTCACCTGAAAACACAATTGGAGATCCTTCGGCACCCTCTCCAACTGAAGACCTAAAATTATATTCTGAAAAGCTAATCCATGTGGCCAAGTAATTGGTTTCAAATATATGTCTACAGAACCACAGTCAATAGATCCCATTATGTGAAGGTCCTTTACACTCCAGAGTCCGGCCCCGTCACACTGCCTCTGCTGCAAAGCATCTGCGATGTTGCCATGGGTATTTGGGCTAGACCCACATATACACTAGCTTCAGTGAAGAGACTGGAAAATGTATATAAAATAAGAGAAGATGGAGCCAGCTACCTCTTCCAATATCCACAGGCTAATTTGTCAGTCTCAGAAGTGCTTCCTGCAAAGGGTAGAGCTGGGACACATTCTAAACGCTTAGATAAAGAAGGATGCTGCCTGGACGTACTAGGAAGTATATTCCTCTGGTGCAGTGGGACTGCATGTCTCCAGTTTCACTGCTGTAGTGGGCCGGTGCCAAATATTATTGTGGAACTGTATCAGTCAATTTGTAGATTCCCTACCCGAGGATAAGAAACCCCTAGCAAGGATATTACTCCTCAAAGGCCAGAAGTTAGGCAGACAACCGCTAAATGCAGCCAGACATGCAGCTGACTGTCACAGCAGAGCCGTGGCATCAGGAGTCACCCTGCACAGGCACTCTTGGCTAAGATCCTCAGCTCTTCCACAGGACGCTAGGGCCAAAGTGTTGAAGATCTTCCACTCAAAGGTCAAGAGCTATTCAGCACCAAAAACTGATGGTGTCCTATATCGCATCCAGAAGAATAAACTCACCACTAAGTCGTTGGGCCTAATATCCTCTGCTTCTCAGCCATATAGACAGAGATACTTTCCGAGATCCAGTCAAAGGTACCAGCCTACTAGATCAGGCCACCCCCAAACCCTAACCAAATGTACAGATTGTTTCAAAACCAAAGCACCCAGGGCACAAAAACCCTTAGATCAAGGGGTAAACATTCCAACCACACCCCAAGGGAACAACACCCCGGGGGATCAGCTCCGGCCTGACTAACAAGATAAATTTTCTTTTTGGACCAGTTGTCCCATTTTTCGCAAGTTTGGCTGTCGATTACTGATGATCCTTGAGTTATCTTGGTAATGGATAAAGGTTATTTCGTTGAATTTGATGCCATGCCTCCGCTTCACCTTACAGTGCCTTCCACATCATCTCCACGTCTCGTCCTGTCTCAGGAAGTTTCTTCTCTCCTTTCCAAAGGGGTTAAATGTCAATTCCCCTCTGAAGACAATGGCAGGAGGGTTTTCTTTGGATTCTTTGCCATGAATAAAAAGGATGGTGGGAAAAGACCCATATTGGACCTCAGAGCCCTCAAGAAGCACGTCAGAGCGTCCAGGTTTAGGGTGCTTTCCCTCCAGGACTCATTACCTCTCCTGCAGCCAGATTCATGGTTTGCTGTCCTTGACTTAAAGGATGCGTATTTCCACATTTCAATTCTGGAGTCTAGCAGGAAGTTCCTTGGGTTTACCTGTGATGGTCAGGCCTATGAATACACAGTCCTTCCATTTGGTTTAGCTACAGCACTTAGGGTGTTCACCGTGTGACTCTGTCATAGTATCCTAGCTAAGACTAGGGTTGTATTATTTACACCTACCTTGACGACTGTGTTTTTGTTAGTAATTCGAGGGAGGGGCCCTTTCATGACCTTCAGCTGGCACTCTCCGTACTGCAGAATCTAGTTTTTTTCATTAATTGGGAGAAGTCTCCGTCTCAACCAGTCAAGTTTATTGAGGCTGTTTTAGACACTTCCCTGGCCAGGGCCTTCCTCCAGAACAGAAGAGCCCTGGCCATTCTTGGTCTGGCTCAGAGGCTCTCCAGCAACAGATTTCAGTCTTCTAAGGTCATTCAACCTTACACACACTAGATGTCAGAAGAGCACTTCGATTTTATTTAGAACGCACAGAACAGTTTAGAAGAGCCAAACGGCTGTTGGTTTCAAAGGGGTTAACAAAGGGAAATCAGCATCACCGTCCATTTCTAGATGGGTGGCGAGCAGTATCGAAGTGGCGTATCTTGTTGACATCAGAGCACATTCCATCAGAGCTCAAGTTTCTTCGGCAGCTTTCTCACATGGCACCGGATAACGTGCAGAGCCACCACCTGGTCGACAACATCCACGTTTATGCGACACTGCTCCGTGAATGTGGATGCTCATAAGGAGGCATCGGCGGGAAAAGCAGTTCTTCAATCGATCTTCCGCTAATCAGCCCCCACCCACCTCCTTGATGAATGAGCTTGCTAGTCTCCCATGTAGGACTGCACAGAAGCCATGATGATGGAAACGGGGTTGCCCTTGCCTGTAACCGTTGTTCATTGAGCGGTCTTCTGTACAGGAACATGTCCCATGGAGAGCCAGTTTGGTGTAGTGGTTAAGTGTGCGGACTCTAATCTGGGAGAACCGGGTTTGATTCCCCACTCCTACACTTGCACCTGGATGGATCATTTTGGGCAAGCCATAGCTCTGTACCAGCGGTTCCCTCAAGGACAGCTTGGGAAAGAGCTCTCTCAGCCCCACCTACCTCACAGGGTGTCTGTTGTGGGGAGGGGAAGGGAAAGGAGTTTGTAAGCCGCTCTGAGACTCCCTTGGGGAGTGGAGGGCGGGGTATAAATCCAAGCTCTTCTTCTTCTTCCTCCTTTCCCAGCTGTGGGCTGTTTACCATTTCAGGTCACTCGTAATCCTTACTGGGGCGAAGGGAGAGCTGAGGGGTGACTGCTTGCCCTGCCCCCCTTCACGTGACCCTTTGGGTGGAAAACGGGCGATGCTCCCTCTAAGCTGCGGAGTCCTGTGAGCAAAAATTCTACCATGTGAGCTACTGGAATTAAAGTTGTGAGTGAGTGATTTGGCTGCTACATAAGTTAGTTTGCTCTGGAGCCTTCCTACCTGAGCTAAGACAAAAATCTGTGAGCTGGAGGCTAAAAAACTGAGTTAGCTCACACTAACTCAGCTTAGCGGGAACACTGGAAATGGGATGCAATGAGATGGGCAGGGAAGAGCACGCAAAGGCTCTAGAAAGATCTTTTAGAAAGCTTGTTAGCTTTTTGTGGCTGGCCTGCAATTGCACCGTCCCCATGTGTGCCTGCACAGAAGGCCACTCGATGAACAGTGGTTACAGGTAAGGGCAAGCCTGTTTTACAGCCGTTACTCATTGATTAATTTTCAGCCAGCTTACTGTTACTTTATTTTACTTCATTTATACCCCAGTTTGCTCCCAAATGGGGGAACCAAAGGGGCATTCGCTGTTCTCCCCCTCCTCCATTTTAACCCTTGAGGATTCTGGACCCTTCTATCGAATTACAATGATAATGATTTCTCTTCTGCATGTTGCTATTCCAAATCACTTCATTTGCAGTCGTTTTAGAAACCATAAGAGCGCACGAATAGGTGAGAAGTCAATTTCAAAACATTTTGTTTCTGTACAGGATCTGTATTTAAATGCTGGTGGTGTAACAGTGTCCTACTTCGAGTGGCTGAAGAACCTGAACCATGTCAGCTACGGTCGTTTGACCTTTAAGTATGAAAGGGATTCAAACTACCACTTGCTCAGTAAGTTGAACTGCTTCTTTACTTCATCTGGGGGAAATGCAGCAAACTCTCTTGACCTGCATTATTTCTTAAGCTACCAGGCTAAGGTGAAACCCAGAGAGATCTCTCTAGTTCCTTGTGATGATTGGTAATCTAGCCTCCAACAGCTAGAGCTTCTCTTTTGGCTTATTTCTAATGCGTTCTCATGTGGAATAATGCAGTGTCTGGAAACTTTATTTTATTTATTTTTATTTATTTTTCAAATTTAAACCCCGTCCTCCCTGCGAACAGGCTCAGGGTGGCTCACGAGGGCACAGTGTGCCATATCCAATACAATACAAAATAAAACATTTAAAATCCAATAATTTAAATACATTAACAACAATAAAAGTTACAGTAAAGTGCTTCCAATCATTGTAATAAAACGTTCAGATGGCTTCAGGGTTGGAGTACGGCCTTCCACGGCCGTCGCGCTTGGGCTGCCCCCCCTAAAAACCCTGAAGAATGGAAATTTCAGTCTCCAATGGAAAGTTATTAGATACAATGACTTTTGAGTTCCACCTTCTCCTGTGGTGGTTTTCTGCATCACCAGGTGAGAAAATCTGAAGCAAATTAGTTTAGATATATGTTAGCCTTGGTGTTAGGTGCCCTGTGAAGTCCTGTGTCAATTCTGACTGGGCTGTCTCCTCTTTGGTTAGGTTTGTGTTCCTAGAATTTGCTCTTGTGTCTAGAAACACGGACTTGGGCCATAGGGGCGGTACAAGCGGAGTTGCGCTAGACGAAGGCGATTGTCCTACTTTGCACTGTAGCCTTCTGAACCCCCTGAACCGGAGGACCCACAGGAACCGAGGGGGGATTGATGAGAATCTCCCTCCCTTCCCGTGTAAATGGAAACGCTGTGCGGCAAGAGGAGCGGCTGTTATGCCAACAGTATAGCAACGTAGGATCCAACCTGTACTGTGTGGCAGCTGGAAGCAGTTTGCCGTGTCCGTGTTCTTGGAAGCAGATGTATTTTGGCAGTGCACTGGGGAGCCCCCTCATAAGAATTTGGCTGCATCTTGAGCTTTTCTACAGTAGTAGCAACAGAGGAGCAGTTAGACCTGTAGCATGGAAAGCATTTTTAAGCAATGTGTTAGAAGTAGCTGAGTCTGTACTTCTGTTGAGATCTGCCTTCTGAGTGAGACTAAATCTGCATACTGCTGGCATGTCCTGCGGAATACACTGGAGTTTATTTCTGAGTTAAACGTGGATAGGGTTTGTACTGTGACTGTGACAAGTGATGTTTGTTTAAAGGCTTTGGAAGGCTAAAACGATGTTGCTCTCTTCAAGGTTAACTGAATTTGTTGCTTTTTCCTTCCAGTGTCAGTCCAAGAAAGCTTGGAAAGAAAATTTGGGAAACACGGTGGAACTATTCCAATTGTGCCTACTGCCGAATTCCAGGATCGGATATCTGTAAGTAATCTGAGATTTTGCCCAGCATAGTATCCATAAATCTGCATAACTGAGAAACTGTAGAGGTTTTTTTGCTTCAGTACAAAAAGAAACTTTTCTCTGTGTGGCTACAAAGCTAACCTAAGTATACCTTGAGTCCAGTGGCACCTTTAAGACCAACAAAGTGTAATTCTGGATATAAGCTTTGGTGTGCATGCACACCTTTTCAGTGTACCTTAAGTGTGCATGCACACAAAACGTTAATACCCAGAATTATCTTTGTTGGTCTTAAAAGTGCCACTAGACTCAAACTTAGTTCTCTCGCTTCAGACCAACACGGCCGCCCACCTGGATCTCAATATACCTTGCTGTTTATAGAACCAAGCAGTGTAATGATAGAGTAACATAGTTCTGAGCAGTATATTTTACTAGATTATAGTTCTAACTTGAGACCGCAATGATGACACCTTCTAAATTTCTGCTCCAAACGGTGTATATTTACCAACATAGTGTCCTGCAGTGGCACTGCATGATGTATGCCGCTTCTGTTTGGCTCACAGTTATGAAGTCCATAATCAGCCATTCATTCAGTTCCCTTTGTTCAGTTGCCTTTCCTGGCCTGTAGTGAAAAAAAACATACATGGAAAAACCAAGCAAGGTCATACCAGCTCAGTCCCTTCAACAATGGTATTTGAACACGTGACTGAACACATGGCTGATGTCAGATTGCAGTTCCTTTCAGTGCGAGTCCTGCAACACAACAGCACGTGTGTCTTTTAAGGTGCCATGAGATCCTCCTCTGTGTTTCAATACAGGGTGCGTCTGAAAAAGACATTGTTCATTCTGGATTGGCCTACACCATGGAGCGTTCTGCCAGGGTATGTATTGTACAGACACAGTGGCGGTGAAGAGTGTGTGGAATAAAGCTTCCAAGTGTCAGCTTAGGCGTTATGAACATGCCAGGCTCCTCGTTAACTATCTGCAGTTCTGCACAACCGTCCTAATGAAAGAAGCCTGTACGCTCTGTCATCTGTGGTGTAGATCTTGACACCTCTTCCAGAATCTGAATGCCCCGAAACCTAGACATTTGAACGGCAGAAAGACAAAGGGCCCACTGAATTTAACAAATCTGCAATGTCCTACTTTACTGGCTACCTCAAGACATTTTATAAAATGAATACAAAGCCCAAGCTAATTCTGATCTGTGATGTGTCGTCCAGTAGCTTCCCCAAGTCAACATTCAGCATAACCATGCGTGTCTTCTAAAGAAGAGTTTAGTCAATCTTGTGCACTTAGTGATGGTTTGTTTGTTTGTGTGTCCTCTAGCAAATCATGCGCACTGCCATGAAGTACAATCTAGGTCTGGACCTGAGGACGGCCGCCTACGTCAATGCAATTGAGAAGGTCTTCAAGGTGTACAACGAAGCTGGGCTGACCTTCACATAAAACGGACGGCCATCCACCTCCATCTGGCTCCCTGTTGCATATCCTCTTCAGAAAGCTTATCACAAGTTTACATAACCACATGAATCCCTTTCCTTTCTCACTTCCTTATAGTGGATATGATTTTCAATTAGCTTTCTGTCAGAGCTAGTCCTTTTTTATAATAAAAGAAAAAAAACCCCACACGGATTTAGGGCTTCATGCTGAGACATATCCCTAAAGATAGATAACTCATTCGTCTGCATGTTGCCGGGGGGGGGGGGGGGGGGAGAAGATTGGAGTGTTTTTCATCTTGATATTTTAAGAAAGGTACCTTTGTATTGTACGGTTTTGTGGTCTTGCCACAAAAGGCAACTTAGCGAAGCTTCAGATCCACACATGCAGTGTCCTCTTGGAGCAAAACAGCAAACTGTTCATGCACTTTCATCTCAAACGATGTAACCCTCTTAGCTTTAGCACTTTCTGAGTAAAGGCCTTGTAGGATCAATGCAGTGGCATTATCAAAGACAGAACAGGCCTCCTGCAGGGAATAACGTCAATAGGATTCTAATTTTTACACATTAACAGAGCCAGAGGCCTGGTTCTCTTTGGCAAGTATGTTGTTTTGTTTTTCTTTTCCTTTTTACAATCTCTGCTCCTGTTAGATGACCTTTCAATCATGTACTGGGCCTCAACTTGACTCACGGGCACTGCATGGTGCGCTTATAGAGGACGGGTTGCAGGAGCTCATATGTTTATAAGCTGGAGCAGTATCATTGTACAGGCACCCAGTGGACTGCCCTCTCTTGTGTTTTTAAATTGCATCTCTGCATAATCCAGTTAGCTTTTTTTAAAAAAAGAGAGAGAAAACGTGTCCTTAAGCATAATCTCACTTAGGTAGTCCAAAGAATTTGAGCAATGTTTTCCTCTCCTTAGTTTGTGTGTTTCCCAAGGCTTGTTTAGCGTTGGCCGTTGCCTCAGTGAACGATTAAAACCGAAATCATTGGCAATGAAGGAGTCACAGGCAGCGGCTGCCACAAACCTTGTGTCGTGTCCTGTCACGCTGACTTGGTTCTTTCCGTTTGGAGGTTTTTTTGCATCGTCTGAACGCAGCTGCATTTAATAGTGAGGGGCCTCGAAGCAAGATTGGATCACATGTTTGCCGGATGGCTTTTTTGACGAGTTCTGCTGTCCGGAGGACTCCTCTATAGTGCCAGATGTATTTATGTAACTGATATGAATGTTTTTTAAAACAAACCTAAAGCCCTCCCAGGAACTCATGCCTTTTTTTCTAGCTACTTTGTAACTCATGACATAGCCTGGCAATGAAAGCAATTAAAACTTGACCTTTCCAAACACGGGCTGGATTCTGTTTCTTACAGCGTTTGCCTGACATGTCTTGGGGGGGGGGGGGGGGGGGGCTGGAAGTGTCTTGGTCTAAATGAAACAAAGTGGGGTTCAGACCTCAGCTGAGCATATTTTTAGCGCCCGCCCCCCCCAATTGCTGTGGCATAGCACGAGAGTCTCCATTCCTAGGAGCACGTCTACAAATTAGGTGCAGTGACTCCCTGGTTTTGCTTCCATGCAAGTTGCACGTATGCTTCCTGCAGTGACAGCAGAAAGAGCAACTTTGGGGTTGCTTGAGCTGCTTTGTGGTCTTGGGCATCTAAGGATTGCTACTCTGCACTGCATCAGAAGGTATGCCTAACTGGACACTATGTGTTTGATCACATGCCCTGGAGAAGACCGCCAGCAGATGGTTGTCATCAACCCATGGTGCCCCATCATCTTGCAAGCGCTGATCTTCATTCAATAAATTTTAAAGCCATCTGTGCTGGAGACACCACAGTAAAGTTCCCATTCATGTATAAAGGGGCTGCTTTCCTTGCATATTTGCAGCTCTCCTGCCCAAATTATGCATATGGGGACTTCAGTCTTTCATATACGATCTCCTTGGGGGTCTTTTTGTACACTCTTGTTCCTGCTTAATATTTCTGTTCTAGTTTCCCTTGCAGGTCGCTACCTACACTGTCAGTGAATGACAGTTCTTTGGTTAGACGAATATCTCTGTTGTAACGGTCATCTGAGCAGCAGTCCCCTCTTGGAATTTTTTCCAAAATAATTGGCATGGAGTTTCATCTGGGACCTTGTTAATAAGTCAGTTCAGTAATACTGTTCGTACTGGAATGGGGATGTAGAACCTTTGTGTGCATTTCCAGCAGCAGAGAGACATAACATAAGTAGAGCCCTGCTGGACCAGAGCAGTGGTCCACCTGGTCCGACATCCTGCCTCACACAGTGGCCAACCGGCCCCTCTGGACAGCCAACAATAGGGCAGAGAGGCCAAGGCCTTCCCCTAATGTTGCCTTCTGGCATTGGGATTCAGAGGTTGACTGCCTCTGAACATGGAGGTTCTTTCGACACCATGGCTAGTAGACACTAATAGACCTCTCCTCCATGAATGCATCTGATTTTCTTTTAAAGCTGCCTGTGCCATGTATTCTATATCTAGTAAGGATATGCAAGGGATTGCATGCGAGCATGAATTCCAGTCCCTCTTTTTGTTTTGCCCCTGGCCCCCCTGCCCAAGTGGAGCCACCGGGCTTATGCAAACCATCTCCATATAAATCTCATGATGCCGTTCTTTTACAAAGCAGGTATCACTATCTTGGTTTCAGAGGCGTAGTCATGTTAGTTTGCAGTAAAAAAAAGAGATGGATTTGAGTCCAGGAGTACCTTGGCTACAACAAGATTTGAGGTATCAGCTTTCAAGAGTTAAAGCTACCTGACAGAGCCGGGACTCTCAAAAGCTCATGTTTCAAAAATCTGGTTGGACTATAAGGGCGCTACTGGCCTCGGATCTAGCTCTGTCCAAAACATGCATTTCAGTAATAAATTAGAAAAACTAAGTCTTAAGATTTGCAGCTTTATTTTTAATAAATGGGTAGATGTGTAAAATGCATACCGCAGTTGAACATCAGAGAAGCATTTCCAGTGCATTAAAGAGCCTGCACATTTTTAACATCTATAAAGATGCACAGTGGAACCAAAAGTTAACAAAGAGTGGTTAGGTTGGAACATCCTTCTTCTCCTCGCTCAGTCCAAAGCTCTTCCCCCAGGCATTTACCTGGCTTGTAACATTTTGCACGGCCTTTTCACCAGCATCTTGAGCAGATTTACAGGCATCATCTAGAGCTTCAAAACAAAGAAAAACAGTTTTATTGTTCAGACAGTGAAACAGCATTTCAGCTGCAATTTGCATGTAGGAAAAACTCCTATGTGATGAACCAGCCTAGTGTATAAAATAAACTAATGTGTAGAAACTTAACTGTATATGAAAAGACGCTGCTCACTCAGAATTGGGCTGGATCCAGTCAGGTTTTTCTACTGCTGAAAATAGGCGTATGGGCCTATCTATGCATGGGTGTGAAAGTTGTCGGGCAATGGAGAAAGCTGGTAGGAAGAAAGATTCATTTTGAAATGCGATGTCGGAGGAGAGTTTTATGGATACTGTGAGCCCCCCAAAAGACAAAGTAGTGGGTTCTGGTCAAGCCTGAACTGTCCCTAGAAACTGAAATGACTAAACAGAGGCTGTTGTACTTTGGTCACATTATGAGAAGACCAGAGTCATTGGAAAAGACAATAATGCTAGGAAAAGTTGAAGGCAGTAGGAAAAGAGGGAAGAGCCAAACATGAGATGGACTCCATCAAGGAAGCCGCAAGGGCCCTCAGTTTGCAAGACCTGGGCAAGGCTGTTAACGCGAGGACGTTTGGGAGAACATTCAGTCATAGTGTTGCCAGAAGTCGGAATCAGCTTGACGGCACTCAACTCGTACGCACATGGGTCTCCTTGGTCCAGCAAAAAGATTTTTATGGGTCATGACCTGTGCCATGTAGTTATAGTATTTTTATTTACTTGATAGCCCAGCTTTCTCACTAAGTCTCAAGGTGGACTACAGAACAAAAAATAATCATTCTGCATAAGACATCCAATGAGCAATACAACTGCAGGAGAAAGGGGGGGGGGGGCGGGGTCAGCTGGATCCAGTCTGTTAGTTCCCTTGAACTTGGCAAGGGTAGAATCTGGAGTTCAGTGTATTTTTAGCCTCCCAGTACTAGTTAATTGAACACAGATTTCCTGCTCTAAATGATAAAACTGATTCCTCTAGTTAGACTGTATTTCTAGCATCATATACTCTGACTAGGAGGAGCTGGACTGTGGAAGGAAACCACCAGATCCTCTTCCCTTGGTATTTAGGTGTGTTAGATGCCGTCCATACTTTGCAAATACGTCAAGAATTTACCGGATTATGGAGTTGGATGCCTTGTTCCCCTTACCTTTCTGACCAGCTGCTGTTGCCTGGTCTATTGTTTGCTGTAGAGCCTGACTTGCTGAATTAGCTGGAATTACATAAAAATAAGTGAATGAAAACATAAGTTCTGATTCCAAAGATCGCTTCTTTGGAATCGATACAGTAATAATTTATTTATTTATTTATTTCTTAAATTTATATCCCGCTCTCTCCACCAAAGGCAGACTCAGAGCGGCTCACAGCATAAGTTAAAATCACAATCCATTTAAAATAAACATTCCACACTAGACATTAAAATACTATACTATTCATACAAGATTGGCGGCATTACAATTCAACCTGCAGGTGGGTCCGAAAGGCATTCCTATAGATATCTGTATGACCACACACAGATTGGCAGATGGCGGTGCCAACAGACGGGCTGGCAGATGGAACTGGGCCAGGGCTGAGATGTTTACCTTGGGCGGCCCCTACCCAAAGGCCTGGTGGAAGAGCTCCGTTTTACAGGCCCTGCGGAACTGCATCAAGTCCCGCAGGGCCCTGATGTTCTCCGGGAGCTCATTCCACCAGTACGGGGCCGCTACTGAAAAAGCCCTGGCCCGTGTTGTGGCCAGCCGCGCCTCCTTCATTCCGGGAAGAGCCAGACGGTGTTGGGACCTGGACCGTAGTGCTCGCTGGGGAACGTGGGGAGAGACGGTCCTTCAGGTAGACAGGTCCCAGGCCATATAGGGCTTTATAGGTAAGCACCAGCACCTTGAATAATGAAGCTCTTTGGACAATAAAGCTACTTAACATGAAAATAAGGTAAACAGTTACCTGCACTGCCCTTTTCTGTACCAATTCTGCAACAATGATAAACTAGGCAAATTGAATAGATGCATATAGAAGCCCCTTATGTAATTCTACAGTGTTCATTACCTAGTGTAAATCTGGATTTTCATGGGCATCAGGGCCCACCGCAGCACTTCAGTTTTATTTAACCATTCTTCAAGTAGTATTTCCACATTCCCAAGCATAACTGCCTAATTGTGTGATCTGGAAAATATCTTGATAGCTGAACTGCTCTGGAAACTGAATTCAGTACAGTACCATGTTTATGGATCTTCCAGATCTCTTCATGTTAGGGCTGCCAAGTCAGCCCGGGGGGCGGGGGATCCCCCGCTACAGGGGTTCCCAATCTGCCGGCCAGCATTAGGCCGGTGGGGGAAACCCCACCCCCGAGGTCGTCCAGCCTGAACGACCTCCCTCACATAATGACGTCACCCGGAAGTGATGCCACCCGGCGCGCACGCTTCGCGCTCGCACCAGGGAAGCTCCCGGCCAGCGGAGCTTCCCCCCCCCCCCGGCCGGTAAGTTAAATACACTTAGCAACCCTACTTCATGTACACCACCTTGGTACTAGTAGAAAAGGGCAAGAGTCCAGTAGCACCTTAAAAACTAACCATTGGTGGCAAGGTATGAGCTTTCGTGGGTCACTGCTCACTTCTTCAGCCTTGGTACTACTTAGGGTAATTAAGAAGTCCAAAGAAAAACACACAGCAGGATGGAAGTTCAAATATCGGCATTTGGCAGCCCCAATCTACATAAGGAGAATGGGCTAGATCCAAGGGCTTCCTTCCATTAAGTAAGAAGGTTTCCTATGACTTACAGTTTTTCCTGGAAACACTAAAGCTACATTTTGTGCCAAGATTCCAAACACTTGAATGTCAAGCTCCTGAAAACTGAATAATAAGAATTTTCCTTCAGCTTTCTGGATCTCTTACTTAAAGGTCAGAATAATTATGGGGTTGGAGCATTTCTTCTGCCATGAAGGAGGCAAAATGAGTCCTTTGTAAATTATAAATCAGTTTGGTTCCCCATACTTCATTTCAAGATGCTTTGTGGTTTGGTTTTAATAATAAAATCGTATTATGTCCCTGCAACGCCACAGAGCTTTCTTTGCTGCATTTTTTTTACTGTAAAATAGGGTTGCCAGACCCCCTGGCAGAGGCGGAGGTCCCCTGCTGACAGGCCCCACCTCTCTGCTGCCAATCAGCTGGCCCCGGGGGGGGGGGGGGACTTGCACCAAAAAAGAGGGAGACCTGTCTGGATTACAGCGATGTATCCGCATCACTACCCACATTACCTGGAAGTGTCATCCTCACATCTGGGATGTCGAGGTGACACTCTGGTATTTGGGCAAAAACTCTATGGTAGAAGCCAAATTTACCATAGAGTTTTTGCCCAAATACCAGAGCATTGCCCTGGACATCATGGTGTCACTTCCAGGTCACATGGGCAGTAACGTAGACACATCACTGTACGTCAGATGGGCCTCCCTGCTACTCCTAGTAAGTCCCATCCTCCCCACTGGTTGCCAGGAGGGACCTTGCAACCCCACTGTAAAATGCTGATGGATAAGCCCCGCCCACTCCCCAGTCTCAGATTGTCACAGCAGTTCCTTACAAACACGACTTAAGCTCACGTTGTTCTCATATCATGCAATGCTGTTGCCTAAGGGCACCATGGCACCTGACAAGTGTTTTTAGAAAGTAGCCAGGTGGGCCTTTTGCCCAGCAAGGCTTCTCGCTGGTCATTGGAGATCTGATTGGCTGTCCAGATTGTTAAAAACATTGCTTTGGCTGCAGCTGCCACCACAGCACACGGATCTTCACTGTGTGACTGAAGGCAAGTGGTAGCAGCCATTTTGTTGCTGATCCCTCCACGCTCTGCCAGAATTCCAAAGGTGCCCGCAGAATTTAAAAGGTTCAGGACCCCTGGTTTGGGATGTACCATGTAATATCTGAAGCGGCTCTGATTTGAATCTGGGTCACCTACAACCAAATGCCCTGTGTGTACTGCAAAGAGTTATGCAAACACGAGCGCTTTAACTCTCTTTCAGTTGAGGTCATATTTACATGTGCAGATGGCTTCACTGCCATTTTGTCTTTCATAGCGTCTCTGAAAAAGCAAAGAATGCCCCTTAGTTGCCGGAGGACAGACAAGCCAATCTTCATTCCTAATGCTTTCAAAAGAATGTTCTATGGTTGGGAACATGTTTTTCTAGCAAGACTTCTGTGCTTTTAAATAGCTGCATGAGAAACAAAACCTCAGCAGGGGAAGAGTTCTTTTTATGTCAGGATTTTTTAAAAAAAGTTTTGGATCTGGGAAGCATAAACCCTTCTCGTTTTTTTAAAAAAGGAGAATGCCTTGTCATACAAGGGACGCTTCTGTTATACACAAATATTTTTTAGGATTTCTCAAAAACAATCATGTGTCAAGCTGCATTTTATACCTGCATCCAAGAAAATTTTACAAGTATCCTATATGATGTCATTTTCTATGAAATCTAGCTAGTAAACCATAAATTGGATACCAACTTGGGATGCCAGCCTCCAGGTGGGACTAGGGTTGCCAGCTCCAGGTGGGACTAGGGTTGCCAGCTCCAGGTTGGAAAATACCTGGAGAATTTTGGAGGTGGAGGGGTACAATGCCATAGAGTCCACCTTCCAAAGCAGCCATTTTTTCCTGTGAACTGATCTCTGTTGTCTGGAGATCAGTTGTAATCCCAGAAGATCCCCAGGGAATCTCCTGGAATTACAGATCATCTCCAGACTACAGAGATCAGTTCCCCTGGAGAAAATGGATGCTTTGTAGGGTGGACTTTATGGCACTGGTAGGTAGAAAATTTATTGTATATGGCCATAGGCCTTCACAATCTAAATCATTTATAATAAAATGAACTTACAGATATGACATTAAAACACATCAGTAAAATATAGCAATATAATACATATTATCTAAGACTTCTGTCATTTTTAAAATCTGATCATTTCCTAACAAACTAACTAGCAGCAGCTGTATCAGTTGATACCTTCCTAGTTGCCACATTTGCTCTTATTTTCCTGGCAGCTAGAGCAAAAAGTGCCATCTTGTTGGAAACTAAAAAATCTGTATCTGACAACAGAGAGATTAATTTATCAGAGTCCAAAAGAAGATGGAGACCAGACAATATATTGGCGAGAAATCTTTCCCTTGGTTCCGAGTCAAAAGGACAATTTAAAACGTGGCAGGTCCTCAGTCAAGGTCCCACAGATACATATACACTGATCTACAGGGGGGGGGGGGGTTTGGAATCGTCCAAGCAGCATCTCAGTTGTCATTGACTGGAAACATAATGATGAGAGTGCTACCCCCAGAATTACAACTCATCTCCAGACTACAGAGATCCGTTCCCTTAGAGAAAATGGATGCATTGGAGAGTGGACTCTATGGTAGAGTTGCCAAGTGTATTAAACTTACTGGCGGGGGCGACGCTCTGGCAATCGCCCCCAAACTCTATGGTATCATAGAGTTTTGTGGCGATTGCCAGAGCATCACCCAGGCAACGCCCCCAACGTGATGGCGTCACTTCCTGGTGACGTCATTACGTGAGGGAGGTCGTCCAGGCTGGACGACCTCGGGGGTGGGGTTTCCCCCACCGGCCGAATGCTGGCCGGCGGATCGGGAACCCCTGTAGCGGGGGATCCCCCGCCCCCCGGGCTGACTTGGCAGCCCTACTCTATGGCATTATACCCCACTGAGGTTCCTGTCCTCCCCAGGCTCCACCCCCAATCTCTAGGTGTTCCCCAACCTGGATCTGGGAAACCTACCCCCTGCTGGTGGCTGGGGGGAGGAACTGGCAACCCTAATACCAACTCTCTCTTTTTTTAACTAAAGATGTGCATGGGGTTATAATGGTATTTGGCCCTTGAGTGCTGCCGAAGCCATACAAGTGACCAGGGCTTTTTTTGTAGAAAAGGCCCAGCAGGAACTCATTAGCATAATAGGCCACAACCAACAGCAGGAACTCATTAGCATAATAGGCCACACCCCTGACTACGCAGCTCCCTCCCAGGATCGGCTTCCCCAGGTGCCCCGTGGCTTGTGGGGTGCCTGGGGAACCCGAAGAGGGGGGGCAGTTTAAACTGCCTTCCCTCTCTGGATCAGCTTGGCTTCCCCAGGCGGCCATGGCTTGTGAGGCGCCTGGAGAACCTGAGGTGGGGGGGGGGGGGCTGTAGGTGTGGCCAACTTGGAAGCCAGCCGGAACTCCGTTCCTGTGCGTTCCTGCCCAAAAATAGCCCTGCAAGTGACTAGGTTCCCGTCTGCTACTGCAAAAAGCAGAAGTTTCCCCGTGAGCTGCATGACCTCTAGGCCTTTAAGGGAACTGGAGTAAGTAAACGCAAGTGATGTGCGCACACACACAAGAGCATCACAAACAGTGGAGTGGATCCAGCCATCTTTTCTCCTGGTGAAACATGAAAGAGGGCTCTCCTTTACTTCTCTCCAAATGCTGGGGATTCGTGGGACTTGCACGGTTTAAAGCCATGGGGAGCAGGAACTGTAGTAAGGAGGAGGATAGGATGAGGCTGAGCAAAAAAAGCTGGCTGGATCGAGCTCAGTATCTTTAGCTACTTCCACAGTCCAGTGCATAGGGCTGCCAGCTCTGGGTTGGGAAGTAGCTAGAAAATTTGGGGGTGGAGCCTAGGGAGCACAGGGTTTGGGGAGGGAAGGGACCTCAGCTAGGGTTGCCAAGTCTCTTCACCTTACCGGCGGGGGGGAGTCCTCTGCTGGCCGGGAGCTTCCCAAAACTCTATGGTATCCCTGGCAACGCCCCCGACGTGATGGCATCACTTCCGGTGACGTCGCCCGGTGCGGGGGAAGTCATCCAGGCTGGACAACTTCGGGAGTGGGGTTTCCCCCGCTGGCCGAATGCTGGCCGGCAGATCAGGAACCCCTGTAGCGGGGGATCCCCCGCCCCCCGGGCTGACTTGGCAGCCTTAACTTCAGCAGAGCCTAATGCAATAGAATTCACTCTCGAAAGCAGCCATTTTCTCCAGGGGTACTAATCTGGGTTGCCTGGCGATCAATTGCAGTAGAGGGTGACATCCTGGTGCCAACTGGAGGTTGGCAACCCTACCAATGCACAAAGTGTGCAGATAGTACAATCCACCATTTATCAATGACTCTTGATGGTCATGACAAATGAGATTCTGAGCGTGACACCAGGGACAAGCTAGCTTTGAGTCCAGTAGCAGCTTAGAGACCAACAAGAGTTTCAGGGTGGGAGCTTCTGAGAGTCAAAGCTCCCTTCCTCGGGCCCACTGGCAAGGCTCCCTCTAAGCTGTGGAGTCCTGTGAGCAAAAATTCTACTTGGTGAGCTACTGGCATTAAAGTTGTGAGTGAGTGATTTTGGCTGCTGCATAAATCAGTTTGCTCTGGAGCCCGCCTTCCTGAGCTGAGACAAAAATGTGTGAGCCGGAGGCTTAAAAACTGTGAGCTAGCTCACACTAACTCAGCTTAGAGGGAACACTGGACACAGCAGAGTAGAAGTGGAGTCCTTCTATCTGCGTCAGAAGGTGGGAGGGGTGTTGTAAAGAATGTGAAAGTACAGTGTATATTACAGGGGTCATTTCGTAGAAAAAGAGGTGCAGGAGCTCATTAGCATAACTTATTTGCATCTGCCACACCCCCTGACATCACCAGAAGTATGTCAGAGGGCAAGAAAGAAAGAAGAGAGACAGAGAGAGAAAGAGAAAGAAAGAAAGAAAGAAAGAAAGAAAGAAAGAAAGAAAGAAAGAAAGAAAGAAAGAAAGAAAGAAAGAAAGAAAGGGAGGGAGGGAGGGAGGGAGGGAGGGGACAGCTACTAATCCAAGCCTCAGAAATACCACTATTCTGGGAGGATAGCTTCAGTGGTGGCTGAAGCCTTCAGAAGGCTGGTCGGAGGAACAAGGACCTTTCCAGGGGACGGGGTCATTTTGCTGCAGCCATGACACAAGCAGGCATTCCCCTGTGGGGGGGGGGGGGCTGGCACCAACTCCCGGAGCTGCGCTCCCCCGAGCTCCTGCTCGAAAGGACCCCTGGTATATTATAATCAGCTTGCTTAGAGCAAAAGGGGTAGGAAATCAGCATCTGTAGGGAGGTAACAATCCTGTGTCCGTATTCACTATTATGAATTATCTCACTACAGGTGCTAATTTTCTACCCCCCAAGGATTTGACTCTTGAAAGCTTCCACCCCGAAACTCTCACTGATCTCTACTGGGTTCAAATCGAACGGTTCCACTGCAGTCCACCACGGCTGCCTTATGAAACCATCTCCAAGAACAAACTGTAGTTTTCTCAGTTTCCCCTCATGGGCCATAGCAATCATTTTGTCCAGTGTTTGAAATATTATCTTGGAAACACGCAAACCAAAAAGGAGAGGACGCAGAGGAACTTGCAAGGGTTCTTTGTTAGAATTGCCAACCTCCAGATAGGGGCTGGAGATCTCCCAGAATGACAACTGATCGCCACATGACAGAGATCAGTTTCCCTGGACAAAATGGCTGCTTTGGAAGGTGGGCTCCTTGGTTTTATATCCCACCAAGGTCTCTCCCCAGACCCTGGCTCCCACCCCCAAGTTTAAGTTTTGTCTAAGGAGGGTTTTCGAAATGAGGGAGTGACCAAATCTGAAGCAACAGAGAGCTCTTTTACTCCTGGCGCAAGAGGAAATACCAGCAAACTTTCCCCCACCCTGCATAACAAACTGCCCCTGCCCCAAATCCTTCCTCCTCCGGTGTAGCTATTACAGATGCAAGAATCCCAAGGCCTCTTTTGCCCCTGGTGACCTTAAGAAACAGAAGACGGACATATACGGTCAAAAAAAAATTAGAGTTGCTGATTTTTTAAAAAGAAACTGGCATGCTCTCTTTCTAGGGTTACCAGCCCCCTCCAACCACCAGCAGGGGATGGGGGGGCAGAGTTACCAGATCCAATTTGGGAAACTCCTGGAGATCTGTGGGTGGAGCCTGGGGAGGACAGGGACCTGAGTGGGGTATAATGCCATAGGCTCCACCCTCCAAAGCATCCATTTTCTCCAGGGGAACTGACCTCTGTAGTCTGGAGGCGATCTGTAATTCCAGGGGATCCCCAGGTCCCACCTGCAGTCTGGCATCCCTGCCTCTTTCTAAGCAGTTCCATCTACAGAACCCAACATGGCGATAAACCGATTATTATCACTTGCTAATCATATCTGCCTGTGTTACATCCCTGTCAAAGGGCCTGGTAGTGGGGCTGGTTGAAAAACTGCTAACACTGACCCCCACGTTTTGGCGCTAAAGGGGGCAGATCGTGGAGCTGGTTGAAAAGTTGCTAACGCTTTGGTGCTAAAGGTGGGCCAGGTCTGAAAAGTTTGCAGACGGCTAGTTATAAAAAGTTACAAAGAGAGGGCGATGAAACATCCTTTACCTGTTTCCTGGGCTGCGTTCCCTACAAGCTTGTTTGCTTCCTCTGCAAGGTTCAGCTTAAACATCTTGGACGGGGTGTGGCTGATCCTCCTCCTCCTCCTCCTCCTCCTCTATAGATAAACAACAGTTCTGTTTTGCAGCTCCCAAACGTGTGGGCTTTTATAGGCAAAACTCCTCCCAGCTGGGATGAGGGGGGGAGAGAAAGCCCAACCGAGCTGTTCTGCACAGCTAACTCCAGACTTCAAAAGCTGTGGAAGGGATGTTTGGAATTACTGTAGTCCCCTCCCCAGGGGAAGGTGTGGTTTGGCTTCTTAAAGATCCTGAGTATTTTTCCATCCCTGCACAGGGAAAGCTTTGTTTTGCATGGAATGGCTGGTGAAGTTGCATGTCATTTCCATACTGTTGGAAGAACTCAGATGTGCGCAACAGCAAAGATCACATCAAAACAGTAATTTGGCCTGTGGAGTGGGAAATCTGCCTGAGGATGTAACTGTCCCTTATCTGGGCATGGTTTCTAACAGCTCGGTTTGGCAGGCTGCTTCTCTGTTCCAGCCAGCCAGTCCTGCAAAACAGATGGGGGCCCGCCAAGCTGAATCCAGCCTACCAGATGTGTGTGGCGGCCGGCCGTGATAATAATAACAGTGACGAAGAGCTGTCAAGTCATGACCAACTCGGGGCAACTCAGGGCAAAGCGAGAGATGAGCAGAGATGGTTTGCCATAGCCTTCCTCTGCACAGCCACCCTGGGTAATGTGGAGTCTTATGAGCAAAAATTCTACTTTGTGAGCTACTGGTGCTAAAGTTACGAGTGAGTGATTTGGCTGCCGCATAAATTAGTTTGCTCTGGAGCCATCCGTCTTGAGCTAAGACAGAAATGTGTGAGCTGGAGGCTAAAAAACTGTGAGCTAGCTCACACTAAGCTTAGAGGGAACACTGGGTTGTCATGGTGATTTCCCATCCAAGTACTGACTATCAGCAACTGTACTGGTCTTAAAGGTGCCACCGGACTCAAACTTTGTTCTGTTGCTTCAGACCAGCACAGCTACCCACCTGTGTAGCTTCCAAGCTCTGACAAGATCAGGCCAGGGTGAACTATTCAGGCTGCTGGTTACCATCCAGTTTTTGCTGGAGATACAAAGATATGAGGGTGTGGGCTAAGTATTTGGCATGCCTTGGTCGTTTGGGGTGTGTGTGTGTGTGTGAGTCACAAGCTATGTACGCTTTTTGTTTGATCGTATTTGACTTTTGGATAGGGAAAGGGGTTCGTTTAAAAGCCAAGACTTGCACGAAGACCTAGTAGCCAGGAATTCTGTATTTGCAGACCAGAAAAGATTCACACCCAGCGGCCACATGATCGGACGGTGATCAGGATGCTGGTGGAGGACAATACTTGTATGATGAAGGACGGCGAAGCCAGAAGAAGCCAGGACCTGGGAGACGAAGTGAACTCTTCTGACTGAGGAAAAGTAGCCATGAGGAATGTTGATTCAGATCCAGGGAAGGCTAGGCTGATCAGCCAGGGGAAGTTAATTATCTCCCCCCTTCCCCCCAGGTCTTCTCTGGGACAAGGCTGCTAGTTCTGGGATGGGAAATACTTGGAGATTTGGGGGGGGGGGGTGGAACCTGGGGACGGTGGCTATTTGGGGAGTGACCTCAGCAGGGTATAACGCCAGAGTCCCCCCTCTGAAGCTGTCATTTTCTCCGGGGGAACTGATCTCTGTTGTCTGGAGACCAGGTGTAATTCCAGGTGATCTCCAGTCACTACCTGGAGGTCGGCAACCCTACTCCTGGGCCATATTTTGTTTGGCCTTCTAGCTATGACTGGTGGTACCCACTGAAACATGGTGTTAGGCAGTGGGGGAGAGAAATGACCTCCGTATTATTTTTCCGATGTGTGCTACAGGTCCAGAAGTCCAAACAAAACCCAAAACAAAGCCAAGCTGTGGCTGCGTGAAGACCTAATGGCCACAATCCCTAATCAGTTCATTAAAATACATCTCTGATTCTGTATGGTGGCCAGCAACAGCCACCACCCACTGGCAAAATCAACAGGATACAGTACCCCCTTTCCTGCTCCTGGCATTAAAATGCAAGCTGCCCTCAAAGATGGAAAGTACTTCATAGCCATTTCCTTTTCCTGCCATTAACACCCAGTTTCTAGATAGATTGTTTTTAGCAGCCGGGGTTAAGCCAGCGGCTTTGGCAATGGAGACCCATGTTTTAACGCAGTTGGCTTCGGCTGGTGGGGCCCACTATCTTTTCTTTTCTGGTTTAGTTTCCAAATAGGAATGACCCTTTTTAATGTTCATTATGTCTTCCTTTATTGTTCTGCTTAATGATTTTAAGATAACAACAACAAGTAAATGAGAATGACTCAGCACATAAAATCAGATGAATAATTACAGTAAAATGGTTAGACATAATTGCTGAAGACAGTCATAAATAGGGTTGCCAGGTCCCATGGGCCACCGATGGGGGATGGGGGAGTGGGGTTGCCAGATCCAGGCTGGTGAACTACTAGGGATGGAGCCTGGGGAGGACAGGGACCTCAGTGGGGTACCATGCCATAGAGACCAACGCAGCCGTTTTCTCCACAGGAACTGATCTCTGTAGTCTGGAGATGAGCTGTAATTCTGGGGGGTCTCCAGGTCTCACCTTGAGGCTGGCATCCCTAGCCACAAAACAGATTTGGAAAAAAAATATAAGGGTGTATCTAACCATCCCAGGGAGGGTTGCCAGCTCGGGGTTGAGAAATATCTAGAGATTTGGGGGTGGAGCCTGGAGAGGGTGAAATATGTATAAAAAATTACACACACACACTGCCTTGAACTCTGTTTGGCTAGAAAAATATTTCTTGATTTATCTATAGTCTGCCTTTCTCACTCAGACTCAAGGTTGATTACACAGAGTGAGTCAATACAGTCAGCAAGGTGGGACATTTGATAGACAATGAAATAGGATTGAGGTTGTAGAACTAGCCAGAATCTGATGAAACAGTTAAGCAAAGTGTAAGTGTAAACACGACACATCTGAATGATGCAAAAACTACCAAATAGGATCCAACCCACACCACACTATACACAGTAGTACAGGCCACAGTTCCCAATAATTTATCCAAGTAACTTTGTGAAGCCTTGTGTACAATGCTACCCTATTGGATAAAGTGTAGAAAAGCCTTCTTGGATAATTCAGTTTTACAGTTTTCAGAAAGCCAGGCGAGTGAGAGCCTTCCTGACCTCCTCGGGCAGGCCATTCCACGTGGTGGGGGCCACAACAGAGAAGACACCTGTATGTGAGCAGTTGTTGAGTTTGCTCATTTGTAGATACCTGCAGAAGGCCCTGTTCAGATGAGCAAAGCTGTCATGGCAGAGCATTGGAGGAGAGACAGTCTCGCGGATATGAGGGCCCAAGGCCATGGAGGGCTTTGTATGTGATAGCCAATGCAAGTCTAAATTGAGCCCAGTAACTGATAGGCAGTCATTGGAGTGACTGCAGATTGGGAGTAATATGCACACTCCATCTAGCTCCCTATAATAGCCGAGCTCTGGCATTCTGCACCAAATGGAGTTTCCAGATTGATTTTGAGGGGAGACCAATGTACAGTTCATTACAGAAATAAACCAAATAAATGAAAAAGAAACTGAAAAATTAAAGTATTCTAAGGCTGTGGTCAGACGTGCCAGTTGGTGTGGAGGGGAAATGCCCCTATTTCCTCCAGTGGAACTTGACTCGCAGTTGCGCGATCACACATCCCTTTGTGCTACAAGCTTAGCCTGTCATTGCGTGATCAGATGCCACCTTGGGTGAGTGGGGTTTTTTTTGCCTTTTGTTTCCCATGCGCATAAACGAGGAATCGCACCTCTGCACTGAGGGTTCCCCATGGAGAATGCAATTATGCACATACTGGTAAGTGAGGGGGAAAAATGGCACCAAGTTGGGATGGAATGAGTAGTCCATCCCGATGGCATGAAAGCATGCTTGAGTGATCAGACAGGGGAAAGTCCGTCCATGGCCCGTCAGCAAGTGTTAGGACTGGACTTTCCCCGGTGTCTTTTAACTCTGTTTCTGTGGCAGGGCAGCACGGGGTGCCGACGGCTGCAGGAACTTTCCCAGATGTCACTGTCTGTTCACACCCTTTGGATTCATCAGGCATTTGCAGCTGAGTTGGAGCTAAAGGAATGTCTGACCGTAGCCTGAATTTCTACAGAAATGTAAGCGTTTTGTTCTGTGAATTTATTATATATCATTCCAGGAGAGTTTATGTGCTGTGTGGGCTGAGGATCCAAGTGTTCTCTTCCAATATGCTTGGTACGTGCCCTAACCAGACAGGTGACATACCGTATCCATAAAACCCCAAATTGTGCATACAAAAATCGCTGGAATTTGCCAGGCAGGATAATCTCTCATTCTTTCCACTTTCCTGATTTGGAAGGTGGAATTTTTCCGTTGTCACAAAGTTCTTCTGAGAATTTATGAAGGTCATGTGATGGAATACAAAACATTATAAATACATTGATGGTGGTGTAGCAGAGGAAGCCCTGTAGCAGAGGAAGCCCTGTCTTCCACACCACCAACACCTAAGCAGACAGTGAGAGAACAATCCAAAGCAGATCTATGCAGTGGATCCAACCCGTATCTATGCAGTGGGGCTTAATCCCAGGAATGTGTTTTTAGGATTGAGCTGGGAGTCTCTTTAGGCAGTGGTTCTTTCTTCAGATGAAGTTTATGGACTACCAGTGGTTCCTTGTGCATTTTCAGACATGCTCAGAAGAGCATGGCACTTATAGTGCTCAATGAAAGGGTAATCAATTTCAGTCCACATTTTAAATGTTATTTTATTAGCCGCTTCAACTGTTCACATAGCTACAGTGGAAATGCAGAAGAAAAACGTCACCAATCCAAAATGTGCTGGATGTAAATAATAATTATTAAATAATTTTATATGCCGCTTCTCCAAGAGAGAGTTCCAAAGTGCTGAACTGGTCTCTGCTTCCAGTCTAAGGAATCGACGCCAGTAGTGGCTGGTCGGGTTTCAGCAATTGTATGGGGTGAAGGACTGTGCCTAACGGTGGTCACTGAGCATTGGGTAGAATTGTGAGTTACTCTTACTGTACTGGAGAAACACTCAGGCAATTTTTCCTTCCATTAATTTTGATACCTAGTGGATGTTTTGATTTCCTTTAGCACTTACTGGTTTCATTATTTTTGAGTCCCAAAATGTAGGTTCCCATTTTCCTGCAGGTAGAAGAATTTTACAGTCTGATGAACAGTGGTCTTAGCCTTTCTGATAGTCACAAACTCCCAATGGGCAAACCTACAATGGTTTTTGATTTAACTGTCATGGCTTCCCCCCAAAGAATCCTGAGAATTATAGCTGTATGTGAGGCTTCTGCTCAAAGTAGTCAAGGATCAGACCTTTGTTGATGAAACACAGTTCTTTATTTCCGATTTCTACATTGGTACAGGTCCTCGGATTATTGTCAGAGATAACGTATACAATAGAAGCAGGTCTAATATACCCTTCAGTACAATTTGAATTGCCCATAGGTAACCAATCACCAAAGGGGAAAAACGGCGGGCAAAAGGGGTCTCTGGCCGTTTGCTTCCCACAGGAAAGAAAGCTAGGTGTTAAGCTGTAAATTTCCCTTCCCAAACCAGACCCTCAGATGTAACCATATTCACATAACAAATGCTTCCCTCAAGGCTTTCGCACGTTGATAAGAAATAGTCCCTGTCCTCCCCTTGTCTTCCCAGCCGGGTTGAATGGAATGCGGAGGCAGGAGTGTGAGAGGCCCATTGTTCCCATGCTTTGAAGTTGTCACTCTCCCGGGCACACAGTTACATAGACCAGGCCTGGTCAAAGCCATAAACCTGGGGTCACATAGCATACATTTGCAATGATCTATCAGATGGCAAAAGGTATGGTTACATAGTGGGCAACTGATAGCAATAGGCAAAGCAAAGCAAAGCAAAGCAACATAGCAACAGGGTATAATATAGCATAAGAGCAAAAGACCCCAGAAATCCTTGTCTGAATCAGCAGATTCTGACACACTGCCACCCCGAAAATAAATCTACCCGGGTTTGTCTGGGAATCTCTTATGGAAGGCTTTAACTAGCTTAGGAGCATGCACATTTTCAGAACGAACCCACTCATTTTGTTCCGGGCCGAAGTCTACCCATCTAACTAAGTAAAGTAAGTGGCCCCTACGCATTTTTGAATCAAGGATTTCAGAAATTTCAAAATGGGGTGCCTCCCCCTTCATCAGTGGAGGAGGAGTCGGAGGAACTGGATGCCAAGCATTCGGCCCAGGATTCTTCTTCAGCAAGCTGAAATGAAAAACAGGGTGCACAGAACTCAGTGATTTGGGCAATTCCAGTTCAAAAGACACATCAGAGATTTTACACAATACTTTGTAAGGCCCAACATATTTCCACCCTAATTTTCTACTGGGTTGTAATCCGTGTATATTTTTTGTGGACAAGTAGACTGAGTCCCCTGGCTGTAAGTCCCAGCCCTCTGCTCTGCCACGGTCCGCATATTTCTTGTAGTCCTCTTTAGCCTTGTCCAGTGTCTTAGCTATCAGTGGCCATGAGTCTTGCAGTGTTGCCCACCACCGCTTAAAGTCCGTGGGGGTGGTGTTTGGTGTGTCCTCTATGGTGGGCAGAGGTTTTCCTTCAAAGCCGCCCACCGCCATGAACAGGGATACGCCCGTAGACGAATGAATAGCATTGTTGTAGCTGTACTCTGCAAATGGCAGTAATTCAACCCAATTATCCTGATGGTAGTTAGTGTAACACCTTAGGAATTGTTCCAGGATTTGATTAGTTCGTTCGGACTGGCCATCGGTCTCTGGATGGTACCCCGAGCTTAAGGCTGGTTCAATGTCCATTAGCGTCAAAAGCTCCCACCAGAAGTTGGCAACGAACTGACTGCCCCGATCGGATACTACGCGCTTGGGAAAAGCATGCAACTTTATCACGTGGTTGAAAAAAGCCTTGGCCATCCCCTTTGCAGGAGGTAGCTGTTTGAATGGGGTAAAATGGGCTTGCTTTGAAAACATATCTACCACCACCCAGATTACAGTTTTCCCTTTTGAGGGTGGCAGGTTGGTGATGAAGTCCATGGCTATCACTTCCCATGGGCGAGAGGGGGTGAGCAGCGGGAGCAACAATCCCGGGACCTTCCCTCCCCTCCTTTTGCCCATTAAGCAGGTCTGGCAGGCAGTTACAAAGTCCGAGACATCCTTGCGCATGCGTGGCCACCAGAACTGCCTCTGGACTAAATTAAGCGTCTTCAAGAATCCAAAATGCCCCGCCAATTTTGATGAATGACAAGTCAACAATACGTCCTTTCTTCTGTTTCGAGGTACCACGAGTTTGTCCCCATGGTACCAGCACTTGTTTTCCCGGAGGGAACAATCCTCTAGGTTCCCCAACTCTTCGACTTCTTCCGGGGAGTAATCCCCCCCCCAGTCACTTCCCCACGACTCTACTGCCGCTTGCTTACTCTGGCTTCTGGTGGTCACCGCTCCTCCTAACTGTTGGGGGGAGAACATGGAATCGAACACCTCTTCCTTTTGGCTCTCGTGTTGGGGCAATCGGGATAGCGCGTCTGCTAACGAATTGGCTCTCCCGGGGAAGTGTTTAAGCACAAAATTGAACTTTGAGAAAAAATCGGCCCATCGGAGTTGTTTTGCATTTAGGGATCTCTGGGTGCGCAAGGCTTCCAGATTTTTGTGATCCGTCCAAATCTCAAAAGGGGTCTGTGCTCCTTCTAGCCAATGCCGCCAGGTGGTGAGAGCCAGTCGGATGGCTGCTGCCTCTTTGTCCCATACTGACCAATTTATTTCTGTCTCATTAAACTTTTTCGAGATGTATGCAAGAGGGTGCAGTTTCCCATCCGACCCCTGCTGTAGGATGCCCCCCCCCCCATGGCCACATCCGACGCGTCTACGTGCACCACAAACTCTTTGGTTTCATCGGGGTGAGCCAGGATGGGCTTCGAGGTGAAAAGGGTCTTAAGAGTATCAAACGCCCTTTGGCACTCCTCAGTCCAGGCTATTCTTTCCCCGGGCTTCCCTGCTTCCGGGCCCCTCCCCTTGGTTTTAAGGAGTTCAGTTAGCGGGAGGGTGACTGTGGCAAAGTCTTTTATGAAGGTGTGGTAGAAGTTACAAAATCCTAAAAGACTCTGAAGCTGTTTTCTCGTTCGGGGGGCTTCCCACTGCACCACGGCCTCTACTTTGGCAGGGTCCATTTCTAGTCCTTTCTGGGAAATGCAGTACCCTAGGAAGTCTACAGAATCTCTGTGGAACTCGCATTTCGACAACTTTGCATACAACTGGTTTTTTAACAGGGTTGACAGCACTTCCCTGACCAACTGCACATGTTCTTTCTTATCAGCAGAGTAGATCAAGATATCATCTAAGTAACATAACACCCCCTTGAATAAATGCTTGTGCAACACTTCATTTATTAAACTCATAAAGACCCCGGGCGCGCCACTTAAGCCGAACGGCATCACCAGGTACTCGAACTGGCCCAATGGTGTGTTAAACGCAGTCTTAAATTCGTCCCCCTCCCTGATGCGCACCCGAAAATATGCGTCTCGGAGATCCAACTTAGTAAACACCTTTCCTTTAGCCGCTTCCGTTAACAAGTCCTTAATCAGGGGAAGGGGGTAGGCATTGGAGGCTGACACTGCATTTAATCCTCTGTAGTCCATACACAGCCGTAGCCCCCCGTCTTTCTTCTTCCTGAATAGGACAGGGGCCGCGAACGGGGACTTAGCGGGGCGGATGAACCCTCGCTCCAAATTCTTGTCTAGGAATTTCCTTAGCTCCTCCCGCTCCGGAGGACTCATGGAATAAAGCTTTCCCTTTGGTAGCTTCTCTCCCGGGATCAGCTCTATGGCACAATCCGACAGTCTGTGGGGGGGTAGTTCATCGGCCTCGGTTTCACTGAACACTCCCATTAAGTCCCGATATTCCCGGGGAACTGCAGAGGGCACCAGAGTGAGCGCCGCCGCTCGGAGAGGTGCCGGGGGCCCCGCTCCCCACCCCACGTCCCACTTATGGTCTTGACACTTCTCATCCACCCAGGAGATTTTCCCTTCACTCCATTTGATATAGGGGTCATGGGAGCTTAACCAGGGACTCCCCAGCACCATGGGGAACTGGGTATTCGGAGTGATGACGAAAGCTCTCCTCTCCCAGTGATCCCCCATCCCCACAATCAGTCTCTGGACTGAAGCTGGACTGGAATGGACCTACAGCTGATGCGTCCTCCAGAAAATTCTGGAGCCACTCTGCCACCACTCTCTCAATTATCTTGCCCAGAAACTAAAGTTTTGAGACTGGGCGGTAATTGGAAGGATCAGTAGGATCCAATGATGGTTTCTTTAAGAGTGGTATTACTACAGCCTCTTTTAGTCCCCCTGGATAGTCCTCCCAACTGAGGGATAGTTTGGTAATGTCTACCAGGGAGCTCCATATTCCCACACCACTAGGTTTCACCAGCCATGATGACAAAAGTCTAAGAGGCAGGTGGTTGGCCTAACAGCACCCAGAATCCTGTTAATGTCAGCTCAGGAGAGTCAGCTGAAGTTGTTAAATTCTGAATCCAAAGGCGGCCAAGGGGCCTCCAGTTCATGTACTGTATCAATACTGGCAGACAGGTTGTGGTGGAGTGACAAGACTTTATCCATGAAAAAGCTCTCAAAAGCCTCACAGCTAATGGCCAAATTAATAATTTGGGTTCTCTATCCGAAACAATTGTGCCGGGCGAGAGTTGGCGGATGCAATGGAGACTATATAAAACCCCTTTCAGCAGTCTCCACCACCACCTCATAGAACTTCATAAACGTCCTCTAGGATGTTCTTGCAGCTTCGTCACAAGACCATCGCCAAACTCGCTCTAGTCGTCTAAGCTAATAAGAGTTTGGAGACAGCGCTGAAAAGTGTTAGTGCCTTGCCTCCCTTCTAGAGTTTCGTGGTAATGGGAAAGGACCCAAAGGGGTCTCTTATTATCTCACATGCGCCACTTCTCGGAGGAGAGAGAAGCTCCAGGGGCTGGTGCTGGCCTGGGTGTGTTTTTTCCTTTAGAGGAGAGAGCACGGGAGACTTATGGGACTCTTGCATGATTTGCTCTGTTTACAGAGCCACAGGCAGGACACTGGCGGAGGCACGGAAGCACTTGTGCAGGGCAGCAGACAGATCTCCTACCTCACACCAGATCCTCCAAGAATGCCCCTGCACTCCCTAATGCTTGAGCCAATTCAGAGGAATGGCTTTTTCTTCTCTGCCGTGTCCTGAATCTAAAGGCTGGGCTTCCCATTCATGTAGACAACCACCTGCACTTTTCCTCCCCCTGGATGGGACTTCATCTTAACTTCATCTAACCTTGATGGGCTCTTGAACAAAATCATTTCCTGACCCTCAACTCTACCTACAGTCATCAGGGCACATCACCCTAGTGTTGCCAACCTCCAGATGATGTCTGGAGTTCTTTCAGAATTGCCACCGATCTCCAGACTACAGAGATCTGATCTTCTGGAGAAAACTATCAGCTTCCAAGGGTGAAGAGTACTGGACTCAGGAGACCAGGAACAGTGAAATCATGAAGCCTTTATTGAGTGATTCAGCATGCCCAGTAGATGGTCAGAACAAGCATGCTTCCAGGGCTCCAGGGCCCTCCTTATATGTTGGCCGGAGCCACACCTCCGGCCGCACCCAAAAGACCTGACAGGGGCTTAACATATGTGCATGTTTGTCATAGGTTCCCTGGAGAAGCCTTTGGTTGCATTGGCTCCCCAGGGAGAACCTAGGTCCCACATTGGTGGAGGCTTTCAATCCGGATGTCTATTGTTCCTCCAGATTCAAGCTCCCCTCTCTGCCTGACCATGTGCTCTGGCCATGCGGCGGGCGCCATTACCTGGGAGCACATGGCAGGCTGGTTGCTACACAGAACATACTACATTACAAAGGGCAAACCCTATTGTGTACGTCATAGATTCTAGGCAAAATCCTTCCACAGATTCTTCTCTCCACAGGCATCACCCCCCAAATCTTGAGGAATTTCCCAGGCCAAAGCTGTAACCCGGCATCACCCCCACCCCATGTTTCAGACCATCTGTGATTATTCCCCAGGATGGCCTGTGACTGGCCAGCGCACAGCTCTGTGCATCAAGTGGAAGTTCCTCGAAGCCATTAAAGGGGTCTAAATATATGGAACGCACACCAAAGGTGCACGTACTTTTTGCCTGAAAAGGGTGTGGGTATGTGTTTATCCTGCGCTACAGCTGCTATGTATTAAAAAAGGACAAATGCCCCTAAAACACTCCGTTACTTTGTAATTCCATCTGCCAATATCCAGTGGTTCGCCTTTGAATCCTGCTATGCAAGATTATCTACTAAAATCCCTTTGTGCTTCCTACAGCAACCTGAAATCTTTCCCCAAATGGAGTACGATTAAAAAAAAAAAAAAGGACTCTGTCCAAAGAGCCATTTCCCTGTGGATTTGGCAAGAGGGATTTTTGGCTGGTAGATCTCTCTCTTTTCTGACTGCAATGAAATCTACATCCAAACAAGTATGTTTCAGCCCACAGTTGTTCTGGAAACATCTGGAACAAACTGTACCCAGCCGCTCACCAATCCATTGCTATCTTGCCTGAAGTCAAGTGGGTGTGTGTCATTAAACTGGAGGTCTCAGAATTGGTTCCATCTGCTGGCAGTAAGCTATATGGACACATCTGTATTTACCCGGGATAATTGACAATGTTCCATTGTGTGCACCCTGACATGGTAAACATGTGTACGGTTTTTTGTTTTTTTTTAAACCCTGCATCCATGAATGCTAGAGTTGCCAACAGGGCTGGAGAAAAAATGCTCTCTCCCTTTCGTAGAGGCTTAATGTATGGAAATGGGAAGCTGAATTTTTCCATGGTGTGGAGGTAAATAGAACCACCTGATAAATAACATGCCCTTAAGCCTCTGTTTAAAAGACCAGTCATTTTTTGCAGCTGGCAGCCCTAAATTGGAAAACATGCAGAGGAAAGGGAACATGACATACTTTACAAACTCAATGGACTTTTCTACATTCTTATTTTCCTTGCTTCTAAGTTCCTGTTTGGGGGGGGGGGGTTGTCTGAACTGCAAGTTTTTGCCCCCTCTAGTGGTCAATTTGATATTACACCATTTACTGTCCAGCATAAAAACCTGCGGTTTAAATCTGCAGGGAGAGACGCTAGACATAAACTGGTGTAATATCGAATCAACTGCTAGAGGGAGGAATATACATTCAGAGCAGAGAAAAAGCCAAGGAAGCAGGAACTTACAAGTGAGGAAAAGGAGAATGCAAAAAAGCCCAGTGACACATAGACTGAAATGTTCATTTGCTCCTTCAAATGGACAAGGTAGCAGCAGGAAGATGAATGGGTGGGAGTGAGGGTAACAGGGCAGCAGCAGGCTCTGGTAAATTAGGTATCGTTGCCAGGTGTGGTATGTCAGGAGTTAAAAAGAAGTGTAGATCCTTGCGAGCCCAGCTTCTCTGATCTCAGCGCTTGCTGCTGTAAGGAACACAGCTCCAGCTGCCAAAATCTCCTTTTCTACATAAACAGACCAAGCTTCCCCAGATCATGGTTTCTAGGTGCTAACTCATGGGTGCCGTGGAGACGGCCACGTCAGAGGAAATGAGCCTGGGTCGGGGTGAAAATTAGCCCCTTCGATGGAAATGTGAATGGAATGAGAAGAATCAAATAAGAAATGTAAACTGTCCAACTGTCATGCTCCAAAAAAATTGCTGCCCAGTTATGTAAAAAATGTTTCCCTGCAGATTCATTTTTTTTAAAAGATGCTGTCTTTGGCTAGCTACAATTTGCCAGGTTTTTTGGGGGGGGTGGGGTGGGGGCTTGACTTTTCCACTTCTATTAAAGCCAGGCCAATCCGAGGTGAAACTGGTCTGAGGCAGAAAGATCGTCAAGGCTGTGAAATCAAGTCTCAGCCACTAGTTTTGTACTGAACCTTGTACGCTGTGTTCCCTCAAAATCAATTTGGACTCTCCAGTTGGAGCACAGATATTACTCCACTCATGCAGGCGCTTCACTGGCCTCCCATCAGCTAATGGGCTCATAGAATCATAGAGAGTTGGAAGGGGCCATACAGGCTATCTAGTCCAACCCCCTGCTCAATGCAGGATCAGCCTGGAGCATAGGCGTCAACTACGGGGGGGCTCGAGCCACCCCCGAAATTTCCCGGGGGGACTGAGCCCCCCCCCCCGGGGAAACGGAGTGCCCGCCACCATGAGTCCCTGGGCCCTTCCTAGGGCCGCTGCATCACCACCGCCATCTCTCTCCCCCCCCCCCGCCGGCCTGGCTGCCTCCGTCCGTCTGTCCCTCAGTCTGTCCAGGGGCGAGCTAAGCAAATGCCCAGCTGGCCCCTGGATGGATGGAGGGAGAGACGGAAGCAGAAATGGCCAGGTGGGGGGGGGGGGGAGAGAGGCAGCGGCAGCGGGGATGCGGTCCCGGCTTGCACGCGTGCACGAGCCCCCGCCCTCCCCGGGGAATTTAAAACTTGACACCCCTGGCCTGGAGCATCCCTGAAAGGTGTTTGTCCAGCCGCTGCTTACAGATTTCCAGGCAGCTGATTCCACTGTTGCACAACTCTGACTGTAAAAAATATTTTCCTGATATCCAGCTGGTTCCCATCCTTAATTTAAACCCATTATTGCCAGTCCTCTCCTCTGCTGCCAACAGGAACAGCTCCCTGCCCTCCTCTAAGTAACAGCCCTTCAAATTCTTCAAGAGAACCATCCTATCCCCCCTCAACCTCCTCTTCTCCAGACAGAACATTCCCAAGTCCCTCAGCCTTTCCTCCTAGGGCTTGGTCTCCAGCCCCCCCCCCCCCCCCCCCGATCATCCTTGTCACTCTCCTCAGTTTAATGTATTAGCTGTCACATACAAAGTCCTGCGTGGCCTTGGATCCTCATATCCCAGAGACTGTCTCTCCCCCTGTGCTCTGCCATGGCCGCTTCGTTCACTGGGGCAGAGTCTTCTGCAAGTGCCAACAGATCTAGTAGCCAGCAGCAACTGGTGGCCAGTACCCAAACCAGCTTCTGAAAGGGCACTGGATGGCTGCTGACACAGAAGCAAGGGGTGAAGCTGCTGGGGCCATGGCAACAGCCTCCAACCCACATTCAAGGGGCTTGTTGGGACCCCCCCTACTTTGATACCCAATATCTTCTCTTCAAAATGGCTCTTCAGAAAAGCTGGTGGCTGACAAGTGAGGTCGATTCTCCCTCTCTGTGTCACAGTCTGATCTTTGGCATGTTCACTCAGAGTCCGACAGTGTTCAGAGGGGTTTTCTCAGGGGTCATTTCGAGCAGGAGCTTGGGGGAGCTCAGGTCTGGGAGTTGGTGCCAGCCGCCCCCCCCCCCCCGGCAGGGGAATGCTTGCTTGTGTCATGGCTGCAGCAAAATGACCCCACCTCCTGGAAAGGTCCTTGTTCCTCCAACTAGCCTTCCGAAGGCTTCATCCACCACTGAAGCTATCCTCCCAGAAGAGTGGTATTTCTGAGGCTTGGATTAGTAGCTGTCCCCTCCCTCCCTTCTTTCTAGCCTTCTGACCTATTTCCGGTGATGTCAGGTGGTGTAGCATATGCAAATAAGTTATGCTAATGAGTTATGCCAATGAGCTCCTGCATCTCTTTTTCTATGAAATGACCCCTGGGTTTTCTCAAAGATAAATGTGCAAACGTAATCTCTGACTTCCTTCTTTTCATGCTCCAAAAAAAGGCAAACACAGCCAAACTTAGACTTGTATCTTGGACATCTGCTCCCCAGTGTGGCTGGAAAGAGAAATGGCAAGACAAACCAGTTGCAGCATTATAACTGTGTTTGCAGAGGGGAGGTGATAGTAACAATTTGGTTGGTGGTGTGTAGCTGTTGAGGGTTTATTCATACCTGTGAGGCATCCCATGATGTGGCAAGCACTGAGAGATAAATGCGCACATGGGATAAAAGTGCATGTGTGAATGCGCCTTCAGTTGCTGCCTATGAAAAGAAGTGTTCCAGACAGAAGTGTGTGTGTGTGGGGGGGAGACCTTTGTGCCATATCAACATCAACCTAGTGTTCTGTTTAGGTAATATTATGCAAAAGAGATATTTGTATTAAATATGTCCCCCACACAGCTTTTCACCACTTGGGCCACTGTCATTCAGCCACACCTACTGGCCCACGAGTCCGTGCAGATGGCTGTGGGGTTCTTTAGAATGCAAGGGGTGACATGATTTGTTCCCTCAACTGACCCCCATCTTCGGTCAATCAGAGTTGGTTTGGGGTGTAGAAATAGGGTAGCAATCCCAAAAGACTTAGGGCACAGGGTAGGAATTCCTGAGGACTGGCTGCAAGCCACCATTTCATGTTAGGTAGCGGGAGGGAGTTCCCAGCACCATAGCTTTTATTTCTCCAAGAGCTGTACCCTCTGGAAGAACAGTTCTGTGTAGGGACGCAAGCGCCCCCCCACTTTGTGGGTTTCTTCTCCCTGTGAAATGCTGGCTGTTTTGCTGCTGCTGCTTCCTGGACCTCTACAAGATTTGGTAAATATTACACTTCCTTAAAAAGCTTTCCCTGCCTTTCCTCTTAGTTAGCTCTTGTATGTGTTTTTAGTGTGTGTATGTATTTCTGTCCATTTCTTTCTTTCTTTCTTTTTACTAAAAACCTTTCCAGTTGAACTTCTGCCTGGTTTATTTGAGAGTTCTCTTAAAGGGTAAAATCCTGGTATACATTGGTGGAGATCCCAGTTGCTCTGCCTCCTTAAACTAATTCACCCAATTAAATAGGAGACTGCCTCTTTAGGTAGCAGAATAGCCTGTGGTCTCCCAGAAAGTGAGAGATTTGAACCCAGATATCCTTAATCCACACTCTACCTCTTTTTTACTAAATATTTTTAAAAGCAAAATTCTGCATTGAATGTTGAATTCTCTACGAATAAATGATCCAAAGTAATTCTGGGGTTTTTTTTGGTGGGGGGTGCACACTGTGTGTTCATGGTCTTCCCTTTTTACAGCTGTCCCTTTGCCAATAATCACATGATCACATGAAGCTGCCTTATAGTGAATCAGAGCCTTGGTCTATCAAAGTTAGTATTGTCTACTCAGACTGGCAGTAGCTCTCCAGGGTCTCAGGCTGAGGTCTTTCACATCACTTATTACCTGGTTCTTGAACTGGAGATGCTGGGGATTGAACCTGGGACCTTCTACATGCCAAGCCATGGAGCCACAGGCCCTCCCCAAAGTCCCCCTGTGAAAAAACCATTTCTCTCTTTATTGCTTAGACCTTGTGACAGGTTCTTCCTCTTCTTCTTCCAACATACCAACTCATCAGCTTTCAAACCTCACTCAGTTGTGTAACCAGAAATGGCATTACCATGTTGCCAGATGCTCTAGTGTTCACCCAAAATTAGAGTTGTGAATTAAGATCTGTTGAGCCCTCAGTTCACACTGCCACGTCTAGTATCTTTTTGTGGTGACAAGGATGAGATTACTAAGAGAGTAAAAACGGCAGCGAGCTTGACTCTGTTCTGAGATGCTACTGATAGCAGTTTGAACAAGGCAGTTCAGGAACCAGAGAAGATCTTTGTGCAGTCAGATGAATTATGCATGCTTTTCCTATGACTCTGATGTAGTGAAGGGCAATGTTCCCTCTAAGCTCCATAGTGTTGTGAGCAGAAATTCTGCCTCGTGAGCAAAAAAAGCTAGTAGCATTAAAGTTGTAAGTGAGTATATATTTGACGACTGCCTAAATTAGTTTTTAGAAAAGATTACTTCCATAACCTTGTAAAAATCTCAGAATCAATTATTTTAAATTATAGTTAAACTGTATTTTAAGAATAATTTAAACTTTATAAGAGAAAACAGAATCAAGTCAAATTTCACTCACCCCATTCCACTATATTGGTAGACCTGGCTTTGGACCATTGCCTTGTGCTGAGCCTTAGAAAACATACCAGCACTTGGGAGGGGAGACTATTGCAGTCTGCTTTGGGGTTTTTTTTAGTGAAATATGACAACCAGCATTACAGGCTAAGTATAACTGAGGAGGAACAATCACTGTCAGAACCCTGCCTAACCTAACAAACAGGAAGTTGCTTAAATGTTATCAACCTACCCAAACTACTTATTTATTCAAATATTTATATCCCACTTTTCTCTGTGACTCAAGGCAGCTTACAAATTATACTGAAAAGCATAATATGGGTGTGCAAAAAAAACCCCATTTTTCTCAGCTCCATTGTAGCTTATGGGGACCATCATAGTCAATGGGCCCCATAGGCTATGATGGAGAATCTATCCGGGGGTATCTGGGGCTCTGGGAGGCTGTTTTTTTTAGGTAGAGGCACCAAATTTGCAGCATCACTGCTGGTGCCTCTCCTCAAACCCCCCCCCCCCCCCAAGTTTCAGAAAGATTGAACCAGAGGGTCCAATTCTATGGGGCCCAAAGGAGGTATCCCCATCCTCTATTGTTTCCAATGAAGTGGAAAATGTCTTGTGAGCAGAAGCTCTCAACCCCTGAGCTGCCTATAAACATTTTGTGTGCCAGCACCCCCTAGCACAGCTTAGAGGGAACTGTGGTGAAGGGTAATGTGGCATATTCAAAAGGTCTTTCAGAAAGCTCCCACCCCAGGTGCTGATACACCCAAACTAGACAGGTTTGCAATGAACAATTCAAGGATCCCAGCTTCATGAAAGGTGTTTATGTTTGTTTAAAAAGTTGCTATACAATTCCCCCCTGCCCCTGAGTGCAAATTTAGGAAATGCGGAAAAAAAATTATTTCCTGCAAAGGCAATGATTATAATGGCAGAATGAAAGAGGAAAGAAAAACAACTCTTTTGACGTCTTGAGTTTTTTCCCTCTGCTCTAAGTGACATTGTTTTTAAAGTCCAAGTTTGCTCTGCAGGCTAGAGGCTGCCTTTGTCGTTTGCTCGGTTGCTTTTGCAACGCCATCTTCAGCCTGCTTGCATGCCTTGTTCACGGCTGTAAAAAAAAGCAAGGAATGTATAGATCAGTGTTTCCCACTGGTTGTGTGTGTATCATTCCCGCCCCCAAAAAGGGCTCTTCACCCTCTTGCGCGCACACACTTCGTCCATTCATCCATCCTTCCAGGGCACTGAGCAGACGCTGGACTCTACTGCCTCCTCATTTTCATTGCTTGTGTGTCCCTATTGCTTTGGGTCCCCCCCCTTTTCTGCACATATTTTGCTCCCTCTAGTGGTCAATTTGATATTTTATTGCTTTGTGTCCGGCATACACGAGCAACAAAAACAAGAATGTGGAAGAGCCCACCTTCTACTCTACTCTTGGATAGCCCACAATACTGTTCCTCCCTCGGCCCCCCACCTTTCCCCACTTTCCAATGTTATGGTTCAGTCAGGCTTCAGAGATGGGACTAGGGTTTCATTCCAGCCTCCAGGCAGGGCCTGGAGAGTTCCCATAATTACATGATCTCCAGGTGACACGGATCAGTTATCCTGGAGAAAATGGCTGCTTTGGAGGGTGGACTCTGCGTCATTATATCTCACAGAGGTCCCTCCCCTTCCCAGAGCCTGCCCTTCCCGGTCTCTGCCCCCAAATCTCCAGGAATTTCCCAACCTGGAAGTGTCTCAGTTGACCCTCCCCAAAGTGCTTTCCTAAAAATTAAAACTAGCATCTAGACTTTAGTGTGTGTGTGTGTGTGTGTAGTTAACCGCAGAGAAAACTTATCCAAATGTTTAACTCAGTGGTTCTCTGCAGATTAGGGGAGGAATAGCCTGATCTCATCAAATCTCAGAAGCTAAGCAGGGTCAGTACTTGGAAGGGGGACAACCAGGGAAGGCTCTGCAACGGAGTTGTAATTCTGGAGGGTCCCCAGGTCCCACCTGGAGGTTGTCATCCCCAGCTCTACCACCGTCCTGTGGTTCTGTGTAAATATCTGTCTGAAACCAAAGACTACATACAAAGCAGGCATGGAAAACTGTGTGCCCCTATCTCAACTAGCAGCCGTTTTGCTTGCCACCGAGCTTGTTCTCCTAACAGCCACAATGTGAACGCCACCCTGTTTCCTTCATACCTTCCTGGCCCGCGTGTTTGACTTGATCTGCGGTGTCCTTTGCGGCCTTTTCCACAGCCTTTACTGTAACCAGGAAAAACAGAGTTTGTAAGTGGACCGTACGAAAGGGAGAGGGACGCAGGCAGAGAAAAAAGACAACAAACAATGGGAGGGAGGAGAAAATATGACAACCAGCTTGCACAACCAGCCCAGTGGAATGCAGCCGACATTTGAGCTTAGCTTGGTGGGTCACAAGCAGTGCAGAAGCTCTTACGGAGTGAAAGTATTGTTAACATATCAGTTACACATCAGCAGACAAAGACCAGGTGTTCTATATTCAGTGTCTATTGAGTTGATGATATAGGGATGAAAAACAAGATCTGCTTCTCAGAGCACCCGGGCAAAGCCTAGTTGATTAGTGTCGTTTAAGGACATGAGTCAGAATATTTTTCAGATCTGAAACGCTGTTTGGCAAATCCGTGACTTCTTTGGTAATGAAATACCTCCGAGAATGTGACCAAAATACCTCTCTCATTTGCTTTGAGCCCCCCGCCACAAAAAAGACAGCACTGGTAAGAAATGTAAGTTACTTTCCCCACCTTGGAACGCAACAAGCATGAAAGTCTGTGGTTTAGCTCATGCATAGGAGGAGGTCTTGTCTTCTGAGCAAGGTACAGCGATAGGTGTCCCCGATCAGAACCCAAAGTAACACTGAGAATGTGAGAGGTGGGGCCTGCCAGATAGTTCAGGCATCTGAATACACTCCTGAAAAGTTCAAGAGTTCCTTAGCCACATTTCAAATGGCAGCCTCTGCTCCACATAACTCATCCATGGGGCCGAAGAGCGGGGTAGCGAAATGTGGTGCCAGATCCATCTTACAGAAAGGTCACGGTGTCGCCTGTCTTGGTTTGATGGTAAAGTTGTTCCTACAGACAAATCGGTGTAGCACAGTAGATGGTTTTGGCCTTGGCCGGGGAGATTTGGTTTCCATTGTCTACTAACAATGCAATTCTATGCGGAGTCTCTCCAGTCCAGGGGTTATACTGGGTTTCAGCTGGAGTAACTCTGCACAGGTTTGCGGTGTTAGTGGTGTAGCTTATAGCCTGGGCCAGTCACTCCACTCCCTCACTCTGATGAACTTCACAGGATTGTCATGAAAAGAAACTCTAAGGCCCCGTCCACACGAGCAAGATAAGCTGGACGGGAAGTGACTCAAATTTGTGCCAGCGCAATTTGCGCCGCTTTTGCAGGATCACACAGGTCCATGGACCTGTGAGGGCGAGCCGCCGCTGCGTGATCACTCGCAGCTGCGGGTGAGTTGGTTTTTTTTTTCCCCGGCCGTTTTCAGTGCGCTTATCTGCTTCTACGAGGGATCGATGACTTGGCTCTCCACCCTCAGGGTCATCCAATGATGCGCATACCGGGATGGGAGGGGGAAAAAAACCCAAAAAGCCCGCTCCCCAACGCCACTTGTTTGCGCTGGCGCGATCACACCAGGAAAGGTCAGTTCTGGGCCGTTGCAAACCATTTGAGACTGCCTTTTCACTGGTAGCTAAATAAGTCGATTCCCCACCGGCTCAAAGTGGTTTGCGACACTTTGACACCGGTTGCAGGATGCTTCCCAGATGTGCTTGTGTGATCGCGCCACTTTGAGACGGCGGGGAATCGTCCTTCTTGTGTCGCAAATGGGTGCGTATGATCGCGCCCTAAGAAGTCCTCCAAGATCCTTGGGGAAAAGGGAAGATGCAGTGTGAGGAGATTTACTTAAACAACTTCATTAGGGCCCAGGCCCTGGGAACTCAATGGAGAAACTTCAGATATTGCCTTAGTCCTAATTTATACATGAAACAGAATCAAGTGGAAAGCTATTCCTAGATACCACATTAGAGTGAATACGGGACGGCAATCACATATTTCACATATGAAGCTGCCTTATGTTGAATCAGACTGGCAGCAGCTCTCCAGGGCCTCAGACAGAGGTCTTTCACATCACCTACTGCTGGATTTTCTAACTAGAGATGCTGGGGATTGAACCAGGGACCTTCTGCGTGATAAGCAGATGCTCTACCACTGAGCTACAGCCCCGCCCATTTTAGTGTCCCCTTAGGTAATCTTTTAGAAATCCTTTTCGCCAGGGCTTTTTTTTTTTCAGGGGGAATGTGCTGGAATAGAGTTCCGGAACCTCTTCAACAAAATTCTTTTTTAAAATGTTTAAAAGTTCATGAGTTTTCAGTATACAGTCTGAAAACTTCATTTCCCTCTTGAGAGTTCTGGCACCTCTTCCCTGCCCCCCCCCCCCCCCAAAAGCCCTGCTTTTCACATACAGAAAATAAGCATGCTGGCGGGAAAGGTCTACCCTTATCCTGACACGCCAGCTTTCCATATGCAGAGACATTTTCCCAGGGTGGGGTGTGGACATTCCATTTTGCAAACTGCGGGACCACTGTGGCTCAGAGGTTAAGGTGCTGAGCTGCAAACAGGAAGGTCTGTAGTTCAGCAGTTCGAGACCCAAGTGCCGCATGATGGAGCGCGCTCCCGTCTCTGGCCCCAGCTCCTGCCAACTTAGCAGTTCGGAAGCAAGAAATTGCAAGTAGATAGATAGGTACTGCTTTGGAGGGAAGGTATTAACATTTTGTGCGCCTCGGCATCTAGTCATGCCGGCCACGTGACGACGGAAACGTCTTTGGACAGCCCTGGCTCTTCGGCTTGGAAACGGAGATGAGCACCGCCCCCTAGAGTCGGATTCAATTGGTTTTCGAGCAAGGGAATCCTTTACCTTTACCTTTTTACCTCCCTTTTGACAGCCTCATATGGTACAGTCCAGGAACATCTGTATGAATCAATTCTGTTGTATATAAAAATTATTCCTAAGGGGGAAAAAACTGGAAAGAATCTGAAGTGTTGCTTACCAGCCTCATGTGCCTTCTCCTGCGTTTCTTGAGCAAAGCCCTGAAAACCTGTTCCAGACATGTTTCCGTTCAATGTCTTTCTGCCCGGACCTTCAACTGATTGTCTGCCTTCTGAGCAATCTGATGGGGGTTCTCTATCAAATTTGGTTTTATACAACTCCCAAGGGCCCTCCCTCCTGCCCAATTGGCAAATATTTTTGAGAGGCGGAGCTCCCACAGGGATTAACCTTCTGAATGGAATCTGGAGGTGTGCACTGAACTGATGAACTCTTTTTGTTTTCCCAAGCAAAGGGTGTTTCTCAGCTGGCATTCTCTTTCTGCCTCAGTGGCATCACTGCTTGTCAGTTATGAATAATTTCTAAATGGAAAATAACTGAGTAAACTGAAGCTGGAAAGTCAGCCAAAGATTTCTGGGAGAGGCGCGGTAGCTATCCTGGGTATACCACCTTTAAAGAGGCGTAGACGGTTGTGTTCTGATTTATTGGTCTTCCTTGTGGGTTTTGGGAGACCTAAAGTTGGACCTTGGGCTGGATGGCCCAGGCTAACCATTAGATCTTGACGGCTAAGCAGGGCCAGCCTTGGTTAGTACTTGGATGGGAGACCACTGCGGAAGTCTAGGGTTTCTATGCAGAGGCAGAGAATGGCAAACCACCTCTGAGCATCTCTTGCCTTGACAGCCCAGCCGGGTTACCATAAGTCAGCGGTGACTTTCCATCACTGATATTCAATACAATTCCCCCCCCCCCCTTCCAGGTTCCAGAATTCACAGCATTTCCTTTCTGAACTGGGTGGTCGGGAACAAATCATACCAGGACTCCGACATCTGCAGTGGTTTCCCATCCTCTTCTGGGCCCAAGTCAAGGTGCAAGGAGTAATGCCCTAAATACACCTAGGCTCAACAGCGTGAAAGATGATCTCCTCTGTTTTAACCCATCACGAACACAGTGAACCTTTGGGGCTGATCTCTTGAGCCTGATTTAAACATGGTCCTGGCAAGCAAGTTTCCAAGGGGATTTTGTAGGTGTCCCCCATTTCATTTGCAGTACAGTCCCATTGGGACTGATGGCTTCACACTAGATAGGATTGGATTGTTAAACTGGGCCTTCATCCACTTCACGTGCGATATTAGCAGGGGTCCGTTGGAGCAGGAGCGCAGTGCAGGGAGTGAGAAGCCCAGGGGGCGGGCACATGACCAAGCCCCGCCCCCTCCTCGGCTTCCCCGAGCAGTGCAGAGGCGCAGCGCCCCGGGGAAAACCATGCTAGGGTCTTTATTGATTTTAATGTTTTGTTTTAATATTGATAATTTTATCATTGTTCCTTTTATAACTGTGTGCTGCTTTTCCAGAGACTTGCTCAAGGTGGCATATAAATTTTCTAAGTATACCATTTTTTATCTGGGCGCATGGCACATAAGTACTGGAGAAATTTCACCAACCCTTCAGCAGCTTCCTCCCCATCAGTTTGGTGTAGTGGTCAGGAGTTGGACTCTAATCTGGGAGAACCGGGTTTGATTCCCCACTCCTCCACATGCAGCTGCTGGTGTGACCTTGGGCCAGTCACAAGTTCTCTCAGAGCTGTTCTCTCATGAGCAGTTCTCAAAAGACCTCTCTCAGCCCCACCTACCTCACAGGGTGTCTTGTTGTGGGGAGGGGAAGGGGAAGGGATGGGTGGTGCACATGTCCTGGGTATCTCAAGTCTTCTTGAAACCTGGTGGTTTCAAGAGAGCAGGAAGAGAATGAGGGTGTGTTCTTTACGCTTATTTTTATTGCCCAAAGTATTGGATGGGGAAGGGAATGGAGGAAGAGCAGGTCAGTTTCCCTCACCTGTGGAGTGGAGCCTGAGGGGTGGGTGTCGCCTTCTGACACACTTCCGGTATGTTAGGGGGTGTGGCATATGCAAATGAGTTATGCAAATGAGTTATGGTAATGAGCTCCTGCACCTCTTTTTTTACGAAATGACCCCTGGATGTTAGCGTCACAAGAGTTGTAATAGTCTGGACAGTGATTGCACTGGCATGCTAATGATGGGTGCATTGTGTAGGGTAGTGCTTAGAGTGCTGGACTGGGATCTGTGTGGCCCAGGTTTAAATCCCCCATGTGCTGCAATGCTCCCTCTAAGCTGTGGAGTCTTGTGAACCAACATCCCACTTGGTGAGCTACTGGCATTAAAGTTGTGAGCGAGTGATGTGGCTACTGCATAAATTAGTTTGCCCTGGAGCCCTCCTTCCTGAGCTGAGAAAAAAATGTGTGAGCCGGAGGCTAAAAAACTGTGAGCTAGCTCACACTAACTCAACTTAGAGGGAACACTGTGGGCTACAGATGGTTGAACTTGGGCCAGTCACATACTCTCAGCCCAACCTCCTTCAGAGCATTGTTGGAAGTATAAAATGGAGGAGAGATGAACAATGGGTCCCCATGGGAGAGGGAAGGAAGGGTATAAACATAGTGAACACATAAATAAATAGTAAGATGGCTAATGACGCGGCCCAGTTACAAGAGGCTGGCTGTGTGTTAAGTCTCAAAGATAATGTCTTCTTGGCCACCAGCATCACATTTAAATTGGGCCTTAATGAGGTCATCTCTCAGATTCAGCCAGCAAGGGGGTGGGCTATGTAGATATTAAAAAGACAGCAGCCTTGAGAGGTCTGTTGACTGCATTGAAGCATCGTGTTTAATAGGCTGATTATGTTTAGCTGCTCTGAATAAAGATACTTGACATGGGATGACTGCCATCCTCTTTGGAACTGCTGTTCTTGAGGCTGTTGCATTGAAGTGCGGAACCCGGATTGCACGTGCACCCCCACCCTGGGGAGGATCCTGTCCTGTCCTGCCACTCCACTGAGCAAAATTTAATTGGTAATTAAAATATTTACCCTGCACCTTACCTTTTGACTTCAGTTGAAAGCCTTCTTCCAATCTCCAAATTAACTGCAAGAAGAACTACCCCCTAAACCCTACCATACTCTGCCTAGCTCCAGATAGCAACCAAGCTGTGGCCTTCCATACTCACTGGAGTTTCTGAGTGGACATTAAGGGCAGACCCGTGTAAGAGGACATTACAATAGTCTGGTCTTGGCGTGGATCCACATGGCCAGATGGGCCAAGTCAAGGTAGGGGGCCATATTGCAGGAGAATCCCAAGTTTTCACATTATGTTTGAATTGTGCTGTTGTGTCCAGTAGTGGGGAATGCAGGGATTCTTTCTGTAAGTGTGGCATTCTCTTTTGGATGCATACCACGGAAGTTACATTGGCAGTTTCTGCTCCTTTGCCTGCTTTGAAGCTAATTAAGGGTTGTCAGCTGCCAAGTATTTGACCTACCCATCCAAAAATTGTTGCTGTGGATTTGTTATCAGGCATTTTGTTGACTAAAACAGCTATTTTGAGTTGGGAAGTTTCAAATGAAAGTTTTTTACTGATGCCACCCCCCTGAACGGGTCTTGAGCAATGTTCTTGTGAGCGGAAATTCTGCCTCGTGAGCTGAAATATCTACTAGCCTTAAAGTTGTGAGCAGGCCTACGTTTTTTTAAATAGGGGAAAGAGAGGAATTAAAAGTGAGGAAGAAGTGGGCTCTATGCCCCGTTGCAGAATGGGGCATGACATGCTGCTGTAGCAAGAAAGCAGCCAGTCGGGTGTGCCAGTCTTCCTGGGTTATCCGGTGGAGACTGTCCTTCATTGTTCTCCCCATCCTCTCGGCTTGCCCGTTGGTTGAGGGGTGGAATGGAGCAGATGTGATGTGCTGAATGATGTTGTTGACCAGGAACCACTGGAACTCTGCCAATGTGAATTGGGCCTGTTGTCTGACACGATAGTATCGGAAAGCCCGTGCATAGCGAAGAGGTGCCTGAGTGTGTGGATGACGATGGCAGAGGACATGGTGGATACTGGAACAATCTCTAGGCATTTGGAGTAGGAGTCCACCACGACCAGAAAAGTCTGTCCCTGGAATGGGCTGGCAAAGTCCACGTGGAGTCTAGACCACAGCATTTGTGTTGCTTCCCAGGGGTGCACTGGAGCTTGTGGTGGGGTTGGCCGTGACTCCTGGCAGGGCTGGCAGGCACAGACTCACTCCTCGATTGCTTTGTCCATGCTGGGCCACCAGACATAGATGTGGGAGAGTGTCTTCATGTCCACAATACCCGAGTGGCCAACGTGAAGTGCCTCGAGCACTTGCTGACACAGCTTGGGCAGAATGATGATGGTTCCCCCAAAGCAGGCAACCTTTATGCACTGACAGTTCATGCTGCTGGGAGCTGTATGGCTGAAACTCCTCGGCCATGCGGCCCACTGGCCACCCCCTCCACACTCAGCTGAGAATGCGGGCCAGGATGCAGTCCTTAGCCAAGTGCATGGCGACATTGGAGGTGCGGAGATGTGGCTGTTGAAGCTCCTCAAGCAGGATGATGTGGTGAGCTAGAGACGGGTCGACAGCTGGAAGAGGAAGTAGAAGATAGCTGAGGGTGTCAGCATGGCCCAGTACCTTTCCCAGATGGTGCTGGAGGTCATAGGAGTAAGCTGATAGGAAGAAGGTCCAGCACAGCATCCAGGGAGACAGGATCTGGGGTGTCTGCCGGTCCAGCATGAAGATCCCCAACAGCAGCTTGTGATATGTGGTGATGACGAAGCTCTGACTGTATGGGTAGTCATGGAACATCTTGACTTCTGCAACAATTGCCAGCACTTCCTTGTTGATCTGGGCATAGTTGTGCTCCATAGATGACAAAGTTCTGGAGAAGTAGGCAGTGGGGGCCTCTCTCCCATTGGGCATCCTGTGGCTTAGGATAGCTCCAGTGCCATAAGGTGAAGCGTCGCAGGTGAGGACAAGGGGCTTCTTCTCGTCAAAGTGTGTGAGGACACTCTCTGAAGACCAAAGTTCCTTCACATCGGAGAATGCTGCAGCTTCTTTCCAGTCCCAGTCCCAGGGGATGGATGAGTCCAGGAGCCTATGCAGTGGCTCTGTGACCAATGCCTTGTGTGGCAAAAAGGCAAAAAGTGCAGGAGGCCCAAGAAGGACTGCAGCTCCTGCTGGAACACTGTGGATGGCCCGTACCTTGGCAAGAGTTGGGTGGATGCCCTCTGCATCCATGAGGAAACCCAGGAACTTGACTCTGGGGACGCCGAACTGGCACTTTTCCTTCATCACTTTTAGGCCTGCGTTCCGCAGTTGGTGGAGGACGGCCCAGAGATGCTCGGTGAGTTCAGCCTTGGAGCCTCCAGCAATAAGGACATCATCAAAATATGGAATGACGCCAGGGAGTCCATGGGGCAGATCTTCCATTAAGATCTGGAAGACCCTAAGTGCGACGTTGACGCCGAACTGCAAGCGCTTGACCTTGAATGCTTCCCTGTGTATGATGGTTGTCTGGGCTTTGGCGGTGGCATCATCTACTGGGAGTTGCTGGTAAGCCTGGGCCAGGTAGAGCTTGGCAAAGACTGTGCCTCCATTCAGTGAAGTGAGGCGTTGGCTTACAACGAACTCTGGGTATGTGTTCGGATGCGGATGCAGCACCTTGTTTTTTTTAATATCTTTTTAATTACTTTTTTACAAACTATAAAAAACTATCTCTACATCTACAAAACTATCCCTACTTCAAGCAAAGAATATAAATTGTTTTTAAAATATATATGAATGAAATTTCCCATATAGCAAAATACAAAATACTGAAACGTGATAATAAGTTTCAAATAGTACTGGCTATGCATATGTAGATTCAAGAATGTGGCAAAATAAATTTCTTAAACTTTCAAGTTGTATACAAAGCTATTTCCCCCTCCTCCCTCTTTGGTTTAGCAGGTTCCCTTTGGACTGTCAGTTGCTTTGGGGCAGCTGCCCCTTTTGCTGAGTCAGAGTCCTCTGAAGAGCTACTCTTTCAGAGCTTTCCAAATCATGTACGATGCCTTCTTCCTCTTCTTCTTCCTCTGCTGTCTTCTTTTCTTTTGTTAGTCTTTGTTGCAAATCCAGAAAAGTCTCTGCACTTTTGAGAGAGGTGATCTTTTCTTTTTTCTCCTTATAGTTGAATACCAAACCCTCCGGAAAAATCCATCAATATGGGGTGGAGTTCTTTTGCAGGAATTTTGTCAAATTTTTATTTTGCTTCCTTCTTTTTCTTATCTCAAATGGAATGTCTTTCAAACCCTGATTTCCACATCTTTGATTTTTAGGATTGTCCTGTTAGTGGCCTTGAGTGCCACATCTCTTGTTGTTCTCTTAGAGAATTTCACCACAATTTCTCCAGGCAGGTTTTTCTTCTTCACAAAATCAGGATATGTCCTGTAGACAATATTCATTTCGCTTTGCAAATAATTCGCTTGTAAACCTGTTTTGGGAACCAAATCTTCACTTAAGATTTCTTTCAAATTCTCCAGTTTTTGATCTGGGACACCTTGAAATTGTAGAACATAAGACGCTTTTTCCATTTGCAGTCTCAAAAGTTGGTCTCTGTCAGTTGCTCTTTCTTTCTCCACCACTTGTAGTCTTTGATTCAGTATTTTTGTGTTGGTTTCAGCTGATTTTGCTGATTTAATCACCTCTTCTATTTTAGCATCAGATTCTTTAATCTCTTTCTGGAGTGCATCAATACTTTGGTTCATTGTTGTCATCTGATCCAGTAAAGGGTGCAATGCTACCAACAACATGTTTGGAAAGTCTATGGCAGCGTCCTGTTTAGGAACAGGAAGAGAAGGAGCTGTAGCTTTTGGAGAGGGTTTCCTTCTGGGCGCCATTTTTTCTCCTCTGCCAGCCATTGTTTACTTCTCGGAGGAGTTAAAGTACAACAGAAATTTTTTAAAAAATGCTGTTTTAAGAAGGATTCCACTCTACTTGAGCCCCATACGCAGTGCCAGTGGTCCCAGCCTTCCCTTTTCAGTCTTTTTTAAAAAGAAAGAATGGGGGGGGGGATTTTCCTCCCCCTCCACCACTTTGTTTCAGGGCTACAGGCTGCCTGTTAGTCCAATTGAGTGGACCCACAGGCTCACATTTTGTTCAAGGCTGCACCGCAGGTAGGGGTATTTTCATTTCTTTGCTGCATTCTTTGTTCACCAATCTGGTGTGCCACTTTAGGTGGCAGAGGCTCTGCAGTCATGGGACCTTACAGGACAAAGAGGCACCTCAATCCTTTGGCTGTCATCTTGGGAGAGGCATCTCTCACACCCCAGGCTGGGAGCCCCCTACAAGGACTCCGGGGGGGGGGAACCGGAATTCGGCTGGTATCTCTCTCGTTTGCTGAGGTTGTGGGCCGCTCCATGTAGAGCTCTGCTGGAGCGCACCCACCATTAAGCTGCCAAAACCGGGAGACTGCTGCAGTGCCTTATTGACTGTGCACTTGTAGTCTGCACAGATTCTGACAACTCCATTGGGCTTGAGCAAGGTGACGATGGGTGTTTCCCATTGTGCCTGGGGGACCAAGTGCAAGACCCCCTGGGTGATGAGCCTGTCCAGCTCCCTACCAGTCTTCTGCTTGAGGGCAAAGGGAACCTAGTGAGCCCTCATGCGGATTGGCGCCACTGCCGGGTCGAGGCTGAAGAAGATGGGGGTGGTAGTATACCTCTCCAGGGATCTGTCAAAGACAGCTGGAAACTCTTTGCAGATGGCCGTGATGTCTGTCTGGCCAGTGTGGTGGATACCCATCATGTGGATGCCCAACGGCTTGAATTGGTCCAGGCCAAGCAAGCTCAGTTGATGGCCTTGCACTACCACCAATCAGAGGGGATGGTTGAAGTCCTTGTATGTGACCTTGAATGTGCCGATGACCAAGACTGTGCGACTTAGGGCAGATGTGCTGGAACATGCTCGTGGAGATGATGGACAGTGCAGACCCAGTGTCAACTTCCATTTTGCAAGGCACATCCTGGACCTTGATCTTCACCTTGATCTTGGTGCATGTTGAAGGCTGCTGCATCAGGACGGGAATGTTGTTGGCCTTGGCAGGCACAGCTGAGCGGAGTGAGAGGGTGTGGCACTCTTCATAGTGGATGGAGGCCCTCCTTGTTGCTTGTGGCAACCTGTGGTGATGCATCTCTGTGCTGGGCAGAGTGGCAGGCACGTGCGATGTGCACCCATTTCCCACAGTTCCTGCACTGTGCATCCCAGAACTGGCATGACTTTTGCTGATGGGAGCTGCCGCAGCTGGCTCAAGGAGCCCCAGGGTACACTTGGGCTCCCTCATGCTTCTGGGTAGCGACTCTGGTGCACAGCATTTCCCTCTTGTCATCATCTGTGGCAGAGAAGTCTGCGAGGCTTTCTTGGTGCACCGCCTCAGCCTTGTGAGGGGGAGGTGGACTTCGCACCTGGCAGACCTCTTTTGTCGACTGTGTGGCTGCTTCGGTGGTGATGGCCTCCTCGTAGGCCATTTTAAAGATTAGGTCATGCTTTGCGAAGAGCTGTTGCTGCAGTTTCTTGTCCTGGAGCCCGCACACCAACTGGTTGCAGATAGCCCCTTCCAAATTGTGGAAGTCGCAGTGGAGCGATGCCTTCCAAAGGGTGTCCACAAAGGTGGCAATTGACTCTCCCAGGGCCTGGTCCCCTTTGTGGAATGCCTGAGGTGATTCTGGAGGGACGCAGCAGAAGTGGTCCTTCAGTTTGGCCTTGAGTGTGTCAAAGGAAACTGTGGCGAGGTCCTGTGGGGCCACAAGGACTTGGGCAGTCTCAAATATGGATCGGCCATAGTGGCTGAGGAACGTAGCCTTGACGACCTCATGGTTGGTGATCTCATTGGCTGTGGTGTAGAACTGGAGTCAGGAGATGTATGCGTCCCAGTCTTCCGTGGCGTCGTCGAACGGTTTGAGGTGGCCCTTGGCTGCCATGCTGAACGATCGAGTGGTTGGTTAGGTGATTCAGCCGGATCTCTTCCTAGTTCCTTTGTCTGAATCTCATCCTCGTCGCCAGGGTTAACAAGTGAGATCACGAGACTATCGTGGTTCCAGCATAGCTCTTCATTGGAACGTTAAGAACAACACACACACGGCGAGCTGCAATGACATACAGACCCCCCCCCGGTAGTCCCAAAACACACCCATAAGATACAAACCAACCAATAAGAACATAGTATCTAGGATCCTTCATTTGCATGGCCTTACTTTACACTTCTGGTTCCTGATTGGCCTGCTCTGCAAGGGTGGCCAATCTGAATGTAGCTGCCAGGAGCCTTTCTAACAATGCCTGTTCATTCGAAGCTCTCACTACACAACAATTAGCTTTTGAGATTTTATTCCGTATTTGTCTGAAGAAGTGTGTTTTGCACATAAAAGCTTACACTTCAAATAGAACTTTGTTGGCCTACCCTCAAGTCATCTTTCTTGCTGGTAATATTTTGCAGCTTCGTCTTGGACTTTCCGACTCCCTGTATGCTGGTGAACTGAGATTTCTGTCCACCTTCTTACAATCCAGTCATGCGGCCTGTGGGGTTTTTGTCAATAATTAGCGGTACTTCCTTTGGCAGCGGCATTACTGGTATTGACTCATGTCATCCTGTTGTGGAACTGCGGCATTCGAGCCAGTGAAGCATGCTGTGCTCAACATTTAATGCGCCCTGGGACTGACCATTAATATCTCTTATCTCTTGACTTCAGCTTTTAAAAAGTGAAGCTGGCAAACAGACACTAGCGGCCAGCAAATATACATTAGGAGCTTTTAAAACTACAGCCTGGATGGCAAACCAGGAAAGAGGAGCTGGGAGGGCAACCTGTGTGCTTCTGAATAAGAGACAAGAAACACCGCCCCCTGCTGGCTCGGAGTTGAAAAGGCTGCATCATGGCTGTCAATTCGTGCATCGTGCATCGTGCATCGTGGCTGATCGACCATCTGACACAGAAGCTCCTTGCAAAACAAGACCAGTCAGGGGGGCTAGGTCTGCCAGGTCCCCCTCTGTAGCAGGGCAAAAATAAAGCAAAATTTTCAACTGGGTTGATGGCATGATGTCATTTCTGAAGTGAACCTGCAAGGGAGGTCATGTCACTCTAGGATTCAGCAGAAACTCATTGAACAGAGACCACAAAGTGAACAGGGACCAAAAGCAGATCCATGGTTTCCACTGAATCCTAGAGAGACACGACACCACTTCCACGTTTGCCCCAGAAATGATGTCATGTAGTCGACGTGATGGTGCCCCCCCCCATGTCTTGAACCCCAGTCTCCTTCCAGGTGCTAGCAGCTGGCTGGCAAACCTAATTAGGAACTGGATTTGGGACATGCATCTATTTTGGAACGTGGGCACTGCAGCCTGTAGCTACAAACCTCGTCAAAATTGTGTATGTTTGGGACATACAGGAATGAAATGAGGTGGAGGGCCTTTATAGAGGGAATTAAGCAGCTGAGCGCAGCATAGGGCGACCGTGGGGATTAATTCCCTGGGGTTGAGATAGAGGGAATTAGATAAACATATGGAGCAGAGGTCCATCAGTGGCTATTAGCCACAAAGCATAGATAGGAACTCTCAGTCTGGGGCAAGTGATGCTCTGTATTCTTGGTGCTTGATGGGGGGAGCAACAGTGGGAGAGCTTCTAGTGTCCTGGCCCCACTGGTGGATCTCCTGTGGGTACCTGGTGTTTTTGGCCACTGTGTGACAGACTGTTGGAATGGATGGGCCACTGGCCTGATCCAACATTGGCTTCTCTTATGTTCTCTTATGTTCTTATCTTGCCACACATAGAACTTTACACCAGGCACACGCACATCAGGCTCAAGTAGCATTTTAAAATATTTTGTTATGAAGTTACTGAAAATGTATGATTCATTCTGCTGTGCTGCTTGAGCTCTAGATTGTTGGCTTTATTTAATTTAATTTAATGCTTGGCTCCACCTGACGTCTTCCGGGCCAATGGCATTGAATCAGCGTTGACTGCCTCCTGAAACTGAAGTGAACGGTGCTGAAAGACCTTTGCCGCTTTGGTGGTTGCTGATGTCCCTTGCCTTTCATCTGAAAGGGAGGGAACACCTCAAAGCAATCTCACCCAGGAAAATGGCAGCCTGTGTTCACATGAAGAATACAAAGAGAAAATCACTGACCAAAGAGTGGATTAGTACTTGTTCTGGACTGGGGCACTCTGCTTGCATTTTAGATGTCTCAGGAATCCCATTTCTATCAATCTGAGGATTGCCAAAGCGTATAAAGACCCCCCCCCCCATTCATCTGTATTCTCTCCCTGTATGGCTTATTTTGTTCTGTGCTGGAGTGCTGTCCTTGGTTCCCACACTTTGATATAACAGTGCCCCAGTTTCAGACCAACCTTGTATGTAATTATGCTGTCAAACTACAGGGCAGCTTTCTCTCTGTTTTGGGAGTCGTCTAACCATTTTGATACTTGTTGAATGTCTTAATCTGGTGGTGGTGGAAAGTGCCGTCAAGTCACAGCTGATTTAGGGCAACCCCATAGGGAAGAGACATTCAGAGGTGGTTTGGCATTGCCTGCCTCTGCTTAGCAACCCTGGCCTTTCATGGAGGTTACCTATCCAGAGCCAACCCTGCTTAGCTTCCAAGATCTGACAAAATTGGGCTAACCTGGGCCATCCAGGTCACTGTTAGCCATGGTGAGGATTCTCATTTTCTCTGTCGTCGCCACTGCAAATGCTATTTGTACTGGGAGTGAAGCATCCACCTGGGAGTTTCCTGTACACTTTCCTCCATCTGCTATCATTTCTCCTGTATTTCTCCCCACCACCACCAGAGGGCTCTTTTAAAAAGTCAGTAATTGTGATTGCACTGTAGCATTGTAGCATTATAACAATCTATTGCCATCATCTACTAGTTCTCTGAATTTACCATCTTTCTTTTTTAAAAAGTGTACGCCTCTGGTCCTATAAGGAGAAAAATGTATTTCTACAATGAAAAGTCTGTAGCTTTTTAAAATATATAAAAGCTGGGAATTCAGAGGGACTACTTGATAATGGCAGCAGATTGTTAAAACATTATAATGCTATAGCAAACTAACAATTATTTTTAAAGCCCTCTAGTACTAAGGGGAGGAGAATGGTGGCTGCAAGCGGTGGAGGCAAGGCGAAGAAAATGGCACTGATATTAAAATGAGCTCCTTCCTGTCCACATGGTATGCAGGCACACTTTGACTGCATTCTTTCCAAAAAAGATTACATTGAACCAAGTTTGGAAAAGACTGGAACAAAACCAGAGAAAGCCTGGAAAGTGGACGATTAGGGGATGACATCACATGGACACTCTAAAAAAAACACACCACTCCAGTTTGGATGCCAAATCAGAGCAAAACCTCCATATGGAAGCAACACAAACCTTGAAAGATGTGCCTAAGTTCCATGGAGTCGCAACTGACCTATGGCAACCCCAGCAAGGGGCTTTCAAGACAAGTGAGAAGCAGAGGTGGTTGGCCGTTGCACTCTTCTGCAGAGTCTTCCTTGGTGGTCGCTTATCCAAGTACCAACATGGCTTAGCTTCTGAGATCTATTCCACATTCCAGTGTTGCAATAGAAGTTTTAAATACATTTAGGACTTCGGTGAGCTTTTCTGTTCACTATGCTCACGTCACTGGACCATATACTCTTGGGTGTGTTTCTGTTACAAGCCTCTCTTGCCTAGCCATTCACACCAGCACCACAATCCCCTTTAATCCACTTATGATCCCACGGCTGCATGCATGAGCAGGATGACTCACAACGCTAATCTTGTCTGGGTATGATCCTAATAGGAGAGCCTTAAATCTTGCAATTCAATTTACATCAACAGTTCCGTTTTCCCTCTACTATCCTGTTGCCGTGGCAGGGCTCCTGTTACAATAGCACGAAGCCTTTCAATGAAAATAAAAGGAAATAAGACAATAAGGCAGCAACGACAGCCATGTGAGACTCACCTTTTTGTTCAGATGCCTTCCGAAGCTTGGTTTGGCCAGGATCTGCCTGTCTGAATATTTGTGGTTTGTTCCAGAGGTCTGGAACTTACATTTCGCCACTTACATTTAATTATCTGGGGCTCCGATACTGTGATAGAAACCTGAATAGCCCAGCTTAGCCCAAACAGGGTCCGCCGCAGTTATTCCTTGGATGGGAGACCACCAAGGAAGTCCAGGGTCACTGCACAGAGGCAGGCAATGGCAAACCACCTCCGAACATCTCTTGCCTTGAAAACCCCATTAGGGCGTCGCTGTTTTCCATAGCAACTTGACAGCGCACAGTTGTTGTTGCTACCGAGATATAAACTTTATCAAGACTGGGGGAAACTGTGGCTATTGTAAAGAAGTAAGTAACTGAGACTGCATACTTTCATTCCTAGACTTCATTCTGTTTTGCACCCGCTCTCATTCCGTGGGACAGCCAGAGTGACCACTGCGGTGGGACAGGACGAGATCCTATGCAGATCTACTGCAGTCTAAGCACACTGAAATCGTCTTGTCAGGTTGCTGATGTATGAATTTTGGTTTGGAATGGCTGAGCTTTAAATCTCTTCCAGTTTTATAACTCCTATAATCCTATGAATTCTTTCAGGTGGTGTTTGCTGTCATTGACGTGGCCACTGATGAGAGTCCTAACTGCTAAAACTAGGACCGTTTCTGCCATTCACCTCCACAGTTATTCACAGCTAGTGATTATTTCCCCACAGGTTGATGCATAGCACGGTTCTGACCTGCATCTTCCTTCCTCCCCCCCCCCCCTGCATCTTTTGAACCCTGCGTTTGCCAGAAGTTTTCATTACCATGCTCCTGAACTCGCAGTTTCAAGTGGGGAATCCTTCACATCGTGCCTAAACTCCACATTAGCATAATCTGCTTCACAACTGCTCCCTTTTTCCCACACCCACCACTCCTGCCAGCCACAAACGTCATCCCTCGCTGTGGGAATTCCTCCTGCTGTGGAATCAGAGATTCAGATCCGACACTTTTTGATGTACTGCGAATGAGAGGCAAGTACCAGCTGCAGAAACGGTCTAGGTTACTTTCACTGAAGTTTACTTATTATCATATTTCTACCCTACACTTCCTTGAAGAAGGCCAGGGAAAGTCACAAGTAAGCAATGTTCCCTCTAAGCTGAGTTAGTGTGAGCTAGCTCACAGTTGTTTAGCCTCTAGCTCACAGATTTTTGTCTTAGCTCAGGAAGGATGGCTCCAGAGCAAACTGATTTATGCAGCGGCCAAATCGCTCGCTCACAACTTTAATGCCAGTAGCTCATGATGTAGAATTTTTGCTCACAAGACTCCACAGCTTAGAGGGAGCATTGCAAGTAAGTGTCTCATGTCCTCACAACAGTGGGAGGTAGGTTAGGTGAGGGTCAGTGTCTCTTTGGAAGCCACCTAGCAGGTTTCCTGGTTAAACCCAGGTTCTGAGCATCCAAGCTCATCATTCTACCAAAATCATACAAATTCAGCTTTGAGTGAATTTTTGCCTGATGTGTTCATGCAGCAGGACAGAAGGTGGCATGGGAATAGTTCAACCTTGTCAGATCTCGTAAGCTAAACAGGGTCAGGACTTGGGTGGAGGACCAAGAAGGAAGACTTTCGCAGAGGAAGGCAAAGGCCAACCACTTCTGCTTAAATACTCGCCTTGAAAACCCTGTGGGGGTCTCCATGCGTCATTTGCAACTCGACAGCACTGACAGAAGTATTCACACAGCAAAACGGTGTTCTCGTTTACTCCAAGTTTTTCATGACGCAATGACCCACACTCACCGAGAAGCAGCTTCTACCATAGCATTGCCTGTTCCTGCCTTTCGCCTTCACGTCCTTCTTCTCAATGTATGTCACATTCTTAACTGCCTATTGCTTATTCTGCAATCTGAAAATGGTTCCTCAGCCTTACATATAGATTACAACCAACCTTTAAATGATAAATTCCCTTTTCATACCACTCTTTTGATAGTCAAAATTAATGCAGTGTATGCAGTCGTATCAAGGACTGCAGAACCACGCCTTCAAATGGGGGTGGTGGCACCAACCACAGCTTTTTGGGGAGCAATTTAAAGTCACGAAGGGGCACATGGGTAGAGAGTACTTAAGGCTGATTTTACATCTGACTTTCCCGCTGGAATCATTCTAGTTCCCAAAAAACCTGCCCATACCTCTGTGCAGTGTGAAACCGTGCTGCCACTGAAATGTCCATATCTACTAATTGCCCTCCTGTGGTCAAGCTAGTATTATACCGCTTTATTCTGCTTTAAACAATTGTGGTTTCTTAGTGCACTTAAACCCCCTGGAGTGAAATTTCACACCACCGTGAAATCAGCACAGGAAAAGACAGCAGTCAAACTACTTTAGGAGGGGAGGTGTAAAATCAGCCTAAGTCATGAAAATCACTCCCCCCCCCCCAGTCTCTGTTAAAGAGCCTGGTGGGTGAAATTTGTGGTAGAAGAAAGAGGAGGCAAAGGGGGGGGGGTCAGGATCTCCCACCTGCAGCGGTCATTTCGAGCAGGACCGCTGTTTCGGGAGTAACAAGCCCAGGAGTGTTCCCTCTAAGCTGAGCTAGTGTGAGCTAGCTCAGTTTTTTAGCCTCCAGCTCACACATTTTTGTCTTCGCTCAGAAAGGATGGCTCCAGAGCAAACTAATTTACGTAGCAGCCGAATCACTCGCTCACAACTTTAATGCCAGTAGCTCACCAAGTAGAATTTTTGCTCACAAGACTCCACAGCTTAGAGGGAACATATGGTGATGCGCTGTGGAAAAAAGCAAAAGCAGACTAACTCGATCTGTATTTTCATGCTTGTTGTAGGGTAGCTTCCCTGCAAGAGCAAAGGAAACCTAAAGTGTCTTTAGTCAAAAGTGTAAAGCTGGCTCGCCAGCTCTGAGTTGGGAAATACCCAGAGATTTTTGGGGCAGAGCCTAGTGGTGGGTGTTGCCTTCTGACACACTTCTGATGATGTCAGGGGGTGTGGCATAGGCAAGATATGCTAATGAGTTATGCTAATGAGCTCCTGCACCTCTTTTTCTACGAACTGACCCCTGCCCACCTGTACACCCCATAACCCTTCCCCCCATACTATATCCTTGAATTGGACAATCCCACATATAAAGACAGAGGTCTGTCTTCATCACAGGCAATTCCAACCTTAGGAATTTAAAGACAGACACCACGGACCTGGCTGATGGATGGATTGCTGGATAAACCCACAAAGGACAAAGCAAAAACGTAGTTGAAACAAGTTGTTTTATTATGACTCTTTAGAAAAAAAAAATATGTCCACCATATCTAGGGATCTTTGAGTGCTGATGCTAACGGGCAGAAGACATTAATCAGCAATTCCAACCACAGCTGCGCCAAACTGCAGCTGCCAAATGTAACTCTCAGAAGGCTTGAAGATGGGCAAGGGTGGAAGCCACAACGGGGGATGGCGAAGGAGAGACACAAGGTGCGTAGCACACAGCTACCCTACAACGTATGACCGGGAGTCTGCCAGACATCTAGGATGTGTTGGTAGGAGGCAACTGAAAAGACTGTAGTGCTGAATGAAGTTAGCCTAGGCTGTGGGTGATTTCCCTGCTCTGGTGTCAGCTACCATTTCTGTATTTACTCCCAGGATCCTCAATTTTTCACACTAGAAGACCCGAGGAGGGTTAATTTCCTTCATTTTCACCCTGGGAAGAAGAAAGACAGGAGAACCGGTTAATTTGCAAAACAAACCACCCCTGCGTCTGGGATTCCAAAACAGAGTCAGCCAGGATCTCCACATTCACGCTAAATAATTCCAGAAGGGCTAGAAGAACAGAAATGTGACTTTGAGGAATCCGTCGCCTGACTTAAATAAACCAGCAATCGGACCATAAAAGTGAGTATGTGGTTTAAAGTTTGTCTTAAGGGTCCATCTTTGTTGATTCTTATCATCAGGCAATCAAAAAGCAGTTATAATGTCCATCTTAAGTATGTCACAAAAATAATTAATAGTACTGTAAACTGAGTATCCAAAGAAGAACAAGATGGGCTCCATGGTGAAGCAATCATGAATTCTGGCATTGTGGCATACCCAGTGCTCTTCCACACACCCCTTCCCACATTCTTTGCCCCAACAGAAGAGCTAATTCCAGAAAATACATTCTGGTCCCCCTCCCCCATCAATATTTTACTAAAAGGAATAATCTGGAACAGCCCTGAGATTACATATTACAATGTGACTGAAACATAACGAATGTTTAAGAATCCCAGATTGATTTTGCCTTCCTCAACAGGCACTTCTTTCTTCAAGGTACGGTGACAATCGTATTGATAGTTTCAGAGGGTTAGCCCCGTGTTGGTCTGCAGTAGTACAGCTGGACTTGAGTCCAGGGGCACCTTAGAGCCCCACAAGATTTTGGGGGTAGAAGTTTCCGAGGATCAAATCTCCCTTTGTCAGATTATCCTGAGGTGTTTATCGAGTGGCTCAGAGTTTTCAGACACTCACAGACTGTATCTGGGATTGTCAATATTTGCATGTTGCAGACGGGGACCGAATAAAATATCGTTAGGGCTGTTAAAAGTTCACATAACTGGAGTGGAAAGGTAGAAGGCTTAGCACTGGTGTTAAATGGGATGTACATTAGGATTTCCAGGAAGGATATCTCCTGCCTTGGGAGGTAATCACATCCTTGGCCTAGACCACATGATGGTTGTTCTTTAAATTTTGCCAGTAACCATATGGGCAGAGTTTCCTCATAACAGCTTTCAGGCTTCTGTTGATAACGTACTTCCCAGCCCTCAGGGGTGAGTTCCAGGGGCCACAGCTGAGGTGCTCTTGACTCAAACTAGATTGTTTAAAATCTAGACGTTTCGTCTTTCATAGCTGAAATGAAAATAAGGGACAAGACCCCAACTGTGACATGTAGCAACCCGCTCCTTTCCTGGGCCAGTCTGCAGGATCTAATTTATGTGTCCTTCAAATTGCGAGTGAAACAATTAGGCTATAATGAAACTACTCTGTGCTTGTTCCTTCCCTGCATTGTCTTTCATCTACCTCAGCTGATCTATGTCTGACTGGAGGAGTACTGGAAGAGAATTATAGCTGGGTGGAATGCCCACTGATATGCAGAGGCGTAGAGTTTTAAAATCCCGGGGGGGGGGGGGCAAGGGCTCTTGCGTGTGCCCCATTGCCGCCGCCTCCCCCCTGGCCTGGCCACTCTGCCTCCATCCATCCCTCCGTTCATCCGGGGGCCAGCTGGGCAAATGCCCAGTGTGCTGGTGTCACCCAGAAGTGACGCCATCACGCTGGGCACGTTGCTGGGGTGATGCTCTGGCAATTGCCCTGAAACTCTATGGTGCCAGGCTGGGGGGGGGGGGAGAGCTCGGGGAGGCAGGAGTGGCCATGCTGGGGGGGGAGAGGTGCTGGCCAGCTGGCTGGAGGGCGGGCCTATGAAGGGCCCAGGGAGGCACAGTGGGGAGGCATGGCGGCGGGCGCTCCATTTTGCTGGGGGGGCTCAGTCCCCCTGGGAAATTTCAGGGGTGGCTCGAGCCCTCAAGCCCCCCGGAGTTGACGCCTGTGCTGATATGTGACTGTTTTCTGTTGTGAGTGCATGTTTTGTTATAACTCCATTAAAAAGCAAGAAAACACATTAAAGTAATAAAAAGCTGTAGACATTATTATAGTAACTGGTATTCATACATCCATAAAAGAGATGTGAAAAGCCAGAAACAAATTTTGCGGAAAACCTTTTCCCCCAGTTTTTTCTCCAAGGCCTTTTCCCCTAAATTTTTCCAACAAAAAACTTGAGAATTTTGGGGAGTATTGAAAAAAACTCCTATGAAATATTTTCTCCTAGAATGAGTGAAATGCTTTTAAAGACCAGGTGGGTGTGCTGTAGACATATATCACTCTTAATTAAATCCAAGATGCATTTCTTTACCTAGAAGAACACCTCATCTTCATGAAGGGAGCAGGCAGGGCTTTCATCGCTTCTCAACAGTTGCATGACTTCTGTTGTCCTTTTGACCCAATGTGGCTGACCTTTTCACCTCTCCCTTACAACCACTGGGGCCACATATCCCCGCAGACTGTGTAACAAGTAGCTCATTGCCCCAGGTAGCATCAACTTGCAGTTTTCTCTCAAGTACTGTCTATATTTGCAATTTTGCTTGTGCAAAACGAAGGCTTTTATAACTTTTAAATCCCATAAATATGTCCAATATTGCAGTTTTATATGCTAAGTAAATGATAAATGATGTGTTTCATATTGTTAAAGCAGTAACATTAGTTTAGGTTTGATAGGGCGGTAAGTACTGCTTATATTCCAATTTTCAATCAACTCATTAAAAAAAAACCTCTAAGGCTCTAGCCCCTTTCCTTGCAGTGATACAAGGGAAAAGGTGTATCTCCATGATGAAATGGGCTAGAGGCTTACTTTTAAAAAAAAGAATGCTGGGAATACAGAGAACTCGATGCATATTTTGGTATAATGGTATAATTGATATCATGCTATAAAATTGCCAATTAAATAATACTACCAGGGAAAGCTGCTGTGTGGAAGGCTTGTTGCCATCTCACGGTATTAAAAACAAGCCAGGCTTCGGTGTGAATACCATTGGAAAAAATGAACTTACCAAAAAAAAACCCCCTGTTCTATCACTTTTACACACTTGGTTATACTTTTTATAATGTTTACAATGCAAATTTCTTGTTCTAAACAACATTCATCCTTGTATAAAATACATTTCATAAGTATAAGCAAAAACAGTAGATAACGGTATGGATGCAATACAAAATTTTGTTGCAAATATTCTTGACACAGAGCTTTGGGAAGACATTAGAGAGATATTACGTTGCTCTGTACTATTGTCATTCCTGCAGTGCTCCGTTAAGAGATTAGCGACCTTTTCAGTCCACTTTTTTCCCTACACAGCTCTGTCAAGATACTTTAAAGAGAAAACATTCTAGGAACATAGTCAAAACAGTGTCAAGAATATTTACATCAAGATTTTGTATTGTATTCATACCATTACATATCACCAGGGGTCATTTCAAGCAGGAATGCCTTTCCAGGAGTAACAAGCCCAGGAGTGGGCACACATGGTGATGCACTGTGGAAAAAGCAAAAGCATACTAATTCGATCTGTATTTTCATGCTTGTTGTAGGGTAGCTTCCCTGAAAGAGCAAAGGAAACCTAAAGTGTCTTTAGCCAAAGTGTAAACCTGGCTCACCAGCTCTGAGTTGGGAAATACCTGGAGATTTTTGGGGTGGAGCCTGAGTGGTGGGTGTTGCCTTCTGACACACTTCCAGTGATGTCAGGTGTGGCATATGCAAATAAGTTATGCTAATGAGTTATGCTAATGAGCTCCTGCACCTCTTTTTTTACGAAATGACCCCTGCCATTATCTACTGTCTTTGCTTACACTGATGAAATGTATTTTAGATGAGGATGAACGTTGTTTAGAACAAGAAATTTGCATTGTAAACATTCTAAAAAGTATGACCAAGTGTGTAAAAGTTATAGAATAGGGGTTTTCTTCGGTGAGTTCATTTCCCCCAGTCTCACTCTATTCAGCAGTTGCAGCAGCGACAAGGAAACGTGGAAAACACCTTCATCACAATCCGTTTGAACTCTGAAAGGGCCCCAAGCGATCCTGCAAATGGGAAATGAAAGGCGAGCATTTTTGGCATAAACGATCAGCAGAGAAAAAGATCTGAAATCACCTGTATGCAGAAAAGAAATGGAAACCAGCTCAGCACAGAGAAAGTAAGGAAAGAACAATAGATGGCGAGAACAACCCCAGACCAGCCAAGGATTCTTGGGTTAGCTGGGCTGTGACTGTGCTTTACCTCGGCACTGGCTTCTGTGGCTTCCACTGGGGCATCGTCTTCTGCAGCAGCAGGTGGCTCCCCAGGCTGCTCAGGATACTCCCAATCCTCCTGCAGAAGAGACACAGAGACAAGTGTTGGAGCAATGCATGTTGGGGAGGTGGCAGGCAGGCAGGTCCCCTTTGTACCAAGGGGGGAGGAAGTGAGGGCGGTAAACTGACGTCCTTCTACAAAGGTCCGCTTCTCTATTGGCCGGCCTCCACTCTTTCTCACCAGCTTCAAAAACACCATTATGAAATCCAGTTCAGCATTCCCCTGTGAATGGAATGGTCAATGGAAAATACGGTCAGTAACGTTTCTGTCAAACTCACTGTCTTGTTTGTCATGTACTTTGGGGAAATTCCAAGGGAGGGGGGGAGTGTGAATGTGTGAGAGTGAGAAGGGCTTTATTGTAGGGCAATGCATCTCATGTAACTTTCTGAAGATACCTCCCTTTCCCAGGGATGTCAGCCAGATTACCTTGGTCTGTCTCTGCTTGTCGCCTTAGCTGAGATAACAAACGGAAATGTACAGGTGTGTGTGGGGGGGTGGGTGGGTTAGAGTCGTGCTGGTTAAGTGGGAATCAATGGTCAGTGTGATTGGAGAGGACTACATTTGAACCAGGTATAATTGGGGGTTTCCGCGCCAGAATCTCAGTTCTGACTCAGCAACATTCTTAGCTTGGAACTTCGTTATTCTTCAATAAACAAATCGCTTTCAGTGAGTGTTGTTGAGAGAAACTTTGTCCAAGAGTCTGACAGTTTCAACCAACCAAAATCAAGAATGAAATCCAAGTAATTTTTTTTTTTGCCATCAAGTCGAAGCCGACTTACGGTGACCTCAAAACAAAACTTCTCAAAACAAAAGACGTTCAGAGGTGATTTGCCATTGCCTGCCTCTGTGTAATGACCCTCGTATTCCTTGGAGGGATCCCATCCAAATATTAGCCAGAACCAACCCTGCTTGGCTTCTGAGATGAAATCAGCCTGGCCTGGGCTATCCAGGTCAGGGCAAAATACCTTTGATTAAAGCTTTCATGCTCACCAGAACTGTCCATCAGATTGGATGTTACTAAATTTTTAACAAAATGGTATGGTGGATGGATGTGAAAGTTGGACAATGAAGAAAGTTGATTTGTTTGAAATGTGGAGTTGGAGGAGAGTTTTATGGATGCCATGGACTGCCAAAATAAATAAATAAATGGGTTATAGATCAACTCAAACCCGAACTCTCTCTAGAAGTCTAAAGGACTAAACTGAGGCTATTGTACTTTAGTTACATTACAAGAAGACAAGAGTTGCTGGACAAGACAATAATGCTAGGGAAAGTTGAAGGCAGCTGGAAAAGAGGAAGACCCAACATGAGTTGAATCGACTGAACAGAGGAAGCCACAGCCCTCCGTTTGCAAGACCTGAACAAGGCTGTTAATGGTAGCATGTTTTGAAGGTCATTAATTCACCAGGTTGCTGTACATCAGAAGCAGGTTGAGGGCACTTTAATACAGGCACCTGGTGGAAAGCAAATTTTTTGAGCCATGATGTTAGTAGTTGATCAGATGCAGGCAAGAACTGTCTTAAAATCATAAACTAACAAATCTGCTGTCCACCCTTCTGTGTTTTAAAAATTTCGACCGATTTCCCATGAGGCGCTGCTCTGGCGTTGTTCTTCCCTTTGCCCTGATTGCGTGCTTGAATTTCCCTCTATTTGCCCTGCGCCGCATTTTGACCCACGGCTTCCCCTGAATTCCCCCGCGGCTTCAGTCATCCTGTTTTTTGAAGATCACTGAAGCTGCGGGGAATTCGGGCAAAGCCGCAGGTCAAAATGCAGTGCGGGTCAAATAGTGGGAAATTCAAGCACCCAATCGGGGCAAAGGGAAGAACGACGCCGGAGCAGCGCCTCGTGGGAAATTGGTTTTTGTAACATCCAGCCTGATGACAAGTTCTGGTGAGCTTGAAAGCTTGTGTCAATTTTAGTTGGTTCTCATGAAAGGTATGACGTGGATTTCATTCTGGTTTTCGGATTCTGCTATGACTGATGCGGCTATAAAGGTTTTCAACCGGTTGCTCTAGCCAACAGCAGCTCAGCATTAGCAGGTGATGGTGTTTTTCTTCAAGGTGTGAAAAGTTCCACTGACTGAACTCAGAAGATCAGGTAGGTGTTAAAGTAGGGTTGCCAGCCTCCAGGTGGGGCCTGGGGATCTCCCGCTTTTACAACTGATCTCCGGCTGACAGAGATCAGCTCCCCTGGAGAAAATGGTTGCTTTGAAGGGTGGACTCTATGACATTGGACCATGCTAAGGCCCCTCCCCTCCCCAAACCCCGCCTTCTCCTGGCTCCACCCCCAAAGTCCCCAGGTATTTTCCAACCTGGACTTGGCAACCCTATGTTAAAGGCACAAGAGCAGGCAAAGCTGGTTTTTTCCTGGTCAGTTGGTAACCCTAAAGGAACCAGCAACATCTCCATCAGAAGGCTTTGAACCACCTGCCCTAAGAACACGTCTTGGGACAGCCGCATGGTTGGTTCATTGGTGGCTGGCACACACCAATTAACTTTCCTTAACTGGAGATGTGATGATTGTTATATGGTAGGCATAGGAACAGTTGGATCATTAACATCGAGAGAATCTTGAATTTTAAAATGGCCAATAGTTCTACTGTTATGATGTGTTCTAGAGGGAAGGCCCAAGGAAACATGAAAGGCAACAATTCTTGGAAAGTAAAAACCCGGCCTATTGGCCGCAACTTTAATGAATCCACCAGTAGTTCCCACAGATGCTTTTCCTGTCTGCCATAATCCCCCTTCCGTCAGTTTCCAGCCAGTTGGTATTCTTGTTATTTTGGCCATGAGTCATAACAAATCCCCAACACCACAAAAGCAGAAACTCCACTATTGTGTTATTTCCTTGTCCCTTCCTTGTTGCAACTTGCTGAAACTTCCTCCTTGTTCAAATATGTCCCATCATCTGTTTCCCCTGGATTAAGATTAATTTGCATTTCAAGATATTTTAAATTCCGCAAGGTAGCCCATGTCCTCTCCTAAGGAAAGACAAATCTTCTAAACTGCAGAAATGACACTGATTAAGCAAAATTCCTGATTTTGACCATATTTGGCATCATTTATTCTATTTTGGACAGCACTGGGGAAGGCAAAGGGCCCCTGGAAATCATACCCAGAGACCCCTTTGGGCACGTCTCCCACAATGCACATCTCCCACAAACCTGACCTAGATGCTTGCTTTTAAAAATGGCAACAGGGAGTTTCAAGAAGCTGAATTCTGCCCCCAGTTCTGCCTTCTGTGCTTGTGAGGACAACATGATACATACAGTCCCGCTGACAGGGGCGTAGACTTTTGGAAATCCCGGGGTGGGGGTGGGGCTCCTTAGCGTGCGCACGCTCGCTGGAGCAATGTTCTTCCCCCCCGGAAACCGCCCCGCCTCCCCGGGCCCTTCCGAGGCCCGCCAGCCACTGCTGCCGGTGCCTCTCTCCCCCCCCCCCCGCCACCCCTTCCCTCTCCCTCTCCAGCAGCAGCGGTTGGGCCTCGGAAGGACCCAGGGAGGTGCGGCGGCAGGTGCTCCGTTTTTCCGGGGGTGGCTGAGCCCCCCCAAGGAAATTTCGGGGGAGGCTCAAGCCCTCGAGCCCCCCCGTACTCTATGCCTATGCCTGCTGCTGAATACCTCAGCTGCCCTGGCTCTGGGGTTGGATTTTTCATTTAAACTATCAGTATTTGCTTTGATTTGGCTTAAAGCTGCAACCTAGGGTTGCCCTATCTTACCTGGCTGCCGGGGGCGGGGCTCTTCTTCCCTGGGACTTGGTAACCATAGATTGTTTTCTCAAACACTAGAGTGCCCGCCCGCCCCACTATGTCCCCGGTGCGATGATGTCACCTCTGGGTGACGCTGTTGTGCCAGACACATTGGTGCAGATGGGACTTTTGGGGGGGGGGCTCCCTCTGACGGCCGCCTAGGCAGTGGTGGATTGGGCCCCTCGAAGCGGGTAAACCCCTGTCCCTGTCAGGGGGGTGGCAACCCTACTGGAACTTGACATTGTGTTGCATCCAAACTACCATCTACAGAACTTTCCCAGCTCCTCCCTCCTGCTCCAGCCCACTTAGCTCTCCCAAACGGTCCTCTGGGGGACAAAGTGGGAGGTAAATTTGGGGTCTTCAGTGGGAGCAGGAAAGAAGTGAAAATTCTGCTCCCACCGCTGTCCAAGCTGAGTCTGCGGAGCAACTGAAGGGCAATGTCTGTCTGTCACCATCTTACACCCTGGCCCCTTCCACTGGGGTATGTACTTTACACCAGCAGAAAATGAGGGTTGGAGCCAACCCTTTGTATATTTTCTGTATGGCTCACTGTTGCCTTATACCTTCTTGGGTAGAAAATAGGATTACAGGTACCCCCTGACAACTGGCATGGGGTGGGGGGACTTACCAGCAGGAAAACGAGGTGGAGGCCTGCATCACCCGTGAGTGGTGATGTCATTTCCAGCGATCACCAGAAGTGACATCACCACGTTGCTGGCAATGCAGGGAACACCCTGGTATTTGGGCAAAAACTCCACGGTACATTTTCATTATTGAGTTTTTGCCCAGATACCAGAATGTCCCTGCATTGCCAGTGATCTGATGACATCGTTTCCAGATGTGATGTTGGCGCATAGCCAGCAACACAGGACTTGGCCTAGTTTTCTTGCCTGTAATTTCCCCACCGGCCAGCTGACCAGGGCAGCGAGAGGGCCCCCAGAGTAGGAAGCATCATATCAAGTGAGATAATTCAAGCATCCTAGCATTGTAACTGGGCAAGTTTAGCCAAGTTCATGAATGCTGGGTTTCAAGGTGGAGTAGAACTGTTTCTGAATTGGCTTGACAATCAGCAACAAATGCCATTTGAAGGTGAGAACATGAAAGAAATACGCTGGTGTCAAGCTCGTGTCTCGCTTGCCAATTATTTCCTATTTCCTACACTTACGTTCTGTTTCCTTATTCCACTGGTGGTGGATTCACATGTATTCTTATATAGTTCTTGTGTCGCATGCAACCACCCTTTCCTATTGCCCTTATTTTCTCTGTTGGGAACCGCGGGGGGAGGGGGGGGCAGTGGATGTGTTTGGCTGTCTGCTTTGCTTGGTTAGTGTCAGCTCATAAGTGTTCTCATGCAGGGGCCTCCCAAGTGTGTTGAGAACACCTTGGGAAGTATATGATCTCATTGTGCTGTAGGACCTTGTAGTCTGGGGAGCTTCTAGATAACGTAACCATTAGGATGCTAGGGCAGGGGCAGGTGTGTGGCGGGCTGAATGAGAGCAGTGATTGGTTGCTTGGCATCTGTGGAATTTTTCTTTCAGTATACTGGTGGAACTGGTGTCTGGGCCCCAGTTCCGACACAGAAATTGTCTATGCTTAGAACCTCTCTGCCTCTTAATAAACAAATCTTGCTGCTATAAGAGTGTTTGCATCCAGGACTTGACAACTGGATCAGACCAGTGGTCTATCTTGCCCAGCATTTTGTTTCATACAGTGGTCGATCAGTTGTCCTAGAGGACAAAAGAGACTAAGCCTTTCCTTGATGTTCCCTCCTGGTGGGGTTGTCAACTCTGGTTTTGGAAATTCCTGGAGATTTGGGGGCAGAGCCTAAAGAGGGTAGAATTTGGAGAGGGGAGAGAGCTCAGAGGATATGAGATTCTGTAGAATCTAGCCTCCAAAGCAGCCATTTCTTCCAGGGGAATGGACCTCTGTAGCTTGTGGATCAGTTGTAATTCTGGGCAAAACCCAGGCCCCACCTGGTGGATTACAACCATATCTTGGGCATTCAGAGGTTTACTGCTTCTGGATTGGAGGTTCCCTTTAGTGACCTTGGCTAGCCATCTGCCTAGGCTGTTGTCTTATGGAGGATACAGGTTGGTATGATGAGAGGCAGGGTTGCCAAGCTCCAGGTGGGGGCTGGAGATTGCCCAGAGTTATAACTGATCTCCAGATGGCAGAGATTGGTTCCCCTGGAGAAAATGGCTGCTATGGAAGGTAGACTCAATGGCATCATACCGCACTGAGACCCCTCCCCTCCCCAAACCCCGCCCTCCCCAATCTCCACTCCCCCAAATCTCCAGGAATTTCCCAACCTGGACTTGGCAACCCTAGGGCTTCCCCATCTCCTTCTGTTTGTTTCTCGTGTGCCTCGAAACATATTCCTCACCATGACCTCACATCTCTGACTCACCGTGCTATTTTAAAAAACCAAGCCAGGAAATGAGCATCTTGAGAATTTTTCTCTCTAAACTGGAATGGCAGAAGCCAGCACAATCACAGGATGAAGAAGTGTCAGCCGGGATCAAAACGTTTCTTTTTCATTTCTGCCCTCCCCCAACACTTTTGGTCTGCCTAGAATTATAAACCTTGAACAAGGCAGGGGATTGCTTACATTTGTGTGGAACTTCCCTTTAATGCTTATATTTTAATACTCTGCCAACATGTCTCATGGTTACACAGTGCCACACACGGCTACTCCACCTGCTGTCTGCTGCTGCATTGATTTACTCTGCAGTCCTCTGCCGTGCCCTGGCTCCTGAAGCAGGCATGTTAAAAGACTGACAGGAGTGATGCCTCCTGTGAAAGGAATGATTTAAGAAGACTCCTAGAATCATAGAGTTGGAAGGGACCTCCAGGCTCATCTAGTCACCCCCTGCACAATGAAGGAAATTCACAAATACCTCCGACACCCCCAGTGATTGCTGTTCCACACCGAAAAGATGACAAAAAACCTCCAGGACCTCCAGCCAAACTAGCCTGGAGAAAAATTGCTTCCTGACCCCAAAGTGGCAATCAGCATTTCCCTCGGCATGTAAGAAAGGGCCACAAGAACTAAGCACTGCTGCAACCCTTCCTGCCCTCCCTCTCATGATCTGCCTAAGTTCACAGAATCAGCACTGCTGTCAGGTGGCCATCTAGCCTCTGGCTGAATACCTCCAGAGAAGGAGAGCCCACCACCTCCCAAGGAAGCCTGTTCCACTGAAGAACCGTTTGCTGTCAGGAAGTTCTTCCTAATGTTTAGCTGAAAACTCTTCAGATTTAATTTCAACCCATTGGTTCTGGTCCGACCTGGGGCAACAGAAAACAACTCCACCCCGTCCTCTATATGACAGCCCTTCAGGTACTTGAAGATGGTTATATCATATCACCTCTCAGTCGTCTCCTCTCCAGGCTAAACACACCCAGCTCCTTCAACCTTTCCTCACAGGGCTTGGTCTCCAGACCCCTCAGCATCTTCGTTGCCCTCCTCTGGACACATTCCAGCTTGTCTGTATCCTTTTTGAATTGTGGTGCCCAAAACTGAACACAATAGGCAGCTAATCCTGCCACTGCCCCGGCTGTAATTTGATCTAGACCTTTTTTATCCAGCATTGCACGACCAGACAGCTCCCCCGTGAATCACTTTACCGCGCATGACTCCATGGTGGATTGCCTAGACGGCATCCACCTTAAGGAGATGTGGGGTTGACTTTAAAAAAAAAAATTCCTGTTTGCGCATGTGCATATGCGCCTCACCATCTACTTGTTTTTCTGCGCATGCACGGACTTAAATGGTAAAAGCACCACCAGCGGTACCTTCCGCTAGGTACCATTTCAGTTAACAAAGTGCATAAATATCACGGGACCTTCAGAAAATTTAAATTGTCCAGATAGTTTGAGCAGAGCTTTGCAGATGTCACATGTTTGAGTGGTTATGCGCTCATCGCTCAGAATTTTTTTAAAATAGCGGCCGTTCGGGATTGTCTAGAGACTATCCCTATGGGCTGATTGTGCGCTGGTGGAATGACCAGATGGGGGAAAGTCTGCCACTGGCCCATCAGCCAGCTTAGGACCGGACTTTAACCACTATCTTTTAAGTACAGTTCCCTGACGGGGATCGATGGGCTGATTGCGGAAACGGCACAATTCCCAGATGTTGCAGTCTGGATGTGCAGCTCAAAAGAGCTGTATGAACACAACCTAGATGAGGTCTAACCAGAGCAGAGTAAAGTGATACCATCACTTCACATGATCTGGACACTATACTTTTGTTGATACAGCCCAAAATCGCATTTGCCTTTTTAGCTACCGCATCACACTGCTGACTCATGTTCAGTGTGTGTTCTGCTAAGACCCTGAGATCCTTTTCGCACATACTACCGCCAAGACAAGTCTCCCCCATCCTATAATTGTGCATTTGATTTTTACTACCGAAATGCATAACTTTACATTTATCTTCGTTGACAATCACTTTATTTGTTTTAGCCCAGTTTTCCAGCCTGTAAGGATCATCCTGTATCCTGACTCTGTCTTCTACCATATTTGCTACCCCTCCCACTTTAGTATCATCTGCAAATTTAATAAGCATTCCCTCTGTTCCTTCAACCAAATCATTTATAGAAGTGTTGAACAAAACAGGTCCCAGGACAGATCCTTGAGGCACTCCACTTGTCTCTCCTCTCCAAGAGGACGAGGAACCATTCACAAGCACTCTTAGGTGGATCTGTAACTGGCTGACAGATCGCACCCCAACTGGTGGATCCTAACTGGCAAACTGGCTCTCACGGATCAGCAGCAAACCACCTTCACCAGTATGTACTATCTGAATAAGAAGTCAGGGCAGTGGAGTCTGTGGGTGTTGCAATTTTGACATGTGAAGCTGCCTTCTACTGAGTCAGTATTGTCCACTCTGACTGGCAGCAGCTCTTCAGGATCTCAGGTGGAGGTTTCTCAGCATCCCCTGTTACTTGATCGTTTTGGACTGGCAATGCCAGGAACTGAACCTGGGACTTTTGGCATACCCAGCAGATGCCCTGTCCCTGAGCTGCAACCCTGCCCCTCCCTTTTAGTCAAAGATATAGTACGGTAGTCCAGGCTAGCTTCATCTCATCATACTGAACCAGACCCTTGGCCCATCGTGGTCAGTATTGTCTACTCAGACTGGCAGCGGCTCTCCAGGGTCTCAGGCCGAGGCCCTTCACGTCATTTACTACCTGATCCTTTTAAACTGGAGATGCCGGGGATTGAACCTGGGACCTTCTGCATGCCAGGCAGATGCTGTGCCACTGAGCCATGGACCAGGTGCTCTACCACTGATGTTCTACCACTGAACCATGGGGGGGGGGGAATGGAGGGAGGGAAGGCGGCATGGTACAGTCTGATCTCATGAGATCTCGGAAGCTAAGCAGGATCAGTACTTGGAAGGGAGGTTAACCAAGGGAGGTTCTTCAGAGGAAGGCCGTGGCAAACCGCAGCGGCTTCTCACTTGCCTTGAAAGCCCCTGGCTGGGGTCGCGAGAAGTCAGCTGCGACTTGACGGCACTACACACACACACACACACACACACACTAGGCAGCTAAGGCTGCCAAGTCAGCCTGGGGGGCGGGGGATTCCCCCGCTACAGGGGTTCCCGATCTGCCGGCCAGCGTTCGGCCGGCGGGGGAAACCCCACCCTCGAAGTCATCCAGCCTGGACGACTTCCCCCGCGCCGGGCGATGACACCGGAAGTGACGCCATCCCTTCCGGTGACGTCGCCCGGCGTGCGCGCGAAGCTCCCGACCAGCAGAGGACTCTCCCCCGCCGGTAAGATTAAGAGACTTGGCAACCCTACAGGCCGCTTTATTCTTTTAAACTAAATGTATCTGTTGTTTTCCAGTGTCATGCGTTTCATGATATCTGGTCTGGCATAAATTGTTGTTGCTGTTTTTTTAAAAAAAATTAAATTATATTTAAGATTCTAGGTACGAAGCCTCCTTTCCCCTAGCCGTGCACAAAACCAGAGCCAGTGTTCCCTTAAGGCAGTGATAAAACAAACCCACGCCGTTAGCCGCGGTTCTTTTGCTGTACCTCGCAATACACGCCTTTGGGTGTTTTCAGTGTTCTGCTTGCGATGCCCTTGTTCGCTAGCTTCGGCTTTAATGACTCTGATCTGAAGGGAAGTGGAACGGTAAAACAAGGGTAACGTGATTAGCTGCGGGGGGGTGGGGGGGGCCTCAGGGGCTCGCTTATCCATTTCGTGGGCATGAGCTTCTCGGGATCATGTGGCTGGTGCCTGCAATGCAGCAAGCTTAGTGCTGTCTCGCCCAGATGCAAACCTCGAAGCTTGTTCTGAGCAAAGACTGCTTCCACGGAAGCCAGCTTGTCTAGCATCTGAGCACGAGCAGAATGGGAAGAGGCACTGCACACAAAATGTCCTGTCTCTAATCACCACTAGCCCCCTCCCCTGAAGGTGGGGACACAGACAACAGGGCTTGAGAGGCAGATCTTAACTGAGGGGTGGGATAGTGTGGGACAAAATGGTCCTTCGGGTACTGTGGACCCAAGCCATTTAGGGCCTTAAAGGTAAGAACCTGCGCGCTAAATTATGTCCAGAAACAGTTCCTGATCAATCAACCTAGAGACTGACTGGAGTAGTGGTCAGAGCATCGGAATAGGGCCTTGGAGCATACATTCAAAGCCCCCCCTGCCACAAAACCCATAGGGTGAGATTGGACCAGTCACCCAGTCTCAGCCTGACTTACCTCACAAGGGCATTGCGTCAAGAAGAGGAGGAGGAGGAGGAGGAGGAGGAGGAGATTGGATTTATACCCCGCCCTCCACTCCCCAAGGGAGTCTCAGAGCGGCTTACAAACTCCTTTCCCTTCCCCTCCCCACAACAGACACCCTGTGACGTGGGAAGACTGCTTCCACGGAAGCCAGCTTGTTTAGCATCTGAGCACGAGCAGAATGGGAAGAGGTATCTGACAGAGCCCCCCCCCCCCGGTTCGTCAAGATGCTGGGGGGGTGGGAAGGGCACTATGAAAACTGAGCACACACAGGGCCGCCAGGTCCTCCCTGGCCACTGGTGGGGAATGGGGGACGTAGGGTGGTCAGATCCAGGCAGGGAAACTCCTGGAGATTTGGGGGATGGAGCCTGAGGAGGACAGGGACCGCAGTTGGGTACAATGCCCTAGAGTCCCCCCTCCAAAGCATCCATTTTCTCTTTGGCTACTGGCGGGGGATGGAGGGGGTAGGTTTGCCAGCCCCAGGCTGGGAAACTCCTGGAGATATGGGGGTGGTGCCTGGGGAAGGACAGGGACCTCAGTGGGGTACCATATAGTCCCCCCTCCAAACATTCCTTTTCTCCAGGGGAACTGATCTCTGTAGTCTGGAGATGAGCCGTAATTCCGGGGGATCCCCAAGTCCCACCTGGAGGCTGACCTCCCTAAATGCACATCACACAGGCAATTATTGGTTATTCCATACCAGCTACCCTGGGCAGCTGATATTTTCCCCTTCCCCACAGCTAACAGTGCAAGGGATCTGCAGCTGCTGCCAAGACTCTGAATTGCTTTCCTGCATCTCCCAGTAACATCCAGAAAAAGAAAAGACTTTGCCCCTGAGCTTAGAGTTTCCTTGGTCCCTTCAAGCAGCCGGCCGGAGAAGTAGAGTGGGATGGAAATAATTCCACAGTACTGTGATGAGAAATCTTGATCCAGGTGAGGATTTCAGATTGCTCGGGGTCAGAATCGCATGCACCCGCTCCGGGACTTACAGTAAACGAGAAGGAATGAGGGACATTTTTAGAACGGAGTGAGCTCAATTCTTGCTTTAACTCTTTGCACAACAGGATATGTTATTAGACAGTTGTTGGTGGTGGAAAGTTCCGTCACATCGTAGCTGTCTTGTGGTGACCTTGTTGGGTTTTCAAAGCAAGAGACATTCAGAGGTCATTTGCCATCACCTGCCTCTGCATGGCTACCCCGCGACTTCCGTGGTGGTCTCCCATCCAAGTACTAACCAAGGCTGACCCTGCTTAGCTTCAAAGATATGGCGAGATTGGGCTAGCTGGGCTATTAAACAGATGCACTATTAAACTCTGCATCTCTTTAAATATATGCGACCCCATTTTCAGGCTGAAGAGTCCCTGGTCTCGTCAATATAGTATTGGCAACGAACGCTGAACCGTCTTCTTTCCCCACAAGGATTCCAAGCATAGGCGTCAACTACGGGGGGGCTTGAGGGCTCGAGCCACCCCCAAAATTTCCTAGGGGGGACTGAGCCCCCCTGGTGAAATGGAGCACCTGCCACTGCGCCTCCCCGCTTTCCAGGGCCCTTCCTAGGCCTGCCCGCCACCACAACAGCCTCTCCCCCCCGGCTCCCCTGCACCCACTCCTCCCTCACTCCTTCCCTCCCTCTGGGGGCCATCCGGGCGACTGCCCAGCATGATGGCAGCACCCGGAAGTGACATCATCACGCTGGGCATGTTGCTGGGGCAACACTCTAGCAATCGCCCCGAAACGCTATGGCACCATAGAGTTTCAGGGCGATTGCCAGAGCGTCGCCCCGGCAACGTGCCCAGCGTGATGACGTTACTTCCGGGTGATGCCATCACCCTGGGCAGTTGCCCGAATAGCCCCCGGAGGGAGGGAGGGAGAGGGGAGGGAGAAGTGGCCAGGCAGGGGGAGAGGCGGCAGCGCCAGTGCCAGTGGGGACATCGTCCTGGTGCGCGTGCGCACAAAAGCCCCCCCCCCCGGGAATTTGAAAACTCGACATTCCTGATTCCAAGTGCAAATCCTGAGCATGGTGACATCTTTCTAAGACCATTCATTTCAGTGGACTTAGAAATGTATAACTGGGCTTAGGACGGCACCGTACATTTCCCAGTCTTTCAAGCCACTATGCCTCCCTTGTTTTTCTAGACATCACTGGCAAAAGAGAAGATGGGAAACGCAGAGGTTCTTGGAGCTGGCCACGCATCCCTAACAACTTCTAAATTAGTCGCAATATATTATTTATTCAGTGTACTCATACCCTGTTTTTCCAGTTCACTTCAGGGGATAGATTCACCTGGGAAGAGTGGGGGGGAGTCACTTTGGCTACCCATAGAAAATGAGCCCATGTGCAAGAACACACAGTTATGGCAAAACTGACAAACTACGTTAACCAAAGACCGAGAGATGAATTCGAAAATAATTGGCGAGTTTTTAAATGACTATTATAACTATTTTTTTAAAATTCTATATCTGAAAGGTTTAATAGTAAATGATAATACCACAACACAGTTTTAATATGAAAAGAAAAGTGCAGTACGTGTTGTTTGTTATAACGAACTGTTGTTTATTGTAACAAACAGATGTGTGAAATCTCATTAAAAAAATTATGATGTATACTATACAATAGATGAGATCGGGAAGATAAGATAAAAATGAAAATCTAAGTTTTTAAGTTTTAAATTTAAGTTTTAATAGGTTGCATATATTTGAAGCTATACATTTATACCATTACACCATAAATATCTTGTTAAACATTTCTTAAGCCATCATATCATACCCATAAAATTTTTGAAGTAGGCATGTCCTTAATTTCCGTAAAATTGCCCTTGTACTAGGTCTTTTTTGGTAATTGTATTTCTGATCTGTTTTTCCCTGCTCCTTCTTTTTGTTTTCTGTGTCCCTTATAATAAATAATTTTTTTTAAAATGAGCACATATACCCAGGCCAAAGATGGCTCTGTGATACTACTTTAGTATCTCTGCCAAACTGTGAAGCTTGCCTAGTCCAGTCTTTATTGTTCATGATGGTGGCGGGAAGTACTGTCAAGTCGCAGCCGAATTATGGCAAACCCCCCCCATAGGATTTTCAAGGCAAGAGACATTCAGAGGCGACATGCCATTGCCTGCCTCTGCATCCTGACTCTGGTATTCCTTGGAAGTCTCCCATCCAAATTCTTGCCAGGGCTAACCTTGCTTAGCTTCCGAGGTCTGATGAAATCAAGCTGGGCTGGGCTATGCATTGTTCATGGTGTGCACACATTTCCCCTCCTCTACAGAGGTCTCCAGTCAAACATTTTGGAAGCACTAACACATACTAGAGCTAAGTGGGCCAGAATCTGTAGCGTGTCTAGGGTTCAGAAAGAATGAAAGCCATGCCTCTCATTCCAGCCATCAAGTGCAAATGGCCGGATCATGGAGCCTCACTTTGCCTTGGGGTTGTGCAGGGAGGAAAGCCGGAGTTTCACTCTTCAGGCGATTCTGCATCTGGCATTTGCTCCACATTCTCTCAACACTGAGGAAAAGGTGCAGCTCAAAGCCACATTCAGATACCCTGGGCCAACGCTGTACTGACTGCAAAGGGACCACGGAACAGCCATAAAACAGCTGTAAATCTATGCAGAAGGTACCACAAAATCCAACAATCAAAGGAAGTGAAAGCAGCATGCAATGCAGAGGGTACCATAAAGTCTGATGATCAAAGGAAGTGAAAGTGGCATGCAGTGTAGAGGGTACCATAAAGCCCAATGATCAAAAAAAGTGAAAGTGGCATGCAATGCAGAGGGGAATTTCTGTTCCAAGGTGGGTTTGATAAAACAACGGAGGGGAAAGCCAATGCAGAATCGCCCTTCAAATTCCACTAAAGTTGTCCCGCAAGCCTAGAAAAAAAATGCCCTGCCCTTTTAATAGAGGATTAACGTGTAAAAATAGCCTGTGGGAGTTTTTCATGGCATGGAGGTAAATAGCATCACCTGGTAGGGCTCATTTCGTAGCAGGAGCTGCTTTGCATATTAGGCCACACACCCCTAAAGTAGCCAATCCTTCAAGAGCTTACAGAGCTCTTCTTACAGGGGCTACTGTACGCTCTTGGAGGATTGGCCACATCAGGGGTGTGTGGCCTAATATGCAAAGGAGCTCCTGCTACGAAATGAGCCCTGTTAATGTCCATTAAGCCTCTATTAAAAGGACAGGTCATTTTATTTTCCTCCAGGCAGTTCCCAAATCTAACGACCAATTGGTTGTGCTGTTTGAATGGCTCCTTCCTGCTCTGCTATTAGCACTTTAAAGGAGAAAGACAGACACACACACCTTCTCCTTTAAATGCAAGTAAAACAACAGGGAGCCCTGTTCTGAATAGTGAAACCAGGCGGAGGTTGACAGGTTAAACGCACACTCTCTCCCCTGCACAGGCTGTGGGGCAAACTGAGGCTTCAGGAGCCTGCAATTTTATTTATTTGCTTCATTTTGTTAATTTATATCCCACTTTTCTCCCCAATGGGGACCCAAAGCAGATTGCATCCTTCTCCTTTCCTTCATTTTATCCTCACAACAACTGGGTGAAGTATGTTAGGCTGTGACCGGACAAAGGTCACCCAGCAAATTTCCATAGCAGAGTGGGGATTTACAGCTGGGTCTCCCAGCTCCTAGTCCAACACTTTAACCATTACACCACACTGGCACTCAGTTCGCTTTTTTTTTCCAGGTGGAACAAGCCTCATGATCTTCCTTTCATCTGTTAGGCTTCCCTTTCCTGATCTGTGGCTCCCATTTGAATGTGGAAAGTGGCCTCATTACATAAACTTGGCTTAATCCATATCTAAGTAGGAAGATCTGGCTTTTATCAATCTGAACCCTGACAAAACAAATAAACCCAGAAATGGCAAAAAATCTTATGGATCTGTCAACTAAAAAAAATGTTTAAAACGAGTCGCGATTCTTATTGACTTTTGTTATAGGCATGTGGTTCACATAAGTAGGGTCTTTACCAAGGTACACAAGTATTAGTTGTGTTTGCAAAGCTAAAAAATCCCCGAACTTTAGAGGCAGGTAAACATGCAACCGATGCACATAATCAGCAGAATTCAGTCAGTTGGTTCGTTGTGCTTCAATAAACAATTAAACTTTAATTGTAACGGCAGCTCGTATTTTACGGGCAAAACTACGGAAATCATTGACTATGCCAAGACAAGAAGAACTAATCAGCATGTTGTTGAACTGGGAGGAAGTGGATAAATTAGGATATCGTTTGAACCCACAAGCTAAGATGGACACGGCAGAGGTCTGGTCTAAACTTTACGACTGGTTGGACTAAATGTTTGGCTCATTATATATTATATGTATTTCGAGTATGTGTTAAGAATATGTAAAACCTAATTAAAGTATATATAAAAAAAAAATTAAACTTTAAGACACACTCAGTGCCAGAATACATGCAGCACTAGCCAGGACACAAGCGCCCAGCTCAACTCATTGTCACACTTCTTATCTGTGTAACTTGCATTGAAAGTATTGTATTGTTCTGCACGCCTCCAAGACCTGCAAGGGGGGGAAGGGCTGCAGGCTTTTCTCCTGCCCCATTTTCACCAGCAGAAAGGGAGGATCAAATAGGTCTCCCTGCAGCTGTTTCTGCTGGCAAAAAGGGTGGTGGAAGGGAAGCCAAAAGACCCTCCTCCCCTCGCACAGACTTGGGAGCTGTGCAGAGCAACACTGTGCTTTCAGAGTTTGACCAGTCCTACGTGTGATAATGATTTGTGTTGGGAATCCATGGCCCAATGCATGTCACACTTATCATGTTTTTTAGTCCTTGGGCTGAAATTCTGGCAGCGCTTTCATACTCCCCTGTGACTAGCTTCTGCTTCAGATAACCACCATGAAGACTGCAAATCACTCCTTCAGACTTCTGCTTATTTTCAGCAGCCTCACGGATGGATCGTTCGACACAGTCCCTAATTTTAAAGGCGGAAGGGACTCCTCTGCTGCTCATTGTGTCCTATCAGAACGGCAGCTTCAGACAGTACAGATGTAGCTTTGATAGGCTGCCTGTATGAAAAGGACAAGCTTGGGACAGGTCTGTCTGCAGCAGTTTATCTTATGGGGTTCTTCCCAGTTCTCCAGCCAAAAATCTGTCTCATGAAGAGGAGGAGGTTGTCGACAAACGTGCCCTGCCCTGAGTCTGTGATAAAGATGAAATAAGGACCGAACCCAAGTAAGTAATATCTGTTGCCTGAACTTGATAGCTACAGAAAGGGGATTTGACATTCACAGGAAGAAGCAAGATCAGTGTTTCTTGAAGGACTTACAATGGCAATATATCAGGAAGATATTAAATGGAAGGGATTTATGTCTGCAGAACATGACTTCCTTGTCTCCCTCCCCTCCCCTGTGACTCCCTTCCCTCCAACTGCAGGCCAAGGAACACCCCCAGGAACAGCATATGGGGGGGGAGTCAGAAATCTGCACCAGGAGGGGGCATCGTTGAAAATTGTCTCCCCACTGTCTTCAGAAATTCTACAGCCCGTGGCTTGTATCCAACAAACACAAGCACCACCAAGTTTTCTGCCTCCTTCCTCACACTTCAGCTGAACAGAATCCCCTGAAATTCATCTCCAGGGAGGGGTCAAAAGACCCTTGTGAACACAGTAAGGGTCAAAGTGGGGGTCTGCTGTAGGATGGAAGAATCAGCCTTTTGTGGGAAATGATAATAGGGTACAAGTCAACAAAGCATTGTTTCTCAGTGAGGGGTCCCAAGTATCTCGAATCGACTTTATTAACAGTTTTCTGAACTGGGACCCCAAATGACCTCTTTGGACTGGTGCAGGTCTTACCCGTGATGTACAGCTCAAGAATTCAGAGCGAAACATGAACTGACCCTGATTCTTTTCTCAAGTTATAACCATTATTTTCAAGCTGTGTGCTTAGGAAACCTGGACCTCCCACCACGAGAGTTTCTTGTTGAGAAGCCCAGTATTATTATTATTATTTATTAGTTATTTATTAGTTTCTATTTATATCCTGCCTTGCCAACCAAGCAGGCTCAAGACGGTGCGCAATAAGTTAAAAACAGATAAAACACAGCTGCATAATGCAATTCAATAACTTACACTAAAATTTTTTATACAAACAACATAAAACAAAGGGCAGTTGCAGAGAGATGGCGATTGCTGAATGATGGTCCAGAATCCGGTAACAGAAGGGCCATGATGGTTCAGATATGGATAGCTCATTCATTAGTGGCGACTCCTAATTGAAGGCCTGGTGGAAGAGCTCCTGTAAAAGGTGGAAGAGCTCCTGTAAAAGGTCCCGCAGGCCCTGATGTCTTCCGGAAGCTCATTCCACCAGTATGGAGCCACCACTGAGAAGGCCCTAGCTCTGGTGGGGGCCAATTTGGCGTCCTTTGGACCAGGGAGAGTCAGGCAATTTTGCGACCCTGACCTCAGTGTTCTCTGGAGAACATATGGGGAAAAGTAGTCCCTCAGGTAGGCAGGCCCCTGACCATATAGAACTTTAAAGGTCAAAACCAGCACCTGGAAGCAAATCCAGTATGCTATTGGCAGCCAGTGCAGTGCTTTCAGCACAGGCTGGATGTGCTCTCGTACAGAGCGGCCCATCAAAAGCCTGGCTGCTGCATTTTGCACTAGCTGCAGCTTCTGGATTTGGGACAAGGGCAGCCCCATGTAGAGAGTGTTGCAGTAGTCCAGTCTCGAAGTGACCATAGCATGGATCACCATAGCCAGGTCACTGCATTCGAGGAAGGGAACCAGCTGCCTAATCAGCCATAGATGATAAAAAGCTGCCTTGGCAGTGGCTGCTACCTGGGCCTCCATTGTTAAAGCGGCATCCAGGAGCACTCCCAAACTCCTGACCCTTGGCGCTGGCACCAATGATACCCCATTGAAGGTCAGTAATGGGATCCCTACCCTTGACCCACTCCGACTCAGGCACAGGACCTCCATCTTCATCGGATTCAATTTCAATCGACTCAGTCTAAGCCATTCCACCACATCCTGAAGCGCCCGGTCCAGATCATCTGGGGCAGAGTCGGACTGACCACCCAAGAACAGATATAGCTGGGTGTCACCTGCATATTGATGACACCCTAGCCTGTGCCGCCAGGCAATCTGGGCAAGGGGGCGCATATAGATGTGAAATAGCATTGGGGATAACACTGCTCCTTGGGGAACCCCATAGGTCAGTGGGTACCTCTGGGACGTCTGATCCCCTAGTGCCACCTTCTGTCCCTGACCTTGGAGAAAGGAGACAAGTCATTGCAAGGCAAGCCCCTGAATCCCTGTGTTGGCGAGGTGGTGGATCAGTAACCGATGGTCGACTGTGTCGAATGCCGCTGACAGGTCCAACAACAACAGTGCCACTGTGCCCAATCCAGATGCCTCCGAAGGTTGTCTATGAGAGCGACCAGTGCCGTCTCCATCCTATAGCCCAAGTGGAAGCCGAACTGGAAAGGGTCTAGCATGGAAGTATCATCCATAAAGCTCTGCAACTGAATTGCCACCGCTCTCTCGAGTAATTTGCCCAAATAGGGCAAATTTGAAACTGGCTGATAGTTAGGCAATTCAGCTGGGTCCAAGGATGATTTTTTCAGGAGAGAGCGGACCATCAATTCCTTGAGTGCTCCCGGGAACAGTTCCTCGGTGAGGGACTTGTTGATAATATCCCTGAGAGCACCTCGAAACCCTTCATGGCCAGCTTTTATCAGCCATAAAGGACACGGATCAAGGCTGCATGTGGTTGGGCGTACCCTCGAGAGCAATCTGTCGACTTCCTCTAGGCTGAGTGGATTGAAATAATCCAGAATGGGACCAGAAGACGTGCATGGGGCCTTGAGTTTGCTCACTGTCTCAATTGTGATGGGGAGGTCGCAGTGGAGCGACAAGACTTCATCTGCAAAATAGCTCGCAAAAGCCTCACAGCCAATATCCAATTCCCTAGCATTTGGTCTGCCATCTGGCAGGTCAGTTAACAACCTAATAGTTCTAAACAATTGTGCCGGTCGTGAGCTAGCAGATGCAACCATGGCTGTGTAGAACTCCTTCTTTGTGGCTTTGACTGCCATCTCATAGGATTGCATAAACATCCTATAAGATGCTCTTGTTGCTTTGTCATGAGCGCGCCACCACCGTCTCGCTAGTCGTCTGAGCCCTTGTTTTATCAGCCACAGCTCCTGGCTAAACCAAGGAGCCCGCTTAGAGTGAGGGCACAGAGGGCGTCGAAGAGTGATCTCATCGATGGCAGCTGAGAGTCAGCCATGCCAGTTCTCAACTAGCTCATCTAATGAGCCACCAGGGGGCATAGGTTCCCGTAGGGCCATTTGGCTCTGCGGGTGAGCTAAAATGTGCTCGCTGCCCAAACAGGGAAGGGATGCCATGTTCACACAGGCCTTCAGGGCATGGTGGTCTGACCATGGAACTGCTACTGCAGTAATTTGGTCCACTTAACCCCCACTGCAAAGATCAAAACAAGCGTGTGACTGGCTCTGTGAGTGGGGGCTGTTACATGTTGGGAGAGTCCCAGTACCGCCATGGTTGATACCAGGTCCACCGCCCATGAAGAGGTTGCATCGTTGGCATGGACACTGAAGTCACCCAAGACTATCAGTATAGGGTGCTCCAATGCCCAGCCAGACACGGCCTCTACCAGGGATGACAGGCCATTGGTTGGTGCGTTGGGTGGTTGGTATACTAGCCAGATAGCCAAACTCCCCCCAGCTTCCCACACAAAGCCAGCACACTTTATGCCTGTGAGATTCAATGGCGGGAGCGCCCTGAAGGAGTAAGCCTCCGGGATGAACAGAGCCACTCCCCCCCCCCCCCCAGTCTGTGACTGGTGGAGGACAGAGAACCCAGGTGGAGCTAATTGGGAGAGTGCTACGGTCTCCCCATCTCACACCCAGGTCTCCGTCATGCAAGCCAGGTCCGCATTTTGCTCCAGCAAGAAGTCCCGAAGGACTGCAGTCTTATTATCTATGGACCTGGCATTGCACGACATCAGTGATGGAGAGGGGTCATTAAACCTAGCCCCACTGACTGCCACCTTCGGGATGGGGCGCAGGCTGGAAGGTGGACAAACTTCTCTATTTCTCTGTCCCCTTCCCTTCATTTTCCACCTGGCCCTACCGCTATACTTTCCGCTCCCCAAGAGCACTGGCATACCCTGTCCCGTTGTCGCCATTTATGGATAGTCTTTGCAAGGCCACAGACCAGCTTCTGGCTGTTGAGAACTGGATACCAGTGTCCATGCTACACAACAAGGTTGACTCTCAATAATTCCCAAATTTAGTACAAGTTTGACTCAACCCACAATATTACAATCAAAACTACTGGATTCCCTCCTAATTTAATCCAGTGGCCTATGGATGCCTATTTATTCATATATTTCATTTTCCCTCTTCGTTCCCTTCCCCCCCCCACACACACAACATTTATAACCCCCTCAGACTAGCCAATAATTCAATATAACTAATGGCTAGGCTGGTCTATGGCAATTTTACTTTAAGCACCGGATAACCTCCTGTTAATTAATTTGTAAATTTAAGAAGCGAACTAATTAATCAAACAGCACTATAGGGCATTCAATATAAATAGTTCATTTGTCAGATTAATCAATAATTAATTGGGGACTAACAATCATTAACTAAAACCATTACACTACATCCTATGGACCAAACTACTAGCTATGTTAATATTATAAGTTCTTGCTTGCCACCAAAATGCTCTTAAGTCTCCTCCGGTTTCACACATGGGGGGGGTATTATTATTATTATTATTATTATTATTATTATTAGGCATTGTGTGTAGAATAGCCAGGAGCTCCTAAGACTGTCTGGCAGCCAGTCAGGTCTAGCTCTTTTAGCGCTATGAACCACTAGGTGGTGAGCTAGACTTTTTTTTTTTAAGGCAAGAGACATTTCAGAGTTAGTTTGCCGTTGCCTGCCTCCATCTCACACCCCTGGTATTCCTTGGAGGTTGCCCATCCAAATACTAGCCAAAGCCAACCCTGTTTAGCTTCTGAGACCTGACAAGATCGGGCTAGCCTGTGCAATCCAGGGCAGGGCAGAAGGCCGGTAATTCACAGATAACCCTTCTGACAGACAGCTTGTCTGACAATACCCATCTTCTGTCTAATACATTTTTATCCTGCCCTTTCACTAAGGATCTCAGACTGGTGTACGTGGTTCTCTCCATTTTATCCTCACAACAACCCTGGGACTTACATTAGGCTGAGATCAAGTGATGGGCCCAAGGTCATTCACTGAACTTCACAGTAGAGTAGAGATTTGAAGCCAGGTCTCCTAGCTGGACACTCTTCTTGCCAGTGCACCACACTAACTTTCTAATCTTCCTCTGCGATGGGCAGCTACAGGGATCCACAGAGCACATTCTAGGGTATACTGTCAGTTTGTGTAGGGAGCTATCCAGGGCCACTGAGCCTAGTCCGGTCGGAATCCTACATGGACTAATAGTGTGCCTTTGAAACCTGAGAGGCCTACTGGAATCCAATGTCAGGTGTTCTTCACCACAAAACTTGACGTGAAAGGCATTCCCTGACAGAAGTTCACTGAGCTACAGGACTCAGGCCTCTTCCAAGGCAACAGCTTGGTGAGGCATATACTGCTTATAATCAACAAAATACGAGAAATGAGTTTTGAGAAGTACATGACATTACTGAAAAGACCAGACAGCAGAACACCATGGTCTCCCCCCACCACGAGAGTTATTTCCAAAGAAGACTGCAGCCAAGAAAGAAACCATGGTTTCTTGGAGACTCAGGACAGAAGAACACGTGTTATAATTTAAGTTATAAGCTACATGTTATGCGGCAAACCAGTGTTTGCTAGATAACATGAATGAGGAGTGAGAGGCATTTGTGGGTAAGAACGGACGTGTAGGAGAGAACTGTTTAACCTTATTTCTCACCTATTCCTCCCTCACTTCCTTGGCTTACAGACTGGAAATAAACCTTGCTGAGGGCAAGGGGGGAAAGGGGGGGAATCTGCAAGAAGGAGTCAAGTATTATGTACTTGATATATTTATATTCCACTCTCTCCACAGTTCTTTTCAGATAAAAATTACTTAATGGGCTTTTCCACACTCCTGTTTTCTTGCTTGTAAGTTCCTGTTTATTTGGAGGGGGAGGGGTTCTGTTCCTCATGTGTTTTGCTGACTCTAGTGGTCAATTTGATATTACACTGATTTATGTCCGGCATATCTCCCTGAAGATTTAAACTGCAGATTTTTATGCCAGGCATAAAGTGGTGTGATATTGAATCGACCACTAGAGAGAGCAAACCACATGTAGAGCAAAGAAACAGAAACATACCAGTGAGAAAAATGAGAATGCGGGAAAGGCCAATATAACAGTACCCCCCCTTCCACTCACAGATTCCACCCAGCAAATGTTCCCAGCCTCTGTGTTAGTGTCATTTGGCAAACACACTTTTGTGTTTAAAAGTAGCTGTTTTATTACAAAGGAACTTCAGAAACAGAATGGAAAGGGAAATTGCTGAATTACAACACTTGGAACAATAACCTCCCCAGGACTCAACAGGGATATTGGGTTTTTATCTCATTACATAGGCTAACTCATTCAGTCCGCACATATGTATTCTCAACAAGAAGGACTATAAATCCTCTGTATTTTAATATGTTTTAGGGTATTTCTTTTTCAGAATAGTATATTACAATATTGTATGTATGCAAGGGCTATTAGGATGTCCGCTGACATAACAGCATTTTTTTGGAGGGGGATGTAGTGTTACATGCCCTGACAGGAGAGAATGAAGACTCCCAGTCACTTCCCACAACTAGAAAAGGCACCTTTATACATTTCTCTGCTAGTTTGACATATTTATTGCTTTACTACTGCTGACCTTATAACCTTAACTTGTTATTTAGTGTCACTTTGCATATCTTAATCATCATCATGTTGCATGTTAATTTGCTGTTCATTCTCCGGCTAGAAGTTTGAACCTTGACTGCCATTCTAATGCATTTGATAAAATGTGCATGCACACGAAAACTCATACCTTAAAAAAAACCTTTGTTGGTCTTAAAGGTGCCACTGTACTTTAAATCTGTTGTACACTTTCGTCCGTTTGGGAACAAGTCTTTGCTGATGTAATGTGTGATTTGGGCCTTTAAGCATATGGCAACGCTGGAGGAGTGCACTCACCCTTTTAACAACCCCAGTGCTGGTGACAACAGTCTCCGCTCCTTCTACAGTCTGCTTTGCCACTGTGTTGACACTGGATACCACAGATTCGCCCACCAGATTGGCCTGTTCTTTGGTCTTTTCCGCAACTAAGAGTTTAACAGAAATAAAAGAATTACAAGTCAGGGTGAAACCATCTCTCTTGCTTCCTGTCTTTCTTGGAACTGCCACCATAAACAATCTACAAGGTTTAAGCGACAGCTAATTACAACAGCCTCATTTTAAAGCATTTCTCAGGGTGCTTCCACATAGGGATGGTTCCTCCCGGTAAATCCAGAGTGTCCACATTGGGTGATTCACTGTTTTTGTCTGTATCTCCTCCCATCCACCATTTCCCGCCATCTGGACCACCAGAGGGATTCTTGCTGATTTACTGTTATAGTGATATACTGGCTAATATTAAAAGGTGGGGATAGGGAAGGGGAAATGGCCTTGGATGTGGGTGGGGAGTTCTGGAAATCTGTACTTTTCTGTCCACACGTGGGCTAACCTGCTTTGACTCCAGTCTCTCCTGGAGTTGGAGAAACGTTAGAGCAAACCTCTGGAAGCCACAGGACATGATAGAAGAAGCATGGTTGGCATGTCTCAAAAAAATCCCACTCCAGTTTGAATGCCAGGGAGTAAAAAGACCTTCCAACTGGAGGGAGCCATCATTTGAAAGTAGTGTGAAAGAGAAGTGATAAAATGGGGGGGGGGGGGAGGTACTTGTGAACTTCCTGCATTGCACAGGGGTTGGACAAGATGGTCCTTGAGGTTCCTTCCAGCTCTATGTTTCTATATTACTTTCCCTCTGCATTGGTCTCCCGTCTTAAACTGTTGGGGGAAATAATCACAAAAATGATACCTAAACTAAGCTATAGTATAGCTGAGCACATATACAATTATGTGCTACAGACCTATCCAGGGCTATTTTGGGGCAGGAACGCACAGGAACGCAGTTCTGGCTGGCTCCTGAGTTGGCCACACCCAGCAGGAACTTATTAGCATAATAGGCCACACCCAACGGCAGAAACTCATTAGGATTGGCTACATTAGGGGTATGTGGCGTAAGATGCAAATTAATTCCTGCTACAAAAAAAGCCCTGGGTTTTGACAACAAACAAGGTAAACAGAATAAGAAGCAAAAGGTGGGTTGGATGACCACTCTTCTGGTAACATGGGGGTGTGGCCTAATGTGCTAATAAGATGTGCTGTCAGTGGTGTGGCTTATTATGCTAATGAGTTCCTGCTGGGCTTTATCTACAGAAAAAGCCCTGGACCTATCTGTGATGTTAGCTCACTGGTTTAAAAAGGCTATAGGGATTTTAAAAATGTGAGAGTCCTGCCTAGAGCTTGCGTTGGGAAGCAAGTGAAGCCAAATGCATATGTCTTCATAGTTTCAGGTGGGTCGCCATGTTAGTCTGTAGTAGTAGAACAAACTTGGATGAACAAAGAGTTCAATGGCACCTTTAAGACCAACAAAGCTCACATCTTAAACAAAACTTTCCTGGTCTTAAAGGTGCCCATGGACTCCAACTTTGTTCAGGTGCTTCAGACCAACACGGCTGCCCACCTGGATCAAACTTGGATGAAGTGAGCTTCAGCTCATGAAAATTGGAAAATTTTATTGGTCTTTCAGGTGCAACGGGGCTCAAATTTCGTAGATTTAGGAACAATCTTAAGTTGGAACTTGTTAACACTGGAGTTAATTGTGCCCTTACCTGAAGTGACACTCTGCACAACCCCCTCTTTGGTTTTGTCAGCTGTGGAAGAAAAACACTCGATTAACATTGTTTTCGTAGATCTTTTATAGACATGCTGGAACACGAAGGTGAAGGAGAGAGGCGAAACAGAGAAGACAAGCGTTAACTAAACTAAACAAAAGTAGTTTCCTTGCATCCCAGATGTTGTGACTTTTCAGACAAACTGTGTATGTTTGAGGGCTCCTAAAAATTCATGAAACTGCCTTGTAGGTTCGACATAAGAGTTATGTGTGCCCCGTTCTGACCCTCCTGCAAAAGGAAAACAAAAAGAAATGGAAAATGTGTGTATGTCCGAGAATAAACATTGGCAGGAAAAGAATATTTATCCAGTTCTTATACAAATAGCCAGACCCAACTAGTGAGAAAACGAATTACACCTTTGTGTAGGAAAAACCATGTGCTTGTGTGTCACTTACACACACACACACCACCACTGCGAATGTGCTGTACTCCCACGTGGGTGGCCAACTTGCATCATGGTTTTATGGCAGGGGTGGCCAAACTTGCTTAATGTAAGAGCCACAGAGAATAAACGTCAGATGTTTGAGAGCCACAATACATGAACAAATATAACCCACGTTTCTACTGAAAAATATGCAAACTTGTTTTTAATTAGCATTAAATGAGACTGCCAAAAATAAAAACAAGAGGGGTAAAAACAGATATCGATAATGATATTTAACTTTAGATGGGGAGGGAGGGGAGAGAGAGAGAGAGAGAGAGAGAGAGAGAGAGAAAGAAATGTGGAAAGAAAGTGGAAAGAAACCTAATAGATGGGGAGGAGGGGGGAGGAAGGAAGGAGAAATGGAAAGAAAGCAACTTTAACTTTAAACGCATCTTCCAAGACCCCCCACGCCAGCTGGCTTGGCTTGGAGAAGGCATTTAAAGAGACAAATGCCTTCTTTAAGCCAGCCAGTGGGGCGGGGGGGTTAAGAAAGCATTTAAAGTTAAAGTTGCTTTCTTTCTCTGCTCCCTGCATCTCAAACCTACCCAGGGAGGGGAACACTGGCTCGGGAAGGGAAGTATGATCAGGAAGGCATGCCTCACTTTTGCTTCCCCAGCCACCCTGCCAGGAGAAGAAGAAGAGATTAGATTTATACCCCACCCTTCACTACCCAAAGGAGTCTCAGAGTGGTTTACAAACTCCTTTCCCTTCTCCTCCCCACCACAGACACCCTGTGAGGTGGGTGGGGCTGAGAGAGCTCTGACAGAAACTGCTCTTTTTCAAGAACAGCTGTGCCAGAACTATGGCTTGCCCAAGGTCATCCAGCAGCTGCAAGTGGAGGAGTGGGGAATCGAACCCTGTTCTCCCAGATTAGAGTCTGCGCACTTAACCTCTACACCAAACTGTTGTCCAGGAGCCACACAGTATGTGTGAAAGAGCCGCATGTGGCTCCTGAGCCACAGTTTGGCTGCCCCTGTTTTATGGTGTGCCTGGGCAGGATGGCATTAAGCTTCTATTAAAGCGACAGCCCATTCCCCCCCCCTCCCCGGCCAGTTGGCCACCTCCTTTCCCACCTCCCATCAGAACCCTCAGTTATTGTCAAACTCTGTCTTTCATTTGCCAGCTCCCCCTCCCCTGATTGTGGACAGAGAACCCCACCAGGAGGTGGAGGACATTTTAGACTCTAAAATCAAGCAAGGGCAATTATTTTACCTTCTCAAATGGAGAGACTTTGACCCGAGTTATAATGAATGGGTGGAGGCTAAGCATGCGAAAGCCCCCAAGCTTGTGCGCTTTTCATAAGTGGCTCCCCCTCAAGCCGGGAGGGTAGAGGGCCGGGGGGGGGGGGCAGAATGTCAAACTCTGTCTTTCATTTGCCATGATAGATGGGGGGGGGGAGGGAAATTCCTGGGGGGAAGTGAGTGGCTGTGTGAACTGCTAGGCTGTAGATGCTGTAACTCTTCCTAAGATACCTCCCGTTTGCCAGGGACAACCTTGAAGCCAAAGCTGTGCCTGTTTCGCTGTCTTAGATAAGGGGATTCATGTATTCCTGGGGTGGGGGAGCATGAAAGTTAGGCGGGATGACTGCAGAGTGTGATTGGTGCATTTGAGGGGGCCCCTGTTTGAACTGTCTATACCTTTGGGTTTTCCCGCCAGACCCTCAGTTCTGACACGGTACAGGTCTGGCCTGGAACATGAGTATTTCTCAGTAAACAAATCACTGATGAAAGAGTGTGGTTGAGAGTAACTTTGTCCAGGAGTCTGACAGGTTATATAGGAGGACAGAATTCATGTGGAAGGAGAGGAAACAGCTTATCCCTTCTACATCTGTGTTAATCCTGTGCTCCCATAAAATTGCATCTGGGTTAACTGCACCCCCATCCTAAACAAAAATGGGATGGTTGAAACATACATGCTGCAGCAGATCATGGATGGGATTCCAGGAGCATCATTTATGGAAAGGATGCTGTGAAGTTTAGCTTATTCCTTGATTTACAATAGTGTTAATAAAGCCACTTCTCAAGAATTTCAGAGATGAAGGCGTCCAGTATAATAACGAGGGAAGGAAATGCTTACAAGAGCTACCAGAGAGCTTCTGGCCTCTGTGGTCAGGAAGAAGAAGAAGAGATTGGATTTATACCTCACCCTTCACTACCCAAGGGAGTCTCAGAGCGGCTTACAAACTCCTCTCCCTTCCCCTCCCCACAACAGACACCCTGTGAGGTAGGTGGGGCTGAGAGAGCTCTGACAGAAACTGCTCTTTTTGAAGAACAGCTGTGCCAGAACTATGGCTTGCCCAAGGTCATCCAGCAGCTGCAAGTGGAGGAGTGGGGAATCAAACCCAGTTCTCCCAGATTAGAGTCCACGCACTTAGAGTCCACAAACTGGAGAGTCAGTTTGGTGTAGTGGTTAAGTGCGCGGACTCTAATCTGGGAGAACCGGGTTTGATTCCCCACTCCTCCACTTGCACCTGGCTGGATGACCCTGGGCAAGCCATAGCTCTGTACCAGCTGTTCCCTCAAGGACAGCTTGGGAAAGGGTTCTCTCAGCCCCACCTACCTCACAGGGTGTCTGTTGTGGGGAGGGGAAGGGAGAGGAGTTTGTAAGCCGCTCTGAGACTCCCTTGGGGAGTGGAGGGCGGGGTATAAATCCAATCTCTTCTTCTTCTTCCTCTTAACCACTACACCAAACTGGCTGGAAGACACCCCCCCCTCCAGCACTGAGTGACATCTTCACCCATGGCTGGAATATCTATATATCTAATAGCCAAGTGCCCCCCCATGTGCGGATACCTAATTCCTAATACCTAAGTGGGGGGGCACTTGGAGGGCAGAGGGGGGGTTCTGCAGGTGGGAGGTGACCCCCCCGCCTGCAGAAAAATCTAAAAAGTGAAGAAAAATTCCGAGGGGATAGTAAAATCCCCCCAAAAGTAAAAACCCATTCCCTGCGCATGCGCAGGGAATGGACTTATCTGGATACTGGCGGCAGACGAGTGGCCGGGTGGCGGTGGCAGCTGCGGCCAAGCCAGCGGCTCGGCAGTGGTACGGCCCGGGGGGGGAGAAGTGGCGGAGATGAGTGCCGCTGAGGCCCGCCGAAGGCCCTAATGGGGGAGAAGCGGGCTCAGCGAGCGCCACCGAGGCCCGCCAGAGACGGGGGGAAGGGAAGGAGCGGGGGGGGCAGATGGGCGCCGGGGGGAGAGATTGCCGGCCTCAGCTCCTTCTCCCCCCCTACGAGTATCGTGGGCCTCCCTCTTGGTGGGAGGAGGGGGAAGGGGGTGACCGGCGGGCCCGGTGAGAGCCGCCGAGGCCCGCCGGGAGTCTCGGGGGGGAAGGGGGTGGGGGGAGGCAGCGTGGCGGTGCGGTGGGCCTCGGGCCTCGCCGCCGGATCTGAGAGTGGGGGAGGGGGCACGCCGGGCCTTGGGCCTTGCCGGGCTACTGTCCGGTGAATGGAGGAGGGGGTGGAGGGCGGGGGGGAAGAAACGCTGGGCCCGAGTGGCTTAGCGCCACTCAGGCCCGAACAAAAACAGGCCGGGGGTGGGTGGGAGGGAGGGAAGTGGCGGGAGGGGGAAGCAACGCCAGTCCCGAGTGAGAGCGGGCCGGGGGCCAGGAGGGAGGGAGAAGCACTGAGGGGCTGACAGCTCCCCCCCCCCGCGAGTATCGCGGGTCCCCCCTTCTTGTTCAGCTCTAATGCCCAACTGGTTTGTTCAAGATTTTACCCCCACTTTTCTGCCAGCAAGGGCCACCAATGCAGATAACAGATCAAAACATACAAATTAAAACCTCATCTTTAAAGCCATTAAAACCAGCAAACGCACATCATTAAAATACTCTACAACCAGAGATTAACCTAAATGCAAAAGATTTTTAAAAACAGCACTTAAAACATTGGGGGAGGAAGGGGGGATCACTGAGGAACTGCCAAGCGAAACACAAAAAGAGTCTTCACCGATGGTGAGGGGAGATGGCCACAGAAGTGAACAGGCGAACCTCCCTGGGTTCCAGAGTTTTGGGGCTAGTACTGAAAAGGCCCTTTCCCGGGTTGCCACCCGCCTAATCTCAGAAGGCGAGGGCACCCAAAGCAGGGCCTCCGAAGAAGACCACAGTGGTCGCGTAGGTTCATAATGTTGGAAGTCCCAGATGCGATGTCCCCTGTCTCAGACCTCCAGACTGAGTGGCAAGAGAGACTAGATAGCTAGATAGGCACACTGAGCTTTCTTCCTGGATCTACTCTTCTGCCACTGTCCTCTTTGAAATGCAGACTGTGTTTTCAGGGATCAACTTCCCTTTTGTCCCTGCTTCTCTCTCACTCTGGATGAAGACGGGCTCTGCTACCTGCACGCACCAAGAGAGGGACATGTGTAGGGCTGCCAGCCCCCAGGTGGGGCCCGGGGATCTCCCGCTTTTACAACTGATCCCCAGCTGACAGAAATCAGCCCCCTGGAAAAAAAAGCCTGCTTTCATCCTTTAGCTCGTAAGTTAGGGATCTATCAGTCTCTACTCTTTCCTATCCATAGTGTACTTCTCAAATAGAGAGAAGCATTTCTCTTTCTCAACTTGCAATGTGGCTCTGTGTAGCTTTGTAAGCCGAGTAACCTGGTAAAGTGATGCTCCTGCGTTTGTAGCTTCGTTTAAGAACCCTGCTAACTAATGGTGACAGGACTAAACACTCCAGTTAACCTCAATACATAAGGGAGTGGGCGGTCCTGAGCATCTCTGATTGGCAGCTGATAGTGATGTATATTACAGGAGTTGCCGTTTTAATTTGTTGTATATTCATTCACGAGTTTTAACTATGTATGTCTATATACAGTAAGCCACCTTGGGCATTGTGGAAATGCAATATGGAAATATTTTAAATAAATAAATGACAACATCACACATACAATATCTGGCCGTAAAAAACAAATAGCAGACATGTCCATTTTTTTTTACAGGACCTGCCTTTCCTCCTTTAGAATGCTAATAACCAGGGGTCCGTTGGGGCCGGAGCGAGGCGGAGCGAAGCTCCACCAGCTCAGGGTTGGCCACTAGGGCAGCCACGGGCTGAATCAGATTCTCTAATCTGATTCAGCTCACTTCCAAAATTCAGTGGCAACTTTAAAAGCCACTGGAGGGGAGGGGGTTTGAGGGAGAGGCTCCAAACTTGCAGGGTAGCTGCTGGGGCCTCTCCTCGAAATGCCCACCGAATTTCAAGAAGATTGGACCAGGGGGTCCCATTCTACAGGCCCCCAAACAGGTTGCCCCCATTCCCTCCATTTTTCTCTATGGTAGGCAAAAAGTTAACATTTTTTCCCTCCATAGAGAACAATGGAGGGGATGGGACAACCTGTTTGGGGGCCCGTAGAATTGGACCCCATGTTCCAATCTTCTTGAAACTTAGTGGGTATTTCGAGGAGAGGCTCCAGCAGCTACCCTGCAAGTGTGGAGCCTCTCCCTCAAACCCCTTTTCCTCCAGCCCCTCATATACCCTATGAGTTTTTGCCATTGATTTCAATGGCCCATAGGATATAATGGGCCTGAAACTGACATTCCCTTTCTGACACACTTCTGGTGATGTCAGGGAACGTGGCATATGCTAATGAGTTATGCTAATGAGCTCCTGCACCTCTTTTTCTACGAAAGGACCCCTGCTAATAACCAAACAGGGAGCCTGGTTGGCGATAGTGAAACCAAGAGGCGATGGAAGGGTTAAACCCTGCTCATCCATTCTGGTATAGCCCCAAGACAAACTGAGGCTGCCTGAACTTGCAGTTTGTGTTTTATAGGTGGGAATTGCTGAGTGGTCTTTGTTTCTTCTGTTCAAGCTCTAAGGCTTACGAAACACCCAAGAACTCTCAAAATGCCCCCCTTCCCTTTCATTTCTGGCAAGTGGTCTGAAAGTGAAACCAAAGCGGTTTTGTTTTCTGGTCAGTTGGCAATCCCACTGACAGCCGAGGTCTACCCATCCTCTCTCAGCTGCAGTGAGCGCTGCGTACGTGGCGGGGCTGGCTGAGTCAGAGAGAAATTAGCCAACTGGCAACGCCCTGAGCTTATTAGAGGTTTGCTAAAGGGAAGGACACTCGCTGGGATGACAAACCAAGCCCTTTTCTGTCTGAAAACTGTATTGTAGTCCTCCACAAAATGTCAATGTATTGAATTCCATTTGAAAGCTGTAAAGGTCACCTGAAGGACAACTCATACTCACTACACCCCTGTCCTTCGCCAGAATTTAAACCCCTGTTAAGAGCCACAGGCAGACAAACAGATAAATCTGTAGCTTTCCAAAAGGCCCAAGCCCGGAGATCATTTTTCCTGTGATTGTAACAACACACTGATCAATCACAGAGTTGCCAACAATGCAGAAACTCATTCCATAAGGGGCCCGGTGTGGGAACACGGCCTGTTGCTCTGTCGTAAATCTCATGTAGCCAAAATACCGCCTTCACTCAGTCCGGAGCACTTTGTTCAGTTTTGGGCACCGCACCCGAAGAAAGATGTAGACAAACGGGAACAGTTTCAGAGGAAGGTGGGGAAGATGGTCAGGGATCAGGACCGCAAGGCCAGTGAGGAAAGGGAGAAGAAGGAACTGGGCATGTTCGGCCTGGACAAGAAGGGAAGACTGAGGGCCTGAGTACACACTATGCTTTAACCTAGGTCCTCCCTGGGGCCACACAATCCATGTTAGAGTTGCCATCCTTCAGGTGGATCCAGGAGATCTGGAATGGCAACTCATCTTCCGACTACTGGGAGCAATTCCCCTGGAAGAAATGGCAACAAACCCCTGCATACTTTCCCCTGCTCTCTGATCCTGGCCCACCCAGGCACTGCCCCCAAATTTCTAGGAATTTCCCAAACCAGAATTGGCAACCCTAATACATGTGCATTTGGAGGTTCACCAATGGTAAGCCTGTTCCCAAGCAACTCGGGCCCAGTTGGGATTGGAACCACGGCACATCAGGAGGAGGGACATCAGCCTTCCCTCCCAATCTCTTTTCCTAAGCATAAACATCTGCAGGTACCGCTATTTGCCTTATTTAGGGATGCCAGACACCCCCCCCCCCCGGTGCAGGTGGAGGTCCCCTGGTTTCAGGCACTCCTCTCCACCCCCAACAGTGTTGCCAACTCCAAATTGGGAAATTCCTGGAGGTTTGGAGGTGGAGCCTGGAGCAGGCAGGATTTGGGAAAGGAGGGACCTGGGGTATAATTCCATAGAGTCCTCCGAAACAGCCATGTTCTCTAAAAGAGCTGATCTCTGACATCTGGAAATCAGTTGTAATTCTGGGAGATCTCCAGGCCTCACCAGGAGGTTGGCAACCCTATGAGCAGAAGTCAGCCAGCCAGTTTTGTGGCTTATGCTCAGCCTGCCGGGGTGTGTGTGTGTGTGGAGGGGGGGCAGGGAGGTCCATAAAGCTCTTTAGCCCATGGAGCTCTTCTTGACAAGAAGAGGCAGTGATGCCTTTTCACATTCTCATTTTCCTTACATGTAAGTTCCTGTTTCTTCAGCTCTGTGTGTGTGTGTGTGTGTCTGTCTGTCTGTTTGTTCTGTGCATGTTTTGCTCCCTCTAATGGTCGATGTGATATTACACCTGTTTATGTCCTGCATAAAAACCTATCGTTTAAATCTGAAGAGAGATATGCTGGACATAAACTGGCATAATATTGAATCAACCACTAGAGGGAGCAAAACACAAGTGGAACAGATCCCCCCCCCCCCCCCAAGAAACAAGTACTTAAAAGCAAGGAAAATGAGGATGCAGAAAAGCCCCATATGGAGAAAAGAGTCATGTGCTGAATGTCTGCCATGGATTTATTGTTCTAATATGCCCCTTTTCTCCCCAACAACTACCCGAAGCTGTGAGTAATTAAAAAAAATTACAACATAAACAAAAAGATGATGAAGATGCTATTGAGGGCAGGTTTCTCACTAGTATTGCCAACTTCCAGGGGAGGCCTGGGGATCTCCCACTTTTACGACAGATCTCCAGATCTCCAAAATCTCCAGTTATTTCCCAACTCAGAGATGACAACCCTCTTTCTCATTCTGCCAGCTGATCTTCCTCCCAACTCCAGGCTGAGATCCCTTTGGCTTTTGCCACTGACTCATCTCTGGGCCGGCTCAAGCTCTGGAAGGTTGGCTGCAAGGAAGGGGCACGGCAGAGGCCTGGCTAAAAGGTCTTACAGCCACTGGCTGCTTCCTTCACGTCCTCGTAATGGAGCTCAGACTAGATGGCTGGGTAGGGTAGGGGTTAGAATGCCACTAGAATGGTTAGAAGGCTGGAATCTTGGGAGTCCAAGGTTTGAATCCCCCCCCCCCTGCCATGGAAACGTGCTGGGTGACCCTGGCCCACTTAACTCTCTCTCAGCCTAGCCTACCTCACAGGGCTGTTGTTGTGAGGCTAAAATGCAGGATGGGAGAATGACATTCTAAGCTTCTTTGGGTTTCCCCTGAGCAGAAAGGCAGGGTAAAAAAAATAGCTCAAGATATCTAAATATTAAAGGCAGAGGTCTCCTGTCCAAAGAAGGGTAACAACCCTGCAGCTAAAGATACGGCATGAGGGCTGAAAAGAGAGAGGTGGAAACATGATATACACCATCTCTTTTCCAATTTAACTGAAAAGGACTTTTATTTTTAATGCCGTCAAGTCACAGCTGACTAATGGTGGGGTTTTCAAGGCAAGGGATATTTAATGAGCGGCTGATCACTTGCACAGCTTATAGGGAACACTGGGTCTCCCGTCCCAATACTTTCCAGGGCAAACTCTGCTTAACTTCTGAGAATCTGATAAGATCAGGCTAGCCTGGACTATCCAGGTCAGGGCAGGTCATTAATGAATCCCTCCCTCTCCCCTTGAAATCAAAAATTCTGAATTGAGAAACTTGGCGTAAGTGGAGAGCTGCAGAAACAATAGCCAGGAGAAGAGAGCTCCACTGTTGCTTTGATTGAGCTTGCCTGGCTTTTCCTCCTGCCTTCACGAAGGGCCACACCCAATGAGTCAGAATTCACAATTGTCTAATGCATGGCATGAAACCAGATCTGCCAACGGAGGACTCGTCTTGCCAGTGAAAGACAGCTGTTGTCCTGGGAAAAACAAATAAACAAGGGATTTTCGCAGGCTAATCTCTTCCTATACCTCGGGCGTATACGGTTAGGAGTTCATCCCATCCCCACCCCGCTGGTAATTATAAAAAAGCCCATTTTTCTTTCGTACACGTTTTCTCATTGAAAACAAAATTGGAGGCTGGAAGTAACAGACATTTTACTTGTATGTTGTTCCTGTTTACTTCTGCGTGAAGTCTTCTGTTTCTTCTACATTACCCATTTATTCTGGATTGGGCGTAATTCATTGGCTCAGAGTTTTCCGAGGATGTTCTGACCATCCCGTTGCATGTGTCTTTTCCATGCTGTCCTCCCTCTTTTTTTCCAGACCTGATTTGTTTGATGCGGCTTTAAATTTAAAACGCAATCCGTGTGTCAAAGTGGAGGTCAAAGCGCTGCTGAGGTTTTTCAAGGCTACGGCTTCTAGCAGTGTTGCTCTTTCTCTCTTTGTGGAAATGAATTACAGAGTAATTAATTCCCTTTGTGTCCTGATTTTGTAATCACTGTTATTACAGTGGGGAGGGGACGACATCATAATGAGCAACTGGTTTGGCTACAATGTGAAAAACACTAATGAAACTCCTATACTAGAAAAAAAATGGTTTGTTAATTAAGGAACGATCAAGGAACGAATCAGAAATGCTGTGACCACTACAAGTGAACTAAATAAGTAACTAATTAAACTATAAAACAAATTGAAGGGGGAAGTGCAGCCTTTGCTGAACAGAGGATTTTCTGCTTGGCATTATGCTCTGGAGAACATCTGGAGCAGAATTGACGATTCCCTGCCCTTCTCTGGGTCATCAGTGCACGTCACAGGCCTTCAAAGCTTGGTGTCACCTGCAAGAGATCGTCTGGTGCAGTGGATAGAGTGGTAGACGAGGACTGTGGGTGACTGTCAGTTAGCGCTGCTATCTCCCGCCCGGGAGGTCGGCTGAGTGAACCTTTGATGTCAGGTCTGTGGAATGTTATGTTATATTTCTCATGGCATGCTTATCGCTCTTTGAGCTGCTCTGACCTAGGGAGACTGCTGGTACCTGCCCATGTATCTCTTCTCCTGTCTGACTCTATTTCTTCCCACTTTTTCCCTGGGAACTATAAACCCGTATTTTGAGCGCCTTTTCTTTGCCTTGGTGATTGGTTGCAATTCCTTACCAGACCCCTTTTTGAATGCTGTATAATTGTCCTGCTTGGGACTGTGTCAGCCATTACTAACACAAGAAGTGCAGATGACCACAACAGACCTTTCTCAATAAAGACTTCCGTCTCTAGGACACTTGTTGTTGCCTGACTCTGTAGGACTCTCACAGTGACCTGGATTCAGTCCCCACTTCTGCCCTGGAAGGTTGCTGGGTGATCTTGGGCCTGTCACAAACTCTCAGCCTGGCCTACCTCACAGGGTTGTTGTGAGAAACCGAAGGAGAGGAGAATGAAGCTCTAAAAGGTGTTTTGAGTCTCAGTTGGGGGTTGGTGGAATACAAATAAATAAATAAATAAATAAATAAATTCAAATACACAAATACACACATGCAAGACCTTGTCCCCCCCAGGACAGGGTTGTAGCCACCACAAAATTTTGTTTGGCTAACAAAGTAAAGGTTTCCCTTGCTTGAAAGCCAGTCAAATCCGATTCTAGGGGCAGTGCTGATCTCTGTTTCCAAGCCGAAGAGCCAGTGCTGTCCAAAGACTTTTTCCGTGGTCATGTGGCCAGCATGACCAGACGCCAAGGCGCACAGAACGCTGTTACCTTCCCACCGAAGCGGTACCTATCTATCTACTTGCAATGTCTTGCTTTCGAACTGCTAGGTTGGCAGGAGCTGGGGCCAGAGATGGGAGCTCACTCCGTCATGCGGCACTCGGGTCCCGAACTGCCGAGCTACTGGTCTTCCAGTCAGCTCGGCGTCTTAACCTCTGAGACCACTGCCAGGTACCATAGCCAGCCAAAATTGTTTGACCACTGGCTGTGTCAGCAACCATACTGTTGAATGTTGTGTTCTTGTTGCCCTATTGCCACCATTCTCCTCCTGGATCACCTTGCCCATCCAGGCAAATACAGTGGTCAGTAGAGTTACCAGCTCCAGACTGGGAAGTTCCTGGAGATTTTTGTGGTGGAGCCCGGGGAGAGCAGGGTTTGGGGAGGGGAGGGGCCTCAGCTGAGTACAATGCCACACGGTCCACCCTCCGAAGCAGCCTTTTCCTCCGGGGGAACTGACCTCTGCCATCCGGAGATCATTGTCATTTGCAGAGCTCTCCCCCTGGAGGGTGGCAGCCCTCCTTGTGAATGACTGTGCTGTAGCCTAGCGATGCTGCCTTATCCAGTGCGTCAGCCCGTGTGAATAGTTCCTAGCGAAAGCTGCCCGGGTTCCCAGCAGCACCATCCTTGCGTCTGGTTAACCATCTGCCATGAGAGGACCAGCCCAGTGACGAATGACTCAGCAGAAGGGACTAGCTCTTGTCCAGAGCATCGCCGGGCTCCAAATCCAAGCTGCAATGCAGTCCACTTGGCACTAACCACGCGAAGCTGAAGACATCTAGCTTTGTGCAGGCTTAATGGGGGGATACTTTAGACAGAAGAGATGCCATCTGCTGCAGTGGCTGTCACAAAACTAGCTGCATGCTCTCTCTCTCTCTCTTTCTCTCTCTGCAATGACTCAGCAGTATCACTGCTCATGCATGGTCAACTGGAATCTTGAAGGATACTCAAGATCCTAGCAATGCAGTGAAAAGCTGACTGTGAATTCGCCCTGTCGTTCAGTGCAAAGTCTGAAAATATCTCTAGGCGAGCTGTGTGTTTCTCGCTCTCTCTCCCTTTTTGCTAACAGCTTAAGGCAAGGGAAACACATCAAATTGATTTTAAATGGGATCCTTTTGCAACCTGACCAGAACTAATGGAGCTCTTCAAATCATTTCAGATCAGGTTGCAAGCCCCCCAGCCCCACCCTGCAGTTCACTGTTCTTCTGCTGAAGTCCAGACCAAGGCAGAAGGATATCCACTCACAATTAAGAAGAAGAAGAAGAAGAAGAAGAAGAGATTGGATTTATACCCCGCTCTTCACTTGTAGTCTCAGAGCGGCTTACAAACTCCTTTCCCTTCCCCTCCCCACAACAGACACCCTGTGAGGTAGGTGGGGCTGAGAGAGCTCTTTCCCAAGCTGTCCTTGAGGGAACAGCTGGTACAGAGCTATGGCTTGCCCAAGGTCATCCAGCCAGGTGCAAGTGGAGGAGTGGGGAATCAAACCCGGTTCTCCCAGATTAGAGTCCGCGCACTTAACCACTACACCACACTGGCTCTCCAGTTGCCAACTCCAGGTTGAGGTTGCCAACTCCAGGTTGAGACGTTCCTGGTGGAGCTTGGGGAGGGTGGGGCCTGGGGATGGGAGGGGCCTCAGCAAGGTCAAATTGCCAATCAGTCCACCCTCCAAAGCAGCCATTTTCTCCAGGGGAACTGCAGCCTGGAGATCAGTTGTAATGCCAGGAGAACGCCAGGCCCCACCTGGAGATTGGCAACCATAGCTTACAGAGCATGACTTTCTCTTGCCTCGCACGGCCGCCTGGCATGCTCAGTGTCCCTCAGGAACAGCTTTGCCAACTCTGGGTTGGGAATTCCTAGAGATTTTGGGGGTGGAGCCTTGGGAGGGTGGGGTTTGAGGCAGGGAGGGACCTCAGCTGGGTACAGTGCCATAGAGTCCGCCCTCCAGAGCTGCCACTTTCTCCAGGGGAACTGATCTCTGTCGTCTGGAGATCAGTTGTAATTCTGGGATGTCTCCAGGCCCCACCAGGAGGTTGGCGACCCTACCCAGGAAGAGGATTGCAGGCGTTATTCCTGGCTGCTGTGGGAAGCGGAAGACAGAAAAGTTGTACTGCATGAGTGGATCTCTTTCTCTCTGTGGAAAAACTCCGGGAGCTCGAAGCCATTTTGTAGTTATATTGATGACATTACCTAAGTTGTGTCACCTTTTGGTTGTCTCTAGTAGCCACTTGCGCCATGTGTCGAACCAGTGAGCTGGGTAATCTTGCCGATACAGAAGACAGGATCAGCTGGGACTCCTCCCCCATTTCCCTTCACAATCCCAAACAGGGTTGCCAACCTCCAAGTGGTACCTGGAGACCTCTCACTAGCACAGTCGATCTCTAGATGACCAAGGTCAGTTCCCTGGGAGAAAATGGCTGCTTTGGCGGGTGGGCTCTGTGGCATTAGACCCAGCTGAGTTTCCTTCCCTTGCCAAACCCCACCGTCCCCAGGCTCCAACCCCCAAATCTCCAGGTGTTTCCCAACCCAAAGCCAGCAACCCTGATCCCAAATCTTCTGTTCCTTCCCTCTCCTGCTCTGCAGAACACCTGGAGAGTCACAGCTGCAGGTAAGGAAAGGACAGGGGGAACAGCAAAGTCTAGATCTATGCTTGTTTATTTGTTTACTTCATTTATGCCCCACATTTGTCCCCAAAGGTGACCCAAAGGGGATTTTCAACATCCCCCCCTCAATTTTATCCTCACAACAACCTTGTGAGACAGAAGAGAAGAAGAAGAAGAGATTGGATTTATACCCTGCCCTTCCCTTGGAGTCTCAACTGGTTTACAATCTCCTTTCTCTTCCCCTCCCCACAACAGACACCCTGTGAGGCAGGTGGGGCTGAGAGAGCTCTTTCTTGAGAGAACAGCTCTGAAAGAACTTGTAACTGACCCAGGGTCACACCAGCAGCTGCACGTGGAGGAATGGGGAATCAAACTGAGACGGTGACTGGCCCACATTCACCCAAGCTGAGTGGAGATTTGAAGCCGAGTCTCCAAGATCCTAGTCTGATACTTTAACCACTACACCACACCGCCTCTCTCTTGGGTGAGTGCAGAGATGGAAGTTTTTCTGGGCAGTAGGGCTGCAAGCTCCAGGTCTGGAGATTTGAGGGTGGAGTGTGGGAGGGTGGACGTGAGGGAGAGAAGGGACCTCAGCAGGGTATAGTGCTGTACACACCACCTTCCAAAGCAGCCATTTTCTCCAGGAGAAGTGGAATCAATGTTTGGTGTAGTGGTTAAATACACAGACTCTAATCTGGGAGAACCGGGTTTGATTCCCCACTCCTCCACATACAGCTGCTGGATGACCTTAAGCAAGCCATAGTTCTGTCCCAGCTGTTCTCTCAAGGACAGCTCTAGAAAGAGCTCTCTCAGCTCCACCTACCTCACAGGGTGTCTGTTGTGGGGAGGGGAAGGGAAAGGAGTTTGCAAGCTGCTCTGAGACTCCAAGTGAAGGGTAGGGTATAAATCCAATCTCCTCCTCCTCCTCCTCTTCTTCAACAAATAAGCTACCTATGTCATCTGGAAATCTGTTGTCATTCCAGGGGGGATCTCCAGCCCCCACGTGGAGGTTGGAAACCTCCATGTGGAGGTTAGCAAATATAACCTCTGGTCTGCCTTGCTCATCAGCTTCTTTATCAGATATACGTGGCAGGCACAGGCTATAACGGTGGAGTCAGGGCACAGGGCTCTGTCTTTCTCAGTTGTCATTAGTGATCTTTAGTGACGATGCTGGTGGTGGTGGTGTTGGTGGCGGCAGCTCCTTAGCCAAAAGCCTGGTGGAAGAGCTCCGTCTTGCAGGCCCTGTGGAACTGGAAAAGGTCTCACAGAGCCCTGATCTCTTCTGGGAGCTTGTGGCAGCCATTTTGTTGCTGCGCCCACCATGCCATGTCAGAATTCCAAATGTGACCACAGGCTCAATAAAGGTTCTCTGAGGATCTTCCCAGGTACAGCTTGCCCTGCAGAGGGCAAAGAGCCACGCCCGCTCCCGTTCCTTCTTTTGTACAAGCATTAAGTAGACCAGGGAGAGTTGCCAGCTCCAGGCTGGGACATACCTGGAGATTTTGGGGATGGAGTCTGAGGAGGGCGGGGTTTGGGGAGGGAAGGGAAGGGACTTCAATGGAGTTATAATGCCTTCCAAAGCAGCCATTTTCTCCAGGTGAACTGATCCCTGTCACCTGGAGATCAGTTTTAATACCAGGAGATCTCCACCTGCCGCGAGGAGGTTAGCAACCCTAATGTCCTTCCTTCTTGGTGAAGGACAAGAACTTTACTGTACATTCGGATTAGCCTTGGAGATACAGCCAAAGGGAAGTGCTGGATACACAAATTGGCTCGCGGTCTCGGGATTAGCCATCACAAATGAAGGATGGGCTCGGCCTGGGTCAAGTGAAGGAAGGCAGGAAGGAATTGTTTATTACAGTCAATGACCAGCACAGAAGGAAATATGTTACCAGGAATGCTGCGTAAAAAAACCCCATTACATAAATTATTGGCTCAGTCCCATGTCTTCCTCAGAGCCATGCAACCGTCATGGCAAAAGAATCAGTTGCGTACCCGTAACCATAGTGGTTAAGTGCGTGGACTCTAATCTGGGAGAACTGGGTTTGATTCCCCACTCCTCCACTTGCAGCGGCTGGATGACCTTGGGCAAGCCCTAGTTCTGTCAGAGCTGTTCTTGAAAGAGCAGTTCTTGAAAGAGCTCTCTCAGCCCCACCTACCTCACAGGGTGTCTGTTGTGGGGAGGGGAAGGGAAAGGAGTTTGTAAGCCGCTCTGAGACTCCTTCATGTAGTGAAGGGCAGAGTATAAATCCAATCTCCTCTTCTTCAAAAAAGCAAGCTACTGTGCATGACCGTGTTTGTGTGTGTGTGTGGGGTGCATGGCAATAAATCTCCTTTAAATTTCCTAACTGTAATTTCAACATCACTAGCAAGCCTTCCACGGGATGTTTCTGTCCCAGAAAATGCCAGTTCAAAAATAAATCTTGCCCTGACCTGGATAGCCCAGGCAAGCCCAATCTCGGCAGATCTCGGAAGCTAAGCAGGGTCACCTCTCGCAAGTACTTGGATGGGAGACCTCCTTGGAATACCAGCAGTCGGGAGGCGGGGACAGGCTTTATTCAGCCACCTCTCTGAATATCCTCCAGGCCTCCAGTAGGGGTCAGTCTCCGGAGGTCACCATGACTTCCAGGTACATACACACACACTCACATGCTCATATGAAAAAATACAAAAGGAGTGGAGGAAGGAATTGGAGGGGGGTACCTATAATCTATGCTGTACTTTAGAGTTTGCCCTTTGAAGCTGCCATTTCGGGGGGGGTGTAATATCTGTAGTCCGGAGATCAGCTGAAAGTGTGGGGGAACTCCAGGCTCCACCTAGAGGCTAGAAATCCTACATCTTCATGCTCTCTGATTCCCCCCACCCCAACAAATGCCTACTCATCTGACCCATACACCCAACCCCGGGGGGGGGGGTATGTTTTCCAAGGTAAGATGCAGTTCTGCCCTAAGAGGAAGCGAGAAAAGCCAGGGGGACAGAGGGAGAGAGATGGACATATTTGGAGGGGAGAGTTCAGAGCATCTTGTGTGATACGCTGGACTTTTTTTTTGAGATCCTCACTGGTAGTGGCACCTTTGGGGCCATAGGACTGCCAGCTCTGTTTGAGAAATTTCTGGAGATTTTGAGGGTGGAGCCTGGGGAGGGCGGGGTTTGGCGATGGGAGGGATCTCAGTGGGCTATGAGGCCATAGAGTCCACCCTCCGAGGCAGCGCTTTTCTCCAGGGGAGCTGATCTCTGTAGACTGGAAGCCAGTTGTAATTCCAGGAGATCTCCAGCCACTGCCTGGAGACTGGCAACCCAGTTGGAGGCTCTCTCAACTCCTGAGGGTGGGACCAATGTTCCCTCTAAGCTGTGGAGTCTTGTGAGCAAAAATCCTACTTTGTGAGCGACTGGCATGAAAGCTGCGAGCGAGCGATTTGGCTACGGCATAAATCAGTTTGCTCTGGAGCCGTCCTTCCTGGGCTGAGACAAAAAATCTGTGTGCCAGAGGCTAAAAACCTGTCAGCTAGCTCACACTAACTCAGTTTAGAGGGAACACTGGGTGGGACTTGGTAGAAATTGGTGCAACCTTACATATGAGTACTGGCATCCTTTTTGGCAAACCCAAAAAAGCACAGATGATAGGGTTAAAGGTAGATTCTGTGTTTGAAGAGGTTGAAGGCAATTCGCACTTGCATTTATGATCTGAGCAAGGTGGGGAAAGGGATGTGGAATGGTATAGCATAGCCTGATGTGACCAGATCCCGGAAGCTAACCTGGGCTGGTAGTCGGAAGGGAGACCACCAAGCACTGTTCCCTCTAAGCTGAGTTAGTGTGAGCTAGCTCACAGGTTTTTAGCCTCTGTCTCACACATTTTTGTCTTCGCTCAGGAGGATGGCTCCCGAGCAAACTCATTTACGCAGCAGCCAAATCATTCACTCACAGCTTTCATGCCAGTCGCTCACAAAGTAGGATTTTTTGCTCACAAGACTCCACAGCTCAGAAGGAGCACTGCCACCAAAGAAGACTCTGTACGGGAAGGCCGTGGCCAACCACCTCCGCTTCCCACTCACCTGGAAAGCTCCTGGCTGGGGTCCCCATTAGCCAGCTGTGACTTCACAGCCCTTTATACCTACCAGGTGGGTCAAGGCTCAAGGCTCGGTTCAGTTGCCAGGGTTTTCAAGGAAGACGCTTCCTTGAAGGAACTGAAAAGGGACTCGCTCTGCTCCCAGCAACAGAACGTCCCCTTAGGTATGCCCTCAAACAGGATTTCGAGGGGCTTCTGCCCTGACAAGCTACTGGCTCATCGCAGTTACCGGGTGCATTGAAAAGTTATCCCCCTGTGCAGTGCATGGATGGATAACTTTCAGTTTAAAAACGCCACTCATACCTAGCGAGTGGAGTAAACCCCACACGCCCAGGAGATGAGAGGGGCACTGAATCTGAAAGCAAGGGGAAAATCAGACGGATGGTAAGGTTTGTAAATGCTGTTCCGCCACTTCTTAAGCCTCAAGGGCAACTTGGATTCCCCCCTTCCCCCCAGCAGAACAAATGAGCCCAGACTCCTTGGGGGTCTTCAGGCGGCTCAGGGAACTGAACCCTCTTCCGTGGCTCTGAATAAACGGCACCGTCCAACAGCAGTTGCCCAAGAGAGACTTGACATTTTTCAGTCTCATCCCAACCTTCCTTAGCAGGGAGACTGACGGACAGCTAAACAGAAAATAGAAAGAGAGTAAGCCTAGGAGCACAATTTAGGGATGCCAACCTCCAGGTGGGGCCTGGAGATCTCTTGGAATGACAACCGATGTCCGGACTACAGAGATCTGTTCCCCTAGAGGAGGGTGGACTGGATGGCATCACACCCTCCCCAGGGTCTGCTCTGAGGTTGCCAGCTCCGGATTAGGAAATTCCTGGAGATCTGTAGGTAGAGCCTGGAGAATGTGAGGTTTGGGGGCTAGGAGGGACCTCTGTAGAGTATCGTGGCATAGAGGCCATCCTCCGAAACTACCATTCCACCCCCCAGGGGAACAGATCTCTGTAGTCTGGAGTTCAGTTGTAATCCTGGGAGATCTCCAGGCCCCACCTGAGGGTTGGCAACCCTGCTCTGGCCCCAAATCTGCAGAGATTTTCTCTGCTTGGAGCTGGCAACCCTGTAAACACCGTCAAATCGCTCTGCTAGAGCTTTGTGAGAGTTTCTCAGTGTGGGAAGGAAGGGAAGCCGCCGGGTCCCCTGGCTGTGGCCCTGGCTCTTCCCCTACTTGGGTTGCCCCGGTCCCCGTGGCTACTGGCAGGGGATGGGAAGAGAGTAAGGGTTGCCAGATCCAGGGGAAGATTGGGGGGCGGAGCTTGAGGAGGATGGGGTCCTCGGTGGGGCACAATGCCGCAGAGTCCACCCTCCAGAGCATCCATTTTCTCCAGGGGGACTGATCTCTGTAGTCTGGAGGTGAGCTGGAATTCCGGGGGGTCCCCAGGCCCCACCTGGAGGCTGGCATCCCTATCCCCTATGCCTTTGGTACAGAGAATGGGGAGCGGAGACTGACACTGCGAGGGAGCGAGAGGGGCCGCTGACAGAGCAGTTCTGAGCAGAGCAACACCCTTCAAACACCCAATGCTGCTGAGCTTGCGAGCCCCACCCAAAGTGAAAGCCCACCTGGAGCTTCCACCTGCCCCCCCCCCTTGCTCCTGTCCCTTTGAGCACAGGCTTGGCAGCAGGTGAAGCCTGAGTGAAGGACCAGCTTCCACTCACCTCCCCCCTGCCCCCCGTCTGTCGGTTCGGAAGCAAATCCCACCTGGGCCCAGGGAACAGCCTCCCAGAGACACACGTCCTGACTGCAGCCTGAATATCTGCAGTGTCATCAGGCAGCTCTTAAAAGCACTGAAGCCGGCCGGGGAAGGAGGGGTGGTCCTAACCGTGCATGGGGTGGCGAGGTCCCCTCTGGCCACTGGAGGAGGGAGGGGGTGAGAGTTGCCAGAGCCAGGCTGGGAAACTCCTGGAGATTTGGGGGTGGAGCCTGGGGAGGACAGGGACCTCAGTGGGGTACAGTGCCATAGAGCTGAGGTTGCCAACTTTGGGATGGGGAATTCCTGGAGATTCCGGCTTGTCGCCTGGGGAGGGCAGAGTTTGAGAGGCAAAGAACCCCAGTGGGGTATAATGCCGTAGTCAGGGCATCCAAAGCTGCCATTTTCTCTAGGGGAACTGATCTCTGTCACCAGGAGATGTGCTATAATTCTCGGGGGGGGGGGGGTCCTCAGATCCCACCTGGAGGCTGCCGTCTTTATGCCATACACTTTTGAGTCACCACCCCCTCCTCCAGTATAGCCCAAGGTAGCGTCATCCCTTGCCCAAGGTCACACGGCAAAACACGGCTTTCTTCCCCTGGCATCAGAGTCTCAGCAGCCCACGAAGCAGACAGAGTTCTCTTACCTACATACAGTACTCCTTCCTTGGTCTTTTCTGCAGCTTCGGTCACGCCCTGCTTGGTCTTTTCTGCTGCTGCCACCACCCCCTCCTTGGCGATGGAAAACCCTTTCTTAAAGACGTCCATGCCGACTTGCTTGTGCTTGTGTGTGTGTGAGAGAGAGTGTCTGGGGAAGTCACCTGCAGAGGGGCTTAAGTGGGTCGAGAGCTCTGAAGGGGGAATGGATGCCGCTGCTTCCTTCTCCGCAGTCTGGACTGCTGGGCCAGGAGGTCTCTCTGATTCCTCTGCTGGTCACAAGCCGTTTCTGGTGGAGCGCACCATCCGTGCCAGCTCTTATTGATGAGGTACTCCGCCAGGCAGCCAATGCGCTCAAGTGGCTGGTGCTGAAATATTCATGCTATGGATTTGCCTGGTAAGGTTTTAGAGGAGGGGGGGGGGAGAGGAAGAGGGAGAGACAGAGAGAGGATGGAGAAGTCAGTGAGAGACTTTTTGGAATGCATCCAGATGGTAGCCTGTAAAGATGCACTGCAGCAGTCTCTCGAGGATGCTCTCTGGGTGCTTTCAGACACATGGAGAGGGAGATTTCAGCAGCCTGGCTCCAGGGAACTGGGACCTTTTTTCAAAAAAAGCTGAGATGTTGTTGAAGGCTGTGACGGTGTGGCAGCTGCAAAGGGAAATGCTGCGAAGGCCTGGGAGTGCGGCGAGTCAGCGGCTCTCCTTTTCTCGCCAGTAATGAGGAAAACTCCTCTTTCGGTCAGAGCCGAAGCTTGCCACAGCGACTGAACTGGCCTTCAAGCCCGAGCTTTGTACAAGAAAGCGGCGCCTGAGGAGATGGGAGGGATGCCAGGAGCCCACAACATGGCATGGGCCGTGTAGCAGGCCTGAAGAGCCAGTGCTTCTCACGGCCTCCATATGCAGAGGAGGGAATCAGGCAACAACAACAGGGGAAGGCCTCAGCCTTTCAGGGCAACTGGTTGGCCTCTGAGTGAGACAGGATGCTGGTAGGGTTGCCAGCCTCCAGATGGGGCCTGGGGATCTCCCACATTTACAACTAATCTCCAGCTGACAGAGATCAGCTCCCCTGGAGAATATGGCTGTTTTGAAGGGTGGACTCTATGGCATTGTACCATGCTGAGGCCCCTCCCCTCCCCAAACCCCGCCTTCTCCTGGATCCACCCCCAAAGTCCCCAGGTATTTTCCAATCTAGACTTGGCAACCCTAGATGCTGGACTAGATGGACCCTCACTGGTCGGACCCAGCAGGGCTCTTTTTCGGTTCTTGTTGCAGAAACAGAGCTCTGAGCCAAGGAAGAACACCAGTACGCTTGATTCTTCCCTTAAGAATAGGGTTGCCAAGTCCAGGTTGGAAAATACCTGGGGACTTTGGGGGTGGAGCCAGGAGAAGGCAGGGTTTGGGGAGGGGAGGGGCCTCAGCATGGTACAATGCCATAGAGTCCACCCTTCAAAGCAGCCATTTTCTCCAGGGGAGCTGATCTCTGTCAGCTGGAGATGAATTGTAAAAACGGGAGATCCCCAGGCCCCACCTGGAGGCTGGCAACCCTACTTAAGAAGTCCGCAAGCTGGGTCTGGGAGCCCTGCTCTATGTGACAGGGTTGCCAACTCCAGGTTTGGAAAGACCTGGAGATTTGAGGGTGGAACCTGAGAGGAGAGGGACCTCAGTAGGATAGAATGCCACACAGTCCACCTTCCAAAGCAGCCATGTTCTCCAGGAGAAGTGGGATGGATCTTTTAAATAAACAAATAATAGATAAATAAGCTATCTATGTAGTCTGGAGATCGGCTGTAATTCCGAGGGATCTCCAGACCCCCACCTGGAGGCTGGCAACAATCAGTCATCGGTCGTGGTTTCCCCTCAGTTCCTATTAGCATAGCACCCCATTAAGATCAGGATCAAAGTCTGTATGGAGAGGAGGGTTCAGCCTCCCCCCGCGCTGTTTTCCTGACATGAACTGACTCCAAGGGTTTCCAGACAGGAAGGTATGGGGGAGGAGGATGGGGGAAATGGTAGCGTGCAATCTCATGTCCCCCACCCCACTGATGGAGGGCCAGGGCCACAGGGGTGAGACCCTGTCTACTGTTGGGGGCAACCTGGCAAGGCTAATTGGCCCAGGGGGAAGTGCTGTTTGGCTGGCTGGGGAAATCCACGTGTACCCCAGAAAGCGTGAAGGTTTCCCCAGAAGGCCAAAAACACCCTGGATAGGGTTGCCAGCCTCCGGGTTAGGGTTGCCAAGTCCGTTTAACTTACCGGCGGGGGGGAGTCCTCTGCCGGCCGGGAGCTTCACTGACGCGCGCGCTTTGCACACGCGCCAGCTGACGTCACTGGAAGTGACATCAGCACGTTGGGGGCGTTGCCAGGGCGACGCTCTGGCAATCGCCCCAAAACTCTATGGTAACATAGAGTTTTGGGGCGATTGCCAGAGCGTCGCCCTGGCAACGCCCCCAACGTGATGGCGTCACTTCTGGGTGACGTCATTACGTGGGGGAAGTCGTCCAGGCTGGACGACTTCGGGGGCAGGGTTTCCCCCGCCGGCCGAATGCCAGCCGGCGGATCGGGAACCCCTTTAGCGGGGGATCCCCCGCCCCCCGGGCTGACTTGGCAGCCCTACTCCAGGTGTGGCCTGGGGGTCTCCCGCTTTTACAACTCATCTCCAGCTGACAGAGATCAGCTCCCCTGGAGAAGGTGGTTACTTTGGAGGGTGGATTGTACAGCATTGGACCACGCTGCGGCCCCTCCCCTCCCCAAACCCCTCCCTCTCCTGGATCTATCCCTCAAAGTCTCCACGTATTTTCTAACCCAGACCTGGCAACCCTACCCCCGGAGGACAATTGCAGGTCAGGGAAATGGCATGGGGGCAGGGAGGCCGAAGCACTTTCTCCATATGGGCCCTGGCCCAGATAGAATAGAGTAGAATATACTTTATTGTCATTGTACATAGTACAATGAAATTAAAAAGTGCCATCATTCAGTGACTCACAACATATATCTGAATGGGACTCAGTCTGTGCAAGAACAGAGGGAAAACTTCAACTCACATCTGACTGTCACAGAGGGAGGGAGAGGCCCAGACCCACGTTGTACACTCCGGAATCAGTGAACTGAAAGTTGTTGTAAATGGAACAATATTCAATGTTTTAAACAAGGAATGGTTTCTCCAGCCCAAGATGTCACTGATGCTTAATATGGATAATAGAAAATCCAGAAAAGGGACTTGTACTTGCACGTCCTGTCTGATTGTAAACTTTGTTAAAATAAATGGTGTTTTTTTTTAAAAAAAAAGTTCTGTCAGTCTCAGTGTCAATCTCTAAGCTGAGTGAGTGTGAGCTAGCTCACACTTTTTTAGCCTCTAGCCCGCCACATGCTTTTGTCTTAGCTCAGGAAGGAGGGCTCCAGAGCAAACTCATTTATGCCACAGCCAAATCGCTCTCTCACAACTTTCATGCCAGTGGCTCACAGAGTAGAATTTTTGCTCACAAGACTCCACAGCTTAGAGGGAGCATTGTTAGGTGCATTTTTTGTGGCGAACGAAAAGCCCATTGCTCATGTTCAAAGAGTGTTTTCCCTGTTCAGCCTAGTCTGAGGAAGAGGAAGAATAAATATTCCTCTTGTGTGTGTGTGGTATGGAAGGCTGGGCCTTCAAGACGCCTGGTTAGCGATCCCAGCACCTGGCACCCAGCTAAAATTCAGCAACCAAAGGGAGTCTTTTGTTCAGGCTGCAAAAGCCACTTGGCCTTTGGAACTACTGGAGGAGAAAGTATTACGTTTCCCTGGAGGGAGACCAACAGTCGTGAAAGGAGATTGTATTCCATGTTGCTGTTCAGCTACAGAGAACGGGAGAGTACAGGAAAGCGGACTGTCGGAGATTGTGAGATATTTGATACTGGGCTTGACTGCTGGATGTTGATACCAGATAACTATAAAGTACTCAGTCCAGAGACGCGTTCAAGTGAAATCAGTTTATTAGGAGGTTCTGGAACACATGTCTGAGCTGGGCTCGGGGGTCTGCTTATATGCGCATCTAAACTGCTCCCCTGGCCTCGCCCACACACTCTGATAGGATTACAATTAAGTCTCCCCAAATCATTGGTCCTTCTTTGCATCCTGGCTGACTGATAGGTCTAAATCACAATCCGACCAGTCTATTGTGTTCTGGAGCGAAGCGCTGTTTGCACCTGGCCATGTGCTTGCTCCGGACCGCATGGCCAGACCGCATGGCGGTCGCCATTAGAACACAACAGTAACAGATTCCAGGGCTGAGCTCCAGCTGAAAAACATGGCCGTCTCTGATGCCTTTTGGGGAAATATCCAGCGATCCCAAATTCAGCTACGGAACGAACAGGAGTGAACATATCTTGGCAGGGTTCAAAGAGCTTGTTTCTGGGCATGATCCAAAGGGCTGCTTTTGACCTATGAAGTGGTCTGGGTCCGAGAGGGGTTAGATCCAGTGGAAATTTCCATTGGCGGAAGTGGGAGCAATTTTCAAGGCTTCTCCCTTCCCTTGGCGGAACTCTCATTCCCCTCTCATGTTGTTCCTGGAGGGAGCCCCATGTCCCCCAAGATAAGTATTTCAGGACGCATTTTGAGCTACAGCAAGAAGATGGAGGCAGAGAAAACTTCCTCCACTGACCAGAATTACTTTTGTTTGTGAGATCCAACCCATGGTATTCAAAGGCAGTGGAGGAAAGGGCCATCAGGTCGCAGCCAACTTGTGGCGACCCCGTAGAGGATTCTCAAGGCAAGAGACGAGACGAGGTGGCTTGCCACTGTGCCTGCCTCTGTGTAGTGACCTTTGTGTCCCTTGCTGTACTCCCATCCAAAGACTAGCCAGGGCTCATCCTGCTCAGCTTCTGAGATCTGAAGAGATCGGGCCAGCCTGGGCTTTCCCAGTCCTCTTACTTAATCTGCTGGATGGCTGAGCTCTCTGCAGGAAGACTACGTCTGGGTGTTCCCATGTAGAAGGTCATTAACAGAGACAGGGCCTTTTCCATGATGGCCCCTCCTCTTCCCCATATCTATTCCACTTGCACTTTAGATGAAATCAAGCAATAGCTTACAGATGTGTGGAGGAATTTGGAGGACATCATGAACCAAAGCTATTGCTGAGCTCCTTCGGGATTCTTGTTTTGCCTGAGGGGGAACTCCCAAATATTAGCTTCCCGTTTCACTTCAGCTGGAAGCTTCAGTGGCGACTTGACTTGTTGTCATGAGAATCACGCCAAGGTCAGCCAGCCTGCAGTCTTCCCTCAGCGATTCTTTATTGAGATTTTGTGACGAAAGCCTCATTCTGGTTTCCTTTATCCAGTGCAGGCAGTGTGCTGACATCTCCCAGTTTAAGACTCAGCAAAACAAAAAATCGAAAAATCAATATCCATCGATTTTTTAAAAAAATAATGTGGGGCTTTTCTCTTCAAGATGGTGGTTCAGGTTCAAGAATCTCAGGTGTGCCGACACAACTGCACAGGTAGAGAAACACAAGTTGGATCCGCTCACTATCTGCCCAGCCCCACAGGAGACATGGGCATTCTGCGAGAGTAATTGCAGCCCTGACTGAGATGGCCCCGGCTAGCCTGATTTCATCAGAGCTTGGACACTAACCAGGGTCGGCCCTGGTTAGTACTTGGATGGGAGACCACCAAGGAAGTCCAGGGCTGCTATGCAGAGGCAGGCAATGGCAAACCACCTTGGTTCACCTCTTGCCTTGAAAACACTCCACGCACAGTGTTCCCTCTGAGCTGAGTTAGCGTGAGCTAGCTCACAGTTTTTAAGCCTCCAGCTCACACATTTTTGTCTTCGCTCCAGAGCAAACTAATTTATTCAGGAGCCAAATCGCTCGCTCACAACTTTAAGGCCAGTAGCTCACCAAGGCCAGTGGAATTTTTGCTCACCAGACTCCACAGCTTAGAGGGAGCATTCCATGGCTGCCATAAGTTGGAAGCGCATCGAAGGCACTTTCCACCCCCAGTTGTACTGTTCTTCAGGGGACGGTGGCAGGTGGCAGAGGCAGGCTGACTCATGGCTGCTGATTGGACGGCATCAGCTTCGGTGGCAGCTGATTGGGCAGCAGCTGCCCGTCATCATTTCAGTCGCAGCCCCATTATCTGAATCCCTTATCCACCAGCGCTGCTGCATCGAATAAAAATTTACAAGGTGAACAGCGGTCCGTATGACGGTCCCCAGCAAAAGCAGAAACGCAGCAATTATAAGAAATGCCAGGTCTCTTTTATTACGTTTCCTCAGGAACAAGATAAATCATCGGTCACCGAAGAGACATTTCTGGCTGGCGCCTTTTCAGAACGACACCAACTGGAGGCGTGAACAGAAAGGCCTAACCGTTCAGGAAAATTGAAAATGCCGCAGTAAAGTGAACAATAGCCCATAAATCACTTGCCCGGTAAACACAACAGGAGCTGTGCTCACTGGCCAGCCAGTCGATCACTGTTTCTCGGCCAGAGTTCCAATGAAAAATTATGCAGGTAGAGATACAAACAAATCTTTTGTTTGGGGAAGGTGTCCTGGCCGAATACTTTGCTCCTTCTTTTGCATGAAGAGAAGATGAAGGACAAGAGGTGCTCGAGGATCTCAGTGATGGATCACCATTGATGTTTTCCTTCCCTGAAGCGTGTGAGAGCAAGGTCTTCTGAAGGAGTTGCCCTGGGAGGCTTATCCCAAAGGGAATAGGGCTTTTGCATCAGGTATTTCCCAACCCGGAGCTGGCAACCCTAGCATGTGAGCAACTCAGTTTGTGCATACAGAAGTTGTATACACACAAGGTAAATATGCCTTTTAAGGGAGAAGAGATGTCTTTCTTAAATATGCACATTTTTTTCCCTTTCAAAATGCCAACAACAAAGCCAGGATCCCAGCTCAGAATAGTTAAACTGTCCAGAAGTTAGGGTTGCCAGGCTCCAGGTGGGGCCTGGGGATCTCCCGCTTTTACAACTGATCTCCACCTGACAGAGATCAGCTCCCCTGGGGAAAATGGCTTCTTTGAAGGGTGGACTCTATGGCATTGTACCATGCTGAGGCCCCTCCCCTCCCCAAACCCCGCCCTCTCCCAGATCCACCCCCCAAGTCACCAGGTATTTTCCAACCCAGACCTGGCAACCCTACCAGAAGTTGATAGATTAGATGCATTTGTTTAGAAAATTTGTTTATTTTATGTATAAGCCACCTCAAGGCAGGTCAGAAAGTACAAACAGTGCAACAAAACCGTTAAAAGCAACTGCACAAAATCATCAATAAAAACAAGCCAGAGCAAAACATAGAACAACAATCGGCGTTCTAAATTGATATTCATAAAACAGGCTAGAAGCAGACCATGAAAACCACTTTAAAAAGATGACACCCCCCCCCCCCCCAGTTGGAAGCCTGAAGAAAAAGGAATGTTTTGCAAGTCTTAACCACTGCTCCAAACTGGTTCATCTCACAGGGCGGCTTGCAAGGATAAATGGAGGAGGGGAGAGCAAAATTAAGCAGCGGGGTTGATTCTCAAGACACATTTCCCCAAGACCAAAAGGCAGGGGACAGGCAGGGGAAAGAATGGACATTTCAAAGCTTGGGGGGGGGGGAGTCACTAATTTATGCTGGATGAATATTTCCCAACTAGATAGAGCCAGTTGGTCAGCCGTGTTGGTCTGAAGCAGAACAACAAATTCAGAATCCAGCATGCGCACGAAAGCTCATACCTTGACTAAACCTTTGTTGGTCTTAAAGCTGCCCCTGGACTCCGAATGTGTTCTATTTCCCATGTGTAGCAGAAGTGGGAGGCCAGCGTGGCGTTGTGGTTAAGACTGCCAGGCTAGTATCTGGGAGACCGAGGTTCAAATCCCCACTTTTGCCGCGGAAGCTCACTGGGTGACCATGAGACAGTCACGTTCTCTCGGCCTAACCTACCTCATAGGGTTGTTGTGATGGGAAAAAAATGAAGGAGAGGGGAATGAGGTTTGGTACTCAATACTGGCTGGCAGTTCTGTCATTCAAAGCTTTCTCTTTCTCTCCCCGCCCATCCTCCCTGGGTTCATTAGTATGCAGAACATGATCCTGAATGGAAGCAGCACAGGATGGGAACTGATTACTCGAGAGGAGGCCACGGTGACTCATAGTCACGTGCTGTTTAACTGAAATTGGCACGATGGACCTTTTCCTCCGTCCTTATCAAGACAGAGGCAGCCTTGTTAGTCTACAGGAAATCTGTGCCTGAACCGGAGGGGCTGAGGGGTCATTGGCACCGCACAGGGTGAGAAAAAAGGCCCATAACTCACCACAAGTTTCCCCCCTGCATAGGCGCCTCACCATATACTTATTTTTCTGTGTATGCGCGGTGCCTTCCTCTAGGTACCATTTCACTTAACAAAGTTGATAAAGTTCAGGGGACCGTCAGAAACATAATACTGTTTGGATCGCTTGAGCAGAGCTCTGAGGACGTCACATGTTTAAGCGGTTATGCACGCATTGCTAAGAGGGTTTTTTTTTAGTGGTGGCCGTTCGGGATGGTCTGGAGACTGCGCACTGGTGGAACGACCTGACGGTGGGAAGTCCGGCATTGACCCGTTGGCCAGCTTTAGACTGGACTTTAACCACTATCTTTTAAGTATGGATCCCCGACAGGGATTGATGGGCTACCAACGAAAGTGGCACAATTCCCAGATGTTGAGGTCTGGTTGTGCACTTAAACCACCAGGCACTCGTGCCTGGGGCAGCTCAAAAGAGCTGTCTGAACACACCCCTAAGTGCCTTGCCGATCTCCCCTTCCTGAAACTAAACCGAAATATCTTGAGTGGGTATTTCCAAGTCACTTTGAAAGCTTTAAACCAATGTAGGTCCCAAATGTAGTGCCCAGGGGGTGCTGGGCGCTCACCAAGCATTTTTAGGATTGGGGGGGAGGCAGGTAAGGCCTCTGGTTGACTACTGAAGATCTGATTAGCTGTGCAGATTATTTAAAATGTTGCTTTGGCAGCAGCTGCCACCACAACACAAGCATATACCCTGTGTAACTGAAGTTACGCTACGGCAGCCATTTTGTAGCTGTGCCCACCATGTTGTGTCAGAATTCCAAATGTGCCCGCAGCCTCAAAAAGGCTGGGAACCCCTGCTTTAGACCAGTGTTCCGTCTAAGCTGAGTTAGTGTGAGTTAGCTCACCTTTTTTTAGCCTCCGGCTCACACATTTTTGTCTTCACTCAGGAAGGATGGCTCCAGAGCAAACTAATTTATGCAGGAGCCAAATCGCTTGCTCACAGCTTTAATGCCAGTCGCTCACAACATTTTTTACTCACAAGGTTTTTACTCACAAGATTTTTACTCACAAGACTCCATAGGGTTGCTAGGTCTGGGTTGGAAAATACCTGGAGACTTTTGGGGTGGATCCAGGAGAGGGCGGGGTTTGGGTAGGGGAAGGGCCTCAGCATGGTACAGTGCCAGAGAGTCCACCCATCAAAGCAGCCATTTTCCCCAGGGGAGCTGATCTCCGTCAGCTGGAGATCAGTTGCAAAAGCAGGAGATCTCCAGGCCCCACCTGGAGGCTGGCAACCCTAAGACCCCACAGCTTATAGGGAACATTGCTTCAGACCCTATCCCCCCCCCCCAACTGTTTCCCCAAACTGGAAACAACCCTGGGGGTACTAGTTGCCCTATTGTTGTGAGACATGTTGTGAATTTGTGTCTCAGCAGGAAGGCAAATTCTCCAGATTTGCTTTAGGTCAAGAAGGCAGTGGGAGGGTGGTCTAAGCCCCCTCCCCCTCTGTACGTACCATGGTACCAATCCCAGTTGGACCCAGGTGCGTCTGGGAAGTGTGGGCCTTCAGACCACGCCTGGCTCAGCCACATTCTCGGGGAAAACCATCCGTCTACTAGTCAGCCCCTTTGTCACTAACAACTCAGCGTCAGCATATTCCATGAGTCCAAATCAAGCGACGTAGAGTGACATGCGGCTTGAGAACCCCCTGCCTCATTCAATATTTTCCTTTCTTTTTCCTCGCCTTCTTACTAAAACTAACATCCTTTTCCTGTAGCCCAGCAAGAAGGCAGCTGATAAAAGCCCTGGTTCCTGTCCGCCGATAAGTTCACAAGCCAGTCAAAGACCAGAGTTCTTGTTCTCCGTTAAATAAAGCATATACCCTCTCGCCAAATCCCTTTTTCCCCTTCGGCTCCCCCACTGTGGTCTTCTGGGCCCACACAGGAACCCCCTCCACACATTGTCTGATGGCCTCTGACATTTCCACTGTAGTTGGGCGGGCTGAGTGTTCGGCTTCCGCTCTTTGTTCACGGTCCTCCTTCCAAGTTTTAAGTGAAGGAATGGTGCGAGGGGAATTCTAGGAGTAACACAGTTTGAAGTCCTGGGAGGTGTAAGCAGCTAAGAGGAAGGCACAATGATAGCTACGGTTTTACTCCTTTGTGGAACAATTGGACTGGTGCAGTTGGACTCTGTACACTTAAGACATCTTGGCCACAGGACACAAGACCACCGGTTGTCAACGAACACACCGTCGTCTATTTGGCACGAGCAACACCGGCCAAGAGAGTTTCTCCACACGGAAACCTCGAACCAAGCTTCCACCACTCAAACTTCACACCAGGGAGAGACAGATGATAGTTTTGAAGCTCTTAACCAACAGCCTAGACACAAGTAAGTATGGAACCGTTATCTTCATATCAGTGTTTCGCTTGTAGGACTTGCACACAACTCCCAAAGATATCCCTGAAAGGAAATAGTTTTGCACTTACATCCCAAGGGACAGCTGAGAATTCCAGATGAACTTCCTTGAAAGAAATGCTGCCTTATCTCCAGGATGTTGCAGTCCCTCCAAGCCCTAGAATAAGCACAACTGCACCACAATATCTTGATTTAAAAAAAAAAATCTAGTAATTTTGACAGAAATCAAAAACATTGAAATGGTTGGAGAGAACTTATTTTTTGATCAGTGCCTTGGCTTGTTTTACGCTAGTCATATTAAGTGTTTGCAAAGATGCCCCTACTTTTTACAAAGAAATGGTTTCGGATGTGTGCATCGGATGAATATTTGGTGACTCTGGGAATCAGGGCACAATCCGGCCAGAGTTAAATGTGTTTATTGCAATGAAAAGGAGATTTTGCTTCAATTCTCCCAATTAAACAATTAGGACTTAGAAGTGGTCCTTCAGCGGCTGAAGTCTGATGATGGTGGTGGGTCTTCGTGGTAGATGACAAAACTTTCCCAAATGAAATGACTAATAATAATAACAACAGCTGCAGATTGGATAAATAATCCTCCTAGGTGTCCCATTGGATGCCGATTTCAGCCTTGGAGGCTCTTAGAGACGCCAGCCTCCAGGTGGTTGTCAGTATTTTAGAGGAAGCACTTCTGGAGGGCTATAATAATATGACTTCTTGTTGGATGCTGAGGGTAGAGTGCTGCAGTTCGACCTCCTGCCTAAAATCCATAAAGGTACCTTTCCAGCTCCTGGTAGACTTATTGTCTTAGGCTGTGGCTCCATTTTGGAACCTCTGGCAATGTATCTAGATTCCTTCTTAAAACCATTTGTCCCCTGTCCGCTACATCTTCTTTGAGAGGCACAATGGATTTGAAATCATAGTTACAGCCTCCAGTTGGTACCTGGGGGCAAGGGCGTAGACTTTCCAATTTCCGGGGGGGGGGGGGGGGAGGGCTGGGGCTGGGCCAGAGACATTACAGGCCATTGTCTCTGGGGGAAGCTCAGCATGTCCTGGAAAAGTTCGGGGGGGGGGGCCTCCCGCTCCCCCGCCCCCCTGAAGTTGACGCCTATGCCTGGGGGTGCCCTGGAATTATAGCTCATTTCCAGACTACAGAGTGCTTTGGAGGGTGGACTCTATGGTATTGTACCCCACTCGAATCTTGAAGTTCATGGGTTGCCAACCCCAAAACGAGACCGTGGAAGAAAAACCGTGGAGGAAATAGCAGAGGGTCCTTTCCCACCTCCCTCCCCACCAAAACCTCTGGAGGACTTATTTATCCTAAACAAACCAAGGGAGAAAGCAAAGCTGTGCGAGAGAGAGAGAGAGAAAGAGAGAGAGAGAGACGTCTCTTCTCAAGGTCTCCAAAGACAACCCACGTCAGGCACAGCCGGGCCTTGCAAGTAGGTCAAACTGGGAAAATATTAAAATGCCAGTAGACGGGTGAATGAATTTTTAATAGCAGGCCCTCTTACTGCCAGCTGGTGGCAGCTGGCCTGTTCTTTGCCTTTACAGCTGTTGATGTTTTGTCCCTTCTCTTTGGAAGTCTCACTCCCCCACTGAGCATCCTCCAACAGGCGGGGGCGGGGGGTGGCCTCTTGTCCAGAGATGCCTAAAGGGAGATACAGGAGAACAGAATTCTGGGTTGCCTTGCTCACTCCAGGGGCCTTCGCAGTTGGGTAAGTCCTGTGATTCCCATTCGTACTGATGTATGTGGCACGTTGTTACCCCGTCCTTCCCGCAGGGAGCTCAGGGCAGCCTACACAGTTCTGGACACTCCTCCAGAATGATTATCTTCTCAACAACCCTGTGAGGTAGGTTAGTCTAAGACAGAGAGAGATAGAAAGAGAGTGGGTCACCTTAGTTCATCACTGAAGTTCCATGGCACAGTGAGGAGTTGGGCCTGCATCTCCCAAGTCCTACTCAAAGACTCTAACAACGACACCACACAGAGTCCTGTCTTTGGGTTGGGTAGGGATGCCAGCCTCCAGGTGGGGCCTGCAGATCCCCCGGAATTACAGCTCATCTCCAGACTACAGCGATCAGCTCCCCTGGAGCAAATGGATGCTTTGGAGGGGGGACTCCATGGCATTGTACCCCACTGAGGTCCCTGGCCTCCCCAGGCTCCATCCCCCAAATCTCCAGGAGTTTCCCAGCCTGGATCTGGCAACCCTACGTCCCCCATCCCTCACCGGTGGCCAGAGGGGACTTGGCAACCCTAGGCTTGGTTCTTGGTGCTATGAAGAAAGCGCAATGGAAATCTGTGATTTGGATCCAGAGACATGCATGAGGAAACACGAACAGTCTTGGTGCAAAATCTTGTGTAACACCCAGCACTCCCTGTCCATTATAGTGCCCAGGAATTTTGTTGCACGGAGGTTGTACGCAAGAGGAAAATTAAGTGATTTAGCCCATGTGGCCAGCCACTATGGTCCTTTTCAAGTGCTTCTGCTTACACAGAATGCTAGCGCAAGTAGATATGTGTGCTGGATCCCAGCCTTTGTCGGGGGGGGGGGTGTCTAATATATAAGCCTGCTCTTGCTTTTTTGCAATTGCCACCCTCCAGCAGAACAGGATCATTGTCCACAGAGCCTCGTTGCGCGATTCAAGTGCTTTGGGGAGGGATGTGTGATCATCCCAACCTGCAAATAATTTGTTGAAATATGCAGTGGAAAGAACATGCAGTAAGCTTGCTGTGTGACCACAACCTTGGTCCATTTTACCCCCTCCTTGTGCCTAGATGGGCATCTTTCAAGGGGCAGACAGTGACCACTGGTGATGATGATGACCCTGGGCAGCCATGTTAGACCTGGAGAAGTCCCCGTTCCGTATCTTTTCAGTCCTGCGGCATGAAGACTCCTGGCTTCCTTTTCCTGACTGATGGTGGCTTCATGACTGATGGGAGAGCCTGGCTCAAAACCCTGCAGTGCCATGGAATCATTTTATTTAATACTGAATCAGGCCATTGGTCCATCAAGGTCAGTATTGACTACTCAGACTGGTAGTGGCTCTCCAGGGTCTCAGGCTGAGATCTTTAATGTCACCTATGACCTGATCCTTTTTTAGCTGAAGAGGCTGATACCTCCTGCATGTCAAGCAGATGCTCTATCACTGAGCAATGGCCCTACTGAATCCTTCCTCATCTCGGCAGAATATGAAGCACTAAGTGCTGCACAAGTGCTAAATATGATTTTCATATCATAAGAACAGGAGAGAAGCCACAGTGGATCAGGCCAACAGCCCGTCCAGTACAACACTCTGTGTCACACAGTGGCCAAAAACACCAGGTGCCCTCAGGAGGTCCAGCAGCGGGGCCAGAACTCCAGAAGCCCTCCCACTGTTGCCCCCCAAGCACCAAGAATGCAGAGCATCACTGCCCCAGACAAAGGGCTCCATTTAGACCTTGTGGCTATAATAGCCACTGATAGACCTCTGCTGGATGGGGACAGAGAGGGAGAGAGACAGACAGACAGACAGACAGAAAAAAGAAAGAAAGGGGGAGGAGGAGAGAGAGAGGAGGAAAAGAGCAGGCAGACCCCAGCAGCTTACCCCAAGCAGCTTACTCCAGCAGCAGGCCACATGCAAAAGCAGGCCCTTCAGCAGAAAGAGCCTCTCTGGGCGGGACTCTCTTGCTCTTTCTTAAAGGGGAAATGTCTGTTGAGGCTTTTTACTGCAGGGCAGGCTCTCTGCAGACATTTCCCTTTTAAGAGGCCAGGCCAGGCTCCGACGTTTCCCTGCTGGCAGCCATTGCCTCCCCCGGTGGCCAATTCTGAAAAAGTGGGGGAAAGCTTTAAAAATCGGTGCTTCCCCCGCCCTACCCGGGGACTTGGCAGCCCTATGCTCTCCAGTTATGCTCATCCCAGTGATGCCTATGGAACGCATTCACAGCCACATCGATCAGACAAGCCTGAGTAATGTTGGTGCTCTTTCATTCGTCTGTGCAGGCCAGGAGCTGTAAATCATAGAGCGGTGATGACCCCGGCTTGTCTGTGTTACTTGATGAAGGGGTGTGCTGGCAGCACTGACATCTAAATTACCACAGCTGAACCTCTGAGCTGATCCTTCCTGAAAAGCCAAGAGTAGCGGACCCACCTCAACACTATCCTTGCAACAAATCGGAGCCTGTCGACTTCCCAAATATGCAGCAGGCTTCTCACCCGTCCTCCTCTACAACTACGGCAATCAAAGCACGTGTTCTGAGAGAGGGCCATGTTCCTGGCGCAGTGTTTTGGAACCAGGCACATACTCAGGGCCAAACTGGCACCTGTGTGGCATGAGTTGGGCTCAGCTTGCGGTCACACGCCTATGATCAGGGAATTCACCTTCCAAAGCAATGTGCGGCACAGTTTGGCTGTTGGGGACACTACACTGAGGGAGGAGGAACTTCAGCCTCCCCCCCCCGGTCATGCTGCATTTCCAAGGTCATCCCATAACAACCACCATAACCACCACCGCTGCCATCCTCATCCTCAGTACTTCTTCACCCAAAGAGTGATTAACACATGGAATTCACTGCCACAGGAGGTGGCGGCGGCTACAAGCATGGACGGCTTCAAGAGGGAACTGGAGAAACATATGGGGCAGAGGTCCATCAGTGGCTATTAGCCACAAGGTATAGATAGGAACTCTCAGTCTGGGGCAAGTGATGCTCTGTATTCTTGGTGCTTGGGGGGGGGCAACAGTGGGAGGGCTTCTAGCGTCCTGGCCCCACTGGTGGACTTCCTAATGGCACCTGGTATTTTTGGCCACTGTTTGACAGGGTGATGGACTGGATGGGCCGCTGGCCTGATCCAACACTGGCTTCTCTTATGTTCTTGTGATATGTATCCTACTGCTCCATTGGAACAAGAGCCACTCAAGTTGGAGGGAGTCTCCTTAAAGCTGGAGGGAGGCTTCAAATTTTGCTCTCTGGAGCAGTAGGATACAGGCCAATGACTCCAAAATTTCTGTACAGAACCAGCGATGTACATGGTCCTCTACAGGGGTCTGGAAGCAAAAAAAGATCAGTCCCCCGCCTTCAAAAAATTCAGCGTGGTGTAGAGGTCAGAGTAGGGTTGCCAGGTCTTACCTCAATCCCGGTGAGGGGCTCCTGCCCAGCTCCTGGAGTCTTCTGGCAAGGCGTGCAGAGCATGCACACCATGATGACATCACCCGGAAGTGACGTCATCATGCTGGGCACATCGCTTAAAGAATGCTCTAGCATTTGGGTAAAAACTCTATGGTGACCATAGAGTTTTTACCTCAATGCTAGAGCATCCCCTGCACAACGTGCTTGGCATGATGACATCATCTCTGGGTGACATCGTCACACTGGGCATGTCGGGTGTGCCGGGACTCTTTGAGGGCAGGGCTCCTGGATTTGGGGGCCTGAAATTGGGGAAACAACCCCCCCCACCACCAGGGGTTTGGCAAGCCTAGGTCTGAGGGTGAGATTAGGATCTGGAAGGCTCTAAGTTCGAATCCCTACTCTGCCATGGAACTTGCTGGGTGACCCCTGTGTCAGTCACACATGCTCAGTCTAACTTACCTCTCAGGGTTGCTGTGGGGATAAAACAGAAGAGAGCAGAGGAACGTAAGCTGCTTTGGGTCTCCACCGGGGAGAAAGGCAGGGTGCCAATGAAGCAAATAAATAAAGTTGCCAGCTGACGTTTGACTAGACATAAGAACATAACATAAGGACAGAAGAGAAGCCAATGTTGGATCAGGCCAATGACCCATCCAGTCCAACACAGTGGCCAAAAATACCAGGACCATCAGGAGGTCCAGCAGAGGGGCCAGGACACTAGAAGCCCTTCCACTCTTGCACCCCCACCCCGGAATAAGAGACGAGAAGAAGAGTCAAGTATCAGAAAGGATGGATGATGTGAGACTCTGCAGATCCTCAGTCTTGGCTGTGGTGGGCGTGATGACCAAGCAGTTAGGATCAAGGCTTCGTAAGGATGGTGGATTTTGGTGAGGGTTTGAAGGAGGGGAGGGATCACCAAAAACCACTTGTTTTGTGCTCCTCCCATCTCTTCTGGTACAACAGGCAAAACTTCAGGGAAGGGAGTCCTATGCCATGGGCATCCCCAGTTTCATTTCCTGCAGTCAACGACCATGACAGACGTCTGCGGTGTTCGCGCACACAAAATGAGTTGTCAGGATTCCCAGGGCATCCACTGTGCTTCTAGGGCACAAGTGACAATGCTCATCCCCCTGAAAATCAGTGGGTTGCATTCATCATGGCTCACAGGCAGTCGAGTTTAAGCCCAACTGATGTTCACTGGAGTGGAGCCAGAACTTTTTAAAAAAAAATCCTTTCAAACAGCGCATCATGCAAAGCTTTTAGAATGTTCCCGTGAACCCAAAATGTCACTGTTGCAGTCGAGAGATGCTGCTTTATGCAACCAGATGAAAAACTTGATTTATTTCGCAGATGTATGCCTTGCCCTCAGGGCAATGGCCCCGAAGGTAGGGCAGGAGATACAAAACAACAAAATGTGATTCAGCAATGTCAAAAGGTCATTAAGGAACATACGAACGAGAAGAGTGTAGGGTACCCAATGCAAATCAAAAATGATACACGGTAATTACACAATGCCTGTGTTGTTGGTGTTGTTTTAAGGTCATTATGACCTGTTTGAAAGGGTCAAGTCTCGGGTCCTGATGTTCCTTGGCAAGATAACGGATTCCGCATTTTGTGGCCATGACAGTAAGTTCTGTAGAGGCCCCCAGTCTTATCAATGATGCCAGACATGAAACATGGGGAAAGAGGCTCCTTCAAGGATCCTGGTCTCAAGCCCTATCGAGAGCCACCAGCCCCTTGCATTTAGCTGAGAAAAAAATAACAGATCGCCCCAATGAAGCTCCTGCAAGAACCAACGTCACATGAACTCTGTGGCTAATGCTGGGAAGCATTCTGGCTGGGACCTTCTGCAAGCGTTCAAATAACCTTTAAGGGCAGCACCGTATAGAAAGCACAACAGTAGCTCTGTTGGGAGGTAACCAGTGCATGCACCACAGTTGTGTTTGGGTTTTTTTTTGCTGTCAAGTCACAGCTGACTTGTGGCCATCCAGCAGGGGTTTCAGGGCAAGAGACTTTCAGGGGTGGTTTGCCACTGCCTGCCTCTGCTTAGCAACCCAGGACTTCTTTGGTGGTCTCCCACTCAAGGACTTTCCTGGGCGCCCCCTGCTGAGCTTCCAAGATATGACAAGATTGGGCTTGCCTACGCCACAACCTTATTTCTTCGCCTTATTGTGTTCTGGGTTTTTTTGGTTTTTTTTACAAATCCCATTTCCTTTGCTGTAATTCATAATGATTTAAGTTTTTTAAAAATCCTCCCCAATCTCAGAAGGGAGAACCAAGCATCGAAAGCCATGTTTGGGGGTGGCCCTGCCCATCCAGAAGCACAAGTTGTTATTCACACCCTCTCCCCTGTGTTTAGAGGTGGATGACCGGCACCAAAACGTGTTTCTTAAAAAACAAAAATAATGTGTAATGTAATTTGATTTAATATGTAATTTAATCAATTAATTTGATTAATTTAATTGTTCAATTTAATTGATTAATATGTAATTTAATTTGATTTAATATGTAATTCTGTATTGTTTTTAACCTGTTGTGAATTGCCCAGAGCCTTGTGTACTCAGGGACTGGGCAATCCAGAATTTTTAATAATAATATCAGGGGGTCATTTCGAGCAGGAACGCACAGGAGCGCCGTTCCGGGAGTAACAAGCCCAGGAGCGGGCACATATGGTGATGCACTGTGGAAAAAAGCAAAAGCATACTAACTCGATCTGTATTTTCATGCTTGTTGTAGTGTGGCTTCCCTGCAAGAGCAAAGGAAACCTAAAGTGTCTTTAGTCAAAGTGTAAAGCTGGCTCGCCAGCTCTGAGTTGGGAAATACCTGGAGATTTTTGGGGTGGAGCCTGAGCGGTGGGTGTTGCCTTCTGACACACTTCAGGTAATGTCAAGGGGTGTGGCACATGCAAATAATTTAGGCTAATGAGTTAGGCTAATGAGCTCCTGCACCTCTTTTTAATGAAATGACTAATAACAACAACAACAACAACAACAACAACAACAACAATAACAGCAACAATAATAGAGGAAGCCATGACCAACCACAGCTTCCCAGTTCATTTATGTGCATGTATGGTCGTTACATGAAGTGATCTTCATGCGGTGTTTATGTCACCGTGTTTCCAACATGGAAGTGATTTCTGCATCAGGAATACCTAACATCTCAAGGGGGTCCAAGTGTGGGTGTGAGAGCGGAATCAGAGGAAACCATTCAGTCCCCAGACGGAGACGTTAGTTGGCTGTATATAAATAAATACCCATCTCTGGACAATTTCCCATACAAGGTCATGCCTCAGATGTAGCGTTGCTGTGTCCTCACAGCAGGTGGTTTCAGTGTATGTCTGGAGGAGAAGGAGGAAGGTCTGTTGTTTTTGTCAGTTTTCCTGGATTAGTCTAGTGACAAGGAAGACTCCAGAAGGCAAGGGGGTGACGTGACGGGATACGAGAGAGTTCTAAGAATAGGAAATCTTTAGAAGAAAAGAGGGGGGATTTCAATATTGCACAAAGGGCATCCTTTATTTTGTTTGGTAATTCAAAGGTAAAATCTACATTAGCCAGGATGTTCGCTCGTTCACAAAGGCCTTTGTTTTCCCATGCACGTGAGCAATGCTCAGTCATTAACATAAACTGCACAACAGAAGCTTCGCACATAAGAATAACCTAAAGGCGTAGCTACATTATAAACTTAAGGCTAGTTTAATAGCAATTCTATACGAGTTTGAGCTAAGGATTTCTAACTGCTAACTCTCTCAGTGGTTAGAAACAGTTGTTAACTCTACAATTCTCAGTATTCTTGGGGAGGTGGGAGAGAAGCAATGGTAGTTAAAGGTATGGTTGCCAACCTCCAGTTGGGGGTCTGTAAATCTCCTGAAAGCATAGCTGATCCCCAGCTGACAGCGATCCAGTTCCCTGGGAGAAAAAAATGGCTGCTTTGGGGAGTGGAATCTGTGGCATCATAAGCTCTTGGGATTTTGAGAAAAGACACTGGAAGCCACACCATTTTGGGTTGCCAAGGAAGCCAGAACAAATCAGCAAGAGGAGTACAAAATGTTGGAATATGCCAAGCCGAGCATCCTCCTATGCTAAGGGCAGCTCATTTCTAAAGAAATGCTCCCTACAGACCCACAAGCAAAGCCTCCGGGGGGGGGGCTTCTGGAGTACATTTTACTCTAGACAAAGTAGGGTTGCCAGCCTCCAGGCGGGGCCTGGAAATCTCCCGCTGTTACAACTGATCTCCAGCTGACAGAGATCAGCTCCCCTGGGGAAAATGGCTGCTTTGAAGGGTGGACTCTATGGCATTATGTCCCTCGCTGAGGTTCTTCAAACCCCATCTTCCCCAGGTTCCACCCCCAAAGGCTCCAGATGTTTTCCAACCCAGACCTGGCAACCTCAGGATAACACCACAACTGACTCTTTGCTTTGGAGAAGAAGCAAGTGGGCACCAGAAAAAACACATCAGCAAGCACCAGGGATCCCCGCAGGCACCACATCGGGGGTCACTAGGTGAGATTTCATTGAATCTGATTAGGGATGCGAACCTCCAGGTGGGGCCTGGAAATCTCCCAGTTTTACAGCTGACCTCCAGGTGACAGAGATCAGTTTCCCTGGAGAAAATGGCTGCTTTGGAGGGTGGACTCTGTGGCATTGTACCATGCAGAGGCCCCTCCCCTCCCCTCTCCAGGCTCCAGCCCCAGAATCTCCAGGTATTTCCCAACCCAGAGCTGGCAACCCTAAATCTGACACAGGGCGTTTGTAGAAGATACAAGGAGCACATTAACCTGTGCTTCTCCTGCCTCCTTTACAGCTGACACAAAGGCACAGGGTTGCCAGCCTCCAGGTGGGGATCTCCCACTTTTACAACTGATCTCCAGCTGACAGAGATCAGCTCCCCTGGAGAAAATGGCTGCCTTGGAAGGTGGACTCTATGGCACTGTGCCATACCGAGTCCCCTCCCCTCCCCAAACCCCACCCTCTCCCAGATCCACTCCCAAAGTCTCCAGGTATTTCCCAACCCAGACCTGGCAGCCCTACAAAGGCCGGTGGACCCCTGCCCTTTGACATGTACAGAGAACTGAAGAGAAGGGAGGGATTGGTCGCATTACGGGGCTTGTTCTTCCGCCTATGGCTGTGAGCAGGGGTCATTTCATAGAAAAAGAGGTGCAGGAGCTCATTAGCATAACTCATTAGCATAACTCATTAGCATACCTTATTTGCATATGCCACACCCCCTGACATCACCAGAAGTATGTCAGAAGGCAAGAAAGAAAGGAAAGAGAGAGAGGAAGGAAGGAAGGAAGGAAGGAAGGAAGGAAGGAAGGAAGGAAGGAAGAAAGAAAGAAAGAAAGAAAGAAAGAAAGAAAGAAAGAAAGAAAGAAAGAAAGAAAGGGGACAGCTACTAATCCAAGCCTCAGAAATACCACTCTTCTGGAGGATAGCTTCAGTGGTGGCTGAAGCCTTCACAAGGCTGGTCGGAGAAACAAAGTCCTTTCCAGGGGATGGGGTCATTTTGCTGCAGCCCTGACACAAGCAGGCATTCCCCCGGGGGGGGGGGAGGCTGGCATCAACTCCCAGAGCTGCACTCCCCCCGAGCTCCTGCTCGAAAGGACCCCTGGAGTCTGTGAGGACTGCTTCAGCTAGGGCTCAGGTATTTTCAGGCTTACTTCTGTAACACTACAGTTCTGGGAGATGCTTTGCAGTCCACAAGGCAGGAGAGAAATGGGGCCAAAATGCTTAAAACAAATAAACCACAAATGGCTCTGGCCGGCTGTAAGCCAAGCCGAAATGTGTGAACTCTTGCTCAGAGCAGCAAATAGCCAAAACTGTGTCTATGGCTAATGACAGTGTATCTCGTATGGGGCGCCATCAGTGCTGACCTGGAGTCTGTCCAAATGATACATTTTTGCAGTTACAGAAACAGTATAGTTACTCAAGTATGATGCACAGCCAACGTATACCTTCTTGTCACTGGCACAACTTTCCCTTCATAAGGCAAATAAATTTACAGTGTGGCAGGCACCAAATGAGAAGGGAGCACTCACTGGAGAAGACCCTGATGCTGGGAAAGATTAAAGGTAAAAGAGGAAGGGGACGGCAAAGGATGAGATGGTTAGACAGTGTTATTGATGCAGCGAACATGAGGTTAAGCAAACTCCGGAGGACAGGAGGGCCTTGCGTGATGTGGTCCATGGGGTCGCAAAGAGTTGGACTCGACTGTGCGACTGAACAACAACCACAGGCAGATGTTGGAGTTGTCCTGAACTCTTCTTCCAATCAGATTTTAAAAATTAGAAGAGGAAGAAAAGATGTTTCTGAAGGAACATTTTTTTATGCAAAAAAATGCATAAATAGCAATTATAACAGTCATAAAAACCTTCTAAAACAATTCAGTATCATAAAGTGCTAGTAACAGATCTATACTAATAATATTGCTTAAAGATGGTGGCAACAGTCGTGTTGGTATATTCGGTGGCCTGTCTTGATGGCCAGCTCATTGGACTCTTTATATATATGTGGCAGCAGGGGTCATTTCGTAGAAAAAGAGGGGCAGGAGCTCATTAGCACAACTCATTTGCATACCTCATTTGCATATGCCATACCCCCTAACATACCGGAAGTGTGTCAGAAGGCAACACCCACCCCTCAGGCTCCACTCCACAGGTGAGTGAAACTGACCTGCTCTTCCTCCTTTCCCTTCCCCGTCCAATACTTTGTGCAATAAAAATAAGCGTAAAGAACACACCCTCATTCTCTTCCTGCTCCCTTGAAACCACCAGGTCTCAAGTAGACTTGAGATACCCAGGACATGTGCACCGCCCATCCCTTTCCCTTCCCCTCCCCACAACAAGACACCCTGTGAGGTAGGTGGGGCTGAGAGAGGTCTTTTGAGAACTGCTCATGAGAGAACAGCTCTGAGAGAACTTGTGACTGGCCCAAGGTCACACCAGCAGCTGCATGTGGAGGAATGGGGAATCAAACCCAGATTAGAGTACAACTCCTGACCACTACACCAAACTAATGGGGTAGAAGCTGCTGAAGGGTTGGTGAAATTTCTCCAGTACTTATGTGCCATGTGCCCAGATAAAAAATGGAATACTTAGAAAATTTATATGCCACCTTGAGCAAGTCTCTGGAAAAGCAGCACACAGTCATAAAAGGAACAATGATAAAATTATCAATATTAAAACAAAACATTAAAAACAATAAAGACCCTAGCAGGGCTTTCCCCGGGGTGCTGCGCCTCTGCACTGCTCGGGGAAGCCGAGGAGGGGGCGGGGCTTGGTCATGTGCCCGCCCCCTGGGCTCCTCACTCCCGGAGCTGCGCTCCTGTGCGCTCCCGCTCCAACGGACCCCTGTGTGGCAGGCACAGGCTGTAGATGGTGGGACCAGGGCTCTATACCTTTCAAGCAGAACATCCCAGACACAGTTCCACACATCTCCAATTAAAAGGATCTTAGCAGGCAGCAAGCAGTGAGGAATTCTTTTGGGAGAGCCAGCGCTGGTCGGAGCAGAGGACAATGCAATAGCTAGAGTGATAGAGCAGTGGTCTGGCCTAGCATCAGGCAGTTTCCTCTGAGGACATCCATTAATGTAATAAGACTACTTTTCTATGGTGTCAGGTGAAGAGGAGGGTAATGTCGGACTTCTGTTCCACTTATAACTAAGGAGGGTTCTCAGTGGTTAGAAATGTGCGCTCAATGACATTGGATGGTTGGTTATTAGTTATTACAAGAAGGGGGGACCCGCGATACTTGCAGGGGGGAGAAGCTGACAGCCACTCAAGCTGCTGCTTCTCCTGCTCCCCGCTCTTGTGCAGGGCCTGAGTGGCTGTCAGCCACTTGGGCCACTGCTTCTCCTGCCCCCCGCTCTTCTCCGTGGCCCAAGTGGCCGCCGCTTCTCCCGCCTCCTGCTCTTCTCTGTGGGCCACTGCTTCCCCCACCCACCCCCCATGCCCCGGCACCAGCGGCGGCCTCCCAACTGCTGCCCGCCACAGTTCCCAGAGCGTTCCCTGCGCATGCGCAGGGGATGCTCTGTTACTTTTGGGGGGATTTAAATATCCCCCCAAAAGTTTTTTAACTTTTAGGATTGTAGGAAAACCTCCCTGCCCCCCAAGTGCCCCCTCCCGCACGGATTTAGATATCCACACGGAGGGGGCCACTTGGGAATTAGATATATAGATAGAGACACCTCATCTACACAGGCGATCGTGGCATGGAAGAAACGCTTTGGAGCCAACTACAATTGATATGAATTTCACCACAAATGTGTTTAACAGCCAAGTTTACCTCGTTTAAAGGTGTGGATCAGATGTGAACCAATCAACTACCCTGTTCAATTCATACCAAATAGCTGCAGGCCTGCTGAACAGGTCTGCCCTAGGATTTTGCAAAACCCTGCATGCGCAAAGACAACTGCTGGTTCTAACCAATTAGCAGCCATTCGCCTCACTAGGGACAACTTAGATATATCATTTCTGACTGATTGTCAAACAATTGCCCGACGAGAGGTCACTGTTGTGGAGGAAGGACAGGGATGTTGGTGGTGAGAAGTGTGATCAGGACACAGCCGACTTATGGCGACCCTGTAGGGTTTTCAAGGCAAGAGATGAGCAGAGACAGTTTGCGTTTGCCATTGTCGGCCTCTGCATAGCGACCCTAGAGTTCCAGGGTGGTCTCTTATCCGAGTGCGAACCCTGCTTAGCTTCCAAGATCCGACAAGACCAGGCTCGTCAGGGCCATCCAGGTCAGGTGACATGAGAATGTGCCTGTGTGAACAGCCAGTTGCTCTCTAATGCATGGTTAGGGAGGACCGCAGTGAAGCACCTGTCAAACAGCCACGGACAGGCGGACAAAGAGATGAATCCTTCATTTTAAAAAATTGGCTTCTTCTTTTTGTTGTTGTGACTGCCTAATAGAATGTAGTGGGCATCCAAGCATCCGTAAGTGAGATTTTGGTCAGCGAGGCAGATAGAAGTTTAAGTTTTTGCAGCCCGCCGTAAAAGAAGAAATGTATTCAAAAGTATCATGAAGAATGCCTTCGTTTCTGAAATTCACCCCCTGTGTTTTGAGCTGCTGGTCTTTGTCAAGGGCACTAAAAAGAAAGACTAAAGATACGTATTAGGACAGAGTGTTTAGAACGGAAAAGTATTCTTACTGGGGGAAATGATCATCTGAGAAAATACGTAAGTAGCTTTTGTCCTCTTTGGTAACATATCGTTCATTATATCAGGGGCCTTTACGAGGCTGGAAGCACTTTTGGAATTCTGACCCCACGGGGTGGGCGCAGGCGCAAACTGGCTGCCGCGGGAGATGGAAGTAGCCACATCATGGCATCATGGCTGCCACACCCTCCCAAGCTGTGAATATTCTTCTGCTGAGGCAGCCGCTGTTGCCAAAAATCTGCACAATCTCCATAGGTCAATCAGAAGTCTTGTTGGAGAAAAGCCCCACCCACTTGGGGGGCATCGGAAAAGTTGCTGGGGTTCCCTGCATTACACAATTTCTTGTTAAATTGATAATTATATTCTTAGAGCTGCCTTTTAATACAGCAGTAGTGGCTTGAAACAAGGCATGTGAATGGCTTCTTTGGACTTTCTGGATTTTGCTTTTTGTGGATTGATACAGCCTGAATGTTCTTTATCGGCCAGGCTATACTGCTTGCTTTTGTGGGGAACTTTCAGTGCTTTTGTAGGACAAGGGGAAAAGATGTGTGCGTCACTTCACACGTTAGGACTGTCTGTCCGGATGCCTGCTGTTTCCTCAGTGCTCAATTTGTAAATAAACCGATACGTGTCAGTATATTGGACCCTGTGGCCACTGGCCCAGGGGTGTGCAACCCCCCCCCCCCGTTATTTTTGGGGTTCAGGTATTTCTCAATGTTTTCAAATCCTAATACTGGTAAATATTTAGTAAATATTTGGTAAATACTAAGGAACCCCCAATTTTTGGCTCCATTATATCCTATGGGGACCATTATAGTCAATGGTCCCTATAAGGTATAATGGAGAATTGATCCAGGGGTATCTGGGGCTCAGGGGGGCTGATTTTTGAGGTAGAGGCACTAAATTTGCAGCATAGCTGCTGGTGCCTCTGTCCAAACTCCCCTCTTCCAAGTTTCGAAAAGATTGGACCAGGATGTCCAATTCTATGGGCCCCCAAAGAACATGGAAAAAGGCATTAAAGGGATTGTGGTTCCCTTTAAATGCCTTCACCAAGCCACAGCTCTGCAAGTGAGCTCTGAAGGTGTTTAAAGGGACCACAATCCCTTTAAACACCTTCTCCAAGTGGTGTGAGTTCTCTTGGAAGGTGTTTAAATGGACTGCAATTTCGTTAAACGCCTTTAATTTCAGCTATCTGGTGGTCCCGAAAACTCCAAATTCTGGTCATTTCAGATAGCTGAAATTCAGCCCCATTATGTAACTAGAAGGTATTGTGGGGGTATTTTTTCAGCTCGTTTTATGCTGAATGCACACTACCGAACTGGCCCTAAAACTTCCCACTGCTCCTGGAAGTGAAGACTTATTTTAGGTGTTCTGTCGCTGTCTCCCAAAGGCATGCAAGACTTCCATGTCTTTGACAGGCCAGTCAGATGCATAATAACCAGCCTCTCTTTCCTGACTACACTGTTTGGGTGACAAATGGAGGGTGGAAGGACTCACCAGAGTGGCAGATAAAAGCAGCATGGAAACTCCCCCCCCCCCAGCATCCTTAGAGGAAGTCAGAACAATGTTCAGTCTTAATGGTTTGTTTGCCTTGCTTGCTTGTGCCGAAAAGCACTCTCATGCTGTCTAGTTTACCGCAGAAATGCTGAAGGCACAGTTAAGCAATAAATTCTGTGAACATGAGGTGGAAATTGTATAAATATAAGTGCAGACAGGCCAAAATTGTTCTCAGCCCTTTTTAAGAGAGTTGCCTGAGAGGGGGGGAAATGTTCCTCTTCTTCTGGGGTGTGTACAAGTATTTTTGTTTTGTCTCTCTGGTGCCACCGGTTTTACAGGTTCTCAGAACAATACAAAAATCTGACAAAGTTGTTGACTCCAAGGCAAAATTGACATGAGTGTACAGATGACAAGTAGTGACTATTGTTTGAGCATTACAGAGCTTTTTGGAAGACACCTCTGTGTTAGATCCTTTCCAGTCCGGCTTCCGGCCAGGTCATGGGACGGAGACGGTGCTGGTCGCCCTTACAAATGACCTCCGAAGGCATCTGGATCGAGGTGGCACTGCGGTGCTGGTGTTGTTGGACCTGTCGGCGGCGTTCGACACGGTCGACCACCAGCTGCGGTGCTGTCACCTCGCCGATATTGGAGTTCAGGGGTTAGCCTTACAGTGGCTTTCCTCGTTTCTCCAGGATCGGGGACAAAGGGTGGTGGTAGGGGATCAACTCTCCCAAAGATACCCGCTGAATTGCGGTGTTCCGCAGGGAGCAGTTCTTTCCCCTATGTTATTTAACATCTTTATGCGCCCCCTTGCCCAGATTGCACGGAGGTTTGGGTTGGGCTGTCATCAATATGCAGATGATACCCAGCTCTATCTGTTATTGGGTGGTCAGTCCACCACCAGCCTGGGTGATCTGGACTTGGCATTGTTGGCTGTGGATGGATGGTTCAGACAGAGCCGAATGAAGTTGAATCCGACGAAGACGGAGATCCTATGCCTGAGTCAGAGCGGTCCAGGGTTGGGGATCCCTCTCCTGACCTTCAGGGGGGGTGCCATTGGTGCCATCGGCGGAGGTCAGGAGTTTGGGAGTGCTTCTGGACTCCACATTAACGATGGAGGCCCAGGTAGCAGCTGCTGCGAGGTCAGCCTTTTATCATCTGCGGCTGATCAAGCAGCTGGTCCCCTTCCTTGAACGCAATGAACTGGCGACAGCGATCCATGCATTGGTCACCTCAAGGTTGGACTACTGTAACGCCCTCTACATGGGGCTGCCCTTGTGCCAAATCTGGAAGCTGCAGCTAGTGCAGAATGCCGCGGCACGGCTGGTGTTGGGCCTCCCTATGGGAGAGCATATACAGCCCACCTTAAAGGCACTGCACTGGCTGCCAATAGCGTACCGGATAAGGTTCAAGGTGCTGGTGCTTACCTATAAAGCCCTATATGGCCTGGGACCTGTCTACCTGAAGGACTGTCTCTCTCCATATGTTCCCCAGCGAGCACTACGGTCCGGGTCCCAGCACCGTCTGGCTCTCCCCGGATTGAAGGAGGTGTGGCTGGCTACAACACAGGCCAGGGCTTTTTCAGTGGTGGCCCCGTACTGGTGGAACGAGCTCCCGGAGAACATCAGGGCCCTGCGGGATTTGATGCAGTTCCACAGGGCCTGTAAAACGGAGCTCTTCCACCAGGCCTTTGGGTAGGGGCCGCCCAAGGTAAACATCTCAGCCCTGGCCCAGTTCCATCTGCCAGCCCGTCTGTTGGCACCGCCATCTGCCAACCTGTGTGTGGTCATACAGAGATTTATAGGAATGCCTTCGGACCCACCTGCAGGTTGAATTGAAATGCCGCCAATCTTGTATGGATAATATTTTAATGTCTAGTGCGGAATGTTTATTTTAAATGGACTGTGATTTTAACTTATGCTGTGAGCCGCTCTGAGCCTGCCCTTGGTGGAGAGAGTGGGATATAAATTTAAGAAATAAATAAATAAGATGTTCTAAGAAATATGGAACCACCACCAATCAGAGGACCTAAGTACATAATGGCTTTGGAAGACGGGTGGATGGTGCACCTAGCATTTAAAAAAAATCTCACCGGGTGCACAGGGGTCGAATTCATGGCCCGAGTTGGGGTGGCCAGCCAGGGCATCAGAGCCAGAGACCTGTCCCTTGTAAACAAGTCATAGAACCTTTTAAAAAAATAGGCATTGTGTAATTACTGGGACTTGTTTTTGGTATGTATGTTTTTAATTACCCTTTTTTACATCATCGAATCACATTTTATTGTTTTATTTATCGCGCCCTACCTCCAGAGCCATAGTACTGAAGCTATTGGCATGGACTGGCAATGAGCGGGAGGGGGGGAGAGGGAGAAATGATGGTGTGGTGTGTGATGCCGCTGGCGAATAATTGGAAGTGCCATCACCATGTTGATGTGACATTCTAGGATCCCCCCCCCCCCAAACGCTATGGTTTTATGGGTGTGAATCTCTTGCTGTTCAGCCCTTCCCTGTCAGTAGATCAAGTAGAGACTGATGGAACTCAGGTTTCAACATCTCTGTTTTTGATTCTGAGCTGCAACGCAGCCCAAAATTTTCTGCGCAGCACTGACTTAACTAGTCTTCGTAGTCTATACCCACGCATTAGCATGACCCAAGCAGCACGATCACTCAGTTCAGACCTGGCGATGGGCACAGTTTTGCCTGTAACTTCCTCCTGTCCTGCTGCTGGAGCAGGAGGAGATATTGCAGGCAGACATGGAATAAGGGGACCCAACAGCATTGGTCGGGATGATCAATCGACTTTTATAAATGACCTCCAATCAGTATCCCAAGTAGTCAAACTCATAAAACACATTCCGTTATCAGGTTTTCTTTTTGCAGAGTGGGCATGTGATGAGACGCAGAAGGGTCAGGAGGACTCCTCTGTCTGCATATTCCTGATTTTGGGGGGGGGGGGGAGGCCACCCGAGCTTGAAGCCCCAGGCTTGCAAAGGCTGCCATCATATGCATTATCAGACCTGACACAGGCACGAATGCCGGGTGGATTTAAAGGGAGCGATCAGACAATAACATCTGGGAAGCATCCCGCAGCTGTTGGCAACCTGTTCTGCTCCGCCGCAGAAGCAGAGTTAAAAGACACTGGGGAAAATCTGGCAGTAAACGGGTTGCGATGGGCCACGGACAGACTTTCCCCTGTCTGATTGCTCCAGCATGCTCTCATGCCATCAGGATGGTCTGATCAGGCCATCCCGACTCAATGCCATTGTTTCCCCCCTCCTTCTCAGTGTGCGCATCGTTGCAAACCCCATGGGGAGCCGTCAGTGTGAAGGTGCGATTCCTTGATTCCTCGTTTAAGCGCATGGGCAACATATGGCAAAAAAACCCTCCAACTCACCCGCAGTTGGGTCTGATCACACACTAATAGGCTGCGCCTGCAGCTTCAAAAGGAGGTGTGATCTCGCAACTGCGGGTCAAATTCCTCCAGAGGAAATAGCCTCGCTCCCCTCCCCCCCCCCCCGCTTTATCTGGTGCGTGTGACCACAACCAAATAGCGTCAAATGCTTGTCAAGCATTTGCTACTGCTTCAGAGGGGTGTGCCATGTCCAGTCCCCCACTAAGCCACACAGTCTTTGGGTCAAGGCTAATGTCAAATCTCAAGGGATTCCTGTCCTAATCCCATGAAGGCACCATAGCCCAGGTTCCAAGTCCGAGGTTTATCCCTTCGCCCTATAAACTTACACCTCAGAGTGACAGTAGGGCAACCCTACAATGGCTGCTTTCGCTGCTGCCCAGATCTGAGCCAGCTGGCCTCTGCCACAGTGCCCAGAGCCACTGGGGTTTGGCTTCATGTGTTCCTGGCCACTGGGAGCTCCCCAAGACAATGGCTCATCAGAACTTCCCTGGTAATTTGAAGGGCTAATCCCCCCTAGCTTTTTCATTCCATCCTGTCGTGACCCATTTTGAAACAGCAGCTGAAACCCTCCTTTCTTTGAAACTGCCTTCCAAAACTCTCCAGCTTTCCTTCTTGTTTCCTTTCCCCTTCCCTCTACCATCCTTGTATGTTAGATTGTAAGCCTGAAGGTTTGACTTCATTTAACTGTCATACTGCTCTTGATCTTTAGGTGCTAGGCAATTAGTATTATATCCTGTCGCGCTGAGTCCTCAGCTAGTCTGGCAAAGAGAACCTGGCGACCAGTGGCATTTCTGTTGTCCTGGCGCCATCCAGATCGCAGAGAGAGAGCAGCATTGTGGTTGCCAGCTGGCCTGGACAAAATGGCCTTAAACAGCAATTAAATGTGTGGAAATGGATCGCTGAACCTTTTTATAGCGTGGAAGTGTGACAGATGGCCTCTAGCTCGGCCCTCCTGGCGTCTCAGCCAATCCCTGCCTACAGAGGGAGTACCAGGTGGTCAGCCGTGTTGGTCTGAAGCAGCAGAACAAATGTAGAGTCCATTGGACTCTATCTGTTCTGCAGAGGGAATAGTCAGATACTAAACAGCCAGTGAGAGGCCATGGAGCCTGTGTGGGCGAGGAAGAGAGTCAAGTGGAGGGAAATTTTGTCATCGCCTCAGATAGGGCTTGGGAAGCCACAGAGAGAAACAAGGAAAACTACCAGGGGAATAGAGATGTAGTTAGTAGGGTTACCATAGCTTGAAAAGCAAAAAAAGAGGACATATTTCCCAAATGACTACTTCAAACAAGTGATCACTATGACAAATATCATTTGAAATGCCTAGGGTTGCCACTTGCCAGGTCCCTACCTTCTGCCGGTGGGGGGGATGGAGCTTCCTTTCCGGGATCTTCTGGCACGTGCATATAGCACAGGCACTATGATGACGCCACCCGGAAGTGACATCATCGCGCTAGGTATGCCGCCAGGGGGACGCTCTAGCATTTAGGCAGAAATGGTACCATAGAGTTTTTAGGCCGAGTGCTAGAGCGTCCCCCCGGCAACATGGTGTGTGATGTGGGATGACATCACCTCTGTGTGATGTCATTGCACTGGGCACGTGGGCACGATCCTGGCACTTTGGGGGCAGGGTTCCCCCCACCAGCCAGATCCAGGCTGGTGGATGGGGAGTCCCTAAAGCAGACAGCCCCCTGCCCCTCCTGGGGGAATGGCAAGCCTAGAAATACCCCTACTATTTAAGCTGTGATAATTGCTACTAACTAGGAATATTCTTAACCTTCCAACCCCAAAAGAGGACATTTCCATCAGTTTTTTTTAAAAGAGCCCAAAAGAGGATGGACACCAAAAAAGGGGGACATCTGGTAACCCTAGCAGTTAGGCTTTGCATGGTGAAGAAAAATAATTCAGATATCTATAGTATAAGTACATAGGACTCAGGGGCTGATAAAGAGGCAGGAACAGAGCAGGTATCCAGTGTTACCTGAGGGAAACAATGGCTTAGGGACTTGTGAGGTGACTCAGGGAAATATCCCAAGAGACAAACTGACCTTATTTCAATAGGCTGAGATTCTTGGGTTTAAGGACAGGATCCAAACAAAACAATCGTTCCTCTTTCTCTGACACAAAATACCCCGTCAGTTCAGTAAAGCTGCAGGGGGGTGAACGTCTAACGGTTTAAAGCAGATATATTCAGAGGGGTAGCCATGTTGGTCTGAAGCAGCAGAACAAAGTTTGAGTCCGGTGGCATGTTTAAGACCAACAAAGTTTTATTCTGGGTAGAAGCTTTTGTGAGCACGCACCCTTCTTTGTATCTGAAGAAGTAGGTGTACACACGAAAGTATACCCAGAATAAAACTTTGTTGGTCTGAAAGGTGCCACTGGAGTCAAACTTGGTTCTGTTTAAAGCAGAGGTCTGCTGTCCCTTGCTGAAAAGTATCAACAAATTGTTACAGCCCTTGTCTTATCCACCAGACTACTAAGCAGTGAGCCTTTCTAAAGAAGAGGCAATAAACTTATTCTTTTTTGGTACATTGTGAAAATAAAGTGTTGGTATGAATCACTCCAGGTGGCCACGGTGGCTCAGAGGTTAAGACACTGAGCTGCAGGCCGGAAGGTCGGTAGCTCGGCAGTTCGAGACCCGAGTGCCGCGTGATGGAGTGAGCTCCCATCTCTGGCCCCAGCTCCTGCCAACCTAGCAGTTTGAAAGCAAGACATTGCAAGTAGATAAATAGGTACTGCTCCAGTGGGAAGGTAACAGCATTCTGTGTGCCTCGGCATTTAGTCATGCTGGCCACATGACCACGGAAGAGTCTTCGGACAGCGCTGGCTCTTCGGCTTGGAAACTGAGATGAGCACCGCCCCCTATAGTCGGATTCGACTGGCTTTTGAACAAGGGAAACCTTTACCTTTATGAATCACTCCAGGGGAACATGAGGGGAAGTAGCAGAAAGTCCCTCAAATTCCTATTCTGCCTCCCCAGGCCTCCTCTATATAGCAGCACATAATCCAGCAACAGTTATTCTTCAAACTTTGCCTTACTGACTACTTGCAATCCCACACCATATCTAAAATCAACTCGGTCACTCCCTGCACCTGGCCATCACTGGAGGTCGATAACATCACCTGATAAATAACATCCCATTAAAGCTCAGTTCAAGGGACAGGACGTTTGGTTTTTTGGCCAAGCCGCTGGCCACTGCAGCAGTGATGCGGGTTCCCTTGATTGAGAAGGGAAAATAACTTATTTGATTCATGCAAAGAGGGGCTTGGACCACGCCTGCCTGTTGTTTGTGTAAGGAAAATCTGAAATATTAGCAGCGGAGGTTACTCCAGGAGGTTGGCTCTTCACCTAAAGATGACAGCACAATGCAAACTGCTTCTCTGAATCAGCCGCCACTTTCCCACTGTGGTGACGATAATGTGAATCGAGTAGGAACTAAAGATGCTCTCAGAAGGGGGGGGGAACCCATTATAATTGCCTTGTTTTAGTGCTGGGGAAGCCCTGGAGTCCTCTCAGAAATAAAAAATCCATTTCCGTCTGCCATCCCTCCTACCTCCATTTTGGTTAATGCTTCAGAAATGGTGCCTTTGGCTCTGATAGAACTCTTCCCTGTGGATATCCACCCCCCAAAGCGTTTCTGCTACCATTTGTAAAGCTATCACATCCCATCCTGTCCTCGTGTTCCCAACTCCGGGATAGGCAATTCCTGGAAATTTGGAGGAGGAGCTTGGGGAAGGTGGGGTTTGGAAAGGGGAGGGACCTCAGAGGGAGCTCCGCCCTCCAGAGCAGCCATTTTCTCCAGGGGAACTGACCTCTGCTATCTGGAGATCCATTGTAATGCCAGGAGATCTCTCGGCCCTACCTGGAAGCTAATCCATTACCCTAAATGCTGTATGGTTTTTTTTGAAAACGATAAATATTCAAATATCAAGTCTAAGTGGTTTTTTTGTTTTTTGTCTTATGAAATATTCATAACTATTCTAATATCCAGGCTTCTATTGTTTCATACATACATAATGAAAAAAAGTACAATCACATAAACCAGTCACGAGGATAGAGAGCTTGGCGCTATTCTTCACGGGTTTTTGAAGCTTTGCTGCTCCTCGGAATGCGTAAAGTGCTTTTGATGTTTAATGATAAGCTCCAATATAGAATTATCAAAGGAAGACTGCATGAACTACACTCTCTGATGAAGAAATGAAACGCCGGAGTCTGCCTGGGAACCGCGTTAGTAGTAGTTCAGTTTAAAGAGTTTAAGGACTGCCATGCTTATCTGGACGTATTGTGGAGTTCTAAGCCTTGCCAAGCTCATTTCGGCACACAGTGGATGTTCCATGACTTTTGAAAACACTGGTCCAGTTCAAGGTCTATATCTTTATTGATACCATTGTTTATGGAGGACCTTTTTTCCACTTCAGTGACTTTGTAAATACACACCTCAGTCTTGTAATCCATGAGCTTTCTATCTTGTGATTGGTTTATGTTATTGTATTTTTTTTCATTATATATGTATGAAACAATAGAAAATTGGATATTAGAATACTTACGAATATTTCATAATACAAAAACAAAAGAACACTTAGACCTGATATTTGAATATTTATTGTTAAAAAAGCATACAGCATTTCACTTAGGCTATTAGATTAGACAAGTGGAGACCCGCAAGAAACTTGCGGGATGGTTATCCCATTCCTCACACCTTTGCTTCCTCCCTTCTCCCCCTACCTCTCTCACACTCCTTCCCCTTGTGCCCCCCCTTTCTACCTTTCTCTCTCTCCTCCATGTATGTTACTTCCTCTCTCTTTCTGACCCATCATCATTCTCTTTGTTTTTCTGCCTCCCCACCTCATCACTCTTTCTTTCTGCCTCCCACCTCAAATCCCACTCTCCCCAGGCTCCACCTCTCAAATGTCCAGGAATTTCCCAACCTGGAGTTGGCAACCTTATTTCCTTCCCACCCAACAGCCAGCCTACCTTTATCTGTCTTCAGCTTTCTATCTCCACCCCCTCCCCCGCAGCCTCTACCTAGGAAAATTACAGTCTTTCTCCACAGTGGGAACTAAAGCAGCTTACATTATTATTTCCTCCTTGTTGTCTGCACAACAACCCTGTGAGGTTGGTTAGGCTGAAAGTATGTGACTGGTCCAAAATCTCCTAGTCAGTTTCCACCGCAAGATGGGGATCTGAACCTGGGTCTCGCAGATCCCAATCTGAAGCTTTAACTGTTACATTACAATGGCTTTCATATGGTAGCTGCTGATGAACAGTAGCAAAGCAGCTGGGCCTAATTAGTCATGCAAATCAGGTGGTATCAAGTCACACAGAGGGACTACCTAGGGATGCCAGCCTTCAGGTGGGACCTGGGGATTCCCTGGAGTTACTGCTCATCTCCAGACTACAGAGATAACTTTCCATGGAGAAAATGGATGCTTTGGAGGGTGGAATTTATGGCATTCCCTGAGGTCCCTGTCCACCCCAGGTTCCACCCCCAAATCTCCAGGAGTTTCCCAGCCTGGATCTGCTGCCGGTGGCCGGGGGGGGGGGGGGGTACTTGGCAACCCTAGACTGCTGCCAATAAAAACCCTGCTTTTTACTGACAGAAACAGTTAGAACCTCCCCCCCTCCCCCGAACATTCTAATCTCCTCACAGTTGATGCCTGGAGCTGATGCCATTTCAAAAGGTATTGGGGGGGATTCAATGGTCCCTGAAGTTTTTTTTAACTTTTCAGATTTTTCTGCAGACCAAGGAAGGGGCCTGATTATGTAGGAAAAACTATTGAGGGAGAGTGAGCTCTCTATTGGCATATATAAGCATCCACACAGGAAAAAAACCTCTTGGAATTAGAATATAGATTCTCGTGTCTGTATTCCTACCTGGAAGCTGGCAACCCTATCCTGTCCTCAAAGGTGTAGAAATGAGTTGAATTCTTCATGATACACAAGTGGATCCACAGAGGCCTGGAAGATGGTGCTTTCAGGGCAGAACTTTGGGGCAGAGGTCCAGGGCCCCGACATGTGTTCAGCAGGATTAAGCCCAGGGCTATTTTTGGGCAGGAACGCACAAGAATGGAGTTCCAGCTGGCTTTCAAGTTGGCCATGCCTACAGCTCCTCCCCTCGGGTTTCCCAGGTGCCTCGCAAGCCGCGGGGCGCTTGGGGAAGCCAAGACGATCCAGGGAGGGAAGGCAGTTTAAACTGCCTCCCCTCCTCTGGTTCCCCATGCACCCCGTAAGCTGTGGGGAGGCTGATCCTGGGAGGGAGCTGCACTGTCAGGGGTGTGGCCTAATATGCTAGTGAATTTCTGCTGTTGGGTGTGGCCTATCATGCTAATGAGTTCCTGCTGGGCTTTTTTTTTTTTTTTAACAAAAAAACCCTGGTTAAGCCCAAATACAGACTGCACCTAGCAAGTAGAATAGGTCCTACACTAGGGAGGGATGGTTACCCACTAAGGCTGGCAACCTGTCACTCCTGAGGACCCCTCTGAAATCTGATGTAGCAGTGGGAGCAATAACAAGGTAGTGGGAATTGCATTACCACAAAATTGCATTACCACAGTGTTGCAGGGATCCCTCCAATCTCTATGGTAAATACCATAGAGGTTGGCAAAATTCCATGTCACACATTTCTTGCCTCCCCATGCCACACCCCTGCATGCTCCCGCTTGCAGAAATCTCCCAACTGGCAACCCTAACGGTAGCACTGCTGTCTGAGTGAATATGCACAGAATCAAGTTACGCCGTGGAACATTTCTGGGTCCACAGATAAGACTACCATAATGAGAAATAGTTCAAAACAACGTTAAGTCCCCATTGGGAAGACAATAATTTCTTTTAAAAAAAACAAAAAACCCACAGTGATAGGTAGATGCCTCCCCTAACTCAGCCACATGCTCCCTCTCCTTATTGTTTTAAAAATTGTTGTCCTTTGTCCTTTCCCAGAGGATGTACTAGGGCTGCCAGCCTCCAGGTGGGGCCTGGGGATCCCCCGCTTTTACAACTGATCTCCAGCTGACAGAGACCAGCTCCCCTGGAGAAAATGGCTGCGTTGGAGGGTGGTCTCTATGGCATTGTACCATGCTGAGGCCCCTCCCCTCCCCAAACCTCACTCTCTCCTGGCTCCACCCCCAAAGTCTCCAGGTATTTTCCAACCCGGACTTGGCAACCCTAGGATGTACCCAGCACTGTCGCTTTGCTTGTGGAGAGGTGGCAGTGCTGGGGGGGGGGGGTCTGTAAACTCACTACTCATGGACCCGAGTGAGTGCCCAGGTCTATCACCAACCCTCTTCCCCAGGGTTCTTTAAAGGCTTTTCTTACCATGACCCAGTGCCAGGCTTCTCACGTGGTCGGCCCAACATCCCACCCAGAGCACTCATGTGGGCTCTCCTGCTGTGGCACATAGTGGCTCACTCCTTCCTTGCCTAGCCTATATCATGACGTCTTCTGTGCTCATTGACCCCCAAAGGGAATCTGGCAATAATCACAAATGATAATTAGACAGCTATCATCAACCAGTTTACAAGGATATTACAAAATTAACCGCAGCCGATCAATAAACCCAAAGTAAGCCATTTCAGAGGGTTCCCTCTAAGCTGAGCTAGTGTGAGCTAGCTCACAGGTTTTTAGCCTCCGGCTCTCGCATTTTTGCCTTAGCTCAGGAAGGAGGGCTCTAGAGCAGACTAATTTATGCAGCAGCCAAATTGCTCACTCACAACTTTTAATACCAGCAGCTTACAAAGTAGCATTTTTGCTCACAAGACTCCACGGCTTAGATGGAGCATTGGTAGCCATGCTGGCCTGCAATAGAATATAGATCCAGGTGGTCAGTCTGTTAATTTGCTGTTCGTTCTCTGGCTATAAGTTTGAACCTTACCTGCCATTCCAATGTATTTGAAAAAGTGTGCATGCACACGAAAGCTCATATTTTGAATAAATCTTTGTTGGTGATACAGGTGCCACTGGACTCTAAATTCATTCTGCAATAGAACAGTTAAGATCTGAGTCCAGATGCATGTCTGACGAAGGGAGCTTTAACTTAACGGAAGCTCATATCCTGAACATCTTATTGGTGTTACTAGATTTGAACTTAGCTGTTCAGCTGCAGACCAACACAGCTACCCGGTAGCACCTTAGAGGCCAACAAGATTTTCGGGGTATAGGAGGGAGCTTTGACTGTCAAGTCTTATCCCCCCCAAAAATCTTGGCCTCCAAGGTGCTCCTGGGCCTGAAATCTAGCTTTCACATAGGGCTGCCAAGTACCGGCGACTTACCGGCGGGGGGGAGTTGTTCTCCCCCCGGGAGCTCTTCTGGCGTGTGCGCTTTGCACGCGCGCCATGGTGACATAATGACATCACCCGGAGGTGACGTCATCACGTTGGGGGTGTTGCCCGGAGGTGACATCATTACACGGGGAAGTCGTCCTCACTGGACGACTTCTGGGGCGGGGTTCCCCTGCCGGCCGAATGCCAGCCGGCGGATCAGGAACCCCTATAGCGGGGGATCCCCCGCCCCCCGGGCTGACTTGGCAGCCCTACTTTCACAAAATACATGATACTTAGATAGTTTGAGATATGTGGATCTGGTTTATTTATTCATTTATTTTACTTGATTTCTACCCCACCATTCCCTGCACTGCAAGGCTCAGGGTCAATGCTCCCTCTAAGGTGTGGAGTCTTGTGAGCAAAAATTCTGCCTTGTGAGCTACTGGCATTGAAGTTGTGAGCGAGCAGTTTGGCTGCTGCATAGATTAGTTTGCTCTGGAGCCATTTTTCTTGAGCTAAGACAAAAATGTGTGAGCTGGAGGCTAAAAAACTGTGAGCTGGCTCACTTTAACTCAGCTTAGAGGGAACACTGCTCAGGGTAGGTTACAACAATATGATACAATACAGTACAATAACTAAGCATAATATCAACAATTGTTAAAATCCAAATATAATGTCATTTAGGGCGCCAAGTAATGCCACTGCTCCTGAGTCAACTTCACATATGTGCACAGGAGATGGTAGCTAATACTACGGGAGGTGGGCAGATGAGTAGAAACAATATAAGACGGAAGTGCGCTGGCAGAGGCCAATACTAATAGATGTCCTCTGCCTCCACCATAGGTCTGGTGGAACATCTCCGTTTTGCTGGCCCTGAGAAACTGCATTAAGTCTCGCAAGGCCCGGTGCTTTCTCGGGAGAGTGTTCCACCAGGCTGGCACCCGAGCTGAGAAAGCGCTGGCTCTGGTTGAGGCTAACGGACCTCCTTCAAGCTGAGGATCATAACATAATCTACGAACTGGCACCTGTTTCCCATAAACTGCCTTGCACTTACCTGAGTTTACTAATCTTTGATGGTTCAGTCTTTCTGTAACAAATGTCCCACACTTTGGCCAACGGAGTGCTTTTCTCACCAATTTCCTCCCACGCTTGTCCTACAACTTCCCCCACCCCATCAGTTCTGCTGACCTCAGACTCCAGTTTTGCTCTCTGTTTTCCTTGCTTTCCCATTGTTTCGCACCCAGTCTCCAAGACAAGAAACAGAAAGTCTCCATGCAGGGCAATTATCAGCACTCTGGTTCCTCTGTTCTCACACGGCCGATGTAAGACTCGAAACTTTGGCCATTCTTTGGAAGCTTTCTTTAGAAAGTGCAAACACTGCTCCAGACAAACTCCACCCTGTTTCAATGCGAATCTAATGAAAGTATCAGAATAGAAAGGTCTCATGACCTTTCCAAATTCCCCACATGACGCTAACGGCATTGTGTGCATTTTTATGTTTTATTGTGCTATTTACACACCTGCCTTTCTCTGAGAAACATGCATTTATATCCACATAATGTGAAGGGAGCAACATCCCCTCCCTCGCCTTGAGATAACTGACTGGTGGCCATCGTTTCACCTTAGAGACCAACAAGAGTTTCAGGGGCGAAGCTTTCGAGAGTCAAAGCTCCCTTCATCAGACCCATAGAAATGAAGATCTCTGAGTCATAGAATAGAATCATAGAATCATAAGAGTTGGAAGGGACCTCCAGGGTCATCAAGTCCACCCCCTGCACAATGCAGGAAATTCACAAACACCTCCCCCTCAACACCCCCCCCCAGTGACCCCTGCTGTTCCACGTCCTTTTGTCCCATTCAGAAGGTGGTCCTTTCTACTTGTGTCTGGAGAAGGGGGCATTGACTCTTGAAAGCTTAGACTCCAAAAATAGGGTTGCCAACCTCCAGGTGGTGGCTGGAGACAGGCCCGTAGCTACCACGGGGCCCAACCCCCTAGTGATTTTTATGGGCCCCACTCCTCAAGCCTCAACTTCCCCTCCACCCAGGGTTTGTCACCCCAACTGCCTGTCGGCCTGTTGCTGGGGAGGATGAGGGCGGCGACTTCAGAGGTGGCAGCGGCACAAGCAGCAGCGGCGGCAAGGCGAGGCTGACAGAACGGCCCAGGCAGGCAGTGAGAATGAATGGGGGGGGGGAGAGAAGCCTCCATCTCGGGCTGCCTGCTACCAGGTGCTCGCTGCGTCGCCCGCCAGCAGCAGGTAAAAGGCAAGGCAAACAGCAGGTGGGCGCCAGTGCTCCCTCTAAGCTCTGGAGTCCTGAGAGCAAAAATTCTACTTTGGGAGCTGCTGGCATTAAAAGTTGTGCGTGAGAGATTTGGCTGCTGCATCAGTCAGTTTACTGACTCTGAGTGAAGACAAAAATGCGTGAGCCGGAGGCTTAAGAACAGTGAGCTCGCTCCTGCAAACTGAGCTTAGAGGGAACACTGGTGGGTGCCTCCTTTGGCCCAAGCCAGACGTGCCCAGTGCGCTGAGCCCACATGCAGCACTTCTGCGGCTAGCCCAGCCACTGCGTGTCTCTCCTCTCCCAGCCCCGGGAGGGAGACAAAGGCGGAGGTTAGGCTGCCCCGGCATCACACTGTGGGAAGGGGCACTGGAACTCCTCGGGGAGGGAGGGAGCTGGATGCTCCGTGGGGAAAGCCTGCCCTTGCTGGGGAGGGGGAAGCTGCAGCCACCCCCGCTTGCCCTGGAGCTTTTGATTTAATTAGCTGGCTGCCCCCCCCCACAAGGCCGCCGCCCCACCCTAAATTCCCTAGCTACAGGGCTGGCTGGAGATCTCCTGGGATTACAACGGATCTCCAGGTGCCAGAGATCAGTTCCCCTGGTGAAAATGGCTGCTTTGGAAGGTGGACTCTATGGCATTAAAGTCCCGCCCCTCTCCAAACCCCGCCCTCCTCGGGCTCCACCCCCAAAATCTCCAAGTGTTTCCCGACCTGGAGCTGCCAACCCAACCGAAAATCTTGTTGGCCCCTAAGGTGCCACTGGACTTGACGCTAACTGATTGGGCATAGTGAGTGACGAATGCGTTGCCAGCACAATTCTTTGCAGAAATAGACGGGAGACTTCTTCATTTTGTAACTTGGTAACTTTGTACAGGGTTGGCGTTGTCTTTTCCATGTTCACAAAAGCACCAAACCATATGGTGGGTGGGGGTGACTCCCCTTTTAACATGAAAACATATTTATCTGGGGTGTGTGCCTTCATTAGCCCTTTTCCTACCATAAATATTTCTCCTGTCTCACAGTTTTTGCTCGTAGAACAAAGTTTGAGTCCAGCGGCACCTTTAAGACCAACAAAGTTTTATTCACGGTATAAGCTTTCGTGGGCAAGCACACTTCCTGAGATACAATGGAGCAGGACCTCCTAAACCGTTACTTATAGGGGGGTGGGGGCTGTTGTCAGGAAAGGCCATTTAGAGTCAAGATGCATAAGTACTGGGTGATTTTTTCCTGAGATTGGATGTAAGGAAGATTTGTGAATGACAGTAAATCAGCATACAAATAAAAGAGTTAACAAACAGATGTGGGAATGAGGTTGAGTCCAATGGCACCTACAGGACAAATAACATTCAGTTCTGGGTGCAAGTGAGAACTGAGGGACTTAGTATGTTCACTCCTTCAGATTCATTGAAACAGATTTCCTCAAATATTACATATTCGTGAGGGGCGGGTTTAGTTGCCTGGAAGAGCTAATTAGAATCAAAATGCCTTAGTAACTGAGCAATAAATACAGCTAAGATTGGAGTAACACATTAGGTAAGACATGTAAATAGCACCAAGTTGGTATACAGATCATAAAGGAGTTAAGAACAGATGTGAGAACTAAGTTTGAGTCCAGTGGCACCATTAAAACTGACAAAGTTTGATTTCTGGGTATAAGTGAGAACTGAGTGACTTAGCATGTGTAGTGAGATAAGAAGGCGATATCTCTGTTAAGTCCTGGGGGTTCCATTGTTCTGAGTGTTGTAATAACTTGTAATTCAGCAATCTGTTTCCCATCTGTTTCTCAAGTTCCTTTGCAATAAAACAGCTACTCTGAGGTCTCCCACAGAGTGTTCTGGAAGGTTGGTGTTCTACAGGTTTCTCAGCCTTGTAATTCTTGATGTCAGATTTGTGTCTATTTATCCTTTGAAGAAGAAGAAGAAGAGATTGGATTTATACCCCGCCCTTCACTACCTGAAGGAGTCTCAGAGAGGCTTACAAACTCCTTTCCCTTCCCCTCCCCACAACCTCCCCTGTAAGGTAGGTGGGGCTGAGAGAGCTCTGACAGAAACTGCTCTTTTTCAAGAACAGCTGTGCCAGAGCTATGGCTTGCCCAAGGTCATCCAGCAGGTGCAAGTGGAGGAGTGAGGAATCAAACCCGGTTCTCCCAGATTAGAGTCTACACACTTAACCGCTACACCAAACTGGCTCACACACCAAACTGGTTCACTTTGGCATAGGGTTTGACCTGTTTTTCCTATGTAGAGAACTGAAGAGCACTGTTGGCATTTAATGGCATACACAATGCTGGAAGATGAGCAAGTGAATAAGCCTGAGGTGGTCAAAATGATACCCAGAGAAAGCCTGTTTCATGACAAGCCCAGAAGAGACAATAACAGAACACCGCTAGTGGTCACATACAGTTCTCAACTCAAAAAAAGTTCAACTTATCATCAGCATATTACAACCTCTACTGGATAAAGACAGTTCTTTAGTTTGTTGTCAAAGGCTTTCACAGCCTGAGTTCATCAGTTGTTAGATTTTTCGGGCTGTATGGCTGTGATCTTGGCATTGTAGGACCTGATGTTTCGCCAGCAGCTGTGACTGGGATCCTCAGAGGTATAACACAGAAAGATGGAGTACTCTCTGTATCAATGTGAGAAGAAAAAAAGGTAGGCAGATAATTTATATCTACTCAGGAAGGTGGGGTAGGGCTGAATCATTATCTCATAGGAGTTTCCCAGGCTGTGACATGCTAATGGAGGAGCTTTCCTAAGGAAGTTCTTTTGCATATGGATTGGCTGTTGAAATTCTAATCTTATCTGTAGTGCTGTTGTAAGATGTAGAGCATTTTGTATTTTTCAGGATTGGAAACCATGCCCTATTTATTTTTAAACTCTCTTCTTCCCTGTTGAAATTGTGTTTATGTTTATGAATTTCAAAGACAATTCTCTTTCACAAGTACTGGGGGGGAGAGCAAACCTTTTCTTGTGCACAGACAGCACCCCGATCTCAAATAACTTCTCACCCACAATAATACAACATCTAATTTGAACATAGACACTGGAACCAGAGCTTGTGATGAACCCGGAGGCCAACTTTGCTGCCACATACACCCAGACAGCTCAGCCACTGGACCTGACATCAACTGCACAGTGGCAAAATTCATCTCATGGCTACGAAAACCCTGTGACCAATTCCTACAGCTAGCCTGACTGATGGGGATCAGAGGGCTGATCTAATTCTGATAGTAGGCTTCCTGGTCTTTTAGTTAACTTTCAAAATGTACTAGTTGTCATACTTTTATCATGTAAACGTTTGATTCTGAATTGTGTTTATTTGCACACTGTATGTTACTGAATGCCTTCATTAGGCTCAGCCTGAGTAAGTCCCACAAGCCATTGTGCTTTATGGACTATTTTATAGAGAATAAAAGATGAGACTAAGCCAGGGCAGGGTGATGAGGGATGAATCCCTAGCAGAAGCTAGGGAACTGGGTGGAGGCAGGATGGAATTTGGAGTGTCTGGGAAAGGCCTCCTGCAGAATCTGACACTTCAAGGATGAAGCTAGAAGAAGTCACAGCTGATTTATGGCAACCTTGTAGGGTTTTCAAGGCCAGAAACGTTCAGAGGTGGTTTGCCATTGCCTGCTTCTGTGCAGCGACCCTGGACTTCCTTGGTGACCAACCCCACTTAGCTTCCAAGATCTGAGGAGATCAGGCTAGCCTGGGCTATCCCGGTCAGGGCAACATAGCCATGGGTGGAGTAAAACCTTGCAGAGAGCTGGGCAGAATCTAGAGGCTCTTCAGCACTGGAGAACGGACAGAGTGCAGCTTTTCTGACCAGATCAGTAAAATACCGGTTGGGAAACCTGAAGATCAGAGGGAGTTATACACGCCTGGTTTAGCAGCAGGGACGGAGGGTGGCTAGAGGCATAGGGCTGTTGCGTCTGCTTGACAGAAATGGGCAAGAGAGGCCTCTTTCAAAGCACAGACACACAGTGGTAGGGGAAAGCTTCCTCTCTGGATTTCTGCACATTATATTCTCCATGAAGGGACAGATCACCTGCTTGAAAAAGGGTGCGAGACTGAAGCAGAGGTCCGCAGAGGACAGTTTCATGGCGTCCCTCTTCTCAACTAGGAACTGGTGCCCCTTCACACGGACCCGGATGGTGCCATACGTAGGCATTTGCCCCAAAGAGAAGTACATCATCCGGTCGCAGCAACCGTGCCCACATGGGACTCCAGATTGCCAGAAGATCATGTAAGTATTCATTCGTTTACTTACTTCATTTACACCCCCACCTTTGTCCCAAATGGGAACCCAAACTGGCTTACCTTGTTCTCCTTCCCTCTTAGGGTTGCTAGATCCCCCACTTTTGGGGGGGGGGTTTTCTACCCACTGCCTGGCCAGCTAGCCAGTGGAGGAAGCCCCGCCCCCAAGCCCCAACACCCACATCCACCCCTCTCCCTTCTCTCTTGAGACAGAAGAGGGAGAGGGGCAGCTGCGGGCCGCAGGCCTGATGGGGCGGGCGGGGCCCTTTGGTTGCAGGGCCCTCCAGCTGCAGGCGCTTAAAGGGAACCCTTTAAGTGCTCGCAGTGGGTGGGACCATTGAGTGAGGCTTGGAGCCGGGACATCCCCAGCGTGACATCATCACATTGGGGACGCCCTACCCTCTCCTGGAATGCCCCCCCAAGTCCCCTGCTGGGGATGAAGGTGGACCTGACAACCCTATTCCCTCTGCTTTATCCTCACAGCAACCCTCCAGGGCAGGGCAAGCTGATCGTGTATGCCCGGCCCAAGGTCACCCAGCAGGCTTATTCCATGGCAGAATGGGGGGAATCTGAATCCAGAACATAGTCTGGCACCCTAATCACTGCACCACACTAGCTCTCGGTCTGTGTAAGGCCTTGCTCTTAAGGTCTGTTGATGGGTCTGAGGCCCTGCTTACATGATCCCCTCAGTTTTAGACTTTTCATCATGCCTCCCTCAAGGAACCCTGGGAACAGCCATTTGTGGGACTCCCTGGGAAGAAGGAAAGAGTGTGAAACCAGTTCAGTCGTCAAGGAAAGGCCCTCTTGGCTAATCACACCGCAGCTCACAGCACTGGAAAGATAAAGAACAAATAGACACAGATTCATAGCAGGTGACCACCAGGAAAGTCAAGTTCAACAAGGCTGTCGTGTATACAGTCGGATTAAATGAACTATTCAGATTTGATCGACTATTTGATTGTAGACACAAACTTGGCTCAGCATCGTGACCAGCTTGTTGCCATTTTGCTGTCATAAAAAAATAATGGCAGTCAAACGATGTCTGAGACAGAATAAAGCAGTTAAGGGTTGTCAAAATAGGGAACGTGCAGCAAAATTTCACCGAAATTTACCTGAGAATTCTGGTGGAGGGCCTGGTGGTGCCTCGAAAGTCTGCTGAATGATGGCAGTCTTCAACCATGGGCAAAAGGAGCCGTCTTGTGCTGGAGCTGAGCCTATAGAACTCCAGGAGAGTAAACCCCCCCTCCTCAGGATCCACCCCCTGACCCAAATGAGCCGGCTTCTCTTTAAGCCACCAGTCTATGGATTGAGCTTGCCTTGTGCTCAAGTATGAATGGATTGTTCTAACACTGTGTCCGATTTGGTCTTCAGCCTGCAGTGAGGTGACTTATTTCCAAATGAACAATCTTTGGGTCCAGGGGCACCTATAAGACCAACAAAATTTTACTCAAGGCTCAAGCTTTCGTGTGCATGCATGCTTCTTCAGATACAGTGAAACAGCATCTCCTCAGCCATTACATACAGGTGGTGGGGAGTGTTAAGTTGCCAGGAAGGGCTGGTTATTTCCAAATGTTCCCCATGGGCTGCACAGCCATCTGGACACACCAGGTTTCCAATAAGCAGGAGCTCATTTTGCACCCAGAACACTCTTGTGTTAGAGCTTCTTTAAATCTCCTTCCTGTCAACTGTCATCTTTAGCTTCCTCCCTCTGAGATTCTACAAGGGGTCTCCCTCACCCCCATGGTTTGCCGGGTTCCCCATTTAACCAATCACGTACCAGCTCTTTTCTAACCAATACACTTCTGTGTTCCAGTATCTACTAACAGAACTCAGTACTCTTTCTAAACAGGCCTATTAACAAGCAAAGGGAGCAGGGTCTGTCCTAAGCAGTTCTGCTCAGTAGCAAGTCCCATGTTATTCAGCAGAGCTTTACTAACAGGCCTAAAGCAACCCTTTAAAAAACCCTCTACTACTAGGGTTGCTAACCTCCAGGCAGTGGCTGGAGATCTCCCTCTATTACAGTTGATCTCCAAGTGACAGAGATCAGTTTCCCTGGAGAAGATGGCTGCTTTGGGAGGTGGACTCCATTGAAGTCCCTCCCCTTCTTAAACCCCACTCTCCTCAGGCTCTGTCCCCAAAATCTCCAGGTATTCCCAATCTGGAGCTGGCAGCCCTATCTACCATGTGGTCAAAGGTTATTTTTGTTATCTCTTCCAAGCTGAGGCATTCCTTAATGAAGATGCCAGGATATCAATGCCCATGCTCCATCACCAGCAGAGACATTGCTGTCATGTGATTTCTAAAGGTTTTTTTAAAAAAACTTGTTTCTTCTCTAGGTACAGAATAGCTTCAAAGCCAGTCTATCAGGTGATGCAAAAAATCGAAAGCTCTTTGCACTGGAAGTGTTGCCCTGGTTACACTGGCACAAACTGCGAACACCAAGGTAAGAAAGGCTCCGGATGGGGAAACAGTGTAAGAGCTGGCGGGCACCTTCTCAGTCCGTGCAGGGGTGCCTCTCCAGTCTAGGCAAACAGAGAATATACCCTAGAGCCCTTTTGGACATTACCTTTGCCACACGGGAGGGTCTTCAGTGCAGAATTGTTATTTACTTAGGAATGCATTTTAGGGACGCCAGCCTTCAGGTGGGACCTGGAGTTCCTCCAGAATTGCCCCTCGTCGCCAGACTACAGAGATCATTTCCCCTGGAGAAAATAGATGCTTTGGTGGATGGACTCTATGGCATTGTACCTCACCGAGGTCCCTGTCCTCCCCAGGCTCCACCCCCAAATCTCTAGGAGTTTCCCAACCTGGATCTGGCAACCCTACCCCCCATCCCCTGCCGGTGGCCAGGGGGGATCTGGCAACCCTAATGTATTGACTTCATTCATACCCCACCTTTCTTCCCAATGGAGATTCAAGGGTGGCTTACATTATTCACCTCTAGGGTTGCCAGGTCTTACCTGACAGCCAGCAGGGGGGGGTCCCCTCTCTTGGTCCGGGATGTCTTCGGTGACATCATTGCATAGGGCACATTGTGGGCAGGGCCTCTATCATTCGAGGAGAAACCATAGTTTTCCCTTGAACAACAGAGCCCTCCGGGCAATGTCAATGTTAGCGCAAACATGGCACTTTGGGGGTGGGGTTCCCCCCAACAGCCAGATCCGGGCCGGCAGATCAGGGCCCTGAAAGCCGGCAACCCCCCCACCCCCAGCCTATTCTCTTCCATTTTACCCTGGGCAAAGGTAAACCAGAAGATGTTTTTCAGGTAGGAGGGCGTCCACAATGAAGCTCTTTCCCACTTCAAATATTACCCCAGTTCCTGGTAGAAGAAGCCTGGCATATGAAACAGATACATGGCTTCTGGTGTTTCATCTGAGCTATGGGAAGGGGCCAAAATGTAGCAACTCCCCAGCCATGAAGGCAATCTCAGAAGCCAGAAGGGGACCCTTGATCACATCTTTACAAGGCGGGGGAAAAGAACAAATGGTGACAGGCTGAGAGCTCCTGTAGCACACTGCTTGAGCCGTAAAGCAGGGAGTTCTCAGTTCAGATCTCGCCTTCGCCACCAAGGTGATATTGAGCACGCTGCTATATGGGGCTACCTGTGAAGAGTGTCCGGAGGCTGCAGTTAATGCAGAATGCTGTGGCTAAACTACTGGTTGGAGCCAGCTATTGAGAGCATGTGATCCCCAATGCTGCAGTAATTACACCGGCTTCCAGTCCACTCCCAAGCCCAATTCAAGGTGTAGGTTTTGTCCTCTAAGGCCCTTCACAGCTTGGGACTAGGATATCTGAAAGTCTGTCATCCCCCATATGTCCCTGCCCAGGAATTAAGATCTCAGGGGACTGTCCCACTGACCAAAGAAGTTCATCTGATGGGCACATGAGAAAGAGCCTTTTTGGTGGCAGCCCCACAGTTATGGGACAACCTTTCTAGAGAGGTGTGCCTGGCCCTCCTTGCTTTCAATCTTTAGGAGGCAGTTGAAGATGGTTTTATATAGGATTGTATTTGACTAATTTGGTTTTTATTTATTGGCAGTCCCAATTGTGATTTTAATTTGTGGTCTATGTCTTTTTCTTATAATTGCTGTTTTATTTACAGTGTAAGCCACCTTGATTTCTGCAAGGTAGAAAGGTGGCTAATAAATGTTTTAAATAAATGAATTAATAAAAGAACAAGAATACTGGCCTCTCTTAAAGGGTAGATGTAAGGGTTATCAGTAGTTCTGTTGGCTAATTTTAGACTCTGCACTTAATGGGGTCCCCCCCCCCTTCAGAGTCTAATGTGTCCTTCCAGAGTGAAGCCCAGATTGAACAATCAACAGACTTGTCTCAACCACATTCTATGCATGTTTACCCAGAAGGAAGTCCCAGGACCTGCCAGCTACAGCCTGCACCCCACCCCACCATTGTGAACCACCCTGAAGTTCAGCAGAGACTGTACCACTGAGAATTGCTGAGAGAGAACAGAAGTGTCTTGGAAACCCAGAAATACTGCTACTGCACATGAGATTCTTTATATGTCATAGTGCTATACATCAATGTGTCTAGCAGAAACAGCACATGAATTTCTGGAATGTTCTGTTTCTGGAATGTTCCGCAATTGAAACTCTGTACCTAAATGAAAATAAACTTTTTTAAAGAAAGATAGATAGGAAGGGAGGGAGGGAAAAAAGAGAGAGGAAGGAAGGAAGGAAGGAAGGAAGGAAGGAAGGAAGGAAGGAAGGAAGGAAGGAAGGAAGGAAGGAAGGAAGGAAGGAAGATTCCACTAATTTACCAGGGGTCCGTTGGGGCCGGAGCGAGGTGGAGTGAAGCTCCGCCAGCTCAGGACTGGCCAGTAGGGCAGCCACGGGCTGAATCAGATTCTCTAATCTGATTCAGCTTGCCGCCAAATTGCCGTCGAAATTCGGCAGCAACTTTAAAAGCCACTGGAGGGGAGGGGGTTTGAGGGAGAGGCTCCAAACTTGCAGGGTAGCTGCTGGGGCCTCTCCTCGAAATACCCACCAAGTTTCAAGAAGATTGGACCAGGGGGTTCAATTCTACGGGCCCCCAAACATGTTGCCCCCATTCCCTCCATTGTTCTCTATGGTAGGAAAAAAGTTAACATTTTTTCCCACCATAGAGAACAATGGAGGGGATGGGACAACCTGTTTGGGGGCCCATCGAATTGGACCCCGTGGTCCAATCTTCTTGAAACTTAGTGGGTATTTCGAGGAGAGGCCCCAGCAGCTACCCTGCAAGTTTGGAGCCTCTCCCTCAAACCCCCTTTCCTCCAGCCCCTCATATACCCTATGAGTTTTTGCCATTGATTTCAATGGCCCATAGGATATAATGGGGCTGAAACTGACATTCCCTTTCTGACACACTTCTGGTGATGTCAGGGGACGTGGCATATGCTAATGAGTTATGCTAATGAGTTATGCTAATGAGCTCCTGCACCTCTTTTTCTACGAAAGGACCCCTGTAATTTACCAATTTTTGTTTGCAGACCCTAATTTCCTTCTGGTGCCCACCACTAAGCCAGGAGGTCTGGAAGAAGAAAGGGAGGCACTCTCCAGCCGAAGTAGGTTTACATTCCTCCTGCTCTTCGAATAACACCCTTCCATCTTGCTAAAAAGGTTATGTAACGCTTACTCTTCTCCACTCTCCACTGCTTCTTGATGGAATATTTTCCTAATGTAGAAGGCCAATTACGCTTCGAGATGCGAACATTATTTTAACATCAACAAATTATTTATTAATACAACATGGCTTTCCTTGCACAGCTCACAGGAGTCAGTAGTGCACTGGGAAATCAAAATTGCATAGGTTGGATGCACACTATTGCGAACAGAGATCCACTGCTGGAATTAGGATTGCCAACTCTAGGGTGCAAAATTCCTGGAGATTTGGGGTTGGAGCCTGGAGAGGCAGGGCTGGGGGGGGGGGGACCTCAACAGGGTATAATGTCACAGAGACTGCCCTCTGAAATTGCCATTTCCATCTGGGGAACTGCTCTTTGTAGTCTGACAATCTCCAGGCCCCACCTGAAAGTTGGCAAACCTAGGTGGAATAGATACTGCTCACCAGGGGTCATTTCGAGCAGAAGCTCGGGGGAGCTCAGCTCTGGGAGTTGGTGCCAGCCCCCCCCTTTCTGGGGAATGCCTGCTTGTGTCATGGCTGCAGCAAAATGACCCTGTCCCCTGGAAAGGTCCTTGTTCCTCTGACCAGCCTTCTGAAGGCTTCAGCCACCACTGAAGCTATCCTCCCAGAATAGTGGTATTTCTGAGGCTTGGATTAGTAGCTGTCCCCTCCCTCCCTTCCTTCCTTTTTCTTCCTTCCTTCCTTCCTTCCTTTTTCTTTCTTCCTTCCTTCCTTCCTTCTTTCTTTCTCTCTCTCTCCCTCCTTTCTCTCTCTCTCTCTCTCTCTTCTTTCTTGCCTTCTGACATACTTCCGGTGATGTCACATCGTGTAGCATATGCAAATAAGTTATGCTAATGAGTTATGCTAATGAGCTCCTGCACCTCTTTTTCTACGAAATAACCCCTGCTGCTCACTTCCTTTTCTTTAGTTCCATTAAAAACTCTATTCCTGAGGATGGGGTGAGTGAGATGGGACCAATCGGACTCTGGGCTACAGCTTGAGTGGAAAATCCAAAAATCCACAGACTACACCTTGCATGAATGGCAGGTGCCAGGCTGAAGGGCCCTTTAGGTTCTGATCCGGTCTTTCTAAGGGTATGTGACCAATCATCAGCTCACCATTGTAAACTGCCTTGAACATTATCAAGGGAGGTCTATGACCACTTGTTCAAACTGTCTTAGTTTGCCGTGATGAAGGGGGAATTCCTAATGAGGGGGGAGTGAATGTTGGAGTTTGTAAACCGCCCGGTTGGTCATAGAACTGTAACTCTTCTTCCTGAAAGATACCTCCCTAAATGCCAGGGGCAATCTTGAAGACAAAGCTGTGCTTTTCTCACTTTTATAGATAAGGGAACCATATATTCCCATTGGGGGGGGGGAAATTAGATGCCTGAAATTTAGGTGGGAGGTTGACATTGTGTGATTGGTGCATGAATGGTTTTTTTTTTTCATTTTGAACTGTCTATATCTGTAGAGGTCCCCGTTTGGACCTCAGTTCTGACACAGTACTACTCTGACCTGAATCATGCAGATATCTCAATAGACAAATCACTGCCAAGGAGAGTGTTGTTGAGAATCTCTTGACCAGGGGTCTGACACCCCTCAGCAATCTGAGTAGGGCCTTCTGCAGGGGCCAACCTGTAAATCAGGCAAAATCAGAAGCTGCCTGTACACATGGCTTTCTCCGCTGTGGCCCCCACCTTGTGGAATGGCCTGCTTGAGGATGACGGGAATGCTTCCACTTTCCTGGCTTCCCGTAAGCTATGCACAACTGAATTATTCAAGAGGGCTGCTTCTACGCAGGCAATAGGGTAGTGCTGTACAAAAGAATTCACAAAGGTAGATCGAGATGAGTAGCCGTGTTAGCAGTAGAAAGGAGCAAGAGTCCAGTAGCACCTTAAAGACTACCAAAATTTGTGGCAGGGGAGGAGCTTTCATGAGTCACTGAAGAAGTGAGCGGTGACTCATGAACACTCATCCCCTGCCACAAATTGAGTTAGTCTTTAAGGTGCTGCTGTGTCAAACTCGGTCTCTAGTTTGCCATGAACGCTGTGGGGAGGGAAATTCCTGCGGGAGGATGTGTGTATGCCTGAGTGTGAGAACGGCTTCACTGTAGTGGCAATGTAACTCTTCTAAGACAGCCTCCCTCCTGGGATGACCTTGGTCCATATCTCCGCTTGCCACACTGTAGAGATAATATAACAGTGTAGAGATAATGTAACAGTGATTATCTGAGTCCAGTTTTAGCCAGCCTCCTGGCCATGTTACAGAAGCTAATTCTACCATAGTTTTTGCCTCAACACCAGAATGTTGTCCTGACATGCCTACACCACTTCTGGGTTACGTTATGTGGGCACGTCACTGAAACATGAAACTCCCAGCTCTCAGTAAGTCCCCCCCCACCCCAAATCCCTTGCTGGCTGCCCAGAGGAACCTGGAAGCCCTAGCCTGAATAGCCCAGACTAGGCTGAGAGCCAGTCTGGTGTAGTGGATAAGTGCGTGGACTCTAATCTGGGAGAACCGGGTTTGATTCCCCACTCCTCCACTTGCACCTGGCTGGATGACCTTGGGCAAGCCATAGCTCTGTACCAGCTGTTCCCTCAAGGACAGCTTGGGAAAGAGTTCTCTCAGCCCCACCTACCTCACAGGGTGTCTGTTGTGGGGAGGGGAGGGGAAAGGAGTTTGTAAGCCGCTCTGAGACTCTAAGTGAGTGGAGGGCGGGATATAAATCCAATCTCTTCTTCTTCTTCTTCTTCTGATCTCATCAGAGCTTGGAAGCTAAGCAGGATTGTCCATTCTTAGTACTTGGATGGGAGACCACCAAGGGTGTCCAGGGTTGCTGTACAAAAGGAGGCAATAGCAAACCACCACTGCTCACCTCTTGCCTTGAAAACCCCATGAGAGGCTGACATGCCAACTGGTTGTGGTTTGTCAGCTCATTATTATTATTAACACCATTGTCATTGGACAGACTGGGCTTCCACACTGAGGTACACTAGAAACTGTTTTGTCCCTTGCGGTTTTGTTTTATGTGTGTGTTTGTTTGCAAGTAGCATCTTTGTCGCTGGAATCCAGAGACATCCTAGAAGCCCACCAGAGCCATGAAGCACTGCTAGAAGATCTGCAGAATGATATCCATCAGGCAACGAGCAACTTGGGAGTCTTGCAGAAGGCGTTTCATTACAATATCAGTCACCCAGAAGTAGAAGCCAGCCACAACCAAACAGGTGAGAGTTCAGCCAGAGAAGGATGCGTGCAGATCAGTGCACATGAAGCTAAATGGAAAATAATGGATTATTTTGAGATTATTGGGGAGCACTCCATCAGCACTCCATTATCCTGTAAACCCTAACTTATATATACAGTGACCACACCCAGGGCTATTTTGGGGCAGGAACGCACAGGAATGGAGTTCCGGTTGGCTCCTGAGTTGGCCACACTCAGCAGGAACTCATTAGCATAATAGGCCACATCCAACAGTAGAAACTCATTAGGATTGGCTACATTAGGGGTATGTGGCCTAACATGAAAATTAATTTGTGCTACAAAAAAAGCCCTGGGTTTTGACAACAAACAAGGTAAACAGAATAAGAAGCCAAAGGTGGGTGTGGCTGGATGACCACTCGTCTGGTAACTTGGGGGTGTGGCCTAATATGCTAATGTATTTCTGCTGTTGGGTGTGGCCTATTATGCTAATGAGTTCCTGCTGGGCTTTTTCTACAAAAAAAGCCCTGACCACACCAATCTATCTCACCATCTCCTGCCCTTCCCTGAGCATACAAACGACTTATGGAAGATGTGGAGTGCAATGATATGGACCTTGCACTCTTCTGCATGGAGTCTGGATGTCTTGAGTGGTTCCTACCATATATGGCTTTTAAATTCATGGAGGCCAGACTTCCAAAGCTATCAGTCATGGCAAATAAATATAACTTCTGTGCTCTACGCTCAGATGCTGGGAGCAGGATGTAGATAATTCTGAAGGGGGAGACCGGTGTCAGTCCAGAAACTTAACGGGGGACCTTGGTGGTCTATCAACCTAACTGCAGGGTTATTCTAAGGACGAAATGGCGCTGGGGGGTGGCAGGATGATGACTCTTCTCCAATGAGATCTGTGAGTGGAGCACAGCTTGTGAAGATCATAGAGTGAGACTCTCCCACTTCCCCAACTATGGCAGCCCACCAAGCCCCCTCCTCAGATTTTATTCCCGGGTCAGTGGACTCTCAGGGATGGCACAGGGGGCAAAGTCAGGGTTTGACACTCAGAATCCACCAAGACCCCCAGGAGGACTAGCAGTGCCTTTTTGGAGGATCAGATGAGCCATTTAGCCAAGGTAAGGACCAGTTTTCATTTGGGATGCTTGAGGCGCTAGTCCATGGTGTTCTGCCACTCTGGTTCACTTGTGGCGAGGTGTAAATTTAGCCTTGTGAATCTTCAGAGGATGGTTGAAAATGTGGGTGGAGATGGGTGGGATTTGGTTCAGAATTGGTGTCCTTGGAAGAAGAAACTGAAGAATGTTGCTCTGTATTGTTGGGGCTTGGGGGGCAACAGTGGGAGAGCGTCTGGAGTTCTGGCCCCACTGGTGGACTCCTGATGGCATCTGGGTTTTGGCCACTGTGTGACACAGAGTGTTGGCCTAGATGGGCCATTGGCCTGATCCAACATGGCTTCTCTTACGTTCTTGTGTTCAGTGCTATTCAGCAAGACACTGTCTCTCAGACTTAGTTTCCCCTTTGTGAAACCCAGAAACTCATTTAACTTTTTCAAGCCAGAGAAGAACTTGGGGTGTGGGCATGACACTGAACAGCAGTTACCTAGGTGACTTGCTGCTCTGTATTTAACAAGCTGAAAGTCTTCTTCCTTCAAGAACATCTAGAAGCAAATTGTGAAAGTGAATTGCATTTCAGACTCCTGTGGATGCATGAAAAACAGAGTCTTACAGAATTTAATTGGGCAGTCAAAAGGCAGGGGGGAAATATGATGTACAGAGTTTGATAACAGAGAAGAAAGTGCAATGTGGTGAGATTGAAGACACTGTTCCATTGACAGTGTTTATCTGTTAAGTAAAACATTTTCAACAAAGGTTTGGAACTTTAAATGAAATACCAAGCAATGGAATAATGCATAGTATTTTTTATACAAGGTGGATATTCCCACAGCTATGATTAATGCAACTCAGTGGATCTGGTGGTATTGCAAAATTATTTTGTGTGTTTTTGTATTCTGCTAAGGAATAGCCTGTAGGGACTCAAAATTTGTTGGGCATTTTAAAATAAAATTGTATTAACGACATTTACAAGCACCTTCCGATGTTTTCTGGGGGGGGGGGGATTTTTTTTCTTGATGGCAAAGGGGTGCCAGCCTCTTGGTTTCAGTCACTTGACAGTGCCAACCTGATTAGAGTTGTTGTTGTTCAGTCGCACAGTCGAGTCCGACTCTTCACGACTCCATGGACCACATCACGCCAGGCCCTCCTGTCCTCTGCCGTCCTTTGGAGCATGCTCAATTTCATGTTCGTTGCATCGATAACACTGCCTAACCATCTCATCCTTTGCTGTCCCCTTCTTCTTTTACCTTCAATAATTCCCAGCATCAGGGTCTTCTCCACTGAGTGCTCCCTTCCCATTTGGTGGCCAAAGTATTTGAGCTTCAGCTTCAGTATCTGGCCTTCCAGGGAATGGAAGGTTCGATTTCCTTTAGGATTGACTGATTTGATCTCCTTGCAATCCAAAGGACTCTCAAGACTATTCTCCAGCACCATAATTTGAAGGCATCTATTCTTCGAAGGTTGGCCAAAGAATAATGAATTAGAGTTACACTTTCCTAAGTCCACGAATGTCAGTAGGCTTAGAAGAGTAAGTAGATTTGAGTCCAGTAGCACCTTAGAGACCAACAAGATCTTGGGGGTATAAGGCACTCAAAGCTCCCTTCATCAGACCTTTGATTCTTGAAAACTTCTACTCCCAAACAGTGCTCCCTCTAAGCTGTGGAGTCCTGTGAGCAAAAATTCTACTTTGTGAGCTACTGGCATTAAAGTTGTGAGCGAGCAATTTGGCCACGGCATAAATTAGTTTGCTCTGGAGCCATACCTTCCTGAGCTGAGACAAAAATGTGTGAGCCAGAGAATAAAACACTGTGAGCTAGCTCACATTAACCCAGCTTAGAGGGAACACTGCCCCCAACATCTTGTTGGTCTCTTAAGGTGCTACTGGGCTCCAATCTGGCTGCTCTACAGACGGCCAACATGGCAGCTACCCCCCTGAAATTATCTTCTTAGAAGGGTGCAACTCTGCTTGGGATTCCACAGTGTACCTCATCTAGTAACAGTGGGAGAGGTTCAAAGTTCAGAGCTCAGCACCTTTAGCAAGGGTGGTAAAATGTATGTTGCGGTTAGGGTTATCAGCTCTGGGTTGGAAAATACCTGGAGACTTTGGGGGTGGAGCCAGGAGAGGGCGGGGTTTGGGGAGGGGAGGGACCTCAGTATGGTACAATGCCATAGAGCCCACCCTCCAAAGCAGCCATTTTCTCCAGGGGAGCTTATCTCTGTCAGCTGGAGATCAGTTGTAAAAGCAGGAGATCTCCAGCCCCCACCTGGAGGCTGGCAACCCTCGTTGTGGTGGCCTTCAGGGCCAACATATATATATTGTGAAGTTTAACATGATGCTTTATTTTCCTGTGCAATCCTACATGACCTGAGGATTCTTACTTTCGTTATCTGGCTTGAGCCTAGAAGCAAATGCTTGCTTGCATTAACTTGTATTCTTTTGATTGTATACTCTGTTTCAGGAGTACAGGAACAATTCCTCCAGCAAATGGTTGTTTCCCACATAGAGAGTTTCTTAAAGGAACGTTTTAACCCAGTCTGGTCTAGCTTCAATAAGAGCCTACAGGATCTGTCCACCATGCTGAAAAATCTCTCACACCATGTCGAGGCCAATCGGAAAAGCATAGAGAAATTCCAAGAAAGCACTGTGCCCAAGAAGGACTTCCAGGAGCTCGGAACCAAGTTTGAATCCAAAATTCAGGAAAACATATGGAGAGCGGACCAGACGAAGAGAGATATCGACACTCATTTACACTTGCAGCAGGCAGCCATGCACTACAATCTCACCATGATCAAAGCAGACACGGACATGAAGCTGAAGAGATATCACAAGATACAACACTCTTACTTGTTAGCCTTAAACAACAGCCTAACAGACATGAGACAAGAACAAGATAATCTTCACAACGAGCTAGAGACCTTGAACAGAAACTTAGCAGGATTACCGGTGCAATACAGCAACCTAAATGAGGAAGCTACCGAAACTGACATTCGGGTCCTCAATCTGACCCTAGTAGGGCACGCTCAACAGCTGAAGGAACTCTACGAAGAATCTGACGAGTTCTATGATGATTTTAACAAGTTGCAGGTTTCCATTAATGCATTCAAAGCCAGCTCAAAGAGTGAAATGGAGGAGCTCAGAGTGGCCTTGATAGAGAAAAGCCTTATTATAGAGGAATACAAAGAAGACTTGGAAAGGAAGATCCTAGCCCTCAACGATAGTCTGGACAATATTAGAGAGAGCCACTGGGATCTAGAGAGGTCTGTGAAAGCATGCCATTGTGTAAAAATACCTTTGGACGGTGATGTGGAAGAGCAAGCAAACACCACTCGTGCAATCAGGGAGGAAATGAAGCAATTTGAGACACGTCTAAAAGCTCTCAGGAATGAAATGGATGATCTTGCCACAGCTTTTCGCCTTTTTCATCAACCTCTAGACTTCCAGCAGAAACAGAGTCGAGAGCTGGAAGGTGAAATCTCTCTTCTTAAGGCCCAGGCTGAAACTTTGTCTGAGGATCTTGGTGTTCTGAGAAAAACCGATGAGAGGATGCACTGGCAAATCAAGTATCTCAACAGCTCTTTTAACTCTCTCCTGGTAGATGCCATGAGACATGAGACAGCACTAGAGGCCTTGCTTGGAGAAGAAATTATGGAACTCTTGACCGAAGAAGATCCTAGCTCCTTAATAGCATCTCTAGATCAACTTCAGGAGGCTTTCAGACTAATTTCGGACAACCTCGAGAAGCAGAATATTACCATGAAATCTCTTATGAAGAGAATTTACTCTTTGGAGATGGATCGTGGCAACACTTCCAATGGCCATAAATCTCTTTTGCATCCTGTCCTTGAAAAGCAAATAGAGAACACAGAGAAAGAAGTCAGTGTCCAACATGGCGGTGTGGAGCATATGGAGCCAAATCACGAAGCTGCCACGGAGGACATCCTGGATAATCCCGCGTACCATGACATCATGATCCTAAAGAAGGAGATTGGACACCTTAGCAGGGAAATTAAGAAATATGTATCACAAAAGGATCACACCGATCTCTGCTGTAATCACACTGCAGTCAACATGATGGATCCACTCAATGTTTCACTGGAGAATTTGAAGGAAGAACTTGCACTGACCAAACAAACCTTTGACGAGCATCTGCAGATCTTTCAAAAGCTGTTTGGAAGTACCCAAGAATTAGCTGCCACAAACGCGAGTGTGGATGTTGCAAAGATTCAGTCGATGATGGGCAGACAGATGAGAAAGCAGCTTAAAGTTCAGGAGCGCCAAAAAATGAGGGAGAAGAATGAGGCCAGCCACCACAGAGAAGGTACTTTGAATGGAAGAAACAAGATACAGACCTTGGAGACAGGTGAGTTGCTCACAAATTCCTCATCACATAGTCTATCAAGATGGGGTTTGCAATGGACGTTCAGATAGTAACTAATCAAAACCAAGTCCTCTGTTTGGTAATGGAGTAACTGTACCTAATCTAAACTGAAAAATTAATAATGATCAAGAATATTTGGAAATATTAAGAATCGGTCATTATACTGCAGCCTGGCTTAGAGTTGGAAGAAATTCAAAACGACAGGAATGAGGGCAATTTGGGAGACATGATGTAACCAGTATATGCTCTGACATGGATAGTGGTTAGTGCTGGACTACAAGCAGACAGACTCATGTTCAAGGAGGAAGAATATGTACATAAATACTACAGACGAGGCAGAGGGTGGGGCTGTGTTTCTGTAAGCTGCCCCTTAACCAAGACCTGGTCCATACATACTCCACATGCAGATGGTCTTATGTTCCTGCCAAACCTGGTGCCTCTCCTGTGTATATATCATTCGTGCCCGTTCTCTTGTGCTTCCTGCTTTCTTGGGTTGTCAAATACAAGCTGTGCCATGAACCCTCCTTTCTTGCCCAATGCTTCCCATTCTGCCCATAAAACAGGGACTCTTTCTTCCTCTCTGTCTGAAATTTGGTCAGGAGGAACATTTGCACAGGAGGTCCAATACGTGAGAATTTCATCCAGTTTGGCTGGACAAAACAATATGGGGGCAAAACAATATGGGAGGAAAAGTGTTTTCCATGAAAACCAATGGTAATGGGGGGAAATGAATTAAATAAATACAACAAATAGCTCTCATAATGGATTTGCCAAAGTCCAGTCAAACCTTTTTAAAAAGGAAAGGAACTCAGAGTGAAATTTTAGCATGTGCGCATCACTAATCTAATAATAATAATTGTGTGCTGTCATCTGCAACTGACTCATGGCAATCCCAAGATCATTGGGTTCTGCAGGCAAGAGAGCAGAGGTAGGTTGCCATTGCTTGCCTCTGCATAGCAACTCTGGATTTTTTTGGTGGTCTCCCATCCAAGTACTAACAAGGGCCAACCCTGCTAAGCTTCTGAGATCTAACATGATCAGACTAGCATGAGCCATCCAGGTCAAGGAAAGAAACTAACAGAGCTGGACTGGCATTGCCTGACTTTGCACAGAATCATAGAGTTGGAAGAGACCTCCAGGGTCATCTAGTCCAACCCCCTGCACAATGCAGGAAATTCACAAATACCTCCCCCTCCACACCCCCAAGTGACCACTGTTCCACACCCAGAAGATGGCAAAAAACCCTCCAGGATCTCTGGCCAAACTGCCCTGGAGATAAATGGCTTCCTGACCCCAAAGTGCCGATCAGCCTTTCCCTGGGCGTGTAAGAAAGGGCCACGAGAACTAAGCACTGCTGCAACCCTTGCTGCCCTCCCTCTCATGATCTGCATTGCTGTCAGATGGCCATCCAGCCTCTGTTTGAAAACCTCCACAGAAGGCGAGCCCACCACCTCCCAAGAAAGCCTGTTCCACTGAGGAACCACTCTAACTGTCAGGACGTTATTCCTAATGTTTAGCCGAAAACTCTTCTGATTTAATTTAAACCCCTTGGTTCTGGTCCAACCTTCTGGGGCAACAGAAAACAACTCCGCCCCATCCTCTAGCAACCCTGGTCTTTCCTGGCGGTTTCCCATCCAAGTAGTAACGGTGGTTGACCCTGCTTAGCTTCCAAGCTCCGACGAGACTGGGCTATTCAGGCAGCTATCCCTAATCTATAGCTTCATTTATTTAGAAAATGTACATGCTGTTTAATCAAGAGATCTGCTCAAGATAGCTATAAAAACTAAAAGAAAATAGTGTGTGTGTGTGTGTGTGTGGAAACAATAATCAAATAATTCAAATCCAGATGATTAAAAACCAAGAGCATAGCACATCTTTCCTGGTGTCTTATGTCTAAGGTTGAGACTGAGGATCTCCCAGACGTGTGAGATTTGAACTGAAGATGTCCCTTTTGATGGGACTTTCTGGCTGAGTTAACTGGCACAGCTCCGTGTTCATTTGAGTCAGACCAATTTATCGTTCATCAGCCGTGAAACTTCCCTTAGTGAGACAAGACGCTCACAACTGTGGTTTCAGTGTCAGTTCTGTATGCTGAAGGACTCTCTCTCTCACTGCCCATCCCAAGAAAAGAGTAGCAGCTTAGTGATCCCCCATGTAAAGGTTTTGAGAGAGCAAGAGAATCTACAGCTGTTGCGGTTCCCACCTGACTAAGCTAAAGCCCAGCTTAATACAGCTGGCAATGTGGAGAGTTATTGAAGGCAGGCAGTGTAGAACTGGTGGACGCCTTGACTGAATCCCCATTTCTGAGCCACTGAGAGCCACACAGCTACCATTGCAAGCTGAAGGGTGTACAAGATGTGAAATCTGGCCATGTCTTAAGTAGCACAGGACCTTAGGCCTCATGCCAAGATCCAGGCACCGGCAGTAGACCTCTTAAGCAAGCTGGGCCTCAGCACTTGACAGATGCTGCCAACTTTGAACAACAAATTTGTTGGTAGCATCTGGCAATATCTTACGGTTTCAGCAGCTGCTTGACAGGCAAAAATTCACCTGATGAGTCTCCCTCCTGGGGAACGCTGTGATCCCTCACCCTTAACAAATATGCACTTTACCAATTTGGTATGGGGTGTGTGTGTCAAATAGATTCCAGAGCAAGTAATAGAAATAGTAAACGGGGGGTGGGAGGTGCGATTGCATTGAGTGTGCCACCAGCTACCCAAGGGTGGGTGGGAGCCCCTTTTAAATATTTCCTTTTTGACAAAACAAAAACTGAACAGCAGCAGGAAAAAAAAAGGAAGAAAATTAAGAAAATATAGCATTTGTTAAGTTCTTCCTAGAATCCGTCTATTTCAGGCTATGCAATAAGCTGGTGGAAGGGGCCAAGTAGTCTAACCCCCTGTTCAATGCAGGAAGCCCAAACTTAGAGCATCTCCAACAGACAGCCATCTTAGACCACTTGAAAACCTCTGAAGAGGGAGAGTCCATCCATGCCCAGGCTAAGTGCTTCCATTGTCGGACTGCTTTTGCCAATATGAAGCCTCTCTTAATGGTCAAGCGAGAGCTCCCCTCCAAAAACTGAAACCTGGTAGATCCCACCTTGCCCTTCCCATTCAACTGCCCTTCAGGGATTTCAGTCTTCTTCTCCAAGTCTCTTCAATATTGCTTTCCATCCCTACCCCACTCCCCGGCCCAACTGTCTTCATTTGCCTCCCCCGAACCCATTCCAGTTGGGGTTAAACGACTCCAACACTTGAACTGCTTAAAAAGTTGAAAGGTAGGGAAGGCATGAAAGACCACAGGGCAACTGACTTCATTTAAGTTAAGGAATTCATGAAGTGGTGGCGGTGGTAAGTACTGTCAAGCTGTAGCTGACTTATGGCAACCCCACAGGGTTTTCATCAAGACAAGAGCTGAACAGAGGTGGCTTGATTGATCTATTAGATTTTTACCCCACCCTCCCGGCCATTGCCTGCCTCTATGTAGCAACCCTGGACTTCCTTGGTGGTCTCCCATCTAAATACTGACCAGGGGTGACCCTGCTGAGCTTCTGAGATCTGACAAGATCAGGCTACGCTCAGGACCCATGAAGTTGTAGAAGACTGGAAACGAAGCTTTATTGACCTTCTCTCCTTACTTGGGCAACTAAAGGCACAACACCCCTTCTATTAAGAAGGTAATAGGTTTGCAGCAAAAGCCACAGCACTGGAGCAAGCGTTGTTTGTTCCAAAGGAATCAATTGTCTCCGCTTGGCAACTGAGTCTCTCCTTTCCCTGTACCATAACAGTTTGTGAGTAATCAACATGTGGATGAGGACTGCTCCCTCAGGAGTTGCTGTGCCCACCCCCCTGCCTGCTGGCATATCATGCAATGGCGTAGGCAAGATGTTCAACAATGGCCCCCAAAGTTTTCCAGATGTCATAGTGGGTGGGGGAGAAAGAATGGTTTTTCATGTGGAGGCCATTTCAAAAGCATCCCTGTAACGCGCACTCCAGCAACACAGGTACCCACAACTTTAGCCACCTCCCTGTATTTGTCTCTGCAGCGCTATTGTAACTGCAGCACTAAATGTTACAATATTGTTAACAGAGATATATGAGTTACTGGGATTGCACAGAATCTCTTCGCCTTGTAGTAAAGTGAAAGACACTGTGCACGTCCAGATTTAGCAGACGGATAATACAGCTCCATCAATCGCAGCTGTCAGTTTCCGGCTGATGGAACTCTACAGTAATACTTTCCATCTCTGTCTCAGAACTCCACCTCCTTCTCTGAACCATTCTAGCCTATCAGAAGCTTCCAATCCATCAAGTAATTTTTTGTCAATGTTCTAAAAAGAACACACCCTGTTATAAAGACATTATGCCTTTACTAGGAATAAGGCCCGTTGTGGGAATAAATACAACGGGCTCTAGAAAGAGGCCTTGGGCACTCGGCATCAATTTGCTGTGGCAACCTCAGCAGGATATAATGACAGAGTTCACCGTTTTCTCCAGGGGAACTGATCTCTGCTACAAGAAGAGCAGTTGTAATTCTCAGTGATCTCCTGCCCTCACCTGGAGATTGGCAGCAGTGGTTCCCCAAGAGGGAATAGCTGGCTTGGAGGGCAGAGTCTATGGCATTGTACCTGTCTGAGGCCCCACCTCTCCTCAAACCTCACCCTCTTCAGACTCCACCCCTCAAATCTCCAGGAATTCCCCACCTGGAGTTGGCAACCCCATCTCCTTTCCAGTTAACATTTTTTTCCCTCCATAGAGAACAATGGAGGGGATGGGGCAATCTGTTTGGGGGCCCATAGAATTGGACCCCGTGGTCCAATCTTCTTGAAACTTAGTGGGTATTTCGAGGAGAGGCCCCAGCAGCTACCCTGCAAGTTTGGAGCCTCTCCCTCAAACCCCCTTTCCTCCAGCCCCTCATATACCCTATGAGTTTTTGCAATTATTTCAATGGCCCATAGGGTATAATGGGGCTGAAACTGACATTCCCTTTCTGACACACTTCTGGTGATGTCAGGGGACATGGCATATGCTAATGAGTTATGCTAATGAGCTCCTGCACCTCTTTTTCTACAAAAGGACCCCTGTTTACCACTAATCAATAAAGCCCGAGACTCAGCCTGCTGCAAGAGAAACAGGGACCAATTAAGTCAGAAGAAGGAAAAGAGGGAAGTTTAAAGGAAGACTAAGCCCTAAGAAACCTCAATAGCACTTTAACTGCCCCCCATGGAAAAGCCGGGCACTGCAGCTAGCTTGAGAGTTTAAAGAATGAGCCTGAAAGAAAGATGGGGAAATGCCAGGGGACTGCTAACAAAGGTCACTGGGGTTGCTCGTGATGATGAATATAGCAGCAGTCTCAGGCTAGCAGCACCATCTTAAACATGCTTTTTAACCCCACTGGTTTAGAAGGCGGTCCACCCCAATTAGGATTGTCCTGTGGGAATCCCTTTGAGTTTGCCTGGGCGATAATTACACTGAGAACGCCCGACTTTTCTAACGCTAGCATCCTCAGTGACCAGATTTAAAGGGAGACTCACAGTCTTCCTTTGCTTGCCAGTTTGGTGTAGTGGTTAAGTGCGCGGACTCTAATCTGGGAGAACCGGGTTTGATTCCCCACTCCTCCACTTGCACCTGCTGGGTGACCTTGGCCAAGCCATAGTTCTGTCAGAGCTGTTCTTGAAAGAGTAGTTCGAGAGAGAGCTCTCTCAGCCTCACCTACTTCACAGGGTGTCTGTTGTGGGGAGGGGGAGGAGTTTGTAAGCCGCTCTGAGACTCCGCATGAAGAGCAGGGTATAAATCCAATCTCCTCCTCCTATTAAGATATTTTTATCTCTACTCTTTGTTGTCATGGCTCAAGGCAACTGACCAATCACTAGCTATGTTGAACAGGGAATTTCAGTCAGTGTAACTGGCCGTATGCGGTGGGGAAAACCTGAAATGCCCTCTCCTAGCTCTTTTCTGTCCCACTGTGTGCTCCGCTCTTCCGTGGAGCACAGCTGTGGCCTGCTGTAAATGCAGAGGGAAAGTGCTGAGGCGGCAGAATATGCCTAACATTCAGAGCACACCTTTGCTTGAGCTTCAAGGTGGCTTACAATAATTACAATTAAAGCCAGAATTAAATAAAAGAAGACCCCAAATCCCTCCCCATGCTGCCATTCAGACCCCCTCAAAAACCCTGGCAGACAGGCAGTCCTGGCGGCGCCTCCTGAAGGTCTCCAAGGGGACTCTCCCCTCACTTCTTCGTGAAACCCCATTCCACAGAGCAGGAGCCACGATGGAAAAGGCCCGGGCTCCGGTTGATGCCAGACCGGGGACCCTGAGTGGAAGGGGAACCATCCGAGGCCTGCCTGAAGACCAGAGTTGGCACACAAGGATGTATGAAAGGGGACTGATTTTTCTATTTGCTGTATGTGTAGAGCAGGTTTTAAAAAGTGCACACTGAGGGTAAGGTACCAAAATGGTTCTCTAGGTATTAAGGAGAGGAAACTTCTCTGGGAACCCCCCCCCCCCCCCCCCCGATTTGGTATTAAAACATTAAGCGCAGTACTTGCTGAAATGCTAGGAGCATTACTGCATGAGACAGCGCCGACTGGTGGTCGCTTGCAATCCAAAGTAGGCAGTGCTGCTAAAGCAGAACTTGGGAGCCTTGACTTTGAGAAAGCATGACTCAATCTTAATCAAGCCTGGACGGATCTTTTGCTCTCTTGTACAGCGCTGCATTGCCGCCTCCTGGTCGGAAGGTGACCTGCAGGTGTTTTTTTCCCTGAGAAACCTTAGTGACAACTCAGAAGCTCCCTGGGAATTACTGGTCAGAGTGGACAGTTATGATTGTCTAGAGTTACTAACCACCAGGTGGGGCCTGGAGATCTCCTGGAATTACAAGTGATTTCGATGACAGATATCAGTATCCCTGGAGAAAATGGTTTTGGAGGGTGGACACTGTACCCACCCCAGGGTCCACCTCCAAAATCTCCAGGAATGTGCCCACCCAGAGCTGGCAACCCTGTGTCTTTCCTACTATATTTGAGAGCCATTTGGTAAGGGTCCAGAGATTTTATAGCCTCGTGTTTTCTCACGCCATTTCCTTTCCCCCTCCAGATTCACAGGTGGCGTTTTACGTGCAGTATTCAGAAGGAAGAGAAGGACCGAGCCTCAACAGAACGTATCTCAATTATGGAGAAGGGTATTTTCCCGAGCATGGCTACTTCAAGTCCCCTCACAGCGGCGTTTATATGGTGGCCATCAGCATGGAGTCTAGCCCAGGAATGGCTCTGGGACAACTGGTTTTTAGCAACGGGCAAAGAATGACAGTGATGGGCAGTAAGAAGAGAAAGGGACACGGAGGCGGCACTGTGTCGGCTTTTGGGCTAGTGGAGCTCAAAAAGGGGGAGCACATGTGGTTTGAGCTGCTGCAGGGTTCGATGGTGACGCAGAACCCAGCTGGGATGAGCATGGCTGGATTTCTGATATTCAAAACTTGAAAAAGGGCCCCGGGGGTAATAAATGGTATTTTCCCCCAAAAGCCACACAGAACTACCGAGTGTGCCCATTTTTAAAGGTAGTCCTGCCCTTGGTCTGACAGTGGGCTGCTTTCTAGAAATAGCTCAGTAGTTGCTTAGCGTTGTCACGCAGCGTTAGGGGCGGGCAATGGAATTGACTGCATTGCTTCCAAGCACTAAAGGAAAAAGCTTTAGGTTTCAGTGACTGACCACGTTTGATTTCTGCCCCCTGCTTTAGGACCAGAAATGCTATCATCTCTTTCCAGAGAAGGAAACAATCATTTTTACTAGAAAAGCAATTCCAAGCATATGCATTTTAATGTAATTCAGCGCAAGTTAGGGGCTCTCTACCTTTGGTAACTTTAAGCAAGGAATTCCCTAACTTCCTTCCCCTACCAGCATACAGCAGGTGGGCGTATGGTGCTAATACAACCATCCTAGAAGTCTTTGCTACTCAGCTTTCCTGGCTTTTTACCTTAGTGAGGAACTGAAGGACACCAGTAAACCCGCTGAGACCTAGCTTTAGAACAATCAATGGCTAGTCCGATATTCTGGACACTACCGAAGGGGAGACTGGAACTATCAAGTATTTGAATGCTGTGCCTTAATATGGAAATAAATTGCACTTGCTAGATGTATAGGATGACCAAACAGCACAAACTAGCACAAGATGTGTTTGGCGTGATTCCTGAAATTTGCTGTAAGGGAACTGCCATTATCGAGTATATCATAAACTGACAGGATTAAAAATCCTTTGGCCACACGATTGGGGTACAAATAGATAATAATGACCCGTTTTGAGATTTCAAGCGAACAAACACAGTCACTCGTATTCCTAAGAAATGTAATGCAGTGGCATCGCAGTACCTAATTACATACTGAGAGAAAATACAGCTTATACATACTTGACACTGTCCTTTATATCCCAAATGTTGTGGTTTGCTTTGCAAACTGTAGTGTTTCACCCAAGCTCAGGAATCCATAAAGGCTTCCACGGCACTTGCCTCTTGTTAAGCATTTAAGCAGCTCCCTGGAGGCACAGAAAACTCTCAACATCAAGTACTGATTTCTAGAACGCATCAGCGGGGATTATTAAACTTTAAATCCCTACTGGACATGCTCCCAAGCTCATTTTTTTTTAGTAATGCATAAAGCTAAATCCTGCCCCTTGTGAACATCAGTATGAACATTATCAACGTGCTTTTAGAAAATTAAACTATTCCTTATTTTTTAATAAAGGCTACTGTTTTATATTGATTGTTTGAGGCTCCGTTTTTGCTTCAGCAGTCTCACCTTTACGAGGTCTTTAAAGAAACTGGGCACATCAGACACAAGAGCTTGCTGTGCTTGAACTCACTTATTTCAGTGGACTTCACTGCATTCACAAGTTGCATTATAGCTGATTTATGTTAAGAGGACTAGAAGTAGACACTGCCTTCCCGCCCCTGCCAAATCCACATGCCCCTACATTGCAGGAACTGACACAAACTCCTGAGGATTTAGTGCATGAAGCCAGGGATGGTTTGGGGACTACCAGCCCTTGCATGCCATGTCCAGCCACAGGACACAGCGAGAACAACGCAGGCTGCATTCTGGGCCAGATTCTTAATCCAGTGAGGTCCAGTTGGCCTGGCCCCTCTACTGCAAAAACGGAGTGCACAACCCACTGGGTTTCCATGGCTAGATGTTCAGTGTTGCTTGAAAGATAAAGACGGAAAGAGATCTTTAAAGGTAGAAAAAGTCTGAGAACCGCTGGACAGTCAGTCCACATGATAGCATCAAGGCGGCAGCAACTTTGGCAGAGCCCATAACTAGCAGTGGGCACGAACCAGGAAAATGTGGTTCGCGTCAGAACCATGAACCCAATCCACTAACTGAACCAAAAGGTTAGTTTGTGAAGCGAACTGGTTTGTGGCCCTGCAAACCCTGTTGCAAGGGACCACAGTCCCTTTGAATAAGGTTTGCAGAAAGCCAAAAAAAACAACAGCAGCTGAGCAATGGGGAGCAGTCTGCTCAAAACAGCTGAGGGGCTGGGAGCACCTCTCCGCCGCTCAGCTATTCTTTGGGCTGTCTTCAGCAGTTCCTTTAAAGTTTAAGGCTCAACTGTTTTGGCGGCTTTCACAGGAAACAGAAAGCAGGGGTTTAAAGGGACCCAGAGTGACTGGATTAAAAATTCTTTGGCCACACGACTGGGACACAAATAGATAATATTGACCGGTTTTGAGATTTCAAGCAAACAAACACAGTCACTCTTTTTCCTAAGAAAGAGAGCCAGTTTGGTGTTGTGATTAAGTGTGCGGACTCTAGTCTGGGAGAACCGGGTTTGATTCCCCACTCCTCCACTTGCACCTGGCTGGATGACCTTGGGCAAGCCATAGCTCTGTGTCAGCTGTTCTCTCAAGGACAGCTTAGGAAAGAACTCTCTCAGCCCCACCTGTCTGTTGTGGGGAGGGGAAGGGAAAGGAGATTGTAAACCGCTCTGAGACTCCAAGTGAGTGAAGGGCGGGGTATAAATCCAATCTCCTCCTCTTCTCTCCTCTTCTTCTTCTTTAAACCCTTGCTTTCTGCTCTATCCACTAATCACCATGAACTGCTTTAAAAGTTTGCGGAAGTTTGTGAGAATAGACCCATCAAGAACTTCTGTTCGCAAACCACAAACGGGGCAAAAATTGTGATGAATTTTGCTTTGTGGTTCGTTTCATGCCCATCCTTACCCAAGACAGAAGAACATCCAAAAACCACACCTGCGCCTCTAGTTCTTTCCCTGTCCTTTGTAACCAGGAAGATCCCATGCTGTGTTGTGATCAGTCTGTCTTGGGACTGGCTTTGCTCCATGCTGACTGCTGACACTTGACAGAAGGATGCTGTTGTGAGCAGAAGCTCGATGCCGTGCTGCTCTGCGCAGGGATTCAGTTGTCTTCCCCTTCTCATCAAGATGAAATGCAACAGCTTCTCATAAGGTATTCTGTACTCTGGCCTGGATACCCGAGGACAGCTGTGCGCATCACCACAAGCGTCAAAGGCATGCACTTGCTTTCTGAACATCACTCCGCCCTTTCAAATGGACAGAAGTGGCAAACGATTTGGGAACTCATTTCGGTGCATCTGAAAATAGCGTTCTGTGTTTCAAAGAAGTATGGCATGCTTTGAAACACGCACTTTGTGGTTTTTGTATTTCCGGGACAAATAACTTTTTGAGTCTTTAAACATACCTGTTTTCGATGTGTATTTAAAAAGGCCCGGCGTGCCACCCATGAGCGCATACGTTTTTAAGTATCAATGTGGAAGTCGCAATAAACAATTACTAGGATTTACTAAAATAAGATTATTTACTTAAAAATGATACATTGACATAAATTTGTGTACACGACAAAGCAATTCATGGTAAACTTAAGGCACCTTTTTAATTAGATGCTGTACAAAAAAAAAAGAAAGACACTTTAGCCTGTTAACATTTAAAAACATTCTACACTTCTGGCATATGTAACAAAGCAAAAAAAAAAAAGAGTATAATCATACTGCTCATTTCACCCTCTCCTTTTTATTTACATCTCCTATAGGTTAGCTACGTGATTTTCTCTGTATACAATATAGTACATTTTTATAGTGGGGCACAAATAAGTCAGAGCACAAAACACGGATACAGCACGTGGGCGTCTCTATTGCGTTCAGGGGCACTATGGGAGACAGCGGCATTTCAGGGAGAGGGTTCCTCAGAGAAGAGATAAGTAGTGTTCAGTATACATTTTATGCGAGTCACAACCCCGAGGCAGCTTTCAGAAACAATCCAGCATGAACTTCAGCGCAAGCCTAAGATGAAAAGGCTCTGCATAGGAGTGCTCGCTGACCCAGAAGACCCTGCACTGAGACTGGCGCAACAGAAGGGCAACCTGCTTCTTCTTGTTATAAACCTCTGGATTCCACAATAACAATGGGTGCCTGACTACTGCCCCCCTTATAGCAGCGGGAGTGTGGTCCCCTCCTGACTCCCCTTCTCACCTCAGCCTTCCCCATGAAGGGTTCCCCTCCCCTCCCCTCCCCTCCCCTCCATGCCTTTATGGAAGCCACACAAGGTTGCTGGAGGAAGTGGAAGGCGATGGAAAGATCCACTTCTGCCAATGGAAGATCTGTAGGATACAACCCAGTGGGTTTTGAAAATGCATCACAAGGGTTGGAGATTGTCAGAAACTGCCTAGGCTAGCTTGAGATGGAACTACTAGAAAAATGCTCATTCAGAATGTCACTTGATGATTTTATTGAGAACTGCTCAATGGTAGTCCTGCTACACTCAACGGGGAATAACAGTTACAGATTTAATCCTGACTTTAGTACTTCATATGAAAATAATCAATTTGGCATTTAGAGCTAGAAGCCAGATAACATTTGCCCATTAGCCTCCGGTTACAGTTGTATTTGGGGGGCAGGAATTGGGAACACAAGTATATTTTTTTCAATTTCCTTTTATACTCTTTTTTTTTTAAATGACAAACTACAACTCATGGTTGCAGGGAAAATAAAGAGCATGTCTCCATGTTCTATGTAACGTGGGGCAAACACAGCCAAGGTAGCACCATGGAACCACCAAGACATGGTCACAGCTGAGACAGCCTAGGGAAAAAGTTCCTAAAAAATGAGGAGTTAAATAGGCAAAAATGGGAACCTGAGTGCAACAGTGGCAGAGAAGGATGAAAGCAGCATTTTGTGGATTCACAACAAAGTCCATTCGATTAGGAAGATGTTATACCCAGGAGCAGGAAAGCTTAGCCACTAAAGAAAAGCAACTATTTACAGAGGCATTTAATGGTGTAATAAAGCTACTGTATATTAATGTTCTTACTGGTGCCACAAAAGCTCTTTTCTTTCTAGTAAGAACGTCATTCTTTTAATAAGGCTCGTTTCTTAACAAAAATATGGCACCTTCTGGAAGGGTGCTACTTAGAATCTCTCTACATTCTTGGCCAAGAAGGCATTTTCGGTGGAGTTGCCCCACACGACGGCAAAAAGAGGTGCAAAAGGTATGTCGCCTAATTCGACTTGATATTTAGAACACCTCAATATAGGCAAGTCACATTCTAAATGGAAGTTTGCCTATATTCTTATCCCTCCGAAGTGTTCCTCACTGTCACATATGCTGAGCACATGGATTCGTTTTTAAAGCTCATAAATGTTCCTCAATGATTTTAATAAAACTGCACCCGCTTCTTTCATGCCCTCAAAGCTGGCACCACTTTGCAAACTGCTGGACGCCTGTCACCAAATAGACAAGTGGAGAAGTATGCTTTAGGATGACTAGAAGAGCTGTCAAACATTCTCCTTTTATTAATTTGTCATATTAACCTCAGTGGTTCAAAAGGTACACGTTCTTTACTTTGGTGGAGAGTATTCTTAAGAGCACAGTTTTCAAGGCACAAACTTCCACTTGCAGTTCATGTCGTGTTCTCTGTGGTATACAGTGGAAGACATTAACAAGCATGCTTTCTTTGAATTGAGAAATATATCCTGAAGTTATGCTAATAAACAAAGGGTGACCACCTACACACCAGAATGAAAAATCACAACTGACTGGGGAGCGGGGGAGGGAGGATCTTCAGAACTCCATGGGCAAAAGGCAATATCCTGTTGAAAAATTTCCCAACAAACTCCGTATAATTCTGTTTTGCTGTATTGAGAGCTACCTCTCAACATATGGCTGCAATGGGACGGCCACTTGAAAAGTCTGCTTGCACTGCACACACTGCAGTTTGTCTTGGTGCTGTTATTAGAACCCCAGCCAAGAACATTTGTGGGTGTTCATCTGCAGGGCAGTTTGGCCGTTTGCATTGTCCCACCAAGTAAAGATTTTACCAAATATCAGGTGCAGATGAGTGATCAAAAAGTCACCTGCACCCACTCCAATGCACCATTATGCGTTATCTGTGCATTTTAACAAACCAAGACTACAGACAGCTTGACCGATCCAGAGAGACCGATCCAGAGAGACATTTGGGCATGATACTAGGTCCACAGAACCAAAGGTAACACTTCAAAAGACAAAATATAAATGGGGGGGGGGAGGGTGCTATACTCTTGAGGAATCAAATAAAACTGAAGCCAGTAAGAGAGGGCTAGCGGCATACAGAATGGTCAGTAGCATGGACAAGGCAGATCAGAAGCTCTTTTCCCCCAAGTTTAGTTGACAAGGATGAAGGATAAATCACTGGAAACTTTCAAGGGCTGGGCATGAAGGGTACATTACCATATCCTACATCACAAGAAATTTTGAAGGTTATTGACACACGATCTAATTAAATGGCAACAGTTCAGGAATATGCACCGCTGACAAACAAGAATAACGGTCAAGGTATCACTGGTATGAAAATTCTTGACGAGGAATGGAAAACGTTTGATTCTCAAGATTTCCCAAGAAAAGTTATTCTAACTGCATAGTTTTAAAGCAGGTGGTACTTTCAGTAAAATAAGTGAAATGCCAGAGTTATGTTGCCCCACTGCAGAATGCAGTGGGTATTTTGAAATATGGGCTGTTTACTGGATAATACAACAAGAGGTCTCTTAGGGAGGGGAAAAAATCCCAAAGACATCTTATAGCCCTTTGGTATAATTAAAATTAGAGCATGTACTGGATTTCAATAGCTCTAATCCAGTACTGGCATTTGCTGGACTATTTTCCGAAGTCTCGAGTCAAATGTGAAAATTACATTTCGGCAACGTGCGCAACTACCAATAAAGCTAACAAACCTCTCATGGCACTTAAACAAGGATACAGATATTCTGGCTGGGAAGATGGAAAACACACACCTCACCAAATCGTCTGGAGACAAACAGTCTGGACAAAGGAACTTAGTCTAGACCTGAGGTTTTCAGCCTTTGTTCTGGGGAACTCTTAGGGGTAGGGGGGGTTCCCACAGTGAGAAGACCAGTAAAGGGGAAGGTAACACAAGTTTCCCTGAGAGACACATTGTCTACCACTACCAACCTTCAACACTATGCAGGCACAACAGAAGAACAGGTTATGTTCTGGGATGTGCTGTCATCTCCCGAGAGGTGCCAGTGAGGCCCAACTAGTTCTGGCCGGTGCTCCATGTGAACTGAGCGGGCACCCTAGAATATGCCCGCACCTCCAAAATCCTCAGCTGTGCACAGGAATTCTGCAGCAGACTTGCAGGAGTTCCTCAACAGGCGAGTGGAACAGGCAACGGCTCCATGAGAGCTGAAAACCACTGGTCCAGACTAACAGTTTGGGGAGGGGGGCGGGTGTACTGAATGTCTGCAAGCTACCTGTGCAAAACAAAATGTTGAGCTCAGTTTTCTTGGCAATGGACGGAAAAAAGTGTAATCCTTTTTTGATTGAGGCCTGTGGCACAATATTTGTCCGTGACTTGCTGCTTCCAAAATAAATTATAGCTTACGTACTCATGAATTGCTCGGCTGAATGGGCACTAGTACTAAAAAAAAAAAAAAGCATTACTGAAAAAGCAATGACTTAAGGAAATGTTAAATAAAATTTGTACACCAAGTTATAAATAAAAAAAAATACTGCAATAGTTTGCCTGACCATTGGCATTTTGCAACCTACAGAGCAAAATTTTTCTTTAAAAAACCCACACAGAGAACCCCACATTTGATAGGCATTTGAATTCACACTAGTACGGCATTAAACTTCTGATTGAATGCCTCTGAAAGGGAAATTTAAACATCTCTGTAGTATCCTGGCACATATTTTGACAGACCTTCCAACGTTTCTTCATGTCACACTCCACGCGTGTTTTTGATCAAGCTCGGACATCATCGTTTGTGATCTCATTCATTTCAGATCTGTGCATGGTACATTTGCACATATACAAAACAGCAAGTACTTAGCAAATAAAAGTACATTAAACACTATATAAATAACTTCCCTTTTTAAAGCTAGCTAGGGTATGGTTTACAGTACAAGATTACAGGCACTTAAATTATCAGAGAGGTTTAACTGTTCCACGTCGTGTGTCCGGTCTTCAAAAACAACACCACCACATAACACTAGGAATATGAGCTGAGTCGGGTTCGGTTTTTCATGCCAGGCTCGAAGGTGACTTTACTGCATAGCGTGTGGTAGCCGCTGACTTTTGGTCATGGAACGCACTGTGTTTTTTCAATACAGCAAGCACACAAATAAAGGAGGGTGGAAATCAATTTCTTTAACCAGGCTTCATGCTCTTGTTGCAAAGGCATCACAGAAGAAAATGGTAGCTTTGCATGAACTCAAATGGCTTCTAGGTACTCCAAATGGCAGAGGAAAAATCTGGGCGTGCACACACACACACACACAAACCATAAATGGCATATTTATGTCAAATTACAAAGTGCCCTGGAATGATAACCGCAGGCGATTTCACCAAGGCTTGGTAAGATATCATCCGGTAGAAGGCAAAAAAAAGCTTATTTTTCCATTGCTGTTGAATTCGTTTAACTTAAGGCTTTCACAGAAAGCACTATCTCTCTCTCTCTCTCTGAATGTGCAATTCAGTACTCAAAAGAGTTCTGTGGGACTTTGAAAGCGTGATGAAAAAATCTCAATGAAGCTTTTAAAACAAAAAGTAAAATGAGGCTGACCACGTGTGTATCATATATAGCATACGCGGATACCATATTCTACAAAGTACTGTATGATTGAAGGTTAGCAGCCTGCGGAAGTGTGGCGAGGAACTGGGCTAAAACTCAGATGCCCCCCTTTCCCACCAGACCCTCTACTTGCTTGAGTGAAAAGCTCTAGAAGTCCAAACTTCACTCCTCAGTAAAAATTATTGGTCAAATCTTGACATCCTGCGATTCTACCATCTTGCCCAGCGTCTTCTTAATCCTCAAAGCTGTCAGTCTTGAGGCAGGATTGTGGGCCCAGCATTCACACATTAACTTCAATATTGCTCTTAAACACTGGAAAACAATAATAATAAGAGGGACTCTTTTGTGAAGGAACACCAAGAAAAGAATCCCCCTCCCCAAAGTTAAGCAGCTAAACAGAGTTGGTAATAAATTAATGGAAAAATGTACACTTTTGCTAAACAGATAAAGACGCACTGGATTAGATCCGGGAGATTCAATCAGCTAGGGGAGCAGTTTTCCTTCGGCCAAAGGAGCCTTCCCTTGACACAAGATGCTCATGATGAATCATCAGGATCCAGCCCAATGCTTTGATAACTATCATGGCCAATGCTCTCTCTAAGCTGTAGAGGCTTGTGAGCAAAAATTCTGCGTTGTGAGCTACTGGCATTAAAGTTGTGAGTGAGCAATTTGGCTAGTGCATAAATCAGTTTGCTTTAGAACCATCCTTCCTGAGCTAAGACAAAAATGTGTGAGCCGGAGGCTAATAAACAGTGAGCTAGCTCACACTAACTCAGCTTAGAGGGAACACTGGGTCAAGGATCATATATTTAAATGAACAGAATTTTGAAGGCGATACGGTCTTCACTTCCAGATGCAGGTAATAATTCTTCTTAGAATTTATACTCTACAATGAACTTTCGGGGGGGGGGGGGAATCAACAATGAACATACTAGAAATGTATCATGAATTGAGGAATCCATACTCTAGCTCCATATTCACAATACAATTTGCAGGCATATATAAAGGGACTAGGCACATAAATCTGATCTCAATGACTGAAAGTCAGAGCTAAAAATATCCCAGGGACTGCAATCACAAATTGCAAACTGTACAGTTGGAATTACAGAATTTATAACTTGTGTATCTACTTGGCTCTTTTCCGTAATCAGCACACCTGCACAATTAGGGTATGAAACCTGGCGATTTCAGATCATATAAATAATAATAATAATCATTACTATTTTGGGGCCAGAAGCTGAGAATGGAAGGCCAAGCAGAAGGGAACAGGCCCGTGTGCTCAGGAAGCCAAAGACTGCGAGCCACGTGGAGGGGTGAGACGCATGAAAAGCAGAGAAACACCGACCAGCAACCAATGCAAAATTCATCCAAGCAATAATATATCCCCCCGCCCTGCCCCAGGAATGGAAGCTCCCTTTTCTCAATTGAAAAATAGGAACCTTTGTTTTCTTTTGAAATAGTTACCTCGTCGCCATTCCATCGATTAGATACCACAGGGCGCAGATGCTTAACACACACCACCTCTCTCATATCCTCATATGAAGGGTCATTTGGCACCATATCATAATATGGTAATTGGTACTCTTCAACAATACCTGAAAAAGTTAAGCAATAGTGGGTTTACATTTTTATTGTGGGTAATGTTGAAAATATTAGGCCATATGGCACAGCCACCAGACTAATACCTTTCCAAAATTTCAGTCTGTTTCTTACTGAAGTCACACTGCTGGCTTTGGAAAGGCCTCACTTTCCACTGCAAAAGTACAAATCCTATAATACCTCTATCCCGTCTTCTCCACAAGGGGCTTAGCACAGCTCCAAGGAACCACGGAAAGAGTGAAAGGAGCTTGGGGTTCGAGAACAGAAGGGACTAAAATGTTAGTTGGGGGGAGAGGAGAGAGCCAGTGAATCAAATCCATATGCCTGCCGATCACGCACACACCCCTTTTCAACCATGGCTGTGAAGCTCTCAATCTCTTGGTAGTCTGTTATCATCAACAGAAGAAAGTGAAGTAAGAGGACAGAGCACTCCAGGAACACGCACAAATTAAAAATGTATCGGGGGGGGGGATATCTGATACTTTTTGACAAGCCAATGAAGCTAATTTGAGTTTCAGAGTTGTTTGGCTTAGGAGACAATACATAAAGTGATAGTGTTTGAAGACAAGATTTGCGATTTACCTCCTGTGACACAACGCCGAGCCATTTCCCATATGATCAAGCCGAAGCTATAGATGTCGGCCATGATGTACGGTTGGAAATGATTTTTATTCAGACTTTCATCCAGGACTTCTGGTGCCATGTAACGCTTTGTTCCCACCCTTGTGTTCAAAGGGACATCCACTTCATTTGTATCACTACGTTAAAAACAAAAAAATTGTATTGTCTAATGGTGTAAAAAGATGTAGGAAGAAGAAAGTTTAAGAGTAGTCTTAAGGTTTTCCCCCCCTCAATGAGTTTCTTTTGCTTCTTAAATAGAAAATGACTGTAGTTATGTCCAATGTTAATGTGAACTTCACGAGAAGGAACTGCTCTACAGCAACTAGGGTGTTTTGAACAGGCTGCATGGAGACCTCTCATGAAGGAGATCATTCTACACAGCATATTTATATTACATTTGACTAGTGTTGACCAGTCACAGCAATGGATACTGGATGTCGTTTTAGAGCTCTTGGTTCAATTTCTCTGACAGGGCATATTAAATGCACTAAAGGTTGGGTACGGAAGCTCCGTTTTTCTTTGAACCTGCCTGAGAAGAACACGGCCCAGGCTAGCCTGATTTTGTCAGACTACGGGGGCTAGGCAGGGTCAGCCCCGGGTGGGACACCCTACGTGGAGGCAGACAACGGCGCACCACCTCGGAACATCTCTTGCCCCGAAAACCCCAACAGGGTCACCCACCATAAGTCAGTTGTGACTGAACAGCACTTTCCATTACCAAGAAAAACACTAACATTCGTCCTCCCCTTCTTTGGAGGCCGGAAAATAAATTTGATTTTTAAAAGAAATCCTCCATCTTCAGTCTAAGAATATTTGGCAACCGTGTTTCATCTCGGATGAGAGGTTCCCAAGCCTACCCTGCAAAAGATGTATGTGTTTTCTCAAGAAAGTTGCTTTCATGAATAGATGCTGTTGGTCTTTTATTTATTATGTATTTATTATTTGCATTTATATCCTGCCCATCCTGCAGGCGGGCTCAGGGTGGGTAACATCATTTGAATAAATACAAGTCCAATTTAAAACATTGAACGTTAAAACACGATAAAACATTATAACACTTAAAACAATGGGTACAAGCTTGAAACAGCGTCAGCTGGCTATAAAGTTCTGGCCTGATAAAGGCCAGTTGTCAGTGGTCAGTAGACAGGTGACAGATGGGTGACATCAACCTCAGGGAGGCCCTATATAGGCACCCACTGCCTCAACCAAAGGCCTGGCAGAACAGCTCCATCTTGCAGGCCCTGCAGAATTGAAGAAGGGCCCTGATTTCAGTGGGGAGAATGTTCCACCAGGCTGGGGCCAGGACAGAGAAAGCCCTGGCCCTGGTTGAGGCAAGATGGGCATCCTTTGGGCCAGGAACCACCAGGAGGTGTTGATCTTTTGAGTGTAATGCTCTTCGAGGCGTATAAGGGAAGAGGCGGTCCCTTAGATATGCTGGCCACAGGCCATATAAGGCTTTGAAGGTCAAAACCAGCACCTTGAAGTGAGTGCAGCTGGCAGAGCATGTGCCTAACATGAGCCCGCACAAGCGCTGACATCAGCAGCCGTGCCGCCGCACCAGTTGTAATTTCCGGACCAGCTTCGAGGGTAAGCCTGCATAGAGCGAGTTGCAGTAATCAAGCCTGGAGTTGTTCAACCACCACTCTCTCAACCACCTCACCCAGGAACGGTAGGTTCGACACTACAGTTGGTTAGGACCATAGGGTCCAACAATGTTTTTTTCAAGAGCACAAGAACTGCTGCCTCCTTCAGAGCCTCTGGGAAAGTCCCAGTAAAAAGGGCCAAGTTGACAATTTCTCCCAGAAGGACCCAAATGCTCTCTCCACAGGCTTTCACCAACCAGGAAGTACATGGGTGGAGGAGGCAAGTAGTTGGCCTTACCGCTGCCAGAATCCTGTCAACTTCTTCCTGGGAGTCGACTGAAGTGGTCCGGTATTGGACCAGAAGACGGACAAGGGGCTTCCAGTTCTCTTATGGTCTCAATTGTGGTCGGGAGGTCCTGGCGGAGTGTCACAATCTTATCTGCGAAGTAGCTCGCAAATGCCTCGTGGCCGATGGTCAATTCCCTACTATTTGGTCTGCCCTGTGGCAGAGTCATAATGAACCGAATAATTCTAAATAATCGAACGGGGCGTGAGCTTGCAGATGCAATGGAGGCTGCGTAGAAGTCCTTCTCTGCAACCTTCACAGCCACCTCATAGGCTTTTGTAAGCATCCTATGTTCATGACACTTTGTCATGAGCATGCCGCCACCTCCGCTCTAGCCATCTTAGCTCCTGCTTCATCCTCCACAGCTCCGATGTATACCAAGGGGCTGCTTTGGTGCGGGGGCATAGAGGGCACCGGGGAGTGATCTTGTTGATGGCTTCAGAGAGCTGGTGTTCCCAGTCCTCCACCAGCTCATCCAACAAGCCACCAGGGGGCACTGGATTCCAGCGAACTTCCTGAAGCCGAATGGGGTCCATTTGACTCCGTGCGCGAGCATAAATGCGCTCGCCACCTAAACAGGGAAGGCACGGAATGCTCAGCCGGACCTTCAGGGCGAAGCGCTCAAACCATGGGACTACATCTGTAGTCATCTGGTCCTCATGTATCCCCATCCCAAAAATCAGATCCAGAGTGTGGCCCGCTTGATGTGTGGGAGCCGATACAAGCTGGGAGAGTCCCAGTGCCTCCATGGATGACACCAGGTCCCAGGCCTGGGAAGATGCTGCATCATCAGCATGGACATTGAAGTCACCCAAGACCAGAAGCCTGGGATATTCCAATGTCCAACCTGATACAGCATCAAGTAGGTTGGACAGGGTATTTGCCGTTGCGTTAGGCGGTCGGTACACCAGCCAGGTAGCCAAACTCTCCTCGACATCACAGGCCAGGCCTACACATTCAATGCCAGAGACTGTTGGGATGGGGAGTGACCTGAAGGAACAAAATTCATGGATGAGCAAAGCCACACTGCCGCCCCCCCCCCCCCCCCCGCCCGCCCATATGTCCGAGACTGGTGAAAGACCGAAAACCCAGGGAGGGTAAGCTGGTTCAAGGTGATTGTTTTACCATCCCTCACCCAGGTTTCGGTCATACAAGCCAGGTCTACCCGCGACTCTGTGAAATAATCATGGAGCACATTGATCTTATTATTGATAGACCCAGTGTTGAATAACACCAGTTGTGCTGGGAACACAGAAATGGGGCGATCACATTCATTTCATATCGATAATCTCTTCCGAGAGTACCAAAACACTGCAGCAGATATGGGCCGTCCACTCACCTGTTAAATTTGACAGCCAGGCCCAAATCAGCAATGCAGCAAGTCCCATTTCTCTTTATCAAAATGTTTTTACTCTTCAGATCTCTGTGTGCAATAGCGGGCTTGCCTTGTGTTCCATATATCTCCGTGTGCAAATGGCACAGCCCACATGCAGCAGAGTAAGCCAGTTTGAGCAAAGCTCTGTTGTCAAGAGTGGTACATTTCAGGAAATCATACAAAGATCCATTTTCATGATAATCTGTAATCAAGTACAGCTGGGTCCAGGAGCCTGTGCCTTTAATATCTGCTGCTATAAAACCTGCAGAATTGAGGGATACAATTAGTATGAGGAACCCCCCCCCCCAAAAACAAACAGAATCGTAGAGTTGGAAGGGATCTCCAGGGTCATCTAGTCCAACCCCCTGCACAATGCAGGAAATTCACAACTACCTCCCCACACCCCCCGAGACCCTTGTTCCATGCCCAGAAGATGGCAAAAAAACCCCAAGAACAACCCCTCCAGGATCCCTGGCCAAACTGGCCTGGAGAAAATTTGCTTACTGACCCCAAAGTGGTGTCAGCATTTCCCTGGGCATGTAAGAAAGGGCCACGAGAACTAAGCACTGAGGCAACCCTTCCTGCCCTCCCTCTCATCATCTGCCTAAGTTCACAGAATCAGCATTGCTGTCAGATGGCCATCTAGCCTCTGCTTGAAAACCTCCAAAGAAGGAGAGCCCACCACCTCCCGAGGAAGCCTGTTCACTAAGGAACCGCTTTAACTGTCAGGAAGTTCTTCCTAACGTTTAGCCGAAAACTCTTCTGATTTAATTTCAACCTGTTGGTTCTGGTCCGACCTTCTGGGGCAAAAGAAAACAACTCCGCCCCATCCTCTATATGACAGCCCTTCAAGTACTTGAAGATGGTGATCATATCCCCTCTCAGTCATCTCCTCTCCCAGGCTAAACATGCCCAGCTCCTTCATCCTTTCCTCATAGGACTTGTTCTCCAGACCCCTCACCATCTGCGTTGCCCTCCTCTGGACACATTCCAGCTTGTCTATGTCCTTCTTAAATTGTGGTGCCCAAAACTGAACAGAATACTCTAGGTGAGGTCTAACCAGAGCAGAGTAAAGCGACACCATCACTTTGCATGATCTGGACACGATTCTTCTGTTGATACAGTCATGCATTAATACTGTAGGCTCAAGTCATGCCTGAGAGCTGGATTAGGACCTTCTGCATCATGCAATTCCTTCCCAAGAGACGCCCAAACCCAGTCACTCTGATATTTTCCTCATAAGAACAACCCTGCAAGGTAAGCAAGGCTGAGAGGAGACTGGCCACAAAGCGAGCATTATATGACAGCCAGCCTGATATAGTGCTTAAGAGTGTCAGGTTATATCTGGGACACCCAGGTTTGAACCCCCATGGAAGCTTGCTGGCCAATCACATACTCTCAGCCTAGCCTACCTCAGAGGTTGTTGTGAGGGTAAAATAGTGGAAGAGGAGAATGGTGTATGTTGCTTTGGATCCCCTATGGGGAGAAAGATGAGGTATACATGAAGTAAATAATAAATAAAATTTCCACTAGGCTTTTAAGCACAAGCCTTGTGTTAACAGATGATTTTTTCATTGTTTTATGGTATATTTAGTATTTGCTCTGCTGTTTTATGTTTTCGTTACTATGGTTCCCGTTTTGGAAGAGAAGTGGAATACAGAGTAGTAATGTAAATAAACTACAAGCCTACAAATCTCAGACCCCTTACTCTCTTGTACCGCTCTGTTGACATTCAGGGGAAGGCTTCACTAAAAACAGCAGAAGAATCTCACACCATAAACTGAATTGGGGAGAAGAAATAAGGTAAAGATGTGTTTCCTTGCAAATGTGCATCCTGAGTCTTAAATAAGGAATAGAAAAATTAAATGTTTGATCTTCCCTTCCAAATTCTGACAAGGTTTTTCGCTCGGCATAAAAACTACTGTTTGGATTTTTTTTTTAAAGATATATAAATCTTTTGTCTCCCTCCTCCACAGACTGTTAATACATTCCCATCAAAGCATCCCATTCTATACTCACCAAGTATATTTTCGTGACGCATGAGAACAGTCTGGTAGATCTCCGTTTCTCGAAACCAGCTGGCTTCCTCAGTGGTGAAGAACACTTTCACGGCCACTTTTTCACCCCGCCACTTCCCCATCCATACTTCTCCGTATCGCCCTTTCCCAACTTGCCGCACCATCTGAATTTGTTTGGCAATAGTGCGCTGGACCTTAAGAAGAAATCCGAAACGGGTGAGCAAAACCACTAGCAACACTGTTTGGCAGTCTTTACTAGTCAAGAGCAATGCGGTTTCATCACCACTGTAATTCAATCCTTTGTGACACTGTTTCCTATGGGAACTCACACAATTCATTACCCAGGAACTTGCTTTTTTCATTTAAATCGTAAAAATCTCTTGATCGCTCAAGTCAGTAGGACCAGTACCCCAAAGCATAACTCGATTAAGCCAAAATTATTTTGATTTGTATCAGTGGAATCAACACCAATACTTCAAAACCATAGAAAGCATTTGAATAATGGCCTGTGAAAAACTAAACTGTACTGAAATGAGTGCAACCTCCAAGCAAATGCTTATTAAGATTGCTGAGCCAAAGAATATAATTTCCACTACCACCACATTTTAAATTAAGGACTTTTCAATTGCAGGAGCATAGTTAAACCACTGGCTTACCAGCAAAGGAAGCCCGGAACCGCTGCCTGAGCTCTGTGACTGGTCAATAAGGTCCTTTAGGGACTCCCCAACAGGAATAAAGGCTTCGTCCTGCTCCAGATCACGATTATAACACCGTCTTTTTGCAACCCACTTACAATAGTGCCTGTAAAATAGCATATCATTAGTGCCAAGTATTCACTCTCTCTCTCTCTCTCTCTCTCTCTCTCTCACACACACACACACACACATAGATTTGCAGTGCAATCTGAAGATGAGCCACACCCTTCTAAGCCTACTCAGACTTTAACGGTCCTAGAAGAGTATAACTCAGCTGAGGAGGTGCTGAAGATGTTTCAAATTTTGCCAATAAATAACGACTGGCATACCGCTTGATTTCCCTAGTCTTCTATTCTGCCTGCCAAATGTTTACCACATACAGGAAATAATGCATTCTAAAAATGTTCTTCTCTACAGATCCCCTTAAAAATGCCCAGGGTGGCTACATGAACTAGGATTTCATGTAGCGTTATTATTAACAACGACATATGCTAAGCCCATTCATTAATAGACGAGCAGTTTTCCATTTGGGTGCTAGCTTCTATGCAGAGTGAGACGCTGGGGAACACCGCACAGAAGCTTAAGGTCTGCCCTGTTTCTATGCCGATGCTGAATAAGCCAAGATCTAAATTAGTATTGTCACATTCTGGTCCTAAATTCCTGGTGCCAATAAATACGCTCATAATGCCACTGTATTGCTGCCAGCTGTTCTTGTTTCATGACTGTGGGTTGGCACAGTTGCTATAATCCATCCTAAGCTTTTAAGTTATTATGCCACAAAGGACTGAGTTGGATTTTTTTTTTTTAAAGCGTCATCCTAAACTAATGTTTTATAAACAAAATTCCGAAGTGGGCTCTAGATGGCTAGATGGCCATCTGACAGCCATGCGGATTCTGTGAACGTAGGCAGATCATGAAAGGGAGGGCAGGAAGGGCTGCCTCGGTGCTTAGTTCTCATGGCCCTTTCTTATATGCCCAGGGAAATGCTGATCACCACTTTAGGGTCAAGAAGCAATTTTCTCCCGGCCAGTTTGGTCAGGGATCCTGGAGGGGTTTTTGCTATCTTCTGGACACGGAGCAGGGGTCACTCGGGGAGGAGGTCGTTGTGAATTTCTTGCATTGTGCAGGGGTCTGGACTAGATAACCCCGGAGGTCCCCTCCAACTCTATGATTCTATGAAGTGGGAAAAGAATGGCTGATTAGCCAACAGGACCAGTGATAACTTTAATTACAAGGTTAGGGACTGCCAAAAAAATCACACATTTGTCAGACACTGGCTTGGATGCACAAGGCACAGTGATGTGTAAGCAAGAATATAAACTGACTTCGTGCAGGTCCAGTTGCGCAAGAGCCGGTGCAACAGTTAGCCCTCCCCGCATATATTACAGCATCCAGAAACTGGTTGCACAAGATTTTGTGCAAATGGGAATACAATTCTGTGCAAGCAGCTACTGTGGTCTTTTTCTTGTGTTTCAGTTCGTGCAAGAGCTCTAACACAAGTGGAAGTTCTGCACTGGATCCAGCCCATCCTGTTGTATTCATATGATATTAAAAGAAGGCAGAATTCCCAAAGTCCTTTGGTGTAGAGGCGGTACTTGTGGCAGGCGCAATGGAGAGAGTCTGCCCTGCTCTTCTTCTCCCTGCACAAAGAACATCTTGTGTGGCAGTGAGCTTATACGAAGCCAGAAATTCATCTACCACAAAAAGGGGTGCAAGAACATGTTCACACATACAGCCCAGGTGACACACAAAGTAGCTATACAGCCTGCATTCCCAGGACTAAAATGGCCTGGTGAGTTGAATGCCTGAGCGGTTTTTTTAAATATTTGCCAGAGACGAAAATCTAACTTGGTTAAATTGTGGCACACCTGAAGAGCTTGTTGCGTGCAAAAAAAAATAAAAAATCGGAGCTCCAAATAAGATAATTTTACCTGTAGCAGAAACAGCTAACCAAGATGATCATAACGATTATGCAGACTGCCATAGAAATTAGAACGGCTATCCAGCGAATGCCACCGTCAAAGAGACCATCTAAATAAAACGATATAGTACCACTGCTTATCAGTAATTCATATTCAAACTAAAAAGGGACAGTTCTCTCTTCCTCTCAGATTTCATTAAACAGTACTGGGAACATTCTTCAGATTCCTGCCACCGTTTTGCACGACTAGGCAGCCCACCTGTATTTACAGTGACAACGCAAATGGCCGCCCTCACACCTAGCCAACTTATGGGGTGTGTGAGAAAAGGAGACCTGCATTCATGTGCCTTGTAAACTCAATTAACTGCGGCAATTCGGGCCTCAAACTGAAATAGATTCTGTTAATTCTAAGAACATCAAGTAATTATCTGGTAATTTTTAAATCCATTATACAAAAAAAGCCTGTATTTTTGTGAAAAGATCCAGCCATTTGTAAAAATCAGGTATAACAAAGGTGTTAGTGCATGAAACCCAGGAAGAGTAGGGTCACCAAGATGATTAGGGGGTTGGAGCACCTTCCCTACAAGGAAAGGCTGAAGAGTCTGGAACTTTTCAATTTAGAAAAGAAATGACTCAGGGGTGACATGATACAGGCTTATAAAATTATGCATGGAGTGGAGAGAGTTGACAAAGAGAAATTTTGCTTCCTCTCCCAAAATACTAGAACTCCAGGGCATCCACTGAAACTGATAGGCAGTAGGTTCAGGACAGACAAAGGGAAATACTACTTTACACAAAGAGGGATTAAAATATGGAATTTGCTGCCAGAGGATGTAGTGATGGTCACAGGAATAATCAGCTTTAAAAGGGGTTTAGATAGATTTATGGGGGATAAGTATCAGTGGCTACTAGCCATGGTGACTGAGGGGAATCTCCATCTTCACTAAGCCTTTGAATCCCAGAGCCAGGAGGCAACATCAGGGGAAGGCCTTGGCTTCTCCGCCCTGTTGTTGGCCCTCCAGAGGAACTGGTTGAGGCCACTGTGTGAGTGAGACAGGATGCTGGACTAGATGGACCACTGGTCTGATCCAGCAGGGATCTTCTTAAGTTTCTCAGTCCTGCTGCTATTCCTTTCAACATAGTTTCATTCCCACACGGAGGATATGGACAGCAGGGAAACAAGTTAAGAAAACTTGTGCTTCATGATGCTCCCTTTCTTTTTTTATTAATGTGCTACGAATATGTACTCTTAAAAATAATAAAAGATAAAAGATGGGAGGAAGAAGTCACAGTTATGGGGGTGGGTGGGCACATCACTGATTAAATGGGCTTCAGCAGCCCTTGTCACTGAAGTCAGCCCAAGCTCTTCGGTGGGAGGCGATGAGGAAGGGCTCCCAGTGATCCATATGGCTCCTCAGCAGATTTCTAAACGTCTAAAGCAGCCCCCCCTTCAGTGATCCTTCGAAGCTGTTTGATAGGAATGGTCAGGCTTCCCCATTTGCACTTCCAACTGTAGCTTCCTGAGTTGTGTTGGAGGTTTCTCTGCTGGGTCCTCTGATATTCCAGAGCAGTTGTTCAGGGGGTGTATTATCTGAGCAAAGGCTATAGTGAGAAGAGTATGTCAAAGGCCCTAGTGCTCTACGGAAGCACCAAGTATATTGCTATGAATCCTGCCCGTGGGAAATCAGCAACTACTGTACCTGGACTAGGCGGAGGTAAAGTGGGTTGCAGGTCTCGGTTGCAGAAATCTGTCTGACAGCATTCAATTGTCCGCCGCAGCTGTGCTTTCCGAGAATCCTGTAGCAAAAAGGGAACATTTACTTTTACCACACTGTCTCACAGGTATTCTCTGCACTTCTCAGCAGTGGCAGAAGCTACCCCAGCGTGGAAAGGTTAATTCTGGAATGGAAAGCATGTCCTTTATGGCTGATATTACCTTACTGTGATGGACTGGCGAGGCGGTTATAAATGCGTCTAAAGGAAGGGGTAGTTCCAGTGGTGTTGAAGGAGGCAGTTGTGAAACTCCTCCTACAAAGGGCATCCCTGGACTTAAGTCATTTAAACAACCATTGGCTAGTGGGTAATAGGGGTGTGCACTCGGTATATACCAAGCCAAATAAATACCTGAAAAATACCGATAAGGTATTTTTCGGGTATTTATTCAGCCAAATACAGATCAGAGATCTGTATTCGGCTACTGAAGTAGCCCCACCCAAACAAAAGCCGATATTATTCAGCTTTTATTCGGGCATCCCAAGTGAAGGGAAGGGGTTTAAAGTTTAAACTCCCTCCCTCCCCTCCTGGAGTTGGGCTGCGGCCCAACTCCAGAGAGAAGGTAAGGGGGTTTAAAGTGTACCAGCAGTTGCTGCATGAAAACCTGATGAAAAAGATTAATGTTCAAACTAAACAACCATCTCTCTCTTTCTCTCTCTGAAAACTGCTGAAAGATAGGTGGGAGTACCTTGCACTGGAAGTCTGAACCTTCATACTTCATGCAGCCTGAAGCCAGTGTGGTTTCTCCATTTTCATCTTCTTCAATGATGGCAAAGCAATGTCCATTGGTCCTGAAATAGTGCAACTTGATTTTAGCTCTCCAAGCACTGTCGAGCATTCAACAACCAACCTATTTATTAGAATATATTCTTCTATTGTTCACATGCAGCTCTGATGAGTATACTGCCCTCTAGGGAGAGAAAGGAGTAGTTCGCCGCAGACAAAATGTGTTTGGGAATGCTTTGCTTCATAGCATAGGAAGTCCCTTCCTAGGCATCCTGGAAACAAGAAAAACTGTTCCCATTGCCTGCATACCTACAGCGAAAATTTATTCAAGATTACTGGGATGTATGCTGCAGGTTGTGTGAGAATATCTCTGCCGTAGAAAACTGGCTCATCACTACCTACAAACAGCAGTTAAATACCTGACTATGTCTGAGAAGAAGTTTAAGGAGTTTCCAGCTCATTTCTCCCCCAAGAATTTCTACTGTTTTCATTGCATCATAAAGCCTGCATTACCCTTCGAAGATTTCAGAACTCAACTGGAACAGAGGTATTAAAATTCTTCTAAGCGCATGTAAAGAAAGCTCCCTGATGCATGCCAAGATCTAAATATAGACTGTTCCACCATTTATTCAAACATAAACACATCACTAAAACATGGTGCCTATAAATGCAAACAAACTAGTATTGCTGCCTAGCCATGTTTATTCAGGCTCAAGTCCCACTGATGTCCATGGAGCATACTTCTCTTCGGTTAGCTGGCACTGCACCTTCCACATAGCTGCAGAAGTACAGTAGGGTTGTCAGGTCTAGGTTGGGAAACTCCTGGAGATCTGAGGATGGAGCCTGGGGTGGACAGGGACCTCAGTTGGGTACAATGCCATAGAATCCACCCCCTCCAAAGCATCCATTTTTCTGCAAGGGAACTGATCCCTGTGGTCTGGAGATGAGCTGTAATTCCAGGGGATCCCCAGGCCCCACTTGGAGGCTGGCACTCCTACTGCAGAGTGACAAGGGTTTTAGGAGACACTAGTGACACTACAGAACTCCTGGCTGAGGCTTGGGACACCAAGCTGACAAGAGGGCCTAGACAGAGATGACTCCATCCCTGCAGGAGTTCTCCAGCCATGGTTTATAAGGAAGTTGAGAGACTTCTAGAACAGTGCTGAGGGAAGATCAGTGCTGAATTAGACAGAGCATGTGATACAGGCCTATGAGGAAGCAGTGATGATGGCAAAGGGAGTTTTCTTCTCTGCCACTGGTGAACTGGCTAGATCTTGTCCATCAAAATTATTTAGGGTGGTTCGGGGTCTTGAACAGTTTTGCTCTCCCATTTATAAATTCAGGGCAACGAGCTACTAAAAATAAATAAATCATAAGTTCTGGGCAACGAACAACTAAAAAAAACCTAGCCCCATAATAGACACCTAGTGATTTTGATCCCTCACATCTTTCACAATCCACATTACAGTTTTATCGATCAATGGGGATAAATAATATCTGATTTCAGTATTCCTGAGGCTACAAAAAACTATTTTGGGGGGCTTTTTGCTGATGACCACTGGGCTTGAGGAATGCTGAAAGCTGAGATAGAGAGCCAGTTTGGTGTAGCGGTTAAGAGTGTGAACTCTAATCTGGGAGAACTCTTCCACATGCAGCTGCTGGTGTGACTTTGGGCCAGTCATAAATTCTTTCAGAGCTGTTCTCTCAAGGGCAGTTATTGAGAGAGGTCTCAGCCCCACCTACCACACAGGGTGTCTGTTGTGGGGAGGGAAAGGGATTGTAAGCTGTTCTGAGACTCCTTCGGTAGTGAAGGGCAGGGTATAAATCCAATCTCTTTTCTTCTTCTTCTCCCTACTGAGTGATAAAACTGTAATATGGACTGTAGAAGGTGTAAGGGATCAGTATCGATAGTTGTCTATTTTGGGCTAAATTTTTAAGTATTTTATTCTTAACGGTAGATATTGTTCACTTTCTAATTATTGTTGCTCATTCCCTGAACTTTTTTTAAAGCCTAAAAATAAATTATAAGATTGAGATTACAAATTTCTTACTAATCTACCGAATCTAATAATCCTAATGCTCAAAAGATACATGTGTTTGCAGAATCACAAGGCAGTTTTTTCCATTTAAAATGGGATTTATCAAGTATACAAAAATCTGGTTTTCTGCACCAGCTAATGACAGAGAGTGGCACAGATGTTAACTCCCTTGTCCCTGACAGACCATTTGTGAAGCTTAGATTCACAAGGACTGCAGAGATCAGGAATCAATGGTTTAAACAGTCACATCTCATACTCTTCATAAGGTAGCAATTAGAACAGTCTGGCCTCAGAGATGGTTCACTGATGGCCCTCCAACACATGATACATACATAATTTTTACCATATCGTTATTTATCATCAAGAGAAAATGGTTCCTAATCCGGCTAGAATACTTACTCGCATGTATTATTAATTGCACCTTCTGGACAGTGCCCTGAGCAGTAGCACTTCAGAAAAGGCAATGTGTCCTCTGGAGCCAGGGTTACTCCATCTTCCTGCTTATTTTGATTGGGATCTGTCTTCATCCCTGTCCCATGGAGCATGCTGTCCAGATTCTGTCCTGCACCAGGTGAAAAAAAGAATATAATGGTTTGTTTTGAACAGATAACTTGCAGAGGGAATGTAGATATTTTGGCAGCAGTGGCCCCTCTAAAGACCTGTTACTTTTCTGCTTTGACTCCCCCATCCCTGAAATATCTGACTGTTCATTTGCAAATTGTGGCTTACATCTAGAGAAGTTCTGGCTTGAGACAATTTCCAATAAGAAGCCTCATTATAGTTCAGTAGAGTTGAATTCAAAGTATATTTGGGGATCAGACGCTTAAGAAGTGTCTTAAGATTAAGAAGCTTAATGAAACATGCTGGGTCACATAATCATGCTTGTTTTACTGGCAGACAATTCCCATAACCTTTTCAACAGTGGTCTGCAACCTCTCCAGAGCAAGGACCTACCTTTATCCCTCGGGGACAGCATGGGACATACTGAACTGCCAGGATGACAAGAAGTCATGTGACATCACAATCACATGTCAGGAAGAAGATGTGTATGGAGGAGGAGTGTTTCTATACCTGTTAATGCTAAAAAGGAATCCACATCCCCGCTGTATGATCTTGCCTTGCCATCGTGCTGTTCCTCTCAGACTCTGCACCAAGAGAGGTAGGAGGCATGGCACCTTTGCTCTCTGTGCACACACACACTGGCAGCAGGTCCTTCCAAAAAGCAGTATAAAAACTAATGGCTCTGCAGGAGCTTATGACCCAGCAGCTGGGCCTCCAAAACTCACCTGAGTGGCTCTGGATTGAAGATACCTGCTTGACAGACCCTTTTGAGACTCTCAAATATTAAATTTTCATTTTGTTACTGAAAATTAGAATCTACTGTTTTGCAAGAAGATACAGGTAGGGATAAAGCTGAACATGCTACGGAACAGCAAAGTATCTACCGCTCTGATTAAGGGGGGGAAATCCCAATACAGATTTCTTAGATAAACCAAAGCCATTACAATATGCTGATTAATATGACACATTTATGTATATTGTTGGCAGTTTTGTAGGCAACTTGAAAGCTTAAAAGACAGAGGCTATTTGCAGCACACCACTCCAGCCTTCTTCTTATATATATATCTTGACCCTTCCCTAACACCTCAGCTTCATTTCATTCTCTGACCTGAAGGCCTATGGGACATATTCCCCTTAAGAACACAAGTCAGAGAAAGTGGTGCATCCAAGCTTTTCTAAAGCCAGTAATGTGGGTTTTTCCTGGAGAAACCTTCCAATTCAAATTTAAAGAAGGCTCGCTGAGATAATACACCATGTTCAAACCTGGATCGTGTATAAACACAGCGGCTCATCCATGCTTCGTATCTCACACTCAGTCCATCTAACACAACTGATTTGCAGCACAACAGCCCTGACAACTATAAACAGACTTATGTTTACAACCGAGAAGTGGGAAATTTTCCGCTGAAAAAATGCAGTGCCGTAATAATTTCTGGGAAATTCCTCCCCCGCCGCATCACTGCCTAGAGCTAACATGCCACCTTGAAATTAAATGTGAAAATAACGTGCACGACATTTAACCTTATTTTCTTTACTTCTTTTACTCCTTTGTCTTTAAAAATGCCAGTTAATATGTATTTGCATATATCTAAAATCCGGTTCTATTATAAAGTATTATTCTAGGATCTTTTCTCCATCTGACATACGTTTCAACAAATTAATAAAAAAAATAAGAGACACAATGTTCAAGTATAAGGCAAATTGTATGTTGCAATAAACTGGATTTAAAACACAGGAGGTTTTTTTACATCAATGTGTTTTTTATAAATTATTAATTTATATAAAACTGAATACTGTTGTACATTGGTAACAGAAGATCTTTCAACATTTACTTCATACATTATACATTCAATTTGTGTCCCTTTCTAAGAACAATTCAACAATATCAAAAGTATAATAAGTCTTGATAATACTTGTTGGTTGGCAAAAAAACCATCTCTAGAGAGGTAGTCCACAATAGGAGACCAAACAGCTTGGAATGAGCGCATAGTGGTATTGCTGTTGAGCGCCATATTTTGTGCTGAAATTTTCCCTAGTAGGAAGTGTTCCCATATCTTATTTTTTCCACATGTTCAGCGAGGGGGCTCCCTTGTCTTCCCATCGTTGCGCAATCGTTATCCTAGCTATTGCTAGTAGTGTAGCGAGTTTAACAGCTTTTGTTTTGATTTCTTCAGGTTCAGACCAGGCGTCAAGCAAGAGGATCTCCGGTTGGTCAGGTAAAAGCATTCTTGTGATGATGTTAATTTGTGTAATTATTTGTATCCAGAAGGCGTGAATGATTGGACAGAGCCACCAGCAATGTATAAAGTCTCCCACCATGCCACAGCATTTCCAACAGTATTTGTTGTTTGTTGGTTTTATTCTGTTAAGCCTGGCAGGGGTCATATACCACCGATGGGCCAATTTGAAGGTGTTAAACCTTATAGAAAAGATTTTAGAGGAAACATTTGGAGAATCCCAAATAACGCATATATCTAAAATCCAGTTCTATTATAAAGTACTATTCTAGGATCTTTTCTCCATCTGACATACGTTTACACAAATTAATAAAAAAAAAGAGACACAACGTTCAAGTATAAGGCAAGTTGTATGCTGCAATAAACTCAATTTAAAACACAGGAGGTTTTTTTATATCAATGTGTTAACAGAAGTAGCATGGATGGCTTCCTACCTTGCTAGGTATGGACAAGTCAATGACAGCCAAAACCACACATTCTCTGACCATTTATCAGAAAGTTGGCAAGATTTTCCGCTTTAGAGCAAAGGGTTAAGTGACACCTTTCTTCACAATCTATTTTTTCCAGCACCTTTTCATAACAGATATATTTGAAGGTGTGTTCAGAGAAATATATATTGTGAAAGCTCCTTCAGACTCACAGTAATCCACATTCTAGCTACCATCCCCTTCTCCTTCCTGCCTCAGGGCTTGCTATGCAGGAAATCAATAGGATTAATTGAGCATTTAAAAGTAGGCTTGAAATGAACAGATCTTTAGTGCACCTAAATGTGTTGTGCATTCATCCTGTATGTTAAAGGGTGCTGGGGTTGTTCAAGAACCCCAGTATTTGTAGCAATTTGAATCACACTATTGCTTGGAATTATCCCTTACTTTAAGGAAGAATACCAACAGAAGTTAACAAGCCACTGCGACTCATTAATTTCACAAGAGATCTGAAGGAATCCTTTATATGTTCGGCATAAAATGAAATTCTGAATGGCAAGTTATCCGCAACTGTATACATATAATGCAGATTTCAAGTCTGCTAAAACCTCTTCTCTGGGCTCAACAGTTTCACCTCCTGGGCTCATGAATCACTAAGAGGGCATGTCAAAATCCACTTTGGGGTCCAAGCCTACAATCTGAGAACTAATGACGTATACCAGTAAGATGCCAGTTAAAAGAAAAGTCTCAGAAAACATATGTAAAAAGTGCTGAATTAAAACTAGTGCTCTTTTTAGTAAAGGGCAAACCGCAGCCCATGAATCAGTGGGGCGCAGCCCTAATATGGATTCTTTCTGGATCCCACAGCAAGCCAGGCAGCTATTTACACTCTTGCGTACCTAAATATATCTCCCATTGATCCAAGCTTCCTGTAATGCTTAAATATTTATAAATCAAAATTCGTAACACTGTTTTAATTATCATCTGTAGAGGGCACAGCGTTGGATCCAAGCTGTTACAGCCGACAGTGTTACAGCAGACAGTCAAATGTATTAAAAATTACAATATCCACAATTTGAAGGGAAAAAACAGTTAAGTGCACATCTTCCCTGCCCTCTTCCATTTAACAACTCTAAAGGAAAACCTGGATATTTTTTTTTTTTTAGTTCTCAAGGACAAATGTGAACGTTTTAAAGTTGTTTTGCTGCTGCCTCAGAGGTGGGAGTTTTAATACCACCTTCCCGGTTTGAGTCAGAGGCCTAGTATGAAATATGTGGAACACCTCCCACTCAACATGCAGACTGCTAATCTGATTTAAAATTATGCATTTAACATTAATGGCATGATTTTTAACTACAATTATTTCTGTTCGTTATCAAAACTAAGGTGAAAAATTCTGTAGAGTTCTGCAGATATTTCTATCTGTGTGAGCAATACATGCCATAATTTGCAGGCCCCATTTCAAACACCTACTGGCTTTACTGCGGGTGAAAAAGAAAAGCGAGTTCCCATTCGACCTCCTAGAAAGGTAATATTGGGGAACTCAGGACCTGCATGTGCAAAAGCCATGTGGGACAGATGCTGTGCAAGAAGGAGAACTGGCCAAGATTGAGTGAAAAAGCTGGCTAGCTCCAACCTTTTCCAAACAGGATTCAGTTTGGTTAGTAATGAAACCAGTCTAACTGAATTATACAGGAAGCAATTCATGTTCTAAAAGGATGCCTGTCCTTCCAGTCATCTTAACAACTTCCCATTTGGGCTTCTTATGCATTAGAAACAGCAACAGGATACACTGTGTCATTAGCTAGAACTGATGCACTAAGGCAAATTTGGCGCTGAAAGACAGCTATCATTGAAAGAGTCCCAAGAATTTACAGAGATGAGCTGTAGAAGAAATAACCAGAAAATAATGAAAAGAATTACACAAATTTACCACAGTTATAATTATGGACTAGACCTACATATCTGAAACTAGAAATTGTATGTTTGAATGAATATGCTAAACCAACAACCCTTTCTGTGAGAAACCGATTTTACCATTTCCATGTCCTCAATGAAACCGTCATCTGTGTCTGCAATTTTCACTTGATTTTTCAATGTCTTTGAAATTTTCAAGCAACTTAAGTCTATACTCAGAAAATGATGCTATATATACCCATATAACCGAAAGAAGCATGGATTCACACCCACGCGCACACCTCAAAGAGGCATGGATTCAAGCATCTTTTCTACTGGCGAAGAAGGGAGGGAGGAGTCCATGTTGACCATCTAAAAGGCTATGCTGGGGATCATAGGACTTGCATGGACTAAAACCATTTGGGACTAAGACTATAGTAAAATTGGGAACCGAGCAAGCTTAAGTGGAAAAGCTGTTAGAATCCAAGCACAGAACAAATTTTGAGTCCAGTGGCACCTTGAAGACTAAAGAACCTCTGTTGGTCTTAAAGGTGCCACTGGACTCAGAATCTGTTCTACTGCTTCAGACCAACATGGTTTCCCACCTGCAGATATTTCTATCTGTGTGAGCAATACATGCCATAATTTGCAGGCCCCATTTCAAACACCTACTGGCTTTACTGCGGGTGAAAAAGAAAAGCGAGTTCCCATTCGACCTCCTGGAAAGATAATACTGGGGAACACAGGACCTGCATGTGCAAAAGCCATGTGGGACAGACCCAACCATATTTATCTTTCCTTCTCAAGCAAAACTAATGGATTGCTGACTGATAGAACGTGCATATGTATACAGCAAGCTTTCCAATATGTTAGTACAAAGTTGAAAGCTTGTTTCTCTTAACTATTTAAAAACATGCAACACTATTATTGGTAACTAAAAAAGTAATTGCCTCTCATTGGAAGGCCTCCCAGCTACCTGGGGTAAAGAAGTGGTGTATGTGTCTGAGACTATACAATGTTTGACAAAGACCGAGGACAGATTGGCAGTCTCGGCTGCTCTGCCTCCGCTTCAGAAGCGGAGGCAGAGCGGCCGTTCAGACGGCCGCATCTGCCCCCAGGAGGCGGCCTGGACACATCGCGTCTGACGCCGTGCTCCTCCCGCAGCAGCCGAGCACCACTTCAAAGTGGTGCTCGGCTGCTGCGGCGTGCCGCGAGCGCGCGTTCCACCCACCGGAGCGGGTGTGAATGCGCGTGGGCAGGGGCAGCCATGCGGCGTCCGCCCGCCGCTGCAGGAAGCTGCCCACAGTCTGAACGCTGCCAGCGGCGTGCGAACGCCACACCGCAGGGGAAATTCCCCCCGCCCCAGTCTGCCACGCCGCAGAGGCGCGGCAGACTGGCAGTCTGTCTTCAGCCAAAATAGCGGCAGTTAAGAGGGCAAATGAGTATCCCATGTTTGAATCAAACTTCCTGAATAAGTGGTACCCAGTATTGGAGAAACATTTAAAGAATGTAGATTCCCCATACTCCTTTAGCAATCATTGTTATTTCAAATTTATTTTGCTAATGTAATGATTAAAGTTTTGTATAAAATTGTATCGAACTCTTCCTTGGAGTACAGGTATTTCAACTCTGTTGTTGATGTTTTGTTACTGGTTGATGGTTTGTCACTGACTGATGTTATTTTTGAATATTATTCTTAATAAAATATTTTTTTTTAAAAACTATTTAAAAACAGTGTAGCAGTTTTAAGTTTAAACTATTTTTTCTGTTTTTCTTCTTCTCTCTCACCAGAAATATCAGACACACCACATTATTTGTTAAGTTCAAATATTTTCTGAGTTACTCAATGAGTAAGACTAGACATGGACAAAAGTTACCTGCCACGAATACAGTCCAACACCGCTTAAATAAAACAGAAATCTTGTTACTGAGATCTGAATGACATGCACTTCTTTTGTAAACTAATCAAGGATTCAGCTGGCAGTGCACAAGACTCTTCCCTTTCCACAGCTCTCATACCACACGCCAAAAATGCTATTTAAATTTTTGGGTTTCAAAGAACCTTATATGTTCACAAGTCTGGATCCTATTCTGGAACCAGAGGACTAGATTCTTTCGGAGTGAGCGTGTGTTTTAAATTAGGAGCACAACTGAATTTACAAAAAACTGTCATAAGTGGGAACATTTGGCATTATATAATTTAAGGAATGGCATGCTCACTCATCAGTTTATTCATTAATACTGAATTGAGGCATAAAGACAGATATAAATTATTACGGGGGAATTATCTAGATACACTTTGAATAATGTACACGATACAGCTGAAGACTTTGCTTTGTCTATAAGAGAGGCATCGTATAAGACATTGTGCCAACAGTATTTGACTCCAGTGAGATTTAAACAGAAAGTTCTGAACTGATACATGTAAGCGTTGGTACTGCTTGGCGTTTCATACATCTTCAGTAGAGTTGTGCTGATATCCTAGAGTAGAGTCAAATGCTCTGTTCTGTAATTGCTGGAATTCATTTTGGATGTGATCTAGTTCATGTTTTGATGAATTATGCCGGCACAAATTTTCAATCCAGTATTAGATTACCAATATTCAAAATCTTCCATCATAAAAATTGTTTGAGGTAGATACTGGAAAACAACAGCAGTCCTTGCAAATAGAACACAGTTGGTCAAGATTTTTCTGTTACAGCCCCCAGCGCTCCCTTCGGTCCTCGTTTCGGGGCCTCTTGTAGGCACCTGATCCCAGGATAGCTCAGTAACCTGTCACCAGGGAAAGGGCCTTCTCAGTTGTGGCCCCTACCCAGTGGAATGTTTGCTTGGACGACACCTGTGCCCAGCCAGACTTGTTTAGTTTCTGCAGGGCATGCAAGGCCGAACTGTTTAGGTTTGCCTTTGGAGGGTAATCCACATGTTCGGGTTGTTTTTATTAGTGGTGAGGTGCTATCCATATATTTTAATAGTTTATTATTTTAATGTTAGTATTTGTTATTTGTTTTTAAGTTTTTACCTTTAATGTTGTAAGTCGCTGCAAGACCTTTTGCATAAGTGGTGACATTTTTTAAAAAAAATCTAACAAATAAATAAACAAATAAACAAACAGTTAATTTTTTTTGTTGCAGAAACTGCCTTTTCCCATCAGAATGTTTGGCCCAGAAATGGATTCCATTTATTGGATACTGGAACAGAAATCATAACTTAATTAGAAACTGAAGGAATGCTTTTCTGTGGTTAATCTATTATTCAGTTTTCTTTTGTTTTCCTTGTAAAGCTAACATGTGGATATTATTTTATAATTATATTCGATGAACGTTTTAAAACCGACTAAAATGTGTAAAAGTGGGAAAAAAATCTAAATCAGATTTTATTATTTTACGCATGGCATTATCAAACTGGCGCTGGCAAACGCCATGCAGATGGGCAGGAATTTTAGAACACTGCAGAAGTCTCGTAGGTCAGGAGTTTGAAAATCACCCGGGTATGCAATTCACAATGTTTTCAATCTCTTTGGCGAGACTGGTTGCTACCTTTGATGGCATACACGATTCTTAAAATACTGGTTTGTTAATATTTTATTTATTCAATTTAAAACCAACAAAATAAAAACCCAAAATAAGCCCCCCCCCCCCCCCCCGCCTTCCAAAGACAGCTGAAGTTTTTACCCAGTTAGAAGCCCTGGCAAATCAGGGGGCCTTGCAGCACCTCCTGAAAGTTTCTAAAGTCAGCACTCCCTCCACCCTCAGGAAACTTATTCTAAAAAATTGGAGCCACCGCAGAAGAAGGCATGGGCTCTGCTAATCAGGTGGGCTACCTCCAGTAGGGGAACAGCCAGCAGGTGGCAGCCTGAGAACTGTTGTTGGCACACTAGGTGGCACAATCCGGAAATTCTTTCCTCTCCAAACTAAACCTCAGTTGTAAGACATTCCTTGAGGGAATGGATATACATCTGTGTTTATCTACACAAGTCCTCATTTGTGTTCACAACTTACAGAGAATGTCTGTTTCAGTCTGCAGTTCAAACAACAACAACAAAATACGTTGGCTAGACGTATTAATTTTATCACTTAAAAATATAAAACAAAAACCAAGTTGCAGAAGGGGGATCTTACCTTGAACCTGAGAAAGAATTAAGACACAGAAGCCCAGCACTCTGACGGAAACTTGCAGACGAATCATGGTTCACATTTATATCCTTCCTGAGCAACGTCACCCTTAGCAACCTGCCCTGCTAGGTGGCAAGTTTTAAGCTGGGCTGCTCAGCGAAATCAGATCGCCGATTTGGAAGCCCGTTAAGCAGGGATTATTCCAGCTTGTTTTCTGAAAAAGAAATGAAATTAAATATTTGATCAGATGGACCAACAGTCAAATGCTTAAAATGGAAGAGTATCTCAAGTGGACTAGATGCAAGATCAAAAAATGATGCCTACGTTCATATAAATATATTAACACGACTAAAGTATAATCCACTAATCATTAGTTTAAACGATTTTATAATTAAGTTTCATTATAAAATTTACAGGTTCAAAGCTAATTATTATGCAATTAAAATTTCAGTATTATACAATACAAGATTTGCAGGGACATCTCATCCCCCCCCCCCCCCACACACACTATTTCCTCTTTCTCAAAATCCCCCATAGCCTTCCCCTTTTCCAGCAATCTATGGCCAAGCTGCATTGTGCCAGCTCCCAGGACCATTTGAGCAGCTGGGAAACAGTAAGGACCTTCAGAGGGCATCACACTGTATCGCCCCCTCCCCATACTATTCCTCTTTCCTTCCTCCTGGGAACCCCCATATCCACACTTTTCCCTGCCTCATTCATCCCACCAACCCACCTTTTCTGTGCCCCCCTTTCAGCTATATTTATTTACGTCATTTATAATACCCCACCTTTCTTCACAATGAGGACCCAAAGCAGCCTACATAATTCTCCTCTCCTCCATTTTATCCTCACAACAACTCTGTCAGGTATGATAGGCTGAGAATCTGTAACTGGTCCAAGGTCACCCAAGTGAGCTTCCATGGCAGAGTAGGAATTTGAACCTGGGTCTTAAACCATCCTAGTCTGAAACTCTAACCATGGCACCACACTAGCTTTTGCGGGGTGGCTGCTGTTGAACACTAGCAAGCAGTTAGTCCTGGCTGAGTGATACAAGTCACATGGTATCAAGTCACCCAGTAGCTGATGCCTGGCCCAGCCCCAAAGACTCCTCCCTCAAAGGCCAACACAGTCCTGCAAAACGCCTCCCTTCCCCTCCTGCCTTTTAATGTTGTGGTTGCCTACCCCAACAGCCACTGAGAGAGCATTCATTTCTGAAAACTACAGGCACTCTTTATATAATGGGGGGGGACACTCCCCAATATTTATTTATTTATTTATTTATTTATTTTTCACATTTTTATCCTGCCTTCCCCACTAGTGGGCTCAGGGCGGCTTACCAGATGGCGCAATGCCAAGTCAAGATAAAACAATTAAAACAGCTTAAAATGACACTATAACAAGTCAGCAATAAAATTTACAATAAAGTGCTTGCGATGATGGCGATCGACATATATCAAGATGGCGTCCTGCAGTTTCTCATACTAGTATGATGTGGCTACCTTCGGGCTGGCCCTCATCTCCATTGCTGATGGAGATGGTCGATGGTAAGTAGATGGTAAGTGGTGGTGGCTCCTAATTGAAAGCCTGGTGGAAGAGCTCCGTCTTTTTGTTTTAGAGGCCAGATTTTTCAACAAACCTGAGGTTTTTTCCAGGTTTGTGGAAAGGTCTCTCTTGTATGTTCATGGCTCCAAAATATTTCAAACACAACTCTACAGTTGCTGTATGTTAATGAACAATAATTATTCACAGCACCTCTATTCTACTTCCAGAGAAGTTACTGCTGTTTAGTGCACTGCTGAAAATATTCTAGAGCATCGAACAGCTAACACACTCTCTCCCTTTCTCTCACACACATACAAAGTTAGCACACTCTCTCCCTTTCTCTCACACACATACAAACCACTCCCCCAGGGGGTTACAGACTTCAGTAGTTCTAATTACACAGTTATTTGCATCTTTCACTTATCTCATTTCAAATATACACTGATCCTTTTTTAAGAACTGACTTCATTTTCTAAGAAAGAATGGATTACTTTCGAACGGCATTCCTACAGTAACAAAGCATCAATTATCATCCCATTCTAACGAACTAATTTAGACCATGGGAAAAGTCTTCAGACACCGCTGGCTCTTCGGCTTAGAACCAGAGATGAGAATTCCTTCCTAGAGTTGAATTCGACTGGCTTTCGAGCAAGGGAAATCTTTACCTTATATATTTTGAACAGTGGACGAATGCCAGCAGAGGAAATACTCTCACTTTTAAATGCAAGACAGTTTACAAAGTTACATTTTACAAAGCAAGGCAGCCAAACTGCACTAAAATTACAAGATCACCTTTCCAGAACAAAGTGGGAAAACATGGTGAAATTAAAATGCAGCAGCTGTAGCAATTTCTTGATGCAGTTTCTTCAGCAATCAGTTGAGGCAAACTAAGTCTCCAAGGGATAAATAGAGATCATATACATAATACAGATTGTGCACTAAGATGGACAGAATCCTGATTTTGCCTCTCTTTGGCCTCTTGTTTGAGTGGGCTTGACCCCTTCACCCCTGCTCAGCCTGGCGCTATTCTTGAATGAAAAAAAAAACCCTTGTATTTGTTCAGGGATGTACTGCAATTACCACTGGTGGCTGCTTCTACCATAAATAACTCAAATCTGTTTGCTGGCAGGACTCAAGAAATTTTCATTTCAATTAGAGCTTCATAAGCATTTAACATGGAGACAAATTAGCAGCAAGAGCACAGAGGTGTCTGTCACTTTCAAGTTGCACATGCAGGAGGCAGCCAGCCCTCGACCTGTGGCCTACTTTTCACACATCTGCGACTTCTTAGTAATGAAGAAACAAAGCTGCTTCCTCACTACAAGAAACAGAACTGCTGCACTGAGATTATCTATCTATGCACAGACAGATCACTGTAACTTGGTCTATGTCTGGTGTACACTAACTGTGTAAAAAGAAGAGATTGGATTTATCCCCCACCCTTCACCATTCAAGGGAGTCTCAGAGCGGCTTACAAACTCCTTTCCCTTCCCCTCCCCATAACAGACACCCTGTGAGGTAGGTGGGGCTTAGAGAGCTCTGACAGAAACTGCTCTTTTTCAAGAATAGCTGTGCCAGAACTACGGCTTGCCCAAGGTCATCCAGCAGCTGCAAGTGGAGGTGTGGGGAATCAAACCCGGTTCTCCCAGATTAGAGTCCGCGCACTTAACCACTACACCAAACTGGCTCTCTGGCTTAATTTAAACAAGTGTTTTTGTCTTTTCCATCTCTGATTCTCTATTACAACTTTTTTTAAAAAACAGATTTTATAAAATTATTTTCATAACTGTTTAATTTGTTGTTTTAGCATATATGTTGTCCTGAGAAAAGCTGTGTAGAAAAGGCAACATAAACATATTACTAATGCAAATATATGCCCAAGGAAGTTTCATTACTCCCCCCCCCAACTAAACATGCAAAACATTTTCACTGCTACCTTTGAAAAGGTATCTTAAACTGAACGAACATATTAATCCATAAATCTGAAATTAAAAGACCTCAGTAGTTTCCTAGTAATGGCTAACTCGAAATATTGAATAAATGTTGCAACTTTCATGGAAGTGAAAAAATCTAGAAAACTTTTAAATGCAAAACAGTCTACAAAGTTACAATTTTACAAAAGCAAGGCAAGGGTCTTTTTGAGAGCTGTGCATGCAGCCTGCAACCGCCCCTCTCCCTCCCTCCTGTTAGATTTAAAGGGCATTTCAGCTGGTTGGTGGGCCCTTTAAATCAGCTGAAGCCCTTTAAAATGAGCAAGAGGGAGGGGAGAGAGGTGGCCGGGTGGGCGGTTGCTCTTGAGGACGGGGGCAGATTGAAGCCCTGAGAAGTGGGGAGAACCCTTGCCTGGACCTGGGGGCTGGCAACCCTAATCACAGGTAAAAATCAGGTGGTGACTTAGGAACTAATAATGTAATTTATCTGAGTGAGGTTGTGCCACCTGTGTGTTTGTGGAAAGTTGACATCCACAGGAGCTTGCACTGGGAGAACATCCTCTCTGACTGGACCTGACCCGTTTCCTTTTTTCCCCCCAACCGACCCCTCTGCTGCACTTCTGACTCTGCAGGTATAGCCTGTGGGAACCAGGCTGCCCGCCATGTATTCCAGTCTGTAGGGGGCTGACCAAACATATGGGGGGGGGGGAGGTGCGACTCCCATACTTGCACTGGTCACTGCAATGGGTCCTGCCATGGTGGAAAAGGCTGGGATGAAAGGTGCTCCATAATAGGCTATTCTGCTGAGCCTGGGCTCTTGAACCAGTTGGGAAGGATTAAAGGTGTTTGGTGGGGCCGCAGGAAACTTACCGACCACTGCTGCCATGGTACCTTCAGCTGTGCTCCTAACTGCCTGTCTTTCCTCGCCCTCCCTTTCTGGCTGCCCAGAGACCTCCAGGGCCGACAGTAACGTTGGCGGCACTGATCCGCTTAAGCTTAGGTGATTCCCCAAGGCCTCGGGGGCACCTGCCTGCTCCTCTCCTTGTCTGAATGCTGAGACAGCGTCCCGCAGCCCTTCCCCTCTGCCCGAGACCTCAGGCGGGCATGGCTTGCCTTGATGAGGGTCCCTTTTTCCTAAGGGTCCCACGACCAGAGCCCTTTTTGAAGACTTTGAGGCCATCTTTAACAACTTGTCTTCTTTTAAAATACTCTTAACCTCTCTATTTTATTTTTATTTATTTTTTTGTAACTGAAGTAGAGAGTGGAGCTAGGCTCTTGTCAGCCTGGCTGCTTTGTTTTCTTATTGAAATTGGAGGAATATTAGCTCTTAACAATTGGCAGTCGGCAATGGCAGGACAGCACCTATGAATACAGAGGCTGGGCCCCTCTCAGACTTCCCAAGAACAGACACGGAGACTTAAATCAAGGTTAAAAAGATGATTCCGTTTACTCAACAGAAATAATATGAGTCATTCAGTTGTTGCACTATCATGCACGCAATTATACAGTTCTAAGAAATCAGACAGAGTTAAAGAGACGGTTGCATTAGCAGGAATATCGATGGTATCCGTTGGGGTGATGTTTACCTATACAGGAATCTGGCGAGGTCCTGCTGGAAGAAAGGAAGATATTCTGGGGCAAAAGGTAAGAAGGGCATGAATTCTGAACCAGCAGAAAACACGTGTCGGATCCCAGTGGGGCACCCAAGGGTCCGCGAGGAAGGACGAGAGGAAGGACAGGAGGAGGAGGAAAGGCAAGAGAGCGAGCAACTATTGGGGAGCTATATTTATTGGGGGGTGTCACTGGGGGTTGGCATGGTCTGAAACCTCCCTGGGAACGCCTATGGGTGGTCCGTTCTCTACTGCACATATCACTTACTTTTTCTTTGCTAATTCATACAGAAATTCCTGTGAGAATTAAAAAATTCCCCATTGACTTTCTAGGTATGGTTATAACTTGTATCCAAAGCTCTGTTAAACATCCAAAGAAAGTGCACACCTATAATTTTCAGCTGAGATGTATTAGTGTGCATTAAACACACAAAATTCCTAAACTTACAACTCTTTTCCCAATATTGCCTCCCGCCCTTTCAGGCATCATGTAAACAAAAGCTATGGTTGTATCAACTCTTCCAATACAAAGAATTAAGCTGTGTATCCCAGGGGACCCCGATGTGGTGCCCGTGGGCACCATGGCACCCACTCGCTCACAACTTTAATACCAGTAGCTCACAAAGTGGAATTTTTGCTCCCAAGACTCCCCACAGCTTAGAGGGAGCACTGGCTGCCACCACAGCATAAGGATCTGTACTGTGTTACTGAAGTTCAGCTGTGGCTGTGATGTGTGTATGTATCTCTTTAAGTGGCTGGCTTTCCATTGTATTGGATGTGTTTAACCTGAAAGAACGGGCAGGGTCGGTGACTATTGGATGATGTGATGTTGTTCTTTGCCCTCCACTCCTGGCGTCTCCTTCTACCGAATAAAGCTGTTCTATAAACAACGACTCAGTGTCCTTGCTCACAAAACGAGCCCGTGGAACACTACCGTGGCAATACACTGGATTTTATTTACCAGTTGATACACACACATCCAGAAATACTTAAAATTTTATACCAGATTATAATATCAGTGGGTGAATTATGTGTGAGTACAAGTTACCATGTGAAAGGATCCACGGCCTGCTTTATAAACCAAGTACCAGAGGTCTGATATTGTTTGTACAGAAGCTATTAAAGGTGCATATAGAGTGATCACATTACAAATATCAAATTGCAAAAGATATAAAAATTGACTGTAATTACAAAATTATGAAAACATCGACATCACAGTAGCAAGGATTAAGATCACAAGAATAGTCTTTTACAGCATTAGCAATTACATACATTAACAATTGCAATAACGCACAAAAATCCTTGCACTTGAAAAAAAATGCTGTGAAATGTGTTGTAAGAAATAAACAAGCTGAACAAGGACCCACAACAAGCCAAGATGCTCTCTTTTGCCATCTTAATAAGAGATGATGGTAACTGTCTCCAGACAAGTACCAATGGTTATCTGCTATGTTAAGGTTATTTGGAAGAAATATACTTCACTCATCTCAGGTCATTACCTGGAAGATTAGGTTATGGGGATTGGGAGAAGATACTTATCTCCAGCTAGTACAGAAGCAGGAAAAGGCTGCAACAAGGCAAAACCTTCATATGGACAGATGGAAAGATTTTTAAGGGTGCATGAATGAAGATGGAACAGTGATTTGCACAGGAAGCAGCCCTGACCTGGATAGCCCAATCTAGCCTGATCTCACAAGATCTGGGAAGCTAAGATGGGTTGGCCCTGGTTAGTACTTGGCTGGGAGACTACCAAGGAAGCCCAGGGTTGCTATGCAGAGGCAGGCAATGGCAAACCAACCCTGTGCGTGGGAGACAACGGTTTGAAAATGGTGAAGACTACCATTTTGGATGGGTGCCTTGTGGGTCAATCTGATGACTAATTATAAAGCTACAACTGGGTAAGGGAAAGCCAAATGACCAGTCACTATCTCACAACTTAACAGAGAGGTCGAGATTGCAAGACCAAATGCTTCTCTTAAGCTTCTTGGAAATTTATTTATATATATATATATAAATATATAAATATATAAATAAATAAATAAATAAAACGAATACCGCAAATTATCAGCTCTTCAGGTTGGGTGCGTCTACATACATGCATTGGGGAGGGGCCACAGCTCAAAAACACAGGCTCAATCTCTGGCCAACTGAAAGGTCTCAAAGAGCAGGGCTGGACGAGAAGGCGATGACAAAGACGAAGAGGAAGATATTGGATTTATACCCCGCCCTTCACTACCGAAGGAGTCTCGGAGCAGCTTACCTTTCACGTCTCCTCCCCACAACAGACACCCTCTGGGGTAGGTGGGGCTGAAAGAGCTCTGACAGAACTGCTTGTGAGAGAACAGCTCTGAAAGAACCTGTAACTGACCCAAGGTCACACCAGCAGCTGCATGTGGAGGAGTAGGGAATCCAACCCAGTTCTCCCAGATCAGAATCCACACTCTTAACCACTATAACAAACTGGCTATTTGCCAGGGAATCTGGAGTCCTGGTGTCAACCAAAATAGACAGTACTGGGCTAGATTGGATCTGACTTAGTAAGTGTGTGTTTTATGTGCTAATCTTCTGACTTCAAATAAAATTTGGTCCATTTCTATACAGTACTGTTGGTTTTTAAAGAAAACAGGTCAGGAGTAAGAGCATGGCAAAAGCTGCTGCCTCTCCGCACCCTTCCCCTTTCCCAATTAGAATGCCATGCAAACTGAGATGGAAGGGCAGAAGAGCCAGCATGGTTCGGGAGTGATACAACCTATTTAAACCCAGCAGGTTGCAGGTACCTCAGCAACCACACCTGGCTACAGCAGCAAGTATGGTTGCTAAGTATACTCGATCCTTTCTGGATAAAGTATAAAGTTAAGCAATATGCAATTCTTACAGAACTGATTAGTTCATTGGAACGAACATTTTTGATCTGCATTTCATGAGCTAACCATCTGCTTTTGCAATGGATATACTTAGATCTAATTACCTGATTCTACCAAGTTTGCTTATTTAAGGAGACTGACATCCCCCTATTGAAGATCCAGCATGAATAATCTTCTTTACTCTGTAAGCATTAGGGACAACTAACTAGCATGAACTAACCCAGATTAATGGACAGTTCTTTTTAAATTACTCCAGATTTACAAAACCACTTTCCTAGAAATGTCCCCCCCCTCCTTGGTTCTTTTTTCTTTCATTTCTCTTTAGTTAAGGCTGCAGGGTGTTTTGCTTTGAAGTATCTTAATCATTCTTTTAGCTGAACTTTGTGTCACATTAGTGGTACCAAAGGTACTAATTCTTAGGGTAACTAAAATTGATCATGAATTATGTGAACATACTGTTGTGCTAGTTCTGGCATCTGAACACCTACTTATCTGGTTTGGACTATTTCTTCTGCTTTTCTTTTTTGCAAGTTTGGGGGTTTTTTTAGTTGATTACTTGAAGCTGCATTAACAGATAATTTGCTGGCACTTACTGAACCACATCTGCTTCTACTGTGTATCTCAAGCCATCAAATTTGATCAGGCATATAAAGTAATCTATTTGGCTCATTTCTTTGTCATCTGTATTGACTGCACCTGATTCAGTTTTTCCTAGATTAATTTATGAGATTTAACAGGGTTGGGTACAAAGTAGTTGCTTCCATGCTGAAGATCTGCTCCTGTTTGGCATTCAAATCATAGGGGCTTTTTAAAAGCATCCACATGATGATGTCCCATGATCTCGCTGTATGGACAGTCCTAAGGGACAACTCCTTACAGAGGAGGCTGGCTGAAGAATGTAATAGATGAGGTTACAATAAGTACAGTAAGTATGAAGATACTGGGCCATGAAGGGCATTTTAAAGAACCAGAGATTGCTATTTCTCTAAAACAATTACCAATGTTATTCTTAAGAGGGGTGGAAAAGTGCTCCAATGGGACTGCAGGAAATGGGAGCTGTGCGGGGCTGAGTCAGGCAAAGGGCAGAGATGAGGGTGCTTCACTGCCACTGTGAATGCCTCTGCATTCAAAGCCGCAATGAGAGCTACATGGACAATTGTTCCTGGGTGGAAGCAGTCTCGATACCTCAAGATACTAATGAATTTTAATTTAAGTACGATTGTGGTTGCTCTGACCTGGATAGCCCAAGCTAGCCCGATTTCATCAGATTTCAGAAGCTAAGCAGAGTTAGCCCTAACTAGTGATGGGATAGGAGGCCTCCGAGGAATACCAGGGTCATGACGTGGAGGCAGGCAACAGCAACCACCTCTGAATGTCTTCTTGCCTTGAAAACCCAGTGGGGTTGTCATTAAGTCTGCTGCAACTTGACAGCACTTACCACCACCAAAACTGCGATTAATCAGAAGCAACTATGATTACTGGTGACGTAAGGGAAGAGTAACTAACTGACAATTCTGAAGCCAAATGACTGGTACAAATGCAAGACTCGGGTTTAATAGCATAAAGCAGTCGAAATAGTGGGGGGTTTTTTCATGTAAATACTGAACAGCAGCAGGGGGCTGAGCAGATTATCCCCCAGGAATCATCATTAGAGATGTCAGTGGTTTACAGCGCAATCCTAAACAGAGTTACATCCTTCTAAACCCACAGACTTCAGTTGATTTATAAGGTCTAAACTCTGTTTAGGATTGCACTGATAATTAGAATCTTATCTTAATATAATTCTCTTGATGTGTTGGCCATTTCCAGCTCTCCCATTGGCTGCGCAGTGTGCTCAATCAGCCATTGGCCCATCAACCGCTACTCAAGAATACCCGCATGCCGCTGGGTCCACTCCTCTCCCCCGCCCACTATCAGCCTGGACACTCTTCCCTCATAGAAAAATTGTCAAAATGGCTGTCTCTCCTGATGAAGACACTTCTGCTTGGCTCCTGTGGGACTAACTTTGCCCTCAGTAGCTCTTGCTAGGCAACCAAGCTTGGTTCCATCAGTAAAAAGACAAAGGAATGAAGCCCTTTCCAGGCCTTTGTGGGGAACTCATTGGGGCCAGTCCTGACTAGGGTTGCCAGCTCCAGGTTGGAAAATTCCTGGAGATTTTGTGCTAAAGTCTATGGAAGCCAGGGTTTGGGGAGAGGAGAGGCCCCAGCTGAATACAATGCCATAAAGTCCCCCCTTCAAAGCTGTTATTTTCTCCAGGGGGAGAGAGAGATCTGTTGTCTGGAGTTCAGTTGTGATACCAGGCGACACCACAGCCAGTGTGGCATAGCAGTTAGCGCTTCAGAGCAGGGTCTGTGAGACCCAAGTTCTTGCTGTGGAAGCTGAGTGGGTGATTTTGGACCAGTCACAGACTTTCAGCCTAACCTGTCTCACAGGGTTGTTGTGCAAGTCAATAGGGGGAGAGGAGAATGATATAAGCTGCTTTGGTCCCCATTGCAGAGAAAGACTGTACTTTTCCTCCTGGGGAACCACTGCTGCCAATCTCCAGGTGAGGGCTGGAGATCACTCAGAATTACAACTGCTCTCCAGATGGCAGAGATCAGTTCCCATGGAGGAAATGGTGAACTCTGTGTCCTTAGACCCTGCTGAGATGGCCCCCCTATGACAGCCAGTGTGACATAGCAGTCAGGGCTTCAGAGCACAGTAGAGGCTGCAGGTGGGGAGGGGGGAGATGGAAAGCTGAAGTCAAAGGGACAAATAAAGGTAGGATGATGGTTGGCTGGGAGGTAGAGTTGCCAACTCCAGGTTGGGAAATTCCTGGAGATTTGAGGGGTGGCGCCTGGAGGGGGTGAGGTTTGAGGAGGGGTGGGATCTCAGGTACAATGCCATAGATTCCACCCTCCAAACCAGCCATTTTCTCCTGGTGAACCATTGTTGCTAATCTCCAGGGGAGGGCTGGAGATCACTCAAAATTACAATTGCTCTTCAGGTAGCAGAGATCAGTTCCTCTGGAGAAAAATGTGGACTCTGTGTCATTATACCCTGCTGAGGTCACCACAGCAAATTGATGCTGAGTGCCCAAGGCCTTGGCACTCTCCCAGAGTCTCTTTCTAGAGCCCGTTGTATTTATTTCCACAACGGGCCTTATTCCTAGTCTAAAATAGTTGATGACGGCAATAGATTTCCTGTAATGTTAATATACTGAACCACCAAAACAAATGGTTGCAGCAAGGTTAGCAAACAGGAGTTTTGTTTTTAAACAAGAAACTCATATGAAACAAACAGATGCCAATCTTTTAGAACAGGGGTCCTCAAACTTTTAAAACAGGGGGCCAGTTCACTGTCCCTCAGACCGTTGGAGGGCCAGACTATAGTCTAAAAAAAAAAAAACAAACTATGAACAAATTCCTATGCACACTGCACATATCTTATTTTGAAATAAAAAAACAAAATGGGAACAAATACAATATTTAAAATGAAGAACAAGTAAAGTTAAATCAACAAACTTACCAGTATTTCAATGGGAACTATGGGCCTGCTTTTGGCTAATGAGATGGTCAATGTCCGGTTCCATATTTGTCAATGCTAGTCATAACAAGTGATGCAAGTGTGCATCAGTTAGTCTAGATCTGGTTGGAGATTTCAGATGTTATTTTGCGGGTAGGGAAGGTGCACCGGGGGGGGGGGGGTGCACGCGCAAGCAAGGCACCCTTGACGGGGCTATTTTCTTTCCCTCTCCGAAGAAACAAAGAACTCGGCATCCTCACAAACTTTTTAAGGCAGCAAGCCCCCAGCTGCTTCTCCCTGAAACTCCACTACTGCAGGCATCATGATGGGAAAGAGAAACCTCTCTCTCTCTCTCTCTCTCTCTCTCTCTCCCCCTCCGATTCCCAGCAGCACAAAAAGCCTCGAAAAAGACCCCCGCCCGGCTCTTGGGACTGGCGCAGGTCTCCTAGCCAGCTGAGAGGCCTCTCAGCCGGCTAGGAGACTTGGGGCCAGCCGGAGCGCCTGCCACCCCACACTTACCCCTCTTCCAGTCTTCCTTTTGCCTCCTCCTGGCTGACTGGAAGCAGGGGGGCGGGGCTTTGTCATGTGCGGATGACACCCAGCTCTATCTGTTGTTGGGTGGCCGGTCCGGCTCTACCCCAGATGACCTGGAGCGGGCACTGCAGGAGGCTGCGGGCTGGCTTAGACTGAGTCGACTGAAATTGAATCCTTTGAAGACGGAGGACCTGTGCTTGAGTCGGACCGGGTCGGGGTTGGGGCATCCACTTCCATCCTTTGGTGGGGCGCCATTGGTGCCAGCTCCGAGGGTCAGGAGTTTGGGTGTGCTCCTGGACTCCTCTTTGTCGATGGAGGCCCAGGTAGCAGCCACTGCCAAAGCAGCCTTTTTCCACCTATGGCTGATTAGGCAGTTGGCCCCCTTCCTCAAACGCGAAGACCTAGCTACAGTGATCCACGCAATGGTCACCTCATGTCTTGACCACTGTAACGCTCTCTACTTAGGGCTGCCCTTGTTCCAGATCTGGAGGCTGCAGCTGGTGCAGAACGCGGCAGCCAGGCTGCTGACGGGTCTCTCTTTGCAGGACCGCGTCCGGCCTGTGCTACAGTTGTTGCACTGGCTGCCTATTGCATACCGGATCAGGTTCAAGGTGCTGGTGTTAACCTTTAAAGCTCTTTATGGTCAGGGGCCTGCCTACTTGAGGGACCGCCTTTCCCCATACCGGCCCCAGAGGTCACTGAGGTCGGGCACTCAAAACCGCCTGACTTGCCCCGATCCAAAAGACGCCCGGCTGACTTGTACCAGGGCCAGGGCTTTCTCGGTGGCGGCTCCTTACTGGGGAACGAGCTCCCGGATGACATCAGGGCCCTGCGGGACTTAATGCAGTTCTGCAGGGCCTGTAAGACGGAGCTCTTCCACCAGGCTTTCAAATAGGAGCCACCATCGGGTGGAGAACTGACTAATAACATCGCCCTGGTCCTGTTGGTTGTACCCCTGTCGCCTCTGTCTGCCAGAAAACTCCGAAGTCGCCATCTTTTATAACTTTTGTAATTTTTGTAAATTTTGTAATGTCGTAATTTTAATCTAAGGTTTTATGGTTTTATGAACCTTTATGGTATCCTGTATTGTTAGCCGCCTTGAGCCGGTCCGCTGGCAAGGCGGGATATAAATTAATTAATTAAATGAATAATAAATAAATGTGGCCCGGGACAAGTCGGCTGCAATTTTTCCGCTGCTTTGTGTGCTGCTGGGAATTGGAGGACAGGCAGCGGCATACCCGGCGGGCCAGAAAAATGCCCTCGGCGGGCCAAATGTGGCCCCCGGGCCGTAGTTTGAGGACCCCTGTTTTAGATCATCCATTAAGTCTTTTTGGGTACTACTAATTAGACCACCAAAGGTGTGGCAATTATTATATCCCATAATCTATTCCTGGAATGTACTGGTTGAATAGTCAATGGCAGGTATAATGGTTAAGGGCAACTTGGATTCTTTATTACATTTGTACTCTTTATTACATTTGTATTAGCCCCTCAATGAAGCTTAAGGCCTTCTACACTTTAACAAGCGAAATTCAAGCATTTTTATAAAGGAAACTGGTTACAGCTGATGAATTTTAACATGGTATGTAATCTTACTAACAAAATATCTTCAGGATGAAATGCCATTGTGAATACCATTCCTGTTGATTCTAAGAAATAGTTGAAACACTGGAATTTTAAGGATGTGCAGAGTTACGTCACCCTGAAGTAAAGGACTGTATCTTGTTCTAATAGACACACCTCCCACTCAAGAGTCGGATTATTTCATTGTTCTACAGATATGGGCAAATATATCTAGTGGTATAAAAGCAAGAGCCATCTCAGATCACAGTTAGTAGACCTGTTCGCATGGTATGGACAACCTCACAGGCTACCTCCAAGGGACAGCTGACTGGAAAAAGTCAAGGAATATTTTAGATTAAGTAGTGACTCTGTGACTGGCCCTACAATAACATGGGAGGCTTTTAAAAAAAACCCCAAAACAAGCCAGAAATTACAACAGAGATTTCCAAAGGAGAATATGAGAGGCCAATTCTTTCTACAGGGTTGGATGCTATGATTCTGTTCCACTCATGGTGGCACCCTCCTCTGGTGCTGGATCCTTTCTCCAGCAAGAAGAGGCATATGCCAATGGAGAAAGGCTGCAGCTAGAGCAGGGGTGGCCAAACTTGTTTAAAGTAAGAGCCACACAGAATAAACATCAGATGTCTGTCTGAGATCCACAAGACATGAACAAATATTACACAGTTTTATTGGAAAACTAGGAATAAGGCCCATTGTGGAAATAAATACAATGGGCTCTAGAAAGAGGCTCTGGGAGAGTGCCAAGGCCTTGGGCACTCAGCATCAATTTGCTGTGGCAACCTCAGCAGGATACAATGACACAGAATCCACCGTTTTCTCCAGGGGAACTGATCAATGCCATCTGGAGAGCAGTTGTAATTCTGAGTGCTCTCCAGCCCTCACCTGGAGATTGGCAACAATGGTTTCCTTGGCCGGGAAGGCGGGATAAAAATAAATTTCCCAGGAGGGAAAGTGGTCTTTCTCTCCTCTCCCCCTTTTGACTTGCACAGCAATCCTGTGAGGTAGATTAGGCTGAAAATCTGTGACTGGTTCAAAATCACCCACCCAGCTTCAACAGCAAGAACCTGGATCTAGAAGACCCTGCTCTGAAGCACTGCTTGCCATGCCTAGGGTACCCAACCTCCAGGTAGAGCCTGAAGATCGCCAGGGATAACAACTGAACTTCAGACATCAGATCTCTCCTGGCCAGAGAAAATAACTGCTTTGGAAGGTAGACTTTATGGCATTCTGTTCAGCTGAGGCCTTTCCCCTCCTCAAACCCTGACTCTACCAGAAAATCTCCAGGAATCTCCCTATTTGGAGCTGGCAACCCTAGTCAGGACTAGTCCCAATGAGTTCTTTACAAAGGCCTGTGAAGGGTTTCCTTCCTTTGTCTGAACCAAGCTTGGTTGCCTACTGTGGCAAAATGGGCTCCAGTTTACAACTCAGTTGTTCGCCTTCTACCCTCGTCCCGTGGGCATATCTCACTTCTTAAGTTCCCTGCCACCAGTCAGTGAAGTGTCATTGCCTTTTTAGAGGGACAGTGAGACCCCTGTGGCCAAATCTCCCTATTTGGAGATGAAATCCCCAATCTTTGGGGGATCCCTGGTAAGTTGGCAACCCAAGGGTCTGGGCTTTCCTTGCTTCTCTGGGCTACCCACTCCCTTTGGTATTGTGGAGAGCGGGGGAGACTATGGGGTCAGAGCACAACCCAGATTATTGGTCCAAACAGAATGATTTATTTTGGTATTTACAAAATTATGGAGCAGGTAACTGCCATTTCGTTTCACCTACCAACAGCCACTGAGGTTAGAGTTGAACCTTATGGGGGAAGATTTTAAACAAACCACAGGCAGCAGCCATCTTATAAACACAGGTAACTGCCATTTCGTTTCACCTACTAACAGCCACTGAGGTAACAGTTAATCCCTCCCACCCCCAAGCAGGGATGCCGGAGAAGCGTCTTCGTCAAGAGAGAAAGCCATCCGCCAGGAATTCTGACGGCACAGAGGCTGAAGGAGTGGGCAGGGAAGAGGAGCAGCACCCAGCCAATGCCATGCGAGTATTCACAGCCAGTGGATAGGGCCAGCTTCTGATTGACATGCCAGGGGACCAAAGGCTGGGGTGGCGTGTGGAATGTTCAGCCGCGTGCCACCACCAACAGAGAAATATGTTTAAGAGAGATATGCAAATTTGCTTTTTTATTAACATTAAACGAGACTGCCAGAAATAATAACAAAAGGGCACAAGCAAATATTGATGATGATTTTATTCGTCCAATGATATTTATTTGTTTGCTAATGATATTTTGCTTCCCCAGCCACCCTGCTGGGAGCCGCACAATACGTGTGAAAGAGCTGCATGTGGCGCCTGAGCCACGGTTTGGCCACCCCTGAGCTAGAGGAAAGCTCAAACACCAGCAAAATGGAATCAGAGTATCCATACTTATACCCAGAGTATCCATACTTAAACTTTGTTGGTCTTAAAGGTGACACTGGACTCAGACACTGGACTTCAGACCAGCATGGTTACCCACCTGTATCAAACCCAACCCGTATAACTTTTACTCGAACCTTCAATTTCAAACAAACTTGCTTTAAATTGCAAACAAAAGGACTTCACAATGAAGCTGACAGCACTGTTCTCCCTTCTTTCTATTTTTATCTTCATAACTACTTGGGGGGGGGGGGGGAGAGAGAGACTGACCGACTAGCTCAAGGTCACTCAGCAGGCAGGTGCAAAAGTTTACTTAGCAATAGAAATAATTTATAAATATAAATAAATAAATAAACCACAACCAAGCGAGGCCAGGAAATGCTTAAGGAACTGTGCTTCAGATTGTGGTTTAAAAGAGCAAAGGGAATACGCTTGATGTATAGACATCAGGCTGCTCCCTACTCAACTGTGAAGTGTTCAGGCATTTGTTTAACATTAATAACATCAAATTAAACACCAATCAGGGAGGCAGGAACAAAGTCGTCCACTTTCCTGTCTCCTTGGTGGGAGTCACCCAATCTCTCCAGTTCTTTTCCTGCCTCTTGGGAGAGCAGTGTAGAATAGTCTGTGCCTAATCTAGTTATTCCTATTTCAATACTTCACTTATTTACCTTCTTTTCCTAAATCTTACTCCTCCTTTTCCTAAATCTTATTCCTAATCTCCTTTCTGTCGACCCATTCTTATTTTCCCTTTGTCTGCCCTGTCTGGAGTGCTCCCACAAGAGACAGCAGGAGAAGACTTCTGGAATGGGACACCAGAAACTCTCGGCTGTGCCAGCCTTTTTCTCAAGAGTAAGAGTGTGTCATTCTACTGCTCTTAAAATGTCAGATTGTGAGGGCAGTGATGGCTTCCTTGACAAAGGAGAGTTACAAGCCCCCCCAACGGTCCCGCCTCAACTGCTGGCAAGACTGCAGCAAACACAGCGGGAACCACTTCTAAAGCCATTCCTGGGAAGAAGAGAAACAAAAGTCAAAAGCATGGCAAAAAGAGGCACCATTCCTCCTTTCCCTTGGAATAGGTAGAAGCCATGTCTGAGCCAATCGCTAGGAGACACCTTGACCGGAAAGAGGTTGCGGAGTGGGTTTCCCCACCTCCACAAGCCATGTAAAGGGAGCAGGACCCAGGGAAAGCCATCCAAACCATCCTTCAAGTTATGCAACAGTGGCACTGGCAACCAGGTCAGCATCTGATAACAATGTAACGGGTCTACCTGTGAGTAATGAGCAGGAATTGGTGCCCTCTATGTTTTCTCATGAATTTATAACCTTGCTAAGACAAACCATGAAAGAGGAGATTGCCAGTTTTTGCCAGATGGGAGAAGGAAAACCTAAACCCCACTCTAGTCCCTCTGCCACCAGACAAGGGTAGGCAGAAGAAACAATTCTTAATAGAGGGAAATCCAGCTGGCCCACTAAATCAGTGCAGAAAAAAGGAGAGAGATCACTCTCAGTGGGACGCAGACATAATTTCAGATAGCAAAGCAGAGGAGAGGGAAGAAGGTGAATTCGTCTCTGATGAGGAAGAGGATAAGACAGAAATTCTCAGAACAGTCCATAAGGTTCTTCTTTAAATCAGAGGACTATCACCTTCTTTTCAAAACCATGGCAGCCTTAGAGCTGCAAGAGAGCCCATTAGGAGAGGAGACAGATCATCCTATAGCGGAAGCTAAGGTCAGACCCAGAGAGAACAAATAATTCTTTCCTGGGTCTTGGGTAATGGAGAAAGCATTCCCTTTCCCAGAATTTTTTGAGAAGCAGTTAAAGGCAGAATGGGTGAAACCTACAGCTAACAGGCAGTTTCCTGGGTTTATCAAGAAACTTTACGCATTGCCATATTTCACTAATCAGTTTTTTCAGGTTTTTTTTAGTTGTTGCTTCAGTAGCAGCATTGCAGTAATCAGGACTCCTACCTGAAGATGACAAGGGCACAACCAGAAACAGCATGGACAAAGTCTGATTTTGCCCTAAGAAACGCCCACAAAGCCACCACAACGGCCACGTAAATATCTGGATTGGATCCTGGATCCAAAACACCTTCCCTTGGGACAAATTGGTCATCTTGGTCCACCAACGAAGGCTCATCTTGATTTGTAGTGGTACCTTCAATGATATTTCCATTCTCAGGGCAATGGAATTCTGAAACAGGCGTAGAAATTTCTGTAACTGTCTGGAGTGGGACCTCCCCCACTGAAGGGTGTCGAAGGCAGCCACCATAAGCCCCATCATTTTGGTCAGTATGGATAAGGAGGAGGGCTGTGCTTGAATAATTTGTGTGGCTATCCCTCTGATTTTCTGGGCCTTGGAAACTGGAAGGTATAGTTTGGAGATGCACTTGTCTATTATGATACCCAGGTGTTCCAGATGTTGAGAGGGCATTAAGGAACTCTTCTGCCTGTTTACATCAGGAACCCGAAATCTTGTAGAGTCTGCATGGTCACATCAATGTCTCTGCGTGATTGCTCCTTTGACGGTGAATGAATCAAGAGATCGTCCAGGTACGGATGAATGTAAATGCCCTTCTTCCGGAGGTACACCACAGAATGAATCAGGGTCTTTGTGAAAACCCGTGGTGCAGATGACAGGCCGAAGGGGAGGACTCTGAATTGTAAGTGGGTGTCTCCCACACAGAAGTGTAGAAATCTCTGATGCTGGGGAAAAACTGGAATGTGGAGGTACGCTTCCATCAGGTCTATTGAGGACAGGAACTCCCCCAGTTGTAGGGCTTCTGCAATGGACCTTAGAGTTTCCATGTGAAAGTGCCTGATTTCGACAAATTTGTTTAAGAATTTCAAATCTAGGATTGCCCTCCAGTCCCTGTTCTTTTTTGGGACTGTGAAAAATATGGAATATACCCCTGTCCGAAGTTCTTCCGTGGGGACATGTTCTACAGCCTTGATATGGAGCAAGTGCTGTGTTGCGGCAGAGGTCCTTCCCTTTTTTGCTGGGTTTTTATGCATCGGAGAGATGATGAAGCATTGAGGCGGATTTGAGTGGAATTCTATTTTGTGTCCCTTTGTGATCACATCTAGGGTCCATGAGTCTGAATGGGAGGTTCACTACTGTTGACTGAAGAAAAGTAGGTGACCTTCTACTGGTGGATTCGGATAGTCATGCTTTGGAGGATTTGGGATCTCCGCCTTTATCTGGTCTGTTTCCGGCATGTCTGGGAAATCTATTGTTGTTGTTGAAGCCTCCTCAACTAAAGGGCTGCTTGTTGGAGCTCCATGAAGGTCTATAGTCCTAACAAGGTCTGTAAGAGGCATTGTAGGGATGAAAGGAAGAAGTTGCCTGTCTTTTGTCTCCTGTTCTGATCATCTTAGGTAAAGCCTTCTTCTTGTCTCTGGTTTCCACTAGGATTTTTTCTAAGGATTCCCCAAACAGCTTATCTCCTTGAAAGGGATATGCCGAGACCATGGCTTTGGATTGATAGAATGCTGGTCAGGCCCTCAGCCAGACTGTGTGGCAGGCTGCTGCTGCTGCTGCTGTGGCCATAGCCCTGGAACACCACAGAGTCCAGAGTGGTGTTGGCTGTGTAGGAAATTGCTTTGAGTAACCTATTTGCTCTTTCAAGCAACCTGCAATTGTTTTCAGGAAACATCTGAATCCACACTATAGATCCACACTATAGATGTTCTGGATACTGTGCTGCAGAGGAAGCCTTGATCACCGTGGCATTGGCTTCATGAGACTTGTGAAGGGCAAATTCAGCTCTTTTGTCAAGGTTGTTCCATAAGGTGCCATGACCGTCTTCGGAAACCAGGCCAGAAGACTGCAGTGCTGCCACAGGAGCATCCACCACAGGTACCTTTAATAGATCTGAAGCAGATGTATTTACTGGGTACAGCTTCCTGGTTATGCAGGGAAAGGGTCTACTTGTTAGAGGTGAGACCCACTCAGCTTTCACCTTCCTGACGTAGAACCCAGGGAAGGGGAACGCTGTTTCAGAATTGTCACCAGGAGGGAACATTTTGTCAGTAATTTCAGATCCCTCCTCTTGTTCCTATAGGTTAGGAGGTTTAGACCCCGATTTCGGGTCGCCCTGAATGTGAAGAGCTGACAGGGTTTTAGACAGTAGAAAGTGAAAGTCCTCAGGTTTGAAGAAATGAAAGGACTGATCTTTTGCTATGTTGAACTAAGGAATGGGTACCTCTTCATCCTCTGAATTAGAGGAGAATTCTCCTTCCTCCTTCTCAGTGGAGACCCGAGAGAGATCATCTCCCTCACTATATTGAGGATCCTGGCCATAATGCCCTCTAGGAAGGCTTTTTAAAGCTGCTTTAGTAGGCCAGCTGCCCCTTTCTTCATGCTGTCTGGGGTGAGGAGAGGGGGAGGGAGAGGATGAAGACCTGGATCTGCGTGGGCTGCGGGCCCCTGTCCTGCCATCACACCCGGGGGGGGGGGAATCATCCCCGTCTATGTTACCGGTCTGCTGGTCGCCGTCGTCCTCTTTTCCATGGGCAAAACTATCCTGGATCATCCGGATTTGATCCCCCCCCCCACTATGACCCGAGGTCTCAGGGTTTACAGTGTGTGGGTTTGGCCACTGCTGGCCACCCCCATCTTGTTCTGATATGCGGCAAGATTGCTCAAAGATGGCCGCCACCGATGGCACAGGCTCTGTCACTCCGTGTCGGGCCTTTTTGGTGTGCTTTTTCATGCCGGCGCCGCTGCATCCTTCTCCCTGGGAGTCCTCTGCCGCCACAGCCCATTTTCGCGATGCGCAATCACGCCGCCCATCTGGGAGCCCCCTGAAGCCATTCCCTCTCCAGGAATTGATCTGTTGGCTTCTCCCCTCAAGGCTAGTTGCCGGCCAGATCTACCCGGGCCTCAGAAGGGCAGCGGTAGTCAGATGCCCCCCCATTGAGTTGGGGAGGGGGAAGGGAAGAGAGAGAAAGGAGGAAAGGCTTTTTTTAAGATAGAGAAGAAAGATTTAAGTAGAAATGAAGTTATCTAAAATAAAAGAAATAGGAATAGGAATGGGTGTTGAGGAGAGTCAACACACAGCTGCTCTCCCTACTGAGGCAGGAAAAGAACTGGGCCTAGGGTGACTCCCACCACAGGAAACAGGAAGAAGTTGAACTTAGTCCTGCCTCCCTGAAGATGGATGGGAATCACCCACAAGATGGCCTCCACCTCAGAGGGAGAATGGGGTATTAATTACAGAAAGAAAGGCTTACTGTCATATTCAGGAACATGTCCAATTTATTGCTCATACTACTTTGGACACAGCTGATGGTTTACTGTTTAAAAATGATGCTAATGTGCTAGAGACAGGGCTCATTTCTTAGCAGGAGCTCCTTTGCATATTAGGCCACCCCCCCCAATGTAGCCAATCCTCCAAGAGCTTACAGTAGCCCCTGTAAGAAGAGCTCTGTAAGCTCTTGGAGGAGTAGCTACATCAGGGGTGTGTGGCCTAATATGCAAAGGAGCTCCTGCTACGAAATGAGCCCTGGCTAGAAAAATTGTATTACGAATTCATCTTCTCACTTTGAATATAATAGGTTATTGTCTTTTTGCGCAGCACTGGGATCATTTGGAAGAAATGTATATGTACTGTTATACAGCAAGAAATGTAAAGAGGGAAACCGAGATACCTGAATGTATAACTGAATACTTCAGAAACAAGTAACCCCTTAAATAAAAAGTTTGATGGGTGGTATTTCTCATCTGTAATTCTATAGCACACAAAGATGTCTGCCTCTTCAAAGGCTGAGTTTGAACACATTATAGAAAACATTCCTAAAAGTTAATTATCGTTAAAAAGTATTGGCGTTGTGCCCGTTGGTAATTTCTCTTTACCCTAACATTTTAACTGAGCAAATCTAACAAAGCAGAGTGTCAATGAAACAATGTTCAAAGCTGATACATTTGTTTTAATAAGGAGCCTTCAGCAGAAGTTATAATTTTAAATCAAAATCTTTTTCATGTTAAATCTGAAGTGTAATAGTAGCCAGACACAGTAAGCGCAGCCGAAGCTAGGCATTTTCATGCACTAAAAGCGAAAGGCAGATTTCAGCAACTCCCCCCCCCCCCCCAAAAAAATCCCAGTCTCAATTCTTGCGTAGTAAGGTTTCTTTCTTTGGTCATCTGCCAGTTCCATAAAATAACCTGGAGCAAAGCGTTCCCCTTTTCTTGGGCCCCTCCCCTTAAGCAGCCCTAGGCGGCCCTGTCTCATATGCTTTTCAAGGCATGCTAGACAGCGTAGCAGACTTTCTGGCTCCACATCCATTGTTTTGCATGGCTGCATTACTCCTTATCCAGAGAATGGATTAGCATAAGAATACTGTCTTCCCCTTCAGTAAGTAATCTCTTCCCCCCGCCCCCTCCTGCCATCCCCTACAGACAAAACACTGAAGGACTTTGGGGATAAAATGTTAAAAGCAATTTTTTTCTGTTTGGTGTTCTCTAGGACTCTAAAATGCTAAGTAACTGAGAAGAAGGAAGCCCAGGAATTCTTGTTCATGCAGATAGCAAGAGAAAGAAACCCTGACATTAGAATTTTCAGTCCACCTGGCATAATACAATTTACTGCGTATGGCAGACGTATTTTTACGATAAATTAACCAGGATATTTAAAGGCAACATTCTGAACTGAGTCTGGATATGTTCCAAAGGAGTGGGTAGTTTCACGGGTCTTTCAGGATCCCCAATATTAACCAACACAAGATATGACCTCATTTGTTTTCATTTTTTTAATTTGCGGAATTAGACGCTGGGTAAGTACTTTTTAAAAAAACTTTCCAGATATGGCAACTACAGGGATAAGCTTTTAAAAAAAATCTAAGCACACAGCAGAATTTATGAATCCCCAAATCCAAATATTTGGCTTAATTAAGACGTTTAATGAGATTCCCTGCAGCTCATGTTTCAGAAAAGACAAATGGGCAGAGGGGAGTGTGCCCATGTGTTTGCTTAGAGAAGGGCAGCTGCACCTAGAGGAAGGGGAGAGTCACAGGGCACATGCAACAGCAGCAATGCCACTCAAGGACCTCTCCTTGCTGGCTGTGCAGCAGGGCCAGTACAGTGCTACGTACAGAGGCCATTTGATTGCTGAGCAATGGATTTTAAGGAAGCCCTTTCTGCTCCTCAGACAGACAACCATGAGAGCTCTGAGATAAAATGCAGGGAGTTACAGTTAAAGTCAGGCTTCCCTGCTTTGGTACTGGGCCTTACCAGAAGATTAAGCATATCAGTGCACTTCGATATTTTTCTTAATTATAAATCATGCTTAAGTAAACTAAAATAATTTTAAGCAAGGGAAACTGTGACACACACACACACACACATCTCTCTCTCTCTAAGGTTCTATGAAGGAGGTCCATACAAACATCTATTTATTTTTCCCCAAATAAAAGAATGGCTGCTGTGCTTTCTGGAATAAGATGGAGAGAAGACAGCACTGTAAAAATATTCCTAATACTAGATGGGTCAAACTTCTACTAACTGGGATCCCCTTGAACATACTACAGCAGGGGTGGGCAAATTGTGGCCCAGGGGGCAAATTGTGGCCCAGGGGCCACATGCGGCCCGCCACAGAGTTTTTTGCAGCCCGCCAAGACAGTTGGCCATGTGGTGTGATAGGGTACATTTGTCTCATTAAAGTGATTCTAAAATTAAATGTACTTGCAGCTACAGATGATATGAAATTAGCACAATAAATGAATTGAATAAAACTACCACTATTTTATTTAATTTATATTTATTGATTTTTATGATACAATTTATACCTTTTCTGAAATGCAAAGTTAACTAATGAATGCAATCATTTTAAAAGGTGCGGCCCACCGCTAACCTCCGCTCCCACAAAGTGGCCCCCGAACCAAAACAATTGCCCACCCCTGTACTACAGGCATACAGAGACCCTTGTAATGTACAGTATGCCCTTGCATTACTGACTCTGCCTGTTGTAATGACCCTAGGCTCTTATAATTAGTAAGACCTATTGTAATACATAGTGGAAGTATGTTATTTTAGAATTCTCCACAACATACCAAGAACTGGCAATCATAATTAATAAAGTGAATTAGCTCAATTGTACAAAACAAATTAATCCACCTCACTGTTTCAAAACCACAATAAACACAGCGCCGTGCTCAAACTTCTAACCTCACATTTTACACAGACTGGGAGGGAGGTTACAGAATAGCATGAATAACTGTCCACACAAATTTCCTTAAGCTTAACAGAAGCAAAGATATTCCAATGTCAGAAAGATATTTTGTTATTTGACTACAAAGAGTATAAGGAAGCTATTTTTAAAGAGGAATGCACACACACAAAAAAACCAAACAGAAATTTCTGGACACCTTAAAGACTAATGAATTTTTTCCCCCAGCATGTTTGCAGACAAGAGCCCACTTTTACAAAAGCATGCTCTAGTCCATGAAAATTTGGAGCTAGAATAAAAATGTGTCAATAAAGTATCATAAGACGCACATTTATTTTTGCTGCAATGGATTAACATTACTGTCCCAGTGAAATGAAATACTTGAAACTTGTTCAAAGTTTTGTCTGTCTAGTATATTGGGGGCTTGTGGAAGGGGGGCAGACAATGGCAGATAAAAAGAGGAAAGTACTGAAACTTCACATCTAGTGTGAGTTCAGTTCCTAAAGGATCCTGATTGGTTAGGGGACTCACTTCAAAAGGCTGTTTGCAGACAAATGGTTGATTTCAACATCCATTTGAAAGCACAGAGAAGGCAAACAAGGCTCTATGTACTTTAAGGGAGCCTAATTTGTTATGGGTTACACCACTACGGACATATTCTTCCCTAAGAATCCATTTCCTAGAGTTCAAACAATGCAGTTTCTAAAACATCTCTAAAGTAAATCTTATTAATCTTTCAGTGAGTGGTCAAAAGCAGAGTGCAAAGGTAATGTTTACACTTCAACAGTAACAGGTTCTTATCTCCCTTTAGGTTAAAAAAAAGTGTTAAAATAAGGCTCTTCAAGTACTCCCCACACAAATGAGAATTAACCCCCAAATGCTCTGACAATGTTTAAGAATCATGCATGTCTACAAATGCAGGAAACTGAAAAACTGCCAGCAAGAAATCTCAGGAAATTTGAGGCGTGATACAGTGAGTTTGGAAAGGGAAGACGACGGGATGCAACTCTTTCTGGAAGAAGCAAGTTTACAGTGGACAAGCCTGAAAGATATACTTGTGTATTCCATCTTCACCTGAATCCTCTCCAATGGTTTCCCTTTAAACTATTTTTTTAAATTATTTATTGAAAATATTTGTATGCCTGACTTTCTCCCAACCATCTCTGGACCCAGGTTTTGAAACGGAATGTCCAGACTCCAAAGCTAACACCATGGCATGAGACCACTACAGGAGAAATAGTTTCATTATCCATATGCAAGCCTTGGGCTCATCAAAACGAGGACACCAGCTGGACGGACAGCGATAGAACACTTGAGAAAGTGCTCGTCTTTCAGTGGAGTCAAGAGCAGGCAAATATTGCAGCTACCCCAAGCTATTCCCAGAGGCAAGAACACTGCGGCAGCCCACACACGCTTTCTTGTGTTCTGCCTCAAGAGGTGGAAGATGCAAAGGAGGAAACTTCTGCTGTCTTTCGCTCAGCCCTTCACCAGTCTACAACTAGTAGGAGCAAGTGAATGCAGCGGTGCTGAATTTCATACAAGATGCTTTCGAATATCTAACTAGCAAGGGTAGAAGTAGGGTTATCACTATAAGGCCACCCACAGACAGTGCGGTGCTTAGCAGTACAATAATCAAACAGGACCACCCAAAGACAAATGGGTGCTTCTGCACACTTTGGCAACTCTTCCCGACATGCAGAAAATATTAGTTTTTGTAAGAGACCCAAATGCCCTGATGAGATCTGAGCATGCTCACAGCCCTCCAGAAGACACAGAACACCACCAGAAAATGTTTAGCTAAACAGGCAGCAGGGATAGGAAACTAGTCTGCTGAAGCTACTAACTTGTGGTATTCTGGAGAGCACTAGGCATGCATTCCCGTACCCAAACTGTTACTTTCCAAATTCTCCCACAGCGCACATGAAAGAGTACTTGCACAGCTGACGTTTGGGGCTAAACAAGACGCTTCTTTCTCATCTTATCCTGAACCTCAGTTATTTAGTGTAACTGTGCTACAGCGCTAGACTGCTGAGGTTCAGGGCTATGTGTGCAGAAAGCTATTTATCTAGCCCTGGAGCTTGGCAGAGTCACCAAGGTAAAGGTAAAGGCTTCCCTTGCTCGAAAGCCAGTCGAATCCGACTCTAGGGTTGCAGTGCTCATCTCCGTTTCCAAGCTGAAGAGCCAGCGCTGTCCGAAGACACCTCTGTGGTCATGTGGCTGGCATGACTGGAAACCGAGGTGCTTGGAACGCTGTTACCTTCCCACCAAAGCGGTACCTATTTATCTACTTGCAGTTTCTTGCTTTCAAATTGCTAGGTTGGCAGGAGCTGGGGCCAGAGCTCCCTCTGTCACACGGCACTCGGGTCCCGAACTGCCAAACTACCAACCCTTCCAGTTTGCAGTTCAGTGTCTTAACCACTGAGCCACCGTGGCCCAGTGTCACACAACGGCGCTTTAAATAAAGAAACGAAGAAATCCCTACCCCTGTGGTTCCTTCACAGCCCCTTAACTTGTAGAATTTAACACTCGGTTATGTTTCTAGACTCTGAAATTTAATTCATTTGCATCCCAACTTTCTCCCCAATGGGGACCCAAAGTGGCTAACATCATTCTCCTCACCCACGTTTTATCCTCCTCATGACACAGTGAAGTAAGGTTAGGCTGAGAGATTGTGACTGGCCCAAGGTCGCCCAGTGAGATTCCATGGTAGAGTGGGAATTCAAACCCAGGTCTCTTAGACACTAGCCTCACACTCTTAACCACTACTCCATATTCATACTCTCTGGTCAAAGCTAACACAAGTGTGGCAATGAAGGCTGATTTTTATTTATTTATTTATTTATTTGCAGTTTTGAACCTGGGCAGAGCGGGGGAAACAATCTGGCACTGCTTTAGGACCTGGTTTGCAAGCAAGAGCCTTGAAAAGCTTCAAGGCAATGCTGCTGGTTTCGGAAGACAGATGATGTCTGAACACTAGCATTGCCTGCCTTTTCCTCACGCTGCCCAGTGTGCGTATTCATAATGAAATGGGTATTACAAACACACTGGATATCTTCAGTATCCTGAGAAGAAACTGATCCTAAAACATAGATGCACCTGGAACTTATCAGTACTTTTGGAAACAGGGATCACAGACCTTTATAACCAAGACTTGAACAATAAAATATCACACAGAGGAATGCCATGCAAACCCTATTGACAGTGAAAATGGTGCGTTTCAGTGCAAATCAGTATACAGGACTGCTGCAGTTATAACACTTTCCATACTCCTAAACACTATTATGGGATTTGGGAAAAGCTATATGACTGTGCTAATTCCCCCAGCTCCTTCTCCAGGGGTGGAATGGGAGGCCAAAATGACTCTCAAAAGGACCATTCCCCTCCCTTTAATATGCCCCCTACCCAGACAGAAGGCCAAAGAGCTGGTTGGAGGGAAAGGCTGTGCTGCCATGCGCCTTCTCACCAGCTCCACCGCAGGGGCAAATGGGGGCTCAGGGACTGAGAAGGGCAGAGGCCCACCGGGATCTTCCCCAGGAAGCGCCCAGTCTGCCTTTGTCCTCTTTTCTTGTGTGCCCCCTCACCCATGATAATGTGTGCCCCCCTCACCCATGATAATGACAAAACCATTAACAACAATAATTTGGGTGAGCCTGTAAACCATGATCTGAAACCAGTTTGAAGTAGCTCTCAAATCCTGGGCTACAGACTCACGCTGATTATGAACATTAGCCGTAGTTAATACCAGTGCAGACATAGGTTTGGCTGCACTGAAGTGTTTCCACAGAAGGGAGGATTTCTGCCAGCAGAGAACCACATTCTTGCCTGCCTGCTATCCTCCTCCTGATCTCAGACTTGTTGCTACATTATCACTTTTGAGAAACCCCTCCTGAAGAAGTGCGTATAAGATTTTTGGATTGCATTCCATGGATATGTTTGTTTACATCACCCCCTCAAGGAGAAGAAAAAACATTTTCTTCCCAATATGGAGCTGCATCCACAAATGGACTGCCTACTGGAAAACTGAACATCAACTCAAGCAGATGAGGGGACCTGATTGTTCTGCCCACTGGATATAAAAAGAAATAAACTTCAGTAAAATTATTATAAGTCCATCGTTTTTTTCTCGGCATTACCTTTAATTAAAGAGCAGGACCGTGCTGTGTGGTTGGTATTCTGCAGACTGGTTTCATCTGTATTTCCACTTCATCAATTCCAAAGTAAAGTTGTAACAATGCATATTTCTTTAAGTCTGTAAGACAGGAAAGGAATCAAACTAAATTTCAAGGAAACTTTCTCAGCAAAAGAAATGTTATACTCGCTTCTGCTTATATAGAGCGTTTTCTTGTGTACATGGGCCAGGAGTCACAGTTTTGAACTGTAGACCACTTTGACTACAGTGGCAGAAAGACAGTTTATAGAGACAGAAAATACAGACATAAGTAAAATGGGGAATCTTCTTTAGAAGCTGAAAGCATTTTTTTAAGCAACTTGCTATATGCTGTAAGAGGGGATGGAGGGAGGGTTCCTCTGTGCAAAATTTTAAAAAAATGTAGTAGGCCATACCCTGACATCGACAAAACCAGTGCACAGCCAGGAAGTACTTCACCATATCAATGTATTTTTTCACAGGTTCAGTATTCATAAAAGGCAGACTTCTACTTTTTTTTAGAAGTTACTAACACAAACTATTCACATTGAGAATATAATTCTTTCTGAAATATCTATGTTAGCCTAGGTCAGGCTGGGAAATATCTTAGGCATCTGAATGCCGAGACTCCTAAAAATGCTGTCACCCAAGTATTTATACACTCTCTTCTCAGCTAACTCCTAACAAAATGTGATGTTTTTCAGTTCTGCCTTTAAACAAACGATTGCTGTAAGTAAGAAAGCCGAATAAATTGGGGAGTGGTGTCATTTCCATTCTCTCCCCTGGAATGCACAGAAAGAGAATTATGAGGAAGTACAGAAAGAATTGGGGTCAAAAAGGCTTTAAAATAGAAGGGAAGTTTTGCCTTCTGGGTTGGTGTTAAAAAATGGCTTGGTAGAACTACTGGCTTGCTGTGGAACCTGTACCACTTGGGGCAGGGGCACTCTGGGAAATAGGTTTTGCCTAATGACAGCAAAGGACTCCCGGGAAATAAAGGCATCAGATCTAAACTCCTTCATTACATGGACACTTCTGCTTGTGCAATGGGGAGGGAGCTGTTTCAGCCAGCTCCCACTTGAAGCTGCAGAGAGAGACCACACTTCACTGCATGTCATGTCACTCCCAAGGGTCCTCTGACCCTTTCAAGGGTGAAAAGGGTCTGCAGCAGGAGGCAGGAAATCTGTTCTGCGAGAGGAACACAGAGGAACACAGCTCGCAGTTCTTTGACATCAACGTGCTCCTCTGCACAGACTATTCTGATCAGCTGCTACTCCCCCTCTTCAGTAGAAGCAGAGATAAACAGGTTTATCTGAAATGCAAAAAGGAAGAATGGAACAGAAGTACAACTGTCCTCTAACTCTGAGTTCCTTTCCTGTGCATCTGAACTCAGAGATTGTTCAATGTACACATTTCCACATATTTATGAAAGTGTTAATTCTTTGTTAACAGATTTCCTTCTAGAGAGACTGGATCTTGGCAGGACTGTACCACCATCCAAGCCAACTAATTCTAGTGCCATCCCCTGTTCATCCATAACACAGAGACTATGGCTAATATACAATTGGGAACCACAGACTTTACTGATTACTAACAGTACAATCCTAAAAAAGAGTTACTCCAGTCTAAGCCCAAATGGGCTTAGATTGGAGTAACTCTCCTCAGGATTGCGCTGGAAGGGCTTAGGTCGCAAAAGCCAGAAGTGTTCTCAGTCCCCTTCAAGTTATCGCATCAAAGAAAGGATTTGAAAAGTTAGATCAGTGATGGTGAACCTTTTAGAGACCAAGTGCCCAAACTGCAACCCCAAACCCACTTATTTATCGCAAAGTGCCAGCATGACAATTTAACCTGAATACTGAGGTTTTAGTTGAGAAAAAAGAACTCATACATTGACATCTTTTGTCTTAAAAGAAAAACACAATCACAGAGCTTTCAATGATACAAACAACTTTTTATTGAAAGGTAAAAGTTTGCATTTGGCATGCTTTTGAACAATTAATGTGGTTTTTGCTGTGGTGTGCATGCTGATAATTTGTCGAACCTTGGCTCATACTTTGTAAGTTTGAGAGCAGCCCAGCCTCGAGTCTGTGTCGTCTTTTTCCTTTTAGAGACTGAGTGCCCAAACTGCGTGCGTGCGTGCCCACAGAGAGGGCTCTGAGTGCCGCCTCTGGCACGTGTGCCACAGGTTTGCCACCACTGAGTTAGAGCATAGTCTTTCTGGCACTTCTGGAGGTTGTTTTTAACTCCTGGAAAGGCAATGCGACTTGTTGTTTATTCTTATGATGACAGATACATCTGCTGCCAGACATAATGGACCTTTGTGCCCTGTATCTGCACTACTGATAGGAAAGTGTTTAGAACTGCAAAAATTCAGTGCCTGAGCTCAAAACGCCGAAAAAGAAACACTGTACAGGGCTCACATCATCCTGGCTAAGATGATGTAGCAAAGTGACTAGCTCAACTTTATCTTGATTCAGACTGGTTTCTTTTTGCAGGGACAATCACAAAACTCAGTGCTCAAAAAAAAAAAGCCCCAGCATTGCAAGTCCGACCCCGCCCCCCCCCCCCTCTTCCACAGCTTCATAATAACCTTTTCCATTACAAGGAGGTCAAAATCCCTCTCACTCCGGTGCTCATTAGTAAGCATTCCTATCACTGGTTTAACAGCCTTGGTAATAAATAATACATTTGTGTAAAATGGAGCAACCTGAAACTAGCTTGAATATCAGATTGCACCAGTTCTTAAAGGCAGCAGTCTTTGCCAAGTAGATATGCTGACATTTAACTTCCATATCAAACACAGGAAAAGTTAACCTTTGCATTTGGAGAACCTTTATTTTAATTAACTGTTTTATACAATAAACAAACAGGAGACCTGCAAGGACTTGTGGAGGGCATCCCCACAACCTCTCCTCTTTTCCTGCTTCCTTCTCTCCTTCCCACCCGCCATACCTTTATCTGCCCCGAGCTTTCCCTCCTTCCCTCTCCTTGCATCATCTACCTAGAAAAACTATGGCCCAGTTGAATAGTGGGGAACCCATAAGGAGTTGTGAAGAGCACTTTATTTTCCCCTGTATCCCCTTCCTCACACAATTTCATCTAGGGTTGCCAGCCCCAGGTCCCAACACGGGTTCCCCCACTTTGGGGGGCTGTGATGTGCTGCTGTCAACCCACACCCATTGGGCAATGTCCTCAGTGTGATGATGTCACCCAGAAGTGACATCATCGTGTCAGTGATGTTGCATGCTATGCTCTGGTTCTGGGGCAAACACTTATGATTTTGAAGCCAACCCCCCCCCCCCATAGTTTCTGCCCAAAAAACAGTGTTGCATGCAACAGTGCTGACATGATGATGTCACTTCCGGGTGATGTCACTGCATCAGGACATCGCCCAACGACATCCTGCCCACTCCGGAATGCGCCCCCCCCCCAAATCCCACCACTGTGACGGCGAGGGGACCTGGCAACCCTAATTTCATATTTCCCTCCTCCTGGAAACCCCACATCCTCACCTTTCACTACTTTCTTTCCTCCTTCCCACCCAACCAACTTTTAATCTGCTCCTCAAACACTGAAACAGCCCTGGGAAGGCCCCTGCCCCTCCCCACGCCTTTTACTGACAAAAACCAATGGTCAAAGGCTGGTGATGCTATTGTGTGTGCATTCTTAAGGTTTCAGATTTTTCTGCAAACCTGGGATGTTTTGCATGTTTCTAGAAAGATCTGTCTTGTCTGTTTATAACCACAGCCTCTAGATTTAAGTATCCACAGTTTTGGCCACTTTGAGAATTAGATATATTTATCATTAAGTGTCAAAGCAAAGCACAAAAACACAAAGCTGTTTTCCTAGCCTTTACTAAAATCTCTTTAATTCCTTTTGAAATACCTATAACCCTTGAGAACACAAGGAATGTTACTGCTGCTTCTTTTTTTGCCAAGAAACATGGCCTGTGCTGTGACACCTTATTTATTTCTCTGTGCCTGAAAATAGCATCCACAAGGACATTCTGGGGTTGGTATAAATGAAGACCTGCAAAACGTTCTGGGGAAACCATTCGGGAGGGGGTCTGCCTTCATTTGTCCTGAGCACCTGCTGCAAAGAGAGAGCTTTTTTCCAAAGATGCCCGCTCGAGGAATTCTAGGAAGGTGGCAAACAATGTCACGAAAAATCCTCTTCATTCCTCATTCTTCAATTTCTCCCTGAAATCTCACGATCCATTTCTTTCTCTCTTCTTAGAAATTTGGTGTCTGTTTCAAATCAATTCCTTTGTGGTCAAAAGAGAAAACTGAAGAGAGGAAATTTCATCCTGCAGAAACTCGGAGACAGGCAACATCTTCTCGACACCTTCCTACCCTCCAGCTACAGCCAGGAGGATGAAGTTGGACCTAGTTCCTCATTTGCGACTTATTCATGAATTCAGCCAAAAAACATTGAGGACAGTTTATAAGCTCTGAACCCAAAAATAAGGTTTGGACCACCATAAATCATACACCCCCACATTCAGGGGACTCTCCCCTTTGAGGAAACATATGATATTTCCTGGTCCAAAGCGCAGTTTTCATGCCAGCTGCTCCAAAGTGGGTTGCCTAAGGACAATCACACAGGCGGACCCTAGGCTCAGGCTGCACCCCAAAACAATCTTTGAGAGCCAGTTTGGTGCAGTGGTTAAGTGTGTGGACTCTAATCTGGGAGAACCGGGTTTGATTCCCCACTCCTCCACATGCACCTGCTGGATGACCTTGGGCAAGCCACAGCTCTGTACCAGCTGTTCTCTCAAGGACAGTTCTGGAAAGAGCTCTCTCAGCCCCACCTACCTCACAGGGTGTCTGTTGTGGGGAGGGGAAGGGAAAGGAGTTTGTAAGCCGCTCTGAGACTCCAAGTGAGTGAAGGGCGGGATATAAATCCAATCTCCTCCTCCTCCTCCTTTGGACCACCTCAAATGACACATCCATACCCTCTGGAGACTGTCCCCTGCAAGAGGACAGACAGTGCTGCCTGGTCCAAACACAGGTTCTGGCACCACAAGCTTCTATTCGGAGTGCCACCAAGAAGCCTGTATTTCAAAGGAGATGTGAATAAGGAACTGGAACAACTGTGTGCCCTCCGCACCCCAATATAAGGTTTGGACCACCACACGTCATACACCACCACATTCAGGGGACTCTTCCCTTCAAAGGGACGTGATTCCTGGTCCAAAGCCCAGTTCTTGTGCCAGCTGCTTCAGGTGCCACCTGGAGGGTGGCAACACTAATGTCAACTCAGTAGCAAAAACATGCTTATTTAAATATAATGAAGTTGTTTCCACTAGGGTAACTGCAATACTCAAACTAAGTGAGCACCTCTCACTCCTCCATTTATTAATATTTATCTGTTCTTCCAACACAAAAGCTATTTCCTATCAGTAACTCCTTTTAAAATAGCAAACCCCAAACCAATAAAAAAACCACACACCTTCGTCCTGCTGCTTTAAAATGTGAAAGATTTTCATGCTGGTAAATGCTACAGTGGCTCAGAGGTTAAGACACTGAATTGCAGATGGGAAGATCGATAGCTCAGCGGTTCGAGACCCGAGTGCCATGTGATGGAGTGAGCTCCTGTCTCTGGCCCCAGCTCCTGCCAATCTAGCAGTTCGAAAGCAAGAAGTTGCAGGTAGATAAATAGGTACCATTTCAGTTCCTATGTGCCTTGGCATTTAGTTATGCCAGCCACATGACCACCGAAAAGTCTTCGGACACGGCTGGCTCATCAGCTTGGAAACAGAGATGAGCACTGCCCCTAGAGTCGGATTCAACTAGCTTTCGAGCAAGCAAAACCTTTACCTTTAAACAAACGGCCATCATTGAAACGCTTGGAAAGGAGAGGGGGGAGCTACTGGCTAGGCTAGGGATTCGGACAAGAGTTAAAGAAGTGAGAATCAACTGCCGGATGAGGATGTACAGAAAGTGTTTTGCTGCAAGACAGGAACAGGACCGGGGACTGCACATTTTGCAGAACAATCCACCATATACCCCTTCCCAAACTAACCAAGGCCATTTCTTCCTGTGGGCTACGGATTATACAGTCTGAGGACTTTCATTAGCAGGATATAGGCCTATTTTGTGCACTGTTTACTGAATCTGGGTGCCAATTTTGGCCCATGTCATTGTCTGACATTAATTTGAATGTTCAAAGGAAGAATCAAGCAATCTGAGTTTGAAAAGTGTTTGCGCATACTGCCTACACGGGGAAGAGAGTGGCGAATGTATAAGACTACCCCACAAATGAGGTGGGGTGTGAGGGAAGGTTCTACCACAGGGCACTCTCTCTCTCACACACACACACTCTCACACACACACACACCCTGTTTATGAAGTAGGTGCAAAAAAATTAATACCCCCCCCCCCAGATTACAAAAGGCTGAAACAGCAACTCCGCCTCCCCAGGAAGAAGAGGGGCGTGATCATACACGCCCATTTGCAACACAAGAAGGACGATTCCCTGCCGTCTCAAAGTGGCGTGATCACACAAGCACATCTGGGAAGCATCCTGCAACCAGTGTCAAAGTGTCACAAACCGCTTTGAGCTGGTGGGGAATCAACTTATTTAGCTACCAGTGAAAAGGCAGTCTCAAATGGTTTGAGACGGCCCAGAACTGACCTTTCCTGGTGTGATCACGCCAGCACAAACAAGTGGCGTTGGGGAGCGGGCTTTTTGGTTTTTTCCCCCCCTCCCATCCAGGTATGCGCATCATCAGATGATCCCAAGGGTGGACAGGCAAGTCATCGATCCCTTGTAGAAGAAGATAAGCGCACTGAAAACGGCTGGGGAAAAAAAACCAACTCGCCTGCGGCTGCGTGTGATCACGCAGTGGCGGTTCGCCCTCACAGGTCCATGGACCTGTGTGATCCTGCAAAAGCGGCACAAATTGCGCCGGCACAAATTTGAGTCACTTCCCGTCCGGCTTATCTTGCTCGTGTGGACAGGACCGAGTAATAAGAACAATAAGAACAGCCCTATTTTCCCTGGGAAAGCCTTGTAAATAACTCTCAGGTTGAGGGAACGAGAAGTTTCAAGAACTTGCAATATTTCAATCCACAGAATGTTCACTGCATACACAACTTGAGCCATAACTTAGCCTTTCAGTCACTGCATCTTTAACGAGTAAGAAATGATTGCTTAAATGTTTCACTCTCCAACAGAGGAGCACAAAAACGTCAAGGCAGTTGTTCCTTCTGGCGATCACCTTTTAAGATGAAGGAACTTGCTGTACTGTGCCTTTAAGAGTGCAGCCACGCCAGACAATTTTACTTTCGTTTTCAGCTCCATATTCAAAGTAACTCCAAATCTTTTTGGGGGTCCCTTTCTGCTTCCCTTTTCATCCTAAAAATAATCTCATCCAGAAAGAATGGCTTGGATGCTTGTAGCACACAGACATCTGTACCATTCTTCCCTTTTCTAGGATCTTTGCGCGCGCGCACCCCTTTGATCTCTTCACATGACCTTCATCTACTATCCCCCTCTCATTCTTAAGTCCTTGTCTACTCCCAAAAATATTACCTTGAACAATTACCCCATCATGCCTTTTTACATGAGTTGCCCCAAACCAGGGGCTTGCAGCTCTTGCTGACTTTCCCCCAGGAGTTAGTTTAAAAGCTGCTCTACAGCCTTTTTGATATTATGTACCAACCAGTGTTCCCTCTAAGCTGAGTTAGTGTGAGCTAGCTCACTGTTTTTTAGCCTCCAGCTCACACATTTTTGTCTTAGCTCAGGAAGGAGGGCTCCAGAACAAACTAATTTAGGCAGTAGCCAAATCGCTCGCTCACAACTTTAATGCCAGTAGCTCACAAAGTAGAATTTTGGCTCACAAGACAACACAGCTTAGAGGGAGCATTGGTGCCAACAACATGGTTCCATTCCATTTCAAGTTCAGTGGGCCTCTTTGGTACAGTTTCAGAGGGTAGCCATGTTGTTCTGCAGTAGAACAGCCAGATTCGTCCAGTAGCACCTTATAGATCAACAAGATTTTGGGGGCACATGCTTTCAAGAGTCATAGCTCCCTTTGTCAGACACTTCGTATCTGATGAAGGGAACTTTGACTCTTGAAAGCTTATACTCCAAAAAATTTTGTTGATATTTGGTACAAATTTGGCTTATCCCAGAAAAATGCCTAAAAAATCTAAAACCTTCCTCCCCAGCAGCATTTTCTCACTCATGCATTGAGATACCTAACCTCTGCCTTTTTAGCTGGCCCTGCACGTGCAACAGGTAGCAATGTCATACTAACGAGCCACACCATTCTTCCACTGAAGTCAATGGGCTTCAAACAGTGCAGTTCTGCTTAGGATAAGACCAGAGAGTTCAAATTTGCTACCAATTCTACTGAAAAACTATTCCAACTCTCGTGGCCAAGGGTTTTAAGTTATAGTCAGTCTGATCATACGTGTGTTTACTCAGAACCCAGGTCCTGCTGATTTTAATGGGGCTTATTCCCAAGTAACTGTGCACAGGACTACAGCCTTGAATGTAAGCACTGAGCCACTGGTCCACCCTGCCTAGCACCATCTACTCTGCTCAGCGGTTGGCTGGAGGGTCTTATCCATGGATCATTTTCTGCCTTGCTACCAGAGATCCTTTTACCTGGAGATGCCAAGGCAGTAACCGAGGAATATTCTGCATGCAAAGCACGCACTTTATCACTAAGCAATTCTCCCTCACCTTTAACCTGGGAAAACATTATCAAAAAATTTCCTTCACCTTCACAAAAAAGAGTACCTTGTACAGTGATAAATTTATGTAAAGCAAACTCCACAGTTATGAAATTAATCACATCTTAAAAGTAGATAACATTCCATATGTTCATTAATTTAGATTCATTAATTTAGAGAAGATCAAAGAAAACAAGTACTGAAGATTGCACATTTAACCCTAAAGAATTGTTTCCCTTTTATTAACAGCATAAAGTCCAAGTAGTCTAGGAATTGGTGTATGTAACATGTAACACTGCAGTGTTGAATTCTGTAGCTGGCTAGCAGATTACTAAAGTTGGCTATCGCTATCAAGCTGAGCAATTGTGGATACCTGCATAAAATCTATTCCTTTCTAAGCACAACTCAAAGTGCTGGCTTTCCTCGCGAAACAGTCTGGGACTGGAACCCATTGCTTTGTTAAGATCCACTTTGGAGGTTCATCTCTGGATACCTCCATTGCTGGAGGCTGCATCAGTGACTCTCAGGGACAAGGTATTTTTCATGGTGACACCTTTCAATAGTCTGCATGGTTAATATGGACAACAGAGACATTCTAGCACTGGTGCCTAATCCAGACCAGATTAAGGTTCTATTGGTTGATAATGTGGCCTGCCTGTTCTAGATGAAGTTGCATTTGGAGACGTAAAGATTCCAGAAATGTTGAAGCCACAGGACAAAAGGCCCCCCTTCCCCTTGAAGAAAAAACTGGACAATTTGGGGGATACTGACATATATATGCAACCTAAAACTTTTTACTGATTTAGCAACATAAAATGAATGACTTATAACTTCGCTTGCTTATTAAATTGTACTGTTCAATAAAAATTGAAGGTAGACAGTAACTGTAGTAAACAAAAGGATGTGCACTATTCAAACAGAAACGCTCTCAGAGTATTACCACCGTGTGTGGATATCAAGTTAAACTTCACCACACAGAGTACTCCCTAACAATGTGTCATTATTTAACACATTACAGTGTTGCCCAAATTATTCACATTTAAACAATAAACATTGTTAAAAATATATTGTGGATGTCTATAGTACACATAGGAATTATCATTTTCTAGTACTAGATTGTCTATATAGCAATTATTATACACATTTTAACTAAAATCTTGCAATTTTTTTTTTTTTAAATCACTCACTCCCAAAGGAGAACAATCATTCCTAAGAGGGTTTTTCCCCCAGTGCTCTCCAAAACTTCCCAAATTTTTCATTTGGAAAAACTGAAGAATTCTGGGGGGGGGGGGGGGGGACCTCCCTCCCTCACAAATGTTTCTGGACCTTCACATCTCTAGTGGCACTCCCCCTAAGGCTATTGATGGAAGCTCTGACCTATCCTAAAGCAGCAGGGTCCGGCCACCGTTACCCACAAGACTTCAAGGAGGGGCGCTGGATGAAGACAAAATCAGAAGAGAAACCAGTGTCTCAAAAAATGCTACATTTCATTTGAGCCCTAACATTTTCCAGAAATAATCCTTCTTCAAAGGCAATCTGCAAACATAAACCCGAAAGCAATCAAATAGTTCAAACACAGCTGCCGAACTGGCAAAAAACTGCAAAATGCCTGCAGTTTAGAAATTATTCATTCACAGAAAAGATCAAGTTAAACCTGGATGCATACAAATTTTAAAATCTAAAAGAAAAGGATGTACAAAATATAAGCTGCTAATAAACCTCATTCTAACCTCAAAATAGCTGGCATACCTTTCTAGAAAAACAACAACTACTTAAGACTATCACAAATGGGTTTAGACTGGAAGAACTGTGCACAGGATTGCACTGTAAGGGCTGGTGATGGTCAGGTATGATTACACAATTATGCCCAACGTTACGACACTACGCTTAACCTTGCTTTCTGAGCGGCAGCAAGAAATGGTAATACTGTGTTTAACAACATAGTCTGGTCAGAAGATTACAAATGCCCACTTGCCCTTCTACACCCCAAACCCACCACAGGTGCAGAACAATTCAAATGCCAGTCTCATAGCTGCCTACAAGAGCACTGCGCTTTTACCAATATCAACAAGCTGCTCGTGGAATGAGGAACTCCAGGACCAGTTGCCATGGTGAAAAATACTGACCCCATAAGGTTCTCAAGGCAAGAGATGTTCAGAGGTGGTTTCCCGCTGCTTGCCCCACATCACAACCCTGGTATTGAGGTCTCCCATCCACCTATTAGCCCAGGGACCACCCTGCTTAGCTTCTGAGATCTGAGAAGATCTGGCTAGCCTGGGCTATCCGGGACCAGTTATCTACCCCTAGTCTTCCACTACCCCGTGGACTCCAGCTGCACAGAGGAATTCAGAAGAATCCCCTCTAGTTGTGATTCCTTACGTATCACCCACTTGCTTCATATGGTTTGCAAATGAAATAAATGAAATAAAATACAGATCTTACCAATACAATGATATATAGACTGAAATGATATAAAGATGTTTTTTTGCATGCACTTGCTTCCTCTGTTAAGCATGTATTTCTAGGTTACATAACAGGAACAGAAAACACGTATTCACTTATTTCAGAAAGAGAAAGGGCACTGAACATGCCGTTTAGAACAACAGGCATAATGTCGTAATACAGAACTCAGGCACAGCCAAATACTTAGTTCTGGTCACCTGTATATTATCTTAGTGTTGAAAAAGTACAGAGTGAATTGGCCTGGCAAAAAGACTGTGAGGCGACTCTTGATGGTCCAGATTGTGGAACACATCTAATTATAAATCCCTTGTCGTTGCGGCAGAACTTCAAACATTGAAACTGATGACTAGGTGGCAACTCACCCCTTACAAGATTTCTCTCATGTGCCCCTCCAAACCCCCTGTTGTTGGGAGAGCTGCCGGCAGGTGGGTACTTTTGCCCACTGCTGGTGGTGGTGTGGTAAAATCAGAAAAAAATGGGAAGAAGTCCTACATCATATTGAAAAAATTACGAATATTAACATTCCTCTTAAACCGGAGACACTTTTAAAAAATTCCTGGCCAGAACTATTGCCACGCACCACTATAAACTGATGACTGATACCCTGCTTTTTTGTGGCTAGAACAGCTATCGCCTCACATTGGAAAGATACCGAACCTCCTGATCTAAAGTTTTGGTTCCGAAAGCTATGGGATCAATATCTCATGGAGCTGATTACCAACAAACTTAATTTAGCTCAAATGAAGCCTAGCAAATCTTTTTTTGACAGGAAATGGTATTCAATGCTTGACTTTCTCGCACAAAATGAAATTGTTACCCCTGAGCGGTCACAGTTACAACAGTGGTTATGAAACTGGGTTATTTTTTTTCTTGGATCTCCTTACTCTGATTAGTTCTTGCATGGAATCCTCTTAACTAGTCTAAGCCTTACTAATATTTATTCCTGTTTTAAGCACCAGAACTACTGTTAGATTATACTCTATCTAAGACACTTGTCAAAATGTTTAGAGTTGTTATTACCTTATTACAGGCACGTTTTGCAATGTCTGATCCGTTATCGTTATAATAATTTTTGTTTTTTAAGACGAAATGCACTAAAACCCAAAAATTTTCTGGCACATTATTTGTACTGCGTTGTACAACACTTCATTCTGTTTCTACCTTTTTAACAACTTGGGACCTTTTCATTTCACAACAAATAAACATTAAGGATCAGAATGCCCAATCAAGCTGGTCAAAAGTGGTTTCAAGACAGTCAAAAGGGACACTTTTTCATATAATACCACAAATGTGACAAGAGTCACTTAGGCTCAGAAAGCTGATCAAAAGGATAGGACAAATTCATGGAGCGTGGATTAGTTAAGTTGTTGAGCTGCAGACCGGAAGGTTGGTAGCTCGGCAGTGCGAGACCCGAGTGCCGCATGACGGAGTGAACTCCCATCTCTGGCCCCAGCTCCTGCCAGCCTAGCAGTTCAAATGCAAGAAATTGCAAGTAGATAAATAGGTACCGCTTCAGCGGGAAGGTAACAGCGTTCCGTGTGCCTCGGCATTTAGTCATGCCAGCCACATGACCATGGAAAAAGTCTTTGGACAGCGCTGGCTCTTCGGCTTGGGAACAGAGATGAGCACCGCCCCCTAGAATTAGATCTGACTGGCTTTTGAGCAAGGGAAACCTTTATCTTTACCTCCATGTTCAGATACAGTATATGCCTACAAATGCCAGAAAATGAGGATAAAACAAGAAGAAGAAGAAGAAGAAGAGATTGGATTTATATCCCGCCCTTCACTCACTTAAGAGTCTCAGAGCGGTTTACAAACTCCTTTCCCTTCCCCTCCCCACAACAGACACCCTGTGAGGTAGGTGGGGCTGAGAGAGCGCTTTCCCAAGCTGTCCTTGAGGGAACAGCTGGTACAGAGCTATGGCTTGCCCAAGGTCATCCAGCCAGGTGCAAGTGGAGGAGTGGGGGATCAAACCCGGTTCTCCCAGATTAGAGTCCGCGCACTTAACCACTACACCAGACTGGCACCAGTTATGGCTATATGTTCAAATCCAGTTCAGAAAACTCCCGAGGCATCTGGTTTGCTGCAATTGAAAACCAAATGCTAGACCCAAAGGACGTTTATTTTTCACTTTTACTGATATGAGGCATATGGATAAAAGAATCTAGGTAGGCAGGGATACATTTCTGTGTTTTTTTAAAATTGTGTTTGTGGTGTAGTGGTTCACAGTGTTGGACTAATAGCTTACCCCACCCCCCAAGATACACACTCTTTCTTCTGCTGTAAACTGACCCCCAGAGCCATCCTATTGCCTCCAGCAGGTTCACATTCCCGCTCCAGTCCAAAGAGCAAGCCTCTCAAAACCACATTTTGGATTCATTTGGCTCCCTGATTGACACACACAAACCCAAGATATAAAAGTTTAATTAAATAAGTGTTTGAGGTTAACACGAAAAACAAATTAGGAGGGCTCCCCCACTACAGATACCAGTTTAGCCTCATCTCCTTTATTCAGAGGGTTTTATGAGACAAGGCCTGGACAGCAGTGCGCAGTTTAATTTGGAGGAACTGGCAGGAGAAAGAAGACTGGAACAGGAGCCTTTCCTACTCTGTTCCATCACTTCCACAATAAAAAGGAAATTCGTGACTGTATTCATAATGGAGAAATTGTATCTATGTCCCTCCTTCCCCCCATAGGAGAAGGAATTTTCAAGAAATATGTGTGATTTTTGGCATTAAAATGCACCCCAACAACACTTAGATACCAAGAAGCATCTTATAGAGTCCACTGCAATCCCTTAGTATCCTCAGACCTCCTTATGGGTTGGTTTGCTGAGAATATAAAGGAATCAAAACTACTTCAGGTGCAAACAACATCAGCAGTGACAACCGCTATTATGTGATCAACACAGAGTAACGGCACTTCAAAATTCCTGGAGAGAAGAAAATTGCTTTCCCTTTTCCAGGGCCCCTTTAAAAGAAAATATCTTTTGGGCTCTCCCTTGAGTGGGGGCAGGGCTACAGACGACTGGCAACTGCGTATTCTAGCCAGCCCGTCTCCAGCCTTCAAGTGTAGTGGTAGGCTCTGGAATGCAAAACGAGTAACTTGATCTTTTCCCTTCCCTTCTCCTTCCCAGCAACATTTAGAAAGTAATTTAACCTCTTAAAATGGCATCTCAGCACTGGTTAGCACAGGAGTTCTGCCGAACATAGGAAATAAGGGTTTTTAAGTACCAAAAAAAATCACAGAGATTGACTGTGAGAAAAAATACTGGCCTTTGCGCACATGCAGGACTAAAAGCATAATAAACTCCCAGCACAACACTAAACACATCTTTTGGGGGAGTGCTACCAATCTTAAAACATGCTCCTGGACTCAAACCTTTGTTCTGCTGTTTCAGACCAACTAAGCTACCCACCGGAATCTATGTTTAGGACTCTAATCCATTACAAAGCAAAAACCTCGTCATCCGAACCCATTTTAGGCTACTTTGAAAATATCAGGTATTTGGGGGGTATGGTTGCATTTTGATCTGTTGAATTATCTGCACTGATTTCACAAAGGAGTAACACATGTTAATTTTCTGTTTAAAATAAGCTATTGCTAGTGAAATCATGCAGACAGATCCCAGAATTCTCCTCTGCTACGCTTCCAAAAGAAAAAAGCTGTCTTTAGTAGAAGGCATCAAACAAAAGGTGAAAAGTTACGGCCCCAAAGTAGCAAAAAACAGAGTGGGGGAGGAAGGGGGAATAGATAGTCATCATACTAGAAAGTATGATATCCAATCAAGGCAAATAAGCAAACTGTGCAAATGATGCAATTATACAACAATTTCCATCCTGCTCCATCAGTGGGCTGATTCATCAGCCTGTTAACCTGAAGCAGAGCCACAACGAACTCCCACATTCAGTTCCACTCAGTGCGGAGGCTGCTTGCACATGCTTTCCTCCAGTGGTATCCAAACAAGCCTCCTGGGTGTTGCATAAGGTCAACCTACATATTTACAGCTCCAACCCTGAGAGGAGAGCCAAAGAAATCTTCAGTCCTGGGAGACTGAATTCAAACTGATATACAGCATGCTTTAATTATGTGCTGATGAGGAACGTGTCTTAAGCTAGGGGTAGTAATGCACAGCAGTTGAGGTAGATAACATTCAGAAGCTACTGGGTACCGAAGTTATAGTTATATTATTGGTTAGAACAGTTAATATGCAACACTTTTACCCCAGTTAACACTTTAAAAAAATCTATTGATAAGAAAGCCAGTTGGTGCAATGGTTCAAAGATCAGACTAGGTTCTCGTAGGCATCCCTGGTCTGTCATAGGGGTGTGTGTTCAGTATAAACTGAACCAAATAAATACCTGAAAAATACCTAATCGGTATTTTGTGGATATTTATTTAATCAAATGCAGATTAGAAATCTGATTTGGCTACCAATATAGCTGGCCCAAATAAAAGCTGATTATTTGGCTTTTATTCAGGCCAGCTACATTGCTGAGTTGTGCCACCATGGCGGCACAGCTTGAAGAAGGCATTCCCTTCACTCAGGGAGGTGTGCTGCCATGGTGGTGCGACTCCATGAATGAAGGCACACCACAAGTGAAGGGAGAAGGCATTTAAACTTCCCTTCAGTTATGGAGGTGTGCCGTGGTGGCATGACTCCCAAGTGAAGGGAGAAGGCATTTAACTTCTCTTCACTCATGAAGGCATGCTGCGGCGATGGCAAAACTCCACAAGAGAAGGGAACACATTTTTAAATGCCAACTGAATTTGGGTTTCCTGATTATTTACCCAAATCCCAATATCAGTATAATCCCACTATCCCGATATTTCTTGGGTTCAATGGACTCAATTTTTTTTAAAAGCCGATTTTTGACTACCTTGGACTCTGGCATGAAAGGATTGTGGGGTGACCTTGAGCCAGTCAGACATGCTCTGCCTAACTCACCTTGCAGGGCTGTTGTACGGATAAAATGGAGGAAAGGAGACTGCTGTAAACCACTTTGAGTCCCCACTGAAGAGAAAGCTGAGGTATAACTGAAGTAGAATAAAACAAAAAGAAGCAAGATGTGTTCAAAGGCCTATATGAAGCAAGATGGTAGCTGCAGTAGAGGATGCAATTTAGAGAAGTGGACCTCAGACAGTTGACGACCTGTAATTTCAGAATTATTTGCCGCTCTAAACATAAAGCAAAGCACTCCACCCCCATTACTTTAATATTAAGCAACAAGCCCAGCATACTTTCCGCACTTTTGGAATGTCTCCTCTATATTAAGCAGAATACTCTCTAAGCATTCATTCTGGCATCTTTGCAAATAAATTAAGAGAAAACAGATGCATTGGCAGAGATGCATGGAAAGCACCCGGAAATGTCAACCGTGTCAGGGATCTATTGTGCTATAAATAAAACTACACACAACCTATGGAGGCTTCTCTCCTCATACACTTTCGTTTTCCATAGTCACAGTAAGCAAATATGGATTAAATAACTATTGGGAACAATCACTGCTATACAGAGCAGCAGCAGCACAAAAAACGGTGCCTGCGCTTAGTAATATCAGTAAGACTAAAAATATTCCAATAAGCAGGATGCTTCTCCAGTGTACCACCTGAAAAAGAGGGCATAGCCATGCTCAAATTACTCCTTTAAATCCTGCAGATTTCGTCATTAGAAGAAGAAGAAGAGGAAGAGATTGGATTTATACCCCGCCCTCCACTCCCCAAGGGAGTCTCAGAGCGGCTTACAAACTCCTTTTCTCTTCCCCTCCCCACAACAGACACCCTGTGAGGTAGGTGGGGCTGAGAGAGCTCTTTCCCAAGCTGTCCTTGAGGGAACAGCTGGTACAGAGCTATGGCTTGCCCAAGGTCATCCAGCCAGGTGCAAGTGGAGGAGTGGGGAATCAAACCCGGTTCTCCCAGATTAGAGTCCGCGCACTTAACCACTACACCAAACTGGCTCTCAAATTAGATTACTATCACCAAGAGATGCCAATCTGACAGAGAGACAGAGACCCGGTTTTGTTGGTGATGTAAGAGGGGACTGCAAGAGGTCACCTAAGCATGAAGGAGGTGTTCATTTTCAGAGTGCTGTACCTTGGGATGAGTGACAAAAATCATTTGTTCTGTCCACATTTCTCCTTTGGCATCTGTACTCACTATTCAGACCCCTCTGGTGAGAGCAAAAGGTAATACCTTGATGAAACTGCTGTAAGACACTGTCTGACACTCAAAGGATGGCCACCTACAGACAAGGCAGGGAATCTCTACTTACTTCAGGGGACTTCCAAAGTACTATGGAAATATAATTTCATAAACTGGGGGGGGGGGGGGGGGGGGAGTAAAAAAACGACGACTACCACCAGAGAACTGAAAGTGCTCCGGAAGGGATGGAATGTTCAGAGCAGCTATGCATCATCTGCAGGCTGGGGGATATAAATTAGCCTGCTCAAACCCGCCACAGTTTAAAGAACTCTGGAACAAGAGATCTGGGAGTTGAATGGGAATTCCAAATTAGTCTCCCCTCTCAAAATTTCCTATGGGCGGTGTGCCTGCCACTACATTTAACAGCAAAGTGGCTCCCCCCCCCCCCGATAATGAAAGCAGAATTAAAAAAAGAAAAAGGCCACCCACAGACAAGGTAGGTGTTTATACACAGTCAAGGGGGTTCCCAGGATTGCAGAAAAATGACTTTGGAAGTTAACCAAAGGGAAAAGGGAAAAAACAAAACTAGCCTAATGAGGACTAAACTGTCAGGAGAAGGAACAACGTTTTTAGAGTAGCTGAGTGACAGTTAAAGAAATAAATGGAGAAGGGGGGAATTGAACAGCCTGTTCAATCTCCTTTTCGCAGAATCCCCCCCCCCTTGGGTGCAATGCCCCCCTGCAGGCACTTTTCCTGGCACCTGCCAAAGGTTTCTGGGCAATGGGTGGGGGCAGGTGAAGCTTTTGCCCAGTTCAGCTTCTGACTGGCTGTGCAGATTTTTTAAAAGTTGCTTTGGCAACAAGGATCTTTGCTGTGTGACTGAAAAGAAGCTTCAGCATGCAAGAAAATATTTTAAACAATATGCCCATTTTAAAAGGCACCTTGTTAAACAGAGCTGCTGCCTGAAATACTGAAGAGTTATCAGAGATATACATGACCTCACTCCCTGAGATTCGGTGGTTGGCGCCACTTCCTGTGGCAGCCATTTTATGGTTGCATCCACCATCCAGTGTCAGAATTTGAAAGATCCCCACAGGCTCGAAGCCCCCAGCATTAGAGAGTTCAGGAGGGAGAGATATGGAGGGGTGGGATTTCCAGATTGTTGCTCCTTCAGGCAATTCCTTCTAGACTCTAGTTTGTATACACCCTAATAACAATGCGCCCAGCCACCGAGCAGATAATGAAACCAGCACATTGGGTTCAAGCAAAAGAAAGAGGGTGGTGTCTGCCTACCAAGAAAAACAGACATGTACAAAAATGCAACTTTCCCAATACAGCCCCCAAAGGGGAAGGAAGATCCCCCCCCCCCCGGGAAATTGAGAACAGTGTTTTAAGTAGGACCTATTGACAATTATCCTGAACATGAGTCAAATGGCTTGACTCTATCCAGCCTACAAGGTAATGGGATGGAAGAAGAGGACAGGTGGAGGGGGAGGTGAGCAAGCTCTCTACCTCCACCCACCCCTTCCCAATGCATACTATGGGGCTACATATAAAGGGCTGGGTTAGAGGTCTGGAGCAGTCACCAACTACAGCTGTTGCTGGTGGAGTATGGGGGGGACACAACCTCTATCGTCTTCCGTGCACATTTCCAAAATGTGCCTTTTTCAAAAGGATTGTGACTCTTGGGTTTCCAAGCTCCACCTTTAAAAGGCTATGAGAAAAGTACCCCATAACAAAATCTTTGAGAGTTGGTGGACCAAGGAAGGGAGTTTGCTCTCTGCACTTTAAACACAAAAAAATTCAACACACTGCAACATTTTTGTGGCCTCCACTTGTACAACACTAATAATAAATCAATTCGTATTAATGTTGCCATATATTATTTCATACATTACTTAAACAACACTTAATTCAATAACTAATCCCATCCAACTCTTCAAGTTCAACCCCTTGCAAGTTACTCGTTCTTTAAGCAGGAGAAATTTGAACTGGGGAATACAGGAAACCTTCACACTTACTGTGGACTTAACAAGGGCTGTAGTGAACTGCTGTTTCACTGAAATAAACCTAAGCAGAGTCCTCCTATTGCCTAGGATGGTTTACTTTAGGGCTACATGCTCGTGCTTTTTCACTAGCAAGAGCTGGCAGTGTGCATATGCTCATGTTTCTTACTTAGTTTGCAGAGCCAAATATGCTTAATCAGAAAATTAAGTTAGAGGGTGCAAAGAGTACTACTGTTACCCAGCTGGGTACAATGAATGAGCCTTGTGAGATACAGGATGACTATATTACAGCTTCATTTGGTAAGCCAGGATTCCTTTTTGCTGGCGCACCTACAGCTTTCCAGCACTGTCTTGTCGTACTATGTCCCTCACACAACTGTACTTCTGACTGCACTGCAGCCCAACAAAGGCAATCCCAATACCTGCTCAGCTACGGTACGCTTGAAAGAGTTCTTTAATGTTAGGGAGTGAAAATATATACAGGTTGGGCTGCCAGTTTGGTGTAGTGGTTAAGTGCGCGGACTCTAATCTGGGAGAACCGGGTTTGATTCCCCACTCCTCCACTTGCACCTGGCTGGATGACCTTGGGCAAGCCATAGCTCCGTACCAACCGTTTCCTCAAGGACAGCTTGGGAAAGAGCTCTCTCAGCCCCACCTACCTCACAGGGTGTCTGTTGTGGGGAGGGGAAGGGAAAAGGAGTTTGTAAGCCGCTCTGAGACTCCCTTGGGGAGTGGAGGGCGGGGTATAAATCCAGTCTCTTCTTCTTCTTGTCTTCTTCCCCATCCCGGTTTTGTATTATACAGATGTTATAACTTTTTGCTTTGTAAATGTTCTTGATGGCTCTGCACACATTTCTCACAAAACGCATTTGCTTTCAAACACCACAAGCCACAATGGTGTAACTACCAGAGGGTCGGACCACAAGCTGGGAAACCCAGGTTTGAATCCTCACTGTTAAAGAAGCTTGCTGGATGACTTTGGGCCAGTCACACATACTCAGCCGAACATACCTCACAAGACAGTTGTAAAGGATAAAGTGGAGGAGAGTGGTTGTGGCTCAGTGGTAGAGCACCTGCTTTGCATGCAGAAGGTCCCAGGTTTAATCCCCAGCATATCCAGCTAAAAGGATGAGGCAGAAGGTGATGTGAACGATCTCTCCCTGAGATCCTAGGGAGCAGCTGCCAGTCTGAGTAGACAATACTGACTCTGATGGACCAAGGGTTTGATAGTCACTGTAAGGTAGTTTTATGCGTGTTCATGAGAATGCTTCAAGCCGCTTTGGGTCCCCCCCACAGGGGAGAAAGGAGGGCTACAACAACACCAATAAATAAATTACTAGTCAAGACAAAGCTCTTGAATGAACATATTAAAAAGACAACAAAATAATTTAAATATGTACATGCCCTCTGAAGTGCTGGAACCTCTTGCTTGTGTAATTCACAAATTACTACCTGCCCAGAGGACTGCTATTGGTTTCATTTGCTGGAGTAATAAAGCGCTGGAAAATAGTTCAGACTCTTTAAGAGCTAACCCCGTACAAGTTTGAGGGAGAAAACATTGAATTCTGACATGCAAGCATCAGGGAACCTTGCCAACTGGGGATTTTCTTTTTAAATCTCTGCCAGTAGAATCATTGCACTGGCAATCCCAGTTCCACACACAACATCCACTAGAACCCAGTAGCTTTAGAGCTACACGAAAGCCCATTCATGGTACCTGTGGGATTACAGCCATTTATGGTCCAACTCTGCAGCTGTGGCACTTCACCCCCCACCCCCCAAACATACACGGCCATTTGCCAACCCACTGATTCCTCTACTTCCTTCTTCTGAGAAGGGGAGGGGGAAATGCAAGAAACAAGACAGGATCTTTTTCTTTTGTTTGAGAGTTCCTATCTCTGCCTCATTGCTTTCTGAGAGTTCCTAAGGCTGCGATCACACACCCTAAATGATCCACTTTCAATGCACTTTCAAACTGGATTCAGCCAGTTCACACAGTAAAAACCCAGTGGATTATTGAGTGTGTGTGATCGCAGCCTATCTCTGCCTTATTTCTTCCTGAGCCACAAAGGAGGACGGATGGATACCTGGAGGGAAGACTGGACTCTCCATCCCTTGTCACTGCCTCCTAACAAATCAACATCTCTCCTGCCCTCCTAACTGTCAATTCCTTCCATTGCTTACTGGTTCATGCAACAATAGCTTACCATCTTAAACAGAAAACAATAATACATTCTGTGGCAGAATCTGAGGTTCAATGAGCCTCGGCCTTTCTGTTTTTCTATGCTACGGAGGTTTCGCCATAATTGACTTTGGTTTCTTGGTTCAGAAGTCCCATAAGCCTTTGCTCTTTTGCCGGCAGCCTAGGTGTAAAAACTAAAGCCTTGCCCTGTAGATGTACCTTTGCCCAAATTCACATTTCATGGCCTTCAAGCCTAAACATAACTGTCTAGGTCTTTTTGACATCACAGGTAATAAAATATATCTAAAAGGTCATACTAGCAAAAGTTCATCTTAAGAGGGGCTGGTATTTGGTAAGTTTGGTATATTTTAATCAACTCCTTCCTTGATTCCTGTTGGTTGAAAGGAGTTTAAAAAGGAGGCTTTGGGATTTGTTCAGGGCTGCTTGGCCAACACCCCGCCTAGGCTTGAGTGAGGTCTTGGTCCAGTCCAGGAATTCCCTGTTCTGTCTGAAGCATACACTATATCAGGTACTGGGATTTTTCTGTATGCTATTGGGTATTGATACTAAATACATGCTATTGAGTTCTACGTGTGTATGGTTTTAGAGTTAATAAATACTTTCAGTTTAAGGCAACTGTTCTTGCTGCATTTCTCTCCCTTTGGAGGCCTGAGTTCACCCACCCATAAAAGAACCCTAAAGGGGTTGGGGATCCCTGGAAGAGACCTGGCCCCCTAAAATTCCCCTACAGATTCACTCTCCAGTTTGCTTTAGCATCCTGCTGGTTAGGTAAAGCCATACTTGAAATCCTGAAGTCCGGTTACTCAGACCAATGTTCCCTCTAAAGCTGAGCTAGTGTGAGGTAGCTCAGTTTTTTAGCCTCCGGCTCACAGATTCTTGTCTTCGCTCAGGAAGGAGGGCTTGGGAGCAAACTAATTCATGCAGCAGCCAAATCGCTGGCTCACAACTTGAATGCCTGCAGCTTACAAAGTAGAATTTGTGCTCACAGGACTCCACAGCTTAGAGGAAGCATTGACTCAGACTACTTGGAAATTAGCTAAAAAGAGGGAAACAGAGATGCTGGCAGGCTTCAGATCTGTAGTCCACAGCGGAAGTTAATAATGTTATGTATCAGCATGACAGCATGACTGAGGCAGCTGCCTGCCTGGGGACATTTAATATTCCTACACCTCCAGGTGGCTCCCCATGTGGGTTAGGGAAAACAAGGGCTGCCTGCTAAGGAATCTTGATTATTGGGAAGAGGAGAATATATATATAAATCAGGTGTGAGTCTGGCAGTACTTGCTTCAGTAAAAGGGGTCTCTGGAAGATTTTTATAAATACTTGAATATTGGTGTGATTCAAGATGACTACAATACGAAAGGGGAAGAAAGAGACGGTGAGAAAAGGGTAGATGTGGTTAGCGTGGTATAGTGGTTAAGAGCGTCAGACAAGTATATGGAAGACTCAGGCTCAAATCCCCACTCATGTCATGGAAGCTCACTGGGCGATCTTGGGCTCGTCACGCTCTCCCGGCCTAACCTACCTTGCAGGGCTGTTGTGAAGATAATATGGAGAAGAGAATGCTGTCAGCCACTCTGGGTCCCCCTTGAGGAGAACTGTGTGTCATAAACGAATTAAATAAATAGAGTTTAGATTGTGGTCGATGGGAATATATTTCCAATTCCCAACTCACCCTTAGCTTTCGGAATAGGTTGAGAAATAAATCTAAGCACAGAAAGTCAGAGTGCCACATCTTAACTTCCTTGATTAATAAGAATTCCACAGCTGCGAAGCAGATGCTTAATTTGGCATCTGAACTTGCTTTCTTGTTTCTCCGTATTGGACAGACTCAGACATTAAAGTTCCCATCTGTAGTCTGACCATCCTCAGTTGAATGTACCCTTTCTGTTCTTGTTCGTTATGCCAGAAGATTTCCCCACACAAACCAATATTTTTGCATTTAAAAGGTGTGAACTGGAAAAGAAGTAATGCAGCATGACTCTAAAAAGGCAGGGAATAAACTGATGGCTGATTTAGTCTACATTAACAAACTATACATGCATAAAGAGGCAACCCAGAATTTCTGGAGAACGCAACTCTGAAGCTTAAGCATCCTACCCAAACCTTGAATTTACCCGCACGAAATACACAACAAGGATTATTTGAAGCAACAGTTCCCTATTTCACTGAGTAACCTGCTTTTGATAAAGGGGGGGAAACTATTTTTAAAATACTAATGTGGAAACCAAAAAAGGAAGCTTTCTAGTAATAGAATTTCTTCCATTTTTGGAAACTATTTTACTTTATTTTTACTATTTTTGAGAGTTTTAATAAATTCACTGCAGATTAGCAGTGCAGTCCTAAATAGTTACACACTTCTACATACATGCAAGTCAACTTAACTTACTTTCCTTTTTAGAGCTCCTATGATCAGATGATCTTAAGCAATGATTGAAAGAATTCTTTACTGAGGGAAAATATGCTAGACAGAAATTTGGCGACCAAGTAGGTTGTGTTTGGGTCACTGTCCAGCACAGATCGGGAATATTATCCCCTTGAAGTTTATTAAATGAAGGACGTGTTAAAATCGGTGAAATCCAACGATTCCTAAAAACAGTAAAAACCCTACATTCCAATATTTTGTGAGACAGAATGTTGATTTTACTCTGACATCTGCCCTTTTTGGAGGGAATAGCATTAAGGCGAACTAAAGTGAATGCCCCAACAAGATGGGGGCTGTAAGGTGTCTCATGAATTGAAGTCAAGAAGCTGAGAAGGACAGTTCTGCAGATCTGTTCAGGACAGTACTGTAAATCTCTCTGATTAATTGGAGGTGCTGAGAACAAAGATTCAGGTGCTCTGAAAGGTATGCTGCCACAAGGCTGAGAAGATGTCCAGTTTCCAGCAGCAGGAGGAGAAGAGTTGGATTTATACCCCATCCTTCACTCACAGAGTGGCTTACAATCTCCTTCCCTTCCTCTCCCCACAACAGACACCCTGTGAGGTAGGTGGGGCTGAGAGAGCTATGAGAGAACTGCTCTTCAAAGAACAGCTCTGAGAGAACTGTGACTAACCCAAGGTCACCCAGCTGGCTGCATGTGGAGGAGTACGGAATCAAGCCTAGTTCTCACAGATTTGAGTCCACCGCTCTTAACCACTACACCAAAGAGGCATGGGGTTTCCCTTCCAGTTGTAACACTCCAACTTTTCCCACTAACTCAAGTAGGCAATTCTCAGCATGTTTGAGATTATTATTTCCCTTGATAGCCTTGCTTTTGGAATCCACTAGACTTAGCTGTGTTTCATTAACAGAGAAGACTTCATGTTGCTAAAACAACAGAAAATATTAAAGATGAACCCTTTCCTTCCAATAAGCAGCTGCTTTTGCTCATTTGCAACATCTTCTAAACAGATTGTGGCATATGGCTGTAGACAGAATCAAAGCGGAGAGGGTATAGGGGTTTTCAGGGAAGGGAAAAGATGAACTAGTAGGGGAGAGGGAAATGAGATGCCCCTTGCAAGTCCCCCTGCTTCTACAGATGTGATGGTAAGTGAATCCATACAGAGCCAGACCTGTGCCCACCACACCTTTGGCACATATTGTTCCCAATCTAATAGGCATTACATATGCAGAAACCTGCTTCCATATGCAAAGCGCCCTCTTTGGATGAGGGCATAATTGTTTAGACTTGGGATGCTAACTGTAATAGGCTTTCCTCTAGGTATATGACTGCACTGCTGAGAATTTATTCATAGTTCTCTGGCCAGCGAAATCCTAAATATAGCATGTCCTTTAAGCGTGGAATATATTCCCAGCTGGTAGTGACTTTCTGAGCCATGGCTGAAAGGAGCTGCCAAATAGCTAAACCACTGTCTCATTCTATTCGTAAGTTTTATAGCGGCCTCCAATCTCACCACTAGGGAACGGAGTTCTGAATTTCTTATCCAGGGTGAGCCAAACGGTTTATAGTGGAAAGATACAAAAACTCTAAAGGACCCTTCTTACCAAAAATCTGCTCCTATATATATAATTACTCTTTTTCAAAGCAGTTTTTATTTGTAGCAGTGCTAATGAAGGCTGTATTCGTAACTGAAAAAACTCTCCACCACTAAGCTGAATCATCAACCTATGTAGCTCACTATTTGTCAAAGCTCTCAGGAAGAAGCCCTTCCCAGTCTGTTATCTGAGATCCTTTGCAATGGAGATGCCCAAGCCTGAACCCACGACATTCTGTATGCAACACACATACCTTCATTTTCACACATCTTTTAATATTTATAACATTAATAATCCCTTGTCCCAAAAAATCAAACATATGTCAAGAGCAACTTCTGTTCCTCACTTCAGAATGTTATAGGAATGTTTGAACTGGCAACTAATAGTGTAATTTCTATTATTTTACTCTTTCGGCACCAAATAATTTCACTAACCATCTCATAATACCTCTACTATGTAAATGCAAGATAGAACTACTTGAAATCTTCAAAGCAAATGTGAAGCACTAAAACCAGGATCTTAAGAACTGGCAAAACCATAATCTCTGCCAGAAAATGAAGTAAATAATCATAGGAATATTAATTAACAAGATCTCAGAAATAGCTTTTTAACCTTTCACAACATTGTGCATTTTGTAATGGCTGCTGACAAAACCAAACTGTACAATCTTTCAAGCAAGCCTAAAATGGCTGAGAGAATATGAAGCTTTTGAACACTGCTATCCTAATGCATATCTGTATCACACATATTACATGACTTCCCTTGAAACTCTTCAGCATTCTTCCTAAGACAAAGCTGCAAGCAGAGAACAAGGGAAAAGGTTACAGGTCTTTCAAGGGATGGAGTACAAGGGAGTAAAATCAGTAATAGTGAAGAATCTTCTCTTTTAAATAGATGAAGGTACCACCACCAATCTAATCTTCTCTTGCCATGCTCAGCTGCAAGGAATGCTGGGGATACTCTGCATGTATTCTTAGGTTCTCCAGCGTGGTGAAGTCCACTAAGGTTGGAACCTGCTCTGTATGAATAGAGTATGCACTGCAGAACAATTCTCAGAGTTCTCTGCAAAAAACACCGGACAGAACATTCACCATCCAAAATGTGTCTTGGTAAAAGGAAGAGCAGCTGTATTTTTCCCCCTGATATTTTTCTGTTGGTTTTTTCCCCTGGGTTTTCACATCTTTATTACTAGTACATTTAATTCAGTTATTGCTATTGGAGAGAGAGAAAAAAAAACACTTGTAAAGAATTAAGTTGGTCAGTGAAAGAGGGAATGGTGACTGTTACCAAGTTTCTAAGTTCCCAGTTTTAGTGGATTTGTTTACAAGAATCCTCTGATACTCAACATAGGATTTTGGTGGCTCATAGGCAGCTGCTATTAGAATTAGAAAGTGGACAAGATCCAATTCTGCAAGCGACTTCCACTGAAAAAATCCTGGTCTAGCCCAGTGTGACTCTCATCAGTACATGAGATGGCCCAAGCCTGACCCACCCGACGATGGTGTGCCCCCCCACCCCCACCCCCACCCCGCAATTGGTAGAAGGTTGCTGACCCCATTTTAAGTAGTCTAAAAGATTTTATTTAGTTGCAAACCTATAACCACCAATGAGCATGCACACTTGTTCAATCTGCCTAATATACAAAATATTAGAAAAAACTGATTTAAATAAATAATTTAAAACAACCTTTATTGGTCGTTTAAATCTATTTTTTAAGTCACAGTGGTTTGTCAACCCAGACCGAAATGTACCCAAAGACTTTCACGTTTTTTAAAAAATATATTATTCTTGCCGAAAGCATTCCCTAGTTCTTTGCAGTCAATTATAGCTTGGCTGAAAAGATTCAGCTGGCACAGTGTGGGAGAGATTACAAATCACAGTCTAGACTTCAGAGGAGTCGCGCTGCTGCTTTTATTATATGCCACACTAATGATCACATGCTTATTGCTATACGTTATGCAATACTGCAACACTTCTGGGAATTCTTACATTTCTTTTTGAAGCTTACAACATTCTGTTACAATTAATACAAGACATTTACTAACAGGTCTACGAGCAAACGTTTGTGGGTATAGAACTAGAGGCGACTGAGGAAACAAAAGTTTTCTTGTTTTAGATATCCTTCTTGGCAACACTCTAGTTATGAAAGCAGTAGCAGTATACTAGTTAAGATTATTTAGCAGTAGATTAGGGTTTATTCCCCCAACTCATTTTCCCAACAGATCTTAAAAGTTTCCTTCCAATACACGATCCTCATTACATTGTGCTGTACGATTCACTTGATGGTCATGTTATGTGAAAAACCCTTTTAGTTTTCGGACCAAAGATTCTAGAACTGCTTGATATACCACTACTGAACACATCCTTTTCTATATCCAAAACGCAAGTCAAATCCTCAGATATCACAGTATATACTCTGAGTGGCCATACAAAAACAATCTGACATTGTAACTCTAAACAAGTGGGAGAAACAGCCACAACCCATTAAGGTATCTGGATGGCTACTTGCAGCTAGAAAGAATTGTCTTCCTTTTTTTTTTTTTTGCATTGTGTGTGTGTGTGTGTGCGTGCCTGGAAGTCATGGTGACCTCTGCCAACTCCTACTGGGGCATGGAGAGAAGTGGCTTGACAGCCTGCCTCTGCCTTCCAGCCCTGGTATTCTTTGGAGGTCTCCCATCCAAATACTGGCCAGGGTCAGCCCTGCTTAGCTTCTGAACTCTGATGCGGGCTATCCAGGTCAAGGCTGAAAGAATTTTTTTTTTTTGGCAACAGACATGACTTGTTTTCTGTTTCTTGTATGTCACAACTGTCTAATTTAAACAAGAACCAATTTTTTCAGAAATAATTTTTGTTCACTAATTTACACCCCAAATTATAACTCAAAAGACAAAGAGGAGAACAATTATCAATTCACATTCTACAACCAAACCCACCAAGTTTTGTGACAGGACAGCCTCCAAGATAAAACTATATTTTTGCAAGAATTTAGACTTGATGTTGACTCATCTGGCACCGGTTATTAACACTTGCATTAAAAAAGCAAGCACAGCTAATGGATGGCTACTCCACCCTGGCTTCAAAGTTTCTGGATCACCTAATGTCTGTGGGTTACATTTTACCAGCTTTTCAACTGGCACAAGAAAAGTAGAGAAGCTCCTTCAAACCCTGAAAAGACCATGCCAGAAGTAGTAGGGCCCATATGGACAAAAAAAAACCCAACAACAACAACAACAACAACAACACAGGATGAGAATGCAGTGAGGAGGAAAATCAGGTAAGATCGTCCATTCTCCATCTTGCACCAGCAGGAAAGCTGGTAGGATCCAGTACATTGCAGCAACCACAGGAAACATGATATGTCTACCAATGTGCATTTCTATACTTCAATTCCTAGTACATATCACAGATGTATATTAGGTATTTCCCCCATCAGTCTTCAGCGTAAGAACTGTGCAGTTGTTTCTCATTTCTTGTGTGGAATCCAGACACGTGCCTTTAAGAAAATGCTTTCGTTTCAGGTAGACTGGATTTTTCCAGGATTCAACCAGCTAATATACTGTAGCAAGTAAAATGTGATTTATTATTCACCCGCCAGAGCCACTTCAATGTGAAAATTACTTACATGACATCTAATGGAGAGGACCCATGATTCTACCAATGGCAAGTGACAACTCCTGCCCCCCCCCCCCCAACTGCATAATGTTGCTACCCAACCAGCCCTCTATCTGCCAATAATAGGTTCAAGAGAAATGATAAGGAGGCATCTCAAGGCAAAAGCAAAGAGATGGTCCAATGTCAGTTTTCACTACCGCAACTCTCAAACAGAAGCAAATGTGAGCTTAATGGAGTGGTATACAAAATTATTCCAAAAGCGTTTGTTTTCCCTAACTTAAAAGAGCCATATTACAGCTTTAACTGTAGAACAGCATCGCTCTGTTACAATTTTAACTCAACTCCCATTCTGTTAAACAGATCCACCATCTCTGGGCCACTACAGGTCTCTCCGAACCCTTCTCATCTCCTGTCTACTCCACAGCCCTCTCCACACTCTCAAAGCCACACAGCTCCCTTTCGCTGCACCTCTATCCACTACCCCCTTTTTTTGCTTCCTCTAGTCACAAGTACCATCTGCAGACCCTTTTCTCCCAGCGCAGGCATCTCTATACCTGCATTTCTCAGTTATCTCCTCCTCCTCCTTTCCTCAGCCTACAGGTCTCTCTGTATCTCTTTATTCAAGCTACCCCCCTCTGTCCTCAGGCCAGTTGCTATGAATGCTCTTAATCTATATTCTCTCAGCATTCCCATTCATTCACTCCTGCTTTCAATCTGACCACCTCACAGCTTTCTTTGCAGTCCCACTTCTGTTCTTCACATTTTCTTCCAAAATCCTCTATTCTTCTTTGTTTCTGTTCCCCCCCCCTCACTAAATTCACCAACAGCTATGCTTTCACTCTCCCAGTAATTCATACCAATGAAGGAGTCTTTTATGCCGTTGGCCCAAGCAACACAGCTCGCAACAGGCTTGGGGGGGAGGGGAGGGGAACTAGGGTCAACTCTGCCATATACCCCCCAAATCTTAGGGAGAGAAGTAGTGCAGATGCAGTGATGCAGGCAACCACCCAAATCCATTAATATTTTTGATTCGCCTTGGACAGATATGGGAGAAGGCTGCAAATCATGGACATATGGTCTCCTCAAGATGTTGCAAAGAGACAGGTTAGAGGAAACAATCAGTCCATGGGCGTTATGTTGGGCAGGCCTGCTTTACCTGAACTTCACTGCCATAGCGAAAACAACAAATGGCTTCTCAGGATACTTGCCTGCAGTTAGTTGGTTTCGGTTCCTTATTGTCCCCTTTTGCGGACTGTGCTTCCCATCTTCAGAACTGAGCATATATCGTGCACCCTTTAAAATCTGGGGTGGCAGCAACATGGCCATCCCAGCTGTTTCACTACACGCAGCGGACTGGATACTGCATTGCCCCAGAGGGAGACTTGCAGGATTAGTCTGCAAACTATGAAATGTGATATTGCTAGGCTTTAAACGGAGCACCTAGAAACATCCACAGAAGACAGAATGCCGGACTAAGATGCCCCAATGTTCATCTGCAGTACGCAGTTCTTACTGCTGTTTTGTTCATGACTCACTAACACGCCTTCAAGTCTGACATTTAGACAAAGTGTACTTATGGTTTTTGTGACACCAAATAAAAGGTATATACCAAGACTGCTGATAGTTATTCAGGGTGGAGGGGTGCTGTCTATGACATCTCTCCTAACTTCAGATGGCTAGGACTGACACATGGGCCCCAAAGGCAACTTGCTTAGCTGATGATTACAATACATATTAAACAATGATGAAGAAACATACCATTTCAAAAACAAACAAACAAACCCACACAATATTGGTCACCTCAAGGTTGGACTACTGTAACGCCCTCTACATGGGGCTTCCCTTGTGCCAAATCCGGAAGCTGCAGCTAATGCAGAATGCTGCGGCACGGCTGTTATTATGTTTGCCTATACGGGAACATATTCAGGCCGCCTTAAAAGCACTGCACTGGCTGCCTATAGCGTACCGGATAAAGTTCAAGGTGCTGGTGCTCACCTATAAAGCCCTATATGGCCTGGGACCTACGTACCTGAAGGACCGCCTCTCTCCATATATTCCCCAGCGAGCACTACAATCTGGATCCCAAAACCAACTGGTCCTGCCAGGGCCAAAGGAGGCGCGGTTGGCAACAACACGGGCCAGGGCCTTTTCAGTGGCGGCCCCCGTACTGGTGGAATGAGCTCCCGGAGAACATCAGGGCCCTGCGGAATTTGATGCAATTCCGCAGGGCCTGCAAAATGGAGCTCTTCCACCAGGCTTTTAAGTAGGGGCCGCCTAAGGTGAACATCTCAGCCCTGGCCCTGATAACGTGCCTTGATAACACGCACACAAGGATCATATGTGAGTGCTGCCTTGATCCACCCGGATGAAAAATCTGTAACGCCGCCGATTTTGTGATAGAATATGTAATTGTTGTAACTATTTTTAACTTGGTGGATTATTTTTATGTTGTGAGCCGCCTTGAGCCCACCTCGGTGGGGAGGGCGGGATATAAATTTTAAGAAATAAATAAATAAATATGGCTATGGACCAAACCAGCCATGATGATCTCCAGCCCTCATGGAAAGGAGTCTTTGACCCTTTCCTCCAATGCCCTATCCCTTCTGTATATTGCAACATCATCTGTACCCAGGTTTCCCTGAAACCGAGCAAGCAATTTAAATGGGGAGAAGGTCTGGAATAAAGGATTAAATACTCACTTCCCCAATCAAATTAATAGTCCAATCTGGCTGCTTTAAAGTGTTGTGTTTTCTTAATGCAGGAAAGCCTGATTACATGTTTCCCACAACATGAAATTAGGGCTTTTTCTACAGAGGAGAGGGAAGGTTGCCTTATCAGATTTCTGACAAATTTTCTTTTTTTTAAAAAAGGACCCAGTGTTTCTACTCAAGTACTGCAGTATTCTGATTAAACACAACAATGTCATAAGCAGCATTTCAACGATCAAGATAATATTCTGAAATACTTTTAATTAAATGCTAACGCTGGAATGTCTAACACCAGATCAAGCACATGCACAGATGTGGTTTATTTTGTTCCTTGCTATCTTTTGTTACGGAAATTCCAAAACCTCGGTTGGCAAGTTGTTCTAGTTATTCTAATTTGAATTTACACCGTTTATGGATTGACTGAAACCTATCTTCCTACTCCTTAAAGCACACTCTCCTGCAGTCTATGTAGTCTTGATGATAGCCTTCAAAAACCTTTCCCAATACTCTTTTTTTTTGTTAGGCTAAAGACAATCTAATCTTTTGTGGGGGCCACTCATATCTTAGTCCAACTTTTATCATACATGAAAGGCAGCCTTATCAGTACTACTTCAGTATTTACAACTCAAGTCCGGCACAAAAAATATCCTTCACAAAGCTTCACCTTTAAGGTCTTTTCCAGCTTGTTGATTCTTCAAAGCTCTCAACAACAATATTTTTTTTAAAATTCAGGTAGGTAGCCATGTTGGTCTGAAGGAGGAGAACAACGTTTGAGTCCAATGGCATCTTTAAGACCAAAGTGCTTTATTCTGGGTATAAGTTTTTGTGTGCAAGCACACTTCTTCACAAAAGCTTATATCCAGAATACAACTTTGCTGGTCTTAAAAGGCGCCATTGGACTCAATATTTTTAAAGAAATCATTACGAAGCCAACATTTCTCCTGAATGTTTAGTTAGTTAGTTATTAACTTTATTTATATACCAGCTTTCTCAGAGAGACACTTTCTTGCATGGTAATTTTCTACTAATAAATTCAAGTGGGTAACCATGTTGCTTTGAAGCAGCAGAACAAAGTTTGAGTCCAGCGGCACCTTTAAAGTCCAACAGAGTTTTATTCTGGGTATAAGTTTTTGAATGCATACACACTTCTTCACGGAAGCTTATACCCAAAATAAAACTTTGTTGGTCTTAAAGGCACCACTGGACTCAAAACGTTGTTCTGCTAATAAGGTCACTAGTTTCATGATCACATAATCTAAGGCAGGGGTGGGCAATTGTTTTGGCTCAGGGGCCACTTTGTGGGAGCAGAGGTTAGCAAGAGGGCCGGACCTTTTAAAATGATTGCATTCATTAGTTAACTTTGCATTTCAGAAAAGGTATAAATTGTATCGTAAAAATCCATAAATATAAATTAAATAGTGGTAGTTTTATTCAATTTATTTATTGTGCTAATTTCATATCATCTATAGCTGCAAGCACATTTAATTTTAGAATCCACCCCCTGGACACTTCACTCCCGGAGTGCTGCTTCTCTGCGCTCCAGGCCCAACGGAGGCCTGACTGAAACCACGTGGCCGACTGTCTTGGTGGGCCGCAAAAAACTCTGTGGCGGGCCGCATGTGGCCCACTGGCCGCAATTTGCCCACCCCTGATCTAAGGTGAAGAGAACTAAGTAACAATTTGCCCTGATCTGGATGGCCCAGGCTAGCCTTGTGTCATCAGACCTCAGAAGCTAAGGGGTTGGCCCTAGTTAACATTTGGATAGGAGACCACCAAGGAAGTCGCTATACAGAGGCAGACAATGACAAACCACCTCTGAATGTCTCCAGCCTTGAAACCCTAAGTCTCCTGTGACTTGACAGCCCTTTCCACCAACAACAGTTTGCTGGGAAAATCCAAGGCTTGGGATGTTTCTCATGCATAGATACAGGTACAAGCAGGTTGTGTAATTAGCTCATTCATGGGTTCTGCTCCCTAACAATTCAGGAAAATTCATACATAGGAGGAGGGTAACTGCTGTCCATCAGATCATCAGGGAAGTTAATCATACTATTTGGTATACATGCACCATTTTCACATATATCCAGGAATCATGCTTGGACATGTCATGTCTGGAAATTAAACCCTAGGCAAAGGCAACTGGGTGCAGATTTTTACCTGTCAAATGAATGCAGGGGCTCTCACAACTCTGATTTAGAACAAAGGAGAAGATATACTAGGGTGTTCCCATATTCTCCCAGTCAAATAATTCAACACATTATTTCATTTCAAGCTAAACAGCTTGTTCTAGGTTATCCTCAAAACTGGGACCTTAAGCTACTTACCTGGCAGTAAACTCCATCTGAATCAACTGGACTTAAAGACAAGTGTAAAAACATATGAACATTCTAAGAAAACTGTAGATTTGGGACTCTAAATGAGAATTCAGCCCACAAACATATTGCCTAATAAAGTTCAATTTAGGGGAATTTTTTTGGGGGTACTCATCTGTTTTAGGTTAAGAATGTTCTGTTTTGAGAAGAGTAGCAACTAGGTTTTAAACAAATGTGTATCTAGTCTCTGTTGACTTCAGATGGATTCCAAAATCCTACATAAAAGGAGCGCAGTATCAGGATGTTTGGGGCTGTGCCAAATTCATTCTTTCCAGAGGAGAATGTTACCAACTGCAAGTCAAGTCATGTATTTGGAATACAAAATGTATCTGTTAAACTTCTCGTAAATGTTACTGACAAACTGGGAAGTGTTCTTATGAAGTATCACTATACTTAACAGTACAGAGTTATTCCGGCCGAGTAAATGGCCTTGGATTGCAATAACTGCACCGGATTGCACTGCCAAAGAAAGAACAAAGGTTAACCAATGTAAGAAAGAAACAGCCAACCCACCTGGGCAAGTAAGCCACACAAACCAGCCCCAAGAATGAAGAGGTGCAGCTCTAGGATGCATTAACACAGCGTGCAACTCCACAGGCTTTCCCCTCTATTTCACTGAGCTAGGAAGTAGACAACAGCATAGCACTGCACAGACAGTCATGTGGAGCTGACTCAACGCCAAGGATCCACCCTTTTTTCACTGCCGGGTCACTTTTGGTACCTATTATGCAGGTTGGCCACTCCTGGTAGCGCAACATGCTTTGCCAGTGACAGGAACACACAGTCCTGCCATACAACAATGGTCCACAACAACAACCTCTATCACCTACTGTCTTTCTTACACCAGCCAGCTTTCCTTTTATGGAAATGTTGCCACACAATTTCTTACAAACACACAACTGGCAAGCACAAAGATCAAGCCAGACCTGAGTTTTCATCATGCAATATATAAGCAGCCAAAATTAACCTCACATCAGTAAAGCTATTTAACGATGCCTGTCTGACAGAAAGAAGACAAGCAAATCCAACCTCTACTTTCAAAAAAAGAACATAATGTTTCCAGGGCCATTTTGGTCTCACTTTAGCGCTTAAAAAAAGCCCAGCAGCTCATTCCTTCCTGGGAAACAAGTCCTTCTGATCTAATTTCCAAATGATCCACCATAACTGTTACTGGATTTCCTAACCCTTTCCCGTATCATACTGCAGAAAACCAGCCCAACTGTGAACATCCAACAACTGGAACCCCACAAACGTTTCTAATTGTGATGGCTATCATCTCCTTTAATAGCTACTGTTTACTTTGGCGGGCATAGCAGAAAGGATGTGACATAGTTTTTGTTAATTAAAAAGTGACACTACAAATGAAGGAGGCCCCTCCCCTGCTGGAAGAGGCACCACTTGATTCCAGGAAGGCATCCAAGTATAAAACCGACACCAGATTTAAGAGGGAGTGAGGAAAGAAAAGGGCAGCTTCTCATAGCCAAGGTCCCAGCCAGTGATTCCGAAAGGACCGAGCGCAGATTCATTTTCTTATTCTTTAAAAATGTTTTTGTCAAGACATGCATATCTTTGGAAAGCATTAGGAGTAATTAAGGGAAACGGAGTCAACATTGCAAATGGAAGCTATCGTTCTTAGCTGGCCACCCCAGCTGTCAAAAAAAAAAAAGCATTCCTGGCAGACCTACTTGATTATTGGTTAAATCTGTGGCAGCCAAACAAACAAAACAAAAAACCCTGATGTGTGTGTGTGGGGGGGGGCAATTCTCAGACAAGAGCCTTGGGAATGAATGCCTGACCTCTCTCCCATCTCAACTTCAGGAAGAGCGCAGATGCAACCCCCACCCTGCTGAAATCAGGGCTACCCCCAAACCTCAGGTTCTCACCCCAACCCTTTCAAAGGGGAGGGGGCGGGTTTTAATCAGCACCTCCAGTTAAAAGGATTTCAAACTGACACTTATAATTACATACTCCCCCCGATCGTTTATTTTTACATTTTAAATAGCTTTTAAAAACTTTTAGTCTTCATTTAATACAAGCAGGTACATCTAACATCAGAAATACAGCTTAACTGGTACAGGTGACAAAACTTACACAACAAACAAGGCAGACGTGATATTAACAAAAACCAGTTTGACTAAGAACTTCAATGACCTGAAACATCCCGTGAAATGCATCAATGCAGCAGATTTATAATACCCAAATCGAAGAGTACTCAGGTTTAGTGGATAAGTAAGTCCAGGAAGGGGAACCGGATCGAGGAAAATTTCGGGATCAAAGGATTCCGCGGCCTTAGAAAGAAAGGAATCAGTAAGTCCCTCCATCAGACAGAAATCACAGACTTCATGTAGCCAGGCTGATAGTGTACGGTGGGCAACGTTCCCTCTAAGCTGAGTTAGTGTGAGCTACCTCGCAGGGGGGTTTTTTTGCCCCCGGCTCCCCCATTTCTCTCTTAGCTCAGGAAGGCAGGCTCCAGAGCAAGCTAATTTCATGCACCGGCCAGATTCCTCGCTCGCAGCTTTAATGCCAGCAGCTCACGAAGCACAATTTTTGCTCACAGGACTCCCACAGCTTTGAGGGAGGATTGACGGTGGTGGGTGTTATTTTTCCAGGGTTTTGCAATTAAAAGTCCGGCGGCTGCGCACGGGAGGAGGATCGGTTCCCCACGAAGCAGTGGTGAAGGGCTGAATTGCCACGGACCTTCAACACTGGCATAACTGCTTGCCTATGGATTCCTGTCCCGTATATATATATATATATATATATATATATATATATATATATATATATATATATATATATATTAATGGAATCTGCTCCATAAAACTTCAACATCAAGCAGATGAATAAGAGGAGGAGGAGGAGGAGGGATCCCACCCCGCTTTAGTGAAAGAAAAGGAAAACCGGGTTAAACCCCCCCCCCCAAAAAAAGACGGCAGGAAACAACCCACCCACCCCGACCCCAGCGCCGATCCCTCCCCGCCGCCATTGACTCTCCTCCTGCCCAGCCGCGGGCCTCCCTCGGGCGCTGCTTACCCGTGTCGGGGGCTCGACATTCTCCTCGGAGGGTGACGTCAGGCCAGGCCAGGCGCGCTCCTTCCCCCCTCCCGCTTCGGGGTTTTTTTGGGGGGGGGGGCCCGAAGTGAGAGGAAGGTCGGGACAGGCGGCGGCGGCGTCGCTGCTGCTCTCGCGTCGGGCCTTTCCCTGGGCCTCCACACGCCTTCCGCGGCGGGCCTGGCGAGACGAGGACCCACGAAGGCACAGGCGGCGGCAAGGGCTCGGGGCCTCTGGGCTTGTGCCGCCTTTCGACGCTCGTCCCCCCCTCAGCAGGCGTGCCCCTCGTGCGCATGCGCGACCGAACGACCGCGCGCGAGGCGTTTTGAGGGATGTGGGGGGGAAGGACGAAGAGTGCGGGAGTCGGGAGCGCGTCCGCGCCCAGGTGGTTCCCAATCACGGCCCTTCGTGCGGCCGCGAGTGGGAGCAGCTGTCCCCCCCCCTCCACGGAGCGAGTGGGTGGGACCAGCCCCCCCCCCCGCGAGCGGCCAATGGGAAGCCGCCGCCAACACCAACTCCGCGAATGGCGCACGGTGACGCAGGAAATGGGGCCCGCGCGGCAACGCTGGCCTCCTCCTCGTAGGACGACGACGACGACGACGAGGCGCCGGGGCTGACTTTCTCTCGCGCCCCGCGCGACACGGGGAAGGCCGGGGAGTGCTGCCTTTCCCTTGGGGGGGGGGGGGGACCGAAGCGAGCACGGCGAGGCCCCTTTCCCGGGGAGGGGCTCCTTATAACCCGGCGGGGTTGATCACCGAAGTGCCCCTGAGGCGCCCGCCCGGCCGCCTGCCTTCATAGGGAGACCCGCCGCCCTCGGTGAGGGGAGGGAATAGTGAACCCCCCTGAGGTGGTTTTAAAAAAAATAAAACATTGGGTAGGATTCGTTCCCCCCCCCCCAAAAGCCCCTTTTTACGCCCAGTCATGCTGTTTCTTTTCTTTTTCTTTTCAAAAATACACTTTCAGCTTTTCCTCCTGGAAAGGTCCAAAGCGGCTGACAATGCTGGTAGGAAAGACGAGCGTGATTTCTCCAGAGATAAAACGCAGTGGCTCACAGTAAGGACGACAATTACAAATAATCCAGCTAAAAACACACACTGAGGCTGTGGCCACACACCCTAAATAATCCACATTCAATGCTGCATTTTCCGACTGGATTTTGCCAGTTCACACAGTGAAAATCCAGTTGGAAAGTGCACGGAAAGTGGGTTAGTTAGTGTGTGTGACCACAGCCACACACACACATACAACCAGTGTTCCCTCTAAACTGAGTTAGTGTGAGCTAGCTCACAGTTTTTTTAGCCTCCGGCTCACACATTTTTGTCTTCGCTCAGGAAGGATGGCTCCAGAGCAGACTAATTTATGCAGTAGCCAAATTGCTGGCTCACAACTTTAATGCCAGTAGCTCACAAAAGTAGAATTTTTGCTCACAAGACTCCACAGCTTAGAGGGAACATTGCATACAACCCTTAGGAGATTCGAAATCCCCCCCTCCCCCCAGCAGGAGAAACACCAATGGACAACTTAGCAGGGGTGTTGAACTCATTTCTTAGGAGGGCCAGACTTGACATAAATTGGACTTTGTCGGGCTGGGCCATGGGTGTCAGAGTTTACATCTCTGCTACCTGATATTACATTTTATGACACACATGGCCCAGCCCAACAAAATCCAATTTATGTCAAGTCCAGCTCTCATAAGAAATGAGTTAGACACCCCTGATTCTAGTGAAACTTTAAAGGGATACTCAATTAAAATGCCTTGGGGTTGTTGTTTTTTAAAGGTTGTATTCCCTAAGGTTGCCAACTTCGGAAATTGCTGGTGATGGACTATGACATATCATGAGTCCACCCCTTTGAAACAGCCATTTTCTCCAGGCAGGGGGAACTGATCTCTGTAGTCTGGAGATGAGTTGTAATGCTGGGAGAACGTGAAGGTTGTTAATTCTGTAGACATAGTGTTAATAAAATGTATTAATTCATATAGTAGTCCAGAGTAGATCTTTAGAAAGTTGGGGTATTGAATGTTATCCGTACAAAGTATGTAACTCATCCTCATTTGAAGAAGTTCCCAATGCATGTCTGTAGCCATTGGAGGGCCCTCCCATTATTTCCTGCAGGTCTAGTTGCCAAGTCTAGGTTGGGAAATAGCTGGAGATTTTGGGGGTGGAGCCTGAGGAGGGCAGGGTTTGGGGGGAGGGGCTTTGATGGGGTATAGTGCCAAACAGTCCACCTAACAAAGTGGCCATTTTCTCCCAAGTGAACTGCTCTCTTTCAGTTGTAGTCTGGGGATATCTCCAGCGGCCACCTGGAGGTTGGCAACCCAGCTCAATTGAGAACCTTCAAGCTTTTAATTCTTTGAGCACGCAGTAACATAACACATATATACACTGCGACTAAAATAAAGTTTATATAGATCAAGATGGGTAACCATGTTAGTCTGTCTAGCAGTAGAAAAGAGCAAGAATCCAATAGCACTTTAAAGACTAACAAAATATGTGGCAGGGTAGGAGATTGCATGAAGTGAGCAGTTACGAAAGAAGTGAGCAGTGACTCACAAAAGCTCATACCCTGCCACATATTTTGTTAGTCTTTAAGGTGCTACTGTGTCAAACTCTAATCTCGTTTGCCATGGTTTCCCTCCACTGTCTGTGACTGCACTTTGCATCCTGTTTGTTCTGGCTGGGAAGGAGGGGGGATGCATGAGTGTGGGGGTGTGAGGACTGCTTAGCTGGGAGTAGCGCTTGCTGTAGCTGCAAGAGGCTTCCCTTTCACTGGGGAAGAATGCTTGTTTTGACTTGGGCATGAGACTGTTTGATAATGTAACGTCCCGCTTCCAGGTGATGGCAGGCTGAATGGGTGGAATGATTGGAGGGGTCACAAGGTTGTATGAGTTGTGTATAATAGCAGAACTGGCACCAAAGGGGTCAGTCAGTTCTGACACAGATCGTCTTAGCTTGAAACATTTCTCTCTCTCAATAAACAAATCACTGCCGAAGAGAGTGTTTTGGGGAGTAAGTTTGTTCAAGAGTCTGACATACCGGACACTTGCTTTCCCCCCCTATACGTAAACCTGGGTTTGAAGAAAAACCCACAGAGGAAAGTTCCACAGCTCCCCTTGGAAGTATACGGGCTTGGACTTCAGTGGTCCTCCAGGGAAAAGCTGCTGCATAACTTTCAGGCAACCCCCAAGAATGCCATTCTAAGCACCGTTGCCATTCACACTTGGCAGATGACAAAATCTTAATGGTTATTAGGGATAGTGATGGTTTGAATGTGGTCTCTGAGGTATTTATGGGGCAAAGGGCTTTGCAGGTCAAAAGCAGTGTACTGTACCCAGAAGACAAGGCTCTTTGAAATATACAATGGTGTTCTGGGCTGGTGGGGGGAAATCAAATGAATTATTCCACCCTTTTAAAAAAAACTTTTTTGTGTTTGTGTGTGTGTGCACGTGCATGTGTGCACCTGGAAGTCATGGCAACCTCTGGTGACTGACCCCTACTGGGGCCTTGGAGGATATTCAGAGGTGGCCGAATAAAGCCTGCCTCCGCCTCCTGACTGCTGGTATTCCAAGGAGGTCTCCCATCCAAATACTTGCCAGCATCAGCCCTGCTTAGCTTCCAAGATCTGACAAGATCGGGCTTGCCTAGGCTATCTAGGTCTGGGCAAATTATCCCAACCTTTCAATGTTTTAAGGGGAGGGTTGCCAACTCCAGGTTGGGAAATTCCTGGAGAACTGGAGGGGGGGGGTGGAGCCTGGGGAAGGGAGTATAATGCCATAGAGATCGGCCTTCAAGCCAGCCATTTTCTTCCAGGGGAACTGATCTTTGTGGTGCGGACTTGTAATTCCAGGAGTTCCCCAGGCCCCACCTGGGACTTGGCAAACCTATTTGAGGGCATTTGATAAGTCAATCTTGCTGAAGCTAAGTAGGCCCGTGTCTAATTGGCACTTGGTTGCAAGGGCTCTTGGGAACCCAGTGTATAACATCCTGAGTTCTATGATGGAAAAAAAAACACAGATAAAAATGTAATATATGATACGGGGTTGGGAGTTTTTTCTTACACTAATGGAGGTGTAAACAATGTTCCTCTGATTCTGGGAAAGCCACAACGAAGTCTAAGAATTCCTTTCTTATTGGATCAATTTCTGTAGGATGAAGAATTCTCATGAATTGAAGCTAGTGTCTCTCTTAACCAACCTCCTTAGCTCATTTTAATGAAGCTTGCAATCTGCAATCCACTTTCAACTACATTTCAAGACAACCTCTTTCTAGAAAATGACAGTTCCATATAGTGTAATCAGTCGTTGCTTTTTAAAAAGTCAGAAATGATAATACCCCACAAAACAATTTAATCATACCATGTGTCCCTCCTCACTTCCCCACACATAACTTTAAAAATTTTTTTGGCAGTCTTCTAATAAGCAATTAAAATGATAGGTATTATTACTAATGCAGCCATTTCCATGATAGGTAAAGGTAAAAGTTCCCCTTGCTCGAAAGCCAGTCAAATCTTACTGAGGGGGGCGGTGCTCATCTCTGTTTCCAAGCTGAAGAGCCAACACTGTCCAAAGACTTTTTCCATGGTTATGTGGCCAGCATGACTAGACGCCAAGGCGCACAAAATGCTGTTACCTTCCCACTGAAGTGGTGCCTATTTATCTACTTGCAATTTCTTGCTTTCAGATTGCTCGGTTGGCAGGAGCTGGGACCAGAGACAGAAGCTCACTCTATCACGCAGCACCCGGGTCTCAAACCGCCGAGCTACTACCTTCTGGTCTTCAACTCAGGGTCTTAACCTCTGAGCCACCGCAGCCCTCATTCCCATGATGCCATGTACCTAAAGTGCTCACGATTAGGAAAGAAGGAAAGATCTGGTTCAAAAACGTGAAAATTGGTAACACTGTTAAAGTAGGAAGAAATCCTGAAGACTGACAAGTTTTGCTTTGCACTTGAAGTTTTTAAAACCAGATCTTCTGTAAACGGAATTTCATGCTGCTCTGATATGCTGTCTTTTTTCTTTGCAGCTGACTAGACCATTGTTCAGGATATAGTAGCAGTTTCCGATGGCAGAGTGCCCTCTTAGTCAAGTGGTTTCTAGAGGGCCACTGATTGGGAATCGTGCTGAAGACACTTATTAGCAGCTGGCCTTTGATGAGAATTCTACAGGAACACTGGTGAGCATTGTGAACAGTCCACTCCACCACATTCCGGCAGCCACAGTGTGTGCATCTAGAAAGAGTTCTCACTTTGGTTTAGAGCCCCTTTGGAATGGGAGATGACAGCTGAACCTTTGATAGTAGTAATAACGATATGAAGCATTTTAGAATGTATACAAAATGCTGTGTTTCTTTTACCAGTGATTGCCAGAGATGTGTAAGTTTGCCTGTTTCTGTAATAATTAACATTTTTGTTTACTGTAAAAAGATTTAGGTATAGTAAAACATGTTAATTTTAACAATGCAATAAAGTGCTGCCCACCAATTGTTAGGTATCGTGTTCTTTCTCTAAATGGGGTAAATTGTGGGTTTTTTTTAAAAAAAAAACACAGAATTTTTGCTAGGGAATTAGGGTTTAGGTGGTTTTGTTTTATTTGAATGTCCTTCATACAGCAATTGTGAACATGCTTGTTTGCCTAATTTTATTGGTTTTCAGCACAGTATACTTTGAAATGTATAGTTACTCGTACAGTTCAGCTGCTTCACCTGTTTGAAATCAAGTGTACAAGCTGGGATCTAAAAAGCATGCCCGAGAATTTGGGCATAAATAAGATTGTCACTTTTTCTTCTTGAACAGAAGACTCCCATGCTGTATCACAAACTGTTTTTGAAAGTATCCAAAGTATTTTGGCACACGGAGGCGAGTTGCTTAAGAAACATTAGCCCGAAGCTCCCCTGGGAACACGAAAACTGTCATGAAATTCTTTGGACCCCCCTTGAAAACAAAAGCTACTGTTTTCAGAAACAAATCACTCTTCCCCACTCTGCTGACAACTTACACTAGTCATGCCCAACTGAGGTCTCTGACACTCTGGCTATATTCGCGTGGTGGCATGAAAACACACCTCTGCTTCGGTGGCTGCAGCAGCAAGGGAGGCAGAAATGGCCTCCACACATCTCATTCTTGCTTCCTTTACTACAGCCACCCACGTTCCTCCTGCTTTTCTCCCTCACACCCATGCAAAATCACAGGTGAAAGGAGTGTCAGGCTATAGCATGGCTCAGCAGGGAAAGGGGGAGAAAGCCCTTTAGAGGGTGGGGGTGAGGCCCACCAGCAAGCTGCCCCATGCCATTTTGAAATACAGCTGAACTCTTCTAGCTCACTGTTTTGAAAGGGAGAAAATTTGGTGGTTATTTTCTCTGGCTGAAATGAGAAAAAACAGGAGCCAAAAAAGTCACGTCCAAGTTGGGCATGTCGTCATGTGGATGTGCCAGTTCACTGCTGACCACACAGAGGAAGATCCTTGTGAGGCTGCAGCTTCTGCAGCTTCTGTTATTAGGCGAAAAAAACTATTATAGATCTTTGCTGCAGGTACAGAACAGCCATCTTGACCCGTCAGCTTGACAGCTGTGTAGCAAATGGTTCCACAGTTCAGACGTTAACATATAAACTTCTGTGACAAGCACAGATGTGGTTCTGAGTTGGATCTTTAACACTGTGACTCTTTTAAATGGTGTGTTAATTGTGCATCGACAACATGCACATTTGAGAAATTGTTAGAAATGAGGGGACAAAATATTGCACAAAAGTTGATTTTAGATTCCGTACAATTAAGGTTTTATGACAGAAGGGGTAGAGTTCGATTTTTTTTTTAAAAAAACCCCAAATCCCACCACAAATCCCATAGCTTAAAGCAAAGCATAAATATACCACTCTGGAACTTCAGTGAAAGCTGATTTTTTTTTCTCTCTTTCACACCCAACAAAGAAATAACAACAGTAAAGCACTGCAAATTAAATACTCAGCATTAAAAATCACTGCTGAACAATTAAGCAACTTTTTAACCCAGGATTCAAAGCCTTAAACAATAGGCGCTGCTGCACGTGCAGCCACAGGAAGCTCAGCTGTGTTTCTCTTACAATTGATTGCTTCCGCTGTATATAAAATTGAAAGTATTAGGTACTTTAGTGCGGAAAAAGGATATCCTCATACACTGCTCCCATTTCCTTACCAAAGGCTATTACCAAGCCTTTCAGCATTTATTCATTTACCATAAATTAGCCTGTGTTGACAAAGGATGGGCTAGAACAGGGGGTTAACTATTATTGGGAAATAGATTCCAGTGGGCAGCTGTGTTGAGTCCAGTGGCACCTTTAAGACCAACAAAATTTTATTCTGGGTATAAGCTTTCATGTGCACGCACAATTGTTCAGTCTCTAGCATGCATGCACATGAAAAATTATATCCAGAATAAAACTTTGTTGGGCTTAAAAGTGCCGCTGGACTCAAACATTATCGGGGAAGTTTTGCATCTTCGCTCTTCTACAGTGTAATTTTGTTTTTTAAAATGCCATCTCTGCGAGGCAGCATTTAATTTGGGGAATCTCAGCGCTTTGAAAGGAATACAGGTTAATTTATATGGTATCCTATTCATCTTTAGGAATTACACTTGTGAGCATGCATATAAAATACCGCACGGTCTCATGGTAGGAAAACATGGAATAGGGAAACCTGCAACAGGCCCAGGTGAGTTGAGTGTGTGGATGGGAGACTGAAAACCCTCCATATGCTGCTTTGAGTCCTCTGATGGAAGATGGGATATAAACAGATTTTCCAAGGGTCGGATAAAAGCACAGAATTGAATGCAAGTGGAGAGAAAGAAGTACGTGGAATTTGCACATCAGTGGCCAGTTGGGGTAGAGAGAAAAATAATATCCATTATGGAAAAGGAGCTGTGTAGTTCACTGAAATCCAGCAGCTAAAAAGGCAGAGGGAAACAGCCATTGTAGGGTTTCCAACCTCCAGACAGCACCTGGAGACCTCCTGCTATTATATTTGATCTCCAGCCAACCAAGATCAGTTCTCCTGGAGAAAATGGCTGCTTTGGAAGGCGGACTGTATGGCATTATACTCTGCTGAGGTCTCTCCCACCCCAAACCCTGCCCTCTTCAGGCTCCAACCTCCAAATCTCCAGGTATTTCCCAACCCAGAGGTGGCAATCTTAAGCCATTGTGACTACCAGGGAATCACAAATGATTTCCAGACGACAGAGATCAGTTCCCCTGGAGAAAATGGCTGCTTTGGAGGGTAGACTATGGCATTACATCTCTGTTGAATTCCCTTCCCTCACCAAGCACCATCCCCAAATCTCGAGGAAGCAACCCTATCAATCACAGCTCATAGTTGGTAACAGGGGCGTAGACTTTTGGAAATCCCGGGGGGGGGGCTCCTTAGCACACTCACTGGAGCAATGTTCTCCCGCCCCCGGAAACTGCCCCGCCTCCCCGGGCCCTTCTGAGGCCCGCCAGCCGCCGCCGGTGCCTCTCCCCCCCCCTTCCCTCTCCCTTTCCAGCAGCGGCGGCCGGGCCTCGGAAGGACGCGGGGAGGCGAAGCGGCAGGCGCTCCGTTTTCCCTGGGGTGGCTGAGCCTCCCCAGGAAATTTCGGGGGGGGGGGGGCTCAAGCCCTCGAGCCCCCCCCCCCTCTACTCTATGCCTATGGTTGGTAACCCTATCAATCATAGCTCACAGGTTAAATCCCAACCTCCTAGTTTAAGAGCCATCATATGTGTAAATCTGACAGTAGACTGATGCACAAATCAAGTAAATCCTCCTTTTATTCTTGATGATTCAGATGCAAATTCTTGACTGCCAAAGTAGCGCTTCTTTCCCTCCTCGTGAAGCTCAGAAAGAATTCTGTACTTTTTTGCAGAATATTTTATTTGTGTTGGCATAGATAATCCATGCAAGGAATAGTCACTCAAACCTCCTGAATCACACACGATAAACTGAGCATTTGAAAGAAAAGAAAAAGAAGAAAAAGTGATCAAATCCAAACTCATATGTAAAAGCAAGGTCACTTGTGGTGTCAAATCAATATTTCCAAACACTTAAAAAAGCAAAAGGCTTTTTGATTGCTCCAGGAACAAATAACTTGGTTGCAAATATTAATAATCTTCATTTTAAAATATACTCGCATCTACTCCCAGGTCTTGTTAACTAACATTGCATGGCCTAACAGCAGGTGCTAATATCTACTGAGTGCTGCAGCGTTCACATTATTAAATATAGAGAGCTTTGAATAAAATATTTCATTCAACTTACTGACCAATGAAGGACCAAAATAGAAAAGTTTTGTTTGTTCAAATTAAATTTGCCGTGAACTTGATTATATTTATGTTCTAATGGTAAATTATTTTGGTGGTGTTCTCTGAATTATGAATTATGTGAGATTTGCTGGCCTTTAGGCAAACAGGAACATTAAAAGCCAACCACAAAGAGAGTACAATCCAGAGCTGGGATGCCAGCCTCCAGGTGGGACCTGGGGATCCCCCAGAATTACAGCTCAGCTCCAGACTACAGAGACAAGCTCCCCTGGAGAGTGGACTCTATGGCAGGGGTGGGCAAACTGTGGCTCGGGAGCCGCATGCGGCTCTTTCACATATATTATGTGGCTCCCGGCAGGGCGGCTGGGGAAGCTAAATATCATTAGCCAACAAATATCATTGGACAAATTAATATCATTATCAATATCTGCTTTTACCCCTTTTGTTATTATTTTTGGCAGTCTCATTTAATGTTAATAAAAAGCAAATTTGCTTCTTTTCCAAGAAAAGCAGGTAATATTTGTTCATGTCTTGTGGCTCTCAAACATCTGATGTTTATTCTATGCGGCTCTTACGTTAAGCAAGTTTGGCCACCCCTGTTCTAGGTGGCTCTTAGGCTGAGCCAGTTTGCCCACCCCTGCTCTATGGCATTGTGCTCCACTGAGATCCCTGTCCTCCCCAGGCTTCATCACAAAATCTGGAGTTTCCCAGCCTAGGTCTGACACACACACCCCATCCCCCACCAGTGGCCAAGGGGGACCTGGCAATCCTAGTGACACTAAAATAAAAGAGGGCTTTACCATAGTAGGATCAGGACTGGATTGTACCCAGAAAGTTTTTAAAACAGGCTTGTTTCAGCTTTAGAGAAATGAATGTTACAGTTTTTAATCATGCATCATTTAATAAGGCAGATGCTTTTACACTGTTTGTTCTGGTCATTCACAGGTACAGTATTTGACTTACAGGAAGAAAAATCGCCACCTTTCTTCCGATGAAACAGAATGGTAAGAAGATTACTTTAACATTGACATTAACCGGGTAAATTGTTACTCGTCACAAAGACAGCACGCAACTGAACCTGCCAAGTATTTCTTCCATATCCTATAGCGGTAGTTTTAATAGTTGACTGCATGGCCTACTTTGTATTCTATACACATATAATTGCTTTCCTTAGAAAAGTGGTCTTGGCAGGATAGATGTGTGAGATTCTACCCAAACACGAATAACACCTTGACCCTAGAATGCATTTGCTCGGCAATAAGAACTAGTGCAGGTGTATTTGGAGGTGGGGGAGCTTGTTTGTGAGAGTAACTGCACATGCAAATAGTCTAATTCAGGGGTCCTCAATATGGTGCCCTCGGGTGCCAGGGCACCCACCAAGTGTTTTTAGAAAGTGGGTGACACCAGATGGGGCTTTTGCTTGGCAAGTCTTCTGACTGGCCGTTAGAGATTTGATTGGCTGTGCCGATTTTCAGAAATGTTGCTTTGGCGGCCACCACAACACAAGGATCTTCACTATACGACTGAAGGTAAGCCACGGCGGCCATTTCGTGACTAGTTCTGCAGCAGCCAATTCTCCGCAGCCATTTTGTAGCTGTGTGCCTACCACAGTGTGTCAGAATTCTAAAGGTGCCCCTGGTGTAAGTGTAAGAGAAGAGTAACCTAAGTAGGAAGGGGGACCTGCACAGTGTCTTTCCCGCCCTGCTGATTCTGCTGACCACAGGGGAGGAGCCACAGCCTTCCGTAAGTGTCCTCCCTCTTTCCAAGTTATAATGTTTAACTGAATATAAAGCTCACTGGCGTGGAACAGTTATTTCTTTAGGTTCGTTGGCTTCAGAAGTCTCTCCCCTAACTTTAAATTAACATTGACATCAATTGAGTCCTCCGCAAGTTAATGTTCTTCGGATCACACTCTAAAACTACCATGTAAACATGCTCAAGATGTATATAGATAATGGATATTCTTTAAAACTGTACTAGGAAAGCATCAGGTGAATAGGTTTTGGTGCATTTGCCAGTTAGAGACTGGGGGCTGCTGGAGCTGGGGAAGGAATGTTCCATGAGATTCCGTTAACCCCACCCCGTTATTTCAGTCATCTAAGCATTGCTGGAGCCCTAGGGCATCCAGTCGCAGACCACAGGCAACAATGCCACTTCGGTAACCTAATGAGTAATGAGGGCGCCCCCACAGGGCAGTCAATCCATGATCTATTATACAGTTTGATTGCTATTGTGTTAGGAAGCAATAAAGGGAGCCCCCTGTCTTTTTATTAATGTCGCATGCAGAAAAATGCTAGCCAGAGAAAATCTGAAATGGAAAATAGCAGTGTGATAATCAGCTCTTCATTGTGCGTTTTTTGACTTTTCAGATTGCAGGAAGCGCCACTGCTGCCAGCTATTCTAAGTTTTACCAACTAGGGGGGACTAGCCAAAAGGTTGTAAAAGAAGAGACCAGCGTGTTGCAGATAAATTAAAAGTGTGACTAAAACACTAGAGATTTTTAAAAGAACAATTAATCACATGGTTCTGTAGTCCTTGTTAAAACCGCCAAGATGGCAAGAATTAAAGTGCTGTACTTGCATATATATTGGAGGTCAGACACACTCAAAATATATAAAATAGGGTTTGAGTAAAATGAACGAAGTGTTAGATATTAAAAACATGAATATCGTGGTATGTTCTCCAATCTCTGTTTCAGTCATGCCCTATTTTTTTTCGAAGTTAAACACTTTTAATTCCAATCAGTTTCAGCTAGAGCAGAAAGTGTTTAGTTCACTCTCTCCCATAAATCATAATGGGCATTTAAACTTTAATTTTAGCTGGATCGAGTCCCCAGCAACATTCTGTAAAAAAAGGGCATAGTCTTCTGAGAGGAAGAAGATAGTCGCTATTAAGTTTATTTTGCTGCTACATTGTTAAAAATAAAACATTTCTAAAATCGGACTGTGAAATGTTTTAAATGAATGGTGAATATGATACTTTGCTATAAACAAGAAATTAGAGGCATCGATGCCAAAGCTACTTATTGCAAAACATAATAGTGGGACTACACAAGTGTAAACAGCTTCAAAATACTAGTTTGGATCCCATGGTAAATCTCCACTAATAGGAAGGGGAATAATTTTTGCCAATTTCTCCTGCTACAGTCTCCCCCCCCCCCCCCCAAGCAGCTTTTTTGGGAACATTTCTGGCTGCCACAGGAGACAGGAGGGGAGGGAGTTTCATTCCACTGATGGAAATGTCTTCTGTTATTGCAGGTTCACCACCGAATCCAAGACTACATCCATTTTGTTTGTTCAAATGGGCCACTGATCTATGGTATATCCTTCAATGCTTAAAGCATATTCTGAGTAGACAGGAGTTGTCACTATCTGTTACCTGATACTGAAATATAAAACTTAAATATCCAAAGCTATGGTCAATATAAATACTTGCTGCCGTTTGCAACAATACGAAAGCATCAATAAGTAATTCTTCAGACGTTGCAAAAGATTCGTTCAAAACCCCAAAAAAGTTATTACACTAAGGCTACCCTAAATTCCAAAGGCTTTATTCCCTCATAGCAGCATACACAATCGCTCCTGAGCAGTGTTCCCTCTAAGCTGAATTAGGGTGAGCTAGCTCCCAGTTCTTAAGCCTCCGACTCACACATTTTTGTCTTAGCTCAGGAAGGGATGGCTCCAGAGCAAACTAATTTATTCAGCAGCCAAATAGCTCGCTCACAACTTTAATGCCAGTAGCTCACAAAGTAGAATTTTAGCTCACAAGACTCCACAGCTTAGAGGGAGCACTGCTCCAGAGATGTCATTTCTAAATAACCTAATCACAATCAGAACTGGGCATGCCCATAAAGCCAGCCTGTGGATGGTATCAGTTTTAGTAGAAAAAATAGTTGCCTCATCCTCAAAGGCGTGGAAAGAACAGTGGAACCCTGCCTCTCTCCCATTTCCCATCTCCATTTTAGACTGATATTCTACGAGACATTTCCCCTACCCATGTGATGAAAAACAGATAAGAATAAATCAACTTTGCATAGAAATAAAATGCACCGTTCCCACCTCTTCCATTACATAATTACAAACCGGGAATAGTGATTCCCTTGCTATGCTCTAAATAAGCTAATTCCCTACAAGCCTCAGATGCTAGGCACTTTTTCCTATATTTGTATACTCAACAGGAATTAACATCATCCAACTCTGGTTTTTCTCTTATCCCTTCAACCAACTACTCCAACCAAACAGGCCCCTTCCCATAACTTCCAAAGCTGAGCGGAAGGCAGCTTCCCCATCATTCTCCCCCAGGGAGCTGCAGTCATGGTTGTGAATGTCGGCATCTCGTGGGCAGTGCGGAGCACTGGTTACTTCTCACATGATCTGCTCTCTATTTAAAACATTTAATAGCCGCCTTTCGATCTTGCAGAACTCAAGGCAGTCTACAATATAAATAAAATAACGAGTATGAAATACTCATAAAAAACCACAATTTAAAATCTTCGGCCACACTTCCCCGGAGAGGTCGTCCCATAATCGTGTTCTGTAATCTGCTGTGCTAGGCAAAGTAGGGCAATCGCCTCCTCCTGTGTCACTGCAGTATTCACACACATAACAGCCCCGTTGGAAAATACCATTAGAGAATGGCTTCCATTCAGGTGTGTGCAAACAATGCCATGCTTACCTCGTTCTGTCCCATGAATGCTAGGGCCAAGTCATAGCCACAGCAGCACGGGAGATACTTGCGCAAAACATGGTTTCGCATTACTCCAGTGACAGTGCAATCCTAACCAGAGTTAACACCCTTTGAAGTTCACTGAAGCTGACAGAACTTTGTTTAGGACTGCACTGTGAGAGTCCTGAGCAGCCCGCAGTGGGACCCGTGACAGGCTCCTTCTCACATAAATGATGCCCAGTTGGGAGTGAGTGCAACTTCTATCAGGGATACGTCTGTATCAGCACCCACACGTACGTGGTTCCTTTATACATACACTTTACCATGTGACACAGGTCCACTCCTTAGGGAAGCAGGTCCCACACTGCTGTAGGCAACTGTAAATTCACCTTTAATTGCATTTCAACTCAAGCCTGGACTGAAGCCCTATTCAGAAGTTACAGTGTACACGTGTCTATCCTGCATGCATGTGCATACGTCTGTGGGTAAGAGAGCCAATTCATATTCATTCTGCAATTGAAACCGGGGACTGGTACCTGGATAAATGTGTGGCTTACGTCACATGTTCAGTTGTACATGCACTGAATGTAGCATGAGAATTACTCAACGCACGTGTATAAAAAAACCCCATGTTCACAGTACACGGATTGTATATGCATTCCCTGTAACTTGTGAATAGGGCTAAAGAAAAACAGAGTAGGGTGCTATTACTTCCTTCTGTCAGAGCTATAAAAGTTATTCTAAAGTCTACCAAATGTGATAGTCAGAAAGGAGTATAATTTCTTGTGTGATAAATACTTTAACCTAACGATTGCTATTGGTTACTACTGTACAAGTCATCCGAATCCATCTGTTTTGGCACTTTGTATTATGTGGTAATACTAAGGCTGATTTATATATATTTTTTCTTTTTGAGCACTAGTGCGTTACATTAGCCTCAAGTCTTGCCCTGGTGGATATGTTAGAAGATACTGAATATTTTAAATTGTGCTGAACAGCTTTTAAGGCAATGTTGTTCTTGTTGTTCATTTTGCTCAAACTTTCGCAGCGGTATTTCGCTGTCAAGTTTTGAACCCTCATTCGCACTTGTTTTTATCTAAACTATGCCAGAACAAAGAGATGCAAATATAAAAGCCATTGGATTCAGCTTCAGAGCTGCTCATTATTCAGAGTCTCCCCTGCCCTCCTCCCCACAATGAAAAATCCACAGTTATCTCTATTTCATCAACCCCTAATCTGTTCACTTTTGCTCTAGCTTCCGGCCGGCTCTTCCGTTAGACGTTGATGGCATGTGCATGCTTCTTGCACAGCGGCTTATCCTTCTTTGAATAAAATGGCTGGCCTTCCAAATTCACGTGGCACACCTGCAAAATTAAAAGAAGATTCAATATAATCAATGGGAGAGGGGGAAAAAAGAGTCTTATTCATTGGCTCAGTGTCGCCATTAGAGTAGACCTCAAAAAGAATGGCAGCCACCAATCCAGGAAACAAAACAAAGAACAAATCTTAAAGGTACATGAAACCCAGTGATATTTATTACTATGAGTTGAAGACATCAACATTCTGAGAGAGAGACTCTCCCTCGGAGACAACAGAAGGGTTATTAATTCTCCCTTTGCTATTTTATAGGTCATTTTATTGTGTGGTGTATATGACTGGACTTTTTTGCATTCTTGCCTTCCCTGCTTGTAAGTTCCTGTTTCTTCAGGGTGCCTGTTTCTGTTCCACACCCATTTTGCTCCCTCTAGTGTTCGAACAGATATTACGTTGGTTTATGCCACACATATCTTCCTGTAGATTTAAACTGCAGATTTTATGCCAGACATAAACCGATGTAATATCGGATCGACCACTAGAGGAAGCAAAACACTTGTGGAACAGAGACCCCACCCCCACCCCCAAAGAAACAGGCACTTACAAGCAAGGAGGATGAGAATGCAGAAAAGACCACTGTTACACCAGGTTTCTTTTAAAGAAATATATTTGGCTGCCCTGATGGCAATATTGTTGTTGCCCAGAGGGTTAAAAACATGGTTTTGGTGCACCTTTGAGTCTCTCTCTCTCTCTCTCTCTCATTTCCAGCTGGTAAACCACCAAGTTGAATGCAGCTCTCCCCCCTCCCCCAGTTCAACGTCATGGTCCACCAGGGCTTCTGATGTCTGCAAAACTGTGTATGTATCTATCTCAAGGAGTGAGGTTTGATTCTCAGCTGGGGTCAGGAGTTGACAGAGGTCAGCCTCAGTCCTGTCCCAACTGTGTCCTCTAAAACCTGCCTTTACATTCTTCCCTATAAGCAGACCAACACCATTCTCTCCTTTAGCGGGAGCGATGGTGAGGGGACTGGTGGCTCCTTCTCCTTCCCTCCATCCTTCAGTTTGTCCAGGGCCACTTTTTTCCTGCCAGTCCGCCCCTGTTCATGCCTCTGTGTGTCTTTCTTCCTCCTGGCTGCATGTGGAGGGAGGAGGAATGGAGGGCTGCCTGCTTCCCCCCAAAGCAGCCTTCAGGAAAACTAGTTGTCATCAAGGATTCTACAGACATTACAATTGTCACCATTGAGAAAGACTGTCTGCAGGCATCCTTCAGGTTTCTGCCACTCATCATGAAAAACAAACTTGGCGCGCAGAAGGTCCCAGGTTCAATCCCCAGCATCTCCAGTTGAAGGAACCAGGGAGTGGGTTGAAATATACTGGGTTCAGATGCGTGTAGTGATCAGCTCATGCTTTATTAGTAATTCAGCTTAACTCTAAGACAAAATCAGTAGGACCGAAGCCATGCTTTAATCTGTGCACAAAACCACACCCAACACACACCCGCTCCCAGTGATGGGCTATTTACATCATGCTGCTGTTCTACAGGTCCCTTTCAGGATCCTGCCTATCCACTGTCTAGTGTCCCAAGCTAGCTCCTGCTTTGGGTACATAAGAGGGTGATGTGAAAGACCTCCTCCTGAGGCCCTGGGGAGCCACTGCCAGTCTGAGTGGACAATACTGACTTCAGTGGACCAATTGCTCTGATTCAGCCTATCTGGATTGAGCCATTTGGGCTGCGTGTGTATTGGAGAAGGCAAACGGCTGAATATTTAGTGTCCCAAATAATTAAAAACTTGCTCAGAGAAAACACTAGCCTAGAACCACTCCTCTTGAAATGATATTTTTCTGAATGCAGGGATTTTCTTTCTGTAGAGAAACATTCAACAGACTGAATTTCCCAGCTGGAGTCTGAACGATGCCATCCTGGAACAGCTATACCTGACTATGAAAGATTATGAAATCCTGAGATAGATAGATAGATAGATAGATAGATAGATAGATGGATGGATGGATGGATGGATGGATGGATGGATGGATGGATGGAACCTACAGCACAAATGAAGCAGGTGTCGTGCCAGGTATGTCCAAGGGCTTCGATGAACTTATCTCCTGCTTCAACAGGGAAGTCACATCCATGACATTTGGTGCTGAACAAGGCAACGTAGTCTAGAAGCAGAAAAAGTAAAAATGAAAACGTTAACGTTAGAACTTCCACAGGATTAACTTTTCCTTCAAGCACCCATCTGCTGGATAAGAAGACGGTGGTTTATTTTTGCTTGGAATTCCTCACCTGCTTTGTGAACTTTTCTGGAATGAATTTTGTGAAGTGCTGGTTCTCCCTTCTCTTTTTTTTTGGCCAACAGATTTGACTATGAAGCATGCCACTGAACAGCGTTTAGGCTAGGAGTGCAAACAATGCCGGAACCTGAAAACTATGTTTTAAAGATCCTCCCTCAAATATATATGCTGGGATAGCACCACCCACTTCCTCCCAACTGAGCAGACTGCCTAATGGCTTTCAGAGCAGAATCTTTAATTCTGCACCCCAGGGCATATGGGGACTGTGGCTGCAGGGCATAGGGCAGAGACTGTGGCTCAGTGGCAGAGAATCTGCTCTGCATGCAGAGGATCACAGGTTCAAGCCCAAGCATCTCCAGTTAAAAGGACCAGGCAGTAGGTGATGTCCTGAGACCCTGGAGAGCCACTGCTAGTGTGAGTAGGCAGTACTCACTTTGATGGACCAAGGTTCTGATTCAGTATAAGGCAACTTCGTGTGCATGTATAGCATGTGTTCAGTTTTGGAACAATACAGCAGCCTTCCTGCATTGGAGACAACCTGGGAATTCTATCCAAGCCACCTGGAGTTCCATTATGGAAGAAGAGCTGCACAGAAATGATACAGTAAATAACTTTATACCTTTTCATACTGAGGAACCTCCAACTTCTAATGTAGGACTCACTTCTAATTCTTTTGTATTGTTATAACTTCTAAGAATTAGGACCAATTGACATGTTACAAAGTCCTTGCATTCTATGCATTTTGGGTTGACAAACATGGTCTGGGAGTTCTGTGTTTGGAAGGTCTTGTGAGACTTCTGATTAGATCCAATAAGCCAGGCCTTGTATTTCAAATCAAAGTCTTTATTCTTAATGGTCTTTCAGGAAACACTTGCGTTGTTAGTGATACCAGATACAGAAGAGGAGGAATTGATATAGCTAATTCAAACTAGAGTAAAAACGCGGGTACCAATGGAAAAAGAATAAACAAGCGCCAAAATATACTACCATTACTTTCTCAGGAAAAAAGGCGCGTAAGCAGATCTATATTCCCGTCCCCCGCCCTGTGATTTCCCTACACCTGGAAAAGCCGAGGCCCAGTTGCCCAAGGTTACAAGTGCAGCAACAGAGATAACATGAGTCTAGCAAAACATCTGAGCTCATTCCAGTGAAGGAGGGGTGAGGAGGGGAGGGGGGGAAGGAACCGTCAGAGCGGAAGCTGATGCCGATCTCCCGCCGGGACCTGCAACCGGGATAGACATAGAAAAGCAAAACATGACAGGGAACCTGACAGGTCTGCATGGGCCCAGTTTGGATCGGGACCATGGCTTGTAGAGAGAAGAGGTTTAAGCCTCCTACCCTGAGCCTTTTCCCTGTGTGTCTCAAGGAGCTGCTGTTCCCCATTAGGGAAGCTGGTGTGTAGCCATCGGTTATGTTTCCTCAGTGGGGCAAAGAGCGGCTCCCTGGGATCAGCTTGGGAAAATGTCACCGGAGTCAAGGCTGCAACCACCACCACCCCCCGTTTGCACCAATCCCAGTCTGAATTAGGAGCCTGCATGTCTAGACCACACCTACTGACCCAACACGTGGCAGCCAAGCTGAAGGCATACAAGCTTTTAAACATTTGAATCAGCCCTTCATGGTGATGTCAGCTGGTGTGATCTTCCTCCGGGTTCTTGACTCACCATAGATAAGTAACCTTTTTTTTGGAAAATGGTGGTAATCTGGGTATGGACCTCTATGGGAACAGATGGAAGAAACACCATCCCAATAATATTCTCCATAAAATCTAGTTATAAGAGACAGTACACAGAGCTCCTTGAAAGTCTGCTGCTGCCAAGAGCAAAAGGGGAGCTTGAACCATGTGGAATTCTGCAGAGCTGTAGGAGCTGTTTGGCAGCACTAGCTCAAAGCTAAAGAAGAAGAGGAGGAAGAGATTGGATGTATACCCTGCCCTTCACAGCCCAGAGTCTCAGAGTGGCTTACACTTTCCTTTCCCTTCCCCTCCTCACAACAGACACCCTGTGAGGTAGGTGGGGCTGAGAGAGCTCTCGAGGACTGCTCTTGAGAGAACAGCTCAGATAAAACTGACCCAAGTGATATGAAAAATATAGAAGGGATATGAAAAATGTTATTAGTTGCCCTCATGGAGCTTTTCAGCTTCTAGATCAGCTCATCGTTGCGGCCTTCTGCCTGTACCCTAATAATCTTCCTTGGTCAATCCATAAGAAAAATACCAACACTCCTGCATATGCAGTAAGTGGATGTAACCACTTGGTAAGCTGACTCCAGGACTCTGACATGGCGGGGGGGGGGGCAGTTGGGGGCAATGCACTCTCTAAGCTGTGGAGTCTTGTGGGTAAAAATTCAACGTTGTGAGCTACTGGCATTAAAGCTGTGAGCAAGTGATTTGGCTGCTGCATAAATTAGTTTGCTCTGGAGCCCTGGAGCCCTGAGCAAAGACAAAAATGTGTGAGCCGGAGGCTAGAAAACTGAGCTAGCTCACACACTAACTCAGCTTAGAGGGAACACTAGTTGGGGGGATGCAGGAGAATGATCAAGGAGCCAAGTGCAGCAGATTGTACGTTCGTTCGTTCCTTGAGCAACAGAGAACCTCTGACGTATCTAACCAACCCACTGCCTATGTGTGAACACTGATTAACGTGGGGATGAAGAGGCTGGAGGCTTTAGAAAGAACAACAGAGCCACAGATTTTTGGACCAAGATTTTTGGACCATTCAAGTCGCAATATTTCAGCAGCGTCGTCGCGCAATACCTTTCTCACAGTAGGGCTCTCCATCCTCCATGTGGAAGAGGCTGTTCCCAAAGGGCTTCCTGCAGGCGGCACAGACAAAGCAAGTTGTGTGCCAGGTCTGCCTAAGGGCATGCATCACTTCCTGGAAGGCAAAGAAGAGCAGATGGATGGCGTGTGCCCCTGAAACAAATGTGTGCTTCCGAAACAAACATGAGCTCAAGTGGAAGAGCAGAACCACAAGTTTAGCCTCAATCACCTGGTTGCTGCTTCTCTTATGGAAATGGGGGGGGGAGCACTTAAGCCTTCCCCCACTAGCAGTTGCTAGCTGTTTTTCTCCAGCAGCTCAGGAACCTGTAGTCAGGGGTAAAGTTGGTTTGTAGGTTAGACTGTTGGGTGGGACAAGGACTGGCACTGCTTCCGTGCAGCTTAGACCCAGGAGGGTATGGTTTGCAGCTGAGAAATTTTGGAAAAGGGGGGGGGCACTTGGCCCTTCTCCCTAACCCTGCATTCAACATCACATCCAGCCCTACGTTTACCAGATGCGGGCACAAACCTGGCCAGGTGCTGGGCTTGTGCATGTGCCTTGCCCCTCCGGTGCTGAGAATCCTGGCCAGAAATCAGTTCTGGCTACCTGTGACATATGAATGCTGGCATGCAGGTTAAACGGGATTTAGCTCTCCGAGTCTAGAATTCTTGGGTGGGATTAGAATCATAGAGTTGGAAGGGACCTCTAGGGTCCTCGAGTCCAACCCCTGCACAATGCCAGAAATTCATAAATACCTCCTCCCCCCTCACCACCAGTGACCGCTGTTCCACACCCAGAAGATGGCAAAAAAAAACCCTCCAGGATCTCCAGCCAAACTGGCCTGGTGAAAAATTCTTTCCTGACCCTAAAGTGCTGATCAGCATTTCCCTGGGCGTGTAAGAAAGGGCCACAAGAACTCAGCACCGAGGCAACCCTTCCTGCCCTCCCTCTCATGATCTGCCTAAGTTCACAGAATCAGCATTGCTGTCAGATGGCCATCTAGCCTCTGTTTGAAACCCTCCGAAGAAGGAGAGCCCACCACCTCCCGAGGAAGCCTGTCCCACTGAGGAACCGCTCCATCAGGAAGTTCTTCCTAATGTTTAGCCGAAAACCCTTCTGATTTAATTTCAACCTGTTGGTTCTGGCCTGACCTCCTGGGGCAACAGAAAACAACTTAGCACCATCCCCTAATGCAGCCCTTCAAGGTTGGAGGGGTAAGGAATGAACTCTGGTTAATTTGCATTTGTTTATTTATTTAGAATATTTCCATGCCGCCTCCTCAGAGTCCTGCTCAAGGTGGCTTACAATTTAAAAAGCACTGTATTTTTTTTTGGAAAAGCCGTTAGATCTAAGCAGCATAAAAAACCCCCATAAAACAGAAGCAGACTAAAAAGCTGACAAACCCTAATTAAAAGCATGGGTAGAAAGATGTGTTTCGGCCTGGCACCAGGCAAACCTCAAGGAGGCGGGTGTTCCAAAGGAGAGGTGCCAGCACAGAAAATGCCATCTCTTGCCAACACCCGTCCCCCCTCTGAAGGCAGGGGCACAGACAGCAGGGCTTGAGAGGAGCATCCTAACTGTCAGGCTGGATAGTATGGTAACAGATGGTCCTTTGGGTCCCCCGGCCCCAAATGGTTTAGGGTCTTACAGGCGAGAACCAGTGTTTGAATTGTGCCTAGAAACAGATGGGTAACCAGTGCAGATCTTGCATCTTCTCCATTGACCAACAGCACCTCAGTCTTGTCTGGATTGAGCTTCAGTTTATTGGCCCTTTTCTATCCTGTTAGCTTCACCAGGGACCTATTTAGGACTTCCACAGACTCACCTGGCCCAGCTGTGAAGTAGAAATAGAGCTGGCTGTCCTCTGCACATTGGTGGCACCTCACTCCAAAACCCTGGATGACCTTCTCCCAGCAGTTCATGTGGACATTAAATAGCATGGGGGATAAGATGGAACCTTACGGGACCCCAAAGCATAAATGCCCACAGGGCTGAGAAGCAGTCTTCCTTGCATCACCTTCTGGAATTGGTTTATCAAGTAAGAGAGCAGCACCGAAGCTCGGTGCCCCCCACTCACAGCCTAGCCAGTCTCTCTAGAAGGATATCATGATCTATGGTGTCAAAAGCTGTTGAGAGGTCCAGGGCTGTGGTCAGACTGGCAGCTTGGCGCGATATGTCACTGCCTCTTATTATACCAGTCTAAAATGTTGCAAGTGCATATAATCCAGACAGCACACCCTGCTGCGAGTTACCCACGCAGACATCCCATGGTTAAGCATCCACATTATTGCCGTGCCTCAGCCACAGAGTGTGCTGCCTGGAAATTTTTCAAAATGCATGCGTGCGCATGTACGCATACAGGCAATTTTTAAAAAAAAACCTCCCTAGTGGCGGGAACAGATCTGCAGGTTCAGACTGCCAAATCCATTCTGTGCATGTTCCCCCATGTTTAGACATCTGGCCATGTGCAATGAATGTGCGGGGAATCAAAAACACCTCTTGTGATGTGGTGCCTTTTTAACCCAGCCCCAGTTCATCCTATGATGGGACAAGTATGCTGGGGAAACACCTGACAGATGTGGCTGTGTGACCGGACCCACTTGATCTGCCAGTCTGAATGCAGCCCAGGAGAATCAACAGGGACACACTCCCCCGTCACTCATCCAATGAAGATCATCATGGCAGGTTGGCCAGTTTGCACGGCATCAAGGAGCCCACCCCTGCATTTACCAAGGCCAGCAAATGCAGGGGGCAAGTACCCTCCACTCAGTTGGTCCAGCAACATGGCTCTGCCCCCACCACACCCCAAAGAGTGTCCTGCTAGCCCCAAGACAACAACAGTGATCGAAATGCTGGCAGTGCCAGCAAAGCCGCACACCCCTTTAAGGAGCCGCAGATGCTGGGCTTAGTGCTAGCTGGCTGGCAGGCCCAGAATACGGCCAGGAGATAAAGCCTCACCCCCACCTGAAATCTCGGGGGAATATGTACCCTTGTGAGATTTCCTTGGGCCTTTGTGGATGAGCAGGACTTCAGTGACTCCTTTAAAAGAAGGCCAAGGAGGATATGCCCAGGTTCTCTCTGCAACGCTGAGGAAAGGCAAGGTAATCTTACCATAGAGTTTCTGGTGATTGCTAGAGCGCTAGGAATTGCCAGGAGCTCTATGGTTAGAACTTCTGGCAGGTAGCCAAAGCCTTATTTTTTCTTTCAATTCATCTCCTGGGAGTCTCCCCACCCCCAACCCTCCCATCGGCAGCCCTAAACAAAGGACACCGGAAGGTGACCAGGTCCAGGAGTCTGATCCAGCAGTCCCAGCCTCTGACACATAGGTACCCTGGATTCTCTGCATGTTTGTGTGTATGTGTGTGTGTGGGGGGGAGCTAAGGGCATGCATAAGCACATTTGTGCACGCACTGGATGAATGTAGGGCTGAAGGGATGTCAAATGAGTTGCGTTCAAAATCACCAAACTGTTGGAGTGAGTGACTCAGCATGCCTGGGCATTGGGGGGGGCGCGCACTACATCACTCTAAGGGTGTCTAGGTGTTATCTCCTTGAATGGGATGCCTCTCTTTGTCTTAACCCGGGCACTGTCCTCTGACCCCCCTCCCCCTCCCTTTGTCCTTTCACTTACTGCACATGGCCTTCCATGGAGACACATGTCCCTGCAGGTCTTTCCTGTAGCTACAATGCCCTTATACTCTCACACACATGATGCCGGAAAAGCCGGCCATTTGTGAGAGGGAAAGCACTCTTTGGATTAGGTTTCTCTTTCTCTTCTTTTGACTGTGACCTAAATATGAATTGGATCTACTTGAATAAATGCAAGTTTACCCTTTTTTTGCAATATACTTCTTGGGCGATTTATTTGCTGCACTCAGTATCACACTTCTAGGACTGGGAGAAATTCTGCTATATTAACCAAATGTCCCAATACAAACTGATTTCCTCTCCCACCACAACCTCAGGTGGCAACCACAGTTCTGCTGATTTTTTTAAAATAAGAAAATTCCAAGTCCCCTAACTGTAAAAAATGCAGACTGAATGTCGCCCCCAGGGTGACAATTGAGGGCCTGCTGAGAATATTTGCAGGCCCCCCATGCAAATGTGTGTTCCTACAGAGATGCCTTTTCCGTAAGGGGGAAAGCTCTTTCACAAACGGGGGCAAGATTCTCAGAAAGAGTTCAAGGCAAACACTTGCATGTACTCAAGGTCAATGTGCAAAAAAAGTGTATTTTAATGACGATTCCACTTCATAATAACTACGACAATGTTATTGACACATCAGGTACGTGCTGGATTGTGGTGCAGCTATGAAAATTGTCTTGAATAATCAGGGAAAACTATCAACGGAGTCATTTATATACTAGTCGGAGGAACACCGGCAAACACTAATTACCACTCTGGCAGCTCTTGAAATGTTCAGGTGCTTCCCTTTTCCAAATTCTTAATTCCTATTTACACAAATTGTTATGCAATTTAATCTGATACTCTGCCCTTTCCTACAGCTGACAGCCCTGGCGTCATTTACATGAGCAGTACATCTCATTAGTGAGTCATCCGCCGCAAGTTTCATTAAATTAAATTGATGTTTGCAAAACAACCGGGCCTGCTAAGTGAACCTGGATTAAGTTATGAAGCTTGCCGAGAAGCAAAAGGCAGGCTGGCGACAGAGGTACGTTGGGATTTGGCAGGCAAATCTACGGCTGTCGATGTTCAACAGAGGGTTGCCTCCCAACCAGCTGGGCACTGCGCCCTGTGCCAGCCAGGTGAGAGCACTGATTCTCAGACTGAGGGCCCCAGGAGCTGCCCAGCCTTCATCCAGTCAGGCCTATGGTCCATCTCATCCAGCATCCTGTTTGCCAGGAAGTTGGCCAGTCAGATGCCTTGGGCAGCACCTGCCAGCAACAACCCTTGCTTCCTGACTGCTCCCCAGCATCTGAACCATCGGAGGCATTCTGCCTCTAATCCCAGAGCTCCCATCCAGCTGTTACAGGTAACAGCCAATGCCAGGACTATCTTCCATAAATCTGCCTATCCTCTTTTAAAATCCATCTAAATCACTACCCACTGCCACATCTAGGGTTGCCAAGTCTTATGGACTCACCGGCAGGGGGGAGTCCTCCTGTGCTCGAAGCGCGCGTGCCCGGCGGCGTCACCAGAAGTGGTATCATAGAGTTTTGGGGTGATTGCCAGAGTGTTGCCCTGGCAACGCCCCCAACGTGCCAACGTCACTTCCGGTGACGTCATTACGTTGTCCTCGCCGGACGACTTCAGGGGTGGGGTTCCCCCCACCGGCCGAATGCAGGCCGGCGGATCAGGAGCCCCTTTAGCGGGGGATCCCCCGCCCCCCGGGCTGACTTGGCATCCCTAGCCACATCTCAGGGCAGCGAGGTTCCAGAAGTCCACCCCATTGTGTGATGTTGGACCCCATTTTGTCTGGCTTGAATTTACTGCTGGTCAGTTTCATAGAGTCACCCGGAGTTCTAGTACTGTGGGAGAGGGAAGAAAGTTTCCTTCTATCCGCTTGCGGTACACCACACATCATTCTGTAGGCCTCTATCATGTTACCCCTCCGTTATCTTTCTTTTAAACCGAAAAGATCACAGGGAGAGGCCCTCCCGACTGTCCCACCAATCAAAGAAGCTTGCCTGGTAGACACCCAAGAGAGGGCCTTTCCGGTGGCAGCTTCACGACTATGGAACAGCCTCCCCAGGGAGGGGCACTTGAAAGCATTTGAAGACAGTTGTATTTAGGACTGCATCTGACTAATTTTTTTTTATTTATTGGCAGTCCTAACTGAGATTTTAAATTGTGGTCTTTTTTACAACTCTTTTATTCATATTGCAAGCTGCCTTGAGTTCCACAAAGTGCTTAAGCGCTGTCGTGCAGGCCTGCTGCTGCAACCCTGTGATCATTTTACCCGCTCTTTCCTGAACTCCCCAAGTTTTTCAATGTCTTTTTTTGAAATGCAGCAACCAGGATTGTGCACAGTGTTATGACCGAGGCTACACTGGGGGCCCCGGCTACACTGGCGGTTTCATTCCCAGTCCCTTTCCTGATCATAACCTAGCCTGGAACTTTTCAAAATGGTCACTGCACACTGACTCGACCATTCTGGTAAGATATCCACTAAAACCCGAAGATCTTTTTCTTTGTCTGTCGTCACCAGCTCAGACCCCGTCAGCGTGTTGCAAAATGAAGAGTTTTTGTTTGTTTGTTTTTTGCTCCAACATGCATCACTTTGTACTCAGCTTACACTGAATTTCACCTGCTGTGTTATTGCCTGTTTGCTCAGTTTGGGGGGGGTCTTTTTGGAGCGCCTCACAATCCTCTTTGAGTTTCCATTACTCCAAACAATTTGATGTCATCTACAAACATTGCCACCTCGCTTTCCCTTCTTGGTCCACTTTGATGCTGACTGTTCTCGAATCCATCCTTCAGCCACTAAAACCTCCCCCCCCCCCAATAAACCTGACTCCAGAGCTGGCATCTGGCCCACTGTTGTCAGCCACACCCAGTTTCTAGACTTACACCATGCTCACAGCTGCTACATGCACTGCCTAGGGCCACAGGCAGGGTTACCAACCCCCAAGGGGGTGGGGGTTCTCCTGCTTCCCCCCCCCCATCCACCACTGGCCAGCTGGCTGGTGGGGGAGCCCCACCCCCGAAAAGCCCTGTTGCACCCAACGTGCCCAGCATGATGACATCACCCGGATGTGATGTCATCACATGAGGCACGTTGTGCGGGGGACACTCTAGCATTTGGGTAAAAACTCTATGGTGACCATAGAGGTTTTTTTTACCCAAATGCTAGAGAGCGCCCCCTGCTTCCAGGTGATGTCACTGCGGCGTGAGCACTTTGAGCACACAACAGAAGACTCCAGGAGCCAAGCTGGAGCCCCTCGCCAGGACCAAGGTAAGACCTGGCAACCCTAGCCACAGGGCAAAGGGCTGCAGATGGCAGTAAACCTAGGCAGTGGGAGAGCTAAAATGTGGGCAGGGGAGAGACAGGCAGGAGAGAGGCATGCAGGTGGGTGGGAGGGAAGGAGGACATGTTTGTGGGCCTGGTGGTGAGAAGAAGAGGAGGAGGAGGAGGAGATTGGATTTATACCCCGCCCTTCACTCAGAGTCTCAGAGTGGCTTACAAACTCCTTTCCCTTCCCCTCCCCACAACAGGCACCCTGTGAGGTAGGTGGGGCTGAGAGAGCTCTTGAGAACTGTCCTTGAGAGAACAGCTGGTACAGAGCTATGGCTTGCCCAAGGTCACACCAGCAGCTGCAAGTGGAGGAGTCCGCGCACTTAACCACTACACCAAGCTGGCACAAAGAGGGGAGGGGGACCCCGGGAACTCCCTGCCTGGGGCCCTCACAACATGGAACCAGCCCTGCCTGACTCTGCCAAAGATTTCACTTTCTGGTGTTGCTGCTGTGCTTTATTATGGACTTACTCCCATGATCTTCGTATGGCATCTGGCACAGGTCGGGGCGAAGAACTGCTCATAGCAGTGCTCACAGTAGACGCTGTTCTGCTCCTCGACAAAGCCAACGTCAGCCAGGGAGGCTTTGCAGTAGGCACAGTTGAATTCCTCTGGATGCCAAGAACGCCCCATGGCTACCAGGAACGGACCCCTGTGAAGGAGGACAACATGTAACCACGTGGCAAAAGCTCCTGGAGGATGCAAGCATCAAACAGCATTCCCACTGTATAAAATGGTGTTGCTCGTGTGACATTTTAACCCACATAGCTTTCCTCAGTGGATCCTGGGAACTGTAGTCTGCCAAGAGTTCTAAGGGAGATTCCCAACCCTCTGCATGAACTACAGTTCCTAGAGTTCTCTGCGAAGTTGGAATGACTGTTAAATTCATTCTCTAGTGCAGATTTGAGTGGTGCCAATTTAGAAGGATCTGTAGAACAAGATGTATAGGCAGCCTTTGCATTAGAGCAGTCCAGAAAGCTAAGCAGAACACAAGAAGAGCAGGAAGAGGAGGAGATTGGATTTATAGACCCACCTTTCACTCGGAGTCTTACACAAGCTTACAGTCTCCTTTCCCTTCCCCTCCCCACCACAGACACGCTGTGCAATGCTCCCTCTAAGCTGTGGAGTCTTGCGGACAAAAATTCTACTTTGTGAGCTGCTGGCATTAAAGTTGTGAGCAAGCAATTTGGCTACTGCATAAATTAGTTTGCTCTGGAGCCATCCCTCCTGAGCTAAGACAAAAATGTGTGAGCCGGAGGCTAAAAAACTGTGAGCTAGCTCATACTAACTCAGCTTAGAGGGAACACTGCGTAGGTGGGGCTGAGAGAGCTCTCCCGAGGACTGCTCTTGAGAGAACAGCTCTGAGAGAATTTGAGACTGAACCAGGGTCACACCAGCAGCTGCATGCGGAGGAGTGGGGAATCAAACCCAGTTCTCCCAGATTAGTCTGTGCTCTTAACCACTACACGATGCTGGCTCTTGGGGGGGTGGGGGGGAATCCAAGCCTTGAAGTTGCACGAATCTCAGTGGAACATATGCATACTGACTTGACTTGAGACAGGATTATTATCTTAATGCCTGTAATAATTGCAATTTTCTTTTGGTCATGACTTCAGTCATATAGACCCGTAATAAATGAAATGAAATGAATAATTGCAATGAAATGTGACACATCTAGTACAAACGTGTGAGTCCCCAGATGACTTCAAAATCATTTAAAGGTGTGCTCTATGAACAGTTTGTGACCAGTTTTTTTTTAAAGGTCTATAGAAACTGCAGATGGAGGGGAAAAGGAATGAGAATTGGGGAGCAGGGAATAACCATTCTCAGAAGCAAAGCTGGATCAGTCCTGGTTAGTACTTGGAGGGCAGACCACCAAGGAAGCCCAGGGTCACTGCAGAGAGGCAGGAAATGGCAAACCACCCCTGTTAATTTCTTGTCTGAAAACCCTAAGTGGCTGCGACCTGATGATACTTTCCACTGTGACATAAATATTTATATAATTTTTATCAATATTTATATATTATTTTTTATCAATATTATTTTTATCAAACTTACAAGATTACAAGAATATACTCTCAATAAAAGTTTACTACAAAGGAAGTCCATACTCAATGAGCACCCGGATATAAGCTCATTTCATCCACATCTTCCTCAGGAGTAGTCCTATTGTGTGGAAAGGTATCAGCCTCTTGATGCAGTTCAATGTTTGTTAAAAGCAAACCAATGCTTAAACTTCTTCTTTACTTTCTGCATTGTTCTCTATGGGAGGAAAAAAGTAACATTTTTTCCCACCGTAGAGAACAATGGAGGGGATGGGGCAACCTGTTTTGGGGCCCGTAGAATTGGACCCCGTGGTCCAATCTTCTTGAAACTTGGTGGGTATTTCGGGGAGAGGCCCCAGCAGCTACCCTGCAAATTTGGAGCCTCTACCTCAAACCTCCTTTCCTCCAGCCCCTCATATACCCTATGAGTTTTTACCATTGATTTCAATGGCCTATAGGGTATAATGGGGCTGAAACTGACATTCCCTTTCTGACACATTTCTGGTAATGTCAGGGGACGCGGCATATGCTAATGAGTTATGCTAATGAGCTCCTGCACCTCTTTTTCTACGAAATGACCCCTGCAGATGTGGCCCTCATAACAAATGAATCTGACACCTCTGGAGTAGACAGTACCGACCTCGCTAGTGCAATGGTCTGGCCCAGTTACAAGGCAGTTTGATCCAGATTCGAGTCCAGCGGCATCTTAGACCAGAAAGATGCGAGGGAGACTAGGAAGACTTTCAGGGTATGAGCTTCTGAGAGTCAAAGTTCCCTTCATCACATATCCGATGAAGGGAGCTTTGACTCTTGAAAGTTCATAGCCTGAATATCTTGTTTGTCTCTACAGTGCTCCTGGACTCAGACCCAGCTGTTCCATGGCAGACCAATACAGCTACCCTCTGAAATTAAAGACAGTTTCATCAGTTCATATTCATGCGGCCACTGCTCTGAATGACGCCACTGCAAGAGGCTTTCCAGTTCTACCCCTCTCCTCAGACTAGCCCCATCGCCATACCTGATCACACTGTTACAGTGTCCACACAGTGGAGTTCGGCTGCTTGCCGGGAAGCGTTCAGCCCTTTGGATGGTTCCCCGGGCCACAGCAGGAGCCTGGGAGGAGGCTGGAATCGAAGGAGGAGGGTAAGATGGAGCAGAGGCAGGGGCTGGTGGCAGTGGAGCACCTCGGGGCAGGTTATGCTTTGTGACCGTGGTTGTCGATTTCCCAGGAGCAAACTTCTGGGAGAAGGAATCGTCGGTTATCCAGGGAGGACGGCTTGAAGGCTCAGTATCGCCCGGAGGGTATGAATGAATTGGGACCGGGGCCGGTGCTGGAGCTGGTGCAGGAGCTGGAGCTGTTTAAAGCAAAGAGACCAAAAGTGATCTGTCTTTAAAATACATACACATTTTGCTACTGGAAGTTCTTACTAAAACCCCCTGCCTCAGATGGTCCTTGTTACAGCTTCAACCTATTCCCGCAAATCAGCTTCTGCAAGAGATTCCAGGATATCTGATCATCCCGTCTTTAGAGACAAATAAACTGCAAAAGCTGATGTCTGATTTTCTTCTGGTTCCTCGGGGTCACCGACAGTCATGTAACGTTGTAAGTTTCATTCAAGGGAAAATACACATTTGTAGCCTAGGGCTGCCAAGTCAGCCCGGGGGGCGGGGGATTCCCTGCTACAGGGGTTCCTGATCCGCCGGCCAGCATTTGGCTGGCGGGGGGAACCCCACCCCCTTCCCCAACGTAATGACATCACCCGGAGGTGACATCATCACGTTGGGGGCGTTGATACCATAGAGTTTTGGGGCGATTGCTAGAGCGATGTCGCCGGGTGCGCGCACTTCGCGCGCATGCCTGGGAAACTCCTGGATGATGGAGGACTCCCCCCCGCCGGTAAGTAAGGGATACTTGGCAACCCTATTGTAGCCATACAGTATGCTGTGACTGGCTGTCATTTGGGAATGCATATCCGAGAGACATCTGAAGCATTTCTTTCATCTTTTGGTGTTCAGAACATGGCAGCAAATCAGTGCTGAACCGTGGAACTTGGTACCTAAAATGTTATTACATATACAGGGGTACAGGTATTAAGTAAAATGATCAGTTGTTCTAAAGGCTGCAAATGGCTTTTGATACCCCCTTTCCTCGTTCCGGTATAGTGTTATGCTTAGAGCGTCAGACTAGAATCCGGGGGACCCAAGTTTGAATCCTTGTTCTGTCCTGGATGTTTGCCGGGTGACCTTGAGCCAGTCCCACACTCTCAGCCCTAACCGACCTCACAGGGTTGTTGTGAGGATAAAATGGAGGAGACGAGCTGCTTTGGGTCCCCACTGGAGGAGAAAGGCAGGGTATAATAAATGGAGCAAATAAATATATATATATAGACCCAATTTTCATTCTGTTGCAATGATACTGTAATTTTCCCCCACAAGGAAACTTATCAGGACAAATGCCCCTAGCCAGCCAGGTTCGCAGCTCACATCCATTGCGCTGCACAGTCTGTTTGAGAGCCGGACGGCTGCAGGAACTCCTTTTTGGAGCGGAAAATCTTTAATCTCTGGCCCATTCTGCATCTAGCATTGGCTCCACTCTTTTACCAAGCCCACGTTGGGACAGAAATTCCCCTCCACACTGCCTGTCATTTTCACTTTGTCTGATTGTTGGATTTTATGGGAGTGTCCAGACTGCACGCCGGCTTTCACTTCCTTTGATCTCTCTGTTTTATGGTACTGTCTGCACAGATTTATGGCCCGGATGATTCTGCAGTCAGTACCACATTGGCCTGGGGGATCTGAATATAGGGTTTTGAGCCACAACTTTTCCTGCTCCAGTGTGGGTTTGGTAAAACAACGGAGTGAATGCTAGACACAGAGTGGGCCCCAGTTGTTAACGCTGCTTCTGGACTCCCCCATACCCTTCCCTTCTATTCAAAGCTGCAGGACCTGCCTTTCCCCCTAAAACGCCGCAGTTTCCGCCCTGCTCCCCACCTCCACTAATTCATTCCCAGTTCCCTTCCCCTAGACGGCTTATTTTCCTTAAAGAAAACGAGTCTGATCTGATGGCAATAATTAAAGCCCCCTCCCCCCTCCCCTTCTTGACAGTACAGCTGTGGCATTGTTGGGTGACTTGCTGACCTCTCCCCCTCGTTCTCACTGATCCATAGGGCAAGCTATAGGGTCCCTCCTGAAATTCAGCTGCTTTCTGAGAATGCTCCCATTGTGCTGCCCTCTAACTTTCTGCTCCACCATCCTTATAATGCCTCCATTCACAAACAGCTGTTACGTCCGGGGATAAAATAGCCACCAGCCATTAACCCTTAGCAGACACCTGAGTAAATCAAGAGTCCTTCCCTTTCACTCCATTCTCTTCCCTTAGGAGCGCGTACTTTTCCTTCTCCTCCTCTTAGGCCGTGGTCACACGGCACCCCTAACCCCGGATAAAGTACCGCTGGACTTTATTCCGGGATTTTTTCTTTCGGGTTGGGATGTGTGAACCAGCGGGTGCAAAATTCAAAACAGCCCCATTTTCAGAGATGGGTCCGAAAAACTCACTGCGATCACGAGCCTTCTGCAGGTGAGACTGTTGGCTGGCTGGCTGGCCCCCTGCTCCGCTTCGGGCCCCGAGCCCCGCCGGCTGCCGCCTGTTTGGAAAGCAGGCGAAGAGGAGAAGCATGCCGGGGGTGGTGGTGTGCCAGGCAGTGTCAGCTGGCAGGGCTCAGGGCCCAGAGCGCGGGGCTTCCCCCCCTTTCTTGCACTTGGGCGCTTGAGTGCCCAAGCGTCCAAGTGCAAGAAAGGGGAAAAAACCCGGGAGGGATGATCAGACAGCCCTCTCTCGCAATCATTGTGAGAGAGGGCTGTCCAGATCGGCTTAATCCTGGGTTCCTGGGTTCCAATATTGGATTTTCCCAGGGTCAGAAAACACGTGAGGAACCTGGGATTGAGCCCGCTTCGGCGTGGGAGTTGTCGCGGCCGATCTGGCCAGTCCCTTTAAAAGCGGGAGGAAACAACCGTGACTCCCGCTTTAAAGGGCCATGTGACCGCAGCCTTATTCTCATATAGGCATGCCCACATTGCCGGTACACTTGACTATTCTCACGTGCGCGTGTGTTTTTTTAAAAAGTTATTTATAGTTCGCCTTTCATGCTGAGACTCAAGGCAGTTTACATGGTGTAAATCAAGAACAGTCATCCCACGAGCGGCACAATAGGGTTTGCACTACAGAAATCAGCAGCCAAAGAGAAGAAGAAGAGAAGAGGAGATTGGATTTATACCCCACCCTTCCCTGCCTGAAGGAGTCTCAGAGCGGCTTACAATCTCCTTTCCCTTCCACACAACAGACACCTTTTGAGGCAGGTGGGGCTGAGAGAGCTCTTTCAAGAACTGCCCTTGAGAGAACAGCTCTGACAGAACTTGTGGTGTGTGACCCAGGATCACACCAGCAGCTGCATGTGGAGGTGTAGGGAATCAAACCCGGTTCTCCCAGATGAGAGTCCATGCTCCTAACCACTACACCAAACTGGCTCTCTTAACCACTACACCAAACTGAAATCTCAAACAGGGCTAAAACACAGCATGAGCGTTTAAATACGATACATCAAGAGGTAAAGAAGCTACCTTGCCTGAAGCATACTTAAGGGTGTTAGGTGGCAATGCAGCTGTGTAGGTCACAGTCCCTTTCCCAGTGCAAATTTCTGACTCATTTGATTACAGGACTGTTCCGTTTACCAATGCAAAGAGCCCCCTTGAACAGTTCTGTTTTCCACAGTCTGTGGAAGGCCAGGCGAGCGGGAGTCTCCCTCGCCTCATAAAGACAGAAGAGAGAAGCCCGTGTTGGATCAGGCCAGTGGCCCATCCAGTCCAACACTCTGTGTCACACAGGGGCCAGAAACACCAGAGAGGCTGATCTATCAGGTGGGGGGGGGGGGGCACAGCAGAGAAGGCGCAAGGACAGGCGATGATTGGTTTTACCCACTTGCAGGATGGCACCTGCAGAAGGCCTCGCTGGGATCAGCAAAGTTGGCATGGCAGAGCACAGGGAGGTGATGCAACTGGCCAGGCTAGACCTCAGCTACATGCTCAGAAGAATCACGCAATGACATGCCTCCCTGGCCATTTACCACTTTAGGCTAGAGACAGGGGGAAACCTCACATTTGAAGATCAGCCTGTGAAAAGTTTCTTTGCTTTATGTAAAGCTAGTGTGTCAGCAAGCAGCTAAGCACAGAATCTCATAAATGCAAGTCCTTCTTCACCCAAAGAGTGATTAACACATGGAATTCGCTGCCACAGGAGGTGGTGGCAGCTACAGGCATGGACGGCTTCAAGAGGGAATTGGATAAACATATGGAGCAGAGGTCCATCAGTGGCTATTAGTCACGAGGTCTAGATAGGAGCTCTCAGTCTGGGGCAAGTGATGCTCTGTATTCTTGATGCTTGGGGGGGGGCAACATTGGGAGCGGGGGTTAGCGGAGGGCCGCACCTTTTAAAATGATTGCATTCATTAGTTAACTTTGCACTTCAGAAAAGGTATAAATTGTATCATAAAAATCAATAAATTTAAATTAAATAAAATAGTGGTAGTTTTATTCAATTTATTTATTGTGCTAATTTCATATCATCTATAGCTGCAAGCACATTTAATTTTAGAATCAGTTTAATGAGACAAGTGTACCCTATCCCACTTTTCTACATTTTTTTTGAAATCAGGAGTGAGATTGCTTGTTGAGATTCTCATCACAGCCTGCAAGTTAATGTCTGTCAAAGAGCATCTATATTTACACTTGTTGATCTGGCCGACTGTCTTGGTGGGCCGCAAAAAACTCTGTGGCAAAAAAGTTCTGCGGGCCGCAATTTGCCCACCCCTGCTATAGAAGAAGAAGACGAAGAAGAGGAGGAGGAGGAGGCGATGGAGACTGAGATTGGATTTATACCCCACCCTTCACTACCCATAGGAGTCTCAGAGTGGGTTACAATCCCTTTCCCTTCCCATCCCCCACAACAGACACCCTGTGAGGTAGGTGGGGCTGAGAGAGCTCTCTCGAGAACTGCCCTTGAGAGAACAGCTCTGAGAGAACTTATGACTGACTCAACATCACACCAGCAGCTGCACGTGGAGGAGTTCTCCCAGAATAGTCTCTCCCAAACCCGGTTCTCCCAGATTAGAGTCCGCGCTCCTAACCACTGCTCCAAACTGGCTCTCCGGTGGACTAGTCCAAAGTCTGAACCATAGCCAAAATGTCTCCAAGAAGATCACAAGCAGGGCATGAAAGCAACACCCTTCTTCCACTGCTCTCGGAGCCTGGTGTTTAGGGGTATGCTAGGGGTGTGCAGATGATGGATTTAATGCCGTCCCAACCCTACTATACATGCTTTAGATGCCTTCTTGAGGACCGAAGATGCCTCATGGACACCTTGGAGATTTTTTGTACTAGTCTCTGTACTTCCTTCTTTTGCTCCCCCTCCCCCTCTTAATCCCCCCCCCCCCCCACGCACACATAGCTGCACCTTAGGGCTGCCAAGTGCCGGCGACTTACTGGCAGGGGGGAGTTGTTCTCCCCCCGGGAGCTCTTCTGGCGCGTGCGCTTTTGTGCACGCGTCACAGCGACGTAATGACGTCCCCCAGAGGTGACGTCATCGCAACGCCCCCAACGTGATGACATCACCTCCGGGGGACGTCATTACACAGGGGAAGTCATCCTCACTGGATAACTTCTGGGGCGGGGTTCCCCCCGCCGGCCGAATGCCAGCCGGCGGATCGGGACCCCCTATAGCGGGGGATCCCCCGCCCCCCGGGCTGACTTGGCAGCCCTACTGCACCTATAATAGCACTGCTTTACCAGAAAGCACCCTCTAACTTTCTTCCAGGCATCTTCTGTCCTTCAGAATTTAAAGATTTCTGAATCAAGGTGGGTCCCCCCTCCCAACCGCCTTAAGCTCCAAGGTCCTGCTGTTTCTGTCTTATGGTATTTATTAAGTCAGGACGAGAGGGCCGTATTTCATCTCCAATGGTCAAGTTCAAAAGCCTCCCCCCCTCCGGCGCTCTGTAATTAAGCAAGCTGATTTCTTGAGTTGTTGGGATTCTTCCTCCTTTTCAAGGTTCAGGGGTCGCTTGTTTCCAAATGAACACGCAACGGACTGGATTAGTTCTCGGTGGCTCAGGCTGTATAAGGCTGCGTTCAGACGGCTCTTTTGAGCCGCGCCAGGCACGAGTGGCTGGTGGATTTAAAGCGCACACCCAGACTTCAACATCTGGGAATCGTGCCGCTTTCGCTAGTTGCCTGTCGATCCCCGTCGGGGATCCGTACTAAAAAGATAGCGCTTAAAGTCCGGTCTAAAGCTGGCTGATGGGCCAATGCCGGACTTTCCACCATCCGGTCGTTCCACCAGCGCACAATCAGCCTGTAGGGATGGTCTCCGGACCATCCTGAACAGCCGCCATTTAAAAAAGCTCTTCGCGATACGCGCATAACTGCTTAAACATGTGATGTCCACAGATGATGAGGCTCATATGCATATCTGCAGATGTGCTTATCTGCAGATGTGCATATCTGCAGATATGCATAAATGCAGATAAGCCTATATGCACATGCACAAACCGTTTTTTTTTTAAAGCCAATTACACGGCTCCTTAAGGTGGATGCCGTCTAGACAATCCACCACGGAGTGAGGTGCAGTAAAGCAATTCAAGGGGGAGCTGTCTGATCATGCAATGCTGGATTTAAAAGATCTAGATCAAATTACAGCCTGGCCAATGGTGGGATTAGCTGCCCGTCTGAACACACCCTAAGGCTGCCTGACATCGAGACAGACCATTGGTCCTTCTAATTTGACTAGAGGTGAGTCTCCAAAGCCTTGGGCAGGGATAGGGTTGCCAGGTCCCCTTAGCAACCAGCAGAGAGGGGCTTGCTGGGTGCTGGGGGCTTTTGCCAGTGATGTATGGACATATAAAAACTTTGTATGGCCGAAACGTGTCAGGTCATACACTATCCTTTTGTGTATTTGTTACTTTTAAGATTTTGTGAGGCTTCATTTGGGCCCCTACAAGGTTTTTATATGTCTTTGGAATAAATACTCTTTTGTATACTTACTTTTGCTTTTAGGTTTTGGCCCTTAATACGTTTTCTAAACTTCCTTTGGAGGTTTATGCTTTGTTGGTTTAGACTTCCCCCCCTCTCTTACATGGGAAGTGATGTCAGCATGCTGGGACACTGAAGACCCCCCCCCCCCATTTTGGCCCTGAGTGGGGGCAGGGAGTGGGGAGTGCCTGCTGGGAGCATGGAAGCACCACAAAGCTGGGGAAGCGGGAATGTGTGTGTGTGGGAGGGTACCTGCTTTCCAACAGCATCTGTGCTGGGGCAAATAAGCCACATATAAGAAAGTTTGAGTCCAGTGGGCACTTTTAAGACCAACAAATTTTAATTCTGGGTATAAACTTTCATGCAATGAAACCTTATACCTTGAATAAAATTGGGTTGGTCTTAAAAGTGCCCGCTGGACTCAAACTTTGTTCTGTTGCTTCAGACCAACACGGCGACCCACCTGAATCTGAGCCATGTATAAGTCACCCATATTTATTTATCTAATTTATTTATTTCATTTATACCCTGCCTTTCTCCCCAATGGGAGTCCAAAGCATCATCATCATCATCAATCATCCCCATCCCCATCTATTCAATTTATACCCCACCCTATCCCACAAAGCATCTTACACTGTCCTCCCTTTCTCCCCTTTTATCTTCACAATGACCCCGTGAGGTGGGTTAGCCCGAGAGCGTGTGACTGGCCCGGAGTCGCCCACCAAACTTCCCCTGCAGAGTCGGGATCTGAACCTGGATCTCTCCGTCCCTAGTTTGGTACTCTGACTACTATACGACACTGGCTGGCCACACTGGACCGGGACCCTATGGCAGGTTTTACTGTCAGGAAGGAGACAGGATGGGATGGCAAAGAGTTCCTGGTGAGGAGGGTAGCTTTGAAGCCGGGGTCAAAGACCTGCTCTTGGAGACATTCATATTTTGAGTTTAAAAAAAGCATTTCTGTGATTACTTTTAGGCCTCATCACTGTCCCCTCTAAGCTGAGTTAGTGTGAGCCAGCTCACAGTTTTTTTGCCTCCGGCTCACACATTTTTGTCTTCGCTCAGGAAGGAGGGCTCCAGAGCAAGCTAATTTATGCAGCAGCCAAATCGCTGGCTCACAACTTTAACGCCAGTTGCTCCCGAAGTAGAATTTTTGCCTACAAGTCTCCACAGCTTAGAGGGAGCACTGCTTATAATATGTAAAAGTTGCTGGTATTCCTGAGGAATAATCCACAGGCAGTCTGAAATGCAGGGAAGCAGGGTCCTGCCCACCTCCTGCCATCCCTACCAGGCACCCAAGTTTGCTGGAGAGAGGAGACGGCTACAGATGGAGACACAGGTCCCTTCATCTCGATCCCTAGTTTACATGGTTTACAATGGGAGATTAGACAACTTCATGGAGGATCACTGGTAATCAGCCACAATGACAAAGTGGAACCCCCACGTTCAGGGGCAGTGTATCCCTCACAGGGGGCAGCCCCAAGGGGGAGGCTTTGACCTCTATGTCTCTGCTGTACACCTTCCAGGGCATCTGCTGGGCCACTGTGGAACAGAGGGTGCTGGATTAGCTGGACCACTGGTATGATTCAATGGGGGCTCTTCTTATTTTCTGTTTCATTGAGGAGAGGCATCTTGTCCAGGCTACTCTGCTTCTGAAAGAGGGCTTTCGGAATCAGCATTTGTTTGAGGCAGGAATCCAGTCCCTGGTGTCCAGGACTAGGGTGCCAGCCTCCAGGTGGGGCCTGGAGATCTCCCGCTTTTACAACTGATCTCCAGCTGACAGAGATCAGCTCCCCTGGAGAAAATGGCTGCTTTGAAGGGTGGACTCTATGGCATTGTACCATGCTGAGGCTCCTCCCCTCCCCAAACCCCGCCCTCTCCTGGATCCGTCCCCAAAGTCCCCAGGTATTTTTCAACCCAGACTTGGCAACCCTATCCAGGACTGTATTCCCCAACCCCCTCAGATTTGTAACATTCTTCAAGAAAATCCCACACTGTGGAATGCTATGCCATGTTCTCTTGGTTCCTGGCTATTTTTTTTTCTGTGTTGAGAACAGCATTGATATGCACTGTGACAAAATGCCTTCATTTCCCCAGTATTCTGAGGGCCCAGCACTGGGCTACATAAGAACGGGCACCAGGAACATTCCTGGATGGGCGCTCTTGGAGAAAAGAAGTTCCCAGTGGGCTGTGCCCATTTCACCTTGGTGCAGCAAGTCTCATTTTTTGCTTTGAGCACCAGTTCCCATGCCCCTCTTAGAGCATGTGTAGAGAGGAACCATTTGTTTGAAATCCGTTCCCATGTCAGGTTCTCTTTCCATGTGAGAAAGATGCTGAGCCCCTCTCTGTGTGTGTGTGTGTGTGTGTGTGTGTGTGTGTGAAGTGCCCCCAAGTCACTTCTGACTTCTGACAACCCTACATATGCAACAGAATGAAATGTTAGAGTCAGGGGTCATTTCGAGCAGGAGCATGCAGGAGCGCCGTTCCAGGAGTAGCAAGCCCAGGAGCGGGCACATATGGTGATGCGCTGTGGAAAAAAGCAAAGGCAGACTAACTTGATCTGTATTTTCATGCTTGTGGTAGGGTAGCTTCCCTGCAAGAGCAAAGGAAACCTAGAGTGTCTTTAGTCAAAGTGTAAAGCTGGCTCGCCAGCTCTGAGTTGGGAAAGACCTGGAGATTTTTGGGGTGGAGCCTGAGCGGTGGGTGTTGCCTTCTGAAACACTTCCAGTGATGTCAAGGGGCATGGCATACGTAAATAATTTATGCAAACGAGTTATGCTAATGAGCTTCTGCACCTCTTTTTTTATGAATGACCCCTGTATGCAACAGAATGAAATGTTAGAGTGGGCGGTCCCCCTTCAGGCTATAATCAGGGGGAATACCATTTTTTCAAAAATAGACTCTAACTTCTTCCTTTTTTAAAAAATATCCTGTGAGTTAACAAAACAACAACTGAGCACATTAGTGGGAAAGGTTTTATCCCAGCTCATTCCCAGCTGTGTTAGCTGTTAGGGAGATTTCCTCCCCGCAGAATGCTGGGAGCATTAAAAATATGACCTCATCACCTGAAGTGGTACAGTCCACTCTACTGTCTCAAGGTTCTCCCACCATGCTCTGCTGCGTGTGTGAGCCAAGCGATATGCAACTTGGTGAAGTACCGGCTTCTACTTTGAGGTGGTACAGTCCCTTCCTAGGACTGCGCCCTGTGAATGGCCTGCCAGCTTCCCGGGGGACAGATTGCTTCCCAGGCTGTGAGAACCTGGAAGGAAAAACCAAGGACACTTCTGCCACCTAGTGACTTCAATGAGAACCTCCAGTTCAAGACCGTGAATTCATTTCTGGAGGGGAAGAACAGAATTTTGTTCAGAAATCACAAGCAAAAGAAGGGTTTTTTTCCCCCTCTCTCTTTGAACGAAAAGATACAAAGCAATTATGAACACGGCATAATTTCTCACTGACATTCGGTACAACCATGACAGTGATCTGAAACATCTTAGTAACAGGATTTCCTTTTCAAGGCAGATCTGTAGCTGTTGCTGACAGAGCTATCCCTTCCCCTGTTAATAACTGGATGGGGATCAGGCTTATAGCCACACGAGGGCATTTCGGGACCCTGCCCCCCCTAATTAAAAGCCCTGCCCCGCAAATAGGCACGCCAGAAACCTTATTTTTGAGGTTTCTCTGGCAGCGGCCAGAGGAGAGCACTGTGGTTTGCCCTTGGGCTTCCCTCTCTCTCCTACTGTGGAATTCTGGAGGGGCATCATGAGACCTGGGAAGAGGCGGCTCAGACGGCATTTAAATATTTCTGAGTTCCCTTCCATGGGGCAAGAAAGCTTAGAAGGGCCCTCAACAGTGGTACCTTCAATACATCTCCAGCAATCCCCCTTTCTGCTAGCCCATGTTTCCCAAAGGCTCGTGGGGATGGTTCTGAAAGACTCACCATGACCGAGGTGGACTACAGCAGGACCGGGCTAGCAGAAAGGGGGGTTGTTGGAGATGTACTGAAGGTGCCTCTCTTGAGTGCCCTTCTAAGCTTTCTTGCCCCGTGGAAGGGAGCTCAAAAGGCATTTGAATGCCTTCTGAAGGCAACTCAATGCCCTCTGTGCTGTTTTTTCCCTAGGAACTGATGTGCTCACTGCCTTGTCCCTTGAAAGGAAGGGCTAGAAACAAGCACAGAGCCTCCCCCTTTAAAGACAGACATTCAGATTAATTTAATTAACTGTAATTTAACTGCCCCCTTAAAAATTTAAACCCCCCCCCCCCCCAACAAAAAAAAATCCTGGCTACAGGCCTGGACACAATTAGGGAAGAGCTGCAGGAAATCTTATGGATGGGGAAGGTCCATGAGGGATGCCTTGCTTTTTAAGTCCATGTGGGCACTGAAGGGTTTCGAAGGCATGCCGGCCCATGCTGCCTGCAGATACTGGCAGCAGGGAATAACGCACAGGCTTAAGTGCTGGCTTGTTAGAGTTTGAGAATCAGGCGAAAGGGAAGCCAGACGCTCCCTCGGGTGTACTTTCACTAAGTGCCTTTTCACCCAACAAAGCACCCTTTAAAATGCGATGGGATCACAGCTGGGCAACCGGTTTTGCGGGCGGGGGGCTGTTCTCCTCCTTCAGAGGGCCCCATGAACAGGCACCCGGTTTTGCCCTATACTGGCAGCAGAGAACATCTTCTGAGTGTCAAAGCTCCCTTCGTCAGGTACTCTGTCAGAGCTTTGCCTCTCTTGAAGGCTTGTGCCCTGGGAATCTTGCAGGTTTCTAAGGTGCTCCTGGACTCGAATCGAGCTCTTCTGCTCCAGACCAACATGGCTACCCCCCAAAAAAACTACCCCTATGGTGAAAGAAATACAGGATACAAATGCAAATAAAGGAAGGAAGCTGCCGTCGATCCCAGACTTCTGACCAGTAAAAATAAAAAATGGCAATTTTAGTGGCCCATCCCATTTACCTTGAGAATGCTATTTGCATACTGCATCATAATTCCATTTGCTCATAAAAAGGTAAAGGTAAAGATTTCCCTTGCTTGAAAGCCAGTCGAATCTGACTCTGGGGGGTTGTGCTCATCTCTGTTTCCAAGCCAAAGAGCCAGTGCTGTCCAAAGACTTTTCCGTGGTCATGTGGCCGGCATGACTGGACGCCGAGGCACACAGAACGCTGTTACCTTCCCACCGAAGCAGTACCTATTTATCTACTGGCAATTCCTTGCTTTCGAACAGCTAGGTTGGCAGGAGCAAGAGACGGGAGCTCACTCCGCCATGCAGCACTCAAGTCTCAAACTGCTGAACTACCAACCTTCCAGTCTGCAGCTCCGCGTCTTAACCATTTGAGCTACTGTGGCCCCTCCATTTACTTATAGTAGTTTTTCATTTAAGGAGAGGTGCCTGGTCTTGTGATGTATTCCTAAGACCTGTATTTTCAAACACCCATTTCTCACCTACATGCGTTCTGTTTCTAGAGGCAAACACCGCCAAAAAGCTTTACCAGAGAGCAGTTGTCATATTCTTCACTCACTTTGACCCTCAGGCAGAACGAGGGTCCCTGTTTTTTGTTCGTGGCAAAGCACAGGGTTCCCAACCTCCAGGCAGTGGCTGGAGATTTCATGGAATTCTAAGTGGTCTCCAGACGACAGAGATCAGTTCTCTGGGAGAAAATGGCTGCTTTGAAAGTTTTACTGCATGGTGTTATGCCCTACTGAGGTCCTGCCCCTCCCCAAACCCCACCCTCCCCAAGCTTCACCCCCCAAAATCTCCAGGTATTTCCCTACCCAAGGTTGGCAACTCTAGCTAAGCAGTACCCACTGAGACAGGAGGAACAGACAGTTTCTAAACATGTGCATGCAGCCAAACAATGATCTGAAAAAGAATACACATATCACTGAATACCAGGGGTCCGTTGGGGCCGGAGCGAGGCGGAGCAAAGCTCCGCCAGCTCAGGAGTGGCCACTAGGGCAGCCATGGGCCGAATCAGATTCTCTGATCTGATTCAGCCTGCTGCCGAATTTGAGGGGTTTGAGGGAGAAGCTCCAAACTTGCAGGGTAGCTGCTGGGACCTCTCCCCCAAACACCCACCAAGTTTCAAGAAGATTGGACCGGGGAGTCCAATTCTACGGGCCCCCAAACAGGTTGCCCCCATTCCCTCCATTGTTCTCTATGGTAGAAAAAAAGGTAACATTTTTTCCCACCATAGAGAACAATGGAGGGGATGGGACAACCTGTTTGGGGGCCCATAGAATTGGACCCAGTGGTCCAATCTTCTTGAAACTTGGTGGGTATTTGGGGGAGAGGCCCCAGAAGCTACCCTGCAAGTTTGGAGCCTCTCCCTCAAACCCCCTTTCCTCCAGCCCCTCATATACCCTATGAGTTTTTGCCATTTCAATGGCCCATAGGGTATAATGGGGCTGAAACTGACATTCCCTTTCTGACACACTTCCGGTGATGTCAGGGGACGTGGCATATGCTAATGAGTTATGCTAATGAGTTATGCTAATGAGCTCCTGCAGCTCTTTTTCTACGAAAGGACCCCTGGTAATGGTGGAAAGGGCCATCAAGTCACAGCCGACACATGGCTACCCTTGTAGGGTTTTCAAGGCGAAAGACAGAGGTGGTTTGCCATTGCCTGCCTCTGCGTAGCGACCCTGGACCTCCCATCCGAGAACTAACCGGGGCTGACCCTCTTTGGTTTCTGAGATCTGGTGAGACTGGGCTAGCCTTCGGCGCTGGACATTGCACAACGGTAATCATTCGCCTTTTGGAGTCTCCTGCACGGACAGGAGGTGGAACAAGGGCAATGTTGTCCTATACAACAACGTGTGGATTTGGCGTTTTGCTCCAGTTAAACATTTTTTTGTCTCTGCTCCTGGGTGTGGTCAAAGGCAGCCTCTTCCCCAGAGCCTGAAGTCCTCTTACCTGGCTGGTAGACCGAGGGCCTTATGCTGGCGGTGGTGACCACTCTGGGTTTCGAAGCAGGAGCTGGGGCATCGCTGTAGCCTGAGTAGGGAGCTGGGCCGTGGGAAGCTGGTGCAGATGTGTAAGACTGGCCTGGACCTCTAAAACCAAAGCAGAGCTATGAGCAAACCAGACGTAGCAGCGGCAGGTGAACAAAACAGCAGGAGAACGGGCAGGGCTTCTGCAGACCATCATGGGATGCTATCGGAAAGATCCACGGGAAAGAGCAAAACGACAGCCATCTAAAAATCCAGCCCATGTGTGTGCTTCGAGGTGCTTACGTTTTAAAGGCTGGTTTACATACAACAAGCTTAATAAAGGAGAAACAGGATGGATATGGTTGCAGTTTGCAATCTATAAAGCACCGAATTACCGAACATCAGAGTATTCTTTGGCACAGGAAAGACAATCACCTCCCCCCCCCCCCCCCAATTTTCCAGGCAGAAAGTGAGATCCCAATTGGAAGAGTCCTTAGAAACATGAAAAGGGGTTCATTTGCTTGGTGACTGTTCACAGCTTGGTGTATGAGACGAGTACGAGGAAAATCACGTCTGGCACACGGGGAAAATAGACTTACAGTAGTTACGAGAGAGTTTGTGAAAACTCATTTCAACCAAACTCTCATCAGTGGGAGAAGGTGAATCCATTAAGGAAGGGAAAAGATCCAGAGCAGCAGTTGATTTCCTGGTGGCAGCAGGAATGCGCACCCACCTCCAGCAACTACATCCTGCCTCTTCCCCACCTCTGGCTTCCTCCAGAAGGAAGAGAATGATGCTCCCCAGGAAGAATCCTCTCCTTTTGCACTGGGAGGGACACCCTGGAGGTCTGAAGGAGCACCCTGTGTGATGTTGTGGGGCTAGGTGAGACCAGCAATTGCTCCTTCCAGCCTATGGTCTCTACTGGGTGATCAGGAGGGTGGATGGAACCAGTTTCTGGGCTGGATTCAATGATGCAGTTACCATTTGATCATCCCTGATCAAGATCAAAGATGTTAATTTTTGAACAGTCAGCCTCAGAAGGAAACCCAAACTAACTAGTCAATAGTCAAGTATTCCATGTTTTTTTAGCATGTAATTTTACAACTGAGTGAATACATTCAGGCCTTGTTTACAGAGACAAAGATGACCCTGTGATGTTTAAAAGCAGGCCATGAGGTCCAGCACTCGAAAATCTATAAAGCATTCCCAGAGCGTCTTAGACCATCATGAACTGGTAACAAGGCAGGTAGGAGGTCTATAGAAATGTGTATGCACTCAGGACACAATTTTGAAATGATAAGCTGGCATTTTAAAACATTTTAGGAAAAAAAGCTTTGATCCTGTGCAAGGCATGCAGAACACAGTCTTCTAGTCACCACAAAACGGTGTCTTGTTTGTTAGTGAACCCCCAGGAAATCATGGGGTCACAGTGAGGAGGCTAGACTGAGAGGGAGGAATCAGCAAAACCCCCTTGAGTGGACTGAGGGCTCTTCCGCATTCTCATTTTCCTTGCCAGTGTCTATTACTTTGGGCTTCTTACTGCTTTTCTTTTCTGCGTGTGTTTTGCTCCCTCTAGTGGTCAATTCGATATTACATTGCTGTATGTCCGGCATATCTTTCTGCAGATTTAAAGGGCAGGTTTTTATGCCTGACATACAGCAATGTAATATCAAGTCGACCACTAGTGGGAGCAAAACATGCAGGGGGAAAAAGAACCAATAAGGGCACACAAGCAATGAAAATGAGAATGTGGAAGAGCCCTGAGTGAATACTCTGGGTTTTTTATGCTCTAGATTTTATTGGCTGGGTTTTTAATGGTTTGTTAATTTGTATGATTTTATGTTTTTGTGGGTTTTTTTAATTTTTGCAAGCTGGCTTGAGCCAGTCTCTGAAGAGTGGTTATAATCATTTTCTAAATAAATAATCATAAACGATATTGACACCAAATGTAGAACTATACTGTGAAAAAGGCTATCTGTTCGGAGTCTGTGCATGACATCCATATGCACACAATCACCTCAACACTTGGCGCTTACAGGTGCAAATCCACCCAGATCGATTCAAATCTACACTTAGAAATGATCATGATGATAAGTCCCCCATTCTGCAAAAATCTATAATTTAAAGAACTTCCGGTTAATAATGAGCAAACAGATTACTTCACAGAATATAAAACAGGGACGACCAACTCCTGTATTTGTCAGGGCCTCTCTGTACTCCAGACAATGAACTAGGGGGTCAGAAGAATAGTTTGCCACACAACCTAACCCCTTCTACCACAAAAGGCATCACAGTTATGGAACATATGCATTCAATTGGATGAGATTGGGGGAGAAGCATATAAAGCCCCAAGAGAGACATAAGATTAATACGTGGACTAGTTCTGACTCTTACGATTTCTGAAAATAGTTTCTTTTTTTGTACAAGGAAAACTATGAACATTTTGAAAACATACCCTAATTCAAATTTAGTGGTGGTACTGGAGGTGAGACAAAATTACCTTATGACTCAGAATATACTTGAGAGCTACAGCTGGCCATCCCTGGTGCAGAAGATTTAGTTGACTTTCTACTGTTCTTACAGTACTTGTCCTAAGCAAAATATATGTTTTTCAAGTGCAGCCCCCATCAGCATATACCTACATTTGCAGACCGGGCCACACTTACCCAAAACAGATTTTTCTGCTAACTTGCTGCACAGAAACTACCCCAAGTCTGCAGAAAAATCTGAAACCTTTAAAAAATACACAGGGTAGTAGGATTAATTTCCCCAAACATAAAATAGTGTTCTCCCAGGCTCCAGAGGAGTCTGGGATAGGGTTGCCATCCCCCTGATCGTGGTGGGAGTTTACCCACTTTCAGGGCCCTGAATCTGCTGCTGCTCAGCTTGCCAGCAGGGGGCCCCCACCCCCAAGCAGCTCTATTTGTGCCAATGTGCCCAGCATGATGATGTCCCCTAGAAGTGACATCATCATGCAGGGCATGTTGTGGAGGGGGCCGCTCTAGCATCTGACAAAAAAATCTATGGTAACCATAGAGTTTTCCCCTCAAATGCTATAGTGTCACCCCACAACAAGCCCTGCACGATGTCACCGGTGGGTAACGTCATTGCAGCACGCATGTGCTTTGTGTGCACACCAAAGATTCCAGGACAGCAGGCTGGAGCCCCCACCAGCAAGAGGTAGGGACCTGGCAACCCTAGTCTGGGAGCCATGCAGGGCCCAGCGGTGGCAGTGGTGGCACATGGGAGCTGTGCTAGGTCCAGTGGTAGTGGTGCAGCCTGAGAACTGTGCTGGGCCTGGCAGTAGTGCAGCCCTGGTGACAAAGTGAGAGGAGGGAACTCCTTCCTCCGAGTCTCGCAGGCCAACACTTGTGCCCTTCTAAGTCCATTCAAGTCAATGTGCTGAGAACGGTGTAACTCTGCTGTCAGTTTGCTGAGTCCACTCTTCCTCGGCATGCGCGCTTTGCGCACGTGCCCGGCAATGTCACCGGAAGTGACGTCAGCACGTTGGGGGCATTGCCAGGGCGACGCTCTGGCAATCGCCCCAAAACTCTATGGTATCATAGAGTTTTGGGGCGATTGCCAGAGCGTCGCCCTGGCAACGCCCCCAACGTGATGACGTCACTTCCGGGTGACGTCATTACGTTTGAGAAGTCGTCCTGGCTGGATGACTTCGGGGGCGGGGTTCCCCCCGCCGGCCGAATGCTGGCCGGCGGATCGGGAACCCCTGTAGCGGGGGATCCCCCACCCCCCCGGGCTGACTTGGCAGCCCTAATCCCACCGCTGTGTGCAAAGGATGCTGTTTTCTTGCCTTCTCCTCCATTGCTGAAGCTCCTTCAGACCCCCAAAAAGGTAATTTCTGGGGCCACAGGATCTGTGCAGAGGAACAGCCACGTGGGTTGGGGGGGGGGAGGCTGAAACAAGGAGTGCCAAGGTATAGAAAACATTCCTCTTCCCTCTTCTGTCAGCACAGCTCCACTAAGGGGAGGGACCAATTGAATCCCCTTGTCCCTCCTTGCTGCAGCCCGTTGACCCCCACAGCTGATCCTCCACGCAGATCCCATGATGATCCCAGGAACAGTCTTCCCAGGGCCAGAATGTCCAGTGGCAATGAAGAGGAATGTGGGAAACCTCCTTAGGCCTCCTGGGCATGACTGAAAGAATAGAGCCCTGGGCTTTTGCGTGTTTGCAGGGACTGCTCTGTTGAGCGTACTTGTTTACTGTCTCTTCCGTCTTAATTTGTTACTAGGTTCTTCTGCAGTCTCATTTTCATCCCTTGCACGTCCCTATTGCTTTGGGTTTTTCTTTTATTTTCTGCATATGTTTTCCTCCCTCTAGTGGTTGATTCAATATTAGAAGAAGAAGAAGAGGAGTCGGTTTTTGTACCCTGCGTTTCTCTACCCCCAAGGAGTCTCAAAGCAGCGGACGGTCGCATTCCCTACCCCTCCGCACAACAGTCACCTTGTGAGGTAGGTGGGGCTGAAAGAGTTCTGCCCCAGGGTCACCCAGCTGGCTTCATGTGGAGGAGGAGAGGGGAATCAAATCTGCATCTCAATATTAGAGTCCACCATTCTTAGCCACTACACCACACTGCCGTAAAGTGCAGAGAAATATGCCAGATGCCCAGTGATGTAATACTGAATCGACCCCTGGGCCTAGAGGGAGAAAAACATGGGCAGAAAAGGACCCACCCCCCATAAGCAACAGAAAAGAGAATGTGGAAGAGCCAACTGTTAATTCAGTGTTTATGGTTTTTTAAAATTGATTTTGCTGTTTTGATGAAGTATTGTATGTTTTGTTGTTGTTCCTGCAAGATAACTTGGGCCCTGTTAGGGAGGGAAAGACTGGCTACAAATACTTTAATAAGCAAATAATAAATATTAGTTGGCTACCACATTTTTCCCCTTAAAATACTGTGCTTCTAGGAGATTAAAATTTACTCCAGAAAATCCCAAAAGGGGCGGGGGAGGAAGTTCAAACTGTGCCGAAACAAAACCCTCCAATGCCACAGTTCTAGGGTTACCAAATCCCCCCAGGGGGCAGGGAAACCCCTGCTCGATCAGCCCACTCCCCGCCGGAGGTGACGTCATCGTGCTGGGAATGTTTCGGGGCGATGCTCTATAATTCGAGGGAAAACTCTATGATTTTCCCTTGAATTACAGAGGTCCCACCCCAACATGCCCAACGCGATGATGTCACTTCCGGGTAGTCATTGTGGTAGCCAACTTCCGGGTGATGTCATCGTGGCGCACACACCAGAAGACTCCCGGACCAGCAAGGACTCCCCTCCCCGCTAAAAAACCGGTAAGACTTGGCAACCCTACACAGTTCCGATAACAAAATGATAACATCCGCCGAGGCAGTTTAAAGAAAGAATGCAGATTAGAAGGTATAAGGATGAAGAAGAGGCTCCTGGAAGAAGGGGGGAAAGCACTTTGTAAATGAAGATTTTAGCAAAGCTAGATCAGCCATGGAATGGGATCACTTGTCATTGATTTTTCTGTGAAAAAAAGAAAAGAGGGTGGGGAAGAAAAGAGCTTGGGAATCGATGACGGTTTCAAAGAACGGCATCAAAAACAACCAGAGTTACATCTGTACAGGGGAACAGCTAGTCCAAACAGCAAGTGGGTTTGAAAACGATTAGTTGTCAGAACAAAAGAAGAAAAACCAGTGACGATGTTATTTAGATTAATGCTTCACGAATCATCACGTAGCAAATGGGAAAGGAGCCTGTGAACTGTTAGCATCTTCACAAAGAAACAGATATACCTCTTTTTGGACTGGTAGGTGATGGAAGTGGAAGGATTCCGTCTGACGCTAAAAGAAGACAAAAGTTGTTGGTGGTTTTTTTTTAGAAGAAATACAAAAGAGAATACGGCAGAACTTTGGACCGATTTGCAGTGGGAGAACTTGGCAAATTAATCACACACAGCTTCCAAATCAAAGTGTGTACAATATTCATTTGTTAACTGTACCTGAATGATTTAAATATATGAGAACAATGTTCACTTTTCAGAGGTGTACATTTAATTAACGTCACAACTTACCTCCTGTACTCGAGGCAGGAATCCAAGAAAGCCTGAGAAGAAGGGTTATTTGCTCACACATCTAGTAAATCCTCAGTTCCAGGATTTTTATTATTAGCACTCGATATTCTCAGCGGAAACACTGCTTTGGAACTGTGTTCGCATGAGGAAATGCAGACGGGAGCTCAGCCAGCACACTAAATGTTACATTTGCTCTGGGGTGAATTCCCTGACATCAGGCTCTTGTCGGCCCCAGGGGAAAACCTGGAGAGCTCAGGAAATGGTGGTGGTCTGACAGGGGGCAGGAGCCATATTCCTACCTTTGAGGAAATTTAAAATATCTTGGCTCACCAAAGCCTCATGGTGGACGTCAGGTGTGAGATTAGCAAGGCAGGAGAATTATGGTGGACATCACACAGCCTCCAGCATGCAGCAAAGCCACTGGGCAACGGCTTCTTTTCAACCTGGATCTGAGAAGGTGCCGGTGGAGAATACAGATGCAAGCAGTGCTGGCAGACCTTCCTTCGGAAATGACACCTGTCTCTTTACGAGGATGTGGTCCCTGCACTTCCTGCCCAGAGATTCCACAAAATACAGGGGGCTTCCATTCCATCTGATGAGGCTGCGTGATCTACTTGGGTTGATTACATCCAGGTAGGGATGCCAGCCTCTAGGTGGGACCTGGGGTTCCCATGGAATTACAGCTCATCTCCAGACTACAGAGATCAGCTCCCCTGGGGGAAATGGATATTTTGGAGGGTGGGCTCCATGGCATTGTACCCCACTGAGGTCCCTGTCTTCACCAGGCTCCACCCCCAAATCTCAAGGAGTTCCCCAACCTGGATCTGACAACCCTACCCCTCCATCCCCTGCCAGTGGCCAGGGGGCACCCTGGCAACCCTGCATCCTGGCTATCTACAGTTGTAAGGAAGATGCCTGCACATCATCCAACAATTTACTCTAGTTCATAATATGGAAATCATACCTGATGTATCCTTCCAGTTTTAATCCAGAAACATGTGTCCCTTATATTGGAAGCATAAGAAGCACTGGTCTATTCACTTCAGCACAGACTTTTGGACAAGGCCCTGGGACATCCATGTACCCACAGTCCTGGCATGTCCATTAGGTGCCTCTGAACTAACTGCTGGAACTATTGCCAGATGTCTGTCTAGCTAGTATATTTGTCCACCATCCTTTCTCTAAGGTGCTCAGCACAGACAGCTCTGCCTTGCCTGCTGCATCTTTATAGCAACCCTGGTCCTCTCCACATTTGCCTGCCACTCCAGATTTTCTCGGTGTTTGAGTTGAGACAGTTTAAGTCCACGGCAAATCAGCATCCAAATAGCCCAGGGCAACAGAAGGCTGAAAGCGGGCTGACCACCGAAGGGAGGCGATGTAAGGCAGAAGGGGGGGGGGGGGAGGGAATAAAAAGAAAACTGAACTCAATTTTAGCGCAGAATGGGGGGAAAGCCTGGGTTAAAAAGAAGGTTGAATTTGATTTTAGTGCAGAATTGCTTGGAGGACACCGCGATGAACAAGGATTAAAAGGAGCGTGCAGAAAGGGCTCCTGGGAGGTAGGTTATGCAAAAAGGGTGTGTATGTTGTCTAAGGTCACCCAGAGAGCTCCTGAGAGTGTGGGTATTTGAACTCAGCTCGTAGATCCTACTCCAACATACTTGCTATTATGCTACCAACAGTGCTGTCCTAAACAGACTTACACGCTTCTGTTCCACTGAAGTCAATGGGCTTAGAAGAGTGTAACTCCGTTTAGGACTGCACCGTCGGTAATTATTTCAGCCACCCTGGAGGAAAGCATTTCAGTGACAGAGATATTTGTTACCCAAACAAACCCTCTTACAAGGGTCCCCCTTCCAAACTGCTGATCAGGACTGCACCCACTGTAATTTAGGGAAGTCTGCCATTATCAGGAACCCCAGATGGTTCGCTGAGGCCGGGGGCAGAGATTTTTCTTTTCAAAGCAACCCGATTCTCTTGGTTTTTGATAGACGGTATCTAAAATAAATTTTCCTCATCCACAGAAATGTCTGTCTGAAATTCAGGATCCGTAACAGACCTCCATAATCCTCTTTTCCTAATGTCCCCCATGATGTGTTTCATTCGCCGCCATCTTTTGCCCGCTCTTGGCTGCCTTTTCCTGTCCTGTTACACACATGAAAGCAAATGGATGAAGCGAAGGAGCACAAAGTATTACCTTTGGTAAGAGGAAGAGATGGAATCGGCCGGAGGGAGGTTCATCGGAAGGGCGGTGTTGTGAGCAGCAGCAGGCTGATTGGCTGAAGCAGGCGACACAGCCAGAGGGGCGCAGCTGGTAGACACTGGCGCATGCTCAACAGGGGTACTGATTAAAGTTAATGAAACAAGGTGCATCTTAAAAAGCTGTGCATTATCGCAAGGTCAAAACCACTGTGTTATAGACAAAAAACAGGGAGGCAAACAAAATTACTTTTAGCACTTGAAGCACCCATTTAAAGCACAAAGATATTCAGTATTTCAACCGCAGCGATATTAAACTTTAACGGCAGTTAGAGGGAAGATTAAATTATTCCGTGTTCTCAGTGCCAGGATCCATGGCCAGATTTCTCTACGCAGCTGTGTGTGCAAGAAACAACTCTATGATGACAGGTTTTTGTGAACTGACGGTGTCTCTGACAGGTTGGTGGCCAACTCTGGGTTCACAGCTGCTGGGGGTGGGGCAAGGCAGCAACGCTCACAGGCACCAGCTCAGGCCATAGGACCTTCTGAGCTTAGAAGATCCACACCAAGGGTTTCCATTGCCACTGTGCACCTGACTGCACCATTATCCTAGTGAAGACTCAAAGAATGGAATAAAGACAGTGGATGGGAAAATGGCAGAGAGAAACCAGCATGCACACATGCACAAATGGATCACCTCTCAAGTTCCGAGCCCTTCCTTGGAGCTGATTCACCCATCACAGAGTATACAGGTTGTGTCTGGGATCTCCACTCTGTGTAACAGTCAGATATGGGTGGGGGGTTCTCCTCAGTTCGCCAGTCTCTGCTGCCACCAGGCCATACCAATGCTCTCACAACATTAAATGCCCAACAAGGCACAGAGGTTGCCAAGTGGAGCTGGCCCCTCACAAGCTGTGATCCCCACCCCCCCAGTGAGTTCCCTAGGTACCCCTCCCTTCCTTGGGTCTGTATAGAGATTACTGCCAGCTCAATTCAGCTACCATTCTGCTCACATTAAGTGGTCATTAAATAACTGCCAGGTTGCCAGCCAATGGGAGATGTGAGGCGGGAATAGGGGTGGAGGGAGGGATGGCTTTTCCATAGAGCTTCTGATTACTCCTTGAGTGACATGATATCACTTCCAGTTGACATCATATCACGGGCAACGATAGCAGTTTCTAATTTTTTCCTCCTACCACCCAAAGGAGCAGTTGTGGGAAGTGTGGGTTGCCTGCAGGAAGTCTCCTGCTATAGCAGGACACCTGGCAACACCATGTAAGTGTGTCCTGGGATAACATGTGAAGAAGTGCATTCGTGTGAACCAGCCCACCATTGGGTAAACAGTTACTAGTTCCTCAGATATCCCTGGCTCATGCATGCTTCATGGTGCTGTTTCCATGATAACTGTACTGATTACACTATAACTTTCATGTGTGACCCTGTTATTATGGCAAGAAGGGTTCCAGGTATTTTCCAGTCACCTTGGATTTCTATAGCCGATGGATCAATCTGGCCTATTACATTATTTTCCTGATTCCGTCTTTCATCTCTTAGCATCCATCCAGTCATATAACTATCTAGTGCATCACAGTAGAGCATGATTGATACTGGCAAGAGCATAACCGATACTCTTCTGATGGCCAGCTCTTGTCCATCTGCTGGCTGTTGTTGTCCTAGTGTTGTCCATGGTGTCACTGGGGCTCTCTCAATTTGTATCCACTTCCACACATCAAGCAGGCCACATGCTGGACCTTATTTTTGGTGTGGGGATAGATGTGGTTCTGGAATCTGCTGAGGCAGTACCATGGTCAGACCACTTTGCCCTGAAGGCCCGCCTGAGTAGCCTAAACTCTCCCTGTTAAGGCAGCGAGCAGATTTATGCTTGCCCGTGGAGTCGAATAGACCCGACCAGGTTCCAGGATGCTCTGTGGGATCCGATGTCCCCTGGCAACTTGTTAGATGAGCTTATGGAGGACCATCATAGCTGTCTCTCTGAGGCCATTGACGAAATGGCTCTCCGGCGTCCTCTCTGCCCTCATACCAAACTGGCCCCATGGTATAACCTGGAGCTACGGAGGATGAAACAAGAGCTGAGACAACTGGAGTGAGTGTGGCGGCACAAAGCTTCAAGGACGTTTTATAGGATGTTTATGAAAGCCTATGAGATGGCAGTGAAGGCCACTAAGACAGCTTTCTATGTGGCCTCCATTGCGTCTGCTAGCTCTCACCTGGCCTGATTATTTAGAACAATTCACTCTCTGACTTCATTGCCTCAAGGCAAACCAAATGTTAAGGAATTGGCTATTGGCTGTGAGGCATTTGTGAACTTTTGGGCAGATAAGTCTTGTTGCTCTGTCAGGATCTCCCAACCACATTTGATACAATAATGGAACTGGAAGCCCTTTGTCCATCTTCTGGTCTGATATTGGACCACTTCAATTGGCTCTCCCAGGAAGAAGTTGACAAGATTCTGGTAGCTGTGAAGCCCACCACTTGTCCCCTTGATCCATGCCCTTCCTAGCTGGTTAAAACCTGCTGGGAGAGTGTTTAGATTCCTCTGGGTGATATTATCAATTTAACCCTTATGGTTGGGAATAGAGGGTGGCAGTTCCCCCGTTGGGGGGGGGATCTGTCCCAGTGACACCCGCTGGAATGTGGGGTGCCACAGGGGGCTGTTCTCTCCCTGATGTTGTTTAGCATCTACATGCGCCCCCTTGCCCAGTTGGTCCGGAGGTATAGGCTGGGTTGTCATCAGTTTGGTGATGACACCCAGCTCTATCTGTTGATGGATGGACAGATGGACTCTGACCCAGAGGTACTGGACAGGGCATTACAGGCCATGACCAGTTGGGTTCAACAGAGCAGATTAAAATTAAATCAAACAAAAATGGAGGTCCTGTACCTAAGTTGTGGGGATCTGGGATCGGGAATCCAGCTCCCAACCCTCGGTGGGATACCAGTGAAGCTGGTGCAGAGGGTGAAGAACTGGGGGGTGCTCCTAGATGCCTCCCTTTCAATGGAGGCCCAGGTTGCCACCGTTGCTTGATCTGCCTTCTCCCATCTGCAACTGGTCAAGCAACTGGTCCCGTATTTCACTCCCCAGAACTTAGCTACAGTGATCCTTGCAATGGTCACTTCCAGATTGGATTATTGTAACTCACTCTACACAGGGCTGTTCTTGAACTTGACCCAGAAACTGAAGCTAGCATAGAATACAGCAGCACGTGTGCTGATGGCGATGCCTGTGTGGGCTCATGTTCAGCCAGTGCTGTGCCAACTGCACTGGCTGCCAATAGAGTACTGGATCCAGTTCGAGGCTTTGGTGTTAACCTTCAAAGCCCTATGTGGCCAGGGACCTGCATATCTTTGGTACCCCCTGTCCCCATATGTCCCTCACAGAGCGTTGCACTCAATTGATCAACATCTTCCGGTTGTCCTCAGCCTTAAGGATGTCTGGCTGGCCTTAACTAGGGCCAGGGCTTTCTCTGTCCTGGCCCCAGCCTGGTGGAACACGTCCCCTCTTGAGATTAGGGCCCTGAAGGATTTGTTGCAGTTCCACAGGACCTGCAAGATGGAGCTGTTCCGCTGGGCCTTCCAATGAGGAGGTGGCCATCCAAATCTATCTCGGCCTCCCCTGCTGACAACACTGGCCAAATGCAACCAGCCCAAACTGAGCACCGTTGTCAAGGCGAATCCACCCTGATTGTGTTTGTTTTGTGTTTTTAACAGAAATACAGTTTTAATTATCTAAATTATATTGTTATCTTTGCAATTTGTAACCTGCCCTGAACCCGCTTGCAGGGAGGGTGGAATAAAAATCGAATTAAATAATAAACAAACAACTAAATGGTGCTGTTGTGTGTCTCAGATCACTTCTAAAACTCCAGCACAATGACCTCCCAGACCTGGGATCTGCCCTTAATCTCCCTTTCCCCAGCAGCAGTGCTGAAACCACTGAGTGGCAAGCGTATGAGATGGTCACATGATAGCACAGCCATGTGACAGGAAGGGGACGCCAGAGCTACAAGGCCAAGACTTTAGGCAGCAGCCCAGTAGAGCTGGAGACAGGAAGCAGAAGCTGAGTGCCAAGAGTGAAGATCATAGTGAGGATCAAGCCAAGCATCAGAGCACTGGAGGAATCCACTGCTGAGTGGCCTCATCTCACTGCAGGGGCGTAGAGTTTTGGAAATCCCAGGGGGGGGGGCTCCTCACTGGGACGATGTTCTCCCCCCCCTCCGGGAAACCGCCCCGCCTCCTGGGCCCTTCTGAGGCCTGCCAGCCACTGCTGATGGTGCCTCTCTCCCCCCCCGCCACCCCTTCCCTCTCCCTCTCCAGCAGCGGCCGCCGGGCCTCGGAAGGACCTGGGGAGGCGTGGCAGCAGGCGCTCCATTTTCCCGGGGGTGGCTGAGCCCCCCCCCAGGAAATTTCGGGGGTGGCTCAAGCCCTCGAGCCCCCCCGTACTCTACACCTATGTCTCACTGTCTTGCTGCTCTCCTCAACATGTGTACATGGAGAGGCAGGAGACGGGATACCCATGCTTGCTCCATGCATGTATTCTAGGAGCAGGTCCTTCTGAAAAGCAGCAACAAATGGCGGCGCCACATGGGTCCTTCACTCACGGTTTGAAGATCACTGCTTTAGCACACCAGCAGTGCCAAAGGGCTCTTACACCCACAGAAACGCAGATAAATCGTTACTATCCCTTGCTGTCTCTCCAAAAGCATTTCAGTTTGCTCACTCCGAATCAGCTACCCTAACACAAGTCTTACTTTCTAAAATGCTGCATATAATCACGTCCTACTTTGCAATCAATGTTGGTATTCTGCTTACAGCTCAAAAAAGCCCTCTGTTTTTCATGATTCCGTTCCTACAGGATAGATTTCTATAGTCAATATGCACATTTGAAAAAAATAGAAATCCAGGTCATCTGCCTGTGGAACCCTTCCAGATACCAAGATTATTAATAGCTACTAGCAAAATTAATAGTTACTAATAATAAATTTGTTAGCTTTTAAGGTGCTACAAAACTGTTATTTTAGCCACAGCAGATTACACTTTTTCGATTATGAACTATTATTATTAATAGTTACTATTAATTAATTGTTACACACTGCAGGAGAAATAGCCTCATTAAGCAAGATGAAGAAACTAAACTATCCAGCAAGGCAATTCTTACTTTCCTAAGACGCCACAGGCTTTAAAGTGGCACATGAATTCCATAAGATTACTGCAGAAGCTGGTCATTTTGGATCTGGGGGTTGGAGCCTCTGTCGATGGTACCTGTCTGCCCCCAGGTAGCAATGTCTGTACAAAGGATAGTGCAACATGCTCCATAAGCGCCTCCCCCCTTGAGTCTTGCCCAAGAAGGTAAATTAAAATACAAAAGTTCCCACAGCAATATCAAACAACTAGGCAAAACCCCTTCTAGGTGTCACTTTATACTTCACACAGCAAGGGTATTCGTTAGCATTTGCTGCGATAAACCGCAGTGAATAAGAAACACCTGTGTACAGTCGTACAAGGAACAAGAGACCCGGGGTAAACTGGAGCTTCTAAAAGGTGGATCCTCATGTCCCGGCGTGCCTACCCATGTGCATCTCCACACTCTGCGGTGTATAAAGCTGCAAATGCTGATGTATGTGTTGTAAACATGTGAATCACCCCTTGCTTCTGTTGAAGGGAATCCCTTTTTAAAATTTTTATTGAGTTTTAAACATACATACAGCACATAAAAAAGGTATACGCCAAAAAATTGGAACTAAGAAAGAAAAAAAGGGGGGGAAAGAAGAAAGAAAAAAAGGAAAGAAAAGAAAGAAAAAAGGGAATATGTTTAGACTTCCATCTACGTATGTCTTGTACAACATAATTCTCTATTCCTTCTCTCTACATGTGCTGAAGGGAATCTCCAAAGAATTCACTCTTAGTAATGGATGCACAAGGCTTTTTAATGGATCAGATGCACTCCTGTCCAGCCCACGGAAATGGCATACCTGGGCAATTGCGGGATGGCTGCAGGCAGTGTATTATTTGGATATGCCACAATGAGACATACACAACATTGCACCTCCTTCTGTAGGAGAGGTTGCTCATGAAATGTGGCTCTGCTGTTGAACAGGGACGCTCCTGAAATTCCCTTTCCCTAGTTCAGAATTACCTGGTCATGGAGCAGCACCACTCTAAAGACTATCTGCAGTTCCTTTAGCTAAGAGTTCTGGACATTGTGAAGACCATGGTACACACAACACTTGCATTCATTGCACCTTCCCAATTAGTCCACCGTTTCACCTCCAGGTGAGTGACTGTTCAAAGTGAAACAACGTGCCTTTGTTTGAACACTGAAATCACATCAACATTCTTTTCATTCAAAAGAAAAAAGAGTACATGCACGTAAAGTCAAGTATTTAAATGGGAAATTGCTCTACAGTGCAGTCCCTATGCAGAATTGTTCACAGTCTTAAACCACTGAAAGCAAAGAGCTCAGACTGGAGTCTTGCTGCATGGGACCGCACTATTACAGTGCAGCTGTAAGCAGAGTTACTCCCTACTAAACCCACTGGCTTTGATGGACTTAGAAAGGCACTCTGTTTAGGATAGTCATATTAGTGTCCTTGGAATCTTCCAGGAACCTCTGCACATAAAGTGCTTTCCCCCCTGAAATCTAATCATATAGCAATTAGTTGAAATCTCACACAAAAGTCTTGCTTCTGGCTCAAGAAGCATTTATTCTAGAATCTAAAGCAATACCAATTAGCTATTCCTGACTATGGATAAACAAATTTAAACCAAGATTACTCTACAACTCAGCCGTTGGCTAGGAAGAGTTTTTGCTTCTTTATGTCTCTTTATGCATTATCCCAAGCTCATCTTCAAGAAGACTCATATAGCTATAAGGCTCATGAGGATGAACAATATTGATGAAGCAGAATATCAACTGTATAAAAGGTCTGCTGTTATACCTAACCAATACAATTTAAGCCTGAAAGGGTAATGGTGGAGGAAATGAACTAAGCAGTAGATAGGAACAGGAAGGGGGGGGGAGGTTAGTGAGAAGAACTACACAGAGAAAGGAAATATAATAAAACTAGGAATACGGCCTGTTGTGGGAATAAATACAACGGGCTCTAGAAAGAGGCTCTTGGAGAGTGTCAAGGCCTTGGGCACTCAGCATCAATTTGCTGTGGCAACCTCAGCAGAGTATAATGAGACAGAGTCCACCATTTTCTCCAGGGGAACTGATCTCCGCTACCTAAAGAGCAGTTGCAATTCTGAGTGATCTCTTGCCCTCACCTGGAGATTGGCAGCAGTGGTTCCCCAAGAGGGACTAGCTGGTTTGGAGGGCAGAGTCTATGGCATTGTACCTGTCTGAGGCCCCACCTCTCCTTAAACCTCACCCTCTCCAGGCTCTACCCCTCAAATCTCCAGGAATTCCCCACCTGGAGTTGGCAACCTCATCTCCTTCCCAGCCAAGCATCAACCTACCTTAATTTCCGCCTCACTCTTCAGCTTCCTCCCCCCCCCCGACCTGCAGCCTCTACCATGCTCTGAAGCTCCTCTTATAAACACAGGTAACTGCCATTTCGTTTCACTACCAACAGCCACTGAGGTAACAGTTAATCCACCCACAGGAAGGAAGCAGAAGTGTCTTCGTCAAGAGAGAAAGCCATCTGCCAGAAATTCTGACAGGGCACAGAGGCTGAAGGAGTGGGTGGGAAAGAGAAGCAGCACCCAGCCAATGGCATGCGAGTATTCACAGCCAATGGATAGGGACAGCTTCTGATTAACAGACCAGGGGACCAAAGGCTGGGGTGGCGTGTGGAATGTTCAGGAGTGTGCCACCACCAACAGAGAATTATGTATAAGAGAGATAACACCAACTAATCTTTTTATTGGGGCAGATCCTATCCGTGTGCTACCACTCCTCTGAGCAAAGTGTATTCCTTTATTTATTAACATATTTATATCCTACCTTTCCTTTTGGCTGAAATTCAAGGTCTTTCTCCAGTCTAAGAAGCCCTTCTCCAACTTAAGTGGCTCTTCCACTGGAGGAAGAGCCACTTAAGTTGGATGAAGACTACTTAGAGGATGGTTGGATCCACCCCAATATTTTTTAAAGGTGTATTGATACCCTTTCAAGAGATTACAACACTGATATAGATATACTGTATACTACATATCGGCATATCCATTTTTGTTTCTGTGTAAAATGATCTGTGCGGAAGAACTGAATGATTCATGAAAAGTTAATGGAAAAGGCTACAGAGTCCTTGAATTACCAACTCTCCTTTCTGAGTTTCACATACAGGGCAATCTTCCCCACTCCCCCCATTAAATTTACAGTGGTGGTGTTCATAAACTGTTTACAGTCTAGATTTTCTATGGAGATCTAAATTCCACTCTCTTTGAAATGTACACACAGGTCCACTGAAGGGATGAAACTAAAAAGAGAATTCAGACTCTAGTACTCTTATAACTAGGTGAACATCACAAAATAGAATCAGAGCCCATAAGTATTACAGTTTTCTACGGTTTCCAGTACACAACCATCTAATCAGTGTAAAGCTTCTCTTCATGTGACTTATGAATGACTATCAATGGCATGATTTCCAAAGGAGCATCCGATACCATACACAACACATAATACCTTACATACTAAACGTAAAACTTATTGGCACTATAGAGCAGCTTCATCTTATATAATGCAAAACTTGCATAAACTTTAGGACTGGGTCACTGGACGTTTATTTATTTCCCTGTTTGCTTTTGTGCATGGTCAGATGTTCATCACCAATGCCCTGCACGTGTGAATTATCCACTAGACACCTAACACCAAATTCTGAATTTTCAAATTGCCAAATATTCCCCCAATGCAATGTTTTTTTTGGAGTCAGTTCATACATTCAACAGAAACCACTGAGTGACGCAGGGGTGGAAAAAAAAATCACCTGATCATCCTTCCAATTCCATCACCTTTTACTGAATATCATATTTGTAAGGGAATATTAGGAGGAAATCTAAGTTTCTAAACACACAACATGGTAGCATTACAACGATGAAACGCAGAAAGTCACAAATGGTTGGCAACACTGATGCTTTCTTACCAGATGTTACATGGTCCAGCAGATGTTAGGAGAGTGACAAGGATTCAAAAACTCTATTAACGTACACAACCACACACAAGCTTTTAAATAATTAAGTAACAAACACAAAATGACTGATGAGATTCTGGTTCTTTCCAAAAGAACCCTTTGTGAGAGGTGTGATTCTTCTTCTTTAGGAAATGCACAAATGTTCCATTTACAAAACCTCAAACAATTGAAAGGTGGCTAACAATAACTGCAGGATTGTACCCACACATCATTGGCTATGCCACCGTCATTCCATTATGGCAGTTATTTGCGCCTGGATTCAAGGGCGTAGACTTTCCAATTTCTGGGGTGGTGGTGGCTGGGGTTGGGCTAGAGACATTATAGGCCATTGTCTTCAGGGGAGGCTCAGCATGTCCTGGAAAAGTTTTTTGGGGGGCCTCCAGCTTCCCAGCCCCCCTGAAGTTGACGCCTATGCCTGGATTGGCTTGTCTACAATGGAGTTGCAGGTGATTGATATGGCGCAATGATAAAGCAGTATCCAAAGAGGTGTGCATGAATCCCCAGATTTTTAAAACATTCAGATTTAGTAGATTTACTCCAAAGTAGGCATGTGTAAAAGTGAAGCTTTTAGTAGTGCCCAAATCAGCAAAAATCTGTAACTGGATTACACGCTGGACTTGTAATAACGTGTTGCTTCTCCACGGATTGTCATTCCAAGCCAGTGATTCTTTTTTTTTTGCAGGGGTGGAAGCCATGATGCGCTGCAATGGCACCCTATTCACATCAGTGGAGGGAAAAGATTAACTCATGCTTCCATATGTTTGCATGGAGCTACATCTTCCATTGCTGGGAATGCGGTCTCTCACACAGGAACACCATGTATGGATCAGAGCATACATGGAGCTCCCCGTTTCGTGTGTATCCGTGGATATCACCGGCACATAAATAAAGCTTGTAGCAGAATTACTTCACATGAGTTCACATCATACATGATGGCTGAAGTTACAATGTTATTTGTCTGAAGGAATGAACTAGATCAGGGGTGGCCAAACTGTGGCTCGGGAGCCACATGCGGCCACATATTGTGTGGCTCCCGCTACAGTGGCTGGGGAAGCAAAGGGGAGGCATGACTCCCCAGTTGGTCTTCCCTTCCCCAGCCAGTGGAGAGAAAGAAAGCAACTAGAACTTTAAATGCATTCTCAAAGTACTCCCCCCCCCTTTTGCTGGTCAACTTGGAGAAGGCATTTGTCTCTTTAAATCCCTTCTCCAAGCTAAGCTAGCCAGCACGGGGAAGGGGGGGGGGCTTGGAGGACACATTTAAAGTTAAAGTTGCTTTCTTTCCACCCCTCCCTCCCTCCTCTTTCTTTCTTTCTTTCTTTCTTTCTTTCTTTCTTTCTTTCTTTCTTCCCTCCTTCCCTCCCACCTTTTTTTCTTTCCACCTTTCTTTCTCTCTCTTTCTCCCCTCCCTTCCCATGTAAAGTTATCAATTTAATATTAATAAAAGCAAATTTGCAGATTTTTCAATAAAAACATGCATGTAATATTTGTCCATGGCTTGTGGCTCTCAGACATCTGACGTTTATTCTATGTGGCTCTTATGTTAAGCAAGTTAGGCCACCCCTGAACTAGATATAGTCATTCATGTCATGCAATTACCTAACGATGCCAAGGAGGTGTAACAAATATACTGCATACGTAACAACAGTATTACTTTTCACCTATCGCTTTGTGGCTAACTTGCCTACTACACGAACTCTCTCTGAAATGGGAAAATCCGTTTAACTAAATAAAAACTCTGCATGTTTATATACCGTGGACATGCCTCGTCTTTAAACTTCGAGCCGTTCCATTAGAAGTTAGAAGATGTTATCACAAACCCATACCAAAGATCCAAACAAGGTCAGGCATGGGAGTTACACAGTGCAGTGTACCTTTGGTTACTGGACGAAGCGAGAGGGACGTTCTGGCCAGTACTGATGTAGCTGGCTTCCCTCTGACTTGCACCTGTTCCAAATCTCACGGCACCCTTGGAGGTCATTGCTTTAGCTTTGTCAGTGCTGGCCCCTGTGTGGTGGGACTGAGGGTGATGCCAAACACCTGACGTCACATACTGAGCATCATAAGCAACATCTGCAGGGCTGGGTAACAGAGATTACAAGGTTGAACAGTTGTGTGAGAGATTTTTGACCATATCCTCTATGGCTTAACGCAGAATCATGGCCTTGGGGTGAGTGAGGTAGGCGCTGAAATTCAGGCAAGGGAATTGAAAGACATAGGTGCATTTCCTAAGATCTACATGTTCATCATGTAAATCTAGCATATGACACAAAGTATTGCAAGAATTTTTGGCCTTTGCATTTGATTCTTTCTGTTTTCCCTGTTCTCCCTAGCTAGGGAGATTTGAACGATGAAGCAGGCTTCAGCACACACAGACAAAAAAAAATGATATGTGCGCATCGATGCACTCTGACACTGTAATGCTCATCTAGATGCATCTCTCTGTGTGGATGGGGATGCATACCTCCATCCAGAGTCACCAATTCTGGGGCTTAGCTAGTTGCATGCAAAACTGAGCAGAATTCAGGTGATTATTTTTTCATGGGTTAAGAATGGTGTTCGAGGATACAATCCACCAAACTCCATCCAAATGCAAATGAAAGTTCTGAGTGCAAGCAGAGCTCAGCAGATTGCCCCCCACCCCACAAGGGAAAACAGAAAATGCCAAGACATAATATTCAACATCCAAGTGGAGGTTCTAGTTGTCATTTTTTGTTTTGTTTCTCTTTTGACTCACATTGTCAGAGAAGAAACGTGCATTTGAAAATTTCCAACATTCTCCTTTTGTAAACTTATGACAGAGTTTGTTATATTTGTGAATGCATGTGCCCTCGAGCATAAGAGCACATTGTCTTTCAACGACATAAAATGTATATCTAGCAGTGGTTTGAAAAACAGAGACCGATTTCCCACGAGGCGCTGCTCCAGCGTCGTTTTTCCCTTTGCCCTGATTGAGTGCTTGAATTTCCCACTATTTGCCCCATGCCGCATTTTGACCCGTGGCTTTGCCCGAATTCCCCTGCAGCTTCAGTGATTCTCAAAAAATCGGATCACTGAGGCCACGGGTCAAAATGTGGCACGGGGCAAATAGTAGGAAATTCAAGGATGCAATCGGGGCGAAGGGAAGAACGACGCTGGAGCAGAACCTCATGGGAAATCGGTCTGAGAGACCTAAAAACCTGCTATCGTTTTTTTGTTTGCTTTTGGCCTCCAGCTGGGGCCCTAATTAGCCAAGATTACCGATCCATGAGATACAATTGGAAGAAAAGGTGCACACTGAACATGGTCCACAGTAGATTCAGGTGGGCAGCCGTGTTGGTCTGAAGCAACAGAACAAAGTTTGAGTCCAGCGGCACCTTTAAGACCAACAAAGTTGGCACGCATACCTCTTCAGATACATAGATACATGTACACAAAGGTTTATACCCAGAATTAAACTCTGATGGTCTTAAAAGTGCCACTCAAACTTTGTTCTGGTCCACAGTAGCAACAAAAACTACCCACCCCTTGGCAGCCATAGACAGAGTCTAGCAAAGAGAGGTTTCTACCGAATATTTCAGCAAGGAAATGGGTGTATTTGCAAACATCCTAATAATTTTCTCCTTTCTTCTGTGAAATCTTAAAACAGAGATTAGAATGTTGACACTAAAGTACTGGCTACTCAGCCAGATACTTAAAAAAAAAAAAAAAGGGAAATGGTAAATTAAACATATACACCAATACATCTCATTTTAAAATATGATTTGTTTCTATCTAGAGGGACATTTTTAAAAAAGATGCAGTCACTTCTTACATGTGGTTTTAGCCAAAACCTTAGTAAAATTAACATTAATCTTAAACAACGCTCCCTCTAAGGTGTGGAGTCTTGTGAGCAAAAAATCTACTTGGTGACCTACTGGCATTAAAGTTGCAAGCGAGCAGTTTGGCTAATGCATCAATTAGTTTGCTCTGGAGCTATCCTTCCTGAGGTAAGACAAAAATGAGTGAGCCGGAGGATAACAATCTGTGAGCTAGCTCACACTAACTCAGCTTAGAGGGAACACTGATTTTAAGGGCATTTTTAATCTGTCGAACTGTTCATAAACCAAACTGCCACAAATCCAAGAACCAATTAGGAGCATTTCAATCAGTGATGGGCAAACATCTCCCCCACCTTGTTTGAGAAACGGCTTTGGCAAATTGAGCTATTTCCTGAAACCTAGAAACAAAAACAGAACCCACACCCTAACCTCGTTCCGATTTCAAATTCCAGTTCTAAAATTCAGACCACTAGGAATGATATGCAGTCTGGAACCTACACCTCAGCCCCTGATGATACCTCCCGCCCAGTAAGCCTCTAATCTTTGCCCCCAAACCATCACCCCCTTCCCTTCCTACATACCTAGGAAGCAGTTGTGGGGAGATGTCTCCGGAGGCCTCCTTCCCTCCCTCTTTGGTGCCTTGAATGCTATGACAGCTGTATCCCAGGAACCTGGGAAATGTAGTTTCCAAGACACCATGCAGGGGTGTGGGGTAGAAAAAAGGTGGGCTCTATAGAGGCCCTCTCTGCTGCCGCCAGTTAGGTCAACAGGAAGTTCGAAGGAGGCAGGCAGGCAGGAATTTGTCAGTTCAGATCAGGGGTCCCCAACGTGGTCTCGGTAGGTACCATGGCACCTTCTGACACTTTTTCTGGCACCTGCCAAGTGCTTTTATGAAGTGGGCGGGGCCAGTTATGGCTTTTCCCCAGCAAGGCTTCTGACTGGCTACTGGAGATTTGATTGGCTGTGTACACTTTTGAAATTGTTGCTTAAGCCACCACAGCACAAGGATTTACTGAAGTTAACCTGTGGCACTCATTTTGTGGCTGGCTCTAACTCCTATAGTAGCCATTTTGTGGCAACCGTTTTACTGCTGTGCCCACCACGCCATGTCAGAACTCTAAATGTGACCACAGGCTCAAAAAGGTTGGGGGCCCTGGCTCAGATCATAATCTGGGACTGAGAGGAACTTGTGGGGCTGTAATGCTCGGCTTGTATTGAAAATGAGCATTACAACCTGACAGCGTTTGTAGAACCAACTTCAGTGGCAACATAAGACCAGTGGTCCATTTAATCCACCATCCCGTTTCACACATCAGCTAAACCTTTAGGGCCAGAACACAGGGCACAGAGGCTGAGGCCTTCCTCTAATGCTGCCTCCTAGCACTGACCTTCAGAGAGGTTTACTGACTCTGCATATGGAGGCATTACTAGTTTAAATCCCATTGTTTGGTTGGCCTTCCATGCACACAACAGTTTATTGGGTGGGGCTATTCTAGGCAAGGCTGAAAAATGTCTGAAGGAAGTCTTTGACAAGTAGGAAGCCAAAGAAACAACACATTACCTGTTTTCAGATGTTTCAGCAACATTTTTCTTGCCACTGTGAAAGGAGGGGAATACAGTGTGAATAAGATGTGCATTTTTCCCCATGGTGAGGAAACCGCTAGTTCCAGCAGTAACAAGGCAGGAAACCTGATGTGGCTCAGATGTAGATAAAAGGGCTCACCAAGAGGGTCAGAGGCAACCAATCACAACATAGTTTTGGAGAGTGCTCAGGTACAAACTTAGGCCTAAATTCTCACTGAGGAACAACACAAGACAGCTGTCACTGGAACTCTACACTTGTTCTTTGCCCACAAAGCAGGGATGCCAGACACCCCTGGTGGGGGCGGGGCTCCCTCACTCCCAGGCCCCACCTCTCCACCGCTGATCAGCTGGCCAGCGGGGGGGGGGGGCTTACTGCAAAAAAGCTGGAGTCTCACCTGAAGTTTTAGTGACGTTTCCAATATGACTTTGATGTGACCTGGAAGTGACATAGGCACGTTGGGGATACTGGCGCAACACTCTGGTTTTTGTGCAAAAACTCTATGGTAGAAGCTGATTCTACTCTAGAGGTTTTGCCCCAAAACCAGAGTGTTGCCCCGATGTGCCTACATCGCTTCTGGGTCACGCTGGAAGTCATGTTGGAAATGTTGCTGAAACATCAGGTGAGACTCCCTGCTCCAGGTGAGCCCACTTCCCATCCTCTGCCAGCTGCCTAGAGGGACCTGGCAACCCTACCCCAAAGACCGACCATGTGGGGGATGGGGATGGTGTGGATGGGGACACAGCTCTGGAGAAGGGGGAATCTCCTCATACCATTTCCTTCATCAAAAATGGCTCCCGCCAGACTGCTTTAAGACCTGGAAAGTCAGGTACTTGTACTGTAGGTTCTCCTCCCCTCCTATCAGGGCGTAAGGCAGCCTGGGGGTTGTAGTTTCACATTCAATAAAGGTAAGCTAGATAAGGTAGAAAATATACTTTTGGAAACACCAAGCTCTTCCCAACACATGGACTGAAAACAATTGCTTAAGCACCACACAGTAACCAGGGCTATAGAGTGCTACATCTCTCAAAATAAAAGTAGCTACTAACTGAGGCTTTGTACAGATTTTAGTGGGATTTGTGCTCGACTCTGCATAATTTCTAACACATAGTCTCTAGTACACTGAACATGTGTGTAGCACTTTACATTCTTGTGCTCCCTGTAAGAGGCTCTTTGCTTGGCAAAAAGTACACAAACTTCAACATAAGCGATTTGATGAATTACTCCAAAGGCCTTCTAGGTAATTTAATGTGATCCTTCTTCTGCTTTAAAGAATTTCCAGTTTAAAAAATTTCCAGTTTGGAGTAAGATCCAGGCAGAAGTCAGGAGGGCATGAGTTTCTCCCATCACTACGACTGTGTGATGAAAGAAAGCACGGCTGTGAATTTTTTGTGTTTCCCAAAGCCCCACTGTTACTGGAAGAAAGTCACCTATGTATGGGCTATGTGCAATGCTCCAGTCTTCACTCTGAACCCTGAGAGCTCACAAACTAGTACTTTCTGCTAACATTCCACATTGTGTGCAGAATTGCCAGCATCAAACCTCCACCTCTTTGGGCGGCCACACCAATGTCTTTCTTAAAATTGCCACTGAAATGGGCAGTCATCTGTCTTAGGTTCAAAGCACATATATCAGCCATCCCTAAGACTTCAGTTCTGGAATGGGAAATCCTGACCAACAATGTTCACTCCCTGGGGAAAAGCTACAATAAACCGAATTACCAACTCTGCATGTGGCGAAATTTCTAGCAGCTGTTGTCGAACCACATGACAACTTTTGCAGTAGCAACCTTTACATTCTTTCATGTTTTCCTATGGAATGAGGTTTATTGTGGGATGAGGGTTTTCTGTTTATGACTCCGGTTGCAAAAACGGTAAGGACAATAAATAAATAAAACCCACTGCAAAGTGATACACAGAGCATTCAAAGACCTCAGTGAAACCAAATGAAAATCAAATGAACTATAGTGCTGGGAGGGATCGTGTGTGTGCGTGCACGCTGAAGGAGCAGTCTGTGAATAAAAAGAAGCATTAAAGATGATATAGTGAGAACCAAAGGGCATGCAGGACCAACAAAATAAACTATCACACCCATTCAGCTTGAAAAATCAGAAGCACGGTTTATTTCCAAAGTAGCCAAATTTACAGCAGGATAAAGCAAAATGATCCAGACCAAAGACAAGACCAAAGATTAGGCTTCTAGCAGCATTAGGCCTCTGCAGTTATTTGGAGGGGGGGGGATGTCTAAGGGTGGGTTTGATTCATACCCCTGGTTTCTCCTATTCCAAAGTAATTTTTGGCATCGCCACATGGCAAGGTCCATATGGAACTAAGCTGAGTGGTGATGAGTTCCAATGTTATTATTATCTATTCAAGCTGCCTTGCCAGCTGACATCAGGTTCTCTCCCTGGTTTTGAGTGCTGCTGACCTTATGTCAGTTGGAATGACAAAGTTGTGTTGCTCTATCCATTTCCATGGGCCTCTTGCAGAGGGGTTGATCCATAAGTCTGGGTGAACACCGGAAGTCATTCTGCTAACTTACCACAGTGTGCATATAACTACTTGGGAAACTATGTGATCTTGTTATTTATATAATTTTCCCAAGGCAATCGGTAAATGATGATTACCATTTACCAAGTGGTAACTTCTGCAGTATGTATGTAACAACTGTCGCTGCTGGTCACTTCCACCATCCTGGCATGGAGTAAAGAGAATCCGACTCCCCTTCTCCTCTAAATCAGAAACTGAGGGAAGCAGGAGGATGGTCTAAATCTCCTCACCACTTGGCAGGTTGGTACAGATGACCACATTTGCGGAGTGGTTTTGAAAAGGCTGTGTGAAGTTACCATTTAGTAAACAGGCATCGGAATTCATAGCGGGAAGAAGCAAATGTGAGAATCCTATAGAAATCCTCCAGGTGACCTCTTGGTCTCAAGTGAGCTACCAAATGATGACGGCAGGGGAGTTGTGAAAGTTACAAAGAGGAAGAATGATATGAAATAATGAAAACAAATGCAGTTCTTCACAGCACAGGAGAAGGGGGGGGAGGAGCGATTCAGAGTTGTGAGAAACGGGGTAAGCAAGTGCGAAGGTCAACAAGCAATTCTCCATCCTAAACTGTTTTTTTTTTCCTGACAGAATGTGCTATGTGGGATGATCGTCTCAACACCTATTCTAGTGGAACAAAAACAACTGAACCCAACTCTTGAACCAGAAATGTTGGAATTTCTAACACAGGCGCCAAGGGCACATGATAGTTATAGTTACCAGCGTTATAGCATAGTTATCGGCGCATGATAGACAGAACTTGAAGTGAATTACTTTGCTTGCGTGAATGAGCCATTACAGACCAATTACCGCAGGCTTATCACCTCGTTATCACTTTAAACATAACGCTTCACAATTGAGTCAGGTAACACTTTTAGTTGAGAGTCAACATGGGATGAGGAAACAAATGATGTACTTCTATTCTACACTACGATGATTTGATACCACTTTAACAATCATGGCTTCCCTCAGAAAATGTGTGGAATTGAATCTGCCCTTGGGTGAGAGTGCAGAGAATTCTCTGACAGAATCTTTACCCTTGTCACAGAGCTTATGTTTGCCAGGGAGAGGGAATAACTACTAAACCTGTTTTAAGTCTGTGGTTTACGTATGCCTAGAAATTCAGAAAAAGCTGGTGCCCATGCAAAGAGCACCTGCATTCCTCTTGAGACTGTAGGCTATGTTCTGTGTTAGGCTATAGTCCCTGTGAGCATATAGACTGGTACCATAATCCCCTCCCTGCCCTGAACCACCCTGCTATGAAGGTCCAGCCCACACAGGAAGCAGAATCACGTATGGATGAAGTAGTGGAACGGACTGTACCGCTTTATGGGCGGGGAAAGAGTTGCAACTCTGGTTTGAGAAATCTTTGGAGATTAAGGGGCAGTGCCTGGGAAGGGGCTTCCATTTCTCCTTTGAAGTTGCCATTTTCTCCAGAGGAACTGATCTCTGTAGTCTGGAGAGCAGTTGTAATTCTGGGAGAACTACAAGCCCCGATTTGGAGGCTCACAATCCTAGGTGGGGATCCCATGTGAGTGAACGGTACGTCCAAATTAAAAAAAAAATGCCTGCAAACATATAACTTACTGAAGAGAAATGAACCCAGCTGTTTGCCTGATATGTAGAATTCTATTTGCAAGGTGTTGTTTCCCAGGTGAGCATTAAAAAAAAATGGTATTCCTCCCATCTATAGTCCAGTCTTCAGCCTCAAAATATTACCATTTTATTCTGCAATGTTGGTAGGACACGGCTATTTTTTTATAGGCACACTTAAAGATCAATTAAATCAATATTCTCAATAATGGAGCAGCCAGGGCTGTGGGGAGAAAGTTCTTGCCGAAAATTCGTATCAGTCAGCTATTCAGAAGGCAGGTTGGAATGTGGATGGCTTGGGGCTGCCAGAACCCCCAGGGGAGGTGGGTTTCCCCTGCTGCCAGGCCTCACCTCTCCACCACCAATCAGCTGGCCAGTGGGCAACGCTCCCTCTAAGCTGTGGAGTCCTGTGAGCGAAAATCCTACTTTGTGAGCTACTGGCGTTAAAGTTGTGAGCGAGCGATTTGGCTACTGTGTAAATTAGTTTTCTCTGGAGCCGTCCTTCCTCAGCTAAGACAGAAATGTGTGAGCTGGAGGCTAAAAAACTGTGAGCTAGCTCACACTAACTCAGCTTAGAGGGAACACTGCTGGTGGGGGAGGGTAACTTACCCCCAAAAAGAGGGAGGTCCAACCGATGTGCAGTCATGTGTCCATGTCACTGCCCATGTGACCCTGAAATGGTGTTACCATGTCTGGGACATTGGGTGATGCACTGGTATTTGGGCAAATACTCTATGATAGAAACTAAATTTACTGTAGAGTTTTTGCCCAAATATCAGAGTGTTGCCCCAATGTCCCGGACATGATGACGTCACTTCCAGGTAACGTGGTCAGTGATGTGGACATGCTGTTGTACGTCAGCTAGGCCTCCCTGCTGCTCCCATTAAGTCCCCCCATCCCCTGCTGGGACTAACAGTGCAATCCATTGCAAAGTAACTCCAGTCTAAACTCACTGAATACTTAGATTGGAGTAATTCTGAATAGAATGGTACCGCTAACCTAGGCCTACACTTCCTTCCTTGGCAGAAGTTTGAACCGGTTGCTGATTTTCTTATCAGGGCTACACATGAGCAGTGTCCATTTGTGTGTGATGTTTCCTCTTCCAATAGGAGGTAAGCTTTCAAAATCTTTGTTTTGCACACATGTAGCCCCCATACTGGAATAGAGTGAACAGGCTTGAGTACGTATCTGTGGATTATGGGCCAAAATCTGGTGCATCTCCAGAAAACTTTCATATATTCAATTGCAACACTGTCGCCTCACCCGCGATATTCTATTATTATTCGATTGGGCTCTATTCTTCCATGTCCTGAAGATACCCAGGACGTTTGCGGTTATGGATAGGTAGTAAGGAGGCAGGTCCTCCATTTCTAGAAAGAGATCATTCTGACTTAATGCAGGAAAAAATACTTAAGGTAAAAAGGCACATAAGTAATCTGTTTTTAGAATCTTTATTTCAAGCAAACCACACTGCTATATACAGAGAAAAGTGGGTTTCACAGCAACAGCAATACAGGAGAGGCAAAGCTTTGTCTAAAATGATGCCATGCTTTTAAATACGCAGCAACCGAATGCTAATATATTCTCATTTCTTCTAGGTCAACTTTACAAGATACCGTCCTGTGCCTTTTGCTTCTCTAGTTCCTGAGCTACCACCATCCACGCTTATATATATTCATAGCAAGAGTCAGATTTTAAAGGCAAAATTTTTTAGCTGTGACTCTTAAAATATATGCCACATACCAGAAAAAAATAAATAAATAGACCCAGGACACCAAAATGTCTTCTGTAAAATGACATCATTGAACTATGCTAACAAAGAAGTCTGCTTATTTGGCAAATCCGAGCCCTATGGCACAAAACATTTTCCTTTCTGACTTCCAACAGTATTTAATCTGTAACAACAGCCTGCAGAAATTTATATATATATATATATATATATATATATATATATATATATATATATATATATGTGCTATTCAGAGCATCCTACCAGTCTCTCAATTTCAAAGCCTGACTAGATAAAAGCAAGAAATAATAATAACTAAGCTAGTCAGTATTTTCAAGCTACTGGTGATATATCTACGGCCAGTCAAATTATATCCATTTTACAGTGAAGGAAACTTACAGAACAAGGGAGGGAAACCAAGCTAGCAACAGAAAACAAAGACAAGCACTTGGGGGAAGGGGGGAAACCAGTGTTATGCCTTCAGCGTGTCAAAATAGGGGATGCTCCTAGGCGCTAACTCAGGACAGCGGTTTATCCTTTAGAGTAGGTATTTCTTGCCCAGTTGTCTACTGTGCATAGGACTTTTAGCTTTTGACATTAAGGATTTGCGCCGAAAGGCCGTGGTGCCAGTTGCGCAATTTGGCAAAACGTGGGCTGTTACGTTCCGTTTCAAACCTTTCCCTGTGGCATGGAGAAAGAGACAGAGGAGAGGGGGAGAAAATAGAGAGAACGAGGAAGAAAGAAAGGGGTTAGGGACTCTGGCCACCACTCCCTGGTCTTATAAGTAGGGTAATGACAATTTATTTGGATCGAAGTTGTCTCAAAAATGGATACCGGCGTGGGGGGAAGGGGTGGGGACAAAATTAGCCTTTTGAAGAAAAATCAGGCTCATTTCGTAACCCAAATGTCTGTCCTTTGGTCTCAGTTTGATTTTTTTGTTGACAGGGCTGCTTTTGCTAGGATCTTTTAGTACAACCTCGTCGTTTTCCTGCCAGCAACTCCCAACAAACATGTTATCGTGCAACGAGAACAAAAGCAAATCTTTTCAACATTCCAGCATCTAAGTCAGCTTATGTATTTATTTGTAGTACATCAAACACACGTTTGACTAGCTGTTAAACGCAGAGTCCCGACTGCTGTTAATGGGAAGGCAGTGAGCAAAATATAGCGGCTAGAACTGGTACAACTTCTTGCTGCTCTCACAGGGCACAGGCCTAGCCCAGGATGTTCGGTACCTGAGGCGGAAAACGCTAACAGCATCCCTCCTGCACTAAAAGTGTCGTACTACGCCAACAATCCATCTAACCTTACACAGAAGTGACTCTAATCTAAATATAGTGATTTCAGTTGACAGAATGGAGTAACTCCACATAGGATTGCATTATCAATGTATTATCATTTACCACTCTCAAATGATACCTCGAAAGTGCAGTCCTAAGCAGGGTTGCATCCTCCTAAATCCACTCAAGTCAATGGGGGTTTAAAAGGCTGTGTTTAGGACTGGGCAGCAAATCTGCCACTTTTTGAAAGCCCGCTTCATTCTGTCTTGTAACAGGCTGGACCTACAGAGGCATAATTTTGCCAAATGCTGATTCTGTCATCTTATGGGAATCTTAGTTTTCTTTTCTACACAGGTGACTGATGCTCAGAATCTGCTTGGCACCTTATAGTACCATGGACTGCTCTTATAGTTCCTTGGATTGCTCTTTCCTGGTGGTATGTGGTGACACAAGATAGAGCAGGGTTCTCCAGTATGCTGCCCACAGGCACTATGGCACCTGCCAGCACTTCCCTGGGTACCCACTGAGTTTTTCAGAAAATGGGAGGGGCCATTGTTAGGTAAGACTTGTTATTGGCTGCTTGCATTCAAAGGAAAGGGTTTCCCACTCGAGGATCCACTGGTAAGCACCTGGGCTTTCCTTAATGTGTGGTTCCATTTCCCCTTCTGGCTTTCCATCATCACAGGAGGTGTGAGGAAGGAGGGATTTCATTCAGCTCCTCTTCCTGTAGTAGCCATTTGGGGTTTGGTTCCACCTCTTGTGGCAGTCATTTTGGGATGGCACTCACCACCCCCTGTCAGAATTCCAATTGTGCCTGCAGGCTCAAAATGATTGGGGAGTTCAAAAGTGAAAGGGGGTGAGCAAATAAGAAAGAGAAGAAGAGAAAGACATATAGAAAAGAAATCAATCCTGTGATCTTTCATTTTGGGTTTTTCTCTCACTGATAGCAGACTTTTTTCTTCTAAGCATGCATCCCTGGAGGTCAAAATGTAAGCCCCAAAAGATCCTTGGGTTAATGCAGCATTAGATAGGGAAACAAGCTAAACAACTGAAAGAGAGACCCTGTTCATAAGTTCTGCTTTCCTCAGACAGGGAAGAACATCACACTTCTTAAATTAATGGACTTGTCATAATTTCACCACTAAAACAAAAGAGTTTGGAAATAAAGTTTGAAATTAGTTTCTCTACTCCCTGAAATACCTATCCCAAATTAGGGTTGCCAAGTGCTTACTTTCTACTGGCGGGGGGGAGTCCTCTTCTTCCCGGGAGTTCCCTGGCATGTGAGCTTTGTGCGCGTGCCACAGTGATGTCACTTCTGGGTGACATCATCACGTCGGGGACGTTGCCAGGGTACCATAGAGTTTTTAGGCGATTGCTAGAGTGTCACCCCGGCAACATCCCCAACGTGATGATGTCACTTCCAGGTGATGTCATCCCGCTGGGGCAGTCATTCTGACCGGATGACTTCGGGGGTGGGGTTCCCCCTGCCGGTGACGCAGAGTTTTTGCCCGGCGATGTCGCCCGGAAGTGACATTGTCACGTTGGGGGTGTTGCCAGGGTGACGCTCTGGCAATTGCCCCCAAACTCTATGGTATCACTCTGGGTGACGTCATTACGTTGGGGAAGGGGGTGGGGTTCCCCCCACCGGCCAAATGCTGGCCGGCGGATCGGGAACCCCTGTAGCAGGGGATCCCCCGCCCCCCGGGCTGACTTGGCAGCCCTACCCTACCCTGCACAGAAAAGTGACATCATCAGCCCCGCCCTACCCTGCACAGAAAAGTTTGGTGCTTTCTCCCTGGAGCTGAGGTGAGGCTGCTTTTAGGAGGGAACTGATTGCGTGAGCCTGGCCTACTTGGATCAGGGTTTGAAACAGAGTAGGGACTAAGTAAGGTAGTCTCAGCAGGGAGCCTTGTTGATTTGACCAGCTTCTTTTTTTGGTGAGTTTTGCACTGTCTTAATTCTGCCCTATTTATATAACTTTTGTCCTATTATTTGTAGGATTGGCAGACCCCCAGTGGAGGCAGGGGTCCCCTGATGCTAGGCCCCACCACCCCACCTGCCAATCAGCTGGCCGGCGAGGGGAACTTACCCCAAAAGAGAGGGAGATCCAGCCAATGTGCAGTGATATATCTATGTTGCTGCCCATATGACCCAGAAGTGACATCATCATGTTGGGGGTGTTGGGGTGATGCTCTGGTATTTGGGCAAAAACTCTATAATAGAAGCCAAATTTACCGGAGTTTTTGCCCAAATACCAGAGCACCTCCCTGACATGATGACATCACATGGGCAATTACGCAGGCACGTTGCTGCACATTGGCTGGGCCTCCCCCCTGCTCCCAGTAAATTCCCCCCACCCTCCATCGGTTGCCAAGAGGGACTTGGGAACCATAATTACTCGTGCTAGTATTTGTTTAATAAACCTTTTCTTGTTCATTCTGCCCAGGTTTGTCACACCTCAAATCTGGCCATAAATCAGGACATGCTCTGTCTGAAAAGTGGGGGGGGGGGGGAGGCTGGGGCAGGCAGGGTACTCTGAGCTCTCTTTAGCAAAGCTCTAGAACCAGAATGGTGGCTTTAGGGTTGCCAGTTCTGGGTTGGGAAATACCTGGAGATTTTGGGGGTGGAGAAGGAGGAGGGTGAGATTCAGGGGAGGGAGGAACTTCAGTGGGGGATAATGCCACAGAGTCCACCTTCCAAAACAGCCATTTTCTCCAAATAAACTGATCTTTATTTCCTGGAGATCAGTTGTAATCCTAGGAGATCTCTAGCCACCACTTGGAAGTTGGCAACCCTAGAATCTCCAGATGGTGGCTAGAGATCTCCTGCTATTACAACTGATCTCCAGGTAGGGTTGCCAAGTCCCCCCGGGGATGGGGAAACCCCCGCTCCAGCGGCCTGTTGCCCGCCGGCTGGGATCAGACCACCGGGGGGAAAACCCCCCCCCCCCCAAATTGCCAGGCTGAGGAGACGTGCCCGGCACAATGACATCACCCAGAGGTGACATCATTGCATCGGGCACATTTCGGGGGGGGGGGAACGCTCTATAATTCGAGGGGAAACTCTATGGTTTTCCCTCGAATTACTGAGGTCCCGTCCCCGACGTGCCCAATGCAATGATGTCACTTCCGGGTGACGACATCACGCTTCGCGCATGTGCCAGGACCCTCCTGGAGCGGCAAGGACTCTCTCCCTGCTAAAGGTAAACAGATACTTGGCAACCCTATCTCCAGGCAACAGAGATCAGTTCACCTGGATAAAATGGCTGCTTTGGAAGATGGACCCTATGGTGTTATATGCCATTGAACTATCTCCTCCCCAAACCTTGCCCTCCTCAGGATCCACCTCCAAAATCTCCAGGTATTTCCCAACTAGGGTTGCCAAGTCTGGGTTGGAAAATACCTGGAGACTTTGGGGGTGGAGCCAAGAGAGGGCAGGGTTTGGGGAGGGGAGGGGCCTCAGCATGGTACAATGCCATAGAGTCCGCCCTTCAAAGCAGCCATTTTCTCCAGGGGAGCTGATCTCTGTCAGCTGGAGATCAGTTGTAAAAGCAGGAGATCCCCAGGTCCCACCTGGAGGCTGGCAACCCTATTCCCAACCCAGAGCTGGCAACCAACCTTCCTTCCTTCCTTCCTTCCTTCCTGTGGGCGGGCTCAGGGCGGGTAACAACAGTGTAAAATACAACACAGTTAAAACCAAATTTAAAACAACAGTATAAAATACCATACTCCTAAGTGCCATGTCAGCTCTGATAGAACTGTATCAACAGTGGTGGAAGATTTTAAGATGTTAGGATCCAGGTCGCTGGAGGGGTCGGCCACAAAGAGGGGGCACCTGCCCCCTCAACCAAAAGCCTGGTGGAAGAGCTCCGTCTTACAGGCCCTGCAGAATTGTAATAAATGCTGCAGGGCCCTGATCTCACTCAGGAGCTTATTCCACTAGGTAGGGGCCAGGGCTGAAAAGGCCCTGGCCCTGATCGAGGCAAGTCGGACATCTCATGGGGCAGGGAGTACCAAGAGATGTTGATTAGTCGACCTTAGTGCTCTACGGGACTCATAGTCCAGCTTGCTGCCGTTATTTCCCCCAGCTGCCACCCCAACTGTTTCCATCGACTTTCTCCTGAGTCTGTCTCTGTTCTGGTCAGATGCTGCTGCACCAGAAGATGCTAATGGCAATCAAATCTTGCTGCTGCCTGCCTGCCTGCCTGCCTATATCTTTTTCGGCTATTGCTCCCCGTACATGCAGATGACCAACAATATCTAGTGATCAGTTAACAGGTCTCATGATATAACACGACAACACGATATTGCTTTGCCCACAGCCGTGTAGAAAACTATCTGGGAACTCCTTTTTAAAAAGCCAGTGATACACTGGTGTTGTTTTAGGAGTCTCAGCTTAATGGTCTTATGGAGGCCCTCCTCTAGATGAATACCTTAAATGCAAAGCACAGAAGGAACATTCAGCAAGAGCGTCTCATTCCAGCCCAGTATTTCTAAACACACACAGTACAGCCTGATTCTATGCATACTACGCATATGCATACTTACTCTGAAGTAAATCTCACTGTGTTAACCCGGGCTTGCTAACTACAACCTGCTTTTGAGGAGGCCGTTGCTAAGCCTGCAGGCAAAGTCCAACCCTGATGGCAGCTCTTGGATAACTGCGGGGTTAACTTCCATCTACCAGAAAGCAGGTTCAAGCTCATATGAATTATAGTTCCTGAGTTAGAAAAACAATACCAGGATCAAAAGGGACCCAGTTTCAACGTTATGATAAACAGGGCCTTGGTTTCTGTCCAAGCAGAAAGAAGCACAAACAACAAATAGCATAAACAGTGGAAATCAGCTTTTAAAAAAGATATTTGCTAGTGGTATAAAAAGCACATGCTTATGGGGAGGGGGTATCCCTCTTAGCGGATATCTCGCTAGTCAGAAGTATGACAAAATGAGGACTTTAGTAAACCCCATAGTTTAAAAGGAAAAGGAGAAAATGAGCTGAGTTTAGAAGGAGGAGGTTGGAACTGAACCAGGATTGGTTACTCTTGTCTTGCCCATGATAGGTCAGGCTGGGAAGCAGCACGCCTGATTGGTGGATGCTTGAAAATTCTCTGTGAGGGTCAGTTAAAGCCTGTTAGTGGCCCTTGGGCAAAGAGAAGGTTGAAGAGAAGACTGAGGAGAAACACTGATAAGAAAATCAGATCTAGAAAGTCTGCATCCAAAGAAAGTATATGTGGTGGATACAAATGTAATGCAAATATCCAGTAATGGAAATGTACAGGGCATACACAGTAGCAAGAGTGAGTCTTGCCTTTTTGTTTAAATACTGTTCTTCTGTTATTCTTCTTGACTTAGTATACATTCAGTTCCAAATTGTTCTGTTATTTTAAACATTAGTAGATCCATTTCTTTAATCAATATCTATATCTAGCATTTGATTATATTAATTACCACACAATATTAATATATCCTGGGCAGAGTATACTTGCGGGTATCTTTGGGAAAAAGGAATAGAAATCTCAGATGGTAGCAGTAACGGAAGAGACCACATGTCACAGGAACCACACATTCTAAGAGGCACATCAGACTGTCTCAAGTTCCCTCTTTAACCACCATAAGCTTAGTACAACTTTTGCCATGTCCTGACATGCTGAGCATGTCACTAGTGGCAGGCAGTGACATAGAGCAGAGACAAGGAAACATATAGCAAAAGCACTGTATAGTCTGTTACCTAAATAACCAGTGGTGATCAGGGTTGCCAGGCATGGCGTGGTAACTGATGGGGATACAAGGGGAGGGCAGGTATATGGGGCATCAGCAGTGATGGCATGACGTGACTTCGGGGGGAAACTGGGAAATGACAGCATACCTCTCTGGGAAATGCTGTAACCTCAATGGTAAAACCACAGATTTTCCAGTGATTGCTAGAGCGGACTCACATTACTTCTGGTTTTTCACAGGAAGTGACATCACGCCAATCCCAATGATATTTTGTAAACATTTTTTCCAGGAACAGTGGTGGGAAACAGAAACCAGGGGTAGGTGGGGGTAGATTGGGGGTCCCCTGCCCCCGTATGAAAATACAAAATAGAGAAAAACACCATGTTTATAGGATGAAAAAAACTCCTACAAAATGTTTTCAAATACAGATGTCTTATTGTATAAATTATAATACAAATCAATTGTAATTATCCAAAATGAATGATAGTCTTATTCATATATGTTGAATCCAATATTCTCATTTAAGCAATACTAGGGATCATAATAATAAAAAAAATGTCCACTTGATCTTCTTTATATGGAATTAGTGCCAGACTCATAAAAGTTTGCATCACGGAACATATGTCACAAATATGTCATAAAGTATTGGAGTCTCCATTAGTATCTCATTTTTTAAGAAATGACACACTCCCCAGAAGATCTCCGTTTTGTGTTCATTTTCCAACATATATCCCGTCCATTTAATCAATTGGATATTTCTAAGATTTTACTCTAGCGTGAGGCTTACTGGATTCATAGATTCCAAATTTATGCTCTGTTGGGATTAAACCAAACTTTAGACCTTTCATCATTTTTGTAACTACATATGCTGTCTGTCTCTTCAAATTTGCTTTTGTAATGAACACACCTGCATCCTATTAATTGGTGTCTGTATTCTTTTAATTCTGGTGCTTTCTTCTACATAATTAAAAATCGGTAGCCGTTGCAGACTGGCTTTTGCTGTTGCTTTCTTTTGAATGGCAATTCCAATAGAATTTTCACATATTAGGGAAAGCACCTTATTTTCTTTGCAGTTAAGTTCAAATTGTTACTGCTCTACGTAGTACTATTTACCTTTAATTTATTTCAGACCTTCTGTATCTGAAACCTTTTGACGTAGATGTACATGCTTGGTTACAATACTAACTTCTGTAGGTGTTGGTAAGTTGTAGTCATTTTTAGTACACATGCTTAATACACTGTTCATAGAAATTCCTTGTAAATGCACTCTTCTATTATAGACCCACCTCCTTTGACTAATAAGCTCAAGACTTGAAGAAGATTCTCATCTGAAACGGGAAAGACAACTGACTACTCGTCTTGACAATATTTATAAATGCTTATTCTTGATCTTATATGTTGTGTTAATATTGTCATGTTAGAATTCTGGTATTATTAGTGTACTTCTCTAGGAACTGGATTTGTTTATAATCCCTAGTATTGCTTGAATGAGAATACTGGATTTAACATATATGAATAAGACTGTTATTCAATTGGATAGTTACAATTGATTTTTATTATAATTAATACAACAATAAGACATCTATATTTGAAATCCTTTTTGTAGGAGATTTTTTTTCAACCTATAAACTCGGTGTTTTTATCTATTTTGTATTTTCCTACCACCATCCCTAATTTTGGCTTTATCACCCTGTGGGGAAATGGCCGCCCCAATTACGATTACTGGTGAGAATGGTGGGAATTAAAGTGTAATGTATGCATGTGTCTGAGTGGGGCTTGTACTCTAAAACTCCAGAGGTGTTGAAAAATAAAAGAAGGAAATAGGGAGCTGAATACAGCCTTATCCAGCCATTATGATTTTTCACACAGCACAAAGTTTCAACACAGCAGAGACGGAACACCAAAAAACAGTATTGCACTAGCAAGCAAATCCTCTTCTGCATGGAAATTCTGATCATTTGTATGTCAAATATTGCAATAGTTTAGCTTATGCCAAGACCAATTTTGAGGGGCCTCTTTTAGGAGATATTAACCTTGTACTGTTTCGTGGGCAGCGGGGGCGGAGGAGGGGGGGTGTCTACTACAGATTACCACATCAAGAAACAACACATTTTTCATGATGACATAGTAACTAGCAGTGTTATATAAGTGGGTGGTTTTCCAAGACCATGTACTACACGAATGACACAGGAAAGAAAACTTTTGGAGACTGTCCTCAAAAAAGGGTCATTTGAATAGTTCCTCAGTCTGAATCTACAGTGAAAATAGGAAGAACAACTACTTCCTTTGCCAGTGGCTAAGGAGGCCGTATATAATTTAAAGAATCCATATTCTTGACAGTATGTTTTGGAAAAGTCTGATACAGGACTTTACCTTTACCAGCCAACATTTTTAAAAATGAATGAATATGTCTGCAGACTTGGGTGAGAAAAGCTGGAAAATAGCAGGGCTCAGTGACCAGTTACAGAAGCCCATCATATAGGGTTAGATCCTCCGGAAAAAGATCCCCAAGCTCAAAGGGAATGATGATTTCTGCCAATTCCCCCTACCAAGGCAGCCTTCCAATCCCCCTTCATGTTATTCCCTGAGGATTCCCCCCGAGCAGCATTTGGGAGGGCATTTCAGTCTGCAGTGGGAGGGTGTAGAGAGGGACGTTGAACTTCCATGCATGGAATTTAGATGGGATCCAATGTATGTAAAAATAACTGACTGGCTATGATCACTGGGTTCTCCATGAAAAAAACAACAGGAGCCTGAATGCCTAAGATTGTGTAGGTAGCATGTGATGCCACCTAGTTGAGACTTGCCCTCTCCTGTGTGAACCAGCTTTTAGATCTGGTTAGAATATAATTCAGCAAAAACTTCTAAAGGATGAGAATTATCTACAGCTTCAGAGTGCAAATATACGCCCAGGGTACATAAAGCAAACCCTCTGTATGTGTGACTGTCATATGTAACAATGTGTATGTAGAATGCACATGAATTCCTAAATGAAAACACCCTGTAAATCTTCAGTCTCTAAGCGTGCTGCTGTAATAGGGGAATAATTTGGTACAGAAATAGTTTAAGCTCAACTAGATAACTGAAGCCACCGTTCTATAAACATATATCGCTTGCAATGGAAAGTGGATGACAGCCATATTTACCTGCAAGTATACTTTTAAAATTGCTGTTATGCGCTGGGGAAGGGCTGAGAAATAGGAATATACACAGAAGAGTCACAGGGTTCAAATGTCAATAATGCAGCAGACAGCTGGAACACTGGCAAGACAGAAGTATCAGACAGATCACAAACCCAAGGCCTTGCTCAGAAGAAATACACTCAGGGAAATCGAGATATTTAAATGAGACGGAAGATTAAGGTCCAGGTTTCTCTAGCCAGTATTAAAACGAATGAAGTAACAACGCGGAGCCAGTAGCCCACTCAAATTAGCCAGCCACGATAGCCTTAAAACAGAAGAATATTTGAGGTTCTAAATATCAAAAGCAGACAAACACTTTACCCTAGTAGCAAAAGCAGTCCTGTGTGCTCATACTGCATTGTTATAAGAAACAAATCCAAATAAAACTTTGGTTGGGTTGTCGTTGGGTTTTGGGTTTTTTTGGCCCAACGTAGTTATCAGCAAAATGAAGTGAGGTGATTTTTTAATTATTATTCATATCATTGGGAACAACTCCTTTACCGTGATCATCTGTGCATCTCCATTGAAACAAGTGCCAATCCCAGATTCATCCAAATAAATTGCTCATCAAAATTAGAACACTAAACCACACCGTCTTATTCATGTCTATCTAGTTATAAAATGTAGGGCAATCACATGCATGTTGGTCCCACAAGTCTGCAACACAAAGCCGTCCCACCGAAAAGAAATGGGAAATTGTGCAAAGACTTCACAGGACTGGGTATGCCCATTAGGAACGATGCTGCTTTCTCAATGTCTCAGCCTAGAGCTTCTTGCCAGTTGTTAAGCCAGCCGCGCTTTCTATTTAGTGATTTGATTAAACGTATTAGAACAAAAATCTAATTTATTTTGAACTGTTCAAATTAATGCCAGTTTTAGAGCACTAAGTATTTGTTATCTGGAAAGAGAAGGCCATAGTGCTTGCTGCTAGGTGCCTACCTTGATCTCCTCAGGGCGTCTTCGTCTGGATCTTGCACTGCAGGTGAGAAATTGACTCCATTAGAGGACAAAAGTACAAGAAGACTGGGTGGAGTTCATGAGCGAACAACAAAGGGGGGAGAAGGTTGCTTGGTATATCCTAAATCTGGAAGATGATGGTGCAGGTATATGTCTAATCATTAGTAAATAATTCAATAAGCTGTATGTAAAGAGTAGATGTAGTAGAAACAGGGTTGCCAGGTCTACTTACCCAGCTGGCGGGAGGGAGCCTTCCAGAAGTGTGTGCATGGGGGGAGTGATGTAATTGCATGCAATGTTGTTGTCACAATGACATCATGTGGAAATGATGTCATCAAGCCAGGCACATTACACAGCAATGCTCTAGCATTTTGGTCAAAACTCTATGGTTACCACAGAGTTTTGGCAAAAATGCTAGAGTGTTGCCATGCAGCGTGCCTGACATGATGATGTCACTTCCACGTTACATCATTGCACCAATGGCATCGATGCGGGAGGGGGCTGTTTGGGGGTGGGGCTTCCCTCGTCGGCCAGCTGGCCACTGGCAGATTGGAGCCTCCAAAATCAGGGGACGCCTCACCCCGACTGGGGGTCTGGCAACCCTAAATAGAAATATGATTTTGTGGTTTTGTATTGAAGTTTTATGGCAGGTCTCTTCACAAAGAATCTGCTGGCTGAACATTCTAACTAGCTCAATGACTTGAATGATACTGAATTCAAATACAGAAAATATTTCTATTATCTCTTACTTTCCGAAATCACTTTAAATTAGTTTTGATGTATCTGTGGCATTCTAACATCTTTTAACCCACTTGTCAGCTGAAGGTCCGTTTGAGTTTTTCCATTTGCATTCTGCTTCACAATTCTGGCTGTTGCAGTTAGGTTACTAACTGTGCAATCTGAAACAGGGGGACACCCCTGTAAGCCCATTGACTCTGTTTAGGATTGTGCTATTAGTAATCCAATTGTCCATCTCTCTCTCTAAAAAACCCCAAATGGAATTATGGGTGGCATGAGAAGATCTTACGGAATGGTGTTGTTATATTGGAATGCACGTTTTCGTCTGAAACTTCATTGCTTGACTTCTTTGGAAGCTATACCAGTTTTCTTGTGCGTGTAAGAAACTATATTAATTTAAATATTAATAAAAGCGGAATCAGCTTCAGGACTGTCTTTAATTATTATAGCTTGCCACCAGATCCACAGATCCAATTAAAGATCCAATTAAAGATCCAATCCACAGATTTAAAGGATTTCTCTTGCGACACAGCCAACCTTTGACTTTTTAAAAAAGTTCCCTAGAGATCGACCTACAATGGAGAGGCTATCTACAAACATCAGGTGTGCAAAAAGTGGGAAAGGAAACAGCGTTAAAGACGTGTGAACTGGGGCTTCCCAGCCGGACTTACTGTACTCAGTTCCTGTCATCTGAGCCAGGATTCGGAAGGACCTGGACTGGAGGTTGGAAGAACGGCGATTCCAATCATCAAGCTCATCTTCGGGTTTGTGCTGAGTTTTAAGTACAGCCTGATATACTGGAGAGGCACTGTCTACATGAGGATCTTTAACTGGGAGGCTACTGTAATGCAGAAAGAGGTGCACTGTAAAACGGCTTATGTGGATTTTACCTGCCCTTCCCCAACACCTTCCTGCCATTTGTGTGCGGATCTCCCCAACACCACCAAATTCTTTCCCATCAGTCTGGTGATAAAAGAGAGACACCATTTTCAATTGCTTCTGTTTCCATATTGTAGGCAGGGATGACCTGCATGGGATGCTCCGTATTATATTATCAAGTGAGTCTGTCAACAGGATAGGCTGAAGAAACACCGCTTCAGTGTGTTTGCCTCGACTTAAATGGCTGGCAGTGGTTCAAAGTATCAGGAAAAGACATTCCTATAAGCAGTTTAGAAAGAATAATGAGAGCTGCATAGGATCACTCATGGTTCCAAATAGTTGAGTGGTTACTTGGCCAGCCCTTGACCCATCAGGGAGTGAACAGAGGGCCTGTGGATACTGCTATCACAATGAGGTAGCCTTGGGAACACCATAACATGTAATTTTTCGGTAGGCGTAGACTGGCCCTGACGCTTTCAGACCCACTGACACATTTTTACAATTCCTGATGTACTAAAACAAGCTACACTTTCCATAGACTGAGATGCACCTTTCCCCATTATTGTTTAACTGCCAGAAGCTATACACACTGTTGTGGTTGTCGCTAAGAATAACACCTGCAAAATGATGGGAATGGAATAATAGACCCAACAGAATGTGAAGGTCATATACAGATTGCTAGCAAATGCTGCTCGATCTTCTAACTCAAATGGCTTTCCTCTTATATCACGAAGGATTTCCAGATGAAAATGATAAACAGAAAAGAGCCTATTAAAAGAAGAGTTTCAGAGGGTAGCAGCCTTGGTCTGCAGTAGAATAGCTACATTTGGGTCCAGTATCACCTTAGAGGCCAACATGATTGGCATATCTGACAAAGGGAGCTTTGCCTTTCATTCATTCATTCATTCATTCATTCATTCATTCATTCATTCATTCATTCATTCATTCAATTTATACCCCGTCCTCTCCGCTGAGGCAAGCTCAAAGCGGCTTACATAAAAGTACATATATAAATATTGTAATGGCCAATGGTTTTATACAATAAACCTACCTACATATATAAATACAATTAAAATCATTCATAAAAGTGCCATAACAATTAAATATTAGTTATCTTAAAGTGCTGGAACATTATTCTAATAAAGTGTGAGAGCAGAGGTTTCAAGATTTAAACAATATTAGGTGACAGTCATGATGGCAATCTCACACCAGTTCAGTAGATCAAATTATGTATGCGGTGGGCACAGGGTGAAGGTTATAGGCCAGGGCACAGGGTCACTTCTCAGGTGTTTCATGTGGCTCCTAGTCAAAGGCCTGGTGCAAGAGCTCCATCTTGCAGGCCCCGTGAAACTGTAAAAGGTCCCGCAGGGCCCTGATCTCCCCATGGAGCTTATTCCACCAGTATGGAGCCGCCACTGAGAAGGCCCTGGCTCTGGTTATTGCCAGCATGGCATCTTTAGGGCCTGGGAGGGCAGCTGGTTTTGGGGCCCCCAAAGTTCATACCCCGAAAATCTTGTTGGGCTCTAAGGTGCCTCTGAACACGAATATAAACTGTTAAAACAGAAGAAGTTGAATAGCCTGAACAGATTCAACCAGGCAGACTTCAAAATACCTAAATATTATCAGGCATTTTCCATTACCATTTTGTGATAGATCTATTAGAATATTTTGATTAGATGTTGGAATTCTGAAATCACATCTGTTGGTTTTCATTCTATAATTTTATCAATTATAAAAAAAATGATGCAACTAAACAAAAAAGGTCTCCATATTTATGGCTGCTGCATTTGCCTGTGTCATGTTTTGACTAGTACATAGATACAGCAATTGGTGACTCCCATTCCCAGGAAATTAACTTGCCTGCGTCATATATATATACAGATCATAGGCAATAAATTGGCTGCTACTTATAAGTCCATTCTGTTGCTATAATGCCTATGAACGACTTCTCTCGAAGTATGCATGCACCCCAGAAACTTGGCTGGGCATATTCCAGTCTGAGGTAGGTAGATGAACGTAACATGCGCAAGACCCCACAATCTACATAATTTCAAAAAAATCCAACACACATAAAAGGCAACAGGTATTGCAGTGAAAAAATCAGCATTCAAACTTGTTGGAAGAAGAATCCATTTAGTCCAAACTTCCTGTTCAAAACCACTGGAATGTTCAGCATCTTTGCTGGATCAGAGCAAGGTCCATCTGACTATCACCCTATGCTAACAACACAATGATCATGTTGTATGAAGAAGTACTTTTTTTTTTGTCTTTCCTGACCTCACTACCCAAAGGCAGAACTACATCTGAGTAAGGTATTCAGAATTTGATCTCTCAAGTTAGAACATCAGCAAATGTTGATGACTTGTATTAAATGCTAATTATTTAAATGTTTTCCTGGCACACCATGACAATGATGGCTCTTATTACTAATTACACTAAAGGTTTGGGTAAACCTTCTAGGCCTTTCCAGTGAATTCATGTTAATTATTCAAAAAATTAAAATTGTCATGTGCATTTGTGAAGTTCAGTCCTACAGGGATGATTTAATTAGACTGGGGAAGAAATACAATAGAAGTGATAAAAACTCTGATTTGATTGAAATGAAATGTCCACAGCAGGTATTTAAAACAAACACTTCTCGCTAACTTGATTTTTGATAGCTTATTGCAGTGGTTTAAACGGAAAAACAAGGAATAGAGCTGTATTTTTAATTATGACTTCTTCAAGACATGTTTAATTCCATATTTACTGAATGTGTTATATAGTTCTTACTGCATTGTTTCCTACTTCCATAATCCAATTTTATTGCATTGTTTGTCGTATGTATTATGCTGTTTTAAATAAATTATTTGCTAATTCTGTAATTCGCCTTGTGCCACAGTGAAAAAGACAGACTATAAACGAAGTAAATAAGTACGAAAATAATAAACAACATTAGCTATAGCTACGCAATGATCCAGCAGAATAAATATTTACGTATCATCACTTCAATCAATCCTCAGCCCTCTCTTACTGGAATACTTCAGCATTTCTTTTCTCATCAACTAATACACAGTTGAACCATTTCCCCCCCCCAAAATATGAAGAGAAATCCTCTACTGAGAACTAATCTCTGAAATTTAATACCTGCAAGTAACTTGGCTCTCTTCATTTTAAAAAATGTGGCAGATAGGAACCAGAAAAATGCAGAGTATACAGGGTAAACACCAGTATTTCAGCAAAGCCAATATTTCAGATGTGAAAGGCCACTTTGCCCAAGCAAACAATATCATCTTGTCAATGAGACTACAGGGATCTAGCTGAAACACATTTGAAGTGGTAGAATTTCACCTTTAATGCATCGAGACTTTCCCGTAGCAAATGAGGTTTGTTTGTTTTTTCCTCGACATCATTCTGTCATGGGAAAAGAGTTGCTAAACCAACTGTATGAATAAATGCAATAAAGTCTTTTGTACAAAATATTGATCCAGGCTGAATATTTACTGGGCCAGCAAGGGACTTTGCATGGTGGGAAAGTGGACACGCCTTCCTCTTTATACCACGCAGATAACCATTCGTATGACATAGGAGTCCCATGTAGACATCCAATATTACAGAGGCCCAATTCAACCAATTCTTGCCCCCATAAAAAGGGGTGAGGTTGTGTCTGCATGACTGAGCATCCATGGAGACCACTCACCTGACATTATCTGCTGAAGGGAAGGCGAGCATGCCAACTCCTCTACCATCAAAAGACACAGGCTGACCTAGTAAATGTCCACTGGGTGATTAAGATTCCACATAATCGGCAGTGAAATGTTTTATTTTTAAGTTATACCTTTGCGTTGGTTCATTTACACTGCAATCCTAAGCAGAGTTGTGCCCTTCTAAATCCATTTAAGGGTGTAACTGCTTAGGATCACACTGTTAGTGCAGGGCTGTTACATGCTAAAATGCCTCTAAAATCTGAAAGAAGTGAACCTTATATATTTGTAAGATAGGTTTACACTATGTACTTCTTTCATTCTATGGAGCTGGAAATATAAGTCTACTTACGCCAACGGAGATTCACTGTGAGTCACAGTATCAAAACCCAACAAAGAGCATTGAGCGTTTAGGATCCATCATTATGGAGAGTTGGGATGTGCACAACAGAGCAACATTAGTATGAGCAATTAATGCAAAAGGATTGTATAAAGAGGGGGGAAAAAAGAGAAGAAACCAGTATCAATAACAGGGAGCACAAAGGAACACATCAACACATTAGCAATCTGAATAAGCTCGCTGGTTATCAGCTTCTGGCAGGCTGTGTTAAAGATATAGCAGCATTGTTGCTGTTCGACACCCTCGAGGATGCAGGTTTCTAATTCTTGCACAAAGTAACACACTAAAGGGAGATCAAGGGCACTGAGTACAATTTCAGAGATGTTACTGCACTTCTATAACCAATCAGCATCCTTCTTAAGGCACTATTGGTTCCACATAACGGTGAGGAATGAACATTTATTGTGTGAAAGAGTATGTGATCTCCAGACCTCTTCAGACCTTATTACTTCCTTCATTCAGTACCAGTCACCAAGCATTGGGGGGGAGGGATTAAATCAGTGTCTAACTGGACTCTCATTTGAAGCCAGACCACATCGTCAAAATTATTCAAAACTAACTGACGATCAGCGTTTTACAGTCTAGAAAAGGGGTTCCCAATGCGATGCTCCTGTGGTTCCCAATGTTGGTGCTCACCAACAGCTTTCCCGATGCCAGCCACATGCTTTTAGAAAATGGGCATTGACAAGTCAAACTTTTGCTCAGACAGGCTTCTGATTGGCCTTTGGAGATACGATTGGCTGTGCAGATTGTTAAAAAAACACTGCTTTGGCAGGAGCTGCCCTCACAGCACAATCTTCACTGTGTGACTGAAGGTAAGCTTCAGCCGCCATTTTGTGGCCAGCATAGCCTCCTACAGCAGTCATTTTGGGGCAGCCATTTTGTGGCTGCGTCCTCCACTGTGTTGGAATCCCAAAGGTGTCCACAGGCTCAAAAAGGTTGAGGACCCCTTGTCTAGAACCACATTCACTGTTTTAAATGTATTGATCCTGATCTAGAGACAGTCAAACTCAGGAGGTGGCAATAGCAACACATGCAAAAAGTGCACGGTGATTCCCATACTAATACAGATCAACAAACAGATGGGAATATGCACCTTCATCTGAGAACAACAGGAAGGCACTGGCCGATGTGCTTCCAAATGAACATCTGTAGGCACCCTGCCATTCTGCATCTATATCTATGAGCAGCAGCATACAGCTTCAGATGCCGAAAACAGAGCCCCCAACTCCCCGTCAGCAAATAAACTATCCTTTCCCCCAAGAAATAGCTAGTATTTTGATTATCCATAATTAAAATGCTTCAGAAAAGCAACCATTAGCGTTAAAAATCATGATTCAAGGGATACATAACAATGGCCGAGGACAGATTGAAGTTCTGCCGCACTATAGGAGTGCGGCAGAACAAGCCGGGGCGAACGGCCCCACAGTGCGGCATTCAGACACCGCCGCAAGGAAGCCGCCTGCAGCGTCCATACTGCGGGTGGCTTCTGGCAGCGGCGGCAGAACGCCATGCGGCTCTGCCCGCCTGCGCGCATTCACACCCGCCAGAAGCGGGTGGAACGCGCGCGCAGCTGCCGGGACACCACTAAGAAGTGGTGCCCGGCTGCTGCGGGAGGAGCACGCCGCCGGACCAGGTGAGTCCGGGACGCCTCCAGGGGGGAAATTTGGTGGTCTGGACGGCCGCTCTGCCTTCGCTTTTAAAGCGGAGGCAGAGCGGGCCAGACTGCCAGTCTGTCCTCAGCCAATGTCTGCACTGGGGAAAAAATGGAACAATTGTTATTAGTATTAACTTTCTCCATCCTCTTTAGAAACCAGTGAGAAAGCTGCTTCCATTCCCACATCTGTTATGGCACACAAAATAAACAGAAAGACACACAATTACATTAACCCCTTTATCGTATTTTTTTTCCCCCGTGGGAAAGGCCACTGTTTTCTGTGAGCTTGGTGACGACCAGAATTAATCCAAAGGCAGTGGCATGAATTTAACTTCTTTGAATCTTACTTGAATCATCTTTATGAGAGAGCTGAAAGTTTTGTTTGCAGTTCTATGTATTACTACCCCCTTTTTTTGTGGCACCATCTCAGGATCTCACCACAACACTTTCACTCGTTATGATTCTGGCAATCCAACCATGTGTAAGGTGATATCATGGCATTTGCAATCCTCTTAAGACGCACCATTGCCATTTTATGTGAACAGTGCAAACCACTTATTCTCCAACTTTGAGATGCACGATCAGAAATCCAGATTTTTGAGGGTATGTATTTGCACATACCGAAAGTGGAAAATGAGCATGGTGCCCTATTTATACAAAAATGGCAACTGAAGTTGGAGCACCAAAACTGTAAAAACTGAGAAGGGCTTAGATAAGAAGCCAGGAGATCAATGCTGAGATCTTCCCCTCATCTTTTGAAGGTAAACAGCATCTGCGGAGGGTCTTGATTTGGATCAGACTGATACATGGGTCAAAAAAGTAGCTTAGTTTCCATCCTCAAGTGGTTCGGTCAATTAAAAGCAAGCCCCGGAAAGACTAGCCAAGCATATTTTGTCTTTTTTCTTTTCTAGAGCAATCGCTAACCCAAGAGAAGGGGGTATTTCAACTGTGAAACCAGGCCAAAGTGGGAAAACCGAATCTGTTCTCTCCCTGTGCCATGGTTCCAGACACACACAGCTGCTATTTGCCTTTAAAAATGACTGGGAAGACCTGCTGCCTTTTCTAGATAGACCCTTAAAGGTAAAGGGTACTACTTTTTTGCAACTGACTCAAGGCGACCACGCAAAGTTCCACCTCATGGGGTTTTCAAGGTAAGCAATGAACAGGGGTGGTTTGCCATTGCCTTCCTCTACATAGCATCCCCGGCCTTCCTTGGTGGTTCCCCATCCAAGTCCTAACCATGGCAGGCCCTGCTTAGCTTCCAGACTAGGCCAGCCTTTTGGGGCTGCTAGTAAGACTTTGAAGATCCCAAAATCTTCATTCTGCTTTGTACGCTAACCAAGCAAGACCAAAAAACCTGCCATGTGCAAATTTCATGACTGGCATGTTTTATTCTGAATATTTCCTGTAGAATTCTGAATATCGTGGAAAGCGGGTATGAGATGGCAGTCGGAACGAAGGGCAGTTAAAGGAAGAGAAGCATTACTGGAGGCCCAGAATTGCAGGCAACTTCATCGTTTTGGTGCTGCTGCTGATTGCAGGTTTTACTCGATGGTAGTTTACTGCTTGATTTTATTGTGCTCGAGGAGGGATATAAATATTTGAAGCAAACATGTAAGGAAATCAGATGATATTGCAAGAAGCTGAGATTATACTGCTTTCCTGATATTAACTGAGAGCCATATGTCAGGACACATCACCACCGCAAACCTAAAAGTGTTTTATTACTGTTATCTCCTGTGAATTGTAATTTGGTAGAACTACTGAGAATTTAATTCTCTGTTACAGGTCTTATCATAAAGTATAGTTCCTAGGTTTTACTGGGGAGAGAGAATAAGTAGTTTAAGTCTAGAATGAAGACGTGCTTTTTGATTTTAACACAGCGAGCGTTCAAGAAACACCTTCAGCAGGCACCTCCACTGTTCAGACAATCTGGCCTTACCCAGAGATGCATCCCTCACTCCAAACAAATTACTACCAGAAATATTAATGTACAGAGATTTATGTAAATATTTACACCCCACTTTTCTCCCCAATGGGGGCCCAACGCAGTTGACAACATTGTTCAGCCCTCTTCCATGTTATCCACACTGGAACAAGCCTTGTGAGGTAGGTCAGGCTGAGTGCATGTGACAGGCTGAAGGTCACCCAGCGGGCTTCCACGGCAGAGCTGGGATTCGATCCTGGATCTCTCAGATCCTAGTGCAACACTCCAACCACTACTCCACATTGGTGTAAACTGGTGGATTCCTGTTAATGACTCATGCTTTTCCTTACATGGAGTGAACCATAACGGGAGCATGTTTTCTGCATGAAATTCACTGAGACACACAGGAGTAATACTTTGATCTGGTGTGCGCAGGGGACATTAATGGGCAGCAAAAGTGATCTGTGACTAATTGCCATGGAAATCAGCAGAGTTTTGATAAGTCACGACTCTGGTCCATTTCATCGTTTACAATGACATTTAGTTGTGACTGCATTTGACTGAAATGTTTAACTACCTGGGTTTACACCCAAGGCCCCAGGGGTGCAAACAGAGGTGCTGCAGCAGGACCAAATTGATCCTGGCAAGTCTCCTGTAGAGTTGGGAGAGGAGGGAGGGATATTGAAGGGTACAGTGGATTGGTGGAAATAGGGAACTGAACTCTTCCCTGTTTTTCCACCATAAAGTATTTTTGAAACATGGTCCCCCCGGGTGAGGGTTACCTGATTGCAGAGCCTTGTCCCCAAGGGATTTAGCAGCAAAACCAATTCTGTGCTTCTCCCATTGTATCTAATGTGACGCTTTGAGCATCTGTTATTTTAGTTTCTTTCTGTCTTAAAAAATTATATGGCCCAGAGTTCCTCTGGGGGCGCGCATGTGACAAAACCCCTATGTACTAGAAAGGAAGACTACTTTTTTCCCAGGCGTGGTCAAAAAAACAGAGTTTTGTCTTAGGGACTGGGTTCACATAGTTTAGGATGTGTGGAACTCGACAGTATGGCAAACAAGTCCCCCTGTAGCTGTTGGCACTTGGGAAAATGGTGCAGTAAGGCAGGCTTAAGCCCTTCCTCTCCTTCCACAGTGCTCCTGAGCAGCAGTAATACAGTCATACAGGTAACTTAGGGTTGTCAGATATCATGCCACTCTAGGAAACAATGAAAACTCTATAGTTAAACCATGGCCTATCTGGTGATTCCTAGAGAGGACTGATGTCAATTCTGACTTTTCCCTTGAAGTGACGGATTGTCTTATATTCAGCATTGTTTTAGTTTTGATAAACACATGTATATAATTCCAGGATTATCATTTCAAAACATTCCTTCCTCCAAATGTTCAAGACTCGTTAACCCCATTGACATATTCCCTACTGTGGTACCCACAGGGATGCACAAAGTTAAGGGATGGAGGAAGGGGCTGTGTAGCATGCAACGAGAAACCGATGCACACAAAGGAAACAAGCTTACCCAGCAAGTTCACCGCCCTGGGCCTGGGCCTGGCCTGCAATGGCATCCATGATAGCATCTTGAGAATACATGCTGATTGGGGTGTTATACTGAGCGTGAATGATAGTGGCCTTTCCACCGGGCCCTTTCACTTCAATGGGTTTGTGCGTAGACAGAGCAGAATCCTTCAGGACGTTAGGATTGAAACGCTCCACGTACTCCGTGCTAGGGTGGGCGAGTTTCAGGGAGTGAAGGGAAGAAAGGCAAAAAGGTGATAGTTAAGACAGGAACGGGGAGGGCAAGCAGTGGAAGGAGGAAGCATCCAAAGAAAGGACGGGACACACACACATACACACAGGCATAGCTTTTGATCAGACGACTGCCAAATGAAAACGAGCACTGGAGGAGCTCATCTCTCTCCCAGAGAAAGCAACTAACGCCTTTGTAAGCAGAAAAGAGAATCAAAAATGACCAATGCAGTCAATATGAATCTTTCCGTGCTATTAGGTTTTGGTGTTGTGCTTGCTTATTGGACACAGGTGATGTTTTTTCCCCTAGGGTTTGGGCTTCTGTGACAGAAAACGGCTGAGATCATACACACCTTTAGATCTGACATAGCTGCAAATGCCTGATGGATCTAAAGGGCACAATCAGACAGCAACACCTGGGAAGCATCCCGCAGTTGTCGACACCCCATGCTGCTCCGCCATGGAAGGGGAGTTAAAAGACATCAGGGAAAGTCTGGTGTTAATCGGATATGACGGGCCATGGACAGACTTTCCCCTGTCTGATTGCTCAAGCACGCTCTCATGCCGTCGGGATGGTCTGATCGTGCCCTCCCAACTCTGTACCATTTTCCCTCCCCTTCGCAGTATGCGCATCATCACATACTCCATAGGGGAGCCCCTCAGTGTGGAGGTGTGAGTCTCCATTTATGCGCAAGGGAAACAAATGGCAAAAAAACCATGACTCACCCACAGTGATCACACAGCATCTGATCACACAGTGACGGGCTGAGCCCGCAGCTACAAAGGGATGTGTGATCTCGCAACTGCATGTAAAAATTCCTCCAGAGGAAATAGCCTCACTTCCCCACCACTTCAACTGGCGCGTGTGACCATAGTATAGTTTCCTAACACTCAATGGATATATGTATTAGATGTGGGAAAATCCATTACTTCTCCACACTTCAAACAAATTTAGAGTCCAGCGGAACCTTTAAGACAAACAAAGGTTTATTCAAGGTATGAGCTTTAGTGTGCAAGGCACACTCCCCTCGCCCTGGTGTGCCTTGCACACGAAAGCTCATACCTTGTTGGTCTTAAAGGTGCCACTGGACTTTAAATTTGTCCTACTGCTTCAGACCAACATGGCTGACCATCTGAATCTTTCCCCACACTCAGCCAATGTGTTAATGTCTTGATAATCATGAGGAATACACTGGTGGCACAAATGTTATAGGCCCCTATTGCAATATCTTCGGTGATGCAATAAGGATAAGCAACACAACTCCTGTTTCATGACTGCACCATTTGACAAACTTCCTTCTATTTTTTTTTTAAGTTGAAAGAAAGTTCTTAAGCCGTAGTGTCCTCCCCTCTCTGTGCAGCCTCAGTGATGGTGTGCTCAACTAACACCATTAACCATGAGCAAGACTCCTCACTGTCCTGGGTGTTCATATTTTTATGGGACTGTATACAGCCTCCCTCTTCCACATGAAGAGGCAAAATTTATATTTTACAAATGGGGTGAATAGCAGAACAGCAAAACAGAATAAGAGGTGGTTTGCATGTCACTGTAGAAAAGCCGGATGAAAAACTGCCAATTAAGAATTTTGTTGGTTAAACCCTCACATGCTACATTAGCATAATGAGGAGCAAGTTTCTACCAAACCTTTAAGCCAAGACGAAATTCTTCGAGTTAATGTTCTGTGAACAAAATCTTTCGGTCCTTTTAAAATACTCTTCAGTACTATTTGTACAGGAGATACAAATGAAGTGTTAGCATTTTGCTCACATCTCTAGCACTGGCCCAGCTGACACACAGCATTAGTAGCATGCTGCTTATTAAAGAGAACGCTTACTGGTCCATGCTCACCTACAGAAACACCTCTCACAAGCAATATGATCAAAGGCACTTCTAAGCAGTTATAGAACACACAGCACTGGTGGAGTGGGCCACCCCGAAGACGTACAAATCTCTGAAATGGGTCACCAGTGTGGTGCCCACAGTCGCCCTGGGGAACAGCAGAACAGCCTTTCTTGGTGCCCGCCAAGTGTTTTTAGAAAGTGGGTGGGGCTAGGTAGGGCTTTCGCCCAGCAGGAGTTCTGATTGGCCACTGGAAGTCTGATTGGCTGTGCAGATTTTTAAAGTTACTTCTGCAGCAGCTGCCACTGCAGCACAAGGGTCTTCGCTGCATTACTGTGTGTATATAAGAAAATATTCTAAAACAAAACATTCGCCTTAAAAGGCATTGTGTCGAACAGAGCTTCCGAGACGTTGACGGGCTACTGCAATTGCATAACCCTATTCCCTGACATTTTGTGTTGGCTCTGCTTCTGAGGCAGCCCTTTTGTAGTCGGCTCCCACCTCCTGTGGTGGCTGTTTTTGAGGTTGTGCCCCACCACTGTGTGCCAGAATTCCAAAGGTGCCTGCAGGCTTGAAAAGGCTGGAGACCCCTGCTCTAAAAGATGCTCCTCCCCCTAATACGGAAACAGCAATCAGGGGAAAGGAACCTCCTCTTAAAAACTGTTGTGGCTTTGGTGTCCTGAATTTTTGCAAGTTTACTTTGAACAGCGTTTAGTGGTGAATCATTCTCAAGTAAACATGAAAAGGATTCTGATCTTAGGCTACGGTTGCACACACTAAATAATCCACTTTCAATGCACTTTCCAACGGGATTTTTTACTGTGTGAACTGGGAAAATCTAGTTGGAAAGTGTATTGAAAGTGGATTATTTAGTGTGTGTGATCACAGTTTTTGTTTGCCTGGTCTCAGTGGCAACCATTTTGATTTCAATGGTACAGTAGGCTGAATATCTAGTATACAGAAATTTAAAAACAGCAGCAGTATCAGAAAAGGGGAAGGCGGGTTGCAAAAGGGATGGGGCGTAAATGGCTTTGAAAAGCTTTGAACTAGGCTAGGGGAACATCCAACAGGTATAGTTTTTCATCAGTGCGAGCAGGAGACAGGAGAATCAGCACCTGTGCAGCTTTTGGCTCCCTCGGAATTGTGAAAAGGATGGGAGCCTCTGTCCTCTGGGGAATACCGGTTTATGAAGAAACAGCATTTCAAAAGGTAAAGGGTATGGTTTAAACAACACAGGACATGCAGGGATACTGCAAAAGAACAGCAACCTACAATGACACGAGCAACATGCACCACCACCTAAAAAACACTGGAAGCAATACTGTAAGGCAGTTCACATATTAGCCTCTTAACAACTTATGTATGGAAGCCTCAGTTCGCCTTTAGTGGCCATTCAAACAGCCACTGCAGTTGCCTATGGCTCGCAGTGTTACAAGTCACCCTTTGCAAGGAAACAGCTACTGCAATCCAGTCTAGAAGTGCCATCCCAAGCAGAGTTACACACTCCTTCTAATAAAATTTAGAAGGGTGATTAAGATGGCACTGAAAGTTACCTACAATAGCGTTACGGACTGGTCACCACTACAGGTGCCTGGAGGCCCTCTTTTGTGCAGACACAAAAAGGACTTTTCTAGATTTTTTTTTTTTAAATACATTTGCAAAGACTTCAAAATAAAATGCCTGGAAGAAATGAAAAGTTTAGGGATATTCTTAGAATGATGGGAATGATGGGTACAATACAGAAATGGCATTTCATGGCTGCCGTATCAATCAACTCTTTTAAAATGCATACCACTCACAAGCACACACAGCAGCAACGAACAGGCCCATGCTACCCCAAGAGGGGGCAAACCGGCCAAGCACTTAACACCGACCCGCTGTTCAATACTAACTTGGCAACAGTGTTGGCTATGACCTAGGGGAAAAGAAAGAGAGACAATCAGACCCACAGATTTGACAAGTTTTGAAGAGGATGAGGCTAGCAAGTATTAACCTAGGGGTTTGCAGACTCTTCCACAAACAGGAATAGTAAGCGACTGTTATTTACTTATTTATTTCATGAGATTTATATCCCGCCCTCCCCGCCGTAAGCGACTGTTATTCCCACCCACTTCCATGTGATTGTGTGGGGGGGGGGATGTAGGGATTACACTTTATCCACTGGGATTTAAGGAGGCACAGTGACATTTTGGCTGAACTTGGACAGCACTATGCATTCCTGGACATCTTGTTATCGGCGAGCAAGGAAGCAAGGGCTCGATACAAACGGCACACCCGTCTGAAAACAGGTGATGAATCAAAGAGATCGCATCCTCCCCCCTCAAAGGCTGAGAGCTGTTCTTTCTAGGATTACCAAACTCCAGGTGGGACTTGGAGTTCCCCCAGAATTACGACTGATCTCCAGACTATAGAGTTTTGTTCCCCTGGGGGTAATGGCAGCTTCGGAGGGTGGACTCTGTAGCCTCATATCCCCACTGAGCCTCCTCCCCTCCCCAAACTCCACCTGTCTCAGGCACTGCTCCCAAATCTCCAGGAATTTCCCAAGACAAGGTTGGCCACTTTGATTTTTTCTCCAACGCCCTTCCCTCCCTCCTCCCCTTTTCCTACAGCTCGTGGCTGGAGCCAGATGTCATGGCTTCTTGTATGCTCAGAACATCCACAGGAAATATTGTGAAATATTGACAAGCTAGATCTATATCTCTTCAGCCTAGCTCTCAGGGTTGTAACGCTAGTATCGTGCTACACAGTAGAGGCCAGAAAAAGGCTACGTAGGAACAGTCTGAGCTCTCGAGGATTCCCCACTGACGTTAGGCAGATCATGACAGGGAGGGCAGGAGGGGATGAGCCAGTGCTAGGGCTGCCAAGTCAGCCCGGGGGGCAGGGGATCCCCCGCTACAGGGGTTCCCGATCCGCCGGCCAGTATTTGGTCGGTGGGGGAAACCCCACCCCGAAGTCATCCAGCCAGGACGACTTCCCCAACGTAATGACATCACCCGGAAGTGACATCACCACGTTGGGGACGTTGCCAGGGTGATGCTCTGGCAATCGTCCCAAAACTCTATGGTACCATAGAGTTTTGGGGCGATTGCCAACACCCCCAACGTGGTGATGTCACCGGACGCACGCGCCATGCGCGCACGCCGGGGGAGCTCCCGGGCAAAGGAGAACTCCCCCCGTGCCAGTAAGTAGACTCAACTTGGCAACCCTAGCCAGTGCTCTGCTCTTGTGGCCCTTTCTTGTATGCCCAGGGCAATGCCCATCACCACTTTGGGGTCAGGAAGGCATTTTCCTCCAGGCCAGACTGGCCCAAGGATCCTGGACTTTTTTTGCCTTCCTCTGGGCACAGAGCAGGGGTCACTGGGGGAGGTAGTTGTGAATTTCCTGCATTATGCAGGGGATTGGACTAGACAACCCTTCCAGCTATATGCTTTTTATGGATTTTATGGCTTAAAGTAAATGGGTATCAATCTGGTACATAATTGAAAGAGGAAAAAACGAACAGTGTGAAGCACAGGCTTCTGGAGCCAGGTATGGAATAAAGAAGCAGGTAAAGGGAGCTGCAATGGAAAAGCAGTAAATGAGAGAAAGATTAGAGGCCTCTGTTGCTTCTTCACTGCACACTGGTCTCCTCTGAACATATAAAACAAAAAAGAGACTTGGAGCATGTTCAGGATGTGGCAAGAACCACTAAATTGTAAGGCAATAAAAGGACAAAATCACAGCAGTCTATCAATGAGTACTTCTTCAGCCAAAGAGTGACTAAACACGTGGAATTCACTGCCATAAGAAGTGGCGGCTACAAGAGTAGACAGCTTCAAGAGGGGATTGGATAAACATACGGAGCAGAGGTCCATCAGTGGCTATTAGCCACAAGGTACAGATTGAACATTAGTCCGGGTCAGCGATGCTCTGTATTCTTGGTGCTTGTTTAGTGAGAGGGGGGCAACAGTGAGAAGGTTTCTGGAGTTCTGGCCCTGCTGGTAGACATCTGATGGCCACTGTGTGACACAGAGTTTTGGACTGGATGGTCCACTGGCCTGATTCAACATGGCTTCTCTTATGGTCTTATGAGTATTTGCCACGATAGCTAAATAGAACCTCCCTGTTCAGAGGCAGCATACCAATAAATACAAGGTGCTGGGAGCAGGGAGTGCTCTTGATGTCCTGCTTTTTTGGCTTCCTGGAGGTATCTGGCTGGCCATAACTGGAAACAAGAGGTTGGACTGATGCTGCAAGGTTTAATTCTATGCTGCCTGAAGATCAGAGTCTCTTAAATTCCCACTTGTAATTTAATCCTTTATTTCTACAGTTGTGGCTAACCAAAGGGCAATCTGAAGACTATGCTTCAGGAATGAATGCCAGTTATTATTGATTTCAACTGCTGGCAAGGAGCGTTTCACACATTATGGGGGTAGCAAATGGGACAGTCCACTATTTACACTCACTAGGGAGCAGCAGCCTATCCATGCACCCTGATAAGACTACTGGTGTGATACACAATTGGAAATATACACTCATTCCATGGGGTTCAAATAATGTGCAAAGCAGCCCCAACAACATCATTTTCAGTTGACTCCCCCAATATCTATAGGTAAGAGGGAGAAACAAAACTAATGTATCAAAACAGGGTTTTGTACAATGGCATGTTTATTTGGAGGGGGAGGAAATCAAAAGTTTCCCCCACACCGTTTTCATCACGCCTCCCCAAGTTTCTCATACCCAGAATATTCTCCCACCAGCTTTGTAAACCCAGCTTTAATCCGAGTAGATCTGCCTGATACAGAAACGCGCAGAGATATATCGGGAACAAGTTGTAGCCAGTAAGCAGATCAGTGAGTCTATATCCATTTTAGGTATGCGCAGGACAGCTGGGCATGTGCTTACAGAGAAACATAGTGTAATAGTATCATTTCCTGAAGTGGATGCTGTTGGCTGTTCTAATCCTCTAAGCTATGCCCATGCACGTAAAACAACATTTTAAAGTACAACATAAGCCCTATAGTAATAGGTGCTCCTTGAACAGGAGGGGAAAAAAGGACTTCCATGGTATCTGATTGGGCTTCCGAAAGATATCATAAACGCTTCACATACCAGGGGGTCTTGAAAAGCGGTCAGCTACAAAGGCATGTCTACGGACAAAAACTAGACAGGGCACCAGTTGACCCATGAATGGATCTCCATGTTTTTTTAAAGAAGGTAATTAGCGGCTGTGGGGAAGATGGGGGGATTTAAGCCCTTGCCCCCTCGGGCCAATCCTAACTGGCCTTCTAGTCCTACAGTTCACCACATGAAGAAAATATACTGGTCCCATTCAGGTACTGGTACGTTTGCCTTCAAGGGGCATATTGCAACTATAGTGTAGAGGAGGTGACTGTTCGGAAAATGACAGGAAAATGGGGGAGAGGGGAACCCCCTCCTCTCACTCTTGCACCAAAATCCATTCCAGCACACATGCACCACCTCGCAATTGTAGCTATTCCCCCCCCCCCACACACACACTTTTGGATCTCCCAATGTCATGTTGAGTTTGGATCATACACACAGCTCAAGAGATGGCCACAGCCAAGATCACTGGTACATGAAGGATCTACATTCTGTTTTTGAACGTCCCCTCCTCACACCACAGCTTCTTATATGGCTTCTGCTCCCATAATTATGTGGACTGGACAGGGCAGAGCGCTGCCTCGATGGGAGAAATCCCCCTTAAGCATCAGTGACAGAAGAAGGCACCACACCTTAAAGGTACTGGAACTCGAAACTCTCTTATCAGAGTAACCTCCTGCATTTATTTTACCTACTCCAACAGAAGAAGACAACGACAAAGAGGAGGAGGAGACGGGATTTATACCCCGCCCTCCACTCCCCAAGGGAGTCTCAGAGCGGCTTACAAACTCCTTTCCTTTCCTCTCCCCACAACAGACACCCTGTGAGGTAGGTGGGGCTGAGAGACCTCTGAGAGAACTGCGCTTTCAAGAACAGCTGTGCCAGAACGATGGCTTGCCCAAGGTCATCCAGTAGGTGCAAGTGGAGGAGTGGGGAATCAAACCCGGTTCTTCCAGATTAGAGTCTGTGCACTTAACCACTACACCAAACAAGAGGCCCAAACTACACATTTGTTTTTTTAGATTTGGGGCCAGGGAATGGCAGTTGCAGGGAATGGTTTTTAAAAATAAGAGAGAGCTCAAATGTGTTCAGAATGCCACCACGGAGGGGGGGGGGGAGGAGAAGGGCTCTTGCCTTCCCCCAAGCCATTTTCCCATGCAGAAAAAGTGGGGGGGGGAGTTATTTCCCAGTTTTTGCTTCTCCAAGCACACAGAAGTCCTGCAACCTTCCCATGGTTACCCCACACCTGTGTTGGCTTTCCAAGCAAAGTGTATTCAGGAATCTCCCTCCATGCCCTGTTAAAGGACTTCACTTGGTGGAAGAGGGGCTTCACTTGGTGGAAGAGGGGGGATACCTGTTCTGTGTCCATTATATGGTTTAAGATATAAGTACTTGCAGATACTCCAAAACAGGACAAGAGCTCGAATCCCTACAGGATTTACATCACCATTTTCACATCCTGTTCATCTAATTTGAGCAAATTTACAAATGGAAATGACGATGGTATACTACATTTTCATTTGCTTCCAAAATACACGAAAGGACTTGATTTATCTGTAAATGGAACAGAATTTAACAACTATGAAATCAGCTCTCCTTCCTCAAGGAAGTCTCCATTAGATGCTGAGTACCAGCAGTGTCTGCGGTTTGTCAACATGCAGAGAACTCCCTTGGAGGAAATTCTCAACCAGACTTGGGTTATTTACCAACAAGCATCAAGTGTGTGTGCTCTGAAGAGCTGTACTTCATGCCCATTTACATGAATATCACTCAAGAGTCAGCACATATGTATGACTGCATGGTTTCACACCACTCTTCTATTTCTTTCTCTATAACAGTGCCATCCAAAACAGAGTTACGCTTTCCTGAGCCCACTAATTTCAATGGACTCAGAAGGGTGTAACTGTGCTTAGGATGGCACTGTAAGCTTAGCAATTTACTCTGTATGTATAAATACACCTTTCACAGAAGGAAAACAGTCTGTAGCACAGGATAGCTCCAGCTCCTGGACCTATTGGTTTTTTAATTATTTTATATTAGACTAAAAGCAATCCATCTACTTAGATTTGTAGCAAGAGAGAATTAAAACGGGGGGGGGGGGGGAATGACAAGAGGTAGCGAAAACATGGATGATGTTAGATTCTTCACACTTAAAAAGCAGCATCAGTTTACAGCAAAGTTTTATTGCATAAATAAAGACTCCTGAAAATGAAGTGGATTCTGACGTGACGTGCAGTTCTGCAGAGGTCACTGAAGCGCTATGGCTAATTGTTATCGAAGTATGAAGAGCGCCATTAGATGGCAATTCAGATACCGAGAAGATTATTTTAGCTATTTATAGCAATTAAACTACTTGCTTAACTAATGTTCCCTCCAGATGGAAACAGTCGATAGCTCTTCATTTTACTGCTTCCAAAACGAGCTGCAGGTGCTTCTGGAATAATTGCTGCAGGGGTTTGCTTCCAAACTCCTCATCTGCTGTGTGCTTGCTCAAAAAAGAGTCAACCTGCACCCAATGCTGAGGATTCATTAATGGCACCCCTGGACATGCGCAGCAGTCTTTTCACAATAAATAACATGTCGGGTGGGGGAAAATCAGTCACAGATTTTATTTATTGATTTATTGATTTTTTTGTTTATTTATTTTTCAAATTTATATCCCGCCATCCCTGCGAACGGGCTCAGGGCGGCTTACAAGGGCACACAGGCCAATTCAATACATTAAAACAGATAAAAGCAACTAAAACAATTCCCATAAATACAATAAATTACTATAAAAGCTTCCAGTATCGTGTATTCAGATGGCTACCCCGTGGTAGGTCCGAGCCCCCTTGCCACCAAGCCCGGGCTGTACTGGGCCAGTTACATCACAGATAGCATACGTGATGGGTGATATCACTAGTGGCGGCTCCTATTCAAAAGCCTGGCGGAAGAGCTCCGTCTTGCAGGCCCTGCGGAACTGCATTAAGTCCCGCAGGGCCAGCCGAAGATGGTAAAAGATCCCCAACATGATGTTTGGTTTGGCCCTAAGACATATTTTTGAACCTTCAAGAAAGCTTCTGCTTCTCCGTTTGGCTGTGACGTGTTTGAATTCTAGAGACAATTAGCTGTCTCACCGGCAATTTGAAGTAACACAAAAAAACATAAATCGAACTGTTAACAGTACAAGGTTGGAAACAAAAATTCAGAATTGGAATTCTTAATGCAAGAATTCAAATGTCAAAATGAAAGACGGTGGCAGGAAGAGGCCTAGAAGTTGCTTCTCTCTCAGCAATACACAAACGAAACAAATGGAGGGGGGGAGGGTTTAAGTGGTGATACTGTTCAAGTTCAGGGATGTAGTGTTGGAGGGTGATCTTAGGGCCTAGGTAGCCCCCTTCAGGATTCCAAAGGGGGATATCTCAAAAGAGATCTAGATTAGGATTCAGTTAGGTCTGGGAATCCTCTGATTCAGTGGGGTTTTACCAGCCCTTCTCTGCCAGAGAAAAGGGGTGAAGTTTGATGTCTGCTGTGGGGTTATTAACGGGACAGATGCTAACTTCCTCTGTGAAATATATAACCTTTTATGGACATACCTCTAGGGATCAGAACCAAATCATTGTATGTATTTGGGAACCTCAGGTCAAACTGTAGTATGAGACAAGGAAGGGACCAAGTGCCTCACAAAGGGATGCTAATGAGGGACAGCCAAATACACATCTGGAAGTTCTAGCCTGGGACATAGGCGTAGAGTACGGGGGGCTCGAGGGCTTGAGCCACCCCCGAAATTTCCCAGGGGGGGCTCAGCCACCCCCGGGAAAATGGAGCGCCTGCCGCCATGCCTCCCCGGGTCCTTCTGAGGCCCGGCCGCCGCTGCTGGAGAGGGAGAGGGAAGGGGTGGCGGGCGGGGGGGAGAGAGAGAGGCACCGGCAGCAGCGGAAGGGCCCGGGGAGCCCCCCTGGGATTTCCAAAAGTCTACACCCCTGGCCTGGGAAGCATCGATCCCTGAGCACAAACAAAGCCCGTCCACTCAAAATAGTATGGGAACAGATGACGTATCAGTCAGAGAATCCCACTAATTCCATCTTCATCTCTATTTAAAGATATTAGGAGTTCCCTGTAATGGATGTCCATTGTGACCAATAAGGGACATGAGTTTAACTTCTCTATGCGGGAAATAAGCACAGTGATAGTGCTTCTCCTATAGAATACCTAATTATTTTATGTTATGGATTATGAACCGACTGCCGAGGGCACATCAGCCACAGTCTACAAAAAGAACCAAACACTGTCACGTTTTTAAAAAGAGAAAGAGTCCAGGAGCACCTTAAAGACGACCAAAATTTGTGGCAGGATATGAGCTTTTGCAAGTCACTGAAGAAGTCATTGAAGGAGTGAGCAGTGACTCATGAAATCTCATACCCTGCCATAAATTTTGGTAGTTTTTAAGATGTTACTGATCTCTTGCTCTTTTCTACTGCTACAGACAAACTAACATGGCTACCCATCTTGATCTATCACAATTTAAAAAAGAGTTATTTCAGGGAGGAGTTATTTCCACAGTCTATTTTTTCAGGAAATTATTGAATCACGGTAGACAGTCTTCAGAAACATTCTCTCTCTTTACCAGATGTTTGGCACAACCACAACAGAACAGTTATAACCATTATGCCAAGCATGTATGTTTCTCAGTGGCATTTATCTGTCAACTGTTGATCTAGACCAGGGGTGTCAATCGTGCAGCCCACGAGCTGCATCTGGCCCGCAGAGGGCTCAGAACTGGCCCCCAAGCAACTTCCTTCTCCTGCTTCCTTTCCCAGGGCTGTTGCACTGTAGCTTGCTTTCCCCCCTCAGCTCTCTCAGTGGCTCTTTGCTTCCTGCTTCCTACCTCTTGCCTCCCCCCTCCCTCACCCTCTCTCTCTCACTCTCTCTTTCTCTCTCACACACACAAAAGACAGAGAGAGCCTCGTGGCTGCTTTGTGCCAGAGAGAAGAAGAAGAAGAGATTGGATTTATACTCTGCCCTCCACTCCCCAAGGGAGTCTCAGAGCGGCTTACAAACTCCTTCCCCTCCCCTCCCCACAACAGACACCCTGTGAGGTAGGTGGGGCTGAGAGAGCTCTTTCCCAAGCTGTCCTTGCGGGAACAGCTGGTACAGAGCTATGGCTTGCCCAAGGTCATCCAGCCAGGTGCAAGTGGAGGAGTGGGGAATCAAACCCAGTTCTCCCAGATTAGAGTCCACGCACTTAACCAGTACACCAAACTGGCTCTCCATAAGATAAAAATACAAGCCTGCCTGCCCCCCCCCCACAGATCGCTTCTGCTTTCTTCTCTGGGGCTGCTCCCCCTCTTTTGGGGGGGGAAGGAAGGAGGAGTAAAGAGAGAGAAAACAAAATTGGAGTCCCAGCTTTAAGTCCAACAATGTTTTATTCCAGGTATAGGCTTTTGTGTGAAAGCACACGTCTTTGGAGGGAGGGAGGATGGGTGGTATTCTTCTGACAAGCACCATGTACACTGAGGAAATTATTTTGGCTTATTCTGAAAAGAAATTAATGATTGGATTTCTCTGTTCCTATCTGGATTCATTTTCTTTCAAAAAGACCCTGATTAGGAGTTGGAACACTTGGATTGGTCCTTATATCTTGGAGAGTGGCGTGATTTCAGATGCCAAATAATAATAGAATTGAGACAGGAAACCTAGGTCTCAGTCCAGCCCAGGAGGATGCAATTCAGCAGTCTCTCTTTCTAATCTCCCTTTGAAATTTCTTTGTAAAAACTCTGCTACTCTTAGGTCAGTAACTGAATGTTGTGGTTTCTAATGTGGTTTCTTATGTCCATTTATTCTTTGCATCCTCCTGGATTGAAACCTCCTGGATGGAACTGAGACCTAGATTTCCTGTCTCATTACCAGTACTGATATCTCTACACCTACTTCCTCTCTGCATATCACACCTAATCCAGTCATCCCTGCTATTGCCATTCAACATCTGAAATCATCTTTATAAAGTTTATATCTCTGGTACCTCGTGTTACATTTTATAGCATGCCTGGCTCGGCCCAACAAAGTGACATTTATGTCAGATCCGGCCCTCGTAACAAATGAGTTCAACACCTCTGATCTAGATGGACTCCTAGTCTGATCCAGAAAGGCAAGTTCTTATGGTCTAAGAATAAAGAAATAAGGACAATGAACATTCATTTTTCTGAAGTCTTCCATGACTTTAAAAAAACCCCAATTCCAGTGAATTACCCAGAATGCATTGCTATAAAATAGATTAAGTACACGTTTACCTACCCTCTAGGAAGTCCACCTTCTGAAGCCCTTCGCCCGAGACTTAATCTATGCATTTCTGCCATTTCCCTTAGAGTATCTGCTGAGTACAGGCCAATGGGATTGTTATATTGCCTCGCTGGGCTCAGCTGGTGTTTAGGACTATTGCCATCTGAGATCACCGAGCCTGTTTTTGAACTTAGGTCACTCTTGGCCGGTGAGAGGTCAGAAGTCACAGACTGTGAGGACCTGGAAGATCTAACAGTAGTGGTCTTTAATAAGGAAGAACTATGTGATAGGCTGGTCTCTTGTTTGCTGCGGCAGCCTAGAAATGCTGCATTGCCGGCTAAAACACTAGCCACAGACCCAGCTGACGTGCTGCTTAGCGGGTTGAAGCTCGTTGGGTTGCCGTTGATTTCCGGAACAGAATCCTGTAGAAGCAAACATGCAGGCCAGAGAAAGAGAGAGAAAAAGGAAAAAGAAAGAAAGAAAGAACAATCACAGAACACATGCAAAAAAGAACAGATCCCCAGCTCTGGCATTCTACACATCGGTAAAGCTGCCAACCTTTGATGTCAAAACAAACCAACCAACACTGTCTTCCTGGGTGCAGCCAGGATATGTGAAGTTCGAACAGACTCTGGCTGGTTGTGAACAGAGTTTGGAATGCACTGGCTTTTCAGACAGCAATAGCTGGTTCTCTGATGGAACACCATTTGCCAGTTGAACCAATTAAATCCTGGCCAGTTGGCAACCCTACGACACCCGACACTAGCAACGAAACAGGCAAGCTACTTCCAAAGCCTTGCATTAGTCAAGAAGAAAAAAAAAATAATGTCATCTCGTTGCAAACTGGCAAGTTTAGGTCGATGCATATCAAGACACCTTCCTGTCCAAACAGCAGCCGGTCTTAGTTGCCGTCTGTATGTTTTGATGGTCAGACAGTGGCTCGTTCATTCCCATGAAACAAATGGTAGAAGTTCTTTAACAAGTGGCAGCCAAATGTATCCCTGCACATATGTGACAGTGAACACACGTACAGCCTGCATGAGCGTGCATCATCTGTCTCTAACCAATCATTTACTTAAAAGGGGAGGGGGCAAGGACCGGTACCTGCATAAATGCGGGATTTAAACTGTCTATTCAGCTGCACACACATTGAATGCAATGCTAAGAATGCATGGAAAAAGAAAAATCATACACACAAGCATGCTGGCCCTGCCCACAGCGAAGTGCAATTGCCTGCTTGCGGGTATGGGTTGATGTACATTGGATGTATGCGTGCACAGGTTCCTTCCCTATGATCGGGGATGCTGCTTTTTCAAACACACTCAATCCCAGGGAAGGAGCCTCTATGCACACGCTCTGTGGTCCCAAGTTGGCAATCATGGGGGGGGGGGAAGCATGCCGATGCCCGCTCCCCTTCTTTGCACGTCGATTCTAGTGTGTGTAAATGTTGCAAGTGTACACTTATTGTACGAGCATTCACTGTAACATGTGTACAGCGCTTGTATCCAGCCAACAAGCATGGGACAGCGATCAAATACGCAAGGGCTAATACTTCTGCAAGCACGCATCCTCTTCTTCCATACGATTAGTCTTAAAATTAAGGACTGCTATTGGCAGAGACGGTCATGCTAATAAAGGCCGTGCAATGTGGTTAGCAAAAGAGGCTGCAAAGAGGATTCTATTAATAGACTCTGGGGGAGGGGGGTACATGTTCACCGATTGCATTTGAACGAGTGCTACTAGACCACGTGGAGTATGGGGATCTCCACCCCATGCTGGTAATTCTATGCTTGTCGCCAACTGTTGTTGTTTTTTCTTGTCAAATTTGGTCCAAAGGCAGAATACAAAGATGGGAATGCTTGGCAGGAGCCCACGCAGAGCCAGATTCTCCAGGCGAGACTGAACTCTAAATTGGAAGTGTCGATTATTTTCTGCATTATATATAAAATATGTTCTGGGTACAGCTTCCACCAAAGTCTCCTTTTCAAGAAACCATGGTTCAGACGTTATATACAAACCAGAGTTTGCTCATGACAGTTTACTGTGGAGTTCCCATGATTCCATCCCTCCCTCCCTCTCTCTCTTCCCATCACACAATATACCAAGCATGAAGGTGGAAGTCTTCAATTAACTCTAATCTTCACAATGCCCAAATGTGAGCTTCTCAATAAATGGAGGGGATTTTTTGAGCATCTCTTGAGCAAACTTCCAAATTCTTCATAACATCTGAATTGAGTCATAAAGATGCAACACAAATTTTGGCCTAAAGCTAATATAAACTGAATGTGAAAGTTGGACAAGCTTCTAAGTAATTTCAAGGGAAGCCAAAAGACATTTGCTACATTCCTCAGTAGGATTTCACACATCCAGCAGTGATGAGGTTTAAACATGGCGCTTGTATGGACTGGCACTTCCATAAGCTAAGCTAGCTATTAAAAGGACACTAGAGCAGAAGACTGCATCTCTATAGGAGGTGGAGATATGGAAGGGCTGATGGATACCATAAACAGGTATATGTGGACCTAAAACCTACATCAAATATCTTCTCTCTCAGCTGACTTTCATGTGATGAGGAAAAGATCTAAGAACAGAAACTGAGCTACTCAAAAAGATGCAACTTAAGTAAGTATGACAACTGCGAGAGAAAAAAAAATCTGCTTGCGGAACTAAGTAGGCCAAAATCCATGATCAGTAGGGTTGCCAGGTCCCTCAAAGTCCCGAGCGTGATGACGTCACTCAGAAGTGGTGTCATCACATTGGGGAGCAGAGGCTCCCGCCTCTCCCCAGCAACGTCTAAAGGGTATTTTAAAACCCTATGGGGGAGATGTGGGGGGAAGGCTGCGCACGCCTCTCACCAGCAGTGTCTAAGGGTCCCTTTAAACCCTGTTGGGGAGAGATGGGGGGAGGCCGGGTGGTTGGTCCTGGGGGCGGGGTTCCCCCTGCCCATCAGCTAGCTGGTGGGCAGGAAGGAGCCTCTCCAAATTGGGCAACCCCTGCCAAACCGGGGGGGGGGGAGGGGTCTGGCAAGCTCTATGAGATCACTGCCTCAAGAAGTAGTGGTGGCTACAAGCATAGGCAGCGTCAAGAGGGGATCAAATAAACATATGGAGCAGAGGTCCATCAACGGCTATTAGCCACAAGGTAGAGATGGAACACTCTGTCTGGGGCAGTGATGCTCTGTATTCTTGGAGCTTGGGAGGCAACAGTGGGAGGGCTTCTAGTGTCCTGGCCCCACTGCTGGACCTCCAGCGTGTTGTACTAGATAGGCCACTGGCCTGATCCAGCATGGCTTCTCTTATGTTCTTAGTTGCAAAGCAAAGGGGAAACTGGAAGCTTATGGGTGAAGTTCAGCATGATCATGGATCTGGTGCCTCCTCAGACTCCAGTACTAAACATCTGAATCATTAACACAGCATTCCTAGTCAGATCTCTAACATACTAGCGGGCTGGCAAAACTAGCTATCACAGCACCTTTCAGCCATTCACAACCAGCACCGACACCAAACAGGTTCAGGCAGGCAGGCAACCAGGCCCACTGGGCCAGTACAAACCCTAATCCATTCTCTGTACTTCCCAGTTGGCACTTAGGAGGGTGGATTAAGAACCAGAGGACTGAGAGCATGGTCTTTACTGGGGAAGCGGAAAGTTCTCTTGGCTAAAACAGGGCTCACTGCAGGGCTACTGCAGTTGTAGAAGGGATTCGTGGTGCACGGATGTTAACGACAGAATTCAGAGGACCCCTGAATAAAAAGAACTATAACCGCTCATTTGATTTGTGTCACACAAGCTACAAGGGCAGCAGGTGACACGGTAGTATTTCTTGGCATTTATGGAATTGGGGTTGCTAGGTCCCCCTTGGCCACCGGTGAGAGGCAGGGAGTTGTCAGCTCCAGGTTTGGAAGCTCCTGGAAATTTGAGGGTAGAGCCTGGGGAAGACAGAGACCTCAGTGGGGTATACAAGTATATGCTTGTAGATGGGCAGAAGTCCATTAGTGACTGTTAGCCACAAGGTATAGATAGGTACTCTCAGTCTGGGGCAAGTGATGCTCTGTATTCTTGGTGCTTGGGGGTGGGGGGGACAACAGTGGGAGGGCTTCTAGTGTCCTGGCCCCACTGCTGGACCTCCTGATGGCACCTGGTATTTTTGGCCACTGTGTGACAGAGTGTTGGAGTGGATGGGCCACTGGCCTGATCCAACGCTGGCTTCTCTTATGTTCTTATAATGCTATAGAGTCCACACTCCAAAGCATCCATTTTCCCCAGGGGAATTAATATCTGTAGTCTGGAGATCAGCTGTAAGTCCGAGAGATCCCCCTCAGGCTCTACCTGGAAGCTGGCATCGCTAGCCAAGACCAATCTAATCACTGGCCCTAATTCCTTACTGGGGGGGTGGGGACGACTGCATTTTGAGCCATACAAAATCAGATGAAATAGACTGAATTTCCCTTCTCTTTTTGTCCCACAGGGACTGCAAACAGGAATATACATATTTTCACTGAAAGCCCAGTGCAACTTTCCCGCTGGCCAGAAGAGGAGGCTGTTATCCCGAGCATTCAGCTTCCCTGGAGATACATTACTATCCCTTACTAAAAAGACCTTGTGTCTGATTTTGTTGTTTCATTCTAGGATTCTAACACTTTGATGCATGGAGAATTCAGGAAGCTGGGACTTAATCTCTGCCCCTGGTGCCATGTACAGGCAAAGAAACCGAAACATGCAGGAAATATTCCTTCAGCCCTTGCTATACTCCTGACTTCTTTATACTTCCTGCATAAGGATTTATATTCTTTTTATACACCAAATGTGCCCTCCCTTGGTTAAAAAAGGGAAAAATCCAGATCACCTTAGGCAGCCCCAAGGAAGGAGATGGACATAGAGGAATATCCTGTTCCTCAGAAAGGTTCATACATATCTATGTGCTAAGGATGCAATTCCTTCGATGTCACACAGTTTACATGGTTAGTCATCGTGATTTTCGGTTCTGTAACAGATTGTTTATATTAATTTTTAATTTTTTTTAAAAATGCTTCAGAAATTAACATTACTATCTTTTAGGGGCCAGGCCAAAACCTTTCTTTTTAACGAGGTTTTTAACCAAAAACTTTTTTTAAAAGCTCTCTTTAGTTCTTGCTTCTAGCCTGAGGACGGTGACATTTTAATTTTTTAAAAAAACACAAAGGTTCATACGCTACTGAGCCAGATGGCATCTGCAATGAGCTCAAACAGTCTATTCACACGAGCAACCTAATGCTGGAAGAAGTGAACCACAAAAGTCTGAAAATCAGTTTTCTTGAGTTGTGGGACACCCTGCAACTGGGAAGTCCCACATGTGGAAGCTCGCCATCTCTTTTGCAAAGTCTCTTCTCACAAGTCTCCTTGCTCATGTGGGTTGATGACTTAGGGCTGCATTCCACATGGCTATTTTGCTAACTGGCTTCCAAACTGGAGTGATATCTTCTTGGAGGATCCAGATGACATTGGGCAATTCTGCATTGGCTTTTCCGTCCATTGTTTGACCAAATCCATGGTGGAACAGAAATTTCCCGCTGCATTACATGCCGCTTTCACTTTCTTTGCTCATTGGATTTTATGATACCTCCTGCATAGATTTATGGCCATTCACTGGTGACTTCGCAGTCAGTACTGTGTTGCCTCGGGGTATTTGAATGTGGTTTTGAGCTGCACCTTTGGTAAAACAACGGATAGAAAAGCCAATGCAGGACCCCCCATTGTCCTCCAATCACACACTTCCTGGGCTTTTCCCTGCTTTGTTACATTCTTTCCCAAACCCGCTTAGCTATGACTTTTCCTAAAAGATCTCAGTGTGTGCATTTTTAAACTCCCAGTCACATTGGCACCATTTTACAGACATCACCCCTCATGCCCGCCACCCCCCACCCCACAGAGGTCTTCTTGCCATTTTTAAGTGATATAGAACCTATTTATCTTTTTTTTAAAAGCCAACAAAACACCCTATGGTGGTATGTGGGGAGGGGGGAACGGTGGATGACTGAGGGAAGTATGGAGAATGCCTCTTTGTGAATGCTCTGTTGCCACTTCACGTGATTCTGGCATCTGTAGAGGCCCCAAAGGGAATCATCACCATGTGAATCCAGCCTAGCAGCATTTCAATGTGCATTATTTAAATGTGCACCAAATGAAATCTCTCCCTGCTGCAGGAAGGCCTCTTTCCCCAGTTTGGACAAGATTTGGAAAACTAGAGAAAGAAAATGGAAGTCACTTGTGCTTCTCTGGAAAATTGATAGTGGCCCGATGGTCTACTCTACTCTAGTAACACCAACCCTAATGTGTAGCGTCCCTTGACCATAGCTCATGAAGGTTTTAAGCAAGCAAAGCTCTTGCCCTGTACTGCTAAGAATATAAGGGAAGCCAATGTTGAATCAGGCCAATGGCCCATCCAGTCCAACATTCTGTGTCACATAGTGGCCAAAACCCAGGTGCCATCAGGAGGTCCCCCAGCAGAGCCAGAACTCCAGAAGCCCTCCCACTGTTGCCACCCAAACTCCAAGTATACAGACCATCACTGCCCCAGACATAGTGTTCTAACTATACCTTGTGGCTAATAGCCACTGATGGACCACTCCCTGAGGTCCTTTTTGTAGGGAGTCTAGGGAGGTCTAATGGACACAGAGAATGCCCTCTAACACTAAGAGAGCATGGAGCAGTCCTGCGCTTGCTCAGTGTCTGATACGGGTTACAATTTTTTAGACAACCTTCAATATGGAACAACTGCTGTTATTCCTTTCTGGCATGTATAACTTTTTAAAACTTTCTTCAAAACTGTAATTCAGCATTCCAAAATGGTGTCCACAAAACAACGCAAACACGTAGACCTAACACAAACCACTGACCTTATTAGACCTCAAGATACCACCTTGAACAAGAGCAGTGACAGCTATTTCTAGAGCAAGGATTTGAAAACCCTTTTACAAATGAAAACACAGCCCTATTACATTTTGCCACAAGGGGTATAGGGAGCTCAAACTATACAGGATGAAAAGACTCTTATCACTTGATAACTTGAATGTCCTAGAAACTGCTACAATCAGAAGGTTAAATTGGTTCTAAATTATTACTGCCGAACAGGAATGGAAAAGAAAATATAATAAAAATGTGGTAGGGGGTTTTTTTCTTCTTCTTATCAAACCGCAAGTTATCTTTGACTTCTTTCAGAAGTACTTTAGAAACATTTTGGTGATATGAACATTTATTTAAATTCAGACAGTTGTCAGGTCACAGACATCTAATTGCCCAAGTAAAAAAAAACCTTTAATTATTTCATAGCTCTGCTCCTAATTTCTGTCTTTAAAGATCTAACTGTGATTAGGTGACGTTCTTTGTGATTTTTCATGGTTCAAAGACCCTCCTTCCTCCAGCTACACGTTCTAGGAGAGAGATTCAAGATACCCAAATCTCTAAGGGGCAGGAATGCCGAACATCATCTACTTGACAGGAATCCCAATTCCTGATCCTGAGTGCGGTCTCTGGACACGAAATTAATGGTCTCGTACGTGATCATTATTTATAAATAGCCCTGGATGTGATTACAAGTGTCTCACGTAACTAGGCACGCGGGGGTAGGGTTCCCAGGTCCCCCTTGGCCACCAAAACTCCTGGGGATTTGCAGATGGAGCCTGGGGGGTGGGGGACAGGGACCTCGGTGGGGCACAATGCCATAGAGTCCACCCTCCAAAGCATCCATTTTCTCCAGGGGAACTGAACTCTTTGCTCTGGAGATGAGCTGTAATTCCAGGGGATCCCCAAGTCCAACCTGGAGGCTGGCATCCCTATGTGACAGGGGGGCAGAGTTAAGGTAAACACTTTAGTTTTCACATTCCCTGACCTCCATGTATTTATGCATAACAATCTTCCTTTTACATTCTTTTGATTACGCTGCCCAATTCCACCCCACAGAACCAAAATCACAACAACTTATCTACGTCTATAGGCTTGTCACTTCCACCTTCAGTACTTGAACCTCTTTGGCTTCAAATGTTTGGGGTTCTTCTTGCAAGTATGTTTTTGCTCATCTTTTAATCTTGCCTTGAAAATAGCGTTTCCCCCGTTGGTTACGTATCTAGCTATCTATGTTAATATGGAACTACTTCCTCCTACTCATTTCTGAAGTGCATAAAAGCCACTTTTTAACCTCCATTAAAAACTACATCTTAGCATTTCCAAATGGCACCCATATCAATGGATGTACGTGACAGAGTCACTTTTTCCTGTCTGGCTTCATCACTGACACCGCATCCATTTGACAAAGCAGGCTCTTGCCTGTAAAAATGTACGCCCCAATACGTCTGCCAGTCTTTAAGGATAGAGGCCTTTGCCTTCCTTGTCTTTTCTTTCTTTTCTTTTTTACTGCAAGAGACTGAGACAACTGTCTTTTCAAAAACTCCAGGGTGCTACTCAACTATTAACTGACTATTACATCTACATATGCCCTACCCTCTTGCCTAGCTATATACACACCACCATTCTAATTTCTTCGTATTGCCTTGCCTATAATCAGACCTGTACCTACCGTATTTTTCGCTCCATAAGACGCACCTGACCATAAGACGCACCTAGCTCCGCTCGGTGCCGTGGCTTGGGCAAAGTGAGGGGGGTTTAAGACGCATGCACTTCCCCCCCACTTTTTTTGGGAGAAAAAGTGAGTCTTGTGGAGCAAAAAATACGGTAATCTGACCCCGAGGACATTTCTCTCTAGATAAATATTCTAGTGACTCATGGCAAAACTACGGGATTGCTAGTCCCATCTCTGCCACATTTCCAAGGTGCACAGGTAAGTTCTGGTTTCTCACTCAGTCACTAGTTGGATGGGAAATGTGGTGGCGAAAAAGGGAAATGAGCGGAAACATCTTTTATGGTGGGTTCAGAAGGGCCGCTGAAATGCAAACCATGAGAAACTCTCAAAAATTGGCTTTTCCGTACAGTAATATCACCAGGGCTCATTTCGTAGCAGGAGCTCCTCTGCATATTAGGCCACACACCCCCGATGTAGCCAATCCTCCAAGAGCTTACAGTAGCCCCTGTAAGAAGAGTTCTGTAAGCTCTTGGAGGATTGGCTACATTAGGGAGGTGTGGCCTAACATGCAAAGGAGCTCCTGCTACGAAATGAGCCCTGAATATCACCCTGAAGTTTCTTAAACCTGTGCCATAGTTTAAGGCTACGTCACTCATTAAAGACAATAGAGCTGTTCTGAGACAGTACCAATTCAGACCGGAGGCAAAATGAATTGCAAGGCTGAATGCTATCCCAGTATGGAAAAAAGCAAACATATCAGCTGACAGTAGACTTGAATTGGTCTCCCTAGCATTTGACTTTTCATTTCTTTGTTATTTCATGTAGAAGAATATTTGGGTATTTATGCCTGCTCTTGCTGTGAAGAGTCTAGAAACTATTTTATTCATTTGCTGTTTGCATCAGCTTTGACTGGCAGCAGCTCTCCTGGGTCTCAGGCAGAGATCTTTCATATCATCTTCCTTCTGACCCGTTTTAAAGCTAGAGACTCCAGGGAATGAACCTGGGGCCTTCCACAACAGGTGCTCTACCACTGAGCCAAAGCCCCTCCCATTAACTAGGTCTAAGAATCCTTGGCAATATGACAGGGTTTATTCACATACAACCTAGGACCTAAATTACCAATAAAATACATTATAGCCACTGCTCATCTAAAAGTGTACATGTAAGGCAGGAAATATATTTAACAATGCATGTATAATATTCATGCTAGAGAGGTGAAATTGGCAGCGGTCTTTCACCAGGAGGAAAAGTGTGTTTGCAACCCCTCGAAGTCTGAAATAGCCCTTAGAAATGCGTGCTTTTTAGATTGCCCATCTCTTCTTTTTGGACAGCTCCTTCCAGAGAATTTTTTGTTTTAAGAGCAATTCCGCAATAACGGTGCTTCAGCTGCCTTCTCCAGACACTGACTTGCTTCATAAAGAACTTTCAATCAAGTCAGAATTTGAAGTTTAATGGAAGGGCATTATCCATTCCTTCTGCTTGGGTATTGTGCCATCTATGCAAACATTGCTAGAAGCCATGAGACGCAACGGGTCACACGAAGGCCTCTTTGATCCACGGAAAAAGATTATTGCTAGGGATTAACCAATACTCTGATGGTTTCCACTGCAGAATAGCAATTGCCACCTTGCACTTTTACAGGAGTAAGCCTGTGCCCAACTGAGCATTATGCTTAGACACAGACATCATTTTGGATACAGAGTGTGTATGTGGGGGAGGGGGACACAGCTACCAGTTGGAGGATAAAACCAGTTTAGAGGTTTTCCCAGTGCTTGAAAAGGGGCTGTGGCTTAGTGCATCAGCTTTGTACACAGAAGGTCCTGGATTCGGTCCCTGCCCATCTGCAGTTACAAAAGGGTGAGGTAGGAGGTAATGTGAAAGACCTCTACCCAGAACACTGAGGAGCTGCTATCTGCTGTAGACAGTATTGACCTTGATAGACTTCAGTCTATCAATGCAGTTTCACATAGGGCTGCCAAGTCAGCCCGGGGGGCGGGGGATCCCCCGCTACAGGGGTTCCCGATCTGCCGGCCAGCATTCGGCCGGTGGGGGAAACCCCGCCCATGAAGTCGTCCAGCCTGGACGACTTCCCACACGTAATGGCATCACTCGGAAGTGATGTCAGCACGTTGGTGGCGTTGCCAGAGCGTCGCCCTGGCAACGCCCCCAACGTGCTGACCTCACTTCTGGTGATGTCAGCCAGTGCGCGCGCGAACTCCCCCCCGCCGGTAAGTGCACCGGACTTGGCAACCCTAGTTTCACATGAGTGTTCACACATGACCTCAAAGCAGAGGCTGGAAGCAGAAACGCTTCCCTTTTACAGCACCTACAAGCCAAACTAGACTTTACAGTGGCCACAGGACCTTCCCACGGCCAGTCATGCCATTTGAAGAAGTTGTGGATATTTTAAAAGGCTGCGAGGGCCTGATCCTGGTTGGGCCCAAAATGCAGTGGGACCAGACAATCTTGTTTTCCCCTTGCATGCCCTTGCAATTGCCGAACAGCCCCCCCCCCCGGTAAGACCTGGGGACGCCATAATGTCTAGTTTTGGCCCTAAATGCCAGTCCAAGTATTTTTCCATCCCATACAATCTGTCTACAGTACCAACACCACAATGAGCCAACTCCTCTCCCCAGTGAAAGAATGGCTCCTCTCTTTCAATCAACTCCTCGCTTTAGCAAAGGAAGAAACAGCAGAACGACTATTGGCGGGCGCCTCCCAGGACAACAGTAACTTTGGCTCTTCTCACTTCTCTTCTGCACTCAGAATATGCGTACGGAAGCTCTTAAGGCCCCCTCGGTGTCCATTTAGGTAAAGGTAAAGGTTTCCCTTGCTCGAAAGCAAGTCGAATCCGACTCTAGGGGACGGTGCTCATCTCCGTTTCCAAGCCGAAGAGCCAGCGCTGTCTGAAGACTATTTCTGCATGGAACACTGTTACCTTCCCGCCGAGGCGGTAACTATTTATCTACTCGCAATTTCTTGCTTTTGAACTGCTAGGTTGGCAGGAGCTGGGACCAGAGACGGGAGCTCACTCCATCATGTGGCACTTGGGTCTCGAACCGCCGAGCTACCGACCTTCCGGTCTGCAACTCAGCATCTTAACCTCTGAGCCACCATTTACATGTCTTCTAAAGCCATAAGTACACCATTAATATATCGTTCCACTTCCCCGTGGTTTCATTCAAAATAATACTCCACCGAACACAACAGAAGTGAACTGAAATGCACTGCACGGTTGTTTCTGTGATTTCGTTCACTGCAAGGAAAGCTCTGGACAAAGGAACAAGAATCCTGCTAGGGGCATCCTAAAATGTTGGAGGAAACCTAGGGACCCTCTACAGGGCCTCAGGCATGACCCAGGATGAATGCAACGTTGAAAGCAAAGGAGTAAACCATTTTTAATTTCTCCCATTGCTTTAATTTGCTATTAGAGTTGTTTACTATAACAAATATATCCGTCCATTCCCCCCGCCCCCCAAAGTATATCCTTTCTCCCTTCTCTGGTTACATATGGAACCGTGGACTACTCTACCAGCCAAATGAGCACATGGCTACCAAACTCCATTCAAGGATGCTGAGGTCTCGCGGCAGAATTGAGAAGGAATTAGGGTCTGTCTATTTATTTTGAACATTTTTATGCCGCCTTTCCACCGAAGCAGGGTCCCCAAGGTGGCAAACATGAAAAGTATTAAAAACATATGAACGGCATTTAAAACAATATGTATAAATAATTCAGCCTAAACATAGAAAGATCGAAGTAACACAACGCAAAAAAGCAGGGAGGAGGGCCAATAACAGTTGCTAACTGGTTTTTGCAGCAACGGTTCTCGTGCCTTTTAACAGCCCCATAACAGGCAGAAATCCATCAGGTTTGTCATTCCTGGGGAAGCCTGCTTGAACCACTGCCTGTTATGCAGCTGAAAAGGCCTGTTAGGACAAAGCTGTTGGCGTGCACATTTTTTATTTCGGTGTGTGAATTACTTCTTCCCACCCCCCACCCCCCAAATGCTATATGGAGTTTCGACTAGAATGAATATGGGTTCTCCTGAAAACTGATTTTAAAGGCAATGGCTCTCTTCCCATTGGAATGCCTCTTGATGCGAGCCCATCAGAAGACTGTGGATTTAATTTCACTTTTTTTGCTGGAGCCCCTTAAGAAGCCTTGGCGGGCTGATGACCAGTAACACATACCTTTTGATGAGGGATCACCGGCATAGGAGAGTCAATTCTTGGGCTGGTGGCTGGAATTGGAATCGGGCGCTTTGATCTACAGGAAGTGTGAGAGGGGGAAAAAACATTGTTATTGATTTGCTGGGAGTTCTGGATTTGTATAAATGCACCCCAAAAGACTGATTAGAACATTGACACTATCCCCCCTTACCCCTCAATCCATTTTCCAGTTTTGGACGCCATTTTTCCCTTGGATCCCATACACGCAGAAGCCAACATTCTGTTATGCGCTAGTGTGACCAGCAGACCCAAGATGGCGCTAGGAGGATTTAAGGAATGGGGTGTAGAGATGGGTGTAAGCTTCCTTCTCTACGACTGGAGTCAGTAGGGACTGGGAACAGCTCCTTCCACCCTGTGATGGGACCTCTCTTTTATTTTCTTCGCTTAGGTGTGATTTAGTTTTAAATTTCTTGTTGTTTCTTTCTCTCACTCCAAGTATCTATCGCTGCCACCAGGAATCTAATTCCAGTCTTAATTAACCTTTCCCACAGTACTGTGCCCAAGCTCTAAGGCTTCTTTGCTGGACTATGTGGTTCTGAGGAGAAGACTCTGGGTTAACAAAAAATACGATGAAACTTTATTGGTAAAAGAAGCGTATTGGTTACAAGATGTTTTGTTAGATTGCTCAGTAAAATCTTTCCCTTTTTACTCGGGTCTCTGTCAGCTTTTTCCCTCACACTCTTAAAATACTCTGACTATATTAGATTTTTCCTAATATGCCCCTTTAGGTATATTTTCTTCCTCCTTGAGAATCTTAATGCCTTTCACAGCACTTCTATATGATTCTAGTTAGAAGACTTTCTCTCAGACTCTGTAGAGTGACCACAACTGACAGCTGCTGACTTCAGACCTCAAACTTCAGACGGAACACTCTGCCTTCTCTCTCTCCACACACACACACATACACACACACACCCCTCTCCTAGCTCCGTCCACACACTCTCAGTCACCAACCAATCACCTCGCTCACACATCCCCCTCTTTCACCCCACCCCGTTCTTCTGACACTTACCAACCACTTAAAGAAACATACACTTATAACTTGAAATCAATACACACCCACTTCATTTGCTTTTGCTACGGAGAAACACGGGATGTGATAAGGACCTGCTATCCTCTGGGCAGCCTAGATCTTTCTGATTCTGCAGGGTATGGTGAGGCTGTCTATACACATGAGGATGCAATACACAAACTCTAGATCAAATCAAGCTTGAACACACACACCGAAGCTAAAATGATCAAACTGAGGCTATTGTACTTCGGTCACATCATGAGAAGACAAAGAGTCACTGAAAAAGACACTAATGCTAGGAAAAATTGAAGGCAGCAGGAAAAGAGAATGATCCCCAATGTGATTTCAAAAAGGATGACTCCCTTTCCCATATGAGATTGGAATGCCCTCATTATAACTCTCATCACAAGTTATGGATTGCCCCAGTCTTAACTAAATTACCTTCTACTGTATCAAAAGACAAAATAGTCCCCTATCTGTTGGTGGATAGGGACCCAGGGACTACTCTGGCTGTGGCCAAGTATCTCTCCACCATATTTTCCTTCTATATATATAAAAGATAGTCCCCTCACCACAAAATCAACACCCAAGCCAAACTACTGGACCTAGAAGCACGAAATTCGGGGAGAGCGCTCCTACCATGATGTAGATGCTTACTAAGAAGGGATTTTTAGAAATTCGAGCCCCTAAGGGGGTTGAAAGGGGTAAAATGGGCTCCCCCCATCGCTTCCTATATGGCTGCCAGGCTACTGCCTCCTTGCACCCCCCACTCGCTGACTGGTTGGCAGTAGAACTCAGCATTCTGAGGTAAAAACAGTTATAGGAGACTGCAGAAAGCTAACGACAGTTGAGGAAATCAGGAATGGCCAACCACCTGTGACATGCAGCAATGCTACTGGCCCAGCCTCCTCGATGCTTTCAAACATGCTCCCCCATTTCCTACATCTGACAAGTGGCTGTCTGTCAGGTGCAGCAGTGGGTGCAGGGTGCTTAAAGCCATCAGAAAGCCCACCCCAGCAGTAATGCCTTAGCAATCTTGCCAGCCCAGCCTCCACAGTGGCTTGCAATACCCCTCCCCCGCCCACACTAGACAAGCAGCTGCCTGTCAGGAGAGAGGGTGGGATGCTTACAGGTGTTGGGGAGGTTTGCTCAGCAGGATTACCTTAGTGCTGCTGCTGGCCCAGCCTCCCTAATGCCTTTAAACACAACCCCCCTTATATCACACAGGTGGGTGTTTGTCATGTGTAGGAACAAGGCCAGGGTACTTTAATCCATCAGGGACGCCACCCCAGCAGGATCACCTTCATGAGGCTGTTGGCCCAGCCTCACCAATGGCATTAGCCACACTCCCACCCACTATGGAAATACACCCCAAATTTGTAGAAAAGTGGTTTTGTTTATTAGGTTATTTCTCACAATGTGGGTTCTAGAAAATTGATTCATATGAACTTGCTTAACAGCTGATTGCTTGCATGGTGTTCTGGCTATGTAGTTATGTCCCACTTCTTAAATGTAACATAAATGATAAGCATTTTTGTAAAAGGGGGGTAATGCCCTCCCCCCCAAATTCAATGCCCAAGCCAAATCCTTGCACCAAGAAACCCAAAATAAGGGGAGTGCATTCCTACCATGATGTCAACCCCCCCATGAAGAGATTTTTGAGAAACATGACCCCTAAGGGGGTAAAAAAGGGGCAAAATATGTTCCCCCAGTTGTTTTCCATGTGTCTGGCAGGCTGCTGCCTCCTTGTCCCTCCCCCCCCCCATTGGACAACTGTGTAGCTCAGAGTTCTGCTTGCACCCACCTCCCTCTGATAGCTCTGCTGTGGATCTCTGTGTTCTGAGGTAAAAACACAATTAAAAGAGACTGCAGACAGTTGAGGACAGTTACAGAAATCAGTGATTCAAGACTCCTGAATAGACATTTCTTATAACAGCCAGCATGGCAATTGAGTTTGTAAATGTTCATGGGGAGACAGTAAAAGACCTTTCTAGAAGTCATTTCAATGTGTGCCTCCCTCATGAGCCTGAAGAAATGTCCACCACATCACCATTCCCTCAGACCAACTCCCCCTCACACCTCTCAACTCTTACTGCCCCAAGAAAGCTCCTGGCAAATGTCGAGCCAGATACACCAATGCTACAAGGAGGAGGCAACTTAGGAATGCAGCAAAGACATTTGCACATAGTACTCCTGCGGTGCACTGAGCTGCACAGGCCAGGTACCATCAAGATCACCCTGAGGTACTCAGAACAGCACAGTCTCCATATGAGCAAAACAATCCAGGAACACAAGTAGAGAACAGCTCTGACAGAACTATGGGGTGCCCAAGGTCATCCAGCAGCTGCAAGTCGAGGAGTGGGGAATCCCACAAGTAGAGAGGCCATCACTTTCGTGGAAGGTGGCAGGAGTTGTCTTAACAGACGACTGCTTCTTACATGGACAGTTCCATGTTGCCTGCTCCAGAGTGAGCTCACCAAGCAGCCCGGTGATCCCAGCACCTGAGGGCAAAACCACCAGTGTGGTCTAGAGAGAGGTCCTTCAACAGAGAGAAAAACCAGTACGCCTGTCTCACTTCATTTTTTTACACTACAATCTTCTCCATTAGAATTCCTACAACAAATGCTACATTTCAAACTTCACCTCATCAGTATTACAACTGGATTTACGGAACTTAAATCCAGTAGTGAAGCACGGGTATCAGGCTAATAAAGAAATAAAGACTCCTTATCTGCTGCTCAGGATCACTGGATCAAAGGAGCTTGAGAGAAAGGAAAGAGGGAGATCCACCATGGGATGGATTGACTCAGTCATGGAAGTTTGCTGTGGCATCTGCTTGGCATGCAGAAGGTCCCAGGTTCAATCCCTGGTACCTCCAGTTTTTTTTAAAAAAAGATCTGGTGGTTGGTGATGCGGAAGTCCTCTGTCTGAGACCTTAGAGCAGGGGCGTCGAACTCATTTGTTATGAGGGCCGGATCTGACATAAATGAGACCTTGTTGGGCCGGGCCATGTGTGGCCTAAAATGCAATGCCAGGTAGCAGAGATATAAACTTTATAAAGGACACAAACACAAAGCGTTTTTTTTTTTACTTAAAATAAAAACATGCTTAAAAGATTAGTACACTTGCAATATTTTGTTAATTTAACAGTATCTAATAACTGATACCTCTTGCTCTAAATTATTGCATCAAAACGTCTGTGCTGTTGCAATCTTGAGTATGCTGTTCAGGTGTATGTCTGTAAGCTGGAAACCTACTTTTGATTTACTGACATTCACCACAGAAATCTCATGCTCAGAGTTCGGAGTCTAGGACCCAGGGGAAAACATGAAATGGCTGAGCGACTGAGAGAGTCTGGCGAAGCAAGCTATGATGCAGCAGCAGCAACAGAACTGGAAGCAGGAGATGGCCAGTTCCAGTGCGGGCCTGACTGAAGCCCTCTGGGTGCCTGATCCGGCGCCCGGGCCACATGTTTGACACCCCTGCCTTAGACAGCGACTGCCAGTCTGAGTAGACAGTACTGACTTTGATGGACCCAGGATCTGATTCAGTAAAAGGCAGTTTCATGTGTTCAGGTATTCAAGACCTGAAGCAAAGCTGTTAACCACAGGACATTTGGGCATTCATTAATTCATAGAGTTGACTTGCTGGCATTTCACACACACACACACACACACACAATATGGAAGTCCTGCTTTGGCACACACCTTGTCCATCATGATGGAAAGTATCTTGTCAGTATGAAATAAAACACCATTTCTAGATTTCAGGCACACTGCACACGATAAACCTCTGGCCGCACTGTTAATGGTCTCTCATCCAAATACTGATCCTGCTTAGCTTCCAAGATCTGATGAGAACAGGCTATATCATGCCATTCCACATTCCCTTAAATCTGATGCCAGGGATTCTAAAAAAAACCCCTAACTATTCATATGGTCACAGGCATCAGTGCAAGTGACATCAGCAAGCCGGTATGTTACATACCTGGGACGTGGATTCCCGGCATGCTTGGGCTGCACACATGCAGACACCAGTAACTCATTTCCCAAAGAATACCATGAGGCTGAGCATGTGGGATGCATGGATACCTTTTACTTACATGCCAAGAGACAGAACTAAGCCAAAGCCAAGTGCTCAGGGCTGACACTCATTGCGCCTAGGGAGCATCATCCTGCTTCCTACAGCGGGATCCTAGGCTTAGCCCTACTTGACAGGACTGCTGATGGGATTGCACACGGGTTCCGTCCACAGCCAGAAGCCACCTGGTGCTTGTGCCCCCAGAAGCCACACTGACCAGCACAGCACAGATCATGACTATGGCCCCCCCTCCCAATGCGGGACTCTGTAAGCTGCACAGCATGTTGTCACAGAGACTGGCATTGTACAAACATAAGGGAAGCCATGTTAGATCAGGCCAATGACCCATCCAGTCCAACACGCTGTGTCACACAGTGGCCAGAACACAGGTGCCACCAGGAGGTCCACCAGAATTCCAGATGCCTTCCCACGGTTGCCTCCCAAGCACCAAGAATACAGAGCATCACTGCCCCAGACAGAGTGTTCCATCTATACCTTGTGGCTAATAGCCACTGATGGACCTCTGCTCCATAGGTTTATCCAATCCCTTCCTGAAGCTGGTGAAAGGCCCACCACTGCACAGTTGTTGTGTTTGACAACGTCCACCGCATGAGCCAGGACACTACGTAAATGAATCTCTTTGTCCCGATCAGAGGCTACTGTTTATTCACAACTTGTCTACAGGAGCACAAGTGCACTGAAGTAGTAAAAGAGATATTCTATCAGGTCACATCAGAATGAGGTGAATCTAACACCATAAGGTAAACTGTCCCACTTCAAACAGCAAAAGTTGCATGAATGAATGAGTTATTCATTATGGACAAAGACCAACTCAGAAGTAAATACAATAGCAGCAATGATACAATTTATGTAGCTTTTTAATGTATTAAAATAAACAGAATAGGGCTCCAGCAGCCGCACAAAATCTAGCCACTTTATCTGTGATCCAAGGCTCATGGTCCCAGAGAAGGAAGGCCATATATGATTCCTCAGACCAGCCTGAATTTTTCAAAAGAACAAGAGTAATACAATCATGTCCAAGATTGCAATAAAAAGAGCAATACAGTAGGACATTTATACACAAGGAAGATGCTTACCTGTTTTTAAATGACTTTTTACATGCTTTCAATTTTATAATTTTGTGTTTGCTGTAGTTTGCGTTCCCTTTTCTGCGTACTAATTGTAATGGCCTCTAACCTACACTATAAATGCTACCTACCTACCTAGGCAATAGGTACTTGCCCAATAGGACTTGCCCAAAGTTTCAGCTTCCCCACTTTCAGAAGGGCATGCGCATTCCTGGAACACTTTCACAAAGGCATGCACATTCCTGGAACACTTTCACAAGGGCATGCATATTTTTGGAACAGTACTGCATGATTTATTTATTTAGTTAGTTAGACTTATATCCTACCCTCCCCACATTGTAGGCTCAGGGCGGGTACCAACATCTATATCTGCAATCAATGCAGATTTACAAATTAAAACATCTTTCCTTATATATAATTCAGTAGTGGGGTGACACATTCTGAACATTCCACATGCTCCTAAATCAGTTGGCTCCATGATGTGTCACTCAGAAGCTGCCCCTATCCACTGGCTGTGTTGCCTGAGTCCCACCAACAGTATGCTCCATCAACCATTGGCCCGTCAGCCGCTACTCAAGAGTATTCATGTGCCATTGGCCGGGTGCTGGGTCTGCTCCTCTTCCCTGCCCACTCCAGCCACTGTTCCCTGTCAGAATTACTGGGTCTCTCTCCTGATGAAGACATTTCGCCTCCTTGGCTCCTCTTTGGGATTAACTTTCCCCTCAGTGACTGTTGGTAACTTTCTACCTGCACAGCAGGGTATATACAGCTCATTTATCAAATTTTTGCTTCATCTCACCAGAGTTTGGTGTACTAATTAAGTGTGCGGACTCTAATCTGGGAGAACTGGGTTTGATTCCCCACTCCTCGACTTGCAGCTGCTGGATGACCTTGGGCAACCCATAGTTCTGTCAGAGCTGTTCTTGAAAAAGCAGTTCTTTCAGAGGTCTCTCAGCCCCACCTACCTCACAGGGTATCTGTTGTGGGGAGGGGAAGGGAAGTGAGTTTGTAAGCCACTCTGAGAGTCCGAGTGAAGGGTGGGGTATAAATCCAATCTCTTCCTCCGCCTCCTCCTCCTCCTCCTCTTCCTCCTCTTCTTCCGTAGGACTGATTTTGCCCCTCAAGTTGTCTTAAAGCCCACAGGTTGCTGTAACCCATTCCACACCTCATTGGCCATTGCAAATTCTCTGGAAACACTCTTTGGATGTTCGCTTCTTAAAGCATTTCAAACATGCCACATTAAACACAAAGGCTATACCAGTCGCTCAGCCTTGAACATCTGCGGCAATGGCGTTTACCACTCAACAAGAAAACTCACTGCAGAAGGTATACAATGGAATTGGAAAGGAGGGCAGCAGAGGTGAAATCCCTCAGGGAAGAACAAGAAAGAGCCGCAGTAATTTACACCGGGGCCACGCTCTCTCTCAAGGGCTCCTCTCTCAGTTCACGGACACAGGTCCCTGAAGCTCCTTCTCGCACAGCAACGGGTCAGATCTGAACACATAAATCCATGCGTCTTTTCAAAGTAAAAGAACGGATGTTTTATGAACTGTTTATTGCACACAGTGGGGAAAGTTTATATCAGACAGCTGTGAGATTTATGGATACAGATCTTTTGCTCATATGGCAGGTTTCGGGATTGGGATCTGGGATTTTTCAGGAATCCCTTAATTTTTGAGTCCAATAGACCCGAACCAAAAAAATACCAGGGGAGGAAATTGCACACCCCTATCCAGAACTTCCTTACTGGGGGAAATCTTAACCTGATGAGAATCTCATTCTCTTACATACCTTCCAGACGTAACTTCTGCTCCAGGTTTCCCAGCATTTATTCAGTGTGGTACCTTCCTAACATTCACAATCTGCCTCCACTCCTCTGGGCTCATATGATCACATATGCCGCCAAGTCACAGCCAACTAATGGCTACCCTGTACAAGAGACGTTCAAAGGCGGTTTGCTGTTACCTTCCTCTGCATAGCTCCCCTAGACTTCCATAGTGGTCTCCCAACTAAGAACTAACCAGGGCCAGCCCAGCTCAGCTTCCAACATGTGATGAAACCAGGCTAGACTGGGTTATCTGGGTCAGGAACAAACATGTACCTCATAAGAACAACATAAGACCACAAGAGAAGCCAATATTGGATCAGGCCAAAGGCCCACCCAGTCCAACACTCTGTCACACAGTGGCCAAAAATACCAGGTGCCATCAGGAGGTCCAGCAGTGGGGCCAGGACACTAGAAGCCCTCCCACTGTTGCCCCCCCAAGCACCAAGAATACAGAGCATCACTGGCCCCAGAACGAGAGTTCCTATCTATACTTTGTGGCTAATAGCCACTGAGGGACCTCTGCTCCATATCTATATATCTAATTCCCAAGTACCCTCCCCCGTGCGAATACCTAAATCCGCGCGGGGGGGCACTTGGGGGGTGGGGTTTCTACACATGGGGGGCACTCCCCCCATGTGCAGAAAAATCCTAAATGTTTAAAAAACTTTTCGGGGGATCTTTAAATCCCCCGAAAAGTTAAAGCGTTCTCCGCGCGTGCGCAGAGAACGCTGTGGCCGCTGTAGGGGAGGGGGTGGGAAGCGGCGTGACGAGGACTCGCCGCCGCCATTTGCGGGGGGGGGAGGGAGGGAAGAGCCTCGGCGGGTGGCAGGTCTCTATGCCCCCGCCACTGTTTTGAAAGCAGGGAGGGAGGGGGGGAAGCCTCAGTGGACGGCGGGTGTCCCTGCCGCCGCCGCCGCCGCCATTTTGAAGGCGGGGGGAAGCCTCAGCAGACAGCGGTCTCCCTGCCACTGCCACCTTACAGGGGGGGAGCCTTGGCAGGCGGCTGTCTCCCTGCCGCCGCCGTCGTTTTGAAGGCGGGGGGGGGAAGCTGCCTGGAGGGGGACGGGGGAAGGAGCTGTCAGCTTCTCCCCCCCCCACGAATATCGCGGGGGGCCCCTTGTGTTTATCTAATTCCCTCTTGAAGCCGTCCATGCTTGTAGCCGCCACCACCTCCTGTGGCAGTGAATTCCACGTGTCGATCACTCTTTGGGTGAAGAAGTACTTCCGTTTATCTGTTCTAACCCGACTGCTCAGAGATTTCATGGAGTGCCCACGAGTTCTTGTGTTATGAGAAAGGGAGAAAAGGGCCTCTTTCTCTACCTGCTCACACCCCAATCCAAAGTCTGAGTATCACAGACCATGGCTGAAAAATATGCTGACTAGCCATTACACACAAAATGACAACTGCTGTGCTGGCGCACGAGCTACGACTGCTGAAACGGAATGATATTTTCAGTTGCAGCCTCAGAGAGGCAAAGCAGTCCCATGGACAGGATTCATCCTGGATCACAGGTCCCTACATAAAGTTTGCATTAGGTTTGCCTGAGAATCCCACAGGAGTTGGGATTTCCGCCCATTAAATAAAGCTTGGACAGGCCTTCAATTTAGATAATATATTTCTATGGAGAAATTGATATACTTCCAGACAAGTGACCTTCCCCTGCTATTCTCCAGTTCTTGTCATGAGTGACAGGCAATGCTCCCACTAAGCCGTGAAGTCTTGTGAGCAAAAATTCTACTTTGTGAGCTACTAGCATTAAAGTTGTGAGTAAGCGATTTGGCTACTGCATAAATTAGTTTGCTCTGGAGCCCTCCTTCCTGAGCTAAGACAAAAATGTGTGAGCCGGAGTCTAAAAAACTGTGAGCTAGATCACACTAACTCAGCTTAGAGGGAACACTGCTCTGGAGCCATCTGTCCTATGCTAAGACAAAAACGTGTGAGCCGGAGGCTAAAAAAACTGTGAGCTAGCTCACACTAACTCAGCTTCGAGGGAACACCGATCACAGGCCCTTTCTGCCACTTGTCTTTTTCCTCGGTTTCTGAGCGCATCTCAGTTTTATGTCCTGCATTCCCTCCTGCTTTGACTGCCGCTTTGTGTCAGGGCTTTCTTCTTGGTCCTGCATTTATTTTAGGGGGATCATTTAATGACGGTCATTTAAGTAACAGGTACAACGAAAGCTTAGGAATACCTCTATTACATCTCAAAAACAGAGCTACCCAGCTACGACTATATATACTTTTTAACCAGCCAGTGGCTCGTTATTTTAATTCAGACAGAAACACTCTCCCCCTGAAATGAGGACTGTCATCATGATCCAGATACGTAAGGTGATTTGAAGCACTTCAGGAGTTTCCTGGCTAGCCCGGGCTAGCCTCGTCTTGTCTGAACTTGGCAGCTAAGCAGGGTTAGCCCTGGTCAGTATTTGGATGGGAGACCACCAAGGAAGCCCAGGGTTGCTATGCAGAGCTGGGCAATGGTCAAACCACCGCTAAAAGCCTCTTGCCTTGAAAACCTCCTAGGGTCACCATAAGTCTGCTGAGACTTGAAGGCAAGAAAAGAAGGCGGTCGTGATCTGACAGCAGAGGGCTCTCATATCGTGACATGCCTTTGATCTCATTTACCTAATAAGCCTAAACAGCTTTCATTCTTGTTTGCCCCAGCGATGGTAACTCATCAAAGCTTTCACTGGGGTGGGGGAAGAATCACATCCTGTGGCTGGATTATTATCCTCTGCTACTCTTTTTAAAAGCCAAAATCAATTGCATTAATACAGTTTTGCATCCCGCTGTGTGCACAAAGTACCCTTTTAATCTAAATAATGCCCTGTTTCGTTCCTAATCATTACATTATCCTTCGTTTAGGTGGGTCACATTTGTCTGTTCGGCAATGGCAGAGCTTGATGGAAATTTTTCCTGAATCTCTCCTTGACGTCTTCCGTTCCCCGCGCACAGTTCCTTGATTCTGAGAGCTCCATGTTAAATCCCGCCTTAGCTTTTAACCAACTGCTTGTACAAATTCGCTGAAACAGACAAAGCTCACGAGAAAGCAAAAAAAGGGAGCGGGCACCACAAGTGGGACCAGCAGGTGGAGTCTCCGGCACTCCAGGAGAGGAGCAGGAAGTCTGTGGGTGGAGCTATGGAACAGGATCTGACCCGCATTCCTGTCTTTTCCAGGATGTGCTGCTGCTTGCTGGGTTCTATGGGCACGACTACAGCAACAAACCGTGAGCCTGAGAAGGTATTATAGTGAGCAGAAGAGAGGCACTGCCCCATAGAGCTCCAGGAGTGAGGAGCCCAGGGGGCGGGCACATGACCAAGCCCCGCCCCCTCCTCGGCTTCTCCGAGCAGTGCAGAGGCGCAGCACCCCGGGGAAAGCCCTGCTAGGGTCTTTACTGATTTTAATGTATTGTTTTAATATTGATAATTTTATCATTGTTCCTTTTATGACTGTGTGCTGCTTTTCCAGAGACTTGCTCAAGGTGGCATATAAATTTTCTAAGTATACAATTTTTTATCTGAGCACATGGCACATAAGTACTGGAGAAATTTCACCAACCCTTCAGCAGCTTCCACCCCATCAGTTTGGTGTAGTGGTCAGGAGTTGGATTCTAATCTGGGAGAACTGGGTTTGATTCCCCACTCCTCCACATGCAGCTGCTGGTGTGACCTTAGGCCAGTCACAAGTTCTCTCAGAGCTGTTCTCTCATGAGCAGTTCTCAAAAGACTTCTCTCAGCCCCACCTACCTCACAGGGTGTCCTGTTGTGGGGAGGGGAAGGGAAAGGGATGGGTGGTGCACATGTCCTGGGTATCTCAAGTCTACTTGAAACTTGGTGGTTTCAAGGGAGCAGGAAGAGAATGAGGGTGTGTTCTTTACGCTTATTTTTATTGCACAGAGTATTGGATGGGGAAGGGAATGGAGGAAGAGCAGGTCAGTTTCACTCACCTGTGGAGTGGAGCCTGAGGGTGGGTGTTACCTTCTGACACACTTCCGGTATGCTAAGGGGTGTGGCATGAGTTATGCAAATGAGTTATGCTAATGAGCTCCTGCACCTCTTTTTCTACGAAATGACCCCTGGCATCGATGTTGCCCTCCAACTAGGACAAGCAAGACAACTTTGCAAGAGCTGAATGGCTAAATCAAAGCAAAGCTCCTTGCAAAAGTTCGTCTCTTTTGCCAGTTAATAAAAGATAAGGGGGATAATGGTCATTTAAAAACATATGTAATGTAAATTTAGAAACTCCTCTATGTACATATGTATGCTCCATCAAACCTCAACTGACTTATGGAAACTGCAACAAGGGGCTCTCGAGGCAAGTGAGAAACAGGGGTGGTCTTTCTCTGCCGAGCCTTCCCTGGTGGCCTCCCATCCAAGTACTGACCCTGCTTAGCTTCTGAGATCGACTGAGATCGGGCTCTACCGTGCCACTTTCCCTTCCAGAAAGTCCTCTATTCACACCTAAAAACAGAGCAGCCCAACCAAGACTGTTTCTGTTTTTTTAATCAGTCCACTTTGTGTTATTTTAATTCAGACTGAAATACCCTTCCCCTGAAATAAGGACAAATTCTCATAACCCCAAACATTTTCAGTACAGCTGCTGGGGAACGTTCGGATGGCCCTCCGCTGCTTGAATGAGGTCTTTTCCAACTGAATGGAAACAGTTGCAAGATGCATTTGACTTCTTAAAAATACCAGAGTGATACCTGAGTCACTCTTGCAACTGGTTCTGCCATACCCCTGAGAGCACTCTATTCTGCTCGCTAACTTAGCTATAGTGTATATTAGGAATGGAACTTTAAGAATCTGAAAGATGCCCCCTGACGAAGCTGCATGTGAAATGCGAAATCATTAAAGGATTTTTCTTTTGCACCAATTGTCTTTTAATCTTCGTCTAACCAAAAAGCACACAATGATCTGTAATGCCGACTGGTTGCCCTGATCCATTACTTCTGGGAAAACAAAGATACATGCCATTATCCAGGTCCAGCAGCACCTTAAAGACCAATAAGATTTCCAGGGTATAAGGTTTTGAGAGTCAGAGCTCCCTTAATCGGATATGTGATGAAGGGCTTACACTAGTAGCCTACTGCTAAGGGAGCCAGCTTGGTGTAAAGAGCAAGCGTGTTGTGGTGGTTAAGAGCGGCTGACTCTAATCTGGAGAACCGGGTTTGATTCCCCACTCCTCCTCCCTGTAAAGGCCAGATGGTGACCATGGGCCAGTCACAGTTCTCTCAGAGCTCTCTCAGCCCCACCTACCTCACAGGGTGTCTGTTGTAGGCAGGGGTCATTTCGTAGAAAAAGAGGTGCAGGAGCTCATTAGCATAACACATTAGCATACCTCATTTGCATATGCCACACCCCCTAACATACCGGAAGTGTGTCAGAAGGCAACACCCACCCCTCAGGCTCCACTCCACAGGTGAGTGAAACTGACCTGCTCTTCCTCCATTCCCTTCCCCATCCAATACTTTGTGCAATAAAAATAAGCGTAAAGAACACACCCTCATTCTCTTCCTGCTCCCTTGAAACCACCAGGTTTCAAGTAGACTTGAGATACCCAGGACATGTGCACCACCCATCCCTTCCCCTTCCCCTCCCCACAACAAGACACCCTGTGAGGTAGGTGGGCCTGAGAGAGGTCTTTTGAGAACTGCTCATGAGAGAACAGCTCTGAGAAAACTTGTGACTGGCCCAAGGTCACAGCAGCAGCTGCATGTGGAGGAGTGGGGAATCAAACCCGGTTCTCCCAGATTAGAGTCCAACTCCTGACCACTACACCAAACTGATAAGGTGGAAGCTGCTGAAGGGTTGGTGAAATTTCTCCAGTACTTATGTGCCATGTGCCCAGATAAAAAATGGTATACTTAGAAAATGTACATGCCACCTTGAGCAAGTCTCTGGAAAAGCAGCACACAGTCATAAAAGGAACAAGGATAAAATTATCAATATTAAAACAAAACATTGAAAACAATAAAGACCCTAGCAGGGCTTTCCCCGGGGCGCTGGGCCTCTGCACTGCTCGGGGATGCCGAGGAGGGGGCGGGGCTTGGTCATGTGCCCACCCCCTGGGCTCCTCACTCCCGGAGCTGCGCTCCTGTGCGCTCCCATTCCAATGGACCCCTGGTTGTAGGGAAAGGAAGGGAAGGTGATTGTAAGACGCTCTGAAACTCCTTCGGGTAGTGAAGGGTGGGGTATAAAGCCAACGCTTCTTTCTTTCTTCTTCTTGTTGGTCTTTAAGGTGCTAACTGGACTCAACCCTTGTTCTTCTATGGCAGCTCAACCTGCGACCCACCTGAAACCACTATCTCGAGAATCACACCTGAGGGCAAAAGAGAGATTTGATCCAATATACTCACCCACCTTTACTTACTTACGTATTAACCACCAAGGAGAGCAATTCTCTTCTAAAGCTGATGGAAACAATCAGGCTTAATGCTGTCAAGTAAACGATCTCAAGGTATGGCAATCAACCCAGCATTTTTGGACGACAGGTTGCCCCCATCGCCAGATAAATAAGCAACCTGCGTGAAGGACACCACGCAAGCACAGAGAGAGAATGCTGGTCTCACAAGCCACATCTTTTATGGCTCTGTTGTGGGAGGTCCCACCCTTCCATCTCCAATATACAGGCCCACACAGGCACAGTCTGCTGCTTAGTTTGTTGATCCATCCGCCCCCCCCGCTCCCCCCCCCCCCCCCCGTGCCTAGCCAGTCGGCCTCAATCAGGAGCAAAAGAGCTCCCTGCGGTGGACACAACCAATAATAATTGCCCTTTCTTTTTTTTGAAAGAGAAAAATGTTTATTTTCCATTCTGTCTGTGCCAAGCCATCAGCTCGGACAGAAGTCCCCCATTAATGCCTACTGTGACCTTTGCACAGTGTCTGGAAAGTCATGTTGCAGATGGAAATTATCTTCAGCGATCCACCCAGGGAAGACATGCCCCAGACACAGACGCTTCTGTGTTTGCATTTTCTTCTAGGTGATATTTTGAGAATGAGATATTGGGAGAGCGATGGACCGTTTGCAAACATTTCTAATACCCAGGTTGGCTCCATGGTGTAATAAATACTCAGTTGCCCTTTAAAGACATGCCACTGATCAATAACACCAGGGCCCTTCCCTGAAATTAGCAAGGAGACAGTGGGTGCTGTGCTCTTGTTAGTGGTGCCCCGCACGCCTCGCTATAATTAACAGTGTTCGTCTGAGGACCAAACTAAACATGATGGGGAGGGGGGAGGAATTCAGATCAGGAAGGGGGTCAAAATGTTTCCACGGCACTGTGCTTGCATCTGCACATGGTTGCACGTTGCACTTTGTGTTACAGCAATTATTCACAAGGGGATTATATTGCTGACACAGAGAAAACCAGCAGCAAATGGTTGCTACAGCATAACCGTACTGCAATATCCAACAACTGGGCTTTCCACACCAGGCTTTTGATCCAGGTTGGTTTCTTGACTGTGCTGCCCGCCCCCCCACCCCAGCACAGAGTATCATTTACCTGTCATTGGTCTCCTGTGTTTTTTCTGTTTTTTTCTTCAGACCACCACAGGAAACACTTGGGGGGGGGGGAACCTGGAGAGCAGCCATACTGTACTTAAGGCAAAGGTAAAACCTACAAAGGTTGTGGTCACACACGCCAGATAAAGCGGGAGGGGGAGGAAGTGAGGCTATTTCCTTCGTAGGAATTTGACCCGCAGTTGCGAGACCACACCTCCCTTTGAAGCTGTGGGTGCAGCCCATCAGTGTGTGATCAGACACAACTGTGGGTAGTTGTTTGGGGGTTTTTTGCTGTTTGTTTCCCATGCGCTTAAATGAGGAATCAAGGAATTGCACCTCCGCACTGAAAGCTCCCTATGGAGTTTGCGATGATGTGCATACTGATGGGGGGGGGGGGGGAACAATGGCATGGAGTCAGGATGGCCTGCTCAGACCATCCTGATGGCATGAGAGCACACTGGAGCAATCAGACAGGGGAAAGTCTGTCCGTGGCCCGGCGCAACCTGTTTACTACTGGATTTTCCCCGGTGTCTTTTAACTCCGCTTCTGCAGCAGAACAGAATGGGATGTCGACGACTGCGGGACGCTTCCCAGATGCTGCTGTCTGATCACTCCCTTTAAACCCACCCGGCATTAGACCTATGTCAGGTCTAATTGTGCGTATGATCACAGCCAAAGTTAAGAAGCCAAGCTGGAGCAAAAACCAAGTATGGAAAGGCCCAACCCACAGATGCAGCCAAAATTTACACGTGTACACCACGGGGTGCAAACTGCTCCATGGAGTCAAACATACTAGTGTTTGTTTTTGGGGAACGGATCCTACTTTACTGCCTGCCTGTCTTGGTTCTGGTCTGTTCCCCCATCTTCAGCCTATATAACCAAATGAATATTACAAAGGTGTCCAAAGTCTCCAGTATACCTTTCTCATAAGGAAACTGAACCTTGTATAAAAGGTTGCCAGGCAAACTTCCTTCTGCTCAGGGAAGTGGGAAGGATAAAGCACTATGTGTGAGTAAAGGGCCATTAAGTCACAACAGACTTGTTGGGGACTCCAGCAAGGGGCTTTTAAAGCAAATGAGAAGCCAAGGTGATCTGCAGTTTGCCTTCCTCTGCAGAGCCTTCCCTGGTGGTCTCCTTTGGAAGTACGGACTCTGCTTAGGTTCCGAGATCTAGCGAGACAGGGCTACACCATGTCACCTTCCCTCCCAGATGAAGCCATACACGGCAGCAATGTATTATATTATTTATTTATTTACATAATTTATGCCCTGCCTTTCTCCCCAATGGGGACCCAAAGCAACTAGATTTTATCTTTCAACATACCGAGAAACCCCCAACAAACTTCCGAGCCACCCTAGTTGTGAAATATGGAGATTAACTGCCTTGGCTGGCCCAGATCGCAGAAGATTCTTCCCGTCTCCTTACATGTTCAACACACATGAACGCATCAAGCTGCGTTATAATGGATCAGACCCTGGGTCCATCAAGGTCAGTATTGTCTACTCAGACTGGCAGCGGCTCTCCAGGCTCTCAGGTCTCTAGTCTTTCACACCACCTACTGCCTGGTCCTTTTAACTGGAGATGCCGGGAATTGAACCTGGCACCTTCTGCATATGAAGCAGATAGTCTGAGATTGAGCCACAACCTCTCTTCATGTTTATGAGCATCTCGCTCTCTCTTTCTCTAACACACACAACACGCCACAGCCCATGCCTCTCAGGCAGGGGTCATTTCGAGCAGGAGCTCGGGGGAGCTCAGCTTCGGGAGTTGGTGCCAGCTGCCCCCCGCCCCGCGGGGGAATGCCTACTTGTGTCATGGCTGCAGCAAAATGACCCCGTCCCCTGGAAAGGTCCTTGTTCCTCCGACCAGCCTACTGAAGGCTTCAGCCACCACTGAAGCTATCCTCCCAAAATAGTGGTATTTCTGAGGCTTGGATTAGTAGCTGTCCCCTCTCTGCCAGCTCTTTCTTTCTTTCTTTCTTTCTTTCTTTCTTTCTTTCTTTCTTTCTTTCTTTCTTTCTCTCTCTCTCTCTCTCTCTCTCTCTCTCTCTCTCTCTCTCTCTCTCCCTCCCTTCTTTCTTTCTTTCCTTCTGACATACTTCCGGTGTTGTCAGGTGGTGTAGCATATGCAAGTAAGTTATGCTAATGAGTTATGCTAACGAGCTCCTGCACCTCTCTTTCTACAAAATGACCCCTGCTCTCTGGGTTTCCTTTCTGCCCATAACCAACTAGGCTCTAATATCATTTAAAGTTATCTTTACAAGACTGGCAATAACATTTAAAGATACCTTTACAAGACCGGCAAAGGTTGCATTATGAAGAATGCATTTTATCATCTGTAAATCTATTCAGTATGTATCAGTATCTGGATGTAGAGGAGTAACTTCAAGATTAGATAACCCTGCAGCCAATGCAGTCCCATTCATGGGAAAGAAGATGTTTGACTGAATAATGAAAAATGAAATCATTTGTGATTAGGGCAAGTTCATCTACTACCACAGTGATGAATGCATGACAGAGCACGGGTACCTTAAATCTGAAGGTCAGTTTAGATGTGTTGAGAGATACAACCGTGAGATGCCAAGCTCCACAGTTAGCAAAGTACAGATTCTGCAGCCCTCACTGTAGTATTGCAGACTGTAGGCATCTTTGTTTGAATCCCTTCCCATTTAAAAAAACTTAAGAACATAAAGCGAGCCCTGTTGGATCACACCAGTGTCCCATAGTCTAGCTTCCTGTTTCGCACAGCAGCAAAGCAGTTGACCCGGAGAGACAACAAAAGGGCACAGAGGCCAAAGCCTTCCCCTGACGTTGCCTCCTGGCACTGGCACAGGGGTTACTGCCTCTGAATGTGGAGGTTCCCTTTAGTCACCCTGGCTAGTAGCCACTGAATAACCTCTCCTCCATGGGTCCTTCTAATCCCATTTTAAAGCTGTCTGTGCCTGTGGCCATCACTATATTCTCTGGGAGTGAATGCCACATTTGACACATTTGCTGAGGGAAGAAATATTTTCTGCCATCCATCCTGAATCTACTGCCCATCAACTTCATTGGATGCCCCTGAATTCTAACATTTGGGGAGTAGGAGAAGAAGCTCTCTCGCTCAGCTCTCTCTCTCTACCCCATGCACAGTTTTATAAACCTCTACTCTGTTACCCAACTTAGTCGACTATTTTCTAAACTAAAAGCTCCCAGAATCTCCAGGCTTTCTTTGTAGGAAAGGTGCTCCACCCCCTTGATAAGAACACAAGAGAAGCCAATGCTGGATCAGGCCAGTGGCCCATCCAGTCCAACACTCTCTCACACAGTGGCCAAAAACACCTGGTATCACCAGGAGGTCCAGCAGCGGGGCCAGGACACTAGAAGCCCTCCCACTGTTGCTCCCCCTCCCAAGCACCAAGAGTACAGTGCATCACTTGCCCCAGACCAAGAGTTCCTATCTATACCTTGTGGCTAATAGCCACTGATGGACCTTTGATCATCTTGGTTGCCCTCTGACAAACAAAAATGTGGCACAAAAGAAACTGGTGGTAGCCCAGTGAAGGATGGCTGGCTGGTCAAGAGAGATGAAAGGAAGGAGCAGCTGCCTACGCAAGCTGCACACAGCAATCACTTGTTCCCCCATACAACATGCCTACAGGTTCAGTAGTGGAAGCTCTCTCCCTCTCCCTTCCAGGCTACTGAGCCAGGAAGCCACTGATCCTTGGTTACTGGTCGCTCTGCTTGGCAACCACCTTTTTCTGACCTCGAGCAGGTAGCTGTATTCCTGGTTCTTGTGTGCTCACCAGCCAACCACAGATGCCCTTGTCGAGACTGTGGCAACCAACCTGTACTTCCCAGTTTAAACCTTCCCAAGTTCAACATCTGAAAAAGGTATCAGATAACGGGCAGCAGTTTATGGCCAAGCAGCAGCCTTCCATGATCCAGCCTGCCTCCATTCCCCCTGTCCCCACAACAGCCACTTAACTGGCATCATCTGTAGGAGCAGGGAGGGAGTGAATCCTACAAACTCCATTTTATACCCCACTCTTCTCACCACTGGGGGTCCAAAGTGGCTTACAAATCCATCCGGCTGAGAAGTAGTGACTGGCCTGAGATCACACAGCTTCTGTGGCAAAGTAGGGATCTGAAGATGGGTCACCCAGGCCCTAGTCTACCATGCTAACCTGCTAACTAGGGTTGCCAAGTCCTGCCTTTCTGCCAGTGAGGGGAATATAGGACATGTCCAGGAGCTTCTGCCCCCACCTGCAGATGTCCCGAAAACGTGGCATGATGGCGTCACCCAGAAATGACATAATCACACTGCCGACATTGTGTGGCAACACTCTAGTTTTGAGGCAAAACTCTATGGTTTGTACCCAATTTTACCATAGAGTTTTAACCAAAAACTAGAGCATCGCCATGCGATGTTGGCAGCACAATGATGGGTGATACCATCGCACCACATCTCGGGGCATTTGCAGGTGGGGAGGAGCCTGCAAACATGGGGGAACCCCCACCCAGACCAGGGGGCTGACAACCCTACTGCTAACCCTTGTACCACACTGGCCTGCTCTGAGCCTGCTTTGGCGAGGAGGGCGGGGTATAAATCAAATAAATAAATAAATACATACATACATACATACATAAATATTTGTACATTAGCACTGGACCTTCATAGCCTAAGTACAATGCCTTGCCTATCTCATGGGAGGAAATCCAGACAAAAATAGTGCCTGCTGATAGTGGTCCTTTCCACACTAGACCTTGAATCCTGGTTCAACCCTGTCCCCGAACTTACATTCTACACTACACACAAGTCCACCCCTGTAATTATCTCAGGGTATTTTTTGTTTTCACATTACATTGAGGTCACCCCGGTTTCGCCCCACACTTGTCCCAGGAATGCTGTTATAACCAGGGTTAAATGCAAGGTATTGTGTTGCAAGTTGAACTCTGATAAAATCAGGGATGAGATCCAAGTGCGGAAAGGACCAACAGCATCTGTTTATCCCGGGACAAGTGTGAGGCAAACCAGAGTGGCCTCAATATAATGTGGAAAAGAAAAAAATACCACGAGATAATTACAGGGGTGAACTCGAGTGTAGTGCAGAATGAGGTGTGGAAAGGACCGTTATAGCCAGGGATAAATGCAAGGGATTGTGTCATGAGTTGAACTCTGATAAAACCAGGGATGAGATCCAAGTGCGGAAAGGACCATTGATTAGATGTTTTGTCCTTGAGTCAGGTGGCTCAGGATGCTATGCGCAATGAATAGAGCTGCTAATGCTGGGATGGTAGTATTCTAAGAACCCACGTAGTTGTCTTTTTCCTACAAGTCATGGTTCAAGTCAGAGAGACAGCATGGTATAGTGGTTAGAATGCTGGACTAGGATCTGGGAGACCCAGGTTCGAATCCCTACTCTGCCATGGAAGCTCACTGGGTGACCTTAGGCCAGTCATGCAGGCTCAGTCTGACCTCCTGACAGGGTTGTTGTGAGGATAAAATGGAGGAGAGGAGAATAATGCTGTAAGCCACTCCGGGTCCCCATTGAGAAGGAAGATGAGGTTTACATGAAGTTAATGAATTCAGTTATACTAGAAATAAATGGGAAAATATTCCAGTTTCCCCCAAACGCTCTGCTTGTCTGACCGGAAAGGCACAGTTCTTCAGCGAGAGAGCTTCAAAGGGAGGGCAAGGTTTGAGGAGGACAGGGGGACTTCCATGAGGCATGATGCCATAGGCTCCACCCCCAAAATCAGCCATTTTCTCCAGGAGAACTGATCTCTGTAGGTTGGAGATCCATCCTAATTCCAGGAGAACTCCAGGCCCCACCTGGAGGATGGCAACTTACATCTTGGGCTCATCCACTTGCCCATCCTCAAGCGATTTCTGACGTACACAAAAGCCAGAGTTCTGTGTGCTCCAACAAGGCAGATGGTGTTTCCAGTGCAATCCTAAGGCCTTATGTGTCAACAATGCCTATCTGCTCTCTGTGCAGGACAGACTTATGGGACACAAATCAGATATAAAAAACTACATGAGTTGGTGCAGTGTAGGACTCAGACTGTTGCACTAGGATCTGGGAGACCCAGCTTCGAATCCCCACTTTGTCGTGGAAGCTTGCTGGGTGACCTTGGGCCAGTCACACACTCTCAGCCTAACCTACCTCACAGGGCTGTGGTGAGGATAAAATGGAGGAGAGGAGAATGATGGAAGCTGCCTTGGGGCCCCACTGGGAAGAAAGCTGGGGGGCATTATAAATGAAGCAAACAAATAAACAAACAAACAAATAAATAAATATCTACCCCAGAGAATATACTATGTTTTTTGAGGCTTGGTTAGCTGGATTAATTTTCCTGGTCCAACGAAAACCCTTCCCTACAGTTTCTTTTCTCAAGAGACGACTCTAAGATAGGCCCAGCACGATCCTATGCAGGTTTATTGAGACGTCCCACTGTATGCAGTGGAGCTGACTCCCCAGTAAGTGTGCATAACGTTGCCCAGTCAATAACAGAGGGAGGCAGCTGCAGATGGCTCCGCGAGGAGGCAAATCCACCCAGCACCCAGAGTCGCAGCTCATGGGAGAAAGCCCCGCATGGAGTAATCAAAGGGAGAAGCACTAAAGCTGATATGAGCCATTGTATTATCAATAATGCTCATGAAACCGTCAGCATCCAGATCAATAACAGGAAATGTCATTACTACTAAGGGAGCCAGGAGCGCCTCGGGAAAAGTGTTTCTCGTAGAGGCTGTGGATGTCTAGATTTTACATCTCATAAGGGTGAACTCTGCAGACAGAGAGAGAGAAGGCGCTTCCGTATCTTCTACTGCAAATCAAGACCTGGAGGGGGAAGTCCCCTTGTTCCCAAATGTTTTCACTAGTGAAACTGTTTATGTGACAGAGTGGAATTGTTAGTGCAACCCAGCCTAAGTACTCATGTTCTGGTGGTAAGCTTCAAGATCAGGCGGTGGTTTATCCAGCAAGGAGATTTTCCTTGAAACTTTTAAGCCAAAGATGGTTATTGGGGGGGGGGGGGGGCAGAGGGCTTTTTGTGCCCTGGAACAAAGGCCAGAATAGTACGCAGTTTCCTCTGCATCTGAAACTAGGAAAGGATAACATTGGATCAGTTGGCTAAACCCTGGCTTTTCAGCATCTGCTTTGACTGGCACTTCACTCCAAACAGATCAGATCGTCTTCTGCAAAAAGGTGAATCAGAGGAAAGGGGAAGAGCAGATCAGTTTTTTAAAAAAACGTCTTCGCTTTGCTAGTGGAGGTTGGTAGATATTTTCCAAATAAAAATAAATTAAGAAGGGGGTATCAGTGCAGGTGTTATTACATACCTTGGTTTCATTTTACTTTAGATTAGAGGGTTATTTTTCCAGAGTTAAAGAAGGCTTGAAAGAGGGGTTGCTACAGGCTAATGCAGTTTTGGGGTGTATCAACAGAGGCTCAGCATCCGTATCACAAGATGTCATAGTCCCACTGTACAGCACATTGGTCAGGCTGCACCTGGAGTACTGTGCGCGGTTCTGCAGGCCTCACTTCAAAAAGGATGTGGACAAAATGGAGCAGGTGCAGATGAGGGTGATGAAGGTGATAAGCGACCTGGAAACCAAGCCCTATGAGGAAAGACTTGGGAATGTTTTCAGGGATGCTTTAGGCTGATCCTGCACTGAGCAGGAGGTTGGACTAGTTGGCCTGTATGCAGGGGTCATTTCGAGCAGGCGCTCAGGGGAGCGCAGCTCTGGGAGTTGGTGCCAGCCACCCCCTGCGGGGGAATGCCTGCTTGTGTCATGGCTGCAGCAAAATGACCCCGTCCCCTGGAAAGGTCCTTGTTCCTCCGACCAGCCTTCTGAAGGCTTCAGCCACCACTGAAGCTATCCTCCCAGAACAGTGCTATTTCTGACACTTGGATTAGTAGCTGTCCCCTCTCTTCCTTCCTTCCTTCCTTCCTTCCTTCCTTCCTTCCTTCCTTCCTTCCTTCCTTCCTCTCTCTCTCTCTCTTTCTCTCTATCTCTTCTTTCTTGCCTTCTGACATACTTCCGATGATGTCAGGTGGTGTAGCGTATGCAAATAAGTTATGCTAATGAGTTATGCAAATGAGCTCCTGCACCTCTTTTTCTATGAAATCCCTGCCTGTATGGCCCCTTCCAACTTTGTGATTCTATTCTATGGTGCTTGCAACTGTCAGATTTTTGCCACTGTAAACTAGCTCTGTAATTTTGTGTACTGTTTCATAAAACAAATCTGACTGGGACAAGAGAAATATGTGTTTGTACACCACAGGAAACAAAGATGTCCTCAAACCACTCAAAATTCTCTTCAGCCACTCTCCATTTGGAATTTCTGGCTTACATAAAGGAAGCCAAATGGAAGAACTGAAGCTATGGCTCCAGCTAAATATTCCTTTGGGGGGGGCAGGATTATGATTAGCCCCCCCCCCCAGCCTGGACTCCTGTTCTCTGCTGCCACTCTATAGGGTGAGGGGAAGATGAGGTGGATTTGGCAGCACTTATCACCTCCAGTGAGAAACTGGAAGTGACATAATTGGCACTCTAGGAATACCCAAAACTCTATGGTTTAACCATAGTGCTTTTGAGTGAATGCTGCCCAACGCAACAACAGCACCTCCAGTTTCATGTTGGAAGTGATGTTACGTGTTGGTGCAACACTGAATAGCTTGCAAATGGCACCCCTGCTCTGAACTCTTCCTTCCTAAAGAGAGGCCCCTTAGAGTAGTTCTCTTTTGTAGTTCAGCGTGGAATGAAATTCGCATGAGATGTAAAGACAGACAGAGACACTGGGATGGGAAGCCTAAAGCTTTGAAAACATTTCCCCCTTTACTGTTTTAGTGAACAAAGTTGGGGGGCCCGACTATTTTGGTAGTCTTTGGAAGCCTAACATTAAAAGCCACATGGGCCTTCTGTGAACCACCAAACTTAAGAATCGCCTGGGATCGATCCATTTGGAGGAAGAGTACAATCTGCATAGGACAGGCTTTAAAACTCTCCCAAGATCATGACCAATGTGCAGAATCAAATTAGAGAATCAGAAAGAGAAAACCACACAAATTTCCAAAGAAAGGCAGAAAATCAGCATTACTATGCAGCTGCGCTAGGGATTGGCATAAATACCACCCCCATTTTTTCAGGTTAGTGGCACAAGACTAAAAATGCTCTCCAGAGCTTTTGCCAGGGGACTCTTCCCACATACCAATTGCAACACTGTGCAAAGCGTGGTGGAGGTGCAGCTGACTTTGCACAAGTGCGTGCATGCACACACATGTTGCTAACAATCACAGCTTGCAGTGCCAGTGTCATTGGGTTCTACCATGCATTCTCTACTCTCAACATGTTCCCCCATATTATGAGATCATGTGACTCTTTCCCATTTTTCACAGTGGCCAATCACAAAGCAGAGAATCCACTAGTACATAGCAATATGGAAAACGGGGCTTCGCAGCTGCTTGTCAATTTCAGAAAAAAGTTTCAGAAAAAGTTTGGAGAGTTTCAACAGTGGGTTTTTCCTCTTTGCCTGAGTTCCTTTCTGTTCCCTTTCATTCAATGAACTAATGCTAAAATGCCAGCACAAAACCTGAACCACGAGGATTTAAATGGAAGGTGCTTGCTGAACGCTACTGAACAGCTGCAATAGGGCAATTGTGTAATTAAAAAAAACTCTTTGGACACCACCCTCCACACGTCACATTCCATCCCAATTTAGAAAAGTGCTTTTTAAAATTGTAGCTGCAGAATAAATACACTGGAGGGAAAAGCATGATGCATAAGGCGGGGATAGAATCCAAAGTCAAGATTAAAGGCTTACTGCTCTGAAAGCTTGCAGTAAGATGTGCGTGCGTAATAGGCCGAGATCTGGGAGCTCTGAATACAGCATCTTTTCTGGGTCTTCCATCAACATTCTTTGATCTTGCTTGGACCTCAGCCTTCTATCAATACAAAGACATGCAGTTCTGGACACACGTGCCAAGTCAGAAAGTCTACTGCTCAATGTGGCTCCTTATCCTGACACACAGGAACAAGATGTGCAGGTTGTCCCAGTTTGCTCTGCCGCATATCTGAAATTCAGCTTCTGTGTTTCCCAGCTGACTTTGGATCCCGGGGTCATTCCCTGCCCCAGAAAGGAAGACCCAAAGACTACACTGGGATGTGACACTGTTGCCGAAGAAGCATGGAGAACTCAAACGTTCTGCCTTGCATGAAAATGGCTCAAAAGATTGCAAAATGGTGACTTTCTGCCCTCTTCCCATTACACACACACACACACAATCAAATTCTTGAATAGATAGTAACTTGTTTCCTCATACTTTTGGAGCGTAAGAGCCAGGTTGTAGCTTGCAGATTTGATCTTATTCTGGGCTTCTAGGTGGGTCATGCCTTCGGTGCTGCTGCCATCAATGGCTACCACCATGTCCCCCTGGTTCATCTGGGACTGCGCGGCTTTGCTGCCAGGTGTAATCTGCAGAGTGGAGAAGAAAGGGAAGGGAAATAAAGGGAAGAGAGTCAGAAAGCCTGCCAACAGAGCGTATGTTCTTTTTGTACTATATATACTTACACATCTCCATACAACTCTGTCCTTCAAAAGTCAGCAAAACAAGTTCAAGGCAAATCGGTATCAAAGCGGTACAGTACATTTTTTTCCTCCGCACGATGTGATTTCAAGAAAATGACACATCCTAGACTGAGAACCTTTACTTGGCCATTGTGACAAGTGCTTTCCTTCCACTGAGGGGACCCACATAGCCTCTTATGATTTGGGGGGAACCAGGTCTGTTTGGACCTCCAAATCTTCCCCCCAGTTATGAGATGTTCTTAGGGTAGCAAGTGTAAAGGCTCTGAGTTCACTGCCGTGAGGTAGGTTTTTGTGGTGAGCAAGAAGAACACAGAGTTGTATATAAATAAATTTAAGCTAGTTATGGCTTTAGAGTGTGGTTTGAATTCTCTTTAATACTTCCAGGTGCAAATAGGCTTCCGCCATCTCTTGTCTGTCACAACCACCCAACTATGTTCAGGCTAATAATGGAAAGCTGATTCAGGTGGGTAGCAGTGTTCCCTCTAAGCTGAGTTAGTGTGAGCTAGCTAACAGTTTAGCCTCTGGCTCACACATTTTTAGCATAGCTCAGGAAGGAGGGCTCCAGAGCAAACTAATTTATGCACTAGCCAAACCGCTTGCTCACAATTTCAACGCCAGTAACTCACCAAGTAGATTTTTGGCTCACAAGGTTCTGCAGTTTAGAGGGAGCACTGGTGGGTCGCTATGTTAGTCTGAAGCAGCAGAACAAAGGTTGAGTCCAGTGGCACCTTTAAGACCAGCGGAGTTCTATCCTGGGTATAAGCTTTCATGTGCATGCATGTATCTGAAGAAGTGTGCCTGCGCACGAAAGTTTATACCCAGAATAAAACTTTGTTGGTTGTACAGGTGCCACTGGACTCAACCTTTGTTCCAACGGAAAGCTGGGATAGCGATAAACTGAATATTCCTGAGGATTAAGTTCTGTGATGAGGCAGCAGAAAGGCTTTGCACCACCTGAATGCAGGAGAAACTTTTCAGCCGCAGATCTCGTTCTAGCATCTTTGCACAGGGACTGAATGCACTTCCAAAGGTCTTGCTTTTACAGGCAGGTATCCCGTTATAAGAGTCTAAAACATACTGGCTGGAGGCAGTGAGGAAGGCATGGAGGCTATCTGGATCAAGGTTTTTTCCTCCCCTTCTGTCTCCTTCTCTCTCTTTGTTGTGGAAAGTATACCTGAGACTTGGACTGTAGCACCTTCTGGTTATACAGCTCCTATTCATCTCAATGGAGTTTGCATAAGAAATCTTCCTAACAGGTTATGTCCACTTTGGGACAGCTGAGGAAGGAGCTAGGCCCCGTCATATACTAGCAGCTTCCAATACCCAGAGATTACTTTTGCCATGAAGGAAAAGGGCATGAGAGCCCTTATCAATCTGATAATGCAATTCAGAGCTGTTTAGTCAGCTTAACTATCAATCCTTGTTCAGTGGTTCTTCCTCTAAAAAAAAAAGAATATAAGGTCGGGAGAAGCGACTGGCAGCTCAGAGGACAAACTCAGACCCCAGAATAGCCTCCCGCCCTCTCCTTTCACACACTTACATCCATTCACACTCCAGTCCAGCAATCCTTGCTTAAGTATAGCCCCTTGTGGAAAACCAGAGATATCACTACAATACAATCACTGGCGCAAATGTTTACAAGATCCAGGCATACGGTAATTCCTCATGCCAGTTTTGCCAGCGACAACATTCCGGTTGCTGTCCAGCAGCCTGTAGACCACGCGACCAAAACAACAGAAATGGCAGGAAGGCCGAATGTTTGATCTGGCCAGACTGGAATTTGTCCCACGTGACATCTTCCAAATAACAGACAGAGCTGGCTTGGTAACTGTGACACTCCACAAAATAGGGCCTGTCAAGCAGAAACTAAGAGGTAAGTTTAGGCTCTTTACTAGAGAGAGAGAGAGGGAGGGAGGGGGAGGGAGAGACAGGTATTCAGCCATCAACTCTAGAGGACTACACATTCCCCCCCCCATCTTGAAATACACATGCCCACTTGTCATAAAAACAGTAGCTATGCCGTGCTGCTGACATATCCAAATTCAGGAAAGCCGACTCTTGGTGCGGCACACCTGCTTGTACTTATCAAGAGCGAAGCCTCATTGCTCGGCACTGACACTCTCATCGCAAAAAGCCCAAAGGCAGCCTAAATTTGGAATTCCTGATCGACTCATCAGCCTCTCCTCTTTCACTGATACAACTTCACGCACTCAGAGCTAAACAAGTACGCCGCAGAAATGCAACATTACACACCAGCCTGAATTCTGTTATGCTTCCAGTGGCGTGCTTCCAGACAAAATCTTCCCAAAGTGAAAATAAGGTGGTATGATCCTTGTGGGAAGACCGACTCATTCATACAGATGTTTTGCCATGTGGTAAAGAGGTCTTTTCCCCCCAAGGGATTTGAGGGCAATAAGCAAACCAGTGGTGAAGGAAAAGAGTTCTATTGAAGCCTCTATAACAACAAGGTCTCAACAGAACAAAAGTGAAGTCCAGCGGGGGCACCTTTAAGACCAACAAAGTTTAATTCTGGGCAGAAGCTTTTGTGCGCATGCACACTTTTTCAGATACATTGCGTTTTCTGGGTATTTATTCAGCTGAATACACATCAGAGATCTGGCAACTGAAGTAGCCGCCCCAGATCAAGGCGATACTGTTCAGCTTTTATTTGGCTTGGATCTTCCCAGAGTTCTGTGCCCCTGCCGCAGAACTACCCAGTGAAGGGAAAGTATTTAAATACCTTCCCGTGGCTGGGGAGTCACGCCAAGGAGGCGGCACGAGCCCCAGAAGCAAGGGAAAGTGTTTTAAGTGGAAACACCTTCCCTTTGCTGGAGAGGCAAGCAAAGGGAAGGTGTTTCCACTTTAAATACTTTCCCTTACCTCTGCAGTGCAACTTCCCAGCCAAGGGAAGGTAGTTTAAATACCTTCCCTTCACTGGGGAGTCACGCTGCAGAGGCGGCACAAGTCCCAGAAGGAAGGGGGGGTATTTAAAGTTAAAACACTTTCCCTTCACTCCCTGAGTTGTGCTGCTGAGGCACGGCAAGTGAAATTCAATCTCCATTGTATCCTAAGGGGAGGGTCCCAATAGGGTATAATGGATCCGAACAGGGGTCATTTCGAAGAAAAAAAGTTGCAGGATCTCATTAGCATAACTCATTTGCATAACTCATTTGCATATGCCACACCCCCTAACATACCAGAAGTGTGTCAGAAGGCAACACTCACCCCTCAGGCTCCACTCCACAGGTGAGTGAAACTGACCTGCTCTTCCTCCATTCCCTTCCCCATCCAATACTTCGTGCAATAAAAATAAGCGTAAAGAACACACCCTCATTCTCTTCCTGCTCCCTTGAAACCACCAGGTTTCAAGTAAACTTGAGATACCCAGGACATGTGCACTACCCATCCCTTTCCCTTCCCTTCCCCTCCCCACAACAAGACACCCTGTGAGGTAGGTGGGGCTGAGAGAGGTCTTTTGAGAACTGCTCATGAGAGAACAGCTCTGAGAGAACTTGTGACTGGCCCAAGGTCACACCAACAGCTGCATGTGGAGGAGTGGGGAATCATACCCGGTTCTCCCAGATTAGAGTCCAACTCCTGACCACTACACCAAACTGACGGGGTGGAAGCTGCTGAAGGGTTGGTGAAATTTCTCCAGTACTTATGTGCCATGTGCCCAGATAAAAAAGGGTATACTTAGAAAATTTATATGCGACCTTGAGCAAGTCTCTGGAAAAGCAGCACACAGTCATAAAAGGAACAGTGATAAAATTATCAATATTAAAACAAAACATTAAAAACAATAAAGACCCTAGCAGGGCTTTCCCTGGGGCGCTGCGCCTCTGCACTGCTCGGGGAAGCCGAGGAGGGGGTGGGGCTTGGTCATGTGCCCGCCCCCTGGGCTCCTCACTCCCGGAGCTGTGCTCCTGTGTGCTCCTGCTCCAATGGACCCCTGGATCCAAATATGTTTGGGTTCCTGAATATTGATCCGAATACCAATGGGATACCAATACTGGTATTCGGGACTATTCGGGTGGATGGATATTTTTCAGTTCCAACAGACTGGATTCCAAAATAACCTGAATTTTTTTTTTTTTGCACACCATACAAGCTCTCTACGGTAGGGTTGCCAGCCTCCAGGTGATGGCTGGTGATCTCCCAGAATTACAACTAGTCTCCAGTTAAAAGAGATCAGTTCCCCTGGAGAAATGGCTGCTTTGGAAAGTGGACCTTACGGCGTTATACTTCACTGTTGTCTCTCCCCTCCCCAAGCCCTGCCCTCCCCAGGCTCCACTCCCATAACCTCCAGGAATTTCACAATCCAGAGCTGGCAACCCTACTGCAGGGAGATAAATGAGGGAGGGCTGCAATTTATAGTAGATAAAGCTGGACTGAAAAGCCAACATGACTGATTTAGCGATAGAGAGATGTTAAAATAATATGATCTTTACCCAAGGTTTATATCTCCAAAAAGCCTACATCGTCTCAATAGCAGCTATAATTAGAAGCCAACTGACTTCCACAATCGACTTCCAAGAAAGTCAAAGGCATGTGATTGGGACCCGTGCAGGGACACTCAGCAATCAAAACTGAGTGACGTTCCAGGACACCGTGACAGATAAAGTAAAGCCAACTCTGAAGTGTTAGGGAACATTAGGGGCTATCTTGTTCCCATCTGGAAGAAAGGAACTGAGTGAAGAGCCTCTGTCTCCTAACACTATACATTTGTCTGCACTGCGGATTAGCATAGGTCAAACATGCCTGCTGGGATTTGCCACGGCCTTGATAACCAACGGCCTGATCTGCTAACTGCGGACAAGCAGGGCCCCAAACATCAGTTGGCTCACCAGACAAAGCTGGTGAAAGAGGAAGAGTTGGTTTTTATACCCTGCTTTTCTGTACCTCAAGGAGTCTCAAAGCAGTTTACAGTCGCCTTCCCTTCCTCTCCCCACAACAGGCACCTTGTGAGGTAGGTGGGGCTGAGAGAGTTCTGAGAGAACTGTGACTGGCCCCAGGTCACCCAGCAGGCCTCATGTGGAGGAGTGGGAAATCAATCCTGGTTCTTCAGATTAGAGTCCACCGCTCTTAACCACTAAAACACACTGGCTGAAAGATGCTCTAGCCCACCGTAGCTACCAGTTTTTCCAGCTCCCCTATATAAAATATCTGGGAGAACACATACGTTTCCCCATATAAAAAAGGAACCATCCTAAACAGTGCCAGAAATCATTCAGGTACGAATTCTTAGAAGCTGATAGATTCCCTCATAAGCTGAAAAACAAAGAGTCTTGTAGTATGTTAAGAACATAAGAGAAGCCACTGTCGAATCAGGCCAGTGGCACATCCAGTCCAACACTCTGTGTCCCACAGTGGCCAGAAAAGTCAGGTGCCTAAAGGGTGTTATTGTAACATAAGTTATCCATCAAATACTAAATACCATAGCAAACCACATGGTGCCAAACATAAAGTACTATTACATGTCAACTATCAAATATGAATACCATTTATATGTTAAGCTACTGCTCAAAAGCCAGTTGAATCCAACTCAAGGGGGCGGTGCTCATCTCCGTTTCCAAGCCGAAGAGCCAGCACTGTCCAAAGACTTTTGCCGTAGTCATGTGGCTGGCATGACTAAACGCCAAGGTGCACGGAGCACTGTTACTTTCCCACCGAAGTGGTACCTATTTATCTACTTGCAATTTCTTGCTTTTGAACTGCTAGGTTGGCAGGAGCTGGGGCCAGAGATGGGAGCTCACTCCGTCAAGGTGGCACTCGGGTCTCGAACTGCCAAGCTACCGACCTTCCAGTCTGCAGGTCAGCATCACTTTCAAATATAAATGATCAAATACTGAACCCAAATGTCACCGGATTTCAAATACAGATATAGAATATTGGTTAAACATGCAATGTACATTCAGAGACTATGCTGTGAATGTTTGATGTCAAATTTAGTAGAGAATTTTGGTGCCCAGATATATTTCGGCTCCATTAAGACAGGCCCTACAGGCAGTTACGCTACCGGCCAAGATGAGTCTGGTCATCATTGCCATCTTGCCAAGTCATGAACAGTATCTGCTGTTTATGTTGTTGAACAGTTGATCTACAAAGTTTCTAGATCCAGGACTCACCCATAATCCTCCAGGAAACAGGGTGGGACTCACCAAGCTACAGTATGCACATAAAAGTCATGTGACATCAGAACTATGTGACAGGAAGAAGAGCGCCAGTATTATGACCTCACTGATATCAAGTATAGACACCAGACCAAGAGAGTGAGAGACAGGAAGCACAAGTTGAGCACCAAGGGATGTACCACCATGAGGAACTAGTCATGGAGGGATCCTTTCCAGTCTCAATGGTCCTCTCAGTATCACTGCAGAAAGAGGCAGATGTGGAGCATCTAAGTACGCGTGAGTTTTCACAGTGGAAGGTGGTAAGCAATGGGCTATCACAGGGCTTGGTACCAGGGTTGGTGCTTTTTAACTTGCTCATTAATGATTTGATGGGAGTTGGGAGTAAGCAGGGAAGGGGCTAAGTCTGCGGATGAACTAAGTTGTTCAGGGCAGTGAGAGCCAGAGAGGACTGTGAGGCGCTCCAGAGGGATCTGTCAATGCTGGGCAAGTGGGCGTCAACGTGGCAAATGAGGTTCAGTGTGGGTAAGTGCAAAGTGATGCACATCGGAGCCCAAAATCCTAACTTTCAATATATGTTGACAGGGTCCAAACTGGCAGTAACTGACAGGAGAAAGATCTTGGAGTCATGATAAATAACTCACTGAAGATACCGACTCAGTGTGCAACTGCAATAAAAAAGAAAATGCTATGCTGGGGATTCTTAGGAAAGGGACTGAAAACTAATCAGCCAGTATCATAATGTTGTTCAGTCACATAGTTGAGTCTGACTATTCACGACCCCATGGACCACATCACACCAAGCCCTCCTGTCCTCCACCGCCCCCAGAGCCCGCTCAGCTTCATGTCTGTTGCATTGTTAACACTGTCTAACCATCTCATCCTTTGCCGTCCCCTTCTTCTTTGACCTTCAATCTTTCCCAGCATCAGGGTCTTCTCCAGTGAGTGCTCCCTTCTCATTTGGTGGCCAAAGTATTTGAGCTTCAGCTTCAGTATCTGGCCTTCCAAGGAACAGAAAAGAGTTTATTTCTTTTAGGATTGAATTATTTGACCTCCTTGCAGTCCAAGGGACTCTCAAGAGTCTTCTCCAGCACCATAATTCGAAAGCATCTATTCTGCGGCGCTCAGCCTTCCTTAAGGTCCAGCTCTTGCAGTCATGCATTACTACTGGGAATACCATCGCTTTGACCATACGGACCTTTGTTGGCAGGTTGCTGTCTCTACTTTTTATTATGTTGTCTAGGTTTGCCATAGCTTTCCTCCCAAAGAGCAGGTGTCTTTTAATTTCATGGTTGCAGTCACCGTCTGCAGTGATCTTGGATCCCTGGAACGTGGAGTCTGTCACTGCTTCCACGACTACCCCTTCTATTTGCCAAGGAGTGATGGGGCCGGATGCCATGATCTTCTTTTTTTGATGTTGAGTTTCAAGCCAACTTTTGTGCTCTCCTCTTTCATTTTTAGCAAGAGGCTCTTTAGGTCCTCATCACTTTCTGCCATTAGAATGGTATCATCTGCATATCTGTGGTTGTTGATGTTTTCCCTGGCAATCTTAATTCCAGCTTGTGATTCATCCAGGCTGGCATTTCGCATGATGCATATCATAATGCCTCTGTATAAATCTATGGTGCAGCCTCATTTGGAATACTGTGTACAGTTCCAGTTACCACACCGCAAAAAAGATATTATAGCATTGGAAAAGGGATAGAAAAGGGCAAATAAACTGATTAAGGGGATGGAACACCTCCCCTATGAAGAAAGGTTAAAGAGGTTAGGGATCTTTAGCGTGGAGAAATGACAACTGAGGGGTAACATGACAGAGGTTTACAAGATTATGCACGGGATAGAGAAGGTAGAGAAAGAAGTCCTTTTCTGCCTATCTCAAAATACAAGAACTCGTGGGCACGCAATGAAATTAATGAGCAGTAGGCTTAGAACAGAGAAAAGGAAATATTTCTTCACCCAAAAAGAAATTAACACATGAAACTGCCACAGAAAATGGGGGCAGCTACAAGCATAGACAGCTTTAAGAGGGAATCGGATAAACATAAGGAGCAGAGGTCCATCAGTGGCTATTAGTCACATGGTATTGATGGAACAGTATATTTGGGGCAGTGATGCTCTATATTCTTGGTTCTTGGGGGCAACAGTGGGAGGGCTTCTGGAGTTCCGGCCCCACTGGTGGAATACTTGATGGCCCCTGGGTTTTAGCCACTGTGTGACACAGACTGTTGGACTGGATGAGCCATTGGCCTGATCCAACATTGGCTTCTCTTATGTTCTTTGAGTCCTAGCAGCAGGTCCTTCCAAAAAGCAGCACCAAACCCATGATGGTTTGATAGGGGCTTGTGACTTGATGCTTCTGTGATTGCTCTGCTTGTCTTAGTTATTTGGTTATTAATTATTCTAGTCCAATTACTTAGTATTCTGCCCTACATATACATGCAGGCTCTGGGAGATAAATTTTGTGTGCTTAATTGAATTTCATAAAATGTTTATAATATGACCCCCCCCCCCAGCCCTATATGGAGTGCTTATGAAATAAACATTCTCATTTAAACTGGGCATCACATTTATTCGCCTTTTGGTGTAAGTATAACCTAATGTTGCTACCATATCAAAAAGGCAGTTCTTTTTGCAAGCGGTTAAATGCTGGATGTCACTCTCGTTCAACAAATAATACTATCATCCCCCCCCCCCCCCAATGTCCTTGTCAAATTTCACAATGCAGTGTAGCAGAGTACAAATAGATGTGGCATATGCAAAAGAACTTGCAATGTATGATGTTGTTCAAATGCAGACAATCAGAACAGGAATCTCTCTCTCTCAGTGATCCTAACAGCTAGTTCCAGAATTCTACATCGTTGTCAAGCTGCCAGGCGGATAATCAGTTACAGGGAGCGGAGGGTAAATAAATGAAGGACACGTGATTTCCCTTGCCAACACACACACACACACCCCGAGCTTAGCTTCGGAAAGGGGTGGGGGAGATGTGTTTCGGATGCTTCCAGAGCTTACTTCAGGGGACAAGACACAACTGTTCAGTTCAGACAACATGGTTTTATTAAGGTAACTATGGTTAAGTGAGCCCCAGGGTTCTCAGTTCCTCCCTGGCCACCAGCAGAGGATTTGGGGGGGGGGGGGCCGGGGGGTGGATAGGGTTGCCAGATCCAGGTTGGGAAAATCCTGAAGATTTGGGGATGGAGCCTAAAGGAGGACAGAGATGGGGGGGTGGGGGGTGGAACAGCAGAGAAAAGGGGATGGATAGATGAGGCTCAAAATTTTTAAGTTTCTCATAGTGGAAATAAAGCCGGGTTACCAGGTCTTACCTGGCTGCCGGCCGGGGGGGCGGGGGTGTCCTTCTCCCAGTCCGGGATATCTTCGGCATGCCTGCGATGATGTCACCCAGAAGTGACACCATTTTGCAGGGCACATTGTGGGTGGGGCCTCTATGGTTCCAGGAGAAATCATAGTTTTTCCTTGAATGATAGAGCGCCCTCCCACAACGTGCCCTGCGTGATGACATCCTCTCTGGGTGATATCGTCATGCTGGGCACATTGGCATGGCACTTTGGGGCAAGGTTCCCCCACTGGCTGGATCCGGGCCGGCAGATTTGGGGCCCCGAAAGCGGGCAAACCCCCGCCCCGAGCAGGGGAATGGCAAGCTTAACATAAAGCAATTCCTGAGTCCATTTCAGGTCAGGAAACCAGATCCAGGAGAAGGCTCCCTCTCCCTGCGCGCTGCAGTCCCAATCCGAACTGGGCCCATGCGCACCCAGACATGGAATTCCCCGAACATGGGTGGTAGAGAGTCCTTGTGGCAGCCTAGATAATGCTGCAACATGAATCAGCCCAGAAAGGGAGAATCAATGGGTGTGCCATGGACTGAAAATTCAGGAGAGTTCCTGCAACCAAATTTTTCTTAGTATATGGAGGGGAAGGACTAGTTCACCTCTTGGAATTTCAGAGATAGCCTCATCTGTCATTTCTAAATGCATCTACCCTTCCTAATTTCAGGGGATGCCCTGGCCAGAAAGGATATTTTACAGAATCCAAATATATCTTTACAAAAACTCATGACATTTCTAGGCTTTCTCATTAAACTAGCTGGACACACTAGTTTGGTATCAAATGTCTGTAGTTAGCAGCCTGGCAGAAGACTGCAGGCTGTCTGATGGGAAGAGGAGATTGTCAAAATGACAATTCTGCCACAAGCGGTATCCTATCGATGGTAATATCTATGTTAATATGGTAATATCTGTATCTAAGAGCATAAGACCACGGTCAAACATCCCATTTGGTGTGGAGGGGAAGCAAGCCTATTTCCCCCGGTTGAAATTGACATGGAGTTGCGTGATCACACATCCTTTGTAGCTGTGGGCTCAGCCTGTCACTGCCTGATCAGACAGCATGTTCAGTTGAGTGCGGGGGGGGGGGGGGTGCCTTTTGTTTCCCATGCACATAAATGAGGAATCACCTCCGCATTGAGGGTTCCCCATGGAGTATGCGGTTATGCACATACTGCTAAGCGAGGCGGGGGGGGGGAATGGCACCAAGTCGGGATGGAATAAGCAGACCATCCTGATGGCATGAGAGCGTGCTTGAGTGATCAGACAGGGGAAAGTCCATCCATAGCCTATCAGCAAGCATTAGGACCAGACTTCCCCAGTGTCTTTCAACTCTGCTTCTGTGGTGGGGCAGCATGGGGTACTGACTGCTACAGGACCTTTCCCAGATGTTGCTGTCTGATCGTGCCCTTTAGATCTGTCAGGCATTCACAGCTGAGTCAGATCTAAAGGCACGTCTGACCGCAGCCTGGGAACAGCCCTGCTGGATCAGACCAGTGGTCCAGCTAGTCCAGCATTCCTGTCTCATAGTGGCCAACCAGTTATCCTGGAAATCCAACAACAGGGCATAGAGGCGGACTGCCTCTGAACATGAAGGTTCCATTTAATCACCATGGCTACTGGCCACTGGTAGACCTGTCCTCCATGAATCTGTCCAATCCCCTTTTAAAGTCGTCTGTGCCTCTGGCCATCACCCCATCCTCTGGCAGCGAATTCCACATCTTAATCACTTTGCTGTGCCCTACATAGTAAGGAGTGTTGCTGTTCAGTACAGTCCACTGGGAAGCTCTCCTGCACAGGAAACAAAGTGTAGCTATTCAAGATCATAGGAGTTTAGATCTGTGTCAATGGCGCTCGCGTGGAAGACCCTCTCAGTGGATTCAGCTTATCTTACACAAAAGGAGGCACAGGAAGGGAGAACGGTGCCTGGCTCCAAAATTACCTTCATTTGTCTTTATTTTGTACCGTCGAAGGAGACAAAATGCAAGTGACTTCCAGCCTGAAGTCAACCATCCAGAATGCTATTTGCCTCACCTGTGTCCTCTCTCCTGAATAATGGGAAGTGTAAACATTTCTGAAACTACAGTTAATCTTTCCTCTTCCCAGACAGTTGCGGCTGAAAATGGTACCTTACGCTGCAGCCAGAGCAATGGTTAACTGGCACGTATTCTAAGAAAGCTGCAACTTTGACACACCTCTTGTACATATCTGGAATGCTGGCGTTAACAGAGGAATGTCCAATTACCACGAAAAGTGATACAAGGCAATCATTTGTCTTATTTGGGGGCGGGGGTTGTTTTTTCCCCACTGGTGACCACTGTGACAACCTCATTTCCAATATTTATATCATTTTCAAATTATATATTTGCTTTCCCTCTGTGTGGTGTGTGTGTGTGTGTGTGTGTGGGGTCATCAAGTCGCTTTTGACCCATGGCAATCCTATGAATCAATGACCTCCAAAACGACCTATCCTTAACTGCCTTGCTCAGGGCTTGCAGACCGCGGGCCTTTGTGGCTTCCTCGATGGAGTCCATCCATCTCATGTTGGGTCTCCCTCTTCCTGCTGCCTTCAACTTTTCCCAGCATTATTACATTTTCCAATGACTCTGGTCTTCTCATACTGTGACCAAAGTATGGCAGCCTCCGTTTAGTCGTTTTAGCTTCTGGGGAGACTTCAGGCTTGATTTGATGTAGCACCCACTTTATTTGTCTCTTGGTTGGTCCACAGGATCTGTAAAACTCTCCTCCAACACATTTCAAATGAATCCACTTTCTTCATTGTCCAACGTTCACACCCATGCATTTACGATTCAAAATCTGGAAATATGTGGGACTACTGAATTCAAGAGCAAACTAAATATGTATATACTAGAGCCAAAGATGAGGCTGGTTATTTCAAGCCAACATGTGATTCCTTGTTTTAGTACAATATATATTTTTTAATTTAGATGTTTATGCCTTGGTTTTTTTCCAAGCCAGGATACAGCATCATTCCTTTCTCTGTTTCATCCTTGCTACAACAACCCTGTGGGTCAGGTTTAGGGAGTGACTGGCCCAAGGGCACCCTGTGAGCTTCCATGGAAGAGCAGGGATTTGAACCGGGGTCTAGCAGATCCTAGTTCAACACTTTGACCACTGCACCACCTCCATTCTGCACTGTTCTTTTAGGCCCATTCAGACTACTCTTTCTGGCTTTCTCCTTGGTTCTCCAAACTGCCCCTATGTCCCAACACTATTTTGTAGCCCTGGAGTACCTACTTTCTCAGAGTCAACTCAAGAACAAACTATTTGGGGAGAGCCAGGGGACAGCAATTACTATTATTAACAGAGCAAATATTTTGCTGTACGCACAGAACACGTGGATTATAGAATGGAGGTAAATAACTGGGATGCACCTGTTCTTTGATTAGGCCAAACTCCCCAGTCTAGACCTTCAAAAATACTTCCTGCTTCCTGTTCAAGAGAATCTCCCAGGGGAGGTCACAGCTGGCTCAGACCTTCAGGAAGAGATCTCAGGTTGCCAACTCTGGCATGAGAAATTTCTGGAGATTTGGGGGTGGAGCCTGGGGAAGGTGGGGTTTGTGGTGGGGCCTCAGCAAGGTATAATGCCATAGAGCAGGGGTGTCAAACTTACAGCCCGCGGGGCAGAACCAGCCCGTGCAGGGCTTTTATCCGGCCTGCGAGCGTTACCTTTATGGAGACCCAGTTTTGTGTAGTGGTTAAGTGCGCGGACTCTAATCTGGGAGAACCGGGTTTGATTCCCCACTCCTCCCCTTGCAGCTGCTGGATGACCTTGGGCAAGCCATAGTTCTGGCACAGCTGTTCTTGGAAAATAGCAGTTTTTGTCAGAGCTCTCTCAGCCCCACCCACCTCACAGGGTATTTGTTGTGAGGAGGGGAAGGGAAAGGAGATTGTAAGCCGCTCTGAAACTCCTTCAGGTAGTGAAGGGCAGGGTATAAATCCAATCTCTTCTTTTCTTCTTCTATTGCCAGATGACAGAGGCTGTGCGTTATGTCCCTGTATACTATCCCAGTGTGAATGAATAATGGGCAGTAGAAGTGGGAGGGTGGACATCAGGGAAATACTTTAAGGGAATACTGTAAAACTGTTCATAACATCGTCAATTTTGCCTGTGTCCTCTATAAAGTTTAGATCTCCTGTATTTTACATTTTATGGCACACACGGCCCAGCCCAAAAAAGTGACATTTATGTCAGATCTGGCCCTCCCACTGCCGCATCAGCTGGTGGGAGAAAAAAATTAATCCAAAAAAATCAGCATTTGGTGAGAAAGTGTGTCAAGAAACTCGACAGCGTACCCCACCCAGATGATGGTGAGGACCCAAGAGTCTGTGGTGATAGATTCCCAAGCTGGGAGAAAGGGATGGAGCCTGGTGCCCGGGGTGGGGTGATGGCCGGTGGGGTGAGTCATGCACCAAAAACAAAGTCAAAGAGACTGCTTGGATTGGGCTGCTGGCTTCTTAGAAGAATGAGGCTTGGGTTTTTGCTGGTAGGACTGTTTGGCAGGAGAGGCCTTGTGCTTCCACTGTTCTGATTGGTGAGGGGATCAGGAGCACCCGAAGGAGCTTTGTTTCCAAGGCTTCGGTCTGGGAATACGCTGTTGGGATGGCTGTGAAGCACCCAAACTTCTCACCCTCTTGTGGCTATCGTCCATGTTGGTGAGGAGCTCATTGGTGGATGCATGGAACAGGCCCTCGCTATCAAAGGGTAGGTCCTCTACCTTCGACTTAATGTCGGGTTGTAGGGAAGTGGAACAAAGCCAGGTGTGTCTCCTGAGGGCGACGGAGGTGGCTACGGTCTTAGATGAACAAGAAACAGCACGCTGTAATGTGTTTATCTGGTGTTTTTCCAGCCGGGTTATCTCATTGAGAAGAGCAGTGGCAGTCTTCCGAGAGGCCTCTGGCACCTTTGGTAACAAGGTGGAAAACTGGCTAGTCAAGTGGAATGAGTAAGCCAAAAAACATGCCAGATAATTATGCACTTGGCCATCGTCATTGTCACAAAATACATATTGTGCCCCAAGGTGTCCAGCTTCTGACCCTCACAATCCAGAGGAGCAGGGTGTCAAGTCTGCTTTGAATGGACTATCACAGAGTTGGGAGCCAGATGAGAGAAAAGAAAACTTTGAGTCCGATGGTTGGACTCAGAATAGAGAATCAAAGCATTTTGATGCCAGTGGGATGGAGGCCAGCTTACCCCATGCCTCCTCAGGGTTTCCAGGTGTACAGGGAGCATAGACAACAATGATGCTGGTGGCATATCCGATTGTACGAGTTTCTGCATGAGATCTGTCACTGTCAGGGCATCACTGGTGAACTGGATACTCAGAGTGACTGCCATGCACGCCACCAGCTCAAGGTAAGACTTGGAACCCTCAGATGGGAACAAGGATGGACAATGTTGGACTCGGGTGAAGCATGGAGAGTATCATCAGCATCCGAGCCCGATCCATCGGTCTTGACCTCTGACGGTTCCGAAGTTGAAGCTTGGGAACGAAGGGCCTCATCTGGAGTGATGGGAAGAGAAACGATGCTAGGGATGGCAGTGACCATTGACTGAAACGAAAGGGTATTCAAGGGTCCAACAAGGGCCAAGCTAGAGGAGGCAGGTGGACCAGAAGGTGGTTGTAGAAGGATGGGAGCAGCAGCAGAGTCTACAAGAGGTGGCCTCGGGAGGCAAGGAGCATGGCCTGAAAAGTCTTCCAAATGTGAGGTGATGAGGGTTTGTGATATCATCCCGAGATTGACAGGAATAGTGAGAGGGAGATCGAGAGCAGTAGTGTTCAAAGTAATGGTGGGAACAGTACCAGTGCAGTGAGGGTGACCTTGAATCTGACAAATACCTTTGGTGTCCCCTTTAGGTTCCTGCATAAGGTGCCGGGTTGTAATGGGCATGTTGTCGACTTCAGGACCAAGAGTGGCTATGAGACCGTCGAGGATGAGGCAAAAGACGGGGCACCTCACGGGCCCATGGAGAAAGCCTGTCATGAGGTACAGGATCCAATTCAATGAAGTCTGACGGAAGATAGCTGCACAAAGAAGATGACCGGGATGGGACATGCACAACTTGCATAGAAGGCACTTGAGTTAGAGCAGGAGTAGCCATAGCCATCGAAGTTGGTACTTGAGCAGCAGGGCCTGAGAGGTCAGGAACCAAGGCTTCCAAGGCTGATGCAAGCACAGAAGGAGTGACCGGCATCAAAGGAGCGATCGGGACCAGATGGTCCATCGGCTTCTGCAATTTCTTCAGTTTTGACATGTTGGGGGATGAAAACGACAGCTGCTTGGATTGCTTGTTGGTCTTATGCTTTTATGCCAAGCTGAATCCCCCTCTGAGATGGGGGAGGTGGCAAAACTCTGGAGCCGGAGGACTGGGACATCACCAGATGGAGGGAAGCCTCCAGAAGGTGGCTCTTCAGTCTCACGGCCCTGTTCTTTCTAACCTTTTTGGTGAAGACAGAGAGACTGTCCATCAGTGGATGGGGATTTCCCCTCACAGTTCTGACACCACTTGAATATAATCTTCCCTTCCATGCACCTCACTGGGAACAGGGATGGAGGGGAGGGGGTCCAGGAAGGAGGTTGATGAGGACAACAAAAAGACTCATGAAGGATCTTTTTTTTTTGATGAAGCACAACACAAAGTCAAAGGAGATGAAGGAATGATGAGGCAGCTCAAGAGAGGAATGCAGTGAGGTAGGTCTACACAGTGTGGCGGTCAGGAAGAAACTGAGTGGGAGTGTGCTTTCTCCCCCACTCCAGGCATGCATTGAGCCTGCTCCCCAGAGAGCAGGAGAAAAGTGCGCCAAACATCAGAGGCTAGCTCTTGTAGTTCTCCAAGGTCAGGTCCATGCACAGGCACAGTACCCATGTACTTGGTGCTTGGGGGGGGGGCAACAGTGGGAGGGCTTCTAGTGTCCTGGCCCCACTGCTGGATCTCCTGATGGCACCTGGTGTTTTTGGCCACTGTGTGACACAGAGTGTTGGACTGGATGGGCCATTGGCCTGATCCAACATTGGCTTCTCTTATGTTCTTACGTTCTTACATGTGGGACTGCACAGAGACCACAAAGAAGATCCAACTCTTCTTCTTCTTCTTGTCTCGAATACCCTTGACCGAAGAATGGTACACTCCTTCTATGTGGGATGGTTGTCCTCTTCAACTAAGCACACAGCTTCAGGAGGGACGCACATGGAGCTGTGAGGGAGGTAGGGGACACCCCCCTAGCCAGCCAGATCAGCCGAATCAACCCAGGTGATCAATGGGGTGACAGATGTCGCAGCCAGATCGCCCTCACGTCCTTTTTTATTGTATCCTACCACTCTTCTGAGCAAGATTGATAGATATCCTCCATCCTAAGGAGCACTTCTTCCAACGGAAGAGTAGACAGTACTGACCTTAACAGGCCAACGGTCTGACTGAGTATAAGCAACTTAATATGGATTCATTACTTTTGAAGGGGGCATGGCTCAGCAGCAGAGCACCAGGTTTAAACGCAGAAGGTCATAGGTTCAATCCCTGGCATCTCCAGTGAAAAGGATCAGGTACAAAGAAACGTGAAAGACATCTATTTGAGACCCTTGGAGAGCCACTACCAGGCCGGGTAGACAGTACTGACTTTGATATACCAACAGCCTGACTGAATATAAAGGCAGCTCTGTGTGTTCATACATAACAAAAGAGCATTGATTGTTCAGAAAATGGATTGTACAAAGGCCCTAACAAAGGTTTAAATCCTTATATTGTTTATGTTTTCTGTTTTAACTTTCACAAGACTTCCCTTTTATAAGTTAAACATTTACCTTGCCACATTTAGCCAAAGAGCTTGGAGAAATACATGCGAAGGTTTCCCCTTCTATCTTCTAAAACTCATATTAAGACAGTGGCTGTCCAAAATGTCCTTAAACAGGAGCCACCAGGCTAAAATTGGTATCCTTCAGATCTGTGGTCTGCTGTCCTCTACGGCAAACATCTAGAGAGACTGAAAGGCAGCCATGATCTCCTCCCAAACCCCAGGTGAATCTACCTACGCAAGACAATCTATTGATTTCCCCTGACTTAATAGATCTACAAAAACTCCCAACTCATGCTTTGGCTTTGCTTAGGCAATACTTAGCTTTGAACTTGACCTGGCTGTTAGATCTGGTTCTTGTTCATGCAAGTCTGTCAGGGGGCAATGGAGACAACACCTCGCAGGGGCATGACTGATACACCTTACAAAGAGCCGTTTGCCAGCCAGCTGATCAATGGCAGCTGGCCTTTTAAGAACCAGGCACCCACTGACAGCTGATCCTTCTGCTGTCTGACAATCAGCTGTTGGGAAGCGCCACTTTGGGAACAGGGATGGGGAGTAAAGAGGCAGACATGGTTCAGGACACACTATTGGTTGCTCACAGGCTAGGCCACACCCCCATTTATGGGTAGAAGGAGGCCATTGGGCATACCCCGGATCTGGCTTCGGCCTTCAAAAGGCTTGAGGGAGGAGGCCAAGAAGGACAGACCAGCTCTGGTGCTCAGCTCAGAAGGGAGTAGAGCTGGGGGAGAGGAGATGGATTAGGGTGGTACCCAGCCCCCACCCCTCGCTGTCTGAGGCCAATGGAAGGCCCGTCAGCTGAATTAGGCCCTGGTGTGCGACGGCTGAGGTTGGGATTCCTAAAATGCCCCTGTTGGCTGGATTCTGTTCAGGCCATGATCCCAGGGACTTGTTTTGTCTGCTTCTCATCCTGCTGACCTTCAAAGCTGCTTGTGACCTGGCACCATCATGATAACCAGTGAGCTTCATAATCGAACAGGGAACCTCCCTCGGTCCCAGCTTAGCTCCTTTTCTTTTTATTCTTGCCCCGAGCTCCTTGGAGGCTGAGTGGAGTGCAACTGAGATGAATAATGACAAAATACAAGTACACGGGTGCTGATTACATCTCAAGCCGAGAAAGATCTAGGATAGCCTGACTTCTGCATCATACGGTATAACAAGCCTGAAGAACAGTACCGTTTCTCAGCTGGAGAATTCGATGGGCATTGTTTACCTAATTAAGTCATTTTGGAGGCAGAATTTGGTCTCGGTGTTTCGAAGCACAAGCCTCTTTTATGTCTGGCTAGCTATATTTGTCCTTGTTGCAGCAACATCCAGAGACAGCAGGTCAAAAAACAGCCAGCACGAAAGCCATTGTTGGAGAGACAAAACATTTCTCTGAAAGGCAGAGAGAAAGGACTGTCTGCCTGCTTCGCCTCGCTTTTACCCACTGATGTGAGATGAATAATTCAAGCATGGCAAACCAATCAGAAGACTGAGTGCAGGACAGCTGCGTTAATTGGGGGGGGGGGTTCCCTCATGCCTGCGAAATGGAAATCACACGCTTTAATTGTAAAATATATACATTTCTGATCTCGATGGGCCGAAAAAACGTGCCCAGTTAAATTCCGTCTCCTTCCGTGCACCTTTATTTAAATTTCTTTGGGACCGTGGGTTTCATTCGTTTGTTCCTGCAGCGAAGACGAGGGTCAATTAAAACAACATTTTGAGTTTCTTAAAATAAAGTCCTCTTTAAAGAGTGAAATATGCAGCAGTGTGTGAAAAGGGGAATGAATTAATGACGGGAAAGTTCAAATGGGGCCAATGGCAGAGCACCGGATCATTCCACTTTTGTCATCAAATACTCAGCTCTTTTGTGGAGGGAAGAACGAGGGTATTTGCCGCTGTGAAGCGAAGGGTTTCTGTAGGGGAGGGGAGGGTTTAACTTCAGTGCTAAAGTCAGGGTCACTGCTGAACGCAATTACCCACCAATTTCTTACTGGAAGTGAGATGCCATTTTGCCTTGACCATAGGGGAGTGCCGTCAAGTCCCAGCCAACTTACGGTGACCTCATAGGATGTTCAAGGCAAAGAGACATTCAGAGGTGGTTGGCCGCGGTCTGCCTCTGCAAGGCGATACTCTCTACGCCCAGTTTTATTTCTCTCAAAAGCTCTTGAAATCTATAGAATCGAAGCCCAGAATTTCAAAGTAGCACTGGAGACGCCATTCATTTTTCGTAACACCATTAATTTTTCATTCGGTAGCAGCAGACAACGACTGGTGGTTTTCAGGGTACTTTCAGAATCCACAGGCACCCTTTCTGCTGTACCAACATACCATCAGCTATCTCTGCAACAATGCACTGAAAGCTACATGTTGCTGCCAGCGCTCCTTGATATCCCTGCTAGGAGTGGCAGTAGCATATACACAGTCCAAAGCAGACATTACGTCATGATCTGTGAGGCTTTGAAAAACTGTTGGTCGAAGGTACAATAGCCTCTTGGCCAACGAACCAATTAAGCTGCCCTATAATGAACCAGACCTATGGTCTATCATGGTCGTTACTGTCTAATCTGACTGGCAACCAGGGGTCATTTCGTAGAAAAAGAGGTGCAGGAGCTCATTAGCCTAACTCATTTGCATAACTCATTTGCATATGCCACACCCCCTAACATACCGGAAGTGTGTCAGAAGGCAACACCCACCCCTCAGGCTCCACTCCACAGGTGACTGAAACTGACCTGCTCTTCCTCCAGTCCCTTCCCCATCCAATACTTTGTGCAATAAAAATAAGCATAAAGAACACACCCTCATTCTCTTCCTGCTCCCTTGAAACCACCAGGTTTCAAGTAGACTTGAGATACCCAGGACATGTGCACCACACATCCCTTTCCCTTCCCTTCGCTACAACAAGACACCCTGTGAGGTAGGTGGAGCTGAGAGAGGTCTTTTGAGAACTGCTCATGAGAGAACAGCTCTGAGAGAACTTGTGAATGGCCCAAGGTCACACCAGCAGCTGCATGTGGAGGAGTGGGGAATCAAACCCAGTTCTCCCAGATTAGAGTCCAACTCCTGACCACTACACCAAACTGATGGGGTGGAAGCTGCTGAAGGGTTGGTGAAATTTCTCCAGTACTTATGTGCCATGTGCCCAGATAAAAAATGGTATACTTAGAAAATTTATATGCCATCTTGAGCAAGTCTCTGGAAAAGCAGCACACAGTCATAAAAGGAACAATGATAAAATTATCAATATTAAAACAAAACATTAAAAACAATAAAGACCTTAACAGGGCTTTCCCCGGGGCGCTGCGCCTCTGCACTGCTCGGGGAAGCTGAGGAGGGGGCGGGGCTTGGTAATGTGCCCACCCCCTGGGCTCCTCACTCCCGGAGCTGCGCTCCTGTGCGCTCCAGCTCCAACGGACCCCTGCTGGCAACAGCTGTTCAAAAGCCCAGACACAGAAGGTCTTCCACATCACCTACTACCATTTTAACTAAAGATGGCAGGGACTGAACCTGGGACCTTCTGCATGCAAAGCAGATACTCTGCTGCTGAACCACGGCCCCTCCATAAATAATGTATCCATATTAAGCCATTTATACGTAGACAGACCATTGGTCTGTCAAGGTCAGGACAATCGAGTCAGAGAGGTAGCAGATCTCTGGCCTCTCAGGTCTTTCTCACTGATGACGATCTTTTAACTGGAGATGCTGGGGATTGAATCTGGGACTTTGCGCATGCAAAGCAGATGTTCTACCACTGAGCCACAGCCCCTCCCCAGCCCTGTTCTCCATTTGCTTCAGAAGCAACCAGCATACGGACTGCCCCATCTCTTCCACCTGGGCAGAGTGATCGGCATTCTGAATCAGCGTGTCTCTCGTCCGCCATAACGTTACAGCACCTAAAAAAGCTGACATCTGGAAGCAACCTTAGCTTGTTGTCAGTGAGCACTGCAACACCTTCGGCAAATTTTGTACATGGTTAGAGTCTATTTTTATCCAAACTGTAATTCATGGGAGGGACTGCCCATTAACAGTTGGCCCATCTCCAATAGCCATTACAGGGAGCGGGGTAGATTTCATATAAAAGCTGTGTAGGTTTCAAATTCTTTTTATGTGGCTCGGGCCCAAGACCTCTTTAAATAAGCCCATCTTCATGACATATCCCAGAGACTAAGCAGCACTTACCCTGTAGCAGAATCAGTCTCAGACAACAAAAGGGAAGGCATCAAAAACCTTATTTAGTCCCTCCTTATTCCTTGATCCCTTCTTGGGCCCTACATAGTGCAATGCAGTGTGGTGGTCAGAGGGTCAGGCTAGGATGTGGGAAGCCGAGGTTTGAACTCCCACTTTGCCATAGACACTCGCTAAGTGAGCATGAACACATGAAGGCACCTTTCACTGAATCAGACCATTCATGGTCAGTATTGTCTACTCAAACTGGCAGCGGCTCTTCAGGGTCTCAGGTGGAGGTCTTTCACATCACCTACTGCTTGGTTCTTTAAAAAAACAACTGCAGATGCTGTGGGGTTGAAACTGGGACCTTCTGTGTGCAAAGCAAGATGGTCCCCCAAGTCATGGACCAGTCATTCTCTCTCAGGCTGACCTATCTGACAGGGCTGTCATGAGGATAAAATGAAGGAGGGGAGAAAGATGTAGTAAACTGCTTAGAGTTCTCATTGGATAGAAAACTGGGGTATACATAATCTAGGCTGAGGACAGACTGGCAATCTGCCCCGCTCTGCCTCCACTTCTAAAGCGGAGGCAGAGAGGGCATTCAGATTGCCGCATCTGTCCCCCGTCGTCAGCGCGGACTCACCCGTCCGCGAGGCGCCGTCCTGCCGCTTCAGCCGGAGACCACTTAAAACAGGTCTCCGGCCATCCGGGCGTGCATCCCTGCCGCTTCCTGGCAGTGTGGATGCGTCGGCTGCGCACCGGAAGCGGCACCGGAAGTGGGGATGGCCCAGCAGCCGCGCGCCTCCTCCCCGGTACATCGCAGCCAGTGCGAACGGGCCGCACCGGGCTGCTTTTCCCGCGGGGCTTTTGGCCCCGTGGCTATTCCAGGGCAGATCTTCAGTCTGTCCTCAGCCCTAATACATACATACATACATACATACATACATACATACATACATACATAAAGACTAACAGAACATGAATTTTGGATGTGCTAGTTATAAACTGTTATTCATCCGAGTGTAATGGAGGGAGAAGTTATGGGCACAATGATTAAGTAAAGAAGGACAAATAAATACATTTTCTTGTGGCCGAACTAGGCAGCCAGCCAATGGCGGGTGTGTTTGTGGTCAAATTCCAAGCTACTAGTGCAAAAAGTTGCCATATCCCTCAGATCATAGATATGAGATGGCACAGGCCAGATAGCAGCAGGGTTGCCAACTGGCCTGGAAAAGAATATTCTGTCCATTTAATAGAGCCTAATGTTTGGAAATCAGTCATTGAAGTTTTTCATGGCATGGTAAATGCCACTAAACCTCTATCAAAGGGGGAAGACATTTTCCTCAAAGCCAGATGGCAACTCTAGCGAGCAGACAGAGATAATATTCTGGGACAGGACAGCTAGGCATGGGACCCTCATCCTGGCAGGAATTGGGTCTTTGAAAACTACATGACAAGAGAAATTAAGCTGATGAAGCCTTTTCCTATCAGAATTCCTGCGGGCTGAGAAAACTCATCATCTGCTGATTTTCTGACCACCTACACAGGAGGGGATCTGGCAGAAAAATATTGGCAATAATAATTAGGCCTTTATTCACTGCCTCTCAATGCTAAAGGGCCCCCAGTGTAGAAGAAATCTAAATAAAAAGGATAACACACATCTTCGGCCCCTTCTGCACTGACCGCTTGCTCCGGAGAATCCGAGGAGTGAAGCCTTAAGGGTTGACTTCACAGCCGCACGCATTCCCTCTACACCGATCCCCCCATGCCCGGGTTATTTATTTGTGTATTCTGTATGCATTCTGCATCTACAAGCAAAACCTATATTTTTTAAGCTAACTGGCTGCCAACCCCTCCCTCCCTCCCTCCGTGATTCTGCAAAAAGAAAGGGAAGGGGAAATCCAGACCCACACGTGCAGGACTGACATATTTGGGAGCAGGGAATCCTCTAGTCCTTTATATTTAATGATTCCTTCTGATGCTCTCTCTGGCTTTTTAAAAGTTAGCTTGAGCAGGAGGACACGTCCTCTTTTGTCTTTGGAGAAGGAGGGAAAGAAAACAGAACAGGGAGGGAGTGTCACCCTAAAGAGAGTGGGGTAGAAAGGGGGGCCACAGAACTTAATACCTGCAGAAATAATTCTACTTTAGAAATGATTAGCGATTTGAAAGTGGATGAGAAAAAAAGTATTGCTGCAAAAGGAGTTTTGGCAGCTGCCAGGCAATCGTGTGCTAGAAGCAGTCTGAATGCAGATTCCTGTAAAACAAATGCAAAAAAAGAGATAAATTCCTGAAACAAAGTGACAGCAGGAGGGAATGCAGAATGGAAAAATAGGATAAACTCAGAGATTGAGGCAAAACACGGGTGCAGAAAAGGCCTTTGATGGGTGATCACAGGCATGGAAGCAGTGTTCCCTCTAAGCTGAGTTAGTGTGAGCTAGCTCATAGTTTTTAAGCCTCCATCTCACACATTTTTGTCTTAGCTCAGGGAAGGATGGGCTCCAGAGCAAACTAATTTATGCAGTAGCCAGACCACTCACTCACAATTTTAATGCCAGAAGCTCACAAAGCAGAATTTTTGATCACAAGACTCCACGACTTACAAGACTCCACGCCATTGCATGGAAGAGTTAAATTAACTGCTCGGTGCATGGCAACAAAAAATAACAGTGTCGTATGGCACCATAACAGCTTACACATGAGTTTTGATAAGCAAGAGCCAACTGGATTAGCACAGGACATATGCACTGAGCTCGTTTTTGCCTGTTCCAGTGTAATCTACTTGTAATCTATGAGACTTTTCCAATGAACATTCTCTTGTAAGCGCGTATGGACACATCAGAGAATTATGAACTCTGTTGAGTAATTTGCTGAATACAGAGTGTTTTCGACATGGTCCTTAAGTCATTTCGTTCTATGATAAAGTACTTAGATTAAGCTTTCTAATCATTTGAAATATTTGGTGTTAAAATATTGTCTAGTTTTCACAGTGTGTTTCCTTTCATATTGATATAGAGGATGGCGCAGAGTTGTTTTCTGTTGCCCCAGAAGGTCGGACCAGAACCAACGGGTTGAAATTAAATCAGAAGAGTTTTCGGCTAAACATTAGGAAGAACTTCCTGGCAGGTAGAGCAGTTCCTCAGTGGAACAGGCTTCCTTGGGAGGTGGTGGGCTCTCCTTCGTTGGAGGTTTTTAAACAGAGGCTAGATGACCATTTAACAGTGTCGCAGGCAGTGACTAGGGAGGCTCTCTAAAAGCTGCCACCACTCTGGTACAGGTCTCCTCAGGCGGGCCCAGAACTAGGGTTGCTAAGTCCCCCCCGGGGGGGGAACCCCTGCTCCAGCGGCCTGTTGCCCGCTGACCGGGGTTGGGCCACTGGGGGGAACCCCACCCCAAACTACCAGGCTGCGGGGACGTGCCCGGTGCAATGATGTCACCCAGAGGTGACATCATCGCGTCGGGCACATTTTTTGGGGGATGCTCTGTAATTCGAGGGAAAACTCTATGGTTTTCCCTCAAATTACTGAGGTCCCACCCCCGACATGCCCGACATTATGATGTCACTTCTCGGTGACGTCATCGCAGTGTGCGCCCCCTGCTAAACTTGAGTAGAGACTTGGCAACCCTACCCAGAACACCCACCCAACCACTAATGTCCACTTTCCCAATACAGTGTACCTTATAGGAGGCACAAGGACCCAGGCAGAATAACAAATAATTTTATTAAAAAGGCCTAATAACAAACTGGTTTTCAAATAATTCGTAGAATAATGAGAATAGTAAAGGTAGGTAAGGAAACAAATTAAAGAACCCTAACCCATGTATCTAGACTGTCCCTAGATGCCTCTTGGTGATTAGATTCAAGCTGACTCGCCCCTTCCTAGATGAGGGATGCCTCCCGTCTGCAGCAGCCTCTCCTCAGCTCTACTCCCTAGGAGTGAACACCCTCCCACTTTGGGCGAGGCCTCTTATCCCTTCTTCCCAGGCACCACCCTCTACTCCTCTACTGCTGTTGTTTTCCCTCCAAATCGCCTGTTAACCAATCGCAGGGTCCAAAGGGTAGGCCCAGTAGTTACTCTAATACAGGCTTCCCCGGGGCACTAAGCCTTCCTGTGCAGGCCCAGGCTCATGACAGACAGCAATGCTGATTCTGTGAGCTTAGCGGAACATGAGAGGGAGGGCAGGAAGGGTTGCATCATTGCTTAGTTCTCATGGCCGTTTCTTACACACCTCCGGGTGACGTCATTACGTTGGGGAAGGAGGGTGGGGTTTGGCTGGCGGATCGGGAACCCCTGTAGCGGGGGATCCCCTGCCCCCCGGGCTGACTTGGCAGCTCTAAACAAGGGTCACGGGTGTGGGGGGAGTAGTTGTCAATTTCTTATATTGTGCAGGGGGTTGGACTAGATGATCCTCGAGATATGACTTTAAATGTCATATCCAGCCCTGCTACAGGCTTTCCTGCCATAAGGGATAAAATAGGGTTCAAATTCACCTCCCCCTCCAATCTTTTCCCCCCTTTTACATATACACAGGAAGGGAACCTGAATGATCTTGATCAACCGAGTGTTCAAGGAAAGAGCTTCATGTCTTTTTTGTAATGAGACCCTGATTTGTGATCCTCTGAACACTTGTTTCCCCACCCCTCCAAGAATGTTGTGCTGGAGCTCAGCATTCCTCAAAGGCAAAAACGTACTCATTAACAATGTGGATTTAGAAAGGCGTCTTTAAAAGGGAGTGGCAGGGGAGACTCCTGGGAGTCACATGGAAAAGTATTAATAACTTCCTTTTACCCACTTGATGACTCAGTTGCATAGATGTCTAGTATTACAGACTCCCAAAACGACAGCAAACTGACACACACCCCTCCGTGCTGAAGCAGGGCACAGATTAGGTTTTGCTTGGGCTTGGAATAAATTTGCAAAGGACAGCTCAGGGTTTTTTTCCCCTTTCTTTGGATGCAATTCTCAAGGAGCTTACAAGGAGCTTTCAGGATGGAAAATGTGCAGAAGAGGGCAAACAAGATGATTAATGGGCTGGACCACCTTTGGAAAGGCTAGAGTCGATTAGTTTAGAAAAAAGAAGAAGAAAAGAGATTGGATTTCACTACCCAAAGGAGTCTCAGAGTGGCTTACAATCTCCTTTCCCTTCCCCTCCCCACAACAGACACCCTGTGAGGTAGGTGGGGCTGAGAGAGCTCTCTCAAGCTCTCTCAAGAACTGCCCTTGAGAGAACAGCTCTGAGAGAACTTGTGACTGACATAAGGTCACACCAGCAGCTGCATGAGGAGGAGTGGGGACTCAAACCCGGTTCTCCCCGATTAGAGTTTGCGCTCCTAAACACTACACCAAACTGATAGAGGTTTATAAAATCACACATAGGGTGGAGAAAGTGGAGAGAACTTTTTTCTCCTGCTCCTCCTAGAACTTGGGGGCGCTGAGAGAAGATGATGGGTAACAGAATCAAGATGGGCATCAGAAAGTGTATATGGGTGTGTGCGGAAAGTGCCCTCAAGTCGCAGCCAACTTATGATGACCTCGTAGGGTTCCTAGGCAAGAGACTAATAGAGATGGTTTGCCCTGGCCTTCCTCTGCATAGCGACCCTGGAATTCCTTAGTGGTCTCCCATCCAAATACTAACCAGGGCCGGCCCTGTTCAGCTGACAAGATGGACATAGCCTGGGCCATCCAGGTCAAGGCAAGTACATCAGGAAGTACGCAACAGCTGTGATCACACACACTAAATAATCCACTTTCAATCCACTGTCAATGTACTTTCCAACTGGATTTTGCCAGTTCACACACAGTAAAATCCAGTTGGAAAGTGCATTGACGGTGGATTGAAAGTGGATTACTTAGTGTGTGTGATCACAGCTAGCAAGTAATTAACCGTATCAGCACCATGCTTTGAAATGTACTGCGTGTTCAGTTTCATGATGGGGTGATGTCTCGATAAGGCCTTAGAGGTACTGAAAAGGTAGCAGGCAGACAGAGCTAGCCACAGGCCCTCAGCCAGGGTTTTCTGGCTTGTGGAGCAAATTTTTTTCTTGCGGGGCAAACAAACAAGCCCTGTGATAAAATGACGATAATATTCAATAACTCTTATAAACATCAATTATTTGGCAAGAAAAGTCCAACATCCTCATCCTCAATGAGCACCCGGTTATACACTCATTTCACCAGTCTTCCTCAGGAGTAACTTTACATAGAGTAAAAGGTGTCAGCCTCTAGGTGCAGCTTGGCTTCTATTATACTTCCTTCAAATTTTTACAGCTCAAGTTCTTTTTAAAAATAGAGAGCATTTACCAGCCATTTTTTAAAAAAGAAGGCTTTCAGCCAGGTATTAAAGAAAGGATTGGTTGCTACTTTTCAGAAATAAACTAACTGGCTTGCTCCCAATTTAAGTACTTCAAGTGGAACTTAAAAGTAAGTTAAAGGTTATAAATTATTAATTATTTCAAAAATTATAATATAATAACATTTCATTCAGCTTCCCGTTCCTCTCAATAATAGGGCTGCCCAGTCAGCCCGGGGGGTGGGGAATCCCCCGCTAAAGGGGTTCCCGATCCGCCAGCCAGCATTTGGCCGGTGGGGGGAACCCCACCCCCGACGTCGTCCAGCAGGGACGATGTAATGACGTCACCGGAAGTGACGCAGCACGTTGGGGGCGTTGCCAGGGCGATGCTCTGGCAATCGCCCCAAAACTCTATGAGTTTTGGGGCGATTGCCAGAGCGTCGCCCTGGCAACGCCCCCAATGTGCTGCGTCACTTCCGGTGACGTCGATGGGCGCGCACGCTTGAAACTCCCGGCGGCAGGAAGACTCCCCCCCGCCGGTGAGTTTTCAATACTTGGCAGCCCTACTCAATAATCATGTTTGTTCTAGGATAATTTGGTGAAAGCAGAAGCTATTTTGAAAATGGATCCAGAAGATATGAAGAGAACTAAAAAGAACTTAAGCTGTAAAAATTTGTTTGTTTGTTTATTATATTTCCTATAACTGTGATCCCTGCTTTGGTTTACTTTCTTGTGGGGCAGCCATTATATCAAACATGAATTATATTTCTAGAGCCAAATTAATGGATTTTTGGCTTTTCACCCCAACCCCCCCCCCCCCGATGAGCCGCTGCGGCAAACAGTACTTTTGCCAGTAGCTCTTCACTTGAACCCCACCCCACCCACCCACCGTGAGTGTGACACTTTAGGTGCCTACTGGGGTCCAGGTCGTTGTCAAGATCAGCCACACCAAGGAAGCTGAGCGAAGACCCAAGGATTTTATTTGGAGTTTGCAGTTCACTCACCCACGTCCGGTGTGGTAATGGAAACAGACAGCTAGAGATGCCAGGGTTAGCGAGGTCATGAGGTGCCAGCGATTCAGAATGGGGGAAATCAAATCATAATTGGCAAGGCAAGGGCAGGGTGCTGGCGTGGCACAGCGTGCCTCACCGTGATTTAAATAGAAAAAATGGTAAATAAATACTATTTTCTTGAATGAAAACTTGTGGGGAGTGGCTGGAAAGTTAGGGGCATGGCCACGAGATGCTCCACGGTGGCTACAGGCCAGGCTGGCAGTAGCATTGCAAATGGCTCTCTGAACGCAGTTGAAACACAGAGGTCCTTTCCAGCAGACACATAGAGACCAAAATTCATTTTGGCCATTTTGGGTCCGAACCAAAGCTGCACGAAGATCCTTTGGGAAGAAGTTTCTCTCACGGATCTCCTTCCTGTTCTTTTTTGTGTTGCAGGACTTAAAACAACACTGACTACATATGAATCAGTTACGAGTGTTTGGAAATGGAGGGTCCACACACGGAAGTTATGTTTGAGGTTCCAATCAACATTCTGGAAAATTCTATGCCACTTGTTGTGATGCCTAATGCATTGATCCCCGACACAATACCCACGGGGCCATGGCTTTCCTACACATAATGGGATCACAGATGCTTCAGAAAAGCCCAGGAGCCACCACCGTTGTCTGTTCAGGAAACACTCATGCAGCAACAGTTGCCTCCATCATAAGGCGCCACTCAGCTTAGAAGCTCCCAATATTTTGTGATTAGACCCAGCTCCTATGGCAGCCATATTGTGGCCCGCTACAACCCCCCTCCCAGCATGTCTGCCCTTCTGTGGCAGTGCCCAGTATCTTTTCTCAAAATTCCAAGTGTACTCACAAACTTAACAGAGTAGGAGATCCCTGGCCTAATTCAACCAGGTGGCATCCTCACTAGACAAACCCTTCCCACTTGTAAATGTCCCTCTTGCTGTACTGGCTGTATAGGCTCCATGGGAGTTCTCAGAAGTTATCTGCCCATGCAGCCAACTGAATGTTATCATACATCGGTAGTGGTGGAGGAAAGTGTCATCAAGTCACAGCTGATTTATGGTGACCCTGTAAGTTTTCAAGGCAAAAGAATTCAGAGGTGGTTTGCCATCGCCTGGCTCCGCATCACGACCCTGGTATTCCTTGGAGGTCTCCCATCCAAATACTGACCAGGGCTGACTGTGTTTATCTGATGAGATCAGGCTAGCCTGGGCAATCCAGGTCAGGCAATACATCTATACCCAATCAGAAATATGGGAAAGGAAGGGCAAGAGAATCTTCTCCTCACAAGGCGGATAGATTGTATATCGGATGGTATGCTGAGCATGGTAAATTACCACAGTAACTGACTGTCTGTATCCCCCCTGCAGTTGATCACTTGCAAGAGGGGAAGTTTCTTCCTTCTTTCCATCCTCAGTGCTACCTACAATATGTTCGGCAGTTTGGCAACTGATCGTCTGTATTCACCCATTGTTGGGTGGCTCACAAGGCCAGTCGGTGGACAGATTGTGGGGCCTGCACAGAGGAGGCAAGGGTTCGGATCTCTACACAGCCATGATAATGAGAGGGAGGGCAGGAAAGGTTACATGAGTGCTTAGTTCTTGTGGCCCTTTCTTACACACCCAGGGGAAAACCGGATCCCCACTTTGGGGTCAGGAAACAATTTTGGCCTGGAGATCCTGGGGTTTTTTTTGGTCATCTTCTGGGCATGGAACAGGGGGACACTGGGGGTATGGAGGGGGAGGTATTTGTGAATTCCCTGCATTGTGCAGGGGGTTGGACTAGATGATCTTGGAGGTCCCTTCCAACTCTATGATTCTATGGTCATCTCTGGGTGCTCTTGGGCAAGCTGCTTTCTCTCTGTCTGGCCTAACTAACAGGACTGTTGTGAGAAAAAAATCAAGTATCTTCATTTATGCTACCTACAGCTTCTCAGAGGAAAACCAGGAAACCAGTATGATAAAAATAAGTAACCAAGGTCCTTTCCACACTTGGATCTCATCCCTGGTTTGATCAGAGTTCAACTTGCAGCGCAATACCTTGCACTTATCCCTGGCTGTAACAGCATCCATTTATCCCAGGACAAGTGTGGGGTGAAACCAGGGTGACCTCAATGTAATGTGGAAACAACAAAAAAATACCCCAAGATAATTACAGGGGCGAACTCGCGTGTAGTGTAGAATGTAAAAATACCCCGAGACAATCACAGGGGTGAACTCGCACGTAGTGTAGAATGTAAGTTCGGGGACAGGGTTGAACCAGGATTTAAGGTCTAGTGCGGAAAGGACCAGAAATGAATAAAAGTACCCACTACTTTGTGGTGAAAGCTAGGATGATTCGGTTACTTGCAAAGAGGCTTTGGGGCTTAGCTGAATTTCCTGCGAGAGAACAGCAGCAGTTTACTCATCAAAGCCCTGTAGACAATAAGATAACATTCTTAAGAGGGCCCTTATCCCTGTTGGGTTTCTTTTTTCCATCACGCACGACCCCGTAAGAATTTGAAACATGAGAGTCTGGGAAGGGAGAGGGGGGTTACCACCGAGCAGGCTTCTTTTGGCTGCCTTTCAGAAATGATAGGGACTCATGCTCGCCTTATGTAAAAGCTGATAAAAGGGTTGTATGCTACTTGTAATAAAGCCCCCAGCAGTGAGAAAGACACGTGCATGCCGGAGGGAGATATGCAAATCATCAGCCTTCCACCTGCTCCACAGCCGTCTCCCACAAAACAGACAGAAAAGGAAAGTTTAAATGTCAAAAGGGAACGCCCTCTCCACATTACAAATCTGTACTGGTTTCATATCGCTTGAACCGACGCACCTGTCGTTTGGTGGCTGGTTAGATATAGAAAATTCTCACCCGCCTGTCCTTTCTCACACTACAATCTCTTGGGGTATGCTGTCCCTCCTACATGCGGCACCCAAGCATGGGGGCAGGAAGAGACAGGGCTTGGGTGACCCAACCTGTGGTGCAAGCCCATTCATTACGATGATGGGGATAGTTTCTTTTGGGACTGTTAAAGGTAAGCACAGGATAAATTTGTGCTGGCATTGGAGAAATTATGCTGGGGCCCTGCCTACATGCCCTTGACCTGGATAGCCCAGGCTAGCCCAATCTCGAAAGAACTCAGAAGCTAAGCAGGGTAAGCCTTGGTTAGTACTTGGAAGGGAGACCACCAGGGAAGTCCAGGGTTGTTATGCAGAGACGGGCAAAGGCAAGCTACCTCTGTTCTTCTCGCCTTGAAAACCCTACACTGTCAAATAAGTCAAATGAAATTTGACTTTCCACCACCTTACCCACATGGAGATTACCAGGGGTCATTTCGTAGAAAAAGAGGTGCAGGAGTTCATTAGCATATCTCATTAGCACAACTCATTTGCATATGCCACACCCCCTGACATCACCAGAAGTGTGTCAGAAGGCAACACCCACCCCTCAGGCTCCACTCCACAGGTGAGTGAAACTGACCTGCTCTTCCTCCGCTCCCTTCCCCATCCAATACTTTGTGCAATAAAAATAAGCGTAAAGAACACACCCTCATTCTCTTCCTGCTCCCCTGAAACCACCAGGCTTCAAGTAGACTTGAGATACCCAGGACATGTGCACCAGCCATCCCTTCCCCTTCCCCTCCCCACAACAAGACACCCTGGGAGGTAGGTGGGGCTGAGAGAAGTCTTTTGAGAACTGCTCATGAGAGAACAGCTCTGAGAGAACTTGTGACTGGCCCAAGATCACACCAGCAGCTGCATGTGGAGGAGTGGGGAATCAAACCCGGTTCTCCCAGATTAGAGTCCAACTCCTGACCACTACACCAAACTGACGGGGTGGAAGCTGCTGAAGGGTTGGTGAAATTTCTCCAGTACTTATGTGCCGTGTGCCCAGATATAAAATGGTATACTTAGAAAATTTATATGCCACCTTGAGCAAGTCTCTGGAAAAGCAGCACACAGTCATAAAAGGAACAATGATAAAATTATCAATATTAAAACAAAACATTAAAAACAATAAAGACCCTAGCAGGGCTTTCCCCGGGATGCTGTGCCTCTGCACTGCTCGGGGAAGCCGAGGAGGGGGCGGGGCTTGGTCATGTGCCCGCCCCCTGGGCTCCTCACTCCCGGAGCTGCGCTCCTGTGTGCTCCCGCTCCAACGGACCCCTGGAGATTACAGGAAACAGTTCTGCATGGTGACTCCCTGCACAGAATCTGTAACTTGCTAGATCCATTTACCACACACACGTGTTCATTTCCTTGTAGCCTCTCTATCAGCAGCAGTTGACTTTTAAAAACAGCGGTCATCTCAAAAATAAGCTGCACTAATCATCCCTTCCTGCAAATGCCGTTTTTAGCATTTAGGTTCATCGTTCCTTTTCTTGGGGACTCGGGATGGGTGGGGGGGAACCCCCCTCCCCAACTCTAGCTATAAAAGCAAAACCTCAGTCCTATTTCCATTGTAATCTAAACAGTCCCCTCAGTTAAAAATTTGGCTTGTTGAGCGGTTTTATCATTGGTCCCTTTCCAGCTCTGGAACTCTGCTGCCTGAAGTCTTTGGTAAGTCTCCAGGGCAAGAAAGTTCCAGTGCTGGGAGGCAGCCAATGACAGAGCCTTTTCCAGAAGCGTCGTATGACCTTTGAAAAATTCTGCTCGGGATTTCAAAAGTGGAAAGCTATTTCAATTGTGTACAGGAACACACACAAGCACTCACACACAGCGGTTCTGAATCGAAACCCATGACATGAAGAAAAGTCATCCCCTCATAAACGGTTGTCTATATCTGTCCATTTAAAATGAAGAACATTATATCCCTGAAAAGATTCAATTCTTCTTTCCTTCCATGACCTCTTACTAAAGGGGTTACCTGTATTCATACAAAGTTGGTGGGTTTGGTTGATGAAGGCCAATGAGTGGACAGGTGAACCTGGGGAATAGTGACCTGGGTTCAATTCCCCACTGAAGGTAAACAGTACTGGATGACCTTGAGCTGCTCATGAGATTCAGAGACAATTCACACATTGCAAAGTTCTCATGTCCTCTGTTTGTCTACCATTTTGATCAGATACACACCAGGAGCAGGGGCGTCAAGTTTTAAATACCCCGGGGGGGGGGGGGGGGGGGCTCGTGTGTGCGCACACGCCGGGACCGCATCTCTGCTGCCGCTGCCTTCCCCCCCCCCCCCCCCCGCCTGGCCATTCGTGCTTCTGTCCCTCCCTCCCTCCATCCAGGGGCCAGCTGGGCGTTTTCTTAGCTCGCCCCTGGATGGACTGAGGGAGGGAGGGACGGACGGAGGCAGCCAGGCTGGCGGGGGGGGGGGAAGAGAGAGAGAGAGAGAGACGGCGGCGTGGCAGCCCTAGGAAGGGCCCAGGGATTCGCAGTGGCAGGTGCTCCGTTTTCCTGGGGGGGGGGCTCGAGGGCCCCCCGTAGTTGACGCCTATGACCAGGAGATCCATACATGGAACTCCATTCCCAGCTAAGGCGCTCCATCTCTAAGTGAGGCCTGGATATCTCCTGGAATTACCACTGACCTCTGGGTGACTGAGATCAGATCCCCTGGAGTAAACAGCTGCTTTGGAGGGTGGACACTACAGCATTATACGTTGAGGTCCCTCCGTTTCCCAAACCCTGGCTTTCCCAGACTCCACCCCACCCCTGAATTTCTCAGCTGGAGGGGAAGTCTTCAGCTCCCTTTCTCCATGCATCATGGTCCTGGTCCATTTCCTACCTGGAAACTGAGCCCTAAGACCAGAACTCCCAGACTGCGTCTGTCACCAGGACGCAAGGACTTGTGAATTGGCCCTTGGCCTAACCTTATCATCAGACTAAAATGGCATAATTCCACATACCCTTATACAAATGGCTCAGTCACCAATACATTCCATATATTCTATTTAAGAGTCCATTGATTTTTCCAGTGCTGTGGTGAAAGCTACCATAATTCTGTGAAAGTCAATGGTTTCTTTTAAAGTCACCTAATTCATCCAAAACAATAAAGGAATAAAAGATCTCTGGTTCAGAAACCCAATTGATTACAGTGATTGATTCATGCACCAATAAAAGATACATACTCTTTACTGGTTTGTTGGAAAACGTCCATGCTTTTCTGATCTGTGGTCCCAGTCAAATAACACCAACCCTTGTACTGCATCGCCTGTTTCTTTTAAAAAAGAAAGCCCCTGTTTTCCAAAAATTTTAAGCTTCTGATACGAGTTGTTGTTAAGGGGTTAACTCATTTATTCAGTGGATCAGGCTTTTAACATATTCCAAATAAAACTTCCAGTAGTTCATCCATATTATTCACACAGCGTGGTGTGAAAGCAAAGGACTAGGATCTGGGAACCCAGGTCCCAGTCTCGAGTATGCCACGGAAGATTGCTGGGTGACCTTGGGCCAGTCACACACTCTGAACCTGATCTACCTCACAGAGCTGTTGTGAGGATAAAAAGGAGGAGAGGAGAATGATGGAAGCTGCTTGGAGTCTCTACTGGGGAGAACGGCGGGATATAAATAAAGTTAATAATAATAATAATAATAATAATAATAATAATAATAATAATAATAATAATAATCAGGGGTCCGTTGGAGCGGGAGCGCACAGGAGCGCAGCTCCGGGAGTGAGGAGCCCAGGGGGCGGGCACATGACCAAGCCCCGCCCCCTCCTCGGCTTCCCCGAGCAGTGCAGAGGTGCAGCGCCCCTGGGAAAGCCCTGCTAGGGTCTTTATTGTTTTTAATGTTTTGTTTTAATATAGATAATTTTATCATTGTTCCTTTTATGACTTTGTGCTGCTTTTTTAGAGACTTGCTCAAGGTGGCATATAAATTTTCTAAGTATACCATTTTTTATCTGGGCATTTTTTATCTGGTAAAGGGCTGGTACGTTCATTATTATTATTATTATTTTTATTATTATTATTATTATTATTATTATTATTATTGGTCATTTCATACCATTTTTTATCTGTTTGTTTTGGATCCCACACACTTCTTGTATCCCATCACTTTCATTCACTGGAGGCAACTCTTTTAAAACCACACATCCAATGCTATTATAAATCACAGGATTCAGAGTCCCCAGACGTCTAAATCAATGCGCTGGTAGGGCTTTTAACTATTGATAGAACATCAGACAGAACTGAGTTAATTATAAACGAAACCCAATCTTTGCTGTGCCTGTGGGTATTCGACTCGGTAAAGAGTCCAAGACACTACCGGCAGAAAAATAAAAAACACGAGAAACGGGGGGCGATATCAGGAAATGAGAAGGGGTACAGGGGCACACTACCTTTCCGCTCACGGGCGCCATCTTTCAGGGGTTCTTATACTCGCAGGAGCAGTGTAAGGGAGGTTGCGTCCAGCCTAGTTATACAGATTCCAAAGTAACATATGGTTCTATAAAAATACCTAAGAGATGTGGGGATGAGACTGAAAGGGAAAGTTCTGCAACACAGACAGGCTGTCCTTTTATGGATCAATCCACATCTGGTGGATTAGCCCCCTTTAGCCTACTCACAAGCAGGGCTGTGGGTAATATATATATATATATATATATATGAACATTCTGTGCCTTTTTTCCATTTGAAAAGCTGCATTCTCTCACAATCATAAATTAAGTATATTGGTATGCTTTGTTCATTTTTCTTCATAACATTTTGTCTCTGCCAGTCCTGAGAAGGGTATGCAGTTTCTCCTCAGGCCTACAGACCACTGGTACTTCTTACTTTGCCATACTCTTAATTTTGAGATTTCGCCAGCCATTACCTATATACTTGGCATCCACAGTGATGAGCAAACAAGTAAATAGGAATCTAGAATTCTCAGGAAGCTGAATTTGGGTCCAGTTCCACATCCTGTGGATTTTCTGTGCTTATGTGAAATAGGAGAATATAAATCTCTGTGGTTTCTTAAAGTAAAGACAAAACTACTGGTGTGGGAGTGGGGGGGGGGGGGGGATGCTATCCATCATGCTCCAAAAGCTTCACAAGGAAGATGCTGTATTAAACGCAACAGCATGTTCTTAAGGAGATTTAGTAGCTATGAACACATTCCAATGTTGGACGCATTCTCCTATGCTATTTGAAAGGGGAAAATGGAGCTTCCAAAGTGTATGATTAATTTAGCCCGTGCCATGACATTGAACATTGCAGCTAGCAGGAGGGATGCTGAACAGCTTCACAGTGGCCCTGAACAAAAGGCAGCAAATTGCTGAGCTGACACAGGTCCCTTCCGCACTAGACCTTAAATCCTGGTTCAACCCCGTCCCCGAACTTACATTCTACACTACACGTGAGTTTACCCCTGTAATTATCTCAGGGTATTTTTTTGTTTCCACATTACATTGAGGTCACCCCAGTTTTACCCCACAGTTTTCTTGGGATAAACGAATGCTGTTATAACCAAGGATAAATGCAAGGTATTATGTCATGAGTTGAACTCTGATAAAACCAGGGATGAGATCCAAGTGCAGAAAGACCACAGCTGACCTGTTACGTCAGAGGGAACAAGGACCAGCTGCCAAGTAACAGGCAGACGGCCATCATAAATATGAAGACGGCATCCCCCCATTACTTGACATATATATAATACTTCAGAAGCCTTGCTTTCAGATCAGAGCCCCGAGTCCAGACACACATATCTATTCCTTCATTTCAAAACAAAGTATTTGGAAAGCAGGATGATCCTGGCTTCGCTCCTTCGTGTGACCTTCATGGGCCCTAATTTTCAAGCTCCATCAACAGAGCTCTTTTCAAGTGCTTGAACCGTGAAGGACCTATGAACAGGGCTCACCTTTCCACATACATCGCCAGCTGGCCTGGAATAAATCATTCCCCAAATCACCATTAAGATCCTCTGTGGATCCTCAAAAGGAGGTCCTTCTAAGGCAACTGACTGCACAGACCAGTTTCTAAATGCATAGGGGTGGGTGGGAGAAAGAGAGACTACAAAAAGGGGAAAAGAGAGACTGTGTGAGGGGGAATGTTCCTTAGTCCCACTTTGCAATCAGCCTTACCAACAAAACCACAGTCCAGGATGTACACTCCAGGATAATCCCTAAGAATCACACACACAAAAATGGAATGATGTACTTATAATGTTGACACTGAATATCAGCGCACTGTGTCATTTCGGGTCTCAGCCCACTTCCTTCCAAGAGCGTGATATCATTGGTGGTAGAAAGCGATGCCAAGTCACAGCTGACTTCTGGCCACCCCTGGTGGGGTTTTCAAGGCAAGGGACATTCAGAGGTGGTTTGCCATTGCCTGCCTCCGTGTCATGACCCTCGTATTCCTTGGAGGTCTCCCCTCCAAATGCTAGCCAGAGCCGGCCCTACTAGCTTCTGAGATCTGACAAGATCAGGCTAGCCTGGGCTATATAGGTGGTCAGGGTGCGATATCGTTACTGATGTGCTTATATAGTATCATCTGTGGAAATGGAGCTTTAGGGAGAAAGATAAGCACAAGGGACCAGGTCTCCGCCCTGAGGAGTTTACAAAATGGTGTGTGTGTTCTGTGTCCCGCCTACAGCGGAAAGAACCTTGGTCTTCATTAGGACACAGCCAAAGACTTCTTCCAGAATTTCTTTAATCTTTGTAAACTCACCATTTTCTTGGCTTTTCTCCTTGACACATTCCAAACAGCTAAGGTGCTACTGCAAGTTTGAGTGGGAAGGGAACAAAGAAGTTTCAGGGAGCAGGAAAGTGAATAGGGATGTGCCATTTTAAGCTGAGTTACACACTTCCGGAAATTTCAGTGGATTTAGAGGGGTGTGACTCCGGCTAGGACTGAACTGTAAATTCTGCCCCCCAAAACGAAATGTTTACTTTTTAATACTTGTTGTGGCTCTTCATAAGGACTAGAGAGATGGCTGCTCCAGAAGAATACAGGAACAGGGGACAGCGCCGCGGCCTACCATGTCTCAACGGCACCCCTGTGAAGAATAAACTTGCCATCCTGCTCCTACGGGCCACATTTATTTCCATTCTAACATCTCCGGGGTCAGAAAGGGCTATGCCCGGGATGATTTTGGCCTCCCTATTTTACGCCCCACTCAATATGGAAAATGTTTCCCTGACCTTTGCTGTACTGCTAAAAACAGCCCTCGCCTGTCAACGCGAGTCAGCGAGAGCTCAGATAAAGCAGAAGTTGCTGGTCCGGCAAAGAAATTCCAGGGGACTCCATGGAAGAGTCGCCAACAATAGCAGCATTCTAGAAGTTGATCAAGGCCATGCTTTTGATAAGAAAAAAAAGAGGATACACCAGATGCTGTACGCAGATGACGTATTAATGATTTCATGTGTCAGAAAAGGGGCTAAACTTTCCATTACTGAGTCAGCAGTGTGACATCATGCCCTCCCAATAAGGGGATCGATCACAGAATGTATCAATACGAACTGGAATTCCAATTTGCTGATAAACTGCAGTTTTGGAGCGAAGGAAGCCAGGACTGCTGAAAATCCTTCTCAATGTTTTGACATATCAGATTACCATATAAACCTCCTGCCTGTAATGACAGAATTTGTGATTTTGAGACCATCCCTCTTATTTCACAGTATTAAGGAAGTGGTACGCTGCAGGCTAAGAGCATGAGAACTTCGTTCGCTCTAGGAAAAGTCTTTGAGATCGCTGTGCAAGATGCTTCAGTTGCTGTTTATATTAAAGTTGTTTGAAGCCATTTCTCATTCTGTTAGTCCGCTGGTGGACTAAGAAATACTGAAGCACTCACCCTTACCTGGGGCACAGATCCTGTTCCCATAGTGGAAGAGCAGGAGGGTGCCTCCTCTACTGAGCTTATAACATAATGAGTGAATCAGGGCACTCCATGTAGTCACCTGTATGAACAGCCTTAAATCAATGATATTCAGGAGCTCAGGAACCACACATGTCTCTTTGACATGACACTTGTGGCTCTTCTGACCACAGTTCCCCAAGGTGGCACCTGCCCATGTTCCAGGAAAAGGGCAAGGTCATTGCCCACTGGGGTCATCAGTAGGGCTGCCAAGTCCAACTTGGGAAATATCTGGGGTCTTTGGGGGTGGAGCCAGGAGACTTTGGGGGTGGAGCCAGGAGAAAGGAAGTGACATCATTTTGTGATGTCACATCCTGTGATGTTGCTTCCACATGCTTCCACATGAACTCATGAAGTTTCCTAATACTGAATCAGGCCATTGGTCCATCAAGGTCAGTATTGACTACTCAGACTGGTAGTGGCTCTCCAGGGTCTCAGGCTGAGATCTTTAATGTCACCTATTACCTGATCCTTTTTTAGCTGAAGAGGCTGATACCTCCTGCATGTCAAGCAGATGCTCTATCACTGAGCAATGGCCCTACTGAATCCTTCCTCATCTCGGCAGAATATGAAGCCCTAAGTGCTACACAAGTGCTAAATATGATTTTCATATCATAAGAACAGGAGAGAAGCCACAGTGGATTGGCCCATCCAGTACAGCCCATCCAGTACAACACTCTGTGTCACAACAGTGGCCAAAAATACCAGGTGCCCTCAGGAGGTCCAGCAGCGGGGCCAGAACTCCAGAAGCCCTCCCTCTGTTGCCCCCCAAGCACCAAGAATTCAGAGCATCACTGCCCCAGACAAAGGGTTCCATTTAGACCTTGTGGCTAATAATAGCCACTGATAGACCTCTGCTGGACGGGAACAGAGAGAGAGAGAGAGAGACAGACAGACAGACAGAAAAAAGAAAGAAAGAGGGAGAGAGAGAGAAGGGGAAAAAACTGGCAGAGGCACTTACTTCCATTTAGACCTTGTGGCTATAATAGCCACTGATAGACCTCTGCTGGATGGGGACAGAGAGAGAGAGAGAGAGACAGACAGACAGACAAAAGAAAGGGAGAGATAATGAAACGAGCTGGAAGAGACACTCACCTTGCCAGCCACATGCAAAAGCAGCTCCTTCAGTCCCTCCTTAATCTCTGGGCGGGGCTCTCTTGCTGTGGAAGCTCTCTTGCTGACTTCTTAAAGGGGAAATGTCTGGTGAGGCTTTTTACTGCAGGGCAGGCTCTCTGCAGCCATTTCCCTTTTAAGGCAGCCATTTTGTCCCCCCGGTGGCCATCTTTGGAAAAGCGGGAGGTAAGCACTAAAAATCGGTGTTTCCCCCGCCCTAGCGGGGGACTTGGCAGCCCTAGTCATCAGGTGGTTTCCACTTTAGGACAGTGGCTGCTGGACCAATTGGAGGATGAATGAGCTAGGATTTCCCATCCTAGAAAGCAAAAGGCCTGGGAAAACATATTATTACCTGTATATGCCTAGTGGGGTGGCACACAGGGCATCCAGTAGTGATGTGGCTCTTTTGGTTGAGGATACTCCCTTATGACACCACCTGGCCACTATGGTCACCTTCAGGCACTGCATCAGGTACTCCTGCCTTCTGAGAGTAGGTCCTGCTCAGCTGTGGCTCCCAAACTTTGGAACTCTCTCCCCAGGAAGATTCGCCTGCTTCCTTCCTTTGCTGTCTTCCACCAATGAGTCAATACTTTTTGTTTCATTTGGCCTTCCCTCAGTGATCCCTTTTTCCTGCCCAGTGTTTTAATTGTTGGGTTTTTTTGGATTTATATCCCGCCCTCCCCGCCAAACGGCAGGCTCAGGGCAGCTCACAACAAGAATTAAAATACAGTCACTTTAAAACAACATACAATCCAAAACAAGATCGGCAGCATACAATATTTTCGCAGGTGAGTCCAAACAGCACTCATATATAAACCTTGTGTAAACATACACAGGCAGGCAGTTCGAGTTGCTGGCAGATGGAGCTGGGCCAGGGCTAAGATGTTTATTCTAGGCGGCCCCTACCTAAAGGCCTGGTGGAAGAGCTCCGTTTTACAGGCCCTGCGGAACTGCATCAAATCCCGCAGGGCCCTGATGTTCTCCGGGAGCTCATTCCACCAGTGCGGGGCCGCCACTGAAAAAGCCCTGGCCCGTGTTGATGCCAGCCGCGCCTCCTTCAATCCAGGAAGGGCCAGTCAGTTTTGGGATCCCAATCGTAGTGCTCGCTGGGGAACATATGGGGAGAGGTGGTCCTTCAGGTAGGCAGGTCCCAGGCCATATAGGGCTTTATAGGTAAGCACCAGCACCTTGAACCTTACCCGGTACGCTATAGGCAGCCAGTGCAGTGCCTTTAAGGCGGGCTGTATATGCTTCTGTATAGGGAGACCCAACAACAGCCGCGCCGCAGCATTCTGCACTAGCTGCAGCTTCCGGATTTGGCACGAGGGCAGCCCCATGTAAAGGGCGTTACAGTAGTCCAATCTTGAGGTGACCAATGCATGGATCACTGTCGCCAGTTCATTGCGGTCAAGGAAGGGGACCAACGGCTTGATCAGCCGCAGATGATAAAAGGCTGACCTCGCAGCGGCTGCTACCTGGGCCTCCATCGATAATGTGGAGTCCAGGAGCACTCCCAAACTCCTGACCTCCGACGCCGGCACCAATGGCACCCCACCGAAGGCCAGGGAAGGGATCCCCAACCCTGGACCGCTCCGACTCAAGCATAGGATCTCCGTCTTCGTCGGATTGTTGTTTTTATGTCTTTGTATGTATTTTTGCTCGGTTTTTAATTTCCCTAACAATGTGAGTTTTTGGAGGGTGACTTATTTCAATGGTTTTAAAACTGTAATTCTATCATAAATGCTTTAATTTCTTAACTGCCTTGGTAGCCGTGTGAAGGCAGAAAGGCAGGATATAAACAGTATAAATGAATAAATGAATAAATAAATGTGAATGTGTTTATCTGCAAATCACATAGTGGGTGCCATTATCCTAAATTAGACAATCTTTCCCTCTGAAAAAGGAGCCCTTTGGGTATTTACATGGAGTGCCTAGAATTACTCATGATGTTATGAGTGTGGTGGAGAAATACTTCACTTCCCCCTCCACAACGTCGTATGTGCATGTGTGAATCAGCCTGAAGTTGTAGCCCTCTGAGTTCTCCCATCGCACAGATTCACAGCTACACGTCACCTTATGAGGTTTATAAGTATTCTCAACCGAGATGAGAAAGAACTACTCCAAAAACATAACTCCAGCAGAGCAACTGAAGACATTTAATTTCATGTCTAAAAGTCGCTCTGTTTTATGTTATCACACTGTTATTTTACATAAACCACATACTTGGAAAGGCAGGGAGTTATATCTCTGTTTATCCCCTTAAGAGAGCTGAATTTCACATGTAACTTATAGAGCCATTAGCAAAATATCTGTTCCAGTAATAATCCAAGGAGATTTCTAACTCCCCCCCGACACACACACATTTTTGCTGCCTTGTTATGAAGTATGGTCCACACCGTTTGTGTTCCAGGCAGTACCATGCAGCTGCTGTCCTATTAAATAGACATTTGCTATGACAGTTGGGAATTTGGTACATCGCTCAGAGGTTAAGATGCTGAGCTGCAGACTGGAAGGTTGGCAGTTCAGCAATTTGAGACCCAAGAGCCGCATGACGGAGTGAGCTCCCGTCTCTGGACCCAGATAACACAGTGGTGCAGATTTAATGGCGGCTTCACACGGCTACTAAAAGTTAATTCAGCCAATGCCAAGAAGATGCTGGGTAAGATACAGCAAAAACAGAACTACCACCTAAAGAATGCCAACTTTCAGGTGGGCCTTGGAAATTAATTTATTAATTTATTTGATTTATCTACTGCCCTCCCCGCGAGCAGGCTCAGGGCAGCTTACATCACTTTTAGTATAATATTGTGAAAGCAATCATTTAATAAAAATTTAAAACAGCATAAAATCACAAGTCATCATCTCCCAGAATTACAACTGATTGCCAGACAAAGCAGAACAGTTCCCCTGGAGAAAAACGGCAGCTTTGGAGGGTGGGTTGCATGGCATTATACCCCACTGAAGTCCCTCCTCTTCCCAAACTCTGCCCCCCCCCCCCAGTCTCCAGGAATTTCCCAGCTCTGACATATCAAACCTACATTTGTCCCCTGTTACCTGTGCTTCTTCCTTCCTTGTCCTCTCTCCCCGATCTCAAACTGGGACCTACTGGCTTTTGTTTTAACCTATCCAAAACGGGGACCACACTGAAGGTGGGCTATGTGGAGCTGCAAGCATATGACGGGCCATCGTGTGAAACCACCGTTGTGTTATAGGAAGAGCGGGGAGGCAGAGTTATGACATCACTGGAGTCAAAGCCAGGGCTATGAGGAGTGGACCAAAAAGAGCTGGGCTCAGGTAACACAAGCCCAGAACCAGAAGGGATACCCTGGTGAGAAACACCCACGGGGGAATCCTCTCCATCAGTATGGGAACTCATCTTGCTATCAAGCTGCTCTTCTCAAGTATAAAGCATAGCACCCTTTGATTTTCTACACAGCAAGATTCTTCCAAAAGGGGAGACAAAGAAACTGGCAGGTCTCAAGGAGCTGATGACCCAACAGGAGGGGATCCGTGACCCACCTGAGGGCCTCAGCCTATGGACTGAAGACCACAGCTGCAAGGGACTCTGGAAACAGATGGTTGTTTATAATCAAATAAACTGTAACAATATTAGTCACGTTTAAGGTGAGAAAATACCAGAAAAGGGAAAAAACACAAATGTCACAACATGGTCTTCTGATAGGTTTGCCAAGTCCAGGTTGGAAAATACCTGGGGACTTTGGGGGTGGAGCCAGGAGAAGGTGGGGTTTGGGGAGGGGAGGGGCCTCAGCAGGGTACAATGCCATAGAGTCTACCCTTCAAAGCAGCCATTTTCTCCAGGGGAGCTGATCTCTGTCAGCTGGGGATCAGTTGAAAAAGCGGGAGATCCCCAGGCCCCACCTGGAGGAGTAGTAGTTACTCTGCCTTCTTTGCAGTTCTTTGGGGAAGTTTTTCCCTTTGCCCAGTTGGTGTTTTTTTTAGCTGGTTTCTTCTCCTTTATTTACCATTGGTACTCAAAAGGATGATGACTCTGAACATCAGACAATAACACCCCCCCCCCTCAAGTTATACATCCTCCAAAGTATTTTCTGGACAAAACTAATTTGTGCGTGAATATGAGACAACCAATGCTCCCTCTAAGCGGTGGAGTCTGGTGAGCAAAAATCCTACTTGGTGAGCTACCGGCATGAAAGCTGTGAGCGAGCGGTTTGGCTACTGCATATATTAGTTTGCTCTGGAGCCATCCTTCCTGAGCGAAGACAAAAATGTGTGAGCTGGAGGCTAAAAAACTGTGAGCTAGCTCACACTAACTCAGCTTAGAGGGAACAGGGGACAACCTCTCAGCCACCCACCCCTTTTTATGGCATACCTGGGGAAAAACCCGGCCTTGCATTGGAGCAAATACTGTATTTGGGTTTTTGCACACAAGTCCTCCAGGGGGGGGGGGGGGGGAGAGAGAGAGAAAATGAACTAGTTAATTCATTTCAATGTATACAAATTTAGTTGGCTATGTCCTACCAACATGGCACTTAAAAAAATAAAGTGAACAAGAGGAAAACTCCCAAGCGAAGGAGCAACCCTGGGCTCATGCTGCGACTTCACTAAAACAGATTGGCCACGGCCTAGATCATTTGCAAATAACTAGGGCAGGGTGGTGGCAGCGACAAAGAAATCCTTCTAGCCTACCCCTTTACCCAGCGAAGCTGTCCTTGGCTGTGAATGACCCGGGTATACGCTAGCTGACTTCAACCACAAACTGAGCTCTCAAAAGCCTGAAGCAGCAGTAGCTCAATCTTCTCTGGTTCACGGGGATGGATTCCAATCTGTCTTTCTTACCAATGCAGAAGGGGTTGCGGTCAGACGCTGTGAAGGTGGGCTGCACAGAAGCGGAAAACTCTGGCTGGAAAGCTAGATCCTCATTCTCATCTGAACAGCTTGAGCAGCAGTTTAAAGTCACAGCCTCTGCAGGACAGCCAGGGCACAGTTGGCTCAGTCTTCCCCTGATGGCTCCTAAAAGTCCCTAAAAACCTGCCTTGCTGCAGATAGAAAACATGATCTCCATGCAGGGTAGAGAGACGGGGTAAAGGTAAAGGTTTCTCTTGCTTGAAAGCCAGTCGTATCTGACTTTAGGGGGCACTGCTCATCTCCGTTTCCAAGATGAAGAGCCAGCGCTGTCCAAAGACTTTCCCACGGTCACGTGGCTGTCATGAATAACTGCCAGGGCACAGAGAACACTGTTACCTTCCCACTGCAGCAGTACCTATTTATCTACTTGCAATATCTTGCTTTCAACCTGCTAGGTTGGCAGGAGCTGGGGGCCAAGACGGGAGCTCACTCCGTCGCGCAGCACTCGGGTCTTGAACTGCTGAACTACCGACCTTCTGGTCTGCAGCTCAGCATCTTAACCTCTGAGCAACCTCTGGCTCCCAGGAAGGTGGGTTACCAACCTCCAAGTGGAGCCTGGAGATCTCTTGGAATTATACCTGATCTCCAGACGACAGAGATCAGCTCCCCTGGAGAAAATGGCAGCTTTGGAGGGTGGACTCTATGGCATCATACCCTGCTGAGCTCAGTTGCCTCCCCAAGCCCAAGGCTCCACCCACAAAATCTCCAGAAATTTCCCAACTTGGAGCTGGCGGCCCCAGTCGAAAGGGGCCTCTATCAGGCCCAGTCAATACGTAGGAAAGGCAGCCCTGGATTAACCAAAATAAGCATCTGCTTAGGGCACCAAGGGTATGGGGGCACCACAGAGTCCCCCCCCAGCTATCATGCCCGTTAACTCTTTCACTGCCATACCCGACTTGATTTTGTTGTAATTGTCCTTATCTGCCATGTTTGGCTTTAAAGGTGCCATCAGATATCACATCTGTTTCCGTCTCATGGCGTCAGAGTTCTGCTTCCATCTTCTCAGTTAAGCCGGGGGGAGGGGGGGGCGAGGGGCAGGACAGTTGGGGCAGGACAGAGGCACAGTTGGGCTGTGCTTAGGGCATCAGCTTGCCTTAATTTGGCCATAAAGAAAGCCTTTTGGGAGACAGTTACATTTCAGGCTGTCCAGTGAGGGGGGCTAAAAAGCCCCTCCTCACTCTACCATACCTACAGAAAATCAGCTCCGGAAAGAGGAGGGATTCGACAAGCCTAATTTTCTTCCAGACATGCTTGTGTGGGGACGTATTCCCCCTGCATGCGGGAGCATATAAGTATGCCAACACCAATGCTCCCTCGAAGCTGTGGAGTCTTGTGAGCAAAAATTGTACTTTGTGAGCTGCTGGCATTAAAGCTGTGAGCGAGCAATGTGGCTGCTGCATAAATTAGCTTGCCCTGGAGCCATCCTTCCTGAGCTAAGACAAAAATGGGTGAGCTGGAGGCTAAAAAACTGGGAGCTGGCTCGCACAAACTCAGAGGGACACTGGCCAACACTGATCTGCAACTGGACGCTGGTAAAGTCCACAAAAAGCTTTTACTTCTGTGTAGGGTTGCTATATCCCCCCTGGCCACCGGCGGTGGATAGGGTTGCCAGACCCTGGTAGGGAAACTCCTGGAGTCTGAGGGGGGGGGGGGGGTGGAACCTGGGGAGGCCAGGGACCTTAGTGGGGTACAATGCCATAGAGTCCACCCTTTAAAGCATCCATTTGATCCAGGGGAACTGATCTCTGTAGTCTGGAGATGGGCTGTAATTCCAGAGGAGGTCCCACTTGGAGGCTGACATCCCTGCTTCTGCAGTATATATAAATAGGCTCTTCAGATACAATTCCAGGCCCTGCTCTTGGTCCTGCTACTTTTCCGCTACGTCCACTCAAGGCACAGGATCAGCTCTCAACCAGTGTTCCCTCTAAGCTGAATTAGTGTGAGCTGCTGGCAGTAGGATTTTTGCTCACAAGACTCCATAGCTTAGAGGGAGCATTGCACTCAACACTGGAGGGTGAGAACAGTTTATCTCCCTGTGTGGGTGCAGCTTATCACCTGGTTTTATGCTTTGCTAGTGTGCATATAGGATCAGGCTTTCTATATGTGAACCAGTGTGGTGTAGTGGTTAGAGTGACAGACAAGGTGCTGGGAGACCCAGGTTTGAATCTCCCCTCTGCCATGGCAGGTTGCTGAGTGACCTGTAGGCCAGTCACACACTCTCAGCTTGAAGTCCCTCACAGGTAGGGTTGCCAGCCTCCAGGTGGGGCCTGGGGATCTCCCGCTTTTACAACTGATCCCCAGCTGACAGAGATCAGCTCCCCTGGAGAAAATGGCTGCTTTGAAGGGTGGACTCTATGGCATTGTACCCTGCTGAGGCCCCTCCCCTCCCCAAACCCCACCTTCTTCTGGCTCCACCCCCAAAGTCCCCAGGTATTTTCCAACCTGCACTTGGCAACCCTACTCACAGGGTTGCTGTGAGGCTAAAATGGAGGAGAGTGGAACGATGAGAGCAGCTTTGGGTTGTTATCAGGGGAGTATAAATGCAGTAAATAACTAAATGAAAAACCACCTGTTTTATTAGACCAGGCCAAATACTCTAACTGACCTTTGCGCAAAAAGGAAAGAAGACAGACAATTAGCTAAACTATATTTAGAGTAACTAGTTGCAGAGGACAGGGCCCTAGTATCTCGAAGCATTGCATTTGTGCAGAAGAGGTGTTTTTTTTTGGGCAGAGGTAACAAAAGTTGCAGCTCTTAAAACCTCCTCGGCCACACAGCCACTGAAGGCAAAGACACATGTGCTTCCTTTGGATCTGATCACCCGCACTGCCAAAAATATTGGAAATCACATAACATTAAGTCAAGTGTCTTCTGCTAAATCGCATCAGATACAAGATAAATATACAAGGTACAATTTAATCTGGCTGTTTTGTATGTCTTTTTTTTTTTTTTTAAATTGGGTAACAACCAAAAACATGAAATAAATCTCAAACTGCAAATATTTAATGTCAGTGCATACCAGTTTGCATCTGCCATCTGTTTACAAGGTTTGTTGTCTCTCTAAACAAAAGTGTCTTTATTCTGTTTCAAATTCCTTCCCCGTGTTACTGTAACAATAAGCGATGGGTTTTCGGAAAGTATTTTGTTGCAACTAATATGAGAAAGTACATTTAGGCTTCCTGTCCTTCTCATCTTCAAGGAGGCCCGCTTTACCCCTTGTAGGTCTCAGTCAGAAATAAAAGTTTGACAGACAGCAGGAGAGCGGCAGCCCTATTCTAGAATTACAACTGATCTTCAAATGACAGATATCAGTTCCCCAGGAGAAAATGTCTGCCTTGGAGGCTGGACGCTCTGTCATTATATCCCTTTGAGGACCCTCTAATCATAGGCGTCAACTACAGGGGGGCTCGAGCCCCCCCCCCGAAATTTCCCGGGGGAGGGCTCAGCCTCCCCTGGCAAAACGGAGCGTCCACCAGGCCCGCTCGCTTGCCTGCCTGTTCGCCCGCCGGCCCACTGGCCAGCTGGCCGGCAGCCGCCGCCTCCCCCCCCCCGGGCCTGGCCTGGCCACTCCTACCTCCGTGAAGCCAGCTGGGCACGTTGCCGGGGTGACGCTCTAGCAATTGCCCCGAAACTCTATGGCACCATAGAGTTTCAGGGCGATTGCCACAGTGTCGCCCCGGCAACATGCTCAGCGTGCTGGCATTTGCCCAGCTGGTTCCACGGAGGCAGGAGTGGCCAGGACAGGACAGGACAGGACAGGCCTGGGGGGGGGGGGGGAGAGGCGGCGGGGACATGGTCCCGGTGTGTGCACACGCACACATAAGAGCCCCGCCCCCCCGGATTTCTAAAAGTCGACGCCTCTGCCTCTAATCCCCAAATACTGCCTTCCTCAGACTCCAGCCTCAAATCCCCAGGAATTTCCCAGCTGAGAGTTAGCAACCCTAGGCCAGGGCCTTTTTGGTGACTGCACCCACTGCCAGAATAGGCTTCCCAGGGAAGGCTGTTTGGCCCCTTAATTATTTCATTCTGTTGTCCAATGAGAATGTTTTTATTTAGAAAGGTGTATTCTAAGACCGGGATTGATGGGAAACTGAATGGTTCCAAAGAAAGACTGAGCTCTGTCTCTGCTGCTTTTCAAAACACATTTCTTAGGACAGACAAAAGCCACCTCGGTGCTTACAGGGGACAAGAATTTCCTTCCTCCTCTCTGGTCCTTATTGCCTGCCCTTTTGCGCCAAGCTCTTTCCCCAGGGATCCACTACCCACCCTTTGCCTTTGCCCTTCTGAGCTTCATGCCACGTGCTCTTTCTCTCCCTTACTGACCATCTTTCAGTTTCACAGTGACCACTGAAATCCCGAAGACTACTTCATGAGGTCTTGGTGGCCATTTTGGTATAACTCAGCAACCTTAAATGACTGCCAAGGTTTCATGAGGCAGTATTATGAGACCCTAGCCCAGGAGTGGCCAAACTTAAGAACATAAGAGAAGCCAATGTTGGATCAGGCCAGTGACCCATCCAGTCCAACACTCTGTGTCACACAGTGGCCAAAAAACACCAGGTGCCCTTAGGAGGTCCAGCAGTGGGGCCAGAGCACTAGAAGCCCTCCCACTGTTGCCCCCCCCCCAGCCCCAAGAATACAGAGCAACACTTGCCCCAGACTGAGAGTTCCTATCTATACCTCGTGGCTAATAGCCACTGATGGACCTCTGCTCCATATGTTTATCCAATTCCATCTTGAAGCCATCAATGCTTGTAGCCGCCACCAACTCCTGCAGCAGTGAATTCCACGTGTTAATCACTCTTTGGGTGAAGAAGTACTTCCTTTTATCTGTTCTAACCCGACTGCTCAGCAATTTCATCGAGTGCCCCCGAATTCTAGTATTGTGAGAAAGGGAGAAAAGTACTTCTTTCTCTGCCTGCTCTATCCCATGCATAATCTTGTAAACCTCGATCATTTCACCCCTCAGCTGTCGTTTCTCCAAGCTAAAGCCCCAAGCGCTTCAACCTTTCTTCATAGGGAAAGTGTTCCAACCCTTTTATCATTCCAGTTGCCCTTTTCTGCGCTTTTCCCAATGCTATAATATCTTTTTTGAGGAGTGGCAAGGTGTGTAATCTTTTTTCAGTTGTGTAACTTGCTTAAGGTAAGAGCCACACAGAATAAATGTCAGATGTTTGAGAGCCGCAAGACATGAACAAATATTACACACATGTTCTTACTGAAAAATATGCAGATTTGCTCTTTATTAACATTAAATGAGACTGCCAAAAATAAAAACAAAAGGGGGGAAACAGATATCGATAATGATATTTATTGGTCCAATGATATTTATGTTTTCTAATAATATTTATGTGCCTAAGAGAGAGAGAGGTGGAAAGAAAGGATGAAAGAAGTGGAAAGAGAGAGAGAGAGAAACAAAGAAAGCAAATAGATGGGGGAGGGAGGGGGAGGGATGAAGGAAGAGAGACAGAGCGAGCGAGCAAACAGATGGGGAGTCTCCTGGGAGCCACACAGTATGTGTGAAAGAGCCCCATACGGCTCCTGAGCCACAGTTTGGCCACCCCTGCCCTAGCCCAAACCATTTTATGTTTATTTTCTCCTCCCCTTTTCTGTTTGTGGAATTTGGAGGGGGGCAAATCCCCAGGTCTGAGGGGGAAATCCATACCTGGCACCACTGTTCAGATTTTTGATCCATACATTAGAGGCCAAGAACTTTGAGACCCCAGATGAGAAACTCAGGCTATGGTAACTTCCCATGCCAGCACTACCCAATCCCCAGTGAGCAGTTATTTCCTGTTTATCTGCCTGTGACCAATGCTCCTTCTAAGCTGTGGAGTCTTGTGAGCAAAAAGTCTACTTTGTGAGCTACTGGCATTAAAGCTGAGAATGAGTGATTTGGCTGTTGAATAAATTAGTTTGCTCTGGAACCATCCTTCCTGAGCTAAGACAAAAATGTGTGAGCTGGAGGCTAAAAAACTGTGAGCTAGCTCACTAACTCAGCTTAGAGGGAACACTGCCTGTGAGCATCCCCTTCTTCAGCTCAAAAGATCTGCTGCTGTTTTATATGACTCCACACATCTTCATCTTGGTGCGTCATGTCTGTGGACTGCTCTCAAAGCCCATCTCATGACGTTACCAAAGTGTGATAGCTTCAAGTCTGGTCATTTCAGCTTTTAGAGAGAATTCAGACTCGATTTGATCTCAACCCTACTTATTTGTCTTTCTGGCAATCCACGGTATTCACAAAACTCTCTTCCAACATCACATTTTCAAATAGATCAACTTTCTTCCTGTCAGCTTTCTCCATTGTTCAGTTTTCACACACAAACCTAGTAATGGGGAACAGCGCCTCAGATATAGAGTTCCTTTCCCAGTCAAATTCATTTGGCACTATATTATATTTTAGGTGCCCAGCAAAGTTTGTCCTGTTTGACTGTGTTTTAAATAGCACCTAAAGCCTTCTGTGGCTTGGCACCACTTGTGATCTGCTTCTAAGTTGTTGTTCTTTTAAGATTAATGCTCTTGTTTCTTCTTCTAATTGACATTTCATATTTTTAAGACTGTGTAAGCCACTGGAGAGGTATCCTAAGTTAACTTCAAGCCCCAAGACTGTGCTTTGTGTTCCCCCAAAGGCATACCTGCCATAATTTGAAAGCCCCTCCAGGTATATTTAGGTTGTTTGGTGTAGTGGTTAGGAACACGGACTCTAATCTGGGAGAACCCGGTTTGATTCCCCACTCCTCCTCTACATCTGCTGGTGTGACCTTGGGTCAGTCATAAATTCTTTGAGAGCTGTTCCTTTAAGGACAGTTCTCAAAGGAGCTCTCTCAGCCCCACCTACCTCGCAGGGTGTTTGTTGTGGGGAGGGGAAGGGAAAGGGATTGTAAACTGCTCTGACACTCCTTCAGGTAGTGAAGGATGGGGTATAAATCCAATCTCTTCTTCTCTTCTTCTTCTTCTGGATTAAGAAGCTTGGTACTCTTATCTCCCTTACTATGATCCAAAGTTCCTACCTGACAAGAAAACAATGTTTTCATCCACGCAGACTGCTGTATTTTAAAGCGGCATGCACTAGATCCAAGTCCCATTTTTGTTCCTCTTCAGTATTCAAACTTAATTTTCCAACAGTCCAATCCCTTGCTATATTTATCATAATTAATTGACAGAAGAGCTCTTGCGATATGCTTAGGGACTTTCTGCCAGTACTCTTGCTTTGGAAACTTAAATGAAATAATAAGCACACTGAAGCATTCTAGATTAAGCTGCTGGAAAGAATCTTCAAGGCAGTAAATAATGTTTCAAAAGCAGAGTCGTTCTAACATTAGCAGTCTGCCTTTTTTTTAATGCATTGGATGACACGGGAATAATTAACAGGGAATGAGGCAGCAGGATCATACCCACCTGTCCTGCCCTACTAGACACATTAAATGCAACATCCATGGATGTTAACACATTTGGAGTCCAGGGCACTTAAGCCTGACCACTCATAATCCTTACCCTGAAAAATTAGGTTATTGGGTCTATGTGGGTTGAACACACATGAAACTGCCTTATTACTGAATCCGACTTATATATTTTTGTATATGTCAATATTTAATGTTTTTATTTGACTAACAATTATTGTGCCTGTACATTCAGATCCTCTCAATCTGTAGGTTCTTAATTCAGTTCAGTTTGGGGTCCCCCCCCCATTTTCATTTTGGCACAAAAGGACTTGAACCTGGTTCTCCCAGATGCGATACAACATTCTAACCGTTACACCACACTGGTTCTCACAAACGGGTAGTACTTCCTGCCTTGGAGAATGCTAAGGGCATGCCTGTTAACCAGGTAAAAAATGCATGGATCTATCACACACACACACACCCCTCAAGGGAACTGGTTATTCTGCAAAATCTGAAAGGAACTGGAAAAGATTCTATGAAATACTTATGGAATGTTGCTATTACTGCTCAGGCCAAAACTTATTTATTTATTTGGATTTATACCCCGCCTAGCCAGCAAGGCTGGCTCTAGGCGGCTAACAACCAATAAAATCAGCAATCACAAAACAGTTAAAAATTATTAAACTTTGTCTACATAAAACACAAGTCATAAAAACACACAGATACAAGAATCCAACAGATAGCGGCGATGCAGTCCCTGTATCCCTAGGCAGGGGGCATTTCCTTGATTGATTTGCTGGCCAAGATCGTCCGACCGGCGGCTCCAGTGGCCTCCTTTCCCCCTGTGGTGGCTCCTATGTGTAAGCCTGGCAGAAGAGCTCCACTTTGCAGGCCCTGCGGAACTGTAAAAGGTCCCACAGGGCCCTGATGTTTTCCAGGAGCTCATTCCGGACGGAGCCACCACTGAAAAGGACCGGGTCCTAGTAGATGCCAACCTGGCCTCCCTAGAGCCAGGGAGGGTCAGATGATATTGAGTGTCTGACCGCAGTGCTCTCTGGGGTATATATGGGGAAAGGCGGTCCCTTAGGTAGGCAGGCCCCTGACCATATAGGGCTTTAAAGGTTAATACCAGCACCTTGAACCGGATCCAATACGCTATAGGCAGCCAGTGCAGCCACCTCAGCACCAGCTGGATGTGGTCTCAGACCGAGAGGCCCATCAACAGCCGAGCCGCGGCATTCTGCACTAGCTGCAGCCTCCGGAGCTGAGACAAGGGCAGCCCCATGTAGAGAGCGTTACAGTAGTCCAACCTCGAGGTGACCATTTATTCATTAAGACATTTATATCTTCCTCTTCGTTCAAGGCAGTTTACAATAATGGTTAAAAACATTCCCAGTTAAAGCCAAAGATAAAATAGCAAGTCCCAAATCTTTCAGTTAAATACAAATGATACAACTCTCAGAGATGGATGTGGCTATCTTCTCACACTGAGAGTTTGTTTGGGGGAGCTTTTTAAAAAATATTATCCCTCCCATCTGCCTTTTGAAGAGACTCACAGCACCTTCACACTCCGTCGGCATTTAGCTTCATGGGTGGACCACATCTAACACCTTTCCTAAAAGAATCTCACTTCTCCATTGATATAATGGATAGGTGGTTACGGGTATTTCAGCACCAGTATGCAGTGTCCCTTATTTATTTTACTGGATCATCTCACCAGAAACAAGTCTATAACTCATTAGTTCAGGAACATTCTTCTATGATTCTAACAGTCCATGAAGCAGAAAAAGTCGCCGAGATGATATTCCACTATGATATTTTGGTGAAGAGAGCATTTGCTTTTGCGTGCAGCCTCATGAATATGGAATGTTCCTATCTCCTTAGCCATGGTTAAGATGAAGAAGGGCTTCAGGATTTGAAACCAGAGCTTGGAGCTGCTTCCAAAGCTCGCATGAATAGTGAATCTGACCGTGGTTTGTTTAGTAGATTTTTATCCTGCCCTTCCTTCAAAGAGATCAGGATGGCATATGCTATCCCCTTCTTCTCCGGTATATCCTTGCAACAACCAGAAGTAGGTCAGGCTGAGGGTACGTAACTGGTCACTCAGCAAACTCCCATGGCAGAGCAGAGAATCAAGCATGGGTCAACTAGTTCCTAGTCTGACACCCTGACCACTGCATCACACTAGCTCTCCCGGCTGTTCTGACATAAGCCTTTGCCACACTTAAGGCCAGCAAGGGAATTTGTGCTAAAGAAGGGAGAGGCTGTGAGCACACGATCCCATAGCCATATCCCTTAACAATGTTTAAGGGGTTAGGAGTGTCACATAAGCACCACTCTGTAGTGAAAGTTAACAGATCAGTCAACTTGAGGGACCGCCTTTCCCCATATAGGCCCCAGAGGCTACTGAGGTCGGGCACCCAAAACCGCCTGACTTGCCCCGGTCCAAAGGATCCCCGGTTGTCTTGTACTAGGGCCAGGGCTTTCTCGGTGGCAGCCCCTTACTGGTGGAACGAGCTCCCGGATAACATCAGGGCCCTGCGGGATTTGTTGCAGTTCCGCAGGGCCTGTAAGACGGAGCTCTTCCGCCAGGCTTTCAAATAGGGGCCGCCGCCGGGGAGAAAGCTGATTATACCATCTCCCTGACCCTGTTGATCGCACCCCATTGCAGCTACTCACCGGAGCCCTAAGAAGCCGCCATCTTGTGGTATTTATTTAGAGTTTTTAAATGTCAATGTTTTAAATTGTAACTCTGTTTTTATGATTTTATATGTTGTTAGCCGCCTTGAGTCGGTTGTATAACTGACAAGGCGGGATATAAATGAAACTAATAAATAAATAATAAATAAATAAATAAACTTAAACTTTCACCTGGTCAAATTTTCAACCGGTCATTCTTGCAACCTTCTGGAGAGACCAATGGGTGTGTGGGAAGCAAAACCACAGTACGTACATCCAGTGGGCCCTGCACCACTGCACTTTTGCGCACCTTCAAATGTGTGAAGGCTAGAAGAGAAACTTGACACCGTTATCCCCACTCCATGTCTCCAATCTTTCCTTTCCCCACGAAGGGTGTAGTAAGTTGAAATATTCACCACACCGAAAATGACACAATAAAATCACCTCGTAACAACCAGACTTAAGAACCAGGGCTAAACTATTGTCTCAAGTGTTATTATTTCCCCAAGCACCTTTCTCCCCACCATTCATTCTCCTTTTTTCATGGCCAAAATGAATTGGCTGTGGTAATCTAAGTTACAACAAACAAAGTTTTGTGTTTTCAACCCAATTTTTTTAATACAGAAGGGCAATACATGGTGGAAAGTCACAGCTAACTTATGCTGACCCAGTAGGGTTCTCAAGGAAAAAGCTGTTCAGAGGTGATTTGCCACTGCCTGCCTCTGTGTAGCAATCCTGGACTTCCTTGGTTGGTCTCCCCATTCAAGTATGAACCAGGGCCGACCCTGCTTAGTTTCCAAGATCTGAGAAGATCGGGCTAGCCTCGATCATCCAGGTCAGGGCAACAAGACTTCTCCTTCAAATGAAATATGGTTGAGCAGTGGGATCAAAATGGGACTTTAAATATCATTGTTGCTATCTTTTTATCACAAGGAACTTGGCTCCCCAAGTACAGGTGTAAAATGACATCTGGCACAAGAGAATGCCTTGCCTGCTGCTTCAGGTTAGGACACAATGCCGAAGGTGAATTGTGGGTAAGGAACATTCACATTACTGCTTGCTGACTTGCACCTGATGAAGGAATAAAGAAAGCAGCTCTCCTCCAGTTTTTGGTTTCATTCACTATCAGCCCCTTGAGATGCAGGGGAATGGATACTGCATCTCCTCGGCCTGCCAAAACAGGGACACGTCTTGAGTTATTAAGGAAGCAACGATCACAATTGCTCATGCATGGTTGCCTTCAGATAAGGTTACCAGATGTCCTCTTTTCAGGGGACGTGCCCTCTTTTTTTGTGTGTCCGTCCTCTTTTGGGCTTCTTAAAGAAAAATTGATGAAAATGTCCTCTTTAGGGGTTGGAAGGTTAGGGATATTTCTAATTAGTAGCAGTTCCCACAGCTTAAATAGTAGGGATATTCAGGGGTCCGTTGGAGCAGGAGCGCACAGGAGCACAGCTCCAGGAGTGAGGAGCCCAGGGGGCGGGCACATGACCAAGCCCCGCCCCCTCCTCGGCTTCCCCGAGCAGTGCAGAGGCTTAGCGCCCCGGGGAAAGCCCTGCTAAGGTCTTTATTGATTTTAATGTTTTGTTTTAATATTGATAATTTTATCATTGTTCCTTTTATGACTGTGTGCTGCTTTACCAGAGACTTGCTCAAGGTGGCATATAAATTTTCCAAGTATACCATTTTTTATCTGGGCACAGGGTACATAAGTACTGGAGAAATTTCACCAACCCTTCAGCAGCTTCCACCCCATCAGTTTGGTGTAGTGGTCAGGAGTTGGACTCTAATCTGGGAGAACCGGGTTTGATTCCCCACTCCTCCACATGCAGCTGCTGGTGTGACCTTGGGCCAGTCACAAGTTCTCTCAGAGCTGTTCTCTCATGAGCAGTTCTCAAAAGACCTCTCTCAGCCCCACCTACCTCACAAGGTGTCTTGTTGTGGGGAGGGGAAGGGATGGGTGGTGCACATGTCCTGGGTATCTCAAGTCTACTGGAAACCTGGTGGTTTCAAGGGAGCAGGAAGAGAATGAGGGTGTGGCACAAAGTATTGGATGGGGAAGGGAATGGAGGAAGAGCAGGTCAGTTTCACTCACCTGTGGAGTGGAGCCTGAGGGGTGGGTGTAGCCTTCTGACACACTTCTGGCATGTTAGGGGGTGTGGCATATGCAAATGAGTTATGCTAATGAGTTATGCTAATGAGCTCCTGCACCTTTTTTTCTACGAAATGACCCCTGGGGATATTTAAAATGAGATTTGTCATAGTGATCACCTGTTGGTCAGTCGGGAAACATTCTTTTTTTTGCTTTTCAAAATATGGTAACCCTATTTCAGACAATATGACACACTTCGCTGTTAAGAGGAGAAAAGCACATGGGTCTAGTAGCACCTTAAAGACTAACAAAATTTGTTCACCGTTAGAGGGCTTTGTATTGGTCAGTAGTGTGGAATGCTGTTTTGAAGTTCCTGCCCAGGTAGGGTTGGTACCTTTTTCCCTGCTCCTGTGCCCTAAAGCACTGCAGCAACTAGACACACAGAAGTTTGCTTCCTCCCCGGATGCAAGTAATAGGTACAAAACAATTCACAAAGGTAATTGGAAAAATTATTAGGAACTCTGGTCTATACCACTGAGTATAGCTTGCTGTAACTGGGATCCTACTATGTAATTTTTTGCACCACTTAATGTGTCATGTTAATACCGATGCTTTGCTTCAGTTCCGTTTTTAGATTTCTGGTTGGTTCTATAACCCTAATCTCATTTGCAATGTTTGCTGAATGTCCCATTCTGTTGATTGTATGGACTCAGTCTGCGACATGCACCTCAGATCCCAGTGAGAAAAGCAGACTACAAATAATGTAAATGAATAACAATCCTACATATATAAAAGCCCAGCGTACTGGCATTTACCGGTTCTCCCACTGGCTGTGCTGTGCCCTCTATCAGCCACTGGCCAATCAATCGCCACTCAAGAGTACTCGTGTGCCATTGATTGGGTGCTGGGTCCACTCCTCTCTCCCACCCACTGCCAGCTTGGCCACTCTTCCCTGACAGAATAAACTGCCAAAACGGCTGTCTCTCCTGACAAAGATGCTTCAACTGCTTGGCTCTTCCATGGCTGGCTGGCTACTGAGATGGACCACTGGCCGTCAAACCATTCTCTTCTTCTCCTGCTATGCAGCTCATATTACCCTCAGTGGCTGTTGCTAGACAACCAAGCTTGGTTCTGTCAATAAAAAGGCAAAGGCAGGGAGCCCTTTCCAGGCCAACTTTGGCCTTTGTGGGGAACTCATTGGGGACAGTCCTGAGTAGGGTTGCCAGCTCCAGGTTGGAAAATTCCTGGAGATTTTGTGGTAGAGTCTACCGAAGCCAGAGTTTGGAGAGGGGAAAGGCCTCTCCAAAACTGAGGGGGTGATTTCGGACCAGTTATAGACTTCCAGCCTAACCTACCTCACAGGGCTGTTGGGCAGATCAAAAGGGGGAGAGGAGAATGATGTAAGCTGCTTTGCTCCCTATTGTGGAAAAAGACTGTACTTTTCCAATTGGGGAATCATTGTTGCCAATCTCCAAGTGAGGGCTGGAGATCACTCAGAATTACAACTGCTCTTCAGATGGCAGAGATCAATTCCCCTGGAGGAAACCGTGGACTCTGTGTCATTATACCCTGCTGAGGTCACCACAGCAAATTGATGCTGAGAGCCCAAGGCCAAGGCACCCACCCAGAGCCTCTTTCTAGAGTCCGTTGTATTTATTTCCATAACAGGCCTTATTCCTAGTACATAAATAAGTACCAAGCTACACCCTGCCTGTCCCTATTTTCAAAGGCAGTCCCTAGTTGCTAATGCCTGTTTCAGGTAGAACATTTCTCCTATTTTGCCTTCTGGAGAATGAGGGCCAGGGCTTTCTCTGTGGCGGCTCCACTCTGGTGGAATGAGCTCCCGGAGGAGATCAGGGCCCTGCAGGACCTATTACAATTGCACAGGGCCTGCAAAGCGGAGCTCTTCCGCCAGGCCTTTGGAGCTGCCACCACCACCAGCCACTACTGACATCTGATGGTTATGACAAGTCAGCCCAACCTCTCTGGGTCTCCCCCCCCCTTTACTTTCACCCACTCTCGTCTAAATATCGCCCAACCCAAGTACTGCGTCCATCTGATGTGAACTAAGTAGCTGACTGTACTGAGGAACTAATGCCAGCACTTTATAGATCGTATTTATGGTTTTAAATTTTGTATTACTAAATTTTATATTGTGTATAATATTGTTTTGCTGTATTTTATACCGCTGTGAGCCACCCTGAGCCGGCTTCGTTGGAAGGGCAGGTTGCAAGTGTAACTAATAAATAAATAAATAAATAATTTATTTCCTACATTTATACCCTGCCTTTCCCCCCAACGGATACCCAAAGCAGCTGACATCATTCTCCTAGGTTAGGCGGAGAGTATGACTGGCCCAAGGTGGCCCAGCAAGCTTCCATGGCGTGAAGATCTGAACTTGGGTTTCTCTGATACTAATCCAGCACTTTGAACCACAGCACCACGCTGGCTCTCATAGCTGTCATACTTGTTTGTGTTACAGATATGCAAACAAACTTTGGCATTGCTGGTTTTCCTCCAGATTTGCACAGACGCAACTAGGGCTGCCAAGTCACCCCGGGAGGGGCAGGGATTCCCCCGCTAAATATGTCCCCAATCCGCCGGTCTGGATTCGGCCAGCAGGGGGAACCCCACCTCCAAAATGGCCACACCAGGCCAACGTGCCCGACGTGATGTCGTTGCCCGGAAGTGATGTCATCACACCGGGCACATCGCAGGGTGACACTCTAGTAATCACCCTGAAAAGCATAGCCCAGTGACGTGCCCAGCGAGGGTTCCAGACCAGGAGCGGGACTCCCCCGCTCGAACTTGTAAGTTACTTGGCAACCCTAGATGCAACCCATGTTGACCCTTGTGGCCCTGTTCCTTCAAATTCAGTGCCAACTGTTCTTCTCTACCTTTTCCTAGCTCTGATCAGCATACTTGGAGGGCAAGGAAGAGATTCTAGGGCATTAAGGGCCATTTGCCCCAGCCCTCCCTTCCAATTCCCTGATCACCCATTAATCCAAACCATAATGATTGTGCTTATTCAGGCTAACAGAGACAGCCAAACTCATAACAAAATTTGGGGGACAGACGCCCCTTTTTGCAGAGTGCTGGTTTTATGTTCTGCCGTTGTGAACTATAAACAGGACCAAGAACACACCCAGTACTCCTCTGTGTCTGCGGTAGCATCGGCAACTCTGGGTTGAGAAATTCCTGGCCTTGGGAGGGCAGGATCTGGGGGAAAGTGGGACTTCAGCAGGGTACAATGCCATAGAGTTCACCCTCCAAAACAGCCAGTTTTGTTATTCAGGGGACATCTCCAGGCCCCACCTGGAGGTTGGCAAGTCTAGTCTATATGCTGCAGGAGCAAATCAGGAGACGGCCGTGTTCCAAGGACGTCTGTTCTCTACCCCCCACCCCTGTTACTGATCTTCCTCACTCAGGAACACGCAGCTACCTCCCAAGGAGGTCCAGGGTACCTTGGGACACCACTTGAAAACCACTGCCATCAACAACTCTTACAAGACCCTTCTGGAACTGGCAGTCCTTTCCAGACGCTGGGGTTGCAAGATATACATTGGCCATCCTGGATGACTTACACATTCCAGGAGCATGAAGCAAGGGCTGCATTGGTTCCTGGTCAAAAATACCTTCATACTTCACGGGGGATTTTAAATATAGAACGTCCAGTCACAGGGACGCTTTAGGGTGGTGTACGTGTGGTAGGGAGCAGGTAAAGATTATATAGTGCTTTTCCATTGTCGTCCTTTTTTATGGGGCGTGCGAGCGCAGAGTAATTGCAGGCATCGCTGGCTGTCTTTCAAAGAGCTATACAAGCTGTTTGAAATGCATTAGGAGCCTTGAGCCGCTTGGGAAAAGCCAAGGGCTTAGGCCACTATTTAGGTCAGTGACGACGGTCGGCCAACTGCAGGGAAGAGGTGATGCCAAAATAGTCCCGACAATCGGCATTGCGTCCTTCAAGCATAAGAAGCGAGAGGACATCGCTCCACGGTGGTGAAAGTCAGAGGCCTTTCCGAATCTGTCAGATGCCCATTCCCACACATCAGCACTTGTGGAATGTCACCGGACAAGGCACAGGAATCAGTCCAGATGCATTTGTTCTCAGAATCGGGACAACACCGTCCTCAATGAAGATAATACTAACTCCAGCGAGGAAACGTATGTAAGAGCCATCATGTCGCAACTGCCCAGCAAGGGGCTTTCAAGGCCAAGTGAGAAGCAGAGGTGGTTTGCCATCGGCTTCCTCTGCACAGTCTTCCGCGGTGGTCTTTCTTCCAAGTGCTGACCTGGGGCGATTCAGCATTGGCTTTCCCCTCCATTGTTTTAGCAAAGCCACACTGGAACAGAAATTCCCCTCTATGGCTGAGGACAGACTGGCAGTCTTGGCCACTCTGCCTCCACTTCAAAAGCGGAGGCAGAGCGGCCGTTCAGATGGCCGCATCTGCCCCGAGGAGGCGGCCCGGACGCATCGCGTCCGGCGCCACGCTCCTCCCACAGCAGCCGAGCACCACTTCAAAGTGGTGCTCCGGCTGCTGCGGCGCGCGTTCCACCTGCCGGAGCGGGTGTGAACGCATGCCGGGAGGGGGAGCCGCACGGCGTCCACATGCCGCCGTAGGAAGCCGCCCGCAGTCTGAACGCTGTGGGCGGCTTCCTTCCGGCGCTGTGCGAACGCTGCGCTGCGGGGGAAATTCCCCCCGCCTTAGTCTGCCGCACCGTGGAGGCGCAGCAGACTTTAAGTCTGTCCACAGCCTATATTGCATGCTACTTTCCCTTTCTTTGATCATTGGATTTTATAGTACCGTATGCATTGCATGCCGCTTTCACTTCCTTTAAGCATCGGGGTTTTTTTGGTACTTCTGCATACATCCATGGCCGTCTTATAGCTGTTCAGAGGTGACTTTGCAGTCAGCATGGTGTTGGCCTGGGGTATCTGAATGTGGTTTTGCGCTGCACCTTTTCTCCAGTGTTGAAAGAATGTGGAGCGAATGCCAGATGCAGGACCAGCCCTGGTTAGCTTCCGAGATCTGGTGAGGTCAGGCAATACCTACCATGCTGCCTTCCTTCCTCCCATAATAACAGGAATAGTCAAATCAGAAGAAAATTCTTTCTCGGTCTGATCAGTGGCAGACTGCCTGGGAGACCCACGTAAGCCATTCTGAGGTGTCCAAAGCAAGAGGAAGGGTGCAGCAGCTTTCAGGAGTCCAACGTCTCATTGCTCATTTGGGAAAAGCTGCTTTTTAATGCCCTCTTTAAGGACTGGGTGAGAATGTGAGAATGTCCAACTAGGACTTCAGAGACTGGCGTCCAAGTCCCTGCTTAGCCATCTTGGCTTAACCCTCTCTCAAGGTAGTGTTTACCCGAGATATCTCACAGGGTTGTTGTTAGGATACAAAGCAGAGATGGAAACCATGTACGATGCTCTCAGCTCCTTGGGAGAAGGCCAAGATTTTTTAAAAAATGAATGGATAAGAAAGCGCAAAGACCTTCAGTCTTGTTGAGCCTGCAGAAAGTATTGGAATCTGGAAAATGGGTTATGGGCACCACCACAACACGGCTTCCATGGGGAATGGGAACAATCACAAAATGTTGAGAAGTTACATACTACATGGCAACTTTCTTATATTTGTGGCAGCTCTCTCCAACTGGTGTTCGCTGCAGGCACCAAAATGACAACTGCTTGGCCCTTCATTCATTATATCCCGCTCCAGAAAGTTTAAGGAAAGCTAGGATTGGCTCTTAAGCTTTGGGGGGGAAGCAAGGGGGTACTATCCACATTGGCAGGCAACCTCCAGTACCATGCCGGGGACATAAGAACATAAGAGAAGCCATGCTGGATCAGGCCAGTGGCCTATCCAGTACAACACTCTGTGTCACACAGTGGCCAAACCCCAGGTGCCATCAGGAGGTCCAGTGGCAGGCACAGCACTCCAGAAGCCCTCCCACTGTGGTCCCCCCAAGCACCAAGAATACAGAGCATCACTGCCCCAGACATAGTGTTCCATTTATACCCTGTGGCTAAGAGCCACTGATGGACCTCTGCTCCATATGTTTATCCAATCCCACTGGGATACATAGCTCTACACATCTGACTCAAGCGTATACCTTAAGATGGAATGAACAAGTAACTTTTTTGGGGGGGATCTTTTGTTTGTTGCTGTGCAATGTGAAATGAAACAGCTATAATATTAAAGTGCATACTTTCACATGGCCCAAGTTTGTCCAAAACGTTGACACACTTCTAGTCAGAGAATAGGTAGAAGCAGTAAGGCACTTAACCAGACACATCCATGAGAAGGGTCTACTAACAGCTATTCGCAACGACTTCTAAATAGGACCTCCATGGTCTGAGACAGCATACCCGCAAGCTGCGATTTATGTGACGATGGAATACAGCTATCCTATTTACATCCTGCTTGTTATCTTTTCCATGGATAGACTACTTGTGGTTCAGCAAGACTTGAGACACAGGTGTTAATGGGGAACAGAGAGCTGGGGCAGTCTGGCAGCAATGCTTCAGCACACCATCTGTAGAGCCAGTGTGGTTTAATGGGCTGACTAGCATTTGGGACAGCCAAGTCTGAATCCTCATTCTTCCATGACTCAGTTTGACTCAGTCAGACCTGGATTGAATAGAGACTTTGGATGGTTATTTCATTGTCAGAAGTAACTGCCTTTCAGGTATTCCATTCAGATTCATCAATAGAAGAGAAGGGGGTCACACCCAGCCTGGATTGCACATTCTACCTTTTTCATGACTTTTGCTACTGCTTTGCATTTACGTGGCCCTTTCCGCATCCTCTCCCCTTCCCCTTACCACCTATATATCTCTGGCCAGTTTCTTCATACCCTCCATGCATCTGATGAAGAGAGCTGTGTTTCTCAAAAGCTTATGCTACAATACAGTTTGTTAGTCTTAAAGGTGCTACTGGACTTTTTTACCAATCTCCCACGGGTGAACTTGCGCTAGCCACTCTCTCTCAGCCTAACCTACTGCACGGGGCTATTGTGAGGATAAAAAAATGAAGGAGGGGAGGATGATATTGTAAGTTGCTTTGGATCCCCACTGGGGAGAAAAGTGGGTACAAATATCGAAATGAATAAATATCAACGGTCCATTCCTGCCTGCTGGTTAGCCTTCAGCTCCTCAACGTGTTCTTTCATGCCAGAAGAAGGTGTGCTATTTTTTCCCAACCTTCAAAGGATCTCATCTAACAGCTCTGCAATGCTCTGTGACAGTTCTTATGGCCCAATGCTAGCAAAAAAGGAATTTCATTAAAAGAAAAGAAAAGAATTTCTCATCTGCAGCCCAAACCACGTTGCTTTTAACTTCTCAGCTGAGCTTCTAATTATAGGCTCTTAGCCTCGTAAACTCATTAAGCAGCCTCTGTTCACTAACTTGGAAGCTTTCTTTTAACGATTCAGGTAGTTAATTTCATGCTCAGTAGCTCTTCATGAGCCAGGAGTTGCATATAAAAAGAAGAACAATGCTGGATGCAGATATTGATGGAATTACATTGGAATAAACTAACACGTTAGCTATTGAGGTTAAGGAATTCCTAACTGGAGCCTGCCAAGCTGAAAAAGGAGAGAAGGAATTCTTCAGATCTGGAGAAGGTCTTGGGAAGACCTCTAAAGACTGGGCACTCGCAGGCTAGGAGCTCAAGCAGTAGAGCCTGGGGCCGAAGGTTTTGAATGGAGCAATCCTGATTACTCCAGACTCCAAAATAAAGACGATGCCTAGTTTGCATTCCTTCCTCCATGGATTCCATTATCTTTTTTTAAATAACTTTTTTATTAATTTTCTACAAACTAGAAAAAACTATCCCTACACTTACAAAACTATCCCTAATTAAAGTAAAGAATATAAATCATTTTTAATATATATATGAATGAAATTCCCCATATAGCAAAATACTGAAACATGATAATAAGTTTCAAATGGTACTGGCTATCATAGGCGTCAACTACGGGGGGGCTCGAGCCACCCCCGAAATTTTCCGGGGGGACTGAGCCCCCCCGGCAAAACGGAGCACCTGCTGCCACGCCTCCCCGCTATGCCTCCCCAGGCCTTTCTTATGCCCAGCCGCCCGCCGGCCAGCGCCTCTCCCCCCCAACCTGGCCACTCCTGCCTCCGTCCGTCCCTCCGTCCTAGAGTTTCAGGGCGATTGCCAGATTGTCGCCCCGGCAATGTGCCCAGCATGATGGCGTCACTTCCAGGTGACGCCAGCACGCTGGGCATTTGCCCAGCTGGCCCCTGGACGAATGGAGGGACGGACGGAGGCAGGAGTGGCAAGGCCGGGGGGGGAGAGGTGACGGGGACACAGTCCCGGTGCGTGCACATGCACGCAAGAGCCCCCCCCCCGGGGATTTTAAAACTCTATGCTCCTGCTGGCCATGCATATGTAGCTTCAAGCATGTGGCAAAATAAATTTCTTAAACTTTCAAGTTGTATACAAAGCTATTTCCCCCTCCTCTCTCTTCTTTTTGGTTTAGCAGGTTCCCTTTGGACTGTCAGCTGCTTAGGGGCAGCTGCCCCCTTTGCTGAGTCGGAGTCCTCTGAAGAGCTACTCGATGACCTTTCCGAGCTTTCCAAGTCATGTATGATGCCTTCTTCCTCTTCTTCTTCCTCTGCTGTCTACTTTTCTTTTGTTAGGCCGAGGACAGATTGGCATTTTGGCCCTATATAGGTCTGCTTTTCAAGTGGATTAAGAGAACCTATTCAGACAGCCTGGCATTGCCGTGCCGCACTCACCCGGTCCTGAAGTGCTTTCTTCCCGCTTTAAAAAGGTACCTGGTGCACATTCATCCCACTTCCTGGCAATGTGAATGCAAATAAGCCGCGCATCAAGTGGTGCCGGTAATGTGAACCCGCTGATCCGGCTGCTGTGCCCATGCGCCTATGTGCTCATGTGCCTATGTGCAGCTCAGCAAAACAGACCAAAGCTGTGTGCCACCATGGCGCCACCGCCAGGGGCTGCCCTGCAGTGTGAATGCTCTGTTCTGCCTCCTCCCCGGTATGGTCCCGCATCAGTCTACGCAGTACGAATGGAAAGCTCTGCGACAACTCGGCCCGGGTCTTTTTGCCCTGCTTCCCTTGCGCTTCAATTCCCTTGCGCCAGTCTGTCCTCAGCCTTCGTCTCTGTTGCAAATCCAGAAAAGTCTCTGCATTTTTGAGAGAGGTGATCTTTTCTTTTTGCTCCTTATAGTTGAATATCAAACCCTCCGGAAAAATCCATCTATAAGGGGTGGAGTTCTTTTGCAGGAATTTTGTCAAGTTTTTATATTGCTTCCTTCTTTTTCTTATCTCAAATGGAATGCCTTTCAAGACCCTGATTTCAACATCTTTGATTTTTAGGATTGTCCCATTAGTGGCCTTGAACACCATGTCTCTTGTTGCTCTCTTAGAGAATTTCATCACAATTTCTCCAGGCAGGTTTTCTTCCTCACAAAATCAGGATATGTCCCGTGGACAATATCCATTTCACTTTGCAAATAATCCGCTTGTAAACCTGTTTTGGGAACCAAAGCTTCACTTAAGATTTCTTTCGAATTCTCTGGCTTTTGTTCTGGGACACCTTGAAATCATAGAACATAAGACGCTTTTTCCATTTGCAGTCTCAAAAGTTGGTCTCTGTCAGTTGCTCTTTCTTTCTCCACCACTTGTAGTCTTTGATTCAGTATTTTTGTGTTGGTTTCAGCTGATTTGCTGATTCAACCACCTCTTCTATTTTAGCACTGGATTCTTTAATCTCTTTCTGGAGTGCATCAATACTTTGGTTCATTGTTGTCATCTGATCCAGTAGAGGGTGCAATGCTACTGACAACATGTTTGGAAAGTCTATGGCAGCTTCCTGTTTAGGAACAGGAAGAGAAGGAGCTGTAGCTTTTGGAGAGGGTTTCCCTCTGGGCACCATTTTTTCTCCTCTGCTAGCCAGTGTTTACTTCTCGGAGGAGTTAAAGTACCACAGAAAGCTTTTTTAAAATGCCGTTTTAAGAAGGATTCCACACTACTTGAGCCCCATACGCAGCGCCAGTGGTCCCAGCCCTCTGCTTTTAAAAAGAAAGATTGGGGGGGCTTTCCCTCCCCCTTCACCGCTTTGTTCAGGAGCTACAGGATGCCTGTTAGTCCTATTTAGTGGACCCACTGACTCACATTTCGTTCAGGCTCCACCCCAGGTAGGGGTATTTTCATTTCTTCACTGCATTCTTTGCTCGCCAATCCAGTGTGCCACTTTAGGTGCCAGAGGCTCCGTGGCGACGGGACCTTTTGGGGCAAAGAGGCACCGCAATCCTTTGGCTGTCGCCTTGGGAGAGGCGCCTCTCATGCCCCAGGCTGGGAGCCCCCTACAAGGGCTCCAGGGGGGACCGGAATCCGGCTGGTACCCCTCCCATTTGCTGGGGTTGCAGGCCGCTCCATGCGAAGCTCCGCTGGAGCGTGCCCACCCTTAAACCGCCAAAACCGGAAGTCACAACCATGGATTCCATTATCCTGGGGCATATTTGGTTTCAAGGGTTCTTATTGAGCACCCATGCCAAATCTGAAGCTTGTACATAATTCCTCTAGAAAAGCTGCAAATTCTAGACATCTGAACAATAAAAGAACCATGCAATCAATAATTGCCTTGAACCAGCATTAGGATATAGGACAATGTGGTATCTTACAATTAAGACACAATATATGCCAACTCTACAAATGAATAGAGTTGGCAACTTCCAGGTGGCGGATGGAGATGTCCTGAGATTACAACCAATCTCCAGGTGACAGTGACAGAGAAAATGGTTGCTTTGGAAGGTGGACTCTGGGGTATTACACCCCATTGAAGTCCCTCTCCTCCCCAAACTCCACCCTCCTCAGGCTCCACCCCCCCCAAATTTCCCAACCCAGAGCTAGCACCTTAACACATGAACTTTCCAACTGCCTGCCTCAGAACATACAAAGCTGCCTTGTATGGAACAAGAACAATCCATCCATTTGGTCCAGTTATTGCCTGCTTGGAATGACCTCTCCGAGGCCTTTCCCAGCTTTGTCACTTGAGATCTTTTTTAGTGGTAGGTGCCAGGGATTGGACCCAAGAATGTAAGCATGCAAAGAATGTATTCTGTCACTGCTGCCACTGCACTGGCCTATAACTGACAATGATTCACAGCCTTCAGACTTTGCCAGACAGATCTTCCTCCCAGGCCCTGTTCTTATCTGAGGCTGGCACAGGCGTGTGGCAGTCTCTGTTACAGCTGACGAGGCCATAAAGGATCATAGAAAATGAGGCTGGGAGTGTCAGGCCTCAGCTGCGTATTCACATCAGGGCAGCCATATAAACGATCTTGAGTTCATACAGCTGCTCTGAGCATTTAGGACTGGATTTTTTTGACGGTAGAATGAAACATTAGTGGTTATAAAAGCACAGCCAGGGAGTGAAAGTGGAAACCATTACTGGTCGTGTGTGTGTGTGTGGAGATCTGGAATACAAAGAACAATACTTGCAACCTGCATGAATATTATTATTTAATGAACATTTCTGGTTGTTGATGGAGCGTGCAAGATACGAGATGCAAAAGAGGTCATTCGTGACTGCTTTATTTTGAGCAGAGGCTGGAAAAAAAATAGATTTGATTTAATCTAGCGTCTTGGAAGCAGCAAAGGCATCACTGGAACAAGAGTGACGTATTCTGAGCCTGTACCAAAAAAGGTTATGGTTGCTATCCCTCTTTGGAGGAGAGTCTTCTGCACAGAACAATGGGGAAGGATCGGTTTCCAGATGAAAAATTCCATATGATTTTTAGGGGAGTGGGGAATTTGGGGTGGGGTGAGTTTTTTAAAAAAATACTTTTTGGGACAGCTTCCACAGCTGCCAAATCATGTAAATTGTTGCATGAACTGATATTTCCCCTCTCCTAGGGTCCACATGGTTTCTACACAGCTTTACTGCAGGATATTGACAGAGACTGTGAGCTGAGAAACCCCTGCTCCAGATTTTCATCACAGCTATTAATTTTCTTGGTGATCATAGATTTAGGCCACTCTGAAGCACAGGAAAACACCCCCTCCCACGATCTCCCGTTTAGGGATGACAGGGATGATAATGTCCTACCATACAGAGATCTTGTAAAGATTATTGAGCTACATGAAAACATGAAGCTGCCTTATACTGAGTCGGTACTCAAGACCGGCGATGGCTTTCCGGGGTCTCGGGCAGAGGTCTTTCACAGCACCTACCACCTGGCCTTGTCAACTGGAGATGATGGGGACTGAACCTGAGACTTTCTGCATGCCAAGCAGAAAGTGGGTGGGAAGGTAACACCGTGGTGGGAAGGTAACACTGAGCCACAGCCCCTGGTAAGAAGAACAAACAAAGTCTAGGCTTGCCCAGACTGGTAGAGAGCACTGCCTTATTGCTTTCCACCAGGTAAATGGACACTCCCCTACTCTTTTTCAAGGTCAGCAAGGAAACAGCAAACTCCTAGTTGTCTACAGAACAGGATACATAAGCAAGGAGCAGTCTTGGGCAAGGTGCCCTCCAGGGGCTCCCTTCTAAGCCAACACTGCCTCAGCTTCCTCCATTTACCCCACACACGTGCATACACAGGCCTTTTATGCAAGGGTGTTTTCCCTCGCTTTCACCGCGCATGTCCATCGGGGGGGGGGGGGGGGTTTCCATTCTGCATTGATTTTCGTCCCTTCAGTGCTCAGTTCACTTTCTGGGCACTATATCCCAGTGTTTTCAGAGAGTGGTTTTGTGATGGTTTCCCCTTGCTTCAGTTCCAAAACTGAAAGTAATTCAAAAGCGTACAGATTCCCTCCATTGCCCACATCAAGGTTGTTCCTCCCACTCTGCACCTTCCGCCATCCTCCCCCCTTCATCGGTGTACAAGCTGCACTACTGCTCTCTTTTCCATTGTTTAATTTTTTTTAAAAAAAAAAGTGGGATGAGTCTAGCGAAATGAGACTTTCACTTGCCTCAGAGCACCGAATAAAAAAAATTAAAGGGGAGGGAGTTTAAAATAAGCTGTGGACACCAAATCGTACGATTTGGTGTGATAAATCGGAGGAGAGATTTTGGAGAAACTAGAATAAAGTATATAAATGGCTAAACGTAAAAATATTAATCAAGACTCAAAATGATTTGTCGTCATAAAAAAGGTAAACTTAGGTTATTGGTATTGGTTATATTGATGTCATTCTATTTATGCCGACAACGATGTTGTTTGTGGAGGAAAAATTTAAAGTATATGAATTTAAGGTGTCTAGATAGTAGAAATAGGAACAAGAAACTACAAAGGAACTAACATAAAGATAGGAACTGTGAATGGTTCTAGATTAAACGGGAAAGAACTGAAGAAGAAATAAGTAGACCAAAATAAGTTTCAGTATGGTATGTGGCAGTTCCTTGCGGACCCCACCCTACTAGATACTTATAGTAAAACTATAGGTCAGTATGAAATAGAGTAAGAAACAGGATATTGCAGAAGATGTATCTAGTACACAATTGTGCTGTTCCTTATTGTAGTAACTGTTCGGGGGTAGCGGATGTAGAAGTGGCTGTATAATTTTGAAAGTGAAAATAAACTTAATAAATAAATAAAAATAAAATAAGCTGTGGAGGTTTAGTTCCATGCTGGTATCAGGGTTGCCAAGTCTGGGTTGGAAAATACCTGGAGACTTTGTGGGTGGAGCCAGGAGAGGGTGGGGTTTGGGGAGGGGAGGGGCCTCAGCATGGTGCAATGCCATAGACTCCACCCTTCAAAGCAGCCATTTTCTCTGGGGGAGCTGACCTCTGTCAGCTGGGGATCAGTTATAAAAGCAGGAGATCCCCAGGCCCCACCTGGAGGCTGGCAGCCCTAGCTGGTATTGACTTGAAAGGGGCATGGGAGAGGAGGCAAACTGCAGCATCCCCAGTGCAAAAACAAAAGAAGGAATGTAATTACTGAATGCAAACAAAGAAGGGATCCTCAGTGCAGAATGAAATCGACATGAGATGTAAAAGGGAGAGAGACACAGCAGTGGGAAGCCTAAAGCTTTGAAAACATTTTTCCCTTTCATGCTTTAGTGAACGACCATTTTGGCAGACTCTGTAACATTTTTTTTAACAAGAAGCATGAATCTAGCAAAATGAAACTTTCACTAGTCTCAGATTGCTTGTGGGGGGGATTACAGGGGGAAAATGTACTTCTCTGGCAGATCTCTGAGAAGCCTCTTTGCAAGTTCTGCAAGGAGAAGAGGGAAAGACCAGCATCAGGTCATGTGGGGGATGGCGGAGGGTGGTGACTCCTCCATTTTTCACAGCAGCCAATTACACAACAGAGGATCCCAAAGAGCTTGGCAATAAGAAAAGGGAGCTCCGCAGCTGATTTAGTCCGTTTTGAAGACTTTGCCTGCATTCCTTTGTGTTCCCATTCATTCAAGGAACTGAACCACGAGGATTTAAATGAAAGGTGCTCACTTAACGCTACTGTGCAGCTGCAATAGGGCAACTGCGTAACTTTCTTAAAAAAAAAAAAAAACCTTTGGACACCACTCCCCACACATCAGAAGTGATGTTCCCGCACCAATTAAGAAAAACTGCAGCTTTTGGTTGTAGCTGCAAAATAAATACACAGAATTACACCGGGGGAAAAGAATGGTGCATACGGCAGGCGCACAAATCTGAAGTCAAGCTTAAAGGCTTGACTGCTTGGATTCTCTGCAGTAAGCTGTCCAGGCATAATGGACCATAAACACACAGACTTGACCAGTGCAGCTTCTGAAATGAGAAGAGGCAGGAACACATATTCTGGTTGTCTTCCTCCCCACCCTCCCCCTCAGGACTTAAAGGGGCTGCGGTGGCTCAGCAGTTCGAGACCCGAGTGCTGCGTGATAGAGTGAGCTCTCGTCTCTGGCCCCAGCTCCTGCCGACCTAGCAGCTTGAAAGCAAGAAATTGCAAGTAGATAAATAGGTACCGCTGTGGTGGGAAGGAAACAGCGTTCCGTGCCCCTCAACGTTTAGTCATGCCAGCCACATGTCCAGGGAAAAGTCTTCAGACAGCACTGGCTCTTCGGCTTGGAAATGGAGATGAGCACCGCCGCCTAGAGTCGGATCTGACTGGCTTTTGAGCAAGGGAAACCTTTACTCAGGGCTTAAATCACCAAGAAGGAGCACATTTTCTTTCAGAGAAACAACACAGGTCCAATCCTACTTCGGAGCTGTAATCTCTAGATGACAGAGGCTAAGTTCTCTCAGAGAAAATCTCTGGCTTTATATCCTGTAGATTTCCCTCCCATCCCCAAACCTTGCCCTCCTCATGCTCCACCCCTATAATGTCCAGGAATTTCCCAACCTGGAGTTGGCAACCCAAGCTATAGCCCAATCTATCCCCCCCCCCCAAAGGCTGTTTGCAGGGGCAGAGTTCCATCAATCCTGGTCCTCAGAGTGAGAGGCAGGACTCTATTAAGGGCTCCATTTGGCCAAGAGGCTGACTCCTAACAGAACACTCCCCTAAAAACTCCACTTGTCTACAACATCAGGAAAGTTCCCCGATCACTTCGCATTTATCTGAAACTCAGGGCTTTGTGAAAGGGCAACGTCTTCTGCTGAGCACAGTCGCATTTGGGGAAGTCACAAGACCACGCTGTCATTTTCTTTTCTTTTTTTTGCTCCTTTCAGTTCTGATTTGGTGGCATGCTCCATGGACCGAATTTGGATGATCCCACAGGGACTATAAAGAAAAGGATCCTCGCTGTGTTTGGGATCAGATGTCCACGACTCTGGGCTAAAGAAAGCAAAAAATATTTTTCACACCTGCTCTCTGGAAGAAAATATCCAGTCCCAGAATTCCAGGCGTAGGAAGCTGCAGGGTGACCTTAAAATCTCATGCGTCTGAGAGCCGACCACTCGGCCCGCTTATTTTTAGATAAATGACAAGGCATTAAGCACAATGCTCCATTTCATGGGAACACAAAGATGTGCCTTCACCTGTCACCCTCCTGATTGACTGGGACTCCTGTGTAGCATGTTTTCGAAGACTCAACAGCAATCGGATCACCTGGACCTCCCAGAAGGGAATAACTGATAGTCTGTACAACTGCACTAATTAAAAAAAAAATCTGTTATTTAAATGTTTAATTAACATTAGGTTGTTGGTCAGTTCCCTGACCTGGGTGGCCCAGGTTAGTACTTGGATGAGAAACCACCAAGGAAGTCCAGGGGCACTACACAGAGGCAGGCAACGGCAAAACCACCTCTGCTTATCTCTTGCCTCGAAAACCCGACAGGGTTGTCATAACTCAGATGGGATTTGATCCCCCTCCCCCCCCCCCCAAAAAAGTTGGTAAGTATTTAGCTATGATATCTTCTATGCAGTGTTCCCTCTAAGCTGAGTTAGTGTGAGCTAGCTCACGGTTTTTCAGCCTCCGGCTCACACATTTTTAGACTTAGCTCAGGGAGGGATGGCTCCAGAGCAAACTAAGTGATGCAGCAGCCAAATCGCTGGCTCACAACTTTAATGCCAGTCGCTCTCATAGTAGAATTTTTGCTCACAAGACAGGGAACATTGCTGCTGTGATATGTACTCTCAGCCAGTGTTCCCTCTGAGCTGAATTAGTAGTAACACTTTTTCCCACCATAGAGAACAATGGAGGGGATGGGACAATCTGTTTGGGGGCCCACAGAATTGGACCCCGTGGTCCAATCTTCTTGAAACTTGGTGGGTATCTCCAGGAGAGGCCCCAGCAGCTACCCTGCAAGTCTGGAGCCTCTCCCTCAAACCCCCTTTCCTCCAGCCCCTCATATACCCTATGAGTTTTTGCCATTGATTTCAATGGCCCATAGGGTATAATGGGGCTGAAACTGACATTCCCTTTCTGACACACTTCCGGTGATGTCAGGGGACGTGGCATATGCTAATGAGTTATGCTAATGAGCTCCTGCACCTTTTTTCTACGAAAGGACCCCTGGAAAGATCCACCAGTGAGGAGCACCTGCTGGGTGGAGCCTGTGACATCACAAAACCGCTTCCCCATCCCCAGAGTAGTTATGCAGCTTTCTGGGGGAAAGTTTGCTTTGAAACTGAACTGTGAAAGGTGACAGTGTAAATTTAATAAACAGACATGTGGCGTTTTAAAAATTGAAGAAAATAAGACAAACTACTTGAAGCATAAAAGGGAAGCAGTGCAAGATGGAGGTGGAACCAGCATTTAATTTGCTGGTACATACATCTGTCATGAAACTACAAAGCTGGGAAAAGCTCATACGGCATTTTAAAAGGTTGAGTATTTAGCAGAGTAAATGAGGCACAGCGGAATAATGCAGCACAGACCTGTGTGTGTTAAACTTCTAAGAAAAAATTACTTCAGAATTAGGGAAAGGGTTACATGGAAAGAAAACAACAACAGTCTAACTAACTCATTTTACAAGTTCTGATCTACTCCATCTTGCTTCTTTGCTCCCTCAGACCCTAAGAAGGAAGGAATGGAAGTTCCCACCCCCCAAAGTTCCACCCCTTGTATACGTGCAGAATAGCATGAACTATCTCCAATATATTGATTAGCCAATAGTCAATCTTAAGGTCACTTCATTAAGAATAAAACCTCCCCTTTTCTGATGGGAAGAATCCACTCTGTATTTAATTGGTTGTATGCTACACTTGCTATTATTAGCTTGCAGAAATTTCAGCTAAACCCTTTCATGAGTGAAGGGATAATACTTGCAAAACCCAACATAACACAATGATCCGGAAATGGGCCCGGGAAGCATTTAATTGCCTCTTGAGTTCCCTTGTGGGCCCGCTGCAGTGGCAGCATGGCTTCAAAGGGTTCCAAGGGAGCCAGCATGTCTGACCCATGGACTGCCCCAACAGACCAAAAGGACCACCCCAAAAAATCATGGTCCATGGGTGGTCCATCAAAACCATAAATGCATTGACCAGGCAAACGGACCACAAACCGAGTCCATGAAATTAGGTCCATGGAGCAGCCCGTGCCCATCCCTAGCTTATACCCTGACTAAGATGTCATTGGTCTTAAAGGTGCCACGGGACTCAAACTCTGTTATGCCTTCGGAGCCCACTTCCGGGTTGCACCCATCATGGACCTCGTGAACCGGTTCGTAAATCAGTTTGTGGTTCATGAAATTCACGAACCACAAACCTCCATTTTTCTGGTATGTGCCCCTCCCTAGTATAAGCTTTCATGTGCAAGCACACTTCTTCAGATTCTTTAGGTACCTGAAGAAGTGTGCCTGTACACAAAAGCTTATGCCAGGATTGTCGAACTTATTTGTCATGAGGGCCAGATCTGACATAAATGTGACCTTGTTGGGCTGGACCATGTGTGTAATGTAATGCCAGGTAGCGGAGATATAAACTTTATAAAGGACACAAACACAAAGATTTTTTTAACTTAAAATAAAAACATGCTTAAAATATTAGAACTCTTGAAATGTTTTGTTTATTTAACAGTATCTGATAACTGACACCTCTTGCTCTGAATTACTGCATCAAAATGTCTGTGCTGGAGCAATCTTGAGTATGCTGTTCAGGTATGTATCTGTAAGCTGCAAACCTACTTTTGATTTATTGACATTCACCACAGACATCTCATGCTCAGAGTTCTGAGTCTAGGACCCAGGGGAAAACATGAAATGGCTAAGGGATTGAGAGAGACTGACAAAGCAAGCTATGATGCAGCAGCAGCAACAGAACTGGAAGTAGGAGGTGGCCAGTTCCAGTGCGGGCCTGATTGAAGCCCTCTGGGGGCCTGATCTGGCCCCCAGGCCGCATGTTTGACACCCCGGGGCTTATACCTTGAATAAAACTTTGTTGGCCCTAAAGGTGTGACTGGACTTGTTGCTTCAGACCAACATGGCTATCCACCTGAATCTATGGAAATGTATGTTTACTCTACTACGGGGTATATTTTTTTCCTAGTTAGTTTTGTATATCTATACTATACTTACACAGTACAATCCTAAAGAGTTGCACCCTTCTAAGCCCATAGATTTAAATGGATGAAGCAGTGTGTACCTGTTTAGTACCTCACCAGTAATCGTACAACCTGCCTAACTGCACAGGCCCTCAGGATCTCCAGGGCCCCCGGAATTTTGAGCCCTGGTACTCCTGATTATTTCTTACTATTATATTTATAAAGCTTTTTTTCTTCATGAAAACTTAAAAGTGGGCTATCATGTTTCTCTCATGTCATTCTCACAAACTCCCTGTGTTGTAATAATTTTGGCTGATAAACTTTCCCACTGATACCCAGTGAGACCACTGCTGAACACTTGGGCCTCCCGTATCTAAATGTCACGCTCTTTTCATTCCATCACACCACACAGGGGATGTTTTTATAAAGATAGAACAGTCGCACCTTTAAGTTTAATTCTAGGTATAAGGTAGGGTTGCCAAGTCTGGGTTGGAAAATACCTGGGGACTTTGGGGGTGGAGCCAGGAGAGGGCAGGGTTTGGGGAGGGGAGGGGCCTCAGCAGCGTACAATGCCAGAGAGTCCATCCTCCAAAGCAGCCATTTTCTCCAGGGGAGCTGATCTCTGTCAGCTGGAGATCAGTTGTAAAAGCAAGAGATCCTCAGGCCCCACCTGGAGGCTGGCAACCTAGTATAAGGTTCCATGTGCATGCATACTTCTTCAGATACATAGATACATTCACACAAAAGCTGATACCCAGAATTAAACTTTGTTGTTCTTAAAGGTGCCACTGGACTCCGAATTTGTTCTGTTGCTTCAGACCAAAACGGCTACCCCACCTGAATTTATAAAGACACTTGAAAGATTTCCCACAATGGCCAGAACTTAATCAGTTTGAGGCTGATGGTGAAGGTCTCTTGTAATTTCAATTGCAGTGGGTGTTTTCGATGTACAACATCTTTATTTGCAACAAGAGGGTTGTATAACAAATAGCCCACAAAACCTCATTCCTGAAGAAAGGAAGTATCCTTTTCCCTTTTATGACACTTTTATAAGGAGGACAGCATAAAAGTGGGTTAAGGTGCTATTAAAAGTTATAGACTTCTAATATCACCCACATCCACTGGTTACTGCACAGTCAAAAGCAGTAGCTAAATCCTCCCAAGGAAAGAGTCCATTTTTATGTACAGGAAAAGAACATGGGAAACAAATGAGGGCACCCAGGAAAGCTCAGAAAATACAAGAGGTAGATACCATATTGAAAAGGTCGTATATACAGTGTTCTTATGAAACTGTTTTATGGAAACCAGGTATTTTCACTGAGATGACGTACCGTATTTTTCGCTCCATAACACACACCTGATCATAAGACGCACCTTGTTTTTAGAGGAGGAAAACAGGAAAAAATGAAACAGAAAGAAAGATAGAGAGAGAGAGAGAGAGAAAGGAAGGAAGGAGGAGGAGGAGAGAGAGAGAGAAAGAGAAAGGAAGAGAGAAAGGTGGGGACAGAGAGAGAGACAGAAAGACAGACAGACAGAAAAAAGGAAAGGAAGGAAGGAAGATAGAGAAAGGAAAGAAGAGAGACATCGGCATGCCATGCAAAGCCAGGCCTTTCTGTGCAAAGTAGCCACGGAGCTTAATCTGTGGGCGGGGCTTTCTGCTGCTGGCTGTTTTAAAGGGGAAAAGCACTGAAAGGGAAAGAGTACTTAGCCGGGTGGGGTTTTTCCTGCCGTTTCCCTTTTAAGTCTTAACAGCTCAGGCCCAGCAGGAAGGGGTGGGGAAGGCTGGGATACCAGCCTGAATGGCGTTCCCCTGCGTTCCTGCTGAAGAAAGAGCCCGGTTACAGGTAAGAAAAGCTCCATATTCGCTCCATAAGACGCACACACTTCCCCCCCCACTTTTTTGGGGAGGAAAAGTGCGTCTTATGGAGCGAAAAATACGGTAAACACATCTGATGGCAACAATAAAGACAATAATGAATTCACTGTCCCTCATGACTAAATTCAGTTCTTGCTCCACTAATGGGATGCCAGTCCAGCACCCATTTTAAGATTTCCGATTTATCTCTAACTTAACTTGCCCTTTCTCCAACATCTGGGGCTTTATTTGCCGAACTGATCTTCAAGATACTGAGCCCACCAATGAGAATGAAAAGGGCTCACTACTGTAGATATTAATGTACTAATCTTGCAGGGCTGCTTCTCACAATACATTTCTGCAAACATCAGGGACTCCTGTGCCACTCCCATGTCTATATGTGTGTGTTAACACTATATGTCAGTCAGAACTGGCCAAAACTGGATTCTTGACCTACCAGCAATTGCCAAATTCTTCAGTTCACAGGCATTTGGAGAGCCAAAGGGATGGTTCATCCATAGACGTACAACCATGTGAGGTAGGTTAAGCTAAGGTTGCCAGCCTCAAGGTGGCATCTGAAGATCTCCTGGGACAACTTATCTCCAGGAAACGGAGATCAGTTCTCCTGGAGAAAATGGCTGCTATAGCATTATACCCTGCTGAAGTCCCTCCCCTCCCCAAACCGCACCACCCCCAGACTACACCCCCAAAATCTCTTCCCAGCCCAAAGTTGGCAACCCTGGGTTAGGCTGAGAGAGTGGCTCAAAGTCAGCCAGTGCAGTCAGGATTCGAACCTGCACCCCCCTGATCCTATCCCAGCACTACCCATTCGACTGAGCAATACTTTCCGCTTGATGCATTTCCAGTGCAGCATCTGACATCATGGGGCCAGGAGAAAAATCTATATCCCAAACTAGCATTTGGGGATAGTCCCCATGGCTACTATCTGGCCTGGACAAGACGTGAACCATGCGTGCAGATTCTGACATGGCAATTTTTTCTAATCCGGTGACTGAAACCCAGAAAGGAACGCACAAGGGAAAGAAAAATCTTCCTTTGGAATGTGAAATCCTAGTAAATACTACAGGAAGAAAAAGGTTTCTAGCAGGCCCAGTCAGGAACCTAATATCCTGCCGGCAGATCACTCCTACAAGACCTTCACAGATGGTAAATGCCAACTGGAAGTGCTTCATGCACACTTCTCCGTGAGTTTTCTGAAGAGGCAGAAACACACGATAAGCATCTACATTTGACCATTCAGCATGAATACAACAAAAGAATGCGATGGGAAGGAGGATATATAGGAGGGCAAGACACAGCGAAGAGCTTTGGAGTTAAGTAGGAATACTGGCCTAACAGTCCCGTAGGTATGAATAATCGGTGGCTTCTCCCCCGGCCCTGTTCCTCTGTCAATTCATGTGCCCATACTCACCTACAATCCAGGGGTGTAGACTTTTGTAAAATCGGGGGGGGGGGGGCTCTTTAGCGTGTGCGCTTTGCGCGCACACGCGCTCGCTGGGGCGATGTCCCCCCCCCCCGGCCGGGAAACCTCCACACCTCCCCGGGCCCTTCCGAGGCCCGCCAGCCGCTGCTGCCGGGGCCTCTTTCTCTCCCACCCCCCCACTCCTTCCCTCTCCCTTCGCCGGGAAAAGAGGGAGAGAGAGGGAAGGATGGAAGGGGGGGGGAGAGAAGCAGCAGCAGCTGCCGGCCTCGGAAGGGCCCCGGGAGGCACGGCGGCAGGCGCTACGTTTTCCCGGGGGGCTCAGTCCCCCCCGGGAAATTTTGGGGGAGGATCGAGCCCTCGAGCCCCCCCGTAGTCTACACCTATGCTACAATCTGCTGCAACAAACAGCACGGACAGCCAGTAGCAGACTGGGAGACACAGATCTGAACCCCCACTCTGTCATGGAAGGACCTTGGGCCAGGCACTCTTTCTCAGCCTCACCTACCTCACAGGGTTATAGTTGTGAGGATAACGTGGAGGAGTGCAGAACAATGCAGTGAACTGTTTTGACTGTTTGTCAGAAAAGCAGTGTATAAATATTTCAAATAAATGAATTCCCTAGCCACAGGGCTCCAAAATCATTAGGACAGTTCTTCAGATGATCTGGCTAATTGGAATTTATGGTATCACAGATGCTGATGGTTTAGTCCTTCACACACACGCATACACACACAGAGAGTGCAAATGTATATTTCATCTAGCATGATTCTTATCCATTTGATGCTAAATTTGAGGCAACGTATGTTAATCAGCCTGAAAGGTGCGCAAAGCCCCCTTTCCCCCAAGCATCTAGAAAAGAAACTACCTGTACGTCTTTAAATGCAAGCACAAATAGGATTGACAGATTTTTGCAATGCCTGAATCGTTCCAGGAGGTTCTGATAACAGATGGCATGAGAGAGCCCTAGAATATCCCTTCAGGGAAGTGAAAGATAGAGATACAGGAGCCTGAGTTGTCAATGTTAATGACATTGGTTAATTAATTATTAAGTAATACATTTCTTGAGCTGAAGACTCAGCTCCGGGATCATGCGAGGCATCCTTTCCCACACTGCAGAAGCCTTTGTTGAATCGAATTCAAGCTGATTAAAAAAAATTTTAAATATACTTGCTAAGAAAAAGCAAACCAACATTTCTCCTACAGGCAACATGTTCATCCTCTTTGATACTGGTAATTGGCAGTTACGTTCAGAACTGATCCCCACCACCACCACCACCACCACCACCACCGAAAGAAGGAGAAAAGAATAGGTTGTAATGTTGAAACTGCCGGTCAAGAACAAGGAAACAGAAAGGACAGAAAACTCAGTGCTATGTTTACTTTTCTGAGGCTGTCGTTTTTTGTTTGCAACTCTTCTGGCCTTCCAGTTCAATCTGTGGCCCCATGGACTTTTTACAGGTTAAGGGAGACATTATCCAGAATCAAGCCCTTATATCACCATTTCCCCATTCACACGAAGACCGAGAAATTTTGAAGACAGATGGGCTAAAGGAACACAAACTCTGTATTCCTTGCCCAGATCTCCACGTTCTCCATTTATTTTAAACAAGTTATACCCTGCGCTTTTCCACATGTTTCTCGTGAGTCAGAAATCCCACAGGAGAACACACACAACTTTTCCACCCGCATTTCTCACAGCACTGTGATAGCTTACACCTCACGCTCCTCTCTCAATTCCCAACATAATTTTTTAAATACAAACAAAAAACGCTTTTCTGGCCTGTGTCTTCCCACGACAGCCAGGCTAGCTGCTGTTTTCCCACCTAAGCAAAACTCAAGCTGGTTTTGGGGGTTGCCAACACTTACCCTGGAGATGGTCAGGGGCATGTTGAAGTCCTTCCCTCCTTGCAGCCGGAATCCCCACGGCCCTGGTCCGTTGAGCGTCACGCTGTAAGACATTTTATATCTCTTTTACGCCAGGAACCCCGAAAGGCTCTGTGAAACAGAGGTGGGGAGGGGAAAGAGGTAGGTATTGCTGGTTTTAAAAAAATGCAGATCTTTTGTTTGTTCGTTTTGTTTCAAATTAAAACCTTAAAATAATGATCTTTGTTGTCTCTTGCCTGGTCAGTCCCGCTGAAGTGTCACCTAAGAATAGATAGGAGCTATAATGCAGATACTGATATCTCTGATGAGAGAGCCCATAAAAGGCTTGCAACCAAACACCAGCTATGCAAAACCTCTGTGACTCAGAGGTCTAATATAGACCCCTGGGAGGGTAACAGGCCTTCCTAGGCTCTGAAGGTCCCCTGTTCAAACTCAGAGCCCCTTTTCTGAAATAATATAGACAGTTTATATACTAGCCTATTTTAAAAAAATGTAAAAGGCAATCCCCATTTGTTTCTAAAATCTTCTTTTGCCAATAGGAGGGCGTCTGAAGTCGTGCTGCTGAGCAGTCCTTTATAACATGCGTTGAATATACTTGGATGTGTGTTAAGAGATGAGAGGATCAAGCACACAGGATGCATTAGATAATATTGATTAACACCATCGTGTTTTTTTCTTGTGTTAATGCCCAAGCCTTTGAGAAAAGGTAGGGGCAGAGTGAAAGGAATAAAGCGGAGGCAGCAGAAATCTGTCTGTGTTTAAGTCCAACATTTTAGTCCTGAACAGGATGGTTTAGGACAGGGGTGGGCAAACTTGCTCAGCGTAAGAGCCACCTAGAACAGGGGTGGCCAAACTTGCTTAACGTAAGAGCCGCACAGAATAAACATCAGATGTTTGAGAGCCACAAGACATGAACAAATATTACCTGCTTTTCTTGGAAAATAAGCAAATTTGCTTTTTTTTAACATTAAATGAGACTGCCAAAAATAATAACAAAAGGGGTAAAAGCAGATATTGATAATGATATTAATTTGTCCGATGATATTTGTTTGCTAATGATATTTAGCTTCCTCAGCTGCCCTGCCGGGAGCCACATAATATATGTGAAAGAGCCGCATGCGGCTCCCGAGCCACAGTTTGCCCACCCTTGGTTTAGGATTCTAAACCCATTGGGATCAATGGGCTTAGAACAGTGGAACTCTGTTTATGTATGTCTCCATATGAGTGAATGTATATATGTCTTATACATACACTGTATATGCGTGCATGTATGCACTGTTCATATGTCTTCCAGAAATGTGTCTTCTGATTTAATGTATCCTAATGGAGTAACTCTAATGTGCTTGCAGAGGTTTGGGTATGCGCCCAGAGCTCCACACAAATCAGGGAAGCCTTATTCTTTTGAATGGCCAGGAAGGGGCCACGCGCACCGTGGGGGAGTTAACAGAGATTTCTCTGTCAGCAAAGAGAAGGGATCCGCCTCTGCTCAGACCGCACTCTGGGCATGCACTGGCGTCCAGTGATGCTTAGAATCCGAGTCTTCGACTTGACCCTCACTCATGCTTTTCTCTTATAATGTGCCTGGATAAATATCTTTTTGATTTACGCTGTCCTGCACAACCTGAGATCCAGCAAACCAAGAAGAAGCCATCAGCAGCTCAAGGACTTTCTGCTTTGGCTGCCTGCCTTGCCCGAGGCTGCAAAAACCGTAGGACTGTCAAGCAAGGACCTAGCAAGCCACACAACGTGTCTGCTGGGCAGCATTCAACTTTGTCACAAGTTGTACATGCCTGACCAACAGGTTATTTCTTCAAGAAACCAAACAGACTGATCAAGAAACCTGTCGACTATATAACTATACAGAAACATAATACCTTTTCCATAAGCAATCTTTTTACCCGGTCTTATCTCACTTATTGTTACAGTCATCCTGCAAGGTTGGCGAACCTAAAAAGAGCCAGGAGTCCCCCAACCTTTTTAAGCCTGCAAGCACCTTTGCAATTCTGACACAGCATGGTGGGTGGAGCCACAAAATGTTTACCTCGAGAGGCGGAGCCAGTCACAAAATGGTTTCTATAGCTCACCTTCAGTCACAAAGGGAAGATCCACATACTGTGGTGGCCGCTGCTGCTAGAGTTGCCAAGTTCCCCCTGGCCACCGGCAGGGGATAAGGCGGTAGTAGGGCTGCCAAGTCAGCCCGGGGGGCGGGGGAATCCCCCGCTACAGGGGTTCCCGATCCGCTGGCCAGCATTCGGCCGGCGGGGGAAACCCCACCCTCGAAGTCGTCCTGCCAGGACGACTTTCTCCAACATAATGACGTCACCCGGAAGTGACGTCATCACGTTGGGGGCATTGCCAGGGCGACGCTCTGGCAATCGCCCCCAACGTGGTGACATCACTTCCGGGTGATGTCACTGGGCATGCACACTTTGCGCGCGCGCCGAGGGAGCTCCCGGGCCAAGGAGGACTCCCCCCGCCATTAGGTAAGTAGGACTTGGCAACCCTAGGCGGTAGGGTCTCCAGATCCAGGTTGGGTAACTCTTAAAAGATCTGGGAATGAAGCTTCAGTAGGGCAGGGACTTCACTGTCCCTCAGGATTCCCTTTCCCAGATAATTTGGTTTTGCTACTAAGGCTCTCAGGCCACATCCGCTGCCTCTGGCTGAGCAAAATGGCTGCCATTTTTATATAAGGACACATTTCTCAAGGAAGGCTTCCTTTACTTTCTCTGGTATGGACTCATAACTAGGGTTGCCAGGTGCCCCTTGGTCACCAGTGGGTTATGAGGGACTTCCGTAGGGTTGCCTGATCCAGGTTGGGAAACTACTGGAGATTTAGGTATGGCGTCTGGGGAGGACAGGGATCTCAGTGGAGCACAGAGCCATAGAATCCACCCTCCAAAGCATCCATTTGCTCCACGGGAACTGATCTATGTAGTCTGGAAAACCAGGGGTTCCCCAGGTCTCACCTGCAGGCTGGCATCCCCAGCTGCTGCCAAAGCAATGTTTTTTTAAAATCTTCACAGCCAATCAAATCTTCAATGGCCAATCAGAAGTCTTGGTGGGCAAAAGCTGCACATGGCCGCAAAACACTTGCTAACAACATTTAAGAAGCACCAAGAAAAGTGTCTGGGAGGTGGCGTCCATTATGCCCATGGACACCACGCTGAGGACCCTTCGGTTAGGCTAAGAGACCACGGTCACCCAGTGGGTTTTGTTGCTTTGTAGAACTGGCACCCAGTTTCTTCCTACGACATGAAACAACTCATGTGCCGGCCGGGACTTCATCGGTGCACGCGCGAAGCATGCGTGCCGGCTGACGTCACCGGAAGTGACGTCAGCACGTTGGGGGCGTTGCCAGGGCGACGCTCTGGCAATCGCCCCAAAACTCTATGGTATCATAGAGTTTTGGGGCGATTGCCAGAGCGTCGCCCTGGCAACGCCCCCAACATGCTGACGTCACTTCCGGGTGACGTCATTACGTAAGGGAAGTCGTCCAGGCTGGACGACTTCGGGGGTGGGGTTTCCCCCGCCGGCCGAATGCTGGCCGGCGGATCGGGAACCCCTGTAGCAGGGGATCCCCCACCCCCCCGGCTGACTTGGCAGCCCTAGCTACCAAGCAGGAAGTCCCAAATTCAAATTTCCCCTTGGCCTTGAATTGTGGCCTCAAGCAAACCATGCCCTTGCTGTTTTATGAAAACATTTGTGGCCATGAAGTTACGAGGTTTCATAGTTGTTATGTATTGGGATTGAATCATCCCTGATTGAATCACCCCAGGGGACTGGCTGATTGAATCGCCCTGATTGAATCACCCTAGAGACTGGCTGAGCTTGGAGAACAGGAACAATAGCCAGCCAGGCCTCTGGAATAAACCAATCAAGTGGCAATGTTTTTCCCAGAGATGTCCCAGAATCCTCGCCCGCAGCATTCGGGGCCAGTCCGAAGCAGATCACAAAGAGGAAAAACTGTGACTGAGAGAGAATTGGCTCCCAAGCTTTCAACTCTGATCAAGTTTTCTTTTCAAGCCATTACAGGTTTTTTCCTTTCAAATTAAAATATGTAAGTTTGTTGTAAAAAAAAAAGTGGTAACGTTTTCTAAATAGCCTATCATAGGGAGTGTGTGTGGGTGGGTGGGGTGGGGTGTTTTGCATGCATATAAGCAGGGTTTTGGCTCTGCTTGAGTTGTCTTAGAGTTAAGCTGAAATCAATAACAAACTATGAGCTGATCACTATACACGTCTCTCGAACCCAGTACATTTCAATAGTTCCAATTTAAATAATTAACTGAGGTAAGGGTGAGTTTAAATAGGGATGCCAGCCTCCAGGTGGTACCTGGAGAGTCCCCCGAATTACAGCTTATCTCCAGACTACAGAGATCAGTTCCTCCAGAGAAAATGGATGCTTTGGAGGGTGGACTCTATGGCACTGAACCCCACTGAGGTCCCTGTCCTCCCCCCAGGCTCCATACCTAAATCTCCAGTAGTTTCCCAACCTGGATCTGGCAATCCTATGTAACTCCCCCATAACCCACTGGTGGCCGGAGGGGCAACTGGCAACCCTAATTATGAGTCCATACCAGAGAAGGTAAAGGAAGCCTTCTCTGAGAAATGTTTCCCTAAATAAAAATGGCAGCCATTTTGCTCAGCCAGAGGCAGCGGATGTGTCCTGAGAGCCATCGTAACAAAACTAATTATCTGGGAAAGGGAATCCTGAGAGACAGTGAGGTTGGGGATAAGTAGAGTAAGGGGGGGAAGGGTTTTACAGGGGAGGTGTTACACAAATGGCACAGAGATCCATCAGTGGCTATTAGCCACAAGGTGTAGATAGGAACTCTCGGTCTGGGGCAAGTGATGCTCTGTATTCTTGGTGCTGGGGGGGGGGGGGTGCAACAGTGGGAGGGCTTCTAGTGTCCTGGCCCCGCTGCTGGACCTCCTGAGGGCACCTGGTGTTTTTGGCCACTGTGTGACAGAGTGTTGGACTGGATGGGCCACTGGCCTGATTCAACACTGGCTTCTCTTATGTTCTTAAATGTGCAACAACAGGTGGATGCAATAGTGCAGTAATGCAACATCGCCAATAAAAATAAATTCTTTCAATATTAACCCACTGCATGCTATAAGGAAAACATTTTCAGAGCACCAAGTTTGGTTCTGAAGAGTTTCCCCCTCCATTTATGTGGGAGTAATGTTGGACTTCCATGGGAAAGGGAAGGGTGGGGAATACAATTTGCCACTCCCCCCTTCACCCCAGAGGTCTCATAAGTAAGCAATTTCTCCTTTCTCAAACAAGGAAATTCTAAGTTTTCATTTACAATAAGAGTGGTAACTATGTAAGGCTGTGGCCACACGGCCCTTAAATGCGGGAGGAAGGGCTATTTCCTCCCGCATTTAAAGGGGCCGACCACACGGCCTGCCCCAAGTCCCGCGCTGAAGCGGGCTCAAATGCAGGTTCCTCCCGCATTTTCCGACCCCGGGAAAATCAAGTGTTTTCCCGGGTGTTGCGGGAGGAACCCGCATTTGAGGTATCTGGACAGCCCTCTCTCGCAAGCATTGCGAGAGCAGGGCTGTACAGATAGTCCTGCCAGCCATTCCCCCCCCCCCCCTTTTATACTTGGGCGCTTGGCCACTCAAGCGCCCAAGCGTAAAAGGGGGGAAAAAAACAAACCCAAACTCACCAGGTGGCTGGCAGGTCCTTGGCCGCCACCGCCGCTTCTGCCGCTGCTGCGGCCGCCTCTTCCGCAGCCGCCGCCGCCGTTTCACAGCCTCTGCCTCTTCAGCGGCCGCCGACGCCATTCCCGCCGATGCGGCCGCTGCCGCTGCCACAGGGGTTGGGATGTGTAGACATCCCAACCCGCGGTAGAAAAATGCGGCCCCTTTAAATCCGGGAGCCCTCCCGGATTTAAAGGGGCCGTGTGACTGCAGCCTAAGTGCCGTCAAGCCGCAACTGATTCATGGCAACTCCAGCAAGGGGCTCTCAAAGAAAAGAGGTGGTTGCCATTGCCTTCCTTTGCAGTGTCCTCCTTGGGACTCTTGCATCCAGGTACTGAACCTGCTTAGCATCCAAGATCTGACAAGATCGGGCCAGCCTGGGCCATCTGGTTCAGGACAAATAAAACCTGGACCGATTTCCCACAAGCAGCTGTGCGCCATTGCTCTTCCTTTCCCCCAGTTGCATTGGTCAATTTCACTCTATTCACAGCACAGGGAATAGGGTGAAATTGACCAATGCAACCAGGGCAAATGGAAGAGCGAGGGCGGCACAGCTGCTTGCGGGAAATCAGTCCAGTATTTACGAAAGTGCCATCAAGTCACCACTGGCTTTCAAGGCAAGTGAGAAGCAGAGGTGGTTTTTGCCATTGCCTTCCTCTGCAGAGTCTTCCTTGGTGGTCCCCCATCCAAGTATCAACTCTGATTAGCTTCTGAGATCTGACACGATCAGGCTGTACCATACCATCCCGCAATAAGAATTAACGCACTTCCGATCTTACCCATGCTGAAGACTACCACTTAACACCGGTGTCAGGGTGAGCTGTACAGATGCTTTACAAGCTGACATTTCATGCCCACTTACAATTTAGTCCTTTTAGTCCTGGTTACATTCCTCTGTGGACAATGATGAATATGAATTTGGTTGCATGTCAAAATTAATCACATGTAATGGCCGTTGGAACGAATTGTTGTTATGGCAAGGCTAGATTTAAAGAAGAAAGTCTAAAATGGGGCAAATGGTGGCTCCCTGGGGCCAATTCAGGGCAGGAAAATGGAGTCGAGGGAAGGTCTAACCTCCCTCTCCATAAAATCATAGAATTGGAAGGGACCTCCAGGGTCATCTAGTCCAACCACTGCACAATGCAGGAAATTCATAAATACTCTCTCTCTCTCTCACACACACACACAGTGACCACTGCTCCATGCCCAGAAGATGGCAAAAAAACCTCCAGGATCTCCCTCCAAACTGGCCTGGAGAAAAACTGCTGCCTGAGCCCAAAGTGGCAATCAGGAGAGCCCACCACCTCCGGAAGAAATCTGTCCCACTGAGGAACCGCTTTAACTGTCAGGAAGTTCTTCCTAACGTTTTGCCAAAAACTCTTCTGATTTAATTTCAACCCGTTGGTTCTGGTCTGATGTTCTGGGGTAACAGAAAACAACTCCGCACCATCCTCTATTTGACAGCCCTTCAAGTACTTGAAGATGGTGATCATATCCCGTCTCAGTCATCTCCTCCCCAGGCTAAACATACCCAACTCCATCAGCCTTTCCTCAAAGGACTTGTTCTCCAGACCCCTCACCATCTTCGTTGCCCTCCTCTGGACACGTTTCACCTAGTCTTTATCCTTCTTAAATTGTGGTGCCCCAAACTGAGCACAATACTCTAGGTGAAGTCTAACCAGAGCAGAGTAAAGCGATACCACCACTTCATGTGATCTGGGCGCTAAACTTCTGTTGATACAGCCCAAAATCGCATTTGCCTTCTTAGCTACCGCATCACGCTGTTGACTCATGTTCAGTGTATGGTCTACTAAATCCCCTAGATCCTTTTTGCACATACTACTGCCAAGACAAATCTATCCCATCCTATAATTATGCATTTTATTTTTCCTACCTAAATGCAGAACTTTACATTTATCCCCACTGAAATTCATTTTATTTGCTTTAGCCCAGTTCTCCAGCCAGTCAAGATCACCCTGTAACCTGACTTGCCTGTTACCATATTTGCTACCCCTCCCAATTTAGTATCATCTGCAAATTTAATAAGCATTCCCTCTATTCCTTCATCCAAATCATTTATAAAGATGTTGAATAAAACAGGTCCCAGGTCAGATCCTTGAGGTACTCCATTTGTCACTCCTCTCCAAGAGGATAAGGAACCATTAACAAGCACTCTTTAGGTATGATCTGTCAACCATTTACAGATCCACCTAACAGTAATAGGAGGATCCAAGCCACATTTTACCAACTTGTCAACATGAATATGTGGAACCTTATCAAATGCCTTACTGAAATCAAGATAAACTATGTCTATAGCATTTCCGTGATCCAGCAAGATAGTAACTTTCTCGAAAAAAGAGATAAGGTTAGTCTGACATGACTTGTTCTTAAGAAACCCATGCTAGCTCTTAGTATTCACAGCCATCAATTTTCTAAATGCTCTGGGGGAAATTTAGTATAGTTAATTAAGCCCTTTAACATCCATACTGCTCATCTGGCATAGAAGTGAATATGGCAACCTTACACTTTCCATGTTTTTGGGAACACTCATGAAATTTAAGTGCATTATGAGGGCAATCATAAGGGCCCACTGAATGTGCTAAGGATGGTATCGGCAATTAGACAGCAGATATGGTGATGGGGTACCCCACCACCTTTATGCTCATACAAGAGCCAGATGTGGCAGTGTTGGTGATACATTGGAGAGAAGTTATATTAAGCTGGTACCCTAATCTCTCTCGGCCCTGGGTCCCACTCCTAACACTAGCATAGTTTTGCACCACTGTATAACATCACTGCAATGCCAGCAACTTGTTATGCCATGAAAACCCATGTGCAGGTGGAGAAAACAGAGTACACAAAACTATATTTCTTGGTGGAAAAACATTATGATCCTTTCTGACTTGCAAGAGCACAGCCAGGCTCTAAGCAGCAGCACTAATGGAGACTGCAGACAGAGATATAATGCAGCTCCAGAGACTGGACCGGCGAGTACTGGCTCAGGGATCCCACACTGCCCCCTGCAGGTTATTCTCAAAATGTAAATAACACCAAAGATGGGGATGTTTTGGTATGGGAACCTCAGAACATCTAGAGGACACCATTCTCAAACCTATGAGCAGTGTTCCCCCTAAGCTGTGCATGTGAGTGGCCGCTCATTAACACAGGAAGCCCCACTCAGCAGCAATCTGGAGCCATGCAGGGTCTTGCACTGGCCATTGCCCATTTTAAAATTACAACAGCAGCAGCAGAAGAAGTGATTGGATTTATACCCCACCCTTCACTACCAGAAAGAGTCTCAGAGCAGCTTACAAACTCCTTTCCCTTCCCCTCCTCACAACAGACACCCTGTGAGGTAGTTGGGGCTAAGAGAGCTCTCTCCGGAACTGTGCTTGAGAGAACAGCTCTGAAAGAACTTATGACTGACCCAAGGTCACACCAGCAGCTGCATGTGGAGGAGTGGGGAATCAAACCGGGTTCTCCCAGATTAGAGTTTGTGCTCTTAACCACTACACCAAACCAAGCAGTTATATTCTGCTCAGGATGTGAAGTGCTACACTCAGTGTGTGGGGTGGGGGGGGGGGATAGAGGGAACACACTGCCTCTGAGTTCACCACCATGTACAGAGTGTCCAAGCTCATGTGTCTGTTGTAACATCTGAGCATTACTTATTACTCCTTCTGTTTCCAGACTGTTTCCAAACAGTCCTCTAAGAGGGATAGAGGCAAAAATGGGCCCCATTCACAGTGCAGTACCAATCACACACAGAGCCTACAACAGGTGTGTCTAGCATGTGACTAGCCACTCTGTTATGAGATTGCCAACTCTCTCTGTCTTGTCCTGACTTCTGCGTATCAGACAGCTGTACCTACCACAGGCATGCAGCAACAGGGGTAACTGCCATCTGTCCGTGCAAATTTCCACTCCCAAGTATGCCGTATAGGTTTGGTGCCATGATTCTGCTGCCTATCCACCTCTCATCGACTGAGATCCCAGGAGGATGGTGATTACAATTACTGGGCATGTGACAGTCCATCCTGCTTTGCTATCTTTTCTTGCCCCATTTGTGAGTCGATGGGAGGGGTCCCAGTGACATCACAAAGGCATAGCAGCATCACCATTGGCTGGGTCCTTCCACATTGGCTGGGTCCTTCCACAGCTGGATGGTATCAGGTTGATACATGTTTGGTGGCTGTTAGCAGGGGGCTGTCGCTATACTCTCACTTCTTACAACATAGGGTTGCCAGGTCTGGGTTGGAAAACACCTGGAGACTTTAGGGATGGATCCGGGAGAGAGCAGGATTTGGGGAGGGGAGGGGCCTCAGCATGTCACAATGCCATAGAACAGAAGTGTCAAACATGCAGCCCGGGGGCCAGATCAAGCCTCTGGAGGGCTTCAGTCAGGCCCACACTGGAACTGGCCATCTCCTGCTTCCAGTTATGTTGCTGTTGCTGCATCATAGCTTGCTTCACCAGACTCTCTCAATTGCTCGGCCATTTAATGTTTTCCCCTGGGTCCTAGACTCAGAACCCTGAGCATGAGAGTTCTGTGGGGAATGTCAATAAATCAAAAGTAGGTTTGCAGCTTACAGACACACACCTGAACAACATACTCAAGATTGCAACAGCACAGACATCTTGATGCAATAATTCAGAGCAAGAGGTGTCAGTTATCAGAAGCCACCATGACTTCCAGGCTCACAAGCACACACACACACACAATGACCATTGGTACTTACCGTGAGGGGTCCTTCTCCTATGAGGTCAGGAGGACATCTCCTTGGGTTATTCCCACCGTGCCTTTAGGGAGGCAGGAAATTGTTTTTTCCCCTTCCTGTTGGTGCCTTTGGAATAGCCCCTCCTCCAGTTCTGGGACTCCAAAAGCAGTGCTTGTAGACTAAACCTAACGACCTTGTCCTGGAAAACATAACTTCAACAATAACTGCAACTTGTCAACTGAACTGTACAGAATAACTGGATAGTAATTATAGAGAAGGAGAAGAAGAACAGCACAGAGATATAAGAGAAAGATGACAACGGGAGGGCCAAGATGTCCTCCCGACCTCATAGGAGAAGGACCCCTCAAGGTAAGTACCAATGGTCATCCTCCCTATGAGGTGGAGGACATCTCTTTGGGACCTTCCAAAGCGGTGTCCCCTTTAGTCGGGTGGGTCGTCATCTTCCTCCAACGCTATGACATGCTGAAGGATTCTTCTCCCAAACGCCGCATCCGCCAGTGCAATCGCATTAAGTCTGTAGTGCCGCATGAAGGTGGAGACGGAAGAACAGGTAGCCACCCTGCACACCTCCTCCACAGAGGCTCTGTTAGCAAACGCTGTGTTGGTTGTGGCACTGTGCAGAGAATGGTCCATGATGCCTCTGGGAAACTCTTGCCCCACTGCCTTGTAAGCCTCTGTGATGCAGGCCTTCAGGACTGAACTGATTGCTGACTTGGACATCTTATAACCCTTACCTGGTGGAGAAATGCTAATGAACAAGGACTCCATCTTTCTCCAAGATTCTGTCTGTTTAATGAAGATCTTCAGGGCCTTCTTAATGTCCAGGGTGTGCCACTCCAGTTCCCTAGGATGCTTGGGGTGAGGGCTGAAGGTCGGCAGATAGATCTCCTGTGAACGATGAAAGGTGGAAGAAACCTTTGGCTGAAACGTTGGGTCAATACATAGGACCACTTTGTCGTTGTCAAAGACGCAGAGAGACAATTTGACTGACAGCGCCCCAAGCTCGGACACCCTCCTGGCAGAGGTGATGGTGACCAGAAATAATGTCTTCATTCTCAACCACCCCAGCCCCACCTCTCGGAGGGGCTCAAAGGGGGCTCTGGTGAGTGCCTGAAGAACAGTGTTCAGCCTCCAAGTTTGGAAATGGTGTACTAGCAGTGGCGATTTCATCGCGGCTCCCTGTAAAAATAGTTGAATATGAGGATCTTTATTAATCTTGAACCCCGCTGATGAGGGGAGGACAGTGGCTAAGGCTGCTAACTGTCTCCGCAGGGTAGAGGCCCTGAGACCAGTGTCTAGGCCCTCCTGCAAGAAGGAAAGGGTTGATGCTATGAAAGGTGACAAGGGATCCACCTTCTGACATCTACACCATCACACAAACACCTTCCAGTAGTGTTGTATATGTGAATGGTGGACTGCCGTCTGGAAGCAAGGATGGTGTCCAGGACCTGTGTGGAATATCCTAGCTGAGCTAGGTTGCTCCGCTCAATCTCCAGGCGGTCAAATACAGCCAGTCCGGATTTGGATGCCACACTGGACCCTGAAAAAGCATGTCCGGAGGACACCAGGAGTGTCAGAGGTGGAAGAGTTGCCATCTCCTGCAGTGCTGAGAACCAAGGACGATGAGCCCAGCGTGGAGCCACTAGGATGACCTCTGCTCTGAGCTCTCGTATCCTGCTGATGGTTTTGGAGATCAAAACGAACGTCGGAAATGCAAAAAGGAAGCCCTGGGGCCACATTGTTGTGAGCACGTCCTGTGGATGATGAAACCTGGTGAGGAATCAATGAAACTTGCGATTCACTGGTGATGCACTGATGGCAGGCCGAAGTAGTGCACAATCATGTCAAAGAGCCAAGGGTGGAGAGCCCATTCTCCCTCCTGAACAGTCTCTCTGCTGAGCCAGTCCGCCTGAACATTCTCAATCCCCTTTATGTGTTCTGCCCTTACGGAGGCTAGGTGCCTCTCCATCCAAGAGAGAATCTTCATTGCTCCTCTGTGCAACTGTGGAGAACAAGATCCCCCCCTGTTTGTTGATATACGCCTTGGCAGAAATGTTGCCTGTCCTCACCAAGACGTGCTGGTTGTTCAGGAGGGGAACGCAATGAATCAAGGCCAGCTGGATCGCCCTGAGTTCTAAGAGGTTGATGGGTAACTTCGATTTGTTCAGAAGCCAGGTCCCCTGGACCGGGGAACCCTCCAGAGTTGCCCCCCAGCCCTGTAGACATGCATCCGTGAAGAACTCCCTGGTGTAGCCTACATAGTAGTCCTTGCCTGTTAGCAGGTTGGCCATGTCCATCCACCAGAGGAGACTCCTCTTGACTCTGTAAGGAACCTGGTGATGCACTTCTTCTCCATAATGAGGAACTGATAAGGGTGAAGAAAAACCTGCAGGGGTCTGGCATGTAGACAAGCCCATTGTATCATGTCTATGCTAGCTATCATTAGTCCTAACAGCCTGGCCGGTTCCAAGAGAGATGAAGATCTGTTGCGAATACTAGAGAAGCCAAGTCTTTGAGCTTCGTGGCCTTGGATACCAGAAGGAAAAGAGCATTGTGCATGGTGTCAGTCACTGCTCCCAAGGGCTCGATCCATTGCGCTGGCAGGAGGGAACTCTTGTCAAAGTTGATCAGGAACCCATGGAGACACTGGATCATTCTGCAGGTGTTCCTGACGGACTCCGCTTGCATGATGGCCTGCACCAGAAGGTCATCTAGGTACGGATGCACATGTCTCCCCTGACTCCTGAGAGGCACAACGGGGTTGATGATCAGCTTGGAAAAGAGCCTGGGAGCCGTGGAGAGTCCAAAGGGAAGGGCTCTGTACTGGAAGTGCCGGTTGTACACACAGAAATGAAGAAACCGCTTGTGAGCCAGATGTATCGGCACATGGAGGTACACTTCCATGAGATCTATGGAGGTCAAGAACTCGTCCAGAGACAGCGAGTCTACAATGGCCTTCAGAGTTTCCATGTGAAAGTGTCGCAGCCTGATGAATCTTTTTAGAAACTTGAGATCCAAAATCGCTCTCCAGTCTCCATTCCTCTTGGGTACCATGAACAGGATGGAATAGACTTCCTGGCCCCACTTGCCGACGGGAAATGGTTCTATTGCATTGATCTCTAGTAGGTGTTGAATGGCTGTGTTGACAATGGCCTTCTTGATCTGGGATTTGCTTGCAGGTGATTTGAGAAATCTCTCCGGTGGATGGCGTAGAAACTCTATCATGTATTCGTGGGACACAACCTCCGCTGCCTAGGCGTCCACCTGAGCTGCTCTCCAGGCCTCTGCAAAATGTAGAAGACGTGCCCCCACTGGTAGGGATGAGTAGTCATGCCTGTTTGGACTTGGGGTCCTCGGTTCTTCTGTCATTCTTGTTGAATGCTGACCTGTTGAACTTAGGTGTATAGGGACCATGTTTGCTGGCTGGCTTGGACGTGTCCCACTGGGTCTTCTTAACATCCTGGTGGAACTGTGGTAAGGAGTGTTAGGTACAAAAGGACTGGTTGTTTCGCCTATCAGAGCATCTGAGGGACCTTGGCATAGCTTTTTCTTGTCCCGGGTTTCTATCAGGATGCTGTCTAGTGCTTTTCCGAAGAGGCGATCCCCGTGAAAGGGATAAGCCGTCACAATGGATTTGGATAAGGTGTCCGCCAGCCACACCCACAACCAAAGGAGTCGTCTTGCCACCATGGATGCCATGGCTCTTGATGCAAATAAAATAATGTCCAAGGTGGCATCCACAGTGAAGGAGTTGGCCTTGAGAACACGAGAGGCTCCCTCCAGCAGACTGCAGCTGTTTTCCCGCAAAAGCTGAATCAGCTTGCGCATCCACATAATGGTGGCTTTGGAAACAATGGAGGCCGTAGAAGATCCAGAAGATTGGAGTGCAGCTACCGGGCCCTCCACTGGAGACACCTGCAACAACTCATCAGCATAGTTAGGCAGAGCATACAATTTTTTTGGCAAGTGCAGGAAACTGTTTGTTAACCATGTGTCTGTCCCATTCAGCTCTGAGTTGACGTTCAAAGTACTCAGGGAAAGGGAACACCTTCTCTGTATATTCCTCTGGAGGGAAAAACTCATAATTGCCCCCAGACTTAGACTTGAATTTGGCCCTGGCTGCCTTCTGGTACTCTTGAGGGCAGCAGATCATGGATCTCAAGAGCCTTAATGGCCTTGGTCAGAAAGTACTGATAGTCCTCTGGTTTGAAAAATCGACTGGACTGCTCAGGGAGTTTCAACTCCTCCTCCTCAGACAAAAACTCTCCCTCTTCTCTGTCATCTATAGAAGAGGTAGTGGACTCCACTTCCTCCCATCCCTGATCACCTCTGTGTCTGTCCTGGATGGGGGGGGGGGGGTGTGTTTTGGGCTGCCTTGGTCGGCCAACCAGAGGGAGAGGGAAACATGGATCCTTGAGAGGAGGAATCGCGTTGGGCAGAGACCTTTGGTCTGGGCTGGAGCTGGGAGATCTCCTGGTGAATGGTCTGACAAATTAGAGCCATTAATTCAGAGGGCTGGATCAGAAGCCCTTTGTCTGATTGCTCACCCCTCTGCGTGGCAGCTCCAGATGCCAGCTCCTGGAGGTCCGGGGAGGCGATGGGGTAAGCTCCCTCAGCCCCCGTAGGTCCTGAAATGGCCTCCTGGAAGGTGCCAGGGCTTGAAGCCGAACCCTCAAAATGGCCGCTGGCGGCCCGAAGGTGCACTGCTGAAATGGCGGGTTCTTCTTCTGCTGACTGCCAGCGGTGCTTGTGGGCGCACTGCTCCACTGCTGGGTCTGTCAGGCTCATTGGGGGAACGCGATCTAGCCTCAAAAGGAGATCAGCCCCATCAAAACTGCGCGATCACTGGCTCCGCAGCGCGCACCTCTCCCTTGTCACCCAAGGAGAAGCCCTCGGAAAGTTCCGTTGCCGCCATGTGGCGGCGTTCGAAGACTCCCTCTTCAGGTCCTAGAGACCCCTTCAAACTTCACTCCCAGCTCGGAGCAGTTGAAAAGAGGAGAAAATAGAAGGAGAAATAAGAAGAAAAAGAGCAAGGCAAGAAAGAAGGGAAACAGAGAAAGTGAAACTACAGCTAAACGACTAGCAAGGCTTTTCTGCTGCTACTCCCTACTGAGGCAGGAATAGGATTGGAGGAGGGACTATTCCGAAGGCACCAACAGGAAGGGGGGGGGGGGAATTTCCTGCCTCCCTAAAGGCACGGTGGTAATAACCCAAGGAGATGCCCTCCACCTCATAGGGAGAATATTCACCCCCCCCAAAAAAAAATATTGCAAAAAAAGAGAGATCTACCTCATAATTCCTGCTCTCTGGGGCCCCACCTTCAGAAGTGAGAGAGGCTTGCCTGGCATGCTGGGAGGATTGGGGGGGGTAAGGACTGGCCAGATCGTGACAGCACTTACAGCAAAATACCGGAAGTGATGTCACAATGTCAGGGATGGCACTTGAGGATTCGCTACAACTTAGGGTTGCCAGCCTCCAGGTGGGGCCTGGGGATCTCCCGCTTTTACAACTGATCTCCAGCTGACAGACAGCAGCTCCCCTGGAGAAAATGGCTGCTTTGAAGGGGAGACTCTATGGCATTGTACCCTGCTGAGGCCCCTCCCCTCCCCAAACCCCACCTTCTCCTGGCTCCACCCCCAAAGTCTCCAGGTATTTCCCAACCCGGACTTGGCAACCCTACCACAACTCTCTGGTTAAACCAGCAACACCTTAAAGACTAACAAAAATCTGTGGCAGGGTACGAACTTTCGTGAGTCGCTGTAGTTAGTCTTTAAGGTGCTCCTGGACTCTTGCTGTAACACAGCTATCCATCTTAATCTATCTCCATGGATTTTCAGTATAGGCAACTCACCTATAAAATGCCCTTCCCCTTGAGGCTCACCTAGTGCCTACTCTATAGTCTTTTAGGAGTCAGGCCAAATTATTTCTGTTTACTCAGGTTTTTAATTAAAAAGATTTATTTATTTATTTATTTTAAAAAAACACTTTTTTTTTTTACTGCTTTTAGCTGACAAAATGTTAAATGCGTTTTAAACCACTCAGTGTTTTATGCTCTGGTTGGGCATTTAATGCTGGCGTTTACTTAACAGTTTTTATGTTGTTATGTTTTATTTTGTAAGCCGCTGTGGGCCGGGTTCCTGGGAGAGGCGGCATGAAAAAGTTCTAAATAAATACTTGTAGGAACACCTTGCTCTAAACCGTGTGTGCGCATTCACAATGGGGCAGCAAAACAGCAGGTCAACGAGAGGACCCTATCTGTCCAGCCCTCTCAAGTTGGAATTACCCGCGTTGTTAATACAAGTGAGCGAATGCGCCTTGTAAACGTTCACGGTGACCAGAGTCATCACGTCCTGTCAAGGCGCCCCCCCCCCCCCGGGGCTGGTCCAGATATGCCTCGGTACAGTATAGGGTTGCCAGCTCTGCTTTGGAAATACCTGGAGATTTTGGGGGCAGAGCCTGAGGAGGGCAGGGTTTGGGGAGACGAGGCAGCCATTTTCTCCAGGTGAACGGATCTCTGTTGCCTGGAGATCAGTTGTAATAGTGGGGGTTTTTTTCCCCTCCAGCTACCAACTGGAGGTTGGCAACCCTAGCACAGCAGTATGAGGTAGTCAGGAGGCAGCAAGAGCGCTGAGAAGCTAGAATGGACTGCGCCACTTTACAATGCAAAAGAGGGGTTACATTTTAAAACCCCTCTAGATGAATACTTCGATGTAAAATGAAAACCAGCATCACAGTACAATCTCCCCCTCCCCCCAGGACAATTTTTTATTTGGGGGGAGTTCTTTTAAATTAGGGAAACACTGAATATGTGCATTTCCCCACCTGCAGTCTGAAGTGGTACAGCCCATCCTGAAGTTCATCCGCCTGAGCTGCATGCATGGACCAGGCCTAAACTGAATAGCCTGACAGGAATTCATTTTGTTTTGCCTTCAGAGCATCCAAAGGAGCTACATTAAGGGCCATTCGAAAGCAAGGGCACCTTTCAGAGAGCGCTGGCAATCAGGCATTGTCCCCCTGGGTTACATTACATATAAATTATTTAAAGAAATAAATATGTATGAGAGGCTTCTCCGCCTATCAGTGTTCAAAGTGGCTTACAACAAGGCCAGCAATGAAAGCCATGTTAATGCAGCAAAAATGTTTCAGCAGAAACAGCAGTTAAAACATTCCACTCAAAAGCAGCATAAATAATATCAAAACGTAAACGCAGGAATACAAAAACATAAGTGCATCCAGTAAAACAGCTTCCTACATCTACATATGAAACAATGACAGATGTTTGGGAGGGGTGTGGCCCAGTGGTAGAGCATCTGCTTGGCATGCAAAAGGCCCCAGGTTCAATCCCCGGCATCTCCAGTGAGAAAAGATCTGGTAGTAGATGATGTGAAAGACCTCTGTCTGAAACCTTGGAGAGCGGCTGCCACTCTGAGTAGACAATCCTGATCTTGATGGACGGATGGTCTGATTCCGTATAAGGCAACTTCATGTGTACAGTTAGGCAGGCCTAATGACTGGGAACTGTTTCTGCTATGTATAATTGCCCAAACACGTTTCTGTCTTTGGTTCGTGTGAAAGAGGAGATGGTGCTGAGAAAGAAGGTACACATTAAAAAGTTTGCATTAAAAAAAAAAATCCTGAGATAGGGCTGCCAATCTCCAGGTGGAGTTCTCCTGGAATTATAATTGATCTCCAGGCCTCAAAGATCAGTTCCACTGGAGAAAAATGGCAGTTTGAAGGGTGTCCTCTATGACATCAGGTTCCCATTGAGCTCCAGGTCTTCTCCAAACCCCATCCTCTCCAGGCTCCGCCCCCAAATCTCCAGGAATTTCCCATGCTGGAGTTGGCAGGCCTAGCCTGAGAGGATTGAAGGTCTTTTTGTTTGGGCAAATGGTCAGAGTAATTTTATGAGCAAAATGTCCATTTAATACACTTTAAAAAAAACTTCTAGCTTTCTTAATACATGGTTTTTACAAATCTGTCATCTACCATTAGTCTCTCTGAACAGGGAGGGGAATATAAAACAAGTACTACTGGGCTCAATGAGTTGTCCATAGCATGAACATGGTTTATGGTGTAGGAGCATGTTGAGTGGGTGGCCTGGAGATCCTACAAGCCATTTCAACCTTCATAAAGCAAGACTGGGGTATAAGCGTAATAGTTCCTTCTTTTTTAAAAAGATGGCTCCAAGAAGGAAAACTGAACATCAGATCTCAGTTTTATAAACACTTAGATGATTTATTTCTAATTAAGTATTTGAAGGGTTTTAACGATATCTTAGGCTTCTAAGAACTTGCAGTAGAGAAGTTATTCCCATTTAGGGTTTGCCCCGAATGCTGTGCACAGTTTGGAAGGTGTGGACAACCTTACTATTAAGTATTGAGTCTGGAGGCGATGAATCAACTGCAGGCTTTTATTTCTGACATCGTTCAGCTCAAAAGACAGCTCTGTCAAGAGCGGCACTTAACTTATAGTGTTCCAACACGTAACTATATACATTGTAACTAATGATGTGAAATCTGATTGGACCTAAGCAGGGCTCTTTGATTGGTTCTTAGGATTGGCTTAAGGACCAATAGGAAGTCTTTATTCAGCAGCTAATAAGAATGAGTAAGTTAGGATACCAGAGCCCTAATGACACAATGTAAAACAACATAAGAGAACATAACACTTACACACAGCTCTCTCCATATGAACATGACATATTGCTTCACTCAAGTCCTCTGGGGGGGGGGGGCGACCCTGGTACAAGAGGAGGGCAATCACAGTCTTGTATATCACGTGTACACACTGCAAGCTACGTATGTGAAATCTTCATAGATGACAAACTACACAGAGGATTTTCTTCTGTGGAGGATTTATCAATAAGGGAGGGAAGGTGGCATGGCATAGCCTGATCTCACCAGATCTCAGAAGCTAAGCAGGGTCTTGGACAGTACTTGGACGAGGGACCACAAGGAAGACTACAGAGGAAGTCAATGGCAAACCACCTCTGCTTCTCACTTGCCTTGAAAGCCCCTTGCTAGGGTTGCCAGAAGTCAGCTGCACCTTGATGGCACTTACCTACTGTAATGTAGTACGCTCTTCACCTATAGGATATAACAATACCTTATATAATACTTCTGAGAGTTCAAAGCATTGCCTAAATGTTATCTTAGCAATCCTTACATCAGTCTTGCAAGTTGGTCACTATTAGTAGCCCTCAGTGCTTTTGTTTATTTAAAATAGTTATATACCCCATTCTCTGATAGGATGTCTACTTGGGTGTTCTTCTGGGAGCCAAAAGCTTATAAAATTCTGGCAGGTACCAATTACATGTAAAATAAAATAGGTATTTTAGTGGGAGAGGCGGCAGAGGTTGAGATCAGTTGATTGGCCTAAAGCACCTACAGAGCTGATACCCCAGGTATTGCAACCAGTGTTCCCTCTAAACTGAGTTAGTGCGAGCTAGCTCACAACTTTTTGGCCTCCAGCTCACACATTTTTGTCTTAGCTCAGGAAGGATGGCTCCAGAGCAAACTAATTTATGCAGTAGCCAAATCGCTTGCTCACAATTTTAATGCCAGTAGCTCACAGAGTAGCATTTTTGCTCACAACATAGCTTAGAGGGAGCACTGGCTGCAACCTGTGTGAAGGTTTCTGGAAAGTTACAGTGTCCCACAAGGTGGAGTTCTAGTTCTTCCACGAGGATTTGGAGAAAGGGTCAGTTGTTCCCTTAAACAAAAGAACAGTCTTCTTCCTTCAAATAGCAACTACACCAAGCCAGAAAAAGAAGGTCAGAGGCTTTGGAAGAAGTATTGGTTGAAATCATTTCAGAGAACAGGATGAGAGGGACAGATAACAAAATGACCAAAGTTCACAAAGTCCCAGTGAATACTGCCCTTTAGCTGATTGCTAAAAACAGTAGCATGTAGGGAGATGTTACTGGGAATGTTAAGAGCGGTACTGTGCCAATTGTATGCCTGGCACGCAAGGGAGGGGAATGAACACCTCAAGGCTCAAAATAGCAACACCATCACGCTTTGACAGTTAATGTCAGATTTGTCGCCCCGCTGGAAACAGTTCATAATGCGATCGGATACCGAGTTACTGTTGTATTGCTAAGTTATGTGAGCCACGGCTTTCCTCAAGAATGTTGGAAATGAACTGAGGCACATATTATTATTAGCAAGGACATGTATGCACCAAAAATTCTATATGAACAAAACCTTGTTCTATAATAGAACAAAACCGAGCTTTCTAAGAATTTGACCCTTGCGGCAGAGAAGCTGTGCTTGTAAATATTGAGGGAAACAAAGCCCGGGGGGCTGCTGGGTATGATTTTCAACAGGCCAATTTTATGGCCCTGCACAGCTCCTTGTCTCACAGCAAGATGATGGACTCCTTTGGGTACCTCTGCTGCTGATGCAGTGGGCAGGGTTTTTTAAAGATGGATTTAAGCATCTTCGCTGCTAGGTTTATGTCATCAGAATCCAGATATATTTGGGGGAAAGCACTTGGCATATGTGTGAGGTACAGTCTTCCTACTGCAATTACTCTATGTCAGTGCCCGCCTTGTCCAACAGAACATTAGACTAGATTAGCGGCTTTAGGAAGCCTGTACACACAAAGCACATGACTGTTACCATCTTGCAAGCAATTTTATTATGAAAAGTGCTGCTGCAAAGTTTGATATTTCCCTCCCTTTTCCAAAATACCTGACCCTTGACTGAATCAGATGCCAAAAACATGGTGTTGTGGGAAGGGGGGAAATGGTAGACTGAATAAAGCCAGCAGGCCTCATACTACTAACCATGATCCAGGTAACGGTTGCCCACTCTGGGTTGGGAAGTTCCTGGAGATTTGGGGGGTGGAGCCCAAGGAGAGCAGGGTGTAGGGAGAGATTTCTAAAGCAGCCATTTTCTCCAGGTGAACTGATCTCTAGAGATCAGTTGTATAGTGGGAGATCTCCAGCCATCACCTGGGCGCTGGCAACCTCAGGTCTATCATCAGAAATAGAGAAGAATTTCACATTATCGCTTTTAAATTGCTATTGTACCATCATGAAATAAACCAGTACAGGGATGGCTGTTTCACACAGCCTTTCCATTCCAGTAAAGAGCCATCTCCGAAGCGGTTTGTCATTTCAGACTGCACCGCTTTCTTTTCCCGCCATTTGCCCCCGGACGATCTCTTTAAAAGTTTTTTTAAAAAAACAAAACAAAACAAACACTCTATTGGGAGCACTATGGCACTGAAGCAGGACTACAAATCAGCACCATAGCGATCCCATTGAGATGCCTGGATTCCATTTAGATACACTGATATTCACTACTGCTGTCCCCTGGAAACAAGGAGCTCACTGGATACAGAGTTCAAGTGTGTGTGTGTGTGTGGGGGGGAATCAGAAAGTTTTGAAACCCAGGAAGCTTTCCTTCCTTCCTTAACTTCCACAAACCATGGCCTGTGTGTGCTTCTGTGTGTGTGCCTGAGTTTATAATTCCTCTAAAGCAATTTTTTTTTAATTGACCACACATCTGTCTCACCATTCACTTACGCCCCTGATCTCCCACTTAAACACACAGTCTAATCAGGTACTTGTTTCAAGTGACAGCAGTAGCAAACGTCAATGTATTAGCGAATGTCAGTGTATTTAAATGAAGTCCAGGAATCTCAATGGGGTTACTATGGCACTGATTTGTAGTCCTGCTTCAGCACCATAGCACTCTCAATAAAACATTCAAAAAAGAAAGAGGACAAATGTGCGTGGGGAGAAAAAGGGCATGAAAAGAACAGGAAACGCTACGGGACATTTTATATAGCACCCCATAGTGCTTCAGAAGTGGAAGAAGGGATTGAAGACTGGTGGAAAGTAGTCTGAGTGAACAACGCTTCAGACATGCTTCCTGAATGGGACAGAAGCAGGTAAACAGGTAAATATATTCTGTCAGGGACCAGTAGATAAGAAAAAACCCGTTAGTGAACAGTTCCTGAAATGGAATACATAGGCTGTCTGAAATTCTATGCAGTCCGAGGGGAGAGGAGGAGTGTATGGTGCAGGGTTGCCAACTCTGGGTTGGGAAGTTCCTGGAGGTTTGGGGGGGGTGCCTGGGGAGGGTGAGGTTTGCAGAGGGAGAGGGGTTAGTAGGGTATAATGCCTTAGAGTCCACCCGCCAAAGCAGCCATTTTCTCCAGGGAAACTGATCTCTGTCATCTGGAGATCAGTTGTACTTCCGGGAGATCTCCAGACTCCTCCTGGGGGATGGCAACCCTGGTACAGGAGAAGGGGGGTACTCGTAAATAAATATAATACCGAAGGGGGGCTAATATGTTTATAATTATTAAATTTAGGAAAATAAACTTTACCAACGGTTTTAAATTGCCAAAGTACTGCACATTTTAAATTGCCAAAGAACTGCAGGAGCATTGGAAGATGGAAGCGGTTTCCTGCTAACAACTGACTAGAATAAAATAAATCTTCCCTCATATTACTGCAAATAAAAGAGCTAGGCACACATTACTTCTGTACAAGAGAGCTGAAAATTCAGAGACGGATGCTGGAATTCTGCAGAGAGGGCCAGCCCCATGCTTACACTGTAACCACAATCTAAGGTTCCTGTGCAATTCGGTAATACCTCAGTAGACCTATTTTACTTGATCTTTTCTCAAATTGGTCAGTCCCTCGCTTTGAAAAGCATGTGAGATTTACATGAGCTTTCTTCACAGTAAAACAAAACAGAAAGAGAAAAAGTTCTACTTGCTGTCTGTCTTATATATTCCTCTCTTTTTTGTCCTTGGAGATATTTTAAATGGAAACAAGAGTCCTCTCCTGGGAGGTTTATTGGCCAGATTTCCTCTGAAATCACACTCTTTTATAGGGAGTAATAACACTTAAGTGCCCCACTATTTGTGTGTGTGTGTGTGTCACAAATTTAAGCTACTTATTTCAACTGGCAAATAAGCAAAAAGCAGCTGAGGCAATTGTGGGGGGAAAGATCTCCTCATCATTTCTGAGCGCCTGAACACAGTTTGACAGATACAAAACAGAACACAGTTATCGAGCTGTCTCAAGACAGAAAGCTTTGCCAGGTGTCTTAAAGGTAGAGCGTTTTTAAAGCCAAGATCCAATCTGGAAAGATTTAACAGAACTTGACAACAGTGACAGTTCAGGCTACTTAAATAATACTGACATTGTCCTATTAAATCACCGGCAGGGAGTCATATTAGAGCTTCAGTTTGTATTTGATTTCAAATGGAAGCTAGCAGGAAGTCAAGAAGTGGCTCAGGGCGACTCTCTTGCTTATTAGAAGGGGGCAGCTCCACGACAGATGCCGTTTGATTTCACTGAACGGTGGACATGCCTAAATCTGAACAACTTGTCCCAACTTCTGTTCTTCAGGCTCTCTGACTGCACGTATACACGTTAGCACTTATCCTGACACAAAGAGAAAGAAATGCAAGCTCCCAAATCCAGGCCTGTGGCCAGACAAGTGGTGGTGTTTCCAGGGCTGCCAGCTCTGGGTTGGAAAATACCTGGATTTAGGGGGTGGAACCTGGAATATGCAGGGCTTGGGGAGGGAGGAGACCTGTAGGGTACAATGGAATAGAGTCCACCCTCCAAAGCAGCCCTTTTCTCCAGGGGAACTGATCTCTGTCACCTGGCCATCAATTGTAAACAGTGTTTCCTCTAAGCTGAGTTAGTGTGAGCTAGCTCACCGTTTTTTAGCCTCCGGCTCCCAAAGTTTTGTCTCAGCTCAGGAGGGGATGGCTCCAGAGCAGACTAATTTATGCAGTCGCCAAATGGCTCGCTCACAACTTTAATGCCAGTAGCTCCCAAAGTAGAATTTTTGCTCACAGGAATCCACAGCTTAGAGGGAGCATTGGACTCGCAATGGCAGGAGAACTCCAGCCACCACCTGGAGGGTGGCAACCCCATGCTGGAAGGAGTTAAAGGTATTTGGAAAATGCAGAGACCGGAATACCAGTAGTTAAGTTCTTCCTTTACATTTACTGAATAACCGTTAATAAAAATAAGTGTGAAAAACACAAGCTAAATACTCATCATTCCAGTGCTTTGCACTGACTGGGCAAATGACCAGAAGAAAGCAGGAGCTGGTTTATTTCTTGCTCTCAGATTCAGTGCCATGCAGCTGAGAGTGGGCAAGCAAAGGAGAAGTAAAGATACAGAAGAACAGATCCCTGCATCGCTTAGATCAGCTATCCGTTCTAACGTTCTATAGGTCAGAGGGAGACCACCCTTCAGCTCGTTGGCACGGTGGAGGACGGCCCGCAGTTCTTTCTGCTGTAAATTACTGCATTTCAGCAGAAAAATGGAAGCTCATACCTTGAATAAACCTTTGTGGGTCTTAAAGGTGCCACTTGAAGGTGCCACTGGACTCTAAGGGTCATTTTACACCTCCCCTCTAAAGTAGTTTGACTGCTGTCTTTTCCTGTGCTGATTTCACAGTGGTGTGAAATTTCACTCCAGGGGGTCTAAGTGCACTAATCAACAGCAATTGTTTAAAGCAGAATCAAGCCGGTTGAATACTAGCTTGACCACAGGAGGGCAATTAGTAGATGTGGACATTTCAGTAGCAGCGCGGTTTCACACCGCACAGAGGTGTGGGCAGGTTTTTTTTGGAACTAGAATGATTCCAGCGGGAAAGTCAGATGTAAAAACAGCCTAAATTTGCTCTGCTGCTTCAGACCAACACGGCTGACCACCTGGAATTATCTGCATTTCAGCAGTCTGCTTTGAATGTTTTGCAGCAGTGTAAATCAGCAGGGACAGTCTGCTTTCCCTTTCTACACTTGTCTGAAAGACTCAGGAATGAGCCAGCACCCTCTCCCACCACAAACTAGAAATAAATTTTCTGACTCCAGGGGTCCACACTTTGGCTGAATTTCTGGGGAATTCTGCAAAGAGGCAGTGAGTACCATTGGAAGGCAGCGTGGTATAGCCTAATCTCATCAGATCTCAGAAGCTAAGCAGGGTCTGTACTTGGAAGGGAGACCACCAGGGAAGGCTCTGCAGAGGACGGCCCTGCTTCTCACTTGCTGGGGTCACTATGAGTCAGCTGTGACTTGATGGCACTTTACACACACACACACAGAATGAGTGCCATGACAAAATGGCTGCCGTGGGGGCTCAGTACAAACATTGGCAGGTTCCAGGCAAAACATGAAGGAGGCAGCTGTTTCAAGCTGCCAACACAATGAGGCTGCCTCCCGTCACGTGCTCTTCTGGAGTATCTTCTGCTCCAAAGAAATAGACAAAACCCAGGATTCCAAATCATCTCTGCTTTGAGATAGAGATGCATTTAGGAAGAAACAGGTGGCACTCACACATTGGTGGGCACCACAGCATCCATGGAACCCCACTGGGATGACTGTCTTGATTATTCTGTATCTACCACCTGCAGTTACGTCTACAATGGGTCAGAGATGTTAAGTCCAAAAGGCTGCGTTGCAGCAACGTCTATAGCCATGCATGTTATTATGGAACTGCCTCTCGAAAGAGGCTCAGCGAACCTGATTGTGAAGTGGGCTCCCCATGCTCTGTCTTGGGTAGCAAGGAGAAGCTCCAGCAAGCTCTGTAGCAAGGGTCACCAACCTTCAGGAAGGTAACAGTAATCGAACTATACCTGAGCCACTCCTGGAAATCGGGGGGTGCTTTCTCTGAACAGGGCCCTGTTCAAACCATCATGCCACTTCATTATAGGAGGCTGTTGGAACAGCATGACTAGCTTTGCTTGTTAAGGTCTCTCTGCCAAGTGTCTGCAGTGCATAAGGTCTGAGAGCACAAGAGCCAATGGCACCCCTTCTTCCAAGTGCTGCACAGGAAGACCACATTGACCTAGCTCTAGCACAGTAGGTATCCATGCACCATTGCATGTTGCACTACAGTCATCTTTGGAAACCTGATTTTCTTGTACGACCAAGCCAATCCCATGGCAAATGCGCTGTAGTGCAACAATAGAAGAATGCACAGCGATGTGTGGATACGGCTGAAAGATATCCTATGGTGTTTTCCTGCGTGGACAAGACAATCCAGGAAGTGAATGCCTGCTACATCAAAACAATAGGGTACTATTTAGCAACGTGTTGATTAGGGTTGCCAAGTGCATTTAACTTACCGGCGGGGGGGAAGCTCCGCTGGCCGGGCAGCGTCACCGGAAGTGACGTCAGCACGTTGGGGGCGTTGCCAGGGCGACACTCTGGCAATCGCCCCAAAACTCTATGGTATCATAGAGTTTTGGGGCGATTGCCAGAGCGTTGCCCTGGCAATGCCCCCAACGTGATGGCGTCACTTCCGGGTGACATCATTACGTTAGGGAGGTCGTCCAGGCTGGACGACCTCGGGGGTGGGGTTTCCCTCGCCAGCCGAATGCTGGCTGGTGGATCGGGAACCCCTGTAGCAGGGGATCCCCTGCCCCCCGGGCTGACTTGGCAGCCCTAGTGTTGATGTAGCCCAAGATTTGAGGGGGCTGGGGCATGAGGAAAGAAAGCACTTCTCCCAGGACGAAGAGGATCCCAGTCCTTAAATCTGGACAAGGGAAATGGCTGGAATGCCACTAGGAATACCTCAGAGCAGGGGTCCCCAATTTTTTTGAGCCTGTGGGCGCCTATGGAATTTTGACACCATGTGGTGAGCACAACCACAAAATGGCCGCCGCAGGAGACCAAGCCAGCCACAAAATGGCCACTGCAGCTTACCTTCAGTCAGACCATGAAGATCCTTGGTCTGTGGTGGCAGCTACTCACGAAGTGACGCTTAAAAAAAAATCTCCACAGCCAATCAAAGCCCCAGTGGTCAACCACAAGGCTTGTTGGGCAAAAGCTCCACCCAGCCCCATCTAAATCAGGAAGAGTTTACCTTCCAAAGTGGCCATTTTCTCCAGGGGAAGTGATCTCTGTAATCCCTGGAGCATTCTAGCGACCACTTGGAGGCTGATAACCCTATACGTAACCCCTTATGTTCAGGGACTCTGGAGATGAGGTGTTAGCCAGCCATAGGCTGACAAAGTGACCTTTGGCAATTCATTCTCCGTCAGCTTCTTTTCCCCACTTGGAAAATTATAATAACGATGACCAGACATATTAGTAGATGGCAGGTGAAGTGGAAGACTTCTACCTGAGAGAGCTGCTGCCAGTCTGAGTAGGCAATACTGACCTTGATGGACCAAGGGTCAGGAAGCAATGTTTCTCCAGGCCAGTTTGGCTAGAGATCCTGGAGGTTTTTTGTCATCTTCTGGGTGTGGGAAAGCAGTCACTGGGGGTGGGAGGGGGGAAGGTATTTGTGAATTTCCTGCATTGTGTAGGGAGTTGGACTAGATGACCCTGGAGGTCCCTTCCAACTCTATTATTTTGTTTATAATTAATGTAAAATTTCTATATAACTTATAATACATGCAACAACACTTGCCAGTTCACTTTAGGGTTGCCAGCCTCCAGGTGGGGCCTGTGGATCTCCTGCTTTTACAACTGATCTCCAGCTGACAGAGATCAGCTCCCCTGGAGAAAATGGCTGCTTCGAAGGGGGGGCTCCATGGTATTGTACCAGACTGAGGCCCCTCCCCTACCAAAATCCCGCCCTCTCCTGGATCCATCACAATACAAGAACTCGTGGGCACTCCATGCAATTGCTGAGCAGTTGGGTTAGAACCGATAAAAGGAAGTACTTTTTCACTCAAAGAGTGATTAACACATGGAATTCACTGCCACAGGAGGTGGCGGTGGCTACAAGCTCGGACGGCTTCAAGAGGGAATTAGATAAACGCAAGCCGGGGGACCCGCGATACTCGCAGGGGAGGTAGGTGAGCCTCTTCCCCCTCCTCTGGCCCCGCGTGCCAAGCCTCTACCCCGTCCCCCCTCCAGGCAGCTTCCCCCCACCTTCAGAACGACGGCGGCAGCAGGGAGACAGCCGCCCGCCGAGGCTCCCCCCCTGTAAGGCGGTGGCGGCAGGGAGACTGCTGCCTGCCGAGGCTTCCCCCCACCTTCAAAACGGCGGCGGCGGCAGCAGCAGGGACACCCGCCATCCACTGAGGCTTCCCCCCCTCCCTCCCTGCTTTCAAAACGGCGGCAGGGGCATAGAGACCTGCCGCCCGCCGAGGCTCTTCCCTCCCTCGCCCCCCCCACAAACGGCAGCAGTGAGTCCTCATCACGCCGCTTCCCACCCCCTCCCCTACAGCGGCCACAGCATTCTCTGCGCGGAGAACGCTTTAACTTTTCAGGGGATTTAAAGATCCCCCGAAAAGTTTTTTAAACATTTAGGATTTTTCTGCACATGGGGGGAGTGCCCCCCGTGTGTAGAAGCCCCACCCCCCAAGTGCCCCCCCACGCGGATTTAGGTATCCGCACAGGGGAGGGTACTTAGGAATTAGATATATAGATATGGAGCAGAGGTCCATCAGTGGCTATTATCCACAAAGTATAGATAGGAACTCTCAGTCTGGGGCAAGTGATGCTCTGTATTCTTGGTGCTTGATGGGGGGCAGAGTGGGAGGGCTTCCTGCCCTCATTGCTGGACCTCCTGAGGGCACCTGGTGTTTTTGGCCACTGTGTGACAGAGTGTTGGACTGGATGGGCCATTGGCCTGATCCAACATTGGCTTTTCTTATGTTCATCCTCAAAGTCCCCAGGTATTTTCCAACCCAGACCTGGCAACCCTAGTTCACTTGCACATAAAAAGGTCTTTACAGGGTTGATACGCTAGGTTTTTATACCTGTCTAGGATTTTGGGATAAACAACTACAGAAGCAGTTTAAATCCATAATATAAACATAACTGCTTGGAAGGGACTTTTCTCTCTCCTCTCTGTTCAGTTGCAGATTCTAAAGAGAGTCTGTCCAGTTTCAATCTGTATTGCTTTACTTAGAATAAAATCCACCAGCAGCTGTCGCTGCTTAAAGGGTAAGCAGTTTGAGGCTGCTAAATTGAGACTCGTTAGTGTTACAATACCGTTAAGCACGTCTCCGCAATGCCAGAAAGTAACTTTAGTTAACCTATTAAAGAAACAAGGTTTTGTTGGACTAGATCCGTCCGATCTGGAACAAGTATTTCTAGATAATCACAGTGTATGAGTTCACAGATGTCAGATTAGTTTTTTCATTGTTTTGCCCTTCAGGGACAGCCAAAGTGGGAGGCCCAGCAGTTCAGGAGATGGAGATCTAGCTGGATATGGAAACTGAGCCTCTGAGTCAGAGTTCATAGTAATACTGATAACACAGTTAGGATTCCCAACCTGGGGCCTGGAGGACTCCCAAAATTTCAACTGGTTTCCTCTGGAGAAAATGGCTGCTTTGGAGGGCGGACTCTGGTTTTATACCCCACTGAGGTCCCTCCCCAAACCTCACCGTCCCCAAACCCCACCCCTAAAACCTCCAGGAATTCCCCAATCTGGAGTTGGCAACTCTAAGCATGATGTAGTTTCTATTATTTATTTATTTATTTATTTATTTCCTGCGACTTCTATCCTGCCCTCCCCGCCAATGGCGAGCTCAGGGCGGCTAACAACAGATAGATAATACATACAATATCAATTAAAACTCATTAAACTTACATCGCAAGATCAGCGGGATACAGTTACAATTTTCTTCATAGGTGTATCTGAACAGCACTCAGATGTGATCCTTCTATACATTCCCACAGGCTGGCAAATAAAATAAAATTGGGCCAGGGCCAAGATTAGGCGGCCCCTACTTAAAAGCCTGGTGGAAGAGCTCCGTCTTGCAGGCCCTGCGGAACTGTTCTCCGGGAGCTCATTCCACCAGTATGGGGCCGCCACTGAAAAAGCCCTGGCCCTTGTACCCGCCAGCCGCGCCTCCTTGGCAGGACCAAACGGTTTTGGGATCCAGACCGCAGTGCTCGCTGGGGAACATATGGAGAGAGGCGGTCCTTCAAGTATGTAGGCCCCAGGCCATATAGGGAGATGTGAACCAGGGAGACTCGGAATGAAATTCCTATTCAGTCACAAACTTACTAAATGACCTTGGACTAGTCACTACCTGTCAGCTTAACCCTGTGGTTTTCAACCCATAAGTTTGCCATGGAGCTCCATCTGCTGGGCCACCCCACAGCGTTGCCATATTTTTTGTGCTGGTTTTTGTAAGGGGCTGGTGGGTGTGTGTGTGTGTGTGTGTGTGTGTGTGTGTGGCGAGGAATGGGCGTCATACTTCCTGCCTCTTTGTATGTGTGCTGAGACGTTCAGCGAGATGAGGAGGTCCTTCAGTGACAGAAAGGATTCTTCCATGACTCTGACCCTTCATTGTGGTACATATCCTGGTGCTCAGCATGTTTCTTGTCCATGGCTTTCTCGGCCCACAGCCCATGAACACATCCTTTATATGAGAAAAGTCATAAATCTGGTCAGCCTCTTCATGTCATGATGCTGATAGAATCATAGAGTTGGAAGGGACTTCCAGGATCATCTGGCCCAACCCCCTGGACAGTGTAGTAAATTCACAAATACCTCTACATCCGCAGTGACCGCTGTTCCATGCCCAGAAGATGGCTAAAAAACTCTCCAGGATTCCTGGCCCAGCTGGCCTGGATAAAATTGATTCCTATCCCCAAAGTGGTGATCGACGTTTCCCTGGGCGTGTAAGAAACGGCCAGGAGAACTAAGCACTGATGCAACCCTTCCTGCCTCTCTCTCATGATCTGTCTCAGTTCACAGAATCCACATTGTTGTCAGATGGCCATCTGACCTGTGCTTAAAAACCTCCAAAGAAGGAGAGCCCACCACCTCCCGAGGAAGCCTGTTCCACTGAGGAACCGCGCTGTCACACACTTGTCCAGTAGGAATTCATGGTAGGTCCCAAATGTGTGAGGTTTGAAGACCATGGGCCTAACCGACTTCCCAAAGTTGTTAGGAGAATATGGGGCCCATACTAAGGAGGGGAGAGAACTCATATACGCCACCCCAAGCAACTCCTTAGATGAAGGGTGTGATAAAAATGTATGTAGTAAATAGTAACAAAGCTTCTAGAGCTCAGGCGCAGCACTACATACATACTGCACGGGGCTTTTTTTGGTAGAAAAAGCCCAGCAGGAACTCATTAGCATATTTATTATTTCATATTTCATAATAGGCCACACCCCACAACAGGAATATATTAGCATATTAGGCCACACCCCTGACCGCACAGCTCATTAGCATATCAGGGAGTGGGGCTGGGAAAGCACAGGGCAGCTTGCCTCTTTCTCCGCCCCACTTCAGCATCACCTTTCTAGTCTACTCCCCCCCCCCCAACCAGACAACCAAGGAAAGGTGCTGCTCAAGTGCCTGGGATCTGAAAGATCCAGGTAGGGAAGGGAAAGGACATTCTCAACATGTCGAGTACCCTGCCTGCCCTTTCCCAGCTGTGACATGTCAGCCAGAGAAGGGAAGGCAGAAAGAGGCTTTTCCTTGTCAATTTCAGTCTCAGCTGACTGGCAGGGAGTGAAATTGACAAGGAATTCCCTAAGGGCTCCCCAGAGGGAAAGAGGGCATTTTAACATGCTGCCTTTCCCTCTTGTGTGTAAGGTGGGGAGGGCAGCATGCTCTGTAGCCGCAAATGCCAGAGGTTTGGGTTGTAGGTGTGGACAACTCAGGAACCAGCCAGAACTCCGTTCCTGTGGGCTCCTGCCCCAAAATAGCCCTGATACTGCATATGAATTACACAGAGATGGAACCAAACTCAGACTGCATTGGGATTTTACAACTAGATGTTGTTGTTTTTTTGTCATAGGTAGAAAGGTGGACAATTTTTTTTTAAAATCATGCCTTGACTGGAAGTTGGCAGAGCTCATGGGAATTGTTTGGGGGGACCAGAGCTACAGATTGTGGCAGTGAATCTGAAGGACTATTCCATCTGGAACCTTGATTCTTAGGCCCATTCTGCATCTAGCATTCGCTCCACTGTTTTATCAAGCCCACGTTGGAACAGCAATTCCCCTCCACACTGCCTCCCACTTTCACTTCCTTTGATCGTCAGATTTGATGGCAGTCTCCACACCGCATGCAGGTTTCACTTCCTTTGATCTCTCTGTTTGACGGTACTGCCTGCATAGATTTATGGCCAATTCTGGCCATTCAGGGGTTCTGCAGTCAGTACAGCGTTGGCCCGGGGTATCCGAACGTGGTTTCGAGCCACACCTTTCTGTTTCAGAGTGGGTTTGGTCAAACAATGGCGCGAATGCTAGATGCTGACTGGGCCTTAGGCCATGCGCTTGTCCTGGCGGTCACCAGAAGAACTGCAGAAGTGTTGAAACATGCCGTGTGAAAGTTAGAGCACTCTCACATGTCCAAAGGAGAAGCCAAAAAATGAGCAGTGATTTCCAGTTATTACAAAATAACATTTATATTCATTTATTTGAGGTTCGTCTACATACAGCCACCACTACTTCTTTTACGCGCTCAAGCTTTAAGGCTGCAATCCTACTTAGGAAGAGGCCCATTTAAAACTGTGGGCCTTACTTCTGAGTAAACACGTATTCGTACACATGTTGCCTAAGCCTATCTTATTATCCAGTCACAAAGACACTGCTGAGCCACTCATTCTTGATTGCTTCTGCTAATGAACATCCCCCCCCCCCCCCAAAAAAAATCTTGTTTAAATTAGAAGAGAAGCCAGGCTTTTAGCTACAGAAGACTTTTAAGGGAAACAACACATCCTTTTTGGCATGTGCCAGAGAACTGTTCCAGGTCCCTGGCGCACACATCGTTTAGCTAGCAGCTTATGAGGAAAAGCGAGAGGAAGGGAAAAACGATAATTATAGGATGCCGTTTTAGTCAGGTTAGCGGTGCAGGAGGCGGCTGTAAAAAGCATCGGTGGAGAATAGTGGGCGACCCCGGAGCTTCGGCAGAGCGGTGTGAGAGCCGGGAGAAAAACTCAGAAGCTGATCCGGTGTGATTAGCGAGCAAATGGCCTTGCCATAAAATCCCAACTGGTACAGCCGTCGGATTAATACCCCAGCGGGCACAAAAGCATGAAATGCAAACGACATGACAGCAGCCAGCCTCAGTCAATAAAACCAGCGTGCCTGACTCAGGGAGGAGAGTGAGGGGAGGGGTGGGGTGGGGTGGAGGGGGGAGGGGGGGGGGCAAAAGCAACAAAAGAAGAAGAAGAGAGATAGCGAGGGAGGGCAGCAAGCAACATCATCTAACATGCAGTCGTTGCAAAGTAGATAGGAAGGGCCTTTGGGGAGACGAGAAAAGAGCATTAGGGCATCTAGATTAGACGACAAGGAAGCAGCTGGGTCGCCTCTACCTGAGAGCCGCACCGCAGATCCACTCTGGCACTCTCGCACGCCCCTCCGCCCGCGCCAGCCGCGCATTTATTTGAGCCCCGCTATTCCCCCCCCCGGTGACGTCACCCACTCAGGGCAGCGGGAGGGGGCAGGAGTTCCTTAAGGTGGCTCTCTTAAAGGGCCAGTGCCCCCATTTAGTTAGAAAAGTCCCGCCTGAGGTCGGTCCGGTTTCTGCTTCCCGAGACAAGAAGCCGTCTCCTTCCCAAGTTCGCTGCAAGTATAAATAGGAACTCTTCGAAAAGTTTTGACAGCGTTGTGGGGAGGAGCCGGCGTGCCCAGCGAGGCTGAAAATTAGATCATTCCCATGCAGATGGGGGATCGATGAATTGAAAGAGTCAGCAGAGGGCTTCCTTGTGGACTAAACGAGAGCGATTGACATGACTCGAACGGCCCGGGCTGGCCGAATACTGACCCGCTCCTCTGGTTGCTTTCCACTGACCACTGGAAAGACTCTGCCGGGAGCCACCAGCGGGTACAAAAGACGCTCCGAGAAACTGCAACCCTTGGAACGATTCCTGTGAACTTTGCTGGGAGAAAACGCTTTGTTAAATTAAAAACCTCTCGTCTAGATCAATTCAAGTCTGAGCGCCTTCTAGAACGGGATCCCCCAAGGTGGTGCCCGCGGGCACCATCATGGCCGCCGAGCGCTGACCCCCTTCCCTGGCGCCCGCCAAGTGTTTTAGTTGGGTTACTACGGAAAGCCAAAAAGAGGACATAGCCCCCAACTGACTACTTGTCTGAAGGGATCGCTATGACAAATCTCATTCTCAATAGCCCTACTATTTAAGCTGTGAATCCGTGATTTGCTACCAGATAGGCATACTCCTAACCTTCAAAAAGGGGACATTTTCATCAGGGTTTTTTTTTGGTAAGAGCCCAAAAGAGGATGGACGCCAAAAAAAACAGCGCATCTAACCTAGTTTTAAGGAAGAGGGTGGGGCTAGACGGAGCTCCTGCCCAGCCGGTCTTCTGATTGATCACGGGAGATCTGATTGGCTGTGCAGATTGAAATAACCAGTGTTGGTGGCATTCTCTCTCTCTCTCTTTCCTAGTTTTTTTTAAAAATTAGTCCTCCTTTCCCCCCTGCACTTGCCTTGGGCTTCCTGTATGTGGGCGTGATTAGCTCCGCCTCCCATGGTGGCCATTTTGTGGTTCTGCCCACCACCCTGGCTGCAGTCGCACGCACTAATAATCTACTTTCAGTGCACTTTCCAACTGGATTTTGCCAGTTCACACCGTAAAATCCAGTTGGAAAGTGTACTGAAAGTGGATTCCTTCATCAAGATCATTTTATTTTCCAATACATCAACACAATCATACAAAACACACAAATAGCGATCAGGAGTACGTTCTGTTAGTGCTTAAGATTTTCTTTTTATACATCAGTAGTTTTTGCACCTATGCTGTTACCATATATATATATGCATCTATAGTAGTTAAGATTTCTATTTCTATTACTATTACTATTTATATATATATATATATATATATATATATATATATATATATATATATATATATATATATATTTGGTGGTTATAACAACTGTCACTTAAGGTATCACTCAATCGGTTTATAAAGTCTTGACCATGCTTTTTCAAAGATATCTTCATTCTTACCTTGTAAGAGCAAAGTCAATTCATCCATCTCAGCCATTTCTAAATGCTTATAAATCATTTCTTCTTATTGAAGATGCTTCTTCTTTTCTCCAATATTTAGTATACAGAATTCTGGCAGTAGTTACAACATGTATAATAATATAAACATCTGATTTTTTTATGGCTTTCTGGTATTATATTCGATAAAAACAATTCTGGTACAAAAGGTATATCTGTTTCTAGTATTTTTTGTAACCTCTCATGTATCCAGATCCAATATTTTTTACTTTTATTGCATGTCCACCATATATGAAAAAAATCCAACATTCTGCTTACATTTCCAACAATCATTTGACATACTAGGATAAAATTTCGCTAATTTATCTGGCGTCATGTACCACCTATAAAACCTTTTATATGTATTTTCTTTATATGAAATTGCTTTGGTGTAGTTTATATTTGTTTTCCATATTTTGGACCATTGATCTAATTCAATATTGTGTCCTATAAGTTTTGTGGCCATCTAAATCATTGCACATTAAACCACCTCATCTTGTGTTTCCATTTCTAATAATGTTACATACAATTTTTAAATAAGCGTGTCTGAGGCATTGTTGACAAAAACTGCTTTCCTCCGGTCTTCAATCCCTTCTTCCAGATCTGAATCGCTACAATGGGCTGTGCAGGGCTTTATTTGTAGAAAAAGCCCAGCAGGAACTCATTAGCATATTAGGCCACACCCCTGACAGCACAGCTCCCTCCCAGGATTGGCTTCCCCAGGGGCCCCACGGCTTGTGAGGCACCTGGGGAACTCAGGAGGGGAGGCTGTAGGCGTGGTGTAGAATGCTCCGTAGCGCTTCCTCCAGTGACGGGTTTTCATGCCCTTTTCCCCTGGTGTGCAATCTCTCCTTTTTAAAAAAGTGTTCTATTGGAAGTGGTATTACACTATAACAGGATGTCAAATCAGCATCATAGCGCTCCCAATAAAATGTTTTTTCAAAAAACCCTCTCAGGAGATCGTGCTCGCGGAGGAAAATGGCAGGAAAAGAAAGCGGCACAGTTTGAAATGGCCACAGCGCTTCAGAGATGGCTCCTTACTGGAAGGGAAATGCTGTGTGAAACAGCCGTCCCTGTACTGGTTTCCTCCATGTCGGGCCAATAATGGAAACCATGCAGTTTTAAAAGTTAATGTGAAATTTACCTTAGTGTGTATAACTGCAGCCTCTGTGTCAGAATTTCAACTCTAACCTCCTTGCTCAGTGCAGGAATTAAACTACAGCACCCCACTCTGCTTAAAGGAGCACTCACCTTGGGAAAAAAATGTTCTAAAATGACAGGGAAAAGCATTTACAGGAGAAATTCTTGTGGGGCTGTGCCTTTAAGAAAGGGGGCAGAGCCCCCAAAAGCTCCACCATAGCTATAGGCCTGTTGGGGACCCTTGCCCTAGAAGCTAAAATGACCAAACTGAGGCTCCCATACTTTGGTCATATTATGAAAGGATGAGATTTACTGGAAAAGACAATAAGGCTAGGAAAAGTTGAGGCAGCAGGAAAAGAGTAAGACGTAGCATGAGATGGATTGATTCAGTCGAGGAAGCCACGACCCTCAGTTTGCAAGACCTGAGCAAGGCTGTTAACAGTAGGACATTTTGGAGGGCATTAATTCATAGGGTCTCCATATGGCTGAAGCGACTTGATGGTACTTAATACACACATACATGGGTATCCAATTTCAGCTCTCCCTTTTTGTTGCCCTACGGATTTGTGTTGCTAGACATGAAGGTCTCCACAGTGTAACATAAGAGGGGGGAAGGGGAAAATCTGTTGGAAGTGAAGGACTTTACACTGTCTCCTAACCTCAGACCATAGACATCAGCTACAGGGGGGCTCGAGGGCTCAGCCTCCCCAGGCAAAACGGAGCGTCCACCAGGCCCGCTCACTTGCCTGCCCGCTCGCCTGCTGGCCCACCGGCCAGCAGGCCGGCAGCCGCCGCCTCTCCCCCCCGGGTGTGGTCTGGCCACTCCTACCTCCGTGGAGCCAGCTGGGCAAATGCCCAGCATGCTGGCATCACCTGGAAGTGATGCCAGCATGCTGGGCACGTTGCCAGGGCGACGCTCTAGCAATCGCCCCAAAACCATAGAGTTTCAGGGCGATTGCCAGAGCGTCGCCCTGGCAACGTGCCTAGAGTGCTGGCGTCACTTCCAGGTGATGCCAGCACGCTGGGCATTTGCCCAGCTGGCCCCACGGAGGCAGGAGTGGCCAGGCCAGGCCAGGCCCGAGGGGGGGGAGAGGCAGTGGGGACATGGTCCCGGCATGCGCACACGCAAAGCGTGCGCACACATAAGAGCCCCCCCCCCCCGGATTTCTAAAAGTCGACGCCTTTGCCTCAGACTTCAGAGGGGGTCTATAAGCGAGTCAGAGAGATAGACAGACCAGGACACTGTCCTATCCTTCCCTTTTCTCTCTGATACTATCCTTGTGATGTGTAGCTTGCTACTCCCAGGGAATCATCTTTCCTTCCAGTTTGACACCTTCTCTCCATACTAGGCTACCCTGCTCCATCTTGGCCCCATAAAAGCAGGACATGCTTACTGCATCTCTATCCATCCTAGCTAGTTAGACTTGATTAGAATCCTGCCTCTACTCTATCCTGTCTAGAATGGAGTTCCTTACAATAAAGGACTCATATTAGTTTGCAAAGATAAAGAGGCTCCGTGTGTAACTTTGTTTTTTGTCATCACACATTGACCAGATTGGCTCTGTGGCACTATGTCCCTTGGCACTCTGCTAACCAAATAATCCTTCAAAATCCACACAGGTAAAACAAAAAAATGTCCATTTGATGGTCTGTCCAGCACATATTTAATTTTTTGAATGACCCAAGGCTATGCTGATAAATGCTGTCATTGATGCCAGGGCTAAGAACCTTTCTGGGGGTGACATTTATATGAGCAATGATGTCCAGATATGTTTATAGAGACTCAACGCAGGCCTAAACAGCTTTAAGAGGGTATTAGGCAGATTCATTGAGGATAGGTCCATCACTGGCCACCTTCAGAAGCAGTAAATCTCTCCATACCAGTGCCAGGAGGCAACATCAGAGAAGGCCTTGGCCTCTCTGCCCTGTTGTCAGCTCTCCAGAGTGACTGATTGGCCACTGTGTGAGACAGGATGCTGGACTAGATGGACCACTGGTTTGTCCAGCAGGGGTCTAAACTAGATGGACTACTGGTCTGATCCAGCTGGGCTCCTCTTATGTTCTTATGACTTCCTCACAGAAATGCCAAACTTATCCACATGGACAGAAAGGCCCACACATCTTCACACACAACAATATGTAGATGCACTTCCCCCATATGTGTAGACTATTGTTGCCATCCTCCAGGTGGGGCCTGGAGATCTTCTGGAATTACAGCGAATCTCCAGAGGACACAGAGATAATTTCTCCTGGAGAAAATGGCTGCTTTGGAGTGTGAACTCTATGGCATTATATCCCTCTGAGGTCCCTCCCGAGGTTCCATTCCCAAATCTCTAGGAATTTCCCAAAGTGGAGTTGGCAAAACTAATGTAAACACATGCAAGGAAAATGTCTGTGTGAAGCCATGATACTTTCAGGAGCTCCCCACGTTATATTTCTAGATATCAAGTATATTAAGGTAAGTTCATCAATGTCCAAAAATATCCCATAGTAGATATATCATCCATTAATCTGTGCAATAATCCAGAGTGGGACAGGAAACTCATGCAGAGGCTCAGAGGGAGGAAACCTTTTCTTGGGATGGAGAACTGGACTACAGGATCAGTAGGGGCCATACTGTCTAATGGTGGTAAGGGAACAGTATTAAGGGGTAAGCATCTGGCATTCATGGGAAGGGGGAGTAAAAAAAATGAAATCTTTATGGTGGTAGGATAACACAAACTTATTTAATTTGCCCTGGCACTTGGTCAAAATCCAGCACCTTTACCATTTTCTCTAGCCCACAAGTGCACTTGAGGCGCAAAAATCTGACAGCTTTAATGCCTGACTTAGCATTAATCTTCTAAAGCCCAAAGTTTTCCCAGCTAAAAAAGACTTGCAATAAAGGATCAGTTGGCACCAGACAGGAAGGAGAGCATTAATGGCTTGGCACTCAGATGTGAAGCACACCAATTACAAAAGAGCATACGGCCACGGATACCTCGCCCTTGTACTCTGCACTTCACAATGTTTTCCTGCAGCCAGCAGAATGAAGCAAGGCTGAGCGTGAACGGAACCCATTCCACCGTTAAGGGGACATTGGATGGATCACAGACTCTCTCCAATGCATCTTCAACAAATATTATCAGCACCCAGGTAGCCTTTCCATCACATCTCCCGCTTAAGAACATAAGAACTGACTTGCTGTCTCAGATCAAGAAGCACCTATCCAGGATTTTGTTTCCAGCAGCAGATGGACAAAGCCCCATTTCTCTGGACCCAGGTCAAACTTGTATAACATGCCTCCTTCCATGTATGTGAAGGGTCTCCCATGATTAGTGAAAGAAAAAAATATATTTTATTTCTAAAACAATATAAGTAAACCGTATTACAGTAAACGGACTGAAGCCTGGACTGGGTCTGCCTGGAACCCCAAGCTCTGGAAAAATCATGGACTCCTCTCCCCCATGAGAGCCAGTTTGGGGTAGTAGTTAAGTGCGCAGACTCTAATCTGGGAGAACTGGGTTTGATTCCCCACTCCTCCACTTGCAGCTGCTGGATGACCTTGGGCAAGCCATAGTTCTGTCAGAGCTGTTCTTGAAAAGAACAGTTTCTGTCAGAGCTCTCTCAGCCCCATCTACCTCACAGGGTGTCTGTTGTGGGGAGGGGAAGGGAGAGGAAAGGATATTGTAAGCCGCTCTGAGACTCTGAGTGAAGGGGGGGGTATAAATCCAATCTCCTCCTCTTCCTCCTCCTCTTCCTCCTCCTCTTCTTCTCTGTCCAATAGCCTTGCTGTTTGACAAGCAAGTTGACATAGTGACCACGAGCATCTTCAAATCAGTGCATCCTGTTTGCCAACTCTCTCCTTTCTTAAGGCCAAATTAGACCCGACAGTGTCCTCATGGCTGCCAAAAGGATGCCTCCAGCATTTTAAAGTAATTTAACGATGCCAGAGGGGTCTGATCCAGATGGGGCTCACAGTGTGGCAGGATGAGGCGCTCTTGTTTCCCCTCCCCCATGCCTTATCGAGTGTTGAAATGGCCGCCTCCCCTCCGGCTTTTATGGCACTTGAAAAGGCATTGGGGGGAGGGTGACAAGACCTGTCATGAACTTGAGTTCACAAACCACAAACAGGGCAAAATTCGTGGCGAATTTTACTTTGTGGTTCAGTTCATGCCCATCCCTCGCGGTGGAAAGTGCCATCAAATCGCAGCCAACCTTATGGTGACCCTGTAGGGTTTTCAAGGCGAAAGACTTTCAGAGGTGGTTTGCCATTGGCTGCCTCTGCGTAGCAACCATGCTATTGCTTGGTGGTCTCCCAGCCAAGTACTAACCTGGGCTGACCCTGTTTAACTTCTGAGATCTGATGACATCAGGCTAGCCTTGACTATCCAAGTCAGGGCAGTGGTTTTATTCTATAAGTTTGAAAACTGTAAATTTTAAACGGTGACTTGTAAGCTGCCTTGAGTCATGAGGAAAAGCAGGATATAAACATTTTAACAAACAAACAAATATACAACAGCCAGATCCTTCCAGAACCGTTTGAGCAGAACATGGAGGTGGTAGCCATGCTATGGTGTTTCTTTCATTTGTCTGGTGCTCAGAGGTGTCCTACTTCAGTGCCCCTGAACATGGAAGCTTCATTTGGCTGCAATGAATACTAACAGTTGACCAGTCAAGCTTCCATGAATTCAGGGCCTTTTAGTTAGGGGCTATCATTGCATCTTGCAACAGTGAATGCTAGACGTTGACCCTGCATTGTGTGAAGAAACACTGTGTGTCTGGATCCAAATTCCCATGTCACTCACTCTGGTTTCAGAGCTGTTTCTCCAATTTCCTCACTGATCCAGTCTTTATTAAAACGGTCCTGGACCAGCACAAGTCAGAGTTCACATAGATCACAATAAAATATAGGTATGATGCAGTGGGTAAACAATGATTAAATAAGTGAAGTACAATTATTGTGAAAATTCTTCAATACGCAAAACTTTCTGATGGAGTTTGCAAGCCGCTGCACAAAACTTCCCACTAAGAGTTGAGACCTGTATGTTTTCATCTATGTCACATTCTCGCAGACACCGAATATAAACGACCAGGATGTCTGCTAAGCAAAGGAAGAATAAACTTAGAGCAAATCCCTTGATAAAACTGGGTAGTGAAGTGATTCTTGTTCTATAGTGTCAGCCTCCCCTGAATGATAGGGGCAAAGCCTGTCTGCCTTGGGAGCCTTTTTGTATCACCCCTCCAGGACCGCTTGCCATTTAGCAAGGGAAGATGCCTTCCGCTGACCAGGAATTACCAGTTGCGAGAGATAAGCGACTAGGGTGACTACATATCTAGAGCTCTCTGAGGACAGATAAGTTGGTGACCTCTCTACGTCTGACTGCCACTCAGTGTCCAGCAGCCTTTGCTTTAAAATTTGTTTTGTCTGGTCATACCCCATATCTAAAATGAAGTGAAGGGAGAAGCCCAGACTCACCAGCTTGTTATTCACTGCTTTTAGCCATGAAGATTGATGACCGTCGCAGAGCATCAAGGGAGTTAAGCCCTGGGGAATACAGCTTAGCTTTAGCCAAAGGTTAATGGAGGCAAGACACATCCTGGCTGCAACTTTTTCCATACCAGTCTCCAGGCACAAACTCACATTTGAGACACAGCAGGGCATTTGGAGGGCTGCTCTCAACATTTTTGATTGTGCTCGTTCCAAACTTGCAAAGCAGGAAGAAGGTAGCTTGAGCATTGTCCCATATAAAAGTTGAGCCAGTGATTTGGCCTGGAATAGTTTAAGGGCAGCTGGAATATATTGTTCACCTTTAGTACATACAATTTTAATTATATTGTGGGCATATTTTTGGCCAACATTGGCTGCATGATCACAGTGTGCTTTCCTCATCCCAGGGGCTTTCAGTACAATGACCAGATACTTAAAACTGGCCACCTGTTCTATCTTATAGCCACTGACGCTCTGCACCTGGGGTTTAGATCTCTTGCTGAATGCCATGATTTTGTTTTTTTGATAGTTTATTACTAGATGGTCTCCACTGCAATATTGGCTAAACACCTTTAGAGCTCTTTTAAGGTTCACTGGGGTTCTTGATAGAAGTACCGTGTCATCTGCATACAGTAACACAGAGATCCTTCAATCTAATAATTTGGGGGGGGGGGGTGGAAATCTAGACAGCTGACCATATTGTTAATGTAAAAAACAAAGAGCAAGGGGGACAAAATACAACCTTATTTAACTCCCTTTGAGGTAATAATTGGGCTTGAAAGATGCCCTTTCCTGTTACATCTGACCTTAAAAGAGGTATTAGTATGTAAGGCATGAATTAAACAAAGGAGTCTGTAGTCTATTGATGTTGCTTCTAATTTCTCCCACTATTTGGCCCTAGAAATAGAATCAAAAGCTGTTTTCAAATCTATGAAAGCAGCATGTGATGAGATAACTTTCAGATGCATATTTTTCAATTAGATGCTGTATTATCAGGCAGCGATGTGCAGTAGCTCTTCGTCCCCTGAAGCCAGCTTCTTCTTCAGCAATTAGATCTTCCTGCTCTAACCAGCATTTGAATTTGTCCTAAAGATAACTGGCATAAAGTTTGCTGATGATACTGAGCAGGCTGATTGGCCTGTAATTGGCAGGGGCATCCCTCCTCCCTTTCTTGAAAAATGGTACTATAATCACCAGGCCCCCGTTTTTAGGAGTATGGCTAGAAGAATCAATATAGGCAAAAAGTGATGCCAAAAGTGGAGCCCACCACTCAATGCTGTTTTTAGGAGCTCTGGAGAGATGCAGTCTGCACCGGGAGCTTTTTCTCTTCTGAGCTGGTCTATGAATGAATTAACTTCTTCTGCAGAAACTGGGGACCATTTAGGCAGGTCCTCTAACTTGGGCGGGGGGGACTCATGAGGTGAATCACCACATATTGTCTGGAAATATGTTTCCCAGGTGTCTGCCGAAGTGAGGGAGTCCAAAGGAGTGGAGTCCTTACATGAATAGCTTGATATCATCCTCCAGAACAGTACAGAGGTTTTTCCCCCTCTGGCTGCCTATATAAGACCCTCCCATATTGCTTTTATGTCGCCTTCTTTTTACGTGCAACTAATTGCTGTATACTTTCTATCAGCCAGAATAATTGGATATATTTTCATGACCAAGGATAAAAATGTTATTTTTGAAGTGGTTAAATCAGGATATTTTCTTGTCTTCTATATAAGGGCATCAGTGCTGTGATTCTCAGGTATTATACTAAAATTGCAAGCAATTATTGGTGATAGCACCTTCTTTCTGTGAAAATCCTTCAAGGTGGCTTGGAATCATTAACTTAAGAATCACATCAGTGAAACAACAGCAGCAACAACAAAACTAATCAGCTCCACAAATTTCAGTGCAGGAATATTTCAAAAATCATAATGTGTGTCTAAAGCGCAATCAAGGCACAGCTGGCTTAGGATGGCCACCATTGGGTTTTCAAGGCAAGAAAAATACACTTCCTCTGCATAACAACCTTGGACTGCCTTGGCGGTCTCCCATCCAAGTACTAACCAGGGCTGACCCGGCCTTGAAGCCAAGATCTGACAAGCTCCGGCTAGCCTGGATGATCCAGGTCAGTGGAAATCATAACAGATATTATTAAAAGCTCATTTAAAAGGACAATATGGCATGTGGAATTAATGATGACTCTGGGCATAGTGCCCTGAGGTCCACCACAGGAAAGGCTCTCCCTAAGATAGGAGGAGGAGGAGGAGGAGGAGGAAGAGATTGGATTTGTACCCTGCCCTTCACTCGGCGTCTCAGAGCGGCTTACAAACTCCTTTCCCTTCCCCTCCCGCCAACAGACACCTTGTGTGATAGGTGGGGCTCAGAGCTCTTTCCAGAACTGCTCTTTCCAGAACAGCTCTGACAGAACTAGAGCTTGCCCAAGGTCATCCAGCAGCTGCAAGTGGAGGCGTGGGGAATCAAACCCAGTTCTCCCAGATTAGAGTCTGTGCTTCTCACCACTACACCAGACTGGGTCTCTAAGTAGACTCCTGCCTGACCAGTGAAGGCTGAGTGCCAGATAGGGCCCTTAAAGGTCTCAATTCCAGAGCAGATTCCTGTCAGAGAGACTGTGATAACTGTAACATGGTATTTGTCAAATTACTGACAGCTGAGGCATATTTTTTTCTCAATTAAAATCAAAGGCACACTTCACTCTTCCAGTAAAAGGTTTGTTTTTATAGTGTAAGTGTAAGAGCCATCCACCTTCTTTGGAGGCCGCAGTCTGTGGTCCTGAGCCACGTTTCGGTCTAGGAATCTCCACACTGTGTAATACTCAGTGGCAGTTGTGGGTTCTCCTCAGTTCCCATATGTGGGGTGCCCAGTTCAGACTGGGACCTCAGCATGTTCCCTGGGATACACGTGAATTTTCCCAGCAAGGAAGCCACATTGCTGAAATCCCAGTTTGAACTGGGCACCCCACATATGGGATAGGCCAAACTGAGCCCCCTCTCGGTACTGTTTTGGGCCAGGGAAACATCGGCGGAGTGGGTGTGTATGTGAAACCTCAACATAAAATACTTCCTACATGCTCTGTGGGTGTCTGTTGTGGGGTGGGGAAGGGAAAGGAGTTTGTAAGCCGCTCTGAGACTCCAAGTGAGTGAGAGCGGGGTATAAATCCAATCTCTTCTTCTTCTTCTGATTTGAAGACTTTATTGAATTATTTTTTTAAAAAAATTACATGTTTAACAGAAGTCTTTGTTTAGTTAACTGATGTATTTCTCTTGCTGCACACTTTGGGGATTAGTGCTATATCAACAGCACCTGGAGATGCCAGCCTAGAGGGGTTAAATCAGGAATGTGTTGGGTTCATTCTTTTTACCTTAAACCCGAGCATGCATCCTGAAACAAATGGTCAGGAGAGCTGAAATCCCTCCTCCACAACAAGGAAAAGCTTCTTAAGCATTCTAAAAATGAAAAGAATGAGTATATTCCTTTCAATTTCTCTTAAATCTATTTTACATAATACTTTTAACAGTGGTTTCTTGTTACTTGGAGTCTGAGTACATTGAGCTATTTTTTTTTTTTTTTGCATTGAGTAGTGAGATTAATGAAGCCCGTCACTGAAATACATACGAATGGCCACATGGGCAATCGATCCCTTGTGTGAGGTTGCCCCCCCCCCCCCCGCCCGCTGATCCTGTGCTGTTCATTGTAGACAATGCTTTAGTGATCCATGAAGTTCTTGTCATTTGGAGTACTTTGGGCACTGAAGAAGAGGGCACTTTTGGAAAATGACGTGTGTGCTGAAATGATAAGAACAACGTAGAAAGACTTTGGTACTGCCATGTGAACAAAGGCCCACACCAACAGGTACTCCTGCATTAGGGTTGCCAGTTCTGGGTTCGGAAATATCTGGAGATTTGGGGGATAGAGCCTGGGGAGGGCGGGGTTTGGGAGGCGAGGGACCTCAGCAGGGTACAATGTCGTACAGTCCACCTTCCAAAGCAGCCATTTTCTCCAGGGGAACTGATCTCTGTAGTCTGGAGATGAGCTGTAATTCCAGGAAATCTCCAGCCACCACCTGGAGATTAGTAACAACAATAGAAATACAGTGATTTATAAATTATAGCCAAAAAACCCCCAGCTTGTAGACTGTTACACTGTATATATTTTTTACTCTGGAGTAAATATTACCCACCCGACAAAGTTGTTTATACAAGGCTTACAAAGATTATTTGGACAAAAATACATTCGTATTAAAGCAACACATATTAAAGCAACCTCTCTAGAAGCCAGTTGGGATAGACCAGAATCAGTGGGATAGATAGTTGGATGAGCTTCAGGGGTAAGTTTGCAACATACCTGGGTCTCTCCTTTCAAACTTAGAAAATCATTTTAAAATATCTGTTTGTAAAAAGATGTGACTTGATGTGCAGCACCTGACAGAGGGCGACCTCATGAAGCTGAGGGAAACAAGCACCAACTGGGGTCCGTCGTCACGGGACTGTATATTAATGGGCTGTTTTAATATGTTGCTTTAATATGAATGCATTTTTGTCCACAAACCAAATAATTTTTGTAAGCCTTGTGTGAATAACTTTATTAGGAGAGCAGTTTTTACTCCAGAATAAAATATATATACGGTGTAACAGTCTATGAGCTGGTGGGGGTTTTTTTGGCTATACTACCTGGAGATTGGCAACCCTATCACACAGGGATTCTTTGCAGCAGTGTGTGTGATTCCTGTATTGTTCCTACATCCTTTAGTTAGGTGTACCTGCAACCTTTGGACTCAAACAAACCAGATAAAGATCATGTCTCTCTCTTTCAGTTCATAATGTGCAAACTTGTCAGCTTGTGCAGCCTCAATTTGCCTTGAGACTGGACGCGGAAGGGAGATGGTATTAAACCTTCAACTTCCACAGTTTTTGCTGTTCGAAACTTGGGTCCCTGCTTTGTGATCAGCATTTTAAAGGGGAAATGTGCATATTTCATCTTTTAAAATGCTAATTACACTTTCATTTTAAAATACTCTTTACAAAGTTTGAAATAGCAAAACTTCCATGCACAGCTTTGAGAGGCCTTGTGAGTCTGCAATTTGCTTTTCATGGACAGAACTTTTCATGGACTTTTCATGGACAGAACAAGACATGTGATCTCACTGTGATCTGAGCCCTCAGAAGTCTGAGGGAGGGCAAAATTGCACCATATGAGGAAAATGTGGTATTCCCAAATGTATGCCACAATATCAGTGCAGGAACTTATGGACTTTACGAGGGAGAATCAGTAGATGGGAGGGGATGCTTAAGTCTTCCTCCATCCCGAAACTTCTCCCAGCCTCAGCCATTTCTTCTCCCAGCCAGGTTCTGAGACTAGAAATCAACATGGATGGAAGGTTTCCACAATGAAAGCTGCAAGGGAGAATTCGAGGCAAGACCAGCAGCAAGAATTGGTGTTAATATTTCCTTCTAAGGTTTCTTTGGTTTGTGACAGGTTGCCCATTTATACAAAGTGAATATTTTTCAGAGGGATGTTCTTCTGAGATGTGTATATCCTGGCTGTATTGAAAATCATACCTGAGAGAGCTTGTAATAATCTTTACTGAAGAAGAATTTTAAAACGAAGTTATTACTATCCAGAACCTTTGTATCAACTCATTAGGCTACTTACCTGCTTGACATACTTATGCTTTACTAGGAGTAAGGCCCGTTGTGGGAAGAAATACAATGGGCTCTAGAAGGAAGCTCCAGTTGAGTGTGGCTGGTGGGGTGGCAGAGGGAAGGGGAAAATAGAGGAAGGCAAGTCATGTTTATTTCCTTCTGCTTAGCTATAAGGCAGGGTTGTCTCAAGTCATTTTGCTGCCCCAAGTGGGTAGTATGGGAGGACAGCCTCATGGTAACAGGTATGGTTCCCTCCACCCCTGACTTATGTTGATTTGGGGTTATGCAGTGGCAGCTAAGGTAAAAAAGCACCTCCTCCTATGCCATGTCTTCTGGGTTCCAAGGGTCTGGAAAGTGGTTCCATAGCCAGTTACAGGGTTGCCAACTCTAGGTTGGGAAATACCTGTAGATTTGAGGGGCAGAACCTGGGGAGGGCCGTGTTTTGGATACAGAGGGACTTCAGCAGGGTATAGTGCCATAGAGTCCACTGCCCAAAGCAGCCATTGTCTCCAGGAGAACTGATCTTGGTCATCCGGAGATCAGTTGTAATAGCTGGGAAATTTTCTGCAGGGGAAATGATGTGCTGTGGCTGCGGAACACAGTGATTGGCAACTCCAGTGACCGTTGAAGGGAAGATTGGGAGATGTATTTTACTTCAGAACACATTCAATGACTCCTAACAGCAACAGCAAATTAGAATGTTAGAGGCAAAGGCCCATCAGGCCACATATTCCTCTGTGTTCTGGGGGGGGGAGGGAGGAAAAGGCTATGGGGGGGGGGGAGGAAAAGCAAACTGTTTAGAATGTTAGAGTGAAAGGCCAATCAGATCACATAAGCAAACAATCTCTGTGTTCCGACTGGCTATGTGGAAGGGAGGAACAGCAAACTGTTTAGAATGTTGGAGGCAGGACTCAGGCAATGCAGCCAGTGGATAGGGACAGCTTGAGTGACATATCATGGAGCCAACTGATTTAGGAGCGTGTGGAGTCCATGACCAAAACGCAATTATTATATATAGAGATAGCATCTATGCACTGTTTTTATACTTGTATTTGATGGCTTTGTTACTCTTGATTTAATATTCATATCCATGTTCTTATATTATTGAATATATTAGCTTCTGCTTCTCTCAGCGTCTTCTATTGTGCACAGCTTTGCTTATTTTTTTGAGGGAGAATTAGTAGGCCAGGAAGGATTAAGAATCTGTGTCCTCAATTATTTCTCTTTACTCTCTGTGTAACAAACAGCTTCAGGTTTTATCCAGCCTGTTTTCAAAATGTCCCTTTCCTTATATAACCATAATTTATTTATGTTTCTTTTGCCCTTTTATGTACTCTCCTGGGGTCTGTTATAAATAGCTGATATATTTTCAAAATAAAATTGAAGGGGTGTTTTTTTTTTTTTTTTGTCTTAGCACTGCCTTTGAATCATGAGGGGAACTACACACTGTATGCAGTTCTTGGATTTTGTTCCCGTGAGGTTTTTCCCCCTCATACTGATGTACAGTCACTGGGCTGCAGTTTAAAGGAGTGGCTCAGTACCTGTATGGGAATGGGATATATAACCAAAGCTGTATTTAAGCACAAGCAAAATATTCTACAGTTTAGGGCCTCAGATTATGAGGGGCCTCTAAAAAATACTTTAAAAAGTCATTTTGGGAGGAAATGCCTCTTAAATTTGACATAGTTTAGGACCTCTGCATGTCTTAACCCAACTCAATACATAATTCTTTTCCCTTCTTACCTCTTCCTGACAGTTGCCCATCCCAAGCCTGTCTTGGTGAAAACCTGCAAGCCAGTTTTGAGAGGGAAAGCAGCTTAGATAAAAGACTGCCAACTTCCAGGTGGGGCCTGGAGTTCTCCCAGAATTACAAGTGATCTCCAGACTGCAGAGACCAGTTCCACTGGAGAAAATGGCTGCTTTGGTGGGCGGGCCCTCTGGCACCACATCTCTGCCACCCTCCCGCCCCTCCCACCGTCCCCAGGCTCCACCACTCAAATCCCCAGAATTCCCAAGCCAGAGTTGGCAACCCAACTTAGCTAGCAATTTTTGTAGGGAAGAAAGGCATAAGGGAAAACTTGCCTTCTTTTGCTTACAGCCCTGGGGCTATGATCTGTAAAACAACACAAGACGCTTGGCTAAAATTGTCATGAATTTAGCTCCTGCCTTTTATGGTTATGAGAATCACTTTATTTATGCTTTGCTGGACCACTTATCATTTCCTCCCACCTCTTTTTATGGTATATTTTCACATTGCTTCCTTCTGTTCCCTTCCCTATACTGTGCAAACATTCTGCTTGGTTACTGCTTTTCCCCCTTCACTTCACAATGTATTTTCAAACAGCTCCTCAGTATATTTTTGAAACATTCATGAGGATTCCCACCCTACGTGCAGTTTTTCTCCCACAGATCTTCATTGGACTATTATTAGTGTCTAGTTACTGAATTTCAATGGAATACCATTCTTTCCCTTTCATAGTCCCTTTGCTTTATATGTTTTCTCCTTTGGAGTAATTTATGAAAACCCTTTTATGCCATTCTTGAACTTTTTTTGGTTCCCAGGTTATTCTATTAAGTTTCTAAATTGTCCACCTGTTCCTTGTCTTCAATATAGGCCCCACTATTACCACTTCTTTCTGTCACAGAAAGCCTGTGTTTGCCTTACACTCCAGGCATTAATTTTTTCTTACTTAAAGGGTAAAGGTAAAAGTTTCCCTTGCTTGAAAGCCAGTCGAATCTGACTCTAGGGGGCAGTGCTCATCTCCATTTCCAAGCCGAAGAGCCAGTGCTGTCCAAAGACTTTTTCCATGGTCATGTGGCTGGCATGACTAAATGCTGAGGTACACGGAACGCTGTTACCTTCCCACCGAAGCGGTACCTATTTATCTACTGGCAATTTCTTGCTTTCGAACTGCTAGGTTGGCAGGAGCTGGGGCTGGAGATGGGAGCTCACGCCGTCACATGGCACTCGGGTCTCAAACTGCCAAGCTACCGACCTTCCGGTCTGGAGCTCAGTGTCCTAACCTCTGAGCCACCATCCTTACTTCAGTTTCTATAATTTCTTTTTAGCCATAGTGTCCTCCTGAGCCTCTTTTCCAGGTTACAAGTTGGGAGCACCACTTTGTGGTCGCTTCTCTTCTTTATAGGGAGAAGGTTCTAGAACATAGTCTGGGAGATTATTTTCCTTGCTGTGAAAATCTTTAGGCAGGGCCATACCCAGGTGTGTCTCCTGGCTTAAAACCTCTCTCACTGGCTTTGGTGTCATACCAGGTCTTCTGCTTCATTCTGGGTTCTTTGCTTGTTGTCTTCAGCAGCTTCTCTCAGTTCCAGCAGGTTCTCCTGTAGCTCTTGGAGATAGGTGGCAACATCACAGCTCTCAGTGTTCTCTTGTTCCATCCACACTTCCTTCAGGATATCCATAGGCCCTCTCACCTGACATCCAAACAGCAGTTCAAAGGGACTGAACCCAGAACTCTCCTGTGGCACTTCTTGGTAGTTTAAGAGTAGATGCTGAAGTCACTGGTCAGAGTTGTTTGGATGTTTGAAGGTATAAGGGCGCGATCATATGCACCTATTTGCCATGCAAGAGGGACGGTTCACTGACAGATCAAACTGGTGCGATCACACCAGCACATCTGGGAGGTGTCCCAGAACCGTCGGCGAGCCGTGGCAAACCGATTTGATCTGGCAGAGAACGGTAGTAAAAAGTTACTGGTGAAACTCCAATAGCAAACGTGTTGCTGCAGCCCACAACCAGACTTTCCTCATGTGATTGCGCTGGCACAGAAGTGTGGCATCGGGGATAGTGTGCTCACACGCTATCCCGATGCCACACTGTTTCCCCCCCTTCTCTGTGTGTGCATCATCAAAAGCCTTTAGGGAGGAGAAGGGATTCAGCAATCCTCTGTTTAAGTGCCTCGGAAACCCACCACAAAAAAAAAACACCCAACCTGCCCGTGGTTGCATGTGATCACACAGCAGCGATTTGCGCTGGCAGCTTTATGGAGCTGTGTGATCACGCAACTGCAGGGCAAATTGCTCTGGAGCACAAAAGCCTCGATTCCCCTCCAGATTATCTCGCTTGTGTGGAAGGGACCTAAGTTTTCAGCATATAGTTCAAGGTGCCATTGAGCCTTTCATTTAGGCCATATGCTTATGGGTGGTAAGCTGTAGTTGTGATGTGCTTGATGCCACAAGCCTGCAGCAATTCTTTCATGACTTGACCTATGAAAGTGGTTCCCAAATCTGTGACCATCTCTTGTGGAAAACCTAGCCTGGCAAACACCAACAGCAGGGCTTCAGCTACGGTTTTCGCCTCGATATCCCTCAGAGGTATTGCTTCTGGGAACTTTGTAGCATAGTCCACGATGGTTAAGATGTAACTTGTTCTCCTGCTTGGTTGCTCCGGATATTGTTGGGTTAACTGGTATAGTTAATTAGTCCAGTTACCACTGATTAGTTTAACAGAGTGCTTTAAGCTACATAGCAGTTTCAGTTTATTGTACTGACCATGGGTCATAACAATATTTAACATAATCTTCCACATACTAAAACTACAAAGTTATCAAAACTAACAAAAAACTAATAAAATTACAAATATTATACAGGACTAAACCATATAAAACCAGCCTCATTTAAAAAGTTTAAAAAATTCAAAACAATTTTTAAGTCTTATCATAGTTATTATTCCATACAGTTCAATCTAATCCTTCTTGCCGCTAATGAAAACTTTAAGCTACACATGCACCAGCGTCTTTTGTTCCACGTATCCAAGCCAAGTTACAAACCTACACAGAGCTACTCTTTAGGTTGAAAACAAATAGTAGTCTCTTTATTTAAGAACTACATTCTAGATTGAAAGCTTAGAGACAGGGATAGAATACTAGTCTAAGATTGCGGTCACATGCACCAGAAAAAATGGGGGGGGGGGAAGCAAGGCTATTTCCTCCAGAGGATTTTGACCCACAGTTGCAGGATCATACCTACCTTTGAAGCTGCTGGCGCAGTCCGTCAGTGTGTGATCAAACACAACTGTGGGTGAGTCAGGTTTTTTGTGCTGTTTGTTTTCCATGAGCTTAAATGAGGGATTGATGAATTGCCCCTTCACACTGAGGGCTCCCTATGGAGTTTGAGATGATGTGCATACTGCAAAGGGGGGGGGGGAAACAACAGCATGGAGTCAAGATGGCCTGATCAGACCATCCTGACGCCATAACAGTGTGCTGGAGTGATCAGACATGGGAAAGTCCATCTGTGACCTGTCATTCCAGCCCTCTATGGGAGCACCTGCCAATATGCTGAACTGTAATAGACTGCTAAGTGATTTGCTTGTACTTGGAGAAACAAGACCATCAAACTCATCTTCACTCAAACATCCTGAGCTGCACTTTGAACTCGGCGTCTCCAAAAGTGTAAAGCTGGTGTCTTAATTCATAGCACCACCCATCGTTTATCTTCTAGATAAAATCCTCCGTGGGCAGCTATTCCAGCGCAAAAGGCCAAAGCATCTTGGGTCAAACTGTCTTGCCGTGTGAAAGAATAATTTAGATAAATAGCAGTCCCCTGTTTCACCATCTCACACTCTTTATGACTGTGGCTGAAGAGGGCCAGTAGTCTTTTCAGAACATTCATGGTCGTACGAGTCCAAGAGAAGCATTGTTGCCCCATGGCATGTCTCTTTTGTCTCTGGAAAAACAGGTTCTGCAGCTTTTCATAATTTCAAAAACCTGCCTCATCTGCTTGGCTGCAAACAACAGAAGTCCTGTTCCCATGTTACAGTGAACGCATATCCCTCTTGCTGGTACATGCGTACATCTGTTTGGAAGAGAGAGCCAGTGTGCATTCACTTTATAAATGCAACCAGGGACTAGTATCTGGGTAAATGTGAGGTTTAAATTACACATTCAGCTATGCATGCATTGAATGTAACATAAGAATTACTCGACACACACGTAAAGAAAAATCAAGGGTAGAATCATAGAATCACAGAGTTGGATGGGGCCATACAGGCCATCTAAGTTGAATCCCCAGCTCAATGCAAGATCAGCCTAGAGCCCCCCTGACAAGTGTTTGTCCAACTATTGCTTAAAGACAGCCAGTGACACTATACATGGATTGTGTGTGCATTCACTGTAATGTGAATGGGGCTAGTAGGACAAAATATACGTGTGTGCACACCATGGAGACTGATGCATCTAATACAGTTTTCAATTCTTTTGTCTTTCCACCCTGAATGCTGATCAGGGACCGATTGGCCATTATAGCCACTGGGGAGTTTCCAGCTGAGGGTAGAAGGCCTGTGCACAGTCTCGGGAAGGTGGAATTCCAGGGAAGGCTCACCTGCTAGGTGAGCCACACACAGAGTGGGGAAGCCAAACTGGGCACAGTGTAGACATGGCCACGCCCGGGCACGCCAGATCTGCAAGACACATACAGCCAAGCCGTGCCAGGTGCAAGGCTGGCTGGGTCTTTCTCCCTCCCTCCTTCCCTCGCTCCTTCGTAAGGGTGGGGCCTGAGTGGGCTGGGGGTGGGGCCCTCGTCTCGGTCCCTGTTCTCTTTCTAGTCCACCCCTGATGCCAGTCAAGGCTGGTTCACACATGAATCAGTTAGGTTCAAACTAGTGGGGATGCTAGGCATTCTGTGCTTGGAGAAAACGGAACAGTTAAAAGAAATCCGGTGTGTGTGTGTGTGTGTGTGTGTTTAAATCCACAGACAACACACTTACTGTTGAGCAACTGGAGAAAAGTCCGGCGCTTGCTGCTGCAGAGACGGTGGCTGCAGTGGCGACAAAACCTGGAAGCTGCCAGCAGGCCCGGCCCTGGCCATGGTGGAGCCTGGGAGCCACTCCAAGCCTGACTGCAGTAGTGGAATCTGGGAGCCGCTCCAGGCCCGGCCATGGAGGTGGAGGATTTGAGGAGCTGTCAGCAGGCCTGGCCGTGGCCACAGTGGAGCCTGGGAACCACTCCAAGCCCAGCCACGGTGGGGGTGGAGCCCAGGAGCCACTTCAAGCCCAGCTGCGGCACAGCCCCTCCAGGCTCAGAGCGGCTCCCAGACACCACTGTCCTCGTGGCTAGGCTCTGAGGGAGTCGTGCTGTATGGTGATGGGGGGTGGATGGGATTCCCCCCTCATGAGTTTAGAGTATAAACCTGTAAAGAAGAACAATCATATTTTCTAGTGAAATAACCATCCTTGTTGCATAGTCTGATCCAGACTGATACTGAAATCTCCAGCTGAGTAGACAATGGGCGTCAACTACGGGGGGGCTCGAGGGCTCAAGCCTCCCCCGAAATTTCCCGGGGGGGGCTCAGCCTCCCCCGGCAAAAGGGAGCGCCCGCCACCGGTGGCCAGTCAGCCGGCCAGCTGGCCATCACCGCCTCTCCTTCCCCCCACCCCCGGCCTGCCCTCCTGCCTCCCTGGGGCGGGGGGGGGGGAAAGAGAGAGAGGCAGCAAAGACATGCTCCCGCACTTCGCGCGCGCGGCCGGCAATCAGCTGGCCAGCTGGCTGCCGCCGCCGAGCCTGCATCCCGAGCCTGCCTCCCTGGGGCCGGGGGGGTGGAGGAGGAGCAGCAGGGACATGGTCCCGTGCGCATGCGCACTTCACGCGCGCACACGAGAGAGCCCCCGCCCCCTTCGGGGATTTACAAACTCTACGCCCCTGGAGTAGACTGTCAGATTGTCTTTCACTGGGGAATTTTTGTCACATCTGAAGAAGAGGCCATGTAATGGAGAACTTCTCTGTGAATGGTTCTCTGGTGTTTATGCTGAACTGTACTCAGCATTAGGGATAGGCAGGAACCTCATTTTCGCGGTCCGGTTCATGGTTTGTGGCTGAATCACAAACCGAACCACAAACTGATAACCAGTTCACAAATCAAACTGGTTTGTATTGGTTTGTGAGCCATTGGTTCATGAGCGGTGGGGGCAGAAAGCAGGGGTTTCCAAACAGCTGCTATTTGATTTAAGTGACTCCGAGCTTTTTGGAAACCCCTGTTTGGTTTAAATGGCTCCGAGCTCTTTGGAAACCCCTGCTTTCTGTTTGGAAACCCCTGCTTTCTGTTTGGAAATTTCTGCTTTCGGCTCCCCACAGCTTTTTACAAAGAGCAGAAAGCAGTTGTTTAAATGGCTCCAAGCCATTTAAACCAAACAGCTGTCTTTCATGAACAGCAGGCCCCTGCTTTCTGCTCTTCGTGAACCATCATGAGCAGCATCAAAATTCATGGGCGTTTGTGGCGGTTCTTCCGTTTGTGAACCTTGCTTCGCAAACCACAAACCGCCAAACATTCATAATGAACTTTCGTTTGTCAGCCGATTCGTGCCCATCCCTGCTTGGAACCAGCGGGTCTGAATTTGTAAAAAAAACCACACACTCTCTCTTCAGGAGAGGGGGAGAAGCAGACAGCTCACTAGTTTACACAGGGCTTGAAACACACCGTGAGCATATTATTTGCTAATTCATACCCCCATTTCAAATCCTCTGGTAAGCAGACACAGCCTAACAGCTGTAGTGCTTTTTATAGCGACAGAATCTTCTCTGGTACACGCTGAACATTGCACTCTAGATTCGGCAGGCATTACTAGCCAGGGAACTATTTCCTTAATACCCACTGTAAGTAAAATTATACTAGCCTAGTGGAGGGTATTATATATACCACAGAATGTTCAATAGAAATAAAAGCTGTGACAAGGAGAAGGCAATTAGTGGGCACCCAGAGCTGCAATGTAATCGCTCCTCTGTTGTCATACAAAACAGAAAATAGGTACCTTCATTTTTGTTCTTTCACAGGTAGTTCCTATAAGCTTTCACACCCCATAGTTTGTCCAGGTGCTAGGGTTCACCACGCTTTCTTATTAGTTTGCAAGGTTTTTGAGGGGCCTTTCCAGAGTAATTCAAATGGCAGGCAACAAATACAAGAGTGAATGAAAGCGGAGCTACATGCTTCTGAAACAAAGCTTGAGTCCAGTGGCACCTTTAAGACCAAGGAAGTTTAATTCTGGGTAGTGTGCAACACAAAAGTTTATACCCAGAATTAAACTTTGTTGATCTTAAAGGTGTCACCAGACTCAAATTTTGTTCTGTTGCTTCAGACCAACACTGCTACCCACCTGAATCTAACTACGTGCTCCTGAGTTGAAGTCAGTGGACTTATGAGGTGTTACCTCGGCTTAGGATTGCAGTCAGAGTGGCCAGCTCTGGGTTGGGAAATACCTGGAGATTTTGGGGGGTGAAGACTGGGGAGGGCAGGTTTGGGAACAAGAGTGACTTGAGCAGGGTATAATGCCATAGAGTCCACCTTTCAAAGCAGCCATTTTCTCCAGGGGAATTCATCTTGGTCTCCTGGTGATCCCCAGCCCAAAAGCCATAGGCGTCAACTATGGGGGGGCACGGGGGCTCGAGCCACCACTGAAATTTCTTGGGAGGGACTGAGCCCCGCCTGGAAAACGGAGCGCCCACCACCGTGCGTCCCGAGGCCTTTCCTAGGGCCGCTGCTGCCGCCATCTCTCTCTCCCCCCCCGCCCTGGCTGCCTCTGTCCCTCCTTCCCTCTGTCCATCCAGGGGCCAGCTAAGCAAATGCCCAGCTGACCCCTGGATTGATGGAGGGAGGGATAAAAGCAGGAGTAGCCAGGCGGGGAGGGAGGCAGTGGTGGCGAGGACATGGTCCTGGTGTGCATGCGTGCTTTGCGCACATACACACAAGCCCCTGTTCCCCCCGGGGATTTTAAAACTCGACGCCCTTGCCAAAAGCCATCCAGCTATCCTAGACCGGAGCCAGGGCCTTTTTGGCCCTGGGACCAACCTGGTAGAATTCTCTGTCAAATGAGAGCAGGGCCCTTCAGGACTCAAAACAATTCCATAGGCCCTGTAAGACAGAGATGTACCACCAGGCGTATGGGTTGTCATTGTGGACTGTGCCCTTATCCTGCCTATTTCAGTGTCATCTCTTGAGAAACCATGGGTGCTGAACGTTTTGTAATTAATTGATGAACTTATTTTAACTGTTAGTGTATTTTAAATGTTGTAACTTGCTCTGAGCCTTGGGGGTGGGGCTAACAGTCCAATAAATAAATAAGTAAGTAAATAAATTGTATTAGCAGGAGGTTTTTAGGCGCCACTTGGAAGGTGGTAATCTAATTGTAATGTTAGGGTTCCATTCAGTCCCTCCCATACGTGTAGGCCCATGGAGACCTGCCAAAAGTACAATATAAGAAGGCTGCTTATGGACGAACCTGAAGAGGGTTCCTGGTTCCCAGTTCTTTATTCCACATAGCCTAAGGAGCAGCCCGGATAAGGGACTGAAATTTACACACCAATAGAATTTAGGCCACTTCCAGATCCTACAGCCCTGTCACTGGGAGAGTCTCTTCTTTGCCTGGCCCCAGACTTTGGCTTTTCATAGCCCACTTCAACATGTAATGTCCCCTGGGCAATATGCTTAGGAATAAGGATTTTGCGTCCCAGAATAAGCCGTGAGCCACCCCAAAATCATGTACTGCCCAGAACTTGGAGACTATCCCATACAAGTGTCATTGCCAAATAGGCAGCATAGAGAGTTGGATGAACAACAGATGGCAGTGTCCTTAGAGCCCTGGGATGAAATCGTGTAGTACTGTGGTAGACTGTTGTCACTCACCCAACAGTTTGGCTGCAGTCCTAATCGTGTCCCGAGAGTATACCCCATTGGATAAAGCAGAACTTACTTCTGAGTGGGCCTGTTTAGATCACGGTCAGATGTGCCTTTAGATCTGACTCAGCTTTGAATGCTTGACAGATCTAAAGGGCACGATCAGACAGCAGCATCTGGGAAAGGTCTCACAGCCATCAGCACCCTGTGCTGCCCTGCCATGAAAACGGAGTTAAAAGACATTGGGGAAAGTCCAGTCCTAATGCTTGCTGATGGGCCATGGATGGAGTTTCCCTAGTCTGATTGCTCAAGCACACTCTCAAGCCGTAAGGATGGTCTGCCCATTCCATCCCGACATAGTGCTGTTTTCCCCCCTTGCTTAGCAGTATGCACATAACTGCATACTCCATGGGGAACTCTCATTGCAGAGGTGCGATTCCTCATGTATGCACATGGGAAACAAAAGGCAAAAACACCCCCACTCACCCAAATGTGACATCTGATTGGGCAGTGATGGGATGAACCCGCATCTGCAAAGGCTGTGTGCTCACGCAACATCGTGTCAATTTTCACTGAGAGAAATAGGCTTGCTTCCCCTCTGCACCAAATGGCACATCTGACCGCGGCCTTAGAGAGGGAAAGTGGTGTGATATAGCTTGATCTTGTCAGATCTTGGAAGCTAAGCAGGGTCAGTCCTTGGGTGGGGCACCACTATGGAAGATTCTGCAGAGGAAGGCAGTAGTGAACCACCTCTTCTTCACACTTGCCTTGCTGGGGTCTCCATAAGTCATTTGCGACTTGATGGCACTTATGTATGTAAGTAGGCCTGTTTAGGGTTGCTTCATTTGTTACCTGCCTAGATTGACAGCTGGATGTTTTGCTCCAAGAACAAAACTGTTTGGACAGACCAAACACATATTTATTATCAACTAGACCAGAAAGCAGAGCTTAGAGCTAGGTAAGTATGTGCAGGTTTCTAGAAGATATTGGGGGGGGGGGGGGATTTGGAAGTTGGACTTCTCAATGCCTGAGGAACAAAAGGCTGCATGAATCATATTCTCGTTTCAATTTTGATATGAAAATTTCTAAATTGGTACCCAAAGTGCTCTGTTTTTGGAGGGAAGGAGAGACCAAACCTCTGAATTTTATCAGATACCCAAGTTGGGTCAAATGACATAATTCTAGGCAGGGCTTTTTTGGTAGAAAAAGCCCAGCAGGAACTCATTAGCATATTAGGCCACACCCAACAGCAGGAACTTATTAGTATATTAGGCCACACCCCCTGACAGCACAGCTTCCTCCCAGGATTGGCTTCCCCAGGTGCCTCGTGGCTTGCGGGACGCATGGGGAACCCGAGGGAAGGAAGGCAGTTTCTGGATTGGCTTCCCCAGGCGCCCCATGGCTTGCGAGGCACCTGGGGAACCCTGGGGGGGGGGAGGCTGTAGGCGTGGCCAACTCAGAAGCCAGCCGGAACTCCATTCCTGTGTGTTCCTGCCCCAAAATAGCCCTGATTCTAGGGTTTCTCTATATTTCTCTGTGCCTGTTCTTCTAGCTAAACCTCACTTGAATCAGAACAAAATTTGCGTCCAGTGGCACCTTTAAGAGCAACAAAGATTTATTCGAGAGATAAGCTTTCGTGTGCAATCACACTGGTATCTGAAGAAGGCGCCACTGGATTCAAACTTTGTTCTGCTGCTTCAGACCAACACAGCTACCCCACCTGAATCTCCCTTTAATCAGTTTAATATCTATTATATCCTCTCTCTGAGGCCAATATCCTGCGCCACCAGAGGAAGGGGAAAGCTCTGATCTCTGTCTCTCATCTTTTATTTTGCTTCCAACAAACCATCTCGGTTCCTGAACTGTTTATTTTTTTCTTTCTGCATTGATCTTGTAACCTCATTTTCACTTCCAACGTAATAATTGCGAGCGACAATCTCACAAACCAAGCAGGCAGCCAGTTGGCAACACACACACAACTTGAGGCTTCTTCTATATAACATAATTTTGTTGTTTAAATAGAAAAAAATACAAATAATGAAAAGATATCACGAAAATCTTTCTGATTAAAAGTTCATCTCCCAAAGGCATTTTATTCATTCTGGTTGCCAGTAAAACCCTATTTGGCCTTTTGTGGTTGGCTGCTTCTTGAATCGAAACACAGCTTCTGGCAAGTTCAGGAGGACAGGCAGGCCGCCTCAGTCCAGGGGAACCCAGCAGCTAGGCCAGCCAACCTCCTGGTGGGGACTGGAGATCTCCTTGGATTACAACTCATCTCCCGACTTCTGTGATCAGCTCCCCTAGAGAAAATGATTGCTTTGGAGGGGTACGTTATGGCAATATATCTCGCTGAGGTCCCTTCCCTTCCCTCCCCAAGCCCTGCTCTCCTCACGCACCACCCCCAAATCTCCAGGAATTGTCTAAGCCAGAGTTGGCAACCCCGTTGGCAGCAGAATCTATTCAACAGCACAGACATTTTGATGCAATAATTCAGAGCAAGAGGCGTCAGCTATCAGACACTGTTAAATAAACAAAATATTGCCAGAGTGTTAAAGTTTTAAGCATGTTTTTATTTTAAGTAAAAAAAAACAAAACCTTTGTGTCCTTTATAAAGTTTATATCTTCGCAACCTGGCATTACATTTGGTGACACACATGGGCCGGCCCAACTAGGTCTCATTTATGTCAGATCCGGTCCCCATAACAAATGAGTTCAACACCCCTGCTCTAGGCTGATCCAGGTGGGTACCCTGTGTCGAGTCACAGCCAACTTCTGGCAACCCCAGCCAGGGACTTTCAAGGCAAGCGACTAAGCAGGGAAGTGGTTTGCCATGACCTTCCCCTGCAGTGTCTTCCTTGGATGTCTCCCTTTCAAGCACTGACCCGGCTTAGCCTCCAAGATCTGACAGATAGACAAATAATATGTGGACCAACGAAGAAGTATTAACCAACCATGTACCCAAAATTCTCCTTCCTCCACTTTGTTCCCCTCCCCAGTTGTTCCCAGTTATATTTTATATAGAGGAAAGAAAGAGAAGGTGGGGGGTGGGGTGGGGATGAATAAATCATTTAAAGAGAAATTTAACATCAGCAGCCTTGAAACAGAAGCAGGTCAGGAACAGACAAACATTGGCTGACAGCAGGGTCAATGCAAGAGCTTATCCAAACATACAGGCACTCTAGTCCCCTGGCTGGCAACGAGGAGGCCGCCTTTCTGAACCGAGTTAGGATGAGTGTGCTGGCCCAAAAGGGATCTTTAGCCCTTACTTCTCCCACTGTGGAATGCGAGAGCCGCCTTGGTCCCACGGCCCTCCCCTTCGAACCTCGACCACTCAGTCACCTTTGCTTGGCTTCCATGGAGGGGAAAGTGTAAGGAGAGTTTTTCTTGCTGATCCCACTTGAAGGGAAGGAGTCCAAGAGGGCAGGACTCAGGAGAAAGTGAGGTGAATTGGAGGGAGGCAAGTCCTTGAGATCTGGGCCCACACCCAGGAGCAGACAAAAAACTCAGGAAGCGGGTTGGACTATCAGTTAGCTGCCCTGTCTCTGGATGGAGACTCAAGCCATCTCTACAAGCCCTGCCGGGGATATATTTTTGTTCCAAACCAAAAAGTGAAAAGAGTGGACTGGTGTGAAAAGATAAAATGTTAGCTCCTCTTCTTTGTAGCTTTCATGGAACTGGTTTCGAATCCTTAGAGGATCGGCGGGTTCTTCTGGATTCAAAGAGGTTTTGGAAGGTCTTCAACACCAAGCCGACGCATGCTGTCCTCAGAGGCAGGTGCTAAGGCATAACCCCAGCCCAGCCATTCTGTAAGCCAGCAAGGCATATTATATGCTCTTATGAACTTTAAAATCATAAGTTTGACCTGTGGGTTGGCTTTCTGCCTAAGGCAAAGGCACTCTCTATTGCTATGAGAGGCTCCAGCCCACAGCGGGAGACTTCCTTCAGAGTTCACACTTGCATGGAGACCAGAATTCCATTTCAAAGAGCTCTTACATCTACTTCACATGTTCCCACCAACAGGGAGACCAAGACTCCATTTCAAAGGGTCCTTTTCTCCTTTACACTGGCCTCTTCACACCTGCCCCCAAAGTTCCAGTAAGAGATTAGGTTGCCCAGCAACTAATCGCTGACCATCAAGTGACCTGGCCGAAGTCATCACAAGACCAGAGATTGGTGCCAAGAAGACCGACCAGATGGCCCAGGTGTTAGATCCTGATTAGCACCTAGATATGCAATATTGTCCACTCCTTCCTGCCCCCTCCTCCCTATGACACTGACCAATAGTAAGGCTAGTAGGGACGGACAACCTAGTGGGTGTGACAATGGGATGTGGTCAGCGCAGCCCGGCCCAATGCCCCCGATAAAAGATCTTGCACAACAGAAACACATTGCTTAGCCACCTTCAACCTCTATCTTCTTACCAACCTCTTATGTCCAGCTTCCTATACCCAACACCTTGCCTCCATCTTTAATCCCTGGTTTGCGCAGCCAGGTCTGGAGCGTGCATCTGCAGGTTCAGATCTCGTTCCTCCTATTTTTCTCATTCATCCCTCCCTCATTCTTCTCGTGGAAGAGAATCACCAATCATCAAGACAGGTAATGTATTCCCCCTCAACGATACTCCTGCTCATGCAACAGTGCTATTTTCTGTCTGATTTCCTTAGATCTTGTGTGTATGTGGTTTTATTATTATTCCTTGTATGCTTGAACAACATCTTACAGTAAACATCATTCAAAGAAACCACTCAGACTCAGTGCCTATTTTCTGAGAACTCCTGGAAGGGGTGGGACCTTGGTATAGTTGGCAAATTATTTCGCAATTGCTGATTAAATTAAAGCAATCTGGCTAACAATTCTACCTGGCTGCTGGGGTCCTTGTCCCAGCTATTCTTGGAGCACAGGGATGCCAGCCTCCAGGTGGGACCTGGGGGTCCCATGGAATTCCACCTCATCTCCAGACCATGGAGATCAGTTCTCCCAGAGAAAATGGATGCTCTGGAGGGTAGACTCTATGGCATGGTACCCCACTGAGATCCCTGTCCTTCCTAGGGTCCATTCCCAAATCCCCTAGGTCTAGTAACTTTACCCTCATCTCCTGCCAGGAAGACTTGGCAACCCAAGCACCAGGAACCAGAGTCATATTGTGGAAGCAATTCTGTATTTTCCTAATCATTCCTGAAGGTCCCAGTGATGCTGGGTATCTGGACTGCGGATGACTCGTGATGGGAATCTTCTCTTCATCCAAAAGCATTCAGGTTCTTCACCTGTCTTAAACAGGGAAGCCTCAAAAAGAAATGTGAACATATGTTGGCATCTGAGACGATCAGATGGCCTCAGCTCATAAAAAAGAAAAAGGAACATGCTCTGACAATCTACCCTGGCAAATCAAAAGGCTGGGGAAAGTGGAGAGGAGGCCTAAAATGTCATGGTGTATCCTCCAATCTCTGTGAGGATATATATTTGCCTAGTTAAAAAGCACACCACACGCTTGAGAGTTTTTGAAATTCTTCCTACCATTTTAGGACACCAAATTATATTAGAGCAGCCGGAATAGTTCTGACTAACCCAAGCTTTCCAGAGTTTGAACACTAAGCAGGTTCAGACATAGTTAATATGAGGACAGCAGTGGCAACCACCTCTGCTCATCTCTCGACGTGAAAACCCACAGGGGTGGCCATAAGTCAAGCTGTGACTTGATGGCACTTAATTATTAATTGATTATACTATCCAAGTACTAACTAAGGCCATCCTTGCTTAGCTTCCGATGTCTGATCAGATTCAAGCTAGTCTGGGACAGGGGCATTGAGTTTTAAAATCCCCGGGGGGAGGCAGGGGCTCTTGCATGCACGCGCGCTTTGCACACGCGCACACTGGGACCATGTCCCCACCGCCTCTCTTCCCCCCCCAGGCCTGGCCACTCCTGCCTCCATCCCTCCCTCCTTCTGTCCAGGGGACAGCTGGGCAAATGCCCAGCGTGCTGGCGTCACCTGGAAGTGATGCCATCACACTGGGCATGTTGCCGGGGCGACGCTCTGGCAATCGCCCTGAAACTCTATGGTGCCAAACAAACAGGCTTTTTTTCAGTGACATTGTCCAGCTCAAAAGACAGCTCCATGAGAGCAGCATTTTCATTTATACTGTTCCAACACATAACTTTCAACAATGTAACTATATACAAGCAATACTATTGGACCCAAGCAGGGCTCAGCGATTGGGTATCTAGATTGGCTTCAGGACCAATGGGAGTCTTTATTAATCAGCCAATAGCAATTGGAGCTTTAGGATACCAGAGCCCTTTCCAAGCTATTACTGCTTCATATTCTAAACACAAACACAACAATTACTGTTCGTCTTTTATACTGGGACGGAGACTGCAAGTCCTTGGATTGCTCCAACTCATCCATCCTAGCTATGCAGAATGAAAACTGATAATCTGCCAAGCCGTAGTAGGTGATGCAAGCCCGTTAGACATCACAACGGGAAGGAGATACTCAGCTGACTGAATGAAGGGCCTGCTCTCAGTAAGGAAGGGTCAGTTTCCTTCGGATGCTTGTGCTTTCTCAGCTACGGGGAATCTAAACCAGGGAATGAATCTTTTCAGTGGGATAGGAAACCACATCCCCTTAGATCATTCCGTGTTGGCTATGCCAAGAAACAAGTACTGATCTGCAATATATTACAGCCCAGAAGGAACCTACGGGAGGTTTGAATTATTGGGCTTTGCTATTACCTCATTTGGGCACCGCATGCAGGAAGAGCTTAATATATAGTGCCATTGAATTTCTTTCTGCGTTCAGCCCACCTATGAAAATGTCAGCTTAAATGTGCACCCTCCAGAAAGGAAGCCGCAGTCTGTGATATTCACCTCCTTCATAGAAGTGTCATCTGCATCTAAAGAAGTCTATAAAGAAAGGGGGAGGGGGAGAGACCAATCTTGGCTTTGTGTGTACAGATGTTGTGATTCTTTACTAGCACAATCCTATTCTTCTCCAGGGGTCCGCTGGGGCCGGAGCGAGTCAGAGCAAAGCTCCGCCAGCTCAGGAGTGGCCACTAGGGCAGCCACGGGCCGAATTGCCGCCAAAATTCGGCGGCAACTTTGAAAGCAACTGGAGGGGAGGGGGTTTGAGGGAGAGGCTCCAGGGTAGGGGAAACTTGCAGGGTAGCTGCTGGGGCCTCTTCTCGAAATACCCACCAAGTTTCAAGAAGATTAGACCAGGGGGTCCAATTCTACGGGCCCCCAAACAGGTTGCCCCTATTTTTTCCCACCATAGAGAACAATGAAGGGGATGAGACAACCTGGTGGCTCCTAAGGAAAGGCCTGGCAGAAGAGCTCCATCTTACAGGCCCTGTGGAACTGCAATAAGTCCCGCAGGGCCCTGATGTCATCCGGGAGCTCGTTCCACCAGTGTGGAGCCGCCACCGAGAAAGCCCTGGCCCTGGTACAGGCCAGCCGAACGTCTTTTGGACCGGAAAGAGTCAGGTGGTGTTGAGTGCCTGACCTCAGTACTCTCTGGGGCACATATGGGGAAAGGCGGTCCCTCAAGTAGGCAAGTCCCTGACCATATAGGGCTTTAAAGGTCAGCACCAGCACCTTGAACCGGATCTGGTATGCTATAGGCAGCCAGGGCAGCGACCGCAACACAGGCTGGATATGCTCCCGCATAGAGAGACCCATCAACAGCCTGGCCACGGCATTCTGCACTAGCTGCAGCCTCCGAATCTGAGACAAGGGCAGCCTCATGTAGAGAGCGTTACTGTGGTCAAGTCTCGAGGTGACCATAGCATGGATCACTGTGGCTAGGTGATCGCGTTCGAGGAAGGGAACCAGCTGCCTAATCAGCCGTAGATGGTAAAAGGCTGCTGCGGCAGTGGCTGCTACCTGGGCCTCCATTGTTAAGGAAGCATCCAGGAGCACCCCCAAACTCCTGACCCTCGGCGCTGGCACCAGTGGTGCCCCACCGAAGGCCGGAAGTGGGAACCCCAACCCCGACCCACTCCAACCCAGGCACAGGACCTCCGTCTTCGTTGGATTCAACTTCAGTCGACTCAGTCTGAGCCAGTCCGCAACGTGATATCACATGACTTCCAGTCACATGCTTGTAGGTACCATGCTCAGCGTTCCACAGTCTGGAATGGTTGAAGTCCACCGAAATACACCAGTTTCTGCAGTCCCTCCCATCCACAACTTGTGAAGTTGGAGGACAGATTATCCCAGAAGTCAATCAAGTGAGAACACCAGACATATATATGCCACAGCAGACGAACAAAACTGACCTACAAAACAACTGCATAGTGTTGGGACTGGAACTGTTATTGGGACTACACAAGAGGGAAGGAAGTGAAATTGGTAAGAGATGAACAACAGCAAAAGATTACAAAACAACAGAGCGTAAACGGTAAACATCTGAACAACCAGCAACAACCAGCAGAGGAAAGAAAAGGTTGCAAACTGAATGGCGTGTGTGTGTTTTGGAAGCGGAACTGGGTAGCAACACCTTTAGCTGCGCACAATATTTCTTTGTTCCATTCTGGCCACTGTTTATGGAAATGCATTATTTATGGGATGTGGCTGCAGTTATGGGAAAGTTAAACAATATTTTGGGTTTTTCCAAAATAAAATGCAGCGTACAAAACCACTGAAAATGCAAGAGTACAAAAACACGACGAGATATTCTGCTAAAACAATCCTTCCAAACGCCAATGGAGGTGTGGGACCAGGAAACACAGCTGGGCATGGTCGTTGGGTAGCTTTAGCCAAAAAGCCGCCTTTGATCTTGACCGTCTTCGTACCCCTTTGCCCAACAGCCAGAAATGCAGAAATTAAGCCCCCAGGATGAAGCTTTTTCCTGGCAAGCAGATGGTGGCAAATCCCCATTCTACCATGGAGGCTCCCTGGGTGACCTTGGGCCAGTCATACGCTCTCAGCCTAACCTACCTCACAGGGTTGTTGTGAGGATAAAGGAGAGGAGAATGATGTAAGCCACTTTGGATCCCCATTAAGGAATAAGGTGGGGTATAAATAATGTAAATAATGAAGCTTTTTCATGGATCTTCCTGAAGCTAGTTAAAGCACATCAGGGGGCCTTTAAGCAGTTAAGCTTTCTTCAAGCAGTGCTTCCCCATTTTATTTATCTTCCTCCCCTGTGGGGGTCCAAAGTGGCTTACATAGTTCTCCTCTCCTCCATTTTATCCTCCCAACCCCTGTGATGTTAGTTAGGTTGACAGTGTGTGATTGGCCCAAGGCCACCCAAGCAGCTTCCTCTGAAACAGGCCCGGGGTCTAAACAGGGCTTACTTGGTCAGTTGCTGACCAATGAGAGCTGCCGGGGGCCCACCCCCAATTGCACCTTCTGGCAATGAGGGAAGGAGGGAGTCTCCCTCCCTCCTCCCGCCTCCCTCCCTGGCTTTGCCAATGAGAGAGTGAGACTTCCTCCCCACCCCCCAGCTTTCCCTTGGCAGTTTGCTTCTTGCACAAAGCAGTTCTTTTTCCACACTCTGAAGCACGTGACTCAGTCCTTTTGGCACCTTAGTTCATGCCAGCTGTGGATTCCCCTCATCAGCAGCCAGGCCAGTAACTACAGTGGGGCATTTTGGAGCCCAGCCCCCAACTTCCTGCCAAGCCCCCCCCCACTTCTATTTAGCCCAGGCCCACCGCCACCACTGCCCCCCCTTCCCCAAGTGTGGCTTGCTTCCCCCCACTGCCCCTTTTTATTTTTGTGATGTCAGTGCCCCCCAACTTATTTAAAGGCCCCCCGATTTAAGAAATCCTGGCTATTGGCCTGTCAGCAGCACATAAGGTAGGAACCTTTATTGGCTTTATTTTCGCTCGGGCGGGGGAGTGTTCAGAGGTGGTTGGAAACAGAGGGAGTGGGTACCTGCACAGCAGCCTCTGTATTCTGTCTTTCACAAGTGGACTCCTGACCATTTTACAGTGTGTGCGGGCACCTGCACAGCTGTTTTGGCCCTTGAAAATGCTTGGGGTGGGTGGGGATGGGAAAGAGCTCTGCACCACAAGCCCACAGTGAATCAGGGCCATAATTTTGCTTTCTCTTTTAGCTGGGCTCAGTGTGTGTGGGGGAAATCCCTGTCTGTAACTGAAGGGGAGAGCCCCCCTCCCAGCTTCTCTTCCCACTTGGGTGAAGCAACAAAGCCACCCTTCCCCTGCATGCTAGGCAGGCTGTAGCTGTGAAGGAAGACTGTGTATGCACATGCTCATTAGGGCTGCTAACCAAGCTTTGAAATTTCCTGGAGATTTGAGGGATGGAGCCTGGGGAAGGTGGGGGAAGGACATTGATCGTATATAATGCCACAGAGTCCCTCTTCTGAAGCAGCCAGTTTCTCCAGGGGAAGTGGTTTCTGTTGTCTGGGAACACTTGTAATTCTGGGAGGTCTTCAGGCTGCACCTGGAGATTGACAACCCTATTGCATTCTAGCCTGAGTGCCTGTAGCTATCATTGAGTCTTCCTATATCAAGTTACGTGGAGCCAACCCAGAGCAGGGCTTTTTTTTTTGGGGGGGGGGGGGGGGAATTCAATGGAAGATGGTGTTGTCAACCAAAGGGGCCATCCATCCCAGAAAATACACCCTCTGCTGTTAGCAAAGCCTCATTTCATGCTCAGAGGAAGAAACAGACACTTTTAGGCTGATGCATTGTGTGGGGGGTGTTCCCATTTGGCACACTGCAACCCAGGAAAGAGGAAGTGGGACAAAATAATATGGTGGTGGTGGGGAATCTTCATGCATTTACAAGACTCTGCTCGTTTTGTGTAAATAAAGGAAGGGGCTATCTAGTTTCAAACAAAACAGATTATCGCTCAACCTTCTTTGTAAAATGATCCCTTGTAGAGACCTTGTACTACATCGTGTCACATTCACTGAGTCCCGCAGTCCAAATACACTCAGTTGTTGCAATCGTGTTATGACCATCTCAGTTTTGGAATTGTCAACATGTTTAAGTAAAAAGGCAGGTCAAATTTGGTGGAATATGTAATTCCCAGATGAAGTGGGGAGCATTTTCATATAGCATCTGTTTGAAGATCATCCCAATCATTTTGGAGCAACTTTTCCGTGAGTAAAGTTTGTTTTCTTTTGGTTAAGTTCTCTGTCTTCCGTAAGCCCAGTTGTCTTGTTTTGCATCTACAGCATCATTCAATTTTGACTAGCAACGTTCATGTTCTGTCAATATGGTAAAGGTTGGGAGGCTTTCAGCATTTAGCAGTCAATATTTATAGCTGACTATGGCCTTCCAGATCAGAGTTGAGATTTTTGGAAGGTCTATCTTGAGCCTTATGGCTGTGGAAGCGATGCATGATGGTAAAGTTAATATTTTACGGAAGAAGGCTTGCTGTAGTTGCATTGTTGGACCTGATTTGGGAAACATATAGTATGCACGGTAGTATTAAGGTCTTACACGCTTTCAGGAGCGCTGGCACATATTGAGCTCTTTGGATATAGAAAAACTTCTTCAAGGCTAGTAAGGCTAGGTCGATTTTCTGCCTAAGATATTTAATGTGCTTGGACCATGATAGGTTTGGCTGGAATACAGTTCCTAAATATCTGAATTCATCGACCTGTTGCAATTTGTACCTTCCGATTTTCCATCTTTTGTTTGGCCTTCTTGCTGATTTTGTGAAGACCATAATTTTGGACTTAACCTCATTTATCTCCAATCGTTCTTCATTGCAGTAGGTAGTAAATGCTTTAATGGCACGTTTTAGGCCAGTCAGAGCTCTCGATAGTAAGACAAGGTCATCAGCATACAGCAGGGCAGGCACCAGTGTTCCCTCTAAGCTGAGTTAGTGTGAGCTAGCTCACAGTTTTTTAGCCTCCGGCTCACACATTTTTAATCTTAGCTCAGGAAGGATGGCTCCAGAGCAAACTAATTTATGCGGTAGCCAGATCACTCGCTCACAACTTTAATGCCAGCAGCTCACAAAGTAGAATTTTTCTCACAAGACTCCACAGCCTAGAGGGAGCATTGGCTGGCACTGGTTGGTTTCCCACACACGGTGCATGAGTGGGTATGTTTTGAAGACCCGGGACAAAGTTGTTTAGATATAAATTGAATATATGTGGTGCAAGAACACATCCTTGACGAACACCTCTTCGGATAGATATAGGGTTGGATAACCGCCCCTCATTGTTTATTTTAACACGCAGCGAGTTTCCAGAATAGAGATTCATTATTAATTTCAACAACCTTTTAGGCAGGCTTGTAGCATTTATTTTGTTCCATAGGTGTGTGTGCGACACAGCGTCAAAGGCAGTCCTTAAATCAATAAAGGCTGCATTTTTTTATGGTGTATGGCCTATGGACTATTAAACCAGATCTGCAACCAGAAGGACAAATAAAAGTTAGTCATAATCACATCCTTCTTTCCCTGGTTCTAAACTTACTCTACTAATTGTCGAAACAGAGTAGGCAATTTCAAGCTTAGAAAGTTACAAAACGTTCTAAGGATGTTTCATTACCTATGCTCGCTGCAGTCAGCAGGCCAGGCCACATAGCTAGTGGCTCCTGGCCTGCAGAACAGAGCTCAGCAGTCTATCCTCTTCCAAAGATCAGCACCAAAAGAGCCTCCCTCCTGAGAGCAAGCACTTTTATTAAACCTCTGGCTCCACCCATTCTACATCACACTCTCCACCCCCTTTGACCTGGTCTGCCCAGGTCACCCAAGTAGACCCTGGGCCACCCAGGTGCATCCTGGGAGCCCTCCTTGCAGGCATTCTAGGAAATCTCCAGGACTCCCCTGGAGATTCCTAACACCAAATCCCTCAGTTCCTTTGCAAACCAATCCATTTACATAACTACAGCAGGTAATTCACCTCTCTTCCCGCCCCTCCAGAGAGGAGAGCAATAACCCCAGAAACACTTTAAAAACTCAGATGGGAGGGGGGTTTCTCCACAGGGTGAGAAACAGGGCAGGGGAAGCACATTTCTAACATCTTGTCAGCTGCAGCACATTTACTTCATCTAGGCCCTAGGGCTACCAACTGTGGGTTGGGAAATCCCTGGAGATTTGGGGGTGGAGCCTAGGGAGGGTGAAGTTCAGAGAGAAGAGGAAGCTTAGCAGGAATGTGATGTTACTCTAGGACTTCCATTTCTCCTAGACTCTATGACAGAAAGCCAGTTTGGTGTAGTGGTTAAGAGCGGCGGACTCTAATCTGGAGAACTGGGTTTGATTCCCCACGCCTCCACATGCAGCTGCTGGGTGGCCTTGGGCCAGTCACAGATCTCTCAGAGCTCTCTCAGCCCCACCTACCTCACAGGGTGTCTGTTGCGTGGAGAGGAAGGGAAGGAGATTATAAGCTGCTCCGAGTCTCCGAGTGAAGGGCAAGATATAAATCCAACCTCCTCCTCCTCTGCCATTTCCTCCATGGAAATTGATCCCTCTAGCATGGAGATTACTTGCCATTCTGTGAAATCTCCAGGCCCCACATGGAGACTGGCAACCCTTGTCTCCCACAGAACTTGAGGAGAGCCATGAAGCTTATCTACCATTTCTCAATTATGCTAATATGTGACAAAATCAAAATCTAAGGACAAGCATTTACATACAACAATCCCCTGCTCCGTCAGACGGGTCATATTTACATATAATATGCTGGAAAGAAGTAAGCCATTCTGAAAATCAGGAGGGAGCCAAGAGAAACAATTTATAGAAGCACTGCTGAAATATTTATATCATGTCATTGATTCTCAAGAACATTCTATGGAAATGGAGTCTCCCCATCTGTGTCTTTTTAACTCCCTGAGCTTTGTGGGGCTGATAATTGGGGGCTGGAAATAGATGGGAGTCAGAAACGTTGCAGCTGAAAGCGGTAAGGATTCGGAACACGGCAGCCTTTCCTAAAAGCACATTAGCCTAAAAATGTTAACAGCTTAGAGGACATAATGGCCTTTTTGTGTTTTTTTGAGCTCCTCTTAAAGACGGGTTGGAAAATGCCACACTAATGTGCCTATAACGGTGCGGAGGGAGAGTCCCCGGCTCCAAAGTGCAGAGCAATGTCTGGCTTCTGTACAAGGAATGACATTTGGTGGTACTTAGCTGTGAAGCGGCAAGCTGTTGAGAGCTTCTGCGAAAACGTTGTTCTTTGAAGGGTTTGTCAATTTTTTCTAAATCTGCCAGCAAATCTCTTTTCCACATGCAGCACACTTCACTCTTTGACAGTGCTAGCCCTCCATTCACAGACCTGGGTGAGGGCTGCATGTCTTGGATTTTTTTTTCCATCTAGGGGATGGTGTTCTGGGGCATGAGCCCCACCCATGAATTTACCTGGACAGGTGGAGCCTCCCGGGTGGGTGACGCAGGCCCCACTGCAGACTGGAGCAACTGTGGCACGCTCCCAGGGGAAGTCCTACCCCAAAGCACACAAGGAAGGACCAGGTGGACCCCAACACAGGAAGGTGAGGTCTCCCTGGGCTATCCACACCCGCCATGCAGCCCAGAGAGGAGGCAAGGCTCTGCTGCTGCACCATGCCCACATGCAATCCCATGGATGAGGCCAGCAGCATCTGCCTGTGCACAGGCCCGTAGCCTCAGTGGGGTATTTGGGGGCTCCACCCCCTCCAAATGTGAGGCATGTCCCACAACAGCTGCTGCCCCATTCCCCCTCTCTTCCCCTCCCTTCCTTCCCCTCCTTTGACATTAAGAGGGCCCTCCAGCTGATCGGCAGGAGCATGTGGCCCACCAATCAGCTGGAGGGCCTTTAAAATCTTTCAAGAAGGGAGGGAGAGGGGCAGCTGCATGCCTTACCAGAACACCAAGCAGCGAAATCGCCACTGGCAGTTGAGGCATGGGCAGTCCCCGCTTGAAAAAAAAAACATTTTAAAGGTTCCCTTTAAATTGTGTTTTTCAAACGGGATGTGCCTGCGCCTGAACTCCAAGCAGCAAAATTGCCACTTGGAGCTCAGGGAAGGTGTGCGGCTGCCCCTCTCCCTCCCCTGCTGCCCCACAAAACATCCCCATGCCTGCACACCCCAGCTGTGAGAAGAAGAGGGCATGTGGGAACCTGGGAGGATCAGGACTCCCACTGAACGTCTGAGTCAAAGTCCTCACATTATCACCCAACAAACACAATGGCTTCAGAACATGTAAACTGGTCCTTATCTTCTATCAGTGCTGGGATTCCTCTTGCAACTACTCCCTCCCTGCTGCGGCAAGAAGAATGATGCTTAAGACCTCTGAGATTTTCCTCCAGGTCAAGGGGATCCTGCTGGAATGCAACTGTCCAGCTCTCTGTAGCACTTCTCAGGAACATTCCCCCCCCCCCCCCCCACAACCATCCAGAGACTTCTGACTGCCCACAGGACACTGCCCTTATAATGAATCAGTCCCTTAGGTTTTTCACAACATCTACCAGCTGATCCCTTTAACTGAAGACGGTGAGGACTGAACCTGGGACCTTCTGCATGCCAAACAGATGTTCTGCCACTGAGCCATGGACCCTTTCCTCCACATGGAGCCTCTTTTTGGTCTCCTGAACCCATATTTTAGTAATATAAACCTGTGAACTTTCAGGCAGAGTCCATAATTCTCTAGCTTTAGGATGGCTCCAGAAGCACACATTACGTATCCACACATGATGATTTTGTGCAGATGCTAGAAGGGCTGGGAGAGCCATCCAGATAACCATCTATAATCTCCAAGTCCCGTCCTGCAATGGACTATCATTGAATGTCAACCTGGTTGGGTGGCCTCATTAGCTATTGTGTAGTCTAGCATGAAATTCTTCAACTTTTAAAGCTATATTGTGATCCATCTATAATGTCTGGGGAGGCAAAATAGAAAATAAACAATATAAGGAACATGTTGAAGAATCACAGAATCACAGAGTTGGAAGGGGCCATACAGGGCATCTAGTCCAACCCCCTGCTCAGTGCAGGATCAGCCTAGAGCACCCCTGACAAGTGTTTGTTCAGACGCTGCTTAAAGACTGCCAGTGGGGGGGAATTCACCACCTCCCTAGGCAGCTGATTCCACTGTTACCCAACTCTTCTGTAAAAAAGCTTTTCCTAATATCCAACCAGTACCTTCCCACCCTTAATTTAAACCCATTATTTCAAGTCCTCTCCTCTGCTGCCAACAGGAACAGCTTCCTGCCCTCCTCTAAGTGACAGCCCTTCAAATACATAAAGAGAGCCGTCATGTCTGAACCCTTCCATTTCTTTCCTATTTCTTTGTTCCTTCTAGGCCGATCCTGCACTGAGCAGGGGGTTGAACTAGACGGCCTGGAGGGCCCCTTCCAACCCTGTGATTCTCTGATTCTTCTCTTCCATCTCACCCTTTACTTTTCTGGGCCCTAGTGCCAACTCTCTTTGTTAATATCACCAGTGGTCCTTCTCTTAAGATTATCTGCACCTATCTCATGATGCGCTCTCTGATCTAATCTACCTGCCGCCACACAGAATGCCTTTTCTTTTGTGTTTAATGTAGACAAGGGTTTCCTTGTGTCTGAAACAGAGGATGGCTCTCTGTTACCTCTTGGCAGTCCATCCCCCCCCCCCACTGGCTGGTGACTGTGGGGCGTTTGGTGGAGGGGTAGGTGTAAGATCTGGCGTCTTTATGAGAAATTCTTGGCAGGCATCCCAAGACATGGGGGAAAATGTCGCAATCACCATTCTAACTGAGAAGAAATTGAACCAATATTTTTTTTTGTCTTCCTAAATAAAAAATGCAACTACAGAACAGCTACATACATTTTGTTCTACACCCGCTACAAATCTCTATTTGTTCACTTAGAGGAAGAAAGAATATTACATTAATCTTGCATAACAAACAGGGATTTCAGGACAAGAGGAATGCATGGAGAAGCTGTTAATTCACAAGAGTTGTATGCTTACACATACACAAACTGAGGAAGGAACTAGACAATACATGGGTGAACCATGATCAGGATTTCTGGCTTTTTAAGAAACTAAATAGCAATCCCATGCGGCTGCTGAGAACCTCGGAGGGTGTTTTGTCTAAGTAAATGTCTACCCTACCCTACACACAAAAAGCTGCAATGGATAATTTCTCCCCTCCTGGAGCTAACTACATCTTCATGAAAGAGTAAAGGGTTAAGCCAGGGGTCCCCAAACTTTTTGAGTCTGTGGGCATCTGTGGAATTCTGACACTGGGGGTGGGGTGGGCACAGCTACAAAATGGCTGCCGTAGGAGGTGGAGCCAACCACAAAATGGAAGCACAGGATGCAGAGCCACACAGAGAAAGCCCAAGTGCAGGAGAGAAAAGTGGCAATTTAAAAAAAAATGTACTGGGAAAGAGAAGTGAGGGAAAATAAAACCAACATTATGGTGGCAACTGCTGCTGACACAACATTATTTTAATCTGTACAGCCAATCACAACCCCAATGGCCAGTCAGTAGCTCTGCTGTGCAAGAGCCCCACATGGCCCCGCCCACTTTCAAAAACCCTTGGGGTACCCCAGGAAAGGTGTTGGCAAGCACCACTGTTACCCCAAGACAGCTCTATTCAATAAATATCTTGCCTTTTCGTTGATTGGGGAAATTAGCTACAAAGGCAGAACTAGCAAGAGGCTGAGGTATAGAGTGGAGCTGCAATCAGTTTTTACGGAGATAGTTCCCATTAGACCCTTAGTTTAAGGCAATGACCAGTCCAAACTGTAACAGAAATGGGTTTTATTTAACTAATAATAATAATCTAGATATTTACATTCAAATCAGAGGCTGCATGCATACAAGAAGATACAGAAAGCGGTTAGTAGCAGACATATAGAGGGGGTTGGGGAATGTCAGGGCAATACTATACCTATCCTGAAGAGATGAAGGAATCCAAGGTAAGGTGAGAAGAGGTGGGTGGAGGACCTGAGTTCTGCTCTGGGATGTTCGCTTTGTGCGCGCCCAGCTACAGTCGCACCGGGCGTGTGCAAGACTGGGTATATTTGTACCCCCAAAATGTTTCCTGAAGGTATGTTAAAGTCTGGTAGCTCGTTTCACAATGGATGGATGGGATTCCCATTGTTTGTTTGTTTATTTATTTACTTAGATTGATATCCCGCCCTGCCGAGGCAGGCTCAGGGCGGCCGACACTAAAATCACAACATATTAAAACATAGGTGTAACACAGTACACATCATAACATTCCAACATAATGTAATATTATGGAACGCTAGGGCAATCTGATGTTTCCCTGGTACCAGACAGAGGAGAAAATCCTGAAGCTGAATGGATGACCATTCTACAGCAATGTTTATACCTTGGTGGGTCTGGCACGGGTGAGAGAAATGCAGATATCTCAGACAAACAGATTGGTGTAGAAAAGCAAGGATTACCAGGAGGTATTTCCTGGGTGAGTTCCAGGGTGCGAAAGGATTTGGGACAGGAAACTTACAAGAGATCCCATCCATGAGGGAGAGACAGTGACCAGGGGCTTATTGTCCCTGCCTGCCTGTGCCTCTGACAAGCAAAAGGAGAAGATGCTTGAGGCAGGAGCCCAGGTTTGGCCACCCTTTGTCTTTTATGGACTGAGCAGAGAAGAGTGCATGTGTGTAGGGGGGTCGCATGGAGGATGTCTAACCATGCAGCTGGCCTGGCACTTGGCCGAAGCTTTCCCAGCCGAGATGTGGTCCTCCTGGCCTCCCAGCAAAAGCCACTGTTTGAGCCAACCCTGGCTTTATGAGGGCACTGCTTGTGAAGGTTCAGAGGTTGTTTTGGGCGGGTGTCTCTCTCTCTGGAAAAGCCACCCCAGGTACTGGGTCTGTGCTGCTGGTTACACCACAGCACGCATGGGTGCCACACATTGGGGACCCCCGGGTTAAAAATTCCCTCCCCCGGTGCTACTAATTGTGTTTTTTTTTAAAGGGAGCTCATAATGAAGATTACAAGTGTACCACCTACCACAAAAAGTAACCAATTCAAACAACCAAGTACAGCATCCTTTTGGACCACAGGGGCTTCACAGATCCATTTACCCACTTTCGAAAGTCCCCCCCCCCAATAAAACAGCCTGGTAGAATCTGTAGAGCTAAGCCAGTGCTGGAGGCCTTTCCAGAGGGCTAGTGCCACAACCAAAAACCTTGGACACAAAGAGGTTGGAGCGAGACTAAATTGGCCATTTGGACAGATCCCCTCCTCCGGCTGCAGACCCTCTCCCTCAGCATCCCTCACCCCCCAGCAGGAACAGTTTGTGGAGATCATTGGAAGGGGAAAGGCAGGAAACCCCCATTTTGCCACTGGATCCAGCCCAAGGGTTGTAGGTACCTGCGTCACGTCCTTATCATTTCTGGTCACCCCAAAGAAGGTCTCTCATTGATCACAAGCCCCATTTCTTTCAAAGGCAAAACTTACCTGTACTTGTGATGGATTCATGAAAGGTGTGACTCAGGCCCGTAGCCACAGGGGGCTGATGGGGGCGACACCCCGAAAAATGCCCTGTCCCCTCTCGGGCCCCTCCCCTCCCTATACTACTCCCCCAGTGACTGCTTGCTGACAAGCACACTTCCCAGAGATGGTGACAGGCTTTGCAGTGTCTCTGGAGTGGCCACCAGGGGGCAGGCAGGGATGCTTTGGGAGTCGGGACCTGCTCAAGCCTGCTCACTCTCTGCCTGGCCCCAGCGCTCTCGTGGCCGAGGTGGACCATTCTCCTTGGCTCCTGCTGCATGGCCCAGCAGCCACGCCTGGCCTCCCGGGGCCGAGAGTGCCAGGGCTGGGTGGGCCTCAGTACAACTTTGGGGTTCAACTGGGCGACCATGGTATCCATGAGCTGCCCAACCTGCAAGATCACCATTTTGTGTGAATAAGGCATTATGGTATTCTACAGTTCAAGATACATCCCCTAAAAAAATCTGAGTTCCCAATCGAACGCACCAAACCTGGAAAAATTTGCTTGTTAACATATTCATACATAATGGCAACCTCACATATCATAAAGATCAAGTTTGTAGTGATCACTTATGTGTGGCTGGTTTGACAAAGTCGTAATGACTGAACAGGACTGCTATCAGTCCCTCCTCTCTTCCTGTCTCCAGCTTTTGATTTATGTTACTTGTGTCACAGAAATTCTGTACCCAAGTCTACTGATCTTGGATGGAGACAGACAATTTCCAGAAATGTCAAAGCCACAGGGCAGAGATGTAGAACTCATTTTTTGTGAGGGCCGGATCTGACGTAAATGAGACCTTGTTGGGCCGGACCATGTGTGTCATAAAATGTAATGCCAGTTTGCGAAGATATAAACTTTATAAAGGACACAAACACAATTAAAGGCTTTAAAAAACTTTAAATAAAACACACTTAAAACATTAGCACTCTTGCAATATTTGGTTTAACTGTCTCTGATAACTGACACCTCTTGCTCTGAATTATTGCATCAAAAGATCTGTGCTGTAGCAATCTTGAATATGCTGTTCAGGTGTGTATCTGTAAGCTGCAAACTGATTTATTGACATTCATTACAGAAATCTCATGCTCCCTGCTCAGTGTGTTCTGAGCTTAGGACTCATGAAATGGCTGGGCATTGGGAGCTTTTGTACATAAATTGCTTTGTGTACTGGTCAAGAATATGAGAAGGCATCCTGACAAAGACTGAGGGCTATGTGTTTGTCTACAAAACTATAGTCTTCTCCAGAGAAATAACCACAACTCCTATGTGGCAGTGGAAGAATAGAGAGACAGCAATGTATAGTGGTCAGTATCAGTCTACTTTCTGGGAAGTCTAAGTTCAAAAACCCCAGTCTACAAAGAAAATGTGCTGGTTGAAGTTGGTCTGGACATACATTCTCGGCCTAATCCACCTCACTGGTTTGTTGTTATTCCTCATCTAAACAGTTCACATGGCTTTCCTACTGTGAAAGACTGGATCATGAGGGCATGAATACAGTAAAAAAGAGGAGGAGAACTCAGTTGCACCCAGGAGAGTCCTGGCATAACAAGCCCAACAAAACACACACTGTAGGTGCTTTGTATTTCTCTCGTGCAATTGAGGCAGCTGAGCAAAGCAAGGCAGGAGGAAGGGGAGGAACCTCAGCCAATGGAGGGGAAGAAAGGCTTGCCTTTGTCTCCTGTGTGATTGAGGGGGCCTGGCCAGGAAACAAGTTCTGGCTCATTCCCTCCCACTCCTGGGAGGAGGAGGGGGAGGAGCCTCAGTCAGTGCAGGGAACAGAAGCTTAGCTATTTATCTCTCCTGTGCTACTGAGAGAGTCTAGCAAAGCAAGGTGCGATGCAGCAGTAGCAGCAGAACTGGAGAAATAAGCAGGAGCCAGCCAGTTCCTTGCAGGCCAGATTGGAGCCCTCCGAGGGCCTGCTCTGGCTCATGGGCTGCATGCTTGACACCTCTGCCATAGAGGAATATATATATTTGGGGCAGGGGGAGGTAGAGAAACAGGAATTTCGGCGGGAAATGTAAATAATTGTAATCCTTATTTTCTTAACAGCTTTAAACTGACACAACTGCTTTAAGAACCAGAAAGCCACTGTGTAACTTAGCTAACACATAAAATAATACTGTTTGTCATGACTTTATGATATTTAAAACCATCATGTTATTGAAATGATAATTATTCACTATTAGAGATGGAGCAGCAAACTGGACTGGGAGATATGCAAATCTTAATTTTGGAAGCTGGGAAAATAGGTTTGTGCACTAAAAAATGCAGAAATAAAGAAAAGTCTTTTTTTTTATTGTGTGGACTTAAAAGTAATCTCCTAATGGGCAGAGTTATCTGGAAAGACTACAAAATTTGCAGTGCTTACACTGCAATCCTAAACCCCCAGCTGAAAGTATTTAGAATTGCAACTGCTCTCTATGCCAGCGTTATTCAGAGATATGCTGGGAGACAGCCGCCATAGTGGGACACAGTGGTGTAACTGCTATGCTGGCCGAGAAAGGGAGGCTCTGGGGGCATCTGAGGGGTGGAGCTAGACTTTGCTTCCTCAGCATCTCCAGTTCTGCACCTTCCCACAATACAGGCATAAAGCTGTGCCAGTGGAAACCTCCCCGCCACTACCGAGCACCGGCATGGCATAATATGCCTCCTGAATTGGCAACTGGTAACTTCCCCTTCCCGGTAGAAAAGAGCAAGAGTCCAGTAGCACCTTAAAAGACTAACAAAATTTGTGGCATGGGAGGAGCTTTCATGAGTCATTGCTCACTTCAATCATGGGTCAGTGAGCAGTGACTCACGAAAGTGTAGTGGTTTGGTGTAGTGGTTAAGTGCGCATGGAACCTATATTTTTTACACCAGTGTTAATTGCTAAAATCACTTTAGTGGGCCCCAACAGTTTTTAAAAGAGAACGGAGAGTCCCACAATGGCTAATTTCTTGTCTATTAAACCAGGCTTGGATATGTGGATCCATCAAAAACCATAAAGAAAATAGTTCTGATCCTTAATAAATAATAATTGGGTTCTATATCTAAAGGTTGCTAACCAGGCCAAGTGTATAACTGACATAAGACATAAATGAACTAGTAGACAATATAGTCATGAATGTGCTTGATTTGCATCATATGCAAATTAGGATCCCGGATTTGGGACCCTGGAATGTGGCAACCCGTTTCAGCCACAGATGCAATTCTTTGAATCACAGTCACTGTCTTTCTTCCTCCCCCACCAACAAATTCATGATGTCTTTCAACTGTGAGTTGGAGAAAGCAAACAGAGCGGCTTATTCTCTTCATTCATTTTGTACTCGACCTCTTCTGGTTGTGTAACTTTGGAGAAGCAGGTGGTATATTCACAATGTGTTATGAATGCAGAACTAAGGAGTACTGGATCTATTCTTTGACTCAGTTTTTCACATAAACTAGTGGACTTCCATGCTGTACGCATGTTGCCGTTCCATTCAGAAGCTGAGTCCTGCTTTCCCTCTCTCTGGCTGTACTGAACATCAGTAGATAGTGGGTAGTCTACATTCCCCAGGAAGGCCAAAAGGACAGGAAAGATGAAAAGGAGACATTAAAGAGGAAAGTGAACCATGAGTCTTTGACCTGGCTGATGGAACTACTTCGGGAACACCTTACACAGGCCTCATAGTGTGAAAGTGAACTTTGGAGGCCACTAGCTAGATCTTAGAACATTTCCAGCTCACATTGAAAATGACACAATAGTGAAGGTCTTTGGGAGTTTTTAACGAGAGTGGGTTGAGTCCAAATCTGCTCCAGTGGAAAGGCAGTTATGTTGGTGGAAGAGGGGGGCGGTTTTTGCAAACTTTCCTTTGCAGACCCTCACTTTGCCTATAAAGTACTGAGGTCGGAGATGCGTTGAGTGAAAACAGCTCATACTTTATTCAGAGGTCAGAACAAGACTGGTTTACAGGACCCAAAGGTCTGCTTAAATCCTGTTCCAAAACCACACCCGTGCCCACACCCAACACTCGTGATTGGCTATATACAATAGTTGTCTTTATCCATTGGTTACTCTCAGGATCCAGTGCCCCCTATTGGGCCAAACTAGGATCCTGTCTGGCTACTGTCTATTGGGACAAAGCTCGGTAGCTTCGCCAAGCCACATGTGTATCCGACCGCAAGTGCGGTCTGTTGTGAGGACATAACATTGCCCTGAGAAGTTTGTTAGGGTCCTAACAGAAGATATGAACTGGCTTTTGTTTTTGGCTTTTGCTTTGAACCACAAGAGTTACCTGCAGTTTGGTGTAGTGGTTAAATACACGGACTCTAATCTGGGAGAACTGGGTTTGATTCCCTACTCCTCCACTTGCAGCTGCTGGATGGCCTTGGGCAAGCCATAGTTCTGTTAGAAATGTTCTCTCAAGGACAGTTCTGGAAAGAGCTCTCTCAGCCCCTCCTACCTCACAGGGTGTCTGTTGTGGGGAGGGGAAGGGAAAGGAGTTTGTAAGCCGCTCTGACACCGAATGAAGGGGGGTATAAATCCAATCTCCTCCTCCTCCTCCTCCCACAACTTTTGTTAGTATTTAAGGTGCTCCTGGACTCTTGCTCTTTTCTACTGCTACAAATGGACTAACACAGCAACCCATCTTGATCTTTCCCCCTCCCAGCAACAAGCCCTACCCTTCATTACATGAACTCTGGTCAGGACACCCATGGCTTAGGTGATAAGGCTCACGGCATAGGATTGTTTGTCCCCCCCCCCCCAGTGTACTTAGCATCCCATTTTTAGTGTCCTTAAGGGAGGAAAGTCCACCTCTTTTCTAACTGGTTTTCTGGCTCCCCCCCCCCCCCAGCTTTCACATCGTTAATCCTGAAACAGAGTTCCCAAACACACCCGATAGCTGCAGAAGCAAAATACATCACTCAAATGAAAATAATACATGCAAATGTGTTCAATTAATAATAAGAATATGTATTATTTCTCAAGTCAGAAGAAAGCTGTCTGAGCCACAAGTGAATTATAATAGCAAAAAAAAAAGATTACGGAGGCAGACAAAATCAGAAGGGAATAAACGATAAGAACAGCACGTTCAGGTTGTAGCATTCTGTTTTTCTTAAGGCAGACTTTATTTTTAATGCTCTGAATAGAGCTGAGCTCTGGACCAGGGGGACCTTTGGTTTAATATACTCTGCCAGTTCTTAATCTCAAGCGATTCATCTTTTAAAATCAGGCCTGTTAAATGTCTCTCTCGTCCTTAATCCTGACTGAGATAAACAGTCAGCCATTTTCTAAATCAGCCGCTTGCATATCTCTCTGCCTTCCTCGCGCTCATTTCTCAAAATGATGTAGATCTCAGCATGGAATCTCCAGGCACTCTGTCTTGGTGACCTGCCTGCTCTTGTTTTGCGTCCTGCCTCTTATCTGGTTGGAGGTCGTGCCTTATTTACTTAAAGCAAAGTAAACTTCCACTAAAGCACAGAGTGGGAAGCTAATTTGTGGGCCGCTCACCTGTTTGTATTCTTGACAGCTCGGGAAAGGAACACAGTAACTGTATACGATGGCATTTGGGAGAGAGACAAGGACAAACATAAGAGGAGCACCAGGTGGGCAAGGACTGATGGGGTGAAAGTAGTATAGTCCCAGGAGAGGGACATTAGAAGGCCCTTTGGAACATAAACCCCTTGGAGGAAACAGAGAAAATGTTGTATCTTTACATTTGAGTTTAACTTAAAAATTAAGTTTGCATATGGATTTCCAGTTTGTGGGTTCTGAAAAGTAGTAACACTGTAAGCCAGTGATGCCAACATTTGCCTGTGGGCACCATGACGCCTACCGATGTGTTCCTTGGTGCCCGCTTGCTTCTTCCCCAAAGTATCTCAGCCTCAAAGCAAAAGGCTTGACCTGGGATCGTTGCAGTAGGAGGTGTTTTAGAAGAACCCTAGAAGCTTCATTTGTATGTCTGCCAGGAGCATCCCTTCAGAAACAGTTGCATCCATCACAGGAGGGTACTTGGCCTGGAACTTACTATCATTTTGTGGAACTTCCCAAGATTGGACTGTCCACCTGTTGAGAACTACCCGTTCTCAACATTCCAAGAGCACTCACAGGTTCGACGGAGGTGGGGACTCCTGCCATAACGCATTGCACAGTTTTTATGTCTCTGCATTATTAGGGACTAGATGGTTTTTGAAAGAGGCTTGATAGATGTTTATGGAAGTATGAGCTCTGTGGGGAAAAGCAAAAAGAAAGCAAATATTCTTCTCTCTCAAGAACTTGGACTTCTCCAATGAACTAGATTTATATTGGGCTAAGAAGAGATCAGTTCCAGAGGAGGAGCTTCTTAAAATATTTCATCACCCAGAGCATGATTGACCCACAGAATTCTTTGCCACCTAAAGGTTTCATCCAGATGCAACTGTGCATAGACACAGACTACTGATCCCATAAAGGATAATAGTTCCCATATTACTGAAGTGGCAACCAAGAACAAGTTAACTCATGCCACAGTATTCCCCATTACTGATACGGGTATAAAATTTGAACAGTGAAGAAAGCTGAGAGGAAGAAAGTTGATTCATTTGAAATGTGGTGTTGAAGGAGAGTTTTATGGATAACGTGGACCGCCAAAAAAGACAAACAAGGGGGTTCTAGATCAAATCAAGGCTGGACTCTCCCCTGAAGCTAACATAATTAAACGGAGGCTATTGTACTTTGGTAAGAAGATGAGATTCACTGGTAAAGACAATAATGCTCAGAAAGGTTGAAGGCAGCAGGAAAAGAGATGAATTGACTCAATCAAGGCCCTTAGTTGGAGAGATCTGAACAATAGGACATCTGTTAACGAGATCTGTTGCGAGATCTTGTAACTATAGGACACTTGGGAGGATATTAATTCATGGGGTCACCATAAGTTGGAAGTGACTTGATGGCACTCAACACACACACATTACTGAAATGGGCAGCACTTGGTGGGCAGTAAATGGGCAGTAAATGGTGCCACCATGTTCATTCCATGCTAGAACTAGCCTTGGGCGGCGTTGAATCACTAAGTTCAGACCCGGCATGTTTCCACCAGCTCCAGTTTGATTCTTTGACTCCCATTATCTCCCTAGTATCTCTTGTGGGGAGGTTTATATGTGCATGTGTGTGTGTGTGCGTGTGTGTGCATGTGTGCACCTGGAAGTCATGGCAACCTCTGGTGACTGACCCCTACAGGAGACCTGGAGGAATTTCAGAGAGGGGGCTGAATAAAGCCTGCCCCTGCTTTCTCCCTCTGGTATTTCAAGGAGGTCTCCCATCCAAGTGCTTGCCAGAGTTGACCCTGCTCTAGTATATCTTGACTTTAATGGTGGCCACTAAATGAGCTTATTTCTGTAGATGGACTCTTTATTGCTTGCTGATTCGTGTTTATTTTATTGGCTACGAAGAATAGCTTTGCGTATCTCGGTCTGTTCTCTGCCCCTTGTGACCAAACAATGAAATGAAACTGCCTCCCAACAATCACCCTGTAAAACCAGCAACAAGACAAAAATTAATTGGTTACACAGAATTAATTTGGTCATTAAATACACTTTTTTTTTTTTAAAGAAACACACAAGATATATGAAGTATTCTCCCAACAGGCTGCATGGAAGAATAGAATTTGCTGTGGACATAAAGCTCTTTTTAACCTCCATAAATTTCCAGCATTGCTGGTGATCCCTTCTATTCACCTAGCTTCTGAAAACGTTACACCAGATGTTAAGCCTGGCTCTCCCTATGGGCCCTGTGGGAATGCATATTATGGATACAAGAGAATCTAATTATAAACCAGCGATTCTAATACCCTGTAAGAGATTGTTCTGCCTCATCAAATTATGCCTCTCTCTTTGAAGTGCCTTTCCTCATAGCACTCTCTTACGCCACTCATTAAACAAAAGAATCCCTTGTTAAAAGCTGCTGAAATGTTCTCTGTTTGCATGCTACATGGAGAATCCAAATCCCTTTTGCAAAGCTGGCTTATACAGGGCCTCAGCAGGTAACTGCCATACGAACTGGAGCGCGAGAACACGATCGTGGTTCACATTTGTGCTCCAAATCCTGTAGATAACGGTTAATGTAATCCCTTCCAAGGAGGAAAAAAATGATGACGCTACTTTGGTATCAGGGACAAAGTGACCCCAATATTACAGCAAAAATAATGGAAACCTGATAGCTCTCTCAATCATGGCACTGGCTACTAAGAAGATGGGGTCAAATTGACCCCACCATTAAAAAATATATTATTTTAAAATATATTTTAAATATATTCTGAAGCTCTTCCAGGGCATGCTGAGTAGCTTCTGGTTCAAATGACTGAGAAGTAACTTGGGCTGCCAGTTCTTCCATTGTTGTTCAAAGGAGTTTTGAATTTCGAGCCTATGCAAAACCTCAGTGAAGTACACTACAGGTGTGCCAAGGTAGAAATGCCAGTGGGTAGGCAAGGACCCCACACTCCCTTAAAGTGTCAATGAAACCCCCCACCTCCCCAAATATGTAAAGTTGAGAAGGACACTCAAGGGTTTGGAAAATTTGAATAGGTTCAACAAAAAGGGGGAGTTTGAATAGGTTCAACAAAGGGAAACAATCAGCTCAGTGGACAGATGGCTAGGAATTGTCAAAAGTTCCAGGCTGAATGGCTCCTTCAAGTCTGGAACATGTGAAGGAGTTCAGAGGATACCTACAAGCAGGTCCAGGCCTGTCTGCTGGGGAGGTAGAATGACCCCAATTTCCAAAATTGCAAAACAGTTCAATTTGAGCTTTTCCATGTGACTATGGACATAGAGGAACTTTGACAGAGCATGAACACAGGGCTTTTACCTGCTCCTACTATATAATTGTTGCAAACATTGGTTTCCCAGGGAATAATTTCACCCCCCAATTTCAAAAGTGATATAAAACCCCAAAGACGGAAGTGTGATAATTTTTGCACAATAAATATCTATAGAAATAAATTATGGAGAGAAATTTTAGTTTTCACTATTTGTTCCACCTTCCTATGAAAAGGAGATAATAGATGTTGGTCCATCTATTTATACATGGTAACAGTGCTAAAATCATTTTTCAGTATTTGTTGGGGTCTCTAGAAACCCCAAATACGATTATGCATAGTACTTTCAGTTTCAAGTCAAGTCTATTGGGGGCAAAATGACCCCTTTTACCCTTTTGATAAAAAGAAAGGCAGTGCGGAGGGAAGAGAAGGACTTCAGGGCACTGCAGTTCATTGGGGAAAAATGATAACAGGAGTTTGGTGTCCATAGAAAGCTTTAAATGGGGAAATCAATTTTTCCAATGACTTCCGGGGTCAAAATAACCCCCGTTTCTTTGTTAGTGCTATGGAATATATATGAAAAATATTGACAGATAGATACCTGCTGAAGATCTGTATATTCCAGCTTTACAAAAGGGATTTGGTTCTATCATATAAGAACCCCTGAGGGTCCACAAGGGTACTCTAGGAGGCCTGTGAGTTCTTTGGGTTAGCTCCCCTCAAATCCATCTGCAAGATGGGAAAACAGAACTTTCTTAGTTTTCTGGGAATGCAGGAATGAACTCTTGCCTCAAGGTTAGGAGATGGCATCAACCTTCCTCTTTTCAAAGGACAGGAGTTCATACAACCACCGCCACCTGCAGTTAACTAGCTCCCCATTCTCTTCAGGGCACTAGCCAGAAAATGCACCAATTGGTTTCCAGAAACCAGTTGCTCAGGTACATGTGGTAAGTGCTGTAAAATCGCTTCTGACTTACGGTGACCCTGTGTATTAATGTCCTTAAGAGCCTTGCTCAGGGCTTGCAAACGGAGGGCCATGGCTTCTTTGATTGAGGAACTCCATCTTTTACTGGGTTTTCCTCTTTTCCTGCTGCCTTCCACTTTTCCTAACATTATTACCTTTTCTGGGGACTCTTTGTCTTCTCATAAATGTGACCAAAATACGATAACTTCAGTTTAGTTATTTTAGCTTCCAGGGAGAGTTCAGAATTGATTTGATCTAGAACCCACTTCTTTGTCTTTTGGGGGGTGGAGCCTAGGGAAGGCGGGTTTGTGGAGAGGATGGACCTAATTGGTATATAGTACCATAGAGTTTGCCCTCCAAAGCAGCCACTTTCTCTGGGGGAACTGATCTCTGACATCTGGGGACAAGTTGTTTTTAAGCAAAATGGAGATGCCTAGGTTACTAAAGTTTAAGAATATGGTTACATATGCTAATACATATATTGTTTGGACGTTTAATTAACCTAGCAAGATATAGTATTACCACTCACCTGAGACTGAAGAAAAAGAAGAAGATAAGAGATTGGATTTATACGCTGCCCTTCACTACCCAAGGGAGTCTCAGAGCGGCTTACAAATTCCTTTCCTTTCCCCTCCCCACAACAGACCCCTGTGCAGTAGGTGGGGCTGAGAGAGCTCTTTCCAGAACTGTCCTTAAGAGAACAGCTCTGACAGAACTATAGCTTGCTCAAGGCCATCCAGCAGCTGCAAAGGGAGGAGTGGGGAATCAAACCAAGTTCTCCCAGATTAGAGTCCACGCACTTAACCACTACACCAAACTGCAGGTAACCATTGTGGTTCAAAGCAAAAGCTAAAAACAAAAGCCAATTCATATCTTCTGTTAGGATCCTCACAAACTTCGTGTGGCAAAGTGGGGGTCTGCGGAGAGAAGTTTGCAAAAACCGGCCCCCTCTTCCACCAACATAACTGCCTTTCTGCTGGAGCAGATTTGGACTCAACCCACTCTCTTTAAAAACTCCCAAGGACCTTCACCATTGTGCCATTTTTCAGTGTGAGCTGGAAATGTTCTAAGATCTAGCTAGTGGCCTCCAAAGTTCACTTTCACACTATGAGGCCTGTGTAAGGTGTTCCTGAAGTAGTTCCATCAGCCAGGTCAGAGACTCATGGTTCACTTCCCTCTTTCATGTCTCCTTTTCATCTTTCCTGTCCTTTTGGCCTTCCTGGGGAATGTAGACTGCCCACTATCTACTGATGTTCAGTACAGCCAGAGAGAGGGAAAGCAGGACTCAGCTTCTGAATGGAACGGCAGCATGCGTACAGCATGGAAGTCCACTGGTTTATGTGAAAAACTGAGTCAAAAAATAGGTCCAGTACTCCTTAGTTCTGCATTCATAACACATTGTGAATATACCACCTGCTTCTCCAAAGTTACATAACCAGAAGAGGTCGAGTACAAAATGAATGAAGAGAATAAGCCGCTCTGTTTGCTTTCTCCAACTCACAGTTGAAAGACATCATGAATTTGTTGGTGGGGGAGGAAGAAAGACAGTGACTGTGATTCAAAGAATTGCATCTGTGGCTGAAACGGGTTGCCACATTCCAGTGACCCAAATCCGGGATCCTAATTTGCATATGATGCAAATCAAGCACATTCATGACTATATTGTCTACTAGTTCATTTATGTCTTATGTCAGTTATAAACTCGGCCTGGTTAGCAACCTTCAGATATAGAACCCAATTATTATTTATTAAGGATCAGAACAATTTTCTTTATAGTTTATTGATGGATCCACATATCAAATCCTGGTTCAATAGACAAGAAATTAGCCCTTGTGGGATTCTCAATTCCCTTTTAAAAACCGTTGGGACCAACTAAAGAGATTTTAGCAATTAACACTGGGGTGAAGAATATAGATTTTCAAGATAAGCTGCCCAAAGCTTGTGGAGGGTATTCTCCCCTTCTCTTCAACTTGGTCCCGATGTTTGGTGTAGTGGTTAAGTGTGCGGGCTTTAATCTGGGAGAACCGGGTTTGATTCCCCCTCCTCCATTTGCAGCTGCTGGATGACCTTGGGGAAGCCATAGTTCTGTCAGAGCTGTCGTTGAAAGAGCAGTTCTCTCAGAGCTCTCTCAGCCCCACCTGCCTCACAGGGTGTCTGTTACGAGGAAGTGAAGGGAAAGGAGTCTGTAAACCACTCTGAGACTTTGAGTGAAGGGCAGGGTATAAATCCAGTCTCTTCTTCTTCTCTTCTTCTTCCTCACCAGTGTGCACGCTATTTATCAATATTAAATTAAATGTTCCAAAATATCACCAGGCATTTACCTTGGCATGCTTTAATGTGCTTCCTTCAGCACTGTTGCTTTGAAGATATCAAAATATTCCCTTCAGTTGTAAATTTTGCCCCATTTCTGATAATCTGGTTGAGATGCTGGAGCATGTGTTATTAAACTGTTGATTTCACAGCCAAGGCCGTATATAGAACTTCTGGAACCAGTATTGGTCAATAATAAATTGTCCTCAAATCAGAGGAAGCTCAAGATTTTATTGATGGGCGTCAACCCAAGTATTATGGTCCCTATTGCCAAGTGTTTGTTTACTGCTATGACAATATTGGTAGAGAAGTATTGACAATATTGTTAGAGAAAAATAGTCAAAATACTTAAATATTCAGAGTATGCTCTAGAGCCATCCTTTCTGAGCTAAGACAAAAATGTGTGAGCCGGAGGGTTAAAAACTGTGAGCTAGTTTACACCAGCTCAGCTTAGAGGGAACACTGGTCGTAAGTCCATTGTTCCTTTCAGATACCGCACCATTTTCTTTATTGCACTCCAACCATGGTGATTAGGCGAACTCACTTTTCTGCATAAAATGCCAACTACCACTGTGATATCTGGCCTCGTGGTTTTGCTCAGGTAGAGAAGTTTTCCAGCTGCTTCCCTGTATACTGCAATGTCTTTGAGTGGTTTTCTATCCTTTTCCTTTAGATATCCAGGTTCAAGTGGTATAGATGATTCTTTGCAGTTCTTCATACCAACAGATTATACAAAGTCCATAATCTCTCATTTTTGGCATAGAAGAAAAGTTCCATCCTCGAGTCTCTCAGTTTGCATTCCGAGGTAGTGTTGTACATCTCCTAGCTGTTTGACTTCCACTTCTTTATTCAATCCATCAGCTATTTCTTTGATATCTTTTCTGTTTTGACAAGCCATGATCAAGTTGTCAACATAAACAAGAACATACTGGTATTGTCCTCTTTGAACCCTAGCGTAATTCCAGGAATGCTGGCAACCTTGTGAGGGGAGCTGAGCAGGACTGAGTGAAAAAGCTAGCCAGATCCGACCCTATGGACAGATGAGTCAGAAGGTGTCCCACAGTGCTTCTAAGATTGTACCTTAGCTGCTGGTATTCCTTCATCTCCCATGGCTTGGCATCTACTCAGAGAGGAGGTGGATTCAGATGGCCCTCCTGGTTGCAGGGCTGCCAACATCCAGGTAGGCCCTGGAACCCCATTGGAATTACAGTTGGTAGCCAAACTTCAGAAAATGGCAGCTTTGGAGGGTGGACTCTATGGCACTGTATCCCTGCTGGGCTCCTTTCCTCCCCAAACTTCAGAAATTTCCTAACCTGGAGTTAGCAACCCTAGCTGGCTGGACATAGTAAACCCATTATGAGGGTTTCCCCCTCCTTTCAGCATGGAAAGTTGGGAACTGGCAGTGTGAATTTTTTGATACATCTCACTTGTGATGGGACTGTGGTTTCAGGAAAACCTTGAAGACCAAATTAACCTATGCAATAGCGAACAAGATCTTTGAATAAGCATATTACTAGGGCTGCCAGCTCCAGGTTAGGACATGCTTGGCATTTTGGGGAAGGGGAGTCTGAGGAGGGTGGGGTTTGAGGAGTGGAAGTACTCCATAGGGGTATAGTGCCACAGAGTCTACCTTCCAGAGCAGCCATTTTCTCCAGGTGAACTGATCTATCGCCCGGGAATCAGTTATATTCCCAGGAGATCTCCAGCTGCCAGCTGGAAATTGGCAACCTTCATCAACATAAATGATAGAGGCTTTCTTTTGTGTATATCTGAAGTCCTGTTACCAAATGTTTGTGGAGGAATGGAAGGTTGTAACTCTCTCTCACTGCTGGAAGCAATTATTCTTAATAATAGTTCTCACAGTCAGATATTTGACTGGTAAATGGTGTTCTGCAATTTGAGATCTAGCCAAATTTGTGGGAACTGCAGATGTATCTTTGCAGTATTCTTGCTGCTCCAAGCAACACTGTCCTCTGGAGCTGAGCTGGTGTTATTTTCTCAATGACCAGAATGTCAGAGTGTTTCTTGAGACTTCCAGGCACTGCTCCAATGACAACTGGCACAATGGTAACCTTCTTCTCCCAGAGGTGCTCTAACTCTATTTGTATGTCTTGGTATTTCATGATCTGCTCCTGCCTGTTCTTTTCTGTTCTGCTGTCTCCTGGGATTGCAGTACCAATTCTGATATCGGGGTGTTATGCTCCAGTGTTTATCTGTTTGTATTCAGAAGTCCCAAAGAATCTTTGTTTCATCTTTCTCCATGACCTATGCCTGGTTTGTGCTCCCATGAATTTCTCGCTGATGGTAAGCCATACTTCTTGCAAAGACTCCAGTGCAACAGAACTGGAACTCTATTATCGTTATGAAACTTTGGAAGGCCTTTTAAAAATGAAGCTCTTGAACCTTGACAAGGTTCAGCTTTCCCTTGCTCAAAGCCTTGCTTCTGTAATAGTCCAGTAATTTTGTCATACCAGGCCTTTGCTCCTTGCTTTAGCCCACAGAGTCCTTTGTTGAGTCTGTAGATATAATCCTCTTGTCCTTTGACTTTAAAACCTTCAGGTTGTTCCATATAAATTTCCTCAGTTCTTCATTGAGAAATGAAGTTTTTACATCAAGATGCTCTACTATCATGTCTCTTGATGCTGCAACACTAAGAAGTGTTCTGAACGTTGCTTGGTAACTGGAGCAAAAGCTTCAAAGTAGTCAGTCCCATATTCTTGTGAACAGCCTTTAGCTACTAGGCGTGCTTTGTATAGCTCCACAGTTCCATCTTCTTTGTGCTTGATCTTGAATACCCATTTGCATCCAACAGGCTTTCTGCCTTGAGGTAGTTTAGTAAGAGTCCAAGCTTCTTTCTCGTATATGGATAGTATTTCCTGTTCCATAGCTTCAAGCCATCTGTCTCTTTCACTTGCAGGTAAGTTGCATATCTCTTTCCAGTTCTTAGGTTCTTTTGCAGATTGTACAGTTTCACAAAATCCATATTTCTTTGCTGGTTGCCCTTTAGTGCTCCTTTCTGATCATCTCACACTGGTTGTGGGTTCTGTCATGGGTTCTGCTGCCTCCTCTGGTGCGGTTCCCAGTTCCCCTTCTGTTCCGGTAATTTCCTCAAAAGGTGGACCTGCCGGTTCCATGGTGGTCACCACAGGTAACCATGCAACAAACTCTTCATCATTATAATCATCAGAAAGTCTAAAAGCATAGTCTCCGTTGTCTCCCTTTGCAAACTTGCTTCTAGGCTGTGTCTTTGTTCTAAAGCCTCTGTTATAATTTCCTCTTCCACTGGGTGTCTACCTTTTACTCTGAACATTTGCTCCAGTGGTCCTGTGTTCCCTGGATCCACCTTTAGGCTCATAGTCTCTGGCATCTTTAGATTCACAGAATTTGGCCATATGAGGCCATTTACATATAAAACATTCAATTTTCCTTTTAAATCTGTGCCTATGTTCCAAACTTAGACAAAGCATCCCTGTCATACCTTGAATCATATTCCTCCTTTAAGGACATCAATAAGTTTTCAAGTTTTAAATCCTTCTGGTGCCTTAAACTCACAGCCAAAGATTTATATGAGGCTGGCAAACCCCAAAGAATTGCAGAAATCATATCTATTTCATCTGATGTCTATCCCAATTCCTTCAGCTGATTGTAAATGCCCATTAGTTTACTCAGCTGCTTAGGCAAAGAGTACCCTTCTTTTACTTTAAAATCAAAGATCTGCCCTTTCAAGGAATAAATCTTACTGGTAGTTTGCCCTCCATATTTCTCTTTCAAGTATTTAATCATCACCTTGGAGGTCTGAATTGTGTACAAATCAGGGACTTCATGGCAATTCACATACCCAAGTATTAAGCCTTTGGCAAACCCATCTTGCATTTTAAAAACAGTTCTCTCTGGCTCATTTGCTGGGAATTCTGCTGTTAAAACGTGTTCAGTGTTCTGAGCTTGTAGTCTCATCTTGAGATAGCCTTCCCACCAGTTAAAGTTGTGTGGGGTTAATTTTAATGAAGCCAGTTCACCCGAGGGAGTATGGAACATACTTACAGATTTCCTTTTAGTGTTTGTAGAAGATGAATTAGATTCAGTGTTCATATTTGCTGGCTGTAGCAAGAACTTTCAGGGTTAAAATCCTTTCCTCTGAGCTGGGAGCAGGCAGACTTCAAACACAGGCTCAGCTGGCTCTCCTCTTGTCAGCCCTCCTCCGTTGGGGCTGGGGTAGGGATCACAGGAGACCTACAAAATAAGAACATATCCTAAGAGCTACATTTTGCATCTTACTCTTTACAAGGCATGGTGAGAACAGAATGGAGAATCTCTCCTTCTTCTTGACCCCTAGAAGGATGTCACCTGAACACAGTAACCAATCAGTACAGCAATACCCCTTTACTTTCCCGGGCTTTTCTTACATTGGCTGCCTGCCAGGTTTCCCTTCCAAGTCAGTCTAAACAGTAGCACTGAAGGTAAGAAAGTTGACCCTATAATGACTGGAATGTCAGATCTTGCTAACACACACATTTCCAACAAAAATGACCTGAATTAATGTCCCATTTGTAAATGTTATATTTTAAAATGTTTAATTTGTGGTTATGGATCTGGATGAATTTTGTAATTGGGATTCTTGTGGGTTATTAATCATTGTTTTTATACTGCTTGTAAGGCCACAATAAAGTCTATTCCTACGCCTCCTATGAGTAGTAGTTTGTTGGCATCTGTTCCAAGGCAAATGCCACAAAATGTTGGGAAGGATCCAGTGGACACGCCTGTGTCAAAACATGCCAGGGGTTCACTCACCCCCCCCCACACACACACCTATTAAGAAGTGACGTAGCAAACACTGGATGTGAAGTCACTCTTGTTGATGAATCCAGGTTCAGCAATCTCACACTGTAATCTCCCTTTGAAGCTTCTCTGTAGGACAACTGCAATGAAGGAGGTAAGTGATGGAATGCCCATGACAATTAAAATGCTCTCCCACTGGTTTCTGAGTATTGTAATTTTTAATGTCAGATTTATGTCCATTTATTCTTTTGCATGTTGGTGTGTGTGTATACAAGTGTGTGTGTGGATACACACACACACACACACACACACACACACACACACACACACACACTAAAGGCCTATGAAATTTCACAAGAAGGTGGTTGTTATGAGTAAGGGGTCTCCAGCTCTTTCTCTTCTCATTACCATTCCCCACCTGTATATTTAGTTATTATATTTCTCTGCCACCAGCCTGAGCATGGAACAACTCAAAGAAACAGTACAAGATTGGAAAACATGGCCCATAGAATCTCAAAGAGCTGAACATGACTGAATGGCTAACAACATTTCTCTGCTGCCTCTTCCAAGTACTGCTTGCCGCAGCTTACAGTATGAAAACACGAGCCATTAAAACACCACCTACCTCTACCCTTCCAAATTTGTTTTGTGCCTCACTTAGGACTTTTTCCATAGCTGGAGATGCTGGGGAGTGAACTTGGGACCTTCTGCATGTCGAGCAGATGCTCTACTACTGAGGCACAGCCCCTCCCCATGGCCTCAGCCCCTCCCCAGCAGGCCACATTCTCAGTTTCCACCTCCATCCACCCAGCACTTCTATGCTATGTCTGATGCTTCACTTTCCCCCCCTTCTCCAAGGCAGTTCCTAAACTGGAGTATAAGAAGGGTTGCCAGCCTCCAGATGGGACCTGGAGACCTCCCGCTATTACAGTTGCTTTCCAAATGACAGTGATCAGTTCCCCTGGAGAAAATGGCTGCTTTGGAGGATGGATTCTAAGGCATTTTACCCTGCTGAGTTCCCTCCCCTCCCCTCCCCAAACCCCACCTTCCCCACCTTCCCCAAAATCTCCAGGAATTTCCCTACCCAGAGCTGACAATCCTAGGTGTAAGTGATGAGTTAATCAATCAATCAGAACCTTTATTGGCATATCAACAGAACAGACACCAGCAGCAGGGAGACACGGATACGTCCTTCACCCTTGCAACTGAAACAATCTTCTCCGCTTAGAGGCCCAACAGAGGAATTCAGCTATAAATTCAATGATCTCAGATTTACAGGAAGATAATAATGAAATGATCTTATAGTCTTTGCCCCACATGGCTTTGATAAAGAGGTTCTCGAAAAACAGCACAAATATCACAGTAAAAGGAACAATACTGGAGAACATGTTCAATACTTTCAAACTTCCCCAAGCCACAGGCACAAAACTTAGAAGAGTATGGGATTTTCTTAAACCTCCTGTACAATACAGCAGTAGGGAGAACATGAAAATGAGCTAACATGACTGCTCTCTGCAAATCAGGGGTTGTCAGACAAGCAAAATATTCAGGCAGAGAACCCTTAGAGGGCATCCCCCACCTCAGAGGTGAGCATCTACCAGAGGCAAGACTTCTAAGCTCCTGCATTCCAATATCAACAAATCTTTGCTTATTCAAAACAAATGCAGTCCTCTCTGGAAGGCATACTATGTCATCAAAATTAAGCCCAATTACAGAAATCCCCCCCCCCATTAAGGTCACCCATGCAGATGTTTGTGCTTCAGAGAGCATGTGCGCAATAAGACTATTAGGACTACACCCAAAGTGAATACATAACCAAAACTTAATTGTTGTAATCCAAGCTCTGGTAGTGATGAGTTAAATGCGTACCCCCTTTTCTTCCCAAAGCTAGGTCCTAGGTTGGAGAAGGCCATGCATATTTAGCAGACTTCCTCCACTCCTATAATCTCAGACGCCCTCCCTTTTTGATGCCTAGTCTGAATTTGACAGATTCTAGAGCATGGCAAGAGAGACCAAATGTGGGGAAGTGGCTATACTTAGATCTGTACAGACAGATAATTTCAAGGGACCACGGCTCTCGCTGTGGCCCTTTTGTGCACATGAATGGTCTCTCTGAATACACTTCCAAAAAAGCACCCCCCCACACACACACAGTGTTCATTCATGCCTGCTGTTCACATTGTTGAGCTCTCAGTCTGATTACTGAAGGGTTATGCAAATGATATGCAAGATATGGGTTTTAATCCATTATTTTTCACCACTGATTTCTATCTCATCTGTGCAACACGCTAATGAGTTTTCCAGCAAACACATTCATTGCAGAGTAGTTTAATGTGATGTCAGCGCTAATGTTCTTTTGCCTTGGTGAAATGTCTTCAAAGATCTGTTAACTGTGAACCGGTCTCCTTCTGAGCAAATTTCCCCGAATTAAATATGTAAATCCTCTTTTAATCTGTCACCAGCTCTAAAAAGCCCATGATATAAATTCCCTCCATATCAAGTAACCAGACTTCCCTTCCATCTCACTTACCCCGTCCAAAGAATGGAGGGGGGGGCAGACTCCAGGCCAAGTAATACAGCCAGACACCTAATAGGATTAGCAAAGCCTTCTTCTTAGACATCACTCCGATGGAGGCCAGGGGTCGCCTCACCACAAAATACCTGTCCAGAGCTATCACCATGAGCGTGATCATGGAAGCGATGCCGGAAAGGGCACCGCTGGAAGCGTGTAGCTCGCAACCTTTTATCTTCTTCTTTTCAGAAAGTGCAGATGAGAATCAGCACACGGATTTAAGAAGTACATCGATTCCCTTGCATTATTTATCCATTTATCTTATTCCTTTGGTTTCTTTCCCATCTTTTCTACCCCTGGGCATTTGACTCACCTTGCAAACTAGCTAATGAAAACAGACACATTCTGAGATTAAGAGCAAAAAGCAAAGCCTAAACATTCAAAGCATAAAAGGCATCTTGATTTAGGGTTGCCAGCCACCACATAGGCCTGGAGATCTCCTGGAATCACAACTGATCTCTTGACTACAGAGATCACTCCCCCTGGAGGAAATGGCCACTTTTGAGTGTGGACACTAAGGCATTATACCCCATTGAGGCCCCTCCCACTACCACACCCTGTCCTACCCAGGCTTCACCCCAAATCTCCTGGAATTTTCCAACCCAAAGTTGGCAACCATAATCTTGAGGCAATTACAGTGGCAGGCAGGTGACCCACAAGAGTGCCATGTGACTCAGCCACAGGGTTAGATAACATACAAGAGCCCCATGGATATAAGGTTGACTGATAGACACATGGAGCTGCCCTTTACTTAGTCAGGCTATTGGTCTACCAAAGTCAGTATTGTCTGCTCAGACTGGCAGGGTCTCAGATGGTTGTCTTTTACATTATGTACGACTGGACTGAACCTGGGACCTTCAGCGTACAAAGCAGATGTTCTGATACTGAGCCAGGACCCCTACGCAAGAAACATGGATTTTAACAGGGAGCAAAGCTAGGTGGGAGGAGAGACCTGCCACATTAGTGAAAGTACGGGTGCCAATTTTAAGCTGGGAAATTACAGAATTACAGCCACTCTCCAAGCAACAAAGAACTGTTCCCCTGGAGAAAATGGCTGCTTTAGAGGGTGGATGCAGTGACATTAGACCTCACTGTAGCCCCTCCCCAAACTCTGCCTTATCCACCCTCAAATCTCCAGGGATATCTCTGCCTGGAGCTGGCAACCCTACTGTGGAGAGCTGAACTGAATCTAAATCCCAGAAGTAATTTAGAGAGGAGCCCCCCCCCACCATGAATTGGAACTGAAATGAGTGTTGCCAACTCCAGGTGGTGACATTCCTGGAAATTTGGGGGTGGAACCAAGAGAGGGCAGGGTTTGAGGAGAGGAAGCACCTCAGTGTGGTATAATGCCATAGAACCCACCCTCCAAAGCAGCCATTTTCTCAAGGGGAACCAATACCCATTGTCTAGAGATCAGTTGTAATTTCAGGAAACCTCCTAGGGATACGAGCCTTCAGGTTGGACCTGGGAATCCCCCGGAATTACAGCTCATCTCCAGACTACAGAGATCGGTTCCCCTGGAGAAAATGGATGCTTTAGAGGGTAGACTCTATGGCTTTGTACCCCACTGAGGTCCCTGTTCTCTCCAGGCTCCACCCCCAAATCTCCAGGAGTTTCCCAACCTGGATTTGGCAACCCTAGCCCCTGATCCCTTGCCAGCAACCCTGAGAACATGAACCAAGCAACTTAAATAAAAAGTGGTAACCAGTTGAAAAGAAGTAGTTCAACTATCAGGTACCCAGGAGATTCTTTGGAGGATGGGGAAGGCTTCTGTCTGTCCTAGTTACATTTGAACAGATAATGAGCCATCTGATAAGAACGAACAGGGGGAAATGGTAGGCCAGGCCAGGACTAGGCCTTGTAGTGCTCCTGGGGCTCAAGTAGAGGCAAAGTGTTGTCCAGCACCAAGGCCTCAGTGACACGTGGAGGATTCTGAACTGAGTCTCAGTTTCCTGGGCATGGGAGTTCCTCCTTGCTGCTGTTCCACCACATCTAAATGGTAAGTTTTTAGAATTTTCTTGCCATTTTCTTGAAAGAAAAGATAATGGTGGGGGAGATGATATCAAGGAGGAGGGATGAGGAGAAGAAGGAGCTCAGTTTCTAAAGAGGAGTAATATGGGGTTTAACTGTTTTAAACTGGTCTATAACCACTGTTATTTTATCCAAGGGTGGGCAGGCCTAAAGCAGGGGTGTCAAAAATATGGCCCATGGGCCAGATGTTGCCCCTGCAAAGCTGCTATCTGGCCCATGAGCAACTGGCTCTCTGCTGCTTCCTGTTTCCTGCATCACAGCTCCTGTTGCCCAGTCTCTCCTATTTCCTGGTTTGCAGAGTAGAGAAAGAAAGTCAAGCCTCCCTTCTCTCAATTGGGTGAGGGCTCCTCCCCCTCCTCTTCCAGAGGGGGATGGAGAGGAAAAGAGCCAGAGAGAGAGATCTTGGAGAGATCCCCCCATCCTCGTTCTAACAGATGGGGGGGGGGGAGAAGCCTAATAGCACAGCTTTCATTCTTTATTAGTGAAAGGGAGCAAGAGTCCAGCAGCACCTTAATGACTAACAAATTTTGTGGCAGGGCACGAGCTTTCATAAGTCACTGCTCACTTCTTCATATACAGCTAGAATGCGAGTCCATCTGTCTTTATATCTTGGAGAGTGAAATGATTTCAGGCCCCAAATGACAATAGCAGGCATTAGTAAAGAAAGCTAGGTCTCAATTCAGTTGAGGAGGATGTATTTTCTTGAGCTTGATTATCAGTTGCAATTCAGCAGTCTTTCTTTCCAATCTCCCTTTGAAATTCATTTGTAAGAGAACTGCTACTCTTAGGTCAACAACTGAATGTCCTGGAAGGTTAAAATTTCCCCCCACTGGTTTTTGAACATTCTGGTTTCTAATAGCAGTAAGAGTCCAGTAGCACCTTAGAGACTAACAAAATTTGTGGCAGGAGATGAGCTTTCATGAGTCACTGCTCATTTCTGCAGACTTATTTCCATTTATTCTTTGCATCCTCCTGGACTGAATCCTCCTGTACCAAATTGAGACTAGGTTTCCTATCTCATTACCAGTGCTGATACCTCCACGCCTACTACCCCTCTGCATATCATACCCAATCCAATCATGCCTATTATTGCCATCAGCATCTGAAATCAGCTTTATAAAGTTTATATCTCTGGTACAGTGTCAAAGTCCTGCAACAATCAGCTTCAACAACGTTTTTAAAAAAGGTTTGTGTTTATTGAAAGCAGTATAGAGCAAGTCATCTGGTTACACATCAGGGTACAAACTGGGGTATGAGTGGGAAAAGGAAAAGATATACAGAATTCAAGGGGAACCCCTGGTACTTATGAACCAATAAGCGAAGCAATAAAGCGTGCCTAGAATAATGTACTCAGGTTCTCAGCTGAGGCGGCCGGGCCTAGCTTCAAGGACACTTGCAGTAACCCTAAGATAAGACAGTGTGTGAGAATCAGAAGCAACATTCCAGAGGGATGAGGACAGCAATGGTTCTGCAGCCTGCTCACCCTCCACCTTCCACGGTAGCATAACTGACATACAGAATGCTGACCAAGTAGCTCTATATGTAAATAATAAAAGCAAAGTAACTTGTTATTCATGTGGAAAACAGGGACATATTAAAAAGGACTGCAATGCTTTTGAAAAGGGTGCCCCTCCAAGACAAATAAAAAAGGAGAATTTGAAACAGCCACCCCTGAAGAAGAGTTTCATATTAAAAGTAATATATGGTTCTTAGATAGTGCATGCTCAGTGCATGAGTGCACACAGAGACGTTTATGAAACTCTAATGTGAGCTCTGTCCTGCTAACTCCTGGCCCTGCCCCTCTCTGCCATTGTCCCAGGGATGCTGAGGTCTCAGAATTGGGAGGGCTTGGGGTTGTTTCCTCCTTTTTAGCCTACTTCCTGTCACAGTCACTCTTCTCACTTGTGCAGACCTCTGACCAAACAATGGTCAACCTCAGCTGCTTGTCCCTTTTTATCCTCCCCCCAATCTGTTTGTGCCTCCCCCCCCTTCCTTTTCTTGTGATTGTGTGGTGGATTCTCTTGTCTGTTCCCTCTCCTCCTCTTCTTTCCTGAGCCCTCCTTTTAAACCCTCTCCCCCTTCTCTTGTGCCCACCTGCCTTCCCTGGTATATGTGGGTGTGGCTGTGCTCAGCACCTTCTCCCTCCTTTCCTAGTGTTCCTGTTCTTGCCAAAGGTAAGTTAACTCTGTTCTCCCTTCCCCTTTCTCCTCCTTCCCTCACCTGAGGCCAGCTGTGGGAAGACTCCTGCTTTGGGGCCTCAGGAGTCCTGCCCTGTATCCCTTATGGTTGCCAGGGCATGCTCCACAGGTCCCCATGAGGTAAGTCACCATTTCTTGGTGGTGGTGGTGGTGGTTGGGAGGGCTTCAGCCGGGTGGCTTCTGTTAGGGTGGCCTTGCTTGCAGCCCTGTTGGCCCCACCTCCACTGGAGGCTTCCCAGGCAGCTGGGAGGGCCCTTGTTGGGGCAGCATCTCTTGAAGTCCCACTGGTCTCATCCACGATACTTCCAGCTTGGGAAGCAGTGGCCCCACCATCTTGGGACACCATGGCCTCATTGGCCTGGGATGCTGCAGCCCTGTTGGCCTGGGAAAGTTCAAGGCCAGACATCTAAATGAAGAAAAAAGAGAGACACTAAGTGTAGCTGATGGGAGACCTGTTGTGGCAGAAGGGGTAGGATCAGGGACTATAAAATGTAGACTCCCAGATGGACAGGTCAGAGAAATCCTTATTGAGAAATGTCTGTATGTGCCACAACTAGTAAATAACTTGCTTTCAGTAAGAGTTCATGCAAAATAAAAGGAATAGTGACCTTATTTGGGGAAAGATGTCTTATCAAACAAGATGGTAAACTGACTGCAACAGGGAGGATTTATATGCTTTGGACACATGCATACAAAGTGCAAATTTGAATGAAAGTTGCATACATAAGAGATGCTCCAGGTTATGGAACTGAAGGGGCATAGAGATAATTATGCAATTGCTCAACTTGAGAACCAGAATTTAACCAAAGGCATACAAGTAAATGTAAAATTGAAAGGAATTGCATGCATCACATCCAAGCAAAGGGAACAAGACTAAGGCCGAGGATAGACTGGCATTTTGGCCCTATATAGGTCCGCTTTTCAAGCGGATTAAGAGAGCCCGTTCAGACAGCTGCAGCTGCTCAGCGTTGCCGTGCCACACTCACCCGTTCCTGGAGTGCTTTCATCCTGTGTTAAACAGGTACCAGGTGAAACCAGTGTCAAGCCGTTTGGATACATGTTCATCCCGCTTCCTGGCAGTGTGGACGCAAATAAGCTGCACATCAATAGGTGCCAGTAATGTGAACCCACTGATCCAGCTGCTGCACCCATGTGCCTATGCGCTCATGTGCCATGCACCGATGCGTGGCTTGGCAAAACATACCAAAGCTGTGAATGCTCCGTTCTGCCTCCTCCCCGGCATGGTCCCACTTCATTCTACACAGTGTGAATGGACAGCCCCACAACAACTCGGCCTGGGTCTTTTTGCCCCGCTTCCCTTGCACTACAATTTCCTAGTCTGTCCTCGGCCAACATTTCAGCAACAATCATGAACCAAGCCAAACAAGGTGCCCCCTGGAGCTTATTGATAGTGATGGTTGTGGTCCAATGAAAACAGAAACCCCTAGCGGGAACAGATATATTTTTACTTTCATTGATGATTTCTCTAAATATGCAGTTACCTACATAGTCAGGAGGAAGAGTGGAGCATTTGAAAAACTCAAGGCATATGTTGCAATGATGAGCAGCAATTTCCAGAGCAAACCACTGGCAATTCAAGCTGACAGCACAGGAGAATATGTGGGACATGATATTAAAAGGTATTTAACGGAGCAAGGTATTGAACATCTACTCACTGTCCCATATACACCAGAACAAAATGGCATAGCTAAGAGGAAAAACCACTCTCTGACAGAAATGTGCAAATGCATGTTACTAGAAGTAGATCTACCAGAGAAATATTGGGAAGAAGCCATCAATACAGCCACTTATCTGCAAAACAGGCTGTCCACAAAAGGTGCCGAGAACTGTGCCATATGAACTGTGGTATAGGCAGAACCCAGCATGCAACATCTTGGGGTATTTGAGTCCAAAGCATTTGCTTACATTCCCAAAGAAAAGCGGTCCAAGTTGGATTTAAAGGCTGAGCAAGGTATTTTTTATTGGATATTCTTTGGGATGCAAGGGATATAGAGTCCTTGATCCAAAAACACAAATGATATGAATTTGCAACGTAGTCTACATAGACTAAAAGGAAAAAATCTAAAACTACAGAAAAATGGACAGTATAGAATCCTAACCAATGGAAGAAAATAAAATGCATCAGCCAGAAGCAATGGAATCAGCCATCTGGGAACCTACAGTTGATGCACTGGAACAGCCCCAGGAACCAGAAGGGAAGGAGGAACCAGAGGTCAGACAATCAGCTAGATCCAACAACTCTCCTACCCAAACCAGTCCAACTCTTCAAAAATAATCAGGGATGTATAAAATTTGTACCAATCGAAAGAGTTAATTTAAGAACTAAACATATAGATGTAAAATATTGTCTTGTAAAGGACATGAAAAAGGAAGGGCTTATTGAACTAAAATATTGCTCTGCTAAAAACATGATTGCAGATGCTCTTACCAAGCCACTTCCACATGATAAGGTTGAGATTCTACAAAGAAAAATGAATCTTGTGGACTTGTACAGTAGACCCTGAGAAGGGGTGTTGAAATATACAAGATCTATAGGGCACCTACTTGAAAAATATCAGAAGAACAGCCTATGATGGACAGCTCTCCTCTGTTCTATCAGAGTTTATTTCTTCTTTAATAAACTGTTATTTGCTTTAAACAGTTGGTGTTCCAACAGTTCCTCTGCATGCTTAAACTCTGCCAACAAAATTCACACAACATTCATAGCTGCGCGCAAAACATAGGGGCATTTCTACATTCTCATTTTCCTTGCTTGTGTGTTGTTGTTGCTTTGGGACTTTTTTCCCCCCTGTTTCACATGTGTTTTGCTCCCTTTAGGGGTCAATTTGATATCAGATCGGTTTATGCCCAACATGTTTTTCTGCAGATTTAAACTGCAGGTTTTTATGCTGGACACAAACCAAAGTAATATTGAATTAACCACCAGGGGGAGCAAAACATGTGTGGGACAGACCCCCCCCCCCCTTCCAAAGCAACAGGAACTCCCAAGTGAGGAAAATGAGAACGTGGAAAAGCCCTGTCAGACATAAATTGGTGTAATATTGGATCGACCACTAGAAGGAGCAAAACCCATGCGGAATAGGAAAACACCCCCAAAGTAACAGGAACTCCCAAGTGAGGAAAATGAGAATGTGCAGAAGCCCATCATGTCTGAAAGTGGGTTCTAGAAGTTCACTAACATCAAGCTGCATTTATTTATTTCATTTATATCCCACTTTTCTCCCCTGGGAAGACCCAAAGTGGCTCACATCATTCTCCTCTCCTCCATTTTATCCTCACAACAACCCTGTGAGGTAGGTTAGGCTGAGAGAGCGTGACTGGTCCAAAATCACAAAGCGAGCTTCCGTGGCACCAGTGGGGATTCGATCCTGGGTCTTGAAGACACCAGTTCAACACTCGTAATCACAACACCACACTTGCCTTTAGCTTGCATACAAGACAAAGTGCTGAGCATGGCACCGTTCTCACAAAAAAGACCTGATAACGGGGAGAGTGCATTTTGCAATTTTCTCCTAAATAGGCAGTTACAGACTTCAAATCAGTCCATTCAAACTAAATAACGCATTGGACTGACACAAAAACCTTTCTCACCAAAAATCCATCACTAGTTGAAGCTGCCAGGGAAGAAAACTGGGTCCTTGTGTGATGGACATTAGGAAATCAATAACAGCCAGATTGATAATGAACAGGTTGGCAGGTGTCCAAAGGCTCTTGCTCCTGTGTGGGAAGAGAGAATGATAATAGAAACTAGGGAGGCGCATTCAGGATAAATCGAGCTGAATAAATACCCGAAAAAATATCTTATTGGTAATTTTGGGGTATTATGTAAGCTAAATATAGATCGGATCTCTGATTGGTATTTGGCTACCAATATAGCTGAGCCCAAAATAGGCTGATTTTATTCAGCTTTTATTTGGGTGCTTTCAGCTATACCGAAACCAAGCTGCCCACCATTTCAGCGTTCCCTTTCGCTTCCCCCTGCTCTGGAGTGGGGGGAGGGAGCGAAACGGAGAGGTTTAATGGTGTCCTCCCATTTAAACCAAACAGCTGGTGGTTTCCTCCCATTTAAACCAAAGACCTGCCATGCTGTTCGGATTAAATGGGAGAAAGCCATTTCAAGCACTCCCTTTCGCTTCCCCCTGCTCTGGAGGAACCCTCGGCGGTGGCAGCACAGACCCCAGCTGAGTGGGTGCAGCCTAACTTGGCCTGCGGCAAGACCCAGCCTGCCACTTCCGACTCCACACTGCCCTGATCCTGGACCCCATGCAGCGATGACAAATCACCTCTGGGGCTTCATGGCGTCAGCCCTGATACCAGGTGCGGGGCTGGCAGGTAGAGGTCCCAAGGAGAGAGCCGGAGTTGTGGGCAGCGGCAGGACAGGAGACAAACCACACAAGCCCTGGGTTGGGGGAAAATGTATGGGGGGAGGAAGGGAAGGCTAGCTAAATGATCCATCCCTTTCCAGCACAAGCCTCAGTCGAGAGAATGGGACAAATGCAGGAATGCCTGGCGCCTGGGCCCTTGCCAGACACACCCACAGCGGAGCTTGGAGGAATGCGCAGGGAAGGCGAGGGAGGCAGTGCTTGGCTTGTAAAAAGGCCTCTTTCACTAGCCAATGGGAAGGTTGAAGTAATGGTGGGTCAAGGGTAGGAACCCCTCAAGGATCAGGAGGAGGGAGGAGGAAGGAAGCATGGAAGCATAAGAGGCGCTAAAGACACTGAGGACGGGGAGGAGAGATGGCTGGTGACTGAGAAAGAGAAAGCGAGAGGGTGGAACTCAGGTCCAGTGACAGGTGCTGGAGGAGGTGACATAACCCCGCAGCCTTCTTTCTGAGGCCTGAGCAGCCCCTCGTTGCACTCCTCAGCATGGCAGAAGGCAGAGGCCCCAGGGACCCAAACGCGCAGCATCATACTCCCATTTAAACCGAACTGCTGATGGGTGGACCCACTTCACTGTTCGGTTTATGGAAGGAAGCCATTTCAGTGCTCCCTCTCGCCCCTTCCCCCCCTCCGCTCCAAGAGCAGGGGGAGCAAAACAGAGGGGTTTAGGGGATTGAGTATCCATTATACCCTATGGAACCAAATAAATTCAGCAATACCGATTATTTCCTGAATCCCAATATCATACCGATATTGGGATTTAGGGATATCGGTATATACCGATATTTTTTGGGTTTGATATACCCGAACCAGAAAACTACCTTTGTGTGACACCTCTAAGAGAAACCCTTGAAGGGAGTGGCTACTGGGGGGAGGGTGCCTTCAGCTTTCATAGCGTCACTTGGATCAAAGCAGAATAACAACAAGAAGCTGTATTGATTTTGGCTTCTCCTGGGAAGAGTCCTAAAGCCATGATCCTCAACATGTGACTGGGCATGCTGGGTCACATCATGGATCTGTCCTGTCTATCAACAGCATCCTGGGTAAGGCCTCACATAAATCTGGCCTTTGTTGTGAACTCTAAGCTTCTGGTTGTTAAACGGCCTCTTGAAAAACGATAATGCTTAGCGTCTGTGCCCCATTTTAGAGTGTTTAAAGTTCCTCATGGATATTCTTGTAGTCATCCTTCCAGCAAAGAGGGTCAGTAGGGCTCCATGATGGCACTGTCTATCAGAAAGGTTTTTCACCCAGTGATGAAGCAGATGTCTTGAGCCATAGCACTGCCTATGCATATGGTTGCCAGCCCAGTGCTGGCAACCCCTGGGAAACCAGTGGAGTGTGTGTGTTGAGTCATAACAAATAGTGTTGGACCAACAGGGGCGTAGAGTTTTGGAAATCCCAGGGGGGCGGGGGCTCCTTAGTGTGCACGCGCTGGGATGATGTTCTCCCCCCCCCCTCCGGGAAACCGCCCTGCCTCCCCGGGCCCTTCCGAGGCCCGCCAGCCACTGCTGCTGGTGCCTCTCCCCCCCCCACCACCCCTTCCCTCTCCCTCTCCAGCAGCAGTCACCGGGCCTCGGAAGGACCCGGGGAAGCGTGGAGGCAGGCACTCCATTTTCCCGGGGGTGGCTGAGCCCCCCCCCCGGGAAATTTCGGGGGTGGCTCAAGCCCTCAAGCCCCCCCGTACTCTACGCCTATGTGCACCAATGCTGCCCCGTCACTTCTGGTGTGAACTCAAAAATGACGGTGCAGCATTGGTGTGACACCTATTCCGTGCCCCCCATTTTGCTCTATCAGGCCCCAGTGGGAATGACAGGGTATTAGCCTACCTAATACCTGTGTGCCTTTCCTTATGGTTTTGATTAATTTAAAATATTTATATGCTCTGTTGCTGTCCAATTATGGCCCTGAAACAAACTTTTATAAACAGTACACACACACACACAGAGTATATATATTGCTGGGATGGATGGATAGCTGGATAGATAGACAGATGGATAGATGATGTTCTGAAAATTCGGTAGGGCTACCAGGGATGGGTGACTTGGATGGCCCAAGAGAGACTGATCTCATCAGATCTCAAAAGCTAAGCAGGGTCATCCCCGGTTAGTACTTGGATGGGAGACCACCGAGGAAGTCCAGGGTGATGAGCAAGAGGCAGGCAATGGCAGATCACCTCTGAACATCTCTTGCCTTGAAAATCCTACAGGGTCGCCATGAGTTGGCTGCAACTTGATGGCACTTTCCACCACCATGGTTCTCTCAGAGCTCTCTCAGCCCCACCTACCTCACAGGGTGTCTGTTGTGGGGAGAGGAAGGGACGGAGATTGTAGGCTGCTCTGGGACTCCGAGTGAAGGATGGGGTATAAATCCAGTCTCCTCTTCCTCCTCCTCCTCTTCTTCTTTGTCTTCTGGCATGGGAGGTGTGGGATAAAGAACAGCATTTGTGAATCTGGTTCAAAGGCTGCTTATTAGCTGTCCTGGCATAATATAGTAACAGCCCTATGCTAGCCAGGTTACCCCATCTTGCCATGCCACCACTTCATAGGCTACAACGTCATGGCATGTTCTGGTGTGAACCCAAAAACGATGTGCCTGGATCACCTGCTGTCCGGGGATCAAAACACCTCCAGCCCTCTCTGCTCATGTCACCTCTGTGTTAATTCCTGTGCCTTGTAACTTGCTTGACTTACCGCAAAAAGGGTGTTGTTGCATTATGATTAGGCAACAGCTGTTGTAATGAGATCAGCGCAGTTTGTTGCATTACACCAAGGTGGTGCCAAGGTGGTGCCCAAGGGTGTCATGGCACCTCCCAGTACTTCCCTTGGCACCCGCTGAGCATTTCAGAAAGTGAGCGGGCCCATTGTAAGGCTGAGCTTGTTATTGGCTACCCTCATTCAAATAAAGAGGTTTTCCTCTGGAGGATCAAGAGGACTGAGACGTGCCTGGTGTTTTCTAAGTCAGTATGTGGTTACATTCCCCATTCAGGCTTTCCTTCTTCCCAGGAGGGGGGGGGGGGGGCAGGGAATTCTATTTGGTTGCACCTCCTTTGGAAGCTGTTTTTATTGGGTTAAATGTTGTGTGTGTGTGTGTGTGTGTGTGTGTATAATTTGCCCTGGAAGCTCAGAAGCTTTACATAGTATCCCCGATCCTCCACATTTCCTGATTAAGGGAAAATGTTGTTCAAACAAATTACAAAGATGATATGACTCCAATGGTAACAAGAGAAAGAAATTCTACGTACAAAAACAGAAGCCCCTCTTGCATGACATATTCATGTAGGTATGTTTAAGTTGTGAAAGAGAGAAGAGACATCCTATATAAGACAAAACAGAAGGCAAGCAAAGGCCAACGAGGCTCAACATATAGACAATGAGAAAGCGGGGCCACGGCCAAGTGTACCTGAATGAGAGAATTCTCTTAACCCTTTCCTTCTCAGATCTTCTTGCATGCAGTTACAATACCACCACAACCTCCACATTTCCCTGCAGGCTCAAAAAGGTTGGGGACCCCCAAGGACATAGACTTTCCGATTTCGGGGAGGGGGGGGCTGGGACTGGGCCGGAGACATCACAGGCCATTGTCTCCAGGGGAGGCTCAGCACATCCTGGAAAAGTTGGGGGGGGGCTCCAGCTCCCCAGCCCCCCTGAAGTTGACGCCTATGGGGACCCCTACATTAGACACACCATTCCAGAGCAGCTTATGGATGTGAAGGCTGAAGACAGGACTTGGGGTGGAGCAGCTTTGAATGGGCTCTCCTTTGACTGGGTACAGCAATACACAGAAGCTGCGCCTTCATTGAAACATCCCCAGTTAAATACCAGCTCCCTGGGTATTCTCAAGCAATGCAGCTAAACTACTGAAGCAGGCTTTGATTGCTAGCACAGTGACACAGTATCTGAATGCTCTGCCCTACTGTTCCCCAATGCCCGTGATTACTAGGAAATTAAAGGAGATTTGCTGTGGATTTTCTCATCTGGGTCACACTGAACTGGAGGGGCATTTTCCACCACTGGCCAGTTTAGTAGCAGCTTCCAAACTTAGGGATTAACAAATGACTTTATATCACCACCAATACTTATTTTCTATCAATTACCAAGAGAAAGAAGAAAAGATTGGATGTATACTCTACCCTTCACTACCCGAAAGAGTCTCAGAGCGATTTACAATCTCCTTTCCCTTCCCCTCCCCACAACAGACACCCTGTGAGGTAGGTGGGGCCGAGAGAGCTCTTTTGAGAACTGCCCTTGAGAGAACAGCTCTGAGAGAACTTGTGGCTGACCCAAGGTCACACCAGCAGCTGCATGTGGAGGAGTGGGGGATCAAACCCTGTTCTCCCAGATTAGAGTCCGCACACTTAACCACTTCATCAAACTGGCTCTGCAAGACCATAGTGTAACTGCCGAAAGACTCTTTCTTTGATTTATCTCTGTAGCAAAAGGACTCAAATGGTGGACCTAATAATTTCACACGGCCGTGAGTTCATCGTAGTCCATGGAATATAGTATAGAGTCAAAATTCTGAGGACTTCCCCTTCATGTTCTGAGTCCAATGATTGCAGGGGATGCATGTGACATTGAGTGGCAGCTTTTCTGCTGGCAGAAGTGGGAGGAGGTTTCACTGTTGACCACTGAGGCGGCTATGATGGGGATTGTGGTCAAAAAGCTATGCAGGGCGGGAGCCGTGCAGGATGGGATAAATAAATAAATAAATTGTGGGAAGGAATCAGGTGAGACTGAGCAGAAAAGCCGGTAGGATCCAACCCACTTGTCTAGTATCTAATTATAGTGTCTAGGCAGTCAAAGTGGACAAGCAGAGAGGCCAATTCCAATAGTATGTTTTATTTTCGGAAACTAAGCAGGGTCGGCCTTGGCTAGTATTTGGAAGGGCGACCTCCGAGGAATACCAGGGCCATGACACAGAGGCAGACAGTGGCAACCCATCTCTGAAACATCTCTTGTCTTAAAAACAAGTCTAGCTCGCCACCTTGTAGTGCATAAAGCTAAAGAGCTAGAACTTGCGGCTACCAGACAATCTTAGGATCTCCTGGCTATTCAACACACAATGCCATACAATAATTAATGAATTAAACAGTCCACAAAGGCACAGTTCTCTAGCTATAGGGTGGTATTCCCACGCCCCCAGGAGATAAATGTCAAAAATCTGGATGAAACAAACATATCTGGGAATCTCATTCCTTCCCAATTAGATTGACTTTTGCTCAGATTTTGAATTCTATAGCTGTGGATGAAACATTGAGTTTAAGGAGCTGTTCCTCTTTGGAGACTTTATGCGAAAGAAAAACTCTTGAAATATCCACACACACACACACGGTCCCTTCTCCCAAGTAAAAATATACAGCAACTTAAGAAACACGAAGAACCCGACTACACAATACATTGTCTTAGTGTCCCCCCCCCCCACTCCCGCCATGTTTGCTATGGCCCTGTTGACTGGACACATTCGGGAGTTTTGTGCTCAGAGCTTAATTCACCGGTGCTTGGGGACCCAATTCAGTTCAAGGCAATGGCACAGGGGGAGAAGGGTTAGGGGCTGTGGCTCAGTGGTAGAGCATCTGCTTGGCATGCAGAAGGTCCCAGGTTCGATCCCCAGCACCTCCAGTTAAAAGGACAAGGCAGTAGGTGATGTTGAGGACCTCTGCCCAAGACCCTGGAGAGCTGCTGCCAGTCTGAGTAGACAATACTGACCTCGATGGACCAAGGGTCTGATTTAGTATAAGGTAGATTCATGTGTTCATGAGCTCTTAGAGTCATGGTCCAGCCTAAAATAGCTTCCAGGAAACACTGTTTGGCACCACAATGGGGCAAATGAGCCAGCTTGTCCAGCAAGGCGGGATACAAATAGAAATAAATAAATAAATGGTTGCTCTCCGGGGCCATTCATACCAGGGAAATGGTGCACAGGGGGTGTAAGCTCCCTCTTCCCATGATCACAATCCAAATCAGGCTCCCACATGCCTGGGAATTAAGTTCTGAGGATGGAACTGCTATTGCATGTCTGGTTGAGAGGACCCATGACAGATATAGGGGAGTGGGGAGAGGACCCATGGTAGATATGGAAGACTCGTGGCAGATAAAGAGATGGTATCATGTAGTTATGCTCTCAGGGCCTAGAACCCTCTCTAACAGTATTTTTCAACTGCCATGGCTCCATTTTTTTCTTTTCCTCACTAGAATCTTGGGGATCATAGTGGGGCAAACATGCTGAGATTTCTGTCAAAAATCTCTTGTTCTCCTCACAGGGGTGAAGTTCCCATGTGTTTTAAAGAGAAGTAATGTCAAACAATTTTAATTGGTTCTTTTTAATAACGATTGAAGAAGTTAGACAGTTTCACTATCTCAGATAGGGTTGCCAAGTCCGGGTTGGAAAATACCTGGGGACTTTGGGGGTGGAGCCAGGAGAAGGTGGGGTTTGGGGAAGGGAGGGGCCTCAGCATGGTACAATGCTATGGAGTTCACCCTTCAGAGCAGCCATTTTCTCCAGGGGAGCTGCTGCCTGTCAGCTGGAGATCAGCTGTAAAAGCGGGAGATCCCCAGGCCCCATCTGGAGGTTGGCAACCCTAATCTCAGAGTTACGTTTAATTATGGAACTCTGTTATAAATTCTGTTATGAGAAAGACTCAAACAATACTAGCCATTCTCAAGAAATTCTTCTATACCAAAAGTGGCCAATTTATTCCGCTTTTGTTAAAGTTATACAAAGCAATCGTTCTTCCCAAATTGCTTTATGCCGCCCCAATTTGGGTCAACAGACCACTGGCTCTTCTTGATAAACCCCAGCAAACTTTCTTTCGTAAGATCCTCTCTGTTCCTCCTCAGCTGTGGTTTGGCTAGAACTCGGACTCCCTCAGATATCAACAATAGCATGGTACCAAGCTATTAAGTTCAGACTATCATGCCGTTAATATAATGCTCTACCATCTTTACTGCAACTGATAACAACTGATTTCTGGCTGAGAACTTGGCTTATCCCAATTGATTTAAAGCTTGTAATATTAAACCTGAGCCTAAATCCTAGAGATTCACAGAAAGAAATCTCTGTTCACTGTACAAAAATGATTATTTTAAAAAAGATTGGGCTATGCTAAACTTCAAAGCTGATTGGAAATGCTCCCCTATTTACCTCCATTTATCTTATCAGAAAATGTCCGAACTGTCTAAATATTTCTTTTATTTAACAGTTACAAAATATTGTCACTCTTTCATGTTACTTAAATGCAATGTGTTAACTTCTGCTGAGATGAAGTGTCGTTTTACTAGAATCCCCCCTGAGAAACGTTTTTGTATTTACTGTAAGGATCAAGTTGACTCAACGGCCCGTATCCTTTCTAGCTGCCCGCATTGTAATTCACTGCGCAACCAATCTATTACTCCCTGGACTGACTGCCTGCAGGACATTTCTGAGCAGTGGAAACTAAAGATTTTACTATCAGGCAAGATTTTAAAAATGCATATGTAATCTAGCCTTATTTATCTACGCAGTCACAAATTATCTATAAAATACTTTGACGAATGGCTTGTAGGCTGTTGAGTTGCAGGGAAAGGAAAGGGATATGTTCAGGGTTGTGTTTACTCAGAATATTTAACCACCCCCACCTCCAAAACAGCAGTCCTGACCTGGATGGCCCAGGTAGTCTGATCTCGTCAGCCTCTCAGAAGCTAAGCCAGGTCAGTCCTGGTTAAAAGACCACCAAGGAAGTCCAAGCAGAGGCTGACAATGGCAAGCCAAGTCTGTTCCCTCTTTCCGTGAGTCAGCATAAATTGGCTGTGACTTGACAGCGCTTTCCATGACTAACACTCTCTCTCTCTCTCTCCCCCTCCAGTTTAAATTCTCTGGAAGAAAAGCTGAATGCAGCTTTGGTAGTCCTCTTGGTAGTCCCTGGCCCCAGGGACATCTGACTTGCCTCGACCAGAGCCAGGGCTTTTTCAGCCCTGACCCCTATCTGGTGGAACAAGCTCACGAGTGAGATAATGGCCCTGTGGAATTTATTACAATTCCACAGGGCCTGCAAGACAGAGCTCTTCCATCAGGCCTTTGGTTGAGGTGGCGGGCCAACCCCACCAGCACCCTGGATCCTAACATCTTAAAATCTTCCACCACTGTTGATATGGCTCTATCAGAGCTAACATGGCACTTAGGAGTATGGTATTTTATACTGTTGTTTTAAATTTGGTTTTAACTGTGTTGTATTTTACACTGTTGTTACCCGCCATGAGCCTGCTCTCGGGGAGGGTGGGATATAAATACAAACAAACAAATAAATAAAGTTTCAAGGGGAGGTGAACTGAGCAGAACCCCTGCCTCCTAGGAAATCTCACTCAGCCAGAATTTGCCTTCTGAGGCTTAAAGAGGCATCGTCCTTTCAAAGCTGTACTTCTTCATTTTATTTATTTATTTATTTTTATTCTTTTGATTTCTAGGCTGCTCTCCCTGCTATCGTAAGCCCAGAGCGGTTGACACAAATTGGTAACCCAAGATTCATAAATACATAAAATTTAAAACAGTAAAACATCATAAAATTGCACACAATACAATACAATAAAATTAGATGACGTACCATCAGTCCCAATGCTTTCAAGCCCCAGTGGCAAATAGCACTCGAGTTGAATATTGACTGAGGTCCCTTGTTGCTAGTTGTCATGGTGGGGGAGAAAGAGGGCTGCGGCCCCTATTCATATGCCTGGTGAAAGAGCTCCATCTTGCAGGCCCTGCGGAACTGCACCAGGTCCCACAGGGCCCTGGTCTCCTCTGGGAGCTCATTCCACCAGTGTGAGGCCACCACCGAAAAGGCTCTCCCCCTCGTGGCAGCGAGCCTGGCTTCTCTGGGGCCAGGTATAACCAGCCGATGTTGGGCCCCAGACCGTAGTGCTCTCTGGGGTACACATGGGGAAAGGCAGTCCCTCAGGTAGGTTGGAACCAGACCATTTAGGTCTTTAAAGGCAAGTACCAGCACCTTGAAGCAAATTCGGTACGCTATAGGCAGCCAGTGCAGTGCTGCCAGCACTGGCCAGACGTGCTCCCATCTAGGGAGACACGTCAGCAGCCTTGCCGCAGCATTCTGCACCAGCTGCAGCTTCCGAATCTGCGACAAGGGCAGCCCCATGTAGAGAGCGTTACAATAGTCTAGCCTCGAGGTAACCGTCGCATGGATCACTGTAGCCAGGTCGGCACAGCTCAGGAAGGGAACGAACTGCTGTGCCAGCCTCAGATGGTAAAAGGCCGACTTGGCAGTGGCTGCTACCTGGGCCTCCATAGACAAGGAGGGATCCAGGAGCACTCCCAAACTCCTAACCACCGGCGCAGGCACCAATGGCACCCCATCAAAAGTTGGGAGCGGGAGCCCCGACCATGGCCTGCCCCAACCCAAGCACAGGACCTCCATCTTCGCCAGGTTCAGCTTCAGCCTACTCAACCTCAGCCATCCAGCCACAGCGTGCAATGCCCTGTCAAGGTCATCCGGTCCAGAGCCAGAGTGGCCACTCAACATCAGATAGAGCTGGGTGTCATCAGCGTACTGATGACAACCCAGCCCCACCCTCCGGACAATCTGGACAAGGAGGCGCATATAGACATTAAAAAGCATCGGGGATAAGACAGCCCCCTGAGGCACTCTGCACTCAAGCAGTTGTCTCCGCTGCTCCCCTAGCACCACCCTTTGTCCCTGACCCTGGAGAAAGGCGACAAGCCACTGTAAAGCACGCCCCTGTATCCCCACGTCAGCGAGGTAACGGGTCAGTAGCCGACTGTATCGAACGCTGCTGACAAGTCAAGCAGCAGCAATACTGCCATGCTGCCCTGATCCAGATGTCTCTGGAGATCATCCGTAAGGGCAACCAGTGCCATCTCAGTCCCGAACCCTGGGCAAAAGCCTGACTTGAAGGGATCTAACACTGAAGCATCATCCAGGAAACTCTGGAGCCATATCGCCACTGCCCTCTCTATTAATTTGCCCAAATAAGGCAAATTGGAAACTGGCCAGTAATTAGCCAATACAGCTGGATCCAAAGATGGTTTTTTTAAGAGAGGGTGGACCATCACATCCTTGAGTGCACTTGGGAACTGCCCCTCCAAGAGGGACTGGTTGATAATCTCCCGCAGTGCACCTCAAAACCCCTCGTGGCCAGCTTTAATCAGCCAGGAAGGGCACAGATCAAGGTTGCATGTGGTTGGGCATACGGTCGTGAGTAACCTGTCAACTTCATCAAGGCTGAGCGGGCTGAAGGTATCCAAGCCCAGCGCCGACATGCAAGGGGCCTCAAGTTCGCTCATTGTATCAGCTGTGGTGGGGAGGTCACGGCGGAGCACCAAGACTTTATTTGCAAAATAGCTCACAAATGCCTTACAGCCGATCTCCAATTCCCTACTATTCGATTTGCCCTGAGGCAGTGCTGTTATAGACCGAATTGTCCTAAATAATTGTGCCGGGTATGAGCTAGCGGATGCAATCTCAGCCGCATAATAGTCCTTCTTAGCTGCCTTGACTGCCACCTCATAGGCCTTCATAAACGTCCTATAGGATGCTCTTGTCGCTTCATCTTGAGCTCCTTGCCACCGTCTCTCTAACCATCTGAGCTCCTGCTTCATGAGCCGCAACCCCTGGGTAAACCAGGGGGCAAGCCTAGTACGGGGATGCAGAGGGCGTCTGGGAGCAATCTCGTTGATGGCTGCAGAAAGCCAGCTATGCCAGTCCTCCACCAGCTCATCCAACGAGCCGCCAGGGGGCCTCGGATCCCTCAGGGCCAATAGGAGCTGCCCAGGGTCCATCAGTCTCCGAGGGTGAGGGAGCCATGAGGACTAGAAACTTGCCTTTTTAAAAAAATGAGAAAATGGAACATCTTACAAAACTGAATTGCAAGTCCAACACCACATTTTGCGTGGTCTTTCCGAAGGTTGCCCCTCCCATTCTTGCTCAGTTCCCTCTGGGCCTTCCTTTGCTCATTTGCTAGTCACCGGTCCCTTTGCTCACTGCCAGATGATTCTGGTAGCAACGGAATCTTAAAGCTGGGGAATTCAGCGGCTCATTGCACTGACCAGGTTATAGAGCAGAGGCTAAATGATCTATCCATAAAACACATTCTCTTTCACAGTAGAGTGAAGGAAGGGGGGAAGTGCAGTCTTTCCCTAAAAGGACATAGCAATTCAATCTATTCTTATTGAACACAGAATTCAATCGAGACTAAAAACAGTCATCTGGAACAGCTGGATGAAGCTTCTAAGCGGAGGTCATACCCGAGTCTTCCTCAAGACAGCAAAGAAAAGGAGGAGCAAATCGCATCCTGCATGAAACCACTTGGTGCCAGTATACCATCACCGTATCGATAGAAGGTTAAGACGGGCGTTTGAGATACAGCACAATCAGTCTGAGCTAACCTTATGCTGCTGCTGGAAACAAATGGAGACAGATGTTTAGTAACACACCAAGGTATTTCGAATTGTGCTCCTGACAACAGGGAGGAAGGACAATTCACAGAGCAGGGCTTTTGGGGGGATTTCATCCAAGCAGGTGCTCTGGAACGTATTTAGTATAAACAGTCCCCTGCCCCCCAGGCAAGACAGAAAGCTATTTGCTCAAGGGTTGGGGTCTCTCAAAGAGCATGCCGGTGTCCCAGGGCTCCCAGTATGGTTGCCAACCCCCAGGAGGCACCTGGAGATCTCCCACTATTACAGTTGATCTCCAGACAACCAAGATCAGTTTCCCTGGAAAAAAATGGCTGCTTTGGAGGATGGACTGTGAGATTGTACCCCACTGAGGTCCCTCCCCTCCCCAAACCCCGCCCTCCCCAGGCTCCACCTCCCAAATCTCCAGGTATTTCCCAGTCCAGAACTGGCAACCCTTGCTCCCAGTAGCCCAAGAACCACCGCCAGGCTGTGGTTTAGACTGAGAAGAAAGGAGACGGGTGAAACAAGACAGAGGTTCTTAAAATTAAAAGTGGAGCCAAGCAAGAGACATTTTGCTCTCTCTACCTCTGACGACACTGGTGCTTGATTTAGCCAGTGAAATTGATTGTCAGTAAGTACCAGAGAGACACCAAAGTGCAATGCATAATTAAGGGAAGAAATCCACTGCCAGAAGACTGTGCGGCTGCAAATTCAGATCTCTTTTAAAACAGATTAGATAAAATCCTGTAGGGAGGGCTGATCAACTGCTTTAGACATGATAGCCAAGCGGAAACTCTCTTTTTAGAGGCAGAAGGTCTCTGAAAGCATCTGTTGTGGGAAAGATCCCTGAAAACAGCTGTTGTGGGGAAAAGCCTTAATCTAGCTTCTTAGGAACATAGAAATACAGAACAGGAAGGGGCCTCAAGGGTCATCTAGACCAATTCCCTGCACAACAAAGGAAATTTACAACTACACCCCCGCCCATTCCCCCAGTTACCTCTGCTCTATGCCTAGAGGAAGGCAAAAAAACCCCTCCAGGCTCCCTGGCCAATCTGGCCTGGAGGAAAATTACTTTCTGATCCCAAAGTAGTGATTGGCATTGCCCTGGGCATGTAAGAAAGAGCCACAAGAGCTGAGCAATGGCTCATCCCTTCCTACCCTCCCTCTCTCGACTTGGCTAAGTTCACACAATCAGCATTGCTGTCAGATGGCCAGCTAGCCTCTGCCAATCTGAGGAGACAATATTGGCCCTGAGAGGCCAAAGATCTGATTCATTCTAAGGCACCTTCATGTGTTCATGTGGACAGAGATCACACTTAAGCGCAGTGGATTTCAACAGTGTTTTGCCTGAGGAGTCTTCTATAACATCTCATGATATCCTGGAAAACCACAGCCCCGCCCTCAGCCCACATTAAGGAAGAAGTGGGAACAAGTCATTTGTTTAAACAATTGGTGGTGGTGGAAAGTGCTGTCAAGTCCCAGCTGACTTATAGTCACCCCAAAGGATTTGCAATGCAAGAGACATTCAGAGGTGGTTTGCTTCTGCATTGTGACCCTGGACTTCCTTGGTGGTCTCCCATCCAAGTACTAACCAGAGCTGACCCTGCTTAGCTTCTGAGATCTGATGAGCTCAGGCTAGCTTGAGTCATCCAGGTCAGGGTGTTTAAGCAATCACAAAGTGCAAATGCCAGCAATAGTGCTGATCAGGTGTCCTTTTGTAGAAAAAGAGGTGCAGGAGCTCATCAGCATACCTATTAGCATAACCCATTAGCATATGCCACGCCCCCTGATATCATCGGCTGAATGTCAGTTTCAGCCCCGTTATACCCTATGGGCCATTGAAGTCAATGGCAAAAACTCATAAGGTATATGAGGGGCTAGAGGAGAAGGGGTTTGAGGGAGAGGCTCCAAACTTGCAGGATAGCTGCTGGGGCCTTTCCTCGAAATACCCACCACGTTTCAAGAAGATTGGACCACGGGGTCCAATTCTATGGGCCCCCGAACAGGTTGCCCCATCCCCTCCATTGTTCTCTATAGTGGGAAAAAACGTTACTTTTTCCCACCATAACGAACAATGAAGGGAATGGGGCAACCTGTTTGGGGGCCCATAGAATTGGATCCCCTGGTCCAATCTTCTTACAACTTGGTTGGTATTTGGGGGAGAGGATCCAGCAGCTGCCCTATAAGTTTGGAGCCTCTCCCTCAAACCGCCTCCCCTCCAGTCACTTTTTAAGCCGCCGCCGAATTTTGGTGGCAATTCGGTGGTGGGCTGAATTAGATCAGAGAATCTGATTCGGCCCATGGCTGCCCTAGTGCCCACTCCTGGGCTGGTGGAGTGCCACTCTGCCTCGCTCTGGCCCCAAATGACCCCTGGTGCTGATTCATAATTGTAGCTTGAGGAAAATAAAATGGCTGAATTGGGAGGGTGCAAAATTTCACAGACGCTGGGGGAAGGGGGCATTGATTCTCATGGAAACCTGACTTATTCTTTTCCCATTGAAATGTTAGGAGCTTTGAGAGCCAAATGTAATGCAGTTGTAGTGTGTTGGATTAAGATATAAGAGATCTTGGTTCGAATCTCCCCACTGACACTGGGACCTGTCAAACTCTCTGCCTCAACTGCCTCACAAGACTGTTGTGAAGGGAAAAAATGGAGGACAGGAGAACTATATTGTCCTCCCTGTCCTAATTTTCAGAAGGGCAGGATAAAAATGTACTAGACAGATAATAAGAGATGGACATTAATTTTTTGTAGCATCCGGCTTGAAAGCACAGTATAAATGTTAGTACATTAAACAATGTTATTGCCCCATAATGTTTTCTAGAATTGCCAATGAAATTTCACCCACAGGGAAATTCAAAGCTGATTTGGAGCAATTAATTTAAAAAAGCCATCTCCTGGAGCAATTGACAAAACTTCGCCTAAAATTTTAAAAAGTTTTAAGAAGGCTCCAAAGCTGAAGAATATGGCTTGGTCTACACATGCTGGAAAACGATGTGGTAGAGTCCTGATGTTGTAAGAACAGACTGAACCATTTCAAGTGGATCAAGTGCAAAGGGGAGGTGCTGGTTTTGTATGCTTTCCCAACATGAAAACTCCCAGCAAATAAAGAAAAGACACATCACAAAGACAGGGACTAACCCAATCAGAGTGTCAGACTAGAATATAGGAGGCCTAGGTCTGAATTTTCCCCACTTTGCCATGGAAGCATGCTGGCTGACCTTGGGCCAGACACAAGCCCTGAGTATAAACTATCTCACAAAAGGTTGTTGTGAGGCTAAAATGAAGGAGGACCATGTTAGCCACTTTGGGTCCCCATTGGGGAGAAAGGTATCTAAACAAATTCTGGGAGATTTGGGGGGCAGTTCTTGGGGAGAGTGGAGTTTGGGGAGGATGTGATGTCACTTTCCAGGTGACACTCTAGGAATTTCTCCAACCCCACAGTAAAGACCATAGAGGCTAGGAGAAATTCTTAGAATATCACTATGGAGGCAAATTTTTCTCCCTCTCCTCAAATGATTGAGTGTGAGAGACTGGAGCTGTGGGCGGGGAATTCTCCACTGCACCTGGGCAATTGCAAGCCTACGTATAAGTGATGTAAATAATTAAGGATAGTCCAATATATCACCTCACAGTTCTACCACCTCATTTCTATCTGCTGCATATGTAGCCTTGCCCAAATACCCTTTGTGGCCTCTCTGGAGAAGATATTCCCAAATCCTGAGGCCATTTTCACAAGTCACCTAAGTCAGTTTTTACATTTCCTACGTCTGATATTCCAATATAATACCGGAATATACTTTAAATCTCTTTCTATCCCATGGTAGCGTCCACAAGTGACATATTCAAGACATAAAGGCAGTTACTTGCGACATCACTCTAAGGTATTAAAGCTCTTCTCTGAACTTGCGAACTCTGCAATTTAAAACAGATTAAACCACGTGGGCAAGAAAATCTTTGTTTATCTCCTTTGGGTATACATTCCCTTGTTTCATTTGTTTAATGCACACAAAATGAAATGTCAGAGTCATCGAGTAACTGAGAGGGAAATGCTTGTGAAATATCCTGACCCTGTTATGTTACAACATTGAACATTTTCTTGGTTTTCCAATATCTCCACATAATCCACTCAAAATATTATGAAGTCACCCAGGTCATTTTTCATAGGCAGTCATTCTGTTGGTAAAGATTTACTGACTTCTAAAAATAATACACTGTGGGCAGAAGCTCAGTTACGCCTAACAAATATACAGAGGGGGACATCTATTCAAGTCCTCGGGATTAATTCCTGAAGACTCGGTGTGGTGGGCAAGTTTTGCCCCCTCTGTGATGTTCTTCCCAAGACTTTTCTGCACAGGAGTAAATAGCAGCTATTCAGTTATGAGAGAAAAGAAGGGGGTACACTTCAGTACACAAATCAGCTAAAAACTGAAGGCAGTAGGAAAAGAGAAAGACCCCATGTGAGATGGATTGACTTGATCAAAGAAGCCATGGCCTTCAGTGATCAAGACCTGAGCAAGGCTGTAAATGACAGGACATTTTGGAGGCCATTAATTTGCCATCGATTGGAAGCAACTTGACAGCACTTGACACATACACACGCTTGGGAACACTTTTGAATGGCAGCTAAATCTAACTCTCCTTTGGTGATTTCAGGGTCTGAGGTCTTTTGACACTTTCCAACATGGAGCTCACATTTTAAGGGTAGATTCACACCTAGAGGATTTTTAGCTAAAGAATATGAACTGAAAAATATCTAACTGTATCTGAAGAAGTGAGCAAGGACTCATGAAAGCTCATCCCCTGCCACAAATTTTGTTAGTCTTTACGGCATTACTGGACTCTTGTTGTTTTCTGCTGCTACAGTCAGACTAACACAGCTATCTGTCTTGAAAAATAGTGTATTTGCATCAATATGAAAAGTTCTCTGTGTAGTGATTAACCTGCAGTGTACACATTCATATGCACATATCATCATTTGATATTATAGCCAATGTTTTGGTCTGTTTACACATTCAGCTTGGAGGCATCAAGTGTGGAGAAATGATGTGATGTTGTGACAGAAAGTAAATGGTTAATGCTGTGACCTGGTCTGAGAATCTTGAGTGACGGGATTCATACAGAATTCTTCAGCTGAGAGTGGCAGTTAGGAACTGATAGTTGACTGGGAAGAAAGGCTAAGGGAGAGAGAGGATCAAGAAGGATCCCCATTCAAACCTGAGGAAAATAGCTCCTAGAAAAGGAGGTTGATTACTATCCAGTGCCTATTTACTGGGAGCTCCTGGAAGGGGCGGGACCTTGGTATAGTTGGCTGTAACCCAGTTATTTGCCAATTGCTGACCTTAAAATCACTAACCCAAAGCAATTCAGCTAACAGTGGTAGGGAACTGAAAGGGATGAGTTAGATTTGAGTCATTGGAGAGATTTTAATAGATTTTAATAGCATTGGAGAGACCAACAAGATTTCCAGGACGTTCCAGACACAAGTAGGAATGGCGATCCGAGCCTTTTTATCCCAGTCAGAAGGTGGGCGGAGTGTTGTAAACAATGCTTGTAGAGGATGCAGAGGTACCGTGCATGTTGTAATCAGCCCATTAAAGCAGAGGGGAAATGTTTCAGGGCATAAAATTAGCATCTGTAGTGAGATAAAAACCCTATGTCTCTGTTCAGCCCTGGGGGGTTCCCTTGTTCTGAAGGGGATGTGCATTTTACTTTTTGCAATTCCCAGTAGTGATCTGGATTTGGAAGGTCTCTCTCTCTCTCTCTCCCTCTGTCTCATACATACACTCTAGTTTCCATGTGGGCCTCCAACTTGCTTATCTTTATAATATCCCTCATAATTAGGTTTCATGATTTTTGATGCAGGCAATCTGTTTATTTTCCTTTAAAATGCAATTATTTAAAAACAAACCAGTGTAATCTTCCCTGAAATTAACCTCAGTACATCTAAGCATAGATACCCATGGTTATCTCCCACTCTTGAGTCTTTCTCTCATCCCCTCATCTTAACTCTCTCTCCCCCTCCTTTTGTCAGAATTTTTTACAGATGTTATTCTGTTAGTATCCTGTAGATTGATGCCGCTAGACAATAATAATGGAGGATTCATTACACCTTTGAAGGCAAATCTTACCACTATCCAAATCCTAGGCTTGGCATTTATATATTGTTATATTTTTCCCACTTAAAAATTAGAACAAAAGTGATTGAAAGTTAGGATGTTGATTTGTGGTGCTATCTTAAGAAGAGTTGTACCTTTCTAAGACCGAAGGCTTCAACGGACTTAGAAGGGTTTAACGCTGCTTTGGATTGCTCTGTAAATGCGCCTGTCAAGATAGCCACCTAAGGAAATGTATCAATGATTCTTATGACACTAAATTTCATGGACAGCCAAGCCAAAATCCATTCACAAAATCTGGATCTGAGTTGGGCCAATGGGTACCTGTTCATCACGTGATCTATCATCACAACTCCAGGTCACATATTTGATTCTTACGGAGGTATTGCACAGAAAGAAGCCTCATAGCAGCTGTGATGGCTGCTGGTTCCCCACAACTGCTACAGGCAGCTGTGCCTCCTTGAAACAAATGGTTTTAGGCATGTCTAAATCTGCACTGGATTGAGCTGTAAGCGTTTAAACTGCTGCAAGATAGCAGGTCAAGGAAGCCTCCTTTAAAATGCCACACAAAAAACCAGCTGCAGTTTCTGTTCTTAATCTCAGAATAGTTCAGATCTGACTAATTTTTTTAGAAGAGGAGGAGGAAGAGGAAGAAGAGTTGGATTTATATACCACCGTTCACTTGGAGTCTCAGAGTGGTTTACAATCTCCTTCCCTTCCTCTCGCCACAATAGTCACCCTGTGAGGTAGGTGGGGCTGAGAGAGTTCTGAGAGAACTGCTTTTGAGAGAACAGCTTTAAGAGAGCTGTGATTGACTCAAGATCACCCAACTGGCTGCATGTGGAGGCGTGAAGAATCAAACCCGGTTCTCCTGATTAGAGTCTGCTGCTCTTAACCACTACACCAAACTGGCTTGTATGCGTGTACAAATAGACACAGAAAATAGATGAGGATGAATAATTAAACAGAGAATAAATGTTACTGATTTCCTACTCAGAATGTAAAACTGAATGTTTTACTTTTTCAGAAATCCTGTTTCATATATTTCTTGGAATGCTAGGAAAGTATGCATAGTAAAATATTAGCCAAACATTCCATGACATGAACAAGAAACAATCCTGGCACACATGAAAATCTATGCCCTATGTATTGTAAGCCACTTTTTTGCATTGTAAACCACTTTGCACTGGGAAGAAAAGTGGGATATAAATAAAATAAAATAACAAAGCAGACTGCTACCTGTGAAAGTCCATCCCACAGTGATGCAACAGACCAAGAACTTGACCCTTTTAGAATTTAACAATAGCTTTGTTTTCAGTAAGCTTACATGAAAAGTATATACAAATACCCACAACTTCCACATGGATGCCATAGAATAACAATCCCAGTCGAAGAACACTTATTTTTTGTATCTCCAGGCTGCAGATTGTCAGTTTTAGCATGGATAGACCAGATGCCTTCCAGCCCTAAGGTTTAAATGCGGTCCCATGAGTCACCTTCAAACAAAACACATTTTCCAAGTCCCCCTTGATGTCAGCTGCGTTGCCATGACTGGTGGGGGATGGGGGTTGGAGGCTGGGTGAAGCCAGTGCTCATTACTGATGTCTTAAGGTATGGTAACTTCCATTTTTACTGCTGCGTGTTATCTCTCCCACTGTCTGTTCCTGACCTCGATGTCCTGGTAGTTCTCCTTCCCTTGGGAACCACAGAGCGTTTTTTCTGGTGTGCTGATTTGCTTGCTCCGATTGGTCTTCCTCCCCCCCCCCCCCCCAAGGTGCTCTTTGAATCATGTTTAACTTCCCACCTCCCGCCTGGAGAGGCATTACTGACACAAGCATGTTTTAGACACTCACCTTTACTGTCTTCAATAAACAGCTTACTAGTTAAGACTGAGCGTTGGGACTGAATTGTTGTGGGACTCTGACACTTGATGATGCCGGCTTGTGAATTATCACCTTTACACAAATAATATGTGTTCACCTGCTATGGTTGTCAGCCTTCAAGTGGAGGCTGGAGATCTGGGACTGGAATGCAACTGACTTCCAGGTCACAGAGATCAGCTCACTTGGAGAAAATGGCCACTTTGGAAGGTGGCCTCTATGGCATTATATTCCACTGAAGACCCGCTCCTTCCCAAATTACTCTGTCCTCAGGCTCTATCCCCCAAATCTCCAGGTATTTCCTAACTCAGAGCTGGCAACCCTAATCTGACCCATGTTTGTCAACATTACCCAGGCCAAAGATTTACCCTGTGCTTAACAGTACAATCCTAAATAAAGTTACAATCTTCTAAATTAACTGACAAGCTATTTGTTTGCTACACTTACTGTTGGGCCTACTGGAGCCGGGTCTGCCACTTTGGAGGCATTTATGTCCAACTCATTTGAGGCACAGAGGGCATCTCTGATTTAGGTACAATAGATGTCCATGGGTAGGCAGGAGGTGCCTCTTCACTTATTGAGAGGGGCAGAACCAAAAGTTTCCCCATGCCACTCACACACACGAAAATGATCCACCTACCTTTAAACTTGAAAATCAACAATTTCTTCCATTTTAAAAGTCTGAAAAGACCTCTCTTTTACATTATCATTTTCTTTGCTTGTAAGTTCCTGTTTCTTTGGGAAGGGGGGGGTCTGTTCTACAAGTGTTTTGCTCCCTCTAGTGGTCACCTGGATAATACACTGGTTTATGTCCGGCATATCTCCCTACAGATTTAAACTGCAGTTTTTTTATGCTGGCCATAAACTAATGTCATATCGAATCGCCCACTAGAGGGAGAAAAAAACATTCAGAACAGAATCCCAAGATACACAAACTTGCAAGTGCAGAAAAGGAAAATAGCCCTCTCTTTCTCTCTTATCAAACTGTGCACAATCTAATGGGGATCCTTCTCTGTAAAGGCTTAGTGCGCCTCTGTCAATCTCTTAAACTCGGCAAAAAAGGCAGCAGGGACAGAAACAGCTTTTCATTTAAATATAAGAGCGTGCAGCTTTTGCACATCCCCAGATGGATCCTGGAATGTCCCAGGCAAATTCAAAGCCACCCACCCAAATACACTACCAAATGGATGAGTATTTCAGTGTAATATTTCTTCTGTTGCTCTCCCCCTCCCAAATCTGAAATCGTGAAACCAATTTATAACCCTAACTCAAAGAGAAATGAATTAGAGGAAAGATTGATCTCATCAGATGGCCTATTTCGGAGGGATCATTTTTTAATTATAAAAAGATGTGATCGTTTTCCATCCCCGACAAATTCATTTGTCAGTTTCTTAACGTGAGAGACACTGGGACATAATCAATGAACTATCAAAGGCCAAAAAGGCAAAAACTAAGGACTTTTAAAAGATCTCACTGGTAGGGTTGCCACCTCTGGGTTGGGAAATTCCTGGAGTTTGGGGTGGGGGGAAGCTCAGTGGGGATGTGATGCCGTAGTCTCCACCTCCTGGAGCCGCCATTTTCTAGAGAGCAGTTGTGATTCTGGGAGAACTCCAGGCCGCATCTAGAGATTGGCAGCACTACCCCAGCGAGAAAGTTAAGCATGTGTTTGAGCTCAGTGTTTCACTGTGGCTGGATTGTCAGCGGTGCAGACACTTCGGTGGGTTGCTGATTTGCTTAAAAGTATATGTCAAAATATAGCAACTGCTGTATTAATAAAATTAGAAAGGACAGACATAAATATTATAACAGCAAGCCTTACATTACACAGAAGTCCTCTTTGACTCTCATTAAAACACAGGCAGAAAATAGACTTTTTAAAAATGCCAGGGGCTGCACCAAAGCAGTCCTTTGCGGCATCCCTCTTGAAATCCCCAGCCTTTCTGAGCCTGTGGGCACCTTCAGACTTCCGACAGTGTGGAGGCAGCAACCACAGAACGGCTGCCCCAGGAGGCAGAGCCAACCACAACATTTCAGGGATTGAGGTCATGCATAATTCCTAATTCTCATAGAACTAACACCAAAAAAAAAAAGATGTCCTCCTCATCATAGGGGACTGGAATGCTAAAGTAGGAGGTCAAAAGGTAACCGGAATAACAGACAAGTTTGGACTTGGAGAACAAAAAGAAGCAAGGCAAAGGCTAACAGAGTTTTGTCAAGAGAACACGCTGGTCATAGCAAAACCCTCTTCCAACAACCTAAGAGGCGACTCTATATATGGACATCACCAGATGGGCAACACCAAAATCAGATTGATTATATCATTTGCAGTCAAAGATGGAGAAGCTCTCTACAGTCAGTAAAAACAAGACCTGGAGCTGACTGTGGCTCAGATCATGAGCTCCTCATTGCAAAATTCAGCCTTAAACTGAAGAAAGTTGGGGAAAACCACTAGGCCATTCAGGTTTTACCTAGATCACATCCCTGATGAATATACAGTGGAGGTGAAGAACAGGTTTAAGGGACTAGATTTGATAGAACGCCTGAAGAACTATGGATGGAGGTTTGTGACATTGTCACCACCATCCCAAAGAAAAAGAAATGCAAGAAGGCAAAGTGGCTGTCTGATGAGGCTTTACAAATAGCAGAGGAAAGAAGGAAAGTGAAAGGCAAAGGTGAAAAGGAAAGATTTACCCAACTGAATGCAGATTTCCAGAGAACAGCAAGGAGAGATAAGGAGGCTTTCCTGAATGAACAATGCAAAGTAATAGAGGAAAACAACAGCATGGGAAGGACTAGAGATCTCTTCAAGAAAATTGGAGAGATCAAGGGAACGTTCCATGCAAAGCTGGGCATGATAAAGGACAAAAACGGTACAGACCTAACAGAAGCTGAAGAGATTAGGAAAAGATGGCGAGAATACACAGAAGAACTATACAAGAAGGGCCTCAATATCCTTGACAACCACAGCAGTGTAATCACTGACCACGAGCCAGACATCCTGGAATGTGAAGTCAAATGGGCCTTAGAAAGCATTACTAACAACAAAGCTAGTGGAGGTGATGGTATCCCAGCTGAGCTATTCAAACTCTTAAAAGATGTTGCTGTTGAAGTGCTGCACACAATTTGCCAGCAAAGTTGGAAAACACAACAGTGGCCAGAGGATTGGAAAAAGTCAGTTTACATTCCAGTCCCAAAGAAGGGCAATGCCAAGGAATGTTCAAACTATTGCACAACTGCACTCATTTCACATGCTAGCAAGGTCATGCTCAAGATCCTACAAGCTAGGCTTCAGCAGTACATGGATAGAGAACTGCCAGAAGTACAAGCTGGGTTTCGAAGAGGTAGAGGCACTAGAGATCAAATTGCCAACATTCGCTGGATTATGGGGGAAGCAAGAGAGCACCAGAAAAACACCTACTTCTGCTTCACTGACTATGCCAACAGCCTCAGATATGCAGATGATACCTCTCTAATGGCAGAAAGTGAAAGAGGAGAGTGCTAAAGTAGGCTTGAAACTCAACCTCAAAAAAACTAAGATCATGGCATCCGACCCCATCACTCCTTGGAAAATAGAAGGGGAAGTCGTGGAAACAGTGACAGACTTCATGTTCTTGGGATCCAAGGTCACCGCAGATGGTGACTGTAGCTATGAAATTAAAAGACGCCTGCTCCTTGGGAGGAAAGTGATGGCAGACCTAGACAGCATAATAAAAAGTAGAGACATCATCCTGCCAACAAAAGTCCGTATCGTCAAAGCAATGGTATTCCCAGTAATGATGTATGGCTGCGAGAGTTGGACTATAAGGAAGGCCGGGCGCCGAAGAATAGATTATTTTGAATTATGGTGCTGGAGAAGACTCCTGAGAGTCCCTTGGACTGCAAGGAGATCAAATCAGTCAATCCTAAAAGAGATCAACCCTGACTGTTCCCTGGAAGACCAGATACTGAAACTGAAGCTCAAATACTTTGGCCACCAAATGAGAAGGAAGCACTCACTGGAGAAGACGCTCGTGCTGGGAAAGACTGAAGGTAAAGGAAGAAGGTAAAGGAAGAAGGGGACAGCAAAGGATGAGATGGTTAGACAGTGTTATTGATGGAACAAACATGAAATTAAGCAAACTTCAGAGCACGATGGAAGACGGGAGGGCATGGTGTGATGTGGTCCATGGGGTCGCGAAGAGTTGGACTCAACTGTGCAACTGAACAACAACAACAACAATAAAATATTCCTAATAGTAACTCGGTAGCACTTAAGGCAGAAGCTATGCTTAACAGCATGACTTTTCAAATGAATGTATGGCTTCTTACATAGACACAGCTTGCCTTCAGTCCTGTAGGGAAGATTTTCGTGCTGTAGTGGGGGCTGCCGCCAAAGCAACATTGTTAAAACTCTGCACAGCCAATCAGATCTCCAGTGGCCCATTGGATGCCCTGCTGGGCAAAAGCCCCACCCACTTTCTAAAAACATGTGGCAGGCAGCAGGAAAGTCATGAATGGGTCCCCTGTCACCCCATGGGCACCACGTTGGGGACCCCTGCACTAGCAGGAGGGCTATATGCTCCTAGGGGATACATTCCAGCTGCACAAGGGGACCAAGTGGATCACCCTTGATTTCCATTAAAATTTTGTCCTATTAAGCTTTTGTTTGGAAAGGACAACCAGAAACCAGTTCATAGTTATACTATGAGCTTAACTGTATGTTACATTTTTACATTTGTCCATTCACAATCCGCCTTCAGGACTTTGGCCAGAGGACTACTGCAAGTGACCTCCAGGAACTCAGTTCCAAAGTGCAAGGGGCCCAGCTTTGATCAGGGCCACAGCACAGAGAGAAAGGGTCTTCAGATTCCACCTCCCCTCATTATTTTCATGACCTGAAGCAGCTCCGGGGTCACAATCTGCCCCATTGTGGAAACCTACATGTACGTGATGTGGTCCATGGGGTCACGAAGACTCGACTGTGCGACTGAACAACAACACGCACCATATCACTACACTTGCAGACCCCAGTGGGGCAAATAGTGCCTCCAGGGCCATTTCAGGTTGGGAAGATGGCATGAGTGGAAGGCTGAAGCCCTTTAAGCCAGTGTGCTAGGTAAATCAGGCGCACTGGCACCTGGGAATTGAGTTCCCAGTGGGGAATCTGAAACTGACATCTGACTCTTCAGGGTTGACCTGAGGAACACTCATGATGCAAATGTATACATTTATTTAGAATATTTGTGTGATGCCTTTAATGTATTGAGAGGCAGTAAATGACATAGGCGTAGACTACGGGGGGGGGGGCTCGAGGGCTCGAGCCTCCCCTGAAATTTCCCGGGGGGGAATGAGCCCCGCCCCCCCGGGAAAACATAGCGCCTGCCGCTGCACCTCCCAGGGCCCTTCCAAGGCTGGCAGCTGCTGCTGCCGGTGCCTCTCCCCCCCCCCCCCCCACCTGGCCACTCTTCCATCCTTCCCTCTCCCTCCCTCTTTTCCCGGCGAAGGGAGAGGGAAGGAGTGGGGGGGGGGGAGAGAGGCCCCAGCAGCAGTGGCTGGCGGGCCTCGGAAGGGCCTGGGGAGGCGCGGAGGTTTCCCGGTGGGGGGGGACATCGCCCCAGCGCGCACGCGTGCTTTGCGCGCACACTAAAGAGCCCTCCCCCTCGGAATTTACAAAACTCTACGCCCCTGGTAGACGATCATCAATATCTACTCTGCTAAGAGCGGCACCAAACTTTATACTGTTCCATGACTGAAACTATATACAAAGTAACTATTTACATCAGGTCTGATTGGACCTAAGTGGAGCTTCATGATTGGATACTCTGTATGGCCTCAGGACCAATAGGAGGTCTTTATTAGTCAGCCAATCACAACACCGGGAGCTAGGATACCTTAGCTAGCTCCAAAGCTCAGCACAAACCAAACCAATAACTTAGAACTAACTCAGACATAACAATGCCTCTTCAAACTCCTGCTTGAGGCAGCTTACAACAGTATAATGTGTAGTTAGGCCCTATGGCTGGTCTAGTGAACTTTTGATCCGCTGAGCTGAGTACATACAAACAACCATGTCTTCTCCTGTTCGGGGCTTTGGGGTGCATGTGTCATCCCCCCCCCCTCACACACACACACACTCTGGTTTTTTGCAGTCCCAGGTCGGTAGCAAACAATTAAGGAGTTAATTATTAAGCCCCTAGCTGGTTACCCTACATGACCCATGTGCTGTATTCAGATTGGAAGGTCACAAGTGTGCAGGCTTCTACTGAAAAGGTTACCAATAAGCAAATATTTGACCACCACGCTTGTGCCAGCTTGTTCCCTCGTGGAAGAAACTGGAGGGCAGAACTGTGCCTGTGAATCATAGAATCTTAGCGTTGGAAGGGATCTCCAGGGTCATCTAGTCCAACCCCCTGCACAATTCACAGGGAATTCACAAATACCTCCCCTCCCCTGTAACTCTGCTCTATGCCTAGGAACCCCTGCTCTATGCCCAGAAGAGGGGGGGGGGACCAAAAACCCTCCAGGATCCCTGGCCAAACTGGCCTGGAGAAAATTCTTTCCTGACCCCAAAGTGGTGATCAGCATTTCCCTGGGCGTGTCAGAAAGGGCCACAAGAATGTAATCAGAGTCCCTTATTTCCTGCATCACAACATCATCCTGGGAGCTCTGTTCATAAATGTTTTCCTTTGTTGCTTTGCAATCGATAAGTGCCCAAGGTTGGCCTTGGTCAGTGTCGCTGGCAGAGTTTAAATATGCAAAGGAAGTGGAGCACTGACTGTTTAGAGAAAAAAGAAATAGGTTTTGTAAAGAAGAACAAACTGTTACAGACCATAGAAGAGAGAGAGCCTTAACTGTCTAACCTAACTGCTGAAGGAGGAAAAACAACAAGAAGGAAGTTCTGCAGGAGCAGGAAGTCTCCAGAAGAGCCAATCAGGAGACAGCAAGGACACAATTTGAAAAAAGTGAGAAGTCCCTAGCCTAGCTGTGCGAACTACCAGTCCTTCAGCTGTCCCCCTGTAGGGTGATTTTCAGATCCTCTTCATAAGGCTGCACTATAGATCTTGCTTATTCCAACAGGTACCAATCAAAATTCCTGTGACCAAAGTGTCTCTGGCTCACACGGCAAGTGGGTCGCTTAGGCTGGGGTCGTGATTTCCGTCTGCTCCGTTTGTCCGTCCTCAACAGGGCATGTTTTCAGAGCATTCCAAAATGGCTCCAGCGTGTTCCAGCACTCGCAGCTCCTTCACAAAACCCCAGCCCCACAGGTCCAAGCGCAAGTGAGAACCGGGAGACTGGATAACATCTGGCCAATTATCAGCTACCCAAATATCACGGCCACAGTTAATTCTTGCTGTCATGGTGCCTGCGCCTTCCAGCCACTCTGGCTGCTCCCTGATTGACCCTAATTACCATCATTAAATTTAGTTGTAAAAATAGATGGCATTAAGCTATTACTGAAAAAGCCATCGTGAGGGGAGAGACATTTTTACTGTAAGGGAGAAGATTAGGCCTCGAGGGACCTACTTGAAGATTACAGTCCTTACGTTGCTATTCTAGCTACAGTTAACCTCCATCAGGAGACCGAAGGGTCTCTTTGCTATGGGGAATGATGTACTTACCAAGGCTGTGGACAGATTTGTATTCTGCCACGCCTCTGCGGCGCAGCAGAATAAGGTGGGGGGAATTGCCCCCACCGCGTGGCATTCGCACGCTGCCAGAAGGAAGCCGCCTGCAGCGTTCAGCCTGTGGGCGGCTTCCTACGGCGGCGTGCGAACGCCGCGTGGCTCCCCCTCCCGGTGCACGTTCACACCCGCCGGAGGCGGGTGGAACGCGCGCCGCAGCAGCCGGGGCACCACTTTTAAGTGGTGCCCGGCTGCTGCGGGAGGAGCGCAGCGCCGGACGCGATGCGTCCGGGTTGCCTCCTCAGGGCAAATGCGGCCGTCTGAACGGTCCAGACTGCCAGTCTGTCCTCGGCCCAAGTTATTACATACACTGTTATAACTTTCTTTGCACCTGCATGCTTAAAACAAAAATATTTCACACACAGGCTGTGATACTGCTTAGGGCAGAGATAGACCCTATCTCATGATAAATGGAACTATGTTAACAGGAATTTTGATTCAAGGGGGGAGGTCTCTAAGGGAAGGAGGGGGGAGGTCTCTAAGGCATTGCCTGTCTGAGCCTAGACTTGATATTTCAATAAAGCCTGCTTGTTGATGTCTTCTCATTATCTTAATAGGTCCGGGGGGGGGGGGGCTCGGTTCAGCTTCAGCCCTACCTAAAGTTGCCAGGTCCCTCTTTGGCTCTGGCGAGAGACTTTGTGGGGCATTCCCAGAGGGGGCAGGGTGCCCTCAATGTGATGACATCGCATTGGGGATGTCCCAGCTTCAAGCCCTGCTCCCAAAAATGATCTCCGTTGGCCACCCTTCTCCCGAACCTCCTGCGAGATTTAAAGGGCTCGCCGATCAGGTGCAATGCCACTTGGAGTTCGGGCGTGTGGGTGGGACCCCTTTAAGCCACCCCTCTCCCTTCCCGGTGCAAAATTTAAAGAGCCCTCCAGCTGACAACTGGAGGGCCCTTTAAATCTCTCAAGAGAAGGGAGTGGGGTGCCTGCGGGTGTTTGGGCTTGGGGAGCAGGGCTTCCCGTGCCCACAAACTGGCCAGTACTGAGTGGAAGCCTGAGAAATTGGGTAAATCCCCACCAAGCCAGGGGGCCTGGCAAGGGTTGCCAGGTTTCCCCTGGCCACTGGAGGGGAATGGGCAGTAGGGTTGCCAGATTCAGGCTGGGAAACTCCTGAAGATTTGGGAATGGACCCTGGGGAGGACCGGGACTACAATGAGATACAATGCCATAGAGTCCAGCCTCCAAAGCATCCATTTTCTCCAGAGGAACTGATCTCTCTAGTCTGGAGGTGAGCTCTTCCTGTTAAGGTTTTCCCAGCAGAAGGGCAGAAGCCAGCCAGCAGAGCAGCTTCCTCTTCAGTTCTGGCACCTTTAATTTTACAAAAAGTTGCAATCTGGCAGCAGCTTCAGCAGGACAACGACTGTGTTGTGTATGACGATCGCGGTCGCCATGCAGCAAGGTAATGGTGATCGCCACGAGGCTTAACTCACATGGCCAGGAACTACCTGAGCTTCGGCCAAGTAGAACAATAGCAGGTCGGATCCTAGCTGACCTCCAATCAGGTGCCTAGGTCCCTCTAGAGGACCTATGATATGTAACCCTGTTTGTATGGTCCTATCAGGACATTTGGGCAAGGTCAGAGGCCCGGCATAAAAGAGGGCTCTGAGCCCGGGGTTTCCATGTTCCATCTTGACCCGCAATAAACCACTATGCTGATTTCACTACAACCGGCCCCCCAACTCCAGTCCTTTTCAGACTGTGTGATGCTAAGCTGAATGATGTCCTTCTAAATCCATTGATTTGAATGGGCCAAGAAAGCTATAACTCTTCTTAGGATGACACAGTTAGGCTTTGTTTTTGCCTGGAAGACCAAATCCCACAAGTCTATGAAAGCTACAGCATGTAAGGAAGGATAATGGGCCATTTGATAGGGTTGCCAGCTCCAGTTTAGGAAGTATTCTGGAGATTTTGGGGGGTGGAGCCTTAGGAGGGTGGGGTTTGGGAGGGGGAGGGACTTCAAGGGGGCATAAGGCCATAGAGCCCACATTCCAAAGTGGCCATTTTCTCCGGCTGAACTGATCTCTGCCACCTGGAGTCCAGTTGTAATCAGTGCCCCCTCTAAGCTGTGGAGTCTCATGAGCAAAAATTCTGCTTTGCGAGCTACTGGCATTAACGTTGTGGAGTCTTGTGAGCAAAAATTCTACTTTGTGGGCTACTGGCATTAATGTTGTAAGCGAGCGATTCGGCTACTACATAAATTAGTTTGCTCTGGAGCCACCCTTCCTGAGCTAAGACAAAAATGTGTGAGCCAGAGGCTAAGAACTGTGAGCCAGCTCACACTGACTCAGCTTAGAGGGGACACTGGTTGTAATCCCAGGAAATTTCCAGCCACCATCCAGAAGTCGGTAACCCTAGAGGGGCTGGATCCTGAGGAACATGGGGTTTGGGAAAGGGAGGGACTCCAGTGGGGTCTAATGCTGTGCAGTCCCCCTTCCAAAGCAGCCATTTTCTCCAGGAAAACTGATCTCCATCACCTGCAGATCAGTTATAATCCTGGGAGATCTCCTGGAGGTTGGCAACCCTAGGGGTAGATGAGAGCAACTCCTGCTGAATGTTGGGGCCTTTGATTTTCTTGAGGCTTGTTATTTTATTTTATTTTTAATTTGGGGGCTTTAAAAGCTCTTGAAGTTGTTAGGGATGCGATGCTTGACTTTTTAAATTTGGGTGGGGCCTGGAGATGCTCCTGCAATTACAGCTGATCTCCAGACAGTAAGTTCCCCTAGAGGAAATGGCTGTTTTGGTGGGTAACCTGTATGGCATTATACCCTGCTGAACCCTTCCCAAACGCTTCCCTCTCCAGGCCCCACCCCAAAATCTCCTGGAATTTCCCACCCAGAAGTTGACAACCCTGTAATCAGGGGTCATTTTGTAGAAAAAGAGATGCAGGAGCTTATTAGCATAACTCATTTGCATAACTCATTTGCATGTGCCACACCCCCTAACATACCGAAAGTGTGTCAGAAGGCAACACCCACCCCTCAGGCTCCACTCCACAGGTGAGTGAAACTGACCTGCTCTTCCTCCATTCCCTTCCCCATCCAATACTTTGTGCAATAAAAATAAGCGTAAAGAACACACCCTCATTCTCTTCCTGCTCCTTTGAAACTACCAGGTTTCAAGTAGACTTGAAATACCCAGGACATGTGCACCGCCCATCCCTTTCCTTTCCCCTCTCCACAACAAGAGACCCTGTGAGGTAGGTGGGGCTAAGAGAGGTCTTTTGAGAGCTGCTCATGAGAGAACAGCTCTGAGAGAACTTGTGACTGGCCCAAGGTCACACCAGCAGCTGCATGTGGAGGAGTGGGGAATCAAACCCGGTTCTCCCAGATTAGAGTCCAACTCCTGACCACTACACCAAACTGATGGGGTGGAAGCTGCTGAAGAGTTGGTGAAATTTCTCCAGTACTTATGTGCCATGTGCCCAGATAAAAAATGGTATACTTAGAAAATTTATATGCCACCTTGAGCAAGTCTCTGGAAAAACAGCACACAGTCATAAAAGGAACAATGATAAAATTATCAATATTAAAACAAAACATTAAAATCAATAAAGACCCTAGCAGGGCTTTCCCTGGGGCGCTGCGCCTCTGCACTGCTCAGGGAAGCCGAAGAGGAGGTGGGGCTTGGTCATGTGCCTGCCCCCTGGGCTCCTCACTCCCGGAGCTGCGCTCCTGTGCGCTCCCGCTCCAACGGACCCCTGCCTGTAATACATATTTGTCCTCTTCTTTACATATATACCTGTCATTCTGTTTTTGGTAATGCCGACCTTGTGGGGGGGGGGGTTCTCCTTCACCCGCCGCTAGTTCTCTCTCTCTAGGGGTGCCAGCTCTGTATCGGGAAATACCTGGAGAGTTTGGGGGTGGAGCCTGAAGAGGCCAGGGTTCAGGGAGGGGAGGGACTTCGATGCAGTATAATGCCATAGAGTCCACCTTCCAGAGTGGCCGTTTTCTCCAGGGGAGATGATCTCTGTCACTAGAGATCAACTACACTAGCAGAAGACCTCCAGCTTCTACCTGGAGGCTAACTGCAACAAACCGGACCACGGTGTATGTAACTAAGTAAAACTCTAAATCACAGTGTATACTTTTACCATTTTCATATCTTTTTTATATAATGCTAAGCATAAATTTTTAGAACATTTTTCGAGTGATTCATTCGCAAGAATACAGCTTAAGCATTAACCATGAAGCTTGACAGTGCATTCAAAATGATGCAACTCCTATAGTAATATTTACAGCCTGTAATGAGGTCTTGTCTTAGGCTCAAGGTCCTAATATAATACCCTTGTTACCTCACTTGTTTCTAGTCCCCAAAGCTGCTATTGGCAGATTTTGAGACCGGGTGTGTGTGTGTGTGTGTGTGTGTGTGTGTCACATACTCTTCATAAAAACTGTGACCCTTCAGATCTAGTTTACCAATGGATCTGTCTGACATGGGGGCTAAGGACAGGTAATAGTGTTGCTCCCCTCCCCCTTAAATCTCTAGAAATTGCTCTTTCTCGCTGTCCTGTCTGCAGTCTGTGAAATCCACTAAATGGATTATTCAGCCTCCGTTGCTCCTCCGATTCGGTTCCTCGCACTGTCGCGTTTGTTCATTCTTTCATTCGTTCAGTTCGTACCCCGCTTCCCAGCAGTGGCCTTGACGCGGCAGGCTGAAGTTTAATAAAATGGCATGAAAATACTGTGTGTCACATTTCAAGAGAGCAGCTTAAAATACTAACACCGTTATGAAAACATCAGAGAAGGCAAATAATTAGAAAGCAGTCTATGAGATTCTGAAACTTTCTTCTACAGGGGGCAGAACTTCTCCCAGAAGTGGCCAGGTCTCCTTTAGACATTAGCTCCCCCCCCCCACCTTTTGCAGTCAAGTCACAACCAGCACATTAACATAAGAACATAAGAAGAGCCGTTCTGGATCAGACCAACGGTCCATCCAGTCCAGCATCCTGTCTCACACAGTGGCCACCCAATTCCTCTGAACAGCCAACTACAGGGCATAGAGGCCGAGGCCTCCCCCTGATGTTGCCTCCTGGCTCTGGGATTGAAAGGTTTAGTGCCTCTGAATGTGGAGGTTTCCTCTCAGTCACCATGGCTAGTAGATACTGATAGAACTATCCTCCACGAATCTATCTAATCCCCTTTTAAAATTTATTTATTTATTTGATTTTTATACCGCCCTCCCCGCAGACGGGCTCTGGGCGGTTCACAAAAATCTCAACACAATACCATTAAAAAAAACAATTAAAATAACAATTAAAACAATTTTGTTTTGCACAGTGCCAGCTGTGTAGGCCCAGGTAAGTCGAGGGAAGGACATCGGCCATCTCTCGACCTCCGGGCTGCGAAACCACCTGTTTATTCCTGTGGCTATTACTACAATCCTCTGGTAGCAAATTCCACATTTTAATCACTCTCTGAGTAAAGAAGTATTTCCTTTTGTCCGTCCTGAGCCTACTGCCCATCAGCTTCACTGGATGCCCTCAAGTTCTAGTATTTTGGGAGAGGGAGAGAAAATTCTCTTTGTCAACTTTCTCCACGCCATGCTCAATTTTATAAACTTCTATTAGTAATTTATTTTCTAAACTGAAAAGTCCCAGACTCTTTAGCCTTTCCTCCAACCCCCTAATCATTTTGGTTGCCCTCCTCAGTACTTTTCCCAGCTCTGCAATGTCTTTTTTGTGATACAGTGATCAGAACTACACCTAGTATTCCAAATGAGGCCACACTTTAAATCTATACAGGGGTATTATAATATTGGTCATTTTATTTTCAATCCCTTTCCTAATAATCCCTAACATAGAGTTTGCCTCTTTCACTGCTGCAGCGCACTGGGTTGACACGTTCATTGAGTTATCCACTACAACCCCCAAGATCTTTTCCCCTTTTAGTCTCAGCAAGTTCAGACCCCATTATCTTATACCTGAAGTTGGGATTTTTTTGTCCCAGTGTACATCATCTTTACACTTACCAGCACTGAACTTCATTTGCCACATTGCCGCCCACTCACCCAGTGTGTGGAAGTCCTCTTGGAGCTCTTCACAGTCAACCTTGGTTTTCACCATCCTGAATGATTTTGTGTTATCTGCAAGCTTGACCACTACGCTACTCACCCTCAGCTCCAGATCATTTATGAATAAATTAAATAGTACCACCCCAATACTGAGCCTTGTGGGACTCGACTGCTTACTTCCCTCCATTGTGAGAACTGTCCGTTGATTCCGACTCTTTGCTTCCTGTCATTTATCTAATTTTGATCCACTAGAGAACCCATCCTCTTATCCTATGAGTGCAAAGTTTACTCAGGAGTCTTTGGTGAGGTACCTTTTAAAGCCTTTTGAAAGTCCAAGTATGTAACGTCTGCCGGGTTACTGTTGTCTACATGCTTCTTCACTTTCTCAAAGAAGTCCAAAAGGTTAGTGAGGCAGGACTTCCCTTTGCAGAAGCCATGCTGATTTTCCCTGAGCAGGCTTTGTTCCTCTATTTGTCTAATAATTCTGTCTTTGATTACAGTTTCTACTAATTTGCCTGGGACCGATGTTAGGCTGACTGGCCTGTAATTTCCTAGTTCCCTTCTGGATCTCTTTTTAAAAATTGGTGTAACATTTGCTTACTTCTGGTACAGTTTTAGTACAAAAACAAAACACTGAGGCAGTAGCACTGTGTAAAGAAATACAAATGGATCTGTAAAGTCCTAAAGATAGTCTTGTTGAAGTAATCTCTAATACATTCATACAAATTCAATATGGACCACATAGGACTCCTTAGATAAATTCCAACTTCCAAAATACATAGAATACAGCCAAGCTCTTGTCCAAACTTCAAATACAAATTAGTATATGAGAATACAGCCGAGTTCTTTTCTTATGCAGCCAAAATCTTCTCTAGGGTGGTCAGTGGCTGAATTTAGTGATAGGTTTTATATATGGGTTAGTAGATCAACTATCTCACCCTTGAGCTCCCTAAGCCCTCTTGTGTGTATGCCATCAGGACCCATAGGCGTCAACTACGGGGGGGCTCGAGGGCTCAAGCCACCCCCGAAATTTCCTGGGGGGGACTGAGCCCCCCCCCGGGAAAATGGTGCACCCTCTGCTGTGCCTCCCTTGGCCCTTCCTAGGGCCGCCGCCGTCTCTCTCCCCCCCCCCCTGCCTGGCCACTCCGACCCTCCCTCCCTCCGTTCAGGGGCCAGCTAAGCAAATGCCCAGCTGGCCCCTGGACGGATGGAGGGACGGAAGCAGGAGTGGTCAGGCGGGGGGGAGGCGGCAGCGGCGGCGGGGACATGGCCCCGGCGGGCACACGTGCTTCGCGCGCGCACACGGAAGAGCCCCCCCCCCAGGAGTTTATAAACTCTACGCCCCTGTCAGGACCTGGGGACTTATCAGTGGATGTGCAACAGTTACTATATAAAAGGGAAACTTTCTGGATTCATTGTCTTAAAACATTATACCCGGGAGGATTAAATATGGAAATGGATTTTTCCTGTTACTTACAAAAATGAACTATGTTACTTTAAGTCTTGACAAATGAGATCAGTGTTTAGGACCAGCCAATGATAGGTAACTAAGGCAATCGGAGAGTGGAGTATTGAGTTACTGAATAAGATGCCCATATAAATGAATTAATAATAGGTGTAAATAAATACGGTAAATTGGTACATTTGGCTTTTTAAGATTAAGAATGAGAATATTAAATAAATAAAATTAATAGTAACTAAGTATTATAAATATTTTTCTTTTGGAGCAACTAAATATAGCCACAATATAAATTTCAGCAGGAAATGAGCACACGCAATACATGGTAAATAATAAAAATATTATTTTTATTACATTGACTGTATAAGATTTATATATTGTATCTGATATTATTTTATGTTTAATGTGTCAGCTACTGAGGAAGTTGAAATAACGAAACGGAGAACAAATCCGGAAGACTTCGTTCAGCAATCAGCTATCTTCAGTTATTTTTCCAAGTTTGACTGCATTGATACCTGTAAACTATATAAGTAGAAAATTAGGTTAGAATTAGTAGGTTATATAAGGTTTCTTCGTTGGCTATCTTAATTGAGCAAGCAGGATAACATTCTTTGTATAATGTAGTGATAAGCTATATGTTAATAGGATCTTTGTAATTAAAATACACATACAGTGATAAGCTATATGTTAATAGGGTTCTTTGTATTTGGAATACACAAGTTACAAGTAAAAAAAATCTTTTGAAATTGTTAACAAATAGTGTATGTTTCCTAGCGTCTTCTACAGCTGAGTCTCTTTTACTGCAGCAACTATATAGCTGTTTGATTCTCTGTTGCAATTGTAAACGGGTACATGCCCCACAGTGAACCCAGAAACAAAAAAAAGTCATTGAGCTTCCCTGCCATCCCCCCAACTTCCTTTAGCAATCCCTTTATTCCTTTGTGATCCAAAAGCCCAACTAAGGCTTGCCAGCCCCCGGGTCCGGGTGGGGGATCCCTTGATTTCAGAGGCTTCTTCCCTCCACGGACCAGCTGGCCAGTGGGGGAAACCCCACCCCTAAACAGGGACGTCATCGTGCTGTGTCCCCAACCCAATGACATCATCTGGAACTGACGCCATCATGTTAGGGACGTCATGCAGGGACGCTCTGGTATTTAGGCGGAAAAAAACTTAGAGTTTTTCCCTAATACCAGAGCATCCCTGCATGACGTCCCCAGCACAATGATGTCACTTCCGGGTGTTGTCATCACATTGGGGATGTCGCATGACATCCCCTGCCCACCCTTGGGAAAAACCCCAAATCCCCCTGCTGGAGGGATGAGGGGACCTAGCAACCCTAGCCCAACTGCTTCTCTGCCTGGTTTCCTGCCCCAGATACATTTTTTTTAAGTTTATTGTTTGCCTTGATGCTTTTATCAACCCGCTCCTCAAAATCTCTTTTTGAACACATGAAGCTGCCTTATACTGAATCAGACCTCTGGCCCCTCAAAGTAAGAACTGTCTATTCAGAGTGGCAGTGGGTCTCCAGAGTCTCAGACTGAGGTCTTTCACATCATCTACTGCCTAGAGCTTTTTAACTGGGGAGGCCAGGGATTGAACCTGGGACCTTCTGCATGCCAAGCAGATGCTCTATCACTGAACCACGCCCCCTCCCTAATGGCGACCCCATAGAGATTTCAAAGCAAGAGACAATCAGAGGTGGATTTGCCATTGCTTGCCTCTATGTAGCAACCCTGGACTTCCTTAGTGGTCTCCCATCCAAGTACTAACCACAACAGACCCTGCTTAGCTTCCACAATCTGCCAAGAATTGGGTGGCCTGAGCTATGCAGGCTTGACACCTATCCTAGATGTCCTTTAAAGCAAAGAAGCAGGAATGTCCATTTTTCAGTTCATTAAAGCTTCCTGACCAGTCGGATGTTGTCCACATTGTCACACAACCGCAACAGCTCTGCCCTCGTCCTTTGCCATCTTTCTCATCAGTACCAGTCATCCCTGTCACTCTCCAAGAGAACAGCAGAGATAATTCCACTGCTGAACCTTTTCCCTGCCAGTTACCAGAGCTGATTTTCTCAGCATGAATATTTCATACATTCAGTATAGCTGCCACAATCTCTTTTGACAATTCAGCCTCATTGCTGTTTTCAGGACTGGGTGTTTGATTGCAAAATAGCTGCTGGGTTGGGCCGGTATCGTCCTCTGACGAATCTTTGCACTGTGAAAGAACTAGCCGCTTAAGCACAGGGCACCTGGTAACATGCTAAAATTGGGCTCTCCAGTCCTTACATAGTTCACTGGGCCAGAGAATTGACTGGAGTTGTGAATCTTCTGCCACGTTTCCAGGAGTTACAGTGGAAGGATACGTGATGGGCATGTCTGAAGAGACTCATTCAAGACAGTTTTGCCTGTTAAGTGTGTTCATGTGGCATCTCTGGGAGGCGGGGAAAAGCCCCGTCAGAGATGCCAGAAATGAGGTTTGTCATCAGGGGTTGAACCCATGTTGCATCTTGTCTTTGAATGGACTTCCTGGCCTCTGTCTCAAGCAATGCCCTTTGACAGTGGCCCCTCTTGAATAGGACTGACAGTTCTGGGTTGAGAACACCTGTAGATTTTGGAGGTGGAGCCTGAGGAAGGACGGGGTTTGGGGAGGGGAGGGACCTCAGCAGGGTATAATGTCCACCCTCCAAAGCAGACATTTTCTCCAAGAGAACTGATCTTGGTCATCTGGAGATCAACTGTAATAGCCAGAGATCTCTAGGTACCACCTGGAGGTTGGCAATCCTGCTCTTGAAGCAACTGAAGATTATCTCTCACATGGTACATAGTTTTTAGACCTTCTGAGGTCTGAACAAGCAACAGGCTATGGCTTGGGTATTTACCCCTGTCCTAATCTTTGCTGGGGGGGGGGGGTTGTTTTGATGTTGAGTCTGCAGCCAAGAAATTAAAAGACACCTGCTCCTTGGGAGGAAAGCTATGGCAAACCTAGACAGCATAATAAAAAGTAGAGACATCACCCTGCCAACAAAAGTTCATATGGTCAAAGCGATGGTATTCCCAGTAGTAATTTATGGCGGTGAGAGTTGGATCATAAGGAAGACCGAGCACCGCAGAATGGATGAGTTCAAATTATAGGGCTGGAGAAGACTCTTGGGAGTCCCTTGGACTGCTAGGAGATCAAATCAGTCAATCCTAAAGGAAATCAAACCTGACTGTTCCCTGGAAGAACAGATACGGAAGCTGAAGCTCAAATACTTTGGCCACCAAATGAGAAGGGAGCACTCACTGGAGAAGACCCTGATGCTGGGAAAGACTGAAGGTAAAAGAAGAACGGGACAGCAAAGGATGAGATGGCTAGACAGTGTTATTGATGCAACGAACATGAAGTTGAGTGCTGGCTCCGGTGTTGTGATGTGTGTTATGTGTTATACCACACTGCGCCAATGTTAAGAGACTTAAGTCCACTAGACCCCTCAGCACACCAAACTGCACCATAGCAGCGGAGTATATTTACAGTTTATTTACACTGCTATTATATATCCAACCAACAAACTGCTTCGCCAAGCAACCGGTTTGTGAGAAGAGAAAAATGGTTCTGTACATCATTACATATATACATTTCAGAAACCAATCAGGTTGTTGCTAAGTCATGTAGAGTACATTCATCAATGTCACACTGGAAGAACAAGTCTGTACAAATTCCTGCTCAGTTTTATTGCATCTGTACCAGTCACATGACTCCTGCTGGCTGTCAGTTAGATCCTTCTGATCTGCCAGCTTACTGTGCATGAGGACTGAGAGTCTCAATTACTGACATCCGGGGGGGCGATGGAGGACAGAAGGGCCTGGCGTGAGGTGATCCATGGGGTCGCAAAGAGTCGGACTCGACTGTGTGACTGAACAACAACAAAAAATCTTTGCTTTGCTTCGACGCCCTGATCCCTGGATCCAGTGTCCCACTCATTCTCACACTTAGCATTGTCCACAAATGTGCATAGCATCCACAGATTACTCTTCACCTTGATGAGGAGGTGGTTTGTTCATCTCTGTACATTGTCACTTGATTGCTCAAGACCAAAAGTCTTGACTGATGCTCTTGGGAGAGGGTGGACTGGGAAGTTCAAATGACCCAGGAAAAAGCCTGGTCAGCACCGAAGGGCCAGCCAGCTCAGACCTAGCCATCAGTGCCAATGCTGGGCATCAGCTCACCCATTATATCTAGCAGCAGTGCAGGAGGAGGTATCTAACTGGTGACTTGGCACTAGTAACTGCTGCTGAAGGCTTTTAGCCTAAGCAAATCCTGCAGCCCTGGTTGAGCTAAGGGTTGGCTCTGCTTGTTCCTGGCCACCAGAGGGCCCTCCAGAACAGTGGCCACCCAGAAGCTCTCCCGGAAAGCTAAATGGACAACCCACCCCTACCTTGGAAGCACGGAGGGCGGTCTGACTGTGCTTGCAGAAATGTATTGTGAATGTGAAGTGGTGCCTTGACCCCAATTTTTCCAATCTGGCCAGTTAAAAAATAGTGCCTTCCCACCGTCACAGAGATCTCCGTGGGTGCCTAGGCACTGTGTGTAGGGAGTCAGTTTCACAAAATGGCCCCTCTGCTCCAGCATAACCTGGCAATGGCCTTACACAGTCTCCAAGGTATGGGGAGTCTTTGCCAGTTGTGAATCTGCACTCTGGCTGACTTTCAGTTGAACGTATGAATCACAGCCATTTACAAGCATTGTGTTTTAGCAATTCTTGTGTGTTATTTGATTTGTTATAATGATACCCTGACCTCTATTTTACTGAAATACTCAATTCCAGACGATGTATGGGACAGTGAAAGTCAAAAGTCCAAATTGAAGGAATGGGTATTCAACAAGGATGGGCTTTTGAACCACCAAGCGGTGGTAAGTTGTCGTACAGCCCCCTTGTATAGGATATTTAAAAGAGATCACTGTAGGACTGTTTACCTTGAGAAATTAACTACCCTTGATCTAAGAAGGGCTTTTACCGCCCTAAGGTTTCATGCCATACCTTCAATGGTCTGTATTGGTCGCTTCTTGGGCTCCCCTGCTGTCTCTAGAATATGTCAATGTGGTGTAGGCGAAGTGGATGATGTTGAGCATTATATTATGAGATGCTCTTGGCATTAATCACTTAGGCAAAGGTTTATTTACCCCATTATACCTCTGCATAATGGAATTTCAGATCTGGACATGACTGTTTTTTTGCTCTCTGATAATGACACATATATTACCAGCAGAATGGCTCTGTTTGCACTGGCGGCAAAAAAAAAAGACTAAGTCTAGGATTCACATCAAGTTACTGAAGGGCTTATCCCATTTTGGTGTATAATATCTGTTGTATTTTGTTTTATCTGTTTTATTTTGTTTTGTTTTGTTATGGCCAATGGCCAAGACAATAAACTTGACTTGACTATAATGACACCCAGGCTCATCCTCTTTAGAGAGCTCAAAGGAACTTATGGGTGAAGTCGTGGGACTTTTATCTTATGGCTCAGCTCGCGGATAATCTTGCACATTTTGACAACTGTTCCTCATCCCAACTTTACCTTGGTCTGGTCCCCCATTTTAGAATATCTAATTTATCAACAAGGAATTCCCAAACTGATGGATGAACTTTGTTTGTGGTGAACTTTATATTCTAGTCTTTATCTTTTGCAAATGAACATCTATAGATTGAAATGCTTTCCCATAGCCTCTTACTTCTTTCTGTACGACCTCCTTGTTTATAAAACTGATTTTAACTGTCGAATATTTTCTTACCGCTTGACTATGTACTTATGAGCAGTTCCCAGTGGAATGTGATCCAAGCCACTCTGTTTGGTGAAGAGTGCCATCAAACTGCAGCTGACTTATGACAAGCCCATAGGGGCTTTCAAGGCAAAAGATGTTTAGAAGTGGTCTGCCATTGCCTGCTTTCATGTAGCAATCCTGGACTTCCCGGGTGGTCTCTCATCCAAACACTGACCAGAGCTGACCCTGCTTAGCTTCCAAGATTCTGACAAGATTTGGCTATCCTGGACAATCCAAGTCAAGACTAGAGCCCTGTTCAGTTTCAACAGTATCACAACACCGAGTGCTCCCACATCTGCAGTCTTGTCACTGACGATGCTTCTTTTATACATGGAAACCATTGCACATGTGTGAACATGAGCGCACATCAATGCACAGGGGCACATCAGTGCCAACGGGGCACATCAATTCAAGAGCTATCCCCTAGATCAGTGGTGGCAAACCTATGGCACGCGTGCCAGAGGTGGCACTCAGAGCCCTCTCTGTGGGCACGCACGGCATCGCCCCAGCACAGAGTTCGCAAGATTGGACAGCAAAAATCACATTAATTGTTCAAAAGCATGCCAAATGCAAACTTTTACCTTTCAATAAAAAGTTGTTTGTATCATTGAAAGATCTGTTATTGTGTTTTTCTTTTAAGACAAAAGATGTTAATGTATGAGTTGTTTTTTCTAAAACGAAAACCTCAGTATTCAGGTTAAATTGCCGTGTTGACACTTTGCGATAAATAAGTGGGTTTTGGGTTGCAGTTTGGGCACTCGGTCTCTAAATGGTTCACCATCATTGGCCTAGATCTTTGCCTTTGAGCCTGCCTCAAAGATTGGAATAGCCCCTCCACATCACCAAAGCAGAGCCTTCCCAGTTTGTATTAAGGGACCTCCTGGAAAAGGAGACATAATGTTCTCTGTTCGACATAAATGTTCTCTGTATGATACTAATGAACAAAGCGGGAACTGTACAAATTAACAACTGGAAAAGTCTGAAAAAGCTGACTGAGAAAGAAACGACAGGGTGGTGGTAGTGGGGGGGATTTTATTGTACAAGCTAGCGCTGGAAGGAACAGAAGAAGAGTTGAAACCATCTCATTAACCTGAACTTCAAGAAATAAATGCATGCAACATTGTTTTCGTGTGGGGACAAATTTTTTAAAAGGCCTGTTTCGGTTTCCCCCAAATGTATGCAAATTGGGGAGCCCGGGCCATTTCTAATGAAGCCAACAAACAGTGGAAAGTCTTTTGTGGTGGGGTTTGAACGTTCAGGGTTCCTAAGAGGGACCGTCGGCTTATTATGTGCTGTTAGCAGTACATTATCTCTTCTATAATTACCTGTCTAAAAAAAGAGCCTTTTTATTTCATTCGGAACACGGCTATCTGGAAAGCGGAATGGAACCCAGGCAGACGCTGGCTTACTTTTGATCTGTATTTTTAGAATATTAATCACCCCACCTCTTCTGCTGTGTGATGAAGAGCTGTTTGCCAGAAAGACAAGATCTTTAGGTTTAAAATAAAGAATGATGACTCCATACTACCGTTTCCTTGGTCTCCTGTTGCAATGGTCAATGGCAGCTTACAGAGCTCCTGGCCAGCCTGTGTAGCCCTGTAAAGCCGCGTGTTTTTGTTTCAAATCCCACATCCATTAAAGAGAATGTGGGACATCAGTAGGGTTGCCAACCTCCAGATGTGGTCTGGAGATCTCCCAGAATTACAACTGCTCCCCAGATGATCAGTTCCCCTAGTGAAGATGGCTGCTTTGGAGGGTGAACTTTATGGCATCATACCCCACAGAGATCCCAGTCCTCCCCAGGCTGCCTAAATCTCCAGGTATTTCCCAACCATGAGTTGACAACCCTAGGTATTACGGATGGCGGTTTAGCATTATGAGCTCTGCACCATCCTTGGGGAGTAGGGTTACCAACCCCCAGGTGGTGCCCAGAGGTCTCCCACCATTACAGTTGATCTCCAGGTGACAGAGATCAGTTCCCCTGGAGAAAATGGCTGTTTTGGAGGATGGATTCTATGGCAACCCGAATGGGTAGCTCAGGCTGAGTTTCCAGTCCACAGTCAGCAGCTTTACAGGCCTTATTGGAAGACTATTCACGTGATCCCTGTTGAATTTTGATGGTGCCCATGGGCACCATGCTGGCGATCAGGTTGTAATGATTTCAAGTTATAAGTGTGTGTTTCTTTAAATGGCTGGTAAGTGTCAGAAGAACAAGGGGGTGAAAGAGGGGAATGAGTGAGGTGATTGGTTGGTGACTGAGAGTGTGTGGGCAGAGCTAGGACGTGTGTGTGTGTGTGTGTGTGTGTGTGTGTGTGTGTGTGGAGAGGGAAGGCAGAGTGTTCAGTCAGTCAGTCAGAAGTCTGAAGTCAGCAGCTGTCAGTTGTGGTCACTCTACACAGAGTCTGAGAGGCAGTCTTCTAACTAGAATCATATAGAAGTGCTGTGAAAGACATTAAGATTCTCAAGGAGGACGAAAATATACTTGAGGGGGCAATTTAGGCAAAATCTAATATAGTCAGAGTATTTTAAGAGAGTGAGGGCAAAAACCTTACAGAGACCTGAGTAAAAAGGGAAAGATTTTACTGAGCAACCGAATGAAACATCTTGTAACCAATACACTTCTTTTACCAATAAAGTTTTATTTTGTTTATTGTGAACCCAGAGTCTTATTCTCAGAACCACATAGTCCAACGAAGGAGCCTTAGAGCTTGGGCACAGTACTGTGGGAAAGGTTAATTAAAGACTGGAATTAAATTCCTGGTGGCAGCGATAGATACTCTGAATGAGAGAAAGAAACAACAAGAAATTTAAAACTACATCACACCTAACTACAAAAATATAAGAGAGAGGTATCATCACAAAGGCATTTGGGTTCTGCTGTGAGACTCAATGGTTCAGACCTCTGGCTTTTTTAAATGAATGAAAAAGAAAGTGTTTCTCTCTCTCTCTCTCTCTCTCACACACACACACACATCATGGTACCTAGTCAGGGATCTTGAATCTACAGAAAGAGCAAAATGGAATCCATTTCCATCGGACTCACTGAAATGCCTTTACTCTTTCCTGACCTCCAAACCCAATCCAAAAACTAGGAGGATTTCCAATACTTCTGGAGGGTGCTCAGGTTTGGTAAATGTGCAGTGGAAGTTCTGTAGCTGGGAGGCTGGGCTACCTGAGAAAATGGTTCTCTGTGCCCTGTTCTCTCAACCTCACGCAGGATATAATTAAAAGAGTGATCTCTGAGATCGTGATGTATTATACAGAGGGAGGCAATCATCACTGAATTATTTTGATTTTGTTGCAGAAAACGCTTCAGGGTTAAAACTAAGCACATGGTGAGCAATCCTCAATTACTCTACTCGGAAGTAAGACCCATTTTCTTCACTCCGAGGAAAGCGTTCTTCAGATTGTAGTCATAAGGACTACAATAACCATGATGCAGATGGTTGCAAAAGCCAATAAGAAAAGCATTAAATGCAAGCATTACTGTTGCATATAGTCTTATCTCTAACACAGTACTTTTTAACAAGTGTTCAAAGCATCTCGTACACAGAGCTCAGTCATCCCTCCATAAGCCCTGAATGATAGGTCAGTATTATTAACCTTATACTGTGGATAGATGAGGCTGATTGGCTGTGGCTTGCCTAACAAGATCTGGAAGAGGTTTGAAGAAGGGCTATTCGGGTTCAGCCACATCCATGCAGAAACAGTGAAACAAACAGTCTAAAACTGAAACTCTACTGCTGAGGAGAAGGGGAACAGAGAGCCCTGTGGGAGTTGACAGATGTCTGCTGTGGGAGGGAAGAGAGAGGAATTGGCCTCCCTTTGTGCATGCAGAAATTCTCCAATGGATCCAGATCTAACCCTGCTCCAAAGGGCCGTGTAATTCCAACCTGACAATCACGTAATTCCAACCATGTAATTCCAAATTCCAACAGTGTAACTCCAAAGCAGGCCCGTCGCTACAGTGGGGCATCTCGGGGCTGACCCCCCGCCCCGACTTACTGGAAAGCCCCCCCCCCCGACTTCCCATTCAGCTCAGGGCCCCTGAGTGGGAGTGGGTGCAGGGAAGGAGCTGGGTATTCTTGCACGGCTGTCCGGCCCAAGGGTCCAGATTAAATCACCTTTATTTCGATTAGCCAGTGCCCCCTAAGAAATTTAAATGCCCCCCGACTAAAAAAAAAATTCCTGGCTATGGGCCTGCTCCAAAGACATACTTGTGATTTCATAGCCGTGACCTGGATAGCCCAGGCTAGCCCGACTTCACCTGATATTAGAAAATCAGCAGGGTTGGCCCTGGCTATTCCTTGGATGAGAGACCACCCAGATGGTCCAGGATTGCTGTGCAGGGGCAGGCAACGGTGAACTCTATTTTATTTATTGTTTTATTTAATTCATTTATACTGCACCTTTCTCCCTCGTGGGGACCCAGAATGGCTGACATCCTCCTCCTCCTCTTCTTCATTTTATCCTCTCAATTGACCCTGTGAGGTAGGCAAGGTTGCCAATCATCTCCAGATGGTAGCTATGACAACTGATCCCCAGGTGAGTAGGCCAGTTCACCTGGAGAAAATGGCCGCTTTGGAAGGTGGACTCTGTGGCAATATAACCTGTTGAACCCCCTCCCCAAACCCCACCCTCCTCAGATTCCACCCCCCAAAATCTCCCGGTATTTCCCAATCTGGACCTGGCAGCCCTAGAGGCAGGTTGGGTGGAGAGAGGGTGACTGGCCCAAGGGCACCCAGCAAGCTTCGGGGGGTGGGATTCACATCTGTTGGGTCTCTGTTGTAACTTGAGATCAGGCAGCTCTTTCTTCAACCAGTGATTTCAGTTTATTAGAACAGAACACAACAACACACCAAGAACACTCAGAACAATCCCAACTTATATACAGTTTGGAACTGGCTAAATAGGGCTGCCAAGTCAGCCCGGGGGGGCGAGGGATCCCCCGCTACAGGGGTTCCCGATCCACCAGCCAGCATTTGGCCGGTGGGAGAAACCCCACCCCCGAAGTCGTTCAGCCTGGACGACTTCCCCCACGTAATGACGTCACCCGGAAGTGACGCCATCACGTTGGAGGTGTTGCCAGGGAGACGCTCTGGCAATCGCCCCAAAACTCTATGATACCATAGAGTTTTGGGGCGATTGCCAGAGCGTCACCCTGGCAACACCCCCAATGTGCTGACGTCACTTCCGGTGACGTCAGCCGGCGTGCGCTCAAAGCGCGCACACTGGGGAAGCTCCCAGCCAGCGGAGGACTCCCCCCTGCCAGTAAGTTTAACAGACTTGGCAACCCTATGGCTAAACCACACCCCTGGAACAATAAGGTCCAATCAGAAGTAAGCACTTAGGACCAATAGGGTTTGTTCCTGCCGAAAGTCATAGTCTTCCTTGATTGGTCCATTACAGAATGGCAGCCAATCAGGCTGTTGATTTTAGGATACCGAGAGTCTATGGAGCTTGTGGCTGAAGCTCAGGCTCATTTTACAATTCAGGCTACCTGTATAACAATACATAACAGTCTCCCAGATCCTAGTCTGATGCTCTTAACACGACACCACACTGGTTCACTGTTGGTCTCTTGCCTTGAAAACACCACAGGGTCGCCATTCATTGGCTGCAACCTGTTGGCATTAAAAAAAAAAGTTTTCATAAGGTGGAACAATGATCTGTGCTGATTCTCTCCTTCTGCTGCCCCTTGAAATCTTGTCCGGGGGTAAGCGGACCCTCAGGAACAGAATGAAGGACAAAAGGGGGCCTGCAATGGGAGGGGGAACTGGGCAGAAATCACCACTCCTTAATTAAGAAATATTAACTGCTCTCAAGTTATCGGAATGTGTGGCTGGATTCTGGCCAGTAAGTTTAGCAAGGCCTGTCTAGGCTTGCAGGGCACATTCAGGTGACAGCCCTGAGGTTGGATCCAGTCATTTTCAGTAGTGTTGGACATGGTTTGAGAGCGGCTTTGTTTCCTGTTGTTTACACCAGGAGAGTAGTTCTTGGGGCAATAGGGCTGCCAAGTCCCCTCGGGGGGGGGGGCGGGGATCCCCCTGCTAAAGGGGTCCCCAATCCACCAGTCCAGATTTGGCCAGTGGGGGGAACCCCACCCGCGAAGTGGCCTGATCCGGCCGACTGCCCAGTGTGATGATGTCACCCAGAGGTGACGTCATCACGCTGGGCACGTCGCCGGGGCAATGCTCTAGCAATTGCCCTGAAAACTCTATGGTACCATAGAGTTTTAGGGCGATTACCAGAGCGTCGCCCCGGCAACATGCCCAGTGTGATGACGTCACTTCCGGGTGACATCATCGCGCCGCATGCGTGCTTTGCACATGCACAAGGTTCCTGGAGCAGAAGTGGGACTCCCCTGCTCCTGCTGGTAAGTCATTTGGCAACCCTATGAGGCAAGCTGGATCCATGCATATTGACTAGGCCTGCAAACTGGTGCAGGCCTGATCACCTATGGCAAGTGAGCATCATCACCAGGTGGCCAGGTAGAAACATTTTTACAAAATGGGGGGGAAATGGTTGAATCAATGTATTTGTAGGTGAGCTAGAACAAATAGGGGGGATTTGTTAAGTTCAAAAATACGTCTGGAGGGTTTTGTCAATCAGAATACGGCTGACTCGTGGTCGTGCCAGAATTTATGAAAGGGGGCCTCATTGGGATCATAGCAGGCATACATCGGATGTGGAGTCTGGCTCCCGTCACACTCCTGATGACATAATGAGGAGAGCATCAGAGTCCAAAACTGGGCTTTTAAAAAGACAAGCTATTTTGTGGGTGGGTTGTTCGTTGTTGTTGTTTTTGGTAGTACAGTTCGGTTTGCCAAGCCCAGTTCCCAACTGAGCCGAGTGGAGCTCACCCATCGCTACCGCTGATCACAGATGCAATTACTTTGTCCGCCTCTGCTCTGAGATCCATCAGGGAGCGGTCCAGGAAAATAATAGCGCGAGGCCAGTGCCAAATCCTAATCAGGGCGAACTGATGAAGCCATGCACACCATTGTCAGAGAGCCATTAGCTTGCCTCCATCTCCCACGGATCAAGCAATTACTAGAGCAAAGGCGGTCCCAGCAACCAGGACACCGGGAGAATTCGGACAGGAAAACAGCCATTGTTTGGTCCACCGAGCTGAGTTCTCTCTTTACCAAAAGCAGCACGGAATGGTACCATGTAACTATTTTACACTTTTTAAAAACCATTGTGGCTTGGAAGTGGGGGGCTTGAAAGACTGTTTCCTGCTGTATGAACTTACTCATGCTTTAAGATCCGTTGTATCAGAGTCCTTTCTCTGTGTTTCCTACCATCAGAGAACAGGGCGGAAGGGACCAGAGAAATAACTTTTTAAAAGACGCCACTTGCTTATGGGATATACTCCCCAGCAGGGCTTTTTTTTTGTAGAAAAAGCCCAGCAGGAACTCATTAGCATAATAGGCCACACCCACCAGCAGAAAGTCATTAGCCTTTTAGGCCACACCCCTGACAGTGCAGCTCCCTCCCAGGATTGGCTTCCCTAGATGCCCCGTGGCTTGCGGGGGGCATGGGGAACCCGAGGGAAGGAAGGCAGTTTCTGGATTGGCTTCCCCAGGTGCCCAGCAGAGGGGGGGGAGGCTGTGGGCGTGGCCAACTCAGAAGCCAGCCGGAACTCCGCTCCTGTGCGTTCCTGCCCAAAAATAGCCCTGCTCCCCAGGCAGGTTTGTGAGATGCCTAGATTTCTCCTAAAAGCTTACGAAGTTGAATAACATGGAGGGAGGGGGGTGGGCAAGACTGTGCCTTGAGCTCGTGAGTTTTAAAACGAAAGAGAAACACTTGTTTTTCCTTCTGTTCCAATGTCAGTGTTTCCTCTGCTGGCTCTAGAACCCTGTAATTAATTAATTAATTAATTATGTGCCATCAAGTCACACAACCAACTTGCGGAACCGGAGTTTTCAGGGCAAGAGACAAGCAGAGGTGGTTTGCCATTGCCTGCCTCTGTAGCACAAACCTGGACTTTCTTGGTGGTTTCCCATCCAAGTACTAACCAGGACTGACCCTGCTTCGCTTCCGAAATCAGGCTAGTCTGGGCTGTTCAGGCTGCTACAGTTCTGTCGACAGAGGAATTTCTCTCCGGACTGGATTAATGGCTATTTTAAAAATATTTTTGTTTACTGCCTTTGCTTATCATGTTTTACAAGAGACTTGAGCAGCCATTCCCCTTTTTTTGTAGCATCCATCAATTGTTATCGCAAAAGAGCAGGGGCAGATAAAGAAAACCTTCTCCGGTCTGGCCTTTTAAACAACGGAATGAGAGAGAGAAAAGTAATCATGACCCATTTATAATGTGAACTGAACATTTCAAGTAATATACTGCTGGGAAACTGAAGAGAACTATCAAGGGGGGAAACTCTCTTTTATTAAAAAACAACAACTGGACCACACCAAAGACATGATTGAGAATAATATAACTTTGGGAGAGAGTAACTTTAAACCATAGGCGTCAACTATGGGGGGGCTCGAGCCACTCCCGAAATTTCCCAGGGGGACTGAGCCCCGCCGGGAAAACGGAGTGCCCTCTGCCATGCCTCCCCGGGCCCTTCCTAGGGCCGCTGCCGCCATCTCTCTCTCTCCCCCCGCCTGGCCTGGCCACTCTGTCCCTCCCTCTGTCCGTCCAGGGGCCAGCTAAGCAAATGCCCTGGATGGACAGAGGAAGGGACGGAAGCAGGAGTGGTCAGGCAACGGGGGGGGGGGGAGGCGGCGGGGACATGGTCCTTCGTGCACAGGCACAGAAGAGCCCCCCCTCCCCGATTTTTAAAACTCGACGGCCCTGCTTTAAAGTACTCTGGCACAATTTTTCATGCAGTCTGGAAGATTTAATTCCTGGAACTCTATTAAGTTTAGTTTCTACAAAATAAACAGAACCCGTTGGGAAAACAACAGATATTAAATTAACAAATGCATATTAATGTCACTGCAGCTTTGAAGAAGCAGATTTTAAAGAATCGCCTTCCGTCTGTACCCTGTTTTTTTTACGTTGCCTTTGACTGTTGGAATATTAAAATTAGGAAATTTGTCTGGATTAGATTATTAATGTGCAAAAAGAAGGGCATGCCAGAACACTGCATCTTGTCTGTTTGCTTTTGATTCTATAAAATGGACAAGTACTAGGTTACAGTACATGTAATTACAAGTCACAACATATGGTGCCCAGCTTGCTTCTTCTTTAAACTCATGGCTCAGTCACATGATCACTGGACATGTGATGATTGCTGAAAAAAATGGGGAGAGGCTGTGGCTCAGTGGCAGAGCATCTGCTTGACATGCAGAAAATCCCAGGTTCAATCCCTGGCACCTCCAGTTTTAAAAAAGGATCATGTAGTGGTGATGTGAGAGACTTCTATGGGAAATCCCCTGTCAGTCTGACGTATTGACCTTGAGGAGATCAGTGCTCAGATTCAATGGGGACAGCAGCTAAGAAACATTAATTCTCCACTACTATTGCATCAGCTATCTCATGATCATCCCAATTGCTTAAGGTAACTCAGCATTTCCAGACCAAAAACAGCCTTCATTGTATCAGGACCAGACAATTAGTTGTGATACTTTTGCGAAGTTTTGCACTGATAAAATATCAAGAATGTGCTGTAATTTACATGCCAACTGTAACACAGGTTCACAGGAAGAACTACCTAATTCACTGCCTGTTCTGTTTATGGACCACTTTGAACCAGTTTCCATGATGGATGGTGACAACTTCCTGGGATCTGTGAAGGCCACTACTTGTGCCCTAGATCCTTGCCAAACCTGGTTTCTAAAATCATGCAACAATCACATCAACAAATCCTTAGCATCAATCACTAAGTCAAGGCACCTTCCCTTGATCACTCAAAGAGGCAGTTTTTACCCAAAGTGGTTGTTTAATAATTAGTGGGGGAAATTAGCTTAGCAAGAGGGGGTAACTAGGGGATCTCCACCAATGTTTTTTGGGATGGTTCCCTTAGAGAACTCTCAAAATAAATCAGGCTGAAGTACAACCAGAAAGGTGTTTTATCATAACAGAAGGAAAAGCAACACATACACACAAAGCACACAGGGAACATATACCTAGCTAAGAGGAAAATAAAGGGGAGTAGTGGGGAAAGTGATTCAAGGAAGGAGATATTTATCAAGTCTTGGAGAAGCGAAGTCTGTGGAAGTATAAAGTACCGGGTCCAGAGACGTGTTGCAGTGAAATCAGCTCGTAAGTTTATTGATGGTATAAAATCACGACTGGAGAACGGGGCTCGGGGGTCTGCTTAAATGTCTGTCTAAACCACACCCCCAGCCTTGCCCAATCTCCCTGATAGGGTTAATTACAAATGACCCCTACAGCGTAGGTCCCCTGGTGGATCTTGGGTGGCCGATTGGTCTGATTTACAATCCGCCCGGGCTATTGTCACCTGAAGCAAAGCTCCAGTAGTCAGCCTGGCCATGTGCGTTTCTCTGACTGCATGCACGATCGCCATTAGGACATAAGAGGAAGGCAGTGAGAGAAATGATCAGTGTTTTCTGGAGAGAAGGAGGAAACCCACTGGGGGGGGGGGTTTGCAATGTTTAGCACTGAGAACATCCACACAATGCACGGGGCAGAGTGTGTCCAGTTATAGGAAAAATTGCCCCTAGGGCAGTCTGACGTGTGTCCCTAAAACAATACATTGATTGGATTTTTCCAGGGTGAACAAAGACCTGGGGAAGCGTGTGACGCTTTGCATGATTTGGGCTACTGTTCTGTGATGAGATTGTGTGATGTAAACTAAAGATGTTAAAGTTCTCTAATGACCTTTGAATTCAGGATGAGAGAGACTATTGAATTATATGACTAGCCTTTTAATTAAGGTGAATGGGCAAGAGGGGAAGCATGACCAGGTGTGGATGGGGTGGGGTCCAGATTGGGTGTTGTCTTCCTGAGAAACCCATTGTTGAGATGAAGTGTCTCTTTAAGGGTAAGGAGGAGAGCTATTAGCAAGTCAGGTACCCAGAGTCACCTACCCAGAATAGTTTCCCAGGCTTGTCTCTGACCAGTGTCTATTTTGTTTGAGTCCCGCTCCATCTTGGTTCCACTTCTAGGCCAGGCTGAACAGTGCACACATGATTTGGGGGGTAATAATTAAAGAGGGGCCTCTTGAATAAGACTGCATTGCCCTTCCACAGGAGGGGTCTGGCTTCTAACAGATTATTCACCTGCTACTAAAAAACCCCATCCCAACAGAAAAATGATGTAACTGATTATCGTGCTGTCTATCATCTGCTCTTCCTAGGCAAAGTGATTGAGAGAGGTGTAGCAGACCAGCTCCAGGTCTTCTTGGATAACTCATCTGCTCTAGATGCTTTTCAGTCTGGTTTCAGATCAGGCTATGAGACAGAAATGGCTCTGCTGGGTTGATGACTTCCATCTAAATGTAGACAAAGCTCAGTCCTCCTTGCTGCTCCTACTGGAGTTATCTGCCTTGTTTGATACGGCGGACCATTCCATCATGTTGAGGCACCTGGAGGCAGAAGTAGGCATCAAGAGTTGTGCACTGGACTGTATGTAAGTATGTAGCACTGTGCAAAAGAATTCATAAAGTCACTTGGATAAAGTGACTATACTATTATACTATACATAAAGTCACTATACTACTGGGTAAGTTTGCTCTGAGTAGAATCCTGCTATGTAATTCTGCATCGTTTACTGTGTCATGTTCTACTTCTTCTTTGTTTCAGTTCTGTTTTGAGGCTTCTGGTCAGTTCTACGGCCCAAATCCTATTCCACTGTTTATTGAATGTCCCATCTTGTTGATTGTATTGACTTGGGTTACCAGGTACCTCCTGGCAATTGGTATGTGTGCGTGGGCGGGGACTTACCGGGAGCAGCAGGGAGGTCATCATGTCTGGGATGTCAGGGCAATGCTTTGGTATTTGGGCAAAAACTCTATGGTAAGTTTGACTTCCCAACATCTTGGATATGATGAAATCACTTCCGGGTCACATGGGCAGTGACGTAGACATGTCGCTACATGTCAGATGGATCTCCCTCTTTTTGGAGGGTAAGTTTTTCCCCACCGTCCAGCTGATCAGTGGTGAGGAGGTGGGGCCTGCCAGTGGGAAACCCCCACCTCCGCCGGGGGGTCTGGCCACCCTAGTATGGACTCTGCCTTGACTCCCAGGGAGAAAGGCAAACTATGAAGAAAGTAAATAAAGATAAATAAATAAATAAATGTGTTCATGAAGAAATGAATGAACTTTGCTCAATGGAGTGGACGGGGGCAGGATCCGCCATGTTGTCTGCAAGTCCCTCTATAGAAGGGGCACCACCACTCAGTTGTCTGCAATGCATGGGGCGCCAGAGTGGGGCGGTGGCCAGGCTGCCGCGCGGAGATGGAAGCTCCTGCTCCCGCAAGGAATAGCTGCGTCAGGATCCCCAGATATAATCCTCCGCCCCCGCACCTCCAATCTGGGGGCTTTTCATTAACCAGCGTCCTTCTGCAGCAGGGACGGAGGTCTGAAGCACTTCCTGGAACAACACAGCAAGCTGATCCTCACCAGAGGGAAGGGTGGCTTCAGCATTAAGTCTCCCTTGCAATTATTTGCCAGGGAAGAATTAAATGCGCCTCCCACGTAACATCTATAATTTGTTTTAATAAATCCCCCAGTAGGAAGGGTGGAAGCCTGCTGTTCTGCTTGGTCTTGCCTCTTTGGAAATGTGGGGCTACGTGCTTTTAGCATCCTATGTTATTCTGAGACAGACTTCTCTGGCATTTTTCCCTCTTCTTTTTTAGTCTCCGTATGGACATTTCGACACTTAGAAGGGTTGCCAACCTCCAGGTGAAGCTTGGAGTCATCCCAGAATCACAAGTAATGTTCAGAGATTAAGTCCCCTGGAGGAAATGGCAGCTGTAGAGAGTGGACTCTATGGCCTCATAGCCCTGCAGAGCTCACTCTTCTTCCCAAACTCCACCCTTTCAAAATCTCCAGGAATTTCCCAAACCAGATTTGGCAACCCTGACAGCTACAGGTGCTGTGCCAGCCTAACTCATCCTGATCTCCAGAGATCAGCCCCCACAGAAAATGGCTGCTTTGGAGGTGGGCTCTATGACATCATACCCCACGGAGGTCCCTGCCTGCCCCAAACCCCGCTCTCTCCTGGCTGGTCTCCCAAAATCTCTGGGAATGTCCCAACCCAGAGCTGGCACCTGTCTGCCCATGATGCTAGACCACCAACTCCCATACCCCACCCTGTGATGGGCATAGGATTTAACAGAAAAACACTTCTCACTTTGTACCGTTTGTCTCCATATGTGGGAGAAGAAGAAGAAAATATTGGATATATACCCTGCCCTTCACTACCCAAAGGAGTCTCAGAGCAGCTTACAATCTCCTTTCCCTTCCCCTCCCCACCACAGACACCCGGTGAGGTAGGTGGGGCTGAGAGAGCTCTCTTGAGAACTGCTCTTTCAAGAACAGCTCTGACAGAACGATGGGTTGCCCTAGGTCATCCATCAGCTGCAAGTGGCGGAATGGGGAATCAAACCTGGTTATCCCAGATTAGAGTCCACACACTTAACCACTACACCAAACTGGCTTTTCTCTTTGGGGAGCACAAGGCTGGTTGCCACAAATCCCGCCTTCCTTCTCCATGGTAATAAGAACAGGGCGTGGCTCTTTGCCAGTGGCTTTGGAGGCTGGGGCAAAATCTGTTGCTCAGAATGGAGCTGACAGCCTCCTCCCGGTGCTCTGCTCTGATTGGCTGTCACCCCCAAAGGGTCTCAGTCAGGGGTCTTTACTAGCTTCTACCTGATTTGCTCCTAACTGGAAGTGTCCAGCAATAAAGCTGAGAGACCTTTATACAGACAAGCAGGTACTCGACAAGAACAAGGGCTGCCAAGTCAGCCCGGGGGGCGGGGGATCCCCCGCTAAAGGGGTTCCCGATCCGCCGGCCAGCATTTGGCCGGCGGGGGAACCCCACCCCCGACGTCGTCCAGCGAGGACGACGTAATGACGTCACCGGAAGTGACGTCAGCACGTTGGGGGCGTTGCCAGGGCGACACTCTGGCAATCGCCCCAAAACTCTATGATACCAGGAGGGACTCCCGGACGGCGCGCGCCAGGAGGGACTCCCAGACAGAGGAGGACTCCCCCCCGCTGGTGAGTTCTGAAGACTTGGCAACCCTGACAAGAACAGATGTAATCCTGAACAGGCTGCTGGCGCCAGGAGAGGGAAGGCTGACCCCCCAAAACCAGATTGCAGCGGGGCAAACTGTGTGTCTGAAGGTACTTGCGAACAGATCAGATCTTTGGAAGGCTGTTTAAAATGATTCCATAGATCAAATTATGACTCACTTGGCAGGTCTGAATTTTCTTACTGTGTCGTAGCTTAATGGCCCATGAGTCACAAAATAGATTAATCTTTCTCTTTCCGACGACTCTTTATCTCCCGCTAGCTTTCTTTCTTGTTAGCGTTCTTCCTTTAAGGTCCATTAAAATGCATTTCCCCATCGCCGGATAATTCCTCTTCCTTCGATCGATTCCAATGCAAATGCGCTGCGGTGTGAATTAGGAGAAGAGGAGAAGTTTCAAGTAATGAATTTTGCAGGAAGGTATGCGGCCATCCCCTAATTATTTTACTTTCATGATTAGCTTTGAAATGTCAGTTCATTACGTGGCTCCTTCTCAATTCACACCTTGCAAAGCCCCCATATCCTCAGTGTGGCCACGCTGGATACCGTCCCAAGCAAAGTTTCACTCTTCAGGCACCTTTATATGAACAATTGCCTAGCAATTAGGCTTAACTGTTCTTTATGTAGCAGGAGAAATTCATACACTTGATGGCATGGCTGTTGGATCAATGTTTCAGTACAGTGTTTCAATACAGTGCCTTTTTCATGTGTGGGTGTGCGTGTGCAGAAGTCACGGCGACCTCTGGCGGCTGACCCCTACTGGGGGCCTGGAGGATATTCAGAGATGTGGCTGGCTAAAGCCTGCCCCCGCCTCCCGACTGCTGGTATTCCAAGGAGGTCTCCCTTCCAAGTACTTGCCAGAGTTGACCCTGCTTCGCTTCTGAGATCTGACGAGATCGGGCTTGCCTGGGCTATCCAGGGCAGGGCTCAGTACAGTGCCTTGTAGGATCTAAAACAAAATGCCTGTTTCTGTTGCATGCTGTGATTTCGGGCAGAGGATACACGCTGTACACACAGCCTCTTCAGTTGCTTCAGAATATAGTCTGCTACAGGGCCCTTTCAACTGCTGCCTCTTTACAACAACTCTCAGTTTAGACACAGACTGACTTCCAGGGCCAAGAAAGCTGCAGTGTTTTCCACCGAAGACTCTATGTGAACTAGGGTTGTCAGCCTCTGGGTGGGATAGGGTTGCCGGGTCTTACCTGACTGCCAGCAGGGCGGTCCCAGTCCCAGTCCTGGAGTTCTTCACCCAGAAGTGATGTCATCAAACAGGAAACATTGCAAGGGACGCCCTATAATTTAAGGGAAAACTCTTGGAGGGTGGGGTTCCCTCCACCAGCCGGATCAGGGCCAGCGGATTGGGGGCCACGAAAGCAGGTAAACCCCTTCCCCCGCCGGGGGAATGGGAACCCTAGGGTGGGACCTGTGGATCTCCTGGAATTACAGCTCATCTCCGGATTGCAGAGCTCAGTTCGCCTGGAGAAAATGGATGCTTGGAATATGGACTCTGTGGCACTGTACCCCACTGAGGCCCTTGTCCTCTTCAGGCTCCACCCCCAGATATCCAGGAATTTCCCAACCTGGAGCTGGCAACCCTACCCCCTGCCAGTAACCCTAATGTGACATATCAGCAATGCTAAGTGAAACCAAGGCTGGAAGAAATGTTTACGGGAGGTGAACCGTCATTTCACTTACTGGGACAATGGTCTGTTTGTAAGTCTCAGCTGCGGTATATGTAACCCTTTCCTGCCCCTTTCCTCAGGTATTAGTTTTCAAATGAATATCATGTTATTGCTCCAAAGGGCTCACACATGGGATTTCCCCCTGTAAATGGGAGGTGCTATAAAAATAATAGTATATTTTGTCCTCACAGAGATTTCTGAAGTCGGTCAGGCTGAGAAGTAGGGACTTGCTTTGTGGGTGAAGCTGGACTTGAACCCAGGTCTGTCTGGTCCAAATCTACCTAGTACACAACATGGGGGGGGGGGTTGTTTGTGTTCTATGGGATGCTTTTGGGGGGTATTTTTCTGTGTGTGTGTGTGTGCGCGCGCGTGCGCGTGTGACTGCACCTGGACATCATGTTGGCTTCTGATGACTGACCCCTACTGGGGGCTTGGAGGATATTCAGAGAGGTAGATGAAAGCCTGCTCCTGTCTCTCGACTTGGTATTTCGAGGAAGTCTCCCATCCAAGTACTAACCATAGTCGACCCTGCTTCACTTCTGAGATCTGACAAGATCAGGCTTGCCTGGGCTATCCAGGTCAGGGCTGGGAGGTGTTTTTGATTCAAGAGGATGCAAGCGAAAGAAGATTGTGCAGGACTCCAAGAGGATCTCTCCAGGCTGGATTAGTGGGTGACAAGGCGGCAAATAAAGTTCACTGATGGTAAGTGTGAGGTGGTGAACACTGGAATACACCCCCCCCCCAAATCCTACTTTAAATATATGCTGATGGCCTTTGTACTGTGCAGGCATACACTCTGCTGAATTAGGCCGTTGCGGCTGAGGACTTTTGCTCATCTTAACCCAGGGGGACCCCAGTACAGTACCTGTGAGCACCGTGGCCCCCGCCACCTTTTCTGGTGCCCACCAATGCTCCCTTATAAGCTGTGGGGTCTTTTGAGCAAAAGTTTCACTTGGTGAGCTACTGGCATTAAAGTCGTGAGTGAGCGATTTGGCTACTGCACAAATTAGTTTGCTCTGGAGCCATCCTTCCCTGAGCTGAGACAAAAATCTGTGAGCCAGAGGCTAAAAAACTGTGAGCTAGCTCACACTAACTCAGCTTAGAGGAAACACTGGTGCCCACCGCGTGTTTTTAGAAAGTGGGCATGGCCATGTGGGCCTCTTGTGTAGCAGAGCTCCTGATTGGCCACTGGGGATCTGATGGGCTGTGCAGATCAAAATAACTTTGTTTCAGTGGGAGCAGCCACTGCAGGGTCGGTTGCATTCTCTCTAGGGCTGCCAAGTCAGCCCGGGGGGGCAGGGGATCCCCCGCTAAAGGGGTTCCTGATCTTCCGGCCAGCATTCGGCCGGTGGGGGGAACCCCACCCCCGAAATCGTCCAGCCCGGACGACGTAATGACGTCACCGGAAGTGACGTTAGCACGTTGGGGGCCTTGCCAGGGTGACGCTCTGGCAATCGCCCCAAAACTCTATGATACCATAGAGTTTTGGGGCGATTGCCAGAGCGTCACCCTGGCAATGCCCCCAACGTGCTGACGTCACTTTCGGTGATGTCGCCGGGCGCACACCAGAGAAACTCCCGGAAGGAGGAGGACTCCCCCCCGCCGGTGAGTTTTGTACACTTGGCAACCCTAATTCTCTCCCACCCCTCTTTCCCAGGGTCTTTTTAAAAATTATCCATGTGGCTTCCTCTGTATGTGTGTGAGACTCTGCCTCCTGCGGCAACCATTTTGTGGTTGCACACATACCCCATGTGATAATTCTAAAGGTGTCCAGAGGCTCAAAAAGGTGTGTTTGGGGGGGATCTCAACTTTTGACAAATCCAGATTTGTCAGCCTTCTCTACAAATTTCTGTAACTACTATCCAACTCAAACCAAACGCCTGCCCTGACCTGGATAGCCCAGATCGCCAGATCTGGGAAGCTAAGCAGGGCCGACTCTGGCAAGTTCTTGGAAGGGCGATGTTAGCCAAATTGCTCTATTTGCTTTAATAAAAGGTTGGGGAATTATGATATTAATATGCAATTGGCATAACTACAGGATCATGGCCTTTGTATGCCAGAGTCCCACTTTAACCAGGTCACAGAAATAGACACGGAGACTAGATTACAAAAACAGTGATCTCTTTACTGAAGGATTCTTTAACTTATAAACAATCAAACATTCATACACACAATACAGAACTAAGGAAGCAGAGGGTGATTGATAGGGAATAGAGGGGGTGAGTTATGGGGTGATACTACCTGTCCAGATGTGCAGAGGTCCATGAAGAAAGGATTATGGCCTAAACCCAGAAGGTAAAGGGGTGGCCTGCCAGTTGGCATCAGGGCAGAAAACACACAGTCTGAGGCTGTGGACCTAGATAGTTAAAGGCACTGGAAAACATTGCAGACCAATGGAAGTTCTTGGGGGCCTTGACCTGAGTTTTGTGGGTCTCTGGCTCAAGTTAGAAGTGAGGTGCCCCTTGCTATTGGGGCTACCCAAGAGCAGGGGTCTGTTGGAGCGGGAGCGCACAGGAGCGCAGCTCCGGGAGTGAGGAACCCAGGGGGCAGGCACATGACCAAGCCCCGCCCCCTCCTCAGCTTTCCCGAGCAGTGCAGAGGCACAGCGCCCCGGGGAAAGCCCTGCTAGGGTCTTTATTGTTTTTAATGTTTTGTTTTAATATTGATAATTTTATCATTGTTCCTTTTATGACTGTGCTGCTTTTCCAGAGACTTGCTCAAGGTGGCATATAAATTTTCTAAGTATACCATTTTTTATCTGGGCACATGGCACATAAGTACTGGAGAAATTTCACCAACGCTTCAGCAGCTTCCACCCCATCAGTTTGGTGTAGTGGTCAGGAGTTGGACTCTAATCTGGGAGAACCGGGTTTGATTCCCCACTCCTCCACATGCAGTTGCTGGTGCGACCTTGGGCCAGTTCTCTCAGAGCTGTTCTCTCATGAGCAGTTCTCAAAAGACCTCTCTCAGCCCCACCTACCTCACAGGGTGTCTTGTTGTGGGGAGGGGAAGGGAAGGGAAAGGGATGGGTGGTGCACATGTCCTGGGTATCTCTAGTCTACTTGAAACCTGGTGGTTTCAAGGGTGCAGGAAGAGAATGAGGGTGTGTTCTTTATGCTTATTTTTATTGCACAAAGTATTGGATGGGAAAGGGAATGGAGGAAAAGCAGGTCAGTTTCACTCACCTGTGGAGTGGAGCCTGAGGGGTGGGTGTTGCCTTCTGACACACTTTCAGTATTTTAGGGGGTGTGGCATATGCAAATGAGTTATGCTAATGAGCTCCTGCACCTCTTTTTCTACGAAATGATCCCTGCCCAAGAGTAAAGACAACAGCAACCTCCAAGGAATACCTCTGGCAACAGAGGCCTCCAAGGAATACCAGAGGCAGGCTAACCAAGCCACCTCTCTGAAAAACATCCAGTCCCCCAGTAGGGGTTGCCAGAAGTCAAGCATGACTGCCAGGCAAGCACACACACACACACACATACTGTCAAACCTTGCTCACATTGCTCGTATCCGGTTGCCATAATTTAGGGGGGAGGAAATTCCTGCGAGGAGGGGTGTGTGTGAATGAGTGTGAATGAATGAGACCTTTCACTTTAGCAGCCATAACTTTCTTTTAAGCCCGCCTCCTTCTGCATTCTCATGGAAGGTTGTCCTTGAAGTAGCACCAGTTGCCAGCCTGGTCAGGAGATAACCAAACTATGCATCTTTACTCCCCGGCCGGCATGCCAACGCTCGGCATGTGAGTGACGTGTGATTGGGGAGGGGGTTTATGTCTGCATTACCTATATGAAGTATGTACCCGCCAAAATGCTTCAGTTCTAACACAGTGACGTTCTGGATCATGCATACTCTTCAATAAACTTATCACTGTTAAAGAGAGAGTCACTGAGGCCGATTCTGCACAAGTGCTTTGCTTCCCTTTCCTCCCGGGTTTAATTGGTCCGAATCAGTGTGCGCGTTTCCGCATTACATGAATCTGACCCGGGTTGATGCCGGTTCTTCATTTCCGCATCTGTCCTTGCCCCGAATCTTGAGCCCCCGCCTGTCTCCCCCCCCTTTTTTAATGTAGGTGAAGTTGTGTTATGACGTCGTGATGCAATAAAGCTGTGATTGGCCACCTGAGCTTCCAAGCCCGCAAAAATCATCCATGTAAGAAAAAAAAGCTTGTGCCGGAGTTGGAGGGGAAATGGAGGTTGGGAAAGGGATGGGAAATGGAGGGGGAACATGCAACACTAACACATGTAACCCCTGCAAAAATTGTGTCCACACCACCATGCCGCCCGCAATATGCTGGCCCTGCAAAAAATGTTAACCACACAACGATGGATCAATGTCAGTGTTGTGTTGTTGTAATGCAACGGGGGGGAGGGGGGGGGAAACAGCTTGCGCTGCGCCTCAAAGCCATCAATATATATTTTTATAGTGGCATGACTCAGGCACGACTTTTGTGCAAAAGATGCAACAGAGAAATGTGGAGACATCAACAACAAAAGTACATTTTTAAAAAGACATTTAAATGCCAGTCAACGGTGGATCAATGTTGTGTTGTGTTGTTGTAACGCAACAAGTGGAGAACAAAAAAAAACCCGCTCGTGCCAGGGCGGGAAAGGGGAGGGAAAGGGGAGAGAAAGAAGCAAAGGGGTGTTAAAGGGGTAGAGCAAGAAACCCCAATTTTGGAGTTCCCCACTTGAATGCCCTGACTTCACTCCCGTGGCAAAAAACAACCCTGAAAATCCCGTAAATGGAAGATCCGGGGGAAACAATGATTACATTCTGGCCAACTGCAGACCCAGAGCAACAAGTGGGGAACTGTTGCTCTGCCCCGGATTTTATTGGGGAGTGACGCTGGGGCAACAACTAATGTGGAATCGGCCTGAGAGTAACTTGGTCTCTTGAAAGCCAGCGTGGTGTAATGGTTATATTGTTGGACGAGGATCTGGGTAATCCCAGGTTCAAATCCTCACTCTGCCACGAAAGCTCGCTGGGTGACCTTAGGCCAGTCACGCACTCTCAGCCTAACCTACCTCACAGGGTTGTTGTGAGGCTAAAATGGAGGTGAGGAGAACAATGTAAACTGCTTTGGGTTCTCAGTGGGTAGCAAGGCAAGGTCTAAACGAAGTAAATAAATAAACCCACGCAATCTGATGATATGTTTAGCACAGTGGTGTCAAACTCAATGTTACGAGGGCCGGATCTGACATAAATGTCGCTTTGTCAAGCCGGGCCATGTGTGCCCTAAAATGTAATGCCGGGTACCGGAGATATGAACTGTATAAAGTAGAGCAGCTGGTAAGCTCCTGAGCTGGTGTATCCTCACTGCAAGGCCCCGTGGGCTGGGAGGGGGGTCCAAAGGTAGGCTGGAGAGCCAGCAGTGCAGCACTGGGGGGCAGATGCTCCCACACTGCTTGACGGCAGCAGAGGAGGTTGTTCTGCCATGCTGAAGCCACAATCGGAGTAGCTCTGCCCACTCCTCCCCTCAAAAACAGTTGCCTGTTCCCTCCCTTGCACTAGTTGCTCACGAGCCGCATAAGAACCTTGGATGGGCTGATTCCGGCCCCCCGGGCCTTATGTTTGGCACCCCCTGGTTTAGCACCTTTGTATGCCAACTCTCCAAAAGAAGGCTGCCTGGGATGGCTAGTTACCGCGGAGACCATAGTGGAGTTCACACACACACCACGGGTAATGAAGCTTTAATACTATTGGCGGGGGGAGGGGTAGCGTCTCTCTCCAGTCCCAGACAGCTGCACGGGCAGCAATCCTGCCATTGCTACAGAACGATGCCAAGGCCACTGTTTTATCGATGTGCCAGACCGAGGAGTGCCAGTTTGTCGGGGAAAGAAGCTGTCTGCATTTTAATTCTACGAAAGGAGAGGGGCCCCGGACTGGTTCCAAGTCCAAGTCTTCCATATGGATGCCTAAACCTCCCGGTGCATTGTGAATTAGCAGGTAATGCTGCGTTACAAAGCAGTTTACAGACACCCAAAGGTTTATCACAAATAATACACCGGGATGCTCTAGCATGTCGCTGCCAAGGCCGATTTCAAGAGTTATTCTTAGGAACGGCCAAGCCAATGAATGGAGCGCCCCCCCCCCCCCGCCCCGCGCACTCTATTAAAACCGATGTGATTTCAACTGACATTTGAAGCGGTTGTGGTTTTATCACATCAAGCCTACCAGGATGCTTTCCAGGTCACCGAATACAGAACCAAGGAAGCTATGAGTCGTTTGCCTGTGAGAAATACCTTTTTGGCATAGAATAGAGTTTGAGATCTGCTTATAATCCCATTCAGGAAGGTCCCTGTTCATCAGGAGAGAATTCTCCTGGGGTCTGTATACTGGTTCTCCCCTAACACACGCACATCCAGAGCTTGTGTTTGATGGGGTGGTAGTGATGCACAGATTTGTGCCCCATGTGCCCCTGGGGCCGAATGGGGAACACACAGTGCATGCCAGCCTCCAGGTGGTACCTGGGGAGCCCCCGGAATTACAGCTGCTCTCCAGACTTCAGAGATCAGTTCCCCTGGAGAAAATGGATGCTTTGGGATTCTAGCCCACCGAGGTCCCTGTCCTCCCCAGGGTCCATCCCTAAATCTCCAGGAGTTTCCCCAACCTCCATGGCGCCCCTACCCCCCACCCCTGCCGGTGGCCAGGGGGGACATGGCAACCCTATGGAGTGGCCATGGAGAAAGGAAGTTTTAAGTATTGAGCAGGAGGCAATGAATTCAAACAACAGGCTTTTATTCAGTGATATTGCTCAGATCCAAAGACAGCTCTATGAGAGCGGCACCTTAATTTATACTGTTCCAACACATAACTTTCAACAAAGTAACTACCGGATTTTTCGCTCCATAAGACACACTTTTCCCCCCCAAAAAAGTGGGGGGGAAAGTGTGTGCATCTTATGGAGCGAATATGGAGCTTTTCTTACCTGTAACAGGGCTCTTTCTTCAGCAGGAACGCAGGGGAACGCCATTCAGGCTGGCATCCCAGCCTTCCCCGCCCCTCCCTGCTGGGCCTGAGCTGTTAAGACTTAAAAGGGAAATGGCAGGAAAACCCCCACCAGGCTAAGTATTCTTTCCCTTTAAGTGCTTTTCCGCTTTAAGACCGCCAGCAGCAGAAAGCCCCGCCCACAGATGAAGCTCCGTGGCTACTTTGCACAGAACGGCCTGGCTTTGCATGGCATGCCGACGTCTCTCTTCTTTCCTTTCTCTATCTTTCTTCCTTCCTTCCTTCCTTTTCTTTCCTTTTTTCTGTCTGTCTGTCTGTCTGTCTCTCTCTCTCTCTGTCCCCACCTTTCTTCCTTTCTCTTTCTCTCTCTCTCTCCTCCTCCTTCCTTCCTTTATCTCTCTCTCTCTCTCTCTCTTTCTTTCTGTTTCATTTTTTTCCTGTTTTCCTCCTCTAAAAACAAGGTGCGTCTTATGGAGCGAAAAATACGGTATATACAAGTAATACTATTGGACCCAAGCAGGGCTCAGCGATTGGATATCTAGATTGGCTTTAAGACCAATGGGAGTCTTTATTCATCAGCCAATAGGACATGGAGCTTTAGAATACCAGAGCCTTTTCAAGCTATTGCTGCTTCAAAGATCCAAAACACAAACACAACAGGAAGTATATCCTATTTGCTACTGTAGCCCCTGCTGAAGTTGCCATAACCCTCCTTTTTTATTTTGGAGGGTGGGCTCCACTGAATCCATACAACTGCCTGATAAACACAGATTTGGGTGAAAGCATGTGTGGAACAGAAGTGTTGCCACCACCACTCATAACATGTGAACATATGTTCAGACTAACACAGGGACTTAGCATGCGTCTTCTAACAGGGAGTGGAAAACCGAGATCTTTTACCCAAGGGTTGGCTGTGAGTAGCGTGTTCGGTAGAAAAAGGACGACGGAGACCAGATGTAAAGGTTCAAAAAGAAATACAGTTTTTATTGAGGAATACTAAATAAAAAGGATAGGCAAACAGCACATTCCTGGAAAACGGGGCTGGCTAGCAGTTAGGCATGCAGCTGCGGGTGATGCTTTGGAGAATGAATGGAGGAGAGAGAAAATACACAAGCTTTATCCTGAGAAGGAATGATGGGTCTAAGTCCAGTCTAGAAACCGCTTAGGAAAAGCAGGTCTGGGGGTGAAGGTCCAGGGCTCAGTGATTTCTTCAAGAGGAAGGAAGTCAACCAACTGTGGGTTGGGGTAACAGGTAGGTTCCAGAAACTAGCTACAAAGGGTTTGGGGGCTGACAGGGAGCTTTTATGCACCTTTGGTTTCATTGAAAAGGGGAGATGGTGTCTGCTGAGATGGGACTGGGTTTAGGCTAGAGACTCTGAATCTTACTGGAAGATTTGAATTTCTGGGGGAATAGAAGGTAGAAAGAACTCCAAATCACGGCATGGTTTGCGAAGGGCATGGGAAAAGCCAAAACCGGCTTGGGCTGGTTTAACAAAGGACTGGGCACCGAGCCGGGGTTACTGGGGGGAGTGGGGACGGGGTAGCTGTGTATTTCATGCATTGTGCAGGAGGTTGGACTAGATGACCCTTGAGATCCCTTCCAACTCTCTGTTTCTAGAGGCTTGGCGATTCTCCCTGGGTCTGTGCTTGAATTAGCTGAGCGGCAAGCCTGATTAACAAAGTCTAGGAGACGGCTGATGGCCCCGACTCACCTGTGATTAGGTTTCCAGGGAACTCTGCATTATACTTTTACTCACTAAGCTTTGAAACAGTTTACCATTAGGTCATATTTATTTATTTATTTAATATGTATTTCTATCTTATTTAAAACATTTATGAGCCTCCTTTCGGAAATCGTTAAAAAACAACAGGGCGATTCAAAAGGTCTTCTTCTGTCCAGTATATACAAAATTTTACTTAAGTATTTTACGAAGACAAGTTTACCAATGCAAAAATGTTGGAACGTTGATCGTATTCAGCCACTTACAGAGTAAACGTGGAGTAATATATGGTTGTTACCCAATACCAACTCCAAGATTTTTAGTATCCGGTTTAACACATTTAAAGTCTTTAACAGATGGTATTATACTCCTCAAGCCCTTCATCGAATAAATCCTAGGTATCCAATGAGCTGTTGGGAGAAATGTAGTCAACCAGGAGATTTTGCTCATTGCTGGTGGTATTGCCCTCGAATTCAAACTTTTTGGAGAGCTATTATAGCTCAAATATTATTGATAACGGGACAAAATCTAATTTTTTTCGTTAGAGGCGATTGCTTTGGAATCAAGTTTAATCCAGATTGATAATGATAGAGTTAAATCACAAATTTCAATACTTATTGCAGTTGCGCGAATCATAATTGCACAATTTTGAAAGAAGGACAAAATCCCAACGCTCTATAGTTGGCAAAATAAACCCTGGGAATGTTTTGTTTACAGTAAAATTGTTAATTTCCCTGGTCTCAATGGAGGAAAATGGCAAGAATCATTTCAGGCAATCTGGTTTCCAATTGTAAGTTATCTAAATGACTGTAAAATTATACCAAAGAATCCCTTTTATGAAAAATTGCTTTTTTAAAAAGTAATTTTCACTGTTTCTAAGTCTTATATTTATGTTTTTGTATTAGAGTTCACTGTGATGTTAGATTCTCTTGTTGTTATATTGCTCCCGTTTCTTTTGTACTGCTGTTGTGGTTTATTCTTGTTTTTGTATTTGAATATTATTAATAAAAATTTATTGGGGAAAAAAATTATGAGCCTCCTTTCTACCCCGTGGAACTCAAGGCAACTTACAATAGAAATAAAATAATAATTAGAAAAAAATACATAAGGGGAGTCGAGGCATAGCTCAGAGCCTAACTAGATGTGACAAACTGCACAGGTTTACCGGAGGGACTTGCAGCTATAGGGTAGCTGCTAGTTCTTGGCAACTCATGAGTAGTTATGCAGCAGAGCCCAATTCAAATTGCAACCACTGCAGAAGACCAGGAGGGATTCCTGCCTTCTCCCCTGTGCTGTTTTGACGGCAGCTGAAACACCCCAAAGGGGTAAGGTTTCCAAGTCTGGGCTGGAAAATACCTGGAGACTTTGGGGGTGGAGCCAGGAGAGGGCGGGGTTTGGGGAGGAGAGGGGCCTCAGCATAGTATAATGCCATAGAGTCTACCCTTCAAAACAGCCATTTTCTCCAGGGGAGCTGATCTCTGTCGGCTGGGGGTCCATTGTAAAAGCAGGAGATCCCCAGGCCCCACCTGGGGGCTGGCAACCCTACAAAGGGGTGAGCACTATTTGTCCTGTGGGGAGCCAGCACTTGCAAGCATTCAGTGCACATGCTGGCTACCAACAGAGTAAATAACACCCCCCTGTGGCAGAATGTGCCTGCTCTGGCCTGCAGGCCCCATTCCACCCTGCCCTCCTAGTGGTTCCCAACTCCCTGGAGGAGCTTTTCTTTCTCTCTAGGGTAGCTGTTACCACCACCTGCCCTTTTCAAGGAATTGCCCACTGGGAGGGACAAGACTCCCAGCTTCCCTTTCAAGTTCTGGGGCCTTGCCTCTGGGTCTCCTGCCGCCCAGTGCCTGGCCACTGCAGAACAGATTGATGCCTTGGGCATCCCTGGGGGAAAATCCGTTTGCCAATCCCCCCTAGTGCCCCTTTTAAAATAGCGTATCAAAAATGGTGGAGGTCTATGTGGAGAACCACTCCCAGCACCAGAAGTTATAAAGTATTTATTAAAAGAAATTGTTTATAAGCATACTTTTAGCACAACACCAGCTGGAGCAAGGAATCCCAAAGGAAAATGGTTAAAACACAAACCCTTTGTCCCACTCTCTATAAATGCCCTACCAGCTGTTTAAATAGAACAGGCTGTTTAAGTTTAGCTTAAATTTCTACAGAGTTCTATTACCTTGGAGATCTCTCACAACCTGTAGGCGAGCACATGGTCAATATGGCTGCCTCTTTGCAGAGCCAAGCTCAGAGTTCTCTTTACTGCAGCATCCCAAAGAAAGCCAGCTATTTCCTGTTGCAAGGAAGTTTTATCATCTCTCTTTCTCCTCCCGCTTGACCCCAGTCAGCACAGGTCAAGGTGACTTTTCCTGTTGTCTTCAGAAAGTTCCTTCCTAGCCTCCGTAGAATTCGACACCCCCAGCTGTCTGTTCTCTGCCTAAAGAGTGGGGGGGGGGAGAAGGGGGAGGCTTGGCCCCTCCCATTGTCTCTAGCAAGACCCATTAGCATTTCTTAAGAGGTGAGCCCGTAAAGCATTGATGGACTTCCTCCTTCCCAGCTGTCCTCTGCCTAGAGAAAAGAACAAAAACGTTGAAAATGCTGAGTGGAGGTTTGCTGCTTGCTAATTTCCCAGGAGGACATGCATTTCGTCACACCTCCATGCCCCCTGGGGTGTTTCAGCTGCCGAAAACAGCACAGTGGAGAAGGCAGGAATCCCTCCTTCCACTGCACAGAAATCCTGATCTGGGCCCTGCTGTGCATTTATTCACAAGTTGCCACTGGGAATTCATCCCCATCAATCTCAGTGGCAGGTGCTTGGAAGGCATATGTGGTGGAAACCCTAGAACATTCAAACGAAAGCATCTCTGAGACAATGGGCAGGAAACTCCTGGGCTTTAATCCTTGTAGAGCCACTTCCAGTCAGAGGAGATAACCAGACTTAACTCAACAGACCAGTCCTCTGACGGCTGCATAGTATTACGAGGAATTACACAATATATTTGCATTTCCTTAGCCTCTCATCTGCTCTTTCGAGCCTTTGACTCCCAATAGTTGTGAAAACAACCTGTTGCACATACAGCTCTAATGTACTCTTTGTGGTAGGGGTCCCCAACCTTTTTGTGCCTGCAGGCACCTTTGGGATGCTGACACAGTATGATGGGCATGGCCCCAAAATGGTTGCCACAGGGGTGGGGCCAGCCACAAAATGTCTGCCACCACTCACCTTCAGTCACACAGTTAACATCCCAGTGTTGCATTGGCAGCTACTGCCAAAGCAGCATTTTTAAAGACCTGCAAAGCCAATCAGCTCTGCAGTGGCCAGTCAGAAGCACTGCTAAGCAAAAGCCCTCCTTGGTTCTGCCCACTTGCTAAAGATACTTGGTGGGTACCAGGAAAGGTGTCGGTGGACACCATGTTGCCCACAGGCACTAGGTTGGGGACCGCTGCTTTGTTGAGTATTTCAACAAGTCCGAGGGAGACTGTGAGCCAGGATGACAGCAAAGCCCTCCCCAGCTGAGGGTTATTTGCATTCCTCGGCAGAAGCCGCCATTGTCTCAGTAGGATTCCATTTCTATTCTCTTATTAGAGCACTTTCTGAAGTCTGTAGTTAATATTAACTGACAGGGCCAATAAAGAAGCTTGGGATTTCCTATTATGGCAAATTAAGCAAAATACTAATTCACATACCCTCTGCCTTCTTGCACTAAATTGCATTAAGGCGCCGTAATTGGCTTTACTGCTAATTCCAGTTGCTACTGATATTTTTTTTAACCAGTTGCCTTGCCGAAAGCATCAGAAGGGTTCGTGTTATTATTTTTTTAGCTTGCAAGTGCACAGTAGAATGCACCGTAGCAAAACAATTAAGGGAAATTTCTTCGTATGGTGAGCAAAGCTTTTTCAAATATTCAAATGGATACGTAAATGAGAGAGAGAATGAATGAGAGAGGGAGAAAACACAGTTTAGGGTCATGATCTTCAGTGGGAACTGTGGGGCATGCTGGTAGATTTCCTGATGCCCATTTCCTTCTAGCCCAAAGAAAAGAGCCAAACTGTGCTTTCCCTCATCTAACTGGATTTGGAGGTGTTTCCAAAGAACCCAGAAGGCATCACCTTCTGTCTAGATGACCGCTTGTAGAAGCTTGCAGTGGCGCCCTTCAACCAGGATAATGGTTCCCCAGAGGTGATTCAGCTTCTTTGGACTCTAGCCATACTAGAAAGTTCCCATCCTTGTCGCCAGTGTTAAATAGTGGGTTTAACATGGCAGAGGCAAAGGCATAGGCCGTGGTCAGACTGCCTCAAAAATCCGGGAGCCCTCCCGGATTTAAAGGGGCCGGATTTTTTAATTTCGGGTTGGGATGTATAAACCCCAGCGGGCAAAGGTGGCGGCAGTGGCAGTGAGTGGCAGCAACGGCAGTGGTGGAGGAGGCAAGCAGCGATGGAGGAGATGGAGGAGGCGGCGAATGGTGGCAGAGGAGGCGAGCAGTAGTGGCAGAGGCAAGCGGCGGCAATGGTGGAGGAGGCAGAGGAGGCGAGCGGCAGTGGCAATGGCGGCGGCGGCAGGAGGGGAGGCACCCTTCCCCGAGCCCCGCTGGCCGCCTGGTAAGTTTGGGGGTTTTTTCCCCCTTTTTCACTTGGGCGCTTGAGTGCCCAAGCGTCCAAGTGAAAAAGGGGAGAAAAAATGAATGAGGGACCATCTAAACAGCCCTCTCTCGCAATGATTGCGAGAGAGGGCTGTTCAGATGGCTCAAATGTGGGTTCCTCGCGCGACTCCCGGAAAAACAGTCGATTTTCCCGGGGTCGGAAAATGCAGGAGGAACCCGCATTTGAGCCCACTTCGGTGCGGGACTAGCCGCGGCCGTTGTGAACGGTCCCTTTAAATGCGGGAGGAAACAGCCCTTTCTCTTGCATTAAAGGGCCGTGTGACCGCGGCCATAGTGATTTCAACAAGCAGCAGTTTATTGCATCTCAACAGGAATGCTTTACATAGGGCAACTGCCCTAACTATATACACCTAAGCCACTCCCAGCCCCCATGCAATTGGTGAGTTCAAATGGCCTCCAAGCTCCAGATTGGCTGGCTGCCTGCCCTCAGGGGTTGATCTGCAGGCAGGTTCCAGGATCCTGCCTGCCTTTGTTCTGGGGCTTCAAGCTCCAACTAGCTGGCCTGCCTGGACAAGCCCAGACATGCCTCCCCACTCTCCATCCAGGTGGCCTGCCAGACAAGTCCAGGCCTGCCTCCTTATGCTGGCCACAAGCACCCGCAGCAGTTAAGCCTGAGTGGAAGATTGCTCATGTCCAGACATAACAGATGACCTCTGCATGTGTGAGTTCTGTGGGGCTAAATGAGGAACAGAACTTGTGTGACAATATGCGTGTGTGCAAAGTGCCGTCGAGTCAACTTATGGCAACCCCAGCAAGGCAAGTGAGAAGCAGAGGTGGTTTGCCCTTGCCGCCCTCTGCAGAACCTTCCTTGGTGGTCTCCCTTCCATGTACCTTCCCCCTGTTTTGTTTCTGAGATCTGACGAGCTTGGGCTGTGTCATGCCACCTTCCTTCCCTGTACGACAATGTAAGTTAAATAATACTTCTTTAGGTCAAAACCCTCCAACATCCGCAGCAGTGCAACAAGATTTATCTAACTAAAAGTGGAGGTGCAACATGGAACAAAAACTTGCAACCGATCTTTGAATTCAGCTGAGGAACTGGTTGTTTCTTGATACACATTCGTACACCTTTGACGTCAGGATTAGTTTTACAAATATTGAAACCTAGAGCCTTCCCACCCATGTGTGACTCCTTTTAATCCTCCCCCCAGCATACCTCTACAGATCTGCATAGTTCAAGTGTTCAGAAGAAGGGACTTGTTCGTTTCTGGGGTTTGATGGCATTATTTGCCTGCTGCAAGGTTGGTGAGGGAGGGAATTCTGCAGGACAGATGGGGTTTGGCTTAGCATAATGCTTTTGAGAAGCAGGCATGATCCAGTAGGTTCCTGATTCAAACATTGCTTCTGCCAAGAATTCTCCCAGGGGCTTAGGTTCTCTCTCTCTCTCCCCCGCTCATCATCATCATCCCCCCTCCCCCCAAATGTTTTACTGGCCTACCACCATACAGGACAGTGGTAAACATTAGTAGAAAATGAAATTTAAAACTGCCACAAAGGCCTAATCCAGATCAAGCCCACAGCGCAGTGGCCGGAGATGTTTTTTATCCCCCGCCCACATGTCTTTTCAAGGGCCAAAATGGCCACACACACACAGAGACACACACACGTGACTGTTTCTGTGCTTGTAAAGATGGGCTGGGGAGAACAACAGTGCCTTAGCCTTCTGTGCTGTGGACCCCATCAGGCCCTCCTGGCATTCTAAAACTGCTTTAAAATGGAGGCAACATCCGCAGGTCAGACTTATGGACAGTGTTCCCTCTAAGCTGGGTTAGTGTGAGCCAGCTTGCAGTTTTTTAGCCTCCAGCTCATGCATTTTTGTCTTAGCTCAGGCAGGATGGCTCCAGAGCAAACTGATTTATGCAGTAGCCAAATCGCTCATTCACAACTTTAAAGCCAGTAGCTCACAAAGTAGAATTTTTGCTCACAGGACTCCACAGCTTGGAGGAAGCATTGCCTGTGGACCCTGTCACATCCAGGCTGGCCCTTAGAATGGTATCTCTCTATTTAGGATACCAGGCAGGTTTTCTTAAAACATCAAATCGAATGAAAAGTTCCGAAGAGCATAAAAGCATAAACATTGCTTTGCATCTTTTAAAGGGAGGGGGGGAGGGAGGGAGGGAGGAAGGAAGGAAGGAAGGAAGGAAGGAAGGAAGGAAGGAAGGATATCACATGGATGCCCTGACCTGGATAGCTCAGGACAGCCTGATCTTGTCGGATCTCATAAACTAAGCAGGATTGGCCCTGGCTAATATTTGGATGGGGGAGCATCGAAGAAGTCCAGGGTTGTACCGGAGGCAGGCAATGGCAAACCTCCTCTGAAGGTCTCTTGCCTTGTAAACCCCGTAGGGTCACCACAAATCTGTTGCAACTTGACAAAAAAAAATAATAATAATCACATGGATTTTGTACTCCATTGACAGCAGCGAAGTATCCAGCTAGGGAGGGAAAGGAGGGGGTCCCAAAGGCTGGCTTTGCGGGGAACCGAGATCGCTCTGCAGACCCACACCATCAGTCTCAATTCCTGTGTAGTCCTTCCATGCTTGATGTGTGCATTTGTAAATGGAAAAGAGCTTTCAACAGACACCCTAAGTGTCCTCTCATTCAAAAGGCTCAAGGTACATAATAAACACACAAAGGCGCCCTGTACCAAATCAGACCATTGGTCCCTCAAGGTTGGTATTGTTCACACAGACAGGCAGCAGCGGTCCAAAAGTCTCAGCTTGAAGTCTTTCTCATCACCTGCTACTTGATCCTTTTTTTTTAACTGGAGATGCTGGGGATTGAACTTGGGATCTTCTACATGCAAAGCAGATGTCCTTCCGGGGGGCCACAGCCCCTCCTCTGGGGGCAGCTTTGCTAAAGGTAAGGATAGTGCCTGTACGTAAGACCTTGTGGAGTCTCTATGGATGCAACCTTAAGTTTCATGGAAGAAAGGCAGAAGATAAATAGAGTCCCTCAAACCTTCTCAGTTTATGGGAAGAAGAAGAAGAGGAAGAGGAAGAGGAGGAGGAGGAGGAGGAGGAGGAGGAGATTGGATTTATATCCTGCCCTTCACTCGGAGTCTCAAAATGGCTTACAAACTTCTTTCCCATCCCAATGGACACCCTGTGAGGTAGGTGGGGCTGAGAGAGCTCTTTCAAGAGCTGGCCTTGAGAGAACAGCGCTGACAGAACTATGGCTTGCCCAAGGCCATCCAGCAGCTTCAAGTGGAGGAGTGGAGAATCAAACCCGGTTCTCCCGGATTAGAGTCCGCACACTTAACCACTATACCAAATTGGCTCTCTACACCAAAGAGGCCCTAACACCACTAACTCGCCTTCTGTCTTCAAATGGAAGTCACAGATCTGTTTTCCATTAACAATGGAGCAATTGTGTGCACAAGGATGAACTTTGCATTCTTCTCCAGGTGTGACAATATGCTTCCTGATGTTAATATTGTTTTTAACACCCCCCAAGCATAGCCACAACAGCAAAGGAAATTGAACAATTACTTTCTTCCCTAACTCCAAAGAACGTCTAGGAGAAACATCATATATATATACACATGCAGCTCTTTCTTGGGGGCCTGTTCCCTACATACCGTAGTTTAATTTTGCATCCAATTACGTTTTAATTTATTTCCGTTTAGCTCCGGTTTTTTATGCAGTCTTGGGTTCTTCGCATTTACATCTGTCAGCGAGACAGGTAATTTTACCGTGTGCTCCTTGGAAGACAATGATAAAAAAATGCACTTCAGGAAACAGCCCAAATTCTCTTTTGAGTAATAAGTTCACTGCTCTGCCTGAACTGTAATTCAGGCATCTAACATGATTTTCACCTTGAATTACTGCAGTCTCTTTGTTAATGAACCAAGGGACAGATATGTGTGTGAAACGGCCCCACCGTTTTCTCACTGCCTCTGTCATGCTCCAGACTTCCCATTAGGTGTCAGTGCAGACCCACACACTATGATTACACACAAAAAATGGAATCTCAACTTCCCTGCTTTGTTATTTTATATGAATGCATCTAGGCCCACTTTGTATGTGGAAAGCAGCCACGCTTCCGTCATTGCGTCAGACTGACTGCTGATATAACACGAGCACCCAGATGCTGCAGGAAAGCACCCTCCCCCTTTGGTGAGGGGCCCTTTCCATGGTCAAATATCAGGGGCAGAGGGTGGGTTTTGCTCCTACCATGGTGGTGACTCCAGGGGTAGCACTTTCCTCAGGAAATAATTTTCGGTCACTTATATGGAAGAAAGTAAAGGGATGTGTCCAGGGATACCATTGGGGCTTGAGAGCTGACCCTGGGAGCCCAATTTAGTTTCTTGGAGGAAGAAAGTAGTGTTTCTTCCCCAACTCTTTCGTTGGTTGCAACCCACAAGGATAGGGATCCCCAACATGGTGCCCGTTTAACATCTTTCTTGACACCCGCCAAGTGCTTTTAGAAAGTGGGTGAGGCTAGGTCGAGCTTTTGCCCAGCAAGGTTTCTGGTTGACCACTGGAGATTTAATTGGCTGTGCAGAGGTGGGTTTTTTTTTTCAAAAGTTGCTTTGACGGCAGCTGCCTCCACAGGCAGCCATTTTATGGCTGGCTCCACCTCCCATGGCAGCCATTTTGTGGCAGATATTTTCTGGCTAGGCCTTCCATGCTGTGTCAGAATTCTAAAGGTGCTGCAGGCTCAAAAAGTTTGGGGGCCCTTGTACTAGAACATAAAAAGAGTGAAACTGGATCAGACCAAAGGCCCAACAAGTCTATCATTCTGTTCACACAGTGGCCAACCAGCTGCCTCTAGGAAGCCCACAACATGGATGACTGCAACAGCATCCTCCTGACCGTGCTACCTAGAAACTGATATAAAGTGGCATCCTGCCTCTGGTACTCGAGGTAGTAGATATCTACCATAACTTCATTTTGTTCCATAAACTCAATGGGAGCCATTGAGAATTGTACCCAGTCCTATACTTCTTTCATCTTAATAGCCTCACCTAGGATCCCATTTAATGGTCCCAATAGGGTATAATAAACAGATGGAACGCAGAAGTTGGCTTTAATATCATACATATAAACTAGGCCTGTTGCTAGTTTTTCCTGAGGGCCCCTTTCAAAATGGTGGTGATGGACCAAAACCAACACCCAGTAGTGAAGCAGCTGTTCCCTCTACAGCTCTGTTCCTCAGCTAGCCAACTGGTACTTCTCTCGAGGAAGATTTGAGCAACTATTCTGAAGGTTGCTGATCCCCGCACTACATATAAGGGAGACACAAATGAGTGAGGGGAGAAAAAAACTGGGCCTTCCAAACCAGCTTGGTAATCTTGCTCCATTATTATCAGCTGTCGCAGTTCATTACATCAATGGTTTTCAAACTGTGCTTTCAGGATCCTTTGGAAGCTTATCAGGGATTCTTCATCGACAAAAGTGTGCATGGCAGACAAGCTGCCCTCAAAAAAATAGCTTGCTCACCCTTTCCAACCTGAGCTAGGGTTGCCCGGTTGACTTACCTTGCCAACAAGGGGTGGGAAGCAGATTTCCAGGAGTTGGCTGGGTAGAGCGATGTTAGGGTTGCCAGGTCTGGGCTGGAAAATACCTGGAGACTTTGGGGGTGGATCCAGGGGAGGGCAGGGTTTGGGGAGAAGAGGGGCCTCAGCAAGACTTTCCAATTTGGGGGGGGGGGGGCTGGGGCTGGGCCAGAGACATTACAGGCCATTGTCTCCGGGGGAGGCTCAGCATGTCCTGGAAAAGTTTGGGGTGGGGTGGGGGGCTCCAGCTCTCCAGCCTCCCTGAAGTTGATGCCTATGGGCCTCAGCAGGGTACGATGCCATAGAGTCCACCCTTCAAAGCAGCCATTTTCTCCAGGAGAGCTGATCTCTGTCAGCTGGAGATCAGTTGTAAAAGCAGGAGATCCCCAGGCCACACCTGAAGGGTGGCTACCCTGAATACAGAGCTCTTAATTCAAGTAAACAGACATGTAGGCTTGCCTATCAGTACATTTTCCTGGGGTCCTGCAATTTTTTTCTGACCTTTTGCCCCCTTCTTTCTTTCCAAGGCCTTGAACATCTACTAGTTTCTGCACCCTGGACAAACAGGGTGTTTCATCTATATCTCACCAAGCAATCATGGTGCACACACAGTTTGGTAGCGATTCAGTGTGCTGTAGAGGTTAGTTAGTGTGTTGGACAACAACTAGAGAGATATGGGTTCAAGTCCAGACTTTGCCATAAAAGTGGGTATAGGGTCGCCAACCTCCAGGTGGGGCCTGAAGGTCTCCTGGAATTACAACTGATCTCCAGACTACAGAGATCATTCCCCCCAGAGAAAATGGCTGTTTTGGAGGATAGAACCTATGGCAGGGGTGTCAAACTGATTTGTTATGAGAGTCGGATCTGACATAAATGAGACCTTGTTGGGCCAGGCCACGTGTGCCATGAAATGTGATGCTAGGTAGTGGAGATATAAACTTTATAAAGGACACAAACACAAAGGGTTTTTTTAAACATAAAATAAAAAAAACATGCTAAAAACATTAGCACTCTTGCAATATTTTGTTTATTTAACAGTCTCTGATAATTGACACCTCTTGCTCTGAATTATTGCATCAAAATGTCTGTGCTGTTGCAATCTGAGTATGCTGCTCAGGTGTGTATCTGTTAGCTGCAAACCTACTTTTGATTTATTGACATTCACCACAGAAATCTCATGCTCAGAGCTCTGAGTCTAGGACCCAGGGGGAAACATGAAATGGCTGAGCGATTGAGAGAGTCTGGCGAAGCAAGCTATGATGCAGCAGCAGCAACAGAACTGGAAGCAGGAGATGGCCAGTTCCAGTGTGGGCCTGATAGAAGCCCTTCAGGGGCCTGATCCGGCCCCTGGGCCACATGTTTGACACCCCTGCTTCTATGGCATTATTCCCTGCTGTGGATTATCCCCTCCCCAAGCCCTGCCCTCCTCCAGGCTCCACCCAAAATCTCCAAGAATTTCCCTGCTTAGATTTAGCAATCCTGCCTGGGTAACTTGACAGACCAGTCTCTCCCCCCGCCCCAACCTAACCTACCACACATAACTGTTGTGAGCATAAACTGAGAACCATATATACTACTCTGAACCAGTGTTCCCTCTAAGCTGAGTTAGTGTGAGCTAGCTCACAGGTTTTTAGCCTCTAGCTCACACATTTTCATCTCGGCTCAGGCGGGATGGCTCCAGAGCAAACTAATTTAGGCAGCAGCCAAATCACTCACTCACAACTTTAATGCCAGTAGCTCACAAATTAGAATTTTTGCTCACAAGACTCCACAGCTTAGAGGGAACATTGCTCGGAACCCCTAGAATTTGCAGATAAAAATCAAGATAATCTGCTCTTGGCAGACGATTCAGATGGGCAAAGGGTTCCCTGAAGAATAAAAGCAGCTGGAAAACACTTCATTGTGCAATATTTACCATTTGTTATGCTGTCATCCCTAGTTCTGCTCACAGTTCAATACAGGACAGAAGCAGTATTATGGGGTGCCTATATAAAATGGCAGTTTCCAAGATCACCTGTAGGGTCATCCATACATTAGATATACAGGCTGTGAGGCTGCCAGGAGCTGAACTTTGCCCAGAAAGTGCCCGCCACTGTAGATCAGGAAAGGAAGGGTGAATGTTGTCAGAAGAGGGTAGATGTTTCACCAGTGACCTGTGGTTGTCCCCAGTTTTTAGGAATAAACAAAGCACTTCAGTTGTTTTGCTAACAATCTGATGCTGCTGCCTTTCGCAAGCATACAAAGAGCAAGTAACTTCATAATGGAGAAGATGGAGGTGAAAAGATAAAATGATTCAGGGATGGCAATTGGATGTACTTTGTCATAAGGAACTGTAATAATCCTGAATGGTTCTGGCCTCCAGGTGGCTGTATCAAAGGAACAAAGCGAACATTAACCTTCCTGAAACCACTAAAAAGCGGAAGGGCAAAACAACTTAGGCAGCACCAATTTAGGTGACATCAGGGGTTAAACTAGACCAGATGCTGGAAGGGCCATTGGTTGGATCCACCTGGTTTTCCTGCTGGTAAAAAAGGAAAGAGCAGCCCCTTCTGATCACCCCAAAAGTCTATGCTGGGAATCATGGGACCTGCGTAGACAAATGCCATGTGGGATGGTTGGAGGGCTGTATTAAGGAGGGGGATTGGGTGAAAGTAGGGTTGCCAGCTCTAGGTTGGGAAATACCTGGAGAGTTTGGGGGTGGAGCCTGAGGAGGGGAGGGTTGAGGAGGGGAGGGACTTCAGGGGGGTAGAGTGCCATGGAGTCCACCTTCCAAAGTGGCTGTTTTCTCCAGTTGAACTCATCTCTGTTGCCTGGAGATCAATTGTAATCCCTGGAGATCTCAAGCTACCACCTGGAGGTTGGCAACCCGAGGTGGAATTGATTGGGGGCAACCTGGCTGGATCTCCCCACTGTGGGTGTGACAGGCCCTTTCTTCCCTCTGAAGGGACCCACACAATTTCTTCTGATTGTGTGGAATCAGGTTTGTTTTGCGTTATAAACCTTCCTGTCAGTGACAAGATGTTCTTAGGATGGCAGGGGTAAAGGCTGTGGGTTCGCGCCTGAGGTAAGTTTCGTGGTGAGCGAGAAGATCACTGAGGCAGGAGCTGTGTGCAAATAACAAAGAGGATTTATTTATGTACAGGTTGGTTTTAAAGAACAGATCAGCAGCTCAGGTCTCCAGATAGTCACAGGAGAAGCCTGGCGGAGGCACATAAATTTGACCTAGTTATGGCTTTAGACTGTGGTTTGAATTCTCCTTAATCAGGGGTCATTTCGTAGAAAAAGAGGAGCAGGAGCTCATTAGCATAACTCATTTGCATAACTCATTTGCATATGCCACACCCCTTAACATACTGGAAGTGTGTCAGAAGGCAACACCCACCCCTCAGGCTCCACTCCACAGGTGAGTGAAACTGACCTGCTCTTCCTCCATTCCCTTCCCCATCCAATACTTTGTGCAATAAAAATAAGTGTAAAGAACACACCCTCATTCTCTTCCTGCTCCCTTGAACCCACCAGGTTTCAAGTAGACTTGAGATACCCAGGACATGTGCACCACCCATCCCTTCCCCCTTCCCCTCCCCACAACAAGACCCTGTGAGGTAGGTGAGGCTGAGAGAAGTCTTTTGAGAACTGCTCATGAGAGAACAGCTCTGAGAGAACTTGTGACTGGCCCAAGGTCACACCAGCAGCTGCATGTGGAGGAGTGGGGAATCAAACCCGGTTCTCCCAGATTAGAGTCCAACTCCTGACCACCACACCAAACTGATAAGGTGGGAGCTGCTGAAGGGTTGGTGAAATTTCTCCAGTACTTATGTGCCATGTGCCCAGATAGAAAATGGTATACTTAGAAAATTTATATGCCACCTTGAGCAAGTCTCTGGAAAAGCAGCACACAGTCATAAAAGGAACAATGATAAAATTATCAATATTAAAACAAAACATTAAAAACAATAAAGACCCTAGCAGGGCTTTCCCCGGGGCGCTGCGCCTCTGCACTGCTCGGGGAAGCTGAGGAGGGGGCGGGGCTTGGTCATGTGCCCGCCCCCTGGGCTCCTCACTCCCGGAGCTGTGCTCCGGTGCGCTCCCGCTCCAACGGACCCCTGTCCTTAATGCTTGTACTGACTAGCCCCTAGGCCGGATCCTTTCACACACAGGATTCCACCCACCCCAGCCTGCCCTTTCCCAGGAGCCGGACTAAACTGTAAAAAGGTCTGCTGATCATCTGAGATGGGCCTCATGACTGGGTACTCTATCCTCTCTGACAGGTAGAGTTAAACCACTCTGCCTCACTACCAGTCAGAGCTACCCTTTATATTGCCCGTTCTTATGCTGAGGCAGACCCGAACTCCAGGGATCCTGGAGGGCGGGTTGCCCTCTTCTGGGCATGGAGTTTGGGGTCACTGGAAGTGTGTGTGTGTGTGGGGGGGAGGTATTTGTGAATTTCATGCATTGTGCAGGGGGTTGGACTAGATGACCCTGGAGGACTCTTCCAACTGTATGATCCTAGGGTGGCACAGGGTTCTCAAGTTTTGAACAGATATTTAGATACCATTAGAAATACCTGTTTCTACCCCTTTTGTTTTTTATTTTTGGCAGTCTCATTTAACATTAATAAAATGCAAATTTGTCTCTTACATTAAGCAAGTATGGCCACCCCTGGTATAGCCCGATCTCGTCAGATCCTGGAAGCTAAGCGGGGTCCATACTTGGATGGGAGACCACCAAAGATGACTCTGCAGAGGAGGGCAAAGCAAACCATCTCTGCTTCTCGCTTGCCTGGAAAGCCCCTTGCTGGGGGTCACCGTAAGTTGGTTGCAACTTGATGGCACTTTACACACATACACACTTATGGTTATCCTAGAGTCAACTGAACCTTAAGCTTTATATCTCAAAATGGCATCCACATGACCACGTATTCTTAAGCACAGGGGTCCGTTGGGGCCGGAGCGAGGCGGAGCTTGCTCCGCCAGCTCAGGAGTGGCCACTAGGGCAGCCACGGGCCAAATCAGATTCTCTAATCTGATTCAGCCCGCTGCCGAATTGCCGCCGAAATTCGGAGGCAACTTTAAAAGCAGCTGGAGGAGAGGGGGTTTGAGGGAGAGGCTCCAAACTTGCAGGGTAGCTGCTGGGGCCTCTCCTCGAAATACCCAAGTTTCAAGAAGATTGGACCAGGGGGTCCAATTCTATGGGCCCCCAAATAGGTTGTCTCATCCCCTCCATTATTCTCTATGGTGGGAAAAATGTTAACCTTTTTCCTCCCATAGAGAACAATGGAGGGAATGGGGGCAACCTGTTTGGGGGCCCATAGAATTAACAAGTTAACATTTTTCCCACCATAGAGAATAATGGAGGGGATGAGACAACCTGTTTGGGGGCCCATAGAATTGGACCCCCTGGTCCAATCTTCTTGAAACTTAGTGGGTATTTCAAGGAGAGGCCCCGGCAGCTACCCTGCAAGTTTGGAGCCTCTCCCTCAAACCCCCTTTCCTCCAGCCCCTCATATACCCTATGAGTTTTTGCCATTGATTTCAATGGCCCATAGGGTATAATGGGGCTGAAATTGACATTCCCTTTCTGACACACTTCTGGTGATGTCAGGGGACGTGGCATATGCTAATGAGGTATGCTAATGAGTTATGCTAATGAGCTCCTGCACCTCTTTTTCTACGAAAGGACCCCTGCTTAAGCATGTATCACAAGGACCAAGCAGTGCTTGATCTGAATCACTGCATGAGTCACGGTTAGATGAACATTCAAGATCATGGAAGAACTATTAAAGTGAGCAGAAAACAAAAGAAAGCCCATGTCTCTGAACCAGGAATGAGCAGCTATTTGTGGGGTGGAACCAGTGGGGCTGCGTGCTCACATTTCTTGGCTATGCTTAGAATGTTCAGTGGGAATGTTTTACCTGCTTTGGGTGAAGATGTCACAGCATTCGTGGTGAAAGCGAATGGCTGTTGTCAGCTACAGAGAACCAACATACACCTGATGACCCAGGCTAGCCTGATTTCCTCAGATCCTGGAAGCTAAGCAGACTCGGCCCTGGTTAGTATTTGGACGAGAGACCACCAAGGTCCAGGGTTGATACGCAGAAGCAGGCAATGGCAAACTGCTTCTGAACGACTCTTGCATTGCAAATCCTATGGGGTCACCATAAATCAGCTGTGCCTTGACAGCACTTTCCACCACCAAACTTATGAGCGAATGGCCGTGAGGTACTGTGAGTTTCCTTCAGAGTCAGCCAACAACAAGTGTTCTAGAGAAAGAAGTCTTTATTGAGAAAGGTCTGTTGTGGTAAACTGCACTTCTTGTGTTAGTAATGGCTGACACAGCCTCAAGCAGGACAATTATACAGAATTCAAAAAGGGGTCTGGTAAGGAACTGCAACCAATCACCAAATCAAATCAAAGGCGCTCAAAATACTGGTCTACAGTTCCCAGGGAAAAAGTGGGAAGAATTAGAGTCAGACAGGAGAAGAGATACATGGGCAGGCACCAGCAGCCTCTCAAGGTGAGAGCAGTTTGGAGAGCGATAAGCATGCCATGAGAAAGATAACATAACATTCCACAGACCCGATGTCAAGGGTACACTCAGCTGACCTCCCGGGCAGGAGATGGCAGCACCAGCTGACAGGTATCTTCTCAAGAGAAGTAAGGGGTATGCTTAATTTCTAAGAAGTACTGAGATCAAAATTAGTGTTTTAATATTTTAATGTTAATATTTTGTATTTGTTATTTATGTTGTTTGTTTTTAATATTGCAAGTCGCCACGAGACTGTTCAGGTGAATGGCAACGAAACCCCCCCACTAATATAAATAAATAAATACATAAATAAAATGTGGGGAGATCTCTCGTGTAGTGTTTCAGCGAGGATGGGAAGACATTCTGTACATGTTCAAGCATGCACTTGGAAGAGATGAACAAATGATAGTGCTTAAATGCTTGATGTAATAAATGTTGTAGAGCCCAGGGCATTCCAGGACCCTAGAGCAAAGGTCCATCTAGCTCCTGGGCAGAGGTCCAGACACATCATTACCACAACACTCTGGGATGGATCTCTGTTTCCCATCAAGCAGCGTATTCTGCAGCACGTATTTTGATGGGTTCTATGGAGCTGCTGCTGTTGCTGCTGCTGCAGAGGAACATTCCAAGAGCTAGGTATGAATGAAGATCTATGACATATATATGCATGACGTTTATGTAAATGTACACATACTATGGAGGAGCTGTGGCTCAGCGGTAGGGCATCCTTTTGTATTCGAAAGTTTCTAGGGTTTGGCCCCTCTGGTGGACCTCCTGGCAGCACCTGGGTCTTGGGCACTGTGTGACACAGAGTGTTGGACTGGATGGGCCATTGGCCTGATCCAACAGGGCTTCTCTTATGTTCTTAATCCCCAGCAGCTCCAGTTTAAGGTCAAATCTACATCTGACTTTCCCGCTGGAATCATTCTAGTTTCAAAAAACCCCATCTATACCTGTTTCTAGTTTCAAACCATACTTGTTCTAGTTTAAAAATTACCGTTTACACTCGTTAATTGCCCTCCTGTGGTCAAGCTAGCATTATACTGCTTTAAACAGATCCTGTTGCTTTGTACTCTTCAGACCCAGGGAGTGAAATCTGAAACCGGTGTGAAATGGGCGTAGGAAAAGACAGCAGTCAAACTACTTCAGAGGGGAGGTGTAAATTGGGCCTAAAACTCCAGTTAAAACCGGATGTTAGGAAATGTGAAAGGCCTCCACCTGAGACCACAAAGAACTGCAGCTAGTCGGAGTAGACAGTCCTGCCCTCAACAGACCAATGGCCTGACTTAGTATAAGGCAGCTTCATGTGCTCAGGGGTAAACAGTTTCAGTGGCTCTCTCTCTCTGGCTATTCCCCTCCCTGATCCTTGCCTTTTCCTGTTGCTTCATAAACATCTTCTTCTTTCCTACAGACTTCCTGTGTAAAGAGACACCTGTGCACAGCTCAGACATGTTAATTCCTCTTGTCTTGCTCAGGAGGCTGGCTAGACCTGTTCCTTGGCCCTGCCAGCCAAACTAGATGGCTCCTCTGACCTGAACTGCCTGCTCAGACAGCTTTCTGGGAGTGAACTCCGTATGGGTCCCACGATTCCCTCCATCTGTACTTTGCTTATCTCCTCCCTTAATAAGGTTGCCAGCTCAGCTTCGGGAAATACCTGGAGATTTTTCAGGTGGAGCCTGAATAGTGTCTGACACACTTCCGGTAATGTCAGGGTGTGTGGCATATTCAAATAAGTTATGATAATGAGTTATGCTAATGAGGTCTTGCACCTCTTTTTCTACGAAATGACCCCTGTTTATACTGCACTTTTCTCTACCCTGAGGAGTTACAATCACCTTCCCTCCCCCTCCCTACATCAGGCACCTTGTGAGGAAGGTGGGGCTGAGAGAGGTCAGAGGGAACTGTCACTGGCCCAAGGTCACCCTGCAGGCTTCATGTGGACGAGTGGGGAACCAAACCCGGTTCTCCAGGTTAAAGTCACTCTGATTATATCTTCTGGTATTTTACTTATTTACCTTATTTATCCTCCACTTTTATCCCCAATGAGGACTCAAAGTAGTTTACAACAGTCTCCCTTTCTCCATTTTATCCTCACAACAACCTTGTGGGGTAGGTTAGGCTAGAGTCTGTGTGACTGGCCCAAGGTCACTCGGCAAGATTCCATGGCAGAGTGGGGATTCGAACCTGGGTGTCCCATATACCTAGTCCGACACACCATGCTGGGTCCCAAACTCACTGGATCTGATAACATTTCAGAATTTGATGGGGAAATGGTGTTTTGTCGTGGTTTGTGGTTCATTTGATTACAAAAGCCATGAACTTTCACAAACTTTTCCAGTTTCCCAAACTGGTTCATGGTTTATTCAGTTTGTGAGTTCGGGAGGTGGTAGAACAGCCCCCTCATGAGTTGGAGATGCCAAACTCACAGGAAGTCTTTAGCAGACTTTCCTCCACCTGCCCTCCAAGATTGGCAAAGATTCGATTTGGGATGTCTGAGTTTTCATCCCCCAAAGCAGGGCCCCCTAGGAAAGCTCAGCTCTAGCCTCCCTTTAAATCAGCCACGTAGCAAGCAATTCTTCCTAACTCACACAACAACTAACTCCTCTCTCTTCCTGCTGCAAAGTGAAAGCAGCTGATATACATACTATCTGCTCCCATAGAGCAGAATGGGAGCTCTGTGGTTGGCTCTCAGAGCTGCCAATCAAGCTATGGACAACTGCTATGGGTGTTTCTAGGATTCTCCACAAGTCCACCCCCAGCGTTGCCTAGGAATTGACTGAGTTGGCACCAGGCTGTCTGGAGAACGAACTGCTCTAATGAACCAAATTAACCTCCATGGGAAAAAACCTGGTTCGTTTTTTTATTCAGGAATGACGCAACCAAACAAACCGATTTGGAATGAACCACAAACCAGCCTGGTTCATGCTTGAACCACAGTTCGTTTCTCGGTTTGTGCCCATCCTTACTTCATATGTGTGGTATTATGCTGGATGACTTACATGTATATTTTCTAACATGTACTGTGTAACATGTAACTTTCTTGTAACAGACTTGCCTGGATTCGTTACAGAATACCCTTCTGTAAAACGATGTTCTTCCACTGGAATCTTAGGAGGGGGAGGTGTGGAGAAATGCCTTGTCTCCTGGGAGGCTGGCAATGAGTAGGGCTTCACTGTGCGTTTTAACGAGTCCCCCCCCCCACTGAGCTAAGAACAAGCAGAAGGGGGGTAGGAATTAGCCCATGGCCTTCCAGATGCGTCTCTTAAGACTTGTTAATGGGTCTTGCTACAGACAATGGGATGGGCCAGTTCATCCCTTCCTCCTTCTCCTGACAGGGAATAGGAGCTGGGAGGACTTTTATGCTAGATAGGTTTTCAGGAAGGCAGATCCTGGAGACAACAGGAAAAGAAGACTCAACCTGGACTGACTGGGGTCAAGGGGGAGGAGGAACAGAAGGGATAAATTCTCCTGATAACAGGAAATTGCTCTCTTTTCCTTGGGATGTTTGGCTGAGGATACTGTCCTCTGGTCTGCAAGCAGGCAGCCACCGAACTTGTGGTCGGCCTGGAAGAGCTGGGAGCAATCGTTAAGGAAATGGAAGATCTTTAGAGGACTAGGACACCTAAGATAAAGAGCCTGTCCTAATTTTAACATCTAGTTAGGGTATGTTTGAGAGTGAGGGAAAGAGCAAGAGTCCAGTAGCACCTTAAAGACTAACAAAATATCTGGCAGGGTATAAGCTTTCATGAGTCACCACTCACTTCTTCAGATCTGAATAAGTGCGCAGTGACTCACAAAAGCATACACTCTGCCCCATATTTTGTTAGACTTTAAGGTGGTACTGGGCTCTTGTTCTTTTCTGCTTTAAACTTTTGATGCTGGAAGTGGTTCTCTGTACCACATAGACCCCCACTGTTTTGGACACACTATTTTAAAAGGGAGCCCCAGGAGAAGAGAAGGCAAACTGCTGGCAACTGGCTATTCCTCCAGGGTTGCACAAAACATTATTCTGTCCCCGTGGTAGCCAGGCGCTAGGCTAGTGGGAGACACTAAGGCAAGGCCTCTGAGCTCGGAAGGGGAGCTGAGGGTCCTGATCCCTTCAGTGGGAAATCCCTATATTGATCAGGTGGTGGTGATGGCAGCTACTGGAGAGTAAGAGGAAAAACCCCTCCAGGGAGTTGGGAACCCCAAAGAGGTTAAGGCAGAAATGGGGTCTGCAGGCCAGCGCAGGAACGTTCTGCTACAGAGTCTACCCTCCAATGCAGCCATTTTCTCCAGGTAACTGATCTTGGTCATCTGGAGATGAATTGTAATAGCAGGGGTCTCCAGGTGCCACCTGGAGGTTGGCAACCCCAGTGGCAACCCTAACACTGCCATCCTTGGCAGAGTTATTCCAGTCATTGAAATGAATAGGAATAAATCTGGAGAAACTCTGTGCAGGGTTGTTCTGCAAACAGGTTTTCTCCAATATGAACATACTTATTTGCTGCCTTCTTCTTTCTAGTAAAATAATTTCAATATGGGCAGGGCTTTTTTTCTGGGGGAACGTGCAGGAACGGAGTTCTGGAACCTCTTCAATGAAATTCTTTTTAAAAAGTTCAAAAGTTCATGAGTTTTCAGTATACCAAATTGAAAACTTCATTTCCCTCTTGAGAGTTCCGGCACCTCCTTTAAAAAAAAAAAAAAAAAAAAAAGCCCTGAATATGGAATTTTTAAAAACCTCTCTCTGTTCAACCGGATAGATGCAGATAGGAAACACACTCCTAGGATAAGCATCTTTCCCTTTTTCTTCTCTTTTGGAAAAAGAGGTGTCAACATACTATTTGTTCTGCTGTATTTGACTGCTCCTTGCTCTCTAGTACCGGCCTGCTTGTTTCTGATGTCAAGATGATGATGATGATGAAGAAGAAATTGGATTTATACCCTGCCCTTCACTACCCAAAGGAGTCTCAGAGCAACTTACAATCTTCTTTCTTTCCCCACAACAGACACCCTGTGAGGTCGGTGGGGCTGAGAGAGCTCTTTCAAGAACTGCCATAGAGAGAACAGCTCTGAAAGAACTTCTGACTGACCCAAGGTCACACCAGCAGCTGCATGTGGTGGAGTGGAGAATCCAACCCTATTCTCCCAGATTAGAGTCCACCGCTCTTAAGCACTACACCAAACTGGCTCTCCAACTACTCAGCAGCTGTCTTGCTGTTTCCCTTTTGCTTGTCAGCTTCTGGCTTTCTTCTTCAAACTGGAGTCTTTAAACAGAGCTAGAAAAAGTCACAGACACCCCCAAATGGAAATTTATCCTACAAACACAGAGCTGATCTTTGATCATTCCAGAGGACTTTTGCAACCAGGGATGGAGCTGCTGAAGTCCCCATAGCAGAATTAAATTTATAGGGATTGGACATTCCTGGAGATTTGGGGGTGTAGCCTGGGAAGGGTGGGGTTTAGGGAGGGGAGGGACCTCAGCAAGGGATAATGCCATAGAGTCCACCCACCCAAGCTTTCATTTCCTCCAGGGACACTGGCCTCTGTTAGTGAAAAGTATTGGAGTCAGGAGTCCATGGAACAGTGAAACAGCTAGATCTTTATTGCTGGTCCGGATGAAGCATACAACCCAGGGCTCGAAGCCCTCCTTTTATGCTGGTCAGGGACAATCCTCTGACCTCGCCCAACTGGCCTGATAGGCTATTGTCAGTCTATTTACATCTCATGGGTTCCTGGGAAGAAACCTAGCTACATGATTGGTGGCCGGTTCGAATCCACCTGGCCTTTGTTCTACCTGGCTGAAGCTCAGGTAGTTTCTTGGCCATGTGCTCTGGCCACATGGCGGTCGCCATTACTGGAGCACATGGCGACCGCATGGTCAATACATAACAGATAGTATAGAGATCAGCTGTAATGGTGGGAAATCAACTAGAGATGCCAGACTCCAGGTGGGATCTAGGGTTCACCTGGTATTACAGCTTCTCTCCAGACTACAGAGATCAGTTCCCCTAGAAAAAATGAATGCTTTGGAGGCTGGACTCTATGGTATTGTACCCTACCAAGGTCTGTGTTCTCCCCAGGCTCCACCCCCAAATCTCCAGGAGTTTCCCAACCTGGATTTGGCAACCCTTCTCTCTGCCCCCGTCCCCCTACTGGGGACCAGGGAGGACCTGGCAGCCCTTCAGGGGAAATGGGTAGGCTCGTCCTTATTTAGGGGATTAATTCATTCAATTTTATTTAGGGAATTGACTTAATTAATTTAGCAGGGGGATTAATTAACTTCTTGATATGCTTTGTAGTATTTCATTGCCGTCCAGCGACGAAACTTTTAACACAAAGCTGTTGTTGTTTTTAACTTTTCCTCCTGCTCCTTACAGAAGACCGTTCACGAATTCAGCCATCCACAGAAGACCGTTCACGAATTCAGCACATACCTCTCCTGCCACCCTGAAAGAGAGGAACATTCCCTGGTCTTTGAATTCCCACCCCCCACTTCTAGAATTTGTTCTGTAACCAGGCTGTGTGGTTATTCAGAAAGGGGAAAGGATGGCCCACTTCCTCCTCCAGCCTTTGTATTCGTTGATCACTTGCTTAATAGCCCTTGACGGCAGCTAGAGCGACTTTTATTTCACAAGGTGCTTTCGGCTGGCTGGCTGAGCTCTTTTAACGGTGTTAATAAGGCCTTGGCCATTATCTAATGCTCCCCTTGCTGGTTCCTTGGATGTGTCCTAAGAATTCGGTCTGGTTTTAATTATTATCCTTGCATTGCTTTGTAATTTAGCAGGAGTTTCTGTAATCTTCCGGGGGGGGGGGGGGGGCTAGGTTTAAGACACTAAGACTGCAATCCTAAACTACAGATGCCAGCCTCCAGGTGAGACCTTGAGATCCCCCAGAATTACAGCTCATCTCCAAACTACAGAGATTAGTTCTTAGAGAACATGGATACTTTGAAATGTGGAATCTATGGCACTGTATCCCACGGAGGTCCCTGTCTTCCCGACTCCACCCCCAGATCTCCAGGAGTTACATCACCTGGAGCTGGCAACCCTCCCCCCTGCCCCCCCTCAGTGGCCAGGGGGAGAATCTGGCAATCCTATCCTTAAGAACACATTGAATAAAATGGAACTTCCCTGTTTAAGATTGCTCCCCAAATTAAAGAAATGTAAAAACAAAACATTTGTGCGTGAAGAAAATCCCTCTGACCTCCGTGGTGTTGTTGTTCAGTCGCACAGTCGAGTCCGACTCTTTGTGATCCCATGGACCACATCACGCCAGGCCCTCCTGTCTTCCGTCGTCCTCCAGAGTTTGCCCAACCTCACATTCATTGCATTGATAACACTGTCTAACCATCTCATCCTTTGCTGTCCCCTTCTTCTTTGACCTCCAATCTTTCCCAGCATCAGGGTCTTCTCCAGGGAGTGCTCCCTTCTCATTTGGTGGCCAAAGTATTTGAGTTTCAGCTTCAGTATCTGGCCTTCCAGGGAACAGTAAGGGTTGATTTCCTTTAGGATTGCCTGATTTGATTTCCTTGCAGTCCAAGGGACTCTCAAGAGTCTTCTCCAGCACCATAATTCAAAAGAATCTATTCTTCGGCGCTCGGCCTTCCTTATAGTCCAACTCTTGCAGCCTTACATTACTACTGGGAATACCATAGCTTTGACCATATGGACTTTAGTTGGCAGGGTGATGTCTCTACTTTTCATTATGTTGTCTAGGTTTGCCATAGTTTGCCGTAAGCCACCCTGAGCCTGCCTTGGCAGGGAGGGCGGGATACATATCTAAATAAATAAATAGCTCCCCCCCCCCCCCCCCAGGAGCAGGCGTCTTTTAATTTCATAGCTGCAGTCACCGTCTGCAGTAATCTTAGATCCCAGGAACGTGAAGTCTGTCACTGCTTCCATGACTTCCCCTTCTATCTGCCAAGGAGTGATGGGGCCGGATGCCATGGTCTTAGTTTTTTTGATGTTGAGTTTCAAGCCAACTTTTGCACTCCTCTCTTTCATTTTCTGCCATTAGAGAGGTACCATCTGCATATCTGAGGGTGTTGTTTTCCCCAGCAATCTTAATTCCGGTTTGTGATTCATCCAGGCCGGCATTTTGCATGATGTACTCTAAATATAAATTAAATAATCAGGGCGACAATATACATCCTTGTCGTACCTTTTCCTATGCTAAACCAATCAGTTGTTCCATATCCAGTTCTAACTGTCGCTTCTTGACCCTTTTACAGGTTTCTCAGGGGACGTGTGAGGTGGTCTGGTACTCCCATCTCTAGAAGGACTTGCCACAGTGTGTGATCCACACAATCAAAGGCTTTGGCATAGTCAGTGAAGGAGAAGTAGATGGGCCCTACCGAAACTAATAATTGTATTTAGCGATGGGGTCTAAAACTGTAGGGTTCCATTTATTTATTTCAGAATATATTGACAGGATAGTGTAGTTAGAGTGATACTGAAGCTGAAGCTCAAATATTTTGGCCACCAAATGAGGAGGGGGCCCTCACTGAAGAAGCCCCTAGTGCTGAGAAGAACTGAAGGTAAAATAAGAAGGGGACGGCAAAGGATGAGATGGTTTGACAGTGTTATTGACACAACGAACATAGGGTTGAGCGGGCTCCGGAGGGTGGCAGAGGACAGGAATGGCTGGTGTGATGTGGTCCATGGGGTCTCAAAGAGTCGGACTTGACTGTGCGACTGAACAACAACAAAGTGGTTAGCATGTCAGACTGGGATCTGGGAGATTCTGGTTCTAATCCTTCTAACCTGCCTCAAAGGGTTGATAAAATGGAGGAGAGAACTATGTTAAGTCCCTTTAAGTGCCCACTGGGGAGAAAGTGCGGTGTTGCCAACTGTCAGGTGGTGACTGGAGACCTCCTGAGATTATAACTGGTCTCTAGGCGACAGAGACCAGTTCCCCTGGAAAAAAGGCTGCTTTGGAAGGTAGACCCTACGGCATTGTACCCCACTGAAGCCCCTACTAGGGTTGCCAAGTCTTCGGAACTCACCGGCGGGGGGGGAGCCCTCCTCCGTCCGGGAGTTCCTCCTGGCGTGCGCGCTTTGCGCACGTGCCCAGCGACGTCACCAGAAGTGACGTCAGCACGTTGGGGGCGTTGCCAGGGCGACGCTCTGGCAATCACCCCAAAACTCTACGGTATCATAGTTTTGGGGCGATTGCCAGGGCATCGCCCTGGCAACGCCTCCAACGTGCTGACGTCACTTCCGGTGACGTCATTACGTCGTCCTCGCTGGACAACGTTGGGGGTGGGGTTCCCCCCGCCGGCCAAATGCTGGCAGGCGGATCAGGAACCCCTTTAGCGGGGGATCCCCCGCCCCCCGGGCTGACTTGGCAGCCCTATCCCCTACCCTCCCCACCCTCCTCAGGCTCCACCCCCAAAAATCTCCAGGTATTTCCCAAATGAGCTGGCAACCCTAAAAAGGGTCAGGGTAGATATAAATTAATTTAGGGTTAGTGTGGGTATACAGTAAGTTAGGGTGACTGTATAAGTGAAATAAATACACAGTTCTTGTAATGCCATAGGCTACCTTACAGGATTCAGGGTGTGGCATCAGAGATCTCATGGCTATTTGTTTAGAAGAGCTGGGCATGGAGACTCGCAGTATGCGGTGGTATTTTAAAAGTTTGGCAACCTCTCATCTAGGGTTGCCAACCTCCAGGTGGTGGCTGGAGATCTCTTCATATTACAACTGATCTCCAGGCAACCGGGATCAGTTCACCCGGAGAAAATGGCCACATTGGAAGGTGGACTCTATGGCATTATACCCCAGTGAAGCCCCTCCCCTCCCCAAACCCTGCCTTCCTTAGGCTCCACCCCCAAAATCTCCAGGTATTTCCCAACTAGGGTTGCCATGTCTCTCCTGGCAACCAGCAGAAGATGGGGAGGGACTTACCAAGAGAAAGAGGAAGTGCCAGGCAACATTGCCAGCAATGTGGCAACATCTCTTCTGGTGCACACAGGAAGTGATGTTATCATACTGCAGTGTTGCGGCGATGCTCTAATAATTGGGCAAAAACTCCATGGTAAAAAAGGCTTCCACCACAGAGTTTTTGTCCAAATATCAGAGTGTTGCCCGGATGTCACTGGTGTGATGACATCACTTCCTCTGTGTGCTGGAAGTGATGTCACTGGCAATGTGGCTTGGGCCTTCCTCTTTCTCCTGGTAAGTCCCTTTGTTAGCCAACTGATCAGCAGCAGGGGGCGGGGCCTGACGGTGGGGGACCCCACCTTCACTGGGGGGAGGTGGCTAGCAACCCTGTTTCCAACCCAGAGCTGGCAACCCTACTCTGTTCCACAGTGGTCTCCAGTGCAAGATTGTTGTTCATGTTTTTTAATATATATATATATATATATATATATATATATATATGTATGTATGTATGTATGTATGACTGTATTCCGCCCACCCTTTTCAGTAGCTGTCCCCATGCAGAAAGAGAAATAAAGACTACAAGGTGGGAAGAACTTGCTCAAAAGGTAACATGGTTTAACTGCTAGGGGGAGAGGGTTGGGGCCAGGCCCAGCGGGAAATGGTTTGTCCCCCTAGCTCAGGGGGTCAGAAACTGTCTATATTCAGACATCAAATTTCAGAGCCAGAGATCAACAAAGTGCCAGGATAAGAGAGCCCATTTGCATAACTGGAAACATTTATCTTGGCAATACTGATGATAAGTGGCATACGGTTGCCAGTCTCCAGGTGATGGCTGGAGATCTGCCAGAATTACAGCTGGTCTCCTGGTGACAGAGATCAGTTCTCTGATGGCTGCTTTGGAAGGTGGGCTCCGTGGCATTGTACCCTTCTGAGGTCTCCCAACTGCCCAATCCCCACCCTCCCCAGGCTCCACTCCCCCAAATCCCCAGGCATTTCCCAGTTCAGAGCTGACAGCCCTAGGCGTGTACATTAATAACCTATATGGCTTGTGGCCCAAACACTGGCTGTTGTGAGTCCTTTATTAGGAAGTGACTCACACGAGAGTCCTCCTAAGGAAAGGAGAATGACATAAGCAGCACTGGGTCCCAACTGAGTAGAAAGGTCAGCTATAAATTAAGTAAATAACTAAATGAACTCTCGGCGAGACTGTTTTAGTACCCTGGCATAAATCTGCATACAGGCCACACTTGGCTTCCTGGCAACTCCCCTTTGTATAAAGCATCTCTGAGGCTGCGGTCGCACAGTCATTTTGATCAGGTTTCACTGCTGTTCCCTCTCGCATTTAAAACTGCTGATCAGACGCCCGCATCCGCCTCACGCACCGAAGTGGGCACGCTCACACAATCCTCTCGGTTCCCTAGCAAGTTTTCCGACACCAGGAAAATCAAGTACTTTCTAAGCATTTGTGCTCTGAATCCGCAATTTCGCCAGTCTGGACAGCCGTCTCTTGTAATGATTGCAGTTAGGTTGTCTGACTGTCCTTCGTGCAATGAGGGTTCCCGCCCCCCGATTCCGCCTTTGTGCACATGAACAATCCTGCGCTGAATAAAGTCAAGGTTTAAATGTTCAAGCGCACATATAGACTCCAGCACTTGGTAGTACATCGCTGATTCATTTTGTTTGCTGTTCGGGGGGGGGGGGGGGAAGCTATGAAAACAAGGGAGTATGGCGACTCCAGGTGGGGGCGATGATTCGGCCATGTGCATATGCGCATGCACAAAGCAATTTTTTTTAAAAACTCACACTGTGCTTCCCAAGTGGCGGTGTGGCTATCTAGACAGTGCCCAGAGCCTCATTGCGCAATGCTTGTGGTTCAGGGGGGATGTGTCATCATCCCAACCTGAGGAAAAAAAATATTCCTGATCAAACTATAGTGGGGACAAATCGGGATAAACTTGTCTTGTGACCACAGCCCAAGAAAGTGTTTAGTCCCATTAAAAAAAAAACTTCATTCCCTTGGCTTACTGGTTATCGTGGCATTCCACCTACCCCCCCCCCCCTTCATTTGCTGTTTCAAAGCACCGGGTCCATGCTGAGCCACATTTGGGTCCATAGGCTGAAGACCCCTTGCTGCCCTTGTTTCTGAGGATTCATTTCTTCCTCTGGAGACCCTGAGAAAGTGGCTTAACCCCTGAAAAGTCAAGTCAGGCCCTGAGATACAGCAACCATAGAGATGTAACACTCCAGTCTGTATGCTGGATTCACTCAAACAATAAAGGCCAAGGCCCCTTCTTAGGGTTGCCAGCTCTGGATGGGGAAATACATGGAGATTTTCAGAGTGGAGCTTGGGGAGGGTGGGGTTTTAGGAGGGGAGGGGCCTCAGCAGGGTATAATGCCACAGGGTCCACTCTCCAAAGCAGCCATGTTATCCAGGGGAACTGTCATCTGTGGACACCGGCGTAAACTACGGGGGGGGGGGGCTCGAGGGCTCGAGCCACCCCCAAAATTTCCCAGGGGGGACTGAGCCCCCCCGGGAAAACGTTGCGCCTGCCGCCGGCGCCTTGGCGCTGCGCCTCCCGGGCCCTTCTGAGGCTCGCCAGCTGGTGCCTCCCCCCCCCCCCCACTGGCCTGGCCATTCCTCCCTCCTTATCTCTCCCTCTTCCTCTTTTAGGGGTGAGGGAGGGAGTGGTCAGGGCGGAGGGGGAGGGAAAGGCACCAGCAGCACCAGCTGGTGAGCCTCAGAAGGGCCGGGGAGGTGTGGCGGCTGGTGGTAGGTTTTCCAGGGGGGGCCGGAAATATCGCCCCAGTGAGCGCGCATGTGAAGCATGAGCGCTAAAGAGCCACCCCCCCCGGACTTCAGAAAAATCTACGCCCCTGTCTGTGGATCAGTTGTAATAGTGGTAGATATCCATGTGCCACCTGGAGGTTGGCAACCCTACCCCTCTTTCAATTTTTAAAATATCCAAAAAGCACAGTGGCGATAGCTTTATTTATTTTTTATGTGCATGTGCTACTTAGTATCTGGCAAAGCGAGCTTTGACTCAAAAGCTTATCTAGATATCTATTCCCAAGGCACCCCCTGCGTGCGGATACCTAAATCCATGCGGGGGGGGCATCTGGGAGGCAGGGAGATTTTACTGGACAGTTGGGGGACTCCCCAGGTGTGCCCCAAAATCCTAAAAGTTAAAAAAAAACTTTGGGGGGATATTTAACCCCCCCCCAAAAGTAAAAGCATTCTCTGTGCATGCACAGAGAATGCTTTGGCCGCTGTTGGGGAGGGAGTGGGCGGTGGCTCGGCAGGCCTCGGACCTCGCTGCACCACCGTCAGGTGAACGGGGGTGGGGATAGGAAGCGGCCCCGATGCTGGGAAAAATAGAAGGTCAAAGAAGAAGGGGCGGCAAAGGAGGCCCCCACGATGGCCTCCTGCCTGCTCACGGCTCTCGCCGCCACCTCGGGGGACTGCGGTGAAGAAGGAGGCATGCAGGAGCAGGGCCAGGGCGCCCCAGCCATCAGAGCCAGAGATGGCCTCCCCGCTCCCTCCAGCAACCACCATGGGAATCCCCCCAGCAGGCAGGCAGGCAGGCAGGGCGGGAATCCGGCGGGGAGGGACGTGGTGGCGGCAGCGGCCCGACCTGTACGTGCATCAAAGCCACGGGCTTGCGTGATGGTGAACCCCACTCTGCCCAGCCAGAGAGCGGCCGGGATCAGCCGGAAAGCCTCCCTGCTTCCTTCCTTCCTCCACCCACCCATCCAGCACTCACCAGGGCTCTTGAGGTTATAGCGCGTCTCCATGGCGGAGACCTTGTTTTTCATACCCAGCTGGGGCTCCTGGCTCCTCAAGTCTGGCTACGAAGAGCTGCTCTCAGGAGCCCTGAGGCCACAGGAGAGGAGAGGTGGGGAGAGGAGAGGAGGCTGCCAGTCGGCACCTCCCCACCCCTGCAGGTTCCCAGCAGCCTGGAAGTCCCCTTGATGTGGCTCTGGCTGTTGGAGGAACCCGCCACTGGCCAGCAGGAGCCACTTGCTCACCTGCCCGCCTGCCCCTGGCCCCGTAGTCCTGGATTCACTGCCACCGCTGCCCTGCCCCCTCGCCTTGCCTCGCCTACTGGGGGGCAGCCGAAACAACCACCTTCTTTGTCACACAGCCGGCAGGTGAACGGGGGAGGGGGAGGGGTGGGAGGTGGCTCGGCAGGCCTTAGGCCTCACCACACCGCCATTGGGTGAATGGGGGAGTGGGTGGAGGGCGGGAATACTCCCCCCCGCAAGTATCGTGGGTTCGCTTCTTGTAACCCTCCAAGCTGTAGAGTCCTGTGAACAAAAATTCTACTATGTGAGCTAAAGTTGTGAGCGAGTGGTTTGGCTACTGCTTAAATTGGGTTTGCTCTGGAGCCATCCTTCCTGAGCTAAGACAAAAATGTGTGAGCCAGAGGCTAAAAAACTGAGCTAGCTCACACTAACTCAGCTTAGAGGGAATACTGCTTATAACCCCCAAATCTTGTGGGTCTCGAAGTTGCTACTACCCTTCAATCTAGCTGTCTGACAAAAAGGTAAAAACTACAGCAATATAATCCACCAAATTCCCTTGTTATCGTCCCCCAATAAAACAAAAAATTAGCACAGCGGATCCAGGAGGCTGTATGTCAGCTGTCAACAGTAATGTAAAAGAAGATGCAGCATCAAATTGGCATCTTTATTACAAAGCAGCAGCTCTGATGTGGATGAAAGATTGGATTACCTTGGAAAATCCTAGACTGACAAAGATAGAAGGCCATGATCTGAAGTTGGGTTTGCATGGTTTTGTATGGCATGAGAAATCAAACATTCATAAGTACTTTAAGCAACATATATTGAGAATACCTCCATTGAAAGTATGGGGAGAGGTTAAAAACATCTCTTATACAAAAATACCAAGATGGGTGTCAGCTTTGGAGGCCTTTATTAACCCCGCCTTATTTACCAAAGAACAATTATGGAGATACAAAGACCTATTAGATAAGAAAAATGTTTTAAAATTACAAGATATTTTACGAGGACAGGGTGTTGATCTGAATTGGTGGGAAAGGGTACAGTTAGAATCCAGATACGCAAAAGATAAACAAACTGGCTTTCATGACAACCCTACTGAAATGGATAAAATATTGCTGGGTACTGATGTAAAATGTATAAAGATGTTTTGTATATGTTATTAGACAAGGAATTGCAAGATGAATTCATTAAAACCTCAATGATCAGATGGGCACAAAATATAGGGGATAATATTCAGCTCTAGACCAGTGAGCCAAGGTCTGGAAAACAAATATAAAATTTACAAACGCTATTCCATTTAAAGAAAATATTTATAAAATGTTCTATAGATGGCATATGATACCAGAAAATCTTGCGAAATGGTACCTAAATATGTTGAATGTATGTTGGAAATGTAAACAAAATACTGTATCTTTCTTTCATATGTGGTGGACATGTCTGAGTGATTCATTGCAAACTTTACTGCAGATGAACTCTGGTAACTAACAGCCTTGGGATGTCCAGGGCACACACACACGGGAGGGGAGAAAGGGGGGAGACGGAGAGAGAGCTCTGAGCTCTGGTAGGCAGCAGGAGATAGAGCTGCAAGAGGGGTGAGTGTTTTTTATTTGCTTTCAGCTGAGGTGATTTAGCTGAGAGTACTGTGTGTGGGGACTGTGTTTGGAAGTGTGTGAGTGAGTTTTGAGATGTTGCAGAGTGCTGACTGCTTGACATAGGGCGAGAAAGGGCCATTGTTTGGCTGCAATTGAGTGCCTGGGTGCATTTGAATAGCTGCTAGCCACACCCTCTGCTGGGGGAGGATTCTATTTAAGGCTCCACCTGACCAGAGGCACAAGCCTCTGGCATGAGCCAAAGGACAAGAACCAAAGGGCTGAGCTCTTGGCCTAGGGACTCAGACTAGGGGCTTGTGAGAAGCCAAGAAAGAGCCAGAAAACCAGGGCCCTAGGCTCTTTGGGTTCCCAGTAAAGTAAGTAGATTTCTACAAGGAGAATACAAAGGGTTTAAAAGGGGGATTATATAAAATTATTTTTAAAGCAATTATGAAGCCAGAATGCCAGCAGGGGGTTGGGGGCTATCCAGTGTTTTGCACGGTGTGTCACATGTATGATTATCTGCCCACTGGGCAGAAGTCTTGGGTGGGTGCCCGGTGCAATGAGCTCCTGGTTCTCAGGGAACGAGTTTGCTCCCTTGAGGCCAAGGTGGCTGACCTGGAGAAGTAGAGACAGTCAGTTAGGCACATGGGGAAGACTCTCGGGGACTTGTTAGGTATGTCCAATGCTCCCTCTAAGCAGTGGGGTCTTGGGAGCAAAAATTCTACTTTGTGAGCTCCTGGCATTAAAGTTGTGAGTGAGCGATTTGACTGCTGCATAGATTAGTTTGCTCTGGAGCCAGCCTTCCCGAGCCAAGACAAAAACGTGTGAACCAGAAGTTCAAAAACTGTGAGCTAGCTCACACTAACTCAGCTTAGAGGGAACACTGGATATGTCCCACTGAATCTGGCAGCCCCGCCGCTTCTCTTATGTTCTTAGAGAGAGAGAGAGAGAGAGAGAGAGAGAAATTTTGCTAGTCCCATTGACACTTTGCTCAGAACTCCTTGAATGTTCTGTCTTAGGAGAACCCCACAGGGCTGCCAGCTCTGGCCTGGAAAATATCTGGAGATTTAGTGGGTGGAGCCAGAGAAGGGCAGAGTTTGAGGAGCGGAACGACCACAGCAGGGCATAGGCGTCAACTACGGGGGGGCTCGAGCCACCCCCAAAATTTCCCGGGGGGGACTGAGCCCCCCCCGGGAAAACGGTGCGCCTTCCGCCGCGCCTCCCTCGGCCCTTCCTAGGGCCACCGCCACCGTCTCTCTCTCTCCCCCCTGCCTGGCCACTCCGACCCTCCCTCCGTCTGTCCAGGGGCCAGCTAAGCAAATGCCCAGCTGGCCCCTGGACGGACGGAGGGATGGAAGCAGGAGTGGTCAGGCGGGGGGGGAGGCAGCAGCGGCAGCGGAGACATGGTCCCCGCAGGCGGGCGCGCTTTGCGTGTGCACACGGAAGAGCCCCCGCCTCCCCCGGGAGTTTTTAAACTCTACGCCCCTGCAGCAGGGTATAATGCAGCCATTTTCTCCAGGGGAACTGATCTCTGTAACCTGGAGACCAATTCAAGGGTCATTTTGCAAAAAAAAAGAGGTGCAGGAGCTCATTGGCATAACTCATTAGCATAACTTATTTACATATGCCACACACCCCTGATATCATTGGAAGTGTGTCAGAAGGAAACACCCACCGCTCAGGCTCCACCTCAAAAATCTCCAGGTCTTTCCCAACTCAGAGCTGGCGAGCCAGCTTTACACTTTGACTAAAGACACTCTAGGTTTCCTTTGCTCTTGCAGGGAAGCTCCCCTACAACAAGCATGAAAATACAGATTGAGTTTAGTATGCTTTTGCTTTTTTCCACAGCGCATCACCATATGTGTCCTCTCCTGAGCTTGTTATTTCCGGAACGGCGTTCCTACGTGTTCCTGCTCGAAATGACCCCTGCTTGTAATTCTGGGAGATCTCCAGCCAGCCTCTGCAGACTGGCGACGCTAGATTTGGAACACATCTGGATAAACAGCTTGGCATATTTGAACCGTTTCTGAGTCAAGCCATTTTCTCCAGGGGAACTGATCTCTGTAGTCCGGAGCTTGGTAGTAATTCCACGAGATCTCTAGGCCCCACCTGGAGGCTGGAAACCCTAAGAACCCCCAAATATGCTCCCAATGCTGGACATTTGGTGGGGGAAATGGCTTAAAAGGGAGAGTGCTGACAGGGAGCATGACAGCCGCACTATTTTTGTCCAGCAGAAATGCTCCCTGGAAACTGCGCTGAGTGCTTTTCCTCTGTCGAGGAGGATCTCTGTGTCAGATGTATCCTCCTTGGTTCATCCAGTCGAACCAGTATTTCCAGAGGTTATTACCTAGCTAGGAGGATTCTGCCGCTTACCTAATTATGACAGGTGGGAGTGCCAATGGCCCAGGCGAGGTGGTTGAGTGACGCAGCAGTTCTCTGCTGGACTGGTTTGCTCTGACTGGGTGCTACCATGAGACGGATCACTCATTCCCTGAAAGTCAGCTCATCAGCAGCATGGCCTGTTCATGCTGTTCTGGGCAGGCTCGGAGTTTTGCTTCTCATTCACTTGTGAAGCTTGAGACATTCTAGTTTGCGAGCCTCAAGCGGGCCGTGTTTGACGGAGACAGTATAATGGGTAAAGCGACCAGCGTGCACTTCTCCATCCTGTCCCCGGCACAGCTAAGACAGCTACCAAAGAGAACCCACGTGAAAGGGCTGGTGTGGTGCAGTGGTTGGCGTGTTGGACTCGGTCGCTCCGCCACAGAAGCCTGCCAGCCCATCACAGTCTCTTCATCCTAACCTACCCTCGTAAGACAGCCCCGGTGAGGAGTAGGCGGAGGAGTGGGTTGCGCTGCCAGCATCCAGGTGGGGCCTGGAGATTGCGCGGTAAAACAACTGATCTGTAGGTGAACGTTTGAGTCCTGTGGCACTTTTAAGATCAACAAAGGCTGATTCTGCATTGGCTTTTCTCTGCGTTGTTTTAGCAAACCCACAATAGAACAGAAATTCCCCTCTGAATTGCATGCCGCTTTCACTTCCATTGATCATCGGATTTTATGGTACCATCTGCATAGATTTATGGCCGTTCAGGGGTGACTTTGCAGTCAGTACAGCGTTGGCCTGGGGGTATTTGAAAGTGGTTTTGAGCTGCACTTTCCCCCTCCCAGTTGAGAAAATGTGGAGCGAATGCCAGATGCAGAACTGCCCAAAGTTTAATTCTGGGTATAAGCTTTTGTGTACATGCACAATTCTTCAGATTATTTTTTTATGTATGTATTTATTTGAGTTTCTACCACACCCTCCCCTGCACTGCAGGGTTCAGGGTGGGTTACAATAAATAGATAAAACAATTAAAACATTCCAGTTATTAAAACTATACCAAACAGATCACACAGCATACCAGATGGCAGTCAGGCACAGATGAACAATGCTCCCAAAATTCTACTTATAAGAGCGCCCACGGGGGACCAAATACTGGGCAGTGGGCAGAAATCACTGTCAGTAACATCAAATGGTTATAAACAGGGTATATGTATAAACAGGGTGGAGCAAGGGAGGCTGATTTAATTAGATACCTGCCGCCTCAACCAAAGACCAGGCGGAACATCTCCATTTTACAGGCCCTGTGGAACAGATGCAAATCCCACAGGGCCCTGATCTCACTTGGAATGGAAGAGTGTTCCACCAGGCCGGAGCCAAAGCCAAAAAGACCCTTTTGAGCTAGGGATCTCCAGCAGCTGTTGGTCTGACGGGCGTAAGGCTCTTCGAGGGACATATTGAGAGAGACAGTCCTGCAGATATGTTGGTCCCAGACCACACAGGGCTTTAAAAGTTAATGACATAACCTTGAACTTGATTTGGTACTCAACTGGAGGCCAGTGCAGCAGTGGTTGTATGGGTGATCTTAAAGGTGTCCCAGTAAGGACACGGGCAGCTACATTTTGGACCAGCTGAAGTTTCCGAATCAATAACAGCAGCACTGACCCGCCTCGGTCCAGGTGTCTCCAGAGATCATCCACGAGGGCAACCAAAGCTACCTCCATCCCATAGCCAGGGTGGGAGCCGGACTGGAATGGATCCAGGATAGAGGAGTCATCCAGTAAAGCCTGGAGTTATTCTGCTACCGCTTTCTCAACCAGCTTACCTGTGAACAGAAGATTTGACAATGGGTGGTAGCTGGTGTCTGGACAAACACTTGTCAGGGATGCTGTAGGCGGATCCTGCATTGAGCAGGGGGTTGGACTAGATGGCCTGTATGGCCCCTTCCAACTCTGGGATTCTATGATCTAAGCATGGGGTTTTTTTCAAGAGTGGTCTCACCACTGCCTCCTTTAAAGCTGCTGGAAGTCAGGGACAGGTTGATAATATTTCCCAGAGGAACCCATATTCCATCGCTGCTGGCCTTCACCAGCCATGATGAGCACAGGTCAAGGAGGCAGGTGGTGGGCTTCACAGAACCCAGGTCAGGTGTCAGCTAATGCTGCCATCTCCTGCCCGGGAGGTGGGATGAGTGAACCCTTGACATCAGGTCTGTGGAATGTTATGTTACATTTCTCATGGCATGCTTCTCACTCTTTGAGCTGCTCTACCCTTGGGAGACTGCTGGTGCCTGCCCATGTATCTCTTCTCCTGTCTGACTCTAATTCTTCCCACTTTTCCCCTGGGAACCGTAAACCAGTATTTTAAGCGCCTTTTCTTTGATTGGTTGCAATTCCTTACCAGATCCCTTTTTGAATTCTGTATAATTGTCCTGCTTGGGGCTGTATCAGCCACTACTAACACAAGAAGTGCAGATGACCACAACAGACCTTTCTCAGTAAAGATTTCCTTCTCTAGGATACTTGTTGTTGCCTGACTCTGTAGGACTCTTCACACCAGGATCCTGTCAACTTCATCCTGGGGGAGCCAACTGAAGTGGTCCGTTATAGGACCTGAAGTGGGCCAAGGGGCCTCCAGTTCACGTATTCTATAATTTGTGGCTGGCAAGTCTTGGCAGACCGACATGATTTCATCTGCAAAATAGCTTGCAAAGGCCTTACAGCGAATTGCCAATTTACTGTCTTTTTGGTTTCCCTGTGGAAGGGAAGTTAGTGACCTAATTATCCTAAACAATTGACCTGGGATGTAATGGAAGACACATAGAATTCCTTCTTTGTGGCTTTCACTGCCATCTCATGGGCTTTTATAAATGTCCTATAAGATGCTCTTGTGGTTCCATCTTGAGTACGCCACCACACTCCTAGCTGTCTTAGCTCCCATTTAATCCTCCGTAGCTCCATGGCATACCAAGGGGCTAGTTTGGAACAGGAGCCAAAAGGGCATTGGGAAGCTATTTCATTGATGGCTTCAGGGAGTTGGTAATGCCAATCCTCTACCAGCTCATCCAACGAATCGCCTGGGGCATTGGATCCCGCAAAGCATTCTGGAAACCAATTGGATCCATTAGTCTCTGCGAGCAAACATAAATCAGCTCGCCGCCTAACCAAGGACGAACTGGGATACTCAGATGAGCCTTCAGGGCATAGTGGTCTGACCACTGCCATCAATGGCATCCAGATCCACATCTATCCTCATTCCAAAAATCAAGTCCAGTGTGTGGCTGGCTTGATGTGTGGGAGCTGATACAAACCGAGAGAGTCACAGTGCCACCATGGAAGACACTAGTGTCCGTCTGTGAGGAGGCGATGTCATCAGCATGGACGTTAAAGCCCCCCCCCCTTTACTAGAAGTCTGGAGAACTCCAAGGCCCAGCTTGATACCACCTCCAGCAGGCTTGGCAGGACATCTGCTGGTGTGTTAGGTGGTCAGTACACCAGCCCAATAGCCAAGCTCTCTTCTGCATCCCATGCCAGGACTATACAATCAATGCCGGTGATTTTTGGTGCACGGAGAGTCCTGAAGGAGAAAGCCTCTTGGATAAGTATCGACATCCTCCTGCCCTTAAGTCTGAGACTGATGGAGGACTGAGAACTCGGGTGATGGTGGTGGCGGCGGCGGCAGATGTTTCAGGGCAACTGTCTCACCCTCCTGCACCCAGGTCTCAGTCATGCATGCCAGGTCCACTTTCTGCGCCGCAAGGTAGTCTTGCAGGATCAAGGTCTTATTATTAATGGACCTGGCACTGCACAACATCATCGGAGAAGGGTATATCTTCCTATCCACGCTACCAACATGTCTCAGGGCGGGGCAAAGGTTGGAAGGAGACCAAGCATAACCGTATCTCCGCCTCCTTCCGGAAGTGTACGTGCACACCTGAAGAAGCCTGCATTCACACAAAAGCTTCTACCCAGAATTAAACTTTGTTGGTCTTCAAGGTGCCGCTGGACTCAAAACTTTGTTCTGTTGCTTCAGACCAACATGGATACCCACCTGAATCTGATCTGCAGGTGACAGAGATCAGTTCTCCTGGAGAAAATGGCTGCTTTGGAAGGTGGACTGTATCGCATTGTACCCTGCTGAGGTCCCTCCCCTCCCCAAACCCCGCCCTCTCCAGGCTCCACCCCCCAAATCTCCAGGAATTTCCCAACCCAGGGCTGGCAACCCCAGGAGGCGGGAATGGTGGGAAAAACTACTTTACGTACATGATCAGGGAAAAATGTGGGACATAAATAAAAAAAAAAGTATTTAAAGAATAACCTTTGATAGCCTTCATAATTCAGTGCAGGGAACCTGGGAAGGCACCAACTTTGAACATCTTTGCTGACTGATCTCTTATAGCAGTGCAATTCTAAACACAGTTACACCCTTCTGAGCCTTTAATGGACTTAGAAAAGAGAAAGGATAGCACTGTAAATACACTTAAGTGGAATCTTGGTGCCCACCCCAATATGTTCCAACTCAAACAATCCAGTAAAGATGTTTCCAGTATTTGTCTGACAAAGGAAAATTGCTCCCCTAATTCCATATTTATGCAGTCTTTAAAAGTTGGCACCGTCCACTGGCTAACAAAATAACTGTAAGTGTGAATTTAGTTTTATCAAATCAATAAGTGATTGAACGACTTCTTTTATTGTATACGCCTTTATTTAGCGCTGTTTTTTAATCACTGGTCACTCTTATTATATTTCCTCTGCTTTTATAAGTTAATGGCGTTGAGTCAGTCGGTTTGGGGTCAGACTCACAAATAACCGCTTTTGCCTTCCCTTTTTTAGACTGAAGTCTGGTAGAAATACAGTAAGGCCATATCAGATGACGTGGGGAGAGGAATTATAACTACTCGGGAGTGATGAGAACGTCATGTTACTTTAGGAAGATGCATTACCTTCCAGGCCAGAAAGGGTTAAAACACCCAATGACAACCTTCAAAGGTTCTCTTCCATTCTTGTGAGTATGGTGCCCAATTCAGATTGCGTCTGTGGCATATATGGAAAAAGGGATTTCGCCTTCCCCGCCAGCACCACTTTCCTGACCTGAAACCATCCCAGGGACACTACTTTGCCCATTGAAGAAGTCTATAGTGCCTCCCCCGACACAGGATGGAGACCCCAGATTCCAACGTGCGTATGCCATAATGTGTAAAGAGATTTGTTGACGGATCCTGCATTTCTGAATCCGCATACTGCTTCTATAAGCCATGTATTTGTTACCACCATTCAGCTTCTCAGTAGCAACAAATAAATCAAGTCCGTCCATTCCAAACACCTGGGATTCTTCTGACTGCAGTTTGGAAACCAGAAAATATCATCCTCCTGGATGAAAAGCAACCACCCAAATCCTGGAAGCTGCTTTTGTTTTACAGATGCAGAACTTATCTCAAATTTTGTTATGGCTTTGCTGGCTGCTAGGAAGAGTCTCCCGTGAGGAATGAGGTGTCCTTTGGTATACGCAAGTGCTACTTCTTCATTGTGTCCATAGGCGTAGACTACCGGGGGGGGGGCTTGAGCCTCCCCCGAAATTTCCCAGGGGGACTGAGCCCCCCTGGGAAAACGTAGCGCCTGCTGCCGTGCCTCCCGGGGCCCTTCCGAGGCCGGCAGCTGCTGCCGCCGATGCCTCTCCCCCCCCCCCCCCCGCCTGGCCACTCTTCCATCCTTCCCTCTCCCTCCCTCTTTTCCCAGCAAAGGGAGAGGGAAGGAGTGGGGGGGGGGAAGAGAGGCCCTGGCAGCAGTGGCTGGTGGGCCTCGGAAGGGCCTGGGGAGGCGCAGAGGTTTCCCGGTGGGGGGGGACATCGCCCCAGCGAGTGCGTGCGCTAAAGAGCCCCCGCCCCCCTTGGAATTTGCAAAAGTCTACACCCCTGAGTGTGTCTCTACTTTGGAAGAACAGCTATTGGTGGGTTGATGCCCATTTTCCGAGGATGCGATGGTTTTCTCTAGACTTTGCCCCCAGTGCCTCTTAGAGGGCAGGGACCTCTCTCTTTTGCTTAGGTTAGCAAATAAAGCAACATTATTTAATACATTTGTTCCCCACCTTTCTCTCTAACAGAGACTCCAAGGGACTTACATAGTTCTCCTCTGCTCCATGTTATCTTCACAAGAACCCTGTGAGGTAGGTTAGGCTGAGAGAGGATGACTGGCCCAAGGCCACCCAGTGAACTTCCAGGGCATGAGTCGGGATTTGAACCCAGCTGTCCCGGCTACTAGTCCAATTCTATTAACCACTACGCCACACTGGCTTTCATGTACATTGATGGTTCTGTGTACAATCACAATTGTGATTTCAACATTATCACCCAGACGGAAGATCAGGGCTAGTAGCTGACTTTTACTGTTGTTGTTGTTAAGCCATTCAGTTTTGTTCGACTCTTGGTGATTCTATGGGCCAGCTCTCTCCATATTTTCCGATCTTGTACTGTTTTTTGGAGTCGTTCCATGCTCAGGCTGGTGTTGACTTTTATGGTGCCTAGCCACCGTGTTCTTTGGCGGCCCGGTTTCCTTTTGCTGCTAACCAATCCAAGCACAATTGCTTTTTCTAGTGAGTTCTTCCACATGACATGGCCAAAATACGCATGTTGCAGTTTTGTGGTTTTTTTCTTCCAATGACATGTCTGGTTTTATGCGCTCTAGTACTTGCTTGTTTGTCATTTTTGCTGTCAAAGGAACACGCAGGAGCCTTCTCAAGCACCACAGCTTAATAACAAGCAAAAAAGTACCAACAGTACAACTCTAGAATCTGGTGTTAAAAAGCAGTAAGACACCGTTAGACTTGGCCACTGACTGGGTGAAAAATACAAAGGAAAGGAGTTAGATTCAGGTGGGTAGCCGTGTTGGTCTGAAGCAACAGAACAAAGTTTGAGTCTGGTGGCACCTTTAAGACCAAGAAGTTTAATTCTGGGTATAAGCTTTTGTCTGCATGCACATGAAGGCTTATACCTGGGGTGGGCAATTGTTTTGCCTCGGGGGCCATTTTGTGGGAGCGGAGGTTAGCGGAGGGCCGCACCTTTTAAAATGATTGCATTCATTACTTAACTTTGCATTTCAGAAAAGCTATAAATTGCATCATAAAAATCAATAAATATAAATTAAATAAAATCGTGGTAGTTTTATTCAATTTATTTATTGTGCTAATTTCATATCATCTGTAGCTGCAAGCACATTTAATTTTAGAATCAGTTTAATGAGACAAATGTACCCTATCACACTTTTCTACATTTTTTTTGAAATCAGGAATGAGATTGCTTGTTGAGATTCTCATCACAGCCTGCAAGTTAATGTCTGTCAAAGAGCATCTGTATTTACTCTTGTTCATCTTCATGTCTTGGAAGGCCGCAAAAAACTCTGTGGTGGGCCGCATGTGGCCCGCGGGCTGCTATTTGCCCACCCCTGGCTTATACCCAAGATTAAACTTGTTGGTCTTTAAAGTGCCACTGGACTCAAACTGTTCTAAAGGAAAGGTGTGTTAAGGTGGAAAGCTTAAAAGTCCTGATTAGGAGGGCTTTCGCCAATATGTGCTGAGTTTTAGCCATCATAGGCGTAGAGTACGGGGGGGTCGAGGGCTTGAGCCACCCCCGAAATTTCCGGGGGGGGGGGGGCTCAGCCACCCCCGGGAAAACGAAGTGCCTGCCACCGCGCCTCCCCGGGTCCTTCCAAGGCCGGCAGCTGCTGCTGGAGAGGGAGAGGGAAGGGGTGGCGGGGGGGGGGGGGAGAGGCACCGGCAGCAGCGGCTGGCGGGCCTCGGAAGGGCCTGGGGAGGCAGGGCAGTTTCCCAGAGGGGGGGAAGAACATCGTGCCAGCGCATGCGCGCTAAGGAGCCCCCCCCCCCCGGATTTCCAAAACTCTACGCCCCTGTTAGCCATTATTGGGACATGGGAGAGAACATATTGGGACAAAAAGATACAGGATTGCATGAAAAAGCTTAGAACAACAGAATTTGGAATAATTAACATGAGGATGGTCGTTAAAATTATGAGCTCAAATGATTGCCCCAAAGGAGGCTAAGGAAGGGGACAGTGCAGCAAGGACCTCCGTATCTGAATCCTTGCCACCGGTAGCGATTTTTATTTAAACGTACATATATGGGCAGTGACAAATCTCTGCTGTGATTCTTTGTTTCAGATCTGCTTGACTTCTCTGTGCATTTCATACTGCAGAGTCCCGGGGATGGAGAAAGATCATGGTCATGTTTTTCAGTAATGCTTCCATAACGAAGATTCCTTTGAGGGGGAGTCCACAAGGTTAAATAAAAGTTAAGTACATCCTGGGAAAAGGTTTGTCTCCTCTTATTTTCTAGGACGAGATTGAAACGTTCCAGTGCAGGAGAAACATTTGCCATATAACAGGAGAATCGCGGGGATTCCTCATGTCAAAAGTCCCCAAGGCTTCGTGGTTACAGGAATGGAGACTGGGCACATCTGTCGTGTTCAAGTGTATTTGTTCTGTTACGGAGAACATCACTGAGTCCTTCCAAGTACGCCATTAAGCCATTGTGAGTTGGGACATGTCAGCCTGGGTCTTAACACATCAAACAGCCTTCTGGCTACTGGGGAAAAAAACCTCTTTGAAATCCCAGGCTTTTTGCAAATCAGATTGTTGGGAGGCAGACAAAGACAGCACTCACAAATGAAAGCTTGCAGATCATCTGGTGATGAACTGCATCTTTTGAGAGAGGAGGCTGTTTGATAGCTCCATTACTTACAATAGTATGTAGAAAATAGCGTACTGCATAGCTGTATAATGCAGCTACCTGACCCTAAGGGGCATGTTAAGGCAGAAGAAGATATCGCCCTCCAGCTCACCTGCATTATGCAGTGCAAACCTTTACTCCCTACATATTGTGAGTGGCTGCCAATTGGGGGGGAGGGTAAAGTACATAGGGATGCCAGTCTTGGGGACCCCCTGGAATTGTAGCTCATCTCTGGACTAGAGGGATCAGTTCTCATGGGAAAAAATGGGTGCTTTGGATGATGGACTCTATGCAGGGGTCATTTCGTAGAAAAAGAAGTGCAGGAGCTCATTAGCATAACTCATTTGCATAACTCATTTGCATATGCCACGCCCCCTGACATGCCGGAAGTGTGTCAGAAGGCAACACCCACCCCTCAGGCTCCACTCCACAGGTGAGTGAAACTGACCTGCTCTTCCTCCATTCCCTTCCCCGTCCAATACTTGGTGCAATAAAAAGAAGCGTAAAGAACACACCCTCATTCTCTTCCTGCTCCCTTGAAACCACCAGGTTTCAAGTAGACTTGAGATACCCAGGACATGCGCACCACCCTTCCCCTCCCCACAACAAGACACCCTGTGAGGTAGGTGGGGCTGAGAGAGGTCTTTTGAGAACTGCTCATGAGAGAACAGCTCTGAGAGAACTTGTGACTGGTCCAAGGTCACACCAGCAGCTGCACGTGGAGGAGTGGGGAATCAAACCCGGTTCTCCCAGATTAGAGCCCAACTCCTGACCACTGCACCAAACTGATGGGGTGGAAGCTGCTGAAGGGTGGGTGAAATTTCTCCAGTACTTATGTGCCATGTGCCCAGATAAAAAATGGTATGCTTAGAAAATGTATATGCCACCTTGAGCAAGTCTCTGGAAAAGCAGCACACAGTCATAAAAGGAACAATGATAAAATTATCAATGTTAAAACAAAACATTAAAAACAATAAAGACCCTAGCAGGGCTTTCCCCAGGGCACTGCGCCTCTGCACTGCTCGGGGAAGCTGAGGAGGGGGCGGGGCTTGGTCATGTGCCCGCCCCCTGGGCTCCTCACTCCCGGAGCTGCGCTCCTGTGCGCTTCCGCTCCAACGGACCCCTGACTCTATGGCATTGTACCCCACTGAGGTCCCTGTCCTCCCCAGGCTCCATCCCTAAATGCCCAGGAGTTTCCCAACCTTGATCTGGCCACCCGACAATCCTAGAAGAAGAAGAGAAGAGACTGGATTAATAGCCTGCCCTTGACTACCTGAAGGAGTCCCAGAGCAGCTTACAAACTCCTCTCCCTTCCCCTCCCCACAACAGACACCCTGTGAGGTCGGTGGGGCTGAGAGAGTTCTGAGAGAACTGTGACTGGCCCAAGGTCACCCAGCCGGCTTCATGTGGGGGAAGAGTGGGGAATCAAACCCGGTTCTCCAGGTTAGAGTCCGCTGCTCTTAACCACTACACCATGGCAACATTTTATTCCAACAGAAGCTTCTGTGCACTAGACCCCCCTTTGCCAGCTGCACTGAGCTGATCTTCACTATGCAATGGTGGCTCAGAGGTTAAGACGCTGAGCTGCAGACCAGAAGGTTGGTAGTTTGGCAGTTCAAGATCCTAGGGCCGCATGACAGAGTGAGCTCCCGTCCCTTGCCCCAGCTCCTGCCAACCTAGCAGTTTGAAAGCAAGAAATTGCAAGTAGATAAATAGGTACCGCTTTGCTGGGAAGGTAACAGCATTCCATGCACCTTGGCGTCTAGTCATGCTGGCCACATGACCATGGAAAAACTCTTCGGACAGCGCTGGCTCTTCGGCTTGGAAACGGAGATTATCACTGCCTTCTAGAGTTGGGTTCGACTGGCTTTCGAGCAAGGGAAACCTTTACCTATATATATAAAAAAGAAACAAGGCGAACAGCAGGGTCCCAGAGCCATGAATTGCCAAGAATGGGCAGGGTGAGGGAGTTTGCTGAGGCCTCCCTTCTGAAGCTCTTTGTTAGAGAAAAGCAGAGTGACTGGGGCAGTAGAAAAGAGCAAGAGTCCCGGAGCACCTTAAAGACTAACAAAACATGTGGCAGGGGATGAGCTTTTGTGAGTCACTACTCACTTCTTCAGATACCAGATAGCGTGACTGGGGAAACCAAAATGTTCTCCCATTTGTTTTTTAAAATATAATTGCAATTAACTTCATTTATACCCCTCAATGGGGACTCAAAGTGGTTTATGACCTTGTTCACCTCTTCATTTTGTCCTCACAACACACCTATGAGGGAGGTTGGGCTGAGAGCATGTGACTGGCCCAAGGACACCCAGCAAGCTTCCATAGCAGATTCGAACCTGGGTCTCCCGGATCCTAGTCCGACACACTAACCAGTACCCCACGCTGGCTCATACTGCACTTTTTAATATCAGATTTGTGCCCCATTATTCTTTCATGCAGGGAGTGACTTATTGTCCTATGTAGAGAGCCGAAGGACACCGCTGGCACTGGCACACGATGGCACTGTAAACCCCTCGCATGATTGGACCTCATCTTCCTTGTTAATACACACAAAACTTTGGCTTCTGTATACCTCAGAAATAATTGGAGGATGGGCAAGTGGATGCGCTCAAGGCAGGTTTGCCAGCCTCCAGAGATCTCTTGGAATTACAACTGATCTCCTAACGACAGAGATCAATTCCCTGTATAATTTTGGGGGGTGGAGCCTGAGGAGGGCGGCGTTTGGGGAGGGGAGAGACTTCATTGGGGTACAATGCCATAGAGTCCACCTTCCAAAGGGGCCATTTTCTCTAGGTGGACTGATCCCTGTCACCTGGAGATCAGTTGTAATAGCAGGAGATATCCAGCTACCGCCTGGAGGTTGGCGAAAGTTGGCCTCTGGGTTTGTTGTAGGGTCTGGCCCCTTGGTTTGTGTCTCTGTTTGCTGATTTCTCTGTTCAGTGCTGAGGACAAGAAAATGTACCCTCCTTCCCTGAAACTGGTGGCACCTGGAGATTTGCTTTTGCAAACTGATTTCCAGACAACAGTTGCCCTGGAGAAAATAGAGAACGGCCTCTATGGCATTACGCTGCTGAGGCCGCTCCCTTCCCGGAACCCTGCCCTCCCCAGGCTCCACCCTCAAAATCCCCAGGTATTTCCCACCCCAGGGCTGGCAACCCTGCTGGGCAACTTGGTCTCCATAGGCAGAGCAAACAACATACAGACATGCTTTAAAATTTCTTGGGGGGGGGGGGCTCTGCCCCATGCTGGACCCCCTCCTGCCCATGATAATGAAGAACATCTCATTAGGGGGAGGCAGGCTTTTTCAAAAACCAGTGTGTTTCAGTCAGTGCTGTGTCTTGGAGCTAGTGTTGTTTACAGTGCAATCCAAAGCAGTTATGTCCTTCTAAACTTATTGCCGTCCATTGACTTTGAAAGGTATAACTGTGTTTAGGATTGAACTGTGAGTGTCTCAGAGAAATCCCCAGTGTGGTTCGTTCTTCAGCCACCAGTTTACTAGATGATAGGAGGCAAGCCACCATTCTCTCAATATGGAAACAATAATTCTGACTCATGTGGGGAACACAACAGTGGTTCCCAGTCTGGAAACTGGGGATCCCAGGGGGCCACAGAGTTATGGCAAAGGGTCTGTGACTCCATAAGCGCACGAAGCATTGTCATTTTGATCTTTTGGCATTATGTATATTCTCAAGTCAATGGTTGCGGTCACATGCACGAGATAAAGGGGGGGTGGGGGGAAGAGAGGCTATTTCCTCTGGCAGAAGTTGACCCACAGTTGCACGATCACACAGTCGTTTGAAGCTGTGGGCACAGCCTGCCACTGCGTGATCAGACGCAACCGCAGGTGAGTCCGGGTTTTTTTTGCCGTTTGTCTCCGATGCTCTTAACAAGGGATCGATGATTTGCACCTCAACCCTGAGGGCTCCCTAGGGAGTGTGCGATGATGCGCATACTGAGAAGGGCAAAAAACAATGGCACGGAGTTGAGATGGCCTGATCAGACCATCCCAACGCTGTGAGCATGTGCTGGAGCGATCAGGCACGGGAAAGTCCGTCTATGATCCGTAGAAACCCATTTGCTACCAGACTTTCTTAGGTGTCTTTTAAATCCACTTGTGTAGTGGAGCAAAATGGGTTGCTGACGGCTGCGGGGCACTTCCCAGATGTTATTGTCTGATCGCACTCCTTTAATCCACCTGGCATTCGCACCTATGTTGGGGCTAATTGTGTGTGTGATCACAACCAATGGATACTAATAGTACAACTAGTATCATGTGTTGGGGAGTCTGACATTTTATGTTAAAAAGGGATCCTCATAGTTAAAAAGATTGGGAGCCACCAGACACAGCATTTTGAATTCACAAAATAACTATGGAAAAATACATGTTGTTGTTATTATTGGTTTTCTTATCTACTATTCAGAAAATATTGTGCTGTGCTTACAATTTCTGTGGAGGGCTCTCCTTTTCTCCAGTTTCATCACTTTAAATAAGCTGTCTTTAACTGGCTCTGAAGGTCCGAGTCCGATTGCTCAGTTCACTCCACATAGCTTTTAAAATAAATCATCCGTCTCTAAATGTTACTTGCCAGAAGCCAGAGTGTCTGGAGTCCAAACAAAAGTCAGTCTTGTGAAACAAACAGAAAACATGGTTAATAGTGCAATCCCATGCAGAGTTACTCCAACCGAAATCCACTGAAATCAGTGGGATTAGACTGGAAGAACTGCCTAGAATTGCACCGCCTTTTGGGATCAGGCCCCATCTACCTCCTTCATGCATGCTATTCTTTGGCTTTTGCGTACTTCAGAAATCATATTCAACAGGTTTGCAGGCAGCGGTTCTGGGACTGTAATTCAAAGTTCATTTAATGGCTTTCGCCAGCTTATAATGCAGAGAGTAAAACTGAATACACAGAATAAAATATAAGATATGAGTTAAAATGGTATAATATATAATAAAATTGTCCAACATTAAGATATTTGAAGCATGGGTAAGGATCATCTTCTCTCTACGTATTGCAAGACAGGCTGCCCAAAATCTAGCAGCAGCCTGAGAAACCTCTAAGTCCACATCCGAGAGTATAAAATGTTGAATCCCATTGGGACTAGATACATAAATTTTTACTCTGGATATCAAGGAAAAGTTTCGTGCGTGGTCCCTCATACCAGGTACACAGCAGTAGAACATGTTGTAAAGTCTCTGCTTCAAGTGTGCCACAAGGGCTAAAACGCTGAGAGAAGGGGATTTTATTAAATCTACCCACCAAAATTATAGACGGTAGGGACGCACTCCTCGCTAAAGAAAAAACCCTTTTTTGCTTGGGATTCTCAATATGGAATAAATTCAACGCTGGAGCTGGATTATCTCTAAGGGGACCAATACATATAAATGGGGAAAGCTTGGCCAAGTCATCCGGTCTGTCCTGATCAAAATGTTTCTGACTTATCGTTAGGAATGCCTGATCCTTGTTAATAAATAGGAGAGCCTGAGAAGAAAGTCCCACGGATTGTAATTCTTGATGAATGGTTTTCAGCCATCTAGAGTGGAAGCCGTTTGCTATAATGCCATAGGTTACCTCCTGGGGGTGTGAGTTTAGTTTAAGCCAGAATTTTATGGAGGCTAAAGCAATTCTTTTTTTTTTGTAAAGAAATTTTTATTTTTCAAAAAAAAAACATCGAAAATAATACATTTAACCTTATACAAATCCCTTTTTCCATATTAAATAACATTTTGTTCTATTTGTACATTCTATTTTTATCTTGTTTTGGTGGTTTCCCACCACATCTGAAGCATAACACATTTTCCATTTTATTCAAAATAGTAATACTTATATCTATGTTTCGTTTCTGGTAACGGTTATATAGCTTTAAAATACTTATACTTATACACCAATTCTTATTTTCTATACTCTTATGTATTTCTAAATAAAAACAGTTTCATTGTCTAATTTTAACTAAAGAGGCTAAAGCAATTCTTGTTTCCATTTTCACTACACCAAGCTCCAGTCAAATAAAGGCATTTGGTACGCATTTTGGCACTTGTAAAAGGGCTCGGAGAAATTTTGATTCTGAGGATTTTTTTTATACCAAAGGAGCTTCATTTATTCCAGCAGCCTTAAAGTTACACAATGCCAAAACCATCCCTGTAATGCTATATGGTTCTTTCTCAGGCACATCTGCCACGGACTGTAATTTAAATTTCTTACAAGGCACCTTCATACAAATGCCAATAGATCTAGTAGGAGAGATAATAGATAGGCATCTCCCCCTTTCTCCAGGCAGGGAACAGAGATTAGGAGGAATAGAATAGTAGAGAGTCTTCAGGAAAGAGATTTCTGAAGATCTTCAGGAAAAGCCCCTTTGATCTGATCAGTGGGTGGAGAAACAGATATGATTAAAAAAAAACACCTGGCAGCAAAGAGGAGGGCCCTGATCACATGCAGAATTAGCTGCGTGAGAGGCACAACTCCCTGCCGGATTTTAAGGGCGCGATCACAAGAGTACATCTGTGAAGTATCCTGCACCCGTCGGCAAGCCATTGCTCTCCGCCGAAGCACAGTAAAAAAAGCAGTAGGGAAAATCCAGTACGAAACGGGTTGCTACGGGCCACAGATGGACTTTCCCCGTGCGATCGCTCCAGCACACACTTGTGGCGTCGGGGATAGTCTGATCAGGCTATCCCGACACCATGCTGTTGTTTGCTTCCCCTTCTCAGTATGTGCATCATTGCATACTGCCATTGGAAACCCTCAGGGTGGAGGTGCGATTTATCAATCCCCCGTTTAAGCGAATCGAAAAGGAATGAACCCCCCCCCCCCCCAAAAAAAAACCCCTTGTCCTCGGTTGCATCTGATCTTGCAGTGGCGAGTTGCGCCCGCAGCTTTGCAGAAATGTGTGATCGCGCAACTGTGGGTCAAAGTACTCCGGCGCAAAAAGCCTCGCTCCCCCCCCCCCCCACTTTAACTAATTCGTGTGACTGGGGCCCAGGTCTTTCTTTGGGTGCTGAGTCTCTGAAAGCACACAGACTTCTCCACAGGGAAGGCAGCCAATTGACCATATGCTGCCTTAAGAGCTGAAGGGATCTTCAAGGTAAGGGAAACTCTGTAGAGAGCTACAACTCCTAAGCTAAAGAGCCTGTCCTATATTTAAACATCTGATAGAGCATGTATAGAGAGAGGATCAGAGGAATTGTGTTTTACCCATTTCTTTAGAATCCCTTGATCAGTCTGGTGCTGTGCTAAATGTATGCTTGTGAATATTTTTTTTTAATAAATACTTCATAACATTTGATGTTGGTAATGGTTCTCTGTACCACATAAACCTCCACTGTCTCAGACACACTATTGTGACAGAAGTTCCGGGCGAAGGCAGGCAGTTTCCAAGTGGCTATTCCTTCAGAGGCACACAAGGCAGTAAACTGTCCCTGTGGTGACCAGGTGCTGTGCAGCGGGAGACAGAGCAGCAAGGCCTCAGAAGTTGGAAGGGAAGCTGGGAGCTCTGACCCTCCCAGTGGGCAATTCTTTACAAAGGTAAGGTTGTGGCGGCGAGCTAACCGAGAGTGGAAGAAAAGCCTCTCCAGGTGTTGAGAAAAACCTTGGAGGGCAGGGCGGAATAGGGCCTGCAGGCTAGAGCAGGCATGTTTTCACCACAGGGTAGGTTAGACTTTGTACAATCCTGTTGAACCTGGCTATGCTGATCCATGTGACTGTAACCTCTGGACTGGACTACTATAACATGTTCTATGTATGCCTTTGAAGACATATTGGAACCTCCAGTGTTGCATCAACTGCACTGGCTATTTAATTTGCTTCCAAGCCCAATTCAAAATGATGGTTTTAAAGCTCTTTGTGGTCTAGGCCTTATCAGACTGTCTCCCTGTATATTCCCCTGTGCCAGTTACATTATTTAGACAGCCTCTTCTTTAAGGTGTCCTCCACTAGGACTATCTGTACAACTACAGGAAGACCAGAGGGTTTTTCCATGGTAAGCCCAGTCCTTTAAAACCAGAGTAGATGAGGAAGACTTGCTATACTTTTGGCACTTTCACAAACGGTCTTGTTCCAGAAAGTGTTTGGGGAAGAGTGAATTGTTCCGGTGGATCTGGCTGAGAGTTTATGCCTCCTCTGTGTTGTAATTCTTGTGTTTGAAATCTAAATACTTTTAAATTTGTAATTTTTGCATTTTAAGGTTTTTACTTTTGCATTTTAAGGTTTTTACTATTATGTTCTCACAGCTTGTTTGCTGCATTGCTTATTGGTTTGAGTCCAAGGAGATAAAATGGGATAGAAATGCTTTAAAACCATAAATAGAAGCTTTCTTAATTAGTAAATTAAACCCACACTGCATTCTCCTCTAGAAGGCTTGAACTGAAAACCTCCTGCTTTGTACTGTAGTCTGGCAACCACCAATACATGCATTAGGTCATTCTGTCCTGCTTCATTAACTGCACCTTGGCCTTTGTCCTAAATTCTATGGGATTTATTCCCAAGTAAATACAGTGGGCTGAGGTGGCTCAGAGATTAAGACGCTGAGCTGCAGACTGGAAGGTCTGTCGTTTGGTGGTTTGAGACCCAACTCCATGTGGTGGAGCGAGCTCCCATCTCTGGCCCCGGTTCCTGCCAACCTAGCAGTCTGAAAGCAAGAAATTGCAAGTAGGTACTACTTTGGTGAGAAGGGAAGCATTCCATGTGCCTTGGCGTTTACTAATGCTGGCCACATGGCCACAGAAACGTCTTCAGACAATGCTGGCTCTTCAGCTTGGAAATGGAGATGAACACCACCCCCTAGAGTTGGATTCGACTGGCTTTCGAGCAAGGGAAACCTTTACCTAAATATATACAATAGTGCAGCCTTGAGAGCAAAGCCCTTTGAGCTTATGGAACTTGAGAGTAATGATGTTTATAATCAGGCAACATCTTTTCTATAAGCCGTGTGTGTGAAATGCCGTTAAGTTGCTTCTCACTTATGGTGACCCTATGAATTAACGTCCTCCAGAATGTCCTCTCATTGACAGCCTTGCTCAGCTCTTGCAAAGTGAGGGCTGTGGCTTCCTTGATTGAGTCAATCCATTTCCTGTTGGGTCTCCCTCTTTTCCTACCGGCTTCAACGTTTCCTAGCACTATTGTATTTTTCCAGTGATTCTTGTCTTCTCCTAATGTGACCAAAGTACGATAGCCTCAGTTTAGTCCATTTAGCTTCTAGGGACAGTTCAGGCTTGATTTGATCTAGAACCCGCTTTCTGGCAGTCCGCGGTCTCCATAAAACTCTCCCCCAACACATGTCAGATAAATCAACCGTCCTCCTGTCAGCTTTCTAAGTAGGGTTGCCAGGTCTGGGTTGGAAAATACCTGGAGACTTTGCAGGGTGGAACCAGGAGAGGGCAGGGCTTGAGGAGGGGCTTCAGCCTGGTCCAATGCCACAGAGTCCACCCTCCAAAGCAGCCATTTTCTCCAGGGGAGCTGGTCTCTGCCAGCTGGAGATCAGTTGTAAAAGCGGGAGATCCCCAGGCCCCACCTGGAGGCTGGCAACCCTATTCCTGAGCCTTGCCAGTCCTTATGCTGACTGGGGATCATGCCCCTACTGGACGGCTTTACTTTCTTCCATGCAAGGCTTCTCCCCCCCCCCCCCCCCCGACTATTCAGTTTGATGCACACTGGAAAAGAACCAAACGAGGGACCGAAAAGAAGTAGATAATCCTGGCCATTAAAAAACGGTGCATGCAGGAACAACGCAGCTACCAGGCCTCCCCTCTCCCAAGAGGTCCCAATCGAGAAAAACCACCGGCGCGCTGAGTCAGTGCGGCGCGACCTCAACCCTCCAAGGGCTCCATCAAGGCTTTCCCCGGAGGAGACGGAAGGAAGCCTTTCGGCGGCCGCTGACGCGCGACTACACCTCCCAGCCAGCCTCCCTCCCGCCCTCCCTCCGCGCACGCGCCGTGCCGCCACCTGTCGGCCGTGCCCCCGGCCGGCGCCTGCGCGGCGTCGCCCGGCCTGGTCCGCTGAGTAAAGCGGGCGGCGATTGGCCGCGGCGCGGGACGGAGGGGTGGGGGCGGAGGGAGGCCGAGTGCGCGAGGCGCAGTGACGGAAGGAAGGAAGGAAGGAAGGAAGGAGCGGGGGGCAAATGGCGGAGAGATGGTCCAGGGCCCTGTGCAGAGAGCAGCCGCAGTAGTCGCACCCGTCCCGGCGCGCAGGAAGCGGCGGCGCAGGAGGAGGCGGCGGAGGCGGCGGAGGCGCTCGGGCTGCTCGGGCTGCTCCTCCTCCCCCTGCTGCTGCTGCTGCCGACGAGACTCGGCCGTCTGAGGCGGGAGCGGGAGAAATCGAGGCCGGGCGGCGGAGGCCGGGGGCGTCGCCCGAAGAGCCCGAGCGAGGGGCAGAGAAGAGGAGCTCAGCCAGGCGGGCGCGCCGTCACTCAAGTCAGGCGGGCCGGCGGTTGGCCGGGCCGGGTGACGGTTGGGGATTCGAAGAGTGACGTGCGCAGAAGACCGGGGAGGCCGCCGCCCCCCCCCCCCCGGGTTCCTCCCTGACCCGCTCCCCGCCCCCCCCGCCCCCTCCTTCGCTGGTGCTCCCGCTCCCCTCCCTGGGCCTGGCGGAGGTGAGTCCCGAGAGAGGCAGGCGGAGGCCGCCACCGCCGCCGCCTCCCGTATGTGATAAGCCGTGGCGGCGGGCGGGCGAGAGGCAGACAAGCAACTTCTTGTTTTCCGGGCTCTCAGGCCGCGCGGGGGGGGGGGGGGGGGGGGGAGGCCGGCGTTCCCTCTAAGCCGAGTCGGGGTGAGCCGGCTCGCCGTTTTTTTAGCTTCCGGCTCGCGCGTCTCTGTCTCGGCTCCGGAGCCAACTGGCGTACGCGGCAGCCGAATCGCTCGCTCACGACTTCGAGGCCGGCGGCTCCCCGGACCCTACAGCTGGAAGGCCGGTGGCTCGCGAAGTTGGGTTTTCGCTCCCCAGCAGACTCCGTGGGCTGGAGAGGGAGCCTTGGCTGGCCGGGGGGGGGGGGGTGGAGGAAGTCGGACTGGCCGAGTTGGGACTCGGGGGGTTGGGGGGGGGGTGGGGGAGAGAGGGGCTGAGGCCTTGGTGTGCGGGGTGGCTGCGGGCGGAGGGTGTGACTTCCAGGGTGCCCTCGTTTCTCCTGGCTCCTCCGCCATCATCATGGGACTCTTAGGAGGAGGAGGAGGCCGGCTGGGCAAAGGCCGCGCCAGAATGGGCCTTGGATCCTGCCAGCGGCCCCCCCCCTTGTTCGGGACTGAATCCTCCTCCCCGGCTGGACCAGGCTTCTTCTCTATCTCCTCCCCCCCCCCCAATGCTCCCTCTAAGCTGTGGAGCCTTGTGAGCAAAAATCCTACTTTGTGAGCCACTGGCATTAAAGTTGGGAGCCGGCGATTTGGCTGCTGCGTAGGTTTGCCCTCTGGAGCCGGCCTTCCTGAGCTGAGACAGAAATGGGTGAGCTGGCTCACACTAACTCAGCTTAGAGGGAGCACTGCTTCAGGCACTCTTACCTAAGGGGGAATTGGGCTGCGAGCTTTGCGCACAGTTGAGAGGGGCCAGGCCTCCTCTTCTCCACCCCCCCCCCTTGAGTTCGGGGAATTGGGGTGGATAGGAGGGGAGTTACCTTTTCTTTGAACATCATTCCCTCCTTCTCCAGGGCTTTCTGCAGAGCTGTTGGGAAATGAGTTTCCTTCCAGTTGGAAGGGGGTCATGTGGAGCGTCATCCAGGAGAACAGGCATAAGACTCCCAAAGCTCCTGTCTCCTCCCCACCCCCACTCCGCCCACCATTGGGTAGGGAAATGATGCTGGGGGCAGTACAGTAGGCCTCTCTCAGAATCGCCCATTCAGTTCAGGTGTAGCTTTGGGAAGCTTGAATATAAACAGGGAATCTGGGAAACTCCTGTCCAGGCTTCGGCAGGGCCACTTTTTCTCTCTCCTGCTTTCAGGTGTGGCCAGGGTTTGGTGTAGTGGTTAAGAGCAGCAGGACTTTAATCTGAAGAACCGGGTTTGATTCCCCATTTCTCCCCGTGAAGCCCACTGGGTGACCTTGGGTCAGTCAACAGTTCTCTCAGAGTTGTTCTTGCAAGAGCAGTTCTCTCAGAGCTCTCTCAGCCTCACCTCCCTCACAGGGTGTCTGTTGTGGGGAGGGGGAGGGAAAGGAGATTGTAAGCTGCTCTGAGACTCCTTCGGGTAGTGAAGGGTGGGGTCTAAAAACCAACTGTTCTTCTTCACTGGGGTTTTAGTGTGCCCTCCTCTCTTCATTATCCTTAGGAGCCCCAGTACACAGAGCGCAATTCTTTCTGAGCTCCTCCACCCTGCCCTATCCATGATCACACAGACACTTTGGCCCTTGATACTTACCTTGAGAAGGGAAATGACAACACTGTCTCCCATTACTGTTGTTTTCATTCTGGCTGGCTGTATTCTCTTCTCTCTCATCTCTTTTGACACCGTCATCAGTGCCTGGAGTTAAACGTAGCAAGGAAGACAGGCCATTATCTAAAAGCTATGTATGAACTGCATTATTAAGGTACCTGAGGCATGCTTCTTTTCAGAAGTTCAAGGGCTGATCAAGCAAAGTGAACTACCCATTTAGGTTTTTGGAAAAATTATGTAAGCATAATTGTTAACTTTTTTTCCCCCCATTGCAGCAGCTTTGATAGGCTGTGCTGGAAATGAGAAAGTAAAACTGAAATATTCCAAGGTGGCTGAAAGACAGAAAAGAAATATGTAATCTGTTACAGTCTAAAATCTAGGGAGTTTTATTCCTAAACCCTAGCAGGGTACTGCTTTCAGAATATGCCTTAATTTGTTTTAGGTCTTCAGACTGATTGCAGTGTTTGGAGTTTTAAAATTTTTCTCAATTGTCGGGAGATTAAAGGATACCATTACGTATGAAGCTATTTTTTTAATAGCGTTACTAGTATAATAGGTCCTTTTAATTTAAAATTGCTATTCTGTGCGTGTGTGCTGTACTGACTATACTTTTCTATAACTTATGCTTTGGAATGGTAAGTTGCACTGATGCCAGTGGAAATACACCAGAGCAGGTGACTTGCCTCTTCTGCCAGGCTTTTCTAATACAGTTGAGCATATGTGCAGGTGTTATTGAGGTGATCTGCTTTATTTTGTAGTTCTAATACAATTTTGTGTTTAACAGGAAGTTGTGTAAAGATGGCTGTGTTAGCTTTGCTACTTGTGCAGTTGTCAAGTAATAATAATTGTAAATTAGCTTGAAACAGCCAACATGCCAAAAGTTTAAAAAACAAAACAAGACCGGAAGTCTTGTGGTAAAAGTGATCACATTAAAGTGTAATTCTGGAATTGCCCTCTTGTAATCGGTGACACCTATCACTAATTGACTTCATCCTGAGGGGTGCAGACTTGGAGTCCTGGATGCAAAATACCAAGGTTTTCTTAACGATGCAGTTCACATGCTTCCATCTGGGGACAAGTCTGATCTTTTCAAGATCCAGCAAAGTTGATCATGTTTTGTAATGTCTAGACTTTAGACTACTATAATAAACACTACTTTGGGGTTGGTTTCGAGTGCAGTTGTCTTGGCAAACTGTGGCTTGGTTTGTTTTCTGTGTGGCCCATCAAGATCAACTTGTTTTGATTCTCTGATGTGAGAAACAAACCTGATGAAAAAGTGTCTTATCTGCAAGGAGAAATTATATATGAAAAAGAAGACCTACCATCATGTGGGTGAAGAAAAGCAATAGCCTTTTTAAAGATGTCTTAAGTGTTTTGGGATGCAGTGCCCTAAATTTGAAAGGAAACCCCAGAGTACAATAGCCCCAATATCTTCAGCAGTGTTGGCTCATCTGCATTACTCTTGCCTTGAATAGACACATTGAAGGTTCTCATTCCTTTATCTGTAGCTGAATGTCTCCTAGGTTAGTGTTTAGTTGTAGCATGCCTTTTTCTCCAATGGGCACCCGAAGCAGCTTACATTGTTCTCTTCCTCTCCTCAATTTTATCATCACAATGACCCTAAGTGTTAGGCTGAGATTGTATGACTGGCTCGGGGACACTCAGCAAGCTTCCATTGCAAGAATGCAGATTCACACCTAAATATCCCAGATAGCAGGACATGTGACTGCTAGGTAGGTTGTATCATGGAGTAATTTTAGAAGTGGATTCTAGTTCAAAAAGTTTGGTAACCTCTGTCCTGGGGCGATCAGAAGGCCTTTTGATCTGAATTTTCAGAGATGAGCTCTGAGGAAGAAACATTTTGCATTTGTCTGCTGTGACTTCAGGCTGCACTGTGGTCACATTCATCAAGAGTTTAGTTTGTTAAGAGCCTCTAAGATTTGACATTTCCATCCAAGAGGAGAATTGTTAATAAAGAAGCAGCTTTTCATAACATGATCCAAAAAGAGCAAGGTGTTAGATTTTATGTCTACAAGTAACATGGCTATGATATGTGCAGGGATGGGCCAGCAGGTGAACAAACTTTTGTCAGTTTCCTGCTCTGCTGAAGTACTGTGTACTTACTGCTAGACCATACTGAATAATAATTCTCCCTGTCCCATACTTCAGCTCTGGACTTTGTCAGGTTTTGGCTCTTCATCTCTTTGGAATCAGTAGCTGTAATTCAAAATGCAGATACTGCTCCTCACTTTAGTGATGACAGCTACTAACTTTGCAGATTGTTAGAATGCAATAGCATTTGTGGATTTCTGCAAAACTGGCATAATCCATTGTGAAGTAGCTCCTCCAGAATCATGTTATTTCCTAGCTTTTGTCATAAATCTTATAAACAGCGGGAAATGTTTGAGTCCTTGAAAGGAGTTTGGATGCTGTTGGGTCCCTCCATTTTTGAAAGATAGCAATCCCAGACACCTTGCTTATCTTGTAGGTAGTAGCAAAATATATGGTGGATTGATTTCCTTCATTTACTAGCCATTTGTGATGCTCTTCTACTTGATATACTTCCAATACAGAGACAAAATTGCACCTGTTGCTCAAACCACGGAAGAAACAAAGCCATGTTGTCAATGATAACAAAAGTTGTGTATGGTTGCAGCAGCAGTGTGAGGGAGTCTCTGATGCCAGATATTATCACAGTGGCAGTCCCTGCGTGTTGATGTGGTCAGAGTGAGAAACCGTCTCCCCCTTTCCCACTTTAACTTGAGTCTGGTTTATGGGTGGGACAGGGTAGAACTTTGAAATATGGGTAGAACCATTCAAGATTTGATGCAGCTAGAGCCAGACATCTGATAAAATTAACATTGTTGATAGTAAACCAGACGTATTTATGTAATGCTTGGTTAGGGTAGGCTTATTACAGAATAACAAGTATTGGGTCTGGACACATCAGTAAATCTTAAACTGTTTCATTTTTAACTTGTGCTGCTTTTGGTAATCATATTCTGTAGAAGTACCAAATGAGTGTAGTTGCTGTTTTAGCCATTGGTAAATTTGACAAAGAAGCTCATGATTGTACTGTTAATGTATTAAAAAAGGTACTCTAAATCATGTTTTTTTTTTCTTTTACAGAGAATATGAAAGAGGCGCCAAAATGACATCCAGATTTGGAAAGACATATAGCAGGAAAGGGGGTAATGGCAGTTCAAAATTTGATGAAGTTTTTTCCAACAAACGGACCACTCTTAGTACAAAATGGGGAGAAACTACCTTTATGGCCAAGCTAGGACAGAAGAGGCCCAACATCAAGGCAGACATTTCTGAAATTCCTAAAAAACCCAAAGTAGAAGAAGAAGCAATAGAAGATCCATTTGGATTTGACAGCGATGAGGAATCTCTGCCAGTATCTTCAAAGAATGTGTCACAAGCTAAAAGTTCCTGTCAGATGGAATCCACTGAAGCTTCTCAGTCTGGAGACATCTCTTCTGTACTTGAATCTAATAGCAAAATTAGTCAGTCAATCAGTGAAGACACTTTGTCCAACAAATGTGTATCTTTCGATAATGCTGCACATGGAGTAAAAGAGAAGCTCTCTAGCAGAAATGTGGAGGAGGGTGACATCAAAAGCAGCAATGCTAAAATTGTCATGGCAGGTATGTTGGAGTAATACTGTTCAGAATTAATGCCAAGTCAGCCATGCAATTGGCAACATGATGCATCTTTCCGGGTTTGGTAGCATTCCTGATCTGTTGCTCAAATTGCTCTCTTTTTAAAAAACTTGGAAACTGTTCATATTTGCATAAGGTGGTTACTGGATAAAATTAGACTTCCCTAGGTGAAACGACTAGTTTGCTCAACTCAAAACAGTGTGTAATATTTTTATACATTAAGAATTAATGTGCTTCTGCAGTGGGAAGTAGCAAAGCATGGACATGGCATTATTTATTGAACACTTAAAACAGTTAAGTATGTTACAAATAAATCCTATACAGTGGTGCTGTGCAATGGGTAAGATGAAAGTCTTTAAACTATAGTACATTTTCCATTGGCTTTCTGCAGCCCCCTTCAACTAATTGTGATGATTTCTGTGGAGACTACCTTCGAGCGTGTTGAACTGTGAGGGATGAACATGCAGACACTGATGACATTAAAATTCTTACAAGTGTGCTTTGTGCTTTTGGACCTGGGATATTGAAGTCACCGCTACGAGACCCTGGCTTGGGTAGAGGTCTGGGGGCGTGGAATACTGTTGTTGTTTTTTTATTAGCACCATACATTTTAATAGACAAAAGCTAGAATTTAGGAGGCAAGGCCGTACCTAAAATTCCCTGTCACGGTAACTCACCAGAAATGGCTCCTCTAGTAAGCAAGGGTACTTTTAATTTCCTTACCAGTTGGTCAATTTAAACGTTTTAGTGTATTATCTATTAAAGGCTACAGTATTAATAATTTAGGCTAGGATGCTTTGAGAGCTGTCTGATGCGACCTGCATCCTAAGCTTATCAAGTGCTGCTAGTTCAACTCTGCAATAACTGTGTGTGGAGAAGCTGAATTGCTTTATTTTCAGATCTCAAATAGCTATGAGGATTATTAATGTGCTTCGTGAGAAAATAAAATGCACCCTGAAGAGGTTTCAGCCAAACCTGGTGGCCACACTGTCTCCGAAAAAACACCAAGAACAGCTCTCCAAACTGGTAATCTATATGTTAGTTAGCTCAGGGCTTATTTTATTTATTTATTTGGACTTATATTCCACCCTCCCTGCAAGCAGGCTGAGGGTGGGTTCCAACAATATAAGTATAATGTATAATGCAGTTAAAACCACTTAAAAAACAACAGTATAAAATAGCACAAAATCCTAAAATAACAAATCCCAGGTCATCACGGCACCTAGACATTTCATTCCCCCCCCCCCCCGATAATTTGCAGCAGTATATCTCAGTACATCAGTAGTTTTGCTCTATGGCATAAAAATACATGTATTTTTAATTTTGATAGCCTCAGAGTTTGAATTAAAAAATCTACACACTGGGGCCATGTGTGGGTGTGGCGGAACGGGTCTGCGTCAGCTGGCAGGCCCCGCTCTGCCCACCCCTCCTTTGCTTGATCTGGCACCTGAAGGGGCAGTTCTTCTCTACTGCTCCGGGTATGGCTGCCACCTCTGTCCCTATCTGGGTGCCTGGTTAGGCAGGACAGACTCTTAACCTGCCTCTCCACAATCACCAGGAACCCACCCTGGGGCTTCCTGGGAATCTTCGGGGCTCCCCTGGAGAGTTGGCAACTTCTCTCCTCAGGGATTCCCTGACCCACTCCTGGCGTGTCTGAGCGGCTGGGGGAGCTAGGTGGTACAGAGGGATCTCACTCCTTTGTCATTGGAAGAATTTATTTGAAAACACTCAACTATTTACAGGCATACACTGAACGGAAGAATCAAAAATCAATGTGTCAAGACTGCTCCTTCTTTCTTCTCTCTATACTCATACCCTGTCTAGATGGTCAGCAGGGCAGGCACACCACTTCATTTCAGGGGAGAAGGTTAGATCCACATTTCTCCCAACATGGCCTCTGCCTGCTGCAGACTCCAACCAAACGTCTGACTGGCTTCAGACTTTCCACAGACTGCTTCCCCTTCTGACAGACTCCCTTCCCGCCCAGGAACTGGCTCTCCCTCCTGCCGCATTCCGGGGCAGATCTCCTCATAGCCTTGAGGGACTTCCTGTCCTCTCTAGGAAGCTGCCCACAGATTGCTGGTTGGAGAAAGGAGGGGAGGAGGAATGAGGAGGAGACTAGGCCAAGGCCTGCCTTAAGTTTGATGGCCCCCTCCTATGCAGCCCCCACCATCCACAAAATGGCGTTTCTCCACAGTGGGTAAGGATGGTGTCCTGCAAACCTGGGTGCTTTTAGTTCCAATCACCCCATCAACTGGCATATGGGGAGAGCTGGGGGATAGTGGGGGAACACAAGGGGCTGATAGAGATGGGATTTTCCAGCACCCCAGGACTCCCACGGGCCTGTCCTTTGCAGATGTCCATGAGGGTTAAAGAGTGGTTGATGGATTGTGCCACTGGAAGCTCTTTAACCCCTCAGTGCTTCAGCATGCCGAAATGATCTGTAACATATTCTTGGGGTCCCCTATTTGTACGGTATGTAAGTTTGCAAAGTATGCTTATCTGTTACATGTGAAACACAAGTATAATTTTATTTAGATAAGTGGTTGTTCAGAGTGCTTCACATTATCTTGGTTATTCTTAAAATAATTCTGTAAGATAGGTCAGTAAATCTTTTTGGTGTATTGCAAAGTTTATCAGTCTTCTAAATTTAGAATTTCATAATGTAGCATTACAAATAATAAAAAACAACCTAGCCAGATTTTTCTGGTGAAATTGTAAAGAAGGGTAGGGTTACTTTTCAAAAGGAAAATAGTTTTGTGTGGCCAGTGTTATAATTGCTTGATCTTTATTCTGCTTTTTCATTGGTCTGCTTAAAGCAGTCAACGGTTACCACTGTGCAAAACAGTTCCTGCAATTCAGTTAAAAATGGGGATGACACGTGATGAAAACTTGAAGTTTCTTGGCTGCTCTCAGAATCTAGCAGTGACATTGATGGAAAATGTTAATTGATGGGAAATGGAGGGCGGGTTTTTGAACCGCCCTCTGCTGTTGATGGTTGGCGTTCCTTTGCAAAGCAGTGGCGGAACACTGGAGGGGCAGTTTTCCTAGGCCTTCCCTTCGATGCTGACGGTTGAGGGTTTTTTCCCTGTGGTCTATTCTAGATTCTTTTTGGTACAAACATCAATAGAGACTAGAAATTTTGAAAGTTAGTTTGATGCGGGAAAAGCATCAGTGTGAGAAAATATGAGTAAGACAGGTTTCAGTTGTCTCTGCTGTAGCATGCAAAACTGGATTTGTGTATCTCCAGCACAAAGAGCTCCAGGGGTTACCTGGGACCCTGACATCTAGCATAATATTCATAATACATAATTTAGCATATCCCTGTTGAAGTGGGAAAAGAAGTCTGATTAGCTTGTGCTTTCTGTGTTGCCTGTTTGGCATAATATGCCACTGGTTCATATAAGATCGTAATAGTAAACAGCTTAACAACTGTCTTTATTTTTACATTGCTGTTTTCTGAAAATACTAAGTCTAAAAGTTGGATAGGAGATTACGGGTATAACAGGATACAAGCTTCAGGTGAAAATCACAAGGCAATAACACTAGTCATTAGCAAAACCCACCTGCTCAAGAATAGAAGGTAAACATGACTTGTTTTTCAGAAACCCCTGGTGTGCTTAAATGAAATCCCACAGGGCAATGCTCTTGGATTCTTGAAATACTTTGAAAAAATAACAAGTGTTTCTTCACTAGGAGTATGCTTCTATGGATAATCAAAGATCATGTGGTCACTCTAAGTCTGACACTTCCAAGTTGTGACTCAGGATTTTGTTACTTGAGTTACATTTCTAAATACATGGGCACTTTAACTTGTTTCAAAAAGTGCATTTCAGGCAGCGGTCTAATAACTTCTGAGGTGTTTTGTGTGTGTGTGTAGGCAGTGAAGTTAAGATACTTTTATTATGTCTTGTTGATTATAGCCAGTACTGATGGTTTGAATGAAGTTTTTAAAGTACAATTTTCATGTGATCGTTATGCTCTGTATAGGTCTGTAGCAGGAACATGAGTCATGGCTAAAATGCTGTCCTGATGCCTGTCATTATGAGATGAACTGTATTGCTACCTGTGGCAGTAGCTTATGCAGTCAGTCGAAGAAACGTCCTCCCCAAATCTCAGATTACATTTTTTTGCAGTTAAACAATACTTCTGCTCACAGTCTAGATTCTGAAGTGATCTAAGGTGAAGAAGTGCTTGAACGTGTTTTACGAAGATGGTTTTATCTTAAGAGCCTTCTGGCTATCCTGGTAATACTCTTTTGCATGCAGTGCTGTGTTGCAATAGGGTGGAGTTTCTGGGCTTAATGTTTGCCTCCTGATAGCTGCTAGAACTGTGCAAATGAAACCTCATATTATCAGAGCCTTAGTAATAAAAAAAAAAATGAAGCTGCTTTTCTGTCTTTTCCAAATCTCTGAGGGTTTAATGATAGCAGTGCATGTGCTGCTATGCTCCTAACTGAAACAGTGCATGTAGAATGCCATGCCAAAGTATGAGGTTTGGAAAACTGTTGAGCTATGGTTATCTGTTTTCTTGTTTTCCAAGCCCCAGACGCAGTGTTTGACATTCATGTATCTCTCCCTTCATGTGCACCGAAACACTTGTAACTCTGTTCTGTCATCAGTAGGAACCAAAGAAATTCAAGTTACGCTAGCATTTAGTACTTTTTATAGACATCCACAAATATAGGAAAGCCCCTTGCAAGTAAATTCTGCAAACCCTGTCCTTTTTGAAAAAAGCTATATATAATACTGTAATTAAAGTTATTTAAAGTTTTTAATAGAAGTTGCTGCTTGTTCCGTCTTTTCCCCCTAACTCTTGCAAGTGTGGATCTACAGCAGTGGCATCCTAATACATTTTATTGCTTTCTGACATTCCTTGTTCTCGCCTACTATTCTGTTAAATATCAGTCGTCGTATAAAATACATGAACACAAACAGGAGACCCATGCCATTCTCTACTGGTCCTTGTGACCCCAGGTGTAATAAGCATCCCTGCTGGCCAGCTGATGGGGGGGTCTAAACTTGGAGTGGGAAGCCTGTTCTGTGTGTATTTTGCTTCAAGCTCCTCTGTCCCATGCTGTTGTCAGCAAGGCGATCAAGGGGTGCTGGACATGTCAGTCCCCCCACTTTTCAAACCCAGGGGATGCCCCTTCCATCTGTGCATGGTTGTAGGATATGGACTCCTTGATCCACTCTGGGGAGTCATGGTCAGGTCAGATCCATCAACATACAAGTACGTTATAGCATGGATAAGATTAAAGGGATCATGTGTTTGGCAGGTTCTAGATCAGGGGTGTCAAACATATGGCTTGTGGGCTAAAACCAGCCCGTCCAGGGCTCTTATCTGGCCCATAAACAATGGGCTACCTTTATTGCCAGATGACAGAGGCGGTGCATTGTGTCCCTGTACTGTCCCAGTGCTAATGTGTAAAGGGCACTGGAAGTGGGAGGGTGGACATCAGGAAGATACCGTAAGGAAATACTGTAAGAACGTTAATCTTCTAAGCATGTTTGTATTTTGAGTAAAAAATAATATTAATTGAGTTTGCCTGTGTCCTTTATAAAGTTTATATCTCTGGTACCTGGCATTACATTTTATGACACACATGGCTCAGCCCGGCAAAGTAACTTTTATGTCAGATCCAGCCCTCTTAACAAATGAGTTTGACATCTCTGTTTTAGATGGTAGGTTACACAAAGGCTTCATGAAAATTAGAGCAATCGCACCCTCAGTGGAGGTTGGTAAAGCTGCAGTTTGGCTGGTAGGGGTCAAAGGGCAAAGCAGAAGTCTCCAGGTGAATTCACTCAATCATGCTCATGTTTAAAAAGTTATGTGGCTGGGGTCTTGAGATTTCCCTTATCTGATTTAGGATGTTGACATTATGAAGATGTGCATATTACTGTTGGTTGAAGCTGTAATGAACTTTCCATTCAGGCATTTTTGGGTGGAGAAGATATTGGAATAATTTAGGTAATTAGTCTGTAGTAGTAAAATAGTATTTGAGTCCAGACCACCAACATTTTCTAGGGTATAAGCTTTCATGGCAGAGATATCTGATGAAGTGAGCTTTGACTCTCACTTGGAAAAATTTGTCTTTAAGGTGCTACTGGGCTCAAATTTTGTTCTCAGATACTTCAAGTAAGCTAACTTTTAATATGCGGTTTGGAGAAAATTTCATTTTTAATTGCCAGCTACAAATGGTTGTTTGGTTTAGAAATTTGGCCTAGAACGTTCTGATACAGGTGTGGTTGTCTGAGTGTGAGATCTGTGAATATAGTAGGCTTGCCTGCTTTCTGTTTACCCAAGTACTATATTAAGCATTGTCCTGGCAACTAGTATCTGTTAACCTCTCAGTAGAGTCTTCAGATTATTGATGTGACTTTGCTTACCCTCTTTATGATTGATTTGTTTTTTGAAGCCGCGGTGAAGGGCTCCATATCTGTTAGGCATGTGGAGTCCTCATTAGGGAGAAAAGTGGGATAAACATAAGATGCTAATACATTGCCTAGGTTTCTTGCCTGTTTAAATTGTGATGTTAGTGTGCCCAGATGCAGAGTAATACAAATGTGCAGTTTTTGCCTTTGCTGTGCAAAGCAGCCAAAGCCAGGAAGTTGTGGTTGGGCTTACCCTAGCGCATAGATAGGGATAACAGTTTTTAAGCTACTTGCAATCAGGTTGGGGGCAGGGGAGGCTATGTCACATCCTCTCTCAAGTTGCCTGAAAACAGATTAGGGATTCCCTGCCTGGTCTCCTGGGTGCTGTTTTTATTTGACTATGATAGCCGGGCTTTGACAACGAGAGCCAGTTTGGTGTAATGGTTAAGTGCGTGGACTCTAATCTGGGAGAACCGGGTTTGATTCCTCACTCCTCCACTTGCACCTGCTGGATGACCTTGGGCGAGTCATAGCTCTGTACCAGCAGTTCTCTCAAGGACAGTTGTCTCAGAGCTCTCTCAGCCCCACCTACCTCATAGGGTTGCGGGGAGGGGAAAGGAAAGGAGTTTGTAAGCTGCTCTGAGACTCCAAGTGAGTGAAGGGTGGGATATAAATCCAATCTCTTCTTCTTATGCTCACCCTGGAGTGTATTGCCAGAGCCTCCTCTGTGGTAACCGGCACTTTGGTCCCCGTGGTTGCAGGCACGGGTGCCCCACCTTTATCCCCATCGGCTGTCGTAGGGTACTGAGTGTAGGTGTTGGAAGTGGATTACTGACACTCTGTTAGAGTCCCACAAAGTCAGTCCCAACAAAATTACTTAACTAGAAGTAGTTTGTTGAGAAGGTAGTAGGTCATCTGCACACGCTTTGTGTCAGTAATGGTGAGGGCCCCTCAGCGAGGGACAGTTCTACAGAATTCAAGCTAAAGACCCGCCAAAAATCCCCAATCACAAAATAGTAGCAAAGCGCCTAAAATAGCGGTTCTACATTCCCAAGGGAAGAAGCAGTAGCGGACACCAAGGTCAGAGCTAGGCGGCAAGCGATAAGGCAGCTGCACAAGAAACGAAACCCTACATTCCACCTGAGTGACGTAGACGGGAAAGGGATGGTAACTCCCACCCGGGAAACATGGCAGCATTAGCTGACACTTGGTGGTGTGCTCCCTTAAATCCATGCTGGGCTGGTGGTTCTTGGGTCATTGAAGCAGCTGCATCTAATCTTCCATGTATATCAATGGGCAGATACCCCTGCTCGGGTAGTTTGATGGCTGGCAGAAGTGAGTCTGTGTTCTGGAAAGCAGCCACCAGCATATGGTGCTGGTAGTGTGAATTGGGTGTAAGCTGGCAGTCACAGCTGGAGATTTTCCTTGGCACTGTCTTCCCCTCCAGTGGGATCTGCTTCTGTATGTACTTCTTTTTCCCGACACTCAACAGAGGTAGTTCCGTCCCTTCCTTCACGGCTGAAGTCACGTGCGACTTCCTTGTATGAGATGAATAAATTGGTATAAACGTTAGGATTTGCAGCAAAGGCATAAAAATATGTTCTCCTGAACTTAGCTTATAAGATGCTGAGTAATTTGCCGATTTTCATTTTTCTAGGTTTTTAAAGTGTTTTCTCTGGGTAGTTTTCCACTTGGCATCACTTAGAGTCACTGGCATGTATGTTCTGGAGAGGCTTTGGAATGCTGTGGGAGATTTCCCCCCTAAGTTCTATCCTGGGCTATCCTGGCCAAAGTGAGACCACAGCAGCAGGAATGCAGCCTCACAGAAAACTACCATCTGAAAAGAACTGCAGGGCTGAAGAGTTTTGTTTCTGTGTCTACACAGGAATAAGTCTCCAATTTTGAAGTCAATTTTGAGAAGAGAAATTCAAATGATATATTCCCCCCCCCCCCCCCCCCTTCACAGCATGATAAAATTGCACCATAGTAATCTGCTGGGTTGTTGTAACTGGACTATAGTAAAACATGGAAAAAATTGTTGCGGAGCTGTCTTTGCCAGGCAATGAGTCATGAACATTTAGGTCTTACAGGGCAGCTTGATACTTTATCACTTGCGGCCGGGTAATATCAGCTGTTGTTAATGTTGCATAAAGTCTTTTTGCATTCACTAAAATTTGGCCTGTAAAGATTTGCCATATTTTGTCTTTCTCTGGCTGATCAGATGTAAGACTTCAAGTATCTGATTTATAATTTAACTTTAGTTTTATTGTGTGAAAAACATTTAGCTTACCCAATACGATTGTTTGGGACCTTTTTTCCTTCAGTTCTGTGCCTTCCAAAGAGCTTCCAGTGTAAAACTGAAGAAAAATGCTTCCTCTTGCCATTGAAAGGCTGACCACGGCGGGGAGAGGAACAGATGCAGGCCACGGAGGCTCTGGTTTGCAAGAAATGTAACTTAAGACAGCGGATGGCACAACTGTGAACATTTGTGCCTTGTTTCTCAGAATGTTGTTCTGAGAAATGGTGAGGTAGGCCCTCACCTACCACCTTTCCTCCAGTACATCTGGCTGGTTGCATCATGTAGTGTCAGTTTCATTCCTACAGTCTTGTTCATTTTGGTGTGGGGATAATTTAGATCAAGATGGCTCAAGAATGCCTAGAGCAGTACAAGCCACCATCATTAATTCAATACATTTCTAATACATTGGATGCCTCCACCAAGAAAACCATGGCTGATCGCAGATTTGAGCGTAGGGCTTGCACGTTCTCCTGCAGTGGATGATCTGTGGTGATTTCCTGAGGTACACAGCTTCATTAATTTGGAAGAATAAGGATTCCCACTAATCCAACAGAGTGGTCTTCAGTCATTCTAGACCTGGGATCCACTTTTAATACCTGTGTCGCAGGATGGGACACAGACAACTACGTGACAGTAAGGCACACAGTGTCCCATGACAGGAAGCAAAAAAGGCAGTTATGGACCATAAGTGGTGGGGAGGAATGGATCCACACAGGAAGTACACATGGCGCATTGGATGACGGATTGATGGGAGCTGGCTAAGCTATGAGAAGAGAGGAAGCAATGGAGAGTTGGGGGGGGGGGTTGCTGAACTTGCTTGTATGAAAGAAAAATTCCCCTCTTCTGTTGAATGATACTGCTGCTTCTTTCAGTGAGGATGCAAAGATGCTCAGGAGACATGGTTTCCTCCTTCTTCATGCAGCCACACTAGCAGCTTGTTAAAAAAGAAAGGGTAAAAAAGAAAGCGGAATAAAATAGCAGCTTTGTAGGGGTTCATGATCCACCATGTGGAGCTCTGCCACCCACCTGAGGATCCCAACCCCCAGGTTGAAGACTGCTGGTCTGATGGACAGGTTGTGTTTACAATAGAACAATGACAACATTATCTGGTTGAGACAGTTCTTTAACCTGTCTGGAAATGTTCTTTGATAACAAACCAATTCAGCTGTGTGAATTTCTGTTCACAAGCCTGCATACTGCCATAAGGTGACTTGAGCTGTAGCACTTCTATCCGGTAGCCCACATTAGCACAATTCTTTTTTTGCTCTGCTCTTTGGGCAGTAACTCCACCAGACACCTTGATTTAGTTCTTCATTACTATAGCTATAACAGGCTGGCCCCTGTGCAGATAGCTTAAATCAGCACAGTGGGACCAGCCACGGATCACACGAGTTCTGCAAATCCAGGAAAGCCCTATACTGTGCAGAAAAATCTAACCAGGAATTTGGCATTTTCTTCCAATCTTCTGTGTGATACTTGCACATGTGCAAACATCATGAACATCAAGGTGCTGGAGTTAGGGTGTCATTTTGGGTTGGAGTAATAATCCGTCATGCTGCAGACAAGCTGGTGAAGCACTGGTCAAGAGGACGGGATGAGGAAGTGGAGTAGGGAGGGAAGCTTAAGTGGAAGATGGGTGGGAATGTGCTATCCATTAAACTGTTGCTGATGTTGATTTGTTAGCAGGGGGAGGATATGTTTGTGCCTTGGTTTGGTGATTGCCTTGTGTTATGTCCCTATAGTATTTATTTAAAATATTCATCATATCTCACTTTTCTGACAAGCACTCAGCACTCCATAATAGTACTGTACATAGGCTGCGGACACAATGACTTGTTGAAAATTCCCTGACCATTTCAATATTTACTACTTCATAGATGAAGAAGAAAAAGCAGTTAGCTGTCAGGTTTGGGCTCTTCCTTTATGAGTTGTATTCATTCCAGTGTTTGTCTTTTTTGTAGACAAAGTTCAGAATTTCATTGAGGATAATGAGAACAGCCACTTCCTCCTTAAGAATGTTGAAGACAATAATGCTCAAACAGCAGAAATCTCTGGGTACAGCATTGAAATCAAGGATGCTCATGATTCTTGGGACTCCCCCCACATTGGGAAGCAAGACTCCCCAGCAGAAGTGTCACATACAAAAGGGTCGTTAATAACTGGCTTATATGAATGGGAAGATGAGAATGAGGACACCCGAAGAGGAGAATATCTGTTAGGTTTTGATAACGAACCAATTTCAGAGATAAAACTCCAGGATGATGATCTCGTCAGAGAAGAAGTTGAAAGTCCAAGGGAAGCTATTAGTGAAGAACTGATGCAAACTGTTCTCAGGCCCAGCAATTGTCGGACATATTGTAGATCCAACAAAACGAAATCACAGTGGTCAGCAAATTTTGATAAGCTACTGGATGGCACTGTTCAACCTCTTGCCAAAGCAAACAGTGACTCAAATACTGATGGTCCGAACCCAGTAAGAAAAGTTGCTTTAAGTAGTGGGACCAGTTTTAGAGGGCGGACTAGAGACTACACTGTCCTCCATCCATCGTGCTTATCCGTTTGTAACGTTACCATTCAAGATACCATGGAGCGCATTGATGAATTTGCCACAGCCGCACCTACTGACCTGGGAGAAGCCGGACGTCTTCGAAAGAAAGCTGACATGGCCACAACCAAGACGACAACCAGATTTCGACCGAGCAATACCAAATCCAAAAAAGATGTTAAATTGGAGTTCTTTGGGTTTGACGACAACGACGAAGGAGGGGATGGCGAAGGAGGCTCTAGAACCTCTGGAAGCTCAAACTATAAAATCAAATACTTTGGTTTTGATGACTTAAGTGAAAGTGAGGATGATGATGAAGACCGGCTGTTGGAAAGGAAAGCTAATAAAAAAAGAAGCCGAGGAGCACCGTCTTCTACCTTACTCCAGTCCAGTTCTGACGGCAGCGAGAACTATTCACAGGACAGCCAGTCGAGCACTAATCCAGGTAAGGCTAACTTGTGGCCAGTTTTGCATTCGTTTAACAGATAAAGGTGTAAAGGTTTCCCTTGCGCGAAAGCCAGTCGAATAGGACTCTAGGGATGCGGTGCTCATCTCCGTTTCCAAGCCAAAGAGCCAGCGCTGTCCGAAGATGTTTCCGTGGTCATGTGGCCGGCATGACTAGACGCTGAGGCGGCTGGAATGCTGTTACCTTCCCACCGAAGTGGAACCTATTTATCTACTCGCAACAGATAAAAACCACATGTCAAATCATGTATCTACTTCTAACCAATGTGAATCACACATTTCTTAATATAAAAACATCACCACTGTTTGTGTTAAGGTGGAAAAAAGCCTTATTGAGATGTATCTTAATTTGTTAATTTTAAATCCTGTTTTAGGTCTTTCAGTCCTGTTTTAGGTATCTCCACTGGCACCAAGATGTTAAAATGCCGGAGACTGTTTTCAAACTCTGTCTCTCCCCCCCCCCCTTTTTTTTTCTTTTTTGCAGTGCAGATTAAATCTTGTCAAATATAGTAAGTTTAGAAGAAACAGAGTAGAGGGAGATGTTGAGTTGGAATTGTCTCTGGTCTGTTCCATCAGGGTTCAGTTAAATGAGCACTTGCATATTCCCTCTAAGCTGTGGAGTCTTATGAGCAAAAATTCTACTTTGTGAGCTACTGGCATTAAAGTTGTGAGCGAGGGATTTGGCTACTGCATACATCAGTTTGCTTTGGAGCCATCCTTCCTGAGCTAAGACAAAAATGTGTGAGCTGGAGGCTAAAAAACTGAGCTAGCTCACACTAACTCAGTTTAGAGGGAACAGTGCTTGCCACACAGTTGCTGCTTAAAGTAATTCCATGTAATGGCTACAACTGCCTGCGTGTTTGGCCAGAGCCTTTGTGTGATTAGGTTGAGGATGTCTCTTGGGCATCTGTTAAGCAGCAGTTGGGCAGTAAGTGATAACCTCATTCTTCCCTCAGAAAGAACTATACTGAAAATGTCCAGAGCTATCCACATGTTCTGTGCAGTTCAAGTAACCACACTGGGAAAATATAGATAGACAGAGTTGTGATCTCTCAACTCATGGGACTATGTACAAGTGGGGAGCTTGCTCTGAGTTATGCCTCATATTTAAACATAATTTGCATACACATGGAGGAATCAGTTAAGGATGCTTGTTGCCTCTTTTATGATAGACTTTTTTTTTATAAGGGTATGGCTCTTTGAAGGAGAGAAGAATACTTGAAATTTGGGAATGCTTTAGCCCAGTTTGGCCCACGCTTGTTAGGGCTTGGTGTCGGCCATAGTTAGTATTTGGATGGGAGACCCCCCCCCAAGGAAAACTGGGGTTGCTTTGTGGAGGAAAGCCCCGTTGAAGAGGTGCCATGAGCAAGCTGAGTAAGCTGCAACTTGACGGCATGTTCTTCAACTCATCGATCTCCCCTTTCAAAATGAGCCTGATTTTAAGCTGACAACAAGTGTAAATGTGTCAGATAATGACTAACATCTTTTTTTAAAAAAGCAAATAGTTTTCTCCAACTGATAAACAGCTAAAATCAGTTTTAAAGCTCATCTCCTTCAGATATTTGATTAGTGCAATTACTTGTAGGGTTTAGATTGAAGCCCCAAGTTCCTGTAAGCACCTAATACTGTTTGGAGTGATAATATGTCAGCTGCTCTCATTAAGTTCCCCAGCATTCCCTCCTCCAATGCCTTCAGACACTGATTACCGAGAAGAGCTTTAAAACTTATTTGTTACACTATACAACAAGGCTGCATGGTTATTTATAGTCTCCATTACTACAGTGTAAAATTCATTCTTGTATATTTCGGAGCTAGGATAGAAGCATAAGATGTCATAAGTGCTTTGCCAAATCTGCTTTTTAAAATCACCAATCCTGGAGCCCATGGTTTGGATAGACATCCTCTTCTGATCCTGGTTCTTTGCTTTACACTTGCTGCTGCCAACCTTCAAAGGATATGAAGCCTTTCTTCAATATTAGGATCTTGAAGTGATTATTCACTGTAGTATACATGAAGCTGTCCTGGAAATTAAAGCCTCTTGAGCTTTGGAGAGCCAGTCTGGTGTAGTAATTAAAAGCACGGACTCTAATCTGGGAGAACCGGATTTGATTCCCCGCTCCTCAACATGCAGCTGCTGGTGTGACCTTGGGTCAGTCATAAGTTCTTTCAGAGCTGTTTTCTCAAGGGCAGTTCTTGAAAGAGCTCTCCCTGTTGTGGGGAGGGGAAGGGAAGGGGGTTGTAAGCCACTCTGAGACTCCTTTGGGTAGTGAAGGGCGGGGTATAAATCCAGTCTCTTCTCTTTCTCCTCTTGTGATTAAATCTCACGTAGTAATTGCCTTTCTGGGAAAAAAATCAAGAAAATGCAGCTGTTAGGTGTCTAGTGGTAAATATGAGGCAATAGATCCTGTGTTTTAACACATTAAAATGTGCAATATTATGTGAGTTCAAAGAACTTCAAGCACACAAATGGAAAAAAGAATATGTAATAAACTATATTCTAACATACTTATCTGGATTCCCTGTATGCGTTAAAGGGACTTAGGAAATAACAAGCCAGAATCGGACTCTGAAACAACCTGAAGAATCCCTCTCACATTGTAAGAGAACCTCTGTTTGCATCCTAAGTGGCTTGATACTATATTCACAGGCCCTGCTTTTTATGTTTCCTCACCTTCAGAATAGAGTTGGGTGGCTACTAAGGATTACTTTTTGGATTCTGGCACTGCTTCTTTGGAGTGCTATCCCCAAATCCTTTTGTGGCACGATATGAAGGCATTTTTGACCAGGTCTTTTCTGATTGATTCTTGTGGCCCTTGTTACTTCTATATGTGGTGTCTTATTTCTAAAATGTTTAAACTCTCAATATTTTTAATTTTTATTAACCTCTGTTTTGTTAAGATGAGCTGTATGTACTTTTATTAGTCTTTAAAGCAGTTGTTCTGATGTTAATTGTAAGTTTTAATGTTGCTGCTAATTAGCTTCAGTATTTTAGTGGTTTTGAATATATTTTAAAGTATTACGGTTACAGTGAAATTTTACCTTTTGAATAAAATCACCGTAGGCACACACTATATATAAAAGATTAAGCACTCGGATAACTTTACTGAGTATGAAGTAATTTGAAGCAACAGAAGGGAACTTATTTCATTGGAGCTCTTCAACCGTACCTTGAGAAACAAATGGAAGTGGCTGTCATAGTTTTATTCATCGTCTACATGTTCTGCAAAAGCTAAGCGTCTGCCAGCATCATGTCGGAGGGTGGACCACAGTGTGACTCCACTGGAGTAAAGGATATGAAGTGCATGAAAAGCAAAGCAGACAGGATGAACAGGTTATAATTCTTTAGTGACTTGAATTAATCACCGCGTAGAAGAAAATTAAGGGGAATAACTGGCAGAGATTAAGAGCTGACTACGACAAAGATGAATCTGGATTCCCTGTAGACATTTCAGAGTTAATAAGCTATCTCTCTTTTTGATTCTCTGCAATAGCCCACAAAACAAAGAAGGCAGAATTATTCTAATTTCATTTAGATAGTTTTTGTATCCTGATTAAGCTCTAATGGACATTGGAGCAACCCATAGCATTAGAAATGTCCTGTTGTGGGGCCTTGTGTGTTAAATTACTGAGGAAAGTCCTAAAAAGAACACGAGCCAAGTTATTGTTTGTTACCATCACTCAGAATCCTTACTGGGGATGTAAAATTTGTGGACGTTTTTGAAGCCACAGGGGCAAAGTATACATTCTTCCCCCACATTGTTTGGAAAAAATGAAAAGTTGAAAACTATGTGCAGTGTTTACTTTCTTATCAAACATAAACATCTTTTTGAATATGAAATGCATCATTTAGAATTTGCATAAAACATTGTATTTGATGTATTTATGGACTTTAAAAGTACAAATATCTCAGGAGGCGCAATAGGGAGGACTGCTAGCGTGTTAAACACGTTATTCCATGTTAACTGTTGTCAACATTATTTACATTAAAACAAATATTTAAATGTTTCCTATGTCTATAGTATAAGATTTCTTTCAGTGTTCCCCCAAATTTCCTAATTTTTCCACTGGAAAAATTAAGGAAGTCCGCAGACGTTTTCATGCTGTGCACTTGGAATGAGTGAAATGCAATAATACAATGAAATGTAATCCAAAGTTATTCTCACCCCAAAATACTTCTTCACTGGAGGCTTTTTTCAGTGCTCCTCCAAAGCCCCCCGATTTTTGTTTTTGCATGTGTTCACATTGTTTGCACACTGACTTTTTAAAAGAAGCTGATTACAAGGATGGTTAAAAACCAAACAGTGTCTCAGTGTAGAGGATCTCCTCCCTTCCAAAGCAGTGAATCATACAATGTTAAACCAAGGTGTCTTTTGTAGAACGGTGGAGTTACCTATAAAGATGGGCCACTCTGCAATTGGAAGTATCATTAGAAGTTGAATGAATCCTGCAGTACTGAGAGTATGGGATCTTAATACTGAATGCATGTGGTCAAAACCTGGTATTTAATGTCCTGTTGAATTACAGATCTAGGTTACTACCAGATCACTTTTAACGTTCCATGAAGTACATTATGCTCTTATAAAAATGGCAGCTTCTCTTTTTAGTCACATCATGGATTACCAGTGATAGGAATAAGAACCCCTCTTCTTCACACTTGCAAGAGTTAGGGACCCACATATGATTTGGAGTAAGATGCTCCTTGTCTTGCAGTATAATTCAGAAAGCCTGTCTGCCCTCCCGATTCCAAAAAGGTACTAAGCATCGATTATTCTAGTAGCCCAGTGTGAAAAAAATATTAAAGGAAGCTGTAATTCAGATCAGGCCCTAGGCTAGTTTAAATTATTGTGGTTTTAAAGTGCGTGTAGCTATTGCATCCTTACCCCAGTGGCCTTTGGTACAACCTGAGGTCTTTGCCACACCAAGGCCAGTCTCATCTAATTAAAACTGACTAACATTTATTTATTTAGATATATATATTGCCTCTCCAGAAACCTGCTTGATGTGGTTTAGAAAATAAAAACATCACTCCTGCTGCGTCATAAAGACTGGGATGTTCTATCGTGCCTGACAATCCCCCCACCCCAGCCAAAGAAAGGAAGCTCGGTCTGTGTGGTTTAAGCAGTCCTAATAAAGATATTACTTTCTGCTGTTGGGTTTGTTTATTCCTAGTGGATGAGGAAGGCCATCTGCAGTAATTTTCTTCTTTGTTACTGTTTGCTTAAATGTTCTAAATACTTAAGTATTGTTTGATTAATAACTGACCATATTTTTTAGGGGTAATCAACCCTGTGCTAAACAGCCTTCACTGCTAAGACTATTGTTTGTTGTAATATTTAAGCAAATACATCCTTCCAGCATCTTATGTTGGGCAGAAAAGGGGATGTTCTAAAGGAGTAACAGAGTTTAGAAGGTTTCTCATGAATGCTGTGACTTTTGACGAGCCTTGAATAGTAGGAATAAGGTTGTATCAGTTTCTGGTCACACAATTTTTTAAAAAGGTGACTCCTTAACAGTTTAAAATAAGAAGAAAAAAAACCAGTTAAGTTGCTTATTTTGTCCCTGGTAATTCCCCTAATGGCTAAATTTCTTTCCTCTATAACTTCTGCCTTGGGAGTCAAACTGTATACAATATTAAATCATTTAGCTAGCCAGGATTCATGACATGCTGTGGGAACAGAGAGCAAAGTCGCCTTTTGCCGTTATTATCACCACTATCTCATAGATCTTCTGATGAACTTTATGGCATGCTCTAGCAGAGGCAACATCAGGGGAGGACCTTGCCCTCTGCGCCTTTGTTTGTTGATCCTCCGGTTTGTTGACTGGTTGGCCGCTATGTGAAACAGGGTGCTGGACTAGACAGCTGCTCTGCACCAAATGGCGCCTCTTCCTTACTCTAGATCAGGGGTGGGCAATTGTTTTGGCTCAGGGGCCACTTTGTGGGAGCGGAGGTTAGCAGAGGGCCACACCTTTTAAAATGATTGCATTCATTAGTTAACTTTGCATTTCAGAAAAGGTATAAATTGTATCATAAAAATCAATAAATATAAATTAAATTAAATAAAATAGTGGTAGTTTATTCAATTTAGTTATTGTGCTAATTTCATATCATCTATAGCTGCAAGCACATTTAATTTTAGAATCAGATTAATGAGACAAATGTACCCTATCACACTTTTCTACAATTTTTTTTGAAATCAGGAGTGAGATTGCTTATTGAGATTCCCAACGGAGGCCTGACTGAAACCACGTGGCTGACTGTCTTGGTGGGCCGCAAAAAACGCTGTGGCGGGCCGCATGTGGCCCGCGGGCCGCTATTTGCCCACCCCTGCTCTAGATATCTCTCAGTTCTCTCGGATTCCTCAGAAAATGTGGGAACTGGACCTCTGTTAGACCAAGAGAGAGTATGACCCTGTTAATTGTCCCCTGAGCCAATTATTCCTTATGCTTGCCAGGGCCTCTGTAGAATTACTGGTAATGTTCTCAAAAATCTCAGTGTATTCTTCAGACCAGTTGGATACATTAGTTCTGATATGGTTCTGCCACTGTGGAAAAGGGAGGGATACAGTCATTGTGCCTTAAGCTGATAAAGGATTTATTTCCAGGCCTCTCAGCAGGTAGCCAGAAACCTGCTCGGTACAGAAAAAAAGATCCAGCTTATGTTCCATTACATGCATTGTTCATAATGACCTGGGCTTACTCTTGGAAGTTCTGATCCTAGACAAGTCTCCCACTGCACTGATGGTAAACATGCTCCAGAATACTGTGGGAGGGGGTATTTAGCACCAGGCCAGGGACCACTTTCGCTTGATCTCAGCAGTGATGTGGGTTTCGAGGGGTGGGGGGAAATCCAGTTCTAGTTTTAGTAATGAATTTGAATAACATTAACAAAAGCAGGCAAATATACCACATGCAAGCGCTAAGGTCTGTCTGTCACATGTAGCCCATCTAACGTAATTGATTTGCAACACAACAGCTCTGACAGCTATAGATAAAAAGACTATTTACAAATGGAAAATTTTTCACCTCACCTCACTGGAGCTCAGTTAAGTTGTTCGCTGGTAAGCTAGGCAGACAGTGTACTAGTTGAAGTTCCAACGTGTCCCTGGGGTCCACTACAAGACGCATACAATCAGGGCTGTTCACCATCTGTATTTATCATCTACCAAAGGGGAGAGATACGTGAAGGATAATAACTGTGTCCCCCCCCCCCCCCCCCCCAGTTTGGGTTTGATGGAGTCTTGCGGATTCAGCTGGGGTTAATGGGAATAAGGTGGCATTACCTGCTTCCTTCAGCCAGGTTTGAGTCATGTAGGCTACTCTATGCATTGTTCTACAAGTAAATCAGAAAGCAATGAGGTCGTATTTTTTCTGAGCTGTTATCAAGGCTGGAGTGGGGAAGTCAAAGAGAAACTTTCTACTCCCATCTGTTTGGGTAGTTGGAGACCGCACAAATGGTGACCATCAACATGTCTCCCCATTTGTCACCCCAAACCAGCACTTCTCCCACTGCCATACCTCCCACATTCATGCGGCATGCCCCATGACTAAAGCAGATATATGTCTGAAGACCCCCATATAGTATTTCCAGTGTGTTTATTTTCTTCTGTAATCTTTGCAGTAAGAGCGTGTAATTTCAGTATGTTGAAGGCTAAGTAACCAAGTCAGGGTTTTTTTCCCATTATAAATACAATTAATTACAGGTTCTATGAAGGTTCCGTCTTGCTTGTGTATTATTTGATCTACTAGCTTGTTTTGGACTCTTACATGTGTTATGACAATCCAGTGAACACATTTTAGTTTGTACGCAAGCCCCCAGAAATCGGCTTGTCAGAGGTGAAGGCTATTGACAGAGCTTTGTGAGGCTCCTTTCCCCTCCCTTCTCGAGTTGGGAGGGGAGGTGGAGTTTTGCATAACACTGTGAACTTCCGAGTCAGCAAAGAAACTCCTTTCCCCAATCAGGAGAGGTGTGGAGCAGTTTCATATGTCCTGTTGCTTAACTTCAGAGCAATGAAAAGTAGTGTGAGAGACTCCTTGCTTCTGCCTAATCCAAAACCTGAGCTCGCTGGCATTGGCATATAATTTGGAGGAAACTGGTCAGTGGTGATTGCAAAGTATTGCTTGGCTAGTAAGAAAAGGCAGCTTTGATGGACCTTTGTCTTCCTATGGTGTAATGTTGTCTCAGTTTTGTAAGTCCGCCGTAGCTTTCATGTTTGTGACCTTTTGTGAAACTGATATAGATAATTACTTGTCTGTGGCTACTCGCACTAGATTCTGCCACAGTCCTCAACATGGAAAACAAAACTTTCAGAGAAACGTAGCTTAAAAATATTCTTGCATATTGTGCAGTTTGTGGGAAACAACCATTTTAAAAAGGTTATAATTGCAGAGGAGTAGTTGTATCATTCTGTTCAGGGCATTTTTCTTTTCCTAAAATCTCACGAACTTTTATACATTTTAACGAGTTTTGTTGAAGAGGTTCCGGAACTCTGTTCCGGTGCACTCCCCTATTTAAACAGCCCTGATTCTGTTGCAACAGAAACAGGAGATTCATGGCACCTTAAAGATGAGCAAAATTTTATTCTAGCATTACAAGTCATGGACTAGAGCCTGCTTTTTCAGATGGGTCTGAAGAAGTGGCCTGTAGGTTTATGATGACATTTTGTTAGTTTTTAAGGTACCAAAGACTCATTATTCTTAAAATGCTTGTTTCTACAATTAAAGCCAGATTAGGCATGGGTTTCTTGAAAGGAACAGAGGTTCAGTAATGATTATTCTGGGGTATTTGCGTGTAGAAATAAGTAAAATCGTTTACTAGAGCAGCTGTCTTTTGTGTGGATTCCATGGGCCAAATCTAGCTGGGCAGTCTCATCAGTCAACTGGCATTGCTGTTGTATTTTCAGTTTTATATGCTGCTTTATTCACCTCAGAATGTGCAGTTGTTCCTTTTGCGGCATGAGTGTTAGTGGCAGGCCTAAACCCAGGAGCCTCACTTAATCCTCCAGAAGAATATTTCAGTTTTTTTGAAGAATCTTGAATGAGTCTTCTGTTGTAAGCTTTGGCTGTCCTAGGCAAGTTTCTGCAGTTCTTTGCTTTTAACAAAACTATAATTTGTAAATTCCATATTTTCCTTAGTCTTTCCAGGAGAACTTTGCATGAATGACTAGCATTGCAGTTAGGGATATGGAGTAGCTGGGAACATGTTTCCCCTCTCAGAACATGGAGTAGTGTTGAGATGCTGTGGAAGAATTCTGTTGAGCTTCTGTGTAAAAAAGTGGATTCATATCCTTCAGGTACAATAGATATGCTTTTGTAATAAATGAGTGATGGTCATTCAGTGTTCCGTCTAAGCTGTGTGTGTGAGTGGGCACTCATTAGCACATGAAGCCCCGCTCAGCAGTACTCTGGAGCCGCACAGGGTCTCGCACTGCCCATGGCCCATTTTAAGATTACAGGAGTTCTGTTCAGGATGTGAACAGCTTTGCTCAGTGAGGGGAAAAATTAGAGGGCACATTGGCATCCTTCAGAGTACACAGCTCCTTAGGTTTTCCCAACAATCTGAATCCAGTCCTCAGTGGGTGTGAAACTTTTCACCTTCCATAACTGTGAAGTCTGCTCCTTGAAGCACACTTGAAACATTATAATAACGTTATATCTTGTCCACACTCTTGCAGAACTGCTGGATTTTACGGAAGATTCATCTAGTGTTTCTGAAAGCAATAAGAAATCCACAAATCTACAAGGTGATAAATCGAAGGAAAACACCCGAAAGATATTTAGTGGACCAAAGAGGGTAAGTAGTAACACTGGCATGGGTCTGCCGTTGTTTCATCAGTGCTTTTGTGAAGAGCTGGGTGTAGGAGCAGGAAAAGAAAGAATATTCAGCTCTGCTGGATCCTTTCATGAATGAAAATGATAGTGGGTGAAATTCCCTGTGCCCCCCAAAAGACAACAACCAGATCCAAACTGAATATCATAAGAAAGCAAATCATTTGTCTTGCTGTCAGCACAGAAAGGGTAAAGGTTGTTTATCAGGCAAGAAATATGAAGGCAGAAGCAATGAGATTGTGAAGAATAGATTTTGCTTATTTGTGATTTACACAGCTATCTTGCTACAGGATATGGTACAAACCACCCAGACCCCATTTCAAATAGCAACCTGCCAGCACAGGTCAACAGAGAACAAATAATAAAGAAGGATCCGGTTTGTGAAGAACTGTGAAACAGGTCTACCATGATGAATAGATTTGAAACACTTTTTACATTGGAAGAATGTTTTAGAAGTGCTCAGAAGCCTCACTGTGAATGTGTGTTAAAGTTGCTTTAGTTTATAAGCTTGTGCATGGGATTTTAGACATTGCTCTCAAAGGTATTTCTAAAGGCTTGTTAGTGACACCTGTCTGTAGAGAGGACCTTTCTTAGTTTAATTAGTGGTGGGAATCCACAGGTCTGCTCACCAGTGGTGAATGATGATGTGGTCCTCTGCTGAGCAGCACAGTTTCTTGGAGCCTTCATTTGAACAAGGGTCTGGGGGAAGATAAGAAATGGCAGGAATCTTGTCTAGGCATCAGGAGAGACTATTTCCATACTTCAGCACGAATGAAAGAAGACCTTTTCATTCTCCCAGAAGAGGAGAGGGTTGGTAGCAGTCAGAAATAATGGCTGCCTGAACAGCCTGGGTGTTATCTTTGGTCTCCTGTTCAGTTAAGCGACACAGCAGCTTTTTAAACCTTGCAGAGAATGCAGAATTAACAAACTGTGTTCTTCTAAAAAAATAATTTGTGTCGGAGTATGTTAATTGATACCAATGCTAAATGCAAATTAATTTTTTTAAGCTTACGTTCCACTTGTATTTACTGTTTATTATGAGTTCTACAAAGCTAGGCAAGCTAAGAATTAGAAGCTCGATTCTGTTAAGGAATCATTTCGATTGTCATGTCTTGCATATGCAGCAGCAAATGTAATGGGTTGAACCCAACAGTTATTTTTGTACATCGTGTAACTCATTCTCACCAGAGGAGGCAGTTTTTGCTGATTTTTCTCCACTCTGAATGCAGCCCTGTGAGCTGCCTGAAATGCTGCTTCTGGGGTTCAGAGGATGCACAAGAACTGCATTGGGATAGGCAGTGGGAGAATGAGCAGAAATCAACCCCACCCCCCCAGCAAAAATGATCTTTGGATGCAATCCATTGTAACAAAAGTGTTTCAGTGAAAGAAGAGAGTGGTACTGCAGTTTTTTGAATTTAATGAAGTAAAACATTGGAAGGTAAAGTATGCCCCTGGAAGAGCGATACGCTCAGGGAATAAGAACCTCCCGGTGGTCCGGCTGTCCTCAACCAGGTCCAGGGCTTTTTTGGCCCCCCCCCCCCCAGTGGAACTTTCTGCCAGAACACTCCATGTCCTATTACCTTTCTGCAGGGCATGAAAGACAGATGTTCCACCAGGCATTTGGCTAAGGACAGCGATGGGGACAGTATGACATCTGGCACTCTCATCGCTCATAACCCCTCCCCCCCCATCTTGTATATGTGTATTGTTCTACTTATTGATTTGTTTTTAGGTGGTTTTAATGTTGGTTTTAATGTAAAGAACTTTGTTTACTGCTTTGTTGTAAGCCGTCCTGAGCCCTACTTGTACGGAAGGGCAGCCTAGCAAATCCAGTTGAATAAATAAATAATAACAAAATAAAACTGAAAACACCCATGAAACGTTCTGAGGAACTGCTTTGAGACATTATTGCTGCGAAGCTGGCGTTCTGATTATGAATGATGAGATGGCTGTGTTCAAATAATCATCCGTTTTGCTTTGCAGTCACCAACAAAAGCGGTATACAATGCTAGACATTGGAACCAGCCAGAATCTGAGGCTCTTCCAGCTCCACAAGTGGTGAAGAATCCAAGTGTCCCGGTGAGTTGGGTGCATCTTTGATGCTAAACTGAAAGAGAGACCACGCCTAGTAGGAATAGTCATAGATACGTCTGCAAGTTGCAGTAGAAAATGTCAGGAGCAGTATTTCAGATATTAAGTATTAAGGTTGCAAAAAAAAAATTGACACACTTTGTCGTATCACGATTTAGTATGACGGGTGTTGTTCATTTTTCTAGGACTAGTGTGAGGCTTGAAGTTGTTTCAGGGAAGGTTTCCCCAGATTGCAGAAGTAATGTTGTTGATTGGCTGTTATGGTTGTGTGTTTGGGGTGTGCATTGCCACTATTCTGAACTTGGTTGTGCACCTTAAATCCATGATTGTATGTTTCTATACACCCCAGTGTCTGCGCTGGTTATGTTGTTTCATGTGGAGACCAAAACAGGCTTACTTACTTGAAAAGGTACCGCCTGAATCTCTGCACTTGTTAACTGTGTAAACTTTTGATCCATCCCATCATCATGTATCTCAGAGTAGAAAATGCACTCCCGTTGTGGGTAACCTGTGTGACATGTCCTGGCCATCTAAGTCTTTCCTTTCAGGGTAGTGTGTTAGTGGCTTCATAAAAGCAAGTTGTATGGGAGGAAATTATTGTGGCCAGATACCACTGACAGGTCCCCTGTGCTTCCATCCAGGAAAACTTCTTGATTGGGTTTAGCCTGAAATGTGCTGGTGGTGGGAAGAGAGCTGAGACCAAACGGTAGAACACTGGCTGCGTCTTGCTCATGGACACATGTGCAGCAGAATAGAAGTGTGTGTATTCATAGCATGTTATACTGAGGAGTCTGTGCGCTGGTTCTGTTACGAAAGTACTGTCTTCATCGGAAATTTCCTTATGTTTGAATGGACTGCTGTGAACTCCAGTGCAAATCCTCTTTAGACAAGTATACTGAAATATGTATAGCCCCATCTTAAATTCATAGGTTGGGAACAATATTAAATTTTACGTGAACAGAAGAGGAGGTGTATTTTCTACTGCCACCCTTTCTGCTGCGGAACCCCAATTTGCCCCTCATGCCATTTCCCATGGTCTCCTGTCCCTCAGGAGCTGCGTTTTGGGAAGGATCGGTGGGCTGGGGCAGCCCGGAAATGTCTGTCCTGCGGCAGAAGTGCCTTTCTGACAGTGGAAAATTTAGTCTGGATCCAGACTATTGAGCATATTGGCCGTTGGGTGGAATTCAGTGTGCATAAAACAAGACAAAGGAGGGTCCAAATACCAGCTATAGTATAGGTTTAGTACTGTAGGGAAGCAGATTGACTTTAATAAAGGTCACTACACCACTCAATGTTTAACGTTTTCAAGATTTTTCTTAGGCATGGAACATCCCCCTGAAAATCTGTATCCGTTAGAACAGCCACCTCAAATGGCTAGAGCCGAGAATTATCAGCAGAAGTCTTTTTCCTTGGCTGTAATAGAAACGTAGAACTGCTTTCAGGGAAAGAATATTCTGGAGGATGATTCTATGACAATCTTGGCATGGATGGAGCTTCTGGGAAATAAAAGTGGAGGATAGCTAACAGCTGCAGGTGTTTTAAAATGGTTTTTGAAACCGAATAATGGTTCCATTAGTCTCAATTTTCATTCTTAAGCTGAACTGGGAGAATTTTATAGTACTTTTCACCTGGGGCCCTTTAAGAACAGTAAATCTAAAACGCCTGATGTTTAATGATTACGATGTACAAAGTGCAACGACTGATCTAATTTTCACCCTCGAGGAGCTGAGGCTGTGTGCCTCTGAAAATCTCGGGGCTGCGTGTGACCCGCGCATGAAATGTTCTCTTCTTTATTCGGTGCTTAATGCTTAAACATCTCCCCACTGTAACACTTTTTATCAACAGGTAAGGCTATCTTCAAAGGAGGCAATTCATAAAGATGATGGTGTGTTTAAAGCTCCCGCTCCGCCTCCCAAAGTGATAAAAACGGTGACATTACCTACTCAGCCCTACCAAGAGATAGTAACTGCCTTGAAATGTAGGAAAGAAGACAAAGAAGTAAGTGGAATACTTAACCATTTCACCAAAAATACATTTGATGGAAAGGCATTATTCAGTAATGTAAATTGAAAGAAGAACTAGGGTCAGAGTAAAAAAAAAAACCCTGTTCAAAAAGTAGATCTTTGGTCTCCCAAGTAAAGTTGATGAATTTTTGATGCTACAAGGAAAAGCCGTTTGTTAAAAACGTGGGATGATACATTAATACCGAGCTTTAAACAAATGTCTTCCAGTTATACACGGTTGTTCAACACGTCAAGCACTTCAACGATGTAGTGGAATTTGGCGAAAATCAAGAGTTCACAGATGATATTGAATACCTGTTAAGTGGACTGAAAAGCAACCAGCCCCTAAACACACGTTGCCTTAGGTAAGGTTCTTCAAATACGGAATAACCATTCCATAGCACACGTAACTGTTTGCAGGTATTCAGTGTGTCTGGATTTGAGGAAGTTGCACCATTAGGAGGGGAGTACAGAACTGTGTCTGTTAATGTGCCAAATGAATGGATAGGCCACTTGCAAATTTTCTTTTCTTTTGCAGCTTAATGCAGATAAACCACTGTTTCTAAGAAGGGGATGTTTGATATTGGTTACTAGCTGGAGGATTCGTCAGCAGACACTTGCCCCCCCCCCCCCACCTCATGATTGATCAGTGCCACTTTATTTTGAAGTTAGAATTCTTTCCTTCATCAAAGGAGCCTTGATAAATACTTTGACATACTCCTTTCAGCATCTCTTTACTGTCCTTAACTAATCATAAGGACATAAACCCAAGATTGCCCAAATGACTTGATAACTCACAGTGATGAAATAATCCAAATGAAAGATAGTTAGACACTTTCTCTGGGGCCTGCATCAACTGCCCTGTCTTAAACTAAACCAAAGATAAAGCTAAACTATATCCTGAAAGCCCTGTACAAACCTGCCTCAAAGGACTGTAGGAGGCTTTTTTGCAAACTGGCTGCTAATAAGAGCCAAGAAGAATTTATTGGCAAGATGGGTTGTTTTTGAATAATTAGGGGGAGGGGAGTTTGTTTCCCCCAAGAACAATATATCATTGCAGTGTATCATTCTTGCCTTGTGAAAGATTAAGGGATAGGCACTTCACCGGTCCTGATTTTTGCCTTTAAAACAGGTGAGAAGCAACAAGATAAAAATCATGAGGGTTCAGACCTCTAAATTCTGTTCCTTCCCATCCAGTGAAGACAAGACTTAAACTGCTTCTTTAGTGTTTGCGATTTGGGTTATAAGCATTCCCCCAAAGTTGGGTAGTTCCAAAGGTGAAGCCTAGCTAATAAGAGCAGTGTTGTTCAGCAGATGTTAAGGCTGTGCTTGTAAAATGAAAATGACGTTTCACTTGATAAACATGTGGCTCATGCAGATGAAAGGATCAGATTGTCCTCTGTCGTGGAGAATAATCACAGAGTAATATTGATGTGGTCAGATTGGTCCAAAAACACACCTTCCTGAAATATACGCTTTGGCTAAGAAGGGTAAACATTCTCCGTATACCAAAAACCTATGGGATAAGTGTTCATACAAAGTATCTGTCCCATCATGGTTGCTTAATTAGCGCATTTATAATTTCTTAGCCATTCTGATTCTGTTTGGTAACCCCTTTGCCGTTAACATGAATAAAAAGTGACTCTGTCAGTTTATAACCTCCAAACAGAGGGCTGTGTAATTTGAGGTGGTGAAACACTTCACTTAGAAAACGAGAGAGGGACAGCCCATTAGCTGCAAAGCTTAGTTTTTAGGTAAATATAAACAACCTTTGTCTGTGATGGTCATACTGTGAAACACACCATGGCTTATTATCTTCTCTCCCCCGCCTCCCCTTTTTCGGTCAGTGTTATCAGCCTGGCGACCAAGTGCGCCATGCCCAGTTTCCGAATGCATTTGAGAGCACATGGAATGGTAGCTATGGTCTTCAAAACACTGGATGACTCACAGCATCACCAGGTATGCACGTTTTAGGCACTTGGTGTCATTTTTCAAAACTATGCTACATAGAGAGATCTCGGCAAAATGTTTTTCTAAACATTTATTGGAGTATGACCCACAGACTGAAATGATGTTTGCTTCGGCCTGGTTTGTGTGCTGTTTCACTAGCCTTACTGTTTGTGTACTGTTTCACTGTCCTTACTGTTCTGGTGATCGGGCTACTGTCTCTTGAGGATTATTGTCTTCGTACCCTGCACATTTTACTGGTGCAACATAAAACAGTCCTAGATTAAACTAGTTGTAAATCGATGAAAAATGGCCTGACTGACGGCCGTCCCTTAAGAAGAATACATTTGCACATCTGATTCCTACAGTGCCCTGTTATGAAGGTGCTTACTGCTCTGGTTCCCCTATTTTTCCCTGTGGCTTAGTCACCATCCTGACTATGCCATGTCCACCTTTGGATTTGCACAGTCCAGGTGGTGGAGTGAAAATGTACTTTACTGAGGTGGTGGTGGTGGTAAGTGTTTCATACTTTTAGTTCAGTGTTTTAACTTTAAATTATGAATGCAAAAAGCTGAAATTAGATGTGCCCCTCTTCCAGGCTGATTGGGGTCCCTTGGTGGACTTCAGTGCCCATTGTTTGTGGTGGTTTTTCCACAAATTTGAGTATCACAGTGGCAGGAGGGAAGGGATGGCGGTAATACCTGCCGTACACCAGTTTGGTGTAGTGGTTAAGTGCGCGGACTCTAATCTGGGAGAACCGGGTTTGATTCCCCACTCCTCCACTTGCACCTGGCTGGATGACCTTGGGCAAGCCATAGCTCTGAACCAGCTGTTCTCCCAAGGACAGCTTGGGAAAGAGCTCTCTCAGCCCCACCTACCTCACAGGGTGTCTGTTGTGGGGAGGGGAAGGGAAAGGAGCTTGTAAGCCGCTCTGAGACTCCAAGTGAGTGGAGGGCGGGATAGAAATCCAATCTCTTCTTTTTCTTCTTCTTATATTGTTCCTCTTCTCCCTGGGCTCAGAGGTGGTCGGTGCAGTTCACTCAGTGTATGCTTTTCTGGGGAAGTCAAGGACTTGTGTGCTGTTGCCACTGAACTTGGTGAGGGTGGGGGAGACATAAAGGTGAGGGGGTAGGGGAGCCAAGAAGAAACTGTAGGAAGAAAAAAGCAGTAAGCAGTGACTGGTGGAAGTGCAGAGAGACCTGTGAGATGAGAAAAGAGAAGAGATGGCAATGTGAGCTGTAAAGAGAGGAAGTGATTCAAACTGAGAAATGGAAATGCAAAGAGGCATGTGAGGAGGGCCATGTGAAAGAGGGTAAAGGATGGGTGTGTGCAGCCTTTGGTGCAGAGAAAGAATCAAGAACTGTCTGTGCTGTGCAGTGTGGAGATGAGATGATGCTAAGGAATAAAGAGAGAAAAAGGCGCTGGAGAGGTTCAAAAGGGTGGGAGCAGAGAGGACATCAGGAGGTTGATTGGATGGATTAAAATGCAGATAGTGGTTAACTTAGTGATGAGCTTGCCTTCAATCACTAAGAACACAAAAGTGGCTCTCAGCGTGATTTGAACTGTCACCCTTGTTCTGTCACAACACTACTTTTATTTTTATTATATTTTGCTATAGGCTAACTTGTTTTGGACTGTGTAGCTACAGTCTTCAGTATGCTTACCTTGGAAGTTAATTTAGTCAGGTTACAGAGACACAGCTGGGGCTTCTGATGAAGTAAACGCGTTTCCTGTTTAGTTAGTTCATCTCTTTCGACTGTTTTTCGCTGTTCGGTTTCATAAATTTGTTTGCACTCTATGTATTTTGTGCAGTATTTACGTTGACAATGTATGTAATGCATAATGTTTTATTAATGCTCAAACAATTAAAGATGTGTGGATTTTGTGAGGAATGTTTGATCTGTACACAAAACTATAATAGAAATGGCTGGTTTGATGAATGAAAAGGAGGATGTTAATCGTCTTTTTTTTTTCTTTCTGTTGAAGAACCTGTCACTTTGTACAGCAGCTTTAATGTATATCTTGAGCAGAGATCGCCTGAACATGGACCTAGACAGAGCCAGCTTAGATTTAATGATCCGGCTTTTGGAGCTGGAGCAAGACTCTTCTTCAAAGTTGCTCAATGAAAAGGATATGAACAAGATCAAGGAGAAAATCCGAAGGCTCTGTGAAACTGTTCACAATAAACACCTTGATCTGGAAAACATAACGGTGGGTACTATTCTTAAAATGTGAAGTGTTTGTGAAAGTGGTAGGACACTGCTGCTATTTGGTAGCTGAAACTTTTTTTAAAAAATACCGTATTTTTCGGACCATAAGACGCACTTTTTCTCCCCAAAAAAGTATGTGTGGGGGGGAAGTGTGTGCGTCTTATGGAGCGAAGACTGGACGTTGGGGCGGGGGAGTGACTTTAAAAATTCCGGGGGGGGGGGGGGGGTACCTGTTGCCGCGAGGCCGCTGCTGCCGCGAGGCCACCACTGCCGGCTCCTGTTCCTGTTTGCTGCTGCCGCTGGCTCGCGCAAGGCTGCCGGCGGCTCCTGTTCCTGCCGGCTCGCGCGAGGCCTCGCTGACCAGCGCGGAAGGCGCAAGCCTCCCCCCGCGTCTTATGGTCAGGTGCGTCGTATGGTCCGAAAAATACGGTACCTTTTTTTTAGGTAGCATATATAAAGGGGAAAAGACCCCCATTCTGACATAATGGCTGCTTTCTGTGCAGCTGTAAGCTGCTGTTTATAGTCTTTGCCCCTTGAATTGCCTAAAATTTTTATAGCAGGAGCAGATCAAGAGTGTTGGACTCATGAAAGACAAAACCTAGACGCTTAAGTATTTAACAGGGCCATTTCCAGCTCCACATTTATTGGTGCGTAGTGTCTGACGCAGAAAGAGTAGCTTGTTCTAGTGAAGTCACTGAATCCCCATATTTTGTAATTAAGCACTGATGATTTTTGTGAACTTCGTGCTGTCTCGAGGCACACTGGGAGGCAAAACATGTAATTACATAATACCAGCATTTTAATTGCATGTTATGTATTCGTCTGTCATGCAGGATATTCACACTGGAGGAAGCTGTTTAATGTGTAGCTCTGTTGGAGTAAAGGCAGTAGTAGGATACGCTGTTCTATACTGTCATGAGGTAGCTTCATACTTGTTTTCTGCACAACTTGGCAGTGCTGTTGTTCTGAATGGGATGGACAGGTCCACACCAGAACTTCCATTTTGCTCCTTTTCCTGCCAAACATGGACAACTGATCAGTCCTAAACAGTTACACCCTTCTAAGCCCATTGACGTAAACTGATTTAGAATAATGTAACACAGTTTGGGATTGCACTGCAAGTCTCAGAAACAGTAAGGTGTTGGCTAAGTGTAGGGTCCTGCAGCAGTGACTGTGTAGTCCTAAGCTGGGAAAAACAAAAGATCACAGAAAGGTGCAATCTTACTACATTGCATGCGTTTTTGTTGTGAGAGATAAGTGGGTTCTGCTCAGGAAATAGCATAATATTGGCAGGAAACAGGATAATATTTTAGCAACACTTGCTTAAGCTGCAGTAATGGTCTGGGAAATACAGAGGTTAAAAGTGTTTTCATGGCTCCACAGCTTGTACCTTGTTAGCTTCATATAATTAAGGGAGAGGTTACAGCATCAGTGCTGAAAGTAATCAGTTGGGCATTGCTCCAACTCACAAATTAATTTTCTGTGTGTTTGTGCGTTCTTCCAGACTGGGCATTTGGCAATGGAGACTTTGCTCTCTCTCACGTCAAAGCGGGCAGGGGACTGGTTTAAAGAAGAGTTGCGGCTTCTTGGCGGTCTTGATCATATTGTAGATAAAGGTATGTGTCCTGTCATGGTTGAGAAATAAAATATGAAGATAAATTTTAAGGACATGGTAGAAAAGCATCGTTCCTTGCATTAGCATTCACACATAAAAATGTTTATATATCTTGCACAGGTATGTCTTTGTACATGTAAACAAACAAACAAACCAGATACGCTATGGGATGTTGTAGTTTTGTTTTTCAGGTTTTTATTTTCTTCTTGTACTTTCTAAACTTGGCTCTTTGAAGGGTTACAGTAATTTGGTCATCTAAAATCATGATACAACTCAAAAGATTCTGGGTAATTTTTTTGGATGGATGGAAGGATAGGTTCAGGTAAGGTTTATAAATAGTGCAAAACCATCAACACAGGACTATAGCTGCTTTAAGTGCAACTCTTGGGAAAGAAAAATGCGTACTCAAGAACATTAACTGTGGTGGTAGTTGTCTTTGATAGAGAACAAAAACCAGAATTGAAAGGTTTTTCTCTTAATAGCTGCATTGTAGGATTTGTGAATCGTAATTCAGTCTTTCTGGAACTGCCCTATATGTTGGGTCTTTTGGTGTTCCCTCTGACTAGAAAAGCTTGGTGAAAGGAGCGTTGCAGTCCCTAATTACTTGTCCAACAGGGCAAGGAGACAGACAGGCTAGTGACACCATAGTGGCAGGAAGGGAAGACAGTGCCCATGAAAGGATTTTTTTCCTATACTGTTTTTGGACAGAGAACATTCTAGATTTGTAACACTTGTGTCAAGGAACTCATCTGGAAATCCCTTAACTGTGGACTTGTTGCTTCTTGAGACATACTTAGAAGCAGCAGCCATATTAGAACTGGCTTCTTCCTGCCAAGGTTGCTGCTATCTGTGGGATTTGAATGGCGTGGGCACCTTATCGCTTCAGGAAGCACGCCGAATACATTGTGCATGAGAACAGGTGTGGCCTATGTCCAGTGGTATCATCATCAAGTTCATTTGTGGCTTTCACATACCGCAAATGGGGAGCGGGGGTCTCCTGCCGAGGCCATGATTGGTGGGTAGTGAAATGAGCCAGTGATGTCACCAGGTAAGGTTGTTTTTTGTACACCGGTGGCTCAGGGTGCCTCGATGTGTCACTCTTTCTAGGTTAGATTGATGGGAGTGCTGAGAAACGTAATATAATATGTCTTTAAAGCGTCGGTTGCCATTTGGTGTGACAGTTTGGCTTCAAGCAAATTGATAAATGCCCCCAACATCTCAGTTGTGTGCAATTTTTGAAAGCCACTAACAGTCTGTAAAATGTATATCCTTTGCTTCTTAGTTAAAGAATGTGTGGATCACTTAAGCAGTGATGAAAATGAAGAGAAATTGGTTGCTTCATTATGGGGAGCAGAAAGATGTTTACGGGTTTTAGAAAGCGTAAGTATAAAAACCTGGGCATGTTGGGCCATGGTATCAGTGAGCCGGAAAGTTTGAGCTTCAGGCCATTTCATGTAATCCCCTGTAACTCTTGTACAATCCATGTTAGTTGGCTTTAGCAGGGAGAAAATGGTACCATTCTTTCAGCTTGGGTCTTTTGAACAAACTTGGGCACGGCCCTTCAGGGTCCAAGAGAGGACTCCCATAGCTTGTTCAGCAGACTTCTTAAAGTTGTCCATCCGGGACCAGGTAGGGGCAGGAGTGCTGTGGCTTCCTTGAACTTACTGTGCTTCTCAAGGAGCACGCTAAAAATAGCATATGTTCACCTTATCAAAACTGATAGCTCAGTTCTGTGGGAATTCATTTAGAAGCAACGCCACGTATTCACTGGGCTCACTCCAAATATAAGTGCATGAGATTGCATCCTGAGAGTGATTTTTGAGTCAGCCCTGTTGTATACAGTTGCTGCTCCCCTTTTCTTTATTGATGTCTAAATGCAGTAACTTTGCATAATTGTTGTGTTTAAGCAAGTAATGGAGAAAAGATGGTGGCTGTGCTTCGCATCTTATGAGAGCCTCATTAAAGACAGCAGCCTGTAAAGGTGCCAGTGGCTTAGATGATCTATCAAACAGATAGATTTCTAACTGTTCTTTCAGCATGGAATGAGGAATAAAACTTGCAGCTCTGGATGGTTTCTGGGAATTTTATGTTACTTGGCATGCAGTGAAAATGTAAGGTGCAGTTTTGCTAGAGGGCTGAGAAATACAAATTACATCCATTTTATTAAATGAAGTACCTAATTACTGTGGAATCTGGTTCCCACAGCAAAAAGTAGATTCTTGATTGTGTGTGATTTTTTTTTCTTTAGGTAACAGTTAATAATCCTGAGAATCAAAGTTACTTGATAGCATATAAGGATTCACAGCTCATAGTCTCTTCAGCCAAGTAAGTTCTCATGAGTGTTTATTACACATCACAGTATGCATTTTTCTTTCATGTGCACGCATGTGTATTACCAATTAGTATTCCAACCTAGGAGGAAAACTAAGGATATCTCACCTTAGTATGGCTTGTTTATTTGCTGCATGTTATAATTGATGACAGTAATTTTAATCGGTAGTTCTACTTCTAATGTAAAGGTCTTGCAACCAAGCAGGGCAAATATTTATGTGTACCCATGTTCTGGAAAGCTGTTCCTTCTCCCTCTGAGAGGAGGACATCTTGATGGGTGTTTCCCACCCTGTACAGAGCTTGCAAGATTGTGTGTGTGTGTGTATGAAAGTGGTTTTGAAGAAAAACTGAGTCTTTAAGCAAGAGCAGAAATGAGTATCAGTACCCCACATGCATACACTACCGCTTTATAAGATCAACAGAATTCCAGTGTAAATTATGGGTTCTGATGAGGAGAACTATTGGAAAATACTGAGTTCATGTGCTTTCTTTGCATCATGTCCGTTAAGACTGCTTAGATGGGCCAAGTATAGCGCTTGCTTTATGTAAGTTGCTATAGTCCATGATTAAGGAGGAAAGCTTAAAGAGGAAAAATTAATCTGTATCTGATGTTCAGTGAAGACACCAATTTAAAAGTGTCTGGGGCAGGGAGCGTGCCCACAGGACAGAGCTTGTATCCCTGAGAGGTCTCAGCTATGCCCCCTCCGTGTCTCTTGTGCTGCAGCCCAGGCCACTCCCCAGCCTTTAACCTCACAATTCCTTGCCAGCGTTTTCTACTCCCTTTCAAAGTTTGCGTCTTGGAAGGAGAACCGTTATTTATACAGAGCCATGCTGAATCCCACAGTTGGCAGAAAAACCTTCAGTTTTTTTAAAAAGGGGGAAGGGATAAGTCACAGCAGTTCCGAAACGACAAGGTTATCTCAAGTGAATTTGTCAGCTGTTTGGGAGTGCCTGGGTTATCTGCAGATAAATCTGTGGCTGCCAAGGCAGTTCAGAACGGCTGCTGCCGTTTCGTTTTGAAACCTGAGGTGCGTTCCCGGGGTGGGGGGGGGGGAAGATGAGGAGAAGGAAGTGAAGCCAAAGTGGAGAGGGGGGAAAAAAGAACAGTCGAGCAAAAGGGGGAAGATGAAGGCTACAGAGGAAGCAGTGAAAAGGTGAGACCTGGCCGGGGCGGGGGGAGGGGGAGTGGCAGATGAAAGAGGGAAACTGAGAACGGGTAAGGTGGAAATAAGGAAGCAGGGAAAGGGGAGGCACTCTGGGGGCTGAGGGGGAGTGGAGGAGGGAAAGTAACAATAACTTAGGAAGGAGAACCATTGGAGGGTAAGATTTCCCCTCACAGGTCCCCCACTTGTTAGCAATTATCTGCCGGTATGTGATGGTCTGACAGCAGATGTTTTGCAGAAGAGAGCACACTGCCCCTTTGGTTCAGTTCTGTGACTCAAATGCACACCGTAAATCGGGCACACAAGATGGACCTCGTTTTTCAATAGCCTCAAAGTTCTTCTGAGTCTCAGGGGCTTTGTACTACTATGTCATAGGTTGTGCACCCGTGTAGAGGGTCTGGGTCTAGAGCATGCCCCGGAACTGTTCTAATCAAAGTATACACGATGACACTTTCAAAGGAAACAGTGGGTGGGGATTGCACCTATTGATAAAGGCTCTAAGGTTTATTCATTGCCATACCTTTCACCATAGTTATAACCCAGCATAACAGATACAAACTTAACTTGCCATTCAGCCTGTGAGTGAGCTTTTCTGGCTGCTTGGAATTTCACTCACTGTAATATGGAAAGAGCTCACTTCATGTGTCCTTGGCATTTTTCACCTTCAGAGCACTGCAGCATTGCGAGGAACTGATCCAGAGATACAACCGTGCTGAAGACACCATCTGTTTGCCAGACAGTAAGCCCCTGCCTCACCAGAATGTAACAAACCACGTGGGTAAGGCAGTGGAAGACTGTATGAGAGCCATCATTGGCGTCTTACTCAATTTAACAAATGATAATGGTAAGTAACTCTCCCGTCTTTGCAGACTGAAGGATAAGCTAGATGGCTTGTTGTTCTTGATAGCTAGAGAAAGGCATTCCCATATTGTCACTTAGGTTAGGTATGACTGTGTAACGAAAAGTACAGTAAGATGATTATCTATTGGCCCAACAAAAACATTGCTGTATACTTTGAAGTGGCGGGAATCATCATTCAGGAAATAATGCATTTATTTATATTTGTATCGTATCCCAGTTTCCAGACTGCGGTCTCCAAAAGTGGTTTGCACAAGTGAAGAGACACAGACCTGTGTGCTCTCCCCCCCACCCCCAAAGAAACACTAAACTACAAGATAGACAAGGACAGGGAAAGGGCAGGAACATCAGATGTTACCTTGTCGGTTCACTTGTATAGTGCTGGATATAGCAGCTGTCATTAGGAAGCTTCACCCTCTTACCTGCACGCTGATCTGTTTGTTCATACCACGCCAGCTCTCTTAGAACAGTTCATTTTCAAAATGAATGTGGGAAGCTGAGTTTTAAAAAACCCACATAAACAAAAAAATCAGCACACAGAAAACATGCCATACAAACCACTCATTCTCTGGCATACCATAGTGTGGAATGAGTTCCTGCGTGCCCAAGTTGGCTTAGACAAAGAATAGTTACTAGCGTCTTGTTTAAATGCTCCTAGGCCAGAAGGGAAGAGTAAGGCTTTGTGTTTCTCACAGTGGAGTCAATGGGTGTCTATTGGGGGGAGGGGCTGCCCAAGTGAAACACTAAAAACAAATCTTCTGTACAGCAGGCTGATCTTTGGGTTAATGTGGTGAGTCAGGTATGGACGGAGGAAAGAAATGGCAAAAACAACTGCTTTTTGGCTTCAAGGAGAATTAAATTCGAGATGTTAGTCATTTCAGTTATGTTTTGTTCGGAGCTGAAAGAACCTGGATGTTGGCCTCGGGTTAGAGCCTCATTACTTGTGATTCTGTGGGGCTTGGAAGGTTTAACGGGGGATCCGTTTTTCAGTCTTCAGTGAGATGCTGCCCCTTGTGTGACGTTTCCAATGAGCTCTCGTGTCTTAAAATTTTTTGCAGAGTGGGGTAGCACTAAGACAGGCGAGCAAGATGGTCTTATCAGCACAGCTCTGAATTGTGTGCTTCAGGTTCCAAAGTTCCTACCTCAAGAGCAGAGATTCGATATTCGGGTTCTGGTAAGAGAAAAAAATCCTTGATAAAATAAGTGCATGTAGGAAATGTAAGGCCCTTTTAAACATTCTGTCTTGTATTACTTCAGTACATCACATTTAATGAGATCAGTTGCCATCCTAGATGCATCTCCTAAATGCCCATTAAGTCCAGTGGTGGTGATAGAAATGCACTTAGGTAGAGCTCTTGGCTGGTATCCTGCCATTTGGCTCAGCAAAATTTGTGGCTTTCTGCAACCCTAAAGAGCTTCTCTCCATCTGAAGTGGCTCTTCTGCCACTTTAAAAAAAAAAATCCAAGGAAACAGCAGCTTCTTTAACCAAATACAGGTTTTCAATGTATTGATGATAGAAGCTTTATTTTTTTTAAAAAAAGCTGTGAGATAAGTGGGAAAGGAATGTATAAACGTGTTTTGATTTGACTGTGCCGTCTGAACAGTCTAGACTGGCAGTTCTGTGGAGTTCAGTGACCCCTCCTTGGCTGATCTACAGCTACAACTGAATTTCACCTAAAATGAAATTTGAGGGATGAGTACCAGTAATATCATACCTTAATATAAACAGGCGAGGAGCTTTCTTTTTTATTTTTAAAGAAGCCTTGAAGCTCTGCAGTTCTAGGATGCCTAAAACATGGGTCAGGTACGTGTGCTGGGAGCTTGCCAAACCCATAAAACCCTATAAGGCGATGCAAGTACCACAGCCGGAAGAGCCTAAAAGTTTGACTTCTTGCTCTTAATAAAAATGTTGCATTCTCAAAGCAGCTCATCCTTTTTAGTCATGAATATTGATGTTGGAGATAATGAAGTGCCCTCTACTTCTGGCCTTGCTTTTGTTGCAGGGTTTGGGTCTCCTGATTAATCTGGTAGAGTACAGTGCACGAAATCGACACTGTCTCGTGAATATGGAAACGTCGTGTTCGTTTGATTCCTTCTCTTTGGGAGAAGCCAACGATAGCTTAAACTCATCTGAACAAATGGCTGCGGTTCAAGCTCTAGTACAGGTAAGTAGGATTCTCTTTTTTTATTCCAAAAGATGTGCATCGAAAAGTAGGCAAGCAGTGTCGCAAGGTTTAAGATCAACAACAAAAATTAAGTGCTCCCCATTTCCTCCCCAGCTGCCCAATAACTAGCATGTGTGTGTTTTCCCACTCACTGTTACACTCTATTAGCCCAAGTGCAAATGCGAGCCACAGCTTTGTGAGGATGAACCATTGTTATTGGCTGGGTGGGTAATTGCTGCCTTTGAGAATACAGGCCTTGTTTGCCTGGAAAAGCTTCTCCGCCTAAATGATGGGGATGGAATGCTATAGATCCTTCCCATGAGGAGGAGGAGGAGGCAGCTAGGGAGAACTGAATGTCAGGTTATTTTCTGAGCCCCTGTCAAGTGTTCTCCCAATCCAAAGCTTACCTCTCCACTCCAAGTCTGTCCCATAGGGAACAATTCTTCATATATCTCAAAAGAAAGAATGAGAAAAATACAGGAAAACATACTAAGGTTGCAGTCATACACGTGAGATAAAGTGTGTGTGGGGGGGGGGGCGAAGAGAGGCTATTTATTCCGGTGGAAGTTGACCCACTGCGTGATCAGACGCAACAGTAGGTGAGTCGAGGTTGGGGGTTTTTTTGCAGTTTGTTCCTGATATGCTTAAACGAGGGATCGATGATTTGCACCTCAGCCCTGTGGAGTGAGAAGGGGAAAAAACAACGGCACGGAGTCGGGACGGCCTGATCAGACCATCCTGATGCCATGAGAGAGTGCTGGAGCCATCAGACAGTGGAAAGTCCACCCGTGGCCTGTAGCAACCCGTTTGCTCCCGGACTTTCCGAGGTGTCTTTTAACTCCGCTTGTGTGGTGGAGCAAACCGGGTTGCCGATGGCTGCAGGGCGCTTCCCAGATGTTGTCTGATTGTTCTCCTTTAATCCACCCGGCATTCACACATACGTTGGGGCTAATTGTGCATGTGATCACAGCCTAAGAATGTGAAAAATGCCTTTCTTCAAGTATACAGTGGCAGGGGACTACTTGTGGGGGGCTGTACATGCCTCCTTCGCCCCCTCTGGCACCACCTGGCATCAGCAATTTCTATGACATTTAGGTTGTGCACCAATGTCAGAGGAAAAGGAACAAGAAATGTTTTTAAATGTGTGAAATTGGGGGATTTGTCTTTAAATTTGGTTACATCAAATTTGGTAAAAGCTTCTAAGCGAACACAAGAGCTATTCGGCATCCCTCCCAGATAGGATTAAAAGGCCATCTGGTCATGCATTCTTTATTAGTGGCCACTGGATGTCTTTTGGGAACCTCACAAAGAGTGTGCTGCCGTTGTGACGGCCGTTCAGCCTCGAATTACGCTGCCTCTCAAAGAGTTCTTTTGCACTGTCACGACCAATAGCAACTGGCAGACTTATCCTCTGTAAACTTAACTAATTCTGTGTTATTTTGGAGAGTCTCGTTCACATCTGGGTTTTGAACCAAAACTGGCTGTACACACTGGCCTCCCTCATTAATTATTTTAAGTGGCATGACATTTTGTTTTGCCGAGGTTGCATTTTGCTGTCGTTCCGTAACCTTTATCACTGGACAACACACGCAGCGGAACTGGGAACTGGCGTATTGATCTGCTACCAAATGAGAGCTCTAAAGATACTTGTGATGCCATTTCAGGCAGGGTGTGGGGGGTCAGTCTGTACTGCATTGGCACCGTGTGCCTGCTTGTGAAACTGGATGAAATGTCGGTTCGATGGCGAAAGCAAAATAGAAGCAAAGTTGCACGCACGTGCCGTTGAGATGTTCCGAAGTGCCGGTCAAAGGACCGCATGCAGTACGGTCTCCTGACTGACAAAGAGTGGATTTTCTCCCCCCTCGCAGTTGTTTCTTGAGCGCGAACGCGCCGCTCAGCTGGCAGAGAGCAAAACTGATGAGCTGATTAAAGAAGCTCCCACTGCACAACACGACAAGAGCGGCGAGTGGCAGGAGACAAGTGGGGAGATCCAGTGGGTTTCTGCGGAAAAGCCAGAGAACGCAGAGGAGAAGGATAAGAAGGAAGAAGATGAAGAAGAACTTGATCTCAATAAAGGTAGGAGTGAGCAGGCAGAGCGGGGGGACGGCAAGGAGGCACCTGGATTCGCCTCCTAGAGCACTTTCTCCCTGCCTCATTTATCCGGTGCTCCAAAACACAGTTGGGTTAAGGATCGTCACATTTTCTTGTTCTTCCGTTACTGGCCTCCAGTTTTCTTTCCTGAAAGTGATGTCTGCATCTATGGAGTACAGCAAACCATGCTCTGTTAAGTTTATTCAGAATGACAAACTGTCTTTCTCTACCCCTGCTCTCTGTTATGCAGTTCGTTTTGGGGGGGAGGTTGTCCCCCTTTCTCCTGGCTGAAATCTTGTGTGAGCTTTCACTGCCCTTTAACGCTTTTTTTTAGCTCCCACCTCATCTTCTAGTCTTGCAGCCATCAATTCCTCTCTGTTTAGATTTTCCCCCTCCTGCTTGTCTGTCCCCTCCCCCAACACGTTTCACTGTTCTGCATAAATGGGGGCTATGCCTGAAGCAGATTTTTTTTTAGTAAATGTGGGAAGTTCGTCAGAGCTACCTGGCTTGTTTGACAGAAGTTCCAGAAGTGTAGCTGTCTTAGTGCATTGCAGCCAAAACTGCAGAAGTGGCACCTTTAACACAAAGGGATTTAAAAGATGCACCACAGTAGGAAAGGGTAGAAGTGGACCGTTAAATGAAGTAAATAAAACGTGTTAGTCTTTAAGGTGTCGTGGAGACTCTTCATTGGTGCTTTGTAAGCGTTTGTTCGGCTCCAGGTATAACTCAGCTGAGTGGCATCAAACAATAAACGCTAATCTTAGGATATGTTCATTTCTGAAGTCTGTACATTTGTGTAAGATGCTGTTTGTTTTCAGCTCTTCAGCATGCTGGGAAGCACATGGAAGACTGCATTGTGGCCTCGTATACAGCACTGCTTCTGGGCTGCCTCTGCCAGGAGAGTCCAGTAAGAAAGCCGTTAATTGCATTACTTTTAAATGGGTCTAACTTGCAAAGAGAAAAGTAGATCTTTCTGAAATCATGAAGTGGTTTCTTGGGATTTTACCATTCAGAAGTATGTGCTAAAGTGTAGCAAGAGCTTCAGAAACCATTCAGAAATCAGATGGTGGCTGTATAGTTAACATTATCTCAGACTTCACTGGTGGAGGGGGTTGTCCAAACAATCAGGTAATCAGCTATGGGTATTGCATGATCGGTTAGACTGCTGTGATTTTTCAGAGTCTGTCTTACTGTTGATAATGTAGCAAGGTTTTAGAATAATTTAGAATAGATAATTTAGAATAGATAAGGTTTTAGAATAATTTAGAATAGATCATTTAGAATAGATAAATTTGCATATTCTTGCATTCTAAACAGAAGCAAGTTTCTAGAACACTTTTTAAGAAATTTCAACAGATATGACAGCAGTAGAGTTAGCAAATCAGAGGATGGAAATAATGCTGAGAGCTATTTCCAGTGGACAGTTTTGCCGGTACTTGCCACTCATTCTTCCACTCTTAAAAACACAGACACACTCAACTGTGATGTGTGGTGCGATTGCCAGTCATAAAAGATGTCTTTGTTTTCCATAGGTGAAGATTAGGTGCAACTGCAGAGGGGAGAGGAAAGTCCCCAGTGTTTCAGTTAAGGCCATGGCTTTGCTTTCAACTCTTGCGAGAACTGTGACTTGGGGAAAATTTAAAGTTTAAGAAAAACCAAGTCAGTCTTGGTGGCTAGGTAGCATTGTTGTATCAAAACAGCATAGAACTTTCAGATAGGGTTTTTTTTAGTGTTATCAGTAGGCAGGAGATACATCCTGTTCCAAATACGAAGAATTAAATGCCTTCATCATGTGTATCTAGTAGCTTTTATTGTAGTTTTTGAAATTTCCCAATTCACAACTTATTTCCTCAGATCAATGTCACTACTGTGAGGACATACCTACCTGAAGGGGACTTCTCAATCATGACAGAAATGCTCAAAAAGTTCCTCAGTTTCATGAACCTTATTGTAAGTAATCTATAAAAGGCCCCAATGGTTTTCCGGTCTGGCTTTAGAAGCATTTTACTTTAAATCAATTTAGGCGATGTGAGGCTAGTGTACCTGTCATATGGGCGATGGAGAAGCTCTGGGAAGACAGCTCCCTTTTACTTCTGCTCCTGTTCAGAACAGGGACAGGACTGGAGCTGATGGGGAGCCGGGCATTTCCCTCCCTTTGCTTTGTGTAGATGGGAGTAACCCTACCCAATCCGCTCGGACCCCACCCCCAAAATTGCCCTTGTCCGTCAGAAGGGGCCAAGCCCGTGCAAGCTGTGTCGCAAGATCCTACTGGTGAATAACCATTTGTATACCGTATTTTTCGCTCCATAACACGCACCTGATCATAAGACGCACCTTGTTTTTAGAGGAGGAAAACAGGAAAAAATTAAACAGAAAGAAAGAGAGAGAGAGAGAGAGAAAGGAAGGAAGGAGGAGGAGAGAGAGAGAGAGAGAAAGGAAGAAAGAAAGAGAAAGACAGAAAAAAGGAAAGGAAGGAAGGAAGAAAGATAGAGAAAGGAAAGAAGAGAGAGGTCGGCATGCCATGCAAAGCCAGGCCTTTCTGTGCAAAGTAGCCACGAAGCTTAATCTGTGGGCGGGGCTTTCTGCTGCTGGCTGTCTTAAAGGGGAAAAGCACTGAAAGGGAAAGAGTACTTAGCCTGGTGGGGTTTTTCCTGCCGTTTCCCTTTTAAGTCTTCACAGCTCAGGCCCAGCAGGGAGGGGCAGGGAAGGCTGGGATGCCAGCCTGAATGGCGTTCCCCTGTGTTCCTGCTGAAGAAAGAGCCCTGTTACTGGTAAGAAAAGCTCCACATTCGCTCCATAAGACACACACACTTTCCCCCCCCCACTTTTTTGGGGAGGAAAAGTGCGTCTTATGGAGCGAAAAATACGGTATATGCTTTTAACACAGATAGGTTCATGAAAGGTTATCTTATAAAATACAGGCTACCCAGTCGTAAATGGATTACTTTGGTTCTTAAGGGAAATGAAAGAGAGCTTTGTTTATGTTTGGTGTTACCATTTTGTGGGGAAATCCTTTAGCTGTGACATCCTGAAATCATTCGATAACTTTCCCTTCTTGCTTTCCCTCCTCTTTCTCTCCCCCGCCCCGTTTGTAGTGTGCTGTTGGAACTACAGGCCAGAAGTGTATCTCTAGGGTGATAGAGTACTTGGAACATTGCTAGATACTCCGGTTCAGCAACAGGCACTCGGATGCTGGAGCTACCCTTTAGAGGAAGGAGGAAGTCATGCAAGACAGTCTTGACAACGCAACAAGAGCGTTCACCAGTCTCTTCTGTGTTTGGATTTTTAAGGCGACCTGGTCTCTTAGCCACCCACACTCAGCATTTTCAGAAAGACAGTTACCACATCAATCTGCAACTATCAAAAATGAGGGCGGGGCGGGGGGGGCGGGATCTGAAGAAAGCAAATCAGGATTTCACGATGTTCATAATAATACAGTGCAGTATTTAAATATATCTGGCAGGGTTTACTCTCCCTCTTATTTTTTTCCCAGCTTTGTTTGTGACAACTTTAAAGGGGAAGAACTTGCTGCTGGTAGTGCGACTGCTGTTTACTGTTGAGCCACTGTTTTTTTCATGCCAGCCAGGTGCAAAGGCAGCTTTAGCTACTGAGGTATCAAGAAAACGTTCTAATAAAGATGCTCTGGGCAGCAGCATTGCTCGATTTGAGTTTAATTTGCTCTTGCTTTTTACAGAGAATTATTCCAAAATCGCTAAAAAAAAAAAGAAAGAAAGAAAATTTTTAAATACTTTTTTGTGATTTTAACTACTGTCTATATTTAAAAAATGTGTTGGAATCCAAAGAGGTTGAGGCTTGGATAGTTTATTTTTTATACTGTTTTGATTGAAAATTGGGTTGTTGGAAACCACTTCTCAGTTTTTGAAATTGTCGTGGCCTACGTACTGTAAACTAATAGACCATAACACTTCATAGCTGGAAGATGCATGCAGGAAAAAAAAGAGAGAAAATCCCCTCCCAGCTGGCCGCTGTGTCTATTTTTTTAAAAATGCAGTAAACCGTGAAACTTGCCCTGTTAAAAGGACAGTCTGAAGCAACATTCAGTGCCAGGGCGGTTTACACTGCATAGTAAGCAAAAACTTTTAAATGCCGTCTTGATTTGTTTCAAGGAAGAAACGTGGATTATTGTTATATTATAAGGAGAAATGTGGAGCTAAAACACCAATGGGGATTAATGTTTCCAGTAGACCTCTTTTCTCTTTCTTCTTTAGTATCGTGCAGGTAAATACATACAATACAAAGCCTTAAATAGCTGAATATAGCGAAGATTTTGTTCAGTGTGGGGGTCGTTCACAGCAAAGGATTGTGTTGGGAATTTAGTGAAATGAAACAACAACAAAAAAACAGAATCCCTGCAAAGTCCCATTTTTTGTTTTAAGACATTTTGAACATTTGTGACTTCTTGCACTCATCATTTTGATTGACAGAATTGCTCATGAATTTTATTAAGCTGGTCTTGAATATTCACAAAACTACTTCATAGGACATTTGCGTCACAGACACTTTTCACATTTACCTGTGTAGGTAGTTGCATCATGTTACTTCATTGAATTTGTAAAACTTGAAGCCATAAGAAAAAAAATATATTATTTCTGTGTATAATGAGAGGTGGGAGAAATAACAGAAAATCTAACCTGCTTTTTAGATCTTGTGTTCTCTCCATGTATAAAGTTACAAACTTGTGCTTTTGTATCAGTGCCAGCTGTAAATTTTTTTACATACAGTGGCTGCCTTCTATGTCTTCCTATTTTTGATAATGCAGATTGTTGGGAATTCTGTAAGGAAGTAACTGATTGGAAGCAAAAATTCTATATTGGTCCTGCTCCCCCCTCCCCCCAATTGCTTTTCTCTCATCACCTTCAAGAAATTTTTAGAAACCCCGAAAATTAGTATACCAGTGTAACTTAGAAAAGACGCTGAGGCCACGTTTGCCCTTAAAAGGAAGATCTTCCACATGAGAGGAAGAGCAAAGCTGTACTTGTAAATTATTTTTTTTTCGCGACGCAATGCCGGATTTACTTGGATATATTTTTGCCATTTAGTCTTAACAATTTAGAGCAGTGGATTTTTTCATTTTTTTAGTTGGGTCTCATATAGATTCGTTAGGCTTTTTTGTGTGTGTGCAATGGCAAAGGATGATTAAAAGATCGATGCAATGAGGAGGGTGGGAAATCGGGAACCACACTTCTTGGTTACACTGGTAATTATCTGAATGCGAATTGACTACCCTCTTGTGTTGAACAGCTTTTAATTAGCGAGCACTGAAACAGACAGGCTTTTTTTTTTGGTTCCGTCTTTAAGAGGGCTGGGGGAGACAGCAGCTGGCAAGCTGCCGCGTGTTTCTTCATTAAAACCCTCATCTAATTCTGCATTAAAGGGGTACTTGAGGCCAACCTTCAAATTTAAAAGTTTTAAAGTAACTTTTTTTCCACTGTAAATATGTGTAAATAAGCGCAATTGGAAACTAGAACAGTAGAGTACTTTTCTGAATCCAATCCTATTTTTATTTTATACAGTATTTCTCAGCTGTGATCTTTGGAGCAAAAGCCAACGGCAGGAATAATAGTTTGTACCAGTTTCATGAAGTATGTCTTTTGGTTTTTGTAAATAATTTTAACTCGAATAAAAATTGCTACTTTCAATACATAACATGCGTCGCTACATAACATAGTTGACGAGCCTTGTTCCTTGATACCGGCGACTACCCCTCAGTCTCTGAGACCAAATTTAGTGTGACTGCTGTCTTGAAATTATTTGAGCTGTCATGCAGTAAACTGAGACCCATTCTGTTGGTCACAGCAGTGTCTGTTCTATTGCTTTCCCGCAAGAATGCTAAAGGCAATAAAAGCCAGGACACAGATGTGTCTCTGTGGGGATGCGGCTGAAAATGGCCTCCCCATGCCCGTGAGCTCCACCCAGCCCACAGTCTAAAGAAGCGTTTAATTGCATAGGGCTTAGTAACGTTGGTCTCCATGAGGGAATGGCTGAGGTCTATGCAATGTAATAAATATTGCTAAACTTTTAAGTTTGGGCATTCGTTTCAGCAGAGCCATCCCCATGGAGTTGTAACATCTGCCTCCAGTGTTGGAGGGAATTCCATCTTCCTGTCACACTAGAAATCAATGTCGTTGCTACTCATTTCCTGCACAGAAACTAATACAGTAGTGCCAGTGCCCTCCTGTCAAGTTGTGGTCCATCAAGTAACCAACGTAGGCAGTGAAACCTAAGCACACAAATAATATAAACTGTAAGTCATCAGGGACAGCTTCAGTCATAAAGGCTCTGGAGAATTCTTGATTCTGCATTATACGTATGCCCTCTAGATTCTGGCTTCAGTTATAGGGCTTGAAATTTGAATGAAAAACAAAATGACTCCCTTTTCCTGGGCTTAGAAAGGGAAGGCAATCCTGGTGAACTAACCAGCAATTCTCTCTGGCAGAAGGTGAGTAAAAGTCAGTTCTCAGGTTCTGGGAATATTGTCCAATAAGGAAAGGGGGAGGGGGGAAGGCATGCTCAGGCCAGGTGTGTTGAAAGTAGTCTTCAACTGGTCATGTGAGGGGAAGCATCTTTTAATTCAAAATGGAGGCATGAGCCTAGATCTTTGTTAACCTTCAGTGCAATAGAATTGTTTTTGTGCCTGAGTGTACCTTCCTTAGTGGTCTTGGGCTAGGCAGTGGAGAAATGCCAGTTTTGGTGTAGTGGTTAAGAACGGTGGACTGTTATCTGGAGAACTGGTTTCGATTCCCCACTCCTCCACCTAAAGCCAGCTGGGTGACGTTGGGTCAGTCACAGTTATCTCAGAACTCTCTCAGCTCCACCTATTTCACAGGGTGTCTGTTGTAGGGGGAGGAAGGAAAGGTAATTGTAAGCTACTCCAAGACTCCTTTGGGTCGTCAAAGACAGAGTATAAAACCAGCTCCTCTTCTCTCTGGGTCTGCCTTGGTGTCCTGGTGAGTCTGAGACCAAGGGAGGTATATGTCCAATCCTGCCCTTCTCTGTACTAGCTAGAGCTGGTTTTACACAGTGGAAGCAGGAGCCTGCTTTTAGAACTGTCCACACAAGGCTTGTTGCTTTAGAAAAGAAATGGATATTCTTTATTGTTAAAAGAAATCTGTGCAGTGATAGGAAAGGCTGAATGGGCATTCTAGCTAACTTTCTAACTAGAAGATATGATATTCTGAAAACCCATTTTGTTCTCACATCATTAGAAAGAGCACGCACAAAGGCAAGGCAGGGAGGGAGGCATCTGGAAGGAGGAAGCCCCTGAGATTAGCATTCTGGGTAAACAGACCACTGCAGAACAGAAGAGAGGAAGGATACCGAGGGATCTGACCTGTCCGCCTTACTAGTTCTGCTGCCCCTTCTGAAGTACTGGTGTGCTTGGTGCAGAGATGTTGCATGGCCCTTTACCCTGCAGACTTCCAGAATTTGTGTTGGGAGATAGTTCAAAGCATGTATGACAGCCGCGTCCACTTCCCTTCCTTTCTGTTTCCTTTTACTGACTGAGCCACCCTAGTAATGTGTTTTCTTCTTTGCTGAAGAACTCTGGCTATCCCACCCTGTCACTGTACAATATTTTGGCTCTTGGCTCAGCCCAGGAACATGAGGGAAGGATCGGGAGCCCCCTTTAACTTAACATAAATGGCACTCAAGGTGTTTTGAAATTTAAAAGTAACAAAATATTTAACATAGAGGGGAAAGGTCACGTGAAATCGGGTAAAATTTCAGAGGTAACTTCAATAAATAAGGTACAATCAGTACATGCACAGAACTTTAGTTCTTATGTTTTAGGCTAATGAGAGTTTCTTAGGCTTTTCACAGTGACTTAAATCTTTATGTTGAGAGGTTTTTGTTCCAGTGTTTTCCCCCAAACATTCCAATACACTTTTTTTTAGTATTCTCTCACTCTTAATTTCCAGAAGGCTGGTACATTCTTTCCAGTACTACCCAGACCACTTCTCTCAAAACACCAGGACTCATCTTGAGTTTTTAATGGACTCTTAAGGTTTCTACAGGCAGTTTCTAACCACACCAGACCAGGGATCTCTGCACTCTTCAGAGTTAACTCCCTGTTTGACTAGGTAGGGAAATCCTCCTTTCACGAGAAGATCTATCCCCTTTCTTTGGCCCGAATGGGAGTCTTCACCAAACTTCCCAAATTTTCTTGCCAACTTTCCCCCAGTTCTCTGTGTAAAACTGTTCTTGGCTAAGGCTGCAATCAGATTCAGCTCAATCAAGGCAGAAATCTGACTGACTCCTCAGCATGCAGCTTTCAAGTCTTTCTCTGCTCAGCTGATACTAACCAATCAGATTGCTCGGAGCAGCCTGTCACTCAAGGCACTCTGTTTCTGTGAAGAATTAACCCTTCACAGCCCTTCAGGTGTTTGTAGGGCGCTTCTAAGTTTTTAAAAAGCACAGTCCGTCACAGCGTGCTTTGGAATTTTCTTGTAACTAGCAAATGATCTCCAGACAAGGATGGAAAAAGGAAGATCAACAAAACAGAAGCATAGATTCAGTTGAGTAGCTGTGTTGGTCTGAAGCAGCAGAACAAAGGTTGAGTCCAGTGGCACCTTTTAAGACCAACAAGGTTTTATTCAAGGTATAAGCTTTCGTGCACAAGCACACTTCTTCAGATACATTCTGTTGGTCTTAAATATGCCACTGAACTCAAAAGTACTTCCTTTTATCTGTTCAAACCCGACTGCTCAGCAATTTCATTGAGTGCCCATGGTTCAGTGTGCAGACTAATCTGGGAGAACTGGGTTTGATTCCCCACTCCTCCACTTGCAGCTGCTGGATGACCTTGGGCAAGCCACCTCTTAGTAACGGTTCCTTTGGGGCAAATAGCTTGACAGTCTCCTCTCAGCCACTCTCTGACACAGAACTGCTCTGTTATTTCTGCAACCCAGGGCTAGAATGAAAGAAAGATGGTGTAAGCAGCTCTGGGCATAGTCTGACTACGGGAAGCTAGGGGACAGAGAGTTGTGCATAGGAGGGTGCAGAACTGGCACATGAATGATTTGTTAAAAGCACATTAAAAGCACATTTTAACTGTGCATGCATCCCCACATCCAGGATGCATGCACAGCGTGCCCCTTCTCTTGCAGGGCAGGTTTAGATTTCCAACCATAATGTCTGAAAAATGGCTGACATTTAAGCGCAGTATTACCTTTCTTCCCCCTTTCCTTGTGTCCCCATTGCTGGGTGAATGCTTTAGCCCCTTCCTCCCAGGATGGGGGGGGGGGGGCGGGGGAGGTCTTAAGAGTGCTGAGAGTCAGGCCAGAAGATCTCAGCAGCTGGAGATCTATGCACACAATCTGGAGCAACTCGACTGTGAACAGTTGGGAAGCCTGGATGTGGTTGTGGGAAGGGTGGATAAAACCTATCATTCCCCATCATGGCCTGTCATGTCGCTTGTATGTGCATTAAGGTGTGGAGAAGGGAAGAAAAAGCGACCCGTATGGATTTCCCTAGGCCAGTGGTGGCGAACCTCTGGCACTCGTGGGCACGTGCCTCTCTGTGGGCACGTGCACCGTTGCCCCAACACACACGCCTGGTCGGCCAACGGTCCAGGGACAGGGTCTGCATGCTCCCACTTTGGGCTACTCCACCAGAGTGGGGCCGCCTCCTCTACGTGGGGCCGGAGGAGCAGAAGCCAGCGCAGGCTTCCCCTTGCCCATCGTTTCCCCCCTGCCCCAAAATTGGGTAACAGGCTCCACCAGACAATGAGGGGAGGTGGCGAAGGCAGAGGAAGGGGGTGTGACGGAATTAAAGATTCCAGCAGCGTGTTAACTAGGAACACTGCGGAGTCACATGACTGAGTGAGGAGGGGGCCACTTGGCTCGGAACACCCAGTGACTGACACTTAACGGGCCACAACGGACAGTTTGGGTCTGACAGTTGAGGGAGAGAGTGGAGAGTGCGAGTCTGGGAGGGAACAGTCTCTGGGTAGCTCTGAGGATTCGGAGTGTCTCTCTGTAGCTCTGTGTGAGCAGCCCAAAATACCAGTTAAAGCGGATAACTGGGTGCTGGATAGTCTGGTTCACGGGACAGTGAACAGACTAGTAAAATCAGACCACATAAGCGGTCACAAACCTAAAATACATCACTCCTGAGGAACCTGAGATAGGAGGTTAAGGGAGGGCTGAGGCAAAGACTGGCAGAGTCTGGACAGCTGGGACTTAAGGGCCAGGAAACCAAAGCCAAAAGCCTAACCCCTAAGCAGGACAGGAGAGTGTACTGAGGAAGGTGTTGAGTGAGCTTATGTACGGTTAAGGAAACAGCAAACAATACAGCAAACTGCCTAAGTGTAAATCGAAGCCAAACGTGCCAGCCTACACAGAAACAAAGTGTCCACTGTATATACATCCTCCATCCCCTGTTTGATTCTGGAAATAAAGCGCTGTTGTGTTTTGAACCGAAAAGCCTGAGTGCCCGACTCTTAAAAATAAGGACAAAGATATCCAGCAGTAGTCCTCAACTTATGTATAAAGCAATTTAAAACAAACCCCGAAGAGACGAGTAAGGCTGTTTTTATATCTGACTTTCCCGCTGGAATCATTCTAGTTCCAAAAAAACCTGCCCACACCTCTGTGCGGTGTGAAACCATGCTGCTACTGAAATGTCCACATCTACTAATTGCCCTCCTGTGGTCAAGCTAGTATTCAACCGGCTTGATTCTGCTTTAAACAATTGCTTTTGATTAGTGAACTTAGACCCCCTGGAGTGAAATTTCACACCACTGTGAAATCAGCAAAGGAACAGACAGCAGTCAAACTACTTTAGAGGGGAGGTGTAAACTGACCCTAAGAGTGAGGAGGGAGCTGGTCAGAACACTAAAGTCGAGCCTGATCAGTCTCCTCAGAGAACGCCACAAAACGGCAGAATAGAAGGCCGCGCATCATAGGGGGCTTCTCCCTCTAGGAAACCGGGATGGGGGGCGGGAGGAGAAAGAAAAATGAGGGGAGGAGGGAACGAGAGCCAAGCGAAGGTGGGAGAGAGAGACCCAGATGCGGAGAGGAGAGAGAAACGAGAGGAGAAGCCTGTGCACCAAATGGGCAGGGAAGAGAGCCGAGGGGAGAAAAGGGAAGGTCCTGCCAGGAGAGGCAACGAGAGCTCCAGCTGAGGCTGCCGCCCACCCTCCCGCTAAGGAGAGGCAGCTGCTGCAGCCACCAAGCAAAGTGCCTCTGCGGCGGCTCCTTCCCCCCCCCCCCCAGGCGGAGGCTTCCAGGCCACCCACACCACACCTCGGTTTCCCCTCTCCGCCACACTCATTGGCCCCGGCCAGGGACACTGGCTTGCCGGGGCACTTCTTGACTTTCTGCCTCTTGCCAGAGTCTTTGGCCGCAGTGGGTACTCTTTCTCTCTTGCCCCTCAGGGCGCGCTTTCTCGGGAGCAAGTATTCAGGTCAAATTGCTGTGTTGGCGCTTGGCGATAAATAAGTGGGTTGCAGTTTGGGCGCTCAATCTCTAAAAGGTTCGCCATCACTGCCCTAGGCAGCTGGGTGCTATGCCTGCGCATGTGGAAAATGGTGGTGCGCATCAATTTTAGCACAGTTTTACCCCATCTTTTCTCAAAGGAACTCAAGGCAGTATACATGGTCCTCCTCCCCTCCATTTTACCCTCCCAACGACCCTGCAATGTAGGTTAGGGTGAGAGAGTCTGGCTGGCCCAAGATCACTCGGCAAGCTTCCATTGGCAGAATGGGGATTTGAAGCTGAGTCTCCAGATCCTATTCCGGCCTTCTATATACCACTATACCGCACTGGCTGCCAATTTATATAGCACTTCAAAGTGCCAAAGACTTCCACGCTATTTCCTGGAAACGCAACCCTGTGATAGGAGAGAGTGGTTCACCAAACGTCACCGAGTGAGAACTGAGATTTGAATCAAGGACCTACTAACCCAATCTGGACCTACTAACTAACTAATCTGGAAGTAGCAGCTCTTTTTTTCTTTTGAGGTTTGAACTGTTGGCTGTGTATGTTTCATTCTTTTCTTAAAAAAAATAATTTTAAGTTCCTCTCCTTTAAACCACATTTGGGAGGTTTTCACAGGCTCTGCTCTCTTTCTCCCTCTCTCCAATACTTGCCGGTTATTTCCAAAAAGACGCTGACGGCGGCACAGTGCTCAGAAGGAAAGGATAAGCACTTCCAGCAAATCCACTTAACCGGAACGCTGTCTGGGAAGTGCCACCTTCAGCAGTTATGCAGGACCTTTTATTATTTTAATAGGGGACCAAGAGAGAGAGAGCAGAGCTCCTCTAAATCATCTCATTTATTTTTATAATACCAGCTGAGGCTGTCCCAAATTTCTAGAAGGCAAAGAATGGTTTTGGCGACGGCTTAATATCTGGATTGGGTGTCATTAACGCAACAAGTCATTCAGGGATAAATAATGGATTTTATGCATCTGCTTTGGAGAATTTTGTTTTGGGAAACCGAATGCACTTTTGGTTTCTTATTCCGGTACCGTGTTTCCCCTTCAGTGTTCAAACCATTATCCCAAGCTCCGGTGCGCTCCTGCTATTAAAGTCAGCGTTAGTGATGGGTGAAACAGAACCTCAATTTGGAATCCGGCTTGGTAACCCAAACTGCCCCCCCCCCCAAATACCAGCAACTAGCCCATTCTCCCCCTGAGCATCAGAAAATTCAGTAGCACTCTTGATTACATCATCTGGAGGACCACAAGTTTCAAAACAAAACCGTATCCCCTTTGCTGCTAGTGCTGCAGCAGTGGTCAGGAGGAGGGAACAATTCCCTCCCAACCCCGCATCTTGGACTCTCTACCACGTCCCCAGAGTGCCCCAAAATCTCATGCCCTGGAAAATGCATTTCCCAAGGTTCCTGGAACTTCTGATGAAGCTGATATAAGGCACCAGGAGAGAAGGCAAAAGCGTGACTGACTGACTGCTGCCACAGTTGCCATATTCGAACCATAGGCATATAAACTCCTGCAACAACTCCAGTTTGAATGGAGGGCACTGTAATACTGGCTACGGCTCACTGGGAAAGCACACACGTTGCATGCAGAAGGCCACAAGATCGATGGCAATTCCTGCCAATTGCAAGTTAAAGGATCTCCAGTGTCAAAACTGGAAAAGTATCTAAGACCTTAAGAGGGCCAGCTGGAGCTGATCAACCCATCTCTGACTCTACGATGCCGTGTTCTTCAGAACTGCCTGACCGTCTGTCTCTCACAGGGACCAGGCCAAAGGACTCTGGAAACCCACAAATGGCGGAAAGGTAATCATCATTGTTTGTCCCCAGGTTAATTATTACGCAGGTTATAAACTGGTGAGACAACAAGCTACCTCGGTTCTTCTTTGGTAAGCTTGATGGTATAGCTTCTGCATCCTAGCATGGGAAATCCTAGCATGCTTGGAAGACAGGCATGGATTAAATAGGCTGAACCTTCCCTGATTTTTTTTTGGGGTGGGGGCATCTATGGCTTTTTGTATGAACAGACCCACATTATTATTTTTATTTATAGCCTATCTTTCTCACTGAGATGCAAGGCAGATTAAAAGTACGATAAAAAAAGTCTTCTGCCTATCAGTAAATGGATTACACGATCACATTTGAATGTAGCATCCAAGATTCCTAACAGGACAAAATAATGCAGTTGAGCTGGGATTGGGGGGGGGGGGGGGGGAGAACACCGCATGCAAACGTATGCAATGCAACAAGACAATCTTTTCCAAGCAGTAACTTAATCCTCCAAATATTTTACGAGAGCCACTCCTGTGATACATGTTTGATTTGAAAGAGCAGCTTCAAATAGCTGGGGATTTTGGAGTGCTTTTCTTCTTCCTCTTCTGCACAAGAACAGACAAAATTAAATCTGATAGAGCCACTGAAAGAATCTGATTATTTAAGAGTTGCAGGGCGGGGCTTTTCTTGCATAATGAATGTGTTGTTCATTAATGTGAAGGCCAAGCTAGAACCTTCTCATGGGCATTTTGGGCACGTAGAAAGAAGTTCAGAGTCCAGTGGTACTTTTAAGACCAAAGTTTTATTTAAGCTTTCTCTTACCAACTGTTCGCAGTACAGATACATGGGAGTGTCATAAGAACATAAGAGAAGCCAATGTTGGATCAGGCCAGTGGCCCATCCAGTCCAGCACTCTGTCACACAGTGGCCAAAAATACCAGGGGCCCTCAGGAGGTCCAGCAGTGGGGCCAGGACACTAGAAGCCCTCCCACTGTTGCCCCCCCCCCAAAAAAGCACCAAGAATACAGAGCATCACTTGCCCCAGACTGAGAGTTCCTATCTATACCTCGTGGCTAATAACCACTGATGGACCTCTGCTCCATGTTTGATCTAATTCCTTCTTGAAGCCGTCCATGCTTGTAGCCGCCACCAGCACCCGTGGCAGTGAATTCCACGTGTTAATCACTCTTTGGGTGAAGAAGTACTTCCTTTTATCTGTTCTAACCCGACTGCTCAGCAATTTCATGGAGTGCCCACGAGTTCTTGTATTGTGAGAAAGGGAGAAAAGGACTTCTTTCTCTACCTCTTCTATCCCATGCATAATCCCGTAAACCTCGATCATGTCACCCCTCAGCCGTTCTTTCTCCAAGCTAAAGAACCCCAAGCGCTTCAACCTTTCTTCATAGGGGAAGTGTTCCAACCCTTTTATCATTCTAGTTGCCCTTTTCTGCACTTTCTCCAATGCTATAATATCTTTTTTGAGGTGTGGCGACCAGAGCTGTACACAGTACTCAAAATGAGGTTGCACCATCGATTTATACAGGGGCATTATTATATTAGTGTCTCTAGGGTCTAGTGATTAATTTTTAGAAGAACAGAGGTCAGGGCTTGCCTAGCAACATCACCTTACAATCTAGAAGTCCTCTCCTATTTACTACGAAGCCAGTGTTGGATCAGGCCAGTGGCCCATCCGGTCCAACACTGTGTCACAGTGGCCAAAAACACCAGATGCCCTCAGGAGGTCCAGCAGTGGGGCCAGGACATGAGAAGCCCTCCCACTGTGTCCCCCCCCCCCCCCCAAGCACCAAGAATATAGAGCATCACTTGCCCCAGACTGAGAGTTCCTATCTGTACCTTGTGGCTGATAACCACTGACCGGAGTTCTCCATGTCTACTCTGCCTTTCCTCCACGAAGCACAGGACAGAGCACAGGGTTCACTCCTGCTCCGTTTTGTCCGGACAGCCACCCTGTGACACAAGCGAGTCTCTTGAGCGGCCCAAACCACAGACATAAAATGTCTCATCATCTCCGATGAGGTTTGTTTTCTCCCACAGAAACCTATGCTGGAATAAGAGGTCAGGGTGTCTCAAGACTCCCGATTCCCCCCCCCCTTGACAGCAGACTGACCGCAGTTACTCTTTACCTAGCACTCTTACAGCGACAAATGCGGCATGCTGGCCAACCCTTCATTTCAGAGCTGCTGTTCCCAGCTACTGCTCGGTGAGCTCCCTCCGTTAAAAAGGCCGATCTTATTTTGGGCAGCGTGATCGGCACTCTTGACGCCATAGCTACAGACAGACAAGTGTGTCCCATGCCTCCCCCCCCCCCCCCCATGTCACAATCTTTTAACCCAGATAGGATCCAATCTTTTTGCAGGGAGCCAGTTTGGCGTAGTGGTTACGTGCGCGGAATCTGGGAGAACCGGGTTTGAGTCCCCCACGCCTCCACTTGCAGCTGCTGGATGACCTTGGGCAAGCCATAGCTCGGTCAGAGCTGTCATTGAAAGAGCAGTTCTGGAAGGAGCTCTCTCAGCTCCACCCACCTCGCGGGCTCTCTGCTGAGGGGAAGGGAAGGGAAAGGCGTTTGTAAGCCGCTCTGAGACTCCGAGCGAGTGAAGGGCGGGGTATAAATCCAACCTCTTCTCTTCTGCTACACCGATGAGCCTCAAACCCCGCCAGAGTTGCTACCCGGTTATATCGCCTGCGCCCCGCTTTTCCCCGACAGCCCCCTTCTCGCAAGGCGGCGGCGAAGCAGAGTCCTGCTCTCTTCGGCGAGCCTGACGAAGGGGACCGGTCAGTTCAGCGGACTGGAGACGCGCCGGCGGCTGGGGCGTGACTTCGGCGCCCGGCCGCCCCTTGCAAGAGCTGGCTCAGCGTGGCGATGTAGATCTTGGCCAGCTGCAGGGTCTCCGCCTTGGAGAGCCTCCTGTGGCCCCGCAGCGCGGGGAGGACGCTCCGCAGGCGGTCGAAGGCCACGTTGAGCACCAGCATGCGCCTCCTCTCGCGGGCGTTGGCGGCCGAGCGCCGCTGCCGGATCCAGGCGCCGTCGGGCCGGGCCCAGGCGCCCCACGCTCTCCTTCGCAGCGCCTCCCGGGCGGGCTGCTTGCGCGCCACGCCGGCCCGATCCAGCCGAGCCTGTGGATCAGGCGCCGTGCGTAACGTCCCCGCCGGCGGTTGCAAGAGCGCTGCGTTCCCGCCCTTGCCCGCCTCCTTTTGCGGCGAGGCCGGCCGCCGGCGGAGAACGAAGCCCAGTGGCCGTGGCGCGGGTCCGGCCGCGTTCATGGCCGCTCCGATTGGGCGCGAGAACCGGGCAGCCCGGCATCCAGTCCAGTCCTCCCCTTTGCCGGGACGAGGACACGTGCGAACCGGCTGCAGCAGACAGGCTGGGGTGTTTATATCGCCTCGGGGGTGGGGGAGACACGTGGAGAAGCTCCCTGGGCGGCGAGAAGGGCGTGGAAGAAAGCCCGCCCGGGCTCAAAGCTGTAAGGCTGTGCCCAGTTTTGTCACGGGGGGGGTGGGGGGAGAGAGAAAAGGAAGCAATGACAGAGGGAGGAGAGTCCGTTCAGCAAATCCATTCAATTCGGATTAGTCTCTCTCGAGTGATCCCCTGAAGCGCGCCCCCAGGAATCAAAGCGGCGTTAATCCTCTCATCTAAAACGTGATCAGATCAGGTCGGCTCCCCTTCCTTCCTTCCTTCCTTCCTTTCTTTCTTTTTCTCTGCCTGGAAGGGGGGCAGGCAGGTTGTGAGTTTGCAGAAGGGAACGCCTTTAAGACCCACTTGGGGAAAAGGGATTTTGTTTTAAATTTTATTTTATTTACAAAAATCCAACCACGAATGGCCTTTTGATTTGCCGAAATAGAAACCCAGCAAGACCTCCTCCGCCGGCCGTTTCTATTAAGTCGTTAGAATGCCAAATGTGGCTGCAGGCGGGAAGAGGTCAGGGACACACCCCTGGTGTGGGTTGGGGGCTCTGAGCTGACGCTTCTGTTTCCGGTGGCTCCCCTGGTCTACTGAAGAAAATGTGGAAGTTACCATGCCCAGATCCCAAGCGGCTAGATCCATCCTGGCTCTCACAGGCCCATTCTGCATCTAGCATTCCCTCCATTGTGTCACCAGACTCACACTGGAACAGAAACAGATGCGGCTCAAAACCACATTCAAATACCCCCGGGGCCAACGCCCTACTGACTGCAGAGTCACCCCTGAAGGGCCATAAAACTGCCATAATTCTATGCGGACAGTACCATAAAACCGAGAGATCAAAGGGGTGTGAAAGCAGCATGCAGTCTGGACACTGCCATATTATCCGACAACCAACCTGAAAGTGACAGGCAGTTGTGGAGGTGTCCCAAGGTAGGTTTGGTAAAACAGCAGAGCCAATGCTAGATGCGGAATGGGCCACCTTGTTGCTGCAGCCCTTAGCCTATGGATTTGTTATATGGTGTAGTGAGCAGTGTGGACTAGTGGCTAGAGTATCTGGCTAGGATCTGAGAGGCTCGGGTTCAAATCTCTGCTGCTGTAGAAGCTTGCTGGGTGACCTTGAGTCAGTTATGGCCTCCATTTAACCTACTTTACAGGGCCGTTGTTATGAGAATAAAATGGAGGCGGGAATGATGATGTAAGTTGCTTTGGGTCCTCATTGAGGAGAAAAGAAGAATATAGATATATAAATAAAATTCTGGATGCTAGATGCTCCATTTCTGTCTCTGAAGACTCTTACAGTCAGGGGTCCGTTGGGGCCAGAGCTCAGGACTGGCCAGGAGGGCAGCCACGGGCTGAATCAGATTCTCTAATCTGATTCATCTCGCCGCCGAATTGCTGCTGAAATTCGGCGGCAATTTTAAAAGCCACTGGAGGGGAGGGGGTTTGAGGGAGAGGCTCCAAACTTGCAGGGTAGCTGCTGGGGCCTCTCCTCGAAATGTCCACCAAGTTTCGAGAAGATTGGACTAGGGGGTCCAATTCTACAGGCCCCCAAACAGGTTGCCCCCATTCCCTCCATTGTTTTCTATGGTAGGAAAAAAGTTAACATTTTTCCCTCCATAGAGAACAATGGAGGGATGGGACAATCTGTTTGGGGGCCCATAGAACTGGACTCCCTGTTGGGGAGGAAGGGGCCCACCTAACCCCTCCCACTGTCTAAAGACACTTGACGGGCACCAGGAAAGCTGTTGGTGGACATCATGTTAATCTGCCGCTCTCTGCCTTGCCCATCAGAGGCACCCACCGAATCAGGAATCCCACGTGTTTCTGAATGCCTCGGTGGGTTCCAGTTGACTTTCCATCTAGGCAGCAGCGCTGCTCCCTCTAAGCTGTGGAGTCTTGTGAGCAAAAGTTCTACTTTGTGAGCTGCTGGCGCTAAAGTTGTGAGCGAGTGATTTGGCCACTGCGTAAATTAGTTTGCTCTGGGGCCATCCTTCCTGAGCTAAGGCAAAAAACGTGTGAGCCGGAGGCTAAAAAACTGAGAGCTAGCTCACATCAACTCAGCTTAGAGGGAAGACTGCTAGGCAGTGCTCAGAATCGGAACTGTTTCGCAGGGACAGGCAGAGCCATATCTGTCTCTTGCTTTCAGCATGCCTTCCACCCCCACCTTTCAGTTCTGAAGAGGTCTTCTAAGCGCTTTATGCTTTGACTGTCTCCTTGTATTTTTTAAAAAACAAAAAGAAGGCTGTTTATCAGGTTCTGCATCACAATTGCAGGGGCAGCGGGGGGGGAGGGGGGGGGACAGAGAGCAGAAGAAAAGGAGGAAGAGACTTTGGGATTCTGTTTTCTTTCTCCTGTGGTTTGTTGTAATACCAGAATGCTGCAGAAATCACAAGTCTCTCCAGGAGGCAGCGTTAATGAAAGGTCATCCCAGGACCTAGTTTCATATTAGCTTTGAAAAGGGTTTTTTTTTTTTAACTCTCTTGGATCACTTTCAAACGCCTATTAAAAATTAACAGCTCAGCGGGATCCAGCGCCAGTGCCTCTGAGCCTCTTCCGTTAGTGGGGGCATTTAAGAAAAGGGGCAGGGACCCTGGCTGTGGGGGGGGAGGGGGTCCCTGCCAATATTCCCTCTAAGCTGTGGAGTCTTGTGTGCAAGAATTCTGCTTTGTAAGTTACTGGCATTAAAGTTGTGAGCGAGCGAGTTGGCTGCGGCATACCTTAGTTTGCTCTGGAGCCATCCTTCCTGAGCTAAAGCAAAAATGTGTGAGCCGGAGACTAAAAAAACTGTGAGCTAGCTCACACTGACTCAGCTTAGACTGCAGGCAGTCCAGTCTGTTTTTAGAAGTCTGGCGAGTTTTCTTTGCAGTGAAACATAGGAGCTGCCTTGCTGGATTAGACCAGAGTTGCTTCCACGTGGAGGTTTCTCACTGCCTTTAGTTCCAAACTGGAGTATTTGTGTGTGTACACATGCGCACATCAGAGAGAGAGAGAGAGCGCATCCACACAGCGTAGTTCTTTTATTCTCCTCTTTCCATGTCTCCCCCGTACTCATGCTCTTTCCCTAACCCACTTTGCTGTGATATTTTGGTGGATCCGCACAGTTCAAAAGATACGGTCTCGCCATCTGGACAGGAAAGTGCACATTTTCAAAGGGCCCGCCCACATTTTCTTGCCATCAGATGCTTGCGGCCAGCATTTTCCCTAGGGATGCCAGCTCTGGGTTGGGAAATACCTGGAGATTTGGGAAGGGCAAGGTTTGGGGAGCGGAGGGACCTCAGTGGGGGACAAGGCCCACAGAGTCCACCTTCCAAAGCGGCCATTTTCTCCGGGGGACCTGATCTCTGTTGCCTGGAGATCAGTCATAATAGTGGGAGATCTCCAGCCACCGCCTGGAGGTTGGCAACCCTAATTTTCCCAGCTGCACCCGCAAAGGGTTTTAAATTAAAACCAGTTACTGCTACAATTGCCCTGCCTTAGATAGCCCAGGCTAGCCTGATCTCGTCAGATCTGGGAAAGCTGAGTGGGGTCAGCCCTGGCTTGCCTTTGGATGGGAGACCACCAAGGAAGCCCAGGGTCATGATGTAGAGGCAGGCAATGGCCAACCACCTCTGAACATCTCTTGCCTTGAAAACTCCATGGGGTCACCATAACTCCAACGTGACTTGATGGCAAAAAGAAAAACGGGGAAAAGCAAAAGAAACCTACTGTAGCAGAGGTGTCAAACTCATTTGTTGTGAGGGCCAGATCTGACATAAATGTCACTTTGTCAGGCCAGGCCGTGTGTGCCATAAAATGTAACGCCAGGTATGGGGGATATAAATGTTATAAAGGACACAGGCAAACTCAATTAAGGATATTGTATTTTACTCAAAATACAAACATGCAGGGGTCATTTCGTAGAAAAAGAGGTGCAGGAGCTCATTAGCATAACTCATTTGCATAACTCATTTGCATATGCCACACCCCCTAACATACCGGAAGTGTGTCAGAAGGCAACACCCACCCCTCAGGTTCCACTCCACAGGTGTGTGAAACTGACCTGCTCTTCCTCCATTCCCTTCCCCATCCAATACTTTGTGCAATAAAAATAAGCGTAAAGAACACACCCTCATTCTCTTCCTGCTCCCTTGAAACCACCAGGTTTCAAGTAGACTTGAGATACCCAGGACATGTGAATCACCCATCCCTTCCCCTTCCCCTCCCCACAACAAGACACCCTGTGAGGAAGGTGGGGCTGAGAGAGGTCTTTTGAGAACTGCTCATGAGAGAACAGCTCTGAGAGAACTTGTGACTGGCCCAAGGTCACACCAGCAGCTGCATGTGGAGGAGTGGGGAATCAAACCCGGTTCTCCCAGATTAGGGTCCAACTCCTGACCACTACACCAAACTGATGGGGTGGAAGCTGCTGAAGGGTTGGTGAAATTTCTCCAGTACTTATGTGCCATGTGCCCAGATAAAAAATGGTAGACTTAGAAAATTTATATGCCACGTTGAGCAAGTCTCTGGTAAAGCAGCACACAGTCATAAAAGGAACAATGATAAAATTATCAATATTAAAAACAATAAAGACCCTAGCAGGGCTTTCCCCGGGGCGCTGCGCCTCTGCACTGTTCTGGGAAGCCGAGGAGGGGGCGGGGCTTGGTCATGTGCCCGCCCCCTGGGCTCCTCACTCCCGGAGCTGCACTCCTGTGCGCTCCAGCTCCAACGGACCCCTGCAAACATGCTTCTAACATGAATGCTCTCACAGTATTTCCTTAAATTACCTCCCTGATGCCCAGCCTCCCTCTTCCACCGCCCGTTACGCAATAGCACTGGGACAGTATACAGGGACACAATGCCCAGCCTCTGTCATCTGGCAATAAAGGTAATGACCAGTTGCTCACAGGCCGGATAAGAGCCCTGAATGGGCTGGTTCTGACTCACGGGCCCGTATGTTTGACACTCCTGCACTGTAGTGTTATAGCAATGGCTGAATTTTTAAAAAAGTTTTTCAAAAGCTTTCTGGTGGGAAAACGGAGACAAGGGACTGACAGCAAGCAAGTGTGGAGAGCGCTCTCCTGGGCGGCTCCGTTGCTGACAGGGTTGCTGGCTTTAGGTTGCTCCCCTTTGATATCACTTGGATCGACAGCATCAGGTGACGTTATTTAACACCCCGGTAGGATAGAATTCCATTTCCCATTGCTGCACACTGAAGCTCTGTTAAAGAGACAGGCTATCTTCCCGCCTGGCCAGCCGGCACCTTTCATGGCTGCCCAAGTTGCCAGCTCTGAGTTGGGAAATTCCTGGAGATTTGGGGGTGGAGAATGGGGGAGGACAGGGACCTCAGTGGGGTCTAATGCCATGGAGTCTACCCTCCCAATGCAGTCCTTTTCTCCGGGGGAACCAATCTCTGTCGTCTGGAGATCAGTTATAATTCTGGGAGATCTCCAGGCCCCACGCTACTAGCACTTTATTTTGTTTCATGATTTTAGGAATGTTATTTATATTAATTAACGCTGTCTAATCTTCTATATTATTCTAAATTTTATGTTGTTTCTATGTCAGCCATCCTGAGCCAGCCTAGGCTAGGAGGGCGGGGTAGAAATTTAATCAGTCAATCACCGGGAGGCTGGTAACCTTAGTTGGTGATGAGCATGAGCCTGCATTTGTCCTCCCACTAAGAGCGACATGGAAAATCCTCACCATGTGGAAGCAGCCGCCGTTTCATTCAGTCCGGTGTTTGCAACCGGAGCATTGACGTCGACATGAGCTTGTAAGTGGAACGTGAAGGTTTTGGTTTCCCCCCCAGCACATGTTATTTTAGGGATGCCAGCCTCCAGGTGGGACCTGGGGATCCCCCCAGAATTACAGCGCATCTCCAGACTACAGAGATCAGTTTCCCTGGAGAAAATGGATGCTCTGGAGCGTGTGCTGTACGGCATGGTTACCCCACGAAGGTCTCTGTCTTGAGCGGCTCTCAGCCGCCAGGCCTGCCAATCTCCGTCCTTCCTGGGAACCGGCAGCGAGGCCTCAGCAGCTCTCAGCCGCCAGGTCCACCGATCTCCCTCCCTAGCACCAGCAGCAAGGCCTCAGCAGCTCCCAGCTGCTGGCCCGCCGCAGTCCCCAGAGTGTTCTCTGTGCATGCTCAGGGAACGCTCTTTTACTTTTGGGGGGATTTAAGTATTCCCTGTATAGTTTTTTAAAGTTTTCAGATTTTTCTGCACACCTGGGGATTGCCCCAAGTGTCCAGGACAATCTGCCCCCCAAGTGCGCCTGGTGTACAGACTTAGATATCTGCATGCACAGGGGACATTTGGCTATTAGTATATAGACAAGAGACGGGGACCCATGATACCCGGGGGGTGGGGGGTGGAGGAGCTTCACGTGGAAGAGAAGCAGCCACAGGTGAGCCTTCTCCCCTGACCCCCACCAGCACCGCCGGCGAGGCCCGGGCCCGCCAATCCTCTCTCCACACTAATGGCGAGGCCTGTGTGGCTCTGAGCCACTGGGCCCGCCAATACTTCTTCACCCCACTACCGACAGCGAGGCAGGAGGACCCGCAATACTCGCCGGGGGGGGGGATTATTCCTGAAGGCTGCATCTCTGCAGGTAAGTCTTCTTCCCCCACCCCCTGGTACCAGCGGCGAGGCTTCAGCAGCTCTGAGCTGCCGGGCTGCCGATCTCCCCTCCCACCCCCCACCCCAGCACCGGTGGTGAGACTTGGACACCTCCCAACCACCGGCCAGCCACAGAGTTCCCAGAGCGTTCTCTGTGCATGCGCTGGGAATGCTCTTTTAGTTTTGAGGGGATTTAAATATCCCCCGAATAATTTTTTTATAGTTTTCGGATTTTTCTGCACACCTAGAGAGTCCCCCAAGTGTGCAGAAAAATCTCTCTGCCCCCCCAAGTGCCCCCACTGTGCAGATTTAGATATCTGCATGCACAGGGGATACTTGGCTATTAGTATATAGATAGTCTGGAAGAAAGTTGGACACTATCCAGCATCGGTTTCTGGGAAGGGGGGGAAGCACAGACATCTATAAATGCAAAAAACCCCAAACCCTCCCATCCTTTGGCTGGACTTGCACACAGCACTACAGACCCTAACCAGCCCCCCCCCCCCCCCCCCCCCCGAATCCTTGCTAACCTTGGCATGCTGGGCCCAAGAGAACATGCAACTTGAGTAAGACAGTGTGGGGAAAGATTCGTTAGAGGAGCATGATTGGCAGAGCCAGTTTGGTGTAGCGGCTAAGTGCGTGGACTCTAATCTGGGAGAACCGGGTTTGATTCCCCACTCTGCCACTTGCACCTGCTGGATGACCTTGGGCAAGCCATAGTTCTGACACAGCTGTTCTTAAAAAAGAGCAGTTTCTGTCAGAGCTCTCTCAGCCCCACCTACCTCACAGGGTGTCTGTTGGGGGGGAAGGGAAGGGGATTGTAAGCCACTCTGAGACTCCCTTGGGTAGTGAAGGGTGGGGTATAGCTCCAATCTCCTCCTCTTCTTCTTCTCTTCCTTCTCCTCCTCTTCTCTTTGACTGAGTCTGTGTGCTTGACCTTGACCTGGTCATCCCCAGCATACTCTCTGTTCTCTGGACTATCACATGTGTGATCAGTATTATCAGGGAGAGGCTGGGGTAGCAGGCAATGTGAGCAAATACAATTTTTATTTATTTAACTAATTCATTGACACCCCGCTTTTCTCCCCAATGGGTACTCAAGGCAGCTTACATCATTCTCCGCTCCCTCCATTTTGTCCCCCCAACAACCCTGTGAGGTAGGTTAGGCTGAGAGAGTGTGACTGGCTCGAGGTCGCCCAGCGAGCTTCCATGGCACGAGCAGGGATTTGAACCTGGATCTCCTAGTTACTAGTCCGACGCTCTTAACCATGTCACCACACTGGCCCTTTGTGTGTTTAGGTTTCATTTCCATTTGGGATGCAGACCCGGGGGGGGGGGGCAGGGGAGGTTGGTTCCGAGTCTTTGCAAGAAGAGGCACAACATTGGGCGTTCCAGACAGAAGGGACAGCAAATGCAAATGAGCTAAGGACCACTGTTTTAAGGTTTATGTGCCGGTGATCTACAAGCATGCCTTAAAACATCCACGGTGCAGTCTTAACCTTCAACTGTCTCCCTTTTGAATTTTTTGGCACGGGGCAGTCTCGAGGGCATTGCCAACGTTACGGCAGGCATCAGAGCACAGTTTCAAAGAGTCCTCTGTTGGAAAGACTTCCTTGAGAAAGCATTGCTGTTTCTTTTGTGTCGTAGAGTGCACTGCAGAGATGATCCAGACAAGTTTTGAAGGATCGCCACAGAGCCTGAAATAAAACACAGCGGGCGACGAAATTTGACAGGGCCTTGGAACAAATATTAATATCCATGTGGCATGCCAAGGATTCTTTGCAGAACCGTCTTTCAGTGCCCTCTTCACCGCTGAAGCTTTGTGGTGCCTCGTAGCTTTTCAGGAGAGACCTTTTGAAGAGTTGTTTTGTAATGACTGTGAGCTGCAGCAGGGTTATGCACCGTTTTGTCGTCATGTTTCAGTATACTAGCAGAGAGAGAAGTGTTCCATGCAGTTAGCATAGAGATTGTGTGTTAAAGTTCTAAGGCTATATTTTTAAATTTCTTAATGCTTGCTTTGTACTCCCGTGGCTTTGCTTTCCAAAATAATCCTTCTGGGAGAAAAATACTCCATTTTGTGTAATTGTGTGGTTGTGGCACTTCAGAATTCTGTTCCAAAGATTTCACCTGCCGTACCAAAATCCACCGCATTGTGGATGATTCCAGGCACAAGCACATCCTAGATTGGGAAGGATTTCATTGTTGTGACGTTTGCATTGTCAGACATTGTGCATTCTTGCGATATCTGCATTTTTTATATTTTAATACGCTTGCACAAACAGTTACACGCTTGTGTTATTGTTGTCCTTTCGTGCCAATCCATAATGCTACTGAATCCTATTATTTCAGTAGTGTGCTGCTTTGAAATGCAGTTGGGATTAACTGTTTATGCAGCCTTAATACTACAAAGCCCTTGGTGAATTGCACCTGTGAAATGTCTAAAAACATGTATTAATTTAGCTGGAGGTACTGCAGTGATTCAGAGGTTAAGATGCTGAGCTGCAGACCCTAGCAGTTTGAAAGCAAGAAACTGCAATTAGATGAATAAGGTACCGCTTCAGTGGGAAGGTAATAGTGTTCCGTGCGCCTCGGCGTTTAGACATGCTGGCCAAATGACCACGAAAAAAGCCTTTGGACAGTGCTGGCTCTTCAGCTTGGAAATGGAGATGAGCACCGCTCCCTAGAGTCAGATTCGAGTGGCTTTTGAGCAAGGGAAACCTTTACCCTTTACCTTACTGCTTTCTGGAGCTCTGCTGTTAATTGACAGGTAGCTCTCAGGGGAGTAGCCATACAGTAGCCATGTTGGTCTGCAGTAGAAGACCAAGATTCAAGTCCAGTAGCATCTTAAAGACCAACAAGACTCCCAGCGTATAAGCTTTCAAGAGACTAAAGATCCCTTCATCTGATATTTGATGAAGGGAGCTTTGACTTTTAAAAGTTGCTCTCAGGAAATGTAATTAAGTGACCCATGCTCTGCACCATGCCGGTCATACAGAGTTCAGGAAGCACTGAAGTTACCTTTCATTGTCCACTGGAATCTTGCTGAACCCACCAGGGTTTCTCCACCTTCACAACACATTGATGGCACACTTCCAGGGGGTTCTCAACCACACAGAAGGCCACAAACGTTTCACAGGTCAACATTCTGTGGTTCTTAGAACATCATGCCTGTCTACTGGTCCTTCACACACACACACCCTACCTTGTGCCTTTTGCACATGAAGACTGTATGCACAAGATCCTTCTTGCGTGCAACTCATCCAAGAAGGCTCACCTGGATGGGGTGAGGGAAAAGAGCAGTTATGATACTATTGAATCTGGATGTGGGTATCTAGGGAGGGGTCAGGAGAGCGTAAATAGATCTAGGCAACTGTTGCCATGGAACTGGAATGTTGGAATGGAAAAGAGTGGCAGTTGACAGGCAAGAGGGAGTGAGACAGGAGAAACTGGAAAGAAATAAATGCTGCTGGGGCACAGCAGAGCGTACTTGAAGTGGCAGCTAACTCGCACGAGGCAGCTAAGTTCTTTGTCTGGAAGGGTTTTATCTTCTGAGGAGAGTAACAGACAGGTGGATCAAATATGAAGAGGGAGGATAGGTTAGGGCCATAGTGTTACACTCGGGTAGCCAGGTAGGGGCTGCAGAAGGAAAGAAGACAGTCTGAAAGGAAATTCAAGCTGTCAAAAGACAGATGAGCCCCCCCCCTCACTTCTGCAGGTGTATACCGCATACCCTGCAGTTGTGGACAGGTTTACATTGGGACCACACAATGTAGCATCCAGACAAGAATAAAAGAGCATAAAAGACATTGCAGACTGGGCCAACCTGAAAAATCAGCAGTGGCTGAACACAACCTAGCTCAAACAGGACACAGTATCTTATTCCAAGACACTGAAATGCTGGATAACACATCCAATTACCATGTCAGATTACGCAGGAAAGCCAGTGAAATTCATAAACATAAACACAATTTCAACATGAAAGAAGAGAGTTTAAAAATAAATAGGGCATGGTTTCCAGTCCTGAAAAACACAAAATGCTCTACATCTTACAACAGCACTACAGGTAAGATTAGAATTTCAACAGCCAATCCATATGCAAAAGAACCTACTCAGGAAAGCTCCTCTGTTAGCATGTCACAGCCTGGGAAACTCCTACAAGATAATGACTCAACCCTACTCCACCTTCCTGAGTAGATATAAATTACCTGCCTACCATTTTTCTTCTCACATTGACACAGAGAGTACTCCATCTTTCTGTGTGTACCTCTGAGGATGCCAGTCACAGCTGCTGGTGAAATGTCAGGTCCTACAATGCCAAGACCACGGCCATACAGCCCGGAAAATATACAACGGCTAATTGAACGGAGAGAGTTTGACTCTGCTCCTGTTGATGTTAAATTGAGGGGACGGGATTCTGAATGGCTGCCATTTTGAGCCTGGAACCTTGCCATTTTTGGCTGTTGAGTGGTTGGGTAGCCTGGGAACCAATCAGTGTGGACCTATTGCTGTCTGTGAGGGAAAGGGGACTGGACTAGAAGTTGTCCATGGGGTCTGGTCTTGACTGGTCCACCTGAACAGAGAATGGAGTCAAGAACAGTTTGTCACTTAAGATGGCGAACTATGTTGGTGGACTGGTCTAAAAGTAACCCAAGGTGACAGGACATCACATAAATACATGAAGTTGTTTCTGACTGAGTGAGATCTACCAGAGTCAGTATTTTCTACTCTTACTGGCAGAAGTCTTTCCCTTTACCTACACCCACATCTTTAAAATTAGAGATTCAGTGGATTGAACCTGAGACCTGCGTGCCATTGGACTGAAGGCCCTTAGTGAAGATCAGGAGGGGCCAGAAGAATACCATTCGGGCATTGCAGGAGCATTGCGTCATCCAAACAACGCTGAGTAGGTCTCAACAAATAAAGAAAGGTGTTCTTATATAGATCCAGTTGGTCAGCCATGTTGGTCTGAAGTAGTAGAACAAATTTAGAGTCCAGTGGTACCTTTAAGACCAACAAAGGGTTATTCAAGGTATACCGAGTCAAGCTCAAGGTTTTGATATTGAGCTATAAGGCCTTGAGTGGTCAGGGACTGACGTATCTACGGGACCGTCTCCTCCATTATGTCCCCAGGAGAGCTTTGCGCTCCTTAGACAGCTGCTTTGGAGGGTAGACTCCATGGAATCACATCCCTGCCGAGGTCCCTGCCCTCCCCAAGCTGCATCCCCACAATCTCCAGCTATTTCCCAACACAACCCTAGTCTGTGGAGCAAGAACCAAGAGTGAGGCCCTGCCTAGAAATGTACCAGCAGCTGCCTTGGAGCCCAAAGGGCCCAAGACATGCCTCAGAACTGAGGTAGAACTCAGGCAGCATTCTGCACCTGTTAACAGGCCAGAGCAGGAGACCAGCAGTGGTTTGGAACAAGGGATGTCGGCCTAGGGATATCGGACCTGGGGATCCCCTGGAACTGCAGCTCATCTCCTGACTAGAGATCAGCTCCCCCGTAGAAAATGGATGCTTTGGAGACTCTGTGGCATTGTACCCCACTGAGGCCCTCTTCCTCCTCAGGTTCTGTCCCAGCCTGGATCTGAAAACCCTGCCCCCCACCCCCCAGTGGTGGCCATGGGGAACCTAATAAAGGCTATAAAGGCTAATATTTCAATCTTAAACAGCTTAACAGATATATGGATGGCTGAAATTCAAAATGGGTTTCATAAACAAATACGACTTTAAACAAACGTCTTATTTTTGCTATTATGCTTTTCCTTTTTCCTTTTTTCTTCTCTGGGACTTTAGTGCTGCGGCTCCCAAAGCTGAATCTGACTCTTCCTCTTCTGAGCTTTTACTTCCAGATGTATCTGAGCTCTCCATACCATAAATGCTCTCTTCTTGGTCTAAAGAGTCCTCTGAGAGAGCTTTATCTTTTCTTTCTTTACAATAGTCCAAACATTTCTTTGCCTTTGCAGCAGAATCAATTCTTTGCTTCTTCTCTTTGTAATTGAACACCACACCTTCAGGAACAAGCCAACGATACGTAGTACCTTCTGTTTGCAGAAAAGAAGTTAAAGCTTTGTAGGGTTTCCTCTTCTTCCTGATCTCAAATGGAATGTCCTTTAACACCTTTATATCCTCTTCTTGGATCTTGGGCATTTCTGTTTGTGGCCTTGAGCACCACATTTCTAGTTGATTTCTTTGAGAATCTCACCATTACTTCTCCAGGCAGATTTTTCTTCTTTACATATTCAGGGTATGTCCTGTAGGCCATATCCATATCACTTTGTAATTGATCCACTTGAACTTCTGTCACTGGAGCCAGAACATCACACAATTTTTTTTTTGAGATTTTCACCCTTTTGTTCAGGAATGCCTTGAAATCTCAAAAAAAAGATCTCTCAATCTGAAGTTTCAAAAATTATCTTTGTCAGAAACTCTTTCTTTTTCCATCTTATCCAGTTTTAAATCTGTCTTTTCTGCTTTAGCTTTAACTTCTGTCAATACCTTGGCTGTCTGATCAGATTTCTTGCTTACATCCATAATTTGTTGCTGCAAGGTATCCAGCTTAGTATTCACAGCAGTCAGTTGTTCCATTAGAGGGCACAAAGCTGTTTCCAAAACTGCAGACAGGTCTGTACTGGACTCAGGCTTTGTGATCGGAAGAGCAGATGGAGCTTTAGGAGATGGTCTTTGCTTCCCTGCCATCTTTTCTCCTCGTCCAGTCATTGTATATTGTTTACCTTCACAGAAAATGCCCCAACAAATAAGTCAAAAGTCTATTCTTGCCGCTTAAACAGGGTTTAAATAGTCCCATCAGATCTTCAGCCACTCAGATAAAGAGGATTCTCTGTGGCACTGTTTCTTTAAAAGGAGGTGGCAGGATTTAAACTTTAAACCCGACCTTCGCTTTGAGCTAAAAGCTCACAATACAGAATCTGGCAACAAGTTTATCTACTTATGTTTTTGCCATGCATTACTTAGAAGATTTTTTTCTTGTATCAAGCTGGCTTCCGCAACTGTCCGGTGTGCGCTCAAAAGTGCCCGGAGGCTTCTGCAGCGGCAAAACCTACAGAGGCAAAGGGAAGCCTTGATCCCGAGATCGTCATCTCCAGGAGAGGCTAGCCCTCGTGCCTCGGGCAGGGTCCCCAGCCAGTTCGGGACCCCTTCTGGCCACCGAGTCTGGGTCGCATCTCCCGCAGCTTCGGGAGATCGCGTCCACCATTAAGTCTCCAAAACCGGGAGTCCGACATGGCAAACCACTCCTGAACAGTTTCTCCCTTGAAAATCCTATGGGGTCAGCATAAGTCACCTGTAACTTGATGGCACTTTTCATGACCAGGTCAGGAAGTGGATGTGATGTAAAGCACAGGAAGTCTGTTGAACTCTTCTCCTGGTTCTACGTCCCCCCTCAGAAACTTCTCTCCTTAGATATTGTTCCCTCAGTGGGGCCTCTGGAGACCAGAATTAACCATCCCCGGGAGAAAAACATATGAAGAGAAGTAGTTTTAGAGGAGTCACGCAAGAGAGGGCAGGATTCAACAATCTCTGTCAGCGCTTTAACTCTCCCTCCACCATTCATTCATTTTCTCAGAATCTGCGAAATTTGTATTCTGACAGAAGAGCTGGGCTGCCATAGTGTACAGTTACAGCTCCACAGGCACCATCAGCCTAGATGAGGACTAGGCCTTCCCAGAGCCCTTGTGCCTCTTTTCTAAGATTCCCCCTCCTGAAATTGAGTGACAATGGTAACAAAGGTAGGTGGTATCTCTACAAGCTGGTGGGCAACCTGTCTGTTTGGGGGTGGGGTTTGGAGCAGGCAACGGAGAGGCTAATTGCCAAAGATGCGTGAAGCAGAACTGGCTCCCCAAAACAGCATCCATGGCTTTCAGATTAATCCTATTAAGTGCCTTGCGGGGAGTCAAAAGGAGACAGCCGGCAGTCCACTTTGATTGATCCGAGGAGAGCCCTTTGCCAAGATGCTCTGGCGTCACAGTTCCGTGTGCTCTTGAATGGGAAATGAGCACGCGAGGGGTGAGGGAGCTGGGCTTGGGCCTTGAGCTTTGTGAAGACTGGATCCTGGTGTGAGGGGAGGCATGCAGGGAGGCCAGTTCATCAGTGTGCAGGAAAGAGATCAAAAGAGGGAGATGTTTTGGGGGCCCTCAGACCCCTGAAGAGTCCCGAACAAGCTGCTTTACCGCTAGGGGAGAACAGGGACCGCTCTTTGAAAACAGCTAAGTTATCCCACCTGCTCTCCCTTTCACACATGCGTTTCCACCCCAAAAGAAGTGATTGGATATCCGAAGGATGCAAGGCGTTTTCTCAGAAAGACACTGGGCGATTCTGCATCTAGCATTCGCTCCACATTTTCTCAACTGGGAGGGGAAAGTGTAGCTCAAAACCACATTCAGATGCCTTGGGGCAACATCGTACTGACTGCAAAGTCACCCCTGAACGGCCATAAAATGGACCTAAATCTATGCAGAAGGTTCAGTAAAATCTAACAGTCAAAGAACTCGAAAGTGGCAAGGAGCGTGGAGGCTACCATAAAATCCAGTGATCAAAGGAAGCGAAAGCAGCATGGAGCGTGGAGGCTACCATAAAGCCCGAGGATCAAAGGAAGTGAAAGCAGCATGCAATGCAGAGGGGAATTTCTGTTCCAATGTGGGTTTTGTAAAAGAACGGAGGGAAAAGCCACTGCAGAATCAGCCACTGTGTGGACACATTTAGCTTTTTTTTGGGCACCAAGCTCTGTGCCTTCTCTGCAGGGAGACTAAAAGTTGCACGCACAGCTATATATGAACAGCCCGAGGGGTATTATTATTAGCAACAACAACAGTAATAGCAACAGTAATAAATAATAAGAAAGCCAAAATTCAGAGACCGGTGATGATAGCAAATGTCGACTTTGCAAGACAAAAAATGGAACAGTCGACTACATGGTCAGTGCCTGCAGTAGAATTGCTCAAACTGACTATAAAGAATGTCGCGATAGAGTTGCAGCTTACCATCAGCCAGAAATTCATGGGAGCACAGATCAGACAAGATCATGGAGAATGATGAAACAAAGATTTTTTGGGACTTCCAATAATAAACAGATAAACATCTGGAGTATAACACCCATAATATCACAATTGTAGGGGGAAAAAATGAGAAATAGAGTTTGAATAATTGACATTGCAATCCCAGGGGATAGCAGAACAGAAAGAAAGAACAGGAGAAGATCACAAAATACCAAGACCTACAAACAGATTTAGAGCACCTCTGAAAGAAGAAAGTTACCATTGTGCCTTGGAGCAGTGCCTAGAAGTCGCAAGAAACACCTGGACATTCCAGGCAGTGAGCAAATAGCACCAGCTCAGCTCCAGGAGACAGTGTTTCTTGGAACAACAAGAATCCTGCAAAGATACATCTGCAGTTCCCAAGAACTTGGCTAGATCTCAAACTGCAGAACACCATCTACCAGTCAAATATTTGATTGTGACAATTAACAACAACAACAACAAATGTAAAAAAAAAGAAAAGAAAAAAAGGTGCCAGTACTTATATATAAGGTTGTGCTGATTTCCAACAGTTCCTCTCTCAGGACTTGGGTGAGCCTCCCCCCAAAGCTGTCAGTACTCAGTACCAGTGAGTACCGAAACAACCCCCCCCCCACTTATTATTATTTATTAGTACACTTATATCCTGCCTTTCCATTGTAAGAGTTCAGCGGGTTTCCTCCCTGGCAGTCTCCCCTTGAGTTGAAGAAAGTACCCGCAGGCCATTTCTCTGAGCACGAGGAGGTATGAAAGGTGGACGGTCTAAGGTCAGAAGGAGGTCCTTTGCAGAGAGGAAAGGGACATGTTTGGTTTTTCTTGCTACCTATGAGCATAGCAGGCATTGAACTAGCAGTGGCCTGCAGCCAAATCGCTTCGTACTGTCGTGTTGTCTTCTGATCCCGTGAAAGGGAACACCGCTTACAGTGGTTCCATACTTTCACGGGAGACCCTTGGGGGACGCAGAGGTGATACGTGAACTATTGATTCATCGTTTGTGCAAAGCCTTGTGATGTTCCACCACAGCAAGGGCTGCGTCTGGTCTCTTAATGGATTACATTGCTACTACTGGACACGTACACTCGGGCTGTGTAGTCTGTACTCCCAAAGAGCAATCTTGGACCAAGCAGTGCTTAATTTCGACAGTGAGGGGATGCCAGAGTTGGGAAATATTGTACTTGGGAAATGTTTCTCCCCATCATAGTTAGGAGTGGTACACGTCTGAGGCGTTCAGGGGTCATTTTGAGGGGGAACGAGCAGGAACAGCATTCTGGAAGTAACAAGCCCAGGGCTAGAGCGTCACAGGCTCACTTCAGAGCCCAGTTCCCTCTATGGTGCGTGCTGGTGCATGGCAATGATTTCCCCGGTTGCTGGCGCAGCTCCGGCACACCCAGGGCTCCAGCTCTGAGTCTGTGGAGTGAGTGCTGGGCTCGGGCAGCAGCCCCGCCCCCTCGTTAGTAGCCTCCTGGCTGTAGGGCCCCCCGCTCCCAGCAGCCCTCACTTGTGGCAACCCATGGGGGTCTGCTGCTTGTTCTTGCTGGCGTCTGCGTCGTCCCTCCATGCCTATTTTCTTTGTGCTTTTGAAGCCGTTTTTCTCCAGGTAGGCTCGCCAGCTCTGAGTTGGAAAATACCTGGAGATTTTTGGGGTGGAGCCTGAGCAGTGGGTCTTGCCTTCTGACACACTTCCGGTGATGTCAGGGGATGAGGCATATGCAAATGAGTTATGCTAATGAGCTCCTGCACCTCTTTTTCTACGAAATGACCCCTGGTCAGGCCTAGACTTCAGGGTGGAAATCCAGGAACCCAGATCACAGGTTGTCCCCCAAAGCAGGCTTGGGACTGGGATATCTGAAGGACCCTCTTCTCCTGTACCTTCCTGCCCGGGAATTAAGATCATGGGGAGAGGGGCCCTCCCAACTCCCCCACAAATCAAAGAGGTTTGTTTGGTGAGTACATGAGACAGGACCTTTTCAGTGGCAGCCCCACAGTTACGGAACACACTCCCCAGTGAGGTGCGCCGGAGCCCTTCACTTTTGATCTTTAGGACACAGTTAAAGATGATTTATATCGGACTGCCTTTGGTTAAGTTTAGTAGCAGTCTCTGAGTGGCAGTTTTAAATTTTGATTTTGTGCTTTTAATGTATCTTGTTCCATCTATGTTTGTAAGCTGCCTTGAGTTCTCTAAAGAAGAAAGGCCGCTGATAATTGTTTTAAACAAATAAATAAACACATTACCATCTAAAGGGCTCCACCATTAAGTCTAGATTTTTAAATTACCTGACCACATCCCTGTGGGTTTTTTTTGGGGGGGGGGATAATGTAGGGGGGAAGGCAGTTAGTGCAAATTTATAAGAGAACCCCCCCCCCCCCCCCAATTCTCAAATCCTTCTCCACCCATTTTGATTTCATTCACGTTTACATTAAATGGTGGAGAAGAGCATCTTGTGATGTTTGACATGAACATCATCCATTCGATATGCAATATTTGATGCAATTTGTTTTGACGTCTGATATCTGCTAGTAATCAGAGGTTGCCAAACTGCGGCTCTCTCACACATATTGTGTGGCTCCTGGAAGGCTGGCTGGGAAAGCAAGGGGGGGCATGCCTCCCCGATCAGTCTTCCCTTCCCCAGTCAGTGTTCCCCCACCCTGGTTAGGCCTGAGGCAAGGGGGAGCAGAGAAAGAAAGCAACTTTAAATGTGTTCTCAAAGCCCCCTCCCCCAAGCCTACAAATATCATTGGACAAATAAATATCATTATCAATATCTATTTTTACCCCTTTTGTTTTTGGCAGTCTCACTTAATGTTAATAAAAAGCAAATTTGCATCCCCCCCCCCCCCCCCAATAAATACATGTCTGTAATATTTGTTCATGGTCATGCGGCTCTCAGACATCTGACGTGTATTCTATGTGGCTCTTACATTAAGTAAGTTTGGCCACCCCTGTGCTAGTTGAACTATTCAATATGCAGTGGCGAGAAGATGCTTATTCACATGCGCACTCATAGCTTTTGGTTGCTGGTGGCGAGAAGAGCTTTGCAGGAACGGAAAGTGAAGAAGGAAACTCTGCTCAGTGGCAGCAGTTGCAAAAGCAGAAGTGAGACCTCTGCACTGCTAAACACATTTGCCAATATGTACTTCCTATTGCTCAATAATGCCCAGCACTTGGGCTCTGTTAGTGGATGTGTGTGTGTGAGGTGCTATCAGGTCCCTTCTGACTTACGGCAACCCTATGAATTAATGTCCTCCAAAACGTCACATCGTTAACAGCTTTGCTCAGGTCTTGTAGACCGAGGTATGTGGCTTCCTTGACTGAGTCAACCCATCTCATGTTGGGTCCTCCTCTTGTCCTGCTGCCTTCAACTTTTCCTAGCATGATTGTCTTTTCCAGTGACTGCTGTCTTCTCGTGATGTGACCGAAGTATGATAGCTTCAGTTGAGCCATTTTAGTTTCTGGAGAGCGTTCAGGCTTGATTTGATCTAGAACCCCGTTTATTTGTCTTCCTGGCAGGCCACAGTATCCATAAAACTCTCCTCCGACACCAGATTTCAAATGAATCAAGTGTCTTCCAGCCAACTTTATTGATTGTACAACTTTCACACCCATACATAGTAATGGGGAATACACTGGTATCATTTATCTTGCTCTTGGTTGCCAGTGACACCTCCTTACCCTTGAGAATCTTTTCTAGCTCCTTCATGGCTGCCCTTCCCAGCAGGCCCGTGGCTGTAGTGGGGCATCTCGGGGCTGGGCCCCCTGACTCACTGGCAAGGCCCCATGACTTCTCATCCAACCCAGGGCCCCCGAGCGGCAGCGGGTGTGGGGAAGGAGCCGAGTATTCCTGCACAGCTGTCTGGTGCAAAGGGTCGCTACGGTGGCAGCATGGAGCCAGACAGCACCTCTCTATTTCCTCCAGAAAGTCTTTCAAACTTTAATTAAATTACCTTTAATTCGATTAGCCAGTGTCCCCTAAGAAATGTAAAGGCCCCCCAACTAAAACAATCCTGGCTATGGGCCTGCTTCCTGGTTTCAAACTCCTTCCGATTTCTTGGTTGCCGTCTCCCTTCTGGCTGATGATTGAGTCAAGAAATAGAAAATATTGAACAGTTTCCATTTCTTCATCGTCAGCCTTAAAGTTGTGTAATTCCCCAGTAGTCATTACTTTTTTCTTCTTGATGTTCAGCTGTGATCCTGACTTCGGCACTTTCTGCTTTAACCTTCATCAGTAGTCGGCTCAAGCCATCACTGTTTTCTGCCAGTAACGTGTTGTCATCTATATATCTCAATGTGTTAATGTTCTTTCCACCAATTTCCATTCCACCTTCATCTAATTCTGATCCAGGCCTCTGTTATGATACGTTCCACATACCGGTTGAAGAGAGAGAGAAGGTGATAAAATACTTCCTTGTCTGACAGCTTTGCCAATTGGAAACCATTCTGTTTCTTCCATATCCTGTCCTCTGTCTGAGAGAATGGTTTGAAATTATTCAGTTGCTCTGTATGCTTTAGCGTGCTGGAGTTCTTGTCACAAAATGAATGGAGTCAGAAAAGTACTGCTGCTTAGTAGAATATTGCTCCTATATTGAACAGTTAGCTACAAGTAGGGTCGATTTGGGGGTTAGAGCCTGGGGAGGGGAATGACAGGGGTGTCACAGGGGTGTGATGCCATAAAGCCCACTCTCTGAAGCTTCCGTTTCTCCCAAGCAACTGAGTTCTGTATTCCACAGATCAGTTGTAATTTTTCAACAAGGGGCTTGAGTGCATGGTGACTACACAGCTTTCAGGCAGTCTGGAGGAGAGGGATTATCTAGACCTATTTCAATCCAAATTTACACCAGGGTTTGGGCTGTAAATGGCCTTGATCGCCCTTGGAACCGTGGCAGGGAAAGTTGATTCTCCTGGACCTCTCTGTGGTGTTCGATACCATCAACCATAGTAGCCTTCTAGAGAGGCTGGTTGAGTTTCAAGTGGGGGGGGGGGGGGGTACCATGCTTCAGTGGTTTTGCTGTTACTTGACTGGCCAATTCCAGAAGGTGCTACTGAGGAACTGCTGCTTGGCCCCATGGCATTTGTGCTGTAGGGGTCCCACAGGGTTCCATCTTATTGCCCAATGCTGTTTAAGATCAACATGAAACCACTGGGAAATATTAACAAAGGATTTGGAATACGGTGCCACCAATCTGCAGACAATACCCAGATCACTTATCAGCTGAGTCAGGTGGGTCTGTGGAAGAGCTGAACAGGTGCCTGGAGATGGTGATGGGATGGATGAGAGCCGATAAACTGAAGCTCAACCTAGACCAGACTGAGGTGCTGCTGGTTGATGACAAAGCTGTTTGAGGACTGAGGAGTCAGCCTGTCCCCGTGGGGGTGGCTTGTACTCCTCCTGAAGGAACAGGTTCATAGCTTGGAAGTGCCACTGGATCCTGGCCTGAAGTTGGAGGCCTGGATCTCCTTTGTGGCACAGAGCCCCTTTTAAGAGCTTCGGCTGATAACATCAGCTACAGCCATTCCTTGAAAAGCACGATCTGGCCACGGTGATTCATGCTCTGATTACATCCAGGTAATGTGCTTTATGTGGGATTGCCTTTGAAAATGGTCTAGAAACTTCAGCTTGCCCAAAATGCAGCTGTTGCCAAGATTGGGCTACATGCACTGGATGCCCATTTGTTTCTGGGCACAATTCAAAGAGAAGAAGAAGAGATTGGATTTATACGCCACCCTTTACTACCTGAAGGAGTCTCAGAGCGGCTTACAGTCTCCTTTCCTTTCCCCTCCCCACAACAGACACCCCGTGAGGTAGGTGGGGCTGAGAGAGCTCTTTCAAGCTGAATGGGAAACTGAGTGGGAACCGGGCCAAGGAGACAGAGGTTCTAAGGGAAAAGAGCCGGTTGTAAGAGGACAGACTAACCAGTAGTCTCAGGGATAGGATCAGAGAGAACAGTGCTTCATCACACCTTTTCAAAAAGTGGTGGATTTGCATGTAGCTATTTTCGTCTCCCTACAAGGCCTGCTTGTAGTTGTGATGCCATGGAATTTGCACAAAAATTCTAACTGATCAAGATGGCCATTTAACAATGACATGCATCTATGATGGAAGTGAAAGATCAGTTAAAATTGGTATAATCTTAGCACTGAGCTGAGGAATAGGAGAAGGGCTGCTAAAATAGAATAGGGAGTTGAGTGAAAATAGTGGCAAAGAGTCGGAGGATCTAAGGGGAAAGAGATCTAATAGCAAGGCAGCTGTAAGAGGACAGGCTACATAGTAGTTTTAGGAGTAGGATCAGAGAGAATAATGTGTGATGGAAAAGGATGTTGGAGGCATGGAACTCAGGGTGAAAAAGCAAGCCTGCAGGGAGATGTGAAGCTGGCTGGAAAATGAGCAGACAGGTAAAGGAGCTTTTGTGCTCGGAGGACAAACAAGGTCAGCAGGACAGGAGGATCAAATAGGCACGTTTCATGTTTTGATTCGAACTAGGTAGTCCAAACTCTGATGCTGGGCCTGTAGTAATATTTGATTTCATTTCAGCCCCATTATTGGAAATAGAAAGTTCTGTTCTTGCATTCAGCTGGAATAATAAGAGGAACCTCTACTAGATGTCAGTACTTTCCTTCCTTTTTTCATTAGAGATTAGTATTGTGCTGGGTAGCTATAATAGACTGCTAAAAAGCTGCGAGAGCATTGGTGTTTGCTACTGCCCTCTAGAGGACATGAGGCAAGTAGACCATTTGGAACATCCTGAAATAGGAGGAAAAGGAGCTCTTAAAACAGGGGAATATTTGCGACTTGTACGAGAGTCAACACATGCTTTACGTACGAAATATGCAGCAGGGTCGACAAGCCAATACAATTAATTATTCATTTTGTCAGTACACATCTGTAGCCTAAGTAATGCTGAGGAATGGATATGCATGAATAGAAAGCTGATTTTGATAGTACAGTTTTATGAATAAATCCAGGGTTCTCTCTCTTTTATTTTCATTGTGTATGCAGATCATTTGCAGATCATTTCCTGTCCCATTTAGTAAGAATTCTTCACACATGGCTAGTTTTTTTTTTTTTTAATTAAGGCCTCTCTAAGAATGATCAAAATGGATCTGAGAACCTGTCAGAATCCAGGATATTGTTCAGCTCTGATTTTCAGTTTACTTTTTTTTAAAAATGAAGTTTTTATCCCTCTTGGGTGATGGACCCGGAAATGTTTAATCAGTGATATACTGCAAACAGAATTTGGCAAGGGGAGCAGGAATCGGATTAATCCACCTGCTTTCTGAGGAACCTGCTGTCCCCCACCCCCCAGAAGAACAAGTTTCCAGCTCTGATGAGGACCAAGTTTAACAACATTAAGTATGTTCACATGGACTGGTAACCTGTATAGGAGCACCAATATTTCATAGCCTCTAAGTTTGCTTTTTGGGGTGAGTGTAGGCCAGGGTTCCTAAGGCTTCCCCTAAGCTGTGGAGTCTTGTGAGCAAAAGTTCTACTTTGTGAGCGACTGGCATTAAAGTTGTGAGTGAGTGATTTGGCTACTGCATAAATTAGTTTGCTCTTCTGGAGTCCTCCTTCCTGAGCTAAGAGGAAAATGTGTGAGCCAGAGGCTAAGAAGAAGAAGAAGAGGAGGAGGTTGGATTTATATCCCGCCCTTCACTCACTTGGAGTCTCAGAGCGGCTTACAAACTCCTTTCCCTTCCCCTCCACACAACAGGCACCCTGTGAGGTAGGTGGGGCTAAGAGAGCTCTTTCCCAAGCTGTCCTTGAGAGAACAGCTGGTACAGAGCTATGGCTTGCCCAAGGTCATCCAGCCATGTGCAAGTGGAGGAGTGGGGAATCAAACCCGGTTCTCCCAGATTAGAGTCTGCGCACTTAACCACTACACCAAACTGGCTCTCAAAACCTGTGAGCTAGCTCACACTATCTCAGCTTAGAGGGAACACTGGTCCCCAGCCTTTTTGAGCCTGTGGGCACCTTTGGAATTCTGGCAGAGCTTGTAGGCATGGCCACAAAATGGCTGCCATAAAATGGCTGCTGTAGGAGGCAGAGTCACAAAATGTTTGCTCCAGCTTACCTTCGGTCATACAGTGAAGATCCTTGTGCTGTGGTGGCTGCCATTACTTAAGCACTGTTTTTAAAAATCTGCAAAGCCAATCAGATCTCCAATGGCCAGTCAAGAGTCTTGCTGGGCAAAAGCCCTACCTGTCTCTGCCCATGTTCTAAGAACACTTGGTGGGCACCAGGAAAGGTGTTGGAGGGCTCCATGGCACTCTCAGGCACCCCGCTGAGGATACCTGGCATAGCCAGAATATTTAAAAGTAGGGCTGCCTGCCAGCATCCAGGAGGGGCCTGGGTTCAGGTATATTGAACCCCCAAAATATTGGTATTTCCCAATATTCCCAAATTGCAATACCGATATGGTATTTGGATTTGGTAAATATTTGTGATTCATGAATTTTTTCGGCTCCATTATATCCCATGGGGACCATTATAGTCAATGGTCCCCTCCCCATAGGGTATAAAGGAGAATTGATCCGGGGGTATATGGGAATCTGGGGAGAGCTGTTTTTTGAGGTAGAGGCACCAAATTTGCAGCTTAGCTGCCGCCACCTCTCCTTAACCCCCCTCCCAAGTTTTAAAAAGATTGGAACAGGGGGTCCAATTCTATGGGATTCCTAAGAAGGTGCCCCCATCCTCCATTGAAACCAATGGAGGAAAAAAGGGCATTTAAAGGGATCATGGTTTCTTTATATGCTTTTTCCAAGCATCATGAGTGGCATGACTCTGAAAACAGTTAAAGGGACCATGATCTAAAGAAGAAGAAGGTTTTATACCGTGCTCTACACTACCTGAAGGAGTCTTGGAGCAGCTTACAATCGCTTTTGCTTCCTCTCCCCACAACAGACACCCTGTGAGGTAGATGGGGCTGAGAGAGTTCTGAGAGAACTGTGACTGACCCAAGGTCACTTAGCTGGCTTCATGTGGAGGAGTGAAGAATCGAACCCAGTTCTCCAGATTAGTCTGCCACCCTTAATCACTACACCAAGCTGGCTCTCAAGGGGTGAGTTCACCTGGAAGGCATTTAAAGGGACCGTGATCCCTTTAAACACCTTCCTCAAGCCATTTAACTTCAGCTATCTGGCAGTCCTGAAAAATCCCGAATATTTTTGGGGACCGGCCATTTTGAATAGCCAAAAAAAGGGCCAAATCTCTATCTGGCTGAAATTTTGATGAATAGATAAACGCACACCCCTAGATGTCAGAAATCAGTCCCCCCAGAGTAAATGGCTGCTTTGGAGAGAGGATTCTACAACATTACACCCCACCTTCTCCAGGTTCCACCCCAAATTTCCAGGAATTTCACAATCCAGAGTTGGCTGCCTCTAGGCCCACTCTTTACCTAGTCCAAAAGCCATCACTAGGGATCTGCTTTGTTTCCTTGGAGACTCAAATGTGAAATGAAAATAGTTTTGCTCCTCAGGTTAGAACCCTTAGAGAGAGAGGAGAGAGAGAGAGAGAGATCTATTTCTTCTATTTTTCCCCCTGTTTGAGTAACACAAGCCTAATTCCAGAAACAGATTGAAATCTGTACGCCTGGATTTTGTTTTCTTTAGCCTAGAACTCCCACTCCCCACCCCAAGTTTTGTCTCTGTAGGAGATGAAATCCTTCTGTGCTTGCTGTTCAGTTTCTCTAAATATCAGTCTTATATTTGGGCTTGGCTTTAAAAAAAAAAAAAGCAAATCTGAATCTACCTCTCACTACACGGGGGGGAAAACAAAAAAAGCAAAAGTACAAGGGGAAATAAGCCTATCCATCATGGCCCATCATTAAGAGAGCAGGCTGATAAAATGTGTCGTTCCGATGCCCGACAGTTATGTAGATAAATTGACGTTGACCTTGAATCACCTTCGGTGACCCGTCCTTCTTTGGGGGGAAATGACTGGATGCAATTTCTCTTTCAAGCAAGATGTATTGTCATGTGGAGTGCAGCCAGAGAAAATGTGAGCTAGTCTATTGCTATTTATTTTCCGGTCACATTCAATCCGTAGACTACTCCATATTGGAAGGCATTATCCTCTTCCATTAATTCGTCACCGGGTTGTTCTCGCCTCCCCCTAGCAATCTTCCACTGAAGTGTGAAAATAGCTCTAAGCTGATGTTTGGAATGCGCAGGCAACGGGGTACTGGGTTCGCATTAGCCTGCCCCTTTTCTACGGGGCATCAGCCCCTCTCACGTTAGAACATGGGGCATCTTTTTTATTTGCTTTGTTTAGAACCTGCCTTTCTCGACATTGGGGACTCAAAGCTGCTTACAACAACTCTCTCCTTTTTCATTTTATCCCCCAGAGCAACCCAGTTAGGGTTGCCAGCTCTGGGTTGGGAAATATCTGGAGTTTTTTGGGGTGGAGCCTGGGGAGTGTTGGGTACTAACGTAGACCACGCAATTGGTCAGGCTAACCACCGAAGCTTCGCATTGATGGACAATAGCCAGAGCGGATCCTAGAATAGACCAATCGGTTTAGCAGGCTCCTAAAAGGGACCTATGGTTATGGGCACACTGTAAATAAACCTATCATGGAGGCTGGGTGTGCTTGTGGGTGTGACTTTGTACCAGCATTTAAGCAGACCCCCGGGTCCTGCCAACCAGTCCGAGTTTCCTGTGTAAAGAAACTATGAGCTGATTCACGATACTTGTGTCTGGACCCAGTATGTTACAGGAGTGACCTCAGAAGGCCATAATGCCCTACAGTCCACCTTCCAAAGCAGCCATTTCCTCCAGGGGAACTGATACCCGCTGTCTGGAGATCGGTAGTAATCCCCGGAGCTCCCCAGTCACCCCCTGGAGGTTGGCAGCCCTTACAACCCCACAAGGCAGGCTAGGTTGTGAATGTGTGACTGGCCCAAGCTTTCACAGCAGAGTAGGGATTCGAACCCGAGTCTGCCAGATCCTAGTCTAACGATCCAACCACTGCACCACACTGGCTCTCATGCTTGTGCAATATGCAGGCAGCAGACTCTGTGGAGCAACAGACAGGTGGCCAGGGCTTGGATATGCCTTCCTGTTTCTGCAGGAGGAGTTGCACCCGTGGAGGATGTCGTGTTGCCCCAACAGGCCTGGAGAAAAGCATTCCGTCCCTTTAACAGAGCTTTAATATGTCAGAATGGGAATCTAAAGCTCTTCCTAATGTGGAGCTAAATAACATAACTTGGTAAATAACATAATTACACCTCGATGAAAGGCACAGGACATTTTCTTCCAAGCATGCTGGCAAGCCCAGGAGCAGTGCTCCCTCTAAGCTGTGGAGTCTTGTGAGCAAAAATTCTACTTTGGGAGCTACCGGCATTCAAGTTGCGAGGGAGCAATTTGGCTCCTGTATACATTAGTTTGTTCTGGAACCATCCTTCCTGAGCTAAGACAAAAAAGTGTGAGCCAGAGGCTGGAAAACCGTGAGCTAGCTCACACTAACTGAGTTTAGAGGGAACGCTGCCCAGAAGCATAATTCTCTTGCCTCCCCCCCCCCCCCCCCCCGCAGCAGAGGCACACTTGGCAGATAGAAATGCTTCCTTCCACAGAAACACTGTGCTGGATCCAAGCCATAGTTTGGACTGGGTTGCCAACCACCAGGTGGTGGCTGGAGATTTCCTGGGATTGCAACTGATCTCCAGGTGATAAGAGATCATTGCACCTGGAGAAAATGGTTGCTTTGGAAGGTGGACTCTGTGGTACTATAACCCCTCTGGAGTTCCATCCTCTCCAAACCCCAACTTCCTCAGGCTCCATCCTCCAAATCTCTAGGAATTTCTCAGCTCAGATCTGGAAACCCTAACTCGTGCACTTTGGGTTCTCTGAAGACTGGCGGGTGGGGTGAGGACAGGCTGGCATGGCATAATCTGAAACCAGGACTGCCAACAGCCTGGAGGAAAATAAATATGTCCTGCCTCTTTAATAGGGGCTTAACAAGATGCTAAGTGTTATTTACTTCCATGCCATGAAAAGTTTCAGCTGCCCATTTCCATGCATTAAACCTTTATTAAAGGGGCAGAACATTTTTTCTTCAGGCTGCTGGCAACCCTATCGAAACCCCTTGTTGTGCCTGCAGTTTGAATGTCAGCACAGCGTTGAATTGTTGTTAAAATCATCAGTGCTGTGATCCCTGATGGGGTGCCTCCCAGTAGGTTTCCCGGTGCTCCTTTCCTTACCCTGCTTCCCCAAAAAGCAAAGAAATCAGTCTTCGCTTTCCTCTATGGCTGCGTTCAGATGGGCAGTTAGATCCGTTGCCATTGCTGTTCCCTAATGGACTTAAAGTGTATGATCAGACAGCAACATCGGTCTATTGTGCCCCAGTCATCTGAGTCCTGTCCCCCCCCCCTTGCTGTGTGTTTCTTTGATACCTAAGAAAGTCCAGGCCTGTTGGTCTGAGCTGGTTCCAAAATGGATTTCCTGTAGTCTGATTGCTCTTGCGTACCCAAGCCATTAGGCAGGTCTGACTGATCTCTTGTTTTCTGGCCGCCATTTTGTTTTACTAGTTAGCGAACAGCACATAAGTGCATATATGCACCTTTCTCCCCCCCACAAAGGGGCTGCTCAAAACTTTGTTTTCTTTTTAAAACTCTTAAAGAAAGATGCCTCTGTTCTACAGCCTTTTCCTGACCTCTGGGGAAGGGTTAAATTGAAAAGATTTGAGAGAGCATGGCAGTGAATTCCATATCCCAGCAGCCTGATCAGCGCTTGTGCACATGCTCAGAAGACACATGTTTTAAAAAAATGGCCGACAGCCCCATGAACTACATTTCCCAGAAGGCTCATCAGTGCTTGTGGGCATGGTCCGAGGACAAACTTTTTTAAAAAATGAATGTTTATTGGTTAAAAATAAAAATATTATTTTAAAAAATGCCAGTATACAATTGCTCTGAAATATCGCACGACAAAAAGTTTATTGACCAAAAATGTAACACTTGTTACCAGACGCCAAGTATTATCTATTTGCAGAATCAAATAAAGGATAGCTATGTCTGGGGAGAAAAAAAAAACGGCTGATGGACTGACTCCCTGCCTGCTGCTGTTTGATCACGTAAAAGCACTTTGAAGCGTCCCAAAAGGGGTGAGTCTGATCAGGGGTCTCTGTCACAAAATAATCGGGCTCAATTAGAGGTGGGGCAACAGCAGATTAAAGTGCCCGTCTGAACACATTCTATCTCTCTGGATCAGAAGGTCCCCAGGAAGTGCCATCATTGCGGTGGGGGGAGGGCATTTAGAAACACCTGCCTTCATCATAGGAAGATGCTCTCTCTCTCTCTTTCTGTGTGTGTGTGTGAAGTGCCATCAAAGGTTTTATCATTCACATCCTTGCTCAGGTCTTGCAGACTGAGGGCCTTTGTGGCTTCCTTGACAGAGTCGATCCATCTCATGGTGGGTCCTCCTCTTTTCCTGCTGCCTTCAACTTTTCCTGGCATTATTGTCTTTTCCAGTGACCGCTGCATTCTCATCATGTGACCAAAGTAGGACAGCCCTCATTTTAGTCATTTTAGCTTCTAAGGAGAATTGAGGTGTGATTCGGTCTAGAACTCACTTTGTCGTTTTGGCAGTCCACAGAATCCGTAAAACTGTCCTCCGACACCCAGTTTCAAATGAATCAACATCCTCCCTGTCAGCTTGGCTTAGCACCTCCTGATAATCAGTGGTTGGCTGCAGTGCCCCCCCCCCCACCCCGGCAGCCATTTTGTGGTGATGCCAACTGCCTGTTTTCAGAAGTGCTCATACAGGCTCAACAGGTTGGAGAACCTTGCTCAAGTGGATACAGTCCTGGCAGTCTGTCCTATTAACAATTTCTGCAGTCAATAGCATGCCTAACAAAAAGACCAGCAAAGCTTCCCTAAATTGGAAAGTACACTGCAAAGAAATCTTTCCATCTCTATTCAGACCTCTATTCTTTGATGTTATGAATTGCACCCGAGACACAATTTGACTCCAGGCTGCAGGGTATTAAGGTTCCCACGTCAGGTGGCAGCTCCACTGATGGACCTTTTTGCCATAATGCGAACATGACCTGACAAATTAACCAGTAAATTGTATTTCGCAGTCTCCATCTTTTCTCAACCTGCAACAACAGGCGAGGGATATAGACGTTCAAGAGAGAGCTTTCTGGAACAAATGGATCCGTGACTGATGGTTCTTTCACATTCATTTTCTACGTCCCCCATTTGGCTGAGGCAGACAGACTGTTCTAGGCCCAGTCCCTTTTTTGTACAATCTGGTGGATAATGAGGGAATCTGCGACGCGTTCCCTTTTTCTGTACTCTTCTCTCATTCCAGTCAAAAGCGGGATCGATGGAGAGGCTTCTTTGTGGCCATAATGACTACCAATTCAAGCAGCTAAAATTAATTGCTGTTATTTGAGAGTTGTTTCGTTAAATATCCGACAGTTTTGTGTACTTTTTTTTGTTTAAAAGAAGTGTGAAATGTTTTGCTGCATAGTTAGGGCCACCATTAGGGAGGGCGTCACCCTCCCCAATTCCAAGCTTTGGGTGGCCAGCCTCCAGGTGGGGCCTGGAGATCTCCCACTTTTACAACCGATCCCCAGCTGACAAAGAAAATGGCTGCTTTGAAGGGTGGACTCTGTGGTACTGTACCATGCTGAGGCCCCTCCCCTCCCCAAACCCCACCCTCTCCTGGCTCCACCCCCAAAGTCTCCAGGTATTTTACAACCCAGACCTGGCAACCCTATTCAAGCTAGAGCTGACCATTCTTCAAAAGGATATATATATTTTTGCCCAACTTGCTGGTTTTGTTTACCAGTGATGGTTTTCATCAAAAAAAAACCCCCATGTATCTGATAAATTGCCATCCCTACTTTGGCCCTTTATTGAGAATTTGGAGGTGATCATTTAAAATTTCTTGGACTGAATTACTAGAATTGCCATTCTACAGGTTTCAGCCACTGTTGGGGGTGTGTGTGTCTCAAAATGAAATTGCTGAACAGAGTGAAGTTGCCTCTTTGGTGTCACGCTGTACACCCTAGACAGCCACTGCAGTGCTGGAGAATGTCAGACTAGGATCTAGAAGCCCAAAGGTTGTCCGCGCTCAGCGACGAAGCTTGCTGGGTGACCTTGCTGAGAGACACAAACTCCTTAGCAGTGCTCCCTCTAAGCTGTGGAGTCTTGTGAGCAAAAATTCTGCTTTGTGAGCTACTGGCCTTCAAGTTGGGAGCGAGCGATTTGGCTGCTGCATAAATTAGTTTGCTCTGGAGGCAGCCGTCCTGAGCTAAGACAAAAACGTGTGAGCCAGAGGCTAAAAAACTGTGAGCCAGCTCACACTAACTCAGCTTAGAGGGAACACTGCTTCTTTAGGACAAAACTAGATGTAGGGGTTTTTAAAGAGCTGGGTCCAGGTTCCCTGCAGCCACAGAGCATCTCGGAACACCGTCGCTGGGGGAGGAAGGGCTCCATGCCAAAACAGCACAGGGGGGTGGAGGGTTATTTCTTTGGGGTTTTATTCTCTGACTAAATTTAGTCTCATCTGCTCTCTCAGATGAGAGAGACCTTCGCTTCTTTCTTGGTTGTTTCCCTCCACTTTAATGTCCACAGAGAAGTGAGAACGTTGGGCAAAAGAACAGTGAGATGTTTAACTGAGAGCCAGTAAGGAGCAGCGGCTGTTCCCTTCTGTCAGGATCTGACAAAAGCTTGCTTGTTCCATGCTATGCTGCAAAGTTACTTTCTGTTTCTTTGTACCTTGCTATCACCTAAATGTTTTATTGCTTGCCTTGAAGTAGAAATTGCTGTCCTGCTTAGTGTTACTTTTTCCCCGGGAGGATGGCCTCTTGCATTCCAAGGCGTCACATAAACAACGGCTATCTTGCCATGGCTTCCTCCCCCTCCTGCCGGAGACTCTCAGGGTGCTATCAGAGTGGGTATAGCCTTGAAAGTTATTTTATTGTCACTGCCCAAATGTTTTGCCTAGGAGTCAGCACATCTGGGTCACTCAGGGCAAGGAGGGAATTTTTATAACTTTCTCACCTTTAGTGGGAACAAACGGTCGCCATTTCTTTTCCCGCATTTTGTGTGTATGCTGATTGGAGGACTTTGTTTATGCATCTATGCCTGTAGGTATATTAACCCAAAGCATCTTTGTTCTGCATCTCTAACAAACATCGAGACCCTGTTCCAGTATTTGAAATAAAGAACTCTGTTTAACTACAAAGGTCTGATCTCTTGTTGATAGTACAGAAGCCTCACACCTTCCCACTGCCGCGGTACCTATTTATCTACTTGCAATTTCTTACTTTCGAGCTGCTAGGCTGGCAGGAGCTGGGACCAGAGACGGGAGCCCACTCCATCATGGGGCACTCGGGTCTCGAACTGTCAAGCTACCGACCCTCCAGTCTGCATCTCAGCATCTTAACCTCTGAGCCGCACCTCAGCATCAACTCATGCCAACCACATGACTACGGAAACGTCTTCTGACAGCGCTGGCTCTTCGGCTTGGAAACGGAGATGAGCACCGCCCCCTAGAGTCAGATTCAACTGGCTTTCGAGCAAGGGAAACCTTTACCTTTAAGGAGCAGTGGAAAGAGTGGCAGACTAAGGGAGACCTGGATTTGAATCCCCACTTCTACCATGAAAACTCACTGGGTGACCTTGGCCCTGTCACAAATGCTAAATAGGACCCACACTAGGGTTGCCAACCTCCAGGTGGTGGCTGGATATCTCCCAGAATTACAGCTAAGTCTCTAGATGTCTCCCTGGCAGAGGGGGGGGGGGCACCTCCCAATGGCAGAAGCCACCCTGCTTTTCAGTCACACGAAAGTGTACACTTGGCTCGAGGGAGGGAGGGTTTTATCTGTTCCTCTTAGATCCTGTTCCCCTGGAGAAAATGGCTGCTTTGGAAGGTAGACTGTATGGCATTATACCTTGAGGAGGTACTTGCCCTCCCCAGGCTCCTCCCCCCCCCAAATCTCCAGGTATTTCCCAACCTGGAGCTGGTTGCCCGACCTACCTCACAGGGTTGTGGTTGCTGTCGAGAGAAAATGGAGGAGGGGGGAACAATGTTCTAAAGCTGCTTTGAATCCCAGTGTTGCGCAGCGCGTCTGCAACACCCCTTCAGCAGTTCCAGCCACTCCAGCCACTTTCAGCACCCCAGCTTTCCCAATTCTCACCAGCATTCACTCTGCTGCAACTCCTTATAGCAACCACACTTACACAGTCCTGTGGTAAACTATATACAGGATTTATTATTTACAGGATCAAAATGCTTCGCCAGAACCGTGGTACAAGAGAATGGACATACATCAGTACTGTACAATTCCATATATACATGTAGTGACCAATCAGCTTCATGCTGAGTCATTATGACTGACCTTACTTCAGTGCCGGCCATAACCAGTTTAGACTTGCACTACACAGCTACCAATTTGACAGATAGCTGTCAACTAGATCTTGCTGATCTTAGTGCTGGAGCTTAACACTGTCAACACTCCCCCTTAAGATTCAGCACACAAGATCATGTTAAGACTCCCCCTAAGAGTTAAGAACTTTGTTTCATCCAAACTCTTAGTGAACATGTCTGCAATATTTTCCTTAGATACACAGTGTTGTAGAGTAACTAATTTCCTCTGAATAGTGTCTCTTACATTTTGGTATCTAATGTTGATGTGTCTGGATCTAGGGCGGATACCTTGGGAGTCTGCTAATAATTCAGCTGCTGTGTTATCACATTTTACAATCATAGGCATGCTACATTTCACATCAAAATCTGTTAGCAACTGTTGTAACCATTCTAGCTGAATAACACATTCATTGATGGCTGCAAATTCAGATTCACAGGTACTTGTTGACACAAAACATTGTTTTACAGACTTCCATATCACCAAAGATCCATTTACAAATATCACATAACCAGTTGTTGACTTGGCATCCTGATTAGTGCCCCAGTTGGAATCACTGTAAGCTAGAACCTGTTGAGTATTGTTCCCTTTCAACACTAACTTACACTTCAAGGTTCCTTTTAGGTATCTTAGAACTCTTTTAGCAGCATTCCAGTCACGCTTACAAGGTTTGGCACTCTTTTGACAAAGAATATGAACTGCATGACTAATATCAGGGCGAGACCATGTTGCCAAATATGTTAAAGATCCTAACAGTGATTGATACAATCCCTTTTGGTCAAAACTTTCATCTTCTGGCTCCCTAGCATAACCAGTAGACATTGGAGTAGACACAGAGTTAGCATTGACCATGTTATATTTTTCCAACAACTGTATAATTTTGTTTTCTTGGCTTATCTCAAAATAACCATCAGTGTTTCTACTGATATCCATCCCAAGATAATGACTGATAGTACCTAGGTTTTTCATTTTGAAATATTGCTTTGTTGTTTGTTCAAACCATTGTAACTGTTCCACCTGTTTGTACATGAAACACAAATCATCAACAAAACCATAAGGTAGCATTTGTTTCCACTGATGACCTTGCTGAACATACAGGGATCTGCAACACTCTGTTTAAACCCCATGTTTGTTAGAGTTGTAGTAAGGCATAAGTTCCAGAGATGACCACTCTGCTTAAGACCATATAAACCCTTCTTCAATTTCAATACAAGGTTAGTATTCTTATCCACAAAACCTGGAATTTGTTGCATGTATAGTTGCTCATCCAAATCAGCATTCAGATAGGCGGATGTGAAGTCAAAGGGTTGAATAAGTATCCCCTCTATTCCTGCCTTTGTCAGAGCCACATTCAAAGTATTGCTTTTTACAGTTGGTGCAAATGTCTCATCAAAATCTTCCCCAAACACTTGAGAAAATCCCTGAGCCACTAGTCTGGCTTTCCTTTGAGGCATCCCACCCTGCACAGGTTTCAGCTTATATAACCACCTGCACCCAATAAGCTTTTTCCCTTCTGGCAATTCAGACAATTCAAACACGTTATTTTCACACAAAGAATCATATTCAGTTTGCATAGCTTGCAACCAAGCTTGTTTTTCACCTTCAGGCAATTGAGTAACATCATTATAACATGAAGGTTCTTTTGCACAGACAAAGTTAGCCACTTGTGTCTCAAAACCATATCTTTGTGGAGGAATCCCTTTGTTACTTCTCTCAGACCTTCTAGGTGTACTAGGTTCAGACTTAATACCACCTGAAGCAATGGGTTGAGAATAAACACTAGGTTCAGGACTAGAAACATTTTGTGAATCACCTGTTATTGGCAACACTGCCTGGTCTGGTAATGAGTTAGCATGTATTCTGTGCCAGTTCCTGCCTTCAGTGAAATTGGCAGACCTGCTAAAACTGACTTGGTGATGATCATTTGAGAACCTATATGCTTTCATACCAGATTGACATCCTAAGAAAGTCATTTGTTTTGATCTAGTACCACCTTTCCTGCGCTGATTCAAAGGTATGTTCACCCACGCTTTGGAACCAAACACACGCAGATAATTTAGCTTTGGCATTTTCCCATAGAGCAATGCAAATGGAATATTGTCTATCACCCTTGACCAGGTTCTATTAGACACATACACAGCATATTTTAAACTTTCAGCCCAAAACTGTTTAGGTAACTGAGCATCAGCAAGCATTGCATACATGATGGTTTGTAAAGTAGCATTTTTTCTTTCTGCCACACCATTTTCCTGTGGAGTGGCCACATTTGCTACACAGTGCTTTACCCCTAACTTGAGTAACCATTGTTTCATTTTGTTTGACATGAACTCTGCTCCCATGTCAGACTGCAGTGATTTTAAATCACCTAATTGATTTTTGACCTTTTTGTACCAATATTTCAGAGTTTCAAATGTATCAGATTTGTTTTTCAGAATATATGCCCAAGAATATTTTGAAAAATCATCAGTGATCACCAGTGCATACCTGTTGTCTGATATACTGGGTGGAAAGGGTCCCAAAAGATCTACATGCACCAATTCTAAAGCATGAGTAGACTCCCTCTCACTGCTGCGAGCTACAGGGAAAGCCTGTGATTTGACCTGCTTGCAAACCTGACAGTCTAGGAACATATTACAATCATTTATCCCTTCTCTACCTGTCAAAGCAAGAGTTGTGTTAATAGCATGAAAAGAGGCGTGTCCAAACCGGCGATGTAACAAGTGTAAGCATGAGTTATGAGGAATTTTGTTACCCGGCACACTAGCTGTTGCTGCCGTAACAGAGTTATCTAATACATACACTCCATTTCTCAAACTTGCTTTTGCCACTTCCCTCCCACCTTTCTTAATAACACACAGTTCCTTTCCAAAAGTTACTTCAAACTTAGCACGGTCCAGTGCCAAAACACTAAGCAGATTGCTCTCGAGCGTGGGTACACAGAGCGCATTTTGAAAGGTGTGATTAAGAACTGATAAAGTTAGTTCACCTCTGGAAGTCACATCTGCTGTATGACCATCAGCCAGACTCACATGACGTTGCTGAGCCTCCTGTAGATTCCTTAACATTTCAGGGCTTTTGCAGATTATATGGCTAGCCCCACTGTCAAGAATCCATGCCTGGTTTTCTGTGTCACCTGTAACAACAAGAGATGCATTGGGACGGCCCGACAACAAGTCTGAGCGCCCAATGTTTTTTATCTTCTTTTGCTGTGATGGACAGGATTTCTTTAGATGGGAAGTTGAACCACAGACGAAACATTTCCTTACACGCAGAGCCTTGACCGGTTCCTCACGTTCAATCCTCACATCCCTCCTGCTGCTGCCAGCTGACTCCACCGTCTGGGCTCGCTACACGGCTACTGAGGAATGTTGAGACTTTAGTTTCGCTTCATAGTCTAAAGCACAACCTATGATCAACTGCAGAGTTAACTGATCAGGCTGCAGTCCTTCGAGTGAAGTAATTAAAGTGTCAAACGCAGGAGATAAGGAACTCAAAAGCAAATAACATCTGTCTTCAGCAGAAATCACCTTGCCGCGTTGTTCCAACTGCTGATAAAGCTGAGTCAAAGCATTTACATGCTCCCTAATTGATTCATTAGGCCCTTGGATTTTTCTGTACAAGCGACGAGTCAGAGACATTATTGTGCCAGCAGATTTTTGCACATAAACTTGTTTAAGTGAGTCCCATGCTTCTTTAGCGTTGACAGAGGATGAAATATGAATTAATTGGTCGTCACTTACTGCCAAAACGATGCTTGCCAGTGCCCGCTCGACCTTCGGCACGTCTCCCACTGGAACTGGATCCGGAGGGTCATTAACATACAGCCAGAGGCCCTCTCTGATAAGATAGTGTTTCATCCGAAACGCCCACGTATCATAGTTTGTGGAAGTCAGCTTGTCCACCACCTGGGTAGTCGGCACAAGAGCCATGATTTCCCTCCGCTCCCCCGACACTCACAAGCTGGATCTGTTATCTCCACTCTCGGCATGTCACACCGCTGCCAAGGCTTCTCCGGGCAAGTCACACTCCCCCACTCCTGGAAGAAGTCAGCAACCGTCCTCCCGCAGCTACACAGCTGGACACACACTCTAAGCACGGCTCACCGGCGTTTGCAGAATGCAGAGCTGGTTCTCCACCGAACTGGGTCTCCTTCAGGCTGGGCTGAATCTCCAGCAGGCTGGGCAGGCTAGGCTCTCCGTCAGGCTGGGCTCCGTCAGGCTGGGCCCATAACCCTGTTGCGCAGCGTGTCTGCAACACCCCTTCAGCAGTTCCAGCCACTCCAGCCCCTTGCAGCCACTCCAGCCACTTTCAGCACCCCAGCTTTCCCAATTTCACCAGCATTCACTCTGCTGCAACTCCTTATAGCAACCACACTTACACAGTCCTGTGATAAACTATATACAGGATTTATTATTTACAGGATCAAAATGCTTCTCCAGAACCGTGGTACAAGAGAATGGACATACATCAGTACTGTACAATTCCATATATACATGTAGTGACCAATCAGCTTCATGCTGAGTCATTATGACTGATCTTACTTCAGTGCCGGCCATAACCAGTTTAGACTTGCACTACACAGCTACCAATTTGACAGATAGCTGTCAACTAGATCTTGCTGATCTTAGTGCTGGAGCTTAACACTGTCAACATCCCAGCTGTGGAGACAGAAGTGGGATATAAATGAATGCAAAATGCCTTCTATTTTGGAGTTGCCTTTTCTGCAGTGGAAAATTCACCTCAGGAGTAGCTGGGACCATGGAAGGAGGGCAAGCCCCTGCTTGTGGTAACTACTGTACATGTATATTAGGTGTTGTAGATTTTCCGGGCTGTATGGCTGTGGTCTTGGCATTGTAGTATCTGCCATTTCGCCAGAAGCTGTGACTGGCATTCTCAGAGGTATAACACAGAAAGATGGAGTACTCTCTATGTCAATGTGAGAAGAAAAATGGTAGGCAGGTAATTTACAGGGGTCGGTTGGAGCGGGAGCGCACAGGAGCGCAGCTCCGGGAGTGAGGAGCCCAGGGGGCGGGCACATGACCAAGCCCCGCCCCCTCCTCGGCTTCCCCGAGCAGTGCAGAGGCGCAGCACCCCAGGGAAAGCCCTGCTAGGGTCTTTATTGTTTTTAATGTTTTGTTTTAATATTGATAATTTTATCATTGTTCCTTTTATGACTGTGTGCTGCTTTTCTAGAGACTTGCTCAAGGTGGCATATAAATTTTCTAAGTATATCATTTTTTATCTGGGCACATGGCACATAAGTACTGGAGAAATTTCACCAACCCTTCAGCAGCTTCCACCCCATCAGTTTGGTGTAGTGGTCTGGAGTTGGACTCTAATCTGGGAGAACCGGGTTTGATTCCCCAGTCCTCCACATGCAGCTGCTGGTGTGACCTTGGGCCAGTCACAAGTTCTCTCAGAGCTGTTCTCTTATGAGCAGTTCTCAAAAGACCTATCTCAGCCCCACCTACCTCACAGGGTGTCTTGTAGGGAGGGGAAGGGAAAGGGATGGGTGGTGCTGGTGCACATGTCCTGGGTATCTCAAGTCTACTTGAAACCTGGTGGTTTCAAGGGAGCAGGAAGAGAATGAGGGTGTGTTCTTTACGCTTATTTTTATTGCACAAAGTATTGGATGGGGAAGGGAATGGAGGAAGAGCAGGTCAGTTTCACTCACCTGTGGAGTGGAGCCTGAGGGGTGGGTGTCACCTTCTGACACACTTCCGGCATGTTAGGGGGTGTGGCATATGCAAATGAGTTATGCAAATGAGTTATGCTAATGAGCTCCTGCACCTCTTTTTCTACGAAATGACCCCTGGTAATTTATATCTACTCAGGAAGGTGGGGTAGGGCTGAATCATTATCTTGTAGGAGTTTCACAGCTGCTGGCAAAATGTCAGGTACTACAAAGCCAAGACCATGGACACAGAGAGAGAGAGAGAGAGAGAGAGAGAGAGAGAGAGAGAGAGAGAGAGTCTGGTTGTAAACTGAGGCTGATTTTACATCTGACTTTCCCGCTGGAATCATTCTAGTTCCAAAAAAACCTGCCCATACCTCTGTGCGGTGTGAAACCGTGCTGCCACTGAAATGTCCATATCTACTAATTGCCCTCCTGTGGTCAAGCTAGTATTCTACCGCTTTATTCTGCTTTAAACAATTGTGGTTTCTTAGTGCACTTAAACCCCCTGGAGTGAAATTTCACACCACTGTGAAATCAGCACAGGAAAAGACAGCAGTCAAACTACTTTAGAGGGGAGGTGTAAAATCAGCCTGAGTCTGGAAGGTCTCACATTCGTTGTAATTTCTCCCCTTTGGTTAAGTTTTTGGTTCCTGTGGCTCTACTAGGCCTCAGGGTGTTGTTGTTGTTATTAAAATTAGCTTAATAGAGAGCTTTTTTAACTGGGAGGGAGGAGGGACTAGCTTTAAGGAAGTCAGGCTGCAGGATTGGCCCTTGCAGTTTATGTAGGGATGCCATTCTGGGGGTCCCCTGGAATTACAGCTCATCTCCAGACTACAGAGGTCAGTTCCCTTGGAGAAATGGATGCTTCGGAGGGTGGACTCTGTGGGATTGTACCCCACTGAGGTTAGGGTTTCGAGTCCCCAGGTTTGAACGGGGGTTCCCCCACCCCAAGCCCTGCCCCGAAGCTATGGCCACCCCCTCCCTTTCCTTGTGCTGTGATTTAAAGGGCATCATCTGATCAGTGGGGAGCACATGGCCTTTAAATCTTTCAGCAGGGAGGGAGAGGCCCTGTTGCCGGCTGCAGCTCTGCTCGCAAAATGACTCTTTAAAGGGTCTTTTTGCAAGTGGGGTGGGAGCTGCAGCACGTGGCGCTCATTTCCCAGAGGCAATTCACCTCTTGGGATTCAGGCCCACGTGCCGCCACCCTACTCACTGTAAGCCCCGCATCGAGCGGGGGTGGCGGCATGCAGGCCTGAACCTCTAAATGGCGAACTGGCACTGGGAAATCAGCACCCCATGCCACGGCACCAATCCTGCTTGCAAAAAGACCCTTTAAGTGGTCTTTTGCAAGCGGAGCTGCGGCGGGCGACAGGGCCTCTCTTTCCCTGCTGAAAGATTTAAAGGGCCCTCCAGCTGCTTGTCGGGCCACGTGCTCCCTGTTGATCTGCTGAAGCCTTTTAAATCGCTGCAAGAGGTGAGGGAGATGGGTGGCTGCGGCTTGGAGGTGGGGCTTGGGGGCATCCCCACCCACCCTCAGACTGCCCCCCAAATCCCCCTGCGGGAAGGACAAGGGGACCTGGCAAGCCTAACTGAGGTCCTTGTCCTCCCCAAGCTCCACCCCGAAATCTCCAGGTATTTACCAACCTGGATCTGGCAACCCGACCCCCTCACTGCCCGGCTGGTGGCCAGGGAGGACCTTATGGAGGTCAACTGGCGTGGTCAGTCCAGTCCCCATCAGTTAGCAGAGCGCTTGGATAAAGCGGCAAATGGTGGCTGAGGCAGGCCGCTGCCCCTTGTGATAACAGGCTTTGCCTAGAGAGAATCAGAGGGTGAAGGGAGAGGTAGCTTGCCCCCCTTCTGTAAAGCAAACTTTCACAATTCAGGATAGTGGCAACGGCATACCCCACCTGCTCAGTGGTTAGGGGGCGTAGAGGAAGCAGGAAAAAGGTTGTGGGGGGAGGGACGATGTGGCTGATTTCTCCCACTCTAGAGTTCCCTGCTTTTGTGACACCGGTAAATCCATTTCTTCAAAGCCACACAATCGTGTTTGCACACCTTCATAGGTACTATGTGGTACAATATCTAGTAGCTTGTGCAGGGCTTTTTTTTTTTTGTAGAAAAAGCCCAGCAGGAACTCATTAGCATAATAGGCCACACCCGACAGCAGAAACACATTAGCATATTAGGCCACACCCCTGACAGCGCAGCTCCCTCCCAGGATCGGCTTCTCCAGGTGCCCCATGTCTTGTGGGGAACCCGAGGAGGGGAGACAGTTTAAACTGCCTTCCCTCCCTGAATTGGCTTGGCTTCCTCAGACGCCCCACAGCTTGTGAGGCACCCTCAGGAACCCGGGGGGGGGGGGCTGTAGGCGTGGCCAACTCAGAAGCCAGCCGGAACTCCGTTCCTGTGCGTTCCTGCCCCAAAATAGCCCTCAGCGTGTGGAAATACTCTTATTAGTACTCGTATTGCCAACTCCAGAATGGGAAATTCCTGGAGATTTGGAAGACATACCAGGGAAGATAGGAGTTTGGAGAGAGAAGTCAATTTAGCAGGGTGCGATTGCATGCTAGGACTTCTGTTTTTCCTAGGCTCTATGGTATGCCGTAGACTGTGCCCTTTGAAGTGGCTGTGTCTTCCAGGGAAACTGATCTCTGTGCTCTGGAGACCAGGGCTGATTTCGCACTGGCCAGTTGCCTCTCGTTCTCTCCGGAATTTCCCCTCCCAGTTGCCTCCAGAGTATTTTCTTCATTTTCCCACTTGAAACCTCAGCCCTTTCAATATAGTGTGACGAAAGGTTTTCTCCAAATTTTTTTTAGAAACTCCCACAATGGGGCGGCCCTGATGAAAGGCGGGTGAGTGGGCGTGTTTTCATTTTGGGTCCTCCCCCGGAGCAAACAGGAAAATCCTCTAAAAACAGGATTTGTTTGCTCCAGAGAAACTCCGGTGCAGCAGGCGATACTCCAGAGCAAAACGTGAGCCTGGAGCAACTGGTGTGAAATCGACCAGAAGCTCCGGTGCAAGCATGAGGGCAAATGCTAGTGCGAAATCAGCCCAACTGTCATTCCAAGTGACCTCCAGCCCCCCCCCCCCCCGGTAGGTTGGCAACCCTAATTATTATGGCTATTCAGAATGATGTCACTGGATTCCCCCATTATATTATCAGGCTCCACCCAATGGGACTCAGTTATGGTTGCCAACCTCCAGGTAGTGGCTGGAGATCTCCCAGTATTACAACTGCTCTCCAGGCGACAGAGCTCATTTGGAGAAAATAGCTGCCTTGGAAGGTGCACTCTATGGTATTATACCCCATTGAAATCCCTCCCTGAACCTGGCCCTCTTCAGGCTCCAACCAGGCGTATGATTGTCTGGTGCTCTTGCATCCCTAACAAACTGCACCCTAAACTGCCTCCGAACTTCTCACAAGTTGGAGATGTGGGGCGCATTTAACAGAGCAGGACTAGAGTAGGTGCTCTTGTCCTGACCCTTAGAGCGGCAACTGGGGATTATGGGTAATTAAGGTTTTTCAGATTGCTGTGAAACGTTGGTGGACCGTTGCTGTAAACAAGTCTGTATAATAGGCCTAGATGTCACAAACCCATTTTTTTTTCCTTTTCTTTTAAAAAAATTATTGGTTGACATGAAGAGTTACCATTGCTATAAAAAGATCATTGGCATTAAAAGGTATGAAAAAATAATTGGAAGAAATGTTCCTCAGATACACTGGCACGGACCCAAGAATGATGTGACTATTTTCATGTGCCCAAGGGAGCTCCTGAAAGTGGTATGTGGGCTAAAAGCTCTCCAGGCCACATGGCAAACTTCTTCTGAAACTCTGCTGTCTGAAGCTGCTGCATCTTCCAGGGAAACTGATCTCTTAACTCTGGAGTTCTGTCTATTTGCAATCTGTCTGCTAGCAGTATGGCACAGAAATCTATCATTTGTAAGAAAAAAGAAATTCTCCTGGGGGTGCCCAAGCCATTGGGGTGCACCTAAAGTTGGTGTTTGGATTCTGGACCCTTCCTTTATATGCCTTTAACCAGGGGTCATTTCGTAGGAAAAGAGGTGCAGGAGATCATTAGCATAACTCATTTGCATATGCCACACCCCCTAACATACCAGAAGTGTGTCGGAAGGCAACACCCACCCCTCAGGCTCCACTCCACAGGTGAGTGACCTCCTCTTCCTCCATTCCCTTCCCCATCCTATACTTGGTGTTATAAAAATAAGCATAAAGAACACACCCTCATTCTCTTCCTGCTCCTTTGAAACCATCAGGTTTCAAGTAGACTTGAGATACCCAGGACATGTGCACCACCCATCCCTTCCCCTTCCCCTCCCTACAACAAGACACCCTGTGAGGTAGGTGGGGCTGAGAGAGGTCTTTTGAGAACTGCTCATGAGAGAACAGCTCTGAGAGAACTTGTGACTGGCCCAAGGTCACACCAGCAGCTGCGTGTGGAGGAGTGGGGAATCAAACCCGGTTCTCCCAGTTTAGAGTCCAACTCCTGACCACTACACCAAACTGATGGGGTGGAAGCTACTGAAGGGTTGGTGAAATTTCTCCAGTACTTATGTGCCATGTGCCCAGATAAAAAATGGTATACTTAGAAAATTTATATGCCACCTTGAGCAAGTCTCTGGGAAAGCAGCACACAGTCATAAAAGGAACAATGATAAAATTATCAATATTAAAACAAAACATTAAAATCAATAAAGACCCTAGCAGGGCTTTCCCGGGGTGCTGCGCCTCTGCACTGCTCGGGGAAGCCGAGGAGGGGGCGGGGCTTGGTCATGTGCCCGCCCCCTGGGCTCCTCACTCCTGGAACTGCGCTCCTGTGCGCTCCCGCTCCAACGGACCCCTGCCTTTAACTTGAACATATTTAAGAAGGGGACTTTCACTCTTACTATCTTCAGCCTCTTTGCCTTGTACAGAAGTCTTGTGCAAAGCTGTTTTGTCAGTACAGAGGTGAGAACTGGGTGCCATAATGAAACATTCACATATCTGTTTGGGATTCAGTGAACCCAATGGTCCCACTGGGATCAATTACGAATGGCTAGTCCTTTGAAATCTACCAGGCAAGTGAGTAGTTAATCGGGCATGTCGACTCATGTACCAGCTGACCTCTGAGTCCAAGAGGGCATGCAATGGGCCACCTCCCACTTGAAGCACTCTTCCATTAAAATGGCAGTGTAGCCAATTAGAGTTGTTTTCTCGGACATCAATATCCAGTGTGTTTGGTCTTGTCCTTTAATGACCTTACAATTGATAGAGTCCCTTTTGATGGAAGCTAGCAGACCGAGCAGCTAGCATCCCATCTCGGTCACTTAACTTGTTGATTTCAATTGTTAAATATAATTTCCTCAAGCCCATTGTTGCTCATTTCTATGGATGAGGTTTAAATTAGAAGATCAGAGGAAAAATTGCCTCCAACTTCTTTGCGGTAATTAAGGAGGGGATGGGAAGCTTTTTCTTTTTCATAATAGATGTGAAAAGCATGACAAGGTCTGATGCAAAATAATGGGCACTTTTAAAAACATGGCTGTTGTCGTAAGCCTGAAATAATTTTTTTGCTGGGGCTTTGAAAACTGCCCATGTCTATTTTGTTTATACGGTCTTTTGGAATTTAAACGATTTTTAATAGAAGCGTATGTTAAGGATAGATAGCAATCACAGTCAGAGACAAGGACACTATCCTTATTAAGACCAAACAAGAGATCAAATGGGTGATAATATATTGAGCAATGAACAGAGGAACTGGGTGTGTTGGATGTAGAAGGGGAAGGTTTATCTGAACTTCTGTGTTCCTCTGGAATGGAATAAATAATGTGTTGATGAGACTTTTCCCTGGGATTAGTAACTATTTCGATATTTGATAAGAAAAGGGACCCTCCTGTACATTTGCCTATAAGGGGAAAAACCGAGACTATCACTTTCTTAAGCAATACACTCCTACCTACTCCACGCTCAATATTTGGGGAATCACAGTGCTGTAATATCTAGACCCCGGAGGACTAAATGAGAAGAAGCATTTGATTTCCTCCTTGCTTGTGGGCACAATCTGCCTCCTGTAGTCTTTGACCACAACTGGACAAAAAAGCATATTGTTACTAAGCTTGGGATTGTAATTCAGTTTTTTCCTCCAGAAGAATGGGGAAGCTTTGAGGTATTAGCCCATTTTATCATAGATTCTTTCACTTGTTCATCCTCTGTCTCAAATGTCAACAAGAGATTATACATTTTAGCAATAACATGTTCATCATTTGTACATAATTATGTTTCAAATTTAAGTTTTTGATTGTTCAAAACCATGAGATCTTTTAGCGGCTTTAAACCGTTCTGATAGTTGTGCATAAAAAAAAAAAAACCATTGGCAAGTGTATCCATCATTATCAGATATTTTCTTAATTTCATTTTACAGTCCCATTGAGAGAAATCTAATATATCACGATATGTTAGCCACTTATGCTTAGTTATCATTTCTCATCTATAAAATGCTTCTTGTGTAGAAAGCCACAAAGGTGTTTTTGGACACATCCTAGGTTTGTATTTATTCCATATTCTCAAAATAGCACATCTCTATATATAATATTTGAGTTTTCATGTCCCTCTTGCCTTAACATTCCACACGCACCCACAGCCTTTGGTCCCCTGACCTGTCAATCAGAAGCTGTCCCCATCCACTGGCTGTGAGTACTCGCGTGCCATTGGCTGGGTGCTGGGTCTGCTCCTCTTCCCCGCCCACTCCTTCGGCCACTGTGCCTTGTCAGAATTACTGGCAGATGGCTTTCTCTCTTGATGAAGATGCTTCTCCTGCTTCCCTCCTGTGTGGGACTAACTGTTATCTCAGTGGCTGTTGTTAGGTGTAATGAAATGGCAGTCACCTGTGTTTATAAGATGGCTGCTGTCTGTGGTTTGTTTAAAATGTTCCTCCATAAGGTTCAATTGAGCTGTAGTTCCAGAGAGGGGCCTGCAGAGGTATCACTCACTGGGTTGAATGGGGCTTCCTCATCTGCTAGCCTACAGTTCCCAGCTGCCACAAGGCCAAAAAGTGTGGGAAAAGAGGGACCGTCCCAAGGGGTGGGGCACCATCAATATAGACTCCAGCCCATCCAGGGAGGATTGTGTTTAACCCCTGTTGATTTATGCCCTGTTGGTTCATAGTGTGTGCTTACTCCTACAGTTGTGCCTTATTCATTTAGTGTGTGTGTGCGCGCTCCATAATTGTGTAAATAGTAAAATAAATTCTTTTATTTGGGCTAATAATCTGTGTTGTGCTCTGACCCCATAGTCTCTCCCACTCTGCACAATACCAAAGGGAGGGGGTAGCCCAGGGAAGCAAGGAAAGGCCAGACCCTTGGGTTGCCAACTTTCCAGGGATCCCCCAAAGTTTGGGGATTCTATCTCCAAATAGGGAGATTTGGCCACAGGGGTCTCACTGTCCCTCTAAAAAGGCAGTGACAATTCAGTGAGTGGTGGCAGGGAACTTAAGGAGTGAGATACGCCCATGGGACAAGGGTGGGAGGCGAACAGCTGAGTTGTAACCTGGAGCCTGTTTCGCCACAGTAGGCAACCAAGCTTGGTTCAGACAAACCGCAGGCCTTTGTGAGGAACTCTCTGGGGCCAGTCCTGACTAGGGTTGCCAGCTCCAGGTAGGGAGATTCCTGGAGATTTTCTGGTAGAGTCTATGGAAGCCAGGGTTTGGGGAGGAGAGAGGCCTCAGCTGAATAGAATGCCATAAAGTCCACCTTCCAAAGCAGTTATTTTCTCTGGGCGCGAGAAATCTGTTGTCTGGAGTTCAGTTGTGATACCTGGCGATCTTCAGGCTCCACCTGGAGGTTGGCTACCCTAGGCGTGGCAATCAGTGCTTCAGAGCAGGGTCTGCTAGATCCAGGTTCTTGCTGTAGAAGCTGAGTGGGTGATTTTGGACCAGTCACAGACTTTCAGCCTAACCTACCACACAGGATTGTTGTGCAGGTCAAAAGGGGGAGAGGAGAATGATGTAAGCTGTTTTTGTCCCCATTGCAGAGAAAGACTACTTTTCCTCCTGGGAAATTTATTTATTTAAATTTCTATCCGGCCCTCCCAGCCAAGGAAACCATTGTTGCCAATCTCCAGGTGAGGGCTGGAGACCACTCAGAATAATGACTGCTCTCCAGGTGGCAGAGATCAGTTCCCCTGGAGAAAATGGTGGACTCTGTGCCCTTATACCCTGCTGAGATTGCCCCCACCATGACAGCCAATTGTCAGTTAACACTGCCATAGATACGGGTAACTGTCTTATCATAATCAATAAGGTTGGTGAAAGTCGGTGTTTGCTGATTTATTAACATTGCTTTGTGTTTCAGGGTTTTCCCCAACCCTCTTATGTCCCGCTCGGGGGATAGCATCGGGGACCCAACCCCCACTTTTGGAATGCAAGTGTTGCTGGCCTGCTTTGCTTTGCGCATGCTCATTACTCATTTGCTTTTCCTCCACTTTTATCTCTAGCTGGCTATTCCCTAGCTAACGGCCTTGAACAGGAGAGCCTCCTGTTATGTGTTACAAGAATCACAGGTGTTTTGTATTCCTTTGCTTGGTTGTCTCTAGGAACATCTTCTCCAAAACCTTCAATAGTGTTTTTCCCTGAGAACTTCTTTTCCCGTGCTTTCCTTGGGAACAGTGGGCCAGTGTATTTGGGCGCCAATAATTCTCATTATTGATTGGTAGATGGTAGATGAGCCAGATTTCATATCAAGTATAATTGTAGTTACATTTCTAAGCTTGGGCATTACTAACAGAAAAAGTGTTTGACCAACATGATCTTTTCTAAAAATAAAGGACTTTCTGCTTAAGGAGACCTGTTGTGGACTATATCTATTGGGGCAATCTCACAGTATCAAATGACCTCTAATAAAAGCTTTACTTGCATCCCAAACCATTCTCAAATCAGTGCCTTTATTTAAGTTGATTTCAAAAAATTATTTTAGTTTTTTCTTACAGTCCTCAATAATCACTTCTTTTTGTAGCAATGCTTCATTTAATCTCAGTCTAAAAGTGCTAAGTTTTCTTTTAACAACCAAACTTACATGATTGTGATATGAAAGTGTCTTTGATAGAATCTCTACTTTAGAGACCTTACAGCACAATCCTGAAGGGGAGGGGGCAAATCACCCCTATGTTGGCTTAAGTCTGGGTTACATCAGGGTAAATCCAGTTATGTTGGTGTAACTGGCACTTACAGCAGTGCACAGCTGCTGCAGCGCCCCATTGCTTGCGAGTGCCGGTGGTGGGGCATGACGACCAGCTGTTGGTGCAACCAAGGCACAGGCCTCTGCACTGCTGTGGTTGTGGACGGTGTTGGGGGTGCAGCCTGAGTTAGTTAGCTCCCTGAGCCCTTTCAGCCTGGGAACACCAAAAGCAGAAAGTTACACCACCAACAAAAAAACCCCCCATGGTGTAGTACATAGGTGCCCATGGATTACAAAAATAAAGTCTTCCCCTGCTGCTCTATCCCTGCCCACTAGCCTTGGAGGAGCACAGGTTGCCAACTACAGCCTTGGCCAATCCTCTCATTCCCTGGGGCAGCCAAGCCTCCTCACAAGCACTGAACTGTGGTCCCCTCTATCCTACAAAAACTTCCACCAGGACCTTGTAATGCTTAGTAGTTAGGGCATGAGGCACAGGACTCTGTCTCAGAGCTCCCTGCCGTGCAGACTTAAGAGTGAGGGGTGAGGCACTTTGGTGGTGGGTGATGCACAGAGAGGGCACTTTAGCACTTCAGGGCAAGAACTTGGTGCTGACACCCAAGGAGGCAAGCAAAGTTGGTATTCTGTGGCTGACCTCTCCCATTTCAGAACCCTAGCAGGTACCTCACCTTCAGAGGCTCGGCTCACAAGGGCACCCATGCACTGACAGGTAAGCATGGGCAAGCATTCCAATCCCCCTGACAGAGACCCCTGCTGATGACAGCTGCATGGTCACCATCTTTTGTTTGCCCTGCATGCCAGCATGTTCCATAGGGCAGCCCCCCTTGAATACATCGTCCACCCACTGCAGGGGCTCCCTCTACCACTGACTCAGGGAACCCCAATGACCCAGTCCCCCCCCCCCCCATTCTCCTTGCACAGATGCCTTCCCCCCTGGGTACCAGAGGAACCCCTCCAATTAGGTACTCTCTTGAGCAATAAACAGAAAATTGCCCCTCACAGGTCTGCTCTGGTCTTCTTCAATTAGCAACTTTATCCCAAAGCACTTTTGCCAAAAAGTAAAAACAATAAAAATGAAATAACTGCCCCCTTCGTCTGTTTTTAAACTTCCTTGTTTCTTCTCCTTGTTAGGCTTTTTGCAACAAGTTCTTAAATCATCAAGTCCTTAAAGGCCCTTTTTGTCTTTGTAGTCTCCCGGGGTGTGTGTGTGTGGCTTATCTCACCATAAGGAGTCTTATCTTTGCCATAGAGGAAATTTCTCTTTGTCCGTAACGTTAATTATTTCCTGATGAAGTTAAAAAATGAGGATGGTGAGGCTCAGTCCATAAAGGCTACACCACAGTTGTGAGCGTAGATGTATTTCCAGGCTTCCTGGCTGCTCAGACCCTGAGCAAACTGGGAAAAAAAATCTCTATTTCTGCAGGTTACTCACAGGGACCAGCCATCCAGAGGACAAGTGAGTTATCTCATGATATCCCTTTCATCAAGAGAGATTATATCAGCCAAAAATCAACTCCCAGCTGGTGTTCTTAACTACGGTGCTTCAGTCAATCAGAGATATCAGCCTGCCATGATTCTTCACCAGAAGCCCCTGTTTGCTTGATTTTCCAGGGGTTACAACTCAACTGGAACAATGATGGCTACAATTTGAAAACTTACCTGATGGACCCCAAAGCGGTGTTTTAAGAACTTCCTAGTTTATAAAGGGTATTATGCAGAAACCTCTGATCAAGAGATTGACAGAAAAACCGTGGCTGAACTGTGAATTTGGAAATTAACTAAGCACAATTTGAACAGAATTGTCTTCTCTTCTTTAATGTAGCTAATGTATCTAAAACCTGTTGGTACTTTTAGGAAACCTTGTGAAATGATGATTATTTTGGCATGGGGGTAAGACGTGACTCAGCCAAAGCTATTTCTGTGTGAAATGTTTGTATTTGATCTGTGCACTATCAAAATGGCTTCAGGAGGGCTGTCTTGATTCTGTATCAGCAGAAGCAGGTCCTGTTTGTTTGCTATTCCATTCGTTGCTCTGATGCAAATGTTTTTCTTGTCTTTGCTGAAGCTAGTTAAACTAAGAGCTTCATGGCAAATGTGCTAACCAGGTGCATGTGCCTTATTTGAACTCCCTCAGTTAACTATGAGGCAAGATCCTGACTCTGTCTCCTCCATTCTCCTCCCTTGCTGAGGGTCTCCAAGCAGAGGTTGGATAGCTATTTGTCGGGAATACTCTGGCTTCAGATTTTCTGCACTGAGCAGGGGGCTGGACCAGATAGCTTATTTAGGGATGCCAGCGTCCAGAAGAGCCCTAAGGATCCCCCGGAATTACAGCTCATCACCAGACTACAGAGATCAATTCCCATGGAGAAAATGGATGCTTTGGAGGGTGGACTCTATGGCATTGTACCCCACTGAGATCTCCGCCCTCCCCAGACTCCATTCCCCAAATCTCCAGGAGGTTCCCAACCTGGAGCTGGCAATTCTTATCACCCCATCCCCTGCCGGTGGCCAGGGCGAGGACCTGGCAGCCCTATACAAGTCCCCCTTTGACTCTATGACCTTGAGGTTCAGGATTGCTCTCTGTCCCTGGGGATCTCATGTGGGATAGTATCCACTGAAGGAGTGCCTCCCCTTGTGCTCTGCTTGTATATCTCTAAATAAAGTAAATACATCGTAAGCATCCAGGGTTTTTTCATCCAAAGGAAAAGAAACCCATTGCTTCGGCAGCAAATATACTAAATTGGAGACCCATCTGCCTTTGTAACTTCTTACTATCACCGGAGGAGTTATCTTAACACTCTCATCAATTTTTCTCTCCTTTCCCATTGCCTGATGCTCCCTGTGTAACATATAACATATGTATATATTTCCCCCCTAGTGTAATATATAGTAACAACTGATGAAGATTTTGCTAGCTTCAATTTATTTTCATATCATTTATGTTTTGCACCGCGTGAAAAACAAACAAACAAACAAAAATCCTAGTTATTCCCGTTCTTCTGGCAGGAGGGGGCCTCATTTCCCTGGATATTTAGTTACAGGGTAAGGAGCCAAAGCATACAGGGCCTTAATTATAGATAAGTCCTTCCATGGCATGGGCTGAACTGTTAAACTGATGATTTTCCATTGCTTCCTGGTTGCTGCTATGTTGGTTGTAGCAATTATATTTGTGGAAGCTGTTATTTAGAAAATTTAAGAGATAGTCTATGGGGCCCACACTGAAGAATCAAACAAAAAGAAAATCAGCTTTGTGGGCTTTTCATCTATATGTTTTTTTAAAAAACCAACGATACATACAATCCAACAGGAGACAGTCAGCAACAGTGAATGGGGGGAAGCTGCTCCTTAGGAAGGCAAAAAGAAGATTTATCCCCACTTTAGTGACAATAACCAGATTTGTGTGCGCCTGGTCCAAATGTCTTTGATGGTGTAGGGTTGCCAGGTTCCCCTGACAACCACCGGTAGGAGATGGGGGGTTAAGATTGCCAACCCCAGGTTGGGAAATAGGGATGGGCACAAACAGTGTGACGAGCCAAAATCCGAACCGAACTTTGCTCAGTTTGAGGTTCGTCGCCCATGTGTTCCTTGAACAAATCGCTGAGCTTTCGGGTGCAGCTTGGAGCAGCTCGGACAACGAAACCCACCCACAAAGGCTGGGCTTGGAAACACAAATAGGGATACTCAAAGTTTGACAGGCAATGCTGCTTGCCAGTAACAGAGTTCCCTTCCCATTGCTTGCAATGGGAGGGTACAATGTATGTAAACACCAGATGAGTGCGCATTCCCTTTGTTGGGGGGGGCACAGTGGTTTGGAATGGAGAGGGTGTACTAGTGCGCGAAAGAGCTTTGCTGCAGGGTGTGGTGGTGGTAGTGGTTTGCTCAGCTAGCCTTCTCAGTCAGGGGCTAATGGGCTTAGCCTTGCCCTGGGTTCCTCTGTGTCACTATTTGGTTTATGTTTGTTTGGTGCAAAGGGTGGGGAAATCGGGATGGAATTCCTCTTTCACATAGCAACCATGTTGGTTCAGTGGAAGTTTGCTGCTGTCTTTGAGTTTCAGTGGAGGGATTGATCTTTGGGATTTGGGGAGTACTTCAACTCTGCTATTTTATCCCCTCGCCACACACTGAGCTGCTTTTTTGTTTTGGGGTGATCTGTGTTTGTTTTTACTTTAGTGCCTGCCCACCAACTTTGCTGCTCTTCATTTGAACCCCCCCTACTTACCTGCTTTTTCTTGGGGGCTGATCTGTGTTTGTCAGCCTGCCTCTCTGCATCCAGCCTGCCTTGGGGACTTGTTGCAGAGTTACTGGGGTGCCTTCCGTTTATTGCCAGTCCTCCATTTCAACCCCACCCCCCATGCTGCTTCTATATGGGGGCTGATCTGTGTGTCTAGAAATGCTGGGATGTCTTCCCTTTACTGTGAGTTCTCCATTTCACCCACCCCCAATCTTGTTCTATATGTGGGGTGATCTGTGTGTCCGGAGGTACTGGGGTGACTTCCCTTGACTAACAATTCTCCGTTCCAACCCCCCCCCCCCCCCCAACCTGCTTGTCCTTGGGATGGCATCTATGGGGCACTTTCCCTGCTAGCATTCCCTTTTCAAAGCGCTAACACTAACCTGATTGCCCTTGGGGTGGCATCTGTGTGTCAAGAGACTTACGGGGGTGACTTTTCCTTCCAGCTCTTTCTTTCCAAAGCCCTAACACTAACCTGATTGCCCTTGGAGTGGCATCAGTGTGCTCAGGGACTTACTGGGGTGACCATTCCTGCAAGTGCTAGCTTTCCAAAGCCCCACGACTGACCTGCTTCTCTTTGGGGTGGCATCTGTGTGTCCAGAGACTTGCTGGGGGTGACCTTGCCTGGCAGCTCTTGCTTTCCAAAGCCCCATCACTGACCTGATTGACCTCCCTCAACTGACCCACTTCTCCTCAGGGGGGACATCGATTTGTGTCGGTCTGCCTACTGACCTGCCTACCTGTCTGCCTGTCTGTCTCCCTCTCTGGCAACTGAGCCACCAGGGCTGCGGTTGGGTTGGGTGCTGACAGAGTCCCATGTTCGGTGCCATGAGAGGAGGTGGCAGGAGTCACGCTCGTGGCCGCAGTGGGATGCCATGTATTTTCGCAGTGCCTGCTGGTCATGGGCCAGGAGCAGAGCCTTCCCTCCCAGCAGCATCCTCCCCAAGCACACCCTCAGCGCTCTCAGCACTCAACTCCCCTGTTCCACCCACATCCACGAGGCTAGTCTCTGATTGGCTGTGCACGTTTTTGAAAACAGCTGCCACTGCTGCATAAGGATCTTCACTATGTGAGTGCAGGGGAGCTGTGGCAGCCATTTTGTGACTGGCCCTGTCTCCTGCAGCTGCTGTTTTGCAGCAGCCATCTTGTGGCTACACCCACCATACTGTGTCAGAATTCCAAAGGTATCTGCAGGCTCAAAAAGTTTGGGGGGGCCTTTATTACAGTTTTAAGCATATTGGTAGAGTGGGCTTGAGCAGCTAGCATGGGAGGCCAATAGCCCCCAAAATCTCTCAGAAATCAAAGATCCAATTGTCAAAGAAGTTTTATCCTATGAACACACAAGCCAATGGAGAAATCTAAGTGGTAATAGAGAATACAGAAAAAACAAAGGAAAAGTCCAGATTCTTGCTGTCTAGAACTTTTAAAGGCTTTATTTAAGCACCCTGCTAACTAATGGTGACTGGACTAACCGTGCCAGTTAATCTCAATACTGTGGTATCCATATGCTGATTCTTCCCCCAGCATACTTAATGTACTTTGCTCATCTAAGTAAAAGACTGACACAAGCCTTAGCCTATTTTCTGCCCAAAGTTTAGGGTGAACTAGGGTTGCCAACTCCAGGTTGGGAAATTCTTGGCTATTTGGGGGTGGAGCCTGGGGAGGGCGGGGTTTGGGGAGGAGAGGGACTATAGAAGGTATAAGGCCATCGAGTCCACCCTCCAAAGCAGCCATTTTCTCCACGGGAACTGATCTCCTGTTGTCTGGAGATCGGTTTTAATTCTGGGATTTTAAGTACTGAGCAGGAGGCGATGAATCCAAACAAACAAGCTTTTATTCAGTGACATTGTTCAGCTCAAAAGACAGCTCTATGAGAGCAGCACTTTCATTTATACTGTTCCAACACATAACTTTCAACAATGTAACTATATACAAGCAATACTATCAGACCCAAGCAGAGCTCAGGGATTGGGTATCTAGATTGGCTTCAGGACCAATGGGAGTCTTTATTAATCAGCCAATAGGAATTGGAGCTTTAGGATACCAGAGCCCTTTCCAAGCTATTACTGCTTCATATTCTAAACACGAACACAACACTCCTCTCCCCTAAGTTCAACCAACAAAGTCCCTTAGGTGCGGGGGCGGTGGCCTGGTCCGTCGGGACTGGCATGGCAAGGGTGGACCCAATGGAGAACATCCTCTTAAATCTGGGGACTCCATATGGGCTGGCATGAGCTGTGGCAGCAGACTCAAGGGGGAGTGGTCCGTAAAGTCCTGGAGCAACGAGAGTTCTGGGGCACGACCCAGCTCCGGCAGGGGGCCTACCTTGTTCTGAGCTGGCAGTGGCTCGGCAGACTGTTCCCTTGGGATGTCCTGGGCTGGAGTTGGCGGAGGGCTGCCCTCTGTCAGGCGACTCTCCCGGGTGCCAGTGTCTTGCTGTGCTGGGAGATCTCCCAGGCCGGCCTCAGGAACCAGGGTGCTTTGCAAATGTTGTCCCAATGCAGGAACTGGGGAGCGTGGCAAGCGTTGCTCCGGCTCAGGAACTGGGGAGTGTTGCACGTGTTGTTCTGGCTCAGAAACTGGAGAGCGTTACAACTGATCCTCCAGTGCTGGCCACCAGCGTCTCAGCTGGGCCAGATGTCTGCGACGGACCTGCCCCGTGTCATCCCTCACCTCATATGATATAGGGCCTGTTGAGCACACAACAACTGCTGGAACCCAGTGCGGACCTGCCCCATAGTTCCAGGCGTACACCACATCTCCTGGCGCAAAGGACCAAGTGGCGATAGGGTCACGGTGGACATCCAGCACCAGATCAGGGTGAAGGCGGCTCAGGTGGGTGGACAGCTGGTGGCCCATAAGCAGCTCCGCCGGCGATGTCCCGGTGGTGGCGTGTGGCGAGGAGTGCTGCTGCAACAAGAACCCGGTGAGCTTGGCTGGGAAATTCCCGTCACCCATCCTGTGGAGCGAGTCCTTGACTGTTCGCACCATTCACTCGGCCTGACCATTCGTCTCGGGGTGGAAAGGAGCCAAGGTGATGTGCCGGATACCCCGCTCATCCAGGAAGGTCTGGAACTCTGCAGAGGTGAATTGAGTTCCATTATCAGACATGAGGAGGTCCGGCAGGCCAAAGGTGGTGAAGCGATGGTCTAGGCAGCGGGCAACAATGGCCACTGTCATGGAGTTTACAGGGATGACCTCCAACCACTTGGAATACACATCCATGATAATCAAGAGTGTCCGGCCCTGGAAGGGCCCAGCAAAGTCCACATGAATGCGGGGCCATGGGCCCCTCAGCTTCTCCCTCCACACATGGTTGTAGACTCAGCTGAGCGTTCGATCCCAGAGAGTGTGGAACGCTACGTCAGCAAGAGAGAGCGGTGGCTGTGGCAGCTCCTCAATCAGCAAAACTTCCTGGAGTGGGGCCTCGGGTGGTCCTAAAGATGGAAGCGGCAGATGGCTAAGGGCGTCAGTGTGCCCGATGGTCTTGCTGGGCCTGTGGAGGAGGCGGAAGGAGTAGATGGATAGAAGAACTGCCCAGCGCATCATCCGGGGGGACAGAATCTGGGGGGTTTGACGGTTGGCTGTGAAGATGCCAAGCAGCGGCTTGTGGTCAGTGATGATTTCAAATTCCTGCCTGTAGATGAAATCGTGAAATTTCTTCACTGCAGCAATGATTGCTAGTGCCTCTCGATCTCTCTGGGCATAGTTTCTCTCAGCAGGGGATAACATTAGGGAATAGAAAGCAATAGGGGCCTCCCGGCCAGACAGCAACCGGTGACTGAGCACGGCCCTGATCCCATAAGATGACACATCACATGCTAGGATGAGGGGCTTCTTCTCATCATAGTGCATGAGGACAGCATCAAAGGCAAGGAGGCTTGGAAGGAGGCTTGGAAGGAGGCGTTTTCCCGGTGACCCCATGCCCATGGAGGTGACTTGTCCAGTAAACAATGGAGTGGTTCCGCAAGAGCTGCTTTGTTGGGCAAGAAGGCATGAAAAAAGTTCAATAGTCCTAAGAAGGACTGCAGCTCTTTCTTAGACTTCGGAGGGGGCGCGTTGCAGATTGCAGCAACCTTGTCCGGAGCAGGGTGGATGCCCTCTGAGTCTAGGCGGTAACCCAGGAATTGAACGGTAGGGACGAAGAACTCGCATTTCTCCTTCTTCAGCTGAAGGCCAACATCCTGTAACTGACTAAGGACCTCTCGCACCCGAGTAGCCAGTTAAAAATCAGAGGCCCCGGCAATTAAGACGTCATTGAAATAGGGTACGACACTAGGCAGACCCCGAAGAAGGTGCTCCATAAGTTCTTGAAAAATGCTGGGGGCGACGCTTACCCAAAACTGCAGCCGGTTTACTTTAAAAGCACCTCGGTCCATCACGATAGCCTGTGCTTTGGCTGTGGCTGCATCTACCGGGAACTGCTGACATGCCTGAGCGAGGTCGATCTTGGTGAACACTCGGCCCCCAGAGGCCGAGGCTAGAAGGTGGCTCACCACAGGAACCGGGTATGCATGCGGCTGTAGGGCCCGGTTGATGGTGCATTTATAGTCAGCGCACAAACGGATGGAGCCATTGGGCTTGAGGAGAGTGACGATAGGTGTCTCCCACTTGGCATTGGGAACTGGCTCAAGGATCCCTTGGGCCAACAGCTTATCAATCTGCTAATCAATCTTGGGCTTGAAAGTGACGGGGCAGTGTCTGGGCTTGAGGCGGATTGGTGGTACAGCAGGATCCAGGTTAAACGACACAGGTGGACCCTTGTAGCAGCCTAGCTCTGTCTTGAAAACCTCCGGAAACTCTGTCTCAAGGTCCATGAAATGCTGCGGCTCGACTTGGTTCATGCCAACAACGTCTATGCCCAAGGTGGTGAACCAGTCCAGCCCTATCAGGCTTGTGCGGTGACCCTCTACCACGAGCAGGTTCAGACGGCCGGAGAATTTCTTATATTTGTGGCGATGCAGACGACTGGAACTCGGTTCCTCTGGAAGTTGAACAGCTGTAGGGTGCATCTTTGAAGGCAGTGAGCAGCAAATCGCAGGCAGACTTGTTGGAAAGTGCTCCAAGAGACGGTGGCTTTGATTTTCGGACACAGATGTAGCCCCTGGTGTATATATAGGCAGTTGGTGTAGTCCTCGGACACGCTTGCTTCATTGCTGTACCTTTGTCTTTGCCTGGACAGCCGAGATGACTTGGAATGATACGATCGGTTGGGGGCATTCACAGACCCTCGGGTATGCTGGAACTCGTCATCATGACCCTGAGACGAGCGACATACTTTGGCGAGGTGGCCTGCTTTCTTACACACATGACAGATGGCATCGCGGAACTGACAGTTTCTATGCGCATGTACACCTCCACAACTGGCACAGCCATTTCTTCGTGGGCTTTTTTGAGAGTGGTGTGGGCTTTTACGATGGCAGCGCAGCTTCTGATTGGCCCTCGCATTGAAAACGCCGTCCTCGGACACATCGGATTGGTCGTCCTGGGTGTCATCGGACTCAGCGGTACTACCCTGGTGTATAGCGTCAGAGCGGCCTGGCGTGTGGCTTTGGGTACCCAATCGCAGTTCGCGGAGGGATAGGTTGGCAGCCTCTACTCTCAGGGCCTCTTCAAGGGCTGATTCATATGTGAGGGTCTTTAGTAAGAGTAGGGCTCGCCTGATGCTCTCGTCTCTGAGGCCACAGAGCAGCCAATCTAGGAGGACGGACTTCAAATCGGTGAAGTGACAGTCTCGAGCAGCCCGCCTCAGTGCGGTGAGGTACTCCGTGACAGACTCGCCCTCCTTCTGGTTCCGCTGATGGAACGCGCATCGATGGGCGGCAGCTGATGTCTTCGGGGTGAAGTACTCAGTTAGCCGGGCCTTGATGATGCTGAGAGGGGTCTCGAGTAACTTAGAGAGGGCAACTAAATCTCGAGCAATGTCGAATACAGTCTGGCCGCAGGTCCTCAGAAAAGTGGCGCGGCAGACATCATCTCCGTCAATATGATTTGCTACGAGGTAGCATTCAAACTGATCGAGGTATGAATCCCAGTTCCCGTCCTTTGGGTCGAACGGTTCGATATGGCCCTTGGGTGCCATGCCCATAGTGATTTAGCTCTGGGCGCCCTTAGTGATTTCAGCTGGGCAGGCAGAGTGATTTCAGCCATTCAGTTAGGACTGGGATCCCATCCTCGTTGCCAGTTTTAAGTATTGAGCAGGAGGCGATGAATCCAAACAAACAGGCTTTTATTCAGTGACATTGTTCAGCTCAAAAGACAGCTCTTTGAGGGCAGCACTTCATTTATACTGTTCCAACAAATAACTTTCAACAATGTAACTATATACAAGCAGTACTATTGTACCCAAGCAGGGCTCAGGGATTGGGTATCTAGATTGGCTTCAGGACCAATGAGAGTCTTTATTAATCAGCCAATAGGAATTGGAGCTTTAGGATACCAGAGCCCTTTTCAAGCTATTACTGCTTCATATTCTAAACACCAGGGGTCCGTTGGAGTGGGAGCGCACAGGAACGCAGCTCCGGGAGTGAGGAGCCCAGGAGGCGGGCACATGACCAAGCCCCACCCCCTCCTCGGCTTCCCCAAGCAGTGCAGAGGCGCAGCGCCCCGGGGAAAGCCCTGCTAGGGTCTTTATTGTTTTTAATGTTTTGTTTTAATATTGATAATTTTATCATTGTTCCTTTTAGGACTGTGTGCTGCTTTTCCAGAGACTTGCTCAAGGTGGCATATAAATTTTCTAAGTAAACCATTTTTATCTGGGCACATGGCACATAAGTACTGAAGAAATTTCACCAACCCTTCAGCAGCTTCCACCCCATCAGTTTGGTGTAGTGGTCAAGAGTTGCATTCTAATCTGGGAGAACTGGGTTTGATTCCCCACTCCTCCACATGCAGCTGCTGGTGTGACCTTGGGCCAGTCACAAGTTCTCTCAGAGCTGTTCTCTCATGAGCAGTTCTCAAAAGACCTCTCTCAGCCCCCCCTACCTCACAGGGTGTCTTGTTGTGGGGAGGGGAAGGGAAAGGGATGGGTGGTGCACATGTCCTGGGTATCTCAAGTCTACTTGAAACCTGGTGGTTTCAAGGGAGCAGGAAGAGAATGAGGGTGTGTTCTTGACGCTTATTTTTTATTGCACAAAGTATTGGATGGGGAAGGGAATGGAGGAAGAGCAGGTCAGTTTCACTCACCTGTGGAGTGGAGCCTGAGGGGTGGGTGTTGCCTTCTGACACACTTCCGGTATGTTAGGGGTGTGTGGCATATGCAAATGAGTTATGCAAATGAGTTATGCTAATGAGCTCCCGCACCTCTTTTTCTACGAAATGACCCCTGCTAAACACAAACATAACAGAGAGATCTCCAGGCCCCACCTGGAGGCTGGCAATCCTAGGGCATACCATAACAATGATGGCTAGCCACGATAACTGGATGGAATCTCCACCTTTAGAGGCAGTCAGTTCTGAATGCCAGACACGAGGGGTAAACACAGGGTGGGCTTTTGTGCTTTCAGTTGCGAGTGTTAGAAACAGAATAGTAACCCAATAGACCTTTGTTCTATTCCAGCAGAGCTCTTCTTATAATATGTTAATCCATGGTGAGACTTTTGTGTCTAAGATTTTTTGGTATCTATATGATTTTTTGGGGGACAATGCAGTATTTCTGTCAGGCTCCTTTCCTTGCATCTGTTTCCCTGCAGGGGATGAGAATGCCATCCTCTGAAACGGGATATATAATTTATTAAAATTATACTGTACTTAACGACAGAGACAGAAGTCCCAGACAAAGAATGCTGCTCTTTGAAATCAGATAATGCCAACTTCTTATGGAAGCTCTGAATGTTCCAGCGCAGGTTGGAATAAAGAGAATTCTATTGACACCAGCAGTAAATTACACTGTGTACCCAAATCTGTTTGTGAACAGGAGAAGTGTCTGCTTTTTCTCTCTCAGTGTGCACCATGATTGCTTGGCGAGATACTGATGAAATGCTGCCTGATTGTCCAGGGTGCAGAAACTAGAAGATATTCAGGGCCTTGGAAAGATAGAAGGAGGCAAAGGGTCAGAAAGGAAAATGTACCGGAAGGCAAGCACGCAGGTCTGTTTGCTTGAATTAAGAGCTCTGTGTTTTGTTGGCCTCTTTTGTACTCAGCTGTAAGCAGAACTGAAACAGTGGTTCTACCTGGCACTTGAGGTGACCGTATGTTCTCGGTAAAACTCCGTCCCCATCAGGCAGGATCCTAGACTAGTATACATTTGTTTGAAAGTAAATCCTCCTCAGCACAGGTCCCACTTTCCCCTGCAGTTTCTCTGCTCCTTTCTTTTCAGCCGAAGGAATTGCTCCTGGTCCCCTGGCTGGTTCTTTTTGCAGCAATGAGAATTAGTGGTTAATTAGCAGTTCTGTTGCTTTGGGGGAAGGCTGCGTAAACTGCTCTGTAGCCAGCAGAAGTCACTGCTCGTAATTTCTCCTTATTTATGCCTGTAATAGCATAATTACGAAGCAATAGTTTACGAAGTATTAAAAAAACAAGCCGTAGCTTTATCGCCCTCGCCATGTATTCCTCCCTTCATATTTCCCAGAGAAGAGTTGACACTTTATAATTGATCCATGAGATCTAAGAGAGAACAAACTAGAGACAAGAAGTAATGGAATTAGCTGCAAGGAGAAGGAGGGGAAGATTTAAAGGGCCAGTAGACCTGAGAATACTTGGTATCCACATAGGATAACCTGGTGTTGTAGCTGGGGGGATTTGCCCTGTCTCCTACCCCCACTACTTCTCAGACCAGTGGGGGAAATATGGGGGAGGGGGCCAGGACAGTGTGGCATGCCATGTCACTTCTGGCATTAAATAGGTTTGCAAGCAGGGGTGGGAGGGAGCGAGCTCTCTGGGAGTGGGGGTAGGGCAGGGTGATGTTGTCGCGCAAAACCTCCGATGTGATGGCATCACGCGGAAGGGTCGTCATCATGCTGGGGATGTGGTGTGGCAAACGCTCTGGTTTTTTGGGCAAAACTCCACCCGGGGGCTGGCAACGCTAGCACAAAACCAGAAGTGACATCATCGTGTCGCACCAACACTCAAGGATTTGCTCCAAAGAGTTTGGGGCAAATCCTAGCGCATCGGTGCGCCATGATGACATCACTTACCGGTTTTGTGCCAAAGTGACGCATGCAGCACCAACCCCAGCGTGGCTACCCTTGCTCCCAGGATCTCCCAGTAGTCTACCAGCTGCATTTTAAGTTTAGAAAATATTTTTATTTATTTATTTTATTTATTGGGCTTATATGCCGCTCTCCCCGCCAGGCGGGCTCAGAGCGGCTCACAAATAAATACATTAAAACATTTAAAAACAGATAAAATTCACAAAAATTCACATTTACAAAGTTAAAGTGCTCCAAAAGATGGTGTATTATAATACCCAGCATTCCCTGCTTACAAGCGCTGATGGTACTCACAGACATCCAGGTCCTAGACTGGGGTCATGATGTCAGACAGGGATAAAGGGAAGGCAAAAAAGGGGAGGCGGCTCCTATTTGAAAGCCTGGTGGAAGAGCTCCGTCTTACAGGCCCTGCAGAACTGCACAAGGTCCCGCAGGGCCCCAATCTCCTCTGGGAGCTCGTTCCACCAGTAAGGGGCCGCCACCGAAAAGGCCCTTCCCCTAGTGACAGCAAGCCTGACTTCCCTGGGGCCTGGTATAACCAGCCGATGTTGGGCCCCAGACCGTAGTGCTCTCTGGGGTACATACGGGGAAAGGCGGTCCCTCAGGTAGGTCGGACCCAGGCCATTTAGGGCTTTAAAGGTAAGCACCAGCACATTGAAGCGAATCCGGTACGCCATAGGAAGCCAGTGCACTGCCTCTAGCACTGGCCCGATGTGCTCCCGCCTACAAATCACAGGAACACAAATCACAGGAAACAGTGGAATGCATAGAGCTACCAACCTCCAGGTAGCACCTGGAGATCTCCCACAATTACATTGATCTCCAGCTGACCAAGATCAGTTCCCCTGGAGAAAATGGCTGCTTTGGAGGGTGGACTCTATGGTATAATATCCTGCTAAGGTCCCTCCCCAAACTCTGCCCTCCTCAGGCTCCACCCCCAAAATCTGCAGGGATTTCCCATCCCAGACCTGGCAACCTATAAAGCTGGCAATAGTATTGTCTGAACTGCAGAGTTACACAGAGTGATGACATTACAGCCATTACAGATTACATGCCTGTTGTGGAACTGACCCCTCCTGGATGCTGCAGTGACATTCGGTACTGGATCTAGTCTCGTGGCTTGCCGTTGTCTGTTTACAATGTGATCCGCCCTGGCCTTGCTTTCGCCTGGGATCCTCTTTGCTCCGCCTGGCTGTTCCTGATCAACAGAACTCAGGGCCGCACTGTGAAGGGAAAGTCCCTCTGCTTTCTTGCTGTAGCAAATGTCTTCCCTGTGCTCAGGACTGCCCTAGGATGTTACCCGTAAGCAGGGGTCGTGTTGTAAAAAAAGAGGTGAAGGAGTTTATTAGCATAACTTATTTACATATGTCTGAAGGCAACACCCACACCACTCAGGCTTCACCCCAAAAATCTCCTGGTTTTTCCCAACTCAGAACTGGCGAGCCAGCTTTACACTTTGACTAAAGACACTTCAGGTTTCCTTTCCTCCTGCAGGGAAGCTACCCTACAACAAGCATGAAAATACAGATTGAGTTAGTCTGCTTTTGCTTTTTTCCACAGTGCGTCACCATGTGTGCCCGCTCCTGGGCTTTTTACTCCCGGAACGGCATTCCAGTGCGTTCCTGCTCAAAATGACCCTTGCCCCCTGTAAGGCTTGCCATGACTCTGTTGAGTTCTTGAAGCAATATACTTGTTAGGAAAAGTCTCTTGTGTTAGTTGTGCCGTAAACTAGAGGAATCACAGCTAACAGATCACTAACTGCTGAGAACAAGAAGCTCTGGTGTGAAGTGCAAAAAACCAGAAACATGCCCTATTATGACATAATTCATTAAAGTATTTTCATAAACAAATTGTATTTTCTTATTATTGCATTAATAAATGATTGCAAAAACTATTATATTGCCACTGTACATTCCTGTATGAAAATAATCCAAGTATGAAAAGTCCTACCTGATGAGTCAAGTCCAGAAAATTTCAGACCAAAAGATCCAGTCCAGAAAGAATCCAGCCCAGGACGAGTTATCTGGATTAGTCTCAGCTCGTTTCAGGTGCTGTCACCTTTCCTCAGCTGAAATTCAGCAGTGGACTGATATCAAAAATTAGGGAAAGAATGCCGTAATTGAAAAGCTACTGGAACATTATAATACAATACTCATTATTAAAAAATATATATATAAAAGTTTACTGAATACCCTGAGTATATGTTTTAAAGGAAAATGCACTTACCGACTCTGTGTAGGAAAGAGTTCACAATATTAAAAGGATATACAATGAATGAAAAAGCCACTTCAAATTCTAACAAGGAGGCCCAGTTCATCATCTCCTCCAGGTTGGTAAAAACGTAATTCAGAGAACGAGTATATCTAACAGCTACAGTCAGATATCTTCAACTGGGGTAATAAAAAAGGACGTGATTAACAGTAAATGTATTTACAATAAAATAAAAAACACCTGGTGGAACTCTCTGCTAAATTCCGTCAGGGCCCTGCAAGGAAGAGATATTCCACCAGGCTTTTGGTTGAGGACAGCAGCGATTCCATCTTGGCTGGCACTCTTCCCTGTTGTTTACATCTATTTTGCTTTCCTCCCCCCGTCCATGAAGTAGCCGGCAGTGGGAGTTGGAAGGAGGACTGGTTATTTGCCAACAGATTGTCTTTAATATTGTACTAATGTTTAAATCAATTTTATCTTGTTTTGTACATCGCCCAAAGCCGTCTAGTAGCAGGGGTGGAGTGATTTATAAATATAATAAACTAGTAATAAAGCCCATTGTGGGGAAAAATGCAATGGGCGCTAGAGAAAGGGTGCTGGAGAATGCTCCAATCTGCAGCAGTGCCCCCCCCCCCCACAGCTCCGTCCAAGCGCCATGGTGAGACCACCGCAGGACAGGTGCCGTGCTGTGTTGTCCGCCGTTGTGGCTGGGAGGCCAGACCTTGGTGTGGCCAGGATAGTGAGCCCACCCCCGTCTGCTGGAGGCCGATTGCCCTGGCTGAACCATGACCTGTGCCCCACCACAGCGTGCCCCCCACTCCCTCTAATGCTGCATGGGCATCCTGGAGCTGCCACGCTGTTGCCCGGCCAGGCAGATGTGAGTGAGGGAGTGGGGTGGCGCTGCACCACTGTAGAGGGGTGGGCAGAGCACACCTCCGCTGTTGGTGCTGCACTGGCTGCTGGCGCCAGATACCAGGCAGGTCCGGAGGAGCCGCCTCTTCGTCCTCCTCCCCAGCTTCCCCAACTTTGGCACAGGGCAGGGGTGTCTCCAGAAGCCCTTGTAAGCGGCTGGGAAGGGAAGGCAAAGTTCCTCTTACCTCGGCCCCTTGAGAAGAAGGGGAGCCTCCCCATGCACAAGGCGGGACTCCTCCTGCAAAGTGTGTGTGGGGCTCTTCCTTGGGCCACCAAGCAGACCCCCAGCATGGCAGCAGCTACCTGGAGCATTGGCGGGTCTTTAGCGGGGCGGGTTGAGCACGGCCCCTCCCCCTAAAAGAGCAGAGCAAAGTAGCGAGCTGGAATCGCCATCATATGAGGGAGCCGGGCACAGTGTGAGCTAAATTTTCAAGGGTGCTGCTTCTGTGGATGGGACTGAGGCAGTGGAGCCAATGACCTTCTGTCCCAATGCAGCCAGGGGATTGGCAGACGTTCTGAGTGGCAGTTCAGGCCGCCAACTGATTTTGGTGCACATAGAATGTTGCCACACAAAAAGGCTTTCATATAATAAGGAGAGATAAATGAATAAATAAATAAATGGTCTGTTAAAGGGATACGTCAACTAGATAGCCCAGTTATTTAAAGAAATGCTAAAGACTCTGAAGGACTAACTTTGTCAGTGTGCCGATAGGAATGTTCTCTAGAAATAACTGAGTTTTGAAAAGAATTTTGAGAAGACTTATAGACGGTTTATGGCTGTGTTTTGCACAGCCCCGAAGAAGATTTGCTGGAAACAGTTTGCAGAGGCCGGCAGGACCCATTGGCTGTGGCGGAGGTGGTTGTTGTGGAAGTGTTCTTTGTTCTGTCATCAGAACAGAAGAAACAAGGTCTCCACATCACTATAAATCTCTCAAATGCATCTATGTCAAAGGGATTTTTCTATGAAGATTTTGTGAATGCTTCTTTGAGACACTTTAGCATTTTACTGTTGAAAAGTTATATGAACCTCTGGCACTTTAATTCTGATTTGGAACAAGGACTGATCTTACATTGGTTATAGATTTGACTTTGTAAGCGGCTTAGTTCCATAACTGATGGTCGTTTATCATTGCTTTACCTTAAATATTTTATATTTTCACTGTTTTTCTATTATCTAAATTACATACTTTGATTCTATTTTGTGTGAAGAAACATAGTTATTTTAATGTGGCTTATGTTGATTTCTGTACCACCTGGAGGTTGGCTACCCTACCTGTTGGTCTTCCATTCAAATAGTAACCAGAGCCAGTCCTGCTTAGCTTCCACGATCTGACAAGATCAGGCTTGCCTGGGCTATCCAGGTCAGGGCCCCAAGGCCCCCGGCTGACTAAACAGGCTAGCAAAGGGCTCACGTTCTTGGAGTCTCATAGGGTTGCCAGATCTCCAGTGGAGGTGGGGGTTGCCAGGCCCTACTCCAGCTGCTGATCAGCTGCTTGGTGAGGGGGACTTATGAGGGAAAAGGAGAAGGTCTAGGCCTCATGGCCAGTATGGCACTGGAAGTAACATCATCACACCAGCAACGTCTGGGCAATACTCTGGTATTTGAGCAAAAACTCTATGGTAGAAGCCAGTCATACTATAGAGCATAGGTGTCAACTACAGGGGGGCTCGAGGGTTCGAGCCACCCCCGAAATTTCCCAGGGGGGACTGAGCCCCCCCGTGAAAACGGAGTGCCCTCCGCCATGCCTCCCCAGGCCCTTCCGAGAGCCGCCGCCGTCTCTCTCCCCCCCTCCCACCCCCTGCCTGGCCACTCCGTCCCTCCCTCCATCCATCCAGGGGCCAGCTAAGCAAATGCCCAGCTGGCACCTGGATGGAGGAAGGGAGGGACAGAAGCAGGAGTGGTAAGGTGGGGGGGGGGGGCGGCAGCGGGGGGCGGCAGCAACGGCGGGGACGTAGTCCCGGCGGGCGCGCACGCTTTGCACGTGCACACGCAAGAGCCCCCTCCCGAGAATTTAAAAACTTGACGCCCCTGCTATGGAGCTTTTGCTCAAATACTAGAGCATCGCCCAGGCATCACTGATATGATGACGTCACTTCCTGTGTGACACCGGCAGTGAGGCATACTACGCCTTTGCATAAAGCCCCCCATCTCCTGCTGGTTGACAGGAAGGACCTGACAACCATAGAGTCTCGTGATGAACCTTCTTGCAGGATATCTGGTTAGACTTCCCCCAAGAATGGTCCTCTCCTCAGACAACCCCACCACTTCCCAAGCCATTCCTTCCTGCCTCTTTTGTTAGTGGTACTGTTGCTCTGGCATCTTGGTTTCTTGGCTTCTCTTTGGCACATTCCAACAACTATCTTGTCTAGGCTGGCTTGCCAATGGGCTCCTCTGTAGGTTCATGGGACTACCAGAAAGCAGCTCGTTTTGTATAAAAATGAAGTATACTTTGCTGAAGAAATGTTAAGTTTTTTGTCTTCCTCCTGTAACTGTGCACATCATGGCAAGATCCCATAGCGATTCTTCAGTAGTGGGCACTATTTTTGACTCCGGTATCTTGCATAAACAACCTTTGCAGCTGATGTATTCCCCTAATCGTAAAGTCTGGAGTCCACCCCAGCAGGTCAAGGTTATGAATCTGTTTTATTTCAACTGCAGCACACAAAGCCTGAGCATCTATGTTGGGATCAGGCCTGAACTAACCCCAAGGGAGGGGCTGTGGCTAAGTGACAGAGCCTCTGCTCGGCACGCAGAAGGTCCCAGGTTCAATCCCCAGCATCTCCAGTTGAAAGAACCTGGGAGTAGGTGATGTGAAAGACCACCACCTGAGACATTAGAGAGCTGCTGCCAGTCTGAGTAGGACACACTGACCTTGATGGACCAAGGGCCTGATTCATTATAAGACAGCTTCATGTGCTCATGGATGTGTTCACCTTCCTCAACAGCATGTCTGACTGCTCAAGCCAAAAGTAACTGCCAGTTGGCCACTAGGTGGCAACTAACAGGAACACATATCCCACTAATAATATAACAGTGAAAAAACTGGATACCTCTTTAGATAAACTAAACTTTAGGTAAGCCCATAGTGGCTTCTAGGGGCCGCGGTGGCTCAGAGGTTAAGACGCTGAGCTGCAGACCGGAAGGCTGGCAGTTCAGCAGTTCGAGACCCGAGTGCCACCTTGACGGAGTGAGCTCCCGTCCTTGGTCCCAGCTCCTGCCAACCTAGCAGTTCAAAAGCAAGAAATTGCAAGTAGATAAATAGGTACCGCTTCAGTCGGAAGGCAACAGCGTTCTGTGCACCTTGGCATTTAGTCATGCTGGCCACGTGACCATGGAAAAGTCTTCGGACAGCACTGGCTCGTCAGCTTGGAAACGGAGACAAGCACTGCCCCCTAGAATCGGATTCAACTGCTTTCGAGCAAGGAAAACCTTTACCTTTTTATAGTGGCTTCTAACCGTTTAACTGACATGGCTTCCCCCCTAAAATCCTGGGAATTGTAGTTTGATGAGAGTTCTGTCCTCACAGAACTAGGGGTCCCAACATTTCCTTTGAAGAGGGAATGAACATCAAACCAGTTTAAATCTGTGGTGTAGGCATGGTCTTCTAAAAAGTTTCAAATATGGTTCCCCAGTGAGTGTAAACTGACAGCAGCAAATCACTCCTCAAACTATTTTTAGTATCCAAAAACTTGTATTTTGATCTGGTTACCCATTCACAAACAAGCCCATCGGCACTTGGTAAAATACTATTATTCCCCATCTTTACTGCGTTTTTGTCCTCTTTCAATAAACACAAACAGGGGTCATTTTGAGCAGGTGCTTGGGGGAGCGCAGCTCCGGGAGTTGGTGCCACCCCCCCCCCCCGTGTGGGGGAATTCCTGCTTGTGTCATGGCTGCAGCAAAATGACCCCATCCCCTGGAAAGGTCCTTGTTCCTCCGACCAGCCTTCTGAAGGCTTCAGCCACCACTGAAGCTATCCTCCCAGAAGAGTGGTATTTCTGAGGCTTGGATTAGTAGCTGTCCCCTCTCTGCCAGCTCTTTCCTTCCTTCCTTCCTTCCTTCCTTCCTTCCTTCCTTCCTTGCCTTCTGACATACTTCCGGTGATGTCAGGTGGTTTAGAATATGCAAATAAGTTATGCTAATGAGTTACGCTAATGAGCTCCCGCGCCTCTTTTTCTACGAAATGACCCCTGAACACAAACATTGGAGTCATATGGGCTGTCTCAAGTATAGTAGTACATTAAGTTTCTCACTCTCTCTTTTTGCCAACTCCTGGTGTTTCTCTCACAGTTTTAATCCCAGTAGTATTATTTTTTAAAATATCCTGCCACAAAGAAGTGCTTTGCCAGAGCCATTTATCATCCTTTGCCTTGGGCAAAGTCTGTGCGATTATCTTTATTCCTGTGTTACACTGTAAAATTTTATAATCCTGATATCTTTAGAGACTTTTTTTTCCGCAGTGAATTGCTGAGGGGGGAAAACACATTAGAGAAATAGCATCACTGCTTCTGAAAACTCGTCTACTGGAAGTCACGCCCCTTTAAATATTATTTGTTTGTCTTCATGGAATGTTTTCTGGTTTAAATTTTTCCCTCAAAACGGGTGTTTAGTTGATGACAGAGGCTGACTTCCATCACGGTCTTGTGCTTCTCGGCTCGGCGAGGCCCGTTTCCATAAGGGCCATTTCACACATGTACAGAGTCAGCCCCAGCTTTGCTGCCAAGCATACACTCAAACCGCTCAGTTGTTTTGCCTTGACAAATGCACCTGTATGACAGAGGTGTTTGCAAACACATGTTCATGGTCTTGGCACTTTGCACTTTCAGGTGTGCGCCTAAACTGTTACAGTTGAAGTGGCTCTGACTGCATTGTGATACAGGTGGTATTTTTTCCCTTGGCCCTCATGGCACCGTTGCCAGTAAACTGAGAATTTCCGTTTTCTTTTTTAAAGGAGTTTATAGAGTGGCTAGTTGCTTGGAGAAGCTTATCATAATTGTCTTCAGCACTGCCAATTTTCAGGCCTACATTTAGCTCTCATTGCAACATGAGAACCACATTTAAAATTTTTGCCTTGCTTCTTCTGTCTCTAGGATATTGCCCTCCACATGGGCTTGAGAGCCAGTTTGGTGTAGTGGTTAAGAGCGTGGACTCTAATCTGGGAGAACCGGGTTTGACCCCCCCCCCCCAGTCCTCCACATGCAGCTGCTGGTGTGACCTTAGGTCAGTTACAAGTTGTTTCAGAGCTGCTGTGTCTCAGGAGCAGTTCTCTGAGAGCTCTCTCAGAGAACAGCCAACAGACCCATGAACTACACGGAAACCAATAAATACATATCCCAGCAGGCTGATCAGTGCTTGTAGGCATGCTCAGAGGACAAACTTAAAAAAAATGGCCAACAGGCTGATTCCCAGCCTTTTGTCATCTGATTATGCAAAAGCGCTTTGAAGCATCCTAAAAGGGGTGAGTCTGATCAGGGTTCTCTGTTGTGGCTGCGGTCACACGGCCCCTTTAAACTCCTGTGGCGGCAGGCAGCGGTGCACGGAGAAGGAGGAGGCAGCAGGTGACGGAGGAGGCAGCGAAGGAGGAGGCGGTGGCATCGCGGGATGAGGCAGAAGAAGCGGCGGCGTTCCCGGCAGAAGCAGCGGCGACAGCATTCCCAGGAGTTTGACGGTGGCAGCGGCTGTTGGCAGTGGCGGCTGTTGGTGGTGGCGGCTGCCGGGCGAGGCACCCTTCCTCAAGTCCCACCAGCAGTCTGGTAAGTGTGGGGTTCCCCCCCCTTTTACACTTGGGCGCTTGAGTGGCCAAGCGCCCAAGTGTAAAAGGGGGGGGGAAATGGTGTGTGTGGGGGGGCCATCTGGACAGCCCTGCTCTCGCATTGATTGCGAGAGAGGGCTGGCCAGATGGCTCAAATGCAGGTTCCTCCTGCGACTCCGGGAAAACTGTTGATTTTCCCGGGATCAGAAAATGCGGGAGGAACCCGCATTTGAGCCCGCTTTGGTGCGGGACTTTCTGCGGCCGTTGTAGACAGCCCCTTTAAATGCGGGAGGAAATAGCCCTTCCTCCCGCATTTAAGGGGCGTGTGACCGCGGCCTGTCACAAAATAATCTGGCTCAATTAGAGGCGGGGCAACAGTGGATTGAAGTGCCCGTCGGAACGCAGCCTTTGTGTCAGCAAGAAATGAACAATATATTCATTTAAAAAGGCATCATGTTGAGCAGAGCTTCTGCCTGAAACGTTAAAGGTGCTTACTGTTAGAGTTATACATGACTTCTGTTAGCCAAATTGCTCTATTACTTAAAAATAGATTGGGGAATTGTGATATTAATGTGCAATTGGCATAACTATAGGATCAGACCTGTGTATACTGGAGTTGTTTTTCCCAAGAACCCAGAAATAGACACAGAGGCTAGATTTCTTTACTGAAGAAACGCAGTCTATACAAACGCAAAATCAAGCATTCAGACACACAATACAGAACTAAGGAAGTGGAGGGGATTGATAGGGAATAGAGGGGTCAGTTATGGAGTGATACTACCTGTCCAGATGTGCAGAGGTCCATGAAGAAAGGATTATGGCCTAAACCCAAAGGGTTTAGGGGTGGACTGCCAGTTGGCATCAGGGCAGAAGCACCCAGTCTGGAGGCCATGTGCTCATGGATATAGACATGGAAAAACAATGCAGACCAATGGAAGGTCTTGGGGGCTGGTCTCAGGTGAGAACAATAGATCACCTGGACCAATGATGAGTCCCAGGGGTGCGTGGCATCAGGATGGGCAAGGCCTAGATGGGACCAATGAGTTTCCAGAGGGGGCAGAGTCAGGCTTTAACAATAGAAACCAGGTGTTGGATGACTGTGCTGGGGGTGTCCATTGTGGAACAATAGAGTGGTCTGGCGTTTCCCTGGTGCCAGACAAAAGGAGGGATGTTTCTTAATGTGTGGCAGGATGATCCTGAATGGGTGACCATTCACTATACATGGAGAGTTAATGTTTACCTTGATGGGTCTGGCATGGGTGTAAGAATGCAGATATCTTAGACAAATATATGGAGACAGGGATGAAAGGATTATTCCAAAGATACTTCCTGACATGGGTGAAACAGGAGAGGGGGGTGGAAACATGCAGTGTGCTTCATTCATGACAATAGCACAGACCAGATGCTTTTTGTCCCTGCCTGCCTGCACATTTGACAGACAAAAGACTAGCCATTTGGTCAGCAGAAGATGCCTGAGGCAAGGACAGAGACTTGCCCATGCTTAGTCCTTTTTGGGCTAAGCTGACAGGAGAGAAGAGTGGAGGGTTTTTTTTTTGCTTGCATGGAGAATTCTCTTTGGCCTGAGTTTTCTCAGCCAAAATGTGGTTCTTCTAGCCTCCCAGCAAAAGCCAGTGTTTAAGCCAAGCCTGGCTTCATAGGGCACTGCTGATGGAGGTTCAGAGGTCGCTTTGGGGTCTCTCTCTCTTGGGAAAGACCACCCCAGGTTCAGTGCTGAGAATGCTGGCAACACCTCCCTGACATGTTGTGGTTGCATCCGCTCACTGTGGCAGCCATTTTGTAGCTCTCCCCACCACCCTATTTAAGATTTCCAAAGGTGCCTACAGGCTTAAAAAAGGTTATGGGACCTCTAATCTAGATGTTTATACTCTGTTTCTGTTCCTAACAGGGACCCATTGTTTTTTCTCTTTTAAGTATTGAGCAGGAGGCGATGAATTCAAACAAACAGGCTTTTATTCAGTGACATTGTTCAGCTCAAAAGAACAGCTCTATGAGAGCAGCACTTTCATTTATACTGTTCCAACACATAACTTTCAACAATGTAACTATATACAAGCAATACTATTGGACCCAAGCAGGGCTCAGTGATTGGGTATCTAGATTGGCTTCAGGACCAATGGGAGTCTTTATTAATCAGCCAATAGGAATTGGAGCTTTAGGATACCAGAGCCCCTTTCAAGCTATTACTGCTTCATATTCTAAACAAACACAACATTCTCCTTCCTCCATTTTATCTTCACAATAGCCTTGTGGGGTAAGTTAGGCTTAGAGTGTGACTGGCCCCAGGTCACCCGGGGAGCAATCCTAATCAGGTCTGATGAGAAGGGAGCCCCATGCTATTCAATGGGGCTTACTCCCAAAAAAGGGTCCTTAGGACTGCAAACCCAGTTAGCTTCCACAGTGGAGTGGGGGTTTGCACCTGAGGGTCCCAGGTCTTAGTCTTACACTCTGACCACTACACCATACTCACTCTGTATATCTTTATGAACATAAGTGCCATCAAGTTGCAGCCAATTTGAGGCAACCCCAACAAGGGGCTTCCAAGTCAAGTGAGAAGTGGAGGCGGTTTGCCATCCATCCAAGGAGAAATCCTAAGCAGGTCTACTCAGAAGTAAGCCCCATGTTATTCAGTGGGGCTTATGCCTAGGAAAGAGTCCATAGGATTGCTGGCAAGTGAGAAGTAGAGGTGGTTTGCCATTGCCTTCCTCTGCAGAGTCTTCCCTGGTGGTCCCCCATCGAAGCCATAGTTCTGTCAGAGCTGTTCTCTCAAGAACAGTTCTGGGAAGAGCTCTCTCAGCCCCACCTACCTCACAGGGCATCTGTGGTGGGGAGAGGAAGGGAAAGGAATTTGTAAGCCACTCTGAGACTCCAAGTGATGGGCGAGGTATAAATCCAGGGGCCATTTTGTAGAAAAAGATGTGCAGGAGCTCATTAGCATAACTTATTTGCATATGCCACACCTTCTGACATCACCGGAAGTGTGTCAGAAGGCAACACCCACCACTCAGGCTCCACCCCAGAAATCTCCAGGTATTTCCCAACTCAGAGCTGGCGAGCCAGCTTTACACTTCGTTAAAGACACTTTAAGTTTCCTTTGCTCTTGTGCAGGGAAGCTACCCTACAACAAGCATGAAAATACAGATCGAGTTAGTATGCTTTTGCTTTTTTCCACAGCGCATCACCATATGTGCTGGCTCCTGGGCTTGTTACTCCCAGAACGGCGTTCCTGTGTGTTCCTGCTCGAAATGACCCCTGTATAAATCCAATCTCTTCTTCTCTTCTTCTTCTGCTTAGCTTCCAAAATCTGATGAGATTGGGCTATACTGTGCCACCTTCCCCCCTTCTATGCATCTAGAGCATTTTTATCCTGTCTTTCTTTGGAGGAACTCAGAGCGGCTCTGGGGGCCTGTGTAGGCGGGCTGAGCAGCCTTTTAAAACCTATGGGGAGGGCAGGGCAGGGCAGGACAGGAGAAGGGAGGGCCCAGCAGGGGAGGCCATTGGCCCAGATTCCCTTCATTTACCAGGGGCCTGGGCCTGAGGAGAAGGCATTGGGGGAGTCCAAGGGTCAGGTAGTCCTTTATTGGGCCAAGCCAGGGAAAGCCAGGGAGAGAGGGCTGGACCTAGTGATGCCAGGACCCCCAGAATTATAGGTCCTCTCCAGGCTACAGAGATCAGTTCCCCTGGACAAAATGGATGTGTTAAACTGTGGACTTCATGGTATTGTACGCCACTGAGGTTCCCTGTCCTCCCCAGGCTCCATCCCCAAATATCCAGGAGTGGGATCTAGCAACCCTACCCTTTTGGCCCGCTCCCTGCTGGCCCAAGTTGGGCCACCAGGGGGAACCCTACCCCTGAATTGCCGGGCTGCGGAGACATGCCCGGTGTGATGACATCACCCAGAAGTGAAGTCATCATGTTGGGCACGTTTCAAGGGGGGGCACTCTATCATTTGAGGGAAAACTCTGTGGTTTTCCCTCGAATGATAGAGGTCCTGCCCCCAATGTGTCCGATGCAATGGCATCACTTCCGGGTGACATCATCGCAGAACACTCGCTTTGCTTGTGCACCAGAAAACTCCCAAGGAGGACCAGGACTTCCCCCGCTAAAACGTGAGAGAGACTTAGCAACCCTACCTACCCTCCATCCCCTGTTGGGGGGGAGGCTGGCAAGTCCAGTCTGACCAATTTGGAGAGAGAGAACTCTCCTCCTCTCCCTGTTCTGAGGCTTTTCCTGGGAGCTCTATAAAAAAGATAACACTTGAGGGCACTACAGCCCTTGACTCTGTCCTGGCTCAGACGGAGACTGACAACTCCCTGAATTAAATACATTTTGTGCCTGCCTGGTAGGTTTTATTAAAAAACAACACCAGGTTATAAATACTGAGGCATATGTATTTCTATTTCAGTCTAGTATTTTATATAGCCAGAATAGCATTGGGCTATTGCGAGATTCAGGGAACATTTTGCTCATTTATGAACTCGCTGTCGGTTTACGCTCCCACAGCAGGCCAGACCAGGCGAAAGCCGGAGCGTTATGCTGCTGCCAGGAGAAATGCAGTCAATAGCCAAGCAGTTATGTTTTCAGCGTGGCCCTGCCTCGCATTCCGAAAGGATTCTGGCATGAAAATGCGTTCTTGCTCTTTATCTGTTTTTTTTTTTTTTGTATGGCTGGGCATTTGACAGTGGATCCTTGAGTCCTGATTGATGGCCTTTGGTGACTGGCGGAAGTTGCACTGTGTACCTTCTGTCTCTGAAGCGGAAAGAAATAGGGTTTTATTCTTGTTTGTTTTTTGCAGTCTCGGCGAAAGAGAGCGAGAGAGCAAGAGAGAAAGCAGTTTTGAGTCTGTTGATGGCTGGAAAAGGTTACTAGGACATTCTGTGGCTGGCAGCAGCAGCTTGTAAAACAACTGGTAGGCAGATGTTGCTTTGGGGCTAGGGCTATTTTTATTGGCCACCTGCCTGCTGATCGTGTTCGTTTGCAAATAAACCCGTCTTTAGTGCTGCCTCCTCAGAAGGAAATCGACTCTGTCCCTGGAACTACCAATTGCTCGGCAGAGAAGCACAATATTTTGAGTGTTCACTTGGAGTGAACTTGGAATGAACAAGTTTTTGTAGATCTGTGCATTCGTGTCCAGAGGACAGCCCTGGACAACTCCTGAAGCAATACGTGCCTCCCAAGATAGAAGTCTGTATGGAGCACACCCCAACCATCAGAAACCATGGGCAGGCAGTACCAGTGCTCCCTCTGATCCTTTCCCCCCTACTGAGTGGAGCAGTTCACATCCTGAGCAGAATATAACTGCTGTAACCTTAAAATGGGCAATGGGCAGTGCAAGGCCCCGCACGGCACCAGACTCCTGCTGAGAGGGGCTTCCTGTGTTAATGAGCGGCTGCTCATGCACACAGCTTAGAGGGAACACAGCTCACTACCCACCAAGGACCAAATTGCAGCTCCAGTAAGTGCCAAGACACAGCACTCACTTTAGGACCCACAATGAAGCAGACACTAAAGTGATGTCACTGTTGCTCTGGCCAGTGGTGAGGCCTTGCAGTGCCTGGGAGGAGGGGCTATTAGGGGTGCGAGGAGATACTTAAATCACTTTCTGGGCGCCTTAAGAGAGCGTGGAGGGGAAGAAGAGACAGAAAGGGGGTGGAGCAACCTCTTCCCTCTAGTCTGAAGCCAGCCCTGAAGTTTGGCATGAGAACCCAAACGGGGGTGGGGGGTGGGATCATCCGGAAGTGTCCAGAGGTCCTTTATGTGGTCCTGGAGGCAGTGTATTCTACAGCTAGTAGTGGATCACATTCACCAAAATAATTAGTTTGTTGCCGTTTGTATCCCGATGTGGGACCAGCATTGTGGTCGACACATTTAGGCATTTGCTGAGGCCCAAGGCCCCGTAGAAGGCCCACTGGCCGATAAAGGTAAGGAACTTTGTCAGGATGTTTGACACGGAAGAGTTCAGCAGCGTATCTGCCTCTGCCTTACCTTATTCTCTGTTTGACTGTGAGGGAGGCACACACGAAGGAGCAAATGCCAGTAAAATGTCTGCCCCTGACTGACTTTGGTCTTCCCTGCGGTCACACACGCTAAATAATCCACTTTCAGTCCACTTTCAGTGTACTTTCCAACTAGGGTTGCCAAGTCAGCCCGGGGGGCGGGAGATCCCCTGCTAAAGGGGTTCCCGATCTGCCGGCCAGCATTTGGCCGGCGGGGGGAACCCCACCCCCGAAGTCGTCCAGCGAGGACGACGTAATGATGTCACCGGAAGTGACGTCAGCACGTTGGGGGCGTTGCCAGGGCGACGCTCTGGCAACACCCCCAACGTGCTGACGTCACTTCCGGTGACGTTGCTGGGCGCGCGCGCAAGGCGCACACACCAGGAGAAACTCCCGGCCTGAAGAGGACTCCCCCCCCACCGGTGAGTTCCGAAGACTTGGCAACCCTATTTCCAACTGAATTTTTACCATGTGAACTGGCAAAGTCCAGTTGGAAAGGGCACTGAAAGTGGATCGAAAGTGGATAATTTAGTGTGTGTGACCGCAGTGATTTCACAGTAATAGTAGAAGCTGATAGTTTCTTTCGGCACTGCCAAATCTAATAGGACCCCTCCCATCATTAGGTCATACTTCGTCTTTTGTCCATTGCCCCAAATCTTCCACACCTTGCAACAAGTCCAGCCTTGATTATCATCTTATGACTTCTCTTACACTTGTTGTCATGCAGTTGGGAAACACCTTTCTCTCCCTGGCTGTAAATTCTGTGGGTGACGCCACCGTCAGGGCAGCTGCTGCCCTGCCTTTTCTGAAACTGCACAAAGCATTCATGAGCAGGGAGGCAAATTCTGGCACAGCCCCAGACCCTGGCATGGCAAGACCAAAAGACGCCTGTTTTTTTTAAAAAGCATTCCTTCTTGCATGTGAACCAGAGAGTGCCTCTTCTCAAATGGTCTCTGTCGCCTGCAGCTTTTTAAAGAAAGACCTCTTTAAAAATCCAATGCTCTCCTTGAAATGGGCGGAACTACTTTTTGATCAAAGCAGCTAACAGCGCAATCCTGTGGCTGACTTATTCCAGCCTAGGCCCATTCAAATCAATGGGTTTATCCTGGGGCAAGTGTGCATGGGATTGCACTGATAATAGTGCAATCCTAGCATCATATCTGTTGCTTTTTTATCCTGCCCTTTGTCCAAGGAGCTCAGGGTGGTGTTCCTGGTTCGCCCCTCCTTCAAGCAACAACCCTGCATGGTGGATTCGGTTGAGGGAAAATGATTGGCCCAAGGTCACCCAGTGAACTCTATGGTTGACTGGGGATTCGAACCTGGCTTCCCAGGGTCTAGCCCATCACTCAAACTGCATCTAGGGTTGCCAGCTCTGGGTTGGGAAATATGTGGAGATTTTGGGGGTGGAGCCTGATGAGGGCGGGGTTTGGAGAGGGGCGGGACTTCAATGGGAGTTAATGCCACAGAGTCCACCTTTCGAAATGACCCTTTTCCCCAGGTGATCTCTGTTGGCTGGAGATCAGTTCTAATAGCAGGAGATCTCCAGCCACCACCTGGAGGTTGGTAACCAAAGCTGCATCACACTGATCTATGTGAGAAAGCAATCATGGGGCACTTACTGTGCAGCAACGACTGTGACTACAGCTAAAAAACCATGTACTGCAATACATTTCCTCCTCCTTGCGTTGTTACTTACAATTTCCAGTAAAGCTCAAGGAAACTGGCAGCTTGTGCTGTGATAAATGGTGGGGCTCCTGCCTCCAGGTGTAATTGATGCGTAGGATTTAACAAAACAAATTGTCAGGAGCGATCCGTGACTGCCTGCTCGCCATACATCTATGGAAAAGTTGTTCCTCGGGTCCAGCTAGTCACCTCTGTGTGGGGCTTTTCAGCAACGATCAATCAGCCATACAAATGTTGAACCAAAAAGCGAACTCCACAATAATCTCTGCTGTTTCGTGAGATCTGTAAACCTTTGACGATGTCTGGTGGAGCTGCGACCTCAGACACGCATCGGCAGACATCAAGGAATGTTTTGAAGACGCATCATGAAAGTTGGGTAAAGAGCGTTTTGAACTCTAGGAATACACACTGAAGTTGACAGCCTTTATCAGTTCCTTGTTGCCCGACTGTTTTTAATGCCTCCTGATATTCATGGAAGTCCTCCTTCCTTCTTGTTTGAACTTCCTGATTAGAATCATGGAATCACAGAGTTGGCAGAAGCCATACAGGCCTGCCTGGTTCACCCCCACCCACCCCCGGCTCAATGTCAGATCAGAATAGAGCATCCCTGACTAGTGTTTGTCCAGACACTGCTTTTTGAAAAGCAATTTTTATTGATAACAAACAACTTAACATACAACAGATAACAGGTGTGGCAATGTAACTTGGTATTAACTTCAAATCAACACTATAGAGTCAATAATATTGATACACTTATAAGAAGGGTTACAGAAAGGAGGGTGAAATCTTGTTTAGGTTAATTTCACAGTGGAGGCAAAAAAGGTGCATTATATTGACTAATATCATACAAGCGTAGACTTATTTATTTATTTATTTATTTCATTTCATTTCTATCTCGCCTTGCCGGTGAACTAACTCAAGGCGGCTAACAACCATTAAAATACCACCAGAGTGGTTTACAAGTTAAATAGATTAAAACTAACATAAAACCGAACATTAACAGATACAAACACTATAAAGCAAGAGCATAACTGGCAGCATCGGAGTTCTCATGGTGAAGAGGTGGTAATACAAGATTCGACTGAGGGGCCAGGGCGATGTTATCCTGTAAATTCTCCCCGGTGGCGGCTCCTAATTGAAAGCCTGGCGGAAGAGCTCCGTCTTGCAGGCCCTGCGGAACTGTAATAAGTCCTGCAGGGCCCTGATGTCATCTGGGAGCTCGTTCCACCAGTATGGGGCCGCCACCGAGAAAGCCCTGGCCCTAGTGCAGGCCAGCCGAGCATCTTTCAGTCCGGGGAGAGTCAGGTGATGTTGTGTGCCTGACCTCAGTGCCCTCTGGGGCATATATGGGGAAAGGCGGTCCCTCAAGTAGGCAGGCCCCTGACCACATCTAACTTAGTTCATTAATAGAGAAGGGTTACAAGAGAGTTGGAGTCACGTATAGACAGATTCAACAACTGAGCCAAGGAGCTTAATATTAATGTGTAAGTTTCGGGCACTGAAACTTTTATTGTGCTATATTGTCAAAAGAAGTAAGTTTCTGTAAGCTGGGTTGCTTGGAATTGTCTCACTCTTTTCTAGATAACTGATCATTGGGAACCATACAGCTTGGAACCACTTTTGGTATTTTCCCGATTGCCGTGCTAGTGAGTTATTTGAGGTGCGCCCGTATATAAAGCAATCCCAATTTTTTTTTTTGCCATTCGATTAATGTGGGGGTTGTTTTTTGTTTCCATTTATTTGCTATTGTTATTTTTGCTATCATCAGTAAAGTAAATATTAATGTTTCTGTGCTTTTGTTCTTTACAGGTGTGCGCCATGTCTCCAGGAAAATTTGAGTCCATATCTGCCAGCGAGGGCGAGCTCGCAACCTCCCTAGGCAGCTGATTTCACTGGTGCACAACTCTTGCTGTCAAAGAGTTTTTCTTAATATCCGGCTGGTACCTTCCCACCCTTAATTTAAACCCTTTATTACGAGGCCTATCCTCTCCTGCCAACAGGAACAGTTTTCTGCACTCTTCTAAGTGACAGCACTTCAAATACTTCAAGAGAGCAATCATGTCTCCCCTCAACATCCCCTTCTCCAGACTAAACATTCCCAAGTCCCTCAGCCTTTCCTCCTAGGGCTTGGTGTCCATGCCCCTGATCATCATCCTTGCTCTCCTCTGCACCCACCCCATTCTGTCCACAACCTTTTTGAAGTGAGACCTCCAGAACTGCACACAATACTCCAGGTGTGGCCTGACCAATGCAGTGTACGGTGGGACTATGACATCTTGTGATTTGGATGTTATGCCTCTGTTGATACACCCCAAGACTGCATTAGCCTTTTTTGTTGCCGTATCACACTGACGGCTCATATTGAACTTACGATCCACTTGTGCCCCAAGATCTTGTTCACACACGCTGCTACTCAGAAATGTATCCTCTGTCCAGTATGCGTGCTCCTCATGTTTGTTACTCAGATGTAGAACCTGACACCTTGTTAAATTGCATCTTGTTCACATCCGCCCACTTTCCCAGTGTGTTTAAATCTCGTTGAACTCTATCCCTGTCTTCTGGTGTATTCGCTGCTCCTCCCAATTTGGTGTCATCTGCAAATTTAATGAGTAGCCCCTCAATACCCTCATCCGGACCATTTATAAGTATTTAAAAGTACCAGGCCCAGAACCGAGCCCTGTGGCACCCCACTGGACACCTCCCTCCATTCAGATGAAATGCCATTGACAACTACTCTGGGTGCGGTTCTCCAACCAGCTCCCTATCCACTTAACTGTCCTAGAGCCCAGTCCACAGTCCTCTAGTTTACCCATCAGAACGTCATGGGGAACTTTGTCAACAGCTTTACTGAAATCCAGGCAAACAACATCAACAGCAATCCCTCGATCCGGTAAAGTCATCACTCGATCAAAGAAGGAAATGAGGTTGGTCTGGCAGGACCTGTTGGGCACAAATCCGTGCTGACTTCCCCGGATCACCAAGTTGTCCTTCAGATGCTTGCAGATTGATCCCTTTAAAAACTGCTCCAGTCTCTTCCCTGGGACAGAGGTCAGACTGACTGGCCTGTAGTTTCCTGGGTCATCCCTCCTCCCTTTTTAAAAAATTGGGATAACATCTGCTCTCCTCCAGTCTTGTAGCATCTCTCCCATCCTCCAAGAGGTCTGGAAGGCAAAGACTCTGCAAACTCTCTGGAAAGTTCTTTGAGCACTCATAGGTGCATACCATCTGGCCCAGGGGATTTATACTCATTCAGTGCAGTCAGGTGCTTCTCAATGACCTCTCTGTCCATGTCAATCAGCAGCCCGGACTCTGTGCCTTGCCTGCCACCCTCTCTAGAAGAGCCTGTTCTCTTCTTCAGAGGAAAAAGCTGAGGCAAAATAGGCATTCAGCCCTTCTGCTTTCTCTCTGTCCTCTGTCAGAGTTTCCATTTTCACCAAACAGTGGGCCCATCGCCTCTTTTATCTTGTGTTTTCTGTTCACATATCTGAAAAAGATTTTCTTGTTGTAGCGAGCCGCCCTGGCCAGCTTTAGCTCACTGTGGTCTTTGCCCTCTCTGATGGCTGACCTACAGTGCCTAGCAACCCTTAGATACTCTTCTTTAGAGGTATGTCCTTGCCTCCATTTCTTGAACATTTCCTTTTTCTCCCTTAGCACGTCACAGAGCTCTCTGTTCATCCACATTGGCTTCTTGGATCCCCTACCATGTTTCTTTCTTGTTGGAACAGCGATGGCTTGAGCTTGCCAGAGCTCTTGTTTTAGGAGAGCCCACCCTTCACTTGCTCCCTTTCTGTCCAGCAGTCTTGCCTGTGGAATGCTTCTCATCACGCTCCTGAGTTTATTCAGATCTGTCCTACTGAAATCTAACATTCACATGTGGCTACAGACTTCCTTGGTCCCCCATAGCAAAAGGAATTCTAGCAGGACATGATCACTTCCCCCTAAGGTCCCCACCAGCTCCTCCCCATCTACCATCTCTTAACTGTTGGCCAATATTAAGTCGAGTATGGCTGAGCCCCTCGTAGCTTCCTCCACCATTTGATGAAGGAAGTTGTCAGGAACACGCGTGACTGTGGATGCTCTGCAGAGTTTGTCTCCCAGCACACACCAGGGAAGCTGAAGTCACCCATAATTTCAAGGTCATGTTATCTGTACACCCTGTCAAGCTGTTCAAGGAGCATAAGAGAAGCCTATGTTGGATCAGGTCAGTGGCCCATCCAGTCCAACACTCTGTGTCACACAGGGACCAAAAATACCAGGTGCCATCAGGAGGTCCAGCAGTGGGACCAGGACACTAGAAGCCCTCCCACTGTTGCCCCCCCCCCCAGCACCAAGAATACAGTGCATCACTTGCCCCAGACTGAGAGTTCCTATCTATACCTTGTGGCTAACAGCCACTGCTGGACTTCTGCTCCATATGTTTATCTAATTCCCTCTTGAAGCCGTCCATGCTTGTAGCCACCGCCACCTCCTGTGGCAGTGAATTCCACCTGTTAATCACTCTTTGGGTGAAGAAGGACTTCCTTTTATCCATTCTAATCCGACTGCTCAGCGATTTCATTGAGTGCCCACTTTATTGTGAGAAAGGGAGAAAAGGGAAGACAGCATCCACCTCCTCATCCTGATCAGGATGTCTACAGCAGACTCCAACCACAATACTGATTGTACTTCATTCCCTTATCCTCACCCATATATTTTCCACTGGGCTGTTGCCCCCCCCCCCAGTATTTCTTGACAAACAAACCTTCTCCTCACATACAGCACCACTCCACCTCCTCTTCAACCCTTTCGTTTTTTCTTGAACAGCTCATATCCATCCAGTATTATATTCCAGTCCTGGGAATCATCCCACCAAGTCTCTGTAATGCCTACTAGATCAGTGTTTTTCAACCACTGTGCCGGGGCACACTGGTGTGCCGCGAGATACTGTCAGGTGTGCTGCGGGATTTTTTCAATGAAAGAAATGTGCCTTCCGGGCTGACCTTCCGGGACGCGTTAAAATACATCCACATTATATTTCTTCTGAAACTCAGGTCAATGTTATGGGAAGGAGCCATTACACTTTGGATCTGTAACTTACGATTTCAAGTTGAGTGGCTATTACGTCTATTTGTAATACTGTCATAGTTAATACTTGAGCTGAGGCAACTAATGACCCATTTATCTTGTATTTCAGTGTTTTTCAACCACTGTGCCGTGAGATATTGTCAGGTGTGCCGCGGGATTTTTTCAATGAAAGAAATGTGCCTTAGCTCGAAAAAGGTTGAAAAACACTGTACTAGATCATATCCCTCCGTCTGCATTAGAATGTTAAGCTCTTCCTTCTTCTTGCCTAAGCTTGGGGCATTGGTGCATAAACACCTGAAGACCCGCACCTTTGGCTCCCTTAAACCCGGCCCTCCCAGCCTCTGTTGTTTGCTCTCCTTCGTTTAAATCCCTATGCTGGTTGTCTCCTTCCCCTTGTGGTATCAGTTTAAAGCCCTCTTGATGAATCTCCCCAGGTTTCCACCAAACACATTCTCCCCTGACCTTGACAGGTGAAGTCCATCACATGGAATTTGTCTGAGTCACCAAATAGGGGAAAAAACTGTTTGACTGTGAATAAAGGCACAGATTCTGAAAAGAGGCTGCCTTTGGAAACTCTTGTAACTCAAAAAAGTGGGGCAAGAGATCTAGAAGAAGAAGAAGAAGAAGAAGAAGAGATTGGATTTATACCCTGCCCTTCACTACCCAAGGGAGTCTTAGAGTGGCTTACAAACTCCTTTCCCTTCCCCTCCCCTCCCCTCCCCACAACAGACACCCTGTGAGGTAGGTGGGGCTGAGAGAGCTCTGAAAGAAATTGCTCTTTTTCAAGAACAGCTGTGCCAGAACTATGGCTTGCCCAAGGTCATCCAGCCAGGTGCAAGCAGAGGAGTGGGGAATCAAACCCGGTTCTCCCAGATTAAGAGTCCATGCACTTAACCACTACACCAGACTGGCTCTCAAAGCTGGCTCTAGGAGAAAACCTGCTTTGTGTGCCTCCATCTTCAGAGGTATGGGGTGTGTCTAATGAAGTCAGGTTCTTCTCAGTGGTGGCACCTTGGTCATTGAACTTCTCTTCCCACAGCAGCTCACCTGCCACTTAGCTTTTCTAGTTTCAGATGCAGGTGAATACATTTTTATTTATCCAGGCGTTTATTTTATGAAGTTGTCTAAATATTTATATCCTGCTTTCCCCCCAGTGGGATACGAAGAAGGAGGCGGAGGAGGAGGAGGAGAAGGAGGAGATTGGATTTATATCCCGTCCTTCACTCCGAGTCTCAGAGCGGCTTACGAACTCCTTTCCCTCCTCACAACAGACATCCTGTGAGGTAGGTGGGGCTGAGAGAGCTCTTTCCAGAACTGTCCTTGAGAGAACAGCTCTGACAGAACTATGGCTTGCCCAAGGTCATCCAGCAGCTGCAAGTGGAGGAGTGGGGAATCCAACCCCGTTCTCCCAGATTAGAGTCCGCCACTCTTAACCAGTACACCAAACTGGCTTAAACCATTTTAAACCCTTGGTCTCCCTTTCCCCATTTTAGTTAGGGTGTGAGTTAGGTTTTTGTGTAAGCATGTGCTCTTCTGATCACTCGCTGCCTGTTTTATCTCAGGCTCTCTTCTCATTTTACCTTGGGTTATCATAGTGGTTTTAGAATATATCATTAGGTTGTTTTAGTTGTGTTTTCATGTGGTTTTAGCTGTTTACCCTCTTTAAGAACAGTTATAGTGAGAGGCAGTTTGTAAAATTCATCATAATCGAATGAAAGAAACGTATTGCCCTTTTCTATCAATGCTCAGTATTTTATCCGGTATATTTAGAGCACGGATATTCGAAGTCCGTATTCTTACCATTCAGATGTTTCCCCAGTCTGTCTCTAGATGTGTCCAACTAGCTACAGCCTGGCCTTCCCTTAACTAATCTCAGCTTTACTACTTTCATAACTTTCCAACTGCAGCAAAGTGGTTGCTATGGTGAAACAGTGATTATGACATCATAAGGTTAACTGAAATTGTGAGGAGACTCGATATTGATTTCATCTGGCCACCCAGTTAATTTCAGTGCTGAGCAGTGACATGAACGGAGGTCTTCCCCCGTGGTGCCCCAAATCCTCATCTGTCAGGATCTGTGGAGAGAGACTCTTCATCACCTCTGCTGATTCAACACACTGGTGAGCCAGCTGGTGTGCCAGTTTCAATAGCTCCCAGCTGAGAAACCTTCAAGCTTTTTGATGGATCTCCTTAGGCTCTGCTGCCCTTTCTGCATCTGCTGACAGAATGGGACATGGTCACTTTGCCACACAGGCCCAGACAATATTTGTGCCAGCAAAGAAACATCAGCATTGCTGTTGCTTCAAGGTTCAGTCCTTCGCCATAAACTTAGGGTAAGTAATGATTGAGTAGTGAGATTATAAACATGCTGTGTTTTAACAACAACAACGAGGGATGGCACCCTCCAGGTGGGACCTGGGGATCCTATGGAATTCCAGCTTATCTCCAGACAACAAGGATGAGTTCCTCTGGAGAAGATTGATGGTCTGGAAGGTGGACTCTGTGGAACTACCCCACTGAGGTCCTTGTCTTCCCCAGGCTCCCCCCCAAAGTTCAGGGAGTTCTTCAACCTGGATCTGGCACCCCCCACCCCGAGCCCCCACCTGTGGACAGAGGAGAGCTGGCAACCCTAACAACAACCCTCCACGTGTTCATTTCTGGATGAGATTGATTGATGAGGGTCTAGGTGATATAGCTTTGGAAGCTGGATTTCCAAAGAACTAGCTTCTGATGCAGCCCGGGTTCTGCTAATCAAAATTTAAAAGGTAAAACATTAGACCTGGGTATGCCTTTGGGAGGTCACGGGTCCTGGCTACAGATTCTGTTTGTGAGAGGTTGAAGTTCTGTCTCTGGGATGAAGGTTTTTATGTTAACTTGAAATCTTCTGCACTCCTTTCTTTGAGTAGGTCTGAAATGATGACTGCAGGACTACAGACAAACTTTTAGAAAAGGTTTATTAGTTGATGTTAGTCTTTTTAACCACAGAGATTTAAAAATCCCTACAGCACTGTGATGTCACTTCTTGTGCCAAAGAAGGAAGTGACATTCTGGCAGTTTCGGAACCCTGCCCCCGCCATGCTCCCACAGATTGGTAGCCGACAACTGGCAACCAAACCACAAACCCATTGATATCAATGGGTTTATCACATACTTCCCCTGAAAATAATATAAGGCCGCGGTCAGACGTGCCATTTGGTGCGGAGGGGAAGTGAGCGTATTTCCCCTCAGTTGAAATTGACACGGTGTTGCACAGTCACACATCCTTTGTAGCTGTGGGCTCAGGCTGTCACTGCCTGATTAGACAGCATGTTCGGCTGGGGAGGGGGTTTGCCTTTTGTTTTCCATGCGCATAAACGAGGAATCACACCTCTGCACTGAGGGTTCCCCATGAAGTATGCGGTTATGCACATACGGCTAAGTAGGCTCCCAGTCAGGATGGAATGAGCAGACCATCCCAACAGCATGAGAGCATGCTTGAGCGATCAGACAGGGGAAAGTCTATCCGTAGTCCATTGGCAAGCATTAGGACCGGACTTTCCTTTTGTCTTTTAACTCTGTTTCCATGGGGGGGCAGCACTGGGTGCTGAGGGCTGCGGGACTTTCCCCAGATGTTGCAGTCTGATTGTGCCCTTTAGATCCGTCAGGCATTCGCAGCTGAGTCGGATCTAAAGGCACATATGACCACAGCCGATGGGAAGGTAACCCTAAATAGATAAAAAGGGCAATCATTAAATTCCTCATTATATTTTTGTACATAAAGTGCGTTTTGTCAAAAGGATGCTCAGTTGCTTCCAGGAATCTGTCTGTTTTTTTCCCTGTTTGTTCTCTGTTTTAAAATGGTTGCTATGGTGTATAAAAGTGATTATGGCATCCTAAAGCTACCTGATACACATAGCAAAACTGGGAAAGGCAGGAGATTTTTTAAAAAGTCTTTGGTTAAATCTTATGAATGGTCAACAGTTGTCCAGTTTTTTTGGGGATAAAGCTTGTGTAAGAAAACTGATTGGCTTTCAGAGAATTTGTAATAATAATACTTTGTGTTTATATAGAACCTTAGAGGTGTTCAAAGGACTTCTCACACAGATGGCTTCTTTCCTGTGAGATCCATGATCAGAGCAGAGCTCAAGGAACAGGATTTACCCATCTCTCCCCCTCCCCCAGCCCCCTGAAATTCTATATCTGGGAGTCAGCACACCTTCACAAACAGCAAAAGGGAAAATTAGGAGTATACAGTGGGAGGGGACAATTAACCACAAGTGCTTGTCTTCCTCTAGTATCCAAAGTACCTTTCAGTTGCTGGAAAGCCATAAGGTACAAGCCATTATCTCATTCTTCATAACAACCCTGCAAGGTAGGTTAGTAGTGCCTTCCTATTGCCAGGCCATCTGGTGGAAGCAAAGCTATATTTGAACCCGAGACTTCTTGGCCATCACCTATTATATCGCCTGGAAAAGATATAAATACTGTAAAAAAGTGAAGAAGTAAGGAAATGTCTCGTATTATGGCTATAGCAACAAAGCAAGGCATTACGAGCAAATCTGAACTTGAACAAAATTTAGGTAATACTATACCTTGGTTCTTTTACATGCAGCTGGGTCACTTGCTTAACCAAATTAATATAAAAGATCTGATGTCCAAACCACAAACAGAACTGGAATTTATAATAAGTAAATATGATTACCAAAACAGGGGCCTAATCTTGAAGCTTTACTCTCTATTAATTAAAAACTCATGTGATAAAGTGTTGCCCTATCAACCTGCTTGGCAATGTGGAGAATCTCTTAATGATGACATATGGAAGAATAACTTTTGGAAATCTACAAGTTTCAGCACCAAAACCATAGCGGCACGTTTTCAAAACCTAAAACTAATGACTAGATGGTATGCTACCCCACACCAACTGTCTCATATTTCGACAAACAAATCCCCATATTGTTGGAAAGGATGCCAACAAGTAGGCAATTTTGCCCACTGTTGGTGGAAATACAAAAAAATTAAGAATTTGTGGATGACAGTGATAGATACAATCCAGAAAGTCACCTCAATCCAAATCCCCTATACACCAGAAACTTTATTCTCAAATGCTTGGCCACAGGAATTAGCTTCCAGACCACACAAAGCCACAATAAAAGTCATGTTAGATGCTGCTAAGACAGCCAGGGGTCCTTTCGTAGAAAAAGAGCTGCAGGAGCTCATTAGCATAACTCATTAGCATAACTCATTAGCATATGCCACGTCCCTTGACATCACTGGAAGTGTGTCAGAAAGGGAGTATCAGTTTCAGCCCCATTACCCTATGGGCCATTGAAATCAATGGCAAAAACTCATAGGGTATATGAGGGGCTGGAGGAAAGGGGGTTTGAGGGAGAGACTCCAAACTTGCAGAGTAGCTGCTGGGGCCTCTCCTCGAAATACCCACCAAGTTTCAAGAAGATTGGATCAGGGGGTCCAATTCTATGGGCCCCCAAACAGGTTGTCCCATCCCCTCCATTGTTCTCTATGGTGGGAAAAAATGTTACCGTTTTTTCTACCATAGAGAACAATGGAGGGAATGGGGGCCTGTTTGGGGGCCTGTAGAATTGGACCCCCTGGTCCAATCTTCTTGAAACTTGGTGGGTATTTGGGGGAGAAGTCCCAGCAGCTACCCTGCAAGTTTGGAGCCTCTCCCTCAAATTCCCTCCCCTCCAGTCGCTTTTAAAGTTGCCGCCGAATTTCGGCGGCAATTCTGCAGCAGGCTGAATCAGATTAGAGAATCTGATTCGGCCCATGGCTGCCCTAGTGGCCACTCCTGAGCTCGCAGAGCTTTGCTCCGCCTCACTCCGGCCCCAACGGACCCCTGAAGACAGCTATTGCATCTTACTGGAAAGATACTAAGGCACCAAATGGAGGTATGGTTTCAGAAATTATGGAACCATTATATTGTGGATGCAGTCACAAATAAATTAAATTATGTGTTTCATCACTCAACTCAATCTACATTTACTGGAAAATGGTTTCTGGTATTGGAATACTTATCTCAATTTTTTTTAATCTCTTCTGAATGGTCTCAATTACACAAATTGCTTTGAGGTTATGATTTGTTTTCTTTTTTGATAGTTAACTGTTATGGCTTATATCTGTTGGGTGTTGTACAGGTTATAACTATTTCACTAGGACCGGGGTGGGCAAACTGTGGCTCGGGAGCCGCATGCGGCTCTTTCACATATATTGTGTGGCTCCCGGCAGGGCGGCTGGGGAAGCTAAATATCATTAGCCAACAAATATCGATGGACAAATTAATATCATTATCAATATCTGCTTTTACCCCTTTTGTTATTATTTTTGGCAGTCTCATTTAATGTTAATAAAAAGCAAATCTGCTTATTTTCCAATAAAAGCAGGTAATATTTGTTCATGTCTTGTGGCTCTCAAACATCTGATGTTTATTCTATGCGGCTCTTACGTTAAGCAAGTTTGCCCACCCCTGCACTAGGATATATCAATTGCTATGATTAAGCTGGAAAGTTTGGAAAAAAAAAACCCTGATAGAATATAGTACTAGCTGTGTAGTTAAATGATTACTGTTGTTGTTATAAACCACGTAACATGTTATATCCAGGGGGGAAAAAGTGTTGTATGTATGTTTTTGTTAAAACTAATAAAAAATCTTTTAAAAAAGAAAAAAAGAAAGGGAGAGTTAGGGGATGGCATGGGTTCTCTCTTCTACATGTCTCCTTGATGAAAACCTGCTTTCGAGGGGAAAGGGCTATATCTCAACAGAAGGGCATCATCTATGTATACAGAAGATGAGGCCCACGCGGCTCCAACTGCTGGGCCCACCAAGCCCTCTCCCTCCCCCCACAGTGGAGGTGAGGTATCATTCTGTGTTTTCTGCGCATGCACAGGGAACACTTTTTTAGTTTTGAGGGGATTTAAATATCCCTCTTTTTTTTTAACTTTTAGGATTTTTCTGCACACCTGGGGAGTCCCCCAAGTGTGCAGGAAAATCTCTCTGCCCCCCAAAGTGCCCCTGGTGTGTGGATTTAGATATCCGCACGCACGGGGACACTTGGCTATTAGATATATAGACAAGACGCGGGACCCGTGGTACTCGTGGAGGGGGGAGGGGGAGAGAAGGAGCTCCACCTGGAGAAGTAGCCACAGGTAAGCCTTCCTCCTCCCCAGTTCCAATGGCGAGGCCCAAGCAGCTGAGACTGGCTCGGGCTGCCGATCTCCTCCCCCCCCATTCTGACGGCGAGGCCCAATATGCTGAGAGCCGCTCGGGCTGCCAATTTCCTCCTCACCACCCCCCTGGCTCTTGCTCTGAGCGGCTGAGAGCCACTTGGGCTGCTGACTTTCCCCCCACCCCCCAATTCCTGCGGCGAGGCCTGAGTGGTGCCCGCCAATTCCCCCCCCCCCCAACTCCTGCGGTGAGGCCACTTGGGCCGCCGATTTCCTCCTCACCCCCCTGGCTCCTGTGGCAAGGCCCGAGCGGCTGAGAGTCACTTGGGCTGCCGATTCCCACCCCCAACTCCTGCAGTGAGGCCTGAGTGGCTTTTAGCTGCCGGGCCCCCACAGAGTTCCCAGAGCATTCCCTGCGCATGTAGAGGGAACACTCTTTAACTTTGGGGGGGATTTAAATATCCCCCCAAATTTTTTTTAAGTTTTTGGATTTTTCTGCAGATGTGGGGAGTCCCCCAAGTGTGCGGAAAAATCTCCCTGCCCCCAAGGGCCCCCTCCATGCGGATTTAGATATTCACATGGAGGGGGCGACTTGGCTATTAGATATATAGATATAATTGAAAGAGACAGCATAAATGGGCCCAGGAAAGTAGGTGGGGAGAAGGGATGTGGGAAATGCCAAAACAGATTGCTAAAACTTTGCATCTCACCCCCTGCTGCACATGGCAGACCACCATTTTTTCCTCTGAACATGGGATTGAACCTGGGACCTTCTGCATTCCAGGCAGTTGCTCTTCCACTAAGCCACGACCCCTCCAAGGCATGACCTGAGCCTGTCTCCGCTCATTTGAAGGAAGGAGCTACCGTGCTGAGCAAGACACACTAGTGTATCATCATGGTCAGAACTAGCTGTTGGAGGAAGTAATAGGAACGAACTCTTCTTGGAAATTGTGAATTTTTGTTTGTTACTATGACCATTATAGGAAGCAGTTCCTTTGCCCGCCACATGGTTACTTCCTTCATTTTACTTATGTCATTAATACACAGTGAGGACCCAAACTGGCTAATTTTGGTCTCCTCACCTCCTCCATTTTATCCTCACAACTCTGTGAGGTGAGGTAGGCTCAGGGTTACCAGGTCCTGTGCTCTCACTGGTGGGGGGTGGAATGGAGCTTTCCGGGAGTGGGAGGCAGGGCAACATTGCCATGCATGATTCCCCCAATGTGATGAGGTCACACTTGGGTTGCCAAGCCTTACCAGCAAGAAAGCAGGGGAGTCCTGTCCCTTCTCCAGGAGGTCCGTGTGCATGCAAAGTGCACAGGCACCAAGATGACATCATCCGGAAGCGACATCATCATGCTGGGCACGTTGCTGGGGCAATGCTCTGGCAATTGCCCTGAAACTCTATGGTGCCGTAGAGTTTTCAGGGCGATTGCTAGAGCGTCGCCCCGGCAACGTGTCCAGCGTGATGACGTCACTTCCAGGTGACGTCATCACCCTGGGCAGTCATCCGGATCGGGCCACTTTGGGGGTGGAGTTCCCCCCGCCAGCTGAATCCAGACTGGCGGATTGGGGACCCCTTTAGTGGGGGAATCCCTGCCCCCCGGGGGGATTTGGCAGCCCTAGATCACATGGAAGTGACATCATCACACCAGGGATGTCGCACAGCAACGTTCTCATACTTTGGGCACTGCAACGTTCTCGTACTCCATGGTTTTGCCCAAAATATCAGAATGTCACAGCATGATGTCCCCAGCATGATGACGTTACTTCCGTGTGATGTCATCATGCTGGGGACATTGCATTAGGTCGTGGCTGTTGGGGGTGGGGCTTCCTCCTGGCAGCCAGCTGGCCGACGGGGCACAAGCCCGTGAAATCGGGGGATCCCCTGCTCCCACCTAGGGGCTGGCAACCCTTGTTAGGCTAAGCATGTGTGACCTAAGGTCCTCCAGCAAGATTCCATGGCAGAGTGGGATTTGAAACTCCGTCTCCCAGATCCTCATTTGACACTCTTAACCAATCCATTGCCCTGGTGCTCTTAATCTGTGGGAAGCAGAACCAAGACCTCTGAAATATACACTTACATGTTTTGTGAACGTGGTTCTCCTATGCAAACACAACGTTGTGCATATACGGTTATAAAAACATTCTCTCCTTGAGGATTCCTATAGGAGTCCCTAGCACTGTTTGCCTCGGTTTATGCCAACAAGGCCTTACAGATGCAGGAAAAGGAAAAGCCAGTTCATGTGTCCCTTGTGAAAATGTGTCTCTTGGGGCAAGAGAATGGACTGATCATTCCAACAAGTAATGCTTGCGTTTTCAAATTCTCTTGCACGGAAATAACGCCTTAATTAGAAAGAGCTTGGATTTGGGGTTTAGAAGAAAGCTGCTTAATCACATTAGCTGGGAAACGCTGCATTTGCTCTGCCGTCTTCTCAAGGATAAGGTAGTTTAACACTCAACTGTTCTCCTGCCCCCAAATCCCACCTTCCTTCCTGTTTATATTCATTCTGAGTAATGAAAGTCCTTCTCTAAGGACTCATTTAGCTCCACATCCAGCCTGTCCCAATTAGTAAACATTTTGCATCACTGATCTTACAATTAATAGGACAATAGTCTTCTAGCTAGTTGTGACATATTGACTACATCTCAAACACTATTAATATCCAGTTGTCGGGGGACAATGCTCGTATGGCATTATGGCTGTCACGTTTTTTAAATTATGAGTAGCCGTCCCCCAGTGTGAAGTCACTTAAAAACTGTCTACATACGGTTGATGTGAATGGATTGATTATACCCAGGCTCTTGGCTTTTTACGGGCGTAGATCATCCGGTTTCCACTGCAAGTTTGTTCTTTGCTCCAGAGGTTGGGGTTATCTTGGCCGGGCCAGCTGAATCGCGTGACAGTTCTTAGCAAGAAGCAACAGCTGCGGGGAAGGACTTTCCCTTTTTCAGATGCTTCCTTGCTTCACATCACTGACATTGGAGCTGGGTTAGGTTGGGAAATTGCTGAGGCCCATCTGTAACAGACACCCTGCAGCCGGGGTGGCCTTTCCTGAGAGAGGGACCCCCCCCCCCCCCAAAATGACCTCTGAACCTCCACAAACAGTGCCCTCATGAAACCAGGATTAGCTTATACAGTGGCTTTTGCTGGGAGACGGAGGCCAATTCTGCATCTAGCATTCGCTCCATCGTTTTACCAAACCCACATTGGAACAGAAAAAGATGCGGCTCAAACCCACATTCAAATCCCCCGGGGCCAACACTGTACTGCAGTCACCCCTGAATGGCCATAAATCTATGCAGACAGCCACCATAAACATGAGAGATCAAAGGAAGTGAAGCAAGCCGCATACAGTGTGAAGGCTGCCATAAAATCCTACAATCGAAGAAAATGAAAGTGGCACGCAATGTAGAGGGGGGTTTCTGTTCCAACCCGGGTTTGGTAAAACAGAGGAGCAAATGCTAGATGCAGAAAGAGAAACTCACTTTGGCTTAAACATAGCCAAGGAGAAAATCACAGGTCTAGTTGCACTGTCAGGACTTCCTCCATGCAAGCAACGCGCCCCCCCCCCCATCAGCTCATTTGGTAAGGACTAGATTGGACAAATCTCTGCTCTTGCCTCAGGCGTCTCCTCCGGCCCAAACAGCCAGTCCTTTGCCTGTCAAATGTACAGGGAAGTAGAGACAAAGAGTCGTCGGTCTAGTGGTTTGGTGCCAGTTTGGTGTAGTGGTTAAGTGCCCGGACTCTAATCTGGGAGAACTGGGTTTGATTCCCCACTCCTCCACTTGCACCTGGCTGGATGACCTTGGGCAAGCCATAGCTCTGTACCAGCTGTTCCCTCAAGGACAGCTTGGGAAAGAGTTCTCTCAGCCCCACCTACCTCACAGGGTGTCTGTTGTGGGGAGGGGAAGGGAAAGGAGTTTGTAAGCCACTCTGAGACTCCCTTGGGGAGTCTCTTCTTCTTCTTCTTCTTCTTCTTCTATCTTTGTCATGAATGGAGTATGTTGCATGTTTCTTGCCTCGAATCCTGTCACACCTGTAGGTCAGGAAATACCTTCTGGATAATCCTCTCATTCCTGTCTCCATATCTTTGTCTAAAATACCTGCATTCTTACACCTGGGCCAGAGCCATCAAGGTAAACATTAACTCTTCATGTCTAGTGAATGGTCACCCATTCAGGTTCATTCGGCCATACATTAAGACAACTCGCCTCCATTGTTTGGTACCTGGGAAATACCAGACCACACTATTGTTTCATAACGGGAATCCCATCAACCCATTGTGAAACTAGCCACCATACTTAGCCTACCTTCAGGATAGATTTTGGCAGGGCTATTTTGGGGCCAGAACACACAGGAATGGGGTTCCGGCTGGATTCTGGAGCCCAGGGGGCGGGCACAAAGAGCAAGCCCCGCACCCTACTCCCAGCAGCCCTCAGTTGGGCCATGAGGAGCAAGAAGGAAGGTAAGTTGCAGAGGCCTGCCCCCGCCTCTCCCGGCCCACCAGCTCAGGGTGCCCGCAGCCTTGCTGGTGTGAGGGGGGTCAGTGGGGGCTTGATCAGGGGGTGGGGGTGGACCATGGGGGAGGGGCCTGGGGGGAGAGCCTCCCTTCATCCCCATCTCTTTGATCTCTTTCTTTCCCTCCTTTCCTTCTTGAGAGCCAGTTTGGTGTAGTGGTTAAGTGCGTGGACTCTAATCTGGGAGAACCGGGTTTGATTCCCCACTCCTCCACTTGCACCTGGCTGGATGACCTTGGGCAAGCCATAGCTCTGTACCAGCTGTTCCCTCAAGGACAGCTTGGGAAAAAGCTCTCTCAGCCCCACCTACCTCATAGGGTGTCTGTTGTGGGGAGGGGAGGGGAAGGGAAAAGGAGTTTGTAAGCCGCTCTGAAACTCCCTTGGGGACTGGAGGGTGGGGTGTAAATCCAATCTCCTCTTCTTCTTCCTTTCCCTCCTTATTTCTGTCTCTCCTTTCTCTCCCTCTTTCCCTCTCTCTCTCTCTCTTTCCTTCTCTCCCTCTTTCCCTATTTCTTCACTTCTTTCCCTATTTTCCTTCTTTCCTTCTCTTCCTCTTTCCCTTCTTCTTCTCTTCTCGTTCTTTACCTCTTTCTCTCCATTCTTTCTTTCTTTTCCTCTCCTTCTTCCTTCCTTATTTCCCTCTCTCCCTCTTTCCCTCCTTCTTTCCTTCTCTTTCTTTCCCTCTTTCTCTCCATTACTTCTCTTTTTCCTTCCCTCTCTCTCTCTTTCTGTGCAGATCTGAGTGTTCCCCCCCCAATAGCTAGCAATCCAAAAGAGTCCAGTGGCACCTTTAAGACCAAGGTTTATTCAGGAACAAGGCCTCTCTCCTCTGTGAGGGCAGATCTGTGCTGTCAGGGGTGAGGCCTAATATGCTAATTTCTGCTGTTGGGTGTGGTAGATCCTGTGGAGGGCAGTATTTGGGGGGGGGGAGAGATGGAAGGACTCAGCAGGGTATAATGCCATAGGGTCTACCCTCCAAAGCAGCCATTTTCTCCACGGGAACTGATCTCTGTCATCTGGAGATCAATTGTAACAGTGGGAGATCTCCAGGTCCCACCAGGAGATTGGCAACCCTAGGGGGGAAGTCAGCTGCACAGCAGGGGGTTGAAGAGAATGGTTTGATGGTTGCTGGCCCACCTCATTAGCCAGCCAGCCATGGTGGAGCTAAGCAGGAGAGACAGCTGTTTTCACAGTTTATTTTGACAGGAAAGTGGGCAAGCTGGCAGTGGGCGGGCGAGGGGTTTATGCTGAAAGTCCATTGTCTTTTTACTGACAGAAGCAAGCAACTGAGGGGACAGCTGTCAGACTCTGCAGATTCTAACAAGGGTTTCTGTAGCCATGTAACACTATATCTGTATTTGCTATGCAACCCCTGTTTGCGAATTGCCTATGTAACCCATGTAGCCTGCCTCACCCCCCTATGTAATGTTCCTTTTGCTTGTCTTTGTGACCCTGGGTTTATGGCTCTGCCCGAGTCTGGTCAGTGTAACCATTTGGTCGGGAAGGTGGCGACTCCAAGGCATGAGAACAATCAGCCTCTCACCCCCGCGCCTCCGCATTCCTTTCCTCCCTGCTGGGGAAGAAGAGAACCAGTTTCTTATCAACGTGTGAAGACCTTGGCTTGGCTATTTGTTATGCGAAGATGGATACATCTAAGGGGTTTGGTTTAAGAAGGGAAATTTACAGCTTCACACCTAACCTTTTTCCTGTGGGAAGCAAACGGTCAAAGGACCTTTTAGCCCGCGGTTTTTCCCTCCTTGTGATTGGTTACCTATGGGTAATTCGAATTGTGCTAGAGGGTATATTAGTCCTGCTTCTATTGTATGCTTTATCTCTGACAATAATCCGAGGACCTGTAGTAATGTAGTAATAGGAAATAAAGAACTGTGTTTCATAAACAAAGGTCTGATCCTTGACTACTTCGAGCAGAAGCCTCACAACAGCTATACCCACCTGGCAGTGGGTGGAGGAGAAGAGTGGACCCAGCACCCAGTCTGTCCCCTTTGCTGGCTCCCTCCAGACTGAGGCTGAGACACTGGCCAGCAGCTCTGTAGGCGGGACTGAGGCAACGCAGCAAGGGAATGCAGCCAGTGGCCAGGGACCCCTTTTGAGTGGCAGTTCTTGCAGCCAACTGATTTTGGCGCCCCATGGAATCTTGCCACCCCAACTCGTCTTCATAGATAAGGATGCATGAAGTGGAGAGAGTTGACAAAGAGAAATTTTTCTCTGTCTCCCAATATTCTAGAACTCGAGGGCATCCAGTGAAGCTGATGGGCAATAGATTCAGGAAGGACAAAAGGAGATACTTTTTTTTACAAAGCAAGTGATTAAAATGTGGCATTTGTTTCCAAAAATGTAGCGATGGCCACAAGCATAGATGGCTTTAAAAGGAAATTAGATTCATGGAGGACAGGTCTATAAGTGGCTACTAGCCATGGGGATTAATGAAAACCACCACACTCAGAGGCAGTAAACCTCTGAATGCCAGTGCCAGGGGGCAACATCAGGGGAAGGCCTCAGTCTGTATGCCCTGTCGTTGGCCCTCTAGAAGAACTGGTTGGCCATTTTGTGAGACAGGATGCTGAACTAGATGGATCTAGCAGGGCTCTTCTCATGTTCTTATCTTGCCTCTAGATTGGTGTTGAGCCTGGTCAAAGGAGGTAGTGCCTACTGCTTCCAGTCTGGCTGGTACCCTGCTTCAAGAGTGATTGCATCCCAGAGAGCTTTGCAGTAATGCATCTACGGCATGCTCTTAGGTCACTTGTAGCTGGAGTTGCCAACATGCCTGGAGACAAGTCTCCCATCCTTTGAATAGAGGTTTCATGTGTGCAAATGGTCAGCCAAAGCGTTTTATGGTCTGGAGATAAATAACATCTCGTTAAGCTTCTGTTTTAAAGCCAGGACATTTCTCCAGTAGTTGGCAACCCTAGTCATGGCACGTCCGTTCTGGAAGCAGTATGCACTGTCTCTGATCTTGGTGTGGTCCACCTGAGATGACACTGTATCTCAGGGTCAATTTCCATGAGATGGTGTTCATTATAGGATGGTGACCACAGACCTAACCCATGACCAGTTTCAAAATCATGCACGACTTGTGTGTTATCCTCAGTTTCCGTGTGTGTGTAGTTCCTGTTCTGGATTGGGACCATGGCATATATACTGAAGGCAAAAATTGCCCCCCCCCTTGCCATCACTCTGAACTGAACCTGTCCTGGGAAGGAACTATTTGGCCTGTTGCAGAAGACCAGATGGGACCCTTGTGGTCATCTGGAATAGGCCAAATAGCTCCACTCAGAGTATTCCCGTTCAGGGTGACAGAAGAGGGGGAAAGCAGAAGACACTCCTGCATATACACTGTGGTCCTATTCTGGAGCAGGAGTTGCACACACAGGAATTGCGGCCAGCACACAAAACACATATCACTTTGAAACTATTTACCGGTTGAGTCTGTGATCCCCACCTTGTGAACTCACCCTCATGGAAATAGACCTTTCAGCAGTAGTTACCTTGAAAATGAGGGCTCCATTATAAGCATTCCTTCTCATTCTGACACCTGAATTGCACCTTGTCTGTGGATATGGCTTTCTTTCTCTAGCATTTCTGTTCTGTCAAAAACCACAAGCTGTCCAAAGGAAAAGAGAGTGATCTGGAATAGAGAACACTTTTCCAAAAGTTGATTCCTTTGGATTTTCCTTCCCAGTGTGTGCAGAGATAAGTCTAGGGTGAGAGGGACTGCCGTGTGTGTGTGTGTGTGAAGTGCGTGTGAAGTGCCGTCAAGTTGCAGCCAACTTATGGTGGTGACCCCAGCAAGGGGCTTTCAAGGCGAGTGAAAAGCAGAGGTGGTTTGCGATCGCCTTCCTCTGCAGAACCTTCCTTGGTGGTCTCCGTTCCAAGTATTGTCCCTGCTTAACTTCTGAGATATGAAGGGATCTGGTTATACCAGGGGTCCGTTGGAGCAGGAGCGCACAGGAGCGCAGCTCCGGGAGTGAGGAGCCCAGGGGGTGGGCACATGACCAAGCCCCGCCCCCTCCTCGGCTTCTCCGAGCAGTGCAGAGGCACAGCGCCCCAGGGAAAGCCCTGCTAGAGTCTTTATTGTTTTTAATGTTTTGTTTTAATATTGATAATTTTATCATTGTTCCTTTTATGACTTTGTGCTGCTTTTCCAGAGACTTGCTCAAGGTGGCATATAAATTTTCTAAGTCTACCATTTTTTATCTGGGCACATGACATATAAGTACTGGAGAATTTTCACCAACCCTTCAGCAGCTTCCACCCCATCAGTTTGGTGTAGTGGTCAGGAGTTGTACTCTAGTCTGGGAGAACCGGGTTTGATTCCCCAGTCCTCCACATGCAGCTGCTGGTGTGACCTTGGGCCAGTCACAAGTTCTCTCAGAGCTGTTCTCTCATGAGCAGTTCTCAAAAGACCTCTCTCAGCCCCACCTACCTCACAGGGTGTCTTGTTGTGGGGAGGGGAAGGGAAAGGGACGGGTGGTGCACATGTCCTGAGTATCTCAAGTCTACTTGAAACCTGGTGGTTTCAAGGGAGCAGGAAGAGAATGAGGGTGTGTTCTTTATGCCTATTTTTATTGCACAAAGTATTGGATGGGGAAGGGAACGGAGGAAGAGCAGGTCAGTTTCACTCACCTGTGGAGTGGAGCCTGAGGGGTGGGTGTTGCCTTCTGACACACTTCCGGTATGTTAGGGGTGTGTGTGGCATATGCAAATGAGTTATGCAAATGAGCTATGCTAATGAGCTCCTGCACCTCTTTTTCTACGAAATGACCCCTGGGTTATACCATGCTGCCTTCTCTCCCAGGGAGGGCCTTAGCCATTGATTTCCATGGATTCTGTTAAATAGTGGGTTCCATGGATCGGCAGCCTCACTGCTAGTGATCAGCTGAGCTTTATTTGTGATTTCAGCCAGAGCAAGACTGAAGACCAGGGCCACACGCCCTGTTTAAATAGCATGCAATTGCCACACCCAAACACCCCCCACTCCCAACAATAGGCTATTTACATAACGTTACTTCTTGACCGGTTACTGCCAGAATCCTAGGGGGCTATTGTTCTTAGGCTCCAAGCTCAGCTAGTCTCTGGAGGCACAGTCCTGCAATATTTCAGTCCCAATACATAACAGGTTCAGTACAAGAAAATTTCTAAGCTCCCCCACTCTTAAACCTAAAATGTGTATTATCCTAGAGTTCAACCTATATGTATATCCCTTGTCCGAATTTGTGTTTATAATATACAGGCTCCCTTTAATTCACAAAAAGGGATTTCTGTCTGGCTGCTTTCGTGTCTTGAAACACAGCAGTTTTAGGCTTGGCTCCTTTTTTGGCAACAGATGTGATCAAGTTATTCGCCTCTTTTTGTTGTATTATCTACAGAAACATGGAAGAGGGAGGAAAATCCCTTTGGAAAGCAGAAATCATATTGGTGGCTCTGTATTCTGTTGTCCTGCTTAGACAGCCATTATGTCCATAAGCACCCAAGCTTCTTAAAACAAGCTCGTTTCCAACAGAACCACTGCAAAACAGCCTCCTTGTTACCAGTGTACGGAGAATCATAAAAGCAATTTTTCAAATTAAAAATGAGACGTGCACGGAGTCTGTTCTTAGAACAAAAGCAACTTGCTTAAAACGGTGCATTTTAATAGTGTTCGGCGAACCGCGGGACCGTCCTTTTCTACGGCATGATTGACGGCAAATCTATAAGGCAAAATTAATTGTTTACCAAACGTCATTGCCTGTGCGGTACTAACAAAGACGAGCGTGGAAAAACAGCCCTTTGATTAAAGACTCGGGGGGCCGTGTTGCTCCATAGTAAAATCCAGAACTTGAGTACTTTTTATTAAGACCAGCCAAAATAACACCGGGCAGCCTGCAAATTTTGTTCACAACTCTTTATCAGGCTGGGTGTTTGAAAAAAAGGAGTAGGGAGAAACGATCCTTCAGCCCATGATGGTTGCGTAGCTGTTTATTCTGGGTGGGGCTGCTCTTCTAGGGTTGCCAGCCCTCAGGTCTGGGTGGGGGTTCCCTCACATTTGGGGGCTCCAATTCACCTCTGGCCAGCTGGCCAATGGGGAAGCCTCACTCCAAGCCCCACCCTCAAGTGCGACCACCCACCCAACAACCCCTCTCCCTCCCCTCCTGCCAGATTTAAAGGGCTTCAGCTGATCGGTGGGGATCATGTGCCCCCCCAGACCAGCTGGAGGGCCCTTTAAATCTATCAGCAGGGAGGGATGGGGGTGGTTGCCAGGCCACACACTCAGCTTGCGAGTAGGATGGGGGCTGCGGCACGTGGGGCTGATTTCCCTCAGCAGAGACCCAGTTACTGGGTTGTGAGTTTGCATAGAGTCACCATCTTCCTGCTTGCCTCTGGAAGGACATAACTGTTTGTGCACGTTCTTAAAAGGCAAAGGTGCTATGCCTCCTGTCTCTCTTTGCACACATGGTGAGAGAACCACGGGGACTGATTATGTGAGGCCACTCAGCAGTGGAAAGGTTCATGCGTGGCTTGGGACACCAGGCTTGTTCTTTGCTGTGGCGCCTCACCTGGTGTTTCCTGCCCCTGGCTCTTGAAGTTCTGAACATGATGACATTGGTGGGGGTCATAACTTTGGCTGTCTCTGTTTCTGCTGTGCAACTCTCACATCATGTGCATGCAAAATGGTGAGACTCCTGCTCGGTGGGTTCTGGGTCTGGCAAAGATGAAGGCTGTTGGGCTAGGATACTTTATTTCTGTTATACCCTGTCCTTCTCCCCAGTGAGGACCCAAAGCAGCTTGCACCATTCTCCTCATCTCCATTTTATCCTCACAACAACCCTGTGAGGTAGGTTAGGGTGAGGGTGTGACTGGCCCAAGGTCACACGGTGAGTTTCCATGGCAGAGTGGGGATTTGAACCTGGGGCTCCCAAAGCCTAGTCTAGCTCTGTAACCACTACACCACACCGGCCCATTGGGACTACTTGGGGCCAAACAACATATAAGGATGGAGATCCATTATAAAGATATCCTTTGGCTTTGGGAAATCCTTAGTTTAAAGCAGCCGTCTGTGCTGGTACATGCCTTCTGAAGGCAGAAGTCAGTGTGTGTGAGACATGACATGAAGGTCACGGCACTGGGAGGGGGATGATGTGTCAAAACGAGGGTTTTAATTAAATAACAAACAGTGAAGTTAAAAAGAAATAGGGAAAAAAATCAGTTCGGAGAATGAGCATCAGAAGTAGGAGGCTGGAACTGAAAGAGGCTTGGCCATGATTGGTCAGGTTGGGAACCTGTGAGCCTGATTGGTGGAAGCTTGGAAATTCCAAGGCTGGATGGAGTTGGCTAGAATCAGGCCGCGGTCACACGGCCCCTTTAAATCCGGGAGGGCTCCTGGATTTAAAGGGGCCGCATTATTCAACCGCGGGTTGGGATGTCTATACATCCCAACCCCTGCGGCAGCACCAGCGGCAAAAGCAGCAGCCGCGGCCGCTGAAGAGGCGGCCGTGGCGGGAACGACTGCCGCAGCGGCGGCCGCTGAAAAGGCGGCGGAAGCGGCGGCGGCTGCTAAAAAGGCGGTGGAAGCGGCGGCGGCGCAAACGGCGGCCGCGGCGGAGGCGGCCCCAGCAGCAGGAGAGGCGGCTGTGGCGGCCAAGGACCGCCAGCCGCCTGGGTAAGTTTTGGGGTTTTTTTTCCCCTTTTACACTTGGGCGCATGAATAGCCATGCGCCCAAGTGTAAAAAGGGAAAAACAAAATGGAGGGGGGAGGCCATCTGGACAGCCCTGCTCTCGCAATGCTTGCGAGAGATGGCTGTCCAGATAACCTCCAATGCGGGTTCCTCCCACGACTCCCGGGAAAACACTAGTTTTTCCCGGGGTCGGTAAAAGCGGGAGCAACCCGCATTGGAGCCCGCTTCGCTGCGGGACTCGCTGCGGGGCTATGTAGATGGCCCCTTTAAATGCGGGAGGAAGCAGCCCTTCCTCCCGCATTAAGGGGCCGTGTGACCGCGGCCACACTTAAAGGCAGTTCCAGCCACCTGGGCAAAGGCAGAACTGAAGAGAAGACAGTGAAGGAAACTCTGGCCCTTTCTCCACCTGTCTTTCCCCTTGGTTTCTGAGTGCATCTCCATTCTGCGTTCCCTCCCACTTTCACTGCCACTTTGTGTCCGGGCTTCTTTTTTGGTTTTGCATTTGTTTTAGGGGATCAGCAGTCAGACCGCTTCCAGCACACTGTTGCCCCGCACTCCCCCAAAGTGCTTTTGTTCTGCACCATTTTGAAACTGATACTACTATTTAAAGTAGAATTGTTCCTGCGAATATCCCCTGTTTCAGCCTCTTTCTCTTTGGGCTATGTTAGGCAGCCAATTTACATGATAACAGGTTTCCTTATGGGTAATTGCTGAACATTTACATTCGTTTAGAGTCTGCAGCGTTTTGGAGGATGGGAGAGCTACTGGGGAAACCAGTCTTTCAAGAAGCACTTCTAAGCCAAATAGACTTCGATCACAAACATTTCCCTTAAAACAACAAAAGAATGGATGCATGGATTGATGGCTTGCATTTTGATTTGATACTGTTAGGGTTGCCAGCCTCCAGGTGGGGCCTGGGGATCTCCCACTTTTACAACTGATCTCCAGCTGACAGAGATCAGCTCCCCTGGAGAAAATGGCTGCTTTGAAGGGTGGACTCTATGGCATTGTACCATGGTGAGGCCCCTCCCCTCCCCAAACCCCGCCCTCTCCTGGCTCCACCCCCAAAGTCTCCAAGTATTTTCTAACCTAGACCTGGCAACCCTACTTAGTGTTGACAATTGTATCTTCTCCCTGGGTTATTCCCGTTGCATAATGTTAGCGAACATTGTCCTGTTAACACTGAAATGCCTCGTCCACGCAATGTCATTCTGATTTTCCTGGAAGAATTCCTCCCACCCACCAGGGCTCTGTGAAAAGGAAGAGAGAAGACTGAAGGGACACTGAAGGGAAGGGAGAAGTATCATGCTGGCGCCTTGGCTACTCCTCCTCCTCCAAAGGATAACAGCAACCAGGGCTCAAAACACACTTTCTTCTGTGAGCATGCAGAAAGCATAACTTGCAGAGACTTGAGTTTCTGGCATGAAGGGCCAAAGAATAATTACATAATGCAGAATGAAAGGACATTATTCAAATCAAATTATTCAAATCAAATTATTCAAATCAAACCTTGAGTTCTGGGAAAATCTGGAGTAGAGACTGAATGTGGAAAGACCCTCTGTTGAGAAAGTAGGACCCCAAAAATCTTGATTAAGAGAGCAGTCGAGGAAAGGGCATGTAGTGAATACAACAGTGATGGAACTACTGCATATAAAAACAAGGTATATACAAGGACAATGAGTCGAGTTAATGGTGTGTTTTTCCCTTACCCTCTTTTTCTTGGCTTAGTAAAGTTAAAGTTTGCGCTATTATATAAATCTTGATTAACTGAATTATTGAATTATATAATGATATACAAATATCTCTCAAGATGGGTTTAGGAGACATTTGGGGAAGAGGGAAAGAAACCTCAAGTGGTGGCAGTGCCCCAAATAGACTGCATGTCATAGAGAGCTAACTCCCTTGTACAGTTTTCATAATCGAACAGTCCAGTCCTGTGGTCCACCTGTGCCAGCTGGATAGCCACAGGAGCCAGACTAAAGTTCCTACATCAGTGGGTCTTGAAGACATGCTGGCATCAGAGAATCAGTGTTTGTGTAACACCATGGTTGGCTTGGCATAACTATGGCAGTGCATCCTTGATGCTCATGTAAGAACCATAAATGAACTGGGTCATGACAGAACAGAAAAGGTCTTGGCTGAGATTCTAAGCTCACCCAGATGGCAGAGCACCATGCCCACAAAAGACTCGGTGTCAGTTAATACTTACCTGCTGAACTCAAAAAGCACGTTAACAATTTATGTGACAATATGTGACACACAGTGCAATCCAAAGCAGAATTACACCGTTCTAGGCCCATTGACTTCAGTGGAGTTAGAGGGCTATAACTTTGATTAGGATAAAGTAAAGGTAAAGGCTTCCCTTGCTCAAAAGCTAGTCGAATCCGACTCTGGGGGGTGGTGCTCATCTCCATTTTGAAGCCGAAGAGCCAGCGCTCTCCAAAGACTTCTCCATGGTCATGTGGCTGGCATGACTAAATGCCAAGGTGCACGGAACACTGTGACCTTCTCACCAAAGTGGTACCTATTTATCTACTTGCAATTTCTTGCTTTCGAACTGCTAGGTTGGCAGGAGCTGGGAGCTCACTCCTGGAAGAATCACATGGCACTCCTGGAAGAATCACATGGCACTCCTGGAAGAATCACATGGCACTCGGGTCTCGAACTGCCGAGCAACCAACCTTCCGGTCTGCAGCTCAGCGTCTTAACCTCTGAGCCACCCATTTGTGCGGGAGCTCAAATATTACGTTAATTCAGTTGTGCATAACTTGGGAGCTGTGGGCAAAGACAAGTATGCAGTGTATATAAATGATATTTTCATAGTTTGGACTGTGACAGTCTACAGTTCAATCAAGAAGAATCAGCTGCTGCTTCTCAAGCAATCCCATCCTCCTAAATAGTTCAAGACAAAACAGTAAGACGGATGATTACAAAAGTGACTATGGTCTGTTTGCTCAGCTCTTACTAACTTCTCAAGTGAGTCAAATGGAACTTTGGCGAGTATTTCCCCCATGAATACCATCCATGGCATCCGTCTTTGTCTCCATAAGGCCAACTTTGATTGCCCAAGGGTAAATCCAAGCTAGTGCCCTGTTTTAGACCAAGTTAAGCACTTAATTATTTCCGGCTTTATTGGGACCACTGTTTTATGTATGTTTTAGGAGACTACGGTGCAATTCTCAGCAGATTTATACTCTTATGAGGCCTCCCACCGAGGGCCATATCTCTGCTTAGAATTACAATGTTGGTCTTCCTGCCCCAAATCGAGTGATGACTGCAAAAGAATCAGTGTGGTTTGGGAAGTGGGCAGTCTAAAGAATGAGAGAAGGGAGCAAGAAGGAAGCATTCACAACAGAACAAATCAAACAGATTTCTCTTCCTTTCGACAGGAGTCAGAGAAGACCTCTTTGCTGTACTAACTGAAGATGTGGCTGCCCGGGACTACCAAGCTGACTTTCCCACAAAAGACCACAGTGATCTGCTGCCAGTGTGTCTCCATGTCCTGGAAGCTGTGCAAAAGAGTGCAACAAGTTATGGCCAGTATGTTGGACATGGATACTTTGGTACTCTTGGAAGGGATCTTCTTTGAGCTGACAACTCACCATTTGGCTAAAAAGCTTGGGGTCTTATTCGGTTAAAAGGAAACAATCCAGACATTACCGTATCAACTATACCTGCCAAGAGAAGTCACAAGTGCTTGTTGTTGTTGTTTTTATGGCCTGATACTGTGTCTGTCATGACCTCCATGAGCTGGCTATGGACTCTGACTGGGAGGCCTTTGAGGAAGAGCCTAAGGAGCCATAAACATGGCCTGGGGAGAGCAGAAAACTCTGGGGGACCTCACAGAGAAGATGTCCCTGGTCCGTCAGCTCCAGAACCTGCCCCTGTGGAACCTGCAGTGGGAGATCCTCTGCAAGAACTTCCTTCTGTCCCCACAGGGGCTGAAGAAACGAAACACCAGTCCAGGACTTGGTCCACAAGACCACCAGACTTCGTCTCTGCCCAGTACGAGTGGCAGAAGCGGTGGGCTCGTGCTGAGAGAGCCCAGCAAAGGTGCCGGGCCAGGCTGGCATCCCCTGCTCTGTGCCTTCTGAGCCAGATCATGAGGGATGTCATCCTTTGCAGGATTCTGGCCTCAGTTAAGCCTGGACAAGATGTGGCCCAGGTGCTCCCTCCAGAGCAGGAAGAAGGGCAGTCTTCTTAGCCTGTTTCCATCTGGGGCTGGGAGGGGAAGCTTGCTGGATCCGGTGCAAGCCGGTGTCCTCGTTCTAGCTCCGTGCCTCCAGTTTCAGCTGCCGGACCTGCCAATGCGCCCAAGCTTTGCTCTCTAGACACAAGGGCACTGTTCCCAAGGAGACCTGGCTGAGCCTGCCTGCAGAGTACAGAATGATGTCACATGGGGAAAACCTTCCCATGACCAAAGGCTTCCATTTCCCTGTGCAACACCCCTTCAAGCGATTGCCTTCTGTATGGTATTACATCCACACTTAACTGCATGAATGAACAGATAGGAGCTCTTCTCCCAAAGCACATGAGTGCTGATGAACACATGGACCTGCCGTATACTGACTTAGACTTCTGGTCCATCGAGATTGGTACTGTCTGCTCAGACCAAACTCCATTTCCTTCTTTGATCGAGTGACGAGCTTAGTGGATAGAGGGATTGCTGCTGCTGTTGTTTACCTGGATTTCAGTAAAGCTCTTGACAGGGTTCCCCATGATGATCTGATGGGTAAACTAGAGGACTGTAGACTGGACTCTAGGTTAGTTAGGTGGACAGGGAACTGATTGGAGAACCGCACTCAGAGAGTAGTTGTCAGTGGCATTTCATCTGAATGGAGGGAGGCGTCCAGTCTGGTGCCACAGGGCTTGATTCTGGGCCCAGTACTTTTCAATATTTTTATAAATGATCTGGATGAGGGTGTGGAGGGGCTACTCATTAAATTTGCAAATGATACCAAATTGGGAGGGGCGGCGAAGAAAATAGAGACATAATTCTACGAGATCTGAACACGCTGGAAAAGTGGGCAGATGTGAACAAGGTGCAGTTTAGCAAGGATAAGTGCTGAGTTCTACAGCTGGGTAACAAAAATGAGGAACACACATACTGGATGGGGGGATACACTTCTAGGTAGCAGTGTGTGTCTGTGTGTGTGTGAACAAGATCTTGCGGGTAAGGATGGGCCGTGAGTTAAATATGAGCAGCCGGTGAGATGCGGCGACAAAAAAGGCTAGTGCAGTCTTGGGGTGTATCAACAGAGGCATAACATCCAAATCGCAAGATGTGATAGTCCCACTGTACACTGCATTGGTCAGGCCACACCTGGAGTCCTGTGTGCAGTTCTGGAGGCCTCACTTCAAAAAAGGTGTGGACAGAATGGAGCGGGTGCAGAGGAGGGCGACGAGGATGATTGGAGCCTGGAGACCAAGCCCTGTGAGGACTTGGGAATGTTCAGTCTGGAGAAGAGGAGGTTGAGGGGGGACATGATGGCTCTCTTGAAGTATTTGAAGGGCTGTTCCTTAGAGGAGGGCAGGGAGCTGTTCCTGTTGGTACCAGTTTGGTGTAGTGGTCAAATGCATGGATTCTAATCTGGGAGAACCGGGTTTGATTCCCCACTCCTCCACTTGCAGCTGCTGGATGACCTTGGGCAAGCCATAGCTCTGTACCAGCTGTTCTCTCAAGGACAGCTTGGGAAAGAGCTCTCTCAGCCCCACCTACCTCACAGGGTGTCTGTTGTGGGGAGGGGAAGGGAAAAAGGAGTTTGTAAGCCGCTCTGAGACTCCCTTGGGGAGTGGAGGGCGGGGTATAAATCCATTCTCCTCCTCTTCTTCTAGCAGAGGAGAGGACTGGCAATAATGGGTTTAAACTAAGGGCGGGAAGGTATCAGCTGGATCTTAGGAAAAACTATTTTATAGTAAGAGTTTTTCAACAGTGGAATCAGCTGCCTAGGGAGATGGTGAGCTCCCCCTCACTGGCAGTCTTTAAGCAGAGGCTGGACAAACACTTGTCACCAGGGGTCCTTTCGTAAAAAAAGAGGTGCAGGAGCTCATTAGCATAACTCATTTGCATATGCCACACCCCCTGACGTCACTGGAATGACGTCATGGGCAGTGTGTCAGAAGGCCAGACGGGAGGGAGGGAGGGAGGGGGAAGGAAAGAAGGAAAGGAACAGGAAGGAAGGTAGGTAAGTGGGGGAGAGAAAAGAAAGAAAGAAAAAAAAGGAGGGAGGGGGGAAGGAAGAAAGAAAGGAAGGAAGGAGGGAGGAAGAAAGGGGAAGGAAGAAAGAAAGGAACAGTAAGGTAGGTAGGTAGTTGGGAGAGAGAAAAGAAAGGAAGGAAGGAAGGGGGGAGAGAGGGAGGAAGGGGGGAAGGAAGGAACAGGTAGGTAGGTGGGGGGAGAGAGGGAAGGAAGGGAGGGGCGCTTCTCCCCACACTGGGGCTGGCTTTCCCTCCCCCCCCTTGCTTGGGCCTGAGTGGTGTTAAGCCACTCAGGCCCGGCTTCTCCCTCCCTTGGGCCCAGGGAACTGTTGAGCGGGGGAGGGAGGGGGGTTCTGGGGGTGACTGGGGGAGGGAGAGTTTTTTTCCTGGGGCCGGCGGCCAGCCGCGGCCCCGTGGAAGGTGGCTGGGGGCGGGACGGGGCTCGCTTGTGGGGCCGGCGGCCAGCCGCGGCCCCACGGAAGGTGGCTGGGGGCGGGACGGGGCTCGCTTGCGGGGCCGGCGGCCAGCCGCGGCCCCGCGGAAGGTGGCTGGGGACGGGGCTGGGTTGCGGGGCCGGCGGCCAGCCGCGGCCCCGCGGAAGGTGGCTGGGGGCGGGACGGGGCTCAGTTGCGGGGCCGGCGGCCAGCCGCGGCCCCGCGGAAGGTGGCTGGGGGCGGGACGGGACGGGGCTCGGTTGCGGGGCCGGCTGCCAGCCGCGGCCCCGCGGAAGGTGGCTGGGGGTGGGACGGGGCTCGGTTGCGGGGCCGGCGGCCAGCCGCGGCCCCGCGGAAGGTGGCTGGGGGCGGGACGGGGCTCACTTGTGGGGCCGGCAGCCAGCCGCGGCCCCGCGGAAGGTGACTGGGGGCCGGACGGGGCTCGTTTGCGGGGCCGGCGGCCAGCCGCGGCCCCGCGGAAGGTGACTGGGGGCAAGACGGGGCTCCTTTGCAGGGGCCCCCGGCCCCTTCTCTCCCGGAGTGGCGCTCCGGCTCACTCCGGCCCCAACGGAGCCCTGCTTGTCACGGATGCTTTAGGCTGATCCCACATTGAGCAGGGGGTTGGACTAGATTTATTTATTCTTTTGATTTCTAGGCTGCTCTCCCCACTATCACAGGCCCAGAGTGGCTAACACAACTTGGTAACCCAAGATTCATAAATACAATAAAATGTAAAACAGTAAAAACATCATAAAATTTCGCACAATACAATACAATAAAATTAAATGATGTATCATCAGTCCCAACGCTTTCAGCCCCAGTGACAAATAGCACTCGAGCTGAATATTATTGACTGAGGCCCCTTGTTGATAGTTGCCATGGGGGGGGGGGGAGAGAGGGCAGCAGCCCCTATTCATATGCCTTGTGGAAGAGCTCCGTCTGTATGGCCTCTTCCAACTCTGTGCTTCTATGATTCTATATGATTCTACTGGCAGCGGCACTCATAAGAACATAAGAAGAGCCCTGCTGGATCTGACCAATGGTCCATCTAGTCCAGCATCCTGTCTCACACAGTGGCCAACCAGTTCCTCTGGATGGCCAACAACAGGACATAGAGGCTGAGATCTTCCTCCTGGCTCTTGGATTCAGAGGCTTAGTGCCTCTGAATGTGGAGGTTCCCCCCAGTCACCGTGGCTAGTAGCTAATGATAGACTTATCCCCTTTTAAAGCTGTTTATTCCTGTGGCTATCACTACATCCTCTGGCAGCATATTATACATTTTAATCGCTTTCTGTGTAAAGTAGTATTTCCTGTTGTCCATCCTGAATCTACTGCCCATGAGCTTCATTGGATACCCTCAAGTTCTAGTACCTCCAGGTTGTTAGGTAGAGGTCTTTCACGTCACCTGATCCTTTCAACCAGAGATGCTAGGGATTGAACCTGGGACTTTCTGCATGCAAAGCAGATGCTCTACCACTAAGCCATGGCCCCTCCCCTGATGCAAAACCTACCACCACTGCTAGATGCCCTCATCCAGAAGTCTCTCTTAAACTAGCATCTGTTACATAGGTATCACAGCAAACTCTTCCAGTTCCTGAAGACGTTGACTAGAATAAAATAGGAGACTTGAAGCGCAATCCTAAGAATACTTTCCTGGAAGTAAGCCCACTGAGTAGACTTCAGTAGGATTCTAAGTAGACCTGTTTAAGATGGCACTTTTAATGGCCAAGATGGACTGTACTGCCAGAAGCATAAAGATGTTTCAGGGAACTAATCAAATGCAGCTGTGAAGATTGGGCCCCTGACTCTGAGAAAATTCTTCCGTAAAAATGCTCAGTTGGAGTGATGAGCTATTGAACTGTCTTTTCCCACAAGTGAAGTAAACTGAATATGAAACCCTGATGTCTGATGTGTATTGGCCATTCTGAATCGCAATGGAGTCTAACCCATCTGAAGCAGTCATTTGAACACAAGAAGCTGCCATACTGAATCAGACCCTTGGTCCTTCAGTGTCAGTATTGTCTAATCAGTATTGTCTACTCAGACAATCAGTAGCCCTCCAGGATCTCAGGCAGAGGTCTTTCACATCACATTTTACCTGATCCTTTTTTTAACTGGAGATCCTGGGAATTGTACCTGTGACCTTCTGCAAGAAAAAGAAGAGGTGGATTTATACTTCGCCCTTCATTTGGAGTGTCAGAGCAGCTTACAATCTCCTCCCCTTCCTGTCTCCACAACAGACACCCTGTGAGGTAGGTGGGGCCCAGAGACTTCTGAGAGAATCACTCTTGAAAGAACAGCTCTGAGAGAACTGTGACTGACCCAAGGTCACCCAGCTGGCTGCATGTAAAGGAGTGGGGAATCCAACTCTGTTCTCCCAGATCAGATGCCAAGCAGATGCTCTGCCGGTGAACCACACCCCAATTTAGGGATTCTTTTCCTCCATATATAGGCTGCGATCACACAGACAATTAGCCCCAACATAGGTGTGAATGCCAGGTGGATTAAAGTAGCACAATCAGACAACAACATCTGGGAAGTGCCCCACAGCTGGCGGTTTGCTCTGCTGCAGAAGCAGAGTTAAAAGACACCTCAGAAAGTCCTATAGCAAATGGGTTGCTTTGGGCCACAGGCGGACTTTCCTGCATCTAATCACTCCAGCGCGCTCTCATGGCATCAGGATGGTCTGATCAGACCATCCTGACTTCAGGCCCTTGTTTTTTGCCCTCCGTGCCCTTAAATGAGGGATTGATGATTTTGCACATCATCACACACTCCATAGGGATCCCTCAGGGCTGAGATACAAATCATCGATCCCTTGTTTAAGCACATTGGGAACAAACAGCAAAAAAAAAAAAAAAAGCCCCGACTCACCTGTGGTTGCATCTGATCATGCAGTGGCAGGCTGTGACCGCAGCTTCAAAAGACTGTGTGACCGCCCAACTGCAGTTCAACTTCCACCAGAGGAAATAGCCTTTCTTCCCCCCCGCTTTATCTCGTGCATGTGACCGCAACCATATAGTCATTATTTCATCCTAAATACTTAGTAAAGGCCTTTGTCTCTTTGGTAGCAATTTTGAGTTCCATCTTGCATTTTATGGTGATGAGGCCACTCATGACACCCAAAGTACTTTCATGTGTGCAACAACTGCAGAATTTCAAGTATGAATCTGATGCAGCACAATGATTCTCCTAACTGACTAAGCCTAACAATAAACACAGGAAGAACATGCTGCTCATACTTGTTTTCTCAGAATGCTTATAGGTGCCATGCCTTGGGACTGCAGAAACAAACAAGAAATCGCTGAAGTCCTCCTGTTCCAGATACAAAGAAAATGTACTCCAGGCAGGTAAACAAGGGTGGGAGAGAACTTCCAGGGAGAGGTGGGAACCTGTCCAAAGTGATACCAAAGGATCCCACATTTATCTTCTGTCAGGGAAGTGCAGTGCACCCTAATGTGGGTGGCCACCAGCTTCTGTACTTCTTCAGCTTCAGAGGAAACAGTGTATTGAGTTTTAAGCCATTCCCACTCCAGGAGAAGGAGCATCCTGCCACAGAAAGAATGCATAAGGTAAGATCATTGAATCATTGAATTGGAAGGGATCTCTAGGGTCATCTAGTCCAACCCCCTGCACAATGCAGGAAATTCACAATTACCTCCCCCTCCATTCCCACAGTGACTGTTGTTCCATGTCCAGAAGATGACAAAAAACCTCCAGGATCCCCTGCCAATCTGGCCTGGAGGAAAATTGCTTCCTGACCCCCAAAGGGCAATCCGCATTTCCCTGGGCGTGTAAGAAAGGGCCACGAGAACTAAGCTCTGATGCAACCCTCCCTGCCCTCTCTCTCATCATCTGCCTAAGTTTACAGAATCAGAATTGCTGTCAGATGGCCATCTAGCCTCTGTTTGAAAACCTCCAAAGAAGGAGAGCCTACCACCTCCCAAGGAAGCCTATTCCACTGAGGAACCGCTCTGACTGTCAGGAAGTTCTTCTTAATGTTTAACTGAAAACTCTTCTGATTTAATTTCAACCTGTTGGTTCTGGTCCTAACTTCTGGGGCAACAGAAAACAGCTCCACACTGTCCTCTATATGACAGCCCTTCAAGTACTTGAAGATGGCGACCATATCACCTCTCAGTCGTCTCCTCTCCCAGGCTAAACATACCCAGCTCCTTCAACCTTTCCTCACAGGACTTGGTCTCCAGACCCCTCAGCATTTTTGTTGCTCTCCTCTGGACACGTTCCAGGTTGAAGGAACAGGTGACCTCCCAGTTTCAAATCCTCCTTTGTGCTCACCATGCAGCAGTACAAGGGAATGGGAACACACACACACACACAAACACCCAATGAACACCCCACCTTGCACTGACAGCAGTTGTTTTTTAACCACTCTCTCTTGCTGAAACACAAGGCCCACCTGGCACTGTTAATGAGCAGGAAATCCTCAGGTGATCCATGGCTGACGAGTTGTAAGAGAACGTAAGAGAAGCCAATGTTGGATCAGGCCAATGGCCCATCCTGTTCAACATTCTGTCACACAGTGGCCAAAAACACCGGGTGCCCTCAGGAGGTCCAGCAGTGGGGCCAGGACACTAGAAGCCCTCCTACTGTTGCCCCCCAAGCACCAAGACGACAGAGCATCACTGCCCCAGTGTTCCACCTTGTGGCTAAAAGCCACTGATGGACCTCTGCTCCAGATGTTTATCCAATCCCCGCTTGAAGCCGTCAATGCTTGTAGCTGCCACCACTTCTTACTGCAGTGAGTTCCATGTGTTAATTACTTGTAATTACTCTTAGGTGTTACTCTTGCGTATTAATTACTCATACATCCATTGTCAGCATAGGTCCTACAAGCAAAGCCTCACAAGATCTGATCCCAGTACAACAAAATAACCCACAAAAAGTACATTGTTCTTAATACATAAAAAGAGATTGCTGAATCCGACTGGCTGTCTATCATCCTGTTTCCCACAGTGGTCAACCAGATGCCCGAGAAGGTCTATAAGCACAGAAGCCAAAGCCTGTTGTTGTCCCCCCAGTAAGTGGCATTCAGTGGCCTTCTGAGCATGGAGAGTTCATTTAGTCATCTTGGCTATCAGCCATTGATGGGTCTTGTGTCAAGATGGAGGCTTTCGGTAGACTACAAACAATTAAAGTTAAATATGAATGGGGTCAAATCATCTGAGAGTGACTTTAGAACTGAAAGAGGCTCGGTTAATGCTTGGCTTGCCTGTGATTGGTCGGGCTAGGAAGCTATGTGTCTGACTGGCGGAAATCTGAACACTGCATGGATGCAGAGAGTCGGTTGGGCGAGGAGAGAGTTGGAGAGAAGACAGCAAAGGAAACTGTTGAAAGGAAAGGCTTGGTCAAGAGACTAGCGAAGGAAAGGGTGTGTGGTGGATGCCACGGTGATGGTCATTGTATCTGAACTGGGACGTATAGGGACAATAGTTAGCGTTACTGCTGCATTTTTCTTCTTCTTCTTCTTGGCTTAATAGACGTTCAGTTGCAATTTGTTTTGTTATTTAAAGCTTAATAAATCTGTCACCGGAATTAACCCCTACATCTGACAGATGACTATACTAGCTACCATGTTATATCTATACTCGAGAATACCTTGCGGAAAAGGAGAAGAACCATTGAGTTGTGGCAGTATCCTGCGTAGACGGTGAATGTCACAGATCTATCCTCCATGTCTGTCCTGCCCGCTACTTGGAAGTGCGGAAACCCACATGCAAACCACTGCTGTCATCCATGGAGGCAACCCAGTGGCAGTAAGGTCGAGATTGATGTGTCTTCCACTGCCTTCCCCACCTGAAGCCCAGTGAATCCCTGCAGCTCTTGGCACAGGCGAGAACGGGGAGGAGCCAGAACACTCGGACACACGGGCTCCTGAGGGGGAAGGAGTGTGGTAGTGTGGGGAACAAGGGCCATGGCCTGTCAGCAGCAGCGCCCCAGTTCCATGTATGTCATCATAGGTGGGGGTTGCAATGAACCCCTGGAGGACTGCTAGTCCGAATGTGATCCCAGATCCTTGTTGTTACTGTTGAGACCTCCCTGGAGAACTCAGGCCACACCAGACAAACCTATGACAACATCCTTTCTAAGCAGTCTCCTCTGGAAGTGGAGGAAATCTCCACCGTCGGTGTGTCCTAGGGGTGGGAGGGCAAGTTCGTCACCCCCACTACCTGTATCCAGGCGCATGTCTCGGCGCACTCCATGGGTCTCATTGCCAAGTTAGCCTTCTGGGATCAAGCTGCACCCAAGGCCAGTTTCGTAGTGGAAGGGCCATGTCTGTGGCCTACAAGGGCTGGTGGGATGCCAGCCGCCAAGAGGCACCTGGGGATCTTCCAGAATTACAGCTCATCTCCAGACTACAGAGGTCAGTTCCCCTGGAGAAAAGGGATGCTCTGGAGGGTGGATTCTGTGGCACTGTAACCCCACTGAGGTCCCTGTCCTCCCCAGGCGCCACCCCCAAATCTCCAGGAATTTCCCTGCCTGGATCTGGCAACTCTATCTCCCCACCCTAATAGGATGGGATTTCCCAGGGGTGTGTATGAGGCCTTTAAAACAGGCTTCAGAAGGAAGGTGGACAGTTGAAGCCACACTTCTCAAGCAAGTGGGTAGGAGAAGGGATGGGCAAGGAGGAAGGCAGTGGAGGCTCCGTATGGGTACTTGGGAAAGAGAAGGGAGGGAGTTCTTTCGGTTCAAGGACTGTACATTCTGACAGGATAAGGCAACTGCTTGGCAGTTTTGGGAAGTGGGCGTGTGTGTACTTCACCTGGAATTCAGGAGAAAAACAGGGACCAAGTCATCTGTTGCTGGGCAACCTGCAGATGTTCCAGATGGGGTAATCATTGTGCACCTGGAGTAGGCGCTGCGCTCTTGCAAGCAGATGCCAGTTCACAGATGCTGCCTTGATGGCTGGTAATTCTTAGATCCAGCTAGTGCAGCTGCATTTGAAGAAGTAAGTTTCTGAGGCCTACTGGTGGGTGTGAGCTGGTCCTAACGTCAAAGAAACGAGAGGTGATTCGGGAGGTCAGGTAACCTTGAATGTTGCTCCTGTGCTGATATGAAGTCTACTGAAGGCAGGACAAGATCAGGCTCGGTCATAACTGCTGCAAAATTCTGAATAACATTGCAAATTGTCCCATATTGTTAGCAGTGCCAAGCTCCAGGTGGGGCTTGGAGATCTTCCAGAAATTACAGCTGATCTCCAGACAATGGAGATCTGTTCCCCTGGAGAAAATGGCTGCTTTGGATGGTGGATTGTATGGCATTATACCCTGCAGAGACCCCTCCTCTCCCCAACCCCTCCTCCTTAGACTGCACCCCACTCCCCAAATCTCCAGGTATCACTTAACCGGGAGTTTGTCAGCCCTACATACTGTCCAGTAGAAGGTACTGTGATCAACGCTCCTCGCATGTCTAAAGCAGATGTCTTCTGAGCGTCCAGAGACTATTTGAGCATTCTGAGAACATCTGGGGGTTAATCAGGCCTCCAGATTTGCTGAGAATTTTGCAGAGAATATTTGGGATTTGATTAATTTTTCCAGCTCTGTTTACAAGAACTTCTCAAAGACCTTCTTTCTCCTGCCAATAGAACATAGCAATTTCCTTTCCTGCTGCTTTCGGTATCTCCAAGTCTCCACAGCCACAGAACTGTTGCCTTGGATACTCAGTTATCTCTCTCTGTGTGTGTGTGTGTGTGTGTAAAAATGTGTGATCTATTGCCAGGAACTTGATCATCACGACTTTGTGCAAATGTAACATTCCTGTGCAAAGAATGGCAATTGCTTAAGTGATACAGTGCAGAAACGCCAGCCTAGCTTAACGGAGCAGCTACCAGGGCCACGGCAAGCTCGGTTGCAATAATAATCGTGACATGAAGTTATGCATGTGGAAATTAATCTCTTGTAGAATCTGCCAGTTCTTCACACCTTCCCCCCTGCATTCAAGGACAGGGAGCACTGGTGAGCAGCCAGTTTTCAGCCTGGTAACAGAGGAATGGCTTCTTTTCAGGAAAACAACTGTCCTCTTTGGCTACAGCTAAATCACTGCCCTGCTGGAAATTAATTTGGCTGTCCATCCCTTCGCCTTGTATGTGGGGATGGACGCAGTGGCCAGTTAGGCAATTACAGACTTTGGACAATGGTCTTATTTGGAGGGGCTTCCCTTTAGCCGGCAGCGTGTGCCGTGCATGCAAAGCACGGAAGGAACCTTCGGCAAGCTTGTCACATCCTACCCCACCATCTTCACAGAGCGACGCTGGTGGTGTAACAGGAGTCCATGCATATTTACTCAGAAGTAAGTCCCACACTAGCTCAGCTTAGAGAGAACACTCCTGGGCTTGTTACTCCCGAAACGGCGGTCCTGCTCAAAATGACCGCTGCAGGTGGGAGATCCTGACCCCCCCCCTTTGCCTCCTCTTTCTTCTACCACAAATCCCACCCACCAGGCTTTTTAACAGAGACGGGGGGGGGGGTGATTTTCATGACTTAGGCTGATTTTACACCTCCCCTCTAAAGTAGTTTGACTGCTGTCATTTCCTGTGCTGATTTCACAGTGGTGTGAAATTTCACTCCAGGGGGGTCTAAGTGCACTAATCAACAGCAATTGTTTAAAGCAGAATAAAGCAGTATAATACTAGCTTGACCACAGGAGGGCAATTAGTAGATGTGGACATTTCAGTAGCAGCACGGTTTCACACCGCACAGAGGTGTGGGCAGGTTTTTTTGGAACTAGAATGATTCCAGCGGGAAAGTCAGATGTAAAAACAGCCTAAGAGGACAGACTGAAGGGAAGAGTTGCTGATAAGAACACTGTGGGCTCGGGCAGGGCCCACATTACGGTTTCCATGGACCCTAGACATTTTTGCCTTTCTGGCCCCCTTCCACAACGATAAGATCAATATAAACATTATTTTTGATAATAACATTAAATACAACCTTTTTTTTTCTGTTTTAGGCCAAATTTAATAGATTTCCATGGGCCCTTAACATTTCATTTCCCTCCCCCCCCCGGATGTGTGACAAAAAATAAAACGTTTTCTTTGACCCTAAAAGTTATTTTGCTTACAAATGGTTCTAACGTCGTCATTTATCTTTTTTTGTTTTGTAATTCCTTTGGAATATCCTTTTGAAGAAGAAGAAGAAGAAGAAGGAGGAGGAGGAGATTGGATTTATATCCCGCCCTCCACTCCCCAAGGGAGTCTCAGAGCGGCTTACAAACTCCTTTTCCCTTCCCCTCCCCACAACAGACACCCTGTGAGGTAGGTGGGGCTGAGAGAGCTCTTTCCCCAGCTGTCCTTGAGGGAACAGCTGGTACAGAGCTATGTCTTGTCCAAGGTCATCCAGCAGGTGCAAGTGGAGGAGTGGGGAATCAAACCCGGTTCTCCCAGATTAGAGTCCGGGCACTTAACCACTACACCAAACTGGCTCTCTATTGAGGACATTGTTCCCATCTGCAGAACAAAACCAAATGTATCCTTTGGCTTAAAGAAATAAGCTGTTTTGAAGGTTTTTTTTTTTTAAAGGTTCATTTTTAATCTGATTTTAAAAGAAGTTAAACCATTTTCATGGGTCCTGGGCATGGTGGCTACTGTGCCTGACGGATAAGTCGGCCCTGGGCTTGAACTGAACCTTCCTCATATCCTGCTGCCCTCAGCTTTAGTGGGGTGGGGGGGGGGGAGATTTTCCAGTCTCCAGGTGGTGACTGAAAATCTCCTGGGATTACAGCTGATCTCCAGGCAACAGAGATCAGTTCACCTGGAGAAGATGGCTGCCATCATGGGCTGGGTGCCAACAGGCCAGGAGTCAAGCAGAAGTCCAGGACAGTCTGAGGTCAAACCAAAGCAGGAACCAATTGCCAAGTCCAAAACACTGAGGCAGAAGCAGAGTCAGTCCAAGCCAGGGTCAAAGCAGGAAAACTCACAAGTAAACTAGTCCAAGGAATCAACAGAGCCAAAGTCAAGCAGGTCCACAGTCAAAAGCCAGAGGTTCCAGAAACAGGTCAAGTCACAAGCTGATGGGTGCAGAGCTTAGTCAAGAAGACTTGTTGTTAGCACAACTTGGCAGTCTCTGTGCTGTGCCTAAATACCCAGCCACTTCCTGAGCTAGTTAGCAGCTGGCAGTGAGGTCCCGGCTCCTACTAAAACTCAGGGCTTAGTGATCTGCAACCACGCAGGCATGCCTCTTTCCTTCTCGCAGCTAAGTCTTGCCTGCATTGGGATCTCAGCCGTTCCACCCCAGGAGGTGAATCAGGTGGGCTTGAACTTAGCTGTGGCTCAGCTGCTGCTGGTGCTGGGGTAACACCCTGGGAGGTGCTTGCTTGATCCTCATCTGGCTCAGGGGGAGGCTCCTCTGGAGCTGGGAGCTGATCCTCCACCTCACTTAGATCGGCAGAAGGTAGATCCCCAGAGGCACTCATGACAGCTGCTTTTGGAAGGTGGACTTTATGGCATTATACCCCCCTGAAGACCCTCCTCTCCCCAAACCCTACCCTACCCTCAGGCTCAACCCCCCAAATCTCCAGGTATATCCAGGCCTGGAGCTGGCAACCCAAAGTGGGGACAATTAAGTTCTCCTGTTGAAACTTTTCCCTGAATAGCTCCCCATCTTCTGTCGTTCCTTAAGAAATTACACATAGCATAATGTGTAAACCAAATCACTGCTGTTGGGTACCAATAGATAAACGCAACACTGCAGCATGAAAAAGGACCGCGGTGGCTCAGAGGTTAAGATGCTGAGCTGCAGATCGGAAGGTTGGTAGCTCGGCAGTGCGAGACCTGAGTGCCGTGTGACAGAGTGAGTTCCTGTCCCTGGCCCCAGCTCCTGCCAACCTAGCAGTTCGAAAGCAAGAAACCGCAAGTAGATAAATAACAGCTTTCCATCCGCCTCAGCGTTGAGTCATGCCAGCCACACGGCCGCAGAAAAAGTCTTTGGACAGCACTGGCTCTTCGGCTTGGGAATGGAAATGAGCAGCGCCCCCTAGAGTCAGATTCGACTGGCTTTCGAGCAAAAGAAACCTTTACCCCTTTACCTAAAGGGTATGTTTCACATGGTGGGGGGGGGGGGGGAGTCAACCACAGGAGCACTCTAGTGATTGACAATGTATTGTGTGGAGATGACTCTGGCAGAACTTCCTTTTGTCTCTCCTCGCTGGCCTCCTGTAGAACTTCCCAAGCACCTGAGCACTTGGAGAACATTTGTTTTAAGTTTAATGAGTAAGGGGGGAGATTGGATTAAATGGGGTAACTAGCTGTGTTTCTGAAGTGTAGGACATGAAGGAAAGCCACCAGCATACCCGGCATCACCAGCTGTGTGATGATCAGAATTTATTATTTATTTACTTCATTTATACCGCACCTTTCTGCCCAGTGGGGACCCAAAGCCGCTCACGACATTCCCCCCTTCTCTATTTCATCCTCACAACAGCACTGTGAGGGAGGTTAGGCCGAGAGTGGTCACCCGGCAAGCTTACATGGCAGAGGGGAGATTTGAGCCCGAGTCTCTTAGATCCTAGTCTGACAATACATCACTGTGGTTATTCAAAGTCTGAGTCCAGTGGAAACTTTAAGACCAACAAAGTTTAAATCTGGGTAGAAGCTTCCATGTGCACGCACACGTCTTCAGATATTTATTTATTTATTTATTTATTTATTTCTTAAATTTATGTCCCGCTCGCTCCACCAAAAGGCAGGCTCAGAGCGGCTCACATCATTTTTAAAATAACATATCAATATTTAAATCATACATTAAACATTAAAATACTATTTCATACAAGCTTGGCGGCATTCCCATTCAGTCCACGGTGGGTCCGAGGAACATTCCCATAAATCTCTGTAAGCAGATGACAGTGCTAACAGATGGGCAGGCAGTTGGTAATGCCAATAGACGGGTTGGCAGATGGAGCTGGGCCAGGGCTAAGATGTTTACCCTGGGCGGCCCCTATCCAAAGGCCTGGTGGAAGAGCTCCGTTTTACAGGCCCTGCGGAACTGCATCAAATTCCGCAGGGCCCTGATGTTCTCCGGGAGCTCATTCCACCAGTACGGGGCCGCCACAGAAAAAGCCCTGGCCCGTGTTGTAGCCAACCGCGCCTCCTTCAATCCGGGAAGGGCCAGATGGTGTTGGGTCCCAGACCGTAGTGCTCGCTGGGGAGCATATGGAGAGAGGCGGTCCTTCAGGTAGACAGGTCCCAGGCCATATAGGGCTTTATAGGTAAGCACTAGCACCTTAAACCTTATCCGGTATGCTATTGGCAGCCAGTGCAGAGTCCTTAAGGCGGGCTGTATATGCTCCCCCCTAGGGAGGCCCAACAGCAGCCGCGCCGCAGCATTCTGCACCAGCTGCAGCTTCCGGATTTGGCACAAGGGCAGCCCCATGTAGAGGGCGTTACAGTAGTCCAATCTTGAGGTGACCAACGCATGGGTCACTGTTGCCAGTTCATTGCGTTCAAGGAAGGGGACCAGATAGATACATGCACACAAAAGCTTATACCCAGAATTAAACTTTGTTGGTCTTAAAGCTGCCACTGGCCAATGTTCCCTCTAAGCTGCGGAGTTTTGTGAGCCAACATTATACTTTGTGAGCTACTGGCATTAAAGTTGTGAGCAAGCGATTTGGCTGCTGCATAAATTAGTGTGCTCTGGAGCCATCCTTCCTAAGCCAAGACAGAAATGTGTGAGCCGGAGGCTAAAAAACTGAGAGGGAACACTGCACTGGACTCACACTTTGAATAAATATGTATTTTCTTTTTCATTTTCTCATTTCCTTTTTCATTTTCAACACATAGCATTAGTGAGCATCGGGTGTCATTCATGGCTGTTTCACGCACTGCACAGACAGAAACCCGCATTTTCCATTCAGCCGCCCAGAGCTGCCTCCCCCAGCTCACCTTGCTCAAACCCCTCCCTCCTGGCCCTGTGTGACCCACTTGCAACCCACCATTTAAGGACTTAAATAAGCTGGATGCATGTTTGAACACAGAGCTGCCTCAATTGCAGAGAAGGAAGGGGTGCGCTTATACTTTGAACAGCAAGAGCATGCAGGTGAAACACACCAAACCCATCCTGCACACCCCTCTCCCCAAGCGGTTTTTGCCCAGCCGAGCTTGTTTCTGGTATCAGAGTTGGGCTGAGGAGGAGAAAGTGAATCGTGGGTGGGTGGAGAGTTCGGTATTCATCCCCAAGCCCCCTTTGCTGTTAAAATCATCCCTCTCCTCTTTCTTCCTCCTTGATCTGGACAGCTCCTTGTTTACCCCCACACAACTGGGGCTGTCATGTCCAGTTTGGCCTAGCGGTGCATAAGGAAGAACTCTGCAGAAGCATCAGTAACGGCTCTCCTGGGCCAGGTGAAATTAAAGAACCCCTTGCCTGTTTTTCAGAAGGGAGTGTGCAAGACTTAAGTGTTCAGGAGCAAGGACATATGCCAGAGTCAGGAGTAAGTGTGCAAGAGTAAATAAGACATGTGGCAGCCTGAGAGAGGGCCTTCTTGAGGCATCAGAATTATGGAATCCCTTTGCAAGAGATATTCGTCCCCTGCTACCACTTTCTGCCAGCAGATGAAGACTTATTTGTTTTGTCTGGTAGTTGCTCAGTGATCCCTCCTTCCCACCTTATGGCTCAATTTGCTGGCTATTGGAATATATTATATTATATTATATTATATTATATTATATTATATTCAGGGGTCTGCTGGAGCGGGAGCGCACAGGAGCGCAGCTCCGGGAGTGAGGAGCCCAGGGGGCGGGCACATGACCAAGCCCCACCCCCTCCTCGGCTTCCCCGAGCAGTGCAGAGGCGCAGCGCCCCGGGGAAAGCCCTGCTAGGGTCTTTATTGTTTTTATTGTTTTGTTTTAATATTGATAATTTTATCATTGTTCCTATTATGACTGTGTGCTGCTTTTCCAGAGACTTGCTCAAGGTGGCATATAAATTTTCTCAGTATGACATTTTTTATCTGGGCACATGGCACATAAGTACTGGAGAAATTTCACCAACCCTTCAGCAGCTTCCACCCCATCAGTTTGGTGTAGTGGTCAGGAGTTGGACTCTAATCTGGGAGAACCGGGTTTGATTCCCCACTCCTCCACATGCAGCTGCTGGTGTGACCTTGGGCCAGTCACAAGTTCTCTCAGAGCTGTTCTCTCATGAGCCGTTCTCAAAAGACCTCTCTCAGCCCCACCTACCTCACAGGGTGTCTTGTTGTGGGGAGGGGAAGGGAAAGGGATGGGTGGTGCACATGTCCTGGGTATCTCAAGTCTATTTAAAACCTGGTGGTTTCAAGGAAGCAGGAAGAGAATGAGGGTGTGTTCTTTACGCTTATTTTTATGGCACACAGTATGGGATGGGGAAGGGAATGGAGGAAGAGCAGGTCAGTTTCACTCCCCTGTGGAGTGGAGCCTGAGGGGTGGGTGTTGCCTTCTGACACACTTCCGGTATGTTAGGGGATGTGGCATATGCAAATGAATTATGCAAATGAGTTATGCTAATGAGCTCCTGCACCTCTTTTTCTACAAAATGACCCCTGACTATACTATACTATACTATACTATACTATACTATACTATACTATACTATACTATGTATGTGTATTTAGCTTTGTTCTTAATTGGTTTTATGATGTATTTTTATTACACTGTTTCATTTGTTAGCTCTCTCAGCGGCCCTGATTGGACAAAAAGGCAGGATGTTTGCAAATAAAGGCATAAAAAGTCTCTACGTGCAGTTCTAAGCAGGGTTACACCCTTCTGAGTCCACTGAAGTCAGTGAGCTTGGAATGGCCTAGGATGCCACGGTCAGAGGAATCTATGTTCCTGATCCTCCACGGTCAAGACAGCCCACGTTCAACGACAGCACCTCCCGCAGCCCAAGCTGACATAACCCACCGCTGTGTGTGAACTCGGGGGATCACTTTTAACAAGTCATTAGATGAGCACCAAACGTTAGTGACTGGAGGAACCCTGGAAGAGGCCACACCCTTTCATCATTGTCTCCTCGGGGTATCGTCTCAACGGGTTTTGCCTTGAAAGGCAGGTTCCCAGTTGTGAAATAAAAGCCTGAACATTGAAATCAGCTCCTTGAAATCCATAAAAAAAGAATGACAAGAATACTCCAGATAGACACACATCACGACAGTTCCAAAAGCAATATCTGACGGAGTGTTATTGATAATTGCATGTTCAAGCATCTGAGCCTCAGTGCTGAGTTAATAGCGGATGAAACGACAGGAAAATAATAAACTCTGTGGCATGATGGACTGCGTTCCCTTCCAATTGTTGCATTTCAAGGGCTTCTTCATATTGATTATTATCAAGCAATTAAGAGCTCAAGCTCAGAATACGATTCCTAGTAGCATAAATTTCCTGGTGTTCTTTGAGGGAGACGCAGGAGACGGAGGGGCTTCCTGGATTTGGCTCTACTTTTTCTGATTTGTGCTTTTCTTTTTATTATTTATTTATTCATCTATGAGACTTTTAGCCCTTCCTCCCTTACAAGTGGGGTCAGGGCAGGGTACGACCCAGCAATAAAACATATAAAAATTAATACCATTCAAGTAAAAATCTAAAACCCTATGTGGTGGTGAGACGGTTACCATATAGGCCATAGGAGAATAACTGTGTGTGGCACTAGGAGGGCCATTAAGATAACTGGGCCTAGCCCCCATCCAATAAAATAATTTGGTGTACTCAAGGGTCATTTCGTAGAAAAAGAGGTGCAGGAGCTCATTAGCACAACACATTTGCATAACTCATTTGCATAACTCATTTGCATGTGCCACACCCCCTAGCATGCCGGAAGTGTGTCAGAAGGCAACACCCACCCCACAGGCTCCCCTCCACAGGGGAGTGAAACTGACCTGCTCTTCCTCCATTCCCTTCCCCATCCAATACTTTGTGCAAGAAAAATAAGCGTCAAGAACACACCCTCATTCTCTTCCTGTTCCCTTGAAACCACCAGGTTTCAAGTAGACTTGAGCACCACCCATCCCTTCCCCTTCCCCTCCCCACAACAAGACACCCTGTGAGGTAGGTGGGGCTGAGAGAGGTCTTTTGAGAACTGCTCATGAGAGAACTGCTCTGAGATCAACTTGTGACTGGCCCAAGGTCACACCAGCAGCTGCATGTGGAGGAGTGGGGAATCAAACCCGGTTCTCTCAGATTAGAGTCCAACTCCTGACCACTACACCAAACTGATGGGGTGGAAGCTGCTGAAGGGTTGGTGAAATTTCTCCAGTACTTATGTGCCATGTGCCCAGATAAAAAATGGTATACTTAGAAAATGTATATGCCACCTTGAGCAAGTCTCTGGAAAAGCAGCACACAGTCATAAAAGGAACAATGATAAAATTATCAATATTAAAACCAAACATTAAAAACAATAAAGACCCTAGCAGGGCTTTCCCCGGGGCGCTGCACCTCTGCACTGCTTGGGGAAGCCGAGGAGGGGGCGGGGCTTGGTCATGTGCCCGCCTCCTGGGCTCCTCACTCCCGGAGCTGTGCACCTGTGCGCTCCCGCTCCAGCAGACCCCTGGGTGTACTAGTCCACATAGAGAAGAGAGAAGAGAAGGGATTGGATTTATACCCTGCCCTTCACTACCCAAAGGAGTCTCAGAGCAGCTTACAATCTCCTTTTCCTTCCCCTCCCCACAACAGACACCCTGTGCAGTAGGTGGGGCTGAGAGAGATCTTTCATGAACTACCCTTGAGAGAACCGCTCTGAAAGAACTTCATGACTGACCCAAGGTCACACCAGCAGCTGCATGTGGAGGAGTGGGGAATCAAACCCGGTCCTCCCAGATTAGAGTCCATACTCCTAACCACTACACCAAACACAGCTTGGTGAGGGGGGCTGGTAGGATAGGAGAGGCCAGATTATGATGAGGCATCTGCTGCCTCAACCAAAGGCCTGTTAAGATTAACAGTTAATCTTAACTTGAAATGCGGCATTCCTTAAAAAAAATTTTTTAATTTAATATCATTCACATTGTGCTTTCCTTTACAAATTCTCAGGATACGCACACACACCCAAATCAGGGGACCTTAGGCAAATGTGCCCTCAAATGAAAAGCTGCCTTGCACTGAGTCAGACCCTTGGTCTGTCAAGGCCTGTACTGTTTACTCAGACTGGCAGCAGCTCTCAGGGGCTCAGAGGTCTTTCACATCACCTACTGCCTGGTCCTTTTAGAAGAAGAAGAAGAAGAGATTGGATTTATATCCCACCCTTCACTCACTTGGAGTCTCAGAGCGGCTTACAAACTCCTTTCCCTTCCCCTCCCCACAACAGACACCCTGTGAGGTAGGTGGAGCTGAGAGAGCTCTCCCAAGGACTGCCCTTGAGAGAACAGCTCTGAGAGAACTTGTGACTGATCCAAGGTCACCCAACTGGCTGCATGTGGAGGAGTGGGGAATCCAACCCGGTCCTCTCAGATCAGAGTCCTCATGCCTAACTACCACGCCAAACAGAGAAGAAGAAGAGAAGATCGGATGTATATCCCTCCCTGCAAACTCCTTTCCCTTCCCCTCCCCACAACAGACACCCTGTGAGGTAGGTGGGGCTGAGAGAGCTCTTTCCCAAGCTGTCCTTGAGAGAACAGCTGGTACAGAGCTATGGCTTGCCCAAGGTCATCCAGCCAGGTGCAAGTGGAGGAGAGGGGAATCAAACCCGGCTCTCCCAGATTAGAGTCCACGCACTTAACCACTACACCAAACTGGCTCTCTTTAGCTGGAAATGCTAGTTTAATTTTGGAATATTTCAGTCTAATAGTATTTTTTGCCTAAAAGATATTAATTTATTTGTTAGCATGACCCTCCCAGTTTGCAACTTCTTTCTTGTATCATTCTAGTTCAGAATGTGTCATTCTGGCTGTATCCGAAGAAGTGAGCAGTGACTCACGGATGCTTCTACTCTGCCACAAATTTTGTTAGTTTTTGAAGTGCAGTTAGGCTGCATTTCAGTTCACCTGTGATACAGAGGCAAACCCAAATTTACCATCAAGTATCCACTCAACAGGGGCCACGGTGACTCAGTGGTTAAGACGCTGAACTGCAGATCGGAAGATCAGTAGTGCAGCCGTTTGAGACCCGAGTAGGGCTCATTTCGCAGCAGGAGCTCCTCTGCATATTAGGCCACACACCCCTGATGTAGCCAATCCTCCAAGAGCTTACAGTAGCCCCTGTAAGAAGAGCTCTGTAAGCTCTTGGAGGATTGGCTACATTAGGGGTGCGTGGCCTAATATGCAAAGGAGCTCCTGCTACGAAATGAGCCCTGGACCTGAGTGCCATGTGACAGAGTGAGCTCCCGTCTCTGGCCCCAGCTCCTGTCAACTTAACAGTTCAAAAGCAAGAAATTGCAAGTAGATAAATAGGTACCGCTTTGGTGGGAAGGTAACAGCGTTCCGTGTGCCTCGGCATCTAGTCATGCCGGCCACATGACCACGGAAACTTCTTTGGGCAGCGCTGGCTCTTCAGCTTGGAAACTGAGATGAGCGGCACTAGGGTCTCGAACTGCCGAGCTACGGACCTTCTGGTCTGGTGCTTAAAGGGACATTGTTTCCCCCGCTTCAAGTTGTAGAAAAGACATTTTGAAAGAAAACCTCCTTTTTAGAACAAAACCCCCCAAAACCAAAACGAGCTTTCTCTTGCGACTGCTTGAAGGAGGATAACTGAATAAAGCCTGATCAAAGCACAGAAATGTAGGTATTTGGAGGGGATGGAAATATGGGGAGTTCATTAAAATTAGGCGGCATCCAAGTGGCTTGATAGTCTCATGAATTAACAATTGGACTGCAGGGGAGAACTGTGCCGTGATCAGGGTGGGCGGGGGTCTTTGCAGCACAGCCAGGCCTTGAGAGCGATGTTCTGCCAGAGGCAAAAGAAACTCAAGGCCAGCGGGAGTTCTACTTCTCAATTTTGTGGAGGCTTCAAAAAGAGCACAAACACCCAAAGTAACCAAAAGTTCCAATCTATAAATATATTTTTTAAAAAACTTTCCATTAATTATTACAGGCTGAGCTGTATTAACAGCATTTCCGCTCTTCCTGCTGCTGTTGTCTCGTATACTTTTGCTCGATCCAAGCATTACTTTGAGCCAAACTACAAAGTTACACATAACCGTGTGTCCTGGCAGCTTGAAGGCTTGGTTTCGACTGAAAGAGCCACCTGGAGAAAGCACGGTTGGGAGAGGAATAGCCAGCCAGTTTGCTGTGCTTTCCACTGTCAGCTAATTCTGCCATCCCCTGCCCAGGAAGTGGCATGAGTCACCCTGTGACGTCAGGTGCATGGAATGTTATGTTTTGTTTCTCATGGCTTGCTTATCACTCACTGCCTGACTCTGACCTACGTATCTTCCTGCTTTTTCCCTGAGAGCCTGAAGCCAGTGTTTTGGGCACCTTTTCTGTGATTTATATGATTGGTTGCATTCCTTTGCAAAACCCTCTTTGAATTCTGTATAATTGCCCTGCCTGGGGATTGTTGTAACCATTACTGACACAGAACGTGTAGATGACCTTAGCGGACCTTTCTCAATAAAGATCAACTTCTTGGAAGCCGCTTGTTGTGACTGACTCTGTAGGACTCTCACATCCAGGCTGGTTGTGGGTACAGCTATCTTTACCAAATGTATCTTCACAGGATTTCTATAAACCAGATTGCAAATTGAGGGAAATTATTGTCTAAAGTTTAAATATATTTTAAAAGGATTGTCTGATGGCTTTAAGAGAACCAGTTCACAGGAGGGTATGCGATATTCACTAGGGATGATCATGGAGTCCTCTTCCACCAGATTTGGTGCTGAATTTTGGTTCTGCCCTGGACAAGAGTGCTCACTGACATGGGAATCAGTCCTGTTGAATATTCTTCTGCTGGTGTTTCCCACTATTTTTCTGTCTCTCCCCCCCCCCCCCCAAAATGTCCCTATATTTGTGATCTGCAAAGACTGAGGATGCTGGACTCCCCAGCTGTGGGGGTCATAGGGAAAACTCAGCATAACACTGCTGCATATACACATCTGGCTGGCTGAGGCTTTCTAGAAAATTGTGGATGCCCAAGAAACAAGGAGGGGGCTTTGAAAAAAGGATACCATGTACATAGGTATGAAATGAAGTTATCACAGGGATGCACAGATCACATCCCCCCAGCCCTGGGTAAGGTTGACGACTCTGGCATGGGAGATCCCTGCAGATTTGGGACCGTGCCTGGGGAAGGCAAAGTTTGGCTAGAGGAGGGAACTCTGTGTGGATGTGATGCCATAGAGTCTACCCTCCAAAACTGCTGTTTCCTCCAAGGGAACTGACCTCTGTAGTCTGGAGGTCAGTCATAATTCTGGCAGGAATCCAGGTCTCACCTGGAGGTTGGTAACCTTAGCCCCAGACTGCAAAAACAACCAAAAAACAACCCCAATGTCTGTAAGTTTTTCAGTCAGACCAAGGAGTCAAGATCAAATGTACTCTTTTAGCAACTGACTGCTTGCTGAACAAAGGGCGATTCTGCATTGGCTTTTCCCTCTGTTGTTTTAGCAAACCCACACGGGAACAGAAATTCCCCTCTGCCTTGCATGCCGCTCTCACTTTCTTCAATCATCGGATGTTATGGTACCCTCGACACTGCATGCTGCTTTTACTTCCTTTGATCACTGGATTTTATGGTGCCTTCTGCATAGATTTATAGCCGTTTTATGGCCGTTCAGGGGTGACTTTGCAGTTGGTACTGTGTGGGCCCCGGGATACTTGAATGTGGTTTTGAGCTGCACCTTTTCCTCACTGCTGAGAAAATGTGGAGCGAATGCCAGATGCAGAACCAGCCAGGGGCGTAGAGTTTTGGAAATCCGGGGGGGGGAGGGGGCGGGGGCTCGCTGGGACTATGTTCTTCCCCCCCTCTGGAAAACCACCCCGCCTCCCCGGGCCCTTCCGAGGCCCACCAGCTGCTGCTGCCGGTGCCTCTCTCTCCCCCCCCTTCCCTCTCCAGCAGCGGCTGCCGGGCCTCAGAAGGACCCGGGGAGGCGCGGCAGCAGGCGCTCCATTTTCCTGGGGGTGGCTGAGCCCCCCCCCCGGAAAATTTCGGGGGGGGGGCTCAAGCCCTCGAGCCCCCCCCCCCCCCCCATACTCTATGCCTATGGAACCACCCAAAGGAACACAAAAGTTGCTGGAAGATTACTGGAGCGGACTTGGGGAATCCACTCATCCCTAATATTCACATTTTGCAGGTCAGGCCCTTGAGTGGATTTATCTATAAAGCTGTTCTTATCTTTCAGAGGTAATGTGAGAAACAGTTCCCAAAGTCAGTAGAAAACGGCTTTCATTCTATGAAGAAGTGGGCGGGGGTGGGGGGGGGAGACAAGCCTATGAGGAGGAGAACGCCTTCAATTTTGGGCAGGAGAGAGACAAACAATGATTTTTGCGGACAGGGGAGGGCACTGTTGGACTGCTGCTTTCCCCCCCAGCCTGTTTACCAAAAGAGCTTCATATTTATTAGGAGGAAAACAGACAAACCACTTTTATTGCAGATTCCGGGTTTTCCTCCCCAAATTGTTTTGTGTAAAATAAGAAAAATAAAAACTCCAGCTTCCCATTTTGATAAATGCCTGAGGGAAGACATTATCGTGCAGTAGGAGGAGGGGCTTCTGGCTTTCTGAGCCTCTTGAATTAACCGTTCTTCACCGAGAATCTTCAGACGTTCAATGGCTTGTTTTAAAACCCCTCCAGTTTTTATGATGGATTTATTGCAGGAGAAAATAAGCAATATTTCTTTATGCTTGGATATAGAGAGGCACAGTGATAACTGCTCCAGAGGGGTAGCTGTGTTAGTCTGTTGCCGCAAAGAGCCAAGTTCCTGTGGCGCCTTTCCGATGCGTGTAAACACGGGGTGGATGGTGATAGTGTAGACAGAGAGAATAAAGGCATCTGCTAGAAAGAGAGCTGAGCTGAATAATAATCTGTAACGAAGGGCCGGATGAAATGGGAGGGGGAATCCCAGGAGGCCCCCCTCCACATGCATGTAAAGTTCTTCTTCTGGGACGGTTTCCTAAGGATGCCCCTCTCCGCTGCATTCGGCGCCATTTTGTCTCATATCTTGCGGCATGATCCCAACCAATCAAAGGCGGTGTGCTCAGCAAGATGATGTCACGCTGCTGTGTAGCCAATCAGGAGTGTTTACATAGCATCATCACTGAAGGCGGACATTGCCCTCAGAGGGGGCAGTAGGAGAGAAACTGAGGAACTGTCCTCGTCTTGGCAGTGAAGGAAGTGTCCTGGCATGACCTAGGCAACACAGGGCTTTCATTTTACTTCATGCAGACCCCACTTTGCTCCCCCGTGGGAGCCCACAGTGGCTTATAGTGTTCTCCCTTTCTCGTTTTCAGCCTCAGAAACAACCCTATGAGTTGGCCGGGTTGACAGTGTGTGACAGGCCCAAGGTCACCCAGGCAACCTTCCTTGGCATAGCAGTGATCTGAACCTGGGTTTCCCAGATCCTAGCCTGACACTCCTTTCCCCCACTCCTCCACCCCAAGGGCAGGCTTTGACCGGAGGGCTCCCCTGACTCAGGGGAGGTGGTGATACAGACTTATGGAGCCTATTTTGGTTTCGCCCGAGTGAAAAGCATTGTTTATTTATTTATTTATTTATTTTAATTTCTATCCCGCCCTCCCCACCGTGGCAGACTCAGGGCAGCTTACGTGGAATAATAAACCGCTAAAACAAATATAGATAAAATCATAAACAGTAAAAATATAAAAGCATTGCAAAGTGCTAGTGTTAGATGGTTCATAGGTGATGGTGGACACAAGCAGCATCCAACAAAACAAGTCATCAGCTACCATTGTAGTCTGGGTTATGCAGGCTGTTAATAACGGGCCTCAGTTTATACGACGTGGCTCCCTAGTCAAAGGTCTGGTGGAAGAGCTCCATCTTACAGGCCCTGTGGAACTGTAAAAGGTCCCGCAGGGCCCTGATATCTTCCAGGAGCTCGTTCCACCAGTGTGGAGCCACCACTGAAAAGGCCCGGGCCCTTGTCACAGCCAGCCTGGCTTCTCTGGGGCCTGGCAGAGCCAGATGTTTTGGGGACCCTGATTGTAGTGCTCTCTGGGGAACCTGAGACCTGTTGCATCTTGGCTAACTTAGTTATTTAAAACTTTTATTAGCCCCCTTTCTGCCTTACAGGACTCAAGGCGGCTCACAATATAAATAAAATAAAAATCATAAAAACCAGAATTTAAGACCATGATAAATTAATTGCATGCGGTTCTAAATAATTGAAAACTACCTTTACCTGGATAGCCCAGGATAGCCCAATCCCATCAGATCTTGGACACTAGGTAAGGCCAACCCTGGCTAGTATTTGGATGGGAGACCTCCAAGGAAGTCGCAGGGACGTGATGCAGAGGCAGGCAATGCCAAACCACCTCTGAAACATCTCTTGCCTTGAAAACCCAACAGGGTTGCCATAAGTCAGCTGTGACTTGATGGCAAAAAACCCACAAATTCCTAAAGCTCTCTGTGACTGTAGTGAGGGTTTGTATTGAGATGGGAATGCATGGAAGGGGAAGAAGAAGAAGAAGAGGAGGAGGTGGAGGTGGAGGAGGATATCGGATTCATACCCCGCCCTTCACTATCCAAAGGAGTCTCAGAGCGGCTTACAAACTCCTTTCCCTTCCCCTCCCCACAGTAGACACCCTGTGAGGTAGGTGGGGCTGAGAGAGCTCTCTCGAGGACTGCCCTTGAGAGAAGAAGAAGAAGAAGAGATTGGATTTATACCCCGCCCTCCACTCCCCAAGGGAGTCTCAGAGCGGCTTACAAACTCCTTTTCCCTTCCTCTCCCCACAACAGACACCCTGTGAGGTAGGTGGGGCTGAGAGAGCTCTTTCCCAAGCTGTCCTTGAGGGAACAGCTGGTACAGAGCTATGGCTTGCCCAAGGTCATCCAGCCAGGTGCAAGTGGAGGAGTGGGGAATCAAACCCGGTTCTCCCAGATTAGAGTCCGTGCACTTAACCACTACACCAAACTGGCTCTCAGAGAACAGATCAGAGAACAGCTCTGAGAGAACTTGTGACTGACCCAAGGTCACACCAGCAGCTGCCTGTGGAGGAGTGGGGGATCCAACCCGGTTCTCCCAGATCAGAGTCAGTGCTCCTAACCACGTCTAGCATGAGTGCTGCAAGGGGAACAGGTAAATGGTGGGGTCTGAGGCCCACCCAGGCAGCAGGAGGAGGGGTCCCTGTCCTGGCACTGGCACCGAGGAAGGCAGATGCTCTTAGATTTGGCTTGTCTTACCTGCAGGCTCATGGCTGTCTGCCCCTCAGCTTGGTCAACTAAAAGCAGGCCCTGACAGCAGGACTGGCTGCGTGGCTACTGTAGCCTGCCCCAGAGTTCAATACATCGCAGGTCAGCATTTGACTTGCGGCCCAGTTACCAGAGAGGCTGGCCATCACTGGCCTAGTGACATGAGGAGTAATGAGTCAAGTCTGACCCCTTGCCATTCTGAGCCTCTGTAGAACTGGGCTGTGCAGAGACGGGCAAGAGACCGTCTTAGGAAGTGAAGAGCTGGTGTGGATTGGGGGGGGCGGGCGGGGAGAGAGTTTGGTTGTGAATTCTGCAGACCTGGATTTAAAGCTCTGCACAGTGTTGAAGAAATCAAGTGTTCCCTCTAAGCTGAGTTAGTGTGAGCTAGCTCACCGTTTTTTTAGCCTCCGGCTCCCACATTTTTGCCTTAGCTCAGGAAGGAGGGCTCCAGAGCAAACTAATTCATGCAGTGGCCAGACTGCTTGCTCACAGCTTTAATGCTGGTAGCTCACCAAGTAGAATTTTTTGCTCACAAGACTCCCCGGCTTAGAGGGAGCCTGCTGCTCGTGAGAAGGCTGGAGAGCGCCGGCGGCCTTTTGATGCTCAGGGCCATGAGACCTGAAACAGATGAGCGAACTGAGTTTCTCCTTCTGTTACTGTGAAAGATCTAGCTGCCAGGCTTCAGCTTGGAAAGCGAGCTGCAACATCTTTGCATAAACTGCCACCCCCAGTTGCTCAGAAGTCACCATTTAGGTCATCCGTTCTTGGTGCCAAGGGAACTTCAACGATGCTATGGAAATCAATAAGCTTCAAATGCTCTGGCTTTTCATAGGTGTCGCTTGCTCACTCTATTCTGAACTCAGGGTATGGATCTTTGAAGACAATAGATGACGTCAGGTCGTTGTACAGGTGAGGGATGGGGAATAGGACCGTAGGCCAGAGGAGAGGGAGGGCTACACTACGTTTTAGGCTGCGTCTCAGGATTCAATCAGATTTATTGCAGCAGGTCCTGACGTTCAAGCAAACAAAGTAAATCCTAATGCAGCCAATTTTATTTAATTCTGACAGAGGATTAGGCCAGGGGTGGGTGGGCAAATTGCGGCCCGGGGGCCACATGTGGCCCACCACAGAGTTTTTTGCGGCCCGCCAAAACAGTTGGCCACGTGGTTTCAGTCAGGCTTCCGTTGGGCTCGGAGCGCAGAGAAGCGGCGCTTCGGGAGTGAAGTGTCCAGGGGGTGGGCACATTACCAAGCCCCACCCCTGCTCCCAGCAGCCCTGTTGGGTGATGAGGAGGCAGAAGAAGGAAGGTAAGTAACCTTCCCTCCCCCATCCTCCTCTTCCCGGGGCAGCAGTGCTCCGGGTAAGCACTGCCCGCCCCCATCCTTGCCTTCCCCAGGCCGCGCCAAAGTGCAGCACTCCAGGGAAACCCTGCACACTCCCACCCTCACCTTCCCCGGGTTGCACCGAGGTGCAGCAGGCAGGCAGCTGCTTTCGGCGATCTCTCTCTCTGTCCCTGTCTCTCTTTCTCTCTCTGACTCTCTCTGTGTCCCTCTGCATGTGTGTGTGTATTTGTGTCCCTCTCTCTCTCTGTCTCTATGTTCCCCTGTGTGTCTCTCTCTGTCCCTCTGAGTCTGTCTCTGTTTGTTAACTAATGAATGCAATCATTTTAAAAGGTGCGGCCCTCCGCTAACCTCCGCTCCCACAAAGTGGCCCCCGAGCCAAAACAATTGCCCACCCCTGGATTAGGCTATGATGGCTGAATTCTGTCCACGTTTGCTTGGAAGGAAGGCCAACTGCTTTCAATCGAACTTGTTCCCAAGGAAGGAGTAGGGATTCTCACAGTACAAGAACTTGTGGGCACTCCATGAAATTGCTGAGCAGGCGGGTTAGAATGGATAAAAAGAAGTACTTCTTGACCCAAAGAGTGATGGACACGTGGAATTCACTGCCACAGGAGGGGGTGGTGGCCACAAGCATGGACGGCTTCAAGAGGGAATTAGATAAACGTCTGGAGCAGATGTCCGTCAGTGGCTATTAGCCACAAAGTATAGATAGGAACTCTCAGTCTGGGGCAAGTGATGCTCTGTATTCTTGGTGCTGGGGTGGGGGGGCAACAGTGGGAGGGCTTCTAGTGTCCTGGCCCCACTGCTGGACCTCCTGGTGATACCTGGTGTTTTTGGCCACTGTGTGACACAGAGTGTTGGACTGGATGGGCCACTGGCCTGATCCAGCATTGGCTTCTCTTCTGCTCTTAAGGCTGCATGTAGATTTTTAGCCCACTTTGATCCCCAGTGGGAATCCAAAGCAGTTTACAACATCCTTCTCCCCTCTTCCGTTTTATCCTCCCAACAACTACAACCTTCCGAGGTGGGTCAGGCTGAGAGGAAGGGACTGGACCAAGGTCACCCACTGCACCATGCTGCCTTCCCATATGCCATGGTCTCAGTAAGAACTAGACCTCTCCCTGCCCCAACCTGCCTCATCAGATCTTGGAAGCGAAGCAATGTCGGCCCTGGCTAGCACTGGGTGGGAGACCACCAAGGAAGTCCAGGGTTGCAAAGCAGAGGCAGGCAATGGCAAACCACCTCTGAACATCTCTTGCCTTGAAAACCCTGCAGGGTCACCAAAAGTCGGCTGCGACTTGACCGCATTTTCCACCACCTGGTCTGGGAATCAAGCTTCCATTGGGGAAGCCACCTCTGATTGAAGATGAAGCATTTCAGTACGGGGATCTGAATGCTAATCTTTTTCGAGTCAAACATTCGTCCAAGCCACTGTGAGAACTAAGCTCTGAGCATCTCATATGGGAGTTCTCTCTAGCAAGTGATGATGAATGCTCCCCCTTCTCGAGCTCGTCTAGTCTGTGTGCCATTTTATGCATTCAGCACTATTGAAATTGGGCGGTGAGTCAAAACATTGACAATCCACCCAGCACTGAAATGAGACTGATGATGCGCAAAGCGGTGAAAATGTTTATTTCCACACTCAGCAGATGAGGCACTATTTATTTGAAGACTCTCAAAATGTGTAGTGGTTAACGCAGTTCACGATAGCCAAGGATCTACCATCCTAGCTGTATTGTCTTAACTGTATGTTTCCCCATGAGGTGAGGTAAAGCCAAGTGCCCCAAATTATTCATTCCTAAACTGAAGCCCTTTTAGAACCTAGGCGGATGCTTGGATCGTAACCTCTTGATTCCATGCCTGTGTTTAATTGCAACTCTGCTTTTTGTGTATGCACCAGAAGGAGAGAAGAATTTACCAGCCTCCAGGTCGCGCCTGAAGATCTCCCACTATTACAGTTGGTCTCCAGATGACCAAGATCAGTTTGCCTGGAGAAAATGGCTGCTTTGGGGAGTGGACTGTATGATATTGTGTCATTCTGAGGTCCCTCCCCTCCCCAAACCCTGCCCTCCTGAGGGTCCACCCCCAAGATCTCCAGGTATTTCCCAACCCAAAGCTGGCAACCCTACAGATAATCAGTTCCAGGCTGTTTAGGGTACAAGTGGTGAGGAACAGACCAGAGGTTCATAGATCTACTCATGAGCTTAAAACTTTGTTGATCATTTGTGGTTGCCTGTCTTATGCAGATGTTGCCTCTGCCAGCCCACAGGACAAAGACTCCGTCTCAAGAGGCAGATGACCTTTTGATGTATTCATAATGGAAGTGGTTGGGCAATGTTTCTTTAGAGGATGGAGGCTCAGCTATTAGACTCAACAGCCTTGAGAAACAGGGAAGTTCAGAGAGAGCAAGCCATCCCAAGAACTTGGGTGCAGAGCTGCAAGAGCAAAGCCAAGCGTGACTGTGGGTGCCCAGTTGCATTCTTGCCTGAGAAGGCCATTCCCAGAAGGCATTCTTCCTGAGAAGGCCATGCCCAGTTTTGCTCTCCGTTGCTGAAGCTGAATGGTTGACCACTAGCTGGACTCTCTGTTGCTGAAATTGAATGGTTGCCACAAATAACCCCATGGGTAACCATGTGCACCTTTGTTTCCTATGGGCAAGCGTGTCCTCCATTTTAAGCTATGAGTAAGCAGGTGCACTATTCCCATATTATTGTCCTTTTCTTTACATTTATCTCTTCTAGTTTAAGTCCTAGCAATAACATTTCAGGCAACTTCTTAAATGTACATTTCAAGATTTTTTCCATTTCTGCATGTATTTTTGACCAATAAGTCTTTGCTTTATCACAAGTCCACCACATATGATAAAAAGACCCTTCTTTCTTTTTACACTTCCAACATTTGTTAGACATATTTTGACCAATATTTGCAATTTTTTTTGGTGTCATATACCATCTATACATCATTTTAAAACAATTTTCTTTTAAGTTATAAATGTAAAGAAAAGGACAATAATATGGTATATGATTACAACAGGACAATAATATGGTATATGACTTGTATAGAAGTGATAAAAAACACGGTTTCAGGGAAAAAAATAATGAAATAGAACAAGTTTGGGAGGAAGGTGGGAAAAAAATGATTTCTAAAATGTATAAAGTCTTGCTAAAATGGTTTAATGCTGATGAAATGGTAAAAGAACAAATGGTAAAATGGGCGATAAACTTTAACAAAGACATTGAAATGGAATCTTGGGAATTTTTATGGAAAAATGCTATGAGTATATCTAAGCAGGTGCACTATTCCCTATGGGTAAGCATGGGCCTCATTCTTCCCTATGAGCAAGCATCTCCTCCATTGTTCCCTATGGTCAACCATGTCCTCCATTTTAATTTTTGGATAAGCATGTGCACCATTGTTACCTGTGAAAAAGCATCTCCTCTATTTGAACCTGTGGGAACCGTTGTGAGCTAAGTCATATAAGGTGTTTGCCTGCACTTCCCTTGATTCTTTGCTATGGCTACAGCGATGGGTAACTGTGCTTAATGAACTGGTTTCGTTTGTAAATCAATTAGTAGTGTGCATGGTTTGACTTGATCCCCCTGAAATCCTGGGAAAGGACCTGGCGTGCTCGATGGGGTGGAAAGCACAATGACAGAGAAAGGATGAGATAAAAAAATAATCATTTAACTAGAGGAAGAGGTAACGCACGTGGTTTCAGTTCTCATGAATTTAAGAATGGGTTTTTTAATGAGGCTTCAACCAAATCCATCTCCTTCCTTCGTGCCCGGCTCCTGCTTTAATCCACCCCACAGCTATTTCCATCCATTTGTGACCATCTGCACACTTCGGTTTGAAAGAAAACACTATCATTTAGCCAAAATGGGAATGCTGCTTTATGCTCTGGATGGCTTTCTGCACTGCTGGCATGTGTTAATTAAGTGAAGACAAGCCACCGGGATTATCCTTCTCTCTCTCTCTCTCTCTCTCTCTCTCTCTCTCTCTCTCTCTGAGTATAGTCAGTTTTCAAATTTCTGCCCCGCCCTCCCAGCCAAGACTGGCTCAGGGCGGCTTACATAAAACAGATGAGATACATTAAAACATAAGTTACATTAAAACAATTCTAAAACCATAAAATGCTAGTAATGGTTGCTGTTCCTCATTGTCCATATAATGGTAGCAGCCATTGTTCAAAGTTCTCAGCTTCCACTCAGCTCGCAGAGTTCATCTTGACTGTCCATGCAGTGGTTGCTGTTCTATAGGTTATAGGTGGCGGTTTCCAGCATCCAGGGCCCTCACATATTCAGCCATCTGATGTTCTTGATTGGTGGCGGTTCCCAAAAGCCTGGTGGAAGAGCTCTGTTTTACAGGCCCTGTGGAACTGTAAAAGATCCCGCAGGGCCCTGAGCTCCTCCAGGAGCTCATTTCACCAAGTCTGGGCCACCGCCGAGAAAGCCCTGGTCCTGGTCATCGACAACCTGGCCAATGAGAAGCGAGTATGGTGCTCACGTGTTGCGACAACATTATGAGTGCTTGTAGTGAGCAAGGGTAAACACCCTGAAAGGGGAAACTTGCAAAGACTCAAGCTTGCACTATTGGGGGGTGGGGAAGAATCTGCAGAGCTTCTCTTCGGTTTGACTCAGAAATCGTTCAAATACACCAAACTATTTATCCAGATGTCCCAAATTTAGGGTTGCCCATCTCCAGAGGGTGGATGGAGATCTCCCAGAATTACAACTGGTCTCCAGATAGGGTTGTCAGGTCTGGGTTGGAAAACACCTGGAGAATTTTGGGGTGGATCCGGGAGAGGGCGGGGTTTGGGGAGGGGAGGGGCCTCAGCATGGCACAATGCCATAGAGTCCACCATTCAAAGCAGCCATTCTCTTCAGGGGAGCTGATCTCTGTCAGTTGGAGATCAGTTGTAAAAGTGGGAGATCTCCGGGCCCCACCTGGAGGTTGGCAACCCTATCTCCAGGTTACAGAGATCAGCTCCCCTGGAGAAAATGGCTGCTTTAGAAGGTGAACTCTATGGAATTATACCCCACTGTGATCTGGTCCCTCCCAAACACTGCCCTTCCCAGGCTCCACCCCCCAAATCTCCAGGTATTTCCCAACTCAGAGCTGGAGACCCCTACCTAGATCTCACCCCACTGCTCAGAGGCCTCTAAGCCTTGGGCAAAAATGATGCATCATCCGTGTGTGGAAGCATCAAAGGCCATAGTGCACACCTAGTTTCTTCACAACGGCTGTGTGTTTGTGGGGAAAGTGAGATAGATGTGGGAAACCTGGACCTACCGCACCATGATCCTGAATTGGGCCCCCACAAACTTTAAAAACGACACCTCTTCACAGCTGCTGTGTGCTTGTGGGGGAAGTGAGTCAGGTGTGGGAAACCCAGACTCAACTAGTTAAAAACATCTTTGGCTCTAGGATATGAGTAGTCTGATGGCACCTAATAATTTTTCTATCTAAGGGAACCCTTGGCCGGTCTATGGGAGACCATTTGGGAACCCCACATACTCTACTATGAGCTCCTTTTTAAAAGAGTCATGGCTTTTCATATTTTTTTTTATTTTGCCATGGAAATATAAAGAAACAGTGTGAAATCTTCAGAATGTATGTGTTGTGTACTAGTTACGTAATGGCAACCGCCATGTGGTCAGAGCACATGACCCGATTCTACCTGAGCTTCAGCCCGGTAGAACAATAGACTGTCAGATCCAAAACGACCACCAATAGCCAGCCTAGGTCTCCCGCGGGGGACCTATGAACTACAACTTAAGACTTAAGGTCCTATCAGGACTATGCGCATATGCTAAGCCCCTATCAGGTATTTTGGGTGCAGCCAGAGGTGTGGCTCCAGCCAGCATATAATGAGGGCCCTGGAGCCCTGGCCGCATGCTTGATCTGACCATCTCCTGAACATGCTGATTCACTTAATAAAGTCTTTGCTATGATCATCCTACAACTCGCTTCCCGACTCCAGTACTTTCCAGTATGTAAATATTTCCGCTAATATTCTGATGTGGAAACTTCTGAGATTCAAATTACTGATTTTCCAGCCGTTCACAGTCTCTCCCCCCCCCCCCCCAATTGTTTCTATATGCCTAATGTGCCATAAGTCCTCTGCCCTACACTATTTTGCTTCCAACTGTTAAAGAATTTATATCGGAACTTGTGAAAGCATAAACATGTTAACCGCTAAATACCACATGGTATAAATAAAATATGTTTAAAATTAGTGGCATTCCCCTTCATGCAGACGTTTATAAATCAGATTAATAATAATTAGCAGAAGCCTGGAGAATCTGGGAGCTGCAATTCAGACCGCTTTTATCCAGACTGAAGAAAGTATGCAATGGTTGCATTAACTCCCAAATGTCTGGACAAAAACCTTTATACGTGAAAAAGGCTCTCGACTTGATCCCATGTCTGAGTCACTCCACCTTGCTGCTAGAGCTTGGGGAGACAAAATTATTTATTTACTTACTTCTCTTAAACCCTGCCTTTCTTCCCCCCTGGGGACCCAAAGCAGCTCTCCTCCATTTTATCCTCACAACAAACCTGTAAGGTAGGTTAGGCCGAGAGTAATGTGACTGGCCCAAGGTCACCCAGTGAGCTTCCATCGCACAAGTACGGATTCAAACCTCGGTGTCCCAGATCCCAGTCCAAACCCTGCACCACAGTGGATCTCAGGAGTCCAAAAGATTAAAACAAAACCAAGCACTATTCTCTAGCATACATAACAAAATACTTAAAGGCAAATGTCCTTGCTGCTGACGTTGCAAGCATTGAAAGGCTGGCTGCAGGGGTCCTTTCGTAGAAAAAGAGGTGCAGGAGCTCATTAGCATAACTCATTAGCATTACTTATTTGCATATGCTACACCACCTGATATCACCAGAAGTATGTCAGAAGGCAAGAAAGAAAGGAGAGAGAGAGAGAAAAAAAAGAAAGTAAGAAAGAACTGGCAGAGAGGGGACAGCTGCTAATCCAAGCCTCAGAAATAGCACTCTTCTGGGAGGATAGCTTCAGTGGTGGCTGAAGCCTTCAGAAGGCTGGTTGGAGGAACAAGGACCTTTCCAGGGGGCAGGGTCATTTTGCTGCAGCCATGACACAAGCAGGCATTCCCCCATGGGGGCGGGGGAGCTGGCACCAATCCCCGGAGCTGCGCTCCCCCGAGCTCCTGCTCAAAAGGACCCCTGGCTGGCTGCAACAAGTGGATCTGTTAAATAGTGGGTTCCATGGATCAACAGACTCACCGCTAGTGATCAGCTCAACTTTATTTGTGATTTTAGCCAGAGCAAGGCTGAAGACCAGGGCCACACGCCCTGTTTAAATAGCATGCAGTTGCCACCCCCAAACACACCCCGCTCCCAACAATAGGCTATTTACATAACTGTTATTTACATAACAATAGGCTATTTACATAACTTCTTGACGGGTTACTGCCAGGATCCTAGTGGGCTCCAAGCTCCTAGTGGGATCCTAGTGGGATCCTAGTGGGATCCTAGTGTGTCTTTGGCTCCAAGCTCAACTAGTCTCTGGAGGCACAGTCCTGCAATGTTTCAGTCCCAATACATAACAGGATCATTTGTACATGGACAGGTCAAGAACATTATGTTAAAACCAGGTTATAGTGGCATATCTTTCTTCCATATTCCCTCAGCGGGTCAGGCAGAAAGAGATCGCTATAGGCACTTTGACCAATTTAGTCACAACCTACTTAAATTTCCATGATTACATTATGTCTTTTCAGTGGTAGAGCATCTGCTTGGCATGCGAAAGGCCTAGAGTTCAACCCCGGGGATCTCCAGTTGAAAGAACCGGAGGGAAGGTGATATGAAAGACCTTGGTCTGAGATCCTGGACAGCATCTGCCAGTCTGAATAGACAGTACTTGAAGAGTACTGGACTCAGGAGACCAGGAACGGTGAAATCATGAAGCCTTTATTGAGTGATTCAGTATGCCCAGTAGATGGTCAGAACAAGCATGCTTCCAGGGCTCCAGGGCCCTCATTATATGCTGGCCGGAGCCTCACCTCTGGCCGCACCCAAAAGACCTGATAAGACCCAAAAGACATATGTGCATGTTTGTCATAGGTTCCCTGGAGGAGCCTTTGACTGCATTGGCTCCCCAGGGAGAACCTAGGTCCCACATTGGTGGAGGCTTTGAATCCGGACGTCTATTGTTCTTCCAGATTCAATCTCCCCTCTCTGCCTGACCATGTGCTCTGGCCATGCAGTGGGTGTCATTACCTGGGAGCACATGGCAGGCTGGTTGCTACACAGAGCATACTACATTACAGTACTGATCTTGATGGACCAATGGTCTGATTCAGTATAAGGCAGCCTCAGGTGTGTTCACCCAATTTTTTTTCCATCTCAGACTGTCTCTCAGCTGCCTCATCTGAGACTCTCAACCAAGTTCTCACTTGATTTAGAGGGTCAGCGCCCCTTGTATTTTGGGGTTCTCCTGCTGCGACCTCTGTTTCTTGAGCTCTTTGGGGCTTTGTCACACCTTCCTGCGCCCAGCGTCTTGGGGAGAGAAAGAGGATAAAAGCATAGCATGAAAGACTAGCAGAAATTCAGCTGCAGAACGAGAGTGGGTTGGAACAGAACCACAGGAACCTTCAGGGAGTAGAAAGGAGACCTTTGGGTTAGTGCTAACCTACTTGAGGATTAAAAGCCTAGGATAAAAGGGATGGGAAGCAGGCACAGCTGGAGTTAAAGGCAGCAGCAGGAAGAGCAGAGAGCGAGTGGAAGGCTTTCTGCTGGTGGGAGGTCTGGGAGGAGAGTTGCAACGATGGCCTGGAGGCTTCACAGTGTCAGTGGACTAGATCCTTCCAGGGGTGCAACAGCCAGAGGTAGCAACGGAAAGTATCTGCAAGTGACGCCTCCTCAAGAGACTGGAACTAGAGGCTGAGCCTTGGGGAAGCAAGAATGAGGACACACAGTTAAGGAAAGTGTGCATTCTTGCTCTAAAGAGAACTTACTGTACTGAGAGAGGCACCTCCATTCCAGCGGCTTCAAGTTTGTTCTGGCTGGACCACAGAGGGGAAGACACCCCTGACATAGGATGCTTCACGAGCTGCGTCCAATCAGGTGGGATAGTTGGCTATTTTTAAGACATGATTCCAAAATTCTATAAATACAGGAGTCTTGCGTTGACTATCAGATAGGAACTCTCACTCTGGGGCAAGTGATGCACTGTATTCTTGGTGCTTGGGAGGGGGCAACAGTGTCCTGGCCCCACTGGAGGGCTTCTAGTGTCCTGGCCCCACTGGTGGACCTCTTGAGGGCACCTGGTATTTTTGGCCACTGTGTGAAATAGAGTGTTGGACTGGATGGGTCATTGGCCTGATCCAACATTGGCTTCTCTGTTATGGTCTTAACAGCTTCCTCTTGGACCCCATAAACCACAAACCTTCAAGAACCTCTGTTTTCCCGGTTCGTGCTCCTTCCTACTTCAGATCACACTTGCGAGTCACACTGTGATGGTGACAGGGTCCCTTTAAATGGATCCCTTTAAATGATCCCTTTAAATGGGTCCCTTTAAATGGGTTTAAAGGGACCCATTTAAATAGGTTTAAAGGGATCCCTTTAAATGGGATCCCTTTAAAGGGATCCCTTTAAATGGGTTTTGCAAGCTGCTGCTGCCACCACTGCAGCATAACTCGCAAGTGAACTCAGAAGGCATTTAGTTCACTTGCCAAGTTGTGCTGTGGTGGCAGCACAACTTGGAGAAGGCATTTAAAGAGACCACACTCTCTTTAAATGTCTTCTCCAAGTCCCACTGCCGGTGCCAGCGTGTCTGCTGACACAGACCTCCCAAAACTCCCAAAGCCACCTGGAAGGTTCATGAGAGGTTCGTGGGGGCAAGATGGCATGAATCTTGGTTTGTGGACCATGAACCGTGCCCGGTTCTTTATGAATTTAGGTTCATGAGCTGGTTCATGCCCATCCCTAGACTCCAGCAAGGGGCTTTCAAGCCAAGTGAGAGGCAGAGGTGGTTTGCAATTGCCTTCCCCTGCAGAGTCTTCTTTGGTGGTCACCCATCCAAGCTTAGCTTCTAAGATCCAATGAGATCAGGCTATTCCATGCTGCCTTTCCTCCCACATCTCAATCCCCATAAACCAACGAAAAGAGTTGTTCAATGTAAGAAATTAATGATCTGATATAAGGAAGCTAACTAGACATCTTAGGCATCTTAGGAGCATGCCTGTAGCATCAGACCTCGCATCAGACCTCGCAGGAGTCATCTGGAACAACAGTCTGAGTGACCACTGGTCTGAAATCTGGCAATGTGTGTGTTCAGAAAGTGGATGACCCTACCCATGGTGGTTCCTACCCATGAAACAGAAATATTGAAATATTCGTCCCTGTGACAGGCAAATAGCAAAGCCTCTCTGGATTGATCGGGCCTTGTCTGAAGACCAGAAGGTTGGCGTTCTCCCTTTGCCTGGTTGGCGTTCTGCCTTTTCCTGGTTGGCGTTCTGCCTTTGCCTGGTCAACCAAGGAAATCCTCCTGACGCTCTGAGCGCCAGTTCTCAATGACAAAGACACGGCTGATGGAGCATGTACACACATGCTCCAAATCAGGTTCCTGGTACTGCTGCCTTTGGCCCCTGGTTTGGTCTGACAGCTCTGGTGTGAACAAAACCGTCTCTCTTATTTGGTTAGCTTTCATAGTTAACAGTCGTCAGGAACCTTAGTATCATAAAAGCTGAAGTACCATAACATTTTTGGTTGGAGACCAGCTCAGTTTTTCCGTTATGGAAAAAATTAAAATTCTTAATCAGTATCCAGTGTAGGCATGAAATATTGTACCATTAATAGTACAGTGCAAAATTGTTATTTCATAACGCGATATTTCTTTGTGAAATGATATCCCCATTAACATAAAATCAAACCAGCTCTTCGGTAAACTGCTTTCCCTGCACCACTGTATATGGTTTCATAAATATTTGGAAAGTGCGTAAGATCGGTACAGATATGAGTCATGCCCTACTCGCATAGAAATTGCCCAGCTTCAGTAGAACTTGAGACATGCCAACAACGTTCAACTTCCTCTTCCAAGATTTGATTTCAGAAGCCCTTATATACCCACAGTTCCTCCAAAAGTTATCTCATTACCTGTGTTTCATGAGAATTCTAAAGTCCTAAATTTCCTTTCATGCTGTCATTTAAAATGCTTAGCTCTGACTGGTCAAAGGACTTAAGCTCATTTTGAAGTGATGCTTGCTTGCCTTAATTTTGTTTTTTTTCCAGCTAGAAAGAGATCTTTAAGAGACTTGCAAGGCAATATGAATGATACAGTGCTCCATTATCACCCGTGGTCTGTACACTCAACACTCTCTGTGACATCTGTTCAATAGGCTTTTCAGGTTTTGATGGCGCTTCAAAAACCTACAAAACCTATTTGACAAGAGATCTTACTTATTTGGAAAAAATTCTGTGTTGCGTCTGCTGGGAACCTACCTAAAGTGGCTTACAAAAATAAAAACGTAACAAAAACAGCAAAAAAATCATAAAAGTCATTAAAACCCAGCATAAAAAAGAGCAAAAGACAAAAAAGTGTGGACATGAGCAATAATGAAAAAGAGTAGGATTATGTACCCCACGTTTATCTACCTTAAGGAGTCTGAAAGCAGCTTACCATTGCCTTCCCTTCCTCCCGCAAAACAGGCACCTTGTGAGGTCGGTGGGGCTGAGAGAGTTCTGAGTGAACTGAGACTGGCTCATGCGGGCTTCATTCGGAGAAGGAGTGGGGAATCAAGCCCGGTTGTCCAGATTAGATTCTGCCCCTCTTAACCAATACGCCACACTGGCTCTAAAGATGCTTCTATTGTACTTCCTTCAGCTCCCTTAAACATTATTCTTCGGTTGCAATCCGAAAAACACTTTCCTGGGAGTAAGGCCAATTGAATAACGTGGGACTTGACTTTTCCTCAAGCCCGTTTCCTTTGTCTCCCCTCAGACTTCATTGAGAGTTGCCCACAGTCATTATGGCCAGGATACTGCACCTGTAAAAAATGGGTGACTGACAGAAATGCAAGTATGGAACCTTTTTCCTGACACATATTGCAATGGTGAGCAGTTTCATCTGTTCTTTCTCTCTCTCTGTTTTGTGACAGTCAGAGACAGAGGAGGCTGTCCGGTAAGAGGTACCAGCCCTATCTCCATTTCACTCACAATCCAGGTTGTAACTGGAAGCAGGCCCTTTAAAATCCAGGCACAGGATCCTAAACGAAGCCCCGCCACAGAACTGTAGAAGTCTCTGCCTCCTGTTTCAGTGTCTGCAGGGCAGAATGATAATGCTCCACAGCCAAGGATAAACGAAACAAAGCACAGATCTGTGAAATATTGTGTAATAATATCATTCTTGGCTTAATTGAAAACCAAGCAAACATTCCAACTGTGCTACTGAAGCATTCTGAATTAGCTCGTGTGCCTTAATTTGACAAGGGAGACGGGAGTAAACAAATAAAATTAATAAGGTTAAGCAGAATCCGCCGCGTTCCTTCCAATGTAGTGGGGGAAACAGCCTCGCCGCAGTTGATTTCCGCAGGAAAGGCGGCAGCATAATCATCTTTGAACGCTCGGCCTTTGGATAGCACTCTTGAAGCCTTCGTAGTGGGTCACATTCTCTCTGTCATCCTTACAAGAGCCCTGAAAGGTAGGCCAGTCTTACATCCCCTCCCCCCATGATAGAGTAGCTCTCCTACAGTTGCCTGCTGAGTTGACATTTGAATCAGAGACTTCCGCTGGCTCCCAGCCACTTCAGTGGGAAGCTCTTTCCTAGGGCTGCAAACACTGGCATAGGAAATCCCTGGAGATTCGGAGGTAGTGCCTGGTCAGGGTGTGGGGAGAGAACTCGGCATGGGCACAATGCCATCAAGTCTGGGGGTGGAGCCTGCAGAGGGACCTCAGAGGGAGCCTGCAGGGACCTCAGCAGCGTATATTTTCATAGACCTTGGGTCAGTCACAAGTTCTCTTCCCCAAGACCAGTTCTCGAGTGAGCTCTCTCAGCCCCACCTACTTCACAGGGTGTCTGTTGTGGGGAGGGGAAGGGAAAGGAGATTGTAAGCCTTAGGCTGTTGCACCATCTTAACTCTTAGAAGGCTGTCAAGTTTCTAGGCCAGTCGCACCAGCAAGGTTTCCCAGGGGATAAGCATTTGAGAGTCCAAGCTCCACTGGATACATGAAATCTTATGCCCTGGAAAATCTTGTTGGTCTTGAAGGTGCTCCTGGACTTGTCTCTTGCTCCCATCCTGCAGACCAGCATAGCTACTCACCTGCAATTCTCGCCATGGAAGGTTGCCCAGATAGCCACTGTGGGGCTCTCCCTCTCTGGAAGGACGAGGCAATATATGAACTGGAGCCCCGCTAACTCCCACTTGAAGCCATTCCAGATAATTTCCCATGTGTTCTCCTTGGATATTTGAAAGTCTGGCGGAAATCAATTAAAGCAAGGCGGAAATTGCTTTCCCCACAAGTTGCATTCAGATGAAATTCGGAGTGGTATGCCTACTGGGCTTCTGGATGTTTAATGAATCTTGTCTTTGTAACCAAAGAAGTCTTCTCCGCTGCCTGCTAGACTGTTCTCATTAGAGAGCTGCAGCTACCAGAAGAAATCCCATCTGCTGTAAAGAGACCAAAGGGTGGCCTTTTATAAACCCCAGGCTTCCATGTTGTACAAGCGGAGATTACCAAGTGCATAATGAACCTAGTGGAAGGATAATATTCCTAGCCTCCCCGTCACATACATTATTCATAAGTAGGCAACAGATGCCTTCTGCCTCTCCTTGGTGTGTCATCCCCCGCCCCGGTTGTGCCACTCTCACTGTTACTGCAGGGTGTCATGGCATTCTGAAGCTCCGCCCTTCCATGTGGACATCTGGCGTGCCAACGGCATCCATGTTTTTTTGCCCACGGCTGATTGTGTGCCTCTGAAGTTCACGAGGAACTGTGATGACATTTTGCCACCATTGTCTGGCAAGGGATGGGTTTCAAGCCATTGGAAGGCAGGCATTCTTGTTGTCCCAGGGGAGGCAGCAGCCAGCAATTAAGTTCAACATTGATTTCAGTAAAAATAAGCTATTGCTTTTAAAAAGCCCGGTAGATGGAGTCTCTGTGTGGATTGCAGAACCTCCTTTTCAGCACAGGCGCGCCAAGTTGGACTAGATGGTCTGTATGGTCCCTTCCAACTCTATGATTCTATCATTCTATCATTCTCAGTGTGTTGAAAGCGATAACTGCAATGAAATAAGGATTCAACTGATGTGTGTGGGGGGAACAAGATGGTTCCCTGAAATCCTCCCCTGTGAAGGTTCGTTGCTATTATTTTATTTATTGGCATCTGAATGTTCTTTAGTAGCGTTGGCCTGTTTGGTTTTTGATGGTGCATATTGTAATGCTTTCCTTTTACTATCTGAGCCATGAGCTGCCTCAAGCAGGTCTCCTGAGAGGCAGCCTATAATTTCCCACCTAAAGAAATGTCCCATCTTTCCCAATGAATTGCCCAAGCATAAGGAGATCAAATCAGTCAATCCTAAAGGAAATCAACCCTGACTGTTCCCTGGAAGGCCAGATACTGAAGTTGAAGCTCAAATACTTTGGCCACCAAATGAGAAGGGAGCACTCAATGGAGAAGACCCTGATGCTGGGAAAGACTGAAGGTAAAAGAAGAAGGGGACGGCAAAAGATAAGATGGTTAGACACAGGGGTCATTTCATAGAGAAAGAGGTGCAGGAGCTCATTAGCATACCCTACGCCCCCTGACATCACCGGACGTGTGTCAGAAGGGGAAGCAAAAGGGGGGGCATCTTCAGAGCCAGTCTGGTGTAGTGGTTAAGTGCGCGGACTCTAATCAGGGAGAACCGGGTTTGATTCCCCACTCCTCCACTTGCACCTGGCTGGATGACCTTGGGCAAGCCATAGCTCTGTGCCAGCTGTTCCCTCAAGGACAGCTTGGGAAAGAGCTCTCTCAGCCCCACCTACCTCACAGGGTGTCTGTTGTGGGGAGGGGAAGGGAAAAGGAGTTTGTAAGCCGCTCTGAGACTCCCTTGGGGAGCGGAGGGCGGGGTATAAATCCAATCTCTTCCTCTTCTTCTTCTTCTTCTTCTTCAAAAGCCTCCCCTTCTCTTCCCCAGCTGGCCTACCAAGGCAGGCAGGCGGGGGAAATCGAAGATAGAAGGGGTTTAAAGTTTAAACCCCTTTCTGTCTAGAGTCGCGCCACAGTGGCATTCCTTTGTATTCTATGGCCACATAATACAGTGGAAAGACTGTGCCGCTGCTGCCACGCGACTCTAGACAGAAGGGGTTTAAACTTTAAAGCCCTTCTCGCTTTGCTTCACCCCAGCCTGCCTTGGGAAAGAGAAGGGGAGGCTTTTGAAGCTGCCCCCCCTTTTTGCTTCCCCAGCTGGCCTGCCAAGGCAGGTTGAGGGGGGAGCAAGAAGGGGGGGGGGGAGATCTGAATGCCAGAACCTGCTTGAAGGGTCACCAGAAGCTAACTACGGTTTTGGAAGCCAGACTCAGGCTTTTGGCCACCAAGCGGTCTGTGGATGCCATAGAGAAAACAAATGTTCCATATAAGACTCAAGATAGTGATAGAATAGGATTGCGACCTCCTCTCTGGCCACTGGTGGGGGGGGGGCAGAGTTGCCTGCTCCAGGTTGGGAAACTCCTGAAGATTTGGGGGTGGGGCTTGGGAGGACAGGGACCTCAGTGGGGTGCAGTGCCACTGAGTCCAGCCTCCAAAGCTCTAGGGGAACTGATCTCTGTAGTCTGGCTGGCCCCAGCCTGGTGGAACTCTCTGCCAAATGACATCCACGCCCTGCCTGACTTACTAAAGTTTCACAGGGCATGTAAGGCAAAGGAGTTCCAGTGATGGTTCTTCACATCTGCCCGGCACCCCCCCCCCTTCTCCCCCATGACTGAACGCTAGATAGGCCATCTTGTTCTTAAAATGTTTTCCAGTACTGAAATGCTGAATGGTTTATTATTGAATTTTTTATGGTTTTAACTGGTTTTATAATGAACTGAATTAGTTTGTTGTAAACTGCCCTGAGCCTCGCACAAGCAGGGAAGGGTGGTCAAGGAATAGAAACAAATAAAATCTGCTGTCACTCTGGAAGATCCCCAGGTCCCACCTGGTAGCTAGCATCCCTAGGACAGAAACAATTGATCAAATGGATTTTGACAATGAATCTTCTTCATTTTGTGAGCTCCTGATGAACAAGCATCACCCTGTCGAAGCTGGGCGGGGCTGGGGGCAGTAACAGTGTGCTTACATCTCTATTTCCAAAGCCAGTAGGGCTTAGACAGTGCTTGATGTACGGTGCTGTTCTAAGCAGAGCTGCAGCCTTCTCAGCTCACTGACTTTGGTGTAACTGTTTAGAATGGTACTGCTGGGCTGGACTTGGGGTTACCAGCTAAGAGCTAGCAGCGTTGGGGGGGGGGGTGGAGCTAGGCATCACAGAGAGTTGTGATGTCACTTCCAGTCATGTAACTGGAAGTGATGTCAGACATTGTCGTGACACTCCAGTAGGTTGCGGTCACATGTGCCAGTTGAGGCTATTCCCTCCAGAGGAATTAGACCCGCAGCTGCGAGATCACACAGCCATTTGTTGCTGGGGGCCCAGCCCATCACAGTGTGATCAAACGCAACTGTGGATGAGTCGAGGGTTTTTTTGCCATTTGTTTCCCATGTGCATAAATGAGGAATCGCACCTCTGCTCTGAGGGCCCTCTATGGGTATGCGATGATGTGAATACTGCGAAGAGGGGGCACTGAGCTGGGCTGGCCTGATCAGACCATCACAACAGATCGGAAGTGTGCTTGGGTGACCAGACAGGGGAAAGTCTGCCCGTGGCCCGTTGCAACCCGTTTACTACTGAATTTTCCCTGGTGTCTTTTAACTCCGCTTCTGCAGCAAAGCAGCACAGGCTGCCAATGGCTGCAGGACACTTCTCAAATGTGGTCTGATCATGCCCTTTTGATCCATTGGGCATTCGCGCCTATGTTGGATCTTTTGGCGTGTGTGATTGCAGCCATAATAGAGGTTTTCACCACAGAGATTTGCAGGGTCACTAGAATGTCATAGTGACATGTGATGTTGCTTCCAGTTATGTGGCCAGGAGTGACGGTGGAGCATTACTACGATGGCACTTTCCCCTCCCCCCATTTGCTCCTGCTGCTGCAGTGGAGACCCAAGTCCAGGAGCCGGATGTCAGCCTGTAGTTCTTCTGAATCAACAGAAGGAGATATTAACAGTGTTGGATACAGCCCACCAAAGTGAATTGACTGACTGCAGTGGGAGAGCTAAGCCCGTGCCTAAATGTCTCCCACTGAAACAGGAATTACATCAGTGGGACTCAGAATCGCTTAGCTATGGCTGGCTTGTGTCCTCTGTTTTTGTTCATCGTTCCCTCTCCACAAAATCATATTACTAATGTGACAGCGTGTGTTTATTGAGCGTTCCCTCCCTTCCTGAAATATGAGAATTATACTTCTGTCATTTGTTTATCTTAGTCTTGAATGGTTTGGGGATTTATCCCAGATTGCTGGAAATCTCCTGCTTGTTTGAGGATGAACGCTCCCAACACAAACACAAGAAGCTGCCTTCTACTGAGTCAGGCGTTGGGTCTAGAATTATACAGTTGGAAGGGGCCCTACAGGCCATCTAGTCCAACCCCCTGCTCAATGCAGGATCAGCCTAGAGCATCCCTGACTAGTGTTCATCCAGCCACTAACTGAAGACTCTCACGGATCTTTTACGTTCCATATTGTCTACTCTAAATGGCAGCAACTGTCTCTCACACAGAAATCTTTCACATCACCTGCTACCTTATCCTTTTAGCTAGAACTGCTGGGGATTGAACCTGACCTGAGACTTTCTGTATGCCAAGCAGATGCTCTACCATTGAGGAAAGAAGAGGAGTAGGAGCTGGTTTTTATACCCTGCTTTTGTCTACCTTTAGGACTCTCAAAGCGGCTCACAATCACCTTCCCTTCCCCTCCCCACATCAGGCACCTTTTGAGGCAGGTGGGGCTGAGAGAGTTCTGAGAGAACTGTGACTGGCCCAAGGTCACCCAGCAGGTTTCAGGAGTAGGAGTGGGGAATCAAGCTCGGTTCTTCAGGTTAGAGCCCGCCACTCTTAGGCCAAATCTACACCTCCCCTCTGAGGTAGTTTGACTGCTGTTCTTTTCCTACACTCATTTCACACTGGTTCCAAATTTCACTTTGGTTTCCCCCCCCCCCCCAGGGTCTGAAGAGCAGTAAGCAACAAGATCTGGTTAAAGCAGTGTAATGCTAGCTTGATCACAAAAGGGCAATTAATGAATGTAGACGGTGATTTTTCAACTAGAACAAGTATGGTTTGAAACTAGAAACAGGTATAGACTTTTTTTTTGGAAACTAGAATGATCCCAGCGGGAAAGTCAGATGTAGATTTGACCTTAATCATGACACTACTGAGCATCTCACCCAAATTATCTTCCGTTGTCTTCTTTTTGGCCTGCAGATTTGGAATTGCGTTTCAACATCTTTGAGTGTAATAGATGTGTATGTTGCTATATCTGACATTTGGCGGCGTGGCAGTGTGTTACTTTTCTGCTGATGTCCCATGGCCAATGCAACCCCTCCAAAATCTAGTTTATTTATGAAAACGTTAATGCTGCCCTTCTATAAAAGTACTCAGCATGGTGTACTAGTTTGAAGATCATAATAAATATTGCCACTCTGTTAAGGAAGTGTAACTAGTGCTGGATGAGCCAAATTACTGTTCAGTTTCTCTCGTCTGAAAAAAAGAAAGAAATAAACACCTCCCTTTGCCCGTCAGGTTAACAAAAATGCAGCCAATTATCCAATACATATTACAGGAAATTATTCAAGGTTCCAGAGATCAAACTGGACAATGCAGTGTTCCAGTTTGAAAAGGGGGAGAAAGAAGACAGATGCGTCTTTCTAATGGGGAAAGTAATTTAACCATTACAACAAGCCTTTTCTGTAATTCTCAAAAATCAGCCATAATTAAGCAAACATATTATATAATGTCCTCCTTAACCATAACTAATACGGAGAATGTCAGCACCGCTACTTAAGCCCATTTCTTCTCCAGTGTAATCAGGAAATCTAGTTTTGTTTGGAACTGAGGAGGGGGGGTAGAAGTTATAAGAATGGCTCATGGAGCTGGAAACAGCTCTGGAGCTGTAGGTAGAATAGGGAAGTCCAGGTGTCAGTCCCTGCTTGGCCCTGGAGTTTACTGCTGCATGGATTTGGACATATCTTGGGCTCTCTTCCAAACTTTTTCACAGGGTTGGTTGTGAGCAGGGGTCATTTTGTAAAAAAAGAGGTGCAGGAGCTCATTAGCATACCTCATTTGCATATGCCACACCCCCTAACATACCGGAAGTGTGTCAGAAGACAACACCCACCCCTCAGGCTCCACTCCACAGGTGAGTGAAACTGACCTGCTCTTCCTCCATTCCTTTCCCCATCCAATACTTTGTGCAATAAAAATAAGCGTAAAGAACACACCCTCATTCTCTTCCTGCTCCCTTGAAACCACCAGGTTTCAAGTAGACTTGAGATACCCAGGACATGTGCCCCACCCATCCCTTTCCCTTCCCCCCCCCCACAACAAGACACCCTGTGAGGTAGGTGGGGCTGAGAGAGGTCTTTTGAGAACTGCTCATGAGAGAACAGCTCTGAGAGAACTTGTGACTGGCCCAAGGTCACACCAGCAGCTGCATGTGGAGGAGTGGGGAATCAAACCCGGTTCTCCCAGATTAGAGTCCAACTCCAGACCACTGCACCAAACTGATGGGGTGGAAGCTGCTGAAGGTTGGTGAAATTTCTCCAGTACTTATGTGCCCAGATAAAAAATGGTATACTTAGAAAATTTCTATGCCACCTTGAGCAAGTCTCTGGAAAAGCAGCAAACAGTCATAAAAGGAACAATGATAAAATTATCAATATTAAAACAAAACATTAAAATCAATAAAGACCCTAGCAGGGCTTTCCCGGGGTGCTGCGCCTCTGCACTGCTTGGGGAAGCTGAGGAGGGGGCGGGGCTTAGTCATGTGCCCGCCCCCTGGGCTTCTCACTCCCGGAGCTGCGCTCCTGTGCGCTCCCGCTCCAACGGACCCCTGGTTGCGAGGTGGGGTTGCCAGGCCAGCTCCAAGTCGCAGCTGGAGCATTGGTGGTGGTGGGGAGGACATCGAAACTTCCAAACACCGCCACACAGCACTGCAATGTCACTTCTGGCTAGGAACCCAGAAGTGACGTTGCCACAAGGACACGACATTGAGCACTGGTGGGGAAGGGGACTGCCAGTAGGGGGGTTGGCAGCTATACGTGGGCAAACGACAACCTTCTTGTGAGGATAAAACGAGAGATGTCCTGAGGGCAAAGAGCAGCTCCCTCAGGCCATTTGAGGTCCAGGAAAGTGGGGTGTGTGGGGGGGGGCAAGGCTTAAGCCCCCTCTCCTCGCATGCCATGGCCCTGACCCAAATTGGCCTTTGCGTGCCTCAGAGTTGCGTTCCCAGCTGGACTCTCAAGCCAATGCCTGACAGAAAATCCTCATGGCCATCCCAGGGGGGACTAGAGTGCGTGGTCGATCTAAAGGTGGGGACCACCTGTGCTCTCTCATGCCTGACAGTGAGCCATCCTGCCCAGTGTTCAAAGAAGCTCCATTTAGTAGCCCAGTGGTATTCACTGAACCAAGTGGCTTAGAAACATCCCCGGATTAGCACTGTGTGGTGACTGCTTCCTCTCCTTTTACACGTGTCTTCCAGTTGCTGCAGGTGTCTTCCAGTCAGACCCTTTATTCACCCTCTTCCTGCCTCTCTACCTTTCTAGCCGTGTTGCCTCCTTAACACATTCTCCCAGATCTCCTTCAAGGAATTACATGGTTCTCTTTCACTGTATTCTCTCAGGCCTGGTTTACACATGCTGAAGGGCGAGGTGGTTGAAAAATGGTGGTGGTCCCAAGGGTCAACTGCATCCATTGTTCCTGTGCTTGTCTTAGTTTTGGATAGCAGTGTTACAGAAGGAGAGAGGAAATGGTGCCTTTCCTTGCCGTGGAAACCAAGGGTTCCCTGGAAAGTACTCTGATAAGCAGCTGCCACCTCTTGGGAAGGCTGAGAAGATACAATGCAGTACTAGAGCAATAAAAAAATAACTTATAACCAATCTGGTAGCCCCTGTGCAGTATAGCCCATGGGGAAGAGATTATGAGAAATATCCCAGAGAATGTCCTAAGGAAAAAAGAAAGAAAGAAAGTCTTTATAAAAGGGCTTATAGTCAGGGGTCATTTCGTAGAAAAAAAGGTGCCGGAGCTCATTAGCATAACTCATTTGCATATGCCACACCCCCTAACACACCAGAAATGTGTCGGAAGGCAACACCCACCCCTCAGGTTCCACTCTACAGGTGAGTGAAACTGACCTGCTCTTCCTCCATTCCTTTCCCCATCCAATACTTTGTGCAATAAAAATAAGCGTAAAGAACACACCCTCATTCTCTTCCTGCTCCCTTGAAACCACCAGGTTTCAAGTAGACTTGAGATACCCAGGACATGTGCACCACCCATCCCTTTCTCTTCCCCTCCCCACAACAAGACGCCCTGTGAGGTAGGTGGGGCTGAGAGAGGTCTTTTGAGAACTGCTCATGAGAGAACAGCTCTGAGAGAACTTGTGACTGGCCCAAGGTCACACCAGCAGCTGCATGTGGAGGAGTGGGGAATCAAACCCGGTTCTCCCAGATTAGAGTCCAACTCCTGACCACTACACCAAACTGATGGGGTGGAAGCTGCTGAAGGGTTGGTGAAATTTCTCCAGTACTTATGTGCCATGTGCTCGGATAAAAAATGGTATACTTAGAAAATCTCTATGCCACCTTGAGCAAGTCTCTGGAAAAGCAGCACACAGTCATAAAAGGAACAAGGATAACATTATCAATATTAAAACAAAACATTAAAAACAATAAAGACCCTAGCAGGGCTTTCCCCGGGGTGCTGCGCCTCTGCACTGCTCGGGGAAGCCAAGGATGGGGGCGGGGCTTGGTCATGGGCCCGCCCCCTGGGCTCCTCACTCCCGGAACTGCGCTCCTGTGTGCTCCTGCTCCAACGGACCCCTGCTTATAGTAGAAAGGGGGAGAGTTAATGGGGTTTAAAAAGGGTTGGGGAAAGGGCAAAACAAAACAAGGGGGAAAGTACACAGCAACAACAGCACAAGAGCTATTCAAATGTTAAAGCAATACAGTTGAAGTAATTAAGATACACAGGTCACCCATGTGGCAGCAGGTCTCTCAGAGCATGTGCAGAGTTCCGTGTGGTAACAAGAAGTTGAACGGGTCAGACTGAGAACTGAGGACAAAGGAAAATCCCAAATGTCCAGGTATGTATAATAAATGGAATTGACCCTAAGCCAGCCTCCTAAGCCTAAACCAGTTTGGTGTGGTGGTTAAGTGTGCGGACTCTAATCTGGGAGAACCGGGTTTGGTTCCCCACTCCTCCACTTGCACCTGCTGGATGACCTTGGGCAAGCCATAGTTCTGACACAGCTGTTATTGAAAAAGAGCAGTTTCTGTCAGAGCTCTCTCAGGCCCACCTACCTCACAGGGTGTCTGTTGGGGGGGAGGGGAAGGGAAAGGAGTTTGTAAGCCGCTCTGAGACTCCCTTGGGTAGTGATGGGTTTATATCTCTTCTCTTCTTTTTCTTCTTCCTTTCTAAGAATGACGTGATTTCTCCAGTCCCACACAAATCCCCGTCTATGATGTCACAGGCTACTGTTATCAGTCAGAGCCCTGTAAAGTATAGTCGCACCTCCATCAAGCACCTGGAAATGGCTCTGAACTTTCCTGACAAATAGATAGTCTAGTCCAGGGGTGGCCAACCTTGCTTAATGTAAGAGCCACATAGAATAAACGTAAGAGCCACATAGAGATGTCTGAGAGCCGCAAGACAGGAACAAATATCACACACACGTTTTTATTTTTAAAAATATGCAAATTTGCTTTTTATTAACGTTAAATGGGACTGCCAAAAATAAAAACAAACGAGGAAAACCGGTTATAAGAAAGAGAGAGAGAGAAACTAGGAAAGCAAATAGATGGGAGGCAGGAGGGAGGGAGGGAGGGAGGGAAGGAAGGAAGGAAGGAAGGAAGGAAGGAAGGAAGAGAGAAAAAGCATGCCTCCCCTTTGCTTCCCCAGCCACCCTGCCAGGAGCCACACAATATGTGTGAAAGAGCCGCATGTGGCTCCCGAGCCATAGGTTGGCCACCCCTGGTCTAGTCCAAGCCGGATTGTCCTTTGTCCAAAAGAGATTAAGTTTGCCAAGGTGGTCCAATGTGGAATGGAAGTGAACACTCATTCTAATGGAATCCCAGAATCTCTAAGTGGCACTCTTGAGCCTTAGCAATTTTTAGGATTTCTGTCACAATGGGCGCGGCCCTCTTTTTTGCACCACAGTCAAATGGAACGCACCAGTTCAGTGTGCAACAGATGAATGCAAACACTGAATCAGGCCCATAGCTACAGTGGGGCCTCCCGGGGCCTTCCACCCCAACTTCCCACCCAGCCCAAGTCCCCCAACTTCCATTTAAAAAAAAAACAAAAAAAACCCTCTCTCTCTCTCTCTCTCTCTCTCTCGCAGGTCACTTGTTGCCAGCAAGCCCCTCTTTGGCTGGCAGTTCACAGCCACTACCAGCAAGCCCCACATCTCCTCTCTTTTATTGGCCACTATCTCTCTTCTCCAGCAAGCTGGCAAGCTTCCTAGAAACCCCCCCCCCCCAAATGCCCTGCTTTGCAACCCCTGACTCTCTTCACCCCATGTACAGTCTGGCGGCGGCCCGAGGAGGCAGAGCTGAGGGGAGAAGACACTGAGGAAGCCCAGGCAAGAGAGGAGGGTAGAGTTGCCAGGTCTGGGTTGGAAAATACCTGGAGACTTTGGGGGGTGGATCCGGGAGAGGGCGGGGTTTGGGGAGGGGAGGGGCCTCAGCATGGTACAATGCCATGGAGTCCACCCTCCAAAGCAGCCATTTTCTCCAGGGGAGCTGATCTCTGTCAGCTGGGGATCAGATGTAAAAGTGGGAGATCCCCAGGCCTCACCTGGAGGCTGGCAACCCTAGAGGAGGAGGAGGAAGTGGCAAAGCAGGGGGGGTGGCTGACTCCTGCCGGTGGCTGGATCTCTGGGGCAGGCAGCTGCCTCTGTGCAGAAGCCTGGGGCGGGGGTGTTGAGGTATGAGCACACTGCCCGCCTCCTGCTGCTCTCTGCCCACCGGCTCTCATGCTAATGTGCCCAGATGCCTAACAAAGCAGCCGGCCTCTGCATAGGCGTAGAGTACGGGGGGGCTCGAGGGCTTGAGCCACCCCCAAAATTTCCTGGAGGGGGCTCAGCCACCCCCAAGAAAATGGAGCACCTGCCGCCGTGCCTTCCCGGGTCCTTTCCGAGACCGGTGGCCGCTGCTGGAGAGGGAGAAGGAAGGGGTGGCGGGGGGGGGGGGGGGGAGGGAGAGAGGCACCGGCAGCAGCAGCTGGCAGGCCTCGGAAGGGCCCGGGGAGGCGGGGCGGTTTCTGGGGGGGGGGGAGAACATCGCTCCAGTGAGCACGCACGCTAAGGACCTCCCGCCCCCCGGGATTTCCAAAACTCTAAGCCCCTGGGCCTCTGCCTCCAAGTCCTGGCTAGGCTCCACCTCCCCAGCCGGCGACATCACAAGAGCCCCGCTGGGTCACTCGGGCTCGCTGCAGCTGGCCAGCCCTCATGGCTTTCCACCCAGCACTTTCAGGGCCCGCAGTCCACCACGTGCTTGTGGACTGTGGCTGGCGGAACTCCAGGCCAGTTGGTGGTTACAAGATCTGGCTACAATGGGGTCTTCCAGATCACGTGTTGCATATTCCACAGCTGGCTGGCCATGCCCCCTGTGCCTGCACCTCGGCACCCTTTGCCTCGCCCGCTTCTGGCCTCCTGGCAGGCTGGCCTCACTTCAGCAGCCTCAGCTGGTCCCTGCCGAGCCTCTATTTAAGTGCCGCAGTGTTGCCGTGGGATGCTAGCCTAAGCCGCTGGCTGAGCTGCCCAGCAGGACACCCATTTTTCCAGATAATTTAATTAACTTTAATCAACTGCCCCCTTAAAAATTTACATGCTGCCCAAAGAAAAATATCCTCACTATGGGTCTGGACTGAATGTTCCCTTGTATTCAAAACTCCTTGGACGCAGAAAACTAGGGCAGCAAGGAGAAATCATCTGTACACTCTCTTCACTTGCTGTGCCAGTTTTCTATTTGCAGGGCATTTTAAATAGAGGGAGCTTTGTGATCCTTCATCAGCAGTGTGAAGTGGAAGAATCCACTTTGGCCCCTACGGAGGCCAGCATAGTGGCAGTGTTTAGATGTCAGACTAGGATCTTGGCAACCCCCTCTACCATAGAAGCTGACTGGATGACCTTGGGCCAGCCACATACTCTCGGCCTAGCCTACCTCAAGAGGTTGTTGTGAGGATACTATGAAGAAGGGGAGGATGCTGTAAGCCACTTTGGGTTCCCACTAGGGAGACAAGTGGGGTATCAGTGAAGTGAATAAATACATCTTCTGCATTTGTGACTCAGGCCTCACAACAACTGTGTTAGGTGGGCTAGCCTGCGGAAAAGTAAGTGAACCAAGGTCATCCAGTGGGATTCATGGATGAGTTGGGGTTTTTGACTTGGATCTCCCCAGTCCTGCCTATTGCTCTAACCACCACTCTGGCCCATATAGATGCCATTTCCTTGCATCTTGACTGAGGTCCTTCAGATAAAGTCCTCAACGCTGCCTGTAGAATGACTTTATGCTTGCACATCCATGGCCCAACTTCTTAGTTTCTGCCTAAGCCTTCCTATGGTAGCAGTCTCAGTTCTCCCTCTCTGCTCTGATCCTGCTGGGGGCTTGTGTTTCTAGCAGTCTGGGTGCTGGGTTCCCTCTAAATCTGCTCCTTGGAACTTGGAAGGGAGACCATCAAGGAAGACTCTGCAGAGGAAGGCAATGACAAACCACTTCTGCTCCTCACTTGCCTTGAAAGCCCGTGGTTGGGGTTGCCATTAAACTGCTGCAACTTGATGGCACTTCACACACATACACACATGTTGGGGAGGGTTAGGATGAAAAATATAGTATTATAGTGGAGCTAGTGAAAATTTGCCAGGGAAACTGCTGGCAAAATAAAAACAGTAAATTAGCCACTGACGTAATATTATCTGTAGGACCAGGGACAGTTCCCAGGGAGAGAAGTTGCTCCAGTGGCTTCCAAAGCTGAACATACCGCAGTGCTATAGATGGCTTCAGACTCTTTTCTCCATTTAAAGTTCATTTATTTATTTGCTTTATCTATAGTCCGCCTCTCTCATTGGGACGCAAGGCGGATTACGCAAAGTGACTCCGTACGATCAACAGGATGGGAAATTCAGTGAACGATGCAATAAGATTTGGTTTCTAGAACCAACTAAAGTCTAAAAACAGAACTGGAGCAAAGCATATGTATTAATGTGACTCATTCAGTGATGCAAAACTACACAATAGGATCCAACCCACAGCAAACAGACAGCGGTGCAGCTGACCAAAGGGGTTGCTATCACCATCTGGACTGGTTGTTTTATTCTTGTGATATTGTGTATTGTGATAACTTATCCCTGCTGATTATATTTTATTTGTTTTTAAGGTTGCAAATGGCCCAAAGCTTGCTTGTGGCATTGGGTGATCCATAAATCTAAATAGTAGTAGTAGTAGTAATAGCAGTAGTATAGACCACAATCTTCAATAATTTGTGAAACCTTTTGTACAGTGCTACCCTACTGCCTGTGTAGAAAAGCACTTTTGAATAATTTGGTTTTACATAGATTATGGGAAGCCAGGAGAAGCCTACCTGACATCCTCAAGCAGGCCATTCCAGAAGGTGGGGGCCACCATGGAGAAGGCACGTGTACAGGCAGTTGTTGATTTTGCCCCATTTACAGTTTGTCACCTGCAGAAGACCCTGGTCAGATGAGTGACGCTGTCATGGCAGTACTCGTGCAGTCTCCTGGAGTGTCCCAGGTGTGAGAGAACATTTCAAAACCCAACTTGGGGCAATGGGCGAGGTGTCTGAGGTGCTAGTTCCTGGGTTCAGTCTTACCAGGGGCAGCTTCTGTACTGCTTGTACTGTTAGACCTTCCAGGGACGTGCAAAGTCTCTGCCCTCCTTCCCCCATACTTCCCTCCTCAGGCCAGCAGTGGTCATTCCCTCTTGGAACACTTGGAACGTGAACATGCTCAGTGGTGTACCCTTACTTTATAGAGAGGTTTTCCTGAATGTGTTAGGAAGACATTTACTTGGCTGAGATTTCGCAAATTACATACATTATAATGATTCGGGAGGGCTTTTGAAACACACGTTCAGTTGTTTGAGGGAGCTGTCAATGAGCCAGTGTGGATTTGGGAGTTTACTACCCTGGCGAAGGATGAGTCAGGTTTAAAACAGTAAGTTGTTTTAACAATTGTAACTTGCCGAGCACCCGGTTTCGGAGAAAGGTGGGCTAAAAGTCTTTTAGAGATATCAACTTCAGAATCAGACTAGTATCTAGGATGTGACAGAGCTCGCCTTCTAACTCCTCAGCAAATAAGTTTACCTTTCTCTCATGTATCTAAGGGTTAAAATGGATCCCCATCAGGTAAAATTGGCCCCCATTGATTAATCAGTTAAAGTTTTGATCTACCAATGAAAACACAAAGCTGTCTTGTACCGAGCCAAATTATTGATTTATCAAGGTCAATAATGTCTATTCCGACTGGTCGCAGCTCTCCAGGATCTCAGAAAGAGGTCTTTCATGTCACCTGGTTCTTCTAACTGGAGAAACCAGGGATGAAACCCAAGACCTGCTGCAGGGGAAGCAGAGGTCATGTCACTGAGCCCCTGCCCCAGTTCGTACTTGTAAATATGACATTTTTTTATTAGCTTATATTCTGCCTTTCTACCATATTTAGGTGGAATGATGCAATAAGTATTCTTTTTATTTATTGAAATGGTATTCTGTCCTTCCTCCAGAGAGCTTCGGGAGGATACACAGGGCTTTCTGACATTACCCCTCACAGTAACCCTATAAGGTATCTTAGACTGACAGACAGCCTTATGGTTGTTCAGTGGGTGTGTTGACAGAGATGATGTTTCTTAAATATTTCCCCCCCAAAAAATCTTTTAGTTTATATACAGAAAAGGGGGGAGGGAAGGAAGGAAAGAAAAATACAGAAATATTAAAATTTCCAATTTTAACATTCTGTATGCATATCTTCTCATTACAATTTCACATCTTCTTCATCTGTCATTCTTATTATCGTTCACTTAATCTTTTCTCAATACTTAAGTTTTAATCAGTAATAAATCATCCTCCTGGTTCCCATAAATTCTTCTTCCATTTTTCCTTTTAATATATTTGTCAACTTGTCCATTTCAGCACATTCCATAATCTTCAATACCAACTCATGTAGCGCTGGAATCTTCAATGTCCTTCATGCGGTTGCAAGTAAAATTCTGGCAGCTGTTATAATATGTAACATAAAGTAACTATGGTTCTTATCTAACTCACCTGGTAAACAGCTTAACAAAAATATCTCTGGCTTAAAAGGTATCATGATATTTAGGATTGACTGAAGAAAGCACGCACTTCAATCCAGAATTTATGAACCTTGTTACATGTCCACCACATATGGTAATACGACCCAATATGGTTGTTACACTTCCAACACATATTACTTAAGTTTTTTAACATTTTAGCTAATCTATCTGGGGTTAGATGCCATCTATAAAACATTTTATATAAGTTTTCTTTGAATGAAACAGATTTAGTCAACTTAATATTCACTTTCTGTATTTTACTCCACTGTGACAGATCAATGTTATAACCCACAATTTGCATCCATCTAACCATACATTCTTTAACATTTCAAATTATACATATTTATTTTGATGTTTATACCCCATGCTTCTCCCCAGTGAGGACCCAGAGTGGCCTTCAGCATCATTTCCCCCTTCTCCATTTTACCTTCACAACCAGTGAGGTAGATCAGGCTGTATGTGATGGGCAGGAAGTCACCTCGTGAGCTTCTGTGGCAGAGTGGAGACTGGTCTCCCAGACTGATGTTTCCAACAGTGTTGGATCGGAACTTGCCCCGCCTTCATCCCAGTTTAGCAAGCTGCTCACTACACCAAACTGAATCTCAATGGTGACACAACTCGAAATTCAGCCCAGGAATCCTAGGTTACATTTCTTTTTAAGAAAAGGGGGGAGGGATACCTTCAAGAAATAATGTGACGATTAAACAGAGGCTTGATTTTCTTGGAGACAGAAATGCAATAACCTGGGGCTTCTCCCTCCCTGAAAAAACCCACTTTTTTGAAGTGAGGCATACAGTGCGAGTTGAGCTAATGTTTCCATTATCAAGCCTTCATTGCATCTATTATTGAAAGCAATGGTGTGTGTGCTGAGCTTGATGAAGAGTGGCCCTACTCAGAAGAAAACAAAAATCCCTTGGGGAATATTCGTTGCGTTCTCCCGATGGCTGCCTGCCATTTATGTTAATGCAATGGAATTACAATATAATCCTAACTGTAAAAAATTGGCTCTGCAAAATCCTTCCCCTCTCCCTTTTTTTGGTGAATACTGGGGAGAGGAAAACCCGCAGCATGAACTATAGTTTTCTGACTGTGCTTCAGTGAAACCAGGCCTCCTTTGGAAGCTTTTCAGTGGTCCCCCGATAAAGTAAGTTTCTCTGGAGAACAGTTGCCCTCCTGACAGGTTCTACTCTTGTAGATGAACTAGGATTGCCAACCTCCAGGTGGCACCTGGAGATTCCCCCCTATTACATTTGATCACCAGATGACTAAGATCAGTTCCCCTGGGGGAAATGGCTCCTTTGGAAGGTGGGCTCTATGGCATTGTATCCTGCTGAGGCCCCTCCCCTCCATCCCCTAAGTCTCCAGGTATCTCCCACCCCAGCGTTGACAACCCTACAGAAGAACAGCTAAGGTTATGGAGTGTGTTTCAGGATACGCTCTCAGTTTAGGTCTCCACTGGGGAGAAAAGAGATGTATAAATATCCAAATAAATAAATAGGCTGCTGAGGAACCTCTGAGAATCTGTCATGGAGACCCTGTGTGTTGCAGATGATGCTGGGATATGTTTTCAGGATTACACAATGCCTGCCAACACAGTTCCTGCTGCCCACCAAGTGTTTTGAGAAAGTGGGCGGGGCCGTGTGGGGCTTTTAACCAGCAGGGCTTCTGATTGGCTGTTTTTTAAAAAAATAATTGCTTTGGCAGCAGCTGACACCACAGTATGCAGATTTTCACTGTGTGGCTTGAGATAAGCTGTGTGTCAGCAAGGCGATACTTTTAAAAGGCATTCTTTTAAACAGAACTTCTGCCTGAAATGTCGGAGTTACTGTTTGAGCCCTGTATATCCTCACTCCTTGACATATGATGGTTGGCTCCCTCCTCCTGCACCAGCCTGTTTCAGAATGCCGAGATGTCCACAGGTTTAAAAAGAGTGGGAACCCTGCACCATGCTGGTACTAAGTCCGTCTGGAAGAGGTTCCCTGAAGGTGGAAAGCGTGAAAGCCACTGCTCCAAGTCATGCTTTGTTAGAAAGCCAGTTTGGTGTCATGGTGAAGTGCGTGGACTCTAATCTGGAAGAACCGGGTTTGATTCCCCATTCCTCCACTTGCAGCTGCTGGATGACCTTGGGCAAGCCATAGCTCTGGCACAGCTCTTCTTGAAAAAGGGCAGTTCCTGTCAGAGCTTTCTCAGCCCCGCCTACCTCACAGGGTGTCTGTTGTGAGGAGGGGAAGGGGAAGGAGTTTGTAAGCCACTCTGAGACTCCCTTGGGTAGTGAAGGGTGGGGTATAAATTCAATTTCTTCTTCTATTATGATCGAAAAAAACAATTTAAGGTGGTAATAATCTATTTTGAACCCAATGGGCCAGATCCACAGTACCTTCCCTCTTTCTTAGCTCCCCCCCATACACGTCTAATTTAAGATTGTAACCTGTGGGCAGAATTTACTCTTGCTTAGCAGCATCTTTGGGCACTTGGGGAACAAAATAGGGTGATGTGGATGATTCACCCCTGCAAGTCCTCAGCAAACGACAGGAATGTGCTGGGGTGAACTCTTGAGACTCTCATCCCTCTGGAGACTCAGTCTGGGAAAACTCCATTTTATTTTTCTTGACCTAGGAAAGCTCACTTCAACAAAACCCGAAGGAAACAGCTTCTTTTTCAGTGAAAAAGATGATTGTTTTCCTCCTCTCCGTGGCTCTCATGAGACCTCAGTGACAGCAAGAACGCTTACTGTCTCTCTCTTGTGTGGTGATGCCAGTTACTTAGGACAAGATGGAGAGACTCCTCAGCACTTCAGCATGAAACAGCTAGCCATCAAGGAACATGAGAGGATAATGAAGATGTCAGACATCCCAGCAGCTCTGAACCTTCAAGAGCAAGAGTTCCCGGTTCAGCCTTCTTTGTTTTTTAAAAAAACTTTCCACATCTCTCCTCCCTTCTCCTCCAAAAACAGTTCAGTCACACACACACAAAAAATAGCATTATCCTAACACAATGGCTATTGCCAGGAAACTGAAAAGGTGCTACATTTTCATGATTTATCTGACCTTGTGCATTGAGAAGAAAAAATGGCGACCACTTTGAATTCTACCACCTTCTTCCCCGTCCTTTGGGAGTTGCGTATAAATCCAGCTTGTTGTTGAAGAAGAAAAGATTAGATTTACACCCCGCCCTTCACTCACTTGTAGTCTCCGAGCGGCTTACAAACTCCTTTCGCTTCCCCTCCCCACAACAGACACCCTGTGAGGTAGGTGGTGCTGAGAGAGCTTTTTCCCAAGCTGTCCTTGAGAGAACAGCTGGTACAGAGCTATGGCTTGCCCAAGGTCATCCAGTCAGGTGCAAGTGGAGGAGTGGGGAATCAAACCCGGTTCTCCCAGATTAGAGGCCGCGCACTTAACCACTACACCAAACTGGCTCTCTGAAGATACATTCCACTGTATTCACAGGGCCAAGAAGATTTTTACCAAGTGCCTTGTTTTGCGTCCTCAGATGGCTCTCCTGCTGATAATTAAAAGCCACGAAGGCAGTACCAGAGGAGTGCTTTTAAGCACTGGAGGAAAGCCTTCACATGGAAGTTTTGGTGAGTAGTGAAAATGACTGGTTAGCGTCACATATGGACTTCCCAGTGTATGATTTAATAGTGGTATGAAGGTACTGGATGGCCCAAGCTAGCCCAATCTCATCTTATTTTGGAAGCTAAGCAGGGTCAGCCCTGGTATGTACTTAGATGGGAGACCACCAGGGAAGTCCAGGGTTGCTATGCAGAGGCAGGCAACGGCAAGACCACCTCTGCTCACCTCTTGCCTTGAAAACCCTATGGGGTCCTCATGTCAGCTGCAACTTAACAGCTCTTTCCACCCCCACCACATGGGTGTAAATGAATTCTAAATGGGAAGGATTTTTTTAAAATGCCATTTATTTACAATCGCTGCTGGCTGATTGATTTTTCACTCGTTAGTTAAGTGATGGGGAAAACTAGAGCTCTCCTCAGACTTTGTGAGAATGTTTATGTGTGAAAACCTGCTAAATGTGCAGTATCCTTTGAATACCTGAAAAATAACCAGACAAACAGGCTTGAATTGTTTGCAAACAGCTGAAGTGACTGACAAAAAATTGGCTCTTGTAACTGGTGAACAGAATGTGAACTGAACCAACGTGTGTTGGAGTGTCCTTAATTTTATTTATGTTTACTAGAAACTCGTTCCCTCTGATTTCAATAACATTTATTTCCAAATAGATGTTCTTAGTATTCCAACCCTGAATATTCCCCCCTCCCTCAAATGTTTGATTTTTCACTTTGGGATCCTGGCAAGAGACATAGAACAGGCAGTGTTTAATTAAAAACAAGACCAAAAAAAGGTGCCTGCATTGGAGTCCTGCCATCTGCCCTGGAAAGAAGCCTTGCCCTTAACTTGTGTGTGATGAGCAGTAATACTTCTGCAGTGAGCGAAAGGCACTCTGTACATGTTCAGATATACTATTTAATCCTATCTGTTCCTTTAAAAGAAGAGAGGAATTGGTGCTACATGTGTTCAAATGAAGAGAGATGAAACTACAAGTGCAAAACCAGTACCTGTGGGGAATTTTTTTCCTACCAACACCACTGGTTTCTTCATACAATCTGATGCATAGCAGGGACTACACTGAAGAAAATAAGTGGCTTGTTTGCTTGTTTATACGTGTGAACCAGAGTCAAAGCAGTATAGTGATTAGAGTGCTGGGGCAGCATCAGAGAGATCTAGATTCAAATCCCCTGTTCACCATGGGAGCTCCAATGGGTGACCTTAGGTCAGTCACTCTCTCCTAGCCTAGGTTGTTGTGAGGATAAAATGGAGGAGGGGAGAGTGGTGTTGTAAGCTGCTTTGGGTCTCTGTGGAGAGAGAGGCAGGGTTCAAATATCTAAATAAAGAAATGCATTACTAATCTCTCCTTATATATAACTGAGTTTTCAGGTGACTCTTTTCTGAACATTCCACATGCTCCCATAGCCTTTGGCTCCCTGATCTGTCACTCCGACAGTGTGCCAATCCACTGGCTGCATTGCTGGAGTTCCGCCCACAGAAGAGGCAGCCAGCGTCTCAGCCCCAGTGTCGTGTGAGGTGCTGGGCAGGACAGACGCTCTGGTGGCTGGGGACTGAGAAGGCTGAGGCTTACATCGCCATTGGTCGCAATGGCTCTTCCTGTGCAGGCAGCAGCAGTTACTGCAAGCAGCCATTCAGGGGAGCTGGGTGTCAGCAGCCATGTGCGAGGCCTGGCCAAGCAACCCTTGGCACCTCAGGTCTCCCCTCTGCCGTAATGGATGAGCCCCCAGCCGAAGCAAAGCCCTTCCTTGCTGCTCCGAGCCAGGGAAATGAGGCCGAGCACTGGCCTGCCCCACCAGAGGGGACCACCCAGGAGGCACCGCTTGACCTGTTGGAGACCTGCAGCCTCCTGTCTCCACCTGCCACCCCTTCCCCCAGTGAAGATGTGCCACTGCTGTGGGTGCTCCCACAGCTGGCCCCATCCTCACCTACCACCCCACCCCCCTGCCACCCCAGTGAGTCAGCGCCGGGCAAATGAGGGCTGCCGTTTGGTGGGGAGGCTGAGATTGTTTTAGAGCCTGTTGTATTGAATCTACAATGGGCTTTGCTACTAGTCTTGAGATAATGCTGATAAAGCTAGCTATCCAAAAGTCAGGACAACTCTGTGACTGTATTCCTCACAACTTCTTGAGGCTGTGTTAATGGGCATATGGTAGAATGGGCCTGCTCTGGCCTGCAGGCCCTATTCTACCCTGCCCTGGGCTGCGGTCAGATGGGCAGTTTGGCCTGATATAGTTGCATTACCCTAATGGATTAAATGGGCTCGTTCGCACATCCACATCTGGCAGCTGCTCCCCAGTCATACTCACCCCATTGTATGACCAGTTGGATATGGAATAAATAGCCACCAGAGACAATCAGGTGCTTATGGATCCCCACACATTGTTCCTGTGTTTCTGGATTTCTGAACACCTCCGGTGCATGTGCAAACCAGTTCAGAAGTGTGAACCTTTAGTTCCAGTTTTGCCGTATTTTGTTTTAAAATGGTATAGCATGTGTTCATGTGCACACATGCACACCCAAGAAATGTTCTTTAAAAAGGTCAATGTTGTTATTTTCTAAAAAGAAAATAAGACCAAACCGTGCACTGTGTGGTTGATGTGCCACAGTAATCTGAATGGTCAACCATGAAAGAAGAGTGCAGTGAGGCTGGATCAGGATGGGAGACCGATCAAAAATCTCTATCACAAAATGCGCCAACCTGCCAGTCTGACTGCAGCCCTAGAGAGGCTTTTCTTTCTCTCTTGGGTAACCTGCTGCCACCACCTGACCTTTGTAAGGAATTGCCTTCTGGAAGGGTCAGGACTCCCAGCTTCCCATCAAAGATCTGGGGCTCTGCCTCTGTGTCTCCTGCTGCCCAACACCTGGTCCCCATGGGAACAATTTACTGCCTAGTGTGCTCTTGGAGGAATAGCTACTTGAAAACTGCCCACCTCCCCCCTGGCACTTCTTTTAAAATAGTCTGTCTGAGATGGTGGAGGTCTATGTGGTACAGAGAACCACTACCAGCATCAAAAGTTATAAAGTATTTATTAAAAAGAAAATGTTCAGAAGCGTACTTTTAGCACAGCACCAGACTGAGCAAAGGAAATGGGTAAAATGCAGTTCCTCTGTTCTTCTCTCTATACATGCCCTATCAGATGTTAAAATGTAGGGCAGGCTCCTAAAGCTTAGTAAGTTCATACTCATAGGATCACAGAGTTGGAAGGGGCCATATAGGCCATCTAGTCCAATCCCCTGCTCAACACAAGATCAGCTTAGCCCTAGAGCATCCCTGACAAGTTTTTGTCCAACTGCTGTTTAAAGACTGCCTAGATCTCTACCAAGTTTCCATTAACTTGAAGTTTCCTGTAACTCTCTGGGGCAGCACATGGTCAATGGCTGGCTCCTCCAGACCTCAGCTAAGAGTTCTGTCGGCCTTGATGGACCCAGCCCAAAAGAGACCTCTTCCTTGCTGCAAGGAGTTTTTATCTTCTCCCTTTCCCCTCCCACTGACCAGGTCAGGCCCAGTCAGAGAAGCTTTTCTGGAAGTCTCCAGAAATTTCCTTCCTGAAGCCTTTCTAGTATCTAATTCCTCCAAATCTCTGGTCCTTGCTTGGGGAAGGGGGAAAGCTTGACCCACCTGTTATCTCTCCTGCTGAATCGATTAGCATTTGTATGAAGGTGGGCTGAGGTATGTCTGGAAAGCAATTGAACTGACTCCCCCACCCGCCCCCGGCCTGTTCTCTATCCAGAGTGGGGACTACAATGGACTTTTAAAACTCAGAGTGATGGTTTTGCTCATTTCAAACCTCCAAAGGAAAAAAAAATGCATTTCTTCACAGAGCAGAACAAATTAGTTAAGAATGTCAAGAGTCTAAGAGAAACCATGAATCCTACCTATTGGCACCCCACTTATCTTTGCTATCTATGGAGTTTTGAGCCGTTCATTCGACCTTTAGAAGTTCATGATAGGTAGCATCTGATTTGACTTCCAAGGACTCATTTCCTCCCAACTTGAAGCCTCATGACGAAGTTCTGTGTTTACGGTATTATACCCAGCTAAAAATAGGCGCCAGCGTCTCTTGTTCTGAAGCCTAATACAACTGTAATTTTTACGGCAATTATGCCCTTACTTCCTGCTGATTGCAAAAAAAGTATCTAAATCTTGTAAACACAATAATTTTGATTTTAATTGCTACAGACTTAGAAAGATTCCACACACGGAAGGCAGAGCAGCTAATAAGTAAAGGTGCTTGATGCACAGGAAAGAAGGGCGAAAAGGTGGGAGCTGTTGTGACGGTCTCCTTTGACAGTGCTTAATCAGACAGTGCTTGAGGCACTGCTTAACAAGACAAAGTCGAATCTCCATTTTTAAGATCCAAATCCAGAGTTGAAGAGGCGGGAAGCCTTCGCTGTTGTTTCACACTCTCACCAAGATCTATAATCTCCTTAGTGGGAGTACCTGTTCAGCAGAGCTGAGTGTGTAGAAGTCCCTCCTTGGAGTATTAGAGGTAGGCCTAGTTGACACAGGCATGACCATCCCTTGATGAGTGCAACGTCAAGTGATGACTGCTGTGTTCCAATAGGCTATCAAAGATGTAACACCACTGGTGGCGCTTTCATCTCAGCTTGTGTCAAAGGCAACTCCTCCCAGCAGAGCGTTCAGTGGGGAAGGGAGAACCATGTGCCCTGCTTGGAGATCCTTGGAGGAAAAGCAGTGTTGGGGGATGCGTGTTCCGCCTCCCCCTGACAGGTGGCTGTCCTAGGATGGGGGGAAACTGTGTGGCAGAGTTCTACAGGCCAGGCAGACACTTCAAGGACTTGCCCATTGTCTTTTACACTGATGATGGGTGGGGGAATTGGGCAGGGGCTCTGTCAGCAGAAGCAGCCTGACCTTCTGGGTACCAGCCTATTGTGGGGCTGCAGAAACCCTTTAAACCCTCACTTGAGGCCCAGTGGGATGGTGGGGAGAGAAAGAGCAAAGAGTGTCACGGCTGGGCCAGAAGGTTCACAGCAAGTAAGAGACATTGTCAACAGTCCAAGTCAGCAGGGAGTTCAGTTCAAGCAAGAGAGGTGCAAACAAGTCCATGATTTAAGAGAGCAAGGAGAGTCAAGACGTGCCGGAGATCATAACCATAAATCAAACCTGAATCCAAAGGACAGGGCTGATACCGTAGTCCAAGAATGCCAAGGTCAGGGATGCCAGAATACAAAGCCAGGAGCAGACGGGAGTCAAAGTACAAGCCGGGTCAGATGCCGGAGAGACAAGTCAGTTCCGAGGGTTTGAGACGCAGAGTTTGGTCCTGCCCACGAAGTTGCCAGCACGATTTGCTCACAGCAGCTGGTCTCCTAAAGTAGCGTGCTGGCTTGTTAGCTCATTACCTGCAGTCCTGGCTCATGCTAGTACTCAGGACTCACAGATCGCGTTCCCCGTAGGCGTGCTATTTTTCTCCTGACTTTGAGTTCTTGCCGTCTCCGTTCACGCAGCCGACTTACAGGTGGGGGAGAGTCTGGAGGTGATAAACTTGGGCTGGACAGAGCCTGATCAGCTTCAGATGGGTCTAGCTGCAGGCTTGATTCCCCAAGACTTGCACCTTCTTCTGTTAAAGGAGCCAAGTCCACTGGGTCAGAGGCTGAGTCTGGAGCAGGCATGACAAAGAGCGGGATAGGCTGTTGGGTGGCAGGATAATCTCTGGGAGGCCAGGCCTGACCACTGACAACCCAGGCAGGGCTAAACGTCAGAGTGGGACCTTAAGAGGGAAGCTTCCAAGGCAGGTGAAGGCAATTGGCTCCAGCCTCTCATGGGATGAAGCCAATCACAAGATGCTAGACCTTAGCTCCTGACGCAGAAGGGAGTAAGAATGGGAAGGTGGAGAGAGGAGAAGAGGAAGACATCAGTGAATGTTAACCCCCCCCTCCCATATATGAGGCCTTCCGGTAACAAGGTGCTTAGATGTTGATCACAGCTGGGGTGGTGGGACCACCACCCACTCTCCCACAGGCAGGAGGAAAATGTACTGGATAGATGCATTTGGGTGATCGCGTGTGCTGATTGTGAGAATGTTTTCTAGGGAAAAGCATCATGTTTGAGGTGATGGGAAGCAGTGCCTGTAGAGTATGATCCATGATTGGCATGTTCACGCTTGCATATGTGATAATAATCAAATGTCAGCACATATATGTGTGTGAACTGTAATGAAATGTCTCTATAATGTAACAGAGGAGGAGGAGGAGGAGAGGTTAGATTTATACCCCGCCCTTCACTACCCAAAGGAGTCTCAGAGCGGCTTACAATCTCCTTTCCCTTCCCCTCTCCACAACAGACACCCTGTGAAGTAGGGTTGGCCAAGAGAGCTCTCTTGAGAACTGCTCCTGAGAGAACAGCTCTGAAAGAACTTGTGACTGACCCAAGGTCACACCAGCAGCTGCATGTGGAAGAGTAGGGAATCAAACCCGGTTCTCCCAGATTAGAGTCCGTGCTCCTAACTGCTGCACCAAACTGGCTCTCAAGTGAATCAGAAATTATTCTGCCTTGGGAACCACTGGTGATCCAGAGTGTACCTTCAACAAGTCAGTGAAAATGCTGAAAAACGAGAGAGAAATTCTGGGGAGCCCGAGATGTATTTGATGTTTTTACTGGATGCTGAAGACATTACCTACTGTTTGATCTAAACTGAAACTTGACAGCAGTGAGCACTGTAGAGGCAGCTTCAGAAAACCTCTGTGCTATGTACATGGTTTTCCCACATGTCCATATGGTTTATTGCATCATGGCCACCATAGCCTGCCGCCAGTAGAAAGATGGGACAGTTGCTGGGGACCACCTTCAGGTCTGAAGTGGCTGGACACCCGCAACAAGGACTCCTCTGGTGGCTGCCCTCAGTCCCAGAATGCCCTTCCCTCCCAACCAGAGGTTCTCAACCTTGTTCAACCTTACAAGCATTTGGGGGATTTGCCTCGGCGTTTAGTCACGCCGGCCACATGACCACAGAAATGTTTTCAGATAGCACTGGCTCTTCGGCCTTGGAAACGGAGATGAGCACCGCCCCCTAGAGTCGGATTCGACTGGCTTTCGAGCAAGGGAAACCTTGACCTTTACCTAAGTGGCTGGAACCACACAATGGCTGTGAGAGAGATAGGACCAATCTCATAAAGTTGGGGGGGGTACCAAATCAAGCTTTCTCATGTGATGGAGGAAGCTGCTTCTGAATGGCTGCTCTCTGCAGATGCCATAATGATGCCTACAGCGCTAAGGAGGTAGAGGGTGTCCCGGATCAGCTCTTGGCTTTGCTGTTTGGTTTCAGTCTCCAAAGAAGTGTGGGAGAGTTTATTCCCTGTGCAACACTCCACAAGCGGGCAGGTAGGCAGGCAGGAGACACATTGGTGGGCACCACACCGGGGATCACTACCTAACGGAATGACTTTGCCCGGCCCAATATGAAGTCTCATGGGCCTGGTGCTGTCGACATACCGCTGTTTTATTTTGTGTTCATTTTTATCTCTGCAGTTTCATTGCTCTTGAAACGTTGTTGCTGGTTTATTGTTGTTTATTGCAATCAGTGTTTACTGCTGCCGCACTTTTATATCGGACCATCTAATTGTTTTATCCCTACTGGATCTGGTGCCGATTTTATCTTCAGCTGTTATTGAGTTTTATTGATGGGCCTGGCTTGTGATTTTAAGCTAGCTGTAAACTGGCTCAGGATTTTTTTAAAAACAACATTGAGAGGCGCAGTATACAAAGTGTATGGCACGAATGAGCGAAGCTATGGTGGTCATGTCAACAGTGCCCTACATTCAATGCCTATTACAGTGCGTGTTGTATGGAGGGAGGGCAGCATGGAATAGCCTGGTCTCATTGGATCTTAGAAGCTAAGCTTGGATGGGTGACCACCAAAGAAGACTCTGCAGAGGAAGGCAATGGCAAACCACCTCTGCTTCTCACTCGCCTTGGAAGTCCCTTGCTGGTTGTGACTTGATGGCACTTATATACATATGATCCAGGTCCAACATCTGAATGGCAAAGCTCCACCCTTTTAAACGGGCAGTGGCAGCTTTGTCTTGAAGTGCTTCTGATGGGGCAAAGAAGCCCGGGGTGGCTTGGGTGGTAAGTCATCCTACTGAATTGCTTCCTTACCTCCTTATCTTTGGCACACTTTTTTGAAGCACTCAAGGGTTGTACTTGCTGTGAAATTGGCAGAAGACTTGCTTTGTGCAGGAGTAGGGATGGGCACGAACTGAACCACGTGGTTCGCAAACAGAACCAAACACATTTAAAGGGGCTGCACAAGAAAACCCGAAACAGCTGAGCGGCTGTTTTCGGGGCTTTCTGAAACCCCCATTTAAAGGGACTGCAGTTCCTTTCAATTGGGTTTGCTAGGGGCCACAAGCCACGAATCTGTTCGGTTCACCAGTGAACCGCCTGGTTCGGTGAACCACGAACTGAACCGAATTGCATTTTTTTTTGCCGTTTGTGTCCATCCCTACACAGGAGCAAAGCCCATTCGATACAAGGGGAATGGCTCATTTCATATTTATTCTGAAAATGGAAATCCAAACAGCAGTCTCTCGGCAGAGGTGAGCGCTAAGATCTCCGTGGCATTTTCTTGCAGCAGGTGGAACAGTGGTAATGACTCCGGAAAGGTCAAGCCTGGAGAAAAGACTTGTGTGTGAATATTGCGGTTTCCAGAGTGTGTGTTCGAAAGGACCCTCCGGGGTTCCATTTATATAATGACTTAAATCATTCCCCTATGGAGCAATACATTAGAATGACTTCTCTTCTACGCCATGATGATGGGGGATCCTGGGGAGTCGGGTTATTCTTACAGTGCAAACAGCTGGCACGTAGATTAGGTCAGCACAGGAAATGTAGGCCTAGTCGCAGGACAGGGCAGGTGTCCGTTTTGATTGTCAGCAGAGACAACGGCAGCAGAGGTCTGCAGCAACCCTCTTTCATTTGCCTTGGCAGGGCTTCCAATCTGGAGGTGCCAAGCCAGGAAACAGGCAAGCAGATGAGCGGGGACAGGTTCTCTGAGGACTGTTCGCCATTTAGTATTTACTGGTTTGCTTTATTTATAGGCCACCTCTCAGGGTGGATTGCAAAATTCAGCAGCATTATAGGAATGGTATAAAACATACAATAAGCATTGTAATAAGACCGGCTTGCAAAGCTAGAAAACAAGGCAATAAAACCGGGTAAGATGTGACATAATGAATGCAAGATAGAAATTAGAAAACAGTGCAGCGAACAAGAAATGTGTGCCGCGAACAGTTCCATAAACTACAGCCCTTGTCGAAGGGCAGCTCTGTGCAGAGTTACTCCAGCTGAAGCCCGTTTGATTGCAAGGAGCTCAAACTGGCCTAACTCTGTATTTTTTGTTCTTGTTGCCATCAAGTCACAGCTGACTTATGGGAACCCCGTAAGTTTTTCAAGGCAAAAGATGTTCAGAGGTGGTTTGTCGTTGCCTGCCTTCCCATCACAACCCTGGGGTCTCCCATCCAAATACTAGCCGGGGCTGACTCTGCTTCGCTTCTGAGATCTGACAAGATCAGGTTAGCCTGGGCTATCCAGGTCAGGGCTAACCCTGTATAGGACTGCACCATCCACCTGCATTTGAGCAATACTTTGCCAAGAAGTCAGGCCAGAGTCAGCAGCTTTTCAAGACAAGGTCACACCCTATTGGCCCCTTTTGTCACCTGACCTTTGTTGAGCTGGCAGCTTCAGTGCCGTAATTGGGCCATTAGTGGTGGGAGTGCCCAAAGACAACGTTGATTCTTGACATGAATGGAAGGTGTCGTACAAACCAAAGGGCCTAGTCAAATGCTAAGCCCGAGGCTTTGTCCAATCAGTATTTAGCAACAGATTTTAAAAGTTTTACAGTGCCGTTCTAAACAAAGTTGCACCCATCCAATCCCATTAATTTCAATGGTTTTAGAGGGGTGTCTCTCTGTTTAAGACGGTGCTGCTGTTAGATTCACTGACATGTTAAGCCAGGAACCTGTATCAATTTAGCAGAGTGCACAAACAGGCCGCAGTGGCTCAGAAGTGAAGTTGCTGAGCTGCAGATTGGAAGATCAGTAGCTTGGCAGTTCGAGACCCAAATGCTGCATGATGGAGGGAGCTCCCGTCTCTGGCCCCAGCTCCTGCCAACCTAGCAGTTTGAAAGCAAGAAACTGCAGGTAGATAAATAGGTACCGCATTGGTGGGAAGGTAACAGCGTTCCGGGTGCCTCAGCGGAAAACTCTTTGGACAGTACTGGCTCTTCGGCTTGGAAACGGAGATGAGCACCACCCTCTAGAGTTGAATTCAACTAGCTCCCAGAAGAGATCAGGGCCCTGCGGGACCTGATGCAGTTCTGCAAGGCCTGTAAGACGGAGCTCTTCTGCCAGGCTTTCGAATAGGAGCCGCCACCGGAGCCATCCATCACATTAACTAGCTGTGATGGACCCTGACTCAGCACAGCCCAGGCAAGATGGCGCAGGGCTCGGACCTGCCATCAGGCCGCCATCCGAAGTTATACCAGCGGAAGCTTTAATATGTAATAATTGTGTTTTATCTAGGAATGTATTTAAATTGATTTTATATGTTTTAATTGTAATATTTAGGCCTTGGGCCCATGGAAGCTGCCCTGAGCCCGTTCGCAGGGAGGGCGGGATATAAATCCAAAAAATAAAAAATAAATTAAAAAAATAATTTATCTTTGCTTTTTTACAAACAGGCTACACACAGCAGGACTTCTTTGTTCTGTATGTGCTAGCAAAGTTACAGAGTTACACAGAGCCACTTTTCAGTTTCAAAACTAATAGAGTTATTTATTTAGTGAACTCCATTCTAGACAGGATAGATGAAAGACAGAGATAGAATCTGTTCTAATTACCTGTACGGATGCAGATGGAGTTTGCATCCATGGTGCAAAGTTGGAGAACAAACATGCTCCTTCTTTGTGTGTGTGTGTGCGCGAGAGAGAAAAGTGAATGGAAGGAAGGAAGCAATTCCCTGAGAGTATCAGTCTACACATCAAAGGGACAGAGGCAGAAGAGTAAACAGGAAGAAAACTCACAGTTTGCCTGTCTGTCTTTCTGACTCTCTTGTAACCCCCCTCTGGAGGCTGAGGCTAAGAGACAGCATTTGGTCCTTCTCTTCCAACACTAAGTTGATTGATCATCTACATTTCAACTGGTTGATCAATCAAATTTAAATTCAGTTTCTTCATTACTGAAATGTCAAATGTTTTATTTTAAATTCCCTACTTAAATTCCCTATTACAGTAACACACCAGATTCAAAGTAGTCTCAAAAATTAAATACGTGATCCCTCAAATCTAAGCCTCACTGTACAACTGTCACTTTTGGGTAGAGTATCTGTGATTAAGATGAATGTTTTACCTAGAATGTTATTCTTGTTTCACACAATTCCCATTTTGACAACAGATGTGCCATTTAAACAATGGCAGAGATATCTAGATTTGTATGGCAAGGGGGAAAAAACCCAAGAGTTAAATATGAAATATTACAAGATGCAAAAGAAAGAGGTGGCTTGGATTTGCTGCAAGGGCGTAGACTTTCCAATTTCCCGGGGGGGGGGGGACTGGGGCTGGGCCAGAGACATTACTGGCCATTGTCTCCAGGGGAGGCTCAGGATGTCCTGGAAAAGTTCGGGGGGGGGGGACCTCCAGCTTCCCAGCCCCCCTGAAGTTGACACCTATGGTTTGCTGGATGTGAAACTGTATTTCGCTGCCTCCTGTTTAGGATGAATGAAAGACTGGATTTCATTAAAACAAACCATAAGATTATTAGAGTTAGAAGGACACAGTCTGAGATTTGGATGTATGACAAAGCTAAAGATATCTGATGTATGACAAAGCTAAAGCTAATGCAGAATTCAATAATCATTATATTAGACATGCCATTCTGAGAATATGGAATAAGTATAAATCTAGTTTCTGTCCGAAAATACCATTGTGGTTATCACCACAAGGAGCACATTTTAGAAAAGAAATGATGGGTTCACATTAATGGTTTATGTATTGTGATGTGTTAGAATTGCAACAAGGTGAATACAAATTAAAATCTAGAGAAGACTTAATAATCAAAGGCCACATTTGCCGCTGGTCTATGTATTTACAAAACTTGGAAAGGTTCAAAGCTGACAAAAGGTATCATGATTTTGAGCAATCAAAGTCTGAACTTGAAATAGAGTTATGTACAAAGGATGACCATGTTATTGCTAAAATGTATAAACTCTTATTGAAATTTGAAACTAGGGAAGAACAAGAATGTATGGGAAAATGGGCTAAAAACTTTGGCCATGCCATATGTATTGAACCATGGGAACGTATGTGGACAGAGGGTTTGAAATTTACTTTAAGCTCTAATCTTAAAGAGAATGTTTATAAAATGGTATATATCGCCAGAGAAATTGTCTTGAACGTACAATGGTACTTCTAGTTTATGATGGAAATGTAATCATCACATGTGATGGACTTGTAAGAAAGCCAAAAAAATTGGAAATAAATACAAATATTAATACAAAAGATATTAAAGACTAATATTCAGTTGAAACCAGAGTCCCTTTTGTTAGGACTAACAGACAATTGGTTGGAAAGAAGCCATGGAACTTTATGTCTATATATGACTACGACAGCAAGAATATTATACACACAGAAATGGAAGGCTGTGATCACACACACTAGTTAATCCACTTTCAGTACACTTTTGAATTGGATTTTGCCAGTTCACACAGTAAAAATCCAGTTGGAACGTGGATTAAAAGAAGATTGAAAGTGGATTATTTAGTGTGTGCGATCGCAGCCGAAGTGTCTGACAACACCTACAATAGAAGTATGGTTGGAGAAGATGTTGGACCTTGCAGCAATAACTAAACTTACTGTGTTGGTTAGGGAAAAGACAATCAGTTCATTTATTACAGACTGGAAACCCCTTATAGACTTTTTGTAGGAAGAAGACAATAATTACTTGATTAGTTGTGATTTTGATGATTAAGATTAAGATAACAAAAAAGAGATATTTATGCTATATATAGAGAAAAGAAGACATTTGTAATCAAGCATATTTGTTGCAGAGAAAATCAGAAGCTTTCTTCTAGTTTATGTATGTTCTTCCTTTTTCTTTTCTTTCTTTTATTTTCTCAATAAAAACTAAAATTGACACCACCACCACCACCAACAAAAACAACTCTAAGCCTCTCTGATTAAATCTGGCTGCACTGATTAAAGTTCAATTATTTCAATCTACCCTTCCTCCAAAGAACTGAGGGTGGGGCATAAAAGACTCTTTACTTTTCCATGTTACCTTCACAACAGCCCTATGAGGTAGGTTAAGCTACGTGACTGAGCCAGTAACCAATCCAAGGTTTCATGGCTGAATGGGACTTGGAACCCTGTCCTAGTCTGGCGCTCAAACCATTACACCACACTGTCTCTCTGCTGATGAAGCATGAAGGATTAGTGTTTAGCTCTTGTAATGAAGATCAACTCAGTGAAGACAAAAGCCTTCCTTCTAGGTTTGTGGGGCACCACAAAATTGTGCAGGAGAAATTCCTGCTGGATTGTGTCCCGTTAGGTCTCTTCTTTGCCCTTAACATTGCTCGGTATGTCTTCCCCTTTTCAAGGCAGCCTCTGCCTTAGCCTGATGAGAGAACAGGAGCAAAGAATGTGCTCGCGCGACGGAAACCTCTGCCATGGATTCCTCAGCATGCCTTCTGGGGCTCTTGCTTCATTTCACTTTGAGCCCTTGAGGTGCACTCAGGCCAACAGTATTTTTTGAGCAACCTGCTACAGAAAGCCACGCAATGAGAGAATTCAAGTCCATGATGCATCCTGTAATCTGTCATTGTACATGCTTTTGTGTAAGGACAGGGGGAAAACAGGATGTTGAATCAGTAGCAGAAGTGGAAAATCTTACTTGTACTTACTGTCGAGTCTGGCCCTGCAGTCATCTGTTTTAACTAGGATGGTTTCAGCATCACTGTCTTTCCCATCTTGGACCATTGCCTTCTTTTGTCAGGGTCCCACAGCAATCAGTCCTAACGACGTTCCGTAATCAGGATCTAGTTTATTGAGATCAGTAAGGGCAGGTCATCCGAAATGACTTTCAGGGCAGGAGCAGGGTAGTTATACAGAATTCAAAGAGAACCCCCTGATGGATGAGAGCCAATCATAAAAAGCAAGCGAGCGCGCCTAAACTAATGAATATAGGTTCCCAGAGGAATGAGAAGAACTAGGCACCAAGGTCAGAGCTAGGCAAGGCGATAAGACACGCAGCGAGAAACAAAACCTAAAATTCCAAGAGATACAGGTATTCACCCAGTCGCTACCATCCTTCCCTCCTTCACAATGGCAGCATAGCTGACACTTTAAGAAGAGGGGAAGAAATATCATATACCAAAGGCAGAACAAAGTTTGAGTCCAGCGGCACCTTTAAGACCAATGAAGTTTAACTCTGCATATAAGTTTTTGTGTGCATGCACACTTCTTCAGATACATTGAAACAGACTCCCTCAAACCTTACATATAGGTGGTGGTGGGGGTTTAGTTGCCAGGAAGGGCTAGTTAGCTGAATTGCTTTAATTTAAAGTTAGCAATTGGCAAAATACCGGGTTCTTGCCAACTATACCAGGGTCCCACCCCTCCCAGGAGTTCTCCAGGAAAAAGGCACGTGAGGCAGATGGCAAATTCAATGCAGTTTACTGGATGATGTTGTTCAAGCACACAAAAACAGAATCACACACACAAACACACAGACCTAAGGAAACTTAGATGGATCAAGCACAGTTGCATTAGCAGGAGTTTCGTTGTTTGGGTAATACTGTACCTGTCCTGAAGAGGAGTTGTCCACTCGAAGGAAGAATTGGATGGGGAAAGAAAAATAGAAAAATGGGGCATGTGACTCAAACCGGCAAGACCGCGTGGTCTCTCTGGTCACGAATCCAGAGATTTAAAGATGGAGGCAAGGGTATTTGGATAGGAAGCTGGACATAAGGGGTGGCAAAGCAGATAGGGGACAATGGCTCAAGAGACCGATTGCCTGCTGTGCAGGGTCTTTTATTAGGTGGTCTTGAGGGGCGGGCAGCGCTAACCACATCCCACTAACACACCTACTAGGCAGTCCGTCCCTTCTGACCCTACCATAGATTAAAGGTGACAAAGGAGGCGAGGCCGGGGAGTGGTCAATATTGTGAAACTAAAACTGAACAGGAACTTGACACCTGGGCACTCCTGTGATGAGTCACTGGATTGCCTCTATTGTCCATTGATGGCCCTAGCTGGCTGGCTGATGGCCCGACCATTAGTTGCCGGGTAACCTTGTTAGCATAATCCGTGCAGGTATGTTGGAGGGGGCAGGGGTTGACCAGCGTGGTGTGACAGAAAGAAACCTCATGGCAGAAGGAGTCTTTGTCTCTGTCTTGGTGAACTATCGAGGTTGCCAGCCCCCAGGACTGGACTGGAGCTTCTCCCAGCAATGGAGAATGCCCGTAGTCCTTACAGCATAGCAACCCAAGTTCAAGTTTATGAATATTACAATCCATAAGAGCACTAGAAGTGCCTTGCTGGCCAACAAGTTAGAGTCAAGATGCATAAGCAACTGAGCGAGAGGTGTAGCTAAGTTTGGATTTAAGCAGTTGATAAGACCTCTGAATAACTGTAAATTAGCCCTTCCTGGCAACTACTCCCCACCTATATGTAACAGTCTGTTTCAATGTATCTGAAGAAGTGTGCATGCACACAAAAGCATATATGCAGAATTAAACTTTTGTTGGTCTTAAAGGTGCCACTGGACTTAGGTCAAATCTACATCTGACTTTCCCGCTGGAATCATTCTAGTTTCAAAAACCCCCATCTATACCTGTTTCTAGTTTCAAACCATACTTGTTCTAGCTTAAAAATCACTGTCTGCATTTGTTAATTGCCCTCTTGTGGTCAAGCTAGCATGACACTGCTTTAAACAGATCCTGTTGCTGACTGCTCTTCAGACCCAGAGAAAAAAAACCAAAGTGAAATTTGAAACCAGTGTGAAATGAGTGTAGGAAAAGAACAGCAGTCAAACTACTTCAGAGGGGAGGTGCAGATTTGGCCTAAAACTTTGTCCAGTTGCTTCAGACTAACATGGCCACCCACCTGAACCTATATTCTAAGCATATACAGAGTGCCTTTCCTTCACTACTAATTAATTGCAGATTTTTCTCTGCATGCACTGGCAGCCCCCAGCCCCATGTATGCACCTTTTTGAGCATGGGTCTTGATACCTCTATGGTGGTTCCCATATTGGTCTGGCTATGCACAAAGATCATTGCCCATGTCAACTGGTTTTGCGGGGGATGGATGTACCACTCAAGTGACAGAGCTTTGCTTCCTTGGTTTGTAAACGCATTTGGAAGCTGCCTTGAAAGGCAGCAGCGCATTTTTAAAAGGGGAGGTCTCTTCAAAACCTTTGCATTTCTGCAGTAGTGGTCTCTAATATGGGCAGCCCTGGGATTTCTCCTGTATGGCTTGATATTTATCTATCTATTAAGGGATTCACTGGAAGCAGTGATCCCCAATGTGGTGCCCACCAAAGCGTTTCCCAGCATCCACTTCCATCTGTTCCAAAGAGCTACCCTGGCTTTCTTGTCCCTCATTGCTGCAGTAGGTACTTCATGAGAGCCCAGGAGCAGGGGTCCGTTGGGGCCGGAGTGAGGGGGAGCGAAGCTCCGCCAGCTCAGGAGTTGCCGAATTGCCACTGAAATTTGATGGCAACTTTAAAAGCCACTGGAGGGAAGGAAATTTGAGGGAGAGGCTCCAAACTTGCAGGGTAGCTGCTGGGGCCTCTTCTCGAAATACCCACCAAGTTTCAAGAAGATTGGACCAGGGGGTCCAATTCTATGGGCCCCCAAACAGGTTGCCCCCATTCCCTCCATTGTTTTCTATGGTAGGAAAAAAGTTAACATTTTTTCCCTCCATAGAGAACAATGGAGGGGATGGGACAATCTGTTTGGGGGCCCATAGAATTGGACCCCGTGGTTCAACCCTCTTGAAACTTAGTGGGTATTTCGAGGAGAGGCCCCAGCAGCTACCCTGCAAGTTTGGAGCCTCTCCCTCAAACCCCCTTTCCTCCAACCCCTCATATACCCTATGAGTTTTTGCCATTGATTTCAACGGCCCATAGGATATAATGGGGCTGAAACTGACATTCCCTTTCTGACACACTTCCGGTGATGTCAGGGGACGTGGCATATGCTAATGAGGTATGCTAATGAGTTATGCTAATGAGCTCCTGCACCTCTTTTTCTACGAAAGGACCCATGCCCAGGAGGCATCACCTTCGAGTCCGCAAGAAGCACACATTCATAAGCAGCTGCCTGCATGTTGTGCAGCAGTTAAGGCATGGAGACAACACAAGGCAGGAGTCTCAAAACAAGGTTTTATTCTTCTGTCCTTCTTACAGCTGCTGCTCTACTTTCCCCTCCGTCTTTCCCCTCCTACTCTTCCCTTTGGTATCGAGGGGACTGGTCTGTCCAGCAACAGACTGCGATCACGCACAGTTTTTGGCACTGTAGTAGTGTTACCTGAGTGGAATAAATGGGCCCCTCCAGACAAGGACATCTGCCTCCCATGCCACAGTCATCAGCAGCCCATGCTATTCTGCAGTGGAAGTGGAATTAACGGATACAGGGGAAGGACCGGTATAAATGGATTGTTTGCAGTTCCCTCTGGGTTTTCCGACATCTGAACTCTCCTGCAGCGAAAGGAACTCGGAAGGGATGTCTGAACTGGCAGATCTGTTTCTGTCGCTGGGATTTTTTTAGTTGCTGCCCATATGCACATCCATCTGCCTGCATTTAAATAAACCCCACCATTACAGCTTGTCCCATGGTTGAAGCGCAACAGTAATGTGGATGCTTCCCCCATGGGATGGCCGCGTGGGTAACCTGCCACAGGGTGTGTGGCCTGGATGAAATGCTCCGCTACACTTTGAACCGATACAATTTGAAGCGCCACCATCCCACGCCAAGCTGCCAGTGTAACTGCAGCCTTAGCCTGAAACTTCTAACACTTTATGATTGACCCATGGCAGACGTTTTGTGATTGTCTATGCCCACCATGGCAGCCGTTTTTGGCAGTGCCTGCTACCAGTTTTCAAAATTCAAAGTATCCCACCACAGGTAAATGTAAAGGTTTCCCTTGCTCAAAAGCCAGACGAATCTGACTCAAGGGGCCATGTTCATCTCCATTTCCGAGCCAAAGAGCCAGCGCTGTCCAAGGATTTCTCCATGGTCATGTGGCTGGCATGACTAGATGCTGAACATGGAACGCTGTTACCTTCCCACCGAAGCGGTACCTATTTATCAACTTGCAATTTCTTGCTTTCAAACTGCTAGGTTGGCAGGAGCTGGGGCCAGAGACGGGAGCTCACTCCGTTATGCGGCGCTTGGGTCTCGAACTGCCAAGCCGACCATCCAGTCTGCAGCTCAGCGTCTTAACCTCTGAGCCACTGCAGCCCCTACAAGGCTACTATAAATAGTTTTAAAAGGTTGGTGACTCCTGCTTCCAGGTATTTATTACCCACACTCTTCAAACCTGTATACCTCAGCTGGACATGCAACAACACCACTGGATCAGTTCCTGTAAGGAAAACAGCACAGAAAAGAAGCTGAAGCCCCCCCTCCACCCAATGCCACAGTTCCAGTCCAATATGGGGACCCTGCACACCAGTTCTGTAGAAAGAAAGAAACACTTGGGAGTTCACGCACAAAAATCCCACCACCCCATCTGGTTTTGCCCTCAGCCTATCGATTCTCAAGCCAGCTAACCAGTGTTCCCTCTAAGCTGAGCTTAGTGTGAGCTAGCTCACAGTTTTTTTAGCCTCCGGCTCACCTGTTTTTGTCTTAGCTCGTGAAGGACGGCTCCAGAGCAAACTCATTTATGCAGTAGCCAAATTGCTTGCTCACAGCTTTAATGCCAGTCGCTCACAAAGTAGAATTTTCGCTCGCAAGGCTCCACAGCTTAGAGGGAGCTAACATGCACAAGATATCATCAACACAACATTAAAACGTTAACTTCTGGCAATAAAGACAGCAATACGGAGAAGAACCCAATGGCATCTAAATGTTTAAAACCCGTTAACAATACATGCTGGCATAACAGTAAAAAAAAAAGTTTCTTTTATGAACAGCAAAAATTTAAAAGCAACATGAATCTTGAACGGTTCAGAGGGTGGCCCTGTTGGTCTGCAGTGGAACACCTAGAACAACACTCCCTCTAAACCGGGGAGTCTGGTGAGCAAAAATGCTACCTTGTGAGCTGCTGGCAAATGTGTGAGCGGGAGGCTAAAAAACTGTGAGCTCGCTCACACCAACTGTTATGTCTTGACCCGGTGGCCACGCGCTGACTTTACCACCAGAGAACAATCGGGAACTCGGATCCTGGAAGGAACTTATCAACTAGGAGCCACACTGTAAATAGCCTGTCATGGGGAGTGGGTGTGTACTGGGTGTGTTTCGGCACAGGGATAAAAAGGGAGTGGACCCTGCCAATGCTCCCTCTAAGCTATGGAATCTGGAGAAAAAATTGTACTTTGTGAGCTACTGGCATTAAAGTTGTGAGCAAGAGATTTGGCTACTGTATAAATTAGTTTGCTCTGGAGCCATCCTTCCTGAGCTAAGACAAAAAGGTGTGAACTGGAGACTAAAAAACTGTGAGCTAGCTCACACTAACTCCGCTTAGGCTGCGGTCACATGGCCCCTTTAAATCTGGGAGCCCTCCCGGATTAAAGGGGCCACATTTTTTTACCTCGTAGACATCCCAACCCCTGCGGCAGCCAGCGGCGGCAGGTGGAGGAGGAGGCAGCGGCGGAAGAAGCGGTGAAGGAGGAGGCGGCAGAAGAAGCGGTGAAGGAGGAGGCGGCGGAAGAAGTGGTGAAGGAGGAGGAGGAGATGGTAGAAGAAGCAGTGGCAGCAGAAGCAGCAGCAAAGGACCCGCCAGCCACCTGGTAAGTTTGGGGGTCCCCCCCCTTTTACACTTGGGTGCTTGAGTGGCCAAGCGCCCAAGTGTAAAAGGGGGGGGGGAAATGGCAGGGGGGGCCCATCTGGACAGCCCCGCTCTCGCAATGATTGCGAGAGAGGGCTGGCCAGATGGCTCAAATGCGGGTTCCTCCCGCAACACCCGGGAAAACTGTTGATTTTCCCAGGGTCGGAAAATGCGGGACGAACCCACATTTGAGCCCGCTTCAGTGCGGGACTTGCTGCGGCCCGTGTAGTCGCCCCCTTTAAATGCGGGAGGAAGCAGCTCTTCCTCCTTATTAAAGGGCCATGTGCTCACACCCTTAGAGGGAACACTGGATGGACCCTGCTATGTGTGTCTTATATTCCGGCAATAAACTATGAGTTGATCACTAAACGCGTGTCGAACCCAGTATATTTCACTAACTCAGCCTAGAGGGAACGCTAACCTAGAGTCAAGTCCAGTCGCCTCTTGAAGAACAACAAGGACTTTGGGGTATAAGCTTTTGGTCCTTTCCACACTAGACCTTAAATCTGGGTTCAACCCCGTTCCCGAATTTACATTCTACACCACACTCGAGTTCACCCTTGTAATTTTCTCGGGGTATTTTTTGTTCCCACATTACATTGAGGTCACCCTGGTTTCACCCCACACTTGCCCTGGGATAAACGGATGCTGTTATAAGCAGGGAAAAATGCAAGGTATTGTGTCGCGCGTTGAACTCTCTGATAAAACCAGGGATGAGATCCAAGTGCGGAAAGGACCTTTTTTGAGAGCCACAGCTTCCTTGATCAGATGAACGCTGGAATAATCTGTTCACAGGAGAAAACCAGTAGAGAAGATGCAAAGCTTTTTTAAAAACTGCGACGTCTGTATAAAAGCAGGATTCGAGTGTTGACTTAACCATCTGTTGTCTGTCATGAAAACTGAGAGCTCACAGAGTTCCTAGATGGCCTCCCATCCAAGAACTGACAAGGAACAAGTGTGCGTAGTTTTGCTATGGCTTGGTGCATTTTATGCTTCCAGACATTCCCAGAAATCACAGAAGTCTTAACAAGCAGATCAACAACGGTCGATGAGCCTTACTTTCCATCTAGTGCCCATGCAGCACTGCTAGAGAGTGTTTGCTGCATTTTAATGTGCACTCTCAGTGTGTGTGGATGACAGTGTCGAGTGAACAAACTGTGCACTCTAGCATATCCCCCACAATCACCTGCGATACACAGCAGCTTCCTGGCAGGTGTTGAGCAGTGAGAGCCAGTTTGGTGTAGTGGTTAAGTGCGCGGACTCTAATCTGGGAGAACCGGGTTTGATTCCCCACGCCTCCACTTGCACCTGGCTGGATGACCTTGGGCAAGCCGTAGCTCTGGCCCAGCTGTTCTTAAAAAAGAGCAGCTTCTGTCAGAGCTCTCTCAGCCCCACCTACCTCACAGGGTGTCTGTTGTGGGGAGGGGAAGGGAAAGGAGATTGTAAGCCGCTCTGAGACTCCAAGTGAGTGAAGGGCGGGATATAAATCCAATCTCTTCTTCTTCTTCAGTTTTTCGGTGGGCAAGTCAATGCGGACAGTATTCCTTGAATGCAGAACATTTGAAAATCACTGACTTATGGCGGATTTTGATGTGTTTTATGATTGCCCTTTTAATGGTTTGACTTTATCTTGTCTTTGATATGTTTATTGGGTTTTAGCATATTGCTGTTTTAATCATTTTATGTTGCAAGCAGCCTCAAATATAGTTATAGAGAGAGAGAATGGCAGAATGTAAAGTAAACATATGCTCCCGCATCAGGTCTAAAGACTGTGCAAGTACCTGCCCCTTATGACCAATGAAAAGAGCATCCATTGTCACAGACAGCGGGAGATGGTGTACTGCACTCCAGATGTTTAGGGTTGCCAATTAGCCTGGAGGGAAATGACCTGTTACTTTAACAGGAGCTAAATGGGGTATTACTTACTAGGTGATGTTACCTAGCCCCATGTCACTGAAAAGCTTCAGCTAACCATTTCCACACACTGAGAGGCAGTTTGGTGTAGTGGTTAAGAGTGCGGACTCTAATCTGGGAGAACCGGGTTTGATTCCCCACTCCTCCACGTGCAGCTGCTGGTGTGACCTGGGGGTCAGTTACAGGTTCTTTCAGAGCTGTTCTCCCAAGGGCAGTTCTCGAGAGAGCTCTCTCAGCCCCACCTGCCTCAGGGTGTCTGTTGTGGGGAAGGGAAGGGAAAGGCACTTGTAAGCCACTCCAAAACTCCTTTGTGTCGTGAAGGGTGGGGTATTTATTTATTTATTTATTTGGATTTACTAGGCCGCCCTTCCCTACAAGTAGGGCTCAGGGCGGTTTACAACAGGATAATATACAATTTCAGATTAAAATAAATTAAAACAAACCAATTAATACCAATGTATAAAACAACTTCATCAAGATGGCAAAAATACAGCATATGTAAAATGGCGGAGAAAGTTCCAGCCTCCCAGCCTCCCGGGGGGGAGGGGTTACAAGGGATGGGGACTTGTGTGCGAGTGCCAAAGACTACCCCCATTGCTATCCTCAACCGAAGGCCCAGCAGAACATCTCTGCCTTGCATGCCCTGTGGAATGGTAACAACTCCTGCAGGGCATGGATGTCTTCCGGCAGAGCATTCTACCAGGTGGGGGCCAGGGCTGAAAACTCTTCTTCTTCTTCTTCTTCAGACAAGACATTTTTCTCCAAGCCAGTTGGCAACTGTCCATGCAATTTGCTATAGCAGATCATGGGGAAACATCTGCCACTGCGAAGTACCTGAAATCTAGGGCTTTGAATTCTGTATATTATTGGGTGCCTTCCTTCGTAATCAGGTACTGGTTGGAAAGAAAGGTAAATGAGATTTTTTTTTAGTTGCGCAAGTCATCAAAATGAGGGGAGAAATTGTATTGATCTTTGTCTCAGGACCCAATTACCTGCATTAGGTGTCTTTTATTATGAGAAATACTGAGAATGGTGCTTAATCGCTAGGCATTGATTTGCAGGAAACTGTACGTGTACAACCAGAGCCCGTAAGCAAGGATACTTAGGAAGTGATTTATTTTTTAATATGAGCTGTCCATGGACAGCTCATAAAAACTATCTTATTATCTAAAAATTGGAGACATAAATGTAAGGAGGCTCCCCAAACCTTGATTTTAGTGTTTCAGCATCTTGTTTCCATATATGCATCGGCTGCAATTGCACATACTAAATAATCCACATTCAATCCACTTTCAGTCCACTTTCGAATTGGATTTTGCCAGTTCACTGAGGGTGATTCTGCATCTGGTTTGTAATCTACTCTCTCCGCTGTGGAGAGAGGCGGGGAGAAAGAGGGGACATCAAAGGAATCCATGTCAAGTAGTTTGCGTATTGTCCATGGTGGATTGGTGGCAGGGTGGAGCAAATGGTCAGGCACCAAACCACATCCAAATAACCCAGGGAGACGCCATGGTGAGCAAGGAGTCACCACTAGATGGCAATAAAATGATGCAGAAGCTCAAAAGTGGACCGATGCACAAGGAGACCGGGAGCGGCATGCAATGCAGAATGAAATTATAGTTCTGACATGGGTTTGGAGATACAATGGTGGTAAAGACAAGTGCAGAATCTCCCACAGTAAAATACAGTTGGAAAGTGGATTGAAAGTGGATTATTTAGTAGGTGTGATTGCAGCCATCATCTCCTCTGACTTTTCCCTCTGTGGAACCTACCCTCACATCCTACAGACTCACATATGCACAACTTAGAAAATGTTTTCTGCAGTCCTATACCTTGCAGGAGGAAATATTTTTATTCAAAGTGTGGATTTTACCCTGGAGTACAATTTTGGGAACACCTGTATTCCGGGCTATTTTAGGAGGCCTGTATCCTCTCTCCGTAACGTCTCGGAGTGATATGACATCATCACGGAGTGACATGGCATTATCGCGTTGCGGTTTCCCCTGCTTTCACTCTAGTTCAGGGGTGGCCAAACTTGTTTAACGTAAGAGCCACATAGAATAAACATCAGATGTTTGAGAGCCACAAGACATGAACAAACATTATGTGTTTTTATTGGGAAATATGCAGATTTGCCTCTTATCAACATTAAATGTGACTGCCAAAAATAATAACAAAAGGGGTAAAAGCAGATATTGATAATGATATTAATTTGTCCAATGATATTTGTTATCTAATGATATTTAGCTTCCCCAGCTGCCCTGCCAGGAGCCACATAATATGTGTGAAAGAGCCGCATACGGCTCCCGAGCCACAGGTTGGCCACCCCTGCTCTAGTTCATGGGCTTCTGTTTGTTAGGAGGAGGGGAAATTATACCCTAATGATGTTACATCATATGTTGAGCTTACCTAGACATGATAGAAGAAGAAGAAGAAGAAGAGATTGGATTTATACCCCGCCCTCCACTCCCCAAGGGAGTCTCAGAGCGGTTTACAAACTCCTTTTCCCTTCCCCTCCCCACAACAGACACCCTGTGAGGTAGGTGGGGCTGAGAGAGCTCTTTCCCCAGCTGTCCTTGAGGGAACAGCTGGTACAGAGCTATGGCTTGCCCAAGGCCATCCAGCCAGGTGCAAGTGGAGGAGTGGGGAATCAAACCCGGTTCTCCCAGATTAGAGTCCGCACACTTAACCACTACACCAAACTGGCTCTCTAGGAGAGAGGGGAAGAGGGGAACACAGGGCTGTTGTTTTTCTGGTGCTGGTGGAACATCTAATTGTAGTCGTACTAATTCTATGTTACATGCATAACTCAGTGATCCACTGGAGGTACGGATCAGATCCTTCTATCTCTTTGGATTTATTTTAATGGTAGCCGTAGGATGTATTGGGAGCAGACCATCATTCTGGAGGAGGAGAAGTTGACATGGGAACAGAAGAGTGAGAGGAACATCAGTGCTGCCAGCTGTAATGCCTGAGCTGTGCTTTTTTCAGCTTTTCCTGTCTCCGGGTATAAACATAAATCAGGCTTATAGCCAGGATGTTTGAAGCAATTTTTTTTTTCTGGTAGGGCTGCCATTATTTACCATAATGAAGGGTGGTGGTGCACACCCATCTCCCTCCCCCTCCCCTCCTGAGAGAGAACAGAGAAGAGGAGATTGGATTTATGCACCACCCTTCACTACCCGAAAGTGCCTCAGAGCGGCTTACAACCTCCTCCCCCTCCCCCTCCCCACAACAGACACCCTGTGAGGTAGGTGAGGCTGCGAGAGCTCTCTAGAGAACTGCCCTTGAGAGAATAGCTCTGAAAGAACTTATGGTTGACCCAAGGTCACACCAGCAGCTGCATGTGGAGGAGTGGGAAACCAAACCCGGTTCTCCCAGATTACAGTCTGCGCTCCTAACCACTACACCAAACTGCAGGATTTAAAGGGCCCTTCAGCTGCTCAGTGGGGAGCCCATGGCCCACCGGTCAGTTGGAGGGCCCTTTAAATGCTTTTGGGGAGAAGCGGGGGGGATTTAAAAAGTAGGGGCCCTTTAAGGAAGGAGGTGGAGCCCCCAATATCCCCACCATAGCTACGGGCCAGACACAGATGTGTCCAGAGGTATGAGTCCTTGTGTTAGCCAAATTGCCTTATTTCTTAATAAATATGGGGAATTGGAATATTAAATGGCAATGGCTGAATAAAGGGAGCGATAACCTGTGTATACCGGAGTCCAATTTATCTAGATCCCCAGAAATAGACAGGGAGACTAGGTCTTAAATAAAATGGTTTCTTTACTGAATGATTTCACACACACACACAATAAAAACAATCATATACTCAAACAATACAGAGCTAGGAATTTAGAGAGCCAGTTTGGTGTAGTGGTTAAGTGCGCGGACTCTAATCTGGGAGAACCGGGTTTGATTCCCCACTCCTCCACTTGCACCTGACTGGATGACCTTGGGCAAGCCATAGCTCTGTACCAGCTGTTCTCTCAAGGACAGCTTGGGAAAGAGCTCTCTCAGCCCCACCTACCTCACAGGGTGTCTGTTGTGGGGAGGGGAAGGGAAAGGAGTTTGTAAGCCGCTCTGAGACTCCAAGTGAGTGGAGGGCGGGGTATAAATCCAATCTCTTCTTCTCTCTCTTCTCTAGATAGAAAAGTACAGAGACTGTCACATTAACAGGAATATATTGATGAGGGGTGATACGTTACCTGTCCAATGCAGTGAGTTGATTCTGCAGTGAAAAATCGGGAAAGTACTAGGGAAGGGGTCGTGTGTTGACCAGCAGCACATGGGGTAGTCTCCAGACAGCACTAAGACTGAAGTCAGCAAGGTAGGGTGGGGACAGGTAGGTAGAGGCAAGAGAGAGAGCAATGGGCAGATGCTTTTCTTATATACCCTAGACTGACTGGGAGGGAGATGTTTTGTCAGTCATGTAGTCCCCTAGCAATTCTAGAAAAATCCAGTTACTAATGGTCAGGAGATGACTGGGAGAATGGGATTAATGGTTGGGCAATTGACATATTTCCTAATAGTGACACCTTTCGGAATGCAGGGATTAAGACAAAGGAGAAAAAAAAGACAGTCATTCAAGGTGCTTGGCTAGTCATTAGAGTCAACGATCCAACTATCTGCAGCTGCGTTATCTTGATGGGTGGTGGGTGTGCTTGGCAGCTGAGTTAATCTTGTCATGGTCAAGTTCTATTGTTTGACTTGAGGAAGAGTACGTGCAGTTTCGGGTGATGCTGCTAGGAGATGGGGGGATGCCTGCATGAAGGAGAAGAGGCTTGTCCATGGCATTTGTGCAGGAATGTCCAGGCTGCCTTGGCAAAACATGGCTTCTCTGGAAGTCTGGCTGCTGGCTCCATGCGGCTGCGATGTCAGGGAGGCTGGCATGCCATCTACCTGGGTCTGCAGTAACCTTGGAGAGGCAGGGATGGATGGCATCGGGTGTTCCATGGGTCCACATCTGGTCTAACATGCTGCTTCAGTGCAAGACTTCCCTTGGCTGGGCACATGTCTTCTGTCCAGTATGTTGGCTCTGTCTCATGGTCCCCATTCAGTCCATTTTCCCTGGCACTCTCATTGTACAGTCCAGCTCAGAGTCACATTTCATGCCCATACTTTATAAGATGCTTGCAGGGTGACACTTGGGTGCCAACAGAAGGCCAGTGGGGTTTTGGCCCTTAGCCTGTGGCTCAGTCCTTTGAAAGAACCATTAAGCTGAAGAATGGCCCGTGCTATAGTGTGGTTACTTTCTGTTTTGTTTTATTTAAATTGGATGTTATTGTTTTTTCACTGTATTTATTAATGTTGTAAGTCACTTTGGGTCCCTTTGGGGAGAAAAGCAGTGAATTAAGATATTAAGTAAGTAACTCTTAAAGCAGCCGTAATAGCCTACACTAGGCCAGTCTCATCTGGGAAGCTAAGCGGGGTTGTCCATGGTTAGTACTTGGATGAGAGAGACCAGCAAGGAAGACCAGGCGATGCTGTGCAGAGGGAAGCAATGGCGAACCGCCTCTGCTCACCTCTTGCCTTGGAAACCTATGAGATGGAACTTCATGGAGGTCACGGTGAGTCGGTTGTGACGCAGTAAAACATTTCCCCTATAACACTTATCTGCAGGGATCCGTTGGAGTGGGAGCGCACAGGAGCGCAGCTCCGGGAGTGAGGAGCCCAGGAGGCGGGCACATGACCAAGTCCCACCCCCTCCTCGGCTTCCCCGAGCAGTGCAGAGGCGCAGCGCCCCGGGGAAAGCCCTGCTAGGGTCTTTATTGTTTTAATGTTTTGTTTAAATATTGATAATTTTATCATTGTTCCTTTTATGACTGTGTGCTGCTTTTCCAGAGACTTGCTCAAGGTGGCATATAAATTTTCTAAGTATACCATTTTTTATCTGGGCACATGGCACATAAGTACTGGAGAAATTTCACCAACCCTTCAGCAGCTTCCACCCCATCAGTTTGGTGTAGTGGTCAGGAGTTGGACTCTAATCTGGGAGAACCGGGTTTGATTCCCCACTCCTCCACATGCAGCTGCTGTGTGACCCTGGGCCAGTCACAAGTTCTCTCAGAGCTGTTATCTCATGAGCAGTTCTCAAAAGACCTCTCTCAGCCCCACCTACCTCACAGGGTGTCTTGTTGGGGGGAGGGGAAGGGAAAGGGATGGGTGGTGCACATGTCCTGGGTATCTCAAGTCTACTTGAAACCTGGTGGTTTCAAGGGAGCAGGAAGAGAATGAGGGTGTGTTCTTTACGCTTATTTTTATTGCACAAAGTATTGGATGGGGAAGGGAATGGAGGAAGAGCAGGTCAGTTTCACACACCTGTGGAGTGGAGCCTGAGGGGTGGGTGTTGCCTTCTGACACACTTCCGGTATGTTAGGGTGTGTGGCATATGCAAATGAGGTATGCAAATGAGGTATGCTAATGAGCTCCTGAACCTCTTTTTCTACGAAATGACCCCTGCTTATCTGTGTGCCATTTTCCTGACCCCCACCCCCATAAACTGCTGTTTGTTCTTGGTGAAAGATAAAATAAAAATGAGTACCCCTACATTTTCCCTATGGCTAACAGTATCATTGAAGGGGGGGGGGGGGAATGATTTACACTGGTGTAGTGGAAACAGGTGTAACTTTACTCCTCTGGTGCTAAGGTCCTGATCCAATTAAGCTCCCCCCCATTATTTATTAGAAATATTAAAAGATGAAATAGTTGGATTGTGGATCCACAGCCTCCTGTCTCTTTGGGTCCTCTGACTACCTAGTGACAGAGACTACTCAATGGTTCTGTATGCTAGGTACGCATGCTAATTTAAGAAGAGTAATTGTGTTCATAACACTGTTCTTGGTTGTTGATGAGGGATAAAAACACAAACCCCCACCCCCCAAACGCTCTTAAAAATAGCTTTTCTGCAATATACACAAGAGCCGGCCTTTCAGCTTTACTGAGCATCCTCCCCCATCCTGGAAAGCCCCCCCCCCACATTGCATAAATTCTCTTTCTGAAACAGCAGGCGGCTGCATGAAAGGCACCCACTGTTGCTTAGACTGCACTGTGTGCTTGGCAAACGCTTGGGACGTTGCAGCCAGCAGAACCACCAAACGCTGGTGGAGGTCTTATGTGCAAATTAGACTCTGCCCACAATGAGGAGCCAGAGCCAATTGTGTGGGGCCAATTGTGTGGTTGTCAGAGGGCTTTGGGGGGACATTTTTTTTTAAAAATGGCATACAATGTGTTGCTATAGCTCAAGAGCTTTGGTCGAAAGAGCTTTTGGGAAAGTCCCCAAGTGCCCTCTGGTGGGAGGGAGCATGGGCAAGTGAAAAAGCTGGATGGATCCAACCCACAGCTAGAATGGCAGCTCCTCCCAGATGTGGTTGTTATCAGTCAGCTGTTCTCCCATTCTTTACCTGAAGCTGCCTTGTACTGAATCACACCCTGGGTCCATCAAAGTCAGTATTACCTACTCAGGCTGGCAGCAGCTCTCCAGGGTTGCAGGCTGAGGTCTTTCACATCACCTACTACCAGGGGTCCGATGGAGCAGGAGCGCACAGGAGCGCAGCTCCGGGAGTGAGGAGCCCAGGGGGTGGGCACATGACCAAGCTCCGCCCCCTCCTCAGTTTCCCTGAGCAGTGCAGAGGCGCAGCGCCCCGGGGAAAGCCCTGCTAGGGTCTTTATTGTTTTTAATGTTTTGTTTTAATATTGATAATTTTATCCTTGTTCCTTTTATGACTGTGTGCTGCTTTTCCAGAGACTTGCTCAAGGTGGCATATAAATTTTCTAAGTCTACCATTTTTTATCTGGGCACATGGCACATAAGTACTGGAGAAATGTCACCAACCCTTCAGCAGCTTCCACCTTATCAGTTTGGTGTAGTGGTCAGGAGTTGGACTCTAATCTGGGAGAACCGGGTTTGATTTCCCACTCCTCCACATGCAGCTGCTGGTGTGACCCTGGGCCAGTCACAAGTTCTCTCAGAGCTGTTCTCTCATGAGCAGTTCTCAAAAGACCTCTCTCAGCCCCACCTACCTCACGGGGTGTCTTGTTGGGGGGAGGGGAAGGGAAAGGGATGGGTGGTGCACATGTCCTGGGTATCTCCAGTCTATTTGAAACCTGGTGGTTTCAAGGGAGCAGGAAGAGAATGAGGGTGTGTTCTTTACGCTTATTTTTATTGCACAAAGTATTGGATGGGGAAGGGACTGGAGGAAGAGCAGGTCAGTTTCACTCACCTGTGGAGTGGAGCCTGAGGGGTGGGTGTTGCCTTCTGACACACTTCCGGTATGTTAGGGGGTGTGGCATATGCAAATGCGTTATGCAAATGAGTTATGCTAATGAGCTCCTGCCCCTCTTTTTCTACGAAAGGACCCCTGCCTCCTGCCTGGTCCTTTTTCAACTGGAGATGCCCGGGACTGAATGCAGGACCTTCTGCATGCCAAGCACAAGCTCTACCACTCACCGAAGCCCTGTTTTTTTTCCTTAGGTGCTGATTTCTTGTGATCTTCGATTTTGTACGGGATAAAAGGGCGAGTTCTGGGGTCGTGTGGACAGTCTTTCTGGCACAGCTCACCCATGTTCTCAGGATGGCATGTTGGAAAAGCATAGACCTTGACCTAATTGCTATGGTGGCTGTTTAATATTTTTAAACTGGTGTTACTACATCCTTCTAGTACCATTTCTATTCCCTGCCACACACACAGGGTCATGAGGTAATAACGCTAGTTGGTTCAGGAATATTTCTGCCACCGTCAATAAAGAGGGGAGGGATGGGGTTCATCATGATCGCTACAGAGCCCTCCTTCGAGGGAGTCAGCCCGGCCTTGTGACTCTTGCCGAGGGAAGCCTATGCTGGATGCCCCTTCACCTGCGGCACGCTCGGAGCCTTCTTGTCAAGGCCCTCCTGCACCCGTGTTCGTGGCACCTCACCTTCCCTCCCCCGAACGTGTGTCGAGTCCTGCCAGCCTCCATCCCGTGCATCGTGCCTTGCCCACGTTTGGCGCTGGGAGGGGAGGGAGGAGGGTCACCACCACAGCTTGCCTGCCCCCCTGCGAGGCAGGCCTGAGAGACGGGTCCCTCCAGCCAGCCTGCCCTGCCCGGCCACTCAGCCCACGTCTCTCTGGCCTCCCTTTGTGCTCCCTGCCGGGAAGCCTCTTTCCCGGCCCCGCCTGTGAAGGCACGAGAGAGCCAAGGGCTGGAGCAAAGGAGCACGGGCTGGTGGCACCTTTGGCCTCTGCCGGACCTCTTTGCCTTCTCTTCCTTCCTGCTGCCACCGCGTGGGCCCTCTCGGTTGGGAGGCCTCGCATCTCCACTTGCCCAGCCTGAAGCGCTGCCGCTTCCTCCTGCTCTTGGTTACGCCTCCTCTGGAGGCTGTCAGGCATGGCTTGGCTGTGCCGCCCGCCTCTTAGCTGCCGCTGGCGGGGGAGGGAGAAGGGGTGTGAAAAGGGGCGTGATGAGGAAGCCTCTCCAGCAGGGGGGGCGTGCCTGGCTCCTCTTCCTGCTCCAGGAGATAAGCTGCATGCAGGGTGCAGAGGAAACAGTCCTCCTTGCCTTTGTGGCTGGTGAGGGAGGGGAGGGAGGGTTCAGTGGCAGGCCAGTGTCCTCTGGAGGTGGTGCTCAAGGCAACTGCCTAACCCCGCCTCTATGGAAGCATTGGCCCTGGATGGGTGGGCGGGCAGGGTGTGTGTGTGTGTGTGTGTGTGTGGCCTCCCAGGGGTTCCCGGCACCTTCTTTGAAAGTTCAGTTTTCGTTTAAGAGGACGAGTGAAATGCAGTGAAGCGTCTTGCTTATGTCAGTTGGGAATGTCGTGGAAAGCAATGGATTAACGATTTAAGAACCTGTGACTTTGACTGGATCGTGCCAAAGAGGCTTAGCAAGATAAGATGGTGGCATCCCCATAAATGGATTTCCCGTTGTCCCCCCCCCCCAAACAAATGATACTAGCAACCACAGGGGAGGCAATTCAGATACAGGTTCAGTGTAACGCTCTCTACATGGGGCTGCCCTTGTCGCAAATCTGAAGGCTGCAGCTGGTGCAGAATGCTGAGGCTAGGCTATTGATGTGTCTCCCCAGATGGGAGCACATCTGGCCGGCGCTGAAGGCACTGCACTGGCTGCCGATAGCATACCAAATTCACTTCAAAGTGCTGGTGCTTACCTTTAAAGCCCTAAATGGCCAGGGTCGGACATACCCGAGGGACCGCCTTTCCCCATATATACCCCAGAGGGCACTAAAGTCCGGGACACAACATCGCCTGGTGATCCCAGGCCCTAGGAGGCCAGGCTCGCTGCCACCAGAGCTAGGGCCTTTTCGGTGGTGGCTCCTTACTGGTGGAATGAGCTCCCAGAGGGGATCAGGGCCCTGTGAGACCTTGTGCAGTTCCGCAGGGCCTGTAAAATGGAATTCTTCCACCAGGCCTTCAACTAGGAGCTCCCCCCCCCCCATTATCATCTATGGTATTACCATCTATGGCCACTATTGAAATACGTGGCATCTTGTAGAACAGGAGACTGCTGAGTGGGGCGTTTTGAGCTCATAATATATGGTACGCCATCTGTTTTTATCAACTACTGTGAGCACCTTAATTGAAATTGTTGATGGTGGATTGTATTAAGTGATTTTAACTGTATTGATTTTAACTGTTTTATGAATGTGAGCCGCTCTGAGCCTGCTTGCGGGGAGAGCGGCCTATAAAGGCTACAAATAAATAAATAATAAATAAAAATGTCCCCTCTGGGGGCCTGATTGAAGGTGGTAAACACTGTGTGTGAGGGGGTTAAAGTGTCCCTCCCCTTGTTCTGAGAGAGCCAGCATGGTGTAAGCCAGCTTAAGTGTCCGACTATGACCTAGGAGCCCCAGATTCAAGCACCCACTCTGCCATGGAAGGTTGCTGGGTGCCCTTGGGTCAGTCACACACTCTCAGCCTAACCTACCTCACAGGGTTGTTGTGAGGATAAAATGAAGGGGAAATTGTAAATGAAATCAAATAAATACTGCCATTCTGAGGTGGATTAGGCTGAAAAATGAGTGAGTGGTGGGGGATTTGAACCTAGGTTCTCCACAGTTCTAGTCTATACCACACTCTAGCCTCTATACCACACTGGCTCTTTAGCTTGACCCTCAGCTTCTTGCCCTTTTGCTTACAGAGATATAAGGGGAAATGTGCAAGCATGCTATTTTCTATCCCATTGCCCAGTAAGGAGGAAACAAGCTCCCAGACTCAGTTCTTAGGGAATGTGGCTGTAAGTCCACATTCACATTCAAGTGCACACTTGACAAAGAGCTCCCTAAATTAACTGTGCAATCCATATCTCCATGTGATATTTTAGGTGTACGGTTAAAAAAAGATTAGAGAAGAGGAGATTGGCTTTATACCCCACCCTTCACTCAGTCTTAGAGCAGCTTACTCCTTTCCCTTCCCCTCCCCACAACAGACACCCTGTGAGGTAGGTGGGGTTGAGAGACCCCTGACAGAAACTATCATTTCAAGAACAGCTCTGACAGATCTATGGCTTGTCTAAGGTCATCCAGCAGCTGCAAGTGGAGGAGTGGGGAATCAAACCCGGTTCTCCCAGATTAACCAGAGTCCAGAGTTTTATTGTGTATATAGCCAAAGGCCATCACAATACAGAATTAGGGTAACAAAAAGAAGATAATTCTAAAAGAGTTTTTGTACAGATTAATACAGACCAATTATAAACAGTAAAATAAAAGGTTAGTTATAAAAAGAGTTTTTGCACAGATAAATACGGACAAGTTATAAGCAGTAAAATTGTAAAGTAAAATATCCAGTTAGTCAAAAAAAGGTTAGCTTTTTGAAGTTGCAGTCTTAGCCCTGATTTTTTTGGTGGCTAAGGCCAAAAGAGACACTTTGTAACTACGAGCTGATTGGTGTCAGAAGGACCAGCTTGTCAGTATCAGGGGAAAAATCCTGTTAGCAGATTATCAAGAAATTTAGATCTAACTGCTGTATACATAGGACAAAATAGTAAATAATGAAGAAAGTCCTCTGGGACTGAGGCACCGCATATACAGGAACGGAAGGCCCCGCATGCTTAACCACTACACCAAACTTAGGTACACACTGTTTTAGAAATAAGTGCATGTTGTTCCTCCAGAAACCTGCTTGAGACAGCTCACAGAATAAAAACCGTACCATAAAAATCATAAAAACGACAACAGAAGTAGCATTATTCAAACAAATCATAAAAGCAAGCTGGGGCCATTTAAAACAGCACAAAACAACAGGCAGCCTGAAGTGGCAACGACAAAACAGTTCTTGGGGCTAGAAACAGACCGCAAAAACAGCGACAGAAAATGGAATCCCCCTGTTAAAAGCCTGAATAACAAGAAATGTTTGGGCCTAATGCGAATAGACAAATCAGGCAGGTGCCAGGAGGCAAGCCTCAAAGCCTTCCAAAGGCAAGGTGCCACCACTGAGAAAGCCCTGTCTCTAGCTGCCATCTGGCTCACCTCTGCATCAAGAGCAGGACTTGAGAAGAGTATCCTATCAAGATAGTGGGGGCTGTCTTCTTGTGGAAGGGTTCCCATCTTCCAGTTATCTTATCAATGATTTCAAAGAAAGGATGACTGTCATTTATTTTTCAATGTTCTAAAATTGGATGAAGAACGTATTAATACCCGGAAACATGTCAGACTACTTGTGTTTAGGATCTGGCTGTTTTGCACAGATAGTCAACACCCCCCCCCCACACACACACATTTGCCCACATTTTTGGCTAAGGGCCCACTTGCCATGGCGATGCTTTGCCACTGATTTTCTGGCCAGCAGCCTGCCAGCTTCGGTGGCCCATCCCGGGCCATTGTTCTCCCAGATCTTGATGGCCTTCCAAGTCTTGCTGATCGGAAGCTAACATTGCATCCCCCCCCCCGCCCCCCCGCCTCAGAGCCACTTAATAATCCGGTTAACACCCAACTCCTCCACTCATTTTTCCTGGCAGTGGTTTTAATTACGTTGCCAGCTTCTGAATGAATTTGTTTCCTCGGGATCCTTGCGGCGTATTTTAAAGGCTTCTCGTGTCTGGATGCCTGCAATCACTGGCCTGCTTGTTTGAAGGGGACGAATCAGTCTTCGCATGTCCGATTTCGGCACGAGATCTCACCGAAGGCTGCGGTTTCGAGCCAACAAGGAACCTTTCACGTACCCCTTCCCCCAGGACAGGAGTTCAATATTACCATTTTTTTAAAAAAATGTTTGAAATATTGCCAGCGTTTTAAAAGAAACTGCGATGGGGAAACTCACCCCCTCCGGGGAGATAGCCTTGGTGCCAGAGACAAGGCCAGGAGGCACTGGTGCCAGCGTGGACGACCATAGCTGTATTTCCAAAGGCCGGGCCCGTGGCTCAGTGGCAGAGCATCTGCTTGGCATGCAGAAGGTCCCAAGCCCAGTCCTCAGCGCTTCCCGCTGAAAGGACCAGGCAGGAGGCGATGGGCAAGACCTCTGCCTGACACCCTGAAGAGCTGCTCCCAGTCTGAGAGGCCAGTTCTGACCTTGAGGGACCAAGGGTCCGACTCAGGATGAGGCACGCCTGACAAAAGGGATAAATCAATATGATGGACCTGGGGAAGGAGGATGGGGAGGGGGAAAAAGACAGAGAATCTGACCCCCCCCCCCCGCAAAGCCCCGGAGACAGAACGAGGGGGGTGCTGGTGGCTGCAGACGCAACCAGACCTTGAAGGCAAGCGGTCCCCCGGCTGGTAACTTTCCCCCTGCCCTCTTGGCCTTCCGCAGGGGCGAAGGGGACGGACTCCGGCCGGCTCGAAGGCGAGGAAGGAGCTGTCCGAGGTACCCGGGAGGGGGAGAGCCGCGAGGGCGCCCGCCACCTCGACTCGACAGCGGCAGCCCCGGCGTCGAGGTCAGCCTCTGCCTCTGCTGCGTGCGCCCGTTTCCCGGGCAGGGGCTGGGTGGGTGGGGAGAGCCCCCGAAGGCGGGTTCCTTCCCCTCGGCCGCTCCGAGTCCAGCCCAGCCGGAGAGGGTCTGCCAGGGAACGGGGGGGGGGGGGGGGGGCGTCTCCAAGCCCGGCGCTGTCCAGCCTCCGGAGGCGCTGGGGGTGGCTCTTTTCCCTTCCCCCCCCCAGAACGCCTCCGAGATGCCTGGACCGCCCCCCCCCCCCCCCCGCCTTGGGGAAGAACCCTTTCCTGATCCGGCCTGCATCCAGGCGCCCCCTCCCCAAACGGGGGAGCCAGCGAGCGCTCCTTCTTGGAGACCCCAGCCTCTCCCCCCCACAGCTCCTCCCCTGCCCGAAGAACAGGCTCCTGCTCCGAGCCCCCCAACTCCGCTCGGCTTCCCCGGCTGCCTCCTGCTGCGCCTGTGCGCTCTCTCCGCCCCCCCCCCGCCCGCCCGCCCCCTCCCTCCCCCCCCCCCCCGCCGCGCGGCTTCTCCAGCCTTCCTCTCCGCTGCCTCTTCACCCAGACGAGACCGAGTAGTGGAGGCTCTCTGCAATCACGTGGCTCTGGATTGGGGGGGGGGGAAGAGGCGGATCGAGGGGGGGGGCGCCTCCGCAGTTTGCCGGGGCTCCGAGACGCACACGCGCGGGCGGGCGCGCGCGCACACACGCGCGCACTCACTCTCACGCACGCACACACACCCGGAGCGCTCCGGAGCTGAAGTCTGGGGCTGGCTGGCTGGCTGCTGCTGCTGCTGCTGTCGTCGCCTTTCGGAGCCAGGCAAGGATCTATCCGCCGCTCGCCATCCAGTGGGAAGCCGCCGCCGCCGGATTTTGTGGCACTCGGTTGCTTTGCCGCCCCGCCTCGCCTCGCTCTCTCTGCCGGTCCCCGCTCTCTCCTCCCCATCGCCAGCTGTTGGGAAATTACTTCGTTTTTTTGGGAAAGGCTGGGGTCGACACCTCTCCAGAGAACCTCTCTCTCTCTCTCTTTTTAAAAAAGCAACCAAGAAGGATTAAGGGGGTTCCGCGCGCTCTCTTTGCCCCCCTCGCCTCCAGCTCTGTGGCTCTCCACCCCCCCCCCCCAAAAAAATTAAAATTAAAAAAATCCAAAAAATCCGGGCTGATGCGCTGCACGAAAGGCTGGAGATGGAAGTGTTGAGGCTCTGCTTTCTCCCGTGGATATTTCAGTGCGTTTCGGTGCGAGCGGACTCCATCATCCACATCGGTAAGAGGGAAGGGAGCTGGGGCGGCGGCGGCGGCGGGGGTGGGGGGACACGCAGAATGGCAAAGAATTCGTTAAGAGGAGGAGAGCGCGGGGGGGTCCTCTTTACAACGCGGTCGTAGTCCCGGTGTGTGTGTGTGTGGGGGGGAGATGGAGAGAGCTGAACTCCGGGGAGAGGATGAAGGAGAGAAACCCTCCCGGCTCCCCAAAAGCCCTCTGATTCTGGCGGCGCCTCCAGCGCAAAGTTCGGGGGGCTGCACCTCCTGGCGGGCGATCCTCAGCGCCTTGACGCCGAAGCCAGTCCCGCGGAGCTCTTCCCGAGCGTGCTTAGGATCGCCGCCCGGATTGCAGGGCGCTCTCCGCTCGCCGGCGCAGACCGCTCCTTCCAGCAAAGCCGTCCGACCTGTTTGCGCCTGGATCCCGTCCTTTTTGAAACGGGAAGGCAAAAAACGTCTCTCCCTTCGTCGAACACGGAGTGCGAGCCCCCCCGCTGGGAAAACTTTGGGCAGATTAACCTTCCGCCGGGCCAGGCGCTTTCCCGACGGCCGCGTGGAGGGGGATTCTCTGCTCTGGCGCGGACTCCCCCGACCTCCCCTTGGTGGGAGCCGCCACGATTAGAAGACTGAGCTGGCCGGGGGGGGGGGGGGGAGTTAGGGGAAAGCAGGGGGCGAGTTGGCTTCTCGAAGGGGAACTTTGCTTAGGAAAAGGAGAGGGGGAGGCCGGGGGCTTCCCGAATCAAAGCCCGGATTCTGCAGTCCCGTCCCCCCCCCCCCCCTTTCCCTCCCAACGTGCTAATCATGGGGAGAGGAGAAATCTTGCGCTGCGGCCGGTGGAAGGTGCCGCAAAGACCCCAGGAAAGAGTGTCGGAGAAGCCGGGGGGCTCTGCTCTGAGGGGCGAGGATCCTCTGGGGGGGGGGGCAGGTGGCAAGTCCCCGCCGCGGGCAGAAGAGATTTGGGGGCGGGGGCTGGAGCCGGGGCTCCTGCTGGCCGTCCAAGCACGGGGGAGGCAGCCGGAGCAAGTTTCAGCCCCGAGGAAAGGAGCGCCGAAGGGGGAAGGAGCCGGGGCTCCGGAGGGGGCAGAGGAGAGGAGAGCCCGGGGGCGGGCGGCAGGGAAGCGCCTCGGGCGGCCATGCGGCGGAGGTGGCTGGCCGGAGAACTCTGCGCACCAGCCCCAGCAGAGCGCGCAGCCAGGCGGCAGGCTCCCGAGAGCAAGGCCGAACAGCAGCACTGCGGCGCCCTTCCCGGGAGAGGAAGGGGAAAGTCTGGCCGCGGTCGCCCGAAACGAAAGACTCCCCCCCCCCCCACACTCTCGCTTCCCTCGTTCATTCCCTCCAAGGGGGCCACGCTGGACCCCCCCCCCCCCCCCCGGGGACAGGAGCGCCGGAGCCGCAAATTGGGCGCAGACTGTCTCGCCCTCCAAAACCTGGTCCGAGGGATTCTGTTTTGCCTTTTCCCGGGCAGATGCCCGCCCGCCGGCTGTCACGCACAGGGATGCAGCCCCCAAGGTTTCGAGAGGGTGGCCACTCCGATTTGGCATTTTGCACGCGGCAGCCGCGGCAGCTGGATGGCGCGCCAGGGCCCAGGGGAGTTCCGAGAGGAGGTGGGTGGGGTGGGGCAGCTGCTGGCTTCGCTGGAAAGAGAGCCCGCTTCTTGCCACGCAGCACAGGAGAGAGGCGATCCCCACTCACTCGCTCTCCCTTTTCCGGGGGTGGGGGGCGGTCGATCCCGGCAGGCTTCCTCGCCAGATGTTTGAAAAGCTGCCTCGACGAGGCCCCGAAACGAGAAAGCCTCCAGGTGCCCAAGCGCCAGGCTTGGCTTCTCATTAACAGGCGGCGCTTGTGCGTGCGCAAGAGGGAAGCAAGCCTCTGTGCGTGTGTGTGTGCGTGCGTGTGGCCCTCCCTGTTCCAGAACGAGCGAAACTTTGAGCAAAAAACCCAAAACAACAACAAAACCCTCGAAAGCCCCGGAGTCCAAGAGTTCAGTGGACTCGGCAAGCTGACACCTCGCAAGTTCACCCGCACTTCCCCGTCCGCTCTCCTGTGCGTCTTGGCCAAATGGCTCCCTTCTCGGCCTTTCGGGAGTTAAAAGTCCAGCGACCCTTCACTGCCCTTGCGTGGCAGAGCGTAATGATTTAGGGGAAAGCCCGTTAAACCCAGTAGGTTACTTGCAGGCAAACAGGCTGGGCGGTGGTGGCCAAGTGGAAGTCATTATCTTCCTCTGGACCACAGGCCTTCCCCATTGACTAATCAAGGAGGCAAGCCAGGAATCTCACCTGCGCAAAAGCGCTTTTCACGCAGCATATTTAGCGCGGTGGCTCAGCAGACTTTCCGGGCGGATTACAAAGGTAGCCCTGTTTGCAATGGTTAGCTGCATTCTTTCCTAGGGCTCAGGTAATTCCTGCAAATTAGTTACCTGGGAGGGTCCTCTAACTTCGCCGAAGCGAAATAACCACGGCGTAACTCAAGAGTCTTTTCTCCTTCTCCTCCGTGCACGGGAGAAGGCGGGTAAGTGAGCGCGATTACAGGAAATGTGTCGGACACCCCCCCCCCCCCTTTCCCGGTCAGTTAACGCCCCCGACACGGGTCTTGTGAATGCGACCAGACGGGGACAACTCCCCGTCTTTTAAATCGCTACTGCGTTTTTACCAGAGCGCGTCCGTGTGGGGGAAAGTTTGCAGGGCAGCCTTTGCGCAACTGATGGAGGCCGATTACTCCTCTCCCCCCCCCCCCCCCCCCCCGTTTAACAGGTGCCATCTTCGAAGGCAACTCGGCCAAGGACGACGAGATCTTCAAGCAGGCGGTGGCGGATCTGAGCCTCAACGATGACATTTTGCAGAGCGAGAAGATCACCTACACCATCAAGCTCATAGAAGCCAACAACCCTTTCCACGCCGTGCAAGAAGGTAAGCGCGGCCCCGGGGCCAGCCGGCGGTCGCTGGAGTGCGTCGCTCGAGGCAGCGGCATCGCGGGCCGCTCGTTCCGGGAGGAAAGGCAGCCGGGCTTTCCGGAGCAGTCGCTCTCCGGCGTTTGGTAGCTAGCTAACCGCTTCCCGGGGCTTCTGGTTGGCTGCGGCCGGGCGCGCCGCCTTCTCGCTCCTTCCCTCGGCTGGGCCGGAGCGGAGAGGGGACTGGCGAGGGCAGGCAGCCGCCCGGGGAGCGACGAGTGACGACGCGAGCCTCGTGGGCGGCCGGGCGGGCGCTCTCTTTGCTGGGTGGCGGCGAGCTTCCCTTTCGGCCAAAGGTGGGCGCTGTTTCCCCAGGAAAAGGAAAGGGAAGCGCCGCCGCAGATTCCCGGCCGCCGGAGACCCGAGCCGTAGGGCCTCGCGGGGCCGGAGCTGAACTCTCGAGGCTTCCTCGACGGGAGCCCCGTTGGACTCAGGGCGGCCGTTTCTGAGCGCCTGTGGCCGGCCGGGTCCTCCTCGGGGCGTCTACTCGCGAGCAGGCGACCCCTGAGCAAGAGTGGGGCTGCTCCTTGTCGGAAAGGAAGGGCGGAGGAGCGGTTTCTTCAAGGGGGAAGGGAGAACCTTGCCGGGCTCCGCCGCCCCGGGGGGGGGGGGTGCCTTTTCGGGGCTCTGTCTCTGAAGAAAGGGGCGTGCTTTGAAGGGCTACTGGCCCGGAAGGAAGTCGAGCGACCTGCAGAATATGGGGAGACAGACTCCAAGGGGGTTCCCAGCTTGCTTTAAGGTTGCCAGCCTAGGCGGCCCCTGGCCTGAATGACATATGGGGAATTACTTCTGAGTAGACATGAATGAGTGCTGGCTGCAGATCTCCGGACTTGGTCCACGCCCTCCCCAGAGCGAAAGCGCTCTTCATGCAGGGAAATGGCGGCGGTGGCGGCGGGGGGCCCGAGAGGAGTCCACAAGAGCGAAATGGAATGGAGGGGGGGGGGGGGTGCAAGCCAGAACATTTGTTCTTTGGGGGCGGGGTTGACGCCGATCTCTTTCCCACCCGCCCCCCACCCAGGCCTGTAGCCAGGGTTTTTAAAGTCGTGGGGCATTTAAATTTCTAAGGGGGTACTGGCTAATCAAATGTACAGTAATTTAACTAAAGAAAGTATAGCACAGGAACTCCACACTATGTTGGTCTCTGCTCCGGCCACTGGCAAGTTGGAGGCTCCCTCCTGCCGCTACTGCCAAAATCTAGCCTGCCACCTCCCCCAGAGGCCCTCGGCTGCCCCTGCCCCTCCTGGGGGGGAGATGGCTATGACACCCTGGGCTGGACGGGAAGTCAGGAGGCCTTGCCAGTAAGTCAGGGGGGCTAGCTCCTAGATGCCCCACGGTAGCTACAGGCCTGCTCCCCACCCACCCCCAAATCAGGCTACATGGATATCTCAGGGGCCCCAGGATTCTCTCTGCTTTTTCTTGCAAACTTCGGCAGGGTTTTAAGAATCTTTCAAATCAGAGATGAGGCATTCGGTTGGCTTCTGGTTTCGTTTTTGCAGTCCCTCCATGCCTTTCTAGCAGAAGGAATAAGAAAACGGATATGTATTTGGACATATCATGAGCAGTGATGATCAGATGCCCTGTTTTGATATCAGAACTGTGGTGGTGGTGGGGAATGTAGCCCCCCCTTGCTGCTTCCAACCAGCGCCTTGCTCTCTGACACCTGTCAATCTACCTTCTTGTTGGCAAGGGGAGAGGAGGCTGGAAGAGAAATATTCATTGGATAAACACCCAGAAGGCTGTTTTTGAGGTTTCTGCCTCTACTGGATGTACTTTTTATGGCTGCTGGAATGAATAAGGATGCCTTGTACATGCTGGGGGGGGGGGGGGGGAAGCTGGATGTGGGAGGTATTGCCAAATGATTTTTTTGGGGAAAGGTGTCTTTTCTGATGGATGAAGGAGGAGGAAAGGGAGTTAAAAAGGAAGGCCAGAGAGACAGTGGAGAAGTGTTATCACATGTATGTTTTCTAAAGATTCCTTCGAGCTTGGAAAGGACTTAAGAGTGGCAGATGTAGCGGTGTGCAGCTCAGAGAATCTGTCTCTCTCCCCGGTGGTGGTTTTGAGGCAGGGAGAAAGCCTGTGTCAATGGCACATAGGGGCTGCCAGCTCCCCTCTCAGCCCCTGCTTCCGTTAGTTTCACGGTACCTGACCTTTGCAAGCAGAGACGTTCACATTGTGTTTTGCATAGGAACTAGTTGTGCTGTTTTGTCTCTGGCTAGCTGGCAATTCAAGGTGATCCAAGGCAGGCAAGTGGTTAACAAAGCACCTATGTTTTGTTTTTTAAACTAGCACTGTTGCCTTGAATTCCAGGGCCACTTAAGGGTGGATGGAAGAGGCCAGCTTAATAACTGGCTGCAAACCGTCCTCAACTTTTACCAGGTCTGACAAGCAGCTGCGTAGATAAATGGTTTCAAATGAGAGTTTTTGCAGAGGGAAAAACATCGTAAATTAATCAGCCTGCTTTTTGCAAAACTGAAGACTTCTTAAGGAGGTTATTGGGGCGGGGGGGAGAGTTGATGAAGAAGTCAAGACTGATTAGTGCATGCATTATTTCAGCAGCACTGTATTTGAGTAGTAATTACTCCTGAAAAAGCAACCTATTTATATGCACTGGGAATATCATATTATGATATAGATATTTTTTTTCTTAAGGGTGATTCATCAACAAGTTTACCACTTACTGGAAAGAGGGTTTTTGGTTTTTTAAAAAATTAAATGTTTGCTCAGTCAGTGTTTTATGCCATTGCGTTGAATTTTTAAAGATAAAATTGTATTTTTTGGACGGTTCCTTCCTTCATGTCTCTTTATTAATTGGAGTCTCCAGTACAATTCCCTTGGGCTTTTTGGTCTTCTTGACATTGGTCTACCAGAGACAGACGTCAGGGTTTATAAGAGGCCAAAGGATTCTACGTCTATTTTAGTGGCACATCGATTCCCAACAGTAGCGATGAGGGGATTTTTCAAGTGTGCGGTTGCCGGCCAAAGCTCTTGGCACATGAAGATGTGCTCACGAGTCACACTTCTCCTGTAAACAGTCTGAAAGTAGCCGAGTAATAATGGGTCTGACCGTTGTGTGCAAAAAGTTTGCTAATCCGATTTGCATGCCGCTAAGGAGACTCGGAGCTGATTGGGACTGCTGGAAAGAACATTTGCTGGCTAGCTGAAATCCTGTTTTTCCAGGGGGTGCTCTCAGGATCTTACAATATTTCCTCCTGCACGTTGACCACAGAATGACAGGTATGCAAACTGGTAGTGAACTGAAGGTGTTCGTATGCAAACTGGTAGTGAACTGAAGGTGTTTGGGAACTAGAAACCTTTGATTGGGCAGAAGCAGCTTGGTAATTTATTTCTCGTTAGTGTATTCGGTGTTTTTTTAAAACGATAGTGCTTCTGTTCTTCGTGCAAGGAAGTAGCTATTATTGAGCAAAAGCCTGAGTCATGGTCTGGGGAGTGCAGGCAGGAGTCTATGCCGGGCCATAATCTGTTTTGGTCCAGCTCATTAAGCTTTGCAAAACTTTCTGGCAAGGCCCTAATGAGTGTTGTTTTAATCCATCTGCTTGTGGGCTGCAGGCCTCTAAAACACGGGCATTTCTCCTTGAGCAGCTGGAAACCAGGTGAGGTGTCCGATAAACGTTAGGGTGTCACTCGAGAAGACCGTCCTCTTTTTGGATGTTATTTAGCTCTGTGCAGTGTGTCTCTTTGTTTTGTGGGTCTGCCTAGCGACTGGCTCTCCCCCCCCCCCCCCAAGGAAGTCAAAGCATTGACATGAAGGGTGAGTTAAGAACAGAATGGGACGCTGCAAATTTGGGATCCCTGGTGTTTTTGTCGGCCCTCCCAATTTAATTTTCTTTTCTTTTTTGCTGCTGCTGCTACGCATGGTGCTGACAGAATTGCGCATGGATGCGCCAGAAGCCTTCCTCATATCGTTTTGGACTATGATCTTTTCTGATGTTCTTGCTGTTCATTATCTCAGTACTGCTGGGATTGCAGATGTTCTCAATCCAAGCTTCCTGAGAACTGTGAGGGGGAGGGAGGAGCAGACTCAACAAGCTACCAGGTCTGCTCAGAGAATACTGCCACAGCTACAGGGCTCTGACATCTGATTTCCCCCCCTCATGATGTGCTTCCGAGCAGCACCCTCGCCATTGCAAGCATTCATATCCTTGCCGAAGCTTTCGTGGTCTGATCCAGTGGCTTGCTGTGCGGACCAAGACCTTGGTCACACGAGGCTCACGCTGCTCCGGTTTGATATTTAAGACTGTGGCCCAGTGTGGATGCCATTTTGCCACTCCGGCTCTCAGCCTCACTCCCCCAAGGCCTGATTGGTATATGCCAAAGAACGAGGTGGTAGACCAGTGAGGTGGTAGAATGGAATCTGCCACTTCAGACTGCTGGTGATGGGCTGCAGTTTTGTACGCCCCTTCAGAGAACTGAACTCCATGCAGGCAGAAAGCTAGCTCTGCAGGAAGAAAGCTCCTGACTCCTTTCTTTGCTCGCTGTGCTCTCTCTCCTCTTCTGCCACTGTCTTTCCCATTCATTCTCTTGCATGCACAAGCTAAATCTCATGTATATATATATAAGTCTCATGATCCGTATGGAAAGAACCAATGGCATGGGAGCTTTGCCCTGAGATGCCCTCCTGCCCAGGCAAGACTGATAACATGGACACGGGAGGGTCTTGCATGATGTTCCACCCTCCATTAGCGGAAGATTCCACCACAGCGGAAGATTCCACCACAGAGCAGTGTCACGCCCCTCCAGACACACGCAAATTGGGCCTCTGAGGTCACACCAGCCTTGCAAGGATATTCTGGCAAGCAGGTGCATAGGAAAGGGGTGCCGGTAGTTTACAACCAAACGTTTGTAAGGATGAGGGGTACTCCACAAGGACATCTCATGGAGCCCATTCGAACTAACAGGGGTGCCAGTACATCGGTGTTTTTGTTTAGTTCTGCGTGGTGTTAGGAGAAGTAAGTTAAATCAAACTAACTTGTGATTGAGCCACCATCAAAAGATACTGGCATCACTGCACTACTGTGACTCACGAGGCACGGACACCCATCTCAAACGTGTAAGGGTGAACCTGGGTATTGCCGCTGGTCCCTTAAAAAAAAAATCTATTGTCATGCAGAGACTCGTCAAAACACCAAAAATGCCGGTGCACTCAGGAGAATTGTGATCCATGTTCAGAATGTTTGAGCTGGGCTAAGGCCGCGCCTGTTACCAGGCCCATGGGTCTGCGTGGTTAACAAGCAGGGCTCAGCTGTGGAACAGAAATGAAGACTGTATGTCCTGTGCATAGGCATAGAGTACGGGGGTGCTCGAGGGCTTGAGCCACCCCCGGGAAAACGAAGTGCCTGCCGCCGTGCCTTCCTGGGTCCTTCCGAGGCCCGGCTGCCACTGCTGGAGAGGGAGAGGGAAGGGGTGGCGGCGGGGGGGGGGGGGGAGGCACCAGCAGCAGCGGCTGGCAGGCCTCGGAAGGGCCTGGGGAGGTGGGGCGGTTTCCGGGGGGGGAAAGAACATTGCTCCAGCTGAGGAGCCCCCCCCCCCGGGATTATCAAAAGTCTACGCCCCTGGTCCTGTGAACTTTTGAACTGCGTACACTGAAGTTGCTTCTCATCACAAGGCTCCCCCCCCCCCCAAAAAAAAGCCTTTTTCCTTTTTTGTTTCTAGTAAAGAGGCTGGGATGACCTGACCCAGCAAATTCCTAACCCTTGAAATACAAGAATGATAAAAGTGTGGATGAATTCTGCTATGGGTAAAGATTCTAGGTAGGCACATCAGTCCATTTAAAACATTATAAAATAATAAAAAAACAAGTAGCATTATACCTTTTAAAAAATGTAACCCAAACATATCATGGTAGGAAGAATCATAGAGAGTTGGGAGGGGACATACAGGCCAGCTAGATCAACCTCCAGCTCGATGCAGGATCAGCCTAGAGCAGGGGTGTTGAACTCATTTGTTATGAGGGCCAGATCTGATATAAATGAGACTTTGTTGGGCCGGACCACGTGTGTCATAAAATGTAATGCCAGGTAGCGGAGATATAAACTTTATAAAGGACACAAACACAAAGATAAAAACATGCTTAAAACATTAGCACTCTTGCAATATTTTGTTTATTTAACAGTCTCTGATGACTGACACCTCTTGCTCTGAATTATTGCATCAAAATGTCTGTGCTGTTGCAATCTGAGTATGCTGCTCAGGTGTGTATCTGTAAACTGCAAACCTACTTTTGATTTATTGACATTCACCACAGAAATCTCATGCTCAGAGTTCTGAGTCCAGGACCCAGGGGAAAAGATGGAATGTCTGTGCGACTGAGAGAGTCTGGCAAAACAAGCTATGATGCAGCAGCAGCAACAGAACTGGAAGCAGGAGATGGCCAGTTCCACTGCGGGCCTGATAGAAGCCCTTCAGGGGCCTGATCTGGCCCCCGGGCTGCATGTTTGACACCCCTGGCCTACACCATCCCTGACAAGTGTTTGTCCAGCCGGCCGCTGCTTAAAGACGTCCAGTAAGGGGGAGCTCACCACTTCCCTAGGCAGCTGATTCCACTGTTGCACAACTCTTGCTGTAAAAAAGTTTTTCCTAAGATCCAGCCGGTACTTTCCTGCCCTTAATTTAAACCCATTCTTGTGAGTCCTCTCCTCTGCTGCCAACAGGAACAGCTCCCTGCCCTCCTCGGACAGCCCTTCAAATGCTCAAAGAGAGCAATCATGTCCAGTGTTCCCGCTAAGCTGAATTAGTGGGAGCTAGCTCACAGTTTTTTAGCCTCCACCTCACACATTTTTGTCTTAGCTCAGGAAGGACAGCTCCCAAGCAGACTAATTAATGCAGTAGCCAAATCATTAATGCCAGTAGCTCACAAAGTAGAATTTTTGCTCACAAGACTCTCCAGCTCAGAAGGAGCCTTGCCCCCCCTCAACCTCCTCTTCTTTCCCAAGTCCCTCAGCCTTTCCTCATAGGACTTGGCCTTTTGAGTCCTTCAGAACTTTCCCTCAGTATATAAGGAAAAGGATCCAGAGGGGCTGATGTTTCTTCAGTCTGTAGAGTCTTAACTCTACAACACCGTTGGTATTCCATTTTAAATGGGTTCTCATAGCATTGGGTGCAAGACAGATTTTCAGCTGCCTAGAAGCAGGGCTGGTTCCAGATTTTGGTGGGCCCTGGGCAGACTGCACATCCCTCCTCCACTGCTCATGCCTCCCTTTGCACCCACCCACCCACCCACATTCCTTTGCATCATTCCCCCGTTCTCCCGCGTCCTCTCACTGCTCGCAGATGTTTGCACCACCCACCTCTTATGCTGGATAGAGTGGAGCGGAGTGCTTGCAAGCAAGCAGCTGAGGTTAGGGCATGCAGAGAGGCAACAGTGGGCCCTGCAGAAGCCCTGGGGCACTGGCGGCTGCCCCACTGCAGGGTATGCTGACATTGGCCGTTCCTCAAAGGCTACTGGGACACGTAAGTTGGGGGGGGGGGATGTCCACTGAGGGCATAAAAACCTGTGGTTAACCAGATGTGGATGTAATCCTTTCCATCTTCCCTTTTGGTTCTTGCCCCAGGGTTCAATGTGAGGCTAGGTGATTTCCATTTCTGAGACGTACACTGGTTGGCTACTCCTACTGACTTCCTGTTTATTGTCTAAGCTCTAGTTTTTACCAGTTTTAATTCTGTTGTGATGCAGTTGCCTTGGAAAAGGTTCTTCTTGTATGTCCATATCTCTCTACGGGCACACTAAAAGGGAAATCCCAAATTGGATCCTTAAATTGGAAATGTACTGAGTTTCATGGGTGGACAGCTGACCTTCACAAGATGTTCCACTTCTGGTCTTAAAACCACCATACACTGGGATATTGCTTGGTATGTGTATAAAATAAATACAAATCTTCATGAAAGTTAATATGTTGTTGAAGGCTTTCTTTCGTCTTCACTGTGCATTCTATACATCTAAGGGAATGCATCTGCCTATGAAAACTTACAGTGTGGTAAAATTTGTTACGGTGCCCCAGGGCATCCCCCAGGGGTGGGGGATGAAGCAGTGAGGGTGGAAAAATAGGGCAGAAAGGAGAACTGTGCGGAGTACTTTTCTGAAAAGTGAAAAACAAGAATGGTCCCCAAGCTGAAAAAAACCCTCACACATGTACTGCCCAGGTAAAATGAATATTTGACTGGAAGAATAAATTGGATGACGTGATCACGGACGTTTGAAAGCTAATTGTATTTTTCATGGAATGGGCCATTTTGATGAAAAGGGCTTTTCCCCTTTTTTCTACACAAAGGTAGAAAACAATGACTGTATTTTAAAGTAAATTGGAAATTACAAAGATAATAGTAGGTTTTAAAATGAGGCAAACGTACAAAAATCATAGTAGTTAGGAAATCTTTCACAGGCATAATTTCACAGTGTCTGTTTGGCCGAGGGAGCTAAGGGAATATTTATAAAAATAAAAAAAACCTTTAGAGCTGCTTTAAAGCTGATGTTTCTTACTGTGCGTGAGAGTCATAGTAGTATTGTAAATGCCATGAATTGGGGTGCTTCTAGGCCATCCTTTCCAAGAGCTGTGCTAAACTGAAACCAGTTCCCTCTAGTTCTGTTTCTCCATAAACTTAATCTGACCCTGTTTCTTGTGCGTTGTGCATTTTCCCTCCAATGTAAATATTCACCTTTGGTATGTACACAAATAAATTGTTGTTACCGAATAGGGGTGTATTCTGTGTTGATCCCCCCCCCCCCCTTCAATTGATTTCTCTGTTCGTAAGTTGTACTGGTATTTTGATACCGGAAGCATATTGATTTCCTACTAAATCTCCCAATAGTGTGGAGCTTGTGTTGGAATATGGAAAAGGGCTTTTAACCAGTAGATCTCGCAAGCTGTATACAGTAAAACTGTGATATATTGGTAGTTGTAGCAACCATTTAACAAGCTGGTAGACTGATGTATTGGTTCAGCATTTGCATGAAAGGCAGAAGTGGAGATGCTCTACTTGAGTTCGGGCACATGGTTGGATGTTCAAGGAGCACATGGAAGGTGTATAAGGAAGTACCTTGGCCATTACAAGTCACCACAGACTATAGCGGCAGGTCACGATGTAAAATAAGCGCAGAAAGGAAATTGAACTTTTCATATTCTACATGAAGCCGTGTTTCCCATGTGCTGCGCATGGTAGCAGCGAGACAGAGTGCAATGAGCAGCGGCGATTGCTGTTGATCGTGTGGAATACGTGAGGCATGATCATTAAAATGCCCACTTGGTTGAAGTCCTCCTGGGAAGACAGTGGGTTGACCTTTGTCAGGTCTGTGTTCATTGTCATGGAATCAGTCTGAAACAGACTTCCCGGTCTGGTGTGTGTGTAAGACTCTTGCAGAAATTATGTGTATGACGTATGGTTTGCTGAAGCACTCCTGTGTCCAACATATATAACCCAGGTGGGTAGCCATGTGGGTCTGAAGGAACAGAACAAAGTTTGAGTCCAGTGGCACCTTTAAGATGTGTCTTATACCCAGAATTAAACTTCGTTGGTCTTTGAGTCCAGTTGCACCTTTAACATGTAACACCGGGAGGGTTCACACATCTGTTTGTGAGAAATCAAAGAACATTCAACATTTGGAGTGCCTGAAGTCTTTGGGCTTTTCATAAAAGGACATCAATGTATTTGTTTATTATTTTTATATTTTGGTGTGCTTTGCAGGACCCCTCCTCCGTCTTAAAATTAGGATGTGACAAGTAAGCCCTGAGTCTGTTCCTAGTATAGGAAACCAGCTTTATGTTTTTGTCCTGTATGGTTTTACAAGTTGGCTTGCAGATTAACATGATTTTCATAAGCCAAAGGGGTTTATGTACTCTTGGAAATGTCCAGCCAGCCCAAATCTTAAGGAGATGAAAGACTGTGCATAGCCTAAAGGTAGGGAGAAGATGGTGGCAGCCGGATAATGTTCAAAGAATACTCAGGTGCCCTTCCCTTCCTGTAAGAAATGTTAAATTTTGATAGTGATGGGAAGCCCACCAACAAAATACAAGTTGACAAAACCAACAAAATAGCTGGCACTGGAGGGAGAGCTGGGGAAAGGGAGAAAGGAGAATTTCCTTTGCAGATGTTTATTTTTTCCTATGTGCTTCTGCCCCCACCCCTAAACCTGCTGATTGTTCTTAGGCTGGGGGGGGGGGGGGGGGAAGAGAAAAGCTTTTTACACAATTAACAGTGCAATCCTAAAGAGAGTTACTCTAGTCTGGTGAGCCAGTTTGGTGTAGTGGTTAAGTGCGCGGACTCTAATCTGGGAGAACCAGGTTTGATTCCCCACTCCTCCACTTGCACCTGCTGGATGACCTTGGGCAAGCCATAGCTCCGTACCAGCTGTTCCCTCAAGGACAGCTTGGGAAAGAGCTCTCTCAGCCCCACCTACCTCACAGGGTGTCTGTTGTGGGGAGGGGAAGGGAAGGGAAAGGAGTTTGTAAGCCGCTCGGAGACTCTTAAGTGAGTGAAGGGTGGGATATAAATCCAATCTCTTCTTCTTCTCTTCTTCTTCTAGTCTAAGCCCATTCATTTCAATGGGCTTAGACTGGAGTAATTCTCCTTAGGATAGTACTGCCAGTATAGCTGGGCTTGTGTGTGTAGATACGTGCGTGCAATGTGTACATAAAAGGGAGGTATATACAAATCAAGTTGCTCTTAACTGAGTCAGAGAGAAGGGACTCCTGTTAGACATTCTTCCAGGCCAAAAGCCAGACTTCCTTTCATGTATGGTGCCAGTGCTCTAAAGTAACTATCAACTGGACAATTTAAAAAAAATTGTTGTAGAAAAAAGTAGAAGTAGATCCTCCCCCCCCCCCCCCGGGCTTGTGTATGGGAAAGTTATAAGACCAAGTAAACTTGTCTTGAAGGTGAGAGTATTATATGTAAGGCTTTGAAGGCTGAGCAAGAGAACCCTGATTGCCTCATAATAGCTGGAATCCGACTACGACATCTGCAGATCTTAACTATTTGCTATATAAATTAAGGAAGGGAAGCAGTATGAAGGTTTGAGAACTACTGGAGGAATACTGGCAATACTGAGAAATACTGGAATAATGAGAATCAGAGTTATAACTCTGTAGTTCAATTATTTTGTGTCTTAATTTTTACTGGAAAAACCTGCCAACCGAAATGGAGGTTACGAGTAACTGAAGTAACAAGGAGGTAATTGGTCCTGATGTATACTCAAGACCCAACGAATTAATCACCGCTGTGCATTCATTATTTGATCTCAGTGCACTGCAACTGACCTGTGCAAGATTGTGCTAGGGAAGCATTTCTGATAACCTTTCATATAGATCGAGACGGGTCGCTGTGTTAGTCGGTCAGTTGCAGTGGAAAAAAGTAGGAGTCCAGTAGCACCTTAAAGTCTAACAAAATTTGTGGCAGGGTACGAGCTTTCGTGCGTCACTGCTCACTTCTTCGTATGGCTTCGTATAGCCTTTCACATAGCTACGGTTACTGTAGGTTGGGTCCCACCCTGTTCAGCAGAAACTTCACTTATTGTGTTTTTATTTGTGCAAGATGTGTGCAAGAGTGACTATAAAATCAGGCTCCGGGTTTTTTAAAATTTCCAATCAACATTGCTGTGTTGAAAAATTAAAAGACGAAAGGACGTTTGCTAGGGTCAGTCCGGTACAGTTTGGAAGCGTGATATGATTTGGTCAAAAAGCTTATTGTGGAAGTGGTGTAGGTAGGCTGATGAGATGTGCCTCGTGCATGTGGCAACACAAAACAGAATATGGTGGAGTTGACTTAATGCTTGCAAGGACTTCCTTGCACTTCCACTTGTATGCTATTCCATGGTATCCAACCCAGTGCTCTTCCGTGGAGTTGGCTCATCCATCTGAGAGTCACCAGGCTTTGTCTAATCAAGTGCAGGGCAAGTATGTACAGACTATTACGCTGTGTAGAACTAGGCCCACAGAACACGTTTCAACTTCCTCAGTACCAGCCTTGCGTTTAATTTATTCATTCATTCATTTATAGTCTGCCTTTCTCCCCAATGGGAACTCAGATCAGCTTACATCATTCTCCTCTCCTTCATTTTATCCTCACAGCCATCCTGTGATGTAGATCAGGCTGAGAGAGTATTGATTGGCCCTGAGGTCTCCCAGCAAGCTTCAGTGGAACAAGTGGGGACTTGAACCCGGGTTTTAGTTTGCTCTGGAGCGAACCTGGCTTTTAAATTAGTTTGCTCTGGAGCCGTCCGTCCTGAGCTAAGACAAAAATGTGTGAGGCTAAAAAACTGTGAACTAGCTCACACTAACTCAGCTTAGAGGGAACACTGGTACTGATCCAACACTCTTAACCACGGTGCCGCATGGGCTCTTGGGTAATTACTCACTATGGACTTCCCTAGACAGAAGTGAGAGCCTGACTTTCCAGGGCTGTCCTGCAGGCTTTCCAGGGGATGGTTTCTGCACCACCTTGGAAGAGTTGGATGCTACATATTTTAGGATATCTCCTCATCTCACTCTGTGCTGAGTTCTAGCTATGCCATCTTTGGCTTCACTGCCACACTCTGTGGCATGCCACGCACCATGTCCCTGTGGCTGCATGTCGCAGAGGAAGCTTGGTAAAGATGAACAAATGTTATTTCCAAGGAGCTTTTTTTGCGATTACTAATCTTCTAGTAAAGGATCACCCTAATTCATTTATATTTATTTATATTTGTATTTATATCCCGCCCTCCCTACCGTTTGGCGGGCTCAGGGCAGCTAACAACATAATAAATATACATTAAAAATTAGTCGATATAAAATCATACCACAAAACTTAATATACAGTAAAATACAGTAGAATACAGTAAAAGATGGCGATCTTCAAACATCACTAACAACTAAGTGGTGTTAACAGGCTCCCACTTAGCTGTGAAGCTATAGAGCGATGAAGCCTCAGTTGGTGGCATTGTTGGTCCTGGTTGGTACAGTTGGTGAACAGGCCAGGGCCATAGAGTCGAGGTGGCACCCTACTTAAAAGCCTGGCGGAAGAGCTCCGTTTTAACGGCCCAGCGGAACTGTAAAAGGTCCCACAGGGCCCTGATGTCCTCTGAGGGTTCATTCCACCAGTGAGAGGCCGCCTCAGAAAAGGCCTTGGCCCTTGTTATGGCCAACCTAGCTTCTTTGGGCCCCGGAAGAACCAGGTGATTTTGGGAACCCGATCTTAGTGCTCACTGGGATACATACGGGGAAGGGCGGTCCCTAATAAGCTTCCTGGAGGCTGAATTGTTCCCTGGAGACCAGTTTGGAGAGCATGGGACTGGGACAGCTTTGCCCTTTGCTAACACAAAAGTAGGGAAAGGAGCATCCATAACAGACTCTAACAATGTTGAATTTAACTGATATGGCTGAATAACCTGTTGGCTTGGTTGATGCCATTTTTATTTTTACCTTGTCTGTTGAATAGACAGTGGGCTGTATCCAGCTACTCCACTGAGCAAAGTTTGAAGCTTTCCTCCAACCTAAGAAGCTTTCCATGCAAGTTGGATATAGAGCCACACGTTGGAAGAAGGCCCTTCCTCCAACCTAAGGCAGGATCGGTGACATCTTTAGGCCTTCTGTTGAGATAAGTAAAGTGGCAGTTACTATGCTGTGCAGTCCTGGATGGTTTCTGGGAGTATGGCCATGGCTTTTGCCTGGCCTGAGATCAGGTGGCCTGGCTGGGTTCAGCAGAGATTTCTGGAAGAGGTGGGGTCTCCAGAAGAAAGAGACAGGCTGTGGGTGGTGAGGAGGAAGGTAGCTTTTGGTGAGTGTGGGTTTACAGTTGCTCCAAAGAAAGGTGAAGGGAAAAGAGATGATGGCACCCCAAAGGAACTGTTGATGGTGGGGTGGCATGAGACTGCAACTAAGAGAAGTGTTGCAAGTACCCCAACTGGGAAGATCTGGAAATCCAAGAGCAGGAGAGTCAAGCAGAAGCCCAAGGCACTAGCTTGAGAAGAAGAGGAAAGAGAGACTTGCCTTGGCTCCAAGAAGCTCTCCCCTTTCCTGTTGTAGGCAGGAAGGAAGTGAGTGAAGAAGGTGAAGGACAAGGAAGCAAGCCTGCAGTGAGACAACTGGAGTGTGTGGATTATGAGGACACATTTATTGTTCTTGACTCAGTAAATAAAACTTTAAAATAAAGACCATAACAGCACTTGTCCTATGAGAGTTCATTGTAGTGGTTTTCCTTGGGGTGGAGCAAGAAGGTCCTATCCTGATGACACCTGTAACCCTTGGGTTCTCCCTCCATTCCCCCACAATTATTTGCTTTATCTGCCATTATGTGGTGTTTTCTTGACTGCTGATTTCATGATAGCTTTGTGGGTCACAGTTTATATATGGGAACTTGCTAGATCCACACTCTGCTGTTTAGAAAGAACATATGGCTGTATGTATCACTTGTAGTTTGAATCTGTTCATCCAGCACTTTTGGAACACCAGCCAGAGAGTGGGAAGTAGGGGGTCCTTCCCATCATCCCCGAGACCCAACTGAGTTTCTGCATATCCAGCCGGTCTGCTGCCAACTACAAGATGGTGCTCGGTGGGGATGACAGTGTGTAATGCTTTTACCTCCTTCAGACACCAGACCTAGAGTTGTGAAGACTGCCACAGAGAAGATGCCTGCAACATGGTCGTCTTATTCTGCGTGTGTTTTGGATTCTCACAGTTCAGGACTCTTTTCATCTAGAATATTTAATAAATTAGAAAGGAGAAATGACAGACCCCTGATGCTTCCCCACTCCCAGGCAGATTTTCCCACCAAAAATATTTTTAATTCCCCTTAGTGACTGAGCTGCCCTTCAGTAGTGTGTATTTTTTCTTTGTTTTATAAGCTTTAATTGTCCCACCCTGTCACAGATATTAGTTTAGGCTTATGACCCACCACAGGGACTAGAAGGAATACAGGAGCTGTTTTGCTTTAAAATACCTTCATGAAATGACACATGAGGCAAAATTAATATTCATAACAGAATAAAGATTTTAATAAACAGGCAGGAAATATATAAATATGAGGATTCATGGTAAAGAGATTGCTGAGGTAAATTTTTCTAATATATATACATAACAGAGGTTTTTGAACATACAAGAGTTGTAGCTTAATTTCGGAGTTTCAAGTTCTTTTCAGTGAGAGGTTTCTGCTTCTTATATATTTCAGCTGTTACACAGAATCTGAAATACAGTTTCTTAGAGAATAGCTTTGTCTTAATGCTTCTAGATTTCTCCCTTCAGAGATCTAGGTTTTCCTTTTAGATGTTATAACTTTCCAGAAACTCTTGGAAATGTCTAAGCCCTTCCCCTTTATCACAGACCAGGGTTCTCTTCCCAACCCCTTCCTACTGGCTAGAAATTCTTCTTGTCCCTAAGAAGCAATAATTCCTTTTCCTATTTGGCTTGTCTGGGAGTTCTCTCTAACTCCTCAAACCTCCTACCAAATTCCTCTTCCAGTACTATATGTCTGTATAAAGCAATGTTGTAGCATTCTTGACTGAGAATCTGAATTCTCCCTCAAAGTAGTTTTAATATAAGACAACGGAGTCCTCCTTCTTTTCTGTAAAAGTACTTTTCTGACTATTCCCTGACAGAAATCACTGACTCCCAAAGTCTACCATAGAGTTTTTGCCCAAAAAACAGAGCATCACCCCCGATGTGCCTAAGTCACTTCTGGGTCACATAGACATGTTGCTTTAATTTCTGGTGCTCCTCTCTTTTATGGGGTGGGGGTAATTCTCCCCCCCCAGCAGCTGTCAGAGGAAGGTCTGGCAGTGGGAGACTCCTGCCTTATGGGAGGGTGATGGTCTGGCATCTGTAATACTCCAAGTTCCTACAACTTTGTGGAAAGAGTGGTGTTTTTATTAATTCAAGAGGTTTTTCATCCCCCAAAGACTCAGAACCATGTTTCCTGAAAGAAAATACAGCCTTAGAATGAAAATAAAAATAGAGAAGATTTGGTTTAAGTCGGATGCAAAGGGATTATAGGAGAGCTGACGACCAAGAAGCTAACATTGGTCCCACAGAGTCATCCTGGTGATGGGCTAAAGTGGTCCGTGTAGTTTCCCATCATGTGGTCTTTGTTTAATAAGGGTTACAAATGTGTGTGAGTTCTTTTCCTATTTGCACTGTGTCCATGTGTTCAATTTTAGGTTTGGCAATGAGACCGTGCGCCGGAGCACTCCAATTATTTTTCTGCAGAGATCAGCATGTTAGCGCTGTAGATTGTATTTTTTTTTTAAGCTGAAGACGGAACTCACATTAAGCAGAGATGGAGAATAAGTGACTGCCTAACATGTTGAGAAATTAGGTGCATTTTTGGCTTCGCTTGTCGCGGCTTTCCCAGGGCTGAACTTCCTTGTCTCAGGGAGTGTTGTGCCGGGAAGACAGTGTCTTGAACTTCAAGGGCTGTCCAGCAGCAGGTGGGAGCAAGGAAAGGTACAGCAAGAGGGGGTGCCTTGTTAGTTGCATGGGGAACTGCCCATAAATTAGATCATGTTTAAATGATGCATCTCTAACCCGATCACCCGTCAGCCGATGGCTAATTCCTCCCTTGTTGCAACATTGTTCTCAGTCCCTCTTCCCATTTTTGGCGCGTGACATACTTGATGGACAATCCATCAATTTAGTCAATTTAGCCTTGCAAAGGCGTTCCAGTTTTTTAGCTGTGCTGTCTGGCCTGGAGACAGTGGTTTGGTTTCTGAATTGTATGCGACATCCCACCTGCAGTCCTCTGGCCTTAGGAGTCTTTCTCCAACTTAAGTGGCCCTCCTGGAAGAGGAAGTTGGAGGAAGGACGGAATTACAGCTTTATGGTACTGATAGCCTTCCCCCTTACCCTGAAGTAGCACTGCTAGAGGAAGGACTAGGCCAGGGCGTTCTCCTGGCTCTGTGCAGCAACAGAGGGGCTGATTAATAGCCCTTTGGGTGGGGCTTTCTATTACATGAATCCCTCCTAAGGAGAGGGAAATGCTGCATCTTGAAAGTCCAGCCCATTGCACTTCAGAATGTCTCCTTATAATAATCCTGATTTGGGGTGGCAAGATTTGATGCGCGCCAAAATCAGTTGGCTACCTGAACTGCCACTCAGAAGCTGTGCCAATCCCCTGGTGGCCTGCCAGGGCTGCTCTGTTCCCCTCCATCCATTGGGTGGTTGCATTGCCTGTGTTGCCTGCATCTCACCCACAGGCGCAGCACAAACCAAAAATCGTCAGAACAGAACGTCACTTCAGCAGGCAGGACACCTCGCTCCGCCGGTGCCCTGCCTTCTAGCTTCCTCCTTCCTCACCCCAGCAGCTCATGGTCACTCTGTGCCACTCAGGCCTGCCTTCACTGCCTGCTTCTCCAGCCCCCACAGCCTCTGGTGCTCCCGGGGGTGGGCCCATCCCTGGCCGCCGTCTTCCCACCACTGCTCCGTCGGTGTATGATGGCCTTGCACACCCAAGTCGGCTTCTTCCCCTCCCGCTTCCCCCACTCTGCAGGCCTCTCTGCCACTTCACCCAGCCCTGCACTCCTCTGTGCCTCACCAGCTCTAGGTCGGTGAGGGGCCACGGAACACATCTTGTGTTTGTGTGGGGGAATGGAACACAATGGGTGTGTGTGTGTGTGTGGGGGGAATGGAAAGCTGCTGGGCCCGGCTGGGTGCTGACCAGCTCGCGACCCGTTCTGTTACCCCGTCACCACAGGCTCTGGGTAGGGGGGCAGTACGCCGGGGGAGGGCCCTGTGTGCAGCTACAGGGGAACCTGTTTCTAGAGCCTGTTGCCTTCCTTTTGCAATGGACCTTGCTCCTAGTGTGTAATAATTCAGAGGGAAGAATGCAATATTATATACCAAGATGGGTAGCCATGTTAGTCTGTCTATAGGAAAAGAGGAGGAGGAGGGATTTATTCTCCGGCCCTTCACTACCCCAAGGAGTCTCAGAGTGGCTTACAATCCCTTCCCTCCCCCCAACAGACACCCTGTGAGGTAGGTGGGGCTGAGAGAGCTCTCTTAAGAACTGCCCTTGAAAGAGCAGCTCTGAAAGAGCTTGTGACTGACCCAAGGTCACACCAGCAGCTGCATGTGGAGGACCGGGGAATCAAACCCGGTTCTCCCAGATTAGAGTCTGTGTTCCTAACCACTACGCCAAACTGGCAAGAGTCCAGTAGCTCCTTAAAGACTAACAAAATTTGTGGCAGGGTAGGAGCTTTTGTGAGTCACTGAAGAAGTGAGCAGTGACTCACGAAAGCCCCTACCCTACCACACCAAGGGTCAATGTGAACATTAGTGAACCTACTCCAGCCTTGCAGGTTTCCGTAATTAGTCAATCTTGTCCCCAAGTTCTTTTTCAAGGCTCCAGCAAGAATGTGGCAATTAGTTCTTCCTGGAAACCTGTGGTCTGTAAGGTGGGTGGGTGGGAGCAGGAGTGAAGCTGCAGTCTTCCCAGAGAATTTCTGTGAAGGTGGGCCCTGATTGACTTTGACCTGACGCCTGAGGGCCAAAGAGAGTATAATTGAGCCAGAGTGCAAGGGAAGAGGGCTGCTGATGCTCCCTCTAAGCTGTGGAGTCTTGTGAGCAAAAATTCTACTCTATGAGGTATCGGCATTAAAGCTGTGAGCAAGCGATTTGGCTGCTGCATAAATTAGTGTGCTCTGGAGCCCTCCTTCCTGAGCTACGACAAAAATGTGTGAGCCGGAGGCTAAAAAACTGTGAGCTAGCTCACACTAACTCAGCTTGGAGGGAACACTGCTGCTGACTTGGTGATTTTACCAGACAGAGGCGTGGCCTATGCTGAACCGTAGAAGAACGCTTAAGCCTCTCTTTTGGGACTCATTCTGGGACTGTGCCGTCGAATGTCAGGTGGCAACGTATTAGACAGAAAAGTCAGTTTTTATTGTTTTGTGCTATTTAATCAAGCAGACTGGTACTCAATGATATTCCTCCCCCACCCACCTTCTTGTCTAATAAACCTTTTCCTATCCGTTTAAGAAAAGGTCTGGTTTCTTGTGTGTACGCAGCTTCAGGGACCCACAGGTCTGAATGCTGCTGGCCAGTCTGAGGGGCAGTACCTCAGGAGGGACCCAGGTCTGGGTCTTGAGACACTGTTGCTCTTTTCTACAATATATACCAAGCTTTTCCCCTGCTCCTCTCTCTCTTGCATAGCTGTAAGGCAAGAAATGTCTAAAATGGGAGAGCCATGCGAAAAGGCTTTGCTTTTGATCTGGTTTCTCATGGGTTCTGTTCAGGGCTGTATTAACCTAGGGGCTTGGCCCCTAGGCTTTTAGGTATTTCGGGGCCCTCCGAATCTTCGATCTTTCACCCCACTACAGCTGACAGCCCCCTGGTACAGTAGGTACTAGACTACGGTGCATAGCCCTATATCCATTTTGAGGGTCTCCTGAAGAATTCTATTCACATTTTTTTTTAAAATATGTTTTTATTGCATGAGAAGAACTCTTCAGCTTGCCAGCCTAACAGTTTGAAAGCAAGAAATTGCGAGTAGATAAATAGGTACCGCTTTGGTGGGAAGGCAACAGCGTTCAGTCTCGCCGGTCACATGACCACAGGAAAAGTCTTTGGACAGCACTGGCTCTTCAGCTTGGAAACAGAGATGAACACCACCCCCTGGAGTCGGATTCGACCAGCTTTCGAGCAAGGGAAACCTTTACCTTTATCTTAGAACTCTTCAGAAAAGCACATTTTGGGGGTATAATTGTTCAATACTGTAATATTTTTTGACATGAATGATTTTTTAATTATTTTAAAATATATAATGTATGGATAATGGTTTTAATATAAGAGACAATTTGTTTCACTGCAATAAGGGAGCAGCTAATTATCTTATTAATAAAGTCTATATAGTGTAGGGTGTCTATGAAGAAAAAGTAACCAGGGCTGAGCAAAATAAATAAATAAATAAACAAACAATTGATGGAGCCCTAGTCCCTGCAGGGCACCTAGGCTTCGGCCTAGTCAGCCTTATGGATAATGCAGCCCTGGTTCTGTTTAATTAAGAGTTTCAGAGTCTTGATAGCCACATGTGAAATGATATTTTGGGGTCGGTGGGTTTTGAATGTGGCTGGGGAGCTGCCCTTTTTCTCCCGTGCTGCTTGGTTTCCCTGGCAGGCTCCTCTTTCCACATCAGTGGGTCTCTTGCTGAGTTCCCACCTGACCTCTCTAACATCTTGGTTCCCGTCCCTTCTCCCTGTACATTAATATTGAATTTAAACATGCAGCCAGAGTTGGGCCTGCTTATGATCTCTGGTTGAGGGGGGAAAAGAAGGGAGAGGCATTCATCTACAAAAGCAGCGCTGTTTTGTCTGCGTTTTGTCTGCTTGACCTTAATCAAGAGTCATTCTCTTAGCAACCTCTCATAACCGGGACAATGCAAAAAGGACGCAGATCAGTCTCTCTCTCCCTCGCCTTATTTTCAACCGGACAAAACTGGAAGCATGGTTTGAAGTATTTGGGGGGGGGGGGGGAAGGAGCCCAGCAGGGTTTGACTCTGATTTCTGGTTGCTTCGTAAGTTTGTGGAGTTTTACTTGTAGTTATATCTGTCCTCTGATCTGATTGGTATCCCTGCTGGATTGTATTTAGAAAGTGAATAAGCAGGGTTGCCCTTCCCCCACCCGGTAGCATGTAAGATGTTTTATGTTAATAAGTATTGATTCTATTGGCAGGTGGAATTTTTTTTTTGACAGACCAAACTCTGTACAGCAGGAAGACAAAAGGACCTTAATGGGGCATACGCTGCTTCTGTTATGTCAGAACAACAGACCACATCCATCTCCCATCCATCAAAGGATGGGATTCTCACAATTTAGGGCACATCGATCTTCAGTTCTGACATATTTATTACCTATGTTGTCCCCCCAACCCAAATAGATGATGACCAGAAACCCAGCATGTCATTCTTTTGAACTGTTAAAAAAAAACCCTTCACTATTTTGCATGCTAATTTAGCAAAACACCTCTCTCTATATATACAACTATGATATGCAATTCCATTTCATCCTCTGAGGAAGTGTGCGTGCACATGAAAGCCCACACCTTGAACAAAACTTTGTTGGTCTTAAAGGTGCCGCTGGACTCAACTTTGTTCTGTTGCTTCAGACCAACATGGCTGCCCGCCTCAATCCATTTTCTCTCTAGTTCAGCTAAGCCACATATGGACTTCTACATACTACTTCATTTTCACAATGTGCTCCATCTGGCCACCGGTAATTTCCCCATACAACTTTGTCATTCCTTTTGCATCTTCCCAACTGGTTCTTCCCACTGCAGCTGAATTATCTTCTTTTCCCTCCCTTCGCCTGTCATGGAACAGCCTTTCTTGGTGATAGCTCAAACCCCTTTTCCCACCAACTGCTCAATGCAAATGAACTGATAAATGTGATTCACTGGATTATTATAATTTCTGTAGCATTTTAATCATAATCACAATAACATCTGTTGGCAGCAGTCCACAGATGTCTGACAGAGCCCAGAATTTGTAAACCATCACTTTCCCTGTGCTCCTGAGGAAACAGATTTTTTTCTCTTGCTTTCCATCTGCCTGGGAGCAAATGGAGTCCAATGATACGGAGTGAAGGCACAGGATGGACCGTATATCCTTGGTCGACTATGTTTTCCCTTACCCTCTGTTCTTTGTTTTCCAACTTGACACTGATGGTTCTAAAGTTTCCTGATCCAATCTCTTAACCTTCCCATGGGATGATATTCCAGAGGAATTCCTGTAGATGTTTCTGCTATGCTTTGGATACTTCAGTAAAAGATAAGGGTGTAAATCTCATGAAAATTATGACCATTGAGGCATTCTGTGACTTCTGTAAATCAGTCAAATCTAACATCTGCATTATCTGGAGACTTCTTTTGCTAATCAGAATTTAGGAGAACAATAAAAAACTACAAGCTTTTTTGGAGAGTTTTAGAAGTGCTGGCGGCTTTTAACTGACAGCTTTTGACGAAGCTAGTCAGGTCTTCGATGTTGCTGTTGTTCTATTACACACACACACACACTCACACACACACACACACACCCTTTTGAGTACAAGAATTCTAAATGTCAAGCAATAGATCACATACTGGTGTGTATCCAACTCTCCAGCAGCCGGAATAGCCTGGACTAGCCCATTCTCATCAGAGTTTGGAAGCTAAGCAGGAAAAGCCCTGGATGGATGAGAGGCCACCAAGGATGACATGGGCTGCTGTACAGAAGAAGGCGATGGCAAACCACCTCTGTTCCCTTCTTGCCTTGAAAACCGCACAGTCCTGGGTCTTCCATAAGTTGGTTGCAACTTGATGACATGCTATTGTTATTATATCTGACAATCTGCGGACATTCTGGAGCAGGACTTGGCCTCTTCTCCCGCTTGATCCGCCCACTAAGCTCTCAGAAAGTTTGCTCCTGGGTGTTGACAGACCCTCAAGAATAGCATAGGGGGCAAAGGGGAGGGGGATCTTCACTGGGAGGGGAGGGTTTGAACAAAGTACAGTGCTCTCTTCTTCTTGAAGCAAGGCAGTGAGCATGTAGTTAGTGGGTTTAGCAGAATGTTGGGCTAGGGCCTGAGAGACCAAGGTTTGAATCCCTCCTCCACCATAAAGCGTACCTGGGTGACCTTGAGCCGGTCATGTAATCTTGGCCTAAACTACCTCACAGGATTGTTGTAAGGATTAAATGGAGGAGGGAAGGACTCTGTAAGGCACTTTGGGTTCTTCTTGGGAAATGTGGAGTGAAGCAAAGTGAGATAAATACTTGGACGGGAGATCTCTTGGGACAGCTCCTCAAATTCCATGAGGGAGGAAAGCTGAAGAATAAATGAAATAAGCCAGAATCCAATGGGTTTGCCTGTTTTGTCTTGTATTTTTATGTTATTCCAGTGTGGTGTCGTGGACAGAGTATGAGTGACAGGGACAGCAGAGTCCAGGTCATTGTCCAGCCTTGAAATTCACTTTTTATCCTCAGGCAGAGGAGAGTGGCTGTGGGGATTTTTTTAAAAATGGGAGAAATACCACATTCTGAGCTCCTGTAGGGAGAAAGAGATAGAGACATGAATAATCCCTAGCCCCAAAGAGGTCCGGCTGTCCTTGACCAGGGCCACGGCCTTTTCAGTCCTGGCCCCAACTTGATGGAACTCTCTGCCTTCTGCAGTCAAAGCCCTGTGGGACCTTATGGAACTCTGCAGGGCCTGCAAGGCAGAGATGTTCTGCCAAGCTTTTGGTCAGGGACAGCGACAGTTTTTCAACATGGCTGGCACCCATCCCCACCTCCCCTCCAAAAAAACAGGTGCTACTGACACCATCTTAAATTTGAATTGGTTTTTAAATTGGTTTAATGTCATTAATTTTTTGATATCTGATGTTTTTATATTGTATCTAGGCTTAACGCCATATTGTTAAATTGCCCAGAGCCTGGTGCAAGTCGGGATGGGGCGATTAATAAATCTTAACAGCAACAGCAGCAGCAACAACAGCAACTCCTCCTCCACCCTTTTTTGTTGAGTCTTTCCCTATTCCCCGCCATGCTATAGTCCCTATCCCACGTGGCTGTTGTACATACAATGCCCCTTGATTATCAGCATAGCCTTTTTGGGGGTCATCAAGGGGGACTGTGCCTTCTCTTTTTTTATCAGCAGAAAAAGCTAGTTGGATTCAGCTCTGTGCCTTCTGCAGAACTTAGCTAGTGAATGTCGCGGGTGAGTATGACTCTGCCAGCCAGATGTGAATTTCTGTTGCCTGTCTCGCAGGAGGGCACGGCTGATGAGTTTTGCTCATTCAATAATAACCAAAAAAGTTGAGTTCATTAGCTTTGTGGTGCGAAAACCCGTTTTGAACTGAAACGACACTGTATTTGTGTGTAATTGTTACTGCGCAAACGCGGGCTGGTATAGAATAGGAGCAAAGAATGATTTATGTAAGTTAGCAGTGTCTCTTGCACCATTTTTAATTGTGAAAATATTGTAACTTACATAGGGTAGGTTTCAATTATGCAGTTAACACAATATAATTTGAATGTACCATTATGTTAGGTAGCATAAGGGATTTTTTTAGTCGCAAGTAAAGAACTTTGAGTGGTTATGGCAAGCCTCTAGTATGGACTTTTGCTGAGGCATGGAACGTTTTATTTGAATCAGCAACTGAAGTGGTTTTTTAATATTAAAATAATTTATTGCGTTGTCCTGCTGCTTAGTTTCTGCTGAACTATTTTAAAGTTGGTCATTATTTGTTCTTGGCTTTTAGCTTTACTCTTTTAAATCCAGTTAGCTGTGGCTGCTTGTGTGTGTGTGTGTGTAGTTATGATTACCCTACACCCTTCTGAAAGATCTGTCCTCCATTGGTTAATTGTATTTTTCTGTTTTTTGTGTCTGTGAACTTCCTTGGGAACCAGGCAGTGCAGTCCTAAACACAACGCACAGTTGCCAACCTCCAGATAAGTAAAACATGGCAAATCACTGTGTAGCAACAAAAACAAAGCACGCAGTTCTGATATACAACTTCATTCATTAATTAAATCACATACTTATGATATACAGTAAAGACCCTAGTGCATAACAATATTCAATCTGAAAGGAATGTCCAAAGTTATGGAGATGAATATGCAGACCAGGTTCAGTGTTGCGGCTGTCTTGATTTCAAAGAAGAGACAGCAAACATCATGCAACACACCTCCCGGGCAAAAATTGTGTGTTTCGAGAATTCTTCAGCGAAATTATTTCTCCTGGAACCAAAGCTCACACATGCTACAATGCCCAAGTCAAGAAATTCTCTACGTGGCTTCTCTAGAGAACTGGAGAAGCCACGTAGAGCAGGGATGTTGAACTCATTTGTTATGAAGGCCGGATCTGACATAAATGAGACCTTGTTGGGCCAGACCATGTGTGTCATAAAATGTAATGCCAGGTAGCGGAGATATAAACTTTATAAAGGACACAAACGCAAAGTGGTTTTTTTTTACTTAAAATAAAAACATGCTTAAAATGTTAGTACACTTGAAATATTTTGTTAATTTAACCGTCTCTGATAACTGACACCTCTTGCTCTGAATTATTGCATCAAAATGTCTGTGCTGTTGCAATCTGCTGTTCAGCTGTGTATCTGTAAACTGCAAATCTGCTTTTGATTTAGTGACATTCACCACAGAAATCTCATGCTCAGAGTTCTGAGTCTAGGTCCCAGGGGAAAACATGAAATGGCTGAGCGATTGAGAGAGTCTGGCAAAGCAAGCTATGATGCAGCAGCAACAGAATTGGAAGCAGGAGATGGCCAATTCCAGTGTGGGCCTGATAGAAGCCCTCAGGGGGGCTAATCTGGACCCCGGGCCACACGTTTGACGTAGAGGATTCCTTGACCTTTTTTTTCTTTCCTGGAAGGCGTTAAGATTGAATATTGTTATACACTAGGGTCTTTACTGTATATCATAAGTATGTGATTTAATTAATTAATTAAGTTGTCGGATATCAGAATTGTGTGTTTTGTTTTTGTTGCTACACGGTGATTTTCCATGTTTTACTCAGCTTTGCCGGGTTTCCTGTGTGTTTTTTGCCGAACCTCCAGATGAGGCCTGGTGTTTTCCTGGAATTACAACGGATCCTTAGGCTACAGAAATCGATCCCCCTGGAAGAAATGGTGGTTTTGGAGTATGGACTCCATGGCATCATACCCAGGCTGAGCTATGTCTCCTCCAAAGACTCCACCCTCTCCAGAGTAGGGTAGAGTTGGCCACTCTATTACAGCCTTCAAATCCTGTAGACCTGAGTGGACTTAGAATGGCGTGACTTTAGAATGGGCCATGTTAGTGGGGAGAGAACACTGAAAAAATACTTTAAACAAAACTATGGATAATTGTTTCCTCTCCTTTTGAAGCGTTTCTGAAATGGAAAGGAATTCTCTTTTCTAGTGCTTCAGAAAAAAAAAACATGATATACTCAAGTATTCTGGGTAAAGCAAACCTCTGTATCTCAGTCATTAATAGATTAGTGCTGGAACAGAAGGGGTAATTTATTTGGCACTGATGGATCCAAAGAAAAAAGATCATTTTAAAGAACAAATGAGGAAGAGGTATAGCTTGAGGAATATTTATTATATTATTGTTGTATATAGTCTTTATGATCCCAACGTTGCCTCGCTTGTTTGAGCTTTTCAAAAGTCCAGTGTGGAATAAATTGTGTCCTTGTGCCGCAAGAACAGAATTAGGATGGGGGGGGGGGATTTGAGACTCTGCACATGTGGTGAAATTTATATTATGTGTGAGTGAACTGAAGTCGGAAGTGAAGAAAGAGTATGTTTTATAAAAACGGTCCCAGTGTTATAAACATAGGAATGGCTGGCTGCCGTTATTTTTGCTCCTATGTTTGCTTACATATTAGGTTTTGTAAGCATTTTTGTATTTTGTTATGTATAATTATAATGATTTGTTTTATTAAGCAAGAAAAAAATATTCAGCCTGTACCTTGTTTTTTTTTATTTGTTGATCTGTTTTTAATGATTTTAATGTTGTTTAATTGTTATTATTCTGTTGTGAGACACCCTGAGCCCTACTTGTAGGGAAGGGTGGCCTAGCAAATATAATTTAATAAAGAAAGAAACAAATAAATGACTGCCAAAGGAAGTGTAAAAAGCCACTGGCTGTTTGTGGACATCAGCGACAAAAAATGTAGAAAATGCATGAGAATGGAAGGTACAGTGGCTGTATGACGTTACTTCTCATTTTGTGTGGTTAGGTGTGAAGTAGTTTTAACTCATCTCTCTCTTTCACCGTCCCCCCGTTCTTCTGACACTTACCAACCATTTTATAGGAACATACATTTATAACTTGAACTCACTACAGGCTGTTTTAAGTTCATCCCAAGCTGGCAGAAGTCTTGGTCTGCATTCAAATGCCACAGCAAGCACCAATGAAGCCAAGGCGGCGCTTGAACAATGTCCCATGAGCAGACTTAACAAGGTGGAAGAAGACTTTAAGAAGGAGCAGTGTTTACTCCAGTGATAGCGGTGTTTACTCCAATGATAAATGTCCACATCCTAGCATCAAAGCATTTTACCAGCCAGGAAATTCCAAAGTAATTTAAATAACTTCTCCATTTTTGATCAGTCTTAGCATAAGGTGATTAAGTGACAATTCTCTCGCTGTTTCAAAGCTCCCCAGCAAAAATAAATAATAATAATAAATTTCAACAAGTGTTTCAGCCAGATAACCCATTTTACAAAGAGGAAATCCAGGGTTTGCATTTCTTATTGGGTGTGAGAGAGGGGGGCAATTGATCACTTGTGCCTGGCAGAGTGATGAAGCATTTAATAGGCAATTTACTACACTGTGTTGTAAAATAAGAAAAATATAGATTGGCTAACACGAAGCTTTGTTGTCTTCCGCACAGGAAGTTACCCATCACATTCCATTCCGACAGGCTCACGCATCGGCAAAGAGCTACTTGCGCAACTCAAGTGGGGGCTTCCCAGTGAAGAACTCTGAGCTTCATTACACACAAAGCAAAATCGAAATAAAAGCAGAAGGCCGAAATACATTTTCTGGGGTATTTGGAGCATGAGGCACTTGGTGTCTTAATGCAGTTGACAAAAAATGGCTATATTAAAAATAAAAGGAAGACTCTTAAAAATGGAACCCTTTGAACAATAGGGCTTCTTAAAATAACACTTTGAAAATTGGGGTAAGGAAGCCATTTTTCTCCAGGCCAGTTTGGCCAGGGATCCTGGAGGTTTCTGGTCATCTTCTGGGAGTGGAACAGCGGTCACTGCGGGTGTGGAGAAGAGAAGAAGAAGAGATTGGGTTTGTACCCCACCCTTCACTACCCAAAGGAGTCTCAGAGAGGCTTACAGACTTCCCCTCCCCACAACAGACACCCTGTGAGGTAGGTGGGGCTGAGAGAGCTCTTTCCAGAATTGTCCTTGAGTCCTTTATGGGCAGGGACCTACCTAACCTGAGGGACCGCCTTTCCCCACATGTTCCCCAGAGAGCGCTATGATCAGGGTCACAAAACCATCCCCCCCCCCCCCCCCGGCCCTAAGGACGCCAGGCTGGTATTGACCAGGACCAGGCCGTTTTTTGTGGTTGCTCCGACTTACTGGAATGAACTTCTGGATGAGATCTCTCAATGATCTGCAGAGCCCCCCACCCCTCCTTTCAGGTGCTGAGAGATCTGTCTCTGTTTGAGATGCTGGAGAACTACTCTAGTCATAGTAGACAGGACTGTTTTAGATGGGCTAATTGCCTGACCCAGAAGTTTCATGTGTTTAGTTTACTTATTGAATTAAAATACTTATAGCTGCCTTTCTCCCAGGCCCAAGGTGGCTAACAAAATATAAGCATATTTACTGAGTTATTCTGTGTTGAATCCTTCTTGAGGTGGACAAACAGAATTACTTCTTTACCTAGAGGATGCTTGCCATGGTACCTTTCTTTTATTTTGTGTGGTTAGGTGTGATGTAGTTTTAAATTTCTTGTTGTTTCTTTCTCTCACTCCAAGTATCTATCGCTGCCTCCAGGAATCGAATTCCAGTCTTAATTAACCTTTCCCACAGTACTGTGCCCAAGCTCTAAGGCTCCTTCGTTGGACTATGTGGTTCTGAGGATGAGACTCTGGGTTAACAAAAAACAAGATGAAACTTTAATGGTAAAAGAAGCATACTGGTTACAAGATGTTTCATTCAGTTGCTCAGTAAAATCTTTCCCTTTTTACTCAGGTCTCTGTCAGCTTTTCCCCCTCACACTCTTATAATACTCTGACTAGATTAGATTTTTCCTAATATGCCTCCTTAAGTATATTTTCTTCCTCCTTTAGAATCTTAATGCCTTTCACTGCACTCCTGTGTGATTCTAGTTAGAGGACTGCCTCTTAGACTTTGTGTAGAGTGACCACAACTGACAGCTGCTGACTTCAGACCTCAAACTTCAGACTGAATACACTGCCTTCTCTCTCTCCACACACACACACCTCCTAGCTCCACCCACACACTCTCAGTCACCAACCAGTCACCTCACTCACTCACCCCCCTCCCCATTCTCCTGACACCAACCATTTAAAAGAACATAAACTTATAACTTGAAATCATTACAATCAGGGGTCCATTGGGGCCGGAGCGAGGCGGAGTGAAGCTCCGTCAGCTCAGGATTGGCCACTAGGGCAGCCACGGGCAGAATCAGATTCTCTAATCTGATTCAGTTTGCTGCCGAATTGTCGCCGAAATTCGGCGGCAATTTTAAAAGCCACTGGAGGGGAGGGGGTTTGAGGGAGAGGCTCCAAACTTGCAGGGTAGCTGCTGGGGCCTCTTCTCGAAATACCCACCACGTTTCAAGAAGATTGGACCAGGGGGTCCAATTCTACGGGCCCCAAAACAGGTTGCCCCCATTCCCTCCATTGTTCTCTATGGGAGGAAAAAAGTTAACATTTTTTCCCACCATAGAGAACAATGGAAGGGATGGGACAACCTGTTTGGGGGCCCATAGAATTGGACCCCCTGGTCCAATCTTCTTGACACTTGGTGGGTATTTCGAGGAGAGGCCCCAGCAGCTACCCTGCAAGTTTGGAGCCTTTCCCTCAAACCCCCTTTCCTCCAGCCCCTCATATACCCTATGAGTTTTTGCCATTATTTCAATGGCCCATAGGGTATAATGGGGCTGAAACTGACATTCCCTTTCTGACACACTTCTGGTGATGTCAGGGAATGTGGCATATGCTAATGAGGTATGCTAATTAGTTATGCTAATGAGCTCCTGCACCTCTTTTTCTACGAAAGGACCCCTGATTACAATACTTAACTTTTGGAGTTCACTGCCCCAGGATGCAGTGGTGACTCCTAGCTTGTTTCATGAGGGGATGGCTCAGATTCGTGGAGAAGAGGTCCATGGCAATTAGCTACCATGTTGAAATGTGTCCTTCATTGTGAGAGGCAGTAGCCCTCCTAATACGAGTGCTGAGGAACAAAAAGAGGGGAGACCTTGGCTTTCATGTAGGCCTTTCAGTTGGCCACTGGGTGAAACAGGACGCTAGACTAGACAGACAATTTGTCTGATTCAGCACAAGTGCTGCTATGTTCTTAACTGCTGAAGTCCAGCACACATCTTGGCAGAGCTGTGCATATGCAATCAGTTTGGTGTAGTGGTTAAGAGCACCGATTCTAATCTGAGAGAACCGGATTTGATTCTCCACTCCTCCACTTGCAGCTGCTGGAGGACCTTGGGCAAGCCATAGTTCTGTCAGAGCTGTTCCCCAAGGACAGTTCTAGAAAGACTTCTCTCACCCCACCTACCTAACAGGGTGTCTGTTGTGGGGAGGGGAAGGGAAAGGAAATAGTAAGCCACTCTGAGACTCCTTCGGGTAGTGAAGGGAGGGGTATAAATCCAATCTCCTCTTCTTCTTCTAATGGGTGCTGAGAGATTTTGCCCTTCCTTTTCCACAGCTGAAAGAGACGGAAGCCCTGGTCTAGATTGGAGGGCTTGTCAAAGTCCAAAATGCTTCTGACTGCAGATGGAGCAAAGACGTGTTTGTCTGCTTCCTTGTATGTGAGAAAAGAAATCCCCATATGGAACAGACACGTCGGGAAGAAGGCTAGTGAAGAACACTTTACCTTGATGTGTAGTTCTCTAAGCACGGTGTGGTTGTTCTCGGAGGGAATGTTGCGAGTGATAGATCAGCAGGACTGAAATGGTATGGTCCAGGAACGGCTTTTCCGTGTGGTGGCGGAAAGCGCCATCCAGTTGCAGCCAACTTACGGTGACCCAGTAGGGTCACCCAGGCATTAGAGTTTCCCAGGCAAGGTTGGGCACATGATTCTTTTAATCTGGCAAAGCAGCCGTTGTGCTGAAGGTCTCTGCCATACACTAGATGGGGTTGCAAGGGCTGTGGTGATTAATTGTTCCTTAGCAAGAGAGAAGGGAGACTCTGTGTCAGGATCCTTGGCCTGCAAAGTAGCCTCTCTGCTTGCTGTTCTCTGGTCTATCTTCTGCATTCTGATTTTCATCACTTGTGTGTTCCTATTGCTTCAGGGTTTCTCCTCCCCCCCATGTGTTTTGTTCTCTCTAGTAGTCCCGGAGGGAGCAAAACACATGTGGAAAAGGGTGGGGGGGGGAACCAAAGCAATAGAGACAAAGGAGTGATAAAAACAACAGTGCGGGAGTATAGAAGACTGAGAAATAGTCTTTTTGGCTCCTCAGAGGCAACAGCCCTCTGTGAAATGAAGGGGGTGCAAGGAGTTGGAAAGTGAGCCCTGTTGATACCCCAGTGCAACCTGATTTTTGCAAGGTACAGCTGCTCTGTTGCAGTCGCGTATGGTTTTATTTTTGAAAAATCATGTTCTTAGCACTTGTAAGCATCATTATTTTAAGCTCCCGCCGTGGTAATTGGCGAAAGAAGGTTTGTGCTGGCAAAGGGTTCTGCGACTGTTCAGTGTTCTGCGGTGATAATGGAACATCGGGTCTTGCAGTTTTATTGACCTGTGCTTTCTGGTGACCGAGGTGTCGGTGCTGCTGGCTCTGTTCAAAACGCACCCTGAGGCACTTGTATTTGTTCACCTGTCATTTTACCATGACATTGTGTTACTTAGACTTTATCCCCTCCAATTCTCTGAGGAATACATAGCTCCTGTTTCCCGTTTTTATCCTTGTAGTTATCCTATGAGTACTTTAATCTGGGAAAGGGTGGGTGGCCTAGGGTCATCCATCAAGCTTCATGGCCAACTGGGGCTTTGAATTTGGGCCCCCTTGCTCAGGCATGATATCACATAAGGGTCCCCAAAGTGGGCACCATGGAAACCACGAGCACCTTTTCTGACACCTGACAAGTGTCTTTAGGAAGTGGGTGGGACCAGGTAGGGCTTTTGCCCAGCAAGCCTTCTGATTGCCCACTGGAGATTTGATTGACTTTGTCCATTTTTTTTAAAATGGTACTTTGGCAGCAGCTGCCACCACAGCACAAGGATCTGCACTGTTTTACTGAAGCTAAGCAGTGGCGATTTTGTGGCTGGCTCTGCCTCCTGTGGCAGCCATCTTATGGCAGCCATGTTGTTGCTGCACCCACCGTGCCATGCCAGAATTGCAAATGTGCCCAGGGGCTCAAAAAGCTTGGGAACCCCTGGTCTAACACTCCAACCACTGCCCTACATCACAGGTAGAGTAAATGTTTTTTGGGGGGGAGCTTTAGCCCTTTAACCCTTCCCTTCATCACCCCACCTACTCTGTCCCCCGGTGCTCTTTCTGGCATGTTGCCTCTTGCTCCTTAGAGCCAGTTATGGTGTAGTGGTTAAAGTGTGTGGATTCTAATCTGGCAAAACAGGGTTTGATTCCCCACTCCTCCACTTGCAACTGCTGGTGTAACTTTGGATCAGTTACAAGTTTTTTCTGAGATGTTCTCTCCAGGTCAGTTCTCAAGAGAGCTCTCTCAGCCCCACGTACCTCACAGGGTGTCTGTTGTGGGGAGGGGAAGGGGAAGGAGATTGTAAGCCACTCTGAGACTCCTTTGGGTAGTGAAGGGTGGGGCATAAATCCAATCTCCTCCTCTTTTTCTTTGAGAGTGTAGCCCATCAAATTAACTTGCTTTTCCTTCAGCACACCCAACTCGATTCCGTATTGGTGAGTAGTCATGATGTTCCCCAATCCAGATTAATTTTCGGCGTTTGTGTCATCTTTTAAAGGTTTCAAAGGACGACCGATCAATTTGGGAACTGGTTGTTATCCACAGATGGTTGTAGTTAAAAATAATTTTTTGATCTTTTCCCCTCCTACCTTCCATTTTTCTGTATGAATCACTTCAAAAGTTTAAAAGCGAAGAGCTGCATAATAGGCATTATCCTGTGACCGTTTGCTGAGAGAGGTGAATTGAGCCTTCCTACCACACTCGTTTTAAATGAACAAATAATAGCACATAATAATTATGTACAATGATCATGTCTTTTTATTATCACTTCTTTTTCTTTTCCAAATCATCCTACACTCAGCTGAACTCCTAGAAGTCTGATTATCGACTAAATGTACCTTCCATCTCGTCCTCATTTTGAGGATGGCACATTGCATTAGTGAAACCGTTAATTTCAAAGGCCATATTCTGACCCCTGCCGCAGCTGGGATGAGGGCACGTTTGACATATACACATGACTGTGGCTGTCTGCACAGTTTGAATCCCCTGGTTATAACTCCGCAGCCAAGCTGGAAATGCGTTGCCTAGGAAATTCTCTAGATGTCACCCACAAATCCATCTTGAAGGTAATTTAAACGCTGGGGGTTTTTAGGATTCCCCCACATCTTTTGTTTGCCGTTTCCTGAAAAACCAGAGGCAGTCTTATTTGGAAGGGGGCATGAAATTTATTGTACTTAGTTAGCACCAATGTTGGCACTATGAGATATCAGTTACCTTTTGGTGAGAGCTTCTGAGACATTTATAGTTTCAGTCCTGTGGCCAGATCAATCAAATGCTTAACCGTGTGGGGATTTTTATTTTTTTAAAACTGAGCCGTTCTGTTGAGGTCAGTGGGACTGTATCTAAATGTATGTAGTAGGATTTCCATCCCCGACGGGGGTGGGGGTTTGCCTGCTTTTGCGGCCCCCGATCTGCTGGCCCTGATTTGGCCGGTGGGGAGAACCCCACCCCCAAAGTGTCTTCTTTGTGCCTGCGTGCCTGGCACAGTGACATCACTCGGAGGTGACGTCACCGCGCCAGGCATGTGGGAGGGGTAGATGATCGATCGTTTAAGGAAAAAAAATAAGAGTTTTCCCTTAAACAATAGAGCATTCCCTGCAACGTGTCCTGCACAATGATGTCACTTCTGGGAGATGTCATCATGTTGTACTCACCGAAGAGGTCCCAGAGAAAGACCATGACCCCCCCCCCCGCCAGCAGCCAGGGAAGACCTGGCAACCCTAGTATGTAGTTTTGTGTTAGCTCTGACCTCATCAGATCTCAGAAGGGTGGGCCCTGGTTCGTATTTGGATGGGAGACCATCAAGGAAGTCCAAGGGCCCAACAATACCTCAGTGGTATGTGGAAAATATGGGATTATTTCATGTTTGAAAAGTTTTCGGTTTGTATGGGTAGAGCCAACGAAGAACATGAGTTGTGCAATCTGTTAGATACGTGGTATCAATTTATTATAATGGCCGATGAGGAACAAATAGGTGGTAAACACTGGTTTAGATTTAGGTACAGAACAATGTTAAGCTGTGTTTGAACTTTTTCAAGGGTTCTAAGTATAAATCTCCCTGAGAATTTTGCTGTCTTCCTTCGAACACTGCTCCTGAGCAAGGAGAGACTGTAATTGGGTAAAAGAATTTGTGAAGTTTGAAATGGTTTAAGGTTTCCTTAGATTGGTGCTAATGATTTGGTGTATTGTCTGTATAAAATGGCGGTTTACTGTATTTGTTTTGTTTTGGAAAAGAAAAGTTTAATAAAATGTTGTTATTTTTAACAAAAAAAGAGGAAGTCCAGGGGTGTTGAGCAGAGGCAGGCAATGGCAAACCACCTTTGTCCTTCTCCTGCCTTGAAAACCCTACGGGGTTGCCGTCAATTGATTGCAACCTGATAGCCCTTTCCACTGCCAATGGCCATATAGGGGTGCTGCCCATTTGGAGGTATTTTCTATGCCTTAGTTTAGAAATCGTTCAGTTAAGAGTCTCTGGGGATAGTTCCAAAGTGGAAAACTGAGTTAAGGAAGTTTCCCAACATTCTAAGCTTTTTGAATCTGGTGAGCGTAATGATTCATCAGCTGCTGGTAACTGCTAGCACAGGGTCACTGGCATGGTGCCCACGACACCTTTTCTTCTGCCCATCAAGTGTTTTTAGAAAGTGGGCAGGGCCAGGTGTGGCTTTTGCCGAGCAAGGCTTCTGATTGGCCACTGAACTTGATTGGCTGTGCAGTTGTTGTTTTTTTAAACATTGCTTTGGCCGCAGCCGCCACAAGGGGCTTCACTGTGTGACTGAAGTTAGGTTTATGTAGCCATTTTATGGCTGGCTGCACCTCTGATGGCACTTGTTTTGTAGTAGCATCCGCCATATGGCATCAGAATCCCCCAAAGGTTCAAGACCCCTGCGCTGGCAGATCCCTGTCTCAAAAAATTTAATAGATTAATCATCAATCTCGATTGACATTTTAAAAAATTCAATTACTATCTTTTTAGTGCAACTGGAGTTTTTTTGTTGGTATTTAAGTTTGAAAACTGAACATGTTTTTTTAAAAAACCCCAAAATACAGCTACTGCTCCTTGTCCTGAGAGCTTCTGAACAGTGCGCCTTCAATTGACTTTCAGTGCTCTTTAGCGGTCGGTTGCAAGTTGATCTTGCTGTTTCCCACAGTGATATCCGGTTTCAAAGTGCATTGAAAATGGACTGAAAGTAGGTTATTGAGCGTGTGTGAAAGCACCTTCATCGGTCTCTTCTGCTGCTGAGCTATTGTATCACATATTCAGAGATTGTCTAAGCCATGAAAAGCATCGAGAAGGTATAAGGGTGATATTGGTCTGTCTTAGAGGGCCGTTGGAAGAATTACTGTGACCCATGTTCGAAGTGCTTTAGAAAACCTGAAATGGGCATATGGAGTCAAAGTATCAGCACATTTAAAAACAAAACAAACATGTTCCCCATCATAGTGATGCACCAAAAAGTTCCTTCAAAATATGTATGCCTATTAAAATTGCTTCCGCTGATCAATAAACAGAAGCCACAGTTGATTTAATCTATTGATTCCATCCAGTAAAGCTTGTAGCTTGAATAAATGTATGCTAGAAGTGCTGGGCTCCTTTCTGTGTCCTTATTTGAAGAACACCACTGCATTCCTAAACAGAGTGGCACCTTTCTAAGTCCAATATGTTTAGAATGGTGTAACTTTGCCCTGTTCATGCCAGTTTGGTGTAGTGGTTAAGTGCGCAGACTCTAATCTGCCAGTTTGGTGTAGTGGTTAAGTGCGCAGACTCTAATCTGGGAGAATCAGGTTGATTCCTCCACTTGCAGCTGCTGGATGACTTTGGGCAAGCCATAGTTCTGTCAGAGCTGTTCTCTCAAGGACAGTTCTCGAGAGAGCTCTCTCAGCCCCACCTACCTCACAGGGTGTCTGTTGTGGAGAGAGGAAGGGAGAGGAGTTTGTAAGTCACTCTGAGACTGAGTGAAGGGCAGGGTATAAATCTAATCTCCTCCTCCTCTTTCAAGCCCTCTGTACACCTAGAATTTACAGCTCCTAGTCACTCTGAGGTTTACTTCTATTAACTATTAACTAGGTCTCCTGCTTTGTGGGTGATAACCTGCCCCCTGATGGCTTTGCCTGCCTCCACTCCACTGGGCAGCAGAGTGAAATTCTAGGGGAAATGAGGTGATTGGAAGACTTACTGCATGGTGGGGTCCCTTGCTGGTAATGTGGCAATGTCACTTCCTGTATGACCCAGAAGCACCATCATCACGTACAGGCTACTCTCTAGAATTCACTGAAGAGTTCGGGGTGAATATTTGGGTGTTGTCTGTACACAATGACATCACCCCTGGGTTGTGCAGGAAGTGACATCGCTGAGTTGCTGGTGACCTCATAATGTCACTGGCAGGAAGTGACATCACTGAGTTGCTGGTGACCTCATAATGTCACTGGCAAGGGCCCCCACCACACAGTACCTCTCCTGCTGGTTGCCAGTCCCAGGGTAGCCATACTGTAAATTCAGGAAGGCCATAACACTGTTAACCACCCAGAGTGTTTGGGTGAAGTTTTTTTTAAGCTAGCAGTTTTCCTTTTAACTTCTTTAGCACCCCTTTCCTTTGTGTACCTCCTTCCTCATGCTCCCTCTCTTTCTCTGCTCTCCCAGGGTCTCTCACTTGTCCAGTCGTCTTGTCCACACTTCCTTCCCCCCTTTCTAGTCTCTCTTTAATATTCCGTTTCTGCCTCCCCGTCTGTCTACTCCTCCTTGCTGAGCTCAGTGCCAAACATGCATAAGGTTTTCAGTCTCCAAAGGGTTCATAGTCCCTGTATATGCATTAAATAACAGCCAGATTGGCAACGAAGGTCAGGATTGCACATTACAGCAAAGCACAGCTACTGCCAAAACTGAGGGCCTAGAGTTTCCTCCTCCTCCTCCTCTCCCTTGCTAACGTTTATTGATGCAAAACACGCACAATGATGTCATTGTACTGTGAGTTTCCCTGTAAACGAGCAGGGATGTTCATCGAGGGAGGAGGCTGTGTATCTCGTACTTGACACCGCTGAGCATTGCAGGAGAGAGCAGAGAAAGGGATGCAGAGCCATGCTTTGTGGCAGTGGCCAAGTGTGATCCATAACTGATTCAGGTCTTGGTGTACAGTTGACTGGGATCTGAACCAGCCCCGAGTGTTGTCCCTAGCAGAGCATGTCCTTGGTCTGTGATGCCACTGGCTGGGGCCGAGCACTTGGCCTGTGCCGGAAGCAGGTCAGGTCCACGTGCACACAGAGACAATTAGTCAATCAAGGATAGTATCGCGTACTCTGCCCAGCAGCAGCTCTCCAGGGTTCTTAGGGAGAGGTCTTTCACATAACCTGCAGCCTGATTGTTTTAACTGGTGATGCCAGGGATAGAACCTAGGACCTTCTGCATGCGAGGCATATGCTGTGCCACTGAGCCACAGCTCAGGAGGTGACGCCTGTCTCTTCCTGCGCTGCTGATGGTTGGGAGCAAGCTGAGTCCCTGTGGTGTATGTAAGCCCCCTTCATTGTGCTGCCCACAAAAAACTGCTTGGTTGGATAACTGGCCCCAAAGCCAGTCCTGGCTGTCTGACCAGCCTTGCCTCAGCACATGCCAGGAGATTTGGAGGACGGAGTTTTGGGGAGCCTATGGCATTGCTGCTCGTTGATGCTCCAATAATTGCCCCAATCTCTATGGTAAAGACCATAGAGAAATTGGGAAACTCCTAGAGTGTCATGATGGGGGCTATTTTCTAGCCTTTTTTTTCACCTGCTCAGTTTCCCATGGGGGTGGACAGGGGCCAAAGATGGAGGATTGTGGATGGACACATGGCGAGCCTAACGATGTATGCACCTATTCTGCAAACATGTGTTCATCTTCTTCATGTGTGATGTTTTGTTCTGTGTTCATGCCAGTGTACACTGCTGTCCACTCAGCCATAAGGGAGAAAAAGAGCAAGACAACGTAAGTGTCCTTCTAGCCCAAATCCACTTTCAGTGGGGCTGTATGGGCTCCAGGCGGTCTTTAAAAAAGTAGCAGAAGCAGAAGTAGTAGGGAGGAGCTGTGATTGGCCGGTCACATTAGACAGGTCTGTCTTATACAGCGTTGCAGTTGCACAGACAGAATTCAGTGTGGTGGATAAATGTTAAGTGTCCTTTTCCCTGGAATCAGGCGCCTTGGTCTCCGGAGCCTGTGTCAGATTTAAGTCTTTCTGTCAAACCAAGACACTCAGATAAATGTTCTCCTGGACGTTTTGTGTGTTAACCTTTTGAGGCTGTTTAAACGGTAAGCCTTTGAACTCCTCACACTGGGCCCTTCGGTGCGTGTCACAACATATATTGATGGCCATCAGGGAGGGCTGCAGACAGGCCGTAGATCAAGTGATTGCATTTGTCCTTACCTTGTGTATCAGGTATCCGCCGTGACTTTCAAATAAATAGTAACAAGCTCGAGAGGGCGGTGAGGTTAGCAAGTTGAAAGGGCAGCCAAGGCGTAACCTTGAAGCCACTTGGATGGAAATGAAGTTTAAGGGCTGTGGCCAGCATTCCCTCTAAGCTGAGTTAGTGTGAGCCAGCTCACTGTTTTTTAGCCCCCGGCTCACACATTTCTGTCTTAGCTCAGGAAGGATGGCTCCAGAGCAAACTAATTTATGCAGTAGCTGAGTCTCTCACTCACAACTTTAATACCAGCAGCTCACAAAGTAGAATTTTTGCTCACAAGGCACCACAGCTGGCTGCGGCTAGGCAGTTACTGGCCAGGTGGGTGACGTAGATAGTCTCTGATACACAAATTTGAGAGCCAAGCTAAATTCAGGGGATGTGTAAGAAAAGGTGAGCTGCTGAGTCATCCCGGCCATGTCGTCCACTAGGCTTGCTTTCTTCTCTTGCGCAGGCTTCTTTCAATAGCCCTCTGCCAAAAGCTATCGTGGCCTTACGTTCACGTGTCACAGGACACCGCCCAACTCCAGCTGCTTGTTTCAGAAGTACAATAAGTACAGTCCCATAATTTATTTATTTATTTATTTGTTCTATTTGTATCCCGCCTAGCCAGCGAACCGGCTCAAGGCGGCTAACAGAAACCCCGTACCGTAAAGGTTTACAATATAAAATGGTTAAAAACATTACAATAAAAATTCCCATAAAATTTACAAGATGGCGACTTCAGAGTTTCTCGGTAATCTGTGAATTGGGCAATGTGTGGATTTCCCATGCAGGTAGAGCTTCTCTGTTCATGTGAACCAGAACTCCGGTGATTAAATTTAGTGAAATGGGATGAATGACTCGGAAACAAGTGAAGCAAAAAGTGATTTAAGTTATAGGTACGTTAGACTTAAGCTGTATTTTGTACTGCAAAGGTTCGATCTTGACGTCTTCTTAAAGCTCAGGCTGTTCAGAGCCCACTGAGAGTTGTTTTAAGGCCACGTGCCCTCTTCCTTGGCAGAAAAAAATGTTATATTAATTTGGGAAATGGAAGTTATTTCTTTCCACTGTTAATTTATTTAGTACCTTTGTATCCCAGTCTTTCTACAAGGAGCTCAGGACAGCATGCATGATATCTTATCCATTTATTTAGGAAATTTATATACCACCTCCCCAAAGTCGTCCTCCAGGTGGCAACACAACAACCCAGTGATGTAGGTTAGAGAGATGCAGGTTACCCAGCAAGCTTCAGGGCACTGTTGGGATTTGAACCTGGGTCTCAGGTCTTAGTATGACACTTTAACCTCTGCATCAGACTGACCGAAAAACCAAAGTTTATAAAACTGAGGCTGTAGTCACACACACTAAATAAACCTGCAGTGCACTTTCCAACTGTATTTTACTGTGTGAACTGGCAAAATCCCGTTGGAAAGTGCATTGAAAGTGGATTGAAAGTGGATTGTTTAGTGTGTGTGACCACAGCTCGACATGCACTATATAACAGGTAGTGACACCTTGTGTCACTTACTTGCTACCTGAACAGCTGTATTTATTCTGTCATTTGGATTGTTTTGATTTGGGCTTACTGTAAAACCACCTTGTGAACTGGTTAATGGAGAACAGGAGAAAGATGTAAGGAGGGAGAAAGGGAGAAAATAAATTTGATATGGCTGACGAGTGGTTTGTCAACATAACAAGTACGTAGCATTCCTCTGGCATGTTTTCAAGACTTCAGGTCCTCAGCAGCAGCAGCCTCGAAAGGCAGGCCACTGTTCATGCATTGTAGAGAGTGTTAGCTGTGTGTCAGTGGGGGGGGGGGGCACCAAGCCTTTCACAGGGAGTGGTGCTGAGCTGATTGGTTGATGACTTGCAGCCAGGCCTCCTCTTAGAATCATAGAGTTCGAAGGGATCTCCAGGGTCAGCTAGTCCAACTCCCTGCACTATACAGGAAATTCACAAATACCTCCCCCCCCACCCCCAGTGACTGCTGTTCCACACCCTTCCATCATGCAAGTAATTTACGATGTCATTCAAACCCTCTATGTGGAAGCCCAGTTTGCATGAGTCCCTCCCATTTCTCAGGGAGAGAAGTCATGTGAAGCATGTTCCCATGGATGGTCCAAACCATGGTAGGGTTGCCAGTCTCCAGGTGGTGGCTGGAGACCTCCTAGAATCGCAACTGTTCTCCAGTTTACAGGGATCAGTTCCCCTGGGGGAAAAATGGCTGCTTTGGAAGGTGGACTGAATGGCATTATGTCTCATGGAGGTCCCTCTCCAGGTGTTTCCCAACCCAGAGCTGGCCACTTGTGATGTCACTAGATCTGACCGATAGCAGCCCCGCATCTTTAAACAAGGGAAGGAGCTAAAGCGCACCACGGGCTCCGTTCCTTCTGGGATTGCTTCTTCAAATTTTGCCCAAATGGCACACCTTGGGGTCTTCTGTCCTGATTAATAACAAAGCCTTCCCCTGTGGAAAAAGTGGAGTTCCGACTGTGGGGTTTTTTTTTTTAGCCCAGATGGTTACTACTCATCGTTTTACATAATAATAACGGTGTCAGTTCACTCTGAGTGAATAAAAAAAGGGCTTTAGTTGAGAAGGATTTAGATGAACCCTGAAAGGCGAGGTGATACCATTGCCCACTTATTTCTCCTGTAGACTTTGCCATTTTAGCAGTGTCCAAGTTGATTATGGTCTGAATGTTTCAGAGAGACGGATAGAAACATGTAGATACATTGATTGGTCGGACTGCTTGCGCGTTTCAGACTTGTCAGGGGGAATTTAAAAATATCCATCTTTATTCCAAACAAACAGCCTGCCGAATTGCATCCTCAAAAAAAAAAAAGAAAAAAGGAGAGGATTTGGCACTTGTATCAATTGAAATGTATATTAATCGCTAGATCATGTTTGATTTATCCGTCAGACGCACGCATATCAATGAAGGTTTGTAATTCTAGACGTGTTGCTGCTTTTCCGTAATCTGCTTTATGAGGATTTTTTAAGAACTAATTACTGAGTGCTGCTTGTAACAATTAGAGGAAATATAATGCTTGGAAAATCTTACAGATTTCATCAAAATAACTAATTTGTTTCCACTGTAAGAAGGCGCGGCTTACTCTTCCCTTTCACTGCAATGCAAAACATTGATGTCAGTGTTATAATTCCATTTGTTTATAAGCCACACTTTTGAGTTATGAGAGAGCTGTTTTCAGATACACAAATGCAGTCACAAGCAAGGTGGTAGAAACCTGCAGCAATCTTGGCAAGCTGCTGAGAGCAGTGAAGGGGGGAGGTTGGTCCCCCTAACAAAAAAAGTGCCCTTCTACCAAGACCTTTCTGGCTACAGGCCTGCTGCCTCTGCACAGCAACCCTGGACTTCCTTGGTGGTCTCCCATCCAAGTACCAACGGGGGCCAACCCTGCTTAGCTCCCAGGCCCTGACAAGCTCAGGCTAAATGGGACAATTCAGGCTGCCTGACTCCTTAGCATTCCTACAAATTGAAGCTTTTCTCTCTTGAATGTTGATGGGGTGTAATGGTTGTGTGTTACCGGAAACTCTCTTGTTTAAATTCTGGTTTGTGGCCACAAGGTAGGGATGCTAGACCCCACCTCTCTGCCGTGGATCAGCTGGCTGGGGGGGGACTTATCGTCCCTCAAAGGAGGAGCACCCGACATTTCAGCATCATGCCTACGTGACTTCAACGTGACCCGGAAGTGACATCGGCCCCCCTCTCTATGGCCCCACACTAAATCAGGGCTCCGGGCTCCTAGGAATTAAGGCCCCCATTTCCACTCACACCTCTGTGTGGCCACAGCCACATAAAGGGGACACTGGGGCAATGGTCTGGTTTTGGGGCAAAAACTCTGTGGTAGAAGCTAATTCTACTATAGAGTTTTTGCCCAAAAATCAGAGTGTTGCCCTGACATCCCTGATGTGCCTCTGTCACTTCCGGGTCACATTGGAAGTCATGTGGGAACATTGCTGAAATGTGGGATGAAATGCCCCACTCCCGGTATCCCTACCCCTGTCCCCCACTGGCTGCCTGGAGGGACTAGGCAACCCTACCACAAGGTCAACAGATAGCTTTAAGGAAAGGGATGCATTTTCTTTCTCAGGGCCTTACTATGCAATTTACAGGTCTACTCTGAATCCTGTTAACCATACAGGCCCTGTTGAAACTTAATTCTTAGGAACTCGGAGCCCTGATTGAGCGTGGGACCAGTGTTCCCTCTAAGCTGAGTTAGTGTGAGCTAGCTCTCCGTTTTTAGCCTCCAGCTCACACATTTTTGTCTTAGCTCAGGAAGGATGGCTCCAAAGCAAACTAGTTTGTGTAGCTGCCAAATCGCTCACTCACGACTTCAATGGCAGTAGCTCACAAAGTAGAATTTTTGCTCACAAGACTCCACAGCTTAGAGGGAGCATCGTGACTTGCCCTGCTGGAGAAACTTACGTGTTGATCATCGGGTCAGGAAAATGGCAGTAGGAGTAGCCCCCTCTCCCCATGGGCTTGATATGAATAGAGCCCTCGCATACCTGGAACTAAATTTTAGCACTGTATTTCCAGCATGCATCTGGTTGACAGGACATGGGATGGACCCATGAACAGTGTGTTGTGTAGTTAGGCCCTGAGTCACCCTCTGAACTACGGTTGCTAACTCTGGGTTGGGAATTTTCTGGAGATATGAGGGTGGAGTCTGGAGAGGGCTGAGGTTGAGGAAGAGAAGGACAACAGCAGTATATAATGCTCTAGAGTCCCCCTCCCAAAGCTGCCATTTTCTCTGAGGGAACTGATCTGTCCAGCCTGGAGGTGAGTTATAATTCCAGGAGATCTTCAGCTCCCATCTGGAGGTTGACAACATTACTCTCAACTCCATTTGCATCATGGGCATAACACCATTGACCTGGCTTGGGCAAGATAGTGGAAGCACTTTTCTTTTTTTGCTGAATTACACACATATTAAATTCTTATACCCCCAAAATGGCTTAGTGCATGTAAAAAAAATGACCCATCTTCAGAGGACCAATGAGTTCTGTTTTCTGCGCAAGTTGCTATACTGGACATAAGAACATAAATGAAGCCAATGTTGGATCAGGCCAAAGGCCCATCCACTCTGTCACACAGTGGCCAGAAATACCAGGTACCATCAGGAGGTCCACCAGTGGGGCCAGGATGCTAGAAGCCCTCCCACTGTTGCTCCCCCCAAGCACCAAGAATACAGTGCATCATTTGCCCCAGAGTGAGAGTTCCTATCTATACCTTGTGGCTAATAGCCACTGATGGACCTCTGCTCCATATGTTTATCCAATTCCCTCTTGAAGCCGTCCATGCTTGTAGCTGCCACCACCTCCTGTGGCAGTGAATTCCATGTGTTAATCATTCTTTGGGTGAAGAAGTCCTTCCTTTTATCCATTCTAACCCGACTGCTCAGCAATTTCATGGCGTGCCCACGAGTTCTTGTATTGTGAGAAAGGGAGAAAAGTACCTCTTTCTCGACCTGCTGTATCCCAGGCATAATCTTGTAAACCTCTATCATGTCACCCCTCAGTTGTCGTTTCTCCAAGCTAAAGGACATGGCTCTGGTGATCAGGTTGCAAGTCCAGAACAGTGGCGCCGACTGAACTGGCTACCTCTTGCTTCCCCATATCAACAGATCAGATCCTCCCCGATGCAGCAACAGTCTTGTGGAAGGAGGCAAGGCCAGAACAATAAATCACACTGAGATGAAACTTGACATTTCCAGTGGGCCCTGGTATGCGTTCCATTAAGACTTACTGGGCTAATGTATGTGAAGAGCTCTGAATGCTCCACAAGTGCCATTGCGTTCATTATCGGTGCTTTATTCCATATAGTTGTGTTTCTCCTCTGTTTCTTGATTTTTCTAGTGAAATGCCTTGTCAGCTAGGCTTTTCTTCTTGTGAACTGTACCTTCCTTCCCAGAAACAGTGTTGGTTTCTTTCACTTTATGTAACGAAAATTGCTGCCGTTTGAGGAAGAAAGGCAGTGGAATGGAGGGAGAACTGCTCGTCTTGTGTGCACGCCCAGGCTGTCACTCTGTTCTGCAACCTGGTTACCTTCAGTAGCAGAAACGGCGGGTGCCGTAGTCATGGTTTTCCCATTGACCATTCTCCGCAGTGCCCTTCGGCTTTCTCTTCCTTTGCATGCCTCTGGTGGTCAAACTTTTTCTGGATCTTGGTTAGCTGAGCCTGCTGGGTGCCGGATGAGTGAGAGCAGGGCTCATTTCGTAGCAGGAGCTTTTTTGCATATTAGGCCCCTGATGTAGCCAATCCTCCAAGAGCTTACAGTAGCCCCTGTAAGAAGAGCTCTGTAAGCTCTTGGAGGATTGGCTACATTAGGGGTGTGTGGCCTAATATGCAAAGGAGCTCCTGCTATGAAATGAGCCCTGAGTGAGAGAGCCCAGTTGCTGGTGTCCAGGAGAGAAGCAGTGGCTTATCTAGCCCGTTAATCTCCTTGGGGGTGGCTGACAGTGGCCATTGGATTGACTGTGCCTGGTGCTTCTTGGACCAGCTGCAGAAATTGGTCTGTCTGCATTCAGAGGAGGTGCGGTGACCTTTTCCCTGGCAAGGGTGACCTCTGATCCTCTTAGTTTAAACCAGGGATAATAGCAAACATCCGTATTCTTGGTGCCTGTTCTGTTCTCCAAACCGAGGTCTGTGTGCCAGATGTATTTGTCACACTGTTCATTTTCCTCAGGAGTAACAAGGCTTTCTATTTGGGTGGCTGCCATCTAGCAAGGGCTAGTGGGGCTTCCTTCCTATGGAGCCCATGTACACGATACCACATATCTTATGCACGTTGCTTACAAAATCCGAAAGGGAACCATAACATTAGAGCACAGAATGTTTCCCTTAACATCTGACTCTCCCCCCCGCCCTTATAATTGGGACTGGCAGGGGTCCGTTGGGGCCGGAGCGAGGCGGAGCGAAGCTACGCCTGCTCAGGAGTGGCCACTAGGGCAGCCACGGGCCGAATCAGATTCTTTAATCTAATTCAGCCTGCTGCTGAATTGCCGCCGAAATTCGGCAGCAATTTTAAAAGCAACTGGAGGGGAAGGGGTTTGAGGGAGAGGCTCCAAACTTGCAGGGTAGCTGCTGGGACCTCTCCCTCAAATACCCACCACGTTTCAAGAAGATTGGACCAGGGAGTCCAATTCTATGGGCCCCCAAACAGGTTGCCCCCATTCCCTCCATTGTTCTCTATGGGAGGAAAAAAGTTAACATTTTTTCCCACCATAGAGAACAATGGAGGGGATGAGACAACCTGTTTGGGGGCCCATAGAATTGGACTCCCTGGTCCAATCTTCTTGAAACTTGGTGGGTATTTCGAGGAGAGGCCCCAGCAGCTACCCTGCAAGTTTGGAGCCGCTCCCTCAAACCCCCTTTCCTCCAGCCCCTCATATACCCTATGAGTTTTTGCCATTGATTTCAATGGCCCATAGGGTATAATGGGGCTAAAACTGACATTCCCTTTCTGACACACCTCTGGTGATGTCAGGGGACGTGGCATATGCTAATGAGGTATGCTAATGAGTTATGCTAATGAGCTCCTGCACCTCTTTTTCTACTAAAGGACCCCTGGGGACTGGGCATATTTCCCCATAACATTACTACAAATTGGCAGGGATGCTGGTTTTTTTTTTTTACTAAGGACTGTGGCTTGAACCCTAGGATAGTTAGGTGGATAGGGATCTGGTTGGAGAACCACACTCAGAGAGTAGTTGTCAATGACATTTCATCTGAATGGAGGGAATGTGTCCAGTGGGGTGCCACAGGGCTTGATTCTGGGCCCAGTACTTTTCAATATTTTTATAAATGATCTGCATGAGGGTGTGCAGGGGTTACTCATTAAATTTGCAAATGACACCAAATTGGGAGGAGCAGCAAACACCCCAGAAGATAGTAGGGTTCCCAAGTTGCCCCAGGGGGTGGGGAAAACCCCTATCCAGTGGCCCGCTTCCCGCCGACCTGGATTGAGCCACTGGGGGGAACCCTGCCCCCAAATTGCCGGGCTACAGCGACGTGCCCGGCACGATGACATCAGCACGTTTTGAGGGGGACGCTCTGTAATTTGAGGGAAAACTCTATGGTTTTCCCTCGAATTTCAGAGGTCCCACCCTAATGTGTCCAATGTGATGATGTCACCTCCGGGTGACATCATCATGCTGTGCGCGCTTTGCACACACAGCAGAAGACTCCCAGGCGGGCAAGGAGTCCCCCCAGCATCACATAAGGTAGGACTTGGCAACCGTAGAAGATAGAGATAGAATTCAACAAGATCTGAACATACTGGAAAAGTGGGCAGATGTGAACAAGATGCAATTTAACAAGGATAAGTGCTGAGTTCTACATCTGGGTAACAAAAATGAGGAACACACATACTGGATGGGGGATGCACTTCTGGGTAGCAGTGTGTGTGAACAAGATCTTGGGGTATGAGTGGACCATAAGTGGAATATGAGCAGCCATGTGATGCGGTGACAAAAAAGGCTAATGCGATCTTAGGCTGTATCAACAGAGGCATAATATCCAAATCGCGAGATGTGATAGTCCCACTATACACAGCATTGGTCAGACCGCACCTGGAGCATTGGGTGCAGTTCTGGAGACCTCACTTCAAAAAGGATGTGGACAGAATGGAGCGGGTGCAGAGGAGGGCGACAAGGATGATCGGGGGCCTGGAGGCCAAGCCCTGTGAGAAAGGCTGAGGGACCTGGGAATGTTTAGCATGGAGAAGAGGAGGCTGAGAGGGGACATGATTGCTCTCTTGAAGTATTTGAAGGGCTGTCAATTAGCGGAGGGCAGGGAGCTGTTCCTGTTGGCAGCAGAGGATAGGACTGGCAATAATGGGTTCAAATTAAGGGTGGGAAGGTATCAGCTGGATAGCAGAAAAACCCTTTTGACAGTAAGAGTTGTGCAACTGTGGAATCAGCTACCTGGGGAGGTGGTGAGCTCCCCTTCACTGTCAGTCTTTAAGTAGCGTCTGGACAAACACTGGTCAGGGATGCTCTAGGCTGATCCTGCACTGAGCGGGAGGGGGGGGGGTTGGATTAGAGGGCCTGTATGGCCCCTTCCGACTCTGTGGTTCTATGATTCTAAATTGATGTTTGGGTGGGGGGGAAGATATTATCATTAGGCCATCCCTGCCTTACTGTGACAGGAGCTGCATAGTGTTCCAAAGATGGTTGTTTGATTCATAGGCAATTAATGTGACTAATAGCTATCCATCATCCATTATTAGCTCTAAGGAGCTCAGGGTGGCTTACGTGTCCCCCTACTTTTATCCTCACGATGACTCAGCAAGGTCAGCTAGGCAGGAAGTAACGCTGCAGGGGTATGAACCTGGAACTCTCATTTTTTAAATTTATTTTTTATTTATTTTTCACATTTCTACCCTGCCCTCCCCGCAGGCGGGCTCAGTCTGTATTGCTAGTCTGCTATTCTAGCCACTAAACCACTTGCTCGACCACTAGGGCTAGCTTAGTGCTGCAGCCGCTTGCCGCCAGTCACGCCACATTTTCACAACACTGCTGCAAAGTTGCTAGTTTTTTTTTTTTTTGTAAATACATTTTTATTATTTTCAAACATTTTAACATATTTTTCTTATACAAACCCTTTTTCCATATTATATCCACTTTTTCATTCTATTGTATAATCTTATTATCTTGTATTGGTGGTTTCCCACCACATCTGAAGCATATCACATTTTCAACTTTAACTATTCTTTAAATGCATATATATGTTTTTACATTTCTGGTAACGACTTAATCAGCTTTAAAATAGTTATACATTATATAAATTCTTATTTTCTTATACAGTTCTAAAAATATCCTCCTTATCTAACTACCATTTATACAGTCATACATTTCTATTTCTTTTTACTATTATATCCACGTATAAATGTAATTTTTCATGTCCCAATATTGTTCAACATATTCTTTCAAATCTTTCCAATCTTCCAAAAAAGTCTCTGAGTACAGATTATTCAATTTTCTCGTCCATTTATCCATTTCAGCCATATACAACAATTTTTTTCAACCATTCCCACACCTCTGGTATTTTTTCATTTTTCCAATTTTGCGCGTACGCCATTCTTGCCGTTGTAATCATATACCATACTAATGTTCTTTTTCTTACATTTATCCCTTCTAGTTTGAGTCCAAGCAATAACATTTCAGGCAGTTTCTTAAATGTACATTTCAAAATTTTTCCCATTTCTGTATGTATCATAGACCAATAGGTCTTTGCTTTATCACATGTCCACCACATATGTTAAAAAGAACCTTCTTTCTTTTTACATTTCCAACATTTATTTGACATATTTTGATATTTGCAATTTTTTTTGGTGTCATATACCAACTGTACATCATTTTAAAACAATTGCAAAGTTGCTAGTTTGAATGTGCTTTTATTTATTTATCAACGACCACTGAAAGTCATCGATCAAGATTAACGGAATGGTCCCCTGAGTATCAGTTTTGCAGCCCTTCCTAGAACACATAAGGGCAGTGTGCTGTTGTCCTTCGTTGTCATATCGATGTTGCCACAGAAAGCATCTTGGAGCAAGTGGGTATCGATTGCACCTCCCTGTGTGAAGGGATCACTGGAAGGAGTTACTGTGATGTGCACAGCTGATGCCCCGGGACATATTGGAAAAGATACGCAAGTCCCAGTCTGTGTAGAGCTTTATCAGCAAAAACCAGCACTTTGAGCTGAGTTCAGAAACAAATAGGCAACCGGTGTCAGTCATTAGGGATAATATTAAAAACTCCATTTAACAGAAGAGTGGCAGTGTTTGGCGCTAACTAGATTTTCGGAATGGTTTTCATGTGTAGCCCCTTTGCAGTGACAGTCGATTGATCAGCATTTCTATCTTTAGCCGGAGCTTACTGCCGAAGAAGAACTATGAAGACCAAGGAGATGACTGCGAGATCTGAGAACTAAGTAATAACACTGCTGTGGAATTGTTGATACTAGCACTTTATTATGTTTTATGTTGTTTAATTTAATGTATACTATTGTAATTTCATGCTATTTTATGTAAGCCGCCCTGAGCTGGCTTTGGCCGGGAGGGCGGGCTAGAAATTTTAATAATAATAATAATAATAATAATAATAATAATAATAATAATAAAATTCCCTTTCTGGAATTGGCCAGTCTGTGGGCCAGTTGCAGATGACTGAAGGCACTCTTGGCAACAACGCAGACTCGTTCTTCCAACAACCCTGGGCCAAAGAGTATCCACCTCAAGGCTCTCATTGCAAGCAGTGGCAGACGAGGCCTCCTCATTTAGAGCTGGCAGAACCGTCCTGTCCGAGACACGAGGGTGTCCCCACCAATGCTCCCTCTAAGCTGTGGAGTCTTGTGAGCAAATATTCTACTTTGTGAGCTACTGGCATTAAATCTGTGAGCAAGCAATTTGGCTGCTGCATAAATTAGTTGGCTCTGGAGCAAACTATCCTTCCTAAGTGAAGACGAAATGTGTGAGCTGGAGGCTAAAAAACTATGAGCTAGCTCACACTGACTCAGCTTAGAGAGAACACTGGCCCCAACCGGCCTCCATTTTGTCCAGATTCGTGTTTCAGCTTGTCCCCTTTCAGCCAGTTAAGCACAGCGCCAAACCATGGGCTTGGGATTTGACAGAAGAGTCTGCTGCCGGTGCCTTGATCTAGCCAATCCTTAGCCGCATGGCCTGCATATCAGAGGCATGTCTAATGGGGGTGAGTGGAGAAGTCCATCGCTCCCTTTGCCACATTCTTTTTCCCGCTTTCAGTGTGCTTCACAGACTGATCTTGGCCGATCTCTCTTTTGACAGCCAGCAGAATTCACTGCCAACTTCGTCAGTCTGTGAGCTGATCTCCCTTCAGAACTCATTAGGTGTGGAAGCTGTTGCTCAAGGAACCTTGGTGCAGTTTCGTCAGCCTCATTACCACCTCTTTTTCTGCAAACGTTAGCCTCCCCTCCATTCTTGCATCTCTCAGGATCTCCATGGCAGCCATCCATGGCATTTGCTCCACTCATGTACCTTAACCCAGGAACAGGCTTCTACCTGGAAACGTGTTAACTATGCAGCAGCGCAAGGTAGCCAGAACCTAAAGACTAGTAACCAGACATTTAGAGATACTAACATACATCACGCTGTTAAGGTATTAAAAATAATATTAGTACTTAGCTAATAGTAAGATGACCCCGATTGTAAGATAATCTCCCTCTTTTTAATAAAAGGTTATACACAACAGGTACATAACTGTAACATATGTGAGCAAATTTAAGACACCTCCCACTGGGTAGGGACCCAGAGCGGCTTAAATCATTGCCTTTGCCTCCATTTTATCCTCACAACAACCCTGTGAGATAGGTTGGGCTGAGCGTACGTGACTGGCCCAAGGTCACCCAGTGAGCTTCCATGGCGTGCATAAGGATTCAAACCTGGGTCTCCCAGATCCTAGTCTGACGTTCTAACTCTAGAATCTTCTTTGCAGGTCAATGGCATCAGAGTTGGGTGTTCCTCAGACCACCCCAGAAGCTTGGTGCTCTTTGACCAGAATCCTGGGAGGCAGGAACAGGCTCATGTTTGGGGAACAAATGAGTAGAATTCTCTCTTCATGCTTCCTCCTTCTGTCTCATTAGGAGACATTTTTCAACGGCTTTACTCTAAACCCCCCTCCCCAAACTTTCTTAACATTATGTCATACAAAAAGTGCTTCAATGTTTTTTATCCGTTTGGATGCCCCTTTCTGTAGCTTATCCAATATTATTTTTTGAGCTATGGCAACCAGAAGGGACCATGGTATGCCAGAAGAAGAAGAAGAGATTGGATTTATACCCCACCCTTCATTACCCAAAGGAGTCTCAGAGTGGTTTACAATCCCTTTACCTTCCCCTCCCCACAACAGACACCCTGTGTAGTAGGTGGGGCTGAGAGAGCTCTCCCAAGGACTGTCCTTGAGAGAACAGTTCTGAAAGAACTTATGACCGACCAGGGCTCCGTTGGGGCCGGGGCGCGCCGGAGCGCTGCTCCGGGAGAGACGTGGCCGGGGGGGGGCACTTAACAAAGCCCCACCCCCCCGCCGTCGTCCCCCGTCAATGCTTCCCGGGGCTGCGGCAGAGCGCCGCAGGCCCCGGGAAGCCGCTTCCCTTCCCCCCCTTCAATTGTCCCGGGGGCCAGCGGCGCTCCGCCGGCCCCCGGGAAGAAGAAACCTCCCCCCTCCCACAGATCCTGGGGCTGCGGCAGAGCGCCGCAGGCCCCAGGAAGCCGCTTCCCTTCCCCCCCTTCAATTGTCCCGGGGCCGGCGGCGCTCCGCCGGCCCCCGGGAAGGAGAAGCCTCCCCCCTCCCACTGCTCCCTCCCCCCTCTCACTGCTTCTTCCTTTCCCGTCCTTCCCCTCTCTCCCCCCTTCCTTCCTTCCTTCTCTCTCTCCCCCCACCTACCTACCTACCTACCTTCCTGTTCCTTCCTTTCCCCCTTCCTTCCCCTCTCCCTTCCTTCCTATCTTCTCTCTCTCCCCCCCACCTACCTACCTACCTTCCTGGTCCTTCCTTCCTTCTCTCTCTCTCTCTCCCCCCACCTGCCTACCTACCTTCCTGTTCCTTCCTTTCCCCCTTCCTTCCTTCCTTCTCTCTCTCTCCCCCCACCTACCTACCTACCTACCTTCCTGTTCCTTTCTTCCTTCCTTCCCCCCTTCCCCTGTCCTTCCATCCTTCCTTCCTTCCTTCCTTCCTTCCTTCCTTCCTTCCTTCCTTCCTTCCTTCCTTCTCTCTCTCTCTCCCACCTACCTACCTTCCTTCCTTCCTGTTCCTTTCCTTTCCTTCCTTCCCCCTCCCTCCCTCCCTCCCTTCTTGCCTTCTGACACACTGTCGATGACGTCATCGCTTCCGGTGACGTCAGAGGTGTGGCATATGCAAATTAGTTATTCTAATGAGCTCCTGCACCTCTTTTTTTACGAAAGGACCCCTGTGACCGACCCAAGGTCACACCAGCAGCTGCATGTGGAGGAGGGGTGAATCCAACCTGGTTCTCCCAGGTTAGAGTGGCACTCTTAACCACTACACCACCCAACGCAAGCCCATTGCAATACTGTGGTGGACTTGCTATCAGTCCTTTTCTAAATAACTCTTAGCATAAAACTGAACTTTCCCCTCCACTGCTACACTTTGAGGCGCCATTTTATCCCCTGTGGCCACTAGTTCAAATGCCATCAGCTTGTATTTCAAGCTAGTATTTTCCCATGATCGTTCTTGTTGCTTATAGATGGTTTGTTTGCCAGGGATTAGATTATGTCGGGAAGCAGGTTTTTTTTTCTCTGCTTCTCCATAGCCTTGTGGTGGTTTCATGGTGTGCAGTCTGCAGTTGTTCCCAAAACTGCTTTAGCTGCAGTGCCCATAAGACAGTGCCCATAAGCTGGGATGGCTGGCCTAAGGCAGGGAAATTTGGATTTTCCTGGTCCTGCTCGCAGCGGTGTTCTTTTCTCTGCCTTGGTGTTGTGGCAGCTTCACCCCCAAGCCACTAGGGGGCCTTTTGACATGATCTTTTTTAAAAAATGGTAATTGACAGCCTAATGTAATATTATACTTGTATGTCGATTACTGGTTAAATTCCAGGAACAAATTCAGAATTTTTTTCAGAAAAAAAGGTGGGCAACGAATATTGCAGGGATTGGGGTAGCGAAAATGTGAAAGTCCTGTTGCAACTGAGCTGCATTGGTACCTACAGCAACACCAGGGAAGCCTTGGGGACGTATCTTTGGCTGCGGTCACACATGCTAAATAATCCACTTTCAGTTCATTCCGACCGGATTTTTACTGTGTGAACAAGCAAAATCCAGTTGGAAAGTGGATTGAAAGTGGATTATTTAGTGTGTGTGACCGCAGCCTCTGTATGGACCAGTAGTTGGTCCCATTCTTCCACTCTTTTTATCGGGCTGCTTTCCTTCCAGTCGTGAAGCGTTCCTTGCTTTTTGTTTGTTTCTCTTTCGTATTCTGTACCGAGGGCTGGTTCTAGAGTTGCATTTGCATATTGTTGACTGTAACACTAGTGTTACAACAGTTCACAGCTGTATTTTACTGTGTGGACAAAATATCCAGCTGTAAAAAAACCCTGCACTATAGACCTTGTATATTCCAATGTTAATGACCTCCAGAATGTCTCTTGCCTTGAAAACCCTACCTACGGTGGTCACCATAAGTTGGCTACAACTTGACGGCACTTTCCGTTGTCACCAAAACGGCCTATTGTTAACAGCCTTGCTCAGGTCTTGCAAACAAAAGTCCATGGCTTCCTTGATTGAGTCAGTCCATCTCATGTTGGGTCTTCCTCTCTTCCTACTGCCTTCAGCTTTTCCTACCATGATGGTCTTTTCCATTGAACTCTTGTCTTTTCATGCTGTGACCAAAGTACAATAGCCTCAGGTTAGTTAATTTAGCTTCCAGGGAGAGGTCGGACTTGATTTGATCTCGAACCCACTTATTTGTTTTCTTGGCAGTCCACGGCATCCATAAAACTCTCCTCCAACACTACATAAGAACATAAGAGAAACCAAGGCCCATCCAGTCCAACACTCTGTCACATAGTGGCCAAAAATACCAGGTGCCATCAGGAGGTCCATCAGTGGGGCCAGGACTCCAGAAGCCCTCCCACAATTGCACCTTCCCCCCCCCCCCCCAGCACCAAGAATACAGAGCATCACTTGCCCCAGCCTGAGAGTTCCTATCTGTACCTTGTGGCTAATAGCCACTGATGGACCTCTGCTCCAGGTCTTCCAAACAAATTTCAAATACATTTCAAATGAATCCACTGCCTTTCTGTAAGCTTTCTTCATTGTCCAACTTTCACACCTATACATAATAATGGGGAGTACTGTGGCAGGAATTGGTCGCTTCCAAACTAACTCCGCTGTTTTCTTCCTCCCCTCAAATAAATGCTGAGCAAGTTTAGTATTTATTTTCCATGGTTGGCATTTGTAAATATACAGCACTACTGGGCAGCAGGCTGTGTTTCACGCCCATGTTGCACGTTACACGGAGTCACACCTAAATTGGCCACTGCCTCCATGCCCACCCTGTGTTGTTATCTCCCTGGCCTTGCGTCTCATCTGTGAGACAGGTATGACCAGCTTTTGGGGTCCTGACTGAGAACCTCTGAAGTAAAGGAGAGACTTCCCCCAAACTCCACCGTCCAATGTGAAATTTGTTACTGGTGACCAGATGTATATATTGTGGGAGGGGAGAACCACTTTGACTCTGGCACCAAAGCGTCGTGAGCAGGCCTCGAAACAACTTCATTTTCTTCCAGTCTGCAGGTTTTTCACCACAGTGTTTTCGAGTATTGCCTACCTTGACTGTTAATATTTTCAGAATGGCTTGTGCATCGCAACCTCTGCAGACTCATAAGCTGTCCACCTTTGCCTCCTCCTGCAGTCGTGCTCCTCCAGTGCTGTTAGTCGGGAACCTGGAAGAAAACAGGGCCCTGTCCCACAGAATGGCATGTGGTGAACTTCAGAGTTGTTCTGTTTGCTGGAGACATGTCCTTCCAGGGCAAAGGAAGTAACTTTTCAGTAAATAGTGTACATCACAATGCAATGGGGTTTTCCTGCTTGTACTGCACAAGCACCTCCCCCCCCCCCCTTGAACAGCCTTTGTGAAAGAGCTGGCAAGCTGACAGCCACATAAAAACAAGACAGGAGTTTACCAGTGAGCTAAACAAAAGTGGCAACTGTTCCATCGGTAACAATTGCTCCTTATTTTTTAGCACGAGCCACAATGCTTATCGGTCCTTCCCTTTCTTCCTTTCTCTAATGCTCCCTCCCAACATTATGCTAGCAACGCTAGGGAGAATAATTTTAAATATTGTGTTGGGAAGGCTAAAAGCTTCCACTCATTACTGTTAACTAGCATTCTACCTGTCTTCTTTTCTCATACCTCAGGCCTGGGAAATGTACTTGAGAATGAATTTTTTGCGATTAAAATGGTGCTCTGGGAATTGATACATCTCTGAGTCTTTCAAGCAGATGATCAGAGTTATGGTTTCGGGCCTCTGCAGAGGGAAGGGGGACCAGGTTTCAAAGACAGCGCTGGGATCCGTTCAAGGTTAAATAGCACAAAACCAGTTTGTATGGAGAGTACTTTGTTCTGGATCTGTCTTTTGAAAATCTCTTCTAATCACTATAGCAATGTTATCAGAACAGGTCAGTGGCTTGGCTTTAAAAGGAGGGAGTTCTGTACCTTTGGCTCGCATGCTTGGAATGCAGGCCAATTTTATTTCTTTCCGACAATAGTCCCACATTGAGTAGAGGTTATTGGCAAGCAAGACAGGAGCTTTTGAGGGAAAGAAGCTGGTAAGAATAAGAGCTGTGATCTGGAAAGTTCCCCATTCAAATCTCAGCTGTGAATTCACTTGGTAATCTTAGGCAAACTATTGTCTCTCTTCTTGACCCATGGGGATGATTCGTGAGTGGGAGGAGCCCGCTTCTTTCATGCTCGGCTGGATGGCAGCTAACTTTTTTTATATATATAAGGGAGAAGAAGAAGAAGAAGAGAGAAGAGATTGGATTTATACCCCGCCCTTCACTCACTTGGAGTCTCAGAGCAGCTTACAATCTCCTTTCCCTTCCCCTCCCCACAACAGACACCCTGTGAGGTAGGTGGGGCTGAGAGAGCTCTTTCCCAAGCTCTCCTTGAGGGAACAGCTGTGCCAGAGCTATGGCTTGCCCAAGGTCATCCAGCCAGGTGCAAGTGAAGGAGTGGGGAATCAAACCCGGTTCTCCCAGATTAGAGTCTGCGCACTTAACCACTACACCAAACTGGCTCTCAGGGAGGGAATTAATGGCTCTTCCTCTGTCACAGCTCTGGTTATCTGGATGTAGTGATGGCCACAGGTGTAGATGGCCTTGAAAGAGGATGAGATAGATTCATGAATGATAGGTCTGTCAGTGGCTACGAACCATGGTTACTAATGTCCACAATCAGAGGCAGTGAACCTCTGGATCCCATGCCTTGGCCTCCATGCCCTGTTGTTGGACCTCCAGAGGAACTGGTTGGCCACTGTGTGAGCCAGGATGCTGGACTAGATAGATGGCTTGATCCAGCAGGGCTCTTCTTATGTTCTTAACTGATAGGCTGGGGCCTTGGGCGTATGGGGCAGGTTGCAAAAGAGAGCGCTGTTACCCTTATACTTTTGATCTTTAGGAGACAGATGAAGATGGTTTTATTCATAACAGCATTCAATTAGTTTATTTTTTCTGCACATTGGCAGTTTTAAATTGTGGTTTTAATCCATGGCCTCTCAACGGGCTTTTATATTTTATGCTATATTTAGATTTTAAGCTGCCATGAGTTTTATAAAGTAGAAAGGTGGATAATAAACATTTTAAATAAATAACTAGAGGAATAAGGATGAGGACTTGTACTCCTTGCTGGGGATCCCAAGAACGAGGTCAAGGTTTAAGGCTGTTATTTTTTCATATGCAAATATCATTTAAATTAATTATACAGTTCAACACAATGCTAAGTTAAAAGCCAGGCATTCACATGCGTAGCTGTAAATGGATCATCATTCTCTCTGTTGTTCTCTGCTTTCATTTCTACATTTTTTCCTCCGTTAAAATATGTTAACTGAAATGGGGGGCACTGTGTTATGGGCAAATGAGTGTACTTTACTATGCCAGAAATGTTTACCAACCTGCTGCTGGAATGGTGTTTTGATCTCAGAGGAAAGAACACACATTATTCTCTGTTATGCTTTAATTCTAATTTGCAGGGGTCCTTTCGAGCAGGAGCTCAGGGGAGCGCAGCTCCGGGAGTTGGTGCCAGCCCCCCCCCCCCCGGGGGAATGCCTGCTTGTGTCATGGCTGCAGCAAAATGACCCCGTCCCCTGGAAGGGTCCTTGTTCCTCCGACCAGCCTTCTGAAGGCTTCAGCCACCACTGAAGCTATCCTCCCAGAATAGTGGTATTTCTGAGGCTTGGATTAGTGACTGTCCCCTCTCTGCCAGCTCTTTCTCTCTCTCTCTCTCTCTCTCTCTCTTTTCTTTCTTGCTTTCTGACATACTTCCGGTGATGTCAGGTGGTGTAGCATATGCAAATAAGTTATGCTAATGAGTTATGCTAATGAGCTCCTGCACCTCTTTTTCTATGAAATGACCCCTGCTAATTTGTATTAAATTACCACAGAGATCTATGTCAACCTGTCATCTTTTGCTCCTCTTGTGAAGAGATATGCACTGAGGCCTCCGGGCTTAATGACTTTTGCAACTGGACTGTTAACCTGAAGTAGAGGGTGAGTTGAAACTTGCGGCCATATGTTTCGGCTCCTAGGTCTTGAATGTTGATAGTGGACCTGGTTAATCTAATATTCCTTCAGGCTAGGATTTTTGGTCCTAACTGATGCCGCAGCTTTGCAATTTGGGGACTACATTGGTAAACCTGATCCCCCCCCCCCCCAGTTTTATTGATGTTTCTGTACTTGCTTCAAATTTAAAATTCTAAAGAGAAGAGAAGACCATACTCCAGCTCAGGTTGCTTTCTAATTGGGAAGGAGGTTATTTGGGATTCAGAACTGGTTGTACAGGCTTCAGACAGTGCAGAACTGTTTGTGAAACTTTTTAACCCACTGATTTCCAATGTAGTTTCCTCTTCTCCGGAGAGGTACTTAAATCTACCCGCTAGAAGGATGCCTTAACTTTTTTACTGAAAGGTGTTAATAAGTGGAAGTCGGTACTGAAGAATTGCCAAAGTCTTAAAAAGAGTTTCAGGTTTGCAGTTGGATGAATCCCAGTTGCCTTTAGAGATTCTCGCTCCTCACTCTGTTGTTTTCCCTTGTCAGAGGATTTTGTATATTGACTGAACTCAGCGGTAGCTGCCTGAGGGGGAGCCGAGGAAGCCTGCCAATGTTTTCGTGTATTGATGGTGGTCTTTAGAGGAGGTGAAGACGGGAAGAGAAGAGATGGGGAGGAAATATGCAGCAGGTGGTTAGAACGAAACATGTCGGCACCATTGCCGCAAAGGAGGAACATATGAAGCAATGCTAGCTGTGTCTGGTGAAGAATAGGCTTCTAAAGGGGGGCATGGCAGAGGCTTTGAACACTATGCATAGGGTGGCGGATGACAACTTTTTCACCCTCTGACATAAAACTCGGGGGCACCCAATAGCAGACATAGATTCAGGATGGCAACAAACACACGGGAAATGCAGCAAGGTTGAGTAAACATGGGAAAACACTGTACTCAAACAGAACACACAATTCGGATATGCTACTATGCCTTCATATATTCGTTTAAATCATATACTTAAATATACACTAAAGACCCTAGTGTATCTTGTTAACTGGAGAAGCCTTCTACAGAGTTGTTTGACTTCTGCATTGTAGCATTCTGAGCTTTGGTTCCAGGAAAAATAATTTGCCTGAAGAAGAATTCCTTGAAACACGCAACTTTTGCCTGGGAGGTGTGTTGCTTTGATGCTTGCCGCATCTCTTTTCGGAAAGCAAAACAGCCTGCAATATTGGCATTGATGACTGCTGCATCTCTCATCAGAAAGCAAGATAAGTCTACAGCACTGAATCCTGCCTGCATATTTGTCTCTGTAGCTGTGGACTTTTCTACAAGATATATATTGTTCTTTAGGTTCTTGTTATTAATGTACTAATTAACAAGATACGCTAGGGTCTTTATTGCAGGGGCGTTGACTTTCTAAATCCCCGGGGGGGGGGGCAGTGGCTCTCCCGTGCGCGCGCGCATGGGACCATGTCCCTGGCGCTCTTCCCCCCCCACCCAGGGAGGCAGACCTGCGGCGGCAGCAGCCAGCTGGCCAGCTGACTGCCGCCCGAGCGAAGCGCGCCTGTGCGCGCCTATGTCCCTGCCGCTCTGTCCCCCCCCCCCCCAGCCCGGGGAGGCAGACCCACGGCGGTGGCGGCAGCCAGCTGGCCAGCTGACTGCCTCCCGAGTGAAGTGCACCTGCGCGCGCCTATGTCCCTGCCGCTCCGTCCCCCCCCGGCCCGGGGAGGCAGACCCGCGGCGGCGGCAGCCAGCTGGCCAGCTGACTGCCGCCCGCGCGAAGCGCGCAACTATGTCCCCGCCGCCTCTCTCCCCCCCCGCCCCAGGGAGGCAGGAGGGCAGGCTGGGGGTGGGGGGGAAGGAGAGGCGGCGACGGTTGGCTGCTGGGTGAGCATTTTGCCGGGGGTGGCTGAGCCCCCCCCGGGAAATTTCGGGGGAGGCTCGAGCCCTCGAGCCCCCCCGTAGTTGACGCCCATGCTTTATTGTATATTTAAGTATATGATTTAAAGGAATATATGAAGGCATAGTAGCATATCCAAATTGTGTGTTTTGTTTGAGCATGGTGTTTTTCCACATAGATTAATCTATCACAATTAACAAGTGTAGTGCTGACCGCAAGCGTAGATAACTTTCTAAAAGGCAACAGCTAGATGCCAGTCCAATAGCACCTTAAAGACCAACAAGATTTGGGGAAGTCAATTTTTTTTGGAGAGTCAAAGCTCTCTTCATTAAAAAGGGAGTTATACAGATTCATGGAGGAGACTTCAATTAGTGCCAACTAACTGTGGTGACTTCAGTCCACAACCAGAGGCAGTAAACCTGTGGATGCCAGCACGAGGATGAACATCAAGGGGAGTTGTCTTTGGCCTATTCACTGGCCTACTGGGGCAACTGGTTCTCTACCATGTGAGATGGAATGCTGGACTAGATCAGATCCGTGGTCCATCCAACAGGGCACCTCTTGAGGAATGGTGCTTCATTGCCAGGGCCATGCTGGGCTCTGTGAAGTTCTGCATTGGGCTGGTTCTGGTGGTTGCATTCTATGACTTATGTTACCAGAGTCCAGTGGTGGTTGGCTTGAGTTGGGGGGCAGTAGTCTGAGCATGAACGTGAAGTTCAGCAAGTAGAAGGCACTGGTCCCTTGACCTGACAGAGACAGAAGACTAAGCTTTATAAGAGGTTTGGTCAGTTCAGGGTTTTCCTGCTGCCTCTCAATAGCAGGAGCTGATGGTAGAGACCCCTATTTCTTCTGCATCTAAAGAGGCTTATCACTCTGTGGTCTGGGTCCTAGCTGCTGCTCATGATGAGCCCTTTGAGTCCACCCCTGGAGCCTCTGGCTTAGTTCTCACTGAGGTGATTAGAACTTTGTCTACCACTTGAGACTGCAGGTGGAGGCTCACATGACTAAATACTAAATTTAATTCCCCCCCCCCAAACAACATCCAGATAGTAAGCAGAATAAACATTAATGCGCTAGAAAGCATGTGGCTCCACAATGGTCATTCCATGCCCATCAACTAAATGATACCTGAGGCAAAATGGCAAGCACTGCTGTATTGGGGGCGGGTGGAGAGATAATATTGGCATCTTAAAATGTTGTAAGCACCCCCCCCCTTTGTTTATATCCTCCTTTTCCCCCAGTGGGAACCCAGGGCAGTTTAAATGGTTCTCCACACCTCTATTTTATCCTTGTAACAACCACTGTGAGCTAGTTTAGGCTGAGAGAGAGCGCAACCAGCACCACCCTTCCCAAGCTCACCCAGCAAGCTTCGAATGGCAGAGTGGGGATGCGACAGGCAGACCTAAGAGGCATGCCCCAGAGATAGAGCAGCCAATGAAAGAAGTACTCTCAGTCCACCAACAAGTGCTCTACTTGGGGGGAATTAGGAGCTGATGTGGGAAGTTAGGATTTTAAAGGTTGAGAGAAGGGAAGAAAGAGGAGGAGGAGCAGATTGGATTTATACCCCGCCCTTCACTACCCGAAGGAGTCTCAGAGCAATTTACAATTTCCTTTCCCTTCCCCTCCCCACAGCAGACACCCTGTGAGGTAGGTGGGGCCGAAAGAGCCCTTTCAACAACTGCCCTTGAGAGAACAGCTCTGAGAGAACTTGTGATTGACCCAAGATCACACCAGCAGTTGCATGTGGAGGAGTGGGGAATCAAACCCGGATCTCCCAGATTAGAGTCCGCACTCTTAACCACTACACCAAACTGGCCTGGAAGGTTAGATTGGCAGGAGTGTAAAGCAAAGACCTGAGGGATTAGTAGATCTGTGGTTGCATTTCCTCGTGGAGGAAACTAATTTTAAGTGTCTTAAAGTGTTGCCATAGGACAGTGCGAATTTGCTGGGCCTGAAGTGGTGACAGAGTGCTGCTGTGGGTGGTAAAATGAGTGTTTCTGAGTGTTTCTGAGTGTTTCTGAGTGTTTCTGCATTTTTTAAAATAAACTTTTTGTTGTTGTTCACTTTACCCAAAAAGTCTGTCTGTTTTACCTCAGTGGTCAGTCCAGGCTTGGGTTATACTCAGGCCCAGATACTATCCTTTGAGTTCAGTTTGTAGTCTTCTTAATTTCCCACAGGGGAAATGCAGTGCAGTAGGCAGAAAACCATCATTGTGACAGAAGGGGGAAGTCCTGTGTGTGTGTGTGTGGGATGGCTAGGTCCCCCCGCCCCTGGAGATCTTTCACAGGGATATGGTCTCCCAGATCCTAGCCTGACATTCTTTCATAGGGTTACCAACTTCAGAAGAGGCCTGGAGTTCTCCTGGAACTAAAACTAATTTCCAGACCACAGAGATTAGTGCCCTTGGAGGAAATGGCTGCCTTAGAGGGCAGACTCTGCTGAGCTTCTACCCCACCCGAAATTTAGCCTCCCTGGCCACTGCCCCCTCAAATCTCCAGGAATTTTCAAAGCCAGTGTTGGCAACCCTACTCTAACCACTACACGGCTGGCTCTAATGGGGAGATATCTATTGGAGAGCCAGTTTGTTGTAGTGATTAGGAGCGTGGACTCTAATCTGGGAGAACCGGGTTTGATTCCCTACTCCAGTGGAGCAGCTGCTGGTGTGACCTTGGGTCAGTTACAAGTTCTTTCAGAGCTGTTCTTGAAAGAGCTCTCTCAGCCCCTCCTACCTCACAGAGGGTGTCTGTTGGGAAGGGAAGGAAAAGGAGTTTGTAAGCTGCTCTGAGACGCCGAGTGAAGGGCAGGGTATAAATCCAATCTCCTCCCCCCTCCTCCTCCCGCTCCCCTCCTCTTCCTCCTCCTCCTTCTTCTCACCCACATGTGACCCCTTGGGCCCAGGATATAGTTTGAAGGCACATAATGCAGCCACTTTGCCAGACCTAAGAAATTTTGGGCATGGTCTGTGCCTGGACTGAGACCTTCTGAGAGGTACCCTGAGTTTAATGATGGGCAAAACAAAATGTAATATAATAAACGAGCGTCCGGTAACCTTGGCACTCAAGCCTTGATAAACACATGCAATTTCTATTTCTACATGTTTTTAAAGGTGTAGTTGCACATGAGCTTGGCTCTGCTCTAGGCCAAGCAGGCGGGATTTCCAGGTGTTGCTGCACCGGGGACTGTTGCAGTGTTGAGAGAGAGCACTCACAATTTATTACAGAAGTACCATATACATTTATATAGAAGTCTGGGCATCAGAAATGAGGAGTCATCCAGACAAGTCGGGCTTTCCTTTCAAGCAGCACTGGTCCCCCAAAAGCAAAACCAGTATGTGTTTTGGAGCCTTGCTCAGCTTTCCCCATCCTTCAGAGAGAGTGAGAGCTTTGTCTTCTTGGGTGGTTGAACTTTCACTCTTAGGCAGATGCCAACACGTGGGTGGGAGATCCTGGCTAGCAGGGATCACCCATCTCCCATTTTTTTAAAAACAGAAACATCTAGCTGTCAAAAGCCGTTGAATTGAGTGTCATTAGTTAGCTTTGGAAATATCAACTGACCATCACTGCCAGTGTAACGAGCCGTCAAGCCTACGAAAGATCATGGTCTCTGCACTTAACATACCACGTCTCTTGTTCAGTCTTGAAGGTTGGTTGGTTTTCTATGAACAGAGTTATCCCTTTAGAGTAGCATTTCTGACGTAGTTCCCTCGCCCCAGCGGAGTATTACACCACTGTACGTAGTTCGATAATATTTAATCTTAGTTGCTTGAAAGCTTTTAATAATCTCCTTTGTTTTGGGTGTCGTTTGGGATCAGTTAGTGGTAAGGCTGTCATTGTTAATAGAGATATTTCACTCGGTGCCTTAGTAGGAATGAGAGCGTGTTGAAATTCAGAACTGCTGCTCCGTCCCATTGACATTCCGGGGGCTGCATGCTGGATTGCCTCCTGCTTCTTCTAAATGAAGCACATCAGAGTCTTGATCTACCCCACCCCCACCCCCGGTACCTTTCTCTTAGGTATTTTAGGGAATCCTCTTGTCTAGTGAGGACTAAGTGCTTGAAAAAAAACTGAGTAAGCATCTGGTGGTGTCATAGTAGATAGTTTTAGATGCCCGGCGTTCTTTGTAACTGCATCATAAGAACGTAAGAGAAGCCAATGTTGGATCAGGCCAACGGCCCATCCAGTTCAACACCCTGTCACACAGCTGCCAAAATACCAGGTGCCATCAGGAGGTCCAGCAGTGGGGCCAGGACACTAGAAGCCCTCCCACTGTTGTCCCCGCTGTTATCATCTCCTACTTGGCTGAGCTCTGGTCTTAGATGAAGAGAAACTGCAAGAGTGAGATCGCTGATGGGGAACTCTTCCTAATCCTGGCTTGGGATTAGCTTGATACAAAGGGTTGGGTTTTTTTTTCAAAATAAATATTTTTTTCCCTTGTACAGTTCAAGTTCTGTCATTGTGCTCTAGCTTATGTCATTGGGATAGGAGACTTGTATGCCCACCCTCCATTGGCTCCTTGCAGCCCTCCCTTTCCCGATATTACCTGGCCATGGTGGGAAGGAATCATGTCCTCTGTTAGATGCTGGTCTGACATGCCCCATCAAAATGACACATTCCGTAGTTCCTGGTGGAGCGTGCTGTGGCAATGTTTATGGCAGAGGGGGCATCCCCACTGTTGCTGAGCCTGTAAGGATTCTGGAATCTTGAGTGGGAGGAATAGGTGCCACCACAACATGGCTTTGATGGGGTGTTGGGCCCAATCATAAAAATGTTGAGAAGTTACAACTGCCAAGCATTGTCTTATGATGGAGTAAGGTTATGAACATCAAGGTAGGACCCAGAATTCTCCCTGAATTACAACTGATCTCCAGACTTTACACAGATGAATTCCCTGGAAGGAAACAGCAACTTTGGAGGAAACAGCAGTTTCTGCCATGGTACCCAAGGCATTGTGTTGGGGGTCACTGGTGTACGGCTTAATTTAGGATTACCATTTATCCAGTGGCAGCAAGTAACCTCCCATGCCTGCCATCCATCTCCTGCCCTCACTTATTTTAATGGTGGGAGAAAAGGGGGGGGGGGCAGTGTCAATTGTGACAGTCTAGGAATTTCCTCCATTATCCTCCAGTAAAGGTTGGGAGAATTCTTAGAGTCACTTGGAAGTGGCATCACAGCCTTAGGCCCCCCTACTTGGAAGTTATGTCACTTCTAAGAATCCCCTCAAGTCTCTCTGGCAAAGACCACCAAAATGGGAATAATTCCTAGAAGTATGTGAAGGAAGTGATCTCACTCCCCCATCTTCACCCTGTCCAGAAAATCCCCGCCCCCAAATTTTCAGGCATTTGTTGGAATGGGGATGCCAACCATAGCTTATCCATCATTGGATAAACTGGGGGAGGGTGTTGCAGTGGAGGGAACTAAAATGAGTCAGACCTCGAAGGATCAGCATAGCATTCAAAGATGGGTGGCTTAACATCCATCCAACCTTTTGAAATCTACTATTGGGCGATACACAATATTAAGCTGGGAGAAGGTTGGGAGGTGAAAGAGGAGAAACATCCTTTCCCACAGTCCGTGATCTTTTTGGCTGAGTGAGTATCAGGACTTATGTGTCCTCAGACGAAGATGAACATTTTATTAACTACACTATAGTGGTATTCCTATAGCGTATTGGTTTTAGGTAAAGGTAAGGTAAAGGTTTCCCTTGCTTGAAAGCCAGTCAGATCCAACTCTAGGGTTGCAGTGCGCATCTCCATTTCCAAGCTGAAGAGCCAGCGCTGTCCGAAGATGTCTCCATGGTCATGTGGCTGGCATGACTAAACACCAAGGTGCACAGAACACTGTTACCTTCCCACCGAAGTGGTACCTATTTATCTACTTGCAATTTCTTGCTTTCGAACTACAAGGCTGGCAGGAGCTGGGACCAGAGACAGGAGCTCACTCCTTCACGTGGCACTTGGGTCTCGAACTGCCAAACTACTGACCTTCCGGTCTGCAGTTCAGTGTCTTAATCACTGAGCCACAGCAGCCCTATGTATTGTTTTTAGATCAACCTAAAACAAATTGAGGCTACTATTGTAATTTTTTAAAGAAAAAAATAGTGGGGTGGCAGCTGTGTTTATTGTTAAATTCCTGTGTCACAAACTAGACTCTTGGTCAGAGTTTGGCAGATATGATGTATAATGTATTACTATACAGTGGAGAGTGTTCCTAGCTGGGGGACAGGCAGTGCATGGTGAAAGAAAGAGGTTGCAGCCTTAAAGAAAATCTCCAGAGTGTGGGATTTATGCTAATTGTGGGAAGTTGTGGCATAGCATACGTACTTGCATAAGAGATAGAGAACAGAAATGGATACTTAGTGCGCACCTGTAATCTTTAGCATCTTGATCTTGTTTATGATCAGACTGCATTAAATAAGTAAGGTTCAATTTAAAAATGCTTTTGTTTCCAGTAGTTTGGATAAAAAAGAAAAGGGCCCTAGACACAAAAACCAGCGTGATGGTGTGCCTCTTTCCAGCTCATTCTTTGACAAGAACCAGGGCAGGGCATTAGCACCTCTGCGAAGTGAATCAAAACCAGGTCTTGAACTATATGCACACACAGCCCTTAGGGATGCCAGCCTCCAGGTGATAGCTGGAAATATCCTGGGATTAGAATGGATCTCCAGATGACAGAGATTGTTCACATGGAGAAAATGGCTGCTTTGGAAAGTGGACTCTGACATTATATCCCATGGAAGTCCCTCCCCTCCCCAAGTCCCACCTTCCTCAGGCTCCACCCCCAAACCTCCAGGAATTTCCCAGCTCAGAGCTAGCAATCCTACAAGCGATCTCTCTCTCTCTCTCTCTTTCTTTCTTCCTTTCTTTCTCTCAAACCTGAGTCCCAAATTCGATGGCATCAAATCTTGCTCTGGCTTTGGGGGTTGTTTTGGCCGGTAATTTGTTTATTTATCTCATTCTAACATGCCTCTCAGGTTAAATCTGTTAGAACTTTTGTTCAATATTCGGAAGAAAATCAGAGTGATGGATCTTGCTTTCTGGAAAGAAGAGACTGCTTCCTCTAGTTTAAAATCTTTATTACTAAAGGATAAAGGGAAACGGGATTAGCTACAAATAAACAAACATGTTTTCTAAGGAGCTGCATTGTGCTCCGTCTTCACACTAAGACATCCTTCTAGATAGTGAGGAGATTACAATGGAGGGTCTCTCTTTCTTCTTGACCACTGAAAGGAAACACCTGATATCAGTAACCAATTAGCAGAACAGTAGACCTCTAGGTTTCCCGGGTTTAGAGTCAATTGGTCAGCTGCCAGGTGTCACTTCCAAGCTAACAAAGGTAAACAAACAAGTTGCATAGGTTAACCCTATAATGACTAAATTTCTCAGGCCTTGTGTTACATACTCATTTTTCCAACAAAATCTTGACAGCTGATATAAGTTACAGCAAAGCTGGGAAAAAAATGCTTCTACAGTATCAGTACTCAAGGTAAAATGTTGTGTGTTCCATCTATTAAGGGCTCTTTATTTGTGACAACCTGAATTCGAAGTCTTGATGGAGTCAGTTTCAGAATTGCATTTTCCAGCGGCACAGCGCCACTGATCAGAGGGTCATTTTAGTAAATCGAAGGGTTTTGAATGCTACCAGGGAGAACTCTCAATGCCTGATCACAGGCTGTTAAAATTTAGGTACTGGACTAGCTATTACCTCCATGGGGTACCAATGGAATAAGAGAGTCGTGCCGTTTTTGTGCAATAGAATTGAGAGTTTTATGCATTTATGCATTTGTTCATAATCTTTACACTGTTGCATTTGAATCTTGGAAGAATTCAGCAGCTGGCCTTTTCCTGTTAGTTATACAAATCTGTAGCCCATAATCGGGAGGGACTGAAATGGCTCACCCGTTTTTTGCAAGTGCCTTCAACAGTGCCAAACAAAGATGAAGAGACAAATGGTGCAGAAGAAAGAGTCTTGAATAATTGTATAACCACTACGCATTTCACTAAACTGTATATACGGGAACGGAACTAAAAAGAAACTGGAAGATTCCCCCTGACAAAGCTGCACACAAAACTAGGAGTGTGCTCAGTATATACTGAGCCGAATAAATACTTGAAAAATACCTTACCAGTATTTTTCGAGTATTTATTCGAGTATTTTGAATTTACTCGAATTTACTCAAGTATTTCGAGTATTTATTCAGCCAAATACAGATCAGAGATCTGTATTCAGCTACCAATATTATTCGGCTTTTATTCGGGTGTGATACAGATATACCAAGCCAGCCCCAGTGAGGCAGCACAGAGCTTTCCGCTTCATGCCACCCCAGCTGATCCTCTCTTGCAGCTCAGTTTAAACCAAAATGCAAAAGGAGGAAGCCCAGGATTGACAGATCGAGGCAGACCTCCCCCCACACACAGATCCTGGGGCCAGCTTCTTATGTGGGGCAGATTAAACCACCCCACAGAAGAAGTCCTTCCAGCCAGGTCTGCGTATCACGGGACGGAGAAAGACCTCCCTGTGCACACCAGATCCTGGGGCCAGCTTCTTCTGTGGGGCGGTTTAAACTGCCCTGCTGAAGAAGCCCTCCCAGCAGGGTCTGCATGCCACAGGGAGAGAGGGATCTCCCCACACATGCCAGATCCTGGAGCCAGCTTCTCCTGGCCCATGGTTTAAAGCATGTGGCAGGAGAAGTCTTACACATTTAAAGGGATGGTCCCTTTAAATGTGTTTGGCAAACCTGCTGGGCTTGCAAAAGGCATTTAAAGGGACCATTCCTTTAAATGCCTTGCCAAATAAATTCAGCAATCGTGATTATTTCCTGAATCTCAATATCATACTGATATTGGGATTTGGGAATATCAGGGGAAATCTATATTTTCCAGGTTCAATATTCCTGAATCCAAAAAATGCCAATTTTTTGTGCACCCTCCTATGGGAAACACGCATGGGTTGTGTTGTACAATTATTAAAGATTCTTTTTCTTCTGCCTCATTTGTCTCTTCATCCTAATTTTGGCTTGGTGCACCCCTCTCTCTTCTTCAACAGTACCAAGACAACTTCCCCTTTCTAGCAATATTTTGTACCTCTTGTGCGGGGTGAGGAATATCTTTTTATTGATATTAATTTGCTCTTACTTTTTCTCTCCTTTTGTTGACCAGCAGCTGAATTTGATTGGCTATATATATGATCAAGCGAGAGGTTATAGGTAAAAGTCAAACAAGGAGGTGACGCAAATGGAGATCAGAGGTCGAGGCAGAAAACAAGCCAATAAAGACTCTGGTCACCCCAGCCTGAGCCAGGAAGTTTTAGTGGTGCTTTCTGGTGAGATAAGTCACTGCAAGTGAGCAAGAATCCCAATTGTGGTGCTCAAGAGCATATTATTTCTTAAGGAATCCACAAAACATTTGTGTGATAGTTGATTAAACCAGGTTGCAGTTCTGGACCTGGACCTTTTTGGTTGTAGCAGGGCAACTCTTGACATCTCCCCCCCCCCCCCCACATATATCTTTGCAACCACTAGAGCTGGAAGAGTTAAATTGAAACAAACCCTTAGGCTCTGAGGAAGCTGAGATTTGCAATATACCTAAATTCCCCCTTCAAAATATTCTCTTGTTGCCTGGGTATTGCAGCTGTGTAGCAGTGCTTCTGTAAAGGCCTTTTCTTGTGGCACATGACTGGTAGAGCATGAAAGCTGTGAAATGAAATCTTAACAGCAGGAAAGATTGCCAAATAATATTTCCTGTGACACATGGGTGGCGGTTCATTGTCCTTTGTAGCTCCAGGACTAGAGCTGCCAGAATTTTATGCAAATTTTTGCAGAATAAATTATGAATAAACAGAACTATGCAGATCACAGAATTCAGCTCTCCTTGGTATGGAATTTCTGTGTTTATGTCTCAAAGGCTTGCAGCCCTGACCATAGCTGAAAAGCGCACCTGCCAGCATTGGAGCAAGACTGCTCCTTCTTGATGGGACTTGGAAACCAGTAAGGTGAAAGGAATGAGCTATGTCCCCTCTTTTTGGCCCCATTTGCTGGTAGCTCTGCATGATTTAAAATGTCAGTTGCAACCAGTGCCTTGGAAAGAAGAGGTGGACCGAGCTTTAATTACAGAAATCATTTAGTGCTTTCAGATTGCTAATAAAACTGGGAATTGGAGCACATTCATGGAACATTCGCGACAAGGGAGGGGGGAAATCTCAGTGTAACTAATTAACTGCAAGTTATTTGCTCTGTTTGAGTCCACTGCAGTGAAGCGCATAACGAGTGCATGCACAGTCATTGTGCCCGATGCCTATATTCATGTTGGTTTTTTTAAAAAAAAATAAAAAATCAATGGGACTTAACTATGTGTTGGATTGTGGAATGATAAATGCAGCCTGAATAAAGCCACAAAAGCTGCCTTTGGGTGCGTTCAGATGGCTCTTTTGAGCTGTGCCAGGCATGAGTGCCTGGTAGATTTAAAGTGCACGTAAAGACCTCAACATCTGGAAATCATGCCGCTTTTGTTAGTAGCCCACTGATCCCCACTGGGAATCTGTACTTAAAAGATAGTGCTTAAAGTCCGGTCTAAAGCTGGCCAATGCCGGACTTTCCTCCATCAGGTCATTCCACTAGTGCACAATCAACCCGTAGGTATGGTCTCTAGACCATCCCGGACGGCTGCCATTTTAAAAAACTCTTAGCAATGTGCACATAACCGTTTAAACATGCAATGTCCACAGATGGTGAGACACATATGCACATAGGCACATGCACAAACAGGATTTTTTTTTAAAAAAAAAGCTGATTGCACGGCTCCTTAAGGTGGATGCCATCTAGACAATCCACCGCGGAGTCACGTGTGGTAAAGTGATTCACAGAGGAGCTGTCTGGTTGTGCAATGCTGGATTAAAAAGATCTAGATCAAATTACAGCCAGGCCAATGCACCCTTTAATTTCTTGGGTTTTAATTCTGTCCTACTGGAAAGGCGGTTGGGATAGATATCATCTTTTCAACCCTGGTTTGGGAACTGAGTTTAGAAAAAGAAGAGAACCCTTCAAGGTGAAAGGGCCCTAGAAAATAATGGTGCCTCTAAAAAGCAATTCTATGTTTTGGATGCTGAATGGAATTTTTGGTGGGCTGTTGGCAGTTGGAGCAGCTAATGGGAGATAATTATTTTATTCTAAGAGCTGCAGAAGTGGGCTTTGTTTGGATATTTATCTGTTACTCTATTTATGTATTGCCTTTCAACCTGAGTGTGTTCAAAGAGGTGAACATTTTTTGAAGTAAAATGATAACAGCTGGAAGGAGGGAGACACGCCCCCAAACTGGAGCTGAATCCAGGCACAGTGGAGGATATCTGCTGAATGGTGACTTCCTTGTTTGTGGACGTGGCAGCTGATGAATTTGGAAGTATCCACATGGTGATGCCACTGTGATGGCCAGCTGATATGTTCATTGCTGTGTTATGGAAAAGGGCAAGGAAAGCCCCTCTGACCCCTCCTCTGGCTTTTGAGATATTGTTAGGCTTCAAAGCTGTCTTTGCAGCTTTTAAGAGTAGAATAAGACAGCTGAGATTCCAAGCACATTGTGTTCGGCACTTGGCGAGAAACCCAAATATTCGTCGCTGTGCTCATAGTGCTGTGTAGTGCTGGTTGCACTTGGTTGGAAGCATAGACTTGAGAAAAGAACTTTCCAGATTTTCTTTTCCCTGCACTGTTGGAAACCCAGACAATCCACAGTGTGCTATTGTACTCAGGACCGGAAAATTGCTGTGACTCTGAGCAAATGAAAGAGGAATTATAAAGTGTCACCCTCCATGGCAAGCTGCTCAGTGAAAGCTCACAATGCTTAGATGGCAGTTCTTGGCAGTTAAGAAATGGCGTAGACAAGAGCAGTATATATATTTGCTGTCATTTCATTGCATGAGTTTTCCCATTGGTAGCTCCCTGTTATATCTGTGGAGAGCACTTAATTCTTGGCTTAGTTTAACTTTTCCTTAAAGATCAGGTAGGCATCTACCTATGAGATTACACCTGCTACAATGTTGACATATTGTGGATTTGAATAGCAAGCGGGCGGGGAGTTTAATGAGACTACTCTTTTGGGGGGAGTGCAGAGAAGGCAGCGCAACTTGGCAAGTGTCATTACCCATCATCTCTGCAGTAGAAATTTTGTAATATATATGCAGTGGGTGTCCCAGGACTGGCAATGTTCTTCCATCTCAAAAAGATTAAACTGAGTCTGGGAAAGGGGTGCTTTATTTAAAGGTTGATTATTCCTGTGGCCTATGCCATTTATGCTAGTGTCAAAGAAAGGATAGTTCCTTTATTTTTCTTAGCACAAATCTAGCACTACGTCGTAGAATCTCCAAGAATGTGTACAACATAAATGATTGTGGCTGCAATCACACTCTCTTTTAGCTCCGACATAGGTGCAAATGCCTGACGAATCGAAAGGGAGTGATCAGACAGCAACATCTGGGAAGTGTCCCTCAGTTGCCAGCAACCCATGCTGCTCCGCCATGGAAGCGGAGTTAAAAGACACTGGAGGAAGTCCAGTTCTAATGCTTGCCAATGGGCCACAGACGGACTTTCCCCTGTCTTATAGCTCAAACACGCTCTTATGCCATAGAGATGGTCTGATCATGCCATCCCGACTCCCTGCCGTGTTCTCCCCCCTTCGCAGTATGTGCATCATTGTGTACTTCATACGGTCCCCTCAGTGCGGAGATGTGATTCCTTGACCAGAGTTACCATCTTCGAAGTCCATTTAAGTCAGTGGACTTCAAAGGGTATAAGTGTTCTGGATTGCTCTGCTGGCCTCAGCAGTCTTCAAAATTTTGAGGACTTTCTTAGTCCTATTACCTGTAATCACAAATAACAGAGGTTTAAGTGGAACCATTTTGGTGAGCTATAATGGACCCTTCATTAACACAACCACAGAGCTAATGACTCTTTTATTAAGAAAGACTGTCTGTCTTTCTAGCTTGGACCTGCCTTTTAACACACCCCTTTTCTCTTTCTTTAACAAAGAAAATTCATTCAAGATAACCTTTGCCTTTTAAATGAAGGCAGCCTTCACATGACTAGCCCAATTTTAATCTCTGTTAATCTTGTAATGGCTTCTCATGAGTATTTTTCCTCTCAACTGAAGAGGGAAATCTGGATTATAGAAGAGTCATCAAGTATGGCTAGAAGAGCGAGGAAAGGCTGTTTTGTGATACGATTAGCGATCACGAAGAAAAGCCTGAAAAGAGTTCCACCTGCTTAAAGCTATTCAGTTGGAATAATAGTTTTTCACACCTGCTGTGTTACTGATCTGAACCTTATGGAAGATGCACATTTTTAATAGACTCTGTAAGCACTAAGAGCCTATATTTCTAAAGTATATTTCCTATTAGAGGGAATGTTTGGTTAAGTCAACTCTCTCTCTTTATGCTCTGGAGAGTTTGAAAACAAGAAGAATTTGCCACGGCTGTCTGATGCTGGGGGAGGGGGTGGTGGCACAGAGACTGAGTCCTCTAAATGAGCACAAACTCTCTTTTGAAGCAGTGCTCTCTTAATGGCTGCCACCACAGAAGATTAAGCCTGCAAAAGATTGCTTTTATGTAATAAAAAGGTGCCAAGGTACTTAATTTGAAGCGAAGAGAATTAAATTCATTAAATGCTAGGAAATCAGGAGCTGCAGTGAGTACAAGCATTTTCTGATCAATAAGTGTGTCAAGGAAGGATATGTTTGGAATGCTAATACTGTGGCATCTGGGAGATAGGTTGTTTGTCTGGGCTGGGTGGGCTCTGGGCTTGGTGGCCAGGCGGTCTACATTTTGCAGCAAGAAAACCTGGATTCTGCAACTAGTCTAAAATATGGAGGTAGAGTGTATTGGCCCAACTTATTGTGTGATTTTTTAGATAGCACCACAGTGCTGCAAGATCATAGGAAAACCACCAAGTGGTATTAGAGCTAAATTTCTGAGAATCTCAGTGTGTTAAAAAGCAAGGTCTAACCCTTACAATTGCAAATATTTGTTTTAAAGATTATGGGTAGAGAATGCCAGCCTCCAGGCGGGACTCTGGGGATTCCCTAGAATCACAGCTCATCTCCAGACTACAGAGATCAGTTCCCCTGGAGAAAAGTGTATGCTTTGGAGGGTAGACTCTATGGCATTATACCCCACTGAGGTCCCTGTCCTCCCCAGGCTCCATCCCTAAATCTTCAGGAGTTTCCCTACCTAGATCTGGCAACCCTTACTCCCCTACCAGTGGTCAGTGGGGACCTGACAACTCTATTTATGGGTAATGCCAGGCGGAATCTTGGTCACAAGAGGGGTGGTAGGATAAAATTCCCAGTGACTTGAGCCCTGCTCTGACTTGTGGCAGAGACCCAGCAGCTATTCCTCATGTGAGTTTTTCACGGGGAGCTGCTGGTGATTGTTTAAAAGTGATTTTGAGATACTGAAGAAATATTGTATTCCTGCTCCATAGAGCCAGTCTTCTTGCTAGCAAAATGCTGTGGCAGAGGTACCTGGGGAACAAAATTGTCAATCCCACTACTCAAAAATAATTTCTTTGCAGAGATGAACACAGCGTATAAGGCAGCACTGGCTAGGAGGGAAGACTTGCCAATAGGTTTAATTGAGGTTACGGGCCCAGTTTAATTGGAATTAATCTGGCATGCCAGAGCTAGCTCTATAAACCCAGTTTATAAAGAAGAAGGTCTCCACAAATATCAGCCCCACTTCCACTAATTTCAGCAGCAGCATCATTTGTGTGATCCCTTCAAATAGCATAATATTGCTACATTTAACACCAGTGTAATTGAGGACAAGTATGGAAATATTTTGGGTGAGTTTGCTTTACTAGGTTTTTACTCATTTTCTTTAACACCTGCTCAGAATTTTGAATCTCCTCTTTATTTAATTTCTCTTGGTTTCAGATTGAAACCTATTCCTACCTGTAGCTTTTGTGGTTGCCATGCAATTGGGATGGGATTCTTGGGGAGTGCTACCCCTTGCCTAATATATAAGTAACTGACAGAAAGGGGAGACAGTCCTCATTTGAGAAGTAAATGATATTCTGGGGAAAAAATTGGTGTGTAGGTGTGAACATTTCTTCCTTTCATCTAATCTTCAAGTGGAAGTGGATTCTAACTTGGACCAAAACATCACATGTAGGTGGGGGCAGAGCTACACCCTCCCACATCCGCTTTATCTTGGTAGACCTCAGCATTTTTTCCCTAGGCCAGCTAACTTGCAGCATTCAGTTGTGGTGGTGGTGGTGATGGGGAATGCTTCAGTCCCTGGAGCAGGCTGTGCTCTGCCTCCACCCCCCCCCATCTCTCCACTACCTGGTAGCCAGCAGGCACAAGCAAAGCTTTGCCTTGTACATCCTGTCAAGACACATGTTATATAAACATGGGTTCCATTTGCATGTTTCATTCCCAAACTACTGAAATAGTGTAATGATTGGTTGAAAGTAGGAAATCTGTGCTCTGTTGGGATGATCCTGTTTGGTAGGACTATTGGCAAGGTCACATGTATTTACTAAAATATACTTCTTCCCTTACTGCCTTTTGGTACTGAAAGAACATCAGCAAGGCACCACAGAGGCCTTCACTCATTCTTTCTGGAGGTGTTTGGATTAGTTACAGTCCAGACATTATATTAACCAGCACAGTGGCTTTGCATTTATTTCTGTCTGAGAGCATACTCCTGGTGCTTAGGCTTGTGCCTTTAAAAAAATCCTGTTGTAGAACATAACATTGTTGTCGAGGAGCTAATGTAATTCTGATTGAGGTTAGTGAAATGGCTTGGCTAGACTTTAAGTGAGTATTAGATTAGGTTGGCAAAGCTTAGGTTGATTGCAGTGTGAATAATATTATGCAAAACACAATGTACTTTGTCATACAGAATAATAGTTAGTTGTGTTGGAATGCCACAGGATCAGTCTTGAAATTAAAGAAGTGCATTTACTCTGTGTAATCATGATTCTGTGGACTGCATTCACTGTTGATGAAAATGTTTTACAGAAAAAAAGGGAGGATTTACATGGAATCCAGTAGACCTCTTATGTCTCTATGTAAGAAAAAATGGTTTTATTCCTTCCCCCACCTCTTCCATTTTGAAAGTTGTACATTAAATGAGTTGTACTTTTTAGATTTTTTTTTTAAAAAAAGCTTTACAAATCATGCTTTTTATAAGGTAGCCATAGTGGCATGTGAACAATACATGATTTTTTAAAAAATCCATCAAAACAGTTGCAGCTGAATAAATTCAAAACAGTGGGTCAAAATAAGCTCAGCAGTAAAATCAATATATTTAAAAGCCTTCAAGCTTGGAGGTAAAGACTCCAAATAGATGTGTACAGAGAACACTTGTATATCATGTTGGAATTTAGGGTCAGTCCAGGCTGAATTACAGGTTCAGAGTCAAAGTTCAGTCCAAAGTTCCATTACTGAGAGAGCAGAATCCAGTTCAGAGTGTTATACAGGAAGCAAGGTCCAACAGTCTGAGGTCGTTCAAAAGTGCAGGGAGGAAGATACCAGAGTCAAAGTCAAGAGCCGGTCCAAGGGTTGCAGGAACAGAGCTGAGTTCAGAGTTGTGCTTGCTGAGTCGAGATTGGTGACTTGTTGCTTCCACATCAAGCAGTCTCCCTTGACTGGCTTTTATAGACCTCTACTGGAAGGTCTTACTTTCAGCTAGCTGCTTGTGAGTAACCCTTGTAGCTATTCATCAACAGCAAGCAGCTGGCACTGGGCCAGGAGATGTGTGCTTTATCATCTTTCCTGAAGCTCCATTCTAAACCCCCATCTCTGGCGTGCAAAGGGTGTGGGTGAAACTGAAGGGCTGGTAACAACCATCTGGGTTTCCTCTGTTGGAATGGGGTTGGAAGGTGCTGGTGGCTCTGTATCAGCTATCAGCTGTGAACTCTGACAAGCCTGCAGTTCATCTTCTTGCTTGCAGGTTTCTGCTGGTTCAGAGCTGATTTCCTGAGGCTCTTCTCCTGAGGGGTCCTCTTCTCCTGAGGAGTCATCACTGTTGCTGAGTCCTGCCTGACCCACGACACCTAGTATCAGATGTACTGTCAGAAAGCTGAGAGATATGGGAGGGCACTAGGCTGAGTTTCAAGAACTCACTGACAGGTCCTCAAATGTCTTGTCTCCCTAGGAATAACCATGAAGAAAAACTCACTTGCTTCAGAGGGACATTGTGACATCAGCATCCTGAAGACCAATCCTCTCCCACTGTTCCTCTCCTTTATTTGTATATTTAAACATTCCAAGCTTAAAATGGTAAACTGAGTCATGCTATGGATGCATGCTTAATTAGCCATGTATTGTCTGGATAAACAACTGAGTGACAATGTAGACCAGGTGTCCATAGCCTTGATGAAGCTGTTAACAATTTCCTAATTTTGAGAGAGAGAATTTGGTGCCATCCAAAATGGCTGCTTTGATGCCAGAGCCTGTCACAGAATGCTGAAAAGTTTCAAGCTTAGTGTCCTCCTACAACATAGGTAGCAGCTTCCAAAAGGATGCTTCCTGAAGATACCAAGGAGAAACCTCCTAGGTACTTCTGAAGTACCTCCTCCTGTACTGAAGATCTGGAGGGAAGTATGGACCTGCTCTTTCTTTACCGCTTCCAAAGAAAGGGGAAGACTTGCTCCCTGTACAGCCACTGGGAGAAATTTCCAAGTCCAGAAACATACAGCCAAGCTGAGGACAAATAGTTGAGTCTTCTGTCTGGGATAAGCTCAGTGTTTTGCTAGCCAGTCAGAGCTCTGAAACTCCATTTTTTGTTCTATTTGGTTATTATCACCAGGCTCAAGAAGAAGTAAGTGCCATGAAGTATATAGACAGGAATCATGGTGCAACCTTCCCCTTACTGATGTGCCGTGCTGAGAATTGCAAATATAAGCCCTGGGAAGGCTAGTGATGTGGTGGCCTATGAGCAGCAAAACACTTGTTACATATCATTTAGAGGCTTACTTGCCACAAGCCTTTTGGTAAGCATCTCCCTAGAATATAAATATTGTATTAGTAGTGATTTCACTAGGATGTACCTGATTAATCAGATCAAATTCTGTCTACTACCTAATAAATGAATATGGATAGCAGGAAACATTAGGCTCAGATGTATTTGACTTACAAATTAAATATTATCCCCTGGCTATCAATCTGCTTATTTATATAGACAAGGGGTGCTATCCATGGGTGCTGTGGTGCCCCCCAACACCTTTCCAGGTGCTTACCAAGTATTTTTAGAAAGTGGGTGGGGTCAGCTGAAGCAGCTGCCACCACAACACAAGGATCTTCAATCTGTGACTGAAGATAAGTTGCAGCAGCCATTATGTGGCTGTCTCTGCCTCCTGTGGCAGCCATTTTGTGGCTGCATTCACCATACTGTATCAGAAATCTGAAGGTGCCTGCAGGCTTGAGATGGTTGGCGGATCACTGGTGTAGATATTTAAAACTTGGCTTTCACCCCCAGTAAAGAAGAAGAAACTTACATCATCATTTCCCCCTTTTCTATATTACATTTACAACAACAGTTCTGTGAGGCATGGGCGTCAACTACGGGGGGGGGCTCAAGGGCTCGAGCCTCCCCCAAAATTTTCCGGGGGGGGGGCTCAGCCGCCCCCGGCAAAATGGAGAGCTCGCCGGTGGCCAGTCAGCCGGCCAGCTGGCCGTCACCGCCTCTCCTTCCCCCCCACCCCCGGCCTGCCCTCCTGCCTCCCTGGGGTGTGGGGGGGAGAGAGGCGGCGGGGACATGGTCCCACGCTTTGTGCGGGCGGCAGTCAGCCGGCCAGCTGGCTGCTGCCGCCGCCGCAACTACGCGGGTCTGCCTCCCCGGGGCTGGGGGGGGAGAAGCGGCGGGGAAATGGTCCTGTGTGCGCACGAGAGAGCCCCTGCCCCCCCGGGATTTAGAAAGTCTACGCCCCTGCTGTGAGGTAGGTTGGGTTGAGAGTGCATGACTGGCTCAAGGTCACCCAGCACACTTCCATGGTAGAGTGGGGATTTGAACCTGGATCTCCTGATTCTAGTCCAGCTCTTTAACTATTATACCATAGTGGTAGTCTCAGGCCCAGTCTGCATTTGCGATGTAAAGCTGTTCTGTGCTGCTGTGATGCCCACTTCCCATCTGCGTTGGGGACTGCCCCAGGAAATAACAAATAGTTCAGGAGTGGGCATGCTTCCAACCCCACCCCCTATGATCACAGACAAATGTTCCCTGGCTTCTTTTAAATGCAGACACCTGGATTTTCAGCTAACTTGTTTCGTTTGTGACAATTTGTGTATCTCCTTAGAAAAGATGAGGTGGGGAGAATTCGGCTCCAGTTGTCTGCTTTTTGCTCACAGCGGCTCAAGGGTGGGGAGGAGCAATTGTAGCACCTTAAAACTAAATCCAGATAAGCAGATGAGACACCGTAGTGACCTCAGAGTCACCACTAAATGGCAATAAAATGATGCAGACAGCTGATGCTGAGATGAAACAATAGGAGAGTGGAGGCAGCATGAAATGCAGACAGAAATTTGTGAGACGATGTGAGATCGTTGGCACAGTGGTGCAAAATACCAATGCAGATTGGACCAGGGTCTGCAGGGATTACTGCGGCGCACTCTGTCTGCATTTATGTTTCAAGAAAGTCTTCCTTTCTGCCATTTTATTGTCCGCTGAGCATTCTCAGTGAACTTACTGAGGCACTCTCTCCCGGTGGGAAGGCTATTTTAAGGTCCGTGGAAGTGCGGCCCATGTGAGCACTACTGATTCAGACCTCTAATTATTTGATTAAAATCTAATGTAAAATGTATTCTTTCCACCGAGGTTCCGTTCCTTGCTGTCTTGCTTTTAGAATTCCATAATGAATATTTAACTTTGATAACAGCAAGCATATGTCTGATATCCCCTTGACAGATTATCTATACTCAGTAGATGTAGAGCAAAGCAGTTTTTTGGAGAGCAAATCAGACCTGGCATGTAAAGGAATTCGAGCTTAGTTAAAGTTTTTGTGAACAGTGTACGTCTCGCTCTGTTTTTAAAGGCAGGTTTTACTTATAGGCCTACAAATGCATAAAGAAATTCTCAAAGGGGTGAGCAGAGTAACTGAAAGAAGGGAAGGTGAAATACATCTATGGTAGCCAGGGGTCATTTCGTAGAAAAAGAGGTTCAGGAGCTCATTAGCATAACTCATTAGCATAACTGATTTGCATATGCCACACCTCCTAACATGCCGGAAGTGTGTCAGAAGGCAACACCCACCCCTCAGGCTCCACTCCACAGGTGAGTGAAACTGACCTGCTCTTCCTCCATTCCCTTCCCCATCCAATACTTTGTGCAATAAAAATAAGTGTAAAGAACACACCCGCATTCTCTTCCTGCTCCCTTGAAACCACCAGGTTTCAAGTAGACTTGAGATACCCAGGACATGTGCACCACCCATCCCTTTCCCTTCCCTTCCCCACAACAAGACGCCCTGTGAGGTAGGTTGGGCTGAGAGAGGTCTTTTGAGAACTGCTCATGAGAGAACAGCTCTGAGAGAACTTGTGACTGGCCCAAGGTCACACCAGCAGCTGCATGTGGAGGAGTGGGGAATCAAACCCGGTTCTCCCAGATTAGAGTACAACTCCAGACCACTACACCAAACTGATGTGGTGGAAGCTGCTGAAGGGTTGGTGAAATTTCTCCAGTACTTATGTGCCATGTGCCCAGATAAAAAATGGTATACTTAGAAAATTTAAATGCCACCTTGAGTAAGTCTCTGGAAAAGCAGCACACAGTCATAAAAGGAACAATGATAAAATTATCAATATTAAAACAAAACATTAAAAACAATAAAGACCCTAGCAGGGCTTTCCCCGGGGCGCTGCGCCTCTGCACTGCTCGGGGAAGCCGAGGAGGGGGTGGGGCTTGGTCATGTGCCTGCCCCCTGGGCTTCTCACTCCCGGAGCTGCGCTCCTGTGCGCTCCCGCTCCATCGGACCCCTGATGGTAGCACACCTGCTGTGCAACAGTTAGCAATGTGTGGATCCAGCCTATGTTGAGATATAATAAATTTTGTAAGTACAAGGCAGTGGGAACCACCTGGGAAATGTCCATCCCTTTCATGACTTTCTTGCCACTGGCCTATTTTTGACTGCTGTTGGCAACCAGACTGTGTGACCAGACCTGCCTGGGAAGTTACAACATTCTGTCATGTCAGTTCCATGTTTTATATATATATTTGTTATCTCCATTGGGTCCTGGCTGCCCAGGAGAAAGGTAAGTATATAAATATTTTGAATATTTTTTTTTTTAGCTTTGAAACTACAATATGAAATGAAATCCTAGATGCTATCATGCAGTCTCTTGGATATGATCAATTAAAGGTGTCCCCAATGACTTGGAAAGTAGATTCATTTTTATATAGACTACCTGTGCTCACTAGCCCTGTGGGTGGCAGGCACCATGTTGGGATGGAATTCCTCCTCTTCTGTCACAGAGGAGGGGATGTGTCTTCTGGGTTGGTACCTGCTGCCGCCCACCTACACATTATCACATAGTGGCAGTGGATGGAGGTACCACTTAGGGCAGAGGTGTTGAACTCATTTGTTACGAGGCCCAGAGCGGACATAAATGTCACTTTGTCCAGCCAGGCCATGTGTGCCATAAAACGTAATGCTGGATACCAGAGATAGAAACTGTATAAAGGACAGCAGCTGGTAAGCTCTGAGTTGGTGTATCCTCACTGCAAGGCCCCATGGGCTGGGAGGGGGGTGCAAAGGAAAACCCGCTTGGGGAGGCTGCGGAGGCAGCTGGGCAGCACTAGGCAGACACTCCCACAGTGCTGGACTGCTGCAGATGAGGTTGTTCTGCCATGCTGAAGGTACAATGGAGTGGCTCCCCTCAGCACTCCCTCCCTTGCACCAGTTGCTTGCGGGCCGCATAAGAGCCCTGCCCCCCAGCCTTCTGTTTGACACCTCTGATTTAGGGTATTAGGTTCACCTTTGAAATTATGGTGGGTGAACAATACCTGTTATGTCCTCCCAAAGGACCATACACACGGTCGGATTTACAGGTGGCTGGGAGAAGCTACTGAGCATTGCCCCAAAGAACAATAGATACCCAGGATCCTGGCAGCACCCTATCAGGGGAGCAGGATCCTGGGAGGACACCAATCGGGTGTCATACATAGTGTAGAACCTATCATGGACGTTTGGGGGGGGGGCTGTGTGGTCTGGAACAGGGATATAAGCGGACCTGTGAGTCTGGCAAGTAGCCTCGTTCTGACCTCTAAATAAAGTGTGAGCTGTTTTCACTCGACATGTCTCCGACCTCAGTGCTTTTCAATACCTATCCGTCGCAGCATTTAAATAAGAATGGTGGAATATCTGCCAGATATCTGCTCAAGGCAGCTAACAACAGACCAATATATATTAAACCAATACAAGATTTTTTTTAAAAAAAAAATACATAAAACTCCTTCCGTAGCAGTAAAGCCACCGAAGTGATTAAATCAGTAGTTCATAGAACCCAACGACATAAAAAGCGGGCCGTAAAAACATCAGAATGGTGGGGGAAATGGATGGGATCATAAAAATGACGTGGCGAAAAGATGGATCGAAGCCAAGGTATGTACTGGCCTGGGGGCCACTGGCCTGGCCCCTAAAGACAGGGAGGTAGTTGTCAGGTAAGTCTCAAGAATGAGGGCATTCCAGAGCAGGGAGATTCCAGGTTTTGAGAGACCCTGAGCAGAGAATGTCCAGAGCCCCCCATGCCCACTACTAGCCCCCCTTCTTTCCCACCCACCCCTATGCCCCATGTGCTCATGCATCCTTCCTCTGCCGACCTGTGATTACATCTGCTCACCCTGCCCGCACACGCTTTCCCCAGTGGTGCTGGTGCTGGGTACAGCTAGAAGTGCCACTGCCATGGCCACCAGGAACTCTGATGCTTTGTGCATCACCCATATGTTTTTCTCCAGCAGCGCTAGGAAGTATATGCCTCTGGGAGCAGGGGTCATTTTGAGCAAGAACGCGCAGGAACGCCGTTCCGGGAGTAACAAGCCCAGGAGCGGGCACATATGGTGACGCACTGTGGAAAAAAGCGAAAGCAGACTAACTCGATCTGTATTTACATGCTTGTTGTAGGGTAGCTTCCCTGCAAGAGCAAAGGAAACCTAGAGTGTCTTTAGTCAAAGTGTAAAGCTGGCTCGCCAGCTCTGAGTTGGGAAAGACCTGGAGATTTTTGGGATGGAGCCTGAGCGGTGGGTGTTGCCTTCTGACACACTTCCGATGATGTTGGGGGGGTGTGGTGTATGCAAATGTTATGCTAATGAGTTATGCTAATGAGCTTTTGCATCTCTTTTTTTTTACGAAATGACCCCTGGCTGGGAGCACAGGTGACAAAACACTCACCAGCTGGCAGTGAAAGGGTGTGAGGGTAGGCATCAGAGGAGATACATGAGTAGAGAGTCAACAGCAGTGGGCTCCACCAGAATCTATGGGCTCTGGCAGCTGAGCTGCCCCACTTCAGGGTATGCTAACACCAGCCCTGTTTCAGAGGCAGGGTACCACTATGGAGATGGCCCTGTCTGTGGTCCCCACCTCTGCAAGTGGGTGCACAGAGCAGGGCTTTAGAGGAAGGAGCTGAACTTCCTGAAAACAAAGAACATTTTTGGAACTGTTGCTATTTATGTTAAAACTTAAGCCACGTTTAGCCACTGAAATAGTATGGTTAACTGACTTGATTTGTAAACAGGGAGTAATGTTCAGGTCTCACTTTTCATGGAGAAAGATGCCAGGAGCAGTTGGTAAAATGTTGTGAGATTCTTGATTAATGGATGAGCTTCCTTCCCTTTGCTGAACTTTCTGCACCCAACATCGGAATCAACTGTCTTACGTTCTCGCTATAAATCGGACCCTTGTCTAAAGGGGACGACGAGGTTAAGAGAGATGCTGATGTCACATCTTTCAGTGTCCCTCACTTTCTCCTGCTCATTTTAACTTTTCAATTTGGAGGGCTACATTCCTTTTCCTCCGCAGAGCCTTTTCAGTTTGTGGCCTATAAAAGTCAAGGTTATTTAGGCGCAGCAGCTGCTCTGGAGGAGGGCTTCTGAGGGGTAGAAATATGAAATCTTCATTTACGATGCTTGGCAAGATTGTTTTGTATATGTCTCTGAAGTTTCTGTTTCTCGGTACAGCAAAGGTCCCATTAACAAAAAAATGTGCGTTACCTAAATAGCCTGTCATATGGGGTGGCATAAAATGGAGTTTTATTGCAGATTGAACCAGCATCTGTGAAGCCAGCTATTGAGCTGAGACGAGCCTTCTCTTAAAACTGAAGTGTTGTTGCATAGCCTTTTACCTTCTCCAAGTATACTCAGCCTTTGGTTAGGAGAACACAAAAAATCTTTTCTTCGTACAATATGTTTCGAATAGGGCTGGGACTGGAAGGGAGCAGGCACACAAGGACACCATTGGCATGGTATCATTTCTGCGGGGAACCTAAAAATGACCTCAGACGGCTCTAGGAACCACAGGAGACTTAAGGGTAAAACTGTAGCATTTCTGGCAGTTTTCCAGAGCGATATGATGTCACTTCCAGGTTTCCCCTGGGAGTGATATACACCTTTGCGGATTTTTCAAATTAATTTTTCTCCCCGGGGAGAATCGGGGGTGCCAACAGGATGTCTCTTGCCATAGCGGGAGAACTGGAAACCCTAGGTCCTAAGGAACTTCCTGTCTCAAGATGAGGTGGTAGGGTTACCAGGTCTGATCATCATGCCGACAGAAGGGGGGCATTCCAGGAGTGGGCAACATGCATATGTCATCCGAAAGTGATGTAGGCATGCTGGTGACATCAGGGGTGACACTCTGGTTTTGGGGCAAAACTCTATGGTAAAATCACCCTCAAACCATAGAATTTTGCCCAAAAACCAGAGCGTCACTCCCCAATGTCACCGATATGCTCATGTCACTTCCAGGTGTTTTGGGGGGGATTTCCTCCCACCAGCCAGCTGGCTGCCAGTGGGCAGGAGCCCGCACAAGGGTGGGAGGTGGTAACCCTAGGTGATGGTTGGCTTTTTCTTTAAGGGGGAGACAAATCTGTGGAAGAGAGGCCTATGAATTGGTAAATACTGGGATAACAAACCATGGCAACATCCACACATTGTAGAATGTTACCCTTTTGTTGTGCTACTATTACACTTTGGGGAGTGCTGTGGCTCAGTGGTGGAGCATTTGCTTTGTCTACACAAAGTCCCAGGCTCAGTCCCCAGCATCTCCAACTAAAAGGATTGGGCAGGAGGTAGGGTTGCCAAGTCTGGGTTGGAAAATACCTGGAGACTTTGGGGGCGGATCCAGGAGAGGGCGGGGTTTGGGGAGGAGAGAAGCCTCAGCATGGTACAGTGCCATAGAGTCCCCCCTCCAAAGCAGCCATTTTCTCCAGGGGAGCTGATCTCTCTCAGCTGGAGATCAGCTGTAAAAACGGGGGATCCCCAGGCCCCACCTGGAGGCTGGCAACCCTAGCAGGAGGTGACACACCAGTCTCTGTCTGTGACTCTGGAGAGCTGTTGCCATCATTCGGTGTATGGCAGCCTTGTGTGTTTCATGTTTCATTCACCATCTGGTTGTCTTATCCACCCAGGAAGACCGGGAGAAAAGCAGGGTATAAATATATTAAACCAATAAATTTAGGAGGTGAACAGTTATAGTGTAATGGCAGCACAGTCTTCTAAAGTGTATGGATCCGACCTGTGTTCAGAGTCAGTAAACCTCTTGAGTACAGGAGGCTTGGGACTGGCCAGCTTGTGAACTTCCCAGATGTGTCTTGTTGCCTCTACTGGTGACTGGGCCATATGACCTGATCTACCTTGAAAGCTCTGATGTCTTTAGGACTTGCTATTTCCATTTGTGTATTACATAAACAGCAGTTTCTATTATCTTGCTTGAAGATTTGAGGGTTTTTTAGCGTACTGTGGCCGTAGACTGAGGGTGCGATCACACGGACGTTTATTGCGGGCCTCGCGGCTGTTCCCCATCGCAACTAAAGGGGCTGACTAGACGGGCCGCATCTGTCTCCCGTCTCGAAGCCGCCCCCCCCCCGCACTTGAGCCTGCTTTTCCAACCACCAGGAAAAACAAGTACCTTCCGTTTGAGCCATCGCGCTTGAAAGAGACCCGGGTTTAAATGCCCGTGTGATCGCACCCTGAGTCTGTGTGAATCCTCCAGGGGGTCATTTTGCGATATGTAGAATTGGTATATAAGGAAAAGATGGCAGTGAAGTTAAGGTGACTGCTCTCTTCTAGATGGCTTTAAAGGGGAATTATATAGATTTTGTGGGTGATAGGTCCATCACTGGGCACTACTCAAGATGACTAAAGGGAACCTCTACAGCCAGACATGATAAATCTCTGCAGGGGCGTAGACTTTTGGAAATTCCGGGGGGGGGCAGGGGCTGTTCTCTGGGGCAATGTTCTCCCCCGCGGTAAACTGCCGCGCCTCCCCAGGCCCTTCCGAGGCCCGCCAGTCACTGCTGCCAGTGCCTCTCTCTCCTCCCCCCAGCCACCCCTTCCCTCTCCGTCTCCAGCAGCGACGGCCGGGCCTCAGAAGGACCCAGGGGGGCACAGTGGCAGGTGCTCCGTTTTGCCGGGAAATTTCGGGGGAAATTTCCCGGGAAATTTCGGGGGTGGCTCGAGCCCCCCCGTACTCTACGCCTATGAATCTCTGAATATCAGCACTAGGATGCAACATCCAGGCGGGGGGGCTTGAACCCTGTACCTTTGACCCTCCAGTGCAACTAGTTGGCTACTATGAAACAGAATTCTGGACTTAGATGGACCACTGGTCTAATCCAGCAGAGCTTTTCTTATGTTCTTCTAGGGTCATTGACTTGCCCTTAACTTTGCCCCACAGTTTGATTAAAGAAGCTCTGGACAGGCTGATCTAAAGCTAGTTTTAAAGGAGGTAAAGATGTAGCAGGAGAGTCATTTGACATTTGCATCATGTGTACTGTATGGTATAGTGAAATATATTGGGTTCAAATGCATGTAGTGATCAGCTCATAGTTTACGAGTGAGTTCAGCCATGAGAAAGAAGACAAAGACTGCCTGGCCCAAGCCGGGTATTTATGCATGCAAAAGGTTACACCCCAACACACCCCACTCCCAACGATAGGCTATTTGCATTACATTGTTTCTCAGTTGATTTACTCTAGGATCCCTGTTTCCCTACTGGTTCATTCTAGAATCCTAGCCAGCTATTGTTATGCGGCTTCAAGCTCTGCCTGGTTTAGTCATCCCAATATGATGGTCTCAGCTCAATACATTACATATAGTATTTTTTTTCCTCTTTCTTCATTGTATATACACTTCCTCAATGCCTGCGTGTGTCATTCCCCCCCATGCTAAAAGCTGCAGCCTTGTGCACAGGTTAACCTGTTCAACTGCTCTGGATTTCAATAAAAGTTACTTGACAAAGTCAAGGGTAGGTCTGTACCCTAAACATGATCTGCAAAAAGTGAGTAGTGTGGGTTGCCAGCCCTGGGTTGGGAAATACCTGGAGACCTTGGGGGTGGATCCAGGAGAGGGTGGGGTTCAGGGAAGGGAGGGGCCTCAGCATGGTACAATGCCATCGAGTCCACCCTTCAAAGCAGCCATTTTCTCCAGGGGAGCTGATCTCTGTCAGCTGGAGATTGGTTGTAAAAGCAGGAGGTGTAAAAGCACCTGGAGGCTGGCAACCCTAGAGTAGTGCAGCCTTTACATTATTGTACAGGTTTTTCTATTGCCCCCCCAATCAGAAGAAAGAGACATACACATAAAATGGATTCAACAAGGGCCACTTTATTTAAACTTAACCTGTGCGGCAAGAGAATTAACCAACTATTTATGCGGAATCAGCAGGACTGGCCCCACCAGGACCCTTTCCTCGCTCTCCAATGGTTGAGCACCTCCCCCCCCCGGGGTATACCTCATAACCACTTCTTGGCCATGCCTGGCTACCCTGTGTCCCCATCTGGAAGCCCTAAAACTTACTAGAGGAACTTTCCAGGGTCCTTGCAAGGTCACTCAACCCCAACCCTGGGCCCTGAAACCCTAAAGCTGTTCATGAGTAACCTAATTCCAAAAGAAATAACCATATCGCTGCTTGCCGGATCCGCATCAAAACTAATCCCAAAACCGCCAAGTGACCACCTAATTAACAAGCCCACCCTGCCTAAAGCATGCCAATCAACACAGGGCAGGGTAGGCGAAAACACTTCCCCAAAGGAGCCAATCATGTGAGAAGTGAAAATTCCTACCCGGCCCCAATAGGCGACCAGATTCACTTGCACTAAGAAAGTGGGAGGGAGGATGGGCCAACCATCGCCTCGAAAAGAGGCAGAACAAGAGCGGTTTGGAGCAAGCTATAACTGAGGCTCCACTCCCCACGCAGCTACGGAGCGATATCACGTCGCTCCAAGCACCAAAGCTGTCTCCCTCCTTCAGGGAGGCAAAGTCGGCCCTTCCCTCCGAGAGCCGCAGCTCCGGAGGGAGAAGGGAGCCGCACTCTGTTTGGATTTGTCAGTTTACCATTTTTTGGTAGGAAGAGAAGAAGAAGAAGACGAAGAAGACGAAGACTTGGAGTCTCAGAGCGGTTTACAAACTCCTTTCCCTTCCCCTCCCCACAACAGACACCCTGTGAGGTAGGTGGGGCTGAGAGAGCTTTTTCCCAAGCTGTCCTTGAGAGAACAGCTGGTACAGAGCTATGGCTTGCCCAAGGTAATCCAGCCAGGTGCAAGTAGAAGAGTGGGGAATCAAACCCGGTTCTCCCAGATTAGAGTCCGCGCATTTAACCACTACACCAAACCACTACACCAAACAGGGAAAGATATGCCTGGGAAAGCTTCCCTAATTTACATTGGGGGAAATTGCTACAAAGACTTACTTAATAAAACAATTATGAACATGTCAGCAGGAGGATAAAATCTAGGAGTTCTATAAAGATTCTGAGTTTTCCAGACATTTGAAAAGCACCCAGAGTTTTAAAGCACAATATTAGTACTCTCCGTTATCACCTGCTTTGTATTATGGCATTCCAGAGGGGTGTATGTTTGTGTAATCTCTGTTTTGTACCTTTGAGACACTTATCCTCTCATTTTCTCAGGAGCCTTCATTTCTAAGGTAAGTTGATCCATTCATCCGTTTCAAGATTATACCTCTTGCGTGTGAGTCATAGATATATGAGTTCTCCATGTGCCAAGTCAACGATCCATTCATAAAAGGGAGCAGCGTTCTGTTCAAAATCAATACCCCCAGGTGCAACAACTTCTTCCAGATAATGAAAAGATGTCTCATTATTTTTCTGTCCTTGGTATTGCTGACTTCATCCAGGCACCAGGCTCTAAGATGTGAAGGAGATGTTCAACGTAAGTTTGTCCTTTCAGTAGACACCAATGGAAATAGAATGGCAGGAAATTCTGTATTATTACTATTTATATATGTATGAAGACTTATCTAGTTTGCCTTTCTCACTGAGACAACGACACTGATTATAAAAATTAAAAACCAGCAAGAAATACAGTAAACTCGTTAATAAACATTTAGAAGATATTAAAACTAATCAAAACAGCTATCCTTTCTAAATAATTGGGTTTCAAGTAATTTGCAAAAGAGGAACAATGTATAATCTGCAATTAGCAAGCCATTTGCCACCAGATGGGGTACACTCCAGAGAACCCTGGAGTATGGGCAGCCTCCAGAGTGCTCTGAAGATAAATTTCTGCTAGCTCTCAGTTGTGGGGCTTTACTCAGCAGATTGGTTTGCTGTTTAGGTATGTACAAGGGGGGCCCCCGCAATATTCGTGGGGGGAGGAGAAGCTGACAGCTGCTCCTCCTTCCTCCGCCCCCTTCCCCCCCGCACTGCAGCCTGCCCCGGCGAGGCCCCTCCGGTGCAGAGCCGAATGGGCCTCACCATTCCTCCCCCCCGCCGCTGCCCTCGTGTTTCCCTCGGGGGGGAGAGAAGGAGCATGCCCCCTCCCCCCCGAGACTCCCGGCGGGCCTTGGCGCCTCTCGCCGGGCCCGCCACTTGCCCTCTTCCCCCTCCTTCGTGGGCTCCTCCCCCTGTAAGGCGGTGGCAGTAGGGAGACCGCTGCCTGCCGAGACTTCCCCCACCTTCAAAATGGGGGTGGCGGCAGGGGCACCCGCCGTCCACTGAGGCTTCCCCCCTCCCTCCCTGCTTTCAAAACGGCAGCGGAGGCATAGAGACCTGCCGCCCACCGAGGCTCTTCCCTCCCTCCCCCCCGAAAACTGCAGCAGTGAGTCCTCGTCACGCTACTTCCCACCCCCTACCCTACAGCGGCCACAGCGTTCTCTGCGCACGCGCGGAGAACGCTTTAACTTTTCAGGAGATTTAAAAATCCCCCGAAAAGTTTTTTAAACATTTAGGATTTTTCTGCACATGGGGGGAGTGCCCCCTGTGTGTAGAAACCCCCCCCAAGTGGCCCCCCCGCACTTGACAGTTGTCAGGAGTTGCTCCCTCTAAGCTGTGGAGTCCTGTGAGCAAAAATTCTACTTTGTGAGCTGCTGGCATGAAAGTTGTGAGCAAGCGATTTGGCTACTGCATAAATCAGTTTGCTCTGGAGCCATCCTTCCTGAACTAAGACAAAAATGTGTGAGCCAGAGGCTAAAAAACTGTGAGCTAGCTCACTCTAACTCAGCTTAGAGGGAACACTGGTGGAGACCCACAAGAAACTTGTGGGATGGTTATCCCATTCATCATACCTTTGCTTCCTCCATGCTCCCCCTCAGTAACACTGAGTTACTACAGAGATAACTTTCTATGGAGAAAATGGATGCTTTGGAGGGTGGAGTTTATGGCATTGTACCCCACTGAGGTCCCTGTCCTCCCCAGGTTCCACCCCCAAATGTCCAGTAGTTTCCCAGCCTGGCTCTGGATCCGCTGCTGGTGGCCGGGGTGGGGTGGGGGTAACTTGGCAACCCTAGACTGCTGCCAGTAAAATCCCTGCCTTTGACTGACAGAAACAGTTGTAATCTCCCCCCCTCCCCCGAACATTCTAATCTCCTCACAGTTGACGCCTGAAGCTGAGGCCATTTCAAAAGGTATTTTGGGGGATTCTATGGTCCCTGAAGGGTTTTTTTAACTTTTCGGATTTTTCTGCACTCAGTGGGAGTGTCCCCTGTGTGTAGGAAAACCTCTCTCCCCCCCCAAGGGCCCCCTAGCTCGGATTTAGATATCCGCACAGGGGGGGCCCCCTTCGCTATTAGATATATAGATTTAAGCTCAGGGCACTGTCAAAGTTGTCTGAGAATTCTTAGTGGGGTCTTTCTCCAATCCTACAGAGTCTTCTACCCCCTGCCCCTGAACATCATTCTGTTGCATTTGCCACTTTCTGGGCTATACTAAGAACCTCATTGATTCATAGCCTGGTCATAATTATGAAGCATAACAAATGGAACCACATGAGAGGATGTCCTACATGCCAGGGAGATGTGATGAAGCTGCTGTTCATGTACACAACATGAAAATAAGGACTAACAGTTCTTTCTACTCACTTCCAACTACAAGAAGATGAAGATATTTAACTGTTAAAAGAGAGAGTTGGCGGACCACAGTGGTCGAATGTTCTAGTCCATCTTATGCAACTTCAAAGGGAACATAACCTAGCATGGAGTTGGTTTCTGCTTTCATGTGAAGCAAAGCCCTATGGATAGTCTGGCTGTAGGGCTCCCACTGTAAACACCTTCCACTGCTGCTCGATAGGCAAAGGGGGAAGATGGGTGTGTTTGGATGTGATGGATTAGTGGCAGGTGGCTCAGAGGTGAAGATGCTGAGCTGCAGACCAGAAAGTCAGTAGTTTGGCAGTTCGAGACCCGAGTGCCGCATGATAGAGTGAGCTCCCATCTCTGGCCCCAGCTCCTGCCAACCAAGCAGTTCAAAAGCAAGAAATTGCAAGTAGATAAATAGGTACCACTTTGGTGGGCAGATAACAGCATTCCATGCACCTCAGAGTCTAGTTATGCTGGCCACGTGATCATGGGAAAAGTCTTCGGACAGCACTGGCTCTTTGACTTGGAAATGGAGATGAGCACCACCCCCTAGATTCGACTGGCTTTTGAGCAAGGGAAACCTTTACCTTATTAACATTGCAACATCACTTCTGTCACAAACTGAAAGTGACCTTATGTCAGCTTGTCACTCTAGGATTCACCCAAAACTCTATGGTTGAACCATAAATAGAACATTGTAATGACATTGTTTCTGGTTCACACCAGAAGTGACATTGCAGCATCGCTGTGATGCCAGTCAGATAGGTCTCCAGCCACCACAGTCTCTCCGGCCTGCTGCCATTGCAGGGCTGGCAACCCTACCCAGCTGTGAAATAGAATGAGTTCTGAGTGTTATAACAAATGGTCCCTCCCTTCAAGCTCACATTTGTTTTAATGTCTCCCAAACAGCTCACATGTGTTTGATTGAGAATTCATAGCCTGTATCCTATAGGTCAAGCCCTGCTTCTTGTGTGAATAGGTTAAATGCTTTTACAGGTAAGCCTTAGGTAAGCTACAGCTTTGCTAAATACTAAGTAACTGAGTGACCTATACTAAACATAGCAGCCGGCATGCACTATGACCCTCCCAGCTGGTCAAAATTAATTGCACTTCAGGATTATCCAGATTTGAGTCTAACAGCACCTTAAAGACCAACAAGATATCCAGGAGATGAGCTTCCGAGAGTCAACGCTCCCTTCATCACATTATTGTAGGATTATCAGTTCAGTCGTGCGGAAGTGCTGAGTGCCTGCTGGAAGGTGCGGAGCACCTTCCATTTAACCAAAAAGCCAAATGTTGGACATTTTTGGCTTCTGGCACATCCAGCCTGCACGAGTTGTGAGGCACTGAGTTAAACACAACCTCTCAGCTATCCCTGGTTCTTTGGGGACTCGAGAGAACCACCCGTTTTGGCTGTCTCCCTGGGGCTATGAAAAAGGAACAGGGTTGAGCACCTAGTTAGCCACAATGCACAGCTGATGGGCTGGGTTTGGGCCAATTGACTTATTGCAAATGGGGTCACCACGCTCCAGGTGGCACATGGAGATCTCCTGCTATTACAGTAACAATAACAATAATAACAATAACAATAATGTAGTAGTAGTAGTCAGGGGTCCGTTGGAGCGGGAGCGCACAGGAGCCCAGCTCTGGGAGTGAGGACCCCAGGGGGTGGGCACATGACCAAGCCCCGCCCCGTCCTCGGCTTCCCCGAGCAGTGCAGAGGCGCAGCGCCCTGGGGAAAGCCCTGCTAGGGTCTTTATTGATTTTAATGTTTTGTTTTAATATTGATAATTTCATCACTGTTCCTTTTATGACTGTGTGCTGCTTTTCCAGAGACTTGCTCAAGGTGGCATATAGATTTTCTAAGTATACCATTTTTTATCTGGGCACATGGCACGTAAGTACTGGAGAAATTTCACCAACCCTTCAGCAGCTTCCACCTTATCAGTTGGTGTAGTGGTCAGGAGTTGGACTCTAATCTGGGAGAACCGGGTTTGATTCCCCACTCCTCCACATGCAGCTGCTGGTGTGACCTTGGTCCAGTCACAAGTTCTCTCAGAGCTGTTCTCTCATGAGCAGTTCTCAAAAGACCTCTCTCAGCCCCACCTACCTCACAGGGTGTCTTGTTGTGGGGAGGGGAAGGGGAAGGGATGGGTGGTGCACATGTCCTGGGTATCTCAAGTCTACTTGAAACCTGGTGGTTTCAAGGGAGCAGGAAGAGAATGAGGGTGTGTTCTTTATGCTTATTTTTATTGCACAAAGTATTGGATGGGGAAGGGAATGGAGGAAGAGCAGGTCAGTTTCACTCACCTGTGGAGTGGAGCCTGAGGGGTGGGTGTTGCTTTCTGACACACTTCCGGTATGTTAGGGGGTGTGGCATATGCAAATGAGTTATGCAAATGAGTTATGCTAATGAGCTCCTGAACCTCTTTTTCTACGAAATGACCCCTGGTAGTAGTAGTAGTTAATTGCCCTATCTCAGCTTATGCCTGGCTCTGGCCAATGTCCAGGGCACAAAGTTATAAAATACAAAACATTGATCTCCAGATGACAAAGATCAGTTGCCCTGGGAAAAATGGCTACTTGGGAGGGGTGGACTCGGTGGCATCATATTCTGCTGAGGTCCCTCCCCTCTACAAACCCCACCTTCCCCAGGCTCCACCCCCAAAATCCCTGGGTATTTCCCAACCCAGAGCTGGCCACCCTAGAACCTACAAATCTTTTGTGTCGGTGGGAGTTCAGGTCTGTTGGCAAGAGGCGGGTGACATTTTGCTGGATCAGACCTCCATTTCACTCTGAGGCATCTTGAAAAACCAGACAGATGGGTGGGGGCGAGGGGGGACTGAACCTTCACTTCAAATCAAACTCCTTTAAAGAAATGAAAAGGAAGCAGACTCCAAACAGACTACATGTGAAGGGTAATGCATGGCATGTACCTGAAATTTAGCTTTTCTTCCTTTTTTTAAAAAAAGTTCTTTTTCTTTGCCAAGAGCAGTCTGCTGGGTCCCCTGTTTCATCCTGTCCCTGTGAGTGACAATGTTAACTTCTAAAGCACAGCCAAGAGAGCGCTCAAAATATTAAAAAAAACCCATTAATAGAATGCTTTTAAAAATATATATACATACCTTAAACCCCCCCCCCCCCAAGAGACCTTGCTGTTGACTTACTAAATAGAATATAAATTGTGAGATGTTCCCAAAGGCAGCAGATGCTTACGCAGTGCAGGACAAAAAGGCTTCTTGGTAGGGATACGAGGAGGTTACAAATGAATTTGGTGAGTATTCTTTACTCCTTTGAAGAACAAGAAAAAATGCATCTGTGGGATTTCAGTTGGAGGACAGTCAAGAACCATAAATTGTATGGAACTTGTGGTGTCTACTGAGCCAGATCACTGGTCTGTGAATGTCAGAGTTTTTTGCTCTTTCCACGGTCTCAGGCTAGGGCTGCCAGCCCCCCCCCCCCCCCCCCAATTACCACTGAGAAGAGGGATTTAGGTTGTCAGTTCCAGGTTAGGAAACTCCTGGAGCCTGGAGAAGACTGGGACTTCAGCGGGGTACAATGTCATAGAGTTCTCCTTCCAAAACATCCATTTTCTCTAGGGGAACTGATCTCTGTACTCTGGAGAGGAGCTGTAATTCCAGGTGTTCCCCAAACCCCACCTGGAGGCTGGCATGCCTATCGCAGGCCTTTCACATTTTTTTTGCCACCAAGTTGTGGCAGACTTTTGGTGACCCTAAAGGGTTAAGAAGACAAGAGAAGAGGCTGTCATCCCACCGATGTGGCTGCCATCCCCCCAATGGGGGCAGGGGTGCCCATTTTCGGGGCCTCAGATCCACTGGTCCCAGTCCAGCCAGTGGGGGGAATCCCACCCCCGAAGTGCCCTGTCCATGGCAATGTGTCTGGCACAATGACATCACCTGGAGGTGATGTCATTGTACAGGGCACATTGGGGATTGAACCAGTGACCTTCTGCTGGCAAGACAGAAGCTCTACCCCTAAGCTGCAGCAACACAACGATTGAATAGGACTCTGCGAAATGTTCTCACTTGAACTTTTCCCCAACGAACTGAATGCCCCCTTTCATAATTGCATGGTGTCTGTTTGCTCACCGAATCAGCAGCTCCTTTGGTGACTCATTTTTGTTTTAAAGCAACCTGTTACTATGGGGAAACATTGTATTATAGGGATTTAGACCAGGTGAGGATACTTCTATTTGAATGAATTCATGGTTGAAATACTGGATGCAAGCTTTTCTCTGTCACCCATAGTGATTATTATATTCAAGTTATGATCACTGATTGACATCAGATTGGGACTGGGTACTTAGCATGAATCAGGTCTCTGCCCAGGCTGTGTTTCATTAATTGCCTATGCAAGGCCTTGGAAGCACATTGGTGCTAGCAGTAGGTTCAATTTATTTTCAAATGGCATTTTTATGCGCATGTTTTCTTTCCTTGATTGTGTGATTTGCAACATGAGAGGCTATTTCTGGTGAATATACATTAGCGCGTTGTTGAAGCATTGCATAAACAGCACATTGTTTAAACCTTGCAGGCTGGAGGGGGTAGTCCTATCAAGAAAGAGCATTGCTACAGTGTTGTTGGGTCTTTTTGCAACTAGCTAATTTGGGTGAGGGAGGGAAGACAGTAGTGTGAGCTTTCAGATATAACAGGGTTTCTTTTTTGTTTCTTAGGGGAGGGAATTATGATAGCTCTTTGGGTGAGAGAAGGCATTGTCCTTACCCAGTTGGTACAGACCTAGGACAGTTTGAAAATGTTGAGTACAGCTAAAACTGATTTCAGAGAGCTGCTGTCCATAATAAATCAAAATTTAACAATGACAAACATAAAAGTGATACAGATGGCAAAGGAGAGCTTGCTGGCTCAGCAGCAGAGCATCTGCTTTCCACTGGTATCCGTGGCACTCAACAGGGAATTCTCCTTGTCCACATCTTGGTCCCATTTTTCTATTGGAGTATCCATCTGCATCGCCTCAAAATCTGATTTGAATCTTTGTAAAAAGTATCTCATTTTTTGAACTGAATTCAGTTTGAATCTTTGTTGTTTAAGGGTAAAAATCATGCCCTCCAAAGTATCCCATCAGTAGGCAATCTTTTTCTGTCTTAGTTTTTCAGTCAAAAAGGCATAGTCCTTTCTCTTACATAAAATTCTAAGTGGAATTCCATTCAAAACAAGTACATCTGAATCATCAGTTTTTAACTTATTGATGAAATGTTGTTGAAGTACTTGATATCTTGTCATCTTTCTCACGAACTGGACTAGTATGTCTCTTGGGACATTTCTTGTTTTGGCAGATCTAGAATTAATCCTTTAGACTTTATCCATTTCTATTTCTATGTCCTCTTGTTCCCTCTGTTAAAAAAGTTGTCAAAGGTGAAACAATCCTCTCTCTGGTTCCTTCACCAATTTCCTCTGGAATATCTCTCAGCCTCAGACAATATTTTCTCTCTCTCAGTCCCATTAGGGCTAAACTGTCTCCAGCTCTTTGTTCATTGCTTCTGTTTTATTTTCTACAATAACAACCTTATCATTAATTTGCTTAACTTCTTCAGACATATGCCCTATAGATCCTTCTAGCTTATTTAACAAACTCTTTTATTTCTTCTAATTTCCCAAGACTCTCCTCCATGCTTTTCTTATTTTCAAGGTTTTCTATTTTATTTTCTATTCTATTTCCCATTTGTTCAAACAGTTTCTGAATCATATCTGGTGCAACAGGTTGGTCTGTTGAACCTTTTCTATCACATTTTTTCTAGTGCTCATTGTGCAATGAAGTCCATAAAACAAGAAAATAGAGACAAATAAGCAAAAGTCCTGGAAGCTCTGAGATATTTTTGGGGCAAACACTTTCACTTTTAATTCTCAATAGGTTGCGTCATATCATCATAGCAACAAAGGTCAGACTGAGAGAGGCTTATTTGCAAATTCAAAGTTTCTTTGTTTCATATAATTCAACAATTTTGTTTCCATTTCTTTTACCATTAACATAGATAACTGTTGTTGTAGCATTTTAATTTGTTAAGAAACAAGTTTATTCCCTGGTAATTTCCTTTACTCTTCTTTTCTTTTTATCTTATCCAAAATCTTTTGTACCTTCTCTTCCTTCTTTCTTTTAATTTGGATGTTATTACAGTGCTAAAAGCACTATAATAATGATTTTTTTTTAAAAAAACAGTCTTTTAATTAGAAGCCTGGGTACACAGAAATGGTTTAGCCTGGTGTTTAGAGTAGATGAGCCTCAGAAGGGGAAGGCATCCCATAAGCCCAGTGCCTCTTCTGAAAATCCCTGTCTCTGATCACCACCTACCTCACCACTGAAGTCAGGGGAATGGACAGCAGGGCTTGTGAAGCAGATCTTAACTAGTAGGCTGGACACTATGGAAGTCAGAGGCCCTTCATTCCCAGGGTTTGCATCACCCAGCATCTCCCAGCATCTCCCCTCCACTTTCCTTTACACTTAATATGGAGAATTTCTAAATTCATTCTTGAATCAGTACATGCCCAGCTTCCAATTTCTTTTTGTCTCTTTGCCCTCCACCTTACTGATATGTACAAATGTTTGCATGTATTGATGGGCTGCAGCATGAATGAACACATGAGAGGCCCAGAGCTTATCAAATTGTTTTGTGCTGTGCACAACCTGTGTTAACATCCATCCACCACATGGGGTGAGGGGGAGCACTGAGAATAAATGAAAGGAAATTAGATGCTGTCACAGATTGCACACACGTAGTGGTTTTTGAGAAGTCCAGAAATCCAAAGGAGAAGAACAACAGATTTCTAATGCATCAGTGCTGCTTGGAATATGTGACCAAGCAGCTGGAATTGCCAAAAAGTGAGGGGAGGAATGATGGGGTGAAGTTTTGGGAGTAAGCACCCCTAGTTCAGTAGATGCTATAAAATAGGGATAGGCAACCCCTGGCAGATGTGCCAAAGAGTGGTACAACAGATCATTATCCTTAGGATGCAGAATTGGTCTTTTACCCAAGGGGTTAAAGTGAGCCCTGCAAACACCCCTGGGGCTCCACTCCCCCCCACTGTGCCTTACCAGGTTCAGCACTTTTTCTTTCTTCAACCCTTTTGTCAACTCTGTGGATACAAACTGGTTTCTGTGGCCAAAAAGGCTAACGACCCTGCTGTGAAAATCCCTCTGTGCTACAGCAATCACCAATGCCTTACTATTCTTTTATCTTACATTTGTGTTGTAACATTACGGCACAAACAATTTTTTGTGTATGATATGAAAATTCATTTACTGCCAGCTACCTTCGGGGGCCTGTTTTTGGGCAGCAAGGCAGCATGTAAACACTTATTATTCATAATATGCTTAGGGAAATGTCTGTCGTAAAGAAGCAGATTTCTTTAAAATGCCAAAAGATGACATAATCTTAGATTTTTGATAAGAATGGGCCACAGTCAATACTGTTTTACCTGAAATGTTTGTCCTGTTTGGCAAGGCTTCCTTGCTATGGCTTCTCTAGAAAATGCTCTTTGTTGTGTGAATTGTGTGTATGTGCGTGTTAAATATAATTTTAATTGACAGTAGTGCATTTGCATAATGAACATAATTGCATCTAATTATATGTCATCATGCAGCTGAAACTTGTAATTACAGAATTACAATGTGTAATGACATCTAAGTATATTAAATGTGGGAGAAAAAGTATACCAGCTACATGCAGCTAAGTTCAATGTATTTCACTTTTTAAAGTATTGCGAGAAACAATTTGGGAGTGACATGAAGAGTGGTTTCTTTCTTTCTTTTTTCTAGTTCACATTTCTTTATATTTGTCTGTTAATATATTAAAGCCCATCCCACTTCCCCGCACAGATGTGACATTTTAGAATCTTCTCCCATTTTTTGTATTGCTAGGAAATCTTTCTATATTTCCTGGTGGTCTGAAAGTGCCATCAAGCTGCAGTCCACTTATGGCAGCCCCAGAGTTGTTTTCAAGACAAAAAATGAAGAGAAGTGGTTTGCCATTGCCTGCTTCTGTGAAGCAAGCCTGGACTTCCTTGGTGGCCTGCCATCCAAGTACTAACTAGGGCTTGACCCTGTTTAGCTTCAGAGATGTGAAGAGACTGGGCTAGCCAGGGCCATCCAGTTCAGGGTCTACATGTTCTAGTGAGCCCAAATGGAAGAATATTTATGAGAGAGCAGGTTGACACAGAGTCTACAGGGGGCTTGGTTCAGGTGCTCTCTCAAACACATGAGACTTCCTTTTGTTGTCTGAAATTCTCAGGGGTGGAGGCTTCCTACCACCACCACAGTAGGGCTGCCAGCTCTGGGTTGGGAATTACTTGGAGATTTCAGAGTGGAGCCTTGGGATGGTGGGGTTTGGGGAAGTGAGGGGCCTCAGCAGGGCATTATATCATAGTGTCCGCCCTCTGTAGCTGCCAATTTCTCAAGGGGAACTTATCTCTGCCCTGTGGAGATCAGTTGCCATTCTGGGAGACCACCAGCCCCTGCCTGGAGGTTGACTACCCTACATCACAGTCTCCCAAGCCAGAACTAGCCTATTGTTAGCTCACTCAGTTGCTTGGGGAGGAAAAGATGCTAGGCCCCAGCTACCCTGGGATGACTTTTCTTCTCTGAAGCAATCATTTGAAGGCAGCCTTTTGTGAGTTCTGCACTGACAGCTTGCTCTGGAGAATCTGAGGAATCAGGCCTTAAGGGCTGACTTTTCAGTCACACGCATTCCCTCTGCACTGGTCCCTCCCCCCAGTTTATTTATTTGTGTATTCTGTATGCATTCTGCATCTACAAGCTGTTGGGGAGGCTGTTGCCAGAAAGCTGAGACCAAGAGGAAGAAGAAAAAGAAGCAGGAGGGAACCCACCCCCCCAATGCTTCAATTACTGGGGCATCACCAGCACACAGTTTCAGGTGCACAGGAGATCTCAGCAGGACACCCCCAACCCACCCATGGATTTGGGAGGTGGTGGTGGGAGGGTGACAAGTACCAGGCTAGCCAGTTTGGAGGCAGCTGGCCCCACCTTGCATGTAGAGCATTTTTTAAAAACATCAATGATGGGGGAGGGGAGAGCTGAAGAGGATCCTAGTTGAACGCTGCTGGCATTTTCCTCTGATGGGGCATGAGAACACAGAGAATAGGACACTGTACCTTTAAGGGAAAAAGAAAGGAGAAAGTCATGCTGATGCTCTAAGAATGCACACAAACACACCTCGCAGTTCAGTAAATTTTTGTCACCAGTGATCAAAGTTTAACGAGAAACTCATCCCTGAGTTAAAACATCATTAAACTCTCTCTGGCTTTTTTAAAAGTTTCCCTGGATGGGAGGACACATCCTCTTTTGTCTTTGGAGAAGGAGGGAAAGAAAACAGAATGGAAACAGGGGCGGGGGAAAGGATGGAGATCAGTGAAGCCACGTTCAAGTAGTCTGCTTATTGTTCACTGTGGATGGTAGTGGAGAGAGCAAAAGGTCCAACAGAAAACTCCATCCAGATAACCCAGGGCAATGCCATAGTGACTGCAGAGTCAGCCTTGAATGGTTATAAAACAATGCAGAAGGTCCCAAGTAAACCGATGCATGAAGAGAGTGGGAACAGAGGGATATTTCTGTTCCGATGTGGCTGTCGTAAAACTGCAAGAGAAAAGATGAGTGCAGGATCTCCCTTTGTCTCTGTTTACTTCACCAGTGGGAGGAACCTTGGTTCCTGAAGCCTCACCTGCATGGAAAATGGCTTTGGAAAGAGAGCTCTGTTTTCATCCAAATGTCAAACTGCTGGAGGACTTCCCACATCCATAAGAACCAACCCAAAGTCCCCAGGATTTCAGTGGACCTTGCTTTCTAAGTCCTGGGTCCAGATCGTTCCCTGATGTGTGTTTCCAGGCTAGCATGTGTGTGGCAAGGCTCTGAAGTTTCTCTCTTACATAGCAGAGGTTATACACTGAGTTGGAAACTGCTTGTACTACTCCCACTTACACATTTGAGAAGACCAGTTCGGATGTTTAAATGGCCAATTTTTATTTGGCTTAACTTACTGGATCCCATAAGCAATGTTCTGTGGACTGGAATATACAAGGTTGCTCTCCATGTTGGCTGGCACTTATTTTCATGCACAGAGTGTGCTGTTGTAGCGATGGCTTCCAGCCACAGTGTCATTGTATGGAAAAGATAAACAGTGCAGAAGCAACACACAATATATAATATCTGCTATTGAGAATGAAAGATACAGAGGACCATAAGCAAGATTACTCATGAGCCACTCTCATGAAACTCAGTGACTTGGATCCACTGGAGCATTTATGTGGATGGAAGGATTTCTTCCTGAAGAGCATGACTTGCCTGCCTTCCCCCCTCCCCCTGCAGCCCAAAACATCCCCACAGATCCTCTTCTTGGGGGTCCTTTGTCTCCCTAGGGGGCATTTAGGGAGGGCTGAAATGGGAAGGAGGAGGTGAGAAAACCCCAACTGGCCTCTCATTCTCTCCAGAATTTCCCCTCCCAGTTCCCTCCGGAGTATTTTCTTCATTTCCCACTTGGAACCTCAGCCCTTTCAATATAGCGTGACGATGGGGTTTTCTCCCAAAAAGATTAGAAACTCCCACAATGGGGCAGCCCTCATGAAAGGCAAGCAAGTGGGCATGTTTTCATTTTGGGTTCTCCCCTGGAGCAAACAGGATAATCCTCTAAAAACAGGATTTGTTTGCTCCAGGGAAACTCCGGTGCAGCAGGGCGATAATCCAGAGCAAAACGTGAGCCCGGAGCAACTGGTGTGAAATTGACCAGAAGCTCCGGTGCAAGCATGAGGGCAAACCTGGGGCAAACGCTAGTGCGAAATCGGCCTGTGTGCTTCAGTGGATTGGAGCCTCGGTACTTTACCAAAGCCCATATATGCAATGGCCTGCATACCTCTTGTGATTATCCCTCTTCAGAGAATGCCAGTTAGCCCAGTGAAGACTCTTGATACCACCATTTTGGGGGGGGAGGGATGTTAGAAACTTTTGTGACTGTAAGTATCTATAACGACAAGTATCCTGGCTGTATTAAATACTAAAGTTCTGTGCTCTTAGAGGACACAACAAGGAGAAAGCTTGGCAGATGATGTCCATATTGTCAAGGATCCATTGTGACAGCTACATGCAAAGCCCATGAAACTATCTGGAGCCGTATCATTTAAGGGTGGGGCTAATGCCAGGGTAGAGATGGAAGGAACCGTGATTGGTATGATAATTTTGTAACACATTTGATCAGGCAAAGCACTTTCCAAAGAACTCTCTTTTCTTTCACAGTGAGGGTCGCCATGGTCAGAGGAAAGAACAAGAGCTGACAAAATGACTTTAGCTTGTGTAAAACACATCCTTTAAATCACAGGGTTATCTCGCAAAGAGCAGCAACGACTTTTTCTACGCTTGACTGAACAATAGTGACCACAGTTGGCAAGCAGTATAGTGTAAAATGGTACATTCAGAAACGGGCATTTCACTTGGTTCTACCAATTGGACGAATTGGCCCTTCATGTGAGCACAAAACCAGAGAAGGAAAGATCAAACTTCCCAAACCATTTGAAATCGTGGTGGAGTGATCAGATATCTAGAAATGCGTAGTGAATCCATAAAGATTGAACTTTCCCTGGTGTAAAAAAAAATCTATTTCAGAGCAGGGTGAGAATGGGAGGCTGATGACTGGGGAATGAGATACAGATGTCGCTATATGATCATGCATTTTAAATCCAGAAGGGAACAGCAACCTCAGATCAAACAGCACATCTGACAGTACCCAGAGTGTGATCTTAACCAATCTTGAAATTAAAGTAATATGGTGTCTGTTACTTATACATAGATTTGGCTGGCAGCCTGAATAGCCTTGACTGTTCCAATCTTGTCAGATCTTGGAAGGTAAGCAGGGTCAGCCATGGTTAGTACTTGGATGGGAGACCACCAAAAAAGACCAGGGTTGGTGTGCAAAAGAAAGCAATGGGAAACCACCTCTACTCACCTCTTGCCTTGAAAACCCTGTGTTTCTAGGTTTGCAATGAGTCAGTTGTGACTTGACAGAACACAATTATCACTGTTGTTATTTGGATTTGGTTAGGACCGGGTTGTTAGAGAACAAGGAGGTATAGCACAACAATTGTGACAGTCATCCAAAATACATGTTATTTCATGATTGTATTTTATACCACTTTATATCACCAAGCTCATAAAGAGCCAGGGGCTCTTGGAAGAATACATACAGGACTTTTGTCTTTTTGTACTAGCTTTCGTGTTCTTGTTCTAAAACTTACCATCTGTCTATCAGTATGTCTCCCTGAAGAACTGTCCTTACAGTGTTATAATTTCATGAGGCTACTAGAATTTAATGGTAGAATATTTCGTAAGCTTTTGTGATTGGTGAGAAGCACAGCACTTTGTTGTGTCTTTCACACTCCTGATTCGACAGGTATTCCAGACTATCTTCAGAGAACTAATTGTTCCCTCACACAAACTAATACTCAATTTGTTTCTCCTGCAAGTCATTTCTGATGAACAGAGGAAGGAAACGGCAGGATTTCTGTACTATATCTGTGAGCAGCGCTTGGGCAGTTTGGGGAATGGGTCCTAGGGTTTTCCCATAGATTTCTCATCTTTTATTTGGTCTTTTAAAATCATGGATCTGACTGCCCCCGAATGTAAGACACCCTGGCAATTTCTAACAGACAATGAAAGAGTATAAAAATAAGTGCGATGAGGGGAACTCTCTTATGTCCACACCTCATCAGAAATGCGAGGAGGGAAAAGAATGGGAGTACACAGTTTTTTTATTTGGTAGGTCTTGAGTATTTTAAGTTTATGAAAAAGCCTCTCGACTCAGGCTTTTCAGAGTTGTTTAGCAGAGTGACCAAGAGTTTCCTGACTCCTGTCAAAAGAGAACGAAAAAGCCAACCCCTCTGAATTCTCCAGTGCTGACGGCTAAATCCTTTGGAAAACCAGTGACAGTCACTCGCAGTCTTCTAAAGGAAATGGTTCTGGCTCCATTCCATCTTGAACAGCCTCTTCTCTCACCTCCTGGGAAACTCATCCATGTGCAGTCAGTGTGATCTCATAGTGAGCGCTCTTGGGAGAGACAATCCAGCTCACATTGCACACTTTTTCACAGAACAGTTGTCAGTAGGGGCCCTCTTGAAAGAATCTCCCCCATTGTTCGATTTGTAATTGCTTCTCTGTTGTGTACAGATGAGTTCTCTCTAAGGCATTTTACCAGATCAGTCAAGACCTGTCACTTATTGATAAATATGATTTTTTTGTAACTATTGTTTAGATTCAGGGTTATTTGTTCTCTTGATGCCTGTTGTATTCTTCCATGATCATTTATAGATTATTTAACTGGACTTACTTTCCAACCAATTTATTGTTGTTGTTGTTTCTGTCTCTATCTCTGGCTGCCCAACCATGTTTAAATAAAAACCATTTAAACTACTTTTTAAAGGCCCAAGACTTGGATTTTAGGGGAGTGTCTGGAGGACAGGAGGTTCATACCCCATCGGTTTAATAATTAGGCATGCAAAAAAGGATTTGGAGGAGCAGGTTTCTAAAAGAATCAAGACAAACAATAAACATTTTTTAAAAATATATCTGGAGCAGGAAACCTGCCAGAGAAGCAGTGGGGGCCTTTGGTTGACAAAGGAATAAAGGGATTGCTAAAGTAAGATGGGGAGATGGCAGAGAAGCGCAATGACTTGTTTGCTTCTTCATTCACTGTGGAAAGCCCATGCCACAGCCCCTATTTTCAGGAAGGGCATCTAAAGAACCAAACCAAATTCAGGTGACCAGAGATGAAATTCTAAAATTATTGGGGATATTAAAAAACTGGTAAGTCTCCAGGTCGTGATGGTATACACCTAAAAGTTCATAAGGAGCTCAGATGTGAGATAGTTGACCTACTAACCCATATGTGTAATCTGCCACTAAATTCAGCTGCTGTACCAAAAGACTGGAGAGTAGCAAATGTTAACAGCAGTTTTTAAAAAGGGGAACCAGGAAATTACAGGCCAGTCAGCCTGATGTCTGTCCCATGCAAATGAGTAGAAACTGTAATAGAAGATAGACTTGTTAGGGAAGTCTTGCCTCACCAACCTTTTGGAACTCTTTGGAGAAGTGAACAAACATGTAGACAATGGTGACCCAGTAAGACATTATACTTGGACTTTCAAAAGGCTTTTGACAAGGTGCCACAGCAAAGACTCCTGAGTAAACTTAGCAGTCATGGGATAAAAGGACAGATTCTCTTATGGATTGAAAAGTGGTTAAATGACAGGAAGCAAAGAGTAAGTATAAATGGACAATTCTCACTATGGAGAGAAGTAAGCAGTGGGGTCCCACATGGATTGGTATTGGGGGCAGTACTATTTAATTTATTCACCAGTGATCTGGAACTAGGGGTGTGTAGTATAGTAGCCAAGTTTGCAGATGATACAAAATTATTCAGGATGGTGAAAACCAAGGCTGACTGTAAAGAGCTCCAAGAGGACCTCCACAAACTGGGCGAGTGAGCGACAATGTGGCAAATGAAGTTCAGTGCTGGTAAGCGTAAGGTGATGCACATTGGGACAAAAAATATCCCAATTTCAAGTATAGGCTAATGGGTCTGAACTTGCTGAAACTGAGAGGAAAAAAATCTTGTGATCATAGTAGATAGCTCAATGAAAGTGTCAATCCAGTGTGCTGCAGCAGGTGGAAAGGCAAACTCTGTGTTAGGATTATTAGAAAATCCTGGCCTTTCTTTATTATTTCCGAATTGTCCCCGGTGCTGCTCTTCCACCCACCCACTCTGTTTTTACCTGTCAACCCTTACCTACCCATATCTCTCCTCTTGTATATTTCCATACCTTCTGCCAAATCCTTTTCTAGTATCTATTGTCTGTATAAAGCTGTTCTGTAGCTTTCTTGACTGAGTATCTAAGTTTTCCCTCAGAGTAGTTCTAATATATTTAGGACAATACAGTCCTTCTTCCCTCTGTAGAAGTACTTTTCTGACTATTGCCTGTCAGGAATCACTGACTCCCAAAGTCTCTTCCCTCAGAAACCAAACCCTTTGGCTACTGATCCAGATTTTAGATTTCAGACAAAGACCAAAAGGCAAATGAATCTTTTCCCTCCAGATCAGCTATTTCTCTAACACCTGTTTCTCTAACACACTCTAATCTGAGAGTGTGTAGAGCAGCCAATCAAATAAACTCTGCAGTTCAGGGAAGATTAACTCATAACCTCCCTGACTCCCTGACACAAGCAGCATTTTAGAAAGCCTGCTTTTCTTTGCAATCCGTCACACAAGCATATAAGCATAACACAGGAAATATGCTTGCATATATTTAGACTTTGTCTTGCATGGGGATGAGCTCTGAAGGGTTAAACTTCATGAAAAAGATAGTGTTGGGGGAAGAATCTGCCCAAAAGGAGTAATGTGGCAACACACAGGTCTCTTCTGCTCCTATATTGTTTTGCTGTACTATATTTATGTAGCTGCCTGCCTGTCAAACCATGGCAATTTCTGCATGCACTCAACCTGATGCATGTCTTCTTCTGGGGACAATCAAGCACACTGCTTCCATCAGAGTAGAAAGGCACAAAGGTAGGGAAGCATTAACCAGGTTCTACCTACTCTCTTTCCAGGGGTGGTGTATGCTAGCACCAGACTTCCAGAGAAGTTGTAGAAGAAAAGGTGAATGCTGATATAGTCTCTTTGCTCCCCCATTGTGTCCACAATGGGCTTGCTTGAGGAAGTCTTAGAACCTCTGCAAAAGGTGCTTCACATTCTTGTTCCTGTCCACCCACAGTTACATGAGCGGGGGACAGGTCAGATACTTATACAAGGTATGCAAAATGAGGCTCTTTGGCTGTTCCTCATTTTGGTAGGGTGTTTCCCATAATGTTTGGCTGGTCACAGAAGCTGAAGAATTTTCTCAACTCAAGAGCAGGAGCCTGGCCCATAAGGAAACACTGAAGACTATGGCTCTGAACTTGTGTTTCAGTAGGCCTGGAGCCTACATGGTCTCTCAGTAACGGCAATTGACCAAATTTCCCCATGATATGTCATGTGCCAGTAAGATGTTTCAAGTACTCTTCAGGTTTGGTGGTTGTCCCATAGCTTAATTTAAATGAGTTCCAAAAAGTTAAATACGCTTGTTGTGCTTGAAAAATACATTTCTTTTGTACAGATACTTTTTTTGTTCTTTGCTTCTCAATCATTTTCTCTCATATAAATTTGGGTTGTGAAGCAATTTGTATTTCACCCAAAGCACCACAAACTGGGACAAGTTTTACACACATTTATCTCCACAGATGTAATTGAACAAAACACATTGCTAGAGCATATGCTTGGAGATTACAGCTGAGTTTCTGTGAGGAAATTTTAAAATGGGGCTTATTAATTCATAATCAAAAATGGCACAAGGAAGATACTGGATTGGATCCAGCACTTGTTTTCTGCCTCTAGAGAGAGACACCAGTGGAGGGGCACATCATCACTCCCATTACTAATCCCTGTGGTCCCTTGCATCCCAAGGATAACAGCGGGGTGGGGGGATGGGAGCAGCTGTGGTAGTGGTGGTGAAAGAAAGCGCCGTCAAGTCACAGCCACCTTATCCTAACCCCCCCCCCCCTTGGATTTTCAAGGCACGAGACGTTCAGAGGTGGTTTGCCATTGCCTGCCTCTGTGTAGCAGCCCTGGACTTTCTCGGTGGTGTCTCATCCAAATACTAACCAGAGCCAATGCTGCTTAGCTTCTGAGGTCTGATGAGATCCATCTAGCGTGGGCTGTCCAGGTCAGGGCATGGGTTGCAATGGGAGGGGGATTTTGACTTGGATGAGCAAGCTGCTCTTAAGTACCCAGTGACTTAAAAAGAAATCATAGCAGTGATTTGACAAAATTATGCATGTGATTGGTGTTTTTTTTCTTTCAAAGGCGTAATTTAAATATAATTTCATGTTTGTCTTACTCCATAAATGAAGAATTGGAATGAATGCACAGGCAGGCTATAATTAGAGATGAGAGGAACCAAACCAGTCAGTTCTGAAAATTTTTGGCTCAGTTAGAAATGGATTCTGTCACTGAGCCAATCAGATCTGCCTTTGTTTTCTGTCTCCTCAGCTCAGTCTTCATGGTGACCAATCACAGCATGCAGAGCATGAGTTGGAGAAAGCCAGGTCTGAATCAGCCACCCCAAAACTTGGCTTTGACAGTCTCCCTACTAATCCCTTGATTAATCACACTACTCTGTGCTGATCGGAAATCTGAGCGAGTACCCCTATTCATCTCTCATTTATTCTGAGGCCTAGGCATTAAAAACAATGTGGGTAGATAAGCTGTTCCAGAATAATCTGTCAGAACCTTTTAAAATAGTTAAAGGCAGTTTAAGATGCAGAACAATGCAAAGGCTTAAGCAGAAAGACAAAAGAAAAATTTAAAAACGCATCTGTAATTTTGTGTTCTTACTTTGGGCAGACAACGCACCCACTTGATTGATTGTATTGCCAGAAATAGCTCTGGGATTTGGCTGGCTGCCAGCCGTCAAGGCACAATCATCCCTCAGACAAAAGAACTAAGGCTCCCTCAGTGTATTGGCTTCAGCTTACAGGCCATCGTGACCACAAGATGACAGAGTTGGGTGTTAGTAGAAGACTGTCCCAGTCTTAGGGGCTCGCCAGTGTTATTTATAATGCTGAGCTGCAGACTGGAAGGTCAGTAGTTCAGCAGCTTGAGACCCGAGTGCTGTGTGACGGAGTGAGCTCCTGTCTCTGGTCCCAGCTCCTGCCATCCTAGCAGTTCGAAAGCAAGAAATTGCAAGTAGATAAATAGGTACCACTTTGGTGGGAAGGTAGCAGCATTCCGTACACCTCGATGTTTAGCCATGCTGGCCACATGATTACAGAAAAAGTCCACAGACAATGCTGGATCTTTGGCTTGGAAACAGAGATGAGCACCACCCCCTAGAGTTGGGTTCGATTGGCTTTCGAGCAAGGCAAACCTTTACCTTACCTTTTAAGCAAATGTGTAGGAAAGTAAAATGCCTTGTCTCTACACCAAATCTGGCATGCCTTCCCAGTTACCATGGGGTCTAAAAAGGAAGTCTCCAACCTTGTTGAGCCTCTGAATGTTTTGAGAAAAGATAGTGGGCGCTTTCACAAAATGGTGTCCATGGGAGATGGAGCCAGTTGCAAAATAGTTGCCAATCAGGGGCAATTACAGAGGGCTGGGAGGTCCCAAGCCAAACATCCTCCTATTAGGAGCACAGCTATTCCTGAATGTGTCCTCTCTGTAGTCCTAAAGCTAATACCATGCTTCCTGCTCCAATAAAAGCCAGGACTGACTCTTTGCTTTTGGAAAGAAGTATTTGAGGGAAGCAGAGTAAGTGGATGCCAGAAAATACATTGGTAGGTGCCATATTGGAGATTGCCGGTCTAAATGAGCCAATCAGTTACTAACTTAGAACAATAACTTTCTGGTTATTTGACATACAGGAACACCTTTTGACATACAGGAACACCTATGAAAGCAAATGTGTCCAGGTAAAATTGTAAAATACAAATTCTCAGTAGGCACTGGCTTTAGCTGTAGACACTACACGCCAGCACTTAAGTGTGAATGGGAAACTACTGATGACATTCTGGGAAACCAGAATTTAGTTTAGCATATGATGAGGAACTGGCCTTTCCCCCCCAACTCCAGCAACATTCCTTCAAGAAAGGCGAATATAGAACGAAGAACTTCTGAATCCAACCAAGATGGCTCTCCCTGTTGTTGAACGCAACATAGTATTAACTTCATAACTGTATGTGTTCATGGCAGATCTATTCCCATGGTGCCAGATCCAGAATCCATAGTCCACTCTGTGAGAGAAGCCCATAAATCCTACCCCATGGTGAAGATATGTGGAAGAAGATGAAGCCAGAACTAAGAATTTGCTCCCCTCGCCATCAATTTCCTCAACTGTTTATCTGTAAATGAAGGGGGTACATGTAACGTTGTGTTTCCCAATCAATCCTTTATCACTCTGCAACTCATCTTCTCCAATGATAAAAGGAGCTTAGTTTGGATTCTCTTGTATTATTCTTATGGACATTTCCCCTACATGTTTTACCTCTTAAATACTTTTTTAAATGCTTAAGCAAAAAGCATTATGGTCAGTCACACTGTTTAAAATCTGTTTTGTTTTCTCATATGCTTGACCAATGCTTATTTTGGGAGTGTGTGTGTGTGAGTGTGATGATGTATTGAACTTATGAGCAAATCTTCAAAATGACAGGGTACATTCGATGCTTTAAAATGGGTTCTGTCTTTCAGAATCTTCAGAGACTGATACACATAGTGGAGATAGTGTCAGGATGTATTCCAGATGAAGCTAATATTAAATAAAATTACCGTCAGCAGGCATCTGCTAGGCATTTTCTAAAAGATGCCCAGCAGTTGTGATGGAATAATGTACTCTTGTTTATATTGCTGTCAAATGCTGATGGATAGGAGAAATAAACTGACAATACATATTTAATAGTTTCTCTTTTTTTCTTGTAGAGCAGGCAGTCAATCTTGAATTTAATATCTAAAGAGCTCTCTTGCACTGGAGGGCACACAAAAGGCCACTAGGAGAGAATTATCTTCAGTAATTCTGAAGAACCATTGTGGGAAGACAGTATTAGGTCCCATCAGATAACCAAAGATGAGAATAGCTTTAAATAAATAACAGAGATAACCGCAGTGTGTTGGAGATGAAAGATTTAATCTCGGAGATGTTTTAGTTGTACATGGAAATTTCAGTGGATTGCTTTGGCAAGATGAGAAAAGACTGGCAGCGTTTTGCTGAGAAGCATTATATAACTCCCTCTCACACACAGTGTGTATTATGTGCACAGTTACTTGGTTGATAAGTGGCTGAAAGTTTTGAGGTGGGAGGATCAAGGACTTTTATGTTATGTTACAGTAGTGGCAGGTGAGGCCTTTATTTATTTTTTAAGTTACCTCAGGTAACGCATACAAGTGTGGCTTCCAAACACTTACATTTAATCTTGGTTCTATGCTATATTATCTTAACCTCCCCATCCCTTAACTTTTAGTTCCTATTCCTTAATCCTTCCTTTCATCTCCTCATTTCACTCCTTTTAGGTAATCAGCATACATTAATTATCCGGAGTGGCCTGGTCTGCTCTCCCCTGCGTGTCTTGAAAAAGGGTTCTTCTTTTGCTATAGACCAGAATGGTTTGAGCTGTAGGTTGCCAACCTCCAGGTGGCACCTGACAATCTCCCAGTATGACAGTTAATCTCCAGACGGCCAAGGTGAGATCCCCCAGAGAAAATGGCTGCTTTGGAGGATGGATTATATGGCATTATATCTTGCTGAGGTCCCTCCCCAAACCCCCACCATCCCCAGGCTCCCACCCCAGTCTCCAGGTATTTCCCAACCCAGACCCGGCAATCCTGTTTGAGCTGAACCAGTCAGATACTGATACTGGGAGATGCTATGGTTCTTCAGGGCTGTCTCTCATTGACTGAGCCCACTGGGAAGTCACCTGTGAGGTTTTATGGTAGATGTACAGAAAAGACCTGGACGGCCCAGGCTAGCCAGATCTCATCATATCTTAGAAGCTAAGCAGGGCGTGTCCAGGTTGGTTCTGAACTGTATTTAGAGGTCTTTGGGGGAGCGAGGAGTGACGGGTGTTGAGTATTCTGAGGCAGGAAGTGAAGCAGAGGAAGAGGTCTGTCCCCCCTAATGCACTGCCTCATTTTGTTGTAGAGCCAACCCTGCGTGGGCCACCCATAACATCTAACAGCAGCACCAAACCAGGAGATGTTAATAAGGGTTACCTCAGGTAAAGGAGGTACCTACATCTTCAGGCAAATTGGAGGGTTCCTGATCAGGAGGCACTTCTGAGAAATGTCAAGGGACTAAGCAAATGGGTTTTCCATACTGAAATTTCTCGGGAGGCTTTTACGCATCCTTGTTTTCAGCTGCAGGGACTTGCTGTTGCTGTTCTGGCAGGACGGATTGGCTTGACCACCAAGAACAAGACACTATTTATGGCTTGTGTGGGAAAATGAGGGACAGGGTGTGTTTTTTTTGGTACAGATCAGTTCTTTTTTCCTCTCATCACCTTTTCTCTGACGTTTGTCAGAGCTTATTCTGGTCTCTTTGTTAGAGGAGCTGAAACCACTAACTGGATTTAACTGGGTTTGTAAGTATGTGGTAATTTCTTTTGTTGCTCGTGAACCTTTTCATGGTATCAAACGTGCTAATGGCAGCAGAAATGATGACAGGACCTTTGGCTATGGAACTCCCCCCTCCCTTTTACATAGCTGGTACGTGGGATTTGGATCAGGATCCCAGAATACAGAGGAGCCTTTTCCCCACGCTGAAATAAACCTGCGGTGATGCTGTTTTCCCCATTGTTCCCTGGAGAGTACTACAGTCAGGGTCACAAAATGTCCTTGTTCCCCCGGCCCTAAAGAGGCCAGGCTGGCTACAGCTAGGGCTAGAGCTTTCTCGGTAGCGGCCCCGCTCTGGTGGAATGAGCTCCCTGAGGACATCAGGGCCCTGCAGGATTTATTACAGTTCTGCAGGGCCTGTAAGACGGAGCTCTTCCACCAAGCATTTGATTGAGGTGCCGCATCTAATAGTGTAACATCGACCAAGGAACCTGTTGCCCTGTAATCCATCTTTGGCTGCCTGCTCTTGTGCATGTGGTTAACATCTGTGTCAGTGAACTATATGTTATGGAGCCGGACACCAGCCTTATATCCAGCCCATAGCCAGGACTTTTTTTAATTCAGGGGGCCTTTAAATAAATCAAGGGGCATCCCACACACACTCTTGCACCCCCCCCCCCAAGGAGCGCCTGGGCTGAATGGGAAGTCAGGGGGCCGGGCCCTGAGAAGCCCCACTATAGCTACAGGCCTGCTTATATCTAGGGTTGCCAAGTCCCCCTGGGGGGCAGGGAAACCCTTGCTCGATCGGCCTGCTCCCTGCCGGCCTGGATTGGGCCGCCGGGGGAGCCCCACCCTCAAATTGCCTGGCTACAGAGGCATGCCCGGTGCGATGACATCACCCGGAGGGGGCACTCTATAAATTGAGGGAAAACTCTGTGGTTTTCCTTCAAATTTCAGAGGTCCCACCCCAACGTGCCCGAGTGATGTCATTGTGGTGCGTGCAAGAACACTCCCAGACCAGCAAGGACTCCCCCCACTAAAAGATAGGTAACACTTGGTAACCCTACTTATATCTATTGCTGACTAGATTCCCCACTGTGTATGACTGTTAAGGACAGTTATTCCGCCATCGTCCAAATGTAGCACCTTACGAATTGTTTTATGATTTTAACCAGTTTTCTTGTTTTAATGTTTATACAATATCATTAGTTCTGCAAGCCGCCCTGAGCCTGCTTGGCAGGGAGGGGGGGGTATAAAGCAATCAAACAAACAAACAAATAAATAAATAAAATTGTGATTAAAATGTAGTCATGTTCTCTCAGGGGTCCAGAGCAGCCTGGGCCACTTCCAGGTTTTGAGACCCCGAGTCATGATAACAATTAGAAAATTACTTATCGAACTTCCAAACGCCAAAAAAAAAGTTAACAAGTGTTCACAAGTTGTCCTTGTGCCCCCCCACTGGCTTTGCATGCAAGGCCTGGGTGAAATGGGGGGAGGTCACATTTGGCATTCTCAGAGCAATGATGTCACTTCCTGCATGACCTTGAAATTATGTTATCATGCCGAATGATTCTCCATTCACACAAAACTTTATGGTTAAACAGTAGAATTTGGGGTGAATACTACAGCATCTCCCTGGGCATGATGACATAACTTCTAGGTGGCACCAGAACTGACAACATTACACTGGAGAAACTGTTACCCCCCCCCCCCCAAACAGTAAGTCCCATCTCCTGCCATTAGCCAGGCTGTGCTTGGGAAACCTGTATTGGAGGAGGGGTTAATCCATCCTTCAGCATCATCAGTCTGAATACTGATTTTGCATTCCAGCTACTTAGAATGACATAGGAACATTTACACATAAGGTTTCCAATCTCCAGCTGGAGCTCTCTTGCTATTACAGCTGATTTCCAGACAACCAAGATCAGTTCCTCTGGAGAAAATGGCTGCTTTGGAGGGTGGACTTGATGGCCTTATACCCTGCTGAGGTCTCTACCCTCCCCAAACTCCACCTCTTCAGTCTCCACCCTCAAAATCTCCAGGCAGTTCCCAATCCAGAGCTGGCAACCCTATTCGTACAAGAAACTCCCAGCATCCTACTTGGGCTGACCCTGATTGTCTGAAGGGGAAGAAGTAGGTGTTTGGTTTGGCATTAGATCTGTGGTAAGCATCTGAATTCTGTCTCCCTCCCTTAGCTTTCTTATGGATGATTAGCTCCAGAGTTATCACCAAATTTATTTTGAGATTAATTTGAAGTTCTCTGCTCAGGCCAAACATCTGAGGAATTCTGAGAGAAGCAAATGTGTTTTTTGATAAGGCAGGAAAAATTGTTCAGGGTGAGTTGAGCTCAGCACTAATTAGCATTAGTTCAGAGAATTTGCTAGCAAACCCAGAAGGAGAGACACTAATGTTCAATCGCTACCCAAACTAACTGTATTTTCTCATTCCCTGTGCCTGTTTTAGGCTACCACTTGAACTGGGAGCACGGTATAATCTAAAAGAGAGGCAAGTCTGAAGCCCTCACCAAATGATAAGATTGTTCTGGAAGAGCAGGAGGTATTAAGATAACCATGTTTAGATAAATAAGGGCTGTGTATTCTGATGAGTTTTTCTTTTAGGAATGGCTCGGGTTTTTTGGAGATCTTTTGGGGAGGACCTCCTGTGAAAGAAAGGTAGATCAGTTTGGGAGTATACTTTCCCATTGTCAAAAAGCCACCTGGGCAAAGGTTTCCTCTCGCCTCCTTCACACTACACATATAAGACTTAGACACCATGTACAAACAATGCATTTGCCTTGTTGTTGTCAACACTAATAGAGTGTTGCCTTTCACATTTCATCCCATCCTTTTCTAGGTTTGCCAACTATAGGCTGGGAAACTCCTGGTGATTTGGGGGTGGAGCTGGGGAGGGCGGGTTTTGGGGAGGGGAGGGACAGAATGCCATAGGCTCCAACCTTCAAAGCAGCCGTCTTCTCCTGGGGAACCGGATTCCAGGACATGTTCAGGCCCTACCTGGAGGCTGGTAACCCAACCCTTTCCCCAAGTAGCTCAGAGAAGTTTAGACTGAGAGAGAGTGACTGGTCCACGACCACACTTTCCCCTTCCCTCTGCCTCAAGAAAGGGGTTGCGGAATAGCCGTGCATTGTGCCACCCGCGGTGGTTCCTTGCCAAGCTCTTCTGGGTCCAAGGGTGATGAAGGCCCCCAAATGTTCTCCTCTTAATCTCTGAGTAGCCCTGATCCCAACCTGGCTGAGTACACTGAAGTCCTGCAAAGACACTCAGTTTTTAAATCTGGGAAAATGAGCTTTGTTTTGAAGACTGTAGCAGAAGTACAGGAGTCTGTGTACTTATATATGCTCTCCTTTTTTTAATTGGGTAAAAACTGCTTCTTTTCTAGAGTTGCCAAGTCTGGGTGGGAAAATACCTGGACTTTGGGGGTGGAGCCAGGAGAGGGTGGGCTTTGGGGAGGGGAGGGGCCTCTGCAGGGTACAATGCCACAGAGTCCACCCTTCAAAGCAGCCGTTTTCTCCAGGGGAGCTGATCTCTGTCAGCTGGAAATCAGTTGTAAAAGTGGGAGATCTCCAGGCCACCCTGGGAGGCTGGCAACCCTATTCTTTCCTCTATAACAGGGGTGGCCAACCTTGCTTAACGTAAGAGCCACATAGAATAAACGCCAAATGTCTGAGAGCCGCAAGATAGGAACAAATATCACACACACGTTTTTATTTTTAAAAATATGCAAATTTGCTTTTTATTAACGTTAAATGGGACTGCCAAAAATAAAAACAAACAAGGAAAACCGGTTATTGATAATGATATTACTTCTTTGCTAATGATATTGAGAGAGAGAGAGAAAAAGAGAGAGATGGAAAGAATGAATTAAAGAAGTGGAAAGAAAGAGAGAGAGAGAAGCTAGGAAAGCAAATAGATGGGAGGGAGGAGGAAAGGAAGAAAGGAAGGAAGGAAGGAAGGAAAAGCATGCCTCCCCTTTGCTTCCCCAGCCGCCCTGCCAGGAGCCGCACAATATGTGTGAAAGAGCCGCGTGTGGCTCCCGAGCCACAGGTTGGCCACCCCTGCTCTATAAAGTATGATGCTGCTTGCAAGGCCCCTTGAGCCAATAATCTGGGGTTTTCCTAATCTATAGAAAAAGAAAAAAAAGATTTTCCCCCTCCCATAGACTCTTTGAGATTTAAACGGATCACATAGTCTGGTCCTCCTACCCAAGACAGAATACCCTGTCCTTCCAATCCCCTGTCCTGTTTAAAACTACAAATTAATAAGTAACATCTGTAAGATGGTGTACATCTATGGAATTCTGAAAGGGGTAGTGATGAGAAAAGTAGCATAGGCTTCATGCTTATTGGAAAGATCGAAAGGCTTTTGGGGGGGGAGAGGGGTTCGGCATAATATTCCCTTCTAGCAAGTCTCAAAAGTGGCCTTCCACGCCAGTTTAGGTTCAGTGAATTTCACTGAGCTGTAGCTAATGTTCCATTTCCCCAATCCAATTTTTCAGTACCTTTCAGCACCGTGGAAAGCGACAAAGCTTGTATCCTGCAAGGTGAATGCAAGGTAACTGGCTCAGGCGCATTGCTGAGCGAGTGATTTGACAAATAGGAAAAGTGAGGATAAATCTCTCTAATACCCTTTTAAGTTGTGCCCAGTGAATTGGGCCTGTCCCGCTTTTGAGACCGCTGCACTGGCTGGACGGCCTGGTCACCCTCCTCTTTCTTGCCGCTCTTCTGGGTAGTGTTGTCTGCATGATTCTTGGGGAAATGCGGATCGCAAAGGTAGCTTTGACTGTCGAAAGCGTGTCCCCTGAAAATCTGGCTGGTCTCTCAAGGTGCTCCTGGACTCAGATATAGCTGTTCCGTTGCAGACCAACACAGTTACCTTCTGAGAAAAAAAAGACATATCTATTCAGTGTTCGTGCATGGTCTGCATTAGCCTAGAAAGTGTGAGAAAGGAAATTGTCCGTGGCCTTCCTTTCAGCATGGTTGAGATTCTGCTGTACACGATGCTGTTTTCTGATGGCGTTGGTTTGCGCTCTGTGGCGAAAGTGTGAACCTTTTTACGTAGTCCACGTAGAACAGAGACCCAAGCGCTTTGTGTGTTTAGTAATAAAATAACTTTTGCATATGCCTTTCCCCAAGCATTCCGAAACAGTTCTCATACATTAACTCTAGTAATAATATTTCTGGATCCACGGGCAGAATGAAGAATGGCTTAAATATATATAATACAATAACCTCTTGCGTAGATGTCTTTATTAGCCATGCTCTAGAATAAAGGAAGGTAATGTGATCTTACGGCAAGTCCACAAATTACTGGTTCCTTGTGAAATAGATCTGGAATTCCTTTGTGTGTATAAAGTGCTGTCAAGTTAGATCTGACCTATGGCAACTGGAGCCAGGGGCTTCCAAGGCAAGTGAGAGGCAGAGGTGGTTTGTCACAGCCTTTCTCAGCAGAGTCTTCTTGGAGGTCTCTTCCAAGTACTGACCCTGTGTAGCTTCTGAGATCTGACAATATCAGGCTATGCCTTCCCCCCCACAATCCCTTTAACAGTGCCAATATGCAGTGTCAACAGTGTCTATATAGGCACTATCATTCCCATAATATCAGCAAAACCGGGCCTAGTCCAGGGGCCCAGTTCCATGGTACCACTTGACAAGCAGGCAGGGGGAAATGAGGGCGGGCCATTTGACATTGTGCCAGTGTGACATCAGAGAGATTGCCCCTCCCCCCCAGTTGCTAGGTCTCTCCTGGCAACCAGTGGGGGATGGGAGGGACTTACAAGGAGAAAGAGAAAGGCCCAGCCCATGTTACTGGTGATGCCCAGGAAGTGATGTCTTCACGCCAGCGACCTCTGGGTGACGCTCTGGTATTCGGGCAAAAACTCTATGATAAAACCAATGTCTACCATAGAGTATTTGCCCAATATACCAGAGCATTGCCTGGAAGTTGTTGGTGTGATGATGTTACTTCCTATGCGATGCTGGCAATGTAGCCTGGACCTTCCTTTTTCTACTGGTAGGTCCCTCCACTGGCTAGCTGATTGGTAGCTGGGGGGTAGGGTCCGGCAGCAAGGTACCCCAGTAGCTGGGGGGTAGGGCCTGGTAGCAAGGTACCCTGGCCTCCACTGGGGAGTCTGGCAATCCTATCCCCCTGTTATCCCACTGAGTTACCAGCTACCTTATCCTGACCTGCCCCAGCAGCCAGAACCACACTGAGTTTTCCCAGGGAGAGGTGGGAAGGAGAGGGGGTGGGAAGGAGTGAAAACTCAAGACAGGGGGGAAGATAAAGGTAGGTTGGCTGGTGGTGAGTGGAAAGGAGAGAGGGAAGTAGGAAAAGGGGAGAGGCTATGGGGGAGGATGGGATGATTAGATGTCCCCTGCAAGTCCTTGTGGGTCCTCCCCCTTATCCTGCTTCTAATGGCCAATAATTTATTCATGACTTTGTTTTCATTCTTGTTTACCCTCTTGTTGTTATCATCTTTCTTTCTTTTCTTTTCTTTAAAGATACAATATAAATATGAGAAGTGGCTAGCTTGAAAAAGACAATTGGCCCTAGCAGGGCAGCTGTGGGTTGGTGGGGGGTCTTGAATAGGCTTGCCATTCCCCTGCTGGGGGCAGAGGTTTGGCCACTTTAGGGCCCCCTGACCCACCGGTCCAGATCCAGCTGGCAGGGGAACCCCGCCCCCAAAGTGCCAGGATCGCGCCGGGCACATTGCTGGGGGAATGCTCTAGCACTCAGCCAAAAAAACCCACTTTATGGTACCATAGAGTTTCTGGCTGAATGCTAGAGCGTCCCCTGGTAACATGCCTAACACAATGATGTCACTTCCGGGCGACGTCATCATGCCAGAAGATCCAGGAAGGGAAGTTCTGTTCCCCCGCTGGCAGAAGGTTGCTAACCTGGCAACCCTAGTCTTGAATGCAAGTTTGGTTGCAGGATTTGGCATTTATCTTGCACCTGCAAAGACACTGTTAGTGGGCTGAGAGTGTCATGGGGAATGTAGGTTGTGCTGTGGTGGAAGTGAGCATGTGGCAAAGCAGTCATGTAACTAGGGTTGCCACTCCCCAGGTGGGGCCTGGAGAGCTCTAAGAATTACAGCTGTCAGTGCAGAAAGGGCCAATGACTGCTTTGGAGGGTGGACTCCATGTCATTGTAACTCACCGAGCTCACTCCCCTCCCCAAACCCTGCCCTGCCCAGGCTTCACCAACAAAATCTCCAGGAATTTCCTGACTGGGCAGCCCTCCAGGTAGCCTTGATTTGCTGCTGTACACCCAGAGAAACTGCATAGCACAACTTTCCTGGAGTTGTATTACTACAGGTGAAGGAATAGCACATTTGAATAGTCCCCCAAGTCAGAATGAAGGTGTATCTCTTAGTTCTTCTTCTCAGACTGCTACATTTCTACATGCAGTGAAACTTTATTTACTGGGGGGGGGGCTCAGTGAAATATGTGACTTCTCCTCCACCTGTGGTCTGAAACAGGAGAGTCCATGAAAAGCTGCAGTGTGTGGGTTTCATGTAGGTGAAGTTCTTCAGCTAGGGTTGCCAGGTCCCTCCTGACCTCCGGCTGGGGTGGGAGGTTAGGGTTGCCAGCTCCAGGTTGGGAAACTCCTGGAGATTTGTGAGTGGACCCTGCAGAGGACAGGTACCTCAGTGGGGTACAATGCCAGAGAGTTCCCCCCTCTAAAGCATCGATTTTCTCCAGGGGAACTGCCTTCTGTAGCCTGGAGATGAGCTGTAATTCTGGGGGGTTCCCAGGTTGCATCTGGAGGCTGGCATCCTTAAGTTCAGCACATAGCTGTGACCGGAATCTGAACCAATTCCGGTTTCCAAGTTCTGTCAGTTCTGTCATGTAAATGAACCCTCAAATTTTGCTCGATTTGGCCCACCAAATAGCAACGAGTGGGCAATACCAAATTTATAAAACCTTTGCAATGAATTAAAATGAGGTGCCTTTCAGGGTTTTTATTTACCTTGAGATCCAACCTAATATATGATATAATACACAACCTCTTCTGTAGCCTTTCAGTATTTCTCATTTCAGAAGCCAATACATCTAGGCTTTGAGTTACAGAAAACAGTAAAAACACATTGTTCGCAGAGCAGGCTACAAGATGCTGGTCCAGTTTCTGATCTGTGTGAAAAATGGCTTTCTTCTCTAGCACATCTTTCCCCATTCATCTTCTAAGTGTGGTGCTAATCTTTTGATAGTAAAAGTGCTTCCCCTCAAGGGAGGTGCTGACATGAGTGATCTCTCCTGTTTCTTTCAGTAGATAATGGGTTCCATGAGAATATTTGTCTCTTAAAAATGGGGCTGGGTGTTCAGTCTCTTCAGTGGAAACAGCAGCCGTAGAAAATGAGGTGGTTTCCCATTTTATTTTACCATGCCAGCACGCTCATTCTGAAAAACTTGAGCTTGCATACCTTTGTACTCTCTACATAAATGCTACGTAAACTGAAAATATGTATCAAAATTGTGCGCTAAGAAGAGCTGGATTCTGGAACGTAGATGGATTATGCACAATATTTATACAGATTTATAACACATTTCTACATTTATAAACGGTGCAAAAAGATTCATAAAGGACTTGTGAGGGAGGGAAACCCAACGTCCCTTGCTGATCTTTTCTTCCTCCCCTCTTTTCTCTGCCCCCTGCCACCTCACAGCTTTTCTCCCTCATTACACAGACATCACAGGTTACTTGGGGGGGGGGGGTTACTCCCTAATAGGGTTGCCAAGTCCGGTTTGGAAAATACCTGGGGACTTTGGGGGTGGAGCCAGGAGAAGGTGGGGTTTGGGGAGGGGAGGGGCCTCAGCAGAGTACAATGCCATAGAGTCCACCCTTCAAAGCAGCCATTTTCTCCAGGGGAGCTTATCTCTGTCAGCTGGGGATCAGTTGTAAAAGCGGGAGATCCCCAGGCCCCACCTAGAGGCTGGCAACCCTACTCCCTAAATATATTTATTTAAAGTTTAAATATATTTGAAGGTTTCAGATTTTTCTTCACAGCTGGATTTCCCCCCAGATTTGTAGAGATATCACCCCTACCCCATTAGGCAGATGTTTTGATCCACATCATGGGGCCACCGTGGGAATTAGATGTATGATACATTAAGTGAAGGGAATAGTTGCATATTTGTGCTTATTTTGTTTTTGTTTTTGTTTATAAATTTTTTATTGATTTTCCTCTATGACTACAACTATAACACTACAATCTAAGCTACATATACCTTATACAGAGAGTACTTTATCATTTGCTTAATACTACCTTGTTACATAAAATAATTATGAAGCATTTAAAACCTTGGATAAATTTCAATTATTTGTTACTGCTACTATAAAAGTTATCAAAACTATTTGGCAGGCACGCCCACCTAGAGAAATACGGTTAATTAAACCATTTATAATACATAAGTGCAATGCTTAATAAAACAGTTTAATCACTATTTCTTCTTTCGTCCTCTTCTTGTCTTAACAGTCTCAACTATTTTTGGAGCTGCAGCTCCCTTTTCCGAGTCAGACACTTCTTCTTCACTCTTTGAGCTATCAAATCCATACATGCTTTCTTGCGAGGCCAGTGAACCATCTGAGTCTCTCCCAGTTTTCTGCTCTTTGCTTTTTTCCAGAATTTTTTTCGCTTGTTGAACAGAGTCAATCTTATACTTCTTATCTTTGATGCTGAAGCATAGTCCTTCCGGAGTATTCCAACGATAGATGATAGACTCAGACTGGAGCCAAGATGTCAATTTTCCATAGGCTTTCCTTCTTTTCCTTATTTCAAATGGGATATCCTTCATCACTTTTACTTCTTCTCCCAGGATCTTCAGAGCTGCTTTGTTTGGGGTCCTAAGCACCACGTCTCTTGTAGATTTTTTGGAGAACCTTATCATAATTTCACCAGGCAGGCTTTTCTTTTTAGTGTAATCTGGATAGGTTCTGTAAACCATATCCATATCGCTTTTTATATATTTGTGCTTATTTTGCATAACTGAATCTGCTTCTGGAGTTATGAGGAAGGGCAGGCAGCTTGGCAGAGAGCTGGAACCCCTCCCGCCTTCATGGATTCTAATGAGAGTGATACAGCTTGTTGTGCGTTCGCACTTTCAAGGTCTAGGTGATGTTTTTCTAAATTCCAGGCAAGACTTAACCTTTTTCTGCAGAGGATGAAAGCAAGTCTGTAAAAGTGGTATTTTGCCATGAGAGGCTGACTTGTCTGCCTTTCATTCCTAATTGTTCTCCTCCTGTTGAAAGAACAATATTTTGCTTCTGCTTTTGGTGTGTTTGTTGTGACTCCGGGAAGGGCGAATTACGGGATGTTACGCAGCCGCCTTGTTGCTGACATGCTGCGCTTGACAGTTCCTTCCAACTTGTTTCTATTGTGAGACATCCAGAGAAGTCAGAAATTTGTAAATAAAAATTTCAATCCAAGGCTGGGTTTCCAAAGACAAGCTTTTTAGCCCATCTGAGTTTTTCTAGTTTTCTCTGGCTTGATTTTTCTAATTTCTCATGTTTTTCATGTTTGAGGGCCAAATTGGATGTAGCGATGACAGATACCCTTTTCCATGGAAACTTTCCCATGTGCGGTTGATCACATATGAACACACTTACCACACAGCCCGTGTACATAGAGAGTTGGCTGATCAGTGGCACATAGGGTTGCCAACTTCCAGGTGAGCCATATGAAACTTAACATCAAATAAAGCTTTCTAAACAACTCTTATAATTATTACTGTTCAAAACAATGCAATACAATAGTTACCCTATTTAAATATATTGTTGTTGTTGTTGTTGTTGTTGTTGTTGTTATTATTATTATTATTATTATTATTATTATTATTACATTTATACCCCACCCTCCCCATGAAAGGGCTCAGGACGGCTTACAAGGGCACATAGTGCCAAATTCAATACACCATAAAAGTACAATAAAACATTTTAAGACCACACAACACAACACTAATAAGACAATTCAGTTTAAAGTGCTTCCAATTATGTTCAATATTTAGATGGCTTCCCACCAGGGTTGGAGTCCAGCTCCCAGACCGCCTGGCCTGGGCTGCTTCCAGGGCCGACCCTCACCGTGATGATACTAGCAATGGTAAATGGTACTAATGGTGGCGGCTCCTAGTCGAAGGCCTGGCAGAAGAGCTCCGTCTTACAGGCGCTGTGAAACTGCATAAGGTACTGTTCAAAACAATACAAAACAAATGATGAGCTGCAGTCCTCTAGATTTTGATGGGTTGTCGATCTAGAGGACTGCAGCTCATCTTTCCGTGTTTGCCTCAAGTCCTAAAGACTGAATGTATTTGCTCCATGGACATTTGTTTCTCCTGTTTGGAATCGAGAAGCCTTTCTCCACTTTAGAGCAGTGAAGTGACACGCGGGGAAGTTTTGTTTCCTTCAACTTGTCTGTGTTCCCATTGTATTGTATTGTTTTGAGTAGTATATTTAAATAGGGTAACCGTTGTATTGCATTGTTTTGAACAGTAATAATTATGAGAATTGTTTAGAAATTGGAATACTTTGGAGCTTTATTTGATGTTAAGTTTCATATGGTTCACATTTTTCATCAACTTTCTTAAATTGTTGTAGCTTACAGGTGATGGCTGGAGATCTCCTGGGATTACCACCAATGCTCCCTGTAAACTGTGAAGTCTGGGGAGCAAAAATTCTACTTTGTGAGCTACTGGCATTAAAGTTGTGAGCCGGCGATTTGGCTACTGCATAAATAGCCGCCCTGGGCCTGCCTTTTGGTGTGGAGGGCAGGATATAAATCCCAAGAAACAAACAAACAAACAAATAAATAAATAAATTTGCTCTGGAGCCATCCTTCCTGAGCTAAGACAAAAATGTGTGAGCCGGAGGCTAAAAAACTGTGAGCTAGCTCACACTAACTCAGCTTAGGGAGAACACTGGCTTCAAGTACTTGGGTGTGATCAGAAACTTTGCTCTGGAGCCATCCTTCCTGAGCTAAGACAAAAATGTGTGAGCCGGAGGCTAAAAAACGATCAGCTAGCTCACACTAACTCAGCTTAGAAGGAACACTGATTACAACTAATCTTCAGGCAACAGAGATCCATTCACCCAGAGAAAATGGCCACTTGGGAAGACTCCATGGCATTATACCCTACTAAAGTCCCTCCCTTTCTTCCCCAAACCCTGCCATGCTCTGCCCCCCAAAATCTCTACATATTTCCCAACCTGAAGCTGGCAACCTTAGGAGCACATGAACCCAAGCCACCAGTTTCCAGCATACTTGTGAATGTGCTGAGTAACTCATAGGTTAGTATGTTTATACATGATGAGCACTTGTGGAATGCTTACGAAGGCAAGCACATTACCTTTGGCTGCCATAATGTCTGTCACCAACCTTATATGAGAGGGAAAGGAAAGAGGGGTATGAAAGAACAAAAATGGTTAACTCTTTCCAAACACTTCCTTCTGTTGCCAATAGACAGGGTGGCTTTTTAAAAAAAGAACAATTAAACTGGATCTTGTACCTGCACGTTATTGGAACTTTATTTGTGTTCCTAGAGCGTGCTTTGGGTGCTATGACTTGATAATGTATCAAGCACCAGTCCAGTTGAGGTACTCTGAGGCAGGAAATTTGGTCGTGGTGGACAAGAGTGGAAAAGATCATCATTAGGGGAACAAAAATGTCACTATATTTGTTATTAATACCTAAACATTTGGGTGCCCTGTTTGAGGATTGTCTCTACAGTTAGGTCATAGATTTCTGTGGCAGTTCCATTCCTACCACTGGTAGGACTGCCAACCTCTAGATGGGACCTAGACATGAGAAATCAGTTCCCCTGGAGAAAAAGGCTGCTTTGGAGGGTGAACTCTATGGTATTATACCCTGCTGAGGTCCCTCCCCCCCAACTCCCCCCCCCCGGGCTCCACCCCAAATCCTCTAGAATCTCCCAAGCCAGACTTTTGGCAAACCTAACCACGGTGGAAGTGGAGGGTGTCTTCACTTTCTGCATTCAGGAAGGTGTGCAAGACCATTCCCTTCTGGGGGATATTTTGGTGGAGCTTAAATTGTTTTGGCAGATTTGGCTGCATTTTTAATTTCTGTACTGTTTTTCACCTTGCCAATGGGCTATTATGTTTTTGTGTCCTTGTGACTCCTTGGTTGCATTGTTAGCCACGCTGAGTCTAAGAAATCACATCTTATTTCAAATATATAAATATAGAATGTGAATAAATACAATTTTAATCCATGCTACGGGACCTTAACTGACTGAAAGCAGTTGTGTGCAGTGCTCCTTCGAAGCTGTGGAGTTGTGTGAACAAAAATTCTACTTCCACCAGTCCAAGCTTCCGCCAGTCCAAGTCAACAACACTGACCTTGATGGACCTAGGGGCTGATGCAGGATAAGGCAGCTTCAGGTGTGTTTCATGTGTGAATTCAGCAAATTTAACTGGGGCCATGGTGGCTCAGTGGTTAAGACTGGACTGCAGACTGGAAGGTCGATAGCTTGGCAGTTCAAGACCTGAGTGACGGAGTGAGCTCCCGTCTCTGGCCCCAGCTCCTGCCAGCCTAGCAGTTCGAAAGCAAGAAATTGCAAGTAGATAAATAGGTACCACTTTGGTGGGAAGGTAACAGCATTTCGTGCACCTCAGCATCCAGTCATGCTGGCCACATGACCATGGAAATGTCTTTAGACAGCTATGGCTCTTCGGCTTGGAAATGGAGATAAGCGCTGCCCCTAAGAGTCGGATTCGACTGCCTTACAAGCAAGGAAAACCTTTACCTTTACCTTAACTGGAAAACGAGAGTGTGATAACATTTCCCTTAAAAAAAGATAACAGTTGCAACTGTAGTCATTACAATTTTTATAGATATGTATGAACAGGTGTCTATATTGAATGGAGTTTCAAACTGGGGAAGCATTCCACTGAAACGGGAGTCCTGTTGGTTGTTCTCGTTAGCCAAACAGATGGATGTATTTTTCCCCTGTTTTATGAAGGCAGGTTTATAATTCACAAATATTTTATTTCTCATGAAGCGTCAGCCAATAAACACCACAATTTATGCTTACTAGTAGTGGGAAGCAAAACCACCCGGCATGCTGGCTGATGGTATCGCTGATAAATGACAAATGGCTCTTCTAATGAAAATGTGTTTGTGTGTTTATGCTGAAGAGCAGACATGCTTGGCACGCCACCCATGCTTGGGCAACCAAAGGAATATTTTGTCTTTCTTCAAATATTTTTGTACCCAGCATCAGTGTCTCAATTTCTTCAATTTCTTCACTGCGTTTAAACTCCAGGAGAGCTTTCCCAAAGCTGCTATGTCGGCCTCGGTTCCAAAGGCCTACTGAATAATGAACACATGAGTGCAACCTTAGTGGAGACAACCTTTCAAGATGGTGACCAAGTCGTGGTGTATCTTTCTCCAGCTGACAGTTTGAAATTCCCCTTTGCTTACATGGATCTAATTCTGCATGGCAGACCATTTGCAGTTAGAATTGATGTATCGTAACTGGGGCTGTGAACTTGAATTAGCAGATTAATAGAGATGCTGGGTTCCTGGTAGGGGCAGGAAATCCCCCACCCCCAGCTCCCGTGTCCTGCTGCTAGTCCAGCAGCTGATGGGAGAAAACAGTTTTAAAAATCACTGTTAGAGTGCATTCAGAGGCACCGTTTAATCCGGTTTCGTGACTGTTCAAGAACGGATTTTATACGCACAATCACACAGCAACATCTGCCTCCCGTCCTGATCTGTTGGTTTCCTGCTCAAACCCCCCCCCCCCCAAACTGAAGTATTTTGTTACCGGGTCCCAAGTGGTGGTTTCTCAGTTCTTCCGTTTAAAGCCGCAGTTTTCCATGTGTGATCGCTTCTCCAGTGTCAAGCCACCTCCAATGGTTTAGGCCATGGTCACACGGCTCTTTAAATCCGGGAGCCCTCCCAGATTTAAAGGGACCGCGTTTTTCCCCCCTGGATTGGGATGATTACACATCCTAACCCCCGGCATTGAAGGAGGCAGCATGCGGTGGTGGCGGCAGCTGGGGGAGGCTTCCCCGAGCCCCAGTGGTGGTGGGAGGCAGCGGTGTGTGGCGGTAGCGATGTGTGGTGGCGGAGGCCATGGAGGCAGCTGGCGGCAGTGGCGGCAGCTGGGGGAGGCACCCTTCCCCGAGCCCTGCTGGCCGCCTGGTAAGTTTAGGGAGAAGGGGGAAAGGCAGCGGTGGCCGGCGGGGTGCAGATCGGACTGGGGTCCCTCCCCCCTTTTTGCACTTGGGCGCTTGAGTACCCAAGTGCCCAAGTGCAAAAAAGGGAAAAAATACCCCGGGAGGGCCAAATCTGGACATCCCTCTCTCACAATCATTGTGAGAGAGGGATGTCCAGATCGGCCCATTGCGGATTCAAAGCGTGACTCTTGGGAAAATAGTTGATTTTCCCGGGGTCGGAAAAAGCGCTTTGAACCCACGCTGGAGCCCACTTCACCTCGGGAGTAGCTGCGGCCGGTCTGATCAGCCCCTTTAAGTGCAGGTGGAAACAGCAGTTTCTCCCGCATTAAAGGGCCATGTGGCCGCAGCCTTAAACTCCCTCCCTGCTGGAAAGCTGCTGCAGAAAACCTGAGGCTTCCACTTTTTGCCCGCCAATTTTTAAACCAAAGTTTAAACGGTCACTTGTTTTGAGTTTAGGATCCCAAAGAGGCCAGTTTCTGATGAAAAGTTTAAAGGGAAGTGTTCTGTCACAGCGGTGAAATCACAGTGCTCTGTGGAACTGTCAAACGAAAGCTGTGATTCACCTAGTGGTTCTGCGCATGCATGAGGATAAAGTTTTTTCAATTCTACAGATGAGCACTTATGCGCATGCACAACCTGAGAATAAAACCCGACACATGCTCCTGCGTGTCAGTAGTGTAGACTGACTGTGATCCAGATCAAAGATAATCACATCGAGATGGGGGCCACTTAAACCGCCGTCAGCATGCTGTCTGAATGCACCCTTAGTGTGACAACTGGGGAAACTCTGTGTTAAGACCATAGAGTGATTTCTAGAGCACACTGACATCACACCTGGGTTTCCCCCAGAAGTGACCTAACACAGTCGTGGTGATGGCTCTCCCTTCCTCCTGCTGGTTGCCAAGCAACAGGCTGGCAAGCCTTTGGATTTGCCAGTGAGGGCAGAATGTAATCTGTGGGTCTGCTAAGCAGAACCTCTCTCTTTTAAGGCAGTGGCAGATCTGCTGTGTTTCTCTTTCCAGAGAACAAAACAGAAAACAAACATGGGCTTTCCTTTGGGCAGTGAGTGGCTTTTCTTGTTTCTTAAATTGCAAGCAGGCTAATACTTTCTTCCGTATCCCCCCAAATGTGCCTGTTTTGGTAATCAGCACATTTATTCAATTCTATTGAATCCATCAGTTGGTTATAAGGCAGGTCATTAATCAGCTAAAGCATTCGTAATTAGATGATGGCCCAAGTAGAAACTCTTATCCACCTGATGGCTATTAGAATTCCTTTGAGCTTCCATTGTTTCTCCTCTGCACTGCAGGAGGGCAGGTCTACTGTAAAGTATCTGATTATAATGTAGTACCTTTAGAAAAATTGCACCATACAGTAAAAAACTAAAAACCAGTATGTTCTTTTAATCATGTCCCATTGATATGCACTTGATAGAGTAGCAATTTAAAGCAATAGCAGACTCAGACAGGTCCGTTCCAAAATAAGGAATTCCTCACACAGACCTGAAGCTCATTGGGTGACCTTGGGCCAGTTGCGCTCTGTTTCTACCAAACGTTGTTGCATGGACAAAATGGAGAAAAGGAGAACCTTGTATTCCACCCTTAGCTACTCGGGTGAACAACTGGATTAAGAATATGAACCAGTTTCCTCAAAAAGCTCTGGGCCACAGACTTGGGCGTTTCTCATTTTTATCTTGTCAATAGCCTTCTTGGGTAGACAAGTCTGAGCTATTCTGAATGGACCAAGGGTGTTCAGTGAGTGTCACGGCTGAACCTGCTGTGCTGTCAACCGTATCATGCTGATTTGCTATTATGGCAAAAAATAAATGACTGGTATGAATTACACCAGTTTTGTTTAGTATATAAACTCCCTACTCCCTTGAAGGCCATTTTCTCTTATTATACCTCCTGGTTCTTCATAAATAAAAATAAAATTGGCTTAAATAAGCAACGAGGGATACATTCCTCAATGATAAATTTACCTTTTTTTTTTTGGTTTAGTTTTTGTCGGGTAATGCCACCGACCTCTGTGTTAACTCCCTCTACTTTTTATCTTGGTGTAAATGAGGTCATCATTAGCTTAAGTGACTGTAGACTTATTTCAGGGCAGCCGTGGCGCCCCATTTGTGTAATACCCTCCCTCATTTGGTTGTCACTGTGAACATCTTCCGAGCAAGCAGCTGGCAATATCCAGCCTAGAGGTTTATTACTTTAGGTGAGGAACGAGCAACTGCAGCTCTTAAGAAATTTAAGAACTCTCAAGAAACAAAGATTAGGCTATTTTCATAAGTGTCTCTGATGATAATAATGCTGGAGAAGAAATGTTTTAAAAGCCCGTAAAATGCATAATTTACACACAGCGATTTGCAAACATTTCGCGGAGATTGCGGCAAGGATTTTAAAGCGGCCGTGTCAGGATTTCTATGTAAAACCTTCCAAGAGACTAGTGGTGGGTGCGGTTTAAGCAAACGTTTCTTTTTTATTTGGAGCTAGTACTGAGGCAGAGCAGGAATCCGGTGTTTTTTAGGGCATCTGCAGCTTGACAGTAGAACCAGCAAGCGGTCTGTTGTTTCCCCTGCTTTAGATTCCTTCATTAGCCTTTGCAGGTCATTAATTTTAACAGGTCTCCCCTTTGGAGGAGCTATTAAGAAATTTAAAACAGAAATAAAAATGAACAAAGTTGTAGATGATAGCATTGTTAGGTTGCCTTTTCTATCTGGTGTGGAGAGGTAAGTTTTAACAAGTTCTCATGGATGCTTGACCAAGCTGCTGATGGATTATCTTTTACCAACTAACACCAGCTGTAGAATCCTTAGCCAACTATTCTGAAGCCCCATTCACAAGTTATAATGAATACATGTACAAACCATGTGCAATGTACTCTTGACTTTTCTTTATATGTGCATTGAATAATTCTCAAGTTACTAGGGTTGCCAAGTCTAACTTACATTTTAGCCAGTGGGGGGGGGGGACGGTGCTCTTTGGGAGTCTTCTGGCATGCACACTGTGATGATGTCACCTGGAAGTGATGTCATCACATTGGGCATGTTGGGGGTGGGACCTCTGTAATTTGAGGGGAAACCATAGAGTTTTCCTTAGAATGATAGAGCGTCCCTCCCCCGAAACGTGCCCGACATGATGATGTCACCTCCAGGTGATGTCATCACCCTGGGCATGTCTCCGCAGCCTGGCAATTTGGGGGTGGGGTTCCCCACAGTGGCTGAATCTGGGCCAGTGGGGAGCAGGCCAATCAAGTGGGGGGAACTTGGCAACCCTACAAGTTACATTCAACATATGGACAACTGAACAGGTAAATCCCACACATATGCAAGTAATGGTCCTTTGTTTCATTTGGAGAGCCAGTTTGGTATAGTGGTGATGAGTGCTGACTCTAATCTGGGAGAACCGGGTTTGATTCCCCACTCCTCCACATGCAGCTGTTGGTATGACCTTGGGTCAATCATGAGTTCTTTCAGAGCTGTTCTCTCATGGGCAGTTCTCGAAAGAGCTCTCTCAGCCCCACCTACCTTGCAGGGTGTCTGTTGTGGGGAGGGGGAGGGAATGGGATTGTAAACCACTCTGAGACTCCTTCAGGTAGTGAAGGGTGGGGTATAAATCCAATCTCCTCCTCGTCTCCTCTTCATTTGTAAAGTGGATGTGTGTTGGCTCTTCTTTACAAACAGATGTATGCACTTACATGCAGGAAGTACAAGCATTCAGGGTGATGTATGAAAAGGATGATGTATGAAAAGGTCATCAGTTTAATGAAGTAGGGTTGTCATCTCTGGGTTGGGAAATTCCTGCAGATTTTGGGGGTGGAGGAGATGGGAGGGCAGGATTTGGGAATGGAAGGGACCTCAAAAGAACATAAAGCCATCGAGTCCACCAGGGAACTAATCTTTATAGTCTGGAGATAAGTTGTAATTCTGGGAGATTTTCAGGCCCCACCTGAAGGTTGGCAACCCTATAACAAAGGGATGGTCTGCTAACAGTGGCAACAGCAGGAAAACAAAGATATGTTTAATTGTGAACCCATGAACAACAGGTGTCAGTATTAGCATAAATTCTTGAGATCAAGATCCCTTTATTTATTGATTTGATCTTTTGACTGCAGCTAATAGAACATGCAGATGCTCATATGATGAAATCGAAAGCATCATACACATGATTATGGGGTGCCCTATATTCAACGAGTTGAGGGCTCAATTAGTTACCCCTTTACTTAAAGATACAGAATTACTAAATGCACAAGCCCCGGTATCATGGCTACTACCGGGGACAAATGATCACGTCACCCTCTCAGTGGCAAAATTCATAGGCGCGATAATCATATATAATAAAAATAATACCAAGCAAGGTATCTTTAAATATTTTCTTGGTTCTGATTTCTGCTTCAGGTGATAGCTGTATGAGCAGTACTAGATAGACAGACAGACAGACTGACTGACTGACTGACTGCAGTGTTGGCCCTCATATAAAGAAACCCCAAAGGAACTTACATGTCCAAACAGAACATTTGGGCGCGTCCTTAGGTGCAGGTTCTTCTCCTCTTCATGCCTTTTCTCACTTGGAGCCACCTACTTATGGCACACTTGAATCTGGATTCTGTAAGCCCCCCAACCCTGTCCTCAAGGCCATGCTACAGGGCCCTTACTAGTGTTAACAAATTGAGATTGTGATTTCAGAATAACTCCAGGTTCCCTCCTGGAGTTGAGCGACCATATCCCATGCACAGGAATGTCACTCTTGTGTGTTAAGTGCTGTCAAGTTGCTTCCAGCTTGTGGTGATCCTATGGATGAATGTTCTCCCAAACATCCTCTCGTTAACAGCCTTGCCCAGGGTCTTGCTTGATGGAGTCCATCCATCTTAAGTTGGGTCTTCCTCTTTTCCTGCTGCCTTCAACTTTTCCTAACATAAATGTCATTTTTGTCTTCTTATAAGGTGTCAAATGTGTGATAAGCCTCAGTTTAGTCATTTTAGCTTCTGGGGAGAGTTCAGGCTTGATTTGATCTAGAACCCCACTTATTTGTCTTCCTGGCAGTCCACGGTATCTGTAAAACTCTCTCCCAATGCCTCATTTCAAAGGAATCAACTCCCTTCCTGTTAGCTTTCTTCATTGTCCTACTTTCACAGCCATACACAGTAATGGGGGGAATACTAAGGCACAAATTAACCTGGTCTTGGTCACCGGCAATAGGGTTGCCGGGTCTTTGTTGCAGTGGGGGAGTCCTGGCCCCTCTCCGGGATGTCTTCAGCGCACACTGCGATGACATCATCACAGCAGGCCCGTTGGAGGCAGGACCAGTATCATTCAAGGAAAAAGCATAGAGTTTCCCCTCAAATGATAGAGCGCCCCCCCCCCCCACAATGTGCCCAGCACGATGACATCATCTCTGGGTGACCTCATCACGCTGAGCCCATCGCCGTGATCCCGGCACTTTGGGGGCAGGGTTCTCCCTGGCGGCCAGATCAGGGCTGATGGGTAAGGGGCCTGTCAAGTGGGCAAACCCCCACCCCCCGGGGAACCTGGCAACCCTGAATATGTCCTTGATTCCTTACACTTGAGAATCTTTCCTAGCTCCTACATGGCCGCCTTTCCCAATCTCCTTCTGATTTCTTGGCTGCAGTCTGTGCAACATTGGAGGGTAAGTAAGAACATTAAACAATCTTGGCGTCTTCCCCCCCCCCCCGCCCCCGATGCCTCTAGTTGTAATAAATGGTAACTTTTATGCCCTGCTCCTGAAAGACATGGCAAAAAGCAAGTGCTAAAAATGAGTAGTTTCCGTCACAATATGATGAACAACACGGGTGTGGGAGCGTGTGTAACAGTCAGTTACAACTCATCTTGTCAACAAACTGAAATCGCTGTGCCTTCCGAGGGGGGACAATTGCCATGGCAACACAGTCTAACAGATACTTCATTCTCTCCCCAACCTTTGTTCCTGTCATAAAAATCGCGGGATCTCATCTTTCTTGTGTCTAAAGATGAGAGGAAATGTTTTTACCCGGTGTTGATATCTGCTGAAAGGCTTCTGGCTCCTGAAGCCACACCTGCCCTCTTGGCAATTGCGGTAGAGAAAAGAAGCGCTGGCTAGACAGAGAAGCCATCTCACTCAGCTACTTAAACTGTACATAATGGCTTGTGAATTGTGCGCGCGGGCGCGGGGGGGGGGGGGGGGGAGATGTCCTCAGACTCCTGTGCATGTATGAGCCCTCACAAATTAGAGACAAGCCCCCCCCCCCCCCCGCCAGTCATCTTCTTATTTCCCCTGGCAAACTTATCATCTTTCAAGGGCCCAAAGCTAATAAACCCACACCTGGCTCCTCAACGCATAATTTGCTTACCGAAGCCTCTCCACGCGATGCTCTGGAGGAGGAGGGAAAAGGTTGCTTCGCCATTATTGCATTATTATTACATTCAGTTGAGATCTGTTTTTTTTTTTAAATTCTGTCTTATAACCATCGTCATATGTTTCTGTAGCAGCCTTGACGGCAGTCTGTAGGTGACTAATTGCTTGCCTAACATCCGAGGTGGAGTATTGCCTAACAGTATATTGCAACAGGCAACCTGTCTCAGCTTCGAGGTTGCCTCTTCTTCCCCTCTGCCTGACTCCCTCTCAGGGATGATTCCCATCATATGTCCTTGAGGTGGATCTCTCTTTTTGGGCAGGGAGGAGCTTTGTAGTGTGCACCCACCTAAATTCATATGTCAGTGAGCTGAGGCCTAAACAGATGTGACTCAAAAGATCCGTGATTAAGATATTCCATTTGTTTTAATTACCTATTTGATACTCCCAAATTGGCACCCTTTGAAGATCAGGGAAGCATCACTTGCTAGGCTTGCCAAGTCTGGGTTGGAAAATACCTGGAAACTTTGGGGGTGGATCCAGGAGAGGCGGGGTTTGGGGAGGGAAGGGGCCTCAGCATGGTACAATGCTACAAGGAGACCCAGTTTGGTGTAGTGGTTAAGTGTGTGGACTCTAACCTGGGGGAACTGGGTTTGATTCCCCACTCCTCCACTTGCACCTGCTGGATGACCTTGGGCAAGCCATAGTTCTCTCAGAGCTGTCCTTGAAAGAAAAGTTCTCGAAAGAGCTCTCTCAGCCCCACCTACCTCACAGGGTGTCTGTTGTGGGGAGGGGAAGGGAAAGGAATTTTAAGCTGCTCTGAGACTCCGTGTGAAGGTCGGGGTATAAATCCAAATCCTTCTTCTTATATAGTCCACCCTTCAAAACAGCCATTTTCTCCAGGGCAGCTGATCTCTGTAAAAGTGGGAGATCTCCAGGCCCCACCTGGAGGCTTGCAACTCTATCACTTGCTGACAGGGTGTCTGACCTTTTCCTGTTCTGAGATTTACAATGAAACCAGCTGGCCACACGGGGAAGACAGACTCAGGCACAGGTCTGTCTTTGTCCCTCACATGATACTTAATCGCAGCTCAGCACCTGTGCCTGTCTTTTCCCCTCACAGGATACTTAAGTGCCGCTTAGGAAGGACGTTTGAAATCATGGAAGAGGTATGGGAATCACCACGTTCAAAGTTGGCTCAACTATGAAAGAGAAGTAGGTTTAAACAGCTTCTCCCCAAAGATGTTTGGGACTGCTAGTTGTGTTTGTCATGGCCTTCAAACAGATTATCTGGGGACACAAACAATGCACTGGTAGATTAGTGGATGGCCAGGCTGCGGTGTGGCTCCCTGTCGTGTGTGTGTTGTTCAGTGATAAACCCAGGTTTCCCATCAAGGGACACGTTGGAAGGGTTGCTTCTGATGATCTTCCCCACTGCTTTTTTTGTTAACGTCAGTCCCCCCCGCCCCGCCCCCCATGTTGGGTGACTTCAGAATGGTTTGGTTGCTGGTTATCCCTGGCCCAGATGTCCGCTTAGCCTCGATGGCCTGGTGGAATATGCTCCCACAGTCCCACTCGAGATCAGGGCCCTACCTTATTACAGTTTTGCAGGGCCTGTAAAGGGGAGCTATTCCACCAGGGCTTTGGCTGAGGTGGCAAGCACCCAATAATTTTGGCCTCCCCTGCTGAAAATCGCCCCTTGAAACCTGCCCACGTTACTGACCTGTTACTACACGTTGGCTAGGCGGGTCCTCTCTTGCTGTTGTTAGACAGCAGCTTAGAATGTATTGCCAGTTAGATTTAACTCTCTTTTAACTGTTTTAACTATTATTGTTTATATGATGATTTTAAACTGTCTGGATATTTTCTACCGATGTTACCTGCCCTCTGAGCCCGCTTGCGGGAAGGGCAGGCTATAAATTGAACAAAAGAAATAAACAAAATAAAATTTAGTAGATCTCTGTGTGAGCACCAGACGATGTGGCTGGACAATCCACAATTTGCTGGCAGAAGATATGGATTTCATTTCCATCGGGGGATGCCCCTGCTATTGAACAATGGGTATATGTGGCCCAGAGTAGCCTTGGCATTAGCTAAGGGTGGGTGGTGGGAACAGCCATGTGAACTATGGTCTGTGGAAATGACTGGCTGCAGGCTGCATTCTCTCCTTCCCCCATCTGTTAATCTCCCCTCTTTCTTATCCTCCTGCAGTCTGTTTCTCTGAAGCTTGGGGCACCTGCAGCAAGGTCCTAGGCTATCCCTCCAAGCTAGGGTTGCCAGCCTCCAGGTAGGGCCTGGGAATCTCCCGCTTTTACAGCTGATCTCTAGCTGCCAGAGACCAGCTCTCCTGGAGAAAATGGCTGCTTTGAAGGGTGGACTGTATGGCATTGCTGAGGTCCCTCCCCATCCCAAATCCAAATCCCACCCTCTCCTGGCTCCACCCCCAAAGTCTCCAGGTATTTTCCAGCCAAGACCTGGCAACCCTACTCCAAGCATGTCCATAGAACTGCACAAAAAGTTGGGAGGGGACAAGGCTCAATGGTGGTGCCATTGCTTCGCATGCAAGTCCCCAGGTTCAGTCTCCACTTAGAAGGGTCAGGGGAGTTTCAGAAGGCAGCTGTGTTAGTCTGCTGTAGAATGGCAAGATTCGAATCCAGCAGCACCTTCAATACCAACAAGATTTTCGGGGTGTACATTTTCGAGAGTGAAAACTCCCTTCCATGTCTGACAGTGGGAACTTTGTCTCTCAAAAGCTTATATCCAGAAAATCTTGTTGGTCTTAAATGTGCAACTGGACTCAAATTCAAGGATCAGGTATAGGTCATGTGAAAAAATCTCAATAGGGTTGCCAGGTTACTTATGTTTTGCCGGGGGGGCGGGGAGTAAGTCCTGGTCCGGGACATTTGTGTGTGCGCCGCAATGATGACACGCAGAAGTGACACCATCATGCTAGGAACGCCGCTAGGGGGCACCCTAGTATTCAGCTTGAAATATCATACCATAGAGTTTTCAGGCTGATTGCTAGAGTGTTTCCCCCCCCCCCCCGGTGACATGCCCAGCATGATGACATCACCTCCAGGGGATGTCATCGCGCCGGGCACGTTGGCCGGATCTGGGCACTTTGGGGGCAGGGTTCCCCCCACCAGCCAGATCCGGGCCGGTGGGTCAGGGCCCTTTGAGCAGGCAAACCCCTACCCCCCTCTGGGGGACCTGGCAGCCCGAAACCTCAGCCTGAGACTTTGGAGAGCTGCTGCCAGCCTGAGCAGGCAATCCTGAACTTGACAGACCAATGGTCTGATCCAGTGCAAGGGAGCTCCATGTGTCCATGTGTTTGCACTCCTGCACAAACCAAGGTCAAGGCCATACCCTCTGATTGTTGGGGGAAAAGATTCACCCCCCCACCCCCCAGCAACGAAATGGTGCTCCTTCCCAGTTTGACTATCAGAAGTGCTTAGGGTCTTGGGTGGAGATGGGTACTTCTTCATAATTATTGCAATCTGTATCTCTGTCACTATCAACTAGTTGGCCTAAATGAGTTGGACGTGATTATCCTCAGGTGGATTTATTAGCCTCGGAGGTCAGTAATATAAGCCAAAGAGCATTCAAAATGAGGTTCTTAACCTTTCAAGAGTGCACCCATTCAATTTCTGCAACACATTTAACTGAGCTATTTTGTGCCTATTGGGTAGGAACTACTGGGGCCATTAACCTGCACCACGTGAATAGCTTTCAACAAATAAAATGATTAATTTCAGCCTTCCGTTTTTGGTGCCTGTGGGAAACAGGTCACTATTTATTTCTATTTCGTAGAATTGTTCTCTGCCATGACTACGTGTTGCAAAGCTGAATTTTCCCACTGTTTATGTTATTAGGCTTTCTAGAAAGCCAGGCATGTGGAACTGGCAGAAACCTGAAAACTATTTTGGGGGTAGCTTAGTCTACTTGAAATCAGTTTTGGAACAGAGGCATGTGTCGTACTTGATGTTTTTCCTCCATGAAAGTAAATCTGTGTAATCAAAATGTCAGGGAATGTCAGCCCATTTTTGTCTCATCTTCCCTCCAAAGAGCTCAAAGCACCATATATGATTCTGTGTTCTCCACCATACCCTGATAACAATCCTGTGAAGTTGGGTAGATGGAGAGAGCATCAAGTGGTCTGAGGTTAGGCATGGCAGTGTGGGTATTTGTGATCTCCCAGATCCTGGTCTGACCCTTCAAACCACTACAGTACACTGATGCTCCAGACAAGGTGTCATCTGGTGGTTGAAAAGTGTGAGCTGGGAATCACTAAGCTCACATTTGGCTTAACCATGGACTTGCTGTCTGAGGTTCAGAAAGCTCACGTCTGTATGCTTCGACTTCCCCTCCCTTTCTGTCTTCCATACTGGTAAATACTCGCCTCCCTTACAGACTGGTTCTAAGAATTAAGGAGGTCTTGTGACAGAATGGTCCCATGGACTCTCCATTTTCAGAGGTAGTGAAGCTCTGAATGCTAGTTGCTAGGGAGCAATAACAGGGGAGACTTTGGCCTCCATGCTGTGCTTCTAAGCCTTTCAGGCACACCTGGCTGGCCATTGTGAGAAACAGAATACTGGACTACATGGACCATTGGTTTGATCCAGCAGGACTCTTATTACACTGTTATGTATGTATAGTGATTTGAACTTGCATACATACATACAGGTAAAGGTAAAGGTTTCCCTTGCTCAAAAGCCAATTGAATCCGACTCTAGGGGGCGGTGCTTATCTCCATATCCAGCGGTGTCCGAAGACTACTCCATGGTCATGTGGCCAGCGTGACTAAATGCCGAGGCACACAGAATGCTGTTACCTTCCCACTGAAGCGGTACTTATTGATCTACTTGAAATGTCTTGCTTTCTAACTGCTAGGCTGGCAGGAGCTGGGACCAGAGATGGGAGCTCACTCTGCCATATGGCACTTGGGTCTCAAACTGGCGACCTACTGACCTTCTGGTCTGCAGCTCAGCATCTTACATACATAGATATGTGTGTGTGTGTGTGTGTGTGTGTGTGTGTGTATGTATGTATGTATGTGTATATATATATATATATATATATATATATATATATATATATATATATATATATATTCTGCTACTTAATCATTATTATTATAATTTTGTGCCCACTTACATTCCATTATTCCTCCAGGGAGTTCATAATTTCCCCTGCCTTATTTTTGCAATAAGCCTGTGAAGCAGCTTAGGTGGAGATGTAGGGTTAGATCCAGCTTACTTTCCTGCTGGTGAAAAAGAGACAAGGGACTCCCCTTTGACCACTGAAAAGGTCATGCTGGGAATCATAAGAACTGCATAGACAAAAAGGCCCGTGTGTTGGGGGCTGTAGGAAGGAGGGGAGTTGGGAGAGAGAGTGCAGAAAAGCTGGTGGGGTTCAACCCACAGTGATGTACCTGAAAGTTAGCCAGTGCGCTCCATTGCTCCTCAGGAGTTTGAACTGTAGTCTCCACATCCAAAGGGGTGCCTTGTGCTCATACTGGTTGTATTTCGTTATTAGCCAATGGACTGACTTTCTGACTTTTCTGTTCATGGGCCAGAAGTTGGGTCTTCTCACTTGAGGCTAAGAACCGGCTAGATGGCAGAGCTTCCTCTGAAATATCTTTCTGCACTGTCAAAAAAGACATGTTGTCCCAGTAACTTGTCATTGCCTTCTGGCTGTCTGCATCGCAAATGTGGCCACACAGTGCTATATAGTTCTGTAAAGCTGTTTTCTGTATCCTCCTATCTGCCCAGACCTTTCTGGGTCTCCCAGCTGACCTGTGTGCCCTTTGGCTTGCTTGTGGTGTCCTGAATGGCAGTGTTCCTGCTAGGGTTCCCAGGTCCCACGGTTTGGCAAGGGTTGCCCAGTTTGGAGGGGCTCCTTCCTGCCCGCCACCCAGCTATCAGGTGGGGAGAAGCCCTACCCCAAGAGCTGCCATCTGGCCTCCTCCCCACCTCTTCCCTGCTGGAGAGAGGTGGGGGCCGCATGCCTGCACTCTAAGCCCTGAATTCGGGGCATGGAATGCAAGTGCACGCGGCCCCTCCCCCCTCCCCGGCAGCATTTAAAGGATGCCTTTAAACGCTGCTAGGGAGAGGGGGGAGTGATGCTCCCCAGTGTGATGACATCATCACATCAGGGATGCCTCTTTGCGACATCATCACATTAGGGATGCCCCACCCCCTCCAGTAATGCCCCCCAAAGTCCCCCGCTGACGACTTTGAGGGGACCCGGCAACCCTAATTCCTGCTATGTCCCCAGTTCCTCCCTTCTTGGTATCCAAGGACCCACCACTGCAGAGGCTTAAACAGGCGCACAATTTTTGTACTCAATTATGCTACTCCGACTCGTGGACCAGATTGCTGTGCAGACAGATTCCCAACTTCTGTACATATTGGAATTTAGACACAGCAGAAATGGTAGTCAATGGTATTAAAAAGGCTCGGCGGTAAAACCTATCATTAAAATGCTCTTTTCTCCAGAGAAATAAGGTCAGTCAAGGGGAAAAAAAACATCTAGTAGATTGTATATATTAGCTAGTAAGAAGACTGTGGGAAAAATTAAAATCCTTTTTTTTTTTAAGCTATGAACTGGATGCAAGTCCCTTTGGTGAATTTATTACGTTGTTCAAACACTTTTGGTGCTCATTCTGGGAGGAAGTTTTTGGGGGAAAGGAAAAATACATTTAAATAAAAATGACTTGTGCTACATCTGAGGTTCTGTTTTAACGATGTCAGTATATATCGAAGTTTAGGCAGAACTTGCTGTAACTAAAAGGAATACGATATGATCGTAGACACCAGATTTCATTATTGCTGATTTGCTGTATTTTTATGAGTTAGTTATTTTATGAGATTGTTTTATATTGCCTTGAGTGGGTTGCAGATAGAAAAACTGTAAACAGCTACTATTAAGTGGTTTGTGTCTCCTCCCCGCCATCAAGTTACAGCTGACTTATGGTGAAACCAGGGGTCATTTCGTAGAAAAAGAGGTGCTGGAGCTCATTAGCATAACTTATTTGCATATGCCACACCCCCTGACATCACCAGAAGTATGTCAGAAGGTGTGTGTGTGTGTGTGAGAGAGAGAAAGCAAGCAAGCAAGCAAGCAAGCAAGCTAGCTGGCAGAAAGGGGACTGCTACTAATCCAGGCCTCAGAAATACCACTATTCTGGGAGGATAGCTTCAGAAGGCTGGTTGGAGGAACAAGGACCTTTCCAGGGGACGGGGTCATTTTGCTGCAGCCATGACGCAAGCAGGCATTCCCCCACCGGGAATCAAGGCCAGGCCTTGTATCCCATTATCTGAACATAAATCCTTGGACCTAGGCTAGGAAAAAGTGCAGAAAAGAGAAACTAGAATGGTAAAAGGGTCTGAACACTTTCCCTGTGCTGAAAGGTTAAAGCTCTTGGGGCTCTTTAGCTAGGAGAAACGATGGCTGAGGGGTGACATGATCGAGGTTTACAGGATTATGCATGGGATAGAGCGGGTAGAGAAAGAAGTCCTTTTCTTCCTTTCTCACAATACAGGAACTCATGGGCACTTGATGGAATTGCTGAGCAGTCGGGTTAGAACAGATAAAAGGAAGTACTTCCTCCCCCAAAGAGTGATTAGCACATGGAATTGACTGCCACAGGAGGAGGTGGCGGCTATAAGCATGGACAGCTTCAAGAGGGAATTGGATAAACATATGGAGCAGAGGTCCATCAGTGGCTATTAGCCACAAAGTATAGATAGGAACTCTCAGTCTGGGGCAAGTGATGCTCTGCACTTTTGGTGCTTGGGGGGGAGGGACAGTGGGAGGGCTTCTAGTGTCCTGGGCCCACTGGTGGACCTCCTGATGGCACCTGGTATTTTTGGCCACTGTATGATAGAGTGTTGGACTGCATGGGCCACTGGCCTGATCCAACATTGGCTTCTCTTATGTTCCTATGTTCTTATGAATTCGGAGTCACAAATAATGCAATTTCTCCCAAAGGCCCAGCTTAATATTTCATTCTTTATCCAGAGCATGGCTATGCAAGGAAAAAAGGGAGCTTTGACTCAAAAGCTTATACCCCGAAAATCTTGTTGGTCTCTATGGTGCTACTGGACTTGACTCTAGCTGTTCTTCACAATAACTGTTTTTCTTGTGCATGTCAGGTTCAACACCTTCTGCAAGTCTATGTGCCAAGTGTGTAATAGGGAAGCTTCTTCTGTTACAGTGTATATAATCCATGCCACCATCTGTTTGCTCTCCAAGGCCCTCCAGTTACCTTGGATAGGGACGCCAGGTCATGGTGGGCTAATAGTGGTGGGATCATTGCTGACTTGGGATCCTGTTGGTCAGAAGACCATCTGATGCTTGGTCTGAGAGAGAGGAAATCTGTGGGCTACCTAAAGAAGAGGAGCTTGCTGCATAATACAGTCCCTGAGGCTATGCATCTAGACTCAACAAGCAAAGAATTAGAGGCCACAGTTCTACCGTTAATGCTAACTGAACATGGCTCCTCATTCCCTGGTGAGCTTCTGAGAGAAAGAGAGTTTTCAGACTGGGAAGCTGCTTAGCAACATCAGAAAGGACTCTTTTGAGCTGAGCTCTGCCATTAGAAATCCCTGCAACCTCTCTGCTTAGTAGTGGGCCTTTGGCACCCAGCAGGTACCTTCACTGTCCAGAAGCTCAGCTGAGCTTGGAACACTGTCCATATAATGATCATCTTGGTTGTGAGTTCTCCTGGGTCCTGGAACGCATCTGTCTTTTCCTGATATTTATTTCATTTAGAAAGTTCTTATGCTGCCTCTCCTGCTGAAGGCAGCTCACAAACCATACAGAAAAATCCTTAAAAAAACAGCAACGTAGGAATGCTTGATAATAAAACAGCCCGGGGTCATAAAAGCAGCATCCAACCCCTTACAATGATACTCACAAAATATTTGGAAGCTAAAAATGATTGAATTTCACAGAAAAGCCTAGGTGGAGAGAAATGGTGATTTGGCTGGATGCCTAAGGGACATTAAGATTCCAAGCCAGCCTCAAGGGGGAAGGGCATTCCAAAGGTAAGGTGTTACTACTAGTCACCACCCACCTTGCCTCTGCAAGTTGGGGAACAGCAGACGGGGTTTGGGAGAGGATCTGAGCAGGTTGGGAGGTGGCCTTCAAGTTTCATGTCTTCCAGGCCATTAAGGAGCATGAAGGTAAGAACCAGAATGCTAAGTTGTGTCCAGAAACAGGCATGTCAGAGAAAACCTTTCATCCCAGGTATGTATCAGCTTGGTACTTGCTCACTAGAGGTGGATGACTCCTGCTCCAGCTGAGTCCCACCCAAATCTTAGTCCATGCCCTGCGGGACCTTGACCTGACAAGCAGAGGACAACTATTCTGATCGCACTGGTCACAGATGATGTTGTGCAGCCTGAATACACAAACCTGAATCCAGGGATCTGCCTCATATGGAGTCAGACCACTGGCCTCTAAAGATCAGCACTGTCTACTCTGATAAGGTCTTAAGCAAAGGTCCTTCGCATCACCGACTGCCTGATGTCTTTACCTGAAGGTGGCAGGGGTTGAACCTGGGACCTTCTGCTGGCAAAGTAGGTGCTCTACCACTGAGCCACTGCCCCACCTCATGTGGTTCTGGGCAGCTCCATGCTGCTAGACCAGTCTATGGTTATTGAAGCACTGGGCTATGAAACTCAAAAATCCTGGAATGATGCCATATAGCATCACTAAGCAAGTCTGAGGATGAGCATAACCAAGAGCAGCCACACATCCATAGACTTTGCTTCTCTCCTGTTGTTCAGTTTACTTTTTGTTAGGATTCTTCTTCTAGATCAAATCAAGCCTGAACTCTCCCTAGAAGCTAAAAGGACTAAACCTGAGACTATTGTACATTGATCATATTATGAGAAGACAAGTGCCACTGGAAAGTACAATAATGCTAGGAAAAGTTGAGGGCCTCAGGAAAAGAGGAAGGCCCAAGATGAGATGGTTTGGCTCAGTCAAGGAACCCATGGCCCGCAATTTGCAAGACCTGAGCAAGGCTGTTAATGATGGGGCATTTTGTAGGTTGTTAATTCATAGGGTCATCATAAGTCAAAAGCAACTTGACAGCACTTCTCTCTCTCTCTCTCTCTCTCTCTCTCTCTCTCACACACACACACACACACACACACACACACACACACACACACACACACTTCTTCTCCTTGAGACACATTGAAATTGTCCATAAATGTATCTGCCATAACTTTCCCAGGTATTTCTATGGAACTCCCACTGAAATGCCCAACAGTCATGCTTTTTAAATTTTATATGGGGGTCACAGCTCGTTGGAACTTTTGCCGATAAGCTTCCCAACAGATCACATCCTGCACCATTTGTGTTAGCGCTTGTCATACTTCCTGGTCTCTGTCTTCACCCGCAGATGGGTTGGCTGAAACCAACTGACACAAACGCAGAAGAAGAAACAGTTCTATTTTTTCCCCACCCTAGAAAAATGTTTGTTTTGTATATTCCACGGCTGTTGCCCCCGGAATACAGGAATGGAAAACAAAGCCTCAAAGAACCTTGTGGAATTTGATATCCTCAGAGCAATAAAGAGAAGGTAATAAAAGTCCATGTTTTGAGAAACCTTTAACATCCGAGGCCTCAAAAGCGGAGGCTGGTTTTCGGTTAACAATCCAAGGAAATTATGAGCTGGACAAAAATCAAGAGGACCATTGAGCCTGAAGAAAAGGTCACTACCTTGTTTTGTGAGGTTATGGGGAGTAATGTAGCAAGGAACAGAATCTGAAATAGCTTTGGCAGGGTCTAATGAAAGACAGGATATCACAGGAAGAACAAGTCATGGACCTATTGATTTTTTTTTAGCCCCAGCTCTCTAAAGGTTTATTGAGAATTAATCTTAGCATCTCAGTCATTTTTTACGAAGTGCAAATAATTCTGCATTGAAAAACATTATACAAGTGGGAAGGAGTGACTAACTGGATAAACTGTCCCCTGGTTCTGCTTGTAAGTTTGGTAACGGTCAAAGGAAAGTTCCATTTAAGTCAAGGCAAGTCCCATTGAAGTCACCAGAACAGATGAGCACATCTCTTCCAGTGAAATAAAACAGACTTGAAACCTTTGCTTCAGCTGGATCATATCCATTGTTAGGACAGAGATTTGCAAGGAAGCTTGTCTGAGTCCTCCAGAGGTCTGGTCTTACTGTGTTGCAATGAAAGTGCTCCATAGGGCATTGGACATTCCTGGAATCTTGCCTTCAGCTTCTGGGTATGGACTGTTTGGAAGCCAGGAATCCCTTTAAACAGTGCACACATTTAATATATTGCTTGAGGTCTAGTCTAAACGGGATGCCAGCGGTTTGCAATGTTGTATGAGTGTGTTCGATTTCCCTGCCTGAATTGCACTTAAATATAGCCAAGTTGCTTTTTTTTTGAGGTGGGACTCTTGAGGATGTCAAGCTTTTTTTTTTATCAACCATCCCAAGAGTCACCATGTCATTATGGGATCCGCAGTGTTAAATGGAAGTGGTTCTACAGAGTGCCACGTTAAGCAGTTCTGCCTTGCATGGGTTCAGTAATTTTAACTTGGTGGGTGCCTTCCTGACAGTGTTTTCCATAAGATGGGTGTGGCCATGAGAGCACATGGGTGTGGGCAGCAGTTGTCCACATCTACCTACAGGAGGGCACAATTGCCAGACTGTGGTCAGAGAAGACCCTTAGGAATACCCTTCTGGACCCTCACAAATGGAGATACGACAATTTATTTATTTATTTATTTGCACTTTTATCCTGCCCTTCCAGCGAACCGGCTCAGGTCATTGTCCTTGGCAATGGATGAGTTGGATCCCCCACAATCTGTTCCACTAATGGTGACATCTTTCTTTGCTGCCACTAGTGGAATGGATCTGAGTGCTGCAACCCAGTGTTTGGAGAGACACTGTCTTGGTCTGTGAAGGTTGAATTTTGCTAGTGCATGCCTTTAAAAAAATACTTTTTAAGTCTGTTTTTTCCATGCGTGGTAGGTTATGGTCTTAAAACACTGCCTTTTAGAGGGAGGTTCAGGTTTTGAATGAGGTGTCTACAACATGATGAACACTACCTTTTTAAGGCTGGAAGGGTATGGTTGCCTCCTAGTGGTAGCCAGAGACCTTCTGAGGTTACAACTGATCTCCGGGCAACACAGCTCAATTCACCTGGAGAAAATGGCTGCATTGGAAGGAGGACTTTATGGCATTATACCCCATTGAGGTTTCTCCCCTCCCCAAACCCTGCCCTCCTCAGACTCTCCCCCCCCCCCCAAAATCTCCAGCTGTTTCCCAACTTGGAGCTGGCAACCCTATGAATGGGTGACATTATCATGACATTATCATCACTACCAGTCATTGATAGGTCTACCCTCTTTTATTCCCATGGATAGCCATGTTAGTTTAGTGGTGCAGGCAACACTGCAGAATTTGACTAAAACTCTATGGAGTGCTGGAACACCATTGGCACTGCAGTACTGGTAATGACCTCCCCATCCTCCCAATTTTTCTCTCACCACCCAGCTGAACAACCGTGGGAAAGGCCAGCAGGGACACTCTCTGCTTTGTGCAGCTGATGAAGCCAGTATTGACTCAATGCTGAAATAATGTGGTTAGTCCTTAAACAGCTGCTGAAATCTGGTTTCATTTTCCTCCTGTCTAGAAGAGGTATGCAGTTGTGATGTCTAATAGCTAACTTTGTTCAGTCTTGTGCAGATGTGGACCTGGTTAGAAACCTGGATGGTTGGTTTCATGTAGAGGCAGTTTATAAGACTTAAAATATACCATATTTTTCGCTCCATAAGACGCCCCTGACCATAAGACGCACCTAGCTCTGCTCGGTGCTGTGGCTTGGGAAAGGTGAGGGGGGTTTAAGACGCACACGCTTTTCCCCCCACTTTTTTTTTGGGAGAAAAAGTGAGTCTTATGGAGCAAAAAATACGGTAATTAATACATTGAATTCTTTTTTTTAAAGCCATCTAAGCTATCCATTACTAATGCACTTCTAAATTGGCCATCAAGAAACGCAGCAAGTTATCTTATTTGAATCTGACAGCTAATGCTTGTTAAACTGCTGACCTAAAAAAACATGCTTTTATTAATTATGCACTCAGTGTTCAGTAAATATCTTCTAATTTTAAACAATTTCAAGAGTAGTATGTTTTGGTATTTAAGAGCCATATAATTACCCTAGTAAGTTACAGTGCTGTTAAAACCAGGGCAGTAATTTTCAATCCAATTAGATAAAACCTGTTCACTTTGTTACTGGGCATTAATTCCATATCTTTCGTTTGAGCAGAATTTGCAAAAGAAATGTTCTAAATTTGCCGGAGCATTGCACTAATGTATATTGTAATTTTTGTAGTGTATTTCACCTAAAGAGCTTGCATCATTTTTTTGTGGATAGCAAAGTTATTGTCTCACTGTGAAAAGAGCCACTTTACTCTTAAAAGGGTAATGCCACTGCTTTTATACTCCCATCATTCAACTAAATCACCTATTGATCTAATACAAGTCAGTGGCAACAATGAAAGCTGTATTATTGAGTAAATCAAGTTCACTATTCCTGATTCAGCTCAGGCCTAGTCGATACAACCAGCAAGTGGGATTTTCCTCCCAGATTGTAAGGGGACTGCATGGGGAAGGGTTGCCTGCTCTGTGTTGGGAAATTCCTGGAGATTTGGGGGTGGCGGAGTCTGGGGAAAGCAAAGTTTGGGGAAGGGTGGGACTTCAGCAGGGTATAATGCCATGGAGTCCTTCCTCCCAAGCAGCCATTTTCTCCTGGGGAACTGATCTCTGTTGTCTGAAGTTGAAATTCCAGGGAATCTCCAGACCCCGTCTGGAGGCTGGTAACCCTAGGGAAGACAGTAGGTTTGAATGGGGAGATAATTTCTTTCGCAGAGACAACTAGTTTGTAAGGGAGAAAGACTTAGCCTAGTCTTCTTGTTTTCTGAAAGTTCTGGAAGGTTTGTTTGTCTGCAGGGGGATTCAGACATTTGGTGCCCCCTCTGGAGAGGGATAACGTTAAGGAGAATTTTCCCTACTTGTGTCTGCCGACTTGTGTGCACTGGTCACAACTGTTGGGTTGGTACAGTTAGTCCAGTACCCACTAGTCGGCAGAATGCTTCAATCAAAGCTACACACGCAGGAGCGTCTTTGTACCAGGTCACCCAGCTTACAAAGCTGCAGAGAGCCACTTTTCTAGTTTAAGACTAATGCGAGTCACTTTATTCTAGAGCTAAAATTTAGATAGGGAAGCTCAGAGATAGGATAGTGTTCTAGTCTGAGAAGCCACCTGTGTCATGGCGCCAAAATGAGGTCAGCGTGTCCTCCTCCTTGGTGAATGCAGGGAGAAGAGAATTGTGGGAGGGGATGAACTGGAAGGAAGGAAGTTTTCCATGAGAATACAATCTACATAGCAAAGGGACAGTGGCAGAAGAGTCAACACAGGAAGGAAGCTTGGTGTTTGCCCTCTCTAGCTGTCTGATTCTGTTGCCACATAGACTGGAGGCTGAGGCATGGGACAGCATTCCAGGCCTTCACTTCCAGCAATAACTGGTGATGCTTAACAGAAAACAGAAACATAGATCTGGAAGGAATCCCAAGGGTCTGGAAGGAATCCCAAGGGTCTGGAAGGAATCCCAAGGGTCATCTAGTCCAACCCCCTGCACAATGCAGGAAATTCACAGCTACCCCCTCCACTCCCCCAGTGACCTCTGCTCTATGTCCAGAAGCTGCCAAATAACTCTGGGTATTAATGTAAATCTGTCAGTCTAATGTAGGGTTGCCAGACCTCTCCAGTGGAGGTGGGGGGCCCCCTGCCGCCAGGCCCTGATGCCTTAATAGTCAGCTGGCTGGTGGGGGGACTTACCAGTAGAAAGAAAAAAAGCCAAGACCATGATGCCAGTGATGTCATCATGCTAGTGACTTCCAGGAGACGCTCTGGTACTTGGGCAAAAACTCTATGGTAGAAGCTGGTTTTACCATAGAGTTTTTGCCCTAGTACCAGAGCTTCACCCAGAAATCGCTGGCATGATGATATTTCCTGTGTGATGCTGGCAATGTGGCCTGGGCTTTTCTCTTTCTCTTGGTAAGTCTCCCCATCCCCTGCTGGTTGCAAAGAGGGACCTGGCAACCTTAGGTCAAATCTACATTTGACTTTCCCGCTGGAATCATTCTAGTTTAAAAAAAAACCCCGTCTATACCTGTTTCTAGTTTCAAATCATACTTGTTCCAGTTTAAAAATCACTGTCTACATTCATTAATTGCCCTCTTTTGGTCAAGCTAGCATTACACTGCTTTAAACAGATCCTGTTACTTACTGCTCTTCAGACCCAGGGGAAAAAAACAGTGAAAATTGAAACCAGTGTGAAATGAGTGTAGGAAAAGACAGCAGTCAAACTACTTCAGAGGGGAGGTGTAGATTCGGCCTTAGGTCAAATTTACATCTGACTTTCCTGCTGGGATCATTCTAGTTTTTTTTTTAAAAAAAGTCTATACGTGTTTCTAGTTTCAAACCATACTTGTTCTAGTTTAAAAATTACTGTTTACCTTCGTTAATTGCCCTCCTGTGGTCAAGCTAGCATTACACTGCTTTAAACAGATCCTGTTGCTTAGTACTCTTCAGACCCAGGGAGTGAAATTTGAAACCAGCATGAAATGAGCTTGGGAAAAGACAGCAGTCAAACTACTTCAGAGGGGAGGTGTAAATTGGGCCTAGTCTAATGCTTCGGGGTGGGGGGGGGTAACCTCTCCCGGAGGATTTCACTCTTGACCATCTTGGTCAATAGGTATGTACATTTTTATACATTAAGGCAACCTTCTTAATGATAGGGACATCTAAAGATCATTAGCGCACTACGTAGTTGGGAATGAGCAGTGCTTGTGATCCAGCCAAGGGTATTCTTCTTGAAATGAAACTGAATGGTTGTATTCTGGTTTGGCTCTTTTTAAACTACCCTGTGCTTGTAAAAAAACCCAAACCCCACTGTGCTACTCTGATAGTGGGATCAAAGACACTCCAATCATCGTTCAGGCAAAATTACAAAAAAAAAATGTAAAACAGTTAAAGATAATTACTTGCATTACAAAGTGTATTATTGTACAGGGTGAGTCCTGGAGATCTGATATGAACCTTGCTGTTAATGCTAATGAGGGGAGAGGTTTTCGGTCTGGCCCATGTTAATTCTTTCCACTGGAGGGAAGACCCCCCTCTCCGAGTTACATACTAATACTGAATGTTTCACTGCTGCATTGATCTAAAGTAGTTGAGAATTTTGACCACACTAATGTCATGTAAACCCTTAATATTGTCAATGTTTATCACCTCCTCCCCGTTCATTGGAGCCAAACTCTGTCTGCATTCAGTTTCCTTTCAGGCAGAGGAGGTTTGAAAGATCACAGGACAAGTAATTATATGGTGTGCTATAATATTATGAGTATGAAGTGTTCATAATTGGGGAGGTAGTCTACATTTTTTTTTAGAACCCCCCCCCCCCCCCTCTGTGGTGCAAAAATTATGGCCATGGTGGTTGAAGATTGTGTTAACTAATACATTTGTTAATGGCTGGACAGATGGTGTCTGCAAAAAAGCTGGAAACATTCTGTGGTGCCTACAATGATGGCCTTGAAGACCAAGCTAATGGATGGCTTCAAAAGGGAATTAGATTAACATATGGAGCAGAGGTCCATCAGTGGCTATTAGCCACAAGGTCTAGATACAGGGTTGCCAAGTCTGTATTACTCACCGGCGGGGGGGAGTCCTCTGTCCACTGGGAGCTTCCTCGGCGCGCGTGCCCAGTGACTTTACCAAAAGTGACGTCAGCACTTTGGGGGCATTGCCAGGGTGACGCTCTGGCAATCGCCCCAAAACTCTATGGTATCATAGAGTTTTGGGGCGATTGCCAGAGCGTCGCCTTGGCAACACCCCCAGTGTGATGACATCACTTCCAGGTGATGTCATTACATTGGAGAAGTCATCCTGGCTGGATGACTTCAGGGTTGGGGTTCCCCTCGCCAGCCGAATGCTGGCCGGCGGATCGGGAACCCCTGTAGTGGGGGATCCCCCACCACCCGGGCTGACTTGGCAGCCCTATCTAGATAGGAACTCTCAGTCTAGGGCAAGTGATGCTCTGTATTCTTGGTGCTTGAGGGGGGGCAACAGTGGGAGGGCTTCTAGTGTCCTGGCCCCACTGATGGACCTCCTGATGGCAGCTTGTACTTTTGGCCACTGTATGACAGAGTGTTGGACTGGATGGGCCATTGGCCTGATCCAACATTGGCTTCTCTTATGTTCTTATACAATCATATGTGTCTTAAGGATGACAGGCAGGAAAGCAATAAATGCATCAGAAAAGTCAATTTGTTCAATGCGCGGGAATGCAGTATTTCAAGCACACATCAACACTTCCATAATTTTTGTGCTGTAATGCTAGCTTTATAATATTTTAATGTTAATATGGTAATGGCTAGAAAAAATAAAATCATAACCCTGGAGATGTGAAGGCCAGGAAAACAGTGAGGAAAATATAGGCCAGGAAGGGGTTTTTCCCTCCTTCCCAATGACTTGTCATTATTTTCCAACAGAAAATTTACAATTGCTTCTTTTGAAATACTTTCTCTCTTGGAATGACAAGTGCAGTGTTTTGTGACAAGGTAAATTTATGGCAGATACGCTTCAAGCTGCCATTTTACACTCTCTGATTGCTTTCTAATAGTTACACAAGTGTGTAATAACAGGGTAGGACAATTTGTAATCTTGGAAAGTGACAGTGGGATGGAGGAATTGTGTGCGCAACCCCCGAGAAGCCATGCATCTCTCGAAGCACTTGCCACTCTTTTTCAAACTGTTGTCTGTTCCCACCTGTATTTGTAGATGATCATTTTCTGAGCTTTTCCCAAATACAAGTTTCTTCTGTCTCTGGATAACGCTGGAGATGGAGAAGAGGGGAGATTGTTTCGGGTCTAGATAAGAAAACTTACTGGTTTTCATTATCATATTCAGGGGCTGAGTTCTCATTAGGGTTGCCAACCTCCGGGTGGCACCTGGCAATCGCCCACTATTACACTTGATCTCATAGAATCATAGAATCACAGAGTTGGAAGGGGCCATACCGGGCATCTAGTCCAACCCCCAGCTCAATGCAGGATCAGCCTAGAGCGTCCCTGACAAGTGTTTGTCCAGCCGCTGCTTAAAGATTGCCAGTGAGGGGGAGCTCACCACCTCCCTAGGCAGCTGATTCCACTGTTGCACAACTCTTACCGTAAAAAAGTTTTTCCTAATATCCAGCCGGCATCTTCCCACCCTTAATTTAAACCCATTCTTGCGAGTCCTATCCTCTGTTGCCAACAGGAACAGCTCCCTGCCCTCCACTAAGGGACAGCCCTTCAAAGACTTCAAGAGAGCCATCGTGTCCCCCCTCAGCCTTCTCTTCTCCAGACTGAACATTTCTAAGTCCCTCAGCCTTTCCTCATAGGGTTTGGTGATAGGACCAAGATCAGTTCCCCTGGAGAAAATGACTGCTTTGGAAAGTGGGCTCTATGGAATTATACCCTGCTGAGGTCCCTTTCCTCTCTAAACCCCTCCTTCCCCTGGTTCCACCCCAAATCGCCAGGTATTTCCCAGCCCAGAGCTGGCAACCCTAGTTCTTGCTCAGGAAGAAGGTAGGCCCACAGAAATTATCTCAGGCCACCACTATCTATGCATCATAATCCATTCTAGTACGATGTGCACTCCTCAACATACATAATCTTTTGATAGAAACTGAAATTTATATTTATATTATATATTATATTATATATTAAATTTATATTCTGTTATATTCAACAATGCTTTCTCTAAGCTAGGCTTGCCAGCATTCCAGGTGGGGCCTGGGGATCTTCTGCTTTTACAACTGATCTCCAACTGACAGAGATCAGCTCCCCTGGAGAAAATGGCTGCTTTGAAGGGTGGACTCCATGGCATTGTACCATGCTGAGGCTCCTCCCCTCCCCAAACCCCACCTTCTCCTGGCTCCACCCCCAAAGTCCCCAGGTATTTTCCAACCTGGACTTGGCAACCCTACTGTAAGTTGTGGAGTCTTGTGTGCAAAAACTCTAGTTTGTGAGCTACTGGCATGAAAGTTGTGAGGGAGCGATTTGACTACTGCATAAATTAGTTTGCTCTGGAGCCATCCTTCCTGAGCTAAGACAAAAATGTGTGAGCCAGAGGCTAAAAAACTGTGGAGCTAGCTCACACTAACTCAGCTTAGAGGGAACACTAATCCCCAATACAGGATTTCCAGCCCTCCCCCCCAATTTTACCAGCTAGCAAAAACTAAAACATCCTTAGGTATCTTAGGGGGCCTGCATGTATGTATGCACTTCTAATACTTCTGGATTCAAATAGGAATCTCTTTGCTTTTCATTTGAGTTAAAAGCTGATGGTTCTCTAAAAGAAGAATCCCTTGTGATCCTAACTAAACAGGGCCTTGCCTTAAAGTGGGGTTGCCAGCTCCATGTTGGGAAATACGAGGAGATTTGGGGGCTCGACCTTGGGGAGGCAGGGTCTGGGGAGGGAAAGGACCTCAGCAGGGTATAGTGCCATAGAGTCCTCTCTCCAAATTAGCCATTTTCTCCAGACACACTGATTTTGATCATAAGAACCTAAGAGAAGCCAATGCTGGATCAGGCCAATGGCCCATCCAGTCCAACACTCTCTCACACAGTGGCCAGAAACACCAGGTGCCATCAGGAGGTCCACTAGCGGGGCCAGGACTCTAGAAACCCTCTAGAGCTCAGTTGTAAGAATGGGAAATCAGGTGCCACCTGGAGGCTGACAACCCTACCTTAAAGGTACAGGTGTGGAAGACCAAATCTACTGGTTTTACAGATCTAGTTGTGGCATTGGCTGAGACCTTCTTAATTTGGTTTCCTTTGAAGATGTTTACTTCCAAAGGAAAGTCTTTTGGGGACTCTGTCCTTTGGAGCAACTTACATTTAAACCTATCTTTTCAAAAAAAAAAATCCCAAGAACACAAACGCTGGAAGTGAAGAACCACTGCTCTTGGTGTTTTGTGCAGACTTTAACTACTCCTTAAACAAAATGGTAGATCTGTCTCCTTAAATGTTTGCATTTCCAAAATATTTTTTTAGGGCACTGAAATAACCGAGGGCACTGTCCAGCCCAAGTTAAGCACTGAAGAGCCTCTTGATATTAGTAGCAGAGTTAACCATGCGATTCAGTCGGTCAAATTAATTTCAGTAGATTTAATCATTTGTCTGACTCTACTATTGGGGCTGCCCTTGTCCCAAATCTGGAAGCTGCAGCTGGTGCAGAATGCAGCAACCAGGTTGTTGTTGTGTGTCCCCATGCGGGAGCACAGCCAACCTGCGCTAAAAGCACTGCACTGGCTGCCTACAGCTTACTGAATTTGGTTCAAGGTGCTGGTTCTTACCTTTAAAGCCCTATATGGTAAGGGACCTACTTACCTAAGGGACCCCGCCTTTCCCCATATGTTCCCCAGGGAGCACCGAGATTGGGGTCTCAAAATCATCTGGCCTTTCCTTTTTTTTTTTTTTTTTGAATTTGTTAAATGATGATACATGTAAAGACAAGGTTACAATATAATACTATCAATGACAGAATTCCATTAATTAAGCATGAAACCTAGTGTTTAGCTTGTACTATGAGTGTTATATCCAGGGGTCCTTTCGTAAAAAAAGAGGTGCAGGAGCTCATTAGCATACCTCATTAGCATACCTCATTAGCATATGCCACATCCCCTGACATCACCAGAAGTGTGTCAGAAAGGGAATGTCAGTTTCAGCCCCATTATATCCTATGGGCCATTGAAATCAATGGCAAAAACTCATAGGGTATATGAGGGGCTGGAGGAAAGGAGGTTTGAGGGAGAGGCTCTAAACTTGCAGGGTAGCTGCTGGGGCCTCTCCTCGAAATACCCACTAAGTTTCAAGAAGATTGGACCACGGGGTCCAATTCTATGGTCCCCCAAACAGATTATCCCATCCCCTCCATTGTTCTCTATAGTGGGAAAAGATGTTAACTTTTTTCCTACCGTAGAGAACAATGGAGGGAATGGGGGCAACCTGTTTGGGGGCCTGTAGAATTGGACCCCCTGGTCTAATCTTCTTGAAACTTGGTGGGTATTTTGAGGAGAGGCCCCAGCAGCTACCCTGCAAGTTTGGAGCCTCTCCCTCAAACCCCCTCCCCTCCAGTGGCTTTTAAAGTTGCCACTGAAATTCGGTGGCGAGCTGAATCAGATTAGAGAATCTGATTCAGCCCATGGCTGCCCTACTGGCCAGTCCTGAGCTGGCTCGCGCCAGCCCCAATGGACCCCTGATCATATCTATGAATTGCTAATGTTTAACTAACTCCGTAATTCTTAGAACCATTCTACTCTTGAAGATACTACTTTCCTTGCTTATATACCTCTCTTTGACTCTAATCTTACGCTGTCCTCAAGAAGATTCTAGTTCAATGAAACATTAACAAATAGAACTGATCCTTCCAGTTAGGAAAGAAGCGAGGCTAGTTGTGACGAGGGCCAGGGCCTTCTCAGTGGTGGCCCTGTACTGGTGGAATGGGTTCCCAGAGGACGTCATGGCCCTGCGGGACCTTTTACAGTCCCACAGGGCCTGTAAAATGGAACTCTTCCACCAGGCTTTCGATTAGGGTACTGCCCTTCTAATACCGAGGCCCTGGCCTCAGGACCAACATCATCTTAACAACATGGTCAACAACCTGACAAAACCCCGACTCCAGTGGCAGTGGGTCACACGGATGGTGCGAATGCCGCCATCGGCTATGAATTGTACTAGCACTTTATGATATGTTTTATTCTGTATTGTTGTGATTTTATTCAAATATTGTGTTTTAATTGTTTTAACAGATTGTCTGTGAGCCGCCCCGAGCCTGCCTTGGCAGGGAGGGTGGGATACAAATTAAACAAACAAACAAACAAATAAATAGATATTGGTGTCTGTGGGATGAATAGTTGCTTTAACTGGTCTGGGTCATGTCCAGAACATCTTATTGTTTGTGTGAATGGCCTAGGATGGCCAGCCCTGGGTTGAGAAATTCCTGGAGATTTGAGGCTGGAGCCTGCAAAGGTCAGGGTTTGGATCATGGAGGGACCACAGCAGGGTATAATGCCACTGAGTTCACCCTCCATGGGAACTGTCATCTGGAGATCAGTTGTAGTTCCAGGGGAACTTCAGCCCCCATCTGGAGGTTGGCAGCCATAGAATGTAGGGTTGCCTGCTCTGGGTTGGGAATTATCCAGAGATTTTGGGGGGTGGAGCCTGGGCAGGGCGGGGTTTGAAGAGGGGAAGGACCTCAGCGGGGTATAATACCATGGCATCCACCCTCCAAGGTGGCCATTTTCTTCTGGGGAACTGACCTTGGTCATTTGGAGATGAACTTCAGGTGCCACCTGCAAGTTAGCAACGCTACTAGAATGGCCTTATGAGATCTGAACAGTTGAAAGGCAGCATTGTTAAAATATGCCTCTGGTAGAGTTACCCTTTAGGGCCATGCTGGCTCAGACGTCAAGACGCTGAACTGCGGACCGGAAGGTCGGTAGCTCAGCAGTTTGAGACCCGAGTGCTGCATGACGGAGTGAGCTCCTCAAAGAGCTTACAGAAATCCTCAAAGAGCTTACAGAACTCTTCTTATAGGGGCTACTGTAAGCTCTTGGAGGATTGGCTTCATCAGGGGTGTGTGGCCTAATATGCAAAGGAGCTCCTGCTACGAAATGAGCCCTGACTATCTCCTATTTCTGTGTAAGACTTATCTGTCATTTAGATGTGCATGATAAGTTCTCAGCCTTAAAGCTAAGAACCTTAATAGTGGTTCATAGCCTTTGTGTTATGTATTGGGACTAAAACATTCCAGGACAGTTCTACCAGAGACTGGCTGAGCTTGGAGCCCAAGAACAATAGCCCACCAAGACTCTGGAAGTAACCAGTCAAGAAGTAATGTTATGTAAATAGCCTATCTTTGGGAATGGGGTGTGTTTGGGTGTGGCAACTGCATGATATTTAAACAGGGCTGTGGCCCTCGAATTCAGTCTTGTGTTTGCTGAAATCACTAATAAAGTAGAGCTGATCACTAGTAGTGAGTCTGCTGCTCCATGGAACCCACTATTTAACAATGGCGACGAGGATGGGATCCTGTTGAGCCAGCCTAGTGCCCATCTGCACCACCCCGCGCATCAGCTCCAGTGCCACACGCATCGCATCACAACTGGGACCATGTTTTTATTCCTGTTAGCCACCTTGTGGATATTTTTATGGAGAGACGGTGTCTGAGTCATTTAAATAAATAAAAGATAAAGTGAGCTTCGTACAGGATGCAATTTGGAGCAGCTTTAAGTATTTCAAGGAGAGGTGTCTGCAGGCAGGCACGGTATTTGGAATTCAGCTTTTGTTTCATGAGAAGAAAGGAGCAAGGGAGAATCACAAATGTTTCTATTCTCAGCTTCATTTATGTCGGGACCGTGGGGGTGGAGGAGAGATCAAATCTTCCCTAAGTCTACAGCTTTGCCATTTTTTATTTACTTAATGATTAATCTGCAAAGGAGAGCAAACTAAATCAGACTGTCAGTCCCAGCAGGACTGACCCAGAAGTTTGTGCTTATAAATGTGTATTACAGTAATCTATAAATTGCGTTTTCGAATTCGGGTTTTTTCCCTGTTATTTTGCTTGTTTCCGTGGCTCCTTTCCTATGAGTGATGTATATGCCTCAGTTTGTTTTTCTAACTTCATTTGTAGCCCAGCTTTACTCCAAGGAGACCAGGGTATCTTCCGTGGTATTTGATTTAAAAATCTATACTCTGTTTAACTAGTCGAGTCAAACTTTTGATGTGTCTCATATCCAAACACCTGCCAATAAGAGAGCCTATGTAGTGGTGTATCAGTTGCAGTGACAGATTAGGATCCGGGAGGCTCAGGTTCAAATCCCCACTCTGCCATGGAAGCTGGCTGGGTGATCTTGGGCCTGTTGCAGGCTTGCCACCTTTCAGGCGGGGCCTGGAGAACTCCTGGAATTACAACCGAACTCCAGATGACAAAATTCAGTTCTCCTGGAGAAAAAAAAATGGTACTTTGGAGGGTGGACGCTATGACATTATACCCGGTTGAGGCTCCTCACCTTCCCAAATACTACCCTCCCTAGGGTCCAGCCCCAAAATCTCCAGGAATTTCCCAACCCAGAATGAGCAGCCTTACCCAATAGTATTCTCTTAGCCCAACCTAGTTTACAGGGGTTGGTGTGAGAATAAAATGGAGGAGAGGTAGGGTTGCCAAGTCCGGGTTTGAAAATACCTGGGGACTTTGGGGGTGGAGCCAGGAGAAGGTGGGGTTTGGGGAGGGGAGGGGCCTCAGCATGGTACAATGCCGTAGAATCCACCCTTCAAAGCAGCCATTTTCTCCAGGGGAGCTGATCTCTGTCAGCTGGAGATCAGTTGTAAAAGCGGGAGATCCCCAGGCCCCACCTGGAGGATGGCAACCCTAAGGAGAGGAGAACAATGCTGTAAGCTGCTTTCGGTCTCCGTTGGGGAGAAAAGTGGCATATAAATATCTAAATAAACAAACTACAACCAAACACTTACGAAATCTCAAATACGCGAAATCTCGAATACGCAATGGTCAAATCCCATTGCGATGGCAGAGCCTATCAATGGAGTGACTGTACTTTGGGGACATGGATTTGTTGATTTTAAACTATATTTTTGGATGTTTTAATCTACTGTAAATCACCCAGAGCCCTGTGTACTCAGGGATGGGGTGATTCAGAAATTCAGATGATGATGTCTAGTTTATAGTGTTTTAAACATGGCGTTATTGAACCACTATGCATTCTGCCCCCAAAAAGTGCAAGGGGGTTTGACGGGTGGGGAATTTCAGGAGATCTGGAGATGGATCAGGTACCACAAAGGCTGGGAAATAATGATAAAAACAAATTAAACAAAATACATAAATGTATTTACATTGCAGTAAAAATATAAATTAAAACCATAGGCTTTGGATTGAGGCTTTGGATTCAGTACCACAAACACAAGAACTAGAACCAGATGCGTTTTGGCCCGATGGGTCTTATTTGTATGCCATCAAGGAAGTACTTCTTCACCCGAAGAGTAATTAACACATGGAATTTACTGCTGCAGGAAAAATGGTGGTGGCTACAAGCATAGACAGCCTCCAGAGGGGACTGGATGAACATATGGAGCAGAGATCCATCAGTGGCTATTATTAGCCACAAGGTCTAGATGGAACACTATGTCTGGGGCAGTGATGCTCTGTGTTCTTGGTGCTGGGGGGGCAACAGTGGGAGGGCTTCTGGAGTTCTGGTCCCGCCAGTGGACCTCCTTGGTGGCACCTGATTTTTGGTCACTGTGTGACACAGAGTGTTGCACTGGATGGGCCATTGGTCCGATCCAGCATGGCTTCTCTTATGTACTTATGTTCTCAATTAATGTACATTGAGGACCATTCAGTCTAGTGGTTTCTATCTAGAGGTTAAATCCAAAGCCTATGCTTTTAATTTATATTTTTAGTGCACTGTAAATGAATTGATTTATTTTGTTTAATTCATTTTTAACCTTGTTCTTTCCTAACCTTTGTGGTACCCCATTCAATTGTTGTGTTGTGTTTGTATTCCCCTCCTTTTATTTGTTATATTCGATTTGGGGGTGTAGCCTGAGAAGGGCAAGGTTTGGGGAGGGGAGGGAGCTCAGCGGGGGGTATGTTGCCATAGAGACCACCCTTCAGAGCAGCCATTTTTTCTGTGGGGACTGATCTCTGAAATCCGGAGCTCAGTTGTAATGTCAGAAGAACTCTACTTCAGACTTCTGGCAAGACTTGCGATGATGGCGGATGCTCTCCTCTGCAACTGCGGGGAGCGCGATCCGTACCCGGTGGGAAGAAGGGGCTCTGGACTGGTGCCGAGCCCCCAGAGACCCCAGTGAGGGGGCTCTGCCTGGGGTGGCACGAAGGGGATCTCTCCCTACGGTGGCGATCGAGGGATTGAGATCCCTTTTCATCACCCCCATAGGTTCCCCCGCCGTGGGAGCCGTATGGCTGAAAGCGCAAATCCGTGAAGCAGCAGAGAGTGCGAAGCAATGAGGCTGGAACTGACAGTTACGCATGGAGAAAACGTGAGTCTGAAGTAAGAAAAGCAGAACAAAGCGGGAAGACGGCGGGAGGAGTGAAACCCACCCCCCCCTCTCCGGGACTAGCGTACTTACGAGACTCTTTACGTGGCGTTACTGCAGAAACAAAAGCCCATCCGCCTTGCTAGATGGCAGCATCGCTCACTTGGAGACATAAACCTTAGAAGGACATAAGTGCTGTTTGAAAATTTGCTCCTTTCGTTCATCTTATCTATCTATAAACAAAGAGCGTAGCCTCAACAATGACGGGGAAACCGAAACCTTCCCCCAAACTAGGAAGTACAGCTCCGAGTTCAGAGGTTGATACCACGGAGATGAGTGCGGTGTTCTCCTCGTTATTGCGACCTCTAGTGGACCAAATGACAGCTCTCAACGTTAAGATGGACAAAATGCAGCTAGAACTAAAAGAGTCGAATGAATCCACAGAGAAGCTGCAGCGAGAACTTCTGGAAGTAAAAACTTCAGTAAAAAACCAAGACGTAAGACTACAAAAGGCAGAGAAGGAAAAGGCCTTCCACCACGATCAGCTTTTGAAATTACAAATGGAAAGATCGAATTTTTTCCTAAGACTTCAGAATGTGCCAGAAAATACAGGAGAAGACCTTAAAAATTTGCTAAGTGAAGCACTTGAACCAGTGACAGGCATGAAAGCAGCGGATATAAAAAGTGATATGGATATGGTTTACAGAACCTATCCAGATTACACTAAAAAGAAAAGCCTGCCTGGTGAAATTATGATAAGGTTCTCCAAAAAATCTACAAGAGACGTGGTGCTTAGGACCACAAACAAAGCAGCTCTGAAGATCCTGGGAGAAGAAGTAAAACTGATGAAGGATATCCCATTTGAAATAAGGAAAAGAAGGAAAGCCTATGGAAAATTGACATCTTGGCTCCAGTCTGAGTCTATCATCTATTGTTGGAATACTCCGGAAGGACTATGCTTCAGCATCAAAGATAAGAAGTATAAGATTGACTCTGTTCAACAAGCGAAAAAATTTCTGGAAAAAAGCAAAGAGCAGAAAACTGGGAGAGACTCAGATGGTTCACTGGCCTCGCAAGAAAGCATGCATGGATTTGATAGCTCAAAGAGTGAAGAAGAAGTGTCTGACTCGGAAAAAGGAGCTGCAGCTCCAAAAGTAGTTGAGACTGTTAAGACAAGAAGAGGACGAAAGAAGAAATAGTGATTAAACTGTTTTATTAAGCATTGCACTTATGTATTACAAATTGTTTAATTAACCGTATTTCTCTAGGTGGGCGTATCTGCCAAATAGTTTTGATATTTTTTATAGTAGCAGTAACAAAGTAATTGAAATTTATCCAAGGTTCTAAATGCTTCATAAGTATATTATGTAATAAGGTAGTATTAAGCAAATGATAAAGTACTCTCTGTATAAGGTATATGTAGCTTAGATTGTAGCGTTATAGTTGTAGTTATAGGGAAAAATCAATTAAAAAAAAAAAGAACTCTACTTCAAGAACATAAGAGAAGCCATGTTGGATCAGACCAATGGCCCATCTAGTCCACAGTGTCCAAAAATCAGTCTGTCACACAGTGACCAAAAATCAGGTGCCATCAGGAGGTCCACCAGCAGGACAAGAACTCCAGAAGGCGCCCCACTGTGCCCCCCCCCAAGCACCAAGAATACAGAGCATCACTGCCCCAGACATAGAGTTCAATCTATACCTTGTGGCTAATCGCTACTGTTTATCCAGTCCCATCTTGAAGCAGTCTATGCTTGTAGCCACCACCATTTCCTGTGGCCCTGAATCCCACATGTTAATTACTTTGTGTCCTGGTGTCCTGGAGTTTTTCTTAAGAGCTTTAGTACTGACAGGAGAATCATGAGCAAGGGTTATCTACATAGGCTTAATTTTCCCTTGGAGTCACATGGGCTCTCATCCAACTTACATTAGTGAAAGTACAGTTGTGTCAACAAAGAACAGATGCCACACGCTCGGAGGGTCAGTTGTGTTTGTGTTCCTTTGGAGAGGGAATTCAAGAGGCCGTTTCTATTCTGCTCCAAAAGGTGTATCAGTGCAAATCTCAGTTGAGGATACGTAAGGATTGTATTGCCGTGCGTTATCGTCTTTGCCGTCTCCGACCAGAATCAAGAGTTATGGGACAAGACTTGATGTTTTCGGAGTCTCAGGGGGTGAGGTGGGGGGGAGTAGTCCACTTTAATTTCCTTCATTTTCAATATATTCTCTTGCCATGATTGATATTGCTTCAGGTAGCAATGATATATTTTAGACGTTATCTCACTGCTTATTGCATTGATATTACGGTATATTTCATCTCCCGCTTGCGGCAGTGACTGCAAACCTTGCGGCTCCGTAGAACATCCTCTGGGTAATGGGAGCACAACAACTCACACTTTGCTTCAATGTCTCTAGAAGCCAGACTAGCAGAGAGCAGCTTTGCATGTGCATTAAATGCACCAGAGGTATCTGTTTGCTCAGCCCCTGAGCCAATGTTTATATCTCACTGAGAGTTTAAAGCTAGAGCACCTCAGGGCTCTTCTATCCATGATGCACCAAAATCTGGCGGGGCCTAAGAACCTGGAAAAGTCTGTGGAACTTGTAAAAGATTTCCCCCCCCCCCCTTTTTTTGATGTCAGAACCAGAAGGAGCTTAGAATCGGTCTCTGGGAGTTGGGCTAGAGATCTTCTTTTGGAAATCTAAACCAGGATACTGAGCCTTTCCAAGCCTGAGAGCACTTTTGAAATTCTGGCACAGTGTGGTGGGCACTGCCCCAAATGGCTGTCATAAAATGGCCTCCATAGGAGGTGGAGCCAGCCACAAAATGGTCGCTGCAGCTTATATTCAGGCTCTCAGTGAAGTTCCTTGCAATGTGGTGGTGGCAGCTACTGCTAATGCAATGCTTTTAAAAATCAGCCAGTCAAATCTCCAATAGCCAGTAGAAGTCTTGCTGGGGAAAAACCCTACCTGGGTCCACCTACTTTCTAAAGTAGACATCAGGAAAGGTATTGGTAGGTGCCATGGCACTCACAGGCACCGTGCTGGGGACCATCTAGTGCCCCCTGCCTGCCTTGCAGCTCAGTCACTGCCCTCTGCTGTTCCTTATCTGTTGGCCGGCAGCTTCTGCTCTGTTATTATTTGTTTCAGCCTTCTTCTTTAACCCTGTTGACCTCTTCTTCCTGCTCAAGTCTGCTAGCCTCACTTCCTTTTCCTGGGCTGAATCGAGACCTAGGTTTTCAGTCTCATTACTAATGCTGATTTCTCCATCTATATCTCTATGCATATCTCACCTACATCCAATCATGCCTGCTGTTGTCATTCACCTGCTATTGTCATTCAGCCTGCTAATGTCATCCGGCATCTGAAATCACTTCACTTTCCAATAAATAAGACAGATGGACTCCCATTCTAGCTGTATCTGAAGAAGTGAGCAGTGACTCACGAAAGTTTTTACCCTGCCACATATTTTGTTCATCTTTAAAGTGCTACTGGGCTCTTCCTTTTCCTCTGTTCCCCTCCCTCCTCCTTTGTTTGGTTTTCTCCTGGCATAACTAGCTCCTCAGTGTGACAGTTGTATCTCTCTCCTCTGCTAAAACTTGTGAAATATGATTGTCACTTCCCACTTGCTTGACATCCAAGGCAGCAGTCTTGTGCAGATGCCTTGCTGGGTAGACCCTGATCCTGCTGGAATCCCCTACAGGGGGTGCAGATGCATCTGGCAGCCATGGGTCGCTAATGAGTGCATTTGATTTTCACTGTCAAAGTACCTTGCAAAGCTAAGCAGTATTGTGGCAGCTTCTCTCTTTCCCCTGTCAAGTAAACATTATGGCAATGTGATATAGTAATGGTAGTGTCAGTGTGGGCTCACATGCGGCTGGTGCTCCACCAACTGCGTTGGCAACCGATTGCATTCCGGATTCACTCCAGGGTGCTGGTAATAACCTTCAAAGCCTTACACGGCCTGGGACCAACATAGCTGAGGAACCGCCACTCCCCATATACGCCCCGAAGAGTGTTACACTCAATGGATCAACATCTCCTGGTGGTCCATGGCCCAAAAGGCGTCCATCTTGCCTTGCCTGGTGGAACATGCTCCTCAGTTTGGTGAGAGCCAGTTTGGTGTAGTGGTTAAGTGCGCGGACTCTAATCTGGGAGAACCAGGTTTGATTCCCCACTCTTCCATTTGCACCTGGCTGGATGACCTTGGGCAAGCCATAGCTCTGTGCCAGCTGTTCCCTCAAGGACAGCTTGGGAAAGAGCTCTCTCAGCCCCACCTACCTCACAGGGTGTCTGTTGTGGGAAGGGGAAGGGAAAAGGAGTTTGTAAGCTGCTCTGAGACTCCCTTGGGGAGTGGAGGGCGGGGTATAAATCCAATCTCTTCTTCTTCTTCTTCTCATTGAGATCAGGGCCCTGCGGGATCTTCTTTGGTTCTGCAGGCCTTTGGCTGAGGCTGCGGATGTCCATGTATTCATTCATTCATTCATTCATTCATTTAGATTTATATCCCACCTGACCAGCACAACCTCCCTGAGGTTGCTGTCACTCACCCAACAACTGCTGGCTATTATTTATATGTTATCAATAGGCCAGGGAACCTCTCGCAAACAGCTAATCTTCTGGTCTTGGTTGTGGCCACCATTTTAATGTATATTACGGTGTTTTAATGTTTTAAAATATTAATGGTACTGTTGAAATGTTGTTACCCACCCTGAGCCCGCTTGTGGAAAGGGTGGGCTATAAATATGAAGAAATAAATATGAAATATGAAGAAATAAAGCTGGGAGACCCAGGTTCGAAGCCCCACTCTGCCATGGAAGCTTGATGGGTGACCTTGGGTCAGTCACACACTCTCAGGCTAACCTACCTTGCCGGTAGTTTCAGAGGGGAGTCATGTTGGTCTGCAGTGGAACAGCTAGCTTCAAATCCAGTAAGGGGTTGCCAACCTCCAGGTGGTAGCTGGAGAGCTCCGTCTATTATAACTGATCTCCAGGTGATGTAGATCAGTTCCCCTGGAGAAAATGGCTGCTTTGGAAGTTAGATTCTGTTGTCTTCTTAGGGATGCCAGGTTTGGGTTGGAAAATACCTGGAGACTTTGGGTGTGGATCTGAGAGAGATTGGGGTTTGGGGAGGGGAGAGGCCTCAGCAGGGTACAATGTCACAGAGTCCATCCTCCAAAGCAGCCATTTTCTCCAGGAGAGCTGATCTCTGTCAGCTGGAGATCAGTTGTAAAAGCAGGAGATCACCAGGCCCCACCTGGAGGCTGGCAACCATAGGCCTTCTGCCCCAACCCCTTCCTTTTCAGGGTCCAACCCCCAAATCTCCAAGTATTTCCCAACCCAGAGGTGGCAACTCTAGTCCAGTAGCACCTTAGAGCAGTGTTTTTCAACCACTGTGCCGTGGCACACTGGTGTGCCGTGAGATATTGTCAAGTGTGCCGCAGGATTTTTTCAATGAAAGAAATGTGCCTTCCGGGCTGACCTTCCGGGACGCGTTTGCGCATGCGAGAAAGAACAGTGGCGCAGTCTCGCTGATTCCACTCGCACGCTCTGTGGCCGGCCTGAGGTAGGGCGATTTGCACCAAGACATTCCAGTAAACATGAATATGTTTGATGGTAACAGCTAGCTGTTTCTGTCAGGGTGGGGTTCAAATCAGTAACTGTCCCTCAGCGAAGAATGGGTGTACTGTGCTTCTCTTCAAATCACTTATGGTCAGCGGAATGCCATTCACATAAGAGTAAGAGTTTAAACTCTCTATTTGAAAAACTTTAGCAGAATCGCAGTATTAAAATACATCCACATTATATTTCTTCTGAAACTCAGGTCAATGTTATGGGAAGGAGCCATTACACTTTGGATCTGTAACTTACGATTTCAAGTTGAGTGGCTATGACGTGTATTTGTAATACTGTCATAGTTAATACTTGAGCTGAGGCAACTAATGACCCATTTAGCTTGTATTTCAGTGTTTTCCAACCACTGTGCCGTGAGATATTGTCAGGTGTGCCGCGGGATTTTTTCAATGAAAGAAATGTGCCTTAGCTCGAAAAAGGTTGAAAAACACTGCCTTAGAGACCAACAAGATTTTTGAAGCTCCAGCTTGAAGGGAGCTTTGACTCTCCAATGCCTCCTCCCATTGTGTTGGTCTTTAAGGTGCTGCCTGTCTAGAATTTAGCTATCTTATAGGGTTGTTGTGAGGATAAAATGGAGGAGAAGAAAATAGTGCAAGCCACTTTGGGTCCTCACTGGGGACAAAAGCAGGGGATACATGACATGAAGAGTAATAGCAAAGAAGCTGCAATGAGGCAAGGGAGAAATGTGTTAATGTGTATCTTTGAAGGCACAGAATGATAACCCTGTTTGTGAAGAAAAAGAAGGAAAACTCTATACCATAGCCACAGAACACCATGGGAGCCCTTTAGGCAGTATAAATGCGGATAAATGTTCTTTGTACAATCCCCCCGCCCTTTTGCTTGTACAATCCAGCTGCTGAATTAAAATTGAAATAGTGAAGATCATCTCCGCTAGCATGAATAAAGCTGCTATCTACAGCAAGGCACGGAAAGTTTCACTTGGGCTGATTAATTTTTGATGTGTTATCCTTTAAATAGCCTGCCGAGGAGGAGTGCGTAGAGGAGACTGGTTCACGAAGCTGACAAGGAAATTAGCTCTTTGGCTCCTGAGCGGAGGGTGTATTTCTCAGCCCTGGCCTGCAAAGGTGAGAATAAAACCAAGGGGTTTAGCTCTAGATGAGTGTGTGTGGCTCAGAGCTATAGCAGCATTTTTGCTTTGATTCTACCAAGCATTCAGTGTGTTAGTTGGAGAATGGACTGTCTCTAGTGACCAGAAATGTATTTTGCAATTTCCAATATGATTGGGACCCCACTCAATCAACTGCTTGTATAACTGTAAAACAACTGGTCAGTTAATACCTGTTATTTGACCACTAGCAAAATGTTTATCATCCTGGCTTGGATAGCCTGATTCCGTCAGATCTCGGAAGCTAAGAAGGGTTGGTTCTTGGACCAGCAAGGAAGTCCAGGGTTGCTAGACAGAGGCAGGCCATGGCAGATCATGGGAAAGGGCAATGGCTCAGTGGTAGAGCATCTGTTTGGAAGCAGAAGGTCTCATGTTCAGTCCCTAGCATCTCGGGTTAAAGTATAAGAGGCAGTGTTCCCTCTAAGCTGAGTTAGGGTGAGCTAGCTCAGTTGTTCAGCCTCCAGCTCACAGATTTTTGTCTTAGCTCAGGCAGGATGGCGCCAGAGCAAACTAATTTATGCCATCACCAAGTTGCTCGCTCACAACTTTAATGCCAGCAGCACACAGAGCAGAATTTTTGCTCCCAAGACTCTGAAGCTTAGAGGGAGCTCTAGATAGGAGCTGATGTGAAGGACCTCTATTATGACCCCAAAGGGCCACTGCCAGTCAGAATAGACAATACCGTCCTTGATGGTCCAGTGGTCTGTTTCAGTATGACCATCTTCCTGTGTTCACCTCTGAACATCTCTTGCCTTGAAAACACTTTGGGGTCACCATAAATCAGGTGTAACTTGACAACACTTTCTGTTGTGTTTTGTGTGTTGGGTTATTGTTGCAGCAATAGCTTGAAAAGAGCTCTGGTATCCTGAAGCTCCATGTCCTATTGGCTGATGAATAAAGACTCCCATTGGTCCTAAAGACGATCCAGATACCCAATCGCTGAGCCCTGCTTAGGTCCAATAGTATTGCTTGTATATAGTTACTTTGTTGAAAGTTATGCGTTGGAACAGTATAAATTAAGGTGCCGCTCTCATAGAGCTGTCTTTGGAGCTGAGCAATATCACTGAATAAAAGCCTGTTGTTTGAATTCATCGCCTCCCGCTCAATACTTAAAACTTTCCATCACCAAAATGTTGATCATTGTGGTGGGCAGGGTATGGAAGTTATGAGGACCCCAGTGTGGCATAGGGCTCGCTCGTCTCTCCTCAGGGATCCCTGGTGGTGGTCATGGAGGTCGTGGGTAGAAGGCGGATTTGGGGCCTTCTGCAATAGCAGCTGCAAGTGAACCAAGGAAAGCCCTATTTTGTAAGTGCTTTCAATAGAAGAAAATAAAACTCACTGCTGAATGGTATTCTGATGGTTCGTCAGGGCTTCTGGGATCATTTATATTCTGGCCTAGAGATCTAGTAGAAAATCATGGGGGGGGGGAATTATTTGGGTGTACTCTGTATATAAGATGTACATAACATGTGATACATGGGATCATGCATTGTTTTTGGATTTTCAAAGGGTTACGAGATAAATGCCCTTTGCTGACTATGACTGCTGCACCTCCTGTAGGTAGGGCTGCCCGCCGGCGATGTAATGATGTCACCTGGAGGTGACGTCATCACGTTGGGGGCGTTGCCAGGGCAACGCTCCCAACATGATGACGTCACCTCCGGGTGACGTCATTACACGGGGGAAGTCATCCTCGCCGGATGACTTCTGGGGTGGGGTTCTGTAGGCAGGCAGCACATCATTTGTATAACAGAGTAATCTGTTATCAGCAGTGGTGGAATCTTATCTATGTTATGAGCCTGTTCTTAACTCTCCTGTGGCTCAGAACGGTTAATATTCCAAGCAAACAGAGTGTCGGGAACTGGCTGCTGGGATGGAGGGGAGACTCTCTCCCGTCCTCGAGCCCAGGAAGAGCTTGGGACTGGGTCACGTTTCCTCTTTCCTGCCCACATTGCTACCGCAGTCACCCACGCTCTGTTGTTAAGAGAGAAATAATTTCTGAGATATGGCTGGTGGCTGTAGGAAGCCAAATGATGTTCCCAACTAGTATTGCCAGCTTTGGTTGGGAAATTCCAGGAGATCTGGGGGTGGAGCCTGAGGAGGGCAGAGTTTAGGGAGGGGAGGGAGCTCACTGGTAGGGTTGCCAGGTCCCACCTGGCTCCTGGCCAGGGGTGGAGGGTACGGTTGCCAGATCTAGGTTGGGAAACTCCTGGAGATTTGGGGGCAGAGCCTGGGGAGGGCAGGGACCTCAGTGGGGTAGAATTCCACAGAACCCACCCTCCAAAGCATCCATTTTCTCCAGAGGAAGTGATCTCTGGAGTCTGGAGATCACTTGTATTTTGGCGGAACTCCAGGCCCCATCTGGAGGTTGGCAGACCAGTTCCCAACAGTGGGTGACCTGGTTTTGTTTGGTGTAGTGGTTAAGAGTGGTGGTTTGATTCCCCACTCCTCCACATGTAGCTGCTGGAATGACCTTGGGCCAGTCATAAGTTCTTTCAAAGCTGTTCTCTCAAGGGCAGTTCTTGAGAGAGCTCTCTCAGCCCCACCTACCTCACAGGGTGTCTGTTGTGGGGAGGGGTAGATTGTAGGCTGCTCTGAGACTCCTTCAGGTAGTAAAGTGTGGAATATAAATCCAATCTCCTCCTACTCCTTTTCCTCCTCCTCTTCCACTGAGAAGGGGTACCACTTGTAAAATGCAAAGAGTATTACACCCCCAATGGTCACTGTAGTATATTATTTACTTACTTCATTTATACCCCATTTACTGTTGGAATGTGAATGGTCTGTACTGCTTATACCTTGATTTAAACTTGGTTGGTTTTAAAGGCGTCACTGGACTCAAACTTTGTTTCAGACTTTGTTCAGCAGTTAGTCTCTCCCTCTCCTCTGTTCTATAAGGGTTTATTTCTTCTTTAATAAACTGAATTCTTTTCTTTAAACAGTTGATGCTCCGTTCCTCTGCATGTTTAAACTCTGCCAGCATTTCTTTCCTCAACAGAGACCCAGAGTGGCTTGCAGCATTTTCTCCTCTATCTTATCCTCCAGAGGTCATTTTGTAAAAAAAGAGGTTCAGGAGCTCATTAGCATAACTCATTAGCATAAGTTATTTGCAAATGTTACACCCCCTGTAAGTGTGTCAGAAGGCAACACCCACCGCTCAGGCTCCGCCCTAAAAATCTCCAGGTATTTCCCAACTCAGAGCTGGCGAGCCAGCTTTACACGTTGACTAAACACACTTTAGGTTTCCTTTGCTCTGGCAGGGAAGCTCACCTACAACAAGCATGAAAATGCAGATCAAGTTAGTCTGCTTTTGCTTTTTTCCACAGCGCATCACCATATGTGCCTGCTGCTGGGCTTGTTACTCCCGGAACGGCGTTCCTGTGCGTTCCTGTGCGTTCCTGTGCGTTCCTGCTCAAAATGACCCCTGTAACTGGGACAGAATGCTTACTACTGGGAACACCTACACACACTGAAAGACTGACACTGAAAGACACACACTGAAAGACTGACAAGAACAAGACCTTAAGTGAGGCCCCTTCTGCACACATCTTGAGGGAGGGAAATAAACAGTTTTTTTTAATTTATTATTTAGACTTTTGGGCCGCCCTTCCCCGCAGGCAGGGCTCAGGGTGGCTTGCAACAGAATGAGGCAATAAATAAGTTAAAAACAATAATAAAATCCAGTACAGAATCAACAAATGAATTCACTTAAAGGTATGAATAAATACATGCACCCCACTTAGTACTTCTGCTAGGGTTGCGAGTTCCGGGTTGGGAAATATCTGGAGATTTGGGGGGTGTTACCTGAGGAGGGGGGATTTGGGGGGTGGAGGGACTTCAACAGGGATAGTGCCAGAAAGTCCACCTTCCAAAGAGACCATTTTCTCCAGGCGAACTGATCGCTGTGGCCTGGACATCAGTTGTAATCCCAGGAGATCTCCAGCCACCATTTGGAGGTTGGCAACCCTGCCTGCTACTCAGTGCCCCCCCCCAGTAGGTGCCACCCCGTGGCATCACCAGCTTCCTCTCAACTGCATGGGTTCAGCATCACGAGGACCTGCCAATGGTTCATTTCATCAGAGGGTCACCCAGACTTTGGGTAGCAGGTAGACTAAACCAGCCCCACTGAAAACTTTGAGAAGCTGCTACTGTTTCAGAGAGCCTTGCTCCTTAGTATAGATGTCACGGCCATTTGGGTTAAGCTGCCCTTCAAAGGTCTCTGGAGGGCCATGTATCACTCCATAGCAAAGGCAGGCATCTGGAGGCTGTTTACTTATTTAGAAGTGGGAATGCTATTTCAAGATGCAAGTTGCACCAGAGTCTTCTCCGCGTCCAGGAACAAAACCGAAATTTAAAATTCCAAGCACCAGCAAAAAAAAAAAAGTTTAACTTCTAGTAAAATGGAATCAAAGTCCCACTTAGCAGGAAGACTTTTGATCAGTGATCACAGGCAAGCTTAGAGGCTGAGTTTGAGCTGAGAGGACAGGAAATGATTTGTTGGGGAGAATCTGCAGACAGTGTATATTTTAGCTCTAATGCCTACTGTCTGTCCTCTCTATTGACTAACTCCCCATCCATTTCTCCCTTAAAATTATGCTGTGAAATTATGCTGTGAAAAATTGAAGGCGATTGGGAAGGAGTCAGTGTGTTCGTTGATGTGACGTGGCAAGCATTATGTAATAGGAATAGAAGGCCAATGTGGTGTAGTGCAGGGATCCCCCGTCGTGGTGTTCGTGGGTGCCGTGGTGTCCGTGTACACTTACTGGGCACCCCCCCCAAGTACTTTAGAAAGTAGGTGGGTCTTGGTGGAGCTTTTGTCCAGCAGGGCATCTGACTGGCTGTGCAGGTTAAAAGGTATGCTGCTAAACAGGGCCTCTGCCTGAAATGGTGAGGAGGTACGATTAGAGATTGCGATCACACGCATGAGATAAAGTGGGGGGAGGGGGAGAGGCTATTTCCTCTGGCGGAAGTTGACCCACAGTTGCGTGATCACCCAGTCTTTTGAAGCTGTGGGTGCAGTCTGTCAGTGTGTGATCAGATGCAACCGCGGGTGAGTCAGGTTTTTTTGCCATTTGTTCCCAATGCGCTTAAACGAGAGATTGATTATTCGCACCTCAGCTCTGAGGGCTCCCTATGGAGTGTGCGATGATGCGCACACTGAGAAAGGGAAAAAAACAACGGCGCAAAGTCAGGATGGCCTGATCAGACTATCCCAATGACATAAGAGTGCGCTGGAGCAATCAGACAGGGGAAAGTCTGCCCATGGCCCATAGCAACCTGTTTGCTATCGGACTTTCCCCGGTGCCTGTTTACTCTGCTTCTGCGACAGAGCAATACGGGTTGCTGTGGGATGCTTCCCAAATGTTTGGGTCTGATTGCGCACGTTCAATTTGCCTGACATTTGTGCCTATGTCGTGGCTAACTGTGCATGTGATCGCAGCCACAGTTATACAAGTGGAGACCTGCAAGAAACTTGCAGGATAGTTATCCCATTCCTCACACCTTTGCTTCCTCCTTCCCCCCCCCCCCCGCCTCTCTCACACTCTTTCTCCCTTCTGCTCCACCTTATCTTACTCTCTATATCTCCTCCATGCATGTGACTTCCTTTCTTTTTCTGCCACCTCATCATTCTCTTTGTTTTTCTGCCTCCTAACCTCATCACTCTCGCTTTCTGACCCATCACTCTACCAGCCTTCTGCCCACTTTCTCCCCCACTCCACACAGCAGCAGCAGCAGCAGCAGCAGCAGCGGTGGTCCCAGCCACCCACCTGCTTCCTCTCCCCCCACAGCAGCAGTGACAGCTCTCCCAGAATCACAACAGATCTCCCAGCTGCAGAGATCAATTCACCTTAGGGCTGCCAGCTCCAGTTTGGGAAATTCCTGGAGTTTTGGGGGTGGAGCCTTGGGACAGTGAGGTTTGGGGAGGCAAGCAGCCTCAGCAGGGTATAATGCCATAGACTCAACCCTCCAAAGCAGTTGTAATTCTCATGGAGAAAAGGGCTGTATAGCAATATACCGGTCTGAAGTTCCTCCTCCCCAGGCTCCTCCTCTCAAATGTCCAGGAATTTCCCAACCTGGAGTTGGCAACCCTCTTTCCTTCCCACCCAACAGCCAGCCAACCAACCTACCTGAACCTGCTTGCGGGGAGGGCGGGGTAGAAATATGAAATAATAAATAATAATAAATCTGCCTTTATCTGTCTTCAGCTTTCCGGCTCCACCCCCCTCCCCCACAGCACCTATCTAGGGAAATTACAGTCTTTCTCTGCAGTGGGGACCAAAGCAGCTTACATTATTCTCTCCTCCTTTTTATCTGCACAACAACCCGTTTGGTGACCCTGTGTATCCTGGTGCAAAGGCGGAAGACATACAGCCTTTCCCCAAAAAACTGGGATTTTAAAAAAGAAAACATTTTATTTCTGTGTATGCACTGTAATGATAAAGGAATTTGTATTCTTTAGCAAGATTTTGTTTAATCTCTCCCCTGACCTCCCAACTACAGGCCTGAAACTTCCAGATCTCGAAATCCCAGTGAACCTACTGCGAGTTGGGAAAGGTGTGAGGATTGCGGGCTAAGTCTTTTGAACAGTGTACTCTTGGGAGGGGAGAATGAAGCTGTCTTGTGTGTTTGTTGGAGAGTATCATTGCTGGATGCGCTAGACAAGAAGTGACATCTCTATTACCGACAAATCTAAAAGTTAGACAAGCAGGAAAACAGCAGTCTTGTGTATCCAGTTTGCTACGGCAATGAGTATTGAAGGGTCATCATAACGATCTTTAATCATGTCTGTGGAGAACTCAATTTTCATTTGGCTGAACTTCGCTGGCTTGCGAGGCGGACAGCACCGCTGCTTTCGGCTAGCGTCTGCCTTGTCACCGGTGGATCAACATGCAGCCGCTTGGTGATGTTTCAGATTTGATTTTTCAGATCCCGTGCTGGATGGATGCAACCCCAGCTTCTGTTAAAGGCTATTGGGGCTGAAATCCCAGTTTGCAACATAGCAGGTCCAAACGACTTTTGGTTTCACAGTGAGATAGGTGTTAGCTATTGCTAAAAGTAGGCATATCGTTATGGAGTCAAATGCTGCTGCTTCCGTCATCCTTATTTCTGCAAAGAGGACTGTGAAACTGGTTGCAGGTTGTATAAAGAAATACTTCGGATCTGTGAAGTGTTCTCTGCACTGCAGTTTATACTTTTGCGTAGGGTTTTATTGAGGACCTGGGAATTTTTTGTTGTCATTTTTGCTATCAAGTTGCATCCAACTTATGGTAACCCCATCGGGTTTTCAAGGCAAACTATGAACAGAGGTGGTTTGCCATTGCCTGCCTCTGCATAGCAGCCCTGGGCTTCCTTGGTGGTCTCCCATCCATATACTGACCAGGGCCAACCCTGCTTAGTTTCCGAGATCTGACAAGATACATTTTGTAGCTAATCAATGCAGAGCAATATCTTTCCCAGCTTTAATTACCATTCCTAGGACGTGGAGGAGCTTTCAAAAGAAATCTGGATTGCATGAAGAAAAAAGGGTATGATGAAACCACAATGAGTAATACATTGGTACCGCATGCAGTGACATAAGGAGGGGTCTTTAGAGGGAGAGAGAAGTTATGGACTGCCAGTTGGCATCAGGGCAGAAGCATACCGTCTGAGGCCCTGTGCCTGATGGATATAGACATTGGAAAACAATGCAGACCAATGGAAGGCCTTGGGGGCTGGTCTCAGGTGAGAACAATAGATTATCTGGACCAATGATGAGTCCCAGGGGTGGGTGGCATCAGGATGGGCAAGGCCTAGATGCGACCAATGAGATCTCAGGGGGCAGAGTCTGGATTAACAATAGAAGCCAGGTGCTGGATGACTGTACTGGGGTTATCTGAATGGATTTTATGACCATTGATGGTTCTGCCAAGACAGTTGAATAGGTTCCCAGATATAGACAAAAGATGGGAGATAAGTCCCTGATTAGTGTCAGGAAGGATCATTAGTAATTTGAATGTTGGATTGGTTTATCTTGGTATCCTGAGGGATGGAGCAAGGTCAGTAAACTTGGGCTGCTCTTGCTTTCACTGTGTCCAGAACTGTCAGAAATGACTGGACAAAAGATGTTTACTATTGACCCTGGAGCCGCCTAGCCAGGATGTTGCTTTGCTCCCCTGTCCCCAAAGTGCCAGAGATTCTTGACAGCCAAAGCTGGCAGCCCTTTTTGGAATCTGTTCATAGAACTCTTTGTTTGTAATAGAGGCTCGGTTCAAAGAAGGTCTTCAAAACAAAAGCTGTTGCTAAAATCCAAGACAGAATTATTATTTTTTTGAGAAAAGCTGTAAATCACAATACGTGTGGTAATACGCTAATGGGTCGAACAGAGGGCTTTAATGTGCTGGTGATGACTGTTGTTATGTTTTATGAAAAATTTATAGGTCCTGGAGAAAAAAAGCAAATGTGGTATGGGTATTCAGAAAAAGGAATAACAAAACAATGGGTGTAGCTATGGTTACAACGGAATAATGGAACAGAAATGAAGGCGAGCGGTCACTGGAATGCGTGATCGATCAGTCTTGATCACTAAATGCAGACATATGTGGCTTTTTTGAAGTGTGGAAATGCAGATTTCATAACAAAGGGAATGTGATTGCAATTACTATCACACGCAGATAGAAGTAGCTCATCATTCAGAGTTTTCTTTTCAGGAGTGTTTGGGAGAACCCTTAAGCATCTGCTCAGTGTTGTGTGAAACCCGTGTTTCTTTCCAGATAAATTCTTTTGCTAAATGAGTTCATTGAAACCAGTTGAGCGACTTGGGGTTCTCAGAAATATAACTTGCAGTGAAGCGTTGTCACAACTTAACAGTGCAGTCCTAAGCAGAGTTGCATTCTTTTAAGCTCATTGACTTCCGTGGACTTAAAAGGGTGTAACTCTGCTTGGGATGGCACTGTAAATATCTAAAGTTGCTTTCAGGTTTCAAAGCTGCTACTAAGACCAAGGAGACTTGGCAATGGTTCCTAAGCTAAAGTAGTGGGTGTGTAAGTGTGTGTGCTCTGATCTCCCTATGGGTGCTGTTGCCATTGCTGTACTAATATGGGAATGGAGAAAGCATATGGGAGGGCCAGGACCACGTGGAAAGATCATCCTTTGAAACCATCATGGTTTTTCTCACACAATATTTCCTTTCCATGGGATTCTTCAATTCTGTTTATTGCAATCAGCCCAATGAGATCAGCAGTCTCATCACACCTCTCCTGTAATGAAAGAGCTGGCTTTTAAGTTGTGGAATGAAATGGAAGCACATGGAATTCACTGCTGCAGAAAATGGTGGTGGCTACAAGCATAGACAGCTTCAAGAGAGAATTGGATAAACATATGGAGCAGAGGTCCATGAGTGGCTATTAGCCACAAGGTATAGATGGAACACTCTGGAGCAGCGATGCTCTGAATTCTTGGTGCTTGGGGGGCAATATTGGTAGAACCTCTGGAGTTCTGGCCCTGCTGGTGGACCTCCTGATGGCACCTGGGTTTTGGCCACAGTGTGACACAAAGTGTTGTAGCGGATGGGCCATTTGGCCTGATCCAACATGGCTTCTCTTATGTTCTTATGTTCAGCTTGGGTCAGGGTAGGGTTGCCAGCTCTGGGTAGGCAAATCCCTGGTAATTTGGGGGTAGAGCCAGGGGTGGCAGGGTTTGGAAAGGGGAGGAAGCTCAGCAGGGCTGTGATGTCATTCTAGGACTTCTGAGTCCCTCCAAAGCAGCCATTCTCTCTGTGGAAACTGATATCTTTCACCTAGAGACCAGCTGTAATTCCAAGGCATCTCCAGGCCCTACTTGGAGCTTGACAACCCTAGGTCAGGGCTTAAGGGACTTGCTGTGGTCTCCTCTTGGCTACAAAGGATCCACATTGCTGCTTTTGCTTTAGAGATGGGGATCTCAGATGAGAAATCCTGACTTGTCCAAGGCTATCAATGAGTTCGTAGCAGAGGTGACTTTGGTCCAGGAACTCAGTTTCCACTGTCCTCCTCCCAGGACTTAAAACATGGCTGTTGTCTCTGTCTCTTTCTCTGCTCCATTACTATGGACTAGTTTGTACATGTCTTTACATAATTTGATTTCTCTACAATTGGCAGGTGACTCCGTGAAGTGATTCCTTTCGTGGCATTGCATATGCCTGTGTGAGCCCATTCTGTGTCATATAATAAAGTGTTGCTGGTCAAATATAGCAGGAAATCCAATTTTGTCATTATTAACCGCAAACCCGTTAAATGTGATTGTCTTTATAAAGAAGTGCAGGAACTAGAAGATGGCGCTCCCCAATTCTAAATGTCTTATTTTACTCTGCGGTTTCATATACTTTTCACATCCCATTTTATTTATCTCATTTATAAAGCAATCTCTTTGCCACCTTTCCCTGGTATGAAAAATGGGCTGTAGTTGTGATTATACTTGCTCCTGTTCTTTGCAGGATGGTTTTTTGAGCAAATCTATACATTACAGGGAGACTGGTGATCAGGTCTTCCAACGTTTTAATTTTCACTTAAAAGCACCTGCAGGGAGCTGCTAATTTGATCAAGGAAGCAGTGCGGTGGGAGAGGAAATTAAGCTCTCCCTCGTACTGTTTTCCTGGTCTACCTCTAATGTAACTCAGCCATTTTCTCTACTGTAGAAAAAAAAATATTGGTTTGTTTTCCCTCCCCATGGCTTTACCATTGAAGGCTCAACCTAAAAAAAAAAAAAAAGACACTCCAAAATATGGTAATAAAAGAGTAAACCATGTAGATGATCTCATTCTTGTCAATAGATCCAGTTGGTCAGCCGTGTTGGTCTGAAGCAGTAGAACAAATTTAGAGTCCAGTGGCACCTTTAAGACCAATAAAGGGTGCGATCATATGCACCCATTTGCGATGCAAGAAGGACGATTCCCCGCCAGCTCAAAGTGGTGTGATCACACAAGCACATCTGGGAAGCATCCTGCAACCGGTGTCAAAGTGTTGCAAACCACTTTGAGCCGGTGGGGAATTGACTTATTTAGCTACCAGTGAAAAGGCAGTCTCAAATGGTTTGCGACGGCCCAGAACTGACCTTTCCTGGTGTGATCGCGCCAGCGCAAACAAGTGGCGTTGGGGAGCGGGCTTTTTGGTTTCTCCCCCCTCCCATCCCGGTATGCGCATCATCGGATGATCCCGAGGGTGGACAGGCAAGTCATTGATCCCTTGTAGAAGCAGATAAGCGCACTGAAAACGGCCGGAAAAAAAAACAACAACTCGCACGCAGCTGCGTGTGATCATGCAGCGGCGGTTCGCCCTCACAGGTCCATGGACCTGTGTGATCCTGCAAAAGCGGCGCAAATTGCGCCAGCACAAATTTGAGTCACTTCCCGTCCGGCTTATCTTGCTTGTGTGGACGGGGCCAAAGATTTATTCAAGGTATGAGCTTTCGTGTGCAAGGCACATGAAAGCTCATACCTTGAATAAATCTTTGTTTGTCTTAAAGGTGCTACTGGACTCTAAATGTGTTCATCCTTGCCAGTTTATGCAGCTTTAATACACAAATTGCACCTAGCCAAATAAGATGGACAGTATCTTCCCGTTGCCCTTGCTGAGACAAATTGCAGCCGAAAAGTGGCAATCTGTTCCTGCTTCTGTTTTCTGAGTAGTGATCTCTCCAGCTTCATTTGCAGTCCTAAATTCACCAGCCCCTCGGTCTCCCAATAGTAAAACTGTCAACACTTTGGCGGCAATCTAAATGACATAGTGTAGCTCGAAATTTCCTTTCAGCCAACCAGCGAGGAGTGGAGACAGAGATATTTGTTGGGTGGTTGCTTCCTCTGGCAGAAATGCGGCCGACTTTGTCCAAGAAGACACAGTGGGTATGTTAACATGAAAAACAGGCTTGAAGGTTATCTCGCCCAAGGATTTGAATCTTGGAGTCCCAAACCATACGTGCGTTGAAAATCATGCAGCGAACGTTTAAAGTGGGGTTATTCCCCCCATGTTTCTGGAAAGATGGCTATGAATTCTTGGCATCTCTCTGATTGTTCCCTCGTGCTGGGAAGAGGATGTGACCTTTGAAGAAGAAATTTTAAAAATAGCATTGCCTTTAAGTGCTTGTATTGGATCCAGCAAGCTTTATTTGTTCATTCTTAGCCAGCTCCCCTCTCAACTTACTGTCCATCCCGCATGGTTTTCATCCCTTTGTCAGCAGTGGACCCTTTGAGCATTAGTTGGAAGTGTGTGGCATACATTGCCATCATCATAGGCAATTCTCACAAGCATCACAAATCAGACTCCTCCTTGCACTGGGCTGGATGTTCCTGGAGAATAACTTGAAGAGCATATCATCTAAGATTGCGTTCACACAGGCAGTTTGATCCGTTGCCCTTGCTGTTCCCTAATGGATTTAAAGGGCATGATCAGACGGCAACATCTGTCTGTCGATCCCCAGTCGTCCGAGTCTTCTCCCCCCCCCCTTGCCGTGTTTTTCTTTGATACCTGATAAAGTCTGGTCTTGTTGGTCTTAGCTGGTTCCCAAATGGATTTCCTGCTGTCTGGTTGCACTCTTGCACACCCCAGCCATCAGCCAAGTCTCACTGATGTCTTGTTTTCGTCCACCATTTTAAAAAAGTAGTTAGCAATGTGCGCACAAGTGCTTATTCATACCTCTCCCCCCACACACAGGGACTGCTCAAAACTCTTTTTTCTTGTTAAAAACCCTAAAAAGAAAGACATCTCTATTCTGGAAGGAGGACGGCAGGACTGAGTTGGAAGGAGGATTAGGAGGACGGCAGTGAACTACATATCCCAGCAGTCTTAGCAAGCATTTGTGCACATTCTCCAGAGGCAGACTTGTAATAAAATGGCCAACAGCTCCATGAACTACATATCCCAGCAGGCTGATAAGTTCTTATGAGCATGCTCCAAGGACCAACTTTTCGAAAAAATGGTCAATGGACTGACTCCATGCCTGCTGCCATCTGGTTACTCCAGGGCTCTGAAGCACACTAAAAGAGGTAAGTCTGCCTCTAGGCATAGTGTAAAGAAAATATCTGCCTGCCTGTCTGGTCTGGATGCAATATGACCTGTTGCCAAGGAGGGGTCGACTATTGTATTCCCTATTTGCAGTCAACAGTGCTGCCTATATAGCAGAGTGTTCCATTGTGCTTAGAATGTGCCACACCAGAGAATCATATAGCAAATGCACAAAAGCCACAGCTTACAAAGAAACAGAGCCCTCCCCAAGTCAGCGAGCCAGCAATATGATTGGTGTATATTAAACACTTTGGAAAGACAGATGTATCAGTACAGTTCTATTCTGTGGAAAGATTTATGTAACTTTGCTGGTTGGTGAATATCCCTGTCAGCTTCCATCATGGCCACCCTGACCTGGATAGCCCAGGCTTGCCCAGTCTTGTCATATCTCAGAAGCTCAGCAGGGTTGGCCTTGGCTAGTATTTGGAAGGGTGACCTCCAAGGAATAGCAGGGCCATGATGCAGAGGCAGGCAATGGCAAACCACCTCTGAAACGTATCTTGTCCTCAAAACAAGTCTAGCTTGCCACCTAGTGGTGCATAATGCTAAAAGAGCTAGAACTTCTGGCTGCCAGACCATCCTAGGATCTCCAGGCTATACTTCACAGGCTGCATACAATAATTATTAATTATTTATTCCATCAGGGCCTAGAGGGAGAAGACAGTTGAACAATGGGATAACGTCTACTGCTTGATTTCTTTTTCTTTTGCTGTCTTATCTCTTGGGAGATGAGTGAGCAGGGGGCAATAGCATCTGGAGGAACATATGTTTTGGGGGCGCTAGCTGATGGAAGTGAACCTTTCTCTGAGACAAACCTTGGCGGTTGTCCACTGATGCTGACATCTAATGTTAGCCCTTTGTGGAATCATAGAATCACAGAGTTGGAATGGGCCATACAGGCCATCTAGTCCAATCCCCTGCCCAATGCAAGATCAGCCTAGAGCATCCCTGACAAGTGTTTGTCCAGATGCTGATTAAAAACTGCCAGTGAGGGGGAACTCACTACCTCCCTAGGCAGCTGATTCCACTGTTGAACAACTCTTACTGTGAAAAAGTGTTTTCTAATATCCAGCCGGTACCTTCCCACCCTTAATTTAAATACATGATTGCGAGTCCTCTCCTCTGCTGCCAACAGGAACGGCTCCCTGTCCTCCTCTAAGTGACAGCCCTTCAAATACTTCAAGAGATCAACCAGGTCCCCCCTCAACCTCCTCTTCTCCAAACTGAGCATTCCCAGGTCCCTCAGCCCTTCCTCGTAGGGCTTGGTCTCCAGGCCCCTGATCATCCTGGTCGCTCTCCTCTGCACCCGCTCCATTCTGTCCACATCCTTTTTGAAGTGAGGCCTCCAGAACTGCACACAATACTCCAGGTGTGGCCTGACCAATGCAGTGTACAGCGGGACTATGACATCATGCGATTTGGATGTTATGCCTCTGTCGATACACCCCAAGACTGCACTAGCCTTTTTTGTCGCCGCATCACACTGGCTGCTCATATTCCACTCACGGTCCACCTGTACCCCAAGATCTTGTTCACACACACTGTTACCTAGAAGTGTATCCCCCCATCCAGTATGTGTGCTCCTCATTTTTGTTACCCAGATGCAGAGCTCGACACTTACCCTTGTTAAATTATACTGCGTTTGGATGGGAAGTCCCCGGAGGCCAGATTTATCCCTTGAGCATCAGTACTTACCCCTATAGTATTCCTATGCTGCATCAATATGAGAAAAGGACCTATAAGCTGAGTTCAGCTATCACAAATAAATGCCAGTTTGTTTCTGATGGGCATGAACCTAGCTAACTGCCTGTCTTCCTTTTAGCTGAGGTTAAAGACTGAAGTCTTCAGTCTGATGCCAGTTAGTTGCTATATCACAATGTGGGCGTCTTTGGTATTTCCCAGGCTGCATTAATGCTCGATTTTAATTTCCCAATGTCACTGAGGTTATTTTTTTTCTTATGTCCCGGCACCTTTGTTAACATCCCAGTTCAGTCCCAGTTTTTCCTCATTTCCCCGCCATTCTTTTTAAAACTAGTTTTTCGCATGCTTTTTTTTTCATTGCAAAATGAATTCACATGATAGCCACTTCCTTGGAATTTGAACATTTGTCTCTGCCTCGGATTGCTGGCCAAACCTGCCCAGAAAGGGTGTGTTTGGGTGGTGTTTTTTTTTTTTAAATTGCATGCCAGTGCCAATAGATGACACCTTTGCTGAAATAAACAGTCGTTCCCACTGGGAGACCCAATACCAGTAGCCCATCATTACCTGCCTTACCATTCTTTCATTCAAACTCAACAGCAAATTCTAGCACATACCTGAGCGCCATTTTCAAATACATTTTAGTATCACACACTCTCTTTAGTCTCTCCCAGCGAGATCCGGTAAATCTGATGGAGGCTACATCGTGCAGATGGTTTGGAGGTGAAGGGTCAGATTCATTCTCAGTTCATTCTCACGGAAACCCCCGATATTAATTTCACAGCTCCTCACAGTTCACTAGCCAAAAAACCCTTGGAGCCATTTTCATCATTTATGCAGAACTTGGAGCTAGTGGAATGGAAAGGCTTTCAATACAGCTCATTTTCATAAATACCAACAAGCTAGGGAAGGGGGGCAGAATATATTGAGACGTGCAGGAGAGAAAGGAACCTGCTCCAAGGGGAAGGGGGAATCCAGAGCTTCTCAAAGTGCAATCGAAGGAAACAGAGTCTGCGGGTACTCCTCGAGGCTGGTGTAGCACATGCAAAATAAAAAAGGTTTTAAGAGTGGGAAAACAATCCTCAAATGTGAATCTGAACAGATGGAAGACTGAGGGGAAAAAACGAAGCAAACATATCTGTGTGAACTGATAGCACCGATAGCGCAATCATCGGAACCTCCACGACACTGACGAAAACCCGAAGGGCAGCTGCGGTCTGGAAAACACCTTTGTTCACTGAGGTTTGAGGATTCTTAAATCATATTAAACCATAGTTGAGATGAGAATCCCGGGTACTGGGGCAGAAAAAAACCTTAGTTAGTGACGATAGCCTCCTTTTGATGTCATGACTAATTACATCAAAGGCTTTGGTTTTGATTGCAGCATGACATGTGAAGGGAGGGGACCCATGGGACGATGGCAGTTAATCAGGTGTCTGGCAGTCACAGTCAAATAGAGAGCAGTTTGTTACATAAGAAGTGAATTATGGTGACCCAGTTTAGTGGTACCCACTGAAGCCCTGGCGAAATAATGGCTTTGTGACTTGCAGCTGTGTATGAATAACTGACCACATTTTCCTAAGAGATACTATTAAATTATCTCATGTTTAACTTGCTAAATGTCACTGTAAAAATAGTAAAGCTGGTGTTTGGAGGGAAGGGGCAAGAATATGTTGGTTTTTTAAAAAACTGGGTAATAGCAAACAAGCATACAGTTAATATAGTTTAACTGAAGGATGTGCAGATGTTACTTGAAGCTAGTTTGGTGTAGTGGTTCAGTGAACAGACTCTAACCTGGGAGAACCAGGTTTGATTCCCCACTCCTCCACTTGCAGCTGCTGGATGACTTTGGGCAAGCCATAGTTCTGTCAGAGCTCCTCCTTGAAAGAGCTCTCTCAGCCCCACCTACCTCACAGGGTGTCTGTTGTGGGGAGGGGAAAAGAAAGGAGTTTGTAAGCCACTGAGACTCTGAGTGAAGGATGGGGTATAAATCCAGTCTCTTTTTCTCTTCTTCTTGAATCCAGCAGCAGCTTCGGATTTTGATTTTGCTTCTTGTCCCATTGTATACAGTGTGGTCTTAATCAGGTGAGTACCGGATGGAGTTTGCCGGGACACATATCTGGTAAAGGATAGTAGAAGGGGGATCTTGAAAGGGAATCCACTAGCCCAGAGGACTTTCAAACTGAAAACTAGGTTTATTTTAGGCTGGAGATATGAGTGTTTCCATGTTTCCCCGATGCAGACTGAAGACTTAAGTCAAACTGTGCTTTGTTCAGACTTTTAAAAGCACCCTTTCTAATCCTGTAGTCAATCTGAATGTTTTAAAGTCTCGCCCAACAGATGTAAGCTAGAAGCCACTGGTGATAAAATCGACATGTGCTCACAGAAGGGTTATGGCATGTTCTGTTTATTGAATTTACTTGAGAATGGAATGAAGGAGATGTAATGACAGTGAGAATGGCTGTTTACATGCTTCCAGGCCATCCCCTGTTGGAGGCAGGTAGGATAGGCTTTGCTTATTATTCATTTACTTCCTTTGAACCTCACCTTTCTTCCCGATGGGAACCCAAAGTGGCTTGCATCCATCTCCTCTCCTCTCCTCTCCTCCTCCATTTTATCCTCACAACACCCCCGTGAGGTAGATAAGGCTGAGAGTACCGGACTGGTCCAAGGTCACCCAGCAAGTTTCCATGGCAGAGTGGGGATTAAAGCCTGGATCTCCCAGATCTTATTGTTGGAGAAATGAGTATGAAAGACAAGACCTGGGATTTCAGTCATTATAGGGTTAACCTATGCAACTTGTTGTGTTTCTTAGTTTAACCTGGAAGTGCCTGGCAGCTGGCCAGTTAACTCTAAGCCAGGGAAACCTAAAGGTGTACTGTTTTGCTAATTGGTCAGTGATATCAGGTGTTTCCTTTCAGGGGTCAAGAAGAAGGAGAGATCCTCCATTGTAATCTTTCTCACTCTCTAGTAGGATGTCTTAGTGTGCAGACGCAGCACAGTGCTGCTTAGTAAGCATGTTTTGTTTATTTGTAGCTAATCCTGTTTCCCTTTTCCCTTTAGTAATAAAGTTTCTTTTAAACTAAAAGAAGCAATCTCTTCTTTCCAGAAAAGCAAGATCCATGACTCTGAATTTTCTTGAATATTAGACAAAAGTCCTAACACTTATTCTAGCACTCTATCAACTACTTTTCAACACTGACCCTAAATTCACTGATCATCTTTTCCCTGTAGGAGAAAATGACAACCATTCACTTATAAGGGAGACTATAAAGCCGTATATCATTGTGATGAAGGCTTAGCTGGCTTTTTGCCCTTGTGTCCTGAGAATCCAGCCTGCATCTGTCTACCGATAACCCTGACTTTATTTTTGTTCCTGGGTCATGCTAATGCACGAGTGTGAGATGGAATATTATCAGGGATTTGTTTTATTATATGGGTGTGGAAATTGTAGTCAAGCCATGTTAGTTTAACAGCAGTGTAATGCATAGCTGTTCTATTTCCTGTAAAAACCAGACATTTTGTCCCTTCCATTTGAGGTTTGGTGCATGGTTTATAATTTGGCCAAACCTCAGAGAAATCCATTGTAAAGTGGCTAGGTAATAAAAAGAGGGCTTTTAAAAAGATGTTTTTAGCCTGCTGAAAGCAGCATTTACGTCTTTTTTGTGTGTGTGGATGGAAATATATATTGTTACCTGCTCAAACAATAACTTTAGATAGTGTTTTTCGTAAAGAACTCTGTATATATGGTTGTGTTGAATCAGAATGACTGTTTTTTTCCCCCAGGAAATGTGCTCCACTAGAGCGGTTGGATGCCACTACATTTTAAAAAAAATCAGAATAACCTTTTTATTTTACATTTGAGTAATGTTGTTCGCCAGCAAGACTATATTGGCCCTTAAAGCTTGAAAGAAAGGGAAAGAATAAGATGAAAAGAAAATGTCAAAGTTTGGCGTATTAATGCAATAGTATTTGTGTACCCTTGTACTAAAATTGGGCTGCCTGAATCCTTGGTAATAATAGTTGCCGAAAGAACGAACGCACAACCGGCTTTGAAATGATGAAGTCATAAACACTCCTGACTTTTCAAAAGATGGAGGTTAGTTATCTGTTTCCCCTCAGTGTGGCTCTCATAACACTCTTGAGCTCTAATGCATTTCCTTCAAAGTAAAGGCATTGACCCCCGCCCAAGGGATACTTGCGTTCCTTTAAATCTCAGAATGGATTTGCTGTTGAGTGAGTCTAAGGCTGTGGATAAAATACAGGGCTGTGATCTTGAAGATGAGAACAGCCCGACCAAGGTAATCCTGATGCTTGCATACATTGTCTCATGATTCTGAGCAAGAAAGAGTTGGACCACTTGGGAACAATCCGGGAAATAGTTTGAGTGGCCCTATCAGGTGTCAGGTTGGCCAGATCAACAACTTTGTTTTTGTCTTTTAATTGAGAGATGTAGACAGGGGTCATTTCGTAGAAAAAGAGGTGCAGGAGCTCATTAGCATAACTCATTTGAATAACTCATTCGCATATGCCACACCCCCTAACATACTGGAAGTGTGTCAGAAGGCAACACCCACCCCTCAGGCTCCACTCCACAGGTGAGTGAAAATGACCTGCTCTTCCTCCAGTCCCTTCCCCAGCCAATACTTTGTGCAATAAAAATAACCGTAAAGAACACACCCTCGTTCTCTTCCTGCTCCCTTGAAACCACCAGGTTTCAAGTAGACTTGAGATACCCAGGACATGTGCACCACCCATCCCTTCCCCTTCCCCTCCCCACTACAAGACACCCTGTGAGGTAGGTGGGGCTGAGAGAGGTCTTTTGAGAACTGCTCATGAGAGAACAGCTCTGAGAGAACTTGTGACTGGCCCAAGGTCACACCAGCAGCTGCATGTGGAGGGGTGGGGAATCAAACCCGGTTCTCCCAGATTAGAGTCCAACTCCTGACCACTACACCAAACTGATAAGGTGGAAGCTGCTGAAGGGTTGGTGAAATTTCTCCAGTACTTATGTGTCATGTGCCCAGATAAAAAATGGTATACTTAGAAAATTCATATGCCACCTTGAGCAAGTCTCTGGAAAAGCAGCCCACAGTCATAAAAGGAACAATGATAAAATTATCAATATTAAAACAAAACATTAAAAACAATAAAGACCCTAGCAGGGCTTTCCCCGGGGCGCTGCGCCTCTGCACTGCTTGGGGAAGCCGAGGAGGGGGCAGGGCTTGGTCATGGGCCCGCCCCCTGGGCTCCTCACTCCCGGAGCTGTGCTCCCGTGCGCTCCCGCTCCAACGGACCCCTGGATATAGAACAGGTCTGGTGGAATGAGCTCCCAGAGGAGATCAAGGCCTTGCAGGACCTTTTACAGTTTGGCAGGGACTGTAAAATGGAGCTCTTCTGCCAGGCCTTTGGAGCCGCCACTACTGTTGCCACCTTCATGACTACCATCTCATGGTAAGAGCCCTGATCCACTGGACCCTAATGACCACCCGAGCCAATCCCCCGCTCTTCATGACATTGGATGTATCCAGGGGTCCTTTCGTAGAAAAAGAGGTGCAGGAGCTCATTAGCATAACTCATTAGCATAACTCATTAGCCTATGCCACGCCCCCTGACATCACCAGAAGTGTGTCAGAAAGGGAATGTCAGTTTCAGCCCCATTATATCCTATGGGGCATTGAAATCAATGGCAAAAGCTCATAGGGTATATGAGGGGCTGGAGGAAAGGGGGTTTGAGGGAGAGACTCCAAACTTGCAGGGTAGCACTAAATTTCGAAATACCCACTAAGTTTCGAGAAGATTGGACCAGGGGGTCCAATTCTATGGCCCCCCAAACAGATTATCCCATCCCCTCCATTGTTCTCAATGGTGGGAAAAAATGTTAACTTTTTTCCTACCATAGAGAACAATGGAGGGAATGGGGGCAACCTGTTTGGGGGCCTGTAGAATTGGACCCCCTGGTCCAATCTTCTTGAAACTTGATGGGTATTTTGAGGAGAGGCCCCAGCAGCTACCCTGCAAGTTTGGAGCCTCTCCCTCAAACCCCCTCCCCTCCAGTGGCTTTTAAAGTTGCCACCAAATTTCAGCGGCAATTCGGCAGCGAGCTGAATCAGATTAGAGAATCTGATTCTGCCTGTGGCTGCCCTACTGGCCAGCCCTGAGCTGGCAGAGCTTTGCTCCACCTCGCTCCGGCCCCAATGGACCCCTGGATGTATCTTCCAGGACATCTGAAGCAGTAGCCAAAAGGGTGGCTCAGAACTTTAATGCCAGGAGCTTACAAAGTAGAATTTTTGCCCACAAGACTCCACAGCTTAGAGGGAGCGTTGCTTCACACATCTGCATTGTGTGTCCAGGATACTTATCCATTGTAGCAAACATAGGATTTTCCCCAAGCAGGTCCATCCATACAGTTGTGCCCACTGCATGCATAGTATCTTCTGCAAGACTGAGTTTTCCATTCAAAAGCACAGGCCACAGCATAAATAAATCCAGATATGGATCCTTGTTGTACACCATGTGTTCAATTGGACAAATGGTGTAATAGCATGTGCAATTATAGTGCTGCTTTTTGAACATGCATTTTGAAATTGTAAGCTCAGGTCTATTCAGTGGAGCAAACCCTAAGGCACCAGAGTAGCACAGGCAATAAAATATTCATATTCTTTTCAAACATTTATTTGTTCAGCATTAATAAATTAGGAGAGGGGAATATGACCTTCTCTGTCTATTAATAAGGAGGACAACTGTCGGACATAAAAAACACCTCTAATACATCTTTAAAAATAAATTACAGGAACCTGGGGCTCAGGGCTTTATTTTGGTAGGAGTTGGAATAGTTGCGGTTTATGGAGCAATCCTCAATAGAGTTACACCCTTCTGTACGTCCATTGAAGTTGATGGGCTTAGAGGGTGTAACTCTAGTTTAAGATTGCACGGTTATGCACCATCTTTCGTTTGAGTTGTCTTCTGATGGAACTGAAGTTCAGATCCTGCATTCCAGTGCTGTTACACTACAATCCTAAACAGAGTTTAGTAAAGGTAAAGGTTTCCCTTGCTCAAAAGCCAGTCAAATATGACTCTAGGGATGCGGTGCTCATCTCCGTTTCCAAGCTGAAGAGCCAGCGCTGTCCGAAGACACTTCCATGGTCATGTGGCCGGCATGACTAGACGCCGAGGTGCACAGAACGCTGTTACCTCCCCACCGAAGCGGTACCTATTTATCTACTTGCAATTCTTGCTTTCGATCTGCTAGGCTGGCAGGAGCTGGGGCCAGAGACGGGAGCTCACTCCATCACACAGCACTCGGGTCTCGAACTGCTGAACTACCGACCTTCTGGTCTGCAGCTCAGCGTCTTAACCACTTTGAGCCACTGCAGCCCCATAAACAGAGTTTACATCCTTTTAAATCCATTGTGGTCAATGGACTTAGAAGGTATAGCTCTGTTAACAATTGCACTTTTACCCTACCTACACTTGTATAACCTAGTGAAGTCTATTTTAAAAAGACATTAGATTCAATAACAGGAAGAACGGTTTCAAAATGAGCTGTTTGGGTGGATTTGCCAAGAACGTGGATGTGAACAGCGTTATGATACGCTAATGAATTCAGCTTGCGTTCTGCTGGTATGGAAAGAGTTTCCAGTGGAAGTCTCCTTCTGTTTCCCAAGACTGAACCCTGTTCACACGTTAGAGTGAATGTACATCTATCTGTCTGTAAGAAAGAGCCAACACACATTCACTTTACAGGTTAAAATGGGGACCAAGACCTGGATAAATGGGTGTGGTTTCAGACATATGTTCAGCTGTGCATGTGTTGAAGACAACGTGAATTACTCAAAGAAAAATCAAGTGTACACTGTAGACGGGTTATGCGTGCATTCACTGTAACTTGTGGACAGAGCTTGATTCAGGAGTGTGTCAGAGTAATGGAACTCCTGTGTCCTGTGGCCACCTTGCCATAATCAACAAACTACATGGAAGCAGCGTCTGCTCAGTGCAATCCCAGGCCACAAAGAGCATGTGTGACTACCCTAACCACGTGGATAGGACCAGTTGGCACTTTGTCAGCAGGACTGTCGTTACATGAGAAAGCTACACCTGATTGGCCCTGTCCACATGATTCTGTGGTTCACATGTGCTCCTGTGACTGTCCAGTCTGGGGTCCCACTGTACAGAAGCGGGTACGAGGCTGCTCCTTCTGCTTGTGAATGGAGGCCTAACATTTCACCCCCAAAGCGTTCCTGAGGGTTTCTATCATGAGGTCCAATCTGTGCCCTGAGTTTTAACTTCTAGATGTAGAGTCAATTTTTTTCACATTTGTTGGAAGCAAGCATTGTCAGTGTGTGCAGAAATTTCAGCCGTGTTTGTACTGTGGAATTACCCAAACTGCTTTGCAGGTGTACTTTGAGTTGGTCTCTAGAAAAAGAGATGCCGGGGCACGTCTGTCTCTGTGTGGAAAGAACACTTCCTGATCTGAGTGCCCTTCTTTTGATTTCTGATGTACAAGGGTCTCTCTAAATAGTGTAAGAGACTAGACACCTACTTAGGTGTCCAAACATATTCTACTTTTGAGTCCAAGGTTGAAAACACAGGAAAGTTTTTTCCCAGTTTTGATGACAATATGAGATGTCTCTTATTGCTGAGATCAATCTCTCTAAGCAAGCAAACCCTGAAGAGAGAAAACCCTTTTCATTCTGCATCAGGTGTGTATGTCTTGTGCTTGTGGGTGTTGTTTATGCTTTCAGAGGAATGTTTAACTATAAAACTTTCGCTTCTGGGATGGCTTAAGTGCCTGTAAACTTTCTGGTGCTCAGACAATTAACTGGTAGTTAATGCCGAGATTATAATGCAGAGTTAATGCAGTCGGCTGTGCGACTGAACAGCAACAAATCTCAGAGCCCATTACAACTGCTGGATGGAGCAGACTTCTCCTTGTCTTCAAATATTTGAAGGGCTGTCATGCAGAAGACGGAGCAGATCTATTTTCTCTTGCTCTGGATGGCAAGACTAGATCTAATGGGTGGAAATTGCAAGGGAGTCGATACCGGCTAAATATCAGGAAAAACTTCCTAACTGTACGAGTGGTTGAGCAGTGGAACAGACTGCCTCGGGAGGTGGTGGATGCTCCTTTGCTGGACGTTTTCAAGTGGAGGCTGGACAACCATCTTTTGGGTATGTTGTAGGGCTATCTTTTGGCTATGCTCCTGTAGAGTGCAGGGGGTTGGACTAGATGACCTGCAAGGTCCCTTACAACTCTAACGTTCTATGGCTGAGGGCAGACTAGAGAAGAGCCCAAGAACAGCTGCGGGGGCGAAAGCAGTGCAGGGAAACTGGTGCGGGGTGTCCCATTCGCACTGGTTGCAGGACCCTACTGGGGAGGAGGAGGAGCAGTGCATCCACACCACCGTACGGCCCCTGGAGCCTCCACTGCCGCGGCGCGCGGCTTCTGGCTGTTCCGGTGAGGCACGGCTGTTCGCATAGCCGCAGCCACCGGAACAGCCATTCACATTTCCGCCACCACTTCCTGTGTGCTGTAGACCCATCCACACCGGCAGGAAGCAGCAGGGATGCGCGCCCAGACAGCTGGAGACCGGTTTCAAGGGGTCTCCGGCTGAAGTGGCAAGACACCGCCTCGCAGATGGGTGAGTGCAGCTGGCTGATGGGGGACAGCTGTGGCAATGTGGACGGCCTCTCTTCCTCTGCTTCTAAAGCGGAGGCATAGCAGTCCACATTGCCAGTCTGTCCTCAGCCTATGATTCTATGATCTGTCTTTGTCTTCTGCAGAGTTTCCAAAAGCCTGTCCTTGCCTTTAGAGTGTTCTAAGTCTGTTTATTATGACTGCAGAAGACTACCAGCTGTCTGAAATTTCGCTGTTCCTCAGTACTGCTTCAATAAGTTAATGCTTTAAACATGTGACCAGTCCCCTCACTGGTCAAGTTCCAGCACTAGTTGTGAGGAAAACCTTTCTACTTAATTTTCCATGTTGCGGGCTGCTTCTGGGATGGGGGCAATAATCCTTGGCCTGAATAGCCTACGAAGACTTCTCTTCCTTTATATCCTGTCTGAGGAATGGTTCCGGACCACTTTTCATAATTAAAACCTAAGTACCTGTTGTGTTTTGGAACGCTACACGTGGCTTTCGATAAACCATTTTCCTGCCGTTAATGAACGGTAAAGTTTAATTGGGTGTGTTATTGTGCCATACAGATGAACATCTAAATAAAAGAGGGGAAGGCAGAGTGCAATGAATGTAGAATAATGCATGAAATTGAGTAACTTTGTTGCTATTAAAATACAGCCTTGTCACCATGCCCAGCCACCCAGAACTAAACTTTTCTCACAGCTTTGCTACCCTTAGAAAGTGGCTTTCTGTATAGCTTTCTAAAAAAAATGCTTCCTGGCTGATAGAGACAAGTAGAGAGTGTATTAAAATGGAATGGACCAACATTTCTTTGTTCTTCCGTGTGCTCATCTGGCATTGTGATTAAGTGTGCGTGTAACCTTTTTCTCTTTTTAATAAATATTTTAATCTTTTGCATGCTGGCAGTACATCTCTGTGCCACATAGTTCCCCAACTACTGGGACACACTATTTTTGCGCATAGGGGAGACCCGGGGAGGAAGGGAGCTGTAAAGGCACCTGTTGCTATTCCTCCAGGGGAAACCCAAAGCTGCACTGGTCCCTATAGTTACCAGATGCTGGGTAGCAAGGAGACCTTGAGGCCAGGCCTCAGAACTGAGAAGGGGGGGGGGTCAGGAGTCTTTCCCTCCCGGCAGAAAGACCCCAGTGGTGGCAGTGGTACCCTAGTGGAAAGAAGTGGAATAGCTCTTTCCATGGAATTGGCAACCCAACGGAGGGAGTGGGCAGAACGGGGTCTGTAGGAGAAGCAGGCCTGTTCCATCACATCCCGTAACATACATTTTGCGAGACAGCCGCTTTTGGATTTGTATGATGCTGTTAGTGTCTCCAGGGCCCGAACTGCAAATCTCACGGTCTGAGGGTGGGACTCAGCTCAGTTCAGTTCTGCAGACTTTGTGTGCAACGGATGCCAGCTTCCCGGTAGGAAAACCCAACACGTCTTCCCGGTAGGAAAACCCAACACCCTAGGGTCGTTTTCACAGGCATGTTGGGTTTTTCTGCTTTTTGTATTCTGGTTCTGTGAAACTGCCTTTGGGTTATTGTCAGCTTCCAGGTGGGGCCTATGGAACCACAGAGATCAATTCCTCTGGAGAAAATGGATTCTTTAGCGAATGGACTCTATGGCATTGTACCCCTCTGAGGTTCCCAGGCTCCATCCCCAAATCTCCAGGAGTTCCCCACCTGGATATGGCAACCCTAACCCCCCACCCCCCACTGGTAGCCAGGTGGGATCTGGCAATCTTTGTGTGTGCTCAAAACTCAAAGCTAGGATTGCCAAGTGTACAGAACTCACCGGCGGGGGGGAGTCCTCCTCCGTTCGGGAGTTTCTCTGGCGTGCACGCGGAGTGCACGCGCCCGGCGACGTCACCAGAAGTGACGTCAGCACGTTGGGGGCATTCCCAGAGCGTCACCCTGGCAACGCCCCCAACGTGCTAACGTCACTTCCGGTGACGTCATTACATCGTCCGGGCTGGACGACTTCGGGGGTGGGGTTCCCCCCGCTGGCCGAATGCTGGCCGGCGGATCAGGAACCCCTTTAGCGGGGGATCCCCCGCCCCCCGGGCTGACTTGGCAGCCCTACTCAAAGCCCTCAGTGGGAACAGAAAGGCTTGGGTCCTGTACAGCATTAGGGGGTCTGCTCTGTATGAACAGCAACTTTCCCTCTCCCTCTTCCCACTGAAATTCTCTTCTATGACCCTTTAAATTGTGCTCCAGTCGATCAGTGGGTTCCCTGGAATTTCATGGGAGTTGAATGGGGGACTGGGGCCTACAGCAAAAAGGGAAAACCTGCAAACATTATCCTCCCCGTCTTCCCAAGTGCAAATGGAAAAAGAGGTTATGATCTGAGCCCAGGAGTCTGCACCTTTGTGACTGGCAAGCAGCATAGAATCACAGAATCACAGAGCTGGATGGGGACATACAGTCCATCTAATCCAACCCCCTGATCAGTGCAGCCAGCAACTGGATTGGTCAGGCCTGGCACAAATACCCAGAGCTTGACTTTCTGATTTGCCAGATCAACAGAGTGGCGGGACATTCTGTCTGATGCATTTCAGGCTCCAGCCCAAGTGGCTGACATTTATGTCCTCCAGCTCCAGATCCCATTCTAGATTTTTGGGCATGGCCTCCATCTGTCTCAGCCTGTCCAAGTAGCAAGTCATATCCCTCCGACTATTTCCCATGTTGACAAATATCCTTCCAAGACCTTACCAAGCTCATCTTTTGTGGCCTACACTTTATCACAGTCATATCGAACACAGGAGCAATGTGCAATTTGTATTTTTGTGGTCCTTGTTGAAATAGGATCTCTTAAATAATCAGATGGCAGCTTCTCTAGTATAAATCCAAAGTACATTGCTAGTTGCTAGGTCCAATAATTACATATTGATTGAATTTCTTATAAAAACGGTAGAAGGAATCAAGATTCAGTAAAACTCATACAGGCTGTTTTGTTGATTGTGTCCAACCTTTTCTTTAGCTTACTTGTCTGAACAATTTAGCTTGTAAGGGTAGTTTACAGAATTTGGACACAAGAACTTTGGTGATCACCGATGTCCCAGATTTGGTCAGTTGGTTGCTTGGATCTCTTAGCTGCTATATCTGTCTGTCCCCAGTCAGACAGAACAAATACCAGGAAGACTGGAATGAATAATTTGCAACCATAATTAGCTTTTGCTGTTCAGATCTAAATGTGAAATAATATCTTAAAATTCAAACGATGAGTGCTTTCTTCATTTCTGCCAAAATGGGTTTGGAGGCGGGGTATGCAAACCCTTCTGCCAAGGGACTGACAATCGAAGACTTCTGGCATCTCTTGGTTGTTTTTATTGTGGCAGGCATGAAATCTGGCATTAAAGAAATATTGAACTATGAAGTGATAAGTGTAGTCTGTTAGATTTTCAATACTTTTTGTGTGCCAAGTGTTAATCACAGGCCAATACTGACTATCGTTACAAGTTTACTCGATGAATTTTTGGTCAGTATTGGATTTATTTTCCCTCGAGAATATTGGATATCCGAATCTGCAGAGGAGAATTTTTGGAAGCCAACTGACTCCAGTTCCTGAACACAGAGAAAGTGGTTGTTATCACAGCTATCCAGTACTGCTTCTCTTATCCTTTTAAAGCCAGTGATGGTAGTATGAGTGGGACTGAAGGTGTGGCAATGAGATTGCTACACATTTTTGTTATCCAGCTGGAAAAACTACCTGGGCAGGTGCTGCCCTGATGGCTTTTGTGCCTTAAATTGCAAGAAGAAACAGTTGCACTAGTACCCCCAACTCATAATGTGTCCCAGTGAATGTCTGCCATGGCAATAGGGATGCCAACCTCTAGGTAGGACCTGTAGATCCCCAGGAATTACAGCTCCTCTCCAGTTCTCAGAGATCAGTTCCCCTGGAGAAAAACTGATGCTTTGGAGGGTGGACTTTATGGCATTTTACCCCACCGAGGTCCCTGTCTTTTCCAGGCTCCATCCCTGAATCTTCAGGAGTTTCCCAAGCTGGATCTGGCAACCCCCCCCCCCCCCACTGGTGGCCAGGGAGGACCTTGCAACCCTACATGGCAATGCTGTACTCAAGTTAATCTCCTGGGACTCTTCTCTTGTGGCAGGGAATGGGGAAGGGAAGAAGAGAAGGAAGGGGGATTATGGACAGAAAAGAAGGAGAAGAACCATAAATGGAGGTATAGATGAGCGGATATGTTCCAGAATCCTTAGCCATGCTGACTACAGATTATGGAGAATGCCACAGTTCAGACCAGTGACCCCAAACTGCACGTTAAGCTGCTTTGAAAGGGAACTAGAGCATTCTCTGCATATGCCCCCACATGCATTTGGGAGTGAGATTAATGGTTTAGATGGCAGTGATATGAGAAGGGCTTTAAATGTTTTTCCCAGCCCCTTGGCCAAATCCTGCATGTGGAAACAGCTGCAAAATGATGCATTTTTAACGTACATCCAGACCTCATTCAAGACGCATCTTTGCTTTTGTTCTAAAGGAGCTTGCATGTTTATAAGGACGCACAGCTCATTTCTCTCTGGAATTTTAACCCCTAATTTGGGGAGAAGGGAAAGAAGAAAAACCCCAGCCACTCATTCCCCCTCATCTTTCATTTGGCACAAACCCATTCAATCGATCTGTGCCTCCCAGACAACTCTTCATAACTGGATCTCTGCTTCCGTTTCTCGTTAGGATACTTTTAGCAGAATTGAAACTGGAGGGAGGTCAGTCGAGGCTCATTCAGTCAAAGGCACAGCAGTGCTGGAAGCCAACTGCAGAGTAGTTTCGCTGAGCAAAATATTCGGCACAGAGTTTTTCGGATCAAGTTCGCAAAGGGGCTTTGACTTGCCTAGAGCTACAGTGACAGATCCGTGTGAGTGGTCAGTCATGCCCTGCGTGGCGGGCCAGATAGCACCCTTTCCTGCCTTAGCTGTTGCCTTATATTTCCCTCAAGTAAGGACATGCCACTGGGAAGAACTGGGAAGTTAAAAGGGTCTAGAAGCAAGCTAGGCTGAATGGCCCCTGGGATGCCACAGAGCAGCACTGCAGTGGTTTTGCAGCTGGTACTTGGCCAGTGGCACCTGGCCACTGGAGGGGTAGGGGAGGTAGGGTTCCAGATCGCGGTTGGGAAACTCCTGGAGATTGGAGATTTGAGGATGGAGGCTGGGGATGACAGGAAGTACAACAGAGTACAGTGCCGTAGAGTCTACCCGTCAAAGATCCATTTCCTTCACAGGAACTGATCTCTGTAGTCTGGAGGTGAGCCATATTTCCAGGGAATTCCCAGGTCCCACCTGGAAGCTGGCATTCTTATGCCAGGTATGAGTGTCAGCTCACCTATCGCCTCCTCCTGTACTGCCACCAATGGCAGTGATTCAGGAGGAGACCGGAGTTGAGCTGATACCCATGCCCTGCTGGCAGAGCTCCTGGCTCTGCTTGCTTCCGGCTTCTAGCAGCCCGCCAGGGCAATGGCCCATTGGAAACTTTCCCTGTTAGTTAAATGGCCACTCCACCCCGAAGGCAAGGCCTTTGCAGGAAAAATGGTCTTGTCTATACATTGCCATATCCACGTTCAGTTCTTACTATGTAGTGTTTTATTGAACAATAACAGGATTCCGTTGCAGACCCAAACTCAGCAACTTATTTCTTATTCATTCAGGGCATTTTTACACATCCCTCCTGCCTTTTCTCCAAGGGGCTGAGGACAGCATCCATTGTTTGCATCTCCTCCCTTTTATGCTGACAACCGCCACCCTGTGAGAGAGGTGAGGCAGAGAGTGATTGGCCCTAGGTCACCCAATGAGCTTTGTGGCCCAGTGAGGAGTTGAACCTGAGTCTCTGGGGTCCTCGTCCGACACGCCAATCACTATACCACACTATACCACACGGGCTTGGCCTGACAGAGATGACTCTGCTGTCGTATATCGTTCCAACAGAATGCTAAGATTTTGCACACATAGTCGGAAGAAAGAGACCAGCACAGGTATTTGGTATAAATGAAGGGCAGCTTTATTTAACTTTCAGATGAACTTGAATCAACTGTAACTGGCAAGGGCCACAACTCATGTCAGGCAAAAGGATCCCCTGATCCCTTTCCTGACCTTAAATGGGGTGAACCACTGAGTCCCTGGTGCAAACCAACCTTAACACAGCCATTGCCAGGCGGCAGACATGCTAACAACCCCAAAGTGAGCCAGCCACCTCTAGCTGCGGAGCAAGAGGGGAGACCCACTCCAGGATGTATCACAGGCCACTACGAGTCCCCATCCGAGGCCCATGCCAGTGTAGGGTTTGTGTTAAGCGTGCCAACCCCACAAACAAAGAGGCGTCTGTCAGTTGGGGTTCCCCCCATCAACAAAACCAGGCCAGATTCCTGCCAATACACTAGTTAACAGTACCACCTCAGAGCCAATTCCCCTGCTGCAACGGCCGTGTGAGGTAGGCAAAAACACTCCCTTTCCTGGCCAATTTGAAAAGGGGTGAAAAATTCCTAGTAAAGGTAAAGGTTTCCCTTGCTCGAAAGCCAGTCAAATCCGATTCTAGGGGGTGGTACTCATCTCTGTTTCCAAGCTGAAGAGCCAGCACTGTCCAAAGACTTCTCTGTGGTCATGTGGCCAGCATGGCTAGACGCCGAAGCACACGGAATGCTGTTAACTTCCCACCAAAGTGGTACCTATTTATCTACTTGCAGTTTATTGCTTTCAAACTGCCAGGTTGTCAGGAGCTGGGACCAGAGACAGGAACTCACTCCGTCATGTGGCACTCGGGTCTTGAACTGCTGAATTACTGACCTTCCGGTCTGCAGTTCAGCGTCTTAACCACTGAGCCACCAATTCCACTGATTCCTGCCTGGCCCCCAAAATGGTGACCAGCGGAAGCCCACATTGTGGAGGGAGGGAGGGGCTATTGCAAAAAGACTGCCCCAATGAGGGGAAGCACTATGCTAATAAGCACTAAACTTTGCCCCGCCGAATACCCGTACAGGCAGGAATCACCCCGACACAGGCCTCTCTACTTCTATGTGTGCAAAGGAGGCCCTCCATCCGTATGCAACCTGTGGGTTGCCGTCTGTTAGGACCGTATACTGTGCCTACCAAAGCATATTTTCTACAACTACTGTTGGTGAGAGCATGCCAATCTTGAGCCTTACTTGCTCGAATATACTCCCTTCAATTTGGCTTTATACAAATGTCTTGACTATCTTATTTATATTCTAGCCCTTCCTCACCTGCACACCTGTAGTTCTTTCTCTTCCCCCACTGTAAGCAGGACAGATCACTGGGGTTTTAATGTTCTTGGACCTTGAAACGCCATCCCAGCTATGCTGTGGGGCCTCAGTGATTTTCCATCAGTCGCTTTTCTGGCAGCTGTCATCATGCCACCTACTCTTCCTTGCCTCTCAGTATTGGCTTTGAGCCCAGATGGGCTGTACACCCACTCAGGTTTTCCTTGGTTCTGTTCCCTACAAGAAATGACCCTATGCAGCCAGAAGGGGCTAGGCTTCAAGATGCTTATCTGTAAAAACACACATGTCAATATTACGGTAATAACGTCAGTGTGATTGTGCTGCAGGTTCTACTCCATTCGATCCCTTCCCCCAGTACTGAAGCATTTCCCAGTACTGAAGCAACTGAGCCAGTCTGGTGTAGTGGTTAAGTGCACGGACTCTAATCTGAGAGAACCGGGTTTGATTCCCCACTCCTCCACTTGTACCTGCTGAATGACCTTGGGCAAGCCATAGCTCTGTCTCAATGATCTCCTCAGAAGCCCACTCACATATGAAGGAAAGAATCATACTACATAGGTAGAGCTGCAGCATTTTTTTGTGAGAGATGCAGCTTGCTGAGGCTGGAATTAGGCTCTTATGACAAACTAAAGGCCACTGCAAAAAAACAAACAAACCCCACAGTCCTATTATTCATTATTTCCTCTCCTTCTCCTCACCGACATGTCTAGCAGTATTCAGCATTTCCTTACCTCTGTTCTATTAGTTGCCAAAGTAAGGGCAAAAGGAATTCACAGCATGGAGACCTCACACCATGTATTGGAAATCCCTATATATTATGGAACTCAGCTGTCCTCATCATGCTGATCACTGCCACTGTAAAATGCTGGTTAGACTACTGTAATGCGCTCTACATGGGACTGCCCTTGAAGATGACTTGGAAACTTAAATTGATGCTAAATGTGGCAGCCCATGTCTTAATAAAGGCTATCCTGTTTGAACATATAATGTCTGCTGTAGAACATCAGTATGAGTCTCTGATTTGTTTCTGGGTTCAATTTAGGATTCTAGTATTGGCCTTCAAAGCTCTTCAGGATTGTCTCTCCCAGTATCAACCAGTGCATTAACTGTGGTCAGCCCAGCATAGTTCCTGTTACCTAGCAAATCCTGTCGGTATTACCTGTTTCTATTTGAATTTATGTAAAGGCTAACAGAAAGGTGGGAAAGAATATTCTAAATAAATGGTGGTATTCCTGGACTTACCCCATTTTTTCCTGAGAGTAGCTTTGTGAGACAGGTAAGACTCAGAAATAGTGACCCGCATTGTAAACATTATGGCTGACCAGGAATTTGAACTCCCTAGTCCCCAATCTGAAGTATAACAGACCAAGGATCAGGCATTTACATGACATAAAGACCGATTCCTCATAAGGCGCTGCCCCAGTGTCATTCTTCCCTTTGTCCCGATTGCCTGCTTGAATTTCCCACTATTTGCTGCGGGGCACATTTTGACCCGCGGCTCTGCCCGATTTCCTCCACGGCTTCAGTGATCCTCAAAAACAGGATCACTGAAGCCGTGGGTCAAAATGTGCCCCACGGCAAATAGTATGAAATTGAAGCACACACTAGGGGAAACCGGAAGTACCAGAAGGTACACAGTAGGGGAAACCGGAAGCGAGGCAGCGCTTTGTGGGAAATTGGTCTAAGAGTCAGTTTATAGCTTTCTTCTCTCTTGTGGTACTGAGTTCATAGTGAGTGAGTGTTCAGAACAGTGGATTTGTAATGGACCTCTTTTGATGTTGCCTAATTTCTGTAGGGTAGAGGTTTTGATTTAAAACAATCCCTTTTCATCATCCATTTTCTTTTTCATAGGATTTACTGCACATGTAGGTGGCCTGTCGGTGCAGATATGATCTGAACACATATCAACTGATTTCAGATTTTGGCAGGGTTTTTCACTGGCCGACTGCATTAGGTGAAGTGCAATGTCATATCTTCAGAGGTAATTTTTAAAAAAGGTGATGGCTCTCCATGGATGACACATGGGGGGATTTTATATCCATAAGCAAATACTGCCCCCCTCCAAACCTCAGAAAGAATTCTTGGATGTCTCAAAGGACTTTTCAAAGACACCGGCAATGATTCAATTTTGAATCAATTTGTAGAGCTTTTGCAAAGAGCAAGGATAATTAACCTTTTTTAAAGCTCTGATCCTTGCTGTAAACATCCTGGAAAAAATATGGTTCCTTTTAAAAGATGAAGAGAAATACTGAGAGTCTGTTAGGTTTATTTTAATGCATGTTGGATCCAGGTTCGTAGAAAATGTAGTGGTGGGTGTGTACACTAAAAAATGTCAGTACACTAAAAAAAATAGGTAGCCATGTTGGTCCATAGTGAAATTCCAAAACAAACCCCATGTCATATCTTTGGTTTCTCTGTATCATTCCAATTTTAGGCTGAGGACAGACTGGCAAAATGAAGCGCAAGGGAAGCGGGGCAAAAAGACCCGGGCCGAGTTGTTGTGGGGCTTTCCATTCGCACTGCGTAGACTGATGCGGTACCATATTGGGGAGGAGGTGGATTGGAGTGTTCGCACTGTGGGGCGGCCCCTGGCGGCGGTGCCACGGTGGCATGCAGCTTTAGTTTGTTTTGCTGACCGGTGCATAGGCGCATGGGCGCAGCAGCTGGATCAGCGGGTTCACATTACCGGCGCCGCTTGATGTGATGCTTATTTGCGTCCATACTGCCAGGAAGTGGGATGAACACGCACCCAGATGGCTTGACACCGGTTTCCCCAGGTACCTTTTTAACGTGGGATGAAAGCGCTTCAGGACCAGGTGAGTGAAGTACGGCAACGCCTGGCAGCTGCAGCTGTCTAAATGGGCTCTTTTAATCTGCTTGAAAAGCAGACCTATATCGGGCCAAAATGCCAGTCTGTCCTCAGCCTTAGTATATGTGCTGCCAAAGCGAGCACAATCTTTGGTTAAGACCAACCAAAATAATGCAATGCATTGTGCAAGTTTTTGAATTGTCCAAAACATTTCACTGGGCTGAAAATGGGGACAGAAATCCCTCTTTTTGGCCAAGGTGTTACGGCCGGCCCGTGTGTACTCACTGCCTCAATGGCAGGAAACAGAATTGCTACTCTGCATTTTTCCTTTTGATGTTATGCAGTTAATTATCTATTACTGGTTGCTGCTTAAGACCCATTTGTTATGTGAATGGTGAAGGATTATTTGGTTAGCAGAGTGTTCAAGGCACATAGCATAGCAAAGCCAATCTGGTTAGTGTGTGCTGATAAGAAACAAAGTTACACACGGAGCCTCTTTATCTTTGCAAAGCCAATATGAGTCCTTTATTGTAAGGAACTCCATTCTAAACAGGATAGAGCAGAGATAAGATTCTAATCTAGTCTAACTAGCTAGGATGAATAGAGATGCCAGAATAGTGTCCTGCTCTTATGGTGCCAAGGTGGAGAAGAACGGCACAGTGTGGAGAGAAGGAGTCAGATCAGAAGGAAAGAACATTCACTAAGACTAGCAATCTACACATCAAAGGGATAGTATCAGAGAGAAAAGGAAAGGCTAGAACAGTGTGTTGGTCTCTCTGCCTCTCTGACTCTCTTATAGACCCCCTTAGAAGTTTGAGGCTAAGAGACAGCATGAAGTCCTTAACTTTCAACACCCCCTCTTGATCTCTCGTGACTCAGCTCACAAGATTCATCTTCTTTCTTAGAGCTTCAAAGTGAATTCTAGGGAGTGGCTTAGTGAGAACATCTGCAATCATTTCTTCTGTCGGACAGTAGGTCAGCTAGATAATTTCTTCTCTTTGCAGCTTTCTCAGTAGGGGATAACTTTATGTCAACGTGCTTGGTATGTATGTTCACATCTTCTTGTTTAGACAGCTGAATGCAGTGTTGGTTGTCTTCATGAATTTGTATGGGTTGTGACAGGGCTTTTTTTGTAGAAAAAGCTCTGGGGACGTCGCTTGCTTAAGCGGTTGTGCGCGCATCGCTAAGTTTGTTAAAATGGCGGCCATTCAGGATGGTCTGGAGAACATCCTTATTGGGCTGATTGCACGCTGGAGGTACGACCTGACAGCGGAAAGTCCGGCATTGGCCTGTCGGCCAGCTTTAGACCAGACTAACTGGTATCTTAAGTATGGATCCCCGACGGGGATCGATGGGCTACTAACGAAAGCAGTACGATTCCCAGATGTTGAGGTCTGGATGTGCACTTTAAATCCACCAGGCACTCATGCCTGGTGCGACTCAAAAGAGCCGTCTGAACGCACCCTATGATGCTCAGTTCTTCAGCAACAGCAACAAAAATGTTCATCCTAGGTCATAATTCCCTTAAATATTTCACTGTTTTTTTAATTCCTTTTGCTGGCACGTTGCCTAACACATTTTCAGAACTGAGGAACAACCGGGTGCTGCATCCGTATGTCACCACTGATGCACTTGAGTCTTCTGGTTGTGTTATTAAAAAGCAATCTGTATAAAAGATATCCTTAACAGATAGTTTGGTAACATTTTGCACCAATTTCACTAGCCACCCGTCTCTCCTGTCTTTTACTGGAATGATGTAAAAAATCAGAGCAGGGTAAGTCAAAAATTATCTTTCCCCCCAACTTTATCCTTAAATGCGCCTCTGATTTTGTTGGGGATCGTTTTGCCACCCATCTTGAACATTACAACCACTGTTTCGAGGGAGTATTTAAATTGTTTGCCTGGGTCAGGGCTATTTTTGGGCAGGAATGCACAGGAACGGAGTTCTGGCTAGCTTCTGAGTTGGCCACGCCCACAGCCTCCCCCCCCCCCCGAGTTCCCCAGGCGCCTTGCAAGCTGCGGGGCACCTAGGAAAGACAAGCCAATCCAGGGAGGGAAGGCAGTTTAAACTGCCTCTCCTCTTCGGGTTCCCCAGGCACCCCGCAAGCCACGGGGCACCTGGGGAAGCCGATCCTAGGAGGGAGCTGCGCTGCCAGGGGTGTGGCCTAATATGCTAATGCATTTCTGCTGTTGGGTGTGGCCTATTATGCTAATGAGTTCCTGCTGGGCTTTTTCTACAAAAAGAGCCCTGGCCTGGGTGTGATGTGTGTAGGGTGGTGGTGACCACAATAACTAAGCTTGAGAAAGTAACGTGAATGCGTATATTTTCTCCATCGATGCCACTGATACACTAACATAGACACAAGTACCTTTCATATCTTTTAGTGGGGGATCCAAAGGAGCATTCAGGTTGCTCCCTAGAGAGGTCACAGTATGGGTGTTGCCATCTTTGGATCTGACTGGGGAGTGTAGAATCATGTGATCTTGTGAGGAAAATCACTGTGGAGGACAGTGGCAAACAGGGTACGGAAAGACTGCTTTGAAACATGGAGTGACTGGAGGACTATTTGTCAAAATGGCAGAGTTGGCAGCCTCCAGGAAGGGCCTGGAGGTCTCCTGTGATTACAGCTGATCTCCAGACCACCAAGATCAGTTTCCTTGGAGAAAACAGCTGCTTTGGAGAGGGGACTGTATGGCATTACACCCAGCTGAGGTCCCTCCCCTCCCCCAAACTCCCCCTTTCCAGGCTCCACATGCACATCTCCAGGAACTTCCCAACCTGGAGCTGTCAAGCCTACCAAATGTGTATTTCTATTTTGTTAAAAAGGGGTTTTTTTTATTTTAATATCAAACAAACAAACAAGACAAACAAGACAAACAAATATAAAAAACATACACGTTTGGGGGGTCCATTTGACATCTTTGTGATATTCTGTTATATTACCTTCCACAATATCCAGTTTTATACTGATTATTTTCAACACCAGTATAGTTTGTCTATGTATTCTGCTTGTAATTGTAAATAAAATCTGTAGTATCTCCAAATGGGCTTATAAGTCTGTATAATTCATTTACTGTCATCTTCCAACCATTTGTAAGATCATGACCATGTAGTCTGGAATCTCTCTTCCTGTTGTCCTCTCAAAAATAAAGTCAGTTTATCCATCTCAGCAGTTTCAAGAGTTTTAGTTATCATTTCTTCTTTCGAAGGTATTTTTCGCCAATATTTAGCATACAATATTCTCGCAGTAGTCAGTACATGTATAATAAGACAAAAATCTTGGTTTTTACAATTTTCTGGTCTTTTATTCAATAAAAATAATTCAGGTGTAAAAGGTATGGTACAATCTAGCATTTTTGGGGTAACATTTCATGGATCTGAGCCTAATACTTTTTAACTCTGTCACACGTCCACCACATGTGAAAAAATGAACCAACGTTTTTACATTTCCAACAAGCATTAGATAGTTCAGGATAGAATTTTGCTAACATATCTGGAGTCATATACCATCTATAAAACATCTTGTAAATTTTTTCTTTATATGAAGTTGCTTTGGTAATTTTTACATTTATTTTCCACACCTTGTAACCCTTGGTCTAAATCAATATTATGACCTAGGTTTTGTGCCCATTTCTAGACATCTCAGCCCTCTTTTATGTCGGATCTTCTACAGGCTCTGAAAGAAATGTGCCTCATTTCCTACCAGAGAAATCCCACAGGCAGCCATAGGTTAGATACACTCCCATGCCTTTACACTGTCCTCTGCGGAAGAGCCAGCTCTGCTTCATGCAGCCGTAAATGCAACAAGAACAAACTGTGTGCAGAAGCTTAAATACCACCTCCTCTGAGATGGAGCATGGTTGGTGAGACAATTGAAATGTTACAAGTTGTAGACGCGGCAGAGGGACTCAGATTTGCAAACTTGTTGTTTTTCTTTCGACACCGAGACATGAAATGCTTCATTTGACTTGAGTTTCTGTATTTGGTGTTTACAAGCTGTGAGGGAGAATCATACCTTCAGGGACCGGGAATTAGAGCCTCCTGTCCTTCAGATTGCTGGTTCAAATCCAGCTCAGATCAGCGGTGATTTTTAGATGCCTCCATCGGAACAGTTCCTTTTGAAGCAGAGAAGTTAGGGCTGCTTTCTAGCCTGCCTCCCAAAGGCTCTATCTCCGTAAGTACAAATGCATCCTAATATTATGCATTGATAAAGACACGTTTTTTTGGGAATTTTCTCTAGAAGCTAGCAGATGCTTCTGTACAGGAAACTGAAGTGAAGATGGAGAAAAGAATAACAACAATAATGATAAGCACCACCACCACCACCACCCTTGTCCTCCAACATAGATTTAATGGGTACCCGTCACTGTCTTCCAGGAGAGCACTGGATCTGTGCTATCCTTATTGGCAGGACTGCCAGCTCTGAATTGGGGAATACCTGGAGATTTTTTGGGGGGGGGGGGGCTTGAGGAAGGCAGTATTTGGGGAGGAGAGGGACTTCGATGGGTTATAATGCCATCTCCAAAACAGGCATTCTCTTCGGGTGAATGGACCTCTGTTACCTGGAGATCAATTGGAATCCAAAGAGATCTCCAGCCACTACCTGGAAATTGGCAACCTTATTTATTGGTATGTTCCTGGTCATGCAGAACTAGAAAGCTAATAGTGCCATCCCGAGCAGAGTCCCAGCATTATAAAGCGTGTAAATCCTTTTAGGATTGCACTGTGAGTAGCTTTACTCATTAGATTAAAACTTGTCATAGACTAGTCTACCTTGTTGGGTTAATTAGAAACTTTGGTAATTAAATTACTTTTTAAAAAAACTCCTGTATCGCACAAGACATTCTTTCATTATTGCTCTTTCGTTATTTGCAGTCAAGCGATCATCACTTTCAAACTGCAGTCACTGCATCCTAGAGAAAATGTAGGAGGAATTCTCTGGGAGCACCAATACTCTGTGGAAACACCTTTCAGAAGCAGGGGGAATGTGTAAAGACTGTCTTTTTGATGAAGAAATGCCGTAGAAATATGTTGGGCAGCTGTACGTGCATTGATTCATTCTTTGCACTGAATCATTCTTTGCATTCACACCACCCGCCCTCCTTCCCCTCTGTTGTCGGTCTTTCCTATCTTGCTCGGAGACTGATGGCAGCAGTCAGAGAGAACTGGCAGGATTGTTGTGCCCCTCCCTTGTTCATGCGCACTGGAGCCCTGCACGTGACCGGGGAGAGGTCGCGAAAATCCTTTCGCTTTAGAAGATACCGATCAGGGTCGGTGCAAGCGCACTATATCCCAGAGGTGTGAATGCACAGACGACCACTTGAAGATCCCCCGTTACAGGTAAGCAACCTGTATTTCCCACTGGTTTCTGCCTAGTGGGTGGTCATGATCTTGGGGGCTGTTACGTTTACTGTGTTTTTAACTGCTCACGCTGCCCTCTTGTTGAATGTCTTGTTTTATGATGATAGTTTTTATTATAATGATTTACCATTATGGTCGCTGCCTTCGGCTGAGTCGTAAGTAGGGGACCTGGGAAGCTCTCTGTAGGCTGCCACCAATCTGGTATGGGTCTCCTCGAAAGGGCCCAGAGCACCCACCCTGACCCCTTAGGTCCAGTCTTCCCCCGTAGGTTGTACTTTCTATGTGACCAAATGAAGTGTGAGGACCCAGGGCAGAATAATAAACGATTTTATTTAAGAGGTCTAGTAACGACTGGTTTTCAAATAATATGTAGAATAATGAAAACGGTAAAGGTAAGTACGCAAACAAATAAAAGAAACCTAACACGTCTATCTGGACTGTTCCTAGCTGTCTCTAGGTGAGTGGCTTCAAGCTGACTCACCATTTCTGGATAGGGTTGCCAAGTCAGCCCGAGGGGCGGGGGATCCCCCGCTAAAGGGGTTCCCGATCCGCCGGCTGGAACCCCACCCCTGACGTCGTCCAGCGAGGACGACGTAATGATGTCACTGGAAGTGACGTCAGCACGTTGGGGGCGTTGCCAGGGCGATGCTCTGGCAATCGCCCCAAAACTCTATGATAACCAGGAGGAACTCCCAGACGGAGGAGGACTCCCCCCCACCGGTGAGTTGCGAAGACTTGGCAACCCTATTTCTGGATGAGGGACCACTCCATCCATAGCAGCTTCTCCTCAGCTCTACTCCCTAGGAGTGAACACCCTCCCACTTTGGGCGAGGCCTCTTATCCCTTCTTCTCAGGCACCACCTGCTACTCCTCTACTGGTGTAAGTTTTCCCTCCAAATCCCCTGTTAACCAATCACAGGGTCCAAGGGGTGGCCTGAGAAATGTAGGCCCAGAAGTCACTCTGATACAGGCATTCCCAGAGCTACTAGGCTCCACTACGCAGGCCCAGGCTCATAACATGCAGTTACAGAAAAGTTGTATAAAAATGTGTTAAAATATGTTAAAATAAAATGAAATCTTTATAGCACAATCTGTTTACTAGGTAATAAATCTTATTGCTATCAGTGGGCCTCACCTGCTGCAGGTAGGTTTAGGATTGCGGTGGGGCCTGGGGATCTCCCGCTTTTACAACTGATCCCCAGCTGACAGAGATCAGCTCCCCTGAAGAAAATGGCTGCTTTGAAGGGTGGACTCTATGGCATTGTACCATGCTGAGGCCCCTCCCCTCCCCAAACCCCACCTTCTCCTGGCTCCACCCCCAAAGTCCCCAGGTATTTTCCAACCCAGACTTGGCAACCCTATTGCGGATTTGTGGACCGCATAGTAGTAATACTGTAGATGGTAAGTAGAAATGTTGGGAACAAATGAGTGGGTAGAAATCCTTGTAACAATCCATAATCTTGGTTCTTTGTTAATGTCAGATCATTTTCTCTATTTCTTTCATCCTGTTATAAGCTTGCTTGATGCTGTTAATCTCTTCCATAACACAGCTTGTGGTTCTATTGCCTTGCACTTCCTGTAATAATTAAACTGGATGTGTTCTTGAGAAGCCATATCTTTGGATGTGGTGAATGTTTTATGTAAAAGAAAGCAGTCTGGTAGTAACTTTATGAATGGAGAGCCATTTATGCATTCAGCAGAATCGGGTAGCCAGTTTGGTGTGATGGTTAAGAGCGGCAGACTCCAATCTGGAAGAACGGGTTTGAACGGGAAGAACGGGAAGAACGGGCTCCTCCACATGCAGCCAGCTGGGTGACCTTGGGTCAGTCACAGTTCTTTCAGTGCTGTTCTCTTAAGGCCAGTTCTTTCAGAGTTCTCTCAGCCCCACCTACCTCACAGGGTGTCTGTTGTGGGGAGAAGAAGGAAAGGAGATTGTAAACTGCTCTGAGACTCCAAGTGAAGGGTGTTGTATAAATCCAGCTCCTCCTCCTCTTCTGCCTCCTTTTTCTCCAATGTTCCCTCTAATTCTCCCCCCCCCTGCTGAGCAGAATATGACTGCTGTAATCTTAAAATGGGCAGTGGGCAGTGCAAGATCCTGCATGGCTCCAGAATGCTGCTGAGTGGGGCTTCCTGTGTCAGTGAGCGGCCACTCATGCACACAGCTTAGAGGGGACACTGGTCTGGACTGTGCCATTTCAGGCAGTAACTGGGGGGATCTACATGGAGATAACATTAAAACAAGCAATCCTCTCCCCTATCCCGAAGTGGGACTGGCCAGAGGGGAAAAAAGCTACGGATTGATTATGCTGTACAAGTGATCCTAAATAGTGTTATCCATTAGCTATAACTGATAACATAATCTATTCCTCTTGCCAATGCACAATGACTGTCCGATTTATTTTGGATTCCTTTACAATAAATTAGTGTGTTTCCAGTCTCTAAGTGATCAGTATACACTTTCTCAAAAGATCAGTACAACTTAACGGTTGCCTATTGCAAGCGGACGAGAAGACAGGCCAGAAACTGAAAATGCAAGAGAACTAAACTGCTCAATAATACTTTATATGATATTGACAAGCCAACAAAGGGTCAAAATTGATGAATGATACTAGGACGCTTGTCATAATGGTTAGTACTTTGTAGCTATCGTTTGCAGACAGAAGACTTCATTATTCTGCTCTGACAGTAATAGTATTTTCTGTTATCTGTACATTCGTTTATTGTACAAAGAAAATAACCGATAGGCTTTGGGAGGTCTGAAGCAGCAATTCATTTTGGTGTGGCTGTTTCATATCTTTTGAGATTACCATACATCTAAGAGTGAAAATGGCCCAAAAAAGTAGGCTAGAAAACCTACAAAATAGGAACATGTACAGAAAAGGAGGATTTCCTCCCCAACAAACCAAGGTGAATAATCTGCCGTGAGTCCTAGTGGGAAAGATGGACTATAAATAAATAAATCCCCTGGCTTGTTTTTTGTTTTTTTTGTTTTTTTAAAGCCCTCTGAAGTAAAAAATAGGGAATTTTTAAAAAGGCCACAAACTGGAGAGGCGATGTTTGTGCTTATGTAGACACAACTCAAACACCTAATGTTACAAGATCATGGCCACCATTTGGGGAGTTGCCTAGCAACCCACATAACCATTGGCCAGAAGGGTTAGAAAAGGCTAGGAAAAGGTGTGCAGAATGAGAAAAAGAAGAGTAGCGGGGAGAAATGGTTGTGCTTTCCACTCCAAACCATGCCAAATCTGCTGGATGGCCACAGAGACTGAGGGAATAGGGTTGCCAAGTCCGGGTTGGAAAACACCTGGGGACTTTGGGGGTGGACCGAGGAGAAGGTGGGGTTTGGGGAGTGGAGGGGCCTCAGCAAGGTACAATGCCATAGAGTCCACCCTTCAAAGCAGCCATTTTCTCCAGGGGAGCTGATCTCTGTCAGCTGGAGATCAGTTGTAAAAGCGGGAGATCCCCAGGCCGCACCTGGAGGCTGGCAGCCCTATGAGGGCAGGAGGAGCTGAGAACAGCATAGCGTAGCCATGTAGGCAACCAGCCAACTGATGCAGCAGTGATTGGAGGAGGTGGTGGTTGGCCAGGGGCAGCTGTAGAGACATCCAGGAATGGAAGAGTGGGCAGCAGTGTGGGCAGGTGTGGAAGGGAGGCATTGTGGAAGGGAGGAGTTCAGAAGTGTGAGGCAGCGGAAGTGCTACAGGCAGCAAGGAAAGTGAGAAGCTGGCCACAGTTTGGGCAAGTGGGAGAGGCAGCAGGAAAAAGGAAAAGACAGCAAGGAACAAAAGGTGGAGAAGTTGGCAGCAGTGAAGGAGCACAGAGTGGAGGAAGAAAAACAGCAGGGGAGCAGGAAGAACCTTTCCCTCCATGTGAGTTCCTTGTGGGTCCCCAGTTGTGGGTCCCCAGTTGTATCATAAGAATTTCTGCTGAGAGTTCCATCCCATGAGCATTCTTTTTTTTTTAAAAAAAAAAAACTTAAGTACAGTACTAGGCTCTCGGGAACGGCTTTCAGACTGATGAGGCTCATTGTGTGGTCTGCAAATTTATTTGTTGGCCCCCGCTGAGAGAAAAAAAGCTCAGTGGTGAAAATGCTTCTTGTTGGTTTTTGATCTGACTATCCACAGTAAAAAACGAGCTAAGGTTAAAACTTACTTTTAGAGATGAATATAGCTTAATTGCATTTCGAGATGATCCAATAAAATACAAAAATGTAGAAATTACACTTTATAGCAATATGTTCAGGGTATATTATTATGGCTTAGACAAAAGCTAGGATTTTTAAAAAATTTCTGCAGCTGCAAACAGACCCATGATACCTGTTATACGTTGATCTGCAGACATTGGTGGTAGAAAGTGCCCTCAAATAACAGCTGACTTAATAGTGACCCTGTAGGGTTTTCAAGGCAAGAAATGTTCAGAGATGGCCTGCCTCCGTGTCACGGCCCTGGGATTCTTTGGAGGTCTCCCTTCCAAACACTAGCCAGAGCCCACCCTTAGCTTTTGAGAACTGATGAGGTCACACTAGCCTGGGCCATTCAGGTCAGGGTCTGCTGTCCTTAATAAAGCCACAAATCTTCCGCCCAGAATGGTTCCATCTATCTGGTAGAGCTATTTCTGGCTGCGAAAGCAATGGCTACACAGCATTCGATGTGAGGCGTATTCTCAGGCCTAAAACAAACCCTCACTTTTGTAAAATAACGAGAAAGGAGGTTGGCATAAAATCTAGAAAGGGGTGTGCCGTGGGGGAGAAAGGTGTGTGTGGAAACTACCTGCATCTCACCAGGTTCTAAACAGAAGCATGCGAACACTTAAGAAATGTAAAACTTTTGTCTGGCAGATTTCAAAATGGTACATGTAATATCATTGTACCCAGGTTTGCCAACCTCTAGGTGAGACCTGGCGATCTCCTGGAATTACAACTGATCTCCAGACTATGGAGATCAGGTCCCCTGGAGATAATGGCTGCCTTGGGTGGGGTGGACTCTATGGCATGATGGGGTTGCTAGGTCCTCCCCAACTACCGCCAGGGGATAAGGGGTGGGGTTACCAGCTCCAGGTTGGGGAACTCTTGGAGATTTGGGGATGGAACCTGGGAAGGACATGGACTTCAGTGCCATAGAGCCCACCCCCACCATCCAAAGCATGCATCTTCTCCAGGGGAACTGACCTGTGTAGTCTGGAGATGAGCTAAAATTCTGGGGAATCCCCAGGTCCCATCTGGAGGCTGGGATCACTACATGATACCCTGCTGAGGTTCCTTCACAGGCTGAATGTCCTAGCTTGGAATAGGCAACCACACATGTAATTATCCAGTTGAACAAGTAGTAGACAGAATTGTTCTTGAATTTCTCACCTTGGCCATTTTTCTGGGGTACCAGTAGTGCCGTAATGGTGTTGTTCTACCTGCTTGACATGTATATGGGCTCCACTGCACCTCATATCTGTTCAGTGAAAAACAGCCCTCTAGCATCTTACAAAAATATTACAGCTCTTAAAACGGAAGTGGGAAGATGAAAGGCCCCAGTTCTGGCTTGAGACTCAGTTTAATTATTTAAGTGTTTTAATTATTAACATTGCTGTTTCTGTAATCTAAACTGTATTTTAAGGCTGAATGTTTCATTGTGGGAACAAAAGCACTTAGGCGCCTGTTGAGTCTTAACACTTGTGCTATGAGTAGGCAGTAGAATTTCCCCCCCTGCCCCCTCATTGTCATCTTCCTGGTTGGAATTGTGATCTCCTTCGTAGGGTTGCCAGGTCCAACTCAGGAAATATCTGGGGACTTTGGGGGTGGAGCCTGGAGACTTTCCCATTCCCTAAAATAAATAAATAAAAAAAAAACAAAGCAGTGCAGTTCCCCTAAATAGTCTTCATTTCCTTGTCCACTTTTTTGCCTTCAAAGGTTCCCCAGCAGCTGCCCTTCCACTAAATGAAAGTGTAATTTGTAAAAACCCCACAAGCCCCTTTGTCAGACTTTGGTAGCATTTCCAAGCATGGCTTTATTAACACGCTCACACACTCACAAAGCATCCAAAATAAACAATGAATCCTTTCCCAAACACAAACAGTTTGCAAGCCCGCACTTCTGTGATCTCACTGGGGGAATGGTATAACTCACTTTACTCACGGGAGTTGCTGAATGTAACAATCTGCTTTATTCCAACCGACTTCTTCAGACGAACACAGAGAAATGAAAGTACATAAGAGAGCAGTCTAGGGCGTGCAGTTTTCCTCCATCCCATAATCAGGTTCTCATTAACGCTATACTATCCATTTTATTATACACATGACTTCTGAAACAAATGCAAAGCAAACAGAGGGGCTGTGCTTGCTTCCTCTCTCACACACTTCACACACTGACCAGAAAAAGCCACCTGGCTTGTGCCTGCTCGCTCCCCACATGCAACTTCCATCCTGCTGAGATTTAAAGGCACACACACACATTCCTAAACACATAGGGTTGCCAGGGCTTACCTGGCTGCCGGCGGAGGTGCACCTCTAGGGGTTGCTGTAGGGCTGCCAACCCCTGGAAATTCCTGGAGATTTGAGGGGTAGAGCCTGAGGAAGGGGAGGGGATAGGGTTGTCAAGTCCCAATGGCAAGCCAACGGGGGATGGGAGGGACCTTTCTCGGAGTGGGGAGGAACACTGTGACATGCCTACATCACCTGGCAGTGACATAGTCACACCGGGGATGACATTCTGATTTTGGGGGGAAACTCTATGGTAAAAATTGGCCTCAAACCATAGAGTTTTGCCCAAAAACCAGAGCATCCCCCCACACGTCATCAGCATGCCTATGTCACTTCCAGGTGACATAGACATGTCACATAACATTGCTATGAGGCAGATTTCCTCCAGCCCCCCAAATCAGGCAATGCCCCACCCCTAACTGGGGAATGGCAACCCTAGGAGGGGAGGCACCTCAAGGGGATAGTGCCATGCAGTCTATCCTCCAAAGCTTCCATTTTTCTTCAGGGGAACCGTTCCCTGTAGCCTGGAGATTAATTGTGATTCCAAGAGACCTCTGGATGCTATCTGGAGGATGGCAGCCCTAGCTTTTTGACACAGCTCCCTTGCTAACGCTCTGGGGTCCAATACATCCTGCCAAAGCATTCTAGGTTTCTGAGAAATGTTATCATAAGAAAAAACAATTTATGCTTCTGGACTGGAGAGCGCTGAAGCAAAGCAGCGTGTGGGGAAGGTATTGGATTGAGCTATGCAACGTCAAAGGTGAGTCCTTCCCACATCTTGATCTGATGTCTTCCTCTCTTTTTATGCCTCCTCCGCAGCTCTTTGGCATGCTTGGAGAACTCAATAGTTTTTCCTTTGCCTCACCTGGAGAGCACTATTTTGGCAGAAATTTATGGCTTCGCATGGAACACGGTGGGTCTGTCACTCCCAGTAAATTTTATCGTGGTTTTGAAGCATCTGAAATCACTGCTGCATGGCTGTAAGATTCAGACATCGTCTTATTGTACCAGCTGCCCCTTAGGACAAACTAGGTTCCTTTCTCCCCCTCCCTTTTATTTTCACATGCACAAATGGCTTGCGGCGCATCGGGCAAGGTGGGAAGGGAATGACTTCGTGGTGACCTCTTCTGTAGCGGCCGGTGCAATAAATAGATCACAAAAGGCTAAAATGTGTCTTGTATTCAGAGAGAGACACATTGTTCATGTTGCAGACAAAATGTTCAGCCATTCATTTTGATGTCCTCAGTGTGCATTCTCTCCTCTCTGTAGCAGTAATAAAAAAGGAAAGGCAGATGCATTGCTATGCAAGCTCTGTCGGTGTATGTGACTCCTGGCTGGCTTTATTGCGCTGAACCTGTGCTGTGAAGCGTAGTACAGAGAATTCGGAGGTACTCTTGACCAGTGTTCCCTCTAAGCTGAATTACTGTGAGCTAGCTCACAATTTTTTAGCCCCCGGCTCACACATTTTTGTCTTCGCTCAGGAAGGATGGCTCCAGAACAAACTAATTTATACAGCAGCCAAATCGCTCCCTCGCAACTTTAATGCCAGTAGCTCACCCAGTAGAATTTTTACTCACAAGACTCCACAGCTTAGAGGGAGCATTGCTCTTGAACTGGGAATGAACCTGGGTGTATAACATATTTGGCAGTGGGCTTGTACCCCTCTTTAAGGTTGACGCCAAAACTTGCGTCTGGCATGCTCCTGGACGATGAAGTAATAGTGGTACTAGAGGTGTTTACTTCCTTCTTAAGCAGATAGACCTGCTGTCCCCCTTTCTGATAGGAGTGCCAACCTCTACTGCTATTACAATTGATCTCCAGTTGATCAAGATCAGTTTGCTTGGAGAAAACGGCCACTTTTGCGGGTGGACTCTATGGCATTATATCCAGCTGAGGACCCTCCCCTTCCCCAAACCTTGCCCTCCCCAAATCTCCAGGTATTTCCCAACCCGGAGCTGGCAACTCTACTCTCTGATCATGGTTATTTATGCCTTGGTAACGTTTAGATTTAATTACTATGTTGCATGATGGTGTTGCTTTTGGAGAGCTCAGGAAGTAGTACTGGCATGATTTAGCAGGCCGAGGTTTTAACAAGGATTTGTTGCTTGAAGAAAATAACGTTGCTTCTGCTTTGAACTTCACTGGCTTCCATTTCCCCCCACTGTAACATATTGAGTTTGGCCTTTTAAAGAGATCTGGTACCAAGATACCTTAAAGACTGTTTTTCCTCCCCATAACCTACTTGCATACCAAAGTAATCTTCACGCTGTATATGCCCCCCCCCCCCCATCTAGGAATCCTGGATGGCTATAAATGACTGAACGTCCTCCGAGCAGCCCTCTCTGCCCCCTCCAAGAGGCGGTGGGTTTTTTTGTTTTTTGTTTTTTTAAATCACCAGTGCTGTCTGTTACTTCTGGGGAAAACCTGGAAGTGATCTAGGGTAGCTCTAGGAATAGCTGAACCCATAGAGATTCCGGTGATGACAAAACCTCTTCACTGATCGCAGTGTGACATTTCCTTCCAAATGATGATTATTTCAAACATCTCGAACAATCACAATAATCAGGGGTCATTTCGTAGAAAAAGAGGTGCAGGAGCTCATTAGCATAACTCATTAGAATAACTTATCTGCATATGCTACACCACCTGAAATCACCAGAAATATGTCAGAAGGCGAGAGAGAGAGAGAGAGAGAGGGAAGGAAGGGAGGGAGGAAGGGAGGGAGGGAGGGAGGGAGGGAGGGAGCGCGCGAGCTGGCAGTGAGGGGAGAGCTACTAATCCAAGCCTCAGAAATACCACTATTCTGGGAGGATAGCTTCAGAGGTGGCTGAAGCCTTCAGAACGCTGGTCGGAGGAACAAGGACCTTTCCAGGGGGCGGGGTCATTTTGCTGCAGCCATGACACAAGCAGGCATTCTCCCACCGGGGGGGGGGGGCTGGCACCAACTCCCGGAGCTGAGCTCCCCTGAGCTCCTGCTCGAAATGACCTCTGACAATAATAGTTATCTGAAACATGGAACTGATGAACTGGTTCTAAGAAAAAAATGGTTACAGAGGAACCACGATGTATATTCCTTGAGAAATTCTCTTGAGTCTTCTGTGCTGGGAAATACTGTGTTTGTTTTCACAGTCCTGGCTTGCATCCTGTGGAGAATAATGAATTTTAAAAAATGCTTTCCGTACAAGGGTGTTCCCTTTGGGAGCGCTTCACCGGGTCAACCTTTTTCTGAACGGATTTCTTCTGAATTGGTGGTGAAAGCTGTTAGTAGATGCCAGTGGGGGGGGGGGAATTAGCAATTAAAAATGATTTATCGAGTTTAAATATTTATTAAGGTAATATTCATTATGCAGAATAATAATAAAAGGGAAACGTTTCAGCAGATTTTAATCTATCACCATAGTAACTTACTGTAACAGTGAAAATAGTTGTACAAAAATGCCTTTTGTCAGCACAGTTTGCGTAATGGGGTACTTTACCATTTGTTACTTCAGACTTGGATGTCCTTCAGGAACAATCAATGGGGAGATTCTTCCAGTGATATAAACAAAGAATTGTGCCATGTATTTCCCGTAAAGATGCTTCATTTGCTTTCAAAATTATTTGGGCTTCTGATTTTACACGTTTGCTTTTAACAAAGAAGCAAAAAAATTACAAAGCCACACGGCATCACTGCCAAACTCCCAGGTGGCACCTGGAGATCTCCCACTATTACAACTGATCTCCAGATGACTTAGATAACTTTCCGTGGAGAAAATGGCTGCTTCGGAGGATGTATCCTATGACGTTCTATCCGAGGACCTTCCCCTTCCCCAAACCCTGCCCTCCCCAGGGTCCACCCCCAGAATCTCCAGGTATCTCGCAACCCAGACTTGACAACCCTAGTTCATGACTGCAATATCAGTCTCAAAATTTTACTGCATTTCTGTTGACTTATAATTTTTCATACTGGAAGGAATGGCTAGAAGGCTGGAAATAAGAATTTTTGTCAACCAACCCAATCCAAGTAGGAGTAGGGTTGCCAGCCTCCAGGTGGGGCCTGGGGATCTCCCACTTTTATAACTGATCCCCAGCTGACAGAGATCAGCTCCCCTGGAGAAAATGGCCGCTTTGAAGGGTGGACTCTATGGCATTGTACCCTGCTGAGGCCCCTCCCCTCCCCAAACCCCACCTTCTCCTAGCTCCACCCCCAAAGTCCCCAGGTATTTTCCAACCCGGACTTGGCAACCCTAAGTAGGAGGGATGAATTGCCTGGTGACTGGCAAAAAGCAACACGGGAGGAGATGGTTCTTCAAACAATTGCCTTTCCTGGGTCTCCTTGTTCCAGAATTCTCCCTACTTGGTTGAAGGGCTACCAGTTTTGATCCTTCTTCTTTTCTGACTAATAAAACTGCTGTTTCACAATTTCAGTTAAAAGAACTCAGTATTTCCTTGGGAGTATACATACTAAAAGCTAAAAGGTGTTTAAAACATTTTTAAAACCATGTGATCAAGCCATTTTGTTGTAAGGACCACCTTACATAGCCTGTAGTAATACTGAGGGATAAGGTGGTATTCAATACAAGTGTTGAAGAATTAATATCTGAAGAAGTTATCTTTAAAAAGAAAGAAAATCAGCTACGTAGGGTAGTTCTTGCTTGTTTCCTGTAAAATGTTTTAGAGGCTGCGCTGCCACGAAGACCACTTGTTTCCCGAATTTCAAGAAATCCCGTTTTCCTCCCTTCTCCAAACTCTCCTCATAGTAGTTTTTCTTTTGGGACCCTATGCCTGTCATATTGTTGCTAAAATGTTTCCTGTTCTGTGGTGAATTTTGAAAGTTTATATAAAGCCACGTTGGGACACCTGACTATATATCCCCATTCAGGGATATACTGCATGCTCTGTCTGTTGTCTGGACAAAAGTATTAAGAACATAAGAGAAGCCAATGTTGGATCAGGCCAGTGGCCCATCCAGTCCAGCACTCTGTCACACAGTGGCCAGAAATACCAGGTGCCAGCAGGAGGTCCAGCAGTGGGGCCAGGACATTAGAAGCCCTCCCGCTGATGCCCCCCCCCCAAAAGCACCAAGAATACAGAGCATCACTCACCCCAGACTGAGAGTTCCTATCTATACCTTGTGGCTAATAGCCACTGATGGACCTCTGCTCCAGATGTTTATCCAATCCCCTCTTGAAGCCGTCCATGCTTGTAGCCACCACCTCCTCCTGTGTCAGTGAATTCCACACGTTAATCACTCTTTGGGTGACGAAGTACTTCCTTTTATCTGTTCTAACCTGACTGCTCAGCAATTTCATGGAGTGCCCACGAGTTCTTGTCTTGTGAGAAAGGGAGAAAAGGACTTCTTTCTCTACCTGCTCTATCCCATGCATAATCTTGTAAACCTCGATCATGTCACCCCTCAGTTGGCATTTTTCCACGCTAAAGAGCCCCAAGCATCTGAATGTCAAGAATGACTGTGGCAAATTCAATCTCTGTCCTATCTTTTCCTTTGGGTGGAACAAAGCACTGCAAGTAATGTGGAAGATCTTCCTATGCTGCCATGGCATCCAGTAGAATTTACCTCATACTCTGCTGTAATTACGTGATGCGTTTTATGACCCCAGCTCCACAGCGCTGGTCGATGTTGGCTGGGAGCAGGACAACATTTGGCCTAATAGTGCTATTTTTTGCTACCCACTATGAAGAGGGGAATTCTAGGTGAAATAGGGCTGCCAAGTCAGCCCAAGGGGCGGGGGATCCCCCGCTAAAGGGGTTCCCGATCCGCCGGCCAGCATTTGGCCGGCGGGGGGAACCCCACCCCCGATGTCGTCCAGCGAGGACGACGTAATGACGTCACCGGAAGTGATGTCAGCATGTTGGGGGCGTTGCCAGGGTGACACTCTGGCAATCGCCCCAAAACTCTATGATGCCATAGAGTTTGGGGGCGATTGCCAGAGCGTCACCCTGGCAACACCCCCAACGTGCTGACATCACTTCCGGTGACGTCGCTGGGCGCACGCACGCCAGGAGAAATTCCCGGCCAGAGGAGGACTCCCCCCGCTGGTGAGTTTTGAAGACTTGGCAACCCTAATGTGTCATTTCTGGTGGTAGCCACATGGTTTCTGTAACATCTAGTTCTGCCATTAGACCCTCTTTAGCACTGGGAGATGTTCTATCAAGTTCAATATTGTTTATACCAGAAGTCTCCAACATGGTGCCTATCAACACCTTTATTGGCACTTACCAAGTGTTTTTTTTTTTAAAAAAAAATGGGGGTGGGGCTGTTGGGCTTTTGCCCAGCAAGGCTTCTGATTGGCTATTGTAAATTAGCGTAGGTGTGCAGATTTTTTTTTTTTTAAAAAAAAAACATGCCATCACAGCGCAGTACCACAGCACCTTTTGTGGATCTTTACTGTGTGACTGAACCTTGGCTCTGTTGCAACCAATATGCAGAGATCAGGGGTATGGCCAACATCCTTCCCCCTCCGTTTGTTATTTTTGTCCACTTTAAGAACATCTGCAAGGGTTGCCAGTTTCCAGGTGGTGATTGTTGGAGACCTCCCACTAATTGATCTCCAGGCGATGAAGATCCGGTCCCCTGGAGAAAATGGCTGCTTTGAAAAATGGACTCTATGGCATTATTCCCCATGGAAGTCCCTCCCCTTCCCAAACCCTGCCCTTCTTAGGCTCAACCCCCAGAATCGCCAGGTATTTCCCAACCCAGAGCTGGCAACCCTAACATCTACCTGAAGCTTTTATTTCCTGCAGGGTTATAGGAGCTGTGAGTCAAGCCCCCAACAAAATGCTTGTGATCTGGCCAACATGGCACCGTATCTCCCATTTTTATTTGTTTTGAAGTCTGTCTGGAAAATGAGAGTGTTCCAGAATGTTCATAGCACCCTATGCTCCCCCCACACACACCTATGAACCACTCGTTGTTTCATGTGGACTATTATTTACTGAAGTTGCCAACCAAAGGTATATAATATATGGGGTGAACCCCTTTCCTTTCTGAATGGTTTTCTAGCACGGTACATCTCAGCATGGTGGATGTGAATAATTCACAGCAGAAGACATGCCGTGCTCTGTAACATGACTACCACGATGCAGGCTGCTACGTAATTATTTCAGCATTTCACATTTTATACACTTTCACTGGGAAGTACAAAGATGTGGGTAATACCTGTGGATAATTATCAAGTAAAATAACCTGCAAAGGGGCTCTTTTTTAAGCTGTTACCCTCTGAAGCAAACAACAGTTGTCGAGAGTTTGGGAAAGGAAAACTACCCTCAGGCTTGCAACCAATTTGGCCTGAAGTTTTGTTTAAATAGAGAGGAACATAGAAAGAAACCTGGAGGCCACAAGAGTTTAGATGCATCCGTTGGAGAAGGGTAAATGGCAGGGCATTATTTGGGGATAAATGATGCATGGAGGCAGCAGCATCTGGACCTTCGGAACTTTGTGCAGTTCTGTGTCAGCTGAGCACTCACAAGGTTGTGTATCTCTGGCTCTGTGGGCTACTAAGCTTTATTGACGGTGTTAGCAAAACAGCACGCACTTTATGATTTTTATTTTTTTGCCATTCAGATTTTGGCATTTGGGTAAGTAGTTATGGAAAAAAGCTTTGCGAAGCATATAGGAACCCTTGAAAAAAAAATCAAATGTTTGGTATGCGGAGCGGGGGGAACAGTCCTAGGCTCTTTGTTTATGCATGGCAGTGTTAATTTTTCAATTGTTATGTTAGCAAGATGCCCACCAAATGATGGGGATAGTAGAGAAGCGTGGCTGTAAAGATGGGCCGTAGCGGAACAGGCATGCAACTGCCAAGCCTAGCTTTTAGTTTCTCGTCAGCACTGACTATGCTCCACCGTTGTTTTCTTCGTCCACTCATATTCTTGCCTCTTGGGCTCCTCCCCTGAAATTAGGGTTGCCAACCTCCAGGTAGGGTCTGGAGGGCTCCCAGAATGATAAATGATCTCCAGACTATAGGGATCAGTTCCTCTGGATAAAATGACTACTTTTCATGGTGGACTTCATGCATTATACCCCAAACTCTACCCTCCCCGTGCTCCACCCCCAAATATCCAGGAATTTCCCAACTAGGAGTTGGCAACCCAACCTCAAATCATTATTAACTGTAAGTTTTTCATGACTTCATTCTGCTGCCTTTCCAAAATTACTGTTCTGTTGCTTCTGTATCTTCTGTAATTCCTGTCCTAGATAGTCTGCTTCATCTATATCTCCTTATATATAATTGAGTAGTGGGGTGGCACTTTCTGACCATTCCACATGCTCCTAAATCAGTTGGTTCCATGATGTTTCACTCAGAAGCTGTCCCTATCCACTGGCTGCGTTGCCTGAGTCTCGCATCCAACATTCTAACAGTTTGCTTTTACTGTTGGGAGTCCCTGAAATGTGTCCTGAGGTAAAATACATCTCTCAGTCTTCCCTTCAATGGTCACTGGAGTTGCTAGTCACTGCGTTCCGCAGCCACAGCACATCATTTCCCCTACAGAAAATTTCCCAGCTATTACAACTGATCTCCAGATCAGTTCTCTTGGAGACAATGGCTGCTTTGGGCAGTGGAGGCTATGGTATTATATCCTGCTGAGGTCCCTCCCCAACCCAAACCCTGCCCTCCCCAGGCTCTACTCCTCAAATCTACAGGTCGTTCCCAGCGCAGAGTTGGCAACCCTGTAACTGACTATGGAACCACTTTCCAGACCCTTGGAACCCAGAAGACATGGCATAGAAGGAGGTGCTTTTCTACCTTAGCTGCCACTTCATAATCCCAAATCAACATAAGTAAGGGGCAGTGTTCCCTCTAAGCTGAGTTAGTGTGAGGTAACTCACAGTTTTTAGCCTCCTGTTCACACATTTTTTTCTTAGCTCAAGAAGGATGGCTCCAGAGCAAACTGATTTATGCAGTAGCCAAATCACTCACTCACAACTTTAATTCCAGTAGCTCACAAAGTAGAATTTTTGCTCACCAGACTCCACAGCTTAGAGGGAGCATTGGTCAGGGGTGGAGGGAACCATACCTATTACCACAAGGCTGTCCTCCCATACTACCCACTTGAGGCAACAAAAGGACGTGAGACAGCCCTGCCTTATAGCTAAGCAGAAGGAAATAAACATGGCTTGCCCCCCTCTATTTTCTCCTTCCCTCTGCCGCCCCACCAGCCATAGCCGGGACATTCACCTGGAGCATCTTTCTAGAGCCCATTGTATTTCTTTCCACAATGGGCCTTACTCCTAGTTCATCCATATTTCCCTGGACTGCCCTGCCACATGGATCTTTCCCTCTTCCCATCACTCAATGTTCAGGTCATGTTTCTACCCAAATGTGCTCATATAGAAACTCTTTGAAGCTTTTTCTTCTTTGCTGAAGGAACTACATGCCCCATTTTTTTTTCTCCAAGCCACAATGAAGTAGAAGTTTTTTTATGGCAGTACCACCAACTGAAACAGTCACTCTGTGCCCATGGTCTGAAGAACAGTTCTGGAGAACCTGTAAGCTGCCTTATAGTACTTGAGGATGTTTCAGTTAGTGCTGTTAGCAATTCCACAGTCTGCCTTAACTGTCTACCTTCAGTCCAGCATCCCTGCATTCCCAAAGCTGAGATTAGGTAGAAAGCCAAAGTGAAGATACATGGGTTCACATACGATCCAGCCCTCTGGTAGAGCCAAAGAGTGTAGGAGAGCCATTCTGGGATGTTGTAATAACAAGAATAAATGCTACTGCCATCATTTATTCTTCTCTTTGCTCGTTGCACATAAAGATGTTGTCAGCAAGCTGGGACTTTTATAACTTCCTTTAAACATACCATGAGGGCTCTTTTAGCAGTTTGAGTAGCAGCTTATTTTAGCCCTAATATATGATATATAAAGATTATATTATTTTTTTGAATGCTGTAAGCCTTCCTGAGCCTACAGGATGGGGTATGGAATACATTTAAAGACTTTCACACTGAAGAAAACAACGACAACAACAAAATTGGTGTCTACAGAATACCCATTTGAATGAGGAATGCCATCACTCCCGAAAGCATTGTCAGTTTGTTTCTGAATTTAAATGGGCAGAAGTAACTTTAGAATAATCGAATGTTAGAGTTGGAAGGGACCTTGCAGGTCATCTAGTCCAACCCCCTGCACTCTGCAGGGGCATAGCCGAATGATACCCCTAACACATACCAGAAATATGGTCGTCTAGCCTCCACTTGAAAACATCCAGCGAAGGAGTATCCACCACTACTGTTCCACTGCTCAACCACTCCTACAGTTAGGAAGTTTTTCCTGATATTTAGTCGGTATTGACTCTCTTGTAATTTCCACCCATTAGATCTAGTCCTGCAATCCAGAGCAAGAGAGAATAGATCTGCTCCATCTTCTACATGACAGCCCTTCACTTTGTTTGTTGGTGGTATCTTTTGCAAAGACTGGATCAAGATAATGAATATCTTTGATGGAAGCCCAGTTAGGGAGACTAGGGAAAGTTTTTTCATGTTTGGGGAGGGACCTTGGTGGGGGTGTGATGCCTAAGGCTGCCAGCTTCCAAATTTCCTGAAATTAGAACTCATATGCAGACTAGAGAGGTCAGTTGCCCTGGAAACAATGGCATCTATGGAGGTTGGACTTCATGGCATCATACCTTGCTGATGTTGTTCTCCTTCCAGAACTCCACACTTCCCAGGCTCAAACCACCACTCCCCCCAAATCTCCAAAAAATTTCCAGTCCAGAGTTGGCAACCCAGCTGCCATAAACTCTGCCCTCTGAGGCTACAGTTTCATAGCAGGGAACTGTCCTCTGTAGTCCGGAGATCACTTGTCTTTCCAGGAGAACTCCAGGCCCGACTCTGAGGTTAGTCAGTTCGCCTGTGAGTTTTGCCACGAATATGTCTGAGATTTCACTCAACCAATAAAGCAGGCAATAAGATTGGAGTGGGAATTCTGTGCGGTAGATGCTGCATGCTTTTCTGATGCTTTCAATTAATATTGCAAGAAAATTATAGGTTCTTGATTGCCACCAACAGACACTAGACAAAAAAAAATGGGGAAGCAAATGAATGCCAGCAGTAGAGGACTGGAGGATGTAAGTGTGGTAAACCATTTTAAGGATTAAATTAGAACATAAGAACATAAGAGAAGCCAATGTTGGATCAGGCCAATAGCCCATCCAGTCCAACACTCTGTCACACAGTGGCCAAAAGTACCAGGTGCCATCAGGAGGTCCAGCAATGGGGCCAGGCCACTAGAAGCCCTTCCACTGTTGCCCCCCCGCCCCAAGCACCAAGAATACAGAGCATCACTTGCCCCAGACTGAGGGTGCGTTCAGATGGGCAGCTAATCCCATCATTGGCCTGGGTCTAATTTGATCTAGATCTTTTTTTATCCAGTGTTGCACGACCAGACAGCTCCCCTGTGAATGTCTCTACCACGCGTGACTCCGCGGTGGATTGTCTAGATGGCATCTATCTTAAGGAGCCATGCGGACGGCTGTTTTTTAAAAAAATCCTGTTTGCGCATGCACATATGTGCCTCACTGTGTACTTGTTTTTCAGCGCAGATGTAAATGGTAAAAGCACCACCAGCGGTACCTACTTCTAGGTACCATTTCCGTTAACAAAGTTCATAAATATCATGGGACCGTCAGAAACATTAAATTGTCCGGATTGTTTGAGTGGAGCTCTGTGGACATCACATGCTCAAGCGGTTATGCGTGCATTGCTAAGACTTTTTTTAAATGGTGGCCATTTGGGATGGTCTGGAGATTGTCCCTACGGGCTGATTGCACGCTGGTGAAAGGACCAGATGGGGGAAAATCCGCCATTGGCCCATCGGCAAGCTTAGGACTGAACTTTCAACACTATCTTTTAAGTACAGCTCCCTGACAGGAATCAATGGGCTGATCACAGAAGCAGCATGTTTCCCAGATGTTGCTGTCTTGATGTGCCCTTTAAATCCACCAGGCACTCATGCCTGGTGTGGCTCAAAAGAGCTGCCTGAATGTGACCTGAGAGATCCTATCTATACCTTGTGGCTAATAGCCACTGATGGACCTCTGCTCCAGATGTTTATCCAATTCCTTCTTGAAGCCATCCATGCTTGTAGCCGTCACCACCTCCTGTGGCAGTGAATTCCGTGTGTTAATCATTCTGTAGGTGAAGAAGTATTTCCTTTTATCCGGTCTAACCCGACTGCTCAGCAATTTCATTGAGTGCCCACGAGTTCTTGTATTATGAGGAAGGGAGAATTAAAGCAGTCCTAGTATGCCTGGGAGGGGGGTGGTAAAGTTGATGATATTCATCAGCAACCTTTTTAATATACATACTGGAAGAACATCAAAAGCAAGAAAATGCATGACAATCTTGCTGGAGCTGCAGAGAATAGACCGGAGAAGGTATATGCATAATCATTAATGGTATTGCTCATCGAATCATGGCAAGACGTCACGGTCAAAAAGGCTTTTGAAAAAATATGCTCTAAGTGAGTACAATGTGTTGGGGGTGGGACAGAAAGGTCTTTAAAAATAAGGTATTTTTTTGTTTTTTTAGAAATAGGGGAGTCTTTTTTTGTTAGGGATACATTTAGCTACATGGTGATGTTTGCTCCTCTCCGGCCACAGCGTGACTCCCTGTTCCAATTTCCATGCATGAGGCCGTTCCCTTGTTCTGAATCCCTTTCTGTCCCCACCACGATGCCCTCGCTCTTTTGTTGGGAAATGCCTTAGCATGCAGCAAATGTAACGTGCGAGAATTTTGGCTCGGCGATCGGTGCCAACAGGAACAGGTTTTATTTTACACTTGGCAGCTCCTCCTGGCACGGCCGCCGTGCAGATGGCTGCACATACGAATGAGATGCCTGGAGCATGGGCCATGACCAGCCGCCTGTAGCCTCAGGATTCCCACCTTGGCTGCCCTTTTCTGGTGCCAGCAAAGAAACTGAGGTCCAAAGGCTGTGGTTGGCGGAGGGGACGGGATGCATTTAACTACTTACCTGATGAAACGGAGAGTCTTGCCATGGGCATTAGACCCAGGGCCATTAACTATCTTATTTACTCAAAAGGAGGACAGACCTGGATGTAAGATGACCCTGTTAATGAATATCATAAAGGTAAAGGTTTCCCTTGCTTGGAAGCCAGTTGAATCCGACTCTAGGGGGCGGTGCTCATCTCTGTTTCCAAGCCGAAGAGCCAGCGCTGTCCAAAGACGCTTCCATGGTCATGTGGCTGGCATGACTAGATGCCAAGGCACAGTGAACACTGTTACTTTCCCACCGAAGTGGTACCTGTTTATCTACTTGCAGTTTCTTGCTTTTGAACTGCTAGGTTGGCAGGAGTTGGGACCAGAGACGGGAGCTCACTCTGCCATGCGGCCCTCGGGTCTTGAACTGCCAAACTTCTGGTCTGCAGTTCAGCGTCTTAACCACTGAGCCACCATATTTACTCAAAAGGAAGGCAACCCTGGTTGTAAGATGACCCTGTTAACAAATGTCATACATACACAATTATTATTGGAAACAATTTTAATTTGTATGCAAGTAGAATGACCCCCTTTTTATCATGAACATAAGAGAAGCCATGTTGGATCAGGCCAATGGCCTATCCAGTATAACACTCTGCGTCACACAGTGCCCAAAACACAATTGCCATCAGGAGGTCCACCAGTGGGGCCAGAACTCCAGAAGCCCTCCCACTGTTGCCCCTTAGGCACCAAGAATACAGAGCATCACTTGCCCCAGACATAGCGTTCCATCTCTACCTTGTGGCTAACAGCCGCTGATGAACCTCTGCTCCATTTATTGATCTAGTCCCCTCTTAAAGCTGTCTATGTTTGTAGCCACCACCACTTCTTGCGGCAGTGAATTCCACGTGTTAATTACTCTTTGGGTGAAGAAGGACTTCCTTTTATCTGTTCTGACCGGACTGCTCAGCAATTTCATGGAGTGCCCACGAATTCTTGTGAGCTCCACACGGTGGTGGAAAATACCATCAATACAGCTGACTGATGGTGACCTGGTGGGGTTTTCAGGGCAAGAGACATTCAGAGGTGGTTTGCCATTGCCTGCCTCTGTGTCACAGCCCTTGAGTATCTTGGAGGTCTCCCATCCAAATACTAGCCAGGGGTGATGCTGGTTAGCTTCCGAGATCTGACGAGATTGGCCAGGGTCACTTCTCATGGCATACCTGGAGGCAGGGCGGGGGACATAGCCTTGCCTTTAAGTTAATACTATATGAATTAGGGATGCCAGCCTGCAGGTGGGACCTGAGGATCCCCGGAATTACAGCTGATTTCTAGACTACAGAGATAATTTCCCCTGGAGAAAATGGCTGCTTTGGAGGGTGGACTCAATGGCATTTTGCCCCACTGAGGTCTCTGGCCTCCCCAGGTTCCACCCCCCCAACTCCAGGAGTTTCCCAACTTGGATATGGCAACCCCCCATGTCCCACTAGTGGCCAGGAGGACCTGGCCAGCCCTAATGGTATTGGTGGCTGAGATATGGTCAGACTTCTGTCTGTACCACCATATTGCAGACAGTTGGGGGGGGGGAGTGAAGATTTGGTAGGATGGATATATGAGCTTCCATTTTAGGTGTTGTCAATCTGGCACCATTACGGCAGAACAAATTTGATGTATAAAATAATACCCCTCGAAGTATGACATGCATGAAGCGTTGTTCAAATGAAATACAGGAAGCATTGATTCAAACATCTGCTTTTGTGTAACTGTTGAAGAAAAATATAGATATGTGCGTGTGGGTTCGCAAATCCTTTCAACGGTTTTGCTGTAACCCGAAGCTTCCTTGGGCAGTGTTGGATGTATTCAGACCCATGGCTTCTGTGGATGGATATAGATTGCCCTTCAAGAGTCCAGCCAGGCTTAATTTGTTGTGCTGTGCTTTTGTTGGAAATGGCACCTGTGAAGTGGAGGGCAGAACAGGATTTAGGCAGGGGCAAATGTGGTCTGTAACCAGCAAGGGCTGGTCTAGTGGCTCAATCCAGAGAGCAAACTTTCCCCAAAAAGCTTTTTTATGGGGTCTGAAAATAACACCAGACCAACTCTGACATATTGGTCTAAGGAGGCTTCTTTGGCTGGTGCAGGCTTGTTTTTCTGCAGTGTCTCCTTTCTTCAGAGCTGCCTGACCACCTAGATCATTGCTGTATTACCATTCTTACGCTTCAAGAACCACAGGGCAATGTCTCATAGCACAGAGAGACAATTTGGTGTAGTGGTTAAGAGTGCGGACTCTAATCTGGGAGAACTGGGTTTGATTCCCCACTCCTCTACATGCAACTGCTGGTGTGACCTCGGGTCAGTTATAAGTTCTTTCAAAGCTGTTCTCTCAAGGGCAGTTCTCAAGAGAGTTCTCTCAGCCCCACCTACCTCACAGGGTGTCTGTTGTGGGGAGGGGAAGGGACTCCTTTGGGTAGTGAAGGGTGGGGTGTAAATCCAGTCTCCTCCTCCTCCATCCCAGCACTGGAACAAGCCAATACCTAGTATCAGTTAGGGTTTCCAGGTCCTTCTGGCAGCCAGCAAAAGAGGCCCAGGCCGGCGACTGGTAATGTCGCTTCTGGCATGGACTGGAAATGATGTCAGCATTTCCCCACAAACACCAGGGATGCTCTCGTGTTTGAGTGAAACTCTATGGTTTTACTGTAAAGTTTTGATCAAATACCAGAGTTGCTATAGTTTTACCATAGAGTTTTGATCAAAGACTGACAATACGTTGACCTCACTTTTGGTGCATGGGGAGTGATTGTCAGGATGTTGCTGGCACCCCCCTCCTTTCCACACCATTTCCCCCCTACTAGTCAACTGATCAGTGGCAGGGGGCTAGCAGCCCTATGAGAACTCCTAGTACCAATGACTGTACTCTCCAAGCTTTAAGAGGGTAAATAATCATTTGGATCAATTGCAAATGTGAAAACTGAGGCAGACACCAAAAGGCCACATTCTGAAACATCTCTTTTTCTCCCTTCACTCTTTGTATTTTCTAATATCTGTAGGGCCACAGTGGCTCAGAGGTTAAGACGCTGAGCTGCAGACTGGAAGGTCGGTAGCTTGCCAGTTTGAGACCTGCATGATGGAGTGAGCTCCCATCTCTAGTCCCATCTCCTGCCAACCTAGCAATTCAAAAGCAAGAAACTGCAAGTAGATAAATAGGTACCACTTCGGTGGGAAGGTAACAGCATTCCATGTGCCTCGGCAGGGGTCATTTCGTTGAAAAAGAGGTGCAGGAGCTCATTAGCATAACTCATTTGCATAACTCATTTGCATACGCCACACCCCCTAACATACCGGAAGTGTGTTAGAAGGCAACACCCACCCCTCAGGCTCCACTCCACAGGGAAGTGAAACTGACCTGCTCTTCCTCCATTCCCTTCCCCATCCAATACTTTGTGCAATAAAAATAAGCATAAAGAACACACCCTCATTCTCTTCCTGCTCCCTTGAAACCACCAGGTTTCAAGGAGACTTGAGTTACCCAGGACATGTGCACCACCCATCCCTTTCCCTTCCCCTCCACACAACAAGACACCCTGTGAGGTAGGTGGGGCTGAGAGAGGTCTTTTGAGAACTACTCATGAGAGAACAGCTCTGAGAGAACTTGTGACTGGCGCAAGGTCACACCAGCAGCTGCATGTGGAGGAGTGGGGAATCAAACCCGATTCTCCCAGGTTAGAGTCCAACTCCTGACCACTACACCAAACTGATGGGGTGGAAGCTGCTGAAGGGTTGATGAAATTTCTCCAGTACTTATGTGCCATGTGCCCAGATAAAAAATGGTATACTTAGAAAATTTATATGCCACCTTGAGCAAGTCTCTGGAAAAGCAGCACACAGTCATAAAAGGAACAATGACAAAAATTATCAATATTAAAACAAAACATTAAAAACAATAAAGACCCTAGCGGAGCTTTCCCCGGGGCACTGCACCTCTGCACTGTTCGGGGAAGCCTAGGAGGGGGTGGGGCTTGGTCATGTGCCCACCCCTTGGGCTCCTCACTCCTGGAGCTGTGCTCCTGTGCGCTCCTGCTCCATCGGACCCCTGTGCCTCGGTGTCTAGTCATGCTGGCCACATGACCATGGAGACGTCTTTGGACAGCGCTGGCTCTTTGGCTTGAAAACGGAGATGAGCACTGCCCCTAGAGTTGGATTCAACTGGCTTCCAAGCAAGGGAAACCTTTACTAACATCTGTAGCATCCATAAAGAATTCTGGATTGCGCACTGTTTTGTGGCATGTATTTGGTCAGTCCTGATAAGTGGCATTACTTGGATTGTGTTGGCTTTTTCATTCTGTGCTTTGACATCCAAGAAATTGTTGAAAGTTGGCTTGCAATAACCGGGAAAAAAGACCAACCTCTTAAAGAAGTTGTATTCTTTAGAATTGGAGGTGTTGGGCAGTTTTGGGTGTCCATGGGCCTCGATTTTGCTTTCCCAGCCCCCACGGCCAGTTACCCCAGTTCAAGTCTTCCTTTTTATTTTTAGAGCCGACTTCTCCAGTATCGTACCAAATGTCTGCCTATAAGCGTAGGCTTCAAAACTACTGTCAGTGGGAGGATAAATTCCTTTGGCAGAGAGCCCGGGAAGAGCCAGCGAATACAGAATCAAAACAGCAGGATTAGAAATGCATTAAATAACTTCTAAGAAAAGACTTCATCCTTATACTAATCACTGGGAAGCAATGGAATGCCGATTCGAGATGCAAATACTGGGTCTATTTTAATATATATTTTTAAAAAATATAGTGGTGTGCATATTTTACAAAAGAACTGGTACAGCCATTCGCATAAGGAACTACAGTGGAGACGCATAAGCCTCACTGTAAAATATGCCAGACTAGATAGACAGATAACCATATAATTTGGTTATACTGTGGATGCATAGTGGCGCATGCGAGCACAATGTTACTTGAAAAGGGGCTATGAGCTAATGCCCTCCACAGAGAGCAACAGGAGAGAAAAGCGCAGCCGAAGTCTGGTAGGAAAGCAGCCTGTTGCTCGAGGTCACGTGGGAAGCCACTGGGATTGTCTATGAATTGGAGGCCGGTTTTGCATTTGTATGTACGTTGTGCATACAAGAACAACAGTTTTTAGGAGTGCTAGAACGTGTATTGGCTTGCAAGCCCGGTTTGTGTCTTTTGAATTTGGCTTACATTGTTGCTTTTACAATGAACATGCTCTGTTAAGAGGCACTGCCCTGCCCTGGATAGCCCAGGCTATCCGGATCCTGACAGGTCTCAGAAGCTAAGCAGGGGCGACCTTGGTTAGTATTTGGGTGGGAGACCACCAAGAAATTCCAGGGTTGCTACACAGAGGAAAACAATAGCAACTTGCCTCTCACCATCCCTTGTCTTGAAAACCCTACGGGGTCACCCTAAGCCAGATGTGATTGGATGGCAAAACAAAACAAAACAATGAGGCCCTGCAACCATTCATGATTAAAGAGCCAAACGGCATTAAGATTTAGAGCAAGAGACCCGTATAAGACAGCTCATTTGTAAAACTGAAAACCAACAATTTAGCATCGGTAATAACTGACACGATGGCCATAAAATCTGACAATCAAAGTGAAAATGGCAGGCAACGTAGAGGGGATTTTCTGTTCCAGCTCGGGTTTGGTAAAACAGCGGAGCAAATGCGAGACGCAGATTGGGCCTTTGTGAATCTGAGCTGGCATGGAAGAAAAAATGTTTCCAGCACCTGAATACAGTGGCAGTAAGTCATGGGAGACAGTAAGGTTTGGCCCTTCTGTGTGTGCCTGTGTAGGAGGTTGCCTGCCTTTTCTCCGTAGTGGGTTTGATGCCCCACAATGCTGAGTCAGATTATTGCTCCCTCAGGGTTAGTATTGTCTACACTGACCACCGGCTTGCCAACCTCCAGGTGGCACTTGAAGATCTCATGTGGCTGGTTCTGCATCTGGCATTCACTCCACATTGGTGCAGCTCAAAACCACGTTCAGATACCCCAGGCCAATGCTGTACTGACTGCAAAGTCACCCCTGAGCAGCCATAAAACGTCCATAAATCTATGCGGAAGTACCATAAAAACCCGGCATGCAATGCAGAGGGCGCCATAAAATCCGATCATCAAAGAAAGTGAAAGTGTAGAGGGGGATTTCTGTTCCAATGTGGGTTTGCTAAAACAACGGAGGGAAAAGCCAATGCAGAGTTGCCCACTATTACAACTGATCTCCAGACAACTAACATCAGTTCCTCGGGAGAAAATGGCTACTCTGGAGGATGGATTCTGTGGCCTTATATCTGGCTGAGGTCCCTCCCATCCCCAAACCCCACCCTCCCCAGGCTCCACCTCCCCACCCCCCAATATCCAGGTATTTCTAAACCCAGAGGTGGCAACCCTAGTTGACTGGCAGTCTTTCACATCACCTAATTATTTCTAACTGGAGAAGCCAGGGTTTGAACTGGGAAACTTCTGTGTACAAAGCAGATGCTCTAGCAATGAGTCATGGCTCCTCCCCTAAGCTAAGAACAGCTGGGAGGAAGTGTATGGGGGAATCAGAGCAGCTGCTTTAATGTGAAATTAAATAGAAATGTGATCCTCACTGATCTCTCATGGAGGGATGGAGAGAGGGAAAGCCCTCAAATCCTTTTTTCATTAGATTCCTCATGTCTCATCTGGGTTGGCTTTCCTTGGTGGGGAGGGGAGAGAGCATTCATCTGTCCTCTGCCCAGACTATTCTGCAGCAGCTTTTGCTTGCCGTATAGGGAGTATAAGCAACATAACCATCATCCCACCCCACCCCCACCTCAGAGATGCACTGTTATCTAAACCCTCCTTTACCACCACCCTGGCTGAAAACCTGCAGCTGCCTGCCTTCCAGAAGGGAAAAGCAAATATTTGCCCCTATCCCCTACAGTCACAATGTCCATTAAGGGAAGGGGCCATGGCTCACTGGCAGAGCATCTGCTTGGCTCGCAGAAGGCCCCAGGTTCAATCCCCCACATCTCCAGTTAAAAGGATCGGGTAGGAGGTGAGGTGAAAGGCCTCTGCCTGAGACCATGGGCAGCTGCTGCCAGTCTGAATAGACAATCCTGACTTTGATGGAACAAGGCTCTGATTCAGTATAAAGCAGCTTCATGCATGTTCATATGTGTTCACTGTGAAGTGAATGTAGCCTCTGTTTCTGTTCTCCCCTTCCAGTTGACTCATTCCAGGCAAATCAAAATGTCTCCTCCTGGTAGTGACTAGGGGTAGGGTTTCCCTGGTCCCACTTGGCCACTGCTGGGGGTGGTGGGGCAGCAGAGTTGCCAGCTCCATGCTGGGAAACTCCTGGAGATTTGGGAATGGAACTTGGGGAGGACAGGGACCTTGTTGGGTACAATGCTATAGAGTCCACTCCCAAAGTATTCTGTTTCTCCAGGGGAACTGATCTCTGTAGTGTGGAGTTGAACTGTAATTCTGGGAGATTCCCTGGCTCTACCTGGAGGCAAACATTCCTAGAGACAAGCCAATGCAAGATCAAGCAAATGGGACCCAAAGTGTTTATACAGAGCTCGGAAGGTTCGCCAAAGCTATTATCAGAAAGTGGAATCTTTATGGACAGTAATGCCTTTGGAGATTAACATTTTTGGCAGGGATACTTGTTAACTCTTCTGGCTGGAAGACTCCCCTGTCATTCTCTACTCTTGCTGCCTCTCTTCCTCACTTTCCTTACCTTTTTATCCTACCTTGCTTCCTGGGAAGTTGGGGCATACATGATTCTCCTTTCCCCTGTTGGGCTCAGAGAGAGTGATTGGTTCAAAGTGACTAAGTGAGTTTTATAAAAACGTGGCTTTGATTTGAGTCTTCCCAGTCCTAGTCTGATGCTGTGATCACCCTTAAACCACTGACTGCCTTTCCTTTGGCTATGAAAAGCAGACATTAAGGCACAAGAACAATAACCATTTTCAGAGGTAATCTAATGTCTTAAGGTTTAGCAGTTGAATTAGTTAAATGAATTAAAGAATAAGGGGATTTCACGTGGATTACACTTTGTTAATTTGCAAAGTCACAGTCTTACCAGGACTTGCAAGGCTGAAGTTCATTTGTTAACATGAAATAATTCTCCAACTTTTTGGTGGCAAGCTTCAGTGTTCAATTGCTCATCCCTTACCCCACAGAAAGGGAAATGATACATGAGATGGGCTTTTGGGGATTTTCAACATAACTTCATCAGAATTTAAGAAAACCAATAGTGGGAGTATAGTTAGGACAGATTATTTGACAATGTAATAATGTACATTTTAATACTGTTTCATCTGTTATATGGACAATGAAGGTGTGAATACGCATCGTGTTAAATGAAGCTATGCCTGTCTTTTGCGATTCTAACTTTTAAAAACAAGTAGCATCCAGAATCTAGCCTTTTTCCTGGTGTGCTTCTCCATTTCTTTTCTCAAAAAACATGCTGATCAATAATACAAGAAACTAACCTGCCGTTCTTCAAAAATAGCCATAAAGAATCCAGGATCCATCCTGAGAAAATTGATTTCTGTTTCTGTTGCTTAAGATGTAATTTCAGCAAAGCATGAGAGTTACAATGGATTCACCTGACTGTTTCCCATTACAAGGTCACCTCTGAAACCTCCAAGGAAAGGAGATCTGTGGAACTGGGTCGTAGGAAAGATTCAGCACAATAGTTGACATTCTCCATCATGGTTCCTGTGTCTCCTGAAGAAACGGACCACTGTGTTAATGCCATTGAGGTTTTCCACGACTCCCTGCATCAACTGGATTCCCTTTGTAAATGGATTCCAGAGAAGAGGATCAGATCTTCAGTTCCCACCCCGAAAATGGCCTCATGCCATTCCTTTGTCATCCGCGTCTTGTCTCTAGTGGGTTCAACCTGTACTGTCAGGGAGCAGAGCTCATTCTTGCGGCTCACAGTTGTAGATCTCTCCTTAGAAACATGTTCCTGGGGTTTTTTGTGTGTGTTTTAAATATGTTTTTTATTCTTAAATAAGATAGTGGTACAGAAAGAAAAATGCACAAGGAAATAAGAGTTTGATTTTAAAAATTTAACATATACAGAACAAGGATGATCAACAACACAATATACATAAAGCATTTAAAAGATGCATTTCATGTATGGGATGCATTTGTAATATTCAGAAACCTGAATTGAAATTAATTCTACATCAACAGATATTTAATAATCTTTATATACTATATAGACTTATCATGAAGGCCAAAAAGTTGTTTTACATTAGCTATCAAGTATTAAATATTTAAATTAATTTTTGCATTGTTTTGGAATATTGGTATGTCTTAACACTATAGTTATCATAACCAAACTGTAATCAAAAAAGGCTGACAATACATTTTAGGAATATTCCAGAGAGACATAGTGATAAAATAGATCTGTGTAGACATCAAAGACTGATCTTATATATGACATTATTTCAAAAATATACTCAAAATACTTATAGCACTAGCTATACTAAATATACTGATAGTCTTGATTATATTGATGCCTAGGCCAGCATTGTATTGTTGAATCCAGTAGCATTTCAATAATTTCAATACAGATCAAAACAAACAAAAACGCACTCGTTTTCTGTCTTTACCTGTAATAATCATAATCGTTTCCCCCTCCCATTCTTTAATCGGTTTCTCATGCTGTTTTTCAGAGAGACCTTTTGGAAGAGGGGTCACTTCTCACAGTTCACAGTTTTAACTTCTCACTCATTTCATATTTGCCTGACCATTTTTCAGGGTTTTTTTTAACACAAATCAGATGGGCTTGGAGGCTTCTAACACAATCCAAAGCCCAGTCACAGCTTTCTAAGCCACTGACTTCAATTGACTTTAAAGGGTGTCACTGCTTAGGATGGTGAAGCTAGAATAAGGTAGATGGTCCCTCCTTGTGTTTTTTCTTTTGGGGGTGGGTATTTTTGCATTGTGTGTGTGTGTGTGTGTGTGTGTGTATGCCCATGCCTGGAAGCTTCTACTTCTACTGGGCAACTTCTACTGGGTCATGGCAACTTCTACTGGGTCATGGAGAGCGTTCAGAGAAGTGGCTTGATAGCCCGCCTCTGGCCTCTTGGCCCTGGTATTCTCTGGAGGTCTCCCATCTAAATACTTGCCAGGGTCGGCCCTGCTTAGCTTCCAAGATCTGACCACATTGGGCTTGCCTGGGCCATCCAGGTCAGAGCACTCCTTAAGGTTTTGATTCTCGGACAACCAGTTTGAATGCTGAAGAGACTGAGAACCTTGTATGAACCTTGTATTAACGTGGATGCCAGGAAGATGTTCAGCTACTTATCAGGACCTTGTGGACCGCCCTTGATCTGCAAGCTGAATTTCAGAGTAAAGTCAGTAATTTCAGATGGAGCAGAGGTCCATGAGCAGCTATTAGTGACAAGGTATAGATGGAACATTATGTTTTGGGCAGTGATGCTCTGTATTCTTGGTGCTTGGGGGGCAGCAGTGGGAGGGCTTCTGGAGTTCTGGCCCCATTGGTAGACCTCCTGATGGCCCCTGGGTTTTGGCTACTGTGTGGCACAGAGTGTTGGCCTGGATAGGCCATTGGCCTGATCCAACATGGCTTCTTTTATGTTCTTAAGTTCAGAGGCCACTGTTCGACACTAGGGATGTGCATTTGGTTTGGCTGAGCAAAAAAACAAACAAAAAACAACCCTGTATTATGCCTACACAGCATTATTCGGGCTCCCTAGAAATCGAATCAGAGTCTCTGATCCGATTTGGCTTCTCAAGAAAGTACTGCTGTATAGAAGCCTTCCCTCCAATGACAGGAGCCTGCTGCTTTTGTTCAAATCTGGGGGGGGGGATTATCATACCCTGTGGGGGCAGTCCCCATAGGGTATAATTGAGCTGAATAAATTTGGCAATACCAATAATTCCCAAACTCTAGTATCATACAGATACTGGGATTCGGTAATATCAGCAAATATTGATATTTTTCGAGATTGGTATATCCAAAACCGAAAAATACCAAAAAAATTGTTTTGGTGTACACCCCTATTCAACACAGCATCAGGAGAATTATGAACACAGGTTCTTTGTGTGTGTGTGTGTGTGTGTGTGTGTATAGCATATTTCATACTCCCAAGTACCTGTGGCAATTTTTGCTCTTCCTTGTAATATGTATTTGAACATATTTTAGGATAGAAGGAGAGGATGCATCTTGTGTGCCATTTGGCGATCAATCATTCGTTCACTTCAGATAAAAAGGTCCTACAGCGTTTTCCCTTTTCCTTCCCAAGGATTAAAAATCCCAAAGAAACAAGTTATATAAGGTCAGTGTGAGGTGAACCTTAGAAGGCAAAATGTCTCCTGTCTGTTCTCATACCTGCAAATATGTGAATTTGATGTATGTTATACTTCAAGAGTCTGAAGGCTGCGTATTGGAAGGACAGAAAGTCGTCAGTATTTTCCCCTTGACTCTGTGGCCTTTGGAAAGGGTCAGTCTGCAGCCTTGGCTTTGTTTCAGTTACTTTACAGTATGCACAGTGTTATGTGATTTAGTATTGCTGTTGTCTTCGCCTAATGATTAAGAATAGCCCAGTTTGGCCTAAGCTCATCAGAGCTTGGAAGGTAAGCCGGGTTAGCAATAAACAGTACTTGGATGAGAAACCACCAAGGAGGACCAGGGTTGCTGTGTGGAGGAGGGCAATGGTGAACTACCTCTGTTCCTCTCTTGGCTGGAATACCTCATGGTTGGGGTCTAAGGTTTTAAGCTCTGGGTTGGGAAATTTTGAGGGTGGAGCCTGAGGAGGGTGGGGTTTCGGGAGGGGCTGGACTTCACTGGGGTATAATGCCCTTTCCAGAGTGGCCATTTTTTCCAGGGGAACTGATCTCTATAGCCCGGAGATCAGTGGTAATCCCAAGAGCTCTCCAGCCATCACCTGGAGGTGGGCAACCCTGGGTGTTGCTATGAGTGGCTGCAGTTCAGCATCATGCCCTTCCCCCCCCAGTGTCTAAGGAATATGACAAAAGCCTCTTTGGGTAGCAAGGAAGTGTTTTCATTCATTTAAGCACCACAAAAGAGGATTGTCTCATACAAGGACGTGCAAATAATCTTGTCGCTATTGTGCAAAGACGCGGGGCGAGGCTCTGGGAGTGTGTGCGATGTGCTTTTCCTCATGCAGTCTTAAAGGTAATTAATCCGGGGATTTATTTATAGCTGTCAAAACTGGTTTCTCGCAACAAATGTTTCTATAAAGAGGAGAGTCACCAAGCAAAGGGTGTCAGAAACACTTTGCAAAGATGAGATTAAACCGTAAACCAAACAGATGCCATCTATCCCAAGGATAGGGCAGATGGAGGCTCTCGTGATTGTACAAGAGAGGAATTTTACCGAAGGGGTTTTTCTATAATAGTAGGCAGCGATGATTCTGGAAGGGGGTGGGGAGACTTCACAAGTACAAGATTAAAGAAGTTGAAAGTATAACCTTGTGCATCAATATTCCATCTGAAACGATGGCTCTCGAACCCATTTCTAAGCTTCTGGTACTTTTCCCATCTGCAAAGTAATGCCATGAAACTTTCTCCCTCTCCAACATAAAAAAAGAAAGAAACCAGGAGTATCTCTCTAGTTACCAAGGACATATTTTATTTTTTGTGTTTAGTATTTATAAACAATGTAGCCTTTGAGCAGCAGGCTGTGTTTCACAGCCATTTTGTGCATCGTACAGATGGAACCCCAAATTCGCCACTGAACCGTCCTGTTCCTTGTCCTCTCTCCTGCCCTCGTGACCCACTGGGAAGAGAACCAGGTCTGGTTTGAGGTTTCCAGGGGGCCATGTTGGCAGGCAGCATGGCCCCATCTGCTCATGCATTCTTCTCCCACTTGCAAATCCTGCCATCGCTTGGGCTCAGTTGCTTGCACCATCCTGCACATCCTTTCCTGGACATCGCTGGCCAGCATATGCAGCTGAGAGTGCTGCTGCTATTGTCACCTGGAGTGCCACCCCTTTGCACCATTCACACACCCTTAAGAACATAAGAGAAGCCAATGTTGGATCAGGCCAGTGGCCCATCTCATCCAACACTCTGTCACACAGTGGCCAAATATACCAGGTGCCCTCAGGAGGTCCAGCAGTGGGGTCAGGACACTAGAAGCCCACCCACTGTTGCCCCCCCACACACACCAAAGCACCAAGAATACACAGCATCACTTGCCCCAGACTGAGAGTTCCTATCTATACCTTGTGGCTAATAGCCACTGAGGGACCTCTGCTCCATGTGTTTATCTAATTCCCTCTTGAAGCTGCCCATGCTTATAGCCACTGCCACCTCCTGTGGCAGTGAATTCCATGTGTTAATCACCCTTTGGGTGAAGAAGGACTTTCTTTTATCCGTTCTAACCCAACTGCTCAGCAATTTCATGGAGTGCCCACGAGTTCTTGTCTTGTGAGAAAGGGAGAAAAGGACTTCTTTCTCAACCTGCTCTATCCCAGGCATAATCTTGTAAACCTCAATCATGTCACCCCTCAGCTGTCGTTTCTCCAAGCTAAAGAGCCCCAAGCACTTTTAACCTTTCTTCACAGGGGAAGTGTTCCAACCCTTTTATCATTCTAGTTGCCCTTTTCATGCACCTGGCTGGATGACCTTGGGCAAGCCATAGCTCTGTACCAGCTGTTCCCTCAAGGACAGCTTGGGAAAAAGTTCTCTCAGCCCCACCTACCTCACAGGGTGTCTGTTGTGGGGAGGGGAAGGGAAAAGGAGTTTGTAAGCCGCTCTGAGACTCTGAAGTGAGTGAAGGGGTGTTGACGTGGATGAAGACAGACTTGAGCCAAGATCTGATGACGATGACACTAACTTTGAAGACTCTGAAGATGAATTGAGGGATGAGCTGATAGAATCCTTGGAGAAAGTCATATCGTCCCTGGAAGAAGAGGCTTTAAAAGCTCCAGCCAAGTCAGTGGACCCCGATCAACAGGAAAAAGCAGGCATGACTGATAAAACACCCAATGGAGCTTTGGAAGAAAATGGTGACCCGACTGGGAACAAACAGGAAGCTGCAGTCAGTTAACATAATCTTGCACAGTAGCTTCTAAAGACTTACAGCAACCAGAGTTAGCTTTACAAAACTAGTGCCTCTTTGTAGGGTCAACGGCCACCGCTGCGTAGCAAACCAAGTATTAGGTTCCCAGCATTGGAAACGATGTGTTCCACTGCAGCTCACATTAATAAACTTGACAAAACGCAAAAAAAAAAGTGAGTGAAGGGCGGGATATAAATCCAATCTCTTCTTCTTCTTCTTCTTCTTCTTCACCACCCTTCCTCAGTAACTCCAGGCAGTCGGGAGCATGGGTACAGCTAGGTGGCAGGGAAGGTGTATGGGCGGGGATCAATAGCAGTGGGCCCGGAAGCGCAGGGGCTTTGCAGCTGCCCCACCTCAGGGTATACTGATGCCAGCCCTGGAGAGAGCAGTGGTCCACTTTCGTGCCCCGACCCAGACTCTGAGAACCACTGACACGAGTCCCAATACAGACTGAAGAGCATGGGTGTTGTCTCAAGAGTATCTTGTGTTTCTGTTTGTTACTCTTGCATAGCACAGTCTTCATGCATATTTTCTTCTCATATTAAAAAGAAAACACCTGCTGGACTGAAGCAAAGGGCTATCAAGTCCAGCTTCCTGGTTCCAACACAGGCTAACAAGATGCCTCCAGAAAGTCCACAAGGGGGGCATGAAGGTAGTAAGTGATGTTCATAAGTACACTGCCTCTGAAGACAGATATTCTTTTTTTGGGGGGGGGGGGGTTTGTATTTTTCATATGTGCATGTGTGCCTGTCAGTGTGTGCGCATAAGTCGCCTGTGACCTGATGGCACTTTCCCCCAGCACTGTTAAGGTAATGGATCCCAGATGTTCCTCATGGATTGAGTGCAGTATGTGTAGTTGTTTGAATCATTTCCGTGTGACCATTTTATCGGTACAAAACTGTAATGTGCAGTGTTCCATGATACTAGGAAAAGGTCAGTTGTTTTATGGCAACAGTTTTCAAACAGCATTCTTCTGGGAAATGATGGTTTGGTTTTTCTTCCCAGTGAGTGATGAGTGAAGAAGTTGTTCCACTGCTGATCATTTTTTTACAACATGAAAATACAGAGGAATGTTCGATGCACACTTTGGTGGTTGGTGGTGGCAGTGACTTTGCTATAGGCTTGCCACCCCCCTGGTCGGGGCCGGGGATTCCCCAATTTTGGGGTCCCCGATCCACCGCCAGCCAACTAGCCAGTGAGGGAAGTCCCACCCCCAAACAGCAATATCCCATGGGGACACCATTGACTACCAGTGACATCATCACAATGGGGGCATCACATGGCAACGCTCTAGCGTTTGGCGGTGGGGGGGAGCTCTATGGTCGCCGTAGAGTTTTTGCCTGAAAGCTAGAGTGTTGCCAGGCGATGCCCCCAGTATAATGACATCACTACCGATGACATCAATGCACATGGCAGAAAAATCCAGCTGAGGAGCTAGGAGCCCCCGCCGCGGGAACACTACGACCTGGCCGGCCTGCTTTGCTCCCCCCTGCCTGGTGCTTGCGGTGCAAAGAGGAAGGTCTTTCACAAAGGTCAGCAGGAGACAACGATTGGATCAGACTCTAGTCTTCATTCTCCTTTTGTCATTCCGGACGCAGTGATAGCGAGATAAATCAATAAGACACACCTACCATAAAACACTCAATCATCTTCTGTAATGTGTTTTGAGATCAGTGGGTAAAATGGACATGTACTGTGCTAGGAATTATTTATCTGTCTGCATCTGCCACACATTTCCTTTTTTAAAAAAAATAACAAATGCTACTTGGAAAAGAAATCTGAGAGGATTCTAAAATGTGTCTGGACAAAAAAACCCACACAGCTTTCTTAATTAGTATTGACTGACTGGAGGGAAAACTGGTAGAAAGTTCCATTTTGGTGGTATTTGACACTATAGATAGTTACATATTACAATGGTGTTGCTAGACATCGGAAGCAGACTTCTTACATATATTCTGCTTTTGCTGGATAACAATATGTTTTTAGGAAGAAATATTGAAATTTAGGTATTGATGTGTAGGCTTGCCAGGTCTGGGCTGGAAAATACCTGGAGACTTTGCGGGTGGATCCTGGAGAAGGTGGGGTTTGGGGAGGGGAGGGGCCTCAGCATGGTGCAATGCCATAGAGCAGTGTTCCCTCTAAGCTGAGTTAGTGTGAGCTAGCTCACAGTTTTTTAGCCTCCAGCTCACAGATTTTTGTCTTCGCTCAGGAAGGATGGCTCCAGAGCAAACTCATTTATGAAGTAGCCAAATCGCTCGCTCACAACTTTAATGCCAGTAGCTCACAAAGTAGAATTTTTGCTCACAAGACTCCACAGCTTAGAGGGAGCATTGCCGTAGAGTCCACCCTTCAAAGCAGCCATTTTCTCCAGGGGAGCTGATCTTTGTCAGCTGGGGATCAGTTGTAAAAATGGGAGATCTCCAGGCCCCACCTATTGATGGGAGTTGTAAAAATGGGAGATCTTCAGGCAACCCTATTGATGTGGCTGGACGTCGCTTACCAGTGGGCCATAAAGGAGTTGCACTTCAGATAAAGGAAATAGATTTCATTTTTTTTTACTGCTTCTGGCGGAGGATGTAATATTAGCCCTACCCTCACTAATATCAGATTGGTTCAAGGCACTGAGGCCTAAATCAACATACTACAGAGGACAGGTATTAACCCTTAATCTAATATATATATATATATATATATATATATATATAAATAAATAAATAGGCATTGTTTGCAATGTCCTGGAATACTAATTTTCAAGATAATATACAATCTTATTTTTAATGTTATAGATTATCTGGATGTGGTTATATTGTCTCCCGCCCCCAATTATATTGGTCAGAAGTTTTTTCTGTCCCCAGTGTTTGGTGTCGTTTATGTAAATGCATGTTAGATATCTTTTAATAAATATAGAAAAGCCACAAAAAGGTGCAGTTTGGGGGCAGTGTTCCCTCTAAGCTGAGTTAGTGTGAGCTAGCTCACAGTTTTTTAGCCTCTGGCTCACACATTTTTGTCTTAGCTCGGGAAGGATGGCTCCAGAGCAAACTAATTTATGCAGCCAAATCGCTCATTGCAACTTTGATGGCAGTAGCTCACCAAGCAGAATTTTTGCTCACGAGACTCCACAGCTTAGAGGGAGCATTGTTGGGGGGTGGCCTGTTTTCTTACAATTGGTGCCTTTTGGTCTAGTGCGGGGGTCCCTGAGGAGGTGGCTGTGGGCACCCTGATGCCTGCCAACACTGTTTCTGTCACTTGACAAGTGTTTTTAGGAAGTGGGTGGGGCCAGATATCCCAGCAAGGCTTCTGATTGGGCATTGGAGATTTGAGTGGCTGTGCGGATCTTTTAAAATGTCACTTTGGCCGCAGCTGCCACCACAGCACAAGGATCTGCACTGTGTGACTGAAGTTAAGCGGCGACACTCATTTTGCGGCTGGCTCCACCTTCTATGACAGCTATTTTGTTGCTGCTTGCACCATGCCGTGTCAGGATTCTAAATGTGCTTGCAGGCTCAACAAGGTTGTGGACCCCTAGTCTAGTGTTTGGGATCTGTGTGTACAATAAATTCTTTCTCTCATGAATATATTAAACTGCAAAGCTGTCTTATTGGCACTCCTTATCCCACCCCAGTCTTCCCAAGTTTTTCGGTAAATGCCCACTCAGTGAAATTCTTAACAGTTTGGTTTTTGTGCTTATGGTGTCTGGTTTTTAGCTTATTTGGGAAGAGAATTCCACAGTCGTCTATACATGATTCCCAGGTACTAGACCAAAATGTGCTGGTGGTAAGAAACAGACCACCTCCAGGGTATACCTTTTTGTTGCTTTTCTTCATTGTGACTGCATTTATCACCACTAATGCACCAATCTGTGCCCGCTTGACCCCTTGGCCAAATTGGAATCACACAGTTGGAGTCCAGTGAGTTAGATGAATATCTGTTTAATGAGTTCATAACAGGGAATACAGGGCTGATGAGTGCCTTAGCGCTCCAGCAATTCCAAAGCTGTATTCTGCCATAACCAGGAAGGGCAGAAGGTCTTAGACCCCAAATGACATCACATATAGTTTATTAAAGGGTCTCTAATAGGTACCAGGCAGTTAACATCATACAAGCATAATTTGACTCAGTGCATCTCGCAGTGGTGTCAGTAATTTCACTTGTTTATCTTGTCTTCAGAACACTGGGAACTTTAGAGAACACTGGGTGACTTCCTGGGCTCGCATGTGGAGAGCTAGCTGATAAGGACTGTGACTCACATTAAACTTGGCACTTGCTGGCCTTGCAACTTCTAAATAGCATCCCATTCTTATTGCATCCAAATTCCTTCTACAGAGGCTTCCTATACAAAAAGGGCAGTTATAAAATATATATACTCTGCTATAAGTTTCTCTAATCAGAAGTTTCTTGGTTACATACCAGGATCTGGGTCTATTAGGATTAAACTTTTGAAGGCACAGTGACAGCTGTCAATATATATATATATCAAGAAGAAAATGTCAGAAATCACATTCTTTTCCCCTTGTCCTACACCATCAACTAAAAAGACCCACTTTCTGGTTAACACCCACTTTGCCTCTGTTAGTACACTGAGGGACATAGGATTTTTATCTCACTAAGGATGCTAATTTTCTGCCCCCAAGCACTTCTCTCTGCTCTAATCAATCTGATTACAATGTATGCTGTACCTTCACACCTTTTACAAGCAATCTTTACAACAGTCTTCTCACTTTCTGATGTGGATAAAAGGACTCAGATCTCCATTTCTACTCTACTGAGCACAATCATATGCACCTATTTGCCATGCGAGAGGGACGCTTCATCGACAGATCAAACTGGCGCGATCACACCACCACATATGGGAGGTGTCCCAGAGCTGTCGCAAGCCGGGGCAAACTGATTTGATCAGGCAGAGAAGTGGAGTAAAAAGCTAGTGGTGAAACTCCAGTATCAAACGGTTTGCCGCGGCCCAGAGCCAGACTTTCCCCATGTGATTGTGCTGGCACGGAAGTGTGGCATTGTGGATAGCGTGATCACACGCTATCCCAACACCATGCTGGGTTTTTTGTTCCCCTTCTCCATATGCGCATCATCAAAAGCCCTTAGGGAGAGATGCGATTCATCGATCCCCCCTTTCAGTGATTCATCGATCCCCCTTTCAGCAAATCATCAATCCCCCCCTTCCTCTGTTGAAGCAATTCATCGAGCCTTCATTTAAGTGCCTCGGAAACCCACTAAAAAAAAACCCAAAAACCACTCACACGTGGTTGCATCTGATCACGCAGCGGCGGTTTGCCCTGGCAGGTCCACAGACCTGTGTGATCACGCAACTGTGGGGCAAATTGCTCTGGGGCAAAAAAGCCTTGATTCCCCTCCGGATTATCTCACTCGTGTGGAAGGGACCTACTGTGTGTCTGGTGAAGGGAGCATCGACTTTTTCTGTGTTATACCTCTGAGGAGGCCAGTCACAGCTGCTGGTGAAACGTCAGGAACTACAATGCCAAGACCATGGCCATACAGCCCGGAAAATCTACAGCTAATGAACTCTAGCTGTGAAAGCCTTAGACAACATATAATGTGACTGCCACCAGATTTTGGACCTGCTGAACCTTTCAAACTGTCTTCAAGGGCAGCATCGTCTAGAGCACATTGCAGCAGGTCCAACCTGAATGTAGCCAGAGCAAAGCTAACTGTGATCCGCTCATCCTTCTTGAAGAAGGGCTTCAGCTGGCACACCTGCCAAAGCTGGTAAGAGGCACTGCACGTCATCAAGCTATACCACCAACTCCTTATCACCACCAGGGGCTGGAGATCTCCTGGAATGACAACTGATTTCCAGACAACAGAGATCAGTTTCCCTGGACAAAATGGGAGGAGTTCGCCGTGTCAGTCTGTTGGTGCAAAACAGTAAAAAGCCCAGAAGCACCTTTAAGACTAACAAACTGTATTGTACCATAAGCTTTTGAGAAACACAGCGCTCTTTGTCAGATGCACGGAGGGTATGAAGAAATTGGCCAGAGATATATAGGCAGTAAGGGGGGTGGGGAGGATGCAGAAAGTGCCACGTAAATGCAAAGCAGTTGGATAAAATGGCTGCCTTGGAGAGTGGACTGCATGGCAATATACCCTGCTGAATTCCCTCCGCTCCCCGAATCCCACCCTCCCCAGGTTCCACCTCCCAAATCTCCAGATATTTCCCAACCTGGAGTTGACATCCCTAATCACCACCAGTGTATGAAACCCCATAACTAGCCTTACAAGACTGGCTGGCATGGTGGGCGGTATCCCACTTGCCTCGGCTGCTGCTGTTTGCTCCAACTGGAGCAAAAAAGTGTGGTGGGAATTCCCTGTATCTTTAAATTCTTTACCAGAGGTGGGGGACTTCCCAGAGCGTCGTGCTGTTGCTCCCTCACCCCGTTTTTGTTCCCGCTGGAATGAAGAGATTGCGTGGCAACCAGGGGTCATTTCGTAGAAAAAGAGGTGCAGGAGCTCATTAGCATAACTCATTTGCATAACTCATTTGCATATGCCACACCCCCTAACATACCGAAAGTGTGTCAGAAGGCAACACCCACCCCTCAGGCTCCACTCCACAAGTGAGTGAAACTGACCTGCTCTTCCTCCATTCCCTTCCCCATCCAATACTTTGTGCACTAAAAATAAGCGTAAAGAACACACCCTCATTCTCTTCCTGCTCCCTTGAAACCACCAGGTTTCAAGTAGACTTGAGATACCCAGGACATGTGCACCACCCATCCCTTTCCCTTCCCCTCCCCACAACAAGACACCCTGTGAGGTAGGTGGGGCTGAGAGAGGTCTTTTCACAACTGCTCATGAGAGAACAGCTCAGAGAGAACTTGTAACTGGCCCAAGGTCACACCAGCAGCTGCATGTGGAGGAGTGGGGAATCAAACCCGGTTCTCCCAGATTAGAGTCCAACTCCTGACCACTACACCAAATAGATGGGGTGGAAGCTGCTGAAGAGTTGGTGAAATTTCTCCAGTACTTATGTGCCATGTGCCCAGATAAAAAATGGTATACTTAGAAAATTTATATGCCACCTTGAGCAAGTCTCTGGAAAAGCAGCACACGGTCATAAAAGGAACAATGATAAAATTATCAATATTAAAACAAAACATTAAAAACAATAAAGACCCTAGCAGGGCTTTCCCCGGGGCGCTGCACCTCTGCACTGCTCGGGGAAGCCGAGGAGGGGGCGGGGCTTGGTCATGTGCCCGCCCCCTGGGCTCCTCACTCCCGGAGCTGCGCTCCTGTGCACTCCCGCTCCAACGGGCCCCTGGTGGCAACCCAAATAAGCCACCAGACACATATCCAGCAGTTTTCAGTGGTGGAAGCCCATTTTCAGCTGAGTCTAATGCAGTGCCGCATTCTGTGCATGCAGGGCTTTGGGGGGGGGGGGGGAGGTGCTGGAACTCTCAAGAGGGTAATGAAGTTTTCAATCTGTACACTGAAAACCCATGAATTTTTAAACATTTTTTTAAAAAGAATTTTGTCAAAGAGGTCCCAGAACTCCGTCCCGATGCGTTCCCCCAGAAAAAAAGCCCCACGCGTATGTGTACTTTGAAACTGTCCTTTAATGTCATATTTTGTTCTTTGCTGCTAGTCTCATGATAGGTTATTAAAGAGTGGGAAGCATCAGCGTGACCTTTGTAGCGCGTATTAGACGGGATGATGTTTGCGATGCGGTAGACGGATCTCCTGTTGTCTTTGACGCTCCTAATGAAACTAGTGACCCAACTTGTGAGTTGGCCTTCTGCCATATTTAACATATGGCCTTCCGGACTCTGAATGTAGGACGGTCAAAAGATCATTTTGGGAGCCAGCGAGTGCATGAACAGGGCCTTGCCCGTTTCAGCAGTAGCGAGTGTTGTTTGTGCTTGGCGCTGAACGGTTAAAAGGATATGCCCCGGCTACTCCAGCTCAAAGGGGGATTAACTCTGCAATTCAAAACAAGATTTTGGAGTGCACTTAGCTCAGAGGTCAGAGGAATCTGGATTTGCATCCATCCCCCGCAGTAGAATTGGCTAAAAATCATTTCGTGGGATTAGAGTTTCTATTAAATAGAATGTGTATTTACAAGACACTCTTGCTTTAGAACAGACAACCATTTTTGAGATGACTCTGACATCTCCCGATTTGTAATAACAGTTCATTAAAATGGGTGGTGGTGGTTGAAATGGGAGCTCAGCTGGGTTACTTGATGACCCATATTACAGATTATTGTGATTAATAATTAATTCTAATATGAGGATTGTCATGCTCCCAATGGGCTTGAATCCAGACAAGGCTGCCTGCGACCTCAAGAGGTTACCGACGACCAGCTGTTGAATAGTTTAAGTACAATGAGCTGGTACTTTCAGTTCACTGCGTCCCAAAGGGCTTACCGTTCACAGTGGAGCAATGATGAAATGGTTGAAGCAATAAATGAGGGAGATGTATTAAACAAGGTGATGGGTGAGGTTTGTTATGGCATCATTGCAGGGAGATGTGAAAGGTAGCGATGGTTGCTGTGGAGTATCTGCCAGGCGCTGGTAGTAATGAGGACGTGAACTGCTGGATTTCCAAACCCTTAGGGAGCTGGGGAGGGACTGTAGCTCAGTGGAAGAGCCTCTGCTTTGCATGCAGAAGGTCCCAGGTTCAACCCCAGGCACCTCCAGTTAAAAAGATGAGTTAATAGGTGATGTGAAGGACCTCTACCTGAGACCCTGGGGAGCCACTGCAAGTCAGAGTAGACAATATTGACCTTGATGGACCACTGGTCTGATTCAGTATAAGGCAGCTGCAAGTGTTCAAGTGTGGTAGTCAGTCTGGGGATGCTAGTGGAGAGCACTGTAGTCCATGACAGGCAATGGCTGTGTTCCAGAGACTGCAGTCAAAGGCCATAAAAAATCAGAAACGGATTAATTTAATCCATGATAGGCCAAGGGATCAGATTCCAAAGGCAGCCGCTGGAGATCAGGGCAGGCGAGCAGGCTGATCTTCAGAGGTGCTGCTGCAGTGTGGGTGGGGAGAAGAGAGCAGGAGAATGGCTGGCCAGGAGGGTCCTCTCACATAGCAAAACTAGACAGAACGCTGAACTGGCTTCTGCAGCATCAATTGTGCCCTCGAGACTCGCAATACATTCTGTAAGCCGTACAGCAAGAATCACTCTAGAGGGCTGGAAAGCAGCAGAAACTGTGGGGACAGGGACATCAGTGTGTGTGTGCCAGCACTGCATGTACTTGATGCCACTTCCGGGGAAAACAGGAAATGATGTCACATCACTCTAGGAACCATTGGGAACTCTGGGAGAGTGATAGTTTTTTTGCCATTCCTAAAATGCGATGTCACTTCTAGGTTCCCCCCAGAAGTGATGCGGTGCCGCTCAGGCCGCCACCTTTTTGTGTTGGTCCTGGGCAATGGTGGCTGACAAAGCTTGCTGGGGGGTGAGGGATCTCCTGCCACAGTGGGGGACCTGGGAGCCCTGTGATGTGGGAAGGAACGTCCCTGGGCCTGGCTGCTGAGAGCCTCAGCTGGAAAGAAAGGTCCCAGGTTACCTTGGGATCATCTACACATGGCCTTTTCTGGGAGCCACTCCGAACTGTGGGGGAGTTGGTGAACATGCAGGAGAGGGTGTTCTCTGTTGAACTCCTTGTGGAGCTCTAGAACCCCCGTTCCCCAGTGGCTCACTCGGGCCCCGGCTTGATGCCTTTCCAAAAGCTGGGAAAGACCATTCTCTTCCAGAGGGCCATTCAAGGGGGCGAAATCCCAACAGAGCATTTTTATTCCATTGTTTTAATGGGATCGCTGTTTCAATTGCTTCCAAGTCTTTCATGGGTAGTGGGTGTTTGTTGTTTATTTATTTATTATTTGTTGCACGCGACTTCTATCCCACCCTCCCCACCAATGGCGAGCTCAGGGCGGCTAACGACACGTAGATAATACGTACAATGTCAATTAAAACTCCTAAACTTACATCACAAGATCAGCGGCATACAGTTACAGTTATCTTCATAGGTGTATCTGAACAGCACTCAGATGTGATCCTTCCGTACATTCCCACAGGCTGGCGAATAAAGTTGGGCCAGGGCCAAGATGTATACATTAGGCAGCCCCTACTTAAAAGCCTGGTGGAAGAGCTCCGTCTTGCAGGCCCTGCGGGATTGTAACAGATCCCGCAGGGCCCTGATGTTCTCTGGGAACTCGTTCCACCAGTATGGGGCCGCCACTGAAAAAGCCCTGGCCCGTGTTGTTGCCAACCGCGCCTCCTTTGGCCCTGGCAGGACCAGTTGGTTTTGGGATCCAGATTGTAGTGCTCGCTGGGGAACATATGGAGAGAGGTGGTCCTTCAAGTATGTAGGCCCCAGGCCATATAGGGCTTTATAGGTAAGCACCAGCACCTTGAACCTTATCCGGTATGCTATAGGCAGCCAGTGCAGTGCTTTTAAGGTGAGCTGGATATATTCCCGCATGGGGAGACCTAACAACAGCCACGCCACAACATTCTGCACCAGCTGCAGCTTCCGGATTTGGCACAAGGGCAGTCCCATGTAGAGGGCATTACAGTAGTCCAACCTTGAGGTGACCAAAGCATGGATCACTGTCGCCAGTTCTCTGGTGTTGTTGGTTTTTGGGTTGGTTTTGCAGATTTATAGGGTTTTGCTTTTTTTTTTGCCTCTATTTGTTGTTGTTTTGTTATTTTAATATTGTAAGCCATCCTGACTGCCCTGAAGAAGGGCAGGATAGAGAACTTACAATAAATAAGTGAAATGTTAAAATGATAGCAAAAAGCATTTAGGAAAACGTCTTATTCTTTGCAGTGTTGGTTATTTGGGATTGTCAGGCTGAGTCCTCCTCTGTTGTATGTAGAATAATTTCCGCTGTGTGGCTCCTACAATCTGTGTGCTTCCCTAGCTCCTGTTCACACATTTAGTCAGGTTGCTGCTTATCTGGTGTGGCTGGAGGGACCCCATGTTGCCTGCCTTAGCTATGCTGAGTGGGGGAGGCGAGGAATACATGGGCCAGAATGGTGTCTTGTAATGTCATAACATCATTTCTGATGGTGTAACTGGAAGTGACATCGCTGTGCCATGGGGCACTCTGTGAGTCACTCAAAACTCTATGGTTTAAGCACAGAGTTTTGAGTGTATCCTAGAGTGTCCCACGGTGTGGTGGCGACACTTCTGGTTATGCAGCCGCAAATGACATCATGATGTTATGGGACACCATTCCAGTGAGTCTCCACCCACCCAGCCTCCTGGCAGTTGCCAGACCCTAGATATTGAGGGCTGTATAATTCAGAAAACTTGTATAATAACAGAAAACTTATCCTAGCTATTATGGGGGAGAGTGAGAGAGCCTCACACAGAGATACTGTGAAGTTCTGCTCTTACAGCCTTGCTTGCGGTGAACTTTGGCGGGATCTCCCTTTTCTGTGGCATGTGTCCCTTGAAGGGCACATAACCCTTGAACTTCCAGTGCACATATGTATATCCAGTGCTGTTCTCCTTACCTGTAAAGTAAAGCCAAGCCAATGTTAGCCTGAGCTTTTTTGGAGAGAGGAGGAAAAAACAGGGCAAAGTTCCTTCTAATTACTCATCCAAGGCCAGCCATTGTGCTTCATGAATCATTCAGAACAAGCAGACTTGTAATCTGCTTCTTGATTATATCTCTTGGCTGCTGAGCTGGATTCTCCTCCAGTTAATTTTCTTGGTGATAAGGTTTTCTTCCAGACCTGGTCCTGTATTCCCTTCCCTGCCCCGTTACCTTCCTCTGTACTGCTTTCTGACCTTTCTAATCATTGCAAATATGAACAGTTCTTTTAATTGGAGGGAACATGTCTTTGTAGGGAGCTGGATGGCATAGAAACATGTTGCGATTGATTTCCCATTAGCCAGTGCTTTGAATTAACTCAGTTATATTCCTATCTGGATCTGTGAGCTTCAGCTCATACTGGGCTTAAATTAGTCCTGGCCCAGTTATATGGGTCAGTACAGTTGAATAATACAGGTCACAGGCCAGGACTGCAGACAATTTCTCCCAAAAGACTTAGCTGGCAGCAGACCTCTGGCATAAACTCCATGTGTGCCTTTCAAAGTTAAGAACATAAGAGAAGCCAATGTTGGATCCAGTCCAACACTCTGTCACACAGTGGCCAAAAACACCGGGTGACATCAGGAGGTCCACCAGTGGGGCCAGACCGCTAGAAGCCCTCCCACTGTTACCCCACCCCCCAAGCACCAAGAATTACACAGCATCACTTGCCCCAGACGGAGAGTTCCTATCTATACCTTGTGGCTAATAGCCACTGATGGACCTCTGCTCCATACGTTTATCCAATTCCCTCTTGAAGCTGTCCATGCTTGTAGCCGCCGCCACCTCCTGGGGCAGTGAATTCCATGTGTTAAAGTTGCCACCAGGATCTCTAGCTGTGTGCCTTTTCCTGATGCTGGCTTCTTCCTTTTCTTCCCAATGTTGGTATCTTCTTAATTTCCAGTTATCCTCACCATTGTCGTCATTCTTGTGCTTCTTCCGCTTGATTTACAACCACAGTCGATTCCTGCAAGCCCTGTGCACAAAGGCCATTCTTTCTTAATCAGGAGCAGTGACACAGCACAGTCACCGAGTCTTTGTTGAGTCACCTTCCTAAATCTCTCTCCTTTGGATGGATATATGTGGCTCTGCTGAGGCAAGCCCTGGGGAAAACATTCTGTTGAGAGAGAATGCTCTTCAGGGGACCAAAAGGGACAGGAAGTGTTTGTAATGTGAGCAGAAGGGAACAGGAGCCAGAAGTGTATCTAAAGATGACCTTGCCTTGTTTGAGAAGCAGATCCCTCTTTCTAAGTGAGGAGAAGGCCAATTTCAAACTACCATTCAAAACACTTACGTCTCCGTCTTAAGGTTGCCAGCCTCCAGGTGGGGCCTGGGGATCTCCTGCTTTTACAACTGATCTCCAGCTGACAGAGATCAGCTCCCCTGGAGAAAATGGCTGCTTTGGAGGGTGGACTTGGTGGCATTGCACCATGCTAAGGCCCCTCCCCTTCCCAAACCGCACCCTCTCATGCATCCACCCCCAAAGTCTCCAGATATTTTCCAACCCACACCTGGCAACCCTACTCCATCTCTCCCCTGCTGGCCTTCCTCGTCACATGGGCCAGCTCTGGGCACACAACAAAAGATCATAAAGTACAGCAGTGAAAGAGTGTGTTGAAGAGTGTCTGTGAAGGGTACTGTAGGGCTTCTTGTGAATAAGCTCCTTGTAAGTAGAAAGGGGTGTGAGCGGTATGGTATAGACCACCAAGGAATGCTGCAGAGGAAAGCAATGGCCAACCACCTCTGCTTCTCACTCGCCTTGAAAGCCCTTTTCTGGACTCTCCATAAGTCAGTTGCAACTTGATAGTAATTCTGTACATACTGGTTTTGTTGCCCTAAACCAGGGGTGGGCAAACTGGCTCGGGAGCCGCATGCGGCTCTTTCACATATATTATGTGGCTCCCAGCAGGGCGGCTGGGGAAGCTAAATATCATTAGCAAACAAATATCGTTGGACAAATTAATATCATTATCAATATCTGCTTTTACCCCTTTTGTTATTATTTTTGGCAGTCTTATTTAATGTTAATAAAAAGCAAATTTGCTTATTTTCCAATAAAAGCAGGTTCATGTCTTATGACTCTCAAACATCTGATGTTTATTCTATGCGGCTCTTACATTAAGCAAGTTTGGCCACCCCTGCTCTAGGTGGCTCTTATGCTGAGCAAGTTTGTCCACCCCTGCCCTAAACTGACCAGGATGCCATGGTCTTGTCAGATCTCGGAAGCTAAGCAGGGTCAGTAGTTGGAAGGGAGACCACCAAGGAAGGCTCTGCAGAGGAAGGCAATGGCAAAACCCCTCTGCTTCTCACTTGCCTTGAAAGCAACTTGCTCTGGTTGCCATTAGTCGATTGCGACTTGACAGCACCTACATACCAAAGTGGAAAGGGAGAGTTTTTCTTCCTGCTCTGCAAAAAGAGGTATAGCTATAGAAGGGAGGTGCTTGAAGGATGGTGCTGAAAACTGAGACCAGCAATACCTGCAAGAGTTCTGCTGTGGAAACGTTGGCCAACACGGCTATCAAGGCTGGGTTTCCCATAGGCAAATGTCCAGGATGAAACAGGCTCATTCCTTTCCCAGGATGCTTCCGTAACTCACAGCAGAAACGGTACAATCTTATACCCTGCCAAAGTCCCTCCCCTCCATAAACCCCACCCTCCCCAGGTTCCACCTTCAAATTTCCAGGAATTTTCCCACCTGGGGCTGGAAAGCCTACCGGCTGATTTTGTGTTCCTTATCGCTGCTGACTGAGAGCTATGCTTGCCCTCAAGCATCCTGCTCCAAACAAACAAACAACAGCCTAGATGCAATGCGGATATTTCCCCGTGAGGGTGTCTTTAAAACCAATAATTCCTTGTATTCATCTTACAGATTGGCTTTCGAAAACAAGGGGAACAAAACCCTAGAGACATTACAATATATTCTCAAGAGAGGTGAAGTTAATTGATCTTCCTCCCTCTCTCCCCCCTTCCTTGTTGGCTTAACTCAGGAGGTAATAATCCATCCTTAGATGAGGGTCTCCCCCCCGCCCGCCACTGATATTTTGGGAGGTGAGTTTTCGAGCCCATTACATACATTATAGATTGAGAAACAAGATAATGCAGTTAAGTGTGCAACCTTAAGATGCAGAGACTGACAGCGCTAATGGTAGATGCAACGGTGGCCTTTTAAGATACATATATAACTCCTACTCAGCTGTCTGCAAGTCCTGGATGTATGGTCTTGAAGCAGACAACTCCCCTTGAATTCTGCTCTGTGGCAGGACTCATTGCCATGCCAACTCAGTCTGAGTTGTTGTTACTTGACAAAAAGAAAGCACACACACCTGTATAGCATTTCCCTGTCTCGTTCTTCAGCGAAGTATTCCTTCTGATATGTTTTTTTGTTTTTAGTCCTTATGCTTTTGATGCTTCACGCTTTCCTCTTCTTGAACAACAGCTTTCCTATAGGGCCATTGCTCTGATGCTCAAAAACTTCATCCATATACCCAACTGCAGGGTCACAAACCAGGGGGAAGAAGCATAACTTCGGAGGAGAGCACATACTTTGCCTATAAAGTGTCTCAGGTCCAGCCTCTAACACATCCATGCAAAAGGTACCCAGCAGAGGAAGCTGCCTAGGGAAGAATCTCTACCTGAGACCTCATAGACTTGGCTATCCGGTCACAGTAGATCATACGAGACTAGGTGGCCCATTGTTCTAACCCCATCTTGAAGCAATTTGTAATGCCCTTATCTATCAATTTGTTTCCAATCAGTGATGTTACTGTTTCACAGAACATTAAAATAAATCAAGATAACAGAATCTAGCACTCCTTCCATTAACTTCACTCTGATGGAATGAGCTCCCGGAGGAGACCAGGGCCCTGCGGGACCTTTTACAGTTCCGCAGGGCCTGTAAAACGGAGCTCTTCCACCAGGTTTTTGGGGCCACCACTACTGCCACTACCACCATCATCGACAGCAATTGACATCTTTGGTGGAAGTGCCCTGACCTGCTAGTCCCTTTAATTACTGCCTGAGCCAGACCCCCAAATAAGCAGACCAATGGAGTTGATGTTAGGAGTGAAGAATTATGCTAGCACTTTATTATTGGTTGGTTTTAACACTGTATTTATATTAACCAGGGGTCATTTCGAGCAGGAGCTTGGGGGAGCGCAGCTCCAGGAGTTGGTGCCAGCCCCCCCCCCCCAGGGGAATGCAAACTTGTGTCATGGCTGCAGCAAAATGACCCCATCCCCTGGAAAGGTCCTTGTTCCTCCGACCAGCCTTCTGAAGGCTTCAGCCACCACTGAAGCGATCGTCCCAGAATACTGGTATTTCTGAGGCTTGGATTAGTAGCTGTCCCCTCTCTGCCAGCTCTCTCTCTCTCTCTCCCGCCTTTCTTGCCTTCTGACATACTTCTGGTGATGTCATTTGGTGTAGCATATGCAAATAAGTTATGCTAATGAGTTATGCTAACGAGCTCCTGCACCTCTTTTTCTACGAAATGACCCCTGATATTAACTGCTGGTGTGCTTTTATATGTGTTGTCAGATTTTAACCTTACCTGTAAGCTGCCTTGAGCTGGCCTTGGCTGGGAGGGCGGGATAAAAATTAAATAAATCAAATCAAATCTAAGCCCATTAAAAAAAATGGTGATGGTGGAAAGTGCTTTCGAGTCTCAGCTGACTTAGGGCATTTGCAAGGCAAGAGACAAAGAGGGGTGGTTTGCCACTGCCTGCCTCTGTGTAGCGACCCTGGACTTCCTTGGAGGTCAGGGCATGGACATGCAACACTAGAACCAAGGTTTTTGAGAGTCTGACGTCTGATGAGATTGTGCTCGCCTGAGCCATCCAGGTCAAGGCAAGAGAGGGTTTGCCATTGCTTTCCTCTGTGTAGCAACCCTGAAGTTCCTTGGTATTTTCCCATCCAAGTAGGGCTGCCAGGTCCACTTACCCAGCCAGCAGGGGGCTCCTGATGTCCTTCCAGTAGACCAGAAGTGATGTAAAACCAGAAGTGCAGGCCCCAACACGATGATGTCACCTGGAAGTGACATCATCATGTCGGGGACGTCAGGGGCAAAGCTCTGGTTCTTGGGAAAAACTCTATGGTAAATTTCAAGCCATAGATTTTTGCCCCCAAACCAGAGCGTCACCACCACACAGTGTCCCCAACATGATGATGTCACTTCTGGGCAACATCATCACATCGGGGCTTGCACTTCTGGTTTTACTGGAAGTTGCCTGGGAAGATCAGTAGGGGGCAAGAGTCCACAAAAGCGGGGGTCCCCGCCTCCACCGGGGGATTGGGAACCAAGTATCCAAGTACTAGCCAGGGCCATCCTTGCTTATCAGCCAAGATCTGACAAGATGAGGCTAGCCTGGGTCATCCCGGTTAGGATGGAATAATGGGCAGAGAAGATTACTTCCTGTGATGTTGGCTGTTCTACTTCAGTCTACATTTTGAGGGGACGAAAGTGTTAAGCCCTGAACAGTGAGGATGCCTAACTTGTCCTTTATTTCTGCCAATGGTGCACCTTCTCAGGCCACAGAATGGCACGCTGATAGGGCACTGAAAAGGCGGTTATCCTGTTTGCCTGGCTGTTTAACTGAGAGCTTCAAGCATGTGGAATGCATGCGTGGGTACGAGCTTTCTGCACATCTTCATCTGATTTCAAAGGGAGCCTTGGAGGAGCAAATTTGTGCTTGAAGTCTAGAGAATCCATTATTTGTTGCACCAGTAATGCATTAATTTAACCCCCCTCCTCTGCACTGAAGTATAGTATGTATTATGTTCCTTATCGAAATGCTCTAATATAAATGTTGCTTACTCTTCTCCAAGGCCATGCATCATTTGAGTGCACTAAAGGTTCCATACATCCTGGATTACTGGTATGAACTCTTTGCTGTCCTGTTTTTGGCATTCACTCTGTTAAATAAATCAGAATGAATTCCACGGCCTATATGACACAATACTGGAAGTTTTTCATAGGCAGTCTGAACAAACATAATACAAAGGAGGACTGAGAATTCCCTCTTTCCCCTTAAAGTGAGTGAAGTGAGTGAAGGGCGGGATATAAATCCAATCTCTTCTTCTTCTTCTTCTTCTTAAACGCATTTGTGAGATGTGTTATGGGACGCAGCCATTTTGCTTCTGCTGCTTTTTTCTGAGGCAGATGAAAACTATGCAATGTTTGGAGAGGTTTAGTCCAGGGATGTGTACCTTTTATATGTACTTTGTTGCTGGAGAGGGAGAAAATTGACACATACCAGTTTGAAAGAGTGGGCTGCATCAAAGCAGCATAGTTATGATATCCATGCAAGCAAAGATCTTACAGCAAAGACTTTGTTGTTGTTGTTGTTGTTCAGTCACACAGTCAAGTCCGACTCTTCACGACCCCATGGACCACATCATGCCAGGTCCTCCTGACCTCCGCCACCCTCTGGAGCTTGCTCAACTTCATGCTCGTTGCGTCAAGAACACTGTCTAACCACTGGCACCTTTAAGACCAACAAAATTTTATTCAAGGTATGAGCTTTTGTGTGCAAAGCACACTTTTTTCAGACCTTGAAAATATTTGAAAAAGTGTGCTTTGCACATGAGACCTCATGCCTTGAGTAAACCTTCATTGGTCTTAAAGGTGCCACTGGACTCTAAATTTGTTCTACTGCTTCAGATAACATGGCTGACTACCTGGAACTGTCTAACCATCTCATCCTTTGCTATCCCCTTCCTCTTTCACCTTCAATCTTTCCCAGCATCAGGGTCTTCTCCAGTGAGTACTCCCTTCTCATTTGGTGGCCAAAGTATTTGAGCTTTAGCTTCAGTATCTGGCCTTCCAGGGAACAGTCAGGTTTGATTTCCTTTAGGGTTGACTGATTTGATCTCCTAGCAGTCCAAGGGACTCTCAAGAGTCTTCTCCAGCACCATAATTCAAATGCATCTGTTCTTCAGTGCTTGTCCTTCCTTATGGTCCAACTCTCACAGCCATACATTACTATTGGGAATACCATCATTTTGACTTTACAGACTTTTGTTGGCAGATGGCTCTCTTATGCTGTTGAGGTTTGCCATAGCTTTCCTCCCAAGGAGCAGGAGTCTTTTAATTTCATGGCTGCAGTCACTGTCTGCAGTGATCTTGGACCCCAGGAACATGAAGTCTGTCACTGCCTCCATGACTTCCCCTTCTATTTGCCAAGGAGTGATGGGGCTGGATGCCATGATCTTAGTTTGAATTGATCTTTGTTGTTTAGAAGGCTATGGCTGCCATCTTTGGATTTACAAAATATTTGGCATGAAACTTAAGGTCACAATGCAACACTGAGGTAGAGACACGGTGAACCACGTCGGAATGGAATAGGGTCAGGGACAAGGTCAGGATGGGACATAAAGTCTGGTGGAGCCAGGGATGTGGTCAGTCATGAAAAATTCAGCCAGCTCTGATTGATAGGGTTGCCAGCTCTGGTCTAAGAAATACCTGGAGATTTTGGGGGGCGGAGCCTGGGAATGGTGAGGTTTGGGGAAGGGAGGAACCTCAGCAGGGTACAGTGCCATACAATGCCACCTTCCAAAGCAGCCATTTTCTGCAGAGGAACTGATCTCTGACTTCTGGAGATCAGTTGTACACACGGGAGATCTCTAGGCCCCATCGGGAGATTGACAGCCCCTAGCTCCAAAAGTTTCTTGCTGGCTATCTGCCGGGACACAGCTATAATTAATTAACTTCATTTATATCCAACTTTTCTCCCCAGTGGGGACCCAAAGGGGCTTACATCATTCCTTACTCCTCCATTTTATTCTCACAACAACCCTGTGAGGTAGGTTAGGCTGAGAATGTGAGCTTGGCTCGAGGTCACCCAGCAGTCTTCCATGGCAGAAGTGAGGCTTTGAAGCGAAGTCTCCCCAATCCTAGTTCTATACTCTAACCATTACACCATACTGGCTCTCTCTTTAATGGACATCCCCATGGAGGAGTGGAAGATTGGCAGCCTTCAGTGGGGTTTCCAGCTCTTTAGCTTGTACCTCCAGTAAGTGGTCACTGTGGAGACTTTCAGGAGACATAGGTGAACCTCCAATTATGGGTTGTGTCTCTGCTGTTAAGTATCAGAGTTCCGTTTGGCTTTCAATAGTAGTCCTAATGGGAGGATTTATGACTCTTTGATTCTTCTTTGAAATCTAGAATCTTATTGTGAAGGTGCATTACAGCCAAAGTAGCATGCCATAGGTCATACACCTAGGGCAGGGGTGGGCAAACTTGCTTAACGTAAGAGCCGCATAGAATAAACATCAGATGTTTGAGACCCACAAGACATGAACAAATATTACCTGCTTTTATTGGAAAATGAGCAAATTTGCTTTTTATTAACATTAAATGAGACTGCCAAAAATAATAACAAAAGGGGTAAAAGCAGATATTGATAATGATATTTGTCCAATGATATTTGTTGGCTAATGATATTTAGCTTCCCCAGCCGCCCTGCTGGGAGCCACATAATATATGTGAAAGAGCCGCATGCGGCTCCCGAGCCACAGTTTGCCCACCCCTGCCCTAGGGAATTCCATAAAATACTCCCTCTAAGTTGTGAAGTCCCATGAGCAAAAATTCTCCTTTATGAGCTACTGGCATTAAATTTCTGAGCAGGTGATTTGGCTACTGCCTAAATTAGCTTGCTTTGGAGCCATCCTTCCTGAGCTAAGACAAAAATGTGTGAGCCAGAAGCTAAAAACTGTGATCTAGTTCACACTAACTCAGCTTAGAAGGAACACGGACAGTACTTTTTAAAAAATACAATTATAAGGCACATAGGGAGGCGATTGTGATCAGGCCCACGGGGGAGAGGAATTTTACGCATTCTCCCCACGCTATTTGGCTAATCTGCTATTTGCCTGAGTTGCCCCATTTGCAGAACTTCCAGATCTCATCTGGATTGGCTCACAAGTGCATTGAGGCAGTGTTAGGCTCTGCTATGATATGAATTCATCCCCGTACACTGGGAAAAAAAAGAGGTGAAGCAATGCAACAAGCAGGCATTATGTAATTAAAATTAATTAGAAGGCACCATCGAGCTTTAAAAGCCGTGCTCTTGAACCGCATGCTGACGGAGGAACGCACAAAGCGCCTGGAATGGAACGCTTGGCTTACTGATCCAGTTCTGGCCCACCTCTCCTGCCACAGGCTGGGCTGCTGCAACTGACCTACTTAGTAAAGAAACTTTCCACCCAGCAGATCCAGCTATGTGTTTAACAAATCAGACTTAATTATCGCCTTTGCTAATTGTAAACACACTGTGTTTACCAGTACAGGGAGAGCAATTAAACCACAGCTGAGTAGTGCATTAATTAGGCCTAGGAGTGTCCCAGTGTTGAAAGGTGGCCAGCCATCGCCATACAAACAGGCTCAACGGAGAGACGGGAACAATTTTCCATGCCAAGTTTAGCAAATGTTAGGGTTTTTTAAAAAGGGAGTTTGTCCCATCACCACGCCAGGAAAAATACTAAAAGGCAGAGGGTGGTTGGAACTGGGGGTGATAGGAAGGGGGGCTAGGGTACAAGAGTCCAGAGTCCCAGGTCACCATGGAGGGCCCAGGAAGCCTGGCAACATTGCACTAGAGCATAGTGAAAGGAATAGCATACTTGTAGTCAGACTTCGTGAGTGTGCTCTTCTGATAGGGAGGGGACCCAAGGTGATCCAAATCCAGCTAGGGATTTCTTAAAGCTAACCGTTTTGTCTTGATACATCCTTGGATGTCATGTGATTTGAGCACACTGGCTCACTTCCATTGGAGCAAATAGGGTTTTAAAAACATTGACACAGGCTGCACTCAGACCGGCATTTTGGCCCAGCGCTGTGTCAGAATCTGCTGATTCAGACAAAGTATTTCTATTGCTTATAGCTATGTCTTCTGTTTTATCCTGTCATGTCTGTATGCCATAATATATTCTATTGCCATGTATGTATTGTAGATGCTTCCATAACACCTGTCATGTAATTGCCCCTCCATTAGGTGAACCCTCACTTTGGCCAGTATGTATGTAGAGTATGTGACCCCAGGTTTATGACCCTGACCAGGCCTGGTTTGTGTAACTGTCAGAGCGGGAGGATGACAACTTCAAAGTATGGGAACAATGGGCCTCTCACACTCCTGCCTCCGCATTCCATTCGTCCCGGCTGGGACTCCAAGGGAGGACGAGTCCCATCTCTTATCAACGTGCGAAAGCCTCGAGGCCATTGATTGTTATGTGAAATGGTAACATCTGAGGGGTCTGGTTTGGGAAGGGAAATTTACAACTTGACACCTCACTTTCTTTCCTGTGGGAAGCAAACGGCCAGAGCCTCCTTTTGCCCGCTGTTTTTCCCTTGTAGTGATTGGCTACCTATGGGTAATTCAAACTGCCTAGAAAGGTATAATAGACCTGCTTCTGTCATATGTGTTATCTCTGACAATAATCCGAGAAGCTGTACCAATGTAGAGATTGGAAATAAAGAACTGTGTTTCATCAACAAAGATCTGATCCTTGACTACTTTGAGCAGAAATCTCACACACAGTTGCACTTCCCAAACGGACTACATGGGCTTGGTCACACATCGACATCTGTCAGCCGTTCCGCAGCTGTACGCGTTCCATTGCACGATGAGTTGGAAAGAGAGTAGATCGCCACCACATAATATGTAGTGCTTTCGGTTCCCTGTACATTAATTGCATGTGGGCAGATGTCCAGACACAGGGGAGCGCACACAGAATGGATTGGCAATCTGAATCTGCCACTCCGTTGCCGGTGGGTGTTTCGTTCTCCTCCTGTGCACATTAAGCCATCCAGCGCTGCATGAGCACCCAAACGCTTGAGGCAAGTGCAGCTGTCCGCAGTGGCAGGGACCGCACCCCACCAGCCCCGCAAAATGGTGTGCGCTTGCCATGTGGGGGGGCCATACGGCTGACACCGCTGTCGATCTGGACTCACAACCCTTGCCTGGCTTCCAGCCCCAAATATTCAACTTCCACTTGTCCAGAGTTCTCAGAGCCACACACCCAAAATGGCGGCCATCAGAGGAGCATGTGAACAATCCCCCCCCCCCATATGAAGTCGCCTTCAGGTGTGGTGTCTGACCAAAATTCTTCATCCCTGATTGGAGCAGAGATATTTAACCCGCCCCCAAACTGCCCAAGCTGCCAGTCTGACTGCAGCCACAGATAAGAGCTGGCAGTAGCCAAAGTAATAATTCCAGCCTCCAATGGTTTCCAGCCTTCCCCCCTCCACTTGGTAACAGAGTATTCCATGGTAACCATCATGACAATGGAAGATTTCAATCTAGTTTGCCCTCTACTTTTGGATCTGTTCAAAGCTTTCACACATGCTAAATAATGCCATTTCAGTCCACTTCAGAGACTGTTTGCAAGTGGATTTTGCAATTTATAGTAAGATCCAGTTGCAAAGTGCATTGGAAGTGCAATATTTAGTGTGTGTGAAAATGTCCACGGTGAATGTTTCCTGTCCAGGTTTTTGGAAGTGCAACAGTGTCCGCTTCTGAGTCTTTAAAATGGCAGATCACTCAAGGAAATCTTTCTGGCATGTCAATTCCAGAGGAGAGTAGGATCCGTGTATGGACCGCAGACATCTGGAGGGTTTCTTCTGGTGTGACTCCCTTCCTGTGGTTATCCTGGCATTGGGGAGACAAGTGGAAGGTCAGACTGCAACACCATCTTGCCGGGAGAGGGCTCATCTGCCTGAAAGCAAAGCTGTCTCAGTACTGATAGGACAGTTCCCAAGTGAGACTGCTGTGCTCCAAAGCTCTCTACATTTTGTTAGAGAAAGGTGGGAGTCGGAACCCTCACTTTCTTTTTGGAGTCCATACACACTGCAATGGGTCCCCCCTCAAAAAAACAGCTTATACCAGCATCCTCCCCTCTTCCGTTTTATCCTCACAACGGCCATCCTGCGAGATAGCTTTGGCTGACAGTGACTGGCCCAAAGTCAGCCGGTGAAGGTCCAAGGCAGGATGGGAATTTGAACCTGGATCTAGTCTGACACTCTAACCACTCCACCACACTGGCCCATTGAAGGCAGCAGTATCAGACTCCAGACTTCCTGGAGCTCAGAGAGGGGATCCTTGGGTGAATCAGGTTTCGGAGGGTAGCCCTGTTGGTCTACGGTAGAACAGCTAGATCAAAGTCCAGTAGCGCCTTTGAGACCAACAGGAGTTTTGGAATATAAGCTTCTGAGAGTCAATGCTCCCTTCATCAGAGGGATGAATAGAGATTATCATGGCCCCATGGAAGGGCTTATTGATGGGTGTTTGCCTGGAGCTCACCAGTGCTAGAAGCTTATCCTGTTGATTTTTTTTTTTTTTTAAACTTTCAAAACGATTACCACGGCTTTGAAAATCAAAAGCCACTCTCTTCCAGTACTGTGTGTGGAGCTGTAATTTATAATTGCATCTCCCTCCTGTATTATAACAGACAGCTCATATTATTTTGTCATTATTAGGGGGTCTTATGCATCTCCATTACAATGGTAGGAAATTAAGCCTGTGACACACACCGCTGCAGCCATCGTAATTAGGTCTTTGTTACCCAAAATTCCTTTGACCTGTTGGATATATGAGTTAATAACTGGGTTGTCCAGCAATTCTGGCTGAACCAGGCTGACACTGACACAATTGTGTTCAGCATCCATTGACTCGTCTCACAGCATGAAAGCCCAACTTGTCCGAAAGGGATGGCACAGAGAGAGCACTGCACGTATATGTCTGTTTGGACATGCTGATATTGACTCCAGTGTTCTTGACACAAAGCTAGTGTATGCCGAGTTTTTTCTTCCTGATGCACAAGAATCATACGGGATGGTATTCTCTGAAGGAAATCAGAGCTAACCCGGAAATTAGGAAAGAATAAACAATATCCTAGCTGAAATGTTTCAGAACTGGTGCATTTGTGGTACACAACCATTATTGGTGCTATAGTAGCTTTTCTCAGTGTCTTTATTAGCTTATGTATGCTTCCTAGTATAGCAAGCTTCTTCAAACAGCAGTTAAAATAACTGAAAGATGAGGAGCACCGCCAAACATCCTTTCAGGGGTCAGGGTGAACACGGGAACACCATTTCTAACCTGATTGATTGGTTAAGAATTTAAGATGATTGAAGGTGTAGCTGGCACTCAGCAGACAAGCAACACATATTTCTCCCAACAATCCGGCCTCTCGGAAAGTAAAATAATGTTTGTTTGTACTGAGTATCCAGCCTGACAGTCTCCCATTACTGAGGGAAGCAGTTTCCCTGTCAGTCTGATTGCATGCACTGGACTGCATCCAGTAATCCAGTGTTAATATATTGCCCGACTTGGACTGAAACCCATCTTAATAGATGACGTATGTCCTTATACGAGAAAATGCTGTGGACATCCAGAGAATACTGGTGTTCGAGCAGAGTAGAGCAGGGGAACGGATGGAAACCCAAATGGCTGAAATGTTTCCTCTGAAATTTTCTTTCTGCTTGCTGTCTTCAATTAGTAGCCTTTTTTTTTTCGTTCTTGCATCTAACTGTTGTATTTATTTATTTATTTATTTCATGCGACTTCTATCCCACCCTCCCCGCCAATGGCGAGCTCAGGGCGGCTAACAACACATAAATAATACATACAATATCAATTAAAACTCATTAAACTTACATCACAAGATCAGCGGCATAGAGTTACAATTTTCTTCATAGGTGTATCTACACAGCACTCAGATGTAATCCTTCTATACATTCCCACAGGCTGGCAAATAGAATAAAATTGGGCCAGGGCCAAGATGTATACATTAGGCGGCCCCTACTTAAAAGCCTGGTGGAAGAGCTCTGTCTTGCAGGCCCTGCGGAACTGTAGCAAATCCCACAGGGCCCTGATGTTCTTCAAAAAGACTTCTGAATACTGGAGGGACAATGGCATCTGTTCATAAAACATATCTATACCATGAATTCAAATAAGGTTTGCAGCCTCTGGGTGGGGAAATTCTTGGAGATTTAGGGGTGGAGCCTGAGGAGGGTGGGGTTTGGGGAGGGGAGGGACCTCAGTGGAGTATAATGCCATGGAAACCACCACAGCAGCCATTTCCTCTGGGGGAACTGATTAATGTTGGCTGGTGATCAATTGTAATATCGGGAGATATTCAGGCCCCACCTGGACGATGACAACCATAGATTTATATGCATTAATGCTAGCCATGCTTTAATACGAGCCATTTCCAAGGAATCCTGGGAATTTGCTCAAGGGTGTGCAAACCATCCTGGCTGGGTGTCCACTGTAGGGTTGCCAGCCCCCCGGTCCAAGTGGGGGTTTCCCCACTTTTGTAGGCTGCTCCCCACTACCAGCCAGCTGGCCAGTGGGGGGGACCCCACCCATAAATGCAGCACGATGACGCCACCCAAAAGGGACGTCTTCACACTCCCAACATTGTGCAGTGACACTCTAGGTTTTGAGCAAAACTCTATGGTAAATTTAGTCTCAAAATCTCACACCTTGAATAAAACTTTGTTGGCTTTGAAGGTGCCACTGGAGTCAAACTTAGTTCTAACTGCTTCGGACCAACTCGGCTGCCCACCTGAATCTATAATAATATGCTGTAATGAGAAGGAAGTGCTAACCTTTGTAGGGAGGGTGGGGTATAAATCGAAAATAGATAGATAGATAGATAGATAGATAGATAGATAGATAGATAGATAGATAGATAGATAGATAGATAACCCCTTACGCCAACGTACGTGGCGTTCCGTCTTCAAGTTCTGTTTCCAGTACTTTGGATCTGATCCATCTTGCCTATCCAAAAGCCCCTAAGAGAGGAATGCCTTTCCTCCTCACGTTCCCACCCTTCCAAAGGATGCTGAGTAACCAAAAAGCATCTTCCCTATGCGAGTGCATCTTTTCCCTTTCAGATATTGCATTGCTGCAGGGCTTAAACTGCAAGTCCCATCGTGACTCAATGGTTCTATTTCTTCTTCTGGTTAATCCTATTTCTAATAACTCAGATTCAGATCAATTCACTTTTATAGCCTGAGATTTCTCCAAACACACTAATCAAATTCTAGCGTGTTGCCAAAGATTTTTGTGGATTTGCCATGATCAAAGCCACATCATCCACATAAAAGGATATTTTGAATTCAGATTGCTCAGACGTCACCCCCTTAATTGTTTCCATTTAATGCTGAGCAATTGCATAAGCTCCTATTGCCGTAGCATGCAAAAGTGAGGGTAAGCATTTTCCCGCTGCAAAACAAAGCTCTCCGAGATACCTGTTTGCAGTAAATTATTCTTTCTTATTTTGAATGGAATGTTCCACAGCAAAATCTTAAAGCCTTAGAATCTTTTCCCTACCTAGCTGAAAGCTTTCTTAGAAGAGAAATATAGGGAGCAATCCTAAGAAGTCCTGCTTAGAAGTAAGATGTTATTCAGTGGAGGTTACTCCCAGGTAAGTGACTTTAGGATTGTTGCTGTAGTATGTGTCTCCCGCACCCCCACTTTATATATTCAATAACAGAGGTCCATTGGAGCAGGAGCGCACAGGAGCGCAGCTCCGGGAGTGAGGAGCCCAGGGGGCGGGCACATGACCAAGCCCTGCCCCCTCCTCGGCTTTCCCGAGCAGTGCAGAGGCGCAGCACCCTGGGGAAAGCCCTGCTAGGGTCTTTATTGTTTTTAATGTTTTGTTTTAATATTGATAATTTTATCATTGTTCCTTTTATGACTGTGTGCCGCTTTTCCAGAGACTTGCTCAAGGTGGCATATACATTTTCTAAGTATACCATTTTTTATCTGGGCAAATGGCACATAAGTACTGGAGAAATTCCACCGACCCTTCAGCAGCTTCCACCCCATCAGTTTGGTGTAGTGGTCAGGAGTTGGACTCTAATCTGGGAGAACTGGGTTTGATTCCCCACTCCTCCACATGCAGCTGCTGGTGTGACCCTGGGTCAGTCACAGGTTCTCTCAGAGCTGTTCTCTCATGAGCAGTTCTCAAAAGACCTCTCTCTAAGCCCCACCTACCTCACAGGGTGTCTTGTTGTGGGGAGGGGAAGGGAAAGGGATGGGTGGTGCACATGTCCTGGGTATCTCAAGTCTACTTGAAACCTGGTGGTTTCAAGGGAGCAGGAAGAGAATGAGGGTGTGTTCTTTACGCTTATTTTTATTGCACAAAGTATTGGATGGGGAAGGGAATGGAGGAAGAGCAGGTCAGTTTCACTCACCTGTGGAGTGGAGCCTGAGGGGTGGGTGTGGCCTTCTGACACACTTCCGGTATGTTAGAGGTGTGGCATATGCAAATGAGTTATGCAAATGAGTTATGCTAATGAGCTCCTGCCCCTCTTTTTCTACGAAATGACCCCTGTTCAATAATATATTGCCTCTGATAGAAAGTTTTAAATCTACCCTGAGTCTCCTTCTGGAAAGAATGAATGAGTGTACAATATCATTTTATAAGATAGTTAAATACTGTCCAGCAACAAATCAGTTATCAATTCTAAATCATTGTCACTTGAATGAAGTGGTTTCAGTGCTGCTAAAATCACCTCCCCTAACCTGGATAGCTCATGCTAGCCCGAGCAGGTCAGCCCTGGCAAGTATTTGGATAGGAGACTTCCAAGGAATTCCAGGGGTGTGATGCAGAGGCTGGTAATGGCAAACCATCTCTGAATGACTCTTGCCTTGCAAACCCCACAAGGTCGCCATCAGTCAGATGTGACTTGACAGCACTTTCCCACCGCCACCAAATGCCACCTCCCTGCTAATTTTGTCAACAAGTGCAGCTGAATGAAGTAACCAGTGATCACAGGCATGAAACAGGCAAGGTAGACTTGTATCCTGCTGAAACTGGCACGAGCACTGTTTCACATGTTCACACCCTTCTCAGTGGCCACCCTCAAGTAAGTGGCTTGCTGGGGGAAATGCGCTGTCACACGTATAATACCACAGGCAACATTTTGAGATCACCCCACCCACAGTGCTTTCCAGACATGGATCAAAACAGTGAGAGGCTCGTGAAAGCATCTCAGCGGGAATCTGGCTCCTCCAGCCTCGGTAGCAGTCGTGAGGTCGTTCTCTTCGCGAGACCAAAAGGATCCACATGGGATCTGTTCATTGGGCCACCATTATCTGCTTGGATTTTTTTTTTTTTGTGGGATGCCATGATCCAGAACTGTAAGGTCATCTGGACAATTCCCCCCATGGAAATTCTATCTCGCAACATCATTCACCTTTCCATCAAAATCCCCTAGCCGTAAGACTAATGGCAGCTCTTTGTGGTCCTAAGGTGCCTCTATGGGCATTGCTGCTAAGTATTGGGCTATGACTGTGGTGTGTTACTAGCTGATAACATTTAGATCAGATCATTGACTAGTCATTTGAGCAATGCACATTGAGGCACAAGAGACACTTTGGGCACTTAAGTGCCTTATCCATCTATTGCAAAGAGCCGAGGGTGACACTCGGGGCTCTCCCCTCATGGAGTTGATCCTGGATTGCTAATGTTTGACTAATAGCATGTGTTCAGAAATGAACCAGAATATCTTTATTTCTGCAGTGGTGTGCAGTGAGGAACTGAGATGGAGAAAGGCCCCCCCCCCCCAGTTATTCCCTTCCTTAGCTGCCAGCCTGCTTACAATTTCCATTCTGTGTGGGAAGAATCATTACTCCTGTAGATTTTCTCTTCTTTGCAGTGGGAAGATGGCGCAGTGTGTGAGAGTGTGTGTGTGCCAGTTTTAAATGATTCTGCTCCTTTTCATTATCTCTTACTATCGGTGTTATTTTTCCGGAGAAATACTAGGTGCCGTTTAGGACAACTTTGATGGCTGTGGTTTTTATCAGTACACCAAAACACTTTCTCTCCCCTTTTTTTTATTTCCTAAATGAAATTTCAGCATATGCGGCTCTGTGTGGGGTAATAAACCATGGCATAGATGATATCTTGAAAATACATGTGTTCTAGCCTCCAAGTGCTTCCCCAAGTCTACAGTCGCTTACAGTTATACATAGCTGCCCATGGCAGCGGGGAAGAAATGGGCATGTAGCCGATATTTTTTTTTGGGGGGGGAAACAGTTTTACTGCAAAATCTAGGATTTGTATAAATTTATGAAATTTGTTCTTAAAACAGAGCTGTAGTAGAATGCCCATGGGATGATGACAGTTTTATTTATTGTTATTGACTTCATTTATGCCCCACTTTTTAAAGTCTCGTACAACAATATTCCATCTCCATTTTATCCTCACAACAACCCTGTTAGGTAAGTTAGGCTGAAAGTGTGTGTGGCCCAAGGTCACCCTGTAGGCTTCCACAGCAGAGTGGGGATTCAAATCCGGGTCTTCCGTATCCTCATCTGACACTCTAACTACTGCACCAGCCTAGTGATGCCCGGCTTGTCTGTCTTATCTGTTCCATTACATGGTGAAAATGATCTGAAATCTCAAATTGGTTGTGGGAGGGGCCATGGCTCAGTGGTAGACCATCTGTTTTGCATGTAGGTGGTTCCAGGTTCAATCTCTAACATCTCCAATTGAAAGGACCAGGCAGTAGGAGATGCAGAAGACCTGGAGCACCACTGCCAGGCTGAGTAGATGATACTGCTCTTGATGGACCAAGGATCTGATTCAGTATAAGGCAGCTTCCTGTGTCATGGCACAAAATGAACTCAAGTGTGATCTCTTTGGCCTGGCATTTCATTCCCCAGTGGATTGAAGCAAGTCCTGTTCTGCAGCTTGGTTAGGGGATCCCTCTAAATACTGTGGGGGGCGTGGGGGCTCAGAGGTTAAGATGCTGAGCTGCAGACCAGAAGGTCGGTAGCTCGGCAGTTTGCGACCCGAGTGCTGCGTGATGGAGTGAGCTCCCATCTCTGGCCCCAACTCCTGCCTACCTAGCAACTTGAAAACAAGAAACTGCAAGCAGATAAATAGGTACTACTTTGGTGGGAAGGTAACAGCATTCTGTGCACCTTGGCATTTAGTCATGCTGGCCACATGACCACGGAAAAGTCTTCAGACAGCACTGGCTCTTCGGCTTGAAAACGGAGATGAGCATCGCCCCCTAGAGTCAGATTCAACTGGCTTTTGAGCAAGGGAAACCTTTACCTTTTACCTTAAGTACTGTAATGCAGGGTGGGAAAGGCCGAGAGTGTCGAAAGGGAGTGGAGGCTGAAAAGGGAAGGAGTAAGGAAGTCAAAAGAAGCGGAAACCTAAAATAGGAAGAGAAGAAAGTGGGACAAGTTGAAAGAAACCGAGGCGGAAGATCTGGGTGAAGGAGAGTTGCTGGGATCTGCGGTCTCCACATAGGTTCCTGCCTTAAGACTTCCCTAAGAACGTGTGAAGGGACTGCTGGGTGGGATGTATAAAGATATGGGAACCCCCAGAAAAAAGACCTTGCTTTAGTTTGTAATACTTACTAAACTACTCTGAACCCGATGAGTCACTTTCTTGTGGCAATCCCATACACTCACTACGGGTTTGGAACCTCTCCTCCAACCCTCACGATGTATGAAAACCTAGTTTTGTATCAGAAGCAGGTTATGGATACTTCTGCGTGCTATGAAATTGGTCCTGAATTGGCCATACACGAATGCTTCCAGAGCCGTTTTAGCTAACCCATTTGCCACGCTCTAGCACAAAGTGATGGTGTCCTTGGGTAGTAGAGTCCATCTTATTGTTCTCGGCAGCCATGATCCCATTCTGTTGTGAAAGATAAGTCTAGATCATGAAAAATGTTCTGGTTGGTTGACAGTTATTGGTCTGTCCATTGATCCTCCAAGTACCCCATGATGTTCCCAAGTACCCCATGATCCTCCAAGTACCTCCAAGTGCCATGATGTTCCCAAACTTACCTGCGACTGATTCAAGGCCACACCTTCTCTTTACCTCTCATGGCAACTGCCATTCTCACAGGAGATGGAGGAAGAGTTCGGGGTAGGCAATTGAGCCCTGCTGTCCTCATAAAGGCCTGGGGAACAAGCGAGGGGGGGATATCTGGGATCAGCTCTCTGGAAGTGAGCAATGGATGCAGTTAACCCCTTCCTCTCCGTACTGTTGAGGCTTAGTGGGGAGAGTTTCTGGAGGGCATATGAGCCCCTGCCAACCCCAGCCACACAGTGATTCTGATGTGGGCTGCATCTACATGGTGGCTCTGCTCTACCCCAGCTTCCGTTGTCTGCCTCTGCGTAGCAACCCTAGACTTCCTTGGTGGTCTCCCAACCAAAAATTAACTGGGCTCAGCCTTGCTTAGCTTCTGGGATCTGAGGAGGTCAGGCTAGTCTGGGCCATCCAGGTCAGGGTGAAGGATAGCATTTTGTTGTTGTTGTTCAGTCACACGGTCGAGTCCGACTCTTCGCGACCCCATGGACCACATCACGCCAGGCCCTCCTGTCTTCTGCCATGCTCCAGAGTTTGCCCAACTTCATGTTCGCTGCATCAATAACACTGTCTAACCATCTCATCCTTTGCCGTCCCCTTCCTCTTTTACCTTCAATCTTTCCCAGCATCAGGGTCTCCTCCAGTGAGTGATCCCTTCTCATTTGGTGGCCAAAGTATTTGAGCTTCAGCTTCAGGATCTGTCCTTCCAAGGAACAGTCAGATTTGATTTCCTTTTAGGATTGACTGATTTGATCTCCTTGTGATCTAAGGGACTCTTAAGAATCTTCTCCAGCACCATAATTCAAACACAGCTATTCTTCGGTGCTCATCCTTCCTTATGGTCCAACTCTCACAGCCATACATTACTACTGGGGATACCATCGCTTTGACTATACAGACTTTTATTGGCAGGGTGATGTCTCTACTTTTGGTTATGTTGTCGAGTTTTGCCATCGCTTTCCTCCCAAGGAGGTGTCTTTTAATTTCATGGCTGCAGTCACTGTCTGCAGTGATCTTGAAGCCCAGGAACGTGAAGTCTATCACTGCTTCCATGACTTCTCCTTCTGTTTGCCAAGGAGTGATGGGGCCGGATGCCATTATCTTCGTTTTTTTTTAATGTTGAGTTTCAAGCCAACTTTTGTGCTCTTCTCTCCCAGGGTTGCCTTCAGTCCACTAAAATCTTGGAGCCAGTGTTAATTTTTGTGTTTGAGTGTTGTTGTTTTTTAAAATGGAGTTCCTATTGGAGAGCTTTAGGTTCCATTGTGATGGCTACAAAACTGGCTTCAGACTTTCATTGCTTTCAAAATAACACAGAACTCCATTTCTCCAGAAGCACATTTCCCCCTCTGTAAGTGCCATATAAGGAACATTGTGTTTTATGTATTATTTATAAGGCATTATAACCGGAGTGGGCCCTGTTCCCCCAGTCTTGCAAATGTTAACGTTGTCATCTTTGTATCGATGTTTCCCTTCAGAGAATGCAATTGAGACTGTGTGCATCACAATTCTTTTCCATCTAACATTTGCATTCTTCTCTCATAGCGGAATGGGTGGCAAAGCAGGGCTTGATTAAAAGGCTGAATTTACGGTCAGGGAGCAGCTTGGTTTTTAATGGATGCACTGCATTTACTAACCAGTGACGTATATGGCTTTATTTTATGGCATCTTGATTTGGAACATAAATGTTGCCACCTTTTAAGCAAAGTCTGTTTGAATCTAACCTATAACTTGGAAAGGCCTGGTTCATGTGCTTACAGGAAGGGTGATCTTCACATACTGGAAAAGCAGTGAGGGCATCTGAGGAGCATGTCCCATGCACAAGTCTGTATGCATTGGGGCTTGAGTCACTGCATTTTTTACTACTAACGTTTTTGGAGGGGAGGGCACATTAATTAATTGTACAGAATTGCATTTGGATCTCCATATAGAAGGTCTAGAGATGTGAAGGCCTGGGGGGGGGGGATGGAACAATGTGCAGAAAAAGTTTTTCTCAGTCCCCCCATTTTCTTTTCAATTTTCCCAAAGAAAAAGTTGGAAATTTGGGGGAGTGCTGGGAAAAAACTCTCATGAAATATTTTCTCTTTTGGAATGTGAAATGCTTTTAAAGACAAGGTCGTCAAGCTGTAGACACATTCAGCTCTTAAATCCAAGATGTGTGTCTGCGCCTAGAAGAAGAAGGAGAAGAGATTAGATTTATATCCCTCCCTTCACTCACTTGGAGTCTCAGAGCGGCTTACAAACTCCTTTCCCTTACCCTCCCCACAACAGACATCCTGTGAGGTAGGTGGGGATGAGAGAACTCTTTCCCAAGCTGTCCTTGAGGGAACAGCTGGTACAGAGCTATGGCTTGCCCAAGGTCATCCAGCCAGGTGCAAGTGGAGGAGTGGGGAATCAAACCCGGATCTCCCAGATTAGAGTCTGTGCACTTAACCACTACACCAAACTGGCTCTCTGAAGGAGAGGGATACCCAATCCTAGAAGGATACCCAATCTTTTTGAGGGGAGCATACAGGGCTTTCACTGTTTCTCAATTCTTACATGCCTTCTGTTGTCCTTTTGACCTGACTCTTGCTTTGTAGTTGACCTTTCACCTCTCCTTCAAACTACTGTGACAAATATACCCACAGACTGGGTAATAAGTAGCTTATTGCCCTACCTTGCGGGAGGGGGGTGGATCAGGAAGAGATGAGGCAGAAACTGCACCAAAGCCTGAGAGAAAAACTCTGAAAGTTACATTGAGAACTGAACTCACCAGCCACAGACACAAGAACACAGCATCTAGCTGGAACTAAGTAAATCTAAAGTAGCACATGGTATATCAGCTTGCAGTTTTCTCTCCTATATTTTCAATTTTGCTTGTAGAAAACTAGACATGTATAGCTTTTACATTCCATAAATATGTCAAATATTGCTATCTAATTGCTAAGTAAGTTATAAATGACACATTTTACGTTGTCAAAGAAGTAAAACTAGTTTAGGTTAGATAGAACAGTAAGTATTGCATATATTTCAATTTCCTCCGAAAGAAGGCTCCCCCCATGGCTTCAAAATTTCCAGAAATGTTACATCTCTTGGAAAGCCTGCTTCTCATGTTACATCATGTATGTAGCAAAGGGGGCTCCTCTACCATGTGCAAAGGGATTGCTGACCCGTTAAGGGCATGAATGGGAACCGATACCCCACACTTTAAGCTGTTATAATAAGGAGGACCTCCTTTTCTTTGCTAGTTGAATGCAGCGATTGCAGCACAACCAAAGGCTGAGTCCATGTAGTGAGGAGTCTCTAGCATCTCTCTTTTGAAGTTATAAGGGGAAAGGTTTATCTCCACAATGACAGGGGCTTGACACTGACCTTTTTAAACAAATGGAAGCTGGGAAGTCAGAAGAACTAGTAGGTTGTGGCAATAGATAGTTATAACATTTTAACACTAAACCAGTGTAGCAAATACTGATATAAAAAGCCTGAACCCCCCCCTCCCCCCAGTGGTGGTGGGGGGAGCATGGTGAATCCAGGGGGCTGGGGTAAGGGACATGGCACCGATGTGGGTAACCCTACATAGAAAATTTCCCAAGTGGGAGATCTTCCCCAGATCCTGACATGTTCCTCCATGTCTGAAATAAACTATCACTCTATCACTGTGATGGACCTCCATGGCTAGCTACAATGATGAATCGTTAGGGCAAAAAAGGTTAATCTCTTTCCATTTTTCACCCTTACATATTTGTTTCTACTCTCTCCCCTTTTCCCCCACTGCCTCAAGGTGGTCAATTAATCTTGTCTCTTTTCATTTCTGCTTGGAAAACTACTGCAGGCTTATCCTGTTCTCCAGAAAGGTATGAACAGGCTTTAGGATTTTGAAGGAATAAAAAAGAGGCCGACCGCCACTTTGCACGAAAAAGACCTTTCTGGGAATTGCTTTGGGTCTTCCTCTCCCCAGCTAAAGATTCGTTCTTTGAATGACAAACACATCACTTGTGATCAACTTACTTTTGATACAGGGTTAATGGCATACATTCTTGGCCCCAAGGCTTTTACTGGTATTCACTGTTCTACAGTAGACTTTTTAAACATGCTAGGATCTCAGAAAACAAGCTTTAAAGAGTGGGAAGAAAGTAATATGAATAGATTTCTGTGATATAAAATCTTGTCCTGTCAGATTGTTCAGGACAGATCAAACAGTGCTCTTGAACCCTGGTTCCTTAATTTACAAATTCAATTCAGTGAATTGGTTAGGATATGAAGCCTGTATATCTCATTAAAACTGACATGGCTTTTTTAAAAAAAGGTTTTGACTGTCTGTTATGAATCTGTAATCAGCTATTATTCATGATACCTGGGTGGAACCTCCATGTACGCAGGCAGCGTACCTGATGCTGGGACATACAGACTGATTTCGCACTGGCCAGTTGCCTCTTGTTCTCTCCGGAATTTCCCCTCCCAGTTTCCTCCGGAGTATTTTCTTCATTTTCCCACTTGGAACCTCAGCCCTTTCAATATAGCATGATGAAAGGTTTTCTCCAAAAAAATTTAGAAACTCCCACAATGGGGCGGCCCTGATGAAAGGTGGGCAAGTGGGCATGTTTTCATTTTGGGTTCTCCCCCGGAGCAAACAGGAAAATCCTCTAAAAACAGGATTTGTTTGCTCCAGGGAAACTCCGGTGCAGCAGGGTGATACTCCGGAGCAAAATGGGAGCCTGGAGCAACTGGTGTGAAATCGGCCAGAAGCTCCGGTGCAAGCATGAGGGCAAACCTGGGGCAAATGCTAGTGTAAAATCAGCCACAGTGTGGGGAGGATCCTGCCTTTAGGCCTGCTGATGAGTATAGGGCTGATTGCTGTTGGAAACCCCCACAGTCTGATCGAAGGCAACACTTCTCATTAACATGTCCCACAAAATCCTTGCCGGTGTATTCTTATCACCCTGTATGACCTCCCAACTTCTGTTCATGGAACCATGCTGAATCACACAAGGTCATATGGACAGTGGCAATTTTATCCAAAGAAATGTAGGTTAGGTATCTCACTCAAATCAAAAGGCAACAGTCAGGGTTTCTAATGGGGGGAGGGGGGAAGGACTCATTTTTTGTGTGTATGTTTGAGATCCTGTGTCCTAACTGTCTGTTCCTATCCAGAGAATCCACTTAAAGCAAATCAGTTTGGAGTTCTTTCTGAATTTTTTTTTTTAAAGCAATGATCTAATTCACAGTCGTACACAATATGCATTCCACAGCTGTCATTTCTTTGCGGGAAGAGAGATTGTTAACATTCATGCCATTCACAATTAGAGGGGCCTTCTGTTGTCATGTTAAAATAGCTATTCTACCAACACATGTGGGTTTTCCGCCTGAACTGTGCCTAGCTAGTAAAGCTTAATCGATCGAAGGGCAAGGGAATTTTGAACTGGGCTGCTGTAGATTTCCACATAGGGTTGTGATTTCCAGTATATTCTTTCCTCTGAAAAATGCTGTGTTTGTATTGTTTGCAATTTGTGTTTCGTAGAATGAGCTGGAAAGAGTTGGATTCCTTCCCCCTAGCTAAAATATTTGATTGACTACATCTGTATCTGCCATGTGTTTGCAGTGCACTGTTATAAACAAGGTGGGATTTCTTCATCTGTTGTACTGCAGTGCAGGCTTTTAACTGGAAAATGGCATTTTTAATGATAGCAATGGATGGATAGCAAAACCTAAAGGATAGTTCTGAAATCTGGATGTTTATCTTCCTATTTGCTCCCAGATAGCTCCAATGATGCACAGGTTGGACCATTGCTTAGCTCCAAAATTAGAGGGTTCAGGACACTGGTACATATTAAAATTAAAAGGCTAATTAAAAGGAAACAGAGAGTGAGTATAAATAGGCAATTTTCTCAGTGGAGGGAGGTAAGCAGTGGGGTATCGCAGGGATCAGTACTAGGTCCGATGCTTTTTAACTTATTTATTAATGATTTGGAGTTGGGAGTAAGCAGTGAAGTGGCTAAATTTGCAGATGACACAAAGTTGTTCAGGGTGGTGAGAACCAGGGAGGATTGTGAGGCACTCCAAAGGAATCTGTTGAAGATGTGCGAGTGGGCATCAACGTGGCAAATGGGGTTTAATGTGGCCAAGCGCAAAGTGATGCACATTGGAGCCAAAAATCTTAACTATAAATACACGTTGATGGGGTCCGAACAGGCGGAGACTGACCAAGAGAGAGATCTTGGAGTCATAGTAGATAATTCAATGAAAATGTCGAGACAATGTGCGACTGCAATGAAAAAGGTCAACGCTATGCTGGGGGTTATTAGAAAGGGAACAGAAAACAAATCAGCCAGTATCATAATGCCCTGTATAAATCGATGGTGCGACCTCATTTTGAGTACTGTGTACAGTTCTGGTTGCCACACCTCAAAAAAGGTATTATAGGGGTGCGATCACACGGACGTTTATTGCAGGCCTTGCGGCTGTTCCTTATTGGAATTAAAGGGGCTGACCAGACGGCCGTATCTGTCTCCCGTCTCAAAGCCGCCCCTCCCCTCCGCACTCAAGCTCGCTTTTCCAACCATCAGGAAAAACAAGTACCTATCGCGCTTGAAAGAGCAGCGCGGGAGAACCCGGGTTTAAATGCCCGTGTGATCGCACCCTAGCATTGGAGAAAGTGCAGAAAAGGGCACCTAGAATGATGAAAGGGTTGGAACACTTTCCCTATGAAGAAAGATTGAGGCGCTTGGGGCTCTTTAGCTTGGAGAAATGACAGCTGAGGGGTGACATGATTGAGGTTTATAAGATTATGCATGGGATAGAGCAGGTAGAGAAAGAAGTCCTTTTCTCCCTTTCTCACAATACAAGAACTCGTGGGCACTCAGTGAAATTGCTGAGCAGTCGGGTTAGAACGGATAAAAGGAAGTACTTCTTCACCCAAAGAGTGATTAACATGTGGAATTCACTGCCACAGGAGGTGGTGGCGGCTACAAGCATGGACGGCTTCAAGAGGGAATTAGATAAACTCATGGAGCAGAGGTCCATCAGTGGCTATTAGACACAAAGTATAAATAGGAACTCTCAGTCTGGGGCAAGTGATGCTCTGTATTCTTGGTGCTTGACGGGGGGGACGGGACAACAGTGGGAGGGCTTCTAGAGTCCTGGCCCCACTGTTGGACCTCCTGAGGGCACCTGGTGTTTTTGGCCACTGTGTGACAGAGTGTTGGACTGGATGGGCCACTGGCCTGATCCAACATTGGCTTCTCTTATGTTCTTACACTCTTATATCCTCAGTCTTGCCTTTTAAAGGGTGATTGAGATTTTTTTGTGATGAATCTATCCCAGTTTACACAGGGATAAGCCCTTTGGTGAGAGAGAGGGTGTCTGGAGATTCTTTCCGCAGAGCAAGACCCATTCACCGTACTCAAAAGCTATCTCCAGCCCCTATTCAGTGCATTCTCCTAGCTTGGAAGAATGTGAAAACAAACACCACTGGGCGGCCAGTGGTCCATCCGTAGTCAGCTCATGACTCAGGCCCATTCTGCATCTAGTATTCGTTCCGTTGTTTCACCAAACCCACACTGGAACAGAAAAAGATGCAGCTGAAAACCACATTGAAATACCCCGGGCCAACACCATACTGACTGCAGAGTCACCCCTAAAGGGCCATAAAACGGCCATGGATCTATGCAGATGGTATCAAAAAACTGAAGAGGTCAAGGAAGTGAAACCAGCATGGAGTGGGGAGGCTACTATAAAATCTGAGGATCAAAGAAAGTGGAAGTGGCATGCAATGCAATGCAGAGAGGAACTTCTGTTCTGACATGAGTTTGGTGAACCAGCAGAACAAAGGCTCGAAGCAGGAGGGGCCTCAGTCTGGTCAGGCAGAAGAGTCCGGCTCTCGGCATCTTGCAAGGGAGGCTCCGGCAGTGGGGAGGTCACTGTGATGGTTTGGGAGAGGAAAGTGACCAGTGTCTTGCTCTCTGCTGCGCTTTGGCCAGCAGCATTGTGCAGGGCAGTACTGCGGTCTCGGTGCCTGGTGACACAAAGAGCCCACGGGATGGTATCACGTTTCCAACTTGGGCCTGGCACCGCAGTCTGAGCAACTCCTTGTTCAGGTTCAGACCAAGCTCCTTTGACTGCCCGTCACTGCCTGCTTGCCTGCTTGGTATCTGGGGCTAGCCTCCAAATCAGGATGGCATTGAATTTTCACACCGATTTGATTGGGGGGGGGGGCGGTATTATTGGCATTCTGTGTGTGTGCGTGCCTGTGCCTGGAAGTCATGGCAACCTCTGGTGACTCCTAATGGGGCATGGAGGATGTCCAGAGAAGTGGCTTGATAGCCTGGCTCTTCCTCCCGGCTCTGGTATTCCTTGGAGGTCTCCCAAGTACTTGCCAGGGTCGGCCCTGCTTAGCTTCCGAGGTCTGACGAGATCGGGCTTGTCTGGGCTCTCCAGGTCAGGGCACTGGTGTGGTTTTTTGACTTATACTTGGGAAGGGTGTAGAAAGGTCTATGATGCTGGGCCCTTTTCTTCCATTGTTTTGTAGGTTTTGACACCCCTTCACGGTTGTTATTCTACTGATTGGCTGCTGCCTTGGGGCTCTCTCTTTAATGAAAATGGAAGACAATGTTGCTGGGGCTCTTACCCCCCTCCATCTGCTTGTCTGTCTGGATTTAGCAGCTTGTTTTGTGCTCTTCCATTTTACCCTCCCAACAACCCTGGGAGGTCGCTTAGGCTGAGAGAGTGTGACCAGCGTAAAGTCCCCAAGCCAGCTTCATGGCAGAGGATGGATTTGAACCCAAGTCACCCTGACCCTAGTCTGACAGTCTGAACCACTACACCATACTGGCTTTGTGGCTGCGCACTAAAATGTCTCAGTTCCTATTAAAAAATCTGGAAATCCTTCTGCAAACATACGTGTGTCAGAATAGTTTGTTTATTTATTTGGATTTTGGATTTATGAATTGCCCCATCCCTGTGTACACAGGGCTCTGGGCGATGTACAACAGAGTTAAAAACAGTGTTAAAATCAGTAAAACAACAATCAATTAATAATTTCAGATGGCATCTGTGATCCCCCCCCCCATAAACCCACTCCGGACTGTGTTCCTGTCTTGTGGGCAGGGCAAGGAGGGGGCTGAAACGAAGCGGTGGAGAGAAAGGGGGGGTGCCAGCCAAATCGTGTGGGGAGGCATCCATCCAGTAGCAGATATATCTGGGTGTCATCAGCATACAGGTGACACCCCAGCCCGAGTAAGGGGGCGCATATAGATGTTAAATAACCTCAGGAAGGGGACTGCCCCCTGAGGAACCCCACATATTAAGGGGCACCTAGCTGATACCCTCTCTCCCAGTGCCACCCTCTGTCCCTGACCATGGAGAAATGAGGTAAGCCATTTCAAGGCTACCCCATGGACTCCCACATTGGTGAAGCGGTGTGTCAGAAGATCATAACTGACTGTGTCAAATGCCACTGTGAGCTCTAACAACAGCAGCAGCACTGACCCGTCTTGATCCAGCTGTCTGCGGAGATTGTCTGTCAGGGCGACCAGCTCTGTCTCTGTCCTGTGGCTGGGGCAAAACCGGGACTAGAATGGATCCAATGCCGATGTGTCATCCAGAAAACTCTGGAGCTGCTCAGCTACTGCAATCTCAATCACCCAGAAACGATAAATTTGAAACCGGACGGTAATTGGCAGGATCACTAGGATCCAAAGGTGGTTTCTTCCGGAGTGGTACGACCACAGCCTCTTTCAGACCCTCTGGATAGACCCCTGTCTCCAAGGGCAGGTTAACAATGTCTATCCGTGAGCCCCATATCCCCTCATCACTGGCTTTCACTAGCTGAGAGGGACGCGGATCTAAGAAGCTTGTGGTTGGCCTGACAGCACCCAGAATCCTGTCAACACCCGCAGCGGAGAGCCGGCTGAAGTTGTCTAGAACTGAATCCAAAGGCGGCCAAGGGGCCTCCAGTTCACTTCCTGTATCGACATTGGCAGGTAGGTTGCAGCAAAGTGACAAGACTTCGTCGGCAAAGGAGCTTGCAAATGGCCAAGTTACTCGGGGGGGGGGGGTTGGTTTTTCTCTGTGAGGGAAGTCAAAGATCTAACGATGCTAAACAATTGTGCTGGGCCTGAGCTACCCGATGTGATGGAGGCTGAATGGAAGGCCCTCTTTGCAGCCTTCACCACCCCCTCATAGAATTTCATAAGCGTACCATAAGATGCTCTTGAGACTTCATCATGAGCACACCACCAAACTCACTCAAGTCATCTGAGTTCCTGTTTCATCTTTCTGAACTCCATAGTATACCAGGGGGATGACCTTTGATAGGAGCGGACATTAGGGGGCGACTACTTCGACGAGTGTATTTCAAGGGACATAAAATGTTCATGAAAGTCAGCGTACCCAATTCAACTCTGGGCTGCTCTTAGGACTGCCAAGTCCCTGGTTGGGATGGGGCAGTCCCCATTGTCTGGTGGCAGTGGACGGGAAACATTAAAACCCTGCAACTCTACTGGCAGCAATAAAGTTTCTGTGATTCCTAGAGCTACCCGTGTCCCCTGTGTGTTTTTACCAGAAGTGATGTGAGACCTCAGCCAATGTCATTCCACCCACAGCCCTCTGGCTGGTTGCCAGGCCTCTGCTGATCACCAGCTCTGAAACACGGGTGCAGTTCATATGTTTGTTGGACCACGTGGATGTCAGTCTTCGAAGTGTAATCCTAACCGTAAGGCCTGGAGGTCGGAACCTTTCCATCCAGGGCTCTCATGCAGCCCATGAGCAACGAGTGCATGGGAGGGAACAGAGGACTGGGTGAGTAGGCAAAGCCACTCCGACTGTGGCTTCAGCATGGCGGAACAACCTCGTCTGTAGCAGTCAAGCAGCGTGGGAAGGTCTGCCCAGTGCTGCACTGCTGGCCCTCCAGTATTCCCTCTAAGCTGAGTTAGTGCGAGCTAGCTCACAGTCTTTTAGCCTCTGGCTCACACACTTTTGTCTTAGCTCAGGAAGGATGGCTCCAGTGGAAACTTAATTTATGCAGTAGCCAAATTGCTCGCTCACAACTTTAATGCCAGCACCTCACAAAGTAGAAGTTTTGCTCACAAGACTCCACATCTTAGAGGGAACATTGCCCCCCTCCCAGCCCATGGGGCACTGCAGTGAGGAGCTTATCAGCTGCTGTCCTTTATGCAGTTTATATCTCTGGTACTTGGCATTACCTTTTATGGCATACATGGTCTTGGCCCAGCCCGACAAAGTGACATTTATATCAGATCCGGCCCTTGTAGCAAATGAGTTCAACACCTCTCTTATGGAAGGATATAACTCTGTTTAGGATTGCTCTGTTACTCTAATGTTGAGGATACTCATTCACCCTGCAAAGTCTGTGAACTGAGCCATGAAAAGAGATAATGTCGTGAGTCAGAAAAATTGTCCCTGACGAACTTCATGTATGAGTACTGGTCCCAGGTGTATATCCTCACCTGTACAGAAAGGAACATTCGGCTAGTTCAGTAGAGTGTGGATGAGCATTGATTTTCAGGAGGCTGGTTGAAATCTGGACCTTCCAAGAGCTGATCCTGCAAAATTTCCAAGAGCTGATAATATTGTTCGTTTTTGCAGTTGCGACCTGTTGGTTTTGATCTTCTCGGATGCAGATATAGTTCTACCAGGAGGTTTTGTGATGTGGTGATATTGTATCGGCAGTGTCTGAGCATGTTTGTGTAACTGGTCTGATAAGGAAATATTAATTCATCATTGTTAGCTAGCGATACTGATGAGGACAAAAGCCCACTTTGTCAAGGCAAAAAATCCCAGGGAGTTCCTGGTTCAAATCTGGCTTCTGTTATGACTGAGTTATGTAGCTTTTGGTGAATCGGTGGCCTGGTTCCCGCAATGTGTGAACAGAAACATAAATGGGTTTGTGCAGTCTGGCTTGCAAAGGATCTTCTGCAACACGTAGCACACATCTTCATATATTTTATCATGCCAGAAACTGCTTGCACAGTGTCTTGTGGAAGTGGAAAAATGGCTTGGGATATGCTGTGTTTAACGTAGCTCAAAGAGCCATCTCAAGGCTTTTCCATCTTTCCCCCCCAAGGACCATAGCCAATGCTCCCTCTAAGCTGTGGAGTCCTGTGAACAGAAATTCTACTCGGTGAGTGACTAGCCTTAAAGTGGTGAGCGAGCGATTTGGCTGCTGCTTAAATGAGTTTGCTCTGGAGCCATCCTTCCTGAGCTAAGAGAAAAATCTGTGAGCTGCAGGCTAAGAAACGGTGAGCTGGCTCACACTAGCTCAGCCTAGAGGGAACTCTGACCATAGCACAGGCAGTAATCTTCTGGTGGATCCAGGCCACTATATTTCAGCCTCTTTCTTCTCTGCAGGTAATATCATAATATAACGTTAAGCAGTATTGTAAGGATTACAGAGATCTTATGGCCGGGTGGAGAGCCAGTGTGATGTACTGGACAGTGTATCAGACTATTGCCAAGAAGTCCTGGGTTCAGCTCCCCAGCTGCCACAGAGTTCACAGGGTGATTTTTGGCTAGTCACTTCACCTAACCTACCTTGCAAGGTTGTTTTTTTGGGGATGAAATGGGGGAAGAAGAAGAAGAGATTGGATTTATACCCTGCCCTCCACTCCCCAAGGGAGTCTCAGAGCGGCTTACAAACTCCTTTTCCCTTCCCCTCTCCACAACAGACACCCTGTGAGGTAGGTGGGGCTGAGAGAGCTCTTTCCCAAGCTGTCCTTGAGGGAACAGCTGGTCCAGAGCTATGGCTTGCCCAAGGTCATCCAGCCAGGTGCAAGTGGAGGAGTGGGGAATCAAACCCGGATCTCCCAGATTAGAGTCCGCGCACTTAACCACTACACCAAACTGGCTCTCTGCCCTGTGTTCTTTGGAGGAAGAGTGGGATAAAAATATCACAAGTAATAATAAACAACTCTATATGTCATCATCATCATCAACAATAATATTATTTCCAGTCCGAATAGAGCTCCCTCTAGTAATTCAGCAAGCCCAGCTCAGTTCACTGCCGAGTCAATGTGTACCGTTATAGCTCTGTGGCTCCAGTACGTTTTTAAATTGCTGCTTAACACACAATTATTACCTTATTTGGTTTTAATTAAACGTGAAGCCATGCATATTAGAAACTCCGTTTGCCGATTACTTTTCTGTCTGCAGTAGCTCTCGGCTGATGTGATTGGATGTTTCCAATTCTGGTGTATGCAGAGGCGAGAACTTTTCTCTTTTTTTGCACAGTGATCTCTGCTACCCTTTTCCTTTCCGTACTGCGCTCTTCCGCCACTCCCGATCTCTTTAGCATCCCACACCGTCGGATTTGCCAGGTTGCAGAAACCAGATTGAATTGTCAGGCTGAGCTCCTTTAAAACACCGCTAGGCTCAACTGTATAATCCCAGGAGAATTAGGGGGAGAGAGGGATGGCCCGTGTCATACCCCCTCACATCATCTAAGCTTGTTGTCAGGTTGCAAGCAAAAGAGGACAATTACATAACCGCTCAGGCATGGAAGCCTAGGCTACATGGCCATTAAGAAACTCTGACTCAGGCTGTTGGGCTATGGGATATTCACTGGGAGAGATGTGAAGGTCTGGGGGGGTGGGGATGAAAAAAGAAGAACCCTCCCCCCTTTTTTCTGAACATTTTTTTCAATTTTTCCAATGGAAAAAATGGAAATTTTGGAGACTACTGAAAAAAAGAAAAATTCCAATAAAATATATATCTATATATCTAATTCCCAAGTGCCCCCCCCGGTGCGGATACCTAAATCTGCGCCGGGGGGCACCTGGGGGGCAAGGAGGTTGTTCTGCAGACGTGGGGCGGACCCCACGTCTGCAGAAAAGTCTAAAAACGTAAGAAAAATGTTGGGATACTCAAATCCCCCCAAAAGTAAAAAACCCTGTTCCCTGCGCATGCACAGGGAACAGACTTACCTGAGTGGCAGCGGCGGCGGCAACGGACAAGCGGCCGGGTGGTGGTGGCGGGGGTCTGCAGCCAAGCCGCCGGCTCAGAAACGGGGGAAGGGGGAGGCAGTGCAGCGGGCCTCAGGTCTAGCTGCACCACTGACTCTGGAAGGGGGGAGGGGGCAGGGAGGGGGGAGGCAGTGAATGGGGGGGAGAAGCGGCGGCCCGAGTAGCGCTTGGCCACTCAGGCCTGGGAGCCGGGGGTGAGTGGACCGGGGGAGGGGGCAGGAGGGAAGGAAATGCTGGGGCCGAGTGGCTTAACGCCACTCGGGCCTGAGCTAGAGTGGGCCAGGGGGGAGTGCCTCAGCGAGCAGCGGTTCTTGCTGCTGTCACCAATTTTCGGGGGGGACGGGGGAGGGAGGGGAGAGAGGCTCACCTGCCCCCCCCCGCAAGTATCGCGGGTCCACCAACTTGTATATATATATTTTAGAATGAGGGAAATTGTTTGAAATACAAGGTGGGCATGTGTGAGAGTCCTACAGAGTCAGTCACCAACAAGTGTCCTTAAACAGGAATGCTTTATTGAGAAAGGTCTGCTATGGTCATCTTGGGTTAGTAATGGCTAACTTCTTGTGTTAGTAATGGCTGATACAGCCCCCAAACAGGACAATTATACAGAATTCAAAAAGGGGTCTGGTAATGCATTGCAACCAATCACCATGTCAGAGAAAAGGTGCTTAAAATACTGGTTTACAGTTCCCAGGGAAAAAAGTGGGAAGAATTAGAGTCAGACGGGAGAAGAGATACATGGGCAGGCACCAACAGTCTCCCAAGGTCAGAGCAGCTCGAAGAGTGATAAGCATGCCATGAGAAGTATAGCATAACATTCCACAGACCCGATGTCAAGGGCTCACTCATTCCACCTCCAGGGCAGGAGATTGCAGCATTAGCTGACAGCATGCTGTTGATATACACAGCTCCTAAATCCAAGGTGCATTCCTGCACCTAGAAGGATACTTAATCTTCATCAGGAGAGCATGCAGGCTTTTCATTGCTTCTCAATAGTTGCATGCCTTCTGTTGTCCTTTCGACCCAGTGCGGTTGACCTTTTCATCTCTCCCTCAAACAATCCTGACACATTTACCCACAGACTGGGGGGAAAGTAGCTTATTGCCCTACCTTGCAGCAGGGAGGAAAAGATCAGAAGGACGTGAGGCAGAGACTTCACCAAAGTCTCAGAGGAAAACTGAAAGCCTCATTGAGAATTCAGCTGTTTAACCAGATAGCAATAATTAACGTATGTGTGCTAAGATAGCATAGTGCACATCAACTTCCAGTTTTCTCTCAAGTATTGGGGTATATGTGCAGTTTTGCTTTTATAACTGTCAAATTCCATATATGTGTCAAATATTGCAATTTTATATGCTAAGTAAGTTATAAATGATGCATTTTATGTTGTTAAAGCAGTAAAATTAGTTTTGGTTTGATAGGACAATAAATATTGCATATATTTCATTTTTCCCCAAAATGTCTATTTTCCCCAGGAGAAAAAAAAAAAGACACCCCCCGGTGGCTTCAAAATTTTCCAGAAATTTTGTCTCTGTTCACTGCCTTGGGTGGCCCTCTGGATAAGCAAATGGTAGAATCCTTTGTTGTCTTGTTTACGTAACTCCATACCACTAACACCGTCATGGTTCCACTTCGGCTGCATTGAGAGTCGAACCTAAAAGAAAAATGATCAGGATAGTTTGTATGTTACTGTTTTATTAAAGCTAGAAAGAAGACCATTCAGAGAACGCTTGAGGGCTTTTTGAGTTTTCTTTTACAGCTCATAATAAACAGAGTATTATAAGTCTGCGGGGATGCTCCAACCGCCCTTCCTGCTCATCTCCCCTGCCTTGCCAAAGATTACTCTTGTGAACTTGAGGGTGAACAGCTGAGGGGGAGAGAGAGCAATGTTGCTGCTAGGAATCAGCCCGGTCACCAGAAATCTACAGCTGATGGGGCAGGGGCCAAAGTGCTGGGGCAGGGGAGTGAGAGCGGAGAACTTAGATTAGTGGGGAGTTGGGGTAGTGAAGGAAAGAGAGAGACAGAAGGCATGCCTTCTCTTCTTCCCCAGCTCTTCCTCTATGGTGACTGGGAGGCTGGTGGGGGGAAAAGGGAAGCTGCCCTGCTGTTTCAAGTCAGTTTCACTCCCCTCAGATCAGCTGTTAAACCTAACAGCTGATGGGGGGGGGGTTGAAACCCACTAGAACCAGCAGTGCAGCTTCCCTTTCCTTCCCCAGCCTCCCTGCAGCTGCGTGGCAAGGCGCATGGGGGGGGGTGGAGGGTCTGAGAGACTCCCAGAGTGGGGGCAGGGCTCCTTGGTGGTGAGGCACCCCCCCCCAAATGCCCCACTATGGCTACGGGCCTGCTAGGTATACTTGAACACCAGCTAGTCCAGCTTACATCCTGATTGCCAACCACAGACAAGGTGTCTGTTTTTCAGTGCACTGTTCATTGGTTTGTTGACCAGTTCATGGCTCTTCTTCAGGTTGCATCACCTTGTCCTTCCTACCAGCATAGGACAGCACAGTCCTGTTTTTTGTCCATATGCATCTTCACAAAGTCTGATAGAATTTTAGTGCCCCTTTGCTATCAGGGAGCAATGGATCTACTGTACAGACAGTTGTTTTAAACAGTCAGTTAGATCAGTCTCAAATCATATTGATGGATTGTAAATAAATGCTATGTGTTTTTTTGGGGGGTGGGGAATTCTAGTGATTGAGCCTCATCTAAGTAGTTTTCACCCATGACCACTTCTGAAAAATACAAACCTGTCTGGCAGATGTTCAAATGATTCAGTGCTGAACTGAACAGACCCGATGATCAGCTCATGTCTGGTCTTCACTGTCTAACGTGGTAAGTTTGACTGTTGGATATGTTTGATGCAAAATTTACAGCACAGCTAATTGGTTCTGGAAGGCATGCCAGATGTTTTTTTCCCAGTGTCCCCTGGCTCCAAGGACTGAGCATTTGTCATGGTCCCCATTACGGAGAACTGATGCTTTGTGATGCCATTAATAGCTAGCCTTGAATTTAAAATGAAGCTCGGGATTGTGGTTTGTGAACTATGGTAGTGGTGGAAAGTACTGTCCTGTTGCAGCTGACATGGTGACAACCCTGTAGATTTTCAAGGCAAGAGACAGCCAGAGGTGGTTTGTCTGCCTCTGCATAGTGACCCTGGACTTCCTTGGTTATCCCCTTTCCAAATACTAGCCAGGGCTGATCCTGCGTAGCTTCTGAGATTTGAAGAGATCAGGCTACCCTCGTGCATCCAGGTCAGGATACGTGAACTATAGTGAGGGTCTTTTTATGTACATAAATAGCTTTATTCTGCTTTTTTTTTGGTTTCTCAGGCCTATGAACCCATGGACAGTGTTGCACAAAATGTCCCCAAAATCAACAAATAAAAGCTAACCAATAGCACAAAGCCCAACAACACCATCAGCAGTTGAACAAGGCAATTTGAACTTGAGCTGGTTTGTCTGAAACAAAATTGCCTTGACCAGCTGGTCTGAAGGCAGCATGAGAAGAAGCAAAATGGATCTCTGTAGGAAGTGTTCCAAAGGCTTGGTGCTTCCATTGGGAAGGTCCTGTCCTATTTAATTATCAGACACACTCACAGCTCTGTTGGGGGGATGCCTAACTGGGCTTCTCTCAGTGTGTGGGTGGGCTCGTACAGAATGAAACCGACTTTGAGCTACCCTGATCTCTGCCTGGTCATGGTGTCCATGGTCCAAACCAGTGCTTGAAGTTGGGCTCAGAAACCATCTGAAAGCCAGTGCCCTTGTCTCAGCCTATGTGGGCATGGTATTCTGTCCCTCATTCTGATTCTGTTGGTTAGTATCAGAGCCTTTCAAGGCACTTCTCCAAAGGAGTTACATTGCATTGCAATTGATGGCATTCGTGGCTATTTTAGAGCTGGTTTAAAATGGCATTTTGAAGACCCGCGTGAGACTGTGATTGTATTGGCTTGTAAGATCATTCATCAGTGTTATCGTTTACTAGGCCTGTGGGCTCTAATTGGTAGATCAATCAAGGGAGACTTTGGGGCATGGGAGCACGTCCTACTGAAACAAAAGGGCTCTTCTGCTCTTTCCGTGAATTTCAGAGGGTACCGTGTATGACCACCTCCACTGGTTTGTATCCCTGAGTTGATTCACTGATTGAGACTCACTTTAAACAGCGAAGGTGAGTGCTGATTGGTGGAGTGACAAGCTTAGGGCAAATTGGTCTACTCTGGAGACTCTTTTAGGGCTGGTGTGTTTCTGTTATAGGGAGTGGAGGGGAAATCCTTTCCTTCTAGTAGCAAGAGATCGATAAAATTGCAAACAGTCATAAACAGTCTTTATGCTCTCCGAAAGGCGCTTATCTAGATGTTTAAGTGATATACACGGGGGGGGGGGGGGAATGAAGCCAACTGAATCTTCTTTACCTTAGATTTCATAGATGGGGTGAGTATTTACGGAAATGTAACCCAGGCAGCCAACCTGTGAAAAATCAGGTGAACTAAACAGAGGAGCAGCACCCTAACTTAGCCTGATCTCATCAGAGCTTGGAAAGTAAGCAGGGTCAGTCATGGCTAGAGCTTGGATGGGAGACCATCAAGGAAGACAGTGGTTCCTATGCAGAGGAAGGCGACAGCAAACCACCTTGGCTCATCTCTTGCCTTGAACACCCTATGGTCTGGGGTCACCATGAGTCAGTTGTGACTTGATGACACACAATTATTATTAAACAGAGGTGTAGGAGAGTCCTGTAACTGACAGTCTTGCTATGCGAGCAACCAGGACTTTTTCAGATGTTACAATCATGTATACTGGGAATATACCAACTGTGCATAACAGGAATGCACATTACCCATGGCCCTCCCAATTTGTGCAGTTGCCATGTTGTGTAAGTGGAAACAATGTGTGTATAGGTTAGGACACACTGATTACTGGATTTTTTCATACTGATGCTATATGCATATGGTAAATTTACAATTGCCCCTGTTCATGCAGCATGGCAAATGCATATCTGAAAGATCGTAAGTAGTACAGGCTCCTGTTATGTGTGATTGGCAAGCTCCTGGTGTAACATCTAAAAAGGACTCTAGTTAGAACAGTAAGGGTTCTGGAAGCCTTCTAGAGGGAAGCAGTACTGCTGGTGGCAAATCATGAAAATTAAAAAGTGATACAAACCTATACAGCTGGAACAAATTTAGAGTCCAGTGGCACCATTAAGACCAACAAAGGTTTATCCAAGGTATGTGTTTTTGTGTGCAAGGCACACTTTTTCAAATACGTTGGAATGGTAGATAAGGTTTAGACTTATAGACAGGGAGTTAACAGCAAATTAACATGTAACATGATGATGTTTAAGATATGCAAAGTCAGAGCTAAATAATAAGCTAAGCTCTGACTTTGCATTCACTAGGGAGAGTATTTTATTGTAGTCTCCAGGAGTCTCCATGAGAGTATTTTATTGTAGTCCAAGATGGTTAAATAGTAGGCGGACAATGGTCTACTTTGTTTGCAAGAACTGCCAACCTGGTTACAAATATTAATCACCCCTTTCTGTGATCCAAATGCACAAGTCTGAATTAAGCGTGATCTAGGACAGAGTTAGTTTTAAGGGATTCATCTTTGTGACTGGGGTGCCAGCCTCCAGGTGGGGCCTGGGGATCTCTCAGAATTACAGATCATCTCCAATGCTCCCTCTAAGCTGTGGAGTCTTATGAGCAACAAAATCTACTTTGTGAGCTACTGGCATTAAAGTCGTGAGTGAGCGATTTGGCTACTGCATAAACTAGTTGGCTCTGGAGCCATCCTTCCTGAGCTAAGACAAAAAGGTGTGAGCCGGAGGCTAAAAAACTGAGCTAGCTCATACTAACTTAGCTTAGAGGGAACACTGCTTCATCTCTAGACTACAGCAATCAGTTCCCCTGGAGAAAATGGATGCTTTGGAGGGTGAACTCTGTAGAATTGCACCCCACTGAGGTCCCTGTTCTTGCCAGGCTCCACCCCCAAATCCTCTGGAATTTCCCAACCTGGAGATGGCAGCCTTACCCCCACTCCCACCAGTGGCCCGGCCACACCCCCTCCCAAGCTGGCACCCATATGCTTCAAGGAGATAAATGGTGTGTGTTCAGATATTTTCACTTGAGGGTATTGAACATGAACGCACCAGGGGTGCCCATTTCCCTAGTGAATGCAGTGCAGGTTCTTGCCATCATAGATCTACCAGAATTCTCACTGGGCGCCCTCAAGCTCTTTTAATTTTTCAGTCAATCCTCAGCAAAGTTTCCTTGAACTCATTCCGTGTCTGGGGCTTCCAACAGGCTGACGTTTCCCAAATGTCAGATAGCTTGAGTCATACTTTTTTTTTCTGAATTAAAACAGGAAACACACACATGAGACATTTTAATAGAGGACCCTCCCCCCAATGTCTCTGCATGAGTCACTGTTCTGGGGGCAGACATTAGAGTCTCTGCGCCAGAAATGAGGGAGTGATCCCATCATACCCAGTGGGAATGGTGCCACAGGATTGTATAGACAAGGATAGAGAATACAAATAACCAGTGCTTGTAGAGAGAGAGTTAGGAAAGCTAAAGCTCAGTATGAGCATAAGCTAGCAAGAGATGCTAAAAGGGTCATTTTCTTATGTTCAAAGTAAGAAAAAGAGCAAGGACATGGTAGACCCATTGCGGGGACAGGAAAGTGAGATTGTAACAGGTGATGAAGAGAGGGCAGAACTGCTCCACTCCTCAGTCTTCTCTTGCGAGGGAAACAGTGCTCAACATGGCAAAAACAGAACACATGACAAGGGAAGGGAGTTGCAGCCTAGGATCAGTATAGCGGTAGTACATAAACATCTAGTTTCTTTAACTGGAATTAAGTCTTTGGCGCCAGATGAACTGCATCCAAGGGTACTAAAAGAACTGGCGGATTTCTGAGCTTCTATCCATTATTTTTGAGAATTTTTGGAGAACAATTGAGGTGCCAGATGACTTGAGCAGGCAAATGTTGTCCCCATCTTCAGGAAGAGGAAAAAGGAGGATCTGGGTAACTACCGACCTGTAGAACAAGTCATGTCAGACTAACCTTATCTCTTTTTTTGATAAAGTTACTACCTTGCTGGATCAGGGGAATGCTGTAGACATAGTTTATCTTGATTTCAGTAAGGCTTTTGATAAGGTTCCACATAATAACCTTGTTGACAAATTAGTGAAATATGGTTTGGATCCTATTACTGTTAGGTGGATCTGTAACTGGTTGGTAGATCACACCCAAATAGTGCCTCAAGGATCTGTCCTGGGACCTGTTTTGTTTAACATCTTTATAAATGATCTGGATGAAGGAATAGAGGGAAGGCTTATTATATTTGCAGATGATAATAAATTGGGAGGAGTAGCAAATACGGTTGAAGACAGAGTCAAGATACAGGATGATCTTGACAGGCTGGAAAACTGGGCTAAAACAAGTAAAATGAATTTCAATGGGGATAAATGTAAAGTTCCGCATTTAGTAGGAAAAGTCAATTGCATAATTATAGGATGGGAGAGACTTGTCTTGGCAGTAGTATGTGCAAAAAGGATCTAGGGGTCTTAGTAGACCATATATTGAACATGAGTCAGCAGTGTGATGCGGTAGCTAAAAAGGCAAATGTGATTTTGGGCTGTATCAACAGAAGTATAGTGTCCTGATCGTGCAAAATGATGGTATCACTTTACTCTGCTCTGGTTAGACCTCACCAAGAGTACTGTGTTCAGTTTTGGGCCCCACAATTTAAGAAGGATATAAACAAGCTAGAACGTGTCCAGAGGAAGGCAACGGAGATGGTGAGGGATGAGGTGGCTCTTCTCCAGCTCTTTTTGTTGCCCTTTTATTTTATTTATTTTAATTTTATTATTTTTGTGACATCGAAAGTGATGTAAGCACATGACGTCGGAAGGCATGTGCCCCTTCTATGCCCCCCCAACTCAGAATTTTCTGGCTACAGGCCTGCTTTCTCCCCAGTGCGGCTTCCACCACTCCCCTCCCCTTTATTTTATCCTCACAACAACTCTGTGAGGTAGGTTGGGCTGAGAGCATGTGACTGGCCTCATGTCACCAAGCTTCCATGCTGGAGTAGGGATCAGAACCTGGGTCTCCCAGGCCTCAGTCCAGCACTATTCCCTACCACTAAAGAGGAGTAACTCTGAGAGCAGTCCTCAGCAGGTCTACTCAGAATCCTACAGCAGTCTATTTTCTCCCAGGAAAAAAGCAGAAGGAGACACTGTCAGATCTTCCCCCGCCCATCACCTCAGTCTCCACGGTAGCATTTTACTTTCTTTGGTAGCAACCTGCGTTCTCAGAGTAAGGACGCTATCAAGGGTGTAGGTTGGCTTTAAGCCTTCATCTGGCATCGGTAATTGGCAGAGATATGGCATGGTACCTTATGCCACTGAAACCATTAAATATAGTTCTTGAAGTTTTTCCTGGTACGAAATTGTGAAAAGGCTGAAAACAGACATGCCATCTCGAGGAAGGCAATATTCTCCCTCCGAGAGAGGCTGCATGGGGGATGCAGAGAAAAATGCCCTCTTGATGCTCCTGCAGCAGAAGTGTAAAACGTCGTTCCGAAAAGAAAAGTTGGATATATTTTAGCCTTCCAGGGACACCTGTTCACGTTGTTTTAAAGCCTCGTTTATGCTGCATTTAGCCAGTTTTCATGGCCTCTGGCTCTCTCTTCAGCACCCCTGCTAAATTAAAGCTGAATACTGCATAGCTTTTCCACGTTTGCTAATTTATTCTGCCTGGAAGAGAGAGACTCCCATGTGAACTTTTATGAGCTCTCTTTTTTTTTGCAAAAGAAAGGGGGGTACTTTCATGAGTGTGTGCAAGTGTGTCTGGTACATGACAGCATCATTATTAAAAAGGTTTCTATCACCTCCGTTAAGAACCAGGCAAAGAGAAGGCATGCTCAGTGCCACCCAGGGAAGCGAGTGTTTTGGCTGAGGGGTGAGCTGAATCTAAATGTTCCATGTTCATGTCCAGCACTGACTCTGATCTGTGTGATTTATTTATTGAGCACATTCATTTCCTGCCTCTCTAGATACCTGCCCAAGGCACATGAACACATGGATGTGCCTTCTTCTCAGTTAGACCGTTGGCCTTCAGAGACAGCGGCTTTCCAGGGTCTTGGGTGGAGGTCTTTCATATGACCTATTGCCTGATCCTTTTAACTGGAGATATTGGGGATTGAACCCGGGGCATTCTCCATACAAATCAGGTGCTCTGCCACTGAGCCATGGCCCTTCCGTCAGCTCACAAAATCATTTTTTAAAAATGTAAAATTAAAAACAATAAATCAGCAAAGCAAGAAAAAAGCCAATAAAACTCATTTCCCTCCAGTAGCCCTGTCTGCGTTAAAAGCAGCTGTCCATAAAAACCAACAAGACACTGAAGCAGGACATAAAAATGGGAACAAGCTAGACTCAACAGAAGAAAAGAGGATGTGGTAAAATGTTAGTTAAAAGCCTGAGAGAGTAGAAATATGTCCGCATGACGCTTAAATGCTAATAGGTGATCATCGTGGCAGGAAAGCGACACGTAGCACAACTCCGTGGCATCGTTTATCATGCAAATGGCAACAATTTCATGGGTCCCCTTAGAGGTTTCAGAATTAAATCATAAAAATCCTAAATTATGCATATGGGGAATCAAATTAACGCATAATGGAGACAATATCCAGAATCCATATTTGGCATGTAGAATTAAAATATGGGATCGATACCGTAAAGCACTCGCCCCGGAGAACTCTATAGCTGCAGCATTCTTGGTCACAAGCGTTTTCCACCAGGAAAGCAAACAAATCTAACTGTTGAATGGCTTCTGCATGGTTGATACAGATATCATGATATACAGTCTAATGGCCATTTCTTGGGAAAAGAAGTCCGGTTGGGGGGGGGGGGGGACTTTCCAGGCTTGAAAATTCCATGGTTCTTTTATCTTCAACTTAGAAATAATGATTGTACTCCAGGTTTTACTAAAGTCAACAGAAGGGCAGATACTGCATTCGAAAAACTGATACTTGCCCCTGACCTGGCAGATAAGATATTATCTTAAAACTGTACTCTTATGTTAACTGAAACCATTAATGAGAATAGGGTAACAGTTATGGGGAAGAGACCAAAAGCTGCATCATTTCTGAAGAAAGATTCCAAATGTCTGTTGGGAAAAATGTAAACAGTGAGTTCTTTCTGTCATTGTTGGTGGCAATTCCCAGCCATACAAGGGTTTTGGAGCAAAGTTCTTATAGTGATTGATAAGATCTGTAAGGTAAAGTTAGACCTAGATCCCAAATTGCGATTATTGGATTTATCTCCTCATGATACACCAAAGCTTAAGCTCATTTCAGCTTTACTGGTGATGACCTATTTGTGTATTGCAACAAACTGGAAGAAGGATTAGCCCTCCATCTTAACTTGCAACGTTACAATTATGGGGAAGATCTCTGTCATGGTTAACCCTAAAGATTCAGATTCTAAATTATCTCACTTTTTGGACAAGTAAATGCCGCTTATTTTCTGTTTGGAGGGAATGAAATGTCGTAAAGGTGGGGAGATCCCCCTCCAAATGTAGGTTCCTTTTTGCATGATTGTTAAATCTGTATCTCCTATAATAGTGTAGTGTATTTTATTTGTTTTAATAAATTTTGATAAAAGTAGGAAAACAACCATCGGAATGATGGACATTCGTATGCATAGTGAGTTTATTTGTAGGGTGCCTGGATCCCTGAGGGAGACATTGTTGTACAGCCTATATGGAATCCTTTTCAACAGAGGGCCGGCCTACCCCATACAAGGGGTGGAGAGCAGATTCTTCCCACATGAAGGAGATCATTTTTCCATCCAAGAATGAATGGCATCTGTTCACTTACATGGGAGGAAAGAGAGAGTTCCATTCAGGGGCGTCATTAGGATGAACCCTGCCTTTGCTGATCCTAGCTGTTAAAGCCGAGCCTCCTCTGTTCTGCTTCATGCTGGGTTCTGTTTCTTGGTGGTGGCAGGCCAGAGTTTCACAACTCAAACAATTCCATGGGCCAGAATGGTCCCTGATTAGGGATGCCAGACTCCCCAATGGGGAATAAACAATGCAGAACAACAACTATAAATCTAAACAACTCAAGAAATAGTATAGCTGTATGTGCGCTAACATGAATCAAATGTAATGAAAATTAATGTAATAAAGTTTTAATACAAAATGTTTGCCCAATATCTATTTGACAATAAAGGTCCAAAGAGATAACAACAAAGTGTCCGGTAGTTGTTTTCATTTCTAAGGGTCTTTGTCAAACTGCATAACACTCATATGAAAAATGTACATTTCCAAAGATCAAATTAGTCCAAGAACAAAGTCTTCACAGGAACATTCCTAATATCATTCTGAAGAACTCTCAAGGAGAGCTGTGGATATTACAAAATCCAATTGGCTTACTTTAAAAAAAGGGAGTCTCACCTGACATTTAGCAATGTTCCCAACGTGACTTCAACGTGATCTGGAAGTGACATAGACACATCGGGGACATGGGGGGGCCACTCTGGTTTTTGGGCAAAAAATCTATGGTAGAAGCTAATTCTAGCATAGAGTTTTTACCCAAAAACTAGAGTGTCACCCCTCTATCCCCAACTTTCTATTTCACTTCCGGGTCATGTTGGAAGTCACGTCAGAGACGTCACTGAAACATTGGGTGAGACTCCCTGCTCTGGTAAGCCCACTCCCCATCCCCCACCAGCTGCCCGGAGGGACCTGGGAACTGTATCCTTGATTGAAGTTGTGGCCGGGTCCTATGACATCATCAGGCCCAACCCTCACATGATCACATTAAATCTATTTGTCTTTTGGGTCCATTAACTCTTTGTTTTTAATGCAGCAACCTCACACGGCTACTGTTATGAAATTCGTATTTCTCCAGGCATCTTAAGGCTTTGCCCTTTTATGTGGGACAAGGTTGAACTCTGCCTGGATTGTGATGTCTGTAATTTGGAAATTGGCTTGCGATCATATGACCTGCATCAAGTCAATTAAAAACGAACGAGTCTCCTTCTGAGCTTCAGCTGGCATTTTATTTGACTTGGCTGTTTCAAATGGGGATTGAAAGTTGGTAGGAAAGAGATGGCGTGTGTTCATGTGCCAGTCACTGGATTGCTGTCTTGCAAACAGGGATGTAGGGAGTCATGTTGACCTCCCAGATATAATGCCCAGTTAGGATTTGATTAAACCACTGCCTGTGGTTTTATTAATGGCTGTTATCAATATATCAGTAGTCAACGTGGCCTTTTATGAAGATATGTAAATCTGCTGATAAGGGTCACACTGAAAGAAAGGGGAATTTTTCTTCCAAATCTGACCGAGTTCCCAGGTTTGCAAAAAAAATCCCAAAACACAAAAGGGGGACCCACCAAAACCCATTGCAGCCAATGCTGTGGGCAGGGGAGGAGAACCAGGAGCCAATTCCAGCCCACATTCCCCACCCTCTTCCAACCTGCATTTTGCTCATAGTGAAGTTTTTCAGGAAACATTTAAGTACTAGTCTGTGGCAATGCTCCGTCTAAGCTGTGGAGTCTTGTGAGCAAACATTCTATCATGTGAGCTACTGGCATTAAAGTGGTGAGCAGGTGATTTGGCTACTGCATAAATTAGTTTGCTCTGGAGCCACCCTTCCTGAGCTGAGACAACAATGTGTGAGCTGGAGGCTTAAAAACTGTGAGCTAGCTCACACTAACTCAGCTTAGAGGGAACGCTGTTCTGTGGCATGCAACTGGAGTGGCAATCTAAGGGCAAACCACTTTCCCCCAGCAAGTTTAAGGAAAACTATTTACAGCACCCACAAGACGTTCCAATTCGGCGGCATCAAAATCCGTCTTGTGAAAAATGAGAGCCCAAATTCTTAGGTTGTGGTCACATATGCCAGATACAGTAGAGGGAAGCGAGGCTATATACTCCAGAGGAATTTGACTCACAGTTGGGAGATCACACCTCCATTTGAAGCTGCAGGCACAGCCCATCAGTGTGTGATCAGACACAACTGCGGATAAGTCGGGGGGTTTTGGCGGTTTGTTTCCCATGCGCTTAAATGAGGAATCCATTAATTGCACCTCCACACTGAGGGCTCCCAATGGAGTTTGCTATGATGTGATCACAGTGCCATTGACTCAGCTCTTCAGAAAAATGGGTGCCTCTCCGCTGAATCCCAGGCATTGTTTGGCTTCACTGGGGAAGCATCCCTCTCCCCTTGCCTGTCTTACACGCCCAGAGAAATGCCTCTTTGGGGTCAGGAAGCAATTTTCTCCAGGCCAGTTTGGCCAGGGATCCTGGAGGGGTTTTTGTCATCTTCTGGACATGGAGCAGGGGTCACTGTGAAGGGGGGGGGGTGTAATTTGCGAATTCCTTGAATTGTGCAGAGGGTTGGACTAGATGACCCTGGAGCTCCTTTCCAACTCTATGATTCTGTGATTCTATGATTCTGAGATTATGGATGCCAGCTGGGACCGTGGGCTTCACAGCATGCCTCTTTGGGTGGGCTGTTCTGTACCCGTGTTCTAGAGTGGGACAGGCTGTTGGGATTTGTCTTTGGAATGGAGTGAGAAATTTACCTCTGCTTTTCTGCCACAGGCACAGTGCAACCGTTGATCAAAACAAATAATGCATCGTTTTAAAACCTCCCATTCACCGCCCCGGTGTCTAACAATGTGGCACAAATACAATAAGTAAGCATGGGCACGCTATGAATTCTATAACCTTTCTGTTGAACAGTTCCTACCCACTGAGTTAGTCTTACATTAGCGTGGCGCTATAATGCTTGTTGTGAAAAGACCCTCCACTTTCCTCTGCTCCCTGTTGTTTCTGACAAGGAGAATTGCCTGCCCCGAGATGACAGGGGGAAGCTAAAGTGTTCTCCCCTCCCCTGAGATGTAGATGAAACCAAAAGGCAAGCCACCGGTGAAGCAGTGCTGTTGGCAGCCTCACAAGATTGCCTAGGGTGAAACCCATCCCTGGTGCAATAGAACTGGTTAGCAGCAGGGGTCATTTCGAGCAGGAACGCACAGGAACACCGTTCCGGGAGTAATAAGCCCAGGAGTGGGCACATATGGTGATGCACTGTGGAAAAAAGCAAAAGCATACTAACTTGCTCTGTATTTGCATGCTTGTTGTAGGGTAGCTTCCCTGCAAGAGCTAAGGAAACCTAGAGTGTCTTTAGTCAAAGTGTAAAGCCGGCTTGCCAGCTCTGAGTTGGGAAATACCTGGAGCTTTTTGGGGTGGAGCCTGAGCGGTGGGTGTTGCCTTCTGACACACTTCAGGTGATTTCAGGGGGTGTGGCATATGCTAATGAGTTATGCTAATGAGCTCCTGCACCTCTTTTTCTACGAACTGACCCCTGGTTAGCAGTCATGTACAGACCTTGATTTTGTCCTGATAGCCTGGATTATTTGATTGCTGGTGATGCAAAGCTTGATTGTGGACCCCTGTTAAAAACACTGCTACTGATGTGGCAAGCCAGTTCTACCTGGGATGGTTCATTCCCACCTGAGCCATTGCCGTTTGATGCCACCACCCCCAGGTGAAGAAACCTACCTGTGCAAAGCAACCTTTTGGTTCATGTCCCGGGCTCGGTTCTTCATCACGTCCAAGTTGGTGCTAAAAGACCAATTGCCTGAGCCAAAGGCCTGTGTGGAGAAAATAAAATGTTTCTGCTGCACTGACCATGCAATTAGTATAAGTGTTCTATACTTAGCCAGGTTTCAACCATTTCCAGAAGTTGTGCAAATGTCTGTGTTATGGGGGGGGAAAGAATTCATTTCCCATTCATCAACAGGTTGCCTTCTAGTTGGGCCCTCATTTGGCCTAGGGTGAACAGCATCTGACAACTCTGCTTATCTCTGTTTTCACGGGTCTTCACACACATAAAAAGATGGAAACAGTAGATGTGAGTAATAACAACTTATATAATCAAAATTATAAGCATTCCCTCCTTATCCCCAAAACAGTTTATTTTAGTGTTTCCTATCTTGAAGATCCTTTAATTTTCCTCCATTGTGCAAAGAGTCTCTCACTGGGACAGGACAGTGTGCATTAGCAAAGTAAAGTCACTGTGCTGATAGTTTCTACCAATGGTTTGCTGCGGACAGTCGTTGTTCGGCTGAGCCTGCCAAATAGGAGACCCAGAATCAGTAAGGTCATAAATATTATTAGGGGATTACTGTTGGGGTAGGCTGTTGGCAGTACTCCTTTCATATCTGCTAAAGAGGTGAAGCCCTTTGCTTCTGAGATGCCCCAGTCAATGCTTCCTCTAAGCTGTGGAGTCTTGTGAGTAAAAATTCTACTTTGGGAGTGATTTGGCTGCTGCCAAAACTAGCTTGCTCTGGAGCCATCCTTCCTGAACTAAGACAAAAACTACACTAATTCATCTTGGAGGGAACACTGACCCCAATTAGTGGGGTGATGCTATGACCTTCAAGGGCTGGATCATGGACAAGAGTTAGTGGGAGCTGCTGAGAGAATGGGGTGCTAAATCAGCTATTTCCCCCCATCTACCTCAGTGAGGGAACCTCTGAACCACTTGAACCAAAAAAAGAGGGAACATTTATTGTGTACATATGCGCACATAAGCCAGTCCACTAGATTCCATCTTTATTCTCAGTAAGGCTACATGCCTCCAGGAATGAACTTGGAAATGTGTTCATAGTCAGCCAGAGACAGGCTGGGCAGATCTCTGAATAATCAAGGTTTCAGAATTTTTCATATCTTCTTGATATCAGAACCAGAAACAATGATGTATTTGCACATTCAGATAGTCTTTATCTACAGAATGTGTGATTTGGAGCACAGGACTTCGGCTACTTCTACTGAGAAAAGGGGGTTGCTGGTATGTACACAAACCCTGTCTTAAATATCCACAGCAACGTCTTTACAGCAACGTCTTTGTTTCCTTGGCAGAAACCTCCCACAAGCATCAGTACTCAAGTCTGAAGATGGCTTTGCTTTCTTGGGATGGTTGCCCTGGTCTGTATTTTTAAGTGGGTCTCAGTGTACCTGGGCACTGGGGAAGAAGAAAGCACATATTTAATTGGTTTTGCCCTGATTATCTCAGCCTTTAGAAGCCGGGAAGTGACATTGACATGGCTTTATTATTTCCCCCCACTTCAACTGACCTAGGGCGAAAACTGGGAAAGCGCCTTCAGTCTGCTGTGCTGGTGAAGTGAAATTGACAAAAGGATTCCCTGTGCTTTGCCTTGAGCTTTTATTTGCCCCGTCCTCGGAGGTCAAGTCAATTTAATTTCTGGACTGGCTTCCCAGAGGAAACGGACAATCTCTCAAGGTGAAGTCTAAAGAAGCCCCTTGCTCTGAAAGCCTGCCCAGTTTCTTGCTTCCATCACTCAGCATTACCTGGAATTTTTTTCACTGTTTGTAACTTTTTCTTTTTTAAATAAAACTTTACATGGTTGCATCCAATGAATAATACATTCTATGTAACCTTGACTTCAAGACATTAATGGTGCATCTTTTTAAAATACAATGGTTATATGCTGCCGCACAACATTGTACAAAGCCCCTTTGCATTCTTTTGGCGAGTGGCTGGAACTTCCTGATCCAGGTTTTCTCCCCCATACTGTCTCTGATCTATTCAGTCAGTAGCTACTGAGATGTGCACCGTACTTCTGAAGAGGAGGCCTTTGGTTTCTAACAAGGCAACCCAATATTAGTACCTTGCAGCAAAAACATCCGAGAGGGCTGGTGCTTTGCAAAGGCTTGCAAATGGATTGCCGCATGAGCTGGCATCGGTAAAGAGCCAGATACACAAAGCGGAGATTTTCCTATGGAAGCTTGTCCAGTGATAAATGTGTCCGTCTTTAAAAGCCGCCACAGTTCTCTGTCATTTTTGTGATCAGTAGCCAGTCTTGCTGGCAAATATCTTGACACGTTGACATACATGTGTATAAAAATTTAAAACATCGCCTTGTATAGCAGCACACTGGCAGCTCACGCCATAAAAAAAGAAATGGGATTGGCGTAGCAACCACAGGGATATTCTGGGCTGTGAGCGAGCTCAGACTGCCCTCTGAACTGGCCAGCTGTTTACACTCTGCCGGTTACCTGTGGAATATGTTAATGGACGGCAAAACAGATGTATCTTTTATGCACCCTGATCGGTGGCATAGTTTTGCAATTAGATGGTTTTGTGATGGGCAAATTGGAAGGTGTGTGTAAATTGTGTAATTGCTTGTTTCAAGGAGACTTAAAATCATCTCCCGGTGGGCCCACTTGGTTCCCTTTTTGGTACAGCTAATCTCTCTCCCCCCCTTTACTTGATCCTTTCTCTTTTCCCAATAAATGTTAACTGCTGCAAGAAGAGAGGCGGGAGTTAGGTGCAACTGGCAAAGCACCTTGTGTATAAATGTATCCATTTACAGTGATGCATGGGCAGCTGGCTCCCGTAAATCTGAGCAGAGCCACCGTTTATAAGCCTGAGTGGTCAAGGTGTCCTTCCTCTTGAAGCAGCCAATCATCATGTTGGCGCTATTGGCAAGCTAGACCATTCCTTCAAAACAAACACCACCCGACACCGGGGGGGGGGGGGAATGGGAGGACAGACCATGGCTGGGAGGAGATGTTCACCAGACAGTGAAGGTCTCTCTTGGGGCTTCTGCTAACACCTCCTCTTCTCTTGTGCTAGAGAAAGTCCATAGCGGATAACTTGTTGGCCTTGCTGGATTTGGATGTAGAGATTGTAAAATCCCTAAGAGTATGTAAGAACATAAGAGAAGCCAGTGTTGGATCAGGCCAGTGGCCCATCCAGTCCAATACTCTGTCACACAGTGGCCAAAAACACCAGGTGCCCTCCGGAGGTCCAGCAGTGGGGCCAGGACACTAGAAGCCCTCCCACTGTTGCCCACCCCCATCAAGCACTTGTCCGTACATATAGGCAGAGGGTGAGCAGTAACTTAGCATGCAACTTGGGAATGTTCAGTCTGGAGAAGAGGTTGAGGGGGGACATGATTGCTCTCTTTAAATATTTGAAGGGCTGTCACTTAGAAGAGAGCAGGGAGCTCTTCCGGTTGGCAGCAGAGAATAGGACTTGCAATAATGGGTTTAAATTAAGGGCGAGAAGGTACCGGCTGGATATTAGGAAAAACCTTTGTACAGTAAGAGTTGTGCAATAATGGAATCAGCTGCCTAGGGAGGTGGTGAGCTGCCCCTCACTGGCAGTCTTTAAGCGGCGGCTGGTCAAACACTTGTCAGGGATCCTCCAGGCTGATCCGGCATTGAGCAGGGGGTTGGGCTAGATGGCCTGGATGGCCCCTGCCAACTCTGGGAGTCTATGATTCTATAATGAAGATGTTTATCAGATTCAGGAATAATGAGCTTAGTTTATATGGTTACCATTTATTTGGGTTCAGTTCCTGGGTGGGGGGGGGGGGGCGACGACGACATAGTGAAGGAAATAAATATGTCAGAATTGGAGACTGTGGGGCAGATGTTTCCTTAACTGTGGGATGCTGAGAGTAATTAACTGAGACCCTGCCATTACGCTCCATCCATCTCCTCTCAAGCATGGAAGCGACCTTTCAGCATCATCTTCTCTGAAGAGGGGCGATTGGCTGTGCAGATTTCTCTCCCCTGTTCCCCGACTAGAGAAATACAGTTCGATTGCTTGTGCAGTGTTAGATCTCCTCTGTCACCGGACCAGAGAAGCACATTTCATTCTACCATTCTAAATGACATTCCATTCTAATATTCATTGCACTGCAGTAAGTAAAATCTTCTGGGTCATTCATGGGCTGTGCCTGAGCGTCACTGATACTGCCTGGTTCCTCTGTGAGCTTGGTCCATCTCATGAGTCCCTGGGTCTTGGATCTGCCTCTTGCTGCTCCTCCTGGTGCCTTTTTAGGTAGTCTGTTGCCTTGATTGACTTTACTCCTCTCCTTTCTTCCATAATGGAACTTAAAACGGCATGCATGAGGTTCCCTGGAAGCATCCTTTTCAGGCATCAGCTAGATCAAGACCTGCTTAGTTCCAGCAAAGTGACCCAGATCAATGTGCCTTCTGACATAACCTAGGATCTAATAATTCAATATCCCCCATTCTCCTTCCTGCCTGGTGAGCTGAACTTCCAACATGTTGTCCTCCACTTGTTCAAATTGCCAGTAAAGTGTCAGACTTGAATGAACCAGATCCTGAAGGCTGTGTTCCCAGATGCTAGCCAAAAGCCACGCACTTTTGCCACGAGGGTTTGGAGTTTTGCAGTGTGGCTTCCCATGGGGCCTCTGCAAAACCCCAGGGACATCCCTGGTGCTGAACAAGTAGGGTTTTAATTTATATCCCATCCCAAGCAGTCTCCTTGCTAGCTGTTTGGACTGCCTTTAATCGGGGCAATTGCAAGATGAATCTGCATGGACATTTCTAAAATATATAAGGCTGCTCAAAGCACTAACAGATATTTTCTTAATAGGCACATGCCATTATAGCTTTATGTTTTGTTTTGGACAGTACATTTCAATTAACTTGATTGCTGCATCTTAAATTGTTTAGGGAAGGCACATCTGTGTTACTTAACGTCTGCAGCTATCAATACCCATTAATTTCATTGTGTACACTTATCTCTCGGGCAGGGAGGGTCTTTGTTGTCATTGCCTGGAAACTGGGCTGCGAAGCTAGTTTGCTTTGCTTGGTTTCTCACCTCATCTCCACCACTAATACATAAATAGTATATCCATCCCTCTGCTGCCTTAATGACTCAGGTTGCATCAGAATGATGGAGGAAACTGGGATGGTTTGTGGAACCAAGATGGTTTCAGTTTGTCGGCATTCGGTTAGTCCTTTCATTATCCAAAAGTAACGGGGGTAAATTGGGTAAATTGGACTAACTCATGTTTTAGATACTAGACTGAATTTCGTTCACCGCAATGAATAGAGGCTCAGGAGGCCACTGTGGCGGACCGTCATTCAAAATGGATTTGATGAATCAAACTACTAGGGATGGGCATGAACCTAAAAAAGGTGTTTCGGTGTTTGGGGCTGCCCTAAACCGAACCTAACGGGCCCCACCCGAACCGAATCAGTCTGGCAAGTTTGGTTCTCCCAGCTGGGAGAAAGGGGATGGAGACTGCTCAGGAAGGGGCTTTCCTTTCACCTTTCTCCTGGCCACGGCTCACCACGGATGGGAAAAAGGGGGCGGGAATCACTTCAGAAGGGGTTTCATTTAACCCTTTGGTTGTGCTCCCCCCTTTTGAAGTGGCGGGGAGCAAAACCGAAGGGTTAAATGGCTGACTCCAAACAGTCTAATTGAACTAGCCAGAAGTCTGGTAAATGTTCGGGGAATGCTCCTTCTCTGAATATCGGTTTCTGAGCTCTGAACTAGCCCACGTTCAGCCCGAATTTTGGTTCGTGAGCCGGTTCATGCCCACCCTTACAAACGACCACATTTAGTTTTTCCACCGGCTCCTCTTTCTCAGGGTACTCATGACAGTTTCTTGATATGAGTTCCCATAGGAAGTAAGAAGAGATTGGATTAATACCCCACCCTTCACTTGGAGTCTCAGAGTGGCTTACAATCTCCTTCCCGTCCCCTCCCCGCAACAGACACCCTGTGAGGGAGGTGGGGCTGAGAGAGCTCTTTTGAGAACTGCTCTTGAGAGAACAGCTTTCAGAGAACTTGTAACTGACCCAGGGTCACACCAGCAGCTGCAGGTGGAGTCGTGGGGAATCAAACCTGCTTCTCCAGATCAGAGTCTGCCGCTCTTAACTACTACACCAAACTGGCTTTCAAAATAGATGTTACTTTTTACATGACTTCCTTATGGGGACTTGGAGCCATATTGCAGCTTCAAGTTCTGGGGCCAACTCCTGTGTGAAAAGCAGAGAATTCTGATAGGGCTGGTACAGGAGAAGGAAAGCCTCCTTCCTCTCCTCCCCTGCACAGTTTTGGGCAGCCAAAATGAGTCAGGGGTTGTAGGGGTGGGCACTATTTTGCCCATCAGGAGGCTGAAAGGGCAAGCGTTCGATGCATGTGCAGCCTCCCAACTGAGTGAATAATGCACGTGCGTGCGCGCACACACACACACACACCGGTGCCTCTGGGTCATTTCATCTGCAAGTCTTTGTGAGGAACTTGAGTTAAAAGTAACATATAGTTTGGCTGCCATTCACATCGAGGTAGATCTTCTTCCCAGGTTTCAGCAAGTTGTTGAAGGAGCCTGAAAGTAAAAAAAGATATCGGAGGTATATATTGGGGGGGGGGGGGGGGGAGAGAAGTGCTTTCAGTGCTAATTTAGATACCCTGCCTAGTTCTCCTTGCCTGCAGTGGCTTGCAATATCAATCTTCCTTCACCATTTTATCCTCACAACAACAGCCCTATAAGGTTGGTTAGGATAAGAAAGAGGGACTTTTGTTCCAGGGTCACCCAGAGAGCTTTCAGTGCCAGAGTGGGGATTTGAACTTGGGTCTTTCAGTTCCTAATCCAACACTTTACCTACTACAAAGCACTGCAGCTGGGGTGTTTTGGTTTTGTTTTTTTGTTTTTTTTTTTTGCATTTTTCATTTGTGAGTGCGTTTGTGTGTGTGTGCACCTGGAAGTCATGGCAACGTCTGGTGACTGACCCCTACTGAGGGCCTGGAGGATAGTCAGAGAGGTGGCTGAATAAAGCCTGCCCCTGCCTCCTGACTGCTGATATTCCAAGGAGGTCTCCCATCCAAGTACTTGCCAGAGTCAGCCCTGCTTAGCTTCCGAGGTCTGACAAGATCGGGCTTGCCTGGGCTATCCAGGTCAGGGCCATAGCACTGCAACTGTTAAAGAAACTGTGGCATCAATTAATACATTCTCCTCCAGTTTATGCTTTGTTTCAATTTTCTTTGTCTTAGCGAAAGACTCTGATTTTTTTCAGTACTCCCTGGTAGCCACTTTTGAGTATGAATGATCATCATAAGGATGTTGTTGTTGTTGTTATTTCCACCTCACATTAAGTCTAGTTACATGGAGAACCAGTCATATAATTGAATTTTGAACAGAAAGCGAATGTATCTTTCTTAGGCCGAGTCAGCTCTTCCTGGTTTCCTGGACAGCATCTCAGCCGGCCAAGTAATCCTCTCAATATTTTTTCATCACAAGGAGCTCAGTTCTTGGAGATTAATCTAATCTACTCTTGGTTTTGTTACACTCTGTCACTTTATTAATTTTATTGAAAACATTGATGATATCCTTTCTGGCAGCCCTGTAGGGGTTCTCAAGGTAGCAATTAGGATCCTTGGCCCGCCTAGAAAACTAGCTGTCATCTACAAGGTTCCTGATCAAATGCTTCTTTCAAGAATTAGTATTTGTTCTAGAATGAAGCATTTGGTCAGGAACCAAATTCCTTCCCTCCGTGATGTTCCCTCCTCATGTGGACTAAAGCTAGATATCTTGTTTTGAATCACCTCATAAGGTGAGCGTACATTAGGGCCAGAATTTTGCCTCACACTGGCCAGTGTCCCAACAAAACCTCACTTCTACTGAGTAGGTTTCATGCACAGACTTCTCTGCTTTATTTTAGAAAAGAGCCATGCTCTATCAGGTAATGAATTTGCAGATGGTATCTCATTTTACAGATAAGGTAATGTCGCTCAAGGTCGTTATCTGTAACTTATAGTGTAATGCATCAAAATTAGATGGCTTAATTTAACTTTTACTTTATTACTTTACTTATTAACAGGGGTCATTTTGTAGAAAAAGAGGAGCTCATTAGCATAACTCATTAGCATAACTTATTTGCATATGCCACACCCTCTGACATCACCGGAAGTGTGTCAGAAGGCAGTCTTTGAGCAGTGTCTGGACAAACACTTGTCTGGAGATCAGTTATAATAGCAGGAGATCTCCAGGCCCCTCCTGGAGGTTGGCAATCCTACTTTGGAAGGTAACTAATCTCTTGCTTTTATTAAGAAACTCAGTAAGTTTCAGTTATAACTATGAGGACACAGCATCTGTGTCTGCAGTCTGCTTTCAGAATCCATTGCCCACTGCCATATTTTCCCATTTCCCTTGGGTAGGGAGGAGTGGAACTGAAACAAAGAGAGCGACTTAGGCAATGAGATATTTGACAGGGAGTCCAGCCAGAACCCTTAGTCTATTTTCTTGCTAAATGGGATTGTCATGGTCGCATTCTGGGTCACAGCAAGCATTTCTCCCCAAGCCCATAGCTACAGGGGGCATTTAGGGGCTCTGCCCCCTCAAATGTGAGGCATGCCCCACAACAGCTGCTGCCCCTCTCCCTCCCCTCCTGTGACATTAAAAGGGCCCTCCAGCTGATTGGCTGGAGAACCCTTTAAATCTTGCAGGAAGTGGCTGGAGAACCCTTTAAATCTTGCAGGAAGGGAGGGAGGGGGTGGCCGCATGCCTTCCCTGAAATCCAACCGCGATTTCGCTGCTTGGAGTTCAGGTGTGAGCAGCCCCCTCTTGAAAAAAAATGTAAAGGAGTTCAGGGAAAGTGTGCTTCCCCTCCCCTGCTGCTCCACAAAATTTCCCTATGCCCCACCAACCCAAAATTTCTGGCTGCTGGGCTGATTTCCCCCCGTTACTGCAGTGACTTAAGGGCTTGGGAGGCCTTTGTCAACTGGGTGTGTTCGTCTGAGCTGTTCAGTTTAGCAGGAATGAGCAAAGCTTTGCACAGGAGAGCGGGTGGCAGATGACCAAGCTTTGCCTCACTTAGCAACAGGCGTCCTGTCCTGGGAGTGATAGAGGGTTAAGGCTTCCTTCTGTGTAAAGACTAAGCAAACATGCCTGCTCACTGTTGAGACCAGCGATGATGAAGGATCAGATAATCGTTCTAAGTGAGAGCGAAATACAAGTTCAGGATGGAGATCGCTTGGAGATCTGTCACAAAAGTGATCCCCCAGTCTATGTAAATGTTTGCATTTCTCTTTGGATTGTCATGTTGTAAAAAGCAGAAGACCAGACATAAGTACTTTCAGGATTGTTATCCAAGTCATCGAAGTGCTTTACCTACCAAGCACCTGTAAGTCTTAAGGTTATAATGTAACAACCAGCAGCTGGGAACCATCAAGGTAATTGTTTGACAGTTGGTCATCTACAGCTCAGATGTCAGTTTCGGCAGCTAGTGATCTAGATTTCATCTCAGATCAGCTAGGTTAAGGGATTGATCATGCTGATTGGTCACCCAATTAAAAAGTGACAGCTGGGCTAGCATATAGGGCAAGGGTGTGGAAGCCAGAGATCATGAAGACATCATCACGTGGCAACATCATTCTTATGCTGGTGGAGGCTGACTGGTGAAGAGCATGTGAAGATGGAAGAAGGGCCTTCACACTCTTCAGAACTTACATTCTTGCATCATTGCTGCCAGGAAGACTACTACTCACGACATCTGCTTTGGAGCTGTAAGCTGCTTAGGGTTAGTGTCTAGAGCAGGGGTGGGCAAACTGTGGCTCAGGAGCCGCATGCGGCTCTTTCACACATATTGTGCAGCTCCTGGCAGGGTGGCTGGAGAAGCTAAATATTATTAGCAAACAAATATAATTGGACAAACAAATATCATTATCAATATCTGCTTTTACTGCTTTTGTTATTATTTTTGGCAGTCGCATTTAATGTTAATAAAGAGCAAATCTGCATATTTCCCAGTAAAAATCTGTAATATTTGTTCATGTCTTGCGGTTCTCAAACATCTGACATTTATTCCACGTGGCTCTTGCGTTAAGCAAGTTTGGTCAATCCTGGTCTAGAGACTAGTTAGATAGGTTTGTTGTTTTGTCTCTGTCACATTGTGCACTCTCTCCCCCTACTTGTATATTTTTATGTTTGTCTATCTTTTGTAAATAAATTCCCAAATTCTGTTTTTAAACACTAGAATGAGTTACTTGTCCAGAACCCAGGTTCATTTTATTCCAGTGCTAAAAATTTATGCTACCAAAAGGCTATTTTTCAACTGGGCATAATTAATTCCTATTTTTATTACACAATCGTGGCCAGTTGACATCATTGGGGCACCCAATGTCATGACAAGACCTTAACTTGTAGCTGGAATAGATATCTGTAGGGTGACCCGGTAGGCATCCAGGAGTCCAATCTTGATCCAGGTGTGTGTGTTTTTACAGCTGCAGAGCATTCTGGTGAGGGGAGCCAAACCCCATGGTCCCACTTGGGGAGCACTTTGCTCTTTGAAGTGTCTCGCCCTCCCAACCCAGTCTTCAAGTAAGAATTTGGTCTCAAGAATGGGGCCGTTTGCTCCTACCCTGCCCAAATATTGGGGTACATGCATACTTACATGCACTTGCATGTGAATGCTGGCATCATAATATCCATGAGGGTTTATGTGATTCAGTCATAGAAATATCACCAAAATGGCGTGATGTCCAGCCGTACCAAGTGGGATAATTTTATCACCAATTCGGCATTGAATGAGACTGTCCTTGACGTCTGACCAAAACAATGAGCAGGCAAGGAATGTGTTTCTCACTTTCAGACAGGAACAGAGATGTAGGGAAATTGTGGTACCAACAGATGGACAGCAGCCATCTCATTCAGATGTGCACACTACATGTGCCAGCCAGTGCTCCCTCTAAGCTGTGGAGTCTTGTGAGCAAAAATTCTACTTTGTGAGCTGCTGGCATTAAAGTTGGGAGTGAGCGATTTGGCTACTGCCTAAATTAGTTGGCTCTGGAGCCATCCTCCCTGAGCTAAGACAAAAATGTGTGAGCCAGAGGCTAAAAACCTGTGAGCTAGCTCACACTAACTCAGCTTAGAGGGAACACTGGTGCCAGCACATAGATGTACAGCAGTATGTGGTTTTGGGAGTATGTCCTGTTGGCATACTTGTGTTTGTGTACATTTGGCCCAGTGACCCCTGTGCTACCTTTTAAATGAGACTGGTGGTTCTGAAGTACCTACACAGATAAACACTCTACCAATGACAAGCATTACATTTAAACTGAGCCATAGTCCTCCGATGTGTTCATCGTATGCCATTCCTAATGGGCTGGATTTAAATGCTGTTTTCCGCTGATGAAAGAGCAGTGGAAGAACAGGGCCAATTTTTGCTGATCCTAAGAACATAAGAGAAGCCAATATTGGATCAGGCCAATGGCCCATCCAGTCCAACACTTTGTGTCACACAGTGGCCAAAAACACCAGGTGCCATCAGGAGGTCCAGCCGTGGGGCCAAGACACTAGAGGCCCTCCCACTGTTGCCCCCCCACATTGTTTCCCTCCCCCGCACCAAGAATACAGAGCCTCAATTGCCCCAGACTGAGAGTTCCTATCTATATCTTGTGGCTAATAGCCACTGATGGACCTCTGCTCCATAGGTTTATCCCGCCTTTGCCCTGCATCCCTCTGCTTTACCTTCCATGCTCCTTTGGGGAAGTTCCCAGTTCTGCAGAGCAGCATTTTGAAGATCTCAGTGGGCTGCAGTGGGAGGTGGGAAAGAGTTACGTATCCCATTAGTGGCACTCTGCTGACGCTAACTGGAAACCAGCCCTTTGCCTCTGCTCTTGGTTGCACGTCCTTCCCCACCTTGGGAGCTCTTCTGATGCCATAAGGAACGAGTGTGTTTTCTACGTCCTGTGCTTCAATGCCTAAATACAACACTGGTCTCCTCTTTGCTTCTTCCAAATTCTGCCCGCTTTACCCATCGATAATGAAGTATCAGTCTCTCAGCGGGATGATCCTCCCGGGGCCAGCCTGAGATTGGCTTGTCAAAGCCCTGTGGTGTCCCCAGCCCACTCGGCCTTGTAGCTGTGTTCTGCTGGAGCCAGCAGGAGCTTGAACTTAACATGGATGTCGTGCCGGAGGGCGCTTGCAAATGCTCACCCCGCTGCCTCCTGACACCAGCAGATATGGCATGCAGGACAGAGGGCAAGAGGTTGGCGCAGGCGGAAAGAGAGATAGCATAAGACAAGCCAGGGAAACGAGGGCCAAAGAGGCTTTACAGCCTGTTCTCAGTCCGAATCCAGTTTTGATAATGAAAGTCAAATTGTGTGTGATGGGTGTAGTGCAGAATGAGGCAATGATTATGCACCGTGCTAAAAAGCTGGCCATTAGGAATCCGGGAGGGCTCATTAATTTGAGGTCCATCCTGAATGGCAAGCCGTAAACCTCTAAACAGCGTCATTTGTCAAGCTAAGGCTCATTTCAGATAAATACCTGGAAGTGCAACTACTTAGAGCAGCAAACGGATGCAGCAGCCGCATTTTGTTGGGAAGGGCCACATATGACGATTCCCCCCCTGTTAGCTGTAGTGGAAAAGTCCAGTCCACATATGACCAGGTTTTTTGCATACTAGGCGAGGCTACCTTCTGGCACCTGCCCCACCTCTAATTTTCAAACATAGATGTATTTCAGGAAGAATGAAAAACACAAAAGACAGCCAACTGTCTCGTCTAATCCAAATGACCTATTAGAATTCTGAGGGAGTAGAATGGGCTGTATCCCTAGGGGAACATTCAGTTCTAGGGTTGCCAACTCCTGGTTGGGAAATACCTGGGGATTTGTGCAATGCCTGAGGAGGGAAAGGACTTCAGTGAGGTATAGTGCCAGAGAGTCCACCTTCTGAAGTGGCCATTTTCTACAAAGTGAAGATGGGGGAGGTTACTGTGGCTTGGGGGCCGGAGGGGGGGATCCGGAGAAAGATAGAAGAGGCAGACACCGACCACACAGAGACACATGGAAGACAGCCTGTTCTTCGTCTTCATGGGGGTGCGGAGGGCGGGGATGGGGGCATCGTGGGAGGGGGGTGCTGGAGGGGGAGGAGGGGGCTTGCTCATTACAACTAGACGGTGGGAACATGAAAGGGCCCAGGAGGGAAAGGGGAGAGGCTGGGCAGCAGGACGGCACGGGAGGACTGCTGCTGTTGTGGCAGCGGTGGAGGGGTCGATGCAGTGGCCGGCTTGGTGTGCCAGGATGCAGTGGAAGTGGCAGCAAGGGCAAGGGAGGGCTGTGGTGTGGGTGGGAGCCAGACACCATGAGATTGGCGAGCCAGCCACCTGCCAAAGTCCAGGCTGTGGCAGGGAGGCAAGGAGGTAGCACCAATGGCATTGCATTAACCACTTCAGCGCAGTGGCAGAGGGCAGGTGACAAAGTCACCAGGTGGCGCCCCACCTCCATTGTGCTGTAGTCATTATTGGGTGGCCCCAAAACCCCACCCTTGCCTTCCTGCCCTCCAGGACCTTGCTGGAGTTTCTTTGGGGCCAGAGGCAGCAGCTGCTGGGCGCCTCATGGCTGTTGGGCTCTCTTCCTTACGTCATGGCGCACGCTCTCGGGGGGGAGGTTGGATGGTCAGACAGAGCCACTGGGAGAGTCAGCCAGTGAACAAGGCCAGTGTGTGTCCATACTGGCAGGCCAGTGGTGTTCCCTGGAGGTGGCGCCCTAAGGCAGTTGCCTAACCTCGCCTCTATGGACAAACCGGCTCTGGGAACAGTGGGTCAAAACCAGGCAGAGAGGGGTTGGTTTGTTTCAGACAGGAGTTGCAGGAGTAATATACAGCTTGGTTTGCCAACTCTGGGTTGGGAAAGTCCTAGAGACTTGCAGAGAGGGGGCTTGGAGAGGGTTTGGTTTGGTTTGGTTTGGTTTGGGGAGGGACCTCAGCAGGCCTGTAGCTACAGTGGGGCATTTCGGGGCTTGTCTCCCTGACTTCCTGCCAAGTCCCCCAGACTTTCATCCAGCCCCCAAACCCCTGGCTCTCTGGGCTACCCAGAAGACTTCTGACTCTCTGGGCCACCTGGAGGACTCCCCACCGCCACCCCTTCCCCAAGTGTGGCTTGCTTCTCCACACAGGCAGGCAGAGTGAGTATTAAAAAAATATATTTATTTTTTTATTTTGCGACATCAATGCCCCATGACTTATTTAAAGGCCCCCCGAATTACAACATCCTGGTTATTAGTCTGGACCTCAGCTGGATATAATGACATGGAGTCCACCTTCTGAACCTGCCATGTCCTCCATAGTTTGCCAGCTCTGGTTTGAGAAATACCTGGATATTTTGGGAGTGGAGCCTGGGAGTTGGGGAGGAAAGGGACCTCAGCAGGATATAAGGCCACAGAGTCCACCCTCCAAAGCAGGGGAACTGATCTTGGTCATCTGGAGATCAGTTGTAATTCCAGGTTCTGCCTGGAAGCTGGCATCTCTGTGTTCAACTTAGGTCTACAGAGAGAAACACTGGCCCCCTTTGTGGCTTCACATTTTATGCAACTTTGGTTGGCTCACCACCTGCAGCTCCACCTGAAGAAGCATGACTGGGCCACAGGGACCCATGTGCTGCCTATCACCAGGCTATACTGTGTGATGTACTTGGTGCAGTCTCCTTGCAAGGCCCCTGTGAGGAAATACAGACAGGGAGCTGGGAGTGGTCACACTGTGTAGACATGAAGTCCCTCATGGCCAGCAGGTTTCCACCCTACCAGAAAAGTCTCCAGTTACCCTGCCATACTAGATATGGTAACACAAATGGTATATAGCATCAGTGCAGCCAATCACCTTTCCTCTCCATCCTTCAGGCGTTGTGAGGTCACAATGAGGCCTGCTCAACAATGCTGTCAGTTAGATGATGTCATTGCTGTTGCCCCTTGAAAATGTTCCTTTCTCACTAGGCAGCTGGAACATCTGGAGCGTTGAGCCGCTTGAGAACACTGTTATTTTTGAAAGCTTTACCTACTCATTTCATCCGATCATATACTTTAGTTTGCTGGGTTTAGAGGAAGGTCAGTAAAGAATTATATCTACAGGGGCTGCAGGTAGGATTTTATTCATTTTGCTTATAATCACAGCATGTGTTTAGCTGATCAGTGCTGCTAGTAATTTAACTAGGTAGGTTGATGTGTTGGGTTTGGCTGTACTAGTTCATCTATCAGAAAAGCCATTTACCGTGTAGGAAAACGAATAGGATTACGTTTCATTATACTGCAGGCCAGGGGTCATTTCGTAGAAAAAGAGGTGCAGGAGCTCATTAGCATAACTCATTTGCATATGCCATACCCCCTAACATACCGGAAGTGTGTCAGAAGGCAACACCCACCCCTCAGGCTCCACTCCACAGGTGAGTGAAACTGACCTGCTCTTCCTCCAGTCCTTTCCCCATCCAATACTTTGTGCAATAAAAATAAGCGTAAAGAACACACCCTCATTCTCTTCCTGCTCCCTTGAAACCACCAGGTTTCAAGTAGACTTGAGATACCCAGGACATGTGCACCACCCATCTCTTCCCCTTCCCCTCCCCACAACAAGACACCCTGTGAGGTAGGTGGGGCTGAGAGAGGTATTTGAGAACTGCTCATGAGAGAACAGCTCTGAGATAACTTGTGACTGGACCAAGGTCACACCAGCAGCTGCATGTGGAGGAGTGGGGAATCAAACCCGGTTCTCCCAGATTACAGTCCAACTCCTGACCACTACACCAAACTGATAAGTTGGAAGCTGCTGAAGGGTTGGTGAAATTTCTCCATACTTATGTGCCATGTGCCCAGATAAAAAATGGTATACTTAGAAAATGTATATGCCACCTTGAGCAAGTCTCTGGAAAAGCAGCCCACAGTCATAAAAGGAACAATGATAAAATTATCAATATTAAAACAAAACATTAAAAACAATAAAGACCCTAGCAGGGCTTTCCCCGGGGCGCTGCGCCTCTGCACTGCTCAGGGAAGCCGAGGAGGGGGTGGGGCTTGGTCATGTGCTCGCCCCCTGGGCTCCTCACTCCCGGAGCTGCGCTCCTGTGCGCTCCCGCTCCAACGGACCACTGCTGCTGGCTTTCTTAATGGTATATAGATGGCAAGATGGTCTCCTTTTGGCGGGGTGAAAGAAGAAGGACACCGTCCCAGCGAATGGTCCTGAAAAGCCGATGCCCTGCAAAGCGCAGGAGGAGGCATATTTGCACATTAGGATCAGCCAATTTGTCATATTAATGTGAAATTGATCACCAGATGAGAGCAGGTATTCTCCCTTCAGATTGTTGGAGTCAGCAGAGTGTCTTAGGCTGTGTACCGATTTCTGCTTTCTAGCCAATATGGGAAGTAGCTTAATCATGAATGGGGTATACTTTGAGGGGAAGGAATTCAAAAGGCATCTCTAAAGGTAGGATGTTGGAGTCATAAATCTGTATCTTCACAGGGCTGTTGGGAGGATAAAATGGCAAAACCCCATGTGCAATGTCCTATTACCCTGAGTAGTTTTAGAAATAAATTGGTCAGTTAACAGCAGCCAGACAATAATTAGAACAATGCATTTGGAAGAATCATGTTGAGATGTCAAATAATTAAACCTGGCCTTGTCTGACTGGTTATTTGAGGGGACAAGGTAGTTAGTTTCTTGTTTTGGGTCACCCAAAGCACCAGAACAGGGGAATGATGGAGTCGTTTAATGTAGTGATTCTCAACATTTCCACACACTGTGGGAACCCTTTTCATATCTGGTGAGGCAGGAACCCTTGTAGATCAGCCATGGAATCCCTATCTGTATGGAGGATTCTGGTGTGTCTTTCAAAGAGCATTCTCATCAAAATGAGTCACATTTGTTTGGTGGTTTTTGCTGTCATCATTTATGAATGGAGAGGGAGTCCCAGAACGCCTCTGACCTTGCCTGTGGTGGTGACCCATTGCAGGGAAAGATGAGTAGAGGAAGACATACAGGGTGTGTTCAGACAGCGTGCGGAGCCGGCTCAAATGGCTCCACCTCGATGCAGCTCGGTTTTAACTCGCGATCACACGGAGGGGTTTGTTTTTTGTTTTTTAAAAGTTTGTGCATGCGCATAAGCAAACAGCTGGAGCTACGAGCTTGCGCATGCACAAAGGGGGCGAGCAAAGCCTCTCAGAAGTTGAGCAAACACCATGACTTCCCCACCGTAATAGAACACGTCCCTCTAAACTTCTTGCCCGAAACTGGCTTCCATGGGATCCCAAATGCGGTGGTAGTGGCCATTTAAAAAAAAATATTTTAACAAGGGATGGAAAAGCGCTTATGCGAACATTGGTGAGGCAAAAAAGAAAATGGTGGACAAAAAGTGGAAGCCAGAGGCTTCCACAGGAGTGTGTGTGTGTGTGTTAAGACTCGGAAGTGGCTCCGCGATGGCTCCAGGATCACACAAGGAAAAGGCAGCTTGAGCCGGAAGAGGACAAGAGAAACCACCTTGGGACCTGGTCTCAAAAATTCTATGCTTTGAGATGGTATTTGGTCTGGTAGGTGACAGCTGGGGATGGGAGGCAGCTGTGGCTGTTTGAACGCACACATTTGAGCCGGCTCAAAGCATTTTGAGAAGGCTCAAATATGCGCTTCTGAATGCACCCGTAGTCCTTCAGGGATGCTTCTCATCCATTACTGATCTTCTCATTGAAGAACCTGTACTGTGCATGGGAGGTTCTCCAGGGTTTCCTTCAGCACAGTTTGGCCTTAATGCATGCCATCTTTTCTGTAAGATGAAGTAATACTCAGCTGTGCAGTGCGCCCAAGATAGCTTGCTTGGGGATGTCACAATCACAGAATGACAAAGCGTTTTCACCAAACCTATACAAAACAACTCTGCGTTCTTTTACTGTATTAACATTTGTTATAGAAAGATGGCTGCCAGGAGGCTTTGTGTGTGACTGGAAACTTCTGCCCGCGTCTCATTTGCAGTGTGCGGATTATGACCTCAACTGAAAGGTCAGAGAAAAGAAAGTCATTTATAACTCATTAATTCCCAACACAGAAAGCATCGACAGTGTTTCTCAAAGCCAGTACTTGACTATACTCTGTGAAGACTGTACTTTTCGCCGTAATTCAGCAGTTTTCCCTTCTCGTCTGGCTGCACTTTCACAATCGCCTCCTTGCACTCCACTATAATTCCGTGTCTGGCAGGCAAGTGTCTTGAATTTCCTGGCATCTTACAGTTTTGATCTTTCAGGGAGTTTCTAAATTTTAGACCGCTGGTTTGAAAAACCAGTGGGAAAATGAAGCTTTATTAGTGTTCTTTTTAAACTCTGTTTTTCAGCACACCAGTTTGCAAAACTGCTTTTTCAGCATGTAGGCTGCAGAGAGGGAGTTGCGTTTGTCCTTAAAAGAACAAAGCAACTTGGTTACCATAGAGATGGAGTTGGCTGTGCTGCATTAGCTTCCTACCCTAAGGCAGCTGATGCATTTAGGCTGGGCAACTCATTGAGCAACAGGTTCACATACCCCACTGCCCTTTCTGTTCCGGAACAAAGAGTGGGAAAATAATTGATTCAGAGGGAGCAGGTAGGTAGTGTGCCGATCTCGTTTCCCGTTTTCTCTCAATTATTAAAAATTGTCATCGATGCCTGGAGGAAATAATTTCTATGAGCATCATGTCACTTGGGGTTGCAATTCAAAGGAAGAGGTGAACTAAATGACAGCCAAGTATACCAATATGAGTGATTTCATTAAGGCGGAAGACACCGCTCTCAGATATTTCATCAGAAGCATCGGACAAAAGTAGGCATTTCTGATCTCACAATGCACATCGGGCCGGAATTAATCTTCTGTCTGGTCAGGCAGGCACCAACAGTTGAGCAGCTTACAAACTTTAGAATGTACAGTACTAGAATTCAAGACAAGAGTATACTAGAACTTGGGTTGCCGGGTCCCTCCTGGCCATCATCGGTGGGGGTGGGGCAGTGTTGCCAACTTCAGGTTGGGAAACTCCTGGAGGTCTGAGGGTGGAACCTGGGGAGGCCAGGGACCTCAGTGGGGTACAGTGCCACAGAGTCCACCCTCAAAAGCTTCCATTTTCTCCCTGGGACCTGGTCTCTGTAATCTGGAGATAAGCTGTAATTCTGGGGGGTCCCCACGTCCCACCTGGGGGCTGGCATCCCTAGGTACAACTGAAATGGGAGATCAGATGAACGCCTGAACAGGAAAGATCTTTTACTTTAAATAGGATATCTTTAAAAACAGAATACCCAGGTTATATCTATATATATCTATATATATCTATATATATCTATACATACACAAGCCTGGCCCAGCCGTCGTCTGCTCCTCGTCGTCGCTTCCCCTCCCCCGCCCGGCCTGAGTGCGGTGCCAGGGCCCGGCAGCCAGCGAGGGAGCGCACGAGTCAGAGCCTGCCGAGCAGAGCGGGGGAGTCGGACCCCAAGAGCGGCGGCGGCAGCAGTGGCTCAACAGCGCGCCCTTCCCTCCTCTGCGCCGGTGGGGTCTGGCTAAGCAGCAGCAGTGGCCGGGAAACAAAGAAGGCACGGAGGAAGAGGTGGCGGCGGCGGCGAGGGAAGCCGGGCTGGGCGCGATGCGGCACGGGGCCGCTTCGGGAAAGCAGCCAGGTGGCGGCGTGGCCTGCTTGGTGTGGCGGCGCGGATAGAGAGAAGCAGCAGCAGCAGCGAGCGAGTGAGGCAGGCAAGGCGAGGCAAGGCGGCGCCACAGGCTGGGCCACACCGCCGCCTTCCAGTCTCCAGCGCTTTCTTCTCCGCCTGGCGATGTGAGGCCGGAGCCGGCAGCTGCAGCGGCGGCCGAGCGAGAGCGCAGCTCTCCTTTTCCTCCCCTTGCAGCTGGCTGGCCTCGGCGACTCTTGCCGGGGCCGCTGCCTTTCCGAGAACGTTCCCCGCGCATGTGCAGGGGATGCTCTTTTACTTTTCGGGGGATTTCAGTATCCCCCGAGAAGTTTTTTAAAGTTTTGGGATTTTTCTGCAGGTGGGGGGGGGGTCACCCCCCACCTGCAGAACCCCCCCTCTGCCCTCCAAGTGCCCCCTCGCGCGGATTTAAGTATCCGCACGCGGGGGGGGGGGGCATACACACACACACACACACACACACATACACACACCCAAGTTAAAAAAACAAACAAGCCCCTCCCCCCAAAAAACCCATGGCCTTGAAAAGCCAGTTCACAACAGGGCAGGGCTGAGAGCTTCTTGCAGAGGGAGCTCCAGAGTTGGGAGCCCCTCATAAGAATACTGTATTCCTTGCCCAGGCCAGGCTGCCTGCAAAGAAGACTGACACCAGGGGCTGATTAGCCATTATGGCCTCCAGTAAAAGTCCTGGTGAGCTGATTGACCTGGGAGCTACCCAGGCCCCTGGCAAAGTGAGTCTGCTCTTGTGCTTGGGCCAGGTGAGGCCAGTCTTTTTTACTGAGTCCAATAGGGATGAATTTGCCAGCACCCCCCAGCCAGCCCTATTTCTATGGGGAGGTATGAGGCAGGGGAGGGGGCAGGGCACAGGTGGGGGTCTTTTTATTCTCTATCCATTTTGGCTTGCCAGTCTGCCCTGGAACAGAAACTTAACCAATGATATCAGTTTGTAGGGAGCTTGTATGGGGGGGGGGGATTTATCTCAAACCGGGGACGAACTTTGCAAAATTGATCCTGCTGGTTGGTGGTATGGTTCAGGGCAGAAATACAGATAGCATGGCTGTAATGATTTCATGTTTTGGTGTGTGTGTTTCTTTAAATGTTTAGTGTGACTGCAGTAATGCAAGGAGAATGATAGAGGGAGACAAGTGTGATGTGATTGGCTGATGACTGAGAGTGTGGGAGGAGAGGTGTCTCTGAAGAGATTCAGTGTTCTTGAAGAGACAAGTGTGGAGAGTTGTGGAAAGAGTTTAGCCTGTGTGGCTATGAGCAAGAGTGTTTATCCTGTGTGGCTATATGAGAGAGTCTAGCCTGTGTGGCTAAGAGAGAGAAATGGTTCAGCCACTGTGGTGATGAGTACGAGAGTTTAGACTAAATGTCTAAGCCTGTCAGAGTTGAGTTTTGGTGACTGAGAGACTGTGTGTGATGTCAAGCTTTGTCAGTTATATTTTCTTTCTTCAACAAAAGTTCAAAAATTCCCATAAACCTACTTTGTTCTTGTATAAATAAATCCTTATTTGTTTAAACTTATCCCAGCAATCAGATCAGTCTTTCCTCGGGGCCAAATAGTCCTCTGAAGCACCCAGATACTCGGTCATTCTACCAAAATAGAGAGAGTTGGAATTTTTAATTACTGGTGGCAGCAGAAATCTACTAAGTTCATGTTCACAGAGTGAGTTTTAAAGGAGAAACAGTCTCCCCAATAAGCGGGGATGCCACAATGGTGTTTCATGATCCTTTTGAGGTAAGGTTGCCAGCTCTGGGTTGGGAAATACCTGGCAATTGGGGGAATGTAACCTGAAGAGGGTGTGGTTTGGGGAGGGGAGGGACTTCAGTGGGGTGTAAAGCCCATAGAGTCAACCTTTCAAAGTGGCCATTTTCTCCTGGAGAACTGATCTCTGTTACTTGGAGATTAGTTGTGATCACAGAAGCTCTGTAGCCGTCACCTGGAGGTTGGCAATTTTTAGGACACTTTACAAAACAAAGCCACTGGGATTTGAAGAAAGATACTAGCACAGGGGGACTGACCTGGATGGTTCAGGCTAGCTTGATCTCATTATGTCTTGGAAGCGAAACAGGATCAGCTCAGGTTAGATCACCAAAATAAGGGGGAGCATGGTCTTGGAAGCCGCCAGTGGCTATTAGCCACAAGGTATAGATAGGAACTCTTGGTCTAGGGCAAGTGATGTTCTGTATTCTTGGTCCTTTGGGGGGGACAACAGTGGGAGGGCTTCTAGTGTCCTGGTCCCACTGATGGACCTCCTGAGGGCACCTGGTATTTTTGGCCACTGTGTGACAGAGTGTTGGACTGGATGGGCCATTTGGCCTGGTCCAACATTGGCTTCTCTTATGTTCTTATTGTTCTCAAGACTCTTGGTAAGTAAGGGCAAAGGGCCCAGAAAATGTCGAGCAAAACGGGCTGGCTCATGGCTCATGCATTCATGTAGGTGTGCCGCTGACCCAATGATGAGAAGAGTCAGAGACCAGCAACTCCCCTCTCACCCCATTTGCTAGAGGCAACCTCGTGATGAGAGAGCGCCCGTCTCAATGCTCCCATGCAGGCTGAGCATTCCATTGGGGGAGTCATGTGATCCCGGGGTCCATTCACAGTGTACTCTATGACAGGCAAAATGAGTCAAAGGTCCCTTTAAGGGCTCCCCCCCCCACTGCCACCAGTTTCAATTGCATACCCAGATGTGCATGCATTAAATGTAACATGAGAATTACTTGCTGCACATGGGGTGTTTTTTTTGGGGGGGTGGGGGTTATGCAGCCCCACCAGGGAAAAAAATTGCCCCACACGCCATGAAAACCTGGCTATGGGCCTGCCCATCCTCCATCAACTCTCCACTGTGAGTGTATCCATGTTCCCTCAGCCCCCCAGTCTCCTCTCCCTTCCTTTATGGATGCCAGAATGCCAGGAAGACCACAGTCAGGGGCTGTTATGGAAACAGAATCCTCCTGATCCAGGGCAGCCATAGCAGAAGACACATTTCCCTTCAAAGACCCATTTGTATTCATTTATTTAGGATTTTTTAAATGCCCCTTCTCCATAGTCTTGCGCCAGGCATAGGATTAGAGTACGGGGGGGCTCGAGCCACCCCCGAAATTTCCCGGGGGGGGGCTCAGCCACCCCCGGGAAAATGGAGCGCCTGCCGCCGTGCCTCCCTGGGTCCTTCCGAGGCTCCGCGGCTGCTGCTGGAGAGGGAGAGAGAGAGAGGGAGGCGGGGGGGGGGGGAGAGAGGCACCGGTAGCAGTGGCTGGTGGGCCTCGGAAGGGCCCGGGGAGGCTGGGCAGTTTCCCGGAGAGGGGGGGAAGAACATCACCCCGCCCCCCCCCCCGGGATTTCCAAAACTCTACGCCCCTGGCGCCAGGTGGCTTAAAAGTAAAAACAATACTCTAAAACCATCACTCACGGCCTTACGTGGCCTGGCACCAAAATGCCTAAGGGACCACCTCTTCTGGGGTCCTGAAAGGCTTGGGAGGGGGGAGCCGAGGAAGATTCCCAGTCCTCGTGCCTGTGCAGCCTCATGCTTGCAAGTGGGAATGGCCACAACTCCCTGTTGCACATACATTGAATTCTGCCCACGCATTTTGAGCAGAACTCTGTCCATATCTGGTCCTACAACAATGGCAGAGGACAATATTGTTGCGCTAAGGAGGGAAGGGTTTGCACCCCCCCAGTCTAATTGAGACTGTGTAGCTAGCTTCACTGTTTGCCTTTGCTAAAGGAGACACAGCACTGTCTGGGCCAAGATTTGTGTTGCTGCACTGAACAGTTGTAAAATAAAAATTAACGGCCTTGAGACAATTGTTCTATAATATGAATAGAACAGATCCACGTAGTAAAACTGTTTTGTTTCTTCCAGTTGACAGCTGTGTCGGAATAACTCCTTGGTGAGTGAAAGAGAAAGGAAGGGTCTCTTGCTATGAGCAGACAGGAGCAATTCACATCAGAGCTGAACCGATAGCCATTTACCAAGTGTTACACTTACCGCAATAAGCTTGCAGTCTGTTGACACAGTATCCCATTGACTTGATAGCCATAGTTCTGTTTCACGACAAATTAAGAGCGGGTTGGCGGTTGAGCCTCTTAACGAGGCATCAAGTGTGCAGAAGCCTCCATGAGCTGTGGAGGTAATTGTTTCAGGCAACTGTTGCAAGTACACATTGCTAGAAATGCCTCTTTCCACCCACCTGGATTGCCTTCCTTTTCCCCGGGCTGGCATTGCTGCTCATGCCTGCAGATGGGGTGAGAGTGAAACAGGGAAAATGCAGTTGGCGCCAGAGAGAAGGCAAGCGACTGAGCAGCCACTTCTGTGTTCCCAGCTACTAAATAAAACCAAGATGATAGTGCAGCGGCAAGCAGTAACGCTGACGGATTTCTCCTTAAAGGAAGGGTGGGAAACAGGAGAGTAGGAGGAGATGCTCCAGGATTGGGCCCCTGCAGTGGCTGCCTGAGCCGGTAGAGGCACTTGAGGCTTCTGTGCCCTTTTAATGAAAGACTGCGAAGCCACCTTCTGAACGTCACGTGATTATGGGAATGATCGTGGTTTAAAGCGGATAATAGAAATTGGCCTGGTCCTGGTTCTGTGGAAGATCCTGCCTGCCAGTCGGTGGTTTGGAATCTGGCATCTCCTGCGGTGTGTTCCAAAGTTCCTGAGCCGCTTGAGGTGGGCCCAGCAGCCACCGCACAGTCCTAAAGAGATTTATACCTGTGTACATCTTTTCGAAGTCAAGGGGGTTAGAAGGGTGTGACTCTGTTTAGGATTGCACTGTGAAATTCCCTGGGAGACGCCAGAGCTCAATCCCATCTGGAGACCGTTGGATGTAGAAAAGTGTGTTCTCAGGGCTTTTTTTGTAGAGAAAGCCCAGCAGGAACTCATTAGCATAACAGGCCACACCCAACAGCAGAACTTCATTAGCATATTAGGCCACACCTCTGACAGCACATGTTATTAGCATATTAGGCCACACCCCCATGTTAACAGAAGAGTGGTCATCTAGCCACACCCACCTTTTGCTTCTTCTTCTGTTTACCTTGTTTGTTGTCAAAACTCAGGGCTTTTTTTGTAGCAGGAATTGATTTGCATGTTAGGCCACATACCCCTAATGTAGCCAGTCCTAATGAGTTTCTGCTGTTGGGTGTGGCCTATTCTGCTAATGAGTTCCTGCTGGGTGTGGCCGACTCGGGAGCCAGCCAGAACTCCGTTCCTGTGCGTTCCTGCCCAAAAATAGCTCTGTGTGTTCTGTAATTTCTCTGGGTGGAGTGAGAGGATTTTGAGCAGTGTTTCTCTCTCTCTCTCTCTCAACTTTGCCCATGCTCAGAGATCTTTCTTGCACAGTGCGATTAACATGTGCTCCTGGTCAGATCTCTGGTATTGGGCTCTGGGGCTAAGCCTTTATTAAGAAATGGTCCTTTATTAAGAAATGCACAGATTTTGAGAGCCCCATTTATGCCTCCGGGCACTGTATTGTTGTCTTTTTTGGTATCGTTTATCTCTGTTTTTAAGATAGTAGTTTGAAAGATAAGGTCTTAATGTCTTATGTGACTGAATACGGATGCACATGAAGCACTTCCCAATCGACATTATATCTTACATACACAGACACAGACCTTTATTGGCATAAGATGTTATATCTTTCTAGTGGGCCAGTGCAGATGAATTCGGGCCAGGCATGGCAGATATTTGCAGAGCACATTTGGGAGTAGCGGTGCTGCATGCCCAAGGAGGTTTCTGCTAGACTAACTTTCCACATGAGAGCTATTTTACTCAAATGGAGTCCAATGCAGTGTAAGTGAAGTTCTTTTTTTAAGTGCCATTGATTTCAATGGGGAGAATTAAGCATGTCTGTGGTTTGCACAAACAAGGAGCCAATTTTCAACTTCATTTAAAGCAGCCATTCTGAGCCAGAGTACATAACTATTGGCCCTTTGTTTTAAAGGCTGGCTAAGCTCGCTAAGGTGGTGAACGTACTTGTTTTTCAGCATGAGAAACACACTGATGAAAAATAGCATGCATACATTTCAACCATACCAGGTCATTCATTGCAATGCTTCCCCCCCCCCCACACACCCCGTATGACTTACAGGTATGTGCTTGATTTCTAGATCACATCAGGGGTCCGTTGGAGCAGGAGCGCACAGGAGCGCAGCTCCGGGAGTGAGGTGCCCAGGGGGCAGGCACATGACCAAGCTTCGCCCCCTCCTCGGCTTCCCCGAGCAGTGCAGAGGCACAGCGCCCCGGGGAAAGCCCTGCTAGGGTCTTTATCTTTTTCAATGTTTTGTTTTAATATTGATAATTTTATCATTGTTCCTTTTTATGACTGTGTGCTGCTTTTCCAGAGACTTGCTCAAGGTGGCATATACATTTTCTAAGTATACCATTTTTTATCTGGGCACATGGCACATAAGTACTGGAGAAATTTCACCAACCCTTCAGCAGCTTCCACCCCATCAGTTTGGTGTAGTGGTCAGGAGTTGGACTCTAATCTGGGAGAACCGGGTTTGATTCCCCACTCCTCCACATGCAGCTGCTGGTGTGACCTTGGGCCAGTCTCAAGTTCTCTCAGAGCTGTTCTCTCATGAGCAGTTCTCAAAAGACCTCTCTCAGCCCCACCTACCTCACAGGGTGTCTTGTTATGGGGAGGGGAAGGGAAAGGGATGGGTGGTGCACATGTCCTGGGTATCTCAAGTCTACTTGAAACCTGGTGGTTTCAAGGGAGCAGGAAGAGAATGAGGCTGTGTTCTTTATGCTTATTTTTATTGCACAAAGTATTGGATGGGGAAGGGAATGGAGGAAGAGCAGATCAGTTTCACTCACCTGTGGCGTGGAGCCTGAGGGGTGGGTGTTGCCTTCTGACACACTTCCGTTATGTTAGGGGGTGTGGCATATGCAAATGATTTATGCTAATGAGCTCCTGCACCTCTTTTTCTATGAAATGACCCCTGGATCACATAATTTCATATTGGCAATATAATATATAAAATATATATTACCTTTTCAGATAACAGCAATATCTTTAAAAACAACAACAAACATATATACACCCCCCCCCCCCAAGTTTCTCATCCTAACTTCTTTAAAAGCCTTCTATGGAATTCTAGTATTCTCCATTTTGGCATGAGCTTTTTATCAAAAATCATCTTAATACAAAACAGGATGCTCCAGATATGAATATTTATTCTTGATAAAGGAGGTCTTGTTGAAATGGATGATGGAAGCTATAATTTGAATGTTTATTGAATGAAAAGCCACATTTGCGAAGAGAGATTTTTTGACAATGCGCTTTGTATTTTATTTTTTAATTTAAATTTCACTTCATTTGTACCCCACTTTCCCCCCAGAAGGACCCAAAGCGGCTTGTATCATTCTCCTCTCCATTTTATACTCACAGCAACCTTGTGATGTAGGTTAGACTGAGAGAGTGTGACTGACTGAAGGTCACCCAGCGAGCTTCCGTGGCAGAGGAGGAATTTGAACCTGGGTCTCCCAGGTGCTAGTCCAGTACTCTGACCACTACACCACAGTGGTTCTCTTTTTCTTCTTCACTTTGGCTGGAGGGAAGGGAGGATGTGTCATGCTATATCTTATACATATTCCATATACATGAATAGGATGATAGTGTTGCATTAATATGGAATTTTCACATTTGCTAGCATATACTGAATTTTGACACTTTAGTAAACAGGCGTCCCCGTTGGGCATTTTTACTGTCATAACACATCTCACTCCCCAGGTGTGAAAACATGCTTCACAGGTAGGCTTGCTAGTCCCCAGGTGGGGTTGGGGAATTCCCCGATTTCATGGGTTCCTGCCCACCACCAGCCAGCTGGCCAGTGTGTGAAGCCCCGCCCACAACAGAAACCACCAGCGGCCATCCCGCTCCCTCCCCTCCTGTGAGATTTAAAGGGCCCTCCAGCTGATTGGCGGGAGCACATGGCCTGCTGATCAGCTGGAGGACCCTTTAAATCTTGCAGGAGGGGAGGGAGAGGGGTGGCCACCGGCCACATGCCTGAACTCCAACGAATTCGCTGCCTGGAGTTCCGGCGTGGGCGGTCCTCGCTTGCAAAAAAACATGTAAAGGGAAGAGTCCCTTTAAATTGTTTTTTGTGAGCAGTGGCTGCCTGCTTGGAGTTCAGGCGTGCGTGGTGCCTGTCCCCACTGGGGACAGTTCCCGTTAAAGGGTTTTTGCAAGCAGGGGGTACCCACGCCTGAATTCCAAGCAGCGAACTCACTGCCTAGAGTCCAGGCTTGTGTGGCGCCCACTTGCAAAAGTTAAAGGGTTCTTGCAAATGGTTAAAGTTAAATGGTTCTTGCAAACAGGCACTGCCAGCGCCTTCCGAGGGGCTGCGTGCCCACCCCATCCTGGAATGCCCCCCCCAAGCCCCCCGCCAGCAACAAGATAGGACCTGGCAAATCTATTCACAGGCTTCTAGAATTAAAATATACTTTGAGCACTAGCCTTTGCGGCAGTTGTTGACTTGTAGTCGACAGTTGTCGCGAAGTAAGCCTGGAATGGTTTTATTAACTCCCCCCCCCCCCACGGTTGGCGGCCCTGTGCCTTTAGCAGCTGCTTGGTGTGTGGATATTTTGCATAAGAATTCCAAGCTCTTCAGCATGCCTGGGGAAACCCGGAACCTGTTGTTAAATTAGGGTTGCCAACCTCCAGGTGTGGCCTGGAGATTTTCCAGTATTACAGTTGATCTCCAGCCAACAGAGATCAGTTCCGTTGGACAAAGTGGCTGCTTTGGAGGGTGGGCTCTAATGCATTGTACCCTGATGATGTCCCACCCCTCCCCAAACCTCACCCTCCCCAGGCTCCACCCCCCAAATCTCCTGGTATTTCCCAACCCACAGCTGACAGCTCTATGTTAAAGGAACAGGAACTCTGCCAGAAAGAACACCCCCCCCCAACACACTGGCTACCTTAGCTGGCGCTAACAGGCCTCTGTGTGAGTGAGAGGCTGCCCAGAGGAACTGCCAGAAAACCAAGTTGAGTTATCTCGCCTTCACGGGCAGGAAACTGCCTCTTAAATCTTCGGATAAACATATTCCTACAGTCAGCGCCACTGAGAAGGTGTAACAAGGTAATGGACAACACCGAGAAATAACTGCAACATAAAGTATAGCCACATAGATGTCTGCAAAAGAAAAGCTGACCAGGGCTAAAGTGTCCACTATTTCCAGGGGTGAAGGCCTCCCAGCTGAACTGAAAAAGCACTAAAGCCTTTAGCAGTTCAGTGGCTCAGTGGTTAAGACATTGAACTGCAGACCAGAAGGTCGGTAGTTCAGCAGTTCGAGACCCAAGTGCCGCGTGACGGAGTGAGCTCCTGTCTCTGGCCCCGGCTCCTGCCAACCTAGCAGTTCGAAAGCAAGAAATTGCAAGTAGACAAACAGGTACCGCTTTGGTGGGAAGGTAACAGCGTTCCGTGCACCTCGGTGTCCAGCCATGCTGGCCACATGACCACGGAAATGTCTCCAGACAGTGCTGGCTCTTCGGCTTGGAAACGGAGATGAGCACCGCAACCCTAGAGTTGGATTCGACTGGCTTTTGAGCAAGGGAAGCCTTTACCATTGCCTAATGGACCTACATTATGGCAACAAGGAGATCTGTAAGTCCTTCCAAGTTTCTTGGCAAAGAGGGCCGTTGAGGTTTGAGGGGAGTCTCTGGTGGCTCAACATCAATGATGACGAAGTGGTCTAAATACGGTGAGAATAAGACTCGCTTTCTTGAGATCCAGGACACAAAGGGCCTGTTAAACAAATTCCATGATATTTGGTGGGTTATTTATTTATTTCTTGCTGTCAAGTCGCCCTATGGGGTTTTCCAGGCAAGAGCTGAACAGAGTGGGTTTGCCCCAGCCTGCCTCTGACTTCCCCAGTGGCCTTTTGTCCAAATACCAACCAGGGCTGGCCCTGCTTAGCCTCTGGCATCTGACAAGATCCGGCTAGCCTGGGCCATCCAGATCAGGGGTGATTTGATAGCGCCACCGGACTGCGGCTGTTTAGAAAGTTGCATTCCCCCTCCCCTATTGCTTACCATTGTGCGATGGCATTGGATCTGTGGTGCATGTGAGTGTTGTATGCATGACCTCTTCATGCCAGCTTTGTCTGTAGCAGTGAACCTCTCATAGTCCCACCACCACCACTTATTCACTCCATTTGTATTTTTTACTTTGGTATTCGTATTTTACTTTAATACTGAGAGCCAGTTTGGTGTAGTGGTTAGGAGTGCAGACTCTAAGCCGGAAGAACTGGGTTTGATTCCCCACTCCTCCACGTGCAGCTGCTGGTGTGACCTTGGGTCAGTCATGAGTTCTTTCAGAGCTGTTCTCTCCAGGGCAGTTCTCTCTCAGCCCCACCTACCTCACAGGGTGTCTGTTGTGGGGAGGGAAAGGGACTGTAAGCCACTCTGACACTCCTTTAGGTAGTGAAGGGCGGGGTATGAATCCGATCTCCTCCTCCTTCCTAACTTCTACATGAATCTGAGATGTCTTACAGCGGGGAATTTGGCACTGACTATGGCTGGCGAATGGGTTCCCCACATCTCGTTGTTTAGATCCTCAGCTTAGCCTGCATCGCAGGGGTTTTGTGCAAATAAAATAAGAAGAACTCCACCTATGACCCCATGCACATTGTGGAAAAAGAGATCATAGATGCAGATGATAGCTATGTTGGCACTATAAATGCATTTGTTTTTGTAGTGGTTCACCTCCACCCCCAAGAATCCCAGTAACTGTCGTTCGGCAAAGGTCCTGAGGGTCTCTGATGGGAGTTATAGCTCCTGTGATAGAATGACATTTCCCAGAATGCACTGGGGAGGAAGGACGATGGTTGAAACAGCCTAAATTTGTAGCATAGAGATCCCCAACTAGGAGGAATTGTTGTCGTCCCCCCACCCCCCCTGCCATTGCATATAGATTTTGCTTTCCAGCATTTGGGAGAGAAGTCAGTAAGTGCGTACATAAGAGAAACTGAGAGAGAAAGCATTTGATGTTTGTATGGGTGCCTGACTGTTTTTGGCCATGTGCCGGGTCGAAGGCTGCCTGTCGACCTCACCAGCTGATGGTACAGAAGTGTTGCTTGAAACTTGTCTGAACTTGTAACTTGGTGACATTGATTGCACACAACTAATTCTCAGAAAGGCACAAATTGAGCAGACAGCAGGCGTGACCTGGCAGTGTCCGACAAAGGGAGGTCCTGTCAGGTTAAATTTCCAATATGCTGATTGTAGTTCCCTTAGTACCGAAGAGAGCCAGCTTTTCCTTATCTCTGAGTGACAAGGTAAGTTTATTGCAGTCAAAGATCATAATACAACCAATAGAGTTAATATACCGGCTATCAAAGCAATGATAAAATAGTATGTCTTGAATGACGCTATAAATTATAAACATTAAAATATTTTTAAAAAATTACAAATTCCAATACAGATCAAGTAAAAATTAAATCTAACCTGTTAATTATGGTCCCGCCACTCTCTCCCGATATAATAGGCTAACCAGCCAAATTTAGTCACCATACGAGTAATATTCAGATTTTTATCTGCCAACATAATTGAAAGGAGAGTCCCCCTGCTACGCCCTGGATGTGATTTTATGATGGGATTTATAAATATCTCGCAGTTGTGTTGACAATAATCGACAGTCAAAGAAGACATGTTCCAAAGTTTCTTCTCCCCTTTCACAAACACATGCCCTTCTCATGGTTTTATTATATCTGGCTTTTAAAATGGCAGAGGGCAAAGTATTGTATCTTAGGAGCGTAAGAATTCTTCTGTGTTTGGCATTATCTAGAGCAATGATCCCTCTAAGCTGTGGAGTCTTGTGAGCCAAAATTCAACTTTGTGAGCTACTGGCATTGAAACTATGAGTGAGCAATTTGGTTACTGCATAAGTTAGTTTGCTCTGGAGCCATCCTTCCTGAGCGGAGATAAAAATGTGTGAACTGGAGGCTAAAAAACTGTGAGCTAGCTCACACTAACTCAGCTTAGAGGGAACACTGATCTAGAGTACTGATGGTGAACCTTTTAGAGACCGAGTGCCCAAACTGCAACCCAAAACCCACTTATTTATCGCAAAGTGCCAACACGGCAATTTAACCTGAATACTGAGGTTTTAGTTTAGAAAAAAGAACTCATACATTAACATCTTTTGTCTTAAAAGAAAAAACACAATAACAGAGCTTTCAATGATACAAACAACTTTTTATTGAAAGGTAAAAGTTTGCATTTGGCATGCATTTGAACAATTAATGTGCTTTTTGCTGTCCAATCTTGCGAACTCTGTGCTGGGGCGATGCCGTGCGTGCCCATAGAGAAGGCTCTGAGTGCCACCTCTGGCACGCGTGCCAAAGGTTTGCCACCACTGAAGAGTTTTTACATATGTTCCCGAAGTTAGCTTACTACATGTGGATAGGTCAAATATAGGATTCTTAATTTTACTCATTTGGATCTGCAGTTCCGTATCTAAAGACTCTTTGCCTTTGGGGAGGGGGTGGAGGAATGATCGGTGGCTGGATATGCACCCCTCATGCTCTTCAGTGGAAAATTATTACATGCCGTTTGGATGTGCAACATTTGTCATAAGCTTTTGCTAGCTTGAAGGACCAATGATCCCCCCCCCCCCCAATCTGCATCTGGTGAAAATACTGTAGGTTTTCAAATCCCTTGAATTGATGGATTTATACTACAGACAAGGGGAGGCCCACAAGAAACTTGCGGGGAGGGGGCATTTCCTTCATCTTGCTGGGCCCGCCGCTCCCCCCCCCCATGGGCTCCCAGCAGTAGGATACTTGTGGGGGGCAGGTAAGCCTCTCTCTCCTCCCTCCCTCCTCCCTCCCTGAAAACAGCTGCGGCTGTGTGCCGAGCCTCCTCCCCCCTCCCTTCCCCCTCCCTTCCCAAAAATTGAAGGCAGCAGCTGCGCGCCAAGCCTCCTCTCCTCCCTCCCCAAAAATCGGTGGCAGCCACGCGCCGAGCCTCCTCCCTCCCTTTTCCCTCCCCCCTCCCTTCCCCAAAATTGGCAGCAGCAGCAGCTGCGTGCCGAGCCTCCTCTCCTTCCTCCCTTCCCCCTCCCTCCCTGGAAATCGGTGGTGGCAGCTGCATGCCGAGCCTCCTCCCCCCTCCCTCCCTGAAAACAGTGGCGGCGAGGCCCACCGCCCACCGAGCCCTCCCCCCAGCCAAAGCGTTCTCTGCGCCTGCACAGAGAATGCTTTTACTTTTGAGGGGATTTAAATATCCCCCCCAAAGTTTTTTTTTAACATTTAGGATTTTTCTGCACATGGGGGGAGTGCCCCCCGTGTGTAGAAAAAAACCCTCCCCCCCAAGTGCCCCCCCCCACGGATTTAGGTATCCGCACGCGGGGGGGGGGGGCACTTGGGAATTAGATATATAGATTCTTAATCCACTGGGGTTTCCTGAGGCAGTTTCCAACTTAAAAGAGGAATAATATATAACACTGCAATAAAGTCAATAAAGCCATCAACAATAAAATGGAAACAGCCATAAAAACAGATAATACCGGCTCTAAAGTCAGAATACACTGGACATAGAATTCAATAAAGCTGCAGCTAAAGAGAAAAAAGCTCCAAATCAGAAAAGCTCAGCATCAAAGAAGGTGGGAAGAGAGAATCGGCTAAAGGCCTGGGGTAGGGGAAGAATAATTTTATCTGGTACCTAAAATGTTGTATACATACTAGTATGCTCATGAGTGCTGTCAAGACACAACTGACAACTGACTCCAGGAGGGCAAATGAGAAGCAGAGGTGATTTGCCATTGTTCTGTTCTGCAGGGTCTTCCTTGGTGGTCCCCCATAGTACTGACTAGGGGTCATTTCATAGAAAAAGAGGTGCTGGAGCTCATTAGCATAACTCATTAGCATAACTTATTTGCATACGCTACACCACCTGACATCACCGGAAGTATGTCAGAAGGAAGGAAGGAAGGAAGGAAGGAAGGAGAGAGAGAGAGAGAAAGACAGACCTGGCAGAGAGGGGATAGCTACTAATCCAAGCCTCAGAAATACCACTATTCTGGGAGGATAGCTTCAGTGGTGGCTGAAGCCTTCAGAAGGCTGGTCAGAGGAACAAGGACCTTTCCAAGGGACAGGGTCATTTTGCTGCAGCCATGACACAAGCAGGCATTCCCCCGTGGGGCAGGGGGGCTGGCACCAACTCCCTGAGCTGAGCTCCCCCAAGCTCCTGCTCGAAATGACCCCTGACCATACTACTGACCATACCCTGAACATGAGTCAGCAGTATGATGCGGTAGCTAAAAAGGCAAATGCCACTTTGAGCTGTATCAACAGAAGTATAGTGTCCAGATCACGCAAAGTGAAGGTATCGCTTTACTCTGCTTTGGTTAGACCTCACCTAGAGTTAAAAAGGATATAGACAAGCTGGAACATGTCCAGAGGAGAGCAACGAAGATGGTGAGGGGTCTGGAGACCAAGTCCTATGAGGAAAGGTTGAAGGAGCTGGGTGTGTTTAGCCTTGGAGAGGAGATGACTGACAGGTGATATGATCACCATCTTCAAGTACTCGAAGGGCTGTCAAATAGAGGATGGTGCGGAGTTGTTTTCTGTTACCCCAGAAGTTCAGACCAGAACCAACGGGTTGAAATTAAACCCAAAGAGTTTTTGTTTAAACATTAGGAAAAACTTCCTGACAGTTAGAGTGGTCCCTCAGTGGAACAGGCTTCCTCTAGAGGTGGTGGGCTCACCTTCTTTGGAGGTTTTCAAACAGAGGCTAGATGGCCATCTGACAGCAATTCTGATCCTGTGAACTTAGGCAGATCATGACAAGGGAGGGTAGAAAGGGTTGCCTCAGTGCTTAGTTCATTCTTACATACCCAGGGAAATGCTGATCACCACTTTGGGGTCCAGAAGCAATTTTTCTCCAGTCCAGTTTGGCTGGAGATCCTGGAGATATTTTGTCATCTTCTGGGCATGGAACACTGGTCACTGGGGGGAGGTATTTGTGAATTTCCTGCCTTGTTCAGGGGGTTGGACTAGATGACCCTGGAGGTCTCTTCCAACTTTATGATTCTATGTTTCCATGACCCTGCTTAGTTTTCGAGATGCGATGAGATGCTATCTTGCCTCCCTTATGGTTAAATCCTAAATCTTAATCTGATTTATGGTGACTCCAGAGAGGGGCTTTCAAGGCAAGTGTGAAGCAGAGGTGAGTTAGTATGAGCTAGCTCACAGTTTTTTAGCCTCCGGCTCACACATTTTTGTCTTAGCTCAGACAGGATGGCTCCAGAGCCAACTAGTTTGTGCAGTAGCCAAAACGCTCGCTCACAACTTTAATGCCAGTAGCTCACAAAGTAGAATTTTTGCTCACAAGACTCCACAGCTTAAAGGGAGCATCACCCCTTCCCCCATTTTCTCCTGCCAGAACCAGGAGGTTTGGCATCAGTGGTATTATGGGAGAGGGCCCACTGGTCTTATCCAGGAGGGCTCTTCTTATGTTCTTATAAACCTCTATCATGTCCCCCCCCATTGTCTTTTTTTCTGAACTGAAAAAGCCTTTCCTCAAAGGAAAGGTACGACAATCCATTAATCATCTTGGTTTTCCTCTTCTGTACTTTTAAAAGCTTCACTCCACAAACAATCCAGTTATTGGGCAGGCAAAGTTATCATTATGTGGAAATGTATAGAGTCATATTATGGGGGTCTTTAATAGGAAACGTTGGTCCCATCTTACTTCTTGGACCGCTAGCATAGCTTGCAGACAAAATTTCTACAATTTCTAAGGCCAGCAGCAGCCCATGACCTGATAGGTAAATAAATCCGTGTCTGTCTTTATGTAACCAGTGTGTCTGTCTTGGCTTTGTGGTCTGAGCAAGTCATCATTCAGTGTAGGTCCAGCTGCTACAAGTCACCTGGTGGGCCTCCTGAAGCACTGGTCTTCTTCCCGGCTCGCTCTCCTGACCACCAGCCCTGACAGCGAGGCCCAGAAGTGAACTTTTGTGGTTTGCCTCTAATTCAGTCTGAATCTTCCTTCTCTGTTACGGCTGCAAACATTTTCGTTCAGGGAGCCGAATGCCCAGACACAGATGAAATCTCCACTTAGCCCAGATTCACGCCACCCCCTCTCCAAGTCTGGGTCTGACCGCCAGAAGCCAAGAACTGTCAGCCTGCATTTTGTGTTGCCTACGGATCCGGGGCTCATGGCCCCAGCCGCCCTTGTGGCGGTGACCTCACGGTCCTTGCTTTGTATTGAGTTTTGTAATGTCATACTCATGGCTAGATGCTCCTGGCCTATTTATAGTATGATTTAGGAAGTAGCGTCTGTTGCATGATGCGCCTCTCAAAAGATTGAGAGGATTAGCGAATGACATTAATCGTTGGGGCTGGGTCATCCCGAGCCAGCAAATTTTTTTTTACAGATTTTCTCTCCCCCACCCCCTGTGTAAAATTAGGAAATGACAACAGTGTGATTCTTAGCAGGCAGCAGGATACTATTTATGCTTAAATGCGGCTTGTTCTTAAATATTGAATGTTATCCAGCCAGCATTTAGCCTTCTAAGTCCTACTGATATCAACAAGAGTGTTAAGTCTGTGTCTAGAATCTCTCCCTCCGAAATTCATAGTATGCAGAAGCATCTCTCTTTGTCAGCTTTGTATCCTCTGTACTGATGTTTAGGTTCAAGATGTGTGCATGAGTGGCGTGGGGGTGGGAGAAGGAAGTGTTTGTGAGATCAAAATTTTTGTACTTGCATTGAATTCTTTGACTTGTATACATCATGCAAATGGAGCAAGTGTACATAGTTTTCCCTTCTTCTGTGCAGTTTATTCTGCAATGCTGTCTGTTTTGCATAATTTATTCTGGTTTTGCTAATCATCGACAAGAGGAACTGTGCTGTTGTGGTCCACTTGAAAGGCTAGTGTGATGCTGGTAGGCTGACAGGAATGTTTCCGATTGACTGTGCTGTTGGTTTCTTCCAGTTAATTTTATACGACGATAGAGTGTCCTTTGGTATTGCCCCTCTACCCTGCGATCTTTTCTCCCATATGGGATAACAACTTGGCTTTAAAAATTAAAGAAAGCTGAGATTCTGGGGCAGTGAATTCTGTGCTTAATGATGCACAGCTAAGTGGTGGTGGGAAGTCCTGTCAAGTCGCAGTTGACTTAAAATAACCCTATCGGGGTTTCATGACAAGAGGAGAACAGAGGTGGTTTGCCATTGCCTGCCTTTGCATAACAAATCTGGACTTCCTTAGTAGTCTCCCATCCAAGTACTAATGAGATCAGGCTAGCCTCCAATGCTCCCTCTAAGCTGCGGAGTCTTGTGAGCAAAAATTCTACGTTGTGAGCTACTGGTATTAAAGTTGTGAGCGAGCCATTTGGCCACTGCATAAACTAGTTAGGTCTGGAGCCCCCCTTCCTGAGCTAAGACAAAAATGTGTGAACTGGAGGCTGAAAAACTGTGAGCTAGCTCACACTAACTCAGCTTAGAGGGAACACTGGCGTGGCCCATCCAGGTCAAGATGCAGAGCTAAGCTCTCTCTCTCTCTCTCTCTCTCTCTCTCTCTCTCTCATTCCACAATCTGGTGGGACACCTCATTGATGTCAATCCTGTGCAGGAACTTCCAGCTGGATCATGCCCGCAGAGCACGATGGATGATTATTTGTGAGTGTTTACAGACAGAGACGTAGAAATCAGAAAGGCCATAAGAGATTATATGATGGCGGAGACTGCAGCTCCATCTCCGGTATGTGTCCGGACTCTGATATATATCAGAGAGACACACACGGGAAAAAGGGCTGTGCCATGGCTGTGAACCAAGTTTCATTCGTTTTTTAGGACGTGTGGCACACAAGTCGCTATGGCCAGGGCGCAATGGCGTGTGCAAAACCACTCGGTGCGTCGAGTTTCTAAACTACAGTGCTGAAGCTAATGATGAAAATTAAGTCTGATGCGATAGCTGATGAAACCAGTGTCGCGAACCCAGTGAGTGCCTCGGATTGCGGGGGACGTCTGGCTTTCACGTGATATTTTTTGACCAGGACTTTTCCGGATCTTCTCTCCCCTCCCCCCATTGTTATTGACGTTGTCTGCAATGTTAGCTTTAAGGGTCTTGGTCAATTGGTTGGGGAAGTTTAACTGCTCCTTGTGAGCCCCTTTTGAGCATCTTTAAGAAGGCAATGATCTTAACCTCTTTGCTCTGCACATATTGGTATCCAGCGGACAGGAAGGGTTCTTTGTCTTCCTTGCACCTTGCTAGCGTGGAGAGGACAACTTGTGAAAAGCTCATCCTCTTTGTCAGCAGCCTAAAGGAGGTGAAACCTGTCCTGACCCTCGCGAAAGGAAGGGATTTCCCCCAAAATCTTTGTGTTGTATAGTAAAAAACAAACAAACCCTGGCATGGCTCCGGAGGCGTAATACATAGAGATCAGTGGATTCCTTCCATTCTGCTCCAAAGTTAGTTATTCTGATTCCATTATGCCTTGGATTCCCTCTGGCTGTCTGCAAGCAAGAAACTAGGATTTCAGTAAGTCTTGGCACAAGAAACAAGCTTATTCCTCTTGTATTTCTAAAGGCTGTGTTAAACAAAACTGTCTCCCCTGCAAGGAAGTACTTAATTTTTTCCCCTTGTCTTTCTGTAGAAGTGTGACAGAACAAACTAAGCCCATGGAATGCAGGAACAAAATAAAAATTAAACCCACTACCCATTCCAAATTTACCCCCCCTAGCTGGAAGACTATTTTTTTTTTTAAAAAAAGAAATAACTGTGTTGCAGATGAATGTGACCATGCTGCTCTGTAAAGCTTTCCCTTGCTCGAAAGCCAGTCGAATCAGACTGTAGGGGGCGGTGCTCATCTCAGTTTCGAAGCCGAAGAGCCAACACTGTCTGAAGACTTTTTTCTGTGGTCATGTAGCCAGGCATACGGAACACTGTTACCTTCCCACCGAAGCGGTACCTATTTATCTACTAGCATTTTTTTTTTTTTTTTTGCTTTCGAACTGCTAGGTTGGCAGGAGCTGGGGCCAGAGATGGGAGCTCACTCCATCACGTGGCACTCGGGTCTCAAACTGCCAAACTACCGACCTTCCAGTCTGCAGCTCAGTGTCGTAACCTCTGTAATAGAAACCAAATACAGTTTGAGTCCAGTGGGACCTTTAAGACCAACAAAGTTTCATTCAAGGTATGAGTTTTCATATGTATCTGGGAAAGTGTGCATGCACACGAGAGCTTGTACCTTGAATAACACTTTGTTACAGGACTCAAACTTTGTGCTGCTGCTTCAGACCAACATGGCTGCCCACCAGAAACCAAATAAATAAGTGCCGTATTTTTCGCTCCATAAGACGCACCTAGCTCCGCTCGGTGCCGTGGCTTGGGAAAGGTGAAAGGGGTTTAAGACGCACATACTTTCCCCCCCACTTTTTTTGGGAGAAAAAGTGAGTCTTATGGAGCAAAAAATACGGTAATTAAAAATAAACGTTTCAGGATTTTCATGGGCTTCGGGCAGCAGTTCATCTTCACCAAGAAGTTATCTCAGCTATAAATGCATATTATTTGTGGCAAACAAATTTGGGTCAGTACCACAGAACTGCAGCGGTCTAAGGAGTTCTGTAAACTGATATCCACAATGGCCCTTCAAACGCCATGGATGCTTACTGAGTGTCCTGGGCCCCACAGTACACTCTCAGCCCAACCTCCCTCACACTGTTGTAAGGATAAAAAAGAGGGGACCAGAAATATGTAAGCTGCTTTGGGTCCCCACTGGGGACAAAAGTGAGGTATAAATAGGCCCGTAGCGACTGTGGGGACCTGGAGGGTGACACCCCCTCCCAAATCTGCCCTGCCCCCTGGTCTTCCCTGGCTATCCCAGCACAGCTCTGTCCCAGGGTTCCCAAGTCCCCCCGGGGGTGTGGGGAAACCCCCGCTCCAGCAGCCCATTGCCCGCCGGCCAGGATCAGGCTGCCAGGGGGAATCCTGCCCCCAAACTGTTGGGCTGAGGGGACATGCCCGGCGCGATAACGTCACCTGGAGGTGACGTCATTGCGTCGGGCATGGTTTTTTGGGGGGGGACTCTATAATTCGAGGGAAAACTCTATGGTTTTTCCTCAAATTAGAGAGGTCCTGCCCCCAACATGCCCAATGTGATGGGGCAAGATGTAGCCCTGGTGGGCATATTTCAGCATCGGCCTTCCTTAAAGGAATCTTCTTTTTTCTGTTGTTGGTAAATGGGATTCCTTTGGTGTAGGAGGGAGGGAAGGCAGCTGGCAGGCGGGTGGGTGGGTGGGCAGGCAGAAAGATTGGAGTGAGAGGAAGGAGGGGGGACAGGAGTCCTGATGTGTGTGCACATGCCAACCTGCCCCTCCCCACTCGCTCCCCTTGCTGTTGGGCACCTCTGTTCTTTTGTCTCCCCAGTGCCCCCCACCGAAAATTGTCTAGCTACGGGGCTGGGTATAAAAGAGTGGAGTAAGACTGCTTGGACGATGGTTCGTTCCACCCCATTGCTTCTACGATTTGGACAGTTAAAATCCCCCCCCCCAATGCATTTCATTTACAGATTTCATATTTTTCTATAAGATTGGGCTGCCCCTCGTTTTGTAGGAGAGTCCCAGACTTTCTCTTCCTGGCCCCATTGTCTTGATCCTCATGCAGGAACCAAGGTATGGTTACCAACCTCCAGGGGGTGGCTGGAGATCTCCTGGGATTATAACCGATCTCCAGGCAACACGTCTGTTAACCTGCAGGATATGGCTGCACTGGAAGGCGGACTCTCTTGCATTCTGCTCCACTGAAGTCCCCTCGCAAACCCCACCCTTTTCAGGCTCCGCCCCCCAAATCTCCAGGTATTTCCCAACCCAGAGCTGGCAACCCCAGACCAAGATCAGAATTAAATATATAAATGCTTATGATTTGAAATAAGTGTTTCCACTCGTGGGGGCACCTTCCTCAACTTCTAGCAGTTTCCTTATCATCTTCATTTACAATCTACAGTGAAACACTCTTACAGAGTCATCTTGGAAGCACATTCCTGGGAGTAAGCCCCACTGAATAGACCTGAGGAGGATCCTGAGTAGACCTTCTTATCCTTTTTCTCTTAGAAGAAAGAAGCTGAACGACTTTACAACTATGAGCAGGCTATATTTCTAAAACCATTTAAGCTTCCTCTCCTTATTTATTTGTAACACTGGGTTGCACTGTACAGAACGCCAATCACCTTAGCTTGTCTGGCATTAGGTAGTTCACTCTGCAAAGAACTGGATTTCACCCTTGAAATCCTGGCTAGGCTTAAGACACTGAAATAAGCTTAGAGGACAGCAGGCTGCATTTACAGTAAGTGTCTAAATGGAGATTTGTCTGATTGCAGAACGAAGGAAGAAGCTTGCAGGCTGCTGGATCCATTTTTGCTATCAGCTAAGTCACAGCATGGATGTTTTGGTGGAAATCAGCTGATAGCAAAGGGATGGCCTCAGAGGTCAGAAACTTGGAGTTCAGCTCCATGCTTGCAATGCTCGGCTCGCAATTTCCGTGGGTGTTTTGGTGGAGTTTCGTTGAGCTATTCAGTCCATCGTTGGTTGCTTTCCTGACATCATCACTTTGAATGTTCGAGAAGTAGAATGGCATGCAGGACGTTTATTACATTATGCTGATTTCTGTTTGGGTTCTGGAGTAATGATGATCTATGCGTTGGATCCATCCAGCTTTCCCGCTGTTGGAAAAAAGGAGGTCCCCAGTGGCCATGTAAAGAGCAATGCTGAGGATCGTGGGACCTGCATGGACAAAAGCTTGGGCGGGGGGGGGGGGGGGAGAGAGAGACTGAGATAAAGAGGGGAATAAAGTGAGACTGACTGAAAATGCTGGCTGCGTCTAACCCTAGGATGTATACAATGATAAAATGCTTTGCAGCATGAAGAGGGAAAAGAAAAGGCCCTGCCCTGAAGCTTGAGCCTGCCTCAGCAGAGAGGGTGGGGTATAAGTAAAATAAAATTTTAAAAATCTGACTTTTGGACTCAGATGAGAGCCAGTTTGGTGTAGTGGTTAAGTGCGCAGACTCTAATCTGGGAGAACCGGGTTTGATTCCCCACTCCTCCACTTGCACCTGGCTGGATGACCTTGGGGAGGCCATAGCTCTGTTACTGCTGTTCTCTCAAGGACAGTTGTCTCAGAGCTCTCTCAGCTCCACCTACCTCACAGGGTGTCTGTTGTGGGGAGGGGAAGGGAAAGGAGATTGTAAGCCACTCTGAGACTCCCTTGGGGAGTGGAGGGCGGGGTATAAATCCAATCACTTCTCTTCTTCTCCTCCTCTTCTTCTTCTTCTTCTTCAATGTGCCTATCCCTAAACTGCAATCAAGAAGACATTTTGGTACCCAGTCAGGAAATCTGTGGCACCTGGAGTTTCTGCCAGGTACCAAAGCTGTCTTCAACACTCTGATTTGTTCATGTGTTAAAGAAGGCAGTCTCTGGCTTCAGTTCTTCTTTTGCTGGTTACTCACTGCCTTTCTGTAAAAAAAACAACACACATCAGCAACATGAGACTTTGGCCAAAGGCAGACAAACGTGAGAGGAGGTGCCAGAAGGAGATCTTGAGTAAATGTATATGACAAAGAAAAAAAGGAATAAGGAAGGTCAGAGGCTGTTTTCCTTCCTGTCCCTAGTTCTGCTAATTCAGGGTCCTCCTGAACTTATAACGGCACTGTTTAACGTTTTGCTTCATTGCACAGACCTTGCTGTAGCATGCTTTAAGCGGAGAACAATCAAAACAGGTTTGTAAAAAGTGGACACAATGCTTTTTGGTGTGGTAGGACAGCAGCTACTAATGACTGAATGGCTATTCGCATATATGGAGGCATGTCTTTGGATAATTGTCCGGCTGGAAGTTGTGCAGCTGTCAGGTTGGAAGGAGGTGTTTGTTGCTGGAAGCCCCCAAGCTAAGGTAACCAATGCTTATAGGGTTGCCAGGTCTGGGTTGGAAAATACCTGGGGACTTTTAGGGGTGGAGCCAGGAGAGGGTGGGGTTTTAGGAGGGGAGGGGCCTCAGCATGGTACAGTGCCATAGACTCCACCCTTCAAAGCAGCCATTTTCTCCAGGGGAGCTGATCTCTGTTAGCTAGAGGTCAGTTGTAAAAGCAGGGGATCTCCAGGCCCCACCTGGAGGCTGGCAATCCTAAATGCCTATGATTTAGGTCTCTTTGTCTCCCCAAAATAATATAAGGACCCTGTTGGATCAAACCAGTAGGCCAGCTTCCTTTTTCACACAGCGGCCAATTAGTTGTTCTGGAGAACCAAGCAACAGGGCACAGAGATTAAGGCCTGCTCCTATGTTGACTCCTAGCAGTGGTATTCAGGAGTTCACTGCCTCTGAAAGTGGAGGTTCCCTTTAGTCACCATGGCTAGTAGCCATTGTTGAGCCCCTCCATGAACCTGTCTACTCCCCTGGTAAAGCTATCTATGCCAGTTGCCATACTTATGTCCACTGACCATTATTTCCACAATTGAAGTACTTGTTAAGCAAAGGAGTACTTCTTTTTCCCGGTTGCCCATCAACTTCATTGTGTGCCCCCAAGATCTAGTCTTATGGGAGAGGGAGAAAAAGTTCTCTCTATCCACTTTCTTCTCTCCAGGCATTAATTTATAACCCTCTAGCATGTTGCCACTTCGTTTTCTGAAAAAATTAAACCGCAAAACCCTGCGCTCTCTAGTGTTTCCTCATGAGAAATGTGCTCCTGGTTGAATCCAAAGATTTTAAAAAAAGAAGAAGTGGGTCATTCTAGTCCCCGAGGTACAGAATTTGTAAATATAATCTGGTTTTGACAGTTTACATATTCCTGGTTTTGACAGTTCCAGTTGTATCTTGTCCAGTCGTCCAGACTGTCTTTGTTGCTTGTTTGGAGAAAGTTTACTCTGCCCAGAAATGATTCTCTCTGTTTGGTCCTTATTTCTGTTTGGGGGAAACTTTGGGGGATCCCCTTTAAAAAATGTTTTTAGTGTCTGCTTGAGTTGTCAATCCGGGGTGTGTATATATGTGTGTGTGTGTGTAGTTCAGCCTTACCTTCCAAAGGATAAGCTCTAACTAGGGCTGCCAAGTCAGCCCAGGGGGCGGGGGATCCCCCGCTATAGGGGTTCCCGATCCGCCGGCCGGCATTCGGCCGGCGGGGGGAACCCCGCCCCAGAAGTCGTCTGATGAGGATGACTTCCCCCGTGTAATGACGTTACCCGGAGGTGACGTCATCATGTCACTGTGGCGCACGTGCAAAGCGCACGTGCCAGAAGAGCTCTGGGGGGGAGAACAACTCCCCCCCCCCGCCGGTAAGTCGAGCCCACTTGGTAACCCTAGCTCTAACTGACTCTACTGAACAGCTACAAACATGAAAACGTCATGTCTAATACATTTTTTTAATCCCATCCTTCCTCCAAGGTGGGGAGGGACTGTGGCTCAGTGGCAGAGCATCTGCTTGGCATGCAGGAGGTTCATGGTTCAATCCCTGGCATCTCTAGGCAAAAGGACGAAGCAGGAGGTGATGTGAAAGACCCCTAACCCGGACCCTGGAGAGCCACTGCCAGTGTGCGTAGAGAGCACTGAGAGCATTGATGACCAATGGTCTGATTCAGTGTAAGGCAGCTTCATATGTCCGTGACCTCAGGATGATGTACATGGCCTTCCATGACCCTGTTTCATTCTCACACAACAATCTTGTGAGGTAGCTTAGGCCGAGAGAGATTGCTGGCCCAAGGTCATCAAGCATCAAAACACAGTGGGGGGTTGAGCTTTGGGTCTCCTGTGTCCTTGTGCAGCACTTCTGCCTCTATACCACACTGGTTCTGATGTGCATCTTGTAATTTCACATGTCATGGCTGGACAGGTCCATTTTCTAATTTTACTCTGGCCTGTATACTTTTTTTCGCATACTTTTTCATATACTTATTTTCCCGATGAAGAAAGGTTAAAGCACTTGGGGCTCTTTAGCTTGGAGAAACAATGATTGAAAGGTGAGATGACAGATGTTTACAAGATTATGCATGGGATAGAGCAGGCAGAGAAAGAGGTCCTTTTCTCCCTTTCTCATGATACAAGAACTCGTGGGCACTCAGTGAAATTGCTGAGCAGTTGGGTTAGAACGGATAAAAGGAACTCCTTCTCCACCCAAAGAGTGATTAACTCAGGAGGTGGTGGCAGCTACAAGCATGGACGGCTTCAAGGGAATTGGATAAACATATGGAGCAGAGGTCCATCTGTGGCTATTAGCCACAAAGTGTAGATAGGAACTCTCGGTCTGGGGCAAGTGATGCTCTGTATTCTTGATGCTTTGGGAGGGGGGCAACAGTGGGAGGGCTTCTAGTGTCCTGGCCCCACTGCTGGACCTCCTGATGGCACCTGGTGTTTTTTGCCACTGTGTGACAGAGTGTTGGACCGGATGGGCCATTGGCCTGATCCAACACTGGCTTCTCTTATGTTCTTATGTTAAGAAAAGGAACACTCACTTTGCTTTTAAATCATACAGTCAAACCCAGGCTGTGGTTACTGATTCTTTCTCGATTGTCTAAACACAAAACACCAGGGCAGCGTTCCCCCTGCTTCCTCCCTGTACCTGACCTTCATGATAATAAACGGTGATGAATCAGATTTACAGCCCACAAGGTCAGTCCTTAGACATCCTGGATCCATATTTTTATAGTAAAAGCTATTGTTACGTGCTCCTTATGTCCTTGAACTGAAAGTGATCCGAAGGGCAGCGTTTCTTGGGTGTGATTCTTTGCGGTCTCCTGCTTGTTCTGATAACTGGCAACTCAACAGCATTGTTGTAACATTTACTTTATTGACAACCATGGCAAGCAGAATACAAGAAAAGAGGCACTCCAACAGGCCAGCAGCTCTGCTACCCGCATCGGATTCCCATGGTGAGATCCAGCACACCAAGCTGGTTTTAGCCAGCTTGCAGATCTGCTTGCTTATCTCTGGCTCTCAGAACTCAAGCTGATGTTTGAACACATGAAGCTACCTGTAATGATTTCAAGTTATAAGTGTGTGTTTCTTTCAATGGTTGCTAAGTGTCAGAAGAACAAGGGGGTGAAAGAGGGAGACGAGTGAGTGAAGTGATTGGTTGGTGACTGAGTGTGTGGATGGAGCTAGGAGGTGTGTGGGTCTGGGTGTGGGTGGGTGGGGAGAGAGAAAAGGCAGAGTGTTTAATCTGAAGTTTGAGGTCTGAAGTTTGAGGTCTGAAGTCAGCAGCTGTCAGTTGTGGTCACTCTACACAGAGTCTAAGAGGCAGTCTTCTAACTAGAATCATATAGAAGTGCTGTGAAAGGCGTTAAGATTCTCAAGGAGGACGAAAATATACTTAAGGGGGCATATTAGGAAAAATCTGCTATAGTCAGGGTATTTTAAGAGTGTGAGGGGGAAAAGCTGGCAGAGACCAGAGTAAAAAGGGAAAGATTTTACTGAGCAACCTAATGAAACATCCTTTAACCCATACACTTATTTTGCCAATAAAGTTTTATCTTGTTTTTTGTTAACCCAGAGTCTCATCCTCAGAACCACATAGTCCAATGAAGGAGCCTTAGAGCTTGGGCACAATACTGTGGGAAAGGTTAATTAAAGACTGGAATTAAATTCCTGGTGGCAGCGATAGGTACTGTGAGTGAGGGAAAGAAACAACAAGAAATTTAAAACTACATCACATCTAACCACACAGAGTAAGAGAGTAAGAAAATCTGAGCATACCATCACACTGCCTTATACTGAATCAGACCATTGGTCCCTCAAGGTGAGTGTTGTCCACTCAGATTGACAGAGGCTCTCCAGGGTCTAAGTTAGAGGTCTTTCACATACCTGATCTTTTTTTTTTACTGAAGATACCAGACATTGAACCTGGGACCTTCTGCAGGGCAAGCAGAGGCTCTACCACTGAGCCGATCTTTCTCATGGCACACATTTGTGCCTGCACGCATGTTTACTCTCATCCCTTCACCTGAGAAAGGCCATCTCCTCCAGGCTGTCATGAGTACTTAAGCAGAGTGACCTGATCATTTTAGCCCTTACTGAGGAACATAATTTGGGGGGGGGGGTGTCATTGGCTTTGGCTGTTTTAGGCCAAGTAATAAATGCATTCTCAGCAATTTCAAAAGCACCATGATACGAAATGCACAATCATAGATTTGGCGGACTTCATCATGGTAGTTGGAAAAATCTGAGCATGGTCACAGAATTTTATGCTTGCTGTATCAGACATTCACACATTATGATTGTCCATGCAACTGTGTGTCCGAGAACGGTCAGAATGTCTCAGGCAAATCAAATTATTGTGTGGACCAACCTTTTGTCATAGGTTGCGTTAGCAAAACACGCGGTTCGGTAATGATACCCCAAGTGTCATTACCGAAAGCAGTCCTTGTTTCTACAGCTAGAGTAAATGTGATTACCAAATGTCACCTTTCTACAAATTTCACTGTAACCTTAGATTGCTAATGACATTTACTCCCTGCTCTGAACATCCTCCCCTCCACCCTCCCAGCTATCTGAGAACAAGACGCTCATTTTGAATGTTAACTTGAACGAGAACCATTTTCCATCTTAGTTAAGTATTTTATTTCATGACTCGTCGCTACAGAGCTTCAGGTGGTGTCTGTAAACATATTAAAATATTATTACCACCTATTTTCTGGATGAAAGATACTGTCTTTTATGTGCCCAAAAGACATTTCTTGACTTAGTCTCCCACCCCACCTCCCGGTATTCTAGATACCGTTGCAAATTCAGCATGAAATCGCTGCAGCGGTAATTCATACTCTTCTCTGATATCTTGCATTAAACCAGAGGCACCTCAGAGACTTGGAGTATTGTCTGTAGGATTATGAACTATATGAATACAGGCTTGGCAACACAGGGCTCTGTGGCATGTTAAGACACTGTAATTTTGTTACCAATGAAAGAAAAGCCAGGCAAAGAATGTCGGTTTTTCTTTTGTCTGCAAATAATGTTCCCGTCAGCTGCTTTGTGATTGGCCTGTAACTTTTTTGTAAAGGTGGGAGGATTTTTTGTTTGTTTGTTTAGTGGAATGGGGAGCAGGGAATGCTTTGGGAAACAAAAAGAGGCCAATTTCAGCTGAAGAAATTTGTTTCACTTGCTGAGGCCAGAACCCTCTTGTAAGAGTGAAAAGAGGAGTTTCCGAACAGCAAGGAGATTCAGGAGTATTTCATTTCAGGTTCTTATAGACTGAAAACATGGATCTATGGCCTGAATTGTCCTGGAAATCAAGACTGCTCTCATGAGACCAATGGTAAATTGGGTTGAGCGTTGAAGAAAGAAGATGACAACTTGGCTGTTAAAATGCTCAGTGGCAGAGTTTTTTTGGGAAAGAGCAGATTTCAGGGGAAGGCTTAAAAGCCTGGTCTTGGATATATTTAAGGCTATTTTTTTTAAAAAAAGTTTGCTTTGAGGGTGTTTCTCATGCTGAATTTCTTTCTGACACCTCATAACAACTGTAGGGGTACTATCAACACAGGTAAGGTTGCCAGCCCTTGAATGCTTGGAGGGGGCAGGGCTAGGTGTTGAGTGATGCTGCGATATCACTTCAGGTTACATAACCAGGAGTGATTTGACACATTCCCATGATGTTCTAGCAAGACTCCATATCTTCATGGCAAAACCAGAGAGATTTGCAGGATCACTACAGTGTTATGGCAATGGGTGACATCACTTCTGATGACACAACCAGAAATGATGTCACTACTAGGGATGGGCATGAACTGGCTCACAAACAAAAGTTCATGATACATTTTAGCCAGTTTGTGCTTCGTGAAGTCAAGTTCGTGGCAGGTCACTCTGCACGAATTTTCCATGAAGTTTCAAGCTGTTCCTGGAGGTTTGTGCTAGTTCATGAGTGGAGACATTTCTAGGCAGACTGTCTCCACTCAACCAAAATATTTACAGAATGTCAAAGCAAAAACTTGGAGGGAGAATCTGAGGAGATCCCCTGAGACTTTGATGTCTCTAGCTTGCACAGGATCTGTTCTGTACACTCCTCAATTTTGACAGGCACAGGTTCAGGAGGTTCAGGAGTGAATAGAATGGATCCTGTGCAAGCTAGAGATACAAAACACACAGGGGATCTCCAGCTGACTCTGCTCTACCTGCCCTCCAAGTTTGGTGAGGATTAGATTTACAGGGTCCAAGTTATGGCCCCCCCAAAGAATGTGCCCCCAGGAAAGTGCTTTAGAAAGCACTTTCCTGGGAAATGGTCATTTCTCCAGAAAGCACTTTCCTGGGGGTACGTTTTGGGGGACTGAAACTCAGACCCCATAAATGCAATCATCACCAAACTTGGAGGGCAGGTAGAGCAAAGTCAGCTGGAGATCCCCTGTGAGTGTCTGTAGCATGCCAGGGGGAGGCTGTTCTACCACTTCACAAACCAAACCAATTAGTGAGGTGGCTAAAAAATTGTGATGGTCTTTGGTTTGCAAATGGGTCACGTCATGAATCATGAATGGAACTGAACTGCATTCTCCTGGTATGTGCCCATTCCTAGTCACTACATCACTCCTCCCCCCCCCCTTTTCTCCTGTTGCTGTACCTGGGCAGCAGTGGGAAGCTGGAGGACTGGGGCAGGACGTCTCCTTCTAGAGCAAGGGACATTTTAAGATTAGTCACACACACCCCTTTTGTAACCAGACATAATTAAAATTAGGTCTTCTTGTCATTTAAGAAGGAATCAGAATCTTGTCCTAAATAGCACTGCTGCACGGAAGAGAACAGTTGACAACTCTTGTCTGTGACTACTACCCTTTTGGGAAGGTGGGCTGAAATTCTTTTTGAAATGTAAAAGACAGTGTAAATAAGTTGATGATAGCATTGGAGTGTGTGGGGGGAACCAAAATAAATCTTATTCCAAGCTTACATCTCCATAAAATGATCCAACAAAAGATCCATCCCTTCCCCTGAATGAACAAAAATATGTGCACCTTTGGCTTGGAGGAGTGAGTGTTTCAGATGGTTGCCTGGAGGTTGCTTAGTTTGCCTGATTTAGGATTCCAGATAAAGAGGTCACGAGTTCATTTGTCAGTCCAAACACTCTGCAAGGCAGGATAACAGTAACAGACCCGTTTGTAACACTTGGCTCCTTTGAATTGCCTTTCTTTCCATAATTGCTATCCTTTTTCATTCTACTGAACCTTCTAAAATATGGAGAACTCTGGGCAAGTTTCTTTTCCCTGACATGCTGGCTATAAAGATCATTGCATTGGCTATCCTGGATGAGTCATCTCCCTGGGGTTGCCAGCTGTGGGTTGGGAAATACCAGAAGATTTGGGGGCTGGAGCCCAAGGAGGGTGGGGTTGGGGTGGGGAGGGACCTCAGCAGGGTACAATGCCATAGAGCCCACCCTCCAAAGCAGCCATTTTCTCCAGGGGAACTGATTTTGATCATCTGGAGATGAATCGTAATAGTGGGAGATCTCCAGTTTATTTTATTTTATTTATTTATTTTATTATTTACAGTTATATCCCGCCTTGCCGGACAAGCTGGCTCAAGGCAGCTTACACACAATTAAAATATAATAAAACAATAAATACACTGTTAAAAACAGAAACAGGTTACAGATAGAAGCAAAGCAAATTATGGCGGCATTCAGATTTAAGTCCAATGGTAAAGGCAGCATCCACCGGAATTTCAGGCCAGAAAGATGTTCCAATGGTGCGTACATCAGTGGCAGCTCCTAATCTAAGGCCTGGTGGAAGAACTCCATTTTACAGGCCCTGCGGAACTGCAGAAGGTCCCACAGGGCCCTGATGTCCTCCGGGAGCTCATTCCACCAGTGTGGAGCCGCCACTGAAAAAGCTCTGGCTCTGGTGATAGCCCACCTGGCTTCTTTCGGATCAAGGAGAGTCAGGTGGTGTTGTGACCCTGCAGGTTGGAAACCCTGCATTCTACTGCTCTGTGTGCTACCACTCCACAGCAAAATGTGAAGCCTTCCTCTAGACTAAGGAGTTTTTCTCCAATGTAAGTGGGTCTTCTGCAGGTAGAAGACTGGAGAAAGATGGGCTGAGTTCTCTTTGGTTGGTTTATTGTTTCAAACTGGCATGTCGTTTGTAATATCTCCGCACTCCCATCTTTCTGTTATTTGCAACTACAAGTCTACATGTATCTGTTATGGATCTAATTTCAGAGGGTAGCCTTGTTTGTCTGCAGGAGAACTGCTAGATCTGAGTCAGTCGCACCTTAGAGGCCAATAGCTGTTATGGATCTATATGTCGATCCATTTGATCATGACTTGGACTCACGAAATCTTATTTTGAAAGCTGCTAGTGGACCTCTGTTTATAGTTGGAGATTCCTTGGTCTGGAGGAAGGTGTCAAACTTCGCTGAGCACAGTTTCATTATGCATGCCATGATTTTTAAACCACTTGGGAGCATTCTGTCTGATACAATCCCAAAAAAGCTATAATGATGAGCCATGTTCCCCTTCCCTGTATGTGTAGGTTGGCGTGAGAAGGCCTTGTCCATACTATCCACGATCTACATCTAGCACCCTTGCTCCCTTTTTCTTAAAATGTTATGGCGCTTCACTGAAGGCAATTCTGATGGCCATTAAACAGATAGCTGGTGTGTCTATTTTTGTCTTTATAAACTAATAGAATTTTATTGTTAAAAAAAAGATCACTCGTGGTTTTCCATTATAAATGCAATGCTCCCCAAAAACATATAATTACATAAAAGTGAGTAACCCTGACTGCTGTCACACTGGAGGCTTGGTGCGATCTGGCGGCGCCTCTATTTGCGGCAGTTTAAATCATCGTGGGAAGGAGTGAGTAGACAGCACACCGTGAAGCGGCCTCACTGTGCACTCGCCCCGCCGTCGACCATTCAGATTATTGCTGTGCTGCAACCATGGAGTGGGTGGGTGGGTGGCTTCTTTTTTTACAATTTGTCTTTTGCATATGTGCATAACTGCTTATTCGAAGCTCTGCTCCATTTTGACAGCTGGAGGAAGCTGCCTCCCGCTCAGAAAAAAAAAACCCTCATATTTTCAATTAACCCCTTCCCCACCCTGTGTGCTGCAAAGTGTAGGCAGAGAAACCTGACATGAAAAAAGACAAAGAAGGCTTCCCAGCCTGCACTTCCCTTGCCTCAGAGGACAGCTGTAAGTTTGCTGGTGTGCACAAAGATGCGGTTATACGCACATCGTTAACTGACTTAAAAAAAAAGGAGCGAAAATGGAACTGAACAAGCAGACTTCCCAACCGGATTGAGCTTGTACCAGGGGAGTTCAGACATCCAGAAGTGCAGGGTGAAAGCACTGATATTCATAAATACTGGACTTTCCCTGGTGCCTGATTACTCTGCTTCCAAAGTGGGGCAGAATGGGGTGGCAATGACTGGGACACAGAAGGCAGATGTTGCTGTCTGATCATGCTCTTTAAATCTGCAAATGTACCACAACAATATCAACAATATCGGCATGAATTGCTCGTGTGACTGCAGTCTCTGATCAGGATGTAAGAATTGTCTATGCTGGATCATATGACATCAAGAATTCATGTGGTGTAGTACAGCATCTCCAGCAGTGGCCAATCTAGGGTTATCAGGTCCCCCTGGCCACCGCTGGAGGATGGGATGGGGTAGGTTGGCTAGATTCAGGTTTGGAAACTCCTGGGAATTTAGGGATGGAGCCTAGGGAGGACAATACCATAGAGTCTACCCTTCAAAGTATCCATTTTCTCCAGGGGAACTGATCGCTGTAGTCTGGAGCTGAGCTGTAATTCTGGGGGATACCCACATCCCATCTGGAGGCTGGCATCCCTAGGCCATTCTGATATCCCTACCACACTCTCAAGCCCTGAGCAAAATGGAGAATGTCCCAGCAGTACGTATTCAGAGGTGCACTGCCTCTAAATATAAGGGTTACGTTTAAGGGGCATGATTAATAACCACTGATTGACCCATCCTCCTTGAACTTGTCTCCTCTCCTCTTAAAAGCCATCTAAGTTCAAGGCTGAGGGCACCTCTTATGGTAATATATGAAGATATATGTCACTGCACTCTGAGGGAGTTCTTTCTCTTTTTCAGTCCCAAACTGACTGCCAGTCAATTGAGCTGAGCAACCCCAAACTGGAGAATTCATGGGAGAGAGAACATTTCTGAGTCTACCTTCTTTCCACACCGATGGAGTCTGGAAGGAGGACTGTGTTTAAAATTAAATTAATTTTAAATAAATACGAACACTCCCCCCAAGTCTGCTAATTACTGCTGATCTTTAGATATTAGTCTTTAATATGCCAAGTGTTGCAATAATTATGGTGTTCCTCATCACAACAGCCTTGGGACATAGGGAGATTAAAACAGAGACCTGAGGGGGGATTGGAGTCTGAGTCAATTCAGGACTGAATGGTGATTTATTTATTGAGAATATATATGCCTCCCCCCTCCCCCCCCAGTCAAGCCACAGCCGACTTGAGGCGATCTCATCATGGGGTTTTCAAGGCAGATGAGCAGATGTGGCTTGCCATTGCCTGCCTCTGCGTAGCAACCCTGGACTTCCTTGGTGGTCTCCCATCCAAGTACTAACCAGGGCTGACCCTGCTTAGTTTTAGAGATCTGACGAAATTGAGCTATCCAGGTCAGTGCACTTATGCTATATGTCTTCATAAAAATATTGATGAGGTAGCTCAGGATGTGACAGATTTTTTTTTTAAAAAAAGAAAACAGTACAATAAAATGAGAACATTGACATCTCATATCTAATTCTAGCACCCTGTCTACTGGAACAGAAACTGTCTAAATTATTTTTAATGGCATCCCTTTAGAGGCAGCTTCTGGAAGTAATGTTTTCAACCATAGTAAGAGGTCTGCGTTGGCCTGTTAAAATGCTCCTGTGCAAGTAAAATTAAGAGTCTGGTGTGACCAGGATTTATTGATTAGAAAAGTGGTTTTTGAAGGGGCTTTTAAATTCTGGGTTTGGGGATAAGTGAGCTCACTTCAGAATGGTTTACAGCTAGCAATGCAGAAGTCAGGATGAGGAAAGCCCTCGCCAGAGGTCCAATCCACTTCTTCAAATAAACGGGGGCAGAATTATATCTTTGGACATTACTTTGGGGACTCGCAAAACCAGTATAAATCAATACCAATTGTTACAGTACATGAAACCCTTAACAGTGTCTGGTTGGATGTAATAAGTCATGTGATAAGCCATTAAGCCTCAGTGTTCACCTTAAAAGTTCAATTATTTTGGTGTGAGGGAGATCAATAGCTAGAGAGCATTTATTGACCTTGGGAGCCAAATGAAAATTATCCACAAACGGCCATGTGGCAAGTCATGTTTTGCTCTATTAGATGCCAGTATCTTGGACTAGCATTTATGTTTTGTTCAACCTTTTTTTTTTTTATCCCACCAGCATCAGGAAAATTTAAATGTAGGCAGTCTGAGCCTTTCTAGCACTGAAATCCATAGATGGGGTGTCTTGGGGAAAAGTTCTATGCCCTTATTTTTAAGCTGCCATCAGAGTTTTTTCTGTGAGGATGTTAATTTTTTTGGTGGATTGACCAAGTTCACAGAGTCCAAAATGGAGTTTCCTGCCTTGCATGTAATGCAGTTGGTTGTTGGAAGCAATGGACATACAGTGTACATTTTATGAGGGCAGTATGAAGAAAGGTTAAAGCGCTTGGGGCTCTTTAGCTTGGAGAAATGACAGCTATGGGGTGACAATGATCGAGGTTTGTTAGATTATGCATGGGATTGAGCAGGTAGAGAAAGAAGTCCTTTTCTCCCTTTCTCACAAGACAAGGACTCGTGGGCACTCCATGAAATTGCTGAGCAGTCGGGTTAGACCCGATAAAAGGAAGTACTTCTTCCCCCAAAGAGCGATTAACACGTGGAATTCACTGCCACAGGAGGTGGTGGGGGCTACAAGCATGGACGGCTTCAAGAGGGAATTAGATAAAACATGGAGCAGAGGTCCATCAGTGGCTATTAGCCACAAATTATAGATAGGAACTCTCAGTCTGGGGCAAGTGATGCACTGTATTCTTGGTGCTTTGGGGGGGGGGGGGCAACAGTGGGAGGGCTTCTAGTGTCCTGGTCCCACTGCTGGACCTCCTGATGACACCTGGTATTTTTGGCCACTGGGTGACAGAGTGTTGGGCTGGATGGGCCACTGGCCTGATCCAACATTGGCTTCTCTTCTGTTCTTATGATTATCAGTATCTTTCACACACCCCTTCACAAAGTTCCCTGGAGCTTTTCTCTCGAAAACTTATGCCCTGAAAATCTTGTTGGTCTCTTGCTGTTTTGCCACAACGGCTACCCTCTGGAACTAATTTCATGCCATTAACCCATGGATACTTCCTCAGAGGTTTTTTTGCTCAGCACTGGGGGTGCATGATATTGTCCCCTTTCCGGTTTCCCCAAACGTGCTTTGGTATGCTTTTTTTCTGAAAGTTCTTTTCAAAGCACATCTGGGATCCATGCAAATGGGAAGGTGTGGATTTCTGCACCTTCCTGCCCACATCTGGTTCCACATGTGCTGCCATTTTCTCTTGTGCCTGACACACACACACACACACACCCTATCGCTGCCACCAGCGGACTTTTTGATGGCTATTTTAATTGGGGGGTTTTGTGAGCATTTTTGTGTGTGTGTGTGTTTATGTGTGTATTCCTGGAAGTCATGGTTAACTTTTGGCGACCCCTAGTGGGGCTTGGACATTTCAGAGAGGTGGCTTACTCTTGCCTGCCTCTGCATCCCAGCCCTGGTATTCTCTGGAGGTCTCCCTTCCAAGTACTTGTCAGGGTCTGCCCTGCTTAGCTTCCGAGATCTGAGGAGATTGGGCTTGCCTGGCCTATCCAGGTCAGGGCATTTTTAATTGTTTAAAGATATACCATTATAGCATTGGTAAACTTATTTATTTATTTATTTGCTTAAATTTGAATCCTGCCTAACCAGCACAGATTTGTGTCCCGCCTAACCAGCACAGCTGTGCTATAGCTACTACTGTTTTTAAAAAAAAAAAAAAAAAAATGGGGGAAAGCAACCTTACAAGTGGGGAAATGGACACGAGGGGATACTGCAGGGAACACCCTTTTGAGAAAGCTCCATTGCTGCTGTGAATGCTTTTGCCTTTGCAGTAGCAATGAGAATTCAGCTGTAGCTGGCACCCTGGCAAGAAAGTTTGGGGTGCGGGGACGAGCTCTTCAGTGTGCTGACATGCAATGTCCCCTTAAGTGCAAAACTGAAAGTGACATCATTGCATTGGGGCAATGCTCTAGGATTTACCAAACCCTAGAGTTTAGGGTGAATCCTAGAGTGTCATTCCTACTTGACGATGTCACTTCTGGTTTTACAGCAGAAGTTACACTGCAGAAACCCCACACTCACACCATTTCCCCCTACTGGCCTGTTGAGTGGTGGCAGCTGGTAGATAATTGGGGGGGGGGGGTCAAGGCTGGAGGTCTCATACTATAGTCGGACACCTGCCTCCCCCATCCCTGTGTGAAAGCAACTCACATGTATGTTGCAGTTCACATGTTCCATTCACATGTTCCATTGTTCACATTATAAAGTGACAAAGACATACACATAGTTTATTTCTATTACAGTCCTTAGAACAGATATGCTCACAGATTTGTATATATAGATATATATATAAAGATATACATATAGACAACTGTGTTCACCTGTTTGGAAAGCCTAAATGACCCAAGGGCTGCGCATGGGTATACAAGGGTATTTTAAAAAGTGTGCACATGCCTGTCTTTCAGACCCATCATTCTGTCAGAAATGCTAGTGTCTGTGCAGCACACATGTGGGGTTCCCCAAAGACTCAGGTTATAGGGCAGAGGTACAAATGAAGGCTCCTAACATCTAATACGAATGAGTCCATAATACAAGTTTGGTATGAGAGAACATATCCATGCCATATTAGCAATAGTCTGATACCCTATTGAGCTCAGAGGTAGCAGGTCCCAGCAAGGATGATAGGTCCTGTCTTTCCTTCTCCTGACAGCTGCCAGATGGAACAGTTTCCACCTCATTAAGTTGGTGCATGCACTCCTGTCTGGACAAAAACTTCACACTGTTCCATTTCCCTCTTGGGGTATGTAAAATAACAAACTGAGGTAGGCCTCCTTAAATAAGGTAGAACTCCGATCTTGGGGATCAAACCCACAATTTTCAGCACCGGTGCACGTTCCCCCCCCCCCCCCCCCCCCCAATTCTGTGTGTGCTTCAGCAATATTCCTGAAAGTGGAAGAAATGAAATGAGAAGATATTTATGTTGGAATAGATGATAAATTTAATTAAACTTGGGCTCTACAAGGGAACGAATGTACACACATTGATCTGATTATCTTGGCCCATATAACTCACCACTGTCGGAGAACTAGGTATCGGTTCATCTGTCTAGAAATAATAGAAAATGAAGGACAATGGAGAGGCTGTCTGTGGGGCAAATAAAGGGTAGGTTCTGCATCCATTCTGGGTATCGGTTGTTAGATCCTCATTCATGGGGAAATGTTTAATCTTCTCCCTTTTGTTTCTTCTGTGGGTATAAGTGTTTCAGTATAAGACTTTCTTCCAGTTCTGGAAGAACAAATAATTTGTTATCAAGGCTAGGCTATGATCTAGCCACTAGATCACAACAATATTGTCCCGGTTACCATAATAACAAGACATATATAAGCAGATTTTGGGAAACAAAAGGTGAAGTTGTTTGCTCTGCGTAATCTGGGTCTGTTAGATAAACCTGAGATACACCATCTAAATTATTTTAACTGTGAATAGTCAATTATTTTCTCATGGACTCATCGAGGCTTTTCGAAGCTGTAGCTGGCCTGTAACGCCCTTTCTCAGTTCCTTTTGAAAAGATGGCACAGTTACCTTTTTTCATGGCCGCTGATGATTGTATAATTGTTCTTGAACTTGGGAAGCCTGACAAAAGAAGAGACATGAAAATTGCAGTGCCCTTCTGTTTTTTCCTTGCAATTACCAGTTTTTAAAATGCTATGTTCACTATGTTAATGATGTTATTTTGATGTATTTGGTGTTTTCAAATGCAATGGCTTCTGTGCAGTTTCCTGCAGTGGTCATATGGAGGTACTAAATACCACCCCCCATGTAAGAACATAAAGACCTGGTGACTGTAATTTGAGTCATCACTGCCAGGAGCTATATCAGTGGAAATTTGCAAGTTAAGAACATAACAACATAAGAGAAGCCAATGTTGGATCAGGCCAATGGCCCATCCAGTCCAACGCTCTGTCACACAGTGGCCAAAAATACCAGGTGCCATCAGAGGTCCACCAGTGGGGCCAGGACACTAGAAGCCCTCCCACTGTTGCCCCCCCCCAAAGCACCAAGACTACAGAGCATCACTTGCCCCAGACTGAGAGTTCCTATCTATACCTTGTGTCTAATAGCCACTGGTGGACCTTTGCTCCATATTTATCCAAATCTCTCTTGAAGCAGCCCAGCTTGTAGCCATCACCACTTCCTGTGGCAGTGAATGCCATGAGCTAATCACTCTTTGGGCCAGACATACAAAAAACTGGTTCATACTCTTAGGAGTCCTTTTTAGATGCTGTGATCTTGTGTACCGGGAGTCTGCTAACCATGTAGATTGGGAGCCCATGCTACCCATAATTGTCATTATATTGTCTGAAAGAGGCAACATTTGGGTTTTGTACAACCTCTGTACATTAAGCCCTGATCTTTCAGGGTTTTAGTTCACATTATCGAAGCTGGAAGTCTGTGTGTGGCCTCTCTCAGACAACATGCCTCCTGTGTGTATTGGGAAGATATGAAAAGGGCTATTGCCTTCATGTGGGTACTGCATTATTTCCACCCACTGAGAAGAACTTATTTGGCCAAGGTGTCTGTAAGCAAGTATTGCCCACCCCACCTCCATCTCTCATCTGTAGCATAGTACATAATCCTTCCATTCCTTACTAGAATACTTAACTGAGAAATACTTCAAACATTCACGGAAGTACTATATCAATGCTAATTATTTTTCTATTATTTTGTAGTGCTAAGAGGTATGTCAAAAAACTTAGTTTGTGTGTGTTGTCCTAGAACTGGACAGGGCCTTATAGGCTAGCTGGTCCAATCCTTTGCTCAGTGTACAAAATCCAAAGCTAGAACCATTTCCTACAGATAGCTGTCCAGTCTCTACTTGAAGATCCCCAGCAAATTGAAAGCCACCCAATCCCCTAGGTAACTGGTTCCATTGTTGGGCTGCTCCTATTATTCAGAATGTTCTCCTAGTGTTCAGCTGAAATCAGCCCCTTATATTTCATATCACCCTCTTCTATGTGACATCCCTTCTGGTATTTGAATAGTGCAATAATGTCTCCTCTTCTCCAAGCTAAACATACCTAGTTCCATCAAGATGGGTTCTGGTGGGTAGCCATGTTAATCTGAAGCAGCAGAACTAGTTTGAGTCCACAAGTCCAAAGTCTGAGCACACAGAAGCTTGTACCCAGAATAAAACTCTGTTTGTCTTAAAAGGTGCCACTGGACTCAACCTTTACAGGGAGCCAATTTGGTGTACTGGTTAGGAGCACAGACTGTAATCTGGGAGAACCGGGTTTGATTCCCCACTCTTCCACATGCAGCTGCTGGTGTGACCTTGGGTCAGTCATAAGTTCTTTCAGAACTGTTCTCTCAGGAGCAGTTCTCGAAAAAGCTCTCTCAGCCCCACCTTCCTCAAAGGATGTCTGTTGTGGGGAAGGAAAGAGAAAGAGATTGTAAGCCACTCTAGGGTTGCCAAGTCTGGGTTGTAAAACACCTGGAGACTTTGGGGGTGGATCCAGGAAAGGGCAGGATGTGGGGGGGGGGAAGGGCCTCAGCATTGTACAATGCCATAGAGTCCACCCTCCAAAGCAGTTGTTTTCTCCAGGGGAGCTGATCTCTGTCAGCTGGAGATCAGTTGTAAAAGCAGGAGATCCCCAGGCCCCACCTGGAGGCTGGCAACCCTAAGCCAGTCTGAGACTCCTTTGGGTAGTGAAGGGCAGGGTATAAATCCAATCGCCGCCTCTGCCTCCTCGCTCCATTAATCTTTCTTTGTTAGACTTGTTTTCCAGCTGGCCAGCCAGCCATCTTTGCTGCTCACCTCTGAATAATATGATGTTGCTACAACCAAGTGCTGTCCCTTATCATGGATTTTGGGATGCCAAATTGAGATGATCCACCTGTTGCGCTTATTCCATATTATTTGTAGACCAACATTTTCATTCTATGACTTGAGAACTTACTTTTTCCTTTGAAAGACCATGATATATTTTCTGGGCTGTAACGGCAGTTGGCTGCACAAAGAAACAAACAAACCACCCCCACAAAATCCAACAAAAGTAACCTAAAAGAGGTTCTTGGGTACAGTATGAACCCCTTAAGATCAATGAAACAGAGGTGCAACACTAAGCACGCAATGACTGCGTTCAATAATAAGTGCATCTCACTTTCTCAGGAGTGTGCTTATTAACTGTTAGGGAGGAGAGTTCTTGGGAATGGGTCTGACAGATGAAGATCTGGATTGAGTACCTGTTACTCTTCCTGAGGAGGTTATTATAGCTGGGGCATGGCTGGAATCTCTACTAACAAGGAGGGGGGTCTTGGGAAAATGAAGGCTACTAATGAAATCTGAGCGGAGTTTCTGTCCTCTCCTGTTTCGGCTGTTTATACTTGGGCATAGCCAGAGGTCCAGGTCTTCGGGCAAAAGCCACAGAGCTCTTGGCCTCTGGCTCTTAGATTAGACAGGCCCATGGCCCTGTCCTGAGTGTGTTAGCCTGGTGGATCTGGGACCAGCCCAAGATATGATGTGCCCTTGGACTTGGATCCTAAACCTTTTTTATATATACTTGTGTTCAGGGGTCATTTCGTAGAAAAAGAGGTGCAGGAGCTCATTAGCATAACTCATTTGCATAACTCATTTGCATATGCCACACACCCTTAAATACCGGAAGTGTGTCAGAAGGCAACACCCACCTCTCAGGCTCCACTCCACAGGTGAGTGAAACTGACCTGTTCTTCCTCCATTCCATTCCCCATCCAATACTTTGTGCAATAAAAATAAGCGTAAAGAACACACCCTCATTCTCTTCCTGCTCCCTTGAAACCACCAGGTTTCAAGTAGACTTGAGATACCCAGGACATGTGCACCACCCATCCCTTCCCCTTCCCCTCCCCACAACAAGACACCCTGTGAGGTAGGTGGGCTGAGAGAGGTCTTTTGAGAACTGCTCATGAGAGAACAGCTCTGAGAGAACTTGTGACTGGCCCAAGGTCACACCAGCAGCTGCATGTGGAGGAGTGGGGAATCAAACCCGGTTCTCCCAGATTAGAGTCCAATTCCTGACCACTGCACCAAACTGATGGGGTGGAAGCTGCTGAAGGGTTGGTGAAATTTCTCCAGTACTTATGTGCCAAGTGCTCAGATAAAAAATGGAAAATTTATATGCCACCTTGAGCAAGTCTCTGGAAAAGCAGCACACAGTCATAAAAGGAACAATGATAAAATTATCAATATTAAAACAAAACATTAAAAACAATAAAGACCCTAGCAGGGCTTTCCTCGGAGTGCTGCGTCTCTGCACTGCTCAGGGAAGCCGAGGAGGGGGGGGGCTTGGTCATGTGCCCGCCCCCTGGGCTCCTCACTCCCGGAGCTGTGCTCCTGTGCGCTCCCGCTCCAATGGACCCCTGCTTGTGTTCTTTGTTCCAGAGATGATCCTTTGCTGAAGAACGTGTTCCTCTCATGCTAAGTACTTTAGGGCTCCTTGAATGATATCAACACCAAGTAGGTCCATTCAGGCAAGACCGGAGGAATGCATGCTCCATGACAGATGGTAATCTCTGCAACGGACAAAGAGAAACACAAACAAAAGGAAGATATAGGATCCAAGCCTTTGGGGTTGGGTTGGGGGGGGGGGGAGCAGTTTATAAAATGCAAATAAGCTGAAACCAATAACAACACGGCCTTTTGGATCACTGGGGAGAACAGCGTGGTTTCTGGGATTTATACTCTGGGATTCAAGGCGGGCATGTGCAGTGCGAATGGGAACCAAGTGGGGTGCCAATTGGTGTGGTATGAGGGAATGTAGCTGCTAGGGAAAACCAGGACCTCTTCTTCTTTGTACCCAAGCGCTTTTCTATCAGTTCAGTATCTGCCTCTCAGGAAGTCCTACCTGGCTCAGGCATTTTCCTACTTTGGTATGTATGTGCTCACTTGTCTATGTGCGTGCATTTGTTAGCTGACTACAGTGCTTGAACAGGCAAACCAGTATCAGTCATAAGTTCTTTCAGAGCTGTTCTCTTGAGGGCAGTTCTCAAGAGAGCTCTCTCAGCTCCACCTACCTTTCAGGGTGTCTGTTGTGGGGAGGGGGAGAGGATTGTAAGCCGCTCTGAGACTCCTCCAGGTAGTGAAGGGTGGATTATAAATCCAACCTCCTCCTCCTTCTTCTTATAGGGTGGCAGCCAACAAATGTTTCATTTTGTTCTCCTCATTTTTTTTTTTAACCAGGGCATGTGGTAGGTATGTCCTCAAGCTGTACTTAACAGAGGTATCTCCATTGGTACTAAGGAAGTACAGACAAAATCAGACGAGTATTAATGCTGATTTTAAATAGGTGGTTGATGTTACTTGTAGTAATATATATATATAAATATATATATAAATATATATATATATAAAACGGCAACTTCATATTTAAGAAATTCTATGTTGTCGCCTTTCATTTTCATTTCTTTCTTTCTCAGTGCCAATCTCTTTATTAGGACCTTTCTCCACAGAACTCTGGGATGTGTTTATTGTTCTCCACTCCTCCATTTTATTCTTAGGCTGAGACTAGGGTTGCTAAGTCCAGGTTGGAAAATACCTGGGGACTTTGGGGGGGGGGGAGCCAGGAGAAGGCGGGGTTTGGGGAGGGGAGGGGCCTCAGCATGGTACAATGCCATAGAGCCCACCCTTCAAAGCAGCCATTTTCTCCAGGGGAGCTGATCTCTGTCAGCTGGAGATCAGTTGTAAAAGCAGGGGATTCCCAGGCCCCACCTGGAGGCTGGCAACCCTAGCTGAGACAGACAGGCAGAGAGAGAAAGGCTGGCCCAAGGTCACCCAGTAAGTTTTGTGCTTCAATGGGAATTTATACCTGGGTCTCCTTGATCTAAGTCCAGCTACTTAAACACCCAAAGCACACTGGCTGATAAGTATATTTGTTTCAATGTGGTTCTAACAGGAGCTTGTGGACCACACAGACATGTTTCAGAAGTTCCATATTACCTGCTCCTGCTCTAGAGATGACTCTTCCACCCATTCCAAATCTGCTTTCAGATTGCCTGTGGCATCCACCCACCAAATCACTGGAGAGAAAAAAAAGTAAACTCACAAGCAGGTTTTACGAACAATGTTTGTGTGGGTTTAATTCCACAGCTCTTGCTGAATTTTCAAGAAGAAAGCCATTTGGATGAGCTAGCTTCCTCACAGTTAATTTGCTCGTTTACTATAGCTTCACTCTTGGTTTTTAAAATGATTGGTACAAGTGATTGACAACTATGAGGATGTTGCCTAGACACAATGAACAGGATAGAGACAACTGTCAAGAAAATAATTTCATCTTCATGTCTTCTGTGCAGTCCCACATGGGGACTGCCTCGGTGCAGGCCTGCCGCAGAAGGAAAGAATTCCACAAGCTTCTAGAAAGCTCCTTTGCTGAGTGCTCCCCCTCCCCTCCATCAGAGCTAGGGACCTTTTCTCGCCCATTTGGTCACATGATGGAGGGGGAGGGAGCATTCTTCCCTCAGTTCCCTTTCTGCCGCTGTGGAGAGAGAATGTACCATGAGCTTCTTCTGAACCTGCCACCTTCAGAAGATCCCTTGCTCTGCAGGCCCGATCCTCCACCATGACATGGTTGCACTACACCTTACCTCATGGTTAATTTCTCCATAGACCAGTGGTTGGGTAGAGTTGTGGAGATCTTAATATCTTTGCATAAACCGTGTACTAGGAAGTCATATGAGGCCAAGTGACATCACTTTGTAACTCGGGCTTCAGAGAGATGGATTAAGCCTGACAGTTGTCCATTGATAGTTGAATATTTACTTTCCCTAAATGGCTCAGGTTTGTTTACAACAGGGGTCCTCAAACTTTTTAAACGGGGCCAGTTCACTGTCCCTCAGACCATTGGAGGGCCGGACTATAGTTTAAAAAACATACAAACTATGAACAAATTCCTATGCACACTGCACATACCTTATTTTGAAGTAAAAAAACCAAATGGGAACAAATACAATATTTAAAATGAAGAACAAGTAAAGTTAAATCAACAAACTTACCAGTATTTCAATGGGAACTGTGGGCCTGCTTTTGGCTAATGAGATGGTCAATGTCCGGTTCCATGTTTGTCACTGCTAGTCGTAACAAGTGATGCAAGTGTGCATCAGTTAGTCTAGATCTGGTTGGAGATTTCGGATGTTATTTTGCGGGTAGGGAAGGCGCACGGGGGGGGGGGGGGGTGCGCACGCAAGCAAGGCACCCTTGACGGGGCTGTTTTCTTTCCCTCTCCAAAGAAACAAAGAACTTGGCATCCTCACAAACTTTTTAAGGCAGCAAGCCCCCAGCTGCTTCTCCCTGAAACTCCACTACTGCAGGCATCGTGATGGGAAAGAGAAACCTCTCTCTCTCTCTCCCCCCCCCCCTCCGATTCCCAGCAGCACAAAAAGCCTTGAAAAAGACCCCCGCCCAGCTCTTGGGACTGGTGCAGGTCTCCTAGCCGGCTGAGATGCCTCTCAGCCGGCTAGGAGACTTGGGGCCAGCCGGAGCGCCTGCCACCCCACACTTATCCTCTTCCAGTCTTCCTTTTGCCTTCTCCTGGCTGACTAGGAGCAGGGGGGCGGGGCTTTGTCATGTGGCCCGGGACAAGTCGGCTGCAATTTTTCCGCTGCTTTGTGTGCTGCTGGGAATTGGAGGACAGCCACTGGCACACCTGGCGGGCCAGAAAAATGCCCTCGGGGGGGGGGCGCATGTGGCCCACGGGCCGTAGTTTGAGAACTCCTGGTTTACATCCTCGGTGAAGATGTACCCGGCTGCCATCTCCACCTTCCACTTAGGAAGAGACTCGGTGCCTGTTTTCTCCAGTCCAGCATCAAAAAGGTTTCTGAAGGGCTTGTACAATTTACACACACATGCCCAGTCAGACCTCCAGTCCTTCGATGGAGCTGGTCTCTAGTGTTACCCCAGTTTAGACATAAACCTTTTGAACCCTTGGTTACTTGTGATTTGTCTTTATTCTCTTACAAAACTGCATTTTTGGTAGCGATTAGTTCTGCAGGAGAGTGGGGGAGTTACGTGCACTAAGATGTGACCCCCCCCCCCTTTTCAAAGTTTCATAAGGTCAAGGTGGTGCTATGCCCAAGTATAACTTGCCTTCACTTAGAGTCCAGTGGCACACTTTGTTCTATTGCTTCAGACACAGCTGCCCGCTTAATCTTTCCTTCCAAAGGTCGTTTTAGAGTTCAGAGTTACATTACCAGTACTCTTACCAGAACCTCAGTCCACAGCAGAGCAAGCATTACACTCACTGGATGTGAGGGGAGCGTTACTATTTTATTTAGATCGTACATCTCCATTCAGAGGAGGCAACAGCCTGTTTGTCTGCATTAAAGGTCCTAGTAAAGGGATGTGTGTGTCAGCTCAGACATTTTCTAGGTGGGTCCCAAAAGCTGTTAGAATAATGTAGGACAGGGCAGAGGTAGACTGTCTTGTAAAAGCTCGCTCAACAAGGGCCCAGGAATTGTCTTCAGGATTTCGGTGCAGCACCGACGTACGAGAGGATCCGCAAGGCAGCAATTTGGGCCTCACTGTCCACATTCGTGAAGCATTTCTCAATCAACATGAATTCCAGGAAGGAAGTGGCTGTGGGGGGAAAGTGGTGCTACGGTTGTCATCTCGGTAAGCAGCCCATACCCACCTCCTTGGTGAGTGAGCTTACTATTCCCCCATGTTGGCCTGCGCAGAAGACACAAAGATGAAAACATGGTTGCACTTACCTGTAACTGATGTTCATCAAGTGTTTTCTGTGCAGGCAAATGGCTCTCCCTCTTCGCCCCTCTGTGGGCTGGCATGGTGATGCCCTGTTCTATGCTCCATCACATGACCAAATGGGCAGGGAAAGTCTCTAGCTCTGATGGAGGAGAGGGGGAACACTAAATGAAGGAGCTTTCTAGAAGCTTGTGGAGTTCTTTCCTTCTCCAGGAGGTCTGCACCAAAGCAGTCCCCATGTGTGCCTGCATGGAAGACGCCTAATGAATATCAGTTACAAGTAAGTCAACCGTGTTTTCTCTTGAGTATATGCTCAAGCGTTTGTTGAGAGTACAGAATCATATGAAAGTTGAGATCACAGCCTGATCAAAGAAAATTTATATACTCCTTTCTTCCCATCGGCCAGAAAAAGACTGAAGTCATCCTTTTGGCCTGGGGATAGTAGATATCCTGCTAAGGAATGATGTAGGTTGCTACACAGCTTTCCGGGATAGAGAATCTTTCTTCGAAGCAGGAACTAATTGTCTTTGGCAGCCAGAGAGAGACAGCAATTCCCTGCTTCAGCGGCCTGGGCCCTATTTGATTGAACTGAACAGTACAATTTTGTCTGGATCAGAGCTTTGGGAAGACACCGAGGGCAGTAGTTGGAAACTACAGGAATGAGAGAACAGAATAGCTGCAAACAGGCCCCGAGACAGAGCTTCATGGTAGCTCTGGGCCTAAGTTTTCACATGGGAAACTGGGAAATGAGGAATCAGCAACCATTAACACTGCAAGCAGCCTCCAGCCTCCACAAAGCTGCCAGGTGGCCTTTGGCTAGATTCCTTTTGCCCTAGCAACTTTAAATGTAGAAGTGTGGTAGACCTTAGGGTTGCCAGTTCTGAAATTCCTGGAGATTTGGGGGAGAAGCCTGGGGATGGTGGAATTTGGGGAAGGGAGGGATCTCAGCAGGAGATAATTCCATAGCATCCACCCTCCAAAGCAGCCATTTGCTCCAGGAATACTGATGTCTGTTGGTTGGAGATCAGGTGTGATTTCCGGAGAACTCCAGGTCTCACCTGGAGGCTGGCAACCTAGTGGGAATGGTGACAGTCTCTCCCCCCCTCCCATGAGCCACATGATCTTCCTGACAGTTGAGCTAATAAAGGTTAATAATTACATTAAAGAAGAGATGGAAGGATTGAATTCCCCTTCTGGTAACTCGGGGCTTGGGAGAATTCCCCTTCTTCTCCCATTCAAATATAACTCAGCCAGCATGACGCTGCCCTTGGCTTCTTTAAAGGAGGCATTCTAGGCAGGCAAATGCACATCATGGGCCCTTTACTTATGTTGCTCAATGTATGTATTAATAAAATCATTAAAACATTTGCGGTCAAAGGCCACAAATGTTTGAAGCACATCCTCTGCCAATACTATTTCTTTCTTACAACAGTAGGTGACAAACTACCATCAGTAGGTGACAGTTGGCTTCAAGGACTGCCACTCAAAAGGGGTCCCTGGCCACTGGCTGCATTCCCTCGCTGCATTGCCTCAGTCCCACCCACAGAGCTGCAGGCCACTGTCTGGGCCTCAGTCTGGAGGGAGTCAGCAAAGGGGACAGACTGGGTGCAGGGTCCACTCTTCTCTTTCGTCCACTGCTAGGTGGGTCTAACTGTCCCCTCAGTGGCCTGCTTCTGTCAGTGAAAAGACAATGGACTTTCAGCATAACCCCTCCCCTGCCCACTGCCCACTTTCCTGTCAGAATAAACTGAAAACGGCTCTCTCTCCTGCTTAGCTTAACCACAGCTGGCTGGCTAATGAGGTGGGCCAGTGACCATTAAACCATTCTCTTCAACCCCCTGCTGTGTGGCTGACTTCCCCCTAGGGTTGCCAATCTCCAAGTGAGACCTGGAGATCTCCCGCTGTTACAATTGATCTCCAGATAACAGAGATCAGTTCCCCTGGAGAAAATGGCTGCTTTGGAGGGTAGACACTATGGCATTATACCCTGCTAAGTCCTTCCACCCCCCCCCCCCCCAAAATGCCACCCTTCACAGGATCCATCCCCCAAATCTCCAGGTATTTCCCTAATGAGACCTGGCAACTTTCTCTTCAGTGCCTGTTGCTAGGCAACCAAGCCTGCTTCTCTGAAAGCCCCTTTCCACACCTATGTTGGGCTCTGGGAGAAAACTCACTGGGGCCAGCTGAACAGAATGCCATAGAGGCCATCCTCCAAATCAGTCATTTTCTCCAAGGGAGTGGGGAGGATCTGTTGTCTGGAGTTCAATTGTAATACCTGGTGATCTTCAGGCTCCACCTGGAGGTTGGCTACCCTAGGCATAGCAGTCAGTGCTTCAGAGCAGGATCTGCTAGACCCAGGTTCTTGCTGAGGGGGTGATTTCAGGCCAGTCACAGACTTTAAGCCTAACCTACCTCACAAGGTTGTTGTGCAAGTCAAAAAGGGGGAGAGGAGAATTATGTCAGCTGCTTCGGTCCCCATTGCAGAGAAAGACTACTTTTCCACCCGGGGAGTATGGTTGCCAATCTCCAGGTGAGGGCTGGAGACCACTCAGAATTACAAGTGCTTTCCAGATGGCAGAGATCAGTTCCCCTAGAGAAAACGGTGGACTCTGTGTCATTATACCCTGCTGAGATGGATGCCCTATCATAGCCAATGTGACAGCAGTCAGGTCTTCAGAGCACAGTCTAGGCTGGGGGGGGGGAATGGAAACTTGAAGAGTGAGGTTGATAATTGGACGGGAAGGAGATAGGGTTGCCAACTCCAGGTGGAAAATTCCTGGAGATTTGAGGGATGGAGCCTGGAGACCATGAGGTTGGAGGAGGGGGTGGGACCTCAGACAGGTACAGTGCCATAGACTTCAACCTACAAACCAGCCATTCCCTCATGAAGAACCATTGTTGCCAATCTCCAGGTGGGGGCTGGAGCTCACTTGGAATTACAACTGCTCTCTAGGAGGGAGGGGGAGGAGGGGGAAGCTGAAGCCAGGGGACAGATAATGATACATTGATGGTTGGCTAGGAGGAAGAAAGGGTTGCCAACCCCAGGTTGGGAAATTCCTGGAGATTTGAGGGGTGGACCCTGGAGAGGGTGAGGTTTCAGCAGGGGTGGGACCTCAGGCAGGTACAATGCCAGAGACTCCACCCTCCAAACCACCCATTCCCTCATGGGGAACCATTGTTGCCAATCTCCAGCGGAGGGATGGAGATCACACCGAATTACAACTGCTTTTCATATGGCAGAGATCTTCCCCTGAAGAAAATGGTGGACTCCGTGTCATTATACCCTGCTGAGGTTGCCACAGCAAAATGACGCTGAGTGCCCAAGGCTGGGATACTCTCCCAGAGCCTCTTTCTAGAGCCCTTTGTATTTATTTCCACAACAGGCCTTATTTCTAGTAGTAATAATAATAATAAATAAATAATAATAATAAATAAAACTTCAGTTGCTTATAGTTTGGATATTGTTTTTGCTTCCAAAGGGCTTTACTGCTGGCATTCAAAATAGGTTCTGGAGTTAAACACACACCCCCCATCAGAATTCTCAACTCTTTCCTGATTTTGCCTTCCCAATTTGTATTAAATGTTGGTTGCCAGGGTGCTTTAAATGGAAGAAACAGAGGAAGCATGTCCTTTTAGTCTGGTCCTTGAGGACTGGATTGTGCTGGAGAAATACTGCACATCCCTAGGCACTAAAATCCCTGCTTCCAAGGACCTGGGTGACCAAGCGCTTGGGTTCTGGCCAGCCTTGCTTTTAGTGTATTAATACAAAAAGGGCCTTGGCTTACACTGGCATAACTATTTTTTCCCCTCTTCCTGGGTTTCTGCCAAGTTTCCTTTTTAATACCATGCCAGAATGCACTTATTAAACCCATTCTGATAAAAATTCATTTGGTGACGCTTTGAAAGGTGTGATTGAAAGGATGCAGTTTCATTTTATGAATGAACAGAGCCATCTCGAAGTCCTCTGTGAAAGTTCTGCACCAGTGACAGAATGCTGCCTGTTGGCTTTCAGTTCTGTGTAGCCTGGCGCTCCATCCTTCAGCATTCCTTGGCTTTCAAGCATACTACATTTTACTAGAGCTACAAGCTTCAGGGGGTAGGTGAATCTACTACAGTTCTGGAGCCAATTTTAATTGACGGATTAAAGCACACTTGCCTATTTTTTTTAAAATGAAATCCTTTGCTTCTCATTTTTGTTTATTCAGTTACAATCTCTCTGACCAGGATTGCAAATTCCAGGCAGGAGATTCAGGGGGAGGGTGGGGTTTGGGGAGGGGAGGGACCTCCGTGGGGTATAATGCCCCTGAATGCGCCCTCCAAAGCAGCCATTTTCTCCAGGGGAACTGGTCTCTGTAGGCTGGAGATCAGCTGTAATTCTGGAAGATTTCCCTGCCCTATCTCATAGAATCATAGAGTTGGAAGGGATCTCCAGGGTCATCTAGTCCAGCCTCCTGCACAATGCAGGAAATTCACACATACCTCCCCTGCCCCCCACACACAGTGACCCCAGTTCCACGTCCAGAAGCTGACAAAAAAAACCTCCAAGATCTCCTGCCAAACTGGCCGGGAGAAAAATGGCTTCCTGACCCCAAAGTGGTGATCAGCATTTCCCTGGGCATGTAAGAAAGGGCCACAAGAACTAAGCACTGAGGCAACCCTTCCTGCCCTCCCTCTCATGATCTGCCTAAGTTCACAGAGTCAGCATTGCTGTCAGATGGCCATCTAGCCTCTGTTTGAAAAACTCCCAAGAAGGGGAGCCTGCCACCTCCCGAGGAAGCCTGTTCCACTGAGGAACTGTTCTAACTGTCAGGAAGTTCTCCTTAATATTTAGCTGAAAACTCTTCTGATTCAATTTCAACCCGCTGGTTCTGGTCTGACCTTCTGGGACAACAGAAAACAACTCCTCCCCATCCTCTATATGACAGCCCTTCAAGTACTTGAAGATGGTGATCATATCACCTCTCAGTCATCTCCTCTCCCAGGCTGAACATACCCAGCTCCTTCAACCTTTCCTCATAGGGCTTGGTCTCCAGACCCCTCACCATCTTCATTGCCCTCCTCTGGACACGTTCTAGCTTGTCTCTGACCTTCCCAAAGTATCTCAAAAAGGTGTGTTGCTGGACGGCCCCACATTTTGCCCCCTATAGAAAGAAAGAACTTTTGAATGGTTTTGGATTAGGGTATCTAAAGGACCTCCATCTCCCATATGAACCTGCCCGCTTGCTGAGATCATCAACAGAGGCCATTCTTTAGTCACCCTTGCCTGTAGAGGTTCGGCAGGTAACTGTTCAAGATTGGGGCTACATCCTGGTCATACAAGTCCCTCCCCAAGGATTTTTATCTGGTTTTATCTTTGGTATCTTTCAGGCAGTTGGCAAACTCTGCCCTGTTTGCCTGGCTTTTGCTGGTTAGTTCTTATAATCCGCAACTGTTTGAACTATTTGTAGTGGCACTTTCACCTGGTTTACTTCTATGGGCTATGTTTTGGGTTTGTGTATTTCCTCGACTGTGTGACTGAACAACAACTTTTCCTCGCAAACTAATGTTGTTGCTTTCATTGCTCTAACTCCTTTCCAATTTGTTAGTTGATACTTTTATTGCTTTTGTGTCTTTTGAATCCATTAAGCTGTCTAAAGGTTGTGTAGGAGTCCAAGAGTGAGTTTTTTGTTTTTTTTAAATGGACTCACTGTAAGTGGCAGGCAGGAATAATTCAACCGAGACCTTACTTTTAGAAATGTGCGATGCAAATTGATTATAACATCACAAGCATGGACAGAGAACACGAACACTCCAGGATACAGCAGATTAACCTAGAGGGAATTGTCATAGGAGTGGGTTCTTGTTCCCAAATGCTGAATTATCTCCTACTACTCTGCATAGTAAAGTTTGAAGCCTTCCTCCTGCCACAGGAGCCGTTCCCTCAACTTTGGAGGAAGACTTTACACAATGTTACCATTGCCCTGGTCCAACAAAACATGTGTGCATGTAAACATTTTTTTTCTTAAGTTTCAAAACCTGAGTAACCAGTATGTTTGCATATCTATTTATTTATTTATTCAATTTCTTTCCCACCCTCCCCACTAAAACAGGCTCAGGGCGGTTTACATAAAAAAGTTAAAATACATGAAACAAAACAATTATAAAACCAATCCATAAAGTGCTAGTAACAATAACCATATTGCATTGCGATGGCGGAGCATAGTAACAGATCAACCATAATGGGATATAGTCAGCGCTGATGTTAGAGTTTGTAATGATTTCAAGTCATATGTGTGTGTTTCTTTAAAATGGTTGGTAAGTGTCTGAAGAACAAGGGGGTGAAAGAGGAAGATGAGGGAGTGAGGTGATTGGTTGGTGACTGGGAGTATGTGGGTGGAGCTAGGAAGAAGTGGGGGCGAGAGAGAAGACAGAGGGTTCAGTCTGGAGTTTGAAGCCTGAGGTTTGAAGTCAGAAGTCAACAGCTGTCAGTTGTAGTCAATCTACACAGAGTCTGAGAAGTAGTCTTCTAATTAGAATCATATAGAAGTGCTGTGAAAGGCACTAAGATTCCAAAGGAGGAAGAAAAGTACTTCAGGGCGGCATATTAGGCAAAATCTAATATTGTCAGAGTATTTTAAGAGTGTGGGGGAAAATGCTGACAGAGACCTGAGTAAAAAGGGAAAGATTTTACTGAGCAACTGAATGAAACATCTTGCAACCAATACGCTTCTTTTACCAATAAAGTTTCATCTTGTTTATTGTGAGCCCAGAGTCTCATCCTCAGAACCACATAGTCCAATGACGGAGCCTTAGAGCTCGGGCACAATACTGTGGGAAAGGTTAATTAAAGACTGGAATTAAATTCCTGGCGGCAGCATTACATACATTGAGGGAGAGAAAGAAACAACAAGAAATTTCAAACTACATCACACCTATACCACACAAAATAAGAGAGAGGTACTGTCACAGAGCTATTACCTCAGTCCCTGTGTGATGGCAGGGCACAGGCTGCCATTGGTGATTTCAGGGGACGGGGCCTTGTCCAGTATTCAGTTATTAGGCGGCTCCTTGATTGACAGCCTGGTGGAAGAGCTCCGTCTTGCAGGCCCTGCGGAACTGTAGGAGGTCCCGCAGGGCCCTAATGTCTTCTGGGAGCTCGTTCCACCACTGCGGAGCTGCCACTGAGAAGGCCCTGGCCATGGCCAGCCTGGCATCTTTGGGATATCACTGATCATTTGTTTGGCAGAGGAGGGAACAGAGCCCATCCGTTCCATGATTAGCGCTCATGTTGTTGTGGATGTCTGAAGCCAGAATTCTTAACAGCTTGGAGAAAAGTATTGCAGCATCTGATGTGCCAGGGCAAATGTGGGCTGAAAATCAATAAATTCTAGGTGCTATTAAAATTACACTGTTATCGATGGTGTTAAAGTCACCAAGCCCTGTCCATAACAAACTTCTTCCAAGAATTGGTGGTTATGAAATTCAAAAATACCAATACCTGATAGCCTCTAGTACCTTCACTGGCAATTTGGCTTTAAACTATGCTTCCCGGAGCAGTGATATTTAATAGGTAATGATTATTATTTTAGTTACTATCACAGCATCTCCGTAAGAGCCAGGAAAGGGATGTACACTTGATTACAAAGCAGTGCCGTTAGTTAAAAACACACATTTGTCATATTCAGACGTGATTCTTCTCGAGGTAACCTGTGTTTATGAACATGCCAGTTTTATGCATATACTCTTATACTATATTAGAAAGCTGGAAGGTGGTCTGATATAGGATTAGGAGTCTTAACAGTCTTTTTGGTTAGTTCAGGAAACAATTAATAGTAGAGACTTGGCCTGGGTTCTTTTACCTTCCCCATCTCTGAGCCCTGCATGTGATGTGCTCCGAGAAAATCGCATGGAAGTAGAAGGTGTTCCTGCTTGCAGTCACAGACTATTGAAGGGGATCAGTATTTAAAGGTTCAAGGGCTGGAGGTGGGGGGGCATCCAGTGAGAGCACAATAGTGTGAAGAGGAGTCTGGCTGTTGGGGAGTCTGAACCATCAAAAAAGAATGTAGTGGGAGTGTTGAGTAAGCAGAGGAGTGCTGGCCTTGAACCCACGGCATAAGGTTCCTGCTCAGCCATGATGCTCAGTGGGTGACCTCGAGCCACAGGTCACCTTGAGCTGTAGCCTTATCTGGACCACTAGGCACTAAGAAGGATACTGACAAATCAGAGCATGCCTGGAGGAAAGGAATCAGGAGCTGAGGTCCATCAGTGGCCATTAGCCAAAAGGTATAGATAGGAACTCTCGGTCTGGGGCAAGTGATGCTCTGTATTCTTGGTGCTTGGGGGGGGGGGGGCAACAGTGGGAGGGCTTCTAGTGTCCTGGCCCCACTGCTGGACCTCCTGAGGGCACTTGGTATTTTTGGCCACTGTGTGACAGAATGTTGGACTGAATGGGCTACTGGCCTGATCCAACATTGGCTTCTCTTATGTTCTTATGATGGTAAGGGGTGTGGAAACCAAGCCCTAATCCAGTGGAAAGAGCTAGACACATTTCGCCGGGTGAAGAGAACGCTGAAGGGGAACGTGATTGCTGTCCGCGAAGATCTGCAGGGCTGGACGTTGGAACAGGCTCATTCTCTCTTGTTCACGAAAGCAGGTCTAGAAATAATAGGTGGCAATCACAAGGTAGTCGATTTTGGCCCAATAATAGGAGAGATCTTTCTTACAGTAAGAACTCTTCACAGGGTTGGGTCGCATAACCAGTAGATAGGTTTGCCAGCCTCTTGGAATGACAACTGATCTCAAGGCTAGAGAGATCCGTTCCCTTGGAGGAAATGGCAACTCTGGAGGGTTGTCTCACTGGCATTATGCCGTACTGAGGTCTACCTCCCCAGGCTCCACCCCCAAATCTCCAGGAATTTCCTAGCCTACAGTTGGCAACCCCGCTAACAGGCAAAGGATATTTTAACTGCACGAGGCTTAGCCCGAATCAGTTCCGTTTCCAGTACTTAAAAACGCACCAGTTCTGTTCCCATATCCCTGAAGCTGCAACATCTCTCCCCCCCCCCACCGCAAACAGGCTGTAAAAAATTAATGAGAGAAAGCAGCAAATTAAGAACACATCTTTATTTATAGCACCACACAGCGGGACTTTAAAAACCCAGATATTTTTTGCCGGCGTCTTTTATGACCTGGTGAGGGAGGGCTGCCTTATGCCTTGAATGTCCACGTCCAGCCTTCCCCTCTGGTCAGTCTGTTTCCACGGCCCTGCTATAATCCAAACTGTCATGCCAGCTGTTGTGATAATATAACCAAGTTGGACATTGTTTCGGGCACGTTTCCGAGACCCAGCACTGGGCAATTTAGGGAGCTCATGCAGGGGAAACGGCATCTTGACGAAAGCCGTCTTTCGGCAAAAAATTGGCTGGAGGCGTGTGACGGGTTCACTTCGCGTTGGGATGCAGTCAGTGGGACAAACTATTTTTACTCCATCGCAGAAAGCACAGCTCAATCCCGCCACATCGCATAAAAGGATCCTGAAGGGCAGCCGGACCGCGGCCAGTATGTTTGGTGGCTGCTTGGCTCCCTTGTAAGCAATGCTCCCTGCTTGAGGCAGGAGGGAGCAGAGAGAGAAAGCAACATTAACTTTAAAGGAGCGAGTTTGGTGTAGTGGTTAAGTGCGCGGACTCTAATCTGGGAGAACCGGGTTTGATTCCCCACTCCTCCACTTGCACCTGGCTGGATGACCTTGGGCAAGCCATAGCTCTGTACCAGCTGTTCCCTCAAGGACAGCTTGGGAAAGAGTTCTCTCAGCCCCACCTACCTCACAGGGTGTCTGTTGTGGGGAGGGGAAGGGAAAGGAGTTTGTAAACCGCTCTGAGACTCTATGTGAGTGAAGGGCGGGGTATAAATCTAATCTCTTCTTCTTCTTCTTCTTTAAATACATTCTCAAAGCCCCCCCCCCCCCCCAGCCTACAAATATCATTGGAAAAATAATTATCATTATCAATATCTGGCTTTACCCCTTTTGTTTTATTTTTGGCAGTCTCATTTAATGGTAATAAAAAGCAAATATGCATATTTTCCAACAAAAACATGTCTGTACTATTTGTTCATGTCGTGCGGCTCTCAAACATCTGACATTTGTTCTGTGTGGCTCTTACATTAAACAAGTTTGGCCAGCCCCTGCCGTAGAGTCCACTATCCAAAGTTGGGTTGCCAGCCTCCAGGTGGGGCCTGGAGAGCTCCCACTTTTAGAACTGATCTCCAGCTGACAGAGATCAGCTCCCCTGGAGAAAATGGCTACTTTGAAGGGAGGGGGCTTTATGGCATTGTACAGTGCTGAGGTCCCTCCCCTCCCCAAACCCCACCCTCTCCCGAATCCACCCCCAAAGTCTCCAGGTATTTTCCAATGCAGAGCTGGTAACCCTAACTCAAAGCTGCCGTTTCATCCAGGGGAACTGATCTCTATAGACTGGGAATCAGTTATACTTCCAGGAAACCTCCAGACCTCAACCTCGAGGTTGGTTACCCTATTGAGTCCCCACAGGGAATGTGGCTGCTGCATATCTAGAGGAAGACTGTCTTTGGCTCTGTTCCACCTGCTATCTGAAATATTCCGGGCCGGAAGAGGCCTCAATAGTGCCGAGACTACAGAATAGGAGCAAGACAGCCATTTGATGGAAAGCCCAAATTTTCAAACAAAAACACTTTTGCAGAGGCTTTCTCTAAATCACAACCATTCCCTGAGAAGCAATAGCTAAAGTACTGCCTTGGATAATGATGTGAGTTTCCCCCAAAGAGGTTACATGGGTGCCAGTCTCCAGCACTGCTTTCCTTCCCTTTCATTTTGAAAAGTGCAATATCTGCTTCGAGAATGGTCAGCGGAGGGGCCTCTGTTGAAACTTCCTATCTGCATTTATAGCACTCCTCACAGGCCAGCGGTGATAAGCGGAGCTGCTTTTTTCCATACGGCCTTGCAGACCTACATCGCATTTGATGCTATGAACCCAAATCCCTGCAAGGGCTTTGACGCGCGGCCTGGTGTCCTTCCATTAACGCAGCCCATCTCGAGGAGCTATCATTTGATCAGCTGCGGTTTCACTTAAGAAGAGCTCACCCCTACAGTTTCATTCCTAAATCTGATGTCTCTTCTTTGTGGCACTGGTAATACTGTTTCTCAGCTCGCTCCCTCCTTGAAGAATCGTCAGTTTCAAGCGGCAGGGAAACTTGAACAGGGTGCATTCTCTTTTGAGACAGGAATACTGGGGACTTAAACGGTGCAGGGGTTTTTTTTTGTGGGGGATAGTTTTAGTTTTGAAAATTAAAACTGGCTTCGTTTTAGTTTCCACTCTTTTTCTTCCCATGTAGGAACACGGCTGCACCCCATGACCACCTCCTTTTCCTCTGCTGCCCACCTCACTTACTGTACTAGCAGGGGTGGCTGATGCTAGCTAGGCAAAGACTCATTGGTCCTTTCTGCACTCGACCTTAAATCCAGGTTCAACCCCGTCCCCGAATTTACATTCTACGCTACACTCGAGTTCACCCCTGTAATTATCTCGGGGTATTTTTTGTTTCCACATTACACTGAGGTCACCCCAGTTTTGCCCCACACTTGTCCCAGGATAAACTGATGCTGCTATAGCCAGGGATAAATGCAAGGGATTGTGTCATGAGCTGAACTCTGATAAAACCAGGGATGAGATCCAAGTGCAGAAAGGACCATTGTGGCAAAGGCTGGCTGGGTGGGGAGGCACCAGAAGTGGGCAAGGGAAGAAACTGGGGTTGCCAGCCCTGGTTTGGGGAATTCATGGAGATTTGGGGGTGAAACCTGGGGAAGGGCAGGGTTTGGGGAGGGGAGGGACCTCGGCAGGGTATAATGCCACTCTGCAAAGCAGCTGTTGTTGCCAGAGGGCTTGATCTTTGGAGATCAGCTTCCATGCCAGGATATCTCCAGGTGCCACTTGGAGGCGGGCAACTCTAGCAGAAACAGATCATGCCTTCCCTGGCATCTTGGATGTTGTTTTCATTACATCTGAGACACTGTGCCTTGGGGTGCAGTGGGGAGACATTGCCTTTAAATAAAGTAGAGAAAGATAGTGGGGTGGCGAGAACCAAGGCAATGAATGAATGAATGAATGAATGAATGGCATTCATTGGTTTTCCTTTTTGTTACATAATGAGCCAGCCTTGGCTGGGAGGGCGGGTATACATTTGAAAATAAATAATAACATTAAAAATTAAAAAAATGAGGATTTTTAGGTTAATCTAAAAATGCATTTAGTACAGACTGTGCCTCTCAACTGGCGATATAACTACGTTTTTGTAATCTCTGCTTACTTACAAATGCACTCCAACGGGGCAGATCTTTTAACGGTGTGTGAATAAACGAGAATGCTAGATTTAATGTCTTTTTAAACATAGCAGTGTCGATAAATTACATTTCACTTCAAATGTGCAAAGAGGAGCTCTGTAGTCTTACTCTGTTGTTACTGTTTCCACTTGCATATGTAAAACTGAGGCTGAGAAATTGTGACTTCATGCCCGAGGTTGCCGTTCAGGGCAGAGCAAACTGTATGTCATCCATTGCCATATGTGCTCAAATCAATCTTCAGTGAGAAGATGCTTCTCCTGTGTTTGGGACATGCTGAGGGAGAAACCAGTGAATCTTAGGCTGTGGTCACACAGCGAGCTTATCCCGATTTGTTCCTGCTATAGATTTGATTGGGAATATTTTATTTCAGGTAGGGATGACCACACATCCCTCCCTGAACCGCAAGCATTGCATGATGAGGCTCTGGGCACCATCTAGATAGCTGCACCACCACTTGGGCGGCATGGCACATTTTTTTTTAAAATTGCTTTGTGCATGCACATATGCACACAGGCGAATTACCCCCCCCACACACACACACACCTGGACTTGCCGTACTCCCTTGTTTTTACAGACCCCCCTCCCCTCGAACAGTGATCAAAATGAACCAGCAACGTACTACCAAGCGCTGGAGTCTCTATATGCACTTGAACGTTTAAACATTGAATTTATTCAGCGCAGGATTGCTCATGCACACAAAGGTGGAAGCTGGGGGGAGGGGGGGCTCATCGCATGAAGGATGGTCTGATGACCTAATTGCAATCATTGCGAAAGATTCCTGTCCACATCAGCAAAACCGTGGATTTAAAGTGCAAATACCCGGAAAGTACTTTATTTTCCCGGGGTCGGAAAACTCACTAGGGAACAGGGAGGATTGCGCAAGTGAGCCCACTTCACTGTGGGAGGCCGAGTCGGCTGACTGATCAGCAGTTTTAAGTGCAAGAGAAGTGAACAGTGGTGAAACCCAATCAAAATGACCGGGTGACCACAGCCTTAGTTTGCCCTAGCAGGATTGTGATACTTTGCTCTGTTTCTTTGAAGTCAGGACTACAAGGTGCAATAAACATAGTGCTGCTGCTGAAAATGGCAGTCCTGAGTTTTCTCTCCCTCTTTTTTCCATAATGTAGAGTAAAAAAATATATTTTCAGGCTGTGTAGTTCTCTGTCTCTTGTTCATATTATTGGCTGCTACTGGTGTGGGAAGGGAACATGCACCAAATCTTAATGTCAAGACATGAATAAGTTCCTTTTAAAAAAGTAATTTTATGGAGCTGGAGAGCTCAATGTGGGACTGCTGAGTTTGGTGGCAGCCCTGTAGGGAAAACTACTCTGTAGTTTCAGGTGGGCAGCCATGTTGGTCTGAAGCAACAGAACAAAGATCCAGTCCGGTGGCACCTTTAAGATCAACAAAGTTTAATTCTGGGTCTAAGGTTCCGTGTCAGTCTCCAGAATTGCTTTCCTTCCCCTTCATTTTGAAAAGTGCGATATCTGCTTCAAGAACGGTCAGTGGAGGGGCCATGCACATGAGAGGTTATACCCAGAATTAAACCTTGTTGGTCTTAAAGATGCCACCGGACTCAGACTTTTCCCTACACTGTAGTGTACATGTCCCGCATAAAATGATGTTTTTCGATTATTCCTATATGAGAAGAATTTCGGATAACTTATATGTGCATGGGGCTTGAATGAATACCATTTCCTTAATGCTATGTAGCATAGATGCATTGCCAAAAAGATAATACTGTGATAAAGGAGTGCTGTACTGTTTGTCGAAGTTGTCTTCTATATTATGAAAAACTGATAAACAGCCACTGCCAAGCTGGATCCAATCTGAATCCATCACTCTGAATGGTGCCCGTAAAAAATGTTGAAACAGCACAGAAATACTTGTTCCTAAATACTTTAGTGGTATTTCATCTGTGGAGGGGTTTTAAAGTATATATTTATTTATTGCAACACTTGTGAATTATTTTTACTTTTTTTGCAAAATGGAAATTCGTGTTAGAAATAATTTTTTTGTCTAACTTGCTGCTTCGTTTCGGGATCTTTTTGAGGGGAGCTAGTGTAGCATAACGGCTGAGAGAATGAGCTGGGGGTTGGAGGGTTCAAATCTTACCTCTGCCACAAACTCTTGCAGTGCAAGAAGAAAAGAAGAAAAGACTGGATTTATACCCTGCCCTTCACTCGGAATCTCAGAGCGGCTTACCAACTCCTTTCCCTTCCCCTCCCCTCCCCACAACAGACACCCTGTGAGGTAGGTGGGGCTGAGAGAGCACTGACAGAAACTGCTCTTTTCATGGACAGCTCTAACAGAGCTATGACTTGCCCAAGGTCATCCAGCAGGTACAAATGGAGGAGTGGGGAATCAAACCCAGTTCTCCCAGATTAGAGTCCGTGTGCTTAACCACTACACCAAACTGGCTCTCACATTTTCGTGCCTTCCACTCTCCACCTCCAGTCTGCAAGATGGGGCTAATAATACTGACCCGCTTCACAGGGTTATTAGACAGGGCTCATTTCGTAGCAGGAGCTCCTTTGCATATTAGGCCACACACCCCTGATGCAGCCAATCCTCCAAGAGCTTACAGTAGCCCCTGTAAGAAGAGCTCTGTAAGCTCTTGGAGGATTGGCTACATTAGGGGTGTGTGGCCTAATATGCAAAGGAGCTCCTGCTACGAAATGAGCCCTGTTATTAGAAGGGTTACTGACATAACCTCTGTGGCATTCTGTGTGCCATAGAAGAAGGGAGGACACTCCGATTTGCATTGAAGGAGCTGATAGTCGGATCAGTAGGCCTTGCAAACCACTCTGTGTAAACAAAGTGCACTAGTGGAAGAAGGTGAATCAAAAATATTGTATTGTAAAATGAAAACTGGAAACAGCACCTGAAACCGCAATATGAAAAAAAAAAATTGACAAGCAATCAATTGAGAACAATATTCAGTGTACCATTACACTTCTGTGTAAATTTACTGTGTGTTTAAGGTAAAGGTTTCCCTTGCTCGAAAGTCAGTTGAATCCAATTCTAGGGGGTGGTGCTCATCTCCATTTCCAAGCTGAAGAGCCAGCGCTGTCCAGAGACTTTTCTGTGGTCAGGTAGCCGGCATGACCAGGCACTGAGGTACACTGTTACCTTCCCACCGAAGTGGTACCTATTTATCTACTTACAATTTCTTGCTTTCGAACTGCTAGGATGGCAGGAGCTGGGGCCAGAGACGGAAGCTCACTCCATCATGCAGCACTCGGGTCTCGAACTGCCGAGCTACCGACCTCCCAAACTACCGACCTCAGTTTTAACCACTGAGCCACCACAGCCCTGTGTGTTTACTTCTGTGTAAAGATGCAGAACAAAGCAGATATGTGTAGATTAATAATGCATCAGAATGGAGTTAACATACAGGACCAGGGTTGCTAGGTCTTACCTGGCTGCCAGTGGGGGGCTCCCTCTTTGCGCAAAGTGTGTGCACCACGATGATGTCACCTGGAAGTGATGTCATCACACGGGTCATGTTGCAGCGGGTGCTCTATTGTTTGAGGGAAAACTCTATGGTGGCCAAAGTATTTGAGCTTCAGCTTCACTGTTTGGCCTTCCAGGGAACAGTCAGGGTTGATTGACTGATTTGACCTCCTTGCAGTCCAAGAGTCTCCTCCAGCACCATAATTCAAACACAGCTATTCTTCGGCGCTTGGCCTTTCTTATGGTCCAGCTCTCGCAGCCATACATTACTACTGGGAATACCATTGCTTTGACCATATGGACTTTTGTTGGCAGGGTGATGTCTCCACTTTTTGTTATACTGTCTAGGTTTGCCATCGCTTTTCTTCCAAGGAGCGGGCGTCTTTTAATTTCATGGCTGCAGTCACCGTCTGCAGTGATCTTGGATCCCAGGAACGTGAAGTCTGTCACTGCTTCTACGACTTCCCCTTCTATTTGCCAAGGAGTGATGGGGCCGAATGCCATGATCTTAGTTTTTTTTGATGTTGAGTTTCAAGCCAACTTTTGCGCTCTCCTCTTTTACCGATAGTAAGAGGCTCTTGAGGTCCTCTTCACTTTCAGCTATTAGAGTGGTATCATCTGCATATCTGAGGTTATTGATGTTTTTCCCAGCAATCTTAATTTTGGCTTGTGATTCATCCTGGCTGGCATTTCGCATGATGTAATCTGCATATAAATTAAATAAGCAGGGTGACAATATACACCCTTGCCGTACTCCTTTTCCTATGCTAAACCAATCAGTTGTTCCATATCCGGTCCTGTCGCTTCTTGACCCTTTTACAGGTTTCTCAAGAGACATGTGAGGTGGTCTGGTACTCCCATCTCTTTGAGAACTTGCCATAGTTTGTTGTGATCCACACAATCAAAGGCTTTAGCCTAGTCAACTTTGCATTACACTGGAGAAGAACCCCGTAAGATGTTTTTAAATGGCAAGAACTGAGAGATATGGTACAAGTTTAGCAAGGCCTCATCGTAGGTCCTTTCCACGCTAGACCTTAAATCCTGGTTCAACCCTGTCCCCGAACTTACATTCTATACTACACGCGAGTTCACTCCTGTAATTATCTCGGGGTATTTTTGAGTCTTTTGTAGGTTCTATCCCTTCAGGTTGTGTATGCATTTTGTGGAGTGGCTTGGTATTTTTGAAGGCTCTAGGGAAGCTGATCTCTGACCTTATCTTTTCCATGTAGAATGAGAAGTTCCTTGTTATGTAGAAAACTAGCAAAGAAATATTTAAAACTGCAGCCCCACACCTGCTGTCTGTCCAGAATGGACTGCCGTTGTACTGAACAAATAGATCATGTAGATTTGATGGCTGTGATTCCACATACCCAATTCCATTTTTGTGTAGCACAGTCAACTTAATTTTCTTCATTTATACCCCACCTTTATCCCCAATGGGGATCTAGAAGGGTTCACATCATTCTCCTCTCCTCAATTGTATCCTCACAACAACCTTTTAAGGTAGGTTAGGCTAAGAGCTTGCGACTGCCCCACTGTCAGTCTGTGGCAGACTGAGGATTAGGGTTGCCAGGTCTGGAGTGGAGTGGCTTGGTATTTTTGAAGGCTCCTTTCCTAGGGGGTACCGGGTCTGGGGTGGAAAATACCTGAAGACTTTGAGGGTGGATCCAGGAGAGGGTGGGGTTTGGGGAGGGGAGGGGCCTCAGCATGGTACAATGCCATAGAATCCACCCTCCAAAGCAGCCATTTTCTCCAGGGAAGCTGATCTCTGTCAGCTGGAGGTCAGTTGTAAAAATGGGAGATCTCCAGGTCCCACCTGGAGGCTGGCAACCCTGTTGATGATTTTAACCTGGGCCTCCCCGATCCTAGTTGGACACTTAACCACTTCAGCGTGCTGGCTGTGAAGATCCATTAACAGTACACAGTTATTGGTCCATAGCTCTGTAACTAGGTATGACAAACACAGGTGCTGTTGCTTGGGATGTCTGAGATGGATGTCCTAAAGGAGCTTTCCGGATTCCCTCCTGGTGCTTCCTGGAAACAGTTAATTGAGCTGCCCCTTTGAAATGAAATCTCTGCTGCAGTGGAGAGGGGGATAAGGGTTTTTAGCAGAAGCCAAATTCTGAGGGAGAGGCAAAGGCTGGCATCTTTGCTGCAGTTCCTCTCTAGCTGCTCCTGCTGGGCAGAGCAAACAATTGCTTCTACATCTGGAGCTTTCAGATAGATCTAGCCAGCTGGCAGGGAAATGACTCTTCATGAGCTGAATGACCCTGTTCCCCCTGGAGACTGAATGTGCAGGCTGCATCTGCTGACCTGGTGAACAAGGGGCGCACTGTGACTCTCCTCCCAAGCATGCAACGCTCTTGGCTTCGGACACCGGGAAGGCTTCGGCGGCACCGCGGTGCCAAAAGTATCAGTGCAAAGCCCTGACTTTCAAGACAGACAGATGTCGGATGCTGGCTGAAGGAAGGGACATAATTTTTAGAGGGCATATCTTTGAGTCTCGACTATACAAAGTAGGCTGTGGAGGGCCCTCCAGAACAGATCCATTTTATGTTTGGCCCAAACTCTAGATGGGTCTGAGCCTGGTCCTAAAAAAAAGAACCAGGCTCTGATACCCAACTGTCTTGTTTATGGCCCCCAGGGGTCCGTTGGAGCTGGAGCGCACAGGAGCGCAGCTCCAGGAGTGAGAAGCCCAGGGGCGGACACATGACCAAGCCCCGCCCCCTCCTCGGCTTCCCCGAGCAGTGCAGAGGCGCAGCGCCCCGGAGAAAGCCCTGCTAGGGTCTTTATTGTTTTTAATGTTTTGTTTGATAATTTTATCATTGTTCCTTTTATGACTGTGTGCTTCTTTTCCAGAGACTTGCTCAAGGTGGCATATAAATTTTCTAAGTATACCATTTTTTATCTGGGCACATAAGTACTGGAGAAATTTCATCAACATTTCAGCAGCTTCCACCCCGTCAGTTTGGTGTAGTGGTCAGGAGTTGGACTCTAATCTGGGAGAACCGGGTTTGATTCCCCACTCCTCCACATGCAGCTGCTGGTGTGACCTTGGGCCAGTCACAAGTTCTCTCAGAGCTGTTCTCTCATGAGCCGTTCTCAAAAGACCTCTCTCAGCCCCACCTACCTCACAGGGTGTCTTGTTGTGGGGAGGGGAAGGGAAAGGGATGGGTGGTGCACGTGTCCTGGGTATCTCAAGTCTACTTGAAACCTGGTGGTTTCAAGGGAGCAGGAAGAGAATGAGGGTGTGTTCTTTACGCTTATTTTTATTGCACCAAGTATTGGATGGGGAAGGGAATGGAGGAAGAGCAGGTCAGTTTCACTCACCTGTGGAGGGGAGCCTGAGGGGTGGGTGTTGCCTTCTGACACACTTCCGGTATGTTAGGGGTGTGTGTGGCATATGCAAAGGAGTTATGCAAATGAGTTATGCTAATGAGCTCCTGCCCCTCTTGTTCTACAAAATGACCCCGATGGTCCCCCATCATGATCAGCCAACAAAGGCGAGGCCTGTTGTTTAATTAGCCTTTCCCCTGTTTACTTCTCAGTGTCGGTGTGCAATTTTCAATGCATTTATTTAAATCCCACTTGGGACTCCCCATTTGGGACTCAAAGCTACTTAGAACATCATTCTCCTCTCTTCCATTTTCTCACAACAGCCCTGTGAGGTAGTTTGGGCTAAGAGTGTGTGTGACTGGCCCAAGGTCACCCAGCAAGCTTCCATGGTAGGGGTGGGGAATCAAACCTGGGTCTTCCAGGACCCTAGTATGACACTCTTTCCACTGCACCACGCCAGTCCTCAATGTGAGCTGTGGTCCTGATTCTAATCAGGCATCGCACATGCAGGAGTGGAGAACCCACAACTCATGTATGATTGTGTCACCTCTAAGAGAGGGTGGGGATCCCAGACCCGAACTGTGTGTTCCTGCAATGTGTCAAGTGGATAAATTGGACTTCATTCTGAATCCAGCTGGGATGTGGGGTGGTCTCCATCCAGCTTTACTTAAGAGAGCATCCTCGGTAGATCTTGGAGATGAATAGGAAACACAGTGTAAACTCACAATACTTTAATTCTTCCCTTGTAAAAAACGGTATCTGTATTCATAACCCCTCTTGGATTTCTTGTTGCTATCCCTAGGCTTTGTTTGGCTATTGATTTTCCGGGTTGTTATAACATTAAGGCTTATTTGGATAATGATTTTTTGTTGCTTTCAAAGTTTAGCTTCTCAACTCATTCAGAAATGCAGTGGGTTCCTTGGTCTTGGTAATGACTTCTGTAATTCTGTCTAAAGTGTTTGCTGGCAAACAGAGGGGTTTAGGTATTCATGGCTGGTAGTCCTCACCTCCGTCATAGCGATACCTCATTTTATTCACCATTGGTTGCATTAGTATTCAGGAGTAGAGAGTGACTTTGGTGGAAACTTCCTAAATATTTATGGAAATCTGCTAGGGTCAGAGATACAAGGGCAGCAAATGAAATTAAAAAGATCTATACCATGAAAGCAAACTAGCATCAATCATGCTTTGGGAAATTGAAATGCTGCTTAGGATTTTTAAAAAAAGTTTTATAGACATGAGTCAAATGTGTTGATCCGTAGCTTCACTTTATTATGTTCATTAGATGTTCCTTCATTCTGAGGCCCCAGTGGTGGACCTCCTGATGGCACCTGGGTTTTGGCCACAGCGTGACACAGAGTGTTGGACTGGATGGACCGTTGGCCTGATCCAACATGACTTTTCTTATGTTCTTATGAGTATGAAGAGGCGTTATGATCGGCAGATGTTTTGTAACCAGGAATGCTAAGAAGTTTGACATGAACAAGTTTGAGGGAGGGCAGGAAGGGTTGCCTCGGTGCTTAGTTCTTGTGGCCCTTTCTTACATGACCAGGGAAATGCTGATCGCCACATTGAGGTCAGGAAGCAATTTTTCTCCAGGCCAGTTTGGCTGGAAATCTTGAAGGGTTTTTTTTTTTTTTGTCAACTTCTGGGCATGGAATAGCTGTCACTTGGGGGGAGGTATTTGTAAATTTCCTGCATTGTGCAGGGGGTTGGACTAGATGACCCTGGAGGTCCCCTTCCAACTCTATGATTCTATGATGGGTCACTGAGCAAACTTACCTTGGTTGTGCTCTCTTGTGGATCATTCTCAGTCTTTTTGCCTCAATTCATCCCGATCACCATGTCGAGCACCTCTGCCACTGCACTGTAGCTGCTTGTGCTATAGAGTGATGGCCAGGTCATGGCTCAGTGATAACTTAAACATTTGCGTTGCTGGTGCGCAACCACTTCTGCTCTTACAAAGCCTGCAAAATAAATCTTCTTGATCATTGGAGAAGAGGCATATGTCCCCTAGGGCCACTGAAGTAACCTACTTGTCAAGCACAGAATCCAATACAGTTTGTCTGCTCTTTGCATCTGTGCAGTCAGATGTGCAGTCAGATGTATAGTTAAATCCTACGGAGGACACACTGGCTGCTATTGGTGAAGTGATCACAAGAGCTTAATGCAGGATTAGTCATCTAGATTCACAGACAGACACCGAAATATGGTGACGCACCTAAGTATTAAGTCGCAACTGAAAATTGCATCCCCCCCCCCCAATTTCAACGATGTGTCTTGTAACAATTGGAGGTGACAGGGGCAGCACTAAATATACCAGCTTTGTCTTTCAAAATTTGGTCAAGGTGGTACCCAGGGCTATTTTTGGGCAGGAACACACAGGAATGGAGTTCTGGCTGGCTTCTGAGTTGGCCATGCCTACAGCCTACAGCCTCCCACCCCCCTCGGCTTCCCTAGGCGCCTCGGGGAAGCCAAGCCAACTGTCTCCCCTCCAGGCATCCCACAGCTTCAGGGTACCTGGGGAAGCCGATCTAGAAACTGCCTTTCTTCCCTCAGGTTCCCCATGTGCCCTGCAAGCCACGAGGCTCATCCTGGGAGGGAGCTGCGCTGTCATGGGTGTGGCCTAATATGCTAATGAGTTTCTGCTGTTGGGTGTGGCCTACTATGCTAATGAGTTCCTGCTGGGATTTTTCTACAAGAAAAAAACACCCTGGTGGTATCTTATCCCACAAACTTGCATCACTTCTGTTAAGATTCCAGTTGTCTGTTGGGAAATATATATATACAAGTGGAGACCTGCAAGAAACTTGCAGGATAGTTATCCCATTCCTCACACCTTTGCTTCCTCCCTTCTCCCCCTACCTCTCTCACACTCTTTCTCCCTTCTGCCCCCCTTTCTTACTCTCTTGCTCTTCTCCATGTATGTTACTTCCTCTCTCTTTCTGACCTGTCATCATTCCCTTTGTTTTTCTGCCTCCCCACCTCATCACTCTTTCTCTCTCTTTCTGCCTCCCACCTCAAATCCCACCCTCCCCAGGCTCCACCTCTCAAATGTCTGGGAATTTCCCAACCTGGAGTTGGCAACCCTATTTCCTTCCCATCCAACAGCCAACCTACCTTTATCTGTCTTCAGCTTTCTATCTCCACCCCCCTCCCCTGCAGCCTCTACCTAGGAAAATTACAGTCTTTCGCCACAATGGGGACTAAAGCAGCTTACATTATTATTTCCTCTTTGTTATCTGCACAACAACCCTGTGAGGTTGGTTAGGCTGAAAGTATGTGACTGGTCCAAAATCTCCCAGTCAGCTTCCACTGCAAGATGGGGATCTGAACCTGGGTCTCGCAGATCCCAGTCTGAAGCTTGAACTGTTGCACCACAATGGCTTTCATATGGTGGCTGCTGATGAACTGTAGCAAAACAGCTGGGCCTAATTAAGTCATGCAAATCAGGTGGTATCAAGTCACACAGAGGGTGCTGCCTAGGGATGCCAGCCTCCAGATGGGACCTGGGGATCCCCTGGAGTTACTGCTCATCTCCAGACTACAGAGATAACTTTCCATGGAGAAAATGGATGCTTTGGAGGGGGGAGTTTGTGGCATTGTACCCCACTGAGGTCCCTGTCCTCCCCAGGTTCCACCCCCAAATTTCCAGTAGTTTCCCAGCCTGGCTCTGGATCCGCTGCTGGTGGCTGGGGTGGCTGGGGGTAACTTGGCAACCCTAGACTGCTGCCAGTAAAATCCCTGCCTTTGACTGACAGAAACAGTTGGAACCTCCCCCCCTCCCCCGAACATTCTAATCTCCTCACAGTTGACGCCTAGAGCTGAGGCCATTTCAAAAGGTATTTTGGGGGATTCTATGGTCCCTGAAGGTTTTTTTTAACTTTTCGGATTTTTCTGCACACGGTGGGAGTGCCCCCTGTGTGTAGGAAAACCTCTCCCCCCCCCCAAGGGCCCCCTAGCTCGGATTTAGATATCCACACAGGGGGGCCCCCCTTCCCTATTAGATATATAGATATATAAACAGGTGGGATGTTTCTATCATTGTTGGTGGCAATACCCAGCCATTCAAGGGTTTGGGAGCAAAGTACTTAATGTTGATTCACAGATCTGTAATGGAAAGTTAGAGCTAGATCCCAAAATGGCTAGTATTGGATTTGCTTTTTTGTAAGGATATTGATACACCAAAGCTGAAGCTTATTCCAGCTTTACTGGCGATGGTGTATTTGTGTATTACAACAAACTGGAAAAGGGATAAACCTTTATCTTTAATACTGTAGAAATTTAAAACTTGGGACCTTATGGTTATGGAGAAGAGCTCTTTAATGGTTAACCCTACAGATTCAGATTCTACGTTATCTCTTCGAGTGCTGCCTTCTACTTTGAGGTAAAATTTCTCTCTGTTTTTTACCCATGCAGTTTCAAAATGTTCTGTTTTGGTGTGTTTCTAGACATCTTGGATCGTGTGTGCGCCAAACTGTAGCTTTCCTGGTGGTTATGGGATTTTAAAAACAATTTTGGTGCTCCAATGTGTGTTTTCTGTCTTGAGGGGGTGATGGTGGAGATTGCTGTCAAGTCACAGTGGATTTATTACACATACTTCAGTAAAAACTTTAAATAATAATAAAAATAAATAATAAAAAGTCACCGTTGATTTATGATGACCAACTTGGGGTTTCCAAGGCCAGAGACGGTGGAGAGGTGGTTTGCCATTGCCTGCCTCTGAGTCACGACCCTGATATTCCTTGGAGGTCTCTGGTCCAAATACTAGACAGGGCTGACCCTGCTTGCTTAGCCTTGGAGAGGCATACAAATTATCTGCTTTTCAGTTACTCCTTTTTTTTCTAATTAAGTAATCAAGATGATGTAATTAGATTACAGCAGTACCAATTTTCAGATTCTCAGGTAAGGTATGTACCGCTTTTGTTTCCCTGGACAGGCAAAGCAGTGAGCCTCCAGGGCTGTTAGTTATATATAAAGTACAGCTCCTTAATACACAGTTCTAATGTTGGGCTATTAAATAACAGCACAGTGCAGTACAGAAGATAGCTCCGTTCTCTGGGCTCATTAATGTTGAACTAATATAATATGTTCCATGTGATCCCTGCCAAGGTCTTTGTACACCTTAGGGGAACCCCGGTTGTTTGGCTTTCACAGAAGTGCTCAGCTTGTGTCGTACAAAAGAGCCTTTCTTTTGCTTCCGACTTAGGCTGTGCAGCCCATCTCCTGCTGACAAAGAAATAGTGTGTGGTTACCAGTTGCCGGGCTCAGATGCTCCTGTAGTCCACCCTGTGAAAAATCAGAGGTTTCCACTGAGTTCAGAATTTCAGATTAGGATCTGCACCTCCAGATGTGGTAAATAATTCGGTGTTCTTTAAAACCAAAACCAAAAAAAAAGGATGGAATTCAGCAGGATGCCTTCCTCTTTGGGTCTCTTTGTGATTGTCGAAGAATAAATTCGTTTGTTGTCTCCCCTCCCCCCGACACGATAGGAGATCAAAATCCAAGTCTTCCTTGCATTTTAATTCATTCTCATCACTAAACTTATTGGGCAAGGAGTATAATTCCCCCCCCCCCCAGGCCTTTCCCTTTTTCGCCAATATCTCTTCGTTCAAGCAAGTCACTTACACACCATTCCTTTGCCAGCCTAATGCTTGCACCGTCCAGTGGCATGTACAAACATCTTCAGTGAAAAGAATAAATTGGGGTTATTTTAACACCCTTCTCATCTTCGTACTGACTTGAAGCTCGGTTATAGCTGACTGGTGTTGAAAGATGGTTTTTCAAAGGCTTCCAAGCCCCCAGGGCAGAAGTGTCTTCAAGTCATTTAGGGGGGGGGATGTTTTCAAAAATTAAACTAAACAAACAAAAAAGGTAAATACTCTGCCACATTTCAGCTCTTCTTGAAGCCAAATGCTCTTTGCGCACTTGAAAGTCTTTCTTTGAACAGCTACTGCCATTAAGGTCTCGGCTTCTATTATTAACCTCATTTTTTGCAGAATAAGTTTCATAAAGGAAGGGTTTTTTTTTAAAAAAAAAATCGTACTTCAGGAGAGAGATGGTGTTTGTGATTTGGAATAAGACATTATATGAAAATATTCCTCTACAATGAGATAGGTAATCTATTGGCAGATTAGCCAGTTTGGAGTAGTGGTAAAGTGCACGGACTCTGATCTGGGAGAACCGGGTTTGATTCCCCACTCCTCTAACTGCAGCTGCTGGATGACCTTGGGCAAGCCACAGTTCTGTCAGAGCTGTTCTTGAAAGAGCAGTTCTTGAAAGAGCTCAGAGCCCCACCTACCTCACAGGGTGTCTGTTGTGGGGAGGGGAAGGAAAAGGACTTTGTAAGCCGCTCTGAGACTCCGAGTGAAGGGTGGGGTATAAATCCAATCTCCTCCTCCTCCTCCTCTTCTTCTTTTTAAAAATGTTGCTTTTCTAGACCCAGAAAATAGATTTTGAAGGAAAATCCATCTGGGCACTGAAGTTTGAAATGGATCCAGACCCACCTTTCTCTGTTGTCAGCTGCTTCCTTCAGTGAAGTGCCCTTTTTTAGTACATTGCTTGCAGTCATACTGTATCATGGGCTTTATAATCTTTTGCAAAGTCCATTGTCTCTCTGCATTCAAATGTTTGAGTCCAATGTCAGCCTCATAAACCTGTGGATGAACAATGAGACCATGAGGTCTTCAGCACCTTCAAAAATCCCAGACACAGACTAAAAAAAGAAGATTCCACAGGTGTGTGTATACAGGAGAAGGAGAGGTACTGGATATATGCTGAAGAATGAAGAGGTAGCACTCCCTCTTTCTGCCAGCCTCCAGCTTCCATCTGTACGCATCTTCCTTGTGATATGGCTTCAGGGAGAACTATTGCGGGTCTCAGAAAGGATGCCATAGAACTGGAAGGGGCTACAGATAAATGGTCAATGGGATAAGCATGTTACTTTGCAAAAAAAGAGAAGCCGCCTTCAGATATTATGCACAAATCAACTGGGAGCCTGAAGGTCCTACGTATCAGGAATGGTCCCCTGGAGGGTTCTGGTTGGCAATCAAGAGTGTACGTGCATGGAAAATCCACGTGATACCTGATTCTCACAGATTAGCCACAGTGTATATTTGGTACATCTTGGTGTTGGTAATCTCCTGATTCACATGGACACAATATCTGAAGAGGGCTAGAAACATTATGCTTTTCAGTTCAAATAAAGAACCTGTAAAGGGAGGGGAACATAGCAAAGGCTTATAAAACTATGAATGCATGGAACAACAAGATGGAGAAATAGTCCCTTTTTCTTCCATGTAATGGAACTTGGAGTAGTCCAAAGACTGGCAGTAGATTCAGGACTAGGGCTGCCAAGTCAGCCCGGGGGGCGGGGGATCCCCCGCTACAGGGGTTCCCGATCCGCCGGCCAGCATTTGGCTGGCAGGGGGAACCCCACCCCCAAAGTCGTCCAGCCAGGACGACTTCCCCAACGTAATGATGTCACCCGGAAGTGACGTCATCACATTGGGGGCGTTGCCAGGGCGACACTCTGGCAATTGCCCCAAAACTCTATGATACCATAGAGTTTTGGGGCGATTGCCAGAGTGTCGCCCTGGCAACGCCCCCAACGTGATGACATCACTTCCGGGTGACTCCCGGACAACGGAGGACTCACCCCCACCAGTGAGTAAGGAAGACTTGGAAACCCTATTCAGGACAAGTAAAAGAAAGTGTTTCTTCACCCAAATGCAAAATTAAACTTTTGAATCCATTGCCACAGGGTGTTCAGCTCTGGACTTCCCTGAACCCATGGGGCAAAAGGGGAAACAGCAGGCTGCATTGAGGGAGCACTGGGCAGAGCCCCAGCAGAGGGCCTCCATGCCACCCGGGAAGTTGTGGCTAGCTGCGGGCATCCCCGGGATAGCTGTGGGGAAACAGGCAGGCTGCTGGCAATGCCTCACCTCGCTGCTGAGGAAGCTGAAGTCGGGAGAAACACCAGCCGAAGGGCTGCCTTGCTTTGCCATTCCATCAAGGAATGACACCCCACCTCCTGGGGACCCACGGAGCCTGCCCTAAATTCTGAATGAATTATAGGGCAGGACTCCTGAGGCCCCAAAGCAGGAGCCTCTACAAAGCCAAGCCAGGGTGAGGGAAAGAGGGAGGAGGGAATGCTGAAGGGAAGGGGCTGACAGGGCCAGCAGAGATGGGAACTCCATGGGAAACAAGAGAAGACTCTGAGCACAGCCACACCCACGCACAACAGGAAGGACAGACAGGAGGAGACACAAGGGAGGAACTAAGGCAGAGGGGTTTAAGGGGAAAGAAAGAAGGGCCAATAAGGAAGGTAGAGAGGGAAGACAGACAAGAAAATCCCCCACTCACAGAAGGGACTCAAAGAGGGAGGGAAGGAATAGCCAGGTGGGAACAAGGATAAAAGGGGATAAACAGCCGAGGTCAAGGAGGAATGGTGGTCTAAAGAGTGACAGAGACCAGGAACAAGCTTTCAGAGGTGAAGAAACCCCAGCCCTCCCAGTTCTGAGATCTCACCATCCCAAGGACCACGGCAGTGGGGGGAAGTGCCGGGAGTGAGACAGGAAGACCCCCTGCAGGTGCATGGGGATGGTTGTAGGAGGGGATTAGGTTTGGCTGTACCAGAATGTTATATAATCCTGCATTTTATAATCTGGTCAAATTGATTGAATTATGTTTAAGTGATTTATTGTTTTCTTCATTTATATCCCACCTTTCCCCCCAGTGGAGACCCAAAGCGGCTTACATCATTTTCTGGCACTCCAGTTTATCCTCACCCCAACCCTGTGAGGGAAGTTAGGCTGAGAGTGGGTGATGAGCCCAGGGTTGTCCAGCAAGCTTTCGTGACAGAGTGTGGATTTGAACCTGGGTCTCTCAGATCCTAGTCGAATACTCTTATCACTACTGGCTCCTGCTAAAGCAATTATTTTCCAGTGTATTTCTTTTTTTAAAAAGATCTGTGTCAAATGTTGCTTTTCTGGTAATTAAAAAAGGGAAATGAAGAAGAAGGGGCTAATAAGTTTATAGAGGATAAATCTTTGAATGGCTATTACACCACTAGTAGCCAAAGAGAATCTTCAGCATTCCGAGGAATGCTGTGGACAATCAAACAGGGAGGAGTGTTGACCTCAGGCTCTGCTTAAAGTTTCCCAGAAGCCTCTGGAGCTGGCCACTGCTGGAAAGAGCACGTGAGAGCAGGTGAACTTTTGATCTGATCCAGATGAACCCTTCCTGTGCGCTTAGTTGATGATAGCACATGCCTTACCTGTTAGCTGCAACACCGGGTCTCTATGTTAGATGTTATGGGAATAGCTGAGAGACCCTGCCTGGGTGTGCAAGCTAGGGACTGTACTCCAACTATACCGGAGCCCAGGGGTCCTTTCATAGAAAAAGAAGTGCAGGAGCTCATTAGCATAACTCATTAGCATACCTCATTAGCATATGCCATGTCCCCTGACATCACCGGAAGGGTGTCAGAAAGGGAATGTCAGTTTCAGCTCCATTATACCCTATGGGCCATTGAAATCAATGGCAAAAACTCATAGGGTATATGAGGGGCTGGAGGAAAGGGGGTTTGAGGGAGAGGCTCCAAACTTGCAGGGTAGCCTCTCCTCGAAATACCCACCAAGTTTCAAGAAGATTGGACCAGGGGGTCCAATTCGATGGGCCCCCAAACAGGCTACGGAGGCACCACTCTGCATTCTCTCTTTAACGAAAACACGGCAGGTGACGCCAAAGGAAGGGAGGCTGCGAAATGGAGCAGTCCATGCCAAATGCTGGGATTTCGCGGGGACTTGGCAAGGCGTCGGTGTAGACTTTTTACCGGTAAATACGTGCCTAGCCTGTTTTGCAAGGCCCATTGGGCACGGCTTGTTTTAGTTGACGTTTTCTCCTCCACGGAGTTGTTAGTTTTCTGGCCAAACCTCATGAAGCTGGGGAAGGAAGCCCTGGTCGGCGGCACGGCCATTCAAGAAGCGAGGTGTTAAATAAAGAGAGGCCCTTTGCCTTTGGTTAAAAGGATGCAGAGGAGTAAGTCACAGGGCCGATTGGTGACCTGTATGTAAAGAGCTAAGCCTTTCGAGTCGCTTCTCAGCAGACAGGTATTGCTGTTACAGGCCTGCCATCAGGAGGTGCTTTGTCGCAATCTGGAGAGAGCAGCTGAAACATACCTGGAAAGAACAAGCACTTATCGGCGGTTCGGTATCTGTAGCACTTAGTTCCATTAGCGCTAAGCAACCGTGGGGGCTGATTCCAGCACAGATGAATGCTAATCACCAGCTTAATTTAGTATTTTTACAATACAAAATTGGATATCAAATAGCTTTTGGTCTCTTCCCCCACAGTAGTCACCGATGCATCAAATATGTGATCCAATTTGATAGTTTTTTAACGTAGTCCAATCAATCACAGATGGTCAACTTCTCCGTTGCCTGGTGCTCCGCTCTCCAGACATTGGGGGGGGGGGGCAGGATAATCAGACCCTCCTCAGAAGCAGATTGGATGATAAACCTGGTCCCATTGAGAAAGAACCGCATCACCGGCATGGAACATATAGACTTGAATGCTGTGCATGGAATCTGCAACCTTGTGCATGCGCTTCGCCTTTGAGAAATGAACTTTCCCTGAATGGTATGAATCAGGACCTCCAGAAGGGGAAACGTCATGGGACACCTTCAGAAGAGGCATTGACAAGGACTCTCTGGTTTGAATGGGGAACCTCATGGCTCTTGAGTCAGGGACCAGGCCTAGTTCACTGGGCTACACAGCCTACAGCCATTGGTAGCATTTCTATGAGAGCTTGATTTGTAACCCTTGAACATCCTTCAATAGATGGCTGTGTGATAGTCTACAAAGACCAAGTGAACCACTGCCACTCAGCCTTCAAACCTGCCTCCAGACAAGCTGTGGCGGTGCGATTCCTGATAAGCAGGCACGTTTCAGGATAAGAGTTAGGTTGCAGATAGAAAATAGTGCTTGTTTCCTAGCGGGTGCGGTTGAGCCATGAATCAAACCAGCGCGACTCAAAGGTTTTCAAAATGGTTATGTAGCCTCATTCGATAGCCAATATTCACAGCACACGTTCATTGCAATTTGGATGTAGCGAACCAAAATGAGTTTTGGATTGCAGTTGGTGTTTTCCTTGAAAGCATAGATTGTGTATTAAGGCTGTTTCCTTTCTTTAAAAACACACAGAGAGAGAGAGAGAGAGAGAGAGAGAGAAATCTATAACATAATTCAGCTTCGGTTGAATGCTTTCAGGATGGTATTTCTCGGGTATGACTAAATTCTACATATTATTGTTTACCCAGTGGTTGAGCCAGACATTATCATTGTCAGCAAATGGCTTTTCTAGGTAGGACGATGATCTGTATTGTCTAGTATCGTGTCTCTGACGGTGCTCTCTGCTGGATGTTTCTGAGAAGCGTGCCGAACACAAGGCGCTAATGAAGCGTTTCGTCTGTCAGCCTTCTCGCTATGAGGTGCAATCCAGCTTCCCTGGTGTGTCAGCACATGCCGAAAACGTTGTTGCCAGGGCGCCAGCTAATCTGTGGCCATGCCCGCACTTTCCATCATGTGCCAGGTCCGATCCTTGGCCTCTCCAGTTAAAAAGGATCTCGGATAGGAATGGCTGAGAGAGGCCATTCTCTGTCTGAGGTCCCGGAGAGATGCTGCTAGCCAAGGTGAACAGGAGGGAGAACCCGGTGTGGCAAAGTAGTTAGAATGTTGGGCTTGAGGTGAAGGTTCCAACTTACCTTTAGCTGTGAAGCTGAGTGAATGATCTTGGGCCAGCTGCACCATCTCAGCCTAACCCAGTGGTTAAGTACGCGGACTCTAATCTGGGAGAACCGGGTTTGATTCCCCACTCCTCCACTTGCACCTGGCTGGATGACCTTGGGCAAGCCATAGCCCTGGACCAGCTGTTCTCTTAAGGACAGTTCTGGAAAGAGCTCTCTCAGCTCCACCTACATCACAGAGTGTCTGTTGTGGGGAGGGAAAGGGAAAGGAATCTGTAAGCCGCTCTGAGACTACAAGTGAAAGGCGGGGTATAAATCCAATCTCCTCCTCCTCCTCCTCCTCCTCCTCCTCCTCCTCCTCCTCCTCTTCTCCTTCTTCTTTCTTCTTCTTCTTCTAACATTATAGATTTTGTATGCAATAGAGAGAAGGTATGAATGCTCCATATTATCTCCACCCACACCTGGCCATGTGTGAAAGAGCAGAGTTTCAGCAGCAAGGTGTCTACCAGGAGATGCAAAATCTCCAGTTATGTCTAAAAGATGGGGCACCTTTGGACTTTACTGTTAAGAACTGCCAAGAACAATAACACTTTTAAGACTAACAAGGTTTTATTCAAGGTATAAGCTTTCGTGTGCAAGCACACTTCTTCAGATAAAGAAGTATCTGAGGAAGTGTGCTTGCACATGAAATTTTATACCTTGAATAAAACTTTGTTGGTCTTAAAGGTGCCACCGGACTCACACTTTGTTCTGCTGCTTCAGACCAACACAGGTGCCCACCTGAATCTGCCAAGAGCAAGGTAGCATCAACAGGCATACAACCCACCCAGAGCCTATTGGATGTGGATGACGGTACACCTGGGTGAAGAGTAGGAGCTCAACTCTTGAGTCTTTCTTTGTAAAAGCAATTATTTGTTTTGAAGAAGAAGAGATTGGATTTATACCCCGCCCTGCACTACCCGAAGGAGTCTCAGAGTGGCTTACAATCTCCTTTCCCTTCCCCTTCCCACAACAGACACCCTGTGAGGTGGGTGGGGGCTGAGAGACCTCATCTGAGAACTGCCCTTGAGAGAACAGCTCTGAGAGAACTTGTGACTGACCCAAGGTCACACCAGCAGCTGCATGTGGAGCAGTGGAATCAAACCTGGAGCATGTGGAGCATGTGGAGCAGTGAATCAAACCTGGTTCTCCCAGATTAGAGTCCATGCTCCTAGCCACTACACCAAACTGGAGAAAAATGATGCCCCAAAGCAACCGACATCAGTTAAAATTAAATGAACCCAGGGCAAAGGCCCTGCCCTCAGTCTGCTTACAAACTCACAACCAAGACATGCCAAGGAAGGAGAGAGGAAGGCGATCAGTTGGACAGTGCTTTAATAGAGTGGGTGAGTGGCTTACAAACACATACATCCAGTTGGGGCCGGGCTGAGCTTACTGAGGCGATGGGCAACACTACAGGCTGTGGGTGAAAGGACCACAGCTACTTGCTCTGTCCACAGTTTTGCTCCCTGCTCCTGTTGGCCTGTCTCTCAGTTACCTGGTCAACACAAGAATGCAGTATTATGGTGTCATCATGGAATCTTGCCTTTGTTGGTCTCTGCTGGTTTTCTCCCACTGGCTGCAGTGTTGTCAGCGCTTCCCTCCGCAACTGTGGAAGGGAACGTGTGTCCCCTCCCTCTAGAGGAGCTTCCAAATCATGGCCAGACTTCTGAGTCATCTGAGGCAAGCGTTCCCATGAAGCTTACTTGTGAAGGTTCTGTTTCAGAAGTGAATGGTTGCCACCGCCTCTATGTCCACTCAGGCCTTAATCAGTTTGATGGTGGAGACAAGTGTAGCTGAAGTCCTCTGAGTAGGGAGTATTGTGTCTCTGCTGCTGGAGGAAAGATCTCTTGGGGGTTGATATCTGCATCCCAAAGAATAAGAAACAAAAGACAGGTTAGGCGGTCTTATTCTCTGTTTGAACAGCTGCTTGTTGCTGCAGGTCTCTTGAGTTTTTCCTGGTGAACTAGTCCATGTAAATCAAAAGCTTGCCTATCCCCCAACCAAAAAGAGTTGGTGTCTTACCGATCATGCCAATTCACTCCAGCTGTGATGTGGAACAGCATTAGGTGGTAACGACTATCGTTTCTTATCAACGTGTATCAGAGTTCACCTCTGTTGTGGAGATGAAGGGATCTGTCTTCTCTCACTTCAATCTCTGAGCCGATCTCCAAGGACAGCTTTTTCTGCGTAGCTCAAAAGATGGCCTCCATCTTTGGGGACCAAGTTGTCTGTACTGTAAAACCCTTTTGAGTCTTGTAACCAGACTTCCCTCTGGAGTTTTGGAGCTCTTAAAACTTTTCATCCTGGCTGCCAGTCATTTTGCTGATCATCCCTTGTTAAAACTTCACAAGAATGTGTGTGGAGCCCATTTCACCGCTACGGGAAATTGTCAATCTTGCGCCTCTGGGAATCTAAGCAGGTATGTTCGAAGCTAGCTAATTAGTGACTACCTGCCAGTCTGTGAAGTATATTTTACAGCATGCAAAAATGCTCTTAATAATGAATACATTTGGGGTAAATCCTGACAAGTGTTTCTCAGTGAGCTACGACTGGAGTTTCTAAATAGAGGGAGCCCAATGGAAATTAGGTGGTATGAAGGGGCTCTCTTAGTAACCATTCTTGAAAGTTCCTGTTTAGGCTGCAATCCTATGGACAATTAGACCTGACATAGGGGTGGATGCTGGGCAGATCTAAAGGGAGCGATCAGACAGCAACATCTGGAAAGCGTCGGCAACCTGTTCTGCTCCGCCACAGAAGCGGAGTTAAAAGACACCAGGGAAAATCTGGTAGGAAACAGGTTGCGACGGTCCACAGATGGACTTTCCCCTGTCTGATTGCTCCAACACACTCTCACGCCATCGGGATGGTCTGATCAGGCCATCCCGACTCTGTGCCGTTGTTTCCCCTCCCCTTCTCAGTATGCACATCGTCGCAGACTCCACAGGGAGCCCTCAGTGTGGAGGTGTAATTCATTGATTCCTCGGTTAAGTACATGGGAAACAAACGGCAAAAAAGAGACTCACCTGCAGTTGTGTCTGATCACACACTGACAGGCTGCACTCAAAGCTTCAAAGGGAGGTGTGATCTTGCAACTGCGGGCCAAATTCCTCCGGAGGAAATAGCTTCACTTCCTCCCCGGCCCCGTGCTTTATTTGGCATGTGTGACCACACCCTTAGGTTCTTTTCTGCTAAGTTCTCAGGCTTATGATTTACCTAACAGGGATGTTGTAAAAATAAATTGGCTTACATCCCATGGTAAGCCTCTGCCAATGAAGGGACTTCTGTCAGCCAAATGGGATGTCCTTTTCCCACCTTTCCTGTTGCAGCCCAAAATGACCTCTGAAATGCTGCTTCAAGGACTAGGGGGCCCCTCAAGAAGGCTGGGTGTGCGTGTGACATTTTGCAGCAGGAAGGGACAATAGGTTAAAATCTCCCCTTCCATTAGTAGAAATTGCTGATGGGATCCATGCCATCCCTGGGAGGTAGATTTAGGCAAAATAGCATTCCAGTCAATTACCCTGGATTCCTTTGGTCATTCTGGTTTGACCGTTTGATTCTACTGCAAAGGTTTTAAGATGAATAGCCGTGCCACCTTTTTTGGAGCTGACCTATAGAGGCCTCACCTTTGGTGTGGAAACACCCGCCAGCCATCTCTTTACTGAACAGGTCTCGCAGGTTTTTATCGTACTTCACTGGCCTTCAGATTTCTTTGACCAGAAGCAATGGCAAGGCCAAAGAAGGCACAAGCACTGGTAGCTCTTTCACATCACCTTCAACTCTCTTAAAAGCTACTGTCCATCTCCAGCCACAGAACACTGGGGAGAACAGGATGGTACGTTATCTACCTTTGGTTTCAGTTCTTCAGCAGCATTTCCAGCTATTTTTGTGTGTTTTTCTTCCCCCCTTTATTTAAATTCATCCTGGCACATCTGAAAGCACAGGCTTCTTGTAAATAACTTTTGATGACAAAGCACTAGAAACTTAACTGAATGTGTCAAAACAATTTCAGATTCTGCCCGTTCTCAAATCTCTGTGGTCTTGAAGTTATGATCAGATTGATTGAGCGTTGCTCATGAAATAACAGCTAACAAGCCTTCTCTCTTTTTACTCTTGCTCGAGTCCATGGGTCATTTCGAGCAGGAGCTCGGGGGAGCTCAGCTCCGGGAGTTGGTGCCAGCCCCCCCCCCCCCCATGCAGGGGAATGCCTGTTTGTGTCATGGCTGCAGCAAAATGACCCCATCCCCTGGAAAGGTCCTTGTTCCTCTGACCAGCCTTCTGAAGGCTTCAGCCACCACTGAAACTGAAACTATCCTCCCAGAATAGTGGTATTTCTGAGGCTTGGTTTAGTAGCTGCCCCCTCTCTTCCTTCCTTCCTTCCTTCCTTCCTTCCTTCCTTCCTTCCTTCCTTCCTCTTCCTCCCTCCCTTCCTCCCTCCCTTCTTTCTTGCCTTCTGACATATTTCCGGTGATGTCAGGTGGTGTAGCATATGCAAATTAGTTGTGCTAATGAGTTATGCTAAGGAGCTCCTGCACCTCTTTTTCTACGAAATGACCCCTGCTCAAGTCCCAGTTTATTTATTGCTCAGGACATCAGAAGTCCAAATAACCACCACCTTTACAAAGTTCCAGGGCAAACATAGCATTCCTGATCTCTTAACTTTGGTGCAATTTGGACACATCGTGAGATTTCCTGCTTCCCACCCCACCCAGTGTGAGTTCCTTTTCCTGTTCCAAGGATCACTTTCTCAATAGCCTTAGCATTATAAAACCAGAAACATGGTTTCAGGGGTCATTTGGAGCTAGGGTTGCCAACCTCCAGGTAGTGGCTGGCTGGAGATCTCCTAGGATTACAACTGATCTCCAGGCAACAGAGATTAATTTGCCTGGAGAAAATCATCACTTGGGAAGGTGGATTCTATGGCATTATATCCCATTAAAGTAGGATTGCCAGGTTTGTGTTGGAACACAGGGAGAGGGGGAGGGGAGGGGAGGGAAGGGGAGGGGAGGAGCCTCAGCATGGCACAATGCCATAGAGTCCACCCTTCAAAGCAGCCATTTTCTCCAGGAGAGCTGATCTCTATCAGCTGGAGATCAGTTGTAAAAGCAGGAGATCCCCAGGCCCCACCTGGAGGCTGGCAACCCTACATTAAAGTCCATCCCCTCCCCAAACCCCACCCTCCTCAGCCTCCCCTCCCAAACTCCAGGTATTTAACAACCCGAAGCTGACAACCCTATGGGCTGGCTGCGGGGGTGGGGAGCTTTATGGGCCAAAGTTCTTGCACCCATGGCAAACATTAGCCTGGATCCAACTAGCAGTTATGAGAACCATCCTGATTAGTGTTACGTCTGACACAAATAACACTACCCCAAGGAAAGTGAGGAAACATTCTTCCCCAAAATGGTTTTTTTTTAAATAAATAAATAAATAAATATTTTATTTTATTTAATCACAGCTTTACAACAGAACAGAGTACAAGCATTCAAGTATACAGAACTGAAATATAGAACAATATAATAATGATACAAACCATCAGCAAAATTGAGTGTGAGCAACTAAACCCGTTGAACTAGGAATACAAATGCTGGGCTGAAAAGTTCATTGAAAAACACAGATTTACCCCAGCGCGTAGGCGTAGAGTACGGGGGGGCCCGAGGGCTTGAGCCACCCCCGAAATTTCCCGTGGGGGGGCTCAGCCTCCCCCGGGAAAATGGAGCGCCTGCCGCCACGCCTCCCTGGGTCCTTCCGAGGCCGGCGGCCGCTGCTGGAGAGGGAGAGGGAAGGGGTGGCGGGGGGGGGGGGGGGTAGAGAGGCAGCAGCGGCTGGCAGGCCTTGGAAGGGCCCGGGGAGGCGGGGCGGTTTCCGGGGGGGAGAACATCGCTCCAGCAATAAATAGAAGGATTTCATTGTTAAATGCTTTTTGTAACATGGAATTTGAGGGAAGAATGATTAGGGAGGCATGGACCTCCACAAAGGATTTTTTGATGGACTCCGTAAAATGGCATTGACCCAATATTTAGGGTTTTCTAAGGACACTCCTCTTTTTTCATCCACGGCAGATTTGCTTTTGGCAATTGATTTTATTATGCAGAGGACCCGAGAAAAGGGGACTGTGCTTTTAAGTGCTTGTGGCTCCTGTTCGTGACAAAATCTATCCAAATTGTTTAATTTTTAAGAAAATAACTTCTGGAGCGTGTGCCCCCCCCCCCCCCCCAGTTACTGCAGTAAGTGCATGCCCGCTCTCAGCCTCCTGTGTGGGGAAAGTTACTATGGCTTTTTAAAATGTGTATTAATGTGCAGTATGTGGAGGCTAAAATCACTCCGCAGGGCTAGACAAGGACAGTGGTGTTCAGCCTTTCTAGACCTGAGGCTCAGCTTTAACCCCAGGTAGTGACATGGCACTCTCCGAACATTAAGAATGTGGCGGGAATGAGCCAGGGTCATTAAACCTGCCTGTGCTAAGATGGAATCTTTCCCCATTCTGAGTGGCCTCTTTTTGCTGTCCTGCAGCTCTGGTCAGCCCCCATGCAAAGGATGCATGGCACCCTAACTATCACATGCATGCTGGCAACAAACAAAGAGACTGCTCTGTAGGGGTGTACGGCGAAGCAGATGGGGTGACATGACTCTCTTAGAGTCCTGGCTGGAAGACTACTGGCCTAAGAGATACAGCCATCATTCCCCCCTTTCCTGGGACAGTAAGGGTGGGTGGGTGAGAACTCTTGATGCTATTGCGATCCATCCACATCCTTTGTTCTCCTAATAGGAGAAGAATTCCCACTACTAGCAGACTGGGTCCATTCAGAAGCAGCGAAAGGGATGGCTGTAATCAGGGGTCCTTTCGTAAAAAAAGAGGTGAAGGAGCTCATTAGCATAACTCATTTACATATGCCACACCCCCTGACGTCACCGGACGTGTCAAAAGGCCACACATCCCTGACGTCATGGGCAGTGTGTCAGAAGGCAAGAAGGGAGGGAGGGGGAGGGAGGGGGAAGGAAGGAAGGAAAGGAACAGGAAGGAAGGTAGGTAGGTAGTTGGGGGAGAGAAAAGAAAGAAAGAAAAGGAGGGAGGGGGGAAGGAAGAAAGAAAGGAAGGAAGGAGGGAGGAAGAAAGGGGAAGGAAGAAAGAAAGAAAGGAACAGTAAGGTAGGTAGGTAGTTGGGAGAGAGAGAGAAGGAAGGAAGGAAGGGGGGAGAGAGGGAGGAAGGGGGGAAGGAAGGAACAGGAAGGTAGGTAGGTAGGTGGGGGGAGAGAGAGAGAAGGAAGGAAGGAAGGAAGGAAGGAAGGAAGGAAGGAAGGAAGGAAGGGGAGAGGGAGGGAGGGAGGAAGGGGGAGGGGAAGGAAGGAACAGGTAGGTAGGTGGGGGGAGACAGGGAAGGGAGGGAGGGGCGCTTTCCCCCCCATTGGGGCTGGTGTTTCCCTCCCCCACCCCCTTGCTTGGCCCGGCTTCTCCCTCCCTTGGGCCCGGGAAACTGTTGAGTGGGGGAGGGAGGGGGGGTTCTTCCCGGGGCCGGCAGCCAGCTGTGGCTCCGGGGATGGTGACTGGGGGATGGAGGGTTTTTTCCAGGGGGCCGGCGGCCAGCCGTGTCCCCGGGGAAGGTGACTGGGGGCGGGACGGGGCTTCAGGAAGGGGCCTGCGGCCAGCCGTGGCCCCGGGGAAGGCGACAGGGGGCGGGATGGGGCTTCTGGAAGGGGCTTTTTGGCGGGGCCGGCGGCCAGTCGCGGCCCCGGGGATGGCAACTGGGGGAATGAGGGGGTTAACGGGGGAGGCTTTCTGCCGGGGGGGCAGGGCTTTGTTATGTGCCCACCCCCCGGCCCCTTCTCTCCCGGAGCAGCGCTCCGGCGCGCTCCGGCCCCAACGGAGCCCTGGCTGTAATTATATGCCAGTGCTTAGGACCCCCCAAAAATTGATTTACCAACTGTTTGGGTTTGGTGACGGAGGGTGCGTTCAGACGGGCAGCTAATCCTGCCAATTGCCCGGCTGTAATTTGATCTAGATCTTTTTAATCCAGCATTGCGCGACCAGAAAGCTCCCCCGTGAATCGCTTCACCATGCGTGACTCCGCGGTGGATTGTCTAGACGGCATCCACCTTAAGGAGCTGTGCAGTTGGCTTTTTTTTTAAAATATCCTGTTCGTGCCTGTGCATATGTGTTTATCTGCATATGTGCTTATCTGCATATGTGCCTCAACCTCTGGGGACGTCGCATGTTTAAGCGGTTATGTGCGCATCGCTAAGACTTTTTTAAAATGACAGTCGTTCAGGATGGTCTGGAGACCATCCCTACGGGCTGATTGCGCCCTGGTGGAATGACCTGATGGTGGAAAGTTCACCACTGGCCCGTCGGCAAGCTTTAGACTGGACTTGCAGCAGTATCTTTAAAGAACGCTCCCTGGCAGGGATCAACAGGCTGATCACGAAAGCAGCACATTTCCCAGATGTTGCTGTCTGGACGTTCCCTTCAGGGGCGTAGAGTTTTGGAAATCTGGGGGGGGGCTCCTTAGCGCACGCGCAAAGCATGCTCGCTCGCTTGGACGATGTTCTCCCCCCCTCTGGAAAACCGCCCCGCTTCCCCGGGCCCTTCCAAGGCCTGCCAACCACTGCTGCTGGTGTCTCTCTCCCCCCCCCCCCACCCCTTCCCTCTCCCTCTCCAGCAGCAGCCGCCGGGCCTCGGAAGGACCTGGGGAGGCGCGGCGGCAGGCGCTCAGTTTTACCGGGGGTGGCGGAGACCCCCCGGGAAATTTGGGGAGGGGGCCTCAAGCCCTCGAGCCCCCCCCCCCCCCCCCCCCGTACTCTACATCTATGGTTCCCTTTAGATCTGCCAGGCACTTGTGCCTGGGTCAGATTTGAAGAGCTGTCTGATCAGGACCTCAGACTGGCAGGAGCTCTCCAGTGTCTCAGGCAGAGGTCTTTCACATCACCTGCTGCCTGGTCCTTTTAACTGGAGATGCTGGGGATTGAACCTGGCACCTTCTGCATGCCAAGCAGATAGTTAACCACTGAGCCACAGCCTCTGGCCCCTGTTTTGTAATACAAAGCACGTTATATGACAGAAGCATATTCCATTTCTGTTTTGTGGTATCAGGAGAGGGGAGAAGAGACTTGGGACAGGTATACTGCTCCACCTGGAGTCCTGTTTTGGAGAAAGGTAGCTGATAAATGCCTTAAGTAAATAAAATAGTGGCAGCTACGTATCTACTGTGAAGTCTACTTCACCTCAGTCACCCCCAAAAGTAAGCTGGGGGTCATCAGCAGGGCTCCGTTGGAGGGGGAGCGCGCCGTAGCAAAGCTCCGCCAGTGAAGACGGCAGGGGGCGGGTACATAAGCCCCGCCCCCTTCACCCAGCGGCTCAGTCAGTGTGGAGAAGAGGAGGTAAGGGCTGGCTTTTGGGGTTTTTTTCCCTTCCCGGCCGCCCGTTTCTGGGATGGCCAGGGCGGCGGGCGTGGGGAGGGCTTTTCTTTTTCTTTCCCCAGCTGCCCGTTTCTGGAGTGGCTGGGGCGGCGGGCATGGGGAGCAATGCGCCCTCTAAACTGTGGAATCTTGTGAGCAAAAACTTCTACTTTGGGAGCTACTGGTATGAAAGTTGCGAGCGAGCGGTTTGGCTGCTTCAGAAATCAGTTTGCTGTGGAGCCCTAGTTTTTACTTTTCTTTCCCCAGCCGCCCATTTCTGGGGTGGCCAGGGCGGCGGGCGTGGGGACTGCTTTTACTTTTCTTTCCCCAGCCGCCCGTTTCTGGGGTGGCCGGGGCAGTGGGCGTGGGGAGCAATGCGCCCTCTAAACTGCGGAGTCTTGTGAACAAAGACTTCTACTTTGGGAGCTACTGGTATGAAAGTTGCGAGCGAGCGATTTGGCTGCTGCAGAAATCAGTTTGCTCTGGAGCCATCCCTCCTGAGAAAAGCCTCCCCCCCCACACTTTTCGCAGCCAGCGCTCCCTCTAAGCTCTGGAGTCTTGTGAGGTCCTGGCATTAAAGTTGTGAGCGAGCGATTTGGCTGCTGCAGAAATCAGTTTGCTGTGGAGCCCTAGTTTTTACTTTTCTTTCCCCAGCCGCCCGTTTCTGGGGTGGCCAGGATGGCGGGCATGGGGACTGCTTTTACTTTTCTTTCCCCAGCTGCCCGTTTCTGGGGTGGCCGGGGCAGTGGGCGTGGGGAGCAATGCGCCCTCTAAACTGCGGAGTCTTGTGAGCAAAAACTTCTACTTTGGGAGCTACTGGTATGAAAGTTGCGAGCGAGCGGTTTGGCTGCTTCAGAAATCAGTTTGCTGCGGAGCCCTAGTTTTTACTTTTCTTTCCCCAGCCGCCCGTTTCTGGGGTGGCCAGGACGGCGGGCGTGGGGACTGCTTTTACTTTTCTTTCCCCAGCCGCCCGTTTCTGGGGTGGCCGGGGCAGTGGGCGTGGGGAGCAATGCGCCCTCTAAACTGCGGAGTCTTGTGAGCAAAAACTACTTTGGGAGCTACTGGTATGAAAGTTGCGAGCGAGCGGTTTGGCTGCTTCAGAAATCAGTTTGCTCTCGAGCCATCCCTCCTGAGAAAAGCCTCCCCCCCACACTTTTCGCAGCCAGCACTCCCTCTAAGCTCTGGAGTCTTGTGAGCTCCTGGCATTAAAGTTGTGAGCGAACAATTTGGCTGCTGCAGAAATTAGTTTGCTCTGGAGCCCTAGTTTTTACTTTTCTTTCCCCAGCCGGCCGTTTCTGGGGTGGCCGGGGCAGTGGGCGTGGGGAGCAATGCGCCCTCTAAACTGCAGAGTCTTGTGAGCAAAAACTTCTACTTTGGGAGCTACTGGTATGAAAGTTGCGAGCGAGTGATTTGGCTGCTGCAGAAATCAGTTTGCTCTGGAGCCATCCCTCCTGAGGAAAGCCTCCCCCCCCCCCCTCACTTTTCCCAGCCAGCGCTCCCTCTAAGCTCTGGAGTCTTGTGAGCTCCTGGCATTAAAGTTGTGAGCGAGCGATTTGGCTGCTGCAGAAATTAGTTTGCCCTGGAGCTCTCCTTCCTGAGGAAAGACTCCCCCCCCCCACTTTTCCCGGCGCTCCCTCTAAGCTCTGGAGTGTTGTGAGCTACTGGCATTAAAGTTGTGAGCGAGCAATTTGGCTGCTGCATAAATTAGTATGCTCTGGAGCCATCCTTCCTGAGCTGAGACAAAAACATGTGAGCCAAAGGGTAAAAAACTGTGAGCTAACTCACACTAACTCAGCTTAGAGGGAACACTGGCATGAACACCTCAGTGGTGGCTGAGACTCCAGGAGACTTGGTTCCATCTTGCCTCCCCTTGCTTGATGCAGCCCTGCTTGAATCTGGGGTACAGCTGGCCTGAGATTGTTACCTAATTTTTTGTTTGGAGCAGTACCAGATTTTAATTTCGTCATATCATGATGAAACTTGTTAGTCTTGAGCCCCGTAATATGTTAGAGACCAACAAGTTTTTTGGGGCTTTAAGCTTTTAAGAGTCAAAGCTTCCTTCTGCTGCTGCAGGAAGTGGTGGTGGCTACAAGCGTAGATAGCTTCAGGAGAGGATTGGATAAACATATGGAGCAGAGGTCCATCAGTGGCTATTAGCCGCAAGGTATAGATGGAGCACTCTGTCTGGGGCAGTGATGCTCTGCATTTGTGGTGCTGGGGGGGGGCAACAGTGGGAGGACTTCTAGAGTTTTGGCCCTGCTGGTGGACTTGCTGATCATACCTGGATTTTGGCCATTGTGTGACACAGAGTGTTGGACTGGATGGGCCACTGGCCTGATCCAACATGTCTCCTCCTATGTTCATATTTAAGCGTGATGGTGGTATGAGCAGAGAGCTTTCTCTTATTTATTTATTTATTCATTCATTCATTCACATTTATATCCCGCCCTCCCCGCAAGCGGGCTCAGGTGATGGATCGCTGACTCATGGAACTCAGTGCCACGAGGTGCAGTGATGGCTGCTGGTTTAGATAGATTTGAATGGGGGGTTGGACAGATTTATAGAGGGTAGGTCTGTCATCACAATAGCCAATTCAGAGGCAGCATTCCACTGATTGACAGCTGCTGAGGAGTGGTCAGCAGGTGAGGCCATCTGACAGCCCTGTTTTCATGCTTCCCTGTGGCATCTGACTAGCCACTGTTGAAAACAGGAAACTGGGCTATAGGCAATCGGTCTGTACCAGAAATACCTGGAGATTTTTGGGGTGGAGCCTGAGCAGTGGGCGTTGCCTTCTGACACACTTCCGGTGATGTCAGGGGGTGTGGCATATGCAAATTAGTATGCTAATGAGCTCCTGCACCTCTTTTTCTACGAAAGGACCCCTGGTCATCAGAGAAATTGCAGGTAGGTCTGGAAATCTCCATTGGTATGCATTGGGTCCCCAATAAGTCTTTTCAAAGCACAGGCAGATACTGATGATGTCATCAAGATACATGAGGCCTACAGATCCTGGGAAAGATAAGAAATCCAATGCTTCAAAACCCCTGGAGCAAAAAATGAGTGGGGTTACGCTTCCTGCTTCCCCGCCATAGGTATGCACACAGTCTTAGCTTCTCGTACATGATTGAATGGCAGGGCCTAACATCATCTTATCAACCCCATGAGAATTTCCCTTTTTGTCACACTTTCTTGGACTGCATATTAAGCAATCAAAGGAGCGTGGAGTCCATTACAACTAGCATTTTAGGACACGAGGCTTGAACTCAAAGAGCCTGAATGTGTCTTTCTTCAATAAATGTGCCTTTACTGTCAAATCACACAGCTTTGTCTGTATTTCAGCTCTTAATAACAGTGTGTGGCTATTGAATGTTGCTCCTGCAACTTACAAGAACCCTTTTAAGTCTCAGAAAATACAGGCAAAGGCAGCTCTTAATTTCCCCTCCAAATACAATGAAATTTAAAGGTTATACTGGGAGTCCCATTATAACCTTTTGTTTTCACTTCTAGCTGCCTGAAAATACCTAGTTTACCTGAAAAATAATACGAGATCTGGCCTCATATTGTTTTTAAAATGTCTTGACAGAATTCTCTCATCCAAATTACATTCACACACACCCTCCCCCAGTCTAGAGCTAAGGAAACACAAACCAGATCTGATAATATCGAGGCAATTTGGAGAACGGTTTGGATATGTGTGGTGGAGCTCTCTTAGCTGGGCCTTGATTGAATGTCGGGTTGGCAGCTATGGACTGGGAAATACCTAGAGATTTTGGCAGTGGAGCTTGAGGAGGGTGGGATTTGAGGAGGGGATGGACTTCAATAGGGTATAATGCCCTAGACGCCACCTTCTAAAGCAGCCGTTTTCTCCAGGTGAACTGAACTCTGTCCCCTGGGGATCAGTTGCAGACCCAGGAGATCTCCAGTCACTACCTGGACACTGACAATCCTATCAGACAGGGTGGGAAAAAGCACCCTGTGGGTTGGAGCCACCCCTAGAGTTTTGTATGCCTGAGGCAATACATCTAACAGTGCAATCTTAAGCAGAATCACACCATTCTAAGATCACAAACATAGAGTCGGAAGCTCTGGGTCAGTGGAAGTTCTTGGAGATTTGTGGGTTGTGGCTGGGGAGGGTGGTGCTTGCGGAGGGGAGGGAGTTCAGCAGTCAGCAGGGATGTGATGTCATGCATCTCTGAAGCAGCCATTTTCTCCAGGGGGACTGATCTGTGTCATCTGGAGAGCAGTTGTAATTCTAGGAAAACTCTAGACCCAGGCCAGTAGCTGTGGTGGGGCTTTGGGGGGCTCCGCCCTCTTTCTTAAAGGCACAGCCCCACAAAAATTTCTCCTGTAAGTGCTTTTTTCAGTCATTTTAAAACATTGTTTTAAAGGTGTGCGCTCCTTTAAGTGGAGCGGGGTGCTGTAGTTGACTAATTCCCACACTGAGCCAAGGGGGTTGGAGTTGGTGACCTCTAGGATCTTCTGTGTCAAGAAACTGGTCTTTTTTCTGCCTAAGTGTTAGCTTTCTTGACGATAGAAGTCATCACCCCCCACCTGCCGGCTTGGTCTCAGAATTGTTGCTTAGGCTGGCAGAAGTGATTAACTTGCAGCAGCTGAGAACTGTCATCTAAAGTGGCTGACAGCTTGCAATTTAGAGATCTGTCCTGGTAACAGGTTTTTACTGGCTAAATGGCTTTTCTTTCTGCGCTGAGAACTTCAGCCCCACCAGAAAAAAAGCCCACAAGCCACAAAATCCTGACCATGGGCTTACGGTTGCCAAGTGTATCTAACTTACCAGCGGGGGGGGGGGGAAGTTCCGCTGGCCAGGCAGCGTCACCGGAAGTGACGTCAGCACGTTGGGGGCGTTGCCAGGGCAACGCTCTGGCAATCGCCCCAAAACCCTATGGTATCATAGAGTTTGGGGGGGATTGCCAGAGCGTCACCCTGGCAACGCCCCCAACGTGATGGCGTCACTTCCGGGTGACGTCATTACGTGAGTGAGGGTCGTCCAGCCTGGACGACCTCGGGGGTGGGGTTTCACCCACCGGCTGAATGCTGGCCGGCGGATTGGGAACCCCTGTAGCGGGGGATCCCCCGCCCCCCAGGCTGACTTGGCAGCCCTACATGGGCCTGTCTAGACCCAACCTTGGTAACCCTACAATGACCTCAGTGGACTTAAATTCTCCTGAGGGTTGTGCTGTAAATCACTTTCCCCCTGTTCATCCTGCTTTCTGTAGGCATAGCTGAATTCCTCCGCTGTTGGAGGAGAGAAGTAACTTGAAGATAGCTGTGTGCCCAAGTTTCTTTGCCAATTACATCCATGTTATTATACCTTATGGGTGCAGGATGATGAGAAGGCCTGAGTCAAACTGGCAGGGGTACGGAAGATGAGGAGACCCTCCAGGCCTTCATATATGCCTGCAACTGTCATCTAGTGTACTAGGAAGCCTAGAGGTGTCTGGGAAGGCCCGGGTCTTTGAGTCTCATCTTGGGCATCAGGACTCAAACATACCCCTCAGATCCCCATCTCCTTTTCCAGATTTGAAAAAAAGGAGCCTTATCATAACAGAGCGGAAAGAGACATTAGCCATCCGGCTTGGCGGTGCAACAGGGGCTTTCACTTTCTCCGCTTCCCATTTCTCCCTCCCAGGCTTTTGCTTTGGCAAGCCAGACAGACGCTGTAAGGGAAAGCCATGCCTCAATGTCATACTCTTTGTTTCTGCTTAATAAAACGATGACAACCACTGCAGTGCCTGAGAGACAAACAAACATACTTTGCTTGGAGGACGTGCCTCAGAGTAATAGAAATCAGTCCACTCAGGCTTGAAGCCATTCCCTTCATCATCCTCTCGCGTCGTGTTCCGAACAAGACGTTTTCCTCACAACTGATAACTTTTTTTTTTTAGCAGCTATCAGTGGTGCATGTTACATTGCTTCCCCTCTTCATCACATTGATCATAGGCCTTTGGTTTCAAACAAAGATGTGACTAAATGCCATCTGACATTCTATCTGCTCTTTGAAGGGTGGCTTGTATTAGCCGAGTAAATTTTGAAATTATTCTTGTTGGTAAGGGCCTCTTGCTAGTTCCATCATCCCCGCTGGCATAAACATGGCAGCCCCTGCTCGATGCTAGAGCCATTTTCGGAGCAGGAGGAGAAACAGACAGCGTCCTTGTTTGAAGAGGTAGCTAAGCTTTGTGCGTCACAAGGGCCCTGTTCAGCTATCTGCCTTGTTGCTGTAGGTTGCTTTACGGTGAGCATGTACTAAATCTGGTGGATAGAATGACTGGGAAGTGTCCAGTGGCATTAAGGACATCCACTCTTCTTCTTCTTCTTCTTCTTCTTCTGATGTTAAATCAGTCATGTTGTGAGTGCAGTGGACAATTCTGTTCCCAGTAAGACATTAAAATCCTTCCTTTTTAATGAAGTCAGGGAATGAAGTGCATCTGTATTTAATAGTAAAACATCATTCTGGCAAACACTGAACAGTCACAGTGGGACCACCCACACCACCCCAAAATCCCCCAAGCCTCAGTTACTCTGGATGTCAGGAAACCAAGCCGCCTTGTTTCAGTTTGTTCTCTTGTGAGAGCTATGGGACAAACCAGGGACAGCTAGAAGCTTCTTTAGGTAACTATAATCTCCCATAATTAACCCTTTGCTTGTCTTAAAATCATACCAAGTGGACTCCCGCAGCTAGAGAACTCCTCCTATACTTTTCTGCTCAGTAAATGGTTGAAGGGAGTTGTCATGCTCTTAGGCCTATAGTAGGGTGGCCTACAGGCTCTAGGGAGGCCTAGTGGCTCCAGGGAAGCCTGTATTAGAGTGATTACAAGGCCTGCGTTTCCCAGGTCACCCTCTGGGCCCTGTGATTGGCTAACAGGGGATTTGGAGAGAAAATCTACACCAGCAGAGGAGTAGAGGGTGGTGCCTGGGAAGAAGGAATAAAAGGCCTTGCCCAAAGGGGGGGGATATTCACTCCCAGGGAGCAGAGCTAGTGTGAAGCTGCTGCAGAAGGAACGATCCGTCATCAAGGAGCTCCTCAGGTGTGCAATAAAGATATGCATATGGTTAATTTGCAGAGAGCATAAGTGTCGCTGTCTTGTTCATTGTGAAGGGAGTGGTCAGGGCTTGGCACACAACTCTTTGTTTTTTAAAATGTGTGTGGATGGTCCCCTGAATGGATGGTTCAACTGCTGGGGGTGAAGTCTTTTTGGAGCATTCAGGAAACGAGTCCTCAGCAAAAGTGTTCCTGAAACACCAGTTGATGGTTTTGGATTAGGAGGCAGGGAGTTTCTGGCTAGAGTAACCTGGAACTGGAAGGTAAGGACTGCTCTCTGGGAATGTGATTTAGGCTGCACTGTTTACTTCCAGTATACTCTAGCGACTTGTTTGCCAATAAAACTATTAAGTATTGAGTCAGGAGGCGATGAATCCAAAACAGGCTTTTATTCTAAACATCGTCCAGCTCATGGTGAGAGCGGCACTCTAACTTATACGGTTCCAACAGCTAACTATAAACATTGTAACTATTTACAAGCAATATCATTGGACCTAAGCAGGGCTCTGTGACTGGTTCCGTAGATTGGCTTCAGGACCAATGGGAGTCTTTATTAGGCAGCCAATGGGAACAATGGAGTTAGGATACCAAAGTCCTGACCATGCAATGCAATAACCGTTAAGAACTCAACACAAACAAATCTTCCCCAAAAAACCCCTACAGCTCCGTGTTCTTTTCATCCAAAGGAAACAAAACCCTGTAGTATTTGACCTCTAATCTCTTACAACTCCGCAGTGGGGAATGGGAAATAGTAACAGATGGGTAGCACAGAGATATTAGTGCAGCTTTTATGGGATCCAGTAACATTTCTATGGGGGAATCATGAGGGAGGTTCCTTCTCCTGCCTATGTCACCCTTCTTGTCACTTTCCTCATACATGTGATTACTCCATCTGCATTTTTTCTTGTTGCTGTCAAGTCACAGCTGGCTTATGGTGACCCTACAGGGTTTTCCAGGTGAGAGATGTTCAGAGATGGTTTAACCATTGCCTGCCTCTGAGTCATAGCCCTGATATTCCTTGGAGGTCTCCCATCCAAATACTAGCCAGGGCTGACCCTGCTTAGCTTCTGAGATCTGAGGAGATCGAGCCAGCCTGACCTATGTCTGCAAATTACAATTTATGTCTGCAGAATTACAATTGTTGTCTGGTTACATCCTTAACCTTCTGGGAGGAAGAAGTAAAAAAAAATGGGAGCTTCCAGTTGAAAACCTAGCGACTGGTAGATCAAAGTTTGAGTCCGGTGGGACCTTTAAGACCCACAAAGTTGAATTCTGTGTATAAGCTTTCATGTGCATGCATACTTCTTCAGATACACACGAAAGCTTGTATCCGGCTTTGTTGGTATTCAACTTTGTTGGTATTAAAGGTTCCATTGGGCTCAAACTTTGTTCTGTTGCTTCAGACCAAAATGGCTTCCCGCTTGAATCTAATGACCAGTGGTTGATTGCATGCCTCTCCAGCACCACAAGAAAGGTTGTATATAATACACACAGTTTCCTGGGTTGGTGGGCAACCCAAGATGTTGCCCCGGTGGTTTTGCTATGCCTGCAACATTGCCAGATACGAAAGGGGGGATTTACCAAAATAAGTTTTCCAAATGTGTACATTTTTGTGCAGCTGTGGGGTTATGCTAGTATCTGGTTTATGGCAAACAGGTAGAGACTGAGACTGAGTCCGGCGTATAGTAGTTGTTCCCACCCCAGCAGGTTTGCTGTTGATTGGAATGGGTGTGTGGGTGATGGACATATGAGGCAGCGGTGTTAAGAGGCAGCGGGTTTGCCCCATTTCTCCTTGAAACCCAACAGCATTTATTTTGCTCTTTCTAAGAATGTTGGAGTCAGTTTCTAATCCATTCTGTTTTGTTCAAAGAGAAAGTTTAAGAGAGGAGGGGCAGGAAGGGAGGGTCTGCAGAGTTTAAAAATACCCCTCGGTAGTTGCTCAGAGGCAGGCAATGTCTTCCCAATCATTCCTGTCCTCCCACCATCTTGTGGTGCAGCGTAAGATAAAACAAATGCAAGGGCTGATGTTTCACAGGCAGTCATGAGATTCCTCTACATTCAGAAATTGAAGAAAGCAAAGAGCAATGCAGCGAGGGATCCCTCTTTTAAAAGAGGGGAACAAGAGGGGCTATATTGGGGGTGGTGGAATGAATTAAGGGGGGGGGGGGAAATTCCACTCTTCTGTAACAACACCAGTCTGAGGTCATTGAAGCAAGCAGCATGGCACATTTCTAGGAGTAGCAGCAGTTTCCAAAGTTGCTGAAAAACGCTAGGAGTGGTGTTGCTGTTTATACAGCACTGTCAATGTGCATGCTGTTTGTTTCCTAAAACAAAACAAATTTGTCTCTGAACCCGGAGAGTTTCCAGCCTTGAACTGTGAGAGAGAGTCCATGGTTCACTGTTACATCAGTTGCTTTGCAATTCCAACCGTTGGGGTCCCTCTAGTCGAAGGGCTTCAGGTAGCAAATGCTGGGAAAGACTCTTCTTTGCCAAAGGCCCTGGAGAGCTGCTGCCAGTTAGAGCAGCCAATACTGAGGTAGATGGATTTTTTGAGGGTGGGAATTTCAGTAATGGGAATATTGCTGGAGGCTGTCTGTTTGTGTACAGAAGTTTCCCTGTTTAATCCTGGATGTCTCCAGTTAAGTGTTTTGGGATGACATTCCTGGGATCTGAGACTTTGGAGCTCTGCTGCCAGTCAGAATAGACAAATGCAGACAAATCTAGCCCCGTTGGTGGACTTCCTGGTGGCCCCTGGGTTTTGGCCACTGTGTGACACAGAGCGTTGGACTGGATGGGCCATTGGCCTGATCCAACATGGCTTCTCTTATGTTTTTATGTGAGCTAGAGGGGACCCATGGTCTGACTCAGTATAAGACAGCTTCATATGACCATTGGGCTATTGGTTTCCAGCATTGTTGTAATCAGAAAGTGCCAGCTGTGAACGAATGTCCACTGCGCATTGGATAGGTCACAGGGTGCATTCAGATGGCTCTTTTGAGCCGCACCAGGCACAAGTGCCTGGTGGATTTAAAGTACACGTCCAGACCTTGACATCTGGGAATCGTGCTGCTTTCGTTAGTAGCCCGTCGATCCCTGTCAGGGATCTGTACTTAAAAGATAGTGCTTAAAGTCTGGTCTAAAGCTGGCCAATGCTGGACTTTCCACCGTCAGGTCATTCCACCAGGGTGCAATCAGCCCGTAGGCTGCCATTTTTAAAAAAGTCTTAGCGATGCACGCATAACCGCTTAAACATGCAATGTCCACAGACGGTGAGGCACATAAGCACATATACAGATATGAACACATGCAGATAAGCAGATATGCACATATGTGCATGCACACACAGGATTTTTTTTTTGATTTTTTTAAAAAGCTGACTGCACGGCTCCTTAAGATGGATGCCGTCTAGACAATCCACCGCAGAGTCACGCACGGTAAAGCGATTCACAGGGGAGCTGTCTGGTCATGCAATGCTGGATTAAAAAGATCTAGATCAAATTACAGCTGGGCCAATGGCAGGATTAGCTGCCCGTCTGAATGCACCCACACCATTTTAAGACGTAGAAATTGTGTTGAAACCAGCTTTGGTACAGATTTCTCAAGAAACTAAATCGCAACAGCTGGCTTTGATATCTGATGATGACAAAATTTAAATTAGTGCATTCCTGACTCGTGAAAGTAAATTTTGACCCTGCTTTGAGGCTCTGTAGCCTACACTTGGTGCCTTTCAATTTGGCACATGCACTGGCTTTGTGGTTTGCAGTCGCAGGGTGAAAAAAAGTGTTTTATCAAGGAGACAGACTCTTAAAAGGATGAAGCATGAAAGGAACAGCCACTGTGAATGTGTTCTCTACATTCTGATTTACAGATATGGAGAATGAAGAAAATGTAGGAAACAGAATACAATTGGAATGCTGTACATCTGGTTCCGCCTCTCATGAAATCTTGCCTGATGAATGTATTTCAATCGGGTCTGATGGAGATGATATCCTGTGTTCCAGGGACCTAGCTATGTACCTATAAACGAAGGCGCTGGCAAATTGATGTGGTTAGAAATCAGCACGATGATGAGAAAAGAGGCGTTGCAAGAGCTGGGCTGGTATCAAGCATCTCTGTTAATGACCTGGAAAATGTACTGATTGAAATGCTCTGTGACGCTTAATGTGTAATAGATGCCAGCATAAATGGAAATAAGTGCAAATGCGTATCCAAGCCCTGCCTGCATTCGCACCCACATTCTTACCCAACTGCTTCCACGTGGTTTGTTTGTGACTAATGGTAGATTGGAGTGACTTCCTTTACTATTGAAGGACATGTAGGCAGTGCCTGATATGGTGGTGGGGGGGGGGTGGATAGGCAAGTGAGATTCATGGGCCAAGAGAACATCTTTACATATATAAGTGCTGTCAAGTCACAACCGAATCAGGGTGACCCCAGCAGGGAGCTTTCAAGGCAAATGAGAAGCAGAGGCGGTTTGCCATGGCCTTCCTCTGCAGGGCCTCCCATCCAAGCATCGATCCTGCTTAGTTTCCAAGATCTAATGAGATCAGGCTATACCATGCCACCTTACTTTCCAAGGCATCTTTAAATATTAGCAATTTGGAGGAAGATCCCTAAATAACAGGAATGAACTTTGGGCAGAATATCAAACATGTATTTAAGATAAGATGGGCAGTTCAGTTGAATGGTCTAGGGTGGCAAGATGACTTCTGCTGTCCTGGGTATGGTATGGCTCAGGGAAATGGGGTGACCAGCTATACTGCTGCAAGTCCCCTTAAATAGTAAGACCTGAGGACAGGATTGTGCAGTTAGAAGGTTTGTCAGGTTGCGGTGTGGTCCTTTGGTACTGGTTACATTAAAATGAGTGGGAAACGTTCATTTTCTTAAGCCGTGGGGTTCACGGTTGGGAATTTAGATCTGCCTGTGCGCATGCCCCTGATTAAATAGCACAAAAATATGTTAAGAACATGAGCCCTGCTGGTCAGACCAATGGTCCACCTAGTCCAGCATCCTGTCTCACACTGTGGCCAACCAGTTCCTTTGGAGGGCCAACAACACGGCATAGAGGATGAGGCCTTCCCTGATAAGAACATAAGAAGAGCCCTGCTGGGTCAGACCAACAGTTCATCTAGTCCATCTAGTCCAGCATCCTATCTCACGCAGTGGCCACCCAGTTCTTCTGGAAGGCCAACAAACAGGGCATAGAGGCCAAGGCTTTCCCCTGATGTTGCCTCCTGGCTCTGGGAACCAGAGGCTTAGTGCCTCTGGATGTGGAGGTTCCCCTCAGTCACCATGGCTAGTAGCCTCTGATAGACTTATCCTCCATCAATCTATCTGACCCCCTTTTAAAGCTCATTGGTGAATGTGAAAACTTATTTTGCCAAATAAGAAGGGAGTTCAGGACCTGTGTCCTTTCTTTGTTCACTGTAGAGTGAACATGTAGAGTGTGAAGGCTTAACTCCCCTCTTCTTCTAGGGAGAGAGAGTGTCCTTCCCCACCACTATCACCCCCCAGGCCTGCAGAATTGCCACTCTAAAATTGCAGGGATGCCAAGCAGGGATCTCACCATCAGCTGCTGCTTCCCCACTTTTTAAAATATCTGTCCCTTTGGAGGGGAGCCCTTATTTTTTTTTTCTCTTGCAAATTTGTCTTGCATTTAACCACCCTTCTTGCCGCTAGAAGCCCAGTGGAGATTGAAACATATTTTGCATGCTTGGTTCAATAACAAAATTGTTAAAAATGGCCATCTTATGTGTTACATACAGATACACAGAATGGATTCGCAGCCATGCAGAGAAAGAGAGAGAAACTAAAGACTGGCAAACTGGTGATTGGCACCTCCTGAGCCAGACCTAATTATATGTCTGCCAAATTGCCCACCCAGGGATTAGAGGGATGCATGAAGGGAGTGTGGTTGGGGTGATTTTGAGCTTTGCCAGCAGCTCATTTGAGGACTGGTTGTGGGGCATGGCCCGCCTCCCACCTTCTACTCTTTCACCTAAAGTGGCCTTTCAGTAAAACTAGAAAGTGCCATGTGTCAGTTGCCCCCGGCGGTTATGTTGGGAAGAGGGTTACGGCGGTCACGTACCATTGCCATGTTCCTCATACGGCTTGGTAATGAACCAGTTCGGGGGGGGGGGGGGGAAATGAGTCTGTATCCAAGAGAAAGAAATAGATGGGATCCAGTTGTTTAAGATACAATTAGGGATGCATGTCAGTCTCTCAAATAATTTTCTCCCGTGATTGGAATAAACGCATCTTGGGATTAGCACTTTTCTCTACAAGAGATGTTTGACAAAGTGAATATGAATAAAATGCATAATATTAAACCTTCCCCTGACAGTGTACACATAATCAAATCAAAGGAAATGGCAAGGACACTGGATATTGCTTCTGTATTCTCTCAATCTGAACCGCCCCCATACTGTCTCCTGATTAGCATGTGCAAAACTGTCTAGAAAGAGGACTAAATGCTAGGAATGCTTGAGGATAGTTTGGGTGCCTCTTACTGTCTTCCCCTTTATTTATTTATTTGTTTGGGGCGGGGAATAGTCCACCTCTGGCCCAGGATTTCTAATGCCTTTGTGCCCAAATATTGCCTATGTGAGCCAAATGAGTCTTGTTATATTCTCCGCCCTGTCCCACCAATTTCAGTGTGTATAGCTCTGACCTACATGAGTCAAAGTGGGAAACTCATCTCTAAGAGCATTATAAACCTGATTAGTAATGAGAAGGAAAGGAAAGAATGCCAATACTAGTGTGTGTGTGTGTGTGTGTGTGTGTGTGTGTGTGTGTGTGTGTGTGTTTTAAGGAACGCTATGCAGTGTGTAATCCCATGGATAAAGAAGGTTTGGAAGGTGGGAGGCTGGTTGGTGCCGGAGCTGTCCAGGGTGCTGGTAAAATGGATCTCTGCTGGGGGCCCAGGAAGCTGAATATGCAATAGCAAGGGAGCTGTCCAGGCGGTTTGACTCCAGAGGAGCTGCTCTAGGGCAGGGGTGGGCAAACTGTGGCTCAGGAGCCGCATACGGCTCTTTCACATATATTGTGTGGCTCCCGGCAGGGTGGCTGGGGAAGCTAAATATCATTAGCAAACAAATATCATTGGACAAATTAATATCATTATCAATATCTGCTTTTACCTGTTTTGTTATTATTTTTGGCAGTCTCATTTAATGTTAATAAAAAGCAAATTTGCTTATTTTCCAATAAAAGCAGGTAATATTTGTTCATGTCTTGTGGCTCTCAAACATCTGATGTTTATTCTATGCGGCTCTTATGTTAAGCAAGTTTGGCCACCCCTGTTCTAGGTGGCTCTTATGCTGAACAAGTTTGCCCACCCCTGCTCTAGGGCAATGCGGTGTCAGCAGTGGTTGGGCTTGAACGGAAGATTCTTAAGGTGGGCCTGGTTGCTCCACCATTTCTCTTGTCCTCGTTGAGGCCAGGATCCAACTTAGTACTTGCTACCCCATCTTAAGAAGTGCTGCCAGATGGAATGTCGTGAGCAGCTGCGTAGCTGCTCCATTATCCAGCCGAGACTTCAGCGTGGGCCCCTTGTCATTCTAGGAACATGCAGGATGCATCAGGGTTTAGAGATGGACCATCTGGAGGCTTTTGGGCATCTGATTCTGGTTCATGGAGGGCTGCACTTAGTCCTCGGGTATGGTGGGATCTGCAGGAGAAGTTCAGGATTAGATTTCCTTCTCAGGCTGTGCGTGGGCAAGCCCTTGATAATAACATGCACACAAACACTCCACCCCTCTTGCTTCCCTTTAGCTAAATTGCTAGTTTCCTGTCTTCCACAATTTATAATATGCAGTCGTAAAAAATAACCCATTGGCCCATTTCAGGTGAGTAAAAACTTCCTGCGTATAATTTGATCAGGAAGTTTGGTAAACTAGTAGAAGGCTGCTGCTCCCTTGAGTTTCTCAGCCTGGCCTGGTGAATGCAGGACACATTTGCAAAGGTACCATAATTATATTGTGCGTTCCCCTGAGGCTAGAGGGTCTGTGGCTTGAAGCATTTATCGGACATCCAGGGAAGTTTTGATTTCAGTCCCATCATCTCCAGGTCAATAGGAAACAGGGCCAAAAATTACCTTGGAGAGCTGCTAGTAGTTCCAGCATAACAAATAAGCTGTTAAGTTCTGTAGGCCACTGGAAGATTGGCTTTCGTCTATAGAAGGTTAACAGATGATCTGTGCTTCATATATTAAATAACCATAGATAGCCAGTCAGTAGGGTCATTGAAATCCAGTTTCAAATCCCAGCTCTGCTATAGAAGCTCACTGGCTGACCTTGGGTCAGTAACTCTCTCTCTCAGCCTACCTAGCTCACCAAGTGGTTGTTGTGAGAATAAAAGTTGTAAGTTGCTTTGGGTCCCCAGCGAGGAGAGATGCGGGCAATAAGTTCCTAAATAAATAAAGCCAACTGGTTTAAAATGAATGCATGCATTTTCCCTCCGTGTCTTCCTTCAGCCACTGTGAGGGAATGCTTCACACTTGTTGATCAATGGGACTGACTTTCCTTCCTCCTGAACATGTTTAGGGATGCAGAGTTCCGCGGCTGTATTCCTAAATAGTGATGTTTCCTGACATTTCGGGCCTGTTGTTCAAGAGTTGTATAAGACTCTCATGTCGTGTTGGCTGCTTCTATTAGATCCGCCGGATCATGAGCCAAAAAGATAGCCGGGTAGCGATATCTTTGCTTTTCACCCTGTTCAGCTTGAACGCAGACGATGCTTAATCAAGGCTTTTTAAATTGCTGCATTGATTGAAATGACAAGTCAGGCCATCCAGTGCTCGAGAATCAAGGCAAGCCTGTCCCAAGTGCTCACACAGGGTATGATGGCAGCAGTAAAAATGGATTAATGTTACAAATTGAAACATAATATTTCCTGGATCTCAAACAAGTTTCTTTATTGGCCTCTATGGCCTGGACGTTTTGTTTTCCCAATTTTTTCGCTGAATTTTAGAGGGGTTTTCCTCCTACTGGCATACTTAGCATCGAGCCTCATTTAACAGGCATGTTTCACTTGGCAGATTCATTGGGATGGCCATGGGGTTGTGATGCGCAGCCTTCCCAGCATCCTCACTCTGTTTTGGTGCAAAGGCAGATGGTGCAGTTCTTTGGAGACAGGCTCTCTGTCACGCCCTTCTGTCCCCTCCCGGGGGTCGTGGCCCGTCGCTGTGGTTTCAAGGCTGTGTGAGAGGCGCTGCCCCGCAGGCAGGGGGAATGGGGGTGCAGCCGGGCCTCAGAATGGTGGGGGGGTGGGTTATCAGCACCCAGAGTCACTTTCCCGCCACCGGGAACCAAGCTCGCCCTGCAGGCCCCCTTTTCCGTCTCTCTGCCGGCTGCCTGCTTTTTCTCTCTCCCTCTCTTTACCATCCGTTTGGCTCCCGGCTTCTCCTCCCCAGCCTAGCTGTTGCACCTCCTTTTATTGCCCTCTTCCCACGTGCAGCACCTCCCTCCATCCAGCCCCGCCCCCCTTCAAAAGCTGGGATGCCCAGCTGGCCCTCCTCCCCTCATGTTTCCTGCAAGCTGCCCCGAGCCACGGCTCGTTCTACGCCGTCCGGCCCCTCTTCCGCACCAGCTGGATGCCCCGTCTTCGGCGTGCTCACTGAGCCGGCTGCTCCTGGGGGTAGAGGTGGGTGTGTAGCAGTCTTGGCGCGCGGTCCCTGAGCCCAGGGCCATGCACAGCCCGTTTCTGCTGGGGGCAGGGGCTGAGGGGGCCACCGGGTTTTGCCGCGCTGCTGGGCCGCGGCGGTGGCCTCCGTAGTTTCTGCGGGTGGTGGCTGGGCGGCTGCAGTGGCCCGCTTCGGGAGGCTCTGGATGGGGGCTATGGCCCCGGGGGGGTGAGGGCATCCGGGGGTGAACGGCCCAGGACGGGACACACTCGTTTCTTTGTTATCATAAAACTCTTTACTTTTACTAGAGTGGTATCTTGTTCTTCCTTCCTTCACCTCTGACTGGTTTAGGTGGTCTTCGCAGGCAGGTTTCAATCCAGCCCTTGGCCAAGTTGGTATCTGCTCTGCTTTATTAACTTAGCAGCAGCTTGTGCCCCTAGACCGTTTTCTGGGATAGTTAGTACTGACCTGAGCTGTGATATTAATTGTCCTTAATAAGACAGGGTTTCTCAAAAACTTCTAAAACTTATCTCTAAGAATATAAGAACATAAGAGAAGCCCTGTTGGATCAGGCCAGTGGCCCATCCAGTCCAGCACTCTGGCCACACACACACTATCTAATCCACTTTCAATCCACTTTCCATGCACTTTCCAACTGGATTTTGCCAGTTCACACAGGGAAATCCAGTTGGAAAGTGCACTGAAAGTGGATTGAAAGTGGATTATTTAGTGTGTGTGACCACAGCCTCTGTGTCACATAGTAGCCACCAGAAGCAATGCTCCCTCTAAGCTGTGGAGCCTTGTGAGCAAACATTCTACTCTGTGAGCTACTGGCATTAAATTTGTGAGTGAGTGATTTGGCTACTGCATCAATTAGTTTGCTCTAGAGCCATCCTTCCTGAGCGAAGGCAAAAAGGTCTGAGCCAGAGGCTAAAAACTTGTGAGCTTGCTCACACTAACTCAGCTTAGAGGGAACACTGCCCCCAATTATTATTTCCAAGTAAATGTACTTAACACTGGGCTTCTAGTAGCTGCATATCTTTCTATTAACTGCTGGATAGCATTTGGAAGGTGATATAAATCTTGCCCAAGATGGCTATGGGGAAGAGGCAAATTCTTGTGTTGCAGCTTTGAAAATCACTTTCGTCTGCTGATGCGGATCATCTGTCTCATGCTAGAGTTTCTAAGCTTCCATTTGTCCTCCATGCCACTCCATTATCTCTGTAGATCCACCCTTTGTCCTGGAGTCAACGAGTGCATAATTAGGGGATGTGCTATAAGGTGAGCAATAATGTAAAGAGAAATGCCTCTCTATTTGGGCTAACAATTGCAGGCAGCACACTTGTGCGCTCATATAAAGCAGCATAAAGTCATGAGAGTGGGCTCCCCGCCGCCCGGCTTTGCCGTGGCGGGGGAAGCAATTTTGCCGCCTCGCATGACGCGAGGCAGCAACAGAGCGCGTCGGCGCTCATTGGCTCGATGGGGGGGCGGGGCTTGCTCGATCTGAGCCGTTGCCCCGCTCCCATCTGCGCAGTCGCCTCGAGAGCTCGGGAGCAGGAGCACGCGTCGCGTGCTCTCGTCGAGGCCTGGGCAGTTTGAGGTCGTCGAGGCCGGGGCTGTTGGTGATCGGCGGACGGCGGAGGCGGCGGCGGCTGCTTTGGGACGGCGGCGGCGGCTGTGTTGTGACGGCGGCGGCGGCGGCGGCGGCTGCTTGTTGGCGGCGGCGGCTATATTTTTTCTTTTTGTTTTTTGGCGGCGGCTGCGGCGGCGGCTGCTTGTCGACGGCGGCGGCGGCGGCGGCGGCTGCTTGTCGACGGCGGCGGCTTTCGGGGCCCCGGGAGGAGGCGGCGCATCGAAAGGGGTTTTTTATAGAGGCGGCGGCGGCGGCGGCGCGCTCCCCGTCTTTGTCAGTGGCCTGGGCGGTCGGGTTGGAGCAGGGGCAGCGGGGATCGAAATACCCCCCCCGGTCCCCTTATTGGCCCCCCCTTTGGCCAGATACGGCCCGCCCGGCGGCAGGTGGGCAATTTTCGGCTCCTGGGGCTGCGTTTTCGGAGCTTGCCCCCCCCCCGTTTCGTTTCCGGCGTGGGGGTGCGCTCTGGTGATAAACTGCCAGCGGCAGCACCATTTTGACCCCCCCCCCCATCGAGCGGCCGTGAGGGGCCTAGTTGTGTGGGGCGGAAGGCGTATAGACGGCCAATTTTGACTGGGGGTTACTGCACCAGGTACGGCGGCCATCTTGGAGAGGGCAGCAAGCCTCATGCCCAGGGGCCATTTTGCGTAAAAAAAAAAAAAAAAATTTTTTTTTTTTTTTTGGCAGCTATTATAGGTGTTTTTGATACTCTCTATTCCTATACTGCTGTTTGGCAAGTGGTTTACGCTTGGATTGTTTCATTGACAACTGTATTTGTTTATATTATTAGAGTTCGTAGGCATGGCACCTGGAAAAGGTAAGGGCAAGGGCAAGGGCAAGAACCCAGCACCAAAGAGACCTCCTGCGCAGCCTGATCCGGTGGTTCCTTCCAGTGATGAGGAGGAGGACGTGATAAACGTGGCTATCCTTCAGCGGTTAGAGGCGCTGGAGAAAGAGCGTGGTATGCCAGTAGGTGGTTCACCAGTCGTCAATAATGCCAATGTGTCTTTTAAAGCGCAGGTGCTGGCGCGGTTGGCCTTTCTTGAAGATAGGCAGGATGCGGCGGCTTCAGGTCCGGCAGGAGCGGTGTTTGGCCAGCAGGGTCCAGGTGTGGGGGAGCAGCAGGTGGTTCTTTATTCGCCTTCTCAAGTGGCAGGAGGTGAGGAGCTGGCACCGAGTAGGCTTGGAGCAACGTGGCCTTGGGGTCCAGGTGGCCAGAATGCTGCAGCGGCGCATATGCTCCCCGTTAGCCAGCCTATTGGTCAGGCCACCGAGCAAGGTGCCTCCACTTCCCATTTACCGCAGTTTAATTGGCCAGCATTTCCTTATTCCAGCCCTGCTTCGGTTTGCCAAGGAGCTTGGCCGGCGTGGGGTTCCTCACAGCCTGGCGTTGGCTATCCTTATGGGGGCGGGGCATCTTATGATGCGGTGGCTGCGGGGGCCATTCCAAGTGGCGATACAGACCTGCCTTTAGGTGACCACCTTTCAATGGCCACTAAAGAGAGGATTTTAAAAGGGGAGTATGTTGATGTGTTTGGTTTGCTCTATCGGGAGGTAGAGAAAAAGGACAGGGATAATTTAGATGACCGGGAGCAGGAGCGCTTGAAGCGCCGGGTGGTAGATAGGACGTGGGCCAATTGGCTGCTGGGTTTCATAATCTACGCAGCCGTCATAGTGCGACACCAGCCATGGAGGGCTTTGTCGATGCTCCAGTATCTGGACATCATATACAAGGCATTTACGGACTTCCCAAGCCCGGCATGGTCGCAATATGACGAAGAGTTTAGGATGAAGGCGGCCATTAACCCGGCCATGCGGTGGGACAGGATCTGCGCCAATTTGTGGTTGCAAATCATGTCTCCGGCTAGGTCTGGGGGGGGTGAGCGGTCTCATAGTGGCCACTCAGTTAAGAGGGCGTTGGTGCAATCAGGTTCCCGCCCGATGGCGGGGCAGGCGGTTCAACGACGCCAGCTTTGCTGGGAGTTTTCTTCCCAGGGAACCTGCGGTCGTAAATCATGCACCTTTAGGCATGAGTGCCCTTTGTGCGCGGGACCTCATCCCTTATCCAGTTGTCCGCGGCCCAGGGGCCGTGGGGGAGGCAAAGGAGGCAAGTACCCAGGGGGGGGGAAGCCACACAACCCACATCCTGACAAAGGGTCCTAGCCCGATTAAACTGGGAGTTTTGAGACGCTGGTTGCGTAGTTACCCAAGGAGTGGTGATAGGGACTATCTCTTGGAGGGGTTCACTGTTGGTTTTCGCATACCGTTTCAGGGGGTGAGGGTGCCCTATTTGGCTAGGAATTTAAAGTCGGTTCTGGGCAGGGAGGACATAGTTAAGGCCAAGATTGCCAAGGAATGCAGGGAAGGCAGGGTTTTGGGCCCGTTTGTTAGTCCACCAGTGGCCAGTTTAAGAGTCTCTCCTTTAGGTGTAGTTCCAAAAAAGGCACCTGGGGAGTTTCGCCTCATTCATCACCTGTCCTACCCTCGGGGAGGGTCGGTGAATGACGCCATACCTGGGGAATTATGCTCTGTCAAATATACTTCCTTTGATCAGGCCATGCGGGTGGTCCGCCTCTGCGGTGTGGGGGCCGAATTGGCTAAATGTGATATTAAATCAGCCTTTCGGCTCCTCCCGGTGCACCCTGAGGATTTTGAGCTACTCGGATTTGCCTTTGAAGGGAACTTTTACATGGATAGGGCCCTACCCATGGGCTGCTCGGTGTCCTGTTCTGCGTTTGAGAGGTTCAGCTCGTTTTTGGAGTGGGCCTTGAGAACCAGGACTGGTCTCTGTAGTACCGCCCATTATTTGGACGATTTTCTTTTCGTGGGGAAAAGGGGCTCTGGCCAGTGTCGTTTCCTGCTCGACAGTTTTGTTTACATGGCTGATGAGCTGGGTGTCCCTCTGGCTCAGGAAAAGACGGAGGGCCCGACATCCACATTAACATTTCTAGGTATTGAGATTGATACGGTTAGTATGTGCTGCAGGTTACCCCAAGAAAAATTGGACGCGTTAAGGACGCGGGTCATCTCTGTTCGGTCCCATACTAGGGTCACTCTTTTGGAGCTGCAGCAGTTGGTAGGTCACCTCAACTTTGCATGCAAAGTGGTGGCGCCGGGTAGGGCATTTGTGAGGAGGTTATGTGACTTAATGAGAGGCCTCCGTCTCCCACACCATAGGACCAAAGTCTCCAAGGGAATGAGGGAGGACCTCTTTGTTTGGGAACAGTTTCTGGAATCGTTCAACGGGGTCTCTATGTGGCGGGATGAGCTTTTGTTAGAGGCTGAGCTTCAGATTTCATCTGATGCGGCTGGCTCATCCGGTTACGGAATTTATTTTAGGGGGCATTGGTGTGCCGGGGACTGGCCTAAAGATTGGTTTCGGGCAGGTTGGGTCAAGGACCTCACCTTCCTGGAGTTTTTTCCAATTGTCGCAGCGGTATGGATCTGGCCGGACGATTTGGCTAATAGGACCGTCCACTTCTGGTGCGACAACCAGTCCACGGTTCATGTCATCAATTCCCTTACATCCAAATCCACTAGGGTCATGGCTTTGGTTAGGGCCTTTACGTTACAGTGCCTCAAATTTAACATCCTGTTTAAGGCCAGACACGTCCCGGGGGTCGCTAATGGGATCGCTGACGCTCTCTCTCGTAAACAGATGGAGAGGTTTCGTCAGCTGGCTCCAGAGGCCGACCCGCTCCCGGCAAGGATGCCCCCAGAGGTGTGGGGGATTGGAGGGCTGAGGCTGACAGGGCAATGAGCCTGGCACTTGCCCCTTCCACCAGGAGAGCTTACCTGAAGGCCGGTAAGCAGTTTCTGTCCTTCAGGGCGGGAGTGGGTTTGCAACAGGTCTGGCCTATTCCTGTGTCACACCTGATGCAATTTTGTGTGTCACTACGGAGCGGCGGCCTTTCAGCTCACACAATCAGAGGCAAGCTGTCTGCACTGGCTTTTGCCAGTAAGGCTGCGGGTCACAAGGACACCACGGGCGACTTCCGTCTCCGGAAGATGCTGGAGGGGTGGTCTAGGGAATCACCTAGGGCAGTAGACACCAGGGAACCTTTGACACCCACAGTCCTGAGAGGGCTGGAGGGCCAATGGCCCTCTTGTTGTAGTGACAGCTATGAGGTGGGCCTGTTCCATGCCGCTTCGCTGACCGCCTTTTTTGGGGCACTCAGGATTAGCGAACTGGTGGCAGGCTCTCGGACTGACGCTTCTGGTACAGCCTTGGAGCTGAGGGATGTATCAATCAATAAGTTTCAGCTACGGATCAGGTTGCGTAGATCCAAAACCGATCAGAGGGGTAAGGGGAGTGTGCTGGAACTAGGGTCAGGTGCGGAGGCGGCACTGTGCCCAGTCGCCGCCATGCGGCGGTACTTGGCACTTCGGGGTGATGGCCCGGGCTATTTGTTTCGGCATAGCGACAGCACCCCTCTTACGAAGTTCCAGTTTTGGACCGTGACCCGGAAGGCATTGATCCGGTTGGGTCTGGGCGGTGTTCGTTTTTGCTCCCATTCTTTTCGAATTGGGGCAGCATCGACTGCGGCCGCAATGGGGTACCCTGATAGGACAATACAGAGGATCGGGCATTGGAAATCTGGAAGTTATAAGAGTTACGTTAGGCGTTGTACCTTGTAGGTTCGTTGTAGTTTCATTCAGACGTTTGTTAATAAAGTTCTGGTTACAGGTGCTGCAGGCCGGGAGACAAGACGAAGAGTCATGGTCTGCGGCCACAGCATGGTCTTTTGGGCAGCTCATCGGGCGAGGAGAACCTCTTTCGGCTCCCAGCTTGGCCTCAGCGAAGTGGCGACGGTTGAGTGGTTGGGGAGGAGGGGCATGAGATGGCCGGCGCTCCTCCCGTTGTTGTTCGAGGAGAGGCGGGGGCCCCCCCCTCAGGTGCTAGTCATATACCTGGGGGGCAACGATTTGGGTTTGGTCAAGGGTGTGGCCCTTGTGATGCAGGCCAGGGCTGATTTGGCACTGATCAGGTCACGGTGGCCTGGTGTGCAGATAGTCTGGTCTGCCATGCTCCCCCGTCTGGTTTGGAGGCATGCCGGTGACCCCAGGTGTATGGACAAGGCTAGGCGGAACGCTAACAGCCAACTTCGCACGGCCATGGAATCCGGGTTGGGTCTCTTTTTGCCGCACCCTAACGTACAGGTCAAGTTCCCGGACCTGTATCGCCCTGACGGGGTGCACCTTTCAAACAAGGGCAATGAGTTATTTCTTGATGACTTGCAGCACGGGATTCGGATGGCTCTCGGTTGCCGTGTGGGGTAAGCAAAGGCCAAAGCAGAGGCTTGGATTTGCATGTGGTAGGTTTATGCAAGCAAGAAAATGGAACTGGTGGGTACCTTACGGCAGATCCCTGTTGGGAACAGGAGGTCACCACGAACCACCCTAGGGCCTTGCGGTCTGGGGAGGTGAATGGTGATCGCCTCTGGGAACCTCTCAGACTAGGCTCCTCCCTGAAGGTCTGTGCAGCCTCAGGGGTAGGCGCCCCTGGGAGGGGACGCCAGTATGCTGGGCCGCCGGTTACGAGCCAGAATCTGACTGGGTCAAGACTGGGGCTAGGTTACCTGCCCATTACAAGGGCAAGGAGGCTGGGTCTGGGAATGACGCCTGCCTTGCCTGTTCCTGAGCTTGTTTAGTTGCCCGTTGCTGCATGTCCTGTTTAAATAGTTAATAAAGTGGCCCTTGTTTGATTCCAAACTGTTGTCTGTCTCGTTATTTCATGCTGGGGTGGCAATGGGCTCCCCGCCGCCCGGCTTTGCCGTGGCGGGGGGAAGCAATTTTGCCGCCTCGCATGACGCGAGGCAGCAACAGAGCGCGTCGGCGCTCATTGGCTCGATGGGGGGGCGGGGCTTGCTCGATCTGAGCCGTTGCCCCGCTCCCATCTGCGCAGTCGCCTCGAGAGCTCGCCCACCCGCCCGCCCCGTTTGCAGTGTAGGCTGATGCTGGTTGCCGTTGGGGGCCGGGTAGGAATTTTTTACACCGACTTCTATTTGGCTCCTGGAGACGGTGTTTTTTCGCCTACCTTACACTGCTGCTGGTGGTTAAGGGCATAGAGGGTGGTCGGGTATAATTAGGCTGGTCACTTGGTAGGTTTATGCAAGCAAGAAAATGGAACTGGTGGGTACCTTACGGCATATCCCTGTTGGGAACAGGAGGTCACCACGAACCACCCTAGGGCCTTGCGGTCTGGGGAGGTGAATGGTGATCGCCTCTGGGAACCTCTCAGACTAGGCTCCTCCCTGAAGGTCTGTGCAGCCTCAGGGGTAGGCGCCCCTGGGAGGGGACGCCAGTATGCTGGGCCGCCGGTTACGAGCCAGAATCTGACTGGGTCAAGACTGGGGCTAGGTTACCTGCCCATTACAAGGGCAAGGAGGCTGGGTCTGGGAATGACGCCTGCCTTGCCTGTTCCTGAGCTTGTTTAGTTGCCCGTTGCTGCATGTCCTGTTTAAATAGTTAATAAAGTGGCCCTTGTTTGATTCCAAACTGTTGTCTGTCTCGTTATTTCATGCTGGGGTGGCAAATGCTCAGGTTTGGCATCAGCAACTGGGAAGTTAAAAATAAGGCATTGCACGATGGATGAGTATAATCATTCAGTAATATCCAGTGAAATGGCATCGCTCAGCTGGGTGCAAGCGATAGGATACCATTAAAATCAGAAGCCATGAATGGAAAATGTAGCAAGGAAATGGCTCGAGGTGATGAAAGTGTTTTGTGGTTTGGTTTTCTGCCTGTTGATTATGGTCCGGTGCAGACATAGCATCCCCCAACTTCTACTTATAATACTTGATTTGAAACGTCATGGCTACGTTTCCCTTCCCAGACAAAATTATCCCCTGTTTACTTTCACCATTGGGTAGCACTGTAGCTTGGATCCCATTTAAAATTTCTGTGGACTGAAGGGGGCAGGGGGCATTTTCACTGATTCCCACTTCCTGTAGCTGACCTCCAATTCTGCCCGAGGTTCCCACTTCCTCCAGGAGCAGCATTTGGGGGACATTTGGGGCTGTAGTGGGAAGACAAGTTGCCCTCCATCCTTTCTTTAGGCAGAGTCTAAGCACAGGTCTTCATCGGTGCTAAGAATGGTTCCCACCAATGAATTGCCATTGTAACCAGGACTGACAAACCCACTTCCAACCTGGTTTCAGACTCTGCTTACCAGCAGAAAGCTGGTTAAGTTAAACCATTTGTAGTGCTTCTACAGACATAATACTTCCAACGTGGTTAGAGTAAATCCTAGAGGAGGTAGTGACAGTATGCACAAGGAAGTAGAGGAAAGTGGGGGAGAGGATGGAAACAAGCCACATAATGTCCTCCTGATCTCTGAACTAAGATTAAGAGATGAGAAACGTGTCTGCAGTAGGTCCATGATAAAGTCAGCTAAATCAGGAATCTTTTGAAGGGGATGTCTTTGTATCTGCATGCGTGTCGTCCATTTGTTTGTGATGCACTGACAGTATTCTATGAATAAAAGGAAATAATCTAACATCAAACATGCTGTGAAGGAAAATCTGTTCTCAGGAAGACAGTTCAGTTTTGCTCTGGCAGCAAAACATTGGTGTATAATTGTACGTTTTGGTCTCTTGCTTGACCGCACATCCATCAGTCTTCTGAAACATCAGTCCCAGGAGTGGAGGCTGGAGTGAATGAATGTGCCTTTCCACACTGTTTTCCACTGATCCTTGTTATCTGTTTAAATCCCTGTCTTGTCAAGGGAAATTTTGAATTATGAAGAAGGTTTTTAAAAGATGTGAAGCAGAAAGCGGATAACTAGATAAGTAGAATCTGGACACGGCTTGTAATTAAGGCATTTTCAGGTGCTTTGTTTCCATTACCGCATCACAATGTTTTTTACACCTTTCCTTTTGCCCGTCTCAAGGGCATGGAGGCTGAATAGATGTCTGAACCCTCCATCGGAGCATGAGATCTTGAGCATGCATGAAACATTTCAATGGAATATCTCATTGCTCAAAGAAAATTAATTACAGTGTATATCTTCCCATCCTCTGTTTAAAACAGATCTCCCGGGGGGGGGGGGGGGGGGGGTTCCAAGCTGAATTTTGAACTTGAAACTTAGAATTGCCTCCTGAACATGTGTAGCAAATCTTGTTCTGGTTGTTCAGTATTCAAACGAGAGTCTTCCCTTCATCTCCTTTTCACAGTGGGTAAGGAACATCGGCATTTTAAGAGTTAACAATGAAATACAGTTCCATCCTCAGCTACCTGCAGTTACCTTGTAAGTTTTGTGTGTTGGGGCTCTCTTCAGTTCTCTTCAGTTCTCTCTTCAAAGCGACTTCCGGCAAGACTTGCGAGCATGGCGGATGTGCTCCTCCGCATCTGCGGGGAGCGCGATCCGTACCCGGCGGGAAGAAGGGGCTCTGGACTGGTGCCGAGCCCCCAGAGACCCCAGTGAGGGGGCTCTGCCTGGGGTGGCCCGAAGGGGATCTCTCCCTACGGTGGCTACCGAGGGATAGAGATCCCTTTTCATCACCCCCATAGGTTCCCCCGCCGTGGTAGCCGTATGGCTGAAAGCGCAAATCCGAGAAGCAGCAGAGAGTGCGAAGCAATGAGGCTGGAACTGACAGTTACACATGGAGAAAACGTGAGTCTGAAGTAAGAAAAGCAGAACACAACGGGAAGACGGCGGGAGGAGTGAAACCCCCCCCTCTCCGGGACTAGCGTACTTACGAGACTCTTTATGTGGCGTTACTGCAGGAATAAAAGCCCATCCGCCTTGCTAGATGGCAGCATCGCTCACTTGGAGATATAAACTTTAGAAGGACGTAAGTGCTGTTTGAAAATTTGCTCCTTTCATTCATCTTATCTATCTATAAACAAAGAGCGTAGTCTCAACAATGACGGGGAAACCGAAACCTTCCCCCAAACTAGGAAGTACAGCTCCGAGTTCAAAGGTTGATACCACGGAGATGAGTGCGGTGTTCTCCTCGTTATTGCGACCTCTAGTGGACCAAATGACAGCTCTCAATGTAAAAATGGATAAAATGCAGCTAGAACTAAAAGAGTCGAATAAATCCACAGAGAAGCTGCAGTGAGAACTTCTGGAAGTAAAAACTTCAGTAAAAAACCAAGACGCAAGACTACAAAAGGCAGAGAAGGAAAAGGCCTTCCACCACGATCAGCTTTTGAAATTACAAATGGATAGATCGAATTTTTTCCTAAGACTTCAGAATGTGCCAGAAAACACAGGAGAAGACCTTAAAAATTTGCTAAGTGAAGCACTTGAACCAGTGACAGGCATGAAAGCAGCGGATATAAAAAGTGATATGGATATGGTTTACAGAACCTATCCAGATTACACTAAAAAGAAAAGCCTGCCTGGTGAAATTATGATAAGGTTCTCCAAAAAATCTACAAGAGACGTGGTGCTTAGGACCACAAACAAAGCAGCTCTGAAGATCCTGGGAGAAGAAGTAAAAGTGATGAAGGATATCCCATTTGAAATAAGGAAAAGAAGGAAAGCCTATGGAAAATTGACATCTTGGCTCCAGTCTGAGTCTATCATCTATCGTTGGAATACTCCAGAAGGACTATGCTTCAGCATCAAAGATAAGAAGTATAAGATTGACTCTGTTCAACAAGCAAAAAAATTTCTGGAAAAAAGCAAAGAGCAGAAAACTGGGAGAGACTCAGATGGTTCACTGGCCTCGCAAGAAAGCATGTATGGATTTGATAGCTCAAAGAGTGAAGAAGAAGTGTCTGACTCGGAAAAGGGAGCTGCAGCTCCAAAAATAGTTGAGACTGTTAAGACAAGAAGAGGACGAAAGAAGAAATAGTGATTAAACTGTTTTATTAAGCATTGCACTTATGTATTATAAATGGTTTAATTAACCGTATTTCTCTAGGTGGGCGTGCCTGCCAAATAGTTTTTGATAACTTTTATAGTAGCAGTAACAAGTAATTGAAATTTATCCAAGGTTTTAAATGCTTCATAATTATTTTATGTAACAAGGTAGTATTAAGCAAATGATAAAGTACTCTCTGTATAAGGTATATGTAGCTTAGATTGTAGCGTTATAGTTGTAGTTATAGAGAAAAATCAATTAAAAAAAAAGTTCTCTCTTCAGAGCCAGTTTGGTGTAGTGGTTGAGTGCGCGGACTCTAATCTGGGAGAACCGGGTTTGATTCCCCACTCCTCCACTTGCACTTGGCTGGATGACCTTGGGCAAGCCATAGCTCTGTACCAGCTGTTCTCTCAAGGACAGCTTGGGAAAAAGCTCTCTCAGCCCCACCTACCTCACAGGGTGTCTGCTGTGGGCAGGGGAAGGGAAAGGAATTTGTAAACCGCTCTGAGACTTCAAGTGAGTGAAGGGCGGGGTATAAATCTAATCTCTTCTTCTTCTTCTTCTTCTTCTTCTTCTTCTTCTTTCTGGAATTACTGATTAAGCATTAAGAGCCTTCAGTATTTCTAGCACAGTGATTGGGGGGAGCCCTTCAGGATTCTTACAAAGCAGGGCTGGCTGTTTTTGTTACTAAAACTGCTCTCCTTGCAAGTGGCTTTTCCGCCAGTGGGAAAAAGATGCAGATGGGTGTGTAAAGTGCACTCACATAGCAGCCGATTTACGGCAACCCCAGCTTTCAAGGCAAGCAAGAAGCAGAGGTGGTTTGTCATTGCCTTTCCCTGTAGAGTCTTTAAGCAATCTTTAAGCAGCGGCTGGACAAACACTAGTCAGGGATGCTCTAGGCTGATCCTGCATTGAGCAGGGGGTTGGACTAGATGGCCTGAATGGCCCCTGCCGACTCTGTGATTCTGTAATTCTAGTCTTACTTGGTGGTCTTCAGTCCCCAGTATCAATGGGCTGCTTTTGGCTTAAAAGGGGGGGGGAGAAGCATGCAACCATGTATCATAACTTTGGGCCAGTGTTCAACCAAAGGCCTTGCTTCGCTTGGTCAACCTTTGCACCCCAGAGCGCGTTTGTGTGCCTCATTTCTTCCTCCTCCTGTCGGGCATGGAGAGAGCCCCACCACACACTTCTGGGTATTAGATTAATGTGGCTCTCCGCTACGTTGCTTTTGACCGGACTCATCCAGGACCAGTTTTTTGATTTACTGTGAGATCTGAAGCAGCTAAATTATAACCATGGTGTGGAACTGACGCTATGATCCCTGAAAGAGAGGAAATGTTTTGTGGCTGTGACAGAGGCAGCCGGCGTGGCATATAATTTTGTCACTGTGAATGATGACTTCATCTAGTGAAATATTAAAATGCAATCGGGCCGAATGGGCTGTGGAATGCAGAGGCAAATCTCAAATAATCAGGGGTCATTTCGTAGAGAAAGAGATGCAGGAGCTCATTAGCATAACTATTAGCATAACTCATTAGCATAGGCCATGCCCCCTGACATCACCGGAAGTGTGTCAGAAAGGGAAGCAAAAGGGAGGGCATCTTCAAAAGCCTCCCCTTCCCTTCCTCAGCTGGCCTGCCAAGGCGGGTGGGGGCGGGGACAGCAAAGCAAGAAGGGCCCCATAGAATACAGTGGAAAGATTGTGCCGCCGTGCGACTCTAAACAGAAGGGGTTTAAACTTTAAACCTCTTCTTGCTTCGCTTCCCCCACAGGCTCGCTGGGAGTTGGGGGAGGGGCTTGCCACCACTGCCATTTGTGCCCACTAGGAGTGTGCAAATAAAACTTTTTTGGCCTTATTCAAATCTGTTCCAGCTGCCGAATGACCCCCTGCATGTCAGTTTCGGCAATGCAAGCTGATTTGGGAATCATTCCACCCACTGAATGTCAGTTTCAGCCCCATTATGGGGCCGTTGAAATCAATGGCAAAAACTCATAGGGTACATGAGGTGCTGGAGGAAAGGGGGTTTGTGGGAGAGGCTCCAAACTTGCAGGGTAGCTGCTGGGGCCTCTCCCCGAAATACCCACCGCATTTCAAGAAGATTGGACCATGGGGTCCAATTCTACGGGCCCCCAAACAGGTTGCCTTGTCCCCTCCATTGTTCTCTATGGTGGGAAAAAAACATTACTTTTTCCCACCATAGAGAACAATGGAGGGAATGGGGGCAACCTGTTTGGGGGCCCGTAGAATTGGATCCCCTGGTCCAATCTTCTTGAAACTTGGTGGGTATTTGGGGGAGAGGCTCCAGCAGATATCCTGTAAGTTTGGAACCTCTCCCTCAAACCTCCTCCCCTCCAGCCACTTTTTAAGCTGCTGCCAACTTTCAGCAGCAATTTGGTGGTGGGCCAAATCAGATCAGAGAATCTGATTCGGCCTGTGGCTGCACTAGTGCCCACTCCTGGGCTGGTGGAATACCGCTCTGCCTCGCTCCAGCCCCAAATGACTCGCTCCAGCCTGCAAATAATTGTAGCTAAATGTCAGAATGCCATATCATTTGATAAAGTTCATGTTGTGTGGTTAGGGTATTCTGGCCCTTCCCCCCATTTTATACAATGACAGTCAGGGGTCCGTTGAGGCCGGAGCAAGGCGGAGCAAAGCTCCGCCAGCTCAGGATTGGCCACTGGGGCAGCCATGGGCTGAATCAGTTTCTCTGATCTGATTCAGCCTGCTGCCGAATTGCCGCCGAAATTCGGTGGCAACTTTAAAAGCAACTGGAGGGGAGGGGGTTTGAGGAAGAGGCTCCAAACTTGCAGGATAGCTGCTGGGACCTCTCCCCCAAATACCCACCAAGTTTCAAGAAGATTGGACCAGGGGTCCAATTCTACGGGGCCCCAAACAGGTTGCCCCCATTCCCTCCATTGTTCTCTATGGTAAAAAAAAAGGTAAATTTTTTTCCCACCATAGAGAACAATGGAGGGGATGGGACAACCTGTTTGGGGGCCCATAGAATTGGACCCCCTGGTCCAATCTTCTTGAAACTTGGTGGGTATTTCCAGGAGAGGCCCCAGCAGCTACCCTGCAAGTTTGGAGCCTCTCCCTCAAATCCCTTTTCCTCCAGCCCCTCATATACCCTATGAGTTTTTGCCATTGATTTCAATGGCCCATAGGGTATAATGGGGCTGAAACTGACATTCCCTTTCTGACACACTTCCAGTGATGTCAAGGGATGTGGCATATGCTAATGAGTTATGCTAATGAGTTATGCTAATGAGCTCCTGCAGCTCTTTTTCTACGAAAGGACCCCTGATGACAGTTATAACCTATATAAGTTAATTTGAGGGGTACTGAAAAAGGGGGGGAAGTAGTCTACTGGAGGATGCTATGGATTGCAGGGACTGTGATTACCAGCTTGGCATGCTTGATCCAAAGACATTTCATTCGTAAGAGACAGTCTTAACTGAGAAACATGTTCCCTCATTCTTTGAAGCTGTTTTGTATATACCATATTGGATTGTGTGCCGCATTTAAGATATAACCTCATTGAGTCAGGTTTTCCATGTCCAGATAGTGGCTATATGCTATGATACTCTCTGCCACTGGGTTATTTAAAATCTTTCTTCTATTTTGCCAGACTCCAGGTGGGGCCTGGGGATCTCCTTGAATTACAGCTCATCTCCAGACTAGAGAAATCAGCTCCCCTGGAGAAAATGGATGCTTTGGAGGGTGGGCGGTATGGCATTATATCTCACTGAGGTCCATGTCCTCTCCAGGCTCCATCCCGAAATATCATGGAGTTTATCAGCTTGGATCTGACAACCCTACCCCCCATCCCACACTGGTGGCCAGAGGGACTTGGTGATCCTAGTAAAAGCTGACTCTAATACTACTATTTCCACTGTTCTTGCTTGGTATAGTAATATACCAAAAAGAAGTCCCCTGCCCCATGGAGCTTGCAGTTTGGATTAGAGATGTGAAGGTCCAGGAAAAAAAAAATCAGAGAAAAACTGTTTCCCCTCCCTCGGTCTCTTTTTCAGTTTTTCCAATGGAAAAAATTGAGATTTTGGGGAGCACTGAAAATAAAACAAAATAAAACATCAATTCCTGCAACTCAGAATAGGTTAAATGCTTTGAAAGAAAATATGGGCATGCTGTAGACGTATACAGCTCTTAAACTCAAGATGTATTTCTGCACCTAGAAGGGCTGAGGACAGACTGGCAATCTGAAGCGGAGGCAAAGCGGAGGGAACTGGAGCGGGGGGAAAAACCCACAGAGCTGGCCGTTCACACTGGCCAGAGCAATGCGGATCAGCGGTGATACGGAGTGTTCAGACTGCCACGGAGCGTTCAGACTGCCGCATAGCCAGCGCGCGCGGCTTGCGCGTGCCGCTGCATTTTTTTTGTTTTCCTTTGATGTTTTTCTCATGTGCGCACATGCGCACATGCGCAAAACTTTTTGCCGGTGCGTTCACACTTCCTCCGGATGCCTCCCGCTTCTTCCAGTTCACACTGTTTGGAAGCGGGAGGCATGCGGAGGAAGGCCCCTGAACACCGGGAAAAACCGGTGTCCGGGTAAAGCGGAAGGAAAGCGACTGGGAGATGGGTAAGTATGCAACGGAGCCGATGGGCAGATGCACATGTCTGAACGTGCTCCTTTCCTCCATTTGCGAAGCGTGCCTGCCCCGCTTTAGATTGCCAGTCTGTCCTCAGCCAAGGATACCTAATTTTCATGCAGGGAGCATCCAGGGCTTTCACTGCTTCTCAGCTATTGCATGCCTTCTGTTATGCTTTCGAGTCTGACTCTTATCTTGAGGCTGACCTTTTCACCTTTCCCTCAAACCATTGCGACACATATACCCACAGACTGGGTAACGCGTAGCTTATTAAGGTAGCATAAGGTGTATCACCTTGCAATCTTCTCTCAGTTATTGAGTGTATTTGCATTTTTGCTTGTAGAAAACTAAGGCATGTACAACTTTTAAATTCCATAAATGTGTTGAGCATTACAATTTTATATTCTAAGTAAGTTATAAGTGATACATTTTGTGTGGTTAAGCAATAAAATTAGTTTAGGTTTGAGAGGACAGCAAGTATTGCATATATTTCAATTTCCTCAAAAATTTCCATTCCCCCCAGAGGGGGGGACTAAATGTTTTCCCCACTGTGGCTTCAGAATTTCTGGAAACGTTACATCTCTAACTCAGATTGTGCGTGTGGTAGAAAATGGAGGAGAATGACAAAGATAACAGAGGAAAGGAGTGGGAATAGGGTCGGGTCATTGCCGGGTCTGATCGTCACGCTGGTGGAGGGATTGGGGGTGTGTTCTGGGAGTGGGCAGGGATGTCGCACGATGCGCATACATCACCCAGAATTGACGTAGGCACGCCGGTGACGTCAGGGGTGAGGCTCTGGTTTTTGGGCAAAACTCTATGGTAAAAGGGCCATCAAACCATAGAATTTTGTCCAGAAACCAGAGTGTCACCCCAACCCCCAACATCACCGAGTGCCTATGTCACGTCCAGGTGATGTCAGTGCCATTGCACATGATGTCACTGTTTGGGGGCGGGTGGAGGGAATTTCTTTCTACCGGCAGGCAAAAGCCCACGAAAGCAGAGGATCCCCTGCACCTTCCTGTGGAATATTAAGTGGGAGAGACCAGCACAACAGGGATTCACACATGTAGAGTTTGTTGTCAGTGTTGCTTTTGACTGTGTTAGATTCATTGAACAATGAGCAAGACAAGTTCATGGAATACATTCCTCCTTTGTGCTCCCTGAAAGATAGAGTGGAAACAGCACAGGAGGAGAGGCCCATTCATGTGTAATTGGATCCAAACCTATAATAATGGCTATGAACTCCAGTCGTCTATCAAGATCAATATTGCCTATTCAGACTGGCAGTAGCTCTCCAGGGTCTCAGGTCTTTCCCATTGCATGCCACCTGCTCCTGTTAACTGGAGCTACTGGCAATTGCATCTAGGACTTTCTTCATGAATGCATACAGTGAATAGTGTAATGAAAACGGAAGACCATTGTTTACAATCAGAGTTTCATTGTGGTGAATTTGGTTGGGGAGAGGATTTGGTTGGGGATCTGGACAAAGGAGTTGGGCTAAGATTAGGTGAAAGATCTGTGATTTCATCTACAAAGCTGTTGGCACTGTGAATGAGGGTGGGGAGACAGGTTGATAGTGCTTTATTGCCCCATTAGTGCTCACAGTTTGGTCCGTGACAGACAAGAGATAAAATCCGGCTTTTCCAGTAATTTGCTTGTGTCCATACCTCATAGTTCACAGATTGTTTCACTATGCTTGAGGGCCTACTCACTCTACTGGCCAGCCATGGTAGGTGGTGATGGCTGGAAGATCTCCCTGTGGGACTGGAGCGACAGTGGATCTTGAACTGGTAAGCTGCAGGATGTCAGGCAGGGGTTCAGGCTAAGCGTGAACATCTTTTCTGGCTAAAGTTAGAAACTGCAGGGAGATCTGCCACTCTAGCAAAGAGAGCTGAATGCCAATTCATCAGAGCCAGTCAGGTGTGACCCCTGTGTAGGTTTCTGAGTTTCTGAGCAACTAGGAGATTCTTCTCTTTTTGACCTGACAGGCATCATCCCACCTGAAACTTAACAGGAGTTGGGTCTTCTGTCCCCTTAAGGCACTAACTCTTTCCCTGCCCTGGTGGGTGGGTAGGTGGGTTATATATGAGTGAATATATGATAGCCTTGATGTAATTTTGCCGTGGTGTAGGAATCGCTTGTCCCCCAGTGTTACTGTTACATTTAAAGGCCTATGGTTAAGACGCTGAACTGCAGACCGGAAGATCGGTAGCTCAGCAGTTTAAGACCCAAGTGCCACATGACAGAGTGAGCTCCCATATCTGGTCCCAGCTCCTGCCCACCTAGCAGTTCAAAAGCAAGAAACTGCAAGTAGATAAATAGGTACCACTGCGGTGGGAAGGTAACAGTGTACCGTGCGCCTCGGCATCTAGTCATGCCGGCCACATGACCATGGAAATGTCTTTGGACAGTACTGGCTCTCTGGCTTGGAATTGGAGATGAGCACCACCCCCTGGAGTCGAATTCAACTGGCTTTCAAGCAAGGGAAACCTTTACCTTTACCTTTATGGTCATATAGGTGTGACCTTCGTAGCTTAAAATTACTACTTGGCCCGGATCAATGCTGCTATAATGTGTGAAAGTTACCCGAGTTCACCTGGAAAGGAAAGCGGCCAGGAGACAATGCTTGCAATGTAAATATTAAGAACTAGACTTGCATAATCTTTCCGTCTCTAAAGCCATTTATGTTTCCTAATGCCTACTTTGGAATGCATGTGCACCGAGGTGATAAATGTAATGTAACAGTTATTGGTTTTAAAGGCAATAGAAATGCAGCTAACCCTGGGCTAAGAAACATTTAATTCCATCCTGATTTGTTTAGATTGACTTAATGCAGCCGGCATGTTCGTTATGGTGGCATTGTGAGGATTTCATGTGCAGAGAGAGTTCTTTGTAAGTCTTGCTGGAATGGGGAACTTTGTCATTTCGGATACCAATTCCAGCTATGGGATCCTAATTCTCAGCTTGGGAAAGGCAGGCATAAGGCATATGCAAAATGATGGATTCCTCAGCTCTCAGGGTGCTTCTCTGATGGAAGGTCAGTGCAGCCTTTAGTTTTGAAACCGGGAGGCAACATGTGTGTCTGCTTGTAGCCCCGCAATAAAATTCAAATTCTCGCCTTTTCTCATTTCCGTGATTATTTTTTACAAGAAGCATGTGTGCAACTTGCAATATGGTCCGAATGGGGACCTCGGAAGTTTTAAGGAATTTTAAATTGTGAAGATGGAGTGACTGTAACAGTATTGCACCCCCAACCCTCCATATCCTTGACTCAGTACTTCTGTGATCTGGTCTATACAAAACGATTTCACATTGAAGGGATCTGGGCAAGAGTCAGTGGGCAAGGGAATTATCACTCGAAGGCGTCTGTTTCTTTAGAATTCCCCCCCCCCCGGTTTTTTCCCCCGGGCATGAGTACATTGTTGGGGACAAACAGACTATTAGATGCTTATCTTATACAAGGCTCTGAATGCATCTCGGGTGCCTGTTGTCGCTAGGAAACCACACTAGCCAATCAGCTGGTGAAGTTTAGTGAAGTCCAGCTGGTGGGATTCAGAACATCTTGTCCTGAATGTTAAAAAGGGGACAGCCCTGCTCTGTAAGCAACATTTTGTGTCAATTAAAGCAGGGACCAACCGTACATGGTGTTAAAGATGGAAGGGCTGAGGGATTCTTTTGTCCGTAGCAGTCTGGAAAACATTGTTTTAAAATCATCCTATGAATTCCTTGCATATTTATGCTACTGTTACACTTGTCTGAGTGCCCCTTTGGTGATTCCATGTGGCAAGAGAGGACGTATGCATTTCCGTGTATTCTGCCAGTCGTGACACAGCAATTCACAAAACCAAAATAGGACCCATGGTAAGTACGGAAAACCAAAAGTCAACAAATGCCGTGCTACAGATGATTACAAAAGATCTCAAGTAATTTTTGTATATGTATTCGTTTTTGTATATTTTTTAATTTTTTCTATTTTTTTTCTATGTCATAAATTATTCACTATGTCATAAATTATTCACATCTCCAATTCCAAGATCACATATTAAAGATCACATAAACATTATCACATAGAAAGAATCAGATATCCAATAACTGAAGTAACTTTTTATAACAAAAATGATATTGCACAACCTCTTTATCAATACCGTTCCTCTGTTATTATACAGAAATTTCAAGAAGGAGGATTCTTTAAAGTTTATTTTTGGATTTTCACTTTGGAGGAAGCCTTGAGCCCACCAAGAGAGATTTTTTTGCAGCGTTCATTGGTGAAATTTGGATGACTATCTTGGTATTTGGTAACCTTGTGTTTGGAAATATCTGTTGAACTTCCTGAGGAAGACGCTGGAACAGGAGGATATCTGGACCTCTGTTGGAGGAAAAGTGAATAATAATCCAAAATAGATTTTAAGGAATCCTCCGTCTTGAAATTTCTGTATAATTAAGGAGGACTGGTATTCATAAAGGGGTTGTGCAATATCATTTTTGTTATAAAAAGTTACTTAAATTATTGGATATATGGATATTTCTATGTGATAATGTTTATGTGATCGTTAATACTTTGGTGAACAATTTCTAAGAGATGTAGAAAAGATAGACCAAAAATTAAAAATATACAAAAACAAATAAATATATAAAAATTACTTGAGATCTTTTGTAATCATCTGTAGCATGGTATTTGTTGACTTTTAGTTGTGACACAACAGCACGGCAGCACTGGCACCTGAATCCGTTTCACTCTTTCCAGTAGTTTGACCATCTTGGCACTGTGGCACAACCTGAACCTGCGCCCGCAACACTTAGCATCTCTTTTGCAGACCTTCGGGAACCTAGGTAGCCGGAGTGCATTGAGGAAGAAGGGGCTGTGGCATTAGGCCCTGTGCCTGATCTACGCATCTTCTGCAGTGATTCTGTGTGTGTGTTTTATTGGCAGAGGACTTGAGCGGTACTTGTTTGGTTCCTCCCATTACAATGGCAACATTTTAACAGTGAGGCTGGGCTGTAGCTTGAGGAGCTACCTGGGACTCTTGAACACACGAAACTGCCTTATTCAATCAGACCAGTGGTCCATCAAGGTCAGTATTGTCTACTCAGACTGGCAGTGGCTCTCCATGGTCTTTCACATCACGTACTGCCCGCTCCTTTTTACTGGAGATGCTGGGAATTGAAACTGGGACTTTCTGCATGCCGAGCAGATGCTCTGCCACTGAGCCATGACCTCTCCCGACTTGTGTGCTCAAGTCCCCGGGTCAAATGCAAAAAGGAAATAAGATATGTAACATCAATTACTGTGGTTGGGAGGCAGGATGAAACCTCTGGATGTGAATGATGGAAGTCACCTTTTTTGCATGGTCGGTATAAACACATACAAAGCTGTCTTCTGCTGAATCAGTCCACTGTTCTATCAAGGACAGCATTGTTTACTTCAGTGGTTCTCAACTGTTCATGTCTTAACATTCCACCGGTCACTCTATCAAAGAACCTGGGTTCTACCATGATAGAGACAAAATGTTCACTATTTCTGAGAAGGAGATGTATACAGGAATGATATTGACAGGCTGGAAAACTGGGCTGAAACAAATAAAATTAATTTCATTGGGGATAAATGTACAGTTCTGCGGTAGGAAAAATCAGATGCATAATTATAGGATGGGGGAGACTTGGCTTGGCAGTAATATGTGCGGAAAGGATCTAGGGGTCTTAGTAGACCATCCACTGAACATGAGTCATCAGAGTAATGTGGTAGCTAAAAAGGCAAATGTGATCTTGGGCTGTATTAACAGAAGTATAGTATCCCGATCATGCAGAGTGATGGTATCGCTTTACTCTGCTCTGGTTGGACCTCACCTAGAGTATTGTGTTCAGTTTTGGGCACCACAATTTAAGAAGGATATTGTAGACAAGCTGGAACGTGTCCAGAGGAGAACAACGAAAATGGTGAGGGATCTGGAGACCAAGTCCTATGAGGAAAGGTTGAAGGAGCTAGGTATGTTTAGCCTGGGAGAGGAGATGACTGAGAGGTGATACGATCACCATCTTCAAGTACTCGAAGAGCTGTCATATAGAGGATGGTACTGAGTTGTTTCCTATTGCCCCAGAAGGTTGGACCAAAACCAACAGGTTGAAGTTAAATCAGAAGAGTTTTTGACTAAACATTAGGAAGAACTTCCTGACAGAGCAATTCCTCAGTGGAACAGGCTTCCTCGGTCCATCCTGGATGGTCTGCTCTGCTCTGTCCTGGGTCTTCTTATCACCTGCTGCCTGATCCCTTCTTATAACTAGAGAAGCTGGGGACTGAACCTGGGACCTTCAGCCACCAGGTAGAGCAATGAGCAGTGGCTTCTTTCTGTTGCATGTAAAGCTCTACTCCCCTCACTGAGGCGGTGGTCACACACACTAAATAATCCACATTCAATCCACTTTCAGTGCACTTTTGAACTGGATTTTGCCTGTTCATACAGTAAAAATCCAGTTGAAAAATGCATTGAAAGTGGACTATTTAGTGTGTGTGTGACTGGAGCCTGATTCTAGCTGCTTCAGTTTCAGTTTTGCCAGATCTCCCAGGCCTGGTTGAAGGTATGGCTGGTCACCACCATGGGCCCATCCCAACCTAACAGTTAAGCTTGCTCACTTTACCAGTCCTTGATCTGTCCTTGATCTGTCTTCCCTCTCCCAAATGAAACTTTTAGAGCAAGTGTCCCTATGTGTAAGTTCACCCTTCAATATTAGTGAATAGGGTAATGGAGTTTTTATGGCAAATGATAATGAACTCAATGGTTATTTGCAGGTGGACCAGACAGGAGAAGGCCTGTGTGTTTCTATGTCTGGGAGTTTATCTGCATTGTGCTAGCACCTCTGAATGGACCCTGGGTCTTAATGCTTAGTGCTCTTGTAATTCTGGGCATGTTTGGATCCTGCTTTTTTCAGATTCCAGTTTTGTATCGTGTTTGGGCAATAGCCTGAGGCTGGTGGAAGAAAGGCAGCCAGCTATCAATGGGAGAAATAAATTTTGTCTTGTAAAACTGGGAAATGTTTGCGTCAGACTCAATCTATCATAAGAGATAAGACAGTTCCCAGTGGAAATACCTAGGATGATAAATGTACAAGGTCATTGTCTACCCAGGTTGCCATGAGGAGCAGCGGGCCTTTGAGACAATGCATCCTTCGGCCCATTCCGGCAAGACTGGGGAATATATATATAGATATATAACTCCCTTTCTGGGAAATCAGAGAAGATTTCTGAAACAGACTTATGGCAAGCTTAACTAACCAGGCGTGAAGAGTGATTAAAGTGATCTCCAACATGTAACAAAGTAAGACCAGAAAGACCTGTTGTAAATCCTACCCAGAGCGCTGAATGCGTGTGTGGTTATTGCCTAATATGCATTGGAGTATTACACCAATTACTGTTGTGTGTGTTAGAAATTATAGGCTGTCCATGTTTCTGATGGAAACAGTGTATGGAGACTCATGCCACAGTAAATCAGTCCCTGAGGTATTATTTCCCAAAATGTGCATTGTGAGAGATTGTCTGCCTGATCATGAGGGATTAATTAATTTCCCTGGCGATCCATCCATAGAGATGATCTTCTGTCGTGGCACTGTGTTCTTCCAGTCAGACTATACGGAAGGTGATTTTGTTTCCTCTCTGCTTTGGGGGTGGCGGTCACTCCTGATGGATTGGATGCAGCTGTCTGTTGCTTCTCTGGAGGAGTCAGTGCTTTCAGCATCTCACCTTTTAGTCAGTGGTGCTCCCTTGATGGCAAGCAATTACCAAGCCCTGTGAGGAAAGGCTGAGGGACTTGGGGATGTTCAGTCTGCAGAAGAGGAAGTTGGGGGGGGGGACATGATTGCTCTCTGGAAGTCTTTGAAGGGCTGTCGCTTAGAGGAGGGCAGGGAGCTGTTCCTGTTGGCAGCAGAGGAGAGGACTCGCAATCATGGGTTTAAATTAAGGGTGGGAAGGCTGGAAATTAGGGAAAACTTTTTCACAGTCAGAGTTGTGCCACAGTGGAATCAGCAGCCTGGGGAAGTGGTGAGCTCCCCCTCGCTGGCAGTCTTTAAGCAGCAGCTGGACAAACACTTGTCAGGGATGCTCTAGGCTGATCCTGCATTGAGCAAGGGGCTGGACTAGATGGTCCCTATGGCCCCTTCCAACTCTGCGATTCTGTTTGATACAGACGAAATCAGGAAGTTCAGTGTAATCTCTAAGAGCATGTGGAGCTGCCTTATGGTGAGTCACACCACTGGTTCATCCAGTTCAGTACTGTCTACTCTGACTAGCAGCAGTTCTCAGGGGTCTTAGATAAGACAGATGTTTCCCAACAAATCTTACTTGAAACCCATTCACGGAAGATGCCAGTGATCGAATCTGGGTCTTTCTGCACAACTGTATCCACTGAGCCATGGTCCCTCCTGATTTATTTTAACAGTGGGCTATAGCCAGGTCACTGCGCCACTGAGGTTGCATGTCGGAGGATGGAAGACCGGAGGTCAGATCATCCTGGTCCTGGGACATCAGATAACCCTAAAGAGCCAGTCTTCTTCTGTACCTTCTCTGCTGCTCCAAAGCCTACTGCATATCCTCAAAGAAGCCAATAACGGAGCCCTTTTAAAATTTCCAGGCTGTTCTACTCTTTGCATTCCTCCAGCCCCATCTGTTCCAGCACTTAGTCAATGCTGAAAGTGGGGTGGGCCCGATACCTAAGGCCAACTTGATCTAAACCTGGCTGTTATCCCGAAGAAAACGGTGCACCATTTTCATCAGACACATATTTTGGTTATCTTTGCTCAAGTTTTTGATTGCCCTTTAGCATCCTAATCATATCCCTTTGTTAGACCTATCCTGCTTAATAACCTCTGCGTGACCAAGTAGCTAATGCAGTTTTGGAAAATGTAGGGGAAGCCTTTAATGAGAAACTAGTGAGCTATGAATAAATAAAAAACAATTCCCATGCATAATGATGCTTCTCGGTGCAATTTGCCGAGCTCGCCTATCATTTGTTACTCAGTAATTGGTGAAGGGAAAGTTAGGTATTGGGAAGCTGGCGTTATTTCCATCTTCCGTTCTCCACCCTACTGTTTTGCCTCCATGCTTAAGAGGTGCCTTCTCTCTTAGTTCCATTGATCTCCCTGCATGTACAGATGGGGAGCAGGTATTTTGGTGCCAACTCCATTGGCGCCAACTCTGCGTGAGATCCAATCTTCTAAATTTAAACATTTATCTCCCATCTGTGTAAGGGAGTACCAGTCTCGACAGCAGCGTTGATTAATTGTTTTGCTGGAGTATGTCGGGGTGGGTGGGTGGAAGAAGAAGATACAATGTTTGACAGCTTTTCAGCACTAACTTTTTCCTGGGGTCATACTCCAGTTTCTTTGTTGGGCATGGATGACCACCACCAGGAAAACTGCTCTTTTGAAAAGTGCTTCTGCAGGTCTCTCAACTGCTTTTTGAATTCCAAGCAATTCTTAGATCAGGTCTGGAGTAAGAACATAAGAGAAGCCAGGTTCGATCAGGCCAATGGCCCATCGTGTCCAACACTCTGTGTCACACAGCAGGGGCGTAGTGTTAGTAAATTCCGAGGGGGGGGCTGGGGCTCATGCGAGTGTGCGTGAAGAGCCTCCCCCCCCCAGCCCACCTGCCCGGCCAGCCGGCTTCCCTAAACCCACTCGCTCTCTCCCTCCCTCCTCCCTCCCTCCCGGGGCATCCGGGGACCACCCAGCATGATGGCGTCACCCGGAAATGACGCCATCACACTGGGCACGTTGCCAGGGCGACGCTCTGGCAATCACCCTGAAACTCTATGGTGCCATAGAGTTTTGGGGTGATTGCTAGAGCGTTACCCTGGCAATGTCCTCGGCATGATGGCATCACTTCTGGGTGATGCCATCACACTGGGTGGTCCCTGGATGCCCCGGGAGGGAGGGAGGGAGGGAGAGAGCAAGTGGGTTGGCCACCCGGCCGGCCGCCCAGGAGATTCTTGTGGCGGTAGTGGGTGGGCAGGTGGCAAGGGAGGCACGACGGCGGGGGGCGGCGGGGGGCAGGCACCCTGTTTCGCCGCGGGGCTCAGTCCCCCCTGGAAAACTTCAGGGATGGCCTGAGCCCCTGAGTCCCCTGTAGTTGATGCCTATGTCACACAGTGGCCAGAACCGAGGTACCAATTATGTTGGGAGGACGTTTCTGGAAAACAGGGAACGCATGAAGAATATTTGTCCAAGCTTTTCTGGACTGTAGTTTGCTTCTCTATAGCTCTAAAAGCTGGTTTCTGTATGACTGCAGACTGCTTGGAGATCTTGAACTGGAGATCCCAGTAATCAGATCCTGGTAAGGAAGATTTCCAGTTTCTTACCCTTGCTTCAACCTGAAAATCCCCATTTAACATTCTCTCCTGTGCAAACAGGTCCCATGACCTTCTCTCCTTGTACTGCTTTGTTGGCTCACTCACCACTCCCACACGCCATAAAACATACACGTTTTTCTCAGCCTTATTTGTGTGTCAGCAAATCAGCATTACACACTATTGCATGTAAGTTCCGAACACTATATTCACCAATGCAATATAAACCATGTAACCCCCCTCCCCAATCATAACAGTATGTGCACATAATTCAAATAGATCTCTAAAACCGACAGCAAAAGCAGAGAAAGTGTTTGCAAAGAAATAACCTATTGGACGAGGGGGGTGATCACCTGTTCTCTGCTGCACTTTGGCACCACCACTTCAGGTGGCCAGGTGGTGGTATTACAGCATTGTAGGGCTCCAAAGATGCAATAAGACCAGGCTCCCACCTGGTCCTGTATTTACTTACCTTGTTTATAACCTGCCTTTCTTGCTGAGGCTCAAGGTAGCCTTTGTTGTTTAAGCAGTGACGGAGCTCTGCCTCTACTTGCCTTCTCTCTTGCCTCTAGACCCTTGTCTTGACATCAAATATGTATGTTTCAACCTTCTCTGCAGTGGAATCTTCTCTCTGGAATACTTTCAGGGAAGCTTTCCCTAGGATTTCTACTGGACCACCTTCTTGGTGACCTTGAGGAAGCAAGATAAAACTTTTCTGTTGTGGTAGGCCTTTGGGGGGCAGATAGCAGGCCAGATGGATGTGTTCTCAGTTCTTCATTCTATTCTGTGGTGCTTAGGTGTACTGTGTAATTTTTTTTTATTTTTGTTTCTATTTTATTTGTTTCTGTTACTGTAGGAAGGATGATGGTGGAGTCTTTCCTTGTGGGAAACTTCCTTAGACCTAGAGTTCCCTGGAAAACACCCTGGCAATCAGTCACCAACACACAGGCTTCCTGAGAACATCTAGACTGACCTCATGAGAAAGTACTCTTCTAGCACAGTACTAGATCAATAACAAAGGGATGGGGTGGAAAAGATTTTATAACCAGCAATGTAGTGGCCATGCAATCTAGCCCATAGGGAAGAGAGTCAGAGAAATATCCCAGAGAAATAAATTGTACTAAGCAAAGCTACGTAAATGCCTTTATAAAAGTGTTTATTATAAAACAAAGGGGAAAAAAGAAAAAGGGAGGTTGGATTTTAAAAAGTGGTGGAAAAGGGGCAATTTTTTAAAAAAAATGCAGGGAAAAGTCACACAGCAACACAGCACAGAGATGTTCAAATAAAAAAAAAACCCAATATGGTGGAACTAACTAAGCTAAACACACATTATCTAGGCTGTACCAGGTTCTTCAGAACACGTGTAGAGTTCCTTGCAATAAGAAGATGTTAGAAGAGTCCTCAACTCCTATTCAACTTCCTGTGGACTCCTACTCAATTTCCTGTGACCCCAGTTTGTGCTGAAGATGGAAAACTGAGGAGAAAGTCCAAAAGGTCCAAATATTTTATGGTCAATGGAATTTGACCTAAGCCAGCCTCATTTCCAGGAGGGATGAGCTGATGTAGCCAATGCCATGCAAAGCTCCATCTCTGATGTTAGAGGCTACTGTTATCAGTCAGAGTCGTATAAATTATAGTCCATCTCCATAAAGCATAGAGTTGCCAGGTCCTAGGCTCTCACTGGTGGGGGGTGAGAGGGAGCTTTCTGGGAGTGGGGGTGGGGTGATGTCACCACATGTGACGTCCCCAATGTGATGATGTCACATGGCGACATTCTGGTATTTTAGGTAAAACTCTCTATGGTTACCATAGAGTTTTGCCCAAAATACTAGAGCTTTGCCATGTGATACCCCCAGCATGATGTCACTTCCATGTGATGTCATCATGTTGGGGATGTTGCACTGGGTTGTGGCTGCTGGGGGCAGGGTTTGCCCCGCTGGCCAGCTGGTCAGTGGCAGGCAAGAGCCTGCAAAATCATCCCCTGCTCCCTCCTGGGGGGTTGGCAACCCAAATCAACCATCTGGCAATGGCTCTGACATTCCATGACAAATAGCCAGTCTGGTCTAAATCATATTGCCCTTTGTCCCAAAGGATTAACTCTGTCAGTGTGGAATGGAAATGAATGGGTCATTCTAATGTAAACCCCCAAGGGTCCAAGATTCCAAACACTCTAGGTAATTCTCTTGCCCTAATAAGTTTCTAGGGTCTCTGTCACAGTTTTGTTAGGCTGTAAGGCACCAGATGATCAGGCGAGGATCTGTACTTTGTCACTGTTGTTAAATCATCTTGGGAAGTGGGATGTTATGGGCTGAAAGTTGTGGAAGAAAAGTAAAAAAGTAATGTAATCAAATGAGAGTGTTGTGTAAATGACTCAGAAGGTCGTGGCACAGCTTTCCACTGCTGTCTTGGTCCAGACGTCACTTAAAACTGTGGCTTCTTTTAAGTGCTGATTATTTGTGAAGCCAGGACGTAGCTTGCCCTGCAAACTAGAACTGCAAGCCATGGTTCGTTTGTAGTTCAAAAATAATAGTTGTTAGCCAAATTGCTTTAATTTAAGATGAGCAATTGGCAAATTACCGGTTCACAGCCAACTATACCAGGGTCCCACCCCTCCCAGGAGTTCTCCAGGAAATAGGCACTGAGGCAAGAATCCTTTTAAATTATGTTTACTATAAAATGTTGTTCAAGCATACACAAAACAGAATCTCACACACAAACACACAGGTCTAAGGAAATTTAGATAGAATACAGCACGGTTGCATGAGCAAGAGTTTCGTTGAGGGGTAATACGTTACCTGTCCTGGAGATGGATCCTTGTTCCAACAGAAGATTGGAGGTTTAGAAAAGGAAAAATGGGGAGCGTGTTCTGAACCTGCAGAAACACACTCTTCTCTGTCTGGCCAGACCAGAGATTAAAGATGGAGGAAGGGTATTGGAACAGCAAGTGGGACCTGAGAGGTATATAAAAAGTAGATAGGGGTTGTGGAAGCTCAAGCGACCGATTGCTTACTGTGCAAGGTCTTTTATTAGGTGGTCTTGGGGGGCGGGCAATGCTAACCACATCCCACTAACACACGTACCGGGTAGTCCGTCCCTTCAATCCTCATTATTGGTCAAGGTAAAAAGAGGAGGGGATGCAGAGGAGTGGTCAATATTGCAAAACTATGAGCTAGAGAGAAACTGACACCTGGGCAAAGTCCGATGAATCACCGGGGCCATTCTATTGTCTCTTTAATGGCCCTAGCCGGCCACTTGATGGGCGGAAGATTAGTTGCCAGGTAACCTCACTTAGCATAATCCATGCAGGTATGTTGGAGGGGGCAGGGGTTGACCAGCGTGATGTTGCAAGGGGTCCTTGCTTCTGTCTTGGTGAACCATAGAGGTTGCCAGCCTCCTGGAGTAGACTGGAGCTTCTCCCAGCAATGAAGAATGCCTGTAGTCCTTGCAGCATAGCAACCCAAGTTCAAAGTTATGAATATTAAAATCCATAAGAGCACTTTGCAGTGCCTTGCTCGCCAACATAGTAAACTGTGTTTTTCCGAAGTGCGTTATGTAATTAAGTAACTGAGGGCCAAAACAGACCTTGCACAGGGCAAGAGTTGAGTTACCCAACTCTCAGTCATACGTTTGAACAGGAATTATCCGATTGTGTTGCAGGGCCTAGACCCTTCAAGGGGGAAGGATGGATTTCAGGCTTACCTCCTGTGCCATTTCCTGTCAAACCTCCCTTGCTTAGCTCGCTTCAGCTTGCCATGATTTAGGAGGGAGGAAAATCCTGCGGGGAGAGGTGTGTGTCAATGAGTGTGAATGAATGAGACCTTTCACTTTTGCAGTCATAATTTTTCTTTTTAAGCATGCCTCCTTTTGTGTTCTCATGGAAGGTTGTCCTTGAAGTAGCATGGGTGCCAGCTGGGACAGGAGATAGCCCAATTCTGCATCTTCACACCCTGGTTGGGATGGCAGCACTTGGCCTGTGTGTGACCTATGAGAGGGGAGAGGGCTTTTACCCATTTTACCTATATGAAGTATGTGCCCGCCAAAATGCTTCAGTTCTAACACAGTGATGTCTTGGATCATGCATACTTCTCAATACACTTATCACTGCCATCAGGGGTCATTTTTGTAGAAAAAGAGGTGCAGGAGCTCATTAACATAACTCATTTGCATAACTGATTTGCATAGGCCACACCCCCTGACATCACTGGAAGTATGTCAGAAGGCAACACCCATGGGTGAGGCATAGTTTGGGTCCATTTGACTTTGGCAGCAGCAGTAGCATTCTTGAAAATCAGTGGGGAGATCCTGCCCAAGTAGATTAACATAAAAATAAATCAAAGAATGTATCAACCTGAAGGTAACTTTCAATATGTGATTCTTATATAGGATTTGTTCCTGAGGAAAGACCAAAGGTCTGAAACACTTAAATATCTGCAATAAGTCTTGAAAGAGATTGAATTTGGAGCCGACTGCTTTTGAGAACACAAGACCGTTAGTAGGATATTGACGGAAAGAATTTGGAGCAGACTGCTATGTGTAATTTTTTGTCCTTTGTATTTTTTCTGTGAAGGAATAAGTGATTGTGGGTTTTTTTACTACCTAGACACTAAACCATGGCTTTAATCTAGTCTCTTTTGTCATTCTATTATTCTGTGGGCTTCTAACACACATCTGTATATTTTTTTCATACTGTCTGTGTCTTGGAATGAACATGTGGAACCTGAGGAAGGGCAAACAGCCAGCCCTGCAGCCATTTCCACTGGCAAAAATGACACAAAGGGGAAGCCTCAAGCCCCTCCCCCCTCACAATGTGTTCGGGGCTGTGCAGACCAGTAGGTTTAGTCCCTGCAGGAATGTCTGACTGGGAGCTGGGTTGGGCACCCATGACTTGATTTTTGTCTAACGTAACATGTATTTTGGCTAAGGTTGGCAGGTCCCTACCTGGCATCCGGGGGGGGGGGGGGAGAAGCTCCGTGTCTAAGAGTTGCACGCGCACCATGATGACATCACCCGGAAGTGACGCCACCGATCCAGGCACATTTGTTGGGGGACGCTCTTAACATTCAGGCTTAAAACTCTATGGTACCATAGAGTTTTAAAGTCGAACGCTAGAGCGTCCCCCAATGATGGGCCCGGCACAATGACGTCACTTCCGGGTGATCTCATTGTGCCGGGCATGTTGGCCCAATTCATGCACTTTTTGGCCCTAAGGGTTTGTGGGGGAAAGTGAGAGTACACTGGCCCAAGGCTCTTTCCAGGCCTTTTCATGTTGAGCCAACCATTACTGATTCTTTTAACGACAACTTATCACCATGCTGATTTTTTCCCCATTTCTCTCTCTTCCGCACACCACTTTATTACTTGCGTTGCTCCTCAGCCTCATATTTAACAATTTCCATTTCTATTTTATGTCAGCACCTCTGAAATAGCCTAATAAATTAGACAACTGTTGAAAGTAATTATAAGATCCCGCAAACTTCTCAAACACTTAAAATAATTTTATTGAAGTATCACTTGCCAGGCTTTTTCTTCCCGGCTCCTCTTTTTTACCTTGGCGTAAATTCATGCCCCTAAGAACGGGCAGGTTTTCAGTGACGGGACTCTTTTATCATCTTAATGAGCGAGCAGGAGTGATTAGGAAGCACTTAAGCAAACGTCAAATTCTTTTCTTTGTACTAGAGTTTGAAAAGCAGTAAACCCCCTTGAATGCTAGGAACGGTTTGTGTTTGAAGTCTTGCAGAATCGTGCCTTGTGGGTGAGCCATCAAAGATCAAACGCCATAGATAGAAGCTCACCTCAAATAGTCCTTTTCAGTGGAGTCTATTCAAAGATTCAGCTGTGAATGATCAGATACTGAGCATTCAAGTAATGGGAAATTAATGTGCAATCATGGGTGGATCAACGTTCGGATTGACTGAAATCTCTAAATCTCAGCCCAATCCATAACACAATCGATGTAGAGTACTTACTTGGATTTAAGTAGGTTTCATCCAGTTGATCAGTAGGTTGAAGTAGATATAAATCCAAATACTTTGCCTTCATTTGGATGGATCTATTATTCAAATTATAAAACATGATTCTTTGCTGGAATGAATTATAAATAGCTATTTTAATCAAACGGGGCCGCGGTGGCTCAGAGGTTAAGATGCTGAGCTGCAGACCAGAAGGTCGGTAGCTTCGCAGTTCGAGACCCGAGTGCCGTGTGACGGAGTGAGCTCCCGTCTCAAGCCCTAGCTCCTGCCAACCTAGCAGTTTGAAAGCCAGAAATTGCAAGTAGATAAATAGGTACTGCTTTGGTGGGAAGGTAACAGCATTCCGTGTGCCTCGGCATTTAGTCATGCTGGCCACATGACCATGGGAAAAGTCTTCGGACAGTGCTGGCTCTTCGGCTTGGAAACTGAGATGAGCACCGCCCCCCAGAGTCATATTTGACTGGCTTTCGAGCAAGGGAAACTTTATTTTAATTAAACAGTAGGGTTCCATGAAAATGTAAACATGTGAAATATTTTTTTTTCCACTTATGGGTGGTTTGCTATCACAGTCTCCTCTAAGTCTTCCTTGTAATCAGCAGATAGAGATGACCTGGGCATGTAGAATGTCCTTAGCACTGTACACACAGCTCCTCTGTGCATTGACTGAATGTGCAGAGAGGGAAGATGGACATGAACTATGTCTCTGCATGATCACCGACTTTTGAGCATGTCACCTACAAACAGATAAAGTGCTTGTATGTACACGCCCTCCCCATGATGGGCAGCATTTGAAAAGCGGCATCCTTGACTGGCAATGTGCAGGTGACTCAGGGATTGTGCACAGGTGCTCATACCTGCTGCCCCTCTCTGTGGGTTTAGGGGGGGGGGGCGGGATATCAGTTAAATGAATAAATAATAATAAATAATAATCATTGTGTGGACAGATTGTTTGTACAGGACCAGTGTGTTCTGGCGAGCTTCAAACTTTCACGCCCTCGTGTGTACATAAGAACCTTGAGGCTGAGCTAGAGCCAGGACTGTAAATGCCAGATGGGCCTTTTGTTCATTTATTTTATGAAATTTATACCCCACCTTTCTGCCCTCGCAAGGGCCACCAAGGTGGCCAACCAATTAAAGCATACGTGCCAAAAATCCTATTTTAAAACCAATAAAATCAACAGCCTCCAAAAAAAAAATCACATATCATTAAAACAATTAAAAACAGAGCTGAAATACACATAAAAACACTTTTTAAAAAGCAATTAAAACATTGATTAGGAAGGAGGGATCGCTGAGGGAACATCAAATGAACCAAAAAAAGTTTTCACACGCTGGTGGAATAGGTCCCAGCGGCACATCTTTTTGTGGTGTAGGAATCATGCCTCAATTTATATGTTTGAGTCCAGTGGGTATCATGACAGTATAAGCTTTATTATTTTTTAATTTTTAATCTGGTTTGTATACCGCCCTCTCCGCGAGCAGGCTCAGGGCGGTTCACATTAAAGTAAAATAAAACACATAAAATCTATTAAATGATTAAAATACAGTTTTAAAGCCCAATAACTGTACGGTACCATCATACCTAATTTTGGGCCCTCCAATTTATGTTAGCTTGGGGGAAGATGGGTGGAAGCAGATTGTACAGCAATTGGATCTTAAGAACTATTAAACTTTTAAGAAACTGTTGCTGTTAAAAACCATTATTTGGAACCGTTGCCATCCTCAACCATCCTAGCACCTACATTGATAGATATAATTTGTGCCTCCATGCAATGTTCACAAAGCCGCAGCATACCAGTGCGCAACCGCACAAGGAATTTTCAGCATATGAACTAGAGCTAATTGATTGGGTCCTACATTCAAGTTTCTGTGCATGGTGGAGAGACCTGTGCCAACTCAAGGCTTAGTGCTACTTTAGGCCAGCCAGTGAATTCCCACGCTGGGGCCATGTATCGATGAACCCATATGATGCTTCTGAGTTGCTACAGAGTAATTCTGCAGTGCCCGAAATGCAGAATGAAATTAATCATGGTCAGTTGAACAAGTACACTGAAACAGTTATTTTACATTAAGTTTCTGTTCGTTCTGCAAGGAAACCCCCATCCCCAAATTTGAGTTGCTAGTATTAATTGAAGCATAAGGCTTGGAGCTGAGCCTTTAATGAGGCAAACAAACAATATGTGGAAAAGGTTTTCCTTGTGGATGAGTGGAAATTAGCAGGGGAGGCCAGGGGCTCATGGATGTTAAAGAAGTTGAGACTGCTCACAAACATGGTAAGTGTAAGATGGACCCAAGACCAGCAGCTTGAAAGTGTATATAATTATGCCAGGCAGACAGCTGCTTGGGGGGGGGGGGGATACTTTTCAGAAATATGGTCTTTTCACTTGCTACTTGGTAAGAAGAGGGAAGTAAAATGGTCCCGCATTCGACATATCACACAAATCCCATTGCCTTTCAATGAGGTTGCCAGCACATCTGAAAATTGGACTTGCACTGCTCAGTCACTGGTTGATCCATTGATTGGCACCTCAGACCCAAAGACACTGTCTCACTGATGTCGATGGAACTGCTGAGTTGGCTGAGAATCACTTTAAATTGCCTTAATCCTTTGGATGAGTAAAATCCCCTCAGAGGCTGATGGCACTGGAATTATTTCCACTCAGAATTTCTGCTGCGGTTTGTTTCTCCGGAGCGGTGCCTCCCACATTCTCTTCCTACTTTAGTGCAGGCAAAATCTGGTGTCAGTTTTAAAAATGTGCAATCCCACCCATCCTAAGAAATGTCACTCATCAAAATGATTTTGGTTTCTCTGGAAGCTGTTGCAGTGAGTTCTTTCAAATTCACCTTGATTTCTATGGCAATTCTACCCAGAGTTGCCAAGTCCCTCCTGGCAACCAGTGGGGGATGGGGGAGACTTCCTGGGAGCGGCAGGGAGGCCCATCCGAAGTGTAGTGACATGCCCATTGCACTGACCACATGACCCGGAAGTGATCACTCCCAGGATGTCAGGGTGACACTCTAGTATTTGGGGGGAGATTCTATGATAAATTTGGCTTCTGCCATGGAGTTTTTGCCCAAATACCAGAGTCACACTGGAAACTCAGACATGATGACATCGCTTCCAAGTCCTGTGGACAGTGATGTCGACATGTCACTGCACATCAAATGGATCTTCCTGTTTTTCAGGATAAGTTCCTCCCCACCAGCCAGCTGATCGATGGTTGGGCGGTGGGGCCTGAAAGCAGGGGACTTCTGCTTCCCCCTGGGGGAGGGTCTAGCAACCCTAATTCTATAGCTAGACCTGTTGACTTCTATGGAATAAAAATTATTTATATGCAAATATATCAAATTAGTGGCCTGGTGAACTGCAGGGGGGGGGTTTGTCCCAAGTTAACATTTTTTCCCTCCATAGAGAACAATATAGGGGATGGGACAATGTGTTTGGGGGTCCATAGAATTGGACCCCCTGGTCCAATCCTCTTGAAACTTAGTGGTATTTCGAGGAGAGGCCCCAGCAGCTAGCCTGCAAGTTTGGAGCCTCTCCCTCAAATCCCCTTTCCTCCAGCCCCTCATATACCCTATGAGTTTTTGCCATTGATTTCAATGGCCCATAGGGTATAATGGGGCTGAAACTGACATTCCCTTTCTGACACACTTCCGGTGATGTCAGGGGGCGTGGCATATGCTAATGAGTTATGCTAATGAGTTATGCTAATGAGCTCCTGCACCTCTTTTTCTACGAAAGGACCCCTGGACACCCACATGCTGTATTGGCAAGAACTACACGCACAAGCACTTTGTTTTCACAAGTCATCTTTACTCACACCGTTTCATGTTGTGTATCATCTTGAATTGGACTTGGACTTTCTTGCGCAGTATGCAGTCTGAATGTTAAAACAGTGACCTCATTGTTCTCCATTGGACTTTGTGTGATTGGAACTTTATTGGATTTTATGATTGGAACTTTCTAATACAATTTGGGGGTTGTTATCATTATTTTCCACAGTGTTTCTGTTTTGCTTTTGCTAATGTGGTGTTAGCATTATTCTCTCTTCGTCACACCTCTTTCCCAGGGTTTTTTTTTTTTTTTTAAATGTTCCCATCTTGTCCCTTGCATTTGGGCTTCCTCTGTGCAAGGCTGGCTTCGGCCTCCTGCAGTCTTCGTTCTGTGCTTGTGCCCCCCACCCTGTCAGAATTCACCATGTGTCCACAGGCTCCGAGAGGTTGGGGACTCCTAGGGTGGCCAGCCTCCAGGTGGGGCCTGGGGATCTCCTGCTTTTACAACTGATCTCCAGCTGACAGAGATTAGCTCCCCTGGAGAAAATGGCTGCTTTGGAGGGTGGACTCTATGGCATTGTAGCATGCCGAGGCCTCTCCCCTCCTCAAATCCCACCCTCTCCCGGATCCACCCCCAAAGTCTACAGGTATTTTCCAACCCAGACCTGGCAACCCTGGGGACCCCTGACCTAATGGCTGGTGGTTTTTGAGGCTTTCATGAAGGCAGTGAAGGCTCTTCTTTTAGAAGACATTACTACTGAGAGGGTTGCTAGGTCTGGGTTGGAAAACACCTGGAAACTTTGGGGGTGGAGCCAGGAGAGGGCGGGGTTTGGGGAGGGGAGGGGCCTTGGCATGGTACAATGCCATAGGGTCCACCCTCCAAAGCAGCCATTTTCTCCAGGGGAGCTGATCTCTGTCAGCTGGAGATCAGCTGTAAAAGCAGGGGATCCCCAGGCCCCACCTGGAGGCTGGCAACCCTGAGCGGAACTATTTCCATCTACTTCAATAAACTGCGGTGTGACCATTTTTGTTTGTTTGTTTGTTAGCTTTCAAGAGTAATTTTTCTTGCTGGGGTTAATTGATGTTAGTTTGTAGCAGAATGTGGTAGGCCACTTGGGCGGCTGAAGGATAGGACTGGACAAAAAACAGGTCGGGAAACAAAAGACTTAGAATAAATGGAGGCAGCGGTGTGGAGGGAGGCAGCTTCTCCACCCGGCAGATTGCTGCGGAGTTTATCCTGTGGAAACTGAGATTCATTACAGCCCATGCAAAACAGGCGCTTCGGTGGCTCAGCCCTCATTGATTATGCCAAGTTTAAACATGTCCCCCACTTAACCAGGCAGGGTAGCTGTGGGGAACTCTCCCCCGCCCCCACCTTCAAGTCAGCAAGTAATTAACATGAGTACGTTTAAGTAGGCAGGCTAGTGAAAAGTTTTTGAAGGCTGCTAACGGATGCGAGAGTTGGACCGTAAGGAAGGCTGAGTGCTGAAGAATAGATGCTTTTGAATTATGGTGCTGGGGAAGACTCTTGAGAGTCCCTTGGACTGCAAGGAGATCAAATCAGGCAATCCTAAAGGAAATCAACCCTGACTGTTCCCTGGAAGGTCAGATCCTGAAGCAGAAGCTCAAATACTTTGGCCACCAAATGAGAAGGGAGCCCTCACTGGGGAAGACCCTGATGGTGGGGAAGACTGAAGGTCAAAGAAGAAGGGGACAGCAAAAGATGAGATGGCTAGACCAGTGTTTTTCAACCACTGTGCCGTGGCACACTGGTGTGCCGCGAGATATTGTCAGGTGTGCCGCAGGATTTTTTCAATGAAAGAAATGTGCCTTCTGGGCTGACCTTCCGGGACGCGTTTGCGCATGCGAGAAAGAACAGTGGCGCTCTCTCGCTGATTCCGCTCGGACACTCTGTGGCCGGCCTGAGGTAGGAGGGAGCCGCCGTTGAGGCGCAGCTCCCCTTGGCCTTGCGAGATGGTTTTAAATGAATGAGGAGGACTCGTGTGCTGAATCAGAGTCATGCTAGACCTGTGGATGTTAATACAGAGGACAGGAATATTCGGTACCAAGGGCATTCACTCCTCCAGCAGAATAAGCTGGTTTCTTCCAGTGTGTGTGTGTGTGTGTGTGGGGTGATTTGCACCAAGACATTCCAGTAAACATGAATATGTTTGATGGTAACAGCTAGCTGTTTCTGTCAGGGTGGGGTTCAAATCAGTAACTGTCCCTCAGCGAAGAATGGGTGTACTGTGTTTCTCTTCAAATCACTTATGGTCAGCGGAATGCCGTTCACATAAGAGTAAGAGTTTAAACTCTCTATTTGAAAAACTTTAGCAGAATCGCAGTATTAAAATACATCCACATTATATTTCTTCTGAAACTCAGGTCAATGTTATGGGAAGGAGCCATTACACTTTGGATCTGTAACTTACGATTTCAAGTTGAGTGGCTATTACGTGTATTTGTAATACTGTCATAGTTAATACTTGAGCTGAGGCAACTAATTTATCTTGTATTTCAGTGTTTTTTCAACCACTGTGCCGTGAGATATTGTCAGGTGTGCCGCAGGATTTTTTCAATGAAAGAAATGTGCCTTAGCTCGAAAAAGGTTGAAAAACACTGGGCTAGACAGTGTTATCGATGTGATGAGCATGGGGCTGGGTGGGCTCCGGAGGGTGGCGGAGGACAGGAGGGGCCTGGTGTGATGTGGTCCATGGGGTCATGAAGAGTCAGACTTGACTGGGCAACTGAACAACAACAACAAAACGTTGTGGACTTATTTGCAAGGTGAAGTTATGCCTCGGGATGCCAGCCTCCAGGTGGGACCTGAGGATCCCCTGGAATAACAGCTCATCTCCACACTACAAAGACCAGTTTTCCTGGGGAAAGTGGATGAGGGTGGACACTGTGGCACTGTATCCCGCTGAGGTCCCTGTCATCTCCAGGCTCCATCCCCAAATTTTTAGGCGTTTCCAAACCTGGATCTGGCAGTCCTATCCCCCATCTTCCACCGGTGGCCCAGGAGGGCCTGGGAACCTTTGCCTAGATATACTGCCAGACCATGAAAACCCAGCATTTCAACCAGAACATTCTAGCTTTTATCTTCCTTTCCTCCCCATGCACATTGAACACAGTGGCCTTTATTTCCACGCTCCTTTCTATTTCTGTGCACTAACCCCCCCACCCCCAAATTAAACACTTTTGTGTCAGCTGCATGCAAACAACCTGAAGGGAACAATCAAATCAGGAAGAGCTGCAGCGATCAGTGAGTGGAAAAGAAATGTTTATAGCACATCGTGCGAAAATGAGAGACGGAACAGGCGATTTGCACATCCCTAACTTGGTCCCCGCATGAGCATTCACACACTGATGTAGTCAGCTTGAGACTGTGCTGTGAGATGCTTTTAGGTTGGAAAATGGGCATTTTCCGCAGCAAATGATGCCTCTGTTACAGCCGTTTAGAAACATCCAGAGTTTTACACTCACTGGCATTACTGGAAGGTGCAGTTTGCTTAAACAATCCTTGACACACATTTATCTAGCCCTCCTTTTATAAATCATACGTCCGTTAATGAAGCAGATTCCACTTCTTGGCCGGGTGGCAGCTCGATAATTTCACTACTCAATAAATGTTGCCATTAGGAAGTTAGTAGAAACTTCCTAGATCTTTGCCTCCATTAATTCTTGTCCTAACCACCAGTTTGTTAATTAAGGCTGTTAACCCTTCTGTCTTCCCCCGGTTATTATGACTTAACTGGGAGAAACTCATTCTTCAGTGCTCGGTGCAGAGCATGTGCTGGACATGCAGGAGAAAGTCCGGTCCTTGGCTTCTTGCACTGATTCCTGGGGGTGAGGCTGCAAAAGAACCTCGCAAGAACTTCTGGAGAGCTTCTGCCAGTGGACCAGTGGTCTGACTCTGAGCAAGGCAGCTTAGGGATGCCAGCCTCCAGGTGGGACCTGGGGATCCTCTGGAATTTCAGCTCATCTCTAGACTACAGAGATCAGTTTCCCTGGAGAAAATGGATGCTTTGGAGGGTGGGCTCTATGGCATTGTATCCCACTGAGTTCCCTGTCCTCCCCAGGGTTCATCCTCAGATCTTCAGGAGTTTCCCAACCTGGATCTGGCAACCCTAGCCCCCAGGAGCATAGCCAGAAAATTTTTGTCGGTTGCACAAGCAGCTCCGGCTCCACAGTGACCTCTGGTCCCCCTCTAGTCTTTTCAATTGGGGAGACTCGATTCCGGGCTGCTATTCTGTGTGAGCCGGGGAGGGGGAGGAATCTCCGTCTCTCTCTCGCTCTTTTTGCATTTTGCAGGTTTTCTATTTTATTGCAATTTGTGGGAAGGAGCATTTTAAAAAAAAACTATTTTTCAGCCCAGAAAAAAGAAAATTAGATGGAAGCTTCTCTGACTGTGCCCAGGGTCATTTTGGAAACCCCACATGCATCTTACATTTCTTTTTTTTTTACTTGTTTGTCTGAGAGGGTGGCTCTCATCTGGGGGGGCATTGCCCCCAAATGCCCCTCGTGGCTACGCACCCGCTAGCCTTCCCATCCCCTGTTGGTAGCCAGAGGGGAGCTGGCAACTTTAATGAAAATCCAGTAGGCTTTTTACATGATGTCTGATGTGCTGTACTGTGTAGAGTGATGGATTAGGGGCAGGAAGACCTGGGCTCTAACCCACTCTCTGCTGTGAAGCTCAGGGTGGGCCTGTTGTGCCCTCTCAGCTTAGACCATAGCATCCTTGTGAAGGTAAAGTGAAGGCGTGGACCCATCACTGTGTCAGAATCTTTGATCATGTTGTGTGATGACTGTCTTGTCCTGGGGCAGTCATCAGACTAAGCTTGTGTGCTGTTTCACTAACGCGGGCCCTCCGTCACTTTTGGAACTAGACCTACCCCCACCAGCCTGATGTGCCTTGATAGCCTTCCAAAAAAGGTTTCTCCTTTGCCCCCAACACCTGAAGGTAGGGTTTGTAGCATCTCTAAAACAAGCATACCCTGCCTGGGAGAACTACGTTCCCCAATTCCTATGTTTGATAGCGGTATGGACTAGCACCCATATTTCTCCACCTGAGACCCATGGCATTTAAAAGCGTTGTTAAACCCCCACCTTTTCACCATCCTTATTGTGCTAATGGAAATGATTCTTCATAGGTGTGCTAAGCCACCCCCTCCCCGGAGAACTCTGAGTTTTCTCAAGCATCTTGAAACTGTTTGTCTTCGCTGGTTTCTTGAGAAATGCTCCTCTTGGTCCCCGGACCCACTTTTTAACATCCCCTGTGCCTGTTTCCACTATTGTCCTATCATGGTTTTCATTGCATTTTAAATTGGCGTAATAAATAAGATTGTTATTGGACACCCACCAAAGCCTGGCAGAAGGAACCTGAGTTTAAACCTCAAGGACTGCAGCATCCCTGTCCTTCATGAACTGCACTGCAATGTCAGGGTTAGCTACGATAGGACTCGAGTCTCTGTTTACTGTGGAAACAGAGTGAAGTGGGCTGAGGGCTGCGGTCAAAGACTGGCTGCTTAGCTCCGAGTGATCGCTGTGGGTCTGAGTGGATGCACAAATCCCTTTTTAAGAGACTCCCGATATACGGGAGACTCTATAAGCCTCCAAAAGAAAAGGAAGAGAGATTGCCGTCTCTGGAGCTCCAAACAGGCAAATGCTGGTTGCAGACTCTTAGCACCTCCTTCTGGTGCCCGTGCTCCGACCACTGGCCCCAGACACTCTGAAGCTGCGGCATTCTTGTGGCGGATCAAGCCTCTCTCCCTCTTCACTGGACATTTCCTTGCTCTGGTGGTGCTTGCTAGGAAAGCAGATGTTGCCAGAAGCAACAAATTTTCATCTTTGAAGAAAGCTGCAGCTGACAGCCGTTAAGCCAGGAATGTGTGATGACTTCTTTAGCATAGGCAGGAGGGGACAGTGGCTCAGCGGCAGAGGATCTGATTTGCATGCAGAAAGTCCCAAGTTCTGTTCCCAGCATTTCCCATTTAAAAGATCTCTGGAGGGCCCTTTAAAACTTGCAGGATGGAGGGAAAGGGGTGCGCGCCAGCCCCCCCCCCCCCCACTTCTTCTCAAAAGCATTTAAAGGATCTCTTTAAATGCTTTTGGGAAGAAGTGGGGGGCCTTTAAGAAGCGGGTCCCATTAAGGACAGGGGATGGCCCTTTAACAAAGGGGGTGGAGCCTCTAGTAGCCCCACTGCAGCTACTGGCCAGGGTAGAAGGTGCTGAGAAAGACCTTATCTTCCAGAGACCTTGGAGAATTGCTGCTTGTCGGAGTATAAAATTACTCTGACCTACCAGTTCTCAGTCTGGGTCAGGAGGATACAAAGATGGGCCACCGCTCTCTTGCAGGTAGTTCCTGAAGCTTGGAGTGAGTAGGAGGAGCAGGTAAAGCTTGGAAAGGAGGATCTGGGAGGTTTTGTTTAATGTGCAAAGTGGCCCTTGGAACTCAAATACAATCCAGGTTCAATCCAAGACTAAACATGGGCATTGGTGGTGGTGGTATTATCCAAGACTATTCATATGACTTCTGTTAAACGTCATTAGAAAACATTTTGTGGGATATAGCTAAGAGAAAAGACATGATCATAATCCTGTGTGTGTGGGGGGGTTATTCAAATATCTACCGGGGGGACCCCTATAGCAACTTGATTATAGCTGCACTATCAGAGCACGACTCCTGAATCTTGACTTCAAACAAGTCAGCCACAAGAATGAATATAAATCTCCTGAGGTGCTTCAAGTGACCATTTCCTTGCTTCCTGTACCTGGCCCGTTATGGCAGTAGCTTCCTGTACTTCCCAGTGGGGCAAAGGTCCTTTATGCGTCATGTGAAAATGGCCTCTATAGTTTGAGCAGATTCATGGCAACCACAGGACCGTATCCCAACGTAGAGACCTTCGCTATCATGAGTTTGCCACTCATGGGATCCTAACATCAGGTAGTCGTTTGATGAGGATGAGGAAGTCTCATGGCTTTCATCCAGGACATCCAGGGCACCAAAGAAGAAGCCATGCTTGTCAGGGATGAGGAAACTTCTGTTCCAGGAACTCCACCATCATTGGAAGGCTCCCGTTGTTCACTGAAAACTGGACATTCATATTAGGGTTGCCAGCCTCCAGGTGGGGCCTGGCGTTCTCCCACTTTTACAATCGATCTGCTGACAGAGATCAGCTCCCCTGGAGAAAATGGCTGCTTTGAAGGGTGGACTCTATGGCCCTGTACCATGCTGAGGTCTCTTCCCAAACTCCTCCCACTCCTGGATCCACCCCCAAAAGTCTCCAGGTATTTTCCAACCCAGACCTGGTGACCCTAATTCATGTTCATGCCTATACTATCAGGAAAGTAGACATCTAGTATACATGCACATCTAGTAAATATGCGTAAGCCCACTCAGTAATTTAGAGAGAGTCAGGGTCAAGGAAGCATCTAATAGCCAGGAATAAAAGGGCTCGGTCTGGCCTTGACTATTGCTGGTTCAGCATCCTTGCTCCCCCACTTTATAGGAGTCTTCTTCTTACTTATCCCTTTATCCTAGAAGCAAACAGTTCTTCGTTTCTCATTGGACTGCTGTTTATGTCCACCCTTGGCCTTTGAGACTGGCAAGCTCTTCCTTGTTCCTTCCTATGACTCCTTCTTATGGCTTCCACCCCAGTAGGTAAACTAGCCCTTCTCAGTGTTCACGGTTCTGAAGAACATCAACCAAATCCCTGGACCATCCATCTAGGACAAGTCCACTTTCCCAGCCAATGTTCTGATACGTGGCGTCCTTTCATCATCACATAAACAAGCAGGACAACTAGCTCCATTAGGTAAAGAAAGGGAAAGCAGATGCTTGAGGCGCATACACATTTGTGTGTATGTGTGCTTGCGGTGATGTGTGACTCCATCTGTGTATGCTTATATTGTACTAGGAGACCATGGCTTCTCAGTCTCTGGGTGGCTGCTCTGCTTTCTCCCATGAGAGTGAGATAAAATGGGGCAGGAAAAACCAGGCATACAGCCACGGCACCTCAGTCTCTAGGCCCCTGCTCTGCTTTATCCCACGGGGGTGGAGGAACCAGGAACACCCCTCCTGGTCTGCCTCGAAGAAGGGCGGGACAAAAATGTGACAGTAGTCTCTCTGCGGCAGAAAGCCTCGATCCTGGCAGAAGACTCAGTCTTAATCTTTTGGCTCCGAATCCTCTTTCGATAGCATGTGCTTCTGAAACACCTTCTGTTCCTTGCTTTCTGCAGTCCTATTCCTTCTAGTTTCATCAAGCACCAAATATTCAGAGTACGTACAGATCTAACTCAGTGCATATGGGGCAGAATCTTGAAGCTGGCGCTGTGTAGCGTTGGGAAAAGTTATGATTCTGGAGGTCCCAAGTGCAAAACTCATCCCATCTTTAGGCAATCTTTCAGCTCCGATCCCCCCCCCCCCTATCTGTAATATGTGGGGGAAAATACCGACCTGTTTTGCGGAGTTGTTACTGAGATGCTTTTATGAAGCTCTTGGAGCATTTTAGAAAATCACTACATGAATACCAAACTATTATCATCGCCAGCAACATGACGAGTGTGCATTCATCTTCTACATCTTTTAGTCTAATCTGCTCCCCCGTTTACTATACAGCACACATTAGGGATGTTGTATAATATTAAGCGCACCCTATTCTTCTCTGAAAATGGGTGCTCTTTGTCTTGCAAATGTGAAACAAGTCTTCAGATTGTATATTTCCCATTTAATGAATACACTTTGTATTCGTTGGTCCGCGTTGCTTGCTAATTCTCTGCTCTGCATTTCCCGTACGCGTCTTAGTTTGTTAGCTACATATGAAAATTGTGCTGGGGAAAAAGAGAGCATTTCACCACTACGTTGGTTGACCACTTGATGGCATCGCTACGTTGTATGGAAATTGTATTGCTAGCTCTGGTGGCGCATCTCTTGGAGTGAATGCATTCAGAATTTTATATCTAGCATGCCAGAGAAAAGAGAAAGCTATTTATTAGTACACTTCAGTAAATGAAATGAAAGCTCTGTTGCCCATTTTCCAAATCTTGCTCTTGTTCCCTGGTTTATTACTAAGTAGGCTGATTAGTTTTTATTCGCCTGTGTACAAGCCAATGAAACAGCTATCGAGATTTCCTTTCCCCTCTCCTTAGTTTCACAAAAAGCAGGGTCCCCCCCCCCATTTTACTGCTTTTCTTCCTTGCTGCAATATCACCTTTCGATCAAAGCATCAACAGGTGCCCCGTGGCCTTTGGAGGTACTGAGCATGGCAGAGGAAAACATTAGGCATGCCCAGATGGCCACAGTTTTGAGGAACCCACGTCTATCACAGCACTTCTGGGGTTGCCAGTGTGGACTATGGGAGGGAACATCTGTATTGGTAAGGATTCCATAGAATAAAACTGGTTCCAGTGGTGGCTTGCCATGTGCTTCTAGAAAGTGTACATGTAGGACATGCAGGCAGCAGTAATTTATTCTTAGTGTCTGGTTTCCACAGCTTCTGTTGCTTCTGAAAATGGAGGTTCCACAACTAATATATGTTGATAGACTGAAAACTTAATTTACCTCTTGAGAGTTCCGGCACCTTTAAAAAGAAAGAAAGAAAGAAAGCCCTTATCGTATAGCATTACATGTAGAATAGCCAGGAGATCTTAAGATTGTCTGGCAGCCAGAAGTTCTAGCTCTTTTTGAATTATGCACCACTAGGTGGCGAGCTAGACTTCTTTTGAAGGCACGAGGTAGTTTGCCATTGCCTGCCTCTGTGTCACGACCCTGGTATTCCTTGCAGGTCGCCCTTCCAAATACTAGCCAAGGCTGACCCTGCTTACTTCTGAGATCTGATGAGATCAGGCTGGCCTGGGCTATCCAAGTTAGGGCATTAATTTCCCAATCTGGAGCTGACAAACCTAGTAACTTTCTATATTTAAATTCATGAGATATGCCTATGATCGCCAGATCTCAGGCATACATTAATTGAGACCCTGGTGCCTAATAGGCACCATCCAGCTCCTTAGTATTAGATTGATTTCTATTTTACTGAGTGCCACTTTTTAAAGGGCCTTTGGGAGAAATCTGTGGTATTTATCCTCAGGGCAGGGCAAGCCATATAAAGCAGAGTTTTAGATTGCTTCCATTTTCACTGCTGTGCATTCTATGGGGCGGGGGCATCATGGCTGTTCCCTCTGGATTGCTTTTGCAAAGGTAAGGCAGATCCCCCCCCCCCCACACACACTTTTAAGAGGCACTGATTACATGCAGAGCTGTCCGGAGAAGTTTGAAGGCTCCAGTGTTTGGAGGGCTGCTAAATCATCCTGGCCATTTGCTTGTTTGATCTGCAAGGGATCACTGGAGAATTCTGTGCTGAGACTGTCGGGAGAAAACATTTCACAGCCTTTCGTTCACGGCAAACAGATTTTCTTCACAGTTTTACTCCTGAGTCACACTGAACGAGTAGGAGGGATCTGTTGCAGTGGGCAGATGCCAGCCAGAAAGAGACAGATGTGATCTTCCCCATTGAAAAGGAAAACACACACACACACACACACACACATGCAAAACCCCTTTTCCCAAGATATGGCAGCCCTGTCTGAACAAATTAAAAAGTGGGCTCAGAGGCTAAGATGCTGAGCTGCAGACTGGAAGGTCAGGAGCCTGGCAGTTCAAGACCCAAGGGCTGCATGACAAAGTGAGCTCCCGTCTCTGGCCCCAGCTCCTGCCAGCCCAGCAATTTGAAAGCAAGAAATTGCAAGTAGATAAACAGGTACCGCTTTGATGGGAAGGTAGCAGTGTTCCGTGCACCTCAGCGTTTAGTCTTGCTGGCCACATAACCATGGGGAGAAGTCTTCGGACAGTGCTGGCTCTTCGGCTTGGAAACAGAGATGAGCACCGCTCCCTAGAGTTGGATTCGACTGGCTTTCGAGCAAGGGAAACCTTTACCTTTACCTTTGACTGATAGGTGAAGTTCAGAGGATGAGACTTGCAATCCTATGCACACTTACCTGGGAATAAGCCTCGTTGAACATAATGCTTCTGAGTAGAGCTGCACTCTTAAGAATGGTTGTGATCCAAAGAGCAACTCTAAATATTCTCAAAAGCCTTAGTCATGTCTAGTGTAACTTTTGACTTTCTTTTTTCAACAGCAAATCTCTTCACTCTGTATTACCACATTGTTGCAGGATGATGGCTCCCCAATGAAACGGTTTTTGAAGGGGAGTTACAGGGTAGTCCTGTCAGTGGCCATTAGCCATTATGGCTAAATGTGCCCTTGAAATTTAGAGGCAGAATACCTTTAAAAGGCAGTTGCTGGGGGGCAACAGGAAACTTTGGCCTATGAGGAGGAAGAGGAAGAGGAGGAGGAAGAGGAGGAGGAGAAGAAAAAGAAGGAAAAGTCTCAGAGCAGCTTATAAACTCCTTTCCCTTCCCCCAAACAGACACCCTGCGAGGTAGGTGGGGCTGAGAGAGCTCTTTTCCAGAACTGTCTTTTCAAGGACAGCTCTGACAGAACTATGGCTTGCCCAAGGTCATCCAGTAGGTGCAAGTGGAGGAGTAGGGAAGCAAACCCAGTTCTCCCAGGTTAGACTCTGCGCACTTAACCACTACACCAAGCTGCCTTGCTTCTGGGCCTTCTGTGGGTATGTGGCTGGCCACTGTGAAAGAAGATCTGGGCTAGATGGACCTGCAGGATGGGTCTCGTGTTATTATTTCTTGAAACCTTAGGGATCCATTTGGCTGGAGGGATGGGGTATGGTATGCATGTTGTTATTTCAAGTAATATCCAACTGAACTTTCAATTGAGGAAGCAATTTCAATTAATATTAACAAATACAATTTTACCTCAACTCTGTATTTGTCGCCACAGACTTCTTTCTGTGTTGATTTTGGGTATTCTGCTATCTTGAACCAATCAACTGAGAGGTTTTGTGTTTTTGCTTTGCCATCAAGGCACAGCCAATTTATGGTGGCCCCGCAGGGTTTTCAAGCGATGTTCAGAGGTGCTTTGCCATTTTCTGCCTCCACATCACGACCAGTGTTCCCTCTAAGCTGAGATAATGTGAGCTAGCTCACAGCTTTTTAGCATCCGGCTTACACATTGTCTTAGCTCAGGAAGGCTGGCTCCAGAGCAAACTAATTTATGCAGAAGCCAAATCGCTCGCTCACAACTTTAATGCCGGTAGCTCACAAAGTAGAATTTTTGCTCACAAGATTCCACAGCTTAGAGAGAGCATTGATCACGGCCCTGCTATTACTTGGAGGTCTCCCATCTAAATACTAGCCAGGACTGACGTGCTTAACTTCCAAGATTTGACAAGGTTGTGCCAGGTCAGAGCCAAAAGAGAGTTAAGGGTGCTGAAACTACATGCTTAACTCTGTGTTGGTTTGCAGTCAATTTTGTTATTAATACTCTTGCGTACTTAATTTCCCCTGATAATATAGATATAGTTGAAGTATTTTTCCCCATTTGGGGGCTGTAATTCTGTTAAGCTTAATATAATAAGTAAAATATTAACACTGCATTTAATTTTTAGGTACTTGATAGGACACATTAGGCCAGTATGATTTAAAAAAAAAAATCCATGAAGCAATTGATTTTTTTTGTTTCCACTGAGTGTTCAAATGTGTCTGCAAATACAATGACTTTGAATCCGATTGTACAAAATAATTGCGTAGACACAAGTTGCCTACCTGGAGATGATTTTTTCAGAATTAGTGGAAGAAAACCTTCCTTTAGATATTATTTCTGTAGGCAAACTCGATGTAAATGACATACGTAACAGAATGAGATTATTTATCTACTTGGAGAATAAAATAATGCAGGTGTCATGTCACTGAAAAATAATTGTGGAAGTAAATATTCTACAAATAATTTAAACCTCCAGATCTCACAATATTCTTACCAGAAGCAATTAACGGCTTCTAGGTTTGAGGCTCTGAATTCTCATTGTAATCCCAATAAATATCCCCTTTCACAGAATAGTAAAAGGATCTCAGAATACAACATACACACATACAATAAAAAAACCAATATGTCTTTTAAAAATCTGTAGTAAAAATAGCTTTTACTTGGAATACTACTATCCCATGAGTGAGCTCTTAGAAACTGTAAAGAAAACTGGTTCAAGCATGTCTATTCTGAATTCCTGTATGCCTGATGACTGACAATTTCATGTGTAAATGCCAACCTCTGAAAAGCAGTGAGTTCCGAAATGATCTGAACGTTCTGTTCTATTAGGGTTGCCACCCTCCAGGAAGCACCTGGAGATCTCCTGCTATTACGATCTCCAGATGGCCACGATCAACCCCCCTGGAGAAAATGGCTGCTTTGGAGAGTGGACTCTATGGCACTGTACCCTCCTTGAGGTCCCTCCTCTCCCCAAACCCAGCCCTCCCCAGGCTCCACCCCCCAAACTTCTAGGTATTTCCCAACCCAGAGCTGGCAACCCCATGTCCTATGATGCTATGTCTCTGATGTGCCCCAAGTTCTGTAGCGTTCACTGTTTGCCTGGTAGTGATCTCAGAAAGCTTTCTTGGTGTTCCCTCCAGGACTTTCTGGTCACAAGGAGGCACACAACACTCCTTCTTGGCTTTTTAAAGCCATTGCTTTTTATTTGCTCTTTAGGAGTACCACACCAAGTGGTCGGAGGAGTGTGGCTACCCTCACCCTCACCGTTCTGTCTGTATCTGGAGAATGGAGGCGGTGCTCCATGTGGTTAGAGCTCCAGTTGTGGAGTAGTTAAGCTACATTGAACAAAATATGAGGATGCTATCTTGAGTACGTGGTGTGAGGTTAGTTATAAAACAGGATGAGGTCCCCTTTTCATGCATACAATTTGATATGTCTTCACTTGATGGCTGCACACGTGAACCAGGTCCACACATTCATTCATGGCACTAGTACTTTGCACTCCCTTGGAAGAGCTCAGGCCGTCTCCCACGCAGACAGCTTGGTGGACTGGACCTGCATAGCTTCAGCAGTAGAACTGGATCATGTTCCTTCAGACTAGGGCACTTGGTGGTAAGGTTTTCATTACCCACACACACACACACACACTTATCCTTCCTAGAAAATTATGTGGTGCCAAGCGGTCTATGGACTGCTCCCTGTCCATACTGCTTCTGTCCACTGAACAAAGAGGGGATACTGGACCCTTAAATGTACTTCCTCTGCCCCACCTAGGTTTGTCAGCTCTGGGAAGGAAAATACCTGGAGATTTTGGGAGAGTAGCCTGGAGACGGTGGGGTTTGTGGAGGGGAGGGACCTCAGAATCGCCATAAAGTAGGCTTTCCATTCCCCCGTGGGGGGTGGGGGGTTTGCCCACTTTCAAGGCCCTCGATCTGCTGACTTGGATCCGGCCAGCGGGGGGAACCTTGCCCCCAAAGGGCCATGTTCACATCAACGTGCCCAGCAAGATGACATCACCTGATGTTATCGCACAGGGTACATTGCAGGAGGATGCTCTATCGTTCGAGGGAAAACTCTATGGTTTTTCCTCAAATTATAGCAGCTCCACCCACAACATGCCCTGTGGGATGACATCACTTCTGGGTGATGTCATCATGGTGCGAGCACAAAGCATGCACACTGAAGAACTCCTGGACCAGGAGAAGGACCCCCCCCCCGGCTGGCAGGCAGGTAAGACCTGGCAACCCTACCATAGAGTCCACTCTCCAAAGCAGCCATTTTCTCCAGGGGAACTGATCTCTGTCATCTGGAGATCAATTGTAATAGCAAGAGATCTCCAGGTCCCACCTGGAGTCTGGCAACCTTAGCCCCACCCCCAATGCTGTATGCCAAAGACTGCGGTGTCATGCTGGCCAGCTCTTCCTTTCCACAGGCTGCAACAAACCCTGCCCCTTCCTCGCTCTCTCCCCCCTCACCTCTGCACAGGAGTGGGTCTGGAACGGCCTTTTGTGGAATGCCCCGATGCAAAGGAATGCACTAGATCACATGAGGATACGTTTGTTGTTACCTCATATAATGTGCACATAGCTGGTGGCCCCCTATAAAATCTTCTTTATTACAGATGCTAAGTTATGTATTTACTTTTTATTGACAGCTGAGCTTATCGTGAACAACGGTGCAGGTTTTAAAAATGCAAACAATGTGATGGTAATTTAAAGAGTATAGGAATGGTAGAATGACTCTATAAACACAGACCATAAACAAGAGAGGGAGCAAACCAGAAACAAATATAACAAGGGGAAAATATAGTTATGTTAAATATTCGATGGGATGAAAAGTAAAGATGGACCATAAAACGCACAGCTGGCACTCCTGCTTAGGCGGGATGAGAAGTGTCTGTTTGTCATCGTTTGCTTTTCTCGAATGATAAAGCTGGGCCAAAACGGAGGGTTTCTGTGGTAAAACGGAATTGAAACAGGCAGTGTCATAGTCAAAATATTGGCTCGAGGGATGCTTTATGGGCTTTTTAAAACATCCAGTCGCTGTTGCCTGATAACTCTGTTAGTTCCTGTGATGATGAAGTCCTGATTATCTTTAGAATGAAGTCCAGCTAGGCTCATAAAGATGCTCCTTGCTGCTCTTCCCCCCATCTCAGGATTGGTCAAGTGTGAAAGGGAATTGGCACACCTTTTCATTCAGCTGTAAGCTACCACAGGCTGGTGGTGTGCCAAACAGGAGTGCTCCAGGCTGCCTTGCTGAGTGTGGTGGGCCCGCTTTCTGCCTAGGCAACCCAGGCAATTCCCTGAGATGCTGGCAACGTTGCTGGAGCTAGTGGTTTTGGAGAAAGCAATGATCGTCGGCTTCCGCTGCTCATTTCCTCCCAGACTCAAGAATCCACCAGCTGGATCCAAGGTGATCTCCAGTTATGCTAATGAGTTATGCTAATGAGCTTCTGCACCTCTTTTTCTACTAAATGACCCCTGTAGGGCAGGGGTGGGCAATTGTTTTGGCTCGGGGGCCACTTTGTGGGAGCGGAGGTTAACGGAGGGCCGCACCTTTTAACATGATTGCATTTATTAGTTAACTTTGCATTTCAGAAAAAATATAAATTGTATCATAAAAATCAATAAATATAAATTAAATAAAATAGTGGTAGTTTTATTCAATTTATTTATTGTGCTAATTTCATATCATCTATAGCTGCAAACACATTTAATTTTAGAATCAGTATTAATGAGACAAATGTACCCAGAGGCCTGACAGAAACCACGTGGCTGACTGACTTGGCCGGCCGCAAAAAACGCTGTGGTGGGCCACATGTGGCCCACGGGCCACAATTTGCCCACCCCTGCTGTAGGGTACTGCTTCAGTGGGAAGGTAACAGCATTCCATGCACCTCAGCATCTAGTCATCATGCTGGCCGCATGACCGCAGAGACGTCTTCAGACAGCGCTGGCTCTTTGGCTTGGAAATGGATATGAGCACCGCCCCCTAGAGTTGAATTCGACTGGCTTTCGAGCAAGGGAAACTTTTACCTTTACCTTTGGGTTGTAGCTGGAGAGCAATGCGAGAAAGTCACACTCTGGGGATGGAAAATCTTTCAGTCCGTGGAAAAGCTCTGCGAAACCAACCGCAGCATCTTTTTGTTATGGAAGTGCCCTAACCATTTTGAATACTTATGTGAGCAGTTCAGGGACTCCGCACATTATATAGCCCAGGGCATTTTTTTTGTAGAAAAAGCCCAGCAGAAACTCAATAGCATAATAGGCTACACCCAACAGCAGAAACTCATTAGCATATTAGGCCATGCCCCTGACAGCACAGGTCCCTCCCAGGACTGGCTTCCCCAGGTGCCCCGCAGCTTGCAGGGCGCATGGGTAACCCAAGGAGGGGAGGCAGTTTAAACTGCCTTCCCTCCCTGGATCAGCTTGGGTTACCCATACGCCCTGCAAGCTTCAGGGCACCTGGGGAAGCCAGTCCTGGGAGGGACCTGTGCTGTCAGGGGCGTGGCCTAATATGCTAATGAGTTTCTGCTGTTGGATGTGGCCTATTATGCTTGCAAGGCACCTGGAGAACCCGAGGGGAGGGGAGGCTGTAGGCATGGCCAACTCAGAAGCCAGCTGGATCTCCATTCCTGTGCGTTCCTGCCCCCAAAATATCCCTGATATAGCCAGCTTTGTTTTGTCTTTCCCTCCTTTTGTTTAAATCCGTCCCACATGAATATGTGATCACATTTTATATTCGCTTTCTGCTACCGTATCATCGTCTTGTTCTTTTTCTGTCACTCTTGTCAAGCAGCCTTTACACAAATCTCCGTTTTCTTCTTTTTTTTAACATTCAGGTCATTAGCTGAGGAAGAGAGAGAGAATCACTATAGATGTGTCTTTTGAAAGATCTTACACCTTAATTAAACATACAACCAGTTGGCCTTTTGACTCGATACGTTTTGATCTGTTGGCTAATCAGAGTTCTGAAAGACATCACCATCATTTTAATGGGTTTGGATGAGAACACCAGTCAAAGAGAAGGGCTTGAATTAACACTAGGGTCATAGCACTGGCTTGTCAAGCTCTGTTTTGTATTTTTAAATAAAGGGACCAGGTTATCTATCTAGGACAAAGTCACTGTTCAATTTAGATGCATATGAAATTCCTCCTGTCCAAATTATTTCCTTGATTTTGGGGTTCCTAGCTTACTGGAGTTTTATGAGAGTAGCCAGCAATGGTGGCATTTTTGTAGCTGTTCTGAATTTATGTCTCTGGAATTTGTGCTATGTATAATAAAGAACTGGCTCAAAGTTTCATTTCAGATATGACACAAAGCCAAGATTGAATCAGACCATTTATATTAAATGGGATTATTGGATGATTGGAGTATGGGCCAGTCTACTAACTCTGGTTAGTTAGGTCCTGTCAGGTTGTTGTATTAACTGCAGCTAGGTATGCTTGAACACCCATTTGCCCACAGTTTGTCTCGTGTCCACAGTTCCCTCTATGCTGCACTAAGGGGTGCTGGTGCACAACATTTCAGAAGCCAGCTCTGAGGATTTCTGTTTCAGCTCACAACCAAGCTTCCACAGGAAACAATGGAGGATGGGGGCACCTCCTTCTAGGGCCAATAGTAATGGACCTCCTGGTCCAATCCTTCTGAAACTTGGAGGGGGGTTTGAAGACAGACACCAGCAGCTATGCTGCAAATTTGGTGCCTCTACCATAAAAATGAGCCCCCCCAGAGCACCAGAAACCCCAAATCAATTCTCCATTATAGCCTATGGGGCCCATTGACTAAAATGGTCCCCATAGGCTATAATTGAGCCAGAAAAAATGATTTTTGTCATATTTTGTAAATTTGTCACATTGAGAACTTTAGAACTAGTAGTGTTGCATTATAACCTTGATTTATAGCTCATGATTGTTGCATTTTGAGAGTTTGGGAACTTTATGCGTTACATTGTAACTCTGGCTTGGAGCTTTTGACTTTGTATTAAATACTTTTGGAGTTGGTATAAGAAAACTTTGATAACTGAATATATATATATAGTATACATTCATTTGATATTTAAAGGCATAGATATAAGACTTTTTAATTGCATTCACAGTGTTCATTTGTTTTTGATAGTCTGCTTAGATTGGCAGCACTTTACACCTGTACAGTTTTAAAGAATAGTCTATTGAAACCTGTTTGGCAGTTGTCCACTGCCAATTGATCTTGCCAGGTGATGGCTGCCAGTTGATCTCAACTGATCATCTCAGCTGAGTGTGCAAAGTTCGACTGTGAAATGTGTTCACGATGAAATTTGCAGCATCTGTAACCCCAGCTACCCTTAGCTATGGTTTTATGTGAGGTCCGAATACAGACATCCTCCGGTAATCCTGGCTTATCTCCCAGCAATGTCCCCCATCAGGCTACAGAAAGAAAGTGAGGAAACCAGTATCTGCATAATGGTTGATGAGCTGAATCCTGGCTTCACGAGCTAACCAGAGTTCAAATCAGACAGTTTGGAAGGAAGACATGACAGTGTCTCTCGATGCTGGGGTTGTTCGTAAGAACATAAGAGAAGCCAATGTTGGATCAGGCCAATGGCCCATCCAGACCAACACTCTGTCACACAGTGGCCAAAATACCAGGTGCCATCAGAAGGTCCACCATTGGGGCCAGGACACTAGAAGACCTCCCACTGTCCCCCCCCCCCCCCAGCAATAAGAATACAGAGCATCACTTGCCCCAGATTGAGAGATCCTATCTATACCTTGTAGCTAATAGCCACTGATGGACCTCTGCTCCAGATGTTTATCCTATTCCCTTTTGAAACCGTCCATGCTTGTAGCCACCACCACCTCCTGTGGCAGTGAATTCCACGTGTTAATCACTCTTTGGGTGAAAAAGTACTTCCTTTGATCCGTTCTAATTTCACTGAGTGCCTACGAGTTCTTGTGTAGAATGGTAAAAAAAAAAGAAAAAGAAAGGGAGAGGCATGATTCAGGGGCAAAGCATCTGCTTTTCATGCTGAAGGTTGCAGGTTCCGTTTCCAGCATCTCCAAATATAAGGTAGGTGTGGATGTGAAAGACCTGACCTGGATAGCCCATGCTAGCCTGATCCCAGAAGCTCAGCAGGGTTGGCCCTGGCTAGCATTTGGACGGGGGACCTTCAAGGAATACCAGGGCCATGCAGAAATGGCAAAACCACCTCAGAAACATCTCTTGCCTTAAAAAACAAGTCTAGCACCACCTAGTGGTGCATAACACTAAAAGAGCTAGAACTTCTGGCAGTCAGGATCTCCTGGCTATACTACACTCACTGCCATACAATAATAATTAATCATCATCACATCACAGACCTTATTGGCATAACAGCACAAAACCAGATAAAGTACACTAGAATTTGTAGTCAGAAAGAACGTCTCCTTCTTGAGGCCTGGTAGAGGAATTTTGCTACAGATTCAATGATTTCACTCTTATTTGAGGCTAGAAGTATAAAGGTCTTGCAGTCCTCAGATCGACCCTTTAAAGGTAGCAGGAAAGGCTTTGAAAATACAGCACGAAGATCATCATAAAATTTACAGTGCAAAATAACATGATCATTATCTTCAATCTCACTCATCCCACAGGGACACAACCTATATGTATATGGAATTTTCTTTTCTTTTTTTTATTATTTTATTTATAGATTTTCCAAAATATAAAACAAATGCTAGTATAATACATACTGGAAAGTGTCCTCAAAAACAAAACCAACACTCCACTCAAAGTTGTAGAGAATGGTGTACATATAAACAAAAAAAAATAGATTCATATCCTTGTGTTTAACCATGTATACAACTTGGACCAAGAAGAATTTAAAAACTCCTCTTCTTTATCTTTTAACATCAAGGTGAGTTTATCCATCTCGGCCACTTCCAATAGCTTCTGAACAAATTCGCTTCTATCCAGCATTTTATCTGTTTTCCAAAATTTGGCATATAAGATTCTTGCCACAGTACATGCATGCAAAATCAGTTTCCTATCCTTTTTGTTGTATGTCTCTGGTATTATATTAAGGAGAAAAATTTCAGGCTTAAGGGGTAGATTTACTATTGTTATCTCATGTAGCAATTCCTGTACCATTTCCCAATAACTACAAGCTTTCCCACAAAGCCACCACATATGGTAGTAGGTGCCAAGACTGCTTGCATTTCCAACAGGAGTTGCTTAGGGACTGAGAGAACTTTGCTAATTTGACGGGTGTTAAATGCCATTTATAGAACATTTTGTAAATGTTCTCTTTATTAGTGGAAGCGTATATGGAATTTTCTTGAATCTCCCATATAACACCATAGATGGGAGAACAGTAAAATGGGCTAACATAAACACCCTACGAAGATGAGGATCATACAAACAAGATAGGTATTCAGGAAGGGAAGGGCCAGATGAAAGCTCCCAACGCACTGGGGAACAACATACAGAAGCCAGGCTTTTCAGATCTTGTATCTCAATATCAATAAGTCTTTGTTTAATCAAGGCAAAAGCCTGCTTCTCTGAAAGCAAAACCATGTCATTAATGTTAAGTCCAATTACTAAAATCTTCTCCTCAATATAGGTCAACCAATCAGATAGGTGCGATTCAGAAAGCATATGTATAATGTAGGGCTGCCAAGTCCCCCCAGGGGTTGGGGATTCCCCCACTGAATAGGTCCCCAATCCACCAGTCCGGATCTGGCTAGCGGGGGAACACCACCCCTGAAGTGGCCTGATCAGACCAACATGCCCAGCATGATGACATCACCCGGAAGTGACGTCATCACTCTGGGCACATTGCCGGGGCGATGCTCTAGCAATCGCCCTAAAAACTCTATGGTACCATAGGGTGATTACCAGATCATTGACCCAGCAACATGCCCAGCATGATGACATCACTTCCGGGTGATGTCATTTCGGCTACCGAAGAAAGAAGAGGACTCCCCTGCTATTTTCAGAGTAAGACTTGGCAACCCTAATATAATGAGACTGTTAGGATCGCATCTAAAATATAGTTATAATCCACACCTTTGTAACTAGCTGTCTCTGGCTCAACTCCAAGCATATGGCCGCATAAGATACACACGCCCCAAGATTTTCCTCAGGAACTTGGCTTAAACACGTTCCATCAACGCATTGAAGGCAGAAATCCATACTGGAACACCATATAACAGTTTGGCACAGATTTTATAGTTAAATACTTTGAGGGCTGCAGGAATACACTGATTTCCTCTGGTGAAGAAGAAACGGGAAATTGCACGAACTGTACTATTAATAGTTTTTTCTATTTCCCTGGGGTGTGTGGTCCAACTGGAGTTATAGTAAAAATGAATGCCAGGGTATTTAAAACTTTTGACCTGTTCAATGGATTTGCCCTGTTCCATCCTTGTGCCTTCCAGTTCCATCCAAAGACCGTAATTTTGGACTTATCGAACTTTAGGGAAAGTCTACTTCTATTACAATGAGTTAGATAATGCGTTAGCATCCTTTTTAGCCCGATTTCAGATAATGAGAGCAAGACTGCGTCATCAGCATACAGGACAATCTATTTGAGACTCTGGTGAGCTGCTGCCATTCCAAATAGACAACAGTGGCTTTATCTGAGTCCAGTAGCACCTTAGAGACCCACAAGTTTTTTGGGGTATAAGCTTTTGAGAGTCAAAGCCCTGAAAAAGGGGATATCTGATAAAGGGCGCTTTGACTCTCAAAACCTTATACCCCCAACAATCTTGTGGGTCTCTCAGGTGCCACTAGACTCAAATCCAGCTACTCTACTGCAGCCCAGAATGGCTACCCTCGGGAACACTATTGGCTTTCATGTGCTTGAGGCACCTCCTGCCACACAGCCATCCACAGAACTGAGATCTTCTCACACTCTCCCTGTTTAATGCCATACTCATATGTTAAGCACAGACCGATTTCCCGCGAGGCGCTGCTCCGGCATCATTCCTCCCTTTGCCCGGATTGCATGCTTGAATTTCCCACCATTTGCCCTGTGCCACGTTTTGACCCGTGGTTTCGCTTGAATTTTCCCACGGCTTCAGTGATCCTCAAAAAACAGGATCACTGAAGAAGAAGAAGAGGAAGAGATTGGATTTATATCCCGCCCTTCACTCACTTAAGAGTCTCAGAGCGGCTTACAAACTCCTTTCCCTCCCCCTCCCCACAACAGACACCCTGTGAGGTAGGTGGGGCTGAGAGAGCTCTTTCCCAAGCTGTCCTTGAGGGAACAGCTGAGACAGAGCTATGGCTTGCCCAAGGTCATCCAGCCAGGTGCAAGTGGAGGAGTGAGGAATCAAACCCGGTTCTCCCAGATTAGAGTCCGCGCACTTAACCACTACACCAAACTGGCTCTCGCAGGGGAAGCCGCAGGGGAATTCGGGCAAAGCCGCGGTTCAAAATGCGGCACGGGGCAAATAGTGGGAAATTCAAGCACGCAATCGGGGCAAAGGGAAGAACGACGCCGGAGCAGCGCCTCGTGGGAAATCGGTCACAGTGTTACAGAAAGGTGAAAATCAATGAAAAAGTTAATAGTAAAGTAGCATGTTGGGGCATCAAAGACTTCTGATTTTTTTTTAAAAAAAATGTATTCTTGTTTATTATTCTACAAAGATGGAGAAGTAAGACCAAAATGTACAATAAGGTTACTAAGAAAACAGGAACTTTATAATCTTGTTTGTTCATTTTACTCTGTTCAGGAGAGCACCATTGGTCATATAAAAGAACAAAATAAAAGAGGCAGGACGGGGGGGAAATGGGGGAAATGAGATCTTTTTAAAATGTTGTGTTTTGTAGGTAGTATTCAGCATCGGAGTGCTGCTGTACTATTGCAGACGGGCAAAATGAAAGTTGCACAGTAATAATTTTGGAGAAGGGGGTTCTTTTATTTATTTATTTATTTTTTTAAAAAAAAAAAGCTCTATCCAGGAGGATTTTTGTGCTGCTGCAGAAAGGCCAAGTGCATGGGAAGAAAATACATTTCTTCCAGCAAAAGTAAATACATTTCTTCCAGCCAAGTAAAGTCTGAGGATGTATGGGTAAAATTTAGTATCACTATTTGGAACTTGTCTGACCAGAAGACAACTGAAGTAAAACACAGAGCTCAGAACAATGTTGCAGTAGAGCTGGGGGCATCCGCTCGTCCCTGCTTTTCTGTGGATATTGTCATTTGTGCTCAAATGGTTTTGACGGGACAACAATTTAAATGCAGCCGGTAGGTTTTCAGCAAAATCCCCAGTCCAAGAATGGAGACAAATCCTCTGAGTGGTTCCAAGCAGACCTGCAGCCTGTCCCAGACCCCATTCACCCATCCCATTAATGCCAGAGGGATTTCTTTCCGCCTACAAATGCTTCGTGCTTTAGGCGCATGGAAATATGACCATGCTGTTTATTTTAGGCAGCATGAACGAGAAGGCATGGATGCCAGTGATGTGTTTCTCCATGCATGTTTTCTGGAATCAGAAAACTTTTCATTCACAAAGGCATCAATATGCCTTTCCTGTTCTTTTCTGGTTTATGGAGATAACCTTTCAGATGCACGAGTCGGCAGCCAGACTGCCTGGAACAAAACACCAGCAGAAGTTTGAAGTTCACAATCATGTAAATTGGGGGGGGGGGGAGGGGTTGTGCCCTTTGAGGCCTGTTTATGAACACTAAAATGCCATCTTTGGTAATCATTTCAGTGCAGAACAATCAGCTGCATATTCCTAGACAGGACCCGGTTGCTGGATCTGAGCTCCTTTTCTTTCTGCAGAAAGGCGACCTTTGGCAGCCCGGCTGCTGTAGGAAGAGTTTTTGATGTCCTCGGATGAAAGCCAGGGCTGCTTATGTGGTGTATACATTTGTATTTTAACATAGAAGTGAGTGTGGGAGAGATGATAACCCTTCTTCCCACCTGGTGTTAGAGGGACTAAAAATGCAGAATATTTCCTCCCTTAACCTGTGCCACTTTTTTTTTACTTTTATGTATTTATCCTGGAGCACAAGGTGATTTGAGGGTATTTCAACCCCACCCACACTCTGGTTTCTTTCTTTCTTTGGTGGTTTCATCCAAAGAGTATGAGGGGGATCAGGTCCCAATCCTAGCGGGATGGGGGCAAATGAAACACTACCCATCAAAGGCTGAGTTGGGTTGGGGCTAAACTGCCCCTCCCACTAGGCAAAAAGTTTAACTCTTTACTTTACATTGATTCAGCATTTTAAAAAAAAGGTTGCGGTCACACGTACAAGATAAAGAGGGGGGGGGAGCAAGGCTATTTCCTCTGACAGAATTTGACCCTCAGTCGCATGATCACACAGTCTTTTGAAGCTGTGGCACAGCCTGCCACTGCATGATCAGATGCAACTGCCAGGTTTTTTTGCCATTTGTTTCTGATGCACTTAAACAAGGAATCAATTAATTGCACCTCCACACTGAAGGCTCCCTATGGAGTGTGTGACGATGAACATACTGCAAAGGGGAGGGTGAAACAACCACATGTAGTTGGGATGGCCTGATCAGACCATCCCGATGCTATGAGAGTGTGCTGGAGTGATCAGACCAGGGAAAGTCCGCCTGTGGCCCATCGCAACCCGTTTACTACCCATTTTCCCCTGGTGTCTTTTAACTCTGCTTCTGCGGTGGAGCAAAACGGGTTACCGACGACTGAGGGATGTTTTCCAGATGTTGTTGTCTGACCGCTCCCTTTAAATCCACATGACATTTGTGCCTATGTCGGGTCTAATTGTGCATATGATCACAACCATCAACACCTAAAGGTGGCCGCTACACCTTGGGCAAACCACTCTCCCTCAGCCCTCTAACTTACAACTGGGGAACAACATGCTTTGTATCGTACACAGCAGCAGCAGCAGCAACAACAAAAAGAACAATAACAGCATTTCAGAAATGTTTCAGAAGACCGCCACAGCACTGTGCAGTCATAGCCAAATACATTTGATTGAAAAACAAAAACCTTTTAATTCAGGCTCCTTTGACCTTCAGTTAAGTGGTTTCCGAAAACGTAAAGTTAAATAATGGAGTGTTGTCTGTCAACAGCCCAAGATTCTTGAATTCTTTGGACGAGGCTCGCTGCCATTTACTGGATACGGCAGAACAGAGAACAGGTTGCTTCTCTTGCCATTTTCTCCAGGGGAACTGATCTCTGTAGTCTGGAGATGAGGTGTATTTCTGGGGGATCCCCAGGTCCCACCTGGAGGCTGGCACCCCTAACAAAGGACTGCTCTTTGAGTATTCCCAGAACAGTGCATTTAAGGGCATTTGTTGTAGTTATTTCTGTGCTGTTGCCTTTTAAAATCACAGTTTGGATCACAACTACACAGCAGTGCCTCTTATAACGTCTACCCACAGAGGAGCCTCAATTGGTTTCTTTGTTCGGGGGTTCATATCTTGCCTTCTCCCTTCCTGCAAGGTAGATTGCCATGGAATCTGTAAATAGCCGATAAAATGTCACAGTTAATAAAAACCATTCAATAATTAAAGCTTCGGTGGCTGCATGCCGAATGCTTAAACGAGTCTCTGTTTGCTGATAACAGCCACAGCCCCCCCCCCCCCCCCCCCGCATGCAGAGCAGAATAGAAAACTTCTTGATTTGGGAAAGGCTTCGGTCAAACTCCACTTTGCTACGATGTCAGAGTGCAGCTGCCCAGGCAAATGTGAACTGACTTCTGCAGGATTCAGAACCCCTTTGCCCAGGTACCTTCTTTTGGACTCCCAGGCAAATTGCAACAGGAAACTTGCAATCATATTTCCGGGGGTGGGGGGGGGGAGGTGGGTGCACATGGGTGTGGCAAAAGACCATACTTGTACACATCTTGAATCAACCGAAGTTTGTCAAGACAGTTGGATTAAAGGCCCTCAGACACCTGCTGTAAAGCACCATACAATTCCATCGCAGGCTAAAGCATTCTTCTTAAAAAGCTAAGTAAGCGTTGCCTTTCTGAACTCTGCTGGTCCTACAATGCAGGTGCATCTCCTGGGAAAGCAGAGGCATGGTTTTCACCAGGTGAGTTGAGAAGGGCCTGTCAGTTTTCCCGCACCAGAGATCATTTTGAGGAATGGCCACCTGTGTGGTCTGAAAGCAGGGGGTGGGGTAGGGTTCTCAGGTGTCGTCCCCCCGGCCACTGGTGGGGTGGTGGGGATGGAGCTACTTGCCCTTTTTTTTCTAAATGGCACCCCTGGAGGGGGGCATTATCACTTTTGACTCCATTGATCAGTGTCCTGAATAATAAGCTGAACTGCAGACCAGAAGATCGGTAGCTCGGCAGTTCTGCCATGTGACAGAGTGAGCTGGTGTCTCTGGCCCCAGCTCCTGCCAGCCTAGCAGTTTGAAAGCAAGAAATTGTAAGTAGATAAATAGGTACAACTTTGGTGGGAAGGTAGCAGCATTCTGTGCACCTCGGTGTCTAGTCATACCGGCCACATGACCACAGAGACATCTTCGGACAGTGCTGGCTCTTCAGCTTGGAAACAGAGATGAGCACCACCCCCTAGAGTCAGATTTGACTGGCTCTCAAGCAAGGGAAACCTTTACCTTTTGGTGTAGTGGTTTGGTGCAGTGGTTAAGTGTGTAGACTCTAATCTAGGAGAACCGGGTCTGATTCCCCACTCCGCCACTTGCACCTGCTGGATGACCTTGGGCAAGCCATAGTTCTGGCACAGCTGTTCTTGAAAGCACATTTCTCTCAGAGCTCTCTCAGCCCCACCTACCTCACAGGATGTGTGTTGTGGAGAAGGGAAGGGAAAGGAGTTTGTAAGCCGCTCTGGGACTCCAAGTGAATGGAGGGCAAGGTATCAATCGAATCTCTTCTTCTTCTTTATAAAATGAAAAGGGGTGGGATTTTTTGTACAACTGGAGAGCATCTTTATGTTTTGATGGCTGTGATCTGATGTAGGGGTTACTTGAACTGTACTGAAATCCTGGGTGGAAGTTTGTACTCAGGGTCTGGTTTTCTAGCAAGTCACCAAGGAGCTGGTTGGGGAGGGAATCGATATGCTGCGGCTATCTTGACTCACTCCTGGCTATCGAGGACAGAAGAGGTGACTGGCGTGTCCTCTTGGACTTCCGCTGCCACCCACCGGTTCCAGCTAATCCCCGGTGACTACACCTGCCCCCTGTAAGCACCCCACTCACACCTCCGTTCCTTGCACGTGCCCCCATCTGCCTTTCCATCCTCCAGCCACTTGCATTTGCAGCGACCCACACTGCCTGCAGTTGGGGGTTCTGGCGGCAGCGTCGTTGCAAGTGAGCGGTGGGGGGCTGGTGTGCAGGAGAGTGGTTGGAAGGTACATTGGCAGGGAGTCAGTGGCTATGGGCCCCACCTCATGATATGCTGATGCTAGCTCTGCCACTCTCATGCTGACTGTCTTGTTCTCTGGTGAGCCAATGGGAGCTCTTGACAAAAAGTGAGCTGGGGGCGGGATTTGATCCGGATGCTTGCAACCAGTGTTCCCTCACCGGCAGTGTTCCCTCTGAGCTGAGTTAGTGTGAGCCAGCTCACAGTTTTTTAGCCTCCGGCTCACCCATTTTTGTCTTCGCTCAGGAAAAACGGCTCCGGAGCAAACTAATTTACGGGGCAGCCAGATTGCTCGCTCGCATCTTTAATGCTAGTAGCTCACAAAGCAGAATTTTTGCTCACGAGACTCCACAGCTTAGAGGGAGCATTGCTTGCAACTGGCCGTCTCAATAGATTTTATTGGGGGCGGGGGGAGGCTGGCCCATCACTAGTTTCTGTGTTCATATGTTTTGGTCCTGATCCTCTCACTCTTTTGGAGAACTACAACTCGGCAGCTCCCAGAGTTCTTTAGGAAGGGTCCGCTGGCCTTCCGCCTCTTGCATCTGCTTGAGGTGACCTGCTGCTCAGAGTCAGGTGAACCTCCTGATGTGTGCCATCTCAGCCAAGCTATTCTGCCCCCTTTCCCTTCCCCAAAGTAACCTTACTTCCCCTGTTGGATGAGACTAAATAAATTACCTGCGTGGCATCTAAGCTTTGGCTGGCGGTGAGCCTGGGAAATCAAATCTGTTCCCAAATGTGGGTCTTCTGTTTGGCAGTGCAGTGTTTTTCTCGTTGCTAAATCAGGTCATCTCTATGGGAGGCAAAAGGGGGGGGGGGGAATCATATCCCTATAATTAGCCAGAAATAAATTTAGATAATGCAGCTGGTGTATGTTTATGGGAAGGGCCATCAAGGAAATCATGTTTAAAAGCACTTCAGCCTCTTCCCATTTGGCCACAATTTGAGCCTTCCAGGTGAGGCTGGAAAAAAAAAAACAACCCTTCGATCTCGTCTGCTGCTGTCAGCCCAAACTAGGTGTTTTGGGACATGATTGTCCAGCTTTGTTACTGATATGAATTTGATTTCTGTAATTACCAGTGGCCTCTCCATTTGGGCTTCTAACAAGGGCAGAAACTGGACTGGCTGAATTTGGCAAGGGGGCCTGAATTGCTCGGGGGGGGGGTTATTGAATCTATTTTTTTATTTAAAAAAAAGCTGGGGGATCCTTAATTTTCTTTTCCTCTTCATTTCTTGGCTCCTTCAAAGGTGTGGTTTGTCCTTGAATAGTCTAGGCAATGAGCCCTTGTTCGACTTGAGGGCATGTAGGGAAGGGAAGAGGCATCTAATCCTTTCTCCCCTGAGTCTGAGTGTCATGTTGGCTGCTTTTTTACCCCGATGCTGGTCTTGCCACACAGTGTTTGCCTGGCTCATTCGCTGGCTCAGGTCCCCAGATTTTTATTTTCTTGTAAGAAATCTCTGGACCTTCTGGATCCAGAGACAGAAGGCAAACTGTGTGTTGTTAATGCCGAGATGGCCAACTCTAGGCTGGGGAAATCCTGGAAATTTGGGAAGTGGAGCCTAAGGAGGGTGGGGCTCGGAGAGGAGAGGGCGTTCAGCTGAGAGCTAATGACATACAGTCCACCCTCCCAAGCATCTGTTTTATCCAGGGGAACTCATCTCTGTAGTCTGAAGATATAATTCTGGGAGTTCCCCAGGCTCCACCTGGAGGTTGGCAACCCTAGTTTATGCAGCAGGGGGGAAGGCTTGTTCTGCTTTTCCTTTGTTCTAGCCGGGGTGGGAAGTTCTGGCTGTGACCTAGAGATATGTGAAGCCCAAGGGAATGCTTTGGTTCCCTATTCCCAGCAGGGTCTTCAGCAGCAATTGGTAGACTTTGGTCCTTTCCGCACTAGCCCCTAAATCATGGTTCAGGCCTGTCACCGAACTTACATTCTACACGATATGCGAGTTCACCCCTGTAATTATCTCGGGGTATTTTTTGTTTCCACATTATATTGTCACCCTGGTTTTGCCCCACACTTGTCCCAGGATAAACAGATGCCGTTATAACCAGGGATAAATGCAAAGTATCGTGTCGTGAGTTGAACTCTGATAAAACCAGGAATGAGATCCAAGTGTGGAAAGGACCTTTTTGAGTCGTCTGCCTCTTGGAGCTTTTACTCGCTTCTGAAAGGAAGACTTTTTCAAGAAAAGTGTCCCACGCCTTGTTCTGTATTTCCAAATCGTTCCAAAAAGAAAGTCTTGTGCAATGAATATTGAGTGCCTTTCTTTATAAGAATATTAAAGGACAGTCTTTATCAATTCCTCCCCCAGTTCTTTCTGTGATGATTGAAAGCAGCAGATGAACCAAACTGAACTTTATATTTTCAAAAATTCAGACGGCACAGAAGCGAGATGAACTGGGTGGTGTTGACTAGTGGATGGATGTAAATTGTTTTACTGAAAAAGTGCATAACAGTGCTATTCACTATACGCATACAACTGCCAACAGATTTCACACTTCTCTTGTAGCACTTCTTTACATAGAGAACATCTGCTTCCAGTAAGTGGAGGCCATTGCAGTACATGTCCACGTAAACTTGAGCTATTAACTCCTCTTTAAAAAAAAAACAAAAAAACTGGTTTTTTATCCTTCCACTAGTGGGTGGAAGGTATCAAATTAGTCCAGTCTTTCAGGTGCCTGAGGACATGATCTACTTCTGAGTAAACATAGAGTAGGATTTAATGTGGTGTAAATTAGGATTGGATTTTGCGGCTGTTGTTGTATTCACACCTCTTTGGCAACAAGTCTAATTTCAGAGCCCTGCACTGCTTCAGCAACTGCATCAGAGACCAGAGGGCACTCAGCTGTGGTCCACCTTTGTTTGCTGCTGTTTCAGAAGAAAGCGTGGGCAGCTCTTGGCCTGAACCAAAGGGGGGTCATGTAAAGGGAGAGTTTCTGTTCTCCTCCCACCAACTTTTCCTGGTAGTTAGCAGGCGGAAATGCAAACCTACTGGTGGAGAACCCAACCATGAATGTGCTTGATTTGAATAATTAGCAAACTGTTCACATTTTGGGTCACCTGGATTGGGGGAACTTGACTACAGCCGGCTCACCTCCACATGGTTTTGCGCATCCCCCCACCAGAGTTCCTACTTTTATTGGGAGAAATATGATGGGTAAATGGATGTCCTTTCATGGCTAACAGGCTAGGGTTGCCAGAACTGGATTAGAAAATACCTGGAGACCTTGGGGGTGGAGCGAAAAGAGGGGGGTTTGCGAGGGGAGGGGCCTCAGCATGGTACAATCCTACAGAGTCCCCCCTTCAAAGCAGCCATTTTCTCCAGGGGAGCTGGCCTCTGTCAGCTGGAGAACAGTTGTAAAAATGGGATATCCCCAGGCCCCACCTGGAGGTTAGCAACCCTATTAACAGCAGAACAGGGAGGATGGTCTCAATATGTGAAATCACTTTATTATTTATTTATTAAAATATGTATATCGATATTTTGAGTCATACAAAGTCAGACGGTGTCCATGTGATTGATGAAAACTCTATGCGTAGAATAAGCCAGTCAGGGATGATGCTGCAGAGCATGAATGGAAGCTTAATGTCTTGATTGGCTGGCACTGCCTGTCAGTCACGCAGTGGTTGAGTCACTCCTCTCACCGCCCCACCCCTATTGCTTGCCCTGAAATGGAAACTGAAAGCAGAGGGCAGCTGCCCGGCTGGTCTAATCAGTTCACAGCTGAAAGTTGGGGGCCATTTCATCTGGATTAGTTACCTTTCTGGAGCTAAGAACCAGTGGCGGACCTACATTTTTGGGACTCTGAAGCTTGAACTGTTATAGGGGGCCCTTCTCAACCAGCAACAGTAGGGCAATGTCCAACAAGGTCCAAAGGGCCTGAATTGAGAATTCAGATGTCTTTTAATGCTTCTGACTGGCTAAAGGGTGAGCTGTACTTTTAAGACATGCACCAATGAAGGATTTGAGGATCCAGCTGCCAAAATGTAGGCTATGAATAGATTCTGGTGAGCTCAGCGAGCCCGTACAGCTGGGGGTTTGGGTGCTGCAAGCCCCTGAGAAAAAAAATTGAAATTTGACAGATTACAGGGACATTTTGAGGCCATATGAAATGAGTATTAGAGTATACAAGAAGCGGGACCTGCAATACTTGTGGGGAGGGAGTATTCCCAAAAGCTCCTGGCCTGCAGAAGCAGCTCCATTGAGGAGGAGGAAGCAGCTGCAGGTAAGCCTTCTCCCGCCCCCTCCCCCCGGTCACTGGCAGCGAGGCCTGAGTGGCTCCCAGCCACTGGGCCCACTGAGCCTCTCCCTCAACAGCAGCAAGGCAGAGTTCCCAGAGCATTCTTTGCGCATGCGCAGGGAATGCTCTTTTATTTTGGGGGGGGGGGGATTTAAGTATCCCCTGTATAGTTTTTTTTCAACTTTTCAGATTTTTCTGCACACCTGGGGAGTGCCCCAAGTGTGCAGGAAAATCTCTTTGCTCCCTATGTGCCCCCAATGTGCGGATTTAGATATCCGCACAGAGGGGGCATCTTGGCTATTAGATACATAGATTCTAAAAGGTCAGCATTAAGTAGTTCAACCTATTTGTTTATTATTCTGTGACTAAAATAGCCTCATTTTAATAACGAACATTTTTTTTAAAAAAACCTCCATCAATTTTGTTGAAAAATTCACTCTTTAAAAAAAAAAAGTTGCTTCAAAGGGGCCCTGAAGCTTAAATTTCATTAGTTTCATAGTAGATCCACCCCTGACTGAGACACACTGGGCTTGGATTCTGATCCGGTGATCTTTGACGGGATGTCATTCCTGATGGGCTGCCCATTGGCCATGCTCTGCTTGAAGTGAGGTCAGGTGAGGGTTAATTCCATGTTGTCTGCACTTTAGGGTGGAACATTTGCAAGTGTTTGGAAGGAACTAGACCTGAGACACCGGAGTCTGGCCCCTCCGAAATGGTGTGACTGGTCTTCAGATGCAAGACTTAAGGGACAGTGTTTATGTATGCATTTATTTATTTTATTAGATTTATACCCCGCCAAGGCAGGCTCAGGGCGCTTACGTTAAAACTTAAAACAGATTGAAATCAGAAAACATTCATAAGGTGCCACATAAACGATGCTACACATAAGATGGTGAGAACACAGTTTTAATATTAACCGTAGTGGGTATCCCGTCAGCAGTAGTTATAAACAGCTGTCCAGGCCCCATGATATATTAAGTGCAGGCACAGGACAGGCAGCCAGTGATGGATTCCAGGGCGCAGGCTGTTAAGTCTATATTGAACTATTGTTGTGAAAGCCACTGTGGTGTCAGCTGGCAGCCAGCTCTCTTATGCTCTTGTATCCATCACTCTATGAGCTCTTAGATCAAGACGGGTAGCCCTGTTTGTCTGTCTGCAGAGTAGAAAAAAGCGAGAGTCCGGTAGCACCTTTAAAGACTAACAAAGGGTGTGTTCAGATGGGCAGCTAATCCCACCATTGGCCTGGCTGTAATTTGATCTAGATCTTTTTAATCCAGCATTGCACGACCCAGACAGCTCCCCCATGAATCGCTTTACCACGTGTGACTCCATGGTGGATTGTCTAGACGGCCATGCAGTCTGCTTTTTAAAAAATCCTGTTTGTGCATGCACATATGTGCATATCTGCATATGTGCCTCACCCTCTGCGGATGTCGCATGTTTAAGTGGTTATGCACACATCGCTAAGAGTTTTTTGTAAATGGCGGCTGTTCGGGCGGGTTGCGCCCAGGTGGAATGAGCTGACGGTGGAAAGTCCGCCATTGGCCCGTCAGCCAGCTTTTAACCCAATGGGGATCAATGGGCTACTAACAAAACTGGCACAATTCCCAAATGTTGAGGTCTGGATGTGCACTTTAAATCCACCAGGCACTCGTGCCTGGCACGGCTCAAAAGAGCCGTCTGAACACATCCAAAATCTGTGGCAGGGTAGGATCTTTTCTGAGTCACCGCTCAGTTCTTCAGATCTGTCCGAGGCTTAATGTAATGTGCTTCATGGTGGTAGTCTTGGGCCAGGTTGCTTTCATTATGGCAGTGGTGGCTGAGACATCATGAGGTGTGTGGCTGAGGGACTTCGTAATCTTACCTCCTTTGTGGTTTTTTTGACTAATCCTTCTCATAGCCGGTAGTTTCGCTCTTGTCTCTGCACTACCTTTTTGATCTTTCCCTCTAATCTCAAACAGAGAAAGAGACTGAATCTGAAAACAGTGGGGGTTTTTTAACTTAAAAAAAAAACAAAAACAAAGAAAACCCAACCAAGCTGCCTTTGTTTTGAAGGAAGTAATAGCTGATTCGGTTTAACAAGCTACAGAAACATTTTAGAATTTGTTCAACAGTCAGTCTTCAGTAGCAGGTGGTTGGAAATTTATAGGCTTTTAAAAGTACATCTGCTGTTCCAGATTTTTAAAAGACATATATGGCAGTGTTAATAAATGTTCCATGTGCCGTTCTTCACTGTGCTCTAAAATATGCTTTGCGGATATGACTTTAGTTTTTAAAGCCACATGCTCACAATAAAACATATAATGAGGGCTGGGTGCAGGAGGAATTTATCCTGAGGACTGAAGGAGGCTCTACGAATACCAGTTATGATCTTGCTTTCCCAATAAAGCATTTTTAAGCCCTGTTTTGTTGAACTGGGGGAAATTAAATGCACACTCAGATATTTCCTACTGAAATTAATGGAGTTGCAAAGTGCTTTCTTTTGGGCAGATCGTGTCCATTTGTTATAACAAACTTGGAAAAAGCGACTATCTTAGCACCCTGTTTTCAGAGGCTTGAGTTATCAATCTGCTGTTTCATATTTGTTGTTAGTGACAAAATCTGTTCAAAATCAGGGGATATTTTCCCACTCACTGCCTATTTTTGAGTTGCAAACTCTTTAAGAGTTCAGAAATGGCACTTAACAGCACATGACTGCATAGGCTAGCACAGCTTCTTAATGCTAAGAACAGAAGCTCCGAGATGGCCCCACAGCAGCCAAAACTGCAGGCCCGTCACACTGGCATTGCCAGATCCCCTCCTTGCTCTGTGGGGGAAGGGGTTAGGGGGTGTTCTGGGGGTGAGTGGGGCCACCCAAAGTCCCACCACCAAGCATGACCACCCTTCCAGCCACCCCCCTTTCTCCCCTCCTGCCTCCTGAGAGCCAGTTTGGGTCAGTGGTTAGGAGTGCGGACTCTGATCTGGGAGAACTAGGTTTGATTCTCTACTTCTCCACATGCAGCTGCTGGCATGATCTTCAGTCATCTACAAGTTCTCTCAGAAGTATTCTCTCACAAGCAGTTCTGGAAAGAGCTCTCTCAGACCCACCTATCTCACAGGGTGTCTGTTGTGGGGAGGGGAAGGGAAAAGGAGATTGTAAGCCACTCTGAGACTCCTTTGGTTAGTGAAGAGCAGGGTATAAATCCAATCTTCTTCTATTTAAAGGGCTTCAGCTGATCGGTGGGGACCACATGGCCCACCAATCAGCTGGCGGGGTGGGGCCGCTGGGCTGATGGAAATCAGCCCCACACGCCATGGCCTCCACCCTGCTCACAAAAAGATCTTTTAATGAATCTTTTTGCGAGCTGAGTGTGTGGCCCGTGACTTCCCCTCTCCTTCCCTCCTGCTAGATTTAAAGGCCCTCCAGCTAATCAGCAGGCGATTTGGTCCCCACTGATCAGCTGATGCCCTTAAAAATGGGCAGGAGGGGAGGGAGAGGGGTGGGTGGGTGGGTGGTCACTCTTGGGGAGGGGGCTTGGGGGCAAATTAGAGTGCCCCAAAGTGGGGGAGTCCCTACCTGAACCTGGTGGCTGGTGACCCTACCTTACACAGACTCCTCGGGAGCCATGCTGGCAGGACTCTGTTCACCATTTCTGATGGATGTAACAAATCTAGATTAATACTGAGGCAGCTGGAAGGCAGTATTTCTACACTGACACCTAGATTTAGGTAGTCACTTTGCAGACTGGGGCACTCATTCAAAACTCACATTTAGTTATAGTCCAGTTGGATTTAAAGCCATTCTGTTGAGATTTTTTTGGTGTACATTAAAAGCAACGCCATCAGGGGCTGGATTACCTGGGACAGAATGCCAGGGCAGCCCCCCTTTCCAGATTAGGTGAATTATGTTGATGTTACAAGGAATTCTGGGTTAAAATCTGATCTTCTCGCAAGAGCTTTTCCCTGACTGCCTATTTTTTATATTTATTGTTGTGCCTTTCTTTTAAGGAGCTGGGGAGGGGCACATGTTATCCCGAGAGATAGTTTAAAGCAAAGCAGAGGGGCTGGTTTTCAGTCAGCTCATAAACTTTATTGCTGAACAGTAAACTCAAATCTTCCTCCCTCTTAGTTTTATCTGCTGTTTGACAAGGGTATCATCTCAGCAAGAGTCTTCTTTCACTTCTGAGATTCTGTGGCTCTTGAGTATTTAATTCCTTAGGCATGAACCTACAATCCCTGTTAGTAACTCCAGTCCTGTTTAAATCATTCAGTAGTTATATAAGCAAGAACCTGGGGACAGTTTTAATGGGTCTCCTTGGCAGTTTCCCATCTAAGTACAACCGGGCTGAGATGTGCATAGTTTTACCAGTAGAATGAAGTTAAAATGGTAATGAATTTGCTCCCACAGCTCCTCCTCAAAGGATGTTGTTGTCAGAGGCTTGAGTGTTTTGTTGGATACTCATTAAATAATTTGACACACCCTAAATAGCTGTTGTCGTGATCTGATACTTGGCAGTGTGTTGTTAACATGCCACGACAGTGTGCCAGCTGAGGCACAGTTGTGTCTCTTGTTGTCAATTGAGTCTTATTGGGTTGCATGTTTGTTTCTTGTCCAACAGCTTAACAGACACAGGCAAATGCATTGTGCTCAATTCTGAGGATTGTTTTTTAAATCAAAATTGTAAACTGAGTTCAAAATCGGAGAAGAATTTTTTAGCAGATTTTATAATATTTGTGAATATTGAGTTCAGCTCTAAGCAGCATTGTGTGCCTTCAGTAGGACTTAGGCCAAATCTACACCTCCCCTCTGAAGTAGTTTGACTGCTGTTATTATGACCTTATAATAACTGCTGTTATTATGACCTTAGAACAGCTAGATTTGAGTCCGGTAGCACCTTAGGTACCAATAATATATTGAGGGGGGTATAAGCTTTAAGAGTCAAAGCTCCGTTTGTCAGATACCAGATGAAGGGAACTTTGACTTTCAAAAGCTTTTAGCCCCAAAATCTTGTTGGTCTCTAAGCTGCCACTGGACTCGAATCCAGCTGTTACAATGCAGACTAACATGGCCGCCCTCCAAAATGATCAATATGACGTAGTACCTCCTCTTTGGGCCTACACACAATGTTTTCCAAAAGTGCTATCCTGGTTCTCCCTGAGGACTTTCCATCAAAAGTCAGCTGCAGGTTCCTCGGGGGAGGACAAGTCCCAGGTGCAGTAGGCCCACTCTGGGGAGAGGGAGTTCCCCAGTGGTAAACTTGCAGGTAGCATCTGACTGGAAGTCTGTAAAGCAGATCCATGGATGGCATGTGAGGGAAAATGTAATGTGTAAGGTTGGCTCTTTGTTTCTAGATTTCTCTGACTTCATGGCAGATGGGCCTCCTAACTTTCAGGGGAAATTCCTGGTGAGCAGCCAGAATGAGCTGCAGTGGTGTGGTGTGGAGGCCACGTGGCTCAAAGCCAGCCAGCAGGGGGTGACAACAGGTGTAAGCAGGCCCGTTGCTTCCCCTTGTTCCTCCAGACCCAGATGGTGGTGGTGACATGGGAGAAGGTGACAGACAAGCCAACACCTGTCTTGTTGACACTGCTGGCTGGGTTCCAGCTGAGCAGTCCCTGCTGGGCACCTGCCGCTTGATCAGCTCCAGGGCTGGAGCCTTCCTGGATTTTCATGTGTCCTTTTCTTGTCCTCCTCAGCCTGCGACTTGATGACCCTGGGGATATTAGCCTTAGTGACCTCCACTGGATGTGCCTCCGCCAATGCCCTGCAGTCCTTGACAGACGCCATGCACATCCCTCACCTCTTCGTGCAGCGCAACACAGGCGGCTCCCCACGGACAGCCTGCCACCTCAACCCCAGCCTCGAGGAGGAGGAATATACTCTAGCAGCCAGACCGCCCGTCCGCCTCAATGATGTGATGCTGAAGCTGGTCACTGAACTGCGATGGCAGAAATTTATCGTCTTCTATGACAGCGATTACGGTAAGCACAATGGGTAATTTCTGGAACTGAGTGCCAATGCTGTTGAACGTTCTGATGTTGCTACTGAAGATGGTGTTCTGGTGTCTTCCAGTGCTTCAGCGTGGTGCTTTCTGGGGTGTTTTGTGTTGCCACAAACGTTTGTTGCCAGTGTTTCAAATGGGGCCACTTTTCCCACTTCCCTTTGAGCAAACGATTGCTGTGAAAACTAATTTTCAGCCCGACTGCAAGTTGCTTAGCAACACCTTATCAAGACAGCTAAAGTTTGATTCATCTCACATTTTTTTCCCGGTAAAATATTAATAAACTGTTGACACTGATTGGCAGAGTTCATCTAGTGCTCGCGAGGCAGTACACAACAAGAGCTCCTAAACCACAATCTTCTGTGATCGGCATCTTTTCAAGGCTCTGTTTTGCTTCCCTGTAAAAATTAATTTTCTGTATAGCCACATGTAAATTTCTTTATCTCTTTTTGCCCTGTTCCTCCATCCTGGGCAGAATATCACAGCAGCCAGTTTGGAACATGATAAGATTAGCATTTCTCCTGCATCTTAGCAAGACTCTGTATGAAACATTTCTTTCCAGCATTAAAGTTGAACCAAGCACTGATGTCCATTACCTTGTCTGATGAGCCTGAAGGGCAGATATCTTCCAACCAGGGCTATTTTGGGGCTGAAACGCACTGGAATGGCGTTCCGGCTGCCTTCTGAGCCCGCCCCGCCCTTCCCTCTTCAAAAGCCCTTCCCCATCCCTCCCTCACCAAAACCACCTGAAGAAGAAGAAGAGTGAGGCCCGGCTCCTGCAAGCATGTTCCTGCAAGCATGGGGGGGGCAGCAGCAGAGAGCTACATGACGGGCACTGGAGCGCTGCCTTGCCCGCCAAGAAAAGAGCGATGGTGGCCCGCGGCAATGGTAATCCTCCCCCTTCACTCCCCCATCGCAGGGACCTCACCAAGGGGTGCAAATGGTGGCGGTGCCACAAAGAAGGCAGCAATGGTGAGCATGGGAGGTTCGGTGGCAGCTGGGTGCAAGCGAGGCTGTTTGTGTTTGCAGAGTGGGCAGTGCCTGCTTCCCACCTTGCCTCTTTCCTTCTCAAGACGCTGCTCCTCCACCACTTTTCTCTTTCCCCTGATTGCTTCTATTTCCCACTCTTTGCCATGCACTGTCTGCCAGGGTCAGATGGAGGCTGCAGGCAACAGACTTGGGGAATTTTCTAACCCAGAAACCCTGTTGTTGGACGTAAGTGCTCAAGCTCTGTTTGAAGCATAACAGGCAGAAGATGCTGCTCTCCTGACCTGACAAGTAGAAAAAGATAGATTTCTAATATTGGACTGGCTGGTCTAGAGGCTTCATGCTGCCTGCTGGCCCCACTGGTGGACCTCCTGAGGGCACTTGATGTTTTTGGCCACTGTGTGACCCAGAGTGTTGGACTGGATGGGCCAGTGGCCTTATCCAACATGGCTTCTCTTATGTTCTTATGTCTGGGGCAGATGCTCTGTCTTCTTGGTGCTTGGGGGGGGGGGAACAGTGGGAGGGCTTCTGGAGTTCTGGCACTACTGATGGTCCTCCTGATGGCACCTGGGTTTTGGCCACTGTGTGACAGAGTGTTGGACTGGATGGGCCACTGGCCTGATCCAACACTGGCTTCTCTTATGTTCTTATGAGAATAGGGCCAGGGCTTTCTCTGTAACTGTGTCTGTCTGCGTGGTGTGGAGGTGGCTCTCCTCTTTTGAGCTCTGAAAACACAGATGAAAATGCTCTATTTTGGGGTTGGAAGATAAGGAATATTCCTTGTGAGTAGAAACGATCACAGCTTAAATAGTAGGGTATTTAAAATGAGATCTGCCATACTGATCCCTTGTTTGAAGTAGTCAATCAGGAGATATGTCCTCTTTTTTACTTTTCAAAATATGGTAACCCTAGAGGAGAGTATTTGGTGTAGGAGTGCATCAGGTACAAGGTGGCTGTGTGTTAGGGTTGCCAAGTCTACAAAACTCACCGGCGGGGGGGAGTCCTCCTCCGTCCGGGAGTTTCTCTGGTGCGCGCGCTTTGCGCACACGCCTGGCAACATCACCAGAAGTGACGTCAGCATGTTGGGGGCATTGCCAGGGTGACGCTCTGGCAATTGCCCCAAAACTCTATGGTATCATAGAGTTTTGGGGCGATTGCCAGAGCATAGCCCTGGCAATGCCCCCAGTGTGCTAACGTCACTTCTGGTGATGTCATTACGTCATCCGGGCTGGACGACTTTGGGGGTGGGGTTCCCCCCGCCGGCCAAATGCTGGCCGGTGGATCGGGAACCCCTTTAGCGGGGGATCCCCTGCCCCCCCGGGCTGACTTGGCAGCCCTACTGTGTGTGAGGCAATCACCACACTTCTGGTAACATGTGGGTGTGGCCTAATATGCCAATGAGTTTCTGCTGTTGGGTGTGGCATATTATGCTAATGAGTTCTTGTTGGGCTTTTTCTACAAAAAGAGCCCTGCTTGTAACCAAAGTCTTTAGCCAATCAAGGCAAAGGTTATTACAGTGCCAGCCTGGGAATGTGAGCAGGCCCTCTTCTCGCACAGCAGCATGAGTGGTCCTCTCTCGCACTGCAAATCCCATGAAGCTGCTTGAGGATGATGCGATTACGAGAGGTGGGGCCGTGCTTGATGGGCCCCTCTCATGTGGTTGAATTTTTTTTTTTTGCATGCTGCTGTGTGTGATGGGAGTTCTGTGCAAGGTCAGGGCAGGAAGGGTATTGAGTGAAGAGGAGGGGGAAAAAGTCAAGTGAAGGTCAAGGAGGGTTACCAGCTCCGGGCTGGGAAACACTTGGAGATTTGGGGGTGGAGCCTGAGGAAGACGGCGTTTGGAGATGGGAGGGACTTCAGGGGGGCATAAGGCCATCGAGTCCGAAGTGCACATTTTCTCCAAGAGAATTTATCTCTGTTGCCTGGAGCAGCTGTAATCCAGGAGATCTCCAGCTACCACCTGGAGATTGACAACCCCAAGACCAAAGCCAGGCAAGGGACAAATCTCGGGGGTCTTTTTTGGAAGGGTAGACCCAGGAATGAAGATACTGGGAAATGTGCTTCTTAGGATGAAGGACAGGCATAGAACTGAGAGCCAGCCTGGGGGAGTGGGTAGAGTGTCATCAGACTAGGAGCTGGGAGACCCAGGTACGACTCCACTCTCTACCATGGAAGCTTGTGGGATGACCTTAGGCAGGTCACATGCTCTCAGTCTAACCTCCGTCACAGGGCAGCTGTTGGGATGGTAAGATGGAGGGGGTGAGAAGACTGTTGTAAGCTGCCTTGGATCTCCATTGGGGAGGAGAGTAAAGGTAAAGGTTCCCCTTGCTCGAAAGCCAGTCAAATCCAACTCTAGGGGGCAGGGCTCATCTCCATTTCCAAACCAAAGAGCCAGCGCTGTCAGAAGACATTTCTGTGGTCATGTGGTCGGCATGACTAGACGCCGAGGAGCATGGGATGCTGTTACCTTCCCACCAAAGCGGTACCTATTTATCTACTTGCAATTTCTTGCTTTCGAATTGCTAGGTTGGCAGGAGCTGGGGCCAGAGATGGGAGCTCACCCCGTCACGCAGCACTCGGATCTCGAACTGCCAAGCTACTGACTTTCCGGTCTGCGGCTAGGGGATGTAAATAAATAAGTTGGGCAAGTAAATATCTACTGTATGTCATCCTTCCATCTGCCTCCCTCTGTGGAGCTAAACATACAATTTTTCTTTATCCTCACAATAACCTCGTGAGGGAGGTGTAGGGTTGTCAAGTGTATTAAACTTACCGGTGGGGGTGGAAGCGCGCGCTCCAGGCGGTGTCACCGGAAGTGACGTCAGCACATTGGGGACGTTGCCAGGGCGATGCTCTGGCAATCGCCCCAAAACTCTATGGTATCATAGAGTTTTGGGGCGATTGCCAGAGCGTTGCCCTGGCAACGCCCCCAACATGATGGCATCACTTCCGGGAGACGTCATTACGTGAGGGAGGTCGTCCAGGCTGGACGACCTCGGGGGTGGGGGGTGGCAGCCCTAGGGAGGTTAGGGTGGGAGAAAGCAATTGGACTAGGGTGACCAGCAACCTTCCTGGCAGAGCAGACTATGAACCCAAGTCTTCCGGATTCTGGTCCATCCTCCTAGCCACTACAAAATACTATTTCTAGTTGTGATTGGATCTTGGAATGCAGTAACCTGAAGTTGGAAAGGAAATATATACACACACTTCCATAAATGTTTTTATCCCGGTATTCCATTTTATACTGGCCATTGCAGACTCTGATTGAAATTTCTCCTGAATACACGTGGAACTAGTAATTCCCTGCTTTTCGTTCCCTGAAGGGACTGAAGGTTTCTAGCAACAGTATAAAAATGTAATGTGAATACAAGAAAGAAACAAAAATAAGCACCTGCATATCAGGCTGTTCCTGGGTCTGATGGGCTTGCACATCCAAAGCTGCAGGGCACGAGCCTCAAACCAAGGGTCGTTTCATGGGAAAAGAGGTGGAGGAACTCATAAGCAGAATTCATTAGCAGAATTTATGTGCCTATGCCACACCCCCTGACTTCACCAGAAGTGTGTCAGAAGGCGACACCCACCGCTCAGGCTCCACCCCAAAAGTCTCCAGGTATTTCCCAACTCAGAGCTGGTGAGCCAGCTTTATACTTTGACTAAAGACACTTCAGGTTTCCTTTGCTCTTGCAGGGGAGCTACCCTCCAGCAAGCATGGAAATACAAATCAAGTTAGTCTGCTTTTGCTTTTTTCCACAGTGCGTCACCATATGTGCCCATTCCTGGGCTTCTTACTCCCAGAACGGCGTTCCTGTGCGCTCCTGCTCGAAATGACCCCTGCTTCAAACTAAGGGCCAGGATTTCTTTGGGCCTTTCTGCATGCATATTTACCATGCTGTTTCTCCATACCCAATTCTGCTTGCCTTTACTCCGGATTAAGTGCTTGCAATTCTGCACCTTCAGATCCAAACCGCCCCCCCCCCCCGAATCACAAAGTACGTGAATTATGCATTTTGCATCTACAACCAAAACTGTAGTTTTTGATTAATTAGGGTTAACACCACTTGTGACCTGTGGGGGGTTGCGTCCAATTGCCAACAACTTGGCCGAGTGCGCACACAAGGGATGGGGCACACTGCACCCTCCCCTTTCTCTCCTCGCCTCCCTGCTCTCCCAACCCAATTCAGCTTGCCACCACTGGGCTACTCTTTCAGTCCCCTTCTCCTGAGCCTCATTTGAGGCACCCACAACAGGTCACAGGGAGCCATTTGTAGCGGTGGGGAACCCTCCCCTGCTGCTCCGGCCACGGTGGGTCTCCCTGGCCGTGGGGGGGGGGCTCTGGATCTTTGCCAAGGAGCCTTGGGAGCAGGAAGAGTTTGATACCCGCTCCCCATTCTCCCCCTCCCCTGCACAGAGTTCTGCACAGGTTGTGGCAATTCCATTGGTTTTTGTTTTAAATTTGTTATTTTAGGAGAAGCCATCTGACGAGCTGTTTTTGTCCACTGAAGCATTACTTGGAGAAACCTTTCCCAACCTGGTGTCAAGTTCATTCGGTGCTGACAATCACTTCCCCCCTTTATTTTGTTTGTTTGTCCATTCCAGTGCCACCCCTCACTCCTCTCACCTTCCACTTAAATCCTCCTTGTTCAGTTCTGTGAATGAAACTGCTTCCCCCCCCCCCAAAAAAAGTAAATTAAAAAAAAGAAAAAAAAGAAAGACCGATTTAAGCCCAACCACGCTGCTGATCACCCGGCACCGGTTCCAACAGCAGAGGCGAGCTCAGAGCCCTGGCCATTCTACAGAAGGCAGAAAACCTTTGGACTTTTGGTCATGGTGCTTGCAAACATGAAAGTCTATGGGGAATCCTTTGAGAACAAAGCCCAGCTCAGAACATGCTTTGCACACATGCACTTCTTTCCCTTCAGTTGCAAGCACAGCAAAAGACTCCTGTTGCCTCCCCTGGGAGGACACAGAAGGGGGTGGACAGAGGAGTGGCCCCCGAGGGGGCCGGAAAAGGGACAGGGATGACTACTCCAAAGGATCGACTCTACACTGTATTACTCCCTCATGGAGCTGGGGGTGTGTGTGTTTGGGGGGGGGGGTTTAAAGTTTGCCAAAAATCAGCATTCAGATACCCCACGGTAACAGTGGGGAGAAATCGAACTGACAGCTGAATAATTAGAATTTTTAAAAAATAACCTGGGGAAAATAAAGAACGAAAACTGGAGGTGATGCAGAAATAAAAATATGCAGCAACTTGAAAGGAGGAGGCAATGCAGACGGGGAAAAAAATGCCACAATGCATAACGGCTGTGAGCGGGGGGGGATCCAGCGCAGAAACACCCCTTTGACATTTGCCCTTCCGCTGTCCCCACTATCTATGCCCAAGCGTTACACCTGCAAACAGTAAGGGAAGACAGAAGCTCAGCTCAGATGTTATAGCCAGCAGCAATGTTTCTCCCCGTCTTCCTTCCTCCCGTGTTTATGTGTAGACTTTTGTAGTTGCGAGGGATTTTGGGGGAGGCACTTAGGATGATAGTGCAGAAAGCTATGCTGTAAAGATAGGTCTGTGACCCTCCACGCTTCTTCTGTATTGCAGTCTTTTCAGTGTCTCTTGCACTAGCCCTTAATACAACGTAAGGTCACCAGGTCACTCAAAGTCCCCAGCAGGGGGGGTGTTACCAGAGGGGGTGGGGAGTCCCCAGAGTGATGACATCACACAGAAGTGACATCATCACATTGGGGAGCCAAGGCTCCTGCCTAGGGTTGCCATCCTCCAGGTGGGGCCTGGGGATCCCCTGATTTTACAACTGATCTCCAGCTGGCAGAGATCAGCTCCCCTGGAGAAAATTGCTGCTTTGAAGGGTGGACTCTATGGCATTATACTATGCTGAGGCCCCTCCCCTCCCCAAATCCCACCTTCTCCTGGCTCCTTCCCCAAAGTCCCCAGGTATTTTCCAACCTGGACTTGGCAACCCTACTCCTGCCTCTTCCCAGCAGAAATAAAAGACTTCCTTTAAACCTGCTGAGAAGCGGCACAGGTGCGCGCCTGTACTCCAGGCCCCAAATTTGGGGCTCAGAGTGCAGGTGCGCAGTCCCCACCTCTCCCCAGCAGTGTTTAAAGCCTTCCTTTAAATGGTGCCGGGGAGAGGGGGGGGGAGGCCACATACGCCTGCACTCTGAGCCCTGAATTTGGGGCTCAGAGTGCAAGCTTGTGGCCCCTGCCTCTCCCTAGCAGCATTTAAAGCCTTCCTTTAAACGCTGCTGGGGAGAGGGGGGGAGGCCGGGTGGTCACCCCTGGGGGTGGGGCTTCCCACTGCCAGCCAGCTGGCTGGTGGACGGGAAGGAGCCCCTCCAAATCAAGCAACCCCCACCAAATTGGGGGGTCTGGCAGCTCTAATATAATGCAAGTTTCTTATGCCCATGAAGGTTAGTGTTTCCTTTTTTCTCATCAGTCTAGTGCAGGGGTGGGCAAACTTGCTCAGCGTAAGAGCCACCTAGGTGGCCAAACTTGCTTAACGTAAGAGCCGCACAGAATAAACATCAGATGTTTGAGAGCCACAAGACATGAACAAATATTACCTGCTTTTATTGGGAAAGAAGCAAATTTGCTTTTTATTAACGTTAAATGAGACTGCCAGAAATAATAACAAAAGGGGTAAAAGCAGATATTGATAATGATATTAATTTGTCCAATGATATTTGTTGGCTAATGAATATTTAGCTTCCCCAGCCGCCCTGCCGGGAACCACATAATATATGTGAAAGAGCCGCATGCGGCTCTCGAGCCACAGTTTGCCCACCCCTGGTCTAGTGCATTAAGCGTAAACAAAGTATTATTACTGATAAGCAAAGGGAAGAAAAGGGATCCACAAATGGGTCGTTTCAGTGAATAAATAAATAAACGATCCCATTCTATCCTCTGTGCTGGGTCATCATAGATGGTCATTGCTGAAGTTTGTTTTAAAGACTTCTGAAGTTTACTAAACGCCCTGACAGCATGCTTGTATTTTCAGACAGTAATGCCTCTTCTGGGGAGGAGTGATGTCTGTTCCTGCTCCTTATAGGAGATGCTTCCCTCTTACGACACGGACGATTGGTTTGGAAGTCGTAGCAAATTGAGCCTGGGGCTCAGGGCTGGGGGCAGAGCCAGAGGAGAAGTTAGCTTTGGAAGTACTCTGCTGTTAATTCATTAATTATCATATGGCATTATGGGTAGAATAGCCCGGCGATCCTAAGATTGTCTGGCAGCCAGAAGTTCTAGCTCTTCAGCATTATGCACCACTAGGTGGCGAACTAGACTAGTTTTTAAGGCAAGAGACATCTGCCCTTCCTATGCCAGCCAACATGGGCAACCCTAGGTAGTGCTGCAGTCCCTAAATATTAATGTGTAAAAGGGCTGATCATCTGTCTTAGCATGTGTACAGTGTTTAAAGAGAGAATTGGTACAGATTGTCTGTGGGGACCTTTTGCTGTTTCATGGAAGGGCAGAATGCCCTCCTATAAGTGACAGCCCTTCAAAGACTTCAAGAGAGCCATCCTGTCCCCCCCCCCCCCGAGCTTCTTCTTCTCCATTCTGAACATGCCCAAGTCCCTCAGCTTCTCCTCAGAGGGCTTGGTCTCCAGGCCCCCAATCATCCTCGTCGCTCTTCTCTGCATTCATGACATCAGGCGGGGCGGGGGTGGGGCAGTTTTCATTTCTGGAAAGCTGGTGTTTGAAAATGTATCCAAAAGGGTTTTTTCTCTGTTGCTGACACTGCAGACAACCTAGCTTGTCGGCTATTACCTTGGTGAATGAACAGCCAGTCATCTGAGCAGGGGGGCTGGGACTAGTTCTTAGAGCCCTAGGTACCCATAGTCGTGCTCAGAAAATTCCATTTATAGAAGTAATTGTAGAAGGAGTCTACTGCCGTCCTCCTGAGGAGCTAATTCGAGATGCCTGGCTCTGACAGTCTATTTCAACAAACAACATACAGCTTTGGTTTTAACACTCCTCGTGTCAGTGATGTGGTGCCCCTGGCTGAGAACGTGAACATGGTTTTGTTTGGTTGTAAATCTGCACAAATATGTTGAGCTTCAGCATATGCTGGAAGCACAGACCTGTAGGGTTATTCTTTTGTTCTACTATGTAGCAACGACTTTTCTATCATTAGAAGGGTGAAAAAAGAATCCCCCCCCCCCCCCAAAAAAATGGAGCTGTCGTTGAGAAATATGGAAGTGGGTTTAAATAGCATGCTTGTGAATATAAAGCTAGTTTTGAGAAGAGTGTAGTTGTGTGGACGTTCCAGGTGTTATGTGAGATTTGTCCTTTGAAGCAAGACACTGGGCACAGTTCTGTAAAAGTCCATTATGAATTATTTTTGATTATTATATTTATATTGTACGTTCTAGACCAGGGGTGGCCAAACTGTGGCTCGGGAGCCACATGCGGCTCTTTCACACACACTGTGGGGCTCCTGGGAGGCTCCCCTTCTATTTGCTCTCTCTCCCTTTGTTTCTGTCTGTCTGTCTGTCTCTCTTCCTTCATCCCTCCCCCTCCCTCCCCCATCTTTTTGCTTTCTTTGTTTCTCTCTCTCTTTTCTCTCTTTCTTTCCACCTCTCTCTCTTAGACACATAAATATCATTAGCAAACAAATAAATACCATTGGACAAATAGATATCGTTATCAATATCTGCTTTTACCCCTTTTGTTATTATTTTTGGCAGTCTCATTTAATGTTAATAAAAAGCACATTTGCATATTTTCCAATAAAAACATGTAATATTTGTTCATGTCTTGTGGCTCCCAAATATCTGATGTTTATTCCATGTGGCTCTTACATTAAGAGAGAGAGAGAGAGAAATTGGATTTATACCCCGCCCTTCACTTGGAGTCTCAGAGCGGCTTACAAACTCCTTTCCCTTCCCCTCCCCACAACAAACACCCTGTGAGGTAGGTGGGGCTGAGAGAGCTCTTTCCCAAGCTGTCCTTGAGGGAACAGCTGGTACAGAGCTATGGCTTGCCCAAGGTCATCCAGCCAGGTGCAAGTGGAGGAGTGGGGAATCAAACCCGGTTCTCCCAGATTAGAGTCTGCGCACTTAACCACTACACCAAACTGGCTCTTAAGCAAGTTTGGCCCCACCCGCTCTAGACTATCTTCTCCTGATGTGGCTCAGGTCACTAAAGAGAGATGGCCCCAGCTCCTCAGGATCATGACTTTAAAGGATGAGGCATGCAAGGGGAGAGAGGGGTAAAAAGTTAGGGGAGGGAGAGCAAGGTGACATTTAGGATTCAGAGCCAGCTAGGCCAAGTTGATCACCACTTACTTGCTGGAATGGAGGTGATGCAGCTATCCCATGGATCTTTGCCATCTGGCTAGTGGTGGAGGCCAGGGTGTCCTTTCCTTTCTCTGGTGCATCTTCAGGACAACCAGCAGGTGTAACAGAGCTCTTTTAGGGAAGGTTGGACTGTGCTTCCAGTGCCACTGGGGAGGGGCCGTGGCTCAGTGGTAGTGTTTGCTTAGCATGCGGAAGGTCTTCGGTCCAGTTCCTAGCTTCTCCTGTTAAAAAGATCAGGTAGTAGGTAATGTGAGACCATGTAGAGCTGCTGCCAATCTGAGCAGACAGTATTGACCTTGCTGGCCCGGTGGTCTAATTCAGTATAATGCAGCTTTATGTCTTCCCGTGTCGTGGCCAGTGCCTAGTCTTCACCCTTGTCATTGTGTTCTTCCTGGGAGGGCAGAGCGTGGCTTTCCAGGGGCCAGTTTGTCTCTTCAGTCTCCTTGTGTCCAGTGGCTCTGATGTCTCTGTTGGCTAGTTTGCCCACATCCTGCTCCATTACAGCAGCCCCTTCCAACTCCCAGAAAGATAGTTCCTGGAGTTTGGTGGATTTGTGCAGAGAATTAGGGATGCCAGCCTCCAGGTGGGACCCAGGGATCCCCCAGAGTTACAGCTTGTCTCCCGACTACACAGATCAGTTCCTCTGGAGAAAATGGAGGGTGGTGTGTATGGCATTGTACTCCACTGAGGTCCTTGTCCTCCCCAGGCTCCATCCCCAAATCTCCAGGAGTTTCCAAGCCTGGATCTGAGAACCTAACCACTCTATCCTCTGCCAGTGGCCGGGGGGAACGGGACCTGGCAACCCTAATATAGCTGTGCACATCTTGGGGAGGGGGTTTATAGTGAAATCCTCCCTTTCCATCAGTAGCCATTTGACCTGCAAAGTGGATCCAGGCAGGCCAGTGAGGGTACCTCCAACTCCCCTGGTGGGCTAAGGTGTGAAAGACTCTCAGCCATCCAGACTAGCTCTGCCAACCATCCTTGCGCCGAGCAATGGGAGTGGTGAAGCAAGGACGGAGTGCTGGCGTATGTGCACAGCCAAACACTGTTACTGAATGAGTGTTAACTTCCTAAATGTTGGAGGTGTGCTCATTTATTGATTTATTTATATCCCCATTCTTCCTTTTAGAAAGCTCAGAGCAGATTACCTGGGGCGGCCAGTGATTTCTCATCCAGGTCTGCCCCTGCTTAGTCTCCGTAAGGCTGCAGCAGCGGGGGTTCTCAGACCACTCCGTTCTAGCTTTCTCTTTCCTCCTCCAAGCACTTGCACTCCGTTACTTCCGCAGCAGACCGCTGATCTAGTGGGTGTCAGCATCAATTAAGACCCTGACTATTGACACATTCTGGCCTCACTGTATGTATTTTCTTTTTCTTTTTTAAATACTTCTGTAGCTGTTGTGAATAGGAAAACACACACACACACAGGAGCCACTTGATCCCCCCTCCCTGGTTCTGTATGGAGTTGGTTATGCTGTCAATGACTTCTATTTGACCTAGATGCCATTGTTCAAATGATATTATGTGTTTCGTATTTATTCCCAGAATCGCTTTTTTGGGGGGTGGGGTGGCTTTAATAGCACTTTATGTAATTGGGTTGCTTAATTTAAGTGCGGATTTTGTTTATTCCCATTTACTGCGTTTGTCTCCGAATACATCATGGTGTGTAATGCTAAAATGTAATTAAATTCAGCATTTTCTCACCGAAATTATTAAAGATAGAATAAGTTGATGACTTAAATTTTAATGTAATAAAAACGGATGTTGAGTTTATAAATGCGAAGGAGAGAAAGGTTAGTGCCATGCGGCACGGGATGAGACGGAGAACGATTCGTTAATCGTGTAACTACCAGTCATGATCAAACACCTCTCGCCTCAAATCACAATTGGGTTAATATTTGTGAGGATCGGCTGTGATTCATGAGGTTCATCACGTCCCCATTTTAAAATGTGTTAGCTGTTTCGGTAATCAAGGCCAGCATAACCTAGACCTATGATACTCATGCAGCTCTTTGACATCCCACCTGTGGCTCTATGTTTCTGTTTCTTTAGAAATTGGAATAATCTTGGCATCTTTTGGGGTCCAAGATAAAATGTTCATTTTTTCAGCAGTGATACAACTTGTAGAGATGCTGGGTGATCTCAGTTTGAGGCTGGGTTAAAATATACAGCTAAGTAATGTGGTGGAATGGGAATACTGCTGTTGAAGGCTAGCTCATGAAGCAAAACTCCCAGTAATGGGGAAAGACAACTCTAGATCCTAAGAGGCATTTGGTAATTAAAAGGGTTATATTCTTCTAGGAATAAGGCCCGCTGTGGAAATAAATACAACGAGCTCTAGAAAGAGGCTTTGGGAGAGTGCCCAGGGCATGATCACTTAGCGTCAGTTTGCTGTGGCAACCTGAGCAGGGTATAATGACACGGTATAATGACATAGAGTCCACAATTTTCTCCAGAGGAACTGACCCCTGCTACCTGAAGAGCAGTTGTAATTTTGACTGATCTCCAGCCCTCACCTGGAATTTGGCAACAATGGGTCTCCATAATGAAATGGCTGGTTTGGAGGGTGGAGTCTATGGCATTGTACCTGTCTGAGGTCCCACCCCTTTTCAAACCCCACCCTCTCCAGGCTCCACCTCTCAAATCTCAAGGAATTTCCCAACCAGAAGTTGGCAACCCTGTCTCTTTCCCAGTCAGTCATCAACCTACCTTTACCTGCCCTCTGACTTCAGCTTTCCATTTCCTTGCCCCTCCCTCCTAGAGAGCAGTTGTAATTCTGAGTGATCTCCAGCCTGTACCTGGAGATTGGCAAAAATGGTTCCCCAGGAGGAAATGGCTGGTTTGGAGGGTGAAGTTTATGGCATTGTACCTATCTGAGGTCCCACCCCAAGCCAGTCTCAGCTGGGAGGATGGGGTAAAAATCTAATAAATCAAATCAAACCTCACCCTCTCCAGGCTCCATCCCTCAGGTCTCCAGGAATGTCCCATCTGGAGTTGGCAACCCTATCAGGACTGGCCCTAATGAGTTTTCTCCCAAAGGCCAAAATAGGTGTGGAAAGGGCCTTTTATTGACAGAACCAAGCTTGGCTGCCTTGCAACAGGCAGTGAGGGGAAAGTAGAGTTGCCAGCTCTGAGCAGGGAAATACCTGGAGATTTGGGGGGTGGATCCTGTGGAGGGGAGCATTTGGGGGGGGAGAGCTCAGCAGGGTATAATACCATAGGGTCTACCCTCGAGAGAAGCCATTTCCTCCAGGGGAACTGATGTCTGTCATCTGGAGACCAATTGCAACAGCGGGAGATCTCCAGGTCCCACCTGGAGATTGGCAGTTTTAGGGGAAAATCAGTCACACAGCAGGGGGTTGAAGAGAATGGTTGGACAGCCACTGGCCCAACTCATTAGCCAGCCAGCCAGCCATGGTGGAGCTAAGCAGGAGAAACAGCTGTTTTCACAGTTTATTCTGACAGAAAAGTGGCCAGGCTGGCAGTGGGCAGGGGAGGGGGTTGCACTGAAAATCTGTGACGTCCAAAATCACCCAGTCAGTTTCCACAGCAAAAACCTGGGTCTTGCAGACCCTGCTCTGAAGCACTAACTGCTACGCCGAGGCTAGCCAACCTCCAGGTAGAGCGTGAAGATTGCTGGGTATCACAGCTGAACTCCAGACAACAGATCTCTCTCTCCCCCTGGAGAAAATAACTGCTTTGGAAGGTGGTCTCTAGGGCATTCTATCTAGCTGAAGCTTCTCCCCTTTCCAAACTCTGGCTTCCTTAGACCCAGAATCTCCAGGGATTTCCCAACCTGGAGCTGGCAACCCTAGTCAGGACTGGCCCCAATGAGTTCCTCACAAAGGCCTGGAAAGGGTTTCATTCCCTTGTCGTTTTACTGACAGAACCAAGCTTGGTTGCCTACCAAAAGCCACTGAGAGAAAAGTTAGTCCCACAGAGGAGCCAAGCAGAAGAAGTGTCTTCATCAGGAGAGAGAGCATATTCTGACATGAAATAGTGGCTGAAGTGGGAGTGGACAGGGCAGAGGAGCAGACCCAGCCCTCAGCCAATGGTATGCGAGTACTCTTGAGTGGCAGCTGATGGGCCAATGGCTGATGGAGCACATTGCACAGCCAATGGGAGAGCTGGAAAAGGCCAATATGCAAAGAGGATTATTATATAGAAGAAGAAGAAGAAGAAGAGATTGGATTTATATCCCGCCCTTCACTTACTTGGAGTCTCAGAGTGGCTTACAAACTCCTTTCCACAGAGATACTATTGTCTGTGTCTTTGTGGGGTGGTACTCAGTAGTCATGTGGCTCTTTTGTTTGATGATAATTATGAATGTGTCTCTCCATGATCAACAGAGTGGGTACCACTGACGTAGATTTATGGTTAGGGTTTAAAGCAATCTCCCTTTGAACATAAGCTAACAGTTGCTAACTAATCCTAACCATACTGGCTACCTGCGGGCATGTGAGAGCGACTACCAGAGGTCATGGTCTAGCACTGTCCATGATCTCTTTTTACTTGTCTTTGGAGTAAAAAACACTTTACCATTATTTAACAGACACTTTCAATATGGACATTTCCCTCCACTTTTACTTCTAAACTGAGACAAGTTTTTTTTTTTTTGCAGGGGAGGGGGGAAGGGAGCTTTCACATGATGTGCTGTCTTCTTTCTGGGTTTTCCCTATCCAAAATATGCACTTTCCCCAATGTGCTTTACTATGATTAGTTTTGGAAATAATGCAAGAGAGCTGGCATGGCATCTGAAAGAAATGGTGAGCATTTTCCTGCCCTGCAAAGGTCCTGTCCACACCAACGCTGTTTTTTTTCCCTATGATTCTCCCCCCATTGTACTACTGCAGGGTTTTTTGCTGGTTTAACTCCCCACCCCCCCCAATCCTTGCTGTTGTGCTATAGTCACAATAATTGATTATGTATTTCTGCTTCAGATTTTAGTTCCCATGAATTCTATTTTCATTTTCAAAAAAAAAAAGTTTCCACCCTTTTTTGTCACATTGATATAAGGGAAAAGGTGCAGGTAGGTTTTCTCCAGATTGCCTGGAAAGGAATGGGGAGGGGAGACTGCAAGGCAGCTGGAGCAGGGCAGGAATTTGATGCATCTACAGAAAACTCCCCATGTAGAAGATCTCTTGCCAATATGCATACCACAAAGAAGAAGAAGAGATTGGATTTATATCCCGCCCTTCGCTCACTTGGAGTCTCAGAGCGGCTTACAAACTCCTTTCCCTTCCCCTCCCCACAACAGCCACCCTGTGAAGTAGGTGGGGCTGAGAGAGCTCTGAGACAACTGTCCTTGAGAGAACTGCTGGTGCAGAGCTATGGCTTGCCCAAGGTCATCCAGCAGGTGCAAGTGGAGGAGTGGGGAATTGAACCTGGTTCTCCCAGATTAGAGTCCGCTCACTTAACCACTACACCAAAAGAAAGCAAATATAGCTGTGTGCAAGTAGCCAGTACTTGACTAACATTTCATGTATCAGTTGGCGCCTGTCGAAACCTTTCCAAGTGCTTTTAGAAAGTAGGCAGGGTTAGGAGGGGATTGGCTGTGCAGGTTAAAAGGCATCCTATTAAACAGAGCTTCTGCCTGAAATGCTGAAGAGGTACTAGTAGAGTTATGCATAACCTCGCTCTCTGGCATTTTAGAGTTGGCCCCACCTCCTGCGGCAGCCATTTTGTAATTGTACCCGCCGCTGTGTGTCAGAATTCCAAAGGTGTCCACCGAATCAGAAAGGCTGGAGAACCCGGTCTAGTGTGCAAGGCTACGGCAACACCCCAATTAAGAACTGGCTTCCGGACAAGTAAAATTTAGCTTACAGGATTGTTGGCTACATAAGTGACCTGAAACTTCTCTATTGTGCTCTGAAACAGTGTGGATTTCTCTTTAAAATCCCCATGCCAAGGGGGCACGTTTCAAAGGGCTCCTCATTATTAGCATACACTATAAGAGAGAGGGGGTGTGTGTATTATCTGGGTTAGTTTAAATTCAGGACTGCAGTGTTATTTGACAGAACAATTTACTTAACACTCAGGAACCAGGAAATGACAATGTTAATTGCCTTCAAATGTAAGATCATAATTCAGTTTATTCTGAAAATGCATGTTGATAGTTTAAACAGCATACTTTGTAATGAACTCTGTGGAGATGGATATCCAGGGCATTCACTATGAATACAAGACTGCTAAAAAATAACAATGAACCAGTGTACAAAGGTGAACTTGTTATCTTCTCTGCACTAGACCGGTGGATGGTTTTACGGCATTTTTGCCAAATAACACATGAAATGGCAAATATAGAACACAGTTTGAGTAGAAGAGGAATTGTATAATTTCATGGAGCTCGAAAACAAAAATTAATTCTGATAAGGGTCAGAAAAGCAAAATTCAGCCTGTTTAGAAGCCTCTGATGAGTGAGTGGGATACAAGATCTGAAATACTGGGGCTGAAGCACCAAACAAGTAATGAATTCCGAGGCCTCTAAAGCTGGGCATTTGCCAGGACCCCCAAACTGGACATTGTCCCAGTATCCACCGGACTCGTTTTGCATGGGATACCCAAGAAGTCTGAGGCAATTTGAGATCCCTTCCAGATTAAGTGGGCCCCTTTGTGGGTACCTTCTCCGAGTGCCCCCAAACTCCTGGCACTTAAAAAGCTGGGGAACTCTTGAAAACCAGTATGTTGTGGTGGATACCATTCCAACTCCCATTCTGCCAAGAAGCTCGACTGACTGACCTTTAGCCAGTCAGTGTCTCTCAGCCCAGCCTGACCCAGAACGTTGTTGTGGAGATAAAATGGAGTGGTGGTGGAGAAACTATGGATGTCATCCTGGACTCCTTGGAGGAAGACTGGGATAAAAATGTGAGGCGCTATAATGGACTCATGGAAACTGCCTTATACTGAACCATTGGTTCATCACAGTCAGTATTGTCTACTCAGACTGGCAGTGTCTTTCCGGGGTCTCTGGTAGAGGTTTTTCACATCACCCCTACATACCTGAGGGACCGCCTTTCCCCATATGTACCCCAGAGGAGCGTTGTGATCAGGGACCCAGGACTGGCTGGTCCTCTCAAGCATCAAGGAGGCCAGGCTAGGAACAACTAGGGCCAGGGCTTTTTCGGTGGTGGCTCCACTCTGGTAGAATGAGCTCCCAGAAGAGATCAGGGCCCTGCAGGGCTTTGTGCAGTTTCGCAGGGCCTGTAAAACAGAGCTCTTCTGCCAGGCCTTTGGAGCCACCACCACCACTACCACCACTACTACTATTAACAACTGATAGCCTATGGTGGGCAAACCCTGACCCGCTGGGTCTTCTAATTACTGCCTGAGCTAATTGCCTAGGACGTCTGAAGAAGATCAAGGAGCTGATTGCGAGATCAGGAAACTGAGTTATTAGCACTTTATTATGTTTATGGTTTTAGCATTGTTATTTGTATTAATTGATGTTTGATAAGTTTATACTATATTGTTGGAGTTTTGTTCTGTTCTTATGTAAGTTGCCCTGAGCCAGCCGCGGCTGGGAGGGTGGGATAAAAATCGAATACATCGAATCATGCATTAAACTGAAGATTCCAGGGATTGGATCTGGGGCCTTCTGTCAAGCAGATGCTCTACCACTGAGCCATTCCCCCTCCTTGCAGACTATGTAATAATAGAGTTTGTGTTAGGACTTTGAACTCCAGTACTACTACTGCCTGCAAATGAGAGCTGCCAGACCACTGTAACTAGGTCCAGCATTCTTGATTAAGAAGACAAGCAGTCCAAAAGCCATCAATAAGCTTCCGGGATGCCCAGTTTGATTCCTGATAGATCCAGGTGGGCAGCCATGTTGGTCTGAAGCAATAGAACAAAGTTTGAGTCCAGTGGCACCTCTAAGTCCAACAAAAAGTTTAATTCTGGCTATAAGCCTTCATTTTCATGCACACTTCATCAGATACATGAAAGTTAGGGCTGACAGTCCCCTGGGTGGGCGGGGTTTTCCCTGCCCAATGGGCCGTTTACCCGCCAGCCTGGAAGTGGCTGCCAGGGGGAGCTCCACCTCCAAAATACCATCATCGGAGCAATGTGCCCCAGCAGGATGACGTCACCCAGAGGTGACGTCATCACGCTGAGGCACGTTGTGTGGGACGCTCTAGCATTTGAGGGAAAACTCTATGGTTTCCCCTCAAATGTCAGTATCCCACCCCCCCATGTACCCGACACGATGATGTCACTTCCGAAGAAACCCCGGGAAGAAACTGGGACACCCCCCCCCACGTAAGCCAGGTAAGATCTGGCAACCCTAATGAAAGCTTATAACTAGAATTAAACTTTGTGGGTCTTAAAGGTGCCACAGGACTCAAACTTTGTTCTATTGATTCCTGATGTAATTTTTATAAGCATTTAGGCCCCTTTTCTCTGTGTAGGGACATAAAGCAGCTTACAAAATGGGGAGAGGGGGAACACAGTTTACCAAAACGAAACAACAAATAAACCAGACTGACCTGGGCTAGTCTGGGTCTGCCCAGCTGACTGCTTCCAAGGGCCTTTTGGCTCTTGTCCTTTGGCGAAATACCGGCAGGGAGAGGAGAAAAAAGAAATCAGCCTACAAGGAATTCAGCTGTTTCTAGCCTCATTTCTCATCTTCCACCCCCTCTGTGTTTTATGCTCACATGCAGAGAATAAAGGCATAATATGACTGTAATCCATAAAATCTTGATTTTCAAATAGAAATTGTCATATGTAATCCAGTCCTTGGGTTGGCCAGTTCAGAACTCTTTTAGCAAGTTCATTGGATGACAGCTAGGTTCACCAGCTCTCAGTCTTTATAATGCAGTATTGAAAACTTCCTTTTCTTTCTTTAAGGAATCCCTATGGCTTTGAATGGCTCACACTGTTAGGGCAGATAAATTAAAATCACCCAAATATCAACCGTCTTATGTTTAATAACAATCAACAAAAACTTTACTACTGCCAGGGTAGTTTTAACTTCTCTTCTGGCCAATAATTTAGCAATCCTTTGTGAAGAAAGTAACATTGCCATATCATGTATAAAAGGGGAGCTCCAGTGCTGTCTGATAAATAAACAAGGCACATTCAAATAAACGATGTTCTAGAGCTCCAATCTTGAAAACTAATGAAACTAATGAAAAAGGATTGTCCTTTTGGTTTACAGGCAGAGATGGGCATGAACCAGGGAAATGTGGTTCAGTTCGTGGCATGCCCAGTCCGCAAACCATGGACCGTCATGAACTTTTAGGCATCAAACGAACTGGTTCAGTTCGACCTGTTAGGACACACACACACACACCCTGTGGTGTGCTAGAGACACAAAACTGACCAGGGATCTTCAGCTAACTCTTCCCTACCTGCCCTCCAAGTTTGGTGAGGTTTGGGTTTATGGGATCCATGTTATAGAACTCCAAAGAAGGTGCCTCCCAGAAATAGCTTTCTGGGGAAACGACTTTAGTTTGCGAGCCTCTTCATGCCCATCCCTGTTTATGGGATGGGAGAGACTGGGACATTTTGCTATTGAAAACAAACAACCCACCCCTCCCCCCCAAAAAAACACAGTTGGCACCAGTAGCTGTTGACCGCTTTTGTTCTTCTCAATATTTCCTCTTCAGTGTTGGTGCAGCTGTCATAAATCTGGCTGCTCTGTGACACATTTCTCGTTATTACCCAAGGGATATACCATTTTAGATAAATCATTTGCATATGGTGTCCTGGATAATAAATGGGCAAAACAAATCTTCCTTTGATCTTCATGTATACGTGCTCTCAGATATGTTGCCTCTGGTCCTGTGGAATATATATATATATATATATATATATTAAATTACACCTCCAGCGATTGCCTTGGATCCACACCCTACTTATGTGAAACTTCATGTGTCTGAAGAAGTGCCACTGAGAGGGAGTTGGCCTTCCTGTTATGGTGTTCCGGCACAGCATTGCCCCCTTGTAGTCCAGAAGGGGACAAGGAGGGGTTGTTGACAACCCCCTATGTCCAGCTGAAACACCTTCTTCTTATGCAAGTGGGAGGTTGCATTGAAGCTGCTGTGGAAAGCTTGTCTGGAATCTGAGTACTGGAAAAGCCGTATCTAAACTTTGCGTTCAGAGTGGTGAGTGGGTGAGCTTTTGACACAATCTGGGGAGAAACCTGAATCAGATTTCTTACAGTGCCATCATTTATACCATCTCCGAGTACTGTTTTTTCATACTCTCCCAGACAAATTTGGTGGTTATCAGACTTTGCCTGTTCCAGACAGGTGGATGGATGGATGGATAGATGGATGGATGGATGGGTGGATGATATAGAGCAGCATTATTTCCTTTGTTTGGACTCACAGTCTGCCAGCGAAATATGTAAATGGAAGGAAGACATGCTTTGTTATAAGTGTGGGCTGTTCAGGTACCTGGTGGTAGACTCTGCAGGGATCTTCAGAATGTGTTCTCCAAGAGTTAGCATTTTTTTTAGTCTCAGTCGAGCCCTAGATTCTGTAGGGCTCCTATCAAAAACCACAACACAAAAATGGCCTCTCGGAGGCTTTTGTGTATTTGGTTCTCCTGTGATGCGGCTAGTAGGCTTGCTCCGTTGTTCTTTTTCCTCTGTCTCAGATCTGCATGGTCCTCTGTGATTGACCTCAAGGACAGGACTTTGGCATCAAGAGGCCTCAGCTGTCCTAGCTTGACAAATAGATCCCATTGTTCAATTGAAAGTTAAAGGGTATGCAATTGTGTTAAGGATTACTGGTAATAAGCCTGGTGTCACGGCAGAGCCCGGTAGTCCGGCTGGGCAGGCAGGCCGGCAAGCATGCCCCGGGTGTGACTTGGATGGGGGAAAGTTAGCAGAGCGTGGCGGCAAGTCCCAATCTCAAAGCACAAGCGTAGTCAAAACGTACCAGAGGTCAGAGTCCGTAAATCAAGCCAAGGTCAGTCAGAATCAGATCTGAAGCCGGAGTCAAGGAATGCCGAGGGTCACAAGCTGGGGTCCAGGATCAGGGAGCAGAGGTCGGAAGTCCAAGAAGCAACCCGGGTCGGAAGCCAGAGAATCAAACAGGATCAGAGGCAAGGTGTGCACGGAACGGATGGTTCTGCCAACGATGTTGCCAGCACGAACTGCTTCAAGCTGGCAGCCTTCTCAAATAGCGTTCCGGCTCATTAGCCACTTAGCACCGCTGTGCGAGGTCCTGGTTTCTATCAGTACTCAGGACTTAATGATCTTCAACCTTGCCTGCGTGCTTCCTTGTGTCGCCTATTCAGCTCTTGATGCCTCCTTTCATGGAGCCTGCTGACAGGTGGAGGCGAGTCTGGTGGTGAATTGCTCGGTCCAGCCACTGCCTGATCAGCCTCAGGTGGGTCTTGCTGAGAACTTGGCTGTGGATCCTCTGCAGGACTTACGTTTTCCTCAGTTAACTGAGCCAAGTCCTCCGGTCCTTGGCTGTCAGGCACTGGGTCTGGGGCTAAGTCAGGGGCAGGCATGACACCTGGCGTGCAGCTGCACAGACACTTAACGTTCTGTACTCTCCCCCCTCCCTCAAATGTTTTTTTTAGTATATTTTTTATTGATTTTCTACAACTACACACACAAGTAAAACTACTACACTACCTAAAAAAACTATACTACCCTAAGGTATACAGAAGTCAGATTGCTATACTGATAATATGTTCTTGCTTCAAATTTCAAGAAAATATTTAAATGTGCAGGCTTCATACTGCTAAATACTAAATATCTCAGACCTATAAACAAAAGATTGCATGCATGATTGAAACTTAAATGGGATACAGTAAAAATATGTGACTTTTAACACATCATTAATTATTTTTGCTTATGCCCTTTCTTTTTCTTCTTTCCTCTCTGGGATTTTGCCACAGCTGCTCCTAAGGCTTCATCCGACCCGTCTTCTTCTGAGCGTTTAGTTCCAGATGTATCTGAGCTTTCCAGCCCATAAATGCTGTCTTGATGTTCCAAAGAGTCCCCTGTGGAAACTTTATTTTTCTCATTATCTTCTTTGCAATAGCCAGAAATTTCTTTGCTTTTGCAACTGCGTCTATCTTTTGTTTCTTATCTTTGAAGCTGAAAACCAGGCCTTCCGGTGTAAGCCAACGATATAAGATGCCTTGTGCTTGTAAAAAAGCAGTTAAATTCTTGTAGGATTTCCTCTTCTTTCTAATGTCAAATGGAATGTCCTTTAAAACTTTTATATCCGCTTCTTGAATCTTCAGGGCATTTCTGTTTGTGGCCTTGAGCACCACGTCTCTAGTTGATTTCTTTGAGAACCTCACCATAACCTCTCCAGGCAGATTTTTCTTCTTTACAAATTCAGGATAGGTCCTGTAGACCATATCCATATTGCTTTGTAGTTGTTCCACTTGTAAATCTGTCATTGGAGCCAAAGCATCACTCAAGATCTCTCCTTTTTGTTCAGCAATGCCCTGGAATCTCAGGAAAAAAGAGGACCTTTCCATCTGAAGTCTCAGAAGATTGTCTTTATCAGAAATCCTCTCTTTTTCCATCACATCCATTCTTAAATTTGTCTTCTCTGCCTTGTTTTTAACCTCTGCCAACACTTTAGCTGTTTGCTCAGACCTCATGCTTGCATCTGTCACTTGCTTTTGCAAAGTATCCAGCTTAAAATTCACAGCAGTCAGGGGGCGCAAAGCTGTTGCCAATGCTGCATTCAGGTCTGTACTAGACTCAGACTTTGTAGCAGGAAGTGTTGATGTGGCTTTAGGAGAAGGTTTAGGTTTCCCCGCCATCTTTTCACCCCGTCCAGTCATTGTTTTATGTTTACAGTTTAGAAAAGTTCCCAGAAGTTGGTTAAAAGTTCCTCTTTTCCCAGTTCTGCTACTTAATTCAGTCCCATTTATTCTCCAGTCATGCAGCAGCCACTCAGATTCTCTGGTCTGGTTTTACTTTAAGCCGGGAAATCAGGGGGAGGGGATTTAAACTTTACATCCCCTTCGCTTTAAGCTACCACCAAAGAATCTTCATCGGCCACTTACTGTCTTTCTGCGTGTAGCAGGTAAAGAATTATTTTCTTTTCGATCGTCTTAACTTCTGCAGCCATCCAGAAGCACTTCAGTGTGTCCAAAGGCTCTGCAGCGGCAGAACCTACTGAGGCAAAGGGAAGCCTCAATCCCTGGGTCGCCACCCCAGGAAAGGCTGTCCCTCGTGCCTCAGGTAGGAGCCCCCTACAGGGGCTCCTGGGGGCCTGAAGCCAGTTCAGAACCCCTTCTTGCTGCCGGGTCCAGGCCGCGTCTCCCGGAGCTTCAGGGATGCACACCCGCCATTAAAGCCACCAAATACCAGAAGTCTCCCCTCCCCCAAATGTTAATTCATACATGGTACCTCGGATGCTGGATTGCCAACTTCTTCTTTATACTGCCCATTAGTGTGAATAAGAATTTTTTTTTTGAGTGGATAAGTCCATTTTTGAAATGAAAGTTTCTGTCTTTGCCCCCTTCCCGCTTAGTACTGTTTTCTCCATTTAATTTATTTAGGGTCTAACTCACCCTGGTGTCTTTGGGTGGAGTTCTAGGTATTTTTATATCCCTCTGTGGAAATGTGTGGTGCCTAGGAGGGTTAAGGAGAATATATAGAGGGGTATGCTAAACTACAGAGGCAAATTACGGAACTATTAACTAGATTCTACCAATAAGGCCTGCACAGTTTGTAATCCACCAAGTTAATTTGATAGATACATTCATTTTAGTACATTTTGTTCCTGCCCCTCCTCCAGTTTGATGTAGTGGTTAAGAGTGCAGATTCTAATCTGGGAGAGCCGGGTTTGATTCCCCATTCCTCCACATGCAGCTACTGGTATGACCTTGGGTCAGTCACAAGTCCTCTCAGAGCTGTTCTCTCATGAGCAGTTCTCAAACTAGCTCTCTCAGCCCTACCTACCTCACATTGCTGGCATGATGACATCATGCAGTAACCATAGAGTTTTGGCCAAAATGCTGGTGTTGCCATGCGACATCCCCAGCATGGTGATGTCACTTCTGTTTGACGTCGTCACACTGACAGTGTTGACACATTGGGGCTGGGGCTTCCCCTGCCGGCCAGCTGGCTGGTGGTGGGCTGAAGCCCTGAAAGTTGGGGGAACCTCTTCCCAGACCGGGGGTGTGGAAACCCTAGCAACAACCCTATGAGGTAGGTTAGGCTGAGAGAGGGTGATTGGACCAGGGTCCTTCAGTGAGTTCCTCTCATTTAGTAGAATCTGCTACAGCAGGGTTTGAACCTGGGTCTCACAGATGCTAGCCCATCCCTATAACCACTACACCAAGCTGCCTCTCCAGCCTATTGGCTGGATATGGTGACCTATGAGAGACTCAATAAAGCTGGTTTTCCTGCCAGGCTGGAAGAACAGAAAGGCTGGAATGTCAGGTACCAGGTAGGCTACAATATATTTGCATGGTAGTAGGTTGTAAACTTTGGAGGCCTCCTCTGAGCACTGAAATGCTGTTTGAAACTTTAGAAGGGTAATGACTCAGTTCTTCAGTCCTCAGCCAGCAGGATTTATGGTGAACGAGACCCCACATTTTACAGGTGTACGGTCATAAAAAAAAATCAAAATAAAATCCCTCCCCATGCTCCCTGTTTATGGAGATTAAACTCACCACATTTACTTTGTCTATCACACATTTACTTAGCCTGTGCAGCTGTAATAAAAACGTAATCTGTGAAATACAGAGGGCCATAGTTTTATGTTCCTCGCTTAAACTGAATAGTGCTTTATGCCCCAAGTTGTCCCGTCAGAGTCAGCAGTCCATTTCTTCTGTTGCTCTAAATCGGTGTCACTCCATTGCTTTCACGCTCTAGCAGGGGGGCTTGTTGAATCACACTTTCTGGGAATTGGGGTTGGCATGAGTGGGCCATGACAGTTTGCTCCACACAATTTTTTTAATGTGATCTATGTGCATACTGCCTGAAAGCTCATCTTTAGCCTTGCTGGGAGAAGCTGTGCTGTTTGTCACTGTGGAAGAAAGGCTCGTAGCTGGTCTGGGTGTAATCCCAGTGGTGGATTTCCCATATCTTTGACATGTCATTTAGCAATATCTGTTGCTGGGGTTGGGGCCCTTACATCTGAGCATGAGAAGATACTTCCAGTTCCCCAGTCCTCCTGTGATGGCTGTCATACTTAGGGTTATATTCAGGTGGGTAGCCATGTTGGTCTGAAGCATCAGAACAATGTTTGAGTTCAGTTGGCATAAATGCTCCCGCTAAGCTCTAATTTTGTGAGCAAAAATTCTACTTTGTGAGCTACTGGCATTAAAGTTCTGAGCAAGCAATTCGGCTACTGCATAAATTAGTTTGCTCTGGAGCTGTCCTTCCTGAGCTAAGACCAGGGGTCCTTTGGGGCCGGAGCGAGGCGGAGCGCTGCTCTGCCAGCCCAGGAGTGGACAGTAGGGCAGCCGTGGGCCGAATCAGATTCTCTGATCTGATTCGGCCTGATGCCAAATTGCTGCCGAAATTCGGCGGCAGTTTTAAAAGCAGCTGGAGGGGTGGGGGTTTGAAGGAGAGGCTCCAAACTTGCAGGGTAGCTTCTGGGACCTCTCCCCCAAATACCCACCAAGTTTCAAGAAGATTGGACCAGGGAGTCCAATACTATGGGCCTCCAAACAGGTTGCCCCCATTCCCTCCATTGTTCTCTATGGTGGGAAAAAAGTAACTTTTTTCCCACCATAGAGAACAATGGAGGGGATGGGGCAACCTGTTTGAGGCCCCGTAGAATTGGACCCTGTGGTCCAATCTTCTTGAAACTTGATGGGTATTTGGGGTAGAGGTCCCAGAAGATACCCTGCAAGGTTGGAACCTCTCCCTCAAACCCCCTCTCCTCCAGCCCCTCATGTACCCTATGAGTTTTGCCATTGATTTCAATGGCCCATAGGGTATAATAGGGCTGAAACTGACATTCGGCTGGTTATGCTAATGGGTTATGCTAATAGGTATACTAATGAGCTCCTGCACCTCTTTTTTTACGAAAGGACCCCTGGCTAAGACAAAAATGTGTGGGCCAGAGGCTAAATAACTGTGAGCTCGCTTGCACTAACTCAGTTTAGAGGGAACACTGGTTGGCACCTTAAAGACCAACAACGTTTCATTCTGCATAAACAGATGTTCCTCTTCTGATGAAGTATGCATGTACACAAAAGCTTGTACCCAGAATTAACTTTGTTGAGCTTAAAGTGCCAATGGACTCAAACTTTATACTTGGGGTATGTATGTGTGTTACTCTTTCTGCATAGCCCATAAGAGGCTCATAACTAGGTTGCCAGGTCTGGGTTGGGAAATACCTGGAGACTTTGGAGATGGAGCCAGGAGAGGGTGGTGTACAATGGTACCATGCCATAGAGTCCACCTTCAAAGCAGCCATTTTCTCCAGGGGAGCTGATCTCTGTCAGTTGAGGATCAGTTGTAAAAGCGGGGGATCCTCAGGCCCCACCTGGAGGCTGGCAACCCTACATTTAACTTGTGCTGTATCTTGAAGCTTTGGATCTCCAAGCCCAGATTACGATACCGCAGCCATTTATTACTTGGATTTGCAAAAGCCTGTGGGATTCTGGTTTTTTAACCTTCCTACAGCGGCGGTCCTTGAGCGTATTAAACCTGTGGGCATATCTGCAATTTTGAGAACGGGGGTAGTGACATCACCACAAAATGGCTACCATGGGGTGGTGAGGCCGATCACAAAATGGCTGACATAGGAGCTCGGTCCAATTGAAAACCCTTTGAAGGCTCTACAAAATGTTAGGAGGTTCTAAGCCAGGCATCTTGCTATGATGGGCGAAGCTGCTTTCAAATAGGTGCTGCTCACTGTAGGTGCTGTACTCCAGTGAGGTGGAGGAAAGCTGGGGCTGTCTCTTTGTTGTGAGAGAGAAGTCAGTGGGTGCCAAGAAACACACTGGCAGACACCATGGGGCCCATGGGTACTACAGTGGGCATGACTGCTCTACATGAATCTCACAAATAACTGAACACTTTCCCCAACAATTTAATGATACACATCTTGGAGCTCAGCCGAGCTTTCCCCTTCTTGGCAGATCTCCATTTTTCTGCAGCATGTAAACAGAATCCTTATCCTGTTTTAGTCTTTGGTGATTGGTAATTGTGCATTAGTACCATTTCCCCTCCTTAGAGAGTTATTTTTGCATTTGAGTTTTCTTGCAATGATACTTTGAAAGTGACAGCCTTCTACATGGATGGTGCTCCCTTCCATCCAGCTCCTTTATGTTTTGAACCCTACCATGCTCAAGCCCACAGGAAATGCCCGGCGCATGACTGTGCTGTGATATGAACCACATTATCATTGCATTAGCTTTGAACTGAAGCACTACATTACTTCTCCTTACAACATAAGTAAATGAATTAAGTCTAATTGTGGGCGGAAAGACACTAAAACGAGGAAGTTGCCTGGATTCTGGCTGTATTGGGTTTTTTTTTAATGCTTGCATCTCTTCATTTAACACACGAGGAACTGGCAGCCATTTATCACGGAAGAGCTTTTGGGAAGCCGTGGAGAAGCAGCTCCTGTGCTGCTGTCCAGAACTCTTTATTTTTTAAAATGTGCAAGTTCCTATATACTTGTTTCTCTGGGTTTAGTCACAGTATGACATGACCCAGAGATGGAACTTTGGCCAAGGCTAAAGACTTGTCTCTGTTCTTAATGGCTCTCAGGGAATGTTGTTGTTGTTGTTAGATTTCTTAATCACCCTGTCCCTGCCACGGCAGGGCTCTGGGCGATATACAACACAAGGCATGAAGCCATACAATAACTAGTTGTTGTCGTTCAGTCACCCAGTCGAGTCTGAGTCTTGGCAATCCCATGGGCCACATCACGCCAGGCCCTCCTGTCTGCCACCATCCTCCGGAGTTTGCTCAATTTCATGTTCCATAATAAATAAATAAATATACAAGAATTACGATTCCAATCACAACAGAATTAAAAGACCAGGTTAAAAGGAGTCCAAGATGGTATCCCGAGACATTTCATCCCGGTTCTTGCAGGGAAGAGGAGGTACCAGCTCAGACTTGGCGGGGGAAGGAAAGAATAGGGTGCCAGCCACAATAGAAAACTGTTGCTGTCCTCAGCCAAAAGCCTGGCGGAACATCTCTGCCTTATGAACAGTCACAAGGTTGTAGGATCACCAAGCTGTACTGACAAACCCTCGAGAGGCATTGGGGGTGAGGCCTGGTGCACTGGCATTGCCCTGGCATTCTTGCATCACTTCCTAGGGTTGCCAGGTCTGGGTTGGAAAGTAGCTGGAGACTTTGGGGGTGGATCCGGGATAGGGTGGGGTTTGGGAAGGGAGGGGCCTCAACATGGTACAATGCTGTAGAGCCCACCCTTCAAAGTAGCCATTTTCTCCAGGGGAGCTGATCTCTGTCCACTGGAGATCAGTTGTAAAAGTGGGAGATCTCCAGGCCCCACCTGGAGGCTTGCAACCCTATTAAAACCAGAAGTGGCATAAAGGAGGTTCTAATATTTCACAGAAAACTGTGTTTTTACCATACAGTGTTTGCTACATTCTTGGGTGGGGAATCAAACCTGGTTCTCCCAGATTAGGGTCCAGCAGGGCTCATTTCCAGCCGGAATGAGCAGGAATGCTGTTCTGGCAGTAAAAAGCCCAGGAGCAGCAAGCCCCACCCCCAGCAGCCCTCCCAGCAGCCCCCCTGCAAGCCAGGGAAGGCTCTTGGAGTGGGGAGGAATTTAAATGCCTCTCCGTACCTTTGCTGGCCTGCTCACCAAAGCAGGCAGTCAGGGAGAGCCCCCCCCCCACGTTTCCAGGCCCGCCTACTTAGAAGAAGAGGAAGAAGAGATTGGACATATACCCCACCCTTCACTACCTGAAGGAGTCTCGGAGTGGCTTACAAACTCCTTTCCCTTCCTCTACCCACAACAGACACCCTGTGAGGTAGGTGGGGCTGAGAGAGCTCTTTCCAGAGCTGTCCTTGAGAGAACAGCTGGGACAGAACTATGGCTTGCCCAAAGTCATCCAGCAGCTGCAAGTGGAGGAGTGGGGAATCAAGCCTGGTTTTCCCAAATTAGAGTCCACGCACTTAACCACTACACAAAACTGGCTCTTCTCGGGTGAGCCTGGGAAGGCTCTCGAAGAAGCGGGGAGGCATTTAAATGCCTCCTTGTGCCTTCCCTGGCCAAAGGCCAGGGGAAACCCCCCCACACACATTTTTTTTTTTTGCTTTCCCAGCTGGCCCACCTTGGCAGGCCGGCTGGGGAAGCAAAGCAAGATGGGGGAAGCATCTTTAAATGATAGGGGGTGTGGTATATGCTAATGAGTTATGCTAATGAGCTCCTGCCCCTCTTTTTTCTCCGAAATGTCCCCTAGAGTCCATGCTCCTAACTACTACACCAAACAGCATTTATCCTGGGGAAAGCTTTTTGAAATACTCTTCTCTCTCGCCCCCCCAATGTTTCCCTCTCTGAGATGCTTCAAGCCTTTCTGGGTTAATAAAAGAGAGGCCCAGCATGGTTGTCTGTTTTTTTTTCTTAAAGCACCCTGCGGGACCAGTTAGAGTTGCAGAACTAGCTCAGAAAGGAACAGTTAACCCGTTCTTCCCCAGTGCTGAGGACAGAATCCGTGTTGGTTCCCTCTCTTCCTGCACCCCATAGCAGCTTTTAGGCCAATGTGCTGACAATTCAAGTCTTTGGTATTCAAGGTATCAAGTGTAGTTTCTCCCGCAGCTGGAAGTGAAACTTGCTTTTTACCCCCAGATGCTGATGTCAGAGGGGCTGTCGGGAGGTTATTCCCTGTCCCTGTGATATCCCCACCTTGCACCTCTTTTATTTCCTTTCTTGGAAGTGATTACTGTATTTTTCGCTCCATAAGACGCACTTTTCCTCCCCAAAAAAGTGGGGGGGGGGGAGTGTGTGCGTCTTATGGAGCGAATATGGAGCTTTTCTTACCTGTAACAGGGCTCTTTCTTCAGCAGGAACGCAGGGGAACGCCATTCAGGCTGGCATCCGAGCCTTCCCCGCCCCTCCCTGCTGGGCCTGAGCTGTTAAGACTTAAAAGGGAAACGGCCGGAAAAAACCCCACCAGGCTAAGTACTTTTTCCCTTTAAGTGCTTTTCCCCTTTAAGACAGCCAGCAGCAGAAAGCCCCACCCACAGATTAAGCTCCGTGGCTACTTTGCACAGAACGGCCTGGCTTTGCATGGCATGCCGACGTCTCTCTTCTTTCCTTTCTCTATCTTTCTTCCTTCCTTCCTTCCTTTCCTTTTTTCTGTCTGTCTGTCTTTCTGTCTCTCTCTCTGTCCCCACCTTTCTTTCTTCCTTTCTCTTTCTCTCTCTCTCTCCTCCTCCTTCCTTCCTTTATCTCTCTCTCTCTCTTTCTCTCTTTCTTTCTGTTTCATTTTTTCCTGTTTTCCTCCTCTAAAAACAAGGTGCGTCTTATGATCAGGTATGTCTTATGGAGCAAAAAATATGATAGTTGTCATTCACTTCTGTAGAGAAAAAGCTATGTGCTTCGACCTCTACTTTTTGGGCAGGACTCTGTGGTTTGTAGCCTTGTTTTTTTACCATAGAGCAAAATTCTATAGTAAAAACGGCGACAAACCATAGAGTTTTGCCCAAAAAGTAGAGTGTCGCCCCGATATGCCGATGCGATGGCATCACTTCTAGAAGTGTCACTGACACCCCTGCAATGCCCCCCCCCATCCCCCATTGGCAGGAGGAAGGCACCTGGCAACCCTAGATACATGGCAGCTCTGTATGTGTTCATATGTTCTTGTGCTATATATTCCAGTGGGATTTGGGTGCATGTGAGTATGTAAGGGCTGGTTCACACATGCATGAAATCTGGGTAAAGACCTGGATATGGGACTCAGACTGGGTCATCACACACACAGAACGCACAAAGAATGTGTATCCTCTCAAATGCAATACTTTGCAGTGGACTCTTCACACATTCAGCTGCTAGCTGTTGAGTGTAGCAATGTGTATTGCAAGTGTGGGTGTGTGAAACTGACCTTGAGTTGGAAAGGGAGATTTGCTGCCTTTCTCTTTACCCCATAGTTATAAATCACAGTAGGGTTGCCAGGTCCCCCTGGGCCACCGGTGTGGGCATAGGGTTGCCAGCTCCAGGTTGGAAAACTCCTGGAGATTTGGGGGTGGAGTCTGGGAAGGACAGGGACCTCAGTGGGGTTCAGTCTCATAGAGTTCACCCTCCAAAGCATCCATTGTATCCAGGGGAACTGATCTCTGTAGTCTGGAGATAAGATCTAATTCTGGGAGATCCCCAGGCTCCATCTGGAGGATGGCATCCTTACCCATGGTGATGGCAACATAAACATGGCTTGTTGTTGTTGTTAAGTCACCCAGTTGAATCCGAGTCTTCATGACCCCATGGACCACATCACACCAGGTCTTCCTGTCCTCCGCCGTCACCTGGAGTTTGCCCAACTTCATGTCCATTGCCTCGATGACACTGTCTAGCCATCTCATCCTTTGCCGTCCCCTTCTTCTTTTGCCTTCAGTCTTTCCCAGCATCAGGGTCTTCTCCAGTGAGTGCTCCCTTCTCATTTGGTGGCCAAAATATTTGAGTTTCAGCTTCAGGATCTGGCCTTCCAGGGTAGGATTGCCAGCCTCCAGGTGGGGCCTGGGGATCTCCCGCTTTTACAACTGATCTCCAGTTGACAGAGATCAGCTCCCCTGGAGAAAATGGCTGCTTTGAAGGGTGGACTCTATGGCATTGTATCATGCTGAGGCCCCTCCCCTCCCCAAACCCCACCTTCTCCTGGCTCCACCCCCAAAGTCCCCAGGCATTTTCCAACCCGGTCTTGGCAACCCTATTCCAGGGAACAGTTAGGGTTGATTTCCTTTAGGATTACCTAATTTGATCTCCTTGCAGTCCAAGGGTCTTCTCCAGCACCACAATTTAAACACATCTATTCTTCGGCGCTCGGCCTTCCCTATGGTCCAACTCTTGCAGCCATACATTACTACTGGGAATATCATTGCTTTAACCATACAAACTTTTGTTGGAAGGGTGATGTCTCTACTTTTTATTATGCTGTCCAGGTTTGCCATCGCTTTCCTCCCAAGGAGCAGGCGTCTTTTAATTTCATGGCTGCAGTCACCATCTGCAGTGATCTTGGATCCCAAACATGAAGTCTGTCGCTGCTTCCATGACTTCCCCTTCTATTTGCCAAGGAGGGATGGGGCTGGATGCCATGATCTAACATGGCTACTGTAGCCAAAGAAGCATAAACAAGATAGCACTTGTTCTACCTAAATTCATATCCTGCTGGATAACAATGCTGTAAAGAGATGCCCTTTCCCTCTGCCACTGAGTTCTATGCTTCTGGTGTTGAGAGCCAGTCTGGTGTAGTGGTTAAGTGCGCGGCCTCTAATCTGGGAGAACCGGGTTTGATTCCCCACTCCTCCACTTGCACCTGGCTGGATGACCTTGGGCAAGCCATAGCTCTGTACCAGCTGTTCCCTCAAGGACAGCTTGGGAAAGAGTTCTCTCAGCCCCACCTACCTCACAGGGTGTCTGTTGTGGGGAGGGGAGGGGAAAGGAGTTTGTAAGCCGCTCTGAGACTCTTAAGTGAGTGAAGGGCGGGATATAAATCCAATCTCTTCTTCTTCTTCTTCTTCTTCTTCTTCTTCTGAATCCAGAAGGCTTCAGTAGGAGTTGGGAGCCAGGCAGACTGGAATAGGAGCAGGGAAGCAGAGATCTGCTCAATTCCCTAATTGTTTAATTCCAGGGTACATTGGAACATATTCTGGTGTGCCTCTGAAGGCTCAGCTCTGTGTAAATCAATAGGACTCATGCCGCTATGAGCGCTTTAGGCAGTGTGGCCCATTGATTGCTAAGATGGTCTCCGTCATTATGGAATTGAGCAAATTCCAGTCCATCTTTCAAATTACTACACTGGAACAGCAGCAGGGGCCTCCGGGTCTGAAATGGGATGGAGTTTGCCTTTAATCTGTTCAGTCCTACACATCTAAGCCTTTTTTTAAATACCGGGAACCAGGTCTTCTGCATGGTCTGTCCCCCCCCCCCCCCCCGCCCCGCGATGAAGGAAAAGATGAAATGTGCTTCCCCTCCCCACTCCCCTGCAGAGAAGTGAATTAAAGTTAAAATCTGGTGTAAATCTCATGTGGAAAGTTGTGCAATACAGAGCCAGAGCATTATCCCACTTGTGCTTTAAATCGCCTGTGAGCCTCTTCTGTGGTAATTCATGTGCCTGGGTACTTAATGTGTGCCTTCTTATTCTGAACTAGGGGAGCTTTAGAGGAACAATATTGAGAGCACAAATGGCACAGTCTCCCTGTGGAGAAATTTTGCACGAAGGGTCCTCATTTCCCAGAAGCCCTCCTTTGCAAGATACTTAGCACCATGATTAATCTCGCCATGAAGACGATAGCTATTTCATCCTGGAAACTATATTAGAGGTGGAAATCCAAAGGCAAAAAAAGAAGGGAGGGAGGGAGAGAAAGGTGGGAAGAATGAAAGAGGTGGAAAGAAAGGAGAGAGAGAGAGAAACAGAAACAAAGAAAGCAAATAGATGGGGGAGGGAGGGAGGGAGGGAGGAAACCCAGAGTAACCATCCAGATTATGAACAAACCCAGGAGTCCTTTCGAGCAGGAGCTTGGGGGAGCGCAGCTCCGGGAGTTGGTGCCAGGCCCCCCCCCCCCGCGGGGGAATGCCTGCTTGTGTCATGGCTGCAGCAAAATGACCCCGTTCCTTGGAAAGGTCCTTGTTCCTCCGACCAGCCTTCTGAAGGCTTCAGCCACCACTTCTCTGTTGCTTCAGATTTGGTCACTCCCTCATTTCGAAAACCCTCCTTAGACAAAACTTAAACTTGGGGGTGGGAGCCAGGGTCTGGGGAGAGACCTTGGTGGGATATAAAACCAAGGAGCCCACCTTCCAAAGCAGCCATTTTGTCCAGGGAAACTGATCTCTGTCATGTGGCGATCAGTTGTCATTCTGGGAGATCTCCAGCCCCTATCTGGAGGTTGGCAATTCTAACAAAGAACCCTTGCAAGTTCCTCTGCGTCCTCTCCTTTTTGGTTTGCGTGTTTCCAAGATAATATTTCAAACACTGGACAAAATGATTGCTATGGCCCATGAGGGGAAACTGAGAAAACTACAGTTTGTTCTTGGAGATGGTTTCATAAGGCAGCCGTGGTGGACTGCAGTGGAACCGTTCGATTTGAACCCAGTAGAGATCAGTGAGAGTTTCGGGGTGGAAGCTTTCAAGAGTCAAATCCTTGGGGGGTAGAAAATTAGCACCTGTAGTGAGATAATTCATAATAGTGAATACGGACACAGGATTGTTACCTCCCTACAGATGCTGATTTCCTACCCCTTTTGCTCTAAGCAAGCTGATTATAATATACCAGGGGTCCTTTCGAGCAGGAGCTCGGGGGAGCGCAGCTCCAGGAGTTGGTGCCAGCCCCCCCCCCAGGGGAATGCCTGCTTGTGTCATGGCTGCAGCAAAATGACCCCGTCCCCTGGAAAGGTCCTTGTTCCTCCGACCAGCCTTCTGAAGGCTTCAGCCACCACTGAAGCTATCCTCCCAGAATAGTGGTATTTCTGAGGCTTGGATTAGTAGCTGTCCCCTCTCTGCCTGCTTTCTTTCTTTCTCTCTCTCTCTCTCTCTCTCTCTCTCTCTCTCTCTCTCTCTCTCTCTTCTTTCTCTCTTGCCTTCTGACATACTTCTGGTGATGTCAGGGGGTGTGGCATATGCAAATAAGTTATGCTAATGAGTTATGCTAATGAGCTCCTGCACCTCTTTTTCTACGAAATGACCCCTGAGCAAACTTATTGGTGTTCTGCCATGAATGGCTTATCTAAGATAAGAGTTGCCAGCTCTGGGTTCGAAAATATGTGAAGATTTGGGGGGTGGGGCCTGGGAAGGGTGGAGTTTGGGGTGGGACCTCAGCAAGGTATAGTGCCATGGAGTCTACCCTTCAAAGTAGCCATTTTCTCCAGGGAAACTGATCTGTCATCTGGAGATCAACCTCACTTATCTTTCTCAAGTTCCCACTTTCTCACCATCTGTTACCTTAACTGCAAATGTGCCAGCTTGCAGGAACAGTGGGTTGCACGGTGTTTGGGGTATCTTACCTTGCAGTTTGAAAATTCAGATTTAAGATTTAGGGCTGCTGACTCCAGTATGGGAAACTCCTGAAGATCTTGGGAGCGGAGCATGAAGGGAGGGACCTCAGCAAGGTATAATGTCACAGAGTCTACTCTCCACAGCATCAATTGTCTCCCGGGAGACTGATCTCTGGGGTCTGGAGATCCGTTGTAATTCCAGGAGCACTCCAGGTGCCACCCAAAGTTGGCAACCCTATTCAAATCCCACCTCTGCCTCTACAAAGAAACTTTATCTTCCTTAAAATTCCATTTAAATGAAGATTTTCTCTCAAAAGCAGTGAAAGAAAACACAGCATTGATTTAGCATGTTTGGAGATTCCAGAATGCTTCACGCACATATTCTAACCTTTACAGCAACCTTCTAAAGTGGGTGAGTATTGTTGTCCTTGTCTTGCAGATGGGGTGGGTGCGGGAATCTGATACTGAGAGGGAATGGCTTGCTTAAGGCCTCTGAATGAGGTTGACAGGGGTGAGATCTCAGAGGTGGGGGGGTGTTGGTGGTGGGGATGCCATTCATTTTTCTTTTAGCTACTATACGACGCAGGCCCAGAATAGCCGTCAAGGCTAAATGCAAAGCTCTTGGGTCTCATGAAGTTCTGCCAAGTGTGACGCTTTAAGTTTAAAGTTCAGTAGCTATTATAAATTCACTAGTCAGTGCATAGCCTCTGAAAGGGTAAACAGTAGACAAATAATCTAGAAAACAAAAATTTCCCCCTTTTTCCCCCACCTGTGTAAATTCACTTTATGTGTTGCCTGCCTCCTGGTATTAATCTCAGCAGCAATTCTGCTGGGCTTGCCCTTTTTGTCTGGCAATTTCCCCGTGACTTTTAAAGTTTGCAGAACGGGTAGACATTCAACCAGGGAAGATTCCACCAGGAGCAAATGAACAGAATCAGGGTGTCTAGTGATGTCAGATTTCTCTGTTGTACCACTGGTAGAGGGTATGGAAAAGAAAAAAAAAATTCCAACGGACGAGTTTGAACAGAGGAATCGTGGTCAGTTCATTTCGGGGGAGCTTAGGACGTCTGCATGTTTTGGGAAGAGGTTTGGTATCCTAGCGCCATCGACAGCCCTTGTTTCCCATATTGTTCCGGGCCAATCCCTTTTTCAAATAACTGTTCAGGACCTGCTGTGACTGGAAGAACTCTCATTAACTGTAAACTCCGGTGTCAAGAGCAAAGAGTACAAAGTTAGCAGCAAGATTTGTATGCGTGTCTTTATGGGTTTAACGCACATAATAAAGATGATAAAGAGACTTAATTCCCCTAAGTCAGCAACTTCCGTGCAGCAATAAAAAATAAACCAAGTGGCAGGATTAACACCGGCAGCAAAGATACAGAAGGCTTTCTTTTTTCCTCACTGTCTTTAAACTGGAGCTTCATTCTAAAACACTGTGCGTGTGTGTGCTGCGGATTAAACACATTTTGAATAGGAAGGTTTTAATCTGTGCAGTTCCTTCTTCCGAGAAGCATTTGTCTACAAACAGGACACTTTGTTAAGGCCTGCTTAAGTCCCTCTATCATTCCATTCATCTCTTGAGCATGGTATTTGGGGCCAACACTGGCCTTAGGGATGCTGTTGAGCTTTGTGGCAAACTAGTTCAGCAAGCAAATGTTCCGTTTTCGACAGCTACGGCCAGGCTTAAACTAGACATTATGACAAAATGTCCCCAGGGGTGGGAAAACAGCATGGAGAGGGAGGGTGGGAACTTTTCCTCCCATTACCACAGTCTCAAGCAGAATTGGACCCCCGTGGCTCTTGAAAAAAGTAGTTCCCCACAGCTCCTGTGTCTGTGGGGAACACGCGTAGGGGTCAGGGAACCTGAGCCCAATACATTAAAAGTCATGATGTCAAGTTGGACCTCAGTCGTGAATGGAACCTGGGATCTTCTTACCTCACTACCAGCTGGCTTGAACATCTGTCATGCAGGGGTGCAGTAGCTGTGCTGTGGTGGTGGGGTTTCATTTTCCCCAGCCCTATAGCCCCTTTTGAATTTACAAAGCAGACAAAATCAGTCTTTTCCCAAATCATGGACAGTTGGATTAGGTAATTAAATGAAGTGGCTGTGGACTACAACTCCCATAAGGCTGTGCAAAAGAGCACATCTGTGAAATAACAGCTCTAACAGACATAGACAAATACTAGTTGGGAAGATTTTTTAAACAGCTATGTTTATAGATAACTAATGAAATGGTTTGCTTGCTCTTTTATTTAATCAGAGTCAGCTGAGACTGAATCCATCAAAGACGGAGATTCCTGGCTGGCTGGGTGTTAAGTATTGAGCCGGGAGACGATAAATCAAATGCAGGGTTTTATTCAAAACATCGTTCAGCTCAGGGACAGCTCTAACAAGAGCGGCACTCAACTTATAGTGTTCCAACAAATAACTGTATACATTGTAACTGGAAACACACAGTCTCATTGGACCTAAGCAGGTCTCTGCGATTGGTTCCTTGGATGGGCTTCAGGACCAATAAGGAGTCTTTATTCAGCAGCAAATAGGAATGAGGGAGTTAGGATACCAGAGCCCTTACAATGCAATGCAACATAACATAATAGAACATAACAGTGGGGGAGATTCAGGTTTGGGGCACTAACTCCCGACCCTTGATCACATGCCTTTAACACCGGCACAGATAGTCAAGAGTTCGGATGTGGTCTCGGATGCTTCCTTGTCAGTGGAGGCCCCAGGTCACAAATGTTGCCAGGCTGGTGTTCTTCCAACTCCACCTGGTCAGGCAACTGGCCCCCTACCTGTCTCGCCCCAAGCCAGCCACAGTAATCCATGCAATGGCCACCTCTAGGCTTGATTACTGTGACTTGGTCTACATGGGTCTACCTTTGAGGCTGATCCAGAAGTTACAGCTTGTCCAGAACGCAGCGACTCAGTGGACCCCCGGTTATAAATCCGTTTCAGTAATTTTTTTCAAGAATCATGCTGGATTCAACATTTCAAAGATACACGTAGACATCCATAAAGCATATTCAGATACAGCAGTCCTCATGATTCCCAATGGAGAATCAATCATTTATTGGGAGAACCTTTCCCTCGAATGAAAATGGCATAGTGGTGAAATGCTTTGGAATTTTGAAGGGAGGCTCTACAAATCGTTTGTGGAAAAACTCCACCTGTGAATTTCTACCTGTGATTAACTTCACCTGTGAATTTCTACCTGTTTATTGTGGTATAGGAAAATTTGTTCTAAATACTTTATATGTCATATTTAAAAAATAAAGAAATAAATGATTGGTTTTGGTGTTAAAATTTGGGCATATGTGTTTCTTTCTGGTTCACACTGAATAATGTAAGGACACGGAGAAGGACAGGGGGGCGCTGCTACTCCCAGCAGCTCTGGTTCCCAATCTTGTGCAGCCACTAGTGTGCTGCAAGAAACAGACTCATGATTAAATGATTCGACGCAACCTGCAGAGGGGAAGCAGAAGGACACAGACTGTTCCATGGCATAGGTTCGTCTGTAGAAACCCTTCCATTGTCTCTTCATGGGGCATCAAGCTGAGCTGTTTTCCAGTGCTAGGCTGAAGTTCTTTCTTTCTCTTTCACCGGGCAGTTCAGTTGTGGCCTTAGACCTGCCATGATCCATGTTACGCGTCTGCTGCTGAGATCTTTAAATGGCCTGCAACGAATTCTGTCTTTTAGGCTCTGCTGCCGTTTTTAGTCTCCTGGTCTGGTTGTTTTGTGGACTTAGTCACAGCCGTGACTTCTGCTATTTTATTTACTACTGAATCTTTTTCTGTTTGTCAGAAAGCACTTCATGCTGTTTTGATCAGATAGTGTGGTGCATATATATTTTAAATAAACAGCCGAGGCTCTGTCTGTGTCTCCTGCCGGCCAGCCTGCCACTGGGCCAAGTAATTCTGTTTCTGTATTTTTTCATCCAACTATGACGAATGCAGCCCTGCACCAGAACTGCCCGTTCTCACAGCCTGCTGTGGCTGTGTGAGGAAGAGAGCAGAAACCCGTAGAGAGACCTGGTTGGTGGCCTCCTGCGTGGGTGGATAATTTTTGCTCTGTCTCAGCACAGGAACTGTATAGGGTGTATTCAGGGTGCTTTTTGTGTTAATTCAGAACAGTGGGCTTCAGGTCGATGTCATTGGTCCTTTCCGTATGTTCCTCCCGCTCCGGATTTCCTCAGTGTTCAAGTCGAGGCAATTTAAATCCATGGCAAAACAGCATCCGAATAACCCGGGGCAACAGCAGGCTGAAACCGGGCTGGCCACTGAAGGGCGGTAATGTAATGCAGAATGAGGGGGGAGACCCAGAATAAAAAGAAGATTGAACTCAATTTAAGTGCAGAATGGGAGGGGGGGAAACAACCTGGATTAAAAAGAAGGTTGAATTCGATTTTAGTGCAGAATTGCTTGGAGGCAGTGTTCCTTCTAAGTTGAATTAGTGCGAGCTAGCTCACAGGTTTTTAGCCTCCGGTTCAGACATTTTTGTCTTAACTCAGGAAGGATGACTCCAGACAGAGCAGACTTAATTTTTGCACTAGCCAAATCGCTCGCTCACAACTTTAATGCCAGTAGCTCACAAAGTAGAATTTTTGCTCACAAGACGCCACAGCTTAGAGGGAGCATTGCTTGGAGGACACCACTTCAGAGGGTGGCTGTGTTGGTCTGCAGTAGAGCAGTGAGATCCGAGTCCAGTAACACCTCAGAGACCAACCAGATTTTGGGGGTATGAGCTTTCAAGAGTCAAAGCTGCCTTTGTCAGATACACAGTGCTGGACTCAAATCTAGCAGTTCCGCACCCACAGGTATCAGACACTTGGAAGGCAGTGCCCTAAGGTAAGCATGACCCCAGGTCATTAAAGGTTAATATAAGGTCAGACCCAGCATCTTCAGTTAGTTATCCATAAAGCTGCCAGGTCTGGGTTGGAAAATACCTGGGGACTTTGGGGGTGGAGCCAGGAGAGGGCGGGGTTTGGGGAGGGGCCTCAGCAGGGTTCAATGCCAGAGAGTCCACCCTTCAAAGCAGCCACTTTCTCCAGGGGAACTGGTCTCTGTCACCTGAAGATCAGTTGTAAAAGAAGGAGATCCCCAGGCCCCACCTGGAGGCTGGCAACCCTAGTTATCCAGTAGCTGAGGTCTGTGAACCAAAATTCAGCCCAATATTGGATTAATTTATAAACTAGATGATTAAAAAAAAATCTCTGTTGACCTAAAAATAATGGAGGAGGGTTGTCCTCACTGAGGGCATACCATAGGGCTCTGCTGCACAGCAAACCGAGAGGGGACTCCCCACCCCACCATACCCAGGTGAGCCATCTGATGGTGCAGTCTCTGTCTGTGGGACTTCTGGCCAAGGCAGACAGTAGCGTCCCCAGTCCAGTGGGTTGCAAGGCTGGAAGCAGCCTCATAAGCCAGCTGACTTTTCCCATTTCTGCCTCAGTATCTTTTGGCCAAACCAGAAGGTGCGAAGGAGAAAGAGGTGAACCCTCTCCCAATCAGCTGGGTCGAGGGGCTGCTTTTTAAGGGGTGGGGGAGAGTTATCTTAAATTTGGCGTCTTTGGTTTTTGTATATCAACTTCCTCTTTTCTAAGGGGTCACCGTCCTTTCAAGTAAATACAGCAATTTGATGACAGTGATGTTTAGAGATTTCTACTGAGATCCTGTCCTGAACTGGGTAACCCAGGCTAGCCTGATCTTGTCCGAACTTAGAAGCTAAGCAGGTTTGGCTCTAGTCAGTGTTTGGATGAGAGACCTCCACGGAAATCCAGGGTCACTACACAGAAGCAGGTAACAGTAAACCGCCGCTGAATGTCTCTTGCTTTGAAAAACCTACGGGATCACCATAAGTCAGCTGCCACTTGAGGGCAAACCCCCCCCCCCCCAACAAAACAAAAACCCCGAGACAATACCGTAACTTTACATTTGTTTTGTTAAAAAAAAATCTATTGGCTGTTTTGAGCTGAAAAACGATCATGATGCACTTTTTGTAGACATAATTAACACATCCTGGCAAGTTGGAGGAACCTTTGCCTGGAGGTATGCTGTTCTAACGCTACCCACTAGAGGCTGGTGAAGCAAATTAATTGGTCATTATTTGTCTCGTGAAGGCCTAATGTTTGCATTGCAAAACCTGGACTAATTAGATGTCTTCTGCTTAATATCTATAAATATTCAAGTGCTAAAACTCCAAATAACAAAGCAGCACTCATGGGAAATGTAATGTAATCGCTGCAGGATGAATAAATGGCAAAATGGGTTTCTTCATATCACTTTTTGCCATCTTCTCCAAATTGTGCTGTTGTACCTGCGCGTCTTCAAGGACCAGGCTGATTGTAGATTTATTAAAATGTAACTGCATGCATGACCCATAGGTATAATTGAGCACTTTGGGGGGTGAAGCAGGTATCTTCAGCCAAAAGTGTCTCCGTGGGTTTTAGGGTACTGCGTTGTGCTTGATATATTGCTCGAAGCAAGGCTCAAGCCAAAAGGTCCCTAGAAGGAATCTGAAGTGACTCAAATCATGTATTTATAGATTCAGGCTTTTAAAAAATTAGCAGTTGAAGTTTGGTTAATTGTGCAGTTCAGAGAGTTCAAACTGGTCTGAGAAGGGAAAGCTGGGAAGAACCACAGAGGGCTCGGGTCTGGATAATCAAGCACCGCTGTGTTTCGTCAGTTGGATTTCTGATTTCAAGTACGTGTTTGGCCACCCAAAAATGTGCCTCCAATCAGGGAGGAGATTAAAAAAAAAACACAGAGGCATTTGCAGAGTTCCCAGCTGGCAGGCCTATCTCAGTCGAGTCTTTATAGGGTTGCCAAGTCTGGGTTGGAAAATACCTGGAGACTTTGGGGGCGGATCCAGGAGAGGGCGGGGTTAGGGGAGGAGAGAAGCCTCAGCATGGTACAATGCCATAGAGTCCACCCTTCAAAGCAGCCATTTTCTCCAGGGGAGCTGATCTCTGTCAGCTGGAGATCAGTTGTAAAAGTGGGGGATCCCCAGGCCCCACCTGGAGGTTGGCAACCCTAAGCCTTTATCCTAATTTTTCCAGCCTCCACGTGGTGGCGGGAGATTTCCTGGGGTTACAACTGATCTTCAGGCAACAGAGATCAGTTTATGTGGACAAAATGGTCGATTGGGAAGGTGGACTGAATGGCACTCTACCCCACTGAAGTGCCTCCCCTCTCCAAACCCTGCCCTCCTCAGGCTCCGGCCCCCAAAATCTCCCGGTATTTTCCAGCCTGGAGTTGGCAACCGATTTTCTCCTGCTCTCTCACACGAGAGGAAAAGCCTTTCCTCAGATCAGTCCTGTGGCTGTGCATTTAGAAGTAATCTCCAAGCACTGCATGCCCCCCCCCTTTTTGAACCACTGCTTTTATTCCTAGGTCTGAGGAAAGAAGACCTTTACAATAATTGAGATGTTTCTCTGCGTCCACCCGATGGCGATGCAAAACAGCATATAGGGTCATCCCCCTTTCAGTCAGAATGGTTTATCTGGAAACTGGTTAGGGAGAAGGGTTAGAAGACAGGCTTCACATGCGCAAGATCCCAGCGTCAGTCTGTAGTCTCTCTAGTTAAAAGGCTTGCAGGAAGCAATCTTCCGTAAACGGTAACTTGCTTTCTTTTATGCGTCCTCTTCAGGATTTCCACATTAATGATCCTGCACACTCCTCACTCACTTTCCCCTCCCGAAATACTTTAATCTCTGTCTTTCCTCTCATCTCTTCCTCCCGACCCACTGCTGCGATTACAGTCTTGATCTGGTCCTCCTTTTATTTATCATCACTTTTGCGCTAAGTTAAGTGGTTTAAACACTGGTGGAGGACAGACTGGCAGAATGAAACGCAAGGAAAGCGGGGCAAAAAGACCCAGGCCTAGTTGTTGCAGGGCTTTCTGGTCGCACTGTGGGACCATACCGGGGAGGAGGCGGAACGGAGCGTTTGCACTGCAGGGTGCCCCCTGGTGGTACCGCCACAGTTGCACGCAGCTTTGGTTCGTTTTGCCGACCTGCGCATAGGCGCATGGGTGCATAAGTGCAGCAGCAATTGGGGCAGGATCCCATGGCTGGGAGCTTTAACTTCGTGAGCCAGAAACATCCCCATGGGCAGTTGTGCGCTCCCTGCCAGATCAGCAGGTTCACATTACCGGCACCGCTTGATTGCAGCTTCTATGCACCCACACTTCCAGGAAGCGGGATCAACATGCACCCAAATGGCTTGCCACGGCTTCCACCTGGTACTTTTTAAAAGCAGGATCAAAACGCTTCAGGACGGGGTGAGTATGGCACAGGAACGATGGACAGCTGTGGCTGTGTGAACTGGCCCACTTAATCTGCTTGAGAAACGTGTCTATATCGGGCCAAACTGCCTGTCTGAACTCAGCCACTGTTAGTCCCCAGCTTTGGCTTTAAAGAGCCAAGTGGGCAGGTTGGATTGGATATGTGGATTGGGGGGGGAGGGTTCTGTGCAAACGTTATCTGTCATTTTAGAATGTTAATAGTTGTCGCAAAGAGACCCGGGAAAGTTTCTTTGGGTACTTTTCTATTATAGGTAAGCCTGATGGAAGAAAGAGACTGATTACACCAGCAGAAGTCATTTGGCAGAGTTTTCTGTTAAAAAAAAATTCTTTTTTGCTGTCAAGCCACAGCGACCCCATGGGGTTCTCATGGCAAGAAGCATTCAGCAGTGGTGTGCCTGCTTTTGCATAATGACCCAGGTCTTCCTGGGTGGCTTTCCATCCAAATACTCGCGAGGGCTAACTCTGCTTAGCTTCTGAGATCCGATGGGATTGGGCTAGCCTGGGCCATCCCGGTCAGGATTTTTTTCCCTTTACTGTAGATATTTTAAAGGTAATATGGATGCAAGAATCAGAACTCTGATAAAGATGTCTTCTGCTAGCAGGTGACTCACCTGGAGCAAATACTCTAGGGCAGAGGTCTCCACCATGATGCCCACCGACATGTTTCCCGGCGACTGCCAAGTGGTTTTTAGCGAGTGGCCCCCAGTGAGGCTTTAGAGTGGCCGGTGCTAATCTGTTTGGCTGTGCAGTTTTTTTAAAAAGTTGTGTCAGCAGCAGCTGCCACCGTAGCGCAGGAATCTTCTCTGTGAGCCTGGAGTTAAGCTCTGTGCATGTGTGTGTCTAAGAAAAATATTTTTTTAACAATATGTTCATTTTTTTAAAAATGCCCTGTTAAAAAGAACTTCTGCTTGAAATGTTGAAGTGTTACTGCTAGAGTTCTGCATGACGTCGCTCTCTGACAATTGGTGGTTGGCTTTGCTTCTTGTGCCATCCATTTGGTGATTGGCTTTATCCCCTGTGGCAGCTGCTTTATAGTTGCACCTACCACCATCAGAATTCCAAAGGTGCCTGCAGGCTCAAAAAGACTGCGGACCCCTGCCCTAGAGGATCATGGCAAGCTGAAAAATCCTAGCCTTGTATGATGACGTCCTACCATGGAGAGGCAACGTGATTGCCCTTTGTGCCTTCCCACCCCCTTGACTTATGAAGATGTGAAGATATTCATGTGCTGGTAGATGGGGGGTGGCGGCAAGTGTTGTACTCTGCCATCATGTTCTCCCTTCAAAAGCATAGCTGGCTGTCTTTCCATGTCTCCTCACAAGCTTGCATTGGCTAAGTATAGGGTTGCCAGACCCCCTGGGGGGAGCGGGGATCCCCCAGTGACCAACCCTACTGGCCAGCTGATAAAATAACCAAAAGAGGGAGGCTCTGCTAAAGTGCAGCGACATGGCCACATCACTGCCCATGTGACCCAGAAATAACACCATCACTTCCGGGATGTTGGGGTGACACTCTAGTATTTGAACAAAAACTCTATGGTAGAAGCCAAATTTACCATAGAGTTTTTGCCCAAATCTCAGAGTGTTGCCTCAAAGTCCTGGAGGTGATGGTGTCACTTCTGGGTCATGTGGGCAGGGATGTAGGGACATTGCTGCATGTCAGAAGAGCCTCCCTCCTGCTCCCAGTAAGTCCCCCCTCAATTCCCCACTGGTTGCCAGGAGGGATGTAAATTTTTAAAATGAAATGCAGATTGGAATAATTTGTAATGTATTGCACAAAAAATACATTACTTTGCCTGTCCAGTCACACCACTCTTTCTGACCATCCATCAGTGTTAAGTCAATGAGCCTTCTGCTGTTTTGGATACTTCTCCACAACAATGACAATGTACTTTTTTGTACAAGGAGAAAAAAATCATGGGTATTTATAGCATCCCTACACATTTTAGAAATTGCTTTGGGATCAAGGTGATGGTACCCATGGAAGGGTCCAAGAAAACATGGCTCCAGTACCGGTGATGGTTGGAAGAAGTGAGGCACGGCAGCTCATGCGGCTTGTCTTTCCATAGAACATACCAGTCAGTCATTGAAGTAGCACCTGCCAAAATTTCTCCTGTTCATAACCTGTGAAAGAGCATTTCAGAGAATAGTCACATTGGTCTGCAGTAGTTTGGAGTCCAGTAGCACCTTAGAGACCAAGAACAGTTTCAGGGCATCAGTGTTTAAGAATCAAAGCTCCCTTCATCAGGCACAAATCTAACTGGTAAAAAAAGTGACATCCCAATTTCCATTCCAGTGCTAACTTACATTGCCATTGCTCAAGAAATGTTTGTCAGATACAGCACTATTTTTTAAGACACTATTTAATACAAAGTTCACTTACCGTGGTTTGAGTACCTCCAACTGCAACATCTGCTGGACTGCCTGATCCTGAAAGACAAAACTAAAAAACCATTATCAATATTTGAACATCTTCTTTTAACAGACAACAACAAAAAAGGTCTTATAGCTCTGATCTACAAATCGCTAATAACACTGGATTGCCACAAACTGATGAATTATCAACATGTTGGCACAAGGATTTAGGATATCACCTCACGGCGATCAATGGACTGAAATCTGGGCCACCCATTCAAAACTCTCTTCCTCGTTAGTAATCTAAGTAGTGGCTTCTAAAATAGTATTTAGATGGTACCTTACTCCATCTAAGCTGGCACACATCATTCCCCAAACCTCACAACACTGCTGGAAGCGCTGTGGTAAAAAAGCCACGTTCCTTCATAATTGGTGGGAATGCAAGTATATTAGGCACTTCTGGAATGAAGTAGCCAAAAGCATAGAGGATCTGTCAGGCTATACTCTACCTCTTGACCCAGCGATCTTCTTGCTCCACCTTTGGCTTCAACTCAGTCCCCCCGCAACTGACAGAGAGTTGATCAATATTCTACTGGTTGCTGCTAAAGTAGTAATAGCACAAAAGTGGAGAGAAGCTCGCCCTCCATCCATTCAACAATGGGTGAATAAAATATGGGGATTCTTCCTATTAGAAAAATGTATTACCTACTTTGACACCAGTCTGAAAAATAGGGAACTCTTCAATCCACTCAAAAAATGGCATCCTTTTCTTCAGAAACTAGATACAGACAAAATATAGGGGGGAAATAATTACAATAAACACCCCTAAACCCTTTTTGTTTTGACAACTGCCCATGGTCTCATAGCACCGCTTTGGAAAAATACAGCCACTGCCTTAGTGGTCATTTTCAACTATTTTTACCTATCGATGTAATGAAGGTTCTAGGTTTTCTATTTTATTGCCAAATGTACTAACAGTATTGATGTTTCAGTGCGGGTTAATAGTAGTTTCCATTTGTTTTTTGACATGAAAGTTCACCCATGATTTCTGCACTTGTACTTCTACCTGCTATGTTTCAATGCTTGTGGTAGTATTCTGTGTTTCTATGTAACACTCACAGTTAAAATTCATTTTTTTAAAAAAAAATGATGTCTCTTCTAGTTTTATTCTTCTAACAAGGTACTATTTTTAATGGAGCAGGAATCCCCTCCCCCCCGAGTCAAAAGTGAGGAGTGAGTATATTTGGCAATACGTAGAGGAGTTATTTCTGTGTAGTGTGTGAGAATGTCCCAATGAATATAGTCCACAACAGGTCTTTGGGTAAAAAGTCTTTTACTTGTAGAAAGATCACTGGAGTCATACACTTGTTCTGTTGTTAGTAATGAAGTGCTATAGGTTACATGCATAGATATACTAAACCTGCTACATGGCTACAGATATGCTACCAATCAGTGTGCTACAATTTTGGCGCACTTCTAACAGTAACACTAATTCCCACAGAAGACGCGGGAAAGCTAGTTCCCAGGGGAAGGGAAAAGGGAGTACTTGTTCTCATGGCAAAAAGTTGTTGCTGAGTCTAGAATTCAGTTTCTCAAAACCTGTAAACATAACAAGTATGCAGTTCACAGATTATTTCGTCCTCCCCCTGTTCAAGGACACAAGAGGAGATAATTTGACACTCAGTGCGCACGCTCGTAACAGTCTAAGCAGAACGGAGCAAATGCAAGCAAAAAGCAAGCAGGCGGGGCCAAGCGGGGGCTAAGCGCTCAGGGAGAGAGACTCTGCATTCCTGCGGGGCAGGTTGATTAGCTGTTGCAAACTCCCGGCCGGGATCCTGGGAATGAAAAAGGATTAAGAATGGATAAACACTTACATGACACAAGAGTAGCTCATTATGCATGTGTATAGGAACTCATTAGGCATTTGTATAATAATGCATACAGCTTGCAGAAAGGAAGAGTAACTTATTAGGCACATACGGCTTACAGAAAGGAAGAGTAACTCATTAGGCACGTGTGTATTAAGGCATAACATAGCTCACAACAGGCACCCCATGGCAGGTACTGACATAGTGCTGCATAAAGCTGCTGCACTATTTATCAATCAGAGGAAGGAGCAGGGGTCCTTTCATAGAAAAAGAGGTGCAGGAGCTCATTAGCATACTAATTTGCATATGCCACACCCCCTGACATCACTGGAAGTGTGTCAGAAGGCAACGCCCACTGCTCAGGCTCCACCCCAAAAATCTCCAGGTATTTCTGGTACAGACCGATTGCCTATAGCCCAGTTTCCTGTTTTCAACAGTGGCTAGTCAGATGCCACAGGGAAGCATGAAAACAGGGCTGTCAGATGGCCTCACCTGCTGACCACTCCTCAGCAGCTGTCAATCAGTGGAATGCTGCCTCTGAATTGGCTATTGTGATGACAGACCTACCCTCTATAAATCTGTCCAACCCCCCATTCAAATCTATCTAAACCAGCAGCCATCACTGCACCTCGTGGCACTGAGTTCCATGAGTCAGCGATCCATCACCTGAGCCCGCTTGCGGGGAGGGCGGGATATAAATGTGAATAAATAAATAAATAAATAAATAAATAAGAGAAAGCTCTCTGCTCATACCACCATCACGCTTAAATATGAACATAGGAGGAGACATGTTGGATCAGGCCAGTGGCCCATCCAGTCCAACACTCTGTGTCACACAATGGCCAAAATCCAGGTATGATCAGCAAGTCCACCAGCAGGGCCAAAACTCTAGAAGTCCTCCCACTGTTGCCCCTTCCCCAGCACCACAAATGCAGAGCATCACTGCCCCAGACAGAGTGCTCCATCTATACCTTGCGGCTAATAGCCACTGATGGACCTCTGCTCCATATGTTTATCCAATCCTCTCCTGAAGCTATCTACGCTTGTAGCCACCACCACTTCCTGCAGCAGCAGAAGGAAGCTTTGACTCTTAAAAGCTTAAAGCCCCCCAAAACTTGTTGGTCTCTAACACATTACGGGGCTCAAGACTAACAAGTTTCATCATGATATGACGAAATTAAAATCTGGTACTGCTCCAAACAAAAAATTAGGTAACAATCTCAGGCCAGCTGTACCCCAGATTCAAGCAGGGCTGCATCAAGCAAGGGGAGGCAAGATGGAACCAAGTCTCCTGGAGTCTCAGCCACCACTGAGGTGTTCATGCCAGTGTTCCCTCTAAGTTGAGTTAGTGTGAGTTAGCTCACAGTTTTTTACCCTTTGGCTCACATGTTTTTGTCTCAGCTCAGGAAGGATGGCTCCAGAGCATACTAATTTATGCAGCAGCCAAATTGCTCGCTCACAACTTTAATGCCAGTAGCTCACAAGACTCCAGAGCTTAGAGGGAGCGCCGGGAAAAGTGGGGGGGGGGGGAGTCTTTCCTCAGGAAGGAGAGCTCCAGAGCAAACTAATTTCTGCAGCAGCCAAATCGCTTGCTCACAACTTTAATGCCAGGAGCTCACAAGACTCCAGAGCTTAGAGGGAGCGCTGGCTGGGAAAAGTGAGGTGGGGGGAGGCTTTCCTCAGGAGGGATGGCTCCAGAGCAAACTGATTTCTGCAGCAGCCAAATCACTCGCTCGCAACTTTCATACCAGTAGCTCCCAAAGTAGTTTTTGCTCACAAGACTCCGCAGTTTAGAGGGCGCATTGCTCCCCACGCCCACTGCCCCGGCCACCCCAGAAACGGGCGGCTGGGGAAAGAAAAGTAAAAACTAGGGCTCCAGAGCAAACTAATTTCTGCAGCAGCCAAATCGCTCGCTCACAACCTTAATGCCAGGAGCTCACAAGACTCCAGAGCTTAGAGGGAGTGCTGGCTGTGAAAAGTGTGGGGGAGAGGCTTTTCTCAGGAGGGATGGCTTGAGAGCAAACTGATTTCTGCAGCAGCCAAATCGCTCGCTCGCAACTTTCATACCAGTAGCTCCCAAAGTAGAAGTTTTTGTTCACAAGACTCCGCAGTTTAGAGGGCGCATTGCTCCCCACGCCCACTGCCCCGGCCACCCCAGAAACGGGCGGCTGGGGAAAGAAAAGTAAAAGCAGTCCCCACACCCTCCGCCCTGGCCACCCCAGAAACGGGCGGCTGGGGAAAGAAAAGTAAAAACTAGGGCTCCACAGCAAACTGATTTCTGAAGCAGCCAAACCGCTCGCTCGCAACTTTCATACCAGTAGCTCCCAAAGTAGTTTTTGCTCACAAGACTCCGCAGTTTAGAGGGCACATTGCTCCCCACGGCCACTGCCCCGGCCACCCCAGAAACGGGCGGCTGGGGAAAGAAAAGTAAAAGCAGTCCCCACACCCGCCGTCCTGGCCACCCCAGAAACGGGCGGCTGGGGAAAGAAAAGTAAAAACTAGGGCTCCACATCAAACTGATTTCTGCAGCAGCCAAATCGCTCGCTCACAACTTTAATGCCAGGAGCTCACAAGACTCCAGAGCTTAGAGGGAGTGCTGGCTGCGAAAAGTGTGGGGGGGAGGCTTTTCTCAGGAGGGATGGCTCGAGAGCAAACTGATTTCTGCAGCAGCCAAACCGCTCGCTCGCAACTTTCATACCAGTAGCTCCCAAAGTAGTTTTTGCTCACAAGACTCCGCAGTTTAGAGGGTGCATTGCTCCCCACACCCACTGCCCTGGCCACCCCAGAAACGGGCGGCTGGGGAAAGAAAAGTAAAAACTAGGGCTCCACAGCAAACTGATTTCTGAAGCAGCCAAGCCGCTCGCTCGCAACTTTCATACCAGTAGCTCCCAAAGTAGAAGTTTTTGCTCACAAGACTCCGCAGTTTAGAGGGCACATTGCTCCCCACGCCCACTGCCCCAGCCACCCCAGAAACGGGCGGCTGGGGAAAGAAAAGTAAAAGCAGTCCCCACGCCCGCCGTCCTGGCCACCCCAGAAACGGGCGGCTGGGGAAAGAAAAGTAAAAACTAGGGCTCCACAGCAAACTGATTTCTGCAGCAGCCAAATCGCTCGCTTACAACTTTAATGCCAGGAGCTCACAAGACTCCAGAGCTTAGAGGGAGCGCTGGCTGCGAAAAGTGTGGGGGGGAGGCTTTTCTCAGGAGGGATGGCTCGAGAGCAAACTGATTTCTGCAGCAGCCAAATCGCTCGCTCGCAACTTTCATACCAGTAGCTCCCAAAGTAGAAGTTTTTGTTCACAAGACTCCGCAGTTTAGAGGGCGCATTGCTCCCCACGCCCACTGCCCCGGCCACCCCAGAAACGGGCGGCTGGGGAAAGAAAAGTAAAAGCAGTCCCCACACCCTCCGCCCTGGCCACCCCAGAAACGGGCGGCTGGGGAAAGAAAAGTAAAAACTAGGGCTCCACAGCAAACTGATTTCTGAAGCAGCCAAACCGCTCGCTCGCAACTTTCATACCAGTAGCTCCCAAAGTAGTTTTTGCTCACAAGACTCCGCAGTTTAGAGGGCACATTGCTCCCCACGCCCACTGCCCCGGCCACCCCAGAAACGGGCGGCTGGGGAAAGAAAAGTAAAAGCAGTCCCCACGCCCGCCATCCTGGCCACCCCAGAAACGGGCGGCTGGGGAAAGAAAAGTAAAAACTAGGGCCCCACATCAAACTGATTTCTGCAGCAGCCAAATCGCTCGCTCACAACTTTAATGCCAGGAGCTCACAAGACTCCAGAGCTTAGAGGGAGTGCTGGCTGCGAAAAGTGTGGGGGGGAGGCTTTTCTCAGGAGGGATGGCTCGAGAGCAAACTGATTTCTGCAGCAGCCAAACCGCTCGCTCGCAACTTTCATACCAGTAGCTCCCAAAGTAGTTTTTGCTCACAAGACTCCGCAGTTTAGAGGGTGCATTGCTCCCCACACCCACTGCCCTGGCCACCCCAGAAACGGGCGGCTGGGGAAAGAAAAGTAAAAACTAGGGCTCCACAGCAAACTGATTTCTGAAGCAGCCAAGCCGCTCGCTCGCAACTTTCATACCAGTAGCTCCCAAAGTAGAAGTTTTTGCTCACAAGACTCCGCAGTTTAGAGGGCACATTGCTCCCCACGCCCACTGCCCCAGCCACCCCAGAAACGGGCGGCTGGGGAAAGAAAAGTAAAAGCAGTCCCCACGCCCGCCGTCCTGGCCACCCCAGAAACGGGCGGCTGGGGAAAGAAAAGTAAAAACTAGGGCTCCACAGCAAACTGATTTCTGCAGCAGCCAAATCGCTCGCTTACAACTTTAATGCCAGGAGCTCACAAGACTCCAGAGCTTAGAGGGAGCGCTGGCTGCGAAAAGTGTGGGGGGGAGGCTTTTCTCAGGAGGGATGGCTCGAGAGCAAACTGATTTCTGCAGCAGCCAAATCGCTCGCTCGCAACTTTCATACCAGTAGCTCCCAAAGTAGAAGTTTTTGTTCACAAGACTCCGCAGTTTAGAGGGCGCATTGCTCCCCACGCCCACTGCCCCGGCCACCCCAGAAACGGGCGGCTGGGGAAAGAAAAGTAAAAGCAGTCCCCATGCCCGCCGCCCTGGCCACCCCAGAAACGGGCGGCTGGGGAAAGAAAAGTAAAAACTAGGGCTCCACAGCAAACTGATTTCTGAAGCAGCCAAACCGCTCGCTCGCAACTTTCATACCAGTAGCTCCCAAAGTAGAAGTTTTTGCTCACAAGATTCCACAGTTTAGAGGGCGCATTGCTCCCCATGCCCGCCGCCCCAGCCACTCCAGAAACGGGCAGCTGGGGAAAGAAAAAGAAAAGCCCTCCCCACGCCCGCCGCCCTGGCCATCCCAGAAACGGGCGGCCCGGGAAGGGAAAAAAACCCCAAAAGCCAGCCCTTACCGCCTCTTCTCCACACTGACTGAGCCGCTGGGTGAAGGGGGCGGGGCTTATGTACCCGCCCCCTGCCGTCTTCACTGGCGGAGCATTGCTCCGGCGCGCTCCCCCTCCAACGGAGTCCTGGGAAGGAGTAACTTGGTTCCTTCATGCTTCAGTTGACCGTAGGGTAGCCAGGACCCTCCTGGCAACAAGCGGGGGATGGGGAGGACTTACCTGGAGAAAGGGAAAGGCCCAGACTTCATTGCCAGCAATGCATAGGAAGTGACATTATCACACCATTGCCATCCAGGTGACGCTCTGGTATTTGGGCAAAACCTCTATGGTAAAACTGACTTCTACCATGGAGTTTTTGCCCAAATAATTCCATGTCCTCTGGACATAGCTGGTTTGATGTTTTCACTTCCTGTGCAATGCCAGGGACAAGGACTGGGTCTTTCTCTTTGTTCAGGTAGGTCTCCCCACTGGCTAGCTGATCAGCAGCTGAGGGACAGAGCCTGGCATTGGGGGACCCCCCCCCCACCTGCTGGCAACCCTACTTGACAGTGAAGACCTAATCCAAAATTATGCAAATACCTCCCTGCTGGAGCATGGGAACCAAGAACCAATTCACCCAAAAAAAAATGACATCTTGAAGGTAAGGTCTTCACTGTCAAGTAGGGTTGCCAGACCTCGCCCCCGGTTCGGTGGGGGTTTCCTGATTTGGAGAGGCTCCTTCCCACCTGTCAGCCAGCTGGTGGGCGGGGGAAGCCCTGCTCCCAAGGGTGACCACCCAGCCTCCCCCCCACCTCTCCCCAGCAGCATTTAAAGGAAGGCTTGAAATGCTGCTGGGGAGAGGTGGGGGCTGTGTGCCTGTACTCTAAGCCTCAAATTCAGGTCTTGGAGTGCAGGTGCGAGCGGCCTCCCCCCCCCCCCCCCCAGCAGTGTTTAAAGAATGTCTTTAAACGCTGCTAGGGAGAAGTGGGGGACTCCGCTCCCCAACAGGATGATGTCACTTCTGTGTGATGTCGTCATGCTGGGCATGCCCCATCCCCTCTAGTAATGCCCCCCCAGTCCCCCACTCGGGACTTCGAGGGACCTGGCAACCCTAGGGAGGAGGCAGGAACCCCTCCTCCCCACACACTATAGTTCCAAGTCCCTCTGATGTTTAAAATAGCACATGTTGTGTGACTGCAGGAAATACAGGTTGTGTCAGGGAAACCCAGCCATTTTTTTTTTAAAAGACATCTTTTAAAATCTTATTCTCTGTTGAAAAATAACTGGCTGTGCAGAATCTAAGGTCAACACCATTGTTGTTTATCAGTAAAATACACTATGGTAATGCACCACCCTAGCACCGAGGAGAACCTTCAAAGACAGATGGCTGCATTTAAAAGCTTGGGAAATGTGGCATAGGGCCTGTTCATAATGAAGAGTGCTGCTTCAGGAAATTGCTGAGGGGAGGGGAGGTAATGAGTTTGATGTACTTGGAACGCTCCTAAAATGAAGCTTGTTTTACGTTAAGCAACTTCTTTTCAGAAGCAGGCCCCCGGCTGGGCTCCTTACCTTGTCAGCTGACCAAGAGAGCAAGGTTGGGGGAACCCCCCCCCCCACCACCACAGAGGGAATATTTCTTTTCTCTCCTCAACGACTTCTGTGAACACTGGCAGGCTTTGGATTTGTGCTTCTTGAGGAGCACCCATCCCCCGCCCATGTCAAATTGCAAATAAACCCTTTCTTGTGGAGACTGCTGCCCATGTGGTCCAGCTTTCCGGCATGTTGATAAACCACACAGCTCAGGTTGCCAGTCTCCAGGTGGTGACTGGAGGTCTCCCAGAATTACAGCTGGTCTTCATGTTGGTCAGCTGTGTTGGGCTGAAACAGTAGAACACATTTAGAGTCCAGTGGCACTTTTAAGACCAACCAAGGTTTATTCATACCTTGAATAAACCTTGGTTGATCATTGGACTCTAAATTTGTTTGGCTGGTCTTCAAGTTCCAAAGATCAGTTCCCCTGGAGAAAATGGCTGTTTTGGAATGTGGATTCTATGGTATTATACCCCATAGAGGTCCCTCCTCTCCCTAGATGCCACCCTTCCCAGGGTCCATCCCCCAAATCTCCAGGACTTTCCTAACATGGAGATGGCAACCCTAATCCTAGCCTTTTGAAGGTCCATCAAATGTTGTAGTGTCTAAACATCCTGGAAAGCCAGTTCATATAAGCAAAATGTGCCTGCCTCTCTCTATCACATTTTTATTCTGCCTTTCCTTTGAGGAACTCATGGTGGTGCAGACAGTTCTCCTCTTCTCCATTCAGTCATGAGTGTAGGGTTGCCAAGTCCAGGTTGGAAAATGCCTGGAGACTTCGGGGGTGGAGCCAGGGGAGGGCGGGGTTTGGGGAGGGGAGGGGCCTCAGCATGGTACAATGCCATAGAGGCCACCCTTCAAAGCAGCCATTTTCTCCAGGGGAGCTGATTTCTGTCAGCTGGAGATCAGTTATAAAAGCGGGAGATCCCTGGGCCCCACCTGGAGGCTGGCAACCCTACCTGAGTGGCAGAGTGCAAGTGGCCCAAGGTTGCCCAGCAAGTTTCAAGGTTCAGTGGGGATTTCAACCTGGGTCTCTCAGATCCTAGTCTGACATCTGAGAGCCAGTTTGGTGCCGTGGTTAGGAGTGTGGACTCTAATATGGGAGAACCGGGTTTGATTCCCCACTCCTCCACATGCAGTTGCTGGTGTGACCTTGGGTCAGTCATACGTTCTTTCAGAGCTGTTCTCTCAAGGGCAGTTCTCAAGAGAGAGCTCTCTCAGCCCCACCTACCTCACAGGGTGTCTGTTGTGGGGAGGGGAAGGGAAAGGAGTTTGTAAGCGGCTCTGAAACTCCTTCGGGTAGTGAAGGGTGAGGTATAAATCCAATCTCTTCTTCTTCTTCTTCTACAAGCTACTGGTAGGTATCTTCCTGGCCCCAACAGTGACTTTTGGTGCCCCTGCTGAATAGCTGCTGGATCCAGGGCACTCCCCAGCTGGCTCTTGAGTCTGGGTGCACCTTGGCTTCATTACCTATATGTACCCATGAAGCTGCCTTATCCTGAATCTGACCATTGTTCCATCACAGCCATCAGTGTTTTCTACTCAGACTGGCAGCAGCTCCACAGGGTGTCTAGAAGTAGTAGAAGATGAGTTGGCTTTTGTAGCCTGCTTTTGTCTACCCTAAGGAGCCTCAAAGCAGCTTACATTCGTATTTCCCTTCCTTTCCCCATAACAGGCACCTTGTGAGGTAGGTGAGGTTGAGAGAATTCTGAGGAAACTGTGGCTGGCCCAAGGTCACCCAGCAGGCTTCATATGGAGGAGTGGGGAATCAAACCTGGTTCTCCAGATTAGAGGCTGCCGCTCTTGACCACTATACCACTCTGGCTCTCCAGAGGTCTTTCACACCATTTACTTCTACTACCTAATCCTTTAAATTAGACATGCCAGGGATTGAACCTGGGACCTCCTGCATGCCGAGCAGTTGTTCTGCCACTGAGCCACAGCCCCTCCTTGTGGTGCGGATGGGAGGAAGACCTCCCCCCCCCCCAATCAGCACCAGACAGCTAATGGAGCTAGGGTATGCCTGGCCGGCTCTTATAAATGGAGTCTCATATGTGGATTGCACTAATAGATCCGCCTGTGTGGCTGATACAACGTGGAGCACAAAGAACAGCTTAAAGGCTTGTAAGTCGTAGCGGGAAAAAATTTATGAGCACATTCCAAGTCTTGGCAAGTGAGTCTCAGTCTATAAGCAGCAGTAAAGTCAAGTTTGCAGAAAGACTGTTCCTCCTTCAAGGTGAAACTGAGATTCTCTTATAATGGGCTTTACACACACCCTCCTTTTAACTGGGAGATAAAAAATTAAATACGGCATTATGACATTTGAAAGATGGCAGCTGACAGAGGATGATTAGAACGTATGCCATTATGTATCTGTGCTCCCTCTCAAGGACTCACACCTTCCAAAGGGTTTGACTGCACATACCTCTATTAACAGAGAAACAACTGAAGCAGCATTTTACCTGTTTTAATAATTAAAAAAACCCCACATTGTTCTCTCACTCTTCTCTTCTCAGCACTTTTGATAACCTTTGGAAAATAGAAAGGTTTATTTCCCCCTCCTCTGTCTAATGTTCACTGTTTCATGTCATTATTAGGGTAGTTTGACAAAAATTGTAGATCCTTGCAGAGAAATAACGACTGTAATAAAGGGGGATTGGAGATAGCCTGGCTACTCCTTCCCTCTCCGTAGGGCATTTGAAAATAATTGGAAACTTGTTTCCGTTCCCCTCCTTGCGTTAAAAGCACAATAATTATGAAATCTTCAAGGAGTATAATGCCTTTCGTTTCACGGTACTTTGCTGCTGATAAAGAAGGGTTATGCAGCTTCAGTTAAAAAAAACAAACACATGCACACACTTTTCCTCTTGAAGTTTGGGCCTGTGATATTGATCGTTCTGTACTCCAGAACCTCAACAAAGTTCATTCTTTGTGAGAACTGCCGTCTACTCTCCTGATGTTGAGACTTGGGCCAGTGGTGCATAATTATTTAATATTTTATATTCCTCCTTCCACAAAAGAGGAAAACGTCACCTCTGCAAAAGAAGGGGGTCGGATGTCGATCTGTTTCTAGACCTTTAAGTCAGAGGAACAGGAAGATAAGACAAAGGAGGATGTGAGCGTACACCATCCCTTTGAGGATCCTGGGTCATGCAAGAGTGACAGGCATGGGAATCTATGGATTTGGCTACAGCTCTTTCTTCTGGAGCAAAGATTTTGCTGTTAACTGTTCATGGAATATGAGGAAATGATCTTAGTACTATCTGTTTTTCTTGGCTATGCTGACAGATACACTAGTAGGGCTGCCAACACCGGGTTGGGAAATTCCTGGCGATCTTGGGGGTGGAGCCTGGGGAGGGAAAGGACTTCAGCAGGTTGAATGCTATAAATTCCACCCCCAAGCTGTCATTGCCTTGAGGGGAACTGATCTGGAGATCAGCAGGCCCCACCTGGAGGTTCACAACTATATCCACTAGCCCAACCTGATCTCGTCAGAGCTCAGAACCTAAGCAGGGTTGGCTGTGGTTACTACTTGGATGAGAGGCCACCAAGGAAGATGGGCCACCAAGGAAGATGGCTGCTACGCAGAGGAAGGCAATGACAAACCCCCTCAAGTGGGTTGCCACAAGTCAGTTGCAACTTGATGGCTCACTTTACCTTACACTAGTGTAGATGAGGGTGATAGAAAACTCTGTTAAAATTTGGGGATGGAACACATGTGACCCTTTTACATCACTGTGCCAGAAATTGCCTGAAATGCATTCTTAAAGCAGCTGTGCGTGTATGATTTTTGAGACACAATAGTATTCTGTCTGCCAGGGTCGGATGGAGGCTGCAGGCAACAGACTGGGGAATTTTCTGACTCAGAAACCCTGTTGTTGGACGTAAGTGCTCAAGCTCTGTTTGAAGCATAACAGGCAGAAGATGCTGCTCTCCTGACGTGACAAGTAGAAAAAGATAGATTTCTAATATTGGACTGGCTGGTCTAGAGGCTTCATGCTGCCCGCTGGCCCCACTGGTGGACCTCCTGAGAGCACCTGATGTTTTTGGCCACTGTGTGACCCAGAGTGTTGGACTGGATGGGCCATTGGCCTAATCCAACATGGTTTTGCTTACGTTCTTATGCCTGGGGCAGTAATGCTCTGTATTTTTGGTGCTTGTGGGGGGCAACAGTGGGGGAGCTTCTAGTGTCCTGGCACCACTGGTGGACCTCCTGATGGCACCTGGTATTTTTGGCCACTGTGTGACACAGAGTGTTGGACTGGATGGGCCATTGGCCTGATCCAACATTGGCTTCGCTTATGTTCTTATGTTCAGGAGCTGTTTCTCCCTCTGCCTTTTCTTTCTCTGCTCGTGGACTGATAATTGGGGTCTCCTGGCTTGAGCCCAGAAAGTTCTTAGCTCAAGCCTCAGACCCATTGATGCTCTGATTGATCTAATACTTCCAGTTAGGGATGGGCATGAACCAGCTCACGAACTAAAGTTTGTGACAAATTTTGGCTGGTTCATGGTTTGTGAACTGAAGTTCACGGCAGGTCAACCGGCAAAGACTTTTCATGAACTTTCAAGCAGTTCATAGCAGTTCGTGCCGGATACATTTCCAGACAGACTGTTTCTGCTTAAACAAAATGTTTACCAGACTTCAAAGCAACAAGTGGGGTGAAATTATCCAGCCTTGGAAACACCAGTATGTTCCTTCTGTGTTTGATATGTGATTGAACCTGCACCTGACATTTCCCCAAAGCACTTTCCTGGGGGCATCTTTTTAAGGGGGGGGGCATAACTTGGACCCTCTAAGTCCAATCTGCACATATCTTGGAAAGCACATAGAAGAACATCAGGGGGAGGTCCCCTGTGAGTTTGATGTCTCTAACTTGCACAGGGTCTGTTCCATACACTCCTGAACCTGCACCTGCCAAAATGACCGCTTGTCATTTTCCCAGAAAGCACTTTCCTTGGGGCACCTTCTTTGGGGGCTGTAACTTGGACCCCGTAAACCCAGTCCTCACCACACTTGGAGGGTAGGTAGAGGAGAGTGAGCCGGAGATCCCCTTGTGAGTTTGGTGTCTCTAGCATGCCAGGGGGCATTTCTACCATGTCACAAACCTTTAAAAGGCAGCTAAATGTCTGTGATAGTCCATGGTTTGCGAACCAGGCACACCATGAACCACGAACCGAACCACATTTTCCTGGTTCGTGCCAGGTCTACTTCCAGTGGATGTTCATATGCCAAGGCCAGGCACCTTGTGGGTAAGAGAAATGTTCCAGTGCACATGACGTCTTTCAAGGCCGTACTCCTCTCTCCCAGGAAGAACACGATGACAAGGGTGAAGACTAGGCACTGGCCAGAAGACATGAAGACATGAAGCTGCCTTATACTGAATTAGGCTATTGGTCTATCAATGTCAGTATTGTCCACTTAGACTGGCAGCGGTTCCCCAGGTCTCCGGTGGAGGTTTTTTGCATAACCTCCTGCTACCTGGTCTTTTAATTGGAGAAGCTGAGGATTGAACCTGGACCTTCTGCATGCCAAATATGAAGGTAGTCCCTTTGTTCATGCTTCTATTCGCCTTGGTGGGCAAATTGGATTGGTGCTTGCGAACGATGTGGCTATAGGTCACCCTTCAAAAAATTTACAGCACAATCCTGAGTAAGTGCATTTGGAAGTAAATCCCATTGAGTTACTCCCTAGTAAGCATTCTTAGGACTGCAGCCGCAAAATGATATCTTCTACACCAGGCATAGTTTTGATGCATTTCCTTTAATTATCTTAGTGTGGTGGCAGCTTTTGAGTGCTCTTTCAAACAGACGAATCCCTCCGACATGCTCGGTGAGGTTCAGGCTAACCCTTTATGGATGACGGCAGTGGCTGTGATGGTGCCCCGACCGGCATGTCGGGATGAGTTTGCTGTGTCTTTGGAGTAGTCCGATGTTTTTGATAGACATGACAGCACAGCAAGACTGCTCTGCCAATTCTTCATTTATGATTCAGCATTACTTTTAGAAAGTCCAAAAAAGTGGGGCACAGTCACGTTCCAACTTGCAAAACAGAAGTTTGTTGATCATCATGCTGATGTTAAGTTTCAATTAAAACAGAGAGAGAGAGAGAAAGAGAGAGAGAGAATATCTGTTGCCAGAAGCTCTCCAGTTTGGTTTGTTTTTCTCTTTTGCTTCCACCCTGACACTGAGGCAACTCCTCTTTCGGAAGTCACAGGAGGGCAAGAAACAGACAAAAGACAGAGAACCAGACAAAGAAGCAGGAGTGAACCTCATTTCACTGAGGAGCTATAATATGTTCTTCTTGCCAGTGTCATGTTTGCATCTTGGAAGGGACTGCATGAAATAAGGCTTATGTGTACCCTCTCATTCTATCACACAACTAGACTATCCTGCGCCTGTGAACAGACCAGGAGAACAGAGTGACACAGAGAAAGTAGAGATTTGGGATACTTGGGAGAGTGTCCAGGTGTACAGATAAAGAATTAGTCTGTAAACTTAAAGACACCCCCTCACCTCCATTTGCTCAATGAGCACTGAGACTGCTCTCCAGAAAATGAAAAATCTTGTAGACAGTTAGTGTCAGTTAAAGCAGTGGCAGGCAATAGCAAACCTTCTCTGAATGTCTCTTGCCTTGAAAATCCTATGGTTGCTATAGGTTGGTTGTGACTTGATAGCACTTTCCAAAGAAAGCAAAGGAAAATGCATGTGAACGGCTGGCCTGATGGAGATCTACCCCACCAGCTTCTTGTATCCTGAACAGAAGGAACTGGACCCCATCTCTCCATCTCTAGGACGTTTGTAAACTTTTAAGGGCTCTGACCACTTTGAAGCTAGGAGTCCTCAGAGAAGGGCTATTACAACTGGCAAAAAACCCAAAAAACAAATAAGCCCCTCTTTTAACCCTCAATGTCTGGAGGCTAAAATTAATCACAGCTCTGCCAAAACATCCCATTGAAAGGACCGGGGAAGTGTGTTTTTGTTTTTGCCGAAGCATCCTCCTATCCTAATTTTCCACCTTAACCCCACTTTGGCAGATCTGTGATTAATTTTAGCCTCCAGACATCGAGGGTTAAAAGTGGGGGGGGGGGCAGGGGCGTAGAGTTTTGGAAATCCGGGGGGGGGGCTCCTTAGTGCGCGTGCAAAGTGTGCATGCTTGCTGGGACAATGTTCTCCCCCCCTCCAGGAAACCGCCCCGCCTACCTGGGCCCTTCCAAGGCCTGCCAGCCGCTGCTGCCTCTCTCTCGCCCACCCCTGCCACCCCTTCCCTCTCCAGCAGCGGCCGCTGGGCCTCGGAAGGACCCGGGGAGGCACGGCGGCAGGCACTCTGTTTTCCTGGGGGTGGCTGAGCCCCCCGGGAAATTTTGGGGGTGGCTCAAGCCCTCGAGCCCCCCCAGACTCTACGCCTATGTGTGGGGGGTATTTGGGGTGGGACATGCCCCATGTAAAACTCCTGGGGGAGAGATTGAAGGTATCCATAACTGCTTTCCTTTCCCCTACTACTTCTTCTGCACTGTCTCCTTTACTGAGTCACCATAGCCAATCACATAGCAGAGAAGATGACATCATAATACTCCTGGAGCTATCATAATGCCCCATTAATCAGATCTGGCCATTTAGTATTAGCACTGCCCTGACCTGGATGGGTCCAGGCTAAGCCGGGTCATGCATGGTTAGTGTCTGTGTGGGAGACCACCAAGGAAATCCTGTGTTGCTATGCAGAGGCAGGCAATGGCAAACCACTTCTGTTCATTCTTTCCTTTGAAAACCCCACACAGGCACCAGTAGTCAGCTGCAACTTTCCTCCACCACCAGCATTAGCCCTGAGTGTAAGTGAAACAGAATTTCTGTCACTGGAGAGGACAGCAGGAGATACCTACCTGTCCCTGTGTCACTCTATGTCTTCTCACATTGCTAAGGACAATGTGTAGCACAAGAAAACAGGGAATTTCATCTGGAAATTTCAATTTCATTCATGTCAGGGATGTGTCCCTTGTCTTTCTGCTCTCTGCTGCAAGGGTGATTTCATTGTCGTATTGTGCAGTAAGGCAACATGTCCCTACTTTATGGATACAGCAGGGTGCATGGTCCCACACAGCCAAAGCAAGAGGGCAGTGCCACTTCTCTTCCTGTGCTGTGCCATGGAGGAGCAGTGGGTAAGCACTTCCAGCCATCTTCTTGAGAGGTGATTGGAAAGTGTTCCCTTTTTGAAGGGTACAAAAGGTTTAGGGATGCCAGGTCTGGGTTGGAGGAATTATCTGCTGTACTGGCTCAGCTGGTCACCACGATTATCAGGCACTGGAAACTGGAAACGCAGTCCAAAATCAAGTGAAACAACAGAGCCAAAGGTCAGGAAGCCGGGAAATCAGTTGCAGGAGCAAGGAGAGAATGCTAAACAGCCAGGATCAGGTCTGAGCATGCACTGTTGTTTCCACACTGAGGCAGGTGAGCAGGGGTGTTTATGACTAGGTCCTCCCTTCCCTGGGAGTCAGTCTGCCAAGACTCACTGTCCCTCATGTTGCCTTTGCCAAAGCTGCAGTCTGGCACTCTTCCTTTGTTCTTGCACATCCAGCCGCTGGTGTGCCTTGCATCTGGGACACCCAGGAGAACTAGGTGGGGATTCTGGCCTCGGGGTGTCTCCCCCTGGGGGTGCTGGGCCAGGCTCTGGAACAGTCTCTCCCTCTGGTTGCACTTCCTGTGCCGCTGCTGGGGCCTCTTCTCCCTCAGGTGCTGTTAAGGGTTCCTCTGCTGGGCTGACTCCAGAGGAGGCTGGGTTTCTCCATGCTTCTTCCTCCTCTGAGGAGTAGTCAGCCTCAGCAGAGCCAGTACCCACAACACCTGGAGACTTTGGGGGTGGATTGGGAGAGGGAGGGGTTTGGGGAGGGGAGGGTCTCAGCATGGTACAATGCCATAGAGTCCACCTTCCAAAGCAGCCATTTTCTCCAGGGGATCTGATCTCTGTCAGCTGGAGATCAGTTGTAAAAGCGGGAGATCTCCAGGCCCCATCTGGAGGCTGGCATCCCTAATAAAGGTTGCATAAAATGACCTCCCCTGTACATTAAGCCCCTACCCTTTTCTTCCTGCTGTTAGTCAATACCATTACACAGGGACTATCATGGGGGGAGGAGGGGAGGCCACTTGGCCCGGGACTCACTTGCATGGAGGGCCTCAAATTTAGAGGTTTGACATTATTTCCAAATGAGGGTATACATATGGTATCAGAGATACCACAATGGTTGTAACCCTGTTTTGGCATTTCTTCATGTTTTTAATATAATATATAATATAGGGTTGCCAGCTCTGGATGGGGAAATACCTGGAGATTTCGGGGGTGGAGTTTAGGGAAAGCAGGGTTTGTGGAAGGGAGGGGCCTCAGCATCGTACAATTCCATAGAGTCCACCCTCCAAAGCAGCCATTTTCTCCAGGGGAACTGATCTCTGTCATCCAGAGATCAGTTATAACAGCAGGAGATCCGCAGGCCCCACCTGGAGGTTGACAACAGGAACTGTTAGCCTCTGAAAATGGAAGTGGCCCAAACCTGCCTCAGCCTTTGAGAGGCCCTTTCATTACTTTTCCTTTTCTTTCTTTTTACATTTGATTCTCCACTCCTCCACTTGCAGCTGCTGGATGACCTCGGGCAAGCCATAGTTCCGTCAGATCTGTCCTTAAAAAGAGCAGTTTCTGTCAGAGCTTTCTCAGCTCCACCTACCTCAAAGGTTGTCTTTGGGGAGGGGAAGGGAAAGGAGTTTGTAAGCCGCTCTGAGACTCCGAGTGAAGGGCGGGGTATAAATCTAATCTCCTCCTCCTCCTCCTCCTCCTCTTCCTCTTCTTCTTCCTCTTCCTCCTTTTTAAGTATTGAGCAGGAGGCGATGAATCAAACAAACAGGCTTTTATTCAAACACATTGCTTCAGCTCAAAGACAGCTCTATGAGAGCGGCACCTTAATTTATACTGTTTCCAACTCATAACTTCAAACAATGTAACTATGTACAAACAATCCTATTGGACCTAAGCGAGGCTCAGCAATTGGTTACCTAGAGTGGCTTAAGGACCAATGAGAGTCTTTATTTGTTAGCCAATCAGAAAAGGACCTTTTGCATCCCAAAGTCTCTGCAAGCTGTGGCTGTAAAATAATAAGAATACAACACTCCTCCTCTTCTTCCTCTTGTCCCTTGTTCCAGCCAGGCCTGTCAAATAGGGCATTCCAGCTTTGTGTGCAGTTTTAGGCCATGTCCTCAACCCTCCCCCCCCTTTTAAGTAGCCCTTAGCTGTTGTACTGCATGAGGCCCAGGGGCGGTGAATTTGACAGGCATCACAAACCATGGATTTTTTTAAAAAGACTTTTTGGCTGAACTGAGTGCATTTCTGTTGCTTTCAGCAGCACGGAGATCGGGAAAAGGGTGATGCCGTGCGAACCATCTATGCACGTCTCTCTTAAAAATATCACTTGGCTCTAAAATCAGTTGTGAAACTAATGCTCAGGGTGTGTATATGTCTGTGTGTGGGCATACACACCTTGGGAGATAAGATGTGATAGCTGCAAACAGGGTTACAAACTAGACGATGTCTGACTTCGCTGTTACATAATTTGTACATATCAACTCTCTGAAACAACCCTGCTGATATGTGGATTCTGTGATGTCAGGTTGAGTTTGCTGCTTTATCGCTCAGATCACTGCTCTGCTGGCTTTAAAAATCCCAGGTCTTACACCCGGCAGGCAGGAGCAAAACAGTTGTTGATCGGCGAGCTGCACGCTCTGCAGCAAGTCTAGCAGTCTTTTTGCCTGTGGGTCTTACTTAGAGACGAAGGAACGTCAGCCATTTTCAAACAGCAGTTGGGTTTTGCGATGCCTTCTTGGAAAAACAGAGCCATCCCTCATCGCTGATGATCAGGTTTAGGTTTCCAGGACCTTGCCTTCTTGATTTCCTGAGCTGTCTGCAAGAAAGGGCCCAAATCACATGGGGTCTTGCAGCAGGAAGAAGAGTAGCTGTTAGGTCCAGGGCTTTTTTTTTCTGGGGGGGATGCGCCGGAATGGTGTTCCGGAGCCTCTTTGTCAAAGTTCTTTTAAAAATGTTCAAAAGTTAATGAGTTTTCAGTGTACAGATTGAAAACTTCATTTCCCTCGTGAGAGTTCCGGCACCCCCTCCCCCAAAAGACCTGTTTACATCCTTATAGAATGGCACCATTGGGCATGGTATAAAATTGGGCTCGCTGGTTACCCAGAGCCAGCAGATGGGATGTTAGACTGGGGGGGGGGGGGGCTAGATTAAAAATACCTGCTTGTGTTCATGTTCACTCAGGACACTGTCTCTCAGCTTTACGGATACTCTCAGGATTGTTTTGAGGGATAACCTGATAGACACCATCCTGGGCTTTTGTGAGGAAAGGCAGGCTATGTGGAGGTATTTTTTATTATTTAAAATATTTTAAAGCTGTCTTTTCAACCAGTTTAGGGCCCCCACGGTGACAAATAATTAGGGTTACCAGCTTTGGGTTGGGAAATACCTGGAGATTTTGGGGTGGAGCCTGAGAAGGGTGGGGTTTGGGGAGGGAAGGGAAGGGAAGGGACTTCAGTGGGGGGTAATGCCATGGAGTCCACTGTCTGAAGCAGCCATTTTCTCGGGGGGAACTGATCTCTGTCTCGTGGTTGTAATACTAGGAGATCTCCAGCCACCACCTGGAGGCTGGCAACCCTACAGATGATTCAAGTTAAAAATACATTCACATGTGTGTGTTTGTGTAGAAAAACAAAATGAAGCAAAACACATAAATACATGTAGTGATGCATGTACTAGAAGGAGGGTTGGTGGGAGCCAGTAGAGCTGAGCTGGGTAAAGCTGGGGAGGGGCTGTGGCTCAATGGAAGAGCATCTGCTTTGCAAGCAGAAGTTCCCAGCGGCAGTCTGGCATCCCAGGTTCAATCTCTGGCCTCTCCAGTTAAAAGGTCCAGGCCGTAGGGGATGGGGAAGATCTCAGCCTGAGACCCTGGAGAGCCACTGCCAGTCTGCGTAGACAGCCAGTCTTCCCTCTAAGCTGAGTTAGTGTGAGCTAGCTCACCGTTTTTTTAGCCTCTGGCTCACACATTTTGGTCTTCGCTCAGGAAGGAGGGCTCCAGAGCAAACTAATTTCTGCAGGAGCCAAATTGCTTACTTACAACTTTAATGCCAGCAGCTCACAAAGCAGCATTTTTGCTCACAAGACTCCACAGCTAAGAGGAGCATCGGGCAGTACTGACCTTGAGGGAGCATTGGTGGACCGATGGTCCGATTCAGTATAAAGGAGCTTCCTGTGTCTCCTGCTGCACAGCATTTTGCCTCAGGTAGACACTGAATGACCTGATGTGGATTCCAGGAAGATGCGAGGCTATATTCTCAGTAAAATCGGGCAAATGTATTCTGTAGTTTCATGGAGAAGCCGCACATTTGGCTAAGTCAGTGTGCATTATGTAAGGTGGCAGAAATGCGTGGCCTGAGATTGTTTATACCATATTTATATCTGCCTGTATCCGTTACCTTTACCGGAACTGCTTCAGCTTTGCCTTGATGTAAACATGAAAGACGTTCATCCTGCCGGATGGAAATGAGCCTGACATGGCAAATAGTGTTCAAAGCAGCGTAGGCACTCTGTATTACTTACTAGGTATGCTAATGCTGCTATAAATATCCCTGCATAGGTAGACTGTGGAACAGTGCATCCTCCGACATTTGCATTATCAGAATAGCTGGGGTGGTTATTCCAAGCGCTTCATGTAATGAGTGCAAGGGCACGCCGTGTTCCACAACACTGTCATCCCAACTTGATTTTCCCCACATCATGTTTATGTGACTCTCAGCTGGTTTGCAAATACAGCACTTTTAAATGCAGTTAATCCCTCTGCATTTTGTCCGCAGGTATTAGATACTGTGTATGTCAAAGAAGGGGCGGGGGGGGGGGAGCAAGGCATTTGCACAGGGTTCCAGTGGTACAGAAGCCACTTCCTCATATTGTGATTCCACATTGCTGCAGTTTGCATGTGCAGGGATCATTTCATAGAAAAAGAGGTGCAGGAGCTCATTAGCATAACTCATTTGCATATCTCATTTGCATATGCCACACCCCCTAACATACCGAAAGTGTGTCAGAAGGCAACACCCACCCCTCAGGCTTCACTCCACAGGGGAGTGAAACTGACCTGCTCTTCCTCCATTCCCTTCCTTATCCAATACTTTGTGCAATAAAAATAAGCGTAAAGAACACACCCTCATTCTCATGTGCCCGCCCCCTGGGCTCCTCACTCCCGGAGCTGCGCTCTTGTGCGCTCCCACTCCAACGGACCCCTGTGCATGTGAATATCAAAACAGTGGAGGGGTCAAGTCATGGCAGTGCCATAGGGTGGACGGGGTAGACGTCTTTTGCTCAGCAAGCTCCCCTCCTCCCCCAACAGATGGCTCTAGCTGGAGGGGAATGAGCTCCATCACGGTTCATCTCTAATGATATACTTCCACTTACTTCTCCCCCGTGCATTCTGGGAATTTGAGATCCCACAATGGCTTGGGGTTAATGATGAAAGGGAGGGACGCTAATATCCAGGGTCTAGAACAGGGGTGTCGAACTCATTTGTTATGAGGGCCGGGCCATGTGTGTCATAAAATGTAATGCCAGATAGCGGAGATATAAACTTTATAAAGAACACAAACACAAAGTTTTTTTAAACTTTAAATAGAACTTGCATCTCTCCTGTGTGACTGAGAGAGACTGGAAAAGCAAACTGTGACGTGGCGGCGGCGGCAGAACTGGAAAAGGAACCTGGAAACAGCCAGGTCCTTGAGGGCCGGAATGGGACCCTCCAAAGGCCTGATCCGGCCCTCAGGCCGCATGCTCGTCCCCTGTGGTTTAGAATTGCCTAACTGTATTGCTCCCAGCTGTGCGGCTATTTCTCTCACCTAACTGAGGAAGGACACGGATGACCCACGTGACTGGGCCCTGCTCATGTGGTTCAGTGTCCACATGCATGCCACAGTGGCATGCGGAGAAGCTCCCATGCCACTGTATGTGAACGAAGACTAATCTTTATGACAGAAGAAGAAGAGGAAGAGATTGGATTTATACCCTGCCCTTCACTACCCAGAGGAGTCTCAGAGTGGCTTACAATCTCTTCCCCTTCCTCTCCCCACAACAGACACCCTGTGAGGTAGGTGGGGCTGAGAGAGAACTGCCCTTGAGAAAACAGCTCTGAAAGAACTTATGACTGACTCAAGGTCACACCAGCAGCTGCATGTGGAGGAGTGGGGAATCAAACCTGGTTCTCCCAGATTAGAGTCCATGCTCTTAACCACTACACCAAACTGGCCCTCAAAAGCTAGGGGGCTGAAGAAATGAACCGTCTGTTTGAGAGTCTAGTTTATACTATGTCAGCAATAGCAGTTTATACTGACATAACTGGGAAACTGAAACTATGCTGCACACATCAGTCAATGCAACAGAGCACTCGGTGGATAAAGTTCCAAGGGTTAAGTTATTTGACCAAGGGAGCCCAGCATAGTTTGGTTTTTTTGCCCTAGAAGCCGGAGGTGTCCTGCTTCCCCAGTCTGCCCTTTTAATCATCTACAGTTTTGGTTTCAGATCTGTCTCGAGAGCTTTACCTGATATTGCTGTCCATTTCCGCTCAGCGTGGTCTTTGAACACATCATTTCTCAAACCCATCTGGCTTTTCAATCTCTCTGTTTCCGGCTAACTCTCTTGACCGGCAAGTCGGCTCCTCTCTGTGATCCATCACTTTATCGAAGGGTCAGTCTTCAAAACAATTTGGTCTGGAGTTGCTACAGATTTCAGTAGGAACGTTCTCAGAATAAATGGGTCGGTTCACAAAGTGCCCACCTGCTTATATAAAATCTCCACATGGATACGTCTGTGACGTGCCAGAAGTCTCAAAATGAGGATTCTGAATCTGGCAGTCAATCCCAGATGCCTTATTCTCTGAGCCATGGTGACTTGCTAGAAAAGGGCACTTTTGGCCCACTCTCTCTGATGGCTCAGCACTACCATTGTAAATGGCTGGAGGCTGGTGTTACAGCTCGCCGTTTTAGCAGAACAGATGTCACATTGTGCCATTAGGCTTCACCCACATTCTCCAAATCTGGCTCAGCTCCACAGTCTAAATCAGCAGTTCATCACCTTTGGAAGACAAGTGTTTTTCTCCACCTACCTGCCACCACTTACTACCTGGGCTACCTGGACCCTCACCTACTGATGGATTTCCTTCCTTGACTGCTCGCTTAAAATGTCTCCAGACTTCTAGCTCCTAAGATTCCCATCTGTGCATTAGAACTGGAAGTCTAAGAGCATATCTTCCATGAAGTTGTTTTATTTCTTTAGATGACTGATTCCTCGCCTCTCCCGAATCAGGTGACTATAAATTTAGCTATTGAAACACTGCCTACAGATCGTAGGCTTGTGAAAGACTGTCTTTCGCAAATTGGTTGCGGTTTCTGAGCCCCAAATAGACAAGCGGTCTTTATTCTTATAGATGTGGCTTATGAATGGTGATCGGCCCTTTCCTCCTCTGAGTACCGAGCTGCTTTAAGATTCCTGGTGGTTGAGAAAAAGGAACAAGCCATGGTCCCAGTTGTGGTGAAACTGGGTCTCACCACATCAGATGCTAGTGAAAAAAACCAGGATGGAGAAAGGGAGGCATTCAGATTTTGCCCTCCTGCTGTGTGGAGAATAGGGCTGGTGTCTCAGCACCATAGTTCAGCATACAATGACATTGTCTTTTGATCCAGCACTTCTTCCTTTTTAAAAATCTTGATCACTGCCCTTGGAAGGGTTAACGGAGATATTGGGACAGTTAGCGGCTTCATTCCCTCCCATCTTGAAAATAGTAGGCAATGGTCACAGTCAGACAGCACTTTAGATTTGACCCAGGCACGAGTGTCTGATGGATTTAGAGGGAATGTCCAGACAGCTACATCTGGGAAATGTGCTGCTTCCATGATCAGCCTGTTGATCTCCGCCAGAGAACTGTACTTTAAAGATACCACTGAAAGTCTGGTCTAAAGCTTGCCAATGGGCCAATGGAGGACTTCCCCCCGTCTGGTCATTCCAGCACAATCAGCCTGACTCCAGAGCATCCCGAATGGCTGCCATTTAAAAAAAAAATCTTAGCGATTTGCACATAAATGCATAAACATGTGACGCCGCAGAGCTCCGCTCAAATGTTCCAGACACTTTCATGTTTCTGAGGGGCCCGTGAAATTTATGAACTTTGTTAACTGAAATGGAACCTAGAGGATGGTACTTGCACCATTCAAGTCTGTGCATGTGCAGGAAAACAAGTACACAGTGAGGCACATACGTGCATGCACATTTTTTTTTTAAAAAAAACCTGACCGCACAGCTCCTTCAGGTGGATGCCGTCTAGACAATCCACCGCAGAGTCCACGTGTGGTAAGGGATTCACGGGGGAGTTGTCTGGTCATGCAATACCAGAATAAAAAAAAAGATTGGGATCAAATCAGAGCTGGGCCAATGGCTCGATTAGCTGCTCATCTGAACGCACCCAATATCTCCATAATAATTCCCCAGTTATCTGAGCACATCTGTGAACACATCTATCAGGAGCCAACACCCAATCTCCGCTCCACCCCGCCCCGGTGGCCAGAGCCATGGCCCAGATTCACCCATGTGAGGAAAGCCAAGACAGGGAAGCGGTTGGGACCCAGCCAGATCACTCTGACACAGCCGAGGAGCCGGGCAGAGGCATGGAGGGGCGTGGTCAAAGGGCAAGGCAGAGCTCAGACTGGGGGAAGGCCAGGATGGGAGAGGCTAGGGGGCAGCCCTGAGAAGCAATGGGAAAGAGCAGGGCCAGGAACAAGCAGCAGGAGAAGGGGGCAGGAAAGGCTTCCCTTTCCTTTTATAGTCTGTGGAAGAAGATTAGAGACAGATGGGCCAGGTGGAGGGGCATCCGGGGAATCCTATAACTAACGAACACAGGCAAAAAGTGGTCTCTTTGCAGTCCTTTGAAGGTGTGTAGACCCTATCTGTGGTACTTGGTGACATTTTACCAGGCAGAAAGACTCCAAGTGCCTTGTCCTTCTAGGGAAAAAAAACCATTTCTTTCTATGATATCAGCCATTGGACTGATCTTTCCCCACTCCCCTTTACCCTACTTGCATGTTTTAGATGCCCAAGTTGAAAATGGCAAGCTGACCCATTCTGCAGATTTCAAAGCATGGCTTCGTCAGTCTGTGCAGCCAGCTGTGCGCAATGTGTTATATTTTGGGGGTAATGGGCCTTATGGTCTTATCAACAGGACAGCGACATCCTATTATGCAAAAAACCTCTGTCCCATTGCACACATTTCAATACCCCTCCATCCATTCAGTGACATCTTGTTTATAGATTGCAACACAACTAGTGTATATCAGTTGGTGACCTTTGTAACAGCCACCCGGGAAGATTAATATTGGTGATGGAATGCAAGGATAATTATTCTTGTTGTCATTAATTATTTTACGCCAGCAGATATATGGAGTGGGGTGGGCTCTTAGATGTACGTAACAAAGGATTGAATGTTATAGCCTCAGGCTGAGCATTTTATAATTACACGGACAATTAAAATGTCTCTGCCTTCTTAGTTGCCTCTTGTGGGTAATGGAGTGCGATTAAGTGGGTGATTCCAAAAAGTGAGGTTTTGGGGGAAGTTCCGCTTTACTGCAGGTGCGAGGAGCATTTGGGATATTTTAAGGGATTAATTTATTACATGCTTGACAAGTCTCTGGATGACGTTTGGCGTCCCCCCTCCCCATCTCTGCCGATTATACATAAACTGAAATGTAATCCTCCCACTTTCATGCCTCAACATTTATTCCAAAAGCTATAACGTGTAGTGATGGGCTACATGTAAGTTCCCCCAGTGGTACAATTAGCAGCTGCCTGGTGCAGTTTCAGGTCAGGAAAATTCGGGGGCGGGAAGAGAGGTTGAAGTCCAGTCTCTCCAGGCACCATGGGCCTGATTCAAATTGGCTCCCTTATACCTGAGAATTGTACATTTCATTAGGAATTCCCAGTCCATGTCCATTTGACAGGACCCGGGGTGGACCTGGGGATGAACCAGAGAACAATGTATCACTAGGGAGTTCTGGGTCTGGCGGTAAAGCTGTTTTGATTTGCTAGATGTACCGTTATATGCTAAGGCAGAGAAAGGGATAAGTACAGTCCAAATATCCTCAGATCTGTTCTGCTCCTGCATGTACCCGGTGCCCAGATCATGGCATTTGGACTTTCCTGTGCCACAGAGCCCGTAAGGTGGCCCACTGCTTCAGGGAGGCAAAAGTAAATAAATAACGTTTTCTTTACCAGACTATGAAATTAACCACCTTTGTGAGGGTTAGAAAACCCACTGATTAGAAAAGAGCAAGAATCCAGGAGTACCTTAAAAACTAAAAAAAAATAATTGTGACGGGTGTGAGCTTTCATAAGTCATTTCATAAGATACCTGTCATCTGAAGAAGTGAGCAGTGACTCACAACAGCCAATGCCCTGCCACAAATTGTGTCAGTCTTTTAAGATGCTACTGGATTCTTGCTCTTTTCTTTTGCTTCAGAAAGACTAACACGGTTACCCACCTTGATCTATCTCCACTGGTTTAAAAGTGTCTTTGTTAAGGTTAGCGGGCTGAAACTGTGCAAGATGGTGCCCACATGCAACCTCTGAAAGCAGCAAACTTGCACATTTAATTATATATTTGATGGATATGCCGCCTTTCGCTGTGAGATGTTCTTAAGGCTGCTAACAACTATTAAAACATTAAACATTTCAGTTTAAAACATCTTTCCTAGTATATAAAGCTGTTTTCAAGATTCCATGGGGCGCCGAAATCAGTTTCATTTCCCACCTCACGTATGTAAATATGGTCTCTGTTTATCTGTAGTTCTGTCAGAGCTGTCATGCTGCAGATCAGTCAGTTTAGGTGAACTAAACTTGGGGGATGAAGCATGGGTAAACCCCAGTGCATGTGCACAGTCCATGCTCCTACAAAGTGCATTTGTCTTCTTTTGGTAACATTATTTATTTTCTTGCTAGCAATATTAAATATTTGAATTGGATAAAAAAATCCAAACAAAATTTCCAGTTCAGATTTTCCCCAGAAAACCCTCACCACTGGATATGAATGTGATCTCACATGTGTTTGTTTATCAGAAGTTGCAAGTGGGGTTGGGGGGAGGAGCCATGTGGTCTTTTTAACACCTAGCTTCATCCAGAGTAAACCAGTCTCTTTGATGGACGGTTCGACCTTTGTATAACTATAAATACTCTAATTCAACCAAATTTGGGAATATGCAGGAAGACCTTGAGAGAGATTTTCAAGGAGGGAGGATTAAAAATATACAGAGTATTTGCTTGGCTGAATAGTGTTTTCTTTAATTCTTTTTTTTTAAAAAAACCTCTGAAAAGAAAAAAAAGAAAAAAGGAGGGGAGAATTAGGGCTTTTTCCCACTCACATTGTGCCGGCATTCTGCCTCCGTTTGTCCCGGCGCTGGGTGTCAATTTCACACCCTTTGCTGTGGCGCGTGTGTTAATACGGGGCTTCGCGCCATTTTCTCCACACCTTCGGTAAACCTAAAAAAAAAGGTTTACCGAAGGCGCGGAGAAAATGACGCGAAGTCCCGTATTAACACACGCTCTGCAGCAAAGGGTGTGAAATTGACACCCAGCGCCGGGACAAACGGAGGCAGAACGCCGGCACAATGTGAGTGGGAAAAAGCCCTTAGTCAGGCAGGTGCCTGCTCTGACCTTTGTGACAGATTACGCCGTTTCTTCTTCATTCCAGAGGGGAAATGGTCTTCCAGTTCTATTAAAAAGGTGAAAGTTGATACATTCACAATTTCTAGTCGCACCTACATTGTGCTTCTTTTGCTACATGAAGACAAGATCTTTGAAAAAGGAAATGACCTGGCTGTTTAGAGCAACAGATCCACTGCTTGCCGAGACTCCGATGTGGTAAGAATATTGTACCTAGCAAATTGAAGGTAAATTAGAAATTTTACTAACTACTTCTGCTCAGACCTTTCTTTTCAAAGGGATCTGAATGGAGACAGCTGGTAAGATTTCTCCCTTTTCTTCAGTTTGACCACCTGAATATGAAAGAGAAGGTAGATAGGTTTGCCTTATCTATCAGCTGAAAATAATGTAATCTCTCTCTGTATGATAGTCAAACTAGCTGAGATGTTGGGAGATCTATAAGTGACGGTAAAGCTGCCTTGAACCAAGAGGAATGGCCAAAGTAGACAGAAAGTGCACAAGATATAGAACTGAGTTGTTGCTTATGGCCAAATTTTGGGTGTTTTTCTTTGGTCAGTGTTGAATTTTAAGAAGCTCTTTGACAGCCACAAAAGATGGCAGATGGCATTCCGTCACTGAAGATATGTCCCCACAGAAAGATGTGAGAGTAGTGTTGGCACAGCTATGATAAGAGTACCATGATAAATTACAGGAATCATCCCTGGATGGTGCCGTGGTTTATGATCTACCGACTGACTTTTCTGTAGACAGTTCTTGAAAGTATCTTTTGAAATCTAAGGGTTGTTAAAAACAACAGCGCTCACCCAAACAAAATGTTCTAATTTTTCATGGGTGACACTGCAGTTATTGTTGATATAAGTGTGAGTCATTTTTCTAAATGAGGAAGAATGGACATTTCTTCTCAGATCTATTGTGAATGTTAGTTAAAGGCCTCAGGGGGTCAATGGTAGATAATACTGGGTCTACTTGAGCCCCTGTCAGTTTACAGTATCCTAGAATGGGCTATGAAAATAGAATCAACCCCAACCTGTAGATAAACTACTAATCTAATGTCAAAGCTTAGCAGTCATGCATTACTAAAGGGAGGAAGAAGCAACTGGCTTATTCTGCATCTAGCATTTGCTCCACTGTCTTTCTAAACCCATGTTGGAACAGAAACTTCGCTCTAGATTGCACGCCACTTTCACTTTCTTTGATATGCGGATTTTATGGTAGTCTCCACACTGCATGCCGGTTTCACTTCCTTTGAACTCTCGGTTTTACTATACCGTTTGCATAGATTTATGGCCGTTCGGGGGTGACTCTGCAGTCAGTACAGCATTGGCCCCGGGGGTATTTGAATGTGGCTTTGAGCCGCATCTTTTTCTTTTCCAGTGTGGGTTTGGTAAAACAACAGAGTGAATGCTAGATGCAGAATAGGCCACTGTCTATTTCTCTCCCCTTCCCCACAATTCTTCACATGTTCCCAACTTGCATCTAAAACTGGGAGGGGAGGGGGAACCTTACATTTTCAGTTTCATGTTTCTTCCAATAATGACAAGTATTTTCCGGTTATGAATATATGCAAGATGTTGCTACATCCACACGTCTTTTTGTCCCATTACCACCAAACTATGTTAAATTAATTTGCCTAGTTGTTATACAGGCAAGCCCTACTGGGCCATCAATATAAAAAAGCCTTGCAAATTGTTCCAGTTCACAGGTGCAGCTTCTTGACAGATGGATACTCTAGTTATGCATGTACAACAGCAACATGCTACTTCCTGCTAGCCATTAATATGCAGATGTTCTTTGCCTTTGAGAATCTTGATAAAATACTCCTTCATAATGGGGCTGAGAAGTGCGCAACAAGAGGGTCTGGCTCTTGCTACAGCAAATCATTAAGCTCTTTACAGTTAGGACATGAACATAATGCTTTCTGTCGGTGTTTAGGGCATGTAGCAGTATAACACCCACTTCCAATTATCCAAAGTTAAGATGATTGCTCTTTCCCCCCGCTTCCTAGGAGTAAACTCCTCCTTCGCACCTTAGCCACATCAGCACCTGGGCTCATTTCATAGCAGGAGCTCCTTTGCATATTAGGCCACACACCCCTAATGTAGCCAATCCTCCAAGAGCTTACAGAGCTGTTCTTACAGGGGCTACTGTAAGCTCTTGGAGGATTGGCTTCATCAGGGGTGTGTAGCCTAATATGCAAAGGAGCTCCTGCTACGAAATGAGCCCTGATCAGCACCAACATTTTATTGTTTTCTCCCAGAACTTCAAAGCATGGTTTCACATCATGGTTAGATGTGAATCCTAATTCATGTTACCTTCAGTTAACATTAATTAACTGCTGCTCCTACTATATAACATAACAATTCAGATTGCAACACTAGTTTCTTTGGGGTCATTTCAACCCCCAATTCCAAATGTGGTATAAAGCCCCCAAACCAACAAATGTCTATGGATATAAGTTAAGGAGAGAAACTTTAGTTTTCAGTTTACTCCACCTTCCTAAATAAAATGAAGACAATAGGTGTTGGTCCATCTATTTATACATGGGGACAGTGCCAATATCATTTTTTCCCCAGTATTGGTTGGGGTCATTTGAACCCCAATTATGATTGTGCATAGTACTTTCATATTCAAACCAAGTCTATTTACCCTTTTGAGAAAACTCAGACTTAAAAAAAGAAAGGCAGTGGGGAGGGAAGAGAGGGACTTCAGGGCACTGCATTTCATTGGGAAGAAAGCATAACAGGAGTTTGGTGTAGAAAGCTTTAGATAGGTAAACCAATTTTTCCCATGGTTTCTGGGGGCCAAAATATTTCCAGTGTCTTGGAGGGTTAAAAAAAAAACTGGGTAAAGAATATTATGTATGCATTAAAGGCTTATACACAAGAAGTATTAAAAAGCCTGCAGCATGTCCATGGTTGAATTTATGTTGCATTGTGGATCCTCATCAGAAGTTACTTCCAGTGTTTAACTCTGGGGTGCCATAGCTAAAACAAAGCCCAGTATATGATCTTGTGTATTGTAAATGCAAGAACTATCTGGTATGCTGGGTGTTATCAGCAGAGTCTTCTGTCCTTCCATTTAAATAACCACATGCTGTGCACTGAATGGAAAGTTTAAGCTACTGGAATTTCTACATAGTACACTGAAATCGGAATGCACTGTGAAAGCTTTTCTTTCCCCCATACTGTAAATCTCTATAACACAAAATATAGCAAAGAAGTCAATGCCAAACTGTTTTACTAAAGTAAGGATATACAGTTTTCTGAATTCCAGAGTAGCCATAACTTAACAGTGTTATATAAATATACTCAAACATAAATATTTCAAACAGAATGAAGTATTGCCAGGGAATGCAGGTACTAGGGATGGGCATGAACCAGGAAAATGCGGTTTAGTTCATAGCCAAACCACGAATCTAATCAAACCAGGAGGTCTATTTGCAAACCGAACTGGTTCGTGGACTGTGGCCCTGGAAATCCCCTTGAAAGGGACTGCAGTCCCTTTAAATTGTGTTTGCAGAAAACCTGAAAAACTGCTGAGTGACAGGGAGCAGCTTGATCCCCAGTGCCCAGCTGTTTTGGGCTGTCTTCTGTAGTCCTTTTAAACTTTAAAGGGACTGCATAAGACAGACAGAAATACAGCTGTTTTGGTCTGTCTTCTGCAGTCCTTTTAAAGTTTAAAGGGACTGCGCAAGACAGTGTGAAATTGCTGGATAGTGGGGAGCACCTCCCCACTGCTCAGCTGTTTTTGTGGCTTTCATGGGGAACTGAAAGCAGGGGTTAAAAGGGATTCAGAGTCCCTTTAAACCCATTTTCTGCTGCATCCATGAACCACCATGAGCTGCCATGAACTGCTTTAAAGATCTGTGGAAGTTTGTGACAGTAGACCCATCACAAACTTCTGTCTACGAACCATGAACAGGGCAAAATTCGTGATAAATTTTGCTTCATGGTTCAGTTTGTGTATTTGAACAAATTCCCTATGTTTGTGTATTTGAATCCTAATTAAAGCATTGCCTCTTTTTAAAAGAAAAAAAATCAACTTTAATATGCTGTGTTTTCACTAAGTGATTATCATTGTAGGTCTGCCCATGGCTAGGCATTCGTAAACAAAAATCTGCAGAAGGCAGTATGTTAAGTAAAGATATTTATCTGTTTTGTAATGGATGCCAGTGTGAATTTTGTGTCTTATCCCATCCTTCTAGAAAAACAGTAAGAAACAATAGGACACTTAACATTGTCATCCTACACAGAGTTACACCTTTCTAAAGTTCAGCGCGTCATCAGTGACTTGCCGTCTCTACTAAAAATCTTAATAAAAAGTGTATTTTTTTTTTTAAAAAAAGAGATGGTGTGGAAGTGTGTGACTGGATGTTTAATTGTCCAGCAGATCTGGCTGTGCGTCTGCTGATCCTATGTGTTTTAAACCCTGAGCGCTTTTAAATTTGTAATTTATGTATTTAATTTTTTTTTAAATTATTTATTTATTCATTTATTTATTTATTTGATTTGTAGACCACCCTCCCCTACACATAGGGCTCGGGGCGGTGAACAACATTTCAGTAAAACACATTTACAAAACAGAATTTAAAATAGTTAAAGCAATAGGCAATTCTGTAACCATTTCTGATGGTGTTTAATGGACCAAATTGTGTCCTTCCCCCATGGGTAGGAGGAGAGAAGGAAAAGGCCAGGCTTCATGCCGACCGTTGTTGTTCTCAACCATAGGCCTGGCGGAACACCTCTGTTTTCCAGGGCCTGCGGAACTGCTCACCCTGTGGGTGTCACTTGGCAGAGAGTTACACCAGGCCAGTGCCAGGGCTGAAAAGGTTGAGGACAGCTGAATGTCTTTAAGGCAGGGATTATTTTGTTAATTGGACTATTATATTGTATATCTTTACCACTTTGTTGCCACAATGTTCTCCGCTTTGAGTCTCGGGAGATAAGGCGGGATAGAATTGTTTTAAATTAATAAATACTATAGAACATGTTTTCCCCTCCCATGTTCTCCAGCTCCCGTGCCACACAAAACCGAGAACTACTCATGGTTGCTTTGAGAACACTGTGGGAAGCAGCATCACGAGTGGGAATGCCCAAGAAACGGCAGACCCTCCTTGAGCAAGAAGTGCCTTCAGCTTGCCCAAGGTCACCTTTGGATTCAAGCCCTGCTTTCTTTTTATCTTTTACAAAAGTTTGCCTTTGTAGGGTGCCCTGGATCTGGGTTGGCAGCTTTGGTTTCCTGTTCTCTAGTGCCATGAGGGCTATGTACCCTACTCTGTACTGTATGGCAATAGAATTAGAAACGCATTTGGTATTTCCTACTATCCTCACTGTAGCCCTTGAGAGTTCTCCACTTCTTATAAGTAAGTGTGTTTGAAGGCATATACACCGACAGACCTGGGCAAGGGGAAGGCCCTTTCAGGGCTCCTCCTGATCTTCATAGCGATGGTTGAAAGATACTGGTAGGTACAAGGTTCAGTATAAAAGATTTCTTTTGCTTCAGCTGTATCTGTTATATAAAGGGAAGGTATCACTTGTCAGTGCTCAACTGTATGTGACAATCTGAGCGAACACAAAAACATCCTTTTTTGTTTTGAAGTTGGGGAAAGGGGCCTTAAATTCTGCAGGTACTAAGCATGGTGCTGAAGATGGAAGGATGAGCGACGTGAATGGAAAGTGAAAGGGTATTGCACTTTAGAGGGGGAAAAAGGCTTTCTGCTACAGATGAACTTGGCAGGAGGCACCTCTCCAAATCCCGTACGAGATGCATTTTCCTCTTAAACAAGAGCATAAATGCTGAATAAAATATACTGTGTCTGAAGATGAAGGAATATAAAAATACTTAGTTTAAACTTGTTTCAATTTGATGAAACCTGCAGCCTGTATTTGGAACTGTTTCAAAGGCATTTCGTTTTGCCCCAAGGTTATGGCTCATCTGACAGGCATAAGAAATATACCGAGGGGTGAAAGGTTCCTCACTGATGTATAGACCGCAAGGCTTTTAACTTGGTGAGTTATGGACAGTTCAGCCTGTTCGGGGTATGTGTAGCTCTGGCCTTCTTTAAAGGAGAGGCTCCTAACCCAAGATGCTGGGGTTCACAAGTGAGGGAAACAACCACGCAGAACCACAGGTAAGAAAACAGCTGAGGTGTTTTCAAGCACAGATGCCTGGCCCAGAAGGAGAACTGGCCGTGGCACCCTTAGAAAGAAGAACTGAGGGGTGTGCAAATGATACTTCCAAGCCGAGCCTTAACTTGCATATATGATTCCTTTCAAAGCATCGGTCTCATGGGACAAATTCCACTATGGGAGCCATGCTAGCCTGCAGCAGCAAAAATAGAAGATCTGGACTAACCCCACAGGGGAGATTATAAATTCTCAGGACGCAAGGAAGAAGCTCTTATCTCTTGGGCCCTTCGGTACACAAACCATAAAAGACTAAGTCTTTGTCTAGGGACTGTATCTTGACTCCGTGTCATAAGGCAATGGGAGAAGTCCCAACTCTGAGAATAAAGGTAACAAGGGGGGGGGGGGCTGCGATATTCACGGGGGGGAGAAGCTGACAGCTGCTCCTCCTTCCTCTGTCCCCTTCCTCTACCCCCTTCCCCCCTAGAGGCTCCCGGTGGGCCTCGATGGCTCTCGCTGGGCCCGCTGCTTGCCCCCTTCCCCCCCAGAGACTCCCGGCGGGCCTCGACACCTCTCGCCAGGCCCGCCGCTCGCTCCCTTCCCCCTCCTCCGCAGGCTGTCGGCTGGCCTCAGCGACTCTCGCCAGGCCACTGCTGTTCCAAGAGCGTTCCCCGTGCATGCGCAGGGGACGCTCTTTTACTTTTCGGGAGATTTAAAGATCCCCCAAAAAGTTTTTGATAGATTTCGGATTTTTCTGCAAGCGGGGGGGTTACCCCCCACCTGCAGAACCCCCCTCTGCCCCCCAAGTGCCCCCCGCGCGGATTTAAGTATCCGCACGCGGGGGGGGCACTTGGGAATTAGATATATAGATGGTGGACTTTTAAATGCCGCAACTTCAAGAATTACTATCCTATCCTAATTAAATATTTAGGATAAGTATAGAATGTGTGTGTTGGGGGGGAGGACTGCATGATCACTTTTTCTTTGTATCCTTGCTCAGCCTGATGCCTTCGGGAGGGGCTGTCTATAAATTTATTATATAATAATGATAATGATAATAAAACAATGCATACTCTTTTATTTTTGTTTATTAAACGTCCTTATATTTTCAGTGCTTGAAACCTGATCTCTCTAAACACACCACACCTCTTTGGTCTTGCTGTCCTAGGGAGGGGGGCAGTGAAAGGGAAGTGGCAGTGGGTGAGCTTGCCGTACCTTCAGCATGATATTTCAGAATTATGAAGGCACAATTGATTGTTCCTGTACTAGCTAGTGTGAGTGAAGTGGGACAAAATAGGCAGAGCCTCTAAAAGGCAACACAGATACATAGTACTAGATGTACACATTTATCTAGCAGGGGATACTCTTTCAGATTTGTTGATGGTGGTGGTTACTACCCAGAGAGAAATTTGAAACTCCCTGGGAGTAAGCCGAAACAGCTGTGTCACCAAGTGGACACTTGAGACAGCAACAGGGTTTGTAAAGCCCGATGGGATAGGGCTTGTGAGTCTGTTCTTCATGGGATACAAGAAGTTTAACTGACCAGTGTTCCCTCTAAGCTGAGTTAGTGGGAGCTAGCTCACCATTTTTAAGCTTTTGGCTCACACATTTTTGTCTTAGCTTAGGAAGGATGGCTCCAGAGCAGTGCTCCCTCTAAGCTGTGGAGTCTTGTGAGCAAAAATTCTACTTAGTGAGTTACTGGCATTAAAGCTGTGAGTGAGCAATTTGGCTACTGCATAAATTAGTTTGCTCTGGAGCCCTCCTTCCTGAGCTAAGACAAAAACGTATGAGCCGAAGGCTAAAAAAACTGTGAGCCAGCTCACATTAACTCAGCTTAGAGGGAACACTGCTCCAGAGCAAACTAATTCATGAAGGAGCCAAATTGCTTGCTCACCACTTTAACGCCAGTAGCTCACAAAGTAGAATGTTTGCTCACATGACTCCACAGCTTAGAGGGAGCATTGCTGACGACGAGCGGCCAGTGTAGTCTTTTTAGCACATTTCTGCTTACACAAGGGCTGTATTCCACACAGAAGTCTTCCGCTGGATACAGTCCTTAGTCTGCAGATGTACATGCACACCTGCAGGGGCGTAGAGTTTTGTAAATTCTGGGCGGGGGCTCTTTAGCGTGTGCGTGCTTTGTGCGGACTTGCTGGAGCGATGTCCCCCCCCCCCCGCTGGAAAACCTCTGCGCCTCCCCGGGCCCTTCCAAGGCCCACCAGCCGCTGCTGCTGGAGCCTCTCTCTCCCCCTCCACTTCTTCCCTCTCCCTTCTCCAGGAAAATAGGGAGGGAGAGGGAAGGATGGAAGAGTGGCCAGGTGGGGGGGGGAGAGAGGCACCGGCAGCAGCACCTGCCGGCCTCGGAAGGGTCCCGGGAGGCACGGTGGCAGGTGCTGCGTTTTCCTGGGGGGGCTCAGTCCCCTCGGGGAAATTTCGGGAAAGGCTCGAGCCCTCGAGCCCCCCCCCCGGTAGTCTGCACCTATGCACACCTGGAAAGAGACAGAGAGAGGAAAATGGGGGAAAATGTGAACAGTGGAGTTAAAGCTATGAAATGCTTTTTAATCAATGACATTTCTATTCTTAAGTTTAAATCTATACAAGGGAATCATAGTGACTCTCCACAACATCTTACTGATGATAGCATAGACTACCTAGTTATGTAAAGCAATTTGGCTCCTATGGTGGCTGAGAAATGCGTCCTCTCTCTTTAAACCCTTGTTAGTACAATGAAACCGACTGCCTTCTAATTTAGTGATTTTTCACCAGAGCTTCCCTTTAAATTTCCTTCATTGAAAAATATTGCTGACCGGAAAGTCTCCTGCAGATTTTCTGAATGCTTCTATTTTGGCATGTCTAATTTGTATCCTTTATACAGACAGAGATTGACCTGTCTTATCCTACACAGACAGGAAACAGACCATGTAGACAGCTGATTGCATCAGGGCTCATTTCGTAGCAGGAGCTCCTTTGCATATTAGGCCATACCCCCCTGATGTAGCCAATCCTCCAAGAGCTCACAGAGCTCTTCTTACAGGGGCTACTGTAAGCTCTTGGAGGACTGGCTACATCAGGGTTGTGTGGCCTAATATGCAAAGGAGCTCCTGCTATGAAATAAGACCTGAACTAATATATCACACTGGAGGCTAAACAGATGAATGCGTCACTTGTGGTTTGTGTGATGATCTTAGGTCCTGTATTCTAATGTTGCCTAGGTAGGAATATAAAGTTGACATCTGGGCTTCTTGCAAGGTCAGACAGGTCCCTGGGTCTGTGTACCTGTTGTATGGTCTGTTATTGCTGACCTTTGTTGCCTGGAGATCTACTATAATAGTGGGAGATCTCCAGCTGCCACCTGGAGGCTGGCAACCCTAGCCATCAGGAGGTCAGAGTAGGATGTGAGCAATTCTCCCCACAATATTAATTTGCAAGGCTGTTCGTGTGAGATGTGCTACAGTGTGTCATTTTGTTCAGAGGCAGCCCCCTCCCCATAGCTTTTGCGCCATTTGGATCCGTTGTTCATCTTGCTCAGCCACGAAGGCTTTTCACTGAGGGCCTGCACAATACTACAGCACTGCCAGTTTCAGTTTTCACCATGAAAGGCAGCGTCAGAAAGGCTCAGCTGAGTGATTCTCTTTGTGGCCTTCGCTCGATTGCACATTCGGCTGCTGAAATCATTCACATTCATTCGGGGATATCTTGTGTGGTCTCTGTCAGTGACAGGCCTGGTTTGCGGCAATGCCCCCCCCCCCAGCTGACTCATCCACCTTTTCTGAGATGCTCTCCCACTCAGTTTTCCTCACAAAACCGTCCAGTCACACATTTCCACACCGTCTCAAGAGCTTTCTAGTTCTGACTCATGTTCGTTTTATTGTGTTCCTCACTTTTCTTTGAGATCTGAAGGAGATGTCTGGGGGGAATAGTGTAATTGTCTCTCAGGCTGGCATTTTTTAATGAAAGTGAAAACAAAATTATATTGGATGATCTCGGCGAACTTTTTCGATCATCTTTCAGCCTCCCCCCTGAAAGAGCCGTTCCCCCAGCCATACGGGGGAATATTTGCGTATTCCCCCCTGACCACAGACAGATCAGGGAGTGGGATGTATTCAACCACATTTTGAGAATAGTGCTATTAATCTCTAATCTTTCTTTCATGAGTATGCAACAGATGGCACTCTGATGTCAGTGGGAAGATAAAAATAAATCAGAATTCAGTCACAATTGCTGATTCCCCTCCCCCTCAACTATTTATATACATATTGGAGAAATGGGTATATACTGCCCTTCCTACTGCTGGAAGCTGCCAGATGGCCATTATTATAATAAACACCCCATATTTCTTGGCAGCGTTCCTAATTGAAACCCCACAACTTCATACTTTCTGCCCAATTTGGCATTAATATTGTGGAAAGCCAAAGCTAAAAGAATTAGGGGGTGAGCATTTATGATAAGTTAGGAAGGCCTGAGTATTTTTTTTTTCAGAGTAGGAGAAACAGCTTGGAACAGTTTCAGGTGCCAGGGCAAGAGGTCTAGATGATACATAAACATTTGTAGGATGTATTCTAGGCAGGAAACAACGTTCTGATTTTGTCAGAAAAATACAGTTTAAAAATCCCCTTGGCCAGTGGGGTATGCTAGATCCTCTAGTTGATGTTTGCATACATTTTGACAGAGATGCTGCTTTTAGTGTGCTAGAGATCTTTACATCACAGTAACGTTGCCTGCCCTCTAGAGTTTTTACAGTCCAAGGACACAACCGTCTCCACAGCCATTGCCAAGACAGCAGGTCCTGAAGTGGAAACCTGATAGATTCCAGGGTGAGATGTAGCCTATGTGTCACCATCCACCTTGGCCAAAGAAGGGAAACCATCCCAACCGTAGGCCAGACTTCATTACTTCGTAGTCCTTGAGCCTTATAACAGTTCTCAGATGAGGCTTATTGGAAGCTTGGAGCAATAAGGAGAGATCTTGCTGCATTCCCTCTGATGGGTAGACATTCAGACTGTTATTTTTGTTTAGATGGTTGTTTCTAATGAAGAGAGTTTGCATTTCATCTTCAAGAAGAACAATACAATGGTGGCTTGGTTTAGATATTGCCTGAAATGCTCCAGGATCGATGGCAGCAGTCTGCTAGTTCTTTGCTATAAGACCCAAGGTATAGGATGAAGAGTATTCAGTACCACATCCTTCCTTCAGTCTGCATTTTGATCTACTGGTACCCTCATTTACAGAACTATGACTGCATGTGCATTCACAAAATGCCCCCTCCCAGGCCCTGACCTGGATAGCCCAGGGAAGCCTGATCTCGTCAGATCTCGGAAGCTAAGCAGGGTCAAATCTGGCAAGTACTTGGATGGGAGACCTCCTTGGAATACCAGCAGTCGGGAGGTGTGGACAGGCTTTATTCAGCCACCCCTCTGAATATCATCCAGACTTCCAGTAGGGGTCAGTCACTAGAGGTTGCCATGACTTCCAGGTGCACACACACACACACAATACAAAACAAAAACAACAACAAAAAATCCCCCCCACAATACAGATGGTTATCATATCACCTCTCAGTCATTTCCTCTCCAGGCTAAACAGACCCAACTCCTTCAACCTTTCCTCATAGGACTTGGTCTCCAGACCCCTCACCATCTGTGTTGCCTTCCTCTGAATACATTCCAGCTTGTCCATATCCTTTTTAAATTTTGGGGGTCAAAACTACCACATCACACTGCTGACTAATGTTCAATGTATAGTCTACTAAGACCCTTGGTTCCCTTTTGCACATACTACTGCCAAGACAAGTCTCCCCCATCCTATAATTATGCATTTGATGTTTCCTACCTAAATGCAGAACTTTACATTTACTCCCATTGGAATTTATTTTTTTGTTTTAGCCCAGTTTTCCAGCTTGTGAAGATCATCCTGACTCTGTCTTCTACCGTATTTGCTACCACTCCCAATTTAGTGTCATCTGCAAATTTAATAAGCATTCCCTCTATTCCTTCATCAAAATCATTTATGAAGATGTTGGACAAAACAGGTCCCAGGATAGATCTCTGGGGCACTCCACTTGTCACTCCTCTATAAGAGGATGAGGAACCATTCACAAGCACTCTTTGGGTGCGATCTGTCAACCATTGACAGATCCACCTAATAGGATACAAACCATATTTTACCAATGTTTCAACAAGAATATTATGTAGAACTTTATCAAAAGCCTTACTGAAATCAAGATAAACTATGTCTACAGCATTCCTCTGATCCAGCAAGATAGTAACTTTCTCAAAAAAAAGAGATAAGGTTAGTGTGACATGACTTGTTCTTGAGAAACCCATGCTGGCTCTAAGTGATCAGAGCCATCCTTTCAAAATGCTCAAGGACTGACTGATGATTTGTTCTAAAACTTTCCCAGGTATAGACGTCAAGCTGATGGGTTGGTAGTTATGTGCTTTCCCCCCTTCTTGAAGATAGGGACAACATTTGCCCACCTACAATCTTGTGGCACCTCACCTGTTCTCCAAGAATTCTCAAAAATAATGGACAGAGGCTCAGAAATTACATCTGAAATAGATCACACCAGTTGTGGGTGTGAGCTAACGGTTGGCATTATGTGGATATATGGGAAATTAGGATGTAATCAGCTCCCCAAAACCTTAAAAAAACAAACCCTTTGGGAGGTTCGTCAGCAGTTCCTGGTGAGCGATGTTTTGTTTCCAAGGCTTGAACAGCAGTGAAATAATTTTGATTTTACCCCAGACCCTGGTCCCTAGCACATATGCAACCATTGCTTTGAAAATCAGAACTCTTGAACCTTTGGATCACATATACACAGTTTGATCTGAAGAGATCTTCTTTTCTTTTCTTTTCTGAGGGTAGGGAACTTGAAAGAATTTTAAGGTCTGCGCTCAGATTTGGATTTTTAGTGTCCCAGAATGAGGCGATTAAAATCTACCAAGAAGGATTCATAGGGTGATAAAGATAATTTTAATGAACCAGTGGAATTATATTATTAAAAGTGTTTTTTAATGGGATAGTAGAATTAACCGGCCCCATCATTTGAGTGAACGCGCTAAGCACGATGCTTTGTTGCACAGCATGACCACTGACATTTCTGTTGTATGTTCAGGTCTCTTCAGGGCTCCCTGTAATTGGGTTTCCTTCATGCTCCGTTTGCTTTAAAAAATCTATGGATTTTTCTTTCTAAAGAGAAGGCTACTTATCTCACTGAGAAGTATCATGGATGTGAATCCCTTGGTTCAAGTTGTCAAGGGACTTCTTTCCCCGGCTTGTTGCTACTTAGTGCTGATGGAACCATTACTCTTTGCACACTGAAGCCCCTTTAAAAGCCTCTCCTTATGGTGGAACTGTACAGGGCAGAAACTTCCTAATGTAAGAAAATCTGAACTGAATTTTCCTTAATGTCTAGAGCCTGCTAGATCTTGGCCCAGAATCCTATGTCTAGCTTAGTAAAGCTATTTAAGTTTGAGTATGCATATTAAAGGTACCTTGTAGTGAGTCAGATCTTGGTCTTTCAAGGTTCTCTACTCTGACCAGCAGTGGCTCTCTGGAGTCTTGGGTAGAGGTCTTCTACATCATCTATTCATGGATCCTTTAATCTCGAGATAAAACCTTCTGGGACCTAATGTATGCAAAACGAATGCTCTGCCACCGAGCCATGATTTCTCCCTCTGCTTGAGCCTCAGAGCTTTCTTCAGATACAAAAGGGAATTGGGAAAAGCAACATCAGCTTGTGTGATCTCTGAAAATGGTCAGAGCTGGTGTAAATATCAGGAACTTGGCCTTTTGTGCAGCCAGTAAAGCAACCCCCCCCCCCCCAAGTCTGCTTCAGCAATTGACATCAGGAAGTCAAAGACCACACACTACAGAACCAGGTTTTAGGAATGGCTGCCCACAGTCTTGGCCCAGCCCTGATAGTGAATGGGTGTTTCATTCTTCTGTGCAACCAGTCTTTACTCCATATCATTGGTTGGCCAAGCAAACAAGACTAAGGCTGCAATCACATGCGCAATTAGCCCCGACATAGGTGCAAATGATGGGCAGATTTAAGGTGCAATAAGACACAAAGATCTGGGAAACATCCCACAGCAACCCATGTTGCTCCACTGCAGAAGCAGAGTAAACAGGCACCAGGGGAAGTCCAGTAGCAAACTGGTTGATGCAGGCCACTGGTGGACTTTCCCCTGTCTGATCGCTCCAGCACGCTCTCATGGCGTCGGGATGGTCTGATCAGGCCATCCCGACTCCGTGCCATTGTTTTTTCCCCCTTCTCAGTATGCACATCATAGCAAACTCCATAGAGAGCCCTCAGGACGGAGATGTGAATCATCAACCCCCTGTTTAACCCCGACTCACCTGCGGTTGCATCTGATCATGCAGTGGCTGTGCCTGCAGCTTCAAAAGACTGTGATCGCACAACTGCGCTTCAACTTTCGGAGGAGGAAATAGCCTCTCTTCCCCCCCTCCCCCAATCTCATGCCGTGTGACTGCAACTTGATACTCTTCATGTTTATTATGTGCTTAACATTAGGAAACAGAGGAGGGGATGATCTGAAGGAGAAGAATTTTACGGGGTTTCCCAACGTGGCTCTGAAAAGGTGTGTAAAAAGGGAGGATTTTTGTAGCTCTTCTATCGTGGGACATTAGAGGATGGAACGAAGAAGATGGAAAGACTTGCCAGTTTTGGCATTTCTGCTTTGATGTAGGTGGAGAGGGGGGGAGAGGAGAAATGACTCAGGGTTGAAAAGGATGGCAAAAGGGAATGTGATGGTCCATCGCCTCTCTTTGACAGAGGTGATTCAAGTGACAGGAAGGCGGGGGGGGGGGGGGGGGCGCCCGCCCCATCTTGGCTGGCTATGTAAGATTTGTGAAAATCTTCTGAACAAAAAGGTCAGAATGTAGAGCCAAATTAATGGACTGGTGGCTGCACAGCAGATAAGCTATGATGGTTATCAGTTTCTTTTGTGGGGCAAAGTTGGTGCTGCTGTGTAATGCCACTCATGCTGGCATTTGGCTTCCTGTGCTTTTTTATATAAGCTAGTGGAGTTCTTCAACTCTTTGGGGCACTGTAATTGGGAAGAGAAGACTTCAAAGTACAAATCCAGCTGAGGGCATGCTTATGCTGATCTCCTGACATTTACAGTGCAGTCCTGAACAGAGTTGCCCCTTCTGAGCCAAATTGACTTCAGTGGACTTTGAAGGGTATAACTTTAGGTAGGATTGCCCTGTTGATGCTTAGGGTTTTGGCTTAGATTCCTGCCGGTCACTTTCTTGGTACTGCATACGTTTGGGCCACTGTGTGGTCGAAGAAACTTGTAAGCATTGTGCATGCTGTGTGGATAATAGTTTTAAAAATCTGCCCTCAATTCATAAGAACATAAAAGAAGCCAATGCTGGATCAGGCCAGTGGCCCATCCAGTCCAACATTCTGTCACACAGTGGCCAAAAACACCAGGTGCCCTCAGGAGGTCCAGCAGTGGGGCCAGGACACTTAGAAGCCCCCCCCCCTCAAGCACCAAGAATACTGAGCATCAGTTGCCCCAGACTGAGAGTTCCTATCTATACTTTTTGACTAATAGCCACTGATGGACCCATGCTCCATATGTTTATTTAATTCCCTCTTGAAGCCATCTATGCTTGTAGCTGCTGCCACCTCCTGTGGCAGTGAATCCCACACGTTAATCACTCTTTGCGTGAAGAAATACTTCCTTTTATCTGTTCTAACCCGACTGCTCAGCAATTTCATGGAGTGCCCACAAGTTCTTGTATTGTGAAAAAAAGGGATAAAAGGACTTCTTTCTCTACCTGCTGTACTCCATGCATAATCTTATAAACCTTGATCATGTCACCCCTCAGCCATCGTTTCTCCAAGCTAAAGAGCCCCAAGCGCTTCAACTTTTCTTCATAGGGAAAGTGTTCCAACCCTTTTATCATTCCAGTTGCCCTTTTCTGCACTTTTTCCAATGCTATCATATCTTTTTTGAGGTGTGGCGACCAGAACTGTACACAGTACTCCAAATGAGGTCGCACCATCGATTTATACAGGGGCATTATGATCCTGGCTGATTTGTTTTCAGTTCCTTTCCTAATAACCCTTAGCATAGCGTTGGGTTTTTTCATTGCAGTCGCACACTGTCTTGACATTTTCATTGAGTTATCTACTACGACTCCAAGATCTCTCTCTTGGTAAGTTTCTGCCAGTTCGGACCCCATCAACGTGTATTTATAGTTAGGATTTTTGGCTCCAATGTGCATCACTTTGCACTTGCCACATTAAACCCCATTTGCCACGTTGATGCCCACTCGCCCATCCTCGACAGATCCCTTTGGAGTGCCTCAGAATCCTCCCTGGTTCTCACTACCCTGAACAACTTTGTGTCATCTGCAAATTTAGCTACTTTACTGCTTACTCCCAACACCAAATCATTAATAAACAAGTTAAAAAGCATCAGACCGAGTACTGATCCCTGCAGTATCCCACTGCTTACCTCCCTCCACTGAGAAAATTGCCCATTTATACTCACTCCCTGTTTTCTTTTAATTAGCCAGTTTTTGATCCACAAAAGGACTTGTCCTTTTATCCCATGACTATTGAGCTTACTTAGGAGCCTTTGATGAGGAACTTTATCAAAAGCTTTCTGGACGTCAAGGTAAACAACATCTATTGGGTCCCCCTTGTCCACATGTTTGTTCACTCCCTCAAAGACCACTTAGTGAGACAAGATCTTCCTTACAGAACCCACACTGAGTCTTCCTCAATAGAATTTGTTCATCAATGTGCCTACTAATTTTTTCCAACTTACCTGGTATCGACGTTGGACTGACTGGCCTGTAATTTCCTGGATCTCCTCTGGAACTCTTTTTAAAGATGGGAGAGACATTCGTTACCTTCCAGTCCTCAGGAATGCAGGCAGATTTTAATGAGAGATTACATATTTTTTGTCAGGAGATCCACAAGTTCACATTTGAATTCTTTTAGAACTCTCGGATGTATGCCCTCCGGGCCCGGTGATTTATTTGTTTTTATATATATACACGTGTGTGCATACAGTCTCTCTCTGTCTCAGTATTATACATGCAACAAGGATACTGAAAATGGTAACAAGAACTACTTATGGCATGATGCAGCATTGGAATATTGTGAATTTCCTCACTTTAAATCGATAGCATTACAGTGGTTTGGTGAACTGGTATATATGGGGGTCATTTGCTTCATGCTGAATATTATGAGCATCACTTTACTTACATGAGAAATTAATGCAGTGGTCCAATAGTTGATGCAGTTTTTATATCTCCTTTTTTGGAGCAGGAAAGTACATTGAGTGTTTTCAGTCTGTAGGTGATTGCTTTGTTTTCTATATTTGTTGGCATATTCTTGTTAAAATCTTGGTGGGCTCCATTTCTGTGCCTTGAAATAGCTCTACTGATACCCCATCTACTTCTGGTGATTTGTTTCTCCCAATTGCTTGAATACAGCTTTCATTTCACTTTCTAAAACCGCAGGTTCTTCTTCAAAAGATTGTTTTTTGAAGGAGTCTGTCATCCTTTCATCTCTACTTGTAGTTCTTCAAGGTGTTGTTCTCATCTTTTCTTTATTTTGTTTTGTTCAGTTAATGCATTTATGTGTTGATCTTTCAGCATGTCTAACTGTGCTTTAAATTTCCCTTCGATTTTGTGGCTCTTGCCCAACAGATTTCTTGTTCTTCCTTTTTTGTTGTCTTCTATTTCTTTACACTGGTTATCATAATAGTTCTCTTTGTATGTGTAAGTCACTGGAATGCTCCATTTAGACTTCTGATTCTATTTCTGTCACCTTTTACTTTTGATCGTCATCTGTCTTTATCAATGTAAGGGTTCTACCAGTCTTCTCGCCACACTTTTCATTTCTTTTAACTACAGGAATAGTCTTTGCACATTTTTCCTTGATAATATTTCAGGTTCTTTCGATTCATATCCCCTTGAAGTTAAGGCAAATATGTTCTTTACATGGTCTTTAAATTCTTCAGGAATGTTGTTTTGATTGTATTTTGGCACTGCTAATGTTTTGGCATTTTCTGATTTTCAGTATTAAGTATTCATGATTTCTACCACAATCAGATCCTGGTTTTGTTTTAGCAGAGAGAATAGAGTTTCTCCATATTCTGCTTCCAATTATGTGATGCCTTTGATTTCTGTATTGGCCATTTGGTGATGTCCACGTATACAATGGTCTGTTCAGTTGCCTGAATTCTTTTATTTGTTCTCCTGCTTCATTTTGTGCTTCTAGCCCAGATCTTCCAATGGTATTTGGTTCTACTCTGTTTCCCACTTTTTGTGATTAATTTATTTCAGGACACTTGGATAAAAGCTTTCCATTTCTTCCTTTTTGGCATCTGTAGTTGGGACATAAACTTGAATAATGGTCATGTTGATAGGCTTTCTGTGAAGTCTGCCTGTTATTATTTGATCAAAAATTGTAGCTCATGGGAATCTAAATAGAATATACACAACCAAGTTCAGTGCAAAATGTTTCTTGACACAAGGGATTTAGGTATTGTGCAGAAGAGCAAGACCATGTTTTGCCCTTCTTCCAGTGGCCCCATCCATTGCAGCAAGAAGCAGAAGTGGACCTCTTAGCTTGAGCTAGATCTAGGCATTTATGACCCCATGATTCTATTATCATGCATTGTGCGGTGGATTATTTCCTGGGAAATCTGCTCTGCTGAAGGATATCTTCTGCTATACTACTTGATGTGCACAGTTGCATTCTTCCGCCATTCTGACGATTCTGGCTCTGCTTGCGGTCTCCTTCGTTCAGACATATTAGCATGCTTATGTTTTCCAACTGCTTCTCCCAGAGGAAGTTGAATAATTGTGCTGATATTGGGTATTATCCCAAAACTTGTTTTGGAAAACAAAGTATTTTATATACTACTATCAACCTCATAGTTGGGGGGAGAAACAATCTCTCCAATATCCCTCATATTAGAACTGCCTGTTAAGGTTAGACATTTTTAACGAACTGTTGTTAGTTATTAGATGGAGAAACCAAGCCAAGGTCCTCAAAAGACTATATGCAGCCTCTAAATATATTCCTTTGTTCAATTACTATATCTGTGACATTTGTACTTTTTAAAGTCAGGAGGAAAAATCAATGTATTTTAAAGGCCAAAATCCAGTGGTAGATACAGACCACTGAATTGAAGATCCTCCTTTTAAAAGGAGATATGTTTGCTATTAGAATGTTGGGCAAGAAAAAGAAAATGAAAAAAAAAATATCTGGAGCAGACTATTGAGAGAAAACCCAGTTACTTTGACTTTACAGAGACTTAAAAATGGTGCTGAATTTGAAACTCTGGGCTGAAATGATGGACAAGTTCACTGTTGTTTTGAAGTGTGGTATATTTTAAAATGCTGGAATGTATTCAGGAGAACTCAGGGAGCAGTAAGCAAAGTCATGAATGTATAGATTCAGTCCATAAGATTCTCCTTCCATTTGGTTGGCCTCTTCTATGATGGCTATATCTGAAGTCCTGAAACTGTGTTGTTGGAGGGCTGATTCGCACTTTATTACCTGTGGCTTGCTGCCTATGTACCCAGGTTTGCACTGGTAAGCCCAAGAAGTGAGATGGGAGGCACTTTGAGGCACCTTGCCTGGATGGAACTCCCTGGTGGTCAGGCCCATAGCTACATTGGAGCCTTTCGGGGCCCGGCCCCCTGACTTCCCACCCAGCCCAGGCTCCCCAACTTCCAACTTTAATTTTATTTATTGCACTCGTCACCGTCACCGGCAAGTCTTGTGCTGCCCTCTCTTGTCCTCCGCTCTCTCTGGGCAAGGCAAGCCCCCTGCCCTCCACCCTCCAATCCCACGCCGCTCTCTCTCGGCAAGGCAAGCCCTGTGCCCTCCACCCTCCAATCCCATGCCGCTCTCTCTCGGCAAGGCAAGCCCTGTGCCTCCCGCTCTCCAATCCCATGGCGCTGCTCTTTCTTGTTTTTTTGCCGGCAGCAAGGCGAGCCCTGCCTCCAATCCCACGCTGCTGCTGCTGCTGCTCTCTCTTGCCTCTCTTCGGCTGGAAAGTCAGGGTCCTTGGGTCGGATTATCCCATGCTGCTGCTCTGCTTCCTTGTTGCTTGCTGGCCAGCAAGGCAAGCCCTGATCGCATTCATCCCTCCAACTCCCAAGCTGGCAAAGCAAGTGCTGCACTGCCCAATCCCTCTCTCAGCTTCGGAGCCCATGATTGTGCTTCCATTCCTCTCCCCCAATTCCCTTTTTATCTGCCTCCCACCTTTGGATAATTAAATTATTTAAATTATCCAAGTGCTTCCGAGAAATTTACCCCCTTCCCCCAAACTTAGAAATTCCTGGCTATGGGCCTGCTGGTGGTTGCTGTTTGTTTGCCAACTCAGATTACATGCTTAAGACATGCAACAAAAACTGCTTTTGAAGAATTGCATATCAAACAGCCAGCTTTTCCATCTCCAAACAGAATGTTAGCCGAATTGCTTTAATTTAGGATTAGCAATTGGTGAAATACCGGGTTTCTTTGCCAGCTATACCAAGGTCCCGCCCCTTCCAGGAGTTCTCAGAAAATAGGCAATGAGGTTGAGTGGTTTGTTTGAATGATGTTTACTATAAAATGTTGTTCAAGCATACAAAACCGAATCCTACACACATACACACAAGATCGAGGAAACTTAGGTAGAAAATAGCACTGTTGCATGAGCAGGAAGTTCATTGGTTGGGTAATACTTTCCCTATCCTGGAGATGGGTGATCCTTTTCCAGAAGAAGATTTGAGACAAAGAAAAGATGGGGAACGTGATCTGAACCAGCAGAAACACGTGGAGGGGTAAGAGCTTAAGCTTGAATGGTGTGCGAGAACTTTTAAAAGGTGGTATTGGGGCGGGCTGTGCTGACCACATCCCGTTAACACACCTACCAGTTAGTCCGTCCCCACTAACCCTATCATTGGTCAGTGTAATAAGGAGGAGGAGATGGGAAGGAGTGGTCAGTATTGCAAATCTAGGTGCTAAGCAGGAACTGACACCTGGGCAAGCTGCTAGGATTCATGGCGCCATTCCATTGTCTCTTGATGGTTCTGGCCAGGTCACTCGATGGCCGGACGATTAGTTGCCAGGTGATGTCATTTAACATAATCTCTGCAGCAACTTTGGGGGAAGGTGTGAATTGACCAGCGTGAGGAGACAGGAGGACCCTTTGAAATGGAGTCCTTGTCTCCGTGTCAGTGTGAGCTATGGAGGGTGTGCTTCCTGCTGTGGACTGGAGCCTCTTACTGCAATAAAGAGTGCATTTCGTCCTGTGCAGTATAACAACCCAAAGTTCAAACTTATGATTATAACAGTCCATGAGAGCATACAGTATGCCTTGCTGGCTTACAAGAAAACGGTTGTTTTTGCTAGGTTTTGTATCCAGTCACATGATATAAACGATTAAGAAAAGATACGGTGCTTCTTAAACAGATTGTGCGAAGTTAAGAAACATGCAAACCACATTGAAGTTGTGCTCAGTGACTTCAGAATTGCTGTGGACATTTCATGGGATGAGGACCCTGTAGGTTTATCTCAAGTTTCAATCTAGGTAAAATTCAGTAGCAATAGAAGGCTGCACAGGCATTTACTCCCTATAAATACTGGGATCCATTTAATTTCATACATAATTATCATGGATTATGTGCTCATGCAAGAGCCACCCAACTGGCTTCAAATTTTGTTTTAGTTGAAATTTGTGTCTCTTTTGGCGTTTGTAGAATTCTGACTCTGAACTAGGATTGCCAGGCTCCAGGTGGGGCCTGGAGTTCTCCTGGAATCTGACAAAGAGAAAGAGCAGCCCTGGAGAAGAAAGCAGAAGCAATCTCTGCTGTCAGTCAGTCAGTCAGTCAGTCTGTCTGTCTGTCTGTCTCTCTGAGTGTGTTTGTGTGTGTGTGTGTGAGAGAGAGAGGAGTGGGCACACAGGCAGGCAGGCAGGCTTGTCTATCTCTCTGGCAAAGCAGCCACAAGGCTCTCTCTATCTTTGCGTAAGAAAGAAAGAGGGAGGGAGGGGAGGGAGGCAAGAGGCAGGAAACAGGAAGCAAAGAGCCACTGAGAGAGCTGGGGGGAAAGCAAGCTAGGGTGTGGCTGCAACAGCAGCCCTGGGAAAGGAAGCAGGAGAAGGAAGCTGCTGGGGGGGGGGGCTGGTTTTGAGCCCTGTGCAGGCTGGATCCAGCCCATGGGCTGCAGGTTTCATGTCTGACACCCCTGGTCTAGACTGATCCTTCATTGAGCAGGTGGTTGAACTAGATAGCCCATATGGCCCCTTCCAATTCTGTGATTTTGTGATTTTATATCAACTACCATGAGCTTTTCAATTAAAAAAAAGAAATGGCAGAATATAAATATGACAAGTAAATAGATATTCAGGGTCCACAAATATATCCTGTTGTCTGTTCTCAGCCTACTCATAGCATTTAAGAAAGCACAGATGCCTACATCTATATACTGATTTTTCCCTCTCATTAATGATGACTGAAAGGTGATATGATAACCATCTTCGAGTACTTGAAGGGCTGTCATACAGAGGATGGTGTGGAGTTGTTTTCTGTTTCCCCAGAAGGTTGGACCACAACCAACAGGTTGAAATTAAATTAGATGAGTTTTCGGTTAAACATTAGGAAGAACTTCCTGCCAGAGCGGTCCCTCAGTGGAACAGGGTTCCTTGGGAGGGGGTGGGCTGTCTTTCTTTGGAGGTTTTCAAACAGAGGCTAGATGGCCATCTGACAGCAATGCTGATTCTGTGAAGTTAGGCAGATCACGAGAGGGAGGGCAGGGAGGGTTGCAACAGTGCTTAGTTCTTATTGCCCTTTCTTACATACCCAGGGAAATACCAATCATCACTTTGGGGTCAGAAGCAATTGTTCTCCAGGCCAGTTTGGCCAGGGCTCCTGGAGGGTTTTATGCCATCTTATGGGCATGGAACAGGGGTCACTGGGGGCATATGTGGGGGGGGGAGGTATTTGTGATTTTCCTGCATTGTGCAGGGGGTTGGACTAGATCAGGGGTGGGCAATTGTTTTCGCTTGGGGGCCACTTTGTGGGAGCGGAGGTTAGCAGAGGGCCGCACCTTTTAAAATGATTGCATTCATTAGTTAACCTCGCTTTGGCATGGCCCAGGGAAGGCGACAGTGGGGGCGGGCAGGGCTTCCCCGGAGCGCTGCGGCCCTGGGAAGAGGAGGATAGGGGAGGGAAGGTAACTTACCTTCCTTCTTCTGCCTCCTCGTCGCCCAACAGGGCTGCTGGGAGCAGGGGCTGGGGCTTGGTAATGTGCCTGCCCCCTGGATACTTCACTCCCGGAGCACCGCTTCTCTGCGCTCCGGGCTCAATGGAGGCCTGACTGAAACCATGTGGCTGACTGTCTTAGCGGGCCGCAAAAAACTCTATGGCGGGCCGCATGTGGCCCGTGGGCCGCAATTTACCCACCCCTGGACTAGATGATCCTGGAGGTACCTTCCAACTCTATGATTCTGTGATTCCCCAAGAGATTTGAGGTTCAGGTTGGGCATTGTCCTCAGTATATACTCTTGGTGTCCGATGACATTCCTACAGTTAATGTCATTCAGCATTTCCATTCATAAATTATTAGCAATTTGTTGCAGCTGATATTGGTCTGCTACAGTGTCCACAACCTTTTTGAGGCTGAAGGTACCCAGGGGGATGGGTACAGTCCCAAAATGGCTGCCCTGGGAAACAGAGCCAACCATGACAATGTCAGGGAGAGGGGTTATGCGTAAAACTCCAGCATTCCAGGCAGAAGCTCTGTTTAATAGCATGCCTTTTAAAACGAATACATTGTTTGAAAATGTTTTCTTGCACAAACAGCTTACCTTCAGTTACACTGTGAAGATCCTTGTGTTGCTCTGCAGTACATTTTTAAAAAATCAGCTCAGCTAGGGTTGCCAAGTCTGGGTTGGAAAATACCTGGGGACTTTGGGGGTGGAGCCAGGCGAGGGCGGGGTTTGGGGAGGGGAGGGGCCTCAGCATGGTACAATGACATAGAGGCCACCCTGCAAAGCTGCCATTTTCTCCAGGGGAACTGATCTCTGTCAGCTGGAAATCACTTGTAAAAGCAGGGGATCCCCAGGCCCCACCTGGAGGTTGGCAACCCTAAGCTCAGCCGATCAGATCTTCAGTGGCCAATCACAAGTTCTGCTGGGCAAAAGCCCCGCCTGGCCTGACCTACTTTATGGAAAACACTGTGGATAATCAGAAATATGTCAGTAGGTGCTACAGTAACCCTGGGTGTCCTGTTGGGGACCCAGGTTTACTATATTGTGCCAGAAGATAAGGGGGTGTTTGTAGATCTGGAATTCTGGTATTGAGACAACAGGTGTTTGCTTGTTTGTTTTAAAATAGTAATCTTCTACTGGTTGAAAGCGTTGCTAATCTTCTAGTGTGGCTCAGTATCTTTTTAGATAGGTGTGGGGGCTATGAGAACTCACAGCAACACTGTGCCGTTCTGATGTTCTGATGTAACTCATCTTGCCAGGGGGAGTGAAACCACATAGAAGCTGCGGGCTATTCGCTGTTGCTTATTATGACTTCCTTTGAAGCCCCAAGTTTAGACGGGGCGACTCAACAGATAAAGCAACCTGAGAACTTCTTTTTTAAAGCACAAATATTGTTGGCTTGCTTGGGAGGAAACAAATCCAATCAAAGCATTCGTTTCGAACCAAATTTGTATTTCAGGAGGGAGCCGAAGTACTAAATTTTTAACCAGAGAGAAATGATGCACTAAGAATGAAAGGTTCTGTTTTCAGACATGAGAGAAAAGATACTAGCTACATAAATATTATAAATAAAAAACAAAAATTATGCCAATACCCCAACAGCCATTTGCTAAAGATGACTGTAATTTTTTTTTGTTTCAGCCATTACATCTATATATCTAATTCCCAAGTCCCCCCCCCCCTGTGTGTGGATACCTAAATCCGTGCAGGGGGGCACTTGGGGGGGAGGGTTTTTTTTCTACACACGGGGGGCATTCCCTCCATGTGCAGAAAAATCCTCAATGTTAAAAAAACTTTTGGGGGGATATTTAAATCCCCTCAAAAGTAAAAGCATTCTCTGCGCAGGCGCAGAGAATGCTTTGGCTGGGGGGAGGGCTCGGTGGGTGGTGGGCCTCGCCGCCGCTGTTTTTGGGGAGGGAGGGGGGAGGAGGCTCGGCACGCAGCCGCCACCACCAATTTCCAGGGAGGGAGGGGAAAGGGAGGAAGGAGAGGAGACTCGGCACACAGCCGCTGCTGCTGCCAATTTTTGGGAAGGGAGGGGGAGGGAGAAGGGAGGGAGGAGGCTCGGCGCGTGGCTGCCACCGAAATTTGGGGAGGGAGGAGAGGAGGCTTGGCGCGCAGCTGTTCCCGCCAATTTTTGGGAAGGGAGGGGGAAGGGAGGGGGGAGGAGGCTCGGCACACAGGGGGAGGAGGCTCACCACTGGAGAGGGAGGGGGAGGAGGCTCGCCACTGTTTTCAGGGAGGGAGGAGGGAGGGAGGAGAGAGAGGCTTACCTGCCCCCTGCAAGTATCCTACTGCTGGGAGCCCATGGGGGGGGGGGGCAAGCGGCGGGCCCAGCAAGATGAAGGAAATGCCCCCTCCCCACAAGTTTCTTGCGGGCCTCCCCTTGTTACTGTATAATGTTCATGGAAATAAACTGATTCCGATTTAAAAAAAAAAAATTCAGAGGTTAATAAAGAATTTCAGATGTGTTGCTTCCCCATCCAGTACTTAAAAAAGCCATTTTCAGTGGTGTAGTATACAGTAGGAGTATAGTGTGTATACAGTGAAATTCATGTTTTTAGTGATCCAAACACTACAAGATATATGCCACAGATATGACTCCAGCAGAAGTTTTTTTTTTATATAGTGAAGGTAGTTAAAAGATGACTGCCCTTTGTAAGTGCTAAGTTATTGTCTGCTTGTATTTTGTGACAGTGCCGTCGCTTCATGACAAACTGGGATTTAAAAAGGACCCTATATCTTCTCATTGCTCTTGCATTGATCCCATTAGGATTACTGAGAGGCTTGGCACAAAGAAGAGGTTGTTGAAAGAGGAAGGTGCGTCTGCCCCCATAAAACCCAGATATCCCTTTTGAGAACAGAAAGTAGCAGAGAAAAATGAAAATGTGCCGAAGGACAAATGGAGATATGTCCCAGGAGGATGTATTTAATGGTTCCCTTTATTGTGGAAGTCCATTTTTAAGACTAATGAAATGTGCATTAAGAGGTTGGAGGGCTCATTATTGAGCAAAGAGGAGGTCACTGTACTGGGGTATGTGTGTCTGCATAAGCCTGTTGTCAGCCCTGGGCCTGAGGTACTCGAGACAAAACCAGACTTTACGGTCTAAAGGATTGGAGTCTAGTGTTGCTAGGAAGCTCTGCGAGTTGGTAGTCTGACATTCATGGTGCTACACAGAAAGCAGCCCTGCAAAACTACAGTTGTTCATCACTGAGAGGTGAAGAGAAGACATTTGTCTGATGTCTCCCAGATACTAGTCCAACACTTGTAACCACTACACCACTCTGGGTCTCCCTGAAGCATCAGCCTGCATGTAGGTTGTACCCCTTCAGACTGTGGGTTGGGCGGGGGGGGGGGGGGCTCACCAAAAACCAGCTTGTCAGTTAGAAGGTTAAATTAGAATAATCGATGTCTGATTTTCATTGTGGAAGTAGTTGTTTACATGGTTCGCGGTCAGACGGCCCTTTAGATCCAACCCAGGCACGAGGGCACGCTGGATTGAAAGGGCGTGTCCAGACAGCGACATCTGGGAAATGTGGTGCTTCCGTGATCAGCCCGTTGATCCCCACCAGGGAGCCATACTTTAAAGATAATTCTGAAAGTCCAGTCTAAAGCTTGCTGACAGGCCAATGGCGGACTTCCCCTTGTCTGGTCATTCCAGCGTGCAATCAGACCATTGCAATGGTCTGACTCCAGACCATCCCGAATGGCCACCATTTTTTTAAAAAAATTCTTAGTGGGATGTGCATAAACGTCTAAACGTGCAATAGCCACAGAGCTCTGCTCAAACATTCCAGACAATTTCATGTTTCTGAAGGGCCCGTGAAACTTATGAACTTTGTTAATTGAAATGGTACCTTCCTCTAGGAAGGTACCACTGGCAGTGCTTTTAACATTCAAGTCCACGCATGCACGGAAAAACAAGTAGACGGTGAGGCACGTATGTGCATGTGCAAACAGATTTTAAGCCCCCCACTGTGTGGCTCCTTTGGGTGGACGCTGTCTATACAATCCACTGTGGAGTCTGTGCACAGTGAGGGAGTCACAGGGGAGCTGTCTGATTGTGCAACACTGGATAAAAAAGATTGGGGGTCAAATTAGAGCCGGGCCAATGGCGGGATTAGCTGCCCGTCTGAACGCACCCATGGAGAAGTATTCCATCAGGTGACCCTCACCCGAACTCTGAAATGCCACACTCCAAGGACAGGTTTACCACTTTTAATAAGAACTAACCCTCCATTATAGGCTGGAGGAAGGGCCAAGGATTTCTGGAAGTACTTGTGGAAATCATGTTTCCAAGATGCTTTGCTGCAGGTGGCTTATTGGTATGGAGCCTTCTCTACAGGCAAAATCTTTGTCAGATTTGAACATAGTAATATCGCAGATTAAAATCAGTTTTTAGCTCACCTTTATAATGACTATGTGGCCATCTGGGAGGGAGATGTAAGCAGATGATGACACATCATGCTATTTTGGCCTCGATACAGGCATTCTCAGACACAGGTATGTGTATACAGCCCCGTGCAGTGGCTGTAGGTGCACTTTTCCATTTATACTTTAACAGTGTAAATAGGAACTACTGGCTACCCACCCACTGTCTGAGCACACATTGCAATGTGAGTACACATATGCAGCCAGTCTGGGCACCAGGTTCTTCATCCACCAAGGGGAATGTGTGTGCATTATCTCCCTTGCTGTATTGAGTGGTTGCTAGTGTGGCCTAGAGGCAAATGAATCAAAGAGCCAGTTTTGCGAATGTACTGAGGCAGAGAGCTTTTCAGCTGATCAGAGATGTTCTCTAATGCATTTGATGGGTTTCATCTTTAGAACAAAAAAAAAAATGGCTGTTTTGTGCCAAGTCCCTTCAGTCTGGGCATTCAAATGTCATTGCTTGTCACACATGTAATCAGTCACTCCTCTGTCTTCCATGTTGGTTGTCTGAAGGCTCGTATAGAAGCTTCCAGTGGGGAGGCACATGTTGGATCATGCAGAAAGAACTGTGTGCTGTATTAAGATCTCTGTTAGCAGGAAAGTGCCCCTTGGATTACTGTCTTTTAGTGTTTAAAAAATAATGGTGCATCCTTTTCTGAGCAAACTTTTCTGAGCAAACTGAAGCAAACTTTTCTGAGGATGATGTATACCTGTCAAAGACGCAGATCAATTAGTGACTATTGAAGGGTTCCCTTGAAGTGTACTGTGTAGAAACAGAGTAGAAGAGACCCACTTTTGCCCAAATTTATAGGAAAACAACTACAGAGTCAGCAGAAACTGCATTCCGTGTGACATTTCAAGTGCTGTCCATTTAAGAGTGACCATTTCTAGATGCAGGGCACAATCCAAAGAGCCCTTTTAATGACCCGAGAGCTTGGATGCTCTGCATATTCTGAATATGCGTATCTTTTATTTTTTTTAAAAAAACTTTGTTTTTTAAAGAAAAAACTCAGAGCTGCTGAAGCAGTTCACTAATGTGTATCTTGGAAACAAGCTCTGCCCCAGATTGTTAAGTCTGGAAATACTACTAAAGAGAGGTGACGCCTACACAAGAACTCCTCCTCTCCTAACTTTGAGTTGGTTCGTGTTTGCATCCAAGAGCCAAAACGTAAGTGACGCATATGACAGCGGTGTGGCAACATTGTACATGTTGCCTAACTGTCCTTTAACATGTAGCTGTGGCTCCGCTTGTTCATTCATTCATTCATTTGATTTGATTTATATCCTGCCCTCCCTGCCAGGCAGGCTCCGGGCGGCTTACATTAAAAAGTTAAAAAGCAATAGAACACCGATAATAAACATCATAAAACTCATGTACAGAACAAATAATGTGCTGGTGGCAGTATAACATTGTACAGTGATCCCAATAGGCCATGGTAAGATGATGGCAGAGTGTGGCCGAAGTCAGTACCCAGGCTGTTGGTAATAGCATAGAGGGCCTTACCACAGTTCAGTTGTTATTGGTAGCGGCTCCTAGTTAAAGGCCTGGTGGAAGAGCTCCATTTTGCAGGCCCCGCAGAACTGTAAGAGGTCCTGCAGGGCCCTGATGTCTTCTGGGAGCTTGTTCCACCAGTATGGAGCCGCTACTGAGAAGGCCCTTGCCCTGGTACAGGCCAGTCTGGTCTGGTACAGGCCAGTCTGGTGTCTTTCGGTCCAGGGAGGGCCAAACAATTTTGAGATCCTGACCTCATTGTTCTCTGGGGAACATATGGGGAAAGGCGGTCCCTCAGGTAGGCAGGTCCCAGACCATATAGGGCTTTAACCAAAAACCAAAACCAGCACCTTGAAGCAAATTCGGTATGCTATAGGCAGCCAGTGCAGTGCCGCCAGCGCAGGTTGGATGTGCTCCCGCCTAGGGAGGCACATCAGCAACCTGGCCGCGGCATTCTGCACCAGCTGCAGCTTCCAGGTTTGTGACAAGGGCAGTCCCATGTAGAGAGCATTACAGTAGTCCAATCTCGAGGTGACCATTGTGTAGATCACTGTTGCCAGATCATTGCATTCAAGAAAGGGAACCAGCTGCCTAATCAGCTGAAGATGGTAAAAGGTTGCCTTGGCAGTAGCCTCCATTGTTAAGGAGGCCTCCAGGGGCACTCCCAAGCTCCTCACCCTCAGCGCTGGCACCAACGGCACCTGAACATCTGGCAGCACATCCAAGTGTTCAGCTGGCCGCGATTCCATTTGCTTGCTCTTGTTCCTTCAGCCATTTGATGGTGCAGTTGCAAAACTCGTGGCTGGGGAACATGGGAATGGAGGCCCATGGGCCTACAGCAGCCAGTGCACAGCAGAGGGGGTAAGAAGCATGTGGAATCCCAAGCACTCAAACTAACACACGTTCCATGTCACTTGTAGTTTGGCTCTGAGCTCTGTGTGTCACTGAACAAGATTTGTCTGTCTTCAAAGCACACCTGCATGGGAGGGAAGAGGAAGGTAACCAAAGTTGTGACTGGCGCGCCTGTCTTCCTGGCTGTGAACTTGACTTACCCACCCAGAGGGTTTCTGGGAGAGGCAGGGCAAGGAGGTGGATGTGCACATTCCTGCGAGGAAGCCCCATTCAATATAATGGGAATTACAGCAGAATAAATAAATATGCCCAGGATCAGACTGAACAAAGAGGGGAGGTGAAGAATGGAAGTTCCTAGCAGTCTGAACGCTTCATGGCAACTGTTTCTCTGATGAGAGCTCAGCTTGTCCGAGTTAGGAGAACTGGGAAAAGCTCACCCCACACTCCCCATTACAAACTGCTTTTGGAAGTTCACTTGGCTTCGGAAGTAGTTTGTGATGCAGCAGGGGTAGGGTTGGCACCTTGGGGTTGGGAAATACCTCAGGATTTTGGGGGGGGGGGTACCTGAAGCGGACAGGGTTTAGGGAGGGGGAGGGGCTTCAATGGGGTATAATGCCATGGAGCCCACCTTCCAAAGAAGGCAGTTTCTCCAGGTGGACTGATCTGTGTTGTAATCCTGGGAGATCCCCAGTTACCACCTGGGGGTTGTCAAGCCTTAGCATGGGATGGCAGTGTCTAAATCCACCTGTCACATGCAGTTAATGATGTGGTCTTTCGGATCCCAGCCTTGATGTATAAAATAGCCTAATTCTGGGCTGAAGTGCTTAAGTTCAGCAGCCGACACGCCATAGGAATTCCTCCTCCTTGCATCAGCTCCAATTTAGTTCCTTGCTCTCAATACCAATGGGCCTCTTTTGCAACGTGCTTGATTTCGCAGCAAGTTAATTCAAGTTTAGTTCCGTTCCTGAGCCAAAATGCAGTGGCACAGTTGCCCACCGATCCACTCCTTCTAAAAGCTGTGTTCCAACAGAGGCCACTTCCTAAGGGGAGAATGGTAACACAAGTTATAAAGCAACTGCAGGCATGATTCCATCCCCCTGCAGCCTTCCAGGTCTCTGTGGTGCAGAAGCTAAATGAATCCATCTGCTCGTCACTGATAGACAAATTATTGGAAAGTAAAACTTAAGTGGTTCCTTCAGTGTTTTAACAAGAACCTAAGAAACATCATCAGTGTTAAGGGAATAAAATTTCAAATCTAATGAACATCAAAGTGGAAAGTCAAAAAGCTTGTCTTTCTGTCTTGGAGCCCGTGTGATCACTTTACTGCATCCAGCTAGGTCTGCTTTCCAACCCCTGTCCGAGAGAAGGCAGATCAACAACTCTACAGGCACAACAGCTCCCTCTGCGGCAGCTTCTGTCTTTGTGGAACGGCCTGTCTGGAGAGGCGAGGGCTGTACCACCTGCACTTTTCGTTTAAGAAATTCTCCAAAGCAAAGCTGTTCAAGAGGGATTTTTACTGATTTTGTGTTTTATCTCATTTGGGGGGGGGGAGCTGTTGTCATGATAGTATTGATGTTTGCTAAATACCGTGGTGTGTTCTTATTCCGGCTTATATTCCACCATGCATTATTCTGCCTCATTATTCAGTTTAGGCGGAAAGGCAGCATGGAAATGTTTAAGATAAATAAATAAATGATGTTGCAAACCTCCGAGTTGCAAGGAAGAGCCGTATAGAAATAAATCACATTTCTCAGATTCAAGTATTGGGATCGTTGGCTCATATAGTAGAAGAAGAAGAAGAAGAAGAAGAGATTGGATTTATACCCCGCCCTCCACTCCCCAAGGGAGTCTCAGAGTGGCTTACAAACTCCTTTTCCCTCCCCCTCCCCACAACAGGCACCCTGTGAGGTAGGTGGGGCTGAGAGAGCTCTTTCCCAAGCTGTCCTTGAGGGAACAGCTGGTACAGAGCTATGGCTTGCCCAAGGTCATCCAGCCAGGTGCAAGTGGAGGAGTGGGGAATCAAACCCGGTTCTCCCAGATTAGAGTCCGCGCACTTAACCGCTACACCAAACTGGCTCTCGTAGTAGAGTTTTGCCCAGTCATAGAAGCGTGATACCAACTGCAGTCAATGAATCTCCCGAAAAGTATATTGCAAAAAAGGCAAATTTACATTTATTCAAGTAGATCCAGTTCACATTCAGGTTGCAACCAGGTTGGTTCTGGTCCCACTACCAGGCCCCACCTCTCCACCAGTGGAGGGGGGGGGTTTAGCCCCCCAAAAGGGAGGAACACTGGAATTTAAAATGACATGCCTATGTGACATGAAAGTGAGGTAGGCACATTGGGGGGGGGACGCTCTGGTTTTGGGGCAAAAATTCTATGGTAAAAACGAATTCTACCATAGAGTTTTGCCCCCAAACCAGAGCATTGCCCCCTGACATCCCTCATGTGCCCACATCACTTCCAGGGCATGTAGGCACATAGCTAAAATGCCAGGTGTCCCTTCCTGCTCCTGGTAAGCACCCCCCACCCCTGCTGGCTGCTCAAAGGGACCTGGCAACTCCATGTGTGCGGAAGTATGAGAACATTGTATCTCCAGGAGAAACCTGCAGAGACATGTGTCTCCATGGAAGGCCATGTGTAGTGAGAGGACAAAGAGAGAAGAGGAGTCACAGGGCAGCTTCCAGGTTAAGACAAAGAGAGGCATCACATTCAAGGAGATAAAATAGGGTTGCCAGGTCTGGGTTGGAAAATACCTGGAGACCTTGGGGGATGATCTGGGAGAAGGAGGGACTTGGGGAGGGGAGGGGCCTCCACATAGTACAGTGCCCTAAAATCCACCCTTCAAAGCAGCCATTTTCTCCAGGGGAGCTGATCTCTATCAGCTGGAGATCAGTTGTAAAAGCGGGAGATCCCCAGGCCCCACCTGGAGGCTGGCAACCCTAAGACCAGACCTATACATACTTAGAGTGACGTAGCAAACCCCTCCCCCCCAAATGTCCAGGCTTGCTGAGTCATTCACGCCAAGGTCAAGAAGGCCTACCCAGTTTCTCTCTACATAATAGATCACTGGAAAGAAAGGTAAGATTGATCTGACATATAGCCTACGTTTGCATTACTTCCAGAAGTGGCAAACTCCCCTGCTGTGCTGCCCCTTTAAGAAGGGCCGAGGCAAAATATTGGATTGAGGCAGGACTGGATGTTGCTGGAGATTGTGCCTGCATTTCCTCAATCCAGATCCACTGAAGTAGGATGTACTGTTAAAAAGCACAGTGCTTACTGCAAGCTTTGTGTTTTCCACAATGGCCATTCAGATATTATAAAGGCAACATTTACGTCCCATTTCAGGGCATCTCCTCCTTCTTAGTAATTTTATCTTGTGGATATGGTCCTGGTTTTAGACTCATACATTGCAGTCCTACACAAAGTTCCATCCTTCTAACGCCATTGACTTCAATGGATTGAAAAGAGTATAACTCTACACTGAGAATCTTGCTGATGTTCAAAGCATACATAAGCCCTCCTGCCTGTGGTACAGTAATCAAATAGAACTTAATGTGAACACCAGAGGGTGAAATAATTAATCATGCTCCCTAGTGCTGGGTGTGTGTGTGCATCATTTTCCCATGCATTTCCAATTTATCCTGCAAAGTTTACCTGTTCAGCTACCTCCTGTCCTTGCATGTTGCCTCTGTGAACCTTGTTTTCATGTTCTGGTGACAGGCCATACGAATAAATGAAGATACAGGAGGTGTATTTTTCTAGGAAGCTGAACCGCATTAAGCATATCAGAAACAGGGACAGTCCAGCTAAAAGAAATGTGAAATTGAATAAATTGCCTGCTGAACCTTGTTGAGTGCAAGTGTCTCTTGCAATGAAATATAGTGTCTTGCCTTTCCAAGTGATGTAAATTGAGCAGTTTGATGAATCAGATTAGCAATTAGTGAGTGGGTGTACATACGCACAAACTATTTGTCTCTCCCCACCAATCATATATTGGCTCCCCCCCCTTTTAAAGACACTGCGCAAAAAAAGTGCAGTGATGTCGAAAGTGGGAGGCCACTGATCTCTTCAGCTGTGTTCCTATCATGTGTCTACTCTGATTCGGGAGCACGATAGAGGATGAATCAAGGGGGGAGTGGATTGCATGACTATAAGGAGCCACTGCGATGCAGTCAGTGGAGTGCTGGACTTCTTGAGGAGGGAGGCAAGGTACGAAGCACATGGTGTGGCTTTGGGAGAATCGCTCCTGACCAGTTTTCCATGGGTTTTGTGAGGGTAAAATGGAAGGCAGGCAGAGGCTTGGTGACCCAAGGCAGTCTGGATATAGTAGATAACAGAGCAGGCATTTAGGTGCTCCTGAATGGCAGGCAACAGTACCTGTTGAGACTTCTTCTTGTCAGGTGGAAGGGTCATGAGAAGGGATTGGGACCTTGTAGACTTATTTTGGGAATAGGGAGCCCCTTCTAAGGAGTCCCTCAGAACCCCCACCCAGGTCCCCCTTGAGGCCTGGAGCAGGCAAGGACCTTAAGTACAAGGGCTTGACTGTGGAGGGCACAAAGCACCCCCCCCCCTATTTCTCCCTGCTGAAAGGTTTAAAGGGCCCTCCAGCTGATCAGCTGAAGCCTTTTAAATCTCTGCAGGAGGTGAGAGAGAGGGGTGGCCGTGGATTAGGGTTGCCAAGTGTCCCTTACTTACCGGCAGGGGGGAGTTCTCCATCGTCCGGGAGTTTCCGCACACGCCTGGCGACGTCACCCGGAAGTGACGTCATCACGTTGGGGGCGTTGCCAGGGCGATGCTCTGGCAATCGCCCCAAAACTCTATGGTATCATAGAGTTTTGGGACGATTGCCAGAGCGTCGCACTGGCAATGCCCCCAACGTGATGACGTCACCTCCGGGTGACGTCATTACGTTGGGGAAGGGGGGTGGGGTTCCCCCTGCCAGCCAAATGCTGGCCGGCAGATCGGGAACCCCTGTAGCGGGGGATCCCCCGCCCCCCAGGCTGACTTGGCAGCCGTACCGTGGATGGCTGTGGCTTGGGGGTGGGGCTTGGGGCAGGGCTTGGGGGTGTCCCCACCCATCCCCAGAACACCCCCCCAAATCCCCCCACTGGAGCGATGAGGGGACCTGGCAAGCCTATTTCCTCCTGTTTTCTTTCCATTTTCTTGAGTCCAGTCCTGAGGCTTGGAGGGTGCCTGGGAAACGTTGCACGGAAATACACAGAGAGGCCCAAAGGCCGGTGTGTGAGGGAAAGGTTGTTATGAGGCCTCACAGGCCGCTCCGCTTCAGCGTCATACCTAAGATCATGGCACAAGGTCTTAGGCATCACTCTCCATTCTTTGACTCATTTTTCAGACCACAAGTGTGAGTGTTTGGTTGAAATCACTTTAACTGAGCATGCACTGCAGTGAGTAAAGGACGGAGGCAGACGAGCGGACTGTTAACATGTATATGCTGAGGCAGAATGAGTAATGTGAGGATTTGTGCGCATTGCAAATAGCTGCAGTAAACAAACAGTGACAGTATTAGAGCTCTCAGAGTGCAAAGTTAACCCTACCGACAGACTCGTGCCAAAGCTGGCACTAAAGGAACGGGAGAACCCCACAAGAGTAGTTAAATAGCAATGGATACACTGGTAAAAATAGCAAATGAATCACACACAAGTTAGTCACACAGCGGTAATGCAATTTCCAGATCACAAAGAATGTGAATATGGTCAGTCTCAAAAAGAACAGAAATACCTCAGGCGGAAACAGGCTAGCTAAGTGGGAGGATGCTGCATGAGGAAAGAAAGACGTGCTCAGGAAAACCTGTTTCAAGTCCTGTTTTACGTAGGGTTGCCAACTCTGAGGTGGGAAATTTCTGGAGATTTGGGGGTGGAGCCTAGGGAGGGTGGGGTTGAGGGAGGTAAGGGGCCGCAGCTGGGCGTAGTGCCATACAGTCCACCCTCCAAAGCAGCCATTTTCTTTAGGGGTATATGATCTCTGTTATCTGGAGATCAGTAGCAGTTCTGAGAGATCTCAAGGCTTCACTTGGAGGTTCGGCAACCCTGGTGTCACTTTGCTGACTGGGCATTCTCTTTGTCCATCTTATCACCTCATGACCATCTCCCTCATCCCTATGAATTTGAGCTCTGCTTGAACTCTCTAAACCTGATAGCCAGGACAGTACTCCCTCTAAGCTGTGGAGTCTGGTGAGCAAAACTTCTACTTCGTGAGCTACTGGCATTCAAGTTGTGAGTGAGCGATTTGGTTACTGCATAAACTAGTTTCCTCTGGAACCATCCTTCCTGAACTAAGACAAAAATGTATGAGCTGGAGGCTAAAAAACTGTGAGCTAGCTCACATTAACTCAGCTTAGTGGGAACACTGGCCAGGACCCAGAATAGCTAAAAAATATCATTTTCTTTTTTGTTTACATTATAGTAACAATGATGATGAAATTACATTTTTTTTTTAAAAAAAGTAAATAAAATGCATGCCCCTTGTTTTGTCCCACCTTCCCTCTTGCTTTAACCATATAAGGTAAGTTAATAACATTTACTAATTTTTATTTTATTAATAAAATTATAAAGGCTTATTTTGATGAAAAGGTTGAAAAATGTGGACATTTCTCGCTAGTACACAGAAGCTGTGGCCGGGAATTCCCCCATCACTGCCTTTGTGGGCTGAGAACATCAGGCAGCCATGTAGGCTATGTCTGGCAGGCGCATGGTTTAGAGGTGGGAGTAGGGATGCCAGACCCCCTGGTTTGGTGGGGTTTACCTGCTTTTTGGGGGGTTCTGCTCTGCCTGGCCAGCTGGTCAGTGGGGGAAGCCCTGCCCTCAAGCCCCAACACCCGCAGCTACCCCTCTCCCTTCTCTTTTGAGAGAGAGGGGGGAGAGGGGTGGCTGCGGGCCGCACACAATCTCTGAGCAGCAATGCCTCTTAGAGATAGGGTGGGTGGGCCCGGGTGGGCCCTCTGGGTGGGCCCTCTGGGTGGGTGGGCTGGCCCTCTGGGTGGCTGCGGGCACCTAAAAGGACCCATTTAAATGCTTGCCGCCAGCGGGACAGGGCCCCGCACACCTGATCTCTGAGTGGCAATGCTGCTCGGAGATCAGGGTGGTGGGGCCCTCTGGCTGTGGGCACTTAAAGGGCCCCCTTTAAGTGCTTGCACCTGGTGGGACTGTCCCTGTCCGGGCGGGGCTTGGAGCTAGGATGTCCCCAACATGACATCATCACGTTGGGGATGCCCCCCCTCTGGGAATGTCCCCCACTGGGGACGAAGATGGAACTGGCAACCCTAGCCGGGAGGGGTCTGATAGTGGTGGAAAATATAACTTTCCTGTGTCAGGGGCCTGCATCAAGGTGGGGCAGGGCTTCAGGAAGTCCCTGACCCTGACCTTTGCCTGCCTGCCCCCTCCTCTATTTAAGTGCACTGCCACTGGGGCCTTGACCCATTTTTTGTGGGTTTTTTTCACCCCATGCTGTGCCAATGCGGCTGCAGTGTAAAGCTGTGGCCTTCTATTTCTCCACATCACTGCGTATGGTGGTAACCTTCCTCACCTGTACGCCCCTCTCTGCCCCTGGGCCCACAGACTTTAGGTTTCATTTCTTGCCACTTAAAAGGTTGGAAGTAAATTAAAAATGAAGGCAACTCACTATCTTGTGGGGGCTGGGATGAATACAAGTCTTTTTCTCCATTACTGATTTAATGAACAGGCATTTACTTCTCCTTCCCACACTCTGCGGAGCAGAAGGAGACGCTTCCTCAAATATGGTTCCTCTTAGTGAGAATCAGATTGTTGGCACAATGAAATAGTTATAGGAAAGATCTGATATGATCTGTCCCATTCATTCATTCATTCATTCATTCATTCAACTTTTACCCCAGCCTCCCCACCAAGGCAGGCTCATAACATTTATTAGCTACTTTTCTCCCTTGAGGAGCCCAAGCAGCTTACAAACATAGAAAATCATAAAACCAAAATTTATGATCACTCCTCAGGCCTGCTGCTAAACTTAACCAAATACAGTCCTGAACAAAACTGTCTTCATCTGCTTCTTAAATTTGAAAGTGGGCAGGGGAGGGGGCAGGCACACCTCCGTGGGAAGATTGTGTCATAATCGGGGAGGGGGGCTGCCACTGAAAAGGCCCTCCCTTGTGTACCCACAAAACAACTTTCTTTGATTGACGGGACACTCAGGAGGGCCTGTGATCTTCATTCCTGGGCGGGAACATATTTCCCTACTGGCGAGGAATTTTCAAATCCAGGTCTAGCTGTCTAAGCTAGCTATGAAGGGGCAGAGCAGTAACAGTCCTCTTGCTGACAGGGAAAAAGGGGTCAAGCTTGACCTGGATGTTTTTAAAGGTGTCAGTTGACTACATGGCCCATTCTAGGTCATAGCTTCTTCTGGCTACTTTCTCCTGTTCTCTCTATATCCTCTCATCTTTAGCAACTGTTGGTCTGTGCTACAAAAGCTGTACCCACACCTGACATCCCTCTAGTCCAGGCCCAGTTTTAGAATATGCCCTACACTCAAGTTCTGAAAGAATTCAGTGAGTCGATTTTTTGAAGCCTTGTGACATGTTTTAGATCCGGACTACATGTTATGGTAGAGACAAGCATCCCCCTCCCAAGGCTGTTTCAGGCCCTGAACATGGTGTGGGAAAAAGCCGAAGCTGCTTCTTCCCTCCATGCCAAATCCTAATCCAGATCAGGGCCTCATAGGGGTGCCAGCCTCCAGGTGGGACCTGGAGATCCCCTGGAATTGCAGCCCATCTCCAGACTACAGAGATCGGTTCCCTTGGAGAGAATGGATGCTTTGGACACTGAGCTCTATGGCATTGTACCCCACTGATGTCCCTGTCCTCCCACCCCCAGGTTCCAACTCTCCAGGAGTTTCCCAACCTTCAGCTGGAAACCCTATCCCCTCATCCCCTGCTGGTGGCCAGGAGAGACCTGGAAACCCTAGGGCTTGGGACAATAGAAAAATAAGTTTGCCTGCTTCTGAAGATGGACTGTCAGTGTCAAAGGTTAGGAGAACCTCAACCCTACATGTTACAAAGTATAAAATGTAGTTTGGACTTTCAAAGAGCTTTGGACATCGGAACTTGCAAGGAGAACAGGAAGCACAAGTCCTGAATTAGGTGCTGCACATCTGCCACATAGGAGGACCTATGGAAGTAGTGTATGCCCCTATTTCAGACATTACAAAGATGTGTGAAGGGAGGGAATATGAGTCCCTCACTGTTCTTGTTTCCCTTGTGATTTTAATAATCCAAACTTACTTTTAATGGGGGTGACAGTTTTCCCTCCATCGGTGTGGATTTAAAAATGTATGCATCTGTATGGGTGGTGGACTCTAGACCAGTTCCTGTTGCAGTTGCCATGGCAACTTTGAGACTTTTTGAATAGTATAAAATTCTGATGATGTTGCCGTGGGAGTCCTGGCCTAGTCTCACAATGTTCATGGTTCTGATACAGTCCCAAAATTCTGCCCAAGCCAAAGACAAATGGAACTGATGCTATACCATTTTAATTCAAGATGAAACAGATTAAAGCCGTGTTCCCAGAATCTTTCAGAAAGTGTCTATTGAGTTTTTCCTTGTAACATGTCTTAGCTGTTTTGTATTATGTACATACTAGGAATAAGGCACACTGTGGGAATAAATACAGCAGGCTCTAGAAAGAGGTTCTTGGAGAGTGTCAAGGCCTTGGGCACTCAGAGTCAATTGGCTGTAGCAACCTCAGCAGGGTATAATGACACAGTCCACCATTTTCTCCAGGGGAACTGAGCTCTGCTACCTGAAGAGCAGTTGTAATTCTGAGTGATCTCCTGCCCTCACCTAGAGATTGGCAGCAGTGGTTCCCCAAGAGGGAATAGCTGGTTTGGAGGGCAGAGTCTATGGCATTGTACCTGTCTGAGGCCCCACCTCTCCTCAAACCTCACCCTCTCCAGGCTCCACCCCTCAAATCTCCAGGAAATCCCCACCTGGAGTTGGCAACCCTATCTCATTCCCAGCCAAGCATCAACCTACCTTAATTTCCCCCTCACTCTTCAGCTTTCCATCCCCCCCCCACCTGCAGCCTCTATCATGTTCTGAAGCCCCTCTTATAAACACTGGTAACTGCCATTTCGTTTCACTTACTAACAGCCACTGAGGTAGCAGTTGAACCTTATGGGGGAATATTTTTAACACAACCACAGACAGCAGCCATCTTATAAACACAGGTAACTGCCATTTCGTTTCACCTACCAACAGCCACTGAGGTAGTAGTTGAACCTTATGGGGGAACACTTTTAACAAACCACAGACAGCAGCCATCTTATAAACACAGGTAATTGCCATTTCGTTTAACCTACCAACAGCCACTGAGGTAACGGTTAATCCCCCCACAAGAAGGAAGCAGGAGAAGTGTCTTCGTCAAGAGAGAAATCCGTCTGCCAGAAATTCTGACAGGGCACAGAGGCTGAAGGAGTGGGCGGGGAAGAGGTGCAGACCCAGCCAATGGCATGCAAGTATTCACAGCCAGTGGATAAGGACAGCTTCTGATTGACTGGCCAGGGGACCAAAAGCTGGGGTGGCATGTGGAATGTTCAGGAACGTGCCACCACCGAGAATTATGTATAAGGGTTAAGGGAGATGCTACTCTTTGTCTGGTTCTTCAGACTGCTATAGTGTGGAAGACTAACAGTCTGTCTCCTCAGCTATCACTGATTTCTGAAGAAAAATCTCAAAATCTCAACTGGGATCAATATTTTAGAATTCAGTCGCTATTGTCAACACCATAGTATACCAGCTTGAGTTTCTAGCAGAACTGATAGACAATTGGATCTTGTGTCCCCTCACCCCAACACCATGGATTAAAAGATTTGAAATGAAATAATGATATTTTTCTCAAACTGCATGCTACTGATGCTTCAAAGCATTAAGATTAATTCTGAATGATTTCCTGGGTATTCATTTTCCTTCTTAAATGGAAATTACTGTTATCAAAATGAGAGCTCTGGTGAACTGGAGTGTGCCTCTCTCTTTTTTTTTCCATTTTCCATTCAAGTTATTTTAGAAGTCTATTGTCTTTACTGAAGAAAAGTAGTTTGTTTACTAATTTATTTTAAACATTTCTGTCCCGCCTTTCCACTTTCACGGCAGCGTAATGTTACGTTAGCTCACAGTTTTTTAGCCTCCGGCTCACACATTTTTGTCTTAGCTCAGGAAGGATGGCTCCAGAGCAAACTAATTGTTGCAGGAGCCAAATCGCTCGCTCACAACTTTAATGCCAGTAGCTCACAAACTAGAGTTTCTGCTCACAAGACTCCACAGCTTAGAGGGAGCATTGCCCAAGATATCTTACCAGAGATATGGATGTGTAAGCTGCAATTTGGATCTGATACAGGCTGGAGCCCGTGGTTTTATGGGTAATATTTTAAGTTTTAGAAACTCTGATTTTTTTTTTTAGCAATGAGCTTTATGAATGCAAATTATAAATGGCCCAATACAATTTCTGACCCACTTTGCTGAAGTCTACCAGACATTTATGGTGGCCCACCAGAGCTCAGCAAACCTCCTTTTTGTGCTGCCTGGTCCAGACGATAAAAGGGGGGGGGGAGGTACATGGTCGATGGGCTGCATTCAGTTCCTTGAGTTGCATGCTGTGTAGCAAACATCTGTCCTACCCAGGGATGCCTGGTTGGGAACTTGGATCCCCAGGAATTACAGTCATTTGCAGACTATGGAGATCAGTTCCCCTGGAGAAAATGGCTGCTTTGGAGGGTGAACTCAAGGGCATTGTAGCCCATTGAGTTCCCTGTCCTCCCCAGGCTCCACCCCCAAATCTCCAGGAGTTTCCGAACCTGGATCTGGCAACCCTACCCCACTCTATCCCCCATCAGTGGTCAGAGGTGACTTGCCAACCCTAACACTCTCCCAATTAGCCTTCTACCTCTACTGTCCCAAGTTGTAGCTCCTTTCAAATGAGAGAGGCCACCAGCACACCAATTAGGAACAACGTAGTCCTCAGAGAGGCTTTGTAAGAAGTCCTGGCTCTGGCCCCACCCACTTTGTGTCATATCTCTGACTGGCCCAGTGCTTTATGAAATCATCCCTTTTGGGGCATCCTGTTGCCTAGTGACTGCTGGAAACGTAAGAAAACTCACTTGCCTTTTCAATCACAGTAAGATAACTCCTCTTTGAAGAACCCGTCCATCAGGTAAGTCAGGTCTTCTGAGCCACCCTTTTCTAGGAGTTTAGACTGTACAAATGTAGGTTTCCAGCTGTTTAATTCACCCCCCCCCCATTAAAGCTAATTTAAACCTATTAAATATGCAGCTACTGGATGACCTTGGGCAAGCCATAGTTCTGTCAGAGCAGTTCTTGAAAGAGCAGTTCTCGAAAGAGCTCTCTGAGCCCCACCTACCTCACAGGGTGCCTGTTGTGGAGAGGGGAAGGGATGGGAGTTTGTAAGCTGCTCTGAGACTCTGAGTGAAGGGCAGGGTATAAATCCAACCTCTTCTTCTCCTTTAAATATTTTTTCATATTACCAGAAGCTCTGTATTGGACATGCCCACACAACTGATAACTCCGCCCCCCAATGAAGTTAGATTGTCAGTAATACATCGTGGCCCGATAGATGCTTCTACAGTTCAAACTAAATTTAGCACATTCCCAACATATGGCTGTCCATAAATCCTAGAGGTAATGACAGTCTGACCACCACTACGCAACACAGTGAACTTCCCTTTCTTTTCAGTGCCCTTGTTGCCTAGCAAGGCACTTTACGTGCTCTTATGGTCTCTTAATGTTCATAAGTTTGATCTTTGGACTGTATTAAGTGTATGCTTAAAGGACTGTATTGTGATGCCAGCCGCAAACTGCACACATGCCCTCTTACCTGCTGCAAGAGGTTCCAGTCTATTCCTGACTGCCAAGAAGCACACTCCCACCATTGTCCACACTAAGACAGAGACAAGGAGCTGAGGACCCCATTGCACAAGGGTGTTCCTGTCGACTTATGCTAGGCAACCCCTCCAACATACCTGTGGGATTCCACACATTCCAGAGAGATGCTGAATGAGGTTGCTTGGCAACTAATCCTCAACCCATCAACTGGCTGAGCTAGGGCCATCAAGAGACAATAGGATGGCTTGGTGACTCATCGCAAGCTTGCCCAGGTGTCAGTTCCTGTCTAGCTCCTAGAGTCTCAATATTGATCACCCTCCAGCGTCCCCTCCTCTTTCTCTTTTAACCAATGGTAGGGTTTGTAGGGACAGACTACCTGGTAGGTGTGTTAGGGGGATGTGGCCAGCACTGCCTGCCCTCAAATCACCTAATAAAAAAAGTTTGCCTACCATGCGGCCGGTCTCTTGAGCTTCCACGACCCCTATCTGCTTTTACCCCTCTCAAATCCAGCTTGCTATCCCAATACCTTCCCTCCATCTTTTATCTCTGAGTCTGCAGCCAGAGAGAGAGAGAGATAAGCGTGCTTCTGCCGGTTCAGAACACATTTCCTATTTTCCTTTCAATCCATCAATTCTTCCTTTGGAATGGACAACCCATCTCCAGGACAGGTAAAGTATTGCCCAACCATCAAACCTCCTGCTCATGCGAAAGTGCTATTTATCTATCTAAGTTTCTTAGGAACTGTGTGTTAGTGTGTGTGAAACTGTATTGTGTGCCTGAGAATATTTTTCAGTAAACAACATTTAAACGGACTTCCGCCTCAGTGCCTATTTACTGGGAACTCCTGGAAGGGGCGGGACCTTGGTATAGTTGGCTGTAACCCGGTTATTTGCCAATTGCTAACCTTAAAATCACTAACCCAGAGCAATTTGGCTAACACCCTGTAACCTAGCATGATTTGTATACTGAATGCTTTGAAATGTCCTACTACGAATTTGATCAGCAGATTCTTTGTTTTGAATATATGCTGCCTCTTGAGAGTCCTTCTTGAGGCAGTTTACAGTTAAAAACTACAAATATTAAAACACAAGCCATTACAATTGTATTTGATTCATCATGAAGGCCAGTTATAATCACTAAAAGCAAATTACACTTGGTGGAGTTAAGAGTTAAAGGCAAGCTTGGGTTTTTTTGGTGAGTTTGTTGTTGTTGTTCACGTGTGTGAGTATAACAGCAAATTAAAAAGAAACTACTGAAGGTAGCCTTCCTAACTATGTTGTGTAATCTATATTGGTTAGATATAGCTTTCTGTGCACAGTTCAGTGTGTTGAGCATATAAATCCCTAAAAGACTTGGGAAAATCATACCTTGGCTTTGACTGATCCGCTATATACTCTTGCCACATCCATTTAAACAGGTCACAGAGACAAGCATACAAAACGGCCAAAGAAGAGATTACTTGGCTGATTTATTTTCCAGTTATGGGACTTTCTTGCCTTGGAAGACGCCCCCTCAATTCCTGGTCACTGATGAGAGAAATATATGAATTCCTATTTCCTCGCTGAGCAGCTGCAGTGGCTGAATGTCTGTGAGGCAAACAGGAATGTTGGTTTGTATTTGAGTAATTTTGTAAGGAAATGTGTTTGCTGATGTTTGAGATTGGGTTAGTTCAACTTCCCATCAATAGGTCATCTTAGTTGGTGCTGAAACTAATCGATGGGTCAACTCAGCTGGCATTCTGCCTATTGCATAACTGTGCTGGAGTGCTCCCCACCAAGTCTTCCAAGATCAATCCATTCATTGTGGTACAATGGGAGTCAACATCATTGCTGGGTACCCTCTGAAACTGCTGGGCACTACTTTGCTTTCTAATTTCCATTGCACAATTAGACATGGTTTCTTCAGCATATTGGGCTGTAATGCACTGTTTACTCTGATTAGGCATTATTAAAAGAGTTATATTATTTTTGCATATTGTTGGGTAGCTGCTAAATTTTCAACAGATTGAAAGGCATGTGTTGTACACAGGAAAAATTCTCTCTCTCTCTCTCTCTCTCTCTCTCTCATGATAGATTAGGGCTGTTGACCTCTGAAAGGCATGTTCTGTCCATTGCAACACAATTTCTTCTGTCCTTCTCTCTTGTGATGGATTATGGCAGGTGAATTAGAGGCCTGATTGATAGTTGGTCTGGCATTGTGGGTAGGGGATTCTAGTGATCATGATGTATAAAGACACAAAGTTCATGTTGTATTTCAAAGGAACTTTCCCTCAGTCCCCCTTCCCCCACCCTTCTGAACAACTCATTTGTATTCCTCTCATAAAGAAGACATTCAGGATCCTATTTAGATTAATATTATTTTGCTAGTGTCTTTTTTAATTAGCATTTTAACTATTACCCTTACATAATTATTCCTTTAAAATGTTGATTGCTTTTCTAATATGGCATTTAATAGACTTTCATTTTTCCCCAGAGTAAAAGGTGTACTAAAAATAAAAACACTTAAAGTTAAAAATAATACATACACTTTCTATAAAAATTGGATTTTTTAAAAATGCTCTATTTGTGGGTTTTTTCTTACATGGGTTGAGCATGTAAAGCAAAGGTTCTCTATATTTATTTTTTTTAATTTTTTGCTTTGATTTCTATCCCGCCTTGCCGGGCAAGCTGTATATGTTACAAACAAATCATTGCTTAACTAGAGCAGTTGTTATTTTGTGGACACCACATTAATATGTTTATCAAGCCATTCCTTCCCTCAGGCCTTATTCAGTGGGCATTTCAACACATGCAGTGCAATCCAAAGCACAGTTACATCCTTCTAAACCCACTGAGGTGAATGGCGTTAGAAAGATGTAACTCTGCTTAGGATGGCAAACAATAATGTACTGGATCTTTTTTTGGTTCCCAAGGATGTATACTATTTTCTGGTTCCCAAGGATGTATACTATTTTAACATACATATTTAAACCTTGCCTTTCCCATTAGCTCAAGGAACTTACACAATTTGATGTTATCATCATTGCTTTATTACAGTTGGTAACCAGCACAAAACAGTCCAGACATATCAAAAACTGAAAATGTGGATACTAATGTAGAAACAGAACAAAACTAAAACATTTACAAATAATTAAAATGAAATATCATACAATCTGTATTTGTATCACACCTTTACATACTGTTTATGAATTCTGTAGGCTGCTGCTAAAAATTTGGCACATGCCAACATGATCTCTGGGTTAGAATCTGATAGAAGCATATTGCTTATTATAGTATTTGAGAAACCTGAAAATCTTTCCTGTATAGGCTGAATAAATCTAGCCCGTATTTGATTGTAATACCCACAACTAAGCAGAATATGTGTGATCGTATCCACTTCTCCAGTACTGCACAGGCAGACACGCTCAGCCATTGGTGTCTTTCTGTAGTGGCCCCGTAGTATTTCTGAGGAGAAAATATTACACTGGGCCATAGAAAAGGCCCTTCAATGAGATGGAATATCCAGTTTTGACAAGTATGAAGCTGGGGAGACAATACATTTTGTTTGAGGTGGGGCTAAGAAATTTGAAACCCTGGCAATGTCATTCTGCCTCTCTACATCAAATATTCAACACAATTTGATTAGATGAGAATGCTCTACATTTCTTTTACCTCTGACGAATACTCTGTATATACCAGGGGTGGCCAAACGTGCTTAACGTAGCAGCCACATAGAATAAATGTCAGATGTTTGAGAGCCGCAGAACATGGACAAATATTGCACATTTTTACTGGGAAATATGCAAATTTGCTTTTTATTAACATTAAATGAGACTGCCAAAAATAATAACAGAAGTGGTAAAAGCAGATATTGATAATGATATTTATTTGTCCAATGATATTTGTTTCCTAATGATATTTAGCTTCCCCAGCTACCCTGCCGGGAGCCACACAATATGTGTGAAAGAGCCGCATGTGGCTCCCGAGCCAGAATTTGGCCACACCTGGTATGCTACTGTTTGCAAAAAACCTGGTGGATGCCTTGAAGAATAAGGATTTTAAGGTCACAAATGAGGACCTCTGATTAGGACAGTTGGCTAGTTCCTATCATTCTGAACCCATTTTTCAGCTGCCATCTGGTGTGGGAGTATCAGCCGCTGTAGTATTCCCCACACTTGGTGAGATCAAAGCCTGGGTGAGGTTTATAGTAATTTTAGTGTGTTCAGCTTACTGAAACTAGGATCCTACTATGTGATTTTTGTATTGTTTAATGTGTTATATTAAGACTTATGCTTGTGCTTTGCTTCAGTTCTGTTGTGAGATTTCTGTTTGGCTCCACAACTGTAATCCTACTGTATTTTTTTATTTATAATTTTCATTTTATTTTGTTCAAAGTCAATACAGAAGAGTAAAACACATTCATATCAGTATTATTGCATGTATCCTACTGTATTGTTCAATGAATCCCCCATCCTGTTGATTGTGTCAACTCACTCTGTAATCTGCCTTAGGTCTAAGTGAGACTAGTGGACTATAAGTGACATAAATAAAAATAATGAAATAAATAAACAATTCCTGCTTGGGAAATTCCGGAGGGGGGGGGCTGGGGAGGGGAGAGACCTCAGTGGTGTGTGGTATCATAACGTCCACCCTCTGAAGCTGCTGTTTCCTTCAGGGGAAATGGCATCTGTAGACTGTAGAGCAGTTGTAATTCCAGGAGAACGCCAGTAGGCAGCCTGAATATCCTTTGAGCACTGATGTTCATGCTGTATACTGGAGCATGCTAGTATGCCGTTAAGTGCACGGAAAAATAATCAAATCCTCCCTTGAGTCCAAAGCACTTGTCCACAAACCAGGATACTTTTGGCATGATTTTGTGTTCTGGCATTGCCTCTTTCCAATCAGCCTCCCCTGCTGGTTGGATATTTCAGCTTCATCTTTCCACTGGGTGTAAGTGGATTGCTCCTGATGTGGAGATTCAGTGGACTTACCTGCCCTTGGAAGCAGTGTGCCCAGAGCTGTGGCGCATGCAGACATGGTCCTTTCCACACTTGGATCTCATCCCTGGTTTTATCAGAGTTCAGCTCGTGACACAATACCTTGCATTTATCCCTGCTTATAACAGCATCCGTTTATCCCAGGACAATTGTGGGGCGAAACTGGGGTGACCTAAATGTAATGTGGAAACAAAAAATACCCCGAGATAATTACAGGTGTGAACTTGAGTGTAGTGTAGATGTAAGTTCGGGGACAGGGTTAAACCAGGATTTAAGGTCTAGTGCGGAATCACCCATAACAGAACCTGGCTTCCTTGGACAGCAAGCAGTTTTAAATCTTGCATTATTATTATGTTTTGCTGTCAAGTCACCGCTGATGTATGGCAACCCCATATAGGGTTTTCAAGGCAAAAGAGGTTCAGAGGTAGTCTGCCATTGCCTGCCTCCGTGTTGCAACCCTGTATTCCTTGGAGGTCTCCCATCCAAATAATGACCAGGGCTAACCCTGCTTAGCTTCCAAGATCTGAGGAGCTATCCAGTCAGGGCAAATCCTGCGTACCCATAATAATACATCTTTTGGGCTGTAGGAGTGGCGTGTTCACCAATCTTAAATAAGAAAAAAAATCTATCTCAACAATCAGAAGTTTGGGAGGAAGAGCATTACAATGACAACTCTTTGTTGTTCTTTCTGGGGGAACCGTGAGTTTGCCAAGGAACTCAACAATGTCATTCTTGGGCTGGCCTTGCGGATTACATGCATTCTCTTTCTATATTACCAGGTAACATCTGAATCAGCAAGCAAAGATGTAATGTTTTCCAAAGCACATCAAGTTCTTCATGAAATATATTTGAACAATGAATTCATGCTTAGAGCTCTCTGCTGCAAAGGCAGATAATACAAATAATTTCACAGACGGTGGTTCAGCACTGCTGGTACCTCCTGACATTCCTCCAGAAAGCAATAGATATTTTAGCAATAGACAGAGATATTTTAGCAAAATCCATCCTACTTTTAAATCTACTCAGCAGCTGGCATTTAAAATACGTTTTGGTCTTTTCATTTGGTGATTATTTACTAACTTCATTTATGCCCCACTTTTCTCTCCAATGGAGACCCAGAGTTGCTTTCAACATTCTCTTCTTTTCAGATTTATGTGAGGTAGGTTAGGCCAGGAGTCTGTGACCAGCCCAAGGTCACTCAGCAATCAGGTTGCCTGCTGGGTGGTGGCTGGAGATCTCCTGGGATTACAACCGGTCTCTTACAGAGATCAGTTTCCCTGAGAAAATGGTTGCTTTGGAAGGTGGACTCAATGGCATTATACTCCACTGAGATCTCTCCCCTCCCCAAATCTCACCATCTCCAGCCTCCACCCCCCCCAAATCTCCAGGAATTTCCCAACCCAGAGCTGGCAACCCTACTCAGCAAGCTTCCATGACAGAGTGGCAATTCAAACCTGGGTTTCCTAGGTCCTACTCTGACACCCTAACCACTACACAATGCTGGGGATGTGTGTGCAGTAGTTAGAATGCTTCCAGGGTTAAATTTCCGAACTTTTCTAGCTGTTGGAGTTTGCTAGTATTTTTTGTTGTATCAGATTTTGACAGTGTGTTAAACAGCCACTCTAGTCTCCAGTCTACTCCATCTTCCTCAATTTTAGCCACAGTTTCCCCCATTTTGGGGTCAGGCCAGCATTTGAGCCAGTTTGGTGTAGTGGTTAAGTGCGCGGACTCTAATCTGGGAGAACCGGGTTTGATTCCCCACTCCTCCACTTGCACCTGGCTGGATGACCTTGGGCAAGCCATAGCTCTGTACCAGCTGTTCCCTCAAGGACAGCTTGGGAAAAAGCTCTCTTAGCCCCACCTACCTCACAGGGTGTCTGTTGTGGGGAGGGGAAGGGAAAAGGAGTTTGTAAGCCGCTCTGAGACTCCCTTGGGGAGTGGAGGGCGGGGTATAAATCCAATCTCTTCTTCTTCTTCTTCTTCAAACAGGAGCCAGTCACAGCCTGGGTCATCTATGTCAAGCTCTGTATTGTGTACGGAGTTCGATGCATGGAAGCCCGGACTATGACATAGTGATCAGCATAGATTTATTGAGTACACAACAAGCATGCAATACTGGCCGAGATGGCCAACTATATACAACTCCTAGGACACCCCCCAAAGTCCTAGGGTTTGAATTTCCTGCCAGAGTTCTTACTGGAGGGCTAGTGGTGGTCTAGGATCCTTGACCCCTATTGTCTCTTGGAGTCAAGCTCTGACTGTATGCCGCTGGTGCCCAGTGGCGGTCAGTGGACAGAACATTCTGGAAAATCTCAATCAGATGTATCTGTTTGCTGGACTATACTACTTCTTACTGCAAGTGGGGCTTGGGTGTTTGGAGATTTCCTTCACCTTAAAACAAAAACAACAACAACAACAACCTCTTCTTGCATAAAAGCAACTAGTGTTCTTGAGAAGCTAGTTTTAAATGTGCAGTGATTTCTTTTGTTTGTTTCTACAAGGAGTAGTTGTGTATTCAGGTTACAGAGTCCAGAATGGTTATACTACTTGTAGAAATAAAGCAATTTAGATTGTTCAAATATAACATTATCTCATTCTAACATTAGTCCTGTGAGATTAGCTAATATCCTTACCCTGGGATTGCAAATGGGATTAGGGACTGCAAGGGGTGAGTTGACGGTAGAATGGGAAGAGGGAATTTCTTGGTTTGGCTCAGTCACTTAGTCCTGTTCACCACTTACATGCTTGAGTTTTCTGCCTTTATTGATGAAGCAGTGACATTCTTTGCAACCGATAATTAGCAAATGCATTTGGAGAAGTTCTTGACATTGCAGCGGACAGAAAGGAAGTGTGTCCATGTGTTGGGGAGACATTTATTACAGGAGTCTCTCTCCCTCCCCCTGGTTGAAATTCAAATATCTGCTAGAAAATGGTGACTCTTTATGTTTCTCGGGGCTAAAAAACCAGCCATGGCTCTTGGTATTTTTCCCTTTTACAAATAATCCCACTGTTTGTGTTCCTTCCTCTGTCTCTGTATTTTGCTCCTTTGATTTGTTCAAAGTGCTATAACTCCAGGCAACTGTGGTTTATAGGGAGAGATGGATGCGTAGCAGCTCTCAAGGGTCAACCACAGGGTCCTTTCGTAGAAAAAGAGGTGCAGGAGCTCATTAGCATAGCTCATTAGCATAACTCATTAGCATATGCCATGTCCCCTGACATCACCAGAAGTGTGTCAGAAAGGGAATGTCAGTTTCAGCCCCATTATACCCTATGGGCCATTGAAATCAATGGCAAAACTCATAGGGTATATGAGGGGCTGGAGGGGAGGGAGTTTGAGGGAGAGGTTCCAAACTTGCAGGGTAGCTGCTGGGGCCTCTACTCGAAATACCCACCAAGTTTCAAGAAGATTGGACCACGGGGTCCAATTCTATGGGCCCCCAAACAGGTTGCCCCCATTCCCTCCATTGTTCTCTAAGGTGAGAAAAAATGTTAACTTTTTTCCTCCCATATAGAACAATGGAGGGAATGGGGGCAACCTGTTTGGGGGCCCGTAGAATTGGACCCCCTGGTCCAGTCTTCTTGAAACTTGGTGGGTATTTCGAGGAGAGGCCCCAGCAGCTACCCTGCAAGTTTGGAGCCTCTCCCTCAAATTCCCTCCCCTCCAGTGGCTTTTAAATTTGCCACCGAATTTTGGCAGCAATTCAGCGGCGGGTCGAATCAGATCAGAGAATCTAGAAATCTGCCCTAGTGCCCACTCCTGAGCTGGCAGAGCTTCGCTCCACCTCGCTCCGGCTTCAAAGGACCCCTGGTCAACCACATATTTAACATATCTGGGAAAGCAGCAAACTTTTTGTGAATGTTTTGAGCAGACTGATTCCTAGTGAATCATCTTTTCTTATGAATGAAATTTGGGTAGGCTTGAATCTCTAAAGAGACTTAAAATCATGCTCACTTTCCACTTTCTAATGTCCAAGTAAGCTATAGAGTTCTTCCTTTTGGTTTCCCGTTGCTTTCAAGAGCTACGGATTTCTGTTTCCTGTGGAAAGGTAGTAATTTGCCCATTAATTCTTCTAACGAAGATGCTATGTTTAACTTTTGTAATGTCAAAATTATTAAAATGATTAGCAGTGAATTGCTGCCTAATTTATGTATCCTCTTTTAACATAGTTAACATGTCTTTATTATGAACAGTCTCTCAGATATTGAATTTTAAGACACATTAAAACCTCTGGTTTTTAGGCTTTGTTGCACTGGTCTTATTGTAGAACGTATCCCTGGATTCTTGACCACTGAGGTTGGATTCTTGCTATCATGTGATAGTTACAATCTGATTTGTCATATTCCAGCAGAAATCATTACCAGTCTTTGGGCCACTTCACAGTACACCTGAGCTAGAACAGCTAGCAGGGTTTTGTGAACATTTTTGGGACTGCCACAACACGCCCCTCATAACTTTTCCCCCCGCACTTCCTAGCAAGAATGTTTTTTGTTTGTATATATAATACTTTGTGCCATCATATAGCCAAATCTGATTGAATGAATAGAATTGTAGCTGTTCCATTCATTGTGTAATCTTTGACTGGGGCTGCTTCTAGATGTCAAAATGCAAATAAGTTCCACTGGGAACATGACCAGCTTGGCTCTGGGCAGGCATAAGTTCACTAGAAAAACATTAATCACTTGTTCAATTCACATGTTATAGCTTCTTTGTGGAAACCTCTTTTGGTCATGGCAGCTGGTACTGGTCCGTATTGCTCCCCATAATGGCTGGCTATTTTTTTTCCCACACGGTCATCACACTGACCACTAAGTCTCCACTTGTGTTGTTTAAATTGATGGTTTAAGATGGCCTCTGTGTAAACTTGCTGATTCCTCCTTTTGTTTAAAGAACGCTATATTCCCCCACACACACTGTTCCCGAGGGTCCTCTGTCCTCCAAGAGCAGCATGTCAGGGCGCTCGGTGGGTTGCAGGGGAAAGAGGGAGGCAGTAAACGTCTGTTCATTGACAGAAGCAGAAAACAATCTTGTGGGTTTGTCATATGTCCTCAAGTCGCTTCCAGCTTATGCCAACTCTGTGAATTAATGACCTCCAAATAATCCTGCCAAACTGGACTCAAACTGTGTTTTAATGTTAGAAATATGTTGTGGGAAACATGGTAGGGATGGCTGTCTTTCCTTCATTAAATGGCACCAGTCTTGTTTCTAATATAATAGCAACTCATAATGCTTCTAAGTTTATGATCCGCCATGCATGTGCTTGCTTGGTAGGTGAGCCATATTGGATGTAGGGTTTCCATTCCCCCGACGGGGGCAGGGGTTTGCCCACTTTTGAGGCCCCCAATCCAGCCAGTGGGGGGAACACAGCCCCCAAAGCGCCTTCTTCACACCAATGTGCCCAGCACAATGATGTCACCCAGAGGTGGTGTCATTATGCAGGGCACGTTACAGGGGGGCGCTCAATCATTTAAGTAAAATCCATAGTTTTTTTCTTAAACGATAGAACATCCTCCCAACACACCCTGCACAATGATGTCACTTCCGGGTGATGTCATTGCGCTGGGTACATTGGCGTAAAGAAGGCATTTCGAGGGCGGGGTTCCCCCAGAAGGGGAAGAAACCCCAGAGAAGGACTCCCCCGCCGGCAGCCAGGTAACACCTATTTGGATGGTGTGATGTACTTTAAATAAACATGCATAGGCTGCACTCAGATATTTAAAATAAATAAATATTTTAACTGCCTCGATCTCTCTATATTCTGGCTTAAATTAGTATTAATACTGTATGAATTTCAGTTCAGTTTATTTTAAGAAGTAGGTTCAAAATCTCCTGCTCCTGTGAGACTGGCAGCCATTTTGTGTTCCGAATGTCACTACCGTTCTGAATTAGAATTGCATGGTGTTTGCTGAATTTGAGCCCCCCCCCCCCCCACAAAGAGGGTGACGTTACTTCTAAGAATGACATTTTGGTGTAACTGAAATACAATTGCCTACAAATTGATGACAGAGGCAAGAGACGAACTAGAAAGGAGCTTTTATGTAAAGGTGGCATTTTCTTCCATTCTAATCAGCCACCTTCTCTGTAGTAAAGGTTTCTATTGCCCATGCTTTTCAGTATGCAGAACTGTAGATAAGCTGTCTTTTGATCCTTCTTGTTGGGGAGCTGACAGTAAGAATGAATGAGGTGGTAAGTCGTTAGAAGCAAAGGTCTGTACAGTACAAAGGTAAGGAAGCAGGGGACTGAGTTTCACGTGCTAAATAAATTCTAGTTCTCCTTATGGTTGTTGAACAAAATCTATCTAAATATTAATAAAAAACCCCACTAGCTCCCAAGGTTCTGTCAGATCCCAGCATGACCAAGAATGAGAACCAAAATGGAAGGAGGGAGGCTTCACTCTCGCTGGGCAACACACAAGTAGCTTGCCATTCCCCTGTGGGGGGGCAGGGGTTTGCCCACTTTTAGGGGCCCCAATCCACTGGCCCCGATCTGGCTGGTAGGAGAACCCCACTCCCAAAGTGCTGCATTTGGGCCAACATGCCCAGTGCAATGATGTCACATGGAGGTGATGTCATCGCGCAGGGCACGTGATGGGAGGACACTCTGTCATTCGATGAAAACCTCTTATGTTTTTTCCACGAATCATAAAGGCCCTGCCCACAACTCCCACACAAGAAGAAGAAGCCCCCCACCGGCAGTCAGGTAAGACCTGGCAACCCTACACACAAGGGTTGCCATCTTACGAACAGTTACCTGGGAGGAAAGCCCATTGAATAAAATAGGACATATTCTGAGTAGATCTGTTTAGGATTGTTTCCTAAAGGGTAGGTTTAAAGTACAATTCTAAACAGCTTTGCATCCTTCTAAGTCCATTGATGTCAAAGGCTTCCCAATGAACCCTTAACTTTATCCTATGGTCAAGGTGGGTATCCGTGTTGGTCTGAAGCAATAGAACAGAGCCCACTGGGCTCTAACTTTGTTCTGTTGCTCCTATAGGGTGAGTGGAGTTCTCACAAATGCCACACCACTGCTGTGAGGACAAATCTCTGTGGCTTGACTCTTACTAGTACAACATGTTATTGCATGTCAGGCACAAAAATGTACTACACCCATTACAGGACCCTTGCAATTATACAAGGCCATCTTCTACATACACCCACCCAACATAACATCCACCATTTCACTAATGGTAAGGGTAATTTGTCAATACAAGCAAACAGCCCCCCCCCTTTTTTTAAAAAAAAAAAGAGGTGTTGGGACTCTCAAGAGGGAAATGAAGTTTTCAGTCTGTACACTGAACACTCATGAATTTTTAAACATTTTAAAAAGAATTTTGTCAAAGAGGTTCCGGAACTCCGTCTCAGCACGTGGCCCCAGAAAATAAGCCCTGCAAGCAAAATAGTATATTCTCTCATTCTCCACAGAGCAGTGATAAGTTATATTGGGAACTACCATTCTTCCGGAACTGATTTTCTGTTGCATAATCTTTGCTTTTATATGAGGAACGGGGGTTGCAATCCCAAATTATTCTAATTATGCATGAGTAATTTTTGGTTCTCCTTAAGTGAGGGAGGCATCCGGACTGGTTTGGTCACACCTCCCCTTGCTCCAGGCAGGGCTATGCAGATTTTTGGCTGTGCCTTACTTGGACAGAGCGATGGGGTCCTTCCAGTTTCAATAGCCCTGTCACTGCAGGAGATTGTTAGAGCCTAGCTCTACACACCAGGTTGACAGAAGCCTAGAGGAACAAACAAACAAACAAACAAAGAATAATAAACTAGCACCAAGGAGCTACTTGCCTGGCTCCTTTGAGATGGATGCAAAATCTTCAAAGAAGACTCCAGGTCTGGGGCCTGTTGAGAAGAGGGACCAGGCTCAAGAGAAGCCATCTCCATCTGAGGCCTCAGACAAGGGGAAGGGCTATGAGAAATTGCCACAGCCTCCAGTCACCAGGAGGGAAAGGCAGGCGGTTCTGAGGCTTTGGAGCTCTTCCACTCTGCAATGGCTTCAACTATGCCATCAGAGTTCTCCAGACAGCCAGAAAGGAGCGAGGAGGAGAGGTGCGCAGCGAGATTGACTGTGTGGCCTGAGCGGCACAGAATGCTGCAAGCGCTATTCAGAACTCCATGGGCGGCCCCCAGCCCTTCCAACCCCCCAACAAGTGGGCCAGGACCCCAGACTAGCCAGCTATCCTCTCTTCGGGGGAGCCTCCATGCTACTAGTCTGATATCAGCTATTTAATTAGGCTGAAAACTCCCCAAATTACAGCATATTGCACTAAAATTACACTATGGTTTATATCTTACATTTGCATCATTGCCTTTGTACCTTTATTCTCCTGTGGTATTTTCACTAGCAGTTCATTTGATTTATTGCGGTGTTTGAAACTATTGCTTAGGAGGAAAAGAAGAAGAAGTAGTGTTACCTATAAGTTTTAACTTGTCTCTGGCAGCATCCATTCTCTGCTTGGCTTCAGTATCTTCTGCCTCCTTATGTTTCATTCCCCAGCTTCTGACGTCGTTTATTCTCAAATTCCAAACCTTAGCTCTTTCTGTTTTTGTAACACAAACCTGCCGAATTAAAATAACCTCCATCTACACAGAAGCTTACCTTTTGTAAACCAGTAATTTCTTACATGTGGTACTTGATAAAACAGTCAGCACTGTTTAGGCTGTACCTTTAAAGACTTCAGATGCTATGGTTCTTCATTCTCAGTACTGAAATTAGGCTGGCCAGCTGGCTTCCCTGGCTCCTGCTAAATGGAAAGGCAGAAGCAAAACGGGGTTGAGGGGAAATTCCACCACATGATGCTCTAGGACAGTGATGGTGAACCTTTTAGAGACCGAGTGCCCAAACTGCAACCCAAAACTCACTTATTTATCGCAAAGTTCCAACACAGCAATCTAACCTGAATACTGAGGTTTTCGTTTTAGAAAAAACAACTCATACATTAACATCTTTTGTCTTAAAAGAAAAACACAACAACAGAGCTTTCAATGATACAAACTACTTTTTATTGAAAGGTAAAAGTTTGCATTTGGCATGCTTTTGAACAATTAATGTCATTTTTGCTGTCCAATCTTGCGGACTCTGTGCTGGGGCGATGCTGTGCGTGCCCACAGAGAGGGCTCTGAGTGCCACCTCTGGCACGCGTGCCATAGGTTTGCCACCACTGCTCTAGGAATTACTCAGATCTCTGTGGTTTTAACCATGGAGTTTGGGGGAATTCCTAGAGTATTGTGTGACATCATTTCCACCACTTTCCACCACCCCCCATACCTTACCAGGCTGGCGACCTTACTTGAAATATAATTAGGAAGTATCTGAATATTTTAGTGCTTCTAGTGCACTGACTATTGCTTGTGAATGTTGACTCAATCAGCATCTCTTTAGAATGATCTGAGCACATGCAGCAACCTGGGAAGAAATTAACTCAATATTCTTTCAACTGCCGTCTTTCACCGTTGACTTTGAGGCTTGTAAACCTACCACCAGTGCAATCCGATGAAGAATTACATCTCGGGATGTGCAAGAAAAAAAAAATTGGTTGACTTCAGATTTGGGTACTTCTGACCCGAAAATATTCGGTATTCTAGAGTATTCCCGAATACCAGTATCGGTATTGTGCTGGTATCCGTGTTAATACTTGGGAATACCAGATATATTTGGCTTCATTATAGCCTATGGGGGCTGCCATCCCCATAGGGTATAACGGAGAAGGGATTTGAAGTTTAAATCCCTGCTGGGTTGACTCATCTTGCACTGCCTCTGCAGCGCGACTCTGCAACTCAACCCAGCAAGTTTAAATCCTTGCTGAGAGAGCTTCTTCTTCGGGGTGGTTTAAACCACCCTGCAAAGGAAGCCAGGCTTGGGATCTGTGCAGGTAGGGAGGGCCAGCTTCTTCTCGAGGGTGGTTTTTAAATAGATCTCTGATCTGTATTCGGCTGAATGAATACCTGAAAAATACCAAGAAGGTATTTTGCGGGTATTCATTTGTCTCAGTATATACTGAGTGCACACCCCTGATTACATCCTTCTAAACCTACTGACATCACTGAATGCATGGCATAACTCTGTTGAGGATTGTAGTTTAAATCTTTCAACTTCTTTTCCTGTTTCCCACAGTGATTTTTAAGTCATCTAAGGCCCTTTCCATGGTTGTCAGTTTTAGATTTCAAAGCCCTTTGTTCTTCTTCTACCTGAGTTATCAGCTTGTTTACAATTTCTGATTTATTTTCTGTAGCTGTTGACTTGCCTTCCTTTGTGATGTTTCCTTTCTGCATCATCTATTGTTTTGGTAACTTCTTGCCCAATTGCTTTAAGCTTATCTTCAACCCTTGAATTTGGCGGAAAATATTTTCTTGAGTATTTTCCAGTGTTGGAAACCTCTTTCTTCAGTTGTCCTATCACCATACCTAGGGTGGGCTGCTCCAAGTTGGGAAATACCTGGAGATTTTGGGGGTGGGGTTTAAAAACAGGCAGGGTTTGGGGAGGGGAGGGGCTTCAGCGGGGCAAAATGCCATCAAGTTCCCCTTCCAAAGCAGCCATTTTCTCCAGGTGAACTCATTTCTGTTGCCTGGAGATCAGTTGTAATAGCATGAGATCTCCAGTCACCACCTGCAGGTTGGAAACCTAACTATATCTCTTCTGTTTCCCACTGCTATATTCATTTTTATTCTTTTAACTGTTGACAAACATATTGACGAAAAATCTATTAATATCAAATACTTAGCAGATATTTAACTGTATAATTTATTCCATAATTATTCAAAACCACTGTATAAGAAAAGCAATTGTTTACTGCACATCACAAGCACTTCCACATAATCTGCATGGAAGAATCCTACCTTTGGAGGTTTTCTTGTTTTCTGAGAAATATGCCAATTACTACTTTAAAACAATTGAGTCATGGAACACTGTAATACCCTATTAATTCAAGACGGGAGCTAAAGATTATTCCCCTCAATAGTCTTTCCTTGCTATCAGTCGAAATTTTAGTTCAGAGTCATTATAATCCCTAAATCTCCAAGGATTACGGCACACCACGATGCTTGCTCTTCGTGAATTAAACTATTCCTCTACAAAAGCTTCATTATATGCCGTGCAGTGTTTTAACCACTCCCTAAATACAAAGGCGAGTCAGTCAGTTACCACTGATGATAGTCTCCTGACCTTTCTCTCAGGGGTGCCTGCTAGAGGCACGGTGCTCTTGGTGTGTGCCTCTTTAGCCCCAGTGCAATCAGCGGCTTGAAGCCTTCTAGTAAATTGCCTTGATCATGGTCTGGGTGAGGTAGGGAAGTTTGGCTAGATCAAGGGATGGTCAAGTCAGCCAGTCACAGACTAATGGGGCCAGCATCCGCTGCAGTTGGAGGCAGGATTGCCAGCTCTGGCTTGGGAAATTGCTGAGGATCTGGGGGAGATCTATAAAGAAGGTGGAGTTTAGGGAGGGGCAGGGGTCTGTTGGAGGGGGAGTGCACAGGAGCGCAGCTCCGGGAGTGAGAAGCCCAGGGGGCGGGCACATGACCAAGCCCCGCCCCGCCCCCTCCTTGGCTTCCCTGAGCAGTGCAGAGGCGCAGCGCCCCGGGGAAAGCCCTGCTAGGGTCTTTATTGATTTTAATGTTTTGTTTTAATATTGATAATTTTATCATTGTTCCTTTTATGACTGTGTGCTGCTTTTCCAGAGACTTGCTCAAGGTGGCATATAAGTTTTCTAAGTATACCATTTTTTATCTGGGCACATGGCACATAAGTACTGGAGAAATTTCACCAACCCTTCAGCAGCTTCCACCCCATCAGTTTGGTGTAGTGGTCAGGAGTTGGACTCTAATCTGGGAGAACCGGGTTTGATTCCCCACTCCTCCACATGCAGCTGCCGGTGTGACCTTGGGCCAGTCACAAGTTCTCTCAGAGCTGTTCTCTCATGAGCAGTTCTCAAAAGACCTCTCTCAGCCCCACCTACCTCACAGGGTGTCTTGTTGTGGGGAGGGGAAAGGGAAGGGATGGGTGGTGCACACGTCCTGGGTATCTCAAGTCTACTTGAAACCTGGTGGTTTCAAGGGAGCAGAAAGAGAATGAGGGTGTGTTCTTTAGCTTATTTTTATTGCACAAAGTACTGGATGGGGAAGGGAATGGAGGAAGAGCAGGTCAGTTTCACTCACCAGTGGAGTGGAGCCTGAGGGGTGGGTGTTGCCTTCTGACACACTTCCGGTATGTTAGGGGGTGTGGCACATGCAAATGAGTTATGCTAATGAGCTCCTGCACCTCTTTTTCTACGAAATGACCCCTGGGGAGGGGTGTGAGCTCAGTGGGGATGTGATGCCAGAGGGTCTCCCCTCTGAAGCTGCCATTTCCTCGGGGAAAACTGATCTCTGTGGCCTGGAGATCAGTTGTGATTCCAGGAGAAATCCAGGCAGTACCTGGAAGTTGACAATCCTAGTTAGAGGGTAGTAGTAAAATTCTCTCACTATCACCCTCTGCCTGTGAAATTTTGGAAAGAATGATACTACCAGCATCTTGTTTGTTTGCCCGCCCACCCCTCAAACGAAATACTACACGAGTTATGGGTTAAACTGAGAATTTTATTTACACATAAGCTGATCTGCACCATTTCATTACGCTTTAAAGCATGGGTTGAGTTGTGCTTGTACAGCAAGCTTCCTAACAGGACAAATCCACCCCGAGTCAGAACCAGGTGCGGAAACCTTCTGGACTTTACTTGTCATGGCCCACGTGCCAGTGCATGGAGGGGATAAAGGGGCACATTCCTGTCCATGACTGCTAAGCCTTAGGGCTCATCAAATGCTCCCCCAAACCAGAAGAGGCCCCCAACTGAGTCACGTGGACTGCAAAGCCTCTAAGTACCCTATTTGAGTGCCCCCCCCCCATTGCTGAGATCTTAAGGTGCTTGGAAGTAGAGGGAGGAGAGGTAGGAGGAGTAGGAGTAGGAGATTGGATTTATACCCCGCCCTTCACTACCTGAAGGAGTCTCAGAGCGGCTTACAAACTCCTTTCCCTTCCCCTCCCCACAACAGTCACCCTGTAAGGTAGGTGGGGCTGAGAGAGCTCTTTTGAGAACTGCTCTTTCAAGAATAGCTCTGACAGGACTATGGCTTGCCCACGGTCATCCAGCAGCTGCAAGTGGAGGAGTGGGGAATCAAACCCGGTTCTCCCAGATTAGAGTCCATGCATTTAACCGCTACACCAAACTGGCTCTCTCACCAAAACCCTCTCAACCCGCACTTTTCCCACCACAGAGGAGGTTAGCTTAACTCCCCTCCCACCAACCATGTAAACCCAGGTCATGCAGACCACCCTACAGATCAGTTAAGAAAATGTCTGTTCCAGCATTGGACAGGAGAAACTTATTGGGTCTGAAAAGATTTGGCAACAAGAACCTGATCCTGAGGTGCAGAATGACGCTTCCACCCCCTGAGATCATGGGCTCCACTGATGTTGTTTAGCAAGCACCGAGCCTTGTCCACCCAGGACAGATGGTACATCCTCCAGATTCACCAAGGCAACATATTTGACCAGATCCACACTGGGTCAGGGAACCATCACATGAGTGTCTCCAGATCTCCCAGGACCTCCGTCAACAAGGAAACTGCCGGCCTAGTGCCCAGATTGTTTTTGCCTAAATGCATGATCATGACTTGGGGAGGTGCTGCTGCCAACCAATGATCATGAAAGAAGTATAACAGCTGGTTCCAATGTCTTCCTCTCCTCCCCAGCCATTCAACCGAGGTGCAGACTCTGATGCCTAGGTGGGTACTGATGCTGGAGCCGCCAGCCCTCCTGCCTGACCAATACACGATGGAATGCCTGCAAATCAGTATACTTGTATACTTAAGAAGCCTGATTTACAGCCATCTGCTTGGAGGTGCTCTTGCACTTACTCAGAACTACTATCATTAAGCAGTTGACACCGAGCCAAGAGGCGAGCACTCTGTGTGTTCGTAAGTCTTGTCGGAGTCTTTCCCTTTGGTGTTCAGTTAATGAAGGGGAGCCTGGTGGGCTACTTTCCTGCAGCTGTGCTTCATCAGCTACTTCAGAGCTCTGTGTGGGTGGGTCAAGGCCACCTGCCGGCTATGAATCTTGAGGCTTTATATCTCTAATTCACTAACTTCAGCTGGTTCCATGCCAGCCGCATGTGGCTCCTCAACTCCTGAGGAGTCTTCAGCAGACTGAAGTCTTCAGCCACACTGGACTCAGGTTGGTCCAGATGACCTATCCTCAGAGAACGAGATGGCTGGCGGCACCCATTTGGGTGCCCTCTTAGCCAGGACCCACCTGTTCTGTGTTGCCTTCTTAGCTGACATACTTCTTTCCCACCAGCTGAGTCGTGCCACGAGGGACCTCATCAAACATCCCAGCAATGCTGCACCCTTCCACCTCTGAGCTCGCACTGGGCTGGAATGAATAGGGAATGGCATCTGTCGCCAGACCTGGCTGGCCAGCCAACCCCTCATTGGCCAGCAGTGCTGTGCTGAGCTTTGATAGGCTCCCCCCCTCGTGATTCTGTCCGAGGAGGCGGGGTGGGCAAATGGGGGCGCCTGTTCTATGGGCCGCCACTGGTCTTTTCCCCGCTTTTGGAGCAGGCTGTTTTTTGGGAGGGGGGAATGTGGAGAATTACTATTTACACTAAATTTATTGCCATGGGATTAAGAGAGGCAGGTAGATTAAGGGAAAAAGAAAACAAAGATAAGTGTAGCAGGCATTTGTGATTTCCTGCAAACCAGTGCTGAAACTCGGACAGAGCAAAAGTTTGTGCACAGTTGTTCCCTAAACCCATTATTATCACAACATGTGAAATGCAAATTTTCATCATTATGTAAATTGGCTGGTTGGTGCAATTTATGTAATTCCACTACTTAATGAAGTGATTTTTATTCCTGAGCAATGGTGTAAGCATTCTATTAAACTCTTCTTAATCGAGACCTTCTGGGGAGGGGAGCTGTTTTTGATAGTTTTCTTAGGCTTTCTTTTAAAGTCTGTTAGCAACTGAGAATGTAACAGCTTAATTTAATCTGATTTAATGTGCTACTTGAAACAGCTCAATATGTAAGTGTTAAAACCCTTCCCTCTCCCATGTAGTTGTAGCACTGCATTGGGTTTTGTGCCTGCACTGGCTTTGATTAACAGATAATTCTTAAAATGAAGTGGGGGGGTCAGTTTGAATTTTTTGGGATAAAATACACAGACCACTGTGAAAAAAGCTGGCCCGCATCATAGATAGTTAAGTGACTAGGGGGTGGGTCTTGCCTAGGTCTGGGGGGGCAGAAACTTTCAAAGGGGGGGACCCTAGTTTCCCCCCTTATTTTCCCCTTAAGAACTTCTGGGGAGCACTTTAAAAAAACACCTCCAATGAAACGTTTCATCATTTGGAATGATTGAACTTTTTAAGACAAAATCTCAGTCATTCAAGATACATAATAAAATGGTTTTTGCATAAGACAATCTACGTTTGAGGATGACAATACATATGTATACTGCTGACGTGTATGACATATTTTCAAGGATGTGCTGGTTGTTTGAATGTGACTCCCTTTGTCTACAGTTAATATGATATAATGCGTATCATATGTTATTGAAGATTTCATGTTGGACCTGGCGGAGATGGATAGATTAAGCATAGCTTGTTTGAATAAAAACAAAGAATTGTTTTGGAAAAGATGGTCAAGTGTATATTAATGGATAGAGACAACAGCGAAAATTTAGACTCGAAATCTACATGTTAAGATAATAGGAACTAATGTACAGTACATTGTGATATACTGTAAATTAATACATGTAAATTCTAACATATAATGGATATATTTAGAAATAAAAGGAAAATAAAACTTAAAAAAAAGATTTCATGATTTTCAATATGACATAGGTTAAACTCGATTTTCAGAAGAAATAGGAACCTAAGAGGTGTTTATAAGATCTGATATTCTGGAAGCTGATCAGGGAAACAGGGCCCTGATAGGTCATCGTAAATGTGTGGTCTGCGCATCATGTTGTATGTCATTAGAGATTAAGGAATTTATTAACCCGGCAACAGGTTTAAAGGTTCAACTGTGTGATTTTACCACCTGTAAAATAAAATGCCCTGTCTCTGAAATTTTATGTTCATGTCCTAAAATATACATGGGTAGTACAGTTCAACCCCTTAAAACTCGAATCCTGGAATTCCGTTCATGAGGAAAAGGGAAAATTATGGAGGCCTCGTGAACAGAACACTGAATTGTTTGTCAACATGATGTGGACACTTGGACATTTTTTGCTCCTTTCTCCCCTTTACACCGTAAAGCATATATTTCTCATTAGGAGGGGCAGAGCACTTTGGAGTCTTTTGGACTTTGTGAGCCATATACAGGACTTACAGCAGGGGGTTGGACTAGATGGCCTGTATGGCTTTCTTCCAACTCTGCAATTCTATGATTCTAATTACAAAATTACAAAAAACATCATAATGTGCCCACAATAGGAACACTACCAAGGAGTGTTTTCTGCAGTGTTAACAATTACAATTGTATTATACAACTGCAATGATATGTCCCAAAAAAGTTGGCAATTGGGGAAAAAATACTACAATTAGACACATGCTATAAGGAATAGACAAGCTACCAATGGGGGGAAGGTTTGAGCATGGGACTGGGAAGTTGCTGATCTGGATGTGGTTGCATTTCCCCTATAGTGGCAGGCTCATAGCTTGAGGGTACTGCTGGGCCTGGGTGTTCTGTTGGATAAGCAGGTGACAGCAGCAGCCGGGGGGCACCTTTAGCAAGCTTTGTCTAGTGAGCCTGCTTTTCTTCCCTTTCTAATGTTCACCAGTTGTCTCTCTGGTGGAGTTAATTACTTGTCTATTGAGAGCCAGTTTGGTGTAGAGGTTAGGAGCACGGACTCTAATCTGGCTGAACTGGGTTTGATTCCCACTCCTCCACATGCAGCTGAGTCCTTTCAGAGCTGTTCTCTCGTGAGCAGTTCTCAAAAGAGCTCTCTCAGCCCCACCTACCTCACAGGGTGTCTGTTGTTGGACATGGAAGGGAAAGGAGATTGTAAGCCGCTCTGAGACTCCAAGTAAAGGGCGGGGTATAAATCCAATCTCCTTCTCTTCTCTTAATTGGAGGCCATGGAATCTGGCCATGGGGTCGTAAGCCCCCCCAAATTCATCAGTGTTCCTTTTCACTTTTCTGACTTTCCCAACCATCCCAAATGCTTCCTTGGGGGGAGTTAACAGGAATCCATAATACAAGATCCTTTACTTTTATAATCACAAATGTGAACCAATCTTAAGGGTTTGTGATTCATCAGTGCTACATTGTCTGCCTTTTTACATCCCCCCCCCCTTCAAAGGCAAATGGTAGTTCCTGATGTCTTGAATGCCTCTTCCCAACCCCTTATATATTTTCTGGTAAGGCTTACAGTTCAAGGATAGTGGAATTGTCTAAAAGAAGCTTTGATCTCCAAAAGGGTTGCTTTTGATTATATTTTTCTGTGTAAAAAAATCACGGCCATTTGCATATCCATTGTGATAGATGAGACATATTTATTCATTATTTGTCTTCTCAAGTGTTCATTCCAAGTTTGCTTTTCCAGTAAAAATATGATGCACTTTTGTTCTCGTCTCCTACCCCTGGGGAAGGAGTCTGATTAAATGCAACTTGCAGTGTTAGGAGGCTTTGCCAAGTATATTTCCCAGGAGACCAATGTGGGTAATTTCCCCACCCCCTAAAAAATTCACCTTTTTGCACAGAATATGAGAAGAGCAAGATAAAATGACGATCGTATTCATTTAGATACTTCACATCTTCTCCTTGTTAATGGGTGGGGGCGGAGGCTAATCTTGAAGTCACCGTGTATGTGTGGGGCCAATAGTGGGCTTGCAGCCTAGCATATAGGGAGCAGCTTTTATATGACCTGTTGCTTCCACATGAGCCCTGATGGTTGGCCTCTGTAATTTATGTGATCATTGCAACCTCTTTCTAAGTTGCTCTGATCGTTCAGTGAGTGCCATTCCTTAAAACTGCTGAAATGGGCTCACTGTGACTTCAGAGTCTGAGTTTTGGCTATGGGTGTGTCAGGGGCAAGACAGTCTGGGAGATGAGGTTCCCACCACCATGATTTAGTAGTGGGCTGCATCCCCTTTGATTTTTTTCAATTACACTACTTTTTCTGTTTCCCATCTAAATGGTTAGCATGCATTCATCCAGAAGCTACAGGAACACCTGCAAAGGAGAAGCCGTGTTGGATCAGGCCAGTGGCCTATCCAGTCCAACACACTGTGTCACACAGTGGCCAAAACCCAGGTGCCATCAGGAGGTCCACCAGCAGGGCCATGGACTTGGATAGGAAGTCTGTTAACCTTAGCTGTATTGTCTGCAATCGGTTCTTATAAATGGACACAGAAATCCTAACAAAAAACATGTCAAGTAGATCATTTCGTAGGGGTCATTTCGTAGAAAAAGAGGTGCAGGAGCTGATTAGCATAACTCATTAGCATAACTTTTTGCATATCACTGGAAGTATGTCAGAAGGCAAGAAAGAAAGAAGAGAAAGAGAGGGAGGGAGGGAGGGAGGGAGGGAAGGAAGGAAGGAAGGAAGGAAGGAAGGAAGGAAGGAAGGAAGGAAGGAAGAGCTGGCAGAGAGGGAACAGCTACTAATCTGAGCCTCAGAAATACCACTATTCTGGGAGGATCGCTTCAGTGGTGGCTGAAGCCTTCAGAAGGCTGGCTGGAGGAACAAGGACCTTCCCAGGGGACGGGGTCATTTTGCTGTAGCCACGACACAAGCAGGCATTCCCCCATGGGGGTGGGAGGCTGGCACCAATTCCCGGAGCTGAGCTCCACCGAGCTCCTGCTCAAAATGACCCCTGAGTGGATCAATATGACTTGCCTATTGGAGAGGCTGAGAATGGCTTCCTTAAGGCTGACTTAGTGATGCTGCGATTAAGTGATCCTGGAACTGGCAACTTCCCAGTCCCTACGTTTGCTTTCCAAGCTAGTGAACCTGTTCTTCAGCAATCAGCTTGTGGTCTCAGCATAGAAAGGCTTAGATGTTTGCCAAGGATCAAAGTCAGTTTCTGTACCTTCCAGTGGCACAAAGCGTATTCTGGCCTTGAGGGTAGAAAGAATGTTTGGTTGCAAATAGGCTTGCTAGATTAATGGCCTCAGTGAGAGGCAAGTGTCAAGAGAAAGGAGGTGTGAAAGTGTATCTGAAGGGCTTTTCCCTTCAGGACTTGGAAGTGGAGGTGTTTCCTACAATCCACAGGCTTGCCTTGTTTCCAGATCTTTCTGGGCAGGGGCTGTAGCTCAATGGAAGAGTCTCAGCTTTACACACAGAAGGTCCAAGGTTCAATCCCCAGCATCTTCAAATAGTAGGTGATATGAAAGACCTCTGCCTGAGACCCCAGAGAGCTGCTGCCAATCTGAGTAGGCAATATTGACCTTGAAGGACTGGTGGACTGCTTCGTGTGTGTGTTCTTGTTTGCCATAGTATTCTATGGACTACTTTTGATGCAATTATGCCTCTTTTTGTTGTCTCTCCCCCTCCCCAGCATATTTGCCTAATAGGCTAGCATTGGGCACATTTTCTTGGAATTTGCGCCCAAGCAAATATGCACAGGATTGTGGGAACTCTCTTTTCCCCTGACCCCAATTAAACAGGACTCTCCAATCTGAGATAACATGGAACCAGCATTCTGTCTCTCACACCGACAAAGTAACTAACGTGATTCAGAACAGCCAATGATCATAAGTATAGAAATGGTTGAAAAGTATGGGATTTAATTTCCCCCTGTCTCCTGGCTACTCTTCCCATTTAATTCAAGCACAGAGTTGTCAATGAAACCATACCACGCATGGACACATGATGTTGTCTTCTACTGAGTCAGACTGTTTGTCTATCCATGTGAGTATTGTCTACTCAGACTGGCAGTGGCTCTCTCAGGCATAGGTCTTCCACATCGCCTACTCCTCTTGGAGATCCTGGCAACTGTACCAAGGACCTTCTGCATGCCAAACAGATGCTCTGCCACTGAGCCACAGCCTTTCCCCTAAACATCTCCCAAAGAATTTGGTGTGCATTTGGAGCAATGCTCCCTCTAAGATGTGGAGTCTTGGGAGCAAAAATTCTGCTTTGTGAGCTACCGGCATTAAAGTTGTGAATGAGCCATTTGGCCACTGCATAAATTAGTTTGCTCTGGAGCCATCCTTCCTGAGCTGAGACCAAACTGTGTGAGCCGGAGGCTAAAAAACTGTGAGCTAGCTCGCACTAACTCATCTTGGAGGGAACACTGATTTGGAGTAGTGTTGTTATAGGGAATGGAGTTTCTTTTTCCAAAATTCACCTCTTTTTTTGACACAGCTATTGATTCCTCTTCTCCTTTTCTCTTCCCCAAGTAAGAAGTTCTCTTTTGATTTCTAGTATAGTTTTTTTCTGTTACGCACATCTATATGGACCTGTTTGTAACTTCAATCCTTGCAGGGGGGGTTTTAAAAAAATTCTGCGTACCACGAAGTGCTCTAGCAGGAGTTGTGGGGGAAGAAATGTACAAACAAAAGAACCAAAACATACACACACACACACACACACACACACACACACACACATTCTTCCTTATAATCACTTGACAGTTCTCTAAGTGCCTGGCTCATTTCTCCCAGACTGGAAGTGAACACCTCTGGGCTCTTGGAAGTGATCCAGGCACTTAGAAAATGACCTTTTGTGGGCCTGAATCCAGTCTCGGACCCTTCAGGGGCACATTTCTGAACTCTCAGAAGCAAGCCGGGCACTTCAAGAACCATCTTGAAGTGCCTGGACCAGATTTTTTTCCCTTGACATTGTCACAGACACAGAAGACCGAGGCATAAAAAAGAGAGGAGGAAGGAATGGACTATTCCTGCTCTGTGCCTTTAGTTCTGCTCTGTCAAAGTTTGAAAAACTTCTGTGGAAGATCTTTGTATCTTATCCCCAGGATCAGAGGGATCAGATCCTACACAGGATGGAAGCAGGGAAATCTGCTACTGCCTGGTCATCCAACAAGTTATTCTTTCTGCAGCTTTAGCAGCTTTATATTTCGTGGCGGAAGAGTTAGGCACCTTTCCACGAGCTACAGCTGTTGCATTTTGACCCTGGATTTGGGCCCACTGAAAGGTCACCGGTGGAAGACACTTAGAGACGTCTCCGATGATGCTTCTCCTTGTGCTTTCCCCTGGTGTGTGACTGTGCACCTTTAAGATCTGGACTAATGGTCATTGGCTCTGGCTGCAGTCACACGCAGGTCCAGTCCGCATTGGTTCCTGCCATTGTGCCACCAGCCCCACATCGTCTCACAAATTTCTGTCTGCATCTCATTCCACATCGGTTCTCGTATTGTTTCGTCTCGGCATCGGCTGTCAGCATCACTTGATTGCCATTTAGTGGCGACTCCGAGGTCACTACGGTGCCTCACCGTGCTGTGTGGATTTGGTTTGAAGGTGGTTTAATTGCTCCTCCAGCCCTCCGAGCCACTGTGAGTGGTAAGCAGACAACTGGAACTGAATCCGCCCCCCCCCCCTTTCTAAGGAAATACGCAAATTGCCACAAAGGAAACAGGTTAGCTGAAAATCCAGTCGTCTGCATTTAAAAGCAGTCAGGGAACATTTTTCTGCAATCATGGGGGGGGGGGGGTTGGATGTACACCTACCCCTGAACCATTTGTTATTTCCTGGGGCAATCCCCAGCATGCCCTGCCTGGTTTCCCCCCAGCTTGTTCAGTCTTTCCTCCCCCCTCCACCAGGTCACCCCCCCTTTACTTTCTGCAGCGGGGGTCACAGATGCCGTCTCCTTCCTGCAGTGCAGTGCCCTGCCGGTGCCCCCAGGAGGCCGCTCCCCCCCCCCCCCCGTGCTCTCCCTAAACATGATGCAGATGAAAAGCTTTTATACTGAGCCAAATGGGAGGCAACGGAAACCGGCGCCAGAGCGGAAAGAAGCAGCATTACATGACAGATTGGGTCACACGAAAAAAAAAATCACTTTCAATCCACTTTCAGTGCACTTTCCAGCTGTATTTTACTGTGTGAGCTAACAAAATCCAGGTGGAAAGTGGATTGTTTAGTGCATGTAACTGCAGCCCCTATTGGCCTGCCAGCTCCCACACAAATGGGTTGATATTTCCTTTCGATTTGGGGGGGGAGCTATTCCATGCCCTGCCTTGCAGCAGCGTTCCCTTGTCTTCTGTGGCTTGCGGACCAAAGAACGCAAGTAGCCACGGGAAAGAGGAAGTCTTTAGATCATGAATGCATTTCCAGGTGGGAAGAATTAATTGGTCCCTACTGTTTCCCTGCAGTTTCAATCCACTTCAGCAACCATTTGCAAGTGGATTTTTGCCATTTCACGTAGCAAAATCCAGTTGTTATTTAGTGTGTGTGTGAAAGCACACTTACCTGGGAGGGAAAACAATATCCCGTGGATGCAGCACTTAAAGCTGATGCTTCAGAGCAACACCTGGCTTCTGTATGCCTTTAGCTTTGGCTCGGTGTCACGGCAGAGCCCGGTAGCCCGGCTGGGCAGACAGGCCAGCAAGCACGCCCTGTGTGAGACTTGGCTGGAGAAAGTCAGCAGAGCGTTGCAGCAAGTCCCAACCCCAAAGCAGGCGTAGTCAAAACGTACCGGAGATCAGAGTCTATAAATCAAGCCGAGGTCAGTCAGGAGCAGAGCTGAAGCCGGAGTCAAGGAATGCCGAGGGTCATAAGCCGGGGTCCAGGATCAGGAAGCAGAGGTCCGAAGTCCAAGAAGCAAGCCGGGTCGGAAGCCAGAGAATCAATCAGGATCAGAGGCAAGGTACACACGGAACGGATGGCTCTGACAATGATGTTGCCAGCATAATCTGGGCCCGGCAGCCTTCTTAAATAGCGTTCCGGCTCATTAACCACTTAGCACCTCTGTGCGAGGTCCTGGTTTCTGTTAGTACTCAGGACTTAACGATCTTCGCCCTTGCCTGCGTGCTTCCTTGCGTCGCCTATTCAGCTCTTGCCATCTCCTTTCACACAGCCTGCTGACAGGTGGAGGCGAGTCGGGTGGTGAATTGCTTGGTCCAGCAACTGCCTGACCAGCCTCAGGTGGGCCTTGCTGAGAACTTGGCTGTAGATCCTCTGCAGGATTTACGTCTTCCTCAGTTAACTGAGCCAAGTCCTCCTGTCCTCGGCTGTCAGGCACTGGGTCTGGGGCTAAGTCAGGGGCAGGCATGACACTTGGGGTATCGATCTGATACACTGTGAGGAGTATCTGTTTCAGCAGTTTGGAGTTAACGCAAATGATGACCCTGCAAAGGATTCTGGTTCAGTTTCAGTATCGAAGGTGCCGCTACGAATTGGAAGGCTCTGAAAACCCAGTGGCTATAAAGCCATGGCTTGGTGCTCATAGTCATCAGCAGCGTTCCCTCTAAGCTGAGTTAGTGCGAGCTAGCTCATGGTTTTTTTAGCCTATGGCGCACACATTTTAGTCTTCGCTCAGGAAGGAGGGCTCCAGAGCAAACTGAGGTAGGCAGCTGCCAAATCGCTCGCTCACAACTTTAATGCCAGTAGCTCACGAAGTAGAATTTTTACTCACAAGACTCCGCAGCGTAGAGGGAGCATTGGTCATAAGCCACCTGGAGTCAGGTCATCACTGGCCGCACCCAGAACAGTCCATAATTTGGGTTGCCACCTGAAATCAAACAATCAGTCCAGCCACTCAGCACAAAAGGGGCTTATTGAGATCATCAAATTACCCTAAGTAACTAAATCTAATGTATTAATGTATTACCTAATGTATTAAATATTAAATCTAGACTAAATAAAAACCCTGGCTTTTTGATTCTAATAAACCCTTAATTTTTTTTTACGTAGCCGTTCCAAATTTCAGGGTGCAAATGACACATTTAGCAATGCTATGTACTGCATTTCTGCAATATAACTTACGCTTAATTCTTTTTCATAAAACCTAGCTCTTGTCCTTTTTGCTACCTAAAGAGACTACCTTTTCTGCAAATACATTCCTCAGGTTGACGTTTATTTAGACTCATTTCTGCTTTCACGTAAGATATGGGCAGTCTTGGTCAGGAATAATAAGTTTGCTCCTTATTATAGATAAGACTCCCTGGATACAAACAAGCCATAAAAATGGTGAACACCTGCCAATTCCTTCAACCCAAGATCTCAGCTTTTCAAAAAACGTTGCAGCATTCAGTTTTCCTGTGGTGGACAGCGAGCTTATTCCACTGGTATTAAGTCAGGGCCAGGTGCTTTTCCTTTTGTTGTTGTTGTTTAATCAAGATCCTAACCTTGCTGGCTGTTACCGGGGGCCATTCCTTTGTGCCCAGTGTCAGCATCAGCCTACCTTCTAGTATATCTCTGTTGAGAGCCAGTTTGGTGTAGTGGTTAAGTGTGCGGACTCTAATCTGGGAGAACTAGGTTTGATTCCCCACTCCTCCACTTGCACCTGGCTGGATGACCTTGGGCAAGCCATAGCTCTGTACCAGCTGTTCCCTCAAGGACAACTGTTGAAAGAGCTCTCTCAGCCCCACCTACAGCTCTGGAAAGAGCTCTCTCAGCCCCACCTACCTCACAGGGTCTCTGTTGTGGGGAGGGGAAGGGAGAGGAGTTTGTAAGCCACTCTGAGACTCTGAGTCAAGGGCAGGATATAAATCCAATCTCCTCCTCCTCCTCCTCTTCTTCTATTTGCAAAAACAGAAGTGAAGAGGGCTTCCCAAACAGCTGCCAGAATGTAACAGGGCACACCTGCCAATTCTGTGGTCAGTTCAGCCTCTGTATGTCTGGAACACATGAAGCTGCCTTATACTGAATCGGACCATCAGTCCATCAAAGTCATTATCACCGACTCAGACTGGCAGCAGCTCTCCAGGGTCTCAAGCAGAGGACCCACTGCCTAGTTCTTTTAACCAGAGATGCAGGGGGTTGAACCTGGGACCTTCTACATGCCAAGCAGGTGCTCTACCATTGAGCCATGGCCCCTCCCCACAAAAGGCAGGTGAAGCTGAGAGAGTGTGACTGGCCCAAGGTCACTCAGTGAGCTTCCATCACAGAGTGGGGATTTGAACCCGGGTCTCCCAGGGCAATTCTGGATCCAGCACTCACTCCACATTTTTTCAGCTGGGAGGGGAAAGTGGAGCTCAAAACCGCATTCAAATACCTTGGGCCAACTCCGTACTTAGGGTTGCCAAGTCTTCAAAACTCACCGGCCGGGAGTTTCTCCTGGTGCGTGCGTGAAGCACGCGCGCCCAGCGACGTCACCAGAAGTGACGTCAGCACGTTGGGGGCGTTGCCAGGGCGATGCTCTGGCAATCGCCCCAAAACTCTATGGTATCATAGAGTTTTGGGGCGATTGCCAGAGTGTCGCCCTGGCAATGCCCCCAACGTGCTGACGTCACTTCCGGGACGTCATTACGTCGTCCTCGCTGGACGACGTCGGGGGTGGGGTTCCCCCCGCTGGCTAAATGCTGGCCGGCGGATCGGGAACCCCTTTAGCAGGGGATCCCCCGCCCCCCGGGCTGACTTGGCAGCCCTATCCGTACTGACTGCAAATTCACCTCTGAACAGCCATAAAATGGCCATAAATCTACGCAGAAGTACCATAAAATCCGATGATCAGAGGAAGTGAAAGCTGCATGGCGTGTGGGGGTTACTGTAACATCCAACGATCAAAGGAAGTGAAAGCAGCATGCAATGCAGAGGGGAATTTCTGTTCCAGCGTAGGTTTGCTAAAACAACAGAGGGAAAAGCCAGAACAGAATCAGCCTTCCTCAGCTCAAACAGTGAGAAAACCGGAGTGGCAGGCAAATGCAGAAAGGACCTCAGATCCTAGTCTAACCCTCTAACTACCACACTGCATTTGGTTTCATCAGTGGTGGCCTCCTCTACTGGTTTTCAAAGATACCAAGCTAACTCCAAAGTGCTTTTGGGCCCAGAATTTGGTCGCAATAGTGAACACCCAGCCAATACAGTAATTAACAAAGAAAAGGTTAGGATTTTTGGCTTCTGCCTCCTGAATGTAACTGTTGCTTTCCCCTGGTAACTTCGCTTCTACAAAGAAGCCACCTCCTACACCCTTCATCATATTAAAAACTGTCGCCACATTAGCAGTGAGTAATTAACAAGTAATGTATTCATTTTTATATTGCTTACTTGGCGCTGTGCTACAAGACAGCCTAAGTTATGGCTGTTGTGTCAGACGGGCCCAGACTTAGCTTCCTGCTTCAGTTGTTTTTCCTCCCTTCCTGCCACACCAGCCATGGATGCTGAAGGAAGAGCTCTGGTTTTCCACAGGAAATGTTCCACTGTGGTGTGGGGCATCTCTTTCTTTTCTTTTTTTTTTTTTTGGAACTGTTGAAGGCACCTTTAGAAACAGCTTGCAGGAACAGCACTACAAAGAAGGATGATTTTCATGAACGGTTGGGGGGATTTCGTTGGAGGGGACATTTTGAGTATGGTTTCGGTTAGGCAGTTAACATCAACAGTGTTGAAACAAGGCTACAGACAAAAGGTGTTCTACTATTTCCTGATTGCATGGACCACTTCCTTTGTTATTATTCCTCCTCACACACACACACACACATACAAACAACCTTTATTGGCATGTTACAAACAAAAGTACATTAATTTTTTTAAGAAATACATCGAGGTAACAAAGCGATTGTAAGGCTAACCAAAATGAAATCGATCTGTTAATAGCTCCCCTGATTCAAATTATAGACAGGAGAAAACAAGCAACATTGGAGGTCATTAGAAAGTTGTGTCCAGAAAGTAACACAATTCCCCCCCCCCCAAACACTAGACAATTGCTGGAAACAACCGTCAGGTACCTGATATTCCCAGTGTTGAGAAAACTGCAACAGAAGAGGATTGCGGGAAGAGACGAATGCCAAATGGGAGACAGATGTGGCCAGCTGATCATCCTCCTGATATCTGTTAGGGAATCGGGGCGAAAGCCACTCATAATGCTTGTGTGATCACAGCTTCAATTTCACAAATGTTCTGGTTCCAGTAGTCAACACAAAGCTCCAGGGGCGTAGAGTTTTGGAAATCCGAGGGGGGCGGGGGCTCCTTAGCGTGTGCGCGAAGCATGCTCGCTCACTGGGACAATGTTCTTCCACCCCCCCTCTGGGAAACTGCCCTGCCTCCCCGGGCCCTTCCGAGGCCCGCCAGCCGCTGCTGCCGGTGCCTCTCTCCCCCCCCCCCCTTCCCTCTCCCTCTCCAGCAGCGGCTGCCAGCCTCAAAAGGACCCGGGGAGGCACGGCAGCAGGCGCTCCGTTTTCCCAGGGGTGGCTGAGCCCCCCCCCCCGGGAAATTTCGGGGGTGGCTCAAGCCCTCGAGCCCCCCCAAACTCTACGCCTATGCAAAGCCCCCCCCCCTTTGTGGCTTTTCCATACAGCAACTGTGACCAATAGGTCCAGATATGCTTAAAAAGGCAATTTTTTCACTGCCTCTATAGGATTGACAGGTAAACAGCTGAAGTTCCTACACCTGGTGTCATGTAAGGATAAAAATTCACACATAAAATGGGTGATAATGGGCTGAAATGTGACTCTTGTGGTACTAAGGAGGTACCCCTGCAATTCCTTACATTCTCATTGCTCATTGTGAGAAATTATAGCTTAAATATCAAGTTGTGCAGCTGAACGGTCAGCTCTGTGTGAAAACCCCTATGATGTTAATGGGATAAATTCTTCATTTTCAGCGATGCAAATGGCTCAAACTACAGCCTAGTTGATATGCCACATTTCTACAGTTCATATTTAAGTTTCTTATTGAACTAGTTAGGTCTTCTTTTTAATTCTTGAGATGGCCATCAGAATGGATTCTTTTTAAAAACTATAGTGAGATATTGTGTTTACAAAATTGGCTGTCAACATAAATGATTACATGTTGCTGACTTCAAGTAGCTTCACACTGAAAGATAAACAAGCAGTAATGGTTCACTGAGGTAATTAATGGCAAAGGAAATTCTGGAAGCATCCTGTTAAGCCAAAGAACATATTGAAATAAGCAAGCAACCATAATGATTTTCAGTAAGGAAAACATTATATACACATCAGAAAACTGCTGTGATTTAAACCAGAGAAAGAAGAAATTCCTACTATGATTTCATATACTAAAAGTGTCCCGGTTTAAATGACAAAATATATGCTTGAAGCCATTGATTATTAATGGCGTTCAAACATTTACATAGCTGGGTTTGTTCCCATTAATGTTCAAGTAGGGGCCAGATCTTCTCACAGTTACAATTTCATGTTTTTTTACAAGCACATCCATTTTCTTATATATATATATATATATAAAAGAAAGTCCCCTCACCGTAAAATCAACACCCAGGCCAAACTGCTGGACCTAGAAGCACCAAATTTGGGGAGAGCGCCCCTCCCATGGCGTAGGTGCTCACTAAGAAGGGATTTTTAGAAATTCAACCCCTAAGTGGGGAAAAATGTGCTCCCCTCATTGATTCCTATGTGGCTGCCTTCTTGCACCCCCCACTCTCTGATTGGTCAGCTGCAGAGCTCAGCATTCTGAGGTAAAACAAAAAACAAAAAACAAAAAACAGTAACAGGAGACTGCAGAGAGCTAATTACAGTTGAGGAAATCAGGAATGGCCAACAACCACCTGTGAGGTGCAGTAATGCTGCTGGCCCAGCCTCTCTAATAGCTTCCAACACACTCCCACCATCTCCTACACCTGACAGGTGGTTGTCTGTCAGGTGCAGCAGCAGTTGCAGGATGCTTAAAGCCATGAGGGAGCCTGCCCCAGCAGTAATGCCTTAGTGATCCTGCCGGTCCAGACTCAACAGTGGTTTCTATTAGTCCCCCTCCTACACTGGACAGGCAGCTGCCTGTCCAGTGTAGGAGAGGAGGTGGGATGCTTACAGCCGCTGGGGAGGTTTGCTCAGCAGGATTGCCTTAGCCCTGCTGCTGGCCCACCTCTCGGATGCCTTTAAACATAATCCCCCCCTAACACCAGACAGGTGGGTGTCTGTCAGAGCAGGGCCAGAGTACTTTAACGCTACAAGGAGGAGGCAGCTTAGGAATGCAGCAGAGACATTTGCACATAGTACTCCTGCGGGGCACTGAACTGTGCAGGCCAAGTACCAATGAGATCACCCTGAGGTGCTCAGAACAACACAGTCTCCCTATGAGCAAAACAATCCAGGAACACCAGTAGAAACACCATCGCTTTCGTGGAAGGTGCCAGGAGTTGTCTTAACAGATGACTGCTTCTTAAATGGACAGTTCTATGTTGCCTGCTCCAGAGTGTGCTCACCAAGCAGCCTGGTGATCCTAGCACCTGAGGGCAGAACCACCAATGTGGTCTACAGAAAGGTCCTTCAGTAGAGAGAAAAAAACGATATGCATGTCTCACTTCATTGTTACACTACAATCTTCTCCATTAGAATTCCTACAACAAATGTTGCATTTCAGACGTCACATCATCAGTATTATAACTGGATTTACGGAATTTAGATACCGTGGCGAAGCACGGGTATCAGGCTAGACTAGACATACGTTCATCCTTTCCAGCTGATGATGCCAAAGATATATTTTGCCCTTTAAACTCAAGTGCTTTTTGGACGCAGCTTTATAAAGTCAAGTGTGAGTTGACTGCAGTTTCCTGGATATGGTGTGCATTTATGGATTTATTTATTTTACTTCATTTATCATCTGCCTTCCTCATTGAAAATCAAGGCCAGATAGTACATATGCAGTCCCACAGCAAGGTAAAGTGCTACACTGCAATCACATTTTTCAAAATATGTTGGATAGCCTGACATTTCAGCCAAGAATATGCTTAGGAATTTGTGATGGACCTTCCTTATTGCTTCTGTGGATATTCCCACCTCACTGAAATGTTACACTCCCACGTTCAGGACATCTGTCTGGAAAGTGGATGCATGATTTTGTGAGGAATACAGTGGTTAGTTCTCTGCCTGGCTCACACCGTACCATCAGTATGTTCCACTTTCCAACTGCTGAGCAGTTTACAATTGCTTATCTTTGCTCCCCGACAAAGTGTCAACCAGCCTGCTTTTGGAAATGACGGCTACCGTTCAAAAATCTAGCCCAGTGGTACTCACTCTGTGGCTCATGGAGAGCCACATTCACATTTACCACCAACCAAAGGAGCCACATTTACCTCCATCCCTAGTATGATACCTGCAACTCAGCGAGGCCTGCAGCTTCCCCATTCCTCCAGCGGCAGCTGTTTCAAGGTAGGCCTGGCCCACTTTCCTAAAATATGGGTCAGGTGCAGTGTTCCCTCTAAGCTGAGTTATGGTGCAGTCAGATGGCTCTTTTGAGCCGCACCAGGCACAAGTGCCTGGTGGATTTAAAGTGCATGCCCAGACCTCAACATCTGGGAATCGTGCTGCTTTCGTTAGTAGCCTGCCGATCCCCATTGGGGATCCGTACTTAAAAGATAGTGCTTAAAGACCAGTCTAAAGCTGGTCGACGGGCCAATGCCAGACTTTCCACCGTCAGGTCATTCCACCAGTGTGCAATCAGCCCGTAGGGATGGTCTCGAGACCGTCCCGAATGGCCGCCATTTTAAAAAACTCTTAGCGATGCACACATAACCACTTAAACATGTGACATCCACAGACGGTGAGGCACATATGCAGATATGCAGATATGCACATATGTGCATGCACAAACAGAATTTTTTTTTAAAAAAAGCCGACTGCATGGCTCCTTAAGGTGGATGCCATCTAGACAATCCACTGTGGAGTCACGCTCAGTAAAGTGATTCATGGAGTAAGCTGTCTGATCGTGCAATGCTGTATTTACAATATCTAGATCAAATTACAGCTGGGCCAGTGGTGGGATTAGCTGCCCGTCTGAACGCACCCTTAGTGTGAGCTAGCTCACCGTTTTTTTAGCCACTGGCTCACACATTTTTGTCTTAGCTCAGGAAGGAAGGCTCCAGAGCAAACTATGCCGTAGCCAAATCTCCTGCTCACAACTTTAATGCCAGTAGCTCACAAAGTAGAATTTTTGCTCACAGGACTCCATAGGGGGCACAGGAGGGGAGGGTCCTGGGCGAAGGCAGCGGTGGGCCAGGCCCCTCGGGAGCTGTGACCGGCAGCTCTGCCAGGCTTGGAAGGCAGCTCAGCTCCCCAAGGGATGGAGCATCAGAGAGAGAGGAGTTATTTTTCATCTTAACCCTGCCCTTTCCTCATGTTTATCAGTGAACAGTAGTTTGAAGTTGGGTGGCTTTCTGTAGGCTACCATGGATGTGCTCCTCTTAACGGTGTCATCATTTTCAGGAGTAGGCGGTGGGTCACTTATTCAGTGCAAGAGACTTGATATAATCAAGGGAGTCGCATTGTATTTCTGATGTTGCTTGTTTTGCTGAAGGTTTTTTTTGGATATGAGCTTGTCCTTGACAATTTGCTTGTCTAGTTTTTCAAGCTGATCATTGACATTCAAGCATGTCTCCTGAGTTCCTCTAGACAGCTGACAAAGGTCACTTGGCTCTGAACAAATTCCGTTGGCTCTTATTGTTTGGTTATAAATTATGGACCACATAGTGTGTTGCAAACAAGGGTGGAGGGCAGATATGGCAACTGGTTGGTTTCTTGTCTTTAAAATGGTTTCCATGGGTCCTTTGTGTACCATAATCAATGCTCTCTCTAAGCTGTGGAGTCTTGTGAGCAAAAATTCTACTTTGTGAGTTACTGGCATTAAAGTTGTGAGCAAGTGATTTGGCTACTGCATAAAGTACTTTGCTCTGGAGTCATTCTTTCTGAGTTAAAACAAAAAAATGTGTGAGCTAGAGGCTAAAAAACTGTGAGCTAGCTCACACTAGCTCAGCTTAGAGGGAACACTGAATGCCATCTAGAAAAGTCATGCAACATTTCAAATATGGAGGACTGACGTTGACCACAGTATGGAAGTTGGTAACCACTCTGGGCCCACCTGTGAGTGTTGTTCAACATCAGCCACAAAGCTGTTGGCATACTGAAGGGTCATACATGTCCTCAGTGTATAACCATGAATTTGTAGATATAGGGTGTCTCTAAACTTGAAAGAGTAACACGACGAAGCAAGAAAGTTGTCTGATAGTAACTGCTGTATCCGTCAAGCATCGGGCTGCTGGATTGGTCAAGTGATGGACAGCAGTCCATCATCAGGTGGGATATTTCTGAGTAATGATTCAGTGGCTTGGATCCTGGACCTTCTTTCTGCTGGTAGTCCTCTTTGTGTCGTGCAGAGCCAGTCCTTTACTGAACAGCTCAGTCCTCCTTTTTGCGAGTGAAAGTTCCAAAGAAAGTGCATTCCCCTGGAGAACTGCCTCCACAGTGGATAAAGAAGAGCACAATGTTATGAAGATCCAAATCTCTGCCCATAGTTGGATAGTTAGCTGTGAATAGATAGAAATCTTACCCAACATTATCAAAACTTTTAATCATTAATTACAATTTTAACCATAATTTAATTGGGTTGGGTCCTGTGAGCCATAAGTACACCGTTGTCCCCTTTTATTAGACATCCAAAAATCTGGTAATTGGAGTCTTGCAAGCCTCATGAACAAAATGGCAGAGGCGGAATTTAATCTTGTTCTCTTTTTTCACTTTTAAAACAAGGATTTCTCTTTCATTTCACTTTGGAGAGGAATCAGGGCTCCCTTTTGGATCTTCAGCCCTTGCTGCTGTTTTGTCACACACCACCAGGTGGTGCTCTGGCAGGAGGGTGGGAAGGTTTGGGAAGACGTTCCTCACCTCTGAGCTTCTACAGAGCGAAAGGCTGGAATTGTGCAGAGCCTCCCTTCCTGCCCCTCCTCTCCTCGGGTTTCTTTTTGATCAAAACAGAATCAATTTGAAACGGACTCCAAAATTCCTAAAAAAGAGGAACGGAAACTCATTGTTGGAATTCAGGGAGACATTAGGTAAAGAGGCATTAGGAGAATTTCTCTCAAGGATGCTACCCTGATGATGGTTGCAGGGCTAGAGGGCAAACTGCTGTTATCCCCGCCCTTGCTAGCAAATGAATGAAAAGGGCGGCTGCCTGCTCTCACGGTGCCATGCTTAGCTTATTGGAATATCTGAAAAAAAATATTCGACTGTATTCAGAATGTTTGACTGGCATTAACTACGGAGTGTCCTTGAACTACACTTTCATGGATTAGCGGCGGGGGGGGGGAGAGAAAGGGAGGAAGGGGGGGAATGAAAAGCTATTATATTACGTCTGGATGATTTATTGCTTGGGAAATGGTGCAATTATTGCAGTGTGGAGAATTAAATGGGTGTGTTGAATGGAAATAGTTCTTCAGGGAATCCCCTTCCCGCACTGAGCTTGGCCTCTGTCTGTTTGATTTTTTTATGGTAATTAATTTCCCAAAATAGTTTCCTTTATGCATTGGAATATGGAATACTAACATCCAGCCAGAGACCTGTGGTTGCCATTTTGTACTAATGTGAAAGGGTGATCGTAGCCTAAAGAGGAGGGTTGCGGCTTTTGAAGGGAGTGGGAATTTCTTTGGCTGACTCTGGTTCCTCTTGGGAAGCGCCTGTCTTCAAACAGGACCAGCCATTACAGTCATCTTAAAACCCTTCTAATAGCAGTGCCCTTCCAATGATGATTAATGCAGCTGCTTTGACTCTGTAGTCTGTCATTCATTTAGAAAACCTAAGCACGCTAAAGCGGCTTTGACTATTACTTGAATGGACAAGAGAATCTTGAATCTAGAATGATAAAACTTCCTAGAAAATCTAGAATCTAGAATGATAAAACTTTCCCTATGAAGAAAGGTTGAAGCGCTTGGGGCTCTTCAGCTTGAAGAAACAACGGCTGAGGGGAGACATGATCGAGGTTTATAAGATTATGCATGGGATAGAGCAGGCAGAGAAAGAAGTCCTTTCTCCCTTTCTCACAAGACAAGAACTCGTGGGCACTCCATGAAATTGCTGAGCAGTCGGGTTCGAACAGATAAAAGGAAGTCCTTCTTCACCCAAAGGGTGATAAACACATGGAATTCACTGCCACAGCAGGTGGCAGCGGCTACAAGCATGGACGGCTTCAAGAGGGAATTGGATAAACATATGGAGCAGAGGACCATCTGTGGCTATTAGCCACAAGGTGTAGATAGGAACTCTCGGTCTAGGGCAAGTGATGCTCTGTATTCTTGGTGCTTGGAGGGGGGGCAACAGTGGGAGGGCTTCTAGTGTCCTGGCCCCACTGCTGGACCTCCTGAGGGCGCCTGGTGTTTTTGGCCACCATGTGACAGAGTGTTGGACTGGAGGGGGCACTGGCCTGATCCAACATTGGCTTCTCTTGTGTTCTTATTGAATGTACAAGAGACAGAACAACACAGCTGCGCTGCACCTTTCCCATGCAAGTCCATAAAGGGGAGCTTGCCCCCACCGTGTTTGTGAAGAGACGAGTGAATTGCACACACATCTGGATGAGGATTCTTAAGCCAGTTTGGCTTACATTCTGATCACCAGCCAAAATCAGGGAATGGCTTGCCTGTTCATGCCTCTTTGGTGGGGAAGGGGAACTTTTTGCTGTGTCCCAGCCTTGCTGACAGAGCTGGAGTCCCCAACCCTTTTGAGTCCGCAAGCCCATTTGGAATTCTGACACGGCATGGTGGACTCAACCAGGGGCAAATCTACTATGAAACTAACGAAGCTTAAGCTTCAGGGCCCCTAATCCTGGAGACTATTTGAGTGACAGAATCATAAACCAGTGGGTTGAAGTACTTAATATTGACCTCAGAATATGCTCTAATACTCGTTTTAGATGGCCCTGTTGGATGTTGCCCTACTGTTGCTGGTTAAGAAGGGGTCCCCGTAACAGCTCAAGCTTCAGGGTCCCAAACATGTAGCTCCACCACTGGGCACAACAACAACAACAAAATGGCTGCCACAAAATGGTTGCTGCAGGGGGTGGAGCCAGCCACAAAATGATTGCCACAGCTTAACTTCAGTGACACAGTGCAAATCCTTGTGCTATGGTGGCAACATCTTAAAAAATCTGCACAGCCAATCAAATTCTCAATAGTCAGTCAGAATCATTGCTGGGCAAGAGGCCTACCTGGCCCCACAAACTTCCTAAAAACACTTGGCGGGTGCCAGAAAAGGTGTCAGTGAGCGTCCCCCATGATGCTCACATGCACCACACAGGGTCCCCTGAGACAGAGACTAGGGATGGTGGGTAGGTGCTTGCTTCTCTTAGAAGCGATCCAGGCACTCAGAGATGGTTTGGTAAGTGCCTGGCTTTTTTCCTGGGACTCGATCCCGGCATTTTCAAAACCACTACTAAGTGCATGGCCAGCTGCTGCCCATTTGGGGGTCTTGGCAGAGCCAACCTGACACTTTCCAAAGCTCCTCTGCGTGGCAGATTGACTTGACTGGAGCGGCAGGTTGGTAAAATGATTACCGTACCAGATTGGGGAAGCCCAGGTTCAAATTCCCACTCTGCCAGGAGGCTTGCTAGATGACCTTGGACCAGTCGCTCTCTCAGCCTCTCCCACTTCACAAGTTGGTTGTGAGGACAAAGTGGGGAAGAGAGGACTATGTCCAGGCCTGTACCCAGGATTTTTTAAAAAAAATTGGGGGGGGGCTTAAATAAGTCGGGGGCACCCCTGCACATACCTTCAAGCTCGTGCCCCTGCGAAGGAAGGAAGGAAGGAAGGAAGGAAGGAAGGAAGGAAGGAAGGAAGGAAGGAAGGAAGGGGCCAGTGCTGCAGCACACCAGCCCAAAGGCCAGGTACTTCTCCAGGGGGAGAAGGAAGCACCCCAGGTAGATAGGAAGTTAAGGGCCCTTGGGAGGAAGTGGGAGTTTAGGTCCCAGGATGCCCCAGTGTAGCTATGGGCCTGACTATGTCCCTCACTTGATAAATGCCTGTGCACATAGACTGGCTGCTCATCAGAAGGGCCTTGGAATGGGCGAGCAGGCGGGGAAGAGGAAAAGATTTTGGGTGGGTGGGATCCTGGGCTCAGAAGGAAGTTCCCGCTATACAAATGGGTTGAGTGGTGAATCCAAAAGAAACAGAGCTGCCTAGACTTAGAGGTGGATATTCCCCCCCCCCCCATATGAGGATGATGGACATGCTAACAAAGATGGGGAAGCTGCCGCTGTGTCAAGGGGCACATTGATGTAAGTGCTGAAGATCCTTGATAATACTTTACTGCTAAGTCCTGATCTGAGAATGATGTATCTGGAGATTGCCTGTGTTCTTCCAGTTAGATTATTTCCTTCCGTCTCTGCCTTTGTCCCCCACAGGCTCAAGTTCAGTGAACGCTGGAATGGGAGGGGGTGAAAACTTCAGCACCAAAATAGGGGTGATAAGGAGAAGAATGCTCATGTTCAGAACGATGACTCTTGCAGGGCTGATTCCTAAATCTTGCACTCTCTAAAATCTTTGGGGGGGGGCGGGTTATGAGTGAAAAAAAAGAATGAAGACTGCAAGTGTGGTGTTGTGGTTAAGAGTGCTGGATTGGAATCTGTGAGACTCAGGTTTGAACTAGGGCTGCCAAGTCAGCCCGGGGGGGCGGGGGATCCCCCGCTACAGGGGTTCCCGATCCACCGGCCAGCATTCGGCCGGCGGGGGGGAACCCCACCCCCGAAGTCATCCAGTCAGGATGACTTCCCCAGCGTAATGACATCACCCGGAAGTGACGTCATCACGTTGAGGACGTTGCCGGGACGACGCTCTAGCAATCGCCCCAAAACTCTATGGTACCATAGAGTTTTTGAGCGATTGCCAGAGCATCGCCCTGGCAATGCCCCCGACGTGGTGATGTCACTTCCGGGTGACATCATTGTGGCACGCGCACAAGCGTGCACACCGGGGAAGCTCCTGGCCCCAGGAGGACTCCCCCCCCCCGCCGGTAAGTCAGAAGGATTTGGCAACCCTAGTTTGAACCCCTACTCAAGGGGGCCTTGTAAGACTGGTGGGTGACCTGGGGCCTGTCGCCCATTATTCTACCACACAGGGCTGTTGTGAGGATACAGTAGAGGAGAGAAAAATAGTGTTAGCCCTTCTGGGTCCTAATTGGGGAGAAAAGTGGGCTATAAATGACCTAAAAGTGGATAGAGGGGGAAAGAGGGAGAAGGAGAGAGTAAGGTGCCTGCAGATTTTAAATCAGAAAAATTTCCCTCAGGTCTTGAAGCTTTATTTTTTTTAAAAAGCCATGGCTGTGGTCACACTGGCACCTTGGTGCAATATGGTGCCACCTCTAATTGTACTGGCTTAAAGTGATGTGGGGCATATCCTCCAGACAGCACACCCTGCTGCAGGTTACGTATGCAGACATCCCCTGGTCAAGCATCCACATTAATGCAGCACATCAGCCACAGAGCATGCTGCCCAGAAAAAATTCAAAATTCGTGTGCATTCGTTCCTGTGTGCACATATAGGCAATTAAAAAACAACAACAACAACCCCTCCCTAGCGGCAGGAATGGATCTGCAGGTTCAGATTGCCCAATCCATTCTGCACACGCTCCCCCGTGTTCAGACATCCGGCCATGCGCAATGAATGCGCGGGGAACCAGAAACACCACTTGTGACATGGTTCCTTTTTAACCCAACTCTGAGTCATCCTATGACAGGATGAGTATGCCGGGGAAGCGCCTGACATGATCCGGAGGGGAGAGGTGACTGTGTCAGGCCAAACTGCTCGTGTGATCACAACCACTGTCTTTGCAGCTGCCATCTTTTTCCTTTAAAAAGTACATGATTTAGCCAAATGTAAGGTCTTTATTTCATTGGGAGAGATTAAAGGACATACTTAATGTTGAAATCAGTTGAAACTGAATGCTAACTGACTGATGCTTCTGGTCTATTTCTTTGGTCTACCTTTAAGAATGCACATGGCGACTGTGGGATTGGACATGCTGCTCTTTTGTTCTTGGAGTCATTTTAATACTATGGAGATGAGTGACAGTCAAAAGGATAAGTTAGAATTGGTTTCCTGTGAGTATCCCCTAAAGGTTTATTGTATACTTTTTTTTTGTAGTTGTTTCCAGAAACGTTGTTTTAAATGGCAGTGCTCCAAGCAAGATGCCAACTAGACAAAAAGCTTTGGCACCATGCTTGGAAGTCTGAAGCCCCATTACAAAACTTTGAATTTGTAAAGCAATTAACGGGATAATAGTCTTTGGGGTTCAATCCAGAGAAGCAAACCCTCCTTATGCCCATATTGGAGAAAGAACAAACTATTACTTGGCAAGAGCAATTTTGTATACATGGCAGGATTTTGGGAGCACACAATGCAAAAGAATATAGTTTGGAGTTTATATCGGGAACCCTTTCTTGCTCTGATCTCACTCCCACTGCTTTCACCGCTATTTAGCTTTTGAACTAAAAATGGCCACATCGAGCCAGTGCCTCTAATTCCTTTGTTTCTTTGATGGACCCTTTGTTTCCTGAGAATAGAAAGGATCATAACTTTCTCCCGGGCTGGAGACCCCAAGGATTCCATTGAAGATACTGAGTTGTGCCTATGTTATTCTGGAAATTGGGTTCCATTTTACCAGCCGCTGCTGAAGATCATTGAAACGTCTTGGTTTATTCCTGGGAGACGTATGGCTGTTATTCTTTCCACAGTGGGTGTCTTCTGCTACAGAAACTTTCTGTTTGGGGGTCTATGGACATTATCTATGTATGGAATTACAGAGGAGCCTATTGTTGGTTTGGAGCATGTTCTTGTTGTAAAATATGCTTAATTGTTATGAGCAAACTGTTGGATATCTGCCTATACATTCTATTGGGTTATGACCACTAACCCTTCTTTGTATTTCAGCGGATGCAATATACAGTTTTGAGCATGTATAGTTGTGAATTGTGGATGGTCTTCCCTTGGTGGGTGTTATTTGTGGCTATACTTGTATGCTAAGGGTTCCCTATTGTCTTTGGAAATTAAAAACAGCAAGAGTCACGTTGGCCTGTTATTATATTTTATTAAAATCACCTAACAATCACATACCAGCAAACCAATTTTTGCAGCCAAGGCTTTTTATCAGGCTGGATAAAAGTCAGAACAGAGAGAAAACTTTTGAGGTTGACTTTCATTTGGTCCTCACAGAGTTACAGTTGTATCATAATCGTAAGAGCATAAGAAGAGCTCTGTAAGATTGGACCAGTGGCCCATCTAGTCCAGCATCCTGTCTCACACAGTGACCAACCAGTTCCTCTGGAGGTCCAAGAACACATGAAGCTACCTTAGACTGAATCAGACCTTTGGTCCATCAAGGTATTGTCTACTCAGATTGGCAGTGGATCTCCAGGTTTTCAGGCAGAGGTCTTTCCCATCACCTACTACCTGGGGACTGAACCTGGGAACTTCTGCATGCCAAGCAGATCCTCTACCACTGAGCCGCAGCCCCTCCATTGTTGCCTACTAACAGGGCATAGAGGCCGAGGCCTTCCCCTGATGTTGCCTCCTGGCTCTGGGATTCAAAGGCTGGCTGCCTCTGAACATGGAGGTTCCCTTTAGTCACTGTGGCTAGTTGCCACTGATAGACCTATCGTCCATGAATCTATCTAATCCCCTTTTAAAGCCGCCGATGTATGTGGACATCATGACATCCTCTGGCAGCAAATTTCACCTTTTAATCACTCTCTGTGAAGAAGCATTTCCTTTTTATCCATTCTGAAACATGTGAAAGGTACCTCTATAGAAATGTTATGTCTGTTCTTACACCAGTTTGGTGTAGTGGTTAGGAGTGTGGACTCTAATCTGCGAGAACCGGGTTTGATTCTGCACTCCTCCACGTACAGCTGCTGGATGACCCTGGGTCAGCCATAAGTTCTTTCAGAGCTATTCTCTCAAGGACAGTTCTCAAAAGAGCTCTCTCAGCCCCACCTACCTCACAGGGTGTCTGTTGTGGGGAGGGAGAGGGAAAGGGATTGTAAGCCGCTCTGAGACTCCTTTGGGTAGTGAAGGGTGGGGTATAAATCCAATCTCCTCCTCCTCCTCCTCTTCTTCCCGTTCCTTCTAGCAAGGCTAGATGGCATGGAATCCAATTAATATAATTTACATTCAAACCTTCCTACTCTACTAGGACTATCAGCCTGGGTGTATAACGCCACTCGCTGTCTGTTTCTTGTTCTCGGTGCTCAGATTCAGAATGACACACATAGGCTATGTTAAAGCCTGTTAACGTGTGATGATAGTGTTAATGTCCTTTCAAGCTTTCACATGCAGCCTGCAAGAAAAAATAATCTGCCAAACAAAGCAGAGGCTGTTACTGGAAGGTGTTGGGAAGCCAGAAGAGCAAGGCCAGGGAAGTGTAAACAAAATCAATAATGCCTGCAAAAAAAAGAAAATAAAAAGTCATTCTTTGAGAAGATGGGAAGGAGTCTGGAGTCCACGAGGATGAAGCAGAATAAGTGAAAAAAGAAAAAGAAGAAAAAGCAAGGAGTTCAAACATCAGATATGTTTTCAGAAAGCGCACACGCACACCCCGAGTACAAAGGAATCTGGGCATGAGGGCGGTTGGAAACAGGAGTGGGGAGATGAAAGTTTATTTTTCGAAGAAAAGGAATCTGTGATCAAGCTTTTGCCTGAACTCAGCTCAGCTTGACAGGTATTTGGATTTGAGTACTGGCAGACACTGAGGGTAGTGGGGAGCCGGTGGGCAGGCAGGATGGCATCACAGCCTAAGAACCTTCCTTGGTGAAGAAGAAGAGGAGGAGGAGGAGATTGGATTTATACCCCAGCCTATATCCCAGCCAGTCTGGTGTAGTGGTTAAGTGTGTGGACTCTAATCTGGGAGAACCGGGTTTGATTCCCCACTCCTCCACTTGCACCTGGCTGGATGACCTTGGGCAAGCCATAGCTCTGGACCAGCTGTTCCCTCAAGGACAGCTTGGGAAAGAGCTCTCTCAGCCCCACCTACCTCACAGGGTGTCTGTTGTGGGGAGGGGAAGGGAAAAGGAGTTTGTACGCCGCTCTGAGACTCCCTTGGGGAGCGGAGGGCGGGGTATAAATCCAATCTCCTCTCCTCCTCCTCCTCCTCCACCTGGAGTCTCAGAGCAGCTTACAAACTCCTTTCCCTTCCCCTCCCCTCCCCACAACAGACACCCTGTGAGGTAGGCAGGGCTAAGAGAGCTCTTTCGAGAACTTCCCTTGAGAGAACAGCTCTCACAGAACTATGGTTTGCCCAGGGTCATCCAGCTGCTGCAAGTGGGAGGAGTAGGGAATCAAATCCAGCTCTCCCAGATTAGAGTCCACGCACTCAACCACTACACCAGACTGGCTAGGCAGTGGCTAGGGTTGCCAGGTGCAATGGTCACGCTGGCGGGGGGATTTAGGGGGCAGTCCAGGAGTGGGCGGCAACATCCCCATTAACATCATGTCAACGACATCCCGTGGTGATGGTCTGTTTTTAGGGCAAATACTATGGTTAAAATTGGGCTCAAACCATAGAGTTTTGCCTAAAAAGCAGAGTGTTGCTGCGCAACATTGCTGATTTGATGGCCTCACTTCCCCGTGATGTCATCATGTCAGGGATGTTGCAGTGCGACTGCTGTTTGGGGGCGGGGCTTCCCCGGCCAGCCAGCTGGCCAGTGGCAGGCCAAAGCCCCAAAACTTGGGGGACCCCCCTTCTGGACCAGGGGTCTGGGAACCCTATGAGTGGCCCAGTCTGAGGATGGGGCATTACAGAGCAGTAAGGTTGCCAACTCTGTCTTGGGAAGTTCCTGGTGATTTGGGGGAGTATCGGGGGGGGGGGGGGTAGAATTCAGGGAGAGGAAGTGAGCTCAGTGGGGGATGTGATGCCATAAAGCCTGCCTTCCAAAGTTACCACTTTCTCCAGTGGAATAGTCAGAGGATCACTTGTAATTCCGGGAGAACTCCAGGCCCCGGTGGCATGAGATTGGCTCTCTGGGAATACCAGCTTCCCCAGACCAGGGATATCCGTGTACCTTCTTGGACAACAGCAGTGCCCTGGAGGCCCAGGGAGCAGGGGACAGGGGTGTGTGTTCATTTTGGGATGGATCATTATCCTAAAGGAGTCATCATCCTTCGGAGAAGTTTTGAAAGGTGTGAGGTCCCTCTGAATCCCTCTGAGTGGAAACAAAGTTAGCAAAGCGTTTGAGCACTGGGCCAAACTGAGGAGGGAGGGCAGCTATCGCCAGACCTGGCTGACGAACCAGCCCTCGATTGGCCAGCGCTCCTGCACTGAGCCACAGTTGGCTTGCCCCATCCTTGTGCTTCTTCCAAGGAATTGGGGGGGAGGGCAAATGCTGGCACCTGCTCCATGGGCAGGCACCGGTCTTCCAACTAGGGATGCCAAGTCTTTTAAACAGTGGGAGAGTCCTGCGCCCTCTCTGGGAGCTCTCTCATGTGCGAAGCACATGCACAGCATGGTGGCGTCACCCGGAAGTGATGTCATTATGCTGGGCACATTGCTGGGCGACACTCTGGTAATCACCCTAAAACTCTATGATACCATAGAGTTTTCAGGGCGATTGCTAGAGTGTTGCCCTGTGACCTGCCCAGTGTGCACGTTGGCCTGATCTGGGCACTTCATGGGTGGGGTTCCCCCCGCCGGCTGGATCCGGACCGGTGGATTGGGGACCCTTTTAGCGGGAGAATCCCCCCTGGGGGGGGACGTGGCAGCCCTATTTCCAACAGTTGTGGTTTCCAATAACTAACTTCATGATAGCTCCATCGTAAATTTTATATTTGTACATCTACATATATATTCAAAACTTGTTTTTTGTTTCTTGTTCCAGTTGTTTGTATGTATAATATATTGTACTTTATACAAATTTTTAATAAAAATTGGGGGGGGGAATCAGATTTTTTTTTTAAAGTATGGAGAAATCAAGCAGGGGACAATATGATTGACCTCTTTGAGCACTGAAGAAGGCGTGTAGCAGCCGAAGAAAGGTTGCTAATGGGCCTTCTCTTCCAATCAGCGTGATTCTCGCTAAGGGAGTCTTGAGAGTGTGAAAACATATATCGAGAGCCGATGTAATGTAATAGTTGGACTAGGATCTGGGAAACCCAGGTTCAAATCCGCCACTCGGGCCATGGAAGCTCGCTGGGTGACCGTGGGCCTCTCACACACTCTCAGCCTAAACTACCTCATAGGGTCGTTGTGAAGATAAAATGGAAGAGAACAATGTAAGCCTCTTTGGGTCACCATTAGGGAGAAAGGTGGAGTATAAGTGGAGTAAATAAAATTTAAAATATAGGTTTGGGGAGGGGTTGGCTGTTTTCTCTGCCCTGTGTGGGAGTGAATGCTTACAGTCGTTTCTAGTGTAGTCACTGAATCAGTACGTGCTTTCCCACGGCTTTCTTCCTAATTTGCATTTCTGTGCCTGGATTAGTGTCATTTTTACTGAACATTTAAACTGTAATGCACAGACGGTCGCATTCAGTTGTGATTTCCTTGAGGACACGTGGCCTCGACCATTCACAATGCGTGTAGGGGACATTTTCTTTGGTTCTTGGTTGTCTGGTGCAGACTGGGTAGAGTAGGAAAGCAGCTTCCTCTACTACTATATTTATGGCTGACTCGTGAATGAACCCCTGCCCCTCTCTCTCCAAAAGTTTTCAGGGATCTTACCAAGGACCACCTGCATATTCCCTGTGAGTTTCACACCAGCAGCAGCGGCACACCCCGCAGGAGCCTGCTTAAAGATCCAGTCCTCTTGAGAGCCAGTTTGGTGCAGTGGTTTGGAGGGCGGGCTTTAACCTGGCAGAACCGGGTTTGATTCCCCACTCCTCCACATGCAGCTGCTGATGTGACCTTGGAAATAAGTTCTTTCAGAGCTGTTCTCTTAAGGGTGGTTCTCGCGAGAGCTCTCTCAGCCCCACCTACCTCACAGGGTGTCTGTTGTGGGGAGGGGAAGGGGAAGGGATTGTGAGCCACTCTGAGACTCCTTTGGGTAGTGAAGAGCAGGGTATAAATCCAATCACTCCTCCTCCTCCTTGTCTTCTTTTCTAAACTGAAATTTGAATTAAGCATGTTTACTCTTTTCACTGACTTTTAAACTCTCTTTGTAACAAATGTAGATATTTTTGATAAGAAACATCCAAGTCTTGGGGCCAGTGAGGACTTATGCATTCATTTTATTTACTTTATTTCCCACTTTTCTCCCCAATGGGGACCCAAAGCAGCTTACATCTTTTCCCTCTCCTCCATTTTGTCCTCACAACAGTCCTATGAGGTAGGTTAGGTTGGGAATGTGTGACCGACCCAAGGTCGCCCAGCAAGCTTTCATGGGAGAGTGGGGATTTGAACCTGGGTCTCCTAGACCCTAGCCCAACCTGTTAACCACTGCACCAAACTGGCTCTCATTGTGTGGCCCTATTATGACTTGTGGGAAATGAAGCAACTAACTGTAGTCATCCCTTGCCATTGTTTTATAGCAAATGGCACGATTGTAGCTTTTAATTCTTTTATCACCATATTCTTAATCTTGAACTATGCTAGGTGTGTGAGAAAGCACGGTAGTCTAAAGTTAATCTCCTTGGCTTTGGGAGATCACATCATACAACTGGCAGGCATAATGATACTCTTCGCTAGCTTGGAAAATTGGTGTTGTCCACTTGGACTAACAATAAATGCCAATAAGATAAAGTGTTAAGAGATAATAGGGGAAAAAAGGTAAATACAGAAGCAGTGAAGTGGGAGGAAACAAGCAGAAACTAATGTGTACTAAGGAAGATTGCTGCATGCTGATGATTCCACCAAGGACGAAGTGAATGGGAAAGGCCTCTTCCCATGAGTGAGATCCCCCCCCCGAGTAGTATTATAAATTGATAAATATTACGTATGATATGAAGGTGGACATTTATCAAACCACTGTACATAGAACATTCTTTCACAAATCGGAATCTGTATGCATTAAATGGAACGGTTAGAAATGAGAGTTCTTCTGGAGACGGCAGGAGTGAAATGAGATAATTTTAAGACAAATTAAAGTGATAAAAAGGATAAGGGAATAATGTAAAATTGTGGTCCTTTCCGCACTGAACCTTAAATCCTGAGTCTTCCCTGTCCCCGAACTTACATCTACACTACAGTCGACTTCGCCCCTGTAATTATCTCGGGGTATTTTTACATTCTACATTATACTCAACTTCGCCCTTGTAATTATCTCGGGGTATTTTTACAAAATTCTACACTACACTCGACTTCGCCCTTGTAATTATCTCGGGGTATTTTTTTTTTGTTCCCACATTACATTGAGGTCACCCCAGCTTCACCCCACATTTGTCCCAGAATAAACGGATGCTGTTATAACCAGGGATAAATGCAAGGTATTGTGTCATGAGTAGGGGTGTGCAAAAAAAAAAAATTCGTTTTTTTTTCCGGATTCGGGTATATTAAACCTGAATTTTTCGGTATTCCCGAAAAAACCTGAATATCTATACCCCTCAAAGTGATTCTCAAGTTCTGAACTTGAGGATACAGTGGAGGCAAACCCAGACATAAACCTCCAGCATTGGGTGGAGCACCCTATGAAAACCATAGACGTTGAAATGATAAGTTCCTCTTAGGTGTCTGTCATAGGGTTGCCAGACCCCCTGGTGTGGCGGAGGTTACCCACTTTTGGGGGGGCTTCTACCTGCCAGCTGGCTGATGGGGTAGGCCCCATCCCCAAGCCCCAACACCTGCAGCCACCTCTTGAAAGAGAAGAGGGAGAGGGGTGGCTGTGGGCCGCTCATCTGATCTCCAAACAGCATCTCTGCTCAGAGATCGGGTGGGCAGGGCCCTCCAGCTGTGGACACTTAAAGGGCTTCCTTTACGTGCCTGCAGCCAGGGGGCCCCACGGGGGCAGGGCCTGCAGCTGGGACATCCCCAACATGACTTTATTCCACCGGGGACAAAAATGGACCTGGCAACCCTAGTCTGTCATAGTGTGTGCCATCCTTCCACATAAGCATCCCTTGTGCCCTTGTAAAAAAATAAATCAGTGCTTCCTTACATTGTGTGACAGTTCTGTTCTGAAACGTCGTGTGTCTCGGACTTTCAGCAAAGTGTGGATAAATTTGCAGTGCAAAACAGCATCCTCCCCCAATACCGCAGTGTCAAAAACTGCTACCTTTTCTCTCTAATATTATGCATACTTCTGATGTGTCTGCTTCATTATCTGGTTGCTCAGCGAGTTACTGGAAACCACAGCTCACCCTAAAACAATAGCCTCCTCATTCATCATCCTTTGCAAACACTGTTCCTCTTTTTGGAGATAGCTTCAGGTGCTGGCGAAATGAGACGTTGATAGTCAGTCCGAAAGGGGGATTGTCTCCATGTTTGTTGAGTTCTGCATTAATTTGAAGGAACAGACAGCACTTTACAAAAAAACACACACAGCTTTGTTGTTGTGCTTCTGGAATCACAGATCCATAAAGCAATAAAGATAGCAAGCAATACTAGTTGGTTGGATTTGAATTTGCAAAGGACGCACACCAGGTGACAGCATCTATAAAACATTTGAGCCGGCAAACTGCGTCCTTGACAGCGTGATTATTATTTCAGTGTGTTCAGTAAACAGTCATTATGAAAACAGCCAGGCTTCCCCACCCACCCCGGCATTTACAACAACTGTATAATATCTTTTCTCTTTCACTTTCCCCCTAATCTGTAGGGGTTTTTCAAGGCTGAAGTTTCCAGTATGCCAAACATTTGTTCTCTGGGTGACCACCATATATGGTTGCCAGCCTCCAGGTGGGGCCTGGGGATCTCCTGCTTTTACAACTGATCTCCAGCTGACAGAGATCAGCTCCCCTGGAGAAAATGGCTGCTTTGAAGGGTGGACTCTATGGCATTGTACCATGCTGAGGCTCCTCCCCTCCCCAAACCCCGCCCTCTCCTGGCTCCACCCCCAAATTCCCCAGGTATTTTCCAACCCAGACTTGGCAACCCTACCACCATAGTATTGTGAACAACAGGACATACCAGTTTTACTTCAACTTAAGCAGGGGTTTTTTTGTTTTTTTAAATTAGCTCTCTCTGGCTGGACCTTCTTTTAGTTGGCCTCTCAATCAGTTTGCTTCGCCACTCACTTGTATACAGGAGCCCCACAGGGCCAAAACTAAAGGACATGCAAAGCAGAAACTCACCCCGGGAGGCTGTTAGTATACATTACAACATTCTTCCCCCCCTTAAGTTTTAACTGAACGCCCAAACCAGAATACATTAGCAATAATATTAATGCTAAGAACATGGGGAACTTTCTACTACACAATCTTTCGAATGAGTAGGAGTACATCTCTGATGTGTAGAATGACATATTGGCAGCTCCACAGGTGGTGGTATTTTCAGTGCATCTGTAGTAGCGGGGAATACAGGATGATCAGAGTACCACTCATTTTAAACAACAGGAGACACCGTTTTGTCCAGTTTTTCAGTGCTAGTGACCGTGCTCCCAGACAGATGTAGTTAGACTTCCTAAGTCTGACAGAGATGCCGGACAATTTGAGCTGGCTTTCTCCTCAGATGCAATGCTAGGTGCAGTTGGAAACAAGATGACAGGCCTTCTCAATTGATCCACGTGTCTTTGCATGGTCCTTCAGTCTTGTAAGGCGACAGAATAAGACACAGGACCCGTAACTGTTCTCCCAGTAGCAGTTATTTACAAAGGACCTGAGCCAAAGTTTTTACCATAGACTGTATCTCCAATCATTACAAACAAAACAAAACATTGTTTTGCTGGTCTGTCATTTTGCTGTTTTTGTTGTTGCTGTTGTTTATGATGCATATGTCCTTTCAGGTATGGGTGTAATAAATTGAACGTGGACCTCAATTTCCTGCCCATTAACATTTCAGTTGGAGATTAACCTGTGGTAGAATACAGCAAAATTCTATAACTGAATAAATAACAAGCAAGCCTCATATTGAGACTTCCACCCAGTATCCGGGAGATGTTTTTTTAAAAGACTCCACAGTGTGTTCTACTAGGCCATTTGATGCTGTGTGATATGGTGCAGAGGTAACATGTGGAATGCTGTTTTGTTCTGTATACTGTTTGAATTGTTGATTAGTGAAGGAACTTGCATTATCCATCACAAGCATTTCAGGCAGCCCGCACATACTAAAACACATTTTGTTTGTTTGTTATATTAGACTTTTATACTGCCCTCCCCACAAAGGGTGTACAACAATTATCCATAAAATACATTAAAAATCCAATAAATAATTTAAAATGCAGTCCTATAAATAGCTAGTACCCATATGGCACTGTTATACAATTTTGGCTCCTATTTACTTTACATTTGCAGTGGGGGGTGGAGAGAGGGAGTGAAAACAGTTCCTTGTTGTAGACTGTCAAACCATTAGACCATTGATGTTAATAGCCATTGGTGTTAAAAACACTGCTGCCCTCAACCATACGCTTGGTGGAACATCTCTGCCTTACAGGCGCTGCAGAACTGTAACAGATCCTGCGGGGCCCTGATGTTAATAGGCAGAGAGTTCCGCCACCTTGGAGACAGGGCTGAAAAGGCCCTGGCTGTGGTTGAGGACAGCCAAATGCTTTTTGGGCCAGGGACTTCCAATAGATGTAATACTCTCTGGGGGGCATACCAGGAGAGGTGATCCCATAGGTACACTGGTCCCTGACCATTCAGGGCTGTAAAGGTCAAGACTGGAGCCCCAGAGCCCTGAACCTGACCTGGTGCTTGACTTGGAGCCAGTGCAGTTGGCAAAGTACAAGTTGTATATGTGCTGTTACTGGTGTCCCTGTAAGGACCTGGGCTGCTGCATTCTAGACAAGCTGTAACTTCCGGGTCAGCCACAAGGGCAGCCCAGCATAGAGTGAATTACATAATCAAGTCTAGAGGTGACCATTGCATGAATTACTGTGGCTAGGTTGGGGTGAGACAAGTAGGGGGGCAACTGCCTAACCTGGCGCAGTTGGAAAAACACCGGCCTGGCAATGTTTGTGACATGGGCCTCCATTGACAAGGAAGGCATTCAGAATCACACCAGTGTTAAAGGCACATTGTTGAGAGCCAGGAGCTGATGCCCCAAATCTGAGGGCCCCCCACCACCTAGCCAGAGAACCTCCATCTTTGATGGATTCAGTCTCAGCCGACTCTGCTTCAGCCACCCCACCATGGCCTCCAAACCCTTGGCCAGATTTCCTGGGGTGGCATCTGTCCATCCATCAACAGGTACAGCTGGGTCCCATCAGCATACTGAAGGCAGCCCAACCCAAAACTCTATGCCAGCTGGGCAAGGGGATGCATGTAGATGTTGAACAACATTGGGGAGAGGATAGCCCTCTGAGGGACCCTACATGTCATGGGGTATCAAAAGAACACACTCTCACCCAACACCACCCTCATGGAGGAACAAGGCAACCCACTTCAGAGCTGTCCCGCACACTCCAGCATTGGCAAGATGGTGAACCAGCACATTGTCATCCATGGTATCGAATGCTGCTGTCAAATCAAGCAATAACAGCAGTGCCAACCTGCCTTGATCCAACTGCCTATGGAGCTTGTCTATGAGGATGACCAGCACAATCTCCATCCCATGGCCAAGGTGGAAGCCAGACTGGAAGAGGTCTAGAGTCGATGTGTCCTCCAGGAAACTCTGAAGTTGCTCAGCAGCTGCACTCTCGACTACCTTACCTAGAAACAAGATATTCAAAAATGGGCAGTAGTTGGATGAATCAGAAGGACCCATAGATGGTTTCTTCAAGAGTGGTATTACCGTTGCCTTTTTTAAACCCTCTGGATAGACCCCTGAGCTCAAAGACAGATTGACAGTGTCAGAGGGCTCTGCATACCCTCACCTCTGGCTTGTACCAGCCATGAAGGACACGGGTCCAAGAGCATTCCTCAGGATCCTGTCAACATCAGCCTCAGCAAGACAGCTGAAGTTGTCAAATACTGAATCCAAAGGTGGCCAAGGGGCCTCTAGTTCACATACTGTATTAAAGTTGGCAGACAGGTCGTGGTGGAGTGGCAAGACTTTCTCCGCAAAAAGCTTTCAATGCTGCACAGCTTATAGTCTTTTTGATTCTCTCTGTGAGAGAAGATAAGGTCCTAATTACCCTAAATAATTGTGCCAGGTGAGAACTAGTGGATGCGATGGAGGCTGCATAGAGTTTCCTCTTAGCAGCTTTCATTGCCATCTGATAGGATTTCTTAAGTGTCCTATAAGATGCTCTTGAGGCTTCATGGCAAGACCATCGCCAAATTCACTGTAGTCATCTTAGTTTCCATTTCATCTCTCTGAGCTCTGCGGTGTACAACAGAGACAACTTGCAACAGGAGTGAAGAGGACAATGAAGGGCAGTTTCATTGATGATTTCAGAGAGATGGGAGTTCCAGTCCTCTATTAGCTCATTCAATGAATTGTCGTGGGGTGTCGGATCCCGCAGAGCATTCTGAAACCCAGTTGGTTCCATTAGTCTCCATGCATGAGCATATATTTACTCATCACCTAGAGAGGTGGGGGTTGGAATACTCATCTGAGCCTTTGGGGCATAGTGATCTGACCATGGCACTTCACTATCAGATCAATATCAATCCCCATATCAAAGATCAAATCCAGTGTGTGGCCTACTTGATGTGGGACCTGATTCAACATGAGAGAGTCCCAGTGCTGCCATGGAAAACACTAGGCCCATCACATCTGAGGAGGTGGCAGCATCAACATGAACATTGAAATCCCCAAGAACTATCATTCTTGGGAATCCCAAGACCCAGCCTGCTACAACCTCCAGCAGATGTGGCAGACAAGGTCAATGGTATACCAGACAGATTGCCAAGCTCTTTTCAGTGTCCCAGATGAAGCCAACACATTCAGTGCCAGAGATCTTTGGGACGGGGAGTGCCCTAAAGGAGTAAGCCTCCCAGACTAGCAGTAACTTTTTTCTTAACTTTTCAATGGTAGCTTCACTAGTTGATGTATACTCAGGATAAATCTCCACCCATTTTGAATGAGCATCTATGAGGAACATCGAGGAACATCATACGAGGAACATCTTACCCTGAAAGGGACTTGCATAGTCTACATGTAATCACCTCCAAGGTTGATCTGGACACTCCCAAGGATGGAGGGGAGCCACAGCAGGCATTTCATGGCACACATCACAAGCCTGTACCATGCACAAGCCTGTAGCATCACAAGCCTGTACCATGCACTCAATTTCATGGTCCATTCCCAGCCACCACAGGTAGCTTCTAGCTAAGCCTTTCATCTTAATGATTCCAGTGTGGGCCTGGTGTAGGTCTCATAATATGTTCTCTCACCTTTGTTTGGGTGCCCCGAGGGTTCCAGAGGAGATCTGGGAAATTACAGGCCAGTCAGTCAGATGTCAATATCGGACTGTGTGACAATGTTGGACTGGATGGGCCATTGGCCTTATCCAACAGTGGCTTTTCTTATGTTCTTATGTTAAAAATAATTTACGCAATAGTCAAATGCAGACTTGCTCACAACTTTCATGCTACTAGCTTTTTTCACACAGGAGGGAACACGGAATGAATCAGTTGACATCTTTTAGTCAAGAAAGAAAAAAAGTGGGGAGGGGGAAAGGAAGAACCCATAAGCTCCATGCTGAGCTCCTTAGAAAACAGGCAAAGTACAAATAGGAATGAAAGAACCAGTGGGGTTCTCTGCAAAATGTGTTTTATGGCTCCAGGAACCCTGGATTCATAAACTTGGACTCTTTAGATAGCCTTTGCTATTCATTGTTACTTGACTCAGTTGCCAATCTCTCTAATGGGAATGTTGGGAACTTACTTTGTATATGTTGTGATTGTCAACCCCAAAACTATGGTGTTTATTTTCACATGAGAGGGTGCATTAAAAATGTACCAGGGAGAGTCAGAAAACAAGAATTTGGTTCTGCTGGAAATAGCCCTTTTGAATTAAATGCCAGATGGCGGAGATGGGTTAATAAAAACCTGACTGGGGCAGGGAGAAGAGGGCTACATGAGAGGTGACCTGACTGGGAGAGCTTGATGGAGCTCCCACAATTCCTAACTATGGATCAGAGGGGAAGGTTTTCACCTAAGAAGGTAGAAGATTTAAAATAGGGGTGTCAAACATCTAACCTTCAGAGCTCCAATCTAGCCCGAGAGCAACTGATTTTGTGCTACTTTCTGCTTCCTACATTGCAGCTCCTTTTGGCCAGTCTCTCCCATTTCCTGCTTCAGAGGAGAAAGAGAAAGCCTTCCTTTGATTGGCTGAGGGCTCCTCCCCTCTCCTCCTCTGGGGAGAGAGGGGGAGGGAAAGAGCCGGGGGGGGGGGTGGAATCTTGTGACACTTTTATGTATATAACGTTTTATTCCAGGTATATGTCAAACTTTGCACCCAGCTCTGTTTGACATAATGAAACGGAGAAGGGAAATTCCTACGGGGAGTGGAGTGGAGTGGTAGGCATATGTGTGAACTATTTGCTCTCAGTGGCATAACTTTCCCAAGGATGTCATCTCCTCCTCCATATGGGGGGGAAGGATGCCTGGAAACCTTTTGGTGCTTGATTGCTTTATAGATCGTGAGATGTAATGGCTAGATACGATGACTGTGATGTGTATGTGTGTCCTGCTATTGGGGAGGGGTCCTTTTGAATTGTCTATATTAATTGGGTACTCACCAGAAACCTTTAGTAGACCTGGAACTTGCTCCCTTTTCTCAATAAACAAATCTTTTGCTAAAGAGAGTGTGGTTGAGAGTAACTTGACCAGAAGTCTGACAGTATAAGCTTTTGTGTGCAAGCACACTTTTTCTTCAGAGAGAGAGGGAGGGAGGGAGGTAAAGAGCCAGAGGGAGCACACCAGAAAGTGAGAGAGAGAATGAGAGAGAGAGTCCTGTGTTTAAGACCAGAAATTATCTATTCCAGATATAAACTTTTGTGTGCATGCATACTTCACAGGGGAGGAGGGGGGAGGAAAAGAGCTAGATATAGCACGCCAGAGAGAGAGACAGAAAGAGAGAGAGACCTTCCCATGGCGCTTGGAGAGATCCCCCTTTCCAGTTCTAACAGATTGGGAGGGGGGGGACCTAACAGCACAGCTTGCATTCTTTATTAGTGAAAGGGAGCAAAAGTCCAGCAGCACCTTTGTGGCAGGGCATGAGCTTTCATGAATCACTGCTCACTTCTTCAGATACAGCTGGAATGTGAGTCCAATGCTGATATCTCCACAACTCTGTATGTCACACCTAATCCAAGCCCACCTGCTATTGCCATTCAGCATCTGAAATCACCTTTATAAAGTTTACCTCTCTGGTACCTTGTGTTACATTTTATAGCACACATGGCCTGGCCTGACAAAGCGACATTTATGTCAGATCCGGCCCTCGTAAGAAATGAGTTCAGTGCCTCTGGTTTAAAAGGTGGAACCTTCCTTTGTTCTTTGTTCAAATACTTTGCCCAAATGCTGTGATCTGCAAAGACTCAAACTCCTCTGCAAAGGGACAGTAGGGAACTTGGGAAAGTGTTTGCTCCATCTAAGGTAACTATCTTGTAGTGTAAGTTAGCTAGACTCATGTTCATTTTTCTTTCCTTAGATCTGTATCTGCTAGGTTGGTTGAGCAGCTATTTTCCATATAGTGCAGTGGTTCTGAGGATGAAGGAATCTTAGAAGTAGGGCAGGCTATATCATTCAGTCAGATAAATGAAGTGTACTGTGGCTTCAAATGTTTAAGCCACAGACTAACACACAATTTTGTGAAGTTCTGTTCCATTGAAGCCAGTCTATGATTGAATGAGGAAATTCAGTTGTTATGGCAGGAGCATGGAAAAGTTGCTCTAGGGGGGTGCCGTTTTGGCACCATAAGGGTAAGCCAATTCCTGATAGAGCTTTTCAGAAGCTCTTGTATTATTTGGGAGAAAAAGACCAAATTGCACCTCTTCATGTGGAGCTGGAGACATTTGTGGAAAGGATGAGATCTAATATTCTTGAGTCCTTTTCATTGTGCCAAGAGATTCGCTGTGCACAGCAATGAAATCTCCAAAAGTACAGATGTGTTCAGAAGGTACAGATTGTTCTACATTCCCCAGAAGAGCAAGCTGATGGGCATATCTGCTTTCATTAAGGCAGTTTAAAATGGACACTTTTTACAGTGGGTCTACCAGCAGGGTTCCATTCTGCTGTGAAGCTGTTTTTATTACAATTATGAAAAACAAACATTTTTATAGGTAAGGGAGGGAATAAGGCAGTGAAATTTAAGCCTTATCATTCAAGATGGGGTTCTCCAAACCAGTCTGCCCATTGACCTCAGTGAGGTTCCTTGTGAGTTGCATGGAAATGCCTCTGTGTAAGTGTTGTACTTCATTTATCTCACGGAAACATAAGTAAAGGGCATGGCATGTCTACCGTTCTGTTCACAGGGAGTGTTCACTAAAATTAAATTAACTTTGGAACGCATGCAGCTAAGGAAGTCCCCTTCTGCCTACCAGTTCAGTGATGCTAAACTTAAAAGAGGATTCAAAGAATTGTGGAGCTACCTCGAGGAGCCTAAAGTGGCTCCCCCCCCCCTCGAAGAGCCCCACCACCCATACTACGTGGCACCCAGCCTGGCCCTTCCACCATCAGACAAGGTCCAATGGCTTGGCCTGCCTTAGGGAGGTGCTTGGATGGAGAGGAAAATCAGTGAAGGGTGGCAAAACGTCATTTTATTTAGGTTCACATTCTGTTTTTCCACCATGGGGGTCTACCATTTTGATTTTGGGTCTCAGGCATCAGAACGTCTTATTTATTTATTTATTTATTTATTTATTTATTTATTTATTTATTTATTTTTCGATTTCTAGGCCGCTCTCCCTGCTGTTTGCAGGCCCAGAGCGGCAAACAAGACTTGGCCAAACCAAGATTCAAAATACAATAAAAATTAAAACCATTAAAACATTATAAAAGAATCACAGTCATACAATACAGTACAGTAAATTTAGGTGGTGTACCATCTGTCCCAGCGTTCTCAGTCCCCAGTATCACATAGCACTGGAGCTAGATAATGTTGTTTGAGGCCCCTCGTTGGTTATCATACCATGGGGGGAGAGAAAGAAAGGTGGCAGCCCCTATTCATATGCCTGGCGGAAGAGCTCTGTCTTGTAGGCCCTGTGGAACTGCATCAGGTCCCGCAGGGCCCTGATCTCCTCCAGGAGCTTGTTCCACCAGCAAGGGGCCGCCACTGAGAAGGCTCTCCCCCTAGTGGCAGTGAGCCTGGCTTCTCTGGGGCCAGGTGTAACCAATCGATGTTGGGCCCCAGACCATAGTGCTCTCTGGGGTACATATGGGAAAAGGCGGTCCCTCAGGTAGGTCGGACCCAAGCCATTTAGGGCTTTAAAGGCAAGCACCAGCACCTTGAAGCGAATTCGGTATGCTATAGGCAGCCAGTGCAGTGCCGCCAGCGCAGGTCAGATGTGCTCCCACCTAGGGAGGCACATCAGCAACCTGGCCGTGGCGTTCTGCACCAGCTGTAGCCTCCAGATTTGTGACAAGGAAAGCCCCATGTAGAGAGTGTTACAATAGTCTAGCCTCGAGGTGACCATCACATGGATCACCGTAGCCAGGTCGACACGTCTCAGGAAGGGAACCAACTGCTGCGCCAGCCTCAGATGGTAAAAGGCCAACTTGACAGTGGCTGCTACCTGAGCCTCCATAGACAAGGAGGAATCCAAGAGCACTCCCAAACTCCTAACCACTGGCACAGGCACCAATGGTGCCTGTCAAAGGCCGGGAGCGGGAGCCCCGACCACGGTCTGCCCCGACCCAAACACAGGACCTCCGTCTTCGCCGGGTTCAGCTTCAGCCTACTTAACTTCAGCCATCCAGCCACAGCGTGCAATGCCCAGTCAAGATCATTCGGTCCCAAGCCAGACTGGCCACCCAACATCAGATAGAGCAGGATGTCATCAGCGTACTGATGACAACCCAGCCCCACCCTCCAGACAATCTGGGCAAGGGGGCGCATATAGATGTTAAAAAGCATCGGAGATAAGACAGCCCCTTGAGGCACACCGCATTCAAGTGGGTGTCTCCTGGACCGCTGCTCTCCTAGCGCCACCCTTTGTCCTCGACCCTGGAGAAAGGAGACGAGCCACTGCAAGGCATACCCCTGTATCCCCACGTCAGCGAGGCGATGGGTCAGCAGCCGATGATCAACCATGTCGAACGCTGCTGACAGGTCAAGCAACAGCAGTACTGCCATGCCACCCCAATCCAGATGTCTCCGAAGATCATCCGTAAGGGCAACCAGAGCCGTCTCGGTCCCGAACCCCGGGTGAAAGCCTGACTGGAAGGGATCTAACACCGAAGTGTCATCCAGGAGGCTCCGAAGCTGTATCACTACCGCTCTCTCTATTAGTTTGCCCAAATAAGGCAAATTGGAAACCGGCCAGTAATTAGCCAATTCGGCCGGATCCAAGGATGTTTTTTTTAGAAGAGGGCGGACCATCACATCCTTGAATGCACTTGGGAACAGCCCCTCCACGAGGGACCGGTTGATAATCTTCTGCAGTGCACCTCAAAACCCCTCATGGCCAGCTTTAATGACCCAGGAAGGGCACGGATCAAGGTCACATGTGGTTGGATGTATGGTCGTGAGTAACCTGTCAACTTTGTCAAGGCTGAGCAGGCTGAAGGAATCCAAGCTCGGAATCGAAGATGTGCAAGGGGCCTCAAGTTCGCTCATTGTATCAACTGTGGTGGGGAGGTTATGGTGGAGCGCCAAGACTTTATCTGCAAAATAGCTCACAAAAGCCTCACAGCTGATTTCCAATTCCCTACTATTTGGTTTGCCCTGAGTCAATACTGTTATAGACCGAATTGTCCTAAATAATTGTGCTGGGTGTGAGCTAGTGGATGCAATATCAGCCACATAATAATCCTTCTTAGCAGCCTTGACTGCCACCTCATAGGCCTTCATAAACGTCCTATAAGATGCTCTTGTTGCTTCATCACGAGCACGTCGCCACCGTCTCTCTAACCATCTGAGCTCCCGTTTCATGAGCCGTAACCCCTGGGTAAACCTAGGGGCAAGCCTAGTATAGGGGCGCAGAGGGTGCCTGGGAGCAATCTCGTCGATGGCTGTGGAGAGTTGGCTATGCCAGTCCTCCACCAGCTCATCCAGCGAGCCACCAGGGGGCCTCAGATTCCTCAGAGCCAATAAGAGCCATCCAGGGTCCATCAGGCTCCAAGGGCGACCTAAAATACGCTCGCCGCCTAAACAGGGTTGGAATGGGTCACTCAGATGGGCCTTCAGGGCATAGTGGTCCAACCATGGTACTGCCGAAGCAGTAATCCAGTCCACTGTTACCCCCACCGCGAAAATCAAATCGAGCATGTGTCCAGCCTGGTGGGTGGGGGTCGTTACAAACTGGGAGAGTCCCAGCGCCACCATGGATGACACCAGGTCCACTGCCTGTTTGGAGCCGTGTCATCGGCATGACATCACCCAGGACTATCATCCTTGGGTATTCCAGCGCCCAGCCTTTTATGGCCTCCATCAGGGCTGGCAGGCTCTCGGCTGGTGCATTAGGTGGTTGGTACACCAGCCAGATCGCCACCCTTTCCCCGACCTCCAGCACCAAGCCAACACACTCTACGCCTGTGATTTCCACCGGCAGGAGCGCCCTGAAGGAGTAAGCCTCCCAAATAAGCATTGCCACCCCTCCCCCGGCCTCCTAGTCCATGATTGGTGCAGGACTGTAAAACCTGAGGCATGAGCCTCAGATCGTTGGGTCTAATAATGCCGCTTCCCACAGTAGGGTAGCTCCACCATTTTTGTCTTTGGCATCTCTCCACAGGAAGGGAGTTTCTGGGCCGTGTGTGAATGTGAAAGAGCAGTTCAAAGAGATAAAATGCCCCTGGCTCACTCAGTGAGTTCTTTGAATCCCTGCCATAGTTGCTGATGTCTCTTGGCTTAAGGCTCCTATCTTTAAAAGACCAAATGTGTGATTCTTGTTTTGTTTTGTTTCTCTTTGGCAGATATTCGTGGTTTGCAAGGATTCCTGGACCAGGCTTCAAAGCTGGGACTCGATGTATCTTTACAAAAAGTGGACAGAAATATCAGCAGGGTTTTTGCCAGCCTTTTCACCACAATGAAAACAGAAGAGTTGAATCGCTATCGAGATACGCTGCGGAGAGCGATCTTACTTCTGAGTCCGAGGGGAGCACAGACTTTCATAAACGAGGTTAGTCCTTTCTTCTTTTGGAATTCCTAAGTAGGGAAGATCTTTACATACAACAGAGCAAACTGTGCTGTTGGAGTTTTGAGAAAGTGGGCTGAAGTTACTTCTCTTGCGGGGACAACTCCTCTGCAGTTTCTAGGTGTACTTCTAGTAATGTAGCACTTCAGTAATAATAATAAAAAATGACAGAACTATAGTGTGCAGTGGATTGGATCCTACCAAAGTTTTATGCTGGCGCAAAAGGGAGGAGGTCTCTCTTTCTCTCTTTTTTGGCTCCCTGCTTGAAAAGGCTATGGCAGGGATTATGGGACAAAAAGTGTGCAGGGAAGGGGCTGAAGTGAGGGGGGGTGTTGTGTGAGATCACCTCCCCTCCTCCTTTGCTAGTGGAAAAGATAGGATCCACTAGAGTTTTTTTTTTTACAGTGGTTTCAATGGGGGAGTATGAGTATATGGAGGTATTTAACAAAGTATTTAATAACCAATTCTGGGCTTGTTTTTGCAATAATGCTATCATGCTGAAACTATGTTGAGCTTCTTTTCACCTATAATGGTTTTAAATGTTTTTTTTTGGGGGGGGGGGCTGTTCCCAGATTTGTTTACCTCATTCTTAAATTCCTTTGGGAAGAAAGAATGGATACTCTAACATGCTTAGGGTTGTGCATAGATCAGTAACACCCAGTTGAGAGGGCTGCTGACTCTTGTGAGAGCCAGTTTGGTGTAGTGGTTAGGAGTGTGGACTCTAACCTGGGAGAACCGGGTTTGATTCCCCACTCCTTCACTTGCAGCTGTTGGTGTGACCTTGGGTCTGTCATCAGTACTTTCACTCTGATGGCAGTTCTCGAGAGAGCTCTCTCAGCCCCACCTACCTCACAGGGTGCCTATTGTGGGGCAGGGAAGGGAATTATAAGCCGCTCTGGGACTCTTTCGGGTAGTGGAGGGTGGGGTATAAAGCCTATCTCTCCTTCTTCTTCTTTTCTCTGCATTCCTGATGCTTCTTCGCCAGTTTAGTGTAGTGGTTAAGAACGCAGACTCTAATCTGGGAGAACCGGGTTTGATTCCCCGCTCCTCCACATGCAACTGCTGGTGTGACCTTGGGTCAGTCACAGTTCTCTCAGAGCTGTTCTCTCAAGAGCAGTTCTGGAAAGAGCTCTCTCAGCCTCACCTACCTCACAGGGTGTCTGTTGTGGGGAGGGGGAGGGAAAGGAGATTGTAAACTGCTCTGAGACTCCTTTGGGTAGTGAAAGGTGGGGTATAAATCCAATCTCCTCCTCCTCTTCTTTTTCTTCTGCAAAGCCAAAATGAGTGTTGTAGAATCTTTGTTTGGAAGTTGACCACATGGTTTTAGTGAAGATGGTGAGAATGGGAGCCCATGCATGCTGGAAAGACTGTTTGCATTATTAGATTAATAGTCCCTTTTCATGGAAAGGCAGTGAGTAGGGGGAAAAAAGTCGAGTTTGTTGTATGGAGAAGGTGGGAATGGCAGCTTGCTGTGGTTTTGGACCCATGGGTGACAGAGAATTGATGTCAACTGAATTTAGGAAAGGGAGAGGATAGGGAGCGGAAAAAATTGTCTTAGGCCCCTACGCTTGGGATGAAATTAGTTTGCCTAATTATCTAGAAAAATAACCTTTATTTCAATTAGCCTTTTAAAACCAATAGCAGGATTTGCATCTAGATTCAGGTGGGTAACCACGTTGGTCTGAAGCAGCAGGACAAAGTTTGAGTCCAGCAGTGCCTTTAAGACCAATCAAGTTTTATTCAAGCACGGAAACTTATTCAAGCACGGAAACTTGGATCTGTGTCTGTACTTACTGCTGTGTTCAGTAGTGTCACTTATTAACCGGTCAACTTTTCAGAACATCACCAAGTCCGAGGTTTTAAAACCATATGAACAGTTGGGTGGAGCATTTTCTGCATGGGGGGAGAGCACTTTGGACTCCAGCAGGGCCTCCACAGATGGAATCCCTCTGCCTGTGGAGACACTCTGTGAGATCTACGGCTCTGATTTCATACACAGCCCTTCGTTTGTTAAGGCAGCCCATCTGTTGACCTTTGCTACTGAACTCTGTAATTGTGTTGCCATATTTCTTTAACATTTGAGAATCGGAGATTGTGCGACTAATTACAATTTTAGGTCGAACTGTTGGACAACAATCTGATTAGCACCGCCTCGTGGGATGATATTGTCATTTATTAATTTTCACACATTGTCTCCTAAAGTGAAGTAAATTATTAGTAACTAGGGGGAAAAAAAACCCAAACACAAGCTCAGCAGCATGGCTTGGGTGGCAGTTGTGATACCTCGCGGATACAATCTTAATTGCTCTTCCTTGTGTTTTATTCTTTATCAAATACGACACTGAAATACTATTCCTGTTCATCACAGCTTCACACTATATTTAACACTACATTTACTTTAATTTTGCTATGCATGGGCTGCTTTGCTGGCTTGAGCACAGACTATAGGTTGAACCTTTCGTAATGAAATTTTACAAATGACAGAGGTTCCCCCCCCCCCCCTTGGCATGAAGGGGGGGACCTCTGAGCCAGTGAATGAATAAGATCAAGTACAATCTCCTAAAAAATATTTATTTATTTATAATTTGCCTTTCTCACAAGGACCCAAGGTTGATTACCCATAGTCAGTTGGTACCGTTGACAAAATGGGACACTGAATAACCAATGCATTAGGATTCTAGCTGTCCAGAACTTCATGAAAGAACTGGAGCATAGCATAGCAATTCACATGGCCCATGAAACGGTACAGAAATTCTATAAATAGGACCCTACGCTTACAATCAGCCATAAACAGCAGTACAGACCACAGTCCCTAATCATTTATCTAAGCAACTTTGTAAGACCATTTTTGTACAGTGCAACCCTATTAGCTGCACAGGAAAGCCCTCTCGAATAGTTCAGTTTTGCATAGTTGATGGAAAGCTGGGAGTCTGGGAGCTTTCCTGACTTTTCCTGCTCAGGCAAACCATTCCAGAAGGCGGGAGCCACAACGGAGAAAGCATGCAGTACGGGCAGTTGTTGATTGTGCTCATTTAGCAAGAGCTTTGTGGAAGCCATTGGTTTTCAAACTTAACAACTTAAATATACTTTTTCTATATTGGAAGCTACTATGAAAACATTTCCCAAAGAACTGCTGTGTGTTGCAAAGGATTCTGGGATATCTGGTAAGACATTTGGTTCATGGAATGGTTGTCAGGTCTCTTCGACCTCACTGTTGCTGAAACTGCATCCTATAACATGCCCAATATTCCTTGGTTGATCAATAGTAGTGGATGTTTTTCCTCTGTTCCCAAGCTTCTGATTGAGAGGCCAATGCTAAGCTTTGAAGTAACCCCATAGTTCCTGAGAATCTCATTTAGAAGTTGAATGGGTAACAGTATCAACCTTAGTAGAGCTGCATTCTTCTAAGACTGTTGCCCTTAGAAGGGTGCAACTCTGTTTACCATGACATTATATGCCACTGAAAATCTGTATTCAGGCAACCCATAGGCGTAGACTATGGGGGGGCTCGAGGGCTCGAGCCTCCCCCGAAATTTCCCGGGGGGGACTGAGCCCCCCCGGGAAAATGTAATGCCTGACGCTGCGCCTCCCGGGGGCCTTCTGAGGCCGGCAGCTGTTGCTGCCAGTGCCTCTTCCCCCACCCCCCCGCCTGGCTACTCTTCCATTCTTCCCTCTCCCTCTTTTCCTGGTGAAGGGAGAGGGAAGGAGTGGGGGGGGGGGCAGAGGCTCTGGCAGCAATGGCTGGCGGGCCTTGGAAGGACCTGGGGAGGCATGGAGGTTTCCCGGCGGGGGGGGGGGACATCACCCCAGCGAGCTCATGTGCAAAGCGCGCACACTAAAGAGCCCCCCCCCCCCGGAATTTACTAAACTCTACGCCCCTAAGCCAACCTACCTAGTTTCCAGTGTGACATGAGAGCCAGTTTGGTGTAGTGGTTAGGAGCATGCACTCTAATCTGGGAGAACCGGGTTTGATTCCCCACTCCTCCACATGCAGCTGCTGGTGCAACCTTGGGTCAGTTCCACGTTCTTTCAGAGCTCTCACAAGCAGTTCTCAAATGAGCTCTCTCAGCCTTACCTACTTAACAGGGTGTCGGTTGTGGGGGGGGGGGGAGAAGGGAAAGGAAAGCAGTTTGTAAACTACTCTGAGACTCCTTTGGGTAGTGAAGGGCAGGGTATAAATCTAATCTCCTCCTCCTCCTCTTCCTCCTTCGACACCTGGAGATCTCCTGCCATTATGATTGATCTCCAGATGACCAAGATCAGTTCTGGAGAAAATGACTGCTCTGGATGGTGGATTCTATGGCACTGTACCCTCCCCTCCCCAAACCCCACCCTCCCCAGGCTCCACCCCCCAAATATCTAGAGATTTCTCAACCCAGAGCTGCCAACCTTACTTTAATGTGCCTTCCTTTATATATTTGCTTCTTTCTATATCTTGAAGGATGCCCTTTTAGGCTGACTTTCTGGTTTGCCAAGAGGAAAATGGTCAAATCAGGGATTGAGTCATACTTCTATTCATTCCAGCAGCTATGTTGCATTGCGTGCTATCAAAGCAGTCCCCACTAAAATCCATAACTCCCACTAATATTCATGAAGTTTGCATTTATATGTTGGAAAGGCAATGGCCCTGCAGGACTGTGAAGTTTAAAGGGTAATGCACTAAATTATCGTACTGCTCTGCCCATCCCCAGGGAAAAGTGCCATTACAGAAATTATTAAGGCTAATGATCCTGATATTTTTCCAGATCCCTGCAGGAGTATAAGTCTGAGCTGAATTAAAAAGTAATTTGTTCAAAAAATCTTCTGTTACTCAATCTTGATTGATTCAAAAAAAAAGCTTTAGGAAAGGAGAGTTGAATAATGGAAGTATGTAATCTCTCCAAAGGCTCTGTGCATCTGAAATACGCTGAAGGCAATAATTCAGCAATCATGTAGGCCATATGGAAGCTAGCAGGGTACTTAACTCTGTAGTATTTATGAATCTATGGACCACCTGCACACCACTGCGCTCATGGGGAGTACAAAATACAGCATTTTGATATGGTTTAGAGCTAGATGTTTGAGATGAAATGTGGGTTTTGTACAAGGGGAAAGAGAAAAAAAATAACATAACAAACCAGTCACACAATGAAAACTGTGAAAACAAAAAACAAAATTCTGATTAAGTTCAGGATGAACTAGATAAGCACGTATTAGCTTAAATCTAAAAATGACTTATTTCCAAGCATCAAAGATTTCCCCCTTTTGACTGCTAATAAAAAGGTAAAGGTTTCTCTTGCTTGAAAGCTAGTCGAATCCAGCTCTAGGGGGTGGTGCTCATCTCCGTTTTCAAGCTGAAGAGCCAGCGCTGTCTGAAGACTTTTCCCATGGTCATGTGGCAGGCATGACTGAACACCAAGGCTCACAGAACACTGTTACCTTCCCGCTGAAGCAGTACCTATTTATCTACTTGCAATTTCTTGCTTTCAAGCTGCTAGGTTGGCAGGAGCTGAGTCCAAAGATGGGAGTTCACTCCGCCATGTGACACTCCGGTCTCAAACTGCCGAGCTACCGACCTTCCGGTCTGCAGCTCAGCGTCTTAACCTCTGAGCCACTGCGGCTAATAGCTTTATTTTAGAGCCAGTTTGGTGTAGTGGTTAAGTGCGCGGACTCTAATCTGGGAGAACCGGGTTTGATTCCCCACTCCTCCACTTGCACCTGCTGGATGACCTTGGGCAAGCCATAGCTCTGTACCAGCTGTTCTCTCAAGGACAGTTGTCTCAGCGCTCTCTCAGCCCCACCCACCTCACAGGGTGTCTGTTGTGGAGAGGGGAAGGGAAAGGAGTTTGTAAGCCGCTCTGAGACTACAAGTGAAGGGCAGGGTATAAATCCAATCTCTTCTTCTTCTTAATTGGTTCAGTTGGGATTCAGGGTAGAGTCATCTGATTGTCTTATTCCCCTTGTGGTAGAGATTTGTGTGCATCTGAGACTTGTGACTGGTCTAACACCTTCAGGTTGTTTGCTAGCCCTCCAGATACAGACAGCCTCAGAAGCCCTTCCTTTTCTCCTTGGCGTTAATGAAATTAGGCATATTTGGAACTGGTATTTTCCATGTGCATGTTGTCATATTCACTTCAAGATTTTCAAACATTATGGATAAGTTAAATGCACATATAATCATTTCTAGGACACCCCTCAATTCACAAGTACCTAAAAAGAATCAGGAGGTAAATGGAAGGTAAAGGAATAAAAAAGAACTCAAGGGGAAAAGGAAGAGTTGGATCCAGTGGAAAAATTTCTGCTTATGGATGGAGGCGTGACCTTTGCTGATCTCGTCCTACTGCTGCAGACCTCAGACTTCTCCATTGTGTTGTCCTTTGGGGGGTCTCCTCCCCCCCCAGAGTAGAATTTCAGAGGAGTGCATTTGGGGCTTGAGTGGAAACAGATGTTGAGAAAGATCTTGCTCTGTTGACAGAAGTCTGTTGGCTGCTGGAGCTATGAGGAGTGAAGAAGGGGTGAGAAATGGCGCTTGGTGGGAAATGGTTTGAGTGGCACAAGCAGAAGCCTGGAAAATGAGCAGAAAATGGTGGGTGGGCGGGAGAGAGATACTGTGAAGCACAGAAACACAAAAGCACACCAGCAGATACCCTGTCGAGCCTCTTGGGTTCATTCAGTTGCGGCTCTCCTGTGTGGAACTGGGCCCCCTCCCCCTCCCTTTCTCCTCACCATCACCTTTAATAATATCTTTAATTGTGTTTGCCTGTGTCCTTTATAAAGTTTATATCTCTAGTGCCTGACATTACATTTTATGACACACATGGCTCGGCCTGACAAAGTCCCATTATGTCAGATCTGGCCCTCATAACAAATGAGTTCGACACCCATGCTTTAGATGTTGCTATCACCATTTCAAACTCACTACTTCTTTCACTACCTATTCAGCTTCCGCCACTGATTTTTGAATGCCTGAGAGATAGATAACGTTAATCATTACCAGTAAAAAAAGATGTAATGTGGCAGAATCATGCAGTGATAAACCTCTTAGTCTTACCACTAGAGTTCTTTTGAGTTTTTCAGTATTTTTGTTTACATATAAAAAGCAAACTTTACAAAACTGTCCATGTGTATACATGGCAAATAGAGTTCCCAACTCTAGCGAGGGGACATTCCTGGTGATTTGGGAGTGGTGTCTGAAGAAGGTGGAGTTTGGGAAAGGAAGGGAGATTAGTGGGGATGTGGTGTCTATAGGGCTGCCAAGTCCCCCCAGGGGGGCGGGGATTCCCCCACTAAATGGGTCCCCAATCCACTGGTCCGGATTTGGCTGGCAGGGAGAACCCCACCCCCAAAATGGCCACATCATGCCGACGTGCCCGGTGCGATGATGTTGCCCAGAAGTGATGTCATCACCCCGGGCATGTTGCAGGGCAATGCTCTAGCAATCACATTTGTAGGGTGATTACCAGAGCATTACCCAGTGATGTGTCTGGCATGATGACTTCACTTCTGAACAACGTCATCGTGCCACGTGCGCACAAAGGCTGAGGACAGACTGGCAATCTGAAGCGGAGGCAAAGCGAAGGGAACTGGAGCGGGGGGAAAAACCCATGGAGCTGGCCGTTCACACTGGCCAGAGCAATGCGGATCAGCGGCGATACGGAGCATTCAGACTGCCACGGAGAGTTCAGACTGCCGCATAGCCAGCGCGCGCGGCTCGCGCGTGCCGCTGCACTTTTTTTTGGTTTTCCTTTGATGTTTATCGCATATGCGCAAAACTTTTTGCCGGTGCGTTCACACTTCCTCCGGATGCCTCCCGCTTCTTCCAGTTCACACTGTTTGGAAGCGGGAGGCATGCGGAGGAAGGCCCCTGAACACCGGGAAAAACCGGTGTCCGGGTAAAGCGGAAGGAAAGCGGCTGGGAGACGGGTAAGTACGCAACGGAGCCGATGGGCAGATGCGCATGTCTGAACGTGCTCCTTTCCTCCGTTTGCGAAGCGTGCCTGCCCCGCTTCAGATTGCCAGTCTGTCCTCGGCCAAAGTACGCACACAAGGGTCCTGGACCGAGAGCAGGATTCCCCCACTCGGACGTGTAAGTGACTTGGCAACCCTAGGTGTCACTGTAAGACTTCTGCTTCTCCTAGACTTTATGCCCACCAAAGCTTTGGTGTCCCCCAGGGCATGTGATCTCTGGAGCTCATTTGTAAAACCAGGAGAATTCCAGGCCTTTCCATGAGGGTTCGTAATCCTAATGCCAAATAACATTTTTAAATTTATTTATTTAGATTCATATCCCGGCCCACTTTCTCCACAAGCGGTCTCCGGGTGGTTCACAACACTAAAATCACAAAACTATTAAAAGCAAGTATAACAAATAAATAATTAAAACAGTTAAAAAGGCAGGAACAAGACTGAATTCATAAGGTTCAACAATCCTAAGTAGCTGATGGAATTAGGCCGTGAGCCAAAGAACAGTGAAGGTCTTATTCATCTGGGCAGCATACAGCTGGAAAGCTACAGCAAGGGAGGCTAAATAATTGGGTGCCCGCCACCTCAACCACCACAGGGCCTGGTGGAACAGCTCCATTTTGCAGGCCCTGTGGAGCTGTAATAGGACTTGCAGGGTCCTGATCTCAGATGGGAGCAGAAAAAGTCCTGGCCTTGGTCGTGGCTAAGCAGACGTCCTTTGGGCTGGGGACAACCAGTAGGAGATGGTTCACCAAGCACAAGGCTCTCTGGGGCACATATAGATATGTTTGTCCCAGGCCACATAGGGCTTTAAAGGTTAATATCGACATCTTGAAATGGATTCGGGACTCAGTTGGTAGCCAGTGCAATTGGCATAGCACCGGCTGAATGCATGCCCACATAGATGTTGCAGTCAGCAGGCACACTACCACATTCTGCACTAGCTGGAGTTTCCAGATCAGCTAGGGGTAAACCCATGTAAAACAAGTTGCAGTAATCAAGCCTGAAAGTGACCGGGGGCGGGGAGGGGAGAGAGATAGGGAACCAGTTGCCTGATCTGCTGAAGGTGATAAAAGGCTGACCTGGCAATTGTGGTGACCTGGGCCTCCATAAAGATTGAGGCTCCAGAGTCACCCCATGGCTTCTCACCTTCCCGGCCAGCACCAACGGTGCACCATCTAGGGCTGGGAGCCTGATTCCTGAATCTACACGCCCCTCCCCCCACCCCCCCGGCTCAGGTACAGGACCTTCATCTTTATTGGATTTAGTTTCAGCCGACTCTGCTGAAACCACCCAGCCATGGCCTCCAAAGTCCTATTCAAGGTCTTTGGGGTGGAGTCCGGGTGGCCGTCTAAGAGCAGAGAGAGCTGGGTGTCATCAGCATATGGATGGCAGCCCAGCCCAAGCCCCCAGACCAACTGGGTGAGGGGTGCTTGAGAAGAGTTCCAAGATATCGGGGTAATCATGGCAAAGTGGTGCTATGCTTAAGTGACATTGCTGCATGTCCCTGATCGTTTGAACTGGTCTTGTTTAAAGGTTGCTTTTGCAGGAGGTGTCTGGAATACCTGGAAGACAGAGTCCTTAAAAGAAATTCACAGACCCTTTGAGTATGTGACTCCAGTTTAATCCCACTGATTTCGCTCCAGTTCACTGAGGGTAAACAGGCTTGAATCCAAATGCTCCAATTCAGCGGGTATGGGAATGGGTCTGCTTTCTGCATTCTAAGGAGGAAAGTCGCAGCCTAAACGATCCAGGTGTTTGGTTGCATTTTGAATTTAATAATGAGTGCTTCGGAAGTCTAGGGGTCAAGATGATGCTTGATTCGACAGTGTCGACTGTACTGAAGCCGCATCGGAGATTAGCGTTATTGTTAAGTTCCCTAGAAGTCAGATTCATTTGAAGACAATCAATAAAGTTAAGGGTTTTTTTTTGTTAAGTATAATACCGGAAAACTTGGATAAAGGTGCCTCTTATTTGATGGTCCATCTGGTGACAGCTGCTAGGATTCTGTACGCTAGGCTACGGAAGACCGAAGATATACCCTCAAAGGAGGATTTGATTAAAAAATTATTTGAAATTGCAGAAATGGATAAATTGACAATGGAACTCCAAGGTCAAGAGAACAAGAATTTTGGTAAAAACTGAGACAGATTCTATACATGGGTTGAAAGTTCTATGTGTGTCTCAGTGTAAATATTCTGTAAAAGTAACTAGAATTAGTTTGGTAGAACCTAACTTGGTGCAAAAGTAGTACAGAAAAATGTATATGGAGTTATGTGGGACGGAGACTGTCTTTATTGTTACGTGTCAAATGTAAACCAATAAAAAATATATTTTTTAAAAAAATAAAGTTAATCCCAACACATGTAAATTCAGATTTTCACATTTACCCCTGCTCTAAGCTGTTTGAATGGAAGATGTCAAGGTTGTGTATGAGTTCCTATGGAACGAATGAGTGATTGTCTGATAATACTGGCTGCTAAGTTAATCACAAATGATTATCCCCCTCCCCCATATGATTAAATAATATTTGTGTGGTTATCCTATTAATAGGTTGTGGCTTAGCGGGGACAAGGCTACTTGGGGTAAGGAGGGAGAGGCAATGTTTTTATTAAAGGGTCAGAAATGAAAAGCAAGGCCAGACATTGAGACAGCTGTGCACGGTAATATTCTGGGAAGAATTTTGGCACCGGAGACAATTTGTTTTGTTAATTTTAGCATGCCTGAGTGGTCATGTTCATCTCTCATCTCTTTGGTTCTTATTTAGTTCCTGGCAAATGTACTCAGGGGCCAAGAAAAAGAGAAAAGAATAGAGGTAAGAGGAGGAGGTAAGGGGACGGAAAGTGAGTGAGAGAGAGAAGATGTGTCTATCCTCTTCCGATAGTTAAGCTTCTTATTGTAGCTGCTTTAATTACTGCGATATTCAAGAATACTGTTCCGAATTTTTATCACTTTGCCCTGTTATCTTTATTATATACAGTGTTACAAACTGCTGTACTCTGATTGTTTCCCTTTGTTGACATATGGGTTGATTTGTACTGCTATTCTTTTTATAGAGTTATTGCTATGCCAATAAAGGTTATTGGAACTGGAATTGGAATTGGATTTGCACATCCACCTTTTTGGCTATGTTGGCACTCAAGCTGGCTGACAAAGTTTTTTTTTTTTTTAAAGAAACTGAATGACAAGAATGTAAATAATTAAAAGAAAATTGGGACTGATCCCAAACCACTCTTCTTCCTCACTGTGGTGCTACTAGATTACTCAGGGAGGAAGGGTGGGTAGAGAGGCAGGCAGGTTTGCCAGGCCTCTCTTCAGTGAGAGACCTCACTAGCCTTTCCCACAGCCACTCAGCTGGGCAGCTGGGGGGGCATGGTGGAGTGAATGGGGGGGGGGTGATTGGTCTAGTCCTGACATTATTATGTCACTTCCAGTGGAACTGGGAAGTGACATCATCACATCAGGCAATGTTCTAGAATTCACCCCCAACTGTGAAACTAGGGTTGCCAAGTCACTTACCAGCAGGAGCAGGGAAGTCCCGCTCCTGCGCCAGGACCCTCACGCATGTGCGAAGTGCACACACGGCATGATGATGTCACCCAGAAGGGATGTCATCATGCCGGGCACATCACTGGACGACACTCTGGTAATCACCCTACAAACTCTATGGTGCCATAGAGTTTTTAGGGTGATTACTAGAGCGTTGCCCTGCGACGTGCTTGGCATGATGACGTCACTTCTGGGCAATGTCATCGCACTGGGCACGTTGACCTGATGTGGCCATTTTGGGGGTGGGGTTCCCTCTGCCGGCTGAATCTGGACCAGTGGATTCGGGACCTAATTAGCGGGGGAATCCCTGCCCCCCAGGGGGACTTGGCAGTCCTATGTGAAACCAGGTCACTCTGGAAGTGATTCACTGAGTTGGTCGAAACATCACAATGCCATTGGCAAGACCCCCAATGGATGGTGAGTTTCCTGCCGGTTGCCAGCCTCAGGGGATAGGCTCACAAAAGTCCACATTTCAGCCATTGTATCAGGAGTAGAAGGGAAGGGGTGGGAACCAGTGTTCCCTCTAAGCTGAGTTAGTGTGAGCTAGCTCAGTTTTTTAGACTCCTGCTCACACATTTTTGTCTTAGCTCAGGAAGGATGGCTCCAAAGCAAACTGATTTATATAGTAGCCAAATTGCTCACTCATAGCTTTAATGCCAGTAGCTCACGAAGTTGAATTTTTTGCTCACAGGACTCCACAGCTTAGAGGGAGCATTGGTGGGAACAAACATTGGGTCAAAGTCCAATATTTAACAAACACAAAAAGTCAAATAAATGAGTGAGTGAATGAATGAATGAAAAACAAACCTATCTATCTAGAGAGCGCTGACTAGAAGAAATACATCTGGTGTACACATGGTGTACACGACTTCCACACTGAGTATATTTATTTGGTGCTGTTTTAATGACCATCTTCTGTTAAGATCCATCTTCTGACTGATCTGTTTGTATCTGAGTGGAAGAGCCATGTGGCTGAAACTTTCTTGCCCATGCTTGGTGGTGGAAAGGTTTGTTCCACAAAGGTACAAGAATGAATTTTCTGACATAGAGGTTAACACAGGTGGATAGGGAGGCCTCACTTCCAAAGGATGTGGACAGAATGGAGCGGGTGCAGAGGAGAGCGATGAGGATGATCAGGGGCCTGGAGACCAAGACCTGTGAGGAAAGGCTGAGGGACTTGGGAATTCTCAGTCTGGAGAACAGAAGGTTGAGGGGGGGATAGGATTTAAGTATTTGAAGGGTCATCACTTAGAGGAGGGCAGGGAGCTGTTCCTGTTGGCAGCAGAGGAGAGGACTCGCAATCATGGGTTTGTATTAAGGGCGGGAAGGTACTGACTAGGTTATCAGGAAAAAAAAACTTGTTTTACAGTGTGGCCGATTTTGCACTATCATTTGCCCCAGGTTTGCCCTCATGCTTGCACCGGAGCTTCTGGTCAATTTCACACCAGTTACTCCGGGCTCACGTTTTGCTCTGGAGTATCGCCCTGCTGCACCGGAGTTTCCCTGGAGCAAACAAATCCTGTTTTTAGAGGATTTTCCTGTTTGCTCCGGGGGAGAACCCAAAACGAAAACACGCCCACTCGTCCGCCTTTCATCAGAGCCACCCCACTGTGGGAGTTTCTAAATTTTTTTGGAGAAAACCCTTCGTCACGCTATATCGAAAGGGCTGAGGTTCCAAGTGGGAAAATGAAGAAAATACTCTGGAGGAAACTGGGAGGGGAAATTCCGGAGAAAACGAGAGGCAACTGGCCAGTGCGAAATCACACTAAGAGTTGTGCAACAGTGGAATCGGCATCCTAGGGAGGTGGTGAGCTCCCCCTCGCTGGCAGTCTTTAAGCAGCGGCTGGACAAACACTTGTCAGGGATGCTCTAGGCTGATCCTGCACTGAGCGGGAGGTTGGACTATAGATGGCCTGGATGGCCCCTCCCAACTCTGTGATTCTAGGTGTTGTTAAGGAACTGGATGTATAATGGCTTTGAGTAAAAATATATATAGTTGAAAATAGGAAAGGAAGGGCAAGGTACCATTTAAAAGTCATATCCCTAAGAACATTATTGGTAAATCTGCAGTATCATAAAATGAATAAATTTAATTCTTCCACTTTGGAGCTGTCATGCCTACAGAAAGCTGGGGTGGGGGTGTGGGAATGAAGTTCTAGGAGAGGGAAAAGGGGGTAATATGATCCAATTTATGATATGATCCAGTTTGTTGGATTCACAGATAGTCCAAGCTAGGAGGAGGAAGAGGCAGCCTAAGGCTCGGGGTCCGTCTTGTGCTGGCATCTCAGGCAGAGGACATTGCTTTCCAGGGTGCTTTCGGAGGATCTTGAGCTCGGCTGCCCTGCCAAAGTTTGCAGCCGTGCTTCACCTGATCCTGATGTGGCTCCTGTCTCTCTGGGGGCTTCAGCAAGTCACAGTGATGATAGCCCCTTTCCGTGCACTTGCCAAACAACCCTGCCCATGGGGCAGGCCTTCTCATCTAGTCCATAGTTCTTACCACTTTCAACTCTCCCTCTCCACAGCATGGGTAAAGGACTGGGCTTGCTTAAAAATTGCCCAGCGTTTTAGCATTTCCAATCTTTAGGGCTGCTCCAACTGCATGGCAAAAAAATAGTCTATTTGTGGCACTTTCCCCATAAAGTACCCCCTGATGCTAACAGCGTTCTCTTTTTTTGCATTGGTTCCCTGCCAAGAATCTGCAGACAACAGTGCCTATTTTCCCCTTGGTTAAGGCTTCATTCACCTACATTAAGCGATTCCAGCTCATCATGGCTCACGTAGTGAATATGACGGCACCATGATTCCTGCAGTCAATCAAATGTACATACAAAAGGGTGTGTGTGCAATAACACACAAATTAAGCGAAGCCAGAAAAGACTGAAGGGCAAAGGTATAATAAAAATAAAACCCAGTCTTCAGAATCAATATAATCTAAACCAGGGGTAGCCAAACTGCGGCTCAGGAGCCGCATGCAGCTCTTTCACCTATGGTGCGGCTCCCGGTAGGGCGGCTGGGGCAGCGAAGGGGAGGCATGCCTCTGACTGGGCTTCCCTTTCCCAGCCACTGTTCTCCTCCCTGGGTAGGCTGGGGGAGGGGGGGGAGCAGAGAAGGAAATCAACTTTAACTTTAAAGGTTTTCTCAAAGTCCCCCCGCCAGGCAGCTTGGAGAAGGTGTTTGTCTCTTTCAATCACTACTGCAAGCCAAGCCAGGTGGTATGGGGGTGGGGTAGGGGCTTGGAGGACACATTTGAAGTTAACATTGCTTTCTTTCCACCTTTCTCACTCCCCCATCTATTTGCTTTCTTTACACTTTCTTTCTTTCAACCTTTCTTTCTCTCTTTCTCCCCTTCCTTCCCATCTAAAGTTAAATGGGTTCTCCAAGCCCTGCCCAACTGCCACACTGGCTGGCTGGCTTGGCTTGGAGAAGGCATTTGTCTCTTTAAATCCCTTCTCCAAGCCAAGCCAGCATGGCAGCAGGGGACTTGGAGAACACACTTAAAATTAAAGGTGTCATTAATGTCATCACCCATCTTCACATACAATAATCTACACCTATAGTGGTGGAACAGGTCTGCTATGGCCTGCAGGCCCTGTTTCCGCCTTGCCCTCCTAGAGGTTCCCAACTCCCTGGAGGGGCTTTTACTTCTCTGTAGGGTAGCCTGCCACCACCACCTGCTCTTTTTGAGGAATTGTCCACTGGGAGGGACAGGACTCCCAGCTTCCTTTCCAGGATCTGAGACCTAACCTCTTTGTCTCCAGCTGCCCAGTGCCTGGCACCCATGGGATCAGATTAATGCCTTGGGTGTCCCTGGGGGAATAGCTGCTTGTCACCCCCCCCCCCCCGGAGCCTCTTTTTAAAATAGCATGTCTGAGGTGGTAGATGTCTATGTGGTACAGAGAACCACTCCCAGAATCAAAAGTTATAAAGTACTTATTAAAGGAAATGTTTATAAGCATACTTTTAGCACAACACAAGAGTAAATAACAACAAAAGAAATTGGTAAAAACACAAATCATCTGTCCTTCTCTCTAAACATGCCCTACCAGATGTTAAAATAGGACAGGCTCTTCTAGTTTAGGAAATAACAAATCTCTACCAAGTCCCATTACCTTAAAGCTCCCTTCAGTCCCTCAGGCCAGCTACATGATCAATGGCTGCTTTCCCAGCTAAGGGATCTGCTTGCTATTCTGAGCTCAGCATCCAAGGGAAAAAAAGCTATTTCCTCTTGCCCTGAGATTTTATCACCTCTGCCTCCCCTCCCAGTTGGCCCAGGTCAAGGCGGCTTTTCCTGTGACCCCAGTTGGCCCAGGTCAAGGCGGCTTTTCCTGTTGTCTCCAGGAATCCACTTCCTCATCCTCTCTAGAATTTGACACCTCCATACCTCTGTTTCCTGCTTGGAGAAGGGAGGGGGGTAAAGTGGCCCATCCCTTTGTCTTTCCTGATAGATCCCTTAGCATTTGTAAGAAGGTGAGCCTGGAAAGCCATTGACAGACTTCCTCCTTCCCAGCCTATTCTCTGCCCAGAGAGAAACTTTTAAAGAACACAGTGGAAGCTTGTTGCTTGACAACCTCCCAGGAAAAAAAATGTATTTTATCACACCTATAGTTTTCCAGAAAACTCTTTTTTGGGTTGTGTGTAAGAAAATGGTGTTCAGTGGTGTTCGACCAGCATTGTGCTTGACTTTTTGAATGTTGTCCAGCATTGTAGCAGTGGCCACGAATACCAGGAGGGGGGAGGGAGAAGGTTGGAAGCAGATCCTGAACCAGCACAGGGGGGAAGGAAACAGTGTTGGACCTGGATGTGGAAAACAAAGTGGCAAGGGAATGAGATTTCCCCTCCCCCATGAATCTCTGCAAGTCCCCTCCCCCGTGTACTTTCCCAATTGGTGAATATTTTTGGAATGTTACCAAATTACCAGGGAGAACTTTTAATACCAGTGAAAAAACTTTCATGAAAGTATTCTCCTTTGTCTCTGGTTACTCTTTATTGCTCTATTTTTGTTTCACATTGTCTGTACCTCGTTCCCATTAGGGAATAATTGAGTATTCAAATATAGCTAGATTTTTGTTTTTCATCTTGCAGATTTGCCTATAGAAATATACTTATATTATTTTGAGAGCAGCACTGATTGGTTCGATCTGCAGTTAAACATTAGTTTACTTCGAATGACTGACAGATGATTGAGGGAACATTTTATTCAGAATTCCGCCAAAGGTCTCAGAACGGCAACATGGGCATCGCTCCCCGCCTTATCCTTTCAAGCGCTCTGTGAAGAGGTTTAGGATGAGGTAGTGACTTGCCTGAGGCCCTCCAGTGAGCTTCACAAGCGAGCAGGTATCAAAACTCAAGTGGCTAAATCCAGCACACTTCCTTTGTTTATTTACTTCATTTGCCAGCTCCAGGTTGGGAAATACCTAGAGATTTTGGGGGTGGAGCCTGAGGAGGGCGGGGTCTGGGGAGGCAAAGGACCTCAGTGGGGTACGATGCTGTAGAATCCACCCTCCAAAGTGGCCATTTTCTCCAGATGATCTTCGCCATCCGGAGATCAAATAATCCCAGGAGATCTCCAGCCACTGCCAGGAGGTGGGCAACCCTACTTTCTTCTCAGTGAGCCCCCAAAGTAGCTTACATCATCTTCCTCTCCTCTATTTCATCCTTTCAATCATTCTTTGTAGTAGGTTGGACAATTAGGGGTGTGGCTGGGCCAAGATCACCCAGCAAGCTTCTATGACAGAGGGGAAATTTGAACCTGGGTCTCTCCCAGATGCTAATCTGATGGCTACAGCATACTGGCTGTCACCACTATATGGCACAGGCACATCCTGTAAATGACAAAGTGGATATGGAAGGACTTGCCTTGATCAGGGCCAGGGGTTTTTTGGTCCTGGCCCCGACCTGGTGGAATGAACTCCCATATGAGTTCAGGGCCCTGTGGGATTCATTACAGTTCCGCAAGGTCTGTAAGCTTTTCCACCAGGCTTTTGGTTGAGGTGGTAGAGGTCCCCTTCCTCTGACTGGCCCCCATCATTGTCCTGGATTCTTAATTCCATCTTAATCGCTAAGACATCTGATCAGAATTTACATGGTATTTTAGGATTTTGTGCTATTTTATCCTGTTGTTTTAAGAGGTTTTAATTGCATTATATATTGTATTTATATTGTTGGAACCCACCCTGAGCCTGCTTGCAGGGAGGGAGAGGGATATAAGTCCAAATAAAAACAAACAAACAAACAAATAAAAAATAAATAAATCGTCGTTCACTTCGATCAAGCTATAAATTCTAGTCTCACAAATTGGCATGCGGTATGAAGGGTTTTTACCTCTAACGTGGGTTGAATGGATAAATGCCTCCATTAGCGTTCATGCAACTGAGTTGTTGGTGCCAGTTTATCACAGACCTTTATTTTCTTGGAGGAAGACATTAATCTCTCTCTCTTTTTAATGCCAGTGCGCTTTGGGGGGGGGGGGTTAGCTTATAGATGACATTTAAGTGTTTAATTGGCTCCCCAAATATAGTGGGACAATGATATAATTTTATTTATATTTTCAGCCTCTAAGTCTAGTCTTATTTTACATTTTAGCCCTAAATAATATATCTTAGAATTCTGAAGCCCCGCCATTATGTGTTGGGGGGGGGGGGGCGGTAAAAAACAACAACAAGTATATAGATAATTGAAATGCTGGTGGAATAAAGAGGCCTAACAATACCAGATTTCTTTATTCGTTTATTCACTCATTAGCTGCTTTTCTTCCGATGGAGCTCAGTTTGGTTAAATCAGTTAGTCCCAGGCATAAAATAGGCATTCTCGAACATTATGATGCATACTTATATTTGTGGAACAGTAGCTGAAAATTAACAGATGCATGTATCTTTATTGTGTTCTGTTGATTTTTTTACTTTCAGTGACATTGCAATGGCAAATCAGTAGTATTTTAAAGCCAAACACTTACTGTGACATGCTGATGGTTTCCAATAGGATGTTAAGGTGCTTTAAATCAAGATGGGGGGGGGGGTGAGTCTGTCTGTAGCAGTAGAAAAAGAGCAAGAGTCCAGTCGCACCTTAAAGGCTAACAAAATTTGTGGCAGGGTGTGAGCTTTTGTGAGTCACAGCTAATATGGTATCTGAAGAAGTGAGCAGTGACTCACGGAAGCTTATACCCTGCCACAATTGTTGTTAGTCTTTAAGGTGATTTAGGTCTTGGAACTAGTTTTTTCCTGGATGTCCTTAGTTTATATACCAACGCTGAACCCTTTCTGGAAGGTCAAAAACTTGGCCATAGTCATTCATGTGTTAGTTATTTCCAACCTTGACTACTGGCATAAAGTGTACATGGAGTGCTTCAGAAGTTCCTGCTCTTGAAAAACGCTGGTTTTTTATTATTATTATTTCAATGGGAAAGCGCTTTTTGCATTTATAAGGGAAAATTGCATGTGTCTGGCCTGTATCCTGCCACTATGCTCAACAAAGTTTGAAGCTTAAGTGGGTCTTCCTGTAGCAATCAGAAGAACCCTTTTCACCAGAGGAAGATTCCTTGTGGGTGGGGAGGAGACTGTATGGCATTTACTCCTTGCCCAACCCCCCCTCCCCAGGCTCCATCCCCCCAATCTCCAAGAATTTCCCAACCCAGAGTTAGCAATCCTAGGTTGGGGTAAGGTTTAAAACCAACTTGGCCTGGCATTCCTAAGTGTGGAGCAAAAGTATGGTCCATTGTCAAAGTCAAGCAACTGTTCTCAAGAGCCCTACATTCAAAGCCCTATTTCACGTTCCTTTCAAGGTTCTGAAGTTGCACACTTGTGAAAGAAAAGCCTTCTCAGTCATTTTTAACATGACACCTACTTCTAGGACCAGGATCTTCCCAAAGTTTATAATGATGCACCCAGTTTTAAGATTCATCTGTCCTCCAACTTTGGCTCCTGGCCTCTGATTTCATTCTGTTCTCTCTCTTTTCCTCTTGTTGACCTTGTTACCCGAGGCAGACTTTCCATGAGCTGTGTCTGCCAGATGAAAACAAAATACTTTGCAAGAGAGATCAGGTTCTCTGGAGACTTGAATCGCCTTGTCTGTGCACAGATGCATCCATTAAACCGTTTTATTTTTGCTTATGCACTGTTCTTTCCCAAAGTGTGACTGAGCTTCTCAAAGGGCGCTTGCCGTCAACCTGCATTTAAATATGTATGTAGACATTCCCAAATGAATTATTACTCTGCCACTATTGTTGCCACAATTATATTGACCTTTTGTGTACGAGCCTGAATGTGCTCCATCAGGTTAATGATACAGTATATTTCTATAAGGTGGGTGTGACAGTCACTTTCAATGTAGCTTGGTGCAACCTTGGATTAAACTACCTGTTTACTCGTTTGGATAAAATTGCACACTCTTGGGGTTGCAAACACAAGCTTGGGAAGTTCCTGGAGATTGGGGGGTAGCAACTGGGGAGGACAAAGTTTGGAGAGGGAGCTCAACAGGTATGTGATGTCATATAGTCTGCCCTCTATAGGATTCTCAGGCTCCAGGTCCCAGTGGGAGTTCCTCTGATTTTAGGGGCCTGGATCCTCTGCTGGGTAACTGGCCAGTGATGGAAACCCCACCCCCAAACAGGGTCATCACCACATGATGTCCCCGATGCAATGACATCACCTGGAAGTGATGTCATTGTGTTGCTGACTTGGGGGTGACACTCTAGTTTTGAGGCAAACTCTTTGGTTTTGAAGGTGAAAAACTCATAGTTTTGCCCCCCCAAAATACAGTGTGACCCCCAACATCAACGACAAAACATGCATGACAGAACATCCCAGAAAGTAACTAAATCAGTGGCATTTAAAGAGAACCTGTATACGGTGTTTTACAGATGGTATTCAACACCAGACAGATTAGCTAAAATGTACAAAAATATGCTGAATAGTTGCTGGAAGTGTCAGCATCATCATCATCATAGACCTTTATTGACATGGCATGGTGTTACAGAAAAAATAAAAATAAAATAAAAGTAAGGGTTTTTTACCACAGCAATAAAGGGGGAAAAGGTCATAAACAATCAATTCGGAATAACATATCCCAAAATAAAACTATACATTAAAAACTAAGCGTTAAAAACTCTTGCCCTTAGCTTCCATAAAAGTGAGAGGAACTCGGCTACAGATACAGTGATTTCAGGGGATTTATCAGAAAGCAAGAAGTTAAACTCATTATCAACAGTCTTTGTAGAAGACAAAAGGGGGTGAATCAAGTGATCATGTAGGTAAGAATATTGGGGGCACCGAAAAAGGATATGTTGCACAGAATGAGGTTCATTATAAAAGCAGGTGCAAACTCTATCCTTATAAGGGGTACCCTTGTCAAAACAGCCAAAGGAAATAAACTGAACCTAGCCAACATAAAGGCTCTAAGATGAAGAGGGATTATCAAATTAGAAAAATACTGAGCCACTGAATCTTGTAGAAAAGGGAGGCCAAGGAAACGAGGTGAGCACACTCTGGAGCTGCCTGCATTGATTACTTGGGCTTCAATGCCCCAGATCCACTGGAAATGTAAAAAACATGTGGGTGTGTTCTACCATATGTGGTGGACATGTGATATAGTACATAAATTCTGGGTCATGGTACATACTTTTATACAGACAGTTTTGCAGATTTCAATACCTTTTTGACCAGAATTGTTTTTATTGAATTATATACCAGATGATTTTGATAAAAACCAAAGTCATTTTATAATTCATGTAGTAACTGCAGCTAAAATTTTATTTGCATCCTGCTGGAAACTTCCATCAGCACCTTTTGAACATGATCTAATAGCGAAGATTATGGAAAGTGTGGAAATGGACAAATTGACTTTGATGTTAAAAGGGCAAATGGAAGAAGATGTTGTTGGACTACGGACTCCATTTTATAATTGGATAAGAGAGAAATACAAAGATATTAACTCTTTAATACTATAATATCAAGAACCTTTTATGAACTTTTTAAATCTCTTAGTCTATCTCTGTATAATATGAAATGATAAGTACAGAAAAGTTATATGCAGAAATCTTATTATTTTTGTTCCTTCCCCTGCCCTTTTTTCCCATCTTTGTGTACTTTAAAAACTAACTTTGGAGGGGAGGAGAACTTCCCAGAGAGGACCCAGGAGCCCCCTGCTGCCAGCCAGGTAGGACCTGGTAACCCTACCCTCTAAAAATACCCTCCAGGGTAGTCTGTAGCAATGTTCCCTGTAAGCTGTGGAGCCTTGTGAGCAGAAATTCTACTTAGTGAGCCAAAAGAATTACTAGCATTAAAGTTGTGAATGAGCTGATTCAGGTGGGTAGCCGTGTTGGTCTGAAGCAGCAGAACAAAGTTTGAGGCAAGTGGCATCTTTAAGATCCTGCCATATGTTCATTACTCTCAGCATTCCGCAATTAAGGATACAGTTGCCCATCAATTTCCAATTCTGACATATTTATTTCCTTCACTGTGTTTCCCCCCAGAATTAACCCCCCCAAATGGTAACCATATAAACTAAGCTTCTTACTCCTGTTTGATCCTTGAATCTGTTAAACATCTTCACTATGCTGTATGCTAATTTACTGCTCACCCTCTACCTATATGTATGGACTGGTAATTGCATTTCATTGTATCTGAAGGAGTGTGCATGCACACAAGAGCTTATACCTTGAATAAAACTTTAAGGCCAACAAAGCTGAATTCTGGGTTGAAGTAGCGTTCCCAGCCCCCAGTTCCCATTGGGTTTCCCCCCACTTTTTTGGGGGGGCACCTCCAAACAGGGATGATGTCCCAAATGTGATGACATCACCAAGAAGTGGCATCATCATGTCGGGGGGGGGGGTAACACTCTAATTTTGGGGCAAACTCTATGGTTTTGAAGGGAAAAAACCCATAGAGTTTTAGCCAGAAACTAGAGTGTCACCCCGATGTCCTCAACATGATGATGTCACTCCCGGGTGAAACTAGCATGAAATGAGTGTAGGAAAAGACAGCAGTCAAACTACTTCAGAGGGGAGGTGTAAATTGGGCCTAAGTAATGGTTGCCAAGAAGAGTTGCCTGTTACTGGCCCTTTCTGCACTCTCCTTTTAATCCATGCTCACTGTGGTGTCCTCCAAGCAATTCTACACTAAAATTGAATCCAGCTTTCTTTTTATTCTGCCCCCCCCCCCTTCCTGCATTACATTACCTCCCTTCAGTGGATGGCCCGGTTTCAGCTTGCTGTTGCCCTGGGTTTTTTGGATGTCGTTTTGCTGCAGACTTAGGCCGTGGCCACATGGTCATTTTGATCAGGTTTCGCCATTGTTCCCTCTCACATTTAAAATTGCTGATCAGACGCCCGCCTCCATCTCCCGTACCAAAGTGGGCTCACTTATGCAATCTGGATGGTGCCCAGAGACCCATCACACGATGCAAGCAGTTTGGAGAGGGATGTGTGATCATCCCAACCCAGAAATTCCCCCCCCCCCAATCAAATCTATGGTGTGAACAAATCGGGATAAGCTTGCTATGTGACCATGGCCTTAAATTGCCTTGACTTAAACACTGAGAAAATCCGGAGTGGCAGGCGAATGCAGAAAGGACCACTGTGGCTTGGTTCTACCTAGCCTTCCCCAACAGGAAGAAAACCATCAGATCTTACTGAGTCCCCCCCCCCCCCAGGTGAGAGTCACAGAGGCTGGGCGGAAGCAAATTGAAAGCTGTTCTCAGTAGCTGTGATACAGAAAAGAATCCCACTTGGACAGTAGGGGTTTAAGCAAAACAATTAAGCATATCCTGAGCATGTACCAACCCTGGCCACCACCAGCTAGCTACTTAGTGTGATGGATGCTGCTGGCTATGGAGGCACAGAGGCAGTGCATAAACTCAGAGTCTCCAAGAGCTGCATAATTTTCCAGGATGAGGAACTGTCACAGCAAGGGAAAAAAGGGCATTTATGAGCCGGAGGAACTTTGCTACGTGAGCGCGTTCCTTGCAAGTCTCATGACATCTCTACTGATATATATATATATACATATATATACACACACACACACACACACACACACACACACACACACACACACTTGGTGACTTGTAGCTAAATACCTGAACAGATTCCAAAGCAGTCAGTGTGAGGGGAATACGAAGGTACAATTTGCTATATTAGAGCTGTGATGGACTGTCCATATTTCTGTGTGCACGCGTGTGTGTAAAATGCTGCCAAGTTGCAGCCGATTTATGACAAGCACATATGGTTTTCAAGGCAAGCGATTAAGCAGAGGTGGCTTGCCATTGCCTTCCTCTGCAAAGTCTTCCTTGGAGGTCTCCCTTCCAAGTACCAACCCTGCTTAGCTTCTGAGATCTGACAAGATTGGGCTATACTACACCATTCCACATCTCTCACTATCTATATTAGAGAGGTAAAATTTCCCTGCAGCTTTGAAGACATGCGGGAAGGGGATCTCTTGCCCCAATAAAACTCCAGAAATATTGAGGAGAAATAGTTCGTTATAAAGCCTGATATTATTTTTATAGCTTTAACAACATAACATGTATCACCGAGACTGGACATTTAAATTGTGCTATTTGACATACTCATGAATTTGAAAGTCCGAATGCCTCACAGTGTAGTCCTCAGCAAAAATTGATTGAAGTCAGGGGGTTTAGGAGGGCGTAACTCTGCATAGGATCACACTGTCAGTTTTCTACAAGCCAAATTGCAAATATACTCAATATGAGAGAGAGAGAGAGAGATGCACATTGTTGCATCCAGTGATACGTGAGCCCAAGTATCTTAGTTTTTGCCATTGGAGAGGTAAGTAAAAAGTGAAAACAGAATGCACAAATTTTGTTGTCAAGAAAAGAATGCATGTTTTTTGGACAGAAACCATCTCGTATACCCTTCGCAGGAATAGCAGTATATATTAAACTTTATAACACTTCTTCAGTTGTTCAGTTGTATATAATCATCATATACTTTGTGGCATATTAATTGTGGACCAAGCTAGTCACGTTCGCTAGTATCTTGTATATGGTCACACAGGACTTTTCGTTATTATAATACTGTAAGGTGCCTGATGTTAAAAAAAAAACCCATCATCCTATGCATTCTTAAAAAGCATCTCACTCATTCCAAAAGACGGAAATATTTCATAGTGTTTTATTGCTCAGTGCTTCGTCAGATTTCCAGTATTTCTGCTGGAAAATCTGGGGGGAAGTCCACAGGAACTTTGGGTGTGTTTTCTGCCCCCCACCCCCGGCCTTCATATGTCTAACTCGCACATGGAAAGCCATCCCTTGATGTTGCAGTCATCATGTTAAAGAAGTCTGTGTGAATCAGTCCCAGAGACAGATGCAGTTGTGCATAGTGTTGGACCTGTGGTCGTTGAACTCCAGGAGCTTAGAACTGGATAAGAATGGAAACAGATCGGACAGTGATGTAGTCCTTTCCCCCTCCCATTTCCCAATCTTGAGATTAATCTGCTCCTCTAGAAACTCATTACCATGTGGACAAGCACAGTGAATCTATTATTAATACATCCTGTGGAGTTTTTAATATTCCATGCAAATGGGTCATTACGGCCTGAAAAGGGCTGCAGGTCTGTACTTTGGACAACTAAGTATGATCGATGAACAGAGTCAGGATATCTTTGTCATAGAAGAAGAAAGGAACCAAATATAGAATCAGAAATCTGCTTTACAGTTTCATGGAATAAAGTTCAGTTGGGAAGTAAACATCTGTGTGCATTGTAAAACTGTGGCACCTTGATGTCTTGGAAATCCTGTCTCCAAATCTTTCTCACCCCCTGAAGCCATTTGTTAGATTGCTTCTGCCACTAAGGAAATGCAGTCTAAAGTGGATGCAGTGGAGTAGCTTGGCCTTCTGCCTCTAGTTGCAACTTGTAATGTCTTAAGAAGGAACATACATCTCAGGGTGGGACCACAGCGGGGGGATAATGACAGAGTCCTCCTTCCAAAGCAGCCATTTTCTCCAGGGAAACCAATCTCTACTGTCTGGAGATCAGTTGAAATTCCAGGAGATCTTCAGAATGGATGTTGGCAACCATAGGCTTTGGCATGAGAGCCAGTGCAGCTGTTCCAGCTTACAGAAAACAAAGTCACAGAACTTAGGTATGTTTGTGATGGAACAAGAGGCCCATTAACACAACGCAGCAGTTTAAGAAGCTCATTCTTGGTCAGCGGTCCTGTTTTCAGGTTTCACAAGACTGCAATGGTACATTTCTAAATTGAGCTATACCTTTCCGAGTGCACTGAAGTCAATCTGTTTAGACTTGTAGGTTAATTATTTTTTTTAAAAAAAATTAACAGAACAAGAAAAGCATCTAGTCATCCCCCTTCCACTAATCATGAATTGGAACATTATTCAAAGCCACTCATATATTGTTGCTCTGAGCAACCAAACTTATGTCTTCTAATATATTGACAAAATGTCACAAAAAGGGTTAATTACTAACAATGCACCTGTTGTGAAAATGGCTGCTGGCGGGGTGGGGGGGGATCTATACCCTTTAATGGAGCCTTAATGTGTAGAAATGAAGCTTTTCTGTGACATGGATAACATCACCTGATCAATAAAGGTAAAGGTTTCCCTTGCTCGAAAGCCAGTCGAATCCAACTCTAGGGGGTGGTGCTCATCTTCAATTTCAAGCTGAAGAGCCAGCACTATCCAAAGACTTCTTTGTGGTCATGTGGCTAGCATGACTAAATGCCGAGGCACACAGAACCCTGTTCCCTTCCCACCAGAGCAGTACCTATTTATCTACTTGCAAATTCTTGCTTTTGAACTACCAGGTTGGCAGGAGCTGGGGCCAGAGATGGGAGCTCCTTCCATCATGCAGCACTTGGGTCTCCAACTGCTGAGCTACCGACCTTCTGACTTGCAGCTCAGCATCTTAACCTTTGAGCCACCACGCCCCCTCACCTGATCAATAACATCCCATTAAGTCTATGCTAAAGGGACAAGACTCCCTCCCGGTTGTTGACAACCTGAGCTGTGATCATTAATTTCATTTGCTTAAACTACCAACGTGCAAATAAAGTTAGTGTGGGAGGGGCCGTGGCTCACTGACAGAGCATCTGCTCGGCATACAGAGGGTCCCAGGTTCAACTCCCAGTATATCCAGTTAAAAGGATCGGGTAGGAGGTGATGTGGAAAACCTCTGCCTGAGATCCTGGAGAGCTGCTGCCGGTCTGAGTAAGGAGTACTGACTCTGATGGGACAAGGGTCTGATTCAGTAGAAGGCAGCTTCATTTGTACCATTTGTGGTCCAGAGTAACTATAGAAACAAGCAGGAACTGCTGAACATCAGAACAATTTGTGTCATTAAACTTGGAATTATGACAGTGAAAACTCTCTTCAGAAAATGTAGATGCAGAGATAAATATGCATCCCTTAACATTCAGGAAATTTTATTTCCCACTGTAAATCACTTTCTTTTACTAGGCTAGATAAATGTTGAAATTACTTCCTGTGTTTTAAAGATAGTGTTCGTACATTCTTAGGCATGCACTGTGAAGGTAAATCAAGGTCTGTGAAATGTCTGTGGTCATGGAGTACATAAATATGCATAAAATTGTAAATAGTTGGGAGATGACTTTATCATTCCTAGCGAGGGGATAATTTTGTGCAATTTGAGTATCATTTACCTGAATACTTCAGATAACTAATTAATGATGGATGATTAATTCTTAAATATGACCTCACATTTGCATTTCATTATCTGAGTGCTTTCTTTCTCTAGAACCGTTGTAGAAGCATATGTGCAGCTGAATCAGCTTTGCATTACAAACTCTAGGGGAAAAAAAAAGATGACTATTAATTCTGGAGCTATTTATGGAATTTTCAACTTTAGGAAGTATTCAAAATCCATAACAACCATCTGACCGGGACCCACTATAGGCCACTTCACATAGTATGTGTGGCTTCATCCCACTCTAGTGTGGTAACATTTAAAATCAAAAGCATGTGACAGATTATTTGTACGCTTCCCACCTGGCATTTGGGGGTAGCCTTCAAGTGGGCAGGTTTTATGTGACTCTGCAATAAGAGTATAAGGAGAGCCCTGCTGGGTCAGACCAAAGGCCCATCTAGTCCAGCATCTTGTTCACAGTGGCCAACCAGCTGCCTCTTGGAAGCCCACGAGCAAAATGACTGCAATAGGATCCGCCTACCTGTGTTACCTAGAAACTGATATAAAGTGGCATCCTGCCTTTAGTAGTGGATGGAGTAGACGTCCATCATGACTAGTAGCTATTGATAGCCCCATCCTCCCTGAATTGGTCCATTCCCCTTTTAAAGCCTTCCAAGTTGGTGGCCATCACCTCAGGCAGCGAGTTTCAAATATGTTATATGGAGAGATACTTCTTTTTGTTTGTCCTGAATCTCCCACCCTTCAGCTTGAGTGGATGACCTCAGGTTCTAGTATTATGGAGAGAGAGAAAAACTTCGCCATGTCCACTCTCTCCATACCATGCTAAATTTTATAGACCTCTATCATGTCTCCCCTTACTGGCCTTCTTCTAAACTGAACAGCACGAAGTGTTTTAACCAATACTCATTGGGCAGCTGAACTAGGTCCTGGATAATTTTGGGTTGTTCTTTTCTGGTATGTATTAAGGGTGTGGAAGAAGGAAAAAAAGGTGGTTTTTTTCCAGTTTCGGGTAGATTAGACCTGGAAAATATTGGTAAGTACTGATATTCCTGAGTACCAATACTGATGGAGTATTGGGTTTCAAGAAATATTCGGTATTTCCAAATGTATTCGGATCGATACCTGGGGGAGAGCAAGAAGGCAAGTTTAAATGCCTTCCGTCCCCAAGCCCCCTGCCACTTCCTCTGGTCAGCTGACAGGCGGAGGGGAGTGAAACTGACCAGTGGATACAGCCAGGCAATTTGGGGAGGGAAGGGAAGGCATTTATACATGCCTTCTCGCTCTCCCTTCCCTTCCCAAGTCCCCAGCAGGGTAGCTGGGGAAGCCAAGGGAGAAAGCTGAGGCATGTTTAATTGCCACCCCTTCACTTCCCCAGCTACCCAGCCAGAGGGAAGGGAAGTTGGCAGTACCTGAAAAGCTGAACACCCCCCCCCCCCCGAATAAATTAAATTTGATACCACTGTGGTCACTGTTACCAGTCACTTCAACTACACCATATTTCACACTAGGTCCTGGGTTGCACCCCTGAGGATTAACTCCCAGGTTGCCTTCCCTCTGGTCAGTTCCATGACCAGCTGTTCTAGGGCAGTCATTTAGGGTACCATATCTTGAAATTTTATCTCTTTGGCTTGACTGGAACACACATTTCTCCAGTTAATATGGGAATAGTTAAAGTCACCCATTATTACAGTTCAGTTTAAAAGCTGTTCTGCCACCTTTTTATTTTGTATGTGAGAACTCTAGTTCCATTCTGGTTCAAGTGAAGCCTGTCCCTTTTGTACAGGCCCAGCTTATTTCAAAACAACAAAAACAACTATTACTGCTATTACTGTTGCTACTCCTGCTTCTGATGCTGCTGCTTCTGCTACTACTACTACTGTTCATTACACCCTTCTACGTCCATTTACTTCAATGGACTTAAAAGGCTGTAACTTTGGCTGTGGTCACACTAGCGGCTTGGCTTAATATGGTGTCGCCTCTAATTGTATTGGTTTAAAGTGTTGTGGGACATATCATCCAGAAAGCACACCCTGCTGCGGGCTACCCATGAAGACATCCCGTGGTTAGGAACCACATTACTGCAGTGTCTCAGCCACGGAGCACACTGCCTGATTTTTTTTTCAAAATGCATGTGTGCACATGCTCATAGGCAATTACAAAATAAATAAATAAATAAAAACCTCCCTAGCAGTATACTCCCTCACATTCAGACATCTGGCCATGCACAGTGAATGTGTGGGAAACCAAAACCACCACTTGTGATGTGGTGCCTTTTTAACCCAGCTCCAAGTAGTTCTATGAAGGGATGAGTATGATGGGGAAGCACCTGGCAGATGTGGCTGTGTGACTGTGCCCATTTGATCCTGTGGTCACAGCTTTTTTTTTTTTAGTATTGCACCATGGGGGGGGGGGGACCACACACACTGCAATATAAAATCCACTCCATTTGCTTCCATTGTATGAATCCTTCTCCACCTGAATATCCCCCTTGTTTCAAACTAGGTGGTTACTGGGTGCAAAAGATCTGTGTGCCTAGCTCCATTCATGCAGTCTGATTTCCAGACATCACTATGGAGACATTGGACAGAGGCATGAAAATGCAGCTCACATACCACTATAATAATGAATGGATGAGTGGTATGTTTCTTTTGGAAAGGTAGCAATTTGAAATCGTCCTATGACAGTTATCAGCACTGAGGAGTAAAGAAAGGATGAGCATCTCATTCCATGTCTTCTTACGTACAAGGTCATTGGGAGCACAGACCTGATCCTATGGAGGGGTATCTGCTGATGTCACTTTGTATTTCTATACCTCTTTTTGAAATAGTGACTTTAATATCCCCCTTTTTAGTAGTATGAGGAATAGGAATGTTTTCCTCTTCATGTGTGAATAAATCGGCCGAGTTTTCTAAAACCGTGAAATGAGTCCTTTCTGTTTACTTCTTATAAATGCGCTGCCTTGTATTTATATGGATGTAAAATCATAGCATTTCATCTGCTGAAAATAATAGTGCCTGTTTCTATGACTGCATCTCTCTTGTAGCATGTGGAGCACATGGGTAATGCCAAATAAAACACAGCAGGATACTGTATGCTGGTTACCCAAAATTGAAACCAAAGAGTTCCATGAATAGAGGGAAGCAATTCTGGAGAAACATTCTTTAAGGATAAGAAATCCACAGTAGAAGCAACAACAACAAATTTATTACGGTCGAGACCAGCAAGGTTAAAATACAACTTTGACAACTAATACATAAAATTTAAAATCACAGCACAATTAAAATTCATGCATCAGCCTTTAGCATTTTCATAGACAAGTAGTTCCGCTTTCTAAGAGCCAGTGCACAAAACCTTGCCACCACATAAGACACAGGTTTTTGACTGTCTTCTAAGAGTTTCAGGGTTAAAATCAACATAATATTGTGATAGCTTAAATCTGGAACGTAGGGGAATAAGTATTTGAAGTCTTTCTTCTTGGTAATATTCAGAGTGTATGAGTATATGTGTAATTGATTTGGCCATATTACTCAAACAAGAACAACATCGTTGCTGCACAGGCTGTTCAGAAAATATACCCTATAGAACTGCAGATGGGAAATGCATCAAAACGTGCTCTTGAGAAAGCCCATCAATACCTCTCATAGGTGATATCTGAGAGGTATGAGGGTACTATATAACTTGCTCCTTTTTTCAAATTCCTATAGCTTAAAGGAAGTATTTCCTCATTGTTTTGGGACTCTATGTCAGTTAACCTTTGAGAAATTAAACCTTTTCTTTATTCAGTCCCATATCCAGCAAGACTTCTGGCTCCAATCCAATCAACTTAATTTTATCAATTATCTTTAAAGACCATATGGGATAAGAATCAGAGGCTAACAACTGAGGAATTAGTCCCTTGGGTTCAAGGTGGATTCTTAGCCAGTAATGTAATGTATGCTCCCAAACTTTTAATTCTGCTTTAGGCAGACCAGCTTCTTGTCTAAGGATGACACTGGGAGTTCATCTGAGTGCCCTGAAAAGGGATCTCAAAAATTTGGATTGAACCAGTTCAAGGATCTTGACATTGAAGGAGAGCCCCAATTAAGAGCCATATAAAAGACATTATAGATTTAGTTTGAAAAAGCTTCAAGGCCACAGGTATAAAACCTGCACCTTTCTTCCTAAAGAACCTAAAGCATTTGTGGTCTTCTCTGCAGCATTTGCTGATGTAATCACATTAGCCTTGAAACTGGCATTATGTGTGAAAATAACTCCTAAATATTGAAAGTTCCTAGCTTGGTCTATGATGTTCCTATTAATTTCTGAATTTAATTTCTTGAAACATCTGCTAAAATGCATGACTTTTGATTTTGAGTAATTTATTGTTAGGAACTCAGTATCACATTGATTACTAAAAAAAAATATAACCCACTTTAGACCTATTTTGGTTTGTGACAGAAGAACCGCATCATCTGCATACATCAGAATTGGAATCTTTTCCCCTGCCAAACTAGGAGCATGAACATCTGTTGTATGTAGGCATTGGATCAAAGTATTTACATAAATATTAAATAGGAATGGTGCCTAATAAACAGCCTTATTTCACACCGTTCTCTACTGGGATTTTTTTAGATAGTTTGCCATCTTGTGTATATCTAACCTGGAGGTCATTATTCTCATGAAGCTTGATCATGAAGTATAGCAATCTTTTATTAATAGAAGTGTCTCCCATTTTTGCCCATAGTCTAGCCCTAGGGATAGTGTCAAAAGCAGACTTGAGATCTATAAAGGCTGCATATAGGTTTTTCCTGGGAGACACTACATTCTTATAAATAAGGTAATCCAATACCAGGCAGTGATCAATGGTTGAACGATGTTGGGGAAAACCGGCTTGTTCAATTTGAAGTACATTTTCTTGAGCTAACTATTTACATAATTTCAAGCATAAGCATTTGGTACTTATTTTACAGATGACATTCAAAAGACTAATAGGTCTATAGTTGTTTGGGTCGCTTATATTCCCTTTCTTATATACAGGGACTACAGTAGCTAACCCCCAGTCCTTTGGTATTCAGGCTGTTTGATCTATAGATGTAAATAAGTTAGCTAATATTGGAGCCCACCAATCTATGTGTGTTTTAATAAGTTCTACAACAATGAAATCACTTCCTAGAGCTTTACCATTTTTCAACTGCAAAATTAATAAAGTGACCTCATCAACTGAGGCGGGGGAGACACCATGATCACAGTAGAAGCCATTTGATATCATTGTAAGATCTGCACACTGTCTTGTGAAAGGCAAAGTCCATCCAATCATTTTTCCCCTTTTCTGTTTTTTTTAATCAATTGCACATTGCCTAATTGCTTGAAATAATTTCTTTCAATGTTTTATACAAGAGTACAGATGCAAGTATTTATTTACTTTATTTATTTACTTAATTTGTACCCCAGTTTTCTCCCTAATGGGGAGCCTAATTGACTTACATTGTTCTCCTCTCTTCCATTTTATAATCAGTCATTTATAATCAAATTGCTGATTATGAATACAAGTAACAAGATACATCTCCCTAAACTTCCCCTCTCCCATTCTGAGATCAAAGCACAACGAGAAATGTGAGAAGATGAACTTTTCCTGTTGACTTTAAATCATCACCCAGAGAACCAGTTTGGTGTAGTGGTTAAGTGTGCGGACTCTACTCTAGAAGAACTGGGTTTGATTCCCCACTCTTCCACTTTCATCTGCTGGATGACCTTGGGCAAGCCATAGCTCTGTACCAGCTGTTCTCTCAAGGACAGTTGTCTCAGAGCTCTCTCAGCCCCACCCACCTCACAGGGTGTCTGTTTTGGGGAGGTGAAGGGAAAGGAGTTTGTAAGCCACTCTGAGACTCCAAGTGAGTGAAGGGCGGGATATAAATCTAATCTCTTCTCATCTTCAGCTGGAGGACTTCAGTTATTTAAGGACTGGTATAAAGTAATGTCTCTGTCTTTTCATCCAAGAGAACCATAAACTAGGCTGAAGATCTCCTGCTATTACAACTGATCTCCAGCCAACATAGGCTGAGGACAGACTGCCAATCTAAAGCGGAGGCAAAGCGGAGGGAACTGGAGCGGGGGAAAAAACCCACGGAGCTGGCCGTTCACACTGGCCAGAGCAATGCGGATCAGCGGCAATACGGAGCGTTCAGACTGCCACGGAGCGTTCAGACTGCCGCGTAGCCAGCGCGCACGGCTTGCGCTTGCCGCTGCTTTTTTTTGTTTTCCGTTGATGTGTTTCGCATGTGCGCACATGCGCACATGCGCATATGCGCATAACTTTTTGCCGGTGCGTTCACACTTCCTCCGGATGCCTCCCACTTCTTCCAGTTCACACTGTTTGGAAGCGGGAGGCATGCGGAGGAAGGCCCCTGCACACCGGGAAAAACCAGTGTCCTGTTAAAGCGAAAGGAAAGCGACTGGGAGACGAGTAAGTATGCAACGGAGCCGAGGGACAGATGCGCATGTCTGAACGTGCTCCTTTCTTCCGTTTGCGAAGCGTGCCTGCCCCGCTTTAGATTGCCAGTCTGTCCTCAGCCATAGATCAATTCACCTGGAGAAAATAGCTGCTTTGGAAGGTGGACTCTAAGGCAGTATATCCGATTGAAGTCCCTCCCCTTCCCAAAACCTCGCCCTCATCAAGCTCCCCCCCCCCCAATCTCCAGGTATCTCCCAACATGAGATTGACAACCCTACCATAAACCCAGCTTTAAAAAGGGAACACGGGAACTTTCAGCATTCCTCAAATGCCTCAAGAGGTCGTGTGCAGTCTTCATGTCATCTTCAGTGTGCCAGAGTTTGCAACCATAGTCCTTTTTAGACAAGATCTGTGTGAAAGCTTACATTTTACTGCAGGTAGCTCTCCTAGGAGGAAAATTAAGTTGAAGATACATTAAGGGATGTTCATCAAGGGCAAGCACTCGGATGTAATTAAATTAGCTTCATCACTGGAGACCATGCTGTAATTGTGCAACAAGATTACTTTTCTTTAGGCAAGGAACGCTCCATATCAGACAAATACAGATGGGCATCAGCAGTGTGATTTGGCAGTCGCTTCCTGTTCACCTTTGTACCCTTAGGATGATGCATATTAAAACATACACACAGAATAGAAATGTGTAACATGGATAAAGGATGGAAGAGAATGCTGCGAGGTAGCTTGCTCAGCTTCTGAGCTGAAGTGTCTCTGAATCAAATGGAAACAGTACCTCAGTGGTCCAATTTGCATTGGTATTTCGCACCATTGTGCCAACGATCTCACATCATCTCACAAATTTCTGTCTGCATTTTATGCCACATCCACTCTCTTATTATTATTTCATCTCAGCATCGGCTGTCTGCACCATTTTATTGCCATTTAGTGGGGACTCCGAGATTACTACAGTGTCTCATCACCTTATCTGGATTTGGTTTTCAGGTGGTACAATTGCTCCTCCTTACCCTCGAGCCGCTGTGAGCAAAAAGCAGACTACTGGAGCCAAATTCTCCCCCACCTTCTTTTCTAAGGAGATACACAAATTGTCACAAAGGACACAAGTTAGCTGAAAATCCAGGTGTCTATGTTTAAAAGAAGCCAAGAAACATTTTTCTGCCATCATATTGGGGTGGTGGTGGTGGTGGTGGAAGCATGCCTGCCCCTGAACCATTTGTTATTTCCTGGGGCAGTTCCCAGCACAAATGGGAAGCCGGCATCACAGCAGCACGGAACAGCTTTACATAGCAAATGCAGATGAGCCAATATCCGTGTGTGACTGAGAGCATAAAGCTTTTTGACTAGAGAGTAACATTTTGGACCCATTGTATGTATACTGAGCTGCTGCCTTTTTTGACTGTTGAAAATTTCCCCCCTTTCTAGGGGAAGTTCCTGTCATTGAGATAATTGTCTTTCAACACACATACTCCCTGTTCCCAACTGGAGAATTCTTGCCACATTTAAGGGGCAAGGTGGGTGATTACAGACCATGTTTTACATCAGCCAGACACAGAGTGATAAAAATGCTTGTCTCTAGATCTCCGGTGGAGAGAGATGTAGAAGGTCTACCTCTCCCTTTGGGGCACAGTATTTTCACCTACAGAAGAGAGGAAATTCAAACCTAAATCTGCAGAGACTGAAGCACTTAGCCTCCGCTTGCTTCTAAAACCATCTCACGTCCTCCAATTCCAAAACTCACGGGATTCTGTGTCAAACTTACTGCCAGCCTCATTCCATCTCTGTTAAATAGTACAGCCCTCTCGAATCATAGAAAACTGCTTTTGATTTTATAGCTGGCTATATAATCTGCCGTATCCTGCCCATAAAGTCCTATAGGGCAATTGAAGAATTGCACAGGTAACTTTTTTTTTTCTGATTGAATTTGGGTCACTTTATTTTAATAGACTTGCTCTGTGCCGGGGACCACATTCAGTGGATGAGCTCAGTGCATTTGGCACCGTCCCATCCGTTCGGCTCAAAGCAATCTGATTAAAAAGCTTTGCACTTTATTAATGTGCGTGCAAATGGCATTTGCATTCCAAGGACACTCTTTGTGACAGCACCTTGAGTGATCCATCCTGCTTTGGGTTTTTCAATTGTTTGAATTGTCCCCTTCATAAGAAGGTCCTGGTTGTGTGTGTGTGTGTGTGTGTTTAGCAGCCATCGGGTACTACTTTTCATTAAAAAGAATTGTTTGACTTTACAGTCGTTCAGACTTTTTGGTTTGCAGTCCAAGTGAAATGGGAATGTGGGAATGGAACTGCGTTATGTGATGGTGAAAACAAATCGCCATTCATTTCCAAACCTTCATTTTTGGCCCAAAGATTATCTTGGTAGAGAAAATAGAATGAATTGTAGTTTTGAATCCTTCACAGCATGGATATATTTTTTCACCCCCAAATAACTTTGGAGGGTGCATTCTTGGGTTTACCCTCCCCCTCCAAATTCAAGTAGGAAGACAAACTATGCGGAAACTCTTGCTTTTTTTCTGAGCAGTAGAAACATTCTTGCACCAGCACTCAGGAGTCTGGTTTATTTTGGATGAGAATTCACTGAAGACTTCTGACATTTTCTTTCTTTGCAAACATATAAGTACAGGCAGGGCTTTTTTTGTAGAAAAAGCCCAGCAGGAACTCATTAGCATAATAGGCCACACCCAACAGCAGAAACTTATTAGCATATTAGGCCACACCACTGACAGCACAGCTTATTAGCATATTAGGCCACACCCCCATGTTACCAGCAGAGTGGTCATCCAGCCACCCCCACCTTTTGCTTCTTATTCTGTTTACCTTGTTTGTTGTCAAAACCCAGGGCTTCTTTTGTAGCAGGAATTAATTTGCATGTCAGGCCACATACCCCTAATGTAGCCAGTCCTAATGAGTTTCTGCTTTTGGGTGTGGCCTATTATGCTAATGAGTTCCTGCTGGGTGTGGCCAACTCAGGAGTCAGCCGGAACTCCATTCCTGTGCGTTCCTGCCCCAAAATAGCCCTGAGTACAGGACAAGAGGCACTCTCACAGAGCAGCACATCAGATCTCGAGAGAGAGAGAGAGAAAGACCCGCCCCCCTGGGTATACGTTCTGCCAGCTCAGAATCTACTTCTCCATCTCTCTGTTTTCTAAGTTCACAATCTGATGTTCTTCCATGCACATTTATACCTGCCCTCTCTCCTCAGCTGTTAGGGATCACCTTTGTCAAGATCAGAGCCATCAGGAGGTCATCATCTAACAATTAGACCTTTTAAAGAAAACATTAATTTATTAGATTTTTTTTTAGTCACCGCTTACCCAAGGGGTCTCGAGGTGACTTACAACATTTAAACATCTGCCACCATGTAAGAACCTGAATGTTATTTTATCAAAGGGCCATATTCCTACTGAATATCACTTGGAAAGGTAACAGCGTTCTGTGTGCCTCGGCATTTAGTCATGCCGGCCACATGACCACAGAAACATCTTCAGGCAGCGCTGATTCTTCAGCTTGGAAACGGAGATGAGCAACACCCCCTAGAGTCGGATTCGACTGGCTTTCGAGCAAAGGAAACCATTACATTTACCTTTTCCCCTTGGAGCACTCTCAAAATGAACAGACAGTGGTACTACAGGAAAGGCGTTTTATTATAAAAAGGAATAAAGAGCAAAAACATACATACAAAGTACATGTGGAAAACACAAGAACGATCTAAGAGGGAAAATAAAAGGAAGTAGTGAGGAAAGTGATTTGGGAAGGACAATATTTACAAGGTCCTGGAGAAGTGAAGTCTGCAGAAGGAAGCGAGAGAAAATGACCAGCGTTTCACTGAAGAGGAGGTAGTTGACATGCAAGTGGCTAGGTGAGATTTTTAGTGCTGAGAACATCCACAGACTGCAATGAGCAGAGCGTGTACAGTTACAAGGGGGAAATGAACCCTGGGGTGGTCTGACATACGTGCCCCTAACAGAATACCTTGATTGGCTTTTTGAGTGTGAAACAATGTATTGGGAGAGGCTTGGTGGCTTTCCTATGGATGGCCAAAGACCTGAAGAGACTCCTGACAGTTTGCATGAGTGTAGCTAAGGTTCCTTGATTAGATTGCCAGGTGGAAATTACAGGTGTTAAAAGTTTTCTGATGATCCTTGAATGTGGGATGGGAGAAGCTATCGAGCTATATGAATAGCACATTAATCAAGGTGAGTAGGTAAAGGAAAGCAGAACTGGGTACAGGGAGGGGTTCTCAGGAAACCCCTTAATGAGATTGAGTATCTCGTTTAGGGTGGGGAGAGATCCATTAGCATTTCACCTGCCCTAAGTCACCTACCCGAAATAGTTTCCCAGGCTTGTCTCTGACCAGCATCCATTTTGTTTGCTCCAGCTCCATTTTGTTCCCACTTCTAGATCAGGCTGTATAGTATACAGGGGTCCTTTTGTAGAAAAAGAGGTGCCAAAGCTCATTAGCATAACTCATTAGCATAACTCATATGCCACGTCCCCTGACATCACCAGAAGTATGTCAGAAAGGGAATGTCAGTTTCAGCCCCATTATACCCTATGGGTCATTGAAATCAATGGCAAAAACTTATAGGGTATATGAGAGGCTGGAGGAAAGGGGGTTTGAGGGAGAGGCTCCAAACTTGCAGGGTAGCTGCTGGGGCCTCTCCTAGAAATACCCACTAAGTTTCAAGAAGATTGGACCAGGGGGTCCAATTCTATGGGCCCCCAAACAGGTGGTCTCATCCCCTCCATTGTTCTCTATGGTGGGAAAAAATGTTAACTTTTTTCCTCCCATAGAGAACAATGGAGGGAATGGGGGCAACCTGTTTGGGGGCCCGTAGAATTGGACCCTCTGGTCCAATCTTCTTGAAACTTGGTGGGTATTTTGAGAAGAGGCCTCAGCAGCTACCCTGCAAGTTTGGAGCTTCTCCCTCAAACCCCCTCCCCTCCAGTAGCTTTTAAAGTTGCCACCGAATTTCGGCAGCAATTCAGCAGCAGGCTGAATCAGATTAGAGAATCTGATTCGGCCCATGGCTGCCCTAGTGGCCACTCCTGAGCTGGCGGAGCAAAGCTCCGCCTTGCTCCGCCTTGCTCCGCCTCGCTCCGCCTCGCTCCGGCCCCAACAGACCCCTGATAGTACACATGTTTTTTTTGGGGGGGGGGGGTATTTAAAGAGGAGTGTGTGGTTTCAAACTGCCCTTCTGCAAGAGGGGTCTGGCTAGCAACAATAAGGTTGGATTTTACATTTGCAGTTTGAGGCTTTCATGGAAGCAAATACCAGCTCCACCCAGCATCACTATCTATGGGTCATTCGGACCCCCAGATGGGTTACATTCTGTGGCTGCCTGCTCATGTTTTTTTTTTTTCTGTGGCCACTCTCATGTTGTAGAATAGCCTCCCAGAGGAAAGGATCTATATGTCCCTTGCCTCGTAACAACATAAGAGGAAACCTGCTGGATCAGACCAGTCCAACATCTTTTTTCACAGACTGGCCAGCCAATTGCCTTCAAGGCACAGAGGCTAAGGCCTTCTGCCAGTGACTCCTTTTGCATCTCTGGCTCGGGCGTCATATCACAATAGAGAAATGACCGTGTAAACATTCTGTGATATGGCTATTAAGCTGGTATACAGGTATGTATGTTTCTTGCTCAGTTTTATACAAGTCAGGATTTCTCCTGATAGGGCATATATAAACTCTTGGTTGAGGAGGCACTGTTCAAAAATAGGCACATATTCTGTTCTAGATGAAAGCTGAGCAGTTACTTTTAGGATGTTTTGCGTTAGATAACACAGAGAGAACAGAACAGTAGACAAAAATGGATGCTGGGCCAGGTCTGTAGCTATTAAATCTGTAGGGGTCTCACGCTCAGACTTTTTATCACTGGCTTGCACAGTAATTTGTGGAAGTCTGATGGCTGAGCTGCAACTATAAAAATAGCCTTAAACCTTGCCAAGTGCAAGGACTCTCCAGGCTGCATGATTCAGAAGTCCAGCCAGCAGCTTCTTGACCTCTAGTTTTCTGTTTTCTTCTGAGAAAGTCTCTCCGAATCCATGAAAAATAACTATAGGTTTTCCTAGCAATATTTTTTTTTCTTTTTAAGGAACCCTTTTTTAAAGGATTTTCTATGCATCCCATTGACCTGCTGACCTTTCTGAAAAAAATACAATAATGGCGCTTAGCAGGATGTATGTAGGACAGTATTTATTATCTCCGTTTTTGCTCAGGGAGGGTTGAAGCTGAAAGAGACTGACTTGTCAAATGCCAACACTGAGGGCCTTATCAGCTTGCTGTATGATTTTCAGTCCCATCTATGTGCTGACTAACATGTTGTCATTAATGTGTTCCCAGGGGGCAGCTAGAAACAGGGCCTTTTCAGTGGTGGCATCTCAGTTTTGCAATGCCTCTCCCCCTTGAAGCTCACCTGGTATTTTTTTAGGTATTGGATTGCATTATTAATTGCACAAGACACAGTTTTTTTTCTTCCCCTCCCCCCCCCCAAAAAAAGTATTTACCAGAGAACTATCTGGAAGCCTGTTGCTTTATTGGGAGAAACAGCTATTAGTATTAATTATACTTCTTTCACGCTGGGAATCAAACTCTACAGGCATTGGCAGTGCAGTCCTAAACAGACATGTATTTTTCTGTGCTTTCTCTGGATTTAGAAGGGTGTAAGCGTGCTTAGGATCTTGCTGTGAATCTCTGGCAGAAATCTGGCCCCAGATGTCTGTAAAAAAGTTGCCTTTGGGGGCACTGTCGACAGCTGGCAGGAAGTATGTTTTGTTTTGATTATTTTTTTTCATTTTATTGAAGCAGTTCTGAGTATGACACATGGTTGCCCCCATTTTAGCCTCACAACAACCCTGTGAGGTAAGTTAAGCAGAGAGCTAGCAATTGGCGGAAGGTGAGTTACATGGCTGAGTTACATGGCTGAGTAGGAATTTGAACCTGGGACTTCCTAGTCCAAAACTCTAACCACTGAGCCATGCTGGTTTTCAATACAGCTATTAGATGATCGTTGTATAAGTGCAAGAGTTGTATGGTTTTTATACCACTTACCCTTTAGCATTTCCCAGAGAAAGGACTATTCCCTTGCAATGTCAATATATTCAGATGGGTAGCCATGTTGGTCTGAAGCAATAGAACAAAATTTGAGTCCAGTGGCAACTTTAAGACCAACAAAGTTTAATTCTGGGTAGTGGGCACCTGCACAAAAGCTTATACCCAAAATTAAACTTTGTTGGTCTTAAAGGTGTCACTGGACTCAAACCTCAGTATACGTTACCCTATGGCCTAGGAGTTGTATTTTTAGCCTGATGTTATATTTGCCTTCAACTGTTGCGTGGGTTTTCTAAAGCTTTTGTAACCAGCTTCTGTGAGAGACAAGATAAAACCCTTATGCTCTTATAGCTAGAGAGCATTGGGGGGGGGATCCCAAATTCAACATAAAAATACATTTTTCATTGAAAATGCAACATGAAAATCTTGTATGCAGTTTTTCTTAGGTTACATAAGAGCATTCCATTTGCATGCTTTGAAGTCAGTGTGAAGTGGCATATCTTTCTGAAGAAAATCCAGGTGGCTGTATCGAGTGCCTTGCACATGAAATATCTCATTTAAATTTAAATATTAATCTTCTGTGTTTGCAAGCAGAGCTGCTGTCGCAAGAGGAGGGGAGTGATACTGAGTAAATGGGAGAAATGATGTATTAGTAGGAGGAAGTGATTGGTGGCTATGGAGGTGACGCTCTGCCAGGCATTCTCTCTCCATTTGTTGTTCAGTCGCACAGTTCAGTCCGACTCTTCGCAGCCCCATGGACCATATCACACCAGGCTCTCCTGTCTTCCCTCTTGCTCCAGTGTTTTCTCAACTTCATGTTTGTTGCATCGATAACACTGCCTAGCCATATCATCCTTTGCTGTTCCCATCTTCTTTGACCTTCAGTCTTTCCCAGCATCAGGGTCTTCTCCAGTGAGTGCTCCCTTCTCATTTGGTGGCCAAAGTATTTTGAGCTTCAGCTTCAGTATCTGGCCTTCCAGGGAACAGTCAGGGTTGATTTCTTTTAGGGTTGACTGATTTGATCTCCTTGCTGTCTAAGGGACTCTCAACAGTTTTCTACCCACCATAATTCAAAAGCATATATTCTTCAATGCTTGGCCTTCCTTATAGTCCAACTCTCACAGCATATATTATTACTGAGAATACCATTGCTTTGACCATATGGACTTTTGTTGGCAGGATGATGTCTCTATTTTTTATGATGCTGTCTAGTTGAAGAGTATTGGACTCAGGAGACCAGGAATGGTGAAATCATGAAGCCTTTATTGAGTGATTCAGCATGCCCAGTAGATGGTCAGAACAAGCATGCTTCCAGGGCTCCAGGGCCCTCATTATATGCTGGCCGGAGCCTCACCTCTGGCCACACCCAAAAGACCTGATAGGGGCTTAACATATGCGCATGTTTGTCATAGGTTCCCTGGAGGAGCCTTTGATTGCATTGGCTCCCCAGGGAGAACCTAGGCTGCGGTCACACACACTAAATAATCCACTTTCAGTGCACTTTCAATGCACTTTGAAACTGGATTTTTAGTGTGAACTGGCAAATCCAGTTTGAAAGTGCACTGAAAGTGGATTGAAAGTGGATTATTTAGTGTGTGTGACCGCAGCCCTAGGTCCCACATTGGTGGAGGCTTTCAATCCGGATGTCTATTGTTCCTCCAGATTCAAGCTCCCCTCTCTGCCTGACCATGTGCTCTGGCCATGCGGCGGGCGCCATTACCTGGGAGCACATGGCAGGCTGGTTGCTACACAGAGCATACTACATTACACTAGGTTTGCCATCGCTTTCCTCCCAAGGAGCAGGCGTCTTTTAATTTCATGGTTGCAGTCACCGTCTGCAGTGATCTTGGATCCCAGGATCGTGAAGTCTGTCACTGCTTCCATGACATACACAAAGACTTTTGGAGTGGACACCAAGCCAAGAAGTTCAAATCTTACTTACTAAGTAGTCTTAGACAAGCCCCATTTTTTTTTCTGCCCCAGCCCCAGATGAAGTACTGGGGATGAGGAATTCTACCACCTTACCTTACAGGGCAGTTTAAAAGATTCCCAGCATAATGTCTGTGAAGTGTGCCTTGAAGATCTGGACATGAATGCTACACATACTCTTATTTATCAGCATCACTGGCTCATCTTATGCATCCAGAGTCTGCTCTAGTTAGCACATTTTGGACTGTAGCTATTAAGTACAGGATTTAAAAAAATAACAATAATTAATAGCTTGGGTTCATGACAGACCAGTGTTGTGTGGCTGTGTCCACCTCCTGACCCCGAGGTGCGCCCCCAGTGGCCATGGCTCTGGGGGTCCCCCGGCGGTCCTGGTATGGAGGAAGGCTTTCAAGGGGTGCAGCAAGGCCTCAGAATTGGTCTGGGATGGGGGGTTGAAGACACCTTGGTCCCACGCCCGGCCTCCGTTGGGGAGTCATGTGCCCTTTCTCTCTCTCTTGTGCTCAGCTCGCCCTTCAGCTCTTCCTCCCTTCTTCCATCCCCTTTTATTACCCCCTCCTTCCCAGCACCGCCCCCGAGGACTGTCTCCCTCTCCCTGTGGCTGGCCCCGCCCCCCCTTCTTCTAGCCCAACGCTCAGTGGATGGATGGGCGGTGGCCAGATTCCCAAGGCCCATGCCGCTTCCCAGCTGGCGAGGCCTGCTGCTCCCTCTTCCGCTGGTGGCCATCTCCCCCTGGCTGCCGGCAGACTCCCCTGCAGCAGGCCCAACACTGATGGCCAGCGTCTTGCCTTGGGGTGGGGTGGCTGGTGCCTTCTCGTACCGGTGCTTCAAGTGCGGGGCCGGCAGGATCTGCGGCTGGTCCGGCGCTGCCTCGGGGACGTCAAACCAGGTGGGGCCAGTCTGCTCTTCTCCCCACCTCTCCCTCTGTCTGCAGCTCCGGTGAGTGCGACGTGGGGCTCCTCGAGTGGGGGGAGATAATGGGGTGTGGCCCGCCGAATGGGGGGGTCAAGTCCCAGACACCCTGGGATGGGACAGGCTTTCCCTGAATATGAGTCCAAAGTACACACGTTCCAGATTGCAGCCTTCAGGCCAGTTGCTGGAGCTGCAGGTTGAAGCTAGGGCATGCATTAAATTCAGAAGCCGGTGGTGCTAGAAACTGGAGCCTGTCTGTAGTTCTGCATTGTTAACACGGCAAGGACATGTTACCTAGCCAGGGGTGGACTGGCGCTTGAACTATAGATAATTCTATGGTGCGGCCTCATTTGGAATACTATGTACAGTTCTGGTCCCCACACCTCAAAAAAAGATACTATAGCTTTGGAAGAGGTGCAGAAGAGGGCAACAAAAATGATTAAGGGGATGGAACACCTTCCCTATGAAGATAGCATAAAGAGGTTAGGGTTCTTTAGCTTGGAGAGATGACGATTGAGCGGTGACATGACAGAGGTTGACAAAATTACACATGAGCTAGAGAAGGCAGAGAAAGGAATACTTGGCTCCCTCTCTCACAGTACAAGAGCTCATAGGCACTCAATGAAATTAATGAGCAGTAGGCTTAGAATAGATAAAAGGAAGAGTAATTAACACATGGAATTCACTGCCACAGGAAGTGGCAGTGGCTACAAGCATAGACACTTTCAAGAGGGGATTGGATAAACATGGAGCAGGGGTCCATCTATGGCTATTAGCCACAAGGTATAGATGGAATACTATGTCTGGGGCAGTGATGCTCAGTATTCTTGGTGCTTGGGGGGCAACTGTGGGAGGGCTTCTGGAATTCTGGCCCTGCTGGTGGACCTCCTGGTGGCACCTGGGTTTTGGCCACTGCGTGACACAGAGTGTTGGACTGGATGGGCCATTGGCCTGATCCAACATGGCTTCTCTTAATTTATCAGACAGTTTCTTTGCCACTTTGATGACTATGGACCTAGGTGGTGAGCCTACTTCCATAGTCATCAGCACTGTTTCTGGCATACCCTGTGGCATTCCCCACACCACGAGGGCCTCATGGTTGAGTTTGGAGGCCCATGTCACTGCCACTGCTGGATCTGCCATTTTCCATCCAAGGCAGATCAGGCAGTTGGCTTCATCTCTCCCCCCCCCCCCCAGAGCCTGGCTACTGTGACCCATGCAATGATCACTTCCAGACTGGATTATTGTAGCTCTCTCTACATGGGGCTGCCCTTGACTCTGCTCCAGAAGTTGCAGTTAGTGCAGAGGGTGTCAACGGCAACGCCTATACGGGCTCACATCCATCCAGCACTGCATGAACTGCACTGGCTGCCTATTGAATGCCTGATCCATTTCAAGGTGCTCACCTTTAAAGCCCCATATGGCCAGGGGCCAGCATACCTCTGGGATCACCTCGCCCCATATGAGCCCCGTAGAGCACTGAGACCTTTTAGTAGTCTCCATCCCCAGGGACATCTGACTTGCACTATCTGGTGGAATGAGCTCCTGTATGAGATCAGGGCTCTGCGGGACTTACTGCAATTCCACAGGGCCTGCAAGACAGAGCTCTTCCACTGGGCTTTTAGTTGAAGCAGCTGACATCCCCCCCCTTATGGTTGGCCTCCCATCAATGTCCTGGATTTGAACAGCCACCTGGGGACCCACACTTCTATTCTGTTAAGTATCATGATCACGGTCGCCATGTAGACTTGTAATGGCAACCGCCACATGGTTATCCTCACAAGGTGCGGAGCTGCCGAGCTTCGGCCAGGGAGAAGAATAGAGAGCCGGATCCTAACTGGCCACCAATCATGGACCTAGGTTCCCCTAGGGGACCTATGCCAGGTAACCATAATCGTAAGGTCCTATCAGGACATTTGGGCGAGGTCACAGGATTATCTCCGACCAGCATAAAAGCGGGCTCTGAGCCCAGGGATTCTCATGTTCCATCTTACCCACAATAAACTACCATGCTGATTTCACTACAACCAGCCTCTTGACTCCAGTACTTTTCATATTCCATCTCAGCGGCTGAGACATTTGATCAGATCTTGCACAGTATTTTATGATTGCTGGACTGTTTTAATTTGTTGTTTCAAATTGGTTTTAATTGTTACTGTAACTTGTATTAGTATTGATGGGACCTGCCCTGAGCCTGCTTGCAAGTCCAATAAAATAAAACATGTTTAAAAATTAAAATTAAAAAAAGTCAGTATTGTCTACTCAGACTGTCAGTGGCTCTCCAGGGTCTCAAGTTGGAGGACTTTCATATCACCTATCACCTGGTCCTTTTAGCTGGGGATTGAACTAGGCCCATAGCCAGGATTTTTTTTTTTTAAGTCAGGGGGCATTTACATTTCTAAGGGAGCACTGGATAATCAAATTAAAGGAATACCCAGCTCCTTCCCCGCACCTCCCGCCGCTTGGAGGCCATGGGCTGGATCGGAAGTTGTGGTGTCTTGCCAGTAAGGGGGCCTAGCCCCGAGATGCCCCACTGCAGCTACAGGCCTGGATTGAACTGGGACCTTTTGCAAAAGAGATGCTGTACCTCTGAGCCAAATTGCCTCCTCTAAATCTAAGCCAGTCTGGAGATTTCATGCTGTCAGTCAGTCAGATGCAATGGTGTTCTACTCTCCATGTCATTTTGTGCATGATGTGGTCTCTGCGACATCAGCGTACACAATCATGTGTAGTATGCTAGACTAGGTTTTAGCATCAGGCCACGATGTTCCAGATTCAAGGCCCAGAATCCCTGACTGGTTGTTTCCAAGCAGGGTTTTGCAAGGGGTATGTTGACTCCCCAAAGCTGTAGACCAGGGGTGGCCAACCTGTGGCTCGGGAGCCGTATGCGGCTCTTTCACACATATTATGTGGCTCCTGGCAGGGCAGCTGGGGAAGCTAAATATCATTAGAAAACAAATATCATTGGACAAATAAATACCATTATCAATATCTGCTTTAACCCCTTTTATTATTATTTTTGGCAGTCACATTTAATGTTGATAAGAGGCAAATCTGCATATTTCCCAATAAAAACACGTAATGTTTGTTCATGTTGTGCGGCTCTCAAACATCTGATGTTTATTCTATGTGGCTCTTACATTAAGCAAGTTTGGCCACCCCTGCTGTAGACTAACAAGAGCACAGACTGAATCACCAACTCAGTTGCTAAAGTAACAAACGTGCAAATATTACTTCTTAGAGGGACCTCTCCCCCTTCCTTGTTAGCACGGCGGTTGGTGGAGGAAGCTACTGTCTGAATGCAAGCTTTATAGTGTTTTGACAAATGAAAGTCTTCTTTTCATAACAAGGTAAATTTATGCCTTTTCTCCCAGCTCAATACTGTGGAGGTAAAGTTTCCATTAATTGAATTCCTGTGGGGGGGGGGGGATATGAATTCAGATCCTATTGTACGAGCATTTAATGAGAGATGTTAGTGTTCTTACCGTCGGTAACCTAAAATTAGAATTAAATAAGAGCATGCATATCAATCATGACAGGGAGGAAATGGCCCAGTGAGAACGTCATTACCCAAAAGGTGTTCTGCCTGTGGATGGAACCACAGCCAATTTTTGTTCACCTTGACCAAAAAATTTGTCAAGGCAGAAAAAAAAAACAAATCTTCCAGAGCGGCTGAAGCTTCCACGGTGGAGATTTGTAATTAAAAGTGAACGCTTAACATCCCATCTGCTTACCACGTTGCTGAAGTGATGAGCCCTGTCAGTGGTCGTGGGTGAACAAATAAATCAACGGGCTACCGGGCTGCTCTTGCGTGCGCCGTCCACCCATTCCTCTCTCCGCTCATTGATATTGATTTGCAAACGAGACTGTCTGTTTGTTTATTGGAATCGGGTCGTTGCTTCAGTAAAATGCCGCTCCGGATACAGTGGCCATCCAAGGGCTCTCTTTTTCATCATTTATCACTGTTGTTTGGGGGGTTTGGGGGGGGGGAGGATCAGGGAAGCCGAATGAGGTCAAAACTCTGCTGCCCAAATCATTTACTTCTTCCAACAATTCAAACCTGTGATTCTTGGTAAATCCCGGTACTGTCTTCCAATGCTCCCTCTAAGATGTGGAGTCTTGTGAGCAAAAATTCTACTTTGTGAGCTACTGGCATTAAAGTCGTGAGCCAGCGATTTGGCTGCTGCGTAAATTAGTTAGCTCTGGAGCCCTCCTTCCTGAGTTAAGACAAAAATGTGTGAGCCAGAGGCTTAAAAAACTGTGAGCTAGCTCACACTAACTCAGCTTAGAGGGAACACTGCTGTCTTCTGCATCCAACATATACTTCTTGGCCTAATTTTTCAAGTTTTCCGGGTGCTGCCCTACTCACTTGTCCTGTCCTTATTCCCGTGATACGTCATCCCTTTAGGGTTGCCAGGTCCCCCCCCCCCGGCCATCAGTGGAAGATGGGGAGCTAGGGTTGCCAGATCCAGGTAAGGAAACTCCTAGAGATTTGGGGAAGGAGCCTGGGGAGGACAGGGACCTCGGTGGGGTACAATGCCATAGAGTCCACCCATGCTCACTCTCCGGGGTCCTTTCGTAGAAAAAGAGGTGCAGGAGCTCATTAGCATACCTCATTAGCATACCTCATTAGCATATGCCACGCCCCCTGACATCACCGGAAGTGTGTCAGAAAGGGAATGTCAGTTTCAGCCCCATTATACCCTATGGGTCATTGAAATCAATGGCAAAAACTCATAGGGTATATGAGGGGCTGGAGGAAAGGGGGTTTGAGGGAGAGGCTCCAAACTTGCAGGGTAGCTGCTGGGGCCTCTCCTCGAAATACCCACCAAGTTTCAAGAAGATTGGACCAGGGGGTCCAATTCTAGGGGCCCCCAAACAGGTTGTCCCATCCCCTCCATTGTTCTCTATGGTGGGAAAAAATGTTAACTTTTTTCCTCCCATAGAGAACAGTGGAGGGAATGGGGGCAACCTGTTTGGGGGCCCATAGAATCGGACCCCCCAGGTCCAATCTTCTTGAAACTTGGTGGGTATTTCGAGGAGAGGCCCCAGCAGCTACCATGCAAGTTTGGAGCCTCTCCCTCAAACCCCCTCCCCTCCAGTCGCTTTTAAAGTTGCCGCTGAATTTCGGTGGCAATTCGGCAGCAGGCTGAATCAGATTAGAGAATCTGATTCGGCCCATGGCTGCCCTAGTGGCCACTCCTGAGCTGGTGGAGCTTTGCTCCACCTCGCTCCGGCCCCAACGGACCCCTGCTCACTCTAACTTGTGGAGTCCTGTGAACAAAAATCCTATTTTGTGAGCTACTGACATTGAAGTGATGAGCGAGCTATTTGGTTACTGCCTAAACTAGTTTGCTCTGGAGCCATCCTTCCTGAGCTAAGACAAAAATCTGTGAGCTGGAGGCTAAAAATCTGTGCGCTAGCTCACACTAACTCAACTTAGAGGGAACACTGGAGTCCACCCTCCAAAGCATCCTTTTTCTGATCTCTGTAGTCTGGAGATGAGCTGTAATTCCAGGGGAACCCCAGGTCCCACCCGGAGGCTGGCATCCCTACTCCCCTCCAGTGGTCTTCACTCCACCACTTGAGTTATTCAGAACTTCTTATTCGCCTCAAATGACAGCACCCATTTAGAATCCTTGATGGGCTCTTCTTAACACACCGTATCATCATACTGTAATGCTTCAGCAATGTCAGTTAGCTTTCTCATGCTTCAGATTACCCGTTTTTCAACTAGTTGTTGCTGGCCCTACTTAATTGCACTCTCTGTTTATCTGCACTGACACAGGGAATCACATCTGGAATGGTTATGATGAGATCAGGGCTAGTTCCAGTTCTTGGGAGACCCCAGGCAGAGAGTTCCCAGAGTCCCCCTCCCCTCCTCCATCAACCACCAGGCCCCGCTCACACCCTCATTCTCTCCCACCCATCCTCATGCCTCCCACCTCCCTGTCCCTCCTTCCCCCAACTGCTTGCAAGACCTCCCACCATCCGTGCTTGCAGCAGCCTGCTCCACCCACTGCCCTTTTCCTGGTGGCCCTGGGAAGTACATGCAGCTGGAAGCATGGGTGATAGGGCACTAGTAAGTAAGTAGGGGGGTATTGGCATCAATGGACCATCTTAGAAGCTCTGGGCCCTGACAAATGCCCCACCTCTGGGTATGCTGATGCTGGCTCTGGATGGAATTCATACCAAGCCTCTCTCTGTCCCAACCAATGTTCCCTCTAAGCTGTGGAGTCCTGCTGACAGATAATATTATTGGGCACTGGAGCACCTATATTCTCTTGATATGAGGCATGGGGTTTGATTATATTGTTTATTGTGCCACCAATTGTTTTATTGTTTTTACTGTTTTATTGTTTTACTATATGTTGTAAGCCACCCTGAGCCCACGTGTGGGATAGGGCGGGGTATAAATTGAATAAATGAAACGAAATGAGCAAAAATTCTACTTTGTGAGCTACTGGCATTAAAGTTGTGAGCCAGTGATTTGGCTACTGCATAAATTTGTTTGCTCTGGAGCCCTCCTTTCTGAGCGAAGACGAATATGTGTAAGCCGGAGGCTAAAAAACTGTGAGTTAGCCCACACTAACTCAGCTTAGAGGGAGCACTGGTCCCAACATGTCCTTTTCTCCCCGCCCTTCTGTAATTTCCCCTGTAAAATGTAGAATATGATCTCTGACTCCCAAAAGCTCATGCTGGAATAAATGTCGTCAGTCTTTAAGGTGCCACAGGACTTCTGCTTTGTTTTGCACCCATTTTTCCCCTGGCTACTCATAACAACTCCCTCCAAGAATACTTGCCTGGCACTACTTCCTTGTCTTCCTTGAGGCTTTTTTTTGGGGGGGAGGGGTGTTGTTCCCTATATTTGTTACCCCACCCTGCAGAAAGCTGTTCTAGTTCTCTGCTGATGTGGAGGATCCATGAAATCCCATCTTGTAGAATGAACTGTGTCAAAATGGTGGTTTTGTTGTTCATTCCCTCCTGTTATTTATTGGCAAGAGGGCTGATGAAGAGGTCACATTAGAGTTCATCCATCCAGAAACTCTGGCAGCAGTTGTTGCCAGACTCTCTTAGCTGGTTCATCTCTTGGGACTCATCTTCGTTTCCTTTTGGCACTCATTCCATTCTGCGCTTGGATTGTGTGATATTTTCAGCTTTATAGCAAAGACTCTTGGTACTTATAAATTCACAAGGGAAGCTTTAAATTATTTTGCAGGTGCTCTGTGCATTTTCCGCATCTGTAATTCAAATGCAAGACAGAGGGTAGTCTAGAATATAGATTCAACTTAATCTGCTCACTTTCAGTCTGACATTCACAGCATTCAAAAGCAATCCGTTTGTTCCAGACTGACGGAGGCCACCTTAGAGCTCCCTTGTGCAAATGCCTGCGCTGTGTACTCTGGCAGACTTTTTGCATTGTGTGAAATCACATTCTGAAATGAGATGTCCCTGCAAATATTTAATTATGCGCACCATAGCAGTATCCTATTTGTGAAATATTTCCAACTGTTATTTTAGTAGAAGGGCTAGGATTTTATCCACCTGTGACCTACCAAGCCAAGAGGAGTCCACTAACTCGAGTTTCCGGTCGGAGGAATGGCGGTCTGACACGCTTTGCAACTGGGCAAAGTGGACGGCGGCTCTAATCGACAGCTCGGGTGGATAATCCACCTGACGCAACCTCACACAGGCAGTGTGAGGGCTAGCAAGCAATATAATCCAGGTAGAGTGAGCTCGGTGAAGGAGGAGTCTTGGAGGAGACTTTTACACCTTGAGCACCTCCCCCGAAGAAGATTTCTGCAAGTATCTCTAAGGAGCCGAGCCGAGCTGATTTAATTCAGCATAAAATCACCAATTCCCCTGATTCCTTAACAAAGAAGACAAAGTTTAAACGCTGGGACCACATCTGAAGCAAGTAACAACACAAGGTAACGGAGAAAAAGTTTTTTGCCTTACCATTACCGCGTTTTGAAAAGCGAGAAATAAAACCGGTGAAGCAATAGACTGTCGGAGACTGGATGAGTGCAGTTTTGGAACGTTAAAAAGTTGAATTTGGACTTAAAACGCTTAAAAAACAAGTTGTTTAACATTCCTGTGGTTAAGAAGAGTTGGGAGGAGGGAATCAAGTATCGCGAGGCAACACTGTGAGGATTACAACAGGAAGTGACGAGACCGGGAGCAGACAAGAGGACAAAGGAAGAAGGGTCAGAATAACGCAAGAGGACTGTAAGAACTACAACGGACTAAAAAGGACTACAACAGGAAGTGACGTGCAGAGCAGATAAGTAAGGAAGAAGAGAAGGGGCAAAAGGAATCTACGGCAAGCCAGAAGCAAAGGTAAAAAGACTGTGAACTTTGACACGAACCATAGAGGAGTTGCGCCCGCCATTTTGGATTTACAAAAATTTTAAACACTAATATTTCAAAAACTATACAACTTAGAAGCTTGAAACTAGTGGAGTTAGACTTGGCAAGACCAGCTTGTTTGAATCCAATAATTGGTTTTTAATTTGGAAAGTAACAAAAAATCGATCTTTTTTAAAGCGACAAGATGGACCACGGATTGAGATCGAGAGCAGCTACATGGTCCTCCCCTACAATGGCTGCAAAAAAAGAGAAAGAACTATTAGCTGTTATGGAAACAATGGGAAAAAATGCTGGATGCAATCGGGGAGGTGAACGCCAAAATGCTAAGTGCAATTGGAGAAGTAAACAATAAAATAAATGGCATGGCTGCACAAGTAGATAAAATTTTTACAGAGTTAAAAACTGAATTACAAAACTTAACTACTAGAATACAAGATATAGAAACTAAAGTAAAAGAACTGGAAGAGAATGCCCAAAAAACAACAAAAGACATTGATAGAATGGAAAAGATGATGTATTATAGAGATATGCAAAACCATCTGAGGTTTAGAGGGATTGAGGAAAAATTAGGCGAAGATATCTTTACAAGAATGCAGGAGGCATTAGCAGATTTTTTAGAAGAAGAAGAGGATGCTGTTAAAAACATGGATCTTGTTTACAGAGTTAATTCAGCATATGCAAAAGACAAAAATATACCAAGAGATGTGGTAGTTCAATTCACAATGAAGAGAACCAAAGAACAAATCTACAAGAAATGCTTTACAGATACTTTTGAAATGGATGGAAAGAAAATTATTGTAATGAAAGAGTTGCCCAGAGCAATACTTCAAGACAGGAAAAAATTCAAGCGTCTGACTGACAAATTAAAGAAGAAGAAAATTAGATTCCGTTGGGAAATACCACAAGGATTAAGTTTTTACTATGGCAACACCAGAGCAGTGATTAATAATTTGGGAGAAATGTACGCATTTTTTGGAGAAAATAAGGAAGAATTTGGTGATATTTAAGATTACAACAGAATGGATTACAAAGTACTTTCATGGAATGTAAATGGACTTAACTCACCCCAAAAACGTAGAATGGTAGGACATTGGTTGGAAAAACAAAAATGTAGTGTAATTTGTATACAAGAGGTGCACCTTAAGAAACAAGACTATAAATATATAATTAGGAAGAAGTTGGGAGAAGAATTTTTTTCACTGGCAGGTAATAAAAAAAATGGTGTTGTAACATATGTCAAAAAAGAATTAGAACCTAAAGAAATATTTAAAGACAAAGAAGGAAGATACTTAGCAATTGAAGTTTCTCTACAAGGATTGAAAACTCTAATAGTGAACATTTATGCCCCCAATGGAGCCAAAGAATTTTTTTTTAAAGAATTACAAGTTGAACTGGATAATACAAATTATGACCAAATTATGATGTTGGGGGGATTTTAATGGAACTGTGAATAATAAAATAGACAGGCACTCTAAGAGTAAAGATGATGCATTGGGGAAGCTTCCAAAAACTTTTTTTGAATTGATAAAGCAAAAGAAGCTGGAAGATATTTGGAGGAAGGTTAATCCTCAAGGAAAAGACTTTACTTTCTACTCCAATAGACACGATTCGCATTCAAGAATTGACATGATTTGGATGACTACCAATTTAATGCTTAAGACAAAAAAAATTGAAATTCTACCTAGAATAATTTCGGACCACAATCCTTGTTTATAGACTTCTGGGCACACAAAAAGACAAGGGAGATGGAGATTAAACGAAGACTTATTAGATAACCAAGAAATAATCAAAAAATTACAAGAAGAGACAGACCTATACTTCCAAGCGAACATACAAAAAGAAATAAAACTTCAAACTGTATGGGATGCATACAAAGCAGTGATGAGAGGATTATTGATATCATTAAACGCCAAAGAAAATAAAAAGAAAAGAGAACAATATGAAAATATTGTACAAGCCATTAAAATAAAAGAAAAGGAATTGAAGAGCAGACCAGGGAAAAAGAAATTACAAAAGGAAATTTGGATGTTAGAAGATCAAGTAAAAGCCATTTTGAATCAAGAGACCTACTGGAACTTGAAAAAGCTTCAACAAAAATCATTTGAAGGTGCAAATAAACCTGGAAAATACTTAGCATGGCAATTAAAGAAAAAACGGGAAAATTAATTTATTACAAAAGTGATAAGGGACGATGCTGAGATTATAGACAATAAAGGAATAATGAGAGAGTTCTTTAAATACTACGCAAAACTTTTCCGGAAGGAAAATAAAGATAGAAGACGAATTAAAGAATATTTACAAACATTAAAGTTACCAAAACCAATAGAGAAGATTAAAGAATTATTCAACAATCCAGTATCACTACAAGAGATTAAAAATGCAGTAAATGATGCAAAACTAGGAAAAGCACCGGGACCGGATGGATTTTCAGTGAAGTTCTATAAATCATTACAGGAGTCAATCTCACCAGTGTTACTATTATTAATAAATGAAATAGGAGTTACAGGTGAGGTTCCAGAGACCTGGAAAGAAGCAACTATCTCACTTATCCCGAAAGAAGGCCAAGATTTAACCAATGTGAAGAATTACAGACCAATTTCTTTGTTAAATAATGACTATAAGATTTTTGCTAAGATCATAGCGGAAAGATTAAAGGAACATCTTAAAGAGACTATACAAAAAGAGCAAGCAGGGTTTCTGCCTAATCGTCAAATAAGAGATAACCTAAGAGTAGTATTAGACGCCATAGAGTATTATGATAAACATTCAGAAAAGGAAGTGGGCTTTTTTTTCTTAGATGCAGAAAAAGCGTTTGACAATTTAAATTGGGATTTTATGTTTGAGGTTTTGGAACAACTTGAGATTGGAGACTATATGTTAAACCTCATTAAATCAATATATAAAGAACAGAAATCCTCTTTGATAATTAATACTGAAAAGACGGAATACTTCAAGATTGAAAAAGGAACACGACAAGGATGCCCACTTTCACCATTGTTATTTATTTGGATTTTGGAAGTTTTACTTTTAAATGTGAAAGAAGACAAAGAAATTAAAGGCCTAATAGTAAAAGGTTTTTTTTTTAAATATAGAGCCTTTGCAGACGATGTGATGTTTATAGCAGAAAACCCTATGACAACATTACCATATTTGTTACAGAGAGTAAAAGAGTTTGGTGACTTGGCTGGATTTTACATAAATAAGAACAAATCTAAAGTAATGTGCAAAAATATGTCAAACAGAAAGCAGGTTGAACTGCAAAATTTGATAAATTGTGAGGTGGTGAAAAAGACAAAATATTTAGGTGTGGATTTAACAATGAAAAATATTGATCTTTATAAAAATAACTATGAAAAATTATGGTTACAAATTATGCAAGATATTAATAAGTGGAATGTATTGAATTTGTCATTGTTGGGTAGAATTGCTACGGTTAAGATGAATGTGTTACCATGATTAATGTTTTTATTTCAAACTATACCAATTGTGAAAGATGTAAAAGCATTTAAATGTTGGCAGAAAGAACTGTCTAAGTTTGTATGGGGAGGGAAAAAACCAAGAATTAAGATGAAAATAATGTGTGATGCCAAGGAAAGAGGTGGATTTCAGTTACCGAACCTAAGGTTATACCATGATGCAGTATGTCTGACTTGGATTGGGACATGGGCTATGTTACAAGATAGGAAATTATTAGCCCTAGAAGGTCATGATTGTAGGTTTGGTTGGCATGCTTATTTGTATTATGGCAAAACAAAAATGGACAATATGTTTAAGCATCACTATTTGAGACGTACCTTAATGGAAACATGGACAAGATATAAAAACTTTTTTCCAGAAGAAATAACAATGTGGATTGTACCAACGGAAGTTTTAAATCCATCATCACATTATAAAGGACAAGACTGGTTGAAATACAGAGACTTATTAACAAAACATGGCAAAGACTTTATACTGAAGGAACAGCATCTGATAGAATTTGACTACGGGTGGTTGAAGTATAGACAATTGTATGACATTTATAAAAATGACAAAAAATCTGGTTTTAGGGGAAAAAATAATGAAATTGAACAAATTTGGGAGGAAGGTGGGAAAAAATTATTTCCAAAATGTACAAAATTTTGCTAAAATGGTTTAATGCAGACGAAATGGTAAAAGAACAAATGGTAAAATGGGCGATAAATTTTAACTAAGATATTGAAATGGCATCTTGGGAATTCTTGTGGAAAAATGCTATGAGTATTTCTACATGTTATAATTTAAAAGAAAACTGTTTTAAAATGATGTATAGATGGTATATGACTCCAAAAAAATTGCAAATATGAATCAAAATATGTCAAACAAATGTTGGAAATGTAAAAAGAAAGAAGGTTCTTTTTACCATATGTGGTGGACTTGTGATAAAGCAAAGACCTATTGGTCTATGATACATACAGAAATGGAAATTTTTTTGAAATGTACATTTAAAAAATTGCCTGAAATGTTACTGCTTGGACTCAAATTAGAAGAGATAAATGTAAAGAAAAGGACATTAGTTTGGCATATGATAACAACGGCAAGAATGGTATATGCGCAAAATTGGAAAAATGGAAAAATACCAGAGCTGTGGGAGTGGTTGAAAAAATTGTTATATATGGCTGAAATGGATAAATGGACGAAAAAGTTGAATAATCTGTACTCAGAGACTTTTTTAGAGGACTGGAAGGATTTGAAAGATTATGTTGAACGATATTGGAACATGAAAAACTATATTTATACATGGATATAATAGAATAAAAGAAATAAAGATATAGATGTATAAAAGATAACTTGATAAGGTAGAAAATAAGAATTTAGGTAAAATTATTTTAACGTTGTTTAAGTCGTTACCAGAAAAATAGATACATATACTTATATTTTGGGTAAAATTGAAAATGTGATAAGCTTCAGATGTGGTGGGAAACCACCAATGTAAGATGATAACAAGACTATACAATAGAACAAAAAGTGGTATAATACGGAAAAAGGGTTTGTATAAGGAAATACGTTAATGTTTATGTTTGAAAAATAAAAATTTATTTACAAAAAAAAAAGAGGAGTCCAGTAACTCAGCGTTTCCCAACCTATGTGTCAGGGCTGAGAAGTGAGTTTTGAAGCTTTTGAAAGTGACTAGTGGGCCAGCACTCCCTAAGGGCCACCTCTGTCCTTTCTATTGCTTGCTTTTGTAGTTTGGAAACCAAGATCTGACCCTAAAAAGAGTATATCCCATACATCAGTTGGCATTCTTTTTCATCACGGCATATATGTGTTGATCAAGTGAAACATGCCCAAATGGTTACTAGAGTGAGTTTCTTAGAATCTTAGGGAGGGTTAGAGGGGGTACTAAAGAGGAAGAGAGTGGCCAGTGACTGGAATGTAACCTCCATATGCAAAGGCTGTGTATGTTGGAATGCGGCTTGCTTGGGGTTCATAGTGGGGGCAGCTGCGTTCCTTATGCAATGTTTGTTGGTTTCTCAAAAACATCTGGTTAGCCACTGTAGATAATGGAATGATGAACTAAATGACTACCAACTTCATTGTTTGCCTAAGGTGCCAGAAAACCTTGGGCCAGCCCTGGATGGGTCACCATTGTTGTTGTTGTTAGCCATTCAGTCGTGTCCAACTTGTGGTGATTCTATGGGCCAGCTCGCTCCACGTTTTCCTATCTTGTACTGTTTCTTTGAGTTGTTCCATGCTCAGGCTGGTGTCAACTTTTAAGGTGTCCAGCCACCATGTTCTTTGGCGGCCTAGTTTCCTTGTGCCACTAACCAATCCAGCATAATTGCTTTTTCTAGTGAGTTCCTCCACATGACGTGGCTGAAATAAGTCAGTCGCAGTTGTATGATTTTTCCTTCCAATGATATGTCTGGTTTTATGTGCTCCAATACTTCCTTGTTTGTCACCTTTGCTGTCCAAGGGATGCACAGGAGCCTTCTCCAGCACCACAGCTCAAATGAGTCGATTTTCCTCCTGTCCTGCTTCTTCATGGTCCAACTTTCGCAGCTGTAGGTTGCTATGGGGAACACAATAGCACAGACTAATCTGCATTTGGTTGCTAGGCTGATGTCCTTGTTCTTCCATATTTGATTCATGCTCATCATTGTTGTGCGACCCAGCATGATTCAATGTTTTATTTCTGGACACTGCACCAAGTAGTTTTGGACTTGTGGGTCACTACACCAAAAAAAGGTTGGGAACTATTGCACTAACCAACAATGGCTTGATAAACTATTGGTTATGCTGACTTTGTGAGACTTGGGGGGGGGGGGAGCTCCGAGATGAGGAGAGAGACTTCAAGCACCAGGCAGTCCACAAACCATGATCCTTGCCCCCCCCCCCCCTCTCAGTTTGTATAACGCTACACTGTAGCTCTGCCTGGCTTTTTGGTGTGGATTTGCCTATCTGCACAGCTGTCAGCTCATGGTTTTTAGATACCTCTCAACTATCAGATGCTGAAATAAGAAGAAACGGAAACACTGGGTTGAACTCACCCAGCCAACTTCAAACAACTGAGGGCCCTGTGACCTGGCCTCACCATCAATAGCCATGCCTGCTGCAGGAAGAAATAAATCAGTTTTCCATCTACCTAGATCACCTGATCTGACCACTATGTACCACCATCTCAAGGCTATAATTAAGATCTACTGTTTTGACACTTTTGACAGTAATGGCACTTTATGATACTTTGGCTGCATTCACACACACTAAATAATCCAGTTTCAGTCCACTTTCAGTGCACTTTCCAACTGGATTTTGCCAGTTCACACAGTAAAATCTGGCTGGAAAGTGCACTGAAAGTGGATTGAAACTGGATTATTTAGTGTGTGTGAACGCAAATTGTTTATGATGTTTTTTAAGGTGGTTTTATAATTGCTATCGTATTGTTGTTATAGTTGTTATTTCTGTGCTCAGTTTCTTTTATGTAAGCTGCCTGAGCCTGCTCATTGGGGAGGGTGGGGTATAAATTGAATGCTGAAAAAAATGGAGGAGTGCTCTTTGACCATCAGAATGTCTGTGCTGAGAATCATGGGATCTGCATGAACCAAAGCTATGTGGAACAGGAGCTGTAGTATGGTGGGGAACAGGGCAAAGTGTAGTGGAAATGCTGGCTGGATCCAACCCGGAAATGCTGGCTGGATCCAACCCGGAATGCGAAACAGGGTCACCTTTTAAAAAGGAGCATTATTAAGAGGTATTTCTGTTGTGTATTTTTTAAACAACTCAAACTTTAAAGGATGTTTTTAATGTACCACAAGGGGGGGGGGAAGCCATCCCTCTGATTGTTTAATGGAAATGTGAGCTTATTAAAGAATGTGTGTGTGTGTGTGTGTATTCTTAGTTGTTATATAATTTTCAAATTAAAACACTTGTGAATGAGGAATGGGGCTAAGGATGTGGAAAACACCCTCAGCTCTGAGAAATTTTACCAGAACTCCCTCCCTCCCTGGTTTCTGTCAGGTTTCTGAGGAAAAACCCCCAACCTGCTCCAAATTTCTCTTTAGGCAAAATTTTAGCATCCAGTCTCTGATTTATAGCGGCAGGTGAAAGTTTATGCAGATCAACCTTTTTGTGCATAAGTTATACAGTGAAGGAAAACACAACTGTATTACTTATGCTCTAATAAAATAAGTAACTAACTGTGAGGAGGACAGAGGAGGCTCATTAATTTTATCTGTTTGCTTAAATTAGTCCATGCTCGCCCATAGGCATTTCTGGAGTTTAGTGGATCGGGTCAAGGTTTGTACATAATAATGCCATAATTGGCTGAGATCCACAGAAGGACCTCACCTGAAGGTCTTCATGGGGAGCAGGGGTTTGTAACAGATGAGATGTTCCCTCCAGTGTACAAACTCTAGTTTATGTAGGGCTTTATGCCTAATAAACCATGGGAACTTTCTGGCAGCCAGTGCAGGTGGTAAAGGATTGGCAGCCGTCATCTCGCCTCTAGCATTGCCATAGTTTGCACTGCTGTCGCTTCAGAGACACTTTCAAAGGCATTCCCATGTAGAACACAGGCCAATAGTATGTCCAAACCATGGCACAGCCACCTAATATGATGGGGGAGAAAAAAACATTACTGGGTCGGAGGGCAGTGAAGAGAAAGAGCTCAGAAGGAGCCTCAAGGGATCTGCAGTACCACAAAAGCTTGAAGAACAGCAGCAGCACCACCACCACCACCACAACCAGCCCACCATGGCAGGTAGACTTTGTAAGAGACTTTAAGAAGGCCTCAGAGAGACAGAGGCCCAGTCTGCATCTAGCATTCACTCTATTGTTTCACCAAACCCCCACTGGAACAGAAAAAGATGCTGCTCAAAACCACATTCAAATACCCCAGGCCAACGCCACAGTACTCACTACAGAGTCACCCCTGAACGGCCATAAAACAGCCATAAATCTATGCAGATGGCTACCATAAAACCGAGAGATCAAAGGAAGTGAAGTAGGGTTTAATTCAACAAAGAAGGATGGGGAATGAAAGCAGGATGCCCATATACGAACTCAAACTTAGCCAACACAATGGGGAGTTGCACCAAAAAATTGGTTAGAATCTCTCCACTTCTGCACTGTCATTTTTGTCACTCGTTTGTAGGGTTGCCAAGTCTGGGTTGGAAAATACCTGGAGACTTTGGGGGTGGAGCCAGGAGAGGGTGGGGTTTGGGGAGGGGAGGGGCCTCAGCATGGTACAATGCCATAGAGTCCACCCTTCAAAGCAGCCATTTTCTCCAGGGGAGCTGATCTCTCTCAGCTGGAGATCAGTTGTAAAAGCAGGGGATCCCCAGGCCCCACCTGGGGGCTGGCAGCCCTACTCGTTTGTCCCTTTTGCTTTGGGTCCCCCCCTTTTCCACATGTGTTTTGCTCCCTCTGGGACTACTAGAGAGAGCAAAACACATTTTTTTTGAGGGGGGGACCCTGAAGCAATAGGGACAATCTCACTGATGAGAGAAATGATGAACAGGCAGAAGATAAGCAAGCTCTTTTCACCTAAAACCTGTCTTGAAGAGAAACATTCCCCTCAGACCTCAGAGGAGAGGTCGGAAACACAGCACATCCTGCCTACACAGTGGCGAAGGAAGGAAGGCACACTCTGCCTCCCGCCCTGGGTCTTGTGTCAGTTTAGGTGGGGAAACTGTAAGTGAAACCTTGTTCTGAATTGGGATGGGATGGGAATATAATGTAGTATTGTTGTTGTTTTTAACGGAAAGCCAATTTAGCATTCCACTGCAAAATCTTGAGCAAGTTAGTAACAGTGGCTATGTGTTTCATGAGTGCTTGACCTTGCATGTACTTTTACATTAGTGAGGGTGGGGGGTCCTGGGGGTTGACTTCATATTTTGTATTACTTTGGATCTAAGCATCATTGTGTGTGGGGGGGTATCTGCCACTTAATCTTCTCTGGGTGGTAATATCTGCCCTCAGAAGAACTTTGTCTCTGAAAATGTTATCTTTCAGAAGTCAGCATTGTTCAGTAGTTGTTTAAAACGTCACTGAAGAATGTGTAAGTTTCTCTGTCTACCTGTACTGTAGATATTCATCTCTATGTACACTCTACCCTTATGGTCTGGATGATCAAGGATGCAAATTGAGTGTGGCCAAGCACAACATGCAATTGTATTTATTTATTTATTTCATTAGACTTATATCCCACTTGTCCCATGTTGTAGGCTCACGGCAAGTTAGAGACAGCTGCCTGAGTCTTCCCTGACCTTTCCCCAAACCTGAGCATCTGCCTTTGGTATATGTGGGGCACACAGTGAGGGCTTGAACATTCATCAAGTAATACGTAGGCATCACTTACTCATTGCCGGTCTAAGCACAGGGTGCTTGCTCTCAGGTACAGTTGCCAACTAAGCACTGGCTGTCGGCAGGAGGCTGGGGGGGGGGGCAGGGACATGCAAATTGGTGGTGCTCCAAGGTATGATGGCACTTCTCATGCGAACCCAGAAGTGACACCATTGTACTGGGGGGTGACACTCTAGGATCCCACTGAAACTCTGTAGCTTTACTGTAGAGTTTCCCACAATCTTCGAGTGTCACCCTGATGTGATGATGTCACTTCCGAGTTCATGCTGCGAGTGATGCTGTGCTTGTTGGAGCAACCACAATTTCCCTTGCATTTCTCCACCTCTGCCCTACCAACTGGGGATTGGGGGCTGTCTGCAGGAGGTCTCTGAGAGACCTGGCAACCCTAATCAGGTGTGTTTCTTCTCCTGTCTTGATCATCTATTATGTATGTAGTTGTAACGATACATGTACTTTGATTGAGCTTATAAATAGGGTTGCCAAATATTCTGCTATTACAGTTGATCTCCAGACAATTAAGATCAGTTCCCTTGGAGACAAGGGCTGCTTTGGAGAGTGGACTGTATGGCATTATACCCTATTGAGGTCCCTCCCCTCCATAGCCTCTGTCCTCCTTAGACTCCACTCCCCAAAATGTCCAGGTATTTTCCAACCCAGAGCTGGCAACCCATAAAGCAGAAGAGCATGTGTGGCCTCCGCTCCTGACTATCACACATTTGGGTGACTGTCTGGTCTACATATGAGCCTTCTTCCCAGTCTTTTGTCCAAGTAAAGTGTGTATGTGGCGACAGTGTATAGACATCTCATGCCTAGTATGTATGCATCTGTGTATGTATGTGGCTTATTGGTTTTATAGGTAGAGGTGTGTCTTTCCAGGATCTCAAGTGAGAATGCATGTGGCATGTTTGTAGTGGGTGGATGGGCACGTACAGGTCCATCTTGTGTTGTTCTCCAACTTCTTTCATTGTAGATTATCTTCTTCCAATCTTTTGTCTTTTAAAAGGTATGTCTTTTAAAAGGAGGAGAGAGGCCATGACTCAGTGGTAGAACATTTACTTGGCATGCGGAAGGTCCCAGGTTCAGTCCCTGGAATCTCCAGTTAACAGGATCTGGTAGTAGGTGCTGAGAAAAACCTCCACCAGGAGGCCGGGGGGAGCCACTGCCAGCCTGAGTGGACAATACTGACCTTGACAGACCAAGATTCTGACTCAGTAGATGGCAGTATCATGTGTTCAAAAGTGTCTTAATTTTACACTAATCACTACACCTGTTGATCTGTATCCTTGCGCGTTTTCAACATGTCACTGGAGTAGACGCTAAAGTTAAAAAAAAAATCAGTCACGAAAAATCACTTGGGTGAGTTATATAATTACGTTAAGGATAGACTTTTATACCATACCATAACAAAAACCTTTATATCAAAGGGCAACTTCTTTAATATCAGTAAATATTTCTTTGCCTTGAGAATGATCAGTGCTACCGCAAAGATTAAATCCCTCTGGGTAATTTACATGGAAACTAATGTGGTGTGTAATGTATTTTGTGGGTTTAAATAAAAACACACAAAACTTCTGTATGTTTGTAATAGCTGTGCCCAGGGCTCATTTCGTAGCAGAAGCTCCTTTGCATTTTAGGCCACACACCCCTAATGTAGCCAATCCTTCAAGAGCTTACAGAGCTCTTCTTACAGGGGCTACTGTAAGCTCTTGGAGAATTGGCTATATCAGGGGTGTGTGGCCTAATATGCAAAGGAGCTCCTGCTATGAAATGAGCCCTGGCTGTGCCTATGTTCCCATATATCTTGTATTTTTTTTGTTAATTCTTGTTTTAAACCATTCTACCTGATATATATGAATCTAGCATAAGGTCACCTCAGGCTATTGATCAGCTGTTTGTACATCTTGGAAAGCAGATTTATCCAGACTCCTCAGACATATTTCTTTTCTGACAACCATGAGTGTGACATAATGGGATCATCTTTTAGTCTGGTTAAATTAATTTTTTCAGGGCTTTTTGTTTGTTTGTTCTCAATAGTGTTTTTTTTCCCTTTACAGAAAATTAGTTGCCTAAGTCATTTTATCACACTCTGGTTTGCTCTGCTACTCAGCATGTGGATATTCATCCTTGTAAACAATCCTTCCTCACAATCTAGTTATGCCTGTATACTGAGGACTCCAATGTAGGCATAGAGTTCTCTTGAAACTGATGGCAAAACCCTTCCTTGGAGGACGTAGATCCACATGCACATTTTTGCACCTGCAGATCTCCTTCCCTTAAATGGACTGTGCTGCAGACTGTGCATGCAAGAGGCCTGTGTGCACATCCACATGTGCTTGGCACTGGGGCAGTCTCAGGGCTTTTTCCCACTCACATTGTGCCGGCGTTCTGCCTCCATTTGTCCCGGCGCTGGGTGTCAATTTCACACCCTTTGCTGCGGCGCGTGTGTTAATACGGGGCTTCGCGTCATTTTCTCCGCGCCTTCGGTAAACCTTTTTTTTAGGTTTACCGAAGGTGCGGAGAAAATGGTGCGAAGCCCCGTATTAACACACGCGCCGCAGCAAAGGGTGTGAAATTGACACCCAGCGCCGGGACAAATGGAGGCAGAACACCGGCACAATGTGAGTGGGAAAAAGCCCTCAGTGATTCTGAATGAAAGTAAAGGATGGGCTCCTCACGCCTCTTTTATTCTCACTGGACCTCCTCTGAACAAGAATAAAGTGCCCAGCTTTCACAATGCATGTCCCTTCAGAAAGGCACCACCGTTTCCCTTCTGACTATATTTCCCACCACTGTTCTCCATGACCCCCTCCAGCCACCCCCTCTCTTTCAAGGAAGCTTCTGAAATCCCAGCAATTGTTGCCATGTATTCTCCCCAGTCCAGAAGATGTTGGGCCTTTATTTTTTTAAAGACCAATTAAAAGCAGGGGATGCTGAAAACTTTGTAAAAAAAAAACATGATTGTCATTTGAACTGATCTGTTTGAAATACCCTTTTTTGTTATGTTTGATCACCTTGAAGATTTGCTGGGAAGGATTTTTGCCACAAGTTTGGCAGTAGCACAGTGGCAGCATTCAGCATGGCAGCTGGGTACCCTGATCATTTTTCTTGTTCAATACCCTGGTCATTCCTCCCTCACCTCTTCTTACCATGTTCCTCACAGCCAATTTTCCTTGCCTTGCCTTTCCCTTCCCCCTTCCTTCCTTCCCCCTTTCCCTCTTCCCTTCCCGCTTCCCTTTCTCCTTTCTCCTTCCCCCCGTCCCTTCCCTTCCCTTGCCTTCCCTTTTGAAGCTGTGCACCTCTGGGACTAAGGATATCTGAGCCAATTTCAGGAGTTGCAGTAATCCAAATGAATATACTGATAGTGCAGTGATAAGCAGAGTTACACCCTTCTGTCCATTGACTCCAATTGACTTAGAAGGGTCTAACTCTACTTAGGATGGTGCTGTTAGTATTAGTTTGGAGGAACTCAGTTGAAAGCATAGGGACATGAAAGGAAATTGACCAAGGCTTTCTGAGCTGAAGAGGTTCACCTATACCCTATCCCTTGGGGCAGAAAATAGTTTTGGCAAGGGGACAGCTGTCATAAAGCACTGTGAAGGCATGCAAGTCCAAAGTATTTTTGATTTGCTAGCCGTTCTGGTTAATGAACCTGGGTTAGTTAGCAGAGAGAGAGAGTGCTGATATCTGTAAGTCACTGTAAGAAGTAGGTGAAGACTTACAAGCACAATAAGCTTTTTGTTGGAAGCCACCCTGAGCCCTACTTGTAGGGAAGGGCGGCCTAGTAAATTCAAATAAATACATACATACATAAATATGTCCAATCAAGAACATACATAAATGGGACAAATCTAGAGAAATGGCTTGCCAAATGCTCACTTGTGTCAATCGTGACTTGCAGACAACTTGCAAACTGAACCATGTGGGTTCATCTCTGGGTAATAGCACTTTTCATAATGGGTGCAGGGCTCAGGCATGATGGAGGGGTACCTGGCTGCTTGCTCCTTATCGTTTGATGGTGCCTGCAGTTCCTTTGCATTAGCAGTGGGGGTATTTGTATCCCGAATCAATTACTTCTTCCAGCAAGATAGTTTCAGAGGTTAGCCTCCGCAGTAGAGCAACTAAATTTAAGCCCACTAGCACCTTAGTGATCTACAAGATTTTTGAGGAATAAGCTTTTGAGAGTCAAAGCTCACTTTGTCAGTACCTGGCCCCCGAAAGCTTATACCCCACAAATCTTGTTGCTCTCTAAGGTGCTACTGGACCCAAATCTAGTTTTTTTTCCCAGCGAGAGTTTCCTAGCACATGGGAATATACTGGTGGAAAGTGCTGCCAAGTCGCAGACGACTTATGGCGACCCTGTAGGGTTTTCAAGGCAAAAGACGTTCAGAGGTGCCATTGCTTGCTTCCACATCATGACACTCGTATTCCGTGGAGGTTTTCCATCTAAATATTCGCGATGGCTGACTCTGTTTAGCTTCTGAGATCTGACGAGATTGGGCTATCCTGGGCAACCTAGGTCAGGCCCAATGGGAATATGTGGTTGTCTAAATACAATATTGTTGCCCCACTCTTAGAATCATAGAATCACAGAGTTGGAAGGGCCATACAGACCCAACCCCCTGCTCAATGCAGGATCAGCCTAGAGCATCCCTGACAAGTGTTTGTCCAGGCGCTGCATAAAGACTGCCAGTGAGGGGGAGCTCACTACCTCCTTCGGCAGTTAATTCCACTGTTGAACAGCTCTTACTGTGAAAAAGTTTTTCCTAAGATCCAGTCAGTTTCTTCCCTCTTTCAATTTAACCAGTTATTGCCAGTCCTCTCCTCTGCTGTCAACAGGAACAACTCCCTGCCCTCCTCCAAGCGACAGCCCTTCAAATACTCCAAGAGAACAATCATGCCCCCTTCAACCTCCTCTACTAGAGGCTGACCATTCCCAAGTCCCTCAGCATTTCCTCCTAGGGCTTGGTCTCCAGGCCCCCAATCATCTTCATTGCTCTCCTCTGCATCTGCTCCATTCTGTCCACATCCTTTTTGAAATGAAGCCTCCAGATCTGCACACAATACTCCAGGTGCGGCCTGACCAATGCCATGTACAGCAGGACTATGGTATCATGTGATTTGGATGTTATGCCTCCGTCGATACACCCCAAGATCACATTAGCCTTTTTTTGCCGCTGTATCACACTGGCTGCTCATATTTAATTTATGGTCCACCCATACTCCAAGATCTTGCTCGCATTACCCAGAAGTGTATTCCCCATCCAGTATGTGTGTCCCTCATTTTTTGTTTCTCAGATGTAGAACTCGGCAGTTATCCTTGTTAAATTGCATCTTGTCAACATCCACCCACTTTTCCAGGGTGTTCAGATCTTCCTTCAAGGGGCTTATGATGCTGGTCATGCCCCCCACATCTTTATCCACACATTCACCTTGTAATCTAGCTTGAGCTTGAGAGGGTATGGCTAAACCAAGCTCGCCCAGCAAGAACTTCATGGTTGAGTGGGGATTTAAATTCAGGACTCTCCACTCCTAGTGAGCACTACATCTTACTGTATCCGATTAATAAAACCGTGCCATAGTTTTGCGCAAGGGAGTAGGTTTGCATTTTTGTTCTAACAAATAGGGTTCAGGTGCTAGCCAAAACTGAGTGTGGAGCAGGCTGAATGCAAGGGGACTGAATTGCCGTCACTTTATGTCAAAGCTGGAAATGAATTGCTTCCCTAGATGTGTTATCCCATTAGCTGCCCATTCTTATCACAACTGCAATGGCCCATAGAATCTTGTACCCTGCTCCTCTCTAGCCGGAGACCTCATTACATGCTTTCTCAATCTGATTTTTTTCACTTTATGTACTGAACCTTGATGCTCCCAGAGCCAATTTGTTCCTGTCTTATGATTTCTTGCTTCTTTTCCTTCTTCTTTTTTTACGCTCCCTCAGATTTATATAGGGCAATGTAAACAGGGTCTTGACAAGATAAAAATGTAATCTTTCCTAAACTTGAGTCAAATGGGCTTTGGCAAACACTGCTGTGTGTTGTGTTTCGCAAAGCTCCTCAGATCTGCAGGCAATACAGAAGAGGCAGGACAAATAGAAGTGGCAAGCCTCTATGTGGGATTACTTGGTTATCAATTATCAGATTTCTATAAGCACTGTATCTTGAAGATTCCCGTCTTCTTAAATGGGAATATTCAGAACCTAACTCATCGATCATATCTCTAATGGCAGAGGCCAAAGGAGAGAGTCTTGGTGATAATTTATTTTTAACTTGATCCCAAACACTTAGTATAACATTTACGATAGTGTTATCATTATTATAGTACTTCTTCCTGTTTTCTTTTCTCGCCCAGGGCCAATTCTTCAGACGCAGGGGCATCAAGTTTTTTAAATTCCCGGGGGGTGCGGGGGCTCTTGCGTGTGTGCGTGCAAAGCACGCATGCCCACTGGGACCATGCCCCTGCCATTGCCACCTCCCCCCCCCCCCCGCCTTACCACTCCTGTTTCCGTCCCTCCTTTCCTCCGTCCAGGGGCCAGCTGAGCATTTGCTTAGCTGGCCCCTGGACGGACAGAGGGAGGGACGGAGTGGCCAGGCCAGGGGATGGGGGGGAGAGAGAGAGAGACGGCGTCCCTAGAAAGGGCCCGGGGAGGTGCGGCGGAGGGCGCTCCATTTTCCCAGGGTGGGGGCTCAGTCCCCCCGGAAGATTTCGGGGGTGGCTCGAGCCCTCGAGCCCCCCCGTAGCTGACGCCTATGTTCAGATGTATCCTTACAAAGGATTGTTCTATGAAGGTTGGAGAGTTTTCAATAGTATTTGACAACCAATCTTTCAAGATATGAAAGTGCCCAATATTTCAGTATTTGAATATCTCCAAGTCAGAGGTTACCTCTGCAATTTTTTTTAAAAAAAACCCTGCTATCTTGAGACCTACAACAGAGTTGGAGGAATTACTTTTAGTTGATGGTAAAAAGTTTTACTTCAAGGATGTATTCTTGTTTATTGAAAAATTTACTCAAACCTGATCAAGATTTTTGCTGTAGGTGGCAAAAAGTGTAGGTAATATTCTTGATGATTCAGCATGGAAATTTATTTTTACTTGTGGCACTAATTTTACAGTTTGCCTCTCGTTTAGAGAAAACTGGTTGGAAATTATTTATAGATGGCATCTATTCCTTATAAGGCTGGCAAAGATTTATAAATTTGAATCCAGCAGATATTGGTTCTGTAAAAGAGACAAAGCAGATTTCTTTCACATGTTGTGGTCTTGCATTTGTGCCTCCAACTTTGGAAACAGGTGGTGCAATTACTATCAATAGGGTTGGGTATACAAATCCCTTATAAGCCCGAGACATTATTGCTGAATTATCTTCCTGATGTCCCCAGAAATCAGCAAATAGCCACTTTGCATATGATTACTACTGCTAGATTGGTCTTTGTCAGGTATTGGAAACAAAATAATACCCCTAATCTGCAAGAATGGTTACTTAAAGTAAAGGAAATTTATACTTTGGTGAAATTAGCAGCTTACCAAAATAATAGAGAAGTATATAGATTAGATAATTTATGGTCAAGTGCAATACAAAAAATAGAGCAGTTCATTGTATAATTATATTTAACAGAAATGGTGATAACTGCTGGAAGAGGATTTTCTATGTTCACAAGACAGGGCGGATCATGCTTTTACATGGCAATATATTTTATGTGTATTCTGTATCTCATTTTTGTATTTTTTAATCATAATAAGTTTTCATTAAAAAAAGAAGTAGCAAACCACTATATACATAAACTTAGTTACGAGTCCCCACAGTTAACAGCTTTGCCTGATATTTTACCAGATAACTGTACCTGATGTATGGTAGAAACTGCCTTACTGTTTGGATTATGCAGTGACCAAGTTTATGCCTGGTACAGTTGGACAAATGTCATTGCTTTCTATTCTGTACTCATCCTAGCCAGTTTGGTTGTAGTGGTTAAGTGTGCAGACTCTAATCTGAGAGAACCAGGTTTGATTCCCCACTCCTTCACTTGCACCTGGCTGGATGACCTTAGGCAAGCCATAGTTATTTCACAGCTGTTCTTGAAAGACCAGTTGTGGAAAGAGCTCTCTCAGCCCCCCCTACCTCACAGGCTGTCTGTTGTGAGGAGGGGAAGAGAAAGGAGTTTGTAAGCTGCTCTGAGACTCCGAGTGAAGGGCGGGGTATAAATCCAATTTCTTCTTCTTCTTCTTCTTCTTCTATAGTTAGGCTGCATCAGATTGTCTATTCTGCATCCTTCCAGTGTTCCACAACAAATTCCTGTGAACTTTGTTTGGATGCATGTGTGATGCACATTTCTAGGCATAATCTATTTATGTTATTTATTTGATTTTCCTTATTTTAGTTAGAATATTCCTATGTGTCCTGCTTGAGGTGGCTTACAGTTAAAAACTACAAGCAATATACAATATCCATCAACAGGAAGCATAGCAGACCATTAAAAAGCTGATAAGATAAAGACGTTTTAACCTAGCACATATATATATATATATATATATATATATATATATATATATATATATATATATATATATATGTATATATAGGGTGCCTAGTGCTTCTGTAATAACAATGTCTAAGGCTGCGATCATACGCCTAATAAGACCTGACTTATGCATGAATGCCAGGCAGATTTAAAGGGAGCAATCAGAAAGCAACATCTGGGAAGCATCCCGCAGCCATTGGCAACCCATTCTGCTCCACCGCAGAAGTGGAGTTAAAAGACACTGGGGAAAATCCAGTAGTAAATGGGTTGTGACAGGCCACAGAGAGACTTTCCCCTGTCTGTTCGCTCCAGTGTGCTTTCATGCCATCAGGATGGTCTGATCAGGCCATCCCGACTCTGTGCCGTTGTCCGCCCTCTTCTCAGTATGCACATCTTCTCAAACTCCATAGGGAGCCCTCAGTGCAGAGGTGCGATTCATCGATTCTTGTTTAAGCGCATGGGAAACAAACCGCAAAAAAAAAAAAAAGACTCACCCGCAGTCGTCTGATCACACACTGACATGCTATGCCTGCAGCTTCAAAGGGAGGTGTGATCTCACAACTGCGGGTCAAATTCCTCTGGAGGCAATAGCTTCGCTCCCCCCCTGCCCCCCCCCCCACACTTTATCTGGCATATATGAGACCACAAGTTAATTGCATTTCTAGGTATATGCCCCCAAAAGATTCTGGGCCTTTATCCACATGCCAGTGATCCCGCATTGTGCAGTGTTCAGTGTTGCAAATCCTGGGGCCTTCACAGTGGCAACGGAGGGTCCACATGGAAGGACTCATCCCCTTGAAGCTCATATTTCCCTTTATCGTATAAGTTGTGGTGGCCTGAAACGGATCCTTATCACATGCTTTGTATATATATACAATGGTATCATAGAGTTTTGGGGCGATTGCCAGAGCGTCGCCCTGGCAATGCCCCCAACGTGATGGCGTCACTTCCGGGTGACGTCATTACGTGGGGGAAGTCATCCAGGTGGGACGACTTCGGGGGTGGGGTGGATCGGGAACCCCTGTAGTGGGGGATCCCCCGCCCCCTGGGCTGACTTGGCAGCCCTACTCAAGACAGAGAGTCCTGCCCAAACCGCTCTCCTTAGGCCTTTTTGTTCTCTAAGTTCTTCTTTTGGTGAACCACTTCCCTTATGTCTTTCGCAGAGAAATGTTCCTTTTGCAACAGCTAACAAATGGCGTAAAAAAAGGTCTCTAGTACAACCATTACTTACTCCCAGAAAAGGGTTTCAGATAAATACTGCCAGACAGTTCGAAACAGGAAGGTATTGACCAACAGTAATTACTTCCTGACAGCTTTCGGGGGCTGTCTGTGAAATGAGGCGGTAGTTTCTGTCCCATTTCTGACACACCAAGTATCTTTTCCCAGTTCTGGGAAGGGGAATCATTTGTTTCCTCCCTCTGTGGAGGTTGTGAGACATGATTGAGATCTGAGGAATGAATAACCCGGGGTGGTCTTCCTTGACTGAGTGAAACATCCATTGGCTGAATATGTCATTGGAGGCCTTCTGCAGAGCACCTGCTGAGACTAAATTCATTCTGTGGATAAAGAGGATTTCACGCCATCTGGCATCTTTATGGGAGCCTGAACGAGGCCAGGAGTGGATGAACCACAAACCCGTCATGCATCCCTGTAGACCTGCATCCAGTCAACATTCTCAAGTTGATTACGACTGAAGAACAATGCTCCCTCTTAGCTGTGGAGTCTTGTAGCAAAAATTCTACTTTGTGAGCTACTGGCATTAAAGTTGTGAGGGAGCGATTTGGCTGCTGCATAAATTCGTTTGCTCTGGAGACAAAAAATGTGTGAGCTGGAGTCTAAAAAACGGTGAGCTAGCCCAGAGTAACTCAGCTTAGAGGGAACACAGTTGAAGAGATGTGCTCTTCTGTGCTTAGATGCAAATGGATTTAAAGATCTGATTTAAAAAAAATAAAAATTAAATAGTAACCACGGCAGCTTTTTTACCCCGAAGCAGACCAGACTTGTTGAGGTATAGTATCTGTCAATGGCAATTCTGTCAATTAATCAGTGTCATTTACTGAAATGGTTGGTGGTTCCATCTGCTGCACAATAAATATAGTGTAGGGAAACCTCTGAAGAATTATGTGAATTCCCAGCTGAAGCCCCATTTTCCTGATCAAGCAAAGGCTCCTTGAAAAAGACCCATTCTTTCTTTTACTTTGTTGGGAACTTTTCTCAGGATCCAGGATCCTCCCTCCTTTACAGCCAAGTTACATTCCTGATCTACCTCTTGGTTCTCTTCCCTCTTTCCAACTGGGGGGGGGAGTGTGAATATTTTGTGTCTGAGCTCTACTGCTTGTTAGACAACGTGATAGCCTGCTTTGCGGGGAAGGTGGAGTTCAAGTGTGATAATAGATGAATGAATGAATGAATGAATGAATGAATAGAATTTTCTCTCAGAGTGCTTTTTTGACTGGCTCCAAACCACACACATTTGTATAGGTGCTGAAGGCCCTGTCTTCTGCAACATCACGTGGATGTTTGCCTCCAGCTTTCTTTGGATTGTTTCCTCCTCAAGTGCTTGACCCCCCCCCCCCCCGCCTTAGCACTCGCATCCCCACTTGGGCCTTCAAGCGATATCAGTAGCCCACTTGCTTTCCGCTAGTCTTGGTCTCTGACCTCTTATCTCCCCTTCTGAGTGGACTTGGTGGCATTATAATCTTTTGATGGGCATCTTGTTTTGAGTACTCCTATTAAATACTTTCTGTTATTTTGCTAGGTAGAGGTCTGCTAATTTCCCAGCCCAGATATTTGTACTGTTCCTCTTCAGAAACTTTATTTCTGGTTTCACCCTATCAGGCATTGGCGTTCCTTCCAAGGTTGAAGTGACATCTCAGCACTTAGTCATAGATCCCTTAATATTGTTATGTAGAACATTATCTAGATCTGATGGCATCTCTAAGGTGGACTCAGGGCCTAGGCAAGCAGCTCCCTTCATATATGACTGAGAAGAAGGAGAATGAAGGTTCTCTTCCTCACAGTCAAACTAATGTAAGCCAGTTTGGTGGAGTGTTTAAGTGAGTGGACTCTAACCTGGGAGAACCAGGTTTGATTCCCCACTCCTCCGCTTGTAGCTGCTGGATGACCTTGGACAAGCCATAGTTCTGACAGAGCTGTTCTTGAACGAGCAGTTCTCGAAAAGAGCTCTCTCAGCCCCACCTACCTCACAGGGTATCTGTTGTGGGGAGGGGAAGGGAAAGGAGTTTGTAAGCCGTTCTGAGACTGCAAGTGAAGGGCTGGGTATAAATCCAACCTCCTCCTCCTCCTCCTCTTCTTCTTCTTCTGTTTCTTCTTCTTCTTCTTCTTCTTCTTCTTGCATTTGCTCTCACATTGGAAAATGGGCCACAATCACACTGACTTGTTTCTGCTAATGCCTCTTGACCATCCATAATCCCATTGGTTTCCAAGTACACATGTTTACATTCAGGATATCTGTGGCTGTCTAATTATATTCACTTACTGGAGAAGAAGACCCAACATGAGATGGAGTGAATCCGTCAAGGAAGACACAACGCTCAGTTTGCAAGACCGAAGCAAGGCTGTTAATAATAGGGCACTTTGGAGGTTACATTAATATATAGGGTTGCCATAAGTTGAAGGTGACTTGACAGCACTTAACACACACACACACACACACACCTTTGAGTCCCATTGCTGGATTAGGTAAGACAAACTAAGCAGGCAGGAAAAAAACAACAACACCCAGATCAAAAAGAACTTTGAGGGACACCACATTCTGCTGGTAATGATTCTCCCAGGCAATCACTGATGCACGCTCCTGCAACAAGATGGGAACTCCTAATTTATTGTTTGCAAATTGAAACAAAAGAATGAGTGCCTCCCAGATGTTTTGGAGGTTTTGGTGATTTATTGGTTGAAAATAGATTAGCAGGAATCAGCCTTAAATCTTCATCAGTGTCATTTTTAATGTGGGCTTAAAAGGCAATTCTTCATTAGGAGATTACAAAGGAGGAGAGGCTCTTCAGTCACGCTGCACAAGAAATGAATCCCGCTGGTGGTACTCAGGCTGCTGTCGAGATTAATCTGTAAATAATTCCCACTTTGATCTTTCAAATGCTACCGTAGGCCTCTGTTGCGGCTGTTCTGATGGGTTTTTTAAAAAAATTGATGTGTGTTTTTTAATTTCCTTGCGTGCATAGAACCATATTTAATTTGGGCTGAAAGGGGGACGATGCCCATCTTCCCCACAAACTGATGATTTAACTAATGATTTAAAAAAAAAAATTCTAGCACTAAGCCAAGGAGAAGAGGCATTATAATTGGGAAGTCTCGAGTTGACGTTCACAGTTTTCAGGGAAACAGATGTTTGCTTAAAGATGTTGGAAGGAGGGGAAAAGTCGGCTTCTCAACTGGCAACATGAACCTTTAAGACTTGGCTTTCCTCTCAATACCGTAGGCTGAATTTCCAACCGATTGTACGGCGTGCACTTCGTATTTCACAAACTACAGCTGGGATGGTGGCATAAGGGACAAACAGTGGGTAGGAATGAGAGGATCTTGTCACTTTTTGAAGTTTGCAGACTTCGTTTAGAAATGGGGCTTCAGTCTGATGCCTGTTAGAAATGTTTCATAAGGGAGTAAAAAACAAAACACAACGTCCTGGGTTATTCCCACAGATCACTTCAGCTAGCATTGGTGCTTTCCTCTGGGGCAGTGAGCCTCCCCTGAAATCAGAGCTTGGCTCCAAGGGATTAACCCCCCTGATCCATCTGTACATGTGTGTGCTCAGATAACTGGTGATAGATGCTCACTGGAGGGGGAGGAATGGGGGGAAGGAATTAAGCCCATTTTGCTTCCCTTTCAGAACATCTGGTCAATAGTGTCTTCAGTTTTGTTGGAAGCTTGTCTACCTAGGGTACAGTTGCCATGTTACCTGCTGTGGCAAGTAGGGTTGCCAAGTCTGAGTTGGGAAATACCTGGCGACTTTGGGGGTGGAGCCAGGAGAAGGCGGGGTTTGGGGAGGGGAGGGGCTTCAGCATGGTGCAATGCCATAGAGTCCACCCTTCAAAGCAGCCATTTTCTCCAGGGGAGCTGATCTCTGTCAGCTGGAGATCAGTTGTAAAAGCGGGAGATCCCCAGGCCCCACCTGGAGGCTGGCAACCCTAGTGGCAAGCTACCTCTGGCCACCGAGGTCCTGCTGCTGCTCAGTGTAGCAGTGGAAGCAAAATGGAGGGCAGCATCACATGACACTCTAGGTAGTTCCCAAATATCTATCGTAAAAACCATAGAAGTTCAGAGACTTTTAAGAGCATCGCATGATACTGATTTCCACAGTCCTGCCTCCCACCCCAGTGCTCCCAGGGGTAGCCAGCCCTTGGCTAGTCACCTTAGCCTAGGGGCATGGATGTATTTACAGTTTGTTCAGCCTACCTAACCAAGGTTTAGCTTTCTAGAAAATATAAAGATTTACCAATTTAAAGCTCAAAGCTATAAAAATGTGGATATTTTTAAAAAATGTAGTATGGAGCACCTTTTGTGATGCTAATTGCAACTATGGCATTAATGTGCGTGTGTGTGTGTATTTACATGTTACTTTTTGTTTCAAACTTTTCAGGTAATTTGAGTGACCTCTTTGCAGTATACCATGTCCTCTCTCCTTGTGGGCTGTGATAGCCACCACTTGCCATGCTGCAGCCTCAGGATGCGTGAACTATGTCTGCATGTATCTCAAGGATATCCCCCATGTCTGCTTGTCTGACTGTCTAATACAAAAGTACTTGGGCCATTGGCAGCAAACTATGTCGAGGTCCTGCAGAACTTTAGTTTGCTCTCATTATGCTTAAAAGTGTATTTGATTTACTCTTAAATAGCGTCTTCAATTCTATTATTTGATTTGTAGATTTGTAAAGTGTTTTGAGAGATGTATCTCCCCATTTTTACTCTTTTCATCTAACTAAACTCAGATGGAGCAAAAAGAAAGCTTAAAAAAATCTTTTAACTCCCCCCCACACACTGCTGTCATTTCTAGCCTATGCAAATCAACTGCTGCAGTGCAAAATGACTCCTTTTACAGCAGCCATTACTGTGAACAGAATTTGGCCCGTGCTTCGTCTCAAGTGATATTGTCAAATGTTCCAGAGAAGATGCAATCTTTTCACTATTGAATATTTGTCTTTCTTTTGAGAATGACTTTTTTCCCATTCATATGTTTCCAATTGACATTCAGGGTTTGGAAGACTAGCAATATTAAAACTAATGACTTAATGTAAAAGATGAAAGGACAATAGCTAAAAATCAAAACACAAGACAGGCTGGATTTTAAAGCACAGAATACAGTATTGTGTATGCTCATGTGCAATTCAAGTGGTTTAAGAAATTTCTGTTAAGAAAAGGCTAGAGACAAATGGATCCTAAAAATAGAGGAAGACAGAAGAATCGTTATTGCAAAACGCTTTGATGTTCAAAGATCATCCACCTAAAAGTAATGGTTCTTTTTATTTAAATCCAGCCCAAGTGTAACAAGCTAGAACATAGAATGTTGAAGCATAATTATGGCATTATAGCATAATAATCCAAGTGATGCATCTCGCTCTGCTAACAAGAGCAGAAAAGGGATATCTGTGGGCTGGTTCACATGCTGATCTGGCCGAGGGTCAGGGGACCCCTACGAATGGGGAGTCAGAGATCATCTGTGAGGGGAGAAATCTATTAAAATCAACCCCTTTTATGTCAGCAAAAATCCTCTGTGGGATCCAACACATAGTGTTGGAGGGCTTTTCAATACTGATATTCCACAGTGGTTAGCACTGCAATTCCATGGAGAGTTACTCCAGTCTAAGCCCACTGAAGTCAATGGACTTAGCTTGGAGTCGCTCTGCATAGGATTGCACTGTATATTAGTTAGACTCCAGGGTACTATTTTCAGTAGTGCTGTTTCACGCTGGGCAAGTCATCGCAAGACTTCTCCATGAGTTATGATTCAGCCAACTGCCTCTTTTGTGAGAAACTTAAGGGTCCTGGAAGGGTTCAGTACTACTGGGGGCAGGCGGGCAGTGAAGTGCTTTGCATTCTTGTGAGCTCAACATATTCCTGTATCATCATCCTAATAACTGGAAAAGCATGCCCAACCGTTAGGTGATAATGTTTTTGACATACAATAAGGCTCTGCCAGCTGTTCTCAAGATTTGATATTCATCTCAAAAGTAGCACATGCTATGCATCCGAACAAATAACTGGAAAAGTCCTCAACTGCCTAAGTATCTATGTGGTCTGAGAACAGCATGATCCACTTTTGTTCCTCTAGTTTCTGTCTCTTCTTGACACTGTTTTCTTCTCCTTTTGCAGCTCTTAACTGCATTTGCCACATTATTGGACCTGTTCACGTGTTACAGTGAATGCATGTACAATCCATGTATGGTGTACACTTGATTGTTCTTTATAAGTGCATTGAATAATTCTCAAGTAACATTCCACACATGTACAGGTGAACATGTGATTGAAACCCCACATTTGTCCAGGTACAGGTCCCTGGTATCATTTATAAAGTGAATGCATGTTGGCTCTTTCTTACAAACAGGTGTATGCATGTACATGCAGGATCTATACAAGTTCATTTAACTTGGGCCAGGCTTCTGTTGAATTTGCCTGGATATTTGCTTCTTACTTACTGTTTTCACAACCAGAGTCATTAACAGCAAACCTTTGTCCCCCAAAAGGAGAGCCTGAAAGTTACTACTGTGGAAATTATTGTGTAGCTTGACAACAGCTGCCAGAAATTTCACCATGCACAAAGTAGTTTGTTTTATCTATGAGTAGCCAGGATGATTTCACTTAAGAGTCAAAGTCCTGATTAAATAATGGGGAGATCAGTTCAGCTCTTAGATCTGGGAATTTGGTGCAATCAAATATATATATATGATTCACAGAATCAATGTTGTTACCACGATTACAGAGTCTATCTGCGTATGGAATTCCATTAAGTCTTCCTAACATCTCTGCTGAAGGTAGGGCATTCAGGCATGCAAGCATGAATGCCTTTCTCGACTTTGGAAGAGTTAGCTCAGATAGATAGTTTTGTTGGAGGGAGATCCCTACTGAAAAGGATGAACACACTCTGCGGCAGAGACATAGAGTTTTTAACTTCCCGGGGGGGGGGGGGGGACTGTTGCACATGTGCACACATGAAGCGTGCGTGTGCACTGACACTATGTCCCCACTGCCACAAGAGCCTCTCCCCCAGCCCACCTGCCCAGCCGACTGGCTCCCCTCCCCTGAACCCACTTGCACTCTCCCTCCCTCCCTCCCTCCTCCCTCCCTCCTGGGGCCATCCGGGGACTGCCCAGCATGATGATGTCACCCGGAAGTGATGTCATCATGCTGGGCACACTGCTGGGGTGATGCTCTGGCAATCGCCCCAAAACTCTATGGTGCCATAGAGTTTTGGGGCGATTGCTAGAACGTCACTCCGGCAACGTGCCTGGTGTGATGGAGTCACTTCCAGGTGACGTCATCACACTGGGCAGTCCCCGGATGGCCCCAGGAGGGAGGGAGGAGGAAGGGAGAGAGCGAGTGGGTTCAGGGGAGGGGAGCCAGCTGGCCAGGCGGTTGGGCGGGAGGCTCTTGTGGCAGTGGCGGTGGGCGGGCGGGCCTAGCAAGGAAGGCGGGGAGGCACAGCGGTGGCGGGCGGTGGCTGACAGGCAGGGGGCAGGTGCCCCATTTCACCAGGGGGGCTCAGTCCTCCCTGGGAAACTTCAGGGGTTGCCTGAGCCTCCGAGCCCCCCCCCCCCCATAGTTGACGCCTATGCTCTGCGAGCTGTAATCAACATACTCTCGTAATCAAATTCCCTCAGACTGTCTTCTAGTGAGCTTGAATAATTCTTGTCTACTCATTGTCTCTATCACACCATGGGCAATGCCCAGACATGCCAGTCTATGATCTAGTAGTCTGTCCCAATCACTTGTATGATGGTCCAACATAACTAGTCCAAGGAGACTTGAATTTGACTGGATGTAGCGATCCAAGCGTCTTTGATAATATCAGGCATATTATGGTGATAGTGCTCTCACGTGGAAAGCCCAGGCTAAACTGATCTTATCAGATCTAAGAAGCTAAGCATGGATGGCCCTGGTGCTCAGATGGGGGGACCACCAAGGAAGTCCAGGCTTGCTACTCAGAAGCAAGCAATGGCAAACCACCTCTGATCGTCTCTTGCCTTGAAAAACCTATGAGGTCACTATAAGTTGACTGTCACCTGATGGTGCTTTCTACCATCTACGCTGACAACAGCTAAATCATACAAGGTGCCACAACTGATAGCAATGCAGAGACAGTGTTGGCAAATAAAAAAGGGTTGCAAAGGGAGAGAAGAAAATAGCAGTGAGAAGAACGGTATTGAAACAACCAGGCCAGTGGTGTGTTTGCACTAACTGTGGGAAACCACCCAAAACAGAGATTACGTTGACTGTCACCGAATGACAGCATGAGAGAGACAGTGCCAGCTGAGCCTCAGTACAATTCACTGAGATTGCAAGACTGGGCCTTGTGTCCTTCTCCCTGGGTGGATTTTAGCCTCTCTGAGCCCAGTTTTCTTTAAGCCCAAGCTGGTGTCTTGTATAGGGTTGCCAAGTCCGGGTTGGAAAATACCTGGGGACTTTGGGGGTGTAGCCAGGAGAAGGCGGGGTTTGGGGAGGGGAGAGGCCTCAGCATGGTCCAAGGCCATAGAGTCCCCCCTTCAAAGCAGCCATTTTCTCCAGGGGAGCTGATCTCTGTCAGCTGGAGATCAGTTGTAAAAGCGGGAGATCCCCAGGCCCCACCTGGAGGCTGGCAACCCTAGTCTTGTAGTTTGTGGACATTGGCCCAATGGTGATGCTTGTGTGATCCTTTATTGCTGCTGTGGGTATCAAATGAATTCCCCCTGTACAGGCTTCATGGCACTGAAGTGTCAATGTGGGGTTATCTTTGTTTCTGCAATGTTCTTCACTTTCAGGCTCTTTATTACCTCCTCTCCATTAAATATATCCATCAGGTTTGCCCCTGTGACTATCATAAGTGCTTGTGGAGATTAACCACCACTTGAGCCGGATTGTACAATCCCACAGGGATGCCAAGAATTTGAGTCTAGCCCTGAACAAAACCCTGCTGGTTTGTAAGGAACAAATGTCACATGGTGGCCACTTTGCAACTGCTCCCACGGGCAGGTTCCTGGACACCAGAGGTTCCCCAACCTTTTTGCGCCTGCAGGTGCCTTTGAAATTCTGACACAGCATGGTGGATGCAGCCACAAAATGTCTGCCACAGCTTGCCTGTGATCGCACAGTGAAGACTGTTGCGCAACAGTGGCAGCTGCCGCCAAAGCAATGTGTGTTTGTTTTTTTAAAAAAAACTGCACAGGAAATCAAATCTCCAGTGAACAGGAAGAAGCCTTGATGGGCAAAAGCCCTACCTGGCCCTGCTCACTATCTAAAAACACTTGGCAGCCGCCAGGAAAGATGTTGGTGGGTGCCATGGTTTCCATGGACACCACCACGCTGGGGACCCCTGCAGTCCATGCTCTTTGAGCCCAGTGCCCTGTCACAGGAAGTGTTGCATCCAAGACAGAGGCCAAAGCATTTCTCTGTGTAGCTATTCAGTGCAATGCAAGCTTGGCATAATCCAGGCCTCTGTCCAGCAAAAACACCATGTTAGCATGGCTCCTCTCTGGTCTATCGCTCAATTATACACCCAAGCCATCTGGCATCAAGCGATGTTCCAATCAGGGGGCAAGCTCTCTGGAACCCTCTAGAAGATTGCGACGTTGCTCCTGCTTCCCCTTCCCTTCCCATGGACCAGGAGCATAGACTTTCCATTTCCTCCGGGGGGCTGGGGCTGGGCCAGAGGCATTGCTATACTAGGACCTTAAAAGAACTGGGGCCCAGTGGCATCATAGGGAGGAGCCAGTGGCATCACAGGCCATTGTCACTATCTATGGAGATAGAGCCATGTGGGATTTGGGGAGGGACTCTCCAGATATTTAGGGGGGGCTTGGAATACCTGGGAGCCCCCCCCAGCAATGCCCCTGGGCTGGGCTAAGCCCAGGAAAAAGGTGGAAGTTGGCCAGTGGTTATAGTTGTATCCATAGGCATCAACTTCAGGGGGGCTGAGGAGCTGGAACCCACCCACTCCCGAACTTTTCCAGGAAGTGCTGAGCCTCCCCTGGAGACAATGGCCTGTGATGTCTCTGGCCCAGCCCCAGCCCCCCCCCCCCCCCGGGAAATTGGAAAGTCTACGTCCTTGGTGGTATCTCAGCAGTCTCCTGCTGTGTCCTGTTTTTGAAATTCACTTTCAGAATAGTCACTTTAAGATTAAGAGAGTATTGTCAAATCAGGGTTGCTTCATTTGATTGTGTTGCAGCAGAATAGAGGCTGGTAATATTGACGCTGTATGTAAAGCAGACGGCAGATGCCTGTTGCCCTCATAACCCTGTGATCGTTCTGACTGAGATTGCCATTGGGAAGAACTTTCAAAATGCCAGCTTTAGTGTAATAAGTTGTTTCTTTTAAAAACAAAACAATTTTCACTTCTTGCAGAGGGACAAAGGTGTCCCAGTGAGAGGGCCCTTAGAAACGGTGTTTGTCGAAAAATGGCTGCAGCTATCTTTTAATTCAAAAGGATACAGAGTTTGGGTGAATTTAGACACAATTATCCCCTCCCCCCCCCCCCGCGCTTTCAGAGGCTAGTGAAGGGAAGAAAATTAGCTGCAAGCAGCACATCCGGAGGAGCTGAGCGGAAGAAAAAGATAATAAGCAGTTTTGTGGCATTTAATTTACTGGTAGTAGATTTGTAGCAGAGGAAAACTAGCAACTGGCCAGTGGACAAGGGAGTCTTAATTCCCTTTTATATTTGAAGCTTGACAGTCTTATTTCACAACAATCACAAGTTGCATTGCAGAAACCTGAGAGGAGAAAATAAACCTTATTAGAAGAACTGTGGACCGGGATACCTTTGAGAGCTTAGGGGATGGGTGATTGGCATATCCAATCAGGTGTCCACAAAGCTACCGGAATCGATCATTGATTGCACACAGAAGAGGAGTGAAAACATTTGAGTGCTTCTGCCATACTTTCAGTTAAATACATGATTTTGGTTGTTGTTCAGTCGCACAGTCGAGTCCGACTCTTTGTGACCCCATTAACCACATCACGCCAGGCCCTCCTGTCCTCCGAAGTTTTCTTAATTTCATGTTTGTTGCATCGATAACACTGTCTAGCCATCTCATCCTTTGCCGTCCCTTTCTTCTTTTACCTTCAATCTTTCCCAGCTAGGGCTGCCAAGTCATACTCATGGACTGGCGGGGGGGAGTCCTTCGCCGTCCGGGAGCCACCCGGGAGCCTCCCTGGTGCGCACGCGAAGCGCGTGCACCCGGTGACGTCACCCGGAAATGACGTCACCATGTTGGAGATGTTGCCAGAGCGTCGCCCTGGCAACGTCTCCAACGTGGTGACGTCACTACGCTGGGGAAGTCGTCCAGCCTGGACGACTTCGGGTGTGGGGTTCCCCCCGCCGGCTGAATGCCAGCCGGCGGATCGGGAACCCCTATAGCGGGGGATCCCCCGCCCCCCGGGCTGACTTGGCAGCCCTATTCCCAGCATCAGGGTCTTCTCCAGTGAGCGCTCCTTTCTCACTTGGTGGCCAAAGTATTTGAGCTTCAGCTTCCGTATCTGTCCTTCCAGGGAACAGTCAGGGTTGATTTCTTTTAGGACTGACTGATCTGACCTCCTTGCAGTCCAAGGGACTCTCAAGAGTCTTCTCCAGCACCGTAATTCAAATGCATCTATTCTTCAGTGCTCGGCCTTCCTTATGCTCCAACTCTCACAGCCATAAATTACTTGGACACAATTCAAATAACTGTTTCCCCCTTCAAAAAGTGGGGAAGGATCATGTGTGTGTGGATATCTTGCAACAGAAATTGTTGGTGTTGGATAGGCAGGCCATCATTTTTGCACACCATGTATCTAATTCCCACGGTGGCCCTCTCAAGCAGATCAGAAACTCCACAAGGAGGCAGCCAGCCAGTGATAGTACACATTCCTATAAATTTTGGGTAAATTTTCTGGTTTGCAGAAAAAAATATTATTAAAAAATAGGGGATTAATCTCCTTATAGTAAGTGTGGAGGATTAGGGGAGGTGGAATGCACAATGGTGAAGGTGGGCGAGGGTGGGAAGCATGAGACCTGGGAAGGGGGCAGAATTTGACTGGGATGGTTGGGGAGACTGGTCAGTGACTTCCCCTCCTCTGTGACTCCCCACAAGTCTCACATTTGTTGCCACCCTAATACAAAACACCTGGACCTGTTTAAGCCTGTGAGAGGCTCCAGAGATTGAATGCTTCCTTTTCCCTACACCAGTCTGTGACATTTTCCTCTTCCATTGTTGGGTGGTTGTTGTTTTTTTTTAAGTACCCTATATAAGCAGGGAAATGCAAGCTAGCAACAGAGACAAGAGGAGTAAGACACAAGTCACAAGTGGACACAAGAGGGTAGTCAGATAGCCAGTCAAGGATGAAGCTGAGCTGTTTCCCAGGCAAACATCTAGGCTTGAACCTGAAGCCTTTATAACTGGGCCTAATCAGGAAAAGCCAGTGGGTTGCCTGGGAGTTGAACCTTGTTGATATCCCTGTAGTTAACCATAAGGGTCCCAACATACAGACAAGGTTCCTGGTTCAAGTCTTGACTGATCCTGACATTGCATAACCCTTCATGTTTCCTCATATATCCAGAAAGGAACAGAAGTTAGCACATAATCACCCATACTTGGAGCAGCAGTGCCTCATAAGGAGCTGCCTAGGATTAGTTTACATAGTTGTCCTATGACAGGTGCCCATCACACAACCAGTCATAGAACAAAAGAAAAAAAACCCACAGCGAGCTATAAAATCAAAAGTCCTTTCTCCATGCAGTCCAGTTGTGGAGATATACTGGTCAGAATCCAAGGGTTGTTTCTCGTCATCAGGAAGATGAACAATTCTTACCAGTGTTTCCCTCTTCTGCTGCAGATCTCCTCTTGCTCCCTTGCTGTTCCTGAGGATCTGCTGTCCCACAGGGGCAGTAGTTGGGGGCTTTGAGAGGAGGCAGAGGGGGGAAACTACCTTCTTGTTGGTGGAGGACAGCAGAATAACATTTTCTGTTGACAGAAGATGACCTTTGGACCCTATCCATCATGTGTACTACTGGCAATAGACATATTGAGAGTATGTTTGGGAGCCACCACAATCCTTGGGCAAGGAACATCTGTGCTACCTGATCACATGATAACATTCCTCCATGCAATTCTGTACATAGAGATAAGACTAGAGAAAGCTGCTTTTTGGCTGTGTGAGATCCCAAATCAAAACACAATCCACATAATATCTTCTGAAAGAGGTGGTGGAGGAGAAGAGATGTTTCAGGCCATGATTTTCACACCACCATCTCCCTGCTTAATAGATAGCCATTTGTGCCTTTGATATCAGGCTGTACGCTAGTTCTGCTGAGCAACGGGGAAAAATGAAATTGCAACGGTCAGGAGCCTTCCTTTCATCCCTGGCTCCAAGTGAGATTCAAAGATTTTGGTTGTGTGGCTAGCCTTGAAAAGGGTAACCACAAAGGACGACTGCTGTGTAGTCTCCAGAGATAATGCTTGACAATTTGATGTCTAAGGCAGAAGATAAAAACAGTACCGCTAGTGATGATAAATAAATAAATAAAGTGATAATTGACTATTGCCCCCAAGTCTTCCACTTGAGGCATGCCTCACCTGGCAATCTGTCTTCATGATGCGGATTTCATTTTGCTTGTTCTGATTTTGAGGCTGAGGGAAGGAAGGCATGGTATAGCCTCATCCCATCAGATCTTGGAAGCGAGGCAGGGTTAGTACTTGGAAGGGAAACCACCAAGGAAGACTGTACAGGGGATGGCAGTGGCAAACCACTTCTGTACCTCACTCGCCTTGAAAGCCCCTTGCTGGAGTCACCATAAGTCGGTGGAAACTTGATGACACTTCACACACACACACATTTTGAGGCTGGCAGTATACACACCTATTGGCTGTGCCATGCATCATAGGAATATATTATGGGACGCAGTTTATGCCAAAATATTTTCCTACGAGAATTCCAAAGCCTGCTGAGTGTTTTCTGTTTGCATTTTCCTCTAAGGCTGAACTGAAGTTTTTGTGATGCATTGAAAGTTGTTGACTTACTGAGTCTGGACCATTTGGTAGGAATTGGTGGCTTGGAAATGATCGCCTTGAGTAACTCAGCAGTGCTTTTTAAGTCCATAGTCAACATGGCATGGGACACAATTAATGCTCACATGGGGAACTCTTCAAAGAGGAAAATAGAATTCAGTAACACCAAATTGCTAAGGAAAGGGATGGGATTGATTCATAATAGACAGGTATATGGATGACTATTAGTAATGGTAGTTAAATAGAGGCTCCATGTACAGAGGCCCCAAATTCTGAGAATGAAGAAAACAGTATGGGCATCATCTTCATGCTCTTTTTGTCAGAAAAGTTGCCTGGGTGGCTGTTGTGAGAAGCAAAATGGTGGGAAAGCCTGGATCCTGGCATCATACACCAATGCAATTCTTCTCATTCTGAATACATATCAGAATTAGAGATGACCATGAACCGGGAAAATGCAGTTCAGTTCATGGTTCATGGCTGAACCATGAACCAAACCACAAACCAAACCAAGAGGCTTGTTCTCAAACCCAACTGGTTCGTGGTTCATGGCCCTGCAAACCTTGTTGAATTGGACTGCAGTCCCATTAAACATGATTTGCAGAAAGCCCAAAAAACAGCTGATTGGTGGGGAGTAGCTTGCTCCTCCTGGCACAGATGTTTCAGGCTGTCTTCTGCAATCCCTTTAAACTTTAAAGGGCCTGCAGAAAGCCCAAGAAACAGCTGTGTGGCAGGGAGGTGCTGTTTCTCAGGCTATCTTCTGAAATCTCTTTAAAGTTTAAAGGAATTGCACAAGACAGCCCAAAACAGCTGAGCTCTGAGGAGTACCTCCCCGCCTCTCAGCTGTTTTTGCTGCTTTCATGGGGAACAGAAAGCAGGGGTTTAAAGGGTCTCAGAGTCCCTTTAAACCACTGATTTCTTTTCCATCCATGAACCACTATGAACCTCACAGACTGCTCTAAAATTCCATGGAAGTTCATGATGGTAGACCTATCATGAACTTCTGTTAGTGAACCATGAACAGGGCAAAATTTGTGATGAATTTCGCTTTGTGGTTCGGTTTGTGCTCATACCTAATAAGAATGAATACCAGAATCCCTGTAGTACTTCTAGGATTTCAATAGCATAGAATACAGAGTTGGAAGGGGCCATACAGGCCATTTAATCCAACCCCCTACTCAATGCAGGATTGGCCTAAAACATTTCTAACAAGTGTTCATTCAGTTCATTGAAGACTGCCAGTGAGGGGAAGCTCACCACCTCTTTAGGCAGCCGATTCTGCTGCTAAACTACTCTTACTGTGATAAATAAATATTCTTAATATCTATCCAGTGCCTTTCCTTCTGTAATTTAAACAAATTATTTAAGCAAGTATTTATTGAATGTTCACACAAACAGAAAGGATTGGGGTTTGCAAATCTGGTATTGACCTAATCTTTTAATGAATACAGGCTGCTCTTAAGGTAGCCGTTTTATAGTAATTAGAAATTTCTCTATGCAATTTGTTGCCAAATGTTCCCTTCTGTTACAAATCATACCAGGGTGTTTTGTTTTGTTTTGGTAGACATGATGATGAGAAGAAGGAATAGAAACAGAAATTTGGGGAGGAACTTGCCAGTTAAATTGACCTTGATGTGAACTGTATTTGCATGAAGGGGGGCATTAAGCATTGGGATCTGCTTACCTGGTGAGGATCTGACAAGTTCCTCAATCTTAGCCTTTTGATTCTTCAATTTAAGGCTTTCGATCCTTCCTCTTCCAAACTTTCTTTTATTTTTCCGTTACATTTGCAAAGATTGGCTATGGAGAAACGTAATAGCATTATAAATATCTGTACAGACAGGTGTGTGAAAAGAGAGGGCAGTAGTTCAAGGAGGTGAACTGAGAAATAAATGCAAACTGACACAGGAGTGCAGTGTTCTATTGTGAATATTTAATGCAAAGGCATTTCCAGGGTACAAGTGAGTGCTGGCGCTTGGAGATGGTGTTTAATTTGGAGGCTGGAAAAAATCAGAAAGATTTCGGTGATCTTCTGTACTCCCCCCCTCCCTTTGAAAACTGTGTATTTTTACTTTACTTTGAGGGATGAAGAGGACAAACACCTCATCCATACCTTTTAAGAATCTTCTTTTTGCCTTACCCCATCGTAACTTTCTGCCTTAATTCCTATTGCATCTCTGCCTCTGATCATCACAGTATCCAGTGATATGTGGGAACAGCCAGATTGTTGCCACCAAGTTCAATTTCTCCAGCTACCACTTCCACCACATACTTCTCTTGCCTCTTAGAATGACAGTAGATGGCAAACCTGAGTAAGATGGTAAGACTGAGCTGGAGACTTCCCATAATGAACCACTAGGATAAAGTCTTAAGACATAGACATGGAAGGCCCAGTCAAATCCCTATTCATGTGCAAAGCTCTTTGACCAAGTCACCACTATCCCACTACTGTAAACTTTAATTTACATAGGAACATGCAACGGGGTATGGTTTTATTTGTTGGGCTTGGTGTTAAGCTATAGAATCATCTAGCAGGATGTTCACCAAATGGTGAGAATGTGTGTATAAAAGAAGGCTGCCACTAGATGGGTGGTTTGTGACGCCCTCCACATTCCTTCCCAGCTCTTATTTCCCCTGTCACCTGCCACACTTCATCCTGCAGGACAGTGGTGTCGAACTTGTTTTTTTTTTTTGCGAGGGCTGGATCTGACATAAATGTCACTTTGTTAGGCTGGGCTATGTGTGCCATAAAACGTAATGCCGGGTAATGGAGATATAAATCGTATAAAGGACAGCAGCTGATGAGCTCCGAGATGGTGTATCCTCACTGCAAGGCCCCATGGGCTGGGAGGGGGGTCCAAAGGAAAATCCATTTGGGTGGACTGAGAGCCAGTAGTGCAGCATTGCGCAGACCCTCCCATGCTGCTTGATTGCTGTAGATGAGGTTGTTCCGCCATGCTGAAGCCACAATTGGAGTGGCTTTGCCCACTCCTCCCAAACAGTCTCCTATTCCCTTCCTTGCACTAGTTGTTCACGGGCCGCATGAGAGCCCTGGATGGGCCGTTTCTGGACCTTGGGCCTTATGTTAGACACCCCTGCCTAAGGACTCTTCCTTCTGTCTGTGATCATGTCTGATCCTTACCTCAGCCGTCTCCCTTCCCTTCTTCTCTTCTGGCTTGCTTGGCCTGGCAGTGCGCCTCTGTGCCCATAGTAGCACAGTGCTGCCTCCTGTGATGGGACTCTGCATGGACACATCACAGCCTTGAACAGACTGAGTGAGCAGCACATGTTTTCAGCTTGCCTCCAAATCCTGGGGGCCCTGTTTACAACTTGTGCATGAAGTTAGCCAGCAAGTCATAAATTATCTGTCTGTTTCTCGCTGCCAGCACAAGCACTGCATCTGAACTGGTAACAATAAAATAAGCAAATGATTGGAAAGTTGTTTTTTTTTTTTATTTCCGAGCAGTAAAAAAGCACAACCACGGACTGAGATTGATTTCCCACAGCCGCTGCTCCGCCCCCGCTCCTCCCTTTGCCCCGATCGTAAGTATCGATTTCCCACTATTTGCTGCGTGGCTGCATCTTGCCCCGGAGCTTTGCCCAATTTCCACCGCGTCTACTCAGTCCTCTTTTTTGAGGATCGAGTAGATGCAGCGGAAATTGGGTGAAGCTCTGGGGCAGGGGTGGCCAACCTGTGGCTCGGGAGCCACACGCGGCTCTTTCACACAAATTGTGCGGCTCCTGGCAGGGCGGCTGGGGAAGCAAAGAGGAGGCATGCTTTTTCTCTCTTCCTTCCTTCCTTCCTTCCTTCCTTCCTTCCTTCCTTCCTTCCTTCCTTCCTTCCTTCCCTCCTCCCTCCCATCTATTTGCTTTCCTAGTTTCTCTCTCTCTCTTTCTTTCCACTTCTTTAATTCTTTCTTTCCATCTCTCTCTTTTTCTCTCTCTCTCTCAATATCATTAGCAAACAAGTAATATCATTATCATTAACCGGTTTTCCTTGTTTGTTTTTATTTTTGGCAGTCCCATTTAACGTTAATAAAAAGCAAATTTGCATATTTTTAAAAATAAAAACGTGTGTGTGATATTTGTTCCTGTCTTGCGGCTCTCAGACATCTGACGTTTATTCTATGTGGCTCTTACGTTAAGCAAGGTTGGCCACCCCTGCTCTAGGCTGATCCTGCATTGAGCTGGAGGTTAGACTAGATGGCCTATATGGCCCCTTCCAACTCTGTGATTCTATTATTATATATGAACTATAGGCAAATGCTGGCTGAGTAACATTTTTATTCATTTTATCAATTTTCATACACAAAAATAACAATGTTATTCAACCAGTATTCGCCTATAGTTCACCTGACTTCATGCTCTGCAAAATCCAGCAAAGGTTAGTTATATCTTGGAGCTGAGCTACATGGCTAGCATCCCATGCTTGATACACTGTACTGCTGCAGGGGCACACAGGGCAGAGGTCTGTCTGCTTACCTGCATAAAACAACTTCCCAGGATATGCAGTGGTTCTGCGCAGCAATTGATACCTTCTGTGAAACTGCCGGTCTTGTGGCTTCCTTCAAAATTCTGTAGATATTTAAAGGCCTTAAGCATTTAGCTTTGCATTTGCTCATTTGATTTCAAGGGGATTTAAGGCCTAACACTGCTTTGCTGAAATACACCCAGTACCCCACCCCCATTAAAATGTATTCAAAGGATAGGCTGTGTTTCAAAGTGAAGATGGATCCTTTGGTGTCTTGCTATCCAGTGAAGGTCAGTCTGTGTCTGTTAGTAAATGAAAAAAGGGGGAAAGATATGTGCTCTGTTTCCTTAACCCAGAAAGATTTTAATTGAGTGTTACTGTTACCAAAAATAAAATTCCCCTCCCCACTGATGCCACATCACAGGATTTTTGCTTCCAAATGTGGTATTTTAAGAGATTTCCACATGAGTGTTTAAAAGTGGAGAACTGATAGAGAGGTTATTCTGTGCCTCACAGACGGCATCGTTCAGATTTCACCAGAATTTTGTAGCCAGGACCAAATGTGCACGCTCAAAGAGATGCGGAAGCTTGTAAGCCCCATCAAACACACCAGGTATTCAGCTTCGAGCCCTTGGCTGAAAATCACAGTTGTAATTTGGGAGTTCACATCCTTTAAAATCAATGGGTGCTCTGCTGTCGATGTCAGAGACAAAAGCTGATGCAATCTAGATAGCTCGAAATATATTCTTAAAAAGTAATGACGTTATATCATAGCAGATTTCTAGGACCTCAGTGTGATTTTGGATGGATTGATTCTGTTACAGAACACAGGTGCCTCAGTGTGAAGAGCAACGTTTCCAATAATAGCAGTTTGGCATTCAGAGTATTTATGGCAGTATTACTGGCAAGTTATGTGTCAGCATAGTAACAGTATGCAAATTATAATGCATTGTTAAGGAGACCCAAATGCTGGGAAAACATTACATTGAATTCTAACCTAAGACAAAGACCCTGTTTATACCTTTGGGTCAGCCTGGATTCACGATGGTTCACATACAAGTCGCCCCTTGAGGATTTAACTATCAAGTGATCAGAATGTATGCGTGAACACCCTGACATGAGTGTTTGTAGGGCTAATTGCCTTCAGATCAGAGCTACAACCAGCTATTCAATGTTTTAGTACTTAAACAAAAATGAGGAAAAGCAAGGGAAGTGTCAGCCTCCACTACACATCCCCCCCTTTATTAACAATAAATTCCAGCAAATTTGCTTTGAAACAAAATATTTGAATGAGGGGCCAAGGTGATCCCCTCCCCACCTTTTAAAAGGAAATGCATAGTTTTGTTACACTGTCCCCCCCCCCCCCCCCCCCCGGAAGTCTGAAACATGGGAGAGTATCGATAAACTAATTAAGTTGCTAAGATAAAAGATTTTGTTAAGATTTGATAAAAGTCTTGTTCTTGTTGTTAGACGTTTAAAATGAAATCTAATTATCATACTGCTGTGGGCAGCATACTAAACAAGGGTGAAGCTGCCTCATGTTAAATCAGTAAATTGGTCTATCAAAGTCAGTATTTTCTACTCTGACTGGGAGTCATTCTCCTGAGACTGAGGCCCAATCTGCAGCTAGCGTTTGCTCCATCGTTTTTACCAAACCCACACTGGAACAGAAAAAAGATGCCGCTCAAAATGGTCCAATCTGCATCTAGCATTTGCTCCGCTGACTTATCAAACCCACAGTGGAACAGAAATTCCCATCTGCATTGCGCGCCACTTTCATTTTGATTGGTTGTCAGATTTTATGGCAGTGTCCAGACTGCATGCCGGTTTCACTTCCTTTGATCTCTCGGTTTTATGGTGACTGTCTGCATAGATTTATGGCCGTTTTATGGCCATTCAGGGGTGACTCTGGAGTCAGTACGATGTTGGCCTGGGGTACGTGAATGTGGTTTTGAGCCACATCTTTTTCTGTTCCAGTGTGGCTTTGGTAAAACTACAGAGGAAATGCTAGATACAGATTGGGCAAACCACATTCAAATACCCCAGGCCAACGCTGTACTGACTGCATAGTCACCCCTGAATGGCCATAAAATGGCCATAAATCTATGCAGACAGCCACCATAAAACCGAGAGATCAAAGGAAGGGAAAGCAACATGCAGGCTGGATAGTGCCATAAAATTCGACAATCAATCAAAGTGAAAGTGGTATGCAATGCAGAGGGGGAATTTCTGTTCCAGTGTGAGTTTGGTAAGACAGTGGAGCAGATGCTAGATTGGGGCTGAGGCAAAAGCCTTTCATATCAACTACTACCCAATGCTTTTAAGTGGAGTTGCCAAGGTTTGAACTTGGGACCTTCCGCATGCAAAGCAGATGCTCTATGATGCCCTTCCTCTCATTCTTCTGACTTCTGCATGACATTTGGCTTTAAAAATTTTGGGCTCAATCCAGCCAAAGGTCACACCAGTGTGGGCAGAAGAATTCGGTTTGTGCATGATCTCCCCTAACTGAAATCAGTGGGGTCCTTGGTTGAATTGTATCAAAGATTATGATTGTTATATGGAAATCAGGAGAATGAAGAGATGAATGATCCTACCTTTTAAATGTAGTAGTCATCCATGGATAGAATAAGTGGTTGCAAGTCTCATCGGCTATAGTATTTCAAACCTGATGACATTGTTTGAATGCATAGCAGTCATTTCAACATGATCCATCCCATTAAGTTTTTATGATATTTTTATTGCGCATTAAGTAAATGCTAAATAATGGGCAAGAGTTCCTCTAACCTTGCAATGCTGCACGTTCCTTTTCGCTGTATGTCTTGTATCTGGCATTCATTGAAGGGTAGGTTATGGACTTCAGTGGCACAATGGGACCAGATCACAGAGAAAAGGATCACAATTAACAGCAATCACAAAATAAATACTGCAGACAGAGATTTTTGTGCAAACATCCAGATGAAAGAATTGTCCATTTCTATTTGTCCTTTATTTAATTGATTGGTCTTCTTCATTGGTATATTTGCATGGCAACTCCTTTTACATTTGTTCCTTTTGCAAGTACCATTTTCTGTTGCTGTTGTTCTTGATCTATATGAGTCTGTAAGTGTCACATGCCAATAAAGGTAATTGGATTGGATTGGAATTCAGGTTTTTCATGAAGGTTGGTAGTGGTATGAGAGAAGTATCATTGTTTGGGGTGTAGCCCAAAAGATGAACAACACAGGATCTACAGCCTGAGGCTGCATGCAGCCCGTGGAACCATAGACGTAGACTACGGGGGGGCTCGAGCCTCCCCCGAAATTTCCCGGGGGGGACTGAGCCCCCCCGGAAAACGTAGCACCTGCCACCACGCGTCCTGGGGCCCTTCTGAGGCCAGCAGCTGCTGCTGCCAGTGCCTCCCCCCCACGCCACTCTTCCATCCTTCCCTCTCCCTCCCTCTTTTCCCGCGAAGGGAGAGGGAAGGAGTGGGGGGGGGAGAGGCCCCGGCAGCCGTGGTTGGCAGGCCTCGGAAGGGCCCGGGGAGGTGCGGAGGTTTCCCGGCAGGGGGGGACATCCCCAGTGAGCGCACACGCTTTGCGCACGCGCTAAAGAGCCCCTGCCCCCCCCCCGGATTTTACAAAAGTCTACGCCCCTGCGTGGAACCATGCTATACAAACCATGGCACGGCTCCCATGTGGCAGAAAATACCCCCCTCCCCTGATTAGAGGTCAAAATGCAAATTCTCAGATGTCATCTGAACTGAGAGGTGGCATTCTTACCCCTCCCAAAGGGAGGGAAAACTGGGCCGCATCCAAGAGACTTATGATTGGTGGTGATGTCAGGAGGTGGGGTCTGGTGACGCTCATTCCAGTCAAGAGTCATTGTGGCCCGTCTAACTGCAAGAGATGTGCAGCCTTGGTGGATGCACACACTTCTTTCATCCTGGTGGTGTCTGTCTTTTATCCTGGTCTGTCTATAGCCAAAGAGGTTGGGCTGGGTTTGGGTCACTGCCAAAGCCTTGAGCAATTGTTTGTCAGAGGCAAATGATGGGGGCAGGCAGAAATACCTCTCTTATAATACATTCAAGGCTTGGGCGGGGGGAGAGAACTGTTGTCCGTCTCCAGCTTTAAATAGAGACATTATGAAGAGTGTGTGTGAGTGGGGGGGGGGAAGTATAAGAAAAGGATTAGGGAAGAATCCAAATATTTTGAAAGTCATAGAAGTTCCTGGCTTTTGTGGTTCACCCACCAATATCGCTGCAGCAGAACAAAGCCAACCTGTGCATTGTTCCTCCAACAATACATGGCAATCAAGGATAGTTTAAAAGTACTCTTCCAATTACTGCAGGAAAACGCACTTTGTAGTGAGAGAACAATGAACCAATTGTTACTGTGTGACTTTGCTATTGCACAACAAAGAGTGCTTACTGCCTGCTCCACATCTTTGTGGAACTAGCCTGTTGTCTATGTGTGTGTGTATGCACATGCTCAGGGAAGGTTCTCGATAAGGGTGTGTCCTCACAGTTCGTACTTACTTGGACTGGAAGTATTTATGCCAGATCTCAAATGCCACGTGTCTTGAGGGTCTATCTCTGTTGGTTACCATTCAGATGGAGGTAGGGGTAAAGGAGTGGAAGAAACAAGAGAGGGACACATCAACTGGTGCTAGTAAATTGTTTAAATAAAACGAATGGGGTTCAGTTTGTGTAAGGAAAGAGAACCTTCTTCAGAAGCAAGTCACTGTGTTCAGTCCTGCCACGAAGTAGTTCCCCTTCCTCAGAGAGTAGGCTGACATTGACCAGTGATTGCTGGACAGGTTCTGGAGCACCATCTACTAATGGAATCCCTGCAAAGAATCCTTGTGTTGATGGACCTTGGTCTCATGCAGCCGAGCATTTTTTTGCTCTTAAAATAGAACATATGTTCAGGTTCACTTTTACACAGGTTAGTTATGCCTTAACTCAAGGGTGTCAAACGTAAGGCCCAGGGGCCAGAACTGGCCTGTCCGGGGCTCTTATCCGGCCCACAAGCAACTGGTGCAAGGGAGGGAATAGGAGGCTGCTTGGGGGGGGGGGGGGAGAGATGGGTGGAGCCACTCCAATTGTAGCTCCAGCAGTTGGAATTGGGTCTATTTATTTGCTGTCTGATTGTGGGAATGTTTTAATTGGTTTTATCTTGTTTCTGTTTTATGAATACTGTACACTGCACAGGGCCCTGCCATGGCAGGGATTGAGTGATTCATAAGTATTAGTAGTAGTTCAGGGGTCCGTTGGGGCCGGAGCGAGGCGGAGCGAAGCTCCGCCAGCTCAGGACTGGCCAGATTCTCTAATCTGATTCAGCCTGCTGCCGAATTGCCGCTGAAATTCGGCGGCAACTTTAAAAGCAACTGGAGGGGAGGGGGTTTGAGGGAGAGGCTCCAAACTTGCAGGGTAGCTGCTGGGGCCTCTTCTCGAAATACCCACCAAGTTTCAAGAAGATTGGACCAGGGGGTCCAATTCTACAGGCCCCCAAACAGGTTGCCCCCATTCCTTCCATTGTTCTCTATGGGAGGAAAAAAGTAAACATTTTTTCCCACCATAGAGAACAATGGAGGGGATGAGACAACCTGTTTGGGGGCCCATAGAATTGGACCCCCTGGTCCAATCTTCTTGAAACTTGGTGGGTATTTCAAGGAGAGGCCCCAGCAGCTACCCTGCAAGTTTGGAACCTCTCCCTCAAACCCCTTTTCCTCCAGCCCCTCATATACCCTATGAGTTTTTGCCATTGATTTCAATGGCCCATAGGGTATAATGGGGCTGAAATGGACATTCCCTTTCTGACACACTTCTGGTGATGTCAGGGGATGTGGCATATGCTAATGAGGTATGCTAATGAGTTATGCTAATGAGCTCCTGAACCTCTTTTTCTACAAAAGGATCCCTGGTAGTAGTAGTGGTAGTAGTAGTAGTAGTAGAAGTAGTAGTAGTAGTAGTAGCAGCAGCAGCAGCAGCAGCAGTAGTTATCACTAAGCACTGGAGAGGATTCATTTTTAGCACAGGGGGTTTCAGAGTTTCTGATTCTCCTTTTCCTAACACATGAACGTGATGTCATGTAACTTTCTGCTACATGCTTGAAGTTCAGTTGATGCTGTACTGTCATGTGGGGTTAAAGGTGAATCCCAGATTCAGAACGTTTGAAAACTACTGCTCTACACCATGGCTTTTGAGAGTTCCCAGATGTTGTCTAGGTACACAATGCTAACCAGATGTGTTACCAGAATCCCAAATTGCTGGCTGTTAATGTTGGGTGATGGAAAGTTGTGTCAAGTCACAGCTGACTTGGGGCAATGCCCACATGGGGTTTTCAAGGCAAGAAATGCCTCTGCATAGCGACTCTGGAGTTTCTTGGTGGTCTCCCATCCAAATACTAACCAGAGCTGACCATACTTAGGTTCTGAGATCTGAGGAGATCAGGCTATCCCAGGCTATCCAGGTCCTGGTGTTAATGTTTAAACATGAAAGAGTGTTTAAATACCAAAGAGCAGACTCAGTACGGCTTATCAGACTACAGAAATCCTGTTGTTGATCTGAAGTATGGCATGGATGAGTTTCTGAGCAGAATTAATAATGGAAACATCAGTATTTACTGATACCTCAGCACTTTGTTATCTCTGGTAATCTGATCTCAATCTGATGAGGGTGGAAGAAGGAAGGAAGGAAGGAAGGAAGGAAGGAAGGAAGGAAGGAAGGAAGGAAGGAAGGAAGGAAGGAAGGAAGGAAGGAAGGGAGGGAGGGAGGGAGGGAGGGAGGGAGGGAGGGAGGGAGGGGGGGATGGTTCAAAACTGGCTCTCCCAAATTCTGCTGAAGTCTCTGTGGTGCATTCTAATATGGACTTGCTTCACCCAGGACCTTGGCCAGGGCTCTTGGGTCATAGTATTGTCTGCAAATTAAAATGTGCTGTAGAATATAGTCAACGTTCTCCTGCAGCTGTCCATTGCTGGGGAAGATGAGTACTTTTCAGAAGTTTTGTCTATCGTCACCAGTCTTCTTATCAGGAAAATCCAGGTTTCCTCAAAACACACGTTCCGCAATCACTGTAGCAGACAACAGTAGAAGTGGCCATGCAAATCTGATTCAGTTCAAAATGCTGCAGGCTATACAGTGGCACGGGGCACACTAGAGGGCGCTAGCGTGATGAAAATATTACCCACAAATGTTCTCTCACAGAGAAAGAGACAAGGTATTCTCATTGGCTTCAGATTGGTGCACCTCAGATCATCGCACCTTACTTGTGGGTAATGACCTCAAAGAAAGTCAATTGTGAAAGCAAGGGTTAGTTATATTGTTAGGCAATAAGTCCCTCTTTCAAACCTCACCTTAGGCAGGTATTTATTGTGTGGCTGTGGGCTCTTTCAGCCCCTCCCCCTACTGAGGACCATAATACTGACCTGACTTACAAGTTTGAATAGCTCCGGTGATGTACAAGAAGCATTTGCCCCCCAATCCGGAATGACGAGACAGACAACTGTATTGGTATCAAACATGGACCACTTTATTAACTAGTTAACTATTCATACAACCGCAACGGCAAGGGAGCTAAAGGGAGCAGAACAGGCAGGCAGGTGTCAATCAGCAAACCTCCTGACCTTGGTATGGGCAAGTCACCGGCTCCAGCTTAAGGCCATCACCCTGGCCCCCTGACTGGCCGCCCAGCTGACAGGTCCCCCCCCCCGGGGGCGCCTACCCCCGGGCCCTAAAACCACGAGGGGCGCTTACCCGAGAGGATCCCAGAAGAGATCACATTCCCAGCCCCAGACCCTAAAGCCCGAGGGCCGTTCCTGATGACCCCCTATCCCAACAGGGATGGCTGAAGTGCTTACCGGTTCTGCTCTCCTTACCCTATAACTCTGCCACCTGCGAGGTCAAGCCTCTGCTTTGACCAAAGCGGCCATTCAACAGCCCAAGGCTGCTCGAATCCCTTGCCATAAATCTGCTAAAAATAAATCATTGTCCATGTTTGACATATGCACTCCATCATCCCGGTAAAGGTCTGGAAACTCGACCCTGATCCCGGGGTGAGGCAGGTAACTCCCCAAACCAGCTTCCATGGCCTTCTTTAACTGGCGATTAACTTTCCGCCGGGCCCGGTCCAAACCCCGCGGATCTCCCAAGCCACGCCAAACGCGGCGTGGCAAAATTGCCAACCATATCAACAGCGTACCAGGCCATTGCGCTTGAATCTGGGCCAGGTCAGCCTTCACCTGAAGCACCAGCGCGATGCCTTTAACAAACCAAGATCATTGCCTCCCAGGTGAAGCAACAAAACATCCGGGGGAGGACCATGCCGAACCCCAAAAAGCAGTGTGAGGAGACCAGGCCATCTCATGCCTCTCCTACCCAGCCACTCCACTTCAGCCCATTCACTGAGCCCCAGCTGAGAACCGACAGGAGTTCTCCTGGCCCGATGAGCTGCCCAAAAATCATGCTGTGGCCGCAGATCAGGACTCTCCGTCTTGCACGCCGGCCACCTGAACCTGAAACGAGAACTATGTAAATAAAACAATCAAAACTTACAATGCCGAACATAGGTTCTGTAACACTGAGAATGCCAATGGCCGAGGACCTGAATAGAGGCCGTAGAAAAACGCAACACAGCTGCTGCTGATGCAGCCCCAATCCGAAAGGAATGGGTCCCAAAACGAAAGGCACCGAGACCTAGCTCAATTGAGTGCCTTCTGGGTCACGGACCAGAATTGATATTTTGTAAGTGAGGAGCCATCGTGATGACAAAACAAAGCCCCTTCATGACACCCCCGACCAGCCAAATAGTGATGAAGTGCCAACACGGGGCACAGCTCTTTATCCTCACATTCCCCCCAAACCACCTCAGAACCTTTACCTCTCTGATCCGTCTTTGAATGGCGAATCAGTACTTTAACCGTCTGCCCCCCAAAAAAATATCCCGCAACTGAAGGGCCCGACCTGAAGTGTCACACCTAAAGGCCACAACGAGCTCGCTAACCCGAAGGTCCCCAAAAAAGGCGACCAAAGCTGCCGCATGAAAAAGGGGCAGCTTCATAAGTGTCTGAACAAAGGCGAGGCCATAAAGCCCGCAAACCTTTCAAAACTGCCGGAGTCAACGGCTCCCTACTATCCCTTACTGGGGGATACTCCCGGGACCAACCTTCCAAAATCTTCCTAACTTGAAAATCCCCTGTATGATCAACATAACCAGCTGCCTTGCTGGCAAAAGCCAAAGACGCCAACTTTCCCTGAATAGAACTTACCGCCAGACCCTTATTCCTTTGAAAAACACAAAACTGAATAATATGGGAACTGGAATGGGCCAGACTTGCGCCAAGCCCAGGGCACACTGGAATGAAACAAATTCCCGACCAGCCCTCTGATAAGCTATACGGGTTGATGGTGCCAAAGCTAAACCAAGCGCCCTGTCCGCTTCAGCCCGCCAATCTCCCAATAACCCACTGGCATTCTTACCGGGTAAAGGTCCACTTCTGGGGCCAACTGGCAGAACCGCTCTATCTGTTTACGGGAGAGAGCGTCCGCAACCCCATTACTAACGCCAGGGACATGGCGCGCCTTAAACAGTATATTATGCTGCAAACAAACCAATGTAAAGACCCTGACCAGCGCCATAACCCGCACTGATTTAGAAGTCAATGAATTAATAACCTGAACTGTGGCAAGATTGTCACACCAAAAATGGACAGTGTGTCCTGCAAAAGCCGACATCCAGAGCCGAACGGCCACTACAATTGGAAAAAATTCCAAAAAAGGTCAGGTCCCTGACCCAGCCCGCCTGGACCCAATCCACTGGCCAGTCTTCCGCACACCAATGCCCCCTGAAATAAACATGAAAACCAGAGGACCCGGCTGCATCCGACACAACTTGCAGCTCCACCTCAACCAAAAGATCTTCCCGCCAAAAAGAAACCCTATTATAAGATTCCAAAAACTGCAGCCACACAAGAAGGTCTTCCCTGATCCCTAAAGTCATCCTGGTTCTATGATGTGGCCGATGCAGGCCTGCCATAGCGTCACAAAGGCGGCGAACAAATGGCCTGCCCAGGGGCACTACTTTGCAGGCACCGCAGCTCAACCAAGGTAATCCTTTTACAGTGAACCACGGATGCAACTAGCCTCCGAAGTTCCCGCAACTTTTCCACCGGCAACCTACACAACTGCTGTTCCGTGTCCAACTCAATACCCAAAAACACGAAGACATGACTAGGGCCTTCAGTTTTCTCATGCACCAAAGGAACTCCCAACTCCTGGGTCAGCTGCATAAAAGACTCCAAAAGAAACTGGCAATCACCAGTACCTGCCTGCCCGGCAAACAAAAATCATATAAATAATGCACCGTACTACCCTGACCGAGGGTTATTGCGAAATCGCAATAACCATTCCCAAAAAAAAACTAAACTTCTCGAAGGCAGAACAGGACACCGAACACCCCATCTGGAGCGCCCGGTCCATATAAAAGGCCCCCTCAAACGCAAAACCTAACAGTGAAAAATCGTCCGGGTGAACCGGAAGCAAGCGGAAGGCAGACTTAATGTCGCACTTCGCAAGCTCAGCACCATGGCCGCAACTGCGCACCACCTGCAAAGCCTGATGAAAAGATGTATACCGGACTGAGCAAAGCTCATGCGGTATAGCATCATTCACTGAAGCCCCACGTGGGTAGGACAAATGGTGAATGAGGCTAAATTCACCCTCGGCCTTCTTAGGAACAACGCCTAAAGGGGAAACCCGCAAATCAGGAACCGGTGGAGCAGGAAAGGGGCCCTAAACTTTGCCCTTCATGCACTCCTTCTGAATTTTTAACTGCACCACGTGCTCCATCCCCACTACAGACTTTAAATTGGGGGCCAAAAAGGGGCATGCTGTCTCCTTGATATGGAATCCGGAAACCCCAACAAAAGCCATCCAACAAATAACGCCGATCATCCTCCTTAGGATAATCTTTCAACATGCGGGCAAGCACCAGAACCTTAATAGGACTAGGCCCCTTTGTCAGAACCACCTTGCTGACCACCCCCAGCTCGCGAACGCTTACCACCCTGAGAGGTTGATCTGGCCTTGGGCCTGGGGCAACTAGAGAGGGGGTGGGGGCCCGAACACAAGGGGCACTTATGCCGAAGGAACAAACCTTCCTGTTACACGCACCTTGCGAGGTAACTCCCAACACAAGGGACGCTTTTGAAAGACCTGGCCAGCCGCTCCCTTTGCCGTGGGCACTCCTGATAACCAGCGGACTAAATGGCCACTGTCAGAATGATCTCCCGGCGCAGGCCGCACGGGAGCCACGTACTGAAGCCACAGAGGCGAATGCACCTGATCCCACCTCAGGGAGGGGTTCATTGCAGCCCGCATGCGAAAGCCCTCGTCATACTCCAACCAACCATTACCAATAAACCCCGTATAGGCCTTAAAAATTATATCTATGTACTGCAACAAGGAAGAGGCCCTCCATTGCTGGGAACGAACAATGATACCAATATAAATCAAAAAGCCTGGATACCAGTTCTGCCAACACCTGTCGGCCCTGCGCTTCTTAATGCGCTCCTTATCCCGCTCATCGAGATCCTCCTTATCCTTTATTTCTAGTTCCCGAAACAAAAGAGTGAAAACGTCCACATAATCCCCCCTTGAAATCCTATCTCTAGTCGCCGAAGACAGGTGGTCACCCAGGGGCAAAACCAAGTCGCCACTGGGCAAGGCTCTAGCAGGGACCTGCTCACATGACTGACCCCCGGTACCGGTGCTGACCAACCTGGCCACCTGGAATGAGACCACTGGCATGCCATGGAAGGGGCCCCATATCCACACCCTAAAGTGTGCTGACAGGGCCCAAATCCCCCAGCCGGGGGTGAACCCAGGGGTGTCTTACTGGAAACCCCCTCCTGGCCTAAACCCCATGGCCACCCCATGCCCCTGCCCTGAGCGCTGGGTGGACTTACCTGAACCAGGCATCGAGCCTGTAAACTGCTCAAGCTGCTGACCCGTGGTGCCCTCACTCTGAAGATCACCCACTGCACGAGATGTAGATGCCCCGTCACTGGAGCCCTCCTCCAACATAGCCAGGCGAGCCAGAACCTTTGCCTGGAAAGAAGAGACTGGGTTAGGCTTTCCCTTTTTTGCACGAGGGAACCCAGGAATAACCTCCAGAGGCTGCTTCCTCTGCTGCTCCAGCGCTGCCAACCTAGCTAAAATTGCTGCATTCACAGGGTCACTTTCTTCATCAGAAGAAACAGGCTCAGCTGGCCGCACAGGAGGGGGCCGTGGCACTGGCCGCTTAGGAGCAGGCCCTTTTCCGTTACCAGAGCCCTGACCTTTTTTCGGTGCCATGGCTGACTCCAACAAAGCTAGGCCAAACAACAAGGCCCTCCCACCACAAAAAAGGGGTGGGGGGAAGAGAAACTGAGCTGCTGCGGAGAAAAAATCCAGAAACGAAAGTAAAAGCGACCCCAGTAAAACACTAGCTAGCTGTATAAAACAAGAAAGAGGGGGGAGGAAAAAAGGGGGGGTTATTACAGTCCACTCCCCACCCCACCGGACTGCCAGCAAGATAAAACCACAGCCACCACAGCTCAGCTTAGAAAGAACACTGGTGGCCCACTCCCAACAACACTCAGCTAAAGGAACACTGATGGCCCCCTTCCAAGCTGCAACCCGGGCAATCCTGCCTCAGCCAAAACTGCGAGCTAGCTCACTACTAACTCAGCTTAGAGGGAATACTGCCCCTGCCTGCTCCTTCCAACAAACTCCAAACTCGCTCCAAACCTTCAGCCCTCCAGACAAAGAGTAAAACTGGGGTGGGGGAGTAACGACAGCCCCCTAAAACAAAAAGGGGGGGAGGTACTAAAAAAGAGCGACCCAAGCCGCCGCTGCCGCCCGCACGCGACCTCCCCATGCCGTAAGAAACCAGCAGGGGAGCTCAGTGCCACCCAAGCACTCTACTTAATGACCCACTCTACAGCCGCAGCTATGGGGAGGGGGGGCAGTCCCAAAAACACACAGCGCCGCTATGAGAACGCAGGAAAAAACTGCCTAAACCGTGGCCCGCGGAAAAGCTGGGGGGGGGGGCTTCCCGCCCAGAAACCTCCCGCTGCTAAGCCCCGAGGCGGGGTGGAGGGGGGGGGTGCCGAGAACGAGCACAAGAAACACTGCGCCGCTACAAGGCCCATGCCATCGATAAACCGATGGAGGGCTCCCAGCCCCCAACCGCCGGGCTAGCCGCCGAGCCGGCAAGGAGCAGCTGAAAGGCTCCCAGGCCAAACCGCCGCACCGTTGAGGACCACGCCGACTCCCGCTCTGCAGGCCGACGCAGGCAGAGGCTGTTCGCTAACAGCCTCCCTGGACCTCTGAGCTTCGGCGCGAACAGAGGAGGCAGGGGCGGGGCCGCGCCTTTAAGGGCGGCGCCTGCCCCCGCCATTGCGACGCAAGCCTTGCAACGAGGCTGCCTGTCCCGCCCTCCTTCTGGGCGGCAACCCGGCCCCCGTGCCAACGGCTATGCCGAGGCGCGGGAACCCCATTTTGAGCAACATGGCAAATCACTGTATAAATCTCAGTTATTAAGTGTTAAGAAGCATTTTTGAACAATATGGCTAAGCACTATATAAATACTAGTTATTAAGTGTTATTTAATTATGTAATACAACTTATACTTAGTGCATATGACATTTTCTTCAAACCCCCCTTTCTTGGACTCCCGTTTGTATTTTCCTCCTGTCGATCCACCTTTTATGAGTACTGACAAAATGTTTTCTTTTATGGAGTAGGTTTTCTGCAGTTTTGCTCCCTCTTTCCAGCTTTTTCCCCCCACCTCACACTCCATTTCACTCTCCATAGTCCCTTCTGTTCCTTCTGCCCTGAGAGAATTCAGCTTTCATTTGGGGCTGGTGTTGAATTGCTGTCTTCTGCCTTCCCTTTTTGCTTTGTAAATCATGAATTTACTCCATGGGATGACTCAAATGAGTGTAGCCTAGCAACTCCTCACAAAACGTTTGTGCTGGTATTGCTGAGGTGAGAGAAAGAAATTATTTTGGTTTCTTCTGGACTCGGTCAGTTGTTAAGCCTGAGACTAACAAAGGGTACCACTGGGCAGTTTAGCATCAGTCTGTTGAAACCTTGATTGTGGCCGTCACCCTTACAGGACTAATTCTTGACAGAAGATTGAGAAGGAATTCTTTGGTGAGTGATTTTTGAAAGAAAATGAGCACTTAATAGCTCCCCCCCCCCCAATTTTCCACTGAGAAAAATTAGACAGTGTAAAAATTGCCTCATAGTGTCAGAACTGTTTTGTGCATAAAACCAGGACATTATCTTTTGCAAATGGGTCTCTTGCTTCGTACCATTGCTAATACCTTTCATTCACCTGCAAAATTTGAGGTTCCTTGAAATAATCTGGATATTTTTGAACTCACAGCATATACAGGCCAGGCCAGCTGAACCCGGGGGGGGGGGGGGGTACAGTCCATTCCAGAATCAAATGTGCCAAGATATTTGTCTTTCCCAAGATATTTGTCTTTCTATTGCATTTGTATCCCATGTCTTCAAGAAGTTCATGGAAGCATACACGATTCTCTTCCCCCAATACTATGTTAATGACAGCCCTGTGATCAATATGCACACATTAGGAAGTACACTGGTTGGGTTTGGGGTCCCCAGTCTGTGTGCTAGTCAGCCTTGAGCTAAAGGTTCTCCTCGGTTTCCACAAGTGTTCCCTGGTTATGACTGGGACTGTGGCATGCAAGGGGATTCAACCTTCCTTCCGGCAATGTTTTTCCATCCTGAAGCTGTCCTTGAAGGACACTATTTGGCCCACTGGGGAAACCTGTGGGTTCCTTGGAATGCACACCGCCCCCCCCCCCCCCCCCCGCACACAATGCACCATAGCTCCTCAAGAGAGATTGTGGTTTAGGCTCACCACTACCCATCCTTTTGATTGTAGACTTCCAGTAAAACTAGTTGCTCGCTAGGGGTGAATAATTATTAATATATTTCCACTTATGGCTGGTTCACCATTTTAGCACTAAATCTGGAGTCTAGGGATCAGTGCCTTGAAAAGGGAAACATCCTCTTGCATGTAATTTTATTTTTTTTATAGGAACCAACACACTGCCCACACCTAATATCATGATTCTCCCAGACTGCTCCTGTTCTACAATCTCAGCTCAATTGCATTTTTTTTGGTATTTTACTAGGAATCTTTACTGCTAGGTTCAGACGTTACCATATCTTGTAATCTGCTTACTGATCAACAGAAAAGTTGTTATTGTTTTTTTTAATCCTACTTGTAATCCACCTTGGGTCCCAGTGAGAAAGGTAGGATGATGATGGTGGTGGTGGTGATGATGCAAAAGACTGGCCCCATTGCTGCATGACTTGCAAAGATTGGACATATTGCATTTCTGCATCCCAGTCCTTGAGGCGAAGCCAAAATGCATACACAGACCTTGTACATAGTAAGCTATATTGAGGCTGTGGTCACACTGGCAGCTTGACACGACATAGTAGTGCCTCTAATTGTACCGGTGTAAAATGGAGCGGGGCATATAATCCAGACAGCACACCCTGCTGCGGGTTACCCACACAGTTGTCCTGTGGTCAAGCATCCACATTATTGCAGCTCCTCAGCCACAGAGCACACTGCCCAGTTGATTTTTTAAAAATGCAGGTGGATGTGTGCCCATATACACTCATATGCTTATGCGCATATAGGCAAAAACATTAAAAAACCCCAAAAAACCCAGCTGGGGAAATGGATCTGCAGGTTCAGATGTCACTTCCAGGTTCCTTTCGCTGCAGGAGAGGTCAGATGTCGGAAAACCCAGAGGGAACTGCAAACAACCCGTTAATACTGAGCTTTCCCCAGTATCTGTTTATTCCATTGCGGAACAACACAGGCTACCTACGACTGCACCATGGGAGACAGATGTCATTTGGAGGGGCCCATTTAATCTGCCCAGGTATCACTACTACACCACCACAAACTGCGCATGTGACCTCAGCCTGAGTCACTTCATTGCAATTATACCAATTTAGATAATTTGGTAGCTGTGGAGGCTGTTTAAAGCTCACTTCCCCATCTCTGCTTCCTGTTTATTTGAGGGCAATGGTTCCAATTATTTTTCAGCTTTCATTGACAAGGACTATCTTGGGATGGAAACCTCCTCACCATTTTTGCAGTATAATGCCTCTGTGTTAATTATTGGAAGGGATTAAATTGGTAGTAATCAATTAAGTATCATTTTGCTTATCCAATGAACTGGGAAATTTCTGCTTCATGTATTCAAGCACATTGTGACGTACTTGCTATACCTACAGATAGTTACAGATCATGTATTTGTGGTAGCAGTTTGTTTTAATGTGATGTGAATCGGATTATTAACAATATTTTTTTTGCTATTTCCACCCCTTCAACAATCCTCTTATGCATTTTCTGGCATGGATTTAACTTTTTGCCTCACTTTATTTTCCTTCACATTCTCAATTCACATGACATACATGCAAGATATTAAAGCCTACAGAATATTGTCTTAATTTCTTTTGTTCTCTGCCATTTTAGAGCTAGACTAACAACAGTGGTTTATTGTGTTTGGGGGTGGAGGGTCCATGACCAGCTATGGGATCCCTGTACTCCTGGGGAAGGGGAGGTATGGCGGTGGGACCAGATGGAAGTGGAAAGGAAGGGAACGGAGATGTGGTCGAGCTCGGTCCCCTTCCAGTCTGTGTCCCATCCTGAAGGTGGTAGGTAGGGGGATCAGGAGAGAGAACCCCACTCCGACATTGGTGTTGTGTAATGCCAGGTCCATCAATAATAAGACCAGAACCTTGTGTGACTTTGTGTCAGAGCAGGATGTGTCAGAGCAGGACCTGGCATGCGTGACCGAGACCTGGGTGCGAGAAGGGGAGATGGTGTCTCTCTCCCAAATGGTGCCCCCCGGTTTCTTGGTCCTTCACCAATCTTGGACTCAGGGGTGGGGGGGGGGAGGAGTGGCATTGCTCATCCAGGAGAGTTACACTTTCAGGGCGCTACTGCCGCTGAATCTCGTGGGCATAAAGTGTGTCAGTTTTGTTTGGGAAGCTGGGGAGAGTTTGGCTGTTTGGCTGGTGTACCGACCATCCAACGCACCAGCAAGCAGTCTGCCATCCCTGCTGGAGGCTGTATCAGGCTGGGCGCTTGAGCATCCTTGGCTATTAGTCTTGGGTGATTTCAGGGTCCATGGCGAGGATGTGACCTCCACGCAGGCAATGGATCTGGTGTCGTCCATGGTGGCACTAGGACTCTCCCAGTTTGTTACAGACCCCACACACAGAGCCGGTCACACGCTCGACTTGATTTTTGCGGTGGGGGTTATGTTGGACCGGATTAAGGCCACAGCCATACCATGGTCAGATCACCAGACCCTGAAGGCCTGGGTGAACATGCCACTCCGACCCTGTTTGGGTAGCGAGCAGATTTTAGCTCACCCGTGGAGACAAATGGATCCCATTCGATTCCAGGAAGTTCTGCGGGATCCAAGACCCCCTGGTGGCTCGTTGGATGAGCAAGTCGAGGACTGGCAACATCGTCTTTCGGTGGCCATCAACAAGATTGCTCCCCAGCGCCCTCTGCACCCCCACTCTCGACTCACCCCATGGTATACGGGCGAGTTGAGGGAAATGAAGCAGAAGCTCAGACAACTAGAGAGATGGTGGCATCGCGCTCCCGATGAGGCAGCAGGAGCATCTTATAGGATGTTTATGAGATCACTGAGCCTATGAGATTGTTGTCAAGGCTGCGAAAAAAGTTTTCTATGTGGCCGAGATAGCGTCTGCAAGTTCCCGTCCAGCCCAATTATTTAGAACAATTCAGTCATTAACGACTCTGCCAATGGGCAGACTAAACAGTAGAGAATTGGATATTGGCTGTGAGGCTTTTGGGAACTTTTTTGCAGATAAAGTCTTGTTGCTCCACTGGGACCTCCCTGCCATGGTTGATACAGTAGCAGAACTTGAGGCTTCGAGTACGTCTTCTAGTCATATTTTGGATTATTTCAGTCCACTCTGTCTGGAGGAGGTTGACAAGTTGCTCTCACTGGTCCGCCCAACCATCTGTAGACTCGATCTGTGCCCATCTTGGCTAATTAAAGCGAGCCATGAAGGGGTGCGAGGGGCACTTAGGGAGATCATCAATACATCCCTTGCAAAGGGGGTGTTCCCTAGTGCCCTGAAGGAGGCTGTAGTATGTCCCCTCCTAAAGAAACCATCATTAGATCCAGCCGAATTGGCTAACTACCGGCTGGCATCTAACTTACCATATTTTGGTAAGTTAATCAAGAAGGTGGTGGCAGACCAGTTGCAGAGCTTCTTGGATGACACCTCTGTGTTAGATCCATTCCAGTCTGGTTTTCAACAAGGCCATGGGACGGAGATGGTGCTGGTTGCCCTTACAGATGACCTCCAGAGGCATCTGGATCGAGGCGGTACGGCGGTGCTAATACTGTTGGACAAGTCGGCGGCGTTCGACCATCAGCTACTAGCCCACCGCCTCGCCGATCCAGGGATTCAGGGGCTGGCCTTACAGTGGCTTTCCTCTTTTCTCTAAAATCGGGGACAGAGGGTGGCGGTTGGGGAACAGCTCTCCCAAAGGCACCTGCTGGTATGCAGAGTGCCGCAGGGAGCAGTACTTTCCCCAATGCTGTTCAATATCTATATGCGCCCCCTCGCCCAGATTGCCTGGAGGCATGGGCTGGGCTGTCATCAGTATGCTGATGCTACCCACCTCTATCTGTTGTTGGGTGGTCAGTCAGACTCTAGTCTGGATGATCTGGACCTGGCGTTGCAAGCCATGGCTGGATGGCTCAGGCAGAGCTGATTGAAATTGAATCCGATGAAGACGGAGGTCCTGTGCCTGAGTCAAGGTGGACCAGGGTTAGGGATCCCTCTCCCAGCCTTTGATGGGGTGCCATTGGTACCAGCATTGGAAGTGAGGAGTTTGGGAGTGCTCCTGGACCCCTCATTAATGATGGAGGCCCAGGTAGCAGCCGCTGTAAGGTCGGCCTTTTATCATCTACAGCTGATCAAGCAGTTGGTTCCCTTCCTTGAATGCAACGAACTGGCTACAGTGATCCATGCTCTGGTCACCTCAAGATTGGACTACTGTAACACTATCTACATGGGGCTGCCCTTGTCCCAAATCCGGAAACTGCAGCTGGTGCAGAATGCAGCAGCTCAGCTGTTGTTGGGGCTCCCGGTACGGGAGTACATTCAGCCCACTTTAAAAGCACTGCACTGGCTGCCTATAGCATACTGGATAAGGTTCAAGGTGCTGGTGCTTGCCTATAAAGCCCTATATGGCCTGGGACCTATCTATCTGAGGGACCGCCTCTCCCCATATATTCCCCAGCAAGTGCTGCGATCTGGATCCCAGAACCGCCTGGTTCTCCCAGGGCCGAGGGAGGCCCGGCTGGCAGTTACAAGGGCCAGGGCTTTCTCGGTGGCGGCCCCACACTGGTGGAATGAGCTCCCAGATAACATCAGGGCCCTGCGGGACTTGTTACAGTTCCGCAGAGCCTGTAAGATGGAGCTCTTCCACCAGGCCTTTAGGTAGGGGCCGCCTAACAGTGACATCTTCAGCCCTGGCCTGATTGGGAATCCGCCAGCCTAAATAGCTCCCACCGTCTGGATTGGTTGGGCATCTAAGACGCCACACTGATAAAGTTGCCATCTTGAAATGGTGTGTTTGATGTGTATTTTAAATGTTTTAAAGATATGTATATTTTATGGTATGCTGGCAGCCGCCCTGAGCCTGCTGAGAGGTGGGGAGGGTGGGATATAAATTAAATAAATAAATAAACAAATAATAAGATGGTGGACAAAGGCTCTGCAAGCTCTCTAGAAAGATCTTCGAGCACTCTTAGGTGCATATTATCTGGCCCTGGGGATTTGTACTCATTCAGCGCAGCCAGGTGTTTCTCAACTACCTCTCTGTCCATGTCAACCAGCAACCTGGACACCATGCCTTGCCTACTACCATTTCTAGATGAGCCTGCTCTTCACATCGTTTCCAGCCCATTGTGCTTCATATTCAGACCAGGCCCAAGAGCCACTCCACCCACCATTCCCATGCAAGAATACTAGCTGCAAGTGTTTCAATAAAATCTTGACCTCAATGCCAGCAAATGGAAAGATTTTTGTTTTGTTTCAAAGAAACTTTATATTCTTCAGTATCAAACAAATATATACAATTTTTTTTTTAATATAAGCATCTATTTTAAGTATAAACCACTGTTTTTAACTATAAACATCTATGAGAGGGGGCAGTGTGGAAGTTCTGTGTATGTCCTTGCTCACATATTTTCTTGGCATTCAGCTTTTCCGCTCCATAGTGTCTGTCACCAACGTTCCCCCACTGGGTTCCGGATGATTTTGTGATGGTCATTAGTAGATTTGTTATGAGCAGAAATCTGGCCAGTGCTTGCTTGTTCAGTGCCTTCTTTTTTGAAAGGATGAAGTAAGGCAGATACAGGTTTTTAGTTTTATCTTGCTTCAAAGATCTCTGGAACACAATGAGAATGAAAATAATAAAAATAAGCTGCTCAGTTAGTCAACTGATTTCTGTCCCAGAAAGCCTCCAATTCCTTCTTACTAATTATCCTGTCTTTGTCATATCTCAGATACTCTGAAATATTGCTGAAGTATGATTTGACATGGACACCCTTGTCCCAATATTTATTTTTGCAGGCACTGCAACATTTGTTTTGTAGAAAAACAACGTCAGGTTGTGTCTGTGCCACACATTGAACGAGGCTTCTCTGATCAAACTTTCCCTTTTTCATTCTTTGAGTTCATTCATGCAAATAGCATCCTGTCCTTGAATTATCTTGTTTACTTAAAAACAACAACGACCAAACACCAAACCTTTGGTGGTGGGGGGAGCTAGTTTGCAAATTGGAGGGCAGAAGCATGTCTGTCAAATGATCAAGAATCCCAACTTTATTCACAGTAAAACAAAGATGCCTTGTCGTAATAATTCACTACAGTGGTTCGAAAGCATGAAAACTCCAGCTCTCTGTGCGTGATTTCCAGGGGCCATTTCGTAGAAAAAGAGGTGCAGGAGCTAATTAGCATAACTCATTAGCATAACTTATTTGCATATGCCACACCACCAGACATCACCAGAAGTATGTCAGACAGCAAGAAAGGAGAGAGAGAGAGAGAGAGAGAGAGAGAGAGAGAGAGAGAAAGAAAGAAAGAAAGAAAGAAAGAAAGAAAGAAAGAAAGAAAGAAAGAAAGAAAGCTGGCAGAGAGGACAGCTACTAATCCAAGCCTCAGAAATACCACTATTCTGGGAGGGTAGCTTCAGTGGTGGCTGAAGCCTTCAGAAGGCTGGTCGGAGGAACAAGGACCTTTCCAGGGGATGGGGTCATTTTGCTGCAGCCATGACACAAGCAGGCATTCCCCTGTGGGGAGGGGGGCTGGCACCAACTCCCGGAGCTGAGCTCCCCTGAGCTCCTGCTCAAAATGACCCCTGTATATTACCAAACACATGTGTGCGCAGTCATTACCCAAGCACACCTTCCTACATTTGGCACATGGAAGACAAAATGCTCAAGACAACTCAAACATGAGCATATAAACAGGAGGGGTATTGTGTTAACTGCAGCCTCTGAATATTCATACTGGGAAAAGTACCTTATAATGAGTGTTGTTTTGTATCTCCCTAACAGCAGGGGGCTAATGGAACCCTCCCCCCTTGTATGGAGTTGGCAAAGAAAGGCAAATTTATTTGCAGAAGAGCATTTAAGTATTGCAACTGTTCCTTTTTCTGATTAAGATAGGATCTCTGTTGTTCCAATAAATAATGTTCCGGCAATTTTCTGTGCCTTACAGTACTGACTTTATTTTCATTAGAATGGCTGTGCTGCCTTGGAAAAATGAAGTTGTCACTGAATGACACTCTTTAAATGTTACGTCTTTCTGAATATTTATTACTGCTGCCTATTTTAATTGCACATAACGTATGGGGGACACTGTCATAGAACAAAAGAAGAGGTTGAAACTTAATTGGCACCAAATCCTTTGGAAAATAGATATAGTACTGGGTGAAGTGAGTTTTAAAGTTTTTAGAAGGCCTGGATAGAGAAAGTGGCATGGATGGGCAGAGGGCGATGACACTTCAGCTAGCATTGCCTTAGGGTTGCCAGATCTGGGTTGGAAAATACCTGGAGACTTTGAGGGTGGATCCAGGAGAGGGCGGGGTTTGGGGAGGGCAGGGGCCTCAGCATGGTACCATGCCATAGAGTCCACCCTTCAAAGCAGCCATTTTCTCCCAGGGAGCTGATCTCTGTCAGCTGGAGATGAGTTGTAAGAGCAGGAGATCCCCAGGTCCCATTTTGAGGCTGGCAACCCTAGGTTGCCTGGAGGGCCTGGAGTTCTCAACTGATCTCCAGATGTCAGAGATCAGTCCCCTTGAAGGAAATGGCAGCTTTGGAGGGTGGAGTCTCTGGCATCACATCCCCACTGAGTTCCCTTCCTCAAACGTTGTCATCCCCAGGGACACCCCCCCCCCAGGCAAAGTTCCAAGAATGTCCCAAGCCCGAACGCGCAACCCTGCCCTCAGCAGGACCGGATTTATGCACAAGCGAGGCTAACTACAGTATGAGGCCTCACACTATTATGAGAGGCCTCGAAATAGGGGGAACTCTGTAACATTCCTATATTTCAATCTTATTTATTTAGGTATTGCTGTGGAGTGTCTTAAAGCTGACATCGATTGTGAATCTCTCTTTGGCTCTGCCATCAAATCTCCCATATATAGGGTTTTAATCCAAAGAACATTCCAGTAGGTGAGGACCAGTGACACTTTCACACATGCTAAATAACGATTTCAATCCACTTTCAATGCACTTTGCAGCTGGATTTTACTGTGGGAAATGGCAAAATCCACTTGCAAACAGTCGCTGACGTGGATTAAAACTATTATTTGGCATGTGTGAAAGCGTGTTTCAAGTTTCTGTTGTTCGATATACATTAATAGAATGTCATAATCTTGTTTAGTTAATTCTTCAATCTAGACCCATACATGAAACTAGTAAAGGTGCCACCGAGAACTGTACAGTGCAATCCGAAGCAGAGTCACAGCCTTGTGCATCCATTGAAGTCAGTGGGCTTAGAAAGATGTCACTGTGTTTAGGATGGCAGTGATAGGACAGTACACTTGCATGCACCGCGTGTGATTAATGACTTTTGGCTCTGATTGTTTCTCTTCATGAGATATGAGAACTTGACAGGTGTTATCTGGTGCTGTCCATAGTGCAAGTTTTGTATTATAATTTCTTTCTGAGAAAAAGGATGCCTGGTTTGTCTTCCATCTTCTGTGCAGTCCCACATAGATTTTGACATGGAAAGATTTTGCTAAGTTCAATGCAACTGTTTTCTTGTATATATGTGTGTTCAGATCTTTGAATTAAGCAGTCAAAATATGGATCCCACATCTTATTTATATCTGAACAAGTATCCAGGGGTCCATTGGAGCAGGAGCGCACAGGAGCGCAGCTCTGGGAGTGAGGAGCCCAGGGGGCGGGCACATGACCAAGCCCCACCCCCTCCTCGGCTTCCCCAAGCAGTGCAGAGGTGCAGCGCCCCGGGGAAAGCCCTGCTAGGGTCTTTATTGTTTTTAATGTTTTGTTTTAATATTGATAATTTTATCATTGTTCCTTTTATGACTGTGTGCTGCTTTTCCAGAGACTTGCTCAAGGTGGCATATAAATTTTCTAAGTATACCATTTTTTATCTGGGCACATGGCATATAAGTACTGGAGAAATTTCACCAACCCTTTAGCAGCTTCCACCCCATCATTTTGGTGTAGTGGTCAGGAGTTGGACTCTAATCTGGGAGAACCAGGTTTGATTCCCCACTCCTCTACATGCAGCTGCTGGTGTGATCTTGGGCCAGTCACAAGTTCTCTCAGAGCTGTTCTCTCATGAGCAGTTCTCAAAAGACCTCTCTCAGCCCCACCTACCTCACGGGGTGTCTTGTTGTGGGGAGGGGAAGGGAAAGGGATGGGTGGTGCACATGTCCTGGATATCTCAAGTCTACTTGATACCTGGTGGTTTCAAGGGAGCAGGAAGAGAATGAGGTTGTGTTCTTTACGCTTATTTTTATTGCACCAAGTATTGGATGGGGAAGGGAATGGATGAAGAGCAGGTCAGTTTCACTCACCTGTGGAGTGGAGCCTGAGGGGTGGGTGTTGCCTTCTGACACACTTCCAGTATGTTAGGGGGTGTGGCATATGCAAATGAGTTATGCTAATGAGCTCCTGCACCTCTTTTTCTACGAAATGACCCCTGTAAGTATCCATGACTGGATGATTGTCCTTCTAGTTGTGGGTTTTAGCAGATACATCCAAAAGAATGGGGGTTTCTTTTGTACTGGGCCTTTATTTCTAGAGGTCCACGCCTCACTGGCAGGGCTATCTGTGCCAGCAGGCTCTTCCATGAATTTAGGAATGTAGCTTTCCCAATTATGGAAAAAGCCCATGGTCAGTAGATGTGATGTCACTCCTCTTCTATGAACATACATTGTGTGTTTTTGTAATATGTATGTATGCATTAATGACTGTATAGAATTCTTTCAGAGTTTTTTTAGGTGTGGCCTTGCAGCATCAAGGCAGCTGGGAGAAGAGCTGGAAATGTCATATGTGTTTGCATTTAAATGCTTTAAAGTAAAAAAGATTATGGTCTCTGGGGTTTGGGATTCTCAGATTAAGAGATTAGAGAAGGATTAATGTCAGAAAATCATGAAAATGTAGCATTGCAGTGAAGCGCACCAGTGAGGAAATAAATAATTTTATGTATTGCTCTTAACAACATACCGTTGCTCATTCGGGTGATCCAATATCAATGGAACATGTTAGCACTTTCGGAACTTTGATTTACCAACACTGTGGAAAGTGTAACAAAACACATAATGAGACAGTTATAACCAGAATTGGCTAAGGTTTATTAACACCTTATCAGGGTTCTGGAAGGCTCACTGCAAACTTGTTTTTAATTTGCATCACCTCACTTTGTGGAATTTGAAAACAGTCTCAGCTAAGGCTCCTGGCATGGCTCATTAGCTTTCTCAGAACTTTGGCATTTCAAAGTATATTTATTGGACAAATTAACTATGTATAATATTTTAAAGGTGTATGATTAATATATTTGAGTTTTAGGTTTTAATATTGGGGTTTTAGGTCTGAATTGCCTTTGTGACAACTACGTGATATTATTGGTGATTTCTGCATGAATTCTGTGGCTGGGTTTTCTTCTTCTAGAAGAGTTTATTTTGATAGTGGAGTAGATGCATTGACAAGGCTTTAATTTAGTTGAGTGTTTGGGGAGTATGTCTGAATAATACATAGTCAATCGGGGACAGAGGGTGACGCTTGGTGAGGGAGTATCCCTGTGATAACACGTGACTGTGGTGTGCCGCAAGGGATGATTCCCTCTCCAATGTTATTCAACATCTATATGTACCCGCTCACTCAGTTGGTCTGAGGGTCTGGGCTGGGATGTCATCAATGTGTGGATGACACCCAGCTCTATTTGTTGATGGATGTCTGCCCGGACTGCGCCTCAGAAAATATGACCGGGGCATTGGAGGCCGTGGCTGGATGGCTGCAGCAGAGCCAGTTGAAACTTAATCCAACCAAGATGGAGGTCCAGTACCTAGGTCAGGGGGGGAGGAGTTGGGTTGGAAATCAGGCTGCCCACCTTGGATGGCACATTACTTGTGCCAGCCCAGAGGGTAAGGAGCCTGGGGGCAGTCCTGGATGTCTCACTCTCTATGGAGGCCCAAGTTACCACAGTTGTTAGGTCTGCCTTTTATCATATCTGGCAGATCAGGTAGCTGGCTCCATACCTCTCCCCCCGGGACTTAGCTACATGCAATGGTCCCTTCCAGGCTTGATTCCTGTAACTTGCTTTACACGAGCTTGTTTTTGCAGTTGATCCACAAATCCTAGCTGGTACAAAATGTGGCAGTGAGCATGCTGATTGTGTCGCCTGTGTGGGCACCAATTGCACTGGCTACCAACTGAGTACTAGTTCCGCTTCAAGGTGTTGGTATTGACTTTCAAAGCCTTGCACTGCCTGGGACTAGCATACCTAAGGGACTGCCTCTCCCCACAGGTGCCCTGGAGAGCCTTGAGCTCTACTGAGCAAGATCTGCTGGTTGTCCCTGGCCTGAGGGATGTCCGTTTAGCCTTGACCGGGGCCAGAAGTTTTTCTTCCCTGGCCCCAGCCTGGTGGTACATGCTCTCACTTAAAATCACGGCCCTGTGGGATCTCTTACTGTTCCCCAGGGCCTGTAAAATGGAGCTGTTCTACCAGGCCTTTGGTTGAGGTGGTGGGCATCCAGTAAAAAATATCTTGGCCTCCCCTGCTGAAGACACCATCTCCATGTGGCCCAGACTGAACAAATTCAGAGTCCAGCGGCACCAGTATCAGTGCAAATTGTTTTTAAATGGCTGTTTTAATGTTTTAATTAACTATTTATTATTCTATTCTATATTGCCAAATAGCCTAGCTGTTACTGTGATCCACCCTGAGCCCACTCACGGGGAGAGCGGACTATAAATTTGAAAATAAATAAATAAATAAATAAATAAATGAATGTAACTAATCATAATCCAAGTCCAGTGCATCTTGTTTTGTCAGCCTCAGAAGGGTAATTAAGAACATAAGGGAAGCCATGTTGGATCAGGCCAATGGCCCATCCAGTCTATGTCACATAATGACCCAAACCCAGGAGGCAGTGGTGAGACCACTCTTGAAAAAGCCATCTCTGGACCCTATGGTTTCAGCCAATTACTGCGCAGTGTCAAACCTTCCATTCTTGGGCAAACTAGCTGAGAGAGTGGTAGCAGAACAGCTCCAGGTTTTTCTGGATGATGCCTCCATCCTGGATCTACTCCAGTCCAGTTTCCACCCCAGCTATGGGACAGAGACAGCACTGGTCACCCTCACGGATGACCTCCGGAGACATCTGGACCAAGGCAGGTCAGCACTGCTGTTATTGTTTGACTTGACAGTAGCATTTGACATGGTCAGTTACAATCTGATGGCCCACCACCTCGCTGACATAGGGATATGGGGAGCAACCTTGCATTGGCTGATCTTATTCTCCATGGTCAGGGATAGAGAGTGGTGCTTGGGGAGAGGATGTCTCCACGGGACCCTTTGGTATGTGGCATCCCTCCAGGAGCGATCCTCTCCCCGATGCTGTTTAACATTTATATGCACCCTCTTGCTCAGTACGTTGATGACACCCAGCTCTATCTGTTGATGGATGGATGGATGGATGGATGGATGGATGGTTGGATGGATGGATGGATGGATGGATGGATAGATGGATGGATGGATGAACTCCACCCCAAATATTTTGGCTGAGGCTCTGGAGGCTGTGGCTGGTTGGTTACAGCATAGCTGGCTAAAACGAAATCCGTCAAAGATGGAAGTCCTATATCTGAGTCGGGGGTGGGTGGGATCGGGAATCCATCTCCTGATCCTTGGTGGGGCAGCTATAGTGTCAGCGACAATGGTGAGGAGCCTAGGAGTGATCCTGGATGCCTCACTTTCAACTTTTACCATCTTCAGCTAGTCAGGCAGATGGCTTCCTATCTCTTCTTTATGCAAAGGTCGCCTCCACATTGGATTAGTGTAATTCACTCTATGCAGGGCTGCTTTTGAACCTGACCTGCAAACTTCAGCAGGTGCAAAATGCAGTGGCATGCCTCCTGTCTGGGACGTCTTTGCAGGCGCCCATATAGCCAGTGCTTCACTAGCTGCATTAGCTGCCAGTTGAGTACCGAAAGAAATCCACTTAGCCCCAACCAGGGCCAGAACTTTTTCAGCTCTGGCCTGGTGGAACATGCCCCCAATCAAGATTAGAGCCCTGCAGGACTTGCTACAAAGGTCCTGTAAAATGGAGCTGTTCCACCAGAATTTTGGTTGAGGCAGCGGATGCCTCACTATATCTGAACTCCCCCACTCTAACCCCCTCCCTCAACCAGCCCTGGCTGTCAGTTATATCAACGTATCACAGATTGGGGGTTGGGCCAAGCTATCATTTCAATGGCCCTCTCCTGAGCCATACACAGTATTATCCCCGAGGTTTATGTACCATCTCGCCATCATGCAGTTAGTTGGTTTTTAGGTTTTAACTGCAATTTTTATGGAATTGTTTGATATATATTTTATTGGTACCTTGTATCCCACCCTGAGCCCACCTTCGGGGGAGGCGGGATAAAAATCCCATACATACATACATATATACTTGATCCGGAACTTTTAGCTGGTGCAAAATGCAGCAGCACACCTTCTGGCTGGGACACTTGTGTGGGCACACATTCAGACAGTGCTTTGCCATCTGCATTGGTTGCTGGTTGAGCACTGAATAAGGTTCAAGGTTATGGTGCTAATCATTAATTCATTAATTTATTATTTCTTTACTTGATTTCTAAGCCGCTCTCCCTGCGATTGCAGGCTCAGAGCGGCGTACAAGACCTGGTACTCCAGGATTCAGATCATACTAAAACATTAAAACAATATAAAACAAAACCAAAAAAAAAAAACACAATATAAAACATTAAAATACAAATTAACAATCTAAGGTGCTCTGTGGGATCATCTCTCCCAGTATGTCCCCCAAAGAGCTCTATGCTCATCGGATCAACATCTACTGATAGTCCCTGGCCAAAAGACCGCTTAACCTCGACCAGTGCCACAGCCATTTCAGCTCTGGCTGTGGCCTGGTGGGACGTGCTTCCAAATGAGATCAAGGCCCTGCAGGATTTATTAAAATTCTGCGGGGCCCGCAAAATGGGGCTGTTCTGCCAGGCCTTTGGTTGAGGCAGCAGGTGTCCCATCTACCGCCTTCCATGCCCAAACCACCCTGCTTCAATCAACTTATGCTGTATACTGTACAAACTGTACAACGGGCAATGAATGGGACCACCAACTTAATATGCTTATACCTGAGATACTGTTAAAACGTTGTCATTATTCACCATTCTTGGATTTCAGTTTGAATTTTGAATCTGATGTTTGGGTTTTAAATTGGTTTTGATGCAAATGGTACTGTTGGATTGCATTTATTGCATTTATTATTGTTTTATTGGTACGTTGTAACCCACTCTGAACCCACTCGAGGGGAAGGGCAGGATAGAAATTCCGTGAAATGAGTAAGTGGGTCGGCTGCTGTTCATTTGAGCCATATTACATCATCTGCAAACATATTTACTCATGCTTTAGAACAGGGGTGGCCAACCTTGCTTAACGTAAGAGCCACATAGAATAAACGTCAGATGTCTGAGAGCCGCAAGACAGGAACAAATATCACACACACGTTTTTATTTTTAAAAATATGCAAATTTGCTTTTTATTAACGTTAAATGGGACTGCCAAAAATAAAAACAAACAAGGAAAACCAGTTATTGATAATGATATTACTTGTTTGCTAATGATATTGAGAGAGAGAGAGAAAAAGAGAGAGATGGAAAGAAAGAATTAAAGAAGTGGAAAGAAAGAGAGAGAGAGAAACTAGGAAAGCAAATAGATGGGAGGGAGGAGGGAAGGAAGGAAGGAAGGAAGGAAGGAAGGAAGGAAGAGAGAAAAAGCATGCCTCCTCTTTGCTTCCCCAGCTGCCCTGCCAGGAGCCGCACAATTTGTGTGAAAGAGCCGCGTGTGGCTCCCGAGCCACAGGTTGGCCACCCCTGCTTTAGAAATAATGGTTTGGGAGCTGTTGTGCATATACACACATAATAACACATTTATACTTTGCCATATGACTCAAAAACTTTGTTCTCTTACTTTTAAAAATTTTAATGTTCCCTCACGCTGTGGTTAGGAAATAGCGCATTTTCCCCCTACTGTACATTTCTTTTAATCTGTCTTTTCAAAATGTTCTGTCAATTAGAAAATGCTTGTCAGTGGAAATTACTGTTCAAGAAAGAAACCAACATGACTTCTTTATCACTTGACGAATCTGGAATAATGGACTGAAATTAACTTGTGATGGGATACATTGTTTTGGAAGAAGCTGAATATTCGGGACTGCAGGGCAATATGCACAAAGTTTTCTCAATAACATGTTATATTTATATAGTGTTTTACATCCCAAAGAGACTCAGAGTGTTTGACAATCTGTAATTTAGGATGACATCCACAGAGAGAATTTCATTTCGGGGAGGGGGAGCTACTTGGCTACGATACTGCGTAAGTAGTAGGAGGAAGCAGGACTCATTTCTTGTGTGTGAACCTTTTAGGTGTTTCTTCTGACCTTTCTTTGTTGATACTGAAAATGCAGTTCCTCAGGCCAGTTCATAAATGAAATATGGAGCCTTATTATTGAGTCAGAACGTTGTTCCATCAAGCCAAGAGGAGACTGACAGCAGCACATCAAGGCATTATGCAAAGGATGCTAGAAGTGAGTGCTAGGCTTCATGATACAAGAATGTGCTGTACCACTGCAACTCTAGACCAGTGGTGTGCAACCTGTGGCTCAACGAACATTTTAAGTTAAGCCTTATCGGAGGAATAGTGGGATGCTAGAATACCCAGCATGGTGAAGCCAGAGACAGGCAAAGATTTGTATGGGACTAACAGACTTTATAGAAATCCTTCACAGAAAGGGAAATGAGAGATGTGAACAGTTGCCAATAATTCATTTATAAACCATAGAATCATAGAATTAGAAGGGACCTCCAGGGTCATCTAGTCCAACTTCCTGCAAAATGCAGGAAATTCACAAAGCCCCCCCCCCCCCCCGACCACCGTTCCATGCCTAGAAGATGACAAAAAAAAAAAAAAAACTCCAGGATCTCTGACCAAACTGGCTTGGGGAAAAAAAATCACTTCCTGACCCCATCGTGGCAATCAGCATTTCCCTGGGCATGTAAGGAAGGCCCACAAGAACTAAGCACTGAGGCAACCCTTCCTGGCCTCCCTCTCATGATCAGCCTAAGTGCACAGAATCAGCATTGCTGTCAGATGGCGATCTAGCCTCTGTTTGAAAACCTCCAAAGAAGGAGAGCCCACCTCCCAAGAAAGCCTGTTCCACTGAGGAACCACTCTAAATGTCAGGAAGTTCTTCCTCATGTTTAGCCAAAAACAATTCTGATTTAATTTCAACCCATTGGTTCTGGTCTGACCTTCTGGGGCAACAGAAAACAACTCCATACCATCCTCTGTATGACAGCCCTTCAAGTACTTGAAGATTGTTATCGTATCACCTCTCAGTTGTCTCCTCTCCAGGCTAAACATACCCAGCTCATTCAACCTTTCTTCATAAGACAGGGTCTCCAGACCCATCACCATCTTTGTTGCCCTCTTTTGGATCGGTTCCAACTTATCTATATCCTTCTTAAATTGTGGTATCCAAAACTGAGCACAGTACTCTAGGTGAGGTCTAACCAAAGCAGAGTAAAGCGATACCATCACTTTGCATGATCTGGATGCTATACTTCTGTTGATATGGTCCAAAATCACCTTTGCCTTTTTAGCTACCACATCATACTGCTGACTCATGTTCAGGGTATGGTCTACTAAGACCCCTAGATCCTTTTCGCACATGCTACTGCTAAGACAACTCTTCCCCATTCTATAATGATGCCTTTGATTTTTCCTACCTAAATGCAGAAGTTTACATTTATCACCACTGACATTCATTTCATTTGTTTTAGCCCAGTTTTCCAGCCTGTCAAGATCATCCTGTATACTGACTCTGTCTTCTACTGTATTTGCTACTCTTCTGTCTTCTACTGTATTTACTATCCCTCCCAATCATTTGCAAATTTAATAAGCATTTCCTCTATTCCTTCATCCAAATAATTTATAAAGCTGTTGAACAAAACAGGTCCCAGGACAGATCCTTGAGGCACTCCACTTGTCACTTCTCTTCAAGAGGATGAGATACCATTCACAAGCACTCTTTGAGTGGGTTCTGTGCACCAGTTACAGATCTGCCTAACAGTCACAGGATCCAAACCACATTTTACCAACTTGTCAACAAGAATATTATGTGGAACCCTATCAAAAGCCTTACTGAAATCAAGGTAAACTATGGCTGCATCAGTCCCCTGATCCAGCATGGTAGTAATTCTCTCGAAAAAAGAGATAAGGTTAGTATGACATAACTTGTTCTTGAGAAACCCATGCTGGCTCTTAGTAATCACAGCCGTCCTTTTTTTCCCCTCCATATTTATTTATAGTTTCCAAAAAGATTTAACATGTTATAGCATTCACATGTTGTATTATACATTGTCTCAACCAAAGTTAACAGTATTATATCATATTTTAACATGTCTTACAAATTGCAAGTCTACATATTAACCATATTCTGTATCCAGTCATATATATTACTCCATCTTTTCCAAAACATTTTTATTAGAGCAGGCTATATTTAACCTATCCATCTCAGCCAATTCCAACATTTTATTAAACATATCTTCTCTTGTGGGCAAATTCTCTGATTTCCAAATTTTCGCTACTAATAATCTAGCAGCTGTCAGTATATATGTTATTACATATGAGTTTGTCTTAAAGTTGTTTGGAAGTATATTTAATAGATAGATCTCTGGTTTTAATGGGACAGTTATCTTGAAAATTTTGTATATGATTTTTTGTATTTTACACCAATATTTCTGTATTTTGGGGCATCTCCACCACATATGATAAAAGGAGCCTATATTATTTTTACATTCCCAACAGTTTTTACTCATATTTGGGAAACATTTTGCAAGTTTCTCTGGAGACCAATGCCATCTATAAAACATCTTTAAGATGTTTTCTTTATATGAAATTTTTCTCATGTATTTTACTGAATTCCAGATCTTTCTTTCTTTAAACATAAGAAAAGAACCCTTTTTTTGTTTTTAGCATCTCTCACTAGCCTAAGCTCATACTGAACTTTAGGTCAAATTTACATTTGACTTTCCTGCTAGAATCATTCTAGTTTTTTTTTTTAAACTGTTTATACCTGTTTCTAGTTTCAAACCATACTTGTTCTAGTTTATAAACTATTGGTTACATTCATTAATTGCCCTCCTGTGGTCAATCTAGCATTATACTACTTTAAACAAATGCTGTTGCTTAGTACTCTTCAGGCCCCCTGGAGTGAAATTTGAAACCAGTGTGAAATGAGCTTGGGAAAAGACAGCAGTGAAACTACTTCAGAGGGGAGGTGTAAATTGGACCTTAGCTTTCCTAAATCTCTCTACAAGCACTGGTTATTTGTTTACATTCATCCTTGGTTATAAGGCCCCCCTTCCACTTTCTAAATGAGTTTTTTTTATTTCTCAAGTCTTTAGAAAGCTGTTTATGGAGTCACCTTGGCTTCTTTAGGTTCCTCCCATTTTTCCTTCTCACAGGAATTGTTTGTGATTGTGCCTTGAATATTTCACTTTTAAGAAACTCCCATCCCTCTTGAACTTTCATACACAGATTCATGCCAGTATGCTAAAAGCAATCTTGCAGGGTGCTTCTGTGTGTACTTACTACTTACTGAGATCTCTTGTGTGCCATTTCCTAATAAAGGTGTAGCAACAACTACTGATTGGGCTATGGGAACTTTATTAGTCAGGATATCAGTCATCAGTAATGTGAAGTTGTATTTTCAGTCATGCAAATAGGTTTTCCTATAGTGACTCTTTAGGATTGCCAGCCTCCAGGTGGGGCCTGGGGATCTCCCACTTTTACAACTGATCTCCAGCAGACAGAGATCAGTTCCCCTGGAGAAAATGGCTGCTTTGAAGGGTGGACTCTATGGCACTGTACCATGCTGAGGCCCCTCCTCACCCTAAACTCCACCCTCTCCTGGATCCACCCCCAAAGTCTCCAGGTATTTTCCAACCCAGACTTGGCAACCCTATGACTCTCTTAATCATTTCCTCTAAATTTTGACATAGCTTGATTCTTTAATGGTAAAAGAATGCTGACCCCTGCCGTAGACTTTGTGCACCCAAGTATGTGACACACCACCGAGGAAAGATTCCCTGCCTTGCCTCTGCTAATGTGACACAGGCAAAAGACCTCGGGATTACTAAGCAGATGCATCTTCACTCATATAATGTTTTCACATAAATGGATCAAGTGCGAGAGCTTAGTGTAGGGTTGCCAGCCAGTGGCTGACTACTGGTAGGAGTCTGGGGGGCAGCAAGATGGGGAGATGCTGTTGGGTGATGGTGTGGTGTCACTTCTGGGGAAACCGAGTAAAACCATGGAGTTTCTAGAGCAGGGGTGTTAAACTCATTTTTTATGAAGGGCTGGATTTGACATAAATTGGACTTTGTTGGGCCAGGCCATGTGTGTCATAAAATGTAATGCCAGGTAGCGGAGATATAAACTTTATAAAGGACACAAACACAATTTTTTTTAACTTAAATAAAAACATGGCTGAAACATTAGCATTTTTGCAATATTTTGTTTATTTAACAGTCTCTGATAACTGACACTTCTTGCTCTGAATTATTGTTTATTTAACAGTCTCTGATAACTGACGCTTCTTGCTCTGAATTATTTCATCAAAATGTCTGTGTTGTATCAGTCTGGGAGGGGGAGGAGCCTCAGCCCAGTGCAGGGAGCAGAAGCTTGCCTATCTATCTCTCCTGAGCGATTGAGAGAGTCTAGGAAAGCAAGCTATGACGCAACAGCAGCAACAGAACTGGAGAAAGAAGCAGGAGACAGCCAGTCCCTTGTGGGCCTGATAGAAGCCCTCTGCGGGCCTGATCCAGCCCCTGGGCCGCATTTTTGACACCCCTGTTCTAGAGATTCCTAGAGCGACATGACATCACTTCCAGGTTTTCCCCTGAAGTGACATAACATCACCCTGCAATGAACACTAGCTGGAGTGTTGGCGGGCAACAACAGCTATGGGTAGGAAATCTCCTACCCCCAGGAGGCAAATGGCAAGCCTAGCATAGTGTATACCACCACATGAATTCCAATTTCCTCCATTTGTTCTCTGCTGAGGAGGAGAGCTGAAACAGAAATAAAGCCTGAAACCCACCGAGTAACTGTTTGTATGAGCGTTTTCTTATTTAGTATTCCCTTCCTGTGTTTGAATTTTCAAAAACTGTTTAGATTAAGCTATCAGAGCACAAAATATACCATCTGAGCCTTCCCCACTCCTCTTCATGCTCTGTTACTTTGAAAGTGACTGAATGGATTTTCTTCAAACTTTTAAAGCAAAATTTACCTGTGATCGGCCTGAGTTCAAAAAAGGTGAAACGAAGCCACAACCATGTGTGAGTGTGTGTGTGTGGGGGAATCTCTAAGTGTTGCTGCTGGAAGGTGAATTGTTTTTGCAGACACCACTGTAGATTTCTGATACTGGCAGTGGCACATCTCCAGCCATTTGCAAATACTCGAGGAGGAAACGGCATCAACCAAAGCTGGTTGCTACGAGGAAAAATGGCAGCCATGTGTGTTTTTCCCATACAGCATACCTCCATACAACATACTTCCTCTCACGATGTTCATTGTCCATGGCTGCCAAGTGTACTGAGTTTTGAGGATAACTTGTAATTAGTTTTACAAAAGTGAGGGAGGAAAAAAAAGGCTGTTTTTGGCAACAGCCACATGTCTTTGGCGATCTGTGTTCCATCCCTGGAAATGCTGCTTTTGGAATGTTATTTTTTGGAACATAAGCTGAATGGGAAGTGAGCAAGAATGGCGTTACCTACTGGGCAGTGTTCTTAGGTTTTAAGGTTCTTATTTAATGTCTCACGCCCATGGACAATGAATCACAGAACATGAGTAATATATATTTTATTAGTTTGGGCTGTATGAGGCAGTTTGCGTTTCCCAGAAGGAGAAAACAGAACACCTGTACCAGCCTCACATGAATTGACTGGCCTGATAGGAGAGCCTCTGAGCCAGATTCACTATTCAGATTAGTGCATAGTCGTTAAATTCCTGCTCAAAACTGTGTGCGTTCATGTATTGTGATAGTAAGAGAAACACGGTGGATCCCGGGGCTAGGTTTGTGATTTGTCAGGAGGAGACTGACTAGAAAAGAAACAAGGATACAAAATTTAGCTATCCTCTTCTATATCTGCCCTGACCTGAATGGTCTAGGCTAACGGGATCTCATCAGATCTCAGAGACTAAGCAGGGTCAGCAATGATTAGTATTTGGATAGGAGACCAGCAAGGAAGTCCAGGGTCACTACATAGAGGCAGGCAATGGCAAACTACCTCTGCATTTATCTTGCCTTGAAAACCCTCTCCATAAGCTGGCTGCCACTCGATGGCACTTTCTGCCACAACCTCTGTATCTGTCAGTTGCAGAAAAAGCCTCTAGTATTGCTTGAAAATCACCTGTCAGTAGTCATAGACATTGGATATCAGGAATCCTGCACACAGAAAATTCTGAAACTGCAGCCTGTATCAGGATCCAGGTTGTATGCAGTTGCCCAGTTCTGGCCAACAGAGGGCATGGAATTTCCTCCTTTGACCAATTACGTCACCAAGGGAATGCCTCGACTAGAGATGTTCAAGCAAAAGTTTGATGTTTGTAAAGACATCTGGGCCTAGCTTACTCATTGAGCATCTTGTGTTGGCTCACAACAATTTCAAACACACACACATATACAAAAAAAGTAAAGTAAAGTATAATAAAAGGGGAACCATGGGGCTGTCGTTAGTCCAAAGGGCTTCTGGAATGAAAATATTTTTAATCTGCTGCAGAAGGCCAGAAAGGATTGCACCAGCCTCACGGGGGGGGGGGGGGGTTCTACAAATTGGGAGCCCAGCTGAAAAGGTCTTCCCATGAGTCCAAAAGGTTCCACAAGAGACCCCCATTCAGTGATCTTAGGAGAATCCCCCCCCTTCCTACCACCTGTGTCATCATGCCTCTGGAACAGGAACACATAAGTTAGTAAGAGAAAAAAAGATGAGGAAAGGGAAATTCTTCTTTTGCCGTACTAACCAAGCCAGAAAAGAATCCACAGATTCTCCAAAGTGTTTGCCTCACTTGGTACGGGAGGAGACTCCCATTTAGGTACCTTTATGGCTTTAAAGTGTCACCATGTATTGGACACAGAAGCAAACTGAAAGTCAGACTAGGTGTAACAGAATGTGTGTTATATATCCATCACAGCAGGTTCTATTAAGGACTTGTTGCCCTGTTCTGAACTGCTTGAAGCTTTTGAACCATCTCTGTAGGCACATCTGTGTACAGCATATTGCAACTGCCAATCTGATCTTTACTAGGGTATGTATGACTGTGATCAGATTGGCCTTTTGCAGGGAGGAAGAGCTGCCACTAGTGAATTAACCTAGCTAGCGGGGCAGGGGTACGACTGTGACTCTCTCAACTTCTCTGTGGACAGCAAGGCATCAAGGATCACCTCAAAATGGCTTACCTTTTATTTTAGGGGAGTGGAATCCCATCTACAGGATCAACTCCCACATGGGTTTCATGTCCAACCCATCACACCTCCATCTTGTCTGGATCAAGCTTCATTTCATTCACCCACACGCAGCCCTTTGCTGACTCCAGATATAGGTTTAGTACTCCCACTGCCTACTTGGCTTTAGATGGAAAGGAGAGGGGGTGGGGATGTGACAAAAATAGGATTTTAGTTCATACACCAAATTGTAAAGTTAAAGAAAAAAAAAACTGTGAGAAAATGTAAGCGGAGGAGGAGGAGGGCTGGAACGTAAAGGTGACAGGAGGCGTGGGGGGGGGGGGTTAGCCACATATAGGGTTGACAGGAAGTCAAAAACATTCTGTGACAGTTAGAGCCACTTAGAGAGAGTTGAGCAAATGAGTAATTGAAGAAATAACAGTGAAAGAAATCCTAAGAAAATAGAACCTGGTAAAGCTTGGCTGAGGGGCCTGCCCAGGAAAAGGTATGTGATGGATATAAATGTAACAGAGCTCAAGAGATTACTTTATCTAAACAGAGTGTATACAGGACCAGTAGTTACAATTCGAGTTAGCGGTACATTTTTCTTATTTTTATTTTTTCCGTGTTTGACATAAATAGAAATGTATTATGTTATTCAAATCTTAACGAATCTATAACCTGAATCAATTCTTATGTCTAGTGCTTCATCATACCATATTTTAAGGTGTACTTGAGGGGGCCTTTGGGGTACAGAAAAAGAAACCACGAGGGATGGCACTACAGACAACAAGAGTAGGCTGGGAAAATGAAATGGCCCTGGAAGGTGAGTGGTCCCTACAGCACTGCAGTGGCCACCAAGTTCAGCAGCACCAGGAACGGGCATTAATTCACCCACGCCTTCCTCCCACAAACTGGTGGCAGTACAGGAGTAAGCAATTGATCAGGTTGCCATTGTTGAAGGATCTAAGCCAAATGGTCCCTAAAGCACTGGCAGAGTTGCTGATGCTGGACTCTGGCCAACCAGCTTAGAAAGATTCATTTTGATGGCATCAAGTGCTGCTGAGAGGTCTTGAAGAATCAACTGAGATGCACTCCCCTTGCCTTTATACCAGCATAAACCACCTAATGGGATGGTTTTCATCCTGTACTCAGGATGGAATCCAGGTTGTAAAAGATTACAACAATCTGTTTCATCCAAAGACATCTTTGAGTTGTTTTTTGTTGCAACAAATATCTCAGGACCTCAGTTCTACTCCATTCCCCCTGGGGCACATGTTAGAAAGTCACTGTTTGGGGTTGTTTCCTAACGTGTGTACCCAGGGTAAAAGATCATTGCTGCACCAAACACTTTTAGAAAGTGCATGCTATTTTTTTCTGAAATATTGATTTATGTGCTGAAAAGAAGTAACAAATTAGAAAAAGAGTGTTTGGAGAGGACCCGTAGAGGTTCATTTGTTTACTTTTAAAGGCTTCTTTGATTCTGATGTGAAACTGCAACAGAGAATGGAGGGAAAGTTCAGTCTAAAAGAGTTTTTCTTTGAATGGGTTATACCTTTTGTTTGCTGTGTTGTCTCACAAAGGCATCTGCAGTTTGTGTTAATACCATGAAAATGCTTTTAAATGCAATAAACAGCTACATCTCATTGAGTAAAAATCCTTTTTAAGTGGTTGAGAGCAGGAACCACTGTTGGTGATGAGGAATCAGTTCTGTTGGTGTTCAGAAGAGTGAAGTACCAAGTATTTGTAAATTCGTCCTAACTTTCCCATGTATTTTGGGGAACATTAAAAACATGTGTCTTACTTGACTTCCAAATTCAGAAATCATGTACATCATTGATTCTAAGTCTTAGGTTCCAATATATAAATCAATTGTTGGGGGAGGGGACTTGGGACAAATTTATAAAATTCTGTTCCAAAAGTAAACTGAAACTGGGAAAAAAGTATACATCTTTGGGCGTGCACACACACACACACACACACACATACTGACAATATTCCTTTCTAGCTGTTTCCAAGCAGAGCCTTGAAACTCACCAAAAGAAGAAAAGAAAAAGAAAACCATGGATATCCTCTGTTATTTATGTCTAGGGTCTGGTTCTAAGTGAGGAATATTACTTCTAATCATATAGGTGTTATTTAGCTTTCATAGCTAATCAAGGTTGATAGGCCTTCAGGAGTCACCTTGTTGCATGCAGCCATAATTTGCAAGGCTGGCCGGGGGGGGGGGGGGGGAGGAATAGATCAGGAAATTACAAATTCGACCTTTTATGAGTAAATTTCAGCTTATTCTCCTCCTCCTTTCATGTTTGTTTTAGCTTTTCTCCCTACTGTCTTATATACCAATGGGTCTTTTGTTGATTTGGTTTCACTGGGTGGTTCTGTTGTGTGGTTAAGGTGGAAGAACACAAACCATGCAACCGTTAGGGATGCATTGTCCTGCTGACGTCGGTGTAAGTGGCCACGAAATCACCTTTTCAATTTCAGTAGTGGTCGCCAGTTTTTAATTAACACAGGGCAATCAATATTGCCATTCCTTGCAATTTACTTCATCCTGATAGGGATGTCAGAAAGCGATCAGGTTGGGAATTATGTTTACAGTGTTTAATGGTGCGGTTCACTAGAAGTGCTAATTAACCGCCAAATGGCGCCCAATGCCCTTTAGTAACCAGTCTTTAAACTTTCCCTATTCAAAAGAAGTAATTGTGCCATTTCTCAGGCCTGCTGCAGTGTCTTACCAATGGGCCTGCCCCATTAATCATACTAATGCAAAGTAAGTGATTTCGAGCTTATGTTTTAATCATTTGTACTTAGCTTACTGTATGTGCAACATGTCCTTTGTTCGCTTCTTTGTGTATGCATATCACTGTGCCTTAGGTAGTAAGTGAGACAATCCAATTTAATCATATTTGGTATAGCCACCATATAGCATTGAGACTACTTAAATACTCTTACTGGGTTTTAACAAGCTACTTTATTGAACGTTTGGTCATTTACATTTCAGCGGAAAACATCACAAGCTATACAACAGTGACAAACTAGTATTGAACAAGACAGAGCGGACAATTTTTCAGTTTCGATGTAGGGGTAAGAACAAATAATTTTTAGTGAGTGGAAATTAGGGTTGCCAGCTCAAAGTTGGGAAAGCCCTGGAGATTTTTGGGGTGGAGCCTGAGGAGAGTGGGGTTTGGGAAGGGGAAGAGCTTCAGTGGAATATATTGTCACAGAGCCCACCTTCCAAAGTGGCCATTTTATCCAGATGAATTTATTTCCATCACCTGGAGATCATCCGTAATCCCAGGAGGTCTTCAGCCACTAGGGCTGCCAAGTCCCCCGCTTGGGCGGGGGAAACACCGATTTTTAGAGCTTACCTCCCGCTTTTCCAAAGATGGCCACCGGGGGGACAAAATGGCTGCCTTAAAAGGGAAATGTCTGCAGAGAGCCTGCCCTGCATTAAAAAGCCTCGCCAGACATTTCCCCTTTAAGAAGTCAGCAAGAGAGCTTCTTCCACAGCAAGAGAGCCCCGCCCAGAGATTAAGGAGGGACTGAAGGAGCTGCTTTTGCATGTGGCTGGCAAGGTGAGTTTCTCTTCCAGCTCTTTTCATTCTCTCTCCCTTTCTTTTTTCTGTCTGTCTGTCTGTCTGTCTGTCTCTCTCTGTCCCCATCCAGCAGAGGTCTATCAGTGGCTATTATAGCCACAAGGTCTAAATGGAAGTAAGTGCCTCTGCCAGTTTTTTCCCCTTCTCTCTCTCTCTCTCTTTCTTTCTTTTTTCTGTCTGTCTGTCTGTCTCTCTCTCTCTGTCCCCATCCAGCAGAGGTCTATCAGTGGCTATTATTAGCCACAAGGTCTAAATGGAACCCTTTGTCTGGGGCAGTGATGCTCTGCATTCTTGGTGCTTGGGGGGCAACAGTGGGAGGGCTTCTGGAGTTCTGGCCCCGCTGCTGGACCTCCTGAGGGCACCTGGTATTTTTGGCCACTGTTGTGACACAGAGTGTTGTACTGGATGGGCTGTACTGGATGGGCCGATCCACTGTGGCTTCTCTCCTGTTCTTATGATATGAAAATCATATTCAGCACTTGTGTAGCACTTAGTGCTTCATATTCTGCTGAGATGAGGAAGGATTCAGTAGGGCCGTTGCTCAGTGATAAGAGCATCTGCTTGACATGCAGGAGGTATCAGCCTCTTCAGCTAAAAAAGGATCAGGTAATAGGTGACATTAAAGATCTCAGCCTGAGACCCTGGAGAGCCACTACCAGTCTGAGTAGTCAATACTGACCTTGATGGACCAATGGCCTGATTCAGTATTAGGAAACTTCATGAGTTCATGTGTCAGCATGTGGAAGTAACATCACAGGATGTGACATCACAAAATGATGTCACTTCCTTTCTCCTGGCTCCACCCCCAAAGTCTCCTGGCTCCACCCCCAAAGACCCCAGATATTTCCCAAGTTGGACTTGGCAGCCCTATCAGCCACCACCTGGAGGTTGGCAACCCCAGTGGAAATTGTTTCATCTCAAATACATAGACTGTGTAAACATTCAATTTTTTCTCCTAGCAGCTGTTTTTTTTTTCCTCCTTTGAATCGCCCCATGGATTATCACACCCAATCACGGATCAGGTACAAAACAAGATCATATGATGGCACTATGTAGTCAGTCAGTGTTAGCAAAAGGGTGACCTCATAAAGGAAAAATGGGGTGTTGATGGGGTAAAACAGAAGTGAATAAAGGCACTGATTCTCACAACAGTCAAATGACTAAGATTGTCTGGCAGCCAGAAGTTCTTGGTCTTTTAACGTTATGCACCACTAGGTGGTGAGCTAGACTTATTTTTAAGGCAAGAGATATTTCAGAGGTGGTTTGCCATTGCCTGCCTCTGTGTCATGGCCCTGGTATTCCTTGGAGGACGTCCATCCAAATACTAGCCAGGGCCAAACCTGCTTAGCTTCGGTTCTGAGATTTGACGAGATCAGGCTAGCCTGGGCTAACCAGGTTGTGGCTAAAGATCTCCCAGAATTACAACTGATCTCACAGAATTACAGTTGATTTCCAGACAACCAAGATCAGTTCTCCTGGAAAAAAATAGCTGCTTTGGAAGTGGACTACATGGTATTACACTGCACTGAGGTTCCTCCCCTTCCCAAACCCCGCCCTCCACAAGCTCCACCCCTAAAATCACCAAGAATTTTTGCAACCCAGAGCTAGCAACCCTATTTATTGAAGGCTGATGTCACAATAGTATGTAACCAATCATAGTTGACTAACTGAAGATGCTAACTAAGAGCAAGTGAGAACAATCATTACGGGCAAACATTTTGGCAAGAGGACCAAAAAAGAAAAGAAAAGAAAAAGAAAGGAGGCATTTTTGACACCACCAAAAATGTTCACTCCTGAAAAAGAACATGAATAATGTGCTTTACTCCTAATATTAGCTATGCATAAATAATTCCTCTGGAAGCCGTTTGGATTTAAAAAGAAAATCTTAATATGATATTTACTGTGTTTTTTATGTTTGATTGAAGTTATTTAATAATCATTAGTCCTGCTAGTTATATTTTCATGCTTTCTATGGCAACAGTAAGAATTTACGTTTGAGGCTGCTGTTTTAGTGTTTTAATCCTACTGATTGTTCTGTGTATCCTAACTTTCGTGGATGTGTTAACTGTTTTTAATAAGTTATTTTTACTGTTCTCTAGCCTTCTTTCTCCTATACTAATAAGGGGGGGGGTTCTATTTTTTCTTTGCAAATTTTGAATTATTAATCATAAAATCATAAAGTTGGACGGGTCATCCAGGGTCATCTGGTCCAACCCCCTGCACAATGCAGGACATCCACAAATACCTTCCCCGACCCCCACCCCAGTGACTCCTGTTCCATGCCCAGAAAGGGGGGGAGGTCCAGAATCCCCAGGCAAACTGGCCTGGAGAACAATTGCTTCCGGACCCTAAAGTGCTGATCAGCATTTCCCTGGGTGTGTAAGAAAGGGCCACAAGAACTAAGCACTGAGGCACCCCTTCCTGCCCTCCCTCTGATGATCTGCCTAAGTCCTCAGAATCAGCACTGCTGTCAGATGGCCATCTAGCCTCTGTTATTAAAAATCTCAATAGCAGATGACGCACAGAGATAGTTAACAATCTTCTTTTTAATCTTTAGCGTAATTCTGCTTTTTTTTTTTTTTTAAAGAAGCCTATATCCCAAGTAATGAAGGATATCAAAATTATTATAAATTAATGAGATGCTCATCAGGTTGCTGGGATGTTTACCAAAATCTTAACTGAGTAATTGTATCTTGTTTGTTTGGTTAAAACTACATTGGTTAACAGATGGATAAAGCAGCATTTTCAAATTACTATTCAGTAGCTTCAGATCGTTTTGGGGGAAACAGCCAGGGGTCATTTCGAGCAGGAACGCCGTTTCGGGAGTAACAAGCCCAGGAGCGGGCACATATGGTGACGCACTGTGGAAAAAAGCAAATGCATACTAACTTGATCTGTATTTTCATGCTTGTTGTAGGGTAGCTTCCCTGCAAGAGCAAAGGAAACCTAAAGTGTCTTTAGTCCAAGTGTAAAGCTGGCTCACCAGCTCTGAGTTGGGAAATACCTGGAGATTTTTGGGGTGGAGCCTGAGTGGTGTGGGTGTTGCCTTCCAACACACTTCTGGTGATGTCAGGGGGTGTGGCATATGCAAATAATTTATGCTAATGAGTTATGCTAATGAGCTCCTGCACTTTTTTTTCTACAAAATGACCCCTGATACCAGCCATTACTTTGGTGGTTTGTGTGGATGTGGGTACCATCTTAGAAGCCACATTACCTTGTGTGTCAGAGAGATGCCTCTTCTATGATGGTGATCACCAGGTGTAGTGTTTATAAATAATTATCTTTAAAATCCATTGCCTGACTGACTAACCAGGGGGCACCTTTGGGACTGATTAAAAGGTTTTCCATCAGATTGCTCCATGAAACCTTGCAGTCCTAGGGCCAGCTTCTCAGCCTCCTTCCTTCCTTCCTTCCTTCCTTCCTTCTCTCTTTCTCTCTTTCTCTCTTATTTTTAGGACTTCCACCTCTCCCAGGTGACAGAGATCAGTTCCTGTAGAGAAAATAGCTGCTTTGGGGGTTGGTCTCTATGGCATTATATCCTACTGAGATCCCTCACCTCCCCAAACCCCTTCCTCCCCAGGCTGCACCCCTAAAATATCCAGGTATTTCCCAACCCAGAGCTGGCAACCCTGCTTATTTCAGACCAGCTTCTCAGTTCTTTCTCCCAGTGTCCTTTGAGACCTTGCCCCTGTCTGCTATCTCATCTACACTAGAGTTGCCAGGTCTGGGTTGGAAAATACCTGGAGACTTTGGGGGTGGATCCGGGAGAGGGCGGGGTTTGGGGAGGGGAGGGGCCTCAGTATGGTCCAATGCTATAGAGTCCACCCTTTAAAGAAGCCATTTTCTCCAGGGGAGCTGATCTCTGACAGTTGGAGATCAGTTGTAAAAGCAGGAGATCTCCAGGCCCCACCTGGAAGCTGACAACCCTAATTTACACACTTACCTCAGTCTCATGTGTCCCTCTGGCCTTAACTTCAGGCTTATTCACTTGCAGCCTGTGTCTGTGCTACTGAGGTAATAATGGTCCCTTTGTGACATCAGAAGCTATCACACCAATCCCCACCATGGTTTCCAAACAGTGTTGTCTCTTGGGTTGGTAGGCATGCAAATAAACCTGAGTTGAAGGCCAAGGACTGGCACAACAGCTGCCCCAGTCGCCAAGTTGCATCTATGTGGCGGAAGAGTCCCGTTTCCCCTTGTGTTTTCTTGAGGGGAGGAGCACTGGGAAGAATGAAAGGCCTCAGATGCTGAAACATATTTTGCTGCTGCATCTCACTGGTGAGGTTAAAGAAGAGGACTTGTTTGCAGAGAGATCCACAGGTAGTTGGAAGGTTTATTTTATTTGATTAATAATGTCACACCAAGAGAGTCCCTCCCTGTCAACCAGATTTTGACAGTCCGGGAGGCAACAGCATGGTTGTCAGGTCTGGGTTGGAAAATACCTGGAGACTTTGGGGGGTGGATCCGGGAGAGGGTGGAGTTTGGGGAGGGGAGGGGGCTCAGCAGGGTACAATGCCATAGAGTCCACCCTTCAAAGCAGCCACTTTCTCCAGGGGAGCTGATCTCTGTCAGCTGGAGATCAGTTACAAAAGTGGGATATCCCCAGGCCCCACCTGGAGGCTGACAAACCTAGGCAACAGAAGGTGGGGAATGAGTGGTCCAGGGAATGCTGCCATGTCTCCTAAAGCAGCCTGAGCCAAGCCCAAGACTATCAGAAGGATGAAGCCAAAAGCATTCGAGACCAGACCAGACCAGACAGCTTGACGTGATTCCAGGGTAGCTTCTTTTTCTTTCTTTAAGTGGGGGTTGCTGAACAGTGAAACAGGCAAGAGGATCCAGAGGGCAGGATATATTTATTTATTTATTTATTTATTGAGATTTATATCCCACCTAACCAGCATGAGCCAGCTCTAGGCGGCTTACAACAGTAATCAATATACATATAAAATCACAGCTAAAAACATAAAAACAAGATTCACAGAATTCCACCAGATATGGCGGCCAACATTACTTCCAAAACGAAGCACAGCAAATTCCAGGCCCACGACCAATAGACTTCTGCCCGTAGATTGTTTCAGCACCAACTAAGGGCCCCCCTCCCCCCAGTGGAGGCTCCTAATTAAAAGCCTGGCGGAAGAGCTCCACTTTGCAGGCCCTGCAGAACTGCATAAGGTCCCTCAAGGCCCTGATGTCATCCGGGAGCTCATTCCACCAGTAAGGAGCTGCCACTGAGAAGGCCCTGGTCCTGGTGGTCATCAGCCTAGCCTCTCTAAGGGAGGGCCGGGCGATGTTGGGTGCCTGAGCGCAGTGCTCTCTGGGGTATGTACGGGGAAAGGCAGTCTCTTAGGTAGACAGGCCCCTGACCATACAGGGCTTTAAAGGTTAAAACCAGCACCTTGAACCAGATCCGGTACACTATAGGCAGCCAGTGCAGTGTCCTTAGCACAGGCTGGATGTGGTCTTGCACCAAGAGACCCATGAACAGCCTGACCACGGCATTCTGCACTAGCTGCAGCCTCCGGAGCTGAGACAAGGGCAGCCACAAGTAGAGAGCATTACAGTAGTCCAGCCTTGAGGTGACCATTGCGTGGATCACTGTTGCAAGATCATTGTGTTCGAGGAAGGGAACCAACTGCCTAATCAGCCGCAGGTGGTAAAAGGCTGCCTTGGCAGTGGCTGCTACCTGGCCTCCATTGTTAACAAGGGGTCCAGGAGCACTCCCAAGCTCCAGACCTTCGGTGCTGGCACCAATGGCGCCCCCCGAAGGCCGGCAATGGAATACCTATCCCCAGTCTGCTCTGACTCAGGCACAGGACCTCTGTCTTCATTGGATTCAATTTCAGTCGGCTCAGCCTGAGCCAGCCCACCATGTCCTGAAGCGCCCGCTCCAGGTCATCTGGGTTAGCCCTGGACAGGCCACCCATCAGCAGATATAGCTGGGTGTCATCAGCATACTGGTGACAGCCCAGCCCGTGCCTCCGAGCAATCTGGGTGAGAAGGCACATTTAGATGTTAAACAACATTGGGGAGAGCACTGCCCCTTGTGGCACACCACACACTAGTGGGTGCCTCCAAGACCTCTGCTCCCCAAGCACCATTCTCTGTCCCCGACCTTGGAGAAACAAGGCAAGCCACTGCAAGGCAAGCCCCTGAATCCCCATGTCAGCGAGGCGGTGGATCAGTAGCTGGTGGCTGACTGTGTCGAACACGGCCGACAGATCTAACAGCACCAGCACCACTGTACCGCCCCAATCCAGGTGCCACTGGAGGTCATCCGTGAGGGCGTCTAGTGCTGTTTCCATCCCATGACCCGGCCGGAAGCCGGACTGAAATGGATCTAGTGCAGAAATGTCATCCAGGAATCTCTGCGACTGAATCGCCACCGCCCTCTCCAAAATCTTGCCCAAATAGGGCAAGTTGGACATCAGCCGATAGTTGGCCAATTCAGCCAGGTCCAGTGATTTTTTTTCAGGAGAGGGCAGACCATCGCTTCCTTGAGTGCCCCCGGGAACAGTCCCTCCTCGAAGGACTTGTTGACAATCTCCTGGAGGGCACCTTGCAGCCCCTCGTGGCCAGCTTTTATAAGCCACGAAGGGCATGGATCAAAGCTGCATGTGGTTGGGCGTACAGTTGAGATCAACCTGTCAACTTCCTCCAGGCTGAGTGGACTGAAATAATCCAGAATGGAACAAGAAGATGCGCATGAGGCCTCGAGTTCACTAATTGTCTCAACTGTGGCCGGGAGATCGCAGTGGAGCAGTAAGATTTTATCTGCAAAGTGGCTCGCAAAAGCCTCACAGCCGATATCAATTCCCTATCATTTGGTCTGCCCTGGGGCAGCTCTGTTAAGGACTGAATTGTTCTAAATAATTGTGCTGGGTGCGAGCTTGCAAACACAATCTCATCCGTGTAGAATTGCCTCTTCGCAGCCTTGACTGCCACCTCATAGGATCTCATAAACGCCCTATAAGGTGCTCGTGATGCTTCGTTGTGGGCACGCCGCCACCATCTCTCTAGCCATCTGAGCTCTCGCTTCATCTGCCACAGCTCCCCAGCATACCAGGGAGCCCGCTTAGAGCGAGGGCACAGAGGGTGTTGGGGGGTGATCTCGTCGATGGCAGCCAAGAGCTGGGCTTGCCAGTCCTCAACCAGCTCATCTAACAAGCTGCCAGGGGGCATGGGAATCCCGTAGAGCCAGGAGGAGCTGCTGAGGGTCCATCTGACTCTGCGGGCGAGCTAAAATCTGCTCGCCACCCACAGAGGGTCTGAGTGGCACCTTCAGACGGGCCTTCAGGGCACAGTGATCCGACCATGGAACTGCCAAAGCAGTACTCGGGTCAACCATTACTCCCCCCCAAAAAAATCAAGTCGAGCGTATGCCCGGCCTGGTGTGTGGGCACCATCACACATTGGGTGAGTCCCAGTGCCGCCATGGCCAACACCAGGTCCATCGCTGGCCCAGAGGCCGCATCATCAGCCTGGATGTTGAAGTCACCTAAGACTAAAAGCCTTGGGTACTCCAACGCCCAGCCAGCCATGGCATTGGCCAGAGATGACAGGCTAGCAGGTGGTGCATTGGGCAGTCGGTATAGCACCCAGATAGCCAAACTCTCCCAAGTATCCTGCACCAGGCCAGAGCATTCTATGCCCGCAAGTTTCAGTGGCAGGAGCACCCTGTAGGAGTAAGCCTCCCAAATGAAAAGCACCACCCCCACCTCCCGCCCCTCAGTCTGTGATTGGTGAAGGACTGAGAAACCGGGTGGAGCCATCTGGGAGAGTGCAGCCGTCCCCCCATCTCACACCCAGGTCTCGGTCACACATGTCAGGTCTGCTCCCTGCTCAACTAAAAAGTCTCGCAGGGTGGAGGTCTTATTATTTATAGACCTGGCATTGCACAACACCAATGTCGGAGGGGGGTCATTCCCAGCCCCACTGACTGCCACCCTCAGGATGGGACACAGACTAGAAGGGGGCCGAGTTTCTCTGTTTCTCCGCCCTCTTCCATTTCTTACCCGCCTGGTCCCACCGCTGTACTTTCCCCTCCCCATGAGCACTGATATCCCCAGGCCAATACAAGAAACAGATAGAAGAAGAAAAAGAAAAAAAGAGAAGAGATTGGATTTATACCCTGCCCTTCACTTGTAGTCTCAGAGTGGCTTACAAACTCCTTTTCCCTTCACCTCCCCACAACAAACACCCTGTAAGGTAGGTGGGGCTGAGAGAGCTCTGTGACAACTGTCCTTGAGAGAACAGCTGGTACAGAGCTATGGCTTGCCCAAGGTTATCCAGCCAGGTGCAAGTGGAGGAGTGGGGAATCAAACCCGGTTCTCCCAGATTAGAGTCCGCACACTTAACCACTACACCAAACTGGCTCTAAAATACAGATAGATACAAGAAACAGGCACATGTGAGATGGGGATTGGAGGAAAGGGGCAGCACACAAGTAGGGTTGCCAACCTACAGGTGGGGCCTGGAGATCTGGAGCTGCAATTGATCTCTAGATGACAGAGATCAGGTCCCCTGGAAAAAAATGGCTGCTGTGGAGATTGGACTGTAATGCATTATAACCCTCTGAGGTCCTTACTCTCCCCAAGCTCCACCACCAAATCTTCATTGTTTTCTCAACCTGGAGCTGGCAGCCCGAGCAGAGATCCAGGGAAACAAACATAATCCTTGAAGCCTAACCAGCCCTCCCCTTGACATGCATCCATCGTGGGATACCCACTGCAAAATTTGCTTAGGAGATCCAGGTAGGCTTACTATGTATTCCTTTCCTTTATTTTTTCCTTTCTACTTCATGCTCACAGACCAATGGGTCATAAGCAAACAAATTTGAAAGTTCATATAGTACACTATGGCTGCGTTCACACGGGCAGTTTGATCCATTGCCCTTGCTGTTCCCTTGTAGATTTATAGTGCATAATCAGACAACATCTGTCTGTTGATCCTCAGTCATCCAAGTCCCCTTTCTTCCCCCCCTTGCCGCGTGTTTCTTTGATACCTGAGAAAGTCTGGTCTTGTTGATCTGAGCTGGTTCCAAAACTGATTTCCTGCTGTCTGATCACACTCTTGTGCACCCAAGCTGTCAGGCAGGTTTGACTGATCTCTTGTTTTCCATCTGCTATTTTTTAAAAAGTAGTTAGCAATGTGTGCACAACTGCTTATTTGCACCTCTTCCCCCCGCCCCAGGGCTGCTAAAAACTTTGTTTTCTTTTAGAAAAACCTTAATAGAAAGACACCTGTGTTCTTCAGCTTTTTTCTGTCCTTTGGGGAAGGGGTAAATTAAAAAGATTAGAGGTAGGACGGCAGTGAACTCCATATCCCAGCATTCTCAGCAAGCACTTGTGCGATTGCTCAGAGGGCAAACTTGTAAAAAAAATGGCTGATAGCCCCAGGAACTGCCTATCCCAGCAGGGATATCCATGCTTGTGGGCATGCTCCAAGAACCAGCTTTTTGAGAAGGAAAAAAAAAAAGAAAGGTCGATGGGCTGATTCCATGCCTGCTGCCATCTGATCACTCCAGGGCCAGTAGAAGCACTTTGAAGTGCACTAAAAGGGGTGGGTCTGATCACAATTCTCTGGTACAAAATAATTTGGCTCAATTAGAGGCGGGGCAACAGTGGATTGAAGTGCCTTTATGAATGCAGCCTATGTATTCCAAGCAGCCAATTCACCCATTCTTGGGAAACAATGACAGGTTGGACTGAAGGCACTAACATGACCAGCCCGAAGCAGGGAAGGTGAAACGGTTTTAAAAAATTAGGAAAAAGGGCAGGTGAGGAGGGAACCTTTATTTATTTTGTTGAGACTTTTGGATCAACTGGTGCTCAATACAGTAAACTTATACTAAAACTGTGGGTTATTAATAAATTAAAGTTTATATGTCGGAGCCACGGAGGTGATAGATAATGCACAGGGTTTTGTTTTGTTTTTTCTGCACTTTTGCCCACAAAAGGTTTGGGGAGTTTGTTCCAAAGTGTTGAGAGTAATGCTGGTAAAAGCCCTGCTCCTTCTTGCCAGCTTCTGATTTCTTTCCCCAGCTGGAAGACATTTGGGGAAAAGACGACGGATCCGTCTTGCCTAATGGCTGTGACTTGGCATGGTTGACAAGATCTCTACCGAGAAACTGCAAAATGCCAAATTTTCAAATCCTCAGCTTTTGACTAAAGGCACAATCTAATCCAGGCTGGGTTCTGATTATTTTGATACATACTGTACATTTGAGTTATTAACTGTATGGCTCTTTCATCTAATCACTGTACATGTCATTGTTAAAAATGTCAGTAGCGGCATTGGTATTGTTTATTGTGAAGGTTTTCTTTTGCTGTTATTACTTGTGATTATCAAAAAAAAAAAAAAAAACCCAATGCTTCCCAGTCATCCAGCATTTGACTTGCTCTATTGATTAAATGGCAAAATGTTATGCCCAGTGATCCAATTAGTCAATTGTGTCTGCTGAAAGCAATAGAAAAAATGCTGAAAGCCAGAAACTAAACTGTAGATAGTGCTCAATACAGATGCTTTGGGCTTAATAGAGAGCCAGTTTGGTGTAGTGGTTAAGTGCGCGGACTCTAATCTGGGAGAACCGGGTTTGATTCCCCACTCCTCCACTTGCACCTGGCTGGATGACCTTGGGCAAGCCATAGCTCTGTACCAGCTGTTCCCTCAAGGACAGCTTGGGAAAGAGCTCTCTCAGCCCCACCTACCTCACAGGGTGTCTGTTGTGGGGAAGGGAAGGGAAAAGGAGTTTGTAAGCCGCTCTGAGACTCCCTTGGGAACTGAAGTCGGGGTATAAATCCAATATCTTCTTCTTCTTCTTAATAGAAAGTGGGGAAATGAAAGCACAAGATGGTTATAGCAAAATGTTTCATGTGTTTAATTTACATTTGGTGTAGTGGCTAGGAGCGCAGACTCTAATCTGGGAGAACCGGGGTTGATTCCCCACTCCTCCACATGCAGCTGCTGGTGTGACCTTGGGTCAGTCATAAATTCTTTCAGAGCTGTTCTCTCAAGGGCAGTTCTCGAGAGAGCTCTCTCACCCCCACCTACCTCACAGGGCGTCTGTTGTAGGAAGGGAAAGGGAAAGGGATTGTAAACTGCTCTGAGACTCCTTCAGATAGTGAAGGGCTGGGTATAAATCCAATCTCTTCTCTTCTTATTATTCTTGTTATTATTATTATTCTTGCTGTTGCTGCTGCTGCTGTTATTATCATTATTATTAGTCTGATTTTCTCACTAAGACTCAAGGCTGCTTATGTAGTGTGAGCCAAATACAGTCAACAGGATGGGACATCCAGTAAACAGTACAATAGGGTTTGGTCTGCAGAAATATGAAATAGAGATGAAACAAATCTGAAACAAAGCATAAGCGTATAGCATGGTATGTTAAATGGTGGGGAAATTGCAAAGCAGGAGCATACTTACGACAACTGATAGTGCACAGTAGTATAGTCTGCAGTCCCTATCCCTTTTGTACGATTGTTTTGCTACATGAATAAAATAAATGCATCAAAGAAAAGTGGAGAGTGTCAGCTTTTTCTTTGGCCGAGGACAGACTGGCAGTCTGGCCCGCTCTGCCTCCGCTTTAAAAGCGGAGGCAGAGTGGCCATTCAGACTGCCACATCTGCCCGAAGGAGGCGGCCTGGACGCAACGCATCCAGCACCGTGCTCCTCCCGCAGCAGCCGGGCACCACTTCAAAGTGGTGTCCCAGCTGCTGCGGCACGCGTTCCACCTGCTTCCAGCAGGTGTGAACGTGCGCCGGGCCAGGGGAGCCACATGGTGTTCGGACGCCACCACCAGAAGCCGCCCATAGTCTGGACGCTGCGGGCGGCTTCCTTGCGGTGGCATGCGAATGCCATGCAGCAGGGGCAATTCCCCCCGCCTTGTCCGCGGCGCGGCAGAACTCAAGTCTGTCCACGGCCTTTGTCTTCCTTAATACAAGGACTCACAAGCACTCAAATGAAGTTGATGTGCAATAGATTCAGGGTGGTGAAAAAGAAGTACTCAACCCATAACTAAATTGTAGAATTCATGGCCAGTGGATGTGATGATGACCACAAGCACAGATGTCTTTAAATGGCTACTAACCATCAATGGAACTAAATGGAACTTCCACATTCAGATGAAGCAACACTCTGTACACCCGTGCCAGGAGGTGATGATGTATGTGATTATGAGTATTATTGTGATCACGATTATTATTGTGGTGGTGGTGGTAGTTGTGGTTATCATTAGGTATGATTTGCCCTGAGGCTCACATCCTCTCTTTAATCAAACATTAGGATTTATAATGGCATTACCGTTGTATTCAGTAATCCTGTTGATGTCAGCAGGTTTCTGCGCTGGGAGGACTTCTGTATTCCAAAGGAACTAGTAGCCAACTCACTGGAAAATGGTAATTACTGACAGAGCATGTTGCCTAGATTTTACAGAACAGAATAAAACCTCTTTGGGTTGTTGTCATATATACTCAGCAGCAGTCAGTAAGAATCCAAGCTTCTTTCTTAGCGTACTTTGCCAACAGTGCATCTATGGTTGCCAGATGGCTCCTTTTTATTAGAGAATTGTCTCATTCCAGGATATGACACTTCCCACGTCTCATTACACAACTACTCCATTGCACTTTATATAATGGTCTTGCAGCCCTGGAAACCTTTTCATTTTTCAAATATTTCTCTGACACTCCTATAATCTAGGTTTTTGATCTGCCTTTGAAGAAATATAGGGATTCGGTCTGCCAAGTCAGCCTGGGGGGCAGGGGATCCCCCGCTACAGGGGTTCACGATCCGCCGGCCAGCATTTGGCTGGCGGGGGGGGAACCCCACCCCTGAAGTCGTCCAGTCAGGATGACTTCTCCAGTGTAATGACGTCACCCGGAAGTGACGTCATCACGTTGGGGATGTTGGTACCATAGAGTTTTTGGGCGATTGCCAGAGCATCGCCCTGGCAACGCCCCCAACGTGATGATGTCACTTCCGGGTGACATCATCGCAGCACGCGCGCCGGGGAAGCTCCTGGACCCAGGAGGACTCTCCCCCGCCAGTAAGTCACAAGGACTTGGCAACCCTAATAGGGATGAGCAAAAGTCCCCTGTTTTTCTCCCTGGGTTGGTTTATATTTTTGTCCTTGGCTTCAGTTTCCTGTTTTTCATTGTTAGTTTGTAGATTCATTTAAACTGTTTACAAATGCTGTATGCACAATTTCTATATACATTTTACATTGTTCACAAATATATATATGCTTATTTATTGATACCCAGTGAATATAGACAAGGGCATATATTTTAATGGGACACAGAGAATGGTGCAGAACTCTGCTTGCTCTCTCACACTCTTTCAGTGGATGAAAATAACAACTAAAATATAGTAGAATAATGGAAATCGATTTGATTTATTTTTTATGTTGAGATTTTTATTCCGTTCTCCCCAGAGAGGGCCCAGGGTGGATCACAAGAGACTGAGTCCAAGACTCATTACGTAAAATTACATTCAAATCATTAAAACAATAAGCAATAAAAGTTGCACAGGTTTCCTTTTTGGGAAAAGAACTCAAGGAAGTACAAATATGGATTTCTTGAGCATTAAAGAACCCCGGAATAAGTAACAATGGACAGGTTTGTACTGCTAAAAGTATAGTTGCATTATCTGGAATCAAAAACAAACAAATCTATCTTTAATATGAGAAGGGGTATTACCGTGTCCAGTAGACTTTTTTTTGACTTTGCCCCCATTTGAATGGCTGTCCCCATGCCATATCAAAATTGTTTTGAAACTTTTGTCAAGGAGAACTGCATGTGAATTTGGCAAATGCCTATTCCTTAAACATGTGTTTGCCTGGTAATGATGGTCTCTCTGTTTTTGAAATGTATCTTCTTCCGTTTCCACATGAAGTGCCCAAAGCTGTGTACAATAAATATAAAACAGCCATAAAAACAAAGCATCAGTTATTGGGGGGGGGGGGGGTATGATGGGTGAGTGCACATTGTGGCGTGTCCATGTGAGTTCCCCCCTTTTCCCCTCTTGCTAAACTTATTTTTGGGCTTGGAGCAGACAAGGGATGGGGAACAGGGTGAAAACAATCAAGGGGAAAAGACTGCAGGAGAAAATGTGCAATTTGGGAGAGTAAGGTGTTTTCTATCCCAACTACCCTTCTTCCCTCAAATTACCTTTTCTTGCACCTCATTAGCTTTACATGGCAGCAATCAAGTTGAAGGAAACACCATGGTTGTCTTGGAAGTAGGGATGCTGTGAATTTAGCTTGATGGTTGAACTTGCCATGTTCAGAGGTGGCAATCAGATGTGAGCTGATCACTTCATTGATTCGGTTCATGCCAAGAAGCCATGAATGTCTGCTGAACTGGTTTGTATCTGGTTTCCCCAAGACGGTGCATGCACAGGGATGGTAATGATTTGAACTGATTGGTGGCTGTTAGCATCACTAAGGGCTACTTAGTCGAATACCAAAGGGTAGGATTTTACTGATGACTGATTTATATAATTTGTGAGTGGTCTAATCATCTAAACATCGCCTGCTGCACAGAGCAGTTATGTAGCAAAGATGGGAAGACCTCAGCTGGGCTGTGTGAGAACCTGTATGTGCTAAAAGCCAGTTACACTGCACTGCATGGTTAGTAAGGAATATACTGAAACAACCAGTCAAATACCCACAAATAGATTGGCAAACTTGATAACTGACCATCTTGATAACTGACCATCAAAAAAACGTGTCTGTGTTTACAACTGGTGAGCATCCCTAGGTATAGCTGAGGTATTAGTTGCATAAGAAATTTGCCTTGTAGCATAGGTGGTTGCTATTTGAAAAACACAAGGGATGATTTAGGGTGCAATCACACAAGTAGTTTGGCCCGACCTAGCCACCCCTCCCCTCTGAATCAAATAGGCATGATTAAATGCGCACATCTGGCTTCTGTATCCCAGTCGTCCCTACTTCGCGCTAAAATGACTCCCACACAGATTAAATACCCATTGGCAAATTCCGGTGGCTACCTTGGTGAGGCGCTTCCATGGCGGTTTCCAGGCACCTGATCGGTCAGGCGCACCATTGAAATGCGTGAGCAGTGTGATCACTCCTCTTCATTTCCAACATGCCCCTTTGGGGTTTTTCCTCCAACCCCACTCTGAGGTTTGCTTCAGCACCCCCATCAGCTGCTTGTAGTGCTCATGCATGGAAGCGCACACGTGCATGCAAAGACCAGTGTTTGAGTGAGGAAGCAGAGACGGGGAAGCCTAGAGATGCTGCAGGAAAATTCTAATGCCCAGCAGGAGAGTCACAAAATGCTTTTTCCCTGGTCACGGACAGCGATCCCAGATTCTCCACTTCTGTGCACGCACAGCGGGGCTTAGGAAACAGTCCATGGAGCCGTGGGTCCGTGGTTGCATGTGTTGCAGATGTGAATGACCAACCACAGGCCCACAGCACTATGATGCCAGCTTAGCGGCCACTGTGTGATCGACACAAAGCATCCCAAACTCAAGTGGCTTATTTAGAGTCGATATACTGCTGCAGCAACCTGCCCGTCTGACTGTACCCTTAGTCTCATCTCTGCTAGTTCAACTTATCCTTTTGCATCTTCCTTGTGCGCATTGAATCCATGATTCTTGATTTGTTCACACCATTTGGGGTTTCCTACCATTCCCATAAACAAGGAAGCATACTTCAGCATTGTTTGTTTATTTACAAATCTGCTTTATGCATCTGTAATATTTGTAAATGAAGTACAACATAGAAATGCTGTAGATTGCGTACAAAAATCATGCTACATGTGGACACATCATAAAAAATCAAAACATAAAGTCAGCTGTGAAAAGCAGAAAATTGAAACCTTAGTGTGTGGAGTTTGTTATATGATTCTCTGTTTATCCATCATTATCAGCATACAAGGGCATAGATCCCCTACGTAGAATTTTGGCTGGCACAGGATAAGGTGATTTTCAGCAATTCCCCCCTCCTGCAGAAGTGCTCTGATCCCCCCCCCCCCCCCCAGTTATTCCTAAGGGTACCTCATCCACGAGGATCAGTCTTTCAGGGGACATTTTCGGCTGCTATGGGAGGGGGGAATTGTAGACAGGCATCCAAGTCAAGCTGTTCTACAGAGAATCATAATGGAAAACAACAAAACAGATCTCTGTCATGAGGAAGTTGAACTTGGGTGAGATAAAAGTGGTAAGGAAGGAAAGTGTGAGGCAGGATAACAAAGGATGTGCAAAATTATATGTACAGCCCGGGTGATATAATATTTAAAGGTCGAATGAGGGTCCTTTCCTCATTTGCCTGCCACTCCAGATTTTCTCAGTGTTCGAATCAAGGCCGTTGAAGTCCACAGCAAAAGAGCATCCAAAAAACTGTAGCAACACATCATAAAAAATATCTAGTGTCCTGGCCCCAATGGTGAACCTCCTGATGGCACCTGGTATTTTTGGCCACTGTGTGACACAGAGTATAGAACTGGATGGGCCATTGGCCTGATCTAACACTGACTTTGCTTATGTTCTTATGTTCTAACAGCGGCCTGAAACCAGGCTGACTACTGAAGGGAAATAACATAATGCAGAAGGGGGGGGGGGGGGGGCTGCAATAAAAATAAGGCTGAATTCAGTTTTAGTGCAGAACAGGAAAGAAAAATAAAAAGAAGGTTGAATTCAATTTTAGTGCAGAGTTGCTTGGAGGGCACCGCAATAAGCATGGATTAAAAGGAGAGTGCAGAAGGGGCCTTGGAGTTCAGATTCACACTCTTCTGTGAAGCTTGCTGGGTGACGTTGGTCCAGTCACTCTCTCTCAGCCTAAACCTATTTGGTTTGGAGATTTAAAATGTCTTTCTGACCCGTGTGATTCTGGAAGAGCCTTTTTTAAAAAAAATGAAATTGCAGCAAGATGCTGTTATAAATGAATAAGTTATAGATTTTATGGATTATTTTATTGTAAACATTATATTGGTGAAAAGGTGGTCTAAAGATCAGCCTGCCGTTCCCCTTTAAGTTCCGTTAAAGTTTTTAAAATGAAGGTAAATAAAAATTCTGTGCAGAGACTGAAGAAACACAGTGGGATCAGGTATATGATGTTCTCTGGACAGGCTGGGGAGGGGCAGTCCCAGTGACACATCTGCTATGGATGTTCGTGGATTTTTTAAAAAAAAGTGTTGGGCAGAGGTGGCACCTGTTCTGTGGGTGATAGGCAAGCTCTTTGTGGCGGGGGTAGCTATTTGCTCTCCATCTGAGAAATCTGTGGAGGAAGAGGTTGGATCCTGTGCAGCATTTTGACAGGCTGGTTTTCTCCCCACCAGGAATGACCCCGGGGGGGGGGGGGCGGATTTGAGGCTGTTGAGGGAGGTGGATAGGTATGAAAGTCATGCTCCATGGATGGAAATCCTTGTGCCCTCGGAAATGTTCTTCTGGATCCAACCCAAGAGGTTTGCCTCTCTCTCTCTCTCTTTGGACACATGTATGTGTGCAGCTTCTCGTTTTGCTGCTTTGGAATTGTAACGGGGAAGGAGGAAGCCTGTTGCCAGCAGTGTTCCCTCTAAGCTGGGTAAGTGTGAGCTAGCTCACAGTTTTTAGCCTCCGGCTCACACATTTTTTTCTAAAACTCAGGAAGGATGGCTCCAGAGCAAATTAATTGATGCAGTAGCCAAATTGTTCACTCACAATTTTAATGCCAGCAGCTCACAAAGTAGAATTTTTGCTCACAAGACTCCACAGCTTAGAGGGAGTGTTGCTTGCCAGGGCAACTGTGCCAAAGTCCTTTTCCATTTGTGTCCTGCTGCCACAACACCATGCCCTGTGCTAACCAGCATGGACCTCCTCTAGGTAGAGTAAATGATTGTAGTGGCAGTGGAATTTACAATGGCATGTAGAAAAGGCCCGGAATGAAATTTCAGTTTTAGGCATTTGAGAAATTGTTTTTGCTTTTATTTTAGGGACTGGTGGGGCATAATGGCTGAGAAACAGAGTCTTAGGTTGCCAGGTGTCCCCCCCCCCCCGGCCACTAGCAGGGGATGGGGGAGTAAGATTGCCAGATCCTGGTGGAGAAACTCCTGGAGAATTGGAGGTGGACCCTGGGGAGGACAGGGACCTCAGTGAGGTACAATGCCATGGAGTCCACCGGCCAAAGCATCCTGTTTCTCCATAGGGTTGCCAAGTCCTTCTGACTTACCGGCTGGGGGGGGAGTCCTCCTGGGGCTGGGAGCTTCCCTGGCGTGCACGCTTGCGTGAGCACCTTGATGATGTCACCCAGAAGTGACATCATCACGTCGGGGGCATTGCCAGGGCGACGCTCTGGCAATCGCCCAAAACTCTATGGTACCATAGAGTTTGGGGGCGATTGCTAGAGCGCCGTCCCGGCAACGTCCCCAACGTGATGACGTCATTTCCGGGTGACGTCATTACGCTGGGGAAGTCGTCCTGACTGGATGACTTCGGGGGTGGGGTTCCCCCCACCAGCCGAATGCTGGTCGGTGGATTGGGAACCCCTGTAGCGGGGGATCCCCCGCCCCCCGGGCTGACTTGGCAGCCCTATTTCTCCATGAGAAGTTATCTCTGTAGTCAGGAATGAGCAGTAATTCCAGGGGATCCCAAGGCCCCACTTGGAGGCTGGCATCTCTAGGCAGCACCCTCTGAGTGATTTGATACCTCCTGATTTGCATGACTCAAGTAAGCCCAGCTGCTTGCTACTGTTCAACAGCAGCCACCCTATGAAATCCACTGTGATGTAACAGAGCTTCAGATTAGGGTCTGCAAGACCCAGGTTCAAATCCCCATCTTGTGGTGGAAGCGGACTGGATGATTTTGGACCAGTCACATACTTTCAGCCTAACCAACTTCACGGAGTTGTTGTGCAGATAAAAAGGATGCAAGAATAATGTAAGCTGCTTTGGTCCCCACTGTGGAGAAAGACTAATTTTCCTAGGTAAGGGCTGTGGGGGAGGGGGTTGGAGACAGAAAGCTGAAGATAGAGAGGCAGATAAAGGTAGGTAGGTTGTTGGGTGGCTGTTGGGTGGGAAGGAAATAGGGTTACCAACGCCAGGTTGGGAAATTCCTGGACATTTGAGGGGTGGAGCCTGGGGAGGGTGGGCTTTGAGGAGGGGAGGAACTATAGACCAGTATAATGCCATAAACTCTACCCTCCAAACCAGCCATTTACTCCGTGAGAATTACAACTGTTGTCCAGGTGACAGGATCAATTCCCCTGGATAAAATGGCTGCTTTGAAGGGTTTATGGTATTATACCCTGATGAGGCTGCTTGCCTCCCCAAGGCTCACTGTCCCAAGACTCCACCCCCAAATCTCTAGGGTCAGAAAGAGAAAGGAAGTAATCAGGGCTTTTTTTTTTGTAGAAAAAGCCCAGCAGGAACTCATTAGCATAATAGGCCACAACCAACAGCAGAAACTCATTAGCATATTAGGCCACTTGTGAGGCACATGGGGAATCCGGGGGAAGGAAGGCAGTTCCTGGATCGGTTTCCCCAGGTGCCTGGGGAACCCGAGGAGGGGAGGCAGTTTAAACTGCCTTCCCTCCCTGGATTGGCTTGGCTTCCCCAGGTACCCTGCAGCTTGCGAGGCGCCTGGGGAACCCAAGCCCCGGAGGCTGTAGGTGTGGCCAACTCAAAAGCCAGCCGGAACTCCGTTCCTATGTGTTCCTGCCCAAAAATAGTCCTGGAAGTAACATGCATGGAGGAGAGAGAGAGAGAGAGAGAGAGAAAGAGAGAGAGTAATAAGGGGGGGCAGAAGGAAGAAAGAGTGTTAAAGAGGTAGGGGGAAAGGGGAGAAAGCAAAGGGGTGGAGAATGGGATAACCATCTTGCGGGTCTCAACTTGTGATGATAGTAATAATATCCCCAGGGGTCATTTTGTAAAAAAGGAGGTGCAGGAGCTCATTAGCATAACACATTAGCATAACTTATTTGTATATGCCACACACCCCTGACATCACTGGAAGTGTGTCAGAAGGCAACACCCACTGCTCAGGCTCCACCCCAAAAATCTCCAGGTATTTCCCAACTCTGAGCTGGCGAGCCAGCTTTACACTTTGACTAAAGACACTTCAGGTTTCCTTTGCTCTTGCAGGGAAGCTACCCTACAACAAGCATGAAAATACCGATCAAGTTAGTCTGCTTTTGCTTTTTTCCACAGCACATCACCATATGTGCCCGCTCCTGGGCTTGTTACTCCTGGAACGGCGTTCCTGCACGTTCCTGCTTGAAATGACCCCTGATATCCTCCCAGGTATTTGGCCTTGTGGTTTTCAGAAGGCCCCCAGTCCCTTCTATCTAAGCAATTTATGGGACCAGATGTGTTTAAGTGCAGCATTCAGACTGGGTCATGTGACTTGGGACCATTCTGTGGACTTTTTAGCCTACTGTTTGCTAACTGACTGTATATTCTCATATTCCCTTAATGAAATCCGTTGCTCACTCAACACCCTGTAGACTCCTGCCCAACAATCCTTTTGTTCAATTCAAACTTTGCTGAAGATGCATTTGCATAACATATCACGCTATAAACACTATCATCATTACCCTTTTATTTAGAAATACTTATTGTTTAAGTGGACAATTTGTTATTAGTCTTAGAAAGAAATTCAATTGCATTGTTGGACTGACTTATCTGAGCTAACAGGAAGTAAATGCTTGATCTGCATGTAAATTAACACTACAGAGCAATATACAAACAAAAGGAGAAAGAAATTAGGAAGGAGAAGCCCGTCTGATAAGAGGCAACCCTTCTAAGGTGACACTGAAAGAAACAATAATGGCTTTAGCTGGAATATCTTTGTTTCTGCAGCTCTTTTAAATTGTCACATTACTGTATTGTGCTCCATTGAAACCATTATGGACAAACAGAATCATTAACCACTGCTATCCTGTTCTGTAGTCATCACAGACTAAAATATATATATATATATATATATATATATATATTTAAAAAAACATTCTTAAATGTGGAATTTGGGATTCGAGGTAAAGCCCTTCACTTCTTGGGGGCAGGTACTGGGTGGTGGGAGATTGTTTGTGCCATCATGGTTATGATGCTTTATGATAGTTGAATCAGGTGAATGGCGTGTGTATGCATACTCAAGATGACATTTGCACAGTGCTGGTCCTAGGCATGTCTAAGGCCTGGGTGGATCCTCACTGGCTGCGATCACACACACAATTAGCCCCAACATAGGTGCGAATGCCGGGTGGATTGAATGTACGCGATCAGACCTAAACATCTGGGAAGCATCCTGCGGCTGGCAGCAACCTGTGTTGCTCTGCCGCAGAAGCAGAGTAAGCAGGCAGTGGAGAAAGTCTGGTAGCAAACGGGTTGCTAAAGGCCATGGGTGGATTTTCCCGTCTGATTGCTCCAGCGCACTCTCTTGGCGTCAGGATGGCCCGATCAGGCCATCTCGACTCCGTGCTGTTGTTGTTTTCCCTTCTCAGTATGTGCATCATCACACACTCCATAGAAAGCCCCGAGGGTTGAGGTGTGAATCATCGATCCCTCGTTTAAGTGCATCGGGAACAAACGGCAAAAACAAAAAACAAAAACGACTCACCCGTGGTTGTGTCTGATCATGCAGTGGTGGGCTGTGCCCGCAGCTTCAGAACACTTTGTGATCAAGCAAGTGTGGGTCAACTTCCGCTGGAGGAAATAGCCTCTCTTCTTCCTCCCCCCCCCTGCTTTATCTTGCACATGTGACCGCAATCAATAATTAAAAATGCTTTCGGGTGGGCGGAGCGTCGCCTAGATGGTGGACGCGAGTTAGATCGGCTCCGCTCTGCAAACCCCCCCCCCCGAGCTGAAAAAACAAACTTCCAAAGATCTTTTTGCTCTGAGATGATGGGAAAATCGGGCCCTAAAACTAAATCAAACCCCAGAACCCCCGCGACGGTGGAATCCTACTTTTTGAAGGATAAAAGCCAGAAAGACTCCTCTCCCCCGAGCCCCAAGATGGCCACCACAAGGAATCCTCCCGAGGAAGAAGCGGCCCCGCTCACAAGGAAAGACCTGCAGGACTTTCGGGACGAGATCCAGCAAGGTATGCAGGCTTTCATGAAAGATTTAATGCACCCTTTGCAAGCTAAGTTGGAGGAATTAACTGAGGGCTTGGGGACAGCGTTTAAGGCAGCAGAAACGGCACTGGAAACTGCCGAGGCCCTTCAGGCCGACATAAAAGATCTGCGCAACACAGACAAATCCCTGCAGTCCAGATTACTTTTCTTAGAAAACAAATGGCGCCAGAATAATTTGAAATTTCGGGGAATTGATGAGGGAGAAGAAGGGAAAGCGGAGTTAACAGAATTTATTTCATCATGGCTGAGAGAGGCTTTGAATTTAGATGACCATTCCCAACCAGCAATTGCCAAGGCCTATCGACTAGGCCCGTTTGCAGCAGCAAGACGCAATAGGCCCAGAGATATCCTGGTCCAATTCTTGTATGCTAGCACAAAAGAAAAAATACTAAAGGAAGCACGACAAACCCAATCTTTGAAATATAAAGGGAAGAAAATTATAGTGCTACTTGATTTGCCAGCGGAAACATTTGAAAAAAGGAAACAACTGAAACTTATCTCTAGAAAATTATTTACAACAAACGTGAGATTCCGTTGGAGCCCTACTTCCAGCATTACAGTCCACAGAGGAGGGACAGTGTACCAGGCTTCGGATATAAACACAGGGCTAATGCTCTTGGATTTTTTGAATATCAAGTTGACAGCAGAGGAACAAGCTGAAGCTGAAGCACACCCGGTGTATAAGAACCCCAACCTCGAGGAGGGCTGATGAACTTTAGCAGGGAGATGAACATGCAGATATGAAGATGTAAACTTCCTGCCCAGACTGAAGAGACCAAGAACTTATTGTTTAATCTTTGCAGTATTGTCTGCAGCCTTATTGCAGGGGGTGCTGGAAGGAGGCTGTAAGAATGGTGGTTAACTTTGCTTAATTTGTTAAGTATATAAACGCTGATTGAAGCAGATGGAAAGGGTGGGAAAGAATAAGAGCAGGGATGTTTGAGGTAAAGGGTTGTTTTGTTAGTTCATTAGAGCAATATAGTAAAAGTAGGTTTAAGAAGGAAATGTTTTAGGATTTGAGATAAAAGATAGAGCTAAGTATTTAGAAGTAGGAAAATAGGTAAGATAAGAGTTTAGAGAAGGATAGTAAAGATGAGTTAGATAATAGATAGGTTTAGTATGTGTAAAGTTTAAGTAGCAGTGTGTTAGGTATAGGGGTTGGAGGAAAAGAAAAATATAGGATATAAGTTAAGGTTAAGGAAAGATGTATTAGGTTAGGTTATATATGGAAGAAGTTAGGATGAAGAACAAAGTTAATATGTTATGATTAATGCACTACTAAAAAAACTTTTTGGGATAGATATGAAGGAAGTTAAAGATCTACAGATCAAACAAAGTTGGGGGGTTGGGGGGGGGAAACAGAGGGAATGTTGGTTATTTAAAGTGTTGATATTTCGTCCTGGGACTTGCTCAGGGTATAGAACTTCACTGACAGGGAGTGAATAGTAAACTCCCTAGTTTTTGTCTGTTAGGCAAGAACTTCGGTGAGAGAACCTTGTTTTAAGGTTGATTGTTATTTTTAAATTGAGTATAATAGTTATAATTATTTGTTATTGTTGTTAGAATATATTTGTTATATTGAGATTGGTGAGGTAAAAGAAAAGAAAGAGTGACTAAGTTAAATGGAAAAGTATAAGATAGTATCTTGGAATTGTAAAGGACTTAATGACCCTATTAAATTGAGCAGAATTTCAAACCAATTGGCAAAAGAAAAACCACACATAGTATGTCTTCAAGAGACTCATTACAAAACTGAAAGACAAAGAGTCTTGAGAAGTTCATGGTTCCAGAATTCATATCAATCTCCGGGATCTTCCAAGTCACGTGGTGTGGCCATAGTTTTTGCGAAAACAATTCCTTTTATGTGGGAGGAAACGATGAAGGACACCAGGGGAAGGTATATATTTGTGAGGGGTAAACTGGAGGACAAAGAGATTACTATAGCATCAATATATGTGCCCAGTACAAACCAGAAAGAGTTTATTAAAGAAACTCTGGATACATTGGCTACCTTTCAGAGGGGGGAGATAATCATTGGGGGTGATTTTAACTTGATAGTTGATGGCTCCATTGATAAAACCTATAAAAAGTTGTCTCATACTCAAGAAAAAGGAAGGTGCACGGGTTTAAAGCAGATTTTGGAAACACACAATTTAATTGATGTATGGAGAGTGTTAAATGGGAATGCAAGGGAGTATACTTTTTATTCAGGGGTGCATAAGGTTTACACTAGAATTGACTACCTATTGGTTTCTAAAACAATTTTTAATGCAATCAGAACAGCAGACATAGGAAATATTGGACTATCTGACCATGCCTGGGTCTCTTGCACCATGAAAGAGTTAACACAGGATGACAGAGGAACAAATTGGACACTAAATAAGCTTCTATGAAGAGCATAATACCCTACTAGATCAACTTGTAACGGGAAAAGAAGTATCAGACGCGTTAGGCAAAATTAAAAATAACAAAGCCCCAGGTAGGGATGGCCTACCTATAGAGTTCTATTAAAAAATTAAGTCTGAGCTGCTAGACCAAATGGTTTCAACTTGTAGTCACCTTTTGGTGACAGGTAAAATACCACCATCTTGGAAGGAGGCTAGAGTCATAGTCATTCCAAAAGAGGGGAAAGATAGAACATTGCCAGAATCGTACCGTCCAATTTCGATTTTGAACCACGACTTTAAGATTTTTTCTACTATTATGGTTCAGCGTCTTAACAAAATTATGCCTAAATATATACATAGGGACCAAGCTGGTTTTATTCCCGGCCGAACTCTTATGGATAACATTAGAAGAACATTAAATATAATTCATTATTGTAAGGAAAATAAGATAAACTCAGTAATATTAGCAGTTGATGCTGAAAAAGCCTTCGACAAATTGGAGATTAATTATTTGAAAGTAGTTTTAGAACAGATGGGATTTGGAAAAAACTTTTTAAGAGCCAGTTCTACTTTGTATGATAACCCCTTAGCCCAGTTATATATCAATGGGTACAGATCGGAAGATTTGATGTTATCCAGGGGTACAAGACAGGGATGCCCTTTGTCCCCAATTTTGTTTGCCATTTCTTTGGAACCTTTGGCTCATGCGATAAGAACTTCATTGAATATACAGGGCATTCGTGTAGAAGATAAATATCATAGTATTAGTTTATTTGCGGATGACACTGTAATTTATATGAGTGATCCTGTTAAATCTTTGGAGAATTTGAAATCGCTTATGAATGATTTTTCTTTAATTTCAGGCTGTACGATTAATCATACAAAAACGGAAATATATCCGATTTATTTATCTCAATTGGAATCAAAAATTATAGCAAAAAGATTTCCTTATAAAAGAGTGGTAAATGTATGGAGGCACCTAGGAATACAAATCCCTATAAATTTGGAGGATTTGTTTGAAAAAAATTATACCCCTATGATTAATACTATTAAAAACATGATCCAAGCTTGGAATAAACACAATCTTTCCTTTTTGGAGAGGCTTGAGCTTGTTAAGGCGATTTTATTTCCAAAATTTTTGTTTTTATTCCAAAACCTCCCAGTGGGTATTGAGGATAAACATTTTTTGAAGTGGCAATCTATTCTACAAAAATTTCTGTGGAATAATAAAAAATCCCGTATTAATATGGCTCTATTGGCTAGGCCACTAAAATCAGGAGGCCAAGGTTTACCCAACTTACAATATTACTATGAAGCAGCACAACTTAAACATGCATTGCATTACGCAGTGAAGGGGTCTACGAAAGCATGGGTGCAGATTGAAAAAGCATATGCTGCCCCAGGATTAATGCACGAAGAATTTTGGGGAAAAACTAGATTTAGAGTGGAAAATATTTTAAAAAACCCATTTGTTAAAATGACATCAAAGGTTTGGGATAAATATAGAGGGATATTGACTCCCGGGGTTTCCCCAATAGCCCCTTTTTTGGGGCAATCCTGGTTTTACCTGGGCAAAACAACCCAATCTTTTAGTAGATGGAGAGAGCAAAATAAATTCAGAGTAAAGGATTTGTTTCAAAAGGGTATAAAATGGTCAGTAGACCAACTACAGAATCTACATAACATACCAACAAATTGGTTTCAGAGACAACAATTGGCCAACATGATAGTCAATAATGATTTAACGAATGTTTATGAACACCCTTTATTAGTATATGAAACATTAATAGATAAAAAATGTTAGAACAGAAAGGAATAATTTCGAAACTTTATAAGGCCTTAATGGCAAAACAATGGTCTCAACTCTCCACGCAGCAAAAAGCATGGAACAAGGATTGTGCGCTAGATTTGACACAAAAACAATGGGAACAAATTTGGTCATTGAAAATATATACTTCGCCATCACTAAATATTAGATACCAGAATTACAAATTATTTTCTAGGTGGTATATAACGCCATTGACCTTGTACCATGCTAAAATAAAGAAGGATCCTTTATGTTGGAAGGGTTGTGGGCAAGTTGGATCACTGGGACACTGTTGGTGGTATTGTCCTAAAATCTATGCATTTTGGATTCAGGTTATTGGAATTTTGGACAAAATGTTGTTAATAAGTCTTCCTAAAACACTTCAAAGTATCTTACTCAATTATTGGGTAGATGTTCAGTGGTCGGAAACGACAAAAGAAATATTGACACTGCTACTAGTGGCAGCAAAAACTGTAATAGCACAGAAATGGAAAGTGAAACAGGTACCTACGATTAGGCAGTGGTTCCTAAAAGTCTGGGATGTTGTAGCTAATGATAAGGTGGCCACTCAAATCTTACTTATGGAAAATCCTACGAGAAAGGAGTGTTTTGTTAGTAAATGGTTCCAATTTTTTGATTATTTGTCTAATTGTAAAGATTGTAATACTACCTTGCCAGAGAAATATGTTAATTTTGTTTTTTATTAATTTAAGAAAGTTATGGTTAAAGTTTGTATTGTATATTATAAAAATTATTATAAAAATAAAGTTATAAAAAATGCTTTCATATTCTGTATTCTTTTGGAATGGAGTACACATTTTTGGTGAGCATACACAAAGTAAGGCAACCGCTTTGAGGAATCTTTGGATTCATCTTTGGCTAGGCTGGTACAAGAAGAGAAACATTTCCCTTTCCTTGTTCTCATCATTTTCCTCTTGCCAACTTATGTGCTGTTGCTCCAGAGGCATGCTGGCACAGGTGATAGGTGAAAAGGGGAGGTTCTTCTGGCCTCCCTTGCTCCTTCATTCCTCCCCCTCTTTTCACTCCTTAGTGCCTAGTACACTCTGGGTCTAGGGAATGGAATCCACAGGATATCTGATCTGTCTTGGGGTCATCTAAGCTCTCTGCTGATTGACCTCAGTTTGTCCAATTCAAGGTCAGGGGGAGTCACTCATCAGTATCAAGATGGCAATGGCAGTGGGTATTACTACAATCCAAAATGTCTTAGAGATAAATCTGAGATTCCTCATCTAAACCTTTTTTGTTTTCCTTGTGGTCTTGCCTAAGTAAGTACCCCCTCCCCCATTTGCACTGAAAGTTTGCTTTAGATTAGTGGTACTCACTCTGTGACTCAAGAAGAGCCACGCTCACGATTAAATTGCCTCACAAATCTCTGTCTGCATTGCTTGCCGCAGCTATTCCCATCTTATATCGACTCAGCACTGGCTGTCTGCATCATTTTATTGCCCTGTAGTGGTGACTTCGAGATCACTACAGCGTCTCACTGGGTTATGTGAATCTGGTTTTCAGCCAGAGCAATTGCTCCTCCTCGCCCCTGAGCCGCTGAGACCGATAAGCAGACAACTGGAGCCAAATCCCCTCCCCCGGTTTTTTTTCTCTGATCGTGTTTCTTTGCTGGTAGGTTAGAAGCATGCCCACCCCTGAACCATATTATTTCCTGGGGCAGTCCCCAGAACGCCCTGCCTGGCAACTGCTGGGTGTTCTGTGTTTTTTACCCAGCTCGTTCACTTTCCAGCCCCCCTCCACCAGGTCACCCCCTTTACTTTCTGGGGTGGTGGTGGTTGCGGGTACCTTTTCCTCCTCACAGCACAGTGCTCTGCCAGCGCCCTGGGAAACCACTCCCTCCCCGCACGCTTTCCCTCCCACGCATCTCATGCAGTCAGCAAGCTTTTATCCTGAGCCAGAATGGGAGGGAAAGGGGAACAATGTAAAATGGTGCCACAACAGATCGAGATTGCTTTACACAGCAGATGTAGATTCAGCCATTAACTGACATTGGAGTTGCTTTTATAGGTCAACAGTGGAAGGCATTTGTAGTAGGTGAGGCAATAACTGCTTATTGTGCTATTCCCCTCCTCCGTGTCACAATCTTTCTTTGTCATTCTCTTCCTGTAATCTCTCTATGCAACATCCCTTTGCCCTTATTGTTCAGTACCTTGAACATTTATTTTCTGTTACAACTTCTAAAATGTAGTGGAGTTATTTTGTCAGGGAAGATATGTTACAGTGAACATCCCAAACTTGATGAAATATTATTTGTGAATGCTTTGACAATTTCCAATGAATCCTACTGTGAATGTCCTGAAATAAATGTGTGTTTCCCCGCTTTTCAGATGTAACGCAAGTGATTGCTGACAATCATACTTAGGTGACTATCAACATTCCCTAGTGGATCTCTTGAGTTTTCAGAGATTCACAGAAATTGCCTGATATTGTCAGCATTTGCTGGACATTCACAGTAACCTTTTTTTGAAATAGTATTTTTTTTCTGCAAAAGGGATGAATGCACATTAACTACTTGAACTAGCAGAGATTTTGTCACAGGCTATCCTGCGATGAAACCCCTTGCATATTATTTCAGCACTCTGGGTGGATTTCTTCTGTCCACTGTCGAAGAGCAAGCTGTTTTCCCCGCCCCCTGGAAACTGGGAAACGGTAGGGAAGAGTCATTCTTAAAATATTATGTATCCTGAAGAGAAAGCAGATAATGGTATGTGTCCAACTGTGTAGTTCCTCTAGATGGTATTTCAACTTGTGGAAGGCAGGACATTTCTACAGATGGGGGCATGTATTGTGGGGCTCTTCCCACTGCTGACCCTTTTGATATTTCAGTCAATGTATGCTTGAGGACTGGGTGACTGGTTATCAGAACACCATGCTCTGGAGTCTCCATTAAAGTCTGGCTGATGGGTTCCAGAAAATCTTGTTGGAGGGACTGGATTCCTTTTTCACTTGTACTACAGAGTCCTCCCCCACTGCTGGTTATCATATATGTGAAACTGCTGGGAAAGGCAATCCAGAGATGTGGTACAAAGTGATACCAACATATGGACACAATGGCCCAGATAGGTATCTACAGGTGATAAAGCACATGTTGAGAACTAGGTAACTGAAGCATAATACAGACAAGTTTGAAGTACTGTTGGTTGGTTGACCATGTAGCTTACCGAGATATAAGGAGTCAGCCTTTTTTGCATGCTATTGCACTCCCCTAAAGGACCAGGTTCACAGCTTGGAGGTGCTATTTACCTGTGTATATAAATGGACGCAGAGCTCTTATCTTCAGCCCCTATTACCTTTAAGCAGCTGCACTTGGTACACCAGCTGCAACCTGTCACTGAAAAGTGGGATTCAGCCACAGTTATACAAAGTCTGATCACATCCAAATGAGATTGCTGAAACACATTCTACCTGAGGCTATCTTTGAATGCTGTTCAGAAACTTCATTTGGTTGCAAATGTTGCAGCCAGGTTATTGGTCAACTTTGGGTATCCACTTATTTTTATTGTGTGTGAGTGTGAGTGTGCGCGTGTCCATGTGTGCGTGCACAAGCCCATGCCTAGAAGTCATAGCAACCTCTGGCGACTCCAACTGGGCCATGGAGGACATTCAGAGAAGTGGCTTGAGAGCTTGTCTCTGCCTCCTGGCCCTGGTATTCTTTGGAAGTCTCCCATCCAAATACTTGCCAGGGTCCGCCCTGCTTAGCTTCCGAGATCTGACGAGATCGGGCTTGCCTGGGCTATCCGGTCAGGGCTCCATTTTTATTTTTCAATGCACCTAGGCATTTTCAAGTTGCTTGATTTTTTTTCCCCTGCCACATTTCTGATACATTCTTGCTTAAATAAACCATCAGTGTTGGTTTTATGGCTTTGGTTTTATGCTGTGGTTATATCTCCTTGTTTTAGTTTGAACTAATGATGGTTTAACTGTTTAGATTTTTTTAGCATACTACAGCTCTCACTGGCAATTTTTATACAGCTACATATTATTTTAGGGTTTGAGGGGGTTGTTTTGTTTTTGGTATTTTAACTGTTGTAAATTGCCTGTGGAATTTTAAAACTGAGAGCATGGGGTAAAAACGTTTTAAAGGAAGCTTTGTTATTAGTCCTCATGTCATCTTTTGATAGTACTTTCTTACCATCTTACCAAATGGTGCTTTGTTGTTGCTGCCAGGGGTCCGTTGGAGCGGGAGCACACAGGAGCGCAGCTCCGGGAGTGAGGAGCCCAGGGGGCGGGCACATGACCAAGCCCCGCCCCCTCCTCGGCTTCCCCGAGCAGTGCAGAGGCGCAGCGCCCCGGGGAAAGCCCTGCTAGGGTCTTTATTGTTTTTAAAGTTTTGTTTTAATATTGATAATTTTATCATTGTTCCTTTTATGACTGTGTGCTGCTTTTTCAGAGACTTGCTCAAGGTGGCATATAAATTTTCTAAGTATACCATTTTTTATCTGGGCACATGGCACATAAGTACTGGAGAAATTTCACCAACCCTTCAGCATCTTCCACCCCATCAGTTTGGTGGAGTGGTCAGGAGTTAGACTCTAATCTGGGAGAACCAGGTTTGATTCCCCACTCCTCCACATGCAGCTGCTGGTGTGACCTTGGGCCAGTCACAAGTTCTCTCAGAGCTGTTCTCTCATGAGCAGTTCTCAAAAGACCTCTCTCAGCCCCACCTACCTCACAGGGTATCTTGTTGTGGGGAGGGGAAGGGAAAGGGATGGGCGGTGCACATGTCCTGGGTATCTCAAGTCTACTTGAAACCTGGTGGTTTCAAGGGAGCAGGAAGAGAATGAGGGTGTGTTCTTTACGCTTCTTTTTATTGCACAAAGTATTGGATGGGGAAGGGAATGGAGGAAGAGCAGGTCAGTTTCACTCACCTGTGGAGTGGAGCCTGAGGGGTGGATGTTGCCTTCTGACACACTTCCGGTATGTTAGGGGGTGTGGCATATGCAAATGAGTTATGCTAATGAGCTCCTGCACCTCTTTTTCTACAAAATGACCCCTGGTTGCTGTGTTCCTGTTTCATTCCTCCTAAATCTCACCACTGTTAACTCATATTCAAAGGGGGGAGGGACCCTAATGGCTGAATATAATACAAGTCTGTGGCATTTCTCTTTTTTAATAATGTCTGCAATTTGGAGGGTATTTTCTGAAAGAAAGAAAAAAATGTGTTAAATGGTGTTTGAGAATGCGTGGAATAATGGTGCTAATTAATTTGTCAAGTCACTGCTAATTAGTGTGTATGATATGGCACATTTTTAGATTTGATGGAGTATGTACATAAACATTGTTTTCACTTTCTAAATACTGCATTAAAATGTACATTGTATGCAGGGTGGTTAATGGAAGGTAATTTTCCATTGACCAATTTCTCATTCTGACAACACAATGTTTTTCATTTATGCATACTCATAACTTCAGCGTAGTAAAAAGAAAGGCTTGTGAACACAACATGGCTGCCACATGGTTAGGGTTGCCAATCTCCAGGTGGTGGCTGGAAATCTGGGATTACAACAGATCCCCAGGCAACAGAGATCAGTTCTCCTGGAGAAAATGGCTGCTTTGGAAGGTGGCCTCTATGGCATTATACCCCACTGAAGTGCCTCCTCTACCCAAACCCTGTCCTCCTCAGGATCCACCCACCAAATCTCCATGCCTTTCCAATCTGGAGTTGGCTACCCAACACATGGGGGGAACACTTTGACATTCTGAAGGATTTCAAACAGCCTATCTATTCCATTTCAGGAACTGGTTACTAACATTTTTTTCCTGTCATTTCAGACAGACCCGTTTTAGTAACTGGCTGTTAACAGAATATATTTACCAGTTCATACAGTGCCAGTTGTCTCCCATTTGGGAAGCATCTGTGAGGCATTGTTGACAAAAACTGCTCCTCAGTTGGCCCGATCTGAATTGGGCCATTTCCTCAGGTCCTCAATCCCTTCTTCTGGACCTGAATAGCTACAGTGAGCTGTGTAAAATGCCCCGTAGCGCTTCCTCCAGTGATGGGTTTTTCGTGCCCTTTTTCCCCAGTGCACAATCTCTCCACTTTTTTTTTTAAAAAAAATGTTCTATTGGGAGCGCTATAACACTATAACAGGACGTCAAATCAGCACCATAGCACTCCCAATAAAATGTAAAAAAAACAAAAAACCCCTCTCAGGCATATCGTGCCCACGGAGGAAAATGGTGGAAAAAGAAAGCGGCACAGTTTGAAATGGCCACAGCGTTCCAGAGACGGCTCCTTACCAGAAGGGAAATGCTGTGTGAAACAGCCATTCCTGTACCGGTTTCCTCCATGATGGGCCAATAACAGAAATCATGCAGTTTAATAAGGCAGGGGTCATTTGGGGCTGGAGCGAGGCAGAGCAGTGCACCTCCAGCCCAGGCGTGGGCACTAGGGAATCAGATTTTCTGATCTTATTCGGCCCGCCACCGAAATTCAGTGGTGGCTTAAAAAGCTGCTGGAGGGGAGGAGGTTTGAGGGAGAGGCTCCAAACTTGCAGGGTAGCTGCTGGAGCCTCTCCCCCAAATACCAACTAAGTTTCAAGAAGATTGAAAAGTAACATTTTCCCCACCATAGAGAGCAATGGAGGGGATGGGACAACCTGTTTGGGGGCCCGTAGAATTGGACCCCCTGGTCCAATCTTCTTGCAACTTGGTGGGTATGTTGGGGAGAGGCCCCAGCAGCTACCCTGCAAGTTTGGAGCCTCTCCCACAAACCCCCTCTCCACCAGCCCCTCATATACCCTGTGAGTTTTTGCCATTGACTTCAATGGCCCATAGGGTATAATGGGGCTGAAACTGACATTCTGCGGGTGGAATGACTCATGAATGGGCTTGTATTGCTGAAACTGACACGTCGGAGGTCATTCAGCAGCTGGAACAGATGTGGCCTGATTTGGCCCGATCTGAATTGGGCCATTTTTTTTATTATTATTATTTGCACACTCCTAATGGGCACAAATGGTAGTGGTGGCAGGCCCCACCCCCAGCTCCCAGCGGGCCTGTGGAGGAAGTGAAGTTTAGAATCATGTGGCAGCGGTGGCACGATCTTTCCATTGTATTCTATGGGGCCCTTCTCGCTCCACTCCCCCCCCCCCCCCGCCCACCTTGGCAGGCCAGCTGGGGAAGGGAAGGGGAGGCTTTTTTGAAGATGCCCCCCCCTTGCTTCCCTTTCTGACACACTTCCGGTGATGTCAGGAGGCGTGGCATATGCTAATGAGTTATGCTAATAGGTATGCTAATGAGCCCCTGCACCTCTTTTTCTACAAAATGACCCCTGTAAATAGGTAATGTGAAATCAACCATTCTGTCATGACAGTTGTCTCCACAAGGCAAACTGAAGTTTGGTGGGATAATTGAAGGATGGCTTCTGCTCAGGAGAGAATTAGAAGAATCTCAAGGAGGCAAGAAGAGTTTCAGTAAGGCTAGAAAAATCTCAGGGAGGGGGAGTTCCATGTGCCTTACAGAATTGCCCATATACTGTTAGTTACTCTCTCTCTTTCTGCTGGGAATCTAGGCCTCTCCATACAGCAGGCAAAATCCCAGAATAGAATCACTACTGGATTTTTCCCAAATCAAAAATATGTGAATTTGGAGGTTACTACTTGGGAGAAGAAGCCAAGGATTTTTAAGAGGCTAAAGAGGGAGGGAGGGAGGGAGGGAGGGAGGGAGATTTTTTTTTAAAAAAAATCCCATAAATGGGACTAACAAAAATACTAGCACAATCTCACAGTAAAGAGTATCAGAATTTCTTTTTTTGCTGACTCCTTTATAGGCAGATTTACATAACTGTTTCCCTGTTCCTTTGAGGTTAGATCTGGGTGGGACTTGGTGCTGGGGATCGTTTTCTTCTGTTGAGATTTCTGCTGCAGCTATTTTGGATGAGAGGGAAACTCACGAGGGAAAGGGAATCTTGTATACCCCCTCACTAATTTCGATTTCTGTACTGTGTCTACTTCTTCCATCATTGCCCCCCGCTTTCCCCATTTCTTCCAGCACCCACTCTTCCCTCCCTTCCACCTACTTTGATCACTTTGCTCCTTGGCTGCCGATTTGCGTCTTATGCCCGCCTAGCTTTTCTTCTCCATCCACTCTCACAGCTGTCATGGCTGCCACTCTTCTTTCCTATCTCCTATTCTCCCCCCCTCCACCAACTTCCGGGGGGGGGGGGGCAGGCAATATTGGGCACCATTTTGGGTTGTGACACCTAAAATACTCTTGTTCAGAAACTGAGAGGGGTTACCCCCACCCTTTAAAGGCCTGTGGGCTAACATAAGTTTGTAGGCATAAGTACCTTAGCCCAGGAGGCTTTCCTTAAGGATATTTTATTTTTTTTAAAAAAAAAATTAAAATATCAAACAAAAACAATACGATAAATACAATACGATAAACAAGACCAGTGTGATAATACAAATCCTATTCCAGAACTATAATTACAACAAAACTTACCTAAAAAGCCAAACAACTACTCTTATATTTTCTAAAAGCCTTCCAGTTTGGTGTGGAGAGCCAGTTTAGTGTAGTGGTTAAGTGTGCGGACTCTAATCTGGGAGAACCGGGTTTGATTCCCCACTCCTCCACTTGCACCTGGCTGGATGACCTTGGGCAAGCCATAGCTCTGTACCAGCTGTTCCCTCAAGGACAGCTTGGGAAAGAGCTCTCTCGGCCCCACCTACCTCACAGGGTGTCTGTTGTGGGGAGGGGAAGGGAAAGGAGTTTGTAAGCCGCTCTGAGACTCTTAAGTGAGTGAAGGGCGGGGTATACATCTAATCTCTTCTTCTTCTTCTTTCAAAATAAAGTAGCTCGCAAAAGAAAAGATTGGATGGCATAATTCCCTTTTCTTGAAGAAACTGTATGATCGGGAACCAGAACGCTTGAAAGTTTTTGTAAGAAGTTCTGCAGTCCCGAGGATTGGTCTGATTCTCCTAAAACAAAATGAGTCCATATACCATTGTACCAGTCCATTAAGGAGGGGCCTGTGGCTATTCTATCTTAGCGATCGACAATAGAGTTGCTTGTCATGGTTTGTTTAGATTCATCTAAGTGACTCAGTTGGCCTATTTCCAAAAGGATTACCTCAGGCTGTCAAGAGAATGTTATACCTGAGATTTCGTCTATTTGTGGAAGTACCTGATTCCAGAGTTTCTTAACCACAGGGCAACTCCAAAAACAGTGTAAATAATCACAGTATAACCCACAGCCCTTCCAACATGTTTTTTTTTTCCCCCATGCTGTTATGATATCAAGAAACCCGTGGTGGTGTAAGATGCCATCTATTTAAAAAATTAAAGGCATTAAATTTAATTATCAGAATCTTAGAATTGAGGCTAGGGCTTTTCCAAGCTGTTCCTCAGTCTTCTTTTTTTATTCTCAAGGACAGCTTGGGAAAGAGCTCTCTCAGCCCCACCTACCTCACAGGGTGTCTGTTGTGGGGAGGGGAAGGGAAAAGGAGTTTGTAAGCCGCTCTGAGACTCCCTTGGGGAGTGGAGGGCCGGGTATAAATCCAATCTCTTCTTCTTCTTCTTCTTCTATTCTACCCTCACAATCTCTTTGCCATTCTTTCTTTGCTGTTGTCATAGGGTTGCCAAGTCCGGGTTGGAAAATACCTGGGGACTTTGGGGGTGGAGCCAGGAGAAGGTGGGGTTTGGGGAGGGGAGGGGCCTCAGCATGGTACAATGCCATAGAGTCCACCCTTTTAAAGCAGCCATTTTCTCCAGGGGAGCTGATCTCTGTCAGCTGGGGGTCAGTTGTAAAAGCGGGAGATCCCCAGGCCCCACCTGGAGGATGGGAACCCTATGTTGTAGTATCCTTATTGAGTGTAAAGCTCAATAATTTATGAATTTTAGAAAGTAGCCCTTTATGAGTTACACCTTGATGTTTTAAGAGTGTTTCTAAGGGTGTGAGTGGCATATTCCATGTCCTTATTAATCCTAAAGTATCTATAACATGCCTTATTTGATAATAATTCAACCATGAGATTCTTTCTCCCATTACAGCCTCTAGTTCTACTTTTGAGACCACTTTACCATTTGAGATAAAATCTGTCGATCTAGTGTAACCTTTTTGGTACCATTTTCAAAAGGGTGAATTGCCCAGTCCTGGAGGAAACCATGGTTGATTAAGATAGCAAGCATATCTAGTAGTGAGTGGCAGCAAAGAAAATCTATATTTATCCCAAAAAAATTACGGATACATTTAAAAATTCATAGTTTTTTTTATTTGAGAGCGTCTATGTTTTGCTATGTTCCAAAAAAATTTGGGGGTAGTGCAATTGTCACAAAATTCTTCCTCAATATGTTGCCAGCTGGATATTTTTAAATTAAAAAATTCTGCATGGTAGAATCAACAGTGCCTATTAGGTATGTGATGTACTTTATTTGCACATTATTTGAAGGGCTTTATGGAATGTAGAACTGACTCTGCCTAGAAAGCTTATACAATATCTATGCAATTGTGTTGAAGATTTCAGCCCTTTGGTTCTTCTCCTCCTGTCACCCCTTGGGGCTGTTTTCTGCAGCTGCTACAGTGGGCAGCTGCTACATAGAGATGGCTCAGTCAGGCTTGCTTTGGTGAAGAATCTCTCTTCCCTAAAGGGAAGCTTCTGTTGCTGCAGACACTGGATCAGGGTGTGAATCCCCCCCCAAGCATTCCCAAGTGAGCTTGTTCATGTCTCCCTTTTAAGTGAGTGGGTAGCAAAAAAGATTTGCTTTACCTTTCAAATGTCCAGTATGCCTGCAGATCTTCAATGCCCCCTCCACATGAGAAGCAGAGGGCTCAAGCATTTATACTCCCTGTGTTTTCTGGGATTTATCCTGTAGTTGCTGTAATAATAAAATGTGTCATTGTGATGGACTTTCTGGCACTAAAAATGTGCACAAAGTCCAAGAAAAACACAAGACTTTTTTTTTTAATGTCATTTCTTGCTCTCTTGGTTCCTGGTCCTTTCTTGTTTCGCAGGGCTGCTTGCTAGTGAATTGTCTTGGGCCTTCCTATGAGTCAGTAGCCTTCACGAGATGGAATTATAGTGTACTTCACTGGCCATGGGGAGTACTCCCTTACAGATTCAGTATAGTGTCTTCAATTTGCACATATTTTTTTTAAAAGCCATCATAAAATTTCAAATAGGCTTTTTATTTCCCCTCTCTTGGCTTTTTTTACAGGGGTAAGAACAGTGGTGTAAATTTGAACACACAGTTTGGTTTCTTTATTCAGGAAGCTAACAGAGAAAAGAAGAAGAAGATGAAGAGGAAGAAGAAGAAGAGATGTGTTCCTAGCTATTTGCAAATGCATCTGCAAAGCCTGAATCAACTGTTTTTTTTCAAATGCCCGCCCAGCATCAATGATGAAGGGCTGAACACAGGAACACATGAAGCTGCCTTATACTCAGGGGTCATTTTGAGCAGGAGCTCAGGGGAGCTCAGCTCCGGGAGTTGGTGCCACCACCCCGTGGGGGAATGCCTGCTTGTGTCATGGCTGCAGCAAAATGACCCCGTCCCCTGGAAAGGTCCTTGTTCCTCCGACCAGCCTTTTGAAGGCTTCAGCCACCACACTGAAGCTATCCTCCCAAAATAGTGGTATTTCTGAGGCTTTGATTTAGTAACTGTCCCCTCTCTGTCATCTTTCTTTCTTTCTTTCTTTCTTTCTTTCTTTCTTTCTTTCTTTCTTTCTTTCTTTCTTTCTTTCTTTCTTATTCTTTCTTTCTCTCTCTCTTTCTTTCTCTCTCTCTCTCTCTCTCTCCCTTTCTTGCCTTCTGGCATACTTCCGGTGATGTCCGGTGGTTTAGCATATGCAAATGTTATGCTAATGAGTTATGCTAATGAGCTTCTGCATCTCTTTTTCTACGAAATGACCCCTGCTTATACTGAATCAGACCCTTGGTCCATCAAGGTCAGCATTGTCTACTCATATGGTCTGCAGCTCTTCAGGGTCTCGGGCAGAGGTCTTTCTCATCATCTGTGAGCTGATCCTCTTACTTGAAGATGCCAGGTTGTAACACAATGATGTGGCTCCAAAAGCTCTGTTCATCTAAAGGAACCGTCTTCCAGAGCAAGGAGCTTTCCACTGGTAGAAGAACATACTTCTTCCGTCGGAGGAAGACTGCATTGGAGAAATGCTCCACTTTGGATTCCACTTACGATAATTTAATTATTATCATAGTATAGCCAGGAGATCTGAAGATTATCTGGTAGCCTGGAACTCTAGCTCTTTTTGTGACTAACTTGGTTTATTTTTGGGGGGGGCTGAGAGAACTGTGACTGAGCAAAGGTCACCCAGCTGGCTTCATGAGGAGAAGTGGGGAATGAAACCTGGTTCTCCAGATTAGAGTCACTCTTAACCACGACACCAAACTGGCTCCCATTCCACTTAGCATCTCCACAAAACATAGAGCCTTTCAAATGAAATTTTGGGATGCAGTTCTCCAATTCAAGTTTGAATCACGACACAGCTCTGTATGCCCAGGTTCAAAAGAGGGATGAGAATGCAAGAACATTATTACCTGGACGACTGATGGATCGGAATGAAGGCTCATGGACAGGATCAGGGCATAATAGAACATTTCACTCTTGTACCCCACCTTGAACCCCGCACTGGTTTATGCGGGCTGTAATATGCGAGCCCTGGAGATATCAGAGTGCATATGTCTGTTGTGTAGTGATGTAACCCTCCAATTAATTTTGAACATCTGCTTGATTCCCTTTTTTTCAAATTGGAAGACGGGAGCATGAAAAGGTGGGAAATAGCTTGTAATATCTGAAATGAAGCCTAACATATGTTGAAATGTGTTACTTTGCAAGTAACATCTTATGAAAAATGCCACATTTAGCATTAGATATGGACATAAGCAACACCATAGGTTCAGCAAGAGAAGAATAGAATAGTAACCTTCAGCCACTCTGCAGTCCCCCTAGAAAAGCATCATTCTGGCTGCTTCAATAGTAGGAACACATTCTTTCTTCTTCCTGTACATCTGTCCCCTTGCAAGCAGTTCTATACCTTTGTGTAAATGGATGCAAAAATCTGCCAAAAAGATGAAGCCCATTATCATCAGCTTTGAGAGTTCTTGGAGAACAGGTGAGGTGCCAGAAAATCAGAGATGGGCAAATGTTGTCCCCATCATCAAGAAGGGGGAAAAGGAGGATCCAGGTAACTACCAACCTGTCAGCTTGACCTCTATACCTGGGAAAGTTTTAGAACAAATAATCAAACAGTCAATCCTTGAACATTTAGAAAAGATGGCTCTGATCACTAAGAGCCAGCATGGGTTTCTCAAGATTAAGTCATGTCAGACTAATTTTATCTCTTTTTTTGAGAAAGTTACTACCTTGCTGGATCAGGAAATTGCTGTAGACATAGTTTATCTTGATTTCAGTAAGGCTTTGATAGGGTTACACATAATATTCTTGTTGACAAATTGGTAAAATGTGGTTTGGATCCTATTAGGTGGATCTGTAACTAGTTGACCCAAAGAGTGCTTGTGAATGGTTTTCCATCCTCTTGGATAGGAGTGACAAGTGGAGTGCCTCAAGGATCTGTCCTGGGACCTGTTTTGCTCAACATCTTTATAAATGTTTTGGATGAGGGAATAGAGGGAATGCTTATTAAATTTGCAGATGACACTAAATTGGGAGGAGTAGCAAATACAGTAGAAGACAGAGTCAGCATACAGGATGATCTTGACAGGCTGGAAAAATGGGCTAAAGCAAATAAAATGAATTTCAGTGGGGATAAATGTAAAATTCTGCATTTAGGTAGGACAAATCAAATGCATCATTATATGATGGGGGAGACTTGTCTTGGCATTAGTATGTGAGAAAAGGATCTAGGGGTTTTAGTAGACCATACACTGAACATGAGTCAGCAGTGTGATGTGGTAGCTAAAAAGGCAAATGCGTTTCTGAGCTGTATCAACAGAAGTATAGTGTCCAGATTACACAAAGTGATGGTATCGCTTTGCTCTGCTCTGGTCAGACCTCACCTAGAGTACTGTGTTCAGTTTTGGGCACCACAATTTATAAGAAGGATATAGACAAGTTGGAACCTGCCAAGGGGGCAACAAAGATGGTGAGAAGACCATGTCCTATGAAGACCACAGGACATGTCCTGTGAAGAGACCATGTCCTATGAAGAAAGGTTGAAGGAGCTGGATATGTTTAGCCTGGAGAGGAGATGACTGAGAGGTTCTTGAAGGGCTGTCATATAGAGGACGGTATGGAGTTGTTTTCTGTTGCCCTAGAATGTCAGACCAGAACCAATGGGTTGAAATTAAATCAGAAGAGTTTCCGGCTAAACATGAGGAAGAATTTCCTGTCAGTTAGAGCGGTTCCTCAGTGGAACAGGCTTCCTTAGGAGGTGGTGGGCTCTCCTTCTTTAGAGGTTTTCAAACAGAGGCTAGATGGCCATCTGACAGCAGTGCTGATTCTGTGAAATTAGGCAGATCATGAGAGGGAGGGCAGGAAGGGTTGCCTCAGTGCTTAGTTCTTGTGGCCCTTTATTACACTCCCAAGGAAATGCTGATTGCCACTTCCGAGTCAGGAAGCAATTTTTTCTCCAGGCCAGTTTGGCTAGGGATCCTGGAGGGGTTTTTGCCCTCTTCTCAGCATAGAGCAGGGGTCACTGAGGGTGTGGGGAGGTATTTGTGAATTTCCTGCATGTTGGAAGGGGTTGAACTAGATGACCCTGGAGGTTTCTTACAACTCTGTGATTCTATGTTGCTATCATTTATTGTTTTATTGGCCAATGGTTTTATATTGTAAGCCGCCCTGAGTGTCTTTCAACGAAGTACCTGCCCTGAGCCTACAATGTGGGCAGGGTGGGATCAAAGTCTAATGAAATAAACAAACAAACACATAAATAAATAATACAATTACTGATCTTCTTGTTGAAGAATTCTTGATTTTTTTAAAAAAAATCATCCAGTTCCCTAGAACAATCTGAGGGCCGTGAAGCTGGTATAATATGTTGAATCCTCTTTATTTTTCTAATGTTAGAAATTAATACATGATGAAGCTCTGATCATTCATACCCATTTCTTTCATTGTTGTGAGAAAAGAGCAATCATCTTCTCACAGTGCTAGAGATAAATTTAGGAAACAATGTGGGTTGTAATAATAGTTTTCTTTGAAACACACCTTTTTTGCTGGCAGTCTTTATCTCCATCAGTACTTTAACGACATATCTCAAAACCATCCAGTTATAGACAGACCTCTAGTTGGCTGCCAGAGAGGTCTATGTTCAATGGGATCATCACATTTATAATCTTCATCGTTCATCTTGAAGGAAGAGTAAACATCCATTAGTGACGTCTGGAGATGATGCTCAACTGAGACTTATTACCAGCGTCGTACAGGACAGATTCATGATTAAATCACTCGTCAATGACCATGGTGAGGCCTGAAGGCTTCTGAACACAGCATGAGGGATTTGAGGACTTGTGCAGGGAAATATGCTCAACCTGAAAATAGATCAAGGGAATGAAAACAGCCACTGTTTTTGAGGAGTGAAGACCAGATGTTCAACTGGTATAAAAATTCATAGCTCCATTAGATGACGTAGATTAGGAGCTTTTAATATTTTCAGACCTAGGCACCACTTTTAACCCCAAACTGTAGTGTGTGTGTGTGTGTGTGGGTAGGTGGGTGTAAAGTGCTGTCAAGTCATAGGGTGCATTCAGACAGGCAGCTAATCCCACCATTGGCCCGGCTCTAATTTGATCCCAATCTTTTTTTATCCAGTGTTGCACGACCAGACAGCGTCCACCTGAAGGAGCCATGCGGTCAGGGGGGGTTTAAATCTCTTTGCACATGTGCAAATGTGCCTTATCATGTACTTGTTTTTCCGTGCATGCACGGACTTGAATGTTAAAAGAACTGCCAGCAGTACCTTCCTCTAGGTACCATTTCAATTAACAAAGTTCATAACTTTAATGGGTCCTTCAGAAACATGAAATTGTCTGAAACATTTGAGCAGAGCTCTGCGGCCGTCGCATGTTTACGTGTTTATGCGCATATCACTAAGATTTTTTTTTTTAAAAAAATGGCAGCTGTTCATGATGGTCTAGAGTCAGACTACCCCGACAGGCTGATTGTGCGCTGGAACGACCAGATGGGGGAAAGTCCACCATTGACCCATCAGCAAGCTTAAGACCAGACTTTCAGCAGTATCTTTAAAGTACGGCTCCCTGGCGAGGATTGACGGGCTGATCACGGAAGCAGGTCATTTCCCACATGTTGCTGTCTGGTCGTTCCCTTTAAATCCACCAGGCACTCATCAGATCTAAAGAGCCATCTGATCATGACCATAGCCAAATTATGGTGACCTAAGCAAGGGGCTTTCAAGGCAAGTGAGAAGCAGAGGTGGAAGCAGAGGTCTTCCTCTGCAAAGTCTTCCTTGGAGGTCCCACTTTCCATGTATTGACCCTGCTTAGCATCCGAGATCTGACAAGACTGGACTATACCATGCTGCCTTCCATCCTAAACTGTAGCATAAGACCTATTTATTTTTTAACCATGCACATTCTTCCTCCTATTTGGGTGTCTGTTCCCCCCCCCCATAGGATTGTTTCCTGCAGATCTGTTGTGTAGCATCCTTCCAGTGGAAAGAGACTTCCCCTAACATAAGGCAGAAGAGCTGTCTTACATCGGGGAACTCTCTTTTCACAGGGAAGGGGGGACAACCCTTTGCTAATGTAATAGGTGTGTAGTATCTAACTCCATTCTCTTTAGGGTTGCCAAGTCCCCTTACCTTGCCGGTGGAGGGCTTTGGGGAGTGTTTTGGGGGTAGGTGGGGACATTTTGGGTCACTTCTAGTAAAACAAGAAGTGGCCAAAACCAGAAGTTCTGCCCCTGGTGCAGCCATTTGAGTTGTCCCTTTAAGTGGCCACAGCCAGTTTTTCTCTCCCCCACACTTCTAATTGGGGGTGGAGCAAAACCCTAACAGCTCCTGCTTCAAGGAAAAGGCAGGGGTGGACGGTATATCTGAAAAGAAGTGGTAAATGGTAGAAGATACTTACATCTTCCCCTACTGTTTTGCTTTAGTACCCACCCATCCCCTATTGCTTTTCTTCTAGGCATTTCAGACAAATGTTTAGGCTTGCAAGTGTGTATGGAATGGGGGCGGGGTCAGGGTTTTGCAGTTGAAAGTCGGTGGCTAGGGAAGGGTTAAGCTCCCCCTGCCACTTCTGTTCCAGACTGCCCCCTCCTCGGAGTGTCTTTTTTTACCTACCAGAAGTAGCACTGTATATATACATTGGTCTGTAACTTGTAATTTCACTCTTCTTCTTCTATTAAGGGAAATATTGTTTTGTATCATACATAATAATAAAAAACTAAGCTACTGCTAATGCAGAGGATCTAGCTATTTCTACACACACAAACGTATTTTATAAGTTATGCTCCATGAAGTTTAGCTGGGGGGGGGGGGGATTGAATTGATACCATAAGAGTTTTATATTGCATGTTTTAAAAATAACATCTCCCCCAATCTTTTGACTGTTAGAATTAGGTCCCACTGTGATCTGCTGACCAGGAATAAGGCAGCTCTCTGGCTAACAGGATTTATTCTGCCTGACTGGCGCCAGCATGTTGTTTTGTTGACCCCCCACCCCCCCCAGGAACAGACTGAGAGTTCTGGCTGGTCGGTCAACAGTTTTTGTAGATAACACCTTCACCAAGTCAGCTTTGGATGGGATGAAGTGATGGGAGGGGGCTTTGAGTCTCCCGTGTCTTGTGCCTTTTTGTTGTAGTTGCTGTGCCTGAAATTTCAGGATGCGAAAATGCACAATCCATTTTGGATCTGACACAGCAGGACCAGGGAAAAGAAATGCTTTCTCCCTCCTCTCACTTATCATGACCAGGGCTATTTTGGGGCAGGAACGCACAGGAACGGAGTTCCGGCTGGCTCCTGAGTTGGCCACACCCAGCAGGAACTCATTAGCATAATAGGCCACCCCCTACAACAGAAACTCATCAGGATTGGCTGCATTAGGGGTATGTGGCCTATGTGTAGGGAGGCTGGGAAGGATTATCAAAATTGAGACCTGGTCTCAAAGATGGCGGCCGGCGTCGAGCTCGGTAATTGAGCTCCGCCGAAAACAGAAATTTCTTACCTCTTGGTAGTTTTAGAAAACTTGAACTTTTATCCAGCAGTAGGGACGGGAGGAGGCTAGGCTGGTGGCACCAGACAAGGCTTGCCTTGGTGGTTTGGTGGCCGGAGGGCAGGCGCTGGAAGCCGAGAGCTGGAGAGATCTGAGGGCTCGGAGCCGGAGCCGGGCCGGAGCCGGGAGACGCCAGGACGTGGTGGGTAGGAGCGTACGGGCTGAGAGGGCCTGGGACGGCTGAGGTATCGGAGGACGGTGGAGCCGCGAGGGCCCGGCGAAGGCGAGGGCCGGCGAGCTGCGAGGGCCCTGTGAAGACGCCGACAAGCCGAAAGCTTGGAGCCGGGACATCTGAGGCTGCTGGAGACGCTGTGGGCGTGTGTTCCGTGCGCCCCGGAGACGCTGTGGGCGTGTGTTCCGTGCGCCCCAGAGGCGGAGGTGGAGAAACGGGCTGCAGAGAGGGGCGAACGGGGCGTTGAGAGAGCCGGGGCCCCTATTGAGGCAACACCGGGCCGTGGTCTTCATTACCGCCAGGTTGCGGGGACGGCCGGAGGCGTCGAGAGCGCTGGGGTGTGGGCGCTCGGAGCTGAACCGAGCTGCTGCTGTGAAGCCGTGGAAGCGACGGAGGGCGCCGGGTTCCTCAGCGCGGGAACATTGAGCCCTGTAGAGAAGGACTGCTCCCTACCGCATAGGACGCCTGGTGGTGAGTTGGGAGCCGCTAGGTGGCGAGCGCTGACACTGAGGACCCTGAGGCTGGGAGTATTGAACATCTGGGCCAGCCAGGGGGGCCTGGAGCAAAAGACACTGGGATCCTCAGAGTACGCGGGGGCCCTGGAGCGACTGGTGGCAGGAGTCGCTCGGAGGCCGAGAACGAGAGCTGGAAGCTGGGAAATCCAGAGATCTTTAAACCACCTGTGTGGAGTGGAGGACACTGGGAGCCTCGGAGTGCTGGGGGTCTCGGAGCGGCTGGTGGCAGGAGTTGCTCAGGGGCCGGGAATAAGAGCTGGAAGCCGGGAAACCCAGAGGTTCCTAAACCACCTTGTCACCACCAGAAGACAGGATGGGGGAGTTGAAGAGCGGGATGCTCCGAGTTCACCAAAGATCATTAACTCCGGCTGTTTGTAGCGAATCCGGGACCCCCCTGACGGGCTCCCTTTAGTAGTAGGGTCGTTGGATAGTCAGGTTAGGTTTGGTGTAGACTAGGGGTTTTAATATTAGGCCTACTCTATATTTATATAGTTATAGATAGATTAGTTATTTTTAATCATGCTGCTTGAAGTTTATTGGGGCAGCATTGAAGAGAGGTCAGGGTGGGCCTTAATGAGTGAGTATTATTAGTAGGCTACACAATACTAGCCTGCGGGAATTTGATGTTAGTTAGGAGGGAGTGGTTCTGGTTTAGTGTAGGCGACGTTGGGGGTTAGACCTCTTTTGGACTTCCTGGGCTGTGGGCGTTGGTTGGCCTGTGACCGGCATTGTGCCGTGTGAAGGCCACTGGCGTCAATGACATCTGGATTGGGGATACCAGTACTTCTGGGGCAGGGGAAATATAGCGGTGGGAGCAGGCGGTTTGTGAGGGGAAGGAGGCGGAGAAATGGAGAAGCTCGACCTCCTTCCTGCCTGTGTCCCATCCCGAGAGTGGCCGGTAGGGAGGCTGGGAAGGACCGTCCTCCGTCATTGGTGTTGTGTAACGCCAGGTCTATTAACAACAAAACTGCAACCCTGCAGGAATATCTTTTAGAGCAGGGTGCTGACCTGGCGTGCGTGACCGAGACCTGGGTGCGAGAGGGAGAGTCAGTGGCTCTCTCCCAGTTAGCACCACCCGGGTTCTCGGTCCTCCACCAATCACGGACTGAGGGCCGGGGAGGAGGAGTGGCACTGTTCATTCGGGAGGCTTACTCCTACAGGGCACTCCCGCCGCTGAGGCTTGCGGGCATAGAGTGCACGGGCCTGGTGTGGGAAGCTGGGGAGAGGTTGGCTATTTGGCTGGTGTACCGGTCTCCCAACGCACCAGCCGATAGCCTGTCCTCGCTGGTGGAGGCTGTGTCGGGCTGGGCCTTGGAGCACCCGAGGCTTGTAGTCTTGGGTGACTTCAATGTCCATGCCGACAATGCGGCCTCTGCTTCGGCGAGGGACTTGGTGTCTTCCATGGCGGCACTAGGGCTCACCCAATTTATACAGGTTCCTACACACCAGGCCGGGCATACGCTCGACTTGATCTTCGCGGCGGGGGTTACGGTGAGCCAGTTGACTGCTACGGCAGTGCCATGGTCTGACCACTATGCCCTGAAGGCTCGTCTGATGGTGTCTCCCCAACTCCGTTTGGGTAGCGAGCGTATTTTAGCTCGCCCGCGAAGCCTGATGGACCCTCAGCGGTTCCTGACAGCTTTGCGGGATCCCATGCCTTCCAGCGACTCACTAGATGGGTTGGTCGAGGACTGGAATAACCGGCTCTCGGCGGCCATCGATGAGATCGCTCCCCGACGCCCTCTGCGCCCCCGCTCTAAGCTGGCCCCCTGGTTTACCGGGGAGCTGAGGCTGATGAAGCGGGAACTCAGACGGCTAGAGAGACGGTGGCGGCGATCTCGCGACGAAGTATCAAGAGCATCTTATAGGATGTTTATGAGATCCTATGAGATGGCAATCAAGGCCGCTAAGAGGAGATTCTTTGCGGCTGAGGTTGCATCTGCTAGCTCTCGCCCGGCCCAATTATTTAGAACTATTAGGTCTCTAACTAAAGTGCCTCAGTGCACACTAAATGATAGGGAATTGGAAATTGGCAGTGAGGCATTTGCGAGCTATTTTGCAGATAAAATCTTGCGGCTCCGCCACGATCTCCCAGCCACGGTTGAAACAGTGCGTGAACTTGAGGCTCCATGCACGTCTTCTGGTTCCATCTTGGATCATTTCAGCCCCCTCAGTTTGGAGGAGGTTGACAGGTTGCTCTTGACTGTACGTCCAACCTCGTGCAGCCTTGATCCCTGCCCCTCGTGGCTTATAAAAGCCTGTCGCGAGGGGTTGTGTGGTGCGCTTCGGGAGATTATTAACAAGTCCTTCTTGGAAGGGCTTTTCCCGGAGGCGCTCAAGGTTGCGATGGTCCGTCCCCTCCTCAAAAAACCATCCTTGGACCCGGCTGTATTGGCCAACTATAGGCCGGTGTCTAACCTGCCCTATTTGGGCAAGGTATTGGAGAGGGCGGTGGCGATCCAGTTGCAGAGCTTCATGGATGACACCTCCATGCTAGACCCGTTTCAATCTGGCTTCCGACCGGGTCATGGGACGGAGTCGGTTCTGGTCGCCCTCACGGATGACCTCCGAAGACATCTGGATCGAGGCGGTATGGCGGCACTGGTGTTGTTAGATCTGTCGGCGGCTTTTGATGTGGTCGACCACCAGTTGCTGACCCACCGCCTTGCCGATGCGGGGATATGGGGGCTTGCTTTACAATGGCTTGCCTCCTTTCTCCAAGATCGGGGACAGAGGGTTGCGCTCGGGGAACAGACCTCCCAGAGGCACCCACTGGTGTGTGGTGTTCCTCAAGGGGCGGTTCTGTCCCCGATGTTGTTTAACATCTATATGCGCTCCCTCGCCCAGATTGTCAGGAGGCATGGGCTGGGGTGTCATCAATATGCGGATGACACCCAGCTCTATCTGCTGTTGGGCGGCCGGTCTGGCTCTACCCCAGATGACCTGGAGCGGGCGTTGCAGGAGGTTGCGGGCTGGCTCCAACTGAGCCGACTGAAATTGAATCCTCTGAAGACGGAGGTCCTGTGCCTGAGTCGGACCGGATCGGGGTTGGGGCATCCACTCCCATCCTTCGGTGGGGCGCCATTGGTGCCAGCTCCGAGGGTCAGGAGTTTGGGTGTGCTCCTGGACTCTGCCTTGACGATGGAGGCCCAGGTAGCAGCCACTGCCAAAGCAGCCTTTTTCCATCTACGGCTGACTAGGCAGTTGGCCCCCTTCCTCGAACGCGAAGACCTAGCCACAGTGATCCATGCTATGGTCACCTCACGTCTTGACCACTGTAACGCTCTCTACTTAGGGCTGCCCTTGTTCCAGATCCGGAGGCTGCAGCTGGTGCAGAATGCTGCGGCCAGGTTGTTGACAGGTCTCTCTCTGAGGGACCGTGTCCAGCCTGTGCTGAGAGTGCTGCACTGGCTGCCTATAGCATACCGGGTCAGGTTCAAGGTGCTGGTGTTAACCTTTAAAGCCCTTTATGGTCAGGGGCCTGCCTACTTGAGGGACCGCCTTTCCCCATACCAGCCCCAGAGGTTACTGAGGTCAGGCACCCAGAATCGCCTGACTTGCCCCGGTCCAAAAGAAGCCCGCTTGACCTGTACCAGGGCCAGGGCTTTTTCGGTGGCGGCTCCTTACTGGTGGAATGAGCTCCCGGATGACATCAGGGCCCTGCGGGACTTATTGCAATTCCGCAGGGCCTGTAAGACGGAGCTCTTCCGCCAGGCTTTCAAATAGGAGCCGCCATCGGGTGGAGAACTGGTAATTAACATCGTCCTGGTCCTGGGAAGGGCACCCCTGGCCGTTAACATCGCTTTGGTCCTGGGGAAGGTACCCCTACGGCCTCCGCTTAACAGATAACTCGGAGGTCGCCATCTTGAAAGTTTAGTTTCTTGAAAGTTTAGTTTATTGAAAGTTTATTGAGATTTTATTGTAATTTATTGAAATGTTTTAACGGTTTTATATGTAAACCTTCGTGGTAATGGTTTTTGTTAGCCGCCTAGAGCCGGTTCACTGGCTAGGCGGGGTATAAATTGAACAAATAAATAAATAAATAAATAAATAACATGCAAATTAATTCCTGCTACAAAAAAAGCCCAGGGTTTTGACAACAAACAAAATAAACAGAAGAAGAAGCAAAAGGTGGGTGTGGCTGGATGACCACTCTTCTGGTAAGATGGGGGTGTGGCCTAATGTGCTAATAAGCTGTGCTGTCAGGGGTGTGGCCTAATATGCTAATGAGTTTCTGCTGTTGAGTGTGGCCTATTATGCTAATGAGTTTCTGCTGGGCTTTTTCTACAAAAAAAAGCCCTGGCCACGCCTACAGCCTTCCACTCCTCGGCTTCCCCAGGCGCTTTGGGGGAGCCAAGCCAATCCAAGGAGGGAAGGCAGTTTAAACTGCCTCCCCTCGTTGGGTTCCCCAGGCACCCCACAGCTTCAGGGCATCTGGGGAAGCCGATCCTGGGAGGGAGCTCTTCTGCCCGGGGTGTGGCCTAATATGCAAATGAGTTTATGATGTTAGGTGTGGCCTACTATGCTAATGAGTTCCTGCTGGGCTTTTTCTACAACCCCCCCCCTTAAATAAAAGCATTTAAACTCTTGGGATGTATGCACTGCAGAAATCATCCAGTGTCTGCCCAGTTGGCAATAAAACATCCAAGTGCCAAGATAGCTTAACAGTTCTCAAAAGGGAGGTTGCCACTTCTTACAGATTAAGTCCTCATAACAGGCTCTGTAGTGAAATCACAATAAGGCGGGAGTCAATCCCATCTTTGGAGGCAGCTTACCACTTTAATGCCAAACATACACTGGTCCCTCCCATAGCATTAGTAGGAGTGCTAACCTGACCAGGGGAAGGGAAAACAGCAAAGAACAAAAGAACAAAACACTTCCCTGGACTTCTGCCACTTCTGACAATGACCCCAACTGAGCGATATTCCCCTCCCCTGCCAGGTGAGTCCCTGCCAAACTTATGACCGGCTCCCAATCATCAGGGCTAATTAAATTATAGGCTTATTTGGCCCTCATCCTTTACAGCCCCCAGCTGCCTATGAAAGAGATACGTGTTGAAGATGTAATAGCGCTAAGCTCCCTTGGTGGAAATGCACAGTTGTCATGAGTTGTGCTGCAGACTGCACTGGCCCAGCAGCTTCTGTGCCCCCATCTTAAGTCCTGATTTGCTCCATTCAGAGATCAGCCGGCTGACCTAACAACAAAACACGGGGAGTGTGTGATGGATGGCTTTGAAACAGAAACATTTCGTAAAACGGCGAAAGAAATCAGTATTTATTACTCATCGGTGCTTATAAATCTAAATAAATTATCTCTGTAGCAGGAACATTGATGAACCAGTTAAAATTTATGGGCCAGATAAAACTGAGAGAATTGAAATTTTAAAAAACCAATTAAATTTGAAATGATCTGATTGTACGAGAAGCTAATGATGTGCAGGGTTTCAGGGAACCAAGTATGTTCAGACTGTACTACTCTTATTTATGTCGAGTAGTGCCTGCTATTTGAATGGTACCATTAAAATCAGTAGGTATTTTATTACAACACTTTCAAAAGAGCTTTTATCTATATGTCTAGGCAATCTAGGTGCTACTTAAATGCATCAGTGCTACCTATAATAGCTACGGATGCATTTACAATATGGCCTCAACCTTAATGTCCTTCAGGCTTTGATATGTTCACAGAGTTCTGTGCAAGCCGGGAGAGTAGTCTGTTTACATGCAGTGAGATCTCTCTGGGCATGTGGAAACCTTCCCCTTGATTTGCATAGTAACTCACTAAGGAGGTTTGTGGTGGGGACTGGCTGAGGCACCTTGATATCAGGGCGAAACTGAACGTGAAGGTGTCCTCCTGCCCACCACAAGGACACCACCACCATTTTAGACTTTTAAAAATGCTTTTTTGTTGTTGTTCAGTGGCACAGTCGAGTCCGACTCTTCGCGCCCCCATGGACCACATCACACCAGGCTAGGGTTGCCAAGTCTTATGGACTCACCGGCGGGGGGGAGTCCTCCTGTAGCCGGGAAGTGTGCGCGCCCGGAGGCATCACCGGAAGTGACATCGGCACGTTGGGGGCGTCGCCCTGGCAACACCCCCAACGTGCCGACGTCACTTCCGGTGACGTCATTACCTCGTCCTCGCCGGATGACTTCGGGGGTCGGGTTCCCCCGCCGGCCGAATGCTGGCTGGCGGATCGGGAACCCCTTTAGCGGGGGATCCCCTGCCTTCTGGGCTGACTTGGCAGCCCTACACCAGGCCCTCCTGTCTCCTGTCATGCTCCAGAGTTTGCTTAACTTCATGTTTGTTGCATCGATAACACTGTCTAACCATCTCATCCTTTGCCGTCCCCTTCTTCTTTGACCTTCAGTCTTTCCCAGCATCAGGGTCTTCTCCAGGGAGTGCTCCCTTCTCATTTGGTGGCCAAAGTATTTGAGCTTCAGCTTCAGTATTTGGCCTTTCAGGGAACAGTCAGGGTTGATTTCTTTTAGGATTGACTGATTTGATCTCCTTGCAGTCCAAGTGACCAAGACAGAATTTTAAAATGCTGCAAGTACCCAAATCTTGTCCCTGTCCCTGTCCCCTCCTTCCCGCCAGTGATTTTTACAACTGCCGAACAGCTGCAGGGAGAAATAGGCAGAACAGGCAAAAGGGTCCCTGCTAGTTTAGCTGCTGTTATTCAACGGGCTTTGGTTTATCATTGCCAATTGCCCATTTGATTCTAGATAGGGACAGGGCAGGCCAAGGGGCCTTTGCCAGATGGAAGAACATGGGCTATGGGACTGAGATTATAGCTGAGCTAGGAAAGAAGGCCTGAAAGCAGTCATGGTCCAGAGGTAGGAGGAAGAGGAGAGGCAGTGTGGAAAACTGGGACAGAGGTGCAAACGGGATAAGAGGTACATGACCAGGAATTTGAAAAGTGAAGAAGGTTATGATTGGAAATTGTCCGTCACCTTTTAGACAGTCGTGGGGATGAATGGATCAGTCCTTACTCATACAGAGCACTAAGCATATATTGGAGACAGTGCTTGGGGTGCATGTGCCCACTATGTAGCAGTGTGTGCATGCATGGGAAATCCCTTCTGCCTGTTAATACGCAGAAGGTGAAAAGGCTGATATTGGGTAGGGTTGATATCACACACTGTGCAGAGTCACTTACAAACAGTGTTCAATAGGGTTGCCAATTTTTTTTTTTTTACAAAAATACTGGACACCGAGGCTTGGTGTTGTATCCTCCCAGCATGAATATTGTGAAGCATGCTGTTTGTGCTGAAAGGAAGGAGGAGGAGGAGAAGGAGTTGTACCCTGTCCTTCACTTGAAGTCTCAGAGTGGCTTAGAAGCTCCTTCCCTTCTTCTCCTATGGTTGCCAGCCTCCAGGGGAGGCCTGGGGATCTCCCGCTTTCACAACTGATCTTCAGTTGACAGAGATTCAGCTCCCCTGGAGAAAATGGTTGCTTTGAAGGATGGACTGTATGGCACTGGACCACACTGAGGCCCCTCCCTCCCCAAACCCCACCCTTTCCTGTATCCACCCCCAAAGTCTCCGGCTATTTTCCAACCCACACCTATCCTCTCCCCACAACAAACACCCTGTGGTGTAGGTGGGGCTGAAAGAACTCAGATAACGGCTCTCGAGAGAGCAGCTCTGAGAGAACTGTGACTGACCCAAGGTCACCCAGCTGGCTGCATGTGGAGGAGGAGTGGGGGAATCAAACCCAGTTCTCCAGATTAGAGTCTACTGAGCTTAACCACTATACCAAACTGTCTCTCACCAAGACCAAGTACGAAGCAGTAGCAGATGCTGCCAGCTTCACTTTTGGTCTCAGCCTCACCTCCTCTCAGAGTAAACAGTGTGAAGCACACTGTTTGCACTGGGAGGAGCGCTCCCCTCCATTTGAAACAGCAGAGACTGCTGCTATGCGCTTGGGTTTGATGCTGCCTCCACCAAGCCCAAATACTGTGGTGTTTTACTCTTGGGGCTTGGTACATTGCCATTTACAGGGCTATTTTTGGGCAGGAACGCACAGGAACGGAGTCCCGGCTGGCTCCTGAATTGGCCACACCCAGCAGGAACTCATTAGCATAATAGGCCACACCCAACAGCAGAAACTCATTAGGATTGGCTACATTAGGGGTATGTGGCCTAACATGCAAATTAATTCCTGCTACAAAAAAAAGCCCTGGGTTTTGACAACAAAGTAAACAGAATAAGAAGCAAAAGGTGGCTGTGGCTGGATGACCACTCTTCTGGTTAAATGGGGGTGTGGCCTAATGTGCTAATAAGCTGTGCTGTCAGGGGTGTGGCCTGATATGCTAAAGAGTTTCTACTGTTGGGTGTGGCCTATTATGCTAATGAGTTCCTGCTGGGCTTTTTCTACAAAAAAATGCCCTGGCCCTTTAAATACCTGGCATTTCCCCCCAGTTTTTTTTCCCTGGACAGTCAGTGAAAATACCAGGTTGTCCAGTTCAGTACCAAACACCTGGCAGCCTTTCAGCTGGCTTGCAGATCAAAATATACATTTTAACAAAACAAGTGGGCTCCCACGAGTAACTTGAGGGGAAACTCCTCCACTGGTCCCTAACTTCTGACTTTCAGCTTCTCCTGCTGCCTGCTTCCCCCTTCTGTCCTTCCGTGGTCTCCTCCCTCCCTCCCTCCCTCCCTCCCTCCCTTTGTCTCAGCATTGGTCCAAACTTGCTCCTCTTCCTCCACGACCACTATTTTCCCTCTCTCCCACTGCCCTCTCCCCAATTCCCCCCAGAAGAAGCCAGCTGGGGGAGTTGGGAGCTGAGTACTGCCAGTGTTTGGCTGAGGAGGGAGCCGGCTTGGCCTGTACCTACAGTGAGGCTATTGGGGGTTCCACCCCCTTTCTTAAAGGGCCAGCCCCCTTAAGAACATAAGAACGTAAGAGAAGCCAATGTTGGATCAGGCCAGTGGCCCATCCAGTCCAACAGTCTGTCACACAGTGGGCAAAAACACCAGGTGCCATCAGGACTTCCACCAGTGGGGGCAGGTCACTAGAAGCCCTCCCACTGTTGCCCCCTCCTCAAGCACCAAAAGTACAGAGCATCACTTGCCCCAGACTGAGAGTTCCTGTCTATGCCTTGTGGCTAGTAACCACTGATGGACCTCTGCCCCATATGTTTATCCAATTCCCTCTTGAAGCTGTCCATGCTTATAGCTGCCTCCTCCTCCTGTGGCAGTGAATTCCATGTGTTCATCACTCTTTGGGTGAAGAAGGACTTCCTTTTATCCGTTCTAACCCGACTGCTCAGCAATTTAATCAAGTGCCCACAAGCTCTTAAAAGGCCCCCGTTTCTTAAAGCCCCTCCCCGGTTTCTTCTCAAAAATATTTAAAGGGATCCTTTAAGTGCTTTTGAGAAGAAGAGGGGGTGGTGGGTGCCCCTCTCCCTCCCCTCCTGCAAGATTCAAAGGGTCCTTCAGTTGATCAGCAGAGACCACGTGGCCTGCTGATCAGCTGAAGGGCCGTTTAAATCCTGCAGGAGGGGAGGAAGAGGGGTGAACGCCACCCCCCTTTGTTATGGCAAATAATGGTGGCCCCATGAGCCCCACCAGAATTTTTTTTTTGCTCCACAAGCCACAGAATCCTGGCTATGGGCCTGGAGCAGGCTAGTCACCTGCCCCCCCCCCCCCCGACTTGGCTTTTTTTTCCAGTTTTGACTGCAGCCTCTGCTACCTCCTGGCAGTGCCTCCTTTCCTGTTGCTCAGGTGAGATCTCATAACAGTATGCTGTACCTGAGCCTGCAGTGTGATGTGACTGCAAAGAAAGCTAATGCAATCTTAAGATGCCATAACAGAAGCATTGTGTCCAGATCATGGGAGGTGGTAGTTCCGCTTTATTCTGCTATGGTCAGGCCTCACCTGGAGTACTATGTCCAGTTTTGGGCACCACATTTTAGGAAGGATGTTGACAAGCTTGAGCGTGTCCAGAAGACGGCAACCAGGATGGTGAGAGGATTGGGATCCAAGTCTTATGAGGAAAGGCTGAAAGAGTTGGGTATGTTTAGCCTGAGAAAAGAGAAGGCTTAGAGGGGACATGTTGCAGTCTTCAAATATTTGAAGGGCTGTCATGTAGGAGATGGAGCAGATCTATTCTCTCTTGCTCTGGATTGCGAGATGAGATCTAATAGGTGGAAATTACAAGGAAGTCGATACAGGCTAAATATCAGGAGGAACTTCCTAACTGTAAGAGTGATTGAGCAGTGGAACAAACTGCCTTGGGAGGTGGTGGGTGCTCCTTCGCTGGACATTTTCAAGTGGAGGCTGGGCGACCATCTTTCTGGTATGTTGTAGGGCTATCTTTCGGCTATGCCCCTGCAGAGTGCAGGGGGTTGGACTAGATGACCTGCAAGGTCCCTTCCAACTCTAACATTCTATGATTCTATGATCTCACCCCCACCACAATTTAGGGAAAATTTAAATCCCCCTTCTTTTTTTCGTCAATTTTCAGATGTTTCCACGCACGTAGGGGTTAGCAGAACCCGCCCCCCTTCTCCATCCACATTACAGGGCCATGTTCAGAATTAGATACATTGACTGATAAATATGTGGATGTGTGGAAGCTGAGGATGATACCCTTTTGAGGAGGCTATGCAGCTAGACGTTGTGCCTTAAAAGAGGGATGCTTTTCAAATACTTGGGCCTGTTTTGTGCAGTTCCATAGACATGAAAGACGGTGTGCCGGGCGAATAGATGCTGTTTTTAAATGCATGCTCGGCTGGTGACATTTGAAGAGATCTCGGAGAATCTCAGTTGCCAGAACAGCTGCCCTAGAAGCTGGGCCACACAAGTTTCTGGAGGCCTGGGGCTAAGCTAACTGGAGCGCCTCTCGGCACAGACAAAATATTAATTGTGTTTGCAGGGCATATCTTAGCACGAGAGGCCCTTGGAGACCTTATTGTAATGTCAGCCAGAGGCCAAACACTGATGCTTAGGGTGGAAGGAGATGGGAGATGGCAGAAAAAGTGGAAGTTTGTGTTTCCTGAACGGATGCTGCTGAGAGAGTAATCAGCATTAGAGGCCGAGTTTTGTTTCTGAATAGATTTGAATGGATTGCATTTTTTTCAGACCGAAAGAAAGCATCCCCAAATACCAAATATAGTGATATATTGATTGTGACATATCTAACCAAGAATTTGTTCCAAGAGTTGAGACATCCCAGCCTGCAGAGAGTTTCCCCTACAGAGGCACTGACAGCTGCACAATGGCAGCAGTCAGCAAGGGCACACTTGAAGCTGTTTCGTCCTGAATCTATGATTGGTTATCATGGCCAATCTTGTCTACTCTGACTAGCAGCACTTCTCTAGGGTCTCAGGAAGAGGTTTTTTCACATCACCTGTTACCCAATCCTTTTGACTGCAGATGCCAGCGACTGAACCTGGGACCTTCAGCACGCAAAGCAGATGAAGAAGAAGAAGAAGAAGAGATTGGATTTATACCCCGCCCTCCACTCCCCAAGGGTGTCTCAGAGCGGCTTACAAACTCCTTTTCCCTTCCCCTCCCCACAACAGACACCCTGTGAGGTACGTGGGGCTGAGAGAGCTCTTTCCCAAGCTGTCCTTGAGAGAACAGCTGGTACAGAGCTATGGCTTGCCCAAGGTTATCCAGCAGGTGCAAGTGGAGGAGTGGGGAATCAAACCCGGTTCTCCCAGATTAGAGTCCGCGCACTTAACCACTACACCAAACTGGCTCTCAGAGTAGATGCTCTACTATTGAGTCCAAACTCTTCCCCAACTCTGTTATGGAGCACCATGCTTTGCATCCACTAATGCAGTGCAGAAAACACACTCTGAAGCTGCCTTATAGTACTGAGCCAGATCAGTGGTCCACCAAGGTCAGTATTGTCCACTTTGACTGACAACTACTCTTCAGGATCCCAGACAAAGCTCTTTTGCATCACCCACCACCTGGTCCTTTTAACTAGATTTCCAGTTAAACTGGACTGAACCTGGGATCTTCTGCATGCAAAGCAGTTGGTCTACTACTGATCCACAGTCCCCCTGGGGCAGGTGTACCACATGGAGACGCAGTGAGAGGGAAGCTTGTGCCAGTTTGTTGTAGTGGCTAAGTGCGCAAACTCTAATCTGGGAGAACCGGGTTTGATTCCCCACTCCTCCACTTGCACCTGCTGGATAACCTTGGGCAAGCCATAGCTCTGTACCAGCTGTTCTCTCAAGGACAGCTTGGGAAAGAGCTCTCTCAGCCCCACGTACCTCACAGGGTGTCTGTTGTGGGGAGGGGAAGGGAAAAGGAGTTTGTAAGCCGCTCTGAGACTCCCTTGGGGAGTGGAGGGCGGGGTATAAATCCAATCTCTCCTCCTCCTCTTCTTCTTTTGAATTTTTGCTTGGCATTAGGGTATTAACTGTGTTAACTTGAGGTGGCTGTGTGCAAGTGGAGGGGAGGCTGAAGTAAAGTCCACATGAGGCTTGTTGCTTTAAAAAAGGAAAGTATATTTGTTGTTGATTAAGAAATCCATGCTGTGATAGGAAAAGTGAGACAGGCATTTGAACCTAAGAACATAAGAGAAGCCATGTTGGATAGGGCTGCCAAGTCGCCCGGTAGGGCGGGGGAAACACCGATTTTTAGTCCTTCCCCCCCGCTTTTTCAAAGTTGGCCACCAGGGGGACAAAATGGCTGCCTTAAAAGGGAAATGTCTGCAGAGAGCCTGCCCTGCAATAAAAAGCCTCACCAGACATTTCCCCTTTAAGAAGTCAGCAAGAGAGCTTCCACAGCAAGAGAGGTCCGCCCAGAGATTAAGGAGGGACTGAAGGAGCTGCTTTTGCATGTGGCTGGCAAGGTAAGTTTCTCTTCCAGCTCTTTTCCTTCTCTCTCCCTCTTTCTTTTTTCTGTCTGTCTGTCTGTCTGTCTGTCTCTCTCTCTCTCTGTCCCCATCCAGCAGAGGTCTATCAGTGGCTATTATAGCCACAAGGTCTAAATGGAAGTAAGTGCCTCTGCCAGTTTTTTTTCCTTCTCTCTCTCCCTCTTTCTTTTTTCTGTCTGTCTGTCTGTCTGTCTGTCTCTCTCTCTCTCTGTCCCCATCCAGCAGAGGTCTATCAGTGGCTATTATAGCCACAAGGTCTAAATGGAAGTAAGTGCCTCTGCCAGTTTTTTTTCCTTCTCTCTCTCCCTCTTTCTTTTTTCTGTCTGTCTGTCTCTCTCTCTGTCCCCATCCAGCAGAGGTCTATCAGTGGCTATTATTAGCCACAAGGTCTAAATGGAACACTTTGTCTGGTGCAGTGATGCTCTGTATTCTTGGTGCTTGGGGGGCAACAGTGGGAGGGCTTCTGGAGTTCTGGCCCCGCTGCTGGACCTCCTGAGGGCACCTGGTATTTTTGGCCACTGTTGTGACACAGAGTGTTGTACTGGATGGGCTGTACTGGATGGGCCGATCCACTGTGGCTTCTCTCCTGTTCTTATGATATGAAAATCATATTTAGCACTTGTGTAGCACTTAGTGCTTCATATTCTGCCGAGATGAGGAAGGATTCAGTAGGGCTGTTGCTCAGTGATAAGAGCATCTGCTTGACATGCAGGAGGTATCAGCTTCTTCAGCTAAAAAAGGATCAGGTAATAGGTGACATTAAAGATCTCAGCCTGAGACCCTGGAGAGCCACTACCAGTCTGAGTAGTCAGTACTGACCTTGATGGACCAATGGCCTGATTCAGTATTAGGAAACTTCATGAGTTCATGTGTCAGCATGTGGAAGCAACATCACAGGATGTGACATCACAAAATGATGTCACTTCCTTTCTCCTGGCTCCACCCCCAAAGTCTCCTGGCTCCACCCCCAAAGTCCCCAGATATTTCCCAAGTTGGACTTGGCAGCCCTAATGTTGGATCAGGCCAGTGGCCCATCCAGTCTAACACTCTGTGTCACACAGTGGCCAAAACCCAGGTGCTATCAGGAGGCCCACTAGTGGGGCCAGAACTCCAGAAGCCCTCCCACTGTTGTCCCCCAAGCACCCAAGAATACAGAGCATCACTGTCCCAGACAGAGTGTTCTATCTATATCATTTGGATAATACCCACTGATAGACCTCTGTTCCCTATGTTTATCCAATTCCCTTTTGAAGCTATCTGCACTTATAGCCGCCACCACTTCCTGTGGCAGTTAATTCCAGGTGTCAATTACTCTTTGGGCGAAGAAGGACTTCCTTTTATGTGTTCAAAGCCTACTGCTCCATAATTTCGTTGAATGCCCACGAGTTCTTGTATTCTGAGAAAGGGAGAAAGGTACTGCTTTCTCTACCATCTCTATCCCATGCATCATTTTGTAAACCTCTATCATATCACCCCTCAATTATCATTTTTTCCAAGCTAAAAAGCCCTAACCTCTTTAAGCTTTCTTCATCGGAAAGGTGTTCCATCCCCATAATCATTTTAGTTGCCCTTTTCTGCTCCTTTTCCAATGCTATAATAACTTTTTTGAGGTATGATGACGCGAACTGTACATTGTTTTCCAAATGGGGGGGGGGGACCCTTACCCCTGGCAGCGATCTTGCCTCTAAGCAAACAGTTGCTCCTATGTTAATATAGTCCTATCCTTTGGAGCACATTTTTGCATGGCCATTGTAATCAAGAAGCTCTTTAAATAAAAATGATGTCAGCAGATCAAAAACGTGCCCGTAAATTTAGCAAACGCTGACTGAAGCCAGCTAAGAAATCTTGTTGGGGATGCTAGACTGATAGTAATACTTGGAATGACAAGGCATTTGTAACATTTTTTTTCTCTGCTGTTAAAAATATATATACAACAGCATTCTTCGGGTAAAGTAACTTCATATTTGAGTGGCCATAGATATGTATGTATTGCTGAGTTTTTGTTTAATAGTAAGAATATTTTATTTAATGAAAGATTGGCCTCAGTATAACTAAAGTCTGTAAATCCCATTGGAACCAATGGGACATGTTGTTTGAGATTAACTTGATCTGACTGGAGCTGTTGTGTATAAGATAAATACTGGCTTTTGTTGACCTGTCACACAGAGAGAAATCCCAATTCCTCAAGGAGAGGCTGCAAGTATTAGAATGTAAGGGTACTGAAATGTCAGCGTTGCTGCAAAAACATGATACAGGCCCTGGAGGCAGCAAGACTGCGCTGTTTTTGCTAAGAAGCTGAGTAAGAAATGGGCCCAAAACTGGTTCTTGGCATGTCCCCCGGTAGGGCACCATGGCACCCATTTTATGTTTCCTGGTCCCCAACTGAGGGTGTTTTTTTTTATTTTAATTAAAGATAAAACCAAAAGGATCTTGACTGGAATTAGTATTGCCAACCTCATGATGGTATCTGGAGATCTCTAGACTACTGAAATCAGTTCCTCTGGAGAAAATGGCAGCTTTTGAGGGTGGAGTCTAGGTTCTGGCAACCCTCAATGGAATAGATGAAAATGAGGAGCAATCAGTTTCTTTCCTACCAGCTAACTAAGGAGCAAAATGCTGGGCTTGTTCCACGCATGTGACACAGTTTCCCTCAACCTTCTTTTTTGTGCCTGCAGGGATCTTTAGAATTCTGACATGATATGGCGGGTGCAGCCACAAAATGACTGCTGCAGGAGGCGGAGCCAGCCATGAAATGGTTGCTGCACCTTACTTTCAATCACACAGGCCGTAGTCACATGGCACCCTAATCCCGGATAAAGTCCCGCTGGACTTTATTCTGGGATTTTTTTCTTTCGGGTTGGGATGATCACACATCCCAACCCAGTGCCGGCAGCTGGGGGAGGCAAGGCAAGGGCCACCTGCATGCCTGCGCCTCCCCCGAAAGCTGAAGGAGGAACATTTTCAGCTCCAGGAAGGAGGGCTCCAGAGCAAACGAATGCAGCAGCCAAATCACTCGCTCACCACTTTAATGCCGGTAGCTCAGGAGGAACTGGCTGGCTGGCTCACCCTGTGCTCCGCTCCGGGCCCCAAGCCCCACTGGCTACCGCCTGATCGGAAGTGAGTAGGGCTGCCAAGTCCCCCGGTAGAGCGGGGGAAACACCGATTTTTAAAGCTTTCCCCCGCTTTTCCAAGATTGGCCACCGGGGGGACAAAATGGCTGCCAGCAGGGGAACCTCGGAGCCTGCCCTGCTGGCCTCTTGAACTTCTTAAAAGGGAAATTTCCCCTTTAAGAGCTGAGCCAGCAAGAGAGCCCCGCCCAGAGATTAAGGCGGGACTAAGCTCTTTCTACTGCGTGCAAGGTTGCTGCTGGAGTAAACTGCTCCGGTAAGCTGCTGGCGTCTGCGAGCTCTTTTCCTTCTCTGTCTCTCCCCCTCCCCCTCTTTCTTTTTTCTGTCTGTCTGTCCACTGTGGTTTTGTCAAAGGAATAAACTGTCACTTCCAAAGAGGTAAACATCACAAGGAGAGGTTGCCTGTAGAAGGTCTGGGAGTGGGATTGTTTAAAATGTCTTGTCGTGGCTGCTTGGGTCCCCCCAATCCTCATTTCCCTTCTGCAAATAAAAGTTGGGATTCCTCATTTTTATGCCAATTTTCTGTTTCTTTCAACCGTGTCCCCCCCACCCCCAGTAAAAATCTGCATTTTTAAAAGCATTTGTACATCAGGTAACCGGTATTTTAAGTTAGGGATGGATCCAACTAGCTTTTCTGCTGGCTAAAAGGGGAGGACAAAGGTCCTCTTTAGCCACCAAAAAGCCTATGCTGGGGGGGGGGGAGGGAGAAGTTATGGGACTTACATGGACAACAGCTGGGTGAAACAAGGGCCAGAAATAAAGCCTGGGAATTGGGCAAGAGTAAGTGAAAAAGCTGTCTGTCTGTCTGTCTGTCTCTCTCTCTCTGTCCCCATCCAGCAGAGGTCTATTATTAGCCACAAGGTCTAAATGGAGCCCTTTGTCTGGGGCAGTGATGCTCTGTATTCTTGGTGCTTGGGGGGCAACAGTGGGAGGGCTTCTGGAGTTCTGGCCCCGCTGCTGGACCTCCTGAGGGCACCTGGTATTTTTGGCCACTGTGTGACACAGAGTGTTGTACTGGATGGGCTGTTGGCCTGATCCACTGTGGCTTCTCTCCTGTTCTTATGATATGAAAATCATATTTAGCACTTGTGTAGCACTTAGGGCTTCATATTCTGCCGAGATGAGGAAGGATTCAGTAGGGCCATTGCTCAGTGATAGAGCATCTGCTTGACATGCAGGAGGTATCAGCCTCTTCAGCTAAAAAAGGATCAGGTAATAGGTGACATTAAAGATCTCAGCCTGAGACCCTGGAGAGCCACTACCAGTCTGAGTAGTCAATACTGACCTTGATGGACCAATGGCCTGATTCAGTATTAGGAAACTTCATGAGTTCATGTGGAAGCATGTGGAAGCAACATCACAGGATGTGACATCACAAAATGATGTCACTTCCTTTCTCCTGGCTCCACCCCCAAAGTCTCCTGGCTCCACCCCCAAAGTACCCAGATATTTCCCAAGTTGGACTTGGCAGCCCTAGAAGTGAGAAGCATGTGGGGGGGGGGTGTCCCTGACTAGCCCTTTCTTTTCAGTTGAAGCTGAAACCAGGCAGCATCTTTTCTCCAAAGCAAAGTGTCAATCTCAACTTTCCTCAGCTTTCTTTAGGATTGCCAGATTTGGGTTGGAAAATACCTGGAGACTTTGGAGACGGATCCAGGAGAGGGCGGGGTTTGGGGAGGGGAGGGGCCTCAGCATGGTCCAATGCCATACAGTCCACCCTTCAAAGCAGCCATTTTCTCCAGGGAAACTGATCTCTGTCAGCTATGGCTGCCAAGTCCCCTTGGGGAGCGGGGATTCCCCCACTAAAATGGGTCCCCAATCCACCGGTCAGGATTTGGCTGGCGGGGGAATCCCACCTCTGAAGTGGCCCAATCAGGCCAATGTGCCCAGCATGATGATGTCACCCGGAAGCGACGTCACCACGCTGGGCACATCTCCGGGCAATGCTCTAGCAATCGCCCTGAAAACTCTATGGTACCATAGAGTTTTAGGGCGATTACCAGAGCGTCACCCCGGCAACATGCCCAGCGTGATGACGTCACTTCTGGGTGATGTCATTATGGCACACATACGCTTTGCACAAATGCAAGACTCCCAGAGAGGGACTGGGACTCTCCCATTGTTATGAAGGTAAGACTTGGCAACCCTACTGTCAGCTGGAGATCAGTTGGAAGCGGGAGATCTCCAGGTCCCACCTGGAGGCTGGCAACTCTAATCTACACTCTTACCTTGGTCTCGTGTGTCCCTCTGGCTTTAACTTCAGGCTTATTCACTTGTAGCCTGTGTCTGTGCTACTGATGTAATAATGGTCCCTTTGTGACATCAGAAGCTATCACACCAATCCCCACCATGGTTTCCAAACAGTGTTGTCTCTTGGGTTGGTAGGCATGCAAATAAACCTGAGTTGAAGGCCAAGGACTGGCACAACAGCTGCCCCAGTCGCCAAGTTGCATCTGTGTGGCGGAAGAGTCCCGTTTCCCCTTGTGTTTTCTTGAGGGGAGGAGCACTGGGAAGAATGAAAGGCCTCAGATGCTAAAACATATTTTGCTGCTGCTTCTCACTGGTGAGGTTAAGGAAGAGGACAAACTTGTTTGCAGAGAGATCCACAGGTAGTCGGAAGGTTTATTTTATTTGATTAATAACATCACACCAAGAGAGTTCCTCCCTGTCAACCAGATTTCGACAGTCTTGGAGGCAACAGCATGGTTGTCAGGTCTGGGTTGGAAAATACCTGGAGACTTGGGGGGGGGCGGGGTTGGATCTGGTAGAGGGTGGGGTTTGGGGAGGGGAGGGGCCTCAGCAGGGTACAGTGCCATAGAATCCACCCTTCAATGCAGCCACTTTCTCCAGGGGAGCTGATCTCTTGTCAGCTGGAGATCAGTTACAAAAGTGGGAGATCCCCAGGTCCCACTTGGAGGCTGGCAACCCTAGCTTCCTTCGCACTGATGATGCTACAGAAGAGCCCAGGATGACTCACCTTTGGGAGCACAGGGAGTTCCCATCCACTATAAATCAGTAATGTAGGGTGGTGCTTGGCTGGGAACCAACATTTTGTGTTTGGCCCTGTCTCTGAGACAGAAAGAAAAAAAGGGGAGGGGGAGAAACCCAACCATGGCAGCAGGCTGAGCACTCAGAAGGTTCGGTATAACGAACTTAAAAACCTAACCAAGTATTTATTTTGCATCGTGACAATTAACAATTAAAAACAAGATAGACACACAGGAGTTCTAAAAAAGGGCCACTTTTCATGAGATAGTCTGTTATGCGATTCATGTTCAATTGACGTGCAATTTCTATAGGTTGGATTTTAGCACTCCTGTGTATCTATCTAGTACTGTCCATGGGTGTATCTCAATCTCACTGCAAGTTCCTTTTCAGGATGGCCTGGACTTAGTAGCATCAAGCGTAGGAGATAGATATGTCCCCATTGCCGTGTTGTCCTGCAGCTCAGCTCCTTGCTTCCCCCGCCCCCAAGAAGTAAGTATCAATCATTTTACTTACACAGGAGAAAGTAAAGGATTGTGCCTACCGTCACTACAGGGCAGGGATCTTCCACCTTTTTGAGCTTGTGGGCACCTTCGGAGTTCTCACGCAGCATGTTGAGCACAGCCACAAAACCGGTACCACAAAATGGATGCCACTTTATAGAGCCAGTTTGATGTGGTTGTTAGGAGCGCGGACTCTAATCTGGAAGAACTGGGTTTGATTCCCCACGCCTTCGCATGCGGCTGCTGGATGACCTTGGGCAAGTCATAGTTCTGACAGAGCTGTCCATGAAAGAACAGTTCTGGAAAGAGCTTTTTTTAAAAAAAAAATAGAATTTTATTAATTTTTCCAAAATATAAAACCAATTCCTTACAAAGATCTATTAATGTTACAGCCTTCTGAACAAATACAACACAGCAAAACTGTATCAAAACAAAATAACAACCAAAACAATCATTTATGGTACTTTCAAACATTACGAAAAGTAAATTACGACTTCTGGCAAGTCTGTAGCACCTAGTTTTATGTATTAAATAAGCCAACTAGTTTTTAAAAAGTTACTAAAGCGATAGTCTTGAATATTATCCTGAAGCTCCATAATTTCCTTTAGTTTTCCCAAGATTGGCCACCATCTAGCAATATATTTAGACAAATCTGAGTTTGATTCATAACAAGAGATTGAGTCTGAGATTTTGTCCATCAACAGATGGTCCCATATTTTAAAATACCATTTTTTGAGTGAAGGGGCCTCAGGAAGTTTCCAACATGCGGCTATTGTAGTCTTGGCCGCTGTTATAAGAACCATAATCAACGCTTTGCTTGATTGTGGAATTTGTAATTCTTGCCAGTAGTTTAGTAACACTGTCTGTGGTGTTAAGGGAACCTCATAATCTGTAAGATATTTTATTTGTTTCAGTACTTCAGACCAAAATGCTTTGATTATCCCACAGTCCCACCAACAGTGCAAGAGTGTGCCCACAGACCCGCATTGTTTCCAGCATAAAGGTGAAATTGACTTATTAATACAATTAAGTTTTCTAGGAGTTAAATACCATCGAGTTAATATTTTATGAAGAGCTCTCTCAGCCCCACCTACCTCACAGGGTGTCCGTTGTGGGGAGGGGAAGGGAAAGGAGTTTGTAAGCCGCTCTGAGACTCCAAGCGAAGGGTGGGGTATAAATCCAATCTCCTCTTCTTCTCTTCTACTTGAAGCAAAGCCAGACACAAAATGGTTGGTGCAGCTTGACTTCATCACAGAGTGGAGATCCTTGTTCTCTGGTGGCAACTGCGGAGCCAATCAGAAGCCTTGCTGGGCAAAAGCCCCAGCTGGCCCCACCTACTTTCTAAAAACTCTTGGCGGGCACCAGAAAACGTGTTGGTGGCTCCAATGGGTCCCACTGGCACCATGTTGGGGACCACTGCTATGGGGCATAGAGGCTACACCTACTCTGGGTTATCCCGCCGCCTAACGTGAAAGTCAAGGTTTGCTCTCTCAGCTGCAACCCAAAATGCAAGGGGAGCCACTTGCTTGTGGGTTTGCGTGTGTCGAGAATAACGGCCTGCAATTTCCTTCAGAAATCCTATAGCCTGATGTTACTGTTAATTTTTATTCCACATGTTGTTTTCTGGCGCAGCTTTATCCCTAACTCTGGGAGAATGAGTGCATAGCTAAAAGCTACAGAGCCTCCGCTGCTCTCTGCCATTTAAATCCCTATTTATCTCACTCCAGGATGCTGGAGAGGAAACTTAATGCTGAGTATTGGTTCAGTAAAATGTCAGGAAGGGCAGGCGGGTTGATATCTTCCTTTGCAATAAGCATTTAGTCCTCTTGACACAAATGAGATCACAGAGCAGGGGAGGGGCAACGGAACTGCCTGAACATCCATAGTGTTCTTAGCTGAGGATCTATGTGTGGCAGAGGCTGCCTACCTTCAGGCCACGTTTCCAGAGATGATGAGTGTCTTCTCTGTGCTTCCAGTGCCTGCCAATCCAGAAATAACCCTGGAGATACGCACATCTGCACACGCATACCCACACACACCAGGTTTAGAAATAAATTCAATCTTGCACAATGTCTGCAAGACTTTCTTGCTTGCCTTTTGTCTCACTTCTTGCAAATTTTCTCTTCTTTTGGAGCAAAGTGGCCAGTTTTGTTTCCATTCTGACCCTAGACAGTTGCGCACGCAGCGTATCACTCTGGCACATAAACAGAGATGCACGGAGCTGAACTATTTGCCATATAAACCAAGGTGCAGTGCTGGAGGGGTGAAAATGCTGCAGTGGCAAAGGAATCTGTGCTAATACTCAAAGGGTATGTCCGGAGAATGGTCTAAAGGTACATGACAAAGTTCTAAAGCTATGCAGGACTGATTCTGACTACATAGGAACTGTATATGAGCTATTTGGAGGCAGAACAGCATAACGAATTAGAGCCAACCATAAGGTTGTGTGTCAGAGTTTATCATATAAACAGCCCTACTCCAGATAGTTGACTGAAATCAGCAAGACCTGGAACAAGAAGCCATGTTGTTTCAACCACCACCCTTTTGCCTTCAAGTAATTTGCAGGTGACTTGGGTTTCCCTTAGAGCTTTCCTTTTAATCCCCATGTGCTCTCAAAAGTAGGCCAAGACAAGAAGGCACTGAAATGTAGCCATCTCATTTTTAGTGGAAGTGATAGCACAAATTTAGAGTCCAATGGCATCTTTAAGACCAACAAAGTTTTATTCGAGATTATGAGCTCTCGTGTGCATGCACACTTTTTCAAATACACTGGAATGGAAAGTAGAGTTCAAACTTCTAGACAGGCTGAGCAGCAAATTTACATGTAACATGATGAAGATGTTTTAAGTTATTCAAAAACAAAACTAAATAACACGCTAAGGTTATAAGGTCAGCAGTTGTTTTGATTTAATTAAGGGGGGGAAGGACACCAAAGCGATAAATATGTCAAAATAGGGGATTAGTGTGTAAAGGAATCTTTTCTAATTGTGGGAAGTAAACTGAGACTCATCATTCAGCCCCTCTCAGGGGAGTAATATATAACTTACGTTGAGCCAGGAAGCCTGGAAACTCCTTGCGGCTCCCCCCAAAATTATTGGGTAAACTTACGGGGCATTTTGGTGGGGGTGCAGTGGATGCCCCGACAGTGGTGGCTTGCTGTTGCTGCATCAGAGTCAGTGTGTTGGTAAGCTGCTGCACCTGTGCTTGCAGAGCCTGATTCTGCACAGCCAAGTCAGCCAGGGCAGCACCAATGTCATCCATGCTGCCATCTGGGTGGGTGGTGGATGCAAACTGTACTGGTGCAGCTTCCCCAGGAGGAACGGGCTGGGCTCCAGCAGGGCAGGTCACAGGCAAGGTTGCAGAGAGTAACCAGAGTCCAGTCCAAAAGTCAGGGGTTCCAGAGACCAGGTTTACCAAAGTTCAGTATAAGGTCAAAGAGTTCCAGGCAGCAAGTCCAAGTGTAGTCGGAGGTCAGGGGTTCCAGAAAAGCTGGTTGTGAGGTCCTGTTCAATGCTGCAGAGATCCAGTAGCAGCAAGGTCAGTTGCTCAGTAGCAAAGTGTCCATAAACTGCTGCTTCTCCCAGCTGAAGTTGTAGCCAAGTCTTAACGAGCTAAACTTCCAGCCAATTCCTTGACAGTCATCCCAAAACTACTCATTTGTCTCTTCAATTGATAGCGAACAATAGACCATGAGTCTCAAACTTCTCCTTTCTTGCAGCTCTCGTTTCTTGCAGTGTCTCTGACAGCATTGGCAGTGCAAGGGTGTGGGTGAGCTAGGTAGGCTGGGAGTGCTTCTGAAGACTTGTTTACTGCTTCAGAGCTAAAAGGTGTTGGCTTGGTTTCAGCTGTAGGCTGTGACTCGTGATGGAACCAATGCTCAAGAGAACCAGTGCTCAAGTGAGAGAACAGACAACATTTCTATTGCTTTTATTTATTTATTTTATTTATTAATTTGGCTTATGCCCCGCCCTTCCCGCAAGCAGGCTTAGGGCAACTTACATAACTGAACTCTAATGACCATTAAAATACATAAAAATCAGTTTAAGATTATCACAACAATAATAATTTTCAGAATAATTTCTCTTAAGCATTGGTAACATCGATAATACGTGACCTGGAAGAAGGCAACAAAACAAGCAGGAAATCCTGGACATATGTTGCTGCTGACTCCATCTCCATTATCTATTGAAGAGTTATATGTGGATCGCACTGTCCATGTTTGAATGTTGGAAGTAATTCCAGAAAATTCTGACTGCTTTTACAGTTTTTGGAATAAGTGTTGACTGTTCATGATAGTTGTCTTTTCCTTGTGAAAATGTTGTATTTTTGAATAATTGTTTGTGAAACTGGATATCGTCTGAAATTTCATATGCTATATGGTATGGGATTAGTAAATTCTAAATAATTAGTATTCGGTTGAATGTTATGTACATGGTGTTACTTTGGTGATTTCAATCTCTTTCACGCTCTGTTTCCCCTGTTGGTTTGTGAAAAATAAAGCTTGGCATTATCATCATGCTGCTGATATTACAGTCCAAATCTCTCCACAGCTTCTCCCAGTGGCTTCCTGTAAATGTTTGAAAACATAGGTCCAGGCACCTGAACATAAGAACATAAGAGAAGCCAATGTTGGATCAGACCAAAGGCCCATTCAGTCCAACTGTCTGTCACACAATGGCCAAAAATACCAAGTATCATCAGGAAGTACAGCAGTAGGGCCAGGGCTCTAGAAGCCCTCCCACTGTTGTCCCCTCCAAGCACCAAGAACACAGAGCATCACTTGCCCCAGACTGAGAGTTCCTATCTATACCTTGTGGCCAATAGCCACTGATGGACCTCTGCTCCATATGTTTATCCAATTCCCTCTTGAAGCCATCCATGCTTGTAGCCGCCACCACCTCCTGTGGCAGTGAATTCCATGTGTTAATCACTCTTTGGGTGAAGAAGTACTTCCTTTTATCCGTTCTAACCCGACTGCTCAGCAATTTCCTTGAGTGCCCACGAGTTCTTGTATTGTGAGAAAGGGAGAAAAGGACTTCTTTCTCTCCCTGGTCTGTCCCATGCATAATCTTGTAAACCTCAGTCATGTCACCCCTCAGTCGTCGTTTCTCCAAGCTAAAGAGCCCCAAGCACTTTAACCTTTCTTCATAGGGAAAGTGTTCCAACCCTTTTATCATTCTAGTAGCCCTTTTCTGCACTTTTCCCAATGCTATAATATCCTTTTTGAGGTGTGGCGACCAGAACTGTACACAGTTTTCCAAATGAGGTCGCACCATCGATTTATACAGGGGCATTATGATACTGGCTGATTTGTTTTGAATTCCCTTCCTAATGATCCCCAGCATAGCGTTGGCCTTTTTCATTGCAGTCGCACACTGTCCCAACATTTTCAGTGAGTTATCTACTACGACTCCAAGATCTCTGTCTTGGTCAGTCTCTGCCAGTCCGGACCCCATCAACGTGTATTTATAGTTATAGTCTCATAATCCTCCCTGGTTTTTCACCACCCTGAACAAATTTGTATCATCCACCTGGGATGATGACCTCAGTCTCAATGCAGATAAAGGCCGTTCTTCATTGCACTCACTGGACCTATCTGCAGCCTTCATCGCAGCAGATCATGCTGTCCTGCTAAGACATTTTGAGGCTGAAGTCAGTATTGGGGTATGTTCCTTGGACTGGTTCAAGTCATTCCTCATGGACTGGACTCAAAAAGGTTGCTGTTGGAGACCAGCTATCTTTAGTGTGGGAGCTATCTTGTGGTGTTTAACCGTATGGAACCTTATCTTCCACATTATTCAACCTGTACATAAAATCTTGAGGAGAAAGCATTCATATCTTTCAAAGTGGATGTCATCAGTATGTGGATGATGCTCAGTTCTGCTTCTTTTTATCTGAATGCCCTGGTGATGCAGTCAATGTCTTGAGCCACTGCATGACCACTGTGGTCAAATAGTCGAAAGTGAACAAATTGAAACTGAACTCGGACAAGATGGAAGTGGTGGTGGTTGGGAAGGCAGAGACCTTGAAGGACATTGTGTTTCCCACTGTTGATGATATTCAGCTGACCCTTGTTGACTTGGATAAGGGTTATACTGGATCCAGTATTGCTGCTGGAGAAGAAAGCTACTGTAGCTGCCAAAACACTTTCTTCTGTCTCAGTGTAAGCCTGAAGATGGCTTGATATGGCTAATCTGGGCACTGGGATCTATGCCTCAGTAACTTTGAGGACAGTCTACTGCAAAGCACTCTGCATAGGTCTCCCTTCAAAGTCAACACAACTCCAATTGGTGCAGAATGCCACAGCTTGGTTGTTATCAGGAGTTAGGTGGAGCATGCATATTACGCCCATTTTGCAATTACTCTGTTGGCTGTCCATCAGTTACTGGGCTCAATTCAAGGCATTGCCCATCACATACAAAGCACTTAATGGCCTGGGCTCATCGTATCTGCAGGACTGCCTCTCCCCCATGCTCCACTGCAACAGCTGTGCTCATCTGAGCAAGGCCTTCTGCACACCCCAACTTACCAATGGGTAAAATCAACAACTCTGTGCATTTTCTGTTGTGGCCCCCACTTTGTGGAATGGCTTGTCCAAGGACATCAGGAAGGCTCCCATTCTCCTGACTTTCCACAAACTATAAAAATCTGGATTACTCAGGAGGGCTTTTTCAGAGAGATGCTTTGGGGAAAGGTTAGAAACTGTGGACTATACTTCTGTGTATTATATGTACCGTCTGTAGCTCTTTTTTATATTTGTGTGTGTGCACGCCTGGAAGTCATGGTTGACTTCTGGTGATCTCTATTGGGGGCTTGGACATTTTTTCAGAGAGGTGGCTTGATTAGCCTACCTCTGTCCCCTTCCAAGTACTTGCCAGAGTTGGCCCTGCATAGCTTCTGAGAGCTTGCCTGGGCCATCTGGGTCAGCGCCACTGTCAGTAGCTTTGAGTATGATAGGTAAAGGTAAAGGTTTCCCTTGCTCAAAAGCCAGTCGAATACGACTCTAGGGATGTGATGCTCATCTCCGTTTCCAAGCCAAAGAGCCAGCGCTGCTCAAAGACTTTTTCCGTGGTCACGTTGCCGGCATGACTAGATGCCAGGGCGTACGGAACGCTGTTACCTTCCCACCAAAGTGGTACCTATTTATCTACTTGCAATTTCTTGCTTTCGAACTGCTAATTTCTGCATTGTTTGATGTGTCTTGTTAGGGCTTATGTCTTGTTTCAGCTTGGTTTCAGCTCTGTTTTCTGTGGTCCAAACCCTAGTGCATTGTTAATTGGATGCCCCATTCCTGTCGATTTAATTGTCTCGTACTGTGTGATCTGCCTTGAGTTTAAGTGAGAAAGGCACACTATAAGTGTTGGATTTTTTTTAAAAAGGTAGCAAACATAATTTTGAATTTGAAGAAGAGGAATAGCAAATAATTTTAAATTTGAAGAAGAGGAATAGCAATGACCTTTTTTCCTGTTAAGACGCAAGGATGGTGATGATATACTTAACCTTGCCCCGGTAACAATTTTGAATTCTGGTAAAAAGGAGTCCCTCAAATTCCAAACAGCCAGAGGGGGACTCCTATCCAGATGGCGATATGAATGTCTAAACTTCCACATACGCTACTCCAACCTCAGTTAAAGCTAGGAGATAACGTAAGATCTGTAAATGAACTTTTGTGCAGCGATCCCCATGCTCTGTCCAGCCTCTAAATATCTCCCCCCCCCCCTGCAGTGTGATAACTCTCAGGTCAGGTACTGAATAATTCCATAGGATGTTTGGAGTTGTAGCCCCCTCCTCTAGCGTCAGTGCATGGCAGCAGCTGGGGGTAACTGATGTTGTAACACTGACTGGCTATCCATCTTGCTGGACAACTGCACATAAGCACTTTGGGTCAGAGTTTTATGTTTGGGTTGACAGTTATAAAGAATTGTCTCCATATCTGCCCTCTGATATATGGACTGGATACTCTTCTGAGGCAGTGTGGATGGAACATGCTGCTTTGAGCCAGCAGTGCCAATCTTGCAGAATTAAGGATTCTGTTAAATAAGTGTCATATTAAGTTGTCATTCAGGCATTCCATAGACTCATCTGCCAAGCATCATTACTTCCTCTTCTTCCCTATTAAGCCATTTCTTTCATTCCCCCCCCCCCTTGTAGTTTAGTCATTGAAAGTATTTTAGCAAATCTCGTCAACATTTATGGCTGGGGGCACCTACTTCAGTGTCAGATTGAAATTTTGAGTTTGCATAGTTACTTAACAGTTATTAAAAAAACACATTTTAAGGGGCTATTTACTTACTTACATTACTGTCCATTCAACCAACATCATGAACAGAAAACACAACTTAATTACTAATGGGGTTTAGAGGTCTGACAAGCTACTAATGTGGTTTAGAGGTCTGACGAGAGCCAGTGTGGCATAGTGGTTAAATGCGCAGACTCTAATCTGGGAGAACCGGGTTGGATTCCCCACTCCTCCACTTGCAGCTGCTGGATGACCTTGGGCAAGCCATAGTTCTGTCAGAGCTGCTCTCTCAAGGACAGCTCTGGAAAGAGCTCTCTCAGCCCCACCTACCTCACAGGGTGTCTGTTGTGGGGAGGGGAAGAGGAAGGAGTTTGTAAGCCACTGAGGCTCCGAGTGGAGGGCAGGGTATAAATCCAATCTCCCCCCCCTCCTCCTCCTTCTATCACAACTATAAAATATTTTGCAACCTGCCAAGACATTTTTTGGATGGGGCTCTTTGTTTAATTCATAAACATTTCGTAAATATAATGGATTTCTTCAAAGTGAACACCTAGAAATAAACTGAGACTTTACTCATAAGAACCCAGAAAATACATTTCCAGGCAGATTTATATACCTCAGTGTTCAGCAGAAGAGATAAGAGGAAGCCAAGTGGATTAGAAACATGTTGATGTGTAAAGAATGCTTTTTCCTCACCATGGGAGAACATATTCCTATTTCTAGCTATTTGTGTAGTGTGCAAATGGCTATGTTTATGTGAAGAACTATGAACAATATTATTTTAAGAGTTCTACCAATATTAAATTATAATGATGAGGAGGCTTACAATTTGGGGGTGCTGATGACATTGCTGTGTCTTAGTAGGGCTCTGTCGGTTATGTTTCAAAGGTAGTTTTTCACTCCATCACCACCTATCGTAAATAACGAAGCTTGGAAACTTGCATTTTTCTAATTGGGTATGGTATGTTAATATTTGTTCTTCCTTTTGAAGACTTGTTTTAATTAGCATATATGCCATTCTTTAATCTTTGCCTGGGGAGTAACTTTACCCTCTGGGGCTGCATTTGCTGTCTTGACATTTCATAGCTAATGCTAGAGTTGTTGCTGCATCTCAAATACCCAAATCACATATTGTTTCATTTTTGGGTGCAATTTTTGTTGACTTAAGGAATCATTGACTATTAATGTGATATTTTGCCTTATACTTAACTGGCAATGAAAGCTTACTGTATAGAAACATAATGGCATTCTTTCCCTCCCGAATAGCTTCCAGAGTTGTTAATTAAAAGTAAATCATATGCAAATAAGAAGAGACTCTTCATTACTTGAGCACTGATTTTTCTTTGTAAGACCCAAAGCAGCTAAAACCCTAATTCTGAGAGGTATAATAAAAGATAACATAGTGAAAATGTTTGCAGAGTTTACTATCAGGCAGTTCTGTCAAGACTGTATAATTAATGGTTGCTGTGGTATAGTTATGCATCAGAATATTGGTATAAACAATTCTGAAAAAATCATAAGAGGAGAAACCTGCTTCCTGTCTCTGCAACAGTTTGGGCATGGTCCATATGTGCAGAAATGTGAGGTGTTGATAGGGTTATCAGGTCCTCTCTGGCAACTGAGGGGGTGGGGTGGGGGTAGGGTTGTCAGATCCAGGTTGGGAATCTCCTGGAGATTTGGAGGTGGAGCCTGGGGAGAACAGGGACCTCAGAGGGGTATATTGCCATGGACTCCATACTCCTAAGCATCCATTTTCTCCAGGGGAACTGCCCTCTGTAGTCTGGAGATGAGCTGTAATTCCATGGGATCCCCAGGTCCTACCTGGAAGCTGGCATCCCTAAGTGGTAACCTGGTTAAAAGGGACATGTCTCATATCAGATTGCAGGTGGAGAATTGTGGTGGGCACCATTTTGGAATTTTCCCCATATCAAGAATCTCCCTATAAATTAAAACAAAATCGACACAGTCAGCAAAGATAAGCAGTAGAACCATTCTCACTCTGTGCTGGCTTGCTACTTGAATAGACTTTTGAATGTGAAGGGATGTTTCAGAGCTGCCACCACCTGCAATCCAAGGTGCTACAATCCATTCTTCCACCTCTGAGTTCTGCCACCACATTACTACCATATTTTCCAGTCTATGTGAACCTGGCCTTGATTCTCATCACAATTATTTACATCATCACCAGTTGTTATGGTGTGTTTGGATGTTTGCATCTTTATAACATACATAGTAGGATATATGGGCCTTGCTGACAGACTTTTTAGGATTATCAAAATAGGGTGTTTCCTGGGTCACACGACACAAGAGAACTGAAATTTGTTACATATTGGCAAAGTATTTTTGTTAAACCTTCCTCCTCATAGTGGCTAGTACTCTAGTAGAATGTAAATTTATTCATGTGTGTATCAGGATGGAAAGGTGTGGGCACTCCCCATTAACTCAGATGGATTGTAGGAGGATGGGTTTCTAGCCAGGAACATATCGGTGTTTGCGCAATGCAAACTGTGTGTGTGTGTGTGTAGCAATCAGCAGGGGTCATTTTGTAGAAAAAGAGGTGTAGGAGCTAATTAGCATAACTCATTTGCATAACACATTTGCATATGCCACACCCCTTAACATACTGGAAGTGTGTCAGAAGGCAACACCCACCCCTCAGGCGCCACTCCACAGGTGAGTGAAACTGACCTGCTCTTCCTCCATTCCCTTCCCCATCCAATACTTTGTGCAATAAAAATAAGCGTAAAGAACACACCCTCATTCTCTTCCTGCTCCCTTGAAACCACCAGGTTTCAAGTAGACTTGAGATACCCAGGACATGTGCACCACCCATCCCTTCCCCTTCCCCTCCCCCCAACAAGACACCCTGTGAGGTAGGTGGGGCTGAGATAAGTCTTTTGAGAACTGCTCATGAGAAAACAGCTCTGAGAGAACTTGAGACTGGCCCAAGGTCACACCAGCAGCTGCATGTGGAGGAGTGGGGAATCAAACCCGGTTCTCCCAGATTAGATTACAACTCCTGACCACTACACCAAACTGATGGGGTGGAAGCTGCTGAAGGGTTGGTGAAATTTCTCCAGTACTTATGTGCCATGTGTCCAGATAAAAAATGGTGTACTTAGAAAATTTATATGCCACCTTGAGCAAGTCTCTGGAAAAGCAGCACACAGTCATAAAAGGAACAATGATAAAATTATCAATATTAAAACAAAACATTAAAAACAATAAAGACCCTAGCAGGGCTTTCCCCGGGACGCTATGCCTCTGCACTGCTCGGGGAAGCTGAGGAGGGGGCGGGGCTTGGTCATGTGCCCGCCCCCTGGGCTCCTCACTCCCAGAGCTGCGCTCCTGTGCGCTCCCGCTCCATCGGACCCCTAGCAATCAGTCAGACTTTTTAAGTGTGATAAAATGCATTGCTGGCTGGGGTGGCACGGTTCAAAGGATACTCATCATGGTAGCTTTTCTCATGAACTCTTAGGATACCGTTAGCTACATTGCAGGTTGTTCTGGCACACGCTTGTATTTCATGTGGGGATACCTTTGCCCTGTCCTGTTAAAGTTAAAAGAAAAAAAAATCAAAGCATCTTGACCCACGCAGTACCTTGAAGAAGGTTTAGTGTTAATATGGCCCTGGTTATTTCCTTTTCTTGCCAACAAGCTGAGAAAACACAAAGTAGCCATCTTCTTGATTTTGAAATTCATTCTGTGTTTGAGGAGGCCTGACCTAGTGTCTAATAGGAGTGTGCAAAGAAAAAAAAAACATTCTGTATTATTCAGATTTGGGATTCTCTGATTTGAATATATTCAGTATACCCCAATATCCCCAAATATCAAGATCAGTATGGATACCCTATTCAGGAAATATTTGGAATTCCCAAATATGTTTGACTCCATTTACCCTATGGGGCCATTATAGTCAATAGCAAATCTCTCCAAGGTTATATTCAGGGGCCAGGGTGGGTGGGGGTGGGAATAGCACAACAAGCCCAGCAGAGAAGAGATTCTCACAGAGAATCTCTGCAGTAGAAAGTGAAGACTTTTTTTTTTTTTAAAGATTTTTATTGGTTTTTTCTATACCTACTTCTACATCGCTACTTTCTAAGCTACATTTACCTTATACAGAGTGTGCTTTATCATTTGCTTAATATTACCTTACAACAAATACTTATGAAGCATTTTAAACCTTGGTTAATTTTCAATTAACATTGTTACTGCTGATATAGAAAAAATAAAAAAGCTATTTGACAGACATGCCCTTTTGGAGGAATGCTTAATTATACAAATTATATGAAATATATAAGTGCATTTTTCAATAAAAACAATTCAGCCCTTATTTCTTCTTTCGTCCTCTTCTTGTCTTAACAGTCTCTTCTTGCACCTTTGGAGCTGCTGCTCCTTTTTCCGAGTCAGAAATTTCTTCTTCACTCTTTGAGCTATGAAATCCATACATACTTTCTTGCGATGCCAGTGAACCATCTGAGTCTCTCTCTTTTTTCTTTTCTTTGCTTTTTTCCAGAAAATTTTTCGCCTGTTGGACAGAGTCAATCTTATACTTTTTATCTTTGATGCTGAAGCTTAGTCCTTCCGGAACATTCCACCGATAAATAATGGATTCAGACTGTAGCCAAGATGTCAATTTCCCATAGGCTTTCCTTCTTTTCCTTATTTCAAATGGAATATCTTTCATCACTTTAACTTCTTCTCCTTTGATCTTCAGAACCGCTTTGTTTGTGGTCCTAAGCACCACATCCCTTGTTGACTTTTTGGAGAACCTTATCATAATCTCACCAGGCAGGCTTTTCTTTTTAGTATAGTCTGGATAGGTTCTGTAAACCATATCCATGTCGCTTTTTATTTCCGCTGCCTTTAAGCCTGTTACTGGTTCAAGCGCTTCACTTAGCAGAACTTTAAGGTCTTCTCCTTTATCCTCTGGCACATTCTGAAGTCTTAGGAAGAAATTCGATCTTTTCATCTGTAGTTTCAAGAGCTGATCAGAATGGAAGGCCTTTTTCTTTCTCCGCTTTTTGTAGCCTTGAATCGTGATTTTTTACTGAAGTCTTGACTTCCAGAAGTTCTCGCTGCAGCTTCTCTGTAGTTTTATTCGACTCCTTCAATTCCAGCTGCATTTTATCCATCTTAACGTTGAGAGCTGTCATTTGGTCCACAAGAGGTCGCAATAGCGAGGAGAACACAGCACTCATCTCTGTGGTATCAACCTTTGAACTCGGAGCTGCACTTCCTAGTTTGGGGGAAGGTTTCGTTTTCCCCGCCATTGTTGAGGCTGCGCTTTTTGTTGATAGTTAGATAAGATGAACGAAAGAAGCAAATTCTACGGCTGCGCTTATAACTTTTTAAAATTCATATCCTCTAAAGCGCGATGCTGCCATCTAGCAAGCCGAACATACTTTTTAGCATGCAGTAACGCCATGTAAAGAGTCTCGTAAGTACGCCAGTCTCGGGGGGGGGGGTTCACTCCACCCACCTTTCCCGCTGTGTTCTGTTTGATTTTACTTCGGACTCACATTTTCTCCATGCGTAACTATAAGTTCAGGCTTCAAGGCTTCGCACTCTCTGCTGCTTCACGGATTTGCGCTTTCAGCCATACGGACGGGGGAACCTATGGGGGTGATGAAAAGGGACCTCGATCCCTCGGTCGCCACCGTAGGGAGAGATCCCCTTCGTGCCACCCCAGGCAGAGCCCCCTCACTGGGGGCTCTGGGGGCTCGGCACCGGTCCAGAGCCCCTTCTTCCCGCCGGGTACGGATCGCGCTCCCCACAGTTGCGGAGGAGAGCGTCCGCCATGGTCGCAAGTCTTGCCGGAAGTGCGAAGACTTTTTTTTTGAGCGGGGGTATTGTTTGCTAGGCCAGCAGCAGAACCAGTGCAGTGGACCCAGCAGAACCAGCACCACTGTGGCACTGACAAGAAAGCAACTGAACTAAGGTCAAATATGAGAATCTCTGAAGTACAAACTGAAGGTGACAATTTTGCAAGGACAGCAGAAACAGTACGCTCTACTAGTGGCCATCAGCAGGCTCCAAATCTGGAACACATTTGTCCAATATCAAGGGAAACTAAAGAATTTGGGGTTTTTTGGGTTTTTTAGAAGTACATGTTTTATTCTTTCAACCAAATTCCAGTACTACAAGGGCAGTAAAACAATGATACACTGAAAAATTGCTGCAATGAACATTTGTTAAAGACTGACAGAATAAATAAGAACTACAAAAATGAGAAATTATATAAACCCATTCTTAACCCACCCACTCCCAAGTCATGGAATACAGAAACACCCTCCTTCACTATTTCACAGGCAGTACTGTAGACTATTTTTAAAAAAGTTGACCATGGATTACATTCTAATTTAACTGTGAATACAGCTTTGCAGTGCACAGTTATGAAAACCACACTAACTTCAGTCAGAAGTGTCATTCTACACTTTTATTGACATAACCAGTGAAGGGCAGAGTTCTAGTACACCAGCTTTAATCCTTTTACTTTTCAAACTTATTATGGCCGAGGACAGACTGGCAGTCTGGCCTGCTCTGCTTCCGCTTTAAAAGCAGAGGCAGAACGGCCATTCAGACTGCCGCATCTGCCTGGAGGAGGCGGCCCGGACGCAACGCGTCCGGCGCTGCGCTCCTCCTGCAGCAGCCGGGCACCACTTCAAAGTGGTGTCCCGGCTGCTGCGGTGTGCGTTCCACCCACTTCCGGCGGGTGTGAACGCGCACCGGGAGGGGGAGCTGTGCGGCGTTCGGCCGCCGCCACCGGAAGCCACCTGCAGTCTGGACGCTGTGGGCGGCTTCCTTGCGGCGGCATGCAAACACCGCACGGCGGGGGCAATTCCCCCCGCCTTGTTCTGCCGCGCCGCGGAGGCATGGCAGATTGCCAGTATGTCCACGGCCTAACATAAGCCAAATTGTAATGATACAGCAAATGAGACCACTGGAATTAACAGGGTAGCAAAGGTCCACATCCAGGTGGTACTGACATCAGGGAGCACTCCAAAACCAGTTGCTGCATAAGAGTGGTTGCCACTAACAAAAGCTTGAAGTAACCAGTGTATGTGGGGAGAGGGGGGAATATGGCATTGCTGCAAGTCTTTAAAGGCCTTGCAACAATGCCATAGGGCTGAAATGTGTCAGGCCATTTGTACTGGCCCTTGTGTTCAGGCCCCTTGAACTTTTCTACGAGGCTTTCATTGGGCCCTGATTTGTTTTTAACTACCTTTCTAATAAATACATGCATTTTTGTATAAGTTTTAACTACCGTATTTTTCGGACCATAAGACGCACTGTTTTCTCCCCAAAAAAGTGGGGAGAAAAGTACGTGCGCCTTATGGTGCGAATACTGGGCACAAGGCTCACCTCCTGCAGCAGCCAGGCACCACTTCAAAGTGGTGTCCCGGCTGCTGCGGTGTGCGTTCCACCCGCTTCCGGTAAGTGTGAATGCGTGCTGGGCAGGGGAGCCGTGCGGATTTGAGGTCGCCGCCGCCAGGGCGCTGCTGCTGGCGGCTCATGCGAGGCTGCCGCTGCTGTTGCCAACGCGCGAGGCCGCCGCTACTGCGCCGCCGCTGCCGGCTGAGGCCTCCTGACCAGCGTGGAGGGTGCGATCCTCCCCCTGCGCCTTATGGTCAGGTGTGTGCTATAGTGCGAAAAATACGGTAGGTTTTTTTAATATTCGCCTTATATTAGACTTCTTTCTTACGATGGTGGTTCTTGATTCCAGTTTTTGGGTCAAGTTTGTTTCCCCCTCCCTGTGCCTCAATGACTTCAGGACTCTTCATGTCTAATTGTTGACCAGTGACTGTGTATTTCAAGTCACTCTTCTTATCATTTAGCGTAAGTCTCCGTAAAATCCCCCTCAGTGCTACAAGGAAACGTCCAACTATAATATAATTTTAATTGCCCATTGGAAAAACAGTAAAGTGAACATGACTTCGGATTAATAATTTCACGATCCAGTATCGTAAAGCTTCTAAGTATCTTGTAAAAAATGATCATTCTGTGAAGGTTTGTGACTATTCATGTTCCTTCTGAAATTTATCATTCTACCCCGATACACTGCACAGTGGTCTTTTAAGACTTCAGGACAGCAATCTCACAAGGACCATCTGTATCTGACAAATGAAATGCATCCCACTGATTTATATCGCCCACAAATTATTTCTTAAAACTGGAATTTCTGACTAGCAACAGATTTGAAGATTCCAGGATAAGACAGACTTATTAAATTAGCAATTCAAATAGTTACAGTCAGAATAATTCTTCATAGGAGAAAATTAAAGGACATTTCATGATGGTGGAACTAATATTATAGCACAGCATCCACAGGAGCAAGGCTACTGAAATATTGAATTCACGATTCCAGAGAATGAATTAAACCCCATTTTCTCATTACGTATGAAAGGCACAAGAGCTGGGAGGGACCAAAGCTCGGCAGGAGAACATGGCAGCATTTCAAAGAGAAATTCTCTTAATTTCTCTTTACCCAGTTTCTCCCTGAAATGTAACAATCTGCTTCTTTTCCTCTGTTTAGGAACCCTGAGTCAGCTTCTAATCAATCCCATTTTGATCAAAATATAAATTTGGAAAGAGGAGGGGCAGGAAGTCAGGTTGTGTACAGTTTCAGAATGTTTCTCTGTAGATGCTCAGAGGCAGGCAATGCCTTCCCAACCTTCCTATCTTCCTGCTAGAACTAGGGTTGCCAGGTTTTATGTCCTCACCAGCAGGGGGTGGGAGGAAACTTTCCAGGAGTGGGAGCAGGTTGACGTCAATGCGTGTAACATCCCCAACATGGTGACATAATACAGAAGTGATCCCATCATGCTGGGGATGTTGCACGGCAATGCACTAGTATTTTAGGCAAAACTCTGTAGTATCCATAGAGTTTTGCCCGAAATATTACAGTTTCACCATGTGACGTCCCCGGCATGATGCCATCACTTCCCCATGATGCCATCATGTTGGGGGTTTCACACTGGGTTGTGGTTGCTGAGGGTGGGACCTTCCCCCACCAGCCAGCTGGCCAGCAGCAGGCAGGAGCCTAGATTTTGGTTTGTAGCATAAAACAGCTGCAAGGGCTGAGGTTACAAAAGGGAGCACGGCTTTCTCTTTAAAGCTCTGCAAAAGAGAAATACAAGCGAAATCCCTCTTTTAAAAGAGAAAAGAGAAAATAAGAGGATTCAATGGCTGTTTCTAAAGAGTCAGTTTTGGAAGAAGAAATTCAGGGGGATAATTTTAATCCTTGGCACTACCAGTTGAAGCTATCTTAAGCTAGTAGTTTTACGGACCTGTTTTAGCTCTAGTAGTCAATTGTTTATGTCCTTGCAGCTTTTGGAAGAGGCAAAATAGAGGGGGGACAGTCATGGCCTGGGTTCCACCAGAGCAGTGGGAGAACTCCCATCCAAGCCGGAGGAACCCAGGCCATGACTGTCCCCCCTCTATTTTGCCTCTTCCAAAAGCTGCAAGGACATAAACAATTGACTACTAGAGCTAAAACAGGTCCATAAAATTGTGCTAAGCACCACTGGAAATCAGTTCAATTCAACTCAATGGCGGTTCAGCTCAGAATTATCGTTTAATGCTGTGGCATGAAAATTTGGGTTTCCCCCCTCTAGAGAGATTTGTTTGTGCTCCCTCTGTTACTGTCTTCCACCAGCAGATGAAGACTTGTCTGTTTTGTTTGTTGTTCTTCTCTAAGCCTCCTATCCCACTGACATGGTTTGAGAGAGAGAGAGAGAGAGGTTTGTGTGGAGATGTTTGATTATTTCCCTTCTTGTTGACGCTAATCAAGATGGGTCGCCATGTTAGTCTGTCTGTAGCAGTAAAAAGAGCAAGAGTCCAGTAGCACCTGAAAGACAAACAAAAGTTGTGGCAGGGGAGGAGCTTTTGTGAGTCACTGCTCACCATTGGTATCTGAAGAAGTGAGGAGTGACTCACGAGAGCTCATACTTTGCCACAAATATTGATAGTCTTTAAGGTGCTACCGGACAAGCCCTGTAGCTTGTGGGGCTAGTGTTTTTTTTTTTTTTCTGGTTCGGCTACCATTATTTGTGCGCTAGGATGGGGGTGTTAACTTTGCCTCAGAGCACCATGGGCACTTACCTGCGCAGACCAGGAGACATCAATTGACAGCAGGAGCAGGTTGGCAAGGACCTGTGCAGGGGCCCAGCCTAGGCCCGCACAGATCCAGATAGCCACACAGTAACTGTGGGCCTGTCCTGGACTCTTGCTCTTTGGTGACACTAAATTGGGTGGCATAATTGAAATGCCTCAAATGAATAAAATAAATAATAAAACGATAAGATCTTGGAAGCTAAGCAGGGTCAGCCCTGGTCATATTCAGAGACCACAGAGGGAATTCAGGGTCGCTATGCAGAGGCAGGCAATGGCAAACCACCTCTGAACATCTCTTGCCTTGAAAACCCTCTGGGGTCACCAGGGGTCATTTCGAGCAGGAGCTCGGGGGAGCGCAGCTCTGGGAGTTGGTGCCAGCCCCCCCCCCCCGGCAGGGGAATGCCTGCTTGTGTCATGGCTGCAGCAAAATGACCCCATCCCCTGGAAAGGTCCTTGTTCCTCGGACCAGCCTTCTGAAGGCTTCAGCCACCACATTGAAGCTATCCTCCCAGAATAGTGGAATTTCTGAGGCTTGGATTAGTAGCTGTCCCCTCTCTGCCAGCTCGCTCTTTCTTCCTTCCTTCCTTCCTTCCTTCCTTCCTTCCTTCCTTCCTTCCTTCCTTCCTTCCTTCCTTCCTTCCTTCCTTCCTTTCTCTCTTTCTTCTTTCTTTCTTGCCTTCTGACATACTTCTGGTGATGTCAGGGGGTGTGGCATATGCAAATAAGTTATGCTAATGAGTTATGCTAATGAGCTCCTGCACCTCTTTTTCTATTAAATGACCCCTGGGGGTCACCATAAGTCAGCTGCGACTTGATGGCAAAAAACAAAACAAAATGGTAGTAGTACTGGTAATACTAGTGGTGGTGGTAATAGTGGTGGTGGTGGTGGTAGTAGTAGTAGTAGTAGTAGTAATCTATATATCTAATAGACAAGGCACCTCCTGTGTGCAGATATCTAAATCTGCACACTGGGGGCACCTTGGGGGCAAATAGATCTTCCTGCACACTTGGGGCAATCCCCAGGTGTGCAGAAAAATTTGAAAAGTTTAAAAAAACTATATGGGGGATACTTAAATCTTCCCTAGAGTAAGAGAGCATTCTCTGCGCATGCGGGCGGGAGAAGGCTTGGTGGGCCGGCAGCTGTGAGCCACTCAGGCCTTGCCTTCGGTGCCGGGGAGAGGGAGAAGGCTTGGCGGGCCAGGAGCTCAGCCCTTGATGCTGGTGCCAGTGGACAGGGCTTGGTGGGCCTGCTGGGCCCGCCTGCTGGGCTCACCTGCTGCTGCTTCCTCCTCCTGTGGAGCTCCTCCTGCTTCTGCAGGCCGGGAACTGTGGGCATACTCCCCCCACCTGGTGAGTATGGCGGGTCCCACTTCTTGTAATAATAATAATAGCAATGATGCTGATGTAATGACAGGTCAACAGTTACGGTTGTGAAGGGAGGACATGGCATTCCCCAAAAGAGCCAGGGAGGTGAAGTGGATTGTATGTTGGATAGAGCTGGTGAGATCTGAATTCCGGTCCCTGCTCCATCATGAACACCACTGGTGGACCTTGCTTTAGGCCAGTGATTCTCTCAGCCCAGTTCATGTCACAGTCTTGTTGGGAAGAGAAAATTTACCCATCTGTGTTGCCTTGAGTTCCTTGGAGGAAGGGGTGGGATAAAGATGTGTTACTAAAGCAATAAGAACCCAGAAAATGCCAGCACACTTGACAGATGCTTTGTGGTGAAGTGTGGCTGAGATGTTAAATGTACCCTAGAGCCCGTGGCCTCTGAAGTTTATGCAGTGGCTTTGTTTCCATGTCTTCTCAGGGAACAAACAATGTTCTTGGTAAAATGCAATTTTAATTACTGCTATAATCTCAGTTCTTAAGGGGAAAAAAAGGTTTTTTAAACCTACTATAAATGCAAACATATTAGATAAGACTTGGTGGGAATGATTTATTTTAAAAAGTAGAGAAGCGGCTCTTTGATTTTTCATTGTGACAGCTGGTAGATACAGAAAGTAATTATTTCCTATAAATGGAATGCATTTATTAAACATGTTTTTGGTGAGCTTGTACGACTTCACCTGGTCTTGAGTAGTGTTTGCGGAACTTCAGGTAATCATGCCTACCACATAACTGTATTATCTTTCCACGGGTGCCTTGGTACTACCAGTGTGTTGTGGCGGTTGATTTCAATGGTCTTAGTGTTGGCAGGGTTTAAATACGCAAAGGAAGTTGAGCACTGACTGTTTAGGGAAAAAATAAGTCGGTTTATTGAAGAAGAACAAACTGTTATAGAATATAGAAGAGAGAGAGAGAGAACCTTAACTCTCTAGCCTAACTGCTGTGGGAGAAACAAGAAGAAGGAAGCTCGGCAGGAGCAGGAAGTCTCCAGAAGAGCCAATCAGGAGACACCAAGGACACAATTTGAAATAGTGGGAAGTCCCTAGTCTAGCTATGTCAACTGCCAGTCCTTCAGCTGTCCCCCTGTAGGGTGATCTTCATCCTGGATGACTTATTACTCCCCTTGAGTAACAACTCTCATCTGCGGGATTGGGTTTACAATGAGGACTCGCTAACTGACAAATATTTACTTAGTCAACTGAAATTTGCCCCATGGTATCCAGCATTTAAAACAGACACCTCCAGAGCCTCCTGTCTGGCTAATATCACAATTTACTGCATAAGAAGGGTGTGCTCTTCGTTTTCAGACCATACCAACTGAGCTGCTAAAAAGAAGATATCTCAAAACCCCGTACGACCGACGTACCTGTCTGTGTGGGATTTCGGCTGAAGATCTAACACACTACATTTTAGAATGCCCCCTGTACAATGGACTAGAATCAAATTCCTTAACTGAATCCTAACAACTTTACAATTCACGTTAGGCCCCGACATAGTAACATTTCTACTCTCAGACATCAGTCCCGCCATTTCTTACAGAATGGCACTCTATGCTTATGCTGCAAGAAAAATTAGAGATAGGGCTATTGAAGGATTGTACTTTCAGGATATGTCATTTAAAAACCTGATCTTAATACCTATATTTTTATTCTGTTCACCTATACTATATTTTTAATACTGTTTTGTTATTTTTAATATATATATCTTATGTCTTATATTGTGATGACCAGTGGCTATATACAATAAACTTTTGAGGGAGTGGGTGATCTTCAGGTCTTCATAAGGCTGCACTATAGACCTTGCTTATTCCAACACTTAGCAGGGGGTGACTGCTTAGGATCACACTGCCTGGGTCACACACTACCACTCTTCCAGGAAACTCACTGGGTAACCTAGGGCAAGTCACGCTCTATCAACTTGATCGGATTCTTGCCGGGATAAAATGGAGGGGGGGGGGCATATGTAACCCTGAGCTCCTTAAGGGAAGGGCAGAATAAAAATAGCTCGATAGATAACATTGCTAAAATGTCTACATTCAAATTTACAAGTCCTAGGAATACAGATTAATAAACTTTTTGGAAGGTTGTCATGCTTCCCTCTCCCCTGGGAACAACAACCAGAACCATAATAATATTGACCCTTCTTTCAGATTTGTGGAAAGGGTTTTAGTTCCTGATTCAAGTGTGATACTGTCTGGACAGATGAATTTACCTGTGTTTCTTTGCATATGGCTGCCATCTTGTTTAAACTAAGCCTTCACACAGTGTTAGCACATGAGAGAGATACAGCCCAGGTATGGGTTGCCAGTTCCATGCTGGGAAACACCTGGGTGTTTTGGGGGTGGAGCCAGTGGAGGGTGGGTTTTGGGGAGGGGCTTCGATGGGGTATCATGCCATAGAGTTCACCTTCCAAAGCAGCCCTTTTATCCAGGTGAACTCATCATGGCAGCCTGGAGATCAAGTGTAATTCCAGGAGATCTCCAGCCACCACCTGGAGGTTGGCAACCACAAGCCCAGGCAAGCATTGCCCCTGCATAATAAGGTTGAAAACATTATAGGGTGTAATGCATGTGTCCTGTTTAAATAAGACGCTGGGCACATGAAAAGTCACACAGAGGTAAATTCTTCTTGCCTGCCCCTGTTGCATTTGAGTCCCGTGTAGGAGAAAAGCGGAGTGGAAATAATGTCAAGAAATTAAATACATCAGACCTAAAATAATGTATTCAAAGTACTCTGAACACTCAGAAATTGCTAAGGCTTATTGTTCATGCTTTGGGGGATCTTTTTGTCCCTCTCCCGGTGGAATAACCTGATGCCATACCTTCATTCCCTCTTCTCTCTCTCTCTTTTTTTTGGTAAAAAAAAATAAATTGGGTTCGTTATTAAATCTGTATCTTTCCTACTGCAAATCCTTTTGGATTCCTCTTCAGACTTTTGCCACAAAAGGATGTGCTGTGATTTCCCATACAATCCTGAGGAGGGTTTTACACCCTTCTAAGCCCATTGCCTTCAGTAGACTTAGTAGGATATAACTCTCTTTAGGATAGCAGTGTGAGAATCGGTCTTGGCAGCAGAAACCCTCATCGGACTTTGCGCCAGCCATTATCTTCGCACCCACTTTGTTGCCTGACATTTTATCGCTGCCAGCTCCTGCGGGTTTTTCTTGGCTATCACCACCACAGATACCATTCTGGAAGGCAAATGAGAAAGAAATCTCTTCTCTTTGAAACTGCAACTCCCCTCTGCCCCATTCCTGGAGTGACATTTCAATCTAGCAGCCACACCAACTTCTGTTGCAGTGTGTCTCAGTTTAAATAATAATATTTCCGCCTCTCCTTGGCCGATTGCAGAGAGCTCCTTTGCAGGCAAAACACTGTTTCACACAGATGATGAAACGGAAGGTTTTTCCTGCTGCAGTAGTCACTGGCTGGGTCTTAAAAGAGCTGAGTGCAATGTTTTGTTGCCATAGTGACTTTTCAGCAACCAATAAGCCTGGAGCTCTCCTCTTTAGAGCAATGCATAGTTTTCTTGAACTGCATCATGAATTAGGGATTCAATTCACTTTTCTTGCCTTTACTGGTTTCTGACAGGTGTTTTCCTATTCTGGATTACCTTTCTTGCATATTAGACCACTGGCGGGGTCATGAACTTGAGGACTTGCTACTATCTGAGGCCTAATTTTGATATTGCTGTAATCAGTGATGTGGGTTTCCCGGGAAAATCTGAACTGGAAAATGTCACCATTCGAATTTAAATAAATAAATATTTAACGGATGTCAGCAGAAATTAAATAATGTCAGCAAAAGAAGGCAGCAACACCATGTACAAGCACTGGGGTTTGTCCATGCATCATATTGTGCCTTTAAGCCATCTAACAGGATTGATTTGCAGTACATCATTCTCAAGAACTTGAGATCACCAGACTATATTAATGTATATGGGGTGGAATTTTTTCTAGGGGAAAATATAGCAATGTAAAATTTTCCGCCCCACATCATTAACCCTAATGCAATATTTTCTTTATTGAGAGCTACTTCTGAGCAATGAAAAGGTTTCCCAAATTACTAAAACACACACACACATCAGGTCAGTTAACTGAGTCTTCCTGGGTCTTTTAGGCTGCGGTCACATGCGCCAGTTGAAGCAGAGAGGAAGAGACACTATTTCCTCTGGAGGAATTTGACACACAGTTGCGAGATTACACAGCCCTTTGAAGCTCTACCCGCAGCCCATCCCTGTGTGATCAGACGCAACTGTGGGTGAGTCGTTTTTTGGGGGGGTTGCCCTTTGTTTCTCTTGCACATAAATGAGGAATCACACCTCCACACTGAGGGCCCCCATGGAGTATGAGATGATGCACATACTGCAAAGGGGGGATACATGGCCCAGAGTCAGGAATTGGGATGACATGATCAGACCATCCCAACAGCGTAAGAGCATGCTTGAGTGATCAGACAGGGGAAAGTTTGTCTGTGGCCCATCAGCAAGCATTAGGACTGGACTTTCCCCAGTGTCTTGTAACTCTGCTTCCATGGCAGAGCAGTACAGGTTGCGGCCGACTGTGGGACGCTTTCCAGATGTTGCTGTCTGATCGCTCCCTTTAGATCCATCAGGCATTTGTACCTACATCAGATCTAATTATCTTTTCTTGTTTCTTATGGGTCTACACATAAGACCCATATGGGGCTACTCTTCAGCAGCCAGTGAGCTGCCAGTTGCTTGCAACCTACCTGTTGGACACCTCTGCTCTAATTGTGTAATGGAAGATGGGAGTTTCACCCAAGGGAGATCAAAGGATAGCTAATCTAAACTCAGTTACTGGCTTGTGGAATTAAACTCCTGATGCTGTAATATAAATTGAATTTTAGTGGTTTAGTGTTGCTGAGTTCCCATTCTCCTGGTTCCTTGCTTGCTTGCCAGGCCTGGCAGAGTTTCTTTGGCTTTAACAACTTATAGAAATTCATCGGGAGAACATTTCCTTCTATGAAGATGTAGCATATGAAGAAATGTACTTGGGTGGCCATGTTAGTCTCAATTGAGTGAATCAAGTAGCCTCCTTTCAGTCTAGCAGTCCAAAGGTCAATAGATCTTTTAGCATGAGTTTTCATAGCTTTCGGGCTACATCTCCAGAGGCAGTGGGGGAATAATTGGCTGCAAGTAATACACAGTGGGTAACAGAATGGAATTCCCATTCTAAGAGCCAGATGTTTGGTGGCAGATACAGGTGTGAGAACCAGGGTTACCACCGGACACCTTACTTTTTGTTTGTTTTATTTACTTTGTAGTCTGCCTTTCTCACCGAGGCTGAAGGTAGAGTGTGTATTTTAAAACAGTGCAATAAGGACAGCATACCAGAGTAATGTTTGCTCAGTGGCCCAAGTGCCACATGTGGCTCTTCTAAGCACTGTTCCAATGGGACTCACTCCATGTTCCAGGAAAGGGGGCATTTTTTTAAAGAAACTGGAATAATTTTATTATGACTGTGGGCCCAAGGTAAAATTGTTTTATTTTAAAAACACAACAGAACTTGCCAATGATACTTAAATTGAGGTTGTAGAGATGTAGGGGGGTTGTGTTTGAGGCATCCACTGCCCCCTAAGCTATTCCTTGGGGTCCTCCATCCCCCCAGGAGCAGCATTTCAGCATGTGTTTTTAGCTGCCATGGAAGGGAGGAATCAGTGGACACTCCCACTCCCGATACCTACAGAAATCTTAGGTGGGATCTAAGCCCAGATCTTAAAAGTCTCCCATGGAAACCCCCCCTCCCCCAATATAGGACCTCCACTGTTCAGCAGCTAGATTCATGGGACTCCTCACTGACAGAGAGGTGGGATGTGGGGGGGGGACCACCTACTCCCCCCAGAGGTTCAGGCCGGCCCTTTGCTGTAATCCCCCCTGACCTCCACAGACCCCTCTTGTTGGACCTCTTAAGAGGACTGGATTTGGATATGGGGTCTCTGTCTGCTGAGCCTCATTTCTCATAATACTAGAATGGGGTGAGACTGGGGGGCTGATATTGCCCGTCAAAAATTGTTTGGCCCTGGTGGAAAGAGGGAGGGTGTGTGAGTGAGGACTTAGATGAGGAGATGAGCACTGGCCAGGAAGGCTTTAGAAGAAGTATAGATAGGAACTCTAGGTATAGGGCAAGTGATGCTTTGTATTCTTGGTGCTTGGGAGGGGGGGCAACAGTGGGAGGGTTTCAAGTGTCCTGGCCCCGCTGCTGGACCTCCTGATGGCACCTGGTATATTTGACCACTGTATGACAGAGTGTTGGACTGGATGGGCCATTGGCCTGATCCAACATTGGCTTCTCTTATGTTCTTACATTCTTATCAGAAAAAAATCATCCTTGCCTCCTTAAATCTGCGGAAATCTGTACAGCTGAGATCTGTACAGACAAAAGTTCACATTATTTTAAGCTTCTTTCACTGCTCTGTTCCACTTTATGAACTCTCGCCTTTTCAGGGCTGATTTTCCTATCCACAGTCATCACCAGAGTCTCAGCTCCACAAAACAAAGAACAAAAGATACAAGATTTCCCCATCAAACCCCCCCCCCCAGCTTTTTTGACCCACTTTTATTACTGAAAGACATAATGACATTTGACTCAAATGATCAGAAGAAAAACATACACTCACACCATTCACGTCGATTTTTGGTATGGCATAAAGCTGTGTCTTCCATTTGGAGAGACGTTTGATCAGACTCCCACATAATTAGCACATTAGAACTTGAAACTTGCCTGAGTTTTCAATGGAAAAAAGAAACTATGAGCTACTGTAAAAAAACAAAAACAAAAAAACCACTTCTGAAGTGCGTGTTTAATGAACCGTCCTGCTGTGCCTCGTTACAGGATTCTGTGCAAACTTTAATTATTATTTTTTTAAGAAGACAGAGCTGAGTTGGCTCTAGATTGCAGGCTTCAAATATTCAAGATGAATGAGAGATTATAATAGTGTCCTTGGGGGAGGGGCAAAATAAAATGGATAGCTCAACCAAAAGCCTGGATGAAAGAATATATTTTCATTTTATGCCTCTAGCTCTAAAAACTAGATGTGAGGTACATTTCTGCGGTAGTAAGATGCATGATGAAGGAGTCACTATAGAAAAGCCTTGTATCTGGTAGTTCCCCATGTCATCTCTGAAGGGATAAGTACCTCTGAGAGTTATCTTAACAGGCAGGCAGGATTTACTAAACTTTTTTTACTAAAACTTTCTTCGTCAGATGGTGGAGGAAGCTATGAGGGGCTCAGCCATACTCAACTTACTATTGACCAAACAGGCAAGAGGTGGTAGATGGGGTGAAGGTGGTAAGGACATTAGGGGGAAGTGACCATGTCCTGCTAGAATTCCTTCTGCTGTGGGGGACCAAGGAAGTTCATAGCCACACATGTACAGTAGGGCAGACTTTAATAAAGTCAGAGGTATGATGAGAATCATTCCGTGGGCAAGACTGCTGGAAGGGAAAGAAGCAAGAGAAGGGTGGGTTCTCCTAAAACAAGAGCTCTGGCAAACTCAAGCCATTGCTATTTCAACAAGAAGGAAGCGTGGTAGGGGATTCAAGAAGCCAGTGTGGATGAACAGAGAATTTCATGATGTGCTAAGGGACTGAAAAGTTCTGAGTTCTCGGTGCCATGGATGACTGAGACAGCATAGTGATCAGCTCTTTTGGTTATTGGTACAACAAGCATGCCTAACTGGCCAAAGTGGCCAACTATATACACACCCAGGACTCACCCCTGGTCCCACCTACAGTCCTATTGGGAGGTTTGAATTTCCCACCTAGATCTTATTGGAGGACTGGAGGAACCCTGGGATCCTTGGCCCCTACTGTTCTAGGAGCCAAGCTCTGGGCTACTCTCGCTGGTGCCTGGTGGTGGTCAGTGGACACAACAGGGAGAAAAGGGAAATGTTCAAGAAAAAGAGAACAGGTTCATCTAGAGATGGTAGTAGGCAAGCCATGGCATCTGGGCCACTGGTTGACATGGGCAGAGAGGTAGTTGAGAAGCACCTGGCTGCACTGAATGAGTACAAATCTCTGAGGCCAGATGGTATGCACCCAAGAGTCCTCAAAGAACTTTCTAGAGAGCTTGCAGAGCCTTTGTCCATCACCTCCTCTTGGAGGACAGGAGACGTGCCACAAGACTGGAGGAGGGCAGATATTATCCCAATTTTCAAAAAAGGGAGGAGGGATGACCCAGGAAACTACAGGCCAATCAGTCTGACCTCTGCCCCAGGGAAGATACTGGAGCAGATTTTAAAGGGATCAATCGGCAGTCATCTATAGGATAACTGGGTGATCTGGGAAAGTCAGCATGGATTTGTCCCCAACAGGTCCTGCCAGACCAACCTCATTTCCTTCTTTGATCAAGTGACGAGCTTAGTGGATTGAGGGACTGCTGTAGATGTTGTTTACCTGGATTTCAGTAAAGCTTTTGACAGGGTTCCCCATGATGTTCTCATGGGTAAACTAGAGGACTGTAGACTGGACTCTAGGATAGTTAGGTGGATAGGGAACTGGTTGGAGAACCACACTTAGAAAGTTGTTGTCAATGGAATTTCATCTGAACGGAGGGAGGTGTCCAGTGGGGTGCCACAGAGCTTGGTTCTGGGCCCGGTACACACACACACACACACACACACACAAATCTGGGTGAGGGTATAGAGGGGCTACTCATTAAATTTACAGATGACACCAAATTGGGAGGACCAGCAAACACACCAGAAGATAGAATTCAACAAGAGCTGAACATGCTGGAAAAGTAGGCAGATGTGAACAAGATACAATTTAACAAGGATAAATGCCAAGTTCTACATCTGAATAACAAAAATTAGAAACTCGCATACTGGATGGGGGATACACTTCTGGGTCGTGGTGTGTGTGAACAAGATCTTGGGGTACGGGTGGACAATAAGTTAAATATGAGCAGCCAGTGTGATGCAGCGACAAAATGTAATCTTGGGGCATATCAACAGAGGCCCAGCACTGGTTGAATGTGCGCTGTTAATGGAGTTCCAGTGAGGACATGGGCCAAGGGCGTAGACTTTCCAATTTTTTTTGGGGGGGGGGGGGGCTAGGGCTGGACCAGAGACATCACAGTCCATTGTCTCCGGTAGACATTCAGCACCTCCTGGAAAAGTTTGGGGGGGGGGCTCCAGCTCCCCAGACCCCCTGAAGTTGACGCCTATGACATGGGCTGCTGCATTCTGGACCAATAGTAGTTTTCGGCAGGGCTTTTTTTGTAGAAAAAGCCCAGCAGGAAATCATTAGCATAACAGGCCACACCCAACAGCAGAAGCTCATTAGCATATTAGGCCACACCCCTGACAGCGCAGCTCCGTCCCAGAATTGCCTTCCCCAGGTGCCCCGTGGCTTGCAGGGCGCCTGGGGAACCCAAGGAGGTGAGGCAGTTTAAACTGCCTTCCCTCCCTGGATCAGCTTGGCTTCCCCAGGTGCCCACAGCTTGTGAGGCACCTGGGGAACCTAAGGGGGGGGGAGGCTGTAGGCGTGGCCAACTCAGAAGCCAGCCGGAACTCCGTTCCTGTGTGTTCTTGCCCAAAAATAGCCTGGTTTTCGAGTCAGTTCCACATGAGTACTTTGGAAGTATGCACATTCTACCACACTTTGTACATCAAAACAATTCCTTTTCATAAGTATTAGAAAAAATTAAATGCAGATGTCCTTTATAATAACATCCTGAAAACCATCAGGTTAAATATGTGCTGTTACAGCATTACCCGCTGTAGGATTCCGGTTGATCTTATTGTATTACAGTAGGGGGAAATGTAATAGAAACCTAGTATGTGACTAAAAAAAGTTTGCATAAGATCCTGAAGCTTCAAAACTAACCTCTTTCTTCTATGTACTTCCACTTGTCAAAGATGGGGGAGGGTAATTTGTGTTGATTCCTCTATCATACTGCAGCCTCTCTCTTACATCACCATGGTGTTCCTGCAGGTCTACTGACTCATGGGAGAGTCACAATTTTGTTTTATGCATACGATCAAGGCCAAACAGGCAAACTGTTCATTACATGTTAATTCACATAATCAATATATCTAATTCTCATTGTAGCTAAATCTGTGGATACCTCAGAAAAACCTCGGGAAAATCCCAGGTTTATAACAAAATCTGAAATCTTAAAAAAAAATAAGGATCTGTAGCTTTAAGAAATGAATGCCTTCAGTGGCCATTGCTAGGCAACCACAGCAATGAAAGCCTTCCAGCCTTGGTTTCTGTTATGAAAAGGTGTGTGTGGGGGGGAGGGCTTTCCAGTACTGTTCTGGCGTTTCAGGACTCATAGGGGGTAGCCCTGGCAGCAACCCTGGGTGACTTGCTACCATGTGACTTCCATGACTCACTTCAGACTCAGTTGTTCAGATTACTGTTCAACAGCAGCCACCTCCTGATAGCCAGTGTGGTATAGTGGCTAAAGTTTCAGACTACAGTCTAGCAAATCTAGGTTTGTTTCCCCGCTCTGCTATGGAAGCTTGGTTACCTTGGGCCAGTCAAACATTTGCACCCTTACCTACCACACAGGATTGTTGTGAGGATAAAATGATGTAATGATGATGAGAATGATGTAAGTTGTTTTGTGTCCCCATTGTGGAGAAAGGTGGGATATATTACAAGTAAATGGATATTAAATGCAGCTGAAGATGGGGGCAAGTGAAAAGTTGCTGGGCGAGTGGAAAGGAGAGAAGAAAGCAGGGAAAAGTCAGGGTATGAGGTTACCAAGAGTTTTGAAAAGGGAAATAGGGTGGGAATGGAGGGAAAGGAGAAAGTAAGTGAAAAGCACCGGAGTCGGGAGGCCGGTAACAGTGAAAACAGCATTGTAGTTTATTGCGGGTCAAGATGGAACATGGGAACCCCGGGCTCAGAGCCCTCTTTTATGTCGGTCGGAGATAGTCCCCCGACTTCGCCCAAATGTCCTGATAGGACCTTAAGATAGTGGTTACAGTTCATAGGTCTCCTGGGGGAAACCTAGGCTCATGATTGGCGGTCATTTAGGATCCGACCGGCTATTGTTCTACCTGGCCGAAGCTCAGGTAGATTCGGGCCATATGCGAATGTCCACATGGCAGTCGCCATTACATGAGCACATGGCGACCACAATCTTGATACACAACACCAAGGTACCCCCTGCAGGTCCATAGGGGCTTCCCACTGTGCAACTGTGCTCAGCCCAGCTGGTGCAGCTCAACTCAGCCATACTTTTCCTGAGCAGAAGTTTCTGGGGGTAGCTGAGGACGGGGCAGGGTGTGGAAAGATAATGATAGGGTGGCTGGTGGGTGACAAGGAGAAAAGGAAGCAGGAAAAAGGGAGAAGTGATGGTGCTTTTAGGGAAGAGAAAGAGGACATAGTGGGGAGGGGAAAATGAGATGCCCTTCACAAGTCCCTTGTGGGTTCCCCACTGTAATGATTTCATGTTTTGGTGTGTGGGTTTCTTTGAATGTTTGGTGTGACTGCAGTAATGCTGAAATAATGGTGAAGGGAGACAAGTTTGATGTGACTGGCTGATGACTGAAAGTGTGGGAGGAGAGATGTCTCTGAAGTGATTTGGTGTTCAGAGTTCTTGAGGAGATGAGTGTGGAGAGTTTGTGAGAGATTCTGAATGGCAGAAGGAGCAGTTTGAGTCTGTTCTGTGGGAATAAGACAAACAGTTCACCCTGTGTGGCCAAGAGAGTCAAACAGTTCAGCCTGTGTGGCTATATATATGTACAAGAAAGTTGAGCCTGTGTGGCTATATGAAAGAGAGATATAAGCCTGTCAGAGTTGAGTTTTGGTGTTTGAATGACTGTGTGTGACACCAAGCTTTGTCAGTTATATGTTCTTTCTTCAACAACAGTTCAAAAATACCGAGAAACCTATTTTGTTCTTGTATAAATAAAGTCTTATTTGTTTAAACTTATTCCAATAATCTGATCAGTCCTTCCTCGGGACCACATAATCCTCTGAAGAGCCCAGACACTGGGTCATCCTACCAAAAGAGATTTGGAATTTTTAAATTCCTGGAGGCAGTAGAAATCTATCAAGTTCATGTACACAGTGTGTTTTAAAAGAGAAAAAGTCTTCCCAATAAGTGAAGATGTGATACCCACTTATAAAGTTTATTTTAAAAAAATGAAAAGTAGTATCAGGAGACTGCATTTTCCAATGGGGGAGCACCAACAAGAAAGTAGATACTTCACCCTTTACCACCCAGAGAGAGAGAGAGAGAGAGAGAGAGAGAGAGAGATCTAAAATCTCTCTTTCCAACTTCTTTGCCCAATGCAGGATTTTAGAAGCAGACATGCATCTGAAACTTGTGGAAAGTATGTGTGGTGGATTTTGAACAAAAAAGAGGCTCACAAGGGAAAAGATAAAATTACCTATCCACTTACCATTCCACACAGAATTATTAATCTGTGAACATTTTCCATTTTTTCATTGCATATAATGGATAGTTTGCCTCCAAGGGGATTATATATTTAACAATATATATTGTTTATATATATATAAACAAACAAAAATTGTTCATTGTTTTTCATCTGCTCATTGTGTAGGAGAATGTCCATGAGAAAATAAATGTGAATTGTAAAATAATATGACTGAAAGAATGCTATAAGAATAGGAGGGAACAAAATCTTCTGTGCTAATAAAATTGGATCTGCTGCTTTCTACTAATGTTTGTCTCAAGGAAAATCATCAGGAGTTGGGCAAAGCAGCTGAATTGCTGTATTAGAGGAGATTAAATTGGACTGTATGGAAAGCATCACAAAATCTAATAATGTTCTCAGAAAATACCCTTGACGGTAGGTGGATTTAATATTCTGAATCATTAGCAGTCGTTTCTTGACTAGCCTTTTGAAAAGGGCCCCCTTGCTGTTCAAATGAGATGACCGTGTTTGCAGCCAAGATCCAGTTAAGCCTAAAAGGCTTCTCGGCTTGTTCGTATTCTCATTTGATGGGTATGATTTTGGTACGTGTGTGTGTGTGTGGGGGGGGAGAAATGCCTGAACTTGGGAGAAATTCATATTTTCTTCAAATGTGGCCTCTTTTCTTGTGAAAATGTCATAGCGTGCCTAATCAGGACAATAGCCACCACTTCCAGAATATATCCCCCCAGTCCTTCGACCTCAAATGTGTGACAAATGAGGTGGGTGGAAAATATGTAATGATGGGGTGTTTCACCTGATTTCCCACTCATCATTGTGTTTGCAGTGGCATTTTGAAGATAAGTGCAATAACCTTTCAGGCAAAGGAGCTGAGACGTTCACTTAACAGTGCCTTGGGCAAAAATAAAATCTGGCACCGTATCAGTGAAATAGGCTACAGCTCTTTTCATATGGGATGGGTATCAGTGTTCCCCCTAAGCTGAGTTAGTGTGAGCTAGTTTACAGTTTTTTAGCCTCTGGCTCACTCATTTTTTGTCTTAGCTCAGGAAGGATGGCTCCAGAGCAAACTGTTTTCTGCAGGAGCCAAATCGCTCGCTCACAACTTTAATGCCAGTAGCTCACAAAGTAGCATTTTTGCTTACAAGATTCCACAGCTTACAGGGAGCATTGGATGGTAGGGAGAAGGACTGGACATCAGGGTTGAGAAATACCTGGAGATTTTGGGGGTGGAGCCTGAGAAGGGCAGGGTTTGGGGAGGGGAGGGACTTCAATTTTGCATGACGCCATAGAGTCCACCTTCCAAAGCGGCCATTTTCTCCAGGTGAACTGATCTATGCCATCTGGAGATCAGTAAGGAGACTGGAATTTGATTTTGTTTTCACCTATGAAGTGAGATGAGGCTGGGCCAATCAGTGCCTCTTAGTCTATTCAGTCTTGCACAGCTGTTTTGAAAGTACATGGGAGAATCCCTGTGCATGCCACACAGGCCTCCTGGGAGGAAGAGTAGGCTACATACAAACAATGTTAATTTAAAAAGCCTAGTAAAGGAAGCTTCCCAGATGCTAGCCAATGGATGGGTGCAAAAAGCATGGGGGGCAAATTCATGCTCTGACAGTATTCAAGAATGATGGACTGATTTTTAGCCTCATTTTTTAATGACAAGCCTCTACTCATGCTGGCTATAAGGATCACCTTTTGGGCAGTGTTCCCTCTAAGCTGAATTAGTGTGAAGTAGCTCACAGTTTTTTAGCCTCTGGCTCACACATTTTTGTCTGAGCTCAGGAAGGATGTTTCCGGAGCAAACTAATTTATGCAGTAGCCAAATGGCTCACTCACAACTTTAATGCCAGTAGCTCACAAAGTAGAATTTTTGCTCACAAGACTCCACCGCTTAGAGGGAACATTGCTTTTGGGGAGTTCAAAAATTGTCAGACTATGTGTGTACATCATGGACAATGATGACTTTATCATACTCTGTCCGCACACACTATGGCAGGGTGGTGGATAGTGTTGTTAACCTCCAGGTGCGGCCTGGAGTTCTCCCAGAATTACAACTGATCTCCAGACTACAGAAATCTGTTTCCCTGGAGAAAATGGCTGCCTTTGGAGGGTAGCCTCTATTGCATGATACCCAGATAAGGTCCCTCCTGTCCTCAAACTCTGCCCTCCTCAGGCTCCTCCCCCAAATCTCAAGGAATTTCCCAACCCAGAGTTGGCAACCATATGGGAGGATTAAAAACACTGTGTGTCAAAGAGACCCTGTAATAATTTCATGTTTTGGTGTGTGTGTTTCTTTAAATGCTTAGTTTGACTGCAGTAATGTAAGAAGAATGATAGAGGGAGACACATGTGATGTGATTGGCTGATGACTGAGAGTGTGGGGTGAGAGATATCTATGAGGGGATTCTGTGTGTGAAGTTTGGAGAGAGAGCATAGTCTGTGTGACTATGAGAGTTTGAGTCTATTCTGTGTGAGAGACAAACAGTTCAGCCTGTGTGGCTATATATATGAGCAAAAGAGTTCAACCTGTGTGACTGTATATGAGAGAAAGAGATATAAGCCTGACAGAGTTGAGTTTTGGTGTTTGAGTGACTGTGTATGATGCCAAGCTTTGTCAGTTATATTTTCTTTCTTCAACAACAGTTCAAAAATACCCAGAAGCCTATTTTGTTCTTCTATAAATAAATCTTTATTTGTTTAAACTTAAACAGCAATCAGAACAGTCCTTCCTCAGGACCACATAGTCCTCTGAAGAGCCCAGACACTGAGTCATTCTACCAAAATAGAGAGAGTTGGAATTTTTAATTCCTAGTGGCAGCAGAAATCTACCAAGTTCATGTACACAGAGTGTGTTTTAAAGGAGAAACAGTCTCCCCAATAAGTGAGGACGCCACAGACCTTATAGATCCATTCTGGCATGTGATTTGGAAGGCAAGAGGTAACAGATGAAATAAACTCTACGAGTAAATGCTTCTGTGTCTCAAAGATGTTTAAGTGTTGTATACATAGGAGACAGAACTATTTACAATTCACATCACACTCTGAGGTGGTGGCCAAAAATGCCATCGAGTCACTCATGTGGCGACCCATTTGGGGTTTTCAATGCAAGACACATTTAGAGGCAATTCACTATTGCCTTCTTCTGCTTAGTGACTCTGAACTTCCTTGGTGGTTTCCCATCTAAATACTATCCAGGGCCTACCCTGCTTAGCTTCTAAAACCTAACAAGACCAGGCTAGCCCGGGCCATCCACATTAGGGCCATACTCAGACAGATATTGGCTGTGGTCACAGTGGCAGCTTGGCACAATATCTTGCCGCTTCTAATTGAACTGATTTAAAGTGTTGTGGGGCATATCAGCCACACAGCACACCCTGCTGTGGGTTACCCACAGTAAAGCAGCCACATCATCGCGGTGCCTCAGCCACAGAGCGTGCTGCCAAAATTTTTCAAAATTCATGTGTGCGCATAAGTTCCCGTGTGTGTGTATATGTGCACATGCGCATATAAGCATTTCTTTTTTTAAAAAACAACCTCTCCCTAGTGGCAAAATAGATCTGCAGGTTCAAACTGCCCAATCGGTTCTGCACGTGCTTCCCCACGTTTAGACATCCGGCCACATGCAATAACTGTGTGGGGAACCAAAAACACCACTTGTGATGTTGTCCCTTTTTAACCTGGCTCCAAGTCATCATAGGACAGGATAAGTATGGCTGGGGAACACCTGACAGATGTGGCTGTCTGACTGTGCCCATTTGATCCGGAGGGGAGGAGTGGCTGTGGTGGGCCAAACTGTTCATGTGATCACAGCGATCATCTAATTTTCTCTTTTCAGAAGCCCTGGAAAGCACAAGTTATACACACATTCTCAGCTCTTGGGCTTCCATTTGCAAGTACAAGGAATTCCTGCTGAAATCACCAGGGGTTTGGAAAAATTGTTATTACTATTGAGGGATGAATGTACTCCAGAGCGTTTCTTCAGCAAGTAACATAGGGAAAAATGAGTGGGGGGGTGGGGTGGGGTTAACATAGCTGTTGTAGACTAAGGAGTCCTGCAGTGGCTGCAACTTAAAGCAAGTTCCATAAAAGCTCTTGTGTAAGTATATACAAAAATGCGTGCATGTGTTGGACTTTCTGCCAAGACTCTTATGCCTAACATGGCTGCCTGCCCGCCACTTACTAATTGAAGTAACCAACTAATTTCAAAGAAAACAACTGCAGAACTCTCCACTGAAATAACTTGCAGCATCAGCATGAGCCAGAGCTGAACAGAGTGGGAGAGGGTGAGAGGTTCAATTAGCTATAATCATAATTTCTTCAATAAGCAGCTTTATTCATCCCATGTGTTCCCGCTCTTGCATGCAATTACAGCATGCTTTGTTAACAACGGCACAGGTTTTTGAGAATAGTGTGTGCTTGGTTTTTAGACATTCACATTGTAACAACAGGCTGAGGCCCTCTTGGATTTAAGAAACCAGGAGGTTCCGAAACCTAATGATCAAAATCCTGAGTATTCACACCAACCCCATTATTTGTGCAACCTAAAATGTCCATAATTTAAATATCTTGCTGGCAACTAATTTTTACCCTGGGGCCAAGTAAAGCGCCTTTCCTTCCCTTTAACTTACTTAGCTATTTAGTTCATTTTTCTGGTTTCACATCTCAAGTCCCTCCGCCTTGTTTGTAGCACATCCCTTTCTTTAATCTACCATAAGAACGAATCCAGCATTCACTGTTCTCATCTTGTGCTCAGATGTCAATCAGCTTTGTTATACCTTGGCCCAGCCTGAGTGATTTTTTTTTAAAAAAAATCATGCCATACTGGGAAATTGAGGGACTGGGTATTGGAGACACACTGGCTGCGGTCACACACACTAAACAATCCACTTTCAGTGCACTTTAGAACTGGATTTTTGCTGTGTGAAATGGCAAAATCCAATTCAGAAGTGCTTTCAAAGTGGATTGAAAGTGGATTATTTCGTGTGTGTGACCGCAGCCACTGTAGGATCTACAGGCCCAGGTTTCCTGCAAGGGAAAACTCTTCATGCAACTCCGTGTCTAAGAACCAACGTGGTCAAGAAATGTTGTGAAAATCTGGGGTTAGATAAACCAGTCATCAGTGAAAGCAATACAGCTGCTTGCTGCATTTTGCTCCCCACAGCAATCCCTTCTGATCCCAAGAAAGTTGATTTCCAGAGATGTGGTACCCACCTTGATATGTGGGTGTTGTGAGGCGGGGTGACATCTCCCCTCCTCCCTCTTCTGCAAGCACAGTTCCACTGTGAGAAGAGTGAGGAGTGATTGTTTTGACCCCTTCTCCCTCCGCACAGCAACCCCTCAAGCCACATGGCCTTTAGTCCACATGGGTCCCACATAGGGTTGCCAGCCTCCAGGTGGGGCCTGGGGATCTCCCACTTTTACAACTAATCTCCAGCTGACAGAGATCAGCTCCCCTGGAGAAAATGGCTGCTTTGAAGGGTGGACTCTATGGCATTGTACCCTGCTGAGGCCCCTGCCCTCCCCAAACCCCGCCTTCTCCTGGCTCCACCCCCAAAGTCCCCAGGTATTTTCCAACCCGGACTTGGCAACCCTAGTCCCACAGTTTCAGGCATCCACTTTCCGGGGGTCAGAAGGGCCTGCTGGGGGTAGGGAAATATGGCAGAAATCTGCAGGCACCTGCACTTTCTGCAGTCATTGTGCTGAATTCAATGGAGTGCTATATGAGCCCAGGACTCAGAATGCATTGAATTGTCCTCTGTGAGTGACTGAAAGCCTTAAACTTGGCTTATGTTGATGTCCTTTTAGTTTCTTGGCTGATTTCCAAAGACCACTCTGTTGTATGAGAGAGTTAAAATAGAGAATATAGGAGACTTGGGTTTCGAAAAAAGATCAAAGTATCCTCTAGTGGCAGAGGAAAGGGGAAACAAGTGACTTCTAAGAATCCTAGATCACATTTATTTTTCATGTTTTTGGATGTTGTGTATCCTACTAAGTCTGGCTCCATGTCACAAAGCCAGCGCAAGCTTTGGTGTATCAAAATATAAAAAGCATTTTGGTCAATTGATACTTCTCAGAAATAGAACATTTGGCTTTCGGACGGTTCAGTGATGCAGCAGTCTACAAAACAACAAACACTTAAGACTCCTTGCCGCTACATTACAGATAGTAATGGAGATTCTTCTTTCTTCTTGATGCCTAGAAGGAAATCAGCAGAATACATTAACCAATGATTGTTAGTAAGCAGACTTAAGTTTCCCCGGCTTTCTCTCCATTTGCTCTGTGCCGGGTTCCCTTCCAGGTCAGGCTAAACAATAGCACATAAGGTAAACACATTAACCCTATGATGACTGAATTTAGACCTTGCAACACACATATTTCCAACATAAAGGCCTTTGCTTAACACGATGGTCTTAAATTCCCCTGTATTTAAGGAATACATACCACCTCAGCTGATCAGCTAGTATCCATTGCATGCTGCACGGGACATAAGTCTCATCTGGGCCTCATTATCACCCCATATGAAATGAGAGGTGTTTGTTAAAGGGGAGAGTAATGAGGGACAAGTTGTCTTTCAGGAGAGACACCTTCATGACTCATCTTCCCATTGAGGAAACTTTTTCAAACTTCTGACGAACTCCAGGGCTCCTCTCATAACTCAGCTTGAAAGCCACTGACCGAACTGATGAAAAACCAAAAGTCTGACCATTTCTTTCACAGCTTAGTATTTGAGGAATCATGTTATATTTTGGTTTCATGCTTTTACCTCCCCAAAGGCTTTACAACTGGGACCTGCGGTAGACATGGTAGTCTGTGGATTGAATCCAAATGATTAGATTCATCCATAGTTAAATTGTAGTTGGGAACATTCGTTATCAAACATTATATCATTGAGGGGGGGTTTTCTTCTTGTATGATCATCTCAGTTATATGTCATACCTCAGTTATAAGTCCATTCCATCTATAATTCTATGTTTAATTTCTGAAGGTGTAGTTTCAAATGCTTCCCCCCCCGTGTTTTCTAAAGGAGCAACTCTTTTTGTGGGCTTTCCTTAAAACGTTGATCAGTCTTTCCAAATGATTCCCTGCCGTGATCTAGCCCGGATCCTAGGGTTGGTTTTGATAGCTAGGACATCCCTGATAGTCACTGCCACAATTATACCAGAACTCTGAGGTACTGGTGGTGGTTTTGATTGGGAAATGACCCATATGAGATACTGATGCAGCACTAGCGACCGTGAATACTACTGCAACGAGTTAGGTTGCCTTTTTGGAGCCTTCTTTGCTGCAGTGGTGTTTTATGGAGTTCCTGAACCGTGGTGTATAGTGGACAGAAAGAGAGAGTGTAGCCCATGATCATCCATGTGTGTGTTGTCCTGAAGGCACTTTAGTCCCATCAATATTATTTTATCATAACCCACTGGATCGAACTGGTGGGGAACAGAGCTTGGTGGATCTACTCCACCTGAGTGATGTGTGGTCCTGTTTTATCTGCTGCAATACGTATCAGTAGGATTATTAGCCACGTCCCACAAAGCTATATGAATTAAAGACATTGATGTAAATTTGTCTTCTAATGTTTTGAGTCCTCTAGCATATGTATAAGCTTTTGTTTATAATAAAGCCATGCTGCTATGTAATTATATCTTTGCTCTGTGCAATTTTCCAAGCCATACTGCTTATAACGTTACGGAGTTTCCAAAGGGATTATTGAACACAGATCTGAATTTATTTTTAACATACTTTCAGCCAAATGTTCTCTAATCGCTTTTAGCCAAGCAATTTGTAGTTATTGCTTCTCAGACATAGTTTACATAGATAAGACAAAATGTGAGAGAGTAGCGGAAATTAGCAGTTCGAAAGCAAAAAAAAATGCAAGTAGATAAATAGGTACTACTTTGGTGGGAAGGTAACAACATTCCATGTGCCTCGGCATCTAGTCATGCTGGCCACGTGACCACGGAAATGTCTTTGGACAGTGCTGGCTCCTCAGCTTGGAAACGGAGATGAGCACTGCATCCCTAGAGTCTTATTTGACTGGCTTTTGAGCAAGGGAAACCTTTACCTTTACTATAGGGTTGCCAGGTCTGGGTTGGAAAATACCTGGAAACTTTGGGGGGTGGATTTGAGAGGGGGAAGGGTTTGGGGAGTGGAGGGGCCTCAGCATGGTGCAGTGCTATAGAGTCCACCCTTCAAAGCAGCTATTTTCTCCAGGGGAGCTGATCTCTGTCAGCTGGAGATTAGTTGTAAAAGTGGGAGATCTCCAGGCCCCACCTGGGGGCTGGCAACACTACTCTCCTGTGTCAGTTGAAGTCTGTGGGTTTAGAAGGGTGAGACTGCTGAGAATTGTGCTGTAGACTAGCCTACCCCACAGAGTTGCTGTGAAGAGACAATGGGTGGGGGTCCATATAAGTTACTGTGTCACTCTGAAATCTTTGGAAGAAGGGTAAATAGAAATATGTACAATGTAAAGTAATTTCAAATATATTTTATTTATGCTGGTATATTATGTTGGTCAATCAGCTAAGAGAGGTCTTTTCCTGTCCTTGAAGTCTGGACTGGCTTCAATTTGTATATAATTCATTCAGATGGCAGTTATTCTTCAGTATCTGTGGGATATTCTGTAGTTTAGCTGTTGATTCATAGGAATGGGTGAAATCCCCACAAAAAAACTTCCACAAGGCCTACCCACACACACACCAAAAAAAAACCTACCACAAGGCCTTCTTTTGCCCTCCATCAGAATTCCTCCAGTGCTCCTACAATGGGACCCTAAAAATTCACTTTGGCTTCCGCTACCTAATTTGTACAACCAACCATTTACTTCTGACTACAATTTCTCCTAAATAAAGATCCGAAGAGGTGGGATCAAGCAAACATAATCAGCCTGTTCTTGGAGAAGATGCTGAGACATTGGTTCAGGTCTACTCCATTGTGGCAGTCTCCAAATCTTCCTGTGCTGCAGATCATATTCCAGCCAGTCTGCAGCAGATCATACTGAGTTAATGACTTTTATTCTACCCTATTTGAATGTTGTTTCCAGTTTTCTGTTATGTAGGCCGAGGACAGACTGGCAATGTGGAGCGGGACAGCCCCGCTTCAGAAGTGGAAGAAGGGAGCCCGTTCAGACATGTGCATCTGTCCATTGGCTCCGTTTCGCACTTACCCGTCTTCAAGCCGTTTTCCATCCGTTTTAACAGGACAGAGAAACCGGTGTCCAGGGGCCGTCTTCCGCATGCCTCCCGCTTCCAAGCAGTCTGAACCGGAAGAAGCAGGAGGCATCCGGAGGCAGCAGTGTGAACGCGCCGAAACTGAGTTTTGTGCATATGCGCATGTGCACAGATGCGCATGTGCGCATATACAAAACACAGATGAAAAGGAACAAATAGAAAAAAAGGAGAGAGGGGGGAGGGAGAGAGGGGGGAGGGAGCACCCTCACTGCAGGTGTCCTGCTCTGCCAGAGGGTGCTGTCCAGCCCATTGTCCCCATCTCTTGCCCTTTAGCATGTGCGCATGTGCGCCACCAGCACAACGGAGCCGCGCAAGCCGCGGAGCTGGCTCCACGACAGTCTGAACGCTCCGTATCGGCACCGCTGCGCACTCCCCCGCAGCAGTTCCCGCCGCATTCCTCCCGCTCCACATTGCCAGTCTGTCCTCGGCCGTAGATAGCTCTTTCTTCAGTTTAAACTCCAGCCATGCCCATTCTATGGGGAGGCAAACACTTAGAAAGCCCCATCCCACAATGGGAAAGCAGTAAGGGTTACCCCCTCAGAATTTACTGCCTTCTCAAATTCTTGCTTGCAGTTATCCAAATAAACAGGATAGTTTAATGCATCTCTGCATCTGAACACAAATTTTTTTTAGTTGTTTCAGGATTGCTCAAAAAATAGACACAGCAAATAAGAGTATTTCAGCCAATATTACGAAGTTGCTTTTCCTTTATCAGTGAAATGATTAGAACAAATCTATCTTGCAACAAAGTGTACGACAAAAGGTAATTGTACAGTTCAAGGCATCTCACATTCTCTGTGTGTGTTCCTATACTTTTATCACTTAATTATTTGAATAAAAATAATAAAGCAAGTTAAACAATAAAAAATGGAATGTGGTTTATAGATACACACACACACACTTTAGAAATGCGTGGCCAGTTATGTGTCAGATCAAGATATATCTCCATTCCAATAATCACTCTGAATGCATCTTTTACATACCGGGGCCATAGCTTCTCTGATCATGTAAGAATGTTATACGATTATTCCAAGGCTGAACAGGTAAAATGACCATCTAGCTTTTCCAATTATAATTGTGCATAAACACACATTATCGTTCAGTGCCCTTACTTTTTTCAAGATCTTTTATGTTAAGACATTGGACCGTACCTTGGTTATTCATTTCCCCCCCTGCATCTCAAATTTCCTATATACCTCCCCCCATTTCCTCTCAAATAACCTACATTTCAATAGAATAATAAATTTTATTTTCGGACCTTTCCACAACTCAGTATTATAATTTCAATCTGTATACATGCTGCAATTGTATGTTATTCCAAGGAGGATCAAGTGAAATGTATGGTTGCAGACATCAACACTTCTTATTAAGCTGCCTGTTAACATATAACTGCCAGGGTCCTTCCCCCTGTCTGCATGAAAATGTGTCTGCAATTTAAAATGTACACCCCCCCCCCTTGTTTGGTGGCTATTTGGGCAATAAGAAATACAACTGTGCAACTGGATTGTAGCTGAGGAATTAGAAAGAAGAACAAAGGTATTATCAGTTCCACAGTTCACAGGTTCCTCTGGTTGGGTAGCTGTGGCTGGAAGTTGTGATGGGCAACAGTTCCCGGCTCCGATAAAAAAGAAGCACCATTTGGATCCACCCCAATGACATGAGGAGGAACTGACACATCAGTGCACATGCTGTGTCACCACAGTACATAGTGCTGATGTTATGCATACTGGACAAGGTTTACTGCTTTAGGAACATGGACCGGTTCATTCAGTACTTTTCTAGCAACGCAAGTATTTGTCTTTTTTTTTTTTTTTTGCCATCAGGTCGCAGCCGATTTATGATGTCTGTGTATGGTTTTCAAGGAAAGAGACTTCAGAGGCGGTTTGCTATTGCCTGCCTCTGAGCTGCAACCCTGGACTTCCTTGGTGGTCTCCCATCCAAGTACTAACCAGGATTGCCCTCCTTAGCTTCTGAGATCTGACTAGATTAGACTAACCTGGACTATCCAGATCAAGGTGTTATAAATAATACCAGCTTGAAAACCATACCGAGGCTTCCCAGTCCCCTGGTGGGGGTGGGGAATCCCCTTCTTTTGCGGGCTTCGGCCCACAACTGGCCAGCAGGGGAAACCCAGCCCTCAAACTGACATTACTGCACAACATCGCTGATGTGCTGACATCACTTCAGGAAGTGACAGCATCATGTTGGTGATGTCTGGGGTGACGCTCTACTTTTGGGGCAAAACTCTATGGTTTATAGCTATTTTCACCATAGAGTTTTGCCCCAAAAGTAGAGTGTCACCTTGACATCACCGGCGTGATGATGTCACTTCTGGAACTGACTTCAGTGCATGGCGACATCCTTGCCCACACCCAGAACACCCCCCAGATCCCCCTGCTGGCAGGAGGAAGGTACCTGCCAACCCTAACACCACCTGCTGTTTAAAAAAAAGAGTTGGAAAATGGGCAAGATTCAAAGAGTTTCTTTGAAATTCCATTTTCCAGTATTTGAGAACTCAGTTTCTGTGGAATAGCACTTTACTGTTCTAATGCCTATGAGTTCTGGCTGTGCATCTGTTCATTCAAGACTACCATTATATCTCATCAAGATGAAAGCCCTGAGATATGTTTGCTCTTGTGGTGCCACTGAACCACAGGTTTTGTAGTTTTAAGACATTGTCATGCAGCTGCACATGACTCATATGCATGGAGAAGGTTTGACACCAGGGTTTCAGTAGAAACATCATGTAGGTCATTTTGTTGCATAACCGTGAAAAATAACGAGAATGTAAAAACTCTATTGCTGACAATTATGAGAGCGCAGAGAGCACCAAGAATTCATAATGCCTGTTCCCGTTAAAGTATGACTTGTAAGCAGATTTGGCAAAACCCTTGGAGGGGGGAGGGAACTGAGAATAGCTATCAGACTGTTCAGATCAGAGTCAGAAAGAGATGGAACTGCAGTATTAAAATAAATTCTTTCAGTTCATAATAATGTAAGTTGCCGTGTCTGAACTCTGTGGTTTGGTGATTTGTCTAATTTATTGTAGTGTATTATCTTGGCTAATACTTTCCCTGCTTTTAAAAGGTATGTCCTTTCAATTTTTTTTTTGTTTTTTACAGTGCTTGTGGGCAGTCTTGCATGAAAAGGCCATTTGTTCTTCCCCTATTAAATCTCGTGCTTCCATGTAGATTGTGGCTCTGGAAATTTCCTAGTACTGTAAATTAATTTCACTTCATTAAGGGGATGGATCAGAAGCAAAGGGATAATAGTTTTGGAGAGGGAGGGAGCACTGCCAAAATGGATGCTGGGAAATTGCCATCCACTGTATCTCTTTAACGCTGAGAAATGGATTCTTAGCGTGAACAAATGTGTTTGTTGGGAAGTTCTGTGTTAATGGGTTCCAGTACTGGAACGGTTTCAGAGGGAAAGCCATGCTGGTCTGCAGATACCGGAGGAAGGGAGTTTTGACTCTTGAAAGCTCATACCCTGAAAATCTCATTGGGTCTCTAAGGTACTATTGGACTTGAATCCAGCTGTATGGAACTAGTCCCCCCTTCCTCAGTGCACCAGCAGTGAACCTGGTTCTGCAGGAACACTGAACTAACAAGAGGCTGGGTTGCCAGGACATATGTGGTTAGAGACTGAACTGATTATCATGATTGAAGAAGAGGTAGCTAAAGCAATAGGGGTGAATAAATTAATTGCCCATAGGAAGATAAAATAAGAGACTGGGTGTTAGGGTACCAGTAAGGAAAGGGGAGGAAAAGAAGACCCAGAAAGAGAGGTTATGTAAGTAGTCAGAAAAAGCGAGAGCAGAGCCAACTGAAAACTGAGTGTCCAAGGGTACATTCAGATGGGCAGCTAATCCCGCCATTGGCCCGGCTGTAATTGGATTTAGATCTTTTAAATCCAGCATTGCATGACCAGACAGCTCCCCCATGAATCGCTTTACCACACATTGTCCACTGCAGTGGATTGTCCACCTTAAGAAGCCGTGCAATCGGCTTTTTTTTTTTAAATCCTGTTTGTGCATATGCATATGTGTATATCTGCTTATCTGCATATGTGCTTATCTGCATATGTGCCTCACTGTCTGCAGACGTCACATGTTTAAGCGGTTATGTGCACATTGCTAAGAGTTTTTAAAATGGTGGCCATTGGGGATGGCCTGAAGACCATCCCTACATGCTGACTGCATATGTGCTTATCTGCATATGTGCCTCACCATCTGCAGACGTCACATGTTTAAGCAGTTATGCACACATCACTAAGACTTTTTTAAAATGGCGGCCATTTGGGATGGTCTGGAGACCATACCTACAGGCTGATTGCGCACTGGTGGAACGACCTGACAGTGGAAAGTCCGGCATTGGCCCATCGGCCAGCTTTAGAATGGACTTTAACCACTATCTTTTAAGTATGGATCCCCAATGGGGATCAATGGGCTACTAATGAAAGCGGCACAATTCCCAGATGTTGAGGTCTGGACATGTACTTTAAATCCACCAGGCACTTGTGCCTGGCGCGGCTCAAAAGAGTTGTCTGAACGCACCTCAAGACCCGAAGTGATGCCTCAGGCATAGCTAAATCTTTTGTGGAATTCTTGACTTAACACAACTCCCAAGTTGCTTTTCAACACCGAAGTACAAAGGAGTACTGGTCAAGAGGTGTTGTTTGTACGAGTTAGGGCCAAACCCCCAGGAGCAAATGGAACAGATGTCCAGTTCTTTGAATTCCAGACAGTGGCAATACTTAAAGGGTGGTGAGTTGGCAGTAAATGTTGGTGGCTGGCTGGGTCAAATGTGGCAGATAGATTGAGTAGAACACAAGCAAAATAAAGATCTTTCAGTTCAGTAGCGAAAAGATATTTATTGACTTTCTCCAGTAGCTTTTTGGATAGAGTGCAAATGATGGAACTAAGATTGAGAAGGGATCACGTTCAAAATTACAGGGAAGAGAGTGAAGGTAGTAGGTGTAGATCAAATTAGTACCAGCTTTATGAATGGTTGTAATCCATAGAGGTTGGTTTCTGAAGAAAGAACTAAATGGTCCAAATACTTTTGTTTACCACGTTATCTATTTGGTAAGTTTAAAACAGCTGCTTAAAGACCTTGATTTCTACTTCATTCTACTACTCCATGGCGCACTCTTGGTGGCAAACAAAAGTTCAAAGCTTAACAAGGGCGATTGTTCAGGTACCAGTTGGACTTTATCAATTACTTCCTAAAATACTTAGGACCACAGCAGCAATTTTTTTTTGTCCCACAATGAGAAATAAAATAATAGATATTAGTAGCCAGTGTTATTATTTGTTTATTTATTTATTTATTTATTGCATTTATATCCTGCCCATCCCGTAAATGGGCTCAGGGTGGGTTATAACAATTCTATAAATGCAATAAAATTTTAAAACACATTATAAGCATATAAAATCAATAATCATAGCTTGCTGTAGGGAGAATCCAGCCCATTGATGTAGGTGGGTATGGCCAGTTATCAGTAGGTAGGGGACAGCAACCTTGGGGGGGGGGGGGGGTCGTATGTGGATGCCTGCTGCCTCAGCCAAAAGCCTGGTGGAACAGATCTGACTTGCAGGCCCTGTGGAACTGAATAAGACACCGCAGGGCCTTGATCTCAGTAGGGAGCATGTTCCACCAGGTGGGGGCCAGGGCAGGAAAAGCCCTGGCCCTGGTTGAGGCTAGGTGGACATCCTTTGGGCCAGGGATCGTCAGGAGATGTCGACTCTCAGAGTGTAACGCTCTTTGAGGCACATATGGGAAGAGGTGGTCCCTTAGGTATGTTGGTCCCAGGCCATATAAGGCTTTGAAGGTGATTACCAACACCTTGAAGTGGATCTGGTACTCAACCAGCAACCAATGCAGCTGACAGAGCACCTGCCGAACACGAGCCTGCACAGACGTCGACGTCAGCGGGCGTGCCACTGTATTTTGTACCAGCTGCAATTTCCGGATCAGCTTCAGGAATAAGCCTGCATAGCTCAAGTTGCAGTAATTGAGCCTGGAAGTGACCATTGCAGTAATCAAGCCTGGAAATGACCCATCAGCTAAGAAAAAAAGAAAATTAAACCTCTGATCCCTGTAAAATTTTACATCAAAGAGACCATAAAAAGAACGCGCATACTATGCAACATGTCAATAAACAGCCAAATAATTTCATGGGTGCCATGTGGCCTGGGGTTTATATATCACAGTCATTTCCCTTGTTTCATTTCACTCACTGGAAGTCAACCGCAGGTCTTATCTCTGTTCAAAAAGGCAGTGAAAGAGTTATCAGGAGTGGGGGCAGTATCCGTGTTATGCCAAACAAAGGGGAACAGGGGACAATTAGGATAGTGGAAGGTTAGGTGAGGTGATGTTTGAGCACAGCGTGCCCCCCGCAAGACTGAAAATTGACACAGCAAGTAGCCCTAAGAGAGCTCAGTTTGACAGAGGTAATAAAATGACCTTTGTGAGAAAAGAAACCAGTAAAACCTCTGCTTGGAATTACTTCCTGCTACATTTCTAAAGACACTCGGTTAGAGGTGTGCACAATTTTTTTTTTTATATTTTTAGGGTTCAGGTATATTAAACCCCCAAAATACCGATATTTCACGATACTCCCAAATCATAATATCAGGATGGTATTGGGATTCAGGAAATATTCAGGATTGCCAAAGGTTGGGGGGTTTTTTGTGCTCCATTATACCCTATGGGAACCATTATAGTCAATGGTCCCCATAGGCTATAATGGAGAAACAATCCAGGGTTATCTGGGGCTGTGGGGGGACTGTTTTTTTAGGTAGAGGCACCAAATCTGCAACATAGTTGCTGGTGCCTCTCCTCAACCCCCCCCCCCCCAAGTTTTAAAAAGACTGGACCAAGGGGTCCAATTCTATAGGCCCAGAAGAAGGTGTCCCCATCCTCCATTGTTTCCAATGGAGGGTGGAAAAGCATTTAAAGAAACACCATCCCTTTAAATGCCTTCTCCAAGCTGCAGCACAACTCCAAGCCACAGCGAGTTCACTCTGAAGGCATTTAAAGGGACTGAGAGCCCTTTAAATGTCTCGTAACTGTGGCTATCTGGCAGCCCTGAAAAATCCCAAATATTTTCAGGATTTTGGAGGGTGGTTGTTTTTGGATAGCCAATTCACTATCCACCCTCAGTGATCAGCTGAGAAAATACCTAATAAATACTGATAAGGTATTCATTGGGTATTTTTTTGGCTCGTTTTTTACCAAACGCACTCCCCTATATCCAGCACTTGTTAGGACACTTTTTAGGCAAGATATCCTTAAGCTGAGATAGGTGTGGTGATGGCAAAGAGAACCAGTGTGGGGCAATGGTTAGTGTACCAGACTAGGACAGTGGAAACCTGTGTTCAAATCCCTTGTCCATTATGAAGAAGAGGACTGACCCTGGGCTGGCCCTAATTTCTCAGGCTAACTTACCTAACAAGTCTTTCCAATAGCAGTGGCATTGACAATGGCATTTGTTTATTATTTATCGACTTCCCAAATCCATGTCCTGCCTTTCTGACTTCACGAGGGCTACCAAGGCACCTTGCAAATAAAAACATAGATAGAAAAATCACATTTTAAAACCCTTACAACCAACTCCCCCATCATTAAAGCAAATAAAAGAACTAAAATATATACAAAGACATAAAAAATACAATTAAAAATTAAACCAAAAGGAGGGATCACTGAGGGAACACCAAACAATTATTTTTAAAAAGTCTTCAGCTGCTGGCAGAAGATGACAACCAAAGGGGACAGATGATTCTCCCAGGGGAGCGAGTTCCAGAGTTTTAGTACAACTACCCAAAAAGCCCTCTCCTGGGTTGCCACCCTCCTATCTCAGAAGATGTAAGTGTCCAAAGGTAACTGTAGAGTTCAGATGGATTCATAAGGAAGTAGGAATCCATCTGGTATCTTGGTCCCAAACCATATAGGACTTTGAAGGTCAAGACCAGGACCTTGAATTGTGCCCAGAAACAAGTTGGAAACCAGTGTAGATGGGCCAAGACTGGAATTATATGATCCCTATGACCCTCTCTAGACAACATCATGGCTGCAGCATTCTGGAGCAGCTGAAGCTTCCAAACACTTTTCAGCGGCAGCCCTACATGGAGTGCATTTCAATAATCTAATCAAGATGCAACCAGGGCAGGCACCACAGTGGCCAGATATTTTCTGTCCAGAACAGACTGCAGCTGGCTAACCATTCCAAGCTGGTAAAAGGCACTCCTGGCCACAGCTGCCACTTGCTTATCTAGCAGTAGGCCTGGGTCCAAGAGCACCCCCAGACTATGGACCTGTTCTTTCATGGGGAGTGAAGCCTCATCCAGAATGGCTGACACCTTAAATCCCAGGCCAGAGACCTTCTGTCCACCAGTCGTACTTCGGTCATGTCAGAGTCATCTGCTCAGGGGCCCTCACAGCATCTGAATCCACTAATGTATATTCTGAAAGAGCAGTGGGTTAACTCGAAATTGGCATTGCAGGTCTTCCAGGTATGGAGTCAGAATCAACTGCAAACCCTCAAGGTGGTTTGTTCTTTTAAAGGCCCAGTTGGAGAACTCAGAAAGCCCCATTGGATGCTATTCAATTATGCCAAAGAACTGCTGCTTTACATCTCCCACAGCCCCTCACTTAAAGGGGAATGGAAATCTCCTGTTCTCTTCAATGGCTACTTGGAAATATCAACAGAATTCTGTTGAGTCCCTTTCCACGGTCCTGCAACATGCTGATACTGACTGGCTGTCTGCAGTTTTCTTCCTGCTCTGTTTTGCTGCATGCTTTTTCCTGTCCCCAATTGTCTTCTGTGATTGATATATTTCCTCATAACTTCCCCGGCATCTTACAGGCTCTCAACCCATTTAGAAGAGGGAAACATCTAAGCTTTACACTGCAGTTCCACATCATTGTTGTGTATCACAGGTACAGTTTACTCGATCGCGCAACAGTCTGTGTATCCACTTTCTAGCTGTTCCCTGTCCGGCTCCAACACAGACCTGCTGCCTGTTCAGGAGACTTATCTGCAACAACAAAGATGTGCGTTTTTCATTAGGAGAGGGAAACCACAACATCTCTACAGATGGTCAGATTTCCTTGGGCACATGTACTGCCAGTTCGTCAGTGCCAGCACAAGAAGCCCAAATGCCACATGGAGGATCAAGCCCCGTGATGGAATTTACAATATATGTAAATGATTTTTGCTTTCAGTAGAGATGTGGTTTAGATGTGGCTCGATGCAGATTTGTTTGCCTTTTGGCAGAGGCTTTTCTTTCAGAAATGGTGCGAACTGGCATTGAATACTGTCCTCTTGATTCAGTAGCCTCATTTTCCTACCTCTTTGCATAGATCCAAGTGCCTGTGCACGATACGAGGCAATGGAGAATCAGGCCATATGTGCATAATCTAGTGATTTCCATGAATTTCCATGTGAGCACCTAATTTAAGTAATCATCAAATCCAACCTTGCTTATGGGAGCCAAGATGGAAAAGAGATGACACAATGCACATAAACAGTATAATATTTCGATTTACATGGGAGTAGAAATGTTCTTCACAGTGCATTTACAGGAGCTAGCTCCTGCAGCAGAATTGAAACACTGCCTTCCATGCTTCCAACCGGCTCTTTCGTTTATGACCCAAGGCTACATTCCCTCTCAGATCTGTGCATGGGAGTGATCTGGGAGGCTGATATTCCATTTTTATTTTATTTTCTCTAAGACGTGAAGTTTAAAGAGAAGAGAATTTATATACTTCATTTATACTTCTCTTTTATCCCCAGTAGAGCCTCTAACTGGCTTACAACATTCTCTGATTTTATCTTCACAACAACTCTGTGAGGTAGGTTAGACTAAGATGGTGTGACTGGCCAAGGTCACCCTGTGAGCTCCCATGGCAGAGTGGGGACTTGAAACTGTGTCTCCCAGATCCTGGTCCAACACTCTAGCCACCACCACACTATGAAGAAGAAGAGGAGGAGAGACTGAGGCCTGAGGGGGGGGGGGGGCTGATGGGAGGGCATGTTTTTTTGCAGCTATATTTTGGGATCTCCTTTCCAGAACCCCCTGCCACGTGCAAGTGGTGTCTCTTTCGGGGAAGTTCTTGTGACCCCCCCTTACTGTCAGCCCCTCCTGCTGCCCCCCACCCATGGCACCCCTGGGCCACCCAGCCCCCAGCTCCACCACGGCTGCTTCCTGGCTGCCTTTGCCCTGCCCGGAGGACTCCAGGGTGCCTGCCGTGCACCAAGCTTCCCTGACATATACTCCACTCTTCACTACCCGAAGGAGTCTTGGAGCAGCTTCCAATCTCCTTCCCTTCCGCTCCCTACAACAGACACCTTTTGAGGTAAGTGGAGCTGAGAGAGTTCTGAGAGAACTGTGACTAACCCAAGGTCACCCAGCTGTGGAGAAGTGGGGAATCAAACCTGGTTGTCCAGATTAGAGTCCACCACTCTTAACCACAGTACCATTTAGCAAATCCAGCAAGTATCATTGGCTGCACCACCTGCTTGGCTTTTTCAAGGGTTGATTTGAACCCAAGTCCCTCAGATCCTAGTCTGAAACTCTCGCCACCACCCCACACTAGCTTTTGTGGACTGACTGCTGTTCAACGGTACCAAGCAACTGAGTCACTGACTAAGTCATGCAAGTCATGGGTCATGCAAGTCATGGGGGAGCAAGATGCCTGGTGGCTGCTGCTGTGCCTGACCCTTTGAGGCCTTCCTCAAAGGCCAAATGGCCCTGAGAAAGGCCCTGCCCCCCTCCCTTTTAGTGACAGAAACCAAGGTTTGAAGGCTAGCAATACTGTTGTGGTTGTCTAGCAATGGCCACTGAGGGCGTGTTTCTTAAAGTTACAGGTGCCGCTTGTATTATTTTGGAGGGTTTCAACCTCCCACCCCCCCTCCCCTGGAAAACCTGGGGTGTTTTTCTGGTTTGCAGAAAGATCTGTCTTGTCTGTTCATGGCTCCAATCTCTAGATTTAAGTATCAACAGCTCCGGCCGCATTGAGAATTCTATATACTGAAATATATAATAGACACAGACACATGCACACACCTATGCATAGACCATGTGTGTTTATTTGAATATTCCTGGATAATGTTCTCGGCTGCAATTTATATTTGGGAAATGTGGTCCAAGCTGTATGTAACCTTTATGAATTAAACAGTGGGTGTGCATTCCGCAGACACAGAGAGATAAACATCGTAATTTTTAATTGCTCTCTAATTTGGTTAATAGGAGTACTGTACAATTTTATTCTGTGAAAAACATAACATGGGTATAAATATTAGTTCTAAGATTGGTGTTGAATGAAAATCAGTTTGACCACGCTGTGGAGATGCCCAGTATAGTACCCTGTCTGTCCAGAAGGCGAAATGGTATTAGTAAAAAAAACCCCCAACAACACCAAAAAACACCAAACCCGTTTCTGTCAACTTGATGTTTGATAGCGAGGAAAGACTACGGGCTGGTTCACGCATGTGTGTTCTTCACCTCACAGCTGCTTCCACAAAATGGTTATCTTAATATGCAAAACAGCCACTATAGATCAAGCTCCATGCGGTAGCATTCATTCATTCATTCACTATAGATCAAGCTCCACGTTGCATTCATTCACTGATCAGACATCAAGTGATGTGTGTGTATGTTTGGATTGGCCTGTAGTTTGCTTTTGAGTCGCTTGTCAGACATAATTATATATTAGTGGGCTGTTTATGTACTGGATTCTCCCCCCAAATAAAATTTTATTTTTATGTCTGTTAATTTATTTTTTATCTATGAGCATTTAAAGTTGCCTGCTAACTAATACTGAATATTTTTTTAAAAAAATCCTGGCAAGTTACCTTCCCTTCCCTTGTCCCTACATGACCAAAAAAGGTAAGGTTTATTTATTTAGAATAATTGCTGTGTGTGTGTGTTTTTATTCGCTCACAATTGATTTACCCAATTAGCTACTCAGTGCAGTCACAACTGGTCAGAGGGGGAATAAGATTCCCATTGGGCTGCGTGAGAACTCGTGTGCATGAAGCACTGCCAATAGCTCTGCACTATACTATATGAATATATGAAAAACTAACCCGACGAACAACCTTGGACTGTTCATAGGTAGCTCAACTGATTGGTGAAAAATCGACTCTTTATTTGCAACTGGCAAACAGACCATGAGCCAGACATTTTTGTTTGCTTAAAGTCAGGAAAAAAAATTCTGAGGCTGTTACAAATAGATACAAATTTATCAGTTAAAATGTAAAGATGCAATATGTGTGCACCATATGGTTGCTACTGAAGTTTATTTTATCGCAAATGCAGAATGGTGACTTCAAAACTGACCTACTGGGCAGCTTGAAAATAGAATTTGCTTATTTTTGCAAGGCTGCTATTTCTGGAAATCCTGTCTTCATTCCCCCCATGTATATCTACTTTCACAATATCTGTTAAGCATTTTGCAGAGCTTTTAAAATTAAGTACCAAGCACCAGAAGCTCTATGTAACTTTTTTTGTAAAATCCAAGATGGTGCCATGTCTTGCAGTTGTTTTTAAGTTAAAGATTTTCAAACTCTGTCCCAGGGGTTCTTTAGACACCTTTTAAAGGGGCTGCTCAGTGAAAAGATCCATAGTGGTGGACTTTTGGAAGAGTTCCCCTGAAAGACAATTATCCATCATCTAACTCAGGACTTTTCTGCATTTTCATTATCTGTGTGTTACTGTTGCTTTAGGGGAGGGGAGGGTTTCTGTTCTGAATGTGTTTTACTCCCTCTGGTGGTCAATTCAATATTGCATCGCTTGATGTCTGGCTTATCTCCCTGCAGATTTAAGCTCCAAGTTTTTATTCCAGACATAAAGTGATGTAACACAAGCAAGGAAACAGAGAATGTGAAAAACCCCTCAGTGTGGGGTTATTTACCCCTTATCTAGATCTTCCTCTTTAATGTTCAGAGTGGTGTGTGTGCACCTGGCTATGTACATTCTCAGCTCATGCACAGTGACCAGCTAGCTAAGTGTCCAGTTTAAAGTATGCACCTTAGAATGTACCCCACCATCCCCTTCAGTATCCAGGGGTTCCATAGGAGGCCCGTGCAGGGTTCTTGGCAGCAGATAAGACTATACAGAGAGGAGAATGTAGAACATCCTTGGTGCGTGTGCATTTCCCCCACAAATCTTTTCAAATTAGGCTCTTTGTACCAAGTGTAGAAACATAACACTTGATTAAATGGTGTGCTATCTGCTTTGCTATACCAGAATGGCACATATGCCAATACGCAGCAATTGCCCCTTATAATCTCTGGAGTCACTCGTATGCATTCAGAAACAACATACACCATGTTGTTTAAATTCTACGCTGAAGTCTCCCGGAAAGTTCCGTTCTTTAGTTAATGTTATATTGGTGGCTTTAAAGAAATGTTCCTTTCTGAGAGCTCTGCAATTATGTTGTGGAAACGATGCAGTTGTGTGTAGTTGTTCAATAGTTAACATGGGTATAAATAATACGGGGCATTTGAGCTTTGTAAAAGGAATTGTTGTTGAAGCTCTTGGAAGGCTTCCACAAGCAGGAGTTTTCTTTTATTTACCAGCATGTAAAAGCCACAGATAAAATGGAATATGTATGTGTGTGAGAGAGAGAAAGAAAGAGAGTGAAAGTCCAATTGCATTCAAGGCAGGAGTCCAGGGAGGTTAAATGTGGAAGTTATTGTAGGTGGTGGGGGGTTAATGAAGGACATTGTGACAGTTAGCAAAAGGGGTCAGATTGCCCAGAGATATGATACTTTAGGCCCGCTCTACCCACTGCAATAGAATAGACTGGTAGAAACTTGAAGTAGTAGGAGGGGCTGTACCACTTCAGACTGCAGGTATTGAGAGTCACATTCTAAAGTTCCCAATGTAAAAATTCCTGCAAGTAATAATCAGAGCATCGGGGAGCAAGGTCGAAATACAACCTGTTACATGCCGCGCTATTTTATTACTTGCAGAGGATTATTAAGATAAAGGACCCAGGGAAAGAGGAATCCCTTCTCTCCAGTGAAGTGGTACAATCCATTCTATCTCATTCTACCCACTCAACACTTCACCATCTCATGGCTGCCTCATTCTGCTACATGCCACGATCATGCCTTGTGCTGAGTCAGATCCTTGATCCATCTAGCCCACTATTGTCTGCTCTGGCTGTCAGTGGCTGTTCCATAGTCTCAGGGATGGTTTCTTCCACAGTGCTAACTGGGACTCTTTAGCTAGCAATGTCCTGCTTAGGTGACCGTTGGTGTTCCACGGTGGTCCAGCAAAAGCCATGGAAGTGCCTTTTTATGGCAATGAAAATACTATTCCAGGGTCAGGAGGCAATGACAGGTTCAACATAGGTAGTGTGTCTATCTCAATTCCCCTTTCTTACGCAATCTGTAATTTTGAAACAAAGCTAGGGTAAGCAGAGTAACACCCTGCTAAATCCACTCTCTAAGGCTAAAGACAGACTGGATTTCTGGCCCACTTCAGGTCCGCTGTGCAAGCGAATGAGGCGGGCCCGTTCACACAGCTGCAGCTGTCCGGTGGAGGCGTGCCGTCCTTACCTGGTCCTGTGGCGCTTCCCTCCTGCGGCAGCCGTACACCAGGAGGAATTGGTGGCTAGCTGCCTGGGCGCACATTCCTCCCACTTCCGGTGGGTGTGAACACTCATGGAAGCGCACAGCCGCACGCCACCGCCAGGAGCCACCCACAGTGTGCACACTGTGGGCCGCCTCCTCCCCAGAATGTTTGCATCGCACTGCACGCAGTGCGAATGGCAAGCTCCGTGATGCTTCGCCCCCAGCTTTCTCTGCCCCACTTTTATGGCGCAGCGCACCGCCAGTCTGTCCTCGGCATAAGTCAGTGACTTTAGAAGGGCATAACTCCATTTTGGATTGCACTTCTGGTTGCCTAGATCAAGGCAGGGTCCCCAACAATTTTCAGCTTGCAGGCACCTCTGGAATTCTCGCACAGGTTGGTGGGTACAAACTCAAAATGGCTGTCAAAGAAGGTGGAGCCAACAACAAAATGTCAGGAAGTGAGTTTGTGTGCAACTCTGATAGTAACTCTTCAAGATTTCAGGCAGAAGCTCTGCTTAATAGGATGCCTTTTAAAAGGAACATATATTTTTTAAAAAATATTGTCTTGGATATACACAGCTTACCTTCAGTCCCACAGTGAAGATCACTGGGTTTTAGTGGTAGCTGCTGCCAAAGCAATTATTAAAAAAAATTGCACAGCCAATCAGATCTCTAGTGGCCAATCAGAAACCTTGTTGGGAAAAAGCCCCACCCATTCTCTAAAAAACATTTGGTGGGCACCAGTGAAGGTGTTAATAAATGCCATGGTACCCACAGGCTCCGTGTTGGGGACCTCTGGCCAAGATTGTGATTTCTCTCTCAAAGGAATGTTTTCTGCATTGACTTGTCTGCCAAGAAATATCTCAGTGTGTGCCTGGGAGCCTTGTCTAGCATAGAAGATTCTGTTCTGTATTCTACGGCTATGTTCTCATCTCTATGATGGGATGGGCCCACTCTGACCTACAGGCTCTATTCCACCCTACCCTCCAAGGTTCCCAATGCCTAGAGAGGTTTTTCTCTCTGTCTGGTAATGCACCACCATCATCTGACCTTTGCAGGAGTTGCCCACTGGGAGGGTCAGAACTCCCAGCTTCCCTTCCAAGTTCTGAGGCCTTGCCAGGTCACCACAGGGACAGTTTACTGCCTTGTGCACACCTGGAAGAATAGATGCTTGCCAGCTGCCTGCCTCCCCTCTGCTGCTCCTTTTAAACTAGTGTGTCCAAGATAATGGAGGTCTGTGTGGTACAGAGAACCACTACCAGCATCCAAAGATATAAAGCATTTATTAAAAGAAAAATATTTTCCTGAAGTTTTTTCTGAAGTCTCCAGGAATTTTCTTCCTGAAGTCTCTCAAGTATTTAATTTCTCCAAATCTCTGTTCCCTGCTTGGGGAAGGAGGAGAGCTTGACCCAGCCATTATCTCTCCAGCTAGGCATCCCTCCTTCTTTAGTGGGCCTCCCCTCAGTGGGTCAGAACTGCATACCAGAGATGGCATCTGTAAGGTTTTAATTTTAATGGCAACTGCACCGGATGAAGGTTATTGAGGTATTTTACTAGTGTTTTAATTGTGTTAATTTTTGTATGTAGTAATTTTATTAAATTTGATGTAACCCGCCCTGAGCCTGCCATGCAGGGAGGGTGGGATAGAAGTCAAAATAAATAAGTAAATAAATCCATCAGCACTTGTATGAAGGTGAGCTGAGGTATGTCTGGAAAGCAATTGCACTGACCTCCCCACCTTCCTGCCTGTTCTCTGCTCAGGGGGTGGGGGGGTGGGATTTAAAACTCAGAGTGAAGGTTTTGTTCATTTCAAACCTCCAGTGAAAAAAAATGCATTTCCTCACACCCTCCCTGCACGAACAAAAGAAGTGAACTCTAGAGTGCACCCAACATTCCTCAGTGGCTGAATATTGTAGGACTAGTTCCATAATGGTTAAGGCAAACTGTATTTTAGGAAAGTCTGCTTATTATTGCTGATCTTCGCACTGGCAACCCCCTAATCTGGGTTTAAATGGATAACATGAAGTTGAAACCACAAATCCTTTTTGCATACTCTATCACAAATATTCCTAATGGCCAGATTTTTTTTTCTAAAGAAAAATTCTTTTTGGTTTTTGCTAGGGTTGCCAGGTCCTTACCGGGTTCTGGCGTGGGGTTTCTCCTCTTCTCCCAGGACTCTAGTGTTTGAGAAAAAAACTATGGTAACCATAGAATTTTTTCTCAAATGATAGAGCACACACTCTCCCCCCGGCAACATGCTCTGGGTGACGTCATCGCACTGAGCTCGTTGGCGTGAATAGGGCTGCTCAGGGGCAGGAGTCCCCCTCTGGCCAGCTTCGCGATACCAGATTGGGGCCCCCAAAAGCAGATAAACCCTTGCCCCCATCCGGGGGATGGCGACCCTAGCTTTTGCTCTTTCCTCCAAATGCACCAAAGATATTGGACTCCTCACCTGTATTACTAATTGCTGCTGGAGTCTTCCCTTTGGCTCCACTTTAGAACCTGCTGCGGGTGCTGACCTATGGCTCTGCCCAGGAACCAGAACTTTAGATTTGGCAGCCATAATTATGATTCTGCTGCAATTCAGACATGATACATTTCTAGGACTTTCTAACCCACCTTAAATCAATATCAACTCCCTCAGTAAGTATTAGAATTGAATTGTTCCTGACAGTGTGTAGGAAGAACGGAAAAGTCGGAGATGTTTCTTCCATGGTATAACTCATCTGTAGATCCAGCTAGTTGGCAGATCAGTCTAATGTCCGTCTGTTTAGTATCAGCTTTGGTTGTCTCAGACCAAAACAGAGTGTTGTATAGGATAAAGCAGGGCATCAAAAGCTGCCCCTGGGGAGAAATAATTTCACCTTCAGGGCAGGAGATACTCTGGTCATTCAGAATAGAGGAATTTACATGACAATCCCGTGTTGCAGAGAACATAGCTGTCTGATTCTGCTAATTGTAATTTTTGTGATGGGTTACTGAGATTGAAGTAGTTGTACAGTATATATGTTGAAGCTGGACTGCCTAGAAGGGGGCCCTGGACACCCTGTGGCTTCATGGGACTCAGCAAGTAATGTGGTTTAGTAAGTTTTGGCTTAGGTCTGGATAGGGTTGCCACCAGGGGGCTCCAAACTCCTCTCTGGGATTACCTGGAGGTTATGTCATCGTGGTAGGCACATTGTGGTGGTGGTGGTAGGGGAACGACACTGTAGCATTCGGCAAAAAACTCTGTGGTCACAATATCTAGTAGCTAGGCACTGGAACTGAAGATATTGGAATACGTAACATCTTTCCATTCAAAGTTCCAAAGTATTGATGTTTAGTCTTCTGTAGATAAAGGTAAAGGTTTCCCTTGCTCGGAAGCCAGTCGAGTACAACTCTAGGGATGCAGTGCTCATCTCTGTTTCCAAGCCGAAGAGCCAGTGCTGTCCAAAGATGTTTCCATGGTCATGTGGCCGGCATGACTAGATCCCGAGGTGCATGAAATGCTGTTTACTGCCCACCCACCCACCCACCCTTCCACAATTTAGAAAAAAAATTGCATCCCTATTGGAGGAAAAGTCACACCATGAGAATTAAGACAAAGTGGTTCAGATGAAAACACAGCAGGCGAAAACACAGCAAGGGTGTTGCACTCTGGCTTCTGGCATGGAAGGAGAAATCACTTTCTCTTTTCGCCACCAGCGGTGATCCTCTTTATTCTCCCCATTCTCAATAAGTTTTAAGGGGATCTTGTTACCGCTCTGTCCTGTTGTCAAAATGGAACTGTGCTGGTGTCCGAAGGGTAAAAACAAGAGTTGGCCTCAAAGCTGAAGATTCTTCCAGGGAGGATTTTTCCCTCCTACCAACTGTTGTCTCTCCATGAATGGCAACTGTTTCTGACACTGGAAGAGCTAGATTTGACTCCAGCAGCACCTTGGAGACCAATACGGTTTTCAAGGTATAAGCTTTCAAGAGTCAAAAGCTCCCCTTCATCTTTCAAAAGTCAAAAGGTCCCTTCCTCAATTGACTGCTGAAAGCTTATCTATATATCTAATTCCCAAGGTGCCCCCTGTGTGTGGATATCTAAATCCATGTGGGGGGGCACCTGGGGGGGCAGGGAGATTTGCCCGTGTGCAGAAAAATCTTAAACTTAAGAAAAATCTTAAAAATCTTAAAACTTTTTAAAAAAAACTTTCGGGGGATATTTAAATCCCCCCCCCCAAAGTTAAAGAGTGTTCCCTGCACATGTGCAGGGAATACTCTGGGAACTCTCTAGCGGCTGAGAGCCGCTGGGGCTGAGCGGGGGTGAAATCGCTGGCCTGGCGGCCTTCAGCCACGAGGGCCTTGTAGCTGGGGGGGGGGATTGCTGCACCCGGAAGCCTGTCCGGCCTGGGTCCTGGACCTCTCCAGCCCTCCCCGGGGGCAGGAGTGGCAGGGCTCCTGCACACCCTTCTGAGGAGCCAGCTGAGCTACTGCCCCAGAACTCCCAAGAGCCATGCAGGAGGCAAGCTGCAGCACCTGAGCTCGAAAGACAATGGCCGGGGGTGGGAGGTAGGAACCCCTCAGCCAGCCCACCTCATCCTTTGCACCCCACCCGCTTGGCCTCTCTGTTGGGACAGTGGGTATCCCCACCCGCCTTTCAGGGAGGGTGCCGCAGTGGTCCAGAGGTGGGGAAGGGGCTGAGTGAAGCGAATGGTTCTAGGAAATGGTGGGAGAAGAGCTGGTGGGGACGAGTTTGCTGCCCAGTTCTGGGTGAGCTTGTATCCCCAAAATCTTGTTTGTCTCTAAGGTGCTACTGGGTTTGACTTTGGCTGCTCCACTGCAGACCAACACAGTTACCCTCTGAAACAGATTGTGGAAGGACTTATGGGGCCCAGTCTGATGAATTTGCTTCTGTGTGGCTTTACCTGTATTTTTCCATTGGTACTAACTGTGCTGGAGATTTTACTCAACCCAGGTTCAGATGGTGGTATTGGGAGAGGTGTGGGGCCTTAGGGTATGTTTGTATATGTGTGCCTCCTTTGTCCCGGGAGCTGAGAACCGTTCAGGGAAAAGTTTGCCTCCTAAGGGAATCATTGGTTAGTGTTCTGGATACACTTAAAGGGGTTCTAAGGAGCCATTTTATAGACAATGCTGCTTGTTCTTTTTAACCAGCCATTATGCATAATGCCTGGAGCACAGGACCATTGGTGACCAATATTATCACTTTACATGATTTCTTCTTTCTCTTTTAAGGGCAGCAAAGACTTTTTTGAATTGATCCTGTTCTAGTCACTGAGAAGTGAAATGCACTCATTCTGTTTGTTAGGCAAAGAAACTGTGCATTAATGAAACTTGGCTGAAACATTGGCTGCGTTCAGACTGGCAGTTTGGCCCGATATAGGCACTATTCACAAATGGATTAAATGGGCCCGGTCACACAGCCACAGCTGTCAACTGTTCCCCAGTGGTACTCACCCCGTTGTATGACGAGTTAGAACCGGAGTAAATAGCCACCACATAACATGTGGTGCTTTTGGTTGCCAGCGCATTCATCATGTGTGGCCGGATGTCTGAACACGGGGGAGGACAAACAGAATGGATTGGTGGTCTGAACCTGAAGATCCATCCTCGCCACTAGGATGGTTTTTTCTGCCACTTTTGTCTATGTGCACACATGTGCAGAGGTGCATGAGAGCATATGGGCACGAGAGCATATGTGCACACATGCACACCCATGTGCGTGCATGAGCATAGATGTGCATGCGTGCATTTTAAAAATGACTGGGCAGCATTCTCCATGGCTGAGCTACTGCAGAAACGTGGATGTGTTACCATGAGACGTCCACATGTGTAACCCGCAGCAGGGTGTGCTATCTGAATTATATGCCCCACAACACTTTAAACTGGTACAATTAGAGGCAGCGCCATATCGCACCTAGCTGCCAGTCTGACCACAGTCATTGTGTTACACCCTGAGAGGATTTAATAGCAAGTTCTTATGGAGTTTCCTATACTAGCTAACCAGGGCTCCCCAACCTTTTTGAGCCTGCAAGAACATTTGGAGTTCTGACACAGCATGGTGAGCGCAGCAGCAAAATGGCTGCCACAGGAGGCAGAGCCGGCCACAAAATGACTACCACAGCTTAACTTCAGTAACACAGAGTAGATCTTTGTGCTGGGGTGGCAGCTGCTGCGAGTGCAACATTAAAAAAAAATCTGCACAGCCAATCAATTCTCCAATGGTCAATCAAAAGCCTTGGTGGGCGAAAGCCCCACCTGGCTCCACCCACTCCCTAAAACGAGTCAGTGGTCACCAAGGGCGTAGACTTTCTCAATCCCCGGGGGGGGCGGGGGCTGTTTTTCGTGCGCGCGCGCAAAGCGCGCGCGCACACTCGGGACCATGTCCCGCTGCTCTACCCCCTGCCCCAGGGAGCCGCCGCCGCCGCTTCCCTCCCCCGGGCCGTGCCCGCCCGCCGCACTCCCCGCCCCCCTCCCTCCCCCCCGCTCACCTTGGGCGCCGGCGGGGGAGGATCGCTGCTGCTGCAGCCGGGGGCCGGCGCGTCGCCCTTGCGGGCCCCCGGCTCCCACTCCGCCTCGCGTTTCCCGGGGGGGCTCAGCCACCCCCGGCAAAATGAACATCCGCCGGTGGCCAGTCAGCCGGCCATCGCCGCCTCTCTCTCCCCCCCACCCCGCCCCAGGGAGGCAGGAGGGCAGGCCGGGGGTGGGGGGGAAGGAGAGGCGGCGACGGCCGGCTGACTGGCCACCGGCGGGTGTTCATTTTGCCGGGGGTGGCTGAGCCCCCCCCGGGAAATTTCGGGGGAGGCTCGAGCCCTCGAGCCCCCCCGTAGTTGACGCCCATGGTGGTCACCAGAAGATATGTCCGTGGGCCCCTTGTTAGGGACTCCGGGCTAAACTCTCTTTGATGGTGCACTTTTGGGTCTTTCTGAGCTGGACTTCTGCAGGCTACTACAGAAACTGCAATGAAGCCCATCGCTCTTAAGATGACGGTCAATTATATGACCATTGTGTAGACATAAAACTGCCAGAAACGTTGTAAGTGTTTTATTTGTTTTGTTTTCTCTCTCTAGGCTGTGGAAACCAACCTGGCATCAAAGGATAGTCACTGGGTATATGTGAATGAGGTAAGAGAATGATGGGCTGTAAACTGGACTTCTGCTGGTCCCTTTTTCCTCTCCCTCCCCCATCATTTTGCTGCAATTTGACAATGACAACTAGCATCCGCTTTGCCCCGAGACTGAAAGGCACCCCCCCCCGAGAATTTCAAGCTGATGTGGTAGAACCATTATTTCCCATGGTGCTGTGCCCTTTTCGTTTCTCTTACTGTTGTCTGGTTTTGTTGGGGTGTTTTGTTTTGTTTTTTGGTTCCCAGTTTTGTTGTACTGTGTGGGAGTGTTGGTAGGGCCAGGGCATACCTGTTAGCAGTCACATGGATTGTGTGTGTGTGTGTGTGGGGGGGTTACTACGTTCTCTGAAGAGGTGGTGAATTACCGCTTGCTCAGATGGAGGGTTGTCAACTCCAGATTTAAAAATTATGGAAATTTTGTGGGTGGAGCCTAGGGAGGGCAGGGTTTGAGGAGGGGAGGAGCCTCAATGAGGCATAATGCATTAGAATCCATCCTCTGAAGCAGCTGTTTTTTTAAAAAATATTATTATTTTATTTATTAGATGTATACCCCACCCTCCCCGCCGAGGCAGGCTCATTATCTTTGTAATTATCTTTGTAGCCTCTGATGATTTGGGGGAACCAGGTTAGTTTTGAGATATAAGCCTTCCCCTAAGCAAACGTAAAGCCTTCGGGTTTGCTGTCAGGAGGTAAGTTCTGTAGTGAACAGCAACCCTGAGGTGGGAGTTGTATGCAAATAAACACAGGAGAACCCTGGCTGAGGCACATAAATTTGAGCTAGTGATGGCTTCAGAGTGTGGTTTGAATTCTCCTTAATGCTTGCAGGTATGAAGAGTAGCCCCATAGGCTGGATTCTGTCATGTACGCAGGATTCCACCCACACCAAACCTCCCTTTCCAAGAGTCAGACTAAACTGGTCAGGGGTCTGCTCATCGCCAGAGCCAGGCCTCACTCTGCCACCCTACCAGACAGAGGCACCCTATACTGTCTGCTCTCTTGTTGAGGCAGACCCTAAACTGTCACTGTGCTCTCCCTGAAGCAGACCTGGACTAAGACCACTCCTGTGCTTCTCTCCAAAAATCCCCCCCCCCCGAAAGGTGATTGGATGCTGGAGCAGCATGCCCATAGGCTCAGGGATAAAACAGCCGAATGGCTATATTCCCTTTCAGGGGCAGGACTTCCTCCTGTCCATCAGGCAAGTTTTGAAAGCTTTCCTGTTACCATAGAATAAAGAGGTTCACGTGTTTGAGAACCAGTTTGGTGTAGTGGTTAAGTGCATGGACTCTAATCTGGGAGAACTGGGTTTGATTCCCCACGCCTCCACTTGCAGCTGCTGGATGACCTTGGGCAAGCCATAGTTCTGTCACAGCTGTTCTCTCAAGGACAGTTCTCAAAAGAGCTCCCTCAGCCCCACCTACCTCACAGGGTGTCTGTTGTGGGGAGGGGAAGGGAAAGGAGTTTGTAAGCTGCTCTGAGACTCCAAGTGAAGGGCAGGGTATAAACCCAATCCCTCCTCCTCTGCTGCCTTCTTCTTCTTTCACTTGTGCATGGCAAAGGACCTTTTTGTCATTGTATATGCAGCTATACTTGGGTATAATACTTAGGAAGGAAGAAGAGCAGGTTCTAAAATTCAGGTTCAGGTTTATTGGCTGCACAAGATAAGAAACAGTGGGGCCCGGAAAAAAAAATTGTTGGCAATCAAAAACGACCCATATATTTTGATGAAGGAGACTTGAGCGCCCACTGGTTTGGTTCATGACCCATTTGCTGGTTGCAGATGGAGCTGTTTTTTTCAGTGACTGGTTTGACTTTGTTGACCTGTTTGTGGCTGTTCGACACATTTCTTCACTGTATTCCTTTCTAACAGGACAGTATGGCACAACTGGCTTTGTCTGCAACCATGGGCACTGTGTCCCCTGCTGTGCTACTGGAGGACTTTTTAAAAGAGTGACAGTTTCAATTTCAGAAGTATGCGCTAGCAGAGAGCCAGCATGGTTAGGAATGACAGGCTCTAATCTGGAGTATGGTGTTTGATTCCCCACTCCTCCACATGAAGCCTGCTGGGTAACCTTGGGCCAGTCTCAGTTCTCTCAGAACTCTCTCAGCCCCACCTACCTCACAAGGTACCTGTTGTGGGGAAAGGGAAGGTGATTGTAAGCTGCTTTGAGACTCCTTAAGGAAGAGGAAAGTGGGATATAAAAACCAACTCTTCTTCATCCTAGCAATCTTTTTGCCATAATCTCTGAATTTCCAGCTCTCATATTTAAAAGTAGGTGCTAGCCCTTATTCTTTCCTATAAGGGGAAATATGACCATCTTTTCTCATATGACTCAGCAGTGAAAAAGGGTATACTGTTTAAAAATGAAAGCTGGGAATTCCGAGATTAGGGGAATAGATCATTATGGCATTAATTTACAATAGCTATTACTGATTTAAAACAAAACAAAACAAAAGCCTTTTGTGGCATGGTAGGGGGAAATGTAGTGAAGACTGTGGCTCAGTTTCTGGATGCAGCCATTGATGCAAGATAAGGACAGTCAAACAGAGCAGGTGATCAGCCTGCATCTGATAATCACATTCAAAGGCAGTAAGTTTGACATTGAACTCATTTGAAATACAATTTGCAGCACCCCACATTTTGATGTATAGTAACCAATGTTCCCTCTAAACTGTGAAGTCTTGTGAGCAAAAATTCTACTTTGTGAGCTGCTGGCAGTAAAGTTGTGAGCGAGCGATTTGGCTGCTGCATAAATTAGTTTGCTCTGGAGCCATTCTTCCTGAGCTGAGACAAAAACGTGTGAGCTGGAGGCTAAAAAACTGTGAGCTAGCTCACACTAACTCTGCTTAGAGGGAAAATAGTAACCCATCTACTTGGAGCCAGCTCAGATCCTGAAAATGTGTTACAAAAATAATAGACACTGGACACCCTACATGTGTGGACAGATACAGAGTGTTCCAAAAATTCTTAATGAATGGAAAGATGATAGGGAAACACTATATATGGAAACCCAAGGAAGGTAACTGTATAGGCAAGGTAGAGCCCCTAGAGAGAAAAGAATGGCTAGGCACTATTTAAGAGAATGCAGAGAGAGTTCACAACTTTTAGAGCCAAAAGGGTTAAAGATACTTAATAGGAAATAAACAAAGCCTTTAGATTCATAGGTTCTAATTGAGGCTGATAAGGAGAGAGGTGAAAACAACCTCATTAAGAGTGGTTAACTTCAAGGATAGAATTTAGCCAGAGGCACTGCAAGGACCTTTAAGGTTGTAGATATGCAAATATCTTTAGCAAAGGCAGATTATTGACAATTTACGCTAGGCAGTGAAATGGAAAAGAAGGTTCTGGCTGAGAAAAGGGATTATTAATGAGAGAGAGAGAGAGATTTTGTAGGAAGTGGCTAGACAAAGGACATAGGGTAAAAAGAGTTTCCGGTTATTGCATTTATTACTTATTTTTTATATATTTTTTGTGTTATTTATAGTCTGCCTTTCCCACTGAGACTTAAGGAGGAGTACACAGAATAAGTCAATGCAATCAACAGAGTGGAACATTCAGTGGGCAATGCAATAGATTTGGAAACCAGCCAGTAGTGGAGCACCGCATAAGTTAAACGTGACACGATGAACAAAAACAGAAATGACATAGTAGGAACCTACTTAGTAGGAACCTACTACTTGTGGTGGCTCAAGTGGTTAAGACGCTGAACTGCAGACCGGAAGTTCAGTAGTTCAGCAGTTTGAGACCCGAGTGCGGCGTGATGGAGTGAGCTCCCACCTCTGGTCCCTGCTCCTGCCAACCTAGCAGTTCAAAAGCAAGTAGATAAACAGGTACCGCTTCGGTGGGAAGGTAACAGCATTCCGTGCACCTCAGCATTTAGTCATGCCAGCCATATGACCATGGAAATGGTCTTCGGCTTGGAAACGGAGATAAGCACCGCATCCCTAGAGTCAGATTCAACTGGCTTTCGAGCAAGGGAAACCTTTACCTTTACCTTACTTACAGCAACAGATATTATGAACTATACACCATAGTATAGTCTACAGTCCATAACCCTAACAGTCCATAACTGTATAGTCTATAGGCCTTAACCCATAGTGTAATCTAATGTCCATAGCTTCTTTCTGAACCATATTGTTTCAGTCCAGGGATATTCTCTCTGTAAAAAGCCCTCTCAAATAAGTCAATTTTGCGTAGACGGTGGTAGCCTTCCTGACCTCATCAGACAGACCATTCCGTAAGGTGAGGGGCCACAACGGAAAACAAATGTGTACAAGAAGTTGTTGATTTTTCCCGTTTGCAGGGTGGCACCCACAGAAAGGTCCTGCTCACATGAGCAAAGCTGTTGTGGCAAAGTGTAAAGGGAGAGGAGGTCCCATACATATGAAGGGCCAAGGCCATGAGGGGTTTTGTATGTGATAGCCAGAACTTTAAACTGAGCCCAATAACCAATAGGCAACCAATGGAATGACTACAGAATGGGAGTCTTATGCATGCTTTGGCTAGCTAGCCATAATAACCAAGCAGCAGCATTCTGTAGCGCCTGGAGTCTTTGAACTGACTTTCAAGGGGGACCTACGTAGAGTGTGTTACACTAGTCTAGCCTTGATGTGACTGTGGCACGAATCCAGGAGGCCAGATTGTCTGTATCAAGGTAGGGGGCCATCTGGCATGCTAGGCTGGTTGGAAGAAGACCTTTTTTTTGGGGGGGGGGGGCAGCTACATTAATTGATTGCTCCAACAGGAATGTTGGTGTATAACCCCTAGGCTCCTAACTGAGTCAGCAAGTGTCAGTGGACCCCATCGAAAGTGGGATGCATAATGTCCTTAAAGACTTTTGACTTCCCAAGCAGTATTACCTCTGTCTTGCCAGGATTTAGTTTCAATTTATTCATTCTAAGCTGGTTAACCACAGCAGTCAGGCAGCATTTCAGGACCTCAACTGCATTGCCAGAAGGTTTGAATAAGGATATATATCTCTCTGAGTGCTGCTTGCATATTAATGATAGCCAGCCGACAAATTATGAATTATTTGGCCTATGGGTTTTACACAGAGATTGAAGAGCATGGGGGATAGGACTACAACCTGTGGAACACCACAGGATAGGTCCCACACTGATGTTAACTGGTCTCCAATGGGAATTATTTGAGTTCTGTCAACGTGGAATGATTTGGACCAATCCAACCCATAACTCCTTCTGCTTCCAAGTGCCTCAATAAGATGCAACGGTTCACTCTATCAAAGGCAGTAGATAAATCCAGTAGGAACAAGAAAGAGGCCTGGCCTTTGTCGACATTCAGTCAGAGGTCATCAGCCAAAGCCAGCAGGGCTGTCCCTGTCCTATAACAGGGTCTGAAACCAGACCAAAAAGGGTGCCGAACAGAAGAATTATCCAGGAAGACCTGGATTTGGTCTGCTACTGCTCTCTGAATTGCTTTGCTCCAAAATGGCAGATTAGAGACAGGGCAATAATTGGCTTCATCATTTTTTTTTTCTTTAAGAGTGTGTGTGTGTGTGTGTGTGTGTGTGTGTGTGAGAGAGAGAGAGAGAGAGAGAGAGAATGTATAAGCTCTTCTTCGAGCGACCAAGGGAATGTGCCTTAGTTAGTGATTGATTTATAATGGCTACTAAGGACTCACTGATGTGATCGTTACATGATTTTAAAAGCTAGGTTGGCTGAAGATTCAGAACTCAAGTAATGGCCTTCATGGATCCAAGAGCTTGTCACCATCCATCATGGAAACCGGGTCATAGAACAGGCAGTGCATTGGGCACTTTTTCTTGGGGGACCAATGCTACAATCGACATCGAGATTGGAGCCTATGGATATTTTATCAGCAAAACAACAACAAAAACCTTTGCAAAAGTATCACAACCAATTGTCTGTTCATGAGACAATGACAACTCAACTTTAGGAGCCAGCAGGTGCCATGCTGCCTTGAACAACTGGGTAGGTCATGAGCCAGCTGATGCAATAGTAGCAGAGAAGGAACATTTCTTTGCCACTGCCATTGTCGTTTCATAGGTCTTATAGTCATCTGTCAGATTCAATACAGGTTCTCCACCAGTGTTGTTCTAGCTATCTCCCAGCCCTGTTCAGATACCACAGCTTGTGATAAACCAGGGGATGGGTTTTGTCCCAAGGGTGGGAGAGATCAGTGAGGGGCAACTTTGTTGATGGCTTCAAGGAGCTTCATGTTCCACACTTCCACTACAGCTTCAACAGAGCTAGTGTTTTAGAGTCCTAAAATCCCCCAGAGCATTCTGTATCCACTCCAAAACTACCTCTAGGCACCAGTTCAGGGTTTCTGCAGCCCCCCCTGACACCTGCTGGAGCTGCAAAACAGAGCTGAGTATCATCCACATACTGGTGACAACCCAGCCCCAAACCGAGATATTGAAAAGCGTAGAGGATGAAATGGAGCTTTGCAGGAACCCAAAGGCCAGTGGCTAAGCAGCAGTCTCTCAGCATTGTCTTTTGAAACCTGACCTCCAGGTAGGGCTGGAACCACCACAAATCAGTGCCTACCAGTTCCAGCCTGGATCGACAGTCTAGAAGGACACCATGATTGATGGTATTGAAAGCCACTGAGAGGTCCAGGAAAATCAACAAAGTTTGACCCCCTCTGTCTATCTCTCACTGAAAGGGAGATGGAAATCTTTCAGAAGATAGAGGTCTTATTTTATTGGTCAGGTGAGAAGCTGGGCTCTTTGTGTTATCAAGGAGATATTGGGAGTACCTGCATGACCCCAGCATCTCAATTTTCACCTCTTGATGCCCTCTGTCAAGGTTGTCTCTTCCCCTTGACCCTCTTCAGAAGTATATAGAAGCAGAAGTGGGAGTGGAAATCCTCCCTGCACCCCATCACATGAGTTACTGCTGGTTGTATATCCATGTGCTGGGTGGAAGACTATTTTGAATTTCTCATGAATCACATACTTGTTGTCCAAGAATGAATTTTCTTTCTAGAATAAACATATTTTCATAGAAATCAAAATTTTTGAAAATTCAGCCCAGCTTTGAACTTGGCGCGCCATTAGCAATGCTTCCTTGAGCATATCACCTGTTGTTCTCCAACCTGAATACTGCCGGAATGCCAACTGTACAGTTCCGTTTCTAGCCTTCGACTGGCATCGTAGCACGACAAAAATCAAAATAAAGTTCTGACTACATACCATGAATCCCAAAGCTGGTCACTTTATTCTTTCTCAAGCTGACCTGCTCCACTGGAGCCTTACTCTGCAGAAACCACCACCATGTAGACACATACCTCTGGCGTTCTTTAGAGTTGCAGTCTGTTACCATTGACAACAGGGGAAGTACCGAGCTTTGATGTGCAGCCATTGTGCACTCTCGGCTTTTGAAATGTGTGTACATTACAGAAAATCAGCTGTGTGCCAGGGCTATTTTTGGGCAGGAACGCACCGGAACAGAGTTCCGGCTGGCTTCTGAGTTGGCCACGCCTATAGCCAAAACCTCTGTGCATGTGTGGCTACAGAGCACGCTGCCCTCCCCATGTTACATACAAGAGGGAAAAGTTAAAATGCTGTCTTTCCCCTCTGGGAAGCCCCTCTGGATTTCCTTGTCGGGGGGGGGGGGAGAGGCAAGCTTCCATGCCTGCCCTGTGCTTTCCCAGCCCCCCCACCTTATATGCAAATGAGCTGCATTGTCAGGAGTATGGCCTAATATGCTAATGCGTTTCTGCTGTTGGGTGTGGCCAATTATGCTAATGAGTTCCTGCTGGGCTTTTTCTACCAAAAAAGTCTTGGCTGTGTCCATCTAATACATTATAATCTCTGTTGCAGAATTGGGCTGATTACACAACTGCTATCCAGTTCTGCATATAACAAATACATACACTGTGTTTATACGTACTAAATCCTATTTAAAGGACAATCTACCTGTATTTATATTGCATGGAACATTATTTTTAAAACAAGAAATCCCTACACTGTATTTACAAAAGCCCACAGTTCAAGTCTGCATGCTGAGAAATGGCACCCAATACAAGCAAAGGTAAAATATCCTGCATGCTCATTTATAAATCTTGGGCCACTTAGGAGAAGCAGTACTCTTATATACATTTGTATATCTTAATAATTGTGTGTTCTTTATGTGCTTAACGCTGATAAAATATTTAAAGGGCTGTGTATCTATTATTTTGCATTAATGCATTATATAGGGAACATCAAGTTTAACTACAGACTTCTTTTGTTCATCTTCTCTCTCTCTCCATGGCTACTCACTAATCATTTGGAGGAAGGCAGCTGTACATGTTAACAGTGACTATAAATTGCTTTTGTCTGGTTAGTTGTAATGCACTGAAATTAAAAGGGGGAGGGATGTGTAAAATCGCTACTTCCAAAAAGCTGTTATGAATCTTCTACGTTCCTTGCAGTGTTTATGGAACTTGTTCTTTTTTTTTCCTTTTCTTTTCTTGCTGTAATGGCTTAGTACAAAACGACCAGCAAAAAACAAAAACAAAACCCAAAAAACCTCACAGAGGAAATCTGTATTTATGTTCACATAAACACAGTGCTCTGTACATTCTCTGCAGCTTTCATTGAGAGGTGTTGTTGATTGAGGAGTTGGGATTCACTGTCTCGAGCTAAAGATCTGTGAGTTTCCGTGTGTGTGTGTGTAATGTCTGGCAGATGCAAAAGAAGAAAACATATTCCGAAATATCAAGATTACATTTTTCATGTTACTTAATAGGGATCCTGTTGACTGACAGAATATAGATTGGGGAGGCATATGCAAAATGCAATTCTGAACTATTCATCAGCAGGTTCACAAGACAATAACAAATTAAAATCTCTGTATAACATGGTGAAGTTCCTGGAAACTTGACAGCAGGCAGAAAGTGCAAATAGTACATCAGTCGTGTCCTGTGATTACGATCCATGAACAAACTTCTGTTGACCCCGTAAAATTCAATTGAGTTAGCACAGACAATGATAATACTTCTCAAATTCATGAAATCCTAGTGCCAGACTCAGTGAGCGAAAGCAAATATCTTATTTATTTATTTTGAAGCTCTTATGCTGTCTGTTTACAGAGCGATGGTGTGGGTGGGTTATCCTGTTGAGCTCCTATATGGATCAGGAGGAATTAATAATGTAAATCCTTCTGTCCTACATCCATGGGAGGATAAAGTCCTTCAGGTCTGATTCTAATTTGAGATTCTCTGACATGAGTCTGTGCGGCTTCTGTTGCATTCGCGCTCTTAGCGGTGCATGTCACCCTCAATGCACAGCTAGCAGTATTTTCTCTTGTCGTTGGAAACTGTGCCCACTGGCATGTATCGTGTGGTTGTGATTGCCTAGGGGATACCTGTGGTGTCCAGACTGAAGCAGAAATCTGCCTCCACCATGTAAGGCATTATACGCATCTAACACAAATGTTATAGTTGGGGGAAGCCTGCCCGAGAAATGTTGCTAGTCTTAGTTTCCCTCGGAATTCTTCAGATGGCTTGCCTGAGGAAAGAACTCTAAATTTGCTTCAGATTTCACTTTAGGCCAAATTTTGGTGGCAGGTCCAGTTAGATTTAATGTAGTTTTCTGTAAGGAATCGGCCAGTTTCAATCTGAGTCATGCCTGAGTCGTCTGCATTTGAGAACTGATGATCAGGAGGCAAATCACTGAGGGACTTAAAGTTAGGGGCAATGTTTGCTTGAATGAACAAAGGAGGGGGGGATATAAAAATGGAGACAGAATATATCACTTGCTTTTCCCACCAGGCTTTGAGGACAGCAAGAAAGGGAGGGAAAGCAGATATTTCTCAGTCAGTACCAGTGTGTTAGGGTTCCTGACCAACCCAACCTGCTGTGAATACAAATGTCAGCATGAAGTTTGAGTAACAAGCGAGATCTCACAGGAGGACCTTGGCTGGGTCAAAAAGGAGCCCACAGAAACCCAGAAACAAGAGTGGACTCAAAGCTTGATCACAAGTACCCACCTCGAGGGTGGCCAGAGCAGGAATGCAGAAGAGGAGGCAGATGGAGAAACAGAAGCCAGATCCATGCACGGGGAGAAGGCAGGCAGCTGGGCAAGGGTAGAAGGTAAATGTTGCCTAGGCCACAATTCAGGGCGGACTGAGAAACACTTAGGGTCGCCAGCTCTATGTTCAGAAATTCCTGGAGTTTTGGGGGTGGAGCCTAGGAAGGTGGGCTTTGGAGAGGGGTGGTAGGTCGGCAGGGTATGATGCCATCGAGGTCACCCTCCAAAGCAGCCATTTTCCCCCAGGAGAACTGATCTCTGTACTCTGGAAATCAGTTGTAATTCTGGGAGATCCCCAAGCCCCACCTGGCGTAGCAACCCTTAGGACACTTCTAGCTGAGTTAGTTAAAGGAAGACCAGTAGACTGCTGGTCAGGGTCATGCTGAAGCTTGGGGAGGAAGAAGCTAACTTTTCACCCTCCCCATCCTGAAACTTGTAATGTTTGGCCTTCAGAAACACTAGCCCATGAAGACCCAAAGCCTTCCAGATACAAAACCATCTGATCCTGACATTCTTGCCTAGTTTCTTTTTTCCCCCAATAAGTTTTATTAAGTTTTACATATCCATAACACAAACAAAAAGGAGAGTAGTACAGCGTAACTGAAATCTTAACATCATCAAGGTATGTAGTACAGAACGTTTCTTCCTATAACCTCTAACTCAGACTAAGTATCCATAGAATATTAACCTAAAAATATGACAAGTTTTCATAAAATGGAGTTTTTAGAGCTTATCCATAGAATATTTATCTAAAAATATGACAAGTTTTCATAAAAAGGATTTTTTGAAACAATCTTACCAAAGTGTATAATCAAATCTGAATCTACCTACTCTGCTAACTAATGAAGCACTATAAACCAAGAATAGAGATTTCCCAATGATCCTAAGGTCCGAACATCAGGTAGAGAAGAAAGCCTTTATTTTTATGACGTCAGTCTCGGCAATGGTAATCCATCAAAGTTACCGAGCCCAGATTTTACTTAGGCTTGGCGTTTTATACCAGGGGGTGGGGACGCACAGAAAGGAAGGGGACAGTGTCATACAGCATCATATTTGTTAACAAATCATACGATATAACTCCACCTAACTAGCTGCTCAAGTGTTAGGAATGTTTCTATCTGAATGTTGCTGATTGCTTGCCATTCCCATGGTTCTTTAGCCCAGCCTAAGAGAAATAATGTTGCACACTAAACAATGTAAGACTGTTAGCTAGATGTTGTTAGGGTTCCACGTAACAGCAAAGAATCTTGTTTCACTGACCTTGCGTTTCAAAGCTTTTAACTTACTAAGCAATATGCAAAGTTCTATTCAGCATAATTATTGATTAATTTTTCTTATTGCTTCACTACCTTACCACATTGTACTGTACTACCCTTCCCTCCCCTTCCCCACTAAAACTACTCCCCGACCCACCCCTCCCAGAACCCAACTTAATACTTTATATATATTACTCTAACACATTATTTTGAAGCCTTTCGGTAAAACAGATTTCAGGAACCTGCTCCAAGAGAAGGTAAGACAGAACTAACCCTGTCACCTGGAACTGTTACTGAAGGAGCCCAATAGTCGCTCTCTCTCCCCTCCCCCTCCCTCTGTTTATTATTTAGCTTTATATCCATATCCATCCTCATTTATAAACATATAATCACATTTAAACCTGTTCATTTTAGCTTCATTATTATCTAAGACATAAGAAAAACTTTTCCAAATAAACCATATCCTCTATAAAGAGTAAAATAAACGTCTCATACAGAACCAGCATGAATAGGAATTTTACTGGACTTCAGTGGAGACATGGGGAAAAGGTTTTTCCTCTTAGCCATTCTTTTTCCTTCTTGTTCCATTGGAGAGTCATTCTGGAAGGCTAAAAGAAGATCTTTTCCGCTTTCTTTGTCCCATGTGTAGAGATGTTAACCCTGGTGGTATACATAAAGGCTGAAGACAGACTGGGGCAGGGGGAATTTCCCCCGCGGCGCGGCGTTTGCACGCCACCGGAAGGAAGCCACCCGCAGCGTTCAGACTGCGGGCGGCTTCCTGCAGCAGCGGGCGGACGCCACGCGGACGCCCCTGCCTGCGCGCGTTCACACCCGCTTCAGCGGGTGGAACGCGCGTGCGCGCTGCGCCGCAGCAGCCGAGCACCACTTTGAAGTGGTGCTCGGCTGGTGCGGGAGGAGCATGGCACCAGACGCGATGCGTCCGGGCTGCCTCCTGAGGGCAGATGCGGCCGTCTGAACAGCCGCTCTGCCTCCGCTTCTGAAGCGGAGGCAGAGCGGCCGAGACTGCCAATCTGTCCTCAGCCAAAGTTTCCCTGATGGCATCCATCTGTATTTTTGGTGCAGATCTTGCAGTTTTTTAATAGTTGCTTTCAGTTTTCTTCGGATGATCAGAGCTTCTCTTGGCATATCAGGGAACACAGTCACTTGTTCCTCTTCAAATTGGAACACCTCAGGTGTTTTAGCTTCCATCAAAATACGTTTCTGTACTCTGGCATCAGGTATAGTTATTACAATGTCTCTAGGCTTAGATCGTTTAATAGCAGATTTTGGACCTACACGGGATGCATTTGTGATAACAGGGATCAGCCCTTCTTCTAATTGTAAAGCTTTAGCAATAAGTACAGCCATAAATGAGATTAAGTCTGCATTTGGTTCTGCTTCTTCTCTTATTCCACAAAATTTTAAATTTACTGCTTTAATTTCAGATTCTGTGCGAACAAGTATGTCATTGTGTTCATGTGAGGTCTCAAAAAGAGATTTTATACTGGCCTGATTTACGGTGCTTTTCTCCAGTGCTGTCTCTGTTGTGATGTCTGTTATGTGCTATACCACAATGTGCCAACATTAAGAGACCCAAGTCCTCCAGACCCCTCTGCACATTAAACTGCACCACACCAGCGGTAGTGTATTTACAGTTTATTTTACAGTGCAATTATTAATCAAAGAGACAAAGTGCTTCGCCAGGACTCCATACAACAAGAAGAGACTAAATACTACTGTACATGATTACATTTATACAAACAGTAACCAATTAGGTTAGTGCTGAGTCATGTAGATCCCATCCATCACTGTCACACAGAGAGAACAAGTTTGAACCAGTCTGTACAAGTTCTACTGCCTCTGTCTTAGTCACATGACTCCTGCTGGCTGTCATCTAGATCTGGCAGATCTGCCAGCTCAGTGCATAAAGACTAAGAGTCACCAACAGTCTCTGCCTGTGATAATGCTTGGGTTACAGAGACCTTGATTTCTTCCATGTGGGTTGTCAGCACTGACATACAATCCAACAGATTTGTTTCCATTGTTTTTAAGTAAGCTATCACAGCAGGCTCCGAGGCATCTGAGAAGGGTTTCTTTGTTGTTTCTTTTTTTTCCTTTGTGGGCTGGGCCGCACAATGCTTATCTGCCTCAAAGTGATCTTTTATTGGCCTTGCAGCACCTGAAACTGCTTTCGTTTTAGGCACGTCTCTTTTGCCCATACTTAGAGCCACTTTTTAAGAGCTTTGTGGATGAATAATTGATGTTTTGGTAGAGGGAGGTTAAACGGGAGCCGGAGCAACAGGACTATGTGACCGTCAAAACCAACGCCTTGCCACACCCCCATTCTTGCCTATTTTCTCACAACAGCCATCAATAGTGTCATAGTTTGTGTCTGCTTAGGCATGACTTCCTCCATGACCAAACAGCCAGGTGACATCTGTCATATCTTCAGAAACAAACAACTCCCAGACACTGCAAGTCATCCCCAACTTGTCTTTCTCTGTTAGAACAAGCGTGGGTGTCCCTGGTCCCGTATCATGATATGAGGCTTACCAAACATAAACAATTCTTTTCTGAGTATTTTACACATATATTCAGTCCCCAAGAAAGTCCAGATACCAGTGGTCTACCAGTGGTCTGCTCTGTAGCCTATTCTCTTTTCACCTCTTTCTGGGGAAGTCTGTTCTCCTGTCTCTGTAGGGGAGAGACCATGGCTGAATGGTACAGCAACTATTTCTCATGCAGAAAGACCCCGGTTAAATCTCTGGCTTCTCCAGTTAACAGATTCAGGTAGCAAGTGACATTAAACAGTTCTGCCTGAAGCCATGGAGAGCCACTGCCAGCCATTGTAAACAATACTAGCCTTGAGGTGATCAAGGAAATTGCAGCCTGGAGTTCTGTTCAGGTGTGGTCAGATCTTGTGTGATGGTTACACGTACTTGGGTCACATGTGGCAAAGATACTTACTCTTTGGCTTAAACTATGGGGCAGCTCTTGGCATTACAGAATCCCATAGACATTTGTCCTCTGTATTATTGCTTCAACGGATGGCTCCACTTCAATTAAAGCTGTTTGTTTTCTGCCAGTTTCCCAGTGACCAGTTGTTACTCTCTCCAAATGTGCCTCTGTGGCCTCTTTGCTTGCTTTTCTGTCTGTCCTCTCCATGTGGGTAGTTCAGTCTGTCACTGGCTGGTCTGTTGCTGGCTTCTTCTATGACCACTCTTTCATTGTGGGAACAGTCAGTCTGACTAGTGCTGGTTCTGCATCTGGCATTCATTCCACATTCTCTCAACACTGAGGAAAAGGTACAGCTCAAAACCACATTCAGATATCGTAGGCCAACACCATACTGACTGCAAAGTCACCCTTGAATGGTCATAAATCTATGCAGAAGGCACCATAAAAACCCAGTGATCAAAGAAAGTGAAAGCAGCATGCAATGCAGAGGGGAATTTCTGTTCCAACGATGGGAAAAGCCAATGCAGAATCGCCCTATGTCAGACAAATTCCTACCCTCTCTCACTTTGTAAGAGAGATTTTGAAGGCATTTAGGGTTTTCACATCAGTCAACTGAACTGTCTACCTACTAGACTAACAGTCCAGTCGTATGTGGAATTACTCCAGGGGAAACCTTTACCTCTACCTAGTCCCAGTATGCTCAGGATTTGATCCAGGCTAAATTGGCAACATAGTCTGTATCCAGTGTTTCGACTGCGTAGGATTGAAGTGTAAATGCTTAATCTCTGTTGTGGGATTATAAATTATTCTTGCTGTTTTCTGTATTATGTCATTATCTGGTTTTAGCCTTTTTCTTTTTTGGTAAACCACCTTGGATGCCCATTGGGAGAAAGAAGAGATTAACTTTTAAAAAATGAATAAATGAGTATTGCCCCAAACTCACTGCCTATGATACTGTCTTGGATCCCCTCTAAAATAACTAACATAGCAATCCTATATATAGTTACTCCACTCTAAGCTCAGTTACTTCAGTCTAAAACAACTCAGCGGGAGATAGTGGATTGCAGTTGCCCCAGTCTAAACTCATTGAGTTCAGTGGGGTTTGACCAGGATAACTGAGGCTAAGGACAGACTGGCAATCTGGAGCGAGATGAATGTGGAGGAAACTGCTGCGGGGGAAAAACTCCCCGGGGCTGGCCATTCACACTGGCCGGTGTATTGCGCAACGGTGCCGATACGGAGCGTTCAGACTGCTGCAGAGTGGCCCCACATGGGCCGGCCTCCGCAGCTCGTGATAGGGCTGTTTTGCCAGTTTGCACATGTGCGCATGTGCGCATGTGCGCACATGCACAAACTGGCAAAACGCCGCATTTACACTGCTGCCTCCGCTTGCCTCCCGCCTTCTTCTGGTTCACACTGCCTGGAAGCGGGAGGCAAGCGCAAGACGGCCCCTGGACACCGGTTTCTCCCGGTGTCCTGTTAAAGCGGATGGAAAGCGAGTGGGAGACGGGTAAGTGCGAAACGGAGTCGACGGACAGATGCGCATGTCTGAACGCGCTCTCTTCTTCCACTTCCAACGCGGGGCTGTCCCGCTTTACATTGTCAGTCTGTCCTCAGCCTGAGATAACTGAGATTACACTGGAGTGACTGCATAGGATCATGCTGTTAAATTGAGAAACAAGAGGTGCCAGCTCCTTTTTCAGACAAAAGGGTACAGTCAAAACCACTCTAAGTTGGCGGCACAATAAGCCCTAGTGTGAGTCAGCCGGGTTCTACAAGTCAACTTCCTCCTTGCTGGATAACCCTATTGTTGTGACTTCCATTAGCCAGCGATTGCATCCCGTCTTTCCAGATGCAAATTGGCTGAAATAGAACATTCTATTGAAATTTCCCTTTGCTTTGATAGGAAGATAAATGGCAAGCCACATTGCTGACACCTGAAATGCCACAAAATAGGATTTAATTACAAGTTGCTAAAATAAGTCTTAAGAACTGAAGGTTAGAGGTGCAGGCTTGATTTTGAGGCATTGTGTTTGGGGCTATTCAGTTCAGTCAATTTAGATTAACATTCATCCAATAAGAGACAAAGGGTACTACTTATTACCTCATCACAAGCTATCATTACCCTTCTTTTGTCTCTTTTATCTTGTGGCTGGATGAAAGAGTTTCATGCTTTATTCATTTTGTAAATTCTCCGGGTGAGAACCTAGAAGTGGTCCAGGTTTTTGCTCTTTTGCTGCCAGTATAAGATCAGATCAGAGTTTTTATATTTCAAGTTGCAGCCGGCAGCCTTTGCTATGTTATTCCACGTTGTCTTAATGTGTGGTAATCTGAGAGCATCACCTTGGCAGAGCTGCCTGAAATGAAATTAGTAGTGTGCAGGGGGCCCTCAGAGAGCAGAGGGCCCTCAGAGCTGTAAACATGGGACGGGAAGTCATGTGACATTGCAGTCATGGGACAAAAAGCCAGAGTTATGGCCTCACCAGTGTCAAGGGGGCAAGGCCGGGACCATAGTCAGCAGACCAAGAGATCCAGAACAAGAAACACAAGCCAAGCACCAAAAAATATATCCTCGTGAGAACAAGCCAGGAAGTTGGAACCATGTGTGCTAGCCTCACTGTCCCACTGCTCCTCTTGACACAGAGAAAATTAAACTCAGAATCTCAAAATTAGCTACCATCTTAAGAACATAAGAGAAGCCAATGTTGGTTCGGGCCAATGGCCCATCCTGTCCAACACTCTGTCTCACAGTGGCCAAAAACACCAGGTGCCCTTAGAAGGTCCAGCAGTGGGGGCAGGAAGCCCTCCCACTCTTGCCCCAACCCCATCAAGCACCAAGAATACAGAGCATCACTTGCCCCAGACTGAGAGTTCCTATCTATACTTTGTGGCTAATAGCCACCGATGGACCTCTGCTCCATGTGTTTATCTAATTCCCCCTTGAAGCCGTCCATGCTTGTAGCCGCCACCACCTCCTGTGGCAGTGAATTCCATGTGTTAATCACGCTTTGGGTGAAGAAGGACTTCCTTTTATCTGTTCCAATTCGACTGCTCAGCAATTTTATGGAGTGCCCCCGAGTTCTTGTATTGTGAGAAAGGGAGAAAAGGACTTCTTTCTCTCCTTGGTCTATCCCATGCATAATCTTGTAAACCTCAGTCATGTCACCACTCAGTCATCATTTCTCCAAGCTAAAGAGCCCCAAGCACTTCAACCTTTCCTCATAGGGAAAGTGTTCCAACCCTTCTATCATTCTAGTTGCCCTTTTCTGCACTTTCTGCAGTGCTATAATATCTTTTTTGAGGTGCGGCAACCAGAACTGTACACAGTACTCCAAATGAGGTCGCACCATCGATTTGTACAGGGGCATTATGATACTGGCTGATTTGTTTTCTATTCCCTTTCTACTAACCCCCAGCATAGCATTGGCCTTTTTCACTGCAGTCGCACACTGTCTCGACATTTTCATTGAGTTATCTACTACGACCACTGAGTTATCAAGATGACCATGGGAATTCCAGGGCCAAAAATGTGAAAGTCACGGTTTCTGACTGCACCCCTTCTGGATGGATTAAAAGGTGCTCCTTTAAAAAAAAAAAAAAAAAGCACACACACAATGTTATTTTGTTATTTAATATCAAGTTGTTATACAATCTAATTTTCCCTGCTGCTCACTCTCTCCTAGGACAAAATGCCTTCTAAGAAGGCGTCTGCCTTGAAAACTGAAATATGCCCTCTTTCTGAAGCATTGCTTTTATTCATATGTAAATTTCTGCAGATTTAATTGATTGTACGTTTAAAATTCATATGATTAAAAGATCATGTTTTTTTTTCAATCGACAGCACTAATTCTTTCTATCTATCATGAGTGTATATTTTTTTTTTAAAAGTATTGGTTATGAAGGGGTTGTCAGCATGCCCAGAAACAAAGAGCAACTGCGTGAACTGAAGGTTTCTCTCTTGACTTGTTGCTGGGCCATTATCGGAGGGAGCACATCCGAATGCAAAGGTTTCTCAGTGATGCAAACAAACAATTTCATGACATTTCTAGAAGGTAAAATCCTGTAAGGCTTTGAGTGAAAAGCGCTGAATTCCAAGGGCTGGATTGGCTCCAAAATTACACATCTGCCTTGAGTCGAGCTACGTAATGTAATGAGAATATAAAGAGGCGGCTTATCTGTACAAACCAGGACGGGAGGCAAATTCTGAAAGTAATTCTGTGTGATGTTCACACTACCCTTGGTGGGTGCTAGCTGTTGCAAGGGCAAGTGGCTATCTTTAAAAGCTAATCAAACGAGGGAGGCAAAAATGGGAAAGCTTGCAGCCATCCAGGGGTGGTAAATAATAACTGAATGGAAATGTGATAATTCTTTAACCCCCTGTGCTTGCCAGTTCAGCAGAAGACTTGCACAGGTTCAGCAGAAGATGATTTGAGGCTGGTGGCATCTTGAACGCCAACATGATTTCCAGAGTATAAGTTTTCAAAAGTCAAAGCTACATTTGGCCGATGTGTCAGAAATGTCTTGACTCTCAACATTTTATACCCTGGAAATCTGTTTTGGCCTCTAAGGTGATCCTGGATTTGAATCTTGCACTTCTACTACAGACCAACAAGGCTACGCACCTGAAACAGGTTCTTCTAGAAATGCCAATTTCCAGGGACCTTAGGGTTGCCAGCCTCCAGGTGGGGCCTGGAGAGTTTCCACTTTTACAACTGATCCCCAGCTGGCAGAGGTCAGCTCCCCTGGAGAAAATGACTGCTTTGAAGGGTAGACTCTGTGGCATTGTACCATGCTGAGGTCCCTCCCCTCCCCTCCCCAAACCCCACCCTCTCCTGGATACACCCCCAAAGTCTCCAGGTATTTTCCAACCCAGACTTGGCAACCCTGAGGGACCTGGGGATTCCCTGAAATTACAGCTCATCTCCAGACTACGGAGATCAGTTCCCCTGGAGCAAATGGATGCTCTGAAGGCTAGACTCTGTGACGTTATACTCCACTGAGGTCCCTGTCTTCCCCAGGCTCCATCCCCAAATCTCCAGGAGCTTCCGAGTCTGGATCTGGCAACCCTGGCTCAGCAGTGTCCTGGGGCTTTCCTAACTTGGCCAGTTTGTATCACCAACTCTTTGGTTTCAGTTTGCCAGTATTGCTTTGTCGCCTCAGATATTCAGTCCTCACTGGTGGATCACCACTCACCAGGTATACCACAGACCTGCTCTTTAGCTGTGTGTTCTCCTCTGCTTTTTTTTTTTCTGGCCTCCCCCTCGTCTCCTAAAAAATCACTTTCTTTTTTCCATATCAAAGGCCAGAAGCAGAAGCTGTTGGACAATATAGCCCTTAAACTCAGCTTAATCACTATCATAATACATATGTATTCTGCGGTTGTCATGGAGACAGGTCAGGGTGCTGGTGAGCGTGGCTTTCGGTTTGTGACATCGCAAACACACTTAAGTTTAATGCCTAGTGGCATCAGAGGCACAACATCACACAAAGCTTGGATATGAGACAGGTGGGTAAATTGCTGATTTTGTCTTTTAATTTTTTCTTAAGTTATAGTAAACTTTTATATTAGAAAAACATTGCTAGAGTAGTTTGAAGATAAGATTTTCAGCTTACCACATGGTTTCAATTTTTGGTAACTTGCCAGTCACGAGTTACTGTCCCACATGAATGTATGGGCCAATTCCCACAGATATAATCTGAGAGTAAAGCGCAGAGACATTTTGCACTTGTGAAAGGGCGACCACATGTTCACACCCCTCATTAACCATAATCATGGAGCGGAGGTAGCTTAAACTGTTCCTGTTCTACCTGAGTACATCCCTTTAAAGCCAAGTTAAGAAGGGAACAAATGTCTTTTCAACAGGTGCCAAACCCTGGCCACATCCACAACGAGTGCCCATAACCAACACACCTCAGGCCAAATGCTATTCATTGCATATCAGCCAGAAAGAGGTACACTTTGTTCATATCCATGCCCCATGTTCATTTACTTGCGTATGTATGTGCCATCAAGTCACAACCAATTTATGGCATCCCCAGCAAGGGGCTTTCAGGGCAAGTGACAAGCAGACCAGTGGTTCGCCATCGCTTCTTCTGCAGAGCCTTCCCTTGTGGTCTCCCATGCAAGGACCAGCCCTTTGTTTCTTCACTTTGTTTTGCTGTCAAGTCACAGCTGACTTATGGTGACCCCAAAGGGTTTTCAATGGAAGAGATGTTTGGAGATGTTTTGCCACTGCCTTCCTGTATGTCACGACCCTGAACTTCCTTGGTGGTCTCTTGTCCAAATGCTAACCAGGGCCAACCTTCTTAACTCCCAAGAGCTGACAAGACTTTGCTTAACTCCCAAGTCTGAGACCAGATGAGATCAAGCTATACCATGCCTCCCTCCTATTTATTTACTTACTTATTTAATTTATAGCCTGCCTTTTTGAGAGCCAGTTTGGTGTCATGGTTAAGTGCGCAGACTCTAATCTGGGAGAACTGGGTTTGATTCCCTATTCCTCCACATGCAGCTACTAGGTGACCTTGGGTCAGCCACAGTTCTCTCAGAGATGTTCTCTAAAGAGCAGCTCCCTGAGAGCTCTCTCAGCCCCACCTACCTCTCAGGGTGTCTGTTGTGGGGAGAGGAAAGGAAGGAAATTGTAAGCCGCTTTGAGACTCGGAGTGAAGGGTGGAGTACAAATCCAATCTCCTCCTCCCACTCCTCCCCATCCTCTCCTTCTCTTCTTTCTTCTTTCTATTGATACGCAAGGCAGATTACAAACTATTAAAACCATTCAGTCAGACAGCATGAGACTACAAGTAAACGGTGCAATAAGGCTAGGATTATAGCATTAGCAAACAATGCAAGCAAAACTGTCTAAGGCATGATATGCCATAAAAATGCAGGAAGGTGGCTTGCAAAGGAAGAAGGCAGCACAGTAAAAGCAAGATGGCCCATATGATAAACAATGCAGTGGACTACTGTCCTGTTTCCTTATCGAAGTGCCCTCCCGGACTCTTCCATTATATTGCAATTTATTCCTTTTATAAGAATGCCCTCCTGAACAGTTCCCGTCTTGCACATTCTGCAGGATGACAATAGATGTGCGGGAGCCTTCCTGGCATCCTCAGGCCGGCCATTCCTCAGGATGGGAGCCACAGCAGAAAAATGAATCTGTGCAGGCAGTGGTCGATCTTGCCCGTTCGCAGAATAGCACCCTCTGAAGGCTTTGCTCAAGTGAGTGAAAGTGTCATGGTGAAGCACAGCATCAATTCGAATTTGCATTTCTGTGCACAGCATTTCCCCCAGACATGCTGCCGACACACTGGCTTGGCCATGATTCTCATTCTGTATAACAACAGACTATTTTCAGCTATTGCAGTGTTCAAGCAATGCTCCCTCCTAGCTGTGGAGTCTTGTGACCAAAAATTCTATTTTGTGTGCTACGGGCATTAAAGCAGTGAGTGAGTGATGTGGCTACTGCATAAATTAGTCTGCTCTGGAGCCATCCATCTTGAGCGAAGACAAAAATGTGTGAGCCGGAGGCTAAAAAACTGTGAGCTAGCTCACACTAACTTAGCTTATAGGGAACCCTGTCTGTGAGGTAGGTGGGGCTGAGAGAGCTCTTTCAAGAGCTGCCCTTGAGAGAACAGCTCTGAAAGAACTTGTATGGTAATACAGCAATGATCTAGGTGGTCAGGCAGGTCTGAACAAAGGAGAAGCCAGAAGACTGAAAGGAGGAGGAGGAGGTGGAGATTGGATTTATACCCTGCCCTTCACTATCCAAAGGGGTCTCAGGGTGGCTTACAATCTCCTTTCGCCTCTCCATCACAGACACCCTGTTGAAATGTTCCTGCTAAGCTGTGGAGTCTTGTGAGCAAACATTCTGCTTTGTGAGCTACTGGCATTGAAGTTGTGAGCGAGCAATTTGGTTGCTGCATATATTAGTTTTTTTCCTGAAACCGTCCTTCCTGAGCTAAGACAAAAATGTGTGAGCTAGAGGCTAAAAAGCTGTGAACTAGCTCACACTAACTCAGCTTACAGGGAACACTGTAAGTACACTGTATGGTAATGGTTCATGTATACATTGGTAAAGATAGGTACCCCCTTGGCTCCTTAAAGAGCCGTTACGAATAGGACAGGGGTGGGCAAATGGCGGCCCGGGGGCCACATGCAGCCCGCTACAGAGTTTTTTGCGGCCCGCCAAGAAGATTTCAGGACTTCAAGAAAATTGAGCCTAAATTCAATTTGCTCTCTTATCCCATCACTGCTGATATTGATACAGCACCTGAGGAGCTGCAGCTTGAACTTATTGACATGCAGTCAGATCACACTGTGAAAGAAATGTTTAATGCTGTGGCATTAGTTGACTTTTACAAATCTTTGTCTGCTGAAAAAAATTCCATGTATGAGGAAATTTGCTGGAAATGTGCTGAGGAAAATGTTCTCTATATTTGGGTCTACATATATTTGTGAGAAAAGTTTTTCTTGCATGAAGATCAACAAGAGTAAATATAGATGCTCTTTGACAGACATTACCTTGCAGGCTGTGATGAGAATCTCAACAAGCAATCTGATTTCAAAAAAACTGTAGAAAAGTGTGATAGGGTACATTTGTCTCATTAAACTGATTCTAAAATTAAATGTGCTTGCAGCTATAGACGATATGAAATTAGCACAATAAATAAATTGAATAAAACTACCACTATTTTATTTAATTTATATTTATTGATTTTTATGATACCATTTATACCTTTTCTGAAATGCAAAGTTAACTAATGAATGCAATCATTTTAAAAGGTGTGGCCCTCCGCTAACCTCCGCTCCCACAAAGTGGCCCCCGAGCCAAAACAATTGCCCACCCCTGGAATAGGAAATGATTAATCAGGAGAAAATGCTCCCCCTGCCAGCTCACACACTAGAGAAGCTGTTGTTGTTGTTGTTTTGGAAAGGACTCTTAACTTCCAAGTAGTCAAAGTCCTTAAAAGCACAGTGTTTACAGAAGTAAACTGCATGTTTTAAATTTTGGCTGTTAGAAGTAAAAATGTTCCATTTTCAAACTTTTTCGAACAACTAGGGCAACTTCAGGCTATCTCTGTACCAAATTGTCTTGCCAAGTCCAGGCTGGGAAATCCTTGTAGATTTGGGGGCAGACTGCGGGGGAGGGCAGGGTTTGGGGAGGGGAGGGGTCTCAGCGAGGTATAATGCCAGAGGTCACCCTCCAAAATGGCCATTTTCTCCAGGGGAACTGATCTGTGTTGTCTGGAGTTCAATCGTAATTCCAGCTCTTCAGGCCCCACCTGGAAGTTTTCAACTCTAGTAACCAAATTTCAGTTTTCTTGACCTGGGTGTGTGTGTGTGTGTGTGTGTGTGTATAGATCTTGTTCCCCTTAGGGGAAAAGAAGATTCATGTTCTACTATCAGATTCCCCCTCCTTAGTAATTATGATGTCTTGGGTCTATTACATCTGTGCAGCGTAATGCATCGTGCCAGCTCGGACTGAGGGGTGCTCCATTTTTTCGTGTTCTGCTATGTTCAAAGAAAATAAATAAGTAAAACTTCCCTACACATAGAAGCTCACAGAACAGGGGCTGGCTATAGCTGGCATGGTGAAGTGGTTAGCGTGTCAGAATAGGGTTTGTGAGACCCAGGTTCAAATCTGGTCTGCCATTGAAGTTTGCTGGGTGACCTTGGGCTGGTCACTCATTCTTAGCCTGACCTCCTTCCTGTGGTGGTTGCCAGGATAAATGGAGGAGGGGAGAATGGTGAGAGCCAGTTTGGTGCAGTGGTTAGGAGTGCAGACTTTAATCTGGGAGAACCGGGTTTGATTCCTGAAGAGTACTGAACTCGGGAGACCAGGAACAGTGAAATCATGAAGCCTTTATTGAGTGATTCAACATGCCCAGTAGATGATCAGAACAAACATGCTTCCAGGGCTCCACGGCCCTCATTATATGCTGGCCGGAGCCACACCTCCAGCCGCACCCAAAATACCTGATAGGGGCTTTACATATGCACATTTGTCATAGGTTCCCTGGAGGAGCCTTGGGCCGCATTGACTCCCCAGGGAGAACCTAGGTCCCACATTGGTGGAGGCTTAAAATCTGGACGTCTATTGTTCCTCCAGATTCAAGCTCCCCTCTCTGCCTGACCATGTGCTCTGGCCATGCGGTGGGCGCCATTACCTGGGAGCACATGGCAGGCCGGTTGTTACACAGAACATACTATATTACAATTCCCCACTCCTCCACATGCAGCTGCTGATGTGACCTTGGATCAGTCATAAGTTCTCTCAGAGCTATTCTCTCAAGGGCAGTTTTCAAGAGAGTTCTCAGCCTACTTTACAGGGTGCCTGTTTTGGGGAGGGGAAGGGAAGGGGATTCGAAGGTGCTCTGAGACTCCTTTTGATAGTGAAGGGTGGGGTAAACATCCAATCTCCTCCTCCTCCTTCTGTTTTCAGCTCATTGGATGAATGGCAGGATAAAAATGCACTAAGGAAAAATATAATAAATATTTTTTTCTCCGTAATTGTAGAGACTTATTTACCTGAGTGAGCATTTAAAAAAAAAATCTGATGCAGCCCTTTGCAGTCTGAAGGGGGTACAGTTCATTGAACTACTACAAGATTCAGCCATCTTATTTAACTTTAGTCCTGGTCAGATGCATACCAACAGTTTGTTTCCTAAGTCAGGTGGAGATATTCTTATGTTTTTGGTTAGTAGGTGACACCCAAACATTGTTTCACTAACTTGCAATGATTATCACTGGAAGGTCCAGGGTATTTTTTTATAACCCTAAATGGTGGTGGAAGTGCCATCAAGTTGCAGCTGAAACATGGTGACTCCTCATGGATTTTTCAAGGAAAGAGAGGGGCAGAGGTGGTTTTCCATTGCCAGCTTCTGCATAGCAGCCCTGGACTTCTTTGGTGGTCTCCCATCCAAGTACTAACCAGAGCTGACCCTGCTCAGCTTCCGAGATGTAACAAGAGCAGGAGACAAGGAGAAATCCGTCTCCCTTTTTGAACTGCGATCCCTGCTGTACATTCTTCAGCTAAATCTACAGATTATTCATCCGCTCCGTGATCCTCATGCCTATTAAAATTTAATCTTCAGATTTTTTCTTGGGGACATCATTTTCTAGAACTTTTTTTTTTTTTGTAAATTATTGATGTCATTAAAATTTATAATTTTCCATCATTACCTCTAGGAAAATAGGGAGTTTAATGTGAAACATAATTGTCTCATTTTGCAATTTGTGTTATGATAACTGAATGAAACTGAAGGACATTTAAATATTTCCCTTGAGCAAAATTGCTAGGTATTTGCAAACACAACAACAATTTAAATTATTTGTGTACAACTAGACTGAATGGTGTGAGAACTCTTCTTTAAGAATAAATTTTGCATTTAACTTTATGAGTATACAAAAATTGTATTCTGTTTCTGGACTGAAATAACAGTTGTAACATTTAACTTTTTTTTTACAAAAAAAGATTATCAAAAATTATACACACACAACACACACACACACACACAAATGCCAAGAGTTCGTAGATGGCAGTGGGTGCGCTCCCCATGGCTCCCTTCATTATTAGCTCAGGATTCTGACATTTTTGCTGAGGGGAAAAGAAACCTCAGAATCTTTCTGAGTGTTTTCTGAGAGAGCTTGGAATGACCAAAAGTGGGAGAGCTGGAGTGATGCTCTTGCATCAGAGTGATGCGCAAGCACTTGTCCAAAAACCTTTCTTGTTTCCATAGAGTTTTGGGGTAAGTGTTAGAGTGTCATGCCAGAAGTGACATCATTGCACAGTGGCAATGATTGCTGCCCCTATGCAGTAAATAAGTCCCTTCCCCCATCTCCCCATATCCTGGCATCCCCCATAGCATGACGACCCTATCAGATGCACCCTTTATCCTGAGATGTATGGGGATTAGTGACCTTGAAACTACCAACTCCCACACACTTCTGTTCATTAAAAAAAAAACAACTTCTGAACATGCTCAGCAGTTGTTGTTGTCAGTTAGCCATTGAAGAGTAAATTTTCTTTGGAGGTGAGGGTGGCTGGCAGGGAGGGCTATCTGATGGGAAACACATTATAAGCTGGGTCTGAATGTCAGATGAGGGTGTGCTCATCTCTTAATGAAGCCAGATTTTTCATTATGGAGTTTATGGCCCCGTCCACACGAGCGAGATAAGCCGAATGGGAATCGACACAAATTTGTGCCGGCGCAATTTGCACCGCTTTTGCAGGATCACACAGGTCCATGAACCTGTGAGGGCGAACCACTGCTGCGTGATCACATGCAGCCGCGGGCGAGTTTTTTTTTTTCCCCCAGGCTGTTTTCAGTGCGCTTATTCACTTCTACAAGGGATCGATGACTTGCCTCTCCACCCTCGGGGTCGTCTGATGATGCGCATACCGGGACGAGGGGGGAGGGAACCAAAAAGCCCACTCCCCAATGCCTTTTGTTTGCGCTGGCGTGATCACACAGGGAAAGGCTGGTTCTGGGCGGTCACAAACCATTTGAGACTGCCTTTTCACTGGTAGCTAAATGAGCCGATTCCCCACCAGCTCAAAGCAGTTTGCGACAGTTTGACACCAGCTGCAGGATTCTTCCCAGATGTGCTTGTGTGATCGTGCCACTTTGAACCGGCGGGGAATCGTCCTTCTTGTGTCACAAATGGGTGCGTATGATCGCGCCCTATGTCTCTCATTCCTACATATCTGAAAGTTTCTAACACTAGTAATCTTATCACCAGATGCCACAAATACGTTAGGTGGCAACTGTATCTGCTATCTAATTTCCCCACATGAACCCAAAGCCATCATTTATGGCCTAAAAGAAGAAGAATCAACTTCTGTAAACCTGCCTTACTTGTAAGCTCTTCTTACTCACTACATAGAGTAAAAATCTTGTCACCTCATTAATTCATGGATTTGGTCCCTTTTATTTGCTGGACTGCCTCTCCACCACAACAGCTTCAGTCATCTGAGCTGAACCTTCTGTAGGTGCCAGTCTGCAAATGGGCAAAATCAGCCACTATCCATGCATGTGCTTTCTCTGTTGTGTCTCCCAGCTTATGAAATTAGGCTTGCCATTCCCCCATGGGGGGAGGGGTTTGTCTGCTTTCAGGGCCCCTGGATCTGGCTGGTGGGGGAACCCCACCCCCAAAGTGCCATGTTCGTGCCAAAGTGCCTGGCAAGTTGATGTCACCCGGAGGCGACATCCTCACGATGTTTCAGGAAGACGCTCTATTGTTTGAGGAAAAACTCTATGGTTTTTCCTCGCATGATAGAGGCCCTGCCCACAATGTGCCGTGCGTGTGTGCACAAAGCATGTGCACTGAAGATATCCTGGATGTCCCGGAGGTGATGTCCTCACACAGGGCGCGTTGCAGGAGGATGCTCTATCATTCGAGGAAAAACTCTATGGTTTTTCCTCGAACAATAGAGGCCTCACACGCAATGTGCCCTGCGTGTGCACACAAAGCATGTGCACCAAAGATATCCTGGGCAAGGAGGAGGACAGCCCTGCCAGCAGCCAGGCAAGACCTGGCAACCCTATATGGAATAGCTTGTCTGAGGAGCTCAGGAAGGCTCCCCCTCTCCTGGCTTTCCACAAACTGTGCAAAACTGAATTATTCAAGAGGGCCTTTCTGCACAGTTAATAGGCTTGTACGAAATGGTTTACAGACTTAGTTGGACCAACAATTGGGGACTGTGGTCTGTACTGCTGTGTATAGCTTACTGAAAGCAGGATCCCATTTATGTAATTTTTGCACAATTTAACATGTCATGTTTATATTTTTGCTGCACTTCAGTTCTTTCTAAAATACTAATGCATTGGCTAGTGGGTGTCTTATTTGTTGGTTGTGCAGACTCACTATGTGCAATCCGCCTTGAGTCTCTGTGAAAAAAGTGGACTATAAATAAAGCAAATAAAATAAAAATAAATAATACAGTGGGCCAAGGTTTCTTTAATTTGTCCTGCAGTTGGACCACTTCTGAAAATGAAAGGGAGACTTTGGCTCTTGGCAGTTTGTTATCTGCCTAGTAATGGTCCAGGCCTAATTCAAGGTGCTGTTTGAAATTTGTAAGGCTCTTAGAGTGCCATCCTAAGCAAAGATAGGCCATTGATGTCAATGGGGTTTTGGGGTTCAACTCTGCTTAGGATGGCACCATTGATCATCTACATCCAGAAAATTTCATTTGGCATCTTCTGCCATATGTTCCCCAAGATGCTTATGTTGTTTCATATCTGCATGTATGTAATACATTTGTGTGTCTGCCATATAAAAGATTTTTTAAAAAAACATTAAATCAGTACATGTCAAGGAAACACGAGGCTAGACCTCATGGGTTCCAAGAGCAGGAGCACACAAGAACCAGGCTGTTGTTTACAAAAGGGTGTCAAATGTATTCAAAAATATTAATACAGGAAAAAGTGATTGCCAACACAGTACTCAGAAATCAAACAGAACAGAAAATAACACAGCTAGCTTCAACTACCTAACACTGTCCAGAGCTGCGTTTGGTGGCACCAACCTTAGTTTCGATAGGAAGGCCTCAAAATAGCATTGTCTAAATTTCTAGCAACTGCAGATCATAGCCCTGGCTTGTCACCCATGAAAAATCTCAGCTAACCTCCTCACTCCAGAGCCACAGTTCAAATTATAATTTTTGACCCACCAAGTCAGGCGATGATGACATCCAATCAGAACATGTCTCCAAGAGAAACCTCTAGAACAGGGGTGGGCAATTGTTTTGTTTGGCCACTTTGTGGGAGCGGAGGTTAGCGGAGGGCCGCACCTTTTAAAACGATCGCATTCATTACTTAACTTTGCATTTCAGAAAAGGTATAAATTGTATCATAAAAATCAATAAATATAAATTAAATAAAATAGTGGTAGTTTTATTCAATTTATTTATTGTGCTAATTTCATATCATCTATAGTTGCAAGCACCTTTAATTTTAGAATCAGTTTAATGAGACAAAGGTACCCTATCACACTTTTCTACAATTTTTTTTGAAATCAGGAGTGAGATTGCTTGTTGAGATTCTCATCACAGCCTGCAAGTTAATGTCTGTCAAAGAGCATCTATATTTACTCTTGTTAATCTTCATGTCTTGGCGGGCCGCAAAAAACTCTGTGGCGGGCCGCATGTGGCCTGCGGGCCGCCATTTGCCCACCCCTGCTCTAGAAGATGGCATCACCTCTCCCAGTCTCCCCCCTCCCATTACAGATCACAGGTTCCCATGAGAAGTTAATTAACCAGCTTCCATCTTTGGCCTTGAAGATGATAAGAAGCTTGCAGGCCAGAGGGCCAAAGAAAAACACCTACAAGTCAGGTCAGACCCATCACTGTTCACGTTAACCACTGGGGGAATGGTGGGGAAAGTGCTTTGCTTCACAGTACATTTAACAAATTGCATTAATTATTTTACCCTGTCTTATTTATGTATTTTCTCTTCTTCTTCTTCTTCTTCTTTATGTATTTAAATATATAGATTTCCCAAGTGAGGAAGAGGGCTGACATTCTGTAAAAAAACAAACAATATTTTTTAAAAAATCAAATCCAAAAGGACATAAGAGAAGCCATGTTGGATCAGGCCAATGGCCCATCCAGTCCAGCACTCTGTGTCACACAGTGGCTAAAAACCAGGTGCCATCATTCCAGAAATAATAATAAGTTTCTTGTGGTATGTGGGGGATCTGATTACAGATCTATTGCTAAAATTGTATTTTTCAGACTTTTTTTTTTTTGTCCTTCCCCATCTCTTTTGGGAAATTATCGGTATAAATCAACAGGTTTTGAATAGTTCTGGATATTCACTGAGACCTTGATGCGTATAGGATTTTCTTGAAATCAAGTTACATTTGCATTACAGTTATCAAAGATATAGTAGTGGATAGGCAATGGAAGCAGTTTCTGCATTTCAATGTGAACCCTTCCTTTTAAAAAAAAAAGTATTGCGAGGACCCTGGAGCCAGATTTCAGTGCTTTAAATCTTTAAATCTTCACTTTGCTCTTCTATTCATAAACCTGCCAAATCCTTTCCCTGTTATTATGCCTATTACTATGGGCTGCAATCTAGAACATGGCAGAAATATAGATAATATAATATACCTCCCCTGTATCTTATCCAGTGAGCTATCGTCTCAAACTTTAATGATACCTCCGTGGAGCTGGAACTTCCATCTAGCTGACAGCTATGCCGGAGCGGCAGTTCGGACAAACCACACTGCTCTTTATTATTCTCTCTCTCTCTGTGTATCCCATGTGGTTTGGAGCACAGCAGTGTCTGGAAGGTCAAACTATCCCAACAACAATATGTTCTTATTTCCAAAATTGACATGAGGTGGGTCTTTATATTACACTCGTCGTGGGAACTGACACTGATATTAACATTCAGTCCTAAACATGCCCTTCTAAATCTATTGAAGTCAATGGGCTTAGAAGGGTGTAACTCTGCTTAGGATGATGCTGTTAGTTTTTCCTAATGCAGCTTCTGAAAAGGCATAACACCCAGTCTCCTCCACAGTTCCTTTGGCTAAGGAAACCCTCACAGAAAGCTCCCAGCCTGTTTTACTGGGGTCCTGAAGTGGGTAATGCCCCAAGGAGTAGCTTTTCAGAAGTCAAGGGCAATCCTAGTCATGTCACTAGGACAGTAGCAAGAGAAGAAGAAGAGAAGAGATTGGATTGATACCCCGCCCTTCACTCCCCAAGGGAGTCTCAGAGCAGTTTACAATCTCCTTTTCCTTCCCCTCCCCACAACAGACACCCTGTGAGGTAGGTGGGGCTGAGAGAGCTCTGACAGAAACTGCTCTTTTTCAAGAACAACTGTGCCAGAGCTATGGCTTGCCCAAGGTCATCCAGCAGGTGCAAGTGGAGGAGTGGGGAATCAGACCCGGTTCTCCCAGATTAGAGTCCACACACTTAACCACTACACAACTTCACATTCATAGAAGACTTTCTTGTAACTCCCCCACTAGCTCACTAGGGGGAAATACTCATGGAACTGGGAAAAAGCATTCATGAGTGAAATTACGTGTGAGGGGTTTGAATCCCAACAAGGGGAAGCTGGGAATGACACAAAGACCAAGCTGATTGGCAGAAAAACATAAAGAAGAGGCAGGACTGGCACACACACACACACACACACACACACACACACACACACACACACTGTCCACCATAGGTGAGGCATGCAGAAAAAAAGATGCATTGTAGGGCATTTGGAATCCACCAGTGATGTTGTTTTTGAAACCAGCTGTACATACCAAGGGAGGAAAGACTGCAGGAAAAGCAGCACCACAAACTTAGGAGTATTATGTATATGTGTTTTCCCTCACTTTCACTGTGCACGTCCATCCCCTTTTCTTTGTTGTTCTGCATCGATGTTCCTCCCTTCAGTGCTCAGTTTGCTTTCTGGTTGTTGTTTCCCCAGGTTTTCTGAGAGTGCTTTTGTGCCAGTTTTCCCCTTGTTTCACTTCCAAGCCGAAGGTAATTCAAAAGTGTACAGATTCCCTCGGATTTCCCCACGCCCTTCTGCTGCCCACCCTTCTGCCCCCCACACCGACTTTGTTCTGCCCACTCTACACTTTCTGCTGTCTTCCCCCCTTCATTGGTGTACAAGCTCCATTGATCAATTTTTCCCTTATCTTAAATTTTTGATTGTTTTTTTTTTACAAGTGCATTCAGTCTACTGATATGAGACTATTGTTAGTCTTGGATTTCTGAATTTTTTAAAAAAAATAAAATGACCCAGGGGGGTGGTTAGAAGGAGCTGCACAATGTTTAGTTCCCTGCTGGTATTGACTTGAAAGGGGGGTTGGAGAGAAGGCAAACAGCAGTGTCCCCAGTGGGGGGGGGGAAGGATTTCAGTGCTGCAGGGAAACAAAATAAGTGGGGGATCAGCTGTGTGGGATGAAACTGACATGAGATGTAAAGAAAGAGAAACACTGGGATGGGAAGCATAAAGCTTTGAAAACATTTTTCCTTTTAATGCTTTAGTGAACAAAGTTTGAAGGGGAAACCATTTTGGGAGTCTCTGGATGCCTAACAATAAAATGGTGGCTGAGCCACAAGGACCTTCTGCAGATTACTGAATTTAAGAATTGCTTGGGATCAATCCATTTGGAGGGAAGATTGCAATCAGCATAGGAGAGGCTTTAAAAAACTGCCAAGATCAGGAGCAGTGAGCAGGAACAAATTAGAGAACCACAAATAGAAAACCATGCAAATTTGCAAGGAAGGGCAGGAAATCAGTATTACTATGCAGCTGCACTAGGGCATTGGTGAAAATACCAATTTGTTTTCAATTTAGTGACACAAGAATAAAAAAAAGCTCATTAGAGCTTCTGCCAGAGGACTCCTCCCCTATACAAATTGCAGTCCTGTGCAAAGTGTGATGGAGTTGCAGCTGACTTTGCATAGGTGCACATGCATGCACACACGTTGCCAACCACCAAAGCTTGCAATGCCAGTGTCATTGGGTTCTACCATGCATTCTGTATACACAACATGTTTCCCCATATTATGTGATCATGTGACTCTTTCCCATTTTTCACAGTGGCCGATAACACAGCAGAGAATCCCCTAGTGCTTGGCAATATGGGAAACAGCTTGGCAGCTCCTTGTCAGTTTCAAAAATAGTCTTGTCAGTTTCAGCATTGTTTTCCCCCTTTGGCTGCATTCCTTTGTGTTCCCTTTCATTCAAGGAGCTAATGCTAAAATGCATTCACAAAAACTGAACGACGAGGATTTGAATGGAAGGCGCTTACTGGACACTACTGCACAGTTATGATAGGACAATTGTGTGAATTAAAAAAACAACAACACTGATATCCCCACCCCAATTTAGAAAAATGGGTTTTTAAAAATTGTAACTGCAGAATAAATGAACTGGAGGAGAAATAGTGGTGCATAAGGCAGGCACAGAATCTGAAGTCAAGCTTAAAGGCTTACTGCTCAGAAAATCTGCAGTAAGCTGTGCGTGTGTAATAGAATTTAGCATGCCTGAGATCTCAGGTGTCAGTCATGTATGTAGTTAGCTACCAGGCAGCCCTAGAAGTAGTCCCAGGTCCTGACAGTGAAAATCCTCCTCTACAAGGATGAGGTGCTAATGCCGATTGGCCGAGCCAGGTATCAGTTATTTTGCTTGGCACGTTGCCATCCATCTAGTGGAGGGACAGCTATATGAGACTCATTATTGCTGCCTGCTGCTCTTCATCTCAGCACCCCCTTGTTCTCTGTCTTCCCTCCCCCATTATGCAGCCCATATAGTTTATCATACATAGCAGTGTTGGATTAGACTTTTTTAAAAAGGTTTTTTTATTATTATTTTGCTTCTACAAACACTAAAATGCTACAAACACTAAAACACTACAAATACTAAACACTAAACTAAAATAAAGCTATACAAGGATCATATAATAAGATTAATCAATTAGCTTAGGCAAAGATTTCCTCTAAAATGCAATTATTATAATGAAGCATAGTAACTTAGTTTTCTATTATAAACTGGTATTTAAGTAACTAAATCAAATGAATACAGTTACAAGTTTTCAAGCTTTCATATTTTAACTAGGTTACATTATTTTCCTTTCCTTTAGATTTCCTTTTTTCAAAGTTCCATTTGACTTTCAGGGGGGTTGGGGCTGCTGCCCCTTTTTCTGATTCAGGCCGTGGTCACACGGCCCCTTTAAATCCGGGAGGGCTCCCGGATTTAAAGGGGCCGCATTTTTCAAGGCGGCCGCGGCGGGAACAACTGCCGTGGCGGCAGCCGCTGAAGAGGCGGTGGAAGCGGCTGTGGCTGCTGAAGAGACGGCAGCCGCGGAGCGAACAGTGGCCGCGGCGGATGCGACCCCAGCAGCAGGAGAGGCGGCTGTGGCGGCCAAGGACCGCCAGCCGCCTGGATAAGTTGTGGGTTTCCCCCCCCCCTTTTACACTTGGGTGCATGAATAGCCATGCACCCAAGTGTAAAAGGGGAAAAAAATGGAGGGGGGAGGCCATCTGGACAGCCCTGTCCAGATAACCTCCAATGCGGGTTCCTCCCGCGTTTTTCCCAGGGTCGGTAAAAGTGGGAGCAACCCGCATTGGAGCCCGCTTCGCTGTGGGACTCGCTGCGGGGCTATGTAGACGGCCCCTTTAAATGCGGGAGGAAGCAGCCCTTCCTCCCACATTAAGGGGCCGTGTGACCGTGGCCTCAGAGTCCTCTTCCAGGGTACTGCTTGCTGTATTTTCCAAACTTTCCATTCCAAGTATGCTGGCTGCTTCTTCTTCCTCTGTTGGTTTTTTTCTTTCACTGTACTTTGCTGCTGTTCCAAAAACCGCTTTGCTTTTGTAACAGAGTCACTCTTTTTCTTTTTCTCTTTGTAGTTGAAGACAAGTCCTTCAGGTGCTATCCATCTGTAAGGAGTGGAGTTTTTCTGCAGAAAATTGGTTAAGCTTTTGTACTGTTTCCTCTTTTTTCTTATCTCGAATGGTATATCCTTTAAGACTCTGATTTCTTCGTCTTTGATTTTTAAGGTTGTCCCATTTGTGGCCTTGAGCACCATGTCTCTTGTAGATCTCACCAATATCTCCCCAGGCAGGTTTTTTTTTTCTTAATAAATTCTGGATATGTTCTCTAGATCATATCCATATCACTTTCCAGTAGATCTGTTTATAAACCTGTCATTGGGGCCAACACTTCACTTAATAGATGCTTCAGATTCTCACTCTTCTGTTCTTGGACACCTTGAAATTTCAGAGCATAGGCTGATTTTTCCATTTATAGTCTTAAAAGTTGGTCTTCAACAGAGGTTCTCTCTTTCTCCACCACTTCCAGTCTCTGTTTTATAGCTTTTGTCTTGGCTTCAACCTTTTTCACAGAGTTTGCTGTTTTTTCTGTTTTAAAGGTAGTATCTTTCAATTGTTTTTGGAGTGCTTCAAAGTTACTTGTTGAGGTTATTCTGATCCAGCAGAGGGTACAATGCGCAGCCAACATGTTAGGAAAGTCAGTACTTGTTTCCGGTTTAAGAGCCAGAAGTGTTGACTTTGCAGTTCCTGGAGAAGGCTTGGTTCTAGTCACCATTTTGTCTCCCTGCCAGTCATTATTTATAGCTCAGGAAAAGTTTGACAAAGTCAAGAAAAGTTCATTTAAAGAGCCGCTTTACATAGATCTGTGTTCACTTGGCTACATCTCACAACTGTTGGTAGTTGTAGCCCATTGAGTCAGTTGAGGATCACTTAAAATAAGGGGGGATAACATAGTCCCTTCCCCCCCCCCCCACTGCTTTAAATCAGGGCTTCAGGTCGCTTGGCCAGATGACTAATTTAAGAGGGTGATGCATGCTTCATGCTTCCCTCGTCGCAGCAAAGAAGCTAAGGAAAGCTTTTAAATTTGCTCAGTTCCCTGATTGCCCATCTGGTGTGCGCCCCTTAATGCCATGGAGGCATCATGGCAGTGGGACCTGACGGGGCAAAGGGGAGCCTCAATCCCTTGGCCACCTTGGAAGAGGCACCCCTCATGCCCCAGGCTGGGACCACCCAGGGAATTGTCCAGTATGCCTCTCAGCCATTGGACTATGGGCCGCCTTTGTCGGAGCTCCAACAAGGTGCGCCCACTATTGGAGTAGCTGAAATTGGAAGTCTCTCGGCTCTTGCTAGACATTCTTGAGGGAAGAAGGATTTTTGAGCCAATACACAGCAGGTTTATACTGCCAGAACAGGGACATTAGCAGCAGTCCTAGTGTAAGACAGGTGACCCTTGCTTATCTGTTTGGGGTGCACTGTACTTCTGACTTAGAGAAATAGAGAGGCTAGTTGGTTCTTTGTATCCTGTGGTGGAGTACCTGCAAGGGTTCTCAGCAGAACATTCTTAGTAATACTAGTGATTTATGTAAAATGCTCTCGTTCTCAAGAGTTCCCATTGCTAAAGCCCTCTCCCCCATCTTAGATGTGGAGAACATGCTACCAGAGAGGCGTAGCTCTATGACATGTGCCATTTCATGAGATACAGGTGTCTTGATTTGGGGTTTATGTAGTGCTCAGGAGAGCTGTGAATGGCTACAGACTTGCAGTGCACAGTCACACCCTTCTATTTGCAACTCTACTTAAAAGTGCACTGTGAATACCCTGAGCTGCACCATGGCTGTGTAAATGTCATGGATGACAGGTATGTGTGTGAGAGGAGTCCCCAAAACAATGGAGGCAGTCCACAGTATGAGGAGTTCCACCCCCCCCCCCATCGGTTACTCCACATGCAGCAGTGGCCCAATCTGCAGCTAGCATTTGCTTCGCTGTCTTACCAAACCCACGCTGGAACAGAAATTCCCCTCTGCATTGCATGCCACTTTCATGTTGATTGATTGTCGGATTTTATGGCAGTGTCCACACTGCATGCCGCTTTCACTTCCTTTGATCTCTCGGTTTTATGGTAGCCGTCTGCATAGATTTATGGCTGTTTTATGGCCATTCAGGGGTGACTCTACAGTTTGGTGTAGTGGTTAAGTGTGCGGACTTTAATCTGGGAGAACCGGGTCTGATTCCTCACTCCTCCACATGCAGCTGCTGGTGTGACCTTGGGTCCATCACAAGTTCTTTCAGAGCTGTTCTCTCACTAGCAGTTCTCAAAAGAGCTCTCAGCCCCATTTACCTCACAGGGTGTCTGTTGTGGGGAGGGAAAAGGAAAGGAGATTGTAAGCCACTCTGAGACTCCTTCGGATAGTGAAGGGTGGGATAGCCATATTTCTGTCAGAACTGTTCTCTCAAGGGCAGTTCTCGAAAGAGCTCTTTCAGCCCCACCTACCTCAAAGGGTGTCTGTGTTGGGGAGGGGAAGGGAAGGAAAAGGAGTTTGTAAGCCGATCTGAGACTCCAGGTAGTGAAGGGTGGGGTATAAATCCAATCTCTTCTTCTCTTCTTTTTCTTCAGTACGGCATTGGTCTGAGGTATCTGAATGTGGTTTTGAGCTACATCTTTTTTATGTTCCAGTGTGGGTTTGGTAAAACACCAGAGCAAATGCTAGATGACTAGGCAGTTGGCCCCCTTCCTCGAACGTGAAGACCTAGCTACAGTGATCCATGCTATGGTCACTTCACGTCTTGACCACTGTAACGCTCTCTACTTGGGGCTGCCCTTGTCCCTGATCCGGAGGCTGCAGCTGGTGCAGAACGCTGCGGCCAGGCTGCTGATGGGTCTCTCTCTGCGGGACCACATCCGGCCTGTGCTGCAGCGGCTGCACTGGCTGCCTATAGCGTACCGGATCAGGTTCAAGGTGCTGGTGTTAACCTTTAAAGCCCTTTATGGTCAGGGGCCCGCCTACTTGAGGGACCACCTTTCCCCATATAGGCCCCAGAGGCTACTGAGGTCTGGCACCCAAAACCGCCTGACTTGCCTCGGTCCAAAAGAGGCCCGGCTATCTTGTACCAGGGCCAGGGCTTTCTCGGTGGCGGCTCCTTACTGGTGGAATGAGCTCCCGGATAACATCAGGGCCCTGCGGGATTTGTTGCAGTTCCGCAGGGCCTGTAAGACGGAGCTCTTCCGCCAGGCTTTCAAATAGGAGCCGCCACCGGGGAGAAAGCTGATTATACCATCTCCTGGCCCTGTTGATCGCTCCCTGCTGCCTTTACCCACCGGAGCGCTAGGAAGTCGCCATCTTGTGGAACTAATGTAGCTTTGTTTTAAATGTTTTAAATGCTTATATTGTTAACCTGTTATATGTTTTTATATGTTGTTGTTAGCCGCCTTGAGCCGGTTGAATTACTGGCAAGGCGGGATATAAATGAAACAAACAAACAAATAAATAAATAAATAAATAGATGCAAATTGGGCCAGTGTGGGACACACTGGCCTCAGGTGGTGGAGCGGGAGGAGGGATGGGGAGGGGGAAAGGGCAAGAGAGTCTCTGAAAGGCAGGAAGGGGAGGCCGCGGTGTCTCAGAGAAGAAGCTAAACCCACTGAGGCATCTTTTGCATCCTTCCCCACAGCACTGGAAAGAGCAAGATGGTCTTCCATCCAGTCCCTCCCATTGAAAATTGTCTAGCCGTGGGGCTGTACACCACAGTCTTTTATAACATAATGTTATGTTGGTGCTGGAGGTAGGGTACTGGTACCTAGAGAAAACACTCTTTTTCATTATCTGTTTTAGTATTAATCTGTTACAACATGAAAAGAAGTGGTTTTGAGCAAATAGCCTTGACAGCTCAGGGCTTGATTGGGTGGCCTGGGGAGACAGGTCCCCCACCCCTTAAGGCTCCAAGCTTTCAAACTTTGAGTGCACACTAGGAGGTTGATTGCTACCTGCATCATCTGTAGAGACTTTATTTTCCATTTATGACCTCAGGGCTACTTTCTATTAATTGTCATGGTTAAAAAACAAGTGAATACATTTGGCCACCGAGGGAAGGGAGTAAAAGATTTGGATAGATGGGACTGGAGTTGCTTCAGATTTTAAAGCTAGGGCAGCATCAAGGGGTAATGTTTGTTTGGGAAGGTCAGAATTTTTAACATTACTGATCATTGTCGTCAGGCTCGTAGCCAGGATTTTGTGGCTTGTGGGGCAATTCCACCGGGGGTGGTGGTGGAAGTTCTCAGTGCAAAAAGAAAAGCCATTTAGCCAAAAGAAAGCTGTTACCAGGATAGAGCTCTAAATTGCAAGCTGTCAACCACTTTAGATGACAGTTCTCAGCTGCTGCAAGTTAATCACTTCTGCCCACCTAAGCAACACTGCTGAGAACAAGCTGGCAGGTGGAGGAGATGACTTCTATAGTCAAGAAAGCTAACACTTAGGCAGAAAAACTCACTTAAAGGAGACCAGTTTCTTGGCACAGAGTTACAGATGATCCTAGAGGTCACCTACTCCAATCCCCTTGCTCAGTGCGGGAATTAGTCAACTAAAGCACCCCAAATGTTTCAAAATGATTGAAAAAAGCATTTACTGAAGAACTTCTTGTGATGCTGTGCTTTTAAGAAAGGGGTCGGAGTCTGCAAAAGCTCCATCATAGCTATGGGCCTGATTGACATATTGATGGATTATCCATGAGGTTTCCGCGGTCAAAGCACTGGTTGTTACGAGTCCCTTATTAGAAGTGGCACATACAAGATGTCATAATAGGTATACACAGGAACATGCTAGGGTTGCCGGCCTCCCTGCCCACCGGCAAGGAATGCTGGTTGGGGGGTGAGGGGTAGAGTTGCCAGCTCCAGACTGGGAAACTCCTGGAGATTTAGGTGTGGAGCCTGGGGAGGACAGGGGCCTCAGTGGGGTGCAGTGCCACAGAGCCCGCCCTCCAAAGCATCAATTTTCTCCTGGGGATCTCTGTAGTCTGGAGATGAGCTGTGATTCCAGGGGATCTCCAGGTCTCACCTGGAGGCTGACAAACTCAGGAACACCCTGAATGGTTCTTTTACTGCATCGCCATAAATCTGTACATGACTCACTCTTGGATTACAAGCAACTGCTCACCTCTATCATTTCCTTTTCTGTGAACGGCCTCTAAGAAACTGTTCATTTCCATACCAATCTTTGCCTGCCATTCCCTTCACGTGCTGGTTATTCTAGCTGCCTACCCACTCCACCAGTATACCTTAATTTAAAGATTGCTTTTTTTCTTTTTTCAGAGAGCCATACTCGAATGCATCCTGAGCATTACATTATTGTCCATGAGGGATCAGCACAGTAGCTGCAAGCGGTTTGAGTGGCAAGGCTACAGGAGCAAGACAGATTAAGGGTGCACCTTCGGATATTTCCAGTCCAAAACACTGACCGAAATTCCCTATTTAAAAATAGAATCATAGAATCACAGAGTCGGAAGGGCCCATCCAGGCCATCTATAGTCCAACCCCCAGCTCAATGCAGGATCAGCCTAGAGCATCTCTGACAAGCAGGGGCGTTGACTTTCTAAATCCCCGGGGGGGGCAGGGGCTCCCTCGTGCGCGCACGCGCGACTATGTCCCGGCCGCTCCGTTTCCCCCCCCCCCGGCCCAGGGAGGCAGACCCGCGACGGCAGCCAGCTGGCCGGGACTGCCGCCCGCGCGAAGCGCGCGGGCGACTATGTCCCCGCCGCCTCTCTCCCCCCCCCCGCCTCAGGGAAGCAGGGCAGGCCGGGGGTGAAGGAGAGGCAGCGACGGCCGGCTGGGCGAGCATTTTGCCGGGGGTGGCTGAGCCCCCCCCGGGAAATTTCGGGGGAGGCTCGAGCCCTCGAGCCCCCCCGTAGTTGACGCCCATGCTGACAAGTGTTTGTCCAGCCACTGCTGAAAGGCTGCCAAGGAGGGGGAGCTCCCCACCTACCTAGGCAGCTGATTCCACTGCAGCACAACTCTTACTGTCAAAAGGGTTTTTTTTTTCTATTATCCAGCTGGTACCTTCCCACCCTTAATTTAAACCTATTGTGAGTCCTGCCCTCTGCTGCCAACAGGAACCGCTCAACAACAAATGAATTGAGGGGTCTAAAAGGTCAAATAAATTGCCCTCCCTTGCATTTTGTTGCTTCCTTTTTTGCTCTGAAAAATCAAATGAAACAGGGAATTTTAGACATCGTTTTAGAAATTGGCACACACATGAAGCTGCCTTATACTGAATCAGACCATCACTCCATTACAGTCAGTATTGTCTATTCCAGGGCTGGCCAAACTTGCTTAACGTAAGAGCCACCTAGAACAAACGTCAGATGTTCGAGAGCTGCCAGACATGAACAAATATTACATGTTTTTACTAGGAAATATGCAGATTTGCATTTTAGTGACATTAAATGAGCCTGCCAGAAATAATAACAAAAATGGTAAAAGCAGATATTGATAATGATATTTATTTGTTCAATTATGTTTGTTTGTTTTTGATATTTAGCTTCCCCAGCCACCCTACCGGGAGCCACACAATTTTTGTGAAAGAGCCACAGTTTGGCCACCCCTGGTCTATTCAGAGTGGCAGTGGCTCTCCAGAGTCTCAGGCAGAGGTCTTTCATATCACTTACTGCCTGGTCCTTTTAACTGGAGATACCGGGGATTGAACTTGGGATCTTATGCATGCAAAGCAGAGGCGTTATCACTGAGCCACAGCCCCTCCAGATTTCCAAATGCACATTCCAAATAGAGATCTCAAAGTAATGGTTGATGCAGCCTCAAGTAGCAATGGAGGGGACCACAGGATATGAGTGTCTCCCCGGACAATCTGTTTCTGCCCTGAAAGTCACAGTTCTTTAATAAAAGAACTGTAGAGGCAGGCTCTGGGATGAAATTGGTGAGCTGGGATCTTGCCCCCCACCCCCGCAGCTGCAAGTACAAGAGAAGGATCTTCAGAGTGTGACTGAAGGTAAGCTGTGGCAGCCATTTTGTGGCTGGCTCCTCCTCCTGCAGCAGCCATCGTGGCTGTGCCATGCTGTGCCAGAATTCCAAAGGTGCTCACAGGCTCAAAAAGCTTGGGAACCCCTGATTGATACTGTGGGGCTCCATTCTACTTATTCAGTCGTAAGACAAAATGTCTCGACTCAGTCAAGTGATGCTTATAACATTGTAGTTGTTACATAGGAAGGAGTAGAAATTCCAGTATCATGGTGAAACTGTAGTTGTTTGTCTTTGTCGCTGTGCCACAACTCTGACTGAGAGGCTCTAAAGATGTTGTTGTTGTTGTTCAGTTGCACTGTCAAGTCTGACTCTTCACGACCCCATGGACGGCATCACACCAGGCCCTCCTGTCTTCCGTCATGCTCCAAAGTTTGCTCAAATTTATGTTTGTTGCATGGATAACACTGTCTAACCATCTCATCCTTTGCCGTCCCCTTCTTCTTTGACCTCCAGTCTTTCCCAGCATCAGGGTCTTCTCCAGTGAGTGCTCCCTTCTCATTTGGTGGCCAAAGCATTGGAGCTTCAGCTTCAGTATCTGGACTTAGATCTCTTGTTTATCATTCCAGTTTGCAATATGCTTTTCTGTATGTCATAAAAATATATGAGACCGAAACAGTGGAGGAGGCATAGGTTTCAAATGGATGGCTTTTTTCTTCTTCTTTTCCTTGCAGGAAATCAGTGACAATGAAATATTAGAATTGGTGCACAGTGCTCTTGGGAGAATGACCGTCATACGGCAGATCTTCCCTCTGACAAGGGAGAACAATCAAAGGTGCATGAGGAACAACCACCGGATATCTTCGCTCCTCTGTGATCCTCAAGAAGGTTATCTACAAATGCTGCAGGTCAGTTGCACATCCCGAGCTGCCGTCCCCTCTCACCCCCTTGGGGACATGCCATGGTGTTTGGCTTTGCTTGTGAAAGTTTTTCAGGATCACTGGAACAGGGAAATTGCCAACGGAAACACTCAGATCGCTGTGTGCTCCATTTACCAAGTATGGTTCCTAGGTAACCCAATTATCTCACTTGTTCTTCCAGTTCTTGAGTGCTTTTTGGTTTGAGACTGTGCATATAAATTATCACCAGCTCCTGCTAAAACCCATGTGAGAATTACTTTGGGCAAATTGAACCCCACAAGGGCTTTCTGTTGTTCTGCCAGCTGTCCTTTGGCATGTTTAGACATGTCATAGGTACAAATTCATTTCCAAAGAGGAGAGTTTGAACATGGAAATTCTTCAGACAAGATGAGCCGAAACTGCTTACCTAGTAATATTTTGGGGCTCCCCTTTTTTTTAAATGAAAACTGCCTCTCGTGGCTGTTTTTGACACTCACTGGAAACATAAGTGTATTGTCTGTGTACTTTTCGATGTTCGTTGGTTTCAATGTGCCATGTCAATTTGGTGGTGTATGAATTTCCGGTATGAACCCAGTTTGGACTCGAGCTCTCAGAAGCCCATCAGTTCCATAGGATTTTTGCCCTTCATTCTGTATTGTGGCCAATATCTGTTTTTTTTAAAAAAAATCAAACCAGACTTGACCAACAGTGCTAGCCAAAGTTTTAAGAACTATTTCCGAGTGTGTCTAAAAAGAATACGTTAGAAACATTTTCCCACTGCTGGGGGAGAAAAGGAGAAACAGTTGTTTCCCTAATTGGTGGTGAGGAGATGTAAAAGAAGAACTTTGGTTCAAGGGATGTCCAGATTTTGAATGAACAGAGACTGTCTGCTTTGGGAACTGGTCTGTCGGTTTCAGGGAAACCAAAGAGTTTATCTTTGAGGAATTGGCATTAGCTGAGGTTAAGTTGCCTGGCATCTATACTAAGGCTGTTTCTGATGCTGTTAGGCCTGCAGTATATGACTAGCCCAGTGGTTCTTAACCTGGGTTCGATCGAACCCTAGGGGTTCGGCGAGTCAGTCTCCGGGGTTCGGTGGGGCCTCCAACTTAGTACTATTACTAAGTACTAAGAATTATTTTTCACTAAAGAAGGGTTCGGTGAATGCGCATATGAAACTGGTGGGGTTCGGTACCTCCAACAAGGTTAAGAACCACTGGACTAGCCAGTGTCATATCAGGTAGTTTCGTGGCACGAATTGGAACCTTAAGACTCCCCATTTGTAGTCCAGTCCTCTAATAACAATTCCAAGTGTCATATAAATGAGACCTATGTTTATTCCAAGTTGTTGAGAAAATCCCAGATCAGTAATTGCCTAAACCTTTTGAGCATCAGGGCAGGTCAAAACCTGTAAGGCAAGGTTCCCTACCCACCCATGACTGTATAACACCATCACTCAAGACTATTACCCCTAATATGAATGATTGTTTTCAGAACTTTTGCAAAAGAACTAAGTCCATGACCCTAGAAAGTGAGAGGGGCCGATAGTTTTATCCATTGAAGCGCCCCCTCCCACTGTTCTGCTCTTCATTAAAAAAAAATTATTAACCAGAACAAATATACAAAATATACAATACTCTAATACACGTAATATAACTGTTAGCCCAAATTGTTGGAGGAAATGTAGAATGAAAGGAACCCCCTACCGTATATTGCCGAGTTAGTCAGGTCTTTTGGAGGGAGACATATGAGGAGATTTTAAAAATGGTTAAGGTTTCCTTTCCTTATAATGTCAAAGTGTTGCTGTTGGATATTTGGCTTGATTGTACACTGACAAAAGAATATATAACATTAATTTCAATATTGTTGGCAGCGGCAGGGTTATTAATAGCTAAACACTGGAAATCGGAAATACCACCTACAAAGATGCAATGGTATAATAACATATGGGAGATGTATGTAATGTGTAGAATAACAAATAATTCCTTCTTTGAGGAAAGAGTTATAAATAAATGGAAAGCTAATCAGGAAGAGGGGTGGAACATGGTGATAGAATATCTCAAGTGCAATAATATTATCCCAAATAGGAAGGACAATGACCTGTTTTTGAATTAATTGAGTTAAAATAATTGTTACTTCCCTTTCACTTCTCTCCAATTATAAATAAGTTCTTAATTCTAACTTCTCAATTTTAAGTTTTTATATTACATGCTCTGCTCTTCAATATATTTCCATGGTAAGCTGGGGAACTATCCTGCAAAATGACTTAGGAATTATATACATATCTAATTTTTACACACTGCATATTTCCATAGCAGATTCCCCCATAGGAATTCTTGCACTGTAAATTTTATGATGAGATCAGAATGTTTTACCTTGCACCAAGTGATTTTTGGAATTATCTCTTATAAAATATGCATTGCAGCATGGTTGCTGGTCAACTGTTTTTTGTTTTGTTTTTTTTAATATTTATTTATTTATTTAGTCATATTTATACCCTGCTCTCCCCGCAATGCAGGCTCTGGGCAGCTGGATTAGAAATGGATTTTGTTTTAGAATGTGCTGTAGTCATTTTATGAGTAATTATATAATAAATAATGCCTGGCCAACTTTCATACTAGCTACGTCTGGCTATGTATTTTTAAATGGGTTTATGGAGCACACCATAGGCGTAGACTACGGGGGGGCTTGAGGGCTCGAGCCTCCCCCGAAATTTCCCGTGGGGGACTGAGCCCCCCCAGGAAAATGTAGCGCCTGCCGCCGCGCCTCCCAGGGCCCTTCCGAGGCTGGCAGCTGCTGCTGCTGGTGCCTCTCCCCCCCCCCCTGGCCACTCTTCCATCCTTCCCTCTCCCTCCCTCTTTTCCTGGCAAAGGGAGAGGGAAGGAGTGGGGGGGAGAGAGAGTTTCATTAGACAGTGATACTTGGAATGGGATATGATTTAATTGGGCACACGGGATGAGGAGGTGATGCACACATGGGTGTTATCCGTGTCTTTTTTTTTTACTCAACATACAGTGTATGTCAGAAAGGGTAGTGGTTAGAGTGTTGGACTAGGATCTGGGAGACCTGGAGGCTTGCGTGGTGTTCCTGGGTCAATCACACACTGTCAGCCTAACCTAACTTACAAGGCTGTTGCGAGGGTAAAATGGAGAAGAGGAGAGAGCGGTGGGGCATAGGCAAACTAAGTTAATAAATAAATAAATAAATAAATAGGTTGTAAATCAGACACTTCTTTCTCTGCTACAGTGAACAACCTGTACAGTTCGTTCAACAAAAACTCGACCCATTTTTTTTTCTTTTGTTTGAATGGTCTACAGTAGTTACTCCAGTCTTGGGATCCCAGTTGCAATATCTTTTAAGACTTAGACTGATACCGTGTCCCAGTATCTCCTCATGCCTTGGGCATACATTTGCACTTCTCCTGATGTCAACCATATTGTGACTTTCCCACAACAGAAGGGACAACCAATTTTGTAGGGTGAGAACTACGAAATGACCAGATAAACTGGCAGGGAGCAGGGATTAAGTGCACATGGCCATTTTGGGGCAACAGACACGCATTTAAATATGGCATGTCATTCCGTTTCCTTGGGGTGTATGGCACTGATATCTAAGCCACCAGTGCAGATGTGTAAACCTGACAAAATTAATTAGGGTTACCGGACATCTCTCTTTTTTGGTGTCCATCCTCTTTTGGGCTCTTTAAAAAAACACCCGGATGAAAATGTCCTCTTTTTGGGTTGGAAGGTTAGGAATATTCCTAGAACAAAATTTGAGTCCAGTGGCACCTTAAAGACCAAAAAAGTTTTATTTGAAGTATGAGCTTTTGTGTGCGCACACACTTCTTCAGATACAATAAAATGGAAATAGAAATAACAGTCATACATATAGAGGGTGGGTATTAGCAGGGGTCCTTTCGTAGAAAAAGAGGTGCAGGAGCTCATTAGCATAACTCATTAGCATAACTCATTAGCATATGCCACGTCCCCTGACATCACCAGAAGTGTGCCAGAAAGGGAATGTCAGTTTCAGCCCCATTATATCCTATGGGCCATTGAAATCAATGGCAAAAGCTCATAGGGTATATGAGGGGCTGGAGGAAAGGGGGTTTGAGGGAGAGGCTTCAAACTTGCAGGGTAGCTGCTGGGGCCTCTCCTCAAAATACCCACTAAGTTTCAAGAAGATTGGACCACGGGGTCCAATTCTATGGGCCCCCAAACAGATTGTCCCATCCCCTCTATTCTCTATGGAGGGAAAAAAAAATAACTTTTTTCCTACCATAGAGAACAATGGAGGGAATGGGAGCAACCTGTTTGGGGGCCTGTAGAATTGGACCCCCTGGTCCAATCTTCTTGAAACTTGGTGGGCATTTCGAGGAGAGGCCCCAGCAGCTACCCTGCAAGTTTGGAGCCTATCCCTCAAACTTCCTCCCCCTTCAGTGGCTTTTAAAGTTGCCACTGAATTTTGGCGGCAATTCGGAGGTGAGCTGAATCAGATTAGAGAATCTGATTCAGCCCGTGGCTGCCCTACTGGCCAGTCCTGAGCTGGCAGAGCTTTGCTCCGCCTCGCTCCGGCCCCAACGGACCCCTGGGTATTAGCATGCAGAATAATGAAGGTGTTTTTAACAGAGTAAGAAAATAATAAAGAAAAATAAGAAGAAAAAAGAAGGAAAAGAAGAAGAAGAACTAGGAATATTCCTAGTTAGTAGCAATTATCTCAGCTTCAATAGTAGGGGTATTTCAAATTAGATTTGTGATAATGATCACTTGTTTGAAGTAGTCAGTTGGGAAATATGTCCTCTTTTTCTTCTTTTCACCATTAATTTACTGTTCCATCAAGGAAGTAAACTTTGTGAGCCCAGATTTTCTGAATGTGACCCCCTCTCTAGTGTTAGTTTTGGTGTGTGATGCAGATTTATTCATTCCTACCTGTAATAATAAATTTACTAGCTAAGGTGCAGTTTTTTTTTCCTGTTGTTACCGAAAAATAATTTCACAGCTGTATGCTCCGTAGTTCCACCTTTTTATTTGTGTGTGTGTGCACATAGGGACTCATTTACTTGAACTTGGTTCACTTTTCAGGTTTATTTATCTGTTTGCTTATTGCAGCAATTTGGATTCCACTTTTTGGGATAAAATAACCCCAAAGTACTTCACAGCAGAAGAAAATCTCAGCTGCCAAATGCAGTTAATTTAAATGTACACACAAATCTATGGAATAAAACAACAAAGTAGGAATTAGATGGCAAAAACACAAAACAAGACAGCATCACAATATCCAACCTGGCCTGAAAACTGCAGCATAGTACACAAAGCCAACTCAACAACCATAACATTCCCAATGCTGTCAGGAACCTAAACCAAATTATGACAAAAAGGTCTTGACCATACTTCTAAAGGTTCAAAATGATGCATCTCCTCATGGAGAAGGAATCCCATAATTTTTCTGCTGCTGCTGAAAGGCTCCGCCATTTAGGTCTACTCACCAGTACATCACAGTGGTGGCCCATAAAACCAGGTCTTACCAGATATCTTCACATTTCTGGGAAGGCTCATGTTGAAGAAGACAGTCTTCAAGTTTTCTGGTCCCAAGTCATGTAGGACTTTATAGGACAACACCTTCGTTTTGTATTGGCCATGATGATAAATTGGGAGCCAATTTAAACACAGGGCTTTTTCCCACTCCCATTGTGCTGGCGTTCTGCCTCCGTTTGTCTCGGCGCTGGGTGTCAATTTCACACCCTTTGCTGCGGCGCGTGTGTTAATACGGGGCTTCGCGTCATTTTCTCCGCGCCTTCGGTAAACCTTTTTTTTTAGGTTTACTGAAGGTGCGGAGAAAATGGCGTGAAGCCCCGTATTAACACACGCGCCACAGCAAAGGGTGTGAAATTGACACCCAGCGCCGGGACAAACAGAGGCAGAACGCCGGCACAATGGGAGTGGGAAAAAGCCCACAGTGTGTGTTTAAAATATAGGATGATAAATTCAGAGGAATCTGACATAACTGTTTACATCCAAAACATAAGGAAACTGTAACTTGGAGTTAGGAAGGGTCCAGTTCAAACCCTACCTAAGCCATGAAGTCATGTACTATCTTGAAGCAAACGGATATCCCTTAGTCCTCTCCCTCATCTCTGACGCAAATAATATATGGTGCAATTATATACAGAGCTGCTTCATTGTGTGGTTATAAAGCTTATTTAGATAATGTAAATGTAGCAGAAGACAACAATGATTGGCTTAGGGTTTCCAGGCCCCCGATCCAGGCAGAGGTTTCCCTGATTCTTCAGGCTACTTCCCGCCCCTGGCCAGCCCTGCCCCCAAACAGATGTTGGACAAACTCTATGGTTTTAGGCCAAAAAACCCATAGAGTTTTGCCCAAAATGCAGTGTCACTTCCCTGACATGATGATGTCACTTCCGCATGATGTTATTGCATCAGGGACATCGTGCAATGTCCCCGCCCAGCCCCAGAACGCCTCCCGAAACCCCCTGCCAGCAAGCTGAGGGGACCTGGCAACCCTAGATTGTCTGCAGAAATGGAAGTGCTGTATTGTGGTTGCTATTTTGTGGGAATAGTGCATTGCTTGTATTTGGTATGCTTTTGGTATACACAAATAACCTCAAAAATCTGAATTCCAATCACACGTACCAAAGCTGGAAAATATGTGCATTTCTCTGATCACATACAATGGCGAGTGCATGGATCGTGGATTCTACCCTCTCCGCTTCTGTCCAATTGGTTCACCAAAAACGTAGCCTCTGAAAAGGGATACTGAAGTCCAGAGACTTAAACGATCTATTTACTACTGTCACCAAAATGATGCTGTGTTTCCGAAGCATCTATCTCAGGGGCTTCAGCAACAGATAGAAGTATCTCTAGGAATCCCTTAAACCACTTTGCTTGACTTTGAACCACAGTATATACTCCCCTAGAACATTTCTAGGTTTTTCCAGTTAAGTGAAGAGTTAGTGAAAGAATATGGATTCCTATAGAAGCTTCCCCTTGCAGAGTTCCTTAAAGATTGGTGAGTCTGTTTCTCTCTCTAGTTTCATCCACGCATTACGGGATATCGTACTATCAATGTGCTACACAGCATTCATTCACAATTCAGTTGTCTTGTCTGCCTAAGAAAATGATAGAATGTGAATTATTGCGATAGCACAATGATCGCGCAATATCCAATGATATATGGATGTAATCCCTAGGGTTGCCAACTCTGAGTTGAGAAATACCTGCAGACTTGGGGGGTAGAGACTGGGGAGGGAGGCATTCATGGAGGGGAGGGACCTCAGTGTGGTATAATGAAAGAGAGTCCACTCTGGAAAGCAAACATCTTCTCGAGGGGAACTGATCTCTGTTGCCTGGAGGTCAATTCTAATTCCAGGTGATCTCCAGGCCCCACCTGGAGGTTGTAAACCCTAACAAGCCCTGATTGAAGAGTTACACATTTAACCCTCTTCCTTCCTTCCTTTCATAATCCTATGTTTTTAAAAAATGTTCTTTAAAGCTGTGGGGAGGGGGTCTCAGAAGGAATCTGTGGTGGCTCTCATTTGTCCCAACACCCATAGATTAGAGACTGATCACCAGTCAGGCTATTTTGCCAGCCATTTTCATATGCATTAAAGTATCCAGGGAACATGACTGAGGCTGCAATCACACACACCAGTACATCTGGCATAGGCACGAATGCCTGATGGATCTAAAGGGCACGATCAGACAGCAACATCTGGGATGCATCCCACAGTCATTGGCAATCCGTGGTGCTCTGCCGCAGAAGTGGAGTAAAATGACACCAGAGAAAATCTGGTAGTAAACAAGTTGCAGTGGGCCATGGACGGGCTTTCCCCTGTCTGATTGTGCAAGCGTGCACTCAAGCCATTGAGAGGGTCTGGTCAAGCTATCCCTTCTTGATGCCGGGTTTCCCCCCCTCTTCATAATATGTGCATCATCGCATACTCCATAGGGGGCCCTCAGTGTGGAGGTGCAATTCCTCATTTGTGTGCATGGGAAACAAATGGTTGTGTCTGATCACACAGTGATGGGCTGTGCCCGCTGCTACAAGAGCCTGTGTGATCTTGCAACTGTGGGTCAAATTCCTCTGGAGGAAATAGCCTCGCTTCCCCTCTGCTTCAACTGGCACATGTGACCGCAGCCTGAGACTGAACTTGCCCCCTATGATCACCAGGAACTTTTTGTTGCTCTCAAAAGGCAAGTTAATTCCATGGGTATTTTTTTTTAAAAGTGCCTGGAGGACACTTGTTTCTTCAGGAATATTAACAATAGAGTTGGCAAGGAATCGTTTAGAGGACTATAACTGTGTAATGGAATGAGATGAAGAAAAGGAAATCAAAACCAAGCACCATTAAAAATTCCTTTACAGGATAATCCATAAAACATGGCAGAGCTTCTGAAGGAAATGACTGGAAGCCCGGTACACTTGAGATCTTTGAAAGTAGAACAGACAAAATAGTCAAAAAGAGCTATGTTCCCCCCTCCAAAAAAAAATCCTCACTGTCATATGACATAGACTGAATCTACTCCCTCCCACCAGTGCTCTGGGAAAGAGCCCTTGTTTTGTAATAATTCAGTGCCAGTAAGGAATATGTATACTGTAATGCTCAGGCGGTGTGCGGCTATGAAACCTTTGGCACTGCTTAGATGAACTGCCTTTAATGTCACAGAAGAGCAGAGCATGGCAGAAAAGTCTCTGGCTGCCTTTGGCTAAGCAGCTCTGGGCCTCGGTGGAGTAACAGAGCAACCAAAAGAGGCTAGTGAAGGAAGGGTGGAAGCAGGCACTGACAGAGTCGCCAGCTCTGGTCTGGGAAATTCCTGGGATCTGGAGCCCGAAGAGTGTGGGAAGGACATCAGTGGGGTATAATGCCATAGAGTCCACCTTCCAAAGCAGCCATTTTATCCAGGGGAGCTGATCTCTGTCACCTGGAAACCAGTTGTAATTCCAGGCAATTTCCAGCCACCACCTGGAGACTGGCAACCCTAGGAATAGTGCTTGCCAAGGGAGGCAGAGGCCTGAGAAAGGGGTAGGGTAGAAGAGAAGAGAAGAGAAATTGGAATTATTATAGGGTTGCCAGGTCTGGGTTGGAAAATATCTGGAAACTTTAGGGGTGGATCCAGGAGAGGGTGGGGTTTGGGGAGGGGAGGGGCCTCAGCATGGTAAAATGGCATAGAATCCACTCTTCAAAGCAGCCATTTTCTCCAGGGGAGCTGATCTCTGCCAGCTGGAGATTAGTTGTAAAAGTGGGAGATCTCCAGGCCCCACCTGGAGACTGGCAACCCTAATTTATACCCCACCCTTCACTCAGAGCGGTTTACAGTCTTCTTTCCCTTCCCGTCCCCACAACAGACACCCTGTGAGCAATGCTCCTTCTAAGCGGTGGAGTCTTGTGAGCAAAAATTCTACTTTGAGAGCTACTTTAAAGTTATGAGTGAGAGATTTGGCTGCTGCATACATTAGTTTGCTCTGGAGCCATCTTTCCTGAACTAAGCAAAAGGGTGTGAGCCGGGGGCTAAAAAACTGTGAGCTAGCTCACACTAACTCAGCTTAGAGGGAACACTGCCTGTGAGGTAGGTGGGGCTGAGAGACCTCTGAGAGAACAGTTCTTTCAGTAGCAGCCCTGACAGAACTATGGCAGGGGAGGAAAGGTTCTGTGGAAGGAGAAGGAAAGAAGGAGGTTATGTCAAAATGAGGGCATTTTTTACCAACCAACAATGACATTTGCAAGGAGTAGGACGTCTTCAGTTAAGAGAATGAGTTTAGAAGGAGGAGGTTGGAACTGAAGGATTGGTTACTGCTTGGTTTGGCTGTGATTGGTCAGTTTGAGAAGCTGTGGGCATGACTGGTGGGAGTATGAATGTTCTACGGCTGGGAAGAATCAGTTATAGGCAGTTGGGCCAGGACAGAATGGAAGAGAAGTCAGAAAAGCAACTATGGTTGTGGTCAGACTGGCAGGTTGGCATGATTTGGGCCACCTTGCTCTGGCCTCACTGCACTTTTCTTCCATGGTTGACCATTCACATCAATGCTGCATGTCAACCATGGAGCATGCAGTCTGGTCTTATTTTTTAAAAAAGAAATAACAACTTTGACGTTGTTTTAGAACATTTCTTGGGTGCACATGTGCGCATCTGCCCTACCATTAACCCCCCCCCCCCCAGCAAACCCGGAACTACAGGTTCACACTTTTGAACCAATTTGAGCGTGCATCGGGACAGTTCAGACATCCGCCAACATGGGATGAATGCTCGGGGATCCGTTAGCACCGAAATTCATCTGCTGCCTATTTAGTCCATCTCCAACTCATCTTACAACAGGGTAAGAACAGTTGGGGAACGGCTGCCAGCTGTGGCTGTGTGAACCATCTGGTTTAATCCATTAGGGAAAAGCAACTCTACCGAGCAAACTGCCCATCTGATTGCAGCCTATGTTAAGAAAAGAAGACCTTGGGAGGCTTGGTTAAAAGTGCAGCCAAGGAAAGGGTATGCAGTGAATGCAAATGGAACAAAAATAGTAAACATGGTATATACAGAGACAGTGGTTGAGAGTTGCCAGGTCCCTGTTGGCAGCTGGCGGGGGCTGGGGATGTAGGCTGCCAGCTCCAGGAACTCCTGGAGGTTTGGGGGTGAAACCTGTGAGAGACAAGGATCTTAATGGGGTACGGTGCCATAGAGTCCACTCTTCAAAGCATCTATTTTATCCAGCGGAACTGTTCTCTGTAGTTTGGAGATGAGCTGTAATTCTGAGGGATCCCCAGGTCCCATCTGGAGGCTGGCCTCTCTGCAGTGGTTAGACTTAGTGTTGGATTTCTGTATTCTTCATTTTGCCTTAGTATATATTCAGTATATATTCAAAGTATAGTATATACTTTGGCCACCAAATGAGAAGGGAGCACTCACTGGAGAAGACCCTGATGCTGGGAAAGATTGAATGTCAAAGAAGAAAGGAAAAGCAAAGGATGAGATGGTTAAACAGTGTTATCGATGCAGCAGACATGAAATTAAGCAATCTCTGGAGCACGACAGAAGACAAGAGGGCCTGGCGTGATGTTGTCCATGGGGAAGAGTCGGGACTCAACTGTGTGACTGAACAACAACATATATTCAGTTGACTTGTGTTCTATTATTTAAAGCCTCATAAGTGAAACTCTGCAACAGGTTCTTGACTATATTAGTTAGCACGGTTATGTAAATATCTCCCAAGATATACTTAAGAGCACCATTATGATAAAGGAACAGAAACCTGAACTGCTGGTAGGAACTTGAATATATTGTATGTCACAAAGACCACGAGGGATGAGAGGGGAGAGAAACTGGAAGGCAGGATTGCCACCCTCCAGGTGGGATGTGGAATGACAGCTGTTCTCCACATCACAGAGATCAGTTTCCCTGGAGGAAATGGCTGCTTTGAAAGGTGAACTGTATGGCATTATACCCTGCTGAAGTTCTTTGCCTCCCCAAACCCTGCCCTCCCCAGACTCTGTCCCCAAATCTCCAGGAATTTCCCAATCCATAGTCGGCAGAGCAGTCTGAAGTGAGAGAAGCTGGAGCTCACATATTGATTGGAGACTTCCAACCAAATCTTTAACTGCATGCCTCTAGTCTTATGAAACATTATTGTCCCTTCACTGTCATGAACATGTCTTTGTTTTCTTCTACTATGGGCTAGGGTGTGCTCAGACAGTGGCCTCCTGCATGCTTGGCTGGGCACTCCAGTGAACAGCCAAGGACGGGATCCAAGGGAAAGCGTAGTCTCTTTCCACATGGGACACCCCCTGTTTCAGTGTGGAGAGCCATCTGTGCAACCTACATTGCCGGTGCTGGTTGCTGTCTGCCAAGAATTGCCTATGCCTCAAGTGTTCCAATCATGTCACTACTACCATCATGGCAGCCACCTGTTCTTAGTATCAGGTTGCCAGCAATTACAGTGTTCTTTTTTTTAAAAAAAGAATTTAAAATATTACAACGCACAAACATGCATTTTACAAGTATACTCATGTTAAGTATTTGGGGCCAGGACAGAAAGCAGTAAACTGATAGGAGTAAGCAATTCCCTGCTTCACTGTAGTTTAACAATAGCCTACCTGTGAATGGTAACAGCCATCTGGTCTCCCTCATCCCGTGCTTTCAGTTCTACTAGAATAGGTATAGCAGGTGTTCTGCTCTACAGTTTCTTCCTTTGGCAGGCCTAATTTTCTCTTCAGTGGAGCCTCAGACTGCAACGACTTTCTGCTGAGACACTCTCTCTCTCTCTTGCTTCCTATCAGTTTGAAACAAACAAGGCTAGGGCCCTGTCTCACCAGCAGTGACACCCTACTGAAGGCAGTTGCAGCTGCAAGGAAAAGTGACTGACAGTGGAAGTCAATAGGCTGGCAGGCCGACTCTTGCTGTGGTTGTGCTGGTTGGCCACTGTGTGAGGCAGGATGCTGATCCCATATGCCTGCCTGACAGATCGGTAATGGGACCTTTTTGTGGGGCTTAATGTCATTTTAGCTCTTCCAGCAGGGCTCCGTACTAGGCTGTGAACATGACTGGGGCACATGGAAAAACCCAATGCAGTAGGTAACTCAGCTTCCAACTAGAGTGATGGTAGTGGGGAGGAGCTGTGGTATGGGCCCATTCTGCATCTAACATTCTCTCCGTTGTGTCACCAGACCCACACTGGAACAGAAGAAGATGTGGCTCAAAACCACATTCAAATACCCTGGTCCAACGCCATCCTGACTGCAGAGTCACCCCTGAAGGGCCATAAGTGGCCATAAATCTATGCAGATGGTATAGGGTTCCCATCCTCCAGGTGGGGCCTGGGGATTTCCTGCTTTTACAACTGATCCCCAGCTGACAGAGATCGGCTCCCCTGGAGAAAATGGCTGCTTTGAAGGGTGGACTGTATGGCATTGTACCATGCTGAGGCCCCTCCCCTTCCCAAACCTCCCCTTCCCACCTTCTCCTGGCTCCACCCCCAAAGTCCCCAGGTATTTTCCAACCGGGACTTGGCAACCCTAAGATGGTACCATAAAACTGAGAGATCAAAGGATGTTGAACCAGCATGCAGTCTGGAGGTTACCATAAAATCCACCGATCAAAGAAAGTGAAAGTGGCATGCAATGTAGAGGGGGATTTCTGTTCTGTTCTGTGGGTTTGGTAAAATAGCAGAATGAATGCTAGATGCGGAATGGGCCATAGACTCCTATGTGGCTGAAACGTTCAGATGTTGCCTTTGTAGTATTGGGGATTGTTCTGCTGCAATTATTTCCATACCATCAGGGTTACATGAGAAAGTGGCTGAAGACATGACTTTAGACTAAAGATAAGTAATACCTCCAGACTGTGGTATATGTAATAGAAAAGCAGTGGGATACCTGTATGTCCTCCTTCCAAGCAGAGTACATGAAATGTACTGTTCCTTTGAGTGGGTGGGAGTTGGCTTTGGTTTTCCCTTCCATTGCATGAAGAGGTGAAATCAACAAAATTATATGGTCTTTAAAAAACCCCACAGGAAACCAAACCCTAACCCTAACGCTCTCTACTTGGGGCTACCCTTGTTTCTGATCCGGAGGCTGCAGCTAGTGCAGAACGCCGCGGCCAGGTTATTGATGGGCCTCCCTATGGGTGACCACATCCGGCCTGTGCTGCAGCTGCTGCACTGGCTGCCTATAGCATACTGGATCCAGTTCAAGGTGTTGGTGTTGACCTTTAAAGCCCTATATGGTCAGGGGCCTGCCTACTTGAGGGACCGCCTTTCCCCATATGTGCCCCAGAGGGCACTGAGGTCAAGCACCCAGCATCGCTTGACTATTCCTGGTCCGAGGGATGCGCGGCTAGCCTGTACCAGGGCCAGGGCTTTCTTGGTGGCGGCCCCATACTGGTGGAATGAGCTCCCGGATGACATCAGGGCCCTGCAGGATTTGCTGCAGTTCCGCAGGGCTTTCGAATAGGAGCCGCCACCGGGGAGATGGCAGGACAGCATCGCCCTGGTTCCACAGGCCAAACCTTCTGTTGCCGCTACTCTCCAGGAGCACGTAGATGCCGCCAGTACGGCTATGTGAGTCGTTTTATAATTGTTGTTTATTTATGCTTTTAAATTGTAAACCACTTTGGTGGTATGTTATGTTGTGAGCCGCCTTGAGCCAGTTCGCTGGAAAGGCGGGATAGAAATGCGAAAAATAAATAAATAAATAAATAAACCCCCAGCTTTGTGTTCTTCTCGGCATTTCTTTCCCACCAATCCCGACATAGTGCTTCAAAAACAATTCTTGAATTTTCCGTTTCCTCATGTCTGGGACCTCCTGGGCAGACCCTGCAGGGCAGTTCTGCAGTTTGCATGAATTCCTCATTAGGGTGTGTCTCTATGCCCAGTGGGCGTGTGAGAGTTAGTGGCATACTGAAATGTGGGGTTGTCCTTGAGGTAGCAAGTATAAACACGCATGTTTCTCTTGCTCCTTCTCAACATCCTCTCTGGCGGCAAAACAGTGACGATGTAAATACCGGCTCGAAAGGAATGAGAAGTGTGCTTGGGAAGCATGTGTCCTTCAGTGATTCAGCACCCGCTCATGTCTGTGAAGGGGATATAGCAGCAATATGAAAATATGGATGCCATCTTAAAAGAAGTACAGATGATCAGAAAGATTCTTGCTGTAGCTAAAGCAGCAGCTTAAGGAATTGAGTTTCTGACTATGGCTGTGGTCACACTGTCAGCTTGGTGCAATATGGTGCCACCTCTAATTGTACCAGTTTAAAGGGTTGCGGGGCAAATCAACCAGACAGCACACCCTGCTGCAGGTTACCCACACGGGCATCCCATGGCCAAGCGTCCACATTACTGTAGTGCCTCAGCCACAGAGTGCGCTGCCTGGAAATTTTTCAAAATGCATGCACGATCATGTGCGCACATAAGCACATGCACATATAGGCAAAAAAAAAAATTAAACCCTCCCTAGTGGCAGAAATGGATCTGCAGGTTCAGACTGCCAAATCCATTCTGTGTGCGCTCCCCTGCATTCAGACATCCGGCCATGCTCAGTGAATGTACGGGGAACCAAAAACACCACTTGTGATGTGGTGCCTTTTTAACCCGGCTCCAAATCATCCTATGACGGGATGAATATGACAGTGGAATGCCTGACAGATGTGGCTGTGTGACTGAGCCCACTCGATCTGCAAGGGACGGGTGGTTGTGTCGGACCAAACTGCTTGTGTGATCACAGCCTATGAACTGGAAATAAGGGGGGCTTTTTCTTCACAGGTAGCAAACCACAGTGCTTTCAGCAGGGTTTTTGTTAATGCTAGCTTTATTGGCCACCTATTCAAAGCCGAGTAGAGGACCCCCTGTCGACACAAAATCTTTAGCTAGTCTACACATGAAGATGACTTCTGCTGAGTCAGACCATTCTGACTGGCTGACCATTCTGACCACTCTGACCCGCAGTGGATCTCCAGGGTCTCAGACAAAGGTCTTTCACATTCACTATTCCCTGATAACTGGAGACACCAGAGGCTGAACCTGGGACCTTCTGCACGCAAAGCTGATGCTCTCCCACTGAGTCCCGGTCTCTTTCCCAAGTGCCAGTGGAGAGAACAGAGTGGAAGAGAATTGTGTGCTCTGTTCCCTTCTCCAGGCATCGCTCCCATTAGGAAATGGGAAGGGGTCACCTCTGAGCCCCATGAGGACAATTGGGGGGGGGGGGGGAAGCAGTTTCCTGATCCCATTTCCTGGTGGGAGAACAGCTGAAAGGAGCAGAGTCCTGATGTTTTGGAACCCTTTCAGGACACTGAGTATAAAAACAGTGTTAGAGAGTTGTGTCTCCCGTCCCTTCAGTGTATGATGGAGCGGAGGAACAGAGGCCGAAGACAGAGTGGCCGTCTCGGCCACTCTGCCTCCGCTTCAGAAGCGGAGGCAGAGTGGCCGTTCAGACGGCTGCATCTGCCCCCAGGAGGTGGCCAGGACACGTCGTGTCCGGCGCCGCACTCCTTGCGCACCAGCCGAGCACCACTTTAAAGTGGTGCTCGGCTGGTGCGGTGCACCCAGTGCGAGCGTTCCACCCGCTGGAGCGGGTATGAATGCGTGCGGGCAGGGGCGGCCGCGCAGCATCCGTCCGCCACTCCAGGAAGCTGCTTGCAGTTTAAACGCTGCGGGCGGCTTCCTTCCGGCGGCGTGGGAATGCCGTGGGGCGGGGGAAATTCCCCCACCCCATTCTGCCGCACCACGATGGCGCAGCAGAATTCCAGTTTGTCTTTGGCCAGAATCAGGGTTCTTTTTGTAGCAGGAGCTCCTTTGTGTATTAGGCCACCCCCCCCCCCCCAATGTAGCCAATCCTCCAAGAGCTTACAGAGCTCTTCTTACAGGTGCTACTGTAAGCTCATGGAGGATTGGCTACATCAGGAGCGTGTGGCCTAATATTCAAATGAGTTCCTGCTACAAAAAGAGCCCTGAACAGAACCATCATTGTCTGCCCTGTGAGTACCAGGTATCCTGTGAAAATATCTGCCATCCTGATTTTTAGTGTGGAATACCTGCTGTATATTACTCATGAAGCAAAGAAGGGTTGGGTAGTGCAGAGCAGCAAAAATAATTGCTGTATTGAAAACCTGTTGATGCAGTAGCAGAAATTATTAGTTTCCCCCAGGACTGCTGCCCCTTCGTCAAGACTCGTGATAATACTCATGCATGAAGATCAGGCAACATATTTATTTATTTACTTATTTGTTTGTTTATTTATTCGTTTGTTTAGATTTATATCCCACCTTCCCCCGCAAGTGGGCTCAGGGCCGGTCGCAACAGGTCATTTTGCAGTAAAAGCAATGTTAAAATATAAAATTTAAATCCGGTTCAAAACCAATTCAGAATAAGATGGCAGGGCGGTCCGTGGTAGTCCAGGGTGCCTCCTGCGTGGGTGCTGGCTAGATGGTCAATAAGGCATCTAATTCACTGAAAGTTGCTGTGCAGATCTCTTCAGCATTGTGGGGTCATTAAATAGGGTAATATGAGCAGGGGAGGCTGAGATGGTTGGACGTCTGCCGCCTCAGGCCAAGGTCTGGCGGAACAGCTTCGTTTTACAGGCCCTGAGGGATTGTAATAGATTCCGCAGGGCCCTGATCTCAGGTGGGAGCATGTTCCACCAGGCTGGGGCCACTGCAGAAAATGCCCTTGCCCTGGTCTAGGCTAGGTGGACGTCTTTCAGGCCGGGGACTATCAGAAGGTGTTGATCTGCCGAGTGCAAGTGGAGAGATGGTCTCACAGGTATTTTGGTCCCTGGCCACACAGGCCTTTGAATCTCTCTCTCTCTCTCTCTTGCTCACTCTCCCCTATTTTTGGTTCCCTTGGAACTCCACTCCAGAGACCCCACTCTCTCTGCCAGAAGCCAACTCCCCCTCACCCACCCCTTTTGACTTCCAGCTGGCTCCTGAGCATCATGCCATTTCTCTCTTTCTTGCTCTCTCTCAGTTCCTCCTAAATCTTCCAAGGCTTGCACTCCTAAACTCTTTCCCCACCTCCTCCTGCCTCAGGCCCATTTCCCCACTTCCAGTTGGCCAGAAGGGCTCTCTCCTCTGCTCCGTTTCCTTTTTTTAATCTTTGAGACACCGTGCATACCTTCACGGGTAGGTTCCACTTGGTATAACCATGGGTGGACACACAGAGATAAATGTAACCACTTCTGCTGGGAGATTGTTTTCCATTTCTTTCTTGGATTTGTGTAACTGACTTCACTGCGTCACCTTTTTTAAAGTTGGTCTCTTCTCTTTAACTTTCTGTTGTTGTGGTGGAGTAGTGGTTAGATTGCCAGACTAGGCACACTGCCAGCGTGGCTCTCAGTAAATAATAAAGTACAATAACACAAAAACAAATGACCAGGAGAAGGGTTCTAAATTCAGAGCAGACTCCCCAAACGCATCTCTTTCTTTTTCTCTCTGCCAGAAAGTCTTCCTACCAGTTCTGTGCTATGACCCCGAGGCCAAGAGTCAAAGGCCAAGTCCCCTTTGACTCTTGCCCTTTTAGCTCATGTCCAATGATCTGCACCCCTGGCCATGTCCAAGCCATACATACCTCCTTGGGAGGGAGAAAAACACTTATCCTGTATGTTACAAGCTGGCAGCCATCTTTGCACAATTTCGCAAATATCACACAAACACAGTTTGAGCCCAGTGGTACCTTTAAGACCAACAAAGTTTAATTCTGGGTACATGTTTTCATGTGCATGCACATTTCTTCAGATACGTGTGTGTACATGAAAGCTTATACCCAGGGGTCATTTTATTTATTTATTTGTTTGTTTGGTTATTATTTCTTTATTTTGGGATTTATATCCCGCCCTCCCGGCAAGCGGGCTCAGGACGGCTTACATGGGCAAACGGCCGATCAAAACATTAAAACCTAGAAAATCAATAAAACATTCGTAATAAATACAATTAAAACATATAAAGGCTTCCATAATAAAACATCTGATGGCAACTTAGTGGGCGGCATAACCCCCCCCCCCCGCTGTGCCGAGACCGTACAGGACCAGGGTTATCATAGGTGTTGCAATGATGGATGGTATGTTTGGTGGTGGCTCCTATTCAAAAGCCTGGCGGAAGAGCTCCGTTTTACAGGCCCTGTGGAACTGCATCAGGTCCCGCAGGGCCCTGATCTCCACCGGGAGCTCATTCCACCAGATAGGAGCCGCCACTGAAAACACCCTGGTCCGTGTAGAAAAAAAGGTGCAGGAGCTCATTAGCATAACTTATTTGCATATGCCACATCCCCTGACATCACCAAAGTGCAGGAGCTCATTAGCGTAACACATTAGCATAACTTATTTGTAAATGCCACACACCCTGACATCACTGGAAGTGTGTTAGAAGGCAACACCCAGTGCTCAGGCTCCACCCAAAAACCTCCAGGTATTTCCCAACTCAGAACTGGCGAGCCAGCTTTACACTTTGTCTAAAGACACTTTAGGTTTCCTTTGCTCTTGCAGGGAAGCTACCCTACAACAAGCATGAAAATACAGATCAAGTTAGCATGCTTTTGCTTTTTTCCACAGGGCATCACCATATGTGCCCGCTCCTGGGCTCGTTACTCCCGGAACGGCGCTCCTGCATGCTCCTGCTCGAAATGACCCCTGCTTATACCCAAAATAAAACTTTGTTGTTCTTAAAGGTGCCACTGGACTCAAACTTTGTCCTGTTTCTTCAGACCAACATGGCTACCCACCTGGATCTAACCACAAGCACACAATTGTGGGTACAGTGATAGGGCAAACCAGGGTTGTGAGGTACATGTTTCCCACTGGCTTCCCTAATAACACTCGATACCAGTGATGAGCTATGTAAACTACAACAACAGAAATAATAAAGTCGCATTGAGGACTTTCTGGCATGGTGGATACTTGAGCCACACACATCCTTCCCTTGTGTGTTTCACCAGTTTTAATCTCAAAGTGTCAAGACGGTACATGAGTGGCGCAGGCCCCTGCTTTTAAAAGAAGGGATTTTTTTTTTTAAATGGAGACTTTTGGGTGGTTGAAGGGAGCCACCTTGCTGATATAGATACATTTAGTGGTACCAAAAGCCTTTCCATGCGAGATGGAAATCCTTTAAAAATTCCAGTAAAGGGTCACTAAGAAAAGAAGGGCTGAAAGAGGTCTGACAGAATAATGATAAAAAAAATCCCAAGCTGTAGCATTATTAGTTTGTCCAGAAATGTGATAAGATCTGTACGAATCTGGTAGTTCAACTACAGCCAGGGGCTGTACTTATAGGTGTAGTGTCAAAAGTGCATGTCGGTGCTTTTGCACTACCAGTTGACAATGTGTACCGCCCATCTTGGGCGGCTCCATGAACTGTTTTTTGTTTGTTTATTTGTTTTGCTGCTGCTGGGGGCGGGAGGGTAAGACAGGCAGAGTTCAATAGTTTTCCCCATCAAACTTGGAACCAAGGGGTATGTGTTATTCATGTGTGTGTTTGTGTGTGTGTGTGTATTGCCCTCAACCAGAGATAGGGCCTTTTCTGTCCTGGCTCCTACCTGGTGGAACTCTCTGCTGTATAACACCGGTGCCTTGTGGGACTTAATGCAGTTCTGTGGGGCGTAGAAGGCAGAGATGTTCCGCCAGGCTTTTGGTTGAGGACAGCTCACTTGTCTCCCCATTTTCCTGCTTCTCTACCTCCCCACAGGGCAGTGACACAATGGTAATGTTGCACCATCTGAGACTGTTTTATCTATGTACAAGTGGAGACCCACAAGAAACTTGCGGGACGGTTATCCCATTCCTCACACCTTTGCTTCCTCCCTTCTCCCCCTACTTCTCTCACACTCTTTCTCCCTTCTCCCCCCTCTTTCTTACTCCCTCTCTCTCCTCCATGTATGTTTCTTCCACTCTTTTTCGGACCCGTCATCATTCTCTTTGTTTTTCTGCCCCCCCACCTCATCATCACTCTTTTTCTCTCTTTCTGCCTCCCATCTCAAATCCCACCCTCCCCAGGCTCCACCTCTCAAATGTCCAAGAATGGCACTGTACCTCACTGAGGTCCCTGTCCTCCCCAAGTTCCATCCCCAAATCTCCAGGAGTTTCCCAGCCTGGATCTGCTGCTGGTGGCCAGGGGGGGTACTTGGCAACCCTAGACTGCTGCCAATAAAAACCCTGCTTTCTACTGACAGAAACAGTTATAACCTCCCCCCAAAAAACATTCTAATCTCCTAACAGTTGATGCCTGAAACTGATGCCATTTCAAGAGGTAATGGGGGGAATTCAATGGTCCCTGAAGGTTTTTTTTAGCTTTTCAGATTTTTCTGCAGACTGAAGAAGGGGATTGACTGTGCAGGAAAAGCTGTTGGAGGAGAGTGAGCTCTCTTTTGGCAGATATAGTATCCACACAGGAAAAAAACCTCTTGGAATTAGAATATAGACAAGATGGGGCAGCCACGATACTCGCGGGGGGAGTACCCTACTCCTCCTGGCCTCCCCTCCCTGGGGCAAGTGGCGGTGAGCCTTGCTCTCCTCCACCCCCCTTCCCAGAGGCAAGTGGCAGTGGCAGTGGCAGAAAGCCCCGCTGCTCCTCCAACCCCCCCGAGTCAAGTGGCGGCGGTGAGCCCCGCTCTCCTCCACCCTCCCTCCCCAAGGCAAGCGGCGGCAGCAAGCCCCGCTGCTCTTCCAACCCCCCTTAGTCAAGTGGTGGTGGCGAGCCCCGCTCTCCTCCACCCCCCTTGCCTAGGCAAGTGGCAGCGGCGGCGAGCCCTGCTGCTCCTCCAACCCCCCCGAGTCAAGCAGCAGTGGCAGCAAACCCCACCATTCCTCCAACCCCCCCAATGAGTCAAGCGGCGGCAAGCCCCGCTGCTCCTCCACCCCCCTCCCCAGGGCAAGTGGCGGCGGTGAGCCCTGCCGCTCCTCCTGCCACCCCCCCATCGGCGACAGTGAGCCCTGAGCAGCTCACAGTCACCAGACCCGCTGAGCCTCCCCCACAACGGCCAGAGCGTTCCCTCCGCATGCGCAGTGGACGCTCTTACTTTTGGGGGGATTTAAATATCCCCCCCAACATTTTTTAAACTTTTTGGATTTTTCTGCAGATGTGGGGACTGCCCACGTCTGCAGAGCAACCTCCCTGCCCCCCCCAGGTGTCCCCCCGCACGGATTTAGGTATCCGCACGCAGGGGGCGCCTTCGCTATTAGATATATAGATAACCTCTACTATTTATGCCGGAGGTGTCAAACTCATTTGTTACAAGGGCCAGATCTGACATAAATGTCACTGTCAGGTCGGGCCATGTGTGCCATAAAACGTAACACAAGGTACTGGAGATATAAACTTTATAAAGATGGTAGAGTCCAGTAGTACCTTAAAGACTAACAAAATTTGTGGCAGGGTATGAGCTTTGGCGAGTCTCTGCTCACTTCTTCATGTGATTCACGAAAGCTCCTGCCCTGCCACAAATTTTGTTAGTCTTTAAGGTGCTATTGGACTCTTGTTCTTTTCTACTGCTACAGACAGACTAACACAGCTACTGATCTTGGGGGCAGGGTTGGTTACTGTTGTTGTTTTTGAGTCTCAGTGCCACAGAGAACTCCACCAATTTAAGCAGTCATTCTATAACCATGCTGGAGCCTGTGCCGATATAATGTCATCATGATCTTATACCCTCCCAAGAGCAGACTCTGTCTCTTCCACTCAGTTCTTTTGGGACTTCCTGTCTGCCCTTAATTACTGCCTCTGGGATGCCTGAACTGTTGTCTGTTTCTTTAAAAAACATATTTAACACTCAACCCTCATATAGATTAGAGATCAAAATGTGACAACAGTGGTGGTAGGTGTACGCATATGCTTCTATAAAAGGTTTCCAAATATCTAAAAATAAGCCCATTCACAATTGGCATCTGTGTGCCGTACATTCAAATACTGATAAGGCTGCAAAGTCCTACCTACATTGTATTATGGGAGGTGGGTGTTTATCTCTCCACTGTAGTAATATGATTTTTTTTGCTACATTCAGGGCATGGAGGGTCCATTTTTATTGACCAATGGTTGCCTCCTCCTGGAGACAGGGAAATGCCTGTCTCTTTAGTTTCTTCCCTAACGTCAGGTACTCTGTTATACCTGCTGCAGAAACACCTGCTTCAAAAAGAGCACAGATGAATACTACAACAGACATCTGAGCTTTCTGCCCTGAAGAGAACCCACGAAGTAAAATTCTAATGAGCAAACAAAGCTGGTGGTGAGGTGAATGACCAGAGGAGAGAAGGCGCACAAGCCAAAAGCTTGTAACCAGCCAGGGACAGAAAGAGTGTTTAGAGGGTGATTAAAATGTGGTATTTACTGCCAGTGGATGTAGTGAAGGCCACAAGAATAGATAGCTTTACAAGGGGAATAGATAGATTCTTGGTGGATAGGTCTATCAGTGGCTACAAGCCGTGGTGACTGAGGGGAACTTCCACGTTCAGAGGCAGTCAGCCTCTGAATCTCAATGCCCGGAGGCAACATAAAGGGAAGGCCTCAGCCTCTGTGCCCTGTTTTTGTACCTCCAGAGGAACTGGTTGGCCGCTGTTTGAGGCAGGATGCTGAACTAGATACACTGGTCTGATCCGGCAGGGCTCTTCTTATGTTCTTAATTAGTAGCAAGGATGTAACCGTCTTTCACTGTATAAAGTGCCCAGGAAAAAAAATGATTTTTTTTCAGGCAAGAAAACGAATTCTTGAAAAGGCACAGTTCATTACGAAGAAGAGTGAATTCATTTGTAATAGTCCAATAAATACACAGAGAGGAAGAATGTTATGTAAGCAGGAAATGTGGCCGAGAGAGACACAGAGAAAACCATTCTTGAAAAAGACCGCTGTGATTTTTCTCCTCCCAGAACTGGAACACAGCAGTGCAAGCTCATGACGATACAGGGCATTTCAGTGTGGATGTTCGAAAGTGACTTTGCAATGAATGATCAGCTATAAAGTGTGGGTGTGAAATTAATTTCAGTCGGGAGCCAAGGGAATCTGGTCTCTCAGTTTTGGCATGGGAGAAAATTGTATTGCTTTGTGTTCTGCATGTGAAATATGTTTCTAACTGAGCAGAACCCTGTTGAGGACACTGGCTCAGTAGAAAGGAGGAGGGAGAATCTTTCTGAATGTCAAAGCCTTGCTTGATTGCTTTCTTTGAAAGCTGCTGGGAACAGACAACATCCAGGAGTTGGGCTGAAGAATGAGCTGCATGAATAATTCCCCCAAGGTTATAGTTTGGCTCCTCTCGGAGCTTGGACAGCATCTTCTACAGACATTGCTGAAATAGTGATGATATGCATTCAGAAACTACATGATCAAAATCCTAACAGGATCCCACTGTTGAATATGTCTAATAAAATCAACCTGTTCCCCAAAACTAATTTTTCCGGAAATCTTTGGACTTGGCTAATGCGCTGGCTCCTCATTGTGTGCTTTCCACAGGTGTGCAAAGGGAGGGAAAGGAAGGGGGATGAGAGAATAACTCAGCAAGTAATTTAACTGATCGGGCATCTTTCGTCTGGAACACTTGTCTTGTATGCCTGTCAATTATTGTGGTGATTGGTGTTTCTGTACATAATATCTCCCCTGTGCACTTTTTCCGTTTGCTGGGAGGGGGCTTACTTGATTAGGCATGGAATGGGGTCCTTGTTCCACTCTACCCTCGCTCCGGAGCTATGCCTAGAGAGGGGAAAAAATAATGTGTATCACCAGGATACAGCCATACCAGGCTGCAACCCTTGTGGTTGCTTTAGAATGGAGGGCCACCTTTGCCTGCATGGAGGGAGGAGGAGACTGTTCAGGCAATTTCCCACCCATATGGGTATTTGGGGCAGGGGGGAACCTTTGGTTTAGTTTGCTCTGCCTGCCCCTCTATCGGGCAGTCTTGACATTTCAGCCAGCCCACCCGCCCTCACTTTGATAGTGTGGGCTTTTACTGCAAATGGCCTGCAGTGCCCCTTGGATTCGGCCTCCCCTCAAGTTCTGTGGCTTCAGGTGGCTGGCTTCCTTTCAGGGGGTTATTTGCATGCCTTGTCGACCTGGCAATGACCATGCTATCACTGGTGTTAGGGGCTCACCCATTTCTGGCCAGGAAAGTGACTGGGGTGTATCCCTTTGCCCTGGCTTATGTTTTTAGTAGGGTTGCCAAGTCCTACCTTCTCAACTGGTGGGGGACTCCTGTCCCCGGTCCGGGACTTCAGCACATGTGCAAAGCGTGCGTGCCATGATGATGTCACCATCACATTGGGCACGTTGCCAGGGCGACGCTCTGGCAATTGCCCCAAAACTCTATGGTACCATAGAGTTTTGGGGCGATTGCTAGAACGTTGCCCAGGCAACATGCCCTGCGTGATGACGTCACTTCTGAGTGACATCATCACACTGGGACAGTCGTCCTGATTGGACGACTTCGGGGGTGGGGTTCCCCACCAGCCGAATCTGGGCCAGTGGATTGGGGACCCCCTGTAGTGGGGGATTCCCCGCCCCCCGGCGCAACTTGGCAGCCCTAGTTTTTAGGTGGCCCTTGCCAAGTTACAGTTCATCATTTAAAATTAAATTTAATAAAGCTGCCCTTTACTTATACCAACACAATTGTGTAAATCTCTTTATTCCGACTGTGGAGGCAAATGCAGACACTGGTGGGTTTTGAGGCAGCACACCTGCAAGATTTTCTTATTTTTTCTGGAAGACTGATCACGTGGGTTGCATAGAAGGAGACATCTCTAATAACATGCCTGCAATAGCTCACCCAGGGTGTGGCAACAGGGGCAGGTGCCCCTATCTCAACTTGAATTTGGGCACAAAAATAGAGCTCCCCAGACAGCGTCTCATATTTATACATACTAACATAGCTACATTTACCTCTTTGCTGTTTGGTAATGGTTGGTTTCTGTTTGGTTACTAAGGCATGTTCTTAAGATGGTAGAGGCTAAGCCAGATACAAATTTTCTGAAGTGAGTGAAGCAGCCCAGGAAGAGTAGCATCCCTGCAGTGTCCTATTGGCTCCATACGTTCAGCCTAGCAAATTAAAGAGCATTCAGTTATGCAATTCTGCTGTTGGAGGGAAAGCAGATACCCTATCATAGCTAACTGTGGGAAGCTGTTGGTGAGCAGCAGCCAGCAGATCTAAATGCACCATAGTTTCTGAGATGATTCCAGCTCAGTGTAGAGCATTAAGAGCAGTGTCTCTGAGCTGCAAGAGCTTGAGAGTGTCAGCTGTACAACTCTCTTGACTTGTGCCATATTTTGCCAATGACTTCTCTCAAATGTTAGTTCTGGAAGAGTAACTCCTATATTATGTTTTTAACAATGACTCTCTTGCATATATAATATGGTAGGACTTGAGGTCGTGGTTTGGAACATATGTAGGCAGTAGCAATGCTTTGTTATGCCCTTTTCTTCCCTGTGTTGAAAACTCTGGATGCATTAGCCAGGGAAAAATTCCACTCAGGAAAAGGAATTTGCCTTTTACTGGCCGTGGTCAGACCTGCCATTTGGTGCGGAGAAGTGAGTCTATTTCCCCCAGTCAAATTGACACAGCATTGCACTATCACACATCCTTTGTACCTGTGGGCTCTGCCCCTCACTGCCCGATCAGATAGCATGTTCGGCTGAGTGGGGGGCTTTTCGCCTTTTGTTTCCTATGCGCATAAATGAGGAATTGCACCTCTACACTGAGGGTTCCGCATGGAGTATGCAGTTATGTGCATACTGCTAAGTGAAGGGAAAAACGGCCCCGAGTCAGGGTGGAATGAGCAGACCATCACAATGGCATGAGAGCGTGCTTAAGTGATCAGACAGGGCAAAGTCCATCCATAGCCTGTCTGCAAGCATTAGGACCGGACTTTCCCCAATGTCTTTTAACTCCACTTCCGTGGCAGGTCAGCACAGGGTGCTGACAGCTGTGGGACCTTTCCCAGATGTTGCTGTCTGATCGTGCCCTTTAAAGACCCTCTAAAGGCACATCTGACTGCAGCCTAGGTCACATTTTTGGTCCATCTAGTTTAGTGTTGTGTAGTCCAACTGATAAGATATCTCCATGGTCTCTGGCTGCCTGTTCTGGACCTCCTACTTTTCAACTGGAGGCACCAGGAACTTTATTTTTTTTAAAAGTTCCATGTCTGTGTTCTACCACTGGGCTATGACTGCTGCATCCTGGATGGCTTATGTGAAGCCTTAAAAAGAGAAGCAATCAGTACTTACTTTATTGATGGGCTTGTAATGGCATGCATCCTGCCTTAGGATGAAGAAAGGCTTCAAGCATTGCTTAGTGGAGTGGTAGGACACATGACATTTAAGTGCCATATGCATCAGTTCCTTACACCCCATACCTTTAAATACAGTCAAGGTTGCTGCAGCAATTTTCTTAACATTCTCATCCCCTTTATTCTTGTCTTCCTTTGTAGGTGTCCAACCTCTATCTCTATGACAGTGTGCTCATGTTGGCCAATGCCTTCCACAGAAAGCTAGAAGACCGGAAATGGCACAGCATGGCAAGTTTGAACTGCATGAGAAAATCCACCAAACCTTGGAACGGAGGCCGATCCATGCTGGAGACCATTAAGAAGGTAAGAGATAGCCCACAGAAGGCCAATATTTGTATTTTATTCACTTAGCAGACAAACTTCTTGAGTTTAGTTTTGAGGGGCAACAGGATCAAGGGAAAAGCCTAAAGACCAGCCAGAGCAAGCAAGAAAAACACACAGGCAGGTTTCTCAGCATGGCTAAGGAACTTTAGGCAGGAGCCACTGATCAGCCTGCTTACAGCCTCTTCCTGCTGCTGGAAGGTTAGGCTCAAAGACACCAAAGAAACTCCCAGCCTCAGGTGTGCCTTTATTCCAATGCAGGGCAAGGCTGAGACGGAGTGATTCTTGGCACAAAAATCAAATAACACAAAAGGATGTGCTAGCTGGTTCTCCCCCTCCGAGCCTCTTCACATCACCAACATTGCTGAACACTTTCTTTCCTTCTCCAAACATCTGCCCCTGATCCTTCCCCCTTTCCTCTTTCCTTGGGAGTCCTCCAGGCCCGCAGTTGCAGTGGGGCATCTCGGGGCCTGGCCCCCTGACTTCCTGCCAGCCCCCCCAACTTCCCATCCAGCCCAGCCCCCCAACTTCCATTTTAAAATTTTATTTGTGGTGCTCACTTGGGGGGGGGGCATTGCGGGTGCCCCACCTCTTATTTAAAGGTCCGCTGAATTTAAAAAATCCTGGCTCTGGGCCTGGAGTCCTCCCATTCCTATCACAACACCACAACTTCTCTTTCTTCCCTCTTGGAGGATGTGACTAATACAGGGGTGGGCAAATTGCGGCCCGGGGGCCATATGCGGCCCGCCACAGAGTTTTTTGCAGCCCACCAAGACAGTCGGCCACGTGGTGTGACAGGGTACATTTGTCTCATTAAACTGATTCTAAAATTCAATGTGCTTGCAGCTATAGATGATATGAAATCAGCACAATAAATAAATTGAATAAAACTACCACTATGTTATTTAATTTATATTTATTGATTTTTATGATACAATTTATACCTTTTCTGAAATGCAAAGTTAACTAATGAATGCAATCATTTTAAAAGGTGCGGCCCTCCGCTAACCTTTGCTCCCACAAAGTGGCCCCCGAGCCAAAACAATTGCCCACCCCTGGACTAATATATTACCTGCCTGGCAGAGGCTATTATTTATTTATTTAATTCAGTTATACCCCCACCCTTCTCCCCAATGGGGACCCAAAGCAACTTAAAGCATTCTCCTCTCCTCCATTTTATCATCACAACAACAGCCCCGTGAGGTAGGTTTGGCCAAGAGAGTGTGATTAGCCAAAGTCACCCGGCAAGCCGTGGAGAGCGTTTGCTGGATGAGCCCATACTTACACATATTTGCCAGACATTTTGAGGTCTCTATAAAAGGAGCTTTGTTTTCTGGTCCTAAAATTGTGCACCTTGTTCCTTTAGGGTCATATCACTGGACTCACTGGTGTCATGGAGTTCAGAGAAGATGGCGCCAACCCCTATGTCCAATTTGAAATTCTTGGAACCAGCTACAGCGAAACATTTGGCAAGGATGTGCGAAGGGTAACCAAGTTTCATTTATCTTCTTTTTTCCTTCTCCACTCCACTAAAATTGAACCATGCTTATCCAGGGGGAAAAATGCTATTGTTTTAAAATGAATGGTAGAGGTACTTTTGTTCACAGCACTGACGCTATGGTAATAATATTTTCTAATTTCTCATACACTTAAAACGTGAAAGATAACAATTTTAGACTGTCAGGAGGGAGTCCGGCAAATTGTTCTCGAATATGCCACGTCCTTTAATCTGTTCCAGCACTGATGCTGTGAGCATAATACCGGGGATGGCACAACTCTGCTTGGAGGTTATTTCAGGTGAATTATGGCACGGTTGGCGTAACTGAGGCTTGTCTTAATCGGGCAACTAAGTGGGTTATTAAATTTTTCCTCTCTGCAAAATCTTCCAAAGGAAACCAGAAAAGGACAAGAAAGAATGTTATATTTAAAGAAAGATGTGATGATGTCGCAAAGCAGAGAGGACATGGACCGATGCAATTTCGCACTTCAGCCGTGTGAAATTTCAGCCCAATGGCTGCTCCTCAGAGAAGGGGCATTGAGTAAAAAAAGTTTTCTGACACCCCTCCCATCTGCACACACACCCACACAAATACAAACGTTGCTTCTCTGTGCTCTAGAGCAGAGGTGTCAAACTCATTTGTTACAAGGGCAGGATCTGAAATAAATGTCACTTTCTTGGGTTGGACCATAAAATGTAACACCAGGTACCAAATATACAAACTTTATAAAGGACACAGACAAACCCAATGAACAATATTATTTTTTACTCAAAATACAAACAAAATCAGTTGATTTCTAGCAGTGAAAGCAATTAATTTACTGGGTAACCCACAAAAACCCCAACAAATGTATTTAATCAAGACTAGTTTTTTTTTTCAAAGGGATAGCATAAAAGGAGGAGTACCTTACATTTCCATACATACGAGTACCTTGCAGGCCTGTCAAGAGGCCTGGGTGGGCCAGTTCCGCCCCCTGGGCCTTATGTTTGATACCCCTTCTCTAGAAAACTGTAGATCTTTATTTGCCAGGAAAACATTGGTCAAGAATAAGCAGGAGTCTTGTGAACAGTGGTTTTTTTCTTCTTCCAGCATGAACATTCATGGACTAGAGTTCACTTCTTCAGATGCTTTCAGTGAATCTGTTCCATGGAGAATCAGGATTCACTCATATCATGTGAAGAAGTGGACTGTAGTCCATGAACACTTACGTTGGAGCAAAAGCACATTGGGCTATATGGTGTGGGTGGTCTTCTGTTTATTTTTGCTTTTAGCTACAGACTAACACTATTACCCCTCTAGGATGAGTGGTCAGGACTGGGGTAGAAATGAGTCAATTTAGTGGGGAAGATAGTTGACAAAAAAATGGTCAATGGGGTAATGGTTAAACATTCTTTTTCCGCTGTCCCTTCTTCACCCTTATCCCCACCCCCACTTTGCACTACAGGAGTAGCTAACATTACACATGGTTCTGATGTGCAGTTTGATTCTTTGAAGGCCAACAGTATAGATTATTTATTGATCTACTGTATGGCAGAGTTACACACAGGGAACAAATAATAATATAAAATAGATAACCAAGTAGATATAACAGGTATGCAGACAGGTGGGGCAATCCCCCTAAATCCTTATATTTAAATTTTCAGTCCACTCAGTTGCAGCTGAGGAGCAAACAAAGACCGTCATCACTCCTCCCTGGAAAGCACAATGCTCACATTCCTGTGACAGATGGGAAACAGTTTGGTGAACTGCATCACAATCATATTTGGGTCCTGGTATTCTGCCCCATTTCAACAACAGGCCAAAGCCTGTTCATATTCTGTTAGCTGTCTTCCATACTGTATGTGGCAGGTCAAATCCTGCAGGTCTCTCATTGGTGTTTATCAGGTTATCGATATCGGGTGAAACTGATTGCATCCAGGTTTGCAACCATTCATTTCCTAGATCGAAATTTTGTGATTGCAGGATTTGTGCAGATTTTATTGCTGGGTGTCAGGACTTTAGTCTGGATAGGCCCACCTCAGCCATGCCTTTATGGGTGGGTGATTCTCTCTTTTTGATGATCTTTCTGTATTTACATAGAAGAATACCTTGCCTCTGAAGATGTGGGGGAGTGATGTGACACAATGTAGGTAGCCAATAGGTCAGAGTGGGTTTAATACATCTGCTGATGATTCTCATTGTTGTATTGAGTTTGACATCAAGTTTGTGGACATGGAGGCTGTTGAGACACACTGAAGCACCATATTCCGCAGTACTATACAGTAATCCCAAAGCTGAGCATCTAAGTGTTGTAGCAGATGCACCCCAAGTTGTACCACATAGTATTTTGAGAATGTTGTTTTGCATGCATGTTTTCACTGCTACATCGATAAGATAGTGTTAATAGTTCAAGGTCTTATAGTTCAAGGTCTCAAGATAGTGTTAATAGTTCAAGGTCCTGTACAGGGTAATGCCAAGGTACTTAGGTGTATGGTTGTGTGTAAGTTGGGGACATTAAGGTAAACATTCAGGTCATGGTTGGCAAGATTGTTATTGAGATGGAAACAGGAGCATTCTGTTTTTCCTGGACTTCAGATGAGCCAACATTTATGGTAGTAGTCAGCCAAAATGTCAAGGTCCTTAGTCTGTATTTTCTCAGTCCTTTCAATTGATTTGTGCCTTATTGCAATCACCATGTTATCAGCATAAGCAAACTTCCTGGATATTATTTTGGGAACATCAAAGATGTACAGATTTAAAAGAACTGGAGTGAGGACCGATCCCCGGGGTAGACTGTTATTCAGTTTCTTCTGCTTGCTGATTGACTGACTCATAATTACTTGGAAAGTTCTATCACTCAGCATGTTATTTAAGAGCCAGAACAAAGTTCTACAGTGGAAAACTTGTAAAAACTTGTACAGCAGTCCATCCCTCCAGACTGTGTCATAAGCGGCAGTCAGATTGACAAAAACTGCTGATGTCTTGAGACCCTTCTGATACCCTGCTTTAATGAAAGTTGTTAAGCTGAGAATCTGGTCTTCACAACTATGATGGGGTCTAAATCTTGTTTGCTCTCGAGGAGTTCAAAGCAGGACCTCAGAAGGGAAATAGGTCTGTAATTTTCTGCCAGATGTTTTGGTTTTCCAGGTTTCAGAATAGCAACTATCTTTGCTTTCTTGTATTCCCCTGAGAGTCTTCCTGCTCTCATGATGTCAGTGAGAGACTTTGTGAGCCACTTTGTAGTGAACATGCCACTGTTGATCAGGAACTCATTATGGATGCAGTCAAAGCCTGGTGCTTTTCCACTCTTGATGTCCTTCAGTGCCTTGGAAATCTCATCAGCACTGAAATCCCCTGACAGCTCACAGTCTTCAGTGCAGGTGTGTCTCAAAATCTGGAGGTTTTTTGTTTGTTTGTTTGCTTGCTTGCTTTAAATCCTGATAATAAAATCTTGATCCTTTGGAGCTTTGGATAGGGATACCAGTCAGGTAGCTACCTGGTTTGATGTTGCCTCCAGATTTCCTTGAAGCACATGTGGGTATGCACCTAGGTTTTGTTTGTTTTTTTAACAGTCTCCAATCTGGAAACATTGAATAGGCTGTGGTCACACAGCAGGGTTAGTACGGTCTGTCCCTGTCTCAAATTTCTCCGTTATTTTTTGTAACAGAGAGATTTGATCAGACATCCCATCCTTAGCCTGTGGTTGGGTGGGGGGTGGGGGAATGTGTGTTAAGGGAAATATACTCCAAACTTTCTTCCTTGTTGATGTTTTTTTTTTTTTTTTTTTTGCTGCCATTACCCTCTTCTTTTTTTTAAATACTAGGCTATAGTCTTCCTGGAAACGATCATCCTAGTCAATCAGGAATCTCATACTGTAGATGATGAGGTTCCAGTGTTGTATAGCCAATTAAATTTGGCTATGTGATGAAGTCAGATGAAAATGAGAGCAATAATTCCTGGATCAGGTTTTACTCATTCTATATAGGAGAGCTCTTGCATCTGATTTCGGAGCAACCCTAAAAACTGCTGAAAGTGCGGGTGCTTTTTATTGTTTCTGAATGCTCTCATGATTGTTTCCCCTTTCAGCTGAACCCTAACCTATAAGGGGCTAAGAGGCGTGCATGATTTAGTGTTCAGAGATTTTCCTTTTAGGTAGAAGATTAGATTCAGTGAATTTGGGGTCCATTCCAGTTCTATAAATCTGAGGAAGCCAGACTTTCTGACTTTACACAGTAGATAGGCACAAAACAAGCAGATACAGTGTTAGTGATCCAGCTAGGGATATTCAGAATCATTCCAGTGAGGTCAAAGGAGAATAGGAAAAGAGGGGGGAAACTCTCTAATACCATTTTAATCCTACGATGGAAGGTTATCATAGCAACTCTCAAAAAATTAAGCAGGTGCAGAATAAATAGTCCATTTGGAGGGGTGCCCTTACTGCTGGAAATTAAGGAGTATGTATTACATATAATTAGATAGCATTAAGAACAGGGTGCTGTGTCAAGAACTGTTGCAGCAAACAGGATTTTGCAAAGCTTTATGTTTCATCTGGGTTCTGCAAAGTAAGTGAACAGCCAGGAGGAGTCCCGCTAGGGTAGGAGCTTTATGCCTCATTTAGAAGAAATAAGCTAATTTAAATTGATTAAATATAGTGCCAAGTGAGTATTTTACAGAGGCAATCTGGCTGAGCCACGATGAGTAGAGCCAAGGGGTCACATTTGGCTCTTGGTAGGTCAGATCCTTAAGCAGCCTGTGGCTGACCAGCATTAGCTGTGCATTGCCGTGTGCCGTACTGTATCAGCTGCAACTCCTGCATAGTCTTCACAGTCAGACCTAGGGATGGGCACAAGCTGGCTCATGAATTTTGGCTCATTCGTGCTTCGCGAACTGAAGTTTGTGGCAGGTCAACTGGCATGAACTTTCCACAAACTTTCAAGCTATTTGTGGTGGTTCGTGAACAGATACATTTCTAGACAGACATTCTCCATTCAATCAAAATGTTTACCAAACTTCAAAGCAACATAAATCAGAGGGCATGTAAAGAAGCGTCTGGAGGAGGTCTCCTGTGATTTTTATGTACGGGGATGTAAATCGAATCCTCACCAGACTTGGAGGGGAAGAAGACAAGAGTCCGCTGGAGATCTCCTGTGAGTTTGGTGTCTCTATCAGGCGGGGAGGCATTCTACCACTTCACAAACCTCATTTGTTCATTTGGCAGGTAAAAGTTTGTGGCGGTTCATGGTTCGCAAACTGGTCATGCCACAAACCATGAACCAAACCACATTTCCCTGGTTCATGCCCATCCCTAGTCAGACCCATGATAGCTTTGTTCCTTTGCAGCAACCCCTGAAATAAAATGTTACACTTGGGTTATAAAGTGGCTTGAGTGGTTTTTGGAATAAAGTACAGGCTTGAGTAACCCTTAATTGTTTCAGATTTGTAGACTGAATCTTTCTCAGGATCCTTAGGGTCATTTTACACCTCCCCTCTAAAGTAGTTTGACTGCTGTCTTTTCCTGTGCTGATTTCACAGTGGTGTGAAATTTCACTCCAGGGGGTCTAAGTGCATTAATCAACAGCAATTGTTTAAAGCAGAATCAAGCCAGTTGAATACTAGCTTGACCACAGGAGGGCAATTAGTAGATGTGGACATTTCAGTAGCAGCATGGTTTCACACCGCACAGAGGTGTGGGCAGGTTTTTTTGGAACTAGAATGATTCCAGTGGGAAAGTCAGATGTAAAAACAGCCTTAGAGGGCTATGCTCCTGCACAGTGGATCAAAATATGCAGGCTTTGGGTTCTTGTGCCATTGAAAAGAGATGTGCATGAGAATTCTGCTTGCTGGAGATGCGGCATGATTTGTGCAGGCCAAAACATTCTCACCATCAGTATCTGTCTGTTATCATAATCTGAGAGTGAATTTTGAAGTAGCAAGAATGCACGGTGCCACCAGATGAATAGGGCCAGCAGCTTAAAGGGAAGAATATGAAATCTGGTAATGGATGATGTTTCTCCAACACTGGAGAATGTTCTGAAAATAATTCACTGCAAGTGCAAAAGTGTTTGAAACTCAAGTATGCTCTCACAGAAAATCAGATCTTTGCTGTCACATGCCAAAGAACTAACTGCTCAAGCACCACTAACTTTTCTAATATGAACATGACAGCTATATGGTGCTTACTTGACTGATTCCTTGCTTCAGTCAGTATTTTAGGAATTCTGTTGCTGATAGAACATTAACATGAATTGAAATTAGAGTGCTTAACATTTGCTGGACTGTGGCCACTCTGTTTTCAATTATGTTAGAAACAACTTGTGCTTTGCATTATTGCATGAATAACAGACCTTTTCTTCTGTTCTTGAAGTAAATCACAGCCTAAGAATAATTTCTTTACATTGCAATCCTAAACACAGTTATGTCCTTCTAAGGTCAAATCTACATCTGACTTTCCCGCTGGAATCATTCTAGTTTCAAAGAACCCTGTCTATACCTGTTTCTAGTTTCAAACCATACTTGTTCTAGTTTAAAAAATACTGTTTACATTCATTAATTGCCCTCCTGTGGTCAAGCTAGCATTATACTACTGTTGTTTAGTACTCTTCAGACCCAGGGAGTGAAATTTGAAACCAGTGTGAAATGAGCGTAGGAAAAGACAGCAGTCAAACTACTTCAGAGGGGAGGTGTAGATTTCAAATCCATTGAAAGCAATAGGCTTCGAAGAATTTAACTCTGTTTAGATTGCATTTTTTAGTCACATTGTATCAGCTGATTTCATTCCAGTTAAATCCATAAAATATTACTGTAACTATAAAGGGGCATCTGTATAAATATGTGATTCAATATTGAAACAATATACACATCTATTAGAATAAAATGTGCATAAGTCTAAGAACACTCTTTGATTTTGAAGGGGGTTGTTAGGGTTATGTTTTATACCCCATTAAAGTGCATAAAACATATTATAGAGGTTTTATTGAGATGTGTGGTAGTGGTGTAGTGGCTAAGTGTGCAGACTTTAATCTGGGAGAACTGGGTTTGATTCCCCACTCCTCCACTTGCAGCTGCTGGATGACCTTGGGCAAGCCATAGTTCCATCAGAGCTGTTCCCTCAAGGACAGTTCTGGAAAGAACTCACTCAGCCCCACCTGCCTCACAGGGTGTCTGTTGTGGGGAGGGGAAGGGAAAGGAGTTTGTAAGCCGCCCTGAGGCTATGAGTGAAGGGCAGGGTATAAATCCAATCTCTCCTCCTCTTCCTCCTCCTCCTCCTCCTCCTCTTCTCTTTCTTCTCAAACCATTCCTTGGAAAAACACCAGTACTTAAGTGTAGATGTTTGATTTAAAAAACAAGCAAAGACTGTTGACCTTTTGAGCACAGTACAGCCCAAGTTGTACATCCATTCTAAATATTAAATATTTATTTGAAGTTTGAGATGGACTTGTTCAAACTGTTTTGTAGTCACTCTTTTGTCTTAATTATTTGAAGAGATACTGGGTTGTATACAGAAGAGGATGAAGGCCCGATGAAAAAGAGTAACAGAATTTTCAGCAGGTGGAGATGATTTGCATGTGACAGAGCCCATCTCCCCAAGTTTTTTTATGTTAGACATGCTGCAATGAACTTGAAGTTAAACTAGGATGGGTGAGTGGGTTTGGTGATGGTTCTTTTATCTCCAGATTATCTGGTCTAGATAGGGTATTTGTAAATTTCATACAAGAAATTATTTTGGCAGCGTGGCATGGCGGTTAAGAGCGTCGGACAAGGATACGGGAGACCCAAGTTCAAATCCCCATTTCTGCTATGGAAGCTCACTGGGTGACCTCGGGCCAGTGACACTCTCTCAGCCTAACCTTCCTCACAGGGTTGTTGTGAGAATAAAACGGAGGACAGGAGAAGGATGTAAGCCGCCAAGGGTTCCATTGGGGAGAAAGGTAGAGTACAAATAAAGTAAACACATACAACGAAAAAGATGCAGTTTGTCATGGAGGTATGTGCTGAGATTTGTCATCTTGTTGTTGTTCAGTCACACAGTCGAGTCCGACTCTTCGCGACCCCATTGACCACATCACGCCAGGCCCTCCTGTCTTCCATCATGCTCCGGAGTTTGCTTAATTTCATGTTTGTTGCATTGATAACACTGCCTAACCATCTCATCCTTTGCTGTTCCCATCTTCTTTGACCTTCAATCTTTCCCAGCATCAGGGTCTTCTCCAGTGAGTGCTCCCTTCTCATTTGGTGGCCAAAGTATTTGAGTTTCAGCTTCAGTATCTGGCCTTCCAGGGAACAGTCAGGGTTGATTTCCTTTAGGATTGCCTGATTTGATCTCCTTGCAGTCCAAGGGACTCTCAAGAGTCTTCTCCAGCACCATAATTCAAAAGCATCTATTCTTCAGCACTCAGCCTTCCTTACGGTCCAACTCTCACAGCCATACATTACAACTGGGAATACCATTGCTTTGACCATATGGACTTTTGTTGGCAGGGTGATGTCTCTACTTTTTATTATGCTGTCTAGGTTTGCCATCACTTTCCTCCCAAGGGGCAGGTGTCTTTTAATTTCATGGCTGTTTGAACATTCCTTGGCATTGCCCTTGTTTGATACTGGAATGTAAACTGACCTTTTCCAATCCTGTGGCCAATGTTTTGTTTTCCAAAATTGCTGGCAAATTGAGTGCAGAACTTTAACAGCATCATCTTTTAAGACTTTGAACAGCTCAGCTGGGATACCATCACCTCTGCTAGCTTTGTTGTTTGTAATGCTTTCTAAGGCCCATTTGATTTTGCATTCCAGGATGTCTGGCTTGAGGTCAGTGATTACACCATCATGGTTGTCAAGGACATTGAGGTCCTTCTTATACAGGGCTCATTTTGTAGCAGGAGCTCCTTTGCATATTAGGTCACACACCCCTGATGTAGCCAATCCTCCAAGAGCTTACAGTAGCCCCTGTAAGAAGAGCTCTGTAAGCTCTTGGAGGATTGGCTACATTGGGGTGTGTGGCCTAATATGCAAAGGAGCCCCTACTACCAAATGAGCCCTGTTCTTATATATTTCTTCGCTGTATTCTTGCCCTCTTTTCCTAATCTCTTCTGCTTCTGTTAGGTCCCTACCATTTTTGTCCTTTATCATGGCCAGCTTTGCAGGGAATGTTCCCTTGATTTTTCCTGTTTTCTTGAAGAGATCTCTAGTCCTTCCCATTTTGTTGTTTTCCTCTATTACTTTGCATTGTTCATTCAGGAAAGCCTCTTTATCTCTTCTTGCTGTTCTCTGGAAATCTGCATTCAGTTGGGTAAATCTTTCATTTTCGCCTTTGTCTTTCACTTTCCTTCTTTCCTCTGCTATTTGTAAAGCCTCAGCAGACAGCCACTTTGCTTTCTTAAATTTCTTTTTCTTTGGGATGATGGTGGTGATTGCTGCCTCCTGTACAATGTCACAAACTTCAGTCCATAGTTCTTCAGGCACTCTGTCTATCAAATCTAGTCCCTTAAACCTATTCTTCACCTCTATATTCATCAGGGATGTGATCTAGGTCAAACCTAAATGGCCTAGTGGTTTTCCCAACATTTTTCAGTCTAAGTCTGAATTTTGCAACAAGGAGCTCATGATCTGAACCACAGTCCGCTCCAGGTCATGTTTTTTACTGACTGTATAGAACTTTTCCATTTTTGGCTGTAAATGATATAATCAATCTGATTTCGGTGATGCCCATCTGGTGATGTCCATGTGTAGAGTCACCTCTTAGGTTGTTGGAAGCGGGTGTTCACTATGACCAGCGTTTTCTCTTGACAAAACTCTGTTAGCCTTTGTCATCTACACAGCTTCAAATGGCAATGTAGCTGCCCCACTCCACCATTTCTCCATGTCTTTCTCTTTTCCCTTTAAATAAAACCCCTAAACCAAGGGCGACCAGAAAAGTGAACGGTTGTGACCCATGTTAAGCCGAGGCAAAATCTACTTGCGTGTTCAGTCCCACAAGTTGAAGGATGGTACTTTATAATGCACATAAGACATCTTATGCCTTACTTGTGCCTTACTTGTGCTTGGTTTGTTTGGCAACATTATGTTCACTTTACTGTGTAAAATCAAGCTTTCCCCCCAGTTGTTTCTCAAACTGCGGGGAGCAAAGGCAGCATTCCTCTTTTGCACGCATGCTGTATTTTGCAAGAAACATTCTGTTTTGAGTGACAACATTTACCATTGGTTATTCGTTTTATGTCTTTTCAAAAAAAAAAAACCTTCGTTTTCTTGAAATATCGTCTGTTCCTTAAAAATCAGTTTAACTGTTTCTCTTTGCACTTTTTGGAGCAGATTGTAGAAATCATTCCAGGCTGCAGTTGCGATTTCACTTCAGCGTGGCTGAAACCCTGCTTGCAAAATCTGATATGTTCATTCTTGCTGCTGTTTTAGAACTCTCGCTGCCGGCAAAGATGTGTTTAAGGAAGCAGCCATGTTATTTTGAAGGTTAATTTTATCTTGTACAGTATGTTGATCTGGACCATTTCAGTGACTAAATTGATCTAGACTATTCCTCTCACAGTGTGAGGCATGGGCACAGGCCTTTTTTAAACATGGTATTTTAATTTTTTTTTCCCTTTATAGGAACACTTCTGTGTTGTACTCTGATTAGGGAATTTAAGAAACAAAAACAAATAACTCTTCCCCCGTGCATTTTATTGCCTGATAGGAGAAAGATCTAATCCACCCCCTTGATTTTGTTAGAATGTCTCCCTCCCACCTATCCTTCTTTCTGCAGATATAGGTGTTTTTCATCCTTTTGTGGTATCTGTTAAATAGTGGGTTTAACATGGCAGAGGCAAAGGCAGAGTTTATTGCATCTCAATATTTATTTATTGCAGAGTTTATTGCAGAGTTTCAGCAAGCAGCAGTTTAATGCATCTCAACAGGAATGCGTTACATGGGGCAACTGCCCTAACTATATACACCTAAGCCACTCCCAGCCCCCATGCAATTGGTGAGTTCAAATGGCCTCTAGGCTCCAGATTGGCTGGCTGCCCTCAGGGGCCAATCCACAGACAGGTTCCAGGATCTTGCCTGTCTTTGTTCTGGGGCTTCAAGCTCCAACTAGCTGGCCTGCCTGGACAAGCCCAGACATGCCTCCCCACTCTCCATCCAGGTGGCCTGCCAGACAAGTCCAGGCATGCCTCCTTATGCTGGCTACAAGCACCAGCAGCAGTTAAGCCTGGGTGGAAGATTGCACATGTCCAGACACAACAGTATTGTTTCTTGGCTTCTGCTGAGAAGCAATCTGGCTACTGGTGGGGGAATATGGGGTTGCCAGCTCCACGTGGGGGAACGTTTGGAGATTTGGGAGTGGAGCCTGGGGAGGACAGGGAACTCAGTGGGGCATAATGCTACAGAGTCCACGCCCCAACACATCCCTTTTCTCCAGGGGAACTGATCTCTGTAGTCTAGAGATGAGCTGTAATTCCAGGGGATCCCTATGAGAACGGAAACAAAATCAGACATGTTCCATTGCCTTCAGGTTCAGGAGGGCTAGGTAAACCCACAAATACCCTTCTTGCAGTGGCAGCTTCCCTGTATTTCTGGATCAGCCCAGAGGTTTCCAGAAAGCAGCCAGCATTAGCTCCATTCAACGAATACTTTTGCCACCTGCTTGAAAATATGGTTCTGGCCCAGATTCTTGTGTGGAGTGTGCATTCTTTTCTTTTTTTCCTCGATAAATTACAAGTCAGTTTGGGTCCTTGGTAAAAATTAGCTTTGTGAGAGCATCACTTTTAGGAACAGCAGCTGAGAGACAAGCCTGGCCCTGAGGCAGAACATAGTCTTGGGCCAGTCTTCTGACACCCACACCCTGATGCTGTTAGTAGATGACATAGTGTATAGAAGTATATGGAATATTGACTATATGATTTAGCGCCTAATATTTCATGATTCATCACCCACCACAAACACTGATTCACCAGACAGGCCAACAGACTTCCTATTTGACTCTGAAGCTCTTCCCTGAAGGTGAATGGTGAAAGTTCAGAGAATCACAACCTTGTTTGTCTACTAACTGCAGGTATTGTGAACCAATAAATCGGGGGAGGACCACAGCCTTGTGGAGCTTTTGGGCAGCTGGTACCCTTTGGCTCCCACTTTCAGGAGGAGATTGAGTGGGCCAAATTTAGAGTTGCCAGGCCTGGTTGGGCAACCAGTGGGACACCAGAGGGGGCATGGAATGGGCAGCTGTCAGTGACAGTGTGTTGTTAGTTCTTTGAAAACCTAGAGGTGACATCACACCTCTCTAGGAATTGCCAGAAATTCTAGGGTAAAACCATGGAGTTTATGATTCCTGGAGGGGACTGGTTTCACTTCCGGGTTTCCCCTGGAAATGGCATCAGTCTTCTCTAGGAACTGCCAAAAACTCTGTGATTTTACTGTAGATTTCCAGTGATCCTTAGAGTGGTGTGATGTCACCTGTGTTTTCTCAGAAGTTACATGATGCTGCTACTAAGGGCAATTAAAAAAAATATTTCTCCCACTGGTGACTGGAATGCTGGTAGGCAAGGCTCTCTTCTTTATTGTAAGCCATCTTGAACCAAGTGGAAAGGCAGGACACAAATATTTTAATAAATCGATAATATAGGTATAGGGGCAAAAAATTCATCCCCCTCCCATGGGTACATGACAATCCTAGCCGAACTCCTCTACCCTCTTCCCACATACTGCCAGCAAATCCTACTGGCATAGCTATCACTTTCTTTGTACAAACTTCTCTTGTTTCAGGATGGCAATCAGAAAAGCAAATGTTCAGTGGACAGGTCTCACCTGTCCACACCCAAGCCTGTGCAGGGATATCCCTTTTGGTAAACCAGTATAACCTTCTTAAGCTTAAATAAAACTGGAAGCTGTGATTTCTCAGTGAGATCCGACTATATTAATACTAACAGGATCGGTTGATGTTCTGTAATTAACCACTTGCTTTCACTGCAGCATTGCACACCTGTGGCACGCTTTTGATTTTTTTTTCCCTGAGAGTCTGTTGAGATTACAAACAGGTTATTATGGCATGCCTGAAAGGCTATAAATTCTTCAGTAACCTGCTTCCTCTCCCTCTCATGCATACACAAAATCTCTGGATGTTCAAGGAAGGAGTAAACAAGCGGAGGAAACCTTCAGAGCCTTGATAATGCAACTGCAAGGCAAGTTCCATAATTTACTGATGTGTCTTAGAAAACTCACCAGAAGGGTCATTGACAATGATCAATCTCAGCAGTTTGGTATTCATGGAGTGTTCTGCATTATTTAGCTATAACCCACGAATGCTTATGAAGTCAAAACTTGTTCGCAATACGGAAATCAGCAACAGGACTCAAACGTTTCCTTCCTGTCTGTAGCCTTGGTGAAACTTTGTTGAAAGGCAACGAGTAATCCTCTATAGTGAAGAGTATGAGGAGCTGAGTGCAATCAAAATGTAGTGTCAGGAATTTTTGCTCAAGGAAATATCTTTTAATATATCTGTTTGAATGCACACTAAATGTATAGTAGCTACAAAACACATGTGAAGCTGCTTAGAAGGCTGGGCGGACAGTGGAGCCAGTCCGGAGTTCTCTCATCACGTTCAGCACAAACATGCTTTTCCTGCTCTGAGTCCAGCAGTGCTTTAGAGGCCCTGGACTGGATCGCCCAGGCTAGCCCGATCTTGTCAGATCCTGGAAGCTAAGCCGGGGCAACCCTGGTTGGCAATTTGGATGGGATACCACCAAGGAAGTCCCAGGTTGTGACACAATGGCAAACCAGCTCTGAATGCCTCGTGCCTTGAAAACCTCTTGGGGCCACCATGTTAGCTGTGACTTAACGAGTTTAAAAAAGGCAGCCTAAAGACCAAAAAGAGTTTCAGGAAGATAGATCCAGTTGGTCAGCTGTGTTGGTCTGAAGCAGTACAACAAATTGGACTCTAAAAAAGATTTTCAGGAGACAGGCTTTCAACAGTCGAAGCTCCCTTTATCAGATACTCTTGAAAGTGTATACCCCAAAAATCTTTTTGGTCTTAAGGTGCTACCGGACTGCAGTTGAGCTCCTCTAGTGCAGACCAACACCAGCTGCCCACCGGGATATAACCATGTGAGTTAAATTATGCTGAGAATGACTGGTCCAAAGTGATTCAGCAACTTGCGCAGCTGTTTCGAGCTTTTGGAAAGAAGTCCTGTCACAAATCAAACTAATAACTGGACACGAGATTCCAGAAGACCCAAAAACGATACTTCTGCACCTATGGCAAGAAAAACCAATTCCTAGATCGACCAAAGACTTAATCACAATACTTATTGCGGCCGCAAAATTGACAATAGCCAGAAACTGGAAGAACGAAAAACCACTCTCCATAAATCAATGGTGGAATAAAGTATGGGATTACTATATAGAGGAAATATGTTCAGGTTTTTTTTGACCCAGTAGTAGGTGAGAGGGAGCTCAGAAACCCGACTGACAAATGGTTTCCATTCTCAGAAAAGTTTTATATGTATGAGTGTTAAAAGTAAAACTTAAATAGTTGGAATAAGGTTTAAAACAGTTATGCGAATAAGGCTAGAAGACCAAGTGAATGTAAATGAATAGTCTTGTTAACCCAATCTTCCTTCCCAATATTGATTAGTAAGGACTGACAGTTAATAGAAAAGAGTTCTTGAAGAGATGTACATTGTCAAAGGCATTTATTATTGTGTAAAACATAAAACCTAATAAACAATGTTAAAAAAAACCAAAGTGATTCAGCAAGCTTCTATGGCTAGGGTTGCCAACCTCCAGGTGATAGCTGAAAATCTCCTTGTCAGACTCTTGGACAAAGTTACTCTCAAAATCACTCTCTGGCAGTGATTTGTTTATTGAGGAATAAAGATGTTCGAAGGTAAGACCATTGTTGTGTCAAAACTAAAGTTCTGGCGCGAAAACCCATAGTTATAGACAGTTCAAACAAGCCCCCCACCCAGTGCTCTACAATCACACTTCACAATCATCCCACCTAGCTTTCTTGCTCTCTACACCCCAGACGTAAATTTACTGTTACGTTATCTAGAACAGCATAACAAGCACAGACACTATCCAAGGGTCGTCCCTGAGAAGGGAGGCTGCTTCAGAAGAGTTACATTGCCACTACAACAGAGCCCCTTCACACACATACCACCCCCGGAATTTTCCAACCCTTAAGGCCCCAAAAGATATGGCAAACGAGGGTCTGAGTTTGACATTCCTGGGATTGCAACTGATTTCCAGGTGACAGGAATCAGTTCACCTGGAGAAAATGGCTGCATTGGAAGGTGAACTCAATGGCATTATGCCCCACTGAAGTCCCTCCCCTCCCCAAACCCTGCCCTCCTCAAGCTCCACCCCCAAATCCCCAAGTATTTTCCAACACGGAGCTGGCAACCCTATTCCATGGCAAAAGAGGGATTCAAACCCAAATCTCGCAGATCGTACTCTGATGCTCTGTCCTCTGCACCATTGTGGGAGCAACCACAAATGTAGCCACAGCCAGGCTACAACTAGGTCTCCACAGTGGGTATCAGTCCAAAGTTGCAATTTGCCTTGCATGCACATATGACTAGTAATTTGGCAACTGAATCCACTCTCTGTCTTGCCCATCTTCTTGTGCCATCATAGACTCCTCGTTCTTGATGCTACAAAAGAAATCCACGGACGCCTCAAAAACAGCAGCAGAACTACCCCAGGGATTATTTATTAATTTATTGATTGATTTTATTGATTTTTACCCTGCCCATTCAGGCCTAGGCTGGCTCTGGGTGGCTCACAACAAGATAAAACTTTTAATACATTAAGGGGAGGGGGCCAGGTGTATTGGTAACATCATGGGTGCTAGCCAATGTGTGGTCATTGTGTCCAGCTTTCTTCCGATTGTGTTTTTTTGGGGCAGCTCAGACTAACAAAGGAGAACATGCAAGTATTTTCAGGGCAATGAAGATTTTCAGACCACATATACCACACTTCCAGCACAATCCTCATCAGAGTTACATCTTTCTAAGTCCGTTGAAGACAATGGGCTTAGAAGGAGGTCGCTCTGTTTTGGGTTGCACTGTCTTCACTTGAGAATGTATAGCCTCGCAGATGATGATGTTGTGGTTTTGCAAGGGCACTGAGCTCACTCCTAGACTGAGACCGATTTCCCACAAGCCGCTGCTCTGCTCTTGCTCTTCCCTTTCCCCAAATTGTATAAGTCAATTTTGAACTGGAGCTTCGCCTGATTTCCCCTGCGTTTTGTCAATCCTCTTTTTTTGAGGATTGACGACACAGAGGAAATTGGGAGAAGCTGCGGGCCAAAATGTGGCCACGTCGCAAATAGTGAGAAATTGACACATACAATCAGGGGAAAGGGAAGAGTGAGGGTGGGGCAGCGGCTTGTGGGAAATTGGTCTGAGATTCATTCTAAATACTCCCTGTTTCTGTTTCTCCCAGTAGAGCTGTTCCTCATATAGTACTGTCATTAAACTTTTTCCTCATCTCTTGTAATCAGTCTGACACCTGAATTCTTTCTCACTGCTATAATTATTAGTATCTAACGCTTGCAGCCCAGCCTCTCTTCTCCCAGAAATCACTGATTTTAGTGGCGCTGCACTAGATTCACACGGGAGGAATCTGAGTCAGAATTTGCCTTTTAAATAGGGCAAGTTGAACGTCTGACGTACCTAATGGCATATTACCTCTAAAACTGCACCTGATTATAGGACGCATCGTTCTTTTCAGATCAGCTCGCTTCCCACACGCTTCTTCCCTGACAAGTTACTTTGAATCATTAGCATCAAAACAAATGAATCCTGCAGCTGATGTTACCAAAAAAACCACCCCTTCATGTGTATTGAAGGTGTACTTCCTGTCCTGGTTTAATCTTCCTTCAGAGAAATTTGTGGGTGTGCTTTTCTCGGTGGGGGTGGATGGCGTACATTAAGCTACCAGTGTGCACGCGGTCCCTGGCAGGTTGTACCTCCATGCTATAATTCTAGAAAGCAAGAGGAAATATTGCTAATAATGCATTAATGTATGTGATAAGTAAAAGTTCTTTAACAGTAGATTCCTCAGGGAGGGGGGCAACAGTGCTCAGGGACCCACCTAGGTATTATGGCACTGTATCATGGAGTTGTCTTGGGGTAATGCTTCAGAGTGGCACGGCTGTGGCCGGCCGGCAGAGACACACGTCACTGACACACCCGGTATGCTGTCCTAGAAAGGAGCATTCCCAGGAGCATGACGGAAGTTTTATGTATTTATTAAAACATTTATACTGTGCTTTGCAGCCAAAAGTTGCATCTACATGCATAGTATATAAAAATACTTGAAATACAATGTCCTACAGACAACTATAATATACACTAATCCAGATTAACCAAATAATAGTTGCAAATTAAGTTTATATATATTTACACCGTACAAAACATTATGAGCAATCACAAAGAAAGAACTCCAGATATAGACTCCTTTTCCCAAATGTTTAGTCTATGTTTCCTGAATCAGTGTATTTCGTTTGCTTCTTTTGGTGAGCATGAGACTTAGCATCATGTCTGTGGTTTTTGCTCAGCCATATTTTGTGTGTTCTGTTTGATTTTGTGTATGCTGGAATTTGTTTTATTGCTGGGATGTTTGTTGTTTGAAACAATACACACACGCACACACACACACATATGTAAAGTAAAAAGTCTGCATTGTTCCAGGAAGGTGAAAAGGTTGCATAATTTACTGAGGCTGCAGAAACACATGCTAAATAATCTACTTTCAATCCACTTTCAGTGCATTTTGCAATTGGATTTTATTATGTGAACTGGCAAAATCCAGTTGGAGAGTGGATTGAAAGTGTATTATTTAGTGTGTGTGACTGCAGCCTGAAAGTTACAGTTTGTTGTCATGCAGTTTGCATTCCTTCCTACAGTAATTTACCAGAACCAACTATCTATATACTATTAGCCATGTATGGCCCCCATCTGCAGATAGCTAAATCCATGGATTCAGGCCACAAGGAGGCTAAACAGATTCTTTTCCAGCAAACTTGGGGCACTCCCCAGGTTTGCAGAAAAATCTGAAAATTAAAAACAAACCACAATGTGTGTGTGTCTGTATGCATTAATCCCCTGAAAAGTAAAGCAAAGTGGCATTCACTATCCAAGGGTCATCCCTGAGAACACACTTACCTCAGGTAGTCTGCAGGAGGACAGGGGAGCTGCACAGGGTTCATCAGCAGTGGTGTAGCCAGGGAAGACTTGCTGGGCCCAGTGGTATTAGCTGCACAGTATGGGAGCCCGCTGAGCACAGAAAGAGTCACTCCAGACCTGGCCACAGCAGCGAAGGAGGCTGAAAACCTTACCAGACCCAGCCACAGCAGAGGAGGAGCCCAGCAGCCACACTCAACCCAGCCACAGTGGCAAAGGAGACTGGCAGACGTGCCGTGGAGGAGGCCAGCAGCCCCGCTGAGCCCCAGCCACAGTGGAGGAGGACACTGGGCTCGATAGTTTGGCGGGGGGGGGGGCTTGGAGCCACACCAGGCTTGGTGATGAAGGAGGATTTGGGATCCACCCCCCATAAGTCTCCCACTCAGCTGTAAGAAGCAAAAGTGGGGAATTGGCAGCAATGAGCAGAGGGATTCACCCCTCCCACGAGTATTGCGTGTCCCCACTTGTAATTTCATAAAATAAAAAGTGTGTCCTTCAGTTTCACCCCTCGCAGTTAAAGCATAGTTGATGAATGTACAAGTAAAAGGATTATATTATTACAAGAAGAGGGGGCCTGTGATACTCCAGGGGGGGTGCTCCACACAGAGGAGGAAGCCACTGCAGGTGAGCCTTCTCCCCTGCCCAGCTCTTCAGCTGCCAATGACGGCAAGGCCCATGTGGCTTCCAGCCACCAGGCCTGCCAAGCTCTTCCCCCAAGCTCTTCTCCCTCCCCCCAATGATGGCAAGGCCCGCATGGCTTCCAGCTGCTGGGCCCGCCAGTCTCTCCCCCCAAGCTCCCCCCAAGCTCTTCTCCCCCCCACTACCACTGCCAATGACGGCAAAGCCCATGCAGCTTCCAGCCACTGGGCCCACCAAGCTCTTCTCCACCCACCGCCACTGCTGCCGCCAGCAGCCACATGTGCAGGGAACACTTTTTACTTTTGGGGGGATTTATGTATCCCCTGAATATATATATTTTTTTACTTTTAAGATTTTTCTGCACATGTGGGGAGTCCCCCAAGTGTGCAGGAAAATCTCTCTGCCTCCAAGTGCCCCCGATGTGTGGATTTAGATATCCGCAAGCACAGGGGGCACTTGGGAATTAGTATATAGATACTGTGGAAAACTATGAAACGATTCAAAATATGTACCTAGTCATAAGCAAAACACTTAGGCTATATGTGGCATGCAATATAGTTGAATGGAAAGGAAGTACTTCCTCTCCTAGTTTAATCTTCCTTCTGAGCAATGCTCCCTCTAAGCTGTGCAGCCTTGAGAGCAAAAATTCTACTTTGTGAGCTACTGGCATTAAAGTTCTGAGCAAGCGATTTGACTACTGCATACTTTAGTTTGCTCTGGAGGCTAAAAAACTGTGAACTAGCTCACACTGACTCAGTTTAGAGGTAACACTGCTTCTGAGTAATTTGTCGTGGTGCTTTTCTTAGCGGGGGGTGGCTCAGAGTGGCAAGTGAGAATGAGCAATTGGCACATTGCAAGCAACACACAAACATGTTCCCTTTTTCTAGTGTTTACAGTTGTCTTGCTAAATGTTTTGCACGCACATTTTCTTCCACTTCTTCCCCCATTGTTGCTCCCATCCTTCATTTACCAATAATTGTTGTAAAGGACTTACAAATACAGATGTTTTGACCCCACTCAGGGAGAAGCTGCATAGTTTATCTTTCCTTGATTTCAGTTTTAGGGTTGCCATTTCCCGCTTCCAGCTCCCTGTCCTTTGCGTTGGCAGGAAAAAAAATGGAAGGGGGAGGAGCAATGCAATGCTGTGATGTCATTTTTCACACACACACCATGGAGGTGACATTACTGTGTCACATGAGGCTCTTGGAAACGGCTCCCCCTTTCTACTGCCCCGATCCTCCTGACAACCCTATTCAGTCTTTCCTAGTTTACTTTGATGACTAACAAAACAATCATAAGCAGAGTTACTCCAGTGGTTCATTGATTTCCATGGGCTTAGGTTGCAATCACACACACTAAACAATCCACTTTCAGTCCACTTTCAGTGCACTTTCCAACTGGATTTTTACAGTGTGAACTAGCAAAATCCAGTTGGAAAGTGGATTATTTATTGTGTGTGACCGCAGCCTTAGAGTGCATTCATTCTGCATAGGATTGCACATTCAAGCAGGGCTATTTTGGGGCAGGAACACACAGGAACAGAGTTCCGGCTGGCTTCCAAGTTGGCCTACAGCCTCCCCCTCCCTCGGGTTCCCCAGGTCACGGGGCACCTGAGGAAGCCAAGCTAATCCAGGGAGGGAAGGCAGTCTAAACTGCCTCCCCTCCTCGGGTTCCCCATGCACCCTGCAGGCCATGGGGCACCTGGGGAAGCCAATCCTGGGAGGGAGCTGCACTGTCGGGTGTGGCCTAATATTCTAATGAGTTTCTGTGGTTGGGTGTGGCCTATTATGCTAATGAGTTCCTGCTGGGCCTTTTCTACAAAAAGAGCCCTGCATTCATGGGAGCAGTTGGATCTGGATTGCAATCCTTTGCACATGCACATTCGCCCACTTCTTTGTCATAGCCATTCACCTCTTCCGTCTCACTCCTAACACATCTGACAGGGGAAAAAAATCTTGCAAAAAGAGTTGTTATTATTTTTATTTTTTTGGTTGCTGTGGAAGGAGTTGAACATGCAGGAAACCACTGGCCTGAATTCTCTGCTTTCTGATTCCTCTCTTTTGGGCTGGATTAGGTTTAATACTCCCAACAATTACAGGGATAATTAATGTTACAACCAGAGGATCATGTTTGTTATCCAGCTGAAGATTACTGTTAACTAGCATGCAACAAGAATATAGCTTATTGATTGTCTGCATTATGTTTTCCTTTAATAAATGATTCAGAGCAGCTTAACATGGTTCTAATAAACAGTTTCATTAATGAAAGAAAAATAATAATCTTGGTCCCAGCCCCCTAATGGGTTTAAATATTCATTTATATAAAAGATTTATATCCTGCCTTTCAGTCAACTGATCCTCGAGCTTGCTTACAGACTACTTAATATAAGAAAAAAATAGTCCAAGCTGAAACAAAGCAATAATCTAATTGCATTTCTGTTTTCAGACAGGGAGCAAAAAGTAAATTTAAATATCCCTCCCTCCCTAATGGTAATACTTTTATTCCATTTAAGTCATGTGCAGGGACCTTCATGTGTCCCGTTCTGTACTTGAAAAACCTGGTAGGTGTAATATTATTTTCTCAAGATTGCAGATAGGAGATTAGGGCAAAGAAGTATTGGCCTATCTAGTACTAAGGTAAAGATCAGAATCCCAGCCTTCCCGAGACACAAGAAGGCGTGGCTCACATGTGCCCCTAAGGAATGAGGCAGGAGAGACCTAAGGTGGTGGACTGGACTATACCACTTCAGTCTGCTGGCAGAGGAGCACATTTCCTGCAAACTGAAAACCAGCAGAGAAAGTAAGGAGTGGGGCATAGAACCTTTCTCCTTGCTGTACAAGTTCTTACGTATGGAGAGTCTTTTTAATACAAAGGAACATATAACAGTCAGATCTACCATCTGCAATCCATTCTGTCACCTCAGAGTTCTGCCACCTCACTGCTATCTCAGGTTGCCAGGCAACCGGTGGTAGGATTGGCCAGGGGAGCACAGCATTGCAGAAGGGGAGAAAAGCCTCATGTACTTATCCATTCATACAGGAAGTGACCAAGCTTAGCAATAGGAAACTCTATGGTAAAATAGTAGAGTTCCTGGAGATTCCTAGAGCTACCGTTTGTCATTTCCTATATGAACGTCTTGTAATTCATGCATTTATTTATTTCACTTGCCATGCCTTTCTCCCCAATGGGGACCCAAAGGTGCTTACACCATCATTCTCCTCTCCTCCATTTTATCCTCACGTCAACCCCATGAGGTAGGTTAGGCTGAGAGAGTGTGGCTGGCCCAAGATCACCTGATGAGCTTCCGTGGCACAAGTGGGGATTTGAGCCTGAGGCTGTGGTCACACGGCAAGCTTACTGCAATTTCTTCTCGCTGTATATTGGATCAGGGGTATTTTTTTGTGGGTTGGGATGATCACACATCCCTCCTGAAACTGCTTGCATCATGTGCCGAGGCTCCCGGCACCGTAGCTGCGCTGCCACTAGGGCTGCCAAGTACCGGCGACTTACCAGCGGGGGGGAGTTGTTCTCCCCCCGAGAGCTCTTCTGGCGCGTGCACTTTGCGCGCGTGCCACGGCGACGTAATGATGTCACCTGGAGGTGACGTCATTACACGGGGGAAGTTGTCCTCACCGGACGACTTCTGGGGCGGGGTTCCCCCCGCCAGCTGAATGCTGGCTGGCGGATCGGGAACACATATAGCGGGGGATCCCCCGCCCCCGGGCTGACTTGGCAGCCCTAGCTGCCACACGAGTTTTTAAAAAAAATTATTCGTGCATGTGCATATGCTCATGGCCAAATTACCGTTCCCACTCAGATGTGCTGTACTCCCTTGTTTTTGCAGTGTTTCTTTTTTTCCTAAACAGCAAACAAAATAAACCACCAATGTACAACTGATGCTGGAGTCTATACATGTGCGCTTGAATGTTCATGCACTGAATATAGTCAGCACAGGATTGATCATGCACACAACAGCGAAAGCTGGGTGGAGGAATTTGGTGCAAGAATGACATTCAGATGACCTAATTGCATTCATAGCGAGAGATGGCTTTCCAGATTGATGAAATTGTGTATTCACAGCACAACTATTTGGAAAGTACTTAAATTTCCCAGTGTCAGAAAAATCGCTAGGAAACCGGGAGGACTGCAGGGGTGAGTCCGCTTCAATATGGGAGACAGATGCAGCTGTCTTATCAGCCCTTTAAAATACAGTGGTGAAACCTGATCAAAATGATCATGTGACCACAGCCTGAGTCTCCCAGATCCTAGTTGGACACTGTTATCCACTACACCACACTGTGACCCATTGCCCATAAGCAGCTTTGCTGCCCTCACTCTTGTTTCCCCCAGTTGCATTGGTCAATTTCAAACTCTTCGTTGCATGGCTGCATTTTGACCCACATCTCCTCCCAATTCCCTCCGCGTCTTCTCAATCCTTGGTTTTTTAGATCAAGAATAGGCAGGGGAAATTGGAGGGAGATGTGGGTCAAAGTGCAACCACACAGCAAAGAGTGTGAAATTGGCCGATGCAACCAGGGGAAACAGAAGAGCGAGAGCAGCACAGCTGCTTGTGGGGAATCTCTAAGTAGGTACACAATTCTGCTATTTTATTTTTGTTTTTTCCCAATGCCACTCAGAGTGCCAGTGAGCAATAGGACTTGAAGGTTGGGGAATGGCCTGCCTCCACCAGGGCCTTGGCAGTCCTGCTCCCCTCTCCTTCTTCTGCATGTGTGGACCAGGCCAGGCTTGCAGTCTGCCCTGAGCCAAGAGGAACCTTCCATTCTCAGTCCTCAGTCCCCTGCCGCTGTCCAGTGCAGCAGGAGGAGGAATTTGCCAAAAAAATTGACCTTGCAATAATGCTGTGGCATCACTTCCAGGCATTTAGCCAGAACTGTTATCACGTTGTCACCAGGAAACTCTTACAATCCACCCAAACTATGATTGGGTGCTGTGTGACTGAAAGTGACAGAAGACGCCACTCAGTCCCACACCTTAGATGTTTGTGGAGGTTGCTGGCCCTTGGCTGGCAACCCAATCTGAACTCTGACCAGTAACTCTGGGTTAGCATTTTTTAAATAAATTGATGCCACCTTTTGAGAAGCCACTGTTGTAAAGTTTCTTACATCTTCCCCAGTTCGTAACAGATTCTAGGCTCTGTACATCAGCACATTTCTTAGCTGCTTGTGTTCTGTTTTAAGTAGTTTGTGAATTACACATACTTTCTCATTTGCTTCTGGAGTTGATTTGTATATGCCCACTATTTTAAAGAGCTTAGCTTAGTATGCTCCCCCCACCATGGTGGAATCAGAAAATATTATCTTCAGAAAGCCACTTCATCCCAGTATCTGTTCATGTAAAGGGAGGCTATGTAATTAAAATTACTTATTTCTTTAAACATTTCTTTCAGTACATTTGAGACTAATTTAAATCTCTTCCTTTTTAACACATCATGCTTATCTGGGGAAATTAACACCGCTTCTTTTCTTTTCTTTTCTCTCCCCTTTTTCTTTTAACGAGTTTATATCTGCTGCCAGAGTAAATAGACCAGGACTCTGAAATTTGGTATGGGTCAACTGTTTGGATAATAAATGTTTTGGCTTCATCTCAACATATTAATCTTTGCTGTGGTCCCTGTGCATCACACCTGTGGAATAAGGCACCTGCGCCAGCCCTGATCAGTAAACTTAAAGCTCAGCAAAGTTTTTCCCCCATGCTCAGTCTCTGTGTCATATGCAGAAGCCCCACCATGCAAACCTACAGGGGCGGGGGAAGGACATCCCACCAGTTCTGTTCTGACTGCTGTGCTGATCAGATGATTTCCTTGCCTTGGTCGGTGAATTTACCTCACTGTCCTTTGTCTCCAGGCTTTTTCTCTCAGCTCTTCATTTTTTCCTCAACTTCTTCATCCATTCTTCGTATGCAGCCAAAAGGGGGAGGAGGGAGAGACAGAATCAGTGAGAGGACTTTGCTCCCATCTCTTCCCCCCCTTCCCCTACCATCCTAGCTTACGGGAAAGTTGTGAGGAGTTTTTAAGAGGTGCACCCAGTACAGGAGGAAGCCTGCCCCCACCAGATGGCCACCCCCAGTTCCTCTTCTGCCTCAGGGAAAGCCACCAGACAGACTCCTGCATCCACTGCAGGAGTGGATAGAACACTGTTACCTTCCCACCGAAGCGGTACTTATCTATCTACTTGCAATTTCTTGCTTTTGAACTGCCAGGTTGGCAGGAGCCGGGGCCAGAGACGGGAGCTCACTCCATCATGTGGCACTCAGGTCTCGAACGGCCAAGCCACCGACCTTCCGGTCTGCAGCTCAGTATCTTAATCTCTGAGCCCCCGCAGCCCCCACAATAGGACTAGGTTTACAAAAATTGGAAATTCATAGCTTCTTAGAGAACAATGGGATTTTCAGGGTATAAGCTTTCAAGAGTCAAAGCTTCCTTCCTCAGATACAACTCGGATTTGTATCCCTGAGTCCTTATATCCCAATCAGATGGTGGGAGGAGTGTTGCAGAGAAGGGACTGAGCGTGCAAAGGTACAGTGCACACAGCATCAGACAAGAGCAAGAGTCAAGAGCACCTTAAAGACTAACAAAATTTGTGGCGGGGTATGAGCTATTACAGTTTTACAGTTCTGCAGGGCCTGTAAAACAGAGCTGTTCTGCCAGGCCTTTGGGTGAGGCAGCGGGCATCCAATTATTCCATCTATAGGACTCCCCTGCTGAACCTTCCATCCTCAAACTGCCAATCAGGTGAAGAGCCGAAGTCTGGTCTACGGCCTAGTGGCTCCAGTTTTAGTGAGCAGTGACTCATGAAACCTCCTCCCCTGCCACAAATTTTGTTAGTCTTCAAGGTGCTCTTGGACCCTAGTTCTTTTCTACTGCTACACACAGACTAACATGGCTACCAATCTTAAGCTATAGTCAGCACCAGCATTGTATTTTTACCTCATCCGTTGTTGTTTTTTTTTTAAAAAATGTATGACGTTTGTATCCCATAATTCCTCCGAGGATCTCAAGGCAGCATTCTTTTTCATGGCTGAGTGGAGGTTTAAACTTAGAACAAAACCGTCTGTCTGTACTGACCAGAACTTGAGTCTGGGGAGAATGATCCACTGTGGTGAATGATGGTGGCAGTCTTCAAGCAGCTGCTGGCCAAACATTTGTCAGGGATGCTCCAGGGTGATTCTGCATTGAGCAGGAGGTTGGGCCTGTATGGCCTGTATAAGAACGTAAAAGTAGCCAATGTTGGATCAGGCCAGTGGTCCATCCAGTCCAACATTCTGTCACCCAGTGGCCAAAAACACCAGGTGCCCTCAGGAGGTCCAGCAGTGGGGCTAGGACACTTAGAAGCCCTCCCACTGTTGCCCCCCCCCCCAAGCCCCAAGAATACAGAGCATCACTTGCTCCAGACTGAGAGTTCCTATCTATACTTTGTGGCTAATAGCCACTGAGGGACCTCTGCTCCATGTGTTTATCTAATTCCCCCTTGAGTTTATTTATGCTTGTAGCCACCACCACCTCCTGTGGCAGTGAATTCCACGTGTTAATCACTCTTTGGGTGAAGAAGTACTTCCTTTTATCTGTTCTAACCCGACTGCTCAGCAATTCCATCGAGTGCCCACGAGTTCTTGTATTGTGAGAAAGGGAGAAAAGTCCTTCTTTCTCGACCTGCTCTATCCCATTCATAATTTTATAAACCTTGATCATGTCACCTCTCTCCAAGCTAAAGAGTCCCAAGTGCTTCAACCTTTCTTCATAGGGTTGTATGGCCCCTGCTAACTCTCTGATTCTATGATAATAATAATACAGTGTATTGAAATGCATAACACTGGTGTATGGACACACAGCACTGAAATGCATACATTTTATGGGGGGAATTCAGTAGAAGGAAGCCCAAAATGGTGTGAAAATAATGGAATGTTGGGTTCAGTTCACACAAGAAGAAGAAGAAGAAGAAGAAGAAGAAGAAGAAGAAGAAGAGATTAGATTTATACCCCGCCCTTCACTCACTTGGAGTCTCAGAGCGGCTTACAAACTCCATTCCCTTCCCCTCCTTACAACAGACACCCTGTGAGGTAAGTGGGGCTGAGAGAGCTCTGAGACAATTGTCCTTAAGGGAACAGCTGGTACAGAGCTATGGCTTGCCCAAGGTCATCCAGCCAGGTGCAAGTGGAGGAGTGGGGAATCAAACCCGGTTCTCCCAGATTAGAGTCCACACACTTAACCACTACACCAAACTGGCTTACAAGGCAGTAAGGGCACTGACACAAGGGTTTTTGAATAAAAATAGCAATACTAAATTGAGAATCATCCCTGCTGGCTCATGAAGCGAGACAGGAACAGCAACAGCCTTTACACCAGAGGAGAAAGAAACAAAGAGACCCTGTTGAAATTCGGCAAGGCCAATAATTGTAATTATCACTTTGATTAAAGAAAACAAACTCACCATCCGCTCCTTTCCAAATGTTACTGTAATAATTACTGCAATGTCTTCATTCTTGACAGTTCTAATATTAGAGTTTCCCTTTTAAAAGAAATTGGCTGGTAATAGGATGTTTGGCCTCTGTCAGTTATAGGAGATTAGGAAGGCGTTATTGACTGTCCATCCCCAGGAAAACTGATAGGAGCTCAGGCCTGCGAGGCAAAGTTAGACTCCTTTTAAACTAAATGATTAGCCTTGTCATATTTCTGCTGGCATTTTGGATTATACTGTCAAATGCTTTCTAAATCTTTCTATATTCAACACACTTAAATTAATTGAAAGGGAAAGGAGGAGGGAAGGGGAGAAGCGAGCAACCTGTGGTCCCCCCCCCCTTATATTTTGCTTGCAAGCATGAAGCGTTTTTAGCCATTTACTGAACTGCAAACAGCCAATAAATATTTCATATCAAATTTTATTTATAAGAGCTGTTGTTTCACTCTCCGCAGGCAAGTCTCTCTCCTATTTTCTTCCAGTTATTTCATGCATATTGTGTTTCTGCTTTGTTACTATACAGCAACACTTTTTTATTTTTTATTTTTAAAAACAAGCTTCATAATATACGTTGGTCGTTTTGCCCTTGTTACAGAAACCTGGTTTCGCTACTGCAGTCCATTAAAGCAACTTAAGATTTTCACTGTGTACTTTGGCCACCAAATGAGAAGGGAGCACTCACTGGAGAAGACCCTGATGCTGGGAAAGATTGAGGGTAAAAGAAGAAGGGGACGGCAAAGGATGCGATGGCTAGACACTGTTATTGATGCGATGAGCATGGAGTTGAGCAGGCTCCGAAGGGTGGTGGAAGACAGGAAGGCCTGGTGTGATGTGGTCCATGGGGTCGCAAAGATTCGGACTCGACTGTGCAACTGAACAACAACAACAACTGCTCTCAAAGCAAATAACTTGATTGGTTCACTCACACCTGTGTAAATTAAGTATGCCTCCTTCCTGGCAACATCCTCCTCACCCACTACCTATATGTATGTAATGTGAAGAACTGTATACCCAGAATAAAACTTTCTTGGTCTTAAAGGTGCCACTTAACCTCATTGAGGTAAGACTGTGCAGAACTCGACCACTTCAGGCTGTGACAGTTACAGGCAGGGGCGTAGAATTTAAAGACTCCCGGGGGGGGCAGGGGCGTGCGTGCAAAGCGTGTGCGCCTGCCGGGACCATGTCCCCGCCTCCTCCCCCCCGCTCCTGCTTCCATCCCTCCCTCCGTCCGTCCAGGGGCAAGCTGGGCATTTGCTTAGCTAGCCCCTGGACGGATGGACAGAGGGTCAGAGTGGCCAGGCTGGGGGGGGGGGGGAGGAGAGAGATGGCAGCGGCCCTAGGAAGGGCCAAGGGAGGCACGACAGAGGGCGCACCGTTTTCCTGAGGGGGGGCTCAGTCCCCCCCGGGAAATTTTGGGGGTGGCTCGAGCCCCCCCGTAGTTGACGCCTATGGTTACAGGGACTGCATAATTGAATGCTTCTTTGTGCAAAACCAGTTCCCAGCACATGGATAGCTAGAGGAGGCTTGTAGCCCAGCTTTCCCCCTCAAACACAAGTTTTCTGTGTGTTGGAAAATGTCTTCCTAAGGAAAAGGTCTTCATTTCATCATCTGAGTCCCCACCTGCTGACCAATGGAACGGTCAAGTGACAAGTTTACTGTTTCAGTAGGAATGTGGCTAGAGCTGTAAGACCCCAGGAGTATTCTTGAATAAGGCTTTGGGAGTAATCTGACTGAGTAAAAACACACCGAAAAAAAAGATTGCTGTTTTGCTTTTATGTGATAAATATGAGGCTTTTCCATTTCAAAGGCATTGTACTAAAGAAGGACAGAAAAGGCAGGAATTAAGGAATTCGTTTTCTTTGAGTCTCAAAGAATCAAAAAGATTCCACCCCCCCCCCCCCCCCAGCATCAGGGCAGAATGTCATAAAGGATGCTTATTAAGTTCCTGCTTCGGTTCAGGTGGCCAAGCGTGGCATAGGTAACTCAGTGCCTCAGAAGGATTCTAATTCAGAAGCATTTTACCAGCACACCACAAAGCAAGTCCATATTAAAAGTGTGCATTGGGGATTTCAGTTATTATACATTACATCCTTTGAAAATCTCATTTAGAACCAGGCATTGAAAGGATGTTGGATGGCTCGGAGGATTAATTCTTCCTGAACAATAGACTGTCACTGATCGCTCTGTAAAGTAATTACGCCAAATTTAATTATTACACAAACTCATTGTCTGTTAGGTGGAGTGTGCCCAAAAGAGAGTTTGAAAAGATGCCACAAAAATGCATGCACTAGCTTTGGGAGGGAAGTTACACATGTTTTAACTGAGCCCAGCCTAATGCTGGTAATCTGCTAATTAAGGCACTGGGCCCACTTTGCACATTTTTCGGGATCAGCAGCATAATGAACTCAGTCACAGAACCGTCAAGTTTGACAGGGTTCAAAGCATCCAGCTGCCAGAGCTCCTGTATCTAAAATACTGCCAACATAATAGAGTAACAGTGGAGCTAATAGACTTGGATGCCCTTGAAGGTCTGTGGCTTTTCCTCATTTAATTGGAGTTGATGGGGGAGATGTCACCCCATGTACTCAGAATAAAGCCATGTGCCCATGAGAATAGGGATGACTTTGCAATCAGAGCCCACACCAAAATGACCCTGTGGGAAAAGTGCTCTTTCCTCCACCGCCCATCACTTCCTTGACCGGGAGGCCGCTGGCTAAAGCAACGCCAATTCTGCCAAAATTACCTGGGCAGGTTTCTTATGGGAAGCAATGCAAGCTGGGCAAGGCATTAGCAAATCTTAAGTGTTCATATAACACTGAGAACTCAGTGCCCATTATAAGGCAAGTTACGGGACTTGGTGGTACTTTTTGCACACTGGACAAGTTGACAAGTTTAACTTTTATTTTCAGCTCAGGCCTTTCTGTGCCTCAGAAGCAGCTTCTCTAAACATTGCAGGTGTTTTTGGCTGACTTTTCTGCTCTCTTTTCTCTCCTGATATCTTCTCAGCTAAAGAGGCAGAGACGTCTGCACCTTCAGTGAATTAATGTTTTCTGTTGGCTCTGATACTTGACCCCCTCAGTTTCCCCCCTGGGGACACAGGCTGCACTGCTTGGCCCCATTGAGCTCCACTCTGTAGCTCCATTGGTCCTTCTTCATTGTCGGTGGGCACTCGTTGGGTTTGTACCCCTAGGACTGGGTAACTCTGATGGTTAGTGGGAGAAAGCTGTGTGGCTGGTCTCTCTAGTATACCAGCCTTGCCCCTTTTCTCTTCCTGACTGGTCACACCGGGCAAGCTTGTTTAATCGAGTATTCAAATTGATTTGGAAATACTTTGTGCATTCTTGCATTGTCCGAACTGTGGGTCGATCTAGCAAGCTCTGAGCATGTGCCAACATGATAAATTCCACTGACTGCATAAGCGCAAGGGCAGCATGCACATATTCAGCTGGTTTCCAGTGACGGATGATGGGTGGCATATGTAATCCAAGGAAGCCAGCAGATTTTGAGCACGTGCTGACAATGGGCACCAGGCCTGCTGCCCTGTCGAATGCCACTAACTGTGCAAACACAGAGCCACTTGAAATGCCACTTGTTTTGAGATGCAAACAAATGCGATTGCATGGGGGCGGGCTCGATTGACAAGAAAAAGGGCACTGCAATAGGTTTGATTTTCCAATATTTTATCCCCCCCCCCTCAAAAAAAAATCTAAACATCACCAGTGGCCACCATTGGCACTGAAACTCTGTGTGACAGGGTCCACCTATGGCATAGGTGGCTTAGAAACATGAGAAGCCAGTGTCACGTAGGCATTTGTTTTTTTTAGACTTCCCAAACTAATTCTGAGTTGTCATTGAATTCAGTATTCATCTCGAGTAAGCCGGTTCAGGAGAGTAATCTTACGGTTCATGGGACACTCACAGATACAAAACGCTTTGTAAACAGAAGGCTTTCTATAGAGAACCCTTATTTCCTTGGACCCTGTTGTATTGATCAGGAAAGGAGACCCAGCCTGTCTTGCCAGTCAAGTCGGATTTGCATGTGGAGCGCATACATGTTAACAAATGCACCTTTGGAGCAGCAAAGACGAAGGGCTGACGCTTCCTAGACTCAGAGGAGGACAAGAGAGAAAGCTAAACAGCTTGCCAGGCCTTGTTCATCCCACTTTACCCAATCCCTTCCCAGTTTGGTCTCATTCTTTAAAAACCAGGTCATCAACACTCACGCATTCTCTGCAAAAATACTCATAATCAGAGCAGAAGCTCCTGTGCACAGCATCCATGTAAGGAAAGACCATAACAGCTGGATCAGTCCACAGGTCCCCCCCCCCCTTGTGCACGCCCTTCTGTTCCCCCCCCCCCCCCGGTCCTCTTACACGTATTTTGACTCTTGAATTGCAGAACAGAGCTGCCTTCTGGGAGTGCTGGTTCGCTCCCTTTCAATAGAGATGGATATAAGAACATCAGCTAGCTTTCCAAAGGCCTCCCTTTTCTGGGCCCTGTCTGTAGCTGTTGCCGGTTTCTTATTTACAAATCATTGTTAGAATCTGGGTGCATCAAAGGGCATTTTCTGTTCTGCCGGTGATGTTTTATCTCATAAACAAACAGCTTGTTTGCTGCTTTGTGGCCATCGCTGAGTTGTTATGGATCCCCTATAAACTCTTGAGAGCAGCATTGTGCAGCAATTTCAAGTCAAGGTTATTTGTCTCGTGAAAATATGAAGCGTTTATCCATGTTCCTGGGATTGTAGTGCTGCTTGACTTAGGCCAAGGACTGGTGAGCAGAATTCTGCCCACTCCTGAGAATCAAATGCTCAGCAAGTTATGTTTCACTGGTCTCTGTTAGCCACTAAGGCTGTTTTTACATCTGACTTTCCCGCTGGAATCATTCTAGTTCCAAAAAAACCTGCCCACACCTCTGTGCGGTGTGAAACCGTGCTGCTACTGAAATGTCCACATCTACTAATTGCCCTCCTGTGGTCAAGCTAGTATTCAACCGGCTTGATTCTGCTTTAAACAATTGCTGTTGATTAGTGCACTTAGACCCCCTGGAGTGAAATTTCACACTACTGTGAAATCAGCACAGGAAAAGACAGCAGTCAAACTACTTTAGAGGGGAGGTGTAAAATGACCCTTAGACTGATTGTTGGCAGCTTCCCCCCCCCCTCCCCAGAGCATCATGCTTTGCTGGGACACCACAGAAGTTCATTGCTCTACTTGAGCTGGTCAAGGGTTGCCAGCCTCCAGGTGGGGCCTGGAGATCTCCCGAAATTACAACTGATCTCTGGACTACGGAAAAGTTTCCCTGGAGAAAAAGGCTGCTTTTGGACTCCATGACATTAGATCCTGATGTAGTCCCTCAATCCAATCTTTTTGAAATTGGGGGGTGGGGGAGGGTGGAGGAGAGGCACCAGCAGCTATGCTGAAAATTTGGTGTCTCTATCTAAAAAACAGACAAAACCAGCCTTCCCAGAACCCCAGATACCCCTGGATCGATTCTCCATTATAGTCTATGGGGAATGGTCTCCATAGGGTGTAATGGAGATGATCAGAGGATCAGCTGAGAAAGCACAGAGCTCAGCTGACAGGTCTTTGCAGCTCAACTGGGACCTTTGCAAAGCCTTTTTTTCCCCCTCTATGCCTTTCTCAAGCAGCAAGTTCCATGCCTTTTTGAATCAGTGAGTTCACCCGAGGGTTTCTGGGTGAGCTTGCTGCTTCGGACTCGCAGCATGGCTTGGAGAAGCATTTAAAGCGGCAGCGTCCCTTTACATACTTTTTCGCTCCATTGGAAACAATGGAGGATGGGACACCTCCTTCTGGGGCTCATAGAATTGGATCTCCTGGTCCAATCTTTGTGAAACTTTGGAGGCAGGGGCTTGAGGAGAGGCACCAGCAGCTACACTGCAAATTTGATGTCTCTATCTCAATAAACAGCCCGCCCAGAGCCCCAGATACCCCCGGATAGATTCTCCATTATAGTCTTTGGGGAATAGGGCATAATGGAGCTGGAAATAATTGGTGATCCTGATTATTTCCTGAATCTCAAAACCATACTGATATTGGGATTTGGGAATACTTGGGATTACTGATATTTTCTGGGTTCAATATACCTGACCTCACAAAATACCGATTTTTTTTTCTTGCACGCCCCTATTGGCAACCCTAGAGGGCCCAGACTACTGCCCCCCTCACCCTTCCAAACAATACCCCCCCCCACTAGTGAGTTCCTTGCCGGGTGATTGGTTGAGCTTGAGATATGAGGACCCAAACCAGTTAAAAAAAACTCTTTTATTAAATAAGGTAAGTAGAAGCCGATGCGGGGGGGGGGGACCACTTGGGTGCAACAGCTCCAACAGGGATATGTTTACAGCCAACAGGGCAAAATTAAAACATAAAGGAGCCAGCAAGAAAACAATAAAACTTCCTAATGTGGCTGCCTCTCTGGTCGCTACTGTACCCGGCCCTTCCTGGATCCAACCAACCGGCCTTGGGTGAGGGATCCTCTCTTGTTGGTAGTGGCTTATCTGCTGCTCAGTTCCTGGGAGAAGGATGCCTTCCCTCTTTAAGAGGGGCCTTATATTATTTATGTCAAGGCCCAGCCTCCTTAGTGATAACTGGCCTTCCCGTTCTTTCTAACTTCACCCCAGTCCAGTCAGAAGGCTCAGAGGATACCTGGGAAATGTAGGCCTGATGTAAACTTTACACAAAGCTTCAGAGGCTTACTTGGTGCCTATAGGCCGCTTATTATTTAGCATCAGGCCAGAAGCCCCTTGTTATGTATTGACCATGCAGTCACTATGTGCTCCAGCAATGGCGACCACCATGTGGCCAGAGTACATGGCCAAGAAACTACCTGAGCTTCAGCCGGGTAGAACAAAGGCCAGGTGGATGCAAACCAGCCACCAATCATGTACCTAGGTTCCTCCCAGGGAACCTATGAGATGTAAATAGACTGATAATAGCTTATCAGGCCAGTTGGCGAGGTCAGGGGATTATCCCTGACCAGCATAAAAGGAGGGCTCGGAGCCCTGGGTTGTATGCTTCATCCGGACCAGCAATAAAGATCTAGCTGTTTCACTGTTCCATGGACTCCCGACTCCAATACTTCTCACCCCTCCTACACTTTTGCAGCAATGGAGCTATGTGGAGCATCACAATGTTTTCATAGTGACTTCCACCAGTCCTATGCTTGACTACAAGTTTGGTCCGGCACCCGTGTCCTGACTTGTGTCACGTGTTTTTGCCAAGAGACACCCACACTGGGAAACATGCAGCTGCATTACCCTGCTTTACTGGGGGCAACATTTTCCAGGATCTGTTTGTTGTTTATAACTGTGGCGGATTTTATGTATGATAATTATGCACTGTTGAAGAGTTATGTGCTTCAGTGTTAGAAGGTTCAGCTCGATACCCAAATACGCCTCTGCTTTCATTGTGACTGTATGATGTACGGTTGCCAAGTCCCGTTGCTGCACTGGTGGGGGGGGGGATGGGGGGGGCATTCCGAACAACATTGACACAATGACATCACCCAGAATTTGCCCTCAACCCAGACCATCACGTGTGACATCCCCAATGTGATGATGTCACTTCTGGTTGATGCCCAGATGTGGCTGTTTGTGGGTGAGGTTTCCCCCGCCGGGCTGGCTGGCTGGCGGTGGCAGAAGCCCCCAAAAGCACGGGAACCTCCACAAAATGGGCCTTTTCTATGTTTAACTCCCCCCCACACCTCTTAGATGACGAACGCTCAGATATATTTGCTTAAGATAACACAGGAATGCAGCAATATGCAGCTCTTTCCCTTCAGTACTGGCATATTTGAAATTTTGCTTGTAGAGAATGAAGGCAGTCGAACGCCTACATTTTCTAAATATGGCATAGAGGAAATTTTTGTATGCTATCTGAGTTATAAATGATGTATTTAACGTTGTTGAAACAGTAAAATAATGTTAGGTTTGATAAGAATGCAAACACTCCATATCAGTGGGATCCAGATGAATGTTTCTGTGGGCCCCAGGCATGCAATTCTTCCTGCAGAGTAAGGAAGCCAGTCTCCAGATGAGACCTGGGGATCCCCTGGAATTACAGCTTATCTCCAAACTACAGAGATTTCCTCTGGAGCAAATCAATGCTTTGGAGGGTGGTCTCTATGGCATTGTACCCTACTGAGGTCCCTGTCCTCCCTGGGCTCCATCTCCAAATCTCCAGGAGTTTCCCATCCTGTATATCTGGCAACCGTGCCCATCCCTCATCCCTCGCCAGTGGCCAGGGAGACCTGGCAACCCTACTGCAGAATACAGTTCTCTCACTCTCCCCTTCATGGCAGCCTCCCAAATCTTGTTCCACAGGGGGGAAATCCTGTATTGAAGTAGGGGGCAGACCAGAAAATTGTACTCCAGACGTGAAAGGCCTTGCATCCAAGGAGATGTTAGTCTGGATCCAAGTCCCTGTTTCCAGTTGTTGCTGTTTTTCTCTCTCTAAAATTTCTGTTCCTTCCTCATTTTTTTAAAAAATAGATTTTCCATTGCTTCACTTTTTTTCTTTTGGACATTTGACATCCGTAGTGAAACCCCTCTCTGTCCTTTTCATCAACCTGCTGCAAAGGTAGACTTTGCAAACCCTCCTTTGCCAGTCTGGTGTAGTGTTTAAGTGTGTGGACTCTAATCTGGGAGAACCGGGTTTGATTCCCCACTCCTCCACTTGCACCTGGCTGGATGACCTTGGGCAGGCCATAGCTCTGTACCAGCTGTTCCCTCAAGGACAGCCTGGGAAAGAGTTCTCTCAGCCCCACCTACCTCACAGGGTGTCTGCTGTGGGGAGGGGAAGGGAAAGGAGTTTGTAAGCCACTCTGAGACTCTTAAGTGAGTGAAGGGCGGGATATAAATCCAATCTCTTCTCTTCTTCTTCTTCTCTTCCTTACTTTGATCAGAGGTAGTGATGTAGGCTATTCATTGTTCATGATATTTGTTGTTGTTCTTTGGGTAAAATAGGGATGAGTGGAACTCTCTAATTTCATTGAGGCAATCTCTCTGATCATCTGCACTTGTGCATTTGGTTGATTGGGTCTCCCGTGCCTCTCTTTTCTCATTCCTTTTTCTCGAAAAGGTGAATCTGAGTACATAGTCCAATATTTATTTTTACTTTATGCTCAGTATTGATGTGTGTGGTTGCATGAACTCTGTAGCCACATGTAGTTCCATGAGATCGTATGAATGTTTATGACCTTGTGTCGGATGTGGAAAGGATGAGCCATCGGCACCTGAGATCAGTCGCTGTTATTCAGCCTGCAAACTTCTATGAGTTCTGGACTGGACCCTCTGATCCATTTGACTAGTAGAGGTGTCTCCATCCAGGGGCTCAGGCGAATATATTTTTTTTAATCATTCAAGAGGTTCAGAGTTTCTTGGGTCAGGAGAAGGCAACTTCCATTAGAGGATCCAGTCCTCTGTGCCTTCTGGTATTGCATCAAAATAATGAAACAGGTAACTAAATATGTATGAAAGCCCTTTATTGGCAGCGAAATGAAATGAGCTGAAAGTGCAGTTATGTCTGTTTTGATGTGTCGTACTGACCAGTATACAAATAAAACACAGTGGAGAAAGGCAGCAGTTCAAAATTTTGTGACCATCATGTTACTTTTGTTGAATCTATTGTTTGCAAATCTGAGCTTTTCAAGTGCAAAGTCAGTTCTTTATACAACCAATTTATTGTCTGGGTTAACCTCGAAATAGCATAGAGAGACCTATCTCAAATAATCTTTCAAGATCTTCCAGTATCTCTCTCAGTTGCATGAGTATATATTATTTGTACAGAGGTCTCCTTTTTTAAAAAAACAAAAAAACAAAAACCCTTCCTACTGGTAACAACTATTCTACTGCATAAACTGTGTTCCTGCAATTATGAATTTTCCCTGTGTACATTTCAGAACCTAAGCAATGCCTGACATTTGCAGAAAATAATCCTTTTTTGCAAAACGAGTGTTCATTTTGTATTGTGCTTCTAGATAACATCTTTTTATTATTATTATTTCAACGTCGGCTTTTTCATCTCTGTGTGGAATTGCATTAGCAGCATGAGTCACATTTCCAAGGCCCAACAAATGTACAGACCCTTTTTTTTTACCTAGACCAGCAAAGGTAGCTATTGCTGAGGACTTGCAAGCATTCAGTCTGCTATCATATCTTCCGCGCACTGGGTATGATTTTGCCTTCCAACGTGTAATTTAGGACTTTCAATTGATATAGAGAGGCCACAAGACATGTTTTGGCTGGGAAAAGGCCAAGACTGTTGATACATGTCATTCTGTTGCTCAGGTTGTTTTCTAGTGTGCTAAAAGGGCTGTGTGGTGTTGATGTGCGCCAACCATTTTACTAGTCTGCTTCTGTACCCCCATTCCCCCCCCCCGGTGGCTGTTTCGTTATATCTTTGACAGAGGCCAGAAGTGTTTGCCACATTTCAGTTTGTCCAATGCTAGTGTTATATGAGGCACCCATAATGTACCGGGACACTGAATTCTGGTTTCAGAGGCTGAGTTCAGACTGGCAGTTTGGCTCAATATAGGCATATTTCGCAAGCGGATTAAGAGGGCCGGTTCACACAGCCACAGCTGTCTGGCGTTGCCGTGCCATACTCACCCCGTCCTGAAGTGTTTTCATCCTTTGAAAAGGTAACTGGTGAAACTGGTGTCAAGCCGTCGGTGCATGTTGATCCCGCTTCCTGGATGTGTGGAAGCAAATAAGTCACAATCAAACAGCGCTAGTAATGTGAATGTGCTGATCTGGCAGGGATGCGCATAACCGCCCATGCGCACTGTGCACTTGAGTACACGACCGCCCACAGGGATGCTTCTGGCTCACGGAGTTAAAGCTCCCAGCCATGGGATTCTGCCCCAATCACTGCTGCATCTATGCGCCCATGCGCCTACGCGCAGGTTGGCAAAACGGACCAAAGCCACATGCAACTGGGGCAGCAGCATCAGGGGCCACCCCACAGTGTGAATGCTCCATTCTGCCTCCTCCCTGGTATGGTCCCGCATCACTCGATGCAGCGCTAATGGAAAGCCCTCCGACAACTTGCCCCGGGCCCTTTTGCCCCACTTCCCTTGCACTTCATTCTGCCAGTCTGTCCTCCACCAGAGTTTTGCTCTCTAACCTCACAAGTAAGGCATGTGAATTTACATTGCAGCCATCCTCTTGATATGTAAAGTTTTTTTTCTCTTGCAGCTTTTATTGAAGAGGATTTTCTCTTGCAGCTTTTATTGAAGGAGTGCCTGAGGATGTTTCATTGGGGCTCATGGCTAACCCCCCCCCCACAAAAAAACCAGATTCTCTCTCAATGGTGTTATGTGTGTGGAGTCTACTCTGTCCTTTCTTGCAGAGTCAGGGCTGAGGGTGGAGCTACATATTTCATTGTGGGGGTCGAGATCTCCTGATGTATTTTGAACGTTAAAAAGCAGTTGTGCCAGTTTGGGATCGGGATCATGATGCAGAGGAGGAAGAGTTTAATTGCCCCCCATGCCATTTTCCTGATACAACAGCATCACCTCTTAGCTCAGGGAGGGTTGCCAACCTCCAGTGGGGCCTGTAGATCTCCTGGAATTCCATCTCCTCTCTAGACAATAGAAATCAGTTCCCTGGTGAAAATGGCTTCTTTGGAGGGTGGGCTCTATGGCATTAAATACCACTGAGGTCCTCCTGTCCCAAACCCTGCCCTCCCCAAACTCCACCCCCCCCCAAATCTCTAGAAATCTCCCATCCTGGAGTTGGCTACCCTACTTAGCTGGTATTAGGAAAAATACAGACATCTGCATTGTACCCAGCTTTCTGAAATAAATGCCAGCTTCAGGGAGTGGGGCAGTTTCTATTGGGAAATGTGAAGGGGAATTGGGAAATGTTAACCCCTTCCTACCCCTGGAGCCCTGATCTAAATCAAGCACCTTCATAGCTGTTTTTCTTTTAACATTAAAAGAACCATTGGAAGTTCTGATCTCAGATCTTGCATATGAGGACAAGCTGGAGACTAGTGTTTTGCCTGTGTTTGCTGGTGTATATATGTGCATGCAACAGGAGAGAAATGGTTTAAAGCAGGGGTCATTTCGTAGAAAAAGAGGTGCAGGAGCTCTTTAGCATAACTCATTAGAAAGACAGACAGACAGACAGACAGACAGACAGACAGACAGACAGACAGACAGAAAGAAAGAAAGAAAGAAAGAAAGAAAGAAAGAAAGAAAGAAAGAAAGAAAGAAAGAAAGAGAGGGGACAGCTACTAATCCAAGCCTCAGAAATTCCACTATTCTGGGAGGATCGCTTCAGTGGTGGCTGAAGCCTTCAGAAGGCTGGTCGGAGGAACAAGGACTTTTCCAGAAGACGGGTCATTTTGCTACAGCCATGACACAAGCAGGCATTCCCCCGCAGGGGGGGGGGGGCTGGCACCAACTCCCGGAGCTGGAGCTGCGCTCCCCTGAGCTCCTGCTCAAAATGACCCCTGGTTTAAAGTGTCATGTTCCCATGGAAATTGAAGTGTGACTTTTTGCAGCTAGATGGGGGGGGGGGGGGTGTTTGAGTGTGGGGATTCTTCCAAGGATATGCTGTCATTCACTTTTGACAGAACAAGCAATGACTTACAGACTATGCATGTCTTTCTTCTTGCCTGCCCTCCACCTCAACGCGTATATTTGTACAACAGAGAGATATACTATGCAGTAAAGTCTCTCTAATACCCCCCCCCCACAACAAGGACACAGATCATGTTAAAAAATGGGCCCCCAAACTCCATGCTGCTTAGGGAAATGAGGGCTGGGGACAGAGGAAGGTTGAACACCATAAGCTTGGTTAAACCCCTTTCCAGTTCTTTGGGAAGGGCTGTGGCTCAGTGGTAGAGCATCTGCTTAGCACGCGGAAGATTCTGGGATCAATCCCCCAACATCTCCTGTTTAAAAAGAGAATTTGGTTGTAAGGTGATGTGAAAGACCTCTTCATAAGACTGTAGAGAGCTGCTACCCATCTGAGTAGACAATACTGACCGTGATGGACCAATGGTCTGATTCAGTATAAGGCAGCTTCATCTCTCTCTCTCTCTCTCTCTCTCTCTCTCTCTGTATGTATGCATGCTGATAAACAAAAGGTCTGCTCTGCACCCTTTCTCTTAGGGTCCATCAGGCAACTGCAGAGTTCTGTGAGCTGAGCTGAGAAGTTCAGGCAGGAGTCCAGCTGAGCAGAGGAGAGCTCGTGTCTGGGAGAAGAGAGAGAGGAGGAGGGTAGGAGTAGAGAGGACAAGCCCTGAATAGTCAGCTTTTAGTTCTTCTGTCATCACTACTAATTGCAATTTCGTAAGATGACTGTCCCCTTGGGTTAGGCACAAAAACAGCAAAACTAGGGTTGCCAGACTCCCCCCCCCCGGTTTGGCGGGGGTTACTGGCTTTTTGGGGGGGGGGGTTCTACCTGTTGCCTTTCAGTGCCCACAGCCAGAGGGCCCTGTTCTGTTGGGGCTTGGGGGTGGGGCTTCCCCTGCTGGCCAGCTGGCCAGGCAGCAGGTAGAACCCCCCAAAAAGCTGGTAACCCCGCCAAACTGGGGGGGGGGGGGTCTGGCAACCCTATTTCTATCATACAGCTGAGTTAATTTTATCATGTTCTCATCTTCTTAACCAAGCTTTCTAAAGTACTTCCAGACTGAGTAAGTTTTTCCTCAGTCCATAGACTATACATGACTCTCCATGGATTAGAAAATAGCAGTTTCCTATGTCGTAACGATAGATCACATAGTGCTTCTTTGAGCATCCGTGTCGGTCAGTTGCCACTGACCTTAAAAACAAAATCAAAAAGATGACATGGGACCATATCATGATGGCATGACAAAAAAACCTTTCTTAGAAAAGAGGTGAAATTGCCCACTTGAACATGTAGTAGGCTTCGGGGGGGGGGGGGGGGGGACTAATTCCAAATTCCATATGTCTCGAAATTGGCTCACAGAGTCCGATTCTGTAAGAAGTAAAAGAAAAAGGGGGGGGAGTGCCCACATATTAATCCCTTTTCAGAAGCTACTCATCTCTGCTCATGACTCATGGATGGGTAATTAGCAGAAGCAGATGTGGCAGAAGTTTTATCTGCAGGATAGGTTCCCTGGTACCCATCTGCTACTCCGATCCCTTTGAACGGCAGCAGGTCGGATTCGTTTCGGCTACAAGCATCTGTCATGGTATGGGACTGCACAACTTTTTGTCCTTTTGAAATCATATGCAATTGTGAAAAGCGATGGGAGGAAGACGTTACCAGTCCCATGTTTGGCTTTGTAGCTAGTTTCCTGCCTTTGCTAATGAATTTTGCGGTGTATCTGAGTTGTTTTAAAAGAGGCGTTTAGGCTTTAACACCTTGTGTTTATGCACAGGGAAACGGCTAGCTGGAAAGGCCATCCTTCTGTATTGACTCGAAGGAGATGTGGGTTTTCTTACTGCAGGTGATCCCTTGTGTAATATCAGTGGGCACAGTGCTGTCTGCCAGCATGCTGACTTGTAATCACTTGCTTCTGAAGTCTTATGGGCCGGGGGTGGGGTGGGGGGAATCCAAAGGATCTTGAATAGAAAATAAGAAGGGGGCAGAATCCACTGACTGATGAACAGAGTTCTGAGCCTGTCCCAGCCAGGTGTGTTGCAGTCACGCACTCACAGCTTGGCCCTAGTCACTGTCTTTCATATGGTTCTGAACCGGGCAACCTCTGGTGGCTGCACATGGACCCAACCCTCCACTTTCTCTGGAAACTGACATAGTGGTTCGGAGCACAGGCTCTAATCTGGGAGAACTGGGTTTGATTCCCCACTTCTCCACATACAGCTGCTGGAGTGACCTTGGGTCACCTACAAGTTCTGACACAGCTGTTCTTGAAAGAGTTTCTGTCAGAGCTCTCTCAGGTCCACCTACCTCACAGGGTGTCTGTTGTGGGGAGGGGAAGGGAAAAGGAGATTGCCAAGCGCTCTGAGACTCCTTCGGGTAGCGAAGGGCGGGGTATAAATCCCATCTCTTCGTCTTCTCTTCTCCAAAGCAAAGAGATGATCCTCCCTGTGGCAGTCATTTTGTGATTGGTTCTGCCCCCAGCCTGGAGCATCCATTTTGTGATGGTAACCAATAACTTTAAAAAAGTAATAATAATTTGTCCACAGCAAAAGGTGTGTGTGTGTGGGGGAGCTGTCCTAAGGCTTTTCATTCTGGCAGTCTAGATATGGGTAAGGATGATGGTTGATAGATGCTCTCTCTTTTTCTGGCTTGTTCATAAACAAATATTCAGCACTTGATGGTGGGGTTAGGGTTGCCAACTCTGGTTTGGGAAATTCCTAGAGATTGGGGGGGGGGGGGGGAAGAGCCTGGGGAGAGAAGGGTTGGGAAAAGGAGGGACTTCAGTGGGAATATGTATTTATTTACCGAGGAATATGTATTTATTAAAATGTTTATACCTTACCTATCCTTTTGATTCAAGACTGAAACCCTCCCCCAACTTCTGGAAAAGCATCAAATTTTAACTGATAAGCAGCAACAGGAAATCTCTGTCTGGGCTGCAATCACACACACCTTCAGATCCAACATATGTATGGAATGCCTGATGGATCTAAAGGGAGTGATCAGACAGCAACATCTGGGAAATGTCCCTCAGTCGCCAGCAACCATGGTCTCCGCCATGGAAGCAGAGTTAAAAGACACTAGAGGGAGTCCAGTTCTAACTGGTTGTGACATGCCATGGACAAACTTTCTGCTGTCTGATCACTCAAGTATGGTCTCAGGCTGTCGGGATGGTCTGATCATGCCATCCCGACTGTGCCATTCCCCCCCCCCTTTGCAGTATGCACATCATTGCATACTTCATAGGAGACCCTCAATGTGGAGGTGTGATTCCTCAATTCCTCGTTTATGTGCAAGGGAAACAAATGGCTAAAAAAAAACAACTCACCCATGGTTGCGTTTGATCACACAGTGACGGGCTGAGTCCACAGCACAAAGGGATGTGTGATCTCACAACTGTATGTCAAATTCCTCCAGAGGAAATAGACTCTCTTCCTTCAACTGGTGCATGTAACTGCCGCCCTGAAGTGCTACTTTTGTGATGGCCTGTTCACACACACAAGTTGTTGCAAACTACACTGCAAAAATAAAAGCAAAATATATATATATTAAAAATACATGTGCTTTGACAGCACAAGGTGAAATAGTTTGCAGTCTTTCTCAAGTACTGGTCATAATTTTTTTCTTATAAAAAAGATTTATGTATTTTTAAATTCCATATACATGCCAATTAGGACAATTTTATATGCTTACTAAGTTATAGATGCATTTCATGTTGTTCAATCAGTAAAAAAAAAAAGTTGGGGTTTGATAGGAAAATAAATATTCCATATATTTCAGTTTTCCCCCAAAATCTCTGGATGGGGTGGTGGTGATGGAGGGAGACAGGTTTTTCCCCATGGCTTCAAAAATTGCAGAAGTTTTACATCTTTATTTCAAGCTTCAAAAAAATCTAAAACCCTTGTTATCCTTGTCCTCCATATTCCTCCTGTTTTATTCTCTTCCGGCTTCCAAACTTTAGACTGTAAACACTCTAGAGCTGTGATTCTCAGACAGTTGGTCATGACCCAAAAGTGGGTTGGACTCTCTTGCAGGTAGGTTGTGATGCTCATATTTAGCATGTTCTCAGCCACCCACAATGCAGGAGATGATGGAAGTATTCTTTGTCTTTTGTCACCAAACCCACTCCACTGGCAGCCCAGTGCTCTGGTAGTGGATCTTAAGTTTAAAAGTAGGTTCCACTTCATAAAATTTGTGAAGAACTCCTCAAGAGTTTCATTCCCCTCCCCTCTGTTTGCTTGTCTTTATAATGTCATTTACATGGGTGTATTGTATAAACATAATCATGTTTTGTACTAGGAGTAAGGCCCATTGTGGGAAGAAATACAAGGTGCTCTAGAAGGAAGCTCCAGGTGAGTGTCCTGGCTGTGGCTGGTGGGGCAGCAGAGAGAAGGGGAAAATAGAGGGAGGCAAGCCATGTTTATTTCCTTCTGCTTAGCTATAAGGCAGGGCTCTCTCAAGTCATCTTGTTGCCCCGTGTCGGTAGTATGGGAGGACAGCCTCATGGTAACAGGTAAAGGTATGGTTTCCTCCATCCCTGACTTATGTTGATTTGGGGCTATGCAGTGGCATCTAAGGTAGAAAAGTACCTCCTCCTATGCCATGTCTTCTGGGTTCCAAGGGTCTGGAAAGTGGTTCCATAGCCAGTTACAGGGTTGCCAACTCTGGGTAGGGAAATACCTGTAGATTTGAGGGGGTAGAGCCTGGGGAGGGCAGGGTTTGGAGTGCAGAGGGACTTCAGCAAGGTATAATGACATGGGATCCACTGCCCAAAGAAGCCATTGTCTCCAAGAGAACTGATCTTGGTCATCTGGAGATCAGTTGTAATAGCTGGGAAATTTTCTGTAGGGGAAATGATGTGCTGTGGCTGGGGAACATGGTGATTTCTGGGAGATCTCCAGGTCCCACAGGGAGATTGGCAACTCCAGTGACTGTTTAAGGGAAGATTGGGAGATGTATTTTACCTCAGGACACATCCAATGATTCCCAACAGCAACAGCAAACTGTTTAGAATGTTAGAGGCAAAGGCCAATCAGGCCGCTTGTGCAAACAACTTTTGTGTTCTGACTGGCCATGGGGGTGGGGAGGAAGAGCAAACTGTTTAGAATGTTAGAGGCAAAGGCCAATCAGGCCATATATGCAAATGACCTCTGTGTTCCGACTGGCTGGGTGGGGGACAGCAAACTGTTTAGAATGTTGGAGGCAAGACTCCAGCAATGCAGCCAGTGGATAGGGACAGCTTCTGGGTGACACATCATGGAGCCAACTGATTTAGGAGCATGTGGAATGTTCAGAAACTGCCACCCCACTACTCAATTATATATAAGGAGAAATGTGCGTACATGTATGTAAAGTTATTCCCATTTCCTGGATTCTGTTACTCTCTGGTGTAATCACTGAACTTTGGCTGGTGCTAGATAGATGAAGGGTCAAGGCAGGACACAGCTGTGCAGATTGATTCTCAAGAGCTCTCCATGAGTTCTGTGACATGTGATCGGCAAGACTGCTGGAAAAGGGTCAAAAACATACCCAGTTTCCCTGCAAAATTGTTGGTATTGGGAGAACGGTGAGCAAATTTAGCATTCTGTCCAGTATCGTCCTTCAGTACACACCTTTATTCCTTGCCATATGAATGAATGGATGCTGTTTCTTCCTGATGGGAACAAGTGAAGTGCTGCAGGTATATTGTGGTCATAGAAGCTGACCCCTGTCCCTGAAACCTCACTAGCTCTAGCCTCTGCTGAGAAGAACTACATGGACAGGGCCAGTCCATCTAGACATACAGAGCACACAAAATTAGGGTTCCCAGGTCCCTCTGGTCAGCCGGCAGGGGATGGGTGGTGGGCTTACCGGGAGCAGGGAGTCTCACCCAATGTTTCAGCAATGTGTCCACATGACTTCCAACATAACTCAGAAGTGACATCGGAACATCAGGGCGATGCTATGGTTTTTGGGCAAAAGCTCTACGGTGGAATTTTTGCCCAAAAACTCGAGTGTTTCCCCAACATTCCCAACATGCCTATGTCACTTCTGGGTCATGTTGAAGTCCCATAGACACGTTGCTAAAACAACAGGTGTTGCTCCTCTTTTTTGTGGTAAGTTGCCCCCCCCACCAGCCAGCTGATTGGCAGTGGAGAGGTGGGGCCTGGGAGTGGGGGAGCCCTGCCCCTATTATGGGGAGGGGGATCTGGCATCCCTACACAAAATGGTATGGCACTCCCAAAGGACTTGTGCTACATGCTCTTCTCTCCGCCTCATTCTTGTCATAGTGGAGGCATTTTACTTACGATGAGCCGCCTCAGTTCCAAGCGGTGCAGACTGTGATGATTTTGTCACAGCTGCCGCTGCAAAATGCACACAACTCAGAAGAGCCTCTCTTTTGTTTCTCTGTCACTTTCATTACTTTTTAGGTCCACTTCTTATTCAGGCGGTTGTAAGAAGGGCTAATGTCCTCCTGTGATTTCTTCAGTTTTGCTGTCATCAGCATGTTGCTGTCATTCTCCCTTGGAGGACTGACATTAATTGAAGCAATTTATTTTGCCACGGGTGGACCTGGCATATTTATAACTCTCCATGCCTAATGCTAACAGCCCATGCTTATCTTATCTCTTCTGCCTGGCTGCTGTTTCCAATCACAGTGTATTTGATGTCCCCCAGACACTTCTTCAAGCTTTGGTGACCTCCCTGGTCATCAGTGATTCTGCCCAGGGGAAAGGATTATCAGTAGCTGGTGACTTTGAAAGCTGGCCTGATTGCAACAGCATAGAATGTTGTTTTCCTTACAGCAATGTAGAATACAGGTCTCAACAGGTTGTGTCCTACAAAGCTGAACTTGGCCCACCAGCCACACCTCGTGGACTCCCAGGGACTCACAAAGCTTTCTTTTTTTCACTGTCTGACTAGAACTGTAAAAACTAGCATTTTTATAAGTACTGGGATTCAAAAATTCACTTTTGCTGAAATTGATTTTCAGTCCAGCCACCTGACCATAATCTTGTAGAGTTATTAAAAGCTGCATAATAGAGTCAAGTGAGTTTTCTAATATGAAGACTAGATCATCTGCAAATGTTCGTAATTTATATTCTTCTAAAAAGATATAGCCCTCAGTTCTTCAGGTTGAATACTATGGAATAATCAGGGGTCATTTTGTAGAAAAAGAGGTTTAGAAGCTCATTAGCATAACTCATTAGCACAACTCATTTGCATATGCCACACCCCCTAACATACCAGAAGTGTGTCAGAAGGCAACACCCGCCCCTCAGGCTCCACTCCACAGGTGAGTGAAACTGACCTGCTCTTCCTCCATTCCCTTCCCCATACAATACTTTGTGCAATAAAAATAAGCGTAAAGAACACACCCTCATTCTCTTCCTGCTCCCTTGAAACCACCAGGTTTCAAGTAGACTTGAGATACCCAGGACACGTGCGCTACCCATCCCTTTCCCTCCCTACAACAAGACACCATGTGAGGTAGGTGGGGCTGAGAGAGGTCTTTTGAGAACTGCTCATGAGAGACCAGCTCTGAGAGAACTTGTGACTGGCCCAAGGTCACACCAACAGCTGCATGTGGAGGAGTGGGGAATCAAACCCGGCTCTCCCTGATTAGAGTACAACTCCTGACCACTACACCAAACTGATGGGGTGGAAGCTGCTGAAGGGTTGGTGAAATTTCTCCAATACTTATGTGCCATGTGCCCAGATAAAAAATGGTATGCTTAGAAAATTTATATGCCACCTTGAGCAAGTCTCTGGAAAAGCAGCACACAGTCATAAAAGAAACAATGACAAAATTATCAATATTAAAACAAAACATTAAAAACAATAAAGGCCCTAGCAGGGCTTTCCCTGGGGCGCTGCACCTCTGCACTGCTCGGGGAAGCCGAAGAGGGGGCGGGGCTTGGTCATGTGCCCGCCCCCTGGGCTCCTCACTCCTGGAGCTGCGCTCCTGTGCGCTCCCGCTCCAATGGACCCCTGGGAATAATAAAGCAACTTTTGTAAGCAACATCAATGTAAATACCTTTTTGCCTGCAAAAAGCTGTATGTTGCAATAACATAAGGGGTGTTTATGGTGACTCAGGGTTTCTTGTAAACAACAACAACAACAAGCACTCTTTGGGTGCAATCTGTCAACCAGTTACAGACCCGCCTAACAGTAATAGGATCCAAACCACATTTTACCAATTTGTCAGCAGGACTATTATGTGGAACCGTATCAAAAGCCTTACAGAAATCAAAATAAACTATGTCTATGGCATCCCCTGATCCAGCAAGGTTGTAACTTTTTTTTTTTTTGCCGTGTTGAGCACCAAAGAGGGTAAAGGGGAATTATCAAATTCTTGGCAGGCTATTCTTGGCTGATGGGCTACATTTGTCTGGATGAGTTATAAGCAGTGTCTGGCGTATCCAGTGCTTATTGTAGGCAAGAAGATAATAGCTGGAAATGAGATGCACAAATACACAAAACCAAGACAAGATTTCTTTAATTAGCAATGTTTGGAATTTTACTGTCTTAAGAGTGAACAAGTCAGAAATTGAGCCAGTTAGTGTTTGTGTTCAGTCAGAGCACGTTTCTTATATCGAGTGGTGTGATCCAACCAGGGTAAGCGCGTTTCAGTCTCACTGATTTCAAGGAAAAGTTAAGCATGTGTTTAAATAGTATTTTGTTGATGTTGTTTGCTTTTCTACAAACAGTAAAGGGAAGGGAAGCATAAGGGAAGCTAAGACTAACCAAACTAAAAAAAAAAAAAAAAGTGAAACAAGGATCATATCACGCAAAAAAACCCCACATTTGTCATTCCTACAGTTTAGAAGTAATAGTAAAAAAAATAAGATGATGCTGTGTATCTTATTACTAATATAAAGCTACAAGAAGTGGGGACCTGCGATACTTGTGGGGGGGGGAGGACAAGGAGCTCCACAGAGAGGAGGAAACAACTGCAGGTGAGTCTTCTCCCTTGCCCCCCCCCCAGCACCCATGGCAAGGCCTGAGCCAGCCAATCCTTTTCCCCCGATCCCCCTGCACTGATGGTGAGGCCTGGGCCTGTCGAGCCTTCTTCCCCCAGGCACCAGCGGCAAGGCCTGATTGGCTTCTAGCCGCCAGGCCTGCCAATCTCCCCCCAGGCACTGGTAACTAGGCCAGAGCAGCTCTCAGCCGCGGGGCCCGCAGATTCCCTCCATGGGCACCGGCGATGACGCCTCAGGAGCTCTTAGCCGCTCTGCCTGCCGATTTCCCCTCTGGCACCGGCAGTGAGGCCTAAGCAGCTCCCAGCCACTGACCCACCGCAGTTGCCAGAGCATTCTCTGGAGGGAACATTCTTTTACTTTTGCGGGGATTTAAATATCCTCCATATAGGTTTTTTTTTTAAGTTTTAGGATTTCTCTGCACACCTGCAAAGTTTCCCAAGTGTGCAGAAAAATCTCTCTGCCCCCTAGGTGCCCCTGATTTGCACGCAGGGGGTGCCTTGGCTATTAGATATATAGATTTTAACAGGGGTCCTTTGGGGCTGGAGCAAGGTGGAGCAAAGCTCTGGCAGCTCAGGAGTGGCCACCAGGGCAGCCACGGGCCGAATCAGATTCTCTGATCTGATTCGGTCTGGTCCGCTGCCAAATTGCCGCCGAAATTTTAGCAGCAACTTTAAAAGCGACTGGAGGGGAAGGGGTTTGAGGGAGAGGCTCTAAACTTGCAGGGTAGCTGCTGGGGCCTCTCCTTGAAATACCCACCAAGTTTCAAGAAGATTGGACCAGGGGGTCCAATTCTACTGGCCCCCAAACAGGTTGCCCCCCATTCCCTCCATTGTTCTCTATGGTAGGAAAAAGTAACACTTTTTCCCACCATAGAGAACAATGGAGGGGATGGGACAACCTGTTTGGGGGCCCATAGAATTGGACCCCATGGTCCAATCTTCTTGAAAGTTGGTGGGTATTTCGAGGAGAGGCCCCAGCAGCTACCCTGCAAACTTGGAGCCTCTCCCTCAAACCCCCTTTTCTCCAGCCCCTCATATACCCTATGAATTTTTGCCATTGATTTCAATGGCCCATAGGGTATAATGGTGCTGAAACTGGCATTCCCTTTCTGACACACTTCCGGTGATGTCAGGCGACATGGCATATGCCAATGAGTTATGCTAATGAGTTATGCTAATGAGTTATGCCAATGAGCTCCTGCACCTCTTTTTCTACGAAAGGACCCCTGGATTTTAACCCTAGGTTTCGATACATTATAGTCAGCATTCTTTAACCTTTGAGTTTTCAAAGTTCTAAAACATTACAATACTGTTATTATCTTCTGTGCTTGTTTTTATCATAAATCGGCTTGACTTTGAGAATTTTAGGAGCTGCTGCTCCTTTTTCAGAATCCGACTCTTCCTGGGAACTACCAGGACTGCTTGCACTGTCTTGAGATTTGTGGTCATTTTTTGCTGCTTCTTGCGTGTTGTCATCTGCTGTTTCTTTATCTTTCGCTTTTTGTTGTTGTTCCAGAAAAGGCTTTGCTTTCTGGGCAGAGTCAATCCTCGTCTTTTTATCACTGAAAATGAGTGTAAGTCATTCCGGGAATGTCCATCTGAAGGGAATAGAGTGATCATGTAGGAAAAAAGTTAAGTTCTTATATTGTCGTCTCCTTCGTATCTCATATGGAATGTCTTTCAGGATTTTCACTTTGTCACCTTTGATTTTCAAAGGGTTCCCACTTGTCGCTTTCAGGATTGCATCTCTTGTGGATCTTTTGGAGAATTTAACAAATACTTCACCAGGTAGTTTATTTTTCTTAATGAAATCTGGATAGGTTCGGTAAACCAAGTCCATATCGCCTTGTAATACATCCGCTTTAAAATCTGTTATTGGTGCAAGTATTTCACTTAGTATCTGTTTTAAGTTTCCCCCTTTTTGTTCTGGGACATCTTGAAAATGTGGGGCATACACTGATTTTTTTCCATTTGAAGCTGTAGTAATTGTTCTTTTATCAGAGATCCGCTCTTTTTCCACAGCCTCCAAGTCTCTGCTTAATTTATCTGCCTTAACATTCACTTGTTTAACAGCTTTGTCTGTTTCATCTGCTCTTTTATCCATTCCTGTCAATTGCTTCTGGAAACAGTCTAATTTGTTATTGATGTCAGTCATCTGGTCCAGCGTAGGGCGCAATGGTGCTGCCATCATCGTAGGGAAGTCAGTAGCTGCTTCTGGTGCGGGAGAAGAAGCCGCTGTGTAGGTAGTTCCAGGAGAAGGTATTTTCTTCAATGCTATTTTCTCTGCTTGTCCTGTCATGTTTACACAAGATAACGTCAAATCTACATCTGGCTTTCCCGCTGGAATCATTCTAATTTCAAAAAAACCCCATCTATACTTGTTTCTAGTTTCAAACCATACTTGTTCTAGTATAAAAATTACTGTTTACATTCGTTAATTGCCCTCCTGTGGTCAAGCTAGCATTTTACTGCTTTAAACAGATCCTGTTGCTTTGTACTCTTCAGACCCAGGGAGTGAAATTTGAAGCCAGCGTGAAATGAGCGTAGGAAAAGACAGCAGTCAAACTACTTCAGAGGGGAGGTGTAAATTGGGCCTAAGACTCGTTTGAACAGAGTGAAAGTTCATCAGTTTTGCAGCGCTTTGGACTATTTTGTATCCTCTTTGCCTTATTTAAAGATCTCTTGCTGTGGTCATCGCTTTGTCTCCAAACCGTCTCTCAGGGACCACTTTTCTCATGGGGGGGAATCCCCTCCTCCTCCCCTCCTTCATTCAATTTGGAGGTAAGTCTGCTATGCTTTTTCAGCTCATATAGCTTAAAGGGGTTCACTTTACTCACAGTTCATTCGTTTGCTTATCTGCTGTAGGAGAAACAGTATATCACTGGATCGCTTGTTCACTTTGTCCGGTGTGCCCCTCTGAATTGCCATATTGGCCTCACGATGGTGGGCTGTCGCCTTAGAAGAGGCACCTCTCACACCCCACGCTAGCCCCCCCCCCCCCTACAAGGGCTCCTGGATGGCTCGGAATCACCCAAGTCCCCTCCTATCCACCGCGATCCGGGGTGCCATTATCAGAGCTCGATGGGACGCACCCGGTCTGTGAGTTGCTGAAACTGGAAACCCTGTTTATATAATGTTGAACATCTTGTGACATCAAATGGCTGCACTTTGGCTGGATCTTAGATGATCACAGAAGCAACATTAAACATTCTTCCCAATATATTCCCTCTAAGTACTTTCCCCTTTCTTTCTAATAATCACCCCCACAATGCACAAATATATATTGCAGTTAATTTATTTTGATAGCTTTTGCAAAGCATGCCTTTCTTAAGATAAATGGCTACTTAGAAAGATTTTTATTTACTTTATTTGTATCCCGCTTCTCTCCCCAAAGGGGAACCAAAGCGGCTTACATTATTCTCTTATCCTCTGTTTTATCTTCACAACAACCCTGTGAGGTAGTTTAGTTTAAGGGTGTGTGACTGGTCCAAGGTCACCCAGCAAGCTTCCGTGGTGGAGGCCAGATCCTTGTTTGACACTTTAACAACTACACCACACTGGAAGATGTGATGAGGTGTTTGGTCTGACGTAGCAGGTGAGGTCTTGCAAGCTGATTTTAGGTAATTCAGGGAGCAATCATAAACAGGTAGTAAGACACATTTTATTACTCCCTGGAAAGTGTTCTTAGGTTTGCAGGCTGAGTTTGGTGTAGTGGTTAAGTGTGCGGTCTCTAATCTGGGAGAACTGGGTTTGATTCCCCACTCCTCCACTTGCAGCTGCTGGATGACCTTGGGCAAACCACTGTTCTCTCTGAGCTATTCTCTCAAGGACAGTTCTGGAAAGAGCTCTCTCAGCCCCACCTACCTCACAGGGTGTTTGTTGTGGGGAGGCGAGGGGAAGGAGATTGTAAGCCACTCTGAAACTCCAAGTGAAGGGTGGGATATAAATCCAATCTCCCTCCTCCTCCTCCTCCTCTTCTTCTTCTTAAATTAACTGTGCAGTCTTCAACAGAGTTACAGCCTGCTAAGCCCATTGACTTCAGTGAATTTAGAAGACTGTAGCTCTGTTCAGGATTGCATGGTTAATTGTCAATATGTACAGCAGCATACCTGTTGAGCCTTACCCATCTCTCTGTGCCAAAATCACCTTGCCATCCCCTAATTAAATCCTTGAGTTGTGAAGGCAGGCTGGCTTTCATATTGCTAATCAGCTTATCGGGGAGACAGATTTATCTTAAAAATAAATCTTTCTGTGAGAAGAAATCTATCCCACTGGGCTGCATTCCACTGTTGACAAAGAGACTAGGATAGTTGACCCTAGTTGCTGTGGGGCATGCCAGTCACACAAAGGCCCCCAAAGCCGCATTTGTACACGTGTTTCTATCTCCTTATATTGTATTTTATATACCAGGGATAAATGTTTTAAGTAACCAGTGGTTGCCCTTGTACTGCTTCCCCTCTTTTAAGAACTCTTGATGCTGAATCTCCTATTTATTTGCTGCCCGCTTGGCTTAAGACATCTGCATGCAAAACAGGAGCCTTCCAAGAAGAGGACGAATGCCTTTCACTGAAGCTAGATGAGGTTAATGATATCTTACAGAAATATTTTGTAACGTTTTACCTCATCTACCATAAAGAATCATAAACTCAGCAGAGCAGCTTCTCTTCTGTATCATAAGAAGGAGCACCATCTAATTTAGAGGGATTGTTCTGGCGCTGTATTGCCTTGTTATCGCAGGATCTTCAACGTGGTCTCGATGCATCACACTGATGGGAATGGCATCTGTGCCGACCCCAATCCGGGAAACTTCTAGGAAGCTCTTGAAAAGATCTGGGGGCCCTCCCTCGGGCATGTGCAGAGCCCCAGCAACCCGCCAGTTCTCTTCTGACCACCGCATTGATCAGACTGATCTGCTCTGGTCTGGGAACTTCTGTGAGGGGATCTTTTTTTCTCCTCAGTTTTTTTTCCTTCATATTGTCTCTAGTGTTTTTTCCCTCCTATTACCCCTTTTTGTCTTCTTTCTACCAAAAAAAAAGTTGTCACTTGTTTTCCTACGATCATTGTCTTACTCCCCCCCCCCCGCCCCGTTTTTTACCCTCACACAGTGCTCAGTATATGGCAAAGCATTGGGGTTTTTTTTAAGTGCTGCACCCATTGTGGGTCCGAACTTGTGCCGCCTGATGGACATTCTCTCTGTCTCCTTTGGCTCGGGGAATCTCACAAGCCAAACTACTGTGCCCACTGGGCTAAATTTCCGAACCAAACTCAGAAAAACAGGGCTGCAAGGCTAAAGGTGGCTTTATTGGAGTCCGCACTTCGTCTGGCCCCGATGGCATCGGCCTCTGCCGATGTGGCCTCGACTTCGATGGACCACTCCCAGACTTCACCAACTAATCAGCGCTGACTGATACCGACCGATCGGCCCCAGTTGTCTGAGTCCTCTGGCTCCACACTGTCTCTGGCTTCAGCATCTATGGTTAAGGTCACACCTCCCTAGACCTATTGTGACAGTCTAAGAGATTTCAAACTGCAACCAGAAGTTCTTAACCAGAAAGTCTTTATTGTCAGTGGATCTAATAGTCGTCTACACATCAGTAATACTGGGAAGGGGTGAGAGGGGTACAGATATAGTGTATTCAAACAGTGTAATGCAAAGGGGAACCTCCAATCACTACATAGAGAAAAAGGCACCCAGATATTCTGGACAGTTCATTCCCAGGCTTAAAGCGGGAAAAGAGTTACATTTAGCACCTGCAAAAGAGAAGCGGCTAGGAAGCTGTGAAAGGCAACATGTTCAAGGTTAGGGAGGCGCAATGAGATAAGCCACTGCTGGTGAGAGTCAAGCTACATTCCATAGGTGGGGGTGTGAGGGAATTATGCGGACAAGAATGAAGTACCACCTCCTAGCCGGGAATGACAGCCATAGCTGACACCCATTCTGTCCCTTCCATGCTGACACAGAAAAAGAAGGATAAGAGCCACACTAAGGTCGAACCTAAACACCTTAAACCTGGCTCCAACTGCTGCCTCCTATGTTGAAATAGTTAGAGCACCAACGGCAATGACCTTGACTCGCCCAGTATCGCCTGACCCAATGAAAGTATCTGCGAATCCACCGGTGACATCACCAGTCCAGCCACCTACGAGGTATGACGCTCTGATGGACCTTTGCTTTACTGACTCTGAGGTTGAGGAGGTGCCCATTTTGAACCAACCTGGGGATCCTCCAAGTTCCCATTCCTCGATACATTCTTGATCTCAATTGTCAATCGATGCTGATGTGTGCACACCAACATCTCTAGTCCTTCGTCAAGAAGTGTTCCAACTTTTGGCAAAGTCTGCCATAGAACCTGTTGCACTGGCAGAGAGAGGCCGGGGTTTTTATTCCTGTTACTTCACAGTGCCAAAGAAAAACGGAAACTTCCACCTGATTCGGGACCTCAGGTCCCTGAACAACTTTATCGCATATCGAAAATTCAGGATGACGTCATTGCAGAATATCCTCCCACTCATAACCCAAGGGGTGTGGATGGCCACGATAGACTTGCAGGATGCCTACTGTCACCTAACTATGTTTCCACCACACAGATGTTTTCTCTACTTCACCATTGGAAATTACCAGTATCAGGTTTTGCCCTTTGGCATCTCCATGGCCCCAAGGGTTTTTACGAAAATGATGGCTGTTGTGGCCAGTGTTCCCTCTAAGCTGAGTTTGTGTAAGCTAGCTCACAGTTTTTTAGCCTCTGGCTCATACATTTTTGTCTTAGCTCAGGAAGGATGGCTCCAGAACAAACTAATTGATGCAATAGCTAATTTGTTTGCTTACAACTTTAATGCCAGCAGCTCACAAAGTAGAATTTTTGCTCACAACATTCCACACCTTAGAGGGAACATTGGTTGTGGCAGCTCATATCAGACTGCAAGGAAAAATGATATTTCCTTACATAGATGACTGGTTACTGGCTGCAGAGTCCAGACATCTCCTGGTAGACCACGTAGACCATACTCTAAGTATTCTGAACTCTCTGAGCTTTTATGTCAATTACACCAAGTCAAACCTAGTGCTTTCACAGACTGTGAACATTATTTATTTATTTACTGGAGCTAGAATAGACACGATGGTGGGGAAAGCATTTTCCTACATCTTCTATGAGAACCGGATCTCCTTCTTGCGGTGGACAGCCAGGTCCTACACCATCTCAAATTGACTGCATGGATGATCCGTGGGTAAGCTTCTTGGACAGAGTGGCATCTGTTCTGCTCAGTAATCACAAACCTTCTACCCACTCTTCCTATAACCTCGTGGAAAAGAGTCCTCCAGTTTCTACAACCTTTCACAGGTGACCCAACCTCAGTGGGTCTGCCCCGCATATTTGACGTCCTCTTATTCTTGGCTGATGCAGGACTGAGTCATTCATCCATCAGAGTCGACCTGGCAACCATGTCATCTTTCCATATGAGGCTAGACAACGCCTCAGTTTTCTCACACCCTGACTCTAAGAGGTTTCTCCGGGGTCTACTGCATCTTTATCCTCCATCTAGGATGCCCACCCCCTCTTGGGATCTTACCTTAGTCTTGTGTCGCCTCACAAGTAAGCTTTTTGAACCTTTGGCTTCTTTTGACCTCCGTCTACTCTCCTGGAAAACTGCCTTCTTAGCAGCAATAACGTCAGTAGGAAGAGTGAGTGACATTCTGGCATTCGGCATGACCCTCTGTACCTCACCTTCCTTCCAGACAGCATGGCCTTATCTCCGGATATCTTTTCTGCCAAAAGTGGTCTCAGATTTCCACCTGAACAGACGGCTGTTTTTACCCGATTTCTACTCTGACCAACAATCGGACATTGACCGTCTTTGGCATTCCTTGGATGTTAAGTGAGCCCTTCTGTTTTACCTGCAGAGGACATGCACAACGTGCAAGGATCCACATCTTTTTGTCTCCTACACCCCCAGATCCATGGGGAGTAAGATCACGACTCAGAGGTTATCCAAATGGCTCATAGAAGTCATCCGTTTCTGTTACCACCTTGAGAAGACGCTTTTACCGGTCCCTCTGAAGGCACACTTTACCAGGGCCGATCTCTGCGTCCACTGCTTTTCTACAAGGTGTACCTCTAACAAGAGATCTGTCATGTGGCTTCCTGGGTGTCTCCAAATATGTTTATAAAGCACAAGGCCCTTGATGTGCGTGCAAGCCGGCATTCCCATCTGGGTCAAGAGGTGCTTCAATCTGCAGTCTCCTGAATGACTGCCAGCACCCTCGTCCAGGTAGACCTGAGCTTTCTAATCTCCCATTGGTGTGATGCATAGAGACCATGATGAAGATAAACAGGTCGCTTACCTATAACTGATGATCTTTGAGTGGTCATCTATGCAGTCACACCACCCACTCTCCTTCCCCACTGCTGGCAGCCTTATACTCTAATTTTTGGTGAGGTTCTCAGTGGTCAGAAGGAACTGGCGGGATGCTGGGACACCACCCTCTGGGCATGTGGAGTGGGGGCAGGCACATGCCCAAGGGAGGGGCCCCAGATCTTTTCAAGAGCTTTCTAGAAGTTTCCCAGATCGGGGTTGATGCAGGCGCCGTTCCCATTTGTGTGACTGCATAGATGACCACTTGAAGATCATCAGTTACAGGTAAGCAACCTGTTTTTCTTACAGCCTGTGACCCACCAAGATAAACACAACCCATCAGCCATGTAGGTTGATCATCTGGTGTACACACACACACACACAGAGTGTGTTTTGTAGCAGCAAACACACAGTGGTTGTGATCACACACACAATTAGCTTTGACATAGGTGTGAATGCTGGGCAGATTAAAGGAGCACAATCAGACAACAACATCTAGGAAGCACCCCGCAGCCATTGGCAACCCATTTTGCTCTGCCGCACAGGCGGAGTTAAAAGACACCTTGGAAAGTCCAGTAGCAAATGCGTTGCTATGGGCCACAGACAGGCTTTCCCACATCTGATCACTCCAGCACACTCTCATGGTGTTGGGATGGTCTAATCAGGTCATCCCGACTCTGTGGTTTTGGGTTTTTTTCCCTTCTCAGTATGCACATCATCACATACTCCATAGGGAGCCCTCAGGGCTGAGGTGCAAATCATCGGTCCCTTGTTTAAGCACATCGGAGACAAATGGCAAAAAAAAAGTCGACTCACCCGCGGTTGCGTCTGATCACACAGTGGCGAGCTGTGCCCACAGCTTCATAAAACTGCGTGATTGCGCAACTGTGGGTCAACTTCTGCCGGAGAAAATAGCCTCCCCTCCTGCTTTATCTCATGTGTGTGACCACAACCAGTTTTAAAGAAGAGGTTTACAGATCCCCTGGTGGGGTGCCATATATGGCTGTTTCAGTTGGGTGGATCACAAGTTATGTGGGCGTTCTTTAGTTACATCAGAGTTGTATAAAGTTTTAACTATTATTTAGGGAAAATATATATGAGTACAGAAGCCTTCACTTGACACACTGAGGGAGAAGGTTCAAGGTCCAATCTTTAACATCTCCACATAAAGAGTCCTGGGAAGTATGTGGTGTCAAAGACCTCTGCCTGAGACCCTGGAGAGCCACTGCCATTCCGAATAGACAATACTGACCTTGATGGACCAAGGGTCTAATTCAGGATTAAGGCAGCTTCATATGTTCATTTTACTGATATTTTCTAAATGGGTTCAATTTTAATGCCTGGATTCCTGCTCAGCCATGAACTCACCAGGCGAATCCCAGTCACTTAGCCTCCTCTTCCCCATTTCATTCTGCCACATAAAAAGTAATTTAAATAGTTTCCAGTTGTGTCTTTCTTTGCTACGAAGCTGTAGATCCCAGAGAGGCTGATTATCATTGGCTCAAGGAACTATCTGCCTATGCAGCTGACTTGTGTGAATAGTGTAACGCCAGTTAAATGTGCTCATGAAAGACACATCGGCATCTTTTGCAACCTTGGTGTGTTGGGGCAGATGGCTTACAAATAGTGAGCAGCGCTGACTGCCTTTGCAGAAGACTGCATTGGGCCGTAGGATCAATTTTTGCCCTGTACCCTTTTGAGGTTAGTCTCTCCAGTTTGTCAGCTTTTTCTTTCACACTTTCAATTTTTTTGTATCCTTCTGCTGGTATGTTCCTACCCCCAAACCAAACATATTGGACCTGAAAAAAATTTCTGGATTCCCAACAAATTATGGATCCGAATACCAGCACGGTATTCAGATCCGGGGTTTTTCAGAAATCCTGAAAAATTTTGTGTCTAATAAACCAAAATGCAGGGGTCCGTTGGAGGGGGAGCGCACAGGAGTGCAGCTCCGGGAGTGAGGAGCCCAGGGGGCGGGCACATGACCAAGCCCCGCCCCCCTCCTCGGCTTCCCCGAGCAGTGCAGAGGCGCAGCGCCCCCGGGGAAAGCCCTGCTAGGGTCTTTATTGTTTTTAATGTTTTGTTTTAATATTGATAATTTTATCCTTGTTCCTTTTATGACTGTGTGCTGCTTTTCCAGAGACTTGCTCAAGGTGGCATATAAATTTTCTAAGTATACCATTTTTTATCTGGGCACATGGCACATAAGTACTGGAGAAATTTCACTAACCCTTCAGCAGCTTCCACCCCATCAGTTGGGTGTCGTGGTCAGGAGTTGGACTCTAATCTGAGAGAACCGGGTTTGATTCCCCACTCCTCCACACGCAGCTGCTGGTGTGACCCTGGGCCAGTCACAAGTTCTCTCAGAGCTGTTATCTCATGAGCAGTTCTCAAAAGACCTCTCTCAGCCCCACCTACCTCACAAGGTGTCTTGTTGTGGGGAGGGGAAGGGAAAGGGATGGGTGTTACCAATGCTACCTCTAAGCTATGGAGTTCTATGAGCAAAAATTTTACTTTGTGAGCTACTGGCATTAAAGTTGTGAGCAGGTGATTTGACTACTGCATACATTAGTTTGCTCTGGAGCCATCCTTCCTGAGCTAAGGTAAAGATGTGTGAGCCGGAGGCTAAAAAACTGTGAGCTAGCTCACACTAACTCAGCTTAGAGGGAACACTGGGTGGTGCACATGTCCTGGGTATCTCAAGTCTACCTGAAACCTGGTGGTTTCAAGGGAGCAGAAAGAGAATGAGGGTGTGTTCTTTACGCTTATTTTTATTGCACAAAGTATTGGATGGGGAAGGGACTGGAGGAAGAGCAGGTCAGTTTCACTCACCTGTGGAGTGGAGCCTGAGGGGTGGATGTTGCCTTCGGACACACTTCCGGTATGTTAGTGGTGTGGCATATGCAAATGAGTTATGCTAATGAGCTCCTGCACCTCTTTTTCTACGAAATGACCCCTGCCAAAATGTATTGATAAAAAAACAAGACTGGTCCTGGGGCTGGTTTGACTTTTCCTGCCACCCAGTTTAAACCAAGCTGCAGGAGGAGGTAGTGCGGAGCTGTGGGTTCCTCACAGGCACAGTGATCCCAGTTGGGTTGCCCTCTCCTGCCACCCATTTCCCCCCCCCCCCATTTTCTCGAGAAAACCCAGATACATTTGGGAAGCCCAAAATATACCCCCAAAATACAGATAAGGTATTTCCCGGGTATATTTTCAGCTTGGGTACATCTGAAGGCACACCCCTGGCTTGGCTGTCAGCCAGGCACTTGGATGTGGCTCCTTAATTTATGGGCCACTGTCGTCCCTCTCTTTTTTGTATTGATTTCTGCGTTTCAGCCTCTCATGGAATAATGAGATTTGCGGTTAGTTTTCTCCAGTAATATTAAAGGTAGTCATTTGTCCAGGACGAACCTCTCATTTTTCTTGTAATTTATCCATGTTACAAGCAACTGTATGGGGAAAAAGATCAGGATCACTGAGTGAGATTTTAAGTGTTCTTTACGAGGATCTATTTTGGATCAGATCCTAGGCTTTGTAGGGTCATTTCCACTGTATGCTTTGGGAACCCTCCTTTCTAGTCCCACTTTGCGCATATAAACTTGTAACTTGTACAGGGTCTGAGAATCTGTCAACCACTGTGCTCAGGGAGTCCAGGAACCACAGGAGCTGTGTTTCCTATCGTTCTCAGTGAGGCTATGCAGTGTTTGTTTGACTTTCATATTCACGCGTTATTAACCCCATTCATTTGCATCATGTTCATTATCTGTCAAGTTGGGATGTAGGTTATGAAGCAGAGGTATGCGTAGCATGAATTATTCATTTTCATAGGGGTCGTTTCTTGGGGTTAATGTTCTTGGAGCTATAAGGGCAACCACCTGTGCTTTAGATCCCTGCTGGTGTAGGGTCAAAAAATACCGTTTGTCTGATTTTATCTTTCAATGCTACTGAGCATGTTCACTGACTGCAGAGCGCACACTGTAGCAACAACTGAAACCTTTTGCCCCTCCGTGGCCCACAGCTGGTATCACATTTACTTACACCACAGAAAATGTGGTCAAAGCAAGCCTAGATTGGGAGAAAGAAACTTGGAAATAACATAATATGATATTTCTGACTCCCAACCCCATTTTTGTCATTAATATCCAGCAAGATGAAAGGACCACTGTCACCTCCCAGAGGTACACGGCACAGGCTCCGAGGCATTGTTTTCGCATGTTGTGGCAGCCATATAATATATATATTATGCAGAGAGGAAAAACCTTTAGGTAAAATGTTGCAAGCAGCTATATTTGTTTTTAAGTGCAACACAAACAGCGACTTCACATCAGGCAATTTTTGACAGACTGGTCGTTTTTGTATAGTATATATATAACAGTGTATAGTCATGCTGGCCACATGACCACGGAAAAAGTGTTCAGACAGTGCTGGCTCTTTAGTACCAAACTTGACAATGTCTGAAAACTATACTAGTTCTGATGCTGAAACAAAATGAGGCCAGATGTGGCAGGACTGGATGTCTCATGAGAACATAAGAGAACATAAGAGAAGCCATGTTGGATCAGACCAATGACCCATCCAGTCCAACAGTCCGTGTCACATAGTGGCCAAAACCCAGGTGCCATCAGGAGCTCCACCATTGGGGCCAGTACTCCAGAAGCCCTCCCACTGTAGCCCCCCAAGCACCAAGAATACAGAGCATCACTGCCCCAGATGTAGTGTTCCATCTATAGTGGTGGCTAATAGCCACTGGTGGACTTTTGTTCCATATGTTTATCCAATCCCCTCTTGAAGCTGTCTGTGCTTATAGCAGCTACCACTTCTTGCAGCAGTGAATTCCACACGTTAATTACTCTTTAGATGAAGAAATATTTCCTTTTATCTGGGTGACCTGCAGTACTGTAGTCCATAGCCAGCTGGGTAATGGCCTATAGGCTATTGGTCCCATTTCCCCAAACACTCAGAACCCTCCAGTCAGTTCAGCCAGTCACTTAGTTAGTCCTTCAGGCATACAGGGCAAATAAATCGTTGACAGCCCCCTTCACAAGTTTATTTATTTATTTATTTATTTTGCAGATTTATATCCCACCCTCCCCGCGAACGGGCTCAGTTCCCCTCACTATTCCATTTGTAATGAACTGAGATGCTGCCATTATGTGTCATTACTCCCACCATTCCACAGTTAAAGATACATATGCCCATCAATCTCCAGTTTCTGGATATTTCTTTCCTTCACTATGTTTTCCCCTAGAATTAAACCTAAACAAATGGTAACCTAAGCTTGTTATCTCTGCTTGGTCCTTGTATCTGTTAAATATCTTCATTATGCTGTATTCTAATTTGCTGCTGGGTTGGGGCCACGGTGGCTCAGAGGTTAAGATGTTGAGCTGCGGACCGGAAGGTCGGTAGCTCAGCAGTTTGAGACCCGAGTGCTGCATGATGGAGTGAGCTCCCGTCTCTGGACCCAGCTCCTGCCAACCTAGCAGTTTGAAAGCAAGAAATTGCAAGTAGATAAATAGGTACTGCTTCAGTGGGAAGGTAACAGTGTATAGTCATGCTGGCCACATGACCACGGAAAAAGGGTTCAGACAGTGCTGGCTCTTTAGCTTGGAAATGGAGATGAGCACTGCCCCTTAGAGTCGGATTCGGCTAGCTTTCAAGCAAGGGAAACCTTTATCTTAATTTGCTGCTCACCCTCTATCTATATGTATGGACTGGTAACTTCCGTTTCATTGTATCCTAAGAAGTGTGCGGGCACACAAAAGCTTATACCTTGAATAAAACTTGGTTGGTCTTAAAGGTGCCCCACTGGACTCGAACTTTGTTCTTCTTCTTCAGACCATCACGGCTACCTTGATTTTGTGTTTGTGCCCGTTACATCTCACTGTCGCATTTCATGGAGCAGCTAGAACTGTTTCAACCTGTTCATATGCTTTTAGTTTGTTTGTTTTTGCAATATCCCCAACCTTTTGGAATGGTAAGGGTTGGGGCTCATTATGGTTGCCAACCTCCAGTTGGGGCCGGGAGATCTCCTGGAAACACAACTGATCTTCAGAGAGGAGAGATCCATTCCCCTGGAGAAAATGGCTGGTTTGGAGACAAATCAAATCCAAAAAAATAAGAAGAAAAACTAATGCCTTGGAGCTCTGCAAGGAGCATCTGAGCAGGATGCCTCCCCTCTCATGATTTTCGGCTGCCTTGGAGGGCGGACTTAATGGCATTGTACCCTGCAGAAGTCTCTCTCCTTCCCAAACCCTGCCCTCCCCAGGGCCCACTCCCCCAAACCTCCAGGAATTTTTCAACCCGGAGTTGGCAGCCCTAGAGCCCATGTACCTTGCTAACTTTCAGGAAAACATGCAGATGATGTTTAAGAGGGCTTTTCATTAATTGACAAAAGTGGAGGATCGCTGTGGAAGGGGTCATCTTTTTTTAGTAATTTGAACATCAGTAATTTGAACAGCAGTGCGAATTTAGTAATTTGAACATCAGTGTAAAACAGACTGAGAGGGAATGAATGAAAAAAAAAAAAGGGAGGAATTCTTAACCCCATTCATTTTCATTTCTACCCCCTTTGCTTTTGGCAGCCCAGTGAATGTGGTGAATGGAGCTGCTGCTGCTATTTCGTTTTGTCATTACTTTGGAAAGTGCACATCTGTACTCTAAAGCAGACCACTGGGCACCAGGGAAACAGACTGCAGGAGAGTCACGTGTTTTCAATCCCATTTATTTTCGTTATTATTTTCATTCGTGTCTGGGGGAGGTTGTTCATATTTTGGGTAATGCATATGCCTCTCGAATATGTTGTATCCTTGGATATTTCTCCTCCCCCTGAAGAAACTCTTTTATAATGCTGAGCCATGAAGTTACCAATAAGCAGTGTCCTATTTTAGTTCTCCTTGCCTTGGGGGTCCCTCTGCCACTTAGAAAATCTGTGTGCAATGTAGCTTTTTAGGAGAAATTGTCATATTATCTTGGGTAAGATAGCATGAACAATAGTTGAAACCCATTACCAAAAATTACATGCCATCATGTTGTCTGCTGTTCTCCCCCGTCCCCCCCCCCCCTCAAATTCTAATTCTCCAGTTCCATCAGAAAAGCAATGAAGTTTGTCTGGAATGATTTGTTCATTATACAGTCATGCTGCTTAATGTTCATGCTTCTCTTATTCTGTAGTGATGGTTTATTATCCTTTATATGGTGCTGTAAATTTGTACAACACTTCACAACAGAAGTCATAATCATTGGCCTGAAGTCTAGGGCGAGCCCATATAGCAAGGTGATTGTGTCTGCCTTGAGATCTAGAAGCCAGCTGCCCTAATGAGGAAGTTGCAATCTCATGTGTGCTGAGGAGGGAAGAAGAAGAAGAAGAAGAGATTGGATTTATATCCCGCCCTTCACTCACTTAAGAGTCTCAGAGCGGCTTACAAACTCCTTTCCCTTTCCCCTCCCCACAACAGACACTCTGAGAGGTAGGTGGGGCTGAGAGAGCTCTTTCCCAAGCTGTCCTTGAGGGAACAGCTGGTACAGAGCTATGGCTTGTCCAAGGTCATCCAGCCAGGTGCAAGTGGAGGAGTGGGGAATCAAACCCGGTTCTCCCAGATTAGAGTCCGCGCACTTAACCACTACACCAAACTGGCTCTCAATGCACTGATCTACAGTTTCCTAACCTCACTACAGCGACAGAAGAGCTCGGTCCAAATTTGTTCAAGACTCTCTGCAATGTGATCCAGATTAGTGACGATAAACAAGGAAACAAATCATTGTTGTGTTGTGACCAGCACAGAACAGAATCCAGAGAGGGGAAGAAAGGTTCCTGGGTTCTGTTGCAAATATTTTGGTAGGTCATGTAGTGAATATTAGAGAAGGGTGACATAACCCAGTTCCATTCTGGAGACTTTTGTCAAAGTAGCATCTTTCCTCTACGACATGGATCATCTGTCATTTACTGCACAGCAGGGGGATATTATTTTCACTGACTGTCTCTTGTGAGATCCGTCTGTAGCCTGGGGACAGATCCATCAACTGCCCATTCCTCTCTGATCAGCTGGGGGATGTATTGTTTTTTTTCCCAGAGGAGTCAAAAAGATTAAGTGCTGCAGTGCTTACAAAGCCTCTTGTCTGTTTTGGAGATCTTCCCATCAAGATGCTGATACTCATTACCCATCTCTGAAACTCCTTACCCCGTACCACTTCTGATGTCCATTCAGCAATCTGTATTAGCTCTACATGTCCAACTTTATAGACACTTTGATTGGATGCTCTTAACATGTTTTCTTTTTGTGTCAAGTCATAGCTGAATTATGGCGACCCCATAGGGTTTTCAAGCCAAGAGGCATCCAGAGGTGGTTTGCCATTGCCTGCCTCTACCTAGAGATCATAGATTTCCTTGGCGGTCTCCCGTCCATTACCTGCTGATCCTGTTTAGCTTCGGAGTTCTGATGTGATTGGGCTAGCCTGGGCTATTTACCTGTAACATTATACCAGTATTTCTACATTTTCACTTAACTTTGGTAATTTGTTTGAGCCTCCAAAATCTCTTATCATCCATTATTTGTAATTACTGTCCTGTTTCAGACACACACTTCAGCTGGATTCACCCCTAGCCATTCTACCTCTTTTCCTACAGAGATTTTCATTTGAAAAGTTCATAAAAGAATTCATTGCCTTAACTCCTCCTCCCGTCTTGTAATCTTCCTCCCTTAAGTAAGATTCACAGTTTGAGCTCCACATATCTGAAGAAGACTCATAAAAGCGCCTCTAGAAAGAAATGTTGTTAGTCTCGAAGTTGCCTCTTGACTTTCGGTTTAATTTCCTCCGTGTCTAACGTACTCCTTTGCAATTCTATTGAATCAGACTCTCAGTCTATCAAGGTTAGTATTGTCTACTCAGATGGACAATAACTTTCCTGGGTCTCATGTGGAGGTCTTTCCATCTCGTACTGCTTGATCCTTTTAGGTAGAGATGCTGAGAATTGAAGCTGGGACCTTTTGTATACAAGGTAGATGTTCTACCACTGAGCCATGCCCCCTCCCAATGAGTTGCGAGGTAATTTGCACAGTTCCCATTTACATATGCTCCTATTTTTGATACACCCAGAAGCAATTGTTACATGGACAGCATTCCATTTGGGTAACTGAGATGACAGCACCATATCCGGTGGCTCATGCATCAACAGTAGTTCAGTTACCTTTACTGGCATTAACAGCTCATACATCATGATGCTACATGTTATTGAGAACTATGAAGTCTGATTGCCTGAAATCATTTGTGGTTGACTTGGCAAGTTCAGTAAAGAATGGTTAAGAGTTTGCACGCAGTGGCTAAGAGTACGCCCATGGAAAGTCCAAGGGTCAAATGGTGTCTCAGCCATTTTCATTGTAGCCTTTCACAATTCACTGTTCTTTCAGCCTGAGTGTTCCCATCTGTGATGTGGAGATAACGTACCTAAAATACAATTTAAAGCTACTCATGTGATTGTTTGTTTGTTTAAGTTATGTAAGTTACTTGCGTGATTATTATGTTGATGGGGAAGGGGAGTTGACATGGATGAGCTCATCTGCTTATGTTTCTTTATTTTCTCTGTAATATTGAATTTATATGTGTGTGTTTTTGTATCTGAAGCAGCACAGAGAACTGGCAAAGTAATGCTTCTCTTTAGACTATTTCACTGGTGCAGATTAAGTTAAGCTACAGAACACTGACATCCGTTTACAAGGATGACCTCACCACAGATATTAAGTAGAGTATATCTTCAAAATAAATATATTATAAAATAAAATCAATGCCCTAATTACCCCAGAGGAAATCCGTTGAAACTATCTATCACAGAATACAAACGCTAGTGTAAATGGGATTGTTTCTGAAATAATATCTTCTCTGTGATGAAGCCCGCAGGATGTTGCAGGAAAGTCCTTATAAGTTGCTCTTTTATACCTGGGGGAATAAATGGATTCTTAAGCTCATTTGTCAAAGGATCGGAAGAAAGCCTTAAAGTTTATTTAATGAATATTTTGCTTAATCCTGATTTAATCTAATAGATGCCTTGGTTAATATGAACCACGTAAAGGGGTAAAACCGTAACTGTCACTTTCTACCTTGATTTTAAAGCTTCACCTTTTGGAGGGAACTCCCCAGGGTCATTCAAAATGCAACATGAGATTATGGCATTTCCCCAAAATGGTGTCATGCCCAACCAGTCCATGTTCCAGGCCATTTATCTTATAAGATGTTGAAACTTTTATATTAATTGTGCTCAAACAATGGGTGGTATCCTACCAGTATCCCACTATGAAGGTGGCACATTTTGATGACAGAAGATACATCTTGCCAGCACAAGATGGTCCTTCCTGTATTGGTAGGATGTGCCTTGCACTGATGGAATGCAGCTTGAACCCACAGAATGGATGGGCTGGGTAAAGTGGGACGATTCAAGTAGTCATTTACACGCTTTGGCCGAGGACAGACTGGCAGTCTGGCCTGCTCTGCCTCCGCTTTGAAAGCAGAGGCAGAGCGGCAGTCCAGACTGCCACATCTGCCTGGAGGAGGCGGGCCAGACACAACGCGTCCGGCGCCGCGCTCCTCCTGCAGCAGCCGGGCACCATTTAAAAGTGGTGTCTCGGCTGCTGCAGCGCGCGTTCCACCCGCTTCCAGTGGGTGTGAACGCGCACCAGCCGGGGGAGCCACACGGCGTTCGCACGGCGCCGCAAGAAGCCACCTGCGGTCTGGACGCTGTGGGCGGCTTCCTTCCAGTGGCGTGCAAACACCACATGGCTGGGGCAATTCCCCCCGCCTTGTTCTGCCGCGCCCAATTCAAGTCTGTCCTCAGCCTATGAGTCAGTAATACTGGGAAGGGGTAAAAGGGGTTCAGATATAGTGTATTCAGACAGTGTAATGCATAGTTGAACATCCAATCACTACATAGAGAAAAAGGCGCCTAGATATGCTGGACAGTTTATTCCCAGGCTTCAAACGGGAAAAGAACAAGGAAAGTGTACAGTTAACACCTGCAAATAAGAAGCGGCTAAGACTGTGTGAATAGTAACATTCTCAAGGTTACAGAAGCATAGCCAGATAAGCCCGCACTTGTGAGAGTCAAGCTACATTCCAATGGTGGGGGTATGAGGAACTGACATAGGAAGGTGAGAAGTGCCAACTCCCGCCCGGGAATGACAGCCCTAGCTGGCACAAATCAGGTTTCATTATGGCAAATTTTTCAATTTAGCCTCTCTCTTCTTCATTTCTCTTTTTTTCCAAAAATGTAAAACACTGTCAATATTAACATTATACCCAGTAAACATATACAGTTTAATTCTCATTAAGTTCTCCAGGCAATCTGTTTCTAGCCAACCTCTAATCTTAGTTTTGATGGCATTCATCAAGCTAAAACTTTTCTCACCGTCAGCACTTTAGGCTTGAAAAGTTCCACAAGTGTCCAGAAGAAGATTTAGCTCACTGAATTGTTCTTGTTGTCCTGTAAATGTCAGTATGTCCTGGAATGTTTTTATTGCTCCAGCTTTCATCTTGTCTGCAATGATTAATTTGAAGTCTGAATGCTGCATATGAAGTTCCTTAGCATATGATTGTTCATCTTTCTGGAACAGAATGCAGTAACATGTAGCTAATCTTGAAAGCTCTTGATTCCTAAAGGAAAAGTTGTCCAGGTTGGAAGGGTTTGATGAACAGTCCTTTTTGTCTGGAAGCTTCCAAAATTGATCTTGATCCACCAGGGTTTTTTGTCCTTCCAATGCCAAATTTAGAACACTTCCATGTTCTAATGTGGTGAGAATGTGGTGAGCCCGCTTGCGGGGAGGGCGGGATATAAATACGAAAAATAAATAAAATAAATAAATAAATTTTCTAGGCTTCTCCTCTAGACACACGCAGATCAGTTTCAACAGAATTCTCAAAGCCGTGTAGTTCTGAGATAAACTATCCCTATACATGGAAGTTCCATTTAGCTGCTGTGCTGTTCTCAGCAAGGTCTAATGCCATAAAGTCCACCCTCCAAAACAGCTGATTTTTGTGGTCTGGAGATCAATTATCAATCTGGGAGCTCTCCAGGCCCCACCCACAGATTGGCAACCCTAAATGCAAATTTATGGTTCCATTGTGACACTGGCAATATGTTCAGAAGTTCATGTACATAACCTGTCCCAGACAACCTTGTTTGTGGTGCAAAGCAGGTCATAACATTTCAAAAAAATGCTCTCTAGCATTACACAGTCCCTCATTTATCTGAAGAAGTTGGCATGCACAAAATTCTACAAGGTGACAAAAGCCAGGAAACAGTAGTGGATAGTACCACTCCAGTAGAGCAACATTAGGTATGAGAAACAAAAACTCCACAGTATTATCTAAGGATGCTGCTGGATCACCAACAAAAACATGGACATGAGGACATAAGGGATACATACCAGATATCATTAAAATCCAGCCTATCCATATTTTGTGGAAGGAAAAATTAGAAGAACCTTGTACTGAAACTGTTTTTCCTTTGCTAATCTTAAATATGGCATCCAATAAAGGGCTAATTTATGCAGCAAGTTGGAGCACGCACAAAAAGGCTCCACCATTAGCCATGGAGGTCAGCTCAGCATTTGGGCAGCAGAGGGCAGCAGCACCCCCCTTCTAGGGTGGGCTCAGAGGCCCCACTGAGGGAGTGGTGCCAGCTGTGAGGACTGGAAGTGCTTGTGCACTGAGCAGAAATGTTGTGTGCTGGGCGGGGAAAAGCTGTGCACCAGCGCAGGCCAGTGCAGGCTAAAGGGAACCTTGCATTGTGTCCTGCTATCATAAGTCTCCTTGCCACCTCTAGTAGCTGCCAGAATTCTCCACAAATAAACCAGTTTACCAGTTTAAATAAGTAAATGAATAAAAATGACTCTGTGTTGAGAAGAAGAGTTGGTTTTTATACCGAGCTTTTCTCTACCACAAGGAATTCCAAAGCAGCTTACAATCGCCTTCCCTTCCTCTCCCCACAACAGGCACCTTGTGAGGCAGGTGGGGCTGTGAGAAATCTGAGAGAACTGTGACTGGCCAAGGTCACCAGAGAGGCTTCATATGGAAGAGTGGGAAATCAAACTCAGTTTCCAGATTAGAGTCAGCCTCTCTTAACCACTACACCACACTGACTCTAAAATTCTAGTCCTCAAACAGAGGACATATCTACAGTTGCCAGCCTCCAGGTGGGGCCTGGGGACCTCCTGCTTTTACAACTGATCCCCAGCTGACAGAGATCAGCTCCCCTGGAGAAAATGACTGCTTTGAAGGGTGGACTCCTATGGCATTGTTCCATGCTGAGGCCCCTCCCTTCCCCAAACCCCACCTTCTCCTGGCTCCACCCCCAAAGTCCCCAGGTATTTTCCAACCCTGACTTGGCAACCCTAGACGTATCAGATGTTAAACTGATAAGAACAGATTGACAATTATTCAAGAAAATGTTTGAGACAGAGTTACAAAAAATAAAAAGGCAGTAGATATGGACAAGTCCCGGAAACACAGGAGCATGCAGCAAATACAAGATATCAACAGTAAATATATTAGACCGGGGCCCGGGGGCTGGATCAGGCCCGCAGAGGGCTTCTATCAGGCCCACACTGGAACTGGACATCTCCTGCTTCCAGTTCTGTTGCTGCTGCTGCATCATAGCTTGCTTCGCCAAACTCACTCAATCGCTCAGCCATTTCATGTTTTTCCCTGGGACCCAGACTCAGAACTCTGAGCATGAGATTTCTGTGGTGAATGTCAATCAATCAAAAGTAGGTTTGCAGCTTACGGACGCACACTTGAACAGCAGACTCACGATTGCAACAACACAGACATTTTGATGCAATAATTCAGAGCAAGAGGTTATCAGAGACTGTTAAAAAAATAAAATATTGCAAGAGTGCTAATGTTTCATTCTAAGTTAAAAAAAATCTTTGTTTTTGTGTCCTTTATAAAGTTTATATCTCCGCTACATGGCATTACATCTTTTGACACACATGGCCGGGCCCAGCAAGGTCTCATTTATGTCAGATCCAGCCCTCATGACAAATGAGTGCAACACCTCTTCATTAGAGCATTTTTTGGCAGTTGATCTTAACCAAAAGGCCAAGAAGCGAGGTTGCTGTGGCATTTCACTTGGACAGGCCAGTACAAATATTGGGAATAAAATATAGGTAAACCCAAATTTCATAATTTAGTAAAAGAGATATACTGGATTGCCATGGCAAATATATTTCCTGGAGACCAGCAGTTTATAAAACGTATCATACAAGCAGCTGATCCCTGCAAAGAGCAGTTTGTCATCATCAGATTTAGAAGCCGTATATCTAGTTATCTGCTGATGTCTATACTGTAACCTCTGCCTCCAGGAATCCTGGTAGAAGGTCTAGCTAATTTCTGAAAAGAATGAAGACAGTAACGGCCTTATCAAACAGCCGCAGAACTCGTTTTGTTTAACCGTGCTGGAAATGAGTTTTTCAGGCGCTGATCTTGACAGGTCAGCTGTCAAAAATTGGTGTACGTATACATAAATTCATTGATCCTGCACACTGCGCTCTGCCTGCTAGAACAAGTGGAAGTCAGAATTGACACACTTATGAACAACTGCAATGGTTGGAGGCTCAGAGAGTCAGGAAGAAAATAATGTCATTTTGGTAAAAGGTTTTCCTCGTTTATCAACCTTATCCATTGCATTTTTTACATGCACAGTGTAATTTTAGCCCAGCGTGCAAAACAGATTTCTTTTTGCTGGTTAGTATAAAATAAGGGGTAGTCATTAAAATGCTTTTGGGATATTGTCCTCCTCCTTGGACTTCCCACTCTTTAATATGCAAGAAGCAACTTGTAGCTCTTTTCTTCCTTTTGAACCAAACATAATAGAGAATTTTACTTATTCTGGCATATTTCCAGCCCGCCTTTAAGAACTCCCTGCCTTGTTGGTGATTTCATTTAAATGCACCAAATGTTAAGTCTTAAAAATAAGGGGGCTGATTCAGCTAAAGTTAGTTATGAATGAGTCCTTCAGCCAATGGGGGATTGTTAGTCACAACTCATTTCCTGCATTGATTTCAATGCGATTTAGTCACAACTAAACTTAGATGGTTTGGGACTTTGTGTTTTGGGGGAAGAGGCTGGATGGCTGAATTGAGCAATTTATAACATGGTTTAGTTTGATTTGATAATTGCTTATTCCACTTTTGAAACAATAAGGTGAAACAATGAGTGATTGTCCCAACTTAAGACCTATCTGTTTGATGAAAGGACTTTATTATTCTTTGGTGTAAAGAGAAAATGTGGTCTAGGAAGATATTGAATAAATAAATGTATTAATTAAAGTGGGTAAAATCTTGGATTATATATATTTTTTCTGATCAAACCCTATTAACAGTTTAATTAATTGAACTGTGGTACACTGCTTGCAGCATTTTTTATAGGACCCCTTTGATACTCTACAATAAATTGATAGCATTGTAGCTATTTTACCCTGGTGCTATCGAGCAGTTTCTTCCCTCCTGAAATAAAGGTGCCCTGACCTGGATGGCCCAGGCTAGCCCAAATTAATCAGATCTCAGAAGCTAAGCAGGGTCGGCCCTGGTCAGTATTTGGATGGGAGACCTCCAAGGAATACCAGGAACATGATACGGAGGCAGGCAATGGCAAACTTCCTCTGAACATCTCTTGCTTAGAAAACCCTACAGAGTCACCATAAGTCAGCTGTGACTCAACAGCAATGAATAAATAAATATAAAGGAGGTAATTTGTGGGACCAGAAAGTCTCATACAGTCTATCACCCTCATACATGTGTCAGAATTTGAAAGTCTCTCGGGGTCGTGGGGAGGTTGAGCCAGCTCCAGGGCATCGGATTAAGGTCAGAGGATATCTGTGAGGCCTCAGAATGAAGGGACGGAGGGGGTTGCTTCGCCCAAGTGCTCCTGTCTCCTCCTCCTCTCCTCTATTCCGGACTTCCTTCTCTCTCGCTACCAGTCCCCATTGTCACAGAGGGTCGAGGATGATCCTCCTTGGCCTGGTCATCTCTCTCTCTTAAATTCCCCCAGCCCGCACCTGCCCCTCCCCCCTTCCTTCAGAGGAGGGTGGCAACAGGGCTTGTGAATTCTCCAATCCCGTTGATTCCACTCCTTCCTCCTCTCGGTCTGGCCATTGTTTTGGGGGATGTCGTGCGCTTCCTCTCCTCGTGACTAACCCTGAGTCCTCGTGGTACTTCTCCCATTCGCCCCTGTCCTTCTGCCTGATCCCTGTGCCTCTTGGCTCTTTGCCCCAAGTTCAGAAGGAGGGGTCGACAACCCCCTCCTGACAGTGTGCAACATTATTTGTTTGTTTGTTTACTTCATCTATACTCCAGCTTTCTCCCCAATGGGGATTCAAGATGGTTCTCCTTGTTCTGTCCTCCATTTTTTCCTCACAGTCCTGTGGGGTAGGTTAGGCTCAGAATGTATGACTGGCTCATAGTCACCCAGCAAGCTTCCATGGCAGAGTGGGGCTTTGAACCCGAGTCTCCCAAATCCCAGTCTGACACCATAACTATTACACCATACTGGCTGTCTACTGGTTTACACATTTACCATACTCATATTATATAGCAGCTTGAGGTTACAGTATAGCACAGTGGTGGCGAACCTATGGCACACGTGCCAGAGGTGGCTCTCAGAGCCCTCTCTGTGGGCATGCACGCCATCGCCTCAGCACAGAGTTTGCAAGATTGGACAGCAAAAATCACATTAATTGTTCAAAAGCATGCCAAATGCAAACTTTTACCTTTCAATAAAAAGTTGTTTGTATCATTGAAAGCTCTATTATTGTGTTTTTCTTTTAAGACAAAAGATGTTAATGTATGAGTTGTTTTTTGCTAAAACAAAAACCTCAGTATTCAGGTTAAATTGCTGTGTTGGCACTTTGCGATAAATAAGTGGGTTTTGGGTTGCAGTTTGGGCACTCGGTCTCTAAAAGGTTCACCATCACTGGTATAGCAAGTAGTTTTCAGGTTCTCTCCCTGTGCATGAGTGAGTAAAGAAGTCACACATATACACATATACCCGTCATTTTTTTCATTCTGACTCACATGCCCATACATTAAAATCCCCTTCCTTCTCCTCCCTCCACGTACATTAACTAGCATAATTCCTCTTTCTTTAGAGGTGGTCTGTGTTTTGGTGACAATGGTACCTAGAAGGTATTCTATATCAGTGTTTTGTGTAGAAATTTTAATAAAGTAGGGCATATAGCCTTCACCTCATGCAGTGATTTATCACTATTGGCTCTCAGCGCCTGTTTTCCTGTATGAAAGCATTGGTCTTATTAAGAAATTGTGTACTTTTGCAGATTTGGAAGCAAGTTTCATTCTGTCCCTTCCTCACTTCTGGAGTTTTTTCCCACATATTTATCCTGCTGAACACCCTGTTTAAAAGTGTACACGTATGGAGAATATTCTTACGTCGAGGCCAAATTCCATTGTGCTGGCGTAGAAAAGCTCCCACAAAAATATTTGTAGTGGCAAAAGCCATTTTGTTTCACTGTACTGAAACATCTAGAACTTGAAAACATGAGGCAGAATGTTTCTTTGGCATAAATTACCCTTCCCTTTTTGCATATTGAATAAGTCACACTAGTATAATATAGCTCCTTTACAAAGCTTTTTTATTTCCAATTTGAAACAACAAAAACTGTGTTTAGAACCTAAGGTAGATCTAGATGGGTAGCCATGTTGGTCTGAAACAGGGGTGGCCAAACTGTGGTTCGGGAGCCACATGTGGATCTTTCACACATATTGTGCGGCTCCTGGCAGGGCAGCTGGAGAAGCAAAGGCATGCTTTTTCTCCCTCCCTCCCTCCCTCCCTCATTTTTTCCCCCTTCCATTCTTTTCCTTCCTTCCTTTTTCTCTCTTTCTTTCCACCTTTCATTCTTTCTTTCCATCTCTTTCTCTCTTAAATAAATATCATTAGCAAATGAATAAATATCATTAGACAAATACATCTCATGATCAGTATCTGTTTTTACCCCCTTTGTTTTTATTTTTGGCAGCCTCATTTAATTCTAATAAAAAGCAAATTTGCATATTCTAATAAAAATGTGTGTGTGATATTTGTTCATGTCTTGCAGCTCTCAAACACCTGACGGTTATTCTGTGTGGCTCTTACGATGATCAAGTTTGGCCACCCCTGGTCTGAAGCAATAGAACAAAGTTAGAGTCCAATGACAACTTTAAGATCAACAAAGTTGAATAAAACTTTGTTGGTCCCAAAGGTGCTATTGGACTCTAACTTTGTTCTGGAACCTAAGGTATTAGACAATTGTAAAGCTTTTGTGAATTTTAAAGAAATTTTTTTTAATGTATTTGTATTGTGGAGTATTTTTCTACCCCATGAATCTCTCTCTGTGCGATGAGAGCAAAATATTCTCCAGGTTATCAGGAAGAGTCATCAGATTATCATGAACGACCACATCGCTCTAGAGCCCTTTAAATGGTTCCTTGGATCAGTGTTGTTTTAATAAACTCATGGGGTATTTTTAATTTCAATATATACAACTAGGCTTGGAAGAAAAAGTACCCCCAGTGGCAAAAATAGATGGCTTTCTGAGCTGCCTTGAGCCCCAGTTCCATTTTTGGTTTACGGAAAGCCAACTTTAAATGGTAAACAGTTGTACTTTGCGGACATTGTACAGGTGACAAAAGAGCAGGGCCACTTCTGAGTGTGCCCTTCCAACACAAGCACAATCAGAGTATTAAACTGACCCCAAATTTGGACAGAGAGTTATGGTGAATGTGAACCGTCGTACTTATGCATTGAAGCTGCTTGCTATTTTGCCTCCTGTTTTCTGTTAACATCAGCTAATCTTGGCAAAAAACAATCCTGTCTCGAGGAGCTGCCCTTTGTCTTTTCTTCGGTCACTGCATAAGATATATTGGGGCATGTATGGCGGCAATTGCACAAATGTGATGTTTAGAAAACAATTTTGAAAGCTCACGTTTCACCAAGGAATGAGGATGTATAAAACCTTTCCTGTCATTTCCATGAATAATTCTGCATCACCACAAAGTGACATTGCCAATTTAGGACTTTTGCAGCACATTCCTAAGCAAAGTTACACCTTTCTAGGTCTATGGTCTTAGAAGAACATATTCCCAGATGTCCATATGCAGTTCCCCCTGAATAAAGATTGTGTTTTGCCCATTAAATGAGATATTCCTTCAGTTGTATTTTTATTATATGTTAGTACTCATTTAAAGGCATGAGAACATGGCTTAATTGTGCATCCATTTTTCATCTGGAAGTCTGTTCTTCATTCTAACCACTGTAAGCATCTAACAGTGCCATCTTAAGCAGAGTTAGGTCGAGGACAGATTGGCAGTCTCGGCTGCTCTGCCTCCGCTTCAGAAGCGGAGGCAGAGCGGCCGTTCAGACGGCCGCATCTGCCCCCAGGAGGCGGCCCGGAAGCATTGCATCCGGCACCACACTCCTCCCGTACCAGCCGAGCACCACTTCAAAGTGGTGGTTGGCTGCTGCGGCACGCCGCGCGCACGCGTTCCACCCACCAGAGCGGGTGTGAACACGCGTGGGCAGGGGCAGCCGTGCGGCGCCTGCCGCTGCAGGAAGCCACCCGCAGTCTGAACGCTGCGGGCGGCTTCCTTCCGGCGGCGTGCGAACGCCGCGCCGCAGGGGAAATTCCCCCCGCCCCAGTCAGCAGACTGGCAGTCTGTCTTCAGCTTAAGACCCTTCTAAAGCCTTGGGGGACTCTGTGTAGGATGTAACTCTGTGCAGGACGGCATTATAAGCAGCCATTATAAGGAACCTTCTTTCTTGTTACATCTCTTGACACAGTTTTCTTTCTTTTCCTAACGAAAGATTAACTGATTTTTATTCCCTATCCCCCCCTTAGAGCATATTAAAATGAACCCATGCTTTTTTACTGCCCATTACACAGATTGGAAAGTGCTTGTAGTCAAAGAAATGAGATAGTTATTATTAACCAAGCTGATAGCTTTCCATGGGAAAGTCCAGCTTTCATTCAACCGGGATACCTTTCTCACTTTTGCTCTATGGTTATTAATGTAGAGAGTTGCATATATGCCTCCACTCCAACAGTGGAAACATAATTATCCACAGACTGTAAGAGTGACTGTTTGAATAACCCTCATTGCCGAACTGAAGATATTTACCTCTCTACAGTTTCTTTCCCATATACAGAAACAGAATTGTGTAAAGTTCATTCTGGTGAATTAGGGTCAGCCTCCTCCTGACGATATAGAAAATATGGCTTGTGAAATATCCTACATTTCACTTAGATTTATCAGTATAATAATCTTCTTGACAGCAAATGTAGCTGGATTCAATTCTCTGTGATGTGTTATATCCTAAACATTCTTTCATAAGAATATACTCGATAGATACTGTAGAATTTATGTGGCCTCTAACAGATTCCTTTATTATTTTGGATTTAGGGACTGATGGATCTTCATCAGCCTTGGGTGGCTCAGAAAGGGATATTTTTTTTTTTTATTACAGTAGCTTTAGGAGTCATGAGAGGGAGGATACAAGGGCACAAAATGGGATTAAAAGAAATCCTGTTACTTATTCTCTCACACACAGAAGGGAAAGTCTGTTGCTCAGATTTTCGGGAATGTAACAAATATAGCACACACTATAGATAGATCCTGCAACTAAGAAAGCTGGTGGCTGACACCTAAGGGAATGGGAGAGAAAGGAATGAAGCATATGGCTGCCTGTGCCCTCAATTTTGGCTGGTAGGATTTTAGCAGACTATAAGTATTTCTCTTCCATTTGTTGCTAAGGTAGCATTCCGGGGCGGGGGGAGTGACACAAAGTGCCTCCAGGGTCCTGCCAGGCCCCCAGTGTTATTGGTTCATATTGTCTAAAGTTAGTTGAAACAAGATGGCTCCCATCTGGCCTTTCATCTTTGACCTTCAGTGGAGCAGTTTACAGAATAAACTAAGAAGTTTATTGGTCTGTCTGGGGAATCTGCATCTATGGCTGCGAACGAGTGGATCATCCTTCAATATTTCAAGCTACACAGTGTGATAGACTTATTACGCTCATGCTCCATGTTCCTAAATATGTTATCTACTAACACCATGGGGGGAGGTACAGGAGGCTACAACTGTTTTGCCACAGGTTACCTCAGCAGCCATGTCCATTCTGATTATTTGCCCATTTGGGGTAACTATTATTCATCTCTGGGGCTTCTGTGCACTTCCACATGGGACTGCCCAGATGCAGGCCAGCCACAGAGAAGAGATAGCAGGCTTTTAGAAGTATTTTCTGGAGCCCAAGAGTGTTCCCCCTCCCCTCCTGAGAATTCCCCCCCACCCATATTGTCAAGTAACCTGGAGGGAGAGCACTCTTCCCTCAGTTTTCTTCTTGCCATCCCAAGGAGAAGACATACTTCAGCAGGCTTGTGAGCACGACGTTCTGAGGGGAAATTATTTTCCCTCACAGAACAAGATGGCTTTATTATTATTTTTTTTAAAAAAAAGAAATGTAAGGACTGTGGTGACAAGATGGTACAAAATGATGAACATCGGTCCTGTTTGTTATGTCTGGGCAAAGCCCATAATACGACCACCTGCCCATCCTGTAGATTTCAACCACCGAAGGCCAGGGAAAGCTGGCCTTAAGCACATCTTAAAGTGGCTCTGTGGGAAAGGGCTCTCTGGACTCCAGCCCCTTCCCCCTTTGACAGTGACCAGGAAAGCGGTGAAAAAGTAGCCAGAACCCCTTTGGTTGTTTCTGTGCCGATGTCGGCCTCAAAGCCACTAGAATCGTTGACAGCTGTGCGGGAAGATTCAGAGCCTCCCCCGAAAAAGGCAAAGAAAAAGAGCAAACACTCACCGCCGGCACTGAGTTCAGAATGTAGAGTTGGCCTCTACCTGTTAAGGCCAGGCCAACAATACATACATGCACTGCCTGTGGCAAGATGTTAGTGTGAGCAGCAGCTTCTACTTGGGAGGGGGGGAGTTGTGAGAATTATGTGTGTATTTTTTTGTGTTAAAACGCTTATGCACTGCCTTTTCTCATAATTCAAGGTAGCTTTCAATAATGTTTAAAAAAAAAAATCAGTGGGTTGGCCCTGAACTGGATAGCCCAGGCAAGCCTGATTTTGTAAGATCTCAGAAGCTAAACAGGGCCAACCTTGGCAAGTACTTGGAAGGGTGACCTCCAAGGAATACCAGGGTTGGGATGCAGAGGCAGGTAATACAAGCCACCTCTCTGAAATGTCCTAGCCCCACTAGGGGTCACCAGAAGTCACCATGACTTCCAGGCTCACAAGCACACAAACACAAATTCTCACAAAAAATCAGTTGTTTGCAACTATTCCTGTGTCCGCACAACGTCAAGTTATGTGCATTGCCTGGGAGAAACTCAACAATGACTCATGCAATAGTTAGGAGGAATAAAATAAAATCACTATTCCAGAAGTAAATGAAACAGGATTGGTAACAATAGGAGACTCATCCAAAATGAGAATAGTATGGAAATCTATTTTCTGATCACATCTCTGCTCATGAAACCTCCTCGACTAGGTTGCCCATTCGCACAGCTACCAGAGATGAATGGAATAAAACTGAAATTAGTCGGGAAGGTTATGAAAGGGGAATACAGTTCACAGTGGCACCAACCTCAGTTTTCTTAGTAAAAGAGAGGATGGAAGAAGGATAGATAGCTTTTAACAATGAATTAATAGTTATGGATGTTGTGTATTTGAGACCTCAGCTTTGTAGAGGAAAAAAAATTCTAAAACAATCTACTCGAAGATGTAAGTTGGACTGAAGATCTGCCACTAAACACAGTTGAAAGTTCATTAAATCAACAACATATAGGGTGTGTTCAGATGGCGTGCCCAAGCCGGCTGGAGCTGGCTTGAAACGCCCCACTCCGGACCGGCGCGAAGTGCATGCAAGTGGCTCCCCAGCATCTACACAGGAGCGTGTGTTGGGCTTTTAAAATTATTTTTCCACTGCTTGCGCATGCGCATAAGCAATCACCCAAAAATACAATCTAGCGCATGTGCAAAAGCAGGAGAGCAAAGTCTCTCACTCACCCAAGCTCTGTGACTTCCTTGCGCTGAGAGAACACTTCCCTTTAAACTTTTACCCTAAAACTGGTCTCCGTGGTCTCCGGAACGGAGAAGTAGTGGCCATTTTTTAAAAAATATATATTTATTTTGGAAAGGTGTAGAAGCACTCATGCGCATATCGCCGACAGTCACAAAAAATGGCAGTCAAAAAGCGGAAGCCAGAGGCTTCCGCCGGGGGGGGGGGGGGGGCTTAAAGACTTGGAAGTAGCTTGGCGACGGCTCCGCAATCACACGGGGAGAAGGCAGCTTGAGCCAGAAGAGGACGGGTGAAACCACCTTGGGACCTGGTCTCAAAAATGCGACGCTTTGAGACGGCATTTTGGTCCGGTAGGTGACGGCTGGGGACGGGAGGCAGCTGTTGCTGTCTGAATGCGCAGATTTGAGCTGGCTCAAAGCGTTTCAAACCAGCTCAAATCTGCACGTCTGAACGCACCCATACATTATCAACAGTTTGCATATATGGGGAGGGGCGGTAGCTCACTGGCAGAGCATCTGCTTGGCTTGCAGAAAGTCCCAGGGTCAATCCCAGCATCTCCAGTTAAAAGGGTCAGGTAGCAGGTGATGTGAAAGACCTCGGCCTGAGACCCTGGAGAGCCACTGCCAGCCTGAGGAGACATGACTGACCTCAGTGGACCAAGGATCTGATTCAGTATAAGGTAGCTTCATGCGTGTTTATGTGTATATTGGGAAAGAGGAGGGAAATTACTAGACCAAGTTAGATGAATAACAATTTATTGATTTGATTTGTACCCCGCCCTCCCCGCCAGAGGGTTCAGATTCAAGACCTGGTTCACTGAGTTGATGCTATCACCCTTGGAGTGATAGTCATTTCTGATCAAGGCCTCCTGGTAGCATCTCAGTATTTACCTCACCTTGAGCATATGGGAGTAAGTCCCTTTCCCATCCATTTGAAGACCATCTTGTGAACTGTATTCTGCAACAGCAAACTGAGAGCCAGTTTGGTGTAGCGGTTAGGTGCACAGACTCTAATCTGGGAGAACCAGGTTCGATTCCTTACTCCTCCACGTGCAGCTGCTGGTGTGACCTTGGGTCAGCCACAAGTCAGGGGCCAGCCTACTTGAGGGACCGCCTTTCCCCATATCAGCCCCAGAGGTCACTGAGGTCAGGCACTCAAAATCGCCTGACTTGCCCCGGTCCGAAAGATGCCCGTTTGACTTGTACCAGGGCCAGGGCTTTCTCGGTGCGGCTCCTTACTGGTGGAACGAGCTCCCGAATAACATCAGGGCCCTGCGGGACTTATTGCAGTTCTGCAGGGCCTGTAAGATGGAGCTCTTCCGCCAGGCTTTCAAATAGGAGCCGCCATCGGACGGAGAACTGATTTTTACCATCGCCCTGGTCCTGTTGGTACTCCCCTGCAGCCTTGTCTACCGGGAAACTCTGAAGTCGCCATCTTTCGCAATTTGTAAACTGGTAATTGTATTTTAATGTTTTAATGGTTTTATGTTGTAAACCTTTATGGTAAACAGTGTATGTTAGCCGCCTTGAGCCGGTTCGCTGGCAAGGCGGGATACAAATGAAATAAATAAATAAATAAATAAGTTCTCTCAGAGCTGTTCTCTCAAGAGCAGTTCTCTGAGAGCTCTCTCAGCCTCATCTACCTCACAGGGTGTCTGTTGTAGGGAGAGGAAGGAAACTGAGATTGTAAGCCACTCTGAGACTCCGAGTGAGTGAAGGACGGGGTATAAATCCAATCTCCTCTTCTTCTTCAAACTGGATAGTGCTTTTTGCAGTCTCTTCAGCCCATGACTCTGTAATTCCTCTCTAGATGGAACATGGTTCAGGTTTCCAGTTTCCATCACTCTCCTGCAAGGTGGATTAATTTCTCTTCTTATAGCTTTCAGCATGGTAACATCATACTATCCTGGCCTTGTACATGATACATCAGATGTACTTTAAGGCACATGCTACAGATTCTGCAGATCATCACTGATCCATGTCAGAGGTTAATATAAGTGTGCCTGAAGATGAATGGGGATAATTATGAAAACATAGAGGGAGAGATCGGGCTTTGAGCCTAAAGCCATACATAAGTGGTATACAGCAAATTGACTTGCTGGAATGACAGTTGTAACAAGCCTAGAAGGTAGCACACACGACCCTGAGTTCTTGTGATTTTTTTAATCCCTTTCAAGCTCCGTAATTATGATCCTGACATTTTGGGATAATTGAACATCATGGCCTTCTTTCCTCTGCACCTCTACTTCATTTTGGCACCTTTCCCTTATGGCGGCTATTAGAAGTACTTTCCACAAACATCGGAATGTCTTTTCCTCTGACGCTTGCTGTATTTCCACTTGCAGTTGGCGACATGGGACTCCGAGAAAGGACTGAATGGCAGCCTGCAGGAACGACGGCTGGGCAGCGACTTGCAAGGATTAACACTGAAAGTGGTGACTGTCTTGGTATGACCATGTTTGAGTTGAGGAAGCAAAATGCTCAGAAGTGATGCTCAGTAATGGGGTGCATCCAACTGTTTTTGTTTCCCTTTGTGGAGTAGGCTTTCCCCTCTCACTGTAGACCATTTACCCCCCCCCCCCCCCCCCGATTTTGTTCCTGGAGGTCAGCAGACCCGCAGGAACAGCTTAGGGGGCTAGTGAGGATCTGCAGTGGGAGAGCATAATCAGTGGACATTGCTGGCCCCTCTTCTGAGGCATTCAGCCTTTGGAGCCATGTGGTTGGATATACCCCACTTTAACTTGTTTAAAATCCTGTTTTTTAAAGGCTTCCCCTCTTGTTTCCTGTAGCATCGTGTGTCACTTGACCAAGCGAGAATAGAGTTTCGTAGATCCATTACTCCAGTTTTTGCAACAGCTGTGAGATCTGTAAATGTCTAGATGTTCTAAAAGTTCTGTCCAGAGGCTATGAAACCAGACGAAAAAGACGCCCTGGAGCTCTGTACTTTTAAAAGCTGTACAGAAGAGAGAATTTTAGTAGGTACAACTTTCCCACACAATACGTTCTACCTACCACGATTCCTCATTCTGTGTTAAAGGTTCAGGAGCCCTCTTCTCCTTTACATTTGGTTACTTGTGCAACAAGATTTCCATGTGTTGTGTATAGGTCTTGACAGTTTGATTAAGGTGTCTGCTGTTAGTATATCATGCAAATGACAGCTTTCTTATTTTAAAAAAAAGGGTGCCTGTGACATCTTCACTTACTGGGGAGACTGTTTCTCCTTTAAAACACACCCTGTGTACATGAACTTGGTAGATTTCTGCTACCACCAAGAATTAAACATTCTAACTCTCTATTTTGGTAAAATGACCCAGTGTTTGGGTGCTTCAGAGGACTATGTGGCCCTGAAGAAGAACTGATCTGATTGCTGGGATACGTTTAAACAAATAAGGATTTATTTATAAAAGAACAAGAAAGTTTCTGGGTATTTTTGAACGGTTGTTGAAGAAAGAACATATAACTGACAAAGCTTGGTGTCACACACAGTCACTCAAACATCAAAACTCAACTCTGACAGGCTTATCTCTGTCTCTCATATAGCCACACAGGCTCAACTTTCTTGCTCATATATATAGCCGCATGGGCTAAACTCTTTGTCTTATTCACACAGAATAGACTCAAACTGCCATAGTCACACAAACTATGCTCTCTCTCTAAACTTCACACACATAATCCCCTCATAGACACCCCTCCTCCCACACTCTCCGTCATCAGCCAATCACATCACACTTGTCTCCCTCTATCACTCTTCACATATTTCTGCAGTCAAACTAAACATTTAAAGAAACACACACCAAAACATGGAATAATTACAATGCCATTTCACATTGAACCCTTTCACAAGACTGAGTGCCAACAAACGATTACAGAAATGCCTAGTTAGTAAAAGAAAATTGCTGTTGTGAATCTACCCTACTTGTGTATTCTTGAGCTGATTATAAATATGTAAGCACTCTGGAAGGGTGCTTACATATCTTTGTTTTGCCCAGAATTGGGCCTGCAGGCTACCTCTCCTGTTGGGCCTTGAAATCACAACTCTTTTTTTCTCATTGTCTAAGCTGAAGCAGATGGCTGTTTGGTGTCTGCAAAGCTGGAGTGAGCTAGCCATGCAGTTCTAAAATGTGTGTTGTTTACACTCAATTCTTTTCTAACCTTACTTACCTCACTACAATAAGACACTTACAGGCACTACAGGCAGATTTACATTACAGAGTCGTATCAGTGTTACGGAGAGCAGTGCCACATTTCTATGAGTTTTGATTTATCTGTCAAAACTAGCATGTCCTCTGAGGGAAAGCCTTCCATTAAATCGCCAAGCAAATCTCCTCAAAATTGAAAGTGTTTCTCTGATTTGGGTCCAAGTCTAGGACAGGAATCATCGCTTAGACAGAAGCCTTAAGGAACTCGTACAGTTCCAGAGCTGGGACACAGGACACAGCTCCCTGAACTTCTCAACCTTAGGAGCTGTGAAATTTCTGAGCTTATCTGTGGGCTGAACCAAATGCTACCTCTGCCAGGAGTTGTTCCCTGATCCATTTTACAAAAAGACATGATGCTGGGGAACTAATGTTCCCAAACGGTCTGGGGCCTAGTTTGGCTCAGGAGGAGGAGAAGCTTTAGCCTTTCCCCTGTGCCGTTTTCTCAAGCCAAAATGGCATCATGGGGGCTGTGCTTCCCCCCTCAGCTGTGTCTTCTCAAAAAAATGCCAGAAAGTTGAAGCTCTTCCTCCCCTCCACATCATGCTCCCAAGCTGAATCAGGCCTCACAGCATTTAAGAGTGTTCATCCCCTGGCATTAGGGTTGCCTGCCAGTGGGCAGGAAGGCTGTGGGAGGGGTATGGGTAGGGTTGCCAACTGCAAGGTGGAGGCTGGAGATCTCATGGGATTACAACTGATTTCCAGGCAGAGATCAGTTCACCTGGAGAAAATGGCTGCTTTGTAAGGTGGACTCCGTGGCATTTTGATGTCCATTTACATCCCTCACCTTCTCAAACCCCGCCTTCTTCAGGCTCCACCCCCAAAAACCTCCAGGTATTTCCCAATCCAGAGATGGCAACTTAGATATGGGGAGGGCTTGCAATGCCAGCTATGGTGTCATGTCACGTCCAGTAAAAAACCCAGCAGTGATAATGGGTAACTCTAAGAATACCTAGAGCAACCCTTTCAGGTCACGTTCAGGTTTTTTCTACCAGAAGTGATGTGATGCTGCAGCTGAGTGTCACTTCAAAAATATATATATATCCCACCACCGCTGCTCTGTGTGGCAGTGGGCAATGGGTGGGGGGAGTGGGGACCTGACAGCCCTTCCAGGTATCATGTCTGTCTGCAAAATGGCTCAGGGAACCCTGACCCTACCCCGGCAGACATAATGGCTAGTTTGACCGTAGAGAGAAGCTCTTCCAGGTGACTTGAAGCCAGAGTCTTTAAATCCTATAAGAACTCACTAAGCCATGCCTGTCTTGCTCAGGTACTGTGTAGTTACCAAAAGTCTTAAAAAACAGCCTTTGTGGGCCCCCTCCCCCCGAATCTTCAGGACTGACTCCAGATTTTGGTGGGCCCTCAGCAAGGTGTTGTTCAATGGGAGCGTCCTCTTTCTTCCCTTGCACAGAGTGCGTGGGTGGGTTTGCAGCCTACTCATATGTCCTCCTGCCAGCACATGAGTTGGGAGCAGCCCACCCCCGGAAAGTACTAACACCTGTCATTCCAAGGGAGCTGTTTCAGTGGGTGAGCTGCAGGTCAAGAGGTGATGCTGCATGGTGGGAGGTCAGGGGCCAGCAGCAGACTCTCCGAGGGCCATAGGCCCTGGCAGCTGGCTTATGATACTTATCCCGATGCCAGCTCCTGCCATCTAGAATGCAAGAGCTGGACCAAATGCACTGAATGCGAGAATGCTTTTCAGCAACAGCAAAACTAAAAATGACACTAAAAAGTTAGTTTTGCTTCATGTTATACCCATTTAACTTTCTTGAGCTTCCCAAAAAAGAATTATAATTTGGTCACAATATTAAGATGCTGAGCTGCAGATTGGAAGGTTGGTAGCTTGGCAGTTTGAGACCTGAGTGCTGCGTGACGGAGTGAGCTCCCATCTCTGGCCCCAGCTCCTGCCAACCTAGCAGTTCGAAGGCAAGACATTGCAAGTAGATAAATAGGTATTGCTTTGGCGGGAAGGTAACAGGGTTCCGTGTGCCTTGGTGTTTAGTCATGCCAGCCACATGACCACGGAAAGGTCTTTGGACGGCACTGGCTCTTCAGCTTGGAAACGGAGATGAGCAGCGCCCCCTAGAGTCAGATTTGACTGGCTTTCGAGCAAGGGAAACCTTTACCTTTACCAATGGAAATACATATCTCCCTCATCAGAAAACTACATTTCCCACACATCCCTGGGTCGAGAGAATTACACATTAGCTTAGTTATATAGTGTAGATATGCCTTAAGCATGTGTTAATGGAGTAGAGGTCTATAGGTCTACCATGACATTTTCCATTTACTAGTTAATAATATTTCTTGGAGCCCTTCTGGGTTCTTTGCCCCTCTCCTCAGCTTTGTAGTAGGTCCCTCAGGTACTCAGATTTTGAACTCTGAAAGCGAAAGGCCTCTAGTGCAGCACTGTGCAGCAGATATACTTGCAAAAGTAACACCTAACTTTGAAGTTATTTGCTGTGCTGAGCATTATGACCTCAATATGTTGTTTTCCTTCCTTCTCAAAATGGTACAGGCATGCCAGATGCTTGTTTGTAATGTCAAATCTGAGTTGAAAGAGACTGGAGCCTGCATTATGACAAATGCAAATCCCCCACTCCACCCATAGCCAAAATTCCTTGCTTTTCCTTCTTTTTTGTTTTGTTTTCCTTTCTCCTTTGATCAGAACACCTCAAAAGAGATTCAGAGTGCTCCTCTGAGATCTCTAGTACAGTCCCCGCCCCCATATTTTTCTCCCTTCTGACTGGTGTGGGTCATGAATATAGTTCCTGTTTGTCCCGGAGGTGAACCGTTCTGCCCCAAGAGCACGTAGGCGTCCCTTCGCCCAAAGCAAACTGCAGTGAAATCAGTAAGGAAGAGATCCTCAAAGCAAATCAGCTCATACCACATGTCATATTGAAACGACCACCCTACAAGGATCCCCTCCCCCCATCTTGACTCCAAAGTGCAGTTTGTTAGGCCTGAAAGAACCTCAGAAACCAACAGTTTGAAGACTTGTTGGATGTAATTATGAATAATGGAAGGATGGGTAAACAGATTTCTCATTCTTAGGCTGTGATCCTCACACACACTAAATTATCCACTTTCCATCCACTTTCAGTGCACTTTCCAACTTCCGCACAATCACTTTTGTCACTCGTTTGTCCTATTGCTTCAGGGTCTCCCCCCCCTATTGCTTCAGGGTCTCCCCCCCCCAATGTTGTTTTGCTCTCTCTAGTAGTCTCAGAGGGAGCAAAACACATGTGGAAAAGGGGGGAGGATGACCCAAAGCAATAGGGACAAACGAGTGATGAAAATGACAGTGCAGAAGTGGTGTGAACTGGCAAAACCCAATTCAAAAGTGGATTGAAATTGGATTATCTAGTGCGTGTGATTGCAGCCATAGTTTCAGAGGGTAGCTCTGCTGGTCTGCATTACAACAGCTAGATTCAAGTCCAGTAGCACCTTAAGATCTCCAACGCTCCACAGGGCTCGACAGGAATGCTCTAAGCTGATCCTGCATTGAACAGGGGTTAGACTAGATGGTCTGTAGGGCCCCTTCCAACTCTGTGATTCTATGATTCTTATCTGAAGACGACAGCACCAGAAACCTGTCAGCATCACCGTTCTAAGTGGTGCTGATACTATGTTAGATCTGTTTGATTAATCGTTCTGAAAACGGTACTTTAAACATCAGCTGAAAAACTTGCTTTATTCTCAGGAAGAACCTTTTGTTATGGTGGCTGAAAATATTCTCGGGCAACCCAAGCGTTACAAAGGCTTTTCCATTGATGTCCTGGATGCACTTTCGAAGAATTTGGGCTTCAAGTATGAGATCTACCAATCTCCAGATGGCAAATACGGACAACAGCTCCATAACAGCTCCTGGAATGGCATGATTGGAGAACTTATTAACAAGGTACAGCCGGCAGGAACAGTGGAATCAATGAGGAATGGTCACTAACTTAAGCTTCTAAGTAGATCAATATCCACCAGTGTGCACCTTATCTAAATTATCTAAATTATAAGTATCATTTTAAAAAATTGTTACACCTTGCTTTTCTCCTCCGTGGGAGACCTAAAGCAGCTTACCACTTCAGGTTTTATTTCACTGTAACTTGGAAACCCAAACTGGGAACCCTGTTTTCAAAAAACTCAAAACCCGAATTGTAGAAATGAGGGCTGAGGACAGACTGGCAATCTGGAGCGAGATGAATGCGGAGGAAACTGCTGCGGGGGAAAAACTCCCCGGGGCTGGCCGTTCACACCGGCCGGTGTATTGCACAACGGTGCCGATACAGAGCATTCAGACTGCTGCAGAGTGGCCCCACGTGGGCCGGCCTCCGCAGCTCGTGATAGGGCTGTTTCGGCAATTTGCGCACGTGCGCATGCGCGCATGTGCGCTCATGCGCAAACTGGCAAAACGCCACGTTCACACTGCTGCCTCTGCTTGCCTCCCACCTTCTTCTGGTTCACACTGCCTGGAAGCGGGAGGCAAGCGCAAGACGGCCCCTGGACACCGGTTTCTCCCGGTGTCCTGTTAAAGCGGATGGAAAGCAAGTGGGAGACGGGTAAGTGCGAAACGGAGCCGACGGACAGATGCGCATGTCTGAACGCGCTCCCTTCTTCCACTTCCAACGCGGGGTTGTCCCGCTTTACATTGCCAGTCTGTCCTCAACCGAGGAAAGTGCCGAAGGTGAAATTTTCAGTGGCAAGCTCTAGAGTTAACACTTCGTGTCAAATGGTTGCGAGTTCGAACCCCTCAACTCTGATGTAAGTTGCATGCGGCACAGAACGAATCCCTGTGTTGCGTACCTAATTAAATCTTTTCTGCTTCAGCTTTCTCACTAAAAGCCACTCCACCTTAATTTTCAAGTGTACTAGACAGCTTTCATGCACTTTTTAAAAAGTAGTAATACTATCTCATAATGATCTGTTGAACCGTTTTCCTAAGACGAAGTGATATCTTTTTTGCTTTGGGAAAAAAACAACAGGCTTTCAAAATACAGACAATGGGAAACAAATATCAAAGCATTCGAATTGCATATGATTTAGAGGCTCTTGCACCTTCTGGGGGCTGCTGAAGTGATGCAGAGCAGATTTCAGTGCTGAATCTCAAGAGTGCAGATGCCAGAATGTATCTGGCAGGAACAATTACTTCATTTTTGACGGGGGGATGAGTGCTGTCATAACAATAGAATGCAATTTCGCAGGATGGTCATTTCCCAACAATTTGCTCTCCCACACTTTACTTGGATGCTTGTTATCTGGTGTTTCTGCTGCAAGGTTTAAGATGCAAATGAAAGCAAGGCACACGATTAGAAAACAGTTATCACGATAATGTGCTAATGGGATAGTCTCAATCTCTTTGCACCATCACAAAGCACTCCAATATGTATGCATGCATGCATACCCTCTTTTTGAGGTGTTTGCTTTTTTTGCTCTGAAATGCTGTCTGTTCCCCTCCCTCAGTCGGACCAAAGAAGCAGACACAAGAGTTGGGATTAACTAAGGGCCACTTTATTATTTACAACTTCTTCAGCAAGGGCAAACCCTGAGTGCAGATTCAGGCAAGGCAGTGGTTGGCCCTTTGACTACCTCCTTGCCTCATGCTGGGTGAGCACCCTTGTCCTGGATGTGAGCCATGACCGGCCCTTTGGTTTTCTCTAGCTAACGAGACCCCCAATGCCTCAGTCATCCCAATAAAGGCCCGCAACAACCGTACACACTGACCTGTGCCCCGGGTGCCCACTCGAGGAAAGAACCGAAGCACTTGAAGGCGGCACGTGAGATGAAGCAACCCATCAGCAGGGACCTGTCCGTGTAAAACTGCCCATTGAAGGTGAAGCCGAGGAGCTCAAAGTTGGCTGCATGCACTGGCAGGCGGCTGGCGGAAGGCCAACTCAATGTTGCATTTAGCTAGCTTGGTCCTGGTGCCACAACAGTGCACAACACACACCACCTGATTAAAGGATATGTAGCACACTAAGCATAAGTAGTCTAGTATCGCATCATTCACCAAGTACCCTCTTGGGTAGGACAGGTGGTGAATGAGGTGATACTTACCTGAGACATTCTTAAGCACCACCCCCAGCTTAGGCACAACCCGCAGGTTGGGCACCGGGGTTGCAGGGAAGGGGCCATGTACCCTCCCCTCCCCTACACTCCTTAGCAATCTTCACCCCGACTGCTCCATCCTCTTGACCAAGTGCAAATTTGTCATCCCAATAGAGCCTCCTAGTCCCGTTAAACAGAATATGAAAGCTAACCATAAAGCCCTCCAACAGGTACGCCCGTTCCACCTGGTTGGGGTAAGAACACAACCAGCTCTCAAGCACCTTGACCCTAATTGGACTGGGGCCCCTTGTCAGGGGGGTTGCCCCCCTTCCCGCCTGCCCCCTCACTGGCCTTGAGACCCCCACCTGGTCTTCCTGGTCTTGAAACATGCTGAGATGGCATGGGGGCTGGCACACAACGGGCATTTGTCTTTGAACATGCATGCCTTATACCCGCACACCCTGTTGGAGCTAAACTCCTAGCAAAGCAAGCACAGTTGAACCGCCTGCCCCACTGGGGTGTGAAAGCCTGAATCACTGGAAAGCTGCTTCATGAGATGCCCATTGTCCGACCTGTCACCCTCCCCCCCCCCCCCCCCGGTAGGCTGTGCTGGCATCATCAGCTGCATCCACAATTGCAGATGAATCTGGGCCCAGTGCAAGGAAGGGTCCATCACAACCCACACCCAAAAGTCCTCATTGTACTGCATCCACACAGGGCCAGCAATGTCAGAATACCCTTGGTATATGATGTCCATATATTGCCTCAAGTCTTGCCCCCTTCACAGCTGAGCTCAGTTTAACACACCTGCATAGATCATGAACTGGGCAGTCAGTTGGCCCATGTCCAGTCCACCCTACTCCTCTTCAACCTCTCCTTATCCCTCTCCTCCTTTTTTTTCTCTCTAACCCCGTGAAAAGAAGAGTAAAGATGTCCACATACTCCCCCGGGTAATCTTATTCCACCTTGCTTCATCTCACACCACCTATGCTGATATATTGGCAGGACTCTGCCCACTTTCTTTGCTTGGTTGCTCAGTTGCTGCAGGCTGAAATTCGAATTTTCATCTTGGAATGCTGTGATTGTCAGTTATCGTTAAGGATTGTTTTTTTTTTTATTATTCAATTAAGTTTTGTAAACTGACTGTTTTATTCAACCTTGTAATTGCCCTGAGCCCTGTATCCCAGGGGAGGGCGGGATATAAATCAAATAAATCAAATAAATAATCTTGTCCCATGTAGCCACAGACAGATGCTCCCCTAGGCTGGCAGTGGCATCCCCAATGGGCAATACCTTCATGGGTACTGCCTCAGCCTCCACACCACCCTGGATGGGAGATCCCCACCCCCTGCCGAGCACACCTGCTCATGCGGTGGGGGCAGTGTGCCCCTTCCGGCCCTGGCTGTTGTGGCCACCAGTCCTGGCACCCACACCCAACCTCCGTTCCCTGACACTGGGTGGTGTGGTGTCCCCAACTGTTGTATGTCAGCCAGAGCCTCAGAGGCAGCCGGCTGACTCCCAAGCCCACATGGCTACATCCCTCCCCCAGCAAGGGCAAGATCATGCTCACCTTCATCCGCTGTCACACTGGCCTCTGCCAACACCACATCCCATCAGACTGCTGCCTCTGCGATGCCCCTCCTGATCCAGAACCTCTTCATGGGGCTGCTGGTCCCCAGGCCACTTCTCAGCACCCGGGCCCTCAGCGTTCCCGCCCTCTGGAGTGGACAAGTGAGTCAAAATTGCCTCCAACAGGTTCTTATCTGTATCCTGCTGGGTCTGGCACCCCACCCTGACCACCTTGGCAGGGGTCTGAAGCTCCTTACTACCGCATTCCAGGGCCTCCAGCCTGGCTATAACTGCTCTCAAAGTAGGGTCCTCCACCCCATCCTTTGATGAGAGGGCAGGCCCCGCTGACCCATAGGCTGCCCTAGCTGCAAGTCACTTGCCTCTTATTCCTTCTTGGGCACCATCCAGAGCCTGCTGTCTGCTGGAGTCCCTACCGAGGCCACAACCAAAAGTCCTGGGTCCAAGCACAACCCCAAACACATACAACTATCCCATGTCAGGGGCTGCCATGGCACCCCCATGCTTCACCCAAAAAAAGTGAGGGAAGGGAAAGTGAGATACCTCTCATAAGTCCTCTCAGGGTCCCAACTGTCCTCCCTTAAAACAAAACAAAACCTGGAGATGCTGGGAGATGCCTCTTGGACCTTGTGCCTGCCAAGCAGTTGCTTTATTAATGATTTATTTATAATTTATTTATAATTATTTATTATTAAGTACAACATGCAAACATGTACATCTTTGAGAGAAGTTTCAAAAGCAGGTTTGATGTGGCCATTAAGATATATCCAAGCCTTTGGGCCTTTTCGATCCCAGCCTTGATATGTATTAATTCCTTTGTATGAAAAATTATCCTATTATTATAGCCAATCCAAATATGCAGCAAAATCTCTTTTCATATAAGGAGAGAAGAAAAAGAAGAGGAAAGAAAGAATTACCTTCCAGTATGGTACAGCATTTTCAACCAGCCAGCAGAATCCACACTATAATAATCACTTGTGCTATAGGCAAGCCTGTAGCCAGAAAATTTTTGGTGGGGGACACCAGGGGGCACGACATCACTTCTGATGTCACAAAAATAAAATGAAAATAAATAAAATAAAGATATGGGGAGGGCAGAAGGGGGGACCAGGAGAGATGGGCAGTGAGGAGGCAGGGATAATGTGGCAGGGGCGTCACCTTCAAATGCCCCTGTGGCTACGGGGCTTATAGGGTTGCCAGCCTTCTGGTAGGGCCTAGAGATTTCCCAAAATTATAACTAATCTCCAGACTGCAGAGATCCATTCCCCTGGAGAGAATGGCTGGTTTGGATGATAGACTCTACGGCATTATACCACATTAAGTTCCCCCTTGCCCAAACCCTGCCCTTCCCAGGCTCCACTTCCAAATCTCCAGGAATTTCCCAATTTCCCTATCCAGCCTTGGTAACCCTAGGAAAGGAAGGGATAATGTACAGCTTTCTGGTGCATTCTCAGCCATTTCCAGAAACACCCCGAGCCCACCATGTCAAGGGAATAGTGATACAGCCTTGAAACACACAAGATGTGGCGTAGTGTAGTCCAGCAACCTGTGTCTAGTTATCCCCGCCTTCCTTTACTGTCAACATCTTCCAAACGAATCAAGAGTTTCGTTAAACCAGAACAGTATTTTCACTGCTGTTTCTAATCAATTTGCAGAGAGCTGATTTGGCAATCTCTGCCATTACCATAACACCAGAACGGGAGAGCGTTGTAGACTTCAGCAAACGCTACATGGATTATTCTGTAGGAATCCTAATCAAGAAACCAGAAGAGAAGATCAACATCTTTTCCCTCTTCGCCCCCTTTGATTTTGCTGTGTGGGCTTGCATCGCTGCTGCCATCCCTGTCGTCGGCGTCCTGATCTTCGTCCTGAACCGAATCCAGGCAGTGAGAGCTCAGAACTCTTCCCAGCCGGGTGCCTCCCCATCCTCGACACTTCACAGCGCCATTTGGATCGTATACGGGGCCTTCGTTCAGCAAGGTACTTGCTCGAGTGTTTGCTGGCTGACAGAAATGGTGCTGATGGCCATTCACTACTTCTCAATCTGGGAACAAAAGGCTAGACCATGTATTAACCTCCAGCAAATAATGGTTTGAAAGGTACATTACAGACCATGTTTCGCTGCTAAAAATACATTCGAGGAGACACAGAACACCATTTCCCAACACATAAAAACACACCCTTGTTTCTGTACACTTGGATGCCTGTCAAGGCATCTCAGCTTGATTTATTTTGTGTTTCTCTCTCCCCCCCCCCATTTTAAAAGGAAATGCTACGTGTTAATACACAGAGTAGTTATTTCCAAAGTGCATTTTTCTTTCACTTACCCAAGAATGCAGAATGTTGTAGAATGCTTATGCAGAATGTTGTAGATGTGAGCCACCCCAAGAACCCAAAAGAAATTTCGCTGAATTTGCAAATACCCGTATAAAACTTCTCTACAATTTGGAGGGTAGCTCTTTGATGATTGGAGTAAACATGCTGTGCATTTATTTTTTAACCATTGTGTTTTATTTTGTGAGTTTGGGTAATATTTATACTGGATAACTTTTGGTATTTTATTAATTGCTGCTAGCCAACAGGCAAGGTGAATTTTTTCCAAACTGACTTGAAATAAGCTTGCAGTTTTTGGGGTGCTAAGTAAATCCCCTGCTTTTTGCCAGCTTGAAATTTGAGATCTTTCTGGTCTGTCTCTTCTTTGTTTGCCCCCTGCCACCCCCACCCCCCATCAGCTCTTTCTGGCTAAGATTTTGCAGGACAGAAATCTCTTAAATAATTTAATGTTTGCATTGTTCAGTAAAACAGCAACAACAGCAAAACAGCTGAGTCTGTGGACTAAATAATCTGGTTCAGAATCTGTCCTGTGTTGCCAGCGACTTTCTGAGCCCAGCTACAAGATCTGGAGCATCACATTGGTATAGTTGGGGTACTGAACGCTTCCCTTGAATGAAAAAACCCTTGCTTTTCGGAGAGAAGATTCAGCCAGAATTTGTCTTTCTGACAAGTAGTAAGTCATGTGATCCTGCTGTGAATATCACTCAGTTCTAAGTGGAGCTTAAAGAATCTTCCTTGGTGTTTAGGTCCCATTGTCATACTCAGTGGTAGAAGGATGTTGCTCTGTTGCAGATCATCTAATCTGCCCAATTACTGCCCCTCCTCCTCTGTAGTCTATTATACGTTCCATATTTTCAAACTCAGCTCCTATGGAGGAATGATGTTCACTACAAGATATAATTGCCAACATTTCATCATACAATAAAGGAAACGCTTAAGAGCAGGAAAATTGCCTTGCTGAATCTGGTAGTTGAGCACATGGGTTCCAAGAGAGGTAGGTGCCTTTGGAAGTTGTCAAGCAGGACATAACTGTGATGGCTTCCTGCTGTATTTGTCCCCAGATGCGGAAAATTATAGTTTGCAGGGTACATCAGAGAGAGTTTCTTCCGCAACTCCTTAATCTTCTTTAAGATAAAGCTAACCATCCCGCCATAGCTAAGTACTTTTTAGTTCCACTGATTTCAGAGGAATAGGTAAGAAACAGCAGTGGCCAGAGTGTTTGAGCTTGAACTAGGGAGACCTGTGTACGGATCAAACCATGAAGCTCACTAGGCAATCTTGGACAAACCATTCTCTCATAAATTGACCCACATCACAGGGTTGTTGAGACGGGTCAAATGGGATCACTGTCTCCATGTACACCAACTCGAGCACCTTAGAAAGAAGGTGGGATATAAATGTGGGAATGGGATGAATAAGCCAGTTGGAATAACAACAACAACAACAGGATGAATAATAATAGTTGTCTCTGACTAAGGCAGATGGGAACAAAAAGTGCTTAATTTTGGCGGGATTGGGCCCAAAGTGTTGTGCAGATACAGCTATGTTATTTTTTCCCCCTGAAACTCACTTTGGATGCCTTTGAAGAACGTCCTTGTTCATTACTCGGTAAAGATGCTTTCCTCCCATTTTTCACTAATTGTACTCTGTAGGACGCAACTTGCAAGGTTGTTAAGAGTCCCCCCCCCCCCCCCGAGAAAGCAGCAAGATGCACTTTTCATGGGAAGCTTTGCCCATTATGTCATTGAGATGGTCGTCTGGTGGGTTTCAGAAATATAAAACACAAAGCAATTTAAGTTGAGCAACTGCCAGTGCTATAATCAAAGATCAGTTGTGTAGTTCAGGTGATTTTAAATGAAAGGACTAGCACAATGGAATTTACGTCATCCTAAAAAAAGTGGCTAAACTCCTAAAGATTTTTAAACGAAGTATAAAAAAGTAAGCGGCAAGTAATTAATGCCACAGTCTCTATTGCTTGTAAATTATTTTATACTGCTAATTAATTACAGTTAATGACACTACTTTGTTTTTCTGTGATTTATTTTGACAAGGTTTGCATAATTTTCAACAGCCATTAAGGAGATTCAAATTGCTTACTCCATCACACCACACTTTTAGGCTTAGTTTGCTGCTGCTTTTCACTAAAAGTAAATTCTTATGGTCACCCCCTCCCCAAAAGGATGGAAATGAGCTTTATTTGCAGTAGGTCTATGTAGTTGCTGCCAAAGTTTCCCAAAAATTTGAAATTAATGTGGTCACTTCTCCTCATTTCCAACTTTTATGGGACACCCCAAAGAGTTTCAGTAGAGGAAACTTTTTGGGATACTTTGCACATCATTAGATCTCCTCTAAAATGAAATTTGAAGCAACTTTGGAGGTTCCTCAGGTTAAACTTCTGAAGAGTTTTGCAGGAAACGCTTCCATGTTTGCCAAATTGCTCAGGAGGATTCTGCACATATTTTGGATTTAATCTACACTCAGTGGTCACTGCACAAATGGAATGCCCTGATTTTGTAGAGTTCATCAAACCGTGGGTTGGACTTTTCATTGATTTATGAGAAAAAATAGTCAGCTCAGTCCTCTTTAAGCGCACTGAAGTTAATCATTAGGCAGGAAAGTTCAGGGCAAATGGTTCCACATATTCAATCCACAATCACTGCAGATACTAAGTAATTAATTTCTGTTTTTTTTAATGGCAAATTCCAAACAAAATCTCTCTGCCCTTGAAAAATCAATATATCAGGGAAAGACGTTCAGTCTATTATTGTCCCAGTTTCCATATGCCAGAGATTCTGGTGTTTTGTTTGTTGCCTAACGAAGTATTTGATTGTGCAACTGAATATCTCACCTGCAGTCAGAAATAGCGGCAAACCCAGGACTTCTGTATCCTGGTGGCAATCCCAAGACCTTTGTATCCTGTGACCTGCCTGCATGTGGAGATTGGCTCTGTTTCTGGAATCCCCAGAAATGTGGGAGTTTGTAATTCCTCCCCCCTCCCCCAAGAATATCCGGGCACTTGCCAATGCCATGTCCCCTCTTCAAAAGCATCCGCCATAATGATAATCCTACTTCAGTCCAAAAAAAGGAGTGGAATCATGATGTGAGTAGATGATGGGAAGAAGTCAGACTTATGGTAAAGAGGCATTAGCATTTTTTAAAGGGCCTTGTTAAGAGCTCATTTCCTATCCCTACTTTTCAGGTGGCGAATCTACGGTCAATTCCATGGCGATGCGCATAGTGATGGGAAGCTGGTGGCTCTTCACCCTTATTGTATGTTCATCCTACACGGCTAACCTGGCAGCATTTCTCACAGTAAACAGGATGGACAATCCAATAAGGTAAGAGTGTTTTCCTTCCCACATCAAAACGTCAAAGAAAGGAATATCTTCCAGTACATTTGCAAGGTCTTTGGGGCAATGTGTGGGAGGGGCTATAACTCCCCTCCCCACTTCTTGATATCATAGCAGCCCCACCCACACATTGTGGTTGTATTTTGAAACCATGAGTGCTAGAAACTGTTACTGTTGATAACTTTTAACGATTCTGGTGTAGAGCTCTGTTACACAGTCTAGTGGCACAATGGTTAGAGTGAAGGACTAAGATCTGGGAGGCATGGGTTAAAATCCACCCTCCACCATGATGCTCATTGGATGACTTTGGGACCTTCACTCACTTTCAGCCTGAACATCTTCCCTGGGTGGTTTTGAGAATGAAATAGGGGATGGAGAACCACGTACACTGCTCTGACCTCCTTGGAGAAAGATATGACCCACCATACATTGGCTCATTATAAAAAAGTAAAATATATATTATGAAACATCTGGCTTTCGTGGAATTCATTTGTATGGCTTCAGTTGAGAGCCAGTTTGGTGTAGTGGTTAAGTGCGCGGACTCTAATCTGGGAGAACCGGGTTTGATTCCCCACTCCTCCACTTGCACCTGGCTGGATGACCTTGGGCAAGCCATAGCTCTGTACCAGCTGTTCCCTCAAGGACAGCTTGGGAAAGAGCTCTCTCAGCCCCACCTACCTCACAGGGTGTCTGTTGTGGGGAGGGGAGGGGAAAGGAGTTTGTAAGCCGCTCTGAGACTCCCTTGGGGAGTGGAGGGCGGGGTATAAATCCAATCTCTTCTTCTTCTTCTTCTTCTACATGTGATTTCATAGAATGATCTGGACAAAACTGCACATTTGGAAGGAACTGGTTTCCGCACAGAGTTTTTCCGTGTATTGTCAATGGCTAAAGCGGTTGGCACTACTAAACCTGAAGGCAGGTGAATGTCATAAGTCAAGGTGATAAATCACACTGCCTTATAATAAACCCCATAGTTTTATCCTTAATAGTACATTTTAGCCTTCTTACCTGCCTCTCTGCCAATGATTAAAACTGCCAGCCATTCATCTTGAGGTGTGATTACATCCAGCTGTCAACAAAATTGGCAGGCGCCAGCTTCCAGCTGATTCGTTACAGCCAGTGATAATGTATAAAGGAGATCGCAAGACAATTTTTGTTTGAAGACACCACCTTGAAGAGCTTTGAAAGAAAATCTTGTTTTCGTTCCATGTTACTGAAAAAAAATTAATTGAATCTTCAGTCTCTTCTTAGGCAAAGAACTTTTCAGAAGGCCAGTCCTTTTCCTTTTGTCTGAGCAGAGTACTTCCTCTCAAAAGAAACCCCCCCCCCCCAAAATCCTCCATTTCTTGCAGAATAATTGATTTAGGGATGCCACCGTAATCTGAATTTGAATTTTCCCCAGCTGCTTTTACTTTTTTCCAGATGTTCTAGGACAGTACTTCTTTCTACTCTTATCCCAAAATTTTGAATGCTGTGAGCCGAACAACTAGTTTACCATGTGTTTAAGGGTTTTCAGGGGCTTTTCCCCTGCTTTTCTTTCTTCTGTGTGGTAAAGATTGACGTATTTTAGTCAGTGGCAAGAGTTCCCCACATCTGCCATATGAACAGTCTTCTGTATTAGTAATACGCGACTGACAGTGTCGAGTGATCCCCTTGAGCTGTAGAGTTTTGTGGCTAGAGTCCCATTTTAAGAAACAGTTTGTCTTCCTTTTCCTAAAGGTTTTCACATTTCACAATGCCACAGCTGTTAAAATATTTAAATAACTTATTTCATGGGGTAGTTTTTTTTAAATATTCATATAACTATTGGTGTTTTCAAGGGTTGTTTTTTTTTCTTGCAGAGAACCTATATCCTGATAATAATTTTTTTGCATTTTGTTTATTTAAAATGTTTATTGGTCACTTTAGCTTAAACAAACATGTCAGGCTGTTCACAACGCTTAAAACAATAAAGTCTGCAGCAGTATATCCTGAGAGGTTAAAATGGTAAACCAGTAGAAATTGTGTTAAAAAATTAACAGCAACAAAGATAATCTTAACAAGAACATGTAATGATATTAAAAATGTTATGCCAATAAAGGTTACTGGAATTGGATAGTAAAAATATAATAACCATCAGTAAAAGTAATTGTATCACTGAACAATACAGTACAAGAATCTCTAAAATAATGTTGCTTTTATATTATGACTAGGAATTGGCTGGAATGTTGGTATACATGCCCTTAATTTTGATTTTAATCTATAAAATGAATCCCTCTGGGGAATCTTCTTCCTCATTTTTTTTTAAGCGAATGTTTGCGGATAAACATGTACACAATGGCGCTGTCATTAAAATAAAGCAAACTCCATTTGAGTAAACAACACACAAAGAACGCTTGTGGATAATTTAAATTATACACAAAAGGAATTTGTTTTAACTTGGCATCCGACTGTCAAAAGCTGTCAGCAAAAAAACCAAGGGGTTGGTAACAAAATGGTGCCTTAGTGCATGGAGGGGTGGGTTGAATGAAAATCTTCACATGTCGCTACGGAACAAATCAGCAGGGAGAGCAAGGGGTGGATCAGCAGCAACTGTAGCCTATTGATGAAGTAACCAGAACTTTCAACACATTTAGCACACGTTTAAGAAGTGAGCAAACTTCTCTGCTGTTACCCAGGTGACAAGCTGGCCTTCTGTAAATACCTCATGGATGATATTCTTACTTCTTCCAGGAGAGCCTATCTAATTAACTGCTGGGTTTTGCTCTCCCATATTGTTCTCAGTTATAATTTCCCATTAAGTAGCACACTGGTTGGAGAGAGTTCCACATTTTAGCTTGCCTTAGGTTAGCTACACACTCTCAGTTGCAAACGCCTATTTGCAATACGTGGAAAAAACAACCTATTTTATACAATTGTTGTAACAAGTACTGAGGTGATATTTGTGAGGCACCTTAAACCCTGAAGTTTGATGGGAATGCTAAATATTATTCTGAAATTTTTCATGCCCTTTCTCAGTCCTGCATTTTAAAATATTGTTTCAAACCTATTCATTTGGATGCTGAGTTGTTATAGGATCCATCCATCACCTGTCATGGTGTTCCTCTTGTGTCTCTGCTGCCGCATCCTTCTTTACCTATAAATTTCTAGCCCAGGTTTATTTCAGTAGTATAAAAATCCATTGTAAGCACAACTGCTTCCCCTCCCCATAAAACACTTATAGATCTTTTCTTAGGGTTCTGTGGAACAGCTGTTTGAGTTGTATTTGTTTCTAGAAATAGTGCAGTTTGGGGTTCAGTTAACAATACCTTTCAAGCTGCCCCCCCCCCACCACCAAAAAGGTCACTTTATTAGAATTCTTTCCGATTTTTGTAAACTGAGCCTTCTACGCCTTCTGTTGTGTATCCTCAAACATGGTATGTGCCATAGAAGTAATATGTTATTAAATTACTAGCAGGGAAGAAGCAAGTACTAGCAGGGGAGAAGCAATTACTAGCAGGGGAGAAGCACATTATTGAGGATTTCCTTATAGGACTTGTGCTCCGATCCCCCTTTTTATTTGTTTATTTATAAACACATAGTTTCAAATATTATATAGCATGTGTGGCCATTAACTACAGAAAAGTTTATGACATTTGTGAGAGAATTAATGGCTGTGATCACATGCACCAGAAGATCTGACATAGGCGCAAATGTCCAATGAATCAAAAGGGTGTGATCAGACAGCAACATCTGGGAAGTGTCCTGCAGCCATCGGCAACCCGTACTGCTCCACTACAGAAGTGGAGTTAAAAGACACCGGGGAAAATCTGGTAGTGAACAGGTTGCGACATGCCATGGACGGACTTTCCCCTGTCTGATTATGCAAGCACACTTCTGAACCATTGGGATGGTCTGATCAGGCCATCCCGGCTCTAGGCCATCCCCCCCCCCCCCCGCAGTATGTGCATCATCACATACACATAGAAGGCCCTCAGTGCTGAGGTGCGATTCCTCATTTATGCACATGGGAAACAAACAGCAAAAAAAACCCCGACTCACCCACAGTTGTGTCTGATTACACAGTTATGGGCTGGGCCCACAGCAACAAAGGGCTGTGTGATCTCACAACCACCTGTCTAATTCCTCCAGAGGGAATAGCCTTGCTTCCCCTCCGTTTCAACTGGTGCGTGTGACCGCAACCAATGAGTATCATCTGTATATTTGAATTATTTGACTTTACCTCAGTGGTCCTCAAAATTCCTTGAAAGAGCCCTGTGACTCCTCAACCCTAATTTCTGGTGTGAATCCTGATTAAGCTAAGAAGAAAAAGTGGGGCACATCTCCCCTTAACCTTGCTCAGTCCAAACGAATTTTCATGTGACTATGTATTTTTTTACTCCTTGTAGGAGAGAACTGGTTTACACATCTGAATGTAAGGTACCAAAGCCCTCTCACAGTGATGTTAATTACTATTTTTGATTGGGGGAGGGGTATCCATCTGAAATTGCTCCTATGTGAAACCACTATAACTGCCACCTTTCTGACTTGGTCATTTTAACAGGATTAGGGGAATGGCTTATCGTACTAAAATGGGTTAGTGAAGTTAGAACATAAATGGATTTCACTGGTTCCATTGATCTTGTGGCAGAACATTTAAAGAAAATCTAAGATAATGAGGCTAGCAAAAGGTTTCCTTTTTTTTTTTTTTTTTACCAAAAGCAATAAATCAGAGACAAAATCCTTGTAAAAACATGGCAACACATATCATATAGGATGGTGACTAAACAAATCCCTAGTACTACCTCACTCTCATTGCATTGGATGACCAAGTTTCAGCCAGAGTTTGGGCTGTTGAGAGAAAATTGGCCCAGAACATATTTAGAATTTTACATGCAAGGGTTGTGCTGCTTCCGTTGATGGCATGTGGCGGTGGCCACTGCATCTGCTACAACTGCCCATGACTATTCCTGAATTTAATTAGCAATGATGCGGCTTCTCTTGCTGCCTCTTGTTAGCAAGCAAAACAACATAGAGTTCAGTAACTGCATACATATTCCGGAGCCCAGATCCGAGAGCATCCTTCTGATGATAATTAAGTACCACACTAAAAAAGAAAGAAAGAAAGTAGGACACACAGAGAAACAGACTGTCTGCAGATTCATAGGGGTTTTAAAATTAAAGCCTTCTTCAAATGAGCCCTTACTTTTCCCGTTGTTATGAATATTTTAGGCGTGCCTGCTCAAGTCTGTCTGCTGTGTACCCCCAGTGTTCTCTGTCTGTTTACATAATCGTACATATTGTCTTGAGACTCAAAAAGTTTATCAGTGTTTGTACCTGAGTAAGTGTACTTTCATGTTTGTTTATATCAAAGGCAAATTGCCTGATCATGCACGGAGACTACATTCAGGATAGTTGCCCTCTTTTCTGTGAGGGGAAAAATTACACAAATTGGGACCCTGCACAACTGAGCGTTCACTTGAAGCACCCACCCTTAAGTGATATTGGATGTGTGTGTGTGCGGGGGGGGGGGGGGATAGCCAGAGCAGTCATCTACCATTTTAACTTCGTGAAAAACAGGCCGTTAAGCACAGTGTTTATCAGTTTTGGCAAGTGCATACATAAAATATGTTTCCCCACTCTAGCCTTTTTGTTTCTATCTGTCATCACTATTCCTCACACAGCCATGACCTGGGATCAATGCTCCCTCTACGCTGTGGAATCTTGAGAACAAAAATCCTACTTTGTGAGCTATTGGCATTAAAGTGGCGAGCGAGCGATTCGGCTACAGCATAAATTAGTTTGCTCTGGAGCCATCCTTTCTGCAGTAAGACAAAAATGTGTGAGCCGGAGGCTAAAAAACCATGAGCTAGCTCACACAAACTCAGTTTAGAGGGAACACTGCCTGGTGTGAGACTTCTGATAAGATCCAATAAGTCAGCCCTTGTATTTCAAAACAAAGTCTTTATTTCTTAATGGTCTTTCAGGAAACACTTGTGTTGTTAGTGATACCATATACAGTGGGGAAAGGCTTCATATACTGTATTCAAACAAGAACAGAGGCTTGGGTGCCAATCAGAATAAAAAGAATCAAGTGCCAAAATGCTACTGTTACTTTCTCAGGGAAAAAAGGCGCGCAGGCTGAAACTACATTCCCACCCTGACCCTGTGTGTAATCTACTTGCAAGCTCCCGCAAAAGACACCTGGAGAAGCAGAGCCCAGTTGCCCAAGGTTACAAGAATAGTCAACATAGATAACTGAAGTCTAGCAAAACATATGAGCTCACCCAGAGGAAGGAGAGAGGGGTGAGGGGGGGGGGGGGAAAGGAACCGTTAGAGTGGAAGCTGATGCCGATCTCCCGCCGGGACCTGTAACCGGGATAGCCACAGGGAAACAAAACATGACAGGAAACCTGACACCTGGGACCTTGTTTCACCTCACTCCACATTCTGCTGCAATCACTTCCAAACATCTACCTCAGTGGCCCCCAACCTGGTTGAGCCTGAGGCCACTCTAGGAATTTTCAGAACAGGCAATGATTACAACCACAAAACGTCTTCCTTGTGGAATGGAACCAATCACAAAATGACTGCCATGAGGACCAAATAAAAATGTTGCAAGTTTCCACAAAATGTTGGGAGGGTCTAAGTCAAGAATCCTCCTACAATAGAGTCTTTCCCCCCCTAAACAGATGCTTCCTTCAGACACAAAAGTGGTACCTTCTGGTCTCTCCTGAAGCACTGCCTGCTCCAATGAGGTGGAGAAAAGCTGGGACTGGCTCTTTGCTTTGGGGAAGAGATAGTTTGAGAAGAAGCGAGTGGTTGCTAGAAAGCACATTGTTTGGCACTGATGGTGTCCACAGATACCATGATGAGGATCAATGATGTAGGCGTGATTGTCTCAGGAACAGACCAATGCTATTAGAGAGCTATAGTCGAATAGCATTGGCAGTTTGAGACCCTAGTGCCACATGACAGAGTGAGCTCCCGTCTCTAGCCCCAGCTCCTGCCAACCTAGCAGTTCGAAAGCAAGAAACTGCAAGTAGATAAATAGGCACCACTTTCGGTGGGAAGGTAACAGTGTTCCGTGCACCTCAGTATTTAGTCATGCTGGCCACATGACCACGGAAAAGTCTTTGGACAGCACTGGCTCTTTGGCTTGGAAACAGAGATGAACACTGCCCCCTAGAGTTGGGTTCAACTAGCTTTCAAGCAAGGGAAACCTTTACCTTTACTAGCTGCTTGTTGGTTCTTTCAGAGCCACTAAAGACCCACTGGCCTGATAGTTGGCCCAGCCCTAAGAGATACTATTTTTCAAGCTCTATGAAGCTACTCTTTCTTGAAGTTGAACTAGCTCATCTACATGACTGAGAAGGATAATATTTTTTCCCATCCTGGGAAAGATGGGGTGAGAGGAGTCACCCGTGATTTGTTTAAGTTTGGCACAATCCCTCGGAAACTTAAAACTAGTTTACCAATTCATAAAGTAACCCAGCAAATGCTCCCTAGTCAGGATGGCCTACACTTTTCATAAAAGGAGTTGTACATTTTAAATTCCTCGGAGTGCACACTACACGTTCTGGCAATCAAATGTCTCTTTGGTATTCCTCAGCATTTCCCTGCCTTCTGTGAATCACGTACTGTTCCCTTCCCTTTCTCCCTGAGCTGAAAACAGTGTGGAGAAAGTCTGCTTCTGAGTGTGCCCTGTAGCACTTAATACCACACCCTCTGTCAGATTCAGGCACTCTGAATGGACCTGCTTTGTCATAAGATTAATGGGTCTGACAAAGAGAGATCCCCGGTGTCCTTTGCTGCAAGCCTGCTCTGATTTCACAGCAAACTGCTGGATCCATCTAGCTCTCCTGTTTGTAAACTGCTGGAGATTTTCATGGCAGCTTCCATAAAGCCAGAGGAATCAGGTCTGTGAACTTGCATGGGTAATAGCAGACATGGGTAAAGGGGGTGGTGGTGGTCTGCTATCAGCACTTCATATCATTTAATTTGGCAACATTCAATCAAAGCACTTGAATTGTTGTTTTGCAACAAATTCTGCATTCCATAATTATTTACACAGCTTGTTTATCAGTATCTTCTCCTGACCCTCGTTACATAGAACTCACTGCCACAGGAGGTGGCGGCTACAAGCATGGACGGCTTCAAGAGGGAATTGGATAAACATACGGAGCAGAGGTCCATCAGTGGCTATTAGCCATTGGGTATAGATAGGAACTCTCAGTCTAGGTCATGTGATGCTCTGTATTCTTGGTGGTTTTTTTGGGGGGGGGTAACAGTGGGAGGGCTTTTAGTGCCTTGCCCCCACTGCTGGACCTCCTGAGGGCACCTGGTATTTTTGGCCACTGTGTGACAGAGTGTTGGACTGGGTGGGCCATTGGCTTGATCCAACATTGGCTTCTCTTATGTTCTTATCCTTCATCTGCTCTGGGCAGAGCCATCATCAGTCCCAGGTGCTTCTAGTTCTTCATGGTTGCTCACACCCCCAGTCCTGGCCACCATTTTTTTTTGTAGTTAGGTAGATAGAAAATTTATTGTATATGGCCAAAGGCCTTCACAATTTAAAGCAATAAAATACATCAATAAAATATAACAATATAATACATATTATCTAGGACTTAGTCAACTTTAAAATCTAATAATTTCTCACAACCATCTTTGAGTGCGTGTGTGTGTGTGTGTGATTCTACACACGGCCACATCAGTATGGGATTTTAGTAGAGTTGGTGCTGCTAAAGTTCCAAAGAAATGGTCAGTTGCCCAGTCAAATATTGTCAAATGACCAAGTGTTTAAAGCAGTTTATTAGCACTGCAAAAAAGACTGGTGCTGGTTACAAAAATGACAATCTTCTGTCAAAACTCTAGGTTCCAGTCCCACCCAAGATCTTTACAGAGTGCTATCACATGGATGCCTCTTTTTATTTCTGCCCTCCCCTGCATAGCAAGGCTCAGGGCGGGTGACAATGAAATTAAAACAATATCATAGATTAGTTGTTAAAAACAATTATCAAAGTAATAAATCAGATGGCGGTACACAGTGCAAAATTGCATGAATTATCCAACATGAGGTCATACAGACTGTATGTGGATGGAACTGGTGTGATGACCAAATGAATGGCGGCCGGGGGGGGGGGGGCGGGGGGAGGCCAATTCAGATGGAAAACTTTGCTGCCCCAAATGTGGGTCTGGTGAAACATTTCTGTTTTACAGGCACTGCAGAACTGCATCAAATTTCGCCGGGGCCCGATCTCATTTTTATTTATTTTCCCCATAAGTTATTGCAATAGACCTAGTGGCAGTCCAAATTCCTAGGTCATTGTGACCAGTTTCACAGAGATGACTGCTTGTGGGTGTGCTTCATACTTCTGCTAAGCCCTGATTCATATTTAGGTATGCTTGTAGTTATAAAGCAAGGCTAGTGGAAATAGAGCAGAAACTTCCTAGAGAGTTACAGGGCAATAGGATCCTGGTCTTAAATAGGGATGGTGTAGGTTTCCCATCCTCCAGGTGGGGCCTGGGGATCTCCTGCTTTTACAACTGATCCCCAGCTGACAGAGATCAGCTCCCCTGGAGAAAATGGCTGCTTTGAAGGGTAGACTCTATGGCATTGTAACATGCTGAGGCCCCTCCCCTCCCCAAACCCCACCTTCTCCTGCCTCCACCCCCAAAGTCCCCAGGTATTTTCCAACCCAGACTTGGCAACCCTATGGTGTGATTCTAATTCTATCTGGCCCAGAAAACAATGACTCTGTAAACAGTATACTGGCACAAGGGTCTTAGCTGTAGAATATTTGACCACTTTGATATGTGGACAAACAGCATGTGTGAAGTAGCAAGAAGTAGGGATGGGCACAAACCAAATTACGAAATGAAATGCCTGACAAACAGGGCTCGGTTCATGGTTTGCAAACCTTGGTTCATGCCGTCCCACCCTCACGAGCCACACAAATGTTCCACGAACCTTCCAGGTGGGTTCGTGTGGTTTGTGTCAGCACACACACTGGCACCAGGGGCAGGGCTTGGAGAGGGTATTTAAAGAGACCACGGTCTCTTTAAATGCCTTCTCCAAGCCATGCTGTCACAGCTGTGTGGCTTTCAAAAAACATTTAAAGGGATCCCTTTAAATGTTTTTTGAAGTGCCGCCACAGCCATGCAACTCAAAAGTGAACTGAGAAGGCATTTAGATGTGCTGCTGCCATGGTGCAACTCAGTGAGTAAACTGGGAAGGCATTTAAAATGCCTTCCCAGTTGGAAGCAATTGCAGTGATCCTTTTCACTCCCCCCCCCACAAAAGGGATCACTGAAATGGTCCAAAAAGCCATTTAAAGGGAACGTTCCCTTTAAATGGCTTTTGCAAGCAGGCGCCGCAGCTGAGTGAAGTCTAAGTGGTGAACCTGGAAGTGGTGTACTCACCACTTGGACTTGACTTGTGGGCACTGCACACTTGCAAAAGCCATATCAAGGGAATGTTCCCTTTAAATGGCTTTTGCAAGTTCTCTCCCCCCCCCCCCCCCCCCCCGCATTCTGCCGGCTTCAAGGAGTCACCACCAGCAGAAAAGAGGGAGGGAAGATCTCATGAACCTTCCCCAGTTCACAAATTGGGGGAGGTTCGTCCTGGTTCATGGTTTGTGAGACCTCACAAACCACAATCCAGGATGAACCTCCATTTTCCCATCCTTAGCAAGGAGGATAAAAGTTTATTGTGGTTTTAACAGAGGTGGTCAGCAGACAAAATTTGACTACTCTGTTATAGTCAGTGTACCCGTTCTAGAGTCCATAGCAGGGATTTGGCAGGATGTTTAGCTGGCCTGATCAGAATTTTACTGTATCAGACAGTCAATGGCTAATGTGTTGCGGTGGTGGGTGGGTCTTGATCTTTGTTATTAATTTTTTTGTCTCACATCTGAATGGCTGGGAAAATCAGTTTGAAGCAGATCAAAAGCAAATCTGCATACAATAGTTTGTTATTTTCATTCTAGGTGAAAGCATGTGCCACTCGCCAGATGTGTCTCATTCAAACAATGCAGTTTTCATGCCAAATTTATGATATGCTTGATTTTGGTAAAGTGGCTGAAACCTGCTGCTGGGACTAAGCTGTAGTTTGATTCTGGTATACTTTTTTTTTCTGTTTTGTGTGGTTTCCTCATATTGGTAGGATGGAATTAGGAAATCTTGTGCCAGGTAGTATATTTTTAAAAATATGCCATAATTCAAAGCAGAAGAGGGCAGACTTTATGATTTCTGGGAGCTACTTTATTTCTTACTAGAGCCTTGGAAGCTACCTGTCAGTGGGTAGAGCCAGTCACAAAATGGTGGCTTGGACCCAAATTACAGTGTTTCAGAACATGTCTGTAGTAGTTGGTGAGGAAAACTTTCCTCTGTTGTATTCCCAAAGCAAATGACTACCACCACCCCAAATTGTAATTTGCCCTGCACAGAAGAAAAAAATGTACAAGTTATCTCTCTGTTTTGCCTGGAAGAGGCAAACAGAAGGTCTGATGCAAGGGAAAGTGTTGATAGCTCAGTTTTTTCCCATCTAAAGCATGGGTATGTCTATCTCTCTGTGTGAAGGAGAAGAGGTAGATGAGAAAGGGTGCTGGTGCTGTCATTTTCCCGTTCATAGCAAAAGTGCAGGGGTGTGGGCGTGCCTCCTCCTTCACATAAAATCTTTCCTATTATATAAAGCCATTTTAAGATTCCAAGGGGCAAGATTCCATGGGGCGCCGAAATCAGTAGGCTGGATGGACTGCCACTCAAAAGGGGAACCCTGGCCACTGGCTGCATTCTCTCCCTGCTTTGCCTCAGTCCCACCCACAGAGCAACCAGCCAGCGTCCCAGCCTCAGTCTGGAGGGAGCCAGCGAAGGGGAAGGACCGACTGGGTGCTGGGTACACTCTTCTCCTTCGCCCACTGCCAGGTGGGTCTAACTGTCCCCTCAGTGGCCTGCTTCTGTCAGTGAAAAGACAATGGACTTTCAGCATAACCCCCTCCCCCGCACACTGCCAGCGTGCCCAGAATAAACTGTCAGAATAAACTATCAGAAACGGGGCATTTCACACAGCATCCTGTAGTGCTTCAGGACCGGTACAAGCACTGAAGAACGCTTGGGAGGAGGTTTCAAGGTAAACCAGCTCAGGAACGCTTCCCCAACGGGAGAGGCACGTTTCTGTGTGAAAGGGCCAATATGTTCCATTAGGGAACCAGTACTAATAAGGTTCTGTGTAAAATGCCTGACAGAAACCGTTACTGAAGAGTTCCTGAAAAGGAACATATTGGTTGTGTGAAATTCCTCAGGCCCTCTCTCCTGCTTAGCTCCACCATGGTTGGCTGGCTAATGAGGTGGGCCAGCAACCATCAAACCGTTCCCTTCAACCCCCAGCTGTGTGGCTGACTTTTCCCCTAGGGTTGCTAATCTCCAGGTGGAACCTGGAGATCTCCCGCTGTTACAATTGATCTCCAGATGACAGAGATCAGTTCCCCTGGAGAAACTGGCTGCTTTGGAGGGTAGACCTTATGGCATTATAGTTTGCTGGGTCCTTCTATCCCCCCCCCCCAAATGCTGCCCTCCACAGGATCCACCCGCCAAATCTTCAGGTATTTCCGTCACAGGGTTGCCAGGTCTGGGTTGGAAAATCCCTGGAGACTTCGGGGATGGATCCAGAAGAGGGTGGGGTTTGGGGAGGGGAGGGGAGGGGCCTCAGCATGGTACAATGTCATAGAGTCCACCCTCCAAAGCAGCCATTTTCTCCAGGGGAGCTGATCTCTGTCAGCTGGAGATCCATTGTAAAAGCGGGAGATCCCCAGGCCCCACCTGGAGGTTGGGAACCCTATTCCATTATCAGAGCGGACAACTTTTTCCCCAGTGCCTGTTGCTAGGCAACCAAGCTTGCTTCTCTGAAAGCCCCTTTCCACACCTATGGCCTTTGGGAGAAAACTCATTGGGGCCAGCTGAACAGAATGCCATAGAGGCAACCCTCCAAAGCAGACATTTTCTCCAAGGTAGTGTGGAAGATCTGTTGTCTGGAGTTCAGTTGTAACACCTGGTGATCTTCAGGCTCCACCTGGAGGTAGGCTACCCTAAGCATAGCAATCAGTGCTTCAGAGCAGGATCTGCTAGACCCAGGCTCTTGCTGAGTGGGTGATTTCGGGCCAGTTACAGACTTTAAGCCTAACCTACCTCACAGGGTTGTTGTGAAAGTCAAAAAGGGGGAGAGAAGAATGATGTCAGCTGCTTCAGTCCCCATTGCAGAGAAAGACTACTTTTCCAACAGGGGGAGTATGGTTGCCAATCTCCAGGCGAGGGCTGGAAACCACTCAGAATTACAAGCGCTCTCCAGGTGGCAGAAATCAGTTCCCTTGGAGAAAATGGTGGACTCGATGTCATTATACCCTGCTGAGAGGGACCCTTTATGACAGCCATTGTGACATAGCAGTCAGGGCTTCAGAGCACGGTGGAGGCTGCAGGGGGTGGAAATGGAAACTTGAAGAGTGAGGTTGACAGTTGGCTGGGAAGGATAGGATTGCCAACTCCAGGTGGAAAATTCCTGGAGACTCAAGGGGTGGAGCCTGGAGACAGTGAGGTTTGAGGAGGAGTGGAACCTCAGACAGGTACAATGCCACAGACACCACCTTCCAAGCCAGCGAGTCCCTCATGGGGAACCATTGTTGCCAATTTCCAGTTGGGGGCTGGAGATCACTCAGAATTACAACTGCTCTCTAGGGGGGAGGGGGAGGAGATAGAAAGCTGAAGCCAGGGGACAGATAACAATACATTGACAGTTGGCTGGGAGGTAGGGTTGCCAACTCCAGGTGGGGAGATTTCTGGAGATTTGAGTGGTGGACCCTGGAGAGGGTGAGGTTTCAGCAGGGGTGGGATCTCAGTCAGGTTTAGTGCCATAGACTCCACCCTTCAAACCATCTGTTCCCTCATGGGGAACCATTGTTGCCAATCTCCAGGGGAGGAATGGAGATCAAGCTGAATTACAACTGCTCTTCAGATGGCAGAGATCTTCCCTTGGAGAAAATGGTGGACTCTGTGTCATTATACCCTGCTGAGGTTACCACAGCAAATTTACACTGATTGCCCAAGGCTGGGGCACTCTCCCAGAGCCTCTTTCTAGAGTCCATTGTATTTATTTCCACAACGGGCCTTATTTCTAGTAGAGAAATAAAGGGAAACTGTTGCAGCAGCTTTAAAGGGAAGGATAAGGAAGTAGTCAGACCAGCACTGGAGGAGGAGTGGGAAACTACTTTTACCTGCTTAGGGAGTGACTGGTCAGTCTTGACCTTCTCCACATGCCTTATCTAAAGTGATCTGCAATAGCTCACTGGTACTTTCGAGGAAAAGGGCATCGCCTCCAGCTACCCTGTTTGAGCCCAGAACAAACCATTTTTCTCAGCCTCACCCTTGGGGAAATTAAAACTATTATTCTGTTCATTATTTTTTTGCACCGCGCTTGACTGTAAAAGCTGAAGCTTAAAATTTGTGTCCCAAAGTTATAATGCTTCTGTATTTTAATGCCACAGAGGCTATGTTGATGCCAAAAAAGGGCCATTATTGCGGATCACGTAAGTACACTGAGACATGCAAAGAAACCAGAATTAAAATATTGCTTTAAATAAATCTGACTCCCCCCCCCCATGATAAACTTTTGTATTCAATGTAAAATGTATGTGCTTACTATAGGTGGGCTTCTTTCTCCCAACTCACCATGGTGGCATCCATACATTGGGTTGGATCTCATCTAAAATTTCTGTATGTGGAATGAGGCCGTGCACAAAGTGCGACTTTTCCCCTTCCCCCATCCTGTTGTAGTCCAAAATGGCTTGTGAAACGCTGGTCCCAGGGAACAAATGACAGGAGCGTTGTAATGGGAGCTAGAGGGCTGCTGCGGGAAAGGGGAACTGGTAAAAAAAAAAAACCCTCTTGCATGCAAAGATCTTTTTGATGGGATCCAGCCCATCCCTTGATATTGCATTTGTGGCAGTGCTATAGCAGTCACTTGCAACTGGATTTTCCTGTTCCAATGAGACAATCCAGAAGACAAATAGCTGCTGCTCCCATTTGAGGCAGCATCCATGCATCACTGGATAGTGGGCTATTGCAGTGTACCAGATAGAGGGGTTTGGGCAAGCATGACATTTTCTTTGGAGATATGTACACACAGAGAGGGAGCAAGCCTAAGCAGGTCTACTCAGAAGTAAGTCCTGTTTTATGGAATAGGGCTTCTTCGCAGGAACGTGATCTTAGATTACAGCCTCAGTCATATCAATGCAATCCATATGTGTGTGGGGAAGTGACTGCTTACACAGCTCTTATGAAAACCCTGAGTAAGCCTATGTGAAGAAGGAGGAGGAGGAGATTGGATTTATACCCTGCCCTTCACTACCAGAAGGAGTCTCAGAGCAGCTTACAATCCCTTTCCCTTCCCCTTCCCACAACAAACACCCTGTGAGGTAGGTGGGGCTGAGAAAGCTCTCTCAAGAATTGCCCTTGAGAGAACAGCTCTGAGAGAACTTGTGGCTGACCCAAGGTCACACTAGCAGCTGTATGTGGAGGAGTGGGGGATCAAACCCGGTTCTCCCAGGTTAGAGTCTGTGCTCTTAAGCACTACACCAAACTGGCTCTGAGAAGTTTCTGTCCCTTTACCCCCCAGTATTCATATCATTTTTGTAGCAGGATAAAACAAAGCAAAAGTTTGCCTCTTGGCTAGAAATCTGCAATTACACTGTTTCTGTGAGAAAAATATTTTATATTTGCTTGTATGCAACAGATTTCTCTGGCTGTCAATTTAGACACAAATCTCCAGGACCCCTGACAGTGGAGCCCAAGGCATGAGAAATCATGTTCAGCATGTGTGCCTAAGATTAATTAATATGAAGTCACCATGAATAAATGGTAGAAAAAGCCCTTGTTTCTACTTGAAATGCTTACTTGGGAAGTTTTTTTGTCGCTTCTGTGTTGAACCTAATTGTAATTTACCTCTTTCTTTGTGATGTGTGTTATTCTTCTGTCAGCTGGCTAGACTTGCCCCATGAAGTATGACACCGGGGGGTGGGGGGCATTGCAAAAAGAAGGATGAATTGTCAGAAATTGACACACACACCCTACCTCTTGCACAAGTGACTCACACAACAGGTGTGGGAAGGATTTCTAATAGGGTTGCTACTCTGGCATGGGAAATTTCTGGAGATTTAGGGGTGGGGCCTGGGGAGGCAATTCTGTGGAGATGTGATGTCACTCTAGGCTTCCCTTTTCTCCTAGACTTTATGATGTGCTATAGAGTCTGCCCTCTGAAACTGCTCTGTTCTCCAGGGGAGCTGATCTTTGTAGTCTGTGGACCAGTTGTCATCCTGGGGGAACTCCAGGGCCCGCCTGCAGGTTGGCAACCCTAATCTCTAATGATTTCTCCATTCTGGCTATCTTATCCCAATACCTATCTGGCCAGTTCACACATCTATATATGTTAAATACATTTGTACCTCTCTTCTATCCCAGCTCATTTGAACCGGGAATTTAATATTTACACTGTTCGCAGTGTCATAGACCCAAAATTCAAACCTGTTAGTTCAGCGGTTTTATTTCTTAGACAGAGGCTTTTGGTTGGGGAGGGGGAGCTAAGTAATTTCAAACTCCAAAGGGTAGTTAGGCACATGGGCAGCATATGTATTCTCTCCAAAAGAAGCTTAGAATGCTGTGTGCCCTTGGCAGCCCTCCTCCTTCTCAGTGCTACCCCCCCCCCCCAGGATAGAGAGGCATAGCTGCACCACTGAGCCAAAACCTTAGCACAGTGGCTCAGAGCAATAACAACAAAAAAATGGATAGGGAAGCACAGCCAGCGCACATCTTTGCTCTTTTTTTTTTTTTAAAGGAAGACACAAAAGCGTGTGTGTTTCATTGATGGCCTTTGTGTCATATGATCACATAAGTGTGAAAGAAAATGGGGTGGTTAGGCAAAGTGACAGATTGCTGAGATGGCCGAGGTGCCAGCTCCTCTTCTGATCATGGGAGAGGGATGATCATTGATAGTTTCCTGGGGCCAAAAGACAGCCAAAGAAAGAAGACTAGACACTTTCACATGGGAGAGTATAAAAAGAAAGGTGACTTCCCCGCTTGCAGTTGGAGATGGGAGAGAGATCCGTTGACAAAGATCCCACAACCTCATTCTTCTCACTGTGTTGACCGAGTCTCAGAGTAAGCACAAGGGGCATTGTCAACTTTCCTAATCTGTCCATGCCACCTTGTTGGCCAGCAAGGCACTACTAGTGCTCTTATGGAATTTAAGATTCATAAGCTTGAACTTGGGTTGCTAGTGTTGGAAGGGCTACAGGTATTCTCCATTGCTGGGAGAAGCTCCAGTCCACTCCAGGAGGCTGGCACCCACGATAGTTCAACAAGACAGAGACAAAGACTCCTTCTGCCATGAGGTTTCTTTCTGTCACACCACGCTGGTCAACCCCTGCCCCCTCCAACATACCTGCAAGGATTATGCTAACGAGGTTACCTGGCAACTAATCTTCTGCCCATCAACTGGTCGGCTAGGGCCATTAAGAGACAATGAAGTGGCCCCAGTGAGTCATCGGACTTTGCCCAGGTGTCTGTTCCTGTTGAGGTCATAGTTTTTCAATATTGGCCACCTCTCTGCCACCACTCCTCTTTTTACCTTGACCAATGATAGGGTTTGAAGGGTTGGACTACCTGAGAGGTGTGTCAAGGGGATATAGTTTGTGAAGACTGCCCCCCCAAAACCACCCCAATAAAAGACCTTGCACAGCAGGCAATTGGTCTCTTGAGCCATCATCCCCTATCTGCTTTGCTACCCCTTATGCCCAGCTTCCTATACCAATACCCTTGCCTCCATCTTTAATCCTCTGGATTCCGGACCAGAGAAACCATGCGGTCTCACCAGTTCGAGCCACGTGCCCCATTTTTCTATTTTTCTCTCCCCATCCAATTCTTCCTTCAGGCGGACAACTCCTCTACAGGACAGGTAAAGTATCACCCCCCATCAAAAACCCTGCTAATGCAACAGTGCTATTTTCTATCTTTATTTCTTTAGGCCTGTATGTGTGTGTGTGAGATTCCATTTTTGTATGCTTGAAAAACATATTTTCAGTAAATACCATTCAAACTGAACTACAGCCTCACTGCCTATTTACTGGGAACTCCCGGAAGGGGTGGGACCTTGGTATAGTTGGCAAGAACCCGGTATTTTGCCAATTGCTAACTTTAAATTAAAGCAATTCGGCTAACAACCTAACTGGGGAGACTCAGTACTTGGCTATTTTGAATGAATTCTCCTCCTCCACCACCTGCAGTTAAGGTGATATTTGTGGGTTGTCTCTGCTGTGTAACAGGCTGGGTAATTAAAAGTGGGGAGGGCCCGACTTAGCCACAGCCCAACTTTTGTGGCACCAGGCAGGGGAGGAGAGTCGGCCAGAGGCTGGGGGGAGCAGGGCATAGAGTATGTATGTGTGGGGGGGGGAGAAATTGGGCCTTTCCCCTTCCCCAGAGGCCAATCACAGGGTCCCAGTGTGGCTGGGGCTGGGCTGTCACAGAGGGAAAGGGTTGGCCACTCACTTCCTGCCTCCATCCTTTGTCCGGCCATGGAGTGGTTTGCCCACCCATCCCACCTGATAGAGTGAGCCTTTGGGCAACACCAGTGTGAAAAGTATATAGCAGTTTGGGAGACAATTTGATTGGAATGTTGTTCATCGTTTGCTGTTGTTAGCTAAGTGATATGGTTCGCTGCTATTTTCTATGCTCTTTTTCTAGTCACAACTTCTGACAGTAAGAGCATGGGGCTGGATCCATTCGTGAAAATTGGCCTGCATACCATTTTCATGGATACGGGGGACCCCCTTAAGGGGTCTTGGCATGAGGGTTTAGGGAAGCAAGCCTGCTCCTGGACTTCCAGCGCTTGCTGCCTTCATGAGCAGATGGCAGGGGAGGCCACTGAGAGGCAGTTGTCCGCATGGGCTCCTGTAACCTGCTATCCCACAGTTCTCCACCCAAGCCAGCTGGCTGGGTGTGACGGGGTACATCAACTGGTGCGGGCCAGCCAATGATCTGAATTGGAGGAGGGGCATGCTGGGTCAATGCTTCTTACAGCTGTAACCAATAAAGTTGTGGCCATTTTATTCCACAAATGATCTAAATCTGGTGTGTGTCTGCTTCTGTTATACCAGGTTGTGGATACATGGTGGCAGGACCTCTCCCTCCCTCCCTAAAAGCTGGAGCCGCAACACCCCCCCCCCCGAAAACTAAGCATTTCAGCACTTTCAGGAATATTACAGCTCCAGTAATTGGTGCTGTAAAACTCCCCGTAAAAGTATTGCAGTGTATTCCCAGTTCTGTAGTATTATCACATTTGCAGACATGAACATTAATAAAACTTGGTGCTTGGCCCCAGAATTAAAGATGCATCTTCGTCTCCTTGATTCTCTCTGCCTTAGCCGCTAGTGGTGAGGTTAAGACAAAAGCTTGCAGTCCATTTCTGTGACACAAATTCTTGTTTTGTTTTACGGAGCCCGGTGAAGTTTCCCCCTGCCCAACTGGTTTTCACTTTCCTTTCAAGAATTCCTGTGGGCCCTCTGTCTCACATTTTCTCATATCCAAATCTGTTCAGGTGTTCGGAAAGCTTGTGCACAAGGAAAGTTTGAAAGCTGTTCTGTGTGCTCCCCATCAATTAGTCACAGGAATTAAATGGATGTCTGGCTGAAATTCAGTCATTTTTGTGTATAATGGGAAGGGTAGCGACAGGAGCTTTCATGCATTAGTGGTGTGTGTGTGTGAAGAGGCTTTGTACAGATTCTGTGTATGCCAGCTGGAACTCATTGAGGACATCAGCTGGCCTGGATTTTCCAGTTTCGTTTTGCAAAATGTAACTAACCTCTGTAAGATCTGGAGATGTGAAGCTAAAATATATGCATCATATTCTCCCCAGGAGAGGGAAGGCGGCATGGTATAGCCTGATATTGTCAGATCTTGGAAGCTAAGCAGGGTCCATACTTGGAGGGGAGACAACCAAGGAAGACTCTGCAGAGAAAGCCAATGATGACAACCCACCTCTGCTCCTTGAAAGCCCCTTGCTGGTGTCACCAGGAGTCAGCTGTGACTCGACAGCACTTTACCCATGTATCCTCCCCAGGTAGTTAGTGAAAAACAAACCCTCTCTCAGAGTTCCTGTTTTTCGAGCCAGTGGTGGAAGTCACTGATAGCAATTCTTGTTGGACCTGCTTGCCCTGACACAGCTGCCCAGCTGTAAAACTTCACAAGGTGTGAGAGATGTGTGGTGGAAGATCCCAGTATCTCTAAATGTTATTTAAAAGTAGCCATGTGGGAGCTTGTGAAGGTTGGGGCTCCGGCGTCCAAGTAGGGGTTGAACCCTTTCTTCTGTCTTATTTCCCTGTTTCCTGACCTGTTATTCTCAGTAAGGGAAGGGGGGGGAGACACACCCTAATGTGAGTCAGAGCTCCCACACAGGTAAGGCCAGGAGGGAAGAGGAGGAACTGAGTAAGCTGAGAGAAGAATCTTCAGTAGCCTCGAAGACAAATTTGGATTTGTATCTGCATAATGTCAAGAATAGCCACAAATACCATACAGTGCTATATTTTTTTATAAAGACATGAACCATAAAATATAAACTTGTTCAGTGTGAATGCAGCTGAAATTCCTGCGCTTCATGTTGGAAAGGGGGAAGATGGTATAGAGAAGAGGTGGACAAACTGTGGCTCGGGAGCCACATGCGGCTTTTTCACACACATTGTGTGGCTCCCGGTAGGGCAGCTGGGGAAGCGAAGGGGAGGAATACTTTCAGTCAGTCATACCTTTTATTTGCATTCTAGGGGAGGAATACTTTTACCCCCCTTCCTTTCTTCTCTCCCTCCCTCCCTCCCTTCCCCCTCCCTCCCATCTATTTGCTTTCTTTGTTTCTCTCTCTCTCTTTCTTTCCACCTCTCTCTCTTAGGCTGAGGACATATTGGCAGTCTGCCGTGCCTCCGCGGCATGGCAGACTAAGGCGGGGGGAATTTCCCCCACGGCGTGGCGTTTGCACGCCACCGGAAGGAAGCCGCCCACAGCGTTCAGACTGCGGGCGGCTACCTACGGCGGCGGGTGGATGCCGCGCGGCTCCCCCTGCCCGCGCGCGTTCACACTCGCTCCAGCAGGTGGAACGCACGCCGCAGCAGCCAAGCACCACTTTGAAGTGGTGCTCGGCTGCTGCGGGAGGAGCGCGGCGCCGGATGCAATGCGTCCAGTCCGCCTCCTCAGGGCAGAGCGGCCGAGACTGCCAATCTGTCCTCGGCCTTAGACAAATCAATATCATTAGCAAACAAATAAATATCATTATCAATATCTGTTTTTACCCCTTTTGTTTTTATTTTTGGCAGCCAAATTTAATGTTAATAAAAAGCAAATTTGCATATATATTTTTAAAAAAATAAAACTGTGTGATATTTGTTCCTGTCTTGTGGCTCTCAAACATCTGATGCTTATTCTATGTGGCTCTTACGTTGAGCAAGTTTGGCCACCCCGGTACAGAGCTACTGTACAAGTGGATCCCCAACAATACATCGATTGTAAATTTAGAAGAAGTCTGGCTTTATAACATTTCAGAACCACTGATTAAAAGCATTCAAGTCTAATGGACTGGGTTTGATCAATATCTGCTTTGTTACTGGCTGGTTTCAGCCTTTTACAGTTGACTTATTTTCTATCTGTTTACGGGAAGTCTAGCTCTGCTCATTGCAAGCCATAAGTGCCGTATCATGCTACTGGCACTATATAAATGACGGACAGTGGTGGTTGTAATAATTATTATTATAAAGAACATTGTCTCCTGATAGTCTGCTGGCTTTGTTCTCCATTACATTTATAAGCAGCCCCTCAATGGACTGAGAACTAGTGATTCTAGTGTTAGAGTAAATGGGGGTGTCATATATATTGATAGCTTCCTTTTGCAAATGTTTGTGAATATTGTGGATGTGAAACCATTTTCCTGGTGTAATATTGCGGCTGTGGGAGCGGAGAATTTGGAGAACACTGACCAGAAAAAGACATAAAGCTTATAAGCAATCACAGCAGCTGGCCTGGAAGAATGAAATAAGCCTGATGAGAATCTAATAGAATTCTAGAGGAAAGGGGGGGGTATTATTTTCATCAGTAATGGAAGATTTATTGGTTGGTACTTGAGCTAACAAGAATTAGGTCTCAAAAGGGCAAAATGAAAGGATATGAGAAAGAGCTATAAGGAGATTTGATTGCATAACTCTTAATTCATCAATTGCAATTTATATTATGCCACCTTTGTGTGAGCCAGTTTGGTGTAGTGGTTAAGAGCAGCAGACTCTAATCTGGGGAACTGGGTTTGATTGCCCACTCCTCCACATAAAGCCAGCTGGGTGACCTTAGGTCAGTCACAGCTCTCTCTGAGCTCTCTCAGCCTCACTTATTTCACAGGGTGTCTGTTGTGGGGAGAGGAAGGGAAGGTGATTGTAAGCCTCTTTAAGACACCTTTGGGTAGTGAAGGGCAGGATATAAAACCAACTCTCCTCCTCCTCCTCCTTTGTGCGTTACACACCTCCGTCCCACCAACTGTTTTGTGTCAAAATTTTGGGACCAGTTCTTTGCTCCAGCAGGAAAGGTTCCCAGCATCATGTCATGTTACACAGAACAACTTTGTCATAAAAAAAAAAATTGGACAGCAATTAATGCTCACTTGCAAAGTATTTTCTTTTGTATAAGTCCTTTTAGAAGAAGAACTTCGGGAGATAAAGCAGACGGGCTCTGGGAAATGAACAGTCACACAGAAGAATTCTCTTCCTGCCTTGTTCTATTCCAGGACCCTTCCTGGAGGAGTCTGAAGGTCTAGCTACATGTTAAGTTTTCCTTATGTTCTCCCCACATCTTCCCCCGGGCTCTCTCAATCAGTTGTGTACTGCAAGTTCCATGCTTGGAACCCAGTTCTTTGATGTGTGGGGCCCAATTCAGATCAGAACCATTCCATGTGGGGAGAAGGAGAGTAAGTCTTCTCTCCGCACATTGTTTCTCAAACATGAAATGTCGCTAGGGAGCTACTATTTGCCCCATAGGAAAACTTAGATGTACCGCATCATCATACTAATATATATTATAGTCTGCCAGAGATTTGACATGTTTCTACTTTCTGTTTCTGAACACTGGGACACAGAGAAGGGTTATTTATTTATTTTTTTAAATAGAATTTTTATTGCATTTTTTTTAACAGTATAAACAAATACAACCACCAAACACTAGATTTCCTTAAATTCACCAAGCACCAAAATTATTCCAACCACATAAAGAATTTGGACCATACATTAACAGGGTCCATTCTGTTATCCATGTTCAATAAGTAACACATCCTATCCAATTCAGCCCATTCCAATAACTTATTAACTATGTCTTCCCTTTTTGGTAAAAATTATGTTTTCCAAACTTTTGCCCGTAATATACACGCCGCTGTTAATACGTACACCACAAGTTTTATATCAGCTGTCATCATATTATCCATTGTCATGTTCAATAAATAAATCTCTGGTTTCAGGTCTATCTCATATTCCATTATCTCGAAAATCATTTCCTTAACCGTTTCCCAAAATTTTTGTACTACTTTGCAAGACCACCATATATGATAAAGTGTTCCACTGTTTTTCCCACAAACCTAACATAAATTAAAAACATTTTTAAAACATTTGCTCAGTTTGTCCGGTGACCAATACCATCTGTAGAAGAGCTTATAAATATTCTCCTTATAATTTACTGTCTTTAGAAATTTGGTAGATTTCCAGATTTTTGACCATCTATCTATTTGTATATTATATCCAAAATCCTGCATCCATTTTATCATCATGGGTTTAATTTCCTCTTCTTGCATTTCATATTTTAACATCACCTCATATAATTTTTTAATTAATTTAAGGTCACTTTTTAGCCAAATTCTATCCAACAAATTAGTGCTTTTGCAAAAACCAACCTTTTTATCCTCATTGCACCTTGCTCTGAGTTGCATCATCTCAAACCAAGTTAAATTCACTCCAGTTTCATCTCTTATTTGATCCTCTGTTTTGATTTCATCTTTCTGTCCAGTAAGACTTCGTAGCTCAGTGATTTAAGCAGATTTAATAAAGAGGGCTTTATGAATGCCTCCAGGGGGGACACCCATTTTGGTATATTCACATAAAACTTACCTTTGACGTCTATCCAGGTTTTCATCAAAGCCGCCCTGAGAGAATGTACTGAAAAGTTTGTATGTACTTTCTGCTTGTTGTACCAAACATACGCGTGCCCGAAGATCATGGCCTTCCAAAGCCAGAACTCTAAGATTTTCTAATTTAACCCACTCCTTAATCCATACTAAGGTTGCCGCCTTTGCATAAATCTCCCAGCATGGTAAGCCAATTCCTCCCCTTTCTTTGCTATCTTGGAGTATTTCCTTTTTCACCCTAGGTTTCCCCGGGTGCCAAATAAATTGACTCACTAACTTATTAAGTTCCTTATAAAAGCTAGCTTAGAGAAGGGTTATTGAGCACCTGCTTGGCTGTCATAGTTGGATGGTAGATTGCCTTAGGCTCATGTGGGAGAAGGGCTGTGGCTCAGTGGAAGAATGTCTGTCCAGCCTTCAGAATGAGCCAGGTTCAGTCCCCAGTATCTCCAACCAAAATGATCACTTGAAAGACCTCTGTCTGTGACTTTGTAGAGACGTACCCAGTCACAGGAGACAATGGTGGCTTTCACATGTTTTAAGTATTGAGCAGGAGAATCCAAACAAACAGGCTTTTATTCAGTGACATTGTTCAGCTCAAAAGAACAGCTCTATGAGAGCAGCACTTTCATTTATACTGTTCCAACACATAACTTTCAACAGTGTAACTATATACAAGCAATACTATTGGACCCAAGCAGGGCTCAGCAACTGGGTATCTAGATTGGCTTCAGGACCAATGGGAGTCTTTATTAATCAGCCAATAGGAATTGGAGCTTTAGGATACCAGAGCCCTTTCCAAGCTATTACTGCTTCATATTCTAAACGCAAACACAACAACATGGGAAAGATATTTTGTGGATTCCTCGTTGCTGGTGCAGCTGCAGATAAAGTGCAGCAGCAATGGGGCTTCCATATGGCAGTTTTCCTGCTGTTTCCATACATGAACCTCCAGAAGTGGCCACCACTAGCCTCCCCTGGGCCATCAGGTCTTTTGCAATTTTTTTAAAAAAACATTTAGCACTAGAGTATCATTGTACTGATATACCAACTATATGTGTAGTGGGTTTTCTGAATTCCCAGATTTCATTTTTTCAAAAGTAAGCCTCTAGCCTGTTACCATGCGAAGATATGCCTTTCCCCTTATATCTGGGCAAGGGAAGAGGATAAAGACTTACTTTTTAAAAATGAAAGCTGAGGATTCAAAAACCCACCACACCTATTGTTACACTGGTATATCAATGTAATAATACTGTAGTGCTGATTTTTAAAAATAAAAGCCCTCTGGTTGCAGGGAGGAATGGCTGACACAGGGTCAAGGAAAATGGCTGTCATGTGGGCCAGAAAATTTGAATTTTCCCATCCCCACAGCAGCCATCTAGGTATTACTGCGCTTTTTCCCACAAACTCCTGAGCAAAGCAGGTTTGCGAAAGACCAGAGAAAAGACAAGGAAACACTTGGAGGTGCGTGAACACACCATGATGCTGTGGGGAAGCTGGAAGAAAACTCTTTGCCCAAAGCATTGAACTGGGAGTAGATAATCCATGTGGAAAACCCCAATATTGACTTTGATGGACCAGAGTCATGACTCAGTATAAAGCAACTTCATGTGTTCAGTGATTTGCAGATTTGCTGTACATAAGCATTCATGTGGACGTATCATCTGCCATAAAAAAATCTTGACCTTTGAAGTGGAAAATGATCAAAGACCAACACGCTGCACTATTAAGTAATGTAGAATAATAATTAAACTCTGAATGGCACATTCCTAAGTCTTGTATTAGTGCTTGGTGTTATCATTGTCAGTCCTTGTTGGTGTCATAATTTTTAATCTGTCTCCCTTACAGTTACGTATCCAAAGATACATACAGAAACACAGAAGGGGAAAAAAAGAATTTGGGGTTCTGGGGCTATTTTAGACATCAGCCCAAGCCATTCACGAATGTTCAGCAAATAGAGACCGACAGTATTCGCAAGCCATATTTAAAGCTCCTTAAGAGCTTAGACTGATAGAAGCAACCTAAACCACTTTAGATGCTTCAATCAGCTTAAGGGCTTGAAGAGTTTTCCAGTTGTTGAAGAAGAGTGCACTGTCGGAAAGAAGTATCTAGGGGAACTCAAAAGAACCTTCAGTTGGGGGAGAAGGTTTAAGAATGGTGGGGGATGGGGTAGAGCTACACTGTAAAATGGACATGTTTGAAGGGATAGCAAATGTGAAAATTAAGATAAGCAACTCATGTCTCAGGTGCCATTAACAAGACATAAAACTTGGGTAGGGATATCTACCTGTTGGGCCATATGCCTACTTCACTATTCTCAGAATAAACCCTACTGAAGCTGTATCTGAGGAAGTCATGTCCTATTTGAGTTGGCCATGTCTCCTTTTGAGCACAGAGTGCGTTAATGAGATATTTTGTATTCATCCTCACAAGCCCCATGTTCCATAAATGATGGAACCAAAAATGAGAAGCAGCAGCTAGTGAGGAAAGAAAAAAATGTCTCAGATCTTGCATATTCAATAAAATGCATCTGTTTCATTGCATTTGCATCAGGAGAGGTGTGTTGTGTGGTCTCTTCTACTTCTCTTCTACTTCCTTGGTGGTAGAGGAAAGTGCCATCAAGTCACAACTGACCTCTGATGACCCCAGAGGATTTTCAATGCAAGAGACAAACAGGGAAGTTTTGCCGTTGCCTGCCTCTGCATAGCAACCCTGAAATTCCTTGGTGGTCTCCCATCCAAGTTCTTATCCAGATGCTAGGATGACGCTCTAACCATCGGAACACACTGGCTACTTGACCTTCCTTTGAAAGTTCTATTTTTTGTTTCCATTTGTTTTCAGAATGCTATTGCAGCTTCTCCCCTCTCTATTAAGAATGAACACAATTAATTTCTGAAAAAGCCATCTTGACGGGATTGTGTATATAGTCTGCTGAGGTTCTTTTTGGGTAGTGCACAGACACATGTTCATTAGCTTTGTTTGGTTTGGTTAACCAAAAGTTATTCCTCCCTTGTTTTCCCTTCCAGTCTGATCTTTCCTCTTTTGAAACTTGGATTGTACTATTCCTTGGGGCAGGGGCCTATCTTTTTTTTGCTGGCATTTGTCTGTAAAGCACAGGTATATTGATGGTGAGACATAATAACACTCACCCCATGTCTCAACTCAACTTTTACTGATACAGTCATTGACCAGCATAAATCGTATGATACTTCATATAACATCTGGAAAATTTCATCAACAATATATACATAGCAATATTTAAATCAGTAAAGTGATTAAAATTCTAATTTTCATGCACTTTGTAATATCTCTTGGCATATTTTACACGCAACTGGAAAAAAATTCGCACTGGGGGCTGTGACTATTGGGTTGGCGTCCATATGAAGCGTTTTGCTAAGCTCTGTGTCAGAGCGACCAGGAAATTTCTTAAGAACGGGGGAAATAATCTTTATACGGATTTCCTGATAAAAACGACAATGTAATAACACATGTTTGATTGTTTCAACCTCACCATCCCCGCAAGGACAAACCCCTCTTATGCATGGGAGTCTTTCTAAACCACCCTTCTACCACTGCAGAGGGCAATGCTCGCCATCTGGCTAGAGAAAATGCCCCATGTCAACTAACCTAATGGTGGAGATATTGAGCATTCCGCTGAGACCCTGTCAAGTGATAGAGAGCCATACAAAAATCAGTAAGCTAACTACCTTTGCATGCCCCAGCCAGATGAAGATAGTTAAATGCTCCCCTGCTTGTCTGGCCGCTAAGAAAGTCTATGACTAACTACTAATAAAAAGAAGGAAATTACCATTTCAAATGTCTTGGATGAAAGCAATAGCTCTGGTGTTCCGTGACAGTTATATATTCATTTAGTGGCTGGCACAGCAATAATTTAAAGCTGTTTCATCTTTAGGCTCCGCTGTGTAATTCATTTTGATCTCCCCATATTCATCAAAGCTTTGTTTTTGTTTATGTTGTTATCATGAGAGAAGAAGAGAAAAGTAGGAGAGACAAGATTTGGTTCTCCCCACCCTGCTTGACAGCATTTCTATCCATATGCTTGTTAACAGCAAGATGTTGTTTTGCTCTAATTGTATGTGATTAATGAACAATCGTTAGAAAGATGTCTTCATTGCAAAATTATTTATAGGGTTTTTTTTTTTTTACATTTTCCTTTCATGTTTAATTCATTAATATCTGTAGGAATCATGCGGTAGTGGAAATGTTTAAAGGGGAAGGCGTGTTACGTATCTCTTTTGCACAATTATAGCATATTCTCCTCTTGTTCATTATGTACTACTTACGATGCCCTGGATATTGTAAATGCAAGCATGACCAGTTCAGCCTCAATTTAAGATGTTAAGAGACTGGCAAAAATCCACAGTTACTATTTGTCTAGAGCTATAAAAGCCAAGCAGAAAGTTCTTTGATTTGTTTATTTAAATATTTTTATTGCACCCATCCATCTGGTGATGGATCCGTGGGCAGTGTACTGGAAACTTAAAACACAATATAATATAAAAACAAAGCAACAAACTAATGCAAAAAAAAAGCCAGCAGATAAGAAGCAATTTACCATAAATTCAGGTAAAAGCTGTTGGCAGCACTTCATTCTCTTGTTTAAAAAAAAAATGAAAAAGGAGAGTTTTAAGTTTGTGTTGGATGGGGTTCATTTTTTATCTAATATATTTTTGTTCCACTTTTCTCCCCGATGTGGACCTTCTTTGGCTCACAAAAACACACTTTTAAACAAATTTATATAAAGCAATATACAAAACCACCACCACCAACAACAAAAACAGAATGTTTTTGGCAGCCCTACTATCAGCGTTTATGGAATTAGTCCCTTTAGACCCTTGGCTGAGTCAATAACCAGTCCAAATTGTGAATGACATCGGTTTTATTAGGGGAAAATAACAATTTAGATATTTACACTCAAATCAAGGATTGCAAGCATACAAGAAGAAATAAAAGAAGTTAGCTGATGGATAGAGAGGGTGTGGGATTGGGGTAATACTATACCTATCCTGTAGAGGTGATGAGGTCCAGAGGTTGTAGGGAAGAGGTATGTGGACCCGACCTAGGGTTGCCAGCCTCTAGGCGGGGTCTGGGGATCTCCCGCTTTTACAGCTGATCCCCAGCTGACAGAGATCAGCTCCCCTGGAGAAAATGGCTGCCTTGAAGGGTGGACTCTATGGCATTGTACCAGGCTGAGGCCCCTCCCATCCCCAAACTCCACCCTCTCCTGGCTCCACCCCCAAAGTCTCCAAGTATTTTCAAAACCAGACCTAGCAACCCGAATCCAACCAGTGAGACTGGGCCGGGCCGGGGGGGGGCGTTAATTATGATCAGGTGTGATGGCTTTGTGTGTGTCCGGCTCAATCACACCATGCCTGTGGGGGACTGGGTATATTTATACCCCAAAACATATCCTGAGGGTCTGCTGAGGTCTGGTGGCTAATTTCACAATAGGTTTATGGGATTCCCATTATAAAACAATAGCATGATCTGGTGTTTCCCTGGTGCCAGACAATGGAGGTAAATTTCTTAATGTGTGACAGGATGAAGCTAAATGGGCAACCATTCACTAGACATGAATTTATTTATTTTTTTATTTTTATTTATTACATTTATACACTGCCCTCCCAGCCGTGGCTGGCTCAGGGTGGCTTACAGGAGGATAAAAACAACAATGAATAGTATAATGGTCATAAAACCATCTAGCATTAAAAGGGGCTAATGATAAAGGTGCTAACAATAAAAATAAAACATTACATTTAACATTACATTTACGATGGCGGTCAGTTAGTGTTTACCTTGATGGGTCTGGCACAGGTGTAAGAATGCAGATATTTTAGACAAAGATATGGAGACAGGAATGAGAGGATTATCCAGCAGGTACATACAGGTGGGACAGGATTTGGGGCAGGAAACATGCAACATACTTCATTTATGACAAAGATACAGACTGGCGACTCTTTGTCTCTGCCTGCCTGTACATTTGACAGACAAAAGATTGGCCATTTGGTCCAGAGGAGATGCTTGAGGCAAGAGCAGAAATTTGTCCATTCTAGTCCTTATGGAATGAGCTGATAGGAGGAGGTTGGGAGGGGGATTACTTGCATAGAGGATGTTTGACAGTGCAGCCAGCCCTGTGGTCATCCTTTGGCCTATGTTTAAGCCAAAATGATCTTATCTTAGTCTCCCAGCAAAAACCACTATTTAAGCCAATCCTGGCTTCATGAGGGCACTGTTTGTGTAGGTTCAGAGGTTGTTTTGGGGTGCCTCTCTCTTGGGAAAGGCAGGGGCCACCAGTCACACATAGGAGCATTGTCTATAAGAGCTAGGAAGTTTAATAGAGAGTTGTCAAACCTCTGAATGAGAACTTTATTTTATTTGTATCCCACCTTTCTCCCCAATGGGACCCCAAGTGGCTTACAGCGTTCTCCTCTCCTCCATTTTATCCTCACAACAACCCTGTGAGGTAGTTCAGGCTGAGAGAATATGACTGCCCCAAGGTCACCCAGTGAGCCGTCACGTCCCGAGTGGGGACTGGAACCCAGGTCTCCCAGATATTAGTCCAACACTCATAGCGACTGCACCACTCTGGCTTTGACTGTGAGAGAGAAACAAAAATCATATAATACCTTTTATTGAGGCCAGTCAAAATTTCACAGAACATTGTGCAAGCTTTTGAGTTCTGTAGAACCTTGAGTCCAAGTGAGAAAAGGGGACTATGAATAACGTAAAATGAATAAGTAAAGGTAAAGGCTTCCCTTGCTCGAAAGCCAGTTGAATCCGACTCTAGGGGGCGGTACTCATCTCCGCTTCCAAGCTGAAGAGCCAGCGCTGTCCAAAGATGTTTCCATGGTCCTGTGGCCGGCATGACTAGATGCTGAGATGCATGGAACACTAATAAATATTTGATAAATATTATTTAAAAAATGAAGTGAGAAAAATCCAAATTTCCCAAATCCATATCTTAAGACTGTGATATGCCAACCTATGATGTTGGGTACTGTCAGACTCTTAGGGTCATTTTACACCTCCCCTCTAAAGTAGTTTGACTGCTGTCTTTTCCTGTGCTGATTTCACAGTGGTGTGAAATTTCACTCCAGGGGGTCTAAGTGCACTAATCAACAGCAATTGTTTAAAGCAGAATAAAGCCGGTTGAATACTAGCTTGACCACAGGAGGGCAATTAGTAGATGTGGACATTTCAGTAGCAGCACGGTTTCACACCGCACAGAGGTGTGGGCAGGTTTTTTTGGAATTAGAATGATTCCAGCAGGAAAGTCAGATGTAAAAACAGCCTTAATTTGATTGCTGCAAGTATTGGATTACAGCACTTGATTTCTGGGAAGACGGAACAAATGGTGAAAGGTCCTCTCATTGGAGAGGGGAGAAAAACAGAGTCCAGCAAGGCCCACGTGTCACCCCAAACCCATGCGGCTGAGACCAGATGGAATCACTTGGCGGCCTTTATATTAACAATGGCTGAGAAGTCTGCTGCTTAAATTATTCATAAAGTGTACAATGCTTCCATTGCTGTCTTCAGAAAGCAAGAAAAAATATTTTTAATAAGTAAAATCATAGCGTTTCCTGCACCCCACTAATATTTTGACTATTCTTGCATTTCAGAACATTTCAGGATCTTTCCAAACAGATGGATGTGTCTTATGGTACTGTCAGAGATTCCGCAGTGTACGAGTACTTCAAAGCCAAAGGGACAAATTCTTTAGAGCAAGACAGCACCTTTGCCGAACTGTGGAAGACGATCAGTAAGAATAATGGAGCCGATAACTGTGTAGCAAACCCTTCCGAAGGCATCAGGAAGGTAAGAAAAGGCACACGCTTAGCTGCCTTTAGAAAGTCTGTATTTAATATTTCCATTTGGAATGGAACAAATTGATGCACTGTTTTGCACTGACAATAACTAGCTAGATTTTTAACATTCTGAATCACAGCTATGTGTAGCGCCAGCCCGATTCAATAAGAAAGCTGGAAATCGAATGTGAAAAGGACTGGCCTTGTCTTTTTTTAAAAAGGGCAAAACTAAAGTCGAAGCTTAGGAGACAATCAAAATCATGTTGCCCTTGATGAACTCACAGTTGGAACCCAGATTTCCAGTTGTGAATGGCTATCATTCTAGTCCATTACAACTTTCGGCATTCTTCTGGTACGTTTTGGGAAGGCCTGAACCCTACTGTTTTCTTTCATCTAATTGAGATATTCACTCCCTGTTCTTCACTGTGCTGAGTCGGTTAGTAAGCCAGCGGTTTGCATTCACCTCTTCTATACATGTTCATTTGAAACTTCGTATCTCACTAAGCATGCCTAACAAATGCAGTATTTTTTTTAAAAAAAAAACCAAAATAAATAAATAAATACAGCAATGTCCACACCGAGAACAGCAAATCAACAGCAATTTCGGGAAGGCAGCCATGTTTGCAGTACAACAGCTAGATTTGAGTCTGGTAACACCTTAGAGACCAGACCAACAAGAGTTTCAGGGTATAAGCTGTGAGAGTCAAAGCTCCTAAAAATCTTGGTCTCTAAGGTGCTACTTGACTCGAAACAAGTAGCAGAATCAAATAGAAGTCTGCCATCCCATTCCAGGCCCTCAGTCATCCTCGTTGCTCTCCTCGGTATGTGCCTCATTCTGTCCACATCCTTTTTTGAAGTAAGGCCTCCAGAACTGCACATAATACTCCAGATGTGGCCTGACCAATGCAGTGTACAGCAGGGACTATGACATCTTGTGATTTGGATGTTATGCCTCTGTTGATACAGTCCAATATTGCATTAGCCTTTTTTGTCGTCACATCGTACTAACTGCTCATATTTAACTTTTGGTAGACCATTACCCCAAGATCTTGTTCACACACACTGCTACCCAGAAGTGCATCCCCCATCCAGCGTAGGCGTAGAGTACGGAGGGGCTCGAGGGCTTGAGCCACGCCTGCCGCCATGCCTCCCTGGGTCCTTCCGAGGCCCGGCTGCTGCTGCTGGAGAGGGAGAGGGAAGGGGGGGGAAGAGAGAGGCACCGGCAGCAGCGGCTGGCGGGCCTCGGAAGGGCCCGGGGAGGCGGGGCGGTTTCGGGGGGGAAGAACATTGCTCCAGCCACTGGAGGAGCCTCCGCCCCTCGGGATTTCCAAAAATCTATGCCCCTGCCATCCAGTATGCGTGTTCCTCATTTTTGTTATCCAGATGTAGAACTCTGCACTTACCCTTGTTAAATTGCATCTTGTTCACATCTGCCCACTTTTCCAGCGTGTTCAGGTCTTGTCGAATTCTATCTCTATATTCTGGAATGTTCGCTGCTGCTCCCAGGTTGGTGTCATCTGCAAATTTAATGAGTAGCCCCTCCATACCTTCATCCAGATAATTTGTAAAAATATTGAAAAGTATGGGGCCCAGAACCGAGCCCTGTGGCACCCCACTGGACACCTCCCTCCATTCAGATGAGACGCCATTGACAACTACTCTCTGAGTGCGGTTCTCCAACCAGTTCCCTGTCCACCTAACAAGGGCCACTTCCACACTGGAATTTTTGTCATTCTTTTGTCCCTATTGCTCTTTCCCCACCTCTTTTTCCACACATGTTTTGCTCCCTCTGGGACAACTAGAGACAGCAAAACACATTGGAGGGAAAAAAAACCCTGAAGGAATAGGGACAAATGACTGACAAAAATGACAATGCAGAAGTGGCCTATTTAGTTTACACATCAGAACATCATGGGGAACCCTGTCAAAAGCTTTACTAAAATCCAGCAAGTAAACAACATCAACAGCATTCCCACACTCCACTAAGCTTGTCACTAAATCAGAGAAGGAAATGAGGTTGGTCTGGCAGGACCTGTTGGGGACAAATCTGTTCTGACTTCCCTGGATCACCAAGTTGTCCTTTAGATGCCAGCAGATTGATCCCTTTAAAATCTGCTCCAGTAACTTCCCTGGAACAGAGGTCAGACCAAATGGCCTGTAGTTTCCTGGCTTATCCCTTCTCCCTTTTTTGAAAATTGGGATAACACCTGCCCTCCTCCAGTCTTGTGGCACATCTCCCATCCTCCAAGAGGTCTGGAAGATGGTGGACAAAGTCTCTACGAGCTCTCTAGAAAGTTCTTTGAGCCCTCTTGGATGCATACCATCTGGCCTGGGGGAATTTGTACTCATTCAACGCAGCCAGGTGCTTCTGAACTACCTCTTTGTGCATATCAACCAGCAGCCCAGATGCTGTGACTTGCCTACTACCATCTCTAGAAGAGCCTGTTCTCTTCTTCAGGGAAAAAACTGAAGCAAAATAGCCATTAAGCCTTTCTGCTTTCTCTCTGTCCTCTGTTTCTCGATGGAGTTTCTCCATTTTCAACCCAACCGTGGACCCATCACCTCTTTTATCTTGTGTTTGCTCCTCACATATCTGAAGATTTTCTTGTTGGAGCAAGCCTTCCTGGCCAGCTGTAGCTCACTGGGAGCTTTGGCCTCTCTGATGGCCAACCAACAGTACCTAGCAACCTGTAGATACTCTTCTTTAGAGGTATGTCTTTCCCTCCATTTCTTGAACATTTCCTTTTTCTCCCTCAACACTTCACATAGTTCTCTGTTCATCCACATTGGCTTCTTGGATCCCCTAATATGTTTCCTTCTTCTTAGAATAGTGACAGCTTGAGCTTGCAAAAGCTTTTGTTTTAGGAGAGCCCACCCTTCACTTGCTCCTTTCCCTTCCAGCAGTCTTACCCGTGGAATAATTCTCATCATACCTCTGAGTTTATTAAAGTCTGTCTTACTGAAATCTAACATACATGTGTGGTTACGAACTTCCTTGGTCTCCCACAGCAAAAAAGGATTCTAGCAGGACATGGTCATTTCCCCCTAAGGTCCCCACCACCTTTACCCCATCTACCATCTCTTAACTGTTGGTCAATATTAAGTCGAGTATGGCTGAGCCCCTCATAGCTTCCTCCACCATTTGTTGAAGGAAGCTGTCATCCAGACAGGTCAGGAAGTTGTGTGACTGTGATGCTTTTCAGAGTTTGTCTCCCAGCACACATCAAGGAAGTTGGAATCACCCATAACTACCAGGTCATATTGTTTGGATACCCTGTCAAGCTGGTTCAAGGAGGGCAGCATCCACCTCTTCATCCTGGTCAGGAGGTCTGAAGCAGACTCCAACCACAACACTGTTTGTCTTTCCTTCCCTGATCCTCACCCAGACCCCTTCCACTGGGCTGTCGCTGTCCTCCTGCAGTATTTTCTGACAAACAAACCCTCTCTTCAAATACAGCGCCACTCCGCCTCCTCTTCAACCCTTTTGGTTTTTCTTGAACAACTCGTATCCATCCACTACTACATTTCAGTCATGTGAATCATCTCACCAAGTCTCTGTAATGCCTACTAAATCATATCCCTCTCTCTAAATTAGAAGCTCCAGCTCTTCCTTCTTAGTACCCAGGCTTTGGGCAGTGATACGTAGACACTGGAAGTCCCGCAGCTTTGGCTCCATTAGTCCCAGCTCTCCCAGTTGGGCCTCTGTTGTTTGCTCTCCTTCATTTAAATCCCTATGCTGGCCATCTCCTTCCCCTTAAAAAACTGTGTTTTTTTTTAAGACTGGGACAGGGTAGCTGGGGAAGGAAGTGTTTAACCTTTCCTTCCATTGCGTCTTCGGTGCTTTAGAACACCTCTGTTCAGAAACTGTTGTGAATTCCATGGTAGCAGGGGAGGAAAGCTAGGCTTGTACCTGTTTCCTCCCTCACCCACCAAGTTAATTATAATTTTGGAATTGATTCAAATCACTGAAGGGATAAGCGCAGAAAAAATTATGCATCCCCTTCCCAAGTGACCTTTTCTGATCTTTTGACATGGGCCCGCTCACTGGCTTTTTTGTAAAGGCCCAAGAGTGTTCTGAATCACAGATAGCTCTTGTCTTGTTTGACCCTCAATATAAACAGAGTATGGAGGATACATCAAAGGTCAGTGAGGATGTTTTCCCAAACAATAACAAAAGTCCCATCCATACTATGGAATTTTTCTTTCCCTCTGTTTATCTGATGACCTGAAGTTTGAATAGATGCCTAGAAATAATGTTTTCCTTCCTACCTTCTTGGTATTGAATCTCTAAAGTTGCAGGCTCTGTGAGTGACAATCCCACAGAAATCAGTGATGCATAGAATTACAGTCTAATGCTTCAGTTTTGTACCCATAATCTCAGAGGCCTGATTGTCACATTCATTTTTGATGCAGGAAAGTCACTTCAATATGACTTTCACCCATCATTTCCATGTGATCGTTGCTCTTGAGTGTGCCCCCAACATGCTGAGATCAGAGATTTGCCGCATCTTTTGGACAACTGTTGAAAGCGAACCCTCTGCAGGAGGTGGCTAATCAGAATTCCTCTCCCTGTGTGAAGCTGTATTCAAAGAAATGTTTTCTGTGTGAACGTCGTTGCAGGGGAAATGCATATTGTGTGGAATTTACCATATCAGACATGAATGTGAGAGCTGAACAGTAGACTCCACAATACTATGCAAGTGTAGACTAGGAATGGGTGCGAACCAATTTACGAACTGAAGTTTATCACAAACCGGGCCTGGTTCATGGTTCATGAACCTCAGTTCGTACAATTGCTTCTCCTCAAACCGCCCACAAAGCAGTTTGGTTTTCATCAAGGTTCGTGGGAGCAGTTTGTGGGCCAGACATGCTGGCAAGCAAGGCAACGGGAACACTTTAAAGCTGCTCTGGCATGGCTCGCTAGTGCGCTCAGAAGACATTTAAATGCCATCTGAGTTGACTTGGGCAAGTTGTGCCACATTCCCTTTAAATGGCTTTTGCAAGCTGTGCCACATCACGACGCTCACTAATCCCACGAACACAAACCAGTTTGCAAACCAGGGGGAAGTCCATCCCAGTTCATGGTTCCTGAGACCCCACAAACTATGAACCTTCATGAACCTCCAATTTCCTGGTTCATGCCTATCACAACCCATGAAGAAATGTTTGCAGTCTGTGTCCTGGCACATATTCATATATGTATCCCAGTGCATATCCATATTACATTGGAATACATACTTGCTTGCCCATTTGATCGCAGCGTAAGTGGACAGTATCCCCAATTACTTCTTAGCCTCCCCTCCTTCTGTTTCCTGCTTGCTAGGTATATATACAGGATATTCTCTCTCCTGAGACAGCAAGGAATGGAAACACAAGAATAAAACCTTGAACATTTATCTTTCTGCTTCTTCATTCTTAAATGCAAAGCAGAGAAACTTTAGCAGCTTCCTACTACTCTGTAGTGTCTGGACTTCTTAGCCCAGAGCAAGAAAATCTCCTAAGGAATATTTGTTGGTCAGCGAAGGGACCTGAGCCTTATTTGCTGATGTGGCTATTAAAATTGTTCAGGTAGTTCTGCGATGTGTAGAAAGTTGGAATCGGATACATCGTGCTTGCAGACATACTGCAAACTTTTGACAGGAACACAGTCACCAGGCAAAGTTATCCTGCTCAGCTGCTGCAATCAGACAGAAGGTAGGCTTCTGACTGGATTGCCTCAGTGGTCGTTGTCAGAATTCGTGTTGAGCAGCTTTGAGCGTCTGCAGTTGCAGCTTATTCTACAGTGCCAAATTGCTGTATCTTACAGTTCCCAGTTATTAACCTTTGAACTGCTTTTGGTTGCGATCATTAATGTTTTTTTTTAATTGTTGCTCTTACACTATCTCTACTTTTGTGCATGGTGTAGCATGGTGTAATGATGTTAATCCACCCAAAATGGGGGAGGAAATATGGAGGTGTGCTTAAATGGACATCAGTAAATAGAGGGGTAAGCGGATTAATGATCTTAAGAAATGGACATTGAATGAACACAGAGATATTTGGCTAGTCAGTCTCAATTCAAATGGTAGCCATGGAAAGAGAAGGTGGGTGTTGCGTGAAAGCACCGTGATCAGTGCTAGTGCTTTTCTTTTGGTTTGCTTTCTCCAAGGAAGTATATCTTTGTATTTTTTTAACTGATTAACATTAGTATGCCATAACATCACGACTATCATCTAACACTAGAAATAGTGTAATGGTATAATACCACTATTTTAAAAAGTGGTGACCACAGTAAGGTTGCGATCACACGCACAATTCGTCCTGACATAGGCACAAATGCTGGGCAGATTACAGGAGCATGGTCAGATGGCAACATCTGGGAAGTGCCCTGCAGCTGTTAGCAACCCGTTTTGCTCCACTGCACAAGCGAAGTAAAAAAACACCTTGGAAAGTCCTATAGCAAACGGGTTGCTATGGGCCACAGACTCTGTATCTGATCACCCCAGCGCGCTCCCATGGCGTCGGGATAGTCTGATCAGGCTATCCCGACTCCGTGCCATTGTTTTTTCCCACCATTGTTTTTTCCCCCTGTCACAGTATGTGCATCAGTGGAAACCCCCCCCCCCCCCCCCAACACACACATTTCATAGGGAGACCTCAGTGCGGAGGTGCGATTCATCGATTCTTCATGTAAGCGCATTGGGAACAAACAGTAAAAAAAACCCTGACTCACCCATGGTTGCATCTGGTCATGCAGTTGCGGGCTGTGCCCATATCTACAAAAATCTGTGTGATCACACACTGCAGATCAACTTATGCTGGAGGAAATAGCCTCCCCCCCCCCCCTTATCTCGCACGAGTGACCTGAATGTTGTTCAGATGGAAGCTGGCAACCAGTGCTGTATTTTCCAACAAAGCGGTGTAATTGCACGATGAAACCAACACATTCAAATTGGTTTGGATGCATCTCAACAACTTACTGAACTATTGCTTCCCTCCTTGCACCCATTCACCAGAATGGAAGCTGAACTGGCAAGTGCTAGAGCAATTCTGCTCACAACACACTTGGATTGACTGAAAAACAAATAGGGCATTTGCAGTCCCCTGCACTTTAACACGGAGCAAGCTTATGCAGAGCTGGTAGGGAAAGTTGAGTGGTAGGAGGCCCAACCCATCTCTGATGGGGTAGGGGAGAGATAGGGTTCCCAAGTCGCCCGGCGGGGCGGGGAAACCCCCACTCCAGCAGCACGCTCCCCACCGGCCTGGATTGGGCCGCTGGGGGGAAACCCACCCCCAAATTGCCGGGCTGTGGCGATCGCACCAGGCACGTTTTGAGGGGGACGCTCTGTAATTCATTTTCCCTTGAATTTCAGAGGTCCCGCCCTAACGTGCCCAACACAATGATGTCACTTCCAGGTGACATCATTGCGCCGCACACGCTTCGTGCGCATGGCAGAAGACTCCCAGGTGGGCAAGGAGTCCCTCCGGCATCACGTAAGGTAGGACTTGGCAACCCTAGGGAGAGAGTAGATTTGTGGCGACAGCTAAGAACACATCTGTAAGGACACTTAAAAAAGTGATGCATGCAAAAAATATCGCAACTCTGACAAGAGGTATGCTAAAGATGTGACTTCTGCATGTAGTGCCACAGACTCTGTCTTCTGTTCTTAACAAGGGTTTATACAGTTTCTTACTCTCGTGGAGAAGCATTGTAGCAGTCCCATCTTACTTCTTTTTTTCCTAGAGATAGTTGGATAAAAAACTCAGAATATTTTATTCCTGGCCAAGCTTATTAGCACACATTTATATACTTAGAAAGATTTTGATGGGTGAGCAGCAAGGCATTTGACATGTCCCAAATGTACTGCCATTTTTTCCCCACGAATACTGTGATTTCAGCTGTGTTTGAACAGCTGTATCCACCCAACCTTGGCTCTTTCAAAATATTAACACACCTAAGGCACTGTTTCAGACTCGTCCATCTCACTCCATAATATTCTAATGCTCCTCTGTGTTCTAGTGGTCACTATCATATAAGAGCAACTTTTTGTTATACCAGGAACTTTGGGTTGAGACTGGGATGTACATGCTTAAGCCTAGGAGGGCCACATGCAGCAAAATTGGGATCTGGACTTTTAAAAAATGGAGTATGTGTCAGAGCCCATGTTAGAGTCTAGCCACATTTCCGTAACCAGTAGCTTCCGGGACCACACGAATGCTCACAATGAATGACGTTAGGAGCTATCCATTGATTTTGTGTCACAGTATTTCTCAGATAACTTATTTCTGGAATATCTCATGCTTCACTTTGTAATGTATCTTTAGGGTAGTCTAAAATTCACTTCTTCATGCCCCTGCCATGGTTCACTACACCCCCAAGTAGCCTGCACATCAACTAGGGATAATGTTTTCTTTGCTTCCCCCCCCCCCCCCCCGACATACATTTATATTTTTGTCATTTATTCCAATTCTCCATTTTTCATGCTTGCTTTTTGTAGAATCGTTTCTGTAGATTCATTTCTATAGCTTTTATATGCAGATTATGTAGTATTTATCTACACAGTGTGTGGCATTTATATCTATAATGTACAGTGCAGATTTACTGATGCACAAATAATGTTGATAAAACCATATGTCTTATGGTGGAAATGCAGGGCAAAGAGTCAGAGGAAAAAAGAATTTCATATACATGAACAGCAAAACTGAAAGAAGGATTTTGAGGTCAAAACAGGCAAGGATGAAAAAAAATAGATCTTCTTTAAAACACATATTCTTTAATACACATATCTTGAGAAACTGCCTTTTCAGATTGGGGTATGTGTGTGTGTTTGTTTGTTTGTTTGTTTTCCCTGTCAAGTCATAACCAAGTTACAGCGACCCCTTAGGGTTTTCAAGGCAAGAGATGTTCAGTGGTTCAGTGGTTTGCCATTGTCTACACCTCTGCATAGTGACCCTGGACTTCCTTGGTGGTCTCCCATCCGCCTTTCCCCGTACAGGCCCCAGAGGATACTGAGGTCAGGCACTCAACATCGCCTGACTCTCCCCGGTCCGAAAGACGCTCGGTTGGCCTGTACCAGGGCCAGGGCTTTCTCGGTGGCGGCTCCTTTCTGGTGGAACGAGCTCCCGGATGACATCAGGGCCCTGCGGGACTTATTGCAATTCCGCAGGGCCTGCAAGACGGAGCTCTTCCGCCAGGCATTTAATTAGGAGCCGCTGCCGGGTGGGGAATTGGACATCGCCCTGGCCCTGTTGGCCGCACCCCTGTGCTGCCACCGTTCACCATGAGAGCACTGTATGGAAGTCGCCATCTGTTGCTGTAGTATACTGTGTATTGTGTATGATGTGATATTAGTTTTAACGTTGATTTTATATTGTAAACCTTATGGTGTTTTTATGTCGGTTAGCCGCCTTGAGCCGGTCCGCTGGCAAGGCGGGATACAAATGTAATAAATAAATAAATAGTAACCGGGATCGACCATGTTTAGTTTCTGAGATCTAATGAGATTGGGCTGACCTGGGCCATCCAAGTCAGGACCAGGGTTGGTTGGCTTAGCACCATCAAGAATCTTCAGATGTCATTCGCTTCAAACATTGCTTTAAGTGCAATCTGCTAAAAATCTTTGAAGGCATGGACTTCCTAAGAAATTTTTCTGGTACTTGGGGGGCGGGGAGGGGGGCTTCCTGTAAATTCTGAGGAGGAAGAAGACAAAATTTGCATTTTGGTTTGGGGCAGCATTTCAGTGGCAGCTCTAGTAGTCTTCTGATGGTTATGAAGGAATATGGCGCATTCTAACTGTTGAAAGCCTAGTATTCCTAATGTCATAATAGCTGCTATCTGCCAAGTAGTAAGTGAATAGTATGCAATTCACCCATGATCACATCGCTGTAGTTTTCATTGGTAGCACCCCTAAGCACAAAAACAGTTCTAAATGCATTATCTGCTTGAGAAAATACGTAGCGTATGTCTTTTGCATCGTCCAACTGTACAACATGTTCTGCATCGTGGATTCGATTCTGCTGCCGCCGAGGAGTTAGAGGCCTCCCATTAGTTCACTTGCTGTCTTCCTTGCCGTCTTCAACCAAGGGATATTGTTTTAATTAGCAATGCACTTTCTGGGTCAGGTACATCAGCGCCAAACTTTAAGCTGGTTTTTTTTTTTTTTTCATTGTTGCATCCCCTTTTTTTGGAGGTGGAATGTTTTATCTACTAAAAAAAGGAACAAGAAGTAAGCTGATTTTTCTGGCACAGTGAATGGGCTCTCATGCATCAGTCATGCTGAAGCCACATGGCTTGAGTGTATATCCGTTTAGGATCCTTCTAAAAAATACATCTAGACCACAAGACTTCCTTGACATGTCACACATGCATACCCGTGTGTGCATGCGCGCGCACGCACACACACACACACTTCCCTTCAGTGTTAAATAGCTGAACAGTGCAATTCTAGCTGCTTCCTTATACATGTAGAGCCCAGCGTGCTGTGTGCATTCTGTACAGGATCAGGATATCAGAGTTTAAGAAGAAGAAGAAGAAGTAGAAGAAGAAGAAGAAGAAGAGATTGGATTTATACCCCGCCCTCCACTCCCCAAGGGAGTCTCAGAGCGGCTTACAAACTCCTTTTCCCTTCCCCTCCCCACAACAGACACCCTGTGAGGTAGGTGGGGCTGAGAGAGCTCTTTCCCAAGCTGTCCTTGAGGGAACAGCTGGTACAGAGCTATGGCTTGCCCAAGGTCATCCAGCCAGGTGCAAGTGGAGGAGTGGGGAATCAAACCCGGTTCTCCCAGATTAGAGTCCGCGCACTTAACCACTACACCAAACTGGCTCTCTTAAAAAGCAATATTATCCTGTATATGCCACCATTGCAATCACATGGAGTCAGGAAGCAATTTTTCTCCAGGCCAGTTTTGGCCAGGGGTCCTGGAGGGTTTTTTGGGGTTTTTTGCCATATTCTGGTCATGGGGGTATTTGTGAATTTCCTGCATTTTGCAGGAGGTTGGACTAGATGACCTTGACGGTCATTTCCAACTCTATGATTCTATATCATCAGACATTGATCTAACATAATATAAATAAAGACTTGTACCTACTGTGCAAACATCCATTTATTATAGCTACACATATTTAACATTTGTGTTTTATTTTCAGATTGGCAAACTGTTTAGAATACTAATTTGGAAAACCTTGGGATTCATTCTGGAGCCGTGGAAAGATTTGCATTCATATGATAATAACATTTTCAAATTCAGGCTGGCTTTAATTTTCCAAACAGCTATTTAAAAGTGATTTAACTTGATCAGCTTTGTCAAAATACTTGCACCGTAACCCAGTTCTGTTCCAGCACCCTGGCTGACCTAGGTTTGCCACTTGATTGAACCCGAGCATAAATCGGGCCTCATATTTAATAACACTGTCAAATAAAATGCAATGCTTATATTTTAAATGTCACTCTTCACAGCTCGCTGAACTTTTTGAATAAACAGTCAAGTTTCTTGTGTCAAAGGCAATGCCTATAAATCGTATTTTTTTTTCTTGAACAAAACCAGCATTAAGCAAATGCAGTAAGTGTTTTTAATCAGCAGAAATGAATTGCAACAGAGTTAAAACTTTTCCTTGTTTTAACTTGTTTCTCTAAGTGCCTTTGAAAGGAATGTGGAGCCTTCCCAGCCTTTTGAGATAATGCCCTGATGCATGGGCATGTCCTACAATCAGTGGTCAGGAAGCATTTCATGCAGTAATGCTGCCATGGCCACCTCTATAAGTAAGGCAAAGTGACATAGTAGCTGTGACCTCAGGAGACCCCCCCCTTGTTGAGCCACCCCTGAGCATAGTTGAAGAGATGGCAGGTGTGAATTTGATCAACTCCTGGCTGGGAAACCCCAAGGAATCTAGTAGCAAGGAAGATCAAGGAAGCAGCCGGTGCTTTCTTGGGATATACACACACACATAAGTGTGATCAAGTCCCAACTGACTTATGGCATCCCCAGCAAAGGGCTTTCAAGGCAAGGGGAAGCAGGGGTGGTTTGCCATTGCCTTCCTCTTGTGAGGCTTCTGCTCAAAGTAGTCAAGGATCAGATCTTTGTTGATGAAACACAGTTCTTTATTTCCAATTTCTACATTGGTACAGGTTCTCGGATTATTGTCAGAGATAATGCATATGATAGCAGCAGGTCTATTATACCCTTCAGTACAATTTGAATTGCCCATAGGTAACCAATCACCAAAGGGGAAAAACGGCGGGCAAAAGGGGTCTCTGGCCGTTTGCTTCCCACAGGAAAGAAAGCTAGGTGTTAAGCTGTAAATTTCCCTTCCCAAACCAGACCCCTTAGATGTAACCATATTCACATAACAAATGCTTCCCTCAAGGCTTTCGCACGTTGATAAGAAATAGTCCCTGTCCTTCCCTTGTCTTCCCAGCCGGGATGAATGGAATGCGGAGGCAGGAGTGTGAGAGGCCCATTGTTCCCATGCTTTGAAGTTGTCATTCTCCCGGACAAACAGTTACACAGACCAGGCCTGGTCAAAGCCATAAACCTGGGTCACATAGTATACATTTGCAATGGTCTATCAGATGGCAAAAGGTATGGTTACATAGTGGGCAGAGGAGCAACTGATAGCAATAGGCATGAGTATAAAATGGGTGCAAGCACAGGTTACAATACATAGCAACAGGTTATAATATGGCAGAAAACCCCAGAAAACCTTGTCTGAATCTGCAGATTCTGACACCTCTGTAGAGTTTTCCTTAGCAGAGTTTTCCTTATACATATCCTTTTGGTACGTCTAATCCTATATTAATTATATTAATTGCTTTGTGAGACAAAAAGGGGGGAAGGCAAGAATAGAAGTTGGGGGCTGCAGCCTTCCCCCTTTCCTGCTACAATACTCCAATTGTCTTTATTAGATTTAAGTCCAGTAGCACCCCAGAGACCAACAAGATATTGGGAGTATAAGCTTTCTAGACTCAAAGCTCTCTTTGTCAGATACAAGTGCTACTTGACTCTAATCTAGGGTTGCCAGCCTCCAGGTGGGACCTGGGGATCTCCTGCTTTTACAACTGATCTCCAGCTGACAGAGATCAGCTCCCCTGGAGAAAATGGCTGCTTTGAAGGATGGACTCTATGGCATTGTACCATGCTGAGGCCCCTCCCCTCCCCAAACCCCACCCTCTCCTGGATCCATCCCCAAAGTCTCCAGATATTTTCCAACCCAAACCTGGCAACCCCACTCTAATCTAGTTATTCATCATCATGGCTTCTGTGCAGTCCCACATGGGGACTACGCAGGTGCAGGCCTGCTGTGGAGGGATGAGCTTCCATAGGATTTAGAATTTTCTAGAGCCTAGGAGCACTTCCTCCTCCCCTCCATCTCAAGCCCTGCTTTTCCTGCCCAAAAGGTCACATGATGGAGGCGAGGAGAGCGCTCTTCCCTCAGTTCTCTCTTTGTCACCATGACAGGATGGGCTTCCACAGTTTTCTGAGCAAAGTTTGAATCCAGTGGCACCTTGAAGACCAACAAAGTTTTATTCAAGGTGTGAGCATTTGTGTGCAAGGCGCACTCCTTCAAATACAGCTTTTCTGAAGAGAATTCTTCAAACAGCATGTTGTTCTTTTCCTTCGAACAGACACATCATATGACGCTTTTCAAGAAATGCAGTAAGTGCGGAGCCAAAAATGGCTCAAAACGATGAGCATAATTCTTGTTTGATATGCCTGGGGGAAGGCCATAATACGGCTGGGTTTCCAGCATGCCGCCTCCTAACACCTAGAGCTCGCACTGATATAGCACAAAGGCTTAAGGCAACTGTGGAAGAAAGCCCTGGGCATCCCAGATACATGAGGGAAACAACAGGTTCAGCCCGATAAGAGGCCCAGAGCACCATTGGTAGCCTCAGCTCCAGCACCATCAGTTGTGGAACTGGGGGAGACATCACGCACATCATAGTGTGCAGTATTGAAGCTGCCGCCCCATAAAAAAATCAAAGAAGAAATCCAAATAGCCACCTCCCAAATCCCCTTGTCATTAAGCTTCACCTCAACGTCAACCTTCCCTGTCGCCTCAACACTGACCTTCTGAGTCTCCTCGACATCGATAGTACATGTTGCCTAACTGCAGGGGTCCGTTGGGGCTGAAGCGAGGCGCAGCGAAGCTCAACCAGCTCAGGACTGGCCAGGAGGGCAGCCACGGGCTGAATCAGATTCTCTAATCTGATTCAGCTCGCCGCCGAATTGCCGCCGAAATTCGGCGACAACTTTAAAAGCCACTGGAGGGGAGGGGGTTTGAGGGAGAGGCTCCAAACTGGCAGGGTAGCTGCTGGGGCCTCTCCTGGAAATACCCACCAAGTTTCAAGAAGATTGGACCAGGGAGTCCAATTCTACAGGCCCCCAAACAGGTTGCCCCCATTCCCTCCATTGTTCTCTATGGGAGGAAAAAAGTTAACATTTTTTCCCTCCATAGAGAACAATGGAGGGGATGAGACAATCTGTTTGCGGGCCCATAGAATTGGACCCCGTGGTCCAATCTTCTTGAAACTTGGTGGGTATTTCAAGGAGAGGCCCCAGCAGCTACCCTGCAAGTTTGGAACCTCTCCTTCAAACCCCCTTTCCTCCAGCCCCTCATATACCCTATGAGTTTTTGCCATTGATTTCAGTGGCCCATAGGGTATAATGGGGCTGAAACTGACATTCCCTTTCTGACACACTTCTGGTGATGTCAGGGGACGTGGCATATGCTAATGAGTTATGCTAATGAGTTATGCTAACGAGCTCCTGCACCTCTTTTTCTACGAAAGGACCCCTGCCTAACTGTCTACAATCAACATCCCCTCAGAGTCAACCATCAATTTCACCTCGGCATCAGCACTCCCCTCAGCTTCGACAAAACTCACCCCTTTATCGCTGATCACTGGATGTAAGAAGAAGCTGAAGGTCTACCTCCCAACGCTTATCAGCATCACCAGTTCACGTTAGTAGACTCTTACAGAGATAGTAGTTGAGGATCCTCCAAGGCCAAAAGTCATCACCAGGGGACAACATCCTTGAGGTGTCTGTATCCCATCATACAGCCATTCAAGTGGAGCAGCAGCATAAAGCAGACTTGCCTGCTGCAGGCCCTTGGAGTCCTTCCCAGGGGCCATGGTTTCCTTACTCTTTCATGTGTCCTCCACAGTGGTGCATGAGACCCATGTTTGCCTTTTCCTACCTGGGGAATGCCTCCACAGACCACTCATGGAAAAGGTCAAAGAAGAAGAATAAGATTCATACCCTGCCTTTCACTCAAAGTGCCTTACAATCTCCTTCCCTTCCTCTCCCCACAGCAAACACCCTGTGAGGTAGGTGGGGCTAAGAGAGCTCCGAGGGAACTGTGACTGACCCAAGGTCACCCAGCTGGCTGCATGTGGAGGAGTGGGGAATCAGACCTTGTTCTCCAGATTAGAGTCTGCTGCTCTTAACCACTACACCAAACTGGCAGTACAGCAAAGCAGCTCCAAGAGTTCTAGACACCGGACCAAAGACCAAGAAGTGCACCATCCATCGAGTCTGAAGAGACTTATGATCAGGGGTCTGATGAAGATGCTGAAGCCACTTCATTGCCATTCACAGATGATATAGTGGGTGAACCATCAGCACCCTCACCAACCAAGGATTTAAAGCTTTATTCAGAGCAGCTTATATGCATGGTGAAGGCCTTAAATTTAGATTACCTGTCATGCAAAACTCAACTTGCAGATCCAATCATGAAGGTCCCCTTTACACCAGTTTTGGGACCAGTATCCCTTCCATTATAGAATCATAGGTTGCAATCACACACACAATTTGCCTCGAAATAGATGTGAATGCCAGGCAGATTAAAGGAGCACGACCAGACAACAGCATCTCGGAAGTGCCCCACAGCCGTCAGCAACCCGTTTTGCTCCGCTGCAGAAGTGGAGTTAAAAGACACCTCAGAAATTCCTGTAGCAAATGGTTTGCTATGGGTCACAGATGGACTTTCTTGCATTTGATCACTCCACTGCATGCCCATGGCATTGGGATGGTCTGATCAGGCCATCCTGACTCCATGCGGTTTTTTGCCCTTCTCAGTATGTGCATCATCACATACTCCATAGGGAGCCTTCAGGGCTGAGGTGCGAATCATTGATCCCTTGTTTAAGTGCATTGGAGACGAACAGCAAAAAAAACCCCCCAAACCCTGACTCACCCATGGAAGCTAGGAAATCTTTACAGGATTAAGAAGGAGGGATGTTCGTATTTTTTTTCCATTATCTCCTGGCAAATTTGTTGGTCTCCGAAATTCTTCCTGCTAGATAGAGATCCGGCTTGCAGTCTGCTCTGATGGACAAGGAGGGCCGAAAACTCGACTCCCTGGGCTACAAAGTTTACTCATTGGGAATAATAGGTCTTAAAGTATCTAATTTTCTGGCTGTAATCCATCATTATTGGATGTTACTGTGCAACTGTATGCAGCAGTTTTCTGCGGTACTGCTAGAAGATAAGAAATCCCTAGCTAAAGCGTTACTGTTTGAAGGGCAAAGGGTTGGTAAACAGCAGCTTAAAGCTGCTAGGCACATAGCTGATTGTAGCAGTGGGGTTATGGTGTCTGGAGTAGTTTTGAAACATCATTCTTGGCCGAGGTCCTCAGTGTTGCCCCCAGACATCCGTGCCAAGATTGAAGACCTTCCCGTTGAAGGCAAAGAATTATTTAGTGAGCAAATGGACTCGGTTTTAGGCTGTATCCAGAAGAACAAGTTTACAGCAAAATCCCTCGGGATTACCTCTGTGTCAACTCCCACATACAACCCAGATATTTTTTTAGGCATAATCTAATTAAGAGCCAGGAGGGACTGCGCTCATAGACTAGGATCCAAGCACTTCCTCCTCACTAGTGAGCTAACTCTCCTTTATAGGTTGGGATGAGTTTCTAGCTGGACTCAACCCTGCCTGAAAATTGCACCATCCTGATAGGTTGGGGGGCTGGCACTGGTTCCTCAACCATCATGTCTTCATACACACCAAGGATGAACCAGACAGCAGTAGCAACAAGTCAGTGGGGCAGCAGAAACCTCTTAACACTGAGGAGCACTGCTCCAGGTAGGCGATCACCTCCCTCTCCACCTCCCACTCAAGCCCCTTCTTCTGTGCTGCAGCCACAGCCTTTTCTTGCACTTGGCATATTTCTTCCTCTAGTGCTCAAGGCTGTGCGCCGGGTCAGAGATTGACCCTGTGGAGACTCCTCTTGATTTCCCCATCCTCCCAACTATCGGTTTATGTTTTGGCCAATGACCATGAATAAAACTTATCTATCTATCTACCCTCCCAAGCATGCACTCACATTGCATCCCATGCAAAGGCGACAAGCTGGGCACATGAAGAGCATGTCACCACACAACCAAAGCCAGCTCTCCTCCCACTAGCTGGAAAGGCTCCACCCTGAGCCTTGGGGTGAGGGATCTCTCTGTGGGAAGCTTATCTCAGAAGATATAGCTAGGCACTGGTGGCAGGGCTGTGAGTGCCACCCCTCTCCCCCACCTACTCAGCCGCACCGGGGAGGGGGGGAGTCTGGGCACATTTGTGGAGGGTGTGGCCCCTCAACCCCCCCCCCCGGCTAGCTACAGGCCTGAAAGGACTGCACAAGTCTCCACCGGCAGCAGAGGACTTACTCCATATAGGCCCAGTTCGGCATCTGACTGTGGGGTTATGGAGTCTGACTGCATGGTTGATCTATCAGCCATTGCCTCTTTTTTCATGGAAGGTACTCTTAGCTTCTGCAAGCCATCCACTAGAAGGCTGTAGGGGACAAAGTGGAAAAGGTTCTCAGCATGGTCATCTAAGAGAGGGATCTCCCCTGAGACCTGTGCACTAACATATTTTTACTATCTCCTGAGGCTTAGCATCATTGTCTGTTAAAGTACATGAAGGATGGGGGCTTAGCATCATTGTCTGTTAAAGTACATGAAGGATGGGGGCTTAGCATCATTGTCTGTTAAAGTACATTTAGCAGCGATATCAGCTTTTCACAAGAGCCTGAATGGAAGCTGTTTTTTTGGCACCTGAATCGAAGAAGTTTCAAAAGGGTTTGTATGACAGACCCCATCCGCTTCCCTCCCTTTGACGCAAGATTTTCCCTCCGTTTTTCTTTTGTATCCCTTCACTGACTGAGCAGCCCTGGTAGTGTATATTCTTCTCTGTAAAGTAGCTTCAGCACCCCACCCTGTGTCAGTAATATGTAATGGCTATTTTCTGAGCCCAGGACCTGCGGGAAGGGTTAGGGTCTTCCTTTAAGTTAAATGACATAAAATAGCACTTGAAATACCTTTTAGAACTCAAAAATAACAGAAGGTTTTATTTAACATCAAGGGGAAAGGTTAGGTGGAGTCAGGGGTTGAAAATACTGAGTATCAGCACAAACCCTCATTCCTCTATATCAGGCTACTGAGAGTTTCTTGAGTTATTCACAATTACTATAGTTCTTTATTTTGAGAGGCTTTTGTTCCTGGGTTTTTCCAAACCACTCAAGCACACTTTATTTGCATAATGGCAGACCTTTTTGGTGCCCATAAGGCTGGTACCCTCTTCCCAGTACCCAAACCCCTTCTCTTGGAACACCAGAAATCTTCTTGCATTGTTAACTGACTTTTTAGGTCTCTCCACACAGTTTTTAACAAAACAAAACCAGGGATCTCTGTACCCTTCAGAGATATCACCCTGTTCAACTGGGCAGGGAATCTTCTTCTCTTGCTAGAAGCTTTATACCCTTTCCTTGGCCTGAATGGGAGTCTCAGTTTACTTCCCGAATGTCCAAGCCAACTTTTCCCCAGTTTGCTGTCTGTGTTCAAAACTGCCCTCAGCAAATGCTGATTTTTCAACTATATTGTCACAGGTGAATTCTGACTTTGTCAGTACTAAATCCTTGTCTCTGGGGGACAGTCTAAGAAGATCCCAACACTCGTCTTGTCACAGTTAAGGCAAGAATCAGAATCTCCTCTCCTCAGCATCCAGCCCTCCCAAGATTTTTTTTCTGCTCAGCTGATGTCAAGCAATCAGATTGCCTGGAGCAACATGTCACTCAAGGCTCTCCAGCTCTGTGAAGTATTAACCCTTCACAGTCCTGTAGTTTTAGGTACAGCACTTTTAAGTCTCTGAAAAAGTGCAGTCTGTCACAGCTTGTTAAATTTTTACCCTCCCATTGACTCTCCAACTCCACAATGGAATTTGTCCTTGGTTTTAACAAGTCTTATGCATAACCAGTTGGAACCCCTAGGAAGGTCTGATGTGTCTTTCCTTTCCTACAAAACAGTCTTTTTAGTGATTACACAGCATAGGGCTCTGTCCTGTGACACTCCCCCCAATTCACAAAATTTCATACCAACTAGGTAGTGTTGCAACCAAACTTTTTCTTTTAGCCCAAAGTGGTCTCCCATTTTCATGTGAACCAAGACGTCACTCTTCCAATCTTTTTTTTCCCATCCCCAACATTACCTTCAGAACAAACTCTGCATATACTTGATATTAGAAGGGCACTGTTTTTTTATTTAAATTGTACACAAGAATTCAGAAATGACTGGAATATGTGTATATGCCTACGGACCATAATAAAGGCAAAAATGCTTCAGCCCAAACACTTTCCAAGTAGCTGGTCTCAGCCATATGGTTGGCCTATGCAGAATCAAACGGGTCATACCCCCTTGCATTGAGGGCTAACTCCACATGGGCCCATGCCTTCTCTGCAGGTTTTCTCTCCAAACTGGTGCTGGAAGATATTTGCAAAATGGTGACCTGGTGGAAACCTTCAGTGTTCATGAAAAACTATTCCATGGATGTAGATTCCAAGGCTGAGGCAATGTTTCAGTCAGTTTTCTGCTGACCATCCTCCCCCCACCTCCTGCAGCAAGTGAGCTAACTATTTTCCCGCGTGGGACTGCACAGAAGCCACAATGATGAAAATGAGATTGCACTTACCTGTAACTGTTGTTCATCAAGTGATCTTCTGTACAGGCACACACAGGGCCGGTGCCAGGGTTGTTTTTTTTTGCACACTAGGCGAGGCTACCTTCTGCCCCTGCCCCAGTCCTGCTTAAGGTAGCTCCCTCATGCTCCCTCAGTTGTGCTGGAATGAAGCGGACATCTAGCAGAGACTGTTTTTCAAAGGTGGGGGGGGGGGGTATGCAAACAACAGCCTCAGTCCACACTTAAGGGTATATCCCTCATTTGCTATGCAGGAGGGAGACTGCATCATCAGCATTTTAAAAAGATGCACAGAAGTTTCATGGGAAATGCAGGCATGCAATTTCTTATGAAATTGCATCTGATCAACGGCTGGCATGTCCGTTCTCTAAGTAGCACTTGGTGCACCTTCAAATCTCTTTTGCAATCTAATCTAAGTCCTGTTGAGCACAGTCCTGTTCCTTCAAAGGAACATGCACTGGACTGCATTGTATATCTGCAACACAGCCTGTATATTTTGTTTTAAAGCTCTTCAATGCAGACTGCAGAGGTTTTTTTCCCCCTGTAGACCAACTTTGTCTATGTCTATAGATCCACTTTGTTACTTATTTGACTTTTTTGTAGCCTGCCTTTTCACTAAGACTAGAGGCAGATTACAGAGTAAAGAAAGAGAGAACGAAGAAGAAGAAGAAGAAGAAGAGATTGGATTTATACCCCACCCTTCACTCACTTGGAGTCTCAGAGCGGCTTACAAACTCCTTTCCCTTCCCCTCCCCACAACAGGCACCCTGTGAGGTAGGCAGGGCTGAGAGAGCTCTTTTCAGAACTGTCCTTGAGAGAACAGCTGGTACAGAGCTATGGCTTGCCCAAGGTCATCCAGCAGCTGCAAGTGGAGGAGTGGGGAACAAAAGCAACAAACACTGCAATAGGACTAGAGATACAAAATACAAGTGACAGTGAGACAGAAAACCGCCTAAAACAAAAGTATTGTATGAGCAATGCAGAATGGGGGGTTACAAAGTATAAGATAATGCAGTAACAGCCAGATGATACTTACAATAATAGAGACTTAACAACAATAAGTACAAAGTCTGAGTCCAGTGGCACCTTTAAGACCAAAAGATTTCATTCTGGGTATCTTTAATTCTGGCATGAACATGAAAGCCAGTTTGGTATAGTGGTTAGGGGTGCAGACTCTAATCTGGGAAAACCGGGTTTGATTTCCCATTCTTCCACATGCAGCTGCTGGTGTGACCTTGGGTCAGCCACAAGTTCTTTCAGACCTATTCTCTCACCAGCCCCACCTACCTTACAGGATGTCTGTTGTGGGGAGGGAAAGGGAAAGGAGACCGTAAGCTGATCTGAGACTCCTTCGGGTAGTGAAGGACAGGGTATAAATCCAATCTCTTCCTCCTCCTCCTCCTCCTTTTTCTTCAAATTAAACTTTTTTGGTCTTAAGGTGCCACTGTACTCAAACTTTGTAATATTGTTTCAGGGAACACGGCTACCATCCTGAATCCAACAATAATTACTGCTATGTCAAGGAGGCAGGCAGAGGAAATTCCTTTCCTAAATGTTTCTCTAACTGAGACATCTCCTTTTAAAACCAAAGATAAGTTGATATTACCTGCAGGACACCACGCTCATTTTCTTTCGCTTTCCATTTCGTTTTTCATAGAAGCAAAATGGGAGGGGAGACGACTTCAGAAGCACTGTGTTATTTAGAAAAGTTGCAGCCACAAAGTCCTCCAGTAACACAGACCGGTGTCACCCTGAAACAGCTTGAAGACCCTAGTTAGAGAGGATGTCCCACTTGCAATAGCCTCAGCAAAGGAGGAGACAGGGCGGTGGCAGTGGCAGGGAAGAGAAGGGATTCCCTCTATGCTGTGGAGTCTTGTGAGCTAAAATTCTACTTGGTGAGCTACTGGCATTAAAGTTGTGAGGGAGCAATTTGGCTGCTGCATGATTTAGTTTGCTCTGGAGCCTTCCTTCCTGAGCGAAGACAAAAATGTGTGAGCCGGAGGCTAAAAAACTGTGAGCTAGCTCACACTAACTCACCTTAGAGGGGACACTGGAGGGGAGGTAAGGGAGGCAGCTCAGCTCAACCCAGCTCAAACCCGCTCCATGCATGCCCAGCTGCCGCTCTGGGGAGCCATATAGTCAGATCAGGCTGAGTAGGCATAGACCTGCTCCATGCGCACCGAGCCGCTGCTCTTAGGAGCCATATAGTCAGATCAGGCCAGGTGGGCCCAGGCAGCCTCATTAATGGTGCTCTGGTACCAAGAGAGTCAGGGAGGGCAAGGGGGGTGGGAAGGAGTGAGGAGTGCAGGTTCCATGTGCAGGGGGCCAGGGCACAGGTTTCAGCATGTGCTGCTGGTGTTTTGGAGAGCAGGCAGGAGTTGTGAAGGAGCGGCAGCAGGCAGCTGAGATGGTGGGTGGTAGCCTCTTGTGTGGCGTGGTGCACATGCTCAAATGGCACAGCTTCCACCGACCGAGCCTGAGCAACCAAGAAGGTGCACAGCCGGGAAAGCAGAGCAGCAGGGCTTTTGATAAGGCAAGGGAGGGGAGGGGCAGCAGGCCAGCGTGGCGATTTTCCTTAAGGGGCCGCTCTAAGCAGCTGCCTAAAATGTGTCTATGATGATCCGGCCCTGGGCACACATCCCTCCCTCCTCCCCCCCCCCCGGGCTGCTCTTCTGTTGACCTTGGCACCTCACGGTGCTGAAGGCAGAACTGAAGGAAGAGCCCTCTCCTCACCTCTATCATGTGACCTTTTGGGCAGGAAAATTCCAAACCCTTTGGAAGCTCATCTCCATGCAGCAGGCCTGCCACTGCACAGTCCCCATGTGGGACTGCACAGAAGACCTTTTGATGAACAACAGTTACAGGTAAGTGCAATCTTGTTTTCTACTGAAGACCAACACGGTTACCCTCTGAAACTATCTCTACTAGATCTGTCATCGAATTTGTCTGAAAATAAATGCAGGACTCTCTTTGAGTAAAATGTCTGAGGGATGTCAAAGAAAAAAAAATGATACCCTGAATCCTACCACTCTGTATGTCAAAGTCTTCTCTTGGAGAAATAGCCATCGAAGAAGGAGGAAGGTTTCTTAGGCTGGAGAAAGGCTTGGAACTTTGCTGAATAGCGTGTAGGATATAGATTGTGGGGGGTGATTTTTGTTGATTCCCAAAATCTCCAGTGGATCCGAGCCATTGTTCTGACTGTGGAAGGCACTTGGTCTCCTCTGGGGGTTTAGTTGTTCAACCAGTAGCACCCTTGCATACTGGTTCAAGGCCAAGCTTTTTAAATGTTTACAGAGACCTCACAAAGAAAATCAGTTGCACTGTAAAATGCTCAGTGATAGAAATGCATTGTCAGATAGTACTGAAAGTGTCATTTGATTTTCAGCACCGGAGTTAATTTGAACTGCAAATAGAGCCTCAGGAAATCATTGGTTTCCCCTCATGGAAGCATGGGATGAGATGTCCTGTCCAAACAAATTGTCACTGAAAGGCACGTAGAATTCCTATCACCATATTTGACTTGGAATACAATACTTGACGTGACATTCTTTGCTCTGATTCTAGCTATGCATGCTGTGGGAGAATTTTATCTCTTTTTGTGAACTCATGACTCAGATGACTTCTAGTACCAACCAGTCACTGAGTCTCACTAAGCCCTTCCCCTGAGCCCGAACTGTCTAGTAAGTTTCCACAAGAGGTTCAAAAGTGGAAGCCAAACTCCACCTCCATAACTGTTGCAAAAGCCTCCATCTCTACCCCCTTGCTGCCCTTTATGGGTAGAGCAAAGAGGAGGGGAGGTAAGGGGAGAAAGGCTGTGACTAGTACCAGGGGTCATTTCATAGAAAAAGAGGTGCAGGAGCTCATTAGCATAACTCATTAGCCTAGCTTATTTGCATATGCCACTCCCTGACATCACCAGAAGTGTGTCAGAAGGCAACACCCACACCACTCAGGCTCCAAAAATCTCCAAGTCTTTCCCAACTCAGAGCTGGCGAGCCAGCTTTACACTTGGACTAAAGACACTTTAGGTTTCCTTTGCTCTTGCAGGGAAGTTCCCCTACAACAAGCATGAAAATACAGATCCAGTTAGTATGCTTTTGCTTTCTTCCCACAGCACATTGCCATGTGCCCGCTGCTGGGCTTGTTACTCCTGGAACGGCGTTCCTGCACGTTCCTGCTCAAAATGACCCCTGACTGTAACACCATGTGCCTCTTCCCCTGTGACAGTGCCTTGGAATCACACCTGCTGTTTCCTCCTCCAGCATCCTAGCAATCCAGACGCACTAGGCACATCAGGCTATGCAGAACTCCATAAAACCCAGAGGGCATGGATCGTGCATAGGCAGCCTATATATATATGTCCAGGTGTATGCACATGCACAGAAGCTACTGTCTAAAGGGGAACTTGAATATATGGAGGCCAGGAGTGAATCTCAACTTCCTTTTTACCCAATCATTCCTCACTTGGATGGTCATCTTCATAGGAATCTTTTCACTGCAATGTCTGAACTCATCCACAAATTGAATGCATGAGAATAGCTTATACAATAAACACAATTTGACATTATCACCTATATGTACCCAAAGATTTCTTGCAGCATTCATGTTGCCTTTTGTGCTGCAATATTTGACCAACTTAACCAATTTCAGATTGTTTTGTTCCCTCCCAGGGGAAAGTTACCTAACCTTAGTTCTTCATAATCTACCCCGGCAGGTCAAGCAGCATCTCTCTTTAGTGCTGATTTATGATGTAGTTCGCTACCCATATTCTCTGCTGGAAATTGGCTATTCATTATTGCTCCTTGCTTACTGTCTCTTAAAAAAGGGTACCATTGTAGAAACGCTACCATCTGCTTTTATCTCTCACTCTCAGAATATACAAAGTTTCCTTAATAGCCTCGTAAAATGGACTTCACCAAATACATTTCGGAAGCCTATGTAAATTTATATCTAGTGGCAGGTCTTTAGTATTGGGTGAACTTTTAAATAAATCTAGCAGGTTAAAGAGGATTGTTTTATGTCCTAATATAAGTCATGCAGCATTGCATCTGCCTCAGCTGGCATTTTGTAGATTGGTCCACAAGGATTAGCTGACCAGTATTTATTAGAGACAAAAAGTAACAATTATTCCAATACAGATTTTAAGGATCGGAAGATGAGAAGACATGTACATGGATGCAGTTTATCAATCTGTTGCGGAACCTCCTGAATTCTAGTAGAAGGGAATGCTGGGGATTGCTTTTCGACCCCGTGTCATTTATACTGTGCAGTCCTGCAGAGGTTGATCTTCTCTCTCATGCTCTTTGACATCTACAGGGCTTTTTTTGTAGAAAAAGCCCAGCAGAAACTCATTAGCATATTAGGCCACACCCCTGACAGTGCAGCTCCCTCCCAGGATCAGCTTCCTCGGGTGCCCCACAGCCCGAGGGAAGGAAGGCAGTTTCTGGATCGGCTTCCCCAGGCACCTGCGGAACCCAAGGAGGGGAGGCAGTTTAAACTGCCTCCCCTCTCTGGATCAGCTTGGCTTCCCCAGGTGCCCTGTGGCTTGCAATGCGCCTGGGGAACCCGAGGGGGAGGGGAGGCTGTAGGCGTGGCCAACTCAGAAGCCAGCCGGAACTGTGTTCCTGTGCGTTCCTGCCCAAAAATAGCCCTGGACATCTACATGAAACCACTGGGAGTGTTCATCTATTGAGAGCTGGACATAGGCATCAAAGCACCCTTTGCTGAAAGATCTGCACTGGCCGCCTGTTTGTTGACATGCACCATTTAAAGTGCTGATTTTTACCTGTAAAGTCCTGAGTGGTTTGGGGCCAGGATACATGAAGGGCTGCCTCCTCCTGTACCACTCAGCCCACAAGTTAAGATCTGCTTCCTAAACCCCCTACTCTGCTCCATCCCCTGCAGAGGTGAGAGAGGTGGCAACCAATAACAGAATTTTTTTTCAGGGCTCCCTTTTGGGATTTTCTCTCCCTCATGTATTTATTTATGTTATTTATAGTCTGCCTTTCTCACTGAGACTTGAGACGGATTACCCAGAATGATGGATAACTGGATGGGACATCCAGTACACGATGCAGTAGGCTTTAGAGTACAGAAATCTGAAAAGGAGCTGAAACAAAGCTGAAACCAAGCATAAGCATTAGCATGACATGTTAAATGATGCAGAAATTACATTATCAGAGCACACTACAGCAACAGACAGTACAATACACAGTGGTGTAGTCCACAGTCCCCATGTCTTGACCAGAGCATCTTCCTGAACCACTTCTTTATGGTATGGACCAGGGGTGGCTAAACTTGCTCAACGTAAGAGCCACATAGAATAAACATCAGATGTTTGAGAGCTGCAAGACATGAACAAATATTGCACGTGCATTTTTATTTTACAATATGCAAATTTACTTTTATTGACATTAAATCAGACTGCCAAAAATAAAAACAGAAGGGGTAAAATCAGATATCCATAATGATATTTACTTGCCCAATGATATTTGTTTGCTAATGCTATTTATTTGTCTAAGAGAGAGAGAGGTGGAAAGAAAGAATGAAAGAGGTGGAAAGAAAGAGAGAGAGAAAGAATCAAGAAAGCAAATAGATGGGAGGTGGGGAGGAAGGGAGGGCAAAAAAGCATGCCTCCCCTTTGGTTCCCCCGCTGCCCTGCCGGGAGCCACACAATATGTGTGAAAGAGCCACATGTGGCTCCCAAGCCGCAGTTTGGCCACTCCTGGTATACACCTATGACCTGTGTAGAAAACCCCTCCTAATTCAGTTTTGCTTAGTCTGTGGGAAGCCAGGAGGGTAGGAGCCTTCCTGACCTCCTGAAGCAGGCCAATCCACAAGGTTGATTTTGTCCAATTGCAGGGCTGCACCTGCAGAAGACCCTGTACAGATGAGCGAAGCTGTCATGGCGGTGGCCTGCCTGGCACTCTTGATGCCTGCCTGCTGCCTATGTTATTTTCCCTTCCCAGGCCAAAATTTTTCTTTTTAGCCAGCCTTTTAACTAAAGGGTTTGTTCTTTTCAGCTGCTGTCTTTATGACCGGATCTTATTAAGATCTCTAAATACTATTTTATGCAGGTGAATGTTATTTTTAAAGCTTTTTAATGTGTATAATGGGCTCCTTGCTTGTTTATTGCTGGCTTTATCATCTATATACTAATAGCCAAATCTTTGGATAACTAAATCCACAGATCAAGCCCACTTACACTGAAGTAAGACTTTCCTGCAAACTCTGGGGACTCCCCAGAGTTTCAGAAAAATCTGAAAAGTACAGGGAAAAGGCTGAAGGGTACTACAAAACCTTAAAAAAAATTGCAGTGCTGCTGCAGTGTGGAAGGGAGCAGGCCTGTGGCTACAGTGGGGCATTTTATTTATTTATTTATTTATTCAATTTATACTCCGCCCTCCCCACGAACGGGCTCATTTGGGGGGGGACTTCAAAGACACCTTCAAATGCCCCCCAGTGGAGGGTGGGGTGCATGGGAGAAATGGAGTTGGCAAATAATCATAATTAAATTATCTAAATTGCCCATGTAAAGTGTTCCTCCAAGAAATTTAAAATTAAAATTCCTGGCTATGGGCCTGGAGGGGAGGAATGATCGTCTCACTCAACAGTGACCAGGGGTCCATTGGAGCAGGAGCACACAGAAACGTAGCTCCGGGAGTGAGGAGCCCAGGGGGCGGGCACATGACCAAGCCCCGCCCCCTCCTCGGCTTCCCCGAGCAGTGCAGAGGCGCAGCTCCCCGGTGAAAGCCCTGCTAGGGTCTTTATTGTTTTTAATGTTTTGTTTTAATATTGATAATTTTATCATTGTTCCTTTTATGACTGTGTGCTGCTTTTCCAGAGACTTGCTCAAGGTGGCATATAAATTTTCTAAGTATACCATTTTTTATCTGGGCACATGGCACATAAGTACTGGAGAAATTTCACCAAGCCTTCAGCAGCTTCCACCCCATCATTTTGGTGTAGTGGTCAGGAGTTGGACTCTAATCTGGGAGAACTGGGTTTGATTCCCCACTCCTCCACATGCAGCTGCTGGTGTGACCTTGGGCCAGTCACAAGTTCTCTCAGAGCTGTTCTCTCATGAGCAGTTCTCAAAAGACCTCTCTCAGCCCCACCTACCTCACAGGGTGTCTTGTTGTGGGGAGGGGAAGGGGAAGGAATCGGTGGTGCACATGTCCTGGGTATCTCAAGTCTACTTGAAACCTGGTGGTTTCAAGGGAGCAGGAAGAGAATGAGGGTGTGTTCTTTACGCTTATTTTTATTGCACAAAGTATTGGATGGGGAAGGGACTGGAGGAAGAGCAGGTCAGTTTCACTCACCTGTGGAGTGGAGCCTGAGGGGTGGATGTTGCCTTCGGACACACTTCCACTATGTTAGTGGTGTGGCATATGCAAATGAGTTATGCTAATGAGCTCCTGCACCTCTTTTTGTACGAAATGACCCCTGACAGTGACTGTAGGAAAAAAGATGGCCAGGCTGGAAGGAATCTCAGGTGCCGGTAGAGAAGTGGGGCTACTCCAGCCTTACCATGCAAGTAGGTCTGGCCCAGTGGTGTGGACCACACCATTGGGCCATAGTTTTCCTGGGTAAAGGCTGCTAGGGCAGAACTGAAATCAGACAGGCAGGTAAATGTGGGTTGGCTGTTGGGTGGGGAAGAGAGAATAAGGAAGGAAAAGGGGAGAGGCTACAGGGGCTTTCAGGAAAGGGAAAGAGAAAATAGTAGGGGAGGTGAAAGGAGATGCTCCCTGCAAGTCCTTGCAGGTTCCCACTTGTTATTTATAATTTTCATGCTTGTAGTTTTATGATTTTACTCTTGTATTGTTTTGCCTTGTAAGCTGCCTCAAGCAGGTTTGTGGAGCGGTGGCAGGTATATTTTCTAAATAAATAAAACTAATGCTAAGAGGACGATAAAGACCCAGTTTCAAACATTGCCTCAGCTATGAACTCACCAGGTGCCCTCCAGCAAGGCCTTCTGTCATGCTAATTTCTTCCATTATTCTGTTACAATGCTTTCTCTGAATGCTATAATTGGCCATTGTAAACTTAAGAACAACCCACGGCCTCCATATTTTGGACCAAGACTGTGAATTTGCTTTCCATCTTCCGGTTACTTGGTTTTCAAAATCATGATTTCGGCCTGAAAAGTTAGGGGTTGACATTTCATGCCTGCTTTTACATTTTCATTTTGCAAAGCAGAAATTATACAAAAGAATACTCCTTCCCATTTATCTTAAAGTTCCCCCAGCAAAACCATCTGTCTACCTTTTGCAAAGAATACTGTCAGACTATCTCATCCAATCCCATAATAACAGGCTTCTGAAGGTTGCGGCAAACAACTGGCAAACACATCGTTGGTCGCAAGGTGATAATTAGCAGAGTCCACAACACGAGCAGGCAGAAGGTTACTCATGAGCGACCAGTCACTCTCCAAGCATTTAAAAGCAGCTGTCCACCCCTCCTCCAGTGCTGCTGTCATCTCATTCTTACCCTTCCCTTTAAAGCTACTGCTGTAGCTTCCTTCCTCTTTCAGGTGAAGGAGGAGGAGGCCCACACACTCATGCGCCTTTGCTCTGGATGGGAAAAATGACAACACCTGGATTCTTTCCCATCTACCTCTTTGCTCCTCCCTCATGGGGAAACATGCACCCACCCTTGCTCCGAGCAGAAAAGGAGCATGCTATTGACTCTTTCTCCCTACATCAAAGCTAACGTTTGTCTCTGCCTCGGAAAACATAGAGGTAACTGTATATTTGCCCCTTGCACTGCAAGTTATATTGGGGGGAGGGTGGTTTGAAAAAAAAGTAGAGGATAGACCTGCTTTGAAACACTGTAATTTTTGTACAAGCCTCTTTTTGTGACTGGTTCCCCCCACCAAACTGCATTTTGTAACTGGAGGCCCCCGAGGCTCTTGAAAAAAACAAACTCTAAGGCTGTGATCATATGCACAATTAGACCTGACATAGGCACGGATGCCAGGCAGATTTAAAGGGAGGGATCAGACAACAACATCTGGGAAGCACCCCACAGCCGTCGGCAACCCATTTTGCTCTGCTGCAGAAGCGGAGTTAAAAAACACCGGGGAAAAACTGGTAGTAAATGGGTTGTGATGGGCCACAGAGGGACTTTCCCATGTCTGATCACTCCAGCACACTCTCATGGCATCGAGATGGTCTGATCAGGCCATTCTGACTCCGTGCCATTTTTTTTTTTTTTTGCTTCTTCACAGTATGCACATCATTGCAAACTCCATAGGGAGTCCTCAGTGTGAAGGAGTGATTCATTGATCCCTCATTTAAGAACATGGGGAAAAAAGGAACAAGAAACCATGACTCAGCCACAGTTGCGTCTGATCACACACTGATGGACTGTACCCGCAACTTCAGAGGGAGGTGTGATCATGCAACAGTGGGTCAAATTCCGCCAGAGGAAATAGCCTCGCTCGCTCTCTCTCTCCCCCCCCCCGGGTTTTCTGGAGCGTGTGACTGCAGCCTAAGTAGTTCCAGGGTTGCCAGCTCTGGGTCGGGAAATACCTGGATATTTTGGGGGTGGAGCCTGGAAAGGCAGGGGTTTCAGGAGGGGAGGGGCCTCATCAGGGTACAGTGCCATAGAGTCCGCCTGCCAAAGGAACCATTTTCTCCAGGGGAACTGATCTCTATTGTCTGGAGATCAGCTGTAATTACGGCCGATCTCCAGGCCCCATCTGGAGGTTGGCAACAGTAATTGTAGTTCCCAGAAACATAAAGTCTGTTCTCATTTGATCTAAAGTATGAAATAATACCCCATTTCGAAAGGGAGGGATTAGCAAGTCTTCTCTAAGATTTCTGTCTTGGTAATTGAAGACAGAAAGACTGACTTCTTGTATCTAGCAGTTACAGTTCAGGGCATGTCATCCCTCTGTTCTGGAAATGCTAATCCTTTTCTTCTTATTTTGCTTTTGTGAATTCCTGAAACATTTAACCTGGAATGGAAACTCTTTAAATTATCTTCAGATTTCCCTTAAAACAAAGTCTTGTGACAACCTAGGAATGTATGGGACGCCCTTGTGAAGGTTCTGCAGAAACTCTTTCTCCGGTGTTTCACCAGAAGAACTCATCAAATTTTTTTCAGATTTTGCTTCTGTGCTGTGTTGGTAGAGCAATAGTTGAGATACACACAAAAAGTTGTCCCTCATTCCCCCGTTTCTCTGGTCTTGATTTATGACACACGTTTTGTTCCAGGAAAGATCCAGTAAACTTGCCTTGCTTTGTGATTCAGACTGGAAATATTCAGGCTGAAACAGAGAAATTCTGTCTCGGTCTCACACGACTCTTATAGCAGAGGGTGGAACAGCCACCCTCTTCTTCAGGCATTGGCTTGTAATGGAAATGGAACGCCTCCAGATGATAATATTCCCCAAGCACCTTTGGTGCAAATAGGAAGCATACCACAGATACGGGCTATCGTTCCCGTCGGCAGATTGCAGACTCCAGAGAGCTGGTGACAGTAAAAACCCTGAAGCAAGAGACAGAGAGAAAATAGATGGAGTAAACACGTCTGATACAACCTGGCGTCTCAGGTACCATTTGTGACAGGTTGTGTCTCTGTTCAAGACAAACACAACGGAAGCTGTGCTATAGAGAGCAGGCGTACCAAACTGCCGTCTCACTAACAGTGCTAGACGGGGCCTGTTCTGGCATAGATACAACAACTGGCACAGGCAAGAAGGCTTGTGGAACAGCTGGACTGAAGCGGGTAGGCCCACAGCCTGGGCATGGCCTGCACTTCTCCCTTCCTCTCCTGGCCTCCTCCATGGCTCTGTGGGTTATTGGCAAAACTGCACCAAGGCTCTGCGGGGTCCTGCATTCACAGAGACATGGACTGCAATGGCAATATCTTGTGACATCTTTGGCCAAAAAAATAGCCACCACCCTTGACTTCTGTGGTCTGCCACCTGCAGTCGATTATCCATACCCATTAGTAAAGGTAAAGGTTTCCCTTGCTCGAAAGCCAGTCGCACCTGACTCTAGGGATGCAGTGCTCATCTCCGTTTCCAAGCCGAAGAGCCAGAGCTGTCCAAAGATGTTTCTGTGGTCATGTGGCCGGCATGACTAGACACCAAGGCGCACGGAATGCTGTTACCTTCCCACTGAAGTGGTACCTATTTATCTACTTGCAGTTTCTTGCTTTTGAACTGCTAGGTTGGCAGGAGCTGGGGCCAGAGACGGGAGCTCACTCAGTCGCGCAGCACTCGGGTCTCGAACTGCCAAACTACTGACCTTCTGGTCTGCAGTTCAGCATCTTAACCACGTGAGCCACCACAGCCCATTACTAGCCATCATTTCTGGACTCAGAATGCAAAAAAAGATTCACGAATCAAAATTGTTTGAGCAGGCTGAGAGAAGGCTGTAGTGTCTCAGATTCCATCTTCATGTAGGGTTGCCAGGTCTAGGTTGGGAAATACCTGGAGACTTTGGGGGATGGATCTGGGAGAGGGCTGGGTTTGGGGAGGGGAGAGGGGAGAGCAGCCATTTTCTCCAGGGGAGCTGATCTCTGTCAGCTGGGGATCAGAAGAATAGCTGTCAGATTTGAAATACAGGGTACGACCCAGGGTGGGTGGGGGCACTTCTGTGGCGCCCTGAGCCTCAGTCACCGATGTCTGCTAGCTGAGGTGCTTTCCTCTGGTGGAAAGAGTCTTCCCCTAATGCAGTCTTGCATTGGGGAAGATTCCTTCCACCAGAGGAAAGAAAGCACCTCCACTAGAAGAACAGAGCTGCAGGATTCATTCTGGCACCTTCAGCAAAGCTCCTGATGGTAACTCTGTGCAGCAACAGACTTTTTAAATCTGCCACTCTTAAGCTGACCTATCTTTCTCCATTGCCACTTGCTTTCCTTTGGGGCCATCTTATCTGGCACAGTAACATTATTACCCCTATGATAATTATGAACGACCATTTTTTTATTCATTAGACGTCTGTCTGCAGGACTTGACAGTTTTGCTTAATTGTTCAAAGGGCAAGGACTTGGTTTTGTTTTCTTCATGCTCGCTCGCATTTATTTCATCTTTGGGGAACGCTATCTAGGAGTTCAGTGTACTGTAATCATTTGTGGGCAAGCATGCTTATGGGAAATTAGTTTAATTGCTTGGCTTTCTAAAAGCTGGCAGCTGATAACAGCTATGCAGTTGGGATGGGCGAGTCTTATAGTGGAATGTTGATATTGCAAACTTCCATTGGTTCTATACCAGTTTATTGCTGTTTATTACACTGGCTGCAAAAACAGTAAGAAGTAATAAATAAATAAGTTATACCAATTTAGCTGCCATGGCTTGGGAATTCTGATAACTGTTGTTTGGTGAGCTCACTGAGGATTCTGTATTGGCGATTCCTGCCTCACCTCCCTATGCAAGAGCTACAATGTTCCATGTTCCTTGGAGAGACAGCATGACCATTACACCAGTTTAAGGGCCAAACTAAGCATGCATTACGGTAAACTACAATGGCTGTTGTGCCTCCAGTAATCCTTGACCCTTCACAGGGTTCATTTTGTAGCAGAAGTTCCTTTGCATATTAGGCCACACACCCCTGATGTAGCCAATCCTTCAAGAGCTTACATTAGCCCCTGTAAGAAGAGCTCTGTAAGCTCTTGGAGGATTGGCTTCATCAGGGGTGTGTGGCCTAATATGCAAAGGAGCTCCTGCTACGAAATGACCCCTGACTCTTCATAACACCTAGTAAAATTACCAGCTGTTGTGATGCCACAACTAGAGTTACCAGCCTCCAGGTGGGGCCTGGAGATCTCCCAGAATTACAACTCATCTCTAGATTACAGAGATAATTCCCGTGCAGAAAATAGCTGCTTCTGAAGGGTAGACGCTTTGGCACCGTACCCCACTGAGGTCTTTCCTCTCCCCAAACCCTGCTCTCCCCAGGCTCCACCATCACATCTCTGGGCACTTCCCAATCCAACATTGGCAGCCCCAGTCACGATATTCCCTCCGTCCCCCATTAGCATCCAGTGATCTTTGTCCAGGGAAATGCCAAACACAAACACAATGTAAATTCTTTCAGACATAGTGGAGGGTGATGGGGATTTGATGTGTAGTGGCCTCTGTCAGCAGTGATGTCTGAATTACCCTGAGAGCCTCAATCTGTGATGTAGATATAAAATGACAGATGATATCATAGTTAGGATGTTGGGCTAGGGTTTGAAAGGCCCAGGTTTAAAGCTCATTGGGTGATCTTGGGTCAGTCGCGCCCCCTCAGCCTAACCTGGCAGGGTTATTACAAGGGTAAAATGGAGGTGGGATGTACATCACCTTGAAAGCGGAAGCGTTGGCTAAAATGTATTAAATGAATAATAAATAAAGGCCCAAAGGGGAAAGAAAAAAAAATTCCCATGTACCTTCAGTTTGGTGTAGTGGTTAGGAGCGCAGACTCTAATCTGGGAGAACCAGGTTTGATTCCCCACTCCTCCACATGCAGCTGCTGCTGTGACCTTGGGTCAGTCACAAGTTTTTTCAGAGCTGCTCTCAAGGGCAGTTCTCGAGAGAGCTCTCTCAGCCCCACCTACCTCATAGGGTGTCTGTTGTGGGGAGGGGAAGGGAAAGGAGATTGTAGGCCGCTCTGAGACTCCTTTGGGTAGTGAAGGGTGGGGTACAAATCCAATCACCACCTCCTCCTCCTCATCTTCTTCTTCTTCTTTGATTTACTATTAATACAAAGAATTCTAGCTCCTCCTAATGTGAAGAAAAGAACCCCCAGTACTCTGACCTTTTAAAAAAAAAAGGGTCTTGGAAGCCTGCATTTATGATTACTCATTTATTTGCATTAGATTCTCCAGCCCATCTGTTCCACTGTGCTTTGTACATTCATTGGAGACTTAAACACATATTACTTAAATGCATTAGGAAGTCAATGATTACTTTAACCAAGCGAAGTGATCATTTTTTTCCCCCTGAATTCCCATCCAGAGACATTTCTTACATCTTATGTTAACGAAAATGATTTACATTCATCATGCACGCAGCATGCAACCACTGTTTGGAATCCCAATTAAGGTTGACATTTGTGGACGAGCTGTGTAGGTGTGCGCTAATGTAGGTCAATATTAGCCACAAGTGAAACTAGTGGGAGAATACAGTTCCTTTCCTCTATCATGACAAAAGAGGAAAGCTTCCTTTGTGTAGCACAGTCTTTCCCGAGCTTTCCAATGCAGAGGCACACTGTTTCTGTGAATGAAATTAGGGGACGCACTTCATTCTTACACCCCAACAAGATTTACTTAGCCAGAGTCAGGGATGTTGCAAAAAGGGTAATTACCTAAAATTATGGATTTTGTTATATTAACAAAGTGTAAAGGGAAAGCATTTTTTTTTTACTTTTGCCACAGCTTCTGAGCTTGATCTGAAGGCACCTGGATATGCAGGCTGAACTTCTCTGTGTTTATTTGAAAATATACCTCATTGATTTCAGTTGGCTTTACTTCCAAGAAAGTGTGTTTCGAGCAGGAGCCTTAGAAAGACAACCACTTACAAGGGCAGATAAATGTGCTTGATGTTCTGTTTAAATTTGTGTTTTATGTTGCTTTTTCCCCATGAGCCTTTAATTGATTTTTCACAGCACACTAATGTGCCCCATCATACACAATGGGAATGACCTTTGGTGTACAGGTTTTCTCTTTGAACAATGGAAACAAGATTTGTTCCAAGACTTCTGGGAAATATTTCCTCCCTCATCCTCTTCCTAGTGTATGACTTTTATCAGCCAGATGTATGTGACAGAGTTATCATGTAACAGTCTTGGGCAAATCTCCGTTCAACATGGTACCTCCTTTGGGAGGGCACAGATAGCATTCTGCAGTAGGTTCAGGCTAGACAAAGGTAGATGTTCACACAGCTTGCGATTAATTTATGGAATTCATTAAACAGAAACATGGTGATGGCCACTAATTTAGAAGGTTTTGTAAAAGGATCCTGATGCAGGATAAGCAGCTTAGATCATTGAAGATTTGGGACTTAATGGTCTTGGGGAGGGCTTTAGATGGTAATGTATACTTCCAGATTCAAAGCACAGAAGGAACATTCAGGAAGCTTGTTTCAGCCCATCCCACCATCTCCACAGGTAAAGGCTTTTGTTTTAACCAGTGTGTGCATATTTACTTAGGAGTGAGTTCCACAGTGCTCTCCATAGGACTTGCTATCTACTGCCTGCATTTGCTTTCCCCGCCCCCGCCACACATACAGACGCCACTGAGTCTGTGAAGCAGGGTTCTACCATTTCCCAAATTCTAGCCCTGATAGTATGACTGAGGATGAGCCAATCAAGGGCTACTAACACCAAACAGAATCTCCATGTAGAGAAGCAGTATGTCTCTGAATACTGGATGCTGAAGGCAAACAGCAGGAAAAGGCTTGATGCCCTGTGGATGCTCAGAAGCATTATGTGTAGGGTGACTGCTTAAGTTGGGGTGCCCTGCAGAAAACTTTCTGCTGCATTGCAGCTCAAAAAAAAGAAGGGATGTGGCATTCCTTAGGAGACAGTGTCAGTGTCCATGCCTACTGACTTGGCTGCTTACCGATGGAAGACGGCTTTGAGGTTCAAGGCAGCATTTGGGTGCAGACTGTGGGAACAGGACTAGAGACAGAAAATACTAAAGTAACACCCTCTCTTTTCCCAGTTTGATCTGACAATCTAGCCAGTTTCTGCTTGATCTGCCTGCTGGGTGGAACTGGCCTTCCACCTAGAAGGAAAAAAACTAAAAAAGATGGTACTAGGGTAGAGCTGGCTGGGATTTGTGGTGCACTTTGTTGTAAATTTGGTAGAATGAGGGAACTTCCATGCTCTATTGATGCTATGTGCCGTAGTATCAGTGACATAAAATCAGTGGCATAAGCCTCAGTCAGGAGAATTCCATTGAGAGAATGAGTTTAGGGGGAGGAGGTTCTTGGAACTGAGAGAAGATTGGTTAATGCCTGGCTGGGCTGTGATTGGTCAGGATGGGAAGCTGGGGGCCTGACTGGTGGAAGTGTGAAAGTTCTAAGGCTAGGAAGAACAGCTAGAGTCAGTTGGGCCATGAAGGGAACTCTAAGAAAACTAGGAGTAAGGCCCGTTGTGGGAAGTAATATAACGGGCTCTAGAAGGAAAGTCCAGGTGAGTGTCCCAGCTGTGGCTGGTGGGGCGGCAGAAGGAAGGGGGAAATAGAGGGAGACAAGCCATGTTTATTTCCTTCTGCTTAGCTATAAGGCAGGGCTGTCTCAAGTCATTTTGCTGCCCCAAGTGGGTCGTATGGGAGGACAGTCTCAAGGTAACAGGTATGATTCCCTCCACCCCTGACTTATGTTGATTTGGGGTTATACTGTGGCAGCTAAGGTAGAAAAGCACCTTCTCCTATGCCATGTCTTCTGGGTTCCAAGGGTCTGGAAAGTGGTTTCATAGCCAGTTACAGGGTTGCCAACTCTGGGTTGGGAAATACCTGTAGATTTGAGGGGTAAAGCCTGGGGAGGGCAGGGTTTGGGGTGCAGAAGGATTTCAGCAGAGTATAATGCCATGGAGTCCACTATCCAAAGCAGTCATTGTCTCCAGGAGAACTGGTCTTGGTCATCTGGAGATCACTTGTAGTAGCTGGGAAATTTTCCGTAGGGGAAATGATGTGCTCTCGCTGTGGAACATGGTAATTTCTGGGAGATCTCCATGCCCCACAGGGAGACTGGCAACTCCAGTGACCATTTAAGGGATGACTGGGAGATGTATTTTACCTCAGGGCACATTCAATGACTCCCAGCAGCAACAGCAAACTGTTTAGAATGTTAGAGGCAAAGGCCAATCAGGCCTCATATGCAAACCACCTCTGTGTTCCGACTTGGGCAGAGGGGGATGACAGCATATTGTTTAGAAGGCTGGAGGCGAGACTCAGGCAACGCAACCAGTGAATAGGGACAGCTTCTGAGTGACACATCATGGAGCCAACTGATTTAGGAGTGTGTGGAATGTTCAGAAAGTGCCACCCCACTACTCAATTATATATGAGGAGAGATAGGACCTTGGAAGGCTTGGTTAAAAGTAGGGTTGCCAGCTCTAGGTTGGGAAATTCCTAGAGATTCGGGGTGGAGTCTGGGAAGGACAGGGAGTTCAGTGAGGTCTAGAGTCCATCCTTCTGCCATTTTCTACAGGGGAACTGATCCCTGTCATCTAGAGTTTTGTTATAATACTTGGAGACCTCCAGGCTGCACTTGGAGGTTGGCAGCCCTAGTTAAGAGAGCAGACAAGGAAAGGGTCTGTGGTGGGCATGAATGTAATAGAAATAGAAAGGTTACTGTATCTAAACAGGAGATATACAGGGACAGTGGTAGAGTTAGCTTTGCATATTTCTTGTTACTCTTCTTGGATTAGTATGTAATCAGCTGACATTTGTTCGATTTAAATCTTAATTACTTGATTTTTTGAATCCATCTCTATATCGAGCACTGGATTATCACTATATTAGTATTTTCCAAGCTATAGTGGAGGGCACCTCTGTGGGAAAGGAGAAAACAAATCTAGTAGTGGAAGTATCCTGAAGAAACTGCCTGTCTCACAGTGGCCAAGAGGCCAGGCCACTTCTATGTTCTGCCCCAAAGTAGCTATTTCTATTCCACCTCACAAGCAGCTCTTAATGCAGAAGTCTTTTGAGAAGACCAGCATTTGCTTTCTGCTTCACTTTTCCCACCTCTGATCTTCAGGTGCAACCCTGGACATGACCAATTTACCTCTGAATCTCCTCTAAAACAAACAAACAAACAACAAAAACACAGTCGACAAGAAAATTTACCTAAGATTAAACTTGAGGTGAATGTGGAGAATACTTCAGCCACAAGACTCTGCCCACTCTAAATTGAATGTAAATGTAGAGAGTACTGCTCAGTAATAAGTTTGTCCCCGCTTGTCATCTAAAATGGAATCCAAAGTAAATGTGAAGGGCCTTGCTGCTTGAGTAAAATACCATCAGCAAATGTGTGGCTAGTTAAAAGAATTTTGATCACTGCCATTTCTGATCTTACAGGCATTTTGGACAATGCTGAAAGACCCAAAAACGATCTTTTGGAGGGCCCTGGGCTGTCAACAATTTCTGAAGTATCCTGTCAGGACTTTAAACCCATTTTCCCTTTAAAACGATTGAAACAGTCCCCAGTTCATGAAAGTAATCATAAAATTTCACCACAGAGTCAAGGATGTGCATAGAAGGCCTACCTTTGAGATGGAGAGGGATCTTTGGGATTTTTAAAAGCTTATTTGTCTGGGCTGATGTCTTAACAGGCCAAGAAAGGCAACTATGCATTCTTGTGGGATGTCGCAGTAGTGGAATATGCAGCACTGACGGACGACGATTGTTCGGTGACAGTCATTGGAAACAGCATCAGCAGCAAAGGCTACGGGATAGCACTTCAGCATGGCAGCCCCTATAGAGATCTCTTCTCCCAAAGGTAAACACAAAGTTGTCTGTCCTGAACCGTGTAAACCCAACGTCAAGCTGAGCTTCCCACTTTACTAACATGCCTTCTTCAAAATCAGAGCATGGTCAATTCTAAATGGCAATTCAGGTAGGTTTTTTAAGAACCAGGGAGTAGAAACAGCCTTTATAAAGACTGGCACCTCGGACATTTGCCTTTGAAGGTTGATTGGCTCAGGCTCCCAGAACTGGGTGTTCAGAGCAGTACCATGAATTTAAAATTATGGGATATAATTTTATTGTGGGGGGGGGGGGAGACTTCAATAATCAACAGCAGCAATTTTTATCTAAATAAATTTAAAATATCGGGAGTTATGATGCCCTATCCACCAAAGGCAGGAACAAGAGATGTGTATAAGGTAGGGTTGCCAGCCTCCAGGTGGTACAGGGAGATCTCCTGGGATTACAACTGTTCTCCAGGGGACAGATCAGTTCACCTAGAGAAAATGGCCCCTTTGGAAGGTGGACTCTATGGCACTATTCCCTATTGAAGTCCATCCCCTCCCCACCCTCCCTGGGCTCCACCCCCAAAATCTCCAAGTATTTCCCAAACTGGAGCTGGCAACCCTTGTATAAGGGTCGTAGGACATTTTGCACAGCAACAACCTGTGTAAGACTGTACACTTACCAAATCTATTTCTCTGATGTGCTTATCTATGGTGTGTGTTTTCAAATATTTATTTGTCCCATTCACATAGTACATTTGGGGGTTAGAGTGCAGATGTGTGTCTCCACTGGTTCTCAATTGTTTACTTTTTCCAGTGTTCTAATTTTGAATTTCGTATATACTTCTGCAGAGCTTTTTAGTTCCATGTTAATATCTCATTGTGCAGTTGATGTTTTGTCTGGCAACCCAGACAAAAAACAGTCTGTAAACTGTTGCTGTTAACTTCTTTGGCCTACTGAGGTCCTTTGTTACCTTCCCTTTGGGAAAATAATGTTTACAGGGTTTTTTTCCCCCCCTAAAACAATTTTTTCTGCAGGATTTTAGAACTGCAAGAAGCCGGCTACTTGGATGTCTTCAAAGAGAAATGGTGGCCACGGATGGGACGCTGTGATTTGAACAGCCACGCCAATGCTCAGACCGACGGGAAGGCCCTGAAGCTTCACAGTTTTGCCGGGGTCTTCTGCATTCTGGCCGTGGGCTTGCTCCTGGCCTGTTTGGTAGCAGCCCTGGAGTTATGGTGGAGCAGCAACCGTTGTCATCAAGAGACACCAAAAGAGGTCCATAACTTTTATTCTTACCACAATTAAGAATAGGACATATAATATCCATACAGAGAAAGAAATATATATATAGAGATATATAGATATATATATCAGAAAGCAAATAGAAGCAGTGGAAATTCTTTGTGCTCTTGCACATCACTGGATTATGATTGGAGATAACCACAGTTAAAATAGATCTTTAAAAAAAGTTATATATTTTTTTGTTTTTTTTTTAAAAAAATCCCTAATGTTTGTATTTTATGGAAGGTACCAAATTGTCAGCTCTGGCAACTAAAGTCCTGTATTTATTTATAGAGCAGATACAGCCTCGGCAGCAGCAGCACTGCAAACATGCCCACATTGCCCCACCATTGTGCCTCAACCTTGCCATGGAGAGACCATCTTTAGGGGTAAGAGAGTAGCTCAGGCGACATGCCTTTGGCCCCTCTGCTAAGACTGACAGACAAGGATGTTTCGGGCTGCCTTAAATGCAAAGATTCAGCGTCCCATCCCACCCTGATCTCTGCCAAAACAAAAGCCAAGCATAGCCCAGGTATACCAGCATGATAAACGAGGGAAATGGTGGGGTTGGTGCCCTGTGGCCCATATCCTCACAGGGACATGCACATGATGTGCCACCTGTCACCCCCATCTGGTTTGTTTCTTGCACTTGTGCCTTCTCAGTGACAGTGACTCTGCTGCTGTTTGTTTCATATGGGGCCCTGCCCGATCTCGAGTTGCTGCCATATGGTTGACATGCTTTTGGAGTAACAGCCTATACAGGTCTGATGGTCACAAGTAATTATAAACACTCTAACCCCATTTTAGCACACTGTAAAGCCCAATTTACACCTCCCCTCTGAAGTAGTTTGACTGCTGTCTTTTCCTACGCCCATCTCACGCTGGTTTCAAATTTCACTCCCTGGGTCTGAAGAGTACAAAGCAACAGGATCTGTTTAAAGCAGTAAAATGCTAGCTTGACCACAGGAGGGCAATTAAAGAATGTAAACAGTAATTTTTAAACTAGAACAAGTATGGTTTGAAACTAGAAACAGGTATAGACGTTTTTTCCTTGAAACTAGAATGATTCCAGCGGGAAAGTCAGATGTAGATCTGACCTAAGTTAGGCCTGTGCAACTAGTGATCTACCAAAGTGTGTGAGACCCAGCAGTGATGTTATCGTGACCTGCCAGGACCTTGCTAACCACCACCCCAATTTTAAAGTCCCAGGTAAGCAACAAAAGACAGGAATGTAGTGAGCCCCTACTGCAGAGGTAAGCGAATGCTTCGGTCCTGGGTGCTGATAACATGCAGCCATCTGCCTGCGAAGATGTTTGGTATGTAGGCAAACAAAAGAGAAAGTGGGGAGAAATGGGAGTTCTAGGCCGTGGTCACTCTGGCGGCTTGCCACAGTATGGTGGTGCCTCAAGTTCTACCAGTTCAAAGTGTAGTAGAGCATTTCATCCAGACCACACATCCTGTGGCAGGTTACCCACACAGCTGTTCCATGGGGGAGCATCCACATTAGTGTTGCACTTTAACCATGGGACAAGCTGTAAGGGTGGGTTTATTTAAATGGAGGCAGATGGATGTGCATAGGAGCAACAACTAACCCCCCCCCCCCCCCCCCAGTGGCAGAAATGGATCTGCAAGTTCGGACATCCCTTCCGGATTCCTTTTGCTGCAGGAGAGTTCAGATGTCGGAAAACCTGGAGGGAAACACAAACAATCCGTTCATACCGGACTTTCTCCAGTATCTGTTTATTCCGCTTCCACTGCGGAAGAGCACAGGCTGCCGAAAAATGCACCACGGGAGGCAGATGTCCTCATCTGGAGGGTCCAGTTTATGCCACTCAAGTAACACCACTGTAGCGCCACAAACTGCGTGTTTGACCGCAGCCCTACTTTGCCAGACATTGGGAGGAAATTGAACATAGCAGATTTACCAGCATTTCCAGGGTTCACCAGCTCTAGCAGTACTTCTGGCATCTCAGGGGTTCAGAGAACCAGGTCTGCATGCTGAGAAAAATGAACCAGAGATGCATATGTCCTGGGGGTTGCCTCCCCTGCCCTAGTGAGGCACCATAACTTGCTATTGTGCTGTGGTCATTTGGTTGGGCCACAGGTTGTTCAGGCCTGGATATTTAGGAAAAAATCTTTACAGGAAGAGTGTTTCAGTGGGGGTATCAGCTGCCTAGGGAGGTGGTGAGCTTCCCCTCACTGGCGGTCTTCAAGCAGTGACTGGAAGAACACTTGTCAGGCTGATCTTGTATTGAGCACGGGGTTGGACTAGATGGCCTGTATGGCCCTTTCCAATTCTGTGATTCTAACCTTCTCAGAAAAATGTATTTTATTTATAAATAAGGCTACTGAATTTTGGTTTTTTAATTCGAGTCCTCTTAACAGGACCCTTCCTTATCCCCCCCACCCACATTACGGCTGCAATTGCAGTCTAGGTTGTGAGGCTTTTATGGTAGTTAGTTGTGTGTTATGATCAGGGACAGATTGCAAAGTGACTGAGGAGCAACAAAGAATTCAGAGATGACCCTGTATGCTCTTATGTAACTCAGTCTTTGTGGAGGAAAGTGGTCCTTGACAAAGAAAGCATGTGAAACAGTACATCACTGGCTCTCAGAGAAGTATGTAATGCTGTTTTTCTTTGTGCGAACAGATGAATGAGCCTTTTTCCCGTTTATTAATATCACAACAAGCCAGTCAGGCCTCCTAGCCGATTGATGGTTTTTTTTTTTCTTTGTCAGTTTCTAAAAATAACACTCTGCAGAATTAACCAAGCCGTTTTTAGGTGAAGCCTTTTAAAAATATATCGAGACAGGAAAAATTCGAACTTGTCTGTGTTCAGAGGTTTTCGTTGCAAATATCTCAGAGCATCAGCAATCAGCCCATCATTTGGAGCTGGGTCTTGCGAAGAGATGGGATCTGTTTGCCTCAATTAAAATCTTTCGGCAGCCTCACCTCTCTGCTAGTCTTTTGAGTCACCACCCTTGTCTTATGCTGAGGAGCAATTTCGTATCAGTATGTTAGGAAAGCAGTCGTACCCCAGCTAGGGAAAAGTACAGGGCCTGTCATTTTCCATTTCTATTTCTGTTGTTCCCAGAGGTTTTTAGAGTAATTGACATGCCCGCCACATCTCAACTAGTCTGACAAAGGGTTCCTTTTTAAAAACAAAAAAATAATATATATTGCAGTCTATAATGCTGTTTGTCATTAACATTCCATTTGTCTGGATTCCCTGTTTGCCCATTCAATTGGCGCTCTAAGCATCCAGCGATAAGCATTCTAGAGTCCCACTTCTCCTACACACCAGCAGAGTCATTTTGTATGTAACACTGCACAATGTATTTTTCTGATAGGCAACTTTATTTTTGTAGAAAAATACTTTCTTCAGTCTGCTCACACATCATGAGCATTCATGAATTCATTCCTCCTTCACCAGCAAAAAAATCATGGAGAGCTCCATCTAAATGCACATTTATATTAATATTAAGGCTATAACCTTTAGTTTAATCAGTGGTTTAATTGACTGAATTCTTTTTTTAAAAAGTAAAGGTTTTACAGCCCAATCCTATGCATGCTTATTGGGAAGTCTTCCACTGATTTCAGTAAGTCCTACTCTTGAGCAACTGCATATGGTAATTCAGATTTACTGGATTAATAACTGGAGGCCTAATTAGCAAGGGCAAATCTTAACTGGCATAGCTGCAAATTAAAGGCACGCATGTTACTTTTGAGGCCCTTTTGGTTCTACAGTGATAGAGCATGGGAGAATAAAATATTAGAGATGGTGTTTATTTGTAATGTGGTACATTTTATTTACTGAATTGCAAGCTTCCTTCATGCTCTCAGAAAACTTATGTCTATTGAAGGCCTGGCAACATGCAGATTTCTTTACATGTAATAGGTTAATATGTAGATGAGTCATTATTTAATTGGCTGACAGCTCTAATTAATATGTCTTCAGTGCATTCTTTTGTGCTCCACTTCTTTTCATTGCTTTTAAATCACTAGGCTTTCAAAGGATAACAGCATTGCTAATTTAGCTGATGTTCGGTGTTACGGAGTTAGTAAACACATACTTGAAATAATGTTTATCCACATGGTATACCATAACACGTGAAAGCCATGCACATCCTTTTAAAGCTATGTATACACTGCATGCACAAGATGCAGGAAACCTTTAGTCTCAATGTACAGCATACCCATGGTCAATGAAAGACCTGTATGGGGGGGGGGGGGGGTTGCATATTACAGGGTCTCCTTGATAATAGATCTCTTTTTATAACGTGTAAGGTGGCCCTGACACACACTTCCTCTAAGCACTAATATCGAAGGAGGTCAGTTTCAAATAGATAGACAGACAGACAGACAGACAGACAGACAGACACACACACACACACACACACACACTAGGAATAAGGCTTGTTGTGGGAATAAATACAACGGGCTCTAGAAAGAGGCTGTTGGAGAGTGTCAAGGCCTTGGGCACTCAGCGTTAGTTTGCTGTGGCAACCTCAGCAGGGTATAAGGACACAGAGTCCACCATTTTCTCCAGGGAAACTGTTCTCTGCTACCTGAAGAGCAGTTGTAGTTCTGAGTGATCTCCTGCCCTCACCTGGAGATTGGCAGCAGTGGTTCCCCAAGAGGGAATAGCTGGTTTGGAGGGCAGAATTTATGGCATTGTACCTGTCTGAGGCCCCACCTCTCCTCAAACCTCACCCTCTCCAGGCTCCACCCCTCAAAACTCCAGGAATTCCCCACCTGGAGCTGGCAACCCCATCTCCTTCCCAGCCAAGCATCAACCTACCTTGCTCTGAAGCCCCTCTTATAAACACTGGTAACTGCCATTTCATTTCACCTACCAACAGCCACTGAGGTAACAGTTGAACCTTATGGCGGAACATTTTAAACAAACCACAGGCAGCAGCCATCTTATAAACACAAGTAACTGCCATTTCATTTCACCTACCAACAGCCACTGAGGTAACAGTTAATCCCCCCACAGGAAGGAAGCTGGAGAAGTGTCTTCGTCAAGAGCAAAAAATCGTCTGGCAGGAATTCTGAAAGGGCACAGAGGCTGAAGGCGTGGGCAGGGAAGAGGAGCAGACCCAGCCAATGGCATGTGAGTATTCACAGCCAGTGGACAGGGACAGCTTCTGATTGACAGGCCAGGGGACCAAAGGCTGGGGTGGCATGTGGAATCTTCAGGAACATGCCACCACCATGCAAAGAATTATTATACAGAGAGATCATGGGTGGTATACATGCTAAGGTTTTTGCTAATGGAAGGCACTTTAGTCAGTGGATCAGAAATTTCTGCCCTCCTCTCTTCTGCTGCAGCCAATCGATGTCCCCCAAAGGCTGCTCCTGGGTGTCAGGAAAACAAACTGACAGGTCAGGAGGACAAACTTGGGGGTCTGCGGCCTGAAAGGGGAACTGGTAGAAATCACCAGCTTTTTCCTTCTTTCTCCGCATCTGTTCTTCTTGCCCAGTTTTCCTTCCACACCCACCTGTCTCCCTCTTCCCTTTGCTTGCCTGCTCAGTTGTTGTTTGTTTCTCCCCCGCCTGTCTGGTCTTCCACCCCTCCATGTGTGTTTTCTGCCTGCCCGCTGTTTTCCTCCTTCTGCTTACCCTGCTGCCTGGTCTTCTCTTCTACTCTCCTCTACCCATTCACCATTCCAGTTGTGCCTGGCATGACAAAGGAGGGGAGGAGAAGTAGTTTTGTGGGAGAGGCAATCCATAGCCTGCTCTGGCTTCTCCTCAACACCTGCTTGAATAGGCCATGTTTTCACAACTCATTTTGGATTGGGGGAACTGCAAGGACTTGTGCGGAGCATCTCATGTTCTCCTGTATTCCCAACCCCCACTAATTCTTCCTTCCCTTCCCTGGCAGCCCCCATGGCCTCTCTCCTTTTCCCAGCTTCCTTTTCACTTTTCCACTGACCAACCAGCCTACCCAGGGCCACTGCCAGTGGTGGGGCTTTAGGAGCTCAGCCCCCTATCAAATAGGGGCGCTTCAGTGCCAGCTAGACAGCCCCCAGTGAGCCCTAGCACCAGCCAGTGAGTCAGCTCTTGAAGAGCTCTCTGAGAGCCGACTCACTGACTCAGCTGCCTGGTGCGGATGCAGCGAGGTGCAGGTCTTGGAAAACTCTCAGAGATCTAACTCACAGGCTGCCTGCTTGGAGAGCTAAGGAGGCTGTCAAGCGGTAGGGCTGCAAGTGCAGCTCGCTGTCTTGCTGCCTGGCTGCCTCCTATTTAGCTCTCCTTGGAGGAGAGTCACACGTCCCCAGTGATGTCACAACATCTGAGGGAACAAAGCCCCCCGCTGCAAAATATCCTGGCTATAGGCCTAAGCTACCTTTATCTACTCTCGTGTCTACAGGTTTTCATCCTTCCCGACCCTTGCTAGCCTCCCCCCCCCCCCGCGCCCTAAGTCTGTCCTAATTGCATAGTGGCTCTCTGCACAGGGCCAGTCCTAGTTGCATGGAGGCCTTTGGAGCTGGGTCCGTCCAAATTGTACAGCATGGCCAGTGCTAAGCCAAGCCAGGCGAAGTTGTGCAATGGTTGCTGCTAGTACCTGGCTGGGTCCTGGGGCTCAGTGGCCATGATCACTGGGCCAGGCTAAGTTGCATAGGAAGTGAGTTTCTGGTATTTTCCACTGGGCCTGTCACCAGCAAGACCGCCTTCATCAGAGGACAAGACAGTGGGGGAGAGCTGGACCTTTTGCAAAGCTGTTTTGGCCACCCAGTCTACCCTTGCTCCCCCAAGCTTGGAAAGCTTGTCAATATCATTATGGTTGCCTACCCAACCCCCAGCAGCCACTGAGAGCCTCATGAGCATTCTTTCCTTAAAGCTGAAGGCATTTATTCTGTTATTTTGGGGAGTTTTAATTCCCTTATGATTTTTTTTTTAAAAAAATCTGCAACCTTGGTGATTCCAAGAGCTAGTTTGGTGTAGTGGTTAAGTGCACGGACTCCCCACTCCTCCACTTGCACCTGCTGGATGACCTTGGGCAAGCCATAGCTCTGTAGCAGCTGTTCTCTCAAGGACAGTTGTCTCAGTGCTCTCTCAGCCCCACGCACCTCACAGGCTCCTTAGGCTGGAGGAAAGTCTCAGACTTCAGAGTGGTAGGACATAGGTCCTTATCCTCCATGAATTTGTAGAGAGCCCCTTTAAAGCCATATAATCTAGTGGCAGTCACCATATCTTGTGGTAGTACCATAGTGGATTTTTCAGACCATCAAGTCTTGGCAGGCTAACCAGGATCTTAAGCCAGGATATTTTGGTGATCTGCAGATAGGAGTTTAGATGTATGAATCTTGATTCGCCAAGACCTTTTAGCCGCTCTGGGCCTGCAAACAGCGGGGAGAGCGGCCTATAAATCGAATGAATAAATAAATAAATAAATAAATAAATAAATAAATAATAGTTGAAAGCAACATTTCTCAAGGATTTTCTTCTAGAGAGCTTCAGACCTAATTCAGTATTGGGGTGAAAAATAATGACTGCTAGTTCCTTTGAATAAATAGTTGTGTTGCTAGCTGGAGAAAATGGAGGAATGTTTCCTTGACTTGTTCAGTTTGCTCTTCAAGGTTTTAATACTGAGCTGAGCATGTCTCAAAAGTCAATTCGTTGTTTTGGCTACCTCATCATTCACCTTTCCCCAGTTTCAAGAAGACACCTTATAGCTATCTACGGTCAGTTTGCCATTCCTTGCTTTCATCTGGAAGCAACAACAGTCAAAAAGAGTGTGCAAGGAGCCTTATATACCTGTCATTTTAAAGAATCTGGGATACATCTGCAATGTTTTATCAGTTGGCAAGAACCCCCAAAGTGAGATGCTATCAATGAAGGTCAAGTGACATGTAGCAAAGTCCCAATGGCTGCCATTAAGACTTTCCATCACATTTGGGCCTGGAATTCCTTGCTGGGAACTCAGTTCCTAGGTGTGCATGGGCCCAATTTAGATTGTCCCATCCCCTCCATTGTTCTCTATGGAGGGAAAAAATGTTAACTTTTTTCCTACCATAGAGAACAATGGAGGGAATGGGGGCAACCTGTTTGGGGGCCTGTAGAATTAGACCCCCTGGTCCAATCTTCTTGAAACTTGGTGGGCAATTCGAGGAGAGGCCCCAGCAGCTACCCTGCAAGTTTGGAGCCTCTCCCTTAAACTCCCTTCCCTCCAGTGGCTTTTAAATTTGCTGCCGAATTTCGGTGGTGAGCTGAATCAGATTAGAGAATCTGATTCAGCCCGTGGCTGCCCTACTGGCTAGTCCTAAGCTGGCGGAGCTTTGCTCCGCCTCGCTCCGGCCCCAATGGACCCCTGAACATTTGGCATATTTTTGCACCTTTTACTATCATTCATGAAACAATGAGTATCTTGAGAACTAACCTCAAAAACTAGAGCTCTAAAGTGGTGCAGTCATATGTTGACCCTGACCAAGTGACCACTTGTGGAGGGGGAAGCTCTGATGCACATGGATTACTTTCACACAGGGTTTATTCCCTACTGTGCGCTCATTGCCACCGCAAATTCAGAGACATTTACAGTGTCCGTAGATACGCTACACATGGGGGGATCTCCGTGCTAGCCACTCACACCCACCATAGTCCCCCCCCCCTCACCGCCAGAGTACTTTTGGCAAGTAGTAAGTATATCACAATACTGTAATGACACCATCACAGTATCCCTCTTACCAATTTTTTAAAAAGTCTACCAATGGCAGGGTAGGGAATAGTGGGTGCCCACTGAATGGAAGTGAACTAGTGCAGAAATCCTCACATTCCCATCCACCTGAATCCAAAACCCACTTTGAGTACAGTTTTCCAGAAAGATCATACCAAAGCAAGTTTGGGAAGAAATGCAGCAAGACCCAGCAGGTGGGCAACTGTACAATGATGTCACATGGAATAAAAACAAAACCCTGATGCAGTTGAGGGGGGGACAAGATGGAGCAAAACTTCTGTATAGACATAACTGAGGAGATTATATGATACACAGTTTCTCCTGTTCACTTTAATATTAGGAACACTGGTATGTGTCGTGGGTGCTGGTTCTGCTGAGGCTGACTACTCCTCAGATGAGGAAGAGGCAGGGAGCAACCCAGCCTCCTCTGGAGTCAGCCCAGAAGAAGAACCCTCAATGGTACCTGAGGAGGAAGAGTCCCCAGCAGCTGCTCTGGAGGTGCAGGCAGAAGGAGAGACCGATCCTGAGCCTGGCCCAGCACCCCCAGTTGCAGACACCTTAAGGCTAGACTCCCTGCCTAGTTCCCCTGAGTGCCTCAGACATCGGGCATTCCAAAGGCTGACTATGCAGGAGCAAAGAAGGAGTGCCAGACTGCAGCTCCTGCAAGGGCAATGGGAGGAGCTGTAAGCCTTTGCAGACTCAACTCCCAGGGAAGGGAGGACCTGCTCAAAAATACTCTGTGCACCTGCTTCAGTCTGGCAGCAACTTTGCATATTCAGACTTGCTTCTGTGTGTGTAGCAGCCACTCCTTGTCCTTGAAACCTGCAACTGTAAATTGACTTCCTGGCTATCCGATTTTTGGCTTTGTTATTTACCTTGACTCCGGACCGTGTTTCCAGCTTACAGTGTGTGGTCTCTGTGGCAACCAACCAAGAAAGTACAGCATGTGTGCAATCTGTAGTGCATGCACAGAGCTGCCTCTGACAATGCAGTGAAATTGGTTGTGCTGTATTGGCTGGGAGCTATGGGAGTGCCTTGGAATCCTTGCAAAACCCCACATCCTGCCATGGTTTCCTGCCCAGTTGAGCCTGTCTTACCCAGATTTTATACCTTCTGGAGCCATCACTTCTCTTTGTGCGAATGACCAAAAGTCTGCGTGTATACATGAACTTTCTGTTCTGTATATCAGGAACAAAACTGACACTTTCCCATGCAACAGGGATGGCCAACACATCTCTCCCGATGTCTGACCTCACTCACAGGGGCCCAGGCTTCCTCACAAAAGAGAACTCACTAGCAGTAAGGACTTGACAATTCCAAGAGCACTGGACGCCAATTGCTTGGAAATGGCAGATGGAACCTAAGGAGAAGTGTGCCAAATCTTTCTTTTACTTTTTGAGAGCAATATTCTGGACTCTGTCAGCGAAATGGTGCTTTCTACCATGTCTAGATTAAAATTTGATAGAACTACCAAGGGCAGAATAAAATTTCTTGGAAGCCACCAGCTGTCTATCCCAATTGTAGAAGACTCTAATCAAGAACCAAATATTGTTTGAAATTTTTCAAGTAGTGCCTTTTTTGTTGTTGTTGCAGTAGGCAGGTTTGGACAGAATTGTGCTCAGAACAGCTGTGCTAAGAATCCTTTCTGTTTTCACCTTCCAGGGTAGATAGTGAAAACAGCTGTCTCTTGGAGATCCATAGGATCATCTTAATATGACAGTGTTGTTGCGTTTCTGCTCACCATCATGATGTGAGTCATGTTTGCCTAAGTGCTATTCTCTCACATTCTTATCAGACCATATGAAAAATACTCTGCAAGGATGAATTTGTCTTCTTGACCACCATCTTCTTTCATGAGACCGTGACAGTGAGATTAGTGTTATAGAAACTAAAAGAGTGCCAGTTTGTCATTGTCAGTGCCTTTTCTCATCTTCCTGCCAACCCATATCTCATATGAAAATCACACAAGGCACCTGTTGCAAGAACTTCGATTCCAGAAGATGTTTTCCCCACAATATTGTCACAGTGGCCTCTAGCTCAATAGAATGGTTCAGCTTCTCTTTCTCCTGGGAATGCCGGCTCTCCTTGGTTTTTGCCTTATCTTCCCTACAGTGCATCAGTCTAAATTATACTACAAGAGATCACAATGCATGAATTCTAACCTACCTCAAAATGTTCGTACTAAAAAAAACCCCTCATTTGCTCTCTTAGGTCCAAGCTACATAATCGGCAGCCCCATGTGATACATACAGACAAACATATGGAGCATAAGTCCATCTGTGGCTACTAGCCACAAGTTATAGCGAGAACACTGTGTCTGGGGCAGTGATGCCCTGTTGCTTGGGGGCAACAGTGGGAGGGCTTCTGGAGTTCTAGCCCCACTGGGGGACCTCCTGATGGCACCTGGGTTTTGGCCACTGTGTGATACAGAGTGTTGGACTGGGTGGGCCATTGGCCCGATCCAACATGGCTTCTCTTATGTTCTTACCCATTGCTGCGCTTTCTCACTTCAGACCTCAAGGTACGGGATAGTGTCTGAGTGTTGGCTCGTATCATAAAGGCTACAAACATTTAAAGCCAGTACATTGGCAAGAAGGCTAGGCAAGAAATTCCTTTCAGACATGCTAGCTTTGTATGTGCCAGGTGTCTTAAGATATTTGATCCCCCCACCTGCAGTCTGAAGTGGTACAGTCCAACAACATGAACATCACTTTGTTAGCCGGATTGCTTTAATTTACATTCAGCAATTGGCGAAATAACGGGTCCTTGCCAACTATACCAAGGTCCCGCCCCTTCCAGGAGTTCTCAGAAAATAGGCACGGAGGCTGAGTGGTTTCTTTGAATGGTGTTTACCGCAAGATGTTGTTCAAGCATACAAGGAATAATAATAAAACTGCATACACACAAGATCTAAGGAAATCAGACAGAAAATAGCACTGTTGCATGAGCAGGAGTATCGTTGAGGGGGAATACGTTACCTGTCTTGATGATGGGTGATTCACTTCCACGAGAAGATTGAGGGAGGGATGAATGAGAAAAATAGGGGGAACGAGATCTGAACCTGCAGATACACGCTCCAGTCCTGGCTGTGCAAACCAGGGATTAAAGATGGAGGCAAGGTGTTGGGTACAGGAAGCTGGACATGAGAGGTTGGTAGGAAGATAGAGGTCAAAGGTGGCTAGGTAAGGTGTTTCTGTTGTGCAAGATCTTTTATCAGGTGGCATTGGGGCGGGCTGCGCTGACCACATCCCATTGTCACACCCACTAGGTTGTCCGTCCCTACTAGCCTTACTATTGGTCGGTGTCATATGGAGGAGGGGGCAGGAAGGAGTGGACAGTATTGCAAACCTAGGTGCTAATCAGGATCTAACACCTGGGCCATCTGGTCGGTCTTCTTGGCGCCAATCTCTGGTCTTGTGATGGCTTCGGCCAGGTCACTTGATGGTCGGCGATTAGTTGCTGGGCAACCTAATCTCTTACAAGAACTTTGGTGGAAGGTGTGAGGAGGCCAGCGTAAAGGAGAAAAGGACCTTTTGAAATGGAGCCATGGTCTCCCTGTTGGTGGGAACATGTGAAGTAGATGTAAGAGCTCTTTGAAATGGAATTCTGGTCTCCATGCAAGTGTGAACTCTGAAGGAAGTCTCCCGCTGTGGGCTGGAGCCTCTCATAGCAATAGAGAGTGCCTTTGCCTTAGGCAGAAAGCCAACCCAAAGGTCAAACTTATGATTTTAAAGTTCATAAGAGCATATAAAATGCCTTGCTGGCTTACAACATGGGGCTGCTTATCACGTGACTAGCTACCAGCTACCCCTGAAAAAGTCTGTCTCTTGAGAACAGAAAAATCACACTAGAGCCAACTGACAATGATAACTGTCCCATAGCACTTGTGGTCCAGCTCCACTATACTCAAACATGGATAACCTCCAAGATGTAATACAAATAAATGGCACCTTGGCATACTTTGGTTAGTTACAATATTTGTGGGGCTGAGTACTTCATAAATTTAGGATACCACATAGTCTGTTACCTCTTATTTTAACCATTTCTTACCTATCTCTTTTGTACCATTTGCCTGATTTTCTTCCCACTCTTGTATGGTTTTTTTCTCTCCAGCTGTGTTCTCTATTCCTTATTAAGGAAAACACAAAACAGTGGAATTATGGCATGTCAGTGCCTGTCACCGTGGAAGGAGAAGCAAGCCAGTGGAGTGGAGAGGCAAGCCACAGGCAGGGGCCAGGAACTCGGGTGACTACAAGCAGACAGTGAGACAGCCTGGCATGTAGGAATGACTTGACTGGGGAAAAGTTGCTGGGGGTAGGGTGCAGGATAACCGAGTGGAAGGAGGCATGACTTAAAAGAAGGAGTGAGGGAAGTGGACTGGAGAAAGTGGGGAGAAGGGAAGCAAATCTCAGCCCTATGGAGCAAGAGAAAAGGTGAGAGCAGGCAGAGGAGAAATGGGAAAGTAGTCCCCCATTCAATGCAAATGGGCTATCCTATGTTGTTTAAGGCTATGCAAGACCCACAGGCAGTGCTTGCCCTAAGACTAAGAAAAGAAAAGGTCAAAGAGAACCTGATTATGAAGGAACAAACAGTAATAAAGAATCTCTATACTGAAACCCATGATGCCTATGGCCGCCATTCTGATGAATCCCGGGAGTCACAATGTGTCCCTACCCCCCAACGATATGTCCCTACCCCCCAGAAACACGTACACATTGTTGTATTTTCCACTGTATGCTTATGTTTTATGTTGCTTTTTAAGTTATTTTTTTTCTGTATTTCATGTCTGAAATCTTTGTACTTTTTTTTGGCTCAAATTTCTCATACACACTGTATTGTATTTTAATTTTCTAAGATGAAATAAACTTTGGGGAGCAGGGAATATACTGCTGGCAAAATAGTGCCAGTTGTTTTGAGGCAAACTGTCCCTGTTCAGAGTTGGCAAAAACAATTAAATCAATTAATAATGGAATAAATGAATGCAGTGGTGTGCTTTCACCCTTAGCACATACAAGTTTGCACATACTTATGGCCACTTAGTTTCTCATCACAATACCTGATGATGCATTGATGGATATGTCAGTGGGCCCTTCACATATGCAAGCTTCTAGAACAGATAAAAGGAAGTACTTCTTCGCCCAAAAGGTGATTAACACATGGAATTCACTGCCACAGGAGGCGGTGGTGGCTACAAGCATGGGTGGCTTCAAGAGGGAATTGGATAAACATATGGAGCAGAGGTCCATCAGTGGCTGTTAGCCACAAGGTATAGATAGGAGGACACAGGAGGGCCTGGCGTGACATAGGAGGTATAGATAGGAGGACACAGGAGGGCCTGGCGTGATGTGGTCCATGAGGTTGCAAAGAGTCGGACTCAACTGTGCGACTGAACAACAACAATAGATAGGAGATCTCGGTCTGGGGCAAGTGATGCTCTGTATTCATAGTGCTTTGGGGGGGAGGCAACAGTGGGAGGGTGTCTAGTGTCCTGGCCCCACTGATGGACCTCCTGAGGGCACCTGGTATTTTTTGCCACTGTGTGACAGAGTGTTGGACTGGATGGGCCATTGGCCTGATCCAGCATTGGCTTCCCTTATGTTCTTATGTTCTACTTGATACTGTGCTCCCAGAAGCAAGCCTGTGCGAGCAGTGCCTGAAATAAAAAAGGCTGAAAGAGCAAAACACAGCAAATCATAATGGGGTGTACTGCAGTTTTTCCTAATGTGTGGGTTGAGACTCAAAAGTGGACCGCAAAGCCTCTGGAAATGGGTTGCAGGCCAGCACTCCCTACCGTCCTTTCCATTGCTCTGTTGTATTTTTGAGAACCAAGCTCTGACGCTGGAAAAAGTATCTTCCAGGTCATATATTAGTTGGTATATTTTCTTCCCTGCATATACATGTCGATCAGGTAAACATGTCCTGATGGTAACTAGGCTGAGTTTCTCAGACTCTTAGGGGGGATTAGAGGAGGTAATGGACAAGGAAAGGGTGGTCAAAGGCTAGAATGTAATCTCCCTCTGCAAAGGCTGTGTATGTCAGAATGCCACTTGCTTGGGGTTCATCGCAGGGGCAGCTGTGCCTTTTGTGTGATGTTTGTTGGTTTCTCAAAAGCATCTGGTTAGCCACTGTAGAAAATGGAATGCTGAACAAGATGGGAGCCAAGGTCATTGTTTTTCTAGGGTACCAAAAACCCTTGGGCCAGCCTTGGATGGGTCATTGTTCCAAGTACTTTTGGACTTGTGGGTCACCATACCAAAAAGCTTGGGAACCATTGGTGTACTGTGCCTTGTGACTATATTACGAAAACTGAAAACTAGTGACTTTGAAGCTACCTTATACTCAATCAGACCACTGGTCAATAAAGTTCACTCTTGTCTACTCAGACTGGCAAGCAGCTCTCCAGGGTCTTAGATATAAATCTAACCTATCCAACCTACTGCTTGGTCTTTTAAACTGGAGATGCCAGGGATTGAATCTGGGACCTTCTGCATGCAACGCGGAGGCTCTTCCACTAAGCCACAGCCCCTCACATCATGTGTGATGCTCAGATTAAATTGAAGTCAATGAGTTGCAAACTCAAAGTTGGATTGTGCCCAGTGGGACCACTGGTGGATTCTTATAAAGCCGTTTTCTCACTGGTTGCTGAACAAGATTTTCTCTGAACTATGTCATCTCCAGGTGCAATGTATGGTAAACTCTGAGACAGCCACTACCAGCGAAAGGTTTGCATATTGTCTCAAAACATGGAGGCCCTGGATTCCAGTGGGCTGCTTATCTTGCCCGATCCTCATCTTCCCGAATGCTCACTGCATGAAATGGACTATACCCCATCAGAAAGTAAAATAAGAACCTGGTCTTTAAAGACATAAAAACGAAGTTTTAAGAGCACATGTGATATGTGCCTATCTAAAATCAGTAGGTCTCCAGGTATTCAGTGAATTAGGTATGGAAGTGTCTCTTACTTGGCACAAAACCCACTGAGCTGTTTCCATTTCTTTACTGATAGTAGTGAATAGAATGAGCACGAAATGCCAAAGAGAAACCTGACAAAATAAAAAAGAAATTTCCAGTACTTTTTTTTTTTTTTTAGTAAATCAGTGTTAAAATGTCTGCGATGCTGCTGATAGGCAAGGATTCCTGGAAATAAATGGCATTCATATGCAAAATAGCTCTGGCTCTTTACCTCTCCCCAGATGTTCAACACCCACCATGCCAATAAAAGCTTGACAGGATGTTGAAAACCTAGCCATTAAGCTGATCACTTTTGTGATGGCTGAAAGAACAGGTTTCAAGCATGTCATTCCAATCCAAAACATTGAACGGTTTCAAACTCTGGTCCCTTCCTGCCTATCACTGTGTTCGTTTCTGTGGATAAAGTATGTGTCCAGTTTGGGTTGCCAAATGAGAGCATTGAAAGAATATACTACAATTTACAAGCATGCCCCCAAAACCTGTGGTACCCCCATTTGTAGATCAGGTTGGTTTATGTCTCTAGGTCTAACTACCCATTACGTTTTTCCCTAGGTGCATATAAACTACCTATGCTTGCAAGTTCTCCACTGGGAACTCAGTTCCAAAGTGTTTGGGGTCCTAATTTGGATTAGGACCATGGTGTGTACAAAGCAGCTTCAGCCTCCCCACTACTACCACCCCCTTTCCCAAATTGAAATGGTCTGGAGGTGCTACTTGCCCTTTGAGGGCTCCATGTATATTGGTGGGGTAAACAAAGATTTCCTTGACAGATCAACTAGCACTTACCCAGGACCATTCCAGGTCAGGACTTTGGGGCAGGGGGAAAGGTGTAAGCACCCTCTCCCCATGCAATGTGGACCAGATCTATATCAGACCCCGTGAACTGAGAACTGAATTTCTAGTAAGGAACTCACAAGCACATATCTGAAGGACAGTTCTCATGGTGGACTAGGACTCAACCTGAGTCATGTAGCTAGGACCTAAGTTTCTGGTTTTCAAACTTTTTCCAGGGCACCAGGGAGGTCCTCAGAAACTATGAGTGTGCACCCTAGGGTATACCTTGAAAATTTCATCAATATGCAGAGTTTTCATGGACAGAAGTACACCATATAATGGACCTGCACACTTACACGATAAATAGAATGTCACTGAGCAAAGTAATTCATTATGTAAGTGAAAAGATTGATTGATTGACTGACTGATTGATTGATTAGATTTGTATCCCACTCTCTCCCATGTCCAGGATTGATTAAAATATTTAACAATTCAGTATTAACATTTCTAATACATAGATACAATAGACACAATAAAATACCCAATAATCTCTCTTTATATATAATTGAGTAGTGGGGTGGCGCTTTCTGAACATTCCACACACTGCTAAATCAGTTGGCTCCATGATGTGTCACTCAGAAGCTGTCCCTATCGACTGGCTGTGTTACCTGAGTCTTGCCTCCAGCATTCTAAACAGTTTGTTGTTCCTCCCCCCCTCCCATAGACAGTTGGAACACAAAGGGCATTTGCATATGTGGCCTGATTGGTCTTCGCCTCTAACATTCTAAACAACTTGCTGTTGCTGTTGGGAGTCATTGAATGTGTCCTGAGGTAAAATATATATCTCAATCTTCCCTTAAACAGTCAGTAGAGTTGCCAATCTCCCTGTGGGGCCTGGAGATCTCCCAGAAATCACAGTGTTCCCCAGCCACAGCACATCATTTCCCCTACAGAAAATTTCCCAGCTATTACAACTGATCTCCAGATGACCAAGATCAGTTCTCCTGGAGACAATGGCTGCTTTGGGCAGTGGACTCTATAGCATTATACCATGCTGAAGTCCCTCCATACCCCAAACCCTGCTCTCTCCAGGCGCTACCCCTGAAATCTACAGGTATTTCCCAACCCAGAGTTGGCAACCCTGTAGCTGGCTATGCTTTCCAGACCCTTGGAACCCAGAAGACATGGCACAGGAGGAGGTGCTTTTCTACCTTAGCTGCCACTGCATAGCCCCAAATCAACATTAAGTCAGGGGTGGAGGGAACCATACCTGTTACCATGAGGCCATCCTCCCATACTACCCACTTGGAGCAGCAAAATGACTTGAGAGAGCCCTGCCTTCTAGCTAAGCAGAAAGAAATAAACATGGCTTGCCTCCCTCTATTTTCCCCTTCCCTCTGCTGCCCCACCAGGCATAGCCAGGACACTCACCTGGAGCTTCCTTCTAGAGCCCGCTGTATTTCTTCCCACAACGGGCCTTACTCCTAGTATGTAATAAAATACATAATAGTATAAACCAGCACATAATTTAAAGATGGCATAAAACTCAGGGGGGGAGTGATGTACAATCTGTCTGATCTCAAAAAAGGGGAGAGAAGGCGGGGGGGGGGCAATCAGAGATGGAACCCATCGCTATCCTCAACCATAGGCCTGGGGGAACAACTCTGTTTTACAGGCCCTGAGGAACTGCATCAGATCCCACAGGGGCTGGATCTCAGCTGGAGAAGTCAAGGCACAAGCATCTTCCCAAAGTGATGTGCTGTGTTTCCAGTCCTTTGGCCTAATCCCGTCAGAGAATCCTCAAAACTGGGATTATCTGCAGGGGTGTGACTTGCAGAAATGCAGTCACTGTTAGGGAAGCAAAACAGAATTCCTGAATGACATTCCTTCCCCCATCCATTATTTGTCTTCCCTGGTGTTTATGGCTTTCCCAACTCCCCATCCACCCATGACAGCCCTAAGATTCTATGCTAATATTATTTCTCTCTATTTATAGAATTTACAAACCACTTTCCTGATCAGTGATATTCAAAGTGGTGAACAATCATTTTTACATTTTAAAAAGCGAACATTTTAAAAGTATCGGAAAGAATACTCCAATGTCTGCCAATCACTTTCAGCAGTCTCATGGTTTGGATGCTTTGGATATATCTGCTAAGCGTCAAACAATATTTGAACTAGTGGATGGAAGACAAAGACATAAAAAAAATGAGTTCACTGACAGTGAATAAAGCACATTTGCGTGGCTTCAGCTCTTATTGACTTGTAACATGATTGTCTTCAGGAAAGGAATTCATTGGGACATATGCCCAAGAAAGTGTGTGTTGCGTTGTAGACAAAGTTCAGCTGAAATCAACTAAGACTGTTCTAAAATGAGTATTTCACGTTATGTGGCAAAATGACATTTGGACCAGTGTTTGCTTTTTTTAAAAAAAAACAAACTCTAGAACACCACCTATATTTAACAAAAGGGCAATGTAGAATTATGTTCCCTTAACGGCATGCCTTTTTAATGGACAGTTCTGTGAGGGGAAACTGAATTCAAAAGCAGGACGTAACTGTGTTTTGTTTGCTAGCATCGGTTTCACGTGGCATTTTTGTGCTCCACCTCTGTGCTTAAGTTTCTACAATCCACACTCTTTGATCTTTATTTCTCCCCTCTGTCTTCTTTTCCTTTTTTTTTCTCCCTCCTTGGAGATTGCCAGTGAGGTAAGGCTGGGTTTCAAAACCATGGTGAGCATTTATAAAATCATGCATGGAATCAATAATCCAAGGCTTGCCATCACTCCCTAAAATGTCCCATGTGCTTTCCCTTCCTTACTATTTCCACTCCCTCTACTTCAGTGACACCAAGTACACTTTCCCCAACCACCTTACTTTGCCGTTTTCCAAAAAAATCTTGGCAGGAGTCATAAAAAAACGAATCCCACAGTTGATATGCCATTTTCCCAAAAAAGTTATTTATCCTTTTCCTCCTAAAAATGCACTGTACTGAGTCAGATCATTTGTCCCTCTAACTCAAGACAGTGTTGACTGATCAGCATCAACTTTTGAAAGCCTCAGATCTCACTCAGCTCTCCTCCTGCCTGATGCCCTTTTAGATTTTATTTGTTTATTTTGATGTATTTACTTCCTGTATCATCTGCCTTTGAGGCTCAAGGTTATCTACAGGAGTTTAAATACAATACAGTACATTTTAGGTGGCTGTACCAGAGAGGGCCACAGTGGCTCGGAGGTTCAGACACTGAGCTGCAGACCGGAAGGTTGGTAGCTCAGCAGTTCGAGACCCAAGTGCCACGTATGACAGAGTGAGCTCCTGTCTCTGGCCCCAGCTCCTGCTAACCTAGCAGTTCGAAAGCAAGAAATTGCAAGTAGATAAATAGATACCACTTCGGTGGGAAGGTAATAACATTCTGTGCACCAGTCCTGCTGGACACAAGACCACAGAAAAGTCTTTGGACAGTGCTGGGTGGTGGTGGTTATGCCAACAACTACCTCATTTATGATAAAGGTCCCATCCTTGATCTTGGTCCATTGTTACCCAATAGTGTCAACAACTGAGCAACAAAATTCAAGGAGATGGATAATCTGTGGGTAATGGGGCAGCTTGTGTTGCTTTTCACTGCTCTTGGTTGTCCTTCTGGAGGACTGGCAAACCTTAAGAAAGCCATTCCCATTTCAAAGCATCAAGATGAAGCCTAGAGTTGCCACTGAATTTCAAATTGGCTTCCTATTACTGTATTGTGGATAAACTGACAAGCTGAATTCACGTATACAAAAGCCAATCAGACTCAAGCAATCACATGGGACATTCCTCAGACTCGCATCGGGTCCTCCAGAGAGTTTGCAAGTCTTTTGTAAATACTGAAGATAAGTCAATATCATCCCCATCTAGTTAAAGTGTAAATGGAAACCTCTCAGCTTTCTAGGAATGGGCGCAGCGACTTGACTCCTCAGGGAATAGGACATTATCAGGCCTTTCAAAGGCAAGAAATTTGCAGGGCTATTTGCCAGTGGCAGCCTGTCAACCAGTTACCAGCTTCTTGTATCAGGGGAAGAATCCTTCTTCTGGAGGAATGCACCACTGTCCCCATGGGATCCAACCCCATTTTGTTCAGTCACTGTGCCCCTTTGTCAACCTCACTTTGCATGTTCACTTCTATCAACCTAAAAAAATGGTATTGTCATTTTTATGCATTCGTATCTGAACTAACCCAGCTCCAGCAATTGATGTAAGACCCTTTTCAGCTCTACTTCCATTGACAGCGTTCCTGCTTACATTTCGCAGATATAAACAGTGATGTTCTTGCATAGTGCTTAAAAGCCCTGATATTACAGTGAGGATCACTGCTTGAGGCTTAACTTCAATCTTCCTCCAACTATTGTACACAAAGAATGGCTCACTCCTCCCTTCTGTACGCTGGAAAGATCGGTTTGGCATTCTATATCCTCAGTTCTCTGCTTGACTAATTTTTTTTGCTTGGTCTATGGCAAATAATTACAGACCCACAAGAAAAAAAGAAATTGTCCCACAAGCCACAAAATCCTGGCTACAGGTTTGCTGCCAACTGCAGGCCCCACCAGGAAAGGACCTTGTCCACTTTCCTGAAATATGTGGCAGGTGCCAAATTGGGGTACGGTGTTCAGAAGAGACAGCGGTAGCATGTCAAAGAGCCACATGTGGCTTCTATGCCAAGGAGCGAATATCTCTGTCTTAAGATATTCGTATTGTTGGAATGGATCTTGAGGGAGACTCTGGAGGTATTTTTCTAGCTCTGCTCAGAGTTAATCAGAGACAGTAATTGCTAAACTAACCTCAGCAAAACTGCATTCGGAATGTAGTCAGCAAATTCCATGTGATATTTGACTAGGTCAGTTCCTGGTGCTGAATTAATGCATGCCATGGAGTCTTATTTTACACATTTATCTGTGTGGCGAGATTACACCTTGCAAGGTATTGAATTCCTGGCCTAATGAGGATGTCAATTAATTGGTCTTAAAGCCCTGCTCTTCATTCAGACTATTCTTGGCCTAATAGTGCATAGTATGTGGGGGAGGGGGGAAAGGGAATGCGACGAATATATTACTCCCATTTCCTTCCTTTGGCAGTCTGATTATTATAGCCTTTTGCCTCTCTCAGATGCTGACAGAGGGAATTGGAATTGTGGGCTTGCAAATGGACAAGACAAACTGGAGAGTAATAATGAAGGCAGCGGAGGCAAAATTTCAAAATGACTCCCTTACTGGCTATCCATGTTAAGGACAAGATGCCCCTTCGTGCCCTTTTCAGGCAGCCATCTTTTCAACTGACACCCCTTGGCATGCCGGGTACCCATTGTTAAATCTGGTGGTCATGAATGCTCAATATAATCTGTAGGTTTTATCAGTTTCAATTGTGGTAAAAAAAAATGGGGTTCATTTTATTAACAGTGCTTTCCAAGACACTATATTGAGACTCAGCCTAGAACGCATGACCAAGATTTGGGTTTACATTTCTACTCTGTCATGAAGCTCACTGGGTGACCTTGGACCAGACACTCTTATCAGCTTTGCAAGGCTATTGCAAGGATATCAAGAGGAAGGAATAACCATCCACAGTGCCTTGAGCTCTTTGAAGGAAGGGCAAGATAAATATATACCATAAAAATGGACGACATATCATGTATCCCTAATCTTGTTACCTCATAAGGTGGATTGATGTCAGTATCTACCTTATAGTAGACAAGGGGTGGGGGGCTGATGCTGAGAGAAAAGGGGCTAGTTTGTTGATGGCAGAGGCAGGATTCAGACTGGGGACTTTCAGAGTCACCGCTTTTCTGTGCAATCCTAAACAGAGTTATGTCCTTCTAAGTCTGCTGAAGTCAGTGGGCTTAGAAGGGTGTAGCTCTGTTTCGGAGCCCACTGTTTGTCTCTCGCTGTCCTTCCCCAGTTCTTTGGGATTAATGAGTTCCGTGACAAATCAATGAGTTCCATGACAAATCAAGCCTATGACAAATGAGTTCCATGACAAATCAAGCCTATGTTTGAGGTCCCATTGATTTCAGCAGGAGAGAATGACGCATGTGTTTAACTTGCTCAACGTGATCTAAGCATTAGTTGAACATCCAGTATTGGTTGAACTATGTCCTAAAGGAAGAGAAGATATTCTGCAATTTTTTGGTATGGATAACTTCTGAATTCCTCATCATATTTAGGCCCCATCCACATGAGCGAGATAAGCCGGACAAATTTGTGCCAGTGCAATTTGCGCCGCTTTTGCGGGATCACACAGGTCCATGGACCTGTGAGGGCGAACCGCTGCTGTGTGATCACACGCAGCCGCAGGCGAGTTGTTTTTTTTGGGGGGGGGGGGCGTTTTCAGTGCGCTTATCTGCTTCTACAAGGGATCGATGACTTGCCTCTCCACCCTCGGGATCATCCGATGATGCGCATACCGGGATGGGAGGGGGAAAAAAACTAAAAAGCCCGCTCCCCAATGCCACTTGTTTGCGCTGGCGCAATCACACCAGGAAAGGTCAGTTCTGGGCCGTCGCAAACCATTTGAGACTGCCTTTTCACTGGTAGCTAAATAAGTCGATTCCCCACCGGCTCAAAGCGGTTTGCAACACTTTGACACCGGCTGCAGGACGCTTCCCAGATGTGCTTGTGTGATCGCACCACTTTGAGCCGGCAGGGAATCATCCTTCTTGTGTCGCAAATGGGTGCGTATGATCGCGCCCTAACTGTCTCAGATCCACACTGCAGTGCTCATTTGGGTCCCATTGAACTAATGGGGTGCACCATTTCATGCACATTCTATCCAAAACTAGCAGCTTCAACTAGAGCTCGACAAAAGCTCTTGTTTAATAACCTTTTCATTAGGAATTCCCATTTTCCCCAACTGCCATACTACAGAGATGAAGGGAAAGAAAACTAGGATAGAGAGTAGACAGTGAGAAGGAGGGTTCATGGCCATGATTTGCAGAAGTGAGGAATAGTGGGAAAAGAAAGCCCATATGTCAAGAGCCCTGGACCAAGTGGAGAGAGTAGGGTTCAGATTTTACATTCTTATATTCATATGTTGAGTGAATAATTGCATAAGGTCCCTGGATTGATCCCTGACATCTCCAGTTGAAAGGATCGGATAGTAGGTGATGTGAAAGACCTCTGCCTGGTGAGTCTCAGTCAGTCTGAGTAGACAATATTGACTTTTGTGGACCAATAGTCTGACCATAAGGCAGCTTCATGAGTATGTCTGCAAAAAAAAATTAATAGTTCTGGACATTTTGGTCAGTCATCAGCTGTGTGAAGAACAGTCTCAGTTTCCACATTTACAGTCACAGGCCACTGAACCTGTTTCTCAGGATATCTCAGGAACACTCCAGAAATTTGCCTTTGCTTTGACCTTATGAAGTTCGCAATCATGGGATGGGATACATTTGGAGGTGTGTGTGTATGTGTGTGTAAAGTGCCATCGAGTTACAGCCAACTTATGGCGACCCCAACAAGGGGCTTTCAAAGCAAGTGAGAAGCAAAGGTGGTTTGCCACTGCCTTCCTCTGCAGAGCCTTCCTTGGTGGTTTTCCTTCCAAGTACCAACCCTGTTTAGCTGGAGGGGGTATTAAGGAATGACTATATATACCAATCTTCAGAGGTGTCTGGGCTATGATTTTTCTCAGTCTGAGTTTGGAGCGTGGCATTTGTTCATAAGCATTTTACCTAGACAATAGAATTTCTCCCTCATTTGTACAATACTTTTCTCTGACCCAAGTTTCATATTTATATGACAATTTAGGGTTATATTTATAGTAGCTCCTGTGACATAGAGTTGCCAGTTAATCAGAACAAAACCTCAGCTTGGAGAGTGTTTTGACCTTTGGCCCAATTTTCTCTCTCTTAAATACAGGATTTTTTGAATGAAGTCATATTTGTTGAATAAAGATAATCACTTATTGTGTATGCTTCAGCTGTGTAGCCTCACTTAGGAAGTAACCAAGGACACAGAAGTGCCAAAGTCCTTGGATTTCCATTCATCTGTAATAGGAACATTACTAATGGGTATAGCCCCGAATCAGATTGGAGGCCACATGGGAAGTAGAGAGGGAATTGAACTTCTCACCCCCTACTTAGTTGCACTAATTAAAACCAGCTTCCCTGCACAGTTGTTAAGGGGTTGGGAGATGTATTTTTCTTTAAAATGCTAATCACAGCCCAGGAAGCCCATTTTCAACTAGGGAAACCCCTCTCCCCTTTCCATATGGTCTCAGTGACATGCAGAACTTGCCATTTACAGGAAAATGTAGGTCCAGGATCTTTGCTTCATTATTTGTTCTCCTGTATGCAGACACTACTGGAATAGTAGCTGGTTGAAACAGTAAGAGTGGTGTTGGTAGACCCACAATGCTCTGGTCTCCTGAGAACAAGTCCTTATTTTATTTAGTTTGGCTGAGTGTTAGAAGTTGGAAGTCTCCTGTGAATACATACCTGAAGGTGGGCATTGCCTTTTAGGTCTATGTTTGTTGGGCTCCCAGCATCCAAAGTTAGGAAGAAAATTTCTTGCAGGTTACATTGGCTGATGGCATGAATAGCTTTAGCATATGGTCTGGTCATTGGGTGGCATTCATCTACTGCATGCAGCAAGTGCTGATATATCTAATACAAGTTGTAGCACATGATCAGTATTACTTGACTCCATGATATGATTTGTTACTTGCTCCTGATCTCAAAGTCATATATAAAATCCACCTCTAAACAACTCTTGCTGCAGCTTCCTCTGCCCTCAACATTCTACCATTTCATTTGTGACCTACTCATAAGGTCTTTATCATTACTGGTTTCAGAGGGTAGCCATGTTGTTCTGCACTTGAAGTTCTAGATTCTAGTGAGTAGCACCTTAGTAGCACCTTAGAGGCCAACATGGTTTTCAGGATGTGAGCTTTCAAGAATCTATCTGATGAAGAAAGCTTTAGCTCTTGAAAACCCATACACCAAAACTGTTGTTGGTCTCTGAAGTGCTACTGAACTCAAATCTTGTCATTACTGGGTTACCTATTTGGTAAAAAAATAGTCTGCCTTCCTTCCTTCCTTCCTTCCTTCCTTCCTTCCTTCCTTCCTTCCTCCCTCCCTCCCTCCCTCCCTCCCTCCTTCCTCTCCTATTAAGTGAATTTCGATTGTCTTAACTAAATGCTACTCCCTCAGTATCATTATGATAGCCCACTCCCTGTGTTCTTAGGTTTAGGACCACAATATACATTTTTCTAAACAAATGAAAGTGTACAGTGTATACCAGCATATGAGAAGATCAGTTATTGTGTACATTAACTGAGAATCTGTTGCCAGTTTTGACTTCCCAATGTCTGTAAATGAGAGAAAACAAGACTTGTGATAGTATAATTAAAAGTTATTTACTTAGTCTTAAGGACTCAAAAGAAGACATAAGGGAAATATTATTTTTTAATGTTCTGGTATAATGGTCTGTCATCTGTCAAAAGAGGAGCCACCATGTTTTATGTCAGGCCAGAGTAATGTGATCCAGAAAGAACAACACAGACTGCTAGAGTTTGGTAACCATAATACTTTAGGTCCAATGGGCACTAAGTACAAGAAATTTATTAACCTTTTGGTTATTTGTCCTACATGGATGAGGGGCTGTGTTATAGTTGGTGGGTCACAGGTTATAAAGGCCTGATCTAGATCTTGTCCTCCAGATGGTAAAGGTAGCCCCAAGTAGACTCAGCAATGGATTCTGAGGCTGCAAAAGGCATGTAGTTGGGTGGAAGGGCAAGCTGAATGACAAGCAAACATATAGATTGACATATTTTCTTTGCTGCGTTTTGGGATTGACTGTGGTTTGTTCCCCTCCTCCCTCACAGGATAAAGAAGTGAACCTGGAACAGGTCCACCGGCGTATGAACAGTTTAATTGATGAAGACTTGGCTCACAAGCAGCTTTCCCCCGCATCCATTGAAATCTCAGCCTTGGAGATTGGTGGCATGCAGTCCAGCCAGACCCTAGAGCCCGTGCGGGAATACCAGAACACACAACTTTCTGTCACCACCTTTTTACAAGAACAGACAACCCACGGGGCCAGCAGGACACTCACAGGTGCCTCGGGCAGCAACCTGCCACTCCCCCTGAGCAGCTCCGCAACCATGCCCTCTATACAGTGTAAACACAGATCGCCGAACGGAGGACTATTTCGTCAGAGCCCTGTGAAAACACCCATCCCAATGTCCTTTCAGTCCGTGCCAGGGGGAATCATTCCAGAAGCCATGGAGACATCCCATGGGACATCCATATAAAGAGAACAACCAGCAAAGATTTTTAATACAATTGAAGAGGGGGGGAAAAAACTCTTACCTTTTACTTGTACATATCTGTAAATAATGAAAGAATGAAGTGGGGTTAAAAAAAAGTGTATTTTGAATATTCCCAATTTTCAAAGTCAGTAAAAAAAAAAACCCAACAAAAATATACAAAAAAAGGAAAAAAATGTATGAATGACTTTGTAAATTTTGTTCTCGGTGAATAAAAAAAGGCAAATTACTTGTGACCATTCTCAAGTGCCAAAGAAGACCTGTTACTGGGACAGAGGGCAGTAAAAGCTGGTGCTGGTTTTTAACTGATGTTCCTTTATTCTCTCTCCCTGCCCCTAATTTCTTACTTCTGAGACAAAGAAAATGGCCCACTTTCCTTTTAAAGAACAAAGGGGGGAAATCCATACTTTTGGTTAGTTCTCTGGATTCTGCTGTTGTTCTCACGATCACCTGCAAAATGATAATATCTGCAATGCAACACAAATGGCACAAATGATACATTAAGTGAAAAGAACTCCTCCTTTACAAGGATCCAATTTGTATCCTTGACTGTGTTGGTTTCCAGCATGTATTGCTTTTCAAAAATAAACCTATCTGCTGCATTCCCCCCCTTTTGTACCTGCAGGCCCAATGGGGAGATTGCAGGAGAGCTGGAATCAGTTAAGGAGTGCTGGTAGAAAAGATGCAGTCATGCAACACAGATGGTTAATTGCAAATAACAAACTCTCCAACATCCGTCTTGAGCAGTTGAAAGCTGTGATCACCTAGTTTCTATCGGGATCTCATGACCATAACCCCTGAAGCTGTATGTGGTGTCCCAAGGGATGGGGAAGAAGAACTGTATAGATGCCTTTGTGCTCAGTCCCTTATCCAGTCTGTTGAACTGGAGTTTTCAGATGTTACATATTTTCAAATATTACGAGCACACACACACAAGGAGCCCACCAACAGAAGTGTGAGCTACCCGTGACATTCCCAATAAGTGTGATCACTATATCAGTAGGGCACAGGTTCATTATTTTCACTGAAGGGTTTCATGAAGCCTGTACTTCATGGATTAGCAGCCTAGGGGTTCTGTGTAGGGTTTATATTATATCCTGCTCCTCCCCTCCCTTAGGAACCCAAAACAGTTTATGGTACAGGGGAAAAAATAGCAGCAACAAGCAGGAAAGAGGGAAGAGGTATCTGGGCACGAAGTAAGTTTTCCCTCTCTCTGCTAGCTGATTCCACCCAGCTCTAGGCTACATGTCTCAGGTTCTGAAAGAAAGGAGCCTTTCAGTTTGTGCCTCTGGGCATGTCTAGACCTTAAGTACCTGCCTGAGGAACAGAGGAGAACAAACTCAGCCAGATGTTATTCAACTGGTGCTAGATAGCAGGATCTTCCTCTGTTCTGTACTGAAGCTGAAAACACATGTGGTGGCTCTGTTGAGAGGAAATGGCATCCCTGTGCACACCTTCAGTATGTGTGGTTGGATATCCCCAAAGGTAATATCTGGAAAAAGCTGTAGGCAGCTTTCTTCATGTGTGACTGTAGAACATAGGGAAGGTGGGAGATTTTCTGATGGAGAGGAGGTGATCATTCTTCCGTGACTGGTTAGAATTTTATGGTTTCTTTTATGTTTTGGGACATACTACATACTAAAGTGCTGGGTGTGAATGATATGGTTCCAATAATAGCTAGGAAACAACTCTCATTCTCTCACTCACTTTCTTTTTCTGTTGTCTTCTGGGATACTCACCAAAGAGCTACCACTGAACTTCTCCTCCTGGAATCCAAGCCCAACGCCAAATGGAGCTTTCTTCTTCCTCTTTGCTTGCCGACCTTCCCTGTCAGTTTTTTTTTATCTTGCAAAATAAAATAACCCTATCTTGGAGAAGGGGGGGGGGAGGGACTGTCATTGAGAGACTCATTAGAGAAAAAGGAAGGGCCTGTTGTAGTTTTCCCTCAGCTGGCAATACAGACACCAGACCCCTCCCATTTGTTCCTGCTGTGGATTATGGCAAGATCATGGGTGCCCGATGGAGGGAAAAATTGGTTTTGCAAACGTCCCTTCAGAGCACTTAAAATTTTTCAAGCACTTGAATGATGGCTAATAATAATAATGATGACGATGATGATGATGATGATGATGATTTCCCTTCTTTGGGGGCTCCTGAGACCATTCTAAAGGGATTTTTGAAAACAACCCACCCCCAAATTGGCACCCTCAACTTTGCCTCAAGCAGATTAACCCATGTGATCTTTCTCTGCCCCTATTCCACATCATAAACTGCTGAGGGTCAGGAATTAGACAAATGCTAAAAGAAATTCCAGATGTTATCTCAGAGCCTCTGGCTCTAATCTTTGAGATTTCCTGGAGTCCTGGTGTTGTGCCAGAAGACTGGAGAAGAGCGAATGTTGTCCCAATCTTCAAGAAGGGGGAAAAGACGGACCAGGGAAATCACAGGCCTGTCAGACATCAATATCTGGAAAAATTCTAGAGCAGATTATTAAACACACTGTTTGTGAGCACCTTGAACGGAATGAGTTAATTGATAGTAGCCAGTATGGGTTTATCAAGAATAAGTCATGCCAGACCAACCTCATCTCCTTTTTTGACAGAGTTACTAAAATGGTTGACTCTGGTAATGCTGTCGACATAATGTATCTAGATTTCAGTAAAGCATTTGACCAAGTTTCTCATGATATCCTTGAGGATAAGCTGGTTAAATGTGGACTGGATGGTGCAACTGTTGGATGGATTCATGGTTGGTTGAAAAATTGTACCCAACGAGTGCTCATAAATTGTTCTGCGTCCATGTGGAGGGAAGTCTCGAGTGGAGTGCCACAGGGCTTGGTCCCATTGTTGTTCAATGTTTTTTATAAATGACCTGGAGGAAGACATAGAGGGGGATGCTTATCAAATTTGCAGATGACACGAAGCTGGGTGGGATTGCTAATTCTGAAGAAGACAGAGTCAGGATTCAAAATGATCTAGAGAGGCTGGAACAGTGGGCTGAGACAAAATGAATTTCAATAGAGATAAGTGCAAAGTCCTACACTTAGGTACAAAAAGCCAAAGACACAGATATAGAATGGGAGGGACTTGGCTTGACAGCAGCACATGTGAAAGGGATCTAGGTGTTCTGGTTGATCACAAGCTAAACATGAGCCTGCAGTGTGATGTGACTGTGAGGAAAACTAATGCAACCTTAGGATGCATTAACAGAAGCATTGTGTCCAGATCACAAGAGGTGTTAGTTCCGCTGTATTCTGCTGTGGTCAGGCCTCACCTGGAGTACTGTGTCCAGTTTTGGGCACCACATTTTAGGAAGGATGTTGACAAGCTCGAGCGTGTCCGGAAGAGGGCAACCAGGATGGTGAGGGGGTTGGAATCCAAGTCTTATGAGGAAAGGTTGAAAGAGTTGGGTATGTTTAGCCTGGGAAAGAGAAGGCTTAGCGGGGACATGATTGCAGTCTTCAAATATCTGAAGGGCTGTCATGTAGAAGATGGAGTAGATCTATTCTCTCTTGCTCTGGATTGCAAGACTAGATCTAATGGGTGGAAATTATAAGGAAGTCGATATGGGCTAAATATCAGAAGGAACCTCCTAACTGTAAGAGTGGTTGAGCAGTGGAACAAACTGCCTCAGGAAGTGATGGGTGTTCCTTTGCTGGACGTTTTCAAGCAGAGGCTGGACAACCATCTTTCAGGTATGCTCCTGCAGAGTGCAGGGGGCTGGACTAGATGACCTGCAAGATCCTTTCCAACTCTAACATTCTATAATTCTAAGTCCACATTGGTGCTATGATTAGAACTCGAAATGTGGCAGCCTATTTTTAGCAGCCACCCAGAATGAGCTCTTCAAATTATGCCCTCTGGTCTTTCAGCAAAGATTACCCTACCGATTCGAAAGCTCCCACTATCGATTCAGTGTGCTACAGATCTTTTCTTTATAATGTTTGGGCTACCCAAAGGTAATACCATTTCAAGTGAAGGTAGTAGAGGTGTGCCAGGAGAAATTTTTTATTATTATTCTTGTCTAATTTTTAAAAACTTGTGTTGGCTATTTTAACATTGGAAGTAAAACTAGTCCTATTAAGAAATCAATGTGATGGTTGTTTCCATTCATTTCAATGGAGATATATTTTGGGGTGTAGCCCCCCCCCAAATGATCTTGTACCCCTGTTCCAATGGATCCTCATTGCCAAAATTTGAGCAGATAAAGGAGAAACTGGTGTGGATCTATAGATAGATGAAAATATCACTGACAGAGAGGGCACAGGAAGGCATGAATTAGTCTGTCAATAAGCTTTTCCTTTCTTTTCCTGGATTTTCAAGTACGGAGATTCTCTCGATTGTGGAAGAGTCTGTCTGTCTGTCTGTTTGTCTGTCTCTGTCTCTCTCTCTGTCTCTCTCTCTCTCCGCTTGTCGGCCTTTTGGTTAAGATCAAGCATAGTGTAGTGTAATGTAGTGTGTGTGAATGTGTGTGTGTGTGTGTAATCATTTATTGCCTTCAGTGAGAAATCATCAGCAAACTGGACCGGAACAAAGAAAATTCCAGCCATTCCCATCCAAGTTCAAAGAGACTGGATATTGCCATTTTCCCCATTTTATGGGTGTTCAGTAATAACACCAGCCTTGAGGAGATGAATAATGTCAAAACAACTCTTGATTAATTTCCTTTTCCCTTGTATATCTTAGATCTGTTTCCCACCAGAGCCCTGCTATGTAAAAAATGCAAGAGAGCTTGTTACAGATCAGCTAAATCGCTAACTCTGTTAATGGATGAGCAAGAAAGCAACAGAGCAAAAGCAGACCACGCTGACTTACAGTGCCATCCTAAGATCAGTTACACTTTTTTAAAGTTAGCTTGGCCCTGTAGATCATAAGAACATAAGAGAAGCCAATGCTGGATCAGGCCAATGGCCCATCCAGTCCAACACTCTGTCACACAGTGGCCAAAAATACCAGGTGCCATCAGGAGGTCCACCAGTGGGGCCAGGACACTAGAAGCCCTCCTACTGTTGCCCTCCCACACAGCACCAAGAATACAGAGCATCACTTGCCCCAGACTGAGAGTTCCTATCTATACCTTGTGGCTAATAGCCACTGATGTACCTCTGCTCCATATGTTTATCCACTTCCCTCCTGAACCCTCTTGATACCTTAAAATTATTTGTTGGCATAAAAATCTTGGAGAAATAAAAGTTTCTATTGATTGCCTCTTTAGTGTAGTGGTTAAGTACACAGACCCTAACCTGGGAGAACCAGGTTTGATTCCCCACTCCTCCACTTGCACCTGCTGGATGACCTTGGGCAAGCCATAGATCTGGCACAGCTGTTCTTGTAAAAGAGCAGTTTCTGCCAGAGCTCTCTCAGCCCCACCTACTTCACAGGATGTCTGTTGTAGGGATGGGAAGGGAAAGGAGTTTGTAATCTCTTCTTCTTCATCATCTTAATCTTCTTCTTTTGCCTCTTACATTACAGTTACTCAGCAAACAGGGAAGAACAGGGTTGTTAGTTTTTAAGTGATTTCCTAATGTAATGACCCAGTGGTATGCTATGATGATTTGGGTTTCCAAGGCATCATTTCTTGTCCTTTCCTTGGTTGTTTTGTTTTTTGACATCTCAGTAAGACACAGGCCAAATATTCCTCCCTGCATATCCAGCAGACTAGCCTGGGTCCAACATATCCCATTCATTCCTGTTCACCAATGAGCCAAACTTTTTCAGAGTACTATTTTCCACTGGTCACTTTCAAGGTAGGAGCCCTGGCCTCTTTTGGGTGCAGGACCTGACCCCAACTTCACTACTTGCTTCTAGCATCGAATTGACAACAGATCAAGTGAGGGGTGGGATTCATAGTATTATGGATCGTCTGGCATTCAAGAAGGGCACCCATGCTGCTGTGAACAAGCGGCAAATTAAGTAACAATAACAAAGCACCTGAGTAGAGTGCAGCTATGATGGAACTGTAAGCACCTGCATAAGTATTATCAAACACATTTTTATAACATGATACAGAACATTGCTTGACTGAGTCGATTGTTAGGTACTCGGACTGGCTCCTCTGAGTCTGCATTCAGTGCTGTCACTGGGAATGTGTTAAGGTATCAGACATTCGACCTGTTTGCAAAGTGTGTGTCCTACACTGAGCTAGGATCTCTCTGCCTGAGAAGGTAGCTCAGTCAGCTAGGACCCCTGAGCAGGAAGTTAGATCAGTCAATGCAATAGCTCTAATTATCAGTGCTAGGAAGGAAAGGCTGTATCAGAAATCCTTTATATAAGTGTTCATATGCTGTACAATATTCAGATTTTTTTTAAAGGGCCATTCAGGCCCGTCATCTGAAGCAACTTTATAAAGTCAACCAGTTGGAGCCTACAAACTATCGGTAAAAGGCACTCCTGGAAAGAGCAACCCTAAGACCTCCAAAAAGCCCAATACTGCTGGTCGTGGGACGCTTATAGGAAAAAAGCCATTGGACACAGGTGGCAGTGTGGAGGAGAGGTCCAGTGAAACCACTTCAATGTTATGCTAACAGAGGTCTCCACGTCATTCTAATGTCTGTTGCTTGTGAGTCCCTGTTGCTTTATTTGTTACCCCCAGGGTATACATGGGGCCCCACCAGAATTTGTGTGTCCAGTGTGGGGATAGCCTCAGCCAGGCTCAGGAGAGCCTCAACCGAGCTCAGGAGAGTCTCAACTGAGCTCAGCAGAGCCTCAATCAAGCTCATCATATCATGAACCAGTCCCAGAAAGCACAGTGTTCCAGCACTAAGCTCTACCCCTGTTTGGACTGCGGGAAGAGTTTTGCAGTGAGCTCCCACTTCACCATTCACAAGAGAACCCACACAGGCAAGAAGCCATACGCGTGCAACGACTGCAGGAAAAGGTTCAGCCAGAGCTCGACCCTTGTCCTCCACCGCCGCATCCACACTGGGGAGAAACCCTACAAGTGCACCGATTGTGGGAAGAGCTTTTCAAATAACAAAGAACAGGGATTTAGACTGCAGGTTTTATGCCGGACATACAGAGATGTAATATTGAATCAACCACTAGAGGGAGCAAAACTCATGCAGAAAAGATAAGATAACAAGAACCAACGCAAGAGGAACATGCAAGCGATGAGAATGTGGAATGGGAAAATAAGAATGTGGAAGAGCCCAGAGTCTCCTGCACCAGTAGAAACTCAACCAATGAACAAGGGAAGAGGGATGGTTTTTGCCCTACTTTCCCTCCTTATTGCACTTCTTTGTGCCCTGAGGCATTTAGTCCATGCCATTCCCATAAGCCAAAGAACCTTTTTTTTTTCTTCAGAGGATGCTGAATTAGGAAGCCGAAAAGATCCAGGTCTGCAAGCTGCATTAGATAACAAAAGCACTTGAAGCATTGGATTTATACCAGAAAAAAATGTGAAATAACCATAATAAAAATCACAGCGTTTATTGGGCATTTGGAAAATATTTTCAATTTTATGTTTTGTATTAAACTAACTGTGTGTTTCTGATAAGTTAATGTAAGTTGGGTGTTCTTAAATGTTCTTCTCAAAATCTCTTTCTCTGACACTAAAGGGGAGGGACTAACTTAATTGTCCCCTCTCCTGTTTATTTGAAATTTTTTCAACTGTGTCCAAAAATACGGTGTTATTTTAGTCACCTCGTTACTAATGCTCGCCTGCAACATGGTGATTGGTTGCCAATATTTCTACACCCCTTCACATCATCTGCCTATCTTTAGAAGTCTTTCTAAATAATGTGGAGTAAACCAGAATTTGGTCTTGTGTGAATCCAAGTACTTCCTTGAAGAAAAGGACAGAAACAGTATGATTTGGTTTTATAGTAGGACTTCAGAGATTGGCTCTGGGGAAAAAACATGTCCATGAAAGCAGAGGGCTGATGGTGCTTGGGGATCAGTACCATGAGCAAATTTGCTATCTGTGCAGCTGTTTTCATTGCAATGAACAGAAGACGATGGGAAGCCGGATAAAGGCAGAAGAACCACGGCTATCTTCCAAACAAAGTCATTCTCACCATGTGAAAGTCAGAGCAGCAGCATCTTCCTATACCTCGACCCGTCAGATCTTTCTTTATGAGATCCTTTCCATGGAGCTCGTGAAGTATTCTCAAGCTACTAACACTCATATTATTTTGCAATTTCAAGGGACTAATTATTAAAGAATTATTTTTCAGGTTCCTATGTGCTTTCTGTTAATTAATTAATTAATTAATATCCCACCCTCCCCACCAAAGCAGGCTCACGGCGGCTGTCATAAATTCCATTAAACAGGTAATACAGAGAACTGGATAAAATGTAAATATGAATGTAAAAAGATTACATAAAGTGCTAGTGCATATCGTACGGCGATGGCGAGGCATCAGTAGCATAAAGGTACAGTCGGCAGGCAACTCAGTCTGACTCTGGGTCATATCGGCATGTGCTGGCTGTCGATGGTGGTATTCGTGTGGGGGCCAGGGCCTCAGTTGGTTAAGTGTGGCTCACTAATCAAAAGCCTGGAGGAAGAGCTCCATCTTGCAGGCCCTGCGGGGCCCTGATGTCTTCCAAAAACTTGTTCCACCACTATGGAGCTGCCACTGAGAAGGCACTGGCCCTCATCGAAGCCAGCCTGGCTTCTTGGAGGCCAGGAAGGGCCAGACGATTTTGGGACCCTGATCATAGTGCACCCTGGGGAACATGTGGGGGGAAATGGTCCCTCAAGTATGTAGGCCCCTGAACATAAAGGGCTTTAAAAGTAAGAACCAGCACCTTGAATTGAATTCGGTGCACATTGATTTGAAGAATGCTCTCAAATCCCACCTTATTCTTTTTAATGGAAGCATTAACTGCAGGATAGCCAATGCTTTATGGACCAGTGCTTTATGGTGAGGCCTCTCTCTCTGACTGAGTTTGAGCAGTGGATCCATCAACATGGTCATATTTTTCAAGGCATGTTGTGGCTCCTCTTGCTCCACACTGGCATGACCCAGCATATGATCAGGTGACTGCTACTCTAGGATGTGCCTTCTGAAAGATGTCTTTCCTTTACTCAGCCCCTGTCCTTCTGGTACCTGCAGGGTTCCAGAATGATGGCGCCAAGTATAAAATAAATGAATGGATCATCACCTCTTGGACACAGAAATAAAAGGAGGGGGGAGCTTTAAAAATGAATGAGGCAAAGATACAGTGAATGAATCGTCTGTTTCTTCATTGTCTGCAGCCTGACAATCTGGTTCAGAGACCTGAAAAAAAGTCACAGAGAGAGAGAGAGAGAGAGAGAGAGAGAGAGAGAGAGAGAAAGCCTTCCGCCCCTCCCTTTTCCATTCCATTCCTCTCCTGTCTTGCTCAACTGCTGTTGTGGCCATACCAGGCTTGGGGTGGTAGTGGTGGTGATGCTTGGCCAATCAATCAACCAACTAACCAACCAACCAAGCCTTCTCTTCTTCACCCCCGAATCCTCCCTTGGTTGCTATTTTGAATATGTATGAGGCACCATCCTTTGGTCACCATAGGAGATGTAGTCCTCAGGGTGTCTGACATTCAGATGGAAAAAGAATAACATTTTAGCAAGCGGGCTTTCCACTTCCCTACTTCAGGTGTCACTTCTCCTGTGCAAAAAAATCTTGGGAGGGGGACAACATCTGGGAAGCACCCTGTAGCCGTTGGCAACCCGTTTTGCTCTGCCACAGAAGTGGAGCTAAAAGACACCTAGGAAAGTCCTGTAACAAACGGGTTGCTACAGGCCACAGGCGGACTTTCCCATCTGATCACCCCAGTGCGCTTCCATGGCATCAGGATAGTCTAATCAGGCCATCCCGACTCCATGCCATTGTTTTTTGCCCTTCTCAGTATGCGCATCATCGCACACTCCATAAGGAGCCCTCAGGGCTGAGGTGCAGATCGTCGATCTCTCGTTTAAGCGCATTGGAGACAAATGGCAAAAAAAAAAAATCTGACTCACCCACAGTTGCATCTGATCATGCAGTAGCGGACTGCACCCACAGCTTCCAAAGTCTGTGTGATGACACAACTGTGGATCAACTTCCGCTGAAGGAAATAGTCTCTCTTCCCTCCCACTGTATCTCGTGTGTGTGACTACAACCTGAGAGAAGAGATTGGATTTATACCCCACCCTTCACTACCTGAAGGAGTCTCAAAGTGGCTTACAATCTCCTTCCCCTCCCCACAACAGACACCCTGTGAAATAGGTGGGGCTGAGAGAGCTCTCCCAAGAACTGTCCTTGAGAGAACAGCTCTGAAAAAACTTATGACTGAGCCAAGGTCACACCAGCAGCTGCATGCGGAGGAGCAGGGAATCAAACTCGGCTCTCCCAAATTAGAGTCCACACTCTTAACCACTACACCATCCCCACAGTTGCTGGGGATAGTGCGCTCCTGTAGAAGGGCACTCTGCTGGAGCCTTGGCGGAAGGAAGTTTTAGATGGAAAGAACTGCCAATTGCTTCCTCTCCCACCAACTGAAAATCAAAGATACAGTGCCTGGGTTCCGAACATTTAAGATGATTGGGTTATATGCTTCTGTCCTGCAGTGTGCCAACGCAGACCAAGACTTGAGCTTTTTTTAAACAGCTTGTTTTAACTGTTTCTAAACATATGGTGGCAGATGTTTCACAGAGTTCTCCATGTTCTGGCCATATTTTATATGGAGAACCTCCAAGGAATTGAATGCCAAGTCCTGTTTTTAAGAGAAAAATAAATGTGCTCATATGTTCCCGTGCATCTGTGAGTTAGACCAAGTAAAGCTAGTGCGTAAGCACTAATTGTGTGCAACACCACAAACACACACCCCAAATTACAGGAGGTGCATAATGTTCCATGATATTTCTAACTTTTTGAAAGTTCCTTAAAACTGTTCTTGTGTCCAACATGCTAAAATTTAGCAGGAGGAGTGGAACCATGGCTCATCACCTGTAAAAGGTCCCTAGTTCAAGCTCCAGCAGCTCTAGTTAAAAGGATCAAGTAGTGGGCGGTGTGAAAGAACTTTGCCTGAGGCCCTGTAGAACAGCTGCCACTTAGAGCATGCTTCCCTACCCTTTGTCTCTGCAGTCTGGAGCAGGCTGGAGATTTACTGAGTCCCTAATTGGGGGGAGATGGGACGAGATGAAGATGACAACAAAGATGATGATGAAGATGATGAAGAGGAGGAGGAGGATTTATACCCTGTCCTTTATTTGGAGTCTCAGAGTGGCTTACGATTCCCTTCCCTTCCTTTCCCCACAACAGAAACCCTGTGAGGTAGGTGGAGCTGAGAGAGCTCTGAGAGCTCTGCTCTTGAGAGAACAGCTCTGAGAGAACTGTGACTGGCCCACGGTCACCCAGCTGGCTGCATGAGGAGGAGTGGGGAATCAAACCCGATTCTCCAGATTAGAGTCCGTCGCTCTTAACCTCTACACCACACTGGCTAACATAGTTGGGTGGTGGATTGCCTCTGGCTCACTCGGGACAGGGGCTGTGGCATGAGGTTCAGTCCCTTGGTATCTGAGGCCTCTGCCTGAGATCCTTGAAAGACGCTGCCAGTCTGAGTAGACAATACTGATCAAGGCTCTGACTCAATACAAGGCAGCTTCCTGTGTTCATGTGAAGCTTTCCCCATGATTTTACATAACAGAAAGTTCTACTTGATAAGTCAAAACATTTTAGTCCATTAAACTTATAAGAGCTCGATGTATGTGAAGGGAGGGGATATTTACCTTCATTATCAGGACTTTAAAAAATATTTTTGTAATGAAGGTATATTGTCATGCCCCTGAGTCTATTGCCAAAAATACCCTTGTTAATGCCAGGGCTGGTGCTACTAATTACTTTTCGCACAAGCTGAACATAGCTGTTTCCATCATTCATCTCCAGCCCTGCTCTTCCCTCTCTCAGCAGAGTGTAATATTTGTCAGAAGGGTGTCTGGGCGCACTTGCACAAGTTCAGTGTTTATCAAGTGGAAATGTCAAACTGTCACCATCCCAGGAGAAGAAATGCATGCTGATTAATACCAGAATAAGGAATGACAAAGTAAATTGAATCGACACAAATGCTGGTATGAACACCACTGTTTCTTAGGTCTTCTGCAACTGGACTGTCCTCTTTGGGCCTGTAGCCAGGATTCTTTTTTTTGTCAGGAGGGCATTTAAGTTTCTTGGGGGAGACTGGCTAATCAAATTAAAGGAATACCCAGCTCCTCCCCCGCATCCCCCACCACTTGGGGGCTCTGGGCTGGATGGAAAGTGGGGGGCCCTTGCCAGTAAGTTGGGGGGCCTAGCCCCGGGATGCCCCTCTGTAGCTACGGGTCTGGTCCTCTTCTTCATGTACATACATGCCATCAAGTTGCAACTGACTCAGTCCCCAGCAAGGTGCTTTCAAGGCAATTGAGAAGCAGAGAGGTGTGTCATTGCCTTCCTCTGCAGAGTTTTCCTTGGAGGTTTCCCATCCAAGTACCAGCACGACTTCATTTCTGAGGTCTGATGATATCAGACCATAGCATGCTGCCTTCCCCCCTCTCTTCTCCACAAACAACCCTTTGAACTATCCACATTTTGTTTTGAGGGACCAATGCATGTCTTGCAGCATACATATCAGAAATGTGCAGAGACTATTCAGTCAGTTCTTGTATCTTTTCTAAGAACTGGAATCTGTTTCTTCAGCTAAAATGAATGGCTTTAACAATACTATTAAATAAGTAGACTTTTGGTGGTGGTGGTGATGTGGAACACCCTTCTCTCAGTCCAGATAATTTCTCTAAGAGATAAATGCTTTTGGTGTCCTGGCCCCACTGGTGGACTTCCTGATGGCATCTGGCATTTTTGGCCACTGTGTGACACAGAGTATTAGACTGGATGGGCCATTAATGGCCTGATCCAACACTGGCTTTTCTTATGTTCTTATGTCACAAGGCTTAACCTCCACTTACCCACACAGTTCGGTTGGATTTAAAAATAGATCTCCACCTACCCACCAACCCACATTTATTTAGGTTCCTTTTCTTTTCTTTTTTCCTGACCAGAGCTAATGTCAGCTGAGAAAAGACATAGTATCAGGAAAATAGCACAGCTGTGTCCTTGTGAAAGCCCCTCCCACAACCAAAATGGTGGTGCAAAAATTGACAGCAAGTAAAAACACTGTGTCCTCAAATACCAGTTGGGACGGTCTTCTTTGGTGGGCACATCAGCAAACTGTTCTGGTTGGATAATGTTCCTGCCAAGAGGGGCCGAAGTAATGGCTAAATCAGAAGGTTTCCAGCCATTTGAAATGTCAGAAATTACTGTGGTTAGGCTTGGACACTAACATATTAAAGAATGAGTGATATTTCAGTTGCTTTTTGTTGTTTATTCTCCAAAAGTTCCACCAGGGCTCATTTCCTGCCGGAGTGCACCAGAGCAATACTCCAGCAGTAAGGAGCCGGGAGGGGGGCACATAAGACCCGCCCCCTGCTCCCAGCACCTTCAGTCGGGCTATGAGGAGCAAGCAGCAGGCAGGTAAGTTGCTTGTGGAGCCCTACCACTGCCTTTTTTGAGACCCGTGCCACAACGCCAGGCCTGAAAAAGGCCCGCAGAAGCTGCCACCCTCCCCGCCACCTTTCTCAGGCCCCATGCCAGAGCACCGGGCTTGGAAAAGGCCTGCAGAGGCCACCCCCCTCAGCTTGGGAAAGGCCTGCAGAGCGCCCCCCACTGTATTACTGTAGTTTTTTAATATAGCAATCAATTACATCAATGCACTAGTTTCAAGCTTGCTTACTTTTGCTGAAAGATGGAAACTAGTGCATTAACACTATCGCTCCTGCTGATTTTTTTTTTTTTTTAAATCTCTGAAACCTCTGAAAAAGTGATGCTCAGGATCATGGTGATCCCATGGTGCTGTAAAGAAGGTAAATAGGCTGCCTTTCCCGGCCTGTGCCAAAGGGTCTGTTTTTGTTTTACAATTATGCCACAAAGGGGGGGACCTTCTCAATGGTGCTCATCCAGTGCTTGCTGCAAAGCCTATGTGGACCATCCCTCCTCCCTCAGCTGGAGAACAAGCATCATTGCAGTGCTGCAGAGAGAATCCTGGCTCCGTAGGCTCTCCCGCTGTATGTCAAGTATGCCAGAGACTTTGCCCTGTGCCATTTGCAGCAGTCATGCTGCCAGTTAGCTCTGGTGGTGGTCTGTTCACCCTGCACAAGATGCCACTGAAGCTGTGTTGGTAAAAAAGCATAATGTGCCCTGTTGTAGCTGTGCTGTAGCTACAGGAGATGTGTTGGTCTGAGTCTGGACACCAGGCTCTGCTAGCGAGACACCCTGCCATCCTGCTCTTCTTCATGTGCATCCAAAGAGAAGTAAGAGCCATGACACCCTTGTATATATATGTGTGGGGACTTCCAAATGGCTGGGGGGGGGGCAAGTGGCTCTGTCTGCCACCCAACCCCTGGGCTGAAGACCCCAACTGTAGATTATTGGGTTTTGTTCAGGCAAAAAATAGTGGGTGTGATTTCATTGTTGTTCTGGATCCAGACCTGTCAACATTGTTTATTTAAAAATGGATAACCTGCCTTTCCTCTCTGAAAGTGGTCTTGTTGCGGCTGACAAAAATAACACTAAAATGGCAGTGATATAAAACCCACAATCAACTCTAAGAGAGGGGAAGGCTGCCAGTCAAACAGAAAAGGAACACCAAAAGCACCTCAGCCACCAATGCCAAGGAGAATAAAAATATATTGACCTGGTATCCCCCCCTCTTTACCTGACATGGGTGGCTTGTTTGTTTCCCCCCACGTGTGCCATCAGGTAGGTTCGCCAGCTCTGATTTAGGAAACACCTGGAGATTTTTGGGGTGGAGCCTGAGCTGTGGGTGTCACCTTCTGACACACTTCCGGTGATGGCAGGGGGGTGTGACATATGCAAATGAATTATGCTAATGAGTTATGCTAATGCGCTCCTGCACCTCTTTTTCTACGAAATGACCCCTGCCCTCCACAGAACTCTGCACTCTGCGCTAGTCTCTCACTCATTCATATGGCATACAGCAACAGCAAGAGAGCCACCCCGAGCTGCAGTTCATGCAGCTCCCATTTTTCTTTAAACCTTTCTTGGGGCAGCTTCTTCTCATGCACATGTACTAACTATGGAATCGTCGTAAATGGAACTCATCATGAAAGATCAGTAGTCCACACATTAGGCAATACTCTTTGCTTCTCTCAAAATTTTTTGCATACTACTTCTTATTGGGAACCGCCAGGGCTTTTTTTGTAGAAAAAGCCCAGCAGGAACTCATTAGTATAGTAGGCCACACCCAACAGCAAAAAAACTCATTAGCATATTGGGCCACACCCCTGACAGCACAGCTTATTAGCATGGTAGGCCACACCCTCATGTTACCAGAAGAGTGGTCATCCAGCCACACCCACCTTTTGCTTCTTATTCTGTTTACCTTGTCTGTTGTCAAAACCCTGGGCTTTTTTTGTAGCAGGAATTAATTTGCATGTTAGGCCACATACCCCTAATGTAGCCAATCCTAATGAGTTTCTGCTGTTGGGTGTGGCCTATTATGCTAATGAGTTCCTGCTGGGTGTGGCCAACTCAGGAGCCAGCCGGAACTCCGTTCCTGTGCATTCCTGCCCAAAAATAGCCCTGGGAACCGCAACATTCACCTTGAAAGTGTGCTTAAAAAAAAAAAAAAAAGGTTTGGTGGCAGCTCTAATCTCAGGTCTAATCAACTGATGTACAGAGTTCCTCCACCAAGAGTCAGATTTCCCAAAGGGCAGGTGACATTCACTGCACACCTTTCCCACTCGTCGACGAATGTTTTTTGTAAGCCCCTAGGGATGTGTGGAATCCTATGGAGACGTTCCACCTTGATGAACTTTTTTGTTTCCTTTAAACTTCTTTGAAGCATGCTTTAGGTGGGAGTCACTGCCAACTCTGTGTTCCATTAAGGCACCCCACAGCTTAGAGGGAGCATTGCTTGCCAGCGATCTGATCTTTGGAATATAGGTTTCAAAGTGCTGCACCCAGTAAGTCCACCAAAGCAGTATGGTCATCAACAGGCAAAGGTTTAATTTAAAGTCCAAAATTTTAAAAGTGACCTTGTCTGCCAAATGCACTGGATTTGAGTTACACAAATGGCTTTGACATAGATTGCTGCTACAGGTGTATGAAGAGCTGGCCATACATCCACTTCTGTAAAGCGATGAAGTCACAACCAATAAAAGAGCATGAATAACATTTCCTCTGGGGCTGGGCCCAAGGGTTGTATTGTGCACTAAAAAAACAACAATCCTGTATACAGGCAACCAAAAAGGAATTAAGCAACCTCTATTTATTATGCAGATTTGCAACAGTTCTCTTATTTTGTGTAATTTTATCATTTTTACCCTTTGCATAATTCTGGTATCTGCTAGTGATGGGGAGGAGCAAGCAGCTATGGAAGGCAGTAAAGTCCACTTCCCTGACTGCCATCAGACTTTTAAACCTGTTCTCTCGAGGCTTCTGAAGAAAGAAAGAAAAAGCTTAGATTCCCAGGAAGCTGAATCCCGAATCCACAACCTCACCCCACATTTCCCAGCATGCCTGAAGGACTGGGCATCCATACACCCTTATATTAGAGGGCTGCACAGACTATCTTGAGATCCCACACTGGAAAGTGGCTAGAGCTCACCCGTGGAAAACTAAGAAAGCAAGTGAAGACAAAAGAAGTATGAGGTAAAGGTAAAGTGGAGTCTTGTGAGCAGGGGTCATTTCGTAGAAAAAGAGGTGCAGGAGCTCATTAGAATAACTCATTTGCACAACTCATTTGCATATGCCACACCCCCTAACATACTGGAAGTGTGTCAGAAGGCAATACCCACCCCTCAGGCTCCACTCCACAGGTGAGTGAAACTGACCTGCTCTTCCTCCATTCCCTTCCCCATCCAATACTTTGTGCAATAAAAATAAGCATAAAGAACACACCCTCATTCTCTTCCTGCTCCCTTGAAACCACCAGGTTTCAAGTAGACTTGAGATACCCAGGACATGTGCACCACCCATCCCTTCCCCTTCCCCTCCCCACAACAAGACACCCTGTGAGGTAGGTGGGGCTGAGAGAGGTCTTTTGAGAACTGCTCATGAGAGAACAGCTCTGAGAGAACTTGTGACTGGCCCAAGGTCACACCAGCAGCTGCATGTGGAGGAATGGTGAATCAAACCCGGTTCGCCCAGATTAGAGTCCAACTCCTGGCCACTACACCAAACTGATGGGGTGGAAGCTGCTGAAGGATTGGTGAAATTTTCTCCAGTACTTTTGTGCCATGTGCCCAGATAAAAAATGGTATACTTAGAAAATTTATATGCCACCTTGAGCAAGTCTCTAGGAAAGCAGCACACAATCATAAAAGGAACAATGATAAAATTATCAATATTAAAACAAAACATTAAAAACAATAAAGACCCTAGCAGGGCTTTCCCCAGGGTGCTGTGCCTCTGCATTGCTCGGGGAAGCCGAGGAGGGGGCGGGGCTTGGTCATGTGCCCACCCCCTGGGCTCCTCACTCCCAGAGCTGTGCTCCTGTGAGCTCCTGCTCCAACGGACCCCTGCTTGTGAGCAAAAATTCTACTTGGTGAGCTACTGGCATTAAAGTTGTGAGCGAGCAGTTTGCCATCCTTCCTGAGCTAAGACAAAAATGTGTGAGCAGGAGGCTAAAAAACTGTGAGCTAGCTCACACTAACTCAGCTTAGAGGGAACACTGGATGCATACATCCTGAGAGTCTACAGCCCACCCCCCCAGGGGGGGATGCATCTCAAGCCATAGCATAATGATTCTGGGTTTGTGGCCCACCCATGGTATGTTTTCTTAGGGAAACTCCAAAAGAAAACCCCAAAGGCATTTCCAGAGCAAACAGAAGTGATGCCAGATTCAGATTCAGCTAATTTGCTTTATTTAAAACATATCACTCCCAACCCACCTCCTTCTACATTCTGAAGCAGCTATACGGAACACATGGGGTGAAAATATAAGGGGAGTATAAGGATTAATCATCCCTCTCAGTGGTTAAGATGCTGAGCTGCAGACCAGAAGGTTGGTAGCTTGGCAGTTCAAGACCCGAGTGCTGCGTAACGGAGTGAGCTCCTGTCTCTGGCCCCAGCTCCTGCCAACCTAGCAGTTCGAAAGCAAGAAATTGCAAGTAGATAATTAGGTACAACTTTGATGGGAAGGTAACAGCATTCTGTGCACCTCGGTGTCTAGTCATGCTGGCCACATGACCACAGAGATGTCTTCAGACAGCGCTGGCTCTTCGGCATGGAAAAGGAGATGAGCACCGCAACCCTAGAGTCGGATACGACTGGCTTTCGAGCAAGGGAAACCTTTACCTTTTACCATTTGAATGAGTCTTAGGGTTAAGTTATCTCTTGAATGAGAGATGTATGGCTGGATTTCCTAATGTTTAAGGTTATAAAAGCAGCCGGGGGCATTTGGATTGGGCTTTATCACTAAGGCAGCAGGGGTATAACCCTATTTTAAAAAATGTTTCCTTAGCAGAAATCATGGAAATCGACAACCCCTGCATGAACCAATTGTCCAGTGAACTTGACTCGATCCATTTTTCTAATCTGCATGTGATCCTAGCCAGATCATCTCAACATTTTTGTCAGAAACTGTCTTGAGCACCATGCTGAGCAGCTTTATACCTGCATAGCGGTTTTGCTACCGGAGCGGGTCATGCATTGGTAACAAGGTACACATTTGTCTTGCACCTTATAGCTGTTTTTGCACTTGCACAGTCTGCAAAACGGTCCATGCTGTCCTAAGCAGACCTCCACCCTTCTAAGCTCACTGACTTCAATGGACTTAGAAAAGTGTAGTTCTGTTTAGGACTGCCCTGTAAACCTTCTGGATTACTGGAGAAGTGCCAGTAATCTGGAGCCATGATTAGGTGGACTACTTGTTCCTCTTGACACCTCTCCCTCTTGACACCTGTGCAGTCACAGGCATCTGTGATGGACTGCTCTTTAAAGGATCATAATTGCTATGTGAACAGGTGGACAGTGGTGTGAACAGATAATGCCCCACAGAGCCATTACCAGCTTACACAGCACTTAAGATCTTTTGAAGGGCAGTCTGTCACAACATCCTTTACTGACATTCAATATATTATTTTCTCTTTGCGCCTGCGCAGTCAGGTATCTATTTGTGCTGTGAGTGCAAGAACAGCTCATACTATTACTTAGAATGTGGGCAGCCACTGAAGGCTCACAGACAGCTAAGTAGTAAATCTCACCCCCAAAATGTCAAAATGATCCCCTCCCCCCTCCTTTTGGCTATGTACCTTTTGGGGGCAGCAGGTACATGACGGGAGCCGGGAGTCAGCAGTTGCCAAAAAAAGCAGTGGCATTATGTAAGTGGATACTTCCAAATTAATTAGTAGGCAACTGAACATCTCCGCAAAAGATTGAGTCCCTGGTCACAACCGGTGAGCTGGACATGAACTAAACCAATGGGTGACAGAGCATCTCTAGTGGTAATCTTTGCAGCTGTTATTGAAGATAGGCTCAATATTGGTCTTTGCCTTTTTCCCTAAAGGAGAACTTTATTTTAAAACACACACAGAGAGACACACACACACACACACACACACACACGTATATGGTGCCTCTCCAGATTGCTGCTCAAGGCCGTTCACAAAGTAAAACATGATTTAAGAATTAATGTAAAACAGCATAGAGGCATTATAATTAGCAAGCCATTCAAACCCAACCAGAGCATAAAATTGGCACAAAAACATGTAGCAGCTTACAATGATCTTTGTGAAAGTCTCCTCGGGCTAGAAGCAGACTGTAGAATCAATTCAAACAGATCAAACCCTTTACTTCAGATCCCGGGTTAAAAGAAACTGTTTGGCCGGACCACCTAGAAGAAAGTAAGTCAGGCACCAGGCAAGTCTCCGAGGAAGAGGCAAGGTGCGCCACTGCTGAATGAGGGCCGTCTCTGGTTACCCCCAACCTTCCCTTGGGCAGGGGGAGGCACAGAAGGCGGTGCTTCGGTGAAGAGCCAGTTTGGTGTAGTGGTTAAGTGCGCGGACTCTAATCTGGGAGAACCGGGTTTGATTCCCCACTCCTCCACTTGCACCTGGCTGGATGACCTTGGGCAAGCCATAGCTCTGTGCCAGCTGTTCTCTCAAGGACAGCTTGGGAAAGAGCTCTCTCAGCCCCACCTACCTCACAGGGTGTCTGTTGTGGGGAGGGGAGGGGAAAAGGAGTTTGTAAACCGCTCTGAGACTCTAACTGATATAAATCTAGGGTTTCCAAGTGTCCCTTACTTACTGGCGGGGGGGAATCCTCCATCGTCTGGGAGTTTTCTGGGCGTGCGCGCGAAGCACACATGCCCGGCGATGTCGCCCGGAAGTGATGTCATCACGTTGGGGGCCTTGCCAGGGCGACGCTCTGGCAATCGCCCCAAAACTCTATGGTAGAGAGTTTTGGGGCAATTGCCAGAGCGTCGCCCTGGCAACGCCCCCAACGTGATGACGTCACCTCCGGGTGACGTCATTATGTTGGGGAAGGAGGGTGGGGTTCCCCCCGCCGGCCAAATGCTGGCCAGCAGATCAGGAACCCCTGTAGCGGGGGATCCCCCGCCCCCCGGGCTGACTTGGCAGCCCTATATAAATCCAATCTCTTCTTCTTCTCATCTTCTTCTTCAAAGGATCTTAACAGGTGGGGTGGACATTATTGGAGGAACTGGGGTCTATTTTTGTTGAGGGTTTGTCACAGAGGTGCAGTGGGCCCCAGTTCAGCTGTTGATCCTCCCCGAGGCTGCGTTTTCTACACTAAAGTAAGTATTAGGGAGATTTAGCCACAGATCTCCGCCTAGCATGTGGTTTTATCCTCAGTGACAATCCCAGCAAAAATCTGCCTGCTACTTAGTCATGCTTCCTTTTGTCCTGTCAATTCAAATGCCACCGGGATGGGAAATGAATTTTAATGTGGAAGCTTTCCAAATGGCCTCCTTTGTGGGCCGCTAAATGTAAGAAAATGTGCCGAGCCCTTAATGAAGAAATAACTAGCCTGCAATATGCAAGAGTTTAAGAATCACCTGCATGGCAGAAGGTTACAATCCATTTTATGAACAATGGCTGCGCATACTTTTCACAGCACAATAATCGCCTCCAGGGAGGAAAAAAAACCCCACACGCTTGGGTTGGGTAATAATTTTTCTTGAATATTATGAATACGAAAAACTGAATCATTATTCTCTGGGAACTGTGCTTACTGACTCAATGGCATTGTAAACTTGGCCGGGCACCACTAGGGTTGCCAGCCTCCAGGTGGTGGCAGGAGATCTCATGGGATTCCAACAGATCTCCAGGTGATAGACATCAGTTCCCCTGGAGAAAACGGTCGCTTTGGAAGGTGGACTCTATGACATTGTACCCCACTGAAGTCCCTCCCCAAACCACACTCTCTTCAGGCTCCATCCCCAAAATTTCCAGGTATTTCCCAACCCGGAGCTGGTGATCCTTGGCCCTAGAAATGATGAAATGGAAATAGCACCATTTATACCAATAATAGCCCCAGTTCTATTACATGAAGATTTGGCTTGATATCCGAAACTATCAAGATGATACTGCCCCCGGTGGAGTTACACATCTGCTCCATTAGTGTCACGGTGACAATTTCAGTCCCCTTATATTTAGCGTATCTTCAAATAATATCCTTGTGAGTGCGTGAATTTGGTGCGTTGTGGGCAGTTTTTGTTTCATCGATTTTTAAAACGTTTCTTTCAAGCTCAGCGAATTTAGCTATTACTTTCCTAGATAATCCACTTGGGTTATTATCTGCTTGGTGACATGGTTTTCATATTTTTAAAATTAACCTTTGCAGATAAAATAGTTTACTCCAGCACAGAATGGGAATTAACACCAGGCTTGCAGACATAAATGGGTGGGAATGGCTGGTGTAGATCCTTTACTCCCCTTTTTAAAGCAGCCCCATCGGGGGCTTCTGTGACTTCACCAGATGTTTAGTGCTGTCTGCATGGCTGTAAGTGTTCCACAGCAGTGAGGGACATTTTTATTTTGCGAAGACGTCGCACATTCAAGGGAGGAAACAATCTCTCTCTGATCCTTGTCGTCCCATTAGTAGAATGCAGGGGCGTAGATTTTTGGAAATCCGGGGGGGGCGGGGGCTCCTTAGCGCGCGCGTGCCCTCGCTGGTGCGATGTTCTCCCCCCCGGGAAACCGCCCCGCCTCCCCGGCCCTTCCGAGGCCTGCCAGCCGCTGCTGCCGGTGCCTCTCTCTCCCCCCCGCCCACCACCCCTTCCCTCTCCAGCAGTGGCGGCTGGGCCTCAGAAGGACCCGGGGAGGCGTGACGGCAGGCGCTCTGTTTTCCCGGGGGTGGCTGAGGCCCCCCCGGGAAATTTCAGGGGTAGCTCAAGCCCTCGAGCCCCCCCCCCCGTACTCTACGCCTATGGTAGAACGGTAAGAATCACCTTTTCTCCCTTCGCGCAAAAAAGGTGATTACGTACCACCCTAGGGTAAAAACATGGCTCCCCCTACCCCAGAGCCAACCGGCACCTGTGGGTGGGGGCCATGTTTGACTCACATGGGAGGAGGAGGCAATAAACGTGGGATGCAAGCATCCCAGCCTCAGGTCACAAAGGGGGGGGGGGGTAGCAGGGTATATATAAGCCAGCTCCTCTTTCTCCACTTCCTCTTCTTGCCTCGTGCTTAGCCGGGTCAGGTGAGCACCAAGGTGATTGGAGAGTGTGGCCTGGGTTGGGTCATAGCTGCAGGAACCTCTGAGGCCATGGTGACCCAGGATGGCCTGCACCACAAAGCAGACTGGCGGCCTCTGGTGTGTGGACTGGTGGTCAGAGCAATGGCCGGGTATAGCCTCTGGGCGGACTGGCCCAGTGGTGTTTGACCTGCAGTGGCTTTGCAGCCGGCACATGAGAGCTCTTCTGCCAGTGCTGTGGTGTGTGGCGCCAGCCTGCTGCAGATGATCAGTCAAGGGGAACCTGGTGGCCTTGGCCTTTACGAGCTGGGCCAAAGGGCTTTCAGAGGCCATGGGTGACTTCCACATTCAGAAGATGCTGGAGGGCTGGTCCCAGGAAGCAGGGTGTGGGCAGACATGAGGGAGCCCATGTCCCCCGCTGTTTTAAGGGAGTTGTGCTTGGCCTGGCCATCCACATGCGCATCAGCATATGAGACCCGATGGTTCCACATGGTGGCACTTGCGCGATTTTTTAAGTGTTACAGGTTAGTGAGCTTGTTCACGGCCTTGCAAGTACAGGACATCTGGCTGAAGGGTGACATGATTGAGGTTTACAAGATTATGCATGGGATCAAGTAGGTAGAGAAAGAAGCACTTTTCTCCCTTTTTCACAACACAAGAACTCATGGGCACTCCATGAAATTGCTGAGCAGTCGGGTTAGAACAGATAAAAGGAAGTAGTTCTTCACCCAAACAGGGATTAACACATGGAATTCACTGCCACAGGAGGTGGTGGTGGCTACAAGCATGGACGGCTTCAAGATGGGATTGGATAAATATTTGGAGCAGATGTCCATCAGAGGCTATTAGTCACAAGGCATAGATAGGAACTCTCAGTCTGGGGCAAGTGATGCTCTGTATTCTTGGTACTTGGGGGGGGGGGGGACAGTGGGAGGGTGTCTAGCATCCTGGCCCGACTGGTGGACCTCCTGACGGCTCCTGGTGTTTTTGGCTAGTGTGTGACAGAGTGTTGGACTGGATTGGCCATTGGCCTGATCCAACATTGGCTTCTCTTATGTTCTTATGACTAAACCATGGCTATCATACTTGGGTCACATGATGAGAATCCAAGAGTCACTGGAAAGGATATAAATGCTGGGAAAAGTTGAAAGTAGCAGGAAAAGAGGAGGACCCAACGTGAAATGAATGGACTCCATCAAGGAATCCACGGCCCTCACTTTGCAAGACCTGAGCAAGGCTGTTAATTAGAGGACAGTTTGAAGGACATTAATTCACAGAGTTGTCGTAAGTCAGAAGACTTGATGGCACTTAACACACACACACACACACACACACAATGTGAAGCAATTTCTTCAAGCAGAGAGTTCCAGAAAATGAGCTGTGGGGGAGGGGACTTTAAATCTGCATTTGGTGCTTAACTAAATAGAACTTCAAAATGGAGTGGTGAATAGCGTTGCCAGTGTTGGCGGTGGGGGGTGGGGGTGGAGATCTCCCAGAATTACAGCTGATCTCCAAACAACGGAGATCAGTTTTTCCAGGGAAAATGGCTGCTTTGGAGTAGGGTTCCCAGCTCTTGCTTGGGAAATACCTGGAGATTTGGGGGTGGGGCCTGGGAAGAGACCTCAGTGATGCCACAGAGTCCACCTTCCAAAGCAGCCATTTTCTCCAGGAGAGAACTCCAGGGGAACTTATCTCTGTCACCTGGAGATCAGTTGTAATTCTGGGAGATCGTCAGCCACCATCTGGAGGTTGGGAACCCTATTTCGGTGGGTGGAGTGTATGGTATTATACCCCCATGTCCTCCCCTCTCTGCCCTCTACAGGCTCCACCCCAAAAATCACCAGGAATTTCTCAACCTGGAGTTTGCAACATCTTGATTTTTTTCCCCCTTCAGGCACTAAAATATCTTCTGGCCAACAATGGATCATTTTAAAGGCCTTTGTCATGGCCAGCTAGATCAATAAAAGACACTGTGGATAGAAAGCCGCAAATTACAACGCAAACCTAGCCTCCTTATTTTCTTTCATAGTATAAAAGTACTTATGCTTCTGAAAATAATTAAAACCACTGAAAATCATTGACCCATGTGGTTTTTGGCAGTGTTTGCTAACAAAGGGGCAAGACTGTAATATTTTTTTTTCTTTTTAAAAGTATATTTATTGATAAAAGTCGAAAACATTATAAACAGTATATCGGAAATATTCAACATCTTGAAATATAACATTAAGTTAAGAAACGCCAGAACAAATTTTAAAGACATATAATAATGTAGATCGTTTTACCAGTGTTCAGAGTGTACTTCTAGTATAAATGTAGTGAGTGTACCAATTATGATTGTATGGTTGGACATTTTAAAAGTGAAGCCGTTTAACATAAAGTGGGTTGGAGGGAATAATACTGGTTTCTGCCATGTATTGAATGAAGGGGAACCAAGTTTGAACAAATTTCAAATGTGATTTTGACGCTCTGCCTAGTTGTTCTTCAGAAGTAGCAGCAATCCTGTCCATCACATAACGGTCCCAGCATTTATTTCTCCATGTTGTTATATCTGGAGGCAGGGGTCCTTTCGAGCAGGAGCTCGGGGGAGATCAGCTCTGGGAGTTGGTGCCAGCCCCCCCCCCCCCCCCGGGCGGGGGAATGCCTGCTTGTGTCATGGCTGCAGCAAAATGACCCCGTCCCCTGGAAAGGTCCTTGTTCCTCCAACCAGCCTTCTGAAGGCTTCAGCCACCACTGAAGCTATACTCCCAGAATAGTGGTATTTCTGAGGCTTGGATTAGTAGCTGTCCCCTCTCTGCCAGCTAGCTAGCTTGCTTGCTTGCTTGCTTGCTTGCTTGCTTTCCTTTCTCTCCCTCCCTCCCTCCCTCCCCTTTCTTTCTTGCCTTCTGACATACTTCTGGTGATGCCAGGGGGTGTGGCATATGCAAATAAGTTATGCTAACGAGTTATGCTAATGAACTCCTGCACCTCTTTTTCTACTAAATGACCCATCTGGAGGGCTCGATGACTTCCACTTATCTGCGATCGTCAGCCTCACTGTTGCCAGCAGGGTAGAAGTAAGTTTCGAGATCTCTGTGGTTTGTGATATTTTTATAAGGGGTTTGGCCTTTCTCTAAGTCTTCTGAAGAGCTTCAGAAAAGGTCATAGGCGTAGAGTACGGGGGTCTCGAGGGCTTGAGCCACCCCCGAAATTTCCCGGGGGGGGGGGCTCAGCCTCCCCCGGGAAAACGGAGCACCTGCCACCGTGCCTCCCCGGGTCCTTCCGAGGCCCATCCACTGCTGCTGGAGAGGGAGAGGGAAGGGGTGGCGGGTGGAGGGAGGGAGAGAGAGGCACCAGCAGCAGCGGCTGGTGGGCCTGGGAAGGGCCCGGGGAGGTGGGGCGGTTTCCTGGGGTGGGGGGTAGAAAATCGCTCCAGCGAGCGCGCACACTTCGCGCATGCACTAAGGAGCCCCCACCCCCCGGGATTTTCAAAAGTCTACGCCCCTGGACAAGGTCAATATATCTCTGGCAACACACACAAAGCAGACATGAATACAGATTGCCAAGAGCCTGCCTTGCAGCTGTTGCACTAAGAGGTCTGTGTCAGGGTGAAAAAGGGGGTGCCTGTTGCTTTCTCTCACCTGCACAGCACCGGGCTCAGCCACCCCCGGGAAAACGGAGCACCTGCCACCGCGCCTCCTCGGGTCCTTCCGTGAAAAAGGGGGTGCCTGTTGCTTTCTCTCACCTGCACAGCACTGGTCATTCTCTAGCTTCAGATTAGAAGAGGCAGAAGGATCAGCTCTTCAATCCATGAGGTGACAATCTCACTCCAAACAATAGTTCTAGTTCCCACACCATGGGTATGTCAATAGTGCCTTTCTGTGTGTGTATAAAGTGCCAGGTGGGGTAGACGTGTTGTTCTGAAGCAACAGAACAAAGTTTGAGTCCAGTGGCACCTTTAAGACCCACAAAGTTGACCCAGAATAAAACTTTGTTGGTCTTGAAGGTGCCACTGGACTCAAACTGTGTAAGCCGAGTAGCAGCCAACTTACGACAATCCTGTCGGGATTTCGAGGCAAGTGATTAAGCAGAGGTGGTTTGCCATTGCTTGTCTCTGCAAAGTCTTCCTCAATGGGCTTCCATCCAAGTACAGACCCTGATTAGCTTCTGAGACCTGACGAGATCAGACCTTTCCACGTGCCCAGTCTCTATTTACCAGGACAAAATCTGGTGTGCACTTTCTCGAATAAGCCCCTCCCGGGGGGGATGCATGATTTTAGTCCCTTTCTGAAATAAATTGCTAAATGAAGGTGTTGGCATTTTGCAAAATGTAACAGGGCACAAAGGCACTGAATCCAAACTCTGTGGGGAGAACAACTTTTACAGTTCCTTTCCTTGTCTGCTAGGAAGGAAGGGAGGAGATGGGTGGGCGGCAGGACCCTTAGAACTGCAATTCCAGGGTGTTTCTGGGATGCCAGACATTAACTTTAAGTACTATGGGTAGAAGTTCCTGATGGGGCCCTCAGGATGCTAAATTATTTTCTTCCCACATAGTTAAATGGCTGCTTTGGATTTCAGAAATGTGTTCTACTTGATGAAACATTTTATATGATGTCTTGAAGGCCTTTCTATTTGTTCTTTTACAGAATTTCCATTTCCAGCTATTGCATTTTGAACAGTAGGCACAGTTTTCATTTTCAGGCTGAGAATATTGCCTTAAAAAAACCTAAATAAGAAAATAAAATGAAAAGGTCCATAATAGGAGTGCAAATTCCTGGCTGTATCATTAGATGAGTTTACAGGAAGGCCAGTCTCATTGTGGGATGTGATAAAGGGAGTTTCCAGTACCCCGTTGTCGGGGTAGAAGACTTCATCACCCCTACTTCCTGTTTCCTTCTGCCACTCAGAGCAGGGGTAGGAGAAAAAAAAAGTTGTTAGGCCTATGGTGTGATATCACTTCCTGGAAATGCCTGCAAGTGATGTCATGCCTATCTAGGAATTGCCAGGAACTATATGGTAAAACCATAGCATTTCCAGTGATTCCTAGAGAAGACTGGTGTCGCTTCCTGGTTTTCCATGGAAGCAACCCCAGTCCTCACTAGGAATTACCAAAAACTTTATGGTTTTACCATAGAGTTTTCAGCAATTCATAGAGAGGTGTGACAGTACTTCCAGGCTTTTCTTGGAACTGACATCACTCTGTTGGTGAAAGCTGCCCCCATGTTTCTCCAGGGCCTGGCAACCTTGACAGGCTCTCACAAAAATAAATCAGTTTAGGAGTGACAATATTTCGACCATATTTATCCAGAATCCAAGATGGTAGCAGGTAGGAACATGTTGGTTTCCTAGACAGGCTGGAAAATAGCCATCGTGGCTTAAACCCTCCCTTAAACTGCGTTAATTGTCCAGCTTCCTCCCAGCACCTTGACTGGAAGGAATGCAGTAATCACTTTTTCTCACACCCGTTTATGTCCCTGACATTACCATATTCCTGTCACTACCATGTTCATCATATCAAAATGTCAGGCAGCCTTTTCAAACAAGACTTTCTTCCAAGCACTTGGATCAATAAGACTCCCCACCCCCCACCCCGATCTATCTGCATAGTTGTGATATATGACACAAAGCAAAGAGAAGACCCATCAGACTGATATCTCAGGAATGATTTCTCACTCCAAACGGCAGCATATTTATTCCAGCTGGTAACAGGCGAGGGAGTTATCAGTGTTTTAGGTGTTGCAAAGATTTCCCTTGCAAAACAACACCTGACTTGCTTTTTAGGGAAATAAATGCTTCGTCTCTCTCTCTCCCCCCCCCCCCCTTCATGCTGCAAACGAGTTCCAGACCAGCTGCAGAGACTCTGCCATCCACAGATCTGTCAGTCTGGGATGCTGACAGTTTAATGCAGCCACTGATCACTCCCGCTAGCTCTGAAGGCCTATTCAGGTAATAATACTGATTATTCTGAGAAAAGCACATGAAAAACTGCCAGCTTATCAGAAGAGAAAATATTTGGCTTGGCTGCTGCAAGAGATCTGATATGTTCTCTTCTACCTTTATAGACCTCCTTCTCTCTGCAGGGTCCATCCCCCCCCCCCCCTCCTGTTTTCACCACAGCCATTTCTGCAAATAGAATGAAACTGTACGGACATTTAGACACTGCCATTGAGCAAAGTGGCAGATCTTGAGTAGAAACTTTTAATTAGTTTACTATTCCAAAAACTTCAGGTTATGGAACATTAGTTCCTGACACCTAGAGGTCATGGACAATATATAATGCCATCAAAATTAATTCTGATGGAAGTTTAGATTATTCTGAGGTTCTTGATTTAGCTCATTAAAAAAAAAAAAGTCAGCAGAGGCTGGAAAGTTTTCTCCTTGAAAATTCTCGTTGACATTCCCTGAAGAGGCACCAGCAGAGTAGCCCGAGGATCAGGGCACAGGGAAAAAGAATGCAACCATTGCCCAAGTAACCTGATTCTAATAAGATACTTTATTTGCAATCATTGGCTGTGCTCATACAATGCAACAAGGTGGAATTTGATTGCAATGGAAATCCACCAGCCTCTGGAATGAGTGAGCACAGGAGCCTGGGGGAACTGAACACCAGTATACTGTTGGAGTTGACTCTTTAGGACTTTTATACTTTAGGACTTTTCATCTATATACTAATAGCCCAGTTGCCCTTTCCTTGTGGATATCTAAATCTGCACATTGGGGCACTTGGGGGGCAGAGAGATTTTTCTGCGCACTAGGGGGACTCCTATAAGTTAAAAAAAAAAACTTTGGGGGGGAAATTTAAATCCCTCCAAAAGTAAAAGTGTTCCCTGTGCATGCGCAGAGAACGCTTTGGCCATGGGGGGGGAGACTTAGTGGGCCTGGCAGCTGTAAGCCGCTCAGGTCTCACCACTGCTGGTGCCAGGGGGAGGAGGGAAAAGGCTTGGCGGGCCTCAGGCCTCGCCACCACCACTGCTGGAGAGGGGTGGGTGGGAGAAGGCTTGGCAGGCCTCAGGCCTCGCCACTGCCACCACTGCCTCTGCTGGGAAGTGGGGGGTGAGAGAAGGCTTTGCGGGCCTTGCCACCACTGCTGGGGAGGGGGAGGGCATAGGAGAAGGCTTGGCGGGCCTCCATCCTTGCCCTTGCTGCTGGGGAGGGGGAGGGGTTGGGAGAAGGTTTGGCGGGCCAGCAGCTGTGAGCCGCTCAGCCTCGCCACTACCAGTGCCCGGGGGGGGGGGGAGGGAGAAGGCTCACCTGCTGCCGCTTCCTCCTCCTGCAGAGCTCCTCCTGCTTCTGCAGGCCAGGAGCTGTGGGGAATACGCACCCCCCTGCGCGAGTATCACAGGTCCTTCCCCTCGCATATTATAATCATGGATTCTGGGAGCCCACCAACCACCAGCAATGGGAGTACATGCTACCAGCAGTCTCAATATCCATGTTTGACATGTTGTGTGAATAGGGTTGCCAGCAGTGTTCCCTCTAAGCTGAGTAAGTGTGAGATAGCTCACAGTTTTTTTTAGCCTCTGGCTCATACCTTTTTGTCTTAGCTCAGGAAGGAGGGCTCCAGAGCAAACTAATTTACGCAGTCGCCAAATGGCTCACTCGCAACTTTAATGCCAGAAGCTCACAAAGTAGGATTTATGCTCACAAGGCTCCACAGCTTAGTTGCCAGCCCTCTCACTGAAGGCGGGGGATCCCCACTGTCCCCTGCCACCAATCAGCTGGCCACCATTAACAAAATTACACTGAAAATAGGCTATCAAACGTGATATAGCTCTCTATTAAACACTTTTAAACATAAATGATACGATACAAAAATCTTTCTGAGACAGTAGCTGGCTGGGTCCGCATTGTTGAAGTTTCACTCATTCACGTTGGGTTCCAGACAAGAATTGTTGAAAATACAGCTGTTGGAAGCACACTGAAGAAGTCATCAAAGGAAACCGCCTTCAATCCGGAGGGGGGCACGCCCTGCTGTTTTGTAAAGCGAAGTATTTCTGCTCTTTTGCATCTCAGTCTTTGGAACTATTCCCTGTTTTGTCTATACATACTTGTCTAATGGATGCAAGCAATTTAGAAGAGATCTTCTCCAATTCAGAAAACAGAAAGTCATTGCTTTAAGAATTTTGTAACAAACGTAATTCTAGCGCTATTTTGTTTGTTGCATTGAACAGAGGAAGCTTTTTGCTTAATGCATATTCCTTGACGACGGATGTCGCTCAAGTGTGCATAAAGTTATATGAATGCATTGAATGTTGCTACATGTTAAGTGATAAAAGTTATTGTATTGTATAATTTATGTTTAAAAAGTATTTGATAGAGAACTATATAACATTTGATGGTCTGTTTTTGATGTGATTTTGTTTACAGTGTTTATTTACTCACACCGAACTTCCCTCTTGTGTCTGCATCACCAATCAGCTGGCCGGCAGGGAAACTTGCTAGGAGCAGGAGGGAGGCCCAGGTGACAACATCAGCAATTTGATGACATCAGTTCCGGCATGCACCAGAACTGACGTCATCATGCTGGCAACTTGGTGACAATGCTCTGGTATTTGGGCTGAAACTTTGGTAGAAGCCATTTCTACCATATATATTCCCCCCCCCCCCATGCTAGAGCATCACCGCAACATCACTTCCAGTACATGATGGAGCTGACATTGTCACATCACCAATGATGTAATCCATAGGTATCAACTATGGGGGGGCTTGAGCCCCCCCCCCCCCCGAAATTTCCGGGGGGGGGGGCTCAGCCACCCCTGGCAAAATGGAGCACCCACCGGGCCCTTCCTAGGCCCACCCGCCGGCTGACTGGCTGCCGCCACCTCTCCCCCCCAGCCTGGCCACTCCTGCCTCCGTCCCTCCCTCCGTCCGTCCAGGGGACAGCTGGGCAAATGCCCAGCATGCTGGCATCACCCGGAAGTGACGCCATCATGCTGGGCATGTTGTCAGGGCGACGCTCTAGTAATCGCCCCAAAACTCTATGGCACCAGCACGCCAGCATGCTGGGCATTTGCCCAGCTATCCCATGGACGGATGGAGGGGGGGGGGGACAGAGGCAGAAGTGGCTAGGCCCGGGGGGTGAGAGGCAGCGGGGACACAAGAGCCCCTGCCCCACCCGAAATTTTTAAATTCGACACCCCTGATGTAGTCTGGGCCTCCTTCCTGCTCCTGGTAAGTCCCTCCCATCCCGGCAATGTTGTGTATGAACAAGGGTAATGTATGCATTTACTAAGTGTATACAATCTTGGTGCAAGAGCCCTGGAAAATCCAGTAGTCTGCTTGGCCTGTTCCCAAGGTCGACACGCACGGTAAATACATGTGTTGCCCCTGTTCACACAGCGTGGTGGCCATGCCTATCAATCGGCTTGCAGGTAACACAGGCTCTTGTTGCGTGCAGTTGGTGGGCTCCTGTTATACATGATTGTAACATCCGAGAGTCCTTTCAGACGCGTAGCCTTGTTTTGTTTCCCTTCCCCACTGCTGGCCAAATATACTTGAATGAAATAAGTAGCCAAGATGTTTCTTTTGTGATTGTTTAACAACTAGTTGAAAAGAGAGTGGGGCAGATGGTTTCCCGAGCACCTCGTTGTTTGCCATCATGTTTTCTAATTTTAATCGTTTTTATTATGCCTTTAAAAATTTACAGTAGGCAATTATAAAATGCAAATAAAGGCCAGATTAGCTCCAGATCCACTATGTGTCAAGCGATAAAGTTCAGTCTTGTTTGCACAGTTCTGGCCCATTCTGTACATATTCAATGCATAACGTCTTTTTTTCCCCTTATGTGACCTTTTTTAATTGTTTGGGTTTTTTTTCACATGTAAATTGGTTCTGTGTCAGCCAAATATTACCTTAATTAGAAAACAGAATATGCAGGCTGGCTCCTAATGTTTCCATTAGCTGGTTTAAAATCATCTGCAGCTTTTGGAACGCAGCCAGACACTTTATGTGGAGAACAGTTTTAATTGGATTATTGGTAAATATATTAATTGATATATCACTAATCCACTGTTAAAATGTAGATGGAGTTGAAAGGCTTCCGGCAGATCCCTGGAGAATTCTGATTGAAACATAATCTTCCCAATAAGTCCATCTCAATAAAAAATTTCCACAGCTATTGCCCTGGATCTATTTCAGATGTTAGATGAATATAGGGATGTTAGATTCTTTATAACCTGTCTATCTGAGAGTACCCAGGGCATGATCTACCCATCCTCATATATGGTGCTGGCAGGCATCCCCCCCTCTTTCTTGTACTGAAACCAAACACAGTAGCCACGAATGCCTCCTTTCTCTTCCAATTGTGTCTGAGAAAGGACCTTGTTGTCCCATCAATATCTATTTTGGAGTTAATATAGACTCCTACACCCTGACCTGGATAGCTCATCAGATCTTGGAAGCTAAGAAGAGTCAGCCCTGGCTAGTAACTGGATGGGAGACCATCAAGAAATACCAGAGTTGTGACTTGGGGGGAGGCAATGGCAAACCAACTCTGCACGTCTCTTGCCTTGAAAACCCCACAGGGTTGCCCTAAATCAGCTGTGACTAACAAGAGATGGGGGGGGGGGAGATAGAGAGAGACAGAGAGAGAGACAGAGACACTCCTATGGAGCTCTAATGCCTTGACCTGGATGGCCCAAGCCAGCCCGATCTTGTCAGATCTCAGAAGCTAAGCAGGGCCAGCCCTGGTTAGTACTTGGATGGGAGACCACCAAGGTAGTCCAGGGTTGCTACGCAGAAGCTGGCAATGGCAAGCCACCTCTGAATATCTCTTACCTTGAAAATCCTACAGGACCACTATTAAGTCGGCCATGATTTGACTGAAAAAACTATGGGTGTAAATATGGGAGTGGTGAGGGAGGTAGGGGACACCCATCTAGCCAGCCAGTTCAGCCGAATCAACCCTGGCGATCAATGGGGTGACAGATGTCACAGCCAGATCGCCCTCACACAGGATTCTTAATTTTAACATTGTGATAGATAGGGGTTGATTTTTTTTTCCCTTCCTCACATTTTGAAGGGGAAGAGAGGCCTCCTCAAATGTCACTGCATTCCAAAATCACAACAAACTCTTCTTGAGTGGAAGAAGATACTCTGCATTTTCTTCGTTAAGGAGTATCAAAACTGCTTACAATTGCTTTCCCTTCCTCGCCCCACAACAAGCACTTTGTGAGGTAGGTGGGGCTGAAAGAGTTCTGAGAGAACTGTGACTGGTCCAAGGTCACCCAGCAGGCTTCATGGGGAAGAGGAGTGGGGAATCAAAGTTGGTTCTTCAGATTAGAGTCCACCACTCTTAACCACTACATCACACTGTGGAGAGCATTGAAAGTGGAAAGCCTTCGTAAGAATTTTCTTTCAACACTACTCATGCTTAAATTAGACAGAGAGAGACAGAGATATTTTGAGGTGTAATGAACAGGGCAGGGCTGGCCCCTGGAAGTGGGACGTTGGCTTTTATTGGACCTTTGCAGCAGAATATGCAATTCTGAGCCCAGCAAAGAAATGTCCCGAAGGCCCTACCACTGGTATCGATGCATGACATGGCCAAAAGTTCACTGCTGCAAAAAAAACACAACCCAATGCTAAAGAGAATGCTGCTCAAAAAAGGGTGGCTTTGAAGGCAGAAAAACATACTTTGGAGAGTCGAACTTTTTTTTTAGGATAGGCAAAGTAATGGGTCTCTGAGCATCAGGCTCTCGGGAAGATAACCTCCTCCAACCCTCGAAGGCATGCTGAGCGAGAAAGGAGTCACAGGGATTGCAGAACTCCGGTACCTTACTATAAAAGGAAATGGCCGACAGATTAATATTCATGGTCCTTGGGGCAAGCCTGTGCTCTTTAAGGTGCAGTAAATATTGTAAAACCAAAACCTTGGGGACCAGCCAAGGTAGGTACAAGAGGAAGGGGGGGGGGAGAGAATTCTGAACCTTTCCTCCTAGAATTGAGAGAAGGCATCTGCAATGTCCTTACTGATGCCTGCAATATATTCTGCTGAAAAAGATACATTAGACACCAAGCAGGTCAAAACAAACCTGTATACTAACTGCATGATCTTCTCAGAACGTAATGTTTGCTAATTAATGACTCTGACTATGGCCTGATTGTCACACCAGAAGAGGACATGCTTATCCCTAAATAAATCCTGCCACATGCAGGTGGCAGCCAAAACTGGAAAAATTCAAGAAAAGTGAGGTCCCTGAGGATCTTCGTCCTGGCTCAATGCTTGGCACAACAACAACCATTAAAGAAGATGCCAAAGCCCAGACTGTCTGTGGCATCAGGGTGAACTTCCAAGGAATCCCCCAGGAACAGGGTTCTGCCAAATAGTGACCTCATTAAAGTGTGACAAAAATTCCAGCCAGACCTAAAGGTCCTCTCACATGCTGCATGTAAACCTGATGTAGTGGTGAGGGGCAGATACCTGCAATCTCCCACAATGGAACCCCCCAAACCATGACCCAAGAGAGAAAGGGGGAAGGCTGGCTTTCCACCTGCTGAAACCCCAGTACTGTAGAGGGCCCTGCTGATGCAGACCATCCGCCTTTTCAGTCTGCTGGAAAGCACCGCCGAAACAAAGATCCCTGGAGTGCTCCTCCACTGTTTGCAAAAAAAAGGCGAAGACCAGCTACTAGCACAAAGAAAATAAAAAGAAATTGGCTAGCTACATGCAGGTAAAGAAGCTGGTTTGCGTCTGTAAAAGCCTTGCAGTCCAACAGCTGATGACCCTTTAAATCCTTGCTGAAGATTCAAAGGAACTTGCTGGCCTTGCACAAAATGGTGATCCTCCAGGAGTTCAGATTAAAGGGGCTGGAGAGGGGAAAATGCTGAGTCAGCCACAGGGACTGTTTAAATAGTTGCTGGGTCATTTCAGCCCACCCCTTGCAGGCTGACAGGAAGGATGAGGCTTGATGACGAAGCAGCAGACAGTCCTGCCCCTACCTAGCCTGAGGGTAACAGGAGGCAGCCACTACCCCTCTTCCAGCCTCTTTCCACCTCCTGAACTGCAAACAATGGCACAGGTGAGTCTCAGCCATGCTTCTCCCTTTCTCCTAGGAATGTGGGTCCAGGTGATCAGCTGTGTTGGTATGAAGCAGTAGGACAAATTTAGAGCCCAGGGGCACCTTTAAGACCAACGCAGGTTTCTTCAAGGTATGATCTTTCGTGTGCAAGGCACACTTTTTCAAATACATTGGAACATTACGTTCAAACTTATAGACAGGGAGTTAACAGCAAATTAACATGTAACATGATGATGTTTAAGATATGCAAAATCAGAGATAAATAACAAGCTAAGGTTAGAAGGTCAACAACTGTAAAATAGTAAACATGTCAGAATAGCAGATAAATGTCTAAAGGTGTCTTTCCTAATTGTGGGAAGCAAACCAAGAATCTCCATTCTCTCCTCCCAGGCATGGAGAACACTTATCAGCACTTTTTGAGGTAGATGCCATGTCAGGTCAGCAAAAATCCCAATATTCCGTGCATTACATGTGGCAAACCTTTCATGACAAATTTTTTTTTTTAGCACTGTGCAGATTGCCTCTGGATGTAGTTGGCACCTCTTAAAGAAATCAGTTGGTTTTATTATGTCACAACTGATTTTCATCATCCTGTTCTGACGTTTTTGTAGCGGAAGTCAAAATAGTGGTAACTCCTCCACCCCAGTTCATCACACTACAAGGACCGGCTATCTGCCACAACCAGCGCAGGATCCAGCTTCTGTATAAAATACCCTATGCTGTTCATGGGTGTGTCTCAATAAAGAGTCACTGGATGGGGAAAAGATTAAGCTTCTACACTGTAATGTCTGTTGTTAAAGAGGAGGCCCACAGATACAGCACAGTTCAAGTTCTCAGTAGCCTTTATTCAGTATCTTCATTAATAACAAAGTAAGCCCCGACCTGCAGGGAGGAAGGCTTAATAATCAGAGAGAGGGAGGGGTGCCTCTATTATTCCTTCCAGGTGTGGAAACAATGCAAATCTGTCTTAAAGAGATACACCACATCTCCTCCTCATAGTTAAAACTAACAATAATAACATTATAATATTTAAAACAATAGTTAACTTTAAAATCCATATCTTTCAGGACAAAACACTGATCTCCCATGTGCTGTAATGTATATTGGTTGCCTATTTTGTTCTAATACCTCCCTATTTTTTTTCTATTCCCTTCTCTTCTCTCTCTTCGAAATTTTCTCTATATCATTCGGGCCATCTTCAGAGAACATAAAGGTATCATATAAAGCCACAGCTTCTTCACCCACACAGTTTAAGAAAATAGCAATTTGTCGCTTACTTGAAAAATGATCAGCTCCTGTAGCTGTTAAGTAGACACGAAATGCTTGTTCAAAACGCTTCCAATTTTCAGCAAGCTTACCTTGTAGTAGAAGTGGAGGAGGCAGTCGGCCAAAATCCCACTTCTGACACCATGTAATATCTGTTGTTAAAGAGGAGGCCCACTGATACAGCACAGTTCAAGTTCTCAGTAGCCTTTATTCAGTATCTTCATTAATAACAAAGTAAGCCCCGACCTGCAGGGAGGAAGGCTTAATAATCAAAGAGAGGGAGGGGTGCCTCTATTATTCCTTCCAGGTGTGGAAACAATTCATATCTGTCTTAAAGAGATACACCACATACACAATTTTACATTCTCGCCCCAAACCAGCCCATGAACTGAATGTAAATGTCCTACCAAGTGGATCAGTTAGAAGCTTCCAATTTACAGGTTGGTTGAATCAGGAATCAAGAGATATGGTCCAGAAATCTTGTTTATAGCTTTGGTTTAAGCAAGGGTTTTTCCACTCCCATCTTATTTACAAATTTTGTGGCCAGACATGAGCAGCACAAGTACTCCCCCCCCCTTTATTTCTTTGCTACAGTAGCCAGCATTTTTTTTGGGGGGGGGAGGTGACTTTTCTGCCAGTCTCTCCATTTAGTGTCTCATTTAATTAACCCCAAGAGCTACTGCAGACTAGGAAGCGCTCAACATCATAATAATTCCTTTACATGTCTAGGGTTACGATCCAAAAATAAATTTCTTGGAGGTAAATTTCACTGAATAAAATAGGACTTACTTCTGAGTAGATCTGCTTAGGTTTGCTCTTTCAAAGGCATTCAGTGCCTTATGTATGACCAGTCAAAAGTTACTTTATAAATCTAATAGAACAATTCTGGGAGGGAGTAAAAAACAACAACCCTGAAGTTGCAATTCAGATAACATGTACCTAAAATGACTTGGATTTATGTTAAATGGAGAAACATTATTTGTTGGATGGAACAGCTGTTAACAATTTGTATATATATATATATTAAGATATAATATGAAATGCCCTGACCTGGATAGTCCAGGCTAGCCTGACCTCATCAGATCTCAGGAGCTAAGCAGAGTCCGTGCTGGTCAGTATTTGGGAGACCACCAAGGAATACTGGGGTCATGATGCAGAGGCAGGCAATGGCAAACCACCTCTGAACATCTCTTGCCTTGAAAACCCCATGCGGTTGCTATAAGTCATCTCTGACTTGATAGCTGAAAAAAAGGTTGCCTTAAATGAGGATGGCACTAATCTGTCCAGGATGGTAAAATCCCAGGAAGATTCTGATACATTCCAAAAAGGACAGAATAGGACAACTTCACCTGTATGGTAACTTATATTCCATCCTCATCTACCATTTTTATTGTCAGTTCTACTAAGGATGCATATTCCAATATTAACTAATCAGAATCTGGACTGGAGACCCACTACTTGAACTATATTGGTTGTATTTAATCTGAATTGGTAAATGAACAAAAAATGATGTTCCCTGAAATACGTCAGATTCATTTATTATTTTGCTGCATTGGTGTCTGCTGTAGAGTTAATGGAGTTCAGTGGGATGGGGGCAAGACAGACACTTGGCAAATATGTAATTGACAGGGATATTCACCAATCTACCGAATATTATGAATTTCACCACCAAAGAGGTTGTACTAAGTCTGTTTTTCCAAAATGTTTCTTCCAATCTCATTGTTGGCTTCCTCTTATACCTTGCTGAGGTTAATTGCTACAACTGAGGACTTGTAGGTCAGAGGAGAAGCGAGAGAGAGAGGGCTCGCTGGTTTTGAGAAGGGATTTGATTATATATATGCATGAGCTGCTTGAGGTATTCTGTTCTCCAATTCTCTTCTTTAGGGAAGGGCATGAACACGCTGATGAACTAAAGTTTGTCATGAATTTTGGCTAGTTTGTGGTTTGCAAAACCAGTTCATGGTTCGCAAAGCAATGTTCCCAAACTGAAGAACCGCCATGAACTGTTACAAATTTCAATGCAGTTCATGGTGGTTCATGAAGAGCAGGCAGCAGGGGTTTAAACTCCTGCTTTCTGCTCTTCATGAAAAACAGTTCAGCTATTTGATTTAATTGGCTCAGAGCCATTTAAACCATTTTTTCCTGCTCCCCACAAAAAGCCATGGGGAGCAGAAAGGAGGGGTTTAAATTTTAAATGGCTCACAAACTGATATAATCGGTTTGGTTCACAAACTTGTGTATCAGTTTGTGGTTCAGCCATGAACCACAAACCAAACTGAGCCATAAAAATACAGTTTGTGCCCATCCCTACTCTTCTTGCCAGGCACAAAGGCAAGTGTTTTGCTTATACACACTGGCATTCAGGCAGAGTGAGGTGAGGGATGTAAGTAAATACCACCCCCAATTGATAGGGTGGACAGTGAGAGACAAGCATTTTGCTTGTACCTCCTAGAGGGGTGGATAGAAGAAAAAACTACACACACACACATACACACACACATATACACCAAGGAAGCTGGCCAACATTTGCCATCTTCTCTTCATAATCCATATGTGCTTCCTGGAATTAAAAACTACACGAGGACAGAAACTATAACACTTCAGTAAGAAAACATACTCTCATAAACATACAAATAATTTTATTATGAATGTGGAATTATACCTAATGTGTCGTTCACTACTTATCTGAGATCATTCTTCCAAAGTATAGAAGGACATTCATGCTAGCACGCCTGAATGCCCTACCTTCAGCTGTGATGTCAGGAAGAGTTAATGGGATTTCATACTTAGATTGACTCTGTAATTGCGGCAGTAGTAAAATTGACTGTGGATCATATTCTGCTTGATTGTCCCAAATTTTCAGCTCTAAGAGACGAACTGATCTCCCCTTTATTTAATCAAGACTTTCTCTCTCCAGAAGCAAAATCATCCTGGTTACTTAGAGACAAAGACAAACAAACTACCCTGCACGTGGCAAAATTTCTAGCAGCTGTTGTCAAATCACATGACAACTTTTGCAGTAGCAACCTTTACATTCTTCCATGTTTTCCTGTGGAATGAGGCCCTTTCTCACAAGCCCAGGGAAATGTTGATCACCACTTTGGGGTCAGGAAGCAATTCTTCTCCAGGCCAGTTTGGCCAAGGATCCTGGAGGGCGTTTTGTCATCTTCTGGGCATGGAACAGCAGTCACTGGGGGTGGGGGGTGGGGAAATGTTTGTGAATTTCCTGCATTGTGCAGGGAGTTGGAGTACATGACCCTGGAGGTCCCTTCCAACTCTATGATTCAGTGAGGCTTATTGTGGGACAAGGGTTTGCTGTTAATGACTCCGGCTGCAAAAACAGTAAAGACAATAAACAATAATGTGTAGTTCTGGGAACTGAATGGTGGCTGTGGAAATGGTACTCTCACTCAGCTCCATGACTGCCATGTTCACCACATTCTGCTATACATGGTGCCTACGCAATGTCATTATTATTTGTAATCCACTTATTCTGCCCAACAACCATGGGTTGCTTATCAACTTTCTCCCTCTGTCTGTTCTGCCTAGAAATCTGGCAGGCAGGATCCCTTGGATGAAGGAGACAGACCCTTATGATTCTCATCCTCATGGGATAGCGCAGTGTTTTTCAACCTTTTTCGAGCTAAGGCACATTTCTTTCATTGAAAAAATCCCACGGCACACCTGACAATATCTCACGGCACATTGGTTGAAAAACACTGAAACACAAGATAAATGGGTCATTAGTTGCCTCAGCTCAAGTATTAACTATGACAGTATTACAAATACACGTAATAGCCACTCAACTTGAAATCGCAAGTTACAGATCCAAAGTGTAATGGCTCCTTCCCATAACATTGACCTGAGTTTCAGAAGAAATATAATGTGGATGTATTTTAATACTGTGATTCTGCTAAAGTTTTTCAAATAGAGAGTTTAAACTCTTACTCTTATGTGAACGGCATTCCGCTGACCATAAGTGATTTGAAGAGAAACACAGTACACCCATTCTTCGCTGAGGGACAGTTACTGATTTGAACCCCACCCTGACAGAAACAGCTAGCTGTTACCATCAAACATATTCATGTTTACTGGAATGTCTTGGTGCAAATCACCCCCCCACACACAAACACACACAACCCAGGAGCCAGGCACTGGAAGAAACCAGCTTACTCTGCTGGAGGAGTGAATGCCCTTGGTACCGAATGTTCCTGTCCTCTGTATTTATTTATTTATTTATTTATTTATTTATTTATTTATTTTTGGATTTATGCCCCGCCTAACCAGTGTACACCGGCTCAAGGCAGCTTACAAGGATTAAAACAACAACATTATAATTTATAGTCAGTTGACTTAAAAATATACCCTGACACAGAACCACGGGTCTAGCATGACTCTGATTCAGCACACGAGTCCTCCTCATTCATTTAAAACCATCTGCCATGCATGAGCCTGCGTCCAGCCCCCACAAACTGGATGCCGCTCGAGTCCACCGCCTCGCCCTGCTCATTCTCCAACACGCAGGTGGGCATCACCCGACTGCCGCCGCTGACACACGGCTTGGAGGCAGCCAACATCAGCGCCAGGGCCAGAGACGGAAAAAGAGCAGCCATGAAGCGGGACCCGCGGAGGCCCACCTCCACCTTCTGGGCTGAGAGGCCACGCAGAAGAAGACAGCCCTCACCTGGAAAGGCTCAGCTGCCCCCTCCAAGGCTCGTGGGGGGGCGGGCACAGATGAGCCAGGGCGTTGGCTCCATCACAGCCAAGCGGAGGCTGTGATGGCGGGGCCCGTGGGGGGTGCCATGCATCTCCTGAGGAGGACCCCCTTCTCCTCCTCCCCCCCCCCAGCCACTCACCGCTTTCATGGCCATGGCCATGTCATCGTATCTCTCCGCCTGCTCGACCAGGTGGGCTCGCTGCAGCAGCTGCTCCCGGTCGCTCATGGCTGCTGCCTCCGTCGTGGCGCTGGCAGGTCAGGTGGGTGAACAGACAGAGCCCCTCGGCACTCTCCCTCCCTCCCTCGAGTCCTCGCAAGGCCAAGGGGAACTGCGCCTCAACAGCGGCTCCCTCCTACCTCAGGCCAGCCACAGAGCGTGCGAGCGGAATCAGCGAGAGCGCGCCACTGTTCTTTCTCGCATGCGCAAACGCGTCCCGGAAGGTCAGCCCAGAAGGCACATTTCTTTCATTGAAAAAATCCTGCGGCACACCTGACAATATCTCGCGGCACACCAGTGTGCCATGGCACAGTGGTTGAAAAACACTGTGATAGCGGATGGGGAATGAGTGGCCAAAATGCACTTTGTGTTGGAACTAATGGAAATGAATAACTGATTAACGACACAAAAGCTCACACCTTGAATAAAACTTTGTTGGTCTTAAAAGCGCCTCTGGACTCTAACTCTGTTCGATTATCTCCCAGTTATGGCTTCTATAGCAAAACTGGAGCAAGTTCTTTAAAAAGTTTAAAAGATTGAAAAAATGGAAAAAAAACACATATTCCTTCTTTCTATCTTTTCCTGCATTGTTGCAGCCAGTTTGAATACAAGCTGTTTATGGGTTTTGTGCCATGGAAAAGGACATGGAACTGGAGCCATTTTTACCAATTTCCCCTCTTCTGAAGCAGACTTGTGGATCCCCGACCCCCAGGAGCTACGTTTTAGGGATAATTTTGGGTTCTGGCAGCAGTAGGAGTCCCATTCAGCTGATGGGCTTCTCTTCTGTCAGCAAAGAGTCACCACCCAATTTTATTTATTTATTTATTTATTTATTTAATATATATCCCACCCTCCTGCCGAAGCAGGCTCAGGGCAGCTTCCATAGTATTATAACTAGATAAAACAATGTATTAAATAAAATTGCAATAGAATAGGTCTAAAAACAATACATAAACTGCCAGCGCAATATAACGATGGCGAGGATCTGACAGTCAGCTGGCAACATTGTCTGGGTTGTATCGGCGGAGCACAGGCTATTCACGTTGATGTAATATTCATGTTAATGTTGATGTAATATTAAAATTAATGTTCCAGGATCCAGGCCTGTTTGTGAAATCAGTCTTGGTTGTCTTTGAACCACTTGACACTTGGTTATATTAAACTGCATCTGCTATTCTGTTTTTGCTGTCAACTCTATGCTGCTTTTGTAGCACATAGTTGGGAATTATTAGGGATGGGATTGGAAACAAAGGGACATATATCCTAATTCTATGTGATTATATCACATTTATATTTAGAAGCACTGCGGGATAGTTATGGGCACCCCGATTCAAAAGACACATCAGAATGCTAGAGATGGTATAGGAACCCGAAGTGATCAATGGACTGGAACAATTTCTCTTAAACAAACCCGAAGATGACTGGGCTCTTGACTCTCCAAAAAGGCCAAGGGAGGAACAGACATGATAGACACTGATAAAAAAAAAATATGCATGATGCGGAAAGTGTGTATAGAAAGAAATTACTTTTTCTCACTCCTCAGATACAGGCATTCAGATTCAACCGAGTAGCTGTACATTTGTGACAGAGAGAAGGAAGGACTTCATACAATGCATAATTAAAATGGAATTCATTATCATCTTGCGGTAATGCTCCCTGCTGCAGATGGAGTTAAAAAGGGAATAGACAAAATTATGATGGATGGCATATCTGTAGCTATTACTATGATAGCTTACAATGGAGCATCCATATTCAGAGGCAGTATGGCTGATTCTGCATTGGCTTTTCCCTCCATTGTTTCAGCAAACCCACGTTGGAACAGAAATTCCCCTCTGCCTTGCATACTGCCTTCACTTTCTTTTATCATCAGATTTTATGGTAGACTCCACAGCCATGCTCCTTTTGCTTCTTTTGACCATCGGGTTTTATGGTACCTTCTGCATAGATTTATGGCCATTTTATGGCTGTTCAGGGATGACTTTGCAGTCAGTACAGCATTGACCCGGGGTATTTGAATGTGCTTTTGAGCTGCACTTTCTCCTCCCAGTTGAGAAAATGTGGAGCAAATGCTTGGTGCAGAACCACCCTATGTCTCCTATGATCTAATGCGGATGAAAAGCCTGCAGAATGGCTCTTAGAATAAGCAAGTGCCCCATAGTTCATTACTCTTAATGTTTTTGTCCTTTCCTTTCCTTTAACGGTATGGCTCTTTTGGCCACAGCTTTAAGCCTAACCACACAAACAGAGAGAAAAAAGTGGCTCACTCCAGTCACAAAAGGTTTTTTTAATATTAATTTTATGTTGGGTTGCTAAAATGTAGGATGCCAGTGACCTGGTGATATATGGGTATGGAATGTTCTTGTCAACCCAGGGTTTTTGTCAACCCTGAGAGCCAGTTTGGTGTAGTGGTTAAGTGTGCAGACTCTAATCTGGGAGAACCGGGTTTGATTCCCCACTCCTCCACTTGCACCTGGCTGGATGACCTTGGGCAAGCCATAGCTCTGTACCAGCTGTTCCCTCAAGGACAGCTTGGGAAAGAGCTCTCTCAGCCCCATCTACCTCACAGGGTGTCTGTTGTGGGGAGGGGAAGGGAAAAGGAGTTTGTAAGCCACTCTGAGACTCCCTTGGGGAGTGGAGGGCGGGGTATAAATCCAATCTCTTCTTCTTCTTCTTGTCAACCCAGGTCTTTGCCTATTTGCAGCAGATTTTGTATAAATCATGTGCATGAGTTGTATACATTTATAAGCAATTTATATAGTATTTAGAAATACTATATGCATCCTTTATATTAATAATATCCTGCTATTTATTCATGGGCCAGTAACACTGGGGAAAGAATAGTTTGTTGTAGTCGTTAAGTGCGCAGACTCTAATCTGGGAGAAACGGGTTTGATTCTCCACTCCTCCACTTGCAGCTGCTGGATGACCTTGAGTTAATCATAAGTTGTTTCAGAGCCGTCCTCTCATAAGCAGTTCTCGAAAGAGCTCTCTCAGCCCCACCTACCTCACAGGGTGTCTGTTGTGGGAGGGGAAGGGAAAGGAGATTGTAAACTGCTCTGAAACTCTGAGTGAAGGGCGGGGTATAAATCCAATCTCTTCTTCTTCTTCTACATACATGGGGGGGATCAGTGGAAAGAAACAGAAAATATCATGAAAATGAAGGATTGTGGATTTAATTCTCAGAAGAGAGAAGCAAAAGTGAAAAACAGGTTTCCAGGCCGCGAGAAGAGAGATGAGAAGTTCAGTCATCACAAAATGGCCGTCTCTGTCAGGACTTGTTTGTGAAATTCTCACATGCCTCTGACCAGCCACAGTCTGGAGGCAGGATGCTGGAGCCAGGAAAGAGACCTTGTCAAGCAATTCTTATTGAAAGTGCAGTCTGGAGAAAAACTATAAATAGCACCAGCTCAGATGAAAAAAAAAAAAGCTTTCTCAGATGCTTCTGATAATGACCTTGATGGGATTAAATTAGCTTTGATGGATTGAGCTGACATTCTTCCACAAAGATGGGGAGATATATATATATATAAATATATATGGCACATCCTGTTTGTGGAGTTCAAGGATGTGAGGAGTTTCTCAGGGGTACAGACAAAAGTGAGGGACAGGGTTGGTGTCTCGTTGGGGAGGAAAAGATCAGAACTAACTGTTCTTTATGAAATGAATGAACAGTCAAATTCAAGGCAGTAATTGTCTGCAACCAGTAATTTATTCTGGGCTGAGTTCCTATGAAAAACAGGTCAGAGGTTGCTTTTCATTCTAGAGGAGTCTGTTGTTGCATTGCCAGCTTTTCAACTGGGCTCTGTAGCTGTGTCTTTAGTGGGCAGATGATAATGTTGAACCCTGCACTGGGAAAAGCTTTATCTGCAGATTCCTGTAGCTTGTTGCTGTTAAAAGCAAGGCAAGTCAGTGGTTGGCTGGATCAGATTAAAATAGGGTTACCGTTTTGGGGTATGGGGGTTCTAGCCTTGGCATGCATAAGATTATGCATGGGATAAAGCAGGTAGAGAAAGAAGTACTTTTCTCCCTTTCTCATAATACAAGAACTTGTAGGCACTCCATGAAATTGCCAAGCAGTCGGGTTAGAACAGATAAAAAGAAGTCTTTCTTCACCCAAAGAGTGATTAACACGTGGAATTCACTGCCACAGGAGGTGGTGGCAGCTACAAGCATGGACAGCTTGAAGAGGGAATTGGATAAACATATGGAGCAGAGCTCCATCAGTGGCTATTAGCCACAAGGTCTAGATAGGATCTCTCAGTCTGGGGCAAGTGATGCACTGTATTCTTGGTGCTGGGGGGGGGGGCAACAGTGAGAGGGCTTCTAGTGTCCTGGCCCCACTGGTGGACCTCCTGAGGGCACCTGGTATTTTTGGCCACTGTGTGACAGAGTGTTGGACTGGATGGGCCATTGGCCTGATCCAACACTGGCTTCTCTTATGTTCTTGTGCTATGTTCTTAAGCATACATTCAGCTGGTGTCCCTTTCCTCACTTATCTACACAGTCAAGAGATTTTTCACCTGCTACATTTCTACATGCCAGGCTGCTGTGGAAAGCTCAAACCCTTGTCATGGAAAAAGTTGGCCTCTTAAGTGAAACTGAAATCTCTATGCTGGGTAATATTCTAGTGGCTGCTTCTGTCATCCACCTGGCAACCAATGAGAGTCCAGGGGACAGGGACATGGGGTTACTGTTGGGTGATGGTGTTATGTCTCTTTTTCACCATACCATTTCCAGCGATTCCTAGAGAGGCGTGATGTCATTCTGGAAGTGATGTGACCCTGTCACCTCTCCTGCCAGCTTCTGTAGTGCAAGCAGGCAACAGGAGCTGGGGGTGGGACATCTCCTGCCCCGGTGGGAAAATGGGAAGCTTAATGCAGAATCATTTTCTGGCGGCTGCTTGTCTCATTTTGCCAACATTCAAATATTTAATTATTTATTACTTCTTACTGTTTTTGCAACCAGAGTTGTAAACAGCAAACCCTTATCCCACCATAAACCTTGTCCCACGATATTCAAATCTAAACACAGCTATGCACAAATTAAATCACACTTAACAGAATCCTACTCTGCTCATCTGTGGAATTTGCTACCCAGGGAGGGCCCAAGGTAGGTGAGGTTGGGAGACAGTGACTGGCACAGAGACACCAAGTGTGCTTTGTAGCATTTTTGGGATCCGATGAAAGAAACGGGGGGAAATGCCAGAATCCAGCAGTGGAGAACTGGTCTCAGTTGGCAACCCTGTTCTCGCACGGGGTTGCTGTCGGGATAAAATGGGGAATAACAATGCAGATCACATTAAGGACAAGATGAAAATGCATGAGATAAGTTTTCTTCCTTCCCTCCATTCAAAATCTACCTGCTTATTTTCTGTGGATCAGACTTCTGTGGAGGAACAGCACTGGTCAAAATGAATGCAGGGGTCCATATCGCGAAAAGAAGCCGAATGTGCGCCAGGGGTTACTTGCTTGCCTAGCCTAGGCAAAGTACTGAAATCACCGACTATATAAAGGCAGCAGCCAAAATTATGGGAGTAAAAGGAAGAATCATCATTCTGTACATGATTTAATGGGCTGAAATCCACTCTTTCTCTTGCTTGCCCACAAGCGCTGTCTGTTGTTTAATTTCAGTGTCAACAAATATTGATCAACAAAATTACTTTCCAAGGTCATCACGCTGGACACAGTACTGTAGCAGTGATAAGAATTATCTCTTTTTTGTGACAGCTGTGATGTCAAAGATACGGCTTTATTTGAACAACCCATTCCTTTGGGGAAGCAACAATGGACCATCTCTGCTGTGTAGTTCTGGTTGATGAACTGTCTGAGGAAAGAATTTTGTAGTGTATCCACAGAGGCCCCAATCTGTAGCAACCAGGTTATCCCCCTAAAAAAAATAAATCAACTATGGTGGTTGTATCTTTATCAACATCTTGCTCTGTGGATCTTAGCAAGCTCATCTTCCCACAGTGTAAAAAGTTTCTATATAATGGCAAGTCTGGCCAGAACCTGTTGCAACCAGTGTTCCCTCTAAGCTGAGATAGTGTGAGCTAGCTCACAGTTTTTTAGCCTCCAGCTCACAGATTTTTGTCATAGCTCAGGAAGGATAGCTCCAGAGCAAACTAATTTATGCAGTAGCCGAATTGTTTGCTTACAACTTTATTGCCAGTAGCTCACCAATTAGATTTTTTGCTCACAAGACTCCACAGCTTAGAGGGAGCATTGGTTGCAACTAGAGTTTATTGTAGGAAGCTCAACCCTTAGATGTCCCAAACATCTGCCGTCAGACCTGAAGAAAAATGTCCTGCCTTTTAAAATTAGTCTTAATGTGTAGAAATGGACAACTGAAGCTTTTCATGGCATGGAAGATATCGCCTCGTATATAGCATTCCATTACAGGACACTTTTCTCTAGGCCTGTTGGCAATCTTACCATACACTAGGTTTGCCACTTACACAGTTCTGGTGGGAAAACTCCGATCAATGCTGTGTACCCCCACCCTTGCTCAGTATACCAGCAGGGGGGAAGCAGTGGACAAATGGCCTCAATTGATGCCAAAACAGGAAGTGATGTCACAACACACTAGGATTTTTCCAAATTTCTACAGTCTTTTTAATCACAGAGATTTGAAAATCCCTACAGTATTGTAAGGTCACTTCTTGTGCCAAAGAAGGAAGTGACATTCTGGCAGTTTTGGAACCCTGCCCCCACCATGCTCCAACAGATTGGTAGCTGACAACTGGCAACCAAACCACAAACCCATTGATGTCAGTGGGTTTATCACAGACTTCCCCTGAAAATAATGTAAGGCCACGGTCAGATGTGCCATTTGGTGTGGAGGGGAAGTGAGCCTATTTTCCCCTGTGGAAATTGACACGACGTTGTGTGATCACACATCCTTTGTAGCTGTGGGCTCAGCCCATCACTACCTGATCAGATGGCACATTCGGGTGAGTGGTGGGGGTTGCCTTTTGTTTCTCATGCGCATAAATGAGGAATTCCATCTCTGCACTGAGGGTTCCCCATGGAGTATGCGGTTATGCACATACTGCTAAGCTATGGGAAAAGGCACCAAGTTGGGATAGAGTGAGCAGACCATCTCGATGGCATGAGAGAGCACTTGAATGATCAGACAGGGGAAAGTCTGTCTGAAGCCCATCAGCAAGCATTAGGACCAGACTTTCCCTGGTGTCTTTTAACTTCGCTTCTGTGGAGGGGCAGTGCGGGTTGCCGACGGCTGCGGGACCTTTCCCAGATGTTGCTGTCTGATCAAGCCCTTTAAATCCACGAGGCATTCGCAGCTGAGTTGGATTTAAAGGCACATCTGGCCATGGCCTAACTGCACTTTTCTGACATTATCATCTGGAACTGCTGGTCTAGGTTTTGTTTTCCTCCCTTAGTGTCCCCTAGAGTTGGTTCTCTATACACAGCCTCATTCCGAACACTTGGCTCCTGTTACCAGTTCCTTCTGCTAGACTCATTGCTTCTCAGCCTCATTCTTCAGATGGTTATGCTTTTTTAAAAAATTTAAGAACTTGATCTAGTTTTAAAAGAAGCCTGCCTGTAATTCAAAATATTTCTTTGTATCCATGCTCTACGCAACCATGTTTGTAATTTTTATATTTTTATTATCTGGTTTTATCATTGTTAGAAGGCTGTTTAGGGATGTATTGTCTGTGTTAATGGATTCCCCTCCTCCTTTGTGTTCGCCTCTGAGCAATTTTCCCCCATAAAGTGGCAAATTAATAAAACTAAATGACACTAAATATGGAAATAGAAAAATAACACTAGGATAATTAATTTGGAGAATCACTTAATATTTCTTTGGGTGGACTGGGAAATTGTTTTGTTACCTAAATGGTAAAGAATGGTAAAGAAGGAGAAAGTGGCAGAATAACTCCAACAATTATGAGGTCATTCCAGGAAGGAGATTTTAATTCGCTTCTAAACCTCCTCTGCTTGATTAGTGTTCCCAACTAGCCAGAAAAAGATGTTTGTGTCTGTGTTAGAGAGGAACAAGCCAATGGGCAGAAACATTATTCCCCAGAATTCGCACAAAGAGAGGCAAGAACCTGAAAACAGGGCTGGGGCAGTTGCCAGGGCACAGAGCTTGTGGCAGGGCCCACCACTGTCTATCCTAGGGATGGGTATGAACCACATTTTTGTGGTTTGGTTCAGTTTGTGGTTGGTGTCTGAACCACAAACTGCACCATAAACCGATACATTGGTTCACAAACTGGACTGGTTTACATAAGAACATAAGAGAAGTCAATGTTGGATCAGGCCAGTGGCCCATCCAGTCCAACACTCTGTCACACAGTGACCAAAAACACCAGGTGCCCTCAGAAGGTCCAGCAGTGGGGCCAGGAAGTATCAGTTCACGATCCCTGCTTTCTCCTCTTCACCAAAATCTGTGCTGCTTTTCGTGAAGGGAACCCCTGCTTTCTGCTCCCTGTGAAAAGCTTGCCACGAACTGCTTTAAAATTCATGGAAATTCGGGACAGCTCTTTAGTTCACGAACATCACTTTGCAAACCACGAACCAGCCAAAATTCATGACTGTAGTTTGTGAGCAGGTTTGTGGCCACCTTGTCAACCTCCCACTCTCCTATTTGCTCCTGCTCCACCATGCACTCAGCTACACTCACTGCCCATTGCCACTGGGAAGAAGCTGCAGCTAGTGGTGAACATTGACAGCGGGAGAGCTCCCAAGGCAAGGGTGAGGCATTTGGGGGGTGGGGGGGTGGGAAGGGGTCTTGGGAACTCTCCGGCCAGGGCCCTCCAAAACCTGGAACCAGCTCTGCCCCAACATCTTTGTTCTCTATGCATCAGAGCCTTACATAAAGCACCACAAATATGGCAGCTCTATCAAAGATAAGAGCCCAACAGGAAGGACACTTTGACTCACCCCTGCGTTCAACATGGGAATGACACTTTAACTCACCCTGTGTTTTGGGCTGTCTTCAGGCATCAACATTTTTTTATTCCATGTGTTAATGATCCAACTGCAAATTCTATATTTTGTTCTGAAGTTTGATGATGACAATGGTGATCATTGGTGAAGTGATAGATGAAGTTAGTGTGGAAACAAAAGGAATGGAAGGATGTTAGGTTGCCAGCTCTGGGTTCGGAAGTACCTGGGATTTTTTGGAGGTGAAGCCCGGGTAGGGCAGGGTTTGTGGAGGGGAGCAACCCCACCGGGGTAAAATGTCATAAAGTCTACTCTCCAAAGCAGCCATTTTCTCCAGGGGAACTGATTGCTATTGTCTGGAGGCCAACTGTAACAGTGGGGTATCTCTAGGTGCTACTGGGAGGTTGGCAACCCTACCATTAGCCTCTGCTTCCCATTGCCTTTTCCTGCCTCACATTCTTCTTGTTACCTCCGCTTTCACAGGAACGAGGCCCTGCTGAAGAATAACACTAGCTGAGTTTACAAAGGCTGTGATATATATTATTGTAATATGCTTGTGAGGTAGCGGGAGCACTTGAAATACACTTCATAAATCCTTTGAGAAGTAGCATTGCAGTTGCTTTACAAATGTTTCATTGTGCTCATGTGTTGTTGTTTTTTTGGGTTTTTTGTTTCTGTATTTAATGCATTAGAATTGGCCCAACCATCAAAACATTTGGCCAATAAATTGGATAGCCTCCCGGTCACGCTTTATGTCCCTCATCCTGCTGAGTCTTTTCCTTTAAACCACTGGACAATTTTGTGTGTCAAGTGCTGTCAGGTCACAGCCAACTTGTGATGACCCCAGCCAGGGGCTTTCAAAGCAAGTGAGAAGCAGTGGCGATTTGCCATTGCCTTTCTCTGCAGAGTCTTCCTTGGTGGTCTCCCTTCCAAGTATTGCCCCTGCTTAGCTTCCGAGATCTGACAAGGTCACGCTCTACCATGCTGCCTTCGCTCCCTACTGTACAGTTCAGAAAGCCGGACTATAATAGTGCGAGATGAACTAAAATCAAATAAAGGTTTCCATTCATCATGCCTATGAAGACTTTCTAAAAAGAATGTAAGTTCGTGCACACAGACAGAGTTTGATTCTGGCCCTTTAAAAAAAATTACTGGAGTCATTTGCTCCATAAACTTTTTTTGAACCAAATCCAAACTGCTTCAGTATTCCGGTGTTGGATGATATTAATGTATTATGAAAACCTGAGGATTAATTATTGAAAGGGGGTGTGGGAGAAGACTGGAAAGACAGCTGATGGATGCCATTTTATATATTAGCTACCTACTTCCCTCATGTTAAATTTAAGGTCAAACTCTTCAATAAACTTTCATGGCAGAACTCTTCAAAGTCTTTTGAAAGGGGAAGAGTCACCTTTCTCTTCAAGTAAGTCTGAGGATAATGGAAAGGATCAGAGGCACCAAAGATGAACTTCTGAACACCTTACTGACCTATAGGAATGGGTTGGAGGAGAATCTGTTGGCGGATTGTGAACTGGGGATTCATCGTTTTCTTTTACTTCAAGTGACAGGGGCAAGACAAAGTTCAAACACCATGTAATAACTGAGGCTAATCAGCACTCCCCCCCCCCCAGTTAGTGCTTTAAGGTGATCAAAACACAACGGTGGGTGGTCTCAACTCTTCCAGAAGACAGCTCTTTTAAGCAAGGCAAGCTGATTTCCACCCCTTCCTTTGAGGTAGAGAGCCTCAGCTCCTAGAAAACTGAAAAGGATCTGTTTTCAGAGAGACAGTTTGGTATAGTGGTTAAGTGCATGGACTCTAATCTGGGAGAATCAGGTTTGATTCCACACGCCTCCACTTGCAGCTGCTGGATGACCTTGGACAAGCCATAGTTCTATCAGAGCTGTTCTTGAAAGAGCAGTTCTTGAGAGAACTCTCTCAGCCCCACCTACCTCACAGGGTGTCTGTTGTGGGGAGGGGAAGGGAAAGGAGTTTGTAAGCTGCTCTGAGACTCCGAGTGAAGGAGAGGGTATAAATCCAATCTCCTCCTCCTCCCTCTCCTTCCTCTTCCTCCTCATCACTGTACAGTTGCAAGAAGGGGTTACCCTATATCCATACAACCAATTTTCAGGCCTTCTGGACTACCCCTTCAGATGCTCCAGAGGTATCTAGACCCCAGTTTGTGAAACACCAATCTATCACATTTCTATCTCTTCCTTCTATCAAGGAGCTCAAGGCAGTGTATGTGGACTCCTGTCTCCCATTTTATCCTCACAACAGTCCTGTGAGACAGACTGAGAGTATGATTGGCCCAAGTTAATCTAGAATGCTTCAGGATGAAGCTAGGATTTGAACCTGAGTCTTCCAGGTTGTAGACTGCCTGACACTCTGGTCCCCAGACCACAATGGCTTCCAGATAAACCAGCTTCCCACTGATCGCACCCTATGTCAACCTCTATAATTCTCACCCCAGGAGCAGGATTCTATGGATATTTTGGGCTGCCTTCAGGAAGTGGGAACAGTGCATGTTGGAGCAGAGGTCCTTGTGCCCATGGAAATGCTGTGCTAGATCTAACCTCATGTCTCCAATATAGGAAATATAGTCTTCTTCCAAGAGATGCAAGATACTGCACACTCCTTTTGTCTTTCTTCTCTACCATTTTCACACAGCATCCATCACAACGATGAATGAAAGAGAGATCGATGATTTGTCTAGTAGGTATAGGCTGACAGTTTTCCTTCTGTTTGTTCAAATTCAGCTGAAGGGCAATTACTTTCAGATTACAGCAGTGTGAAAGCTGCAGTGTTGTGAACCTGAATGTGAAGGTTGAATTGGCTAGTCAGAAGGAGACCCTGATCTGGGAACCCCAGTTTATATCGAACATCTGCAGCCATGGGTGTGAAACAGGATGCTGGACTAGATGGACTACTGGTCTGATCCAGGAGGGCTCTTATGAATCTATATTCTAATTCCCAGAGTTTTTTTTTCCTGTGTGGATACTTATATCTGCCAAAAGAGAGCTCACTCTCCCCAAACAGCTTTTCCTACAGAATCAGAATCATTAGTTCCTCAGTAGTCCTTATTACTGATAACTCTCACAACTAATGTTAAAGCCCTTTGAGCCCCTGGCCATTTACCCATTTAGTTGTCTATTAAAATTTGCTTCTTGGTGGCAATAACTTCTGTGAGGAGAGTTAGTGAATTAGTAGCACTCCAAATAGATTCTCTGTTTTAAAAGATTTGTTTGCCGAGCAGGTGGTGCTTAAACCCAACCAAGAATTTTTACCTAAGGTGGTGTCAATTTTTTTTATTCCGTATGGGGATTTAACCAGTGGAAGCCATGTGGAAGTCCTTATCAAGATGGATTGTGACAGCAATAAAACCTTGCTATGAACATGCGAGTGTGCCATCTCCTACACACTAGTGCTCATTCCACCAGGGCACACACCTCTTCAGCTGCATTACTCAGCAGTTTCTCAGAGGCATTCCCCTCCTAGAGATCTGCAGGTCTGCCACCTGGTCCTCCACAGATACATTTGCAAAGCATTGCTCTCTGGATCTGCAAGCTAGAAGGGAGTCAGAGGTCAGCAAAGCTGCTCTACATTCCTTGTTTCAGTAACATAAACGGGTGAGAACTTCACCCCACCACCTGGTTTATAGCTTGGTAAAATCCCAATGTGGTACTGCACAGAAGACACAAGAGGAAAACAGAGTTGCACTTACCTGTAACCATTGTTCATCTTGTCTTCAGTGCAGGCACACATTCCCTCCCACCTGTCCCACTGTGAGTTCTCTTCTTTTTGCATATATCATGTACAGCAGCTCAGGTGGAACTGAGGGAGTAAGGGTGCTCCCCCTGACCATGTGACCCTTTTGGCAGGAAGAAACAGCTTGCAGATGATGGGGTGGGGCACCCTCTAGGTGAGTTTTTTTTTTATAGCTTTAAATGAATCTCTCTGCAGCAGGCCTGCCTGGCTGCAGTCTCAATGTGTGCCTACACAGAAGACAACTCAACCAACAACAGTTTCAGGTAAGTACAACCCTGTTTTCTCTCAGAACTCTCTCAGCTCCAGCTACCTAACAAGGTGCCTGCTGTGGAGAGGTGAAGGGAACATTGATCATAAGCCACTTTGAGACTCCTTAAGGTAGAGAAAAGCAGGGTATTAAAACCTACTCCTCTTCTTCACGTCACATCCTCTCCCTGCCATTTTATAGTTTTTTTTTTCTCAGTGGCCCAGAATCTAAGTCCTTGGTCAGCTGCTCTTTCAGCCTGGAAGTAGATGTCACAATGAGGATGGAAAAAGCAGTGATTGATGGCTCCCTTTATTGTGTTTTATGAGGCCTTTTGTGGTAAAATCTGTAGGGCATTGTTTTCCCTTTGGGATTTCTGTCAGAATAACACTAGCTGACCAATTGCTGGCATGAAGAAATGTCAAAGAAAGCATTGAACAGACTAAAAAAAAAATAGCATGTAAAATGTGCTTCATGTTTTGTAAAGAAACAAGTTAAGACAAATGTCAACACCAAAGCAACTATGAACAATCTGAGCTCTTTAGTTACCAGGTTTCTTATTGGGATATCATTGTTTCAGAGGGCAACACAGCTGTTCTTAATAGGAATTGCGGGGGGGGGGGGGCACTTACCAAACTAGCATTCTGTGACATTACAACGTTACTTCCTGGTCCGTAACCAGAAGTGATGTTACAGTGTCTTTACTCTTTCTAGGGCATCCCACCAACACAGTGTCACAATGTCAATTTCTGTTACACAGCCACAAGTGGTGTCATGGCATTGTGGGAGATTGTTTCAGCCCCTGTTTCTCCTCCACACCCTATTGAGCTGCTGTGAGGAACCAAGGACTGTGGCAGGAGGTGAACGCCAAAGCGAGTAACCTGGCCACCCTAGTTCTTATAAAATGCATAATGTATGCATAAATTCAAGATGGAAGTCTTAGGCCAAAGAAGATGAGAGAGTGAGGAAATGTGTATATAGAGTACTTAGCTGCAGAAATGAAGATGGCTGTAGATTGCATATTGATTTGAAATAACCAACCAATATTTTTTGTAGTAACATTTTTACCTTGAGGGATACCTCATTCCTTATTGTTAGCTAGCACAAAAATGCCATGCCAGTGGCAACTGTTTACAACATATAGTAATTACTACATCTCTCAGTGCTGGGATTTGTGGTATGCATGTACTTTTCATTTTTTATAATCTACAATATCAGTTATTTTTTTGTCACCACTTCAACTATTAACAGCCACACTTTTGACTGTGGGCCTTTAGTACTTTTCCATTCAAAACTCAACCAAAAAGCAAGACTTTCCCACAGTTTTTCTCCGTCTCTCTCTTCTTGAAGTTCACAAGTATGTGAACTTACCTTGCAGAGAGATGAAATGGGTCATCAGGAAAAAAAAATTCTGTTAGAGCGCAATTCTAAGCACATCTACTCAGAATCCTTCTCAGCCCTATTCAATGGGGCATATGTGGGGAAGTGCTCTTAGGATTGTGCTGTTACTGAGTAAGATAGTGGCGCTGAACAGATTGCTGTGGCTGAATATCTTATAGTGCCTTTTGAACAGTAATAATTTCAGTTATTCTAATAAATATCTAATAAACAGTAGTTAGTTAGTTAGTTAGTTCAATTTTTATCCCGCCCTCCCCACCAAAGCAGGCTCAGAGCGGCTTCTATGAAAAGTTAAAATGCATTAAAACACAATACATATAATAAAACTCATAAGCATTAACAAATGACAGTAAAAACAGTTAAAATGCTAGTGGTGGTAGTGATATATCTTGATCCCTATAGGCCATGATGTAACCAATATAACAAAATGTATGGCCAGAGGCTGTAGCTGTTGACTTCACAAGCAATCGCTATTGACATAGAGGGCCTTACCCCAATTCAGGTGTTGTTGGTAGTGGCTCCTAGTCGAAGGTCTGGTGGAAGAGCTCTGTTTTGCAGGGCCCTCGTGTCTTCTGGGAGCTTGTTCCACATGGAGCAATTTTCTGAATAACCCTCTATTACCTCAGAAGATCTTACTAACAGCTTTTGCCTCTTTCTAACAAGCAGAGTCTCTTTGAAGTATCCCAGCTTGCCTACTCAGATCACAGCCTTTTGGGCACATGAACAGTCAGTGCATATTTCAGGCATTTAACCAGGTCTTTGCTCCTCTCTGGCCTTTTCAATCAACAGGCCCTTCAACAAAGGCTAAAAATAAGGAAGAAAGCATAAGTTTGTTCACTATGGGCTTTAATATACAGTATATATGATGTGCGCAACAGCTATATTTACCTTTAAAAAGTGGGGTGGTTTTAGCTAAGGTTGACAACTGTAATTTTTTCTCAAGTGAAATCTGAAGCAAACTGGAGTCTTCTTCCTCTGATAAAGTATAAGAGGAATCTCAAGGGAGGCCATTATGTCGCTAGCACAATTTTTCAGATGGGGAGGGAGAGGACTGTAATGTCCAGGCATCAGGGCGCTTCACCTCAAGCAGAACTTGAGCAACTATGGCAGTTCAGATTCAGGAATCTGAGGAATTTTGAGAGATGCCCCAGAATCTCAACAAATTAGCAAAATTTTCCAGTCAGGTTTCACACAGCTCTCATTTAGGTCATCATACTTGCAGATCTAAGGTTAAAACTGAAACAGAGTTCAGTAAATTGCTTGTGCAAAAAACCAAGAAATTCTTCATTTCAGGGGACAGTGTGATGGGCCTTTCTAGCCTTTGCAGTTTCTATGGACTCCCTTCTAGCTGCTCCACCATCTATTTTTAATACTCTATTAATCCTCTCCCTTCATTTTAAGCCATAGCTTTATATACTATTGTATATAGTTTTATAGTTTTATATAGTATCAAGAGTGAGTTGTACTGTCTTCAGTGAACAATTTGCTCAAGTAGGATGCTGTTAATCAAATGTGATCAAATCATAATACATTCAGTAGTCAGTTGTTTGCATTTATTCAGTTTAATAGTCTATTGTCTGCAGGTATTTGTGAGAATACATGGAAATACTGGGCAAGATTGTATGATGCCCATTTTGATTCTCTGTGGTCAAATTACTAAGGGTCTCAAAATAAAAAATGCAGCCCACAAATACTTCTATATGACAAACTAATCTCATCAAGATTCCTTGGATTTTCCTCAACATTCCATCAAGCACTTCATCTCACCAGGACCGTTCAAAATTGCCCTCAATATTACTATTGGCAAATTATGTGGCAAGTATATGTTAAAACACCCTATAGGTGACCATGTCATAGCTCTCTCAATCTTCCTTTGGTTAGTTTGCCCTTGGTTTAAAGATAAGAGCAGCCATGTGAAGGCAGTCATTTGTCTTGGTTCTCTCTTAGTTACACTTGGAGACACACGAACAATTCTTTCCCTGATTGGAAAGACTGACTATGATAGATTTTGAGAGACTGTGTCCTGAAGTGTTTGTGATTCTACTTAAAAAAACTGAGCTTCTTTAAGTACTATTTTTGCTTAGACCTACAAGACAGTCTGCCCTGAAACACCACAAATCTGATCACTAAGAATGTGACCAGTCACAGATAGGATGTGATCACACGAGCAGTTTGGCCCGATATAGCCACCTCTCCCCTCTGGATCAAATGGGTGTAGTCACACAGCCACTTCTGTCAGGTATTCCCCAGGCATACTCACCCCGTTGTAGGGTTAAAAGGGCACCAGATCACAAGTGGTGTTTTCAGTTGCTCACGCATTCATCGCACATGGCCAAGTGTCCGAATACGGGGGAGTGCGCGTAGAACGGATTGGCAGCCTGAACCCACAGATCCATTCCCGCCACTAGGGTGGGTTTTCTTGAGTTTTTGCCTATATGCACATACATGGGTCTGTATGTGCACCTGCATTTTAAAAATGATCGGGCAGCATGCTTTGTGGCTGGGATGCTGCAGCAATGTGGATGCTTGACCACAGGATATCCGTGTGGGTAACCTGCAGCAGGCTGTGCTGTCTGGATGATATGTCCCACATTTTAAACTGGTACAATTAGAGGTGGTGCCATATCATACCAAGCCGCCAGTGTGACCACACCCTAAGTGTTGCTAAAGGAGGGAGGGCAGATGGTGCCTTTGGGAGGTGGCAACAGAGACTTTGAAGCCATGGCTGCCAAACTGTAGAAGTGTTCAGTATGGCATGGTTGGCAGAACCTGTCTTGGGGCAGATGATGGGCTCTGCTGCACACAGATGTAGGACTGATAGGCAGAAAGGGTTTGCTAACACAGCAGTCTTATGGACATGCGTAGCTTCAGTGACACACACAGTGTCTTGTGCTGAGTTGTTGCCATAGGGTAGTCTAACTGTAGCATGTACTTTTCCACCTTAGTGCAAAGGTTGGAATGATGCAGAACTTTTCAAATTTTGAGCCTTGTGGGTAATTCGGGAAGCTAAGCCCAGACCTGATGAAACTTAAAGATGGAGTGATACCAAAACAGCTATGAATCATTAGGAAGTGTATATACATGTGGGGTAAGATTACAGGGAACTTTTGATACAAGAATATAACCAAACAAGGGATATCTGGTCCTGTGCTGCCCCCAATCATCGTTAACCATAGTTTAGTGCTGTGTGTATCTTTAAGCAGCAGCACTCTGGGAATCCAAGCTGTTACCCATCACCACCTTTTGTGAATTCTATAAGTTAGTTGTGAGTTGTGAACAAGGAATTTATTTTTGATAGTCTTGAACCTATGACCAGTCATGAGTTCCTCTAGAATTACCTGATCCAAAGGAACTTCTGCACTTGTTTTCCTGCTCATATTCTTCTACATTACTATTCTTCATTCTGGGAATTGTGTCCTGTTAGGGGGGAAAATGAGATTATGTAAGTGCAAGGATGGTATGGCTATGTATTCTTCAGGCGACATACTCATACTATATGATCAAAATTAGGGTTGCCAGACCTCCTGGTGGAGGTGAGGGTCCCTAGCCAACAGGCCCTGTCTCCGAGCTGCTGATCAGCTGGCTGGCAAGGGGACTTACCTGAAGAGAAAGGCACAGGCCTTGCCACCGGTGTTGCACAGGAAGTAAAGTCACCACATCAGTGATGTCCAGGCAATGCTCTGGTATTTGGGCAAACACTCTATGGTAAAAGCCAGTTTTACCATAGTCTTTGCCCAAAAACCAGAGCATTGTCTGGACGTCACTGGTGTGATGATGTCATGTCCTGTGTGATGCCAGTGATGAGGCCTGGGCCTTTCTCTTTTTCCAGGTCAGCCCCACCCCCATCCCTTGCCAGTTGCCACAAGGGACCTGGCAACCCTCATAAAAACTAAAGGAGTGCTATGTAAACAATCAGGGCAAGATCTTCCTTCTGATTTCTTGAGTTGGAACATCAGTAAAATATGTCTCAAACCCCCCCCCCATTGTCTTTGAATCTTTTTCTTCCTGCGTTCCACATTGTTTCATGTTTACACCAAAGACAATGCTACATGCAGCTCATAATTGCTCATATTGGAAGAATACTTCATAGCACCAAAAAGATTGGTCTTGTGAATAATTAAGAAAGTGAGGATTTAGAATCACAGGAAGGCTCTGTCCTGGTTGCCATTGTCTCCTTCTGATGTGGACGTATCAAGCAGGCAACAGCCCTTGACAGACAGGAACATATCAAGATAGATTACCAAATATTTACTGAGTAACTCAAGTAGAACAGGAACTTCATTTTTTAAAATGTTGTATTAATGCTCCACCACACAGGTCTGACTGCTGAGGAATATTAATCAGGATTGCAACATGTGTTAAATCAAATGTTAAAAATATGAAAGAGAGAAGCATGTTGCTTTAAAAAAAAAAACCCACCCAAATGAGACCTGTGTTTTCTTCTCTGCTGATGTATTGCATGGGTGTGTGTAGCGCTCAAAGATGAAGAATTACTTTCTGGAAAATTACATTTTTATCCCACCCTTCCTCTATTTCTTTGGAGTTACATTTTTAGCCCATTCTTGGGACAATATTCGTAGTCTTCCACTTTATCCTCATCATGACAACCTTGTAAGATAGGAGACACAGAATGATGATCTCTGGCCCAAGGTCATTCTAGGGTTGCCAGCCCCCCACTGCCACTGGCAGGGGATCAGGGGGTATGGTTGCCAGATCCAGTTTGGGAAACTGCTGTAGATTTGAGGATGGAGCCTGGGGAGGACATGGACCTCAGTGGGGTACAATGCCAAAGAGGTCACCCTCCAAAGCAGGACCATAGCCAGTGGTGGGGCGAACAGAACTCTGCCCCCTTTTGATTTTGCAGCACCCCCACCCCAGCTCTGGTGGATAACCAGAATGCACATCTGAAAGTGCCACTGCGCACCCAAGCACCCACTGCTCTTTAGGTGTGACCTAGAGCAGAAGGTGCAAAGGGCAGCCTGCTCACACTGGCCACCCCTGCCACTTCCTCCTCCTGTCTATGCTGACACTGGAAGGCTGCGGTGTCTCTGGGGACCTAGCAGCAACCACAACTGTGAAAGCCACTTTGTGAGCCTGGCTGTCTCCATCCAATCTCATTCCCCTCATTCTCCACAGGCCAGCAAGACTGTCCCAGCATGAGATGGGCTCCCCCCTGCCTGCAGCAGCCCCATGTGCTCTGTCCTCCTGTTGGCCCTTGGGGCTCTGCTGCAGAAAGAAGGTACAGGTGGGACTAAGAGGTCCAAACCCAGAACCAGTCGCTGGTGGGATTGGCCAGGTGCACTCCTCTCCCTCCATCCACTCTGTCTCTCTCCCCTGCTCTTTTAATTCAATTAAAACAATATTTTATTACCACCCCTGCAACCACCACCACCACCACCACCCCGAAAAAATTCCTGGCTATAGGGCTGCTCTAAATAGGGTTGCCAAGTCCCTCGAGCTTACCGGCGGGGGGGAGTCCTCTGCCGGCCGGGAGCTTCATTGGCGTGCGCGCCATGGTATCATAGAGTTTTGGGGCAATTGCCAGAGCGTCGCCCTGGCAATGCCCCCAACGTGCTGACGTCACTTCCGCGTGACGTCATTATGTGAGGGAAGTCGTCCAGGCTGGACAACTTCGGGGGTGGGGTTTCCCCCGCCGGCCAAATGCTGGCCGGCTGATCAAGAACCCCTGTAGTGGGGGATCCCCCATCCCCCAGGCTGACTTGGCAGCCCTAGCTCTAAAGCATCCATTGTCTCCAGGGAAACTGATGTCTGTAGTCTGGAGATGAGATATATTTCCAGGGGATCCCCAGGTCCCACCTGAAGGCTGGCATCCCTAGATGCAAAGAAAAGCCATGGCAGAACCCAGGTGTCCCCAGTCCGAGTCTGACACCCAGCTCCACCACATTTGCTTTCTAGAGAGCCGCTCAGGCAAACACCAGTGAAAAGTTAGAAGACTCTCAGTGTAATGTAAACTTAAGTTTATGTTCATCATTAAAGTTTACTATTTCTGCCATTCCTAAATGATATCCATGTATGGAAAAGAAAATGGAAGGGGGGGGAAGGCTGCAGAATTCAAAAGATCTGTAGGAGGAAGAAAGAGTGTTCATCCAACGTTTCCATGAGCAGGCACTCATCAGCAATTCAGGAGCTGGTGGACATAGGTTTTTGTCATGTTTCCCTGTCTTAGCCATCCTTTCAACCCCCTGGAAAGTTGATGCTCAGGATAATGGAATCTGCATGGACCTAAAAGCCACAAAGGAAAAGGGGTCTGCAATGAGAATGGAGAAGAAGGTGAAATTGCTGTTTCTTCTTCTTCCATCTACAGAGCTGGAGCACTGTTGAAGACCAGATGGAATCTCTCAAGGGTCTTTCTTCTTCTCATGGTTTCAAATTATGAAGATGTCATCAAAGTATGTAAAACAGAAGAGAAACTTTGGGGACAAGAGTCATGGAAAGGCTATTCTGAGGCAGCTATGTGTGCATTGATATATTGTGGTGCCATTATGGATAGCTATCGTTATGTTATGTTATGTTATGTTATGTTATGTTAGGTTAGGTTAGGTTAGGTTAGGTTAGGTTAGGTTAGCTCAGCTCACTGTCAGGCTGCTCTTATAGTTTGAGAAGCCCCTGAATATTCCACAATTGCTAGATTAGATCCCAATAATAATTTCTGCTAATGGAAGGGAGGTGATTTTTGCTGATCCCTCCTCTACTGCTGGAAACCCACCCTCATATTGGTCTTGGGGGACCCATGTACCATTAGGAACAGCAGCCTGGGGAGATTAGTGGGCTGCAGATGGTGGCAGAATGCAGTTCCATTCTGCTCATGGAAAAGCCTTTCATTAGCAGAAATAATTATTGGTATATTTCTGTGTGAACTTAGAAGCCTAAATAGCCCACCCTAGCTCATTGGGGCTTGAGAGTTAAGCAGGGTGGGCCACAGTCAGTTCTTGGATGGGAAACCATCAAGGAAGATCAGGGTTCTGATGCAGAGGAAAGCAATGGCAAACCACCTCTGCTTGTCCCTTGCCTGGAATGCCTTGTGGATGGGGTCCCATGAGTCCATGGTGACTTGATGGCACATTCTTTTTGGTGTGAGCCTGATTAAGCTGGATCAGAAGCATGACCCAGTATTTGATGGTGTTAGATATGAAGGTGTGAAGGGGAACACATTCTAATCTTGCTGTCAGTGAAGGTTAGGCTCGACAAGAGCCTATTATAGATTTCTTCTTGAGCTAAATATAGGTATGGGTACAAACCGGCTCATAATGTAAATTTCATAATGAATTTTGGCCAGTTCATGATTCAAGAAGTGCTGTTCATGGAAGGGTGCCCAGCAAAAACATTGCACAAACTTTGGTGCTGTTTGTGGTGGTTTGTGACTAATTACATTTCCAGACAGACTGTCTCAGCTCAATTAAATTGCTTACAAAACTCCAAGGCAACCAGGAGGGGTGGAATTATCCAGCCTTAGAAACACCAATAGGAGCCCTCCAAAGCTTATCACGACTACTGGCTGCCAATAACAGAGTTCCCATTCAGCTCTACTGGATCAGAATGCTATGTATATGCTCAGCTCAGCTCTACTGCCTGTCTTCTCTTGGCTGTTTGCAGTTACACAGAGAGGCAAGGAACTTGTTAAAAGTGGAGCAGCAGAGAACATTCCCTCTTGATTGGGAACACCTCTTCCCTGCTGAGGTTCTGGTGTTAGGTGAACTCAGCGATCTGAGTCACCCTGTCTCTCTGCTCACACGAAGCAGAGGTGCTTAGTTAGTGGGTTTCTTGGCTGAGGACCGACATTTTGATTGTGATTCCTCTCTCTTGGGGTTTGGGGGTGTTAGGTGGACTCAGGGATCTCAGCCGCCTACCTCTTTGCTCATGAAACAACAACTATCTCATAATACAACACCTACTTTAAATGGAAAACTGATTTCCACTGGTATGGTGGCGCTGGGGTGCCCACCAAGCTGCCATGAGGTAACTTTGAGAAACCCCTGATGAAACTCCGGGGATGTATGCCTTTCTGGCCTTCAGAACCTGCCTTTGGAGACTTTGGGGCCTTGTGAGCATTGGGGGGATGGTTGCCTTTCTTCCCGTGTCGGGCTGGGGGGGGGGGGAGTCTTCCCAGGTGAAATTTCCCTGTGAGTTTGGTGTCACTGGCTTGTTCTTGAGCCATTCCATAGACTCCGATAACTGGAGCTATCTTTTTGAGAGAGAGCGCTTGGGGAGACCTTTTTTGGGGGGGTCTCTAGCTGGGACCACAGAAATGTTATCCACCCCCAACTTGGAGAGATTGTAGAGGAGCAGGTGATAGGGTGAGGTTCCCTGTCCATTTGGTGTCTATAGTTTGCACGGGGTCCATTCTATATAGTTTTGAACCTGTGCATTTTACACAAAAGCACTTTCCTGGCTTGACCTTAATCCTGTTGGGTTTGCACTGCCACAGTGGCACTGGTTCTACTGGCCTTGCAAAAATGCCACCCCCTTCAGTTTTTACTGCAGAGATTCTTGGGGACTTTGATTCTGTTCTGGTGGGCTTCTGCTGCCCTTTTTTGGTGTAGTGGACTCTAATCTGGGAGAACCTGGTTTGATTCCCACTCCTCCACTTGCACCTGCTGGATGACCTTGGGCAAGCCATAGTTCTGGTGCAGCTGTTCTTGAAAAAGAGCAGTTTCTATCAGAGCTCTCCCAGCCCCACCTACCTCCCAGGGTGTCTGTTGTAGAGAGGGGAAGGGAAAGGAGCTTGTAAGCCGCTCTGAGACTCCTTCGGGTAGTGAAGGGCGGGGTATAAATCCAATCTCTTCTCTTCTTCTTCTTGCTTTTTTTTGTTGCTCCTCCCCTTCATTGGAAACAATAGAGGATGGGGGCACCTTTGGCATAACTCAGACCCTGAGTTGGCATAACTCAGACCCTGTAAATCTAACTTTCCCTAAACTTGGAGGGCAGGTAGAATAGAGTCAGTTAGTTAGACATCTGGTGCAAGTTTGATGTCTCTAGCTTTCACACTCCTGAACTTCCTGTATCTGCACTTCATTTCGCCAGAAAGCATTTTACTGGGGGCACCTTCTTAAGGGGGGCATAACTCGGACCCCGTACATCCAGTCATCACCAAACTTGGAAGGCAGGTAGAGGAGAGGCAGCTGGAGACCCCCCATGAGTTTTGAGTTTCTAGCACACCTGGAGGGGGATTCTACCACATCACAAACCAAACAGGTTCATCTAGTGCAGGGGTGTCAAACTCATTTGCTATGAGGGCCAGATCTGACATAAATGGGACTTTGCCAGGCCATGTATGCCATAAAATTTAAAGCCACCAGAGATGTTAACTTTATAAAGGACAGAGACAAACACAAAGACATTATTTATTTATTTTTACTTACAATACAAAGAGGCTTAAAGAGAGCCAGTTTGGTGTAGTGGTCAAGTGCGCGGATTCTAATGTGGGAGAACCAGGTTTGATTCCCCACTCCTCCACTTGCAGCTGCTGGATGACCTTGGGCAAGCCATAGCTCTGTACCAGCTGTTCTCTCAAGGACAGTTGTCTCAGAGCTCTCTCAGCCCCACCCACCTCACAGGGTGTCTGTTGTAAGGAGGGGACGGGAAAGGAGTTTGTAAGCCACTCTGAGACTACAAGTGAAGGGCGGGGTATAAATCCAATCTCTTCTTCTAAAATATTAACACTCTTGCAATATCTTGTTTATTTATCTGATGCCCCTGTGCTGCCTGGAGTTGGGAGCAAACCCTTTCCCCAGCCCACTCTCATGTTTCATGTTTCTCTAGAGGGCACACGAGGGAGGCAGCAGCACTGAGATTAAAAGGCTCATGCATGGCTGGGTGGGAAAGAAACTTTTCTACTTCTCACTCACTGTTTCACCCACCCACTGAGAAAAGCTACATGGCTTCGCACCTGCTCGCCTCCAACCCAATCAGCGTTCCTCATCTATCCCCCTCTCCCATCAACTCACACTTTCACATGCAACTCCTTGGGTGGGATGCAGAGTGATCTCCTGCCCTGGAACCTATTTAAGTATTAGCAAGCCTGCACCGGTTTATTAGGGAGAATTTTCAAAAAATTAGCATCTCACATGGACAACTAATTCCCAGACCACATTTTGCCTTCCAACCTCTATCATATGCAAATCAGAGTGCTTGCTGCAAACAAGGCAAAGTTTCTTTTTTCTGTCTCCCCCCACCCACACTCCGGTAAGCTCTTTGGTGGACCCTCTTTAAGGAGAACAGGCGCTCCCCAGGGGCTGCTGTCAATAAGTCTTCCCTTTCAAGCTTTGAATGTGAGCTGCCAACTTGCCCCCCTCCATCCTCCCCTTTCTCCAGCAGATCCTAAAAAAAGAGAAGGGAGGGAGCTTCGACAACAGCCTGAACCAATAGCAAGTGACAAGGCAGGGAAAAGGGGCTGAGCAAAGGAATTTAAAAAAAAGTAGTGAAAAGGAGAAAGAGTGAGCCAGCCAGAGCGCTCAAGAGTGAGCCAGCCAGAGTGCTCAAGCTCAGAGCGTAAAAGGAGAAGAAGTGCTGCTATTTTTTTTTATTTGTTTGCTTTTCCATGCATGCATAATAAGGCCTGATCAGAGCACGCTGCTGCTTGAAGGGCACTTTTGTATTTAAAGTCTTGTGAAGGAAAACAGCCTCCTCAGAAGGCTCCCATGAAGCTGATTAATAGCACAATGCAGGAGGGAGGCAGCAGTGCGTGGCTGGGCAGGAAAGAGACTCCCCTCCCTCTCGCTCACCACTTCACCCACCCACCCACCGAGAAGCCTGCTCCCCTCCCCTCCCCCCAACAGCGTTCATCACCCTGAACCAACTGGAGAGCCTGATTCTTTTTTATATTACCTGCTTGTTCTCAACATTGAAGGCATATATGTTGTTTAATTCTGTTCTTTACTGATTAATAACACAACACACAAGGAAGACAGCTCATGGGCCAGATTAAAGCCCTGGGCGGGCCTGTTCCAGCCTGCAGGCCATATGTTTGACACCCCTGATCTAGCACCAAAAAGTTCACGATGGTCTGTGGTTTGTGAACTGCAAGCACCATGAAGCACAAACCAAACCGTATTTTTCCACTTCATGCCCATCCCTAGTTATGTATGCCAGTAACTGAGAACAGAACTTGATAAAGGATGGTGAGAGATGGATTTCTGGATCCTTCTCAAATTGCCCAGTGGCTGTCTGTTTCTCCTATGGAGTGAGCTGGATGAAAGAACCTGCTCATGTGGTTTGATGGGGTCATAATCTGAGAGGCAGCAGCTGCTGTGAATTTAGCTAAATGAAAGTAAAATTTAAGGTGAAATGAGAGACCCTTGCTTAGGCAAGCTGGGAGCATTTTCTAAAGGCTAGTGACATTTCTCAGGAGTGGTGATCATGGGCCTCTGCTTTTTTTTGTTGCTACTGAACATAATCAAAGGCAAAATTCAAAGAGAACTGGGAGATTCCTGTTTGACAAAGCACCTGAGGAATTTTAAATGGTTAGGGAATTTTGGCAAGGTTTCTGACATTTCCAAGGCAGATTATGTGTGTACCTAAAGTATTTGTCAGGGACTAGAACAGCTTGTATGAGTGGAATGGAATAGAACTGATGAGCAGTTACGTAATCAAGGTGAGAAAAGTGGATCCAGGTAACTACCAACCTGTCAGCTTGTTGTCCATGCAAATCATCAGACAGTCCTTGAGCATTTAGAAAAGATGGCTGTGATCACTAAGAGCCAGCATGGGTTACTCAAGAAGAAGTCATGTCAGACTAACCTTATCTCCTTTTTTAAGAAAGTTACTGCTTCGTTACTACTAAAATTACTAATTCTGTGGACATAATTTACCTTTATTTCAGTAAGGTTTTGATGAGGTTTCACATGACATTATTGTTGACAGGTTGGTAAAATGTGATTTGGCTCAAACTACTGTTAGGTGGATTTATAACAGGTTGATAGATTATACTCAAGCGCTTGTAAATGGCTCCTCATCCTCTTGTAGAAGAGTGACAAGTGGAATGATGTTGTGGGCCCTGTGTTGTTCAACATCTTTATAAATGACCTGGATGAAGGAATAGAGGTGATGCTCATTGAATTTGCAGATGATACTAAATTTGGATGGGTAGTAAATAGGGTTGAAGACAGAATCAAGATTCACAGTGATCTTGACAGGCTGGGAAACTGGGCTAAAACTAACAAAATGAATTTCATCAGAGATATATATAGAGTTCTGCATTTAGATAGGAAAAATCAAACACATTATAGGAGGGGGGACTGGTCTTGGTAGTTGCTCATGCAAAATGGATCTAGGTGTTCCTAGCAGATCATACACTGAACATGAATCAGCAATATGACGCAGTAGCTAAAAGGCAAATCTGATTTTTGGCTGCATTGATGGAAGTATACTGGCCATGTCACATGAAACAATAGCATCACTTTACTCTGGCTAGGCTGAGGTCAGACATGCAGTTTGATCTGGTATTGTTGCTGTTCTTGATTTAAAATGCATGATCAGACAAAAACATCTGTCATGCCCCAGTCGACTGTGTCCCATTCCCCCCCTTTACTGCATGCTTATTTGATACCTGTGAAAGTCTGATAGTTTTCGGCTGATCTGGTTTCACACCAAATTTCCAGCTGTCTGATCCCTCTGTTGCAAACCCAAGCCATTAGACAGGTCTGACTGGTCTCTCTTATTTTCCTGACTGACATTTTTAAAAACTAGTGATATGTGCATAACTGCACCTTCACACATTGGCTATGAAGCTGAGGGGAGGGATAGGCTGTCACTGTGTTTTTTGTTGCAGTCTGATCAATCAACCACAGACATCTGATCACAACTTTCCATGACAAAATACTGCCAATTAGATTAGACATGAGGCCAGACCGTGTTAAGCTTGCCATCTGACTGCAGCCTTAGAATACTGTGTTCAGTTTTGGGCACTATAGTTTAAGAAAAATGCTGATAACCTGGAATGTGTCCAGAGGAATGTGACAAAGATGGTCAGGGATCTGGAGACCAAGTCCAGTGAGGAACATCTGAAAGAGCTGGGTATGTTTAGCCTGAAGAGGAAATGACTGAGAGGGGATATGATTGTTATCTTTAAGTATTTAAAAGGCTGTCATATAGAGGATGGAGCAGTGTTCTTTTCTGTTGCTGCAGAAGATCAGACCAGAACTAGTGAGTTGAAATTAAATCAAAAGAGTTTTTTGGTCTAAACATTAGAAAGAACGTCCTGACAGTGGTTCCTCAGTGGAACAGGCTTCCTCAGGAGGTGGCAGGTTCTCCTTCTTGGGTGGTTTTTAAGCAGAGGCTAGATCGCCATCGGACAGCAATGCTGATTGTGTGAACTTAGCCAAATCGAGAGAGGGAGGGCAGGAAGGGATGAGCCATTGCTCAGCTCTTGTGGCCCTTTCTTTGATACCCAGGGTAATGCCAATAATCACTTTGGGATCAGAAGGGAATTTTCCTCAAGGCCAGATTGGCCAGGGACCCTGGAGGATTTTTGCCTACCTTTGAGCATAAAGCAGGGGTCACTAGGGAGTGGGGGGAGTTGTCAATTTTCTGCATTGTGTCGGGGCTCAGTCTAAATGACCCTTGAAGTTCCTTCCAGCTCAATGTTCCTATGAGGAAACATGACAAAGGATGAAGGATTATGTGTATTGTCTCCCATAATTTCTATCAAAGACATATCCGCTACCTTGTGCCTCGTGTCCAAAATAGAATGATGCTACAGAATCACTGAAAAATTCATTTAATATCCTTCAGGAATAATATTAGAGAACATTTTGTTAGAGCACGTTCAGTGCCATATTAGGGAGAGGAGGGGGGAAAAAAACTTAAGAAAAAGCACCATATAAGAGCCTTGACTGCCATTATTTTTTTTATCTGTTCCAGTTAATTCTTCTCCACAGTTATTACAATAATGATGATAGTCATTCCCATACCCCCTCTTAAAAAGAAAAAAAATAACTTTTGAGGAAAAAAGAGATTAAAGTATCTTTTCATTCATTGGTGGCTGGCGTGAGGATGGAAGCCATCAAAATTGCACTAATTTACAATTGGCGGAGAAATGTCAAAAAAGATTGTGTGAATGTACTGATGGTGGCTAATTATGCTGATATTGTAACATTCCCAGAGGCAAGAGAATCAATCTTGCCCTTGACACCCCACTGACAAATTTCAGTGAAATTCATAAGGAAAAAAAAATCAATATTAATTGCAATGTGAAGATAATTGTGAGGCATTGAGCTTTGTTTCCTTCCTCGTTTCTTTCAATGCACAGATATTTTCTTTTCAAATTCCATTTCAGTATGAAGTTGGTTTATGGGTAAAGCACACGGGGAAATGCAAGAAAAAGTTTGCCAAGAAACATTTCCATTCTGGACACCATGGCTGAGGACAGACTGGCAATCTGGAGTGGGATGAATCCAGAGGCAAAAGCTGCGGGGGAGAAATCCCCTGGGGCTGGCTGTCCACATTGGCCAGGGTATTGTGCAAGGATGCCGTTACGGAGCATTCAGACTGCTGTGGAGAGGCCCCAGGTGGGCCGGTCTCCACAGCTCATGATAGGGCTGTTTCGGCAATTTGCGCATGTGCGCATGAGCGCTCATGCGCAAACTGGCAAAATGCCGCGTTCGCACTGCTGCCTCCGCTTGCCTCCCGCCTTCTTCCGGTTCACACTGCCTGGAAACGGAAGGCAAGCACAAGACGGCCTCCGGACACCAGTTTCTCCCGGTGTCCTTCTAAAGCGCAAGAAAACTGGCTTCAAAGCGGGTAAGTGCAGAAGGGAGCCGAGGGACAGCTGCGCATGTCTGAACAGGCTCCCTTCCCCCGCTTCCCATGCGGACCTATCCTGGGGCAGATTGCCAGTCTGTCCTCAGCCCATGTGACCAAACAACGTATTTGGTTTATCGAGATTGCTAACATATTTTGAGCTACTGATGTTTGACATTCTGCAAAACTCAAGACATGCTTCTGCGTTTCAAAAAATGTGGCATCATTTCTGCAGAAGCCATTTCCTTTCCTTTTTTGCTATGAATGGCCGAAGCAAGCTACAGAAGTTCGTGTTTGCTTTCTCATCATCTGTTGGATTAAATATCAGAAAGCCCTGCTGGACTGGACACAAGGCTCCATCTAGTACAGCATTCTTTCCCCAGACAAAACCAGCTCTAAAAGTCAGCACTGAAATATATGGCTGCACATCACATTCTGCTCTGGCCTGGGTGGCCCAGGCTAGCCTGACCTCATTTAGTATTGGAAGCTAAGCAGGGTCATCCCTGGTTAGTATTTGGATGGGAGACCGCCAAGGAAGTCCGGGGTTGCTACACCGAGACAGGCAATAGCACATCATCAAAACTGAAGTCTCTAAACACCTCTTGCCTTGAAGACCTCATGGGGTTGCCAGAAGTCAGCTGTGACTCAACAGCACTTTCCACCACCACCAAACATCACATTCCTATCAGTGACCCACCTAGATCACAACCACATGTATGACTGGCCTTTTGTAAAACCCTTTACACTGATTTTTTTTTTTTAAGTAGCAGCTTTGGGGTTTGTTAATTTTTAATTGGGAATTGTTAACTGGGCAATGGTAAGAGCCTCCCCCCTTTTACTTCTGTTTTTCCATAATACAGATCTGAAGAAGAGAAGAAGAGGAGATTGGATTGATACCCCGCCCTTCACTACCCAAAGGAGTCTCAGAGCGGCTTACAAACTCCTTTCCCTTCCCCAGACACAGACACCCTGTGAGGTAGGCGGGGCTGAGAGAGCTCTGAGAGAAACTGCTCTTTTTCAAGAACAGCTGTGCCAGAGCTATGGCTTGCCCAAGGCCATCCAGCAGGTGCAAGTGGAGGAGTGGGGAATCAAACCCGGTTCTCCCAGATTGGAGTCCGCGCACTTAACCGCTACACCAAACTGGCTCTCTGCCGCTGAACAATCTCACTGCCGGAAGAACAAAGAAGTGCAAGCAATTTCCCAGTTACTCCTTCCCATTCTAGTTCCCCATCCTTTAGTTTGAGCATCCTTTCTTGAAAAGTAATCTAATACTTTGTGAAATGATTACATAAAAGAATATTAGAAATGCACATATTGCTTGGAAAAAGAGATAAAAACAATTTTTTTTTTGACTTTATAACCCACTCTGCTCACCTAGGTGGTTTACATTGTTTTCCTTTCACCCCGTTTTATCCTCCCGTGTGATATGGGTTAGGCTGACCTAGCAAAGTTGCCATGGCAGAGTGGAATTTGAATCTGGGCCTCCCAGATCCTAGTCCAACACTCTAACTGCTACAACACACTGTCTCTTAAGAGCGATTTAGGAAACATGACAGAGCTGTACTCCATGTGTTCACAGAACACCTGCCTGCGGAGGGCTTCTGAGTTCCTCAAACCAACTTGTTTACGGATGCTCTGATCTGAAACAAATGGCCCATTCAGCATTTACCATTCATTCCGCTGTTTTACCAAACCCACGTTGGAACAGGAATTCCCCTGTGCATTGCATGCCACTTTCACTTTATGGCAGCCTCCAGACTGCATGCCAGTTTCACTTCCTTTCATAGGCGTCAACTATTTCCCGGGGGGGGGGCTCAGCCACCCCTGGCAAAATGGAGCGCCTGCCAGTGGGGGAGGCGGGGAGGGCCACCGGGAGCCCGGGGAGTGCCGGGCACGGCAGAAGGCAGCTGCCGAGGGGGGGTGGAGGGGGGGCCAGAGCCGGCACGATGGGCGGGCACAGGGACTCCACCGTGCCGGCCGGCCCCCCAACCCAGCCGGCGAGCGGGCTCTGGGGCAGCAGCCGGGCGGCCTGGCATTGGCTCTGGGCGGCGGGCAGCTGCAGCGTTGGGGGGAAGCGCGCCGCCACGACTTCAAGGACCCCTATGGGGCAGCAGCCCCCGCCGCCGCCCCCTGCTCACCCCGCCGGGTCTGCCTCCCTGGGGCCGGGGGGGCGTGGGGGAAAGTGGTGGGGACATGGCGCGCACTAAAGAGCCCCCGCCCCCCCCCCCCGGGATTTACAAAGTCTACGCCCCTGCTTCCTTTGATCTCTTGGTTTTATGGTACCATCTGCATTTTATGGCCATTCAGGGGTGACTCTGCAGTCAGGATGGCTTTGGCCCAGAGTATTTGAATGTGGTTTTGAGCCACATCTTTTTCTGTTCCAGTGTGGGTGTGGTGAAACAACAGAGTGAATGCTAGATGCGGAATGGGCCTACATCAAAATATTTGACATACTATTTGAAACAGGGTAAGCTCACCACAGGAAGGAATAATATACTTACTCATGGAGTCCAAAACCCCATCGTTTTTATTGCGCAAGCTAGTGTTCATCATACAGACGTAAGACAACACACTCATTACCACTGCATATTGCCATTCTTTGAGGATGTCATCAAAATGTAAGTTACCAAAAGATTCCTCTGAAATATGCCTGTATGCTTCACACAGTCTTCAACCGGGTGGGTGAACATCTATATATCTAATAGCCAAGTGGCCACCCCCGTGCGGATATCTCAATCTGCACAGGGGGAACTTGGGGGGCAGGGATATTTTCCTGCACACTTGGGGGACTCCCCCCGTGTACAGAAAAATCTGAAAAAAAAACCTTGGGGGGATATTTAAATCTCCCCCAAATAAAAATGTTCCCTGTGCATGCTCGCTGCCACCGCTGTTTGAAAGGCATTCGGGCCTTGGAGTGGGGAGGGGATCACCAGGGGTGGGGAGAAGAGGACTTACCTGGGGCTGCAGCCTTTAGGAATCCTCCCCCCAACCCCAGCGAGTATTGCGGGTCCCCGCCTCTTGTACATATATAATTGTAGTGATGGCCACAGGAATAAACAGCTTTAAAAGGGGTTAGATAGATTCATGGAGGATAAGTCCATCAATGGCTACCAGCCATGGTTACTGAGGGGAACCTCCACATTCAGAGGCACTAATCCTCTGAATCCTAGAACTAGGAAGAAACATCAGGGGAAGGCCCTGTCCTTTATGCCCTGTTGTTGGCCATCTAGAGGAACTGGTTGACTACTGTGTGAGACTCGATGCTGGACTAGATGGACCATTGGTCTGATCCAGCAGGGTTCTTCTCATGTTCTTAGAACCTTAATTCTCGTTTCATCTAGGGATTGGTTTACATATGCATGGCCACCAATGATGTTTCATAGCCAAATGTGTGAACTAACTCCATTGGAAAAGCACTGTGTTCAATGTGATGCAAGCTGATATGGATCTTCTATCTCTGGTGTTCGATGGACAGCTTCAAGAGGGAATTAGATAAACATATGGAGCAGAGGTCCATCAGTGGCTATTAGCCACAAGGTATAGATAGGAATTTTCAGTCTGGGGCAAGTGCTGAACAGTATTCTTGGTGCTTGGGAGGGGGCAACAGTGTGAGGGCTTCTAATGTCCTGGCCCCACTGATGGACCTCCTGAGGGCACCTGGTGTTTTTGGCCACTGTATGACAGTGTTGGACTGGATAGGCCATTGGTCTGATCCAACATTGGCTTCTCTTATGTTCTTATGATCTGGAATGGCTCATTCTTACATATCAATGATTGCATGGGTCAATATTATTGGAATATGCAAGGTCTATAGTGCAGCCTTATGAAGAAGATCTGAAGATCACCCTACAGGGGGACAGTTGACGGAACTGTAGTTAGCATAGCTAGACTAGGGACTTCCCACTTTTTAAATTGTGTCCTTGCTGTCTCCTGATTAGCTCTTCTGGAGACTTCCTGCTCCTGCAGAGCTTCCTATTGCTCCTTGTTCCTCTCACTGCAGTCAGACTAGTTAGTTTAGGCTTTCTCTCTGTATGTTCTGGAACAGTTTGTTCTTTAATAAACCTATTTATTTTCTCTAAACAGTCAGTACTCCACTTTCCTTTATGTTTAAGCTCTGCCTATAAATATAATTATAGCAACTAACCACTGTCAGAGACTGAGGACTGAAAAGCCAGTAATGTCAAAACTCTGTGACTTGCTAGTTTCTGTAGAGCTCCACACGTATATCAATTGACTTAGGAGTTTATGATAATGAGCATAAGAAGAGAGATGCTCTTACCTCCTTCCCACTCAGTATCTGAGCCTTCGTTTTGCCTTTGATTCAGCTTTCATCCTCATTGTTCAAGTCAACAGTGCAGACTGTTTTTGCTTTGTCTGACTAGTGTGGTTAACCCTTGTGTTTTGTTTTGTTTTGTTTTTTTGTTCACACATCCAAGCCCTTTTTGAAAGGGAAGAACAAAACAAAGTGGCTTTGTATTTTGTGACACCTGGTCAGGAGGAAAAGTGATGACAAATGACCGTGTTTACTGACAAAACTTTCATACTTTAAGTCCGAGGGTACTGCTGGACATACTGTCAAGAGCGGCTTCAAGTTTCAAAAGGCTCTTTTGACACTGATCATCAGCAAAGTGTTAGATGAAATGGAATGGCAGGCACTGATGCAGAGCGACAAAGCGGGGTTGCTCAAAGTGCAGGAACAAAACAAAACAAAAAAACCCCTCCGACTACTTCCAATCTTGTCCCTTTCAAGAGTTTCTTAGGTTGTGGCTCAGTGAAATTATTTGCGCTCAACTGTTCAGTGGTCTCGTAGGGGGAAACACGGATGGGTGCACCAAAGAATGGACCAAGACAGTTGAACAGAGACAACATTTTGAAATAAGGATATATTAACTGTCTTTCTGGTTAGATCAAGCTCCATCGAGTCTAACATTTTGTTCCCTGCTGCGACAAGCCAGATATTTGAGGGCATCACCACATCTGGTGGGTCACCCTCTTCCAAGCTCTGTCACCAGGGTTCTCAGTGTGACAGTCTAGAAGAGCTTCAGATGGTGAAACAAGTTGGCCAATGGTATGAGCGCAAATGAAAGATTTGTTCTACCAAATGCAGGTTAGAGCCTCATTTTGTACCTATTCTGTGGCAGTGAGGTGTTCTGCCTTCTCTACTATCACTGCATCTACGCAGTGACATCCAGCAGAATTTTCCCAAGTGGTGCAAATACAGATAACTTGCTGTAACATTTTCAAGAAATTCCACAGGTAAGATTACAGCTGCTCAGACATGACGATTTATGCAAGTTAAACTCAGAATGTTAATCAGAGTGCAGTTTGGCCACAGTTACTTGGATTTTGGTTGTTCCAGCCTGAGAGATGTAACCTCCTACTCTAAATGTTCAGTGCTTGTTCATTTTGTCAGTGGTAAAAATGAATCCAGCAAATAGTGAATGTTTAAACCAGGGTGGTAAGGCCTTGTCTGTCATGAAGCAAGTGATCAAGGGCTTCAATACTTCTGTGGAAGTTTTCGCTCGACTCAAAAGATGTTAACAATTATAGGGCAATTACAAACATCCCTATTTCTACAAAGTGCTTGAGTGAGCAGTGGGTGAAGTTCTAAACTTTCTTGGATGAGATAGATTATCTATTATATTGTTATCAGTATGGCTCTTGACTTGGTTTTGGAACTGGTTGCCCTGTTCATTACCAAAAGGAGACAGGGGAAATGTGTTGATCCTTCTGGTCCTCTTGGGAACTTTTGATGTCATTTGCTGTGATAGCTGTCTGGACTGGCTTGCTGAGATAAGTATTGGTGCAACCATGCTCTCGTGGTTTGGTTCCAGTCTAGGAATTTATTTGGTCAACGTCTTTCTAGGCTGCCTTTTTAACCCATTGATGGAAGGCAAGAAGTGGGTACAAGTGAAGCTCCCTGGGGAGCTTACCTTGTTCAGAACTCATGGTCAGACTGTGAGCCACTCAGAGATATGTTTGGATTTTACTGAGCAACTTGAACAGCTTCTGAACAAGTTTTCAGCTGCCTGTTTGTCAGAACAGCTCACAGCTGATTGGTTGATCAGCAGGGAGTTGGGCTGTAATCCACCCAGCCCCCTCAGCCAAAGAACTACACAGTAAAATTGCAAAAGGGAGAGCTTGCCCCCCCAAAAAAACTGGGTGGGGACAGAGGTCCCTGTCTTCCCCAGGCTCCTGCCCCTCCAGGAGTTTCCCAACTTGGATCTGGCAATTCTATGAACCCCATATCTCCTGCTGGTGGCCAGGAGGGACCTGACAATCCCATCCCTTTGATTAACTGTTTGGCCAATCAACACTGGCAACTACAAAGTAGGCTGCACTGGAAAGTATTTGAGCAACCCTATTCCTGTCTGGCTTACTGGATCCAGAAAGTGGTGCTGGGGGAATGTTCCTTGTACCTTGGCCCTTGTGCTGTGGAGTTCTGCAAAATTCCATCTTGTCTACTGTACTGTTTACCCTTTCCATGAAATGATATGAAATGGTTTGATGAGGTCATTCAGAGATTCCAAGTGTCAACAATATACTAATGGTACTCAACTCATTTTTGATCCTTTTCAGCAGAATCAGGTGAGGTAGTGGAATATCATTGTATTGAAGATTTGTCCACATTATACAGAGATGCTATTGGTCAATTATATGTCAATCAGAGACAAGTCAGCCTGTTTCAGATGGGGTTGTTCTTCCTCTGTCTCCCATCCAAGTAGTAACCAGGGCTGACCCTGCTTAGCTTCCAAGATCTGAAAAGACTGAGTGAGCTTGGGCCATCCAGTTAATGGCAAACCATCTATTGGCTAGTCTCATCTACTGCAGTGAATTCCACTGATTCTTTTTGTCAGTTCTGAACTTACTGCCACTTAACTTCATTGTGTGAGCTGAAAATCTAGTATAAGTTAGAAAAATACCCCCATACCATTAGAAGAAGAAGAAATTGGATTTATACCCCACCCTTCACCACCCAAAGGAATCTCAAGAGTGGCTTACAAACTCCTTTCTGTTCCCCTCCCCACAACAGGTAGGTAGGTGGGGCTGAGAGAGCTCTGACAGAAACTGCTCTTTTTCAAGAACAGCTGTGCCAGAACTATGCCTTGCCCAAGGTCATACAGCAGGTGCAAGGGGAGGAGGGGGGAATCAAACCTGATTCCCCCAGATTACAATCCACACACTTAACCACTACACCAAACTGGCTCTCATAAGTTTATAAACCTCAACTATATCCTTCTTTACTTAGCTTTCCCCATCCAATAAAGAATCTCAGATGATTTTCATCACCATCATATTAGAAAACAAAAGACAGAGGAATTTATACAAATTAAGGAGCAAATTAGGAAGCAAGAAGAGAAAATGAAACAAGATTCCTCAACTAAACATACAAGAGTGAAATTGATATTATTACAACATCAGCTGCTTATTAACACAGAAAATAGCCAAAAAAAATAATTATGCAAAACAAAACTACGTTGAAAATGCCAACAAACTGACTAGATGGTTAGCATGCAAGTTACTGGAAGAGAAAGAAAAAAGAAATATGAAAATTTTGAGAGATCATGAAAGAGAACAAACATGGCCAAAGAATTGAAAAGGGTTATTGAAGTTTTTTACAAGGTTATATCAAAAAAGAGATGCCACACAAGATAAAATTAAAGATTTTCTAAAAAAAATGCAATTAAAAAAAATTACTGAAAAACAAAGCAAAATTTCTTTTACCTTCATAGGTGAAAAAGACACCTTCAGGAAGCAACCATTTGTAAGAAATTTCATCATTTCTTAACAATTTTGTAAGGCTTGTATAGGCTCTTCTTTTTTCCCTAACTCTCCATAGGGTTTCTTTCAAAATTTTAACTTCTGTTCCTTGTACTTCAAATTTCTTCTCGTTAGCAGTTTCTAATATAGTATCTCTTGCAGTTCTCTTATGAAAAATTACATGTACTTCTCTAGGAACCTTATTTCTTCTTGCATATGCAAAGTTCATTCTGAATGCTACATCCATCCATCTCATAAAAAAAAATTATGCATCCTCTTCTCCAAGATAATCTGCCTAGCTATGAGCCATCTCAGATTTAATTTATTCATCTTTCTTCTCTGGTATGTTTTGAAACCTCAACACATGTGCTGCTTTCTCCATCTCTAATCTTGCAATGGTACCTTTCAAAAAGTCTTGTTTAATCTTCATGTCTTGCATTTGTTGGTTAACTTCCTCTGAACTAGTTTCTAGTTGTGTTATTGTCTGTGCCAGATTAGAAATTTGAGTTGTATTGTCAGTAATCTGTTTAAAAAAAAAAAAAAATCTTCTGTCTGTGTTGACATCTGTAAGGCCAAAGCAACCATTTTGAGTTGAAGAGGTTCAACTGCATTGCTTACAGCTGAAGGGATCATGTTGCTTACAGCTATGAGAACTGCATTGCTCACAGCTATAGGGACTGCAGACTCAGTTGCTTTATTGACAGCTGATGTGACTGCCTCATTTATCCAAGACTATAGGTCTTGTGCTGATACCTTGGCTAGTGTAGAGGCTACTGATTTTGTCATTGCTGGAGAATATTTAGACATTTCCCATTTAAAGCTGGCCCCCCACCCTTCCTTTTCACCAAAAGTACCAGAGTATCAATAAAACAATAGTGTTATGATAAACCTCCAACAGGTTTTTCCCCCTTTTCCAACACCTTACATATATACAGACAGTTTTGTTTGTTTATCTAACTGGACCTTGCAAAAGCACAGTTTGTGTTTAGACAAAATTTTACCCCCTCACTTCCTGTGAATGACTTACACCAAACTACAGCCACAATATCTGTTCTCACTCAGCAAGGACCTCTGTTATGTCTTAATTATGTTAAAATGCCTAGGTTCAATTCAGTTCCTTTATTTTAAAAAAGAATAGAGTTTAACAACTAGTAACAATTCAATTCAAATCCTTAAAAAGAGATGCAAGACAAAAAACGTTATAAGATTTCTAAAAGTTCAGTTCAGTTCTCTAAATAAGAATAGAGATACAAATCTGTGAGGTTTCTAAAGGTTCTATTTCCAGCCTTCAACAGCACAACAGATTCTTATTCCAGCAAGCACTTCTTCTTAAATTCAAACTCAAAATCACAGCAACCAGTATGATTCTCTTACCACCTTTTCTATCCCAACATCCATAATTAAAGGGAAATCACCAAATAGTTGCACCCAGGAGTAATTCTACAGATCCAAATAATCTTAACTTACCAAAAAACACAAAAGAAGAGTCCAAAAAAGAAAACAGAAAACAGCACTCATTCTATAATCTACAAATCCAGATATTTTGGCAAGCAAAAACAGATGTTTTAGAAAGAAAACCCAGGTTCCAAAAGAAGACACAATGCCATAAAAAAGACCATGTAATCCAAGTATGCACTTAAGGGAGAGAATTAAAAATAAGTCTTTCAGGATATAAAAAAGGCAAAAAGCCCATATGATCCATAAATCCACTTAAATCCACTTAAAGAGAGAGAATTAAAAAGTGAACATATCCCAAGAGACATATAACAGCCAAAAAATAAGAAGCGCTAGGAAAAAAGAGAGAAAAAAGCTGTTTGAGCTTTAAAGATGCAAATATCCACTTTAATACATTAATAATTGTAGGATAAAATGTCTAAGATGGATAAAACATTTTTCTTTCAAGATAATATCCACTAGTGTCACAGTCTTAGGCAGTATAACCTGTTGTAACCGCCTTTCCAGGTTAAGGTGATGCTTTAATAAAATCAATTCCATATTTAAAGCAGAAGAATTTTTAAAAGCACACGGAGAGGACCTAGGAGCACAAGAAGACGTGATGGAAGAAGAGACTCAGGAGCAAGGAGCAACTGGAGGACAAAAAGGAACTGTTATGAAAAAAAAAACTTTTATCACTGCAAATTGTGACAAGATTACAAGAAAAAAGAAAAAAAAGAAAAGAAAAAAGATGGATCCAAAGAAGAAGTAAAAAATGGATAGAAAGAAGTGAAAAATTGTTTCTATTAACATTAATAGCCTGAATGCTCCACAAAAAAAGAAGACAGATCTTTCAAAAATTAAGATGATGCAATTAGACATGTTTACAGGAAACCCACATAAAACATTCAGCTCAGAAATTTTTAGAAGTCAAAAAAATTGGGGAAAACCTTTGCTTCATCAGATAAATTAAAGAAGAAGAGAGGAGTAGTCACATATGTAAAAGACTATTTACACCCGGAATTGATCTTTGATTCAGAAGATGGAAGAGTCTTGATTGTCAAAATACAGAGACAAGCCAAAGCAACTCTAATAGTCAATATATATATATATATATATATACACACACACACAATACACACACACACACCTCAAACCAAAAACAGGAGAAATTCTACAAAACAATACATCAGAGATAGAAGGTCAGATTCAAAAAGAAGAAAAGTTGAAATCTGGAGGTTCAATGGAACATACAAGGATCAAGATTAAGAATCTTCAGCATCAATTTAATTGTTTGTTAATCAGGAAATAGCAAAGATTATGTACACAAAACAGAATTATTTTGAGAATGCAAATAAACCTACAAGATGGTTGGTGTATAAACTAAGAAAAGAAACAGAAAAGGAACACATAAAAGTATTGAGAACAGAAACAGGTGAGAAAACATATACAAAAAGAATTAAAGAAAATTATTGAAGATTTCTATAGAAATTTATGTCAACAAGAAAACATTAACCAAGACCATATTGGAGACTTATTAAAGAAATATAACAAAAAAAAAATTACAGAGGACCAAAGGAAGATTTTAAATGAACCCATTTCTTTTGCTGACATGGTAGAAGCAATTAAAAAACAGAAGACGACTCTGGCCCCAGATGGACTCCCAGCAGAATTTTACCAGACATTTAAAGATCAAATTGCCATGCCATTAAAATATAAGATCCAGAATATTATTGAACAAGGAAAAACCCCAGAATCTTGGAACCAAGCACTGATAACTTTAATTCATAAACAGGAAACAGATGAGAAAGAAATAAAAATTATAGATCAATCTCACTCTTGAATGTGGATTACAAGATCTATGCATCCATCTTGGCAAATAGATTGAAAAAAGCTCTGATTCAAACAATACATCAAGACCAATCAGGATTTCTACCTAAAAGATAGATGAGAAATAATGTTAGAGTCATTCTGGATGTATTAGAATATTTTGAAGCACTCCCTGAAAAGCAACTTTCATTGATATTTCTAGACACAGAGAAGGCCTTCGATAATCTTAATTGGTTGTTTATATTAGAACAATTACTACATTGGCAGTGTGGTGAAACTTTTTTTTGTAATGGTAAAAGCAATTTATACAAAACAATATGCTAAGGTTATGGTGAATGGGGATCTTTCACAGAACACTGACATTCAAAAGGGAACTAGGCAAGGATGCCCATTATCTCCTCTACTATTTATTTTTGCACTTGAAACTTTGAACAATATAGTAAGAGAAAATATCCAGATGAAAGGACTTAAAATAAAAGGAGAAGAATATAAATTGCAAGGCTTTGCAGATGACCTGATATTTATTCTAGAGGAACCACATTTATCTATTATTCACCTTCTAGATACTTTAAAGGAATATGGACAATTAGCTGGGCTGAAAATAAATTTCAATAAGACAAAAATGTTGACAAAGAACTGCACGAAAGAACAGACCCACCAATTGCAAGAAAACTCTGGTATTGAAGTACAGAAGAAAATAAAATATTTAGGGATAACTCTGACAAATGGATGCAGTTCATTGTTAAAGGACAACTATATAAAACTTTTGGAAGCCATTAAAAAAGATTTGGAAAAATGGAAAAACCTACAACTATCATTTATGGGAAGAATAGCTACTATAAAGATGAATGTACTACCGAGAATTCTCTTTTTATTTCAAACAACCCCAACTGGGTATAGTCAACAATATTTTAAAGATCTGCAAAAACTGATGCAGCAATGCATTTGGCAAGACAAAAGACCCAGAATTAGCACGAGAGTATTACAAAATACAAAAGAAAGAGGAGGCTTTTCAGTTCCAAACTGGTTTCTATATTATAAAGCAACAGCCCTGACTTGGGTGAAAGACTGGATTACTTCAGAAAACTCAAGATTGACAAAATTAGAAGGGCATGACTTGAAATTTGGTTGGCATGCTTTTGTATGGTATGAGAAAACTAAGGCCGAGGACAGACTGGCAATCTGCCCCATGAGAGCTCTGCCTGAGAAGCGGGGGAAGGGAGCCCGTTCAGATATCCGCAGCTGTCCCTCAGCTCCCTTCCGCACTTATGCGCTTTGAAGCTGGTTTCCTCTTGCTGTAGAAGGACACCGGGAGAAACCGGTGTCCAGGGACCGTCTTCTGCATGCCTCCAGCTTCTAGGCAGTGTGGACCAGAAGAAGTGAGAGGCAGCCAGAGGCAGCAGTGTGAATGTGCTGGCACGGATATTTGTGCATGAGCGCATTTGCGTACGTATCGACAGCTGTCCCTGCCTCCTATCCTATGGCGTACCATTCATGCACACGTACGCCGCCAGCAAAACACTGCTGCGCAAGCCGCAGAGCAGGCTCGCGGCAGTTTGAATGCTCCGTAACAGCATCCTTGCGTAATACACGGGCCAGTGTGAATGGCCAGCCCCGTGGAATTCCCCCCCCTGCAGCTTTTACCTCTGGATTCCTCCCACTGCAGATTGCCAGTCTGTCCTCAGCCTAACATTCACAAATACTTTAAACAACATATTTTGAGAGCATCCTTATTGAAGATATGGGAAGGAGTCAGAAATATCACCAACACAAAAATACAAAAATGGGTCTCACCTCTGGAGGCCTTCATAAATCCTAATTTATTCATCAAGGAACAACTGTGGAGATATGAAGATCTTCTAAATAAGAAAAAAAACTTCTTAAAACTACCAGACACTCTCCAAGGTCAAGGTCTTGACTTGAACTGGTGGGAAAGACTACATTTAGAATCTAGATATGTAAAAGATAAACAAACTGGTTTTTATGATAACTCTACTGAAATAGATTAAATATTTATGGGAAAGGAGCTAAACGTTATAAAATTGTTTTATACTCTGTTATTAGAGAATTGCAAGATGAAATAGTAGAAACTTTAATGATTAGATGGGCACAAAATATAGGACACAATATCCAGTTAGACCAGTGGAACAAGGTATGGAAAACAAATATAAAATTTACAAAAGCAATCTCTTTCAAATAAAATATTTATTAAAAAGTTTTATAGATGGTATACGACACCTGAAATGTTAGTGAAATGGTACCCAAAATATTTCAAATATATGTTGGAAGTGTAAACAGAAAACTGGCTCTTTTTTCCTATGTCGTGGACATGTAATATAACTAAGAAATATTGGATATGGATCCATGAAATATTGCAAGAAATGATGCATACAACTATATCATTTATATCAGAATTGTTTTTATTATTATTCCAGAGACGTAAAAAACCAGATTCATATATGATTGTACATGTTGTAGCCATGGCTAGGATTTTATATGCAAAGTACTGGGAAAAGGAAGAAGTCCCATGCTGAAGGCATGGCACTAGCTGCTTTGTCATTGACCAATAATTTTTTTAAAAAAGAAAGAAAACTGTAAAAACCAGGATTTTTACCTTATTATAAATGTAGTGACTACTGCAAGAATAGTATATGCCAAATATTGGAGAAAAAATGAAGTGCCCTCAAAAGAAGAAATTATAAATAAACTATTTGAAACTGCAGAGATGGATAAATTAACTTTAATGTTGAGAGGACAAGAAGAAGGAAGCTTTAAAAATATGTAGTCGAGATTTGACAAATGGTTGGAAGAGTACAATAAATAAAATATATGGGCATACAACTGAATTAGAAGAAAATACAAACTATATTTTAAACTGTAATGCAAAACACATACATTAAAAGATATGGTGGATAAAATGGAATATACAAATAGACAATGTATGAGGTAACATATTAGACTAAATAATGATGTAAAATAAATGGAACCCCCAAATTCGTTTGTATTTATGTTTGTTTGCTTTTGTCTTCTATAAAACTTTGTTGATGTTGCTAATAGAGAATATTTTTTAATCTTTTGATCAACATAGTTATCTTTTTCTAAGCCACATTCAGCTCTATTATATTTTTCTCAAGACACAGTGCATTGTAAATGTCTAAAATGTGTCTGAATTAGGTGTTACCCAAATAGACAGTCTCCTAATTTAGCCAGGGGAATGAGCTTTAAGGAGACAGAGCGAGAAGGGGTAACCGGGATTCTCTACCAATACTTACAGAAGTTCAATACTTACAGAATACACCAATACTTACTGAAGTTAAGCCAGGAAGAAGTTCAACTGGAAATGATTTTATTAAAAGAGAATAAAAGGATAAAACATGGATACAAATACACTGAAACACACACAGAAGGCTAGCTAAGGGGAAATTAGGGAGGAAAGAGGGAAAACAATTTTGGGGAAGGCTATAATTACCACTCTTGAAGGAGAGGTCCATGGAGGCAGCAGCAAAACAACCAGCATTTCATGGAGAGAAGAAGAGATGACCCAACGGATTGAGGTTGTGAGTATGGATTCAAACACAAACATTGCACTGGTGGTTAGGCACTCTTCATATAGGGCAAAATTTTCCCTGGGGCAAGCTGACATATTTGCCTGAAAAACAATAACTTGATCAGTTTTTCTGAGGTGGACAATAATTTGGGAGAGGCTTGATGGGTTTTCTTGAGGGGGACTATAGGTTTAAATGGGGCTTGATGACCCTGCTTCCATTAGCTAGCTTCGCAACCCATGAATGAGATGGAAGTGCCTGTTCACACTTCCCTTCTGGGTTCTTTTCACTCCGGAAGAGTTCAGATGTCAGACAAAATGGAGTGGAAGTGCTACCATCCCTTACTACTGGACTTTCCCCGGTGCCTGATTACACTGGTTCTAATGTGGAGCGTGATGGGCTGCCAACAACTGGGTCACGGAAGACAGATGCCATCTGACTGAGCCCTTTAAATTCGCACAGGTAATGCTAATATGTCACGATAAACTGCTCATGTGACCCCAGCCTATGTCTCTGCTTGGTTCTTTGGCTAGAGTTCCCAGCCTTGAAAGTTTAAAACCTACCTTATCCACTTCCTTCCTGCCAATAATGCATAGCTCCTCTTTACCTTTGCTACAATCCTTTCCTCATGACTTCTTTCTGTGATTCTTATCTCCAGCATTCATATTGCCTCAGTTACCCGTTTTTCACCGAATTCCTTTAGTTGCTCTGTCTTCTGGCTCTCTCCTTTTCCTTCTTTCTTCCTTCCCTCTCACATTTTTTCAGTTCCTGCACCATCTGCCACTTTACCTCCAGCTCTTTCTTCCCTTAACCTTCTCTCCATAGCTGCCATTTGGATAACCTAGGCTATAGTCCAAACTGGCTGCTGAGATATTGGCCAAGGACATACTGGAGTTCTGCTGCGCCTCCACGGCGCGGCAGAACAAGGCGGGGAGAATTGCCCCCGCCGTGCGGCATTCGCACACCGCTGCAAGGAAGCCGCCCACAGCGTCCAAACTGTGGGCGGCTTCCGGCAGCAGCGTCCGAACGCCACGCGGCTCCCCCGCCCGGCGTGCGTTCACACCCGTTGGAAATGGGTGGAACGCGCCGCAGCACCAGATGCGTTGTGTCCGGGCCGCCTCCTCCGGGCAGATGCGGCAGTCTGAACAGCCACTCTGCCTCCACTTTTAAAGTGGAGGCAGAGCAGCCCAGACTGCCAGTCTGTCCTCAGCCATTGTGAGATAATCTCATGAGACTAAAGATGGGTAGTTATGTTCGTCTGTCTGTAACAGTAGAAAAGAGCAAGAGTCCAATAGCACCTTGAAGACTAACAAAATTTGTGTCCAGGTATGAGTTGCCATATCTAAAGAAGTGAGCAGTGACTCATGAAAGCTCATACCCTGCCACAAATTTTGTTAGTCTTTAAGGTGCTTCTGGACTCTTGCTCTTTTTATGATAACTCAGTCATTTAATGTTGTTTTGTTTTGTTTTATTCCTTCCATTTTTAAAATTAAGATTTTTGCTGCAAATCGGGGGTTTCTCCCCAGATTTACAGAAACATCTCTCCCTTCTATACTTGGCCCCATTTTGCAGATTTTTTAAAAATCTGCACTTTGGGACCAGACCCAGAATTATATATATATAGGTGTTACTGAACATAGGGTAATTTTTTTCCTACTCAAGTTTACAGTCTTTTGTATCTCTACATAAGTTGTTAACATGCAAAATGAGAACTTTTCTCTTTCCAGTAGGGAAATAGTTTAATTTTATAGTTTAGAAATGTAGACTATGCAAGAGTGATAGACCATTATTTTATTTTATTTTTTTTTTAAAAGCATTGGCAACTAATGTTAGGAAGAGCCAGCCTTTCCCAATAAAAATGTGGGGGGAAATCAATTAAATTTTCATGACCTTCTGAAGAGGGCAGGTTGTTGGTCACTGCATGCGGCAAACAGATTTCTAAATATTATTTAGCAGTATTTCATCAGATTTATGCTTCCATTATCCTTACTCTGACATCTCACAATTTTTTTTTAAAGCATTTATTTTAGAAGGAAAGGAAATTATAGCACACAAGGACTCAGGATTCAGAATATTCAAATTCAAAGCTCACTGACTTGGAGTAATCATCTAAGTGCTCCATCTTGTGGCCAAATAAATCATTCTCAGCATTTCAGAAAGATTGTCACCGCATCAAGAAGATGGAACAAATAAACTGATAGTTTCACCATTGCTCCCTCTAAGCTGAGTTAGTGTGAGCTAGCTCACAGTTTTTTAGCCTCTGGCTCACACATATTTGTCTTAGCTCAGGATGGATGGCTCCAGAGCAAACTAATTTATGCAGTAGCCAAATATCTCATTCACAGCTTTAATGCCAGTAGCTCACAAGGTAGGATTTTTGCTCTCAGGACTCTACAGCTTAGAGAGAGTATTGATGACACTAGGTGTAACGGGGCGGAGGACAGACTGGCAGAATGAAGCATCAGGGAAGCAGGGCAAAAAGACCTGAGCCAAGTTGTCATGGGGCTTTCTGGTCGCACTGCGTGGACTGATGCGGGACCATACCGGGAAGGAGGTGGAATGGAGCGTTTGCACTGCGGGGTGGCCCCTAGCGGCACTGCCCCAGTTGTGCACAACTTTGGTCCATTTCGCTGAACTGCACATAGATGCATGGACACATAGGTGCAGCAGCAATTGGAGCAGTATCCCATGGCTGGGAGCTTTAACTCCACAAGCTGGAAGCATCCCCATGGGCAGTTGTGCGCTCAAGCGCACAGCACGCATGGGCGGTTATGCCAGATCAGCCGTTTCACATTACCGGTGCTGCTTGATTGTGGCTTGTTTGTGTCCACACTTCCAGGAAGCGGGATCAACGCACACCCAAATGGCTTGCCACAGCTTTCACCTGGTACTTTTTAAAAGCGGGATCAAAACGCTTCAGGATGAGGTGAGTACGGCACGGGAACGCCAGACAGCTGTGGCTGTGTGAATCGACCCACTTAATCCACTTGAGCAATGTGCCTATATTGGGCCAAACTGCCAGTCTGAACTCAGCCAGGGTTTGAACTAACTAGGCGAATGTGAATAGTTCTTCCTACTGAGTATCTCTGGATGGCATTCCTAAGAAGAAGCAGCAACCTTGGTTCAGCTGACTTTAGCTGCAGTCTGACTGGTGATTTTTGGAGGGCAGTGCGATAGCAGTAATCTCTTGGAGCCCTGGTCCTTATCATCTGCCTTTGCTTGCCAGGCTCATGGTCTGTCTTATCCAGCAGCACACATAACTGCATCAATGGTTGCAATCAAGTTGCTTCTGGGTGACCCCAAAAGAATCCAGATGGGCCCTTTGAGACGCAAGCAGAGGAACTATCAAATAGGAAGCATCTGTGGTTACACCTAAAAATGGGAGGTGTGATCTACAAAGGCCCTGGGTCAAAGACAGGAGTGTAGCCAGAAAATTTTGGGTGGTGGGGCATTGGGAAATCCGGGGGTGGGGGAATGGGGGCAGGGGAGAGAGAGGGAGAGTTTGTACCCCTTTCTCCAGAGAGAGGGGGTGGGGGAGCAGAAAGAGAGAGACAGAGAGCTGGGATTGCTGCTTGGTTGCCCATTGCAATTACCTGGGATATTTTGCTGCTGAGCACATACCCACACCCAGTGTGTATATTTAACATCCCCTGTTAAAATACAGAGATCTGAACATATAACTAGTACCCATGGGCCCAAACACAGGTACAGATCCATGCACAGTGTCCTCTTAATAGTATCTATACACGCAGTTCATTTGCACTGCTCTGCATATGTGTGATGACATTCTGTCTGTATCATGGCTCTTCCCTGCCCATGCTAAATTTGGGGATACCAATGACTGAAAGTTTTTTCCTTTCAACTGACAGCAAGAAAGGGGACACAAATTGAATGTATAATGTATGAAGTAAATGTTGAAAGATCTTCTGTTACCAATGTACAACAGTATTCACTGCCTCAGCTCTGCCCCAACTTGCTTGGAAAACCACAAACAAAATATGCCTTTCATAGTTCAAACCAAGGCTGACCTCGTCGGGTGTCTGCTGCTGGTAAAGTGCTCGCCCTCATTGCCCAGTCTGTACCCCCCCAACCTTGACACCCCACAACTATGGCAAACAGAACGTGCTTTGGTGGGGGTGGGCATGTGAGCTGAAACAGGTGGACAGACCTTGACAGAGAATCAGAATAGTCAACCCACTGAGCAACCCTTCCCAGGGGCGTAGCCAGGAAATAAAAAAATACTGCTCTCCAGCTGGACTTGTGGGGCACAGCTCTTAATTTAGGGGGCATGGCCTCATTCTGCTCCACCGTAGCTATGGGCCTGGTCAAAGATTACATCAGCTATAAACTCACTAGGTGATCTTTGGCAAAACACTTGTGGACCATGTAGTTGAACAGTAGGATGCCAAGAACTCAGCACTAGAGGTTTGCTCTGGTCTTTTGAATACCAACCAATCTACAAAGAACAAAATGCTACAGAAGCATGGATTAGATCTCTGAGTCTTGGAAGATCTGCTTATAAAAGATGGCAAGGTGTATCTCCATGTTATTTCAGTTTTCTCTTATTTATTTATCGACTTCATTTATAGAAGAAGAAGAGGAGATTGGATTTATACCCCGCCCTTCACCACCCAAAGGAGTCTCAGAGCGGCTTACAAACTCCTTTCCCTTCCCCTCCCCACAACAGACACCCTGTGAGGTAGGTGGGGCTGAGAGAGCTCTTATAGAAACTGCTCTTTTTCAAGAACAGCTGTGCCAGAACTATGGCTTGCCCAAGGTCATACAGCAGGTGCAAGTGGAAAAGCAGGGAATCAAACCTGGTTCTCCCAGATTAGAGTCCGCACACGTAACCACTACACCAAACTGGCTCTCCACCTTTTCTCCATTTATACTTTCACCTTTTCTTACATTGTCCTCTCCTCCATTTTATCCTCATAACAACCCTGTGAGGTACATTAGGCTGAGAGTGTATGGCCCAAAGCCCCTTGGTAAGCTTCCATCACAGAGTGAAGTTTCAAACCTAGGTCTCCTAGATTCTAGTCAAACACTCTAAACACATGTACATCTTGACAAGGAAACACCTTTAAAAGGTGTGGAGAATTTCCTTCTTGTGCAGTGTTCTTTCTGCCTCAGTTTTCCATTAGTAATATTAGAATAATAATGCAGGCTGAATTTTTAGAATATCTTAAGAACATAAAAACATAAGAGAAGCCAATGTTGCATCAGGCCAGTGGCCCATCCAGTTGAACACTCTCTCACACAGTACCCAAAAACACCAGGTGCCCTCAGAAGGTCAAGCAGTGGGGGCAGGAAGCGCTCCCACTGTTGCCCCCCCCCAAAGCACCAAGAATACAGAGCATCACTTGCCCCAGACTGAGAGTTACTTATTCTTGTTGGGTTACAGTGGCTTCTCATAGCATAGGTAGTGGTTTTCTGGTAACAGCTGAAATATGCTTTCTATTTATAAGAAACTTAGATTACAGAGCTTCAAATGGAGAACATCTCACAGCCTGTGGTCACACTGGGGGTTTGGCGTGATCTGGCTGTGCCTCTATTTGTGGTGGTTTAAATAGATGCAGGAAGTATTGATCAGACATCCCACCCTGAACTGGCTTAACTGCGGACTGTTGCAGCATTCTTTTTTTTTTAAATGTTTCACCCATGTGCATAAGAATGTATCTGATGCTCCGGCTACTTTTTGACAGCTCCACAGTCTCTCTACCAAGTACTCCATCCCCTCTCAGCTTCCTTCCCTTGGGCTGTGTTATTGTTGATAGTGGTCAATATCTATACGTTCCACTTAACAAGATATTTTACCACAGTGATTTGGCAAATTACCATCATTAATGTAAACTGCACTTGATCACAGTTCTGTCAAGAGTTTTAATGCATTTACAAGTAGTAATAAGGATATTATACTTTTTGCTGTAGGCAGAACAATTAAAAAAATATGATCCTCCAAGAAATTTTAGGGACATAAGAATTAGTCATGCTAGTAATCACCTAGCTCTTGATGTAGAATGTAACCAGCCCTGTTGTGAGAAGTTAAGTCTCTTTGGAGTGTTAAAACCTATGGGAAGGCTTGCACAGCTTGCCTCATGACTGATGTTTTCACCAATCCTTAACTGTTTCTGGTCACTCATGTTCCATTTCTGGATGAAGATCTGGGAATCGAAATGAGATATTATTCCGGAGATTCTTGTCGGACTTATACCAATATATTTACAATAGTGTACTCTGTATAGGTTTATAATTTGTAGTAGTGGTGTTAGTTTGTATAAGGTTTATGTATAAAAAATTGTAGCAGCACGTACACAGCTTTCTCATTCCTTTTTTTCCTTCATATTTGTGGTTGTGATTCTCTAATGTGTAAGTAATCAGCTACTGAGAACTCTTTCTGAATTAAATTATAAACATTTCCATGGTAGGGGCAGCTTGGATAACAAAGGTCACATAATGTAACTCTCTCTCCAAGGTGTGGATGTCCTCTTGAATCTATGGTTGTACTTACTGGGACAGAAGCATGATACTGAGTACAGTAAAGAAATCTCCCAAGAAGTATATTGCAAAAAAGGTAAACTTACATTTATTCAAGTACATCCAGTTCACATTCAAGTTACAGTCAATGAGAGAGAGAAGCCGAATCTAAAAGGTACCTTCCTGATCATGTGTATGGGAGTATGAGGGCATTGTATCTGCAGGAGAAACCAGAAGAGACATGGCCATGGAAGGCCATGTAAAGAAAATGAGAGGACAAAGGGATGGAGAGAGGACAGGTCAGAAGGCAGCTTCCAAAGGGAGGGACCCCATTCAAGGAGATAATATCTATACACACTTGGAGTGATGTAGCATCCCCCCCCCCCAAAGTCCAGGCATGCTGAGTCGCTCACTCCAACAGGCTAGAAACAGTTTTCAAAGGGTTGAATGCAGACTAAATTGGCAGTTTGCACCAATTCCTCTTTCCCTCCTCATGTCATTCTTTAATGGAGGCCTGCAGAGAAGGTGATAGGGCAGCTGATGTACTCCACTATGCCTGCTGCTAATGTCATCACTGGGTGCAACAGAGTATATAATTTCCCCTGGTACCTTCTCGACACTCCCTCTTGCTGCCTGGTGTGTTGGCCTCACTGCAAAAAAGCTGGCAGGGAAGGTGGCAGGTGGGACTTCAGAGAAGGTGGCAGGGCAGATGGGACAGTCATGCCTTCTCTGCAGTCCCACCTGCGGCATTCCCTGCTAGCCTCTTTACAAAGAGACTAGCCAGAAAGAGTTGCCGGTACATGCTGGCACAAAAAAGCACTGCCTTCTATTTCTCTGCTTTAGCCTCGCAGTCTTGTTGGCTGTAGTTGGCAATGGACTCTAGGCATAGTTGCCTGTAAAAAGCTGTTGCTGTCTAGCTATACTTGTAAACTCATCTTTTAGTATCCAGTAAAGTTAATTGAGACCTCGTGTTGTCTTGGTGTGAAGCCAGTACTCTACAGTCTCTGTAGACTCAAGGTGGCTGACAAAGCAAACACATTAAAACAGACCATCTAGAAGATAAATACAACCCACAAGATAAAAGTACCCCCAGATCCTTCACTACAGTTTACCCATCACTGAATGTGTTCTGAAATAAAAGCCTCTTAGGCTGCGAACAGACTGGCAGCTTGGAGTGATATGGTGCCGCCTCTAATTGTAGTGCTTTGAAGTATGGCAGGGCATACCAACCAGACAGCACCCACTGCTGCGGGTCACCTGCACGACCATCCCGCATCCACAATACAGTGTGCTGCCTGGTCATTTTTTTAAAAAATGCAGACGGGTGTGTGTGCATATGCACATATAGGCAGACATTGTAAAAAAACACCCCAGTGGCGGAAAGGGATAAGAACATAAGAGAGGCTAATGTTGGATCAGGCCAGTGGCCCATCCAGTCCAACACTCTGTCACACAGAGGCCAAAAACACCAGGTGCCCTCAGAAGGTCCAGCAGTGGGGGCAGGACACTAGAGGCCCTCCCGCTGTTGCCCCCCCATCAAGCACCAAGAATACAAAGCGTCACTTGCCCCAGACTGAGAGTTCCTATCTATACTTTGTGGCTAATAGCTACCTCTGCTCCATATATTTATCTAATTACCACTTAAAGCTGTCCATGCTTGTAGCCGCCACCACCTTCTGTGGCAGTGAATTCCACATGTTAATCACTCTTTGGGTGAAGAAGTACTTCCTTTTATCTGTTCTAACCTGACTGCTCAGCAATTTCATGGAGTGCCCATGAGTTCTTGTATTGTGAGAAAGGGAGAAAAGGACTTCTTTCTCTACCTGCTCTATCCCATGCATAATCTTGTAAACCTCGATCATGTCACCCCTCAGCTATCATTTCTCCAAGCTAAAGAGCCCCAAGTGCTTCAAACTTTCTTCATAGGGAAAGTGTTCCAACCCTTTTATCCTTCTAGTTGCCCTTTTCTGCACTTTTCCTAATGCTATAATATCTTTTTTGAGGTGTGGCAGCCAGAACTGTACACAGTACTCCAAATGAGGTCGCACCATCAATTTATACAGGGGCTTTATGATACTGGCTGATTTGTTTTCAATTCCCTTCCTAATAATCCCCAGCATAGTGTTGGCCATTTTCATTGCAGTCGCACACTGTCTCAATATTTTCATTGAGTTATCTGCTACGACTCCAAGATCTCTCTCTTGGTCAGTCTCCACCAGTTCGGACCCCATCAACGAGTATTTATAGTTAGGATTTTTGGCTCCAATGTGCATCACTTTGCACTTGGCCACATTAAACCCCATTTGCCACATTGATGCCCACTCACCCATCCTTGACAGATCCCTTTGGAGTGCTTCACAATCCTTCCTGGTTCTCACCACCCTGAACAACTTTGTGTCATCTGCAAATTTAGCCACTTCACTGCTTACTCCCAACTCCAAATAATTAATAAACAAGTTAAAAAGCATTGGACCGAGTACTGATCCCTGCAGCACCCCACTGCTTACCTCCCTCCACTGAGAAAATTGCCCATTTATACTCACTCTCTGTTTCCTTTTAATTAGCCAGTTTTTGATCCACAAGGGGAATGTTCAGGATAGTCTATGGTGAAAACAGAATTATATATAACCAGAGGACAAGGAATAAGGCCTGTTGTGGAAATAAATACAACGGCCTCTAGAAAGAGGCTCTGGGAGAGTGCCAAGGCCTTGGGCACTCACCGTCAATTTGCTGTGGCAACCTCAGCAGGGTATAATGACACAGAGTCTACCATTTTCTCCAGGGGAACTGATCTCTGCTACCTGAAGAGCAGTTGTAATTCTGATTGATCTCCAGCCCACACCTGGAGATTGGCAGCAGTGGTTCCCCAAGAGGGAATAGCTGGTTTGAAGGGCAGATTCTAAGGCATTGTACCTGTCTGAGGCCCCAGCTCTCCTCAAACCTCACCCTCTCCAGGCTCACCCCTCAAATCTCCAGGAATTCCCCACCTGGATTTGGCAATCCTATCTCCTTCCCAGCCAAGCATCAACCTACCTTTATTTTCCCCTCACCATTCGGCTTTCCATCTTCCCCCCACCTGCAGCCTCTACCGTGCTCTGAAGCCCTGACTGCCGCGTGACATGGGCTGTCATGGGGGGGGGGCATCTTAACAGGGTATAAGGACACAGAGTCCACCATTTTATCCAGGGGAATGATCAATGCCATCTTGAGAGCAGTTGTAATTCTGAGTGATCTCCAACCCTCACTTGGAGATTGGCAAGAGTGGTTCCCCAAGAGGGAATAGCTGGTTTGGAGGGCATTGAAACCCTGACTGCCACGTCATGCTCTTTTTCTGTACTTTTTGGCCTTGGGGCACCTGGGAACTGTGGGTCAGCAGATGAGGAAGCCCCATTCAACCCAGTGAGTGATACACCTGCAGGCCCCTCTCTGGAACTACAACTCAATTGAACCTTATGGGGGAACATTTTACCATAGACAGCAGCCATCTTACAAACACAGGTAACTGCCATTTTGTTACACCTACCAACAGCCACTGAGGGAACAGTCTCACACAAGAGGGAAGCAGGAGAAGCGACTTCATCAAGAGAGAAAGCCATCTGCCAGAAATTCTAACAGGGCACAGTGGCTGAAGTACTGGGCAGGGAAGAGGAGCAGACCCAGCACCCAGCTAATGGCATTTGAGTACTCACAGCCAGTGGATAGGGACAAATTCTGAGTGACACATCAGGGAGCAAACTGATTTTGGAGTGTGTGGAATGTTCAGGAGAGTCCATGGTGAAAACAGAATTATATATAACCCGAGGATTACCATCAATTTGACCTGGGTCGAGAAACAACTAGGTAACTGGTGCAATTGATAAAAAAACAAGTTCCAAGAACCTGAGTCCATACGTGAGCCTTGTTGCTATATTTGTATTAGCTGCAGCTTCTGAGATGTCTTCTTTAAAAGATTAACTTGCGAGCCTTTTTACACACCAAAAAGTAAGAAAACATGTGCAGGTCCATCCCCGCTGCTCAGTAAGAAGAAAGCCTCCTTTTCAGTGACTACATAGACAGTGTGACGATGGGCCAATAAGGGAAACAATAATATCTTCCTTTATTTTCCTCCATTGTACATAGGGTTGCCAACTCCAGGTTGGGAAATTCCAGGAGATTTTTGGGGTGAAGCCTGGAGAGGGCAGGGTTTGGGGACATGAGGGAACACAGAGGTGTATAATGCCACATAGCCATCATGGTGCAGTGGTTAAAAGCAGCAAACTCTGATCTAGAGAAGTGGGTTTGATTCCTCCATATGAAGCCTTCTGGGTGACCTTGGGGCAGTCACAGTTCTCTCAGAATTTTCTCAACCCCACCTACTTCACAAGGTGCCTGTTGTTGGGAGGGAAAGAGAATGTGATTATAAGCTGCTTTGAGACTCCTGAAGGTAGAGAAAAAACAGGGTATAAAAGCCTACTCTTCTTTTTCATAGGATCCCCCCCCAAAAAAACAGCCATTTTCCCCAGGGGAACTGATTTCTGTTGTTGGGAGATGAGTTGAGTTCCAAGATCCCCCTTAGCGCTTGACAACTCTAATTGTAATTAATCTAACTCTAATTGCACTGACCACCGATAAAGAAACAGAGCAGAACTTCCTTCCTCAGCAATGATAGCACTCCTTTTTTCCCAGTTGGCCATGCCGGCATAAATGTCTTGGCTTGAGAACAAATTGGTGGGCCCTTTGCAAATACCAGTAGAACATGTTATTAACTACCATTACACAAATGACTCTACTTGTATTTAGTCTGGCCACAATTTCACATTGACCTATCCAATTTTTGTCCTTGGGTCTCACACCAAACATGTGTGTCCACATGCACCCTTGCTCAGAAAATCTCATTTGATAAGATGACAGGATGGGCGTAAGGGTGGCTGTTCCCTAGGACAGACAGCAGTACCATGGAAGGAACACTGGAAGCTGCTTGATAGGCTCTTGGTTCTTCTAGTCCAAAACTATGTTCTGACAGTCAGCTACTCAGCTACCCCAATAGACAGCAATTTCAAGCCTTGCTTCCTGAGACCCTTTATTAGAGAGACCAAGGATTCAATTTTAAGAAAACGAAATAAAGCTTCAGTTTAGTCAGAGAGAGAGAGAGAGAGAGAGAGAGAGGACAAGGACGCTGGGATCTTCTATATGCAAAGCATGTGTGCTCCCACCACAGAAGCAGCAGGCTTTACGATTCACACAGATAGACGGAAACTAACAAGGCCACTGTATTTGCAGGGAAAGCAACTGCATGTAATTCAAGTGGAAATGGAGAGCCATCAGACAGGTAGTAAAAGATAAAGCATTGCGGCTAGTAAAACACACAAACAGCTTGTATGTGACATCCAATTTAAATTTAAATACCGCAGGTTGTGACAAACAACGGCAGGCACAGGCAATAAGAGAAGGGAATACAGAGGGAGGAAAGGCAGTGGTCCTGCACTGAGGGGTCATTCTGCTTTTTTGTTCTTTTTTTGAAGACCCCAAATTATGATGATAGAGAAACAATGTAGTTACACTTCAGAAATCTCATCACAAAGCAAAGACGTTTCTATAGGCCAGTCATAAAATGCACAATAATAATAGAGAAACAGCTTCAAGGTATGATGACAGATGCCATAATGTGGGGAAGAAAACCTCCCAGTTTGTTCTGGAATGTAGGAACTCTGGGCATAAGGATTTTTTAAAAAGCTAGTGAGAAGGATTTTTTTAAAAAAGAGATGGTTTTCTCTGCCCACAAGGGAAACATGATGAAATGTTATGCGCAAACCACTATAGCAAAACAGAAAGTACTAGCAGAGAAGAGGGAAATGCAAAAGTGTTTATCTTCTCTAATATATATATATATATATATATAAGAAGCCACTGGCAAAGGGGTTTACATACAGCTAAATCATCAACTTGGAGAGGGGAAAAAACCCTTGAACATTTTGTAAATATATGGTACAATGCTAATCAGCATTGGATCTTTCACCATCTCGTTCATTATCTCTTTGCCTGTCTGCAGCAGACTCAAGCCATGGATATGGCCCCAGGTTGACCTCATATTACAGTAATACAGAGCTGATTTCAACACGTGGAATTACTGGGAAAAAGCAAGGACATGGTATGGACTAAGGGAAAGGTAGGAAGTAATTTTAAACATGAATTGCAGACTACATTTCTTAGAATGAAAGAAGCTGGGATACCATTCAGGACGGGCAAGGGAACTTAACTCCTCCTGTCCCCATACATTTCACATCCTCAGGAGTAATTTATACCATCTTCTAGATCACTGGCTCTACATCCATGTTTCCCGAACTTTCAAGATCCCAAATATCCTATTTTGGAGGCAGATTTCACTTGTACACCCAAAAAAGCTTTAAATTTGGGATATGGAACAGGTAGAATCAAACCTCCAGAGCCTAACAGGAAGAAAAATGGTTGAAAAGAAGTAAGTCTATTATGCACAGGTGTTTTCCCTCGCTTTTACTGTACATGTCTGCCAGGTTTTCTTTGTCATTCTGCATTGATCTCCCCCCCCCCCCCCCCCCTTCAGCACTCAGTTTACTTTTGGGTTGCTGTTTTCTTGGATTTTCTGAAAATGCTTTTGTGCCGGTTTTCCCCTTGTTTCACTTCCAAGTTGAAGGTAATTCAGAACCCAGAATTTTATTGTGTATATAGCCAAAGGCCATCACAATACAGAATTAGGGTAATAGGTAATTCAGAAACATATAGATTCCCTCAGATTTCCCCCTCGCCATTTTGCCACCCCTCAAAAGTCACTCCTCCACCCACAGTGAAGTTATTCTGCTCACTCTGCATCTTCTACCATTGTCCCCACTTCATTGGTGTACCAGCTCCATTTCCCCTCATTTTAATGTTGTAATTTTTTTGACAAGTGGTATGAGTCTAGTGATATGAGACTATCACTAGTCTCAGACTGCTGAATTTTTTTAAAAAATTAAAATGACGGGAAAGCTTAAAAGGAGCTGTGCAAGGTTGAGTTCCCTGCTGGTATTAACTTGAAAGGGGGATTGGAGGCAAATGGCAGTTTCCCTGGTACCAAAAAAAGAAAGAATTTCAGTGCTGCATGCAACCAAAATAAAGGGGGGGGTCAGTGTGGAATGAAATTGACATGAGATGTAAAGAGAGAGAGAGAGAGACTGGGAAGGGAAGACTAAAGCTTTGAAAACATTTTCCCCTTTAATGTTTTAGGGAACAAAGTGGGGGGGGGCATTTTGGCAGTCTCTGGAAGCCTAATAGTAAAATGGCAGCTGAGCCACATGGACCTTCTGCAAACTACCGAACTTAAGAATCTCTTGGGATCGATCCATTTGGAGGACAAAGTGCAATCTGCACAGGACAAGCTCAAAAAAACCCTGCCAAGATCACGACCAGTGTGCAGGATCAAATTAGAGAATCACAAAGAGAAAATCACACAGATTTGCAAGGGAGGGCAGGTGATTAGCATTACTATGCAGCTGCATAGTAGTAACACCTCTCTTTTCAATTTAGTGGCACAGAACTAAAAAAGCTCTCCAGGGCTTCTGCCAGAGGACTCCTCCTTTGTACAAATTGCAGACCTGTGCAAAGCATGATGGAGTTGCAGCTGACTTTGGACAGGTGCACACACACACATGCACACACGCACACGTTGCCAGCTATTACAACTTGCAATGCCAGGGTCAGTGGGTTCTACCATGTATTCTGTACACTTAACATGTTCCCCCGTATTATGAGATAGACTCTTCCACTTTTCACAGTGGCCAATAACACAGCAGAGAATCCCCTAGTTCTTGGCAATATAGAAAAGGAGGCTTCACAGCTGCTAGTCAGTTTCAAAAAAAAAAGTCTTGTCAGTTTCAACATCATTTTTCCTCCTTTGCCTGTGTTCCTTTCTGTTCCCTTTCATTCAGTGAACAAATGCTAAAATGCATGCACAAAACCTGAACCATGAGGATTTAAATAGAAGGTGCTTGCTGGATGCTACTGTGCAGTTGCAATAGGGCAATTGCACATATTTTTAAAACTTTGTATGCCACCCTCCATATATCACAAGTGATGTTCCACCCTGATATAAAAAAGTGCATTTTTAAAATTGTAGCTGCAGAATAAATATACCTGAGGAAAAAGATTGGTGTGTAAGGCAGGCGCAGAAGTCAAGATCAAAGGCTTACTGCTCTGAAAATCTGCAGTAAGATGTGCATGCATAATGGGCCATAGTTGCAAGAGGGAAAGATGAGTGGGGACAAAGTACAGCTCCAGAAGAAGCTATGCCTTAGATTTATGCATAAGTCACTGATCTAGGAATGAAAAATGCAGATGGACAATGGGTATCTTCTAATTTCAGTAAGACCAAAGCAGTGAATTATGGAGATTTGTGGCAGGCAGGTGCCTCCAGGTACCTGCCTCACAGGTAGGGTTGGCAACTCCAGTTTGGGCATGGAGTTCTACCAGAATTACAACTGATCACCAGACTTCAGAGACTTGTTCCCCTGGAGGAAAATGGCAGCTTTAGAAGGTGGACTTTATGGTATTGCATCTCTGCTGAGCCCTCCTCAAACTATGTCCTCCCCAAGCCCCACATCAACATTTGCAGGAATTTCCCAATCCAGAGTTGCAACCCAACTCACAGGAGTTTTTAATATTGTTATTCATTTCCCATACAATATTGTAGCATCGCAGTAATATACAGCAGTCCACAGTATGGGAATTACTATTCTGCTCACTGATGGTGCAACTGGATATGGAACAAACATTGCTCCAACTGATTCCCGGTAACACAACAAAGTACTGCACTTCCCCACCTTTTAAAATCTGTTTTGTCCTTGGCAGAGTCTATAGCTAGGGTTGCCAGTCTCCAGGTGGTGGCTGGAGAACTCCCCGGAATTACAACTGCTCTCCAGGTGACAGAGGTCAGTTCATTTGGAGAAAATGGCCGCTTTGGAAGGTGAACTGAAGTCATTCCCCTCCCCAGTCTCCACCCTCCTCAGGCTCCACCCCAAAATGTCCTGTATTTTCCAGCCAAGAGCTGGCAACCATATCTTTAGCTGGTCACAGAAGATCACAGTAAGACAAAGGTTTTTTGGGGAAAATATCTTCCTAGCACAATTTTCTCTCAGGCTCTCCCTTTGTATTTCTCTCTTACACACACAGACACACACAATCATGCACACACACACAGAGCTGCTATATGTGATGAAGAAAAAAAGATCACTACAGTGGGGGTACCTGACTTTGGGGGTTTCTATTGAGCAAGTGTCACATGGAGGAAAGGTAATATGAATACAGTATAGTACCGGCCTCAAGCATTTGCCTCATGTATTTAGTTACGCATATCCTACTTTAGTTATTTATATCCTGCTTTTCTCCCCAGCTGGGACTCAAAGAGGCTTAGAACATCATTCTCCCCTCCACCATTTTCTCACAACAACCACCCTGTGAGGTAGGCCAGGCTGAGAGCTTGTGATGGGCCCAAGATCACCCAGCAAGCTTCCATGGTAGAAGTGGTGATACAAACCCTGTTATCAAGGGTTCCAGTCTACCCACTGCACCACACTGACTGATCTGATCCTCCTCATAGCTGTTTCTTTAATAAAACCCCTGCTTGGATCCCCAAATCTCCCGTGTAACATGTATAGGCTTACCATTCTCCCACTGGGGGCGGGGGGTTGCCTGCTTTAGGGCCTCCTGATCTGCCAGCCTGGATCCAGCTGGCGGAGGGAACCCCACCCCCCAAGTGCTGGGATTGCACCAACGTGTCCAGCTTGATGACATTACTCAGAAGTGACGCCATTGCACCGGACAAAGAACTCTATGGTACCATAGAGTTTCTGGCTGAATGCTAGAGCATCCCCCTGGCAACATGACTAGTGTGATGATGTCACTTCCGGGTGATGGCACCACGGTGTGCATGCTATGCACATGTGCCAGAAGATCCAGGAATGGAAGCTCCATCCCCCCTGCTGGCAGAAGGTCGGAACTTGGCAACCCTAAACATGTGGCTTGTCCGTTATTGAAATGCTTTTGGCTTCTTTCAGAATTCCCAAGATACTTCGCCTAAAGAAGAATCTAATGATTCACATAGTCTGTCCATCTTGGTCAAAAAGTTTGTCCTACTCAGTTTCTGCCAGTGTTGACAGCATTGCTATTGTTGTTATAAGGTAGCTATTTTTTTTAAAAAAAAATGCAGTTAATACCTGAATTCATCAAGGAGATCACTAAATATCTCCATGCCCTTTAAATCTGAAACTGAGCTCATAGTTAAACCAAAGTTCTTAGTTGTTGTTGTTTTTAAATTACTGTGGCTAAGCTCAAATTGCTCAGCGCTGGGAATGAAGATGGGCTATGATGCTGTAGACATTTTTGAGAACATGACATATGATATAACCCTGGAATTCTGACTATGTCAAAACCTTGGTCATGCTTCTAAGAGCATGGAGATTCAAAGCCAGGTGATCTGAAACAAGCAGTGGCAGTGCCTTTGAACATAATAAACACATTACGTTCCATACAGCTAGTAATGTGAGACACCTTGGATGGAGAATGGATGAAACATTCTCAGTAGTGATGCAAGCTATGAAGAAAGTACATTTCCAGACATCCTATTTCCAGTTCCCAGTAATTTTCTGGAACATTCATGGAAAATACAAAGGTAGCTTTTTCCAGTTCATGGATTATATTGAGAAGAGTATATGAGAACAAATTTAGAGCCCAGGGGCACCTTTAAGACCAACAAAGGTTTATTCAAGGTATGAGCTTTCATGTGCAAAGCACACTTTTTCAAATACAGTGGAATGGCATGAGAATACTCTTGTGGTTTAGGACACCAAACATTAGGGCAAAGAATAGAGATTTATAGGCAGGCCTATGGGTTAAAGTGTATTGGATTATTTAGTGTGTGTGATCGCAGCCATAGTCTGTCGTCTCTAGGAATCTCCCAGGTCAGTTCCTTAGCCTTAAATTCCTGGAGGTTTGGGGCTGGTTCCTGGGGAGAGCAAAATTTGGGGATGGGAGGGAGCCCAGCTGGGATGTGAGACCACAGCGATCGCTGTATCCCTGCAAAGCTTCAATCTTTTCCAGAAGAACTGAACTCTGTAGGCTGGAGATCAGTTGTAATTCTGAGAGAACTCCAAGGCCCCAACTTGGGGTTGGTAAACCTACAAACAGATCAAGGCCTTGCCCTGATGTTGCCTCTAGGGTTGCCAGGTCCCGTCTGGCCACTGGCAGGGGATGGGGGGATAGCGTTGCTAGATCCAGGTTGGGAAACTCCTGGAGATTTGGCAATGGAGCCTAGGGAGGACAGGGACCTCAGTGGGGTACAATGCCATGGAATTCACCTTCTAAAACATCCATTTTTTTTTCAGGGGAACTGATCTCTGTGGTCTGGAAAAGAGTTGTAATTCTGGGGGATCCCCAGGTCCTACCTGGAGGCTGGCATCCCCAGCATAGCACTGGTGTTCAGAGGTTTATGGGAAGGTTCTCCCCCTGAATTCTCCCCCTGAATAAATTGTTTCTTAGATCCTGCATCATAAACAGTGGTCCTTCTAAGCTGTGGAGTCTTGTGAGCAAAAATTTGACTTTGTGAGTTACTGGCATTAAAGTTGTGAACAAGTGATTTGGCTACTTCATAAATTAGTTTGCTCTTGAGCCATCCTTCCTGAGCTAAGACAAAATGTGTGAGCTGGAGGCTAAAAAAGCCTGTGAGCTAGCTCAGCCTAACTCAGTTTAGCGGGAACACAGATAAATGTTCCAATAGTCTGTATTCATGCATTCCCCCCCCCCCCCCCCCCGCCGCCCATTTCATCTGTCATTTTGTGTTCATTTGCTTCTTATCTGCATTTTGTTTTGTTGTTTTGACCACCACCCTGTGATATATTAAGGTTTAATTGTGTTGACTGTTTGACCAAATTAGGCATATTTATGCCAATAGCCCAGACAGAGAGTGTTTTCCTGCTGCTATGGATGAGGCCCCAGTTAAGTAGCATTGACTCTTGGATCAAAGTCCCAGAAGCTGCTCATCAAAGAAGGTCCAAGATAGTTGACATGCTCTGCAAAACTAAGGGATCTGTTTTGGTACTGTGCATAGATAACTTGGCTGGGCCCAGGAGACTCAGGTTCAAATCAACATTTGGCCAAGGGCTGGAAGCAGGGACAGGATGGTGATGTCATGAGCATGATGATGTTTGATGTCACTTCTGGGGGAAATGAGATTTCAGCAATTCCTAGAGCTACTACCATAGCTTCCAGAGTTCCCCAGACGTAAAGTAATCATGCTCACAATACTGGAGAGCTTTTTTTAAAAAAGATTTTTGATGTTCCTTGAGCAACAAGGGGCTGAAGGAAAATGAACCCATTTCAGAGCAGAATCAAGAAGTAGCTGAAGCCAGAAGGAGAGATTTTGGGGCAATGGAAAAGACCAGGAAGAATCTGTCAGGCTATGAGTAGAGCAAGGGCAGAGCATGGCTGACTATATGAGGTCCCTCGAGAATCTGGAGTTTACCATTTGTTTGTTTTTGTTTTTCAAATCGTAAAGCGCTCCATATCTCAGAGACTACAAGTTTACCAGGCAAACAAGTTTACCAGTTTGGTGTAGTGGTTAAGTGTGTGGACTCTAATCTGGGAGAACCGAGTTTGATTCCCCACTCCTCCACTTGTACCTGCTGGATGACCTTGGGCGAGCCATAGTTTTGTCAGAGCTGTTCTCTCAAAGACAGTTCTTGAAAAAGCTCTCTCAGCCCCACCTACCTCACAGGGTGTCTGTTGTGGGGAGGGGGAGGGAAGGGAGTTTGTAAGCTGCTCTGAGACTCTGAGTGAAGGGTGGGGTGTAAATCCAATCTCCTCCTCCTCCTCCTCCTCCTCCTCCTCCTCCTCTTCTTCTTCTCACATGCCAGCTAACTTCTCTTGGAGAGCTGGAACTGTATCTAGCCATTCATTATTGGTTGGGTCACTCAGAGTTCCTGACATTCACTTTAGAAAAGACTGCTGTACTTCAGACTCAGTTTCTAGGATTGCCGCTAGCATAGGGCTCCACAGTGCAGTCCCACCAGTGTGGTAAGTACGACCTTCACAACACTAGTTGTAGCACCAGGAGGGCTGTTTTGATGCCCAGGTTAACTAAATGGCTGCTGGGGGAGCCTCTGTTAGTTGTGGAACTCCTCTGGGGCTCATTTTTTCTCCTAGCCTGTGGCAGTACAGGAGGAGGCTGATGTTAGCAGAACTGTGGAAATAAACCAGCCCCGCACACAGAGTTGCCTTGTATAATGTTTACTGCAACAAAAGGATTTTTAAAAAACCAACAACATTGACTAGCTTTAGGCCTTCTGCAGAGAGATCATCAGGAAACAAGAACTTCCATGCACAATAAGAAGCAGGAAAAATAAGAGAAGCATTCAATAGACTTGTAAATGGGAATTTCTTTTGGTTTTTTAAAATTATTAATTCTCAAAGGGATTACTTCATTACTGGGTTGTCTCATATGAGTTTGCTTTGTTATTGTCCCTTTTGCTATTGTTTCATTTTCATAAGTTTATTCCATTATTATTTCTCATTGTTTTCAATGGAAGACACCCCCCACACACACACACATTTCATTAGGTCTGTGCCTTTATGGTTTTCTATCTGGACTGGACAAAACTCAGGGGGATCACTGTACTCCCCTAGGACATCTACACAACCAAATACCAGACAGATGGACTTAAAAAGTCCCCATTTCTGTGGCAATGAAATGTGCCCGTGTTTAACATGAAAGTCTGTGGGAGAATTGATAGGAAACAGGGGCACATAAAGCAGCTTGAGGAACTGGCACTGCAACCACTTTGCTTGAAGAACAGTAGCAACAGAAAAAGGCAGATTGACATGGCAAGGGCATTTGATGGCACAACAAAGGGGGCAAGGCATCAGGGACAATTACCCCTTCCTTGCCCGCTCCCTCTGCCGGATGTTTCCCCACCATGCTGCACACTCTTCCCATCAGAGCCAGAAGACTCTCTGCCAGTCATGATGTGCTGTGTTTAAAATTAATGTCTGTGGGAGAAGTCATTGGGAAGATTCCAAACAGTGACACAGCTGGCACTGCAGCCACTTAGCTTGAGGAACAGTAGCATAAGGAAGAGGCGGACTGACAAGGCAATGGTATTTGGTGGCACCAGGAAAGTAAGGCATCTGGGCAGGCAGCTGCAGGAGGAAGATTTCCTTGGACTGAATTTGGAGAGCAGTAGGCAAGTAGGAGAGTGCAGACTGTGAGGGAAAATTTGGCACAGCAGGGTAGGCATTGAGAGGAGGACAGTGTCCCCCCCCCCCATATCCTTCAGAACTGGAGTACTTCACACATTTATGTAATCTCAGTGGCTACAATTTTCAGTCATTCAAGAGAGCCCAGAGCAGTTGGGTTAGAACAGATAAAAGGAAGTACTTCTTCACCCAAAGAGTGATTAACACATGGAATTCACTGCCACAGGAGGAGGAGGCAGCTATAAGCATGGACAGCTTCAAGAGGGGATTGGATAAACATATGGAGCAGAGGTCCATCAGTGGCTATTAGCCACAAGGTCTAGATAGGAACTCTCAGTCTGGGGCAAGTGATGCTCTGCATTCTTGGTGCTTGAGGGGCAACAGTGAGAGAGCTTCTAGGATTCTGGCCCCACTGCTGGACCTTCTGAGGGCACCTGGTATTTTTGGCCACTGTGTGACACAGAGTGTTGGACTGGATGGGCCACTGGCCTGATCCAACATTGGCTTCTCTTATGTTAAAAATAATTTATGCAATAGTCAAATGCAGATTTGCTCACAAATTTAATGCTACTAGCTTTTTTCGTGCATGAGGGAATACTGAATGAGAGACAGAGACCGATTTCCCACAGCCACTGCTCTTCCCCCGCTCTTCCCTTTGCCCTGATAAGTATCAATTTCCCACTATTTGCTGCACAGCTGAATTTTGCCCTGCAGCTTCGCCCGATTTCCTCCGCGTCTACATGATCCTGTTTTTTGATGATTGAATAGATGGGGGGGGGGGGGAATCAAACAAAGGTGCAGGGCAAAATGCAGCTGCATGGGAAATAGTGGGAAATTGACACAATCAGGGCAAAGGGAAGAGCGGGGGCAGAGCAGCGGCTGTGGGAAATTGGTCTCAGTTTGTTTGGTTCTTGCTGAGAATCCACAAATGCCTGTCCAACTGGTTTGTGTTTGGGTTTTTGCAAAACTGTGCTTGCTCAAAGACTCTGCACATTCAAACTGATTGGCAGTCATTAGTGTCACTAAGGACTACTTAGACAAAAATTGAAGGTCAGGGTTTTATTGAAATACAGCATTTATTTGGGGCTGATTTATACGATTTGTGAGTTGCCTAATTGTTTTTGATACAATTACTTGCTGAGTTAACCAGTTATGCAGCAAGGATGGGGTAGGTAAAGCTAAAGGTTTCCCTTGCTCGAAAGCCAGTCGGATCTGACTCTAGGGTTGCGGTGCTCATCTCTGTTTCTAAGCTGAAGAGCCAGCACTGTTTGAAGATATCTCCATGGTCATGTGGCTAGCCTGACTAGACACCAAGGTGCACGGAATGCTGTTACCTTCCCACCAAAATGGTACTTATTTATTTACTTGTAATTTCTTGCTTTTGAATTGCTAGGTTGGCAGGAGCTGAGACCAGATATGGGAGCTCACTCCGTCTTGCAGCACTCGGGTCTCAAACTGCCAAAATACCAACCTTCCAGTTTGAAGTTCAGTGTCTCAACCACTGAGCCACCATGGCCCCTAAGGATAGGGGCAGTTGAACTCAACTGGGCTGTGTAAGAATATACATGTGCAAAAAGTCTTTTGTGCTGCACTGCATTCTTAGGAAGGAGTACAGTGTAAAGATAGGCATGAACTGCCGGCTGATGAACTAAAATTCATCACAGATTTTGTCTGCTTCGTGATTCGCAAAGCAATGTTTGTGAACTGAAGAACCAACACAAACTTTCACAAATTGTGGTGCAGTTCATGGTGGTTCGTGGTGATTTGTGAAGAGCAGAAAGCAGGGGTTTAATGGCTTCGAGCCATTTAAACCCTTACTTTCTGTTCCCTGTGAAAATCCAGAAAAGCAGGGGTTTAAACTCGTGAACTGGTGCATTGGTTAGTGTTTTGGTTCATGGTTCAGCCATGAACCACAATCTGAACTGAACCACAAAAATGTGGTTCCTGTCCATCCCTAGTACTGTGAAGCAACCTGTCAACCAGCCATGAACAGGGGTGTGCATTCAGCTACATCCAAGCAGGAAAAATAGCTGAAAAAGTATTCTTTAAGCCAGATATAGAGGGGGCCCATCCCAGATAGGCTCCCCCAGAAAATCAGGATTTTCTGGGAAAGCAAGATAGTTGCAACTAAACAGCATTTAAAGAGACTGCAATCTCTTTAAACACTATTTAAACACTCTTTACACTATTCCAGGTGAAGCTGCAGCTTCACAAACATATTTAAAGGGACTGTGACACCTTTAAACGTTTCTACAATAGAAACTGGAGGTTGGGGGGGCTGGGTTTTGCTGGGCTTGCAAAAATGCCCCCCTTCAGTTTCTACTGTAGAGACTCTCTGGTTTGACATCAGTCCTTGTGGCGGGGGGGGGGGGTTTGCTGTCTATTGAAAACAATGGTTCCATTGAAAACAATGGAATATGGGGACAATGGTTCCATTGAAAACAATGGAATATGGAGTCACCTTCTTTGGGAGGCCTACAAAATTGGACCCCCTGGTCCAATCCTTTGAAACTTGGAGGGTCTTTTGAGGAGAGACACCAAAAGCTATGCTGAAAATTTGGTGCCTCTACTTTAAAAAATGGGGGGGCAGACCCCTGGATACCACCGGAGAGATTCCCCATTGACTATAATGATCCCATAGGGTATAATGGAGCTGGGGAATTTTGGATTTCCTGAAAAACCCAAATCCAAATACCATATCAGTATTGGAATTCATTTTTTTTAATCCAGAATTTTTTGGGGTCCAATAACCTATATCTGAAAATTCCAGATTTTTTTAAAAAATATACATACCTCTACTGATGAACTATCGAACCAATCATTGAAAAATCAGGTCTCTGTTCATAACCGGTGGGTGTTCAAGCATGCTTATGCTGATGAACTATCAAACTGATCATCGAAAAATCAAGTCTCTGTATTTCAAGAGATAGTGAAAGTGGTTTACTTCTGGCCTCACCTCCCAGACCTACACTGTCCCCATTTGGACCCAACATAGATGACAGGCTAGAAATTTTGTGTCCAGAACTCTCTGTGTGTTTTTTTTAAATGCAGTTATCATGTGTTTGGGACCATGACATGAGGGGAGGGGTTCAGCTGTTGAGGTGCAGTTCGGAGAAGCAAAAATACCTTGAACTGGCAGTGTGCAATTCTGTATGCCTTTGGCGTAATTGCCTCTGACCCTTTTACCCTGTCTTCCACAAAAAGGCACACGATCAGCCATAACAAGCTCTGGCACAGACATTTCTGGCACAGTCAGTTTATATAGGTGAGTCTGATCTCTGGTTCAGCAATGACAAGCCTTTATTGATCTGCAATTTGTGTACTGTCTCTCAAGAATGTCATTTTTTTTTTAACAAAAGGTTTTATGGTGGTGAACATAAATGTTTGGACACACATTTGCCAATGCCTTTGATATATCATCCCTGAGCCTCTCTGATTGTGGAAGAGAAACAAATTCACAAGGAAGCAAATTAGGATAGTACATTGTTTTATGAACAGAATGCTCTCTCTCTCTCTCTCTCTCTCTCGTTGTCTCTCCTCACATCCACAGAACACTCAACTTGCCCTTCATTACCAATTCACCACAGCATAAAATGCAATCCAACAAATGTCAAAATATTTACCTGCCCATCCTTGCATGACTGACGTTTTGTGCATAATTCAATCAACCGGGAAACCTGAGCCTCTTGAGAACTTTCCCCTCTCCCCATTATTATTGCATTTATATTTTGCCTTTCTTTTCTTCAGTGGAATTCAAGGTTCATTTGTGGTTTCCTTGCCTTGCCTCCAGACCTGCTTGAACTCCAGCAAAGTTGACATCAGGCTGTATTTGGGACAATTCCATTTTTTGCTCTGAATGGTGAGGGTCAAGGAGAAAGCTTGTGGAACTTATGGCTACTGAAATACACTATCAGTTCACCTACAGCAGGGGTGTCAAACATATGGCCAGTGGGCCAGAACCGGACTCTTATCTGCCCCATGAGTAATTGGTCATTACCTTTATTGCCAGATGACAGAGGTTGCGCATTCTGTCCTGTATACTGTCGCAGGGCTAATGAGTAGCAGGTAGTGGAAATGGGAGGGTAGCATACTGTAAGGAAATACTGTAAGAGTATGTCCACGCTTGTTTTTAGCTGGCATCCATTTTGGGCCATGCAATATATTGCACTTATGATATCTGAGATGCTATTTTAGGGTTGCAGCCACACGAGCAAAATAATCCTGAGGGGAATCTAGGCTTTTTTGCTCTGGAACAATTTACCCGCAGTTGCGTGATCACACAGGTCTGTGGACCTGCCGGGGCGACTTGCCACTGCGTGATCAGATGCAACCACAGGTGAGTTGTTGTTCTTTGGTTGGTTTCCAAGGCGCTTAAATGGGGGATGGATGAATCACTTCCTCACCCTAAGGGCTTTCAATGATGCGCACACAGAGAAGGGGGAAAAACCCAACAGTGTGGCATTGGGATAGCGTGTGATCCCACTATCCACAATGCCACACTTCAGCACTGGAGTGATCACATGGGGAAACTCCGGCTGTGAACCACAGCAAAAGATTTGATACTGGAATTTCACTAGTAGCTTTTTACCATGCTTCCCCACCAGATCAAAATGGTTTGCGATGGTTTGACGACGGTTGTGGGACACTTCCCAGATGTGCTGGTGTGATTGCACCACTTTGATCCGGTGGTGAATTGTCCCTCTTCCGTGGCAAATGGGTGCATATGATCGTTCCTTAGGAAGGGTGTTTATGGTCTCCTAGCTAAAAACTGCCCCTCAGCAAGAAGAGGGGTCTGACTGCTAACAGAGCAGACAACTGTGGAAGCAGTTGTTGAAGTCAATCCAGATGTAGTGTCATCTGAAACGACTTGACTCTTCATGGCTGCAACAAGTGACTGGGCATGGCTTGTATCAAGTCTGATTGAGGAGGTTTTGGGTGATGTGCTAATGATGATTTACATCAGTGCAGAGCAATTCAGATGATCTCTTCTCTCCAACAACAAACAGGGTCATCAGGCTGGCCCTCTCCAATCCTCCCTGCTGCCACTCAGCTGGGGTGATGGAAATGTGGCTGTTGACATTGGTCCTTTCTGCACTTGGATCTCATCCCTGGTTTTATCAGAGTTTGACTCAGGACACAATACCTTGCATTGATCTCTGGTTATAACAGCATCCATTTATCCCAGGACAAGTGTGGGATAAAAACAGGGTGACCTCAATGTAATGTAATATGGAAACAAAAAAAAATACCCCAAGATAATTACAGGGGTGAACTCACATGTAGTTTATAAAGTAAGTTCAGGAGTCTTTCTTAAAACTACCAGATACTTCCATTTGAAATCAGAAAGAGAAGAAAGGCATATAGAAATTTGACTTTGTGGTTACAATCTGAATCAATTTCTTATCGTTGGCAAGTTCCGGAAGGCCTGCAGTTTGGCTACAAAGATAAAAAATATAAAATTGACAATGTGGAGCAGGCAAAGAAATTTTTGGATGAACATAAAAAGAAGGAAGCTGAAGCTGCACAAGAAGATTCGCTGGCGTTGCAGGAGAGTATGTATGGCTTTGACGACTCAGGAAGTGGTGAAATATCAAGCGGAGACTCTGACTCTGAAAAAGGGGCGGCTGCCCCAAAAGCTCTAAGTAAAAGGCAGAAGAAAAGAAGAGAACCAAAGAAAAAATAATGTAACTGTATTAACCTTATTTACACATAATGTATTAATATAAACGTTTTGTAAAAATATTTTTATCTGTTAGCGAGACAGGAATTTCAACATGTCATAATTGTATCAGCAAAAATTTTTTTAAGAGTAGATACCAAGGAGTAAAATCACTTTTTAGACATTTTAACTTTATATATTTTGTAACAAATTGTCCATCTTGTATACCTTAGGGTAGTTAGTTTTTTGTAGTTTTTAGTATAGGTGTAGGGGAAAAAAAATAAAATAAAAACTACCAGATACTCTCCAAACTCAGGGCCTTGTTTTGAATTGGTGGGAAAGATTACAATTGGAATCTAGATATGCAAAGGATAAACAAACTGGCTTTACCTACTTAAATAGATAAAATATTTATGAGTAAAGAGGTAAAATTTATAAGAATGTTTTAGATGTTGTTTTATTGATATGGAACTGCAAGGTGAAATAGTAAAAAACTGCAAAGATTCGATGGGCACAAAATATAGGGCATAGTTTCCAGCTAGAACAATGGGCCAAGATATGGAAAACAAATATAAAATTTACAAAAGGCATTCCTTTTAGAGAGAATAGATATACAATGTTTTATAGGTGGCACATGATGCCCGAAATGTTAGCAAAATGGTATCCAAATATGTCAAATGTATGTTGGAAATGTAAACAAAATACTGGTTCTTTTTTCATATGTGGTGGACTTGTAAGGTAACAAAAAAGTATTCGGTTGTGGCCAGACGAGCGAGATAAGCCAGACAGGAATCGACACAAATTTGCACTGCAGCAATTTACACCACAGTTGCATGATCACACAGGTCTATGGACCTGCTGGGGCAAACCACCACTGCGTGATCAGACGCAACTGCGGGCGGGTGTTTTTTTTGTGTGTGGTGGGTTTCTGAGGCACTTAAATGGGGGATCGATGAAGCACTTCAACTGGGGAAGGGGGAATCGATGATTTGCTTAGATGGGGGGCAGGCGGAGAATCAATTATTTGCCTCAACGGGGGGTGGGAGGATCGATGAATCCCCCTAAGGGGGACTTCGATGATGCACACATGGAGAAGGGGGACAAAAAAACACAGTGTGGTGTCAGGATAGCGTGTGATCATGCTATCCGCAACACCACACTTCCATGCTGGCGCGATCAAACAGGAAAACTCCAGTTGTGAACTGCAGCAAACCATTTGCTACTGGTGTTTCACTAGTAGCTTTTTACCACGCTTCCTCACCAGATCAAAAGGGTTTGCGACTGTCTGACGACGGTTGTGGGATGCTTCCCAGATGTGCTGGTGTGATTGTGCCACTTTGATCCGGTGGTGAATCGTCCCTCTTCCATGGTAAATGGGTGCATATGATTGCGCCCTTAGATATGGATTCATATTGCAAAAAAAAAAAAAAAATGACTCATACAATACCATTTGTACCTGAATTGTTTTTATTGAATATGATTCCAGATTCATTTGTAAATCAGATGTGTATATGATTGTACATGTTATAACTATGGCTAGGATCTTATATGCAAGGTACTGGAAAAAAGAAGAGACCCCATCAAAAGAAGAAATTATCTACAAATTAATAGAAACTGCAGAAATGGACAAATTAACTTCACAACTACAAGGCAAGAAAGAAGAAATCTTTGATAAAAATTGGTCAACAAATGGTTAGAGGACTATCTTAAGAAACCATAAGAACTGGAATATTAGCTCATATCACTAGAAGTATAACCTGATACAATTACATTTAAATTAGATTCTATACAGACAAACTTAAACAATAACCTGAAGTGCAGACTCTGTATTGTTGTATGTTATGTTTTCTTTTTTGTGTTTCTGTTGTTTTGTTTCTTTACTTATAAAAATTAATAAAATATTTTTTTAAAAAAAATAGAATCTAAGTTCAGGGACTATTGCTGGGACTGCAGTGATGTCACATCCGAGGCAAAGGGAAGTGATGTCATTACTGCACCAGGGACGCTTTAATGTTTGGTCGAAACACTATGGATAAACAATAGAGTTTGGGCTAAATGCTAGACCGTCCCTGGTTACACGATGATGTTACTTCCAGTCACCCCGGAAAGGACACCATTACAGCTCCAGCAAAGCCAGAATGAGTAAGTCTCCCACTGATGGCCAGCATTATAGTAGCAGCTCTGAGGGTCATATGAACTGGCCCTTACTTCTAAGGAGATATGATTGTCTTGTGAATCTGCAAAAGCACCCACATTACAAGGAATCTGCCTTGTCATAGCTTAGTGATGCTGATATCCCTTTGAAAGTGCAGGGCTAGAAAAATACTTTGGAAAGAGATGCTGGAGCTTATTAACCTTTAGCTTCTCACTGCCATAAATCACTGCCCTGACTCTCTTGTTACCAACTGAATAGCTGTAGCAAGGCAGTTATTTATGTACTACTGAAGTTGTAATGCGAAGGATTTCTTTTATGACTTCCCAATTTCTTTGGAAGGGGTGGAGGGATGTATTCATACAGTATGACAGGGCTGGTATGGGAGTCTTAAATTTTATTTTGTGCCTCTGTCATGAACACTGTAATGCTGGCGTAGTTATTTATAGGGTTTGGTCCCGTTTTCACTGAACTGTCTTAACAGATTTCAAGGTCAGAACTGAGTATTCAGAGTCCCCCTCCCCCTGCATAACAGAAGATAAGAAAATCATCACTAAAGATAAAAGCCTGTTCCAAGAGTCCTATGTCACACTGGAGTATGTCCTCAGAAAAATAACCAAGGGGTCTGGTTTTAAGTAGGGGTAATGCAGGCAGTGCTAGGTTAGTTGGAAAATGGGAGCAGAGAAGCTGGGGGCAATTGGGCATGTGAAGACATTGAGGAGTGCAGCTGGTAAGAGTGGTATGGAAGGACTGGGCCCTTAACTTTGACTGAAGGGCTGTGGCTCAGTGGTAGAGCATCTGCATGGCATGTAGGAGGTCCCAGGTTCAATCCCCGGCATCTCCAGTTAAAAGGACCAGGTAGCAGGTGATGTGAAAGACCTCTGCCTGAGACCCTGGGGAACCACTGCCAATCAGAATGGACAATACTAACTTTGATGGACCAAGGATCTGATTCAGTATAAGGCACCTACATGTGTTCAAAACTAGCTAGTATAATGAACAAGAGCCCAGTAGCACCTTAAAGACTAACAAAATTAAGGACTAACAAAATTTGTGGCATGGTATGAGCTTTCATGAGCAGTGTTAGTCTTTGAGGTGCTACTGGACTTTTGCTCTTCTCTGCTTCTAAAGACAGATTAGCGCATCTCTATCCATCTTGAGCTCGCTAGTATAATGAGTCACTTTATCACTGCAGCATTCACACTAGTATGTGGGGGAGGATTAGGGTTTCTAGTCTCAAGGTTAGCCACTTGTTTCTGGGCCCAACTCAAAGTGATGGTGATTACCTATAAGTAGGGTTCCCAACTTCCTGCTGGGGGCTGCAGACCTACTAGAACTACAACTGCTCACCAGACCGTAGAGATCCCCTGAAAAAGATGGTTCCTTTAGGTGGTGGGTTCTGTTGCACTATACCTTGCTGAGGTCCCTCCCCTCCCCAAATCCTGCCCTCCCCAAGCTCCACCCCCAAATTTGCAGGAAATTCCCAGTCTGGAGCTGGCAACCATAGGGAGGACATGTTAAAGCAAGGGACGTTTCTGGTCAGAGTTAGGGGTTTTATTGTGTTGGATTTAAAATGCGACATTTTTTATTATGATCTGTAAGTCGCCTTGAGCTGCTAGGAAAGGAAGGATGTAAATATTTCAATGAATATTTATTTATTTAAAATATGCATGGGCTCCAGTTGGTAATGGCTCCAGCTGGTGGTGTGCAAGAAGACTGTCTAATGGAATGTGGTTTAAAACTGACCCTGCCACAAAGGTTTGCGAAGCCCCTGATGGGGATGGAAATTCCCCCAATTTTGGGCCCCCCAATTTGCTGCCAGCCAACTGGCTGGCAAGGGGAGCACTGCCCCCAACAGCCTCACCACACACAATGTGCCCCACTGTGCACTATGTGCCTGGTGCTACACGTACGTGCAAGAATACCCAGAAGGAGAACCAGGATCCCCCCACTGGCAGATGGGTAAGACCTGGCAACTTTATTGCCACAGGATGGTGAGAAGAGAAAAATGCAGAACATGGGTATGACTGTGATTGGGGCCGCATGGTATAAGAACATAAAAACATAAGAGAAGCCAATGTTGGATCAGGCGAATGGCCCATCCAATCTAACACTCTGTCACACAGTGGCCAAAAATACCAGGTGCCATCAGGAGGTCCACCAGTGGGGCCAGGACACTAGAAGCCCTCTCACTGTTGCCCCCCATACCAAGAATACAGAGCATCACTTTCCTCAGACTGAGAGTTCCTATCTAGACCTTGTGGCTAATAGCCACTGATGGACCTCTGTTCCATATATTTATGCAATTCCCTCTTGAAGCCGTCCATGTTTGTGGCCGCCGCCATCTCCTGTGGCAGTGAATTCCATGTGTTAATCACTCTTTGGGTGAAGAAGGACTTCCTTTTATTTGCTCTAACCTGACTGCTCAGTCATTTCATTGAGTGTCCAGGAGTTCTTGTATTGTGAGAAAGGGAGAAAAGTGCTTTTTTCTCTACCTGCTCTATCCCATGCATAATCTTACAAACTTCAATCATGTCACCCCTCAGCCATTGTTTCTCCAAGCTAAAGAGTAAACATAGTAAGGCAAGGGCACTGCCATGCCGCATTGATGCTGCCCTAGTAGGAGCAATAGCACAAATGAGGCTGGTCTCTTAGACCACGGAGCAAGCCCAGTTGATAGGGTTACCAGCTCTAGGTTGGGAAATTCCTGGAGATGGGGGGGGGGGACAGAGCCTGAAGAGGATAGGATTTGGGGAGCGAAGGGATCCCAGAAGGGTATAATGCCACCGAGTCCTTCATATAAGGCAGCCATTTTCTCCAGAGGAACTGACTTTTGTGGTCTGGAGATTAGTTGTAATTCTGAGAGATCTCTGAGCCCCACTTGGAGATTGGCAGCCCCGCCAGGTGGGACTCTTACTAGAGAAGCTCCATGTGAGCTGTCCTGGCCAGTCTTGTTGGTGCTCAATGGCTTCTTTACAGATCTGACTGGCTATCTTGTAGTTCCTTCTTTTCCTCAGGGATGGCCCCAGGTGGTGGCCATGTACAGGCCTATTGCCACCCCAGCCTGAATAATGAGACAGACAACAATTTGGAATTAAACAAGGGCCACTTTATTAACTATTTAAACAGAACATTGCAGCAACGAGCAAAACTAAGCAAGCACTGAAACAGGCAAGGCAGGCGTCACTCCCAGACACAACCTCCTTGCCCTTGTAATGGGTGGGACACCTAGCTCCGGTCTGGAGCCAGCCAACTTCTGGCTCGTAACCGGCAGTCCAGCATACTGGTAGCCCCCCAGGAGCGCCTACACCTGAAACCGCAAAGACCTTCAGGGAGGAGCCTAGCCTGAGAGGTTCCCAGAGGCGATCACCATTCACCACCCCGGACCGCACTGCCCTAGGGCAGTTCCTGATGACCTCCTGTTCCCAAACGGGATATGCCATGAGGCACTCACCAGTTCCATTTTCTTGCTTGCACAAACCTGCCAAGTGACCAATCTATTTAACACTCATCCACCACCTAAGCCCCTAAACCACTGACCACAGTGTAAGGTAGGCAAAAAACACCTCCACCTAAACCGCCAAACAAGGCGAAGGTGCAAAAATTCCTATCTGGCCGCAATGGTGACCAGCAATAGCCTACACTGCATACAGGGTGGGCAGGTGGGCGAGCACGCAGAGCAGCTGCGAAGGCGGGAGCGGGGCACCGGCTCTTAACAGGGCAAGCCCTGCCCCCACCTGCTCCGTGATGCGTGGGAGTGCGTCATTGCTGCTGCCTCAAGTCCTGCAAGGCGGCAAAGCAGCCCTCAGGAGCCACAGTGTTGCTGGGCGCCCGGGAGCTCAGATCCCTTCCCAATACTTCTTCAGAATCCCCTTTGAGGTAAAGTCTGGATACTCTGATGTTCTCTGCACAAACTACGTGCTCAGCCCAATCATTTCACCCTGTCATCACTGTGCCCAACACCTCTTTCCCTGAGCCAATGTTGATCACACCTCACAGTAATACTTTACACAATGAAAGTTATTTTTTTCCCCTAGCCTGAAAAGGACTGCATTCTTGTTTGTTTGTTTTCTGAATGCCTTTAGCAGATCACTGTAGGAGCTGCAATTCCAGAGATTCAGAAACCGTTTGGAAATATTCAGGATCTATTTGGCTTTGCAAGAGCTTGCGAGAACCATATGGCACACCTGCTTATGGATGGCCGAGGAATCTGCTCCCCTCTTGACGGCTTGTTCAAATGCAGCCCATCGGCTTCAGGAAACCTCCTTGAGCGTCAGATATAAACTATCTTTATATGAAACCGATCACAACGGAGCCAAAAGCAATGTTCTTTGTCATTCTACGTGTGCATCGGGTCGACTGCAGCTGGGGACCCAATAAATAATGGAAGCAATAGAAGTCAAGAGGTTTATTGCAGGCGCCTTATTACCAAACTGCAATTTCCTCTGCAGTGCTGCAGCTTTAAGCAGTTGCAGTAAGTATGTCTGCAGGGCTGATTGGGAAAGCCGTGGGAACACTGTGCTGAACAATCAAAGCGAATGTAATGCAGACAATGATGGAGGCTATATTTTTCATTTTATTGTATCCAGAGTTCATATAAATACATTGTGTGTGTGTGTGTGGGTCCTGTGCTTTTCCCTCCCCCAATATAACAGTGGTTAATCTTTTCTTTACACAAAACCAGTCCTTACAAAAATATTACTGCAGGAAAAAGAATTCCACTAGCCATCGTAATACTGTTGAATGGACTTTAGGACTGTTCAATTAACTCTGGTACATGGAAGGAAGTTCAAAAGGAAGGGGTTATAACGGCTGTGATGCTTAGAGATAATGGTGAGGAGAGGAGAGGACCCTGGATAAAGTTTTTTAATCTGAAAGCATCTTTCTTTGTCCCAGGGGTCTCCAACCTTTTTGAGCCCATGGGCACATTTGTAATTCTGACACAGCATAGTGGGCATGACAACAAAATGGCTGCCACAGAATGGCTGCCATGGGACGTGGAACCAGCTACAAAATGATTGCCACAAGCTTAACTTCAGTCACACACTGCAGATAAGAACATAAGAGAAGCCAATGTTGGATCAGGCCAATGGCCCATTCAGTCCAACACACTGTCACACAGTGGCCAAAAACACCAGATGCCCTCAAGAGGTCCAGCAGTGGGGCCAGGACACTAGAAGCCCTCCCACTGTTGCCCCCCCAAGCACCAAGAATACAGAGCATCACTTGCCCCAGACTGAGCGTTCCTATCTATACTTTGTGTGGCTAATAGCCACTGATGGAGCTCTGCTCCATGATAAGAACATGAGAGATCCTTGTGCTGTGGTGGGAGCTGCTGACAGAGCAACATTTAAAAGCATCTGCACAGCCAAATCAAATCTCCAATAGTCAATCAGAATCCTTGCTAATCAACAGCCCTACCGGGCTCCACCCAATTCCTAAAAACACTTGACCCGAAAAGGTGACAACAGAAAATGTGTCGATGGGCACTATGGTTTATTTATTTACTTAAATTTTTATCCCACCCTCCCGGCCAAGGCCATCTCAGGGCGGCTTACAGTTAATAAAAATTCGACAACACATATGGCACAACAACAGTCAATATAAATACAGTATTAAAATTCAGTATTAAAACCACCAGTAAAATGATAAAGTGCTAGTCATCATACATCTGTTCCATTCAGCTACAGTACTAATCATTGTGATGTCGGCTCCATTCGACTTTAGCTGTCATAGAAGGGCTTCAGATGTCTTAAAGACGGGGCTCTGCTCAGGCAGTAATTGAGGGTCCAGTTGGATCAGGGCTCCGCCATTGTAAGATGTCCATTGCTACCATGCTGGTAATGGTAGTCTTAATTGTGAAAGCTCCAAAGGCCTGGTGGAAGAGCTCCATTTTGCAGGCCCTGTGGAACTGTAAAAAATCCCTCAAGGCCCTGGTCTCCTCTTGGAGCACCACGCTGGGGACTCCATTTCTGTCCTTCTCCAGCACAGAAGAGGCCATTATGTTCCAAAGGACTACCACAGTACTCCTGCCCTGACCCCTTTCCACCAATAATCTGGAGGACCTCTTCTTGTATATGTTCGTTATCACTGCAGGATGTTTTCCATCCGTATACACCTGCCTGTGCTTAGAAATGGTCCAACAGGGTGCCCCTGTGGGAAACCAAGTTGCCTTGGATAAGTGTGGTGTGGACCTGTATGAAAGCCCTCTTGTTGAGTGGCCCAAGGTTTTGGCAGTCCCTTTCCCAGGAGCCGAGCTCAGCCCCCTCACTAGGCGCCTTCCAGCATCAACTTAAACTTTCTATTCTTGAAGGACACTGAGCGCTATTTTTCATTCCTGCTTCTAGTTCCCGTTATATAATTGTACGATTTTATTTTGTGGGGTTTTATTGTGAACTGTCTTGGGCACGATATTTTGGAAAGGTGACACAGAGATAATCCACATGCATGCTGTATTCTTGAAATGTTTTAGTCACTGAGTAAACCCCTTTTTGAGGAGCAGGGGGGCAAAATGATGCTGAGAAAATTATATTCTTATTCAAGCATCAGTCTTGCCTGCCTGCCATTGATCTGTACAATCCATTTTGAATAGATCAGTCCTGCATAGACTATGCATTGGTTCTATGTAGTCTAGGATGCAGTTCTGCTTTGAGGTCACATTTTTCCTGCATGGAATGTTCTGTTTCGTTCTTGGGAAAAATGTGATTCTTCCTCTGCCTAAGTATCAATTGTGGACAAATGAGTATCATCTATTGGTTATGTCTGCAATCTCATAACGTATGGATGCACTGTCAAGTCACAACTGACTTATGGTGATCCCAACAAGGGGCTTTCAAGTCAAGTGAGAAGCAGAGCAGGGTTGCCATTGCCTTACTCTACAGAGTCTTTCTTGTCACTAACCCTGCTTAGCTTCCAAAATCTGATGAGATCAGGTTGTACCATACCATTCCACATCCCATTGTGATCTCATTAATGATGGGTAATGTCATTAGTGGTCTACTTTTAGCATGTTTTAGGCAATTGTATGAATTTTCATCCTTAATTATTACATGTCCTCACTAGATGTATCCTTCTGCAGTGTGCAAACTAATTATACTTGGACAACTGCCAGTTTGGCTCATGCCCTGCTCGCCAGTAATGAGCAGGGGGCCAGTTGTTTGGGGAACTGTTTCAGTTTGTCCATTTGCTTGATTACACTGGGGTTTTGGTTTTTTTTTTGCACAAATAGATAGCCTTTTCACAGCAGCCCTCATTCCCATCACAACAGCCCTTAGCCCTTGTCACCTCCAGTTTTAAAAGTTTAAGGCTTTTCAGTTGAGTCTTAGGTGTGCCTTTGGTATCGATCCATGTAGCCAGCTAATCTTGCAATCATTTGCCTGTGGACATAACATCTTCAAGTTGCTCAGCATACAAGTATGCTTTGTATGCTATGGATTTCAGCAAAGCTTTTGGCAGGGTTCCCCGTGATGTTCTGATGGGTAAACTAGAGGACTGTGGACTGGACTCTAGGATAGTTAGGCAGATAGGGAGCTGGTTGGAGAACTGTACTCAGAGAGTAGTTGTCAGTGGCATTCCATCAGAATAGAAGGAGGTGTCCAGTGGGGTGCCACAGGGCTTGGTTCTGGGCCCGGTACTTTTCAATATTTTCATAAATGATCTGGATGAGGGTGTGAAGGGGCTACTCATTAAATTTGCAGACAACACTAAATTGGGAAGAGCAGCAAACACACCAGAAGATAGAGATAGAATTCAACAAGATCTGCACAAGCTGGAAAAGTGGGCGGATGTGAACAAGATCTTAACAAGGATTAAGTGCTGAGTTCTACATTTGGGTAATAAAAATGAGGAGCACACCTACTGGATGGGGAATGTACTTCTGGGTAGCAGTGTGTGTGAACAAGTTCTTGGGGTAAGGGTGAACCAAAAGTTAAATATGAGCAGTCAGCGTGATGCAGTGACAAAAAAGGCTAATGCAATCTTGGGCTGTATCAACGGAGGCATAACATCCAAATCACAAGATGGCATAGTCCCGCTGTACACTGCATTGGTAAGGCTACACCTGGAGTATTGTGTGCAGTTCAGGAGGCCTCATTTCAAAAAGGATGTGGATAGAATGCAGCGCGTGCAGAGGAGAGCAACAAGGATGATAGACGGTCTGGAGACCAAGCCCTAGAGGGAAAGGCTGAGGGACTTGGGAAGGTTTTGTCTGGAGGAAAGGAGGCTGAGGGGGGACATGATCGCTCTCTTGAAGTATTTGAAGAGCTGTCACTTAGAGGAGGGGAGAGAGCTGTTCCTGTTGGCAGCAGAGGATAGGACTCACAATAATGGGTTTAAATTAAGGGTGGGAAGGTACTGGCTGGATATTAGGAAAAACTTTTTTTACAGTAAGAGTTGTGCAACAGTGGCATCAGCTGCCTGGGGAGGTGGTGAGCTCCCCTTCACTGGCAGTCTTTAAGCAGCGGCTGGACAAACACTTGTCAGGGATGCTCTAGGCTGATCCTGCATTGAGCAGGGGGTTGGTCTAGATGGCTTGCATGGCCCCTTCCAACTCTGGGATTCTACGATTCTAAATAGAGTTGAAATGAAATTGTGGATTGGTGTAGTGGCTGCTGACATCACAAAGGCACTTTCCTAAAGCAGGGCACCCAATGGTGTTCCTGTATGCATTTTCTAAAGAAAACAGCTTATGAGGACTGACTGCCAAGTAAAAGGCTTCAAATTATCCCCAAACAGTTGATGGCTTCCCCCCCCAGTCTCATCTTTATAAGGCCAAATTTACACCTCTCCTCTGAAGTAGTTTGACTGCTGTTTTTTTTTTCTACACTCATTTCACACTGGTTTCAAATTTCACTCCCTGGGTCTGAAGAGCAGTAAGGATCTGTTTACAGCAGTGTAATTCTAGCTTGACAACAAGAGGGCAATTGACGAATGTAGACGGTGATTTTTTAAACTAGAACAAGTATGGTTTGAAACTAGAAACAGGTATAGATGGGTTTTTTTGAAACTGGAATGATTCCAGCGGGAAAGTCAGAGGCAGATTTGACCAAACAATGCTTCCCCTCACCAGAAAATGTGTTTAGGAGAGAAGGCAGACAAACTACCAAGTAAATATGTGGGACATGAAATATGGCTTGTTCATCGAGGTTGATAGTCACCTTAACACTTTAGGATCCTTTCTTTCCCAGCTAAACTTTTCACTTGATTCTAGCTGTATTCAGTCTTACTAACTTTCATGAGCACAGCATGGAAAGGACTCTACAGGAAATCTGTTTCTCCTTTAACATTTTTTTTCGTGTACTCATCCTGTAGCTCTGAAGTGCCACTTAATTGCAAGAGATGGGCATTGAGTGATCATTTATGCAACTTAAGGAAAACCTCTTCTTTCTGTGACTGAAAAGCTATAAAATCAATGGTGGTTTGCATTGTTCCATAAAACTATTAATATAAACAATCTGACACCAAATGTCTTCTTTCTTATAACCTATTGGATCATTAGCCCCAAAATGTCACCATGCCACTATCCATTCACAGTGAATGATTAGACAGGCTATAATGTAGACTAGATCTGGTTATTGATATTTTTGGACTCTTGACAGATAATTGAGAGGAACAGAATTAAGCAATACATACAGAAGGAGAAAAGGCGTTAGACACATTTATTATGGTTACTCTTTGTCAGCTTGCAAAGAAACCATTTGTGGATAAAAGGCACATCACCTTTTATGGGTTTTTTTTCCACAGGTGGAAGAAACAGCTTGCCCATTTAAGTAAGGGTAGGTAACTTCTGAGGGGCCGTGGTGGCTCAGTGGTTAAGATGCTGAACTGCAGACTGGAAGATCGGTATTTCAACAGTTTGAGACCTGAGTGCCACGTGATGGAGTGAGCTCCTGTTTCTGGCCCCAGCTCCTGCCAACCTAGCAGTTTGAAAGCAAGAAATTGCAAGTAGATAAATAGGTACTGCTTTGGTGGGAAGGTAACAGTGCCCCCATGCGCCTCAGTGTCTAGTCATGCTGCCCACATGGCCACAGAAATGTCTTTGGACAGCGCTGGCTCTTTGCCTTGGAAACAGAGATGAGCATTGCCCCCTAGAGTTGGATTCGACTGGCTTTCAAGCAAGGGAAACCTTTACCTAGGTAACCTCTGAAAAAGTGTCAGGGTAAATGTGGTACCCATGGATTCCATATTGTCCCCCAGGGCCTCTCACAGGGGAGCCAGGAGGGCTATTTGGCTCAGACCTCACATTCACAAAGGACCTCAAATTTAATAAACTTGTGTTGGCATTTCTTCAGCTTCAAGGCTGCAATCACACACACATAATAATCCACTTTCCATGCACTTTCCATGCGCTTTCCAACTGGATTTTTACTGTGTGAACTGGCAAAATCCAATTCGGAAGGTCATTGGAAGAGCCCTGGAGCCTCAAAAAATGGAAGTGGCCTGGGACTTTCTTGACTTCTGAGAGGCCCCGATGTCCATCATTGTTTCCCCCATTGTCTTAGTGTCCATTTGCTAAAGCTTCTCTTCTTCCAAGCAAAGTCAGTCCTGGATTCCCTCTACCTCACTGGAACCAGGAGACCTTTGTGTTTTCCGGGAGCACCCATTCAGCAACAGCTGCCTCTATTACAGGACAACACTTCACATGGAACCTCCCTTCATGTCTACTTGGCACCAGCTCCCAGGGCAGCCATTTTGTGGTGGGCACCACCTAGGGTTGCCTGCTCTGGGTTGGGAAATACCTGGAGATTCTGGGGGTGGAGCCTGAGGAGGGCAATGTTTGGGAGGGGATGGCATTCAGTGAGGTATGATACCATAGACTCCACCTTCCAAGGCAGCCATTTTCCCCAGTTGAATTGATTTCTTTTGCCTGGAGGTCAGTTGTAATTGCAGGATATCTTCAGCCACCACTTGGAGGTTTTGCAAACCAATACCCAGAATGATCTGTCACACTGCACCAATCACACTTGAGACTTCCGTCTTCTTATACAGTTCTACTTACAACCATAAATAACACACATAGCAACTGGTTTTGCCACCATGCATCAATGACATCTGCACCAGTTGAATAGTGACCTGATAGCCCTTGAAAGTACAAGTCTCTCTTTAGAATGATACAGTCACCGGCTCATGGTGCAGAGAAGAGTTTCCGAAAGAGAAGAGTTTCCAAAAGAAAACATGCAGTAGATGGCATGGGCTCAAGACTAGCTGTAGCACAAACCAAAGGAGTGGTGACTGCATGCCTAAATTGTTGGCAACCCTGGCACCCCCCTATAGCAGCAACTTGTGGAGGATGTCCTGTGCTCTGTAGGCACTGTGTAGGCACCGTGTAGGCCTCTAGAAGAGGGCCCTCAGGCCTGGAGAGCAAAGCTTGGGGGCTCTGATAGTAGCTAGTGGCAAGAAACTGGAACATGGGCTTGTGCTAGTGGACTAGTTGATCTAGCAATGTTCCCCTCCCAGCCGAAGGCTTAAATAGGCTGAAAGGAAAGCAGCTCCAGCTGTTCTGGAAGCAGCCCCTGGGACTCATTTTGTCCATGCTTAAGTGGGATTAAGCCATCATGATCCATCATGATCCGGCCCAGGAGGAGATGGAGCAGAGGCTGAAAGCCTGGCATGGCATCCTCTCTGGGCTATCCCAGTACATGCCCTCTATCTCTGCCACTCCTGCTCAGAAGCATGGAATGTTAGAGTTGGAAGGGACCTTGCAGGTCATCTAGTCCAACCCCCTGCACTCTGCCTTAGCGGAGGCAGATTCTGGTTGGCTTGTGGACCTGATCCTGGGCTGGCATTTAGCTGCCCAAGGGCCTGGAGGGACAGAGGGAAGTTCTGATGGAGGTGCTCCAACTGCAGGCTCCTCAGGGGCGATTCCTGGAGTAGCTCCAGCTGCAGGTTCCTCAGGGCAGGCTCTGGAGCAGATGAACCAAAGGCATCTACCCTGCAGGGGTCTCTTGGAGTTCCCTGCTATCCTGTGGGCCATTTTTTTCCTTTTGGAGGCTTCCAAGTCAGAGTCCAGAGCCAACTCAGTGGGGGTCATGACAAAGGAGTCTAAGAACTGTTCTCAACATTCAAGATGTTTCCAACAATGCCCCATTCTCAAGCATTAGGGGGCACATACTTTAGCAACCATTAACTTGATGGCTGCTTTATTTGTATATTAAGTTATCATCCCAGTTCATCTGGTACCAATTGAATAACAATTGAATACACACAGACCTATACTATTTTTGTTAAAATTAGAACACTGGCCATCTGTCCATTTTTTCCTCTCAATTTTGTCTGTCTTTCTCTTTTTCTCTTCCACACACTCACTGTTGGTATCGCTCTCTCTCTCTCTCTCTCTCTCACACACACACACACATACACACACACGTGCGCATACCCCCCCCTGTCTGAATCCCTCCATTCCCTCTATTCTCCATTCTGGTCATTACAAGGAATTCTGTGTATCACTATCTCCTCTGTCATCTACCACATTTCAGAGATGAGGGCAATCATTAGGGAATGATTCCTTTCTCTAACACTTTGTACCTATGTCAGGGTCCCATGACCCCCAGTAACAGAGCTTCAGGGCCCTCAATGGCCTACAACAAAAGGAGGGTGAAAGGAAAGTCCCGTTATGTGATCTCTCTGCTTGCCTCTCTCATCAGACGTATGCCAATGTATGTCTGCATCTTGGCAAAATCATTTTAAGGGGAAAGGAGGAAGATGTATTTCAGTAAGAATGCAACCAGCTATTTTGGCTGGAATGTGTTGTTTGATCCTGGACTTATTTTGGCAATTAAACCAGACAAGAACATGTTTAACAGAAGGCTTAGGTAGCTCTCATAACAATGAGATCAAGGGTTGCCAGGTCTTACCTGGCTGCCAGTGTGTGTGTGGGGGGGGTCCCTTTCTTGCTCCAGGAGTTCTTTGTGCAGGGCGTGTTGGGGGGGGGGCACTCTATCATTTGAGGAAAAACCATAGAGTTTTCCCTCAAATGACAGAGCATCCCCCCGCAATGTGCCCTGAATGATGATGTCATCTCCAGGTGATGTCACTGCACCAGGCATGTTGGTGCGAACGCGACACTTTGAGGGTGGGGTTCCCCCAACTGTCTGGATCCAGGCCGGCGGATCGGGGACCTGGAAAGTGGGTAAACCCCCGCCCCCAGCAGGGGAATGGCAACCCTTATGAGATCTCCAAAAACAAAGGGTTTAAAAAAAAAATAAGTAAGTAAACTGTTCCATGGTAACATTGCATTTGTAAACTGGGGGGGATGCTCTGCCTGAGGGTCCCCCCCAAGAATAGGGGAAAATTTTGATTATAAGATTAATTGACAAATGATTTTAAATAAAAATCATGGTATTTAAATGATTAAATATTTCTACTCTTTCAGCTTGTCAGCTACAAATTGCACTTTGAAAGTGCTTTGGCTATTAAACAGTGCCCAAAGCGATTGTATTAAAGCTGGTGCTCTAAGTGTTTCACATGGTTTTTGTAAGCCTGTGCTTTTTTTGTCTGGTAGATAATAATGGGTACCCTGAAGCACCTGTCATCCACAGAACCTTTTTGTTCTCCCCCCCCCCCCCGCCTCTACTATAGGTGGTGGTGGGGGAAGTGTACAAAATAAAGGTTCCTGTATTTGATTCTTCAGCTGGGTTTTTCTGCTGAATTTCCATCAGCCATGGCAATATGCACCAACAGCATGGACTTCATAATAACTATGTTTGGCCTAGGCTAGCCTGATCTCATAGGATCTTGGAAGCTAAGTAGGATCGGCCCTAGTTAGTGTTTAGATAGGTGACCACCGAGGAAGTCCGGGATTGTTATGTGGAGGCAGGCAATGGCAAACTATTTGTATTCATCTCTGGCCTTGAAAACCCTATGGGGCTACCATAAATTGGCTGCAATTTAATGGCACTTTCCACCACTATTTGTTTGAAAGCAAGAGGCCCCTGAAGGAGAAAAAAAACTAGAAGGGGAGAAGGAAGAGATTATAAAACCGGATCCAGCAATCTCTCAGCAGCAGGGTTGGATGGTCAGAGATCCTCCCTCAGCAGCCTCAGCAGCAGAGATCCTCCCTCAGCAGCCTGGATGGTCAGAGATCCTCCCTCAGAGCCAGTTTGGTGTAGTGGTTAAGTGCACGGACTCTAATCTGGGAGAACCAGGTTTGATTCCCCACTCCTCCACTTGCACCTGGCTGGATGACCTTGGGCAAGCCATAGCTCTGTACCAGCTGTTCTCTCAAGGACAGCTTGGGAAAAAGCTCTCTCAGCCCCACCTACCTCACACGGTGTCTGTTGTGGGAAGGGAAAGGGAAAGAAGTTTGTAAGCCGCTCTGAGACTCCAAGTGAGTGAAGGGCGGGGTATAAATCCAATCTCTTCTTCTTCTTCTTCTTCCCCTGTGAATTTCAATGTCTGGGGCTGCAGGAACTGCCTAGAGAAATAGTAAAGTGGCTGAAAGGTTTCCCTTGCTTGAAAGCCAGTTGAATCCGACTCTAGGGGGTGGTGCTCATCTCTGTTTCCAAGCCAAAGAGCCAGCATTATCCAAAGAATTTTCTGTGGTCATGTGGCCATCATGTCTAAATGCCGAGGTACACAGAATGCTGTTACTTTCCCACTGAAACGGTACCTATTAATCTACTTGCATGAGCTGGGGCCAGAGACAGGAGCTCACTTGGTCATGCAACACTCGGGTCTCGAACTGCTGAGCTACCGACCTTCTAGTCTGCAGCTCAGCGTCTTAACATCTGAGCCACCTACGCCAGTGTGGCTTAGCGGGATGCAATGAGAAGGGGATGAAAACTGTGCTGATGGGAGAATGGGGAGGAAGCCATTTCCCCCCTTGCCCATCCTCACTAGCACTTCTAGCACCATATATCCTAGAAGGACCATAAAAGGCTGCTGTTGTGGCTTCTCCATCCTCGGTCTTCCCCTCAGTTCCATGGTTGGCTCTGGCCTCTGTTCTACTCAGAGTGAGCAAAATGGGAGTTTGGCTTGCTCAGGTTGATAGAAAAGGACCCGGAGAGCAGCTGGCCAGAGGAAGTCATGGCTGAATCTTCTCTATCACAACTTCTGGGCTATTAAACAGATACTCATGATCTCCGGCTACAGACCTAGTAACTTGATTGACATTGGAATAGGTGGGACGTGTCAATTCTGCACTCCAAAGGCTGTCAGTGACATTCCTTTCAACAGCTGCACCTAATCTCAGTTATTTCTAGAACGACCACAATGCTACTGTCAGTCAATGAAATAAAAGAGGACACCATGTGTAATAATCCAAAATAATTGAGCCTACCTACCTGTATTCCAGCATCAAATATGCAGGAACAATGCTGATATAGGAAAATGGACGTTACTGAAAAACAAATCATGGGCCTCGAACAACAGCTTTGCAGTTGTTCCACGGTGTTTTATTTGGTTACGTGTGTTTGGCCCCCTCTGCTTTTGGCATTCGGTTTTGTTCTTATGGGATATTCAGCTGGAGGGAATGCTATTACAATCATGTAACTTCATGGATACCTCATATGTTAGATTTTTGTACTCATCTAACATTTATAGACTATGCTCGGCACTATACATAGACAAGAGATAAACACAGCCCTGCTTGCAAGCTTGCCATCTAAATTGTGCATGAGAACCAATTCTAGGTTTTAGTCTAAAAAGAAACCATGTGGTGACTGGGAAGGAGAGAGGGTCCCTGCTCATGCGTCTTTTGCACACTGAAACAAAACAGCCCCCCACCCCCCAATGCCACGCTTTGAACAGATACATGCGAACAAGCATGAATGCCCCTTTGGCAAACATTCTCACCCACTCTGTACCAGCAGTTTTTTAGGGGAGGAGCCTGAAAATTTATTTATTTATTTATTTATTTATTTATTTTTCATATTTATACCCCGCCCTCCCCGCAAGCGGGCTCAGGGCGGCTTACATGGGCCAATGGCCTAATTACTACATTGACCTGTAAAATCAGTTAAAACATTACAATAAATATCATTAAAACATACAAATAATCATAAAAGCTTCCACAATCCAGCATCCGATGGTGACCAAGTGGCAGGTCTGGGCCCCACCCCCTCGGCCATAGCCAAGGTCGTGTTGGACCAGGGTGCATCATGGTGGTTCTGATGTCAGATGATATCTCCAGTATCATCGGTGGCGGCTTCTATTCATAAGCCTGGCGGAAGAGCTCCGTCTTGCAGGCCCTGCGGAACTGCATCAAGTCCCGCAGGGCCCTGATCTCCTCTGGGAGCTCGTTCCACCAGACGGGAGCCGCCACCGAGAAGGCTCTGGTCCTAGTTCTGGCCAACCTGGCATCCCTGGGGCCAGGAACACGCAATCTGTGTTCCGACCCCGACCGTAGTGCTCTCTGGGGTTGATACGGAGAAAGGCGGTCCCTAAGGTATGTTGGACCCTGGCCATATAGGGCTTTATAGGTAAGAACCAGCACTTTGAAGCGAACTCGGTATGCTCTAGGCAGCCAGTGCAGTGCCGCCAGCACAGGCCCGATGTGGTCCCGCCTTGTGAGTCCCATCAGCAGCCTGGCCGCGGCATTCTGCACCAGCTGCAGCTTCCGGATTTGCACCAAACGCAGCCCCATGTAGAGAGTGTTACAGTAGTCCAACCTCGAGGTGACCGTCACATGGATCACCGTGGCAAGGTCATCCCGGCCAAGGTAGGGAACCAACTGCCTCACCAGCCGTAGATGGTAAAAGGCTGACTTGGCAGTGGCTGCCACCTGGGCCTCCATTGACAATGAAGGCTCCAGGAGCACTCCCAAACTCCTCACCCTCGGCGCAGGCACCAATGGCGCCCCGTCGAAGCTCAGGAGCGGGACCCCCCACTCCGGACCGCAACGACCCAGGCACAGGACCTCCGTCTTCGCCGGGTTCAATTTCAACCTGCTAGATCTGAGCCAGTCAGCCACAGCGTGCAATGCCCCGTCAAGATCGTCTGGGCCGGAGTCCGACCAGCCGCCCAACATCAGATAGAGCTGGGTGTCATCCGCATACTGATGACATCCCAGCCCAAACCTCCGGACAATCTGGGCAAGGGGGCGCATATAGATATTAAACAGCTTCGGGGAGAGCACTGCCCCCTGTGGCACACCACATTCAAGCGGGTGCCTCGAGGATTGCTGCTCCCCTAGCACCACCCTTTGTCCCCGACCCTGGAGAAATGAGATGAGCCATTGCAAGGTCCGCCCCCCTATTCCCACGTCGGCAAGGCGGCAGGACAGCAGCCGGTGGTCCACTGTGTTGAATGCTGCCGACAAGTCGAGCAGCAGCAGTACCGCCCCACCACCCTGATCCAGATGTCGTTGGAGGTCATCCGTTAGAGCGACCAATGCGGTCTCCGTCCCGTAACCCGGGCGAAAGCCGGACTGAAAGGGGTCAAGAACTGAAGCGTCATCCAGATACCTCTGCAACTGTAACGCCACCGCCCTCTCTATTAATTTGCCCAAATAGGGCAAATTGGACACCAGCCTATAATTTGCCAATTCTGCCGGGTCCAGATGTACCTTTTTTAAGAGTAGGCGGACCATTGCTTCCTTGAGAGCCCCCGGGAATTTCCCTTCAACAAGGGAGGTGTTAATTATTTCCCGGGCGGTACCTCGCAACCCCTCGTGGCTTGATCTTATAAGCCAGGACAGGCACGGATCAAGGCAGCATGTGGTTGTGCGAACAGTCAAGAGCAGTCTGTCAACTTCCTCAAGATCCAGCTGGTCGAACCCATCTAAGCCCGGAAACGAAGACGTGCAAGGGGCCTCGAGTTCACTCACTGTATCATTTGTGGCGGGGAGGTCCCAGCGGAGCGACAAGACTTTCTCCGCAAAATAGCTCGCAAATGCCTCACAGCCAATTTCCAATTGCCTAGAATTTTCTCTGCCACTTGGCAGTACTGTTAGCGACCGAATTGTCCTAAATAATTGGGCTGGGCGTGAGCTAGCGGATGCAATCTCAGCAGCAAAGAATTCTTTCTTTGCTGCCTTAGTTGCCATCTCATAGGCTTTCATAAGCGTCCTATAAGATGCTCTTGACGCCTCGTCGCGAGCGCGGCGCCACCGTCTCTCTAGCCGTCTTAGCTCCCGCTTCGTCTGGCGCAACTCCTGGGTATACCAAGGGGCCAGTCTGTTGCGAGGGCGAAGAGGGTGCCTGGGAGCGATCTCGTCGATAGCTGTAGTGAGCCGGTTGTGCCAATCTTCAACCAGCTCATCCAACGAGCCGCCAGGGGGCTTCGGTTCCCGCAGAGCCATCTGGAACCACTCCGGGTCCATTTGGCTCCGCAGGCGAGCCAAAAAAGGCTCACCGCCTTGGGGCCGGGGCAGGAAATTCAGACGGGCCCCCAGGGCAAAGTGGTCCGACCAAGGCACTACCGAAGTGGTAATTCGGTCCACTGCAACCCCCATGGCAAAGACCAAATTGAGCATGTGTCCTGCCCGGTGTGTGGGGGCCGAGATGTACTGAGAGAGTCCTAGTGCCGCCATGGATGACACCAGGTCCACCCCCTGACCAGAGGCCGCATCATCAGCATGGACGTTGAAGTCACCCAAAACCATAAGGTTAGGGTGCTCCAACGCCCAGCCCGACACGGCCTCCAGCAGGGATGGCAGGCTGCTGGCTGGTGCATTAGGCGGTCGGTACACCAGCCACACAGCCAAACTCTCTTCAGCCTCCCACACCAGACCAACACATTCGATGCCCGTGATCTCTACCGATGGGAGCGCCCTGAAGGAGAAAGCCTCCCGAATGAAAATCGCAACCCCCCCGACCCATAGTCCGTGATTGGTGAAGGACCGCAAACCCCGGGGGGGCCATTTGGGAGAGCGCTACATTCTCTCCCTCCCGGACCCAGGTCTCGGTCATGCATGCCAGGTCAGCCTTTTGGTCTCCCAGGAAATCCCGGAGGATCGCGGCCTTGTTGTTAATTAACCTGGCATTGCACAACACCAATGACGGGGAGGGTTTATTCCTAGCCCCACTGCCAACAACCGTCGGGATGGGACGCAGGCTGGAAGGGCGTAGAGCTTTACTGTTTCTCCGCGCCCTTCCCTTTCTTATAAGCCTGGACCCACCACTCTTTCTCCTCCCCAGGAGCACCGGAATTTGTGACCCGGCCATGCCAGATCTTTTACACGTTGGTCTCAGATCTTTATGGCCCAGCGTCAGCTCTCCCTGCCTCTGTTAGCGTCCTAAAATCTAATTTAGGTCGGAGTTTCCTACCCTACCTAACTGAAAGATTTCCTATCTAACTAACTCCCCAACCCGACCTCTTTGTCTGCGATCCCCGCAGACCTAACACTACTATCTATGCTAAACTAATACTATCTAATTAAGGGTGGGGAAACAAGGACAGCTAACACACTTACCTAACTAACTAACTAACTACCCTATTTACTATTTCCTAACTCCTTAGTCCCACCATCCCAACTAACTGTCCCCCTCCCATCCACCCCCCAGTTCCATGTTGATGTTCCGAAGCTCTCCACTATCACGTAGCCAGTCCCGTTCACTTTCGGGTCCAGTCCAACCCGCCACAGCTGTATTCTCGGTCCAACACCAACGACACATGGCAGATCTAAGTCCCTGTGGCCTGGTCTGTCCTCCCATTCAGCAGGAACCGGACTTCGTGGCAGGTGGAAGCGGGCCGGATCCTCAAAAGTCACCATCCGGGTCGCCAGATGGGGGTCACAGTCCACCCGAACAGAGGCACTGTGAGGCTGGACTGATGTTAGGGCTCCCAAAAACCCTTTAGCCGGCTGCAACCCAATACAGCCAGCTTGCCTTCAGCTTCCAGCCTCAGTCTATATTAATAAAGGCTGGTAGGCTCAGCTTCCAATAGCAGAGGCTTAAATAAGGTGCTGGGGGGGATGTCATCAAGGGGTTCAAGGCTTTCAACGTCAGGGGGAAAGCAACCAACTCCTCAGTAATGGGAGGGGGGGGAGAGGGGCCCAACGTCTAGATTCCTCCGGGGACTTTAAGGACCGTAAAACTTACTCCAGAGCGACTGTGCATTGGGATGCCAGGAGTCTGAGGTCAAGTGCCAGATTTCAAGCTGGAGCCAAGCCGGGGGGGCAGGAGTCAAGCGCCCGCGTCCCAGGGCTACCGAAGCCGGACCTCCAGGCTGCTAATGGTCTCCAAGCTTTTCCAAGCCTCCGCCGAGTCAGGGAGCCGAGGGCGTCTAGTGGGCGTGCCGGACGACCCTTAGAAGTCGTCCCTCGGTGACGTCACCACCCGGCATCCTCAGATCCCCCACGGGGTCCCCAGCCGGTTACCCAACAAGTTGTAGATGTTAAGGCATTCTCTGGCCACCCAGCACAATACGGGTTGAATCCACTCTGCTCCAGCTATCAGCGGCGCCGCCCCTCAGGTCTGCCGCTGCTCCAGGCTCCTTCTCCCCAGTCATTCCGGTCACTCTCACACTCTCCCACCAGCCTACTATCCACGAGTCCAAGCCCGAGCCCCGCCGGGACCAGCCCAGGGACGGCGAGGGTAGCAAGGGCAGCGGGGGTAGCAAGGGCGGCAAACCGGTCCTGGAACTAATCGGACCTCTCGGCTTTCCTCCCAGCCTTCCTCAGCCTCAGCGTCCCGGCCCGTCTCGGGTCTTTCACCTCCTGATCCTCCGCAGTCTTCGGCCACTCCCTCATTCGTCAGACAGGTCTTCTCCCAACCCTCCAACCTTCCAGGTTTGGTACTGCAGTCGGGTAGGACTAGTTGATTTCCTTTAGCTGTTAAGTTTGTCAAATTTGACCAAATTTAGTGCTGTTCAATTTATTCTCGGCGGAGCTCCCTTCCCGAGCTACACGCCAGTCGCCATCTTGGAAGCTTCAGGACTAGTTGATTCAAATGGGCAAAAGTGTCTGGGGATGGCACTATAAGGAGGTGGAAAGCAAAGATATTGGAGGACAGGGATGCTGGAAGAGAAGTCTTTGTGGTGGGGCAGGAAGGAAAGTAGGGTTGTCAGGTATATGCCTGCAGCCCCCAGGAGACTTGGGGGGAGGCATGGGGGAAAAAAGACATGTACTTGTCAATGTCATTTCCAGCAAAAATCCAGAAGTGACATTACTGACATTCTAGGAATTCATTGATCTTCATAGAGATTGGTGAAATCCTAGAGTGTTGGTGTTATCACTTCCACTTTTTTTTGCTGGAAGTGACATGTACACAATGTCCATTTTCCCCTCCCCATTTCCTCCTGCCACCCATTTGAGCAGTGCTGGGAACTGACAGCTAGAGATCCCTTGCCATGGCAGGTGAGTTGACAAGCCTCAGGGTAAGTGCCTCCCTGCCTATTCAGAGTGAGGGCAGTACCCTATATGAAGCACTGCCCCTACTTTTGTGCCTTCACTTGCCTTCAGTGTCATTATCATGATGCAAAGTCTGATGGGCTGTATGGCATTGTGACAACATCACTATGTACAATGTTTAGCCCCCCCTGCTCTATAAATGATAAAATCATTATAATAATAGTTGATTACTTTTAGGTACTGTAACTCTGCATGCAAGAGGATCTGGGAGGGAAAGGGTTGAGAGAATTCTCTCTCTCTCAGGTACACTGGGCAGTTGGCCCCACCCTCTCATCAGTGTTGAGCCTTTTGGGGCATTGCTTGCCTTCTATTTCATCTCATATAGGACATCTCTTTTTCTCCCTCTTACCAGTAGGAAGTTAACCTTTTGGAAATTAATCTGTTCACAATAAGGTAAATGTACCTACAGGAATTTGTCATGTAAGTATACTGATTCAGACCCTTGGTCCATCCAGGACAGTATTGTCTACTCATACTGGCAGTGGTTCTCCAGGGTCTCAGGCAGTGGTCTTTCAGATCACCTACTGCTTGGTCCTTTCAGTTGGAAACATTGAGGACTGAACTTGGGACCTTCTGCACGCCAAGCAGAGCCTCTTCCAGCAAGCAACAGGGGCATAGCTGATCCAAGAAAATTGTGTGCATGCATCAACAGCAGCTACCTGGCCAGCCCCTATGCTGAATGCTGCAAAATGCTGAACTGTGAGCACATTAAAGCAATCATGTAAGACACTTGATTCAACAGTATGGCTAACAAGTGTGTTCAATTTTTTGAATGTCCATTTTGCAAGCATCAAATCATCCCTGATTGCAATGCAATTATATTAGAATTTAGGAGGTACAAGAAACACTTTTCGGATAAACAGGGACACCAAAGAGAGATTCAGCTGAAATGAAAAACAGGGAAGGTACAGAACACTTTTATATCAGGCCTGTTGGAAGAAATATTCAGAGATGGTAGCAGCCAAGTGGCTGCTTGTCAATGTCTCACGTGTTTGAATTAGAGCCAGTGGGCACTATGGTGTCTGCCAACGCCTTTCCTGGCACCTGCCAAGTGTTTTTAGAAAGTGGGCGAGGCTAGGTGGGGGCTTTTGGCCAGCAAGGCATCTGATTAGACATTGGAGATCTGATTGGCTATGCAGATTTTTTTTAAAAAAACAACAGCAACATTGCTTTGGCAGCAGCTGCCACCATGACACAAGGATCTTCCCTGAAGGTAAGCTGTGGCTGCAGCAATTTGGTGACTGCCTCTGCCTTCTGTGGCAGCCATTTTATGTCTACCATGCTACCGTGGTAGCATGCCTACCATGCTGTGTCAAAATCCCAATGGTGCCTCCAGGCTGAAAAATGTTGGGGATTTTGAAAAAGGTTAGGGGTATGTAACAGGACTTTGGAGAGGTGGTAGACAAATACCCTCAATAAAATACAGAATATAAATGATCACCCAGATTGCCTTTGCTGCATGGCTATATCTTACTTGGGTTTGTTGGACTGATGGATCTCTCCATTTGGGCTTGAGAGGGCCAATTAACTTATTTAATATTTAAATACCACTTCTCTACTGAATGTATCCAAAGAGGACCTTTGCAGGAAAATGGCAGGCCCCAAGCAATGCAATAAGCAAAGTAATCAACTGTCCCTCTGAGCTGTGGAGTCTTGCAGGGGTGTAGAGTTTAAAAACTCCCGGGGGAAGGGGGGCTCTTCCATGTGAGCGCGCTTTGCGCGCACGCACGCTGGGACCATGTCCCCGCTGCCACCGCCTCCCCCCCCCCACCTGACCGCTCCTGCTTCCATCCCTCCCTCCGTCCATCCAGGGGCCAGCTGGGCATTTGCTTAGCCGGCCCCTGGATGGACGGAGGGAGGGTTGGAGTGGCCAGGTGGGGGGGGGGGAGAGAGAGACGGCAGCGGCAGCCCTAGGAAGGGCCGCGGGAGGCACGGCGGAGGGCGCACTGTTTTCCCGGGTGGGGCTCAGTCCCCCCCGGGAAATTTCGGGGGTGGCTCGAGCCCTCGAGCCCCCCCGTAGTTGACACCTATGGAGTCTTGTGAGCAAAAGTTCTACTTTGTGAGGTACTGGCATTAAAGCTGTGAGCGAGCGATTTGGCTACTGAATAAGTCAGTTTGCTCTGGAGCCATCCTTCCTGAGCTAAGACAAAAATGTTTGAGCCAGAGGCTAAAAAACTGTGATCTAGCTCACACTAACTCATCTTAAAAAGAGCACTGCTACTGTCATTTTTTTCTTTTTGGTTAACTTAATATCCCTCCTGTACATAGCACTAGGCCATAACGTGCAATCAAGAGGCACCATAATGGCATCATTGAATAGTTGGGTGGATGTGGGATATGGATGACGTAGCACCTGAAAGGCACTTCAGCAAATACAGAATCAATCTTATTGGCAGGAACATCTGTAAGATAGTAAATGGTATTGCAGCCAAACAACAGCATTGATCATCTACACAGTTTGTGACATCTCCCACCCCAAAAGCCTATTAGACATGCTTGGGAGTCCACCAATAGTTTGATAAACTTCTTATTTTTTTTTCTGCTGCCAAAATGGAGAGGAAAGGTCTTCCAACACCTAGCTGTGTTTGGTGTGTTGGGTCACATATTGTGCAAGCGGAGCAAGTATAGCAGGCTAGCCCTGTCCATTTAACCCAGGGTGTTACTGGAGCTATACTGACACATCAATAGCTATTGCTGCAGTTGAGATGCCAGATTTAAGAGCTGTGTTTCTCAAAACCTGACAAGGCATTCCTCAAGGCAATTGCTCAGGGCTGGAGACAGACAGTTGTTACAAGAATGGAATGGGTGATAGAGGCGTCATTGAATTTGGTGTTCGCATTGTTGTCATCTCCAGTCAAACACATTTTGTAGGTTTCTGAAATACTTCTCCAAGCTCAAGAATCTGCTAAACAGAGGAGGTGATTATCAGATGAGTTAACATCCCACAGGCGACAGTATGCTAGGTACTGCTGAGGTTAGGACCCAGATTCTGGGGTTAGCAGCTCCAAACTTTGTTCTACATACCAGCAGAACTGCCTGGTTCCAGCAGAAGCTGACAGAATCATAGAGTTGGAAGAGGCCATACAGGCCATCTAGTCCAACCCCCTGCTCAATGTGGGATCAGCCTAAAACTTCCCTGAGAAGTATTCGTCCAGCTGCTGCTTGAAGACTGCCAGTGAGGGAGAGCTCATCACCTCTCTAGGCAGCTAATTCTACTGCTGAATTACTGTAAAAACAATCATCATAATATCTAGCCTGTCCACCCATAACTCAGACAAGTTTGATAGGAAGAATGTGTTGTTTGCAACAATGGGAGTCCAGACTGGCTTTGGCTTCCTTCAGGTCTTCTCAACAAGCTGGGAAATGTTTTCAGCACTCTATCTCATTGTTGGAATGGGACAGATCTCTAATTCCATGGCTGCATTTGTACTTGGTATGTGACCATCTTAATGTTCTTGTTAACAGAACAAGGAGAAAGGATGCCAGGTGATAGTTGATTGATTGATTATTGTACAAAGTCCTTTTGCATTTCGCCGTGTGGGCTTCATCAGGGGGGATCTATAAAGACATAATTTTACATTTAATACAATTAATACAAATAATAGAAGGACCCCTTAATATTAATTCAAAAGACAGAATCAAAATTAGTTCCAAAAATGATGCATATTAGTTGATATACAATATAAGATGAATAAACTATACACCAGATATGAAACAAAATAATATAAATACATAAAATATGAAGTAAATACTGTCCAGAACATTCACCTAGTACTGGAACTGTTCACAACAATTAAGCTCTTTTACTAGTGGAGAATGACCAGCACTTTTTATATACAGAGATTATATGAGCAAGGTCAGAAGTCCCAGATCAGAATTTAACCCATTTAACAAAATTTAAATTTAACGGAACATGTAGGGCCTTTGAACAATAATGGGTCAATCAACTATCACCTCTTAATTTATTTACCCCTGGGAGACAACCGCTAACAACAAGCCAAAGAGTCAAACCTGTGATGATGATTTGACTTCCTTCATCCCTGATGCTGACAGGTGGCAGAAATCTTGCAACCTTATTAAGGCAATATCTACTTCTACTCCAGCAAAGGGGTTGATTTCAGTTATGCCAACTGCCTATAAAAATGATGCATCGGAGGGGGAATCAATGGCTAGCGACCAAACATTTCAAGCTGAAGCCAACAAGTCCTCACAGCAGTCTCTTATTATACAACAGATGACCAGCGAAATGACCAGTAGAGGAAGCACACCCAGTCTAGATGGGTCCAGTGGCTGGTTGGCCAACTCTATGAGACTCTGCCTGGGAGTATAAAGTTGTTGCCTCCAGGTTAGCTTCTTCCTCTGGTTTGCTATGAATTCACCATCTTAAGCTCATTACCAGTCCTGGCTTCAAATTTTGTTCCCATCGTCTGATATAAAAAAAGTGCAATATATATACAGGGCTCTTTTTGTAGAAAAAGCCCAGCAGGAACTCATTAGCATAATAGGCCACACTCAACAGCAGAGACTCATTAGCATATTAGGCCACACCCATGACAGTACAGCTCTCTCCCAGGATCAGCTTCCCCAGGTGCCTCGTGACTTGTGGCATGCATGGGGAACTCGAGGGAAGGAAGGCAGTTTCTGGATCAGCTTCCCCAGGTGCTCTGCAGCTGCAGGGCGCCTGGGGAACCTGAGGAGGGGAGGCAGTTTAAACTGCCTTCCCTCCCTGGATCAGCTTGGCTTCCCCAGGTGCCCGCGGCACCTGGGGAACCCGAGTGGGGGGAGGCTGTAGGCGTGGCCAACTCAGAAGCCAGCCAGAACTGCATTCCTGGCCCAAAATAGCCCTGCATATATATGATGTTTCAGAAAGTAGCAGCGATATGTGAGGACATTAAAGAATGTGGAAGCAATTTTGATATACAGTGTGGGCAACCCTTTTGCCATTACTTCCTTAAATGCCTCTATAATTGAAAATCACAATAGTATGAAATTATCTCACAATAAAAACAGTCAGAGCCCTGTTTCTTTTACAGGAGGCAGAGATTGCTCAATGATCTCTGGGTTTTTTTGTTTTGTTTTTTTAAAGAGGATCACAAACTGAGGATTTTGTTCTTAGCAATAAAAATGGATCTTTGTGGCGCTTGCATTATAAATCAGAATCAAATGCTCACTGTGGTAGCTGAATCAGACCAACGTATTTGAAGATTAGCTAGTACCAAGATATTGCCAGCGTGACAAGTCCTAGCTATCGCTGTTGGTGATTCAGATGGGTTAGCCCTGTTGGCAATGTTTTCCTGTTCTTCTGCTGCCACCTGAAGTCCAGTATGCTTTGTATTAGCACCAGACAAGATAGAGTCCAACAGCAGAACTAGGGATGTCAGGTGGTGGTGGTGGGGTCCCCCGTTTTGGGTGCTCCTCTGCACCCCCTTCAGTGGCTGGTGGAGGGGATTACCTCCCCAACAGGCAAGAAAATGGAAATAAACACAATGTGCTTATGTCACCCAGAAGGGATGTAGGCACACTGGGGACATCGGGCGGCAAAACTCTGGTTTGGGGCAATTCTACTATAATTCTGCTATAGAGGTTTTGCCCACAAACCAGAGCATCTGCCTCGACATGCCTACTTCACTTCCGGGTGATGTAGGCACACCGTGTTTATTTCTGGCTTCTCCCCTCCTTGCTCTTGGTGAGTTTACCCCCATCCCTCACTGGCTGGTCTGACAGATCTGGCAACCAGTGTTCCCTCTAAGCTGAGTTAGTGTGAGCTAGCTCCCAGTTTTTTAGCTTCCAGCTCACACATTTTGGTCTAAGCTCAGGAAGGATGGCTCCAGAGCAAGCTAACTTATTCAGTAGCCAAATCGCTTGCTCACAACTTTAATGCCAGTACTTCACAAAGTAGAACTTTTGCTCACAAGACTCCACAGCTTAGAGGGAACATTGCAGTGGCAACCCTGAGCAGAACAAGGAAGTCACCTAGCCATGTCTGTAATGTGCATACAATCCATGTTGCCCAGAAGTTCAAAGGTACCATGATGATTGACAAGCACGTGCCACATATTGATTTATACATACAAGTCCTATCCAATGTATTCATATAAATGTAAATCTGATTCAGTTAATTCAGCCCTAGTGTAGGCTTACTTGCAAATTATGTATCTCAAAGACAGCTGGACAAGAGTTCTAGATACCCTGAGCAGCCCTCCTGGAGAGATGGTATATCAGTCAAGAAATAAATAATATCCTGCAAATCATGTAAATAAATAACATAATGGGTTTGGGAGGGATGCCCAGATTTGCAGCAATTGCTTTTTGCATGCTCATTCCCTAAAGGAAGACACCAGAGGGGAGAGTCTGTGGCTCAGTGGTAGAGCATCTGCTTGGCATGAAGAAAGTTCCAGTTTCAAGGTCTAGCATCTACAGTTAAAAAGAGCTAGGCAGTAAGTGATGCGAAAGCCTCCACCTGAGATGCTGGAGAGTTGCTGCCTGTCTGGATAGACAGTACTAACCTCAATGTAACAATGTTCTGATTAAGTATGAGGCAGTTCATGTATTCAGACAACAATTATGGGTTAAACTAGGGTTTAGTAAAACTTTAACCGCTAATTTCTACCCTGTTTCCCAGAGGTGCTGCCTTACTCTAGGGCAGGGGTGGGCAAACTTGCTCAGCGTAAGAGCCACCTAGAACAGGGGTGGGTAGGGCTGCCAAGTCCAACTTGGGAAATATCTGGGGTCTTTGGGGGTGGAGCCAGGAGACTTTGGGGGTGGAGCCAGGAGAAAGGAAGTGACATCATTTTGTGATGTCACATCCTGTGATGTTGCTTCCACATGCTGACACATGAACTCATGAAGTTTCCTAATACTGAATCAGGCCATTGGTCCATCAAGGTCAATATTGACTACTCAGACTGGTAGTGGCTCTCCAGGGTCTCAGGCTGAGATCTTTAATGTCACCTATTACCTGATCCTTTTTTAGCTGAAGAGGCTGATACCTCCTGCATGTCAAGCAGATGCTCTATCACTGAGCAACGGCCCTACTGAATCCTTCCTCATCTCGGCAGAATATGAAGCCCTAAGTGCTACACAAGTGCTAAATATGATTTTCATATCATAAGAACAGGAGAGAAGCCACAGTGGATCAGCCCATCCAGTACAGCCCATCCAGTACAACACTCTGTGTCACACAGTGGCCAAAAATACCAGGTGCCCTCAGGAGGTCCAGCAGCGGGGCCAGAACTCCAGAAGCCCTCCCACTGTTGCCCCCCAAGCACCAAGAATGCAGAGCCTCACTGCCCCAGACAAAGGGTTCCATTTAGACCTTGTGGCTAATAATAGCCACTGACAGACCTCTGCTGCATGGGGACAGAGAGAGAGAGACAGACAGACAGACAGAAAAAAGAAAGAAAGAGGGAGAGAGAGAGAAGGGGAAAAAACTGGCAGAGGCACTTACTTCCATTTAGACCTTGTGGCTATAATAGCCACTGATAGACCTCTGCTGGATAGGGACAGAGAGAGAGAGAGACAGACAGACAGACAGACAGAAAAAAGAAAGGGAGAGAGAATGAAAAGAGCTGGAAGAGAAACTCACCTTGCCAGCCACATGCAAAAGCAGCTCCTTCAGTCCCTCCTTAATCTCTGGGCGGGGCTCTCTTGCTGTGGAAGAAGCTCTCTTGCTGACTTCTTAAAGGGGAAATGTCTGGCGAGGCTTTTTACTGCAGGGCAGGCTCTCTGCAGACATTTCCCTTTTAAGGCAGCCATTTAGTCCCCCCGGTGGCCATCTTTGGAAAAGCGGGAGGTAAGCTCTAAAAATCGGTGTTTCCCCCGCCCAAGCGGGGGACTTGGCAGCCCTAGGGGTGGGCAAACTTGCTTAACGTAAGAGCCGCGTAGAATAAACATCAGATGTTTGAGAGCCACAAGACATGAACAAATATTACCTGCTTTTATTGGAAAATAAGCAAATTTGATTTTTATTAACATTAAATGAGACTGCCAAAAATAATAACAAAAGGGGTAAAAGCAGATATTGATAATGGTATTAATTTGTCCAATGATATTTGTTTGCTAATGACATTTAGCTTCCCCAGCCGCCCTGCCGGGAGCCACATAATATATGTAAAAAAGCCGCATGTGGCTCCCGAGCCACAGTTTGCCCACCCCTGCTCTAGGTTAGCTCCAACAGCAGGGGCACCCCACTTCTAACCTGAACAGAGACCCACAAACTCAAACCAAGGAAGGCACTCTTGGTTCTGAAACACAGAGCTAGCCACAACTCTGCAAAAGGGTGTCAATTTCAGGCTGCACAAGTCAGTCCTCCAAGACAACCTCCAGCTTTCCCCCTCCACCCAGCAAGGTATGCATATGAAACAATGCTCAGTTCCACCAGGTACAGTATCTGCATTTCTAAAAGCTATTCAGTGGCCACCTGGTGAATAGCCTTTCTGTCTCCAGAGCTTCACCTACCCCTTTTTGTCTTTGCCTCCACAACTGTCCTTCCTGTTCCATCCCTCAGGATACCGAGATAAACCAATAAAATATTCAAATGTTTAGCGATCCTTCCTGGCATCTGTCAGGGACCCCTTTCCTACCTTTTGTCTGAATCTGAGAACCTATTCAACTGGCCTTGACGGGACCATCAGCAATCATCAAACCCATTCAGCCAGCTCCAGTAGAGCCATCCAGCACCTGGCTAATCTCATCAACGCTATTGTGAATCCAGGCTCTGCCCCTCTGGGACTTCATTTGTCAACCCTAGGTTTTGCTCCTCCTGGTGTCACACCCCCTGGGACCTCTTATTAATCCAGGAAATCTTTTGTCTTCACCTGAGACAAGCCCCTCAAGGCCTCCCATTGGCCCACATTGTTTCCCAGTGTCTATATTCTCCAAAGCAAATGGACTCAGAGTGTGTGTCTGCCCGAGGATGACAACTGGCAGTTCACCCCAAACTCTGTTTGGGCCATAATCCCTTATCCATGAACTTCTGCACATCTGGACAGGTAGCTATGACCCCCATTCTCATCAACACTTTGCCTCCTTTTGTCTCTGATCTCTTTAAGATCACCTCACCTCTTTATTTCCTTGCTCTCTGGTCTCTCTCTCTCTCTCTGTGATATTCCATTGATTAGCTGAATGTATTAGAGTTATTTTCTGAATAAATTTCATAATAGACATTCCTGTCTGTTGCCTGTGCCACTCTGAGAGGATTCTGACTCTGGTATAGTTGGAGTACAATCCCTAGCTTGTGCACCTTTTAGCTAAATCCCTCCACCATAACTTAAACAGAGACCCAGTGTTGCGGCTAAGACCCCTTGGGGAAGATTTCCTAAGAGGTTTCTCAGTAGGTTTGCTGGCAGTTGGGTAACCCTAGTCTGGTTCCAAGCTTGGCAACTTAGCCTACACAACAAAATGTGCAAGAGATGCTGACCATCACACTGTGCCCGGATGCTGGTGAACATAGGATCTCAGGCTTTGAGGTCCAATATTGATAGAATTCCCTCCCCACGCCACAGATTCTGGTTTGGTTACCCTCTCCTTGTCCATGGATACCTCAGTGTACTCGCTGATCTAATACACTTAAATCACTAGAGCCATACCGATGCTGCCAGTCATTAGTCAGAGCCTAGCTGGTCCACCCCCTGTTACAACAGTGCTCCATTAAGCTCTATAGGAATCCTTTGTTCCTGTGCAGCAATAGGATTGGGCCTTAAATATAATGAACTATCCATTATAAGTCACATTTTAGTTGTTTTGTGTGACTTCAGGAGGCCTCTCCTTCTCTCTGCGGACCTTTGGCTCCATATACACAGGTACCTTATCACATCTAATAGACCTGAATTAAAAAAAAACAACACACACACTTTAAGATGCTTCCCAAACCCCCAATCCAAGTAGCTCTGAGAAGGACTCTGTGAGCTTTCTATAATGGCTGTTAATGGGTCGGATGATAGGGGAACAGGCTTTTAATATATTGTTTATCTGTTTCACTTTAGGTAGCTGTTCACTGCATTTGTAATTTTCAAGTGGAGTCTGTCTACAGATCTATGTCAGCTTAAACATACATACCCCAGTACCAGTGAGTAACTACTCACCAGTGCTTAAGAAGGATGATTAAGAGAAGCTATTTAGAAACACATGCCACAATACCAACTGGAACAGCTCCCAGTGATTAGTAGTATGGGCACAGCATGGGACTGTCATCATGTTCTCAGCCTTCTTCTGCTATCAGAACTCAAAGCTGCAGGCTGCCCACTTCCAGTCCCATCACAACTCCCTCCACTGCTCACTGGCCTCCACCAGTATCTGGGCTCGTATCACGGTCAAGAGGAACAAGGAAGTCACTGTGACCATTGTTTGCTATGATTTCCTCATCCCTTTCTGTTACTAGAAGGATAGAGCTGCCAGGATTCCCACTGTAATAGGAGGACTCCTTCTGGCAGCCCTCATTACCTGCCCTTACTTGCAGCAGTGGTGGGGAAAAAAATTAAAAACTGTTGACATCATCTGCACTGTGACATCACTTCTGGCAAAAATTCAAAAGTGATGTTGGGTAGCTCTAGGAATTGCCAGAAATGCTGTGTTAAACCATAGCGTTTCTGGCGATTCCTAGAACTACATTATGTCACTTCCGGATTTTCCTGGAAGTGACATCATGGTGCAGATGGTGATGCACCCCCATATCTCTGCCCCCAAAGCTCCCTATGGAAGAAGCCAGGAATCACTTGAGCGAATCAGAGGTAGTGGGTAATATTACTGGGGGGACTTAAATAATGCTGTTGTGGTGTAGTGGTTAGAGTGTCAGACTAAAATATGGGAGATTTGGATTTGAATCGCCATGCTGAGTGACCTGAGGTTAGTTGTAATATTTCTGAGTCCACAGATAAGACTACCAGAATGAGAAATCACTTACCATTAATATAAAAAGGCAAGTATCTCACACAGCAGTCACACAGCCTTGTTCTAGAACTAAAAACATGTGACCTTACAGCAAGTCTCTAAACTACCAATTCCCTAATGCTATTAAAGATAAGGGAATACCTCTAAATGATATATCTGGCCCTATGTTTTTCATTCTCTCTTAGCCTAATTTGCTTCATGAGATCATCTTCATGTACTTGAAGGGCTGTCATATAGAGGATGGTACGGAGTTGTTTTCTGTTGCCCCAAAAGGTTGGACCAGAACCAACGGATTGAAATTAAATGAGAAGAGTTTTTGGCTAAACATTAGGGAAAACTTCCTGACAGAGCAGTACCTCAGTGGAACAGGCTTCCTCGGGAGGTGGTGGGCTCTCCTTCTTTGGAGGTTTTCAAACAGAGGCTAGATGGCCACCTGACAGCAATGCTGATCCTGTGTACTTAGGCAGATCATGAGAGGGAGAACAGGAAGGGTTGCATCAGTGCTTAGTTCCTGTGGCCCTTTCTTACACGCCCAGGGAAATGCTGATCGCCACTTTAGGGTCAGGAAGCAATTTTTCTCTAGGCCAGTCTGGCTGGATATCCTGGAAGTTTTTTGTTGTCTTTTGGGCCTGCATTGTGCAGGGAGTTGGACTAGATGATTCTGGAAGTCCCTTCCACCTCTATGATTCTATGATTCATCTGAGGACTGAACTGGACTGGAAAGGGAGAACAATGGAGGTCATTCTGAACTCCTGGGAGGAAGAATGGGGGGGAAAGGACTTGATAGGTCCACTCCCTGTAGCTAATTAATGGCTGCTGCCACAGTGCTCAGTCGCTCCAGAACCCAGGGTGATTGGTTCATGGGATGCTGTATGAACTGGCCTGTAGGATATTGGAAACTACCGTTTCTTTGAGCTAACTTGTTTTGTGATTTATGACATTGCTTTACAGTCTGTAAGAACCGTATCCATGGGCTATGAAATTTGAAGAGAGATGGATGTCCAGAAGGGTGGGAAGAGAAAGCAAAAGATTTTGTAGACAGTGATGGAATCTGGCAATGATGGAATCTGTCCTTTGCCCCGTAACGTTTGTCACCAGCAGCCTGGCTTTCCGGGTGTTCCTATGACTCTCAACAGAAACATCTAAAGCTGCAGATGGATACTGCTTCCAACCTCAGTCATTGTGTGCATACATTAGTGGAACAGATGCTGAAAAAACAAAGGGGGTTCAAAACAATTTTAGCTCATTCTCTTTCTGCTTCCCATGAAGTCTTGATGGAACCAAGTAGCACATTCGATCACTACTACTTCTTTTGTTATCCTAAGAGGATAACAGAGAGAGTCTGGGCTTATTTCTCCTGGATAAGGACCACTTTGGTCTCTAACTATTGCTCTACTACTCTTTTTCTATGTCAGAATTTGCCCTGGCCTAAATTCTGGGAGGAGGACTTGAGAGGAAGACTAAAGAGTCCCCCATCATCCTCACTATATACTAATTTCTGGGCTTTTCCTCATTCTTGTTTCCCTCACGTGCAGGGGTCATTTCGTAGAAAAAGAGGTGCAGGAGCTCATTAGCATAACTCATTTGCATAACTCATTTGCATATGCCACACCCCTAGCATACCGGAAGTGTGTCAGAAGGCAACACCCACCCCTCAGGCTCCACTCCACAGGTGAGTGAAACTGACCTGCTCTTCCTCCATTCCCTTCCCCATCCAATACTTTGTGCAATAAAAATAAGCATAAAGAACACTCCCTTGTTCTCTTCCTGCTCCCTTGAAACCACCAGGTTTCAAGTAGACTTGAGATACCCAGGACATCTGCACCACCCATCCCTTCCCCTTCCCCTCCCCACAACAAGACACCCTGTGAGGTAGGTGGGGCTGAGAGAGGTCTTTTGAGAACTGCTCATGAGAGAACAGCTCCGAGAGAACTTGTGACTGGCCCAAGGTCACACCAGCAGCTGCATGTGGAGGAGTGGGGAATCAAACCCGGTTCTCCCAGATTAGAGTCCAACTCCTGACCACTACACCAAACTGATGGGGTGGAAGCTGCTGAAGGGTTGGTGAAATTTCTCCAGTACTTATGTGCCATGTGCCCAGATAAAAAACGGTATACTTAGAAAATGTATATGCCACCTTGAGCAAGTCTCTGGAAAAGCAGCACACAGTCATAAAAGGAACAATGATAAAATTATCAATATTTAAACAAAACATTAAAAACAATAAAGACCCTAGCAGGGCTTTCCCCGGGGCGCTGCGCCTCTGCACTGCTCGGGGAAGCCGAGGAGGGGGCGGGGCTTGGCCATGTGCCCGCCCCCTGGGCTCCTCACTCCCGGAGTTGCGCTCCTGTGCGCTCCCGCTCCAATGGACCCCTGCTCACGTGTGAGCTCCTGTAGCTTCAGGGCTTTTCACCTGTTCTGCACATAGTTTGCTTCCTCTAGTGGTTGATTTGATATTACAGTGGTTTATGTCTGGCAAAAAACCCTGCAGCTTAATTATGCCAGACACTATGCCAGACATAAACTTCCTGTATCAGCCTTCAGTTGAGTTCTCGCCTGTAACTAAAAGGACAGGTGCTGAGATCTTAAACAGGCTTCCTTAGATTTATTCACACAACCTTCCCGTGAAGGTCTCTTTTGCTTAGTATTGCAAACTTCTTTTAGACCTGCGCACTCCTGCACTTGCGAAGCTTGCTCAGAAGCAGTTTAGAACTTCAGTACAACCCAAATGCTATCAGGACATTCCACGCTGTTTTCAACTGCTCCACGGCATCATATGAATTAATAAGACCTCTCTCGTACGGAAGCCAAAAGTAAACACATTAAGTATTTATTTGGGATTTTATAAAAAGAATGAAATGTGCATCGGTCTTCTTCTACTGTTCTAGACTGGTGTGATCTTTAAGTTTATACTGGCAACACAGCTTATATAATTCCACATGGGTAGCAGCAAAATGAAGCAGGAGTCTAGTGGCATCTTGAATACTAATAAAATTCGTTCCAGCGTAAGGTTTCTTGAGACTTAGCCTGCACAACAAAGTGATACAGTTCTATGAGAGGGATAACAAGCAGGTCTACCCAATATCCTACCCGGGTATGTTCTGTGGGGCTTACTCATAGGAAAGCGTTCTTGGGATTGCACTGAACATTGCCTGACAGCAAAGCTGGTCCAGATTTCAGGACAGAGACTCATTATGTTGCATCCTTCTTCATCTCCCTTTGTCAAAATACAAAATGGGGTGGGGTATATTATTTTGCAATATATATATATATATATTGTCATATATATATGACAAACGGAGAGAAGGAAATGAGAAAAACTAGTAATCAATCATTCCTCCCCCTCCCCAATTTAGAACAACACATGCTATCCACAGGTGATATGTCTAAACTTTCCCAGTACAGCACAGTGAAATCTCCTATCATGCCTAAGTAATGAATTGGAGATATACTACATTTCATTTCTGGAGACTGCATTTATAGCAGCCTTTTCAGACGGTTAACATCAGGATACAAGGCTTGGGTTGGTAGGAGCATCTTTTGGCTGACATAGTGGTCCTTAAAACAATGGAAACTGGTTTGATATCCAAGGCAGTTGTGACCATGTAGTAGCCCAGAGATCATACCTGATCATTTATGCATTTTTATTTATCCCTGGTGATCCTATTCAATTGGAATCTGAGACAGCTGCATTGGATAGTGGTTACAAGTGGCAGACTCTAATCTGGAGAACTAGGTTTGATTCCCCACTCTCCACAAGAAGCCTGCTGGGTGACCTTGGGCTAATGACAGTTTTCTTTGAACTCTCTCAGTGCCATCCACCTCACAAAGTGCCTGTTGTGGGGAGAGGAATAATAAGAAAAAAATAATAATTTTAGAGAGCCAGTTTGGTGTAGTGGTGAAGTGCGCGGACTCTAATCTGGGAGAACCGGGTTTGATTCCCCACTCCTCCACTTGCCCCTGGCTGGATGACCTTGGGCAAGCCATAGCTCTGTACCAGCTGTTCCCTCAAGGACAGTTGTCTCAGAGCTCTCTCAGCCCCACCTACCTCACAGGGTGTCTGTTGCGGGGAGGGGAAGGGAAAGGAGTTTGTAAGCCACTCTGAGACTCCAAGTGAGTGAAGGGCGGGGTATAAATCCAATCTCTTCTTCTTCTAGACTCTTTAAGGTAGAGAAAAGTGAGGTATAAAAACCTTCTTCTTCTTCTTTTGTGATTTTTTAAAAAATGTGGCGAACTGCACTCCAGTTTGGGCTACCTCACACTATTGGGAGTTTGAGGGCTATGAAACCCCTCACATCCATTCTACAAAGTTTCTCTGTCAGTGCAAGGACAGGAAAGAGGAGAGCAGTTAAGGCCCCTGCAGGCCCCCCCTCCTGTTGATGGCTCTCACAAGAACCATGTCCTTAAGGGTTGTTAATGCAAATGGTTCTACCTGGCAGACAATAACCAAAGGGTCCTCTCACACACTGACAGGAATGTGATACCTAGGAGGTATCAGAGGCTTGGGGATGCCAAATGCTAGAGTCTATCTCTTCCTGAGAAGGATGGGAGAAGGAGGAGGAGGAGGAGGAGAAGAAGAAGAGGAGGAGGAGGAGGAGGACTTCTATATAAATCTATCAGTAGACTGTGTAGCTTTCCAGAAGACTTACCTGTTGAATTAGTCTGCTGGAAAGCTACCCAGTCTACTGGAAGATTTGTATATGCTTGCTGGTGAATTGTTACTTGTGGAACATAGAAGTTTCAGGTGGCCTTGATGCCACTATTTTTTTCAGAAGATTTACCTGCTGAACAGAGCAAGTCACTGTTTATATAAATCTAATGACATAAGAATTTGTAATAGTCTTTGTCTGAATAACAGTAACAAGGAGCCACACCATTTGGTCACCCGGAAGAGCTGTGGTGCCAACACCTGCCCCCCCCCCCGCTTCTTTTAATGCTCTGTTTTATGCTTCCGAGACAAAGCATCTTGTCCTAAGCTGTTCCTCTTCTGAGTCATTTGTTGTCACAGTTTCATGTCAGAAAACTTCACTGGTCTGAATTTTGTATTGGCTCAAGAGCCCTAGCATATGCAAATTTTAGTCTTCAAGAAGTGTAGCTTTCCTGTTGTTAGCTGTTAGTTGGAGCAAGCTAGCATCACCTCTCCGGGAGACAATGGGCTAACCCTATCGTGGGTTAGACATGGGCCTGACACACAAAGATACTTGGAAAGATGCTTGACTTCACCCAAGAAGACTAACCTATGGTAACTATAATTTAGGGTGTAATGTGTAGCTAGAACTTATGATATCGATTTCTTGTTTTCCTGGTCATTGCTCTGTTCTTTGAAATATCCCTGCACTCTTTAATAAATAGATACTTTGAATATATCTGGTTGTTTTGCACTTCAGAAGCGTCTAATTCCAGTACCTTAAAGCATCCACCTCCTGGTTAATTATTAGTGGAAATGCATTCTGAAAGTGGCCAGCCTTGCATGGCTGGTTTCCTGGTTTATTCCCAGGAAGATTGGCCGTTTGCCCTTTGGCTTCCAATCGTGGGATAGTCCAAAGGGCTGGTGGCAAGCTACCCCACTGGTGTATGTGGACTCACACTCCAGGGTTGTTTTGTAATTTTGAGCTCTGCCCACCTATAGCAAGGTTCCCCTGGATTGGGAATTAATAGAGGCCACCATAGATTGTGGCACTTCAGTAACCTTGTCATTTAGAAGTGCTGCTTTTGACAATATTGGAGGGTCATTCCTTTGCAAATGCTGCCCAGAGTTCCACGTATCATCACTCAGAAATCACATTGCTCTCAGCTAGAGATGGTGTGGATGGTGGTCTCACTTCTCAGCGTCTTAGAACACGCTTCTTGAAGAATGTGGCTGAAGGGTTATTTTTTTAAAAACATCTACGCTCTTTATTACAACAATTACGATGGAACATTTTCCTGCAAATGGCATCTCTCCCTCCATTGTTATGAATCAGTCCATCATTAACCTTAGCACTATTGATGTGCTCTCCCCCATGCATTCCAAGTAGTTTAATAACCAACAGAAGAGGAGCTAAGAGCCGGTTCCCCTCCCTTACCACAATGATGTATTTCTGCATTATTGGTACTGTATAAATACAGAGCTACTTCATTGTGTTGGGGGAGATTTATGAAGGATCTACAATATGGGAGGGAGGGCAAAAGAGAAACTCATAGAGGCGTATTGGCAGAGAAACAAAGATAGATGGATAGGCAAATAGAGGGGGGACATGCTCATGCCTATTCAAGGAGTCTGCTGTTGTCAATATGTGGACATGCTGGTGGGTAAATATTCACAATCCATTATCTTGATGCCGCTGTGCATCTCAACTGCAAAAAGGAAAAATCATTCTGAGGAAAATCGGAGATTGTAGGATGAAGAGTCAAAATGACAGACTTAGCAGAGAGAAAAGCCTGCACGAAACAGCTGCCATTGAAGATTTGCTACCGCCGGGCTGTTCAAAGAGAGGAAAAAGCAGTCTGCAAGGGATGTCTCAGTAGCGACGGTGTGATATCAGCACACTGCCCCCAAGCTGAGACTCGAGCACAGGGCAGCCCGCAGCAGGTACTCACCACCTGGCTTCCTGGCCACGGCAGACACAGGCTGCCAGGCCAAAGGCACCAGATGTCACTCCTTCAAACTCTAGCAAAGCTTTTTGGTGCGACTGCCTCCCACAATTCCTATACAGCCTGAAGGCCGCATACTGTCTTGCTGCACATTGTTGGACTTTGGGCACGACAAACCAAGAGCAGAACCTGTTTTTGTTCTTTCTTGGGTTTTTTTGCACGTCACTCAAAAGCTCCAGCTGATTGCAGAGTGCCCGGTTTTGTTTACAGCAGAGAGTCAGGGAAGCCTTTTGCCAGAGAGCTGCAAAGAGATGCCGTTAGCAGAAAAAGAGCAGCTGCCCCGTGGGCCAAAGAGTGTCATGTGACCAGCCCTTGCTTGAAGATCCTGCTGATGTGTCCAGATCCCTGGTGAACGAGGTACGGCACCAGAACATCAGGCAAGATGGATGGAGTTTGGCTGTTTTTGGCGGGGAAACAATTTCGGTAGGGATGCAACAATCCCCACCGCGACTTTGCAACAGTGCGCTCAATAATGTCCATCTCTTTGCTGCCATTGCCCAGTCTCCCTCTGCCTCCGCCTCTCTCACATATACACACGGGCAAATCCATTAGGCAGCCATATCTGATTGTGCTTATAGTGCAACATTTTGTTTTTTTGCCAGCAAGCCACATCTGAGTTATGGGTTTTCAAGAGAGGTGGTTTGCCATTGCCTGCCTCTACACCATTGCCCTGGTGTGGTCTCCCCTCCAAATACTGATCAGAGCTAGGGTTGACAGGTCAGGTCCCTCCCTGCTGCCGGTGGGGGGGACGGTGCTTCCTTTCTGGGATCTTCTGGCGTGTGCACTATGTGCACGTACTGCAATGACATCACCCAGAAGTGATGTCATGGTGCTAGGCACATCACCATCGAGACACTCTAGCATTCAGCCTATGGTACCATAGAGTTTTTAGGCCGAGTGCTAGTGTCCCCCAGGCAATGTGCCCGGCGCAATGACATCACCTCTGGATGATGTCATCATGTCGGGCACATTGGCATGATCCTGGCACTTTGAGGGTGGGGTTCTCCCTGCTGGCCAGATCCAGGCTGGCAGATTAGGAGACCCTGGGGGAATGGCAAGCCTAATCAGGGCCAACCCTGCTTATCTTCTGAGACTGGGCTAGACTGGCCTATCCAGGTCAGGGCCAATGCTCCCTCTAAGCTGTGGAGTCTTGTAAGCAAAAATTCTACTTTGTGAGCTACTGGCATTTAGTTACGAGCGAGTGATTTGGCTACTGCATAAATTAGTTTGCTCTGGGGCCATCCTTCCTGAGCTTAGACAAAAATGTGTGAGCTGGAGGCTAAAAAACTGTGAGCTAGGTCACACTAACTCAGCTTAGAGGGAACACTCAGGGCTACAATGCAGTACTGTCATCTGATTAGCCCCATGATCTCGGATTGGCTGCCTGTGTGATCAATCCTAGAAACCTCACTTTCAACTCTTAGGTCAAATCTACATCTGACTTTCCCACTGGAATTATTCTAGTTTCAAAAAAAACCTGTCTATACCTGTTTCTGTTTCAAACCATACTTGTTCTAGTTTAAAAATTACTGTTTACATTCATTAATGTGCATGCACTTCATGTATGTGCATGTACTGCAATGACATTACCCAGAAGTGATATCATTGTGCTAGGCAAATCACCAGGGGGACACTCTAGCATTCAACCTATTTGGAACGAATAGTGCACACGCCTGTGGTCAAGCTAGCATTATACTGCTTTAAACAAATCCTGTTGCTTAGTACTCTTCAGACTCAGGGAGTAAAATTTGAAACCAGCGTGAAATGAGCATAGGAAAAGACAGCAGTCAAACTACTTCAGAGGGGAGGTGTAAATTGGGCCTTAGATGACTTCATTTGTCCTCGCAAAAATCATCACACAGTCAAATATGACTGGCTAGTTGGCATGGTGGCATTATTCCATTTGCAGCATGATTCTTCATGAATCCTAATTCATCGCTTGAGAATGAACCCTGGGGGATCTGATCAGGCTTGAAGTATATTCTATGTGGTGGAGATGTAGTAGAGCCAAAGAATAGTGGGGAATGATTCTGAGAGCTAGTTTTCAAGGGTAGGAAAAGCGTTACCTCCCCCCCCCCCCATGTTTCTTTTTGACCTATGCAGACTTCTTTCCCAAAAAATATTTTTTTTAAAATTGTTTTAAATGCCATGGCCTCTGCAAGAGTAGTCTTTGCTAGATACTGGGAAAGGAACACCAAATAAAGAGGAGTGGTTTGAAAAAGTAAAGGAATGTTTACAGTTGATTAAACTAACTTGTATAATACATGGTAGAAAGTTAGGTAAGGCTGCGGTCACACACACTAAAAAATCCACTTTCAATCCACTTTCAGTCACACTTGATGTGTGAAATGGCAAAATCCAGTTGGAAAGTGCATTGAAAGTGGATTGAAAGTGGTTTATTTAGTGTGTGTGACCACAGCCTAAGTTTGATCAATGGAAGCTTATTCTGACTAGGAGGGTGAACTGAACATAGGCCAAGGACAGACTGGGCTTCTGGAGCTCCCTGCCTCCGTTTTAAAAGTGGAGGCAGAGAGGGCATCCAGACAGCCGCAGCTGTCCCCCGTTGCCAGCGTGGACTCACCCATCTGCGAGGCGCTGGCATGCCGCTTCAGCCGGAGACGTCTGGGAACTGGTCCCCAGGTGTCTCCGCTCGCATCCCCAGCGCTTCCAGCAGGTGTGAATGCGTCAAAGGCGCATCGCACACGCCGCTGGAAGTCTGAATGGCGGCCATGGCTGCACATAGCCATGGCTCGCCCAGGCAGCCGGCAGTCACACTCCGCCACCCCTCACAGCCAGTGCGGATGAGGCGGCCCGGGCAGCTTTTCCCGCAGGGCTTTTGGCTCCTCTGCTGTGCCAGGACAGATCTCCAGTCTGTCCTCGGCCTTAATAACACCTATACGAACACAATGAATCTGCCTTATATGAATCAGACCCTTGGTCCCTTGATGCCAGTATTGTCTATTTCTCCAGCAGTGGTCTTTCTCATTACTTCCTATCTTATCCTGAACTGAACCTGGGGCCTTCTGCACACCCAGCAAATGCTCTACCACCGAGCCATGTGATTTGTTTACAGAACTGAAGATTAATTTGCAAAGCATCGTACCCAATGTTCTTTTTACTGAACACAAATTTTATTTAAATAAAACCAAAATTAAAAAAAAAAAAACAAGCTGGAAGAAATATGGGCATCAGAACAGCAATGCACATAAGAAACAACAGTTAAGGTTTCTAGAAAAAAGGATGAATATTTTCATAACTAAAATGTTGTTCGAGATACATTTTTTCTCCTTCTCCTTTGGTATTTTCAGCTGCCAAATCACAGGGCAGCCCAAGAGGAAATGCACATCACACCCATCCAAAATTTGTATCCAATCCCTGTAAAGGGGACTTCATTTGCTTCTCACAGCAGCACTGTGTGGTAGGTGAGGCTGAAGGACAGTGACTTGGTGGAGCTAGAATTTGCATCTGTTTCACCTTCCCTGATCTTGCTATTGAGAATGCACAATAATTACAAATACATACCTGGTTTGTTCTTCAGTGATGGTGACTAAAGAGAGCTTCTGCATGAGGAGTCCCCCCAGCTTTTTTCAGCCCGTGGGCACCTTTGGGATCCTGAGAAAGGGTGGTGGGCATGGTCCCAAAATGGTTGCTGCAGGAAGCGGGGCCAACCACCAAGTGTCAGGGATCGGGGTTCTATACAACTCTAATAGTAACACTTCAACACTTCAGGCAGAAGCTCTGTTTAACAGAATGCCTTTTAATCTGCACAGCCAATCAGAATCCCAAACTTCTAGCCAGCAAACCCTTTCTTTTGAACAGTGATGGGCAGCTAATAGCCCAGATGGTGCTGTTGGACAACCTGTCCAGTTTAAGGGCCAGCCCCTGATTGTCCTGGAACTTGACAAAATACCGGATTATCCACATGCTGCCTTTCTCAAATCTCTGACATATGTGGATGCTTAGACGTGGCAGAATTCATTTTCATGTATTACGGAGAACTGGATCTGGGCCTCTCTTATTGCTATTCAGCTGCAGCAGAGGGCAGGGAGAGAACCCACAAACAAATCCCTCTGTCTCTCTCCTTTCCTTGAAGTCAGCATAAGCTCTGCAGAGTCACATATGGGAAAAAAAAATGTCTAACTACGTGGTCCTAAACACGTCATCTTAAAATGTTGGTTGGTGACTTGATTGGCTGTGAAGCCAAATCTGTCAGTGGATCAGCAGTGGAAGATTCTTTGGATTTCCTCCTGACTGTATATTCTGCACATGCCTCTATCTCTCATATCTCCTGTTCCTGCTAACATAAACAGTATGGGGGGAGCCTGGTGGTGGAAAGTAACATCAAAAGAAGGCCGACTTAAAGCAGCCCTGTAGGGTTTTCAAGGCCAGAGAAGTTCATAGGTGGTTTGCTTACCTCCATGCAGGGGTCATTTCGTAGAAAAAGAGGTGCAGGAGCTCATTAGCATAACTCATTAGCATAACTCATTTGCATATGTCACACCCCCTAACATAACGGAAGTGTGTCAGAAGGCAACACCCACCCCTCAGGCTCCACTCCACAGGTGAGTGAAACTGACCTGCTCTTCCTCCATTCCCTTCCCCATCCAATACTTTGTGCAATAAAAATAAGCGTAAAGAACACATCCTCATTCTTTTCCTGCTCCCTTGAAACCACCAGGTTTCAAGTAGACTTGAGATACCCAGGACAGGTGCACCACCCATCCCCTCCCCTTCCCCTCCCGACAACAAGACACTCTGTGAGGTAGGTGGGGCTGAGAGAGGTCTTTTGAGAACTGCTCATGAGAGAACAGCTCTGAAAGAACTTATGACTGACCAAGGTCACACCAGCAGCTGCATGTGGAGAAGTGGGGAATCAAACCCGGTTCTCCCAGATTAGAGTCCAACTCCTGACCACTACACCAAACTGATAAGGTGGAAGCTGCCCTGTGCCCAGATAAAAAATGGTATACTTAGAAAATTTATATGCCACCTTGAGCAAGTCTCTGGAAAAGCAGCACGCAGTCATAAAAGGAACAATGATAAAATTATCAATATTAAAACAAAACATTAAAAACAATAAAGACCCTAGCAGGGCTTTCCCCGGGGCGCTGCACCTCTGCACTGCTCGGGGAAGCTGAGGAGGGGGCGGGGCTTGGTCATGTGCCCGCCCCCTGGGCTCCTCACTCCCGGACCTGCGTTCCTGTGTGCTCCCGCTCCAATGGACCCCTGCCTCCATGTAGTGATCCTGGACTTCTTTGGTAGTCTCTGATCCAAGTAGTAATTGGGGTTGACCTGGTGAGATCAGGCTAGCCTGAGCCATCAAGGTCAGGGCAGCCTACCTTTTCTTTAATGCAATAGCCAATATAGGGCTTCGTACAAGGAAAATCTGGAATAACACAAGTGGTATATGATAGTAATTTGGGCACACCCATTAGAACACACCTGCACATTTTCCTCATGTACGCAATACTTTGTCATTTAGAGGCACATGTCCTGCTATTCAGACACCTACACAGAGTGGGGATATTTAAAGTTCATCAGGATGACTTTTCTCATTGAGGAGCAGACTGGCAGCTGCTGCTTTCAGATACAAAGGTTTCATTTGACTTTGCCAAGATGGGAAAAGGCGCTGTGGCCCTACCGGGCTGCATCCCTTGCGGCTGCTTCAGAATGGAGGGCCTCCTTTGCCTCCATGGAAGGAGGAAGAGGCTGGCTGGGCAATTTCTGCCCATACAGGTATTGCGGGGACGGAGCCTTTGGTTTAGTGTGCTCTGCCTGCCCCTCTACCAGGCAGTCTTTGTATTTCAATTGGACAACGAGGAGGTGCTTTCCAAACTTTCTCACATCTGGTTTTTGCCTGCAGGACAGAACCTGTGAATGGGATCCTCTTTCTCTACGTGATACAAGGACATGGTTTGATATGTCATCTTTCTTCTTAATATCATTATCTGGAGGGAGAGGGTTTGGGGGATCACTTGGGGTGGCGGTGTGCAACCTTCAGGTGGGCACCCAGTGACCAGTGCTGTGTCTTCTTTCTCCCCCACTTCTCTCTTATTTCTATGCATGAAAGTGGCTGAGCATCGCAGGCATTTTGGCACAGGTGGCCATCTTGGTGGGTGGCCATTTTAGATTGCCTCTAGTCATAGCATCAAGGCAGGGCAAGGGTCCTGCTAAGGGGAAGCAGTCAATCTCCAACCCATCCCCCAAGAGGGTTTCAGTGGCACACTCCTCCTTGGATGAGGATGATGAGGAGCAGGAGAGGCCTTTGATTTTGGAGAGGATCACAGCCCTTGAGAATGCCTGGGGCAAAATGGTGGCTTGGGGTAGGGTGGAGGTTCTGAGGTCAGCTAGAAGAGGCTGGTTGGGCAACTCTCTCTCATCACAGTTTAATCAATCAGTGTTGGCTTGTCTTTCTGCTTTAGAGGGTACTTCCAGCTCTCATTCCCGTGGGGAGAGCAGCAAAGCAGTGCTGAATCAGGGTGAGACAAGGCAAGCTGGGGCGAACGGTTCTAACATCTGAGAGAAGGCACCTGGGAGTGATTGGGTCAACTGCCCAGGCTATTTCCTCATTCCAGAGGTCAACCAGGGCATTGACAGGAGCACCAACCATATCAATAGAAAAATCCCTAATAGCCATCAGAAAGACATTCGGATCCATCTGACTCTGGAGATGGATCATCTCACTGTAACCCCCACCTCTGCAGAGTCTTGGTATTTCAGTATGTCTAAACCCAACTAGGTAGTGATCTGTCCATGACAAAGGAAACATAATCACTTCTTCCACCCTCAAATCACATTCCTCCGGCCCACAACAAAATATTAGATCAAAAGTGTGACTTGCATACTGTATAGAACCAGTTATTACCTGAGAAAGACCCACGGTTGCCATGGTGGCCATGAAATCCTGAGTGGCTTCTGACAAGATAGCCTCAGCATGGATGTTGAAGACCCCCAGGACAACCAACCTAGGAGGTCCTCAACACCACCCCCAAGACCAGCTCTGTCAGCTCAGGCAAGGAGACTGTCAAGCAGAGGGATGGGTGGTACACTAACAGAATCCCAGTCCTATCTCTCAGTCCCACCATTAGGTACCCATTTTCAAAACCAGTAGTGCCCTGGATGAGGCATCATGATAGGGGTATAGATTACAAGCTACAGCAACACCGCCTCCCCGTCACTGTTTTAGTATTTATAAAAGGTCTGAATTTTGATGAACGATTGTGTAAAGGTGCTGTGCTGTAGCATAGACCTAAGCTAAAAAGTGATTTACTTCCCCTTGGTAAAAGTCCTGAAACCACTCTTCAGTTTTCCCAGGAAAACTGTGCCATCTGGAATTACCATTAGGAACTGGTCTAGAAATTCACAGAAGCTAGTCATCATTGCTCTGTGCATTGTCTTCAATTTTTGTTGTTGTTGTTGTTCAGATGTGAAGTTCTCACACAATACTATCAGGCTTTGGCCTCGTTTATGGAGATGATTTATCTGTTGCACTCACATGCAAACACACACACACAACAAACGCAGTCTCGGCGGGGAGCCATTGGAAGTTGGCTTAGCTGGTGAGGAACAGATCTTGTTTGTAAAAAAAAAAAAATGTTGCCCTTAAAAATATGGACATATTTTTTTCTCAGAAGGTACCCTATTATCTATCATCAGAATCAGTTGTTGCTATTTATAATGTTCCTAAATACTATGCATCATAAAACATAAATAGAAGATTAAAAAAACAACCCCTACCTTCAAGCTTACAGTCTAGAAAAGACAATGGACTGTTCTGGAAGAAGGAAGAGGAGGAGGAGGAGTTGGTTTTATACCCCCAACCTTCCCTACCCAAAGGAGTCTCAAAGCAATTTGCCTTCCTTTCCTCTCCCCGCAACAGATACCTGGTGAAGTTGGTGGGGCTGAGAGAGCTCTGAGAAAGCTGTGACTGACCCAAGGTCACCCAGCTGGCTTCATGAGGAGGAGTGGGGGATCAAATTCTTCAGATTAGAGTTCATCGCTCTTAACCACTACACCAAACTGGATGGGTATGTGTTGAGCTAGGTTGGGAGGCTTGCCCCCACTGTGATAGGCCATTTTGATTGCCCTGGTGGGAACAGATGGAAATGCTTTGCTTTCACATGTTTGCTGACAGTCAAGGCAAATAAGAAAAATGGAGGTAGAGGCCAAGTTTCCCTTTAGTAGGAAGCTGAGAAGTTCCCCTCACTGCTGAGAACTGTACTTTTTTACTTTTCAAAGACATGTGAACTCTTGTATATTTATGCAGCAGACATATGACTAAACCACTCCAGCTATCAGTCTCTTTCCTTGTGGCCTACTGAAGGATTTCAACAAGAGGTGATTTGGCTAGAATGGTGAGAAGGTATGCTTGGAAAACAATTCTAAGCAGTTCTACTTAGAATCCTGTTCAGGTCTACTCAGTGGGGCTTATTCGTAGGGTTGCAAGGCAAGTTTATGAACTGTGGTAGAGGTTGCACAAGGATCAGTTGAGGTACCAGTTTCCCATTTTAGGTACACAAAGCCTGTTTTGATAACCTTAACAGAAGGGAAAGTTTGCTCCTGAAAGGGAAATGTTGATGCACATGAATGGAAATCTCAGGATCCCTGAGCTCTGCTGCTCTTGCCCATCAGCCTGTGCAACTGGTTGCCCAGGGCAGCTACTTAAACTGCCTACCAGATTTTCCAAAGCTTCACCTCAGCATCTTCCCTCACACGATTGCTCTTCATTTCTCTTTTTAGCACTGCCTTTCTGGATCTCACATCCTGGATCCTTTGATGCCTAGAGGGTATTACTTTATGCCTGTTAGAGTTGCTATGATCAATCTTGTCTAAGGGCCTGTTCGCGGAGAGGGCGGGGTATAAATTGAAGAAGAAATAAGGGGAGATCATGTTATCAGCAATCCTTTCAATATGTGTGGTTATCACTTTCCACTATTGTTACACACAATGAGCAACCCAGATTTTTGAAGGTACACATTCACAGGGGTCGTTTCGTAGAAAAAGAGGTGCAGGAGCTCATTAGCATAACTCCTTTGCATAACTCATTTGCATATACAACACCCCCCTAACATACCGGAAGTGTGTCAGAAGGCAACACCCACCCCTCAGGCTCCACTCCACAGGTGAGTGAAACTGACCTGCTCTTCCTCCATTCCCTTCCCCATCCAATACTTTGTGCAATAAAAATAAGCATAAAGAACACACCCACATTCTCTTCCTGCTCCCTTGAAACCACCAGGTTTCAAGTAGACTTGAGATACCCAGGACATCTGCACTACCCATCCCTTCCCCTTCCCCTCCCCACAACAAGACACCCTGTGAGGTAGGTGGGGCTGAGAGAGGTCTTTTGAGAACTGCTCATGAGAGAACAGCTCCGAGAGAACTTGTGACTGGCCCAAGGGCACACCAGCAGCTGCATGTGGAGGAGTGGGGAATCAAACCCGGTTCTCCCAGATTAGAGTCCAACTCCTGACCACTACACCAAACTGATGGGGTGGAAGCCGCTGAAGGGTTGGTGAAATTTCTCCAGTACTTATGTGCCATGTGCCCAGATAAAAAATGGTATACTTAGAAAATTTATATGCCACCTTGAGCAAGTCTCTGGAAAAGCAGCACACAGTCATAAAAGGAACAATGATAAAATTATCAATATTAAAACAAAACATTAAAAACAATGAAGACCCTAGCAGGGCTTTCCCCGGGGCGCTGCGCCTCTGCACTGCTCAGGGAAGCCGAGGAGGGGGCAGGGCTTGGCCATGTGCCCACCCCCTGGGCTCCTCACTCCCGGAGCTGCGCTCCTGTGCGCTCCAGCTCCAACGGACCCCTGCACATTCACCCTGATCATGTCTGTAAAATATACACACTCATCTATTCACACAAAATGGCAACTTCATGTGTCAGGAGGATCATGGGTAGCATGCTGTCTGGTTCCATAAGGTTTTTTTGGGGGGACAGACTTGTAATGACTGAACAGATCTTTAGACTCTCCCCAGTATATCCATCAAGTAGAGGAGCTGGTGTGTTTTCAGGTTTGATCCCATCTTGTATTTCTGCCATTCAATGGCAAAGAAGTTCTCTTGTGGATCTGCCCAATGCATTTACTTTGAGCTGTTCTGGAATTTGCAAATGACCATTCCTCAGTACTCTCCATTGGAAATCGCTGCACTAGGGAAGTCTGAAGGGGGAAATCCTCTAGCTTCAAACTGAAGCCAGCCTTGGGACACAATAAGAGAGCAGGGATGGAAATCAAAGGAATGACTCCAGTTGTTATTACATAACCAACAGTTGTGTGTCTGTGTGTGTGTGGGGGGGGGGGGTTGCCATCAAGTTGCAGCTGACTTACGGCAATCCTGTAGGGTTTTCAAGGCAAAAGACTTTCAGAGGTGGTTTGCCACTGCCTGCCTCTGTGTAACAACCCTGGTACTCCTTGATGGTCTCCCATCCAAATAATAACCACCTGATCTTGGCTTAGCTTCTGAGATCTGACGTAATCAAGCTAGCCTGGGCCATCCAGCTCACAGCAGCCAACTGGTTAGATGTTTATGAGTCTCTCATAGGTTATATAGACACAATCCAGGGAAAGAGGCTATTTTGGACAAAAGACTTCAAAAACTCTCTTGTCTTCCCTGCCAGCTCTTAACAGGACCGAGACTGATTTCCCACGAGGCGCTGCTCCGGCATAGTTCTTCCCTTTGCCCCAGTTGTGTGCTTGAATTTCCCACTATTTGCCCTGTGCCGCATTTTGACCCGTGGCTTCGCCCAGATTCCCCCACAGCTTCAGTGATCCGGTTTTTTGAGGATCACTGAAGATGTGGGGGAATTCGGGCGAAGCCGTGGGTCAAAATGTGGCGTGGGGCAAATAGTGGGAAATTCAAGAACACAATCGGGGTAAAGGGAAGAACGATGCTGGAGCAGCACCTTGTGGGAAATCATTCTGAGTCAACATTTCTGGTGTAACAACTTTGACTATAGCAAATCTACTATAAAGAGCGATGGGGCCTAGTTTTTGATGGCGTTGGCACTGAAGATTCCAAGCATGCTCAGTCCTGAATGTGATTAAAGCTTTTCTTATTACCATTACTCTCCTCGATGCTGGTGGCAGGTACAAATGATCCTGCTACTAGCATTGATGCATGGAGAAGGCGAAGTAGGAAACTACAAGGTAGCTCGCCCGGTATCAGGCTATAGCAGTAATTGAAATTGCCCGGGAACGCTGATGAAAGGACATAAAATATCCACATTATGCCAAATAAATTCATTGTGATTAGTTTTATTACAATGAGTAGCAAATGAATTAATAATGGAGATACTTGAAACACAGGGAAGTGCTTCCTGGCTCAAAAGGCTTGTTCCGAAGGGACTATCTAATGGAAAACCCATGTAAAGATAGGGTAGCAGTGCTATTATATGCTATAATTATCGCTGGTGTAGGCAAGGAATCTGTAAAACCATCATCTTCCTGCAAAGTGAATCTTGAGCAATAGAAACAAAAATTCATAATGGCTTTCTGGGTACATTTTTTGGATCCAAAGTAGTCTGTGGGGTAATATTCATCAGTTCGTACCATGATGATGGAAGGGAAGGCAGCACAGCACAGCCCAATCTCATCAGATCTTTGAAGCCCAATCTCGTAACATCTTTGACGCTAAGAAGAGTCAGTACTTGGATGGGGAGACCACCGATGAAGAGTCTGCAGAGGGAGGCGATGGCAAACCACCTCTGCTTAATCACTTGCCTTGAAAGCCGCTTGCTGCGGTCTCCATGAATCGGTTGCGGTTTGATGGCACGTATCGTCCTGATAAGAACGGTGAAAAACCAGAGTTGATTGACATGGCTTTTGTTTGGGGGGAGCAGGAAAGCTGATCCTTGTGGAGGGAGAACAAATTAAAAACTGAATCCAGACAACAAGGAGGTGATTCTGGTTAAGTGAGGTGACTTGCCTACCGTTGCAGAGGGCCACTTCTGCTGAAGGACTCTAGCCTGGTACAGATGACCCTGCCCTGCCCCCATGCCGACTCACTATGTGGGGCAGGAGAGCAGGCATGCTGGCCCTGCCCCCTGCTTCTGTGAGACTGCCTGGTTCTCTACAGGGGGTGACTGCACAGAGACCTCCATCTTGTGATCAACAATGCTGTGAAAGTTGTGTCTCTGATCACTGGGGGCGGGGGGGGGGAGTATGCATGGCCACTTCCTTTTTAGGGTTGCACTCTGCAGATGCCCCCGGGCAACTGCATGGAGGCAGGAGGTGGTCTAAGCACTCATGCCTAGCGTCTCTCCCTGTAGGGTGAGTCAACGGACTGGGGGGGGGGTGTCATCTGTATCAGGCTTCTATTAAGAGCTTGGAAGTCTGATTTGATCTTACCCTCCTGCTAGAGAAGCAGGTGTCCATGACAATGAAAGCTGTTTCCTTCTGCCTTCACTTAGCTAGGAAGCTGTCTCCTAATCTGCAGCCTGCCGATCTAGCAGCGCTGATCCATGCTTCAGTAATCTCCAGGCTACATGATCTCTCAGGCTTTTTCAGTAGCTGCCCCTTGCTTGTGGAAGAGCCTCATGGAAGAGGTTGAAGGGGGCAGATTCTAAGGTTGCCAGGTCTGGGTTGAAAAAATACCTGGAGACTTTGGGGATGGATTCAGGAGAGGGCGGCGTTTAGGAAGGGAAGGGGCCTCAGCATGGTACAATGCCATAGAGTCCACCCTTCAAATCAGCCATTTTCTCCAGGGGAGCTGAACTCTGTCAGCTGGAGATCAGTTGTAAAAGTGGGAGATCCCCAGGCCCCACCTGGAGGCTGGGAACTATAGCAGATTCTATTCTCCTGACTTTCTGGTGAGGCTAGGTTATTCCATAGAGCTTTCAGGGCAGTCTGATTCTGGGCAACAGGGGCTGTTTTTCTAGCTGTAAATTATTCTTAGATTTCTGATTTAATGTTGTTCTCATGAATTTTATGCTTCCTGTTTTAATGTTTGAAATTATGTGATTTATACAGTTTTACTGTACATTACACTGTGATTGTTACTTGTCTTGGGCCCTGAATTAAGAACATAAGAGAAGCCAACGCTGGATTAGGCCAGTGGCCCATCCAGTCCAACACTCTGTCACACAGTGGCCAAAAATACCAGGTGCCATCAGGAGGTCCAGCAGTGGGGCCAGGACACTAGAAGCCCTCTCACTGTTGCCCCCCCCCCCCCAGCACCAAGAATGCAGAGCATCACTTGCCCCAGACTGAGAGTTCCTATCTAGACCTTGTGGCTAATAGCCACTGATGGACCTCTGCTCCATATGTTTATCCAATTCCTTCTTGAAGCCGTCCATGCTTCTAGCTGTCACCACCTCTTGTGGCAATAAATCCTATGTGAATTTGTCAGGAGAGAGTTGGTTATATAAATATTTTAAACAATGTCCATCAAGGATCACTCATGGAGCCCTGACCGGATAGCCCAGGCAAGCCCGATCTCATCAGATCTTGGAAGCTAAGCAGGGTGGACCCTGGCAAGTATTTGGATAGAAGACCTCCAGAGAATACCAAGGCCAGAGGCAGGCTATCAAACCACTTCTCTGAACACCCTCCATGTCCCAGTAAGGGTTCACCATGACTTCCAGGCACAGGCACACACACACAAACACACACAAACAAATGCAAAAATGCCCCCCCCAAAAAAAGAATCACCCATGGAATTCATATCAAGAATTGTGATGTGGCCAGTACTGTAACATTATTTTTAAAGTTTGAGATTAATTAAGTTTAGACCGATCAATGGCTATTAGTTATTATTAGGGTTGAGTCCACCTTTCCTACTTCATTTCTTATTATATATTTTCATGTTATTGTCAACAGTTTGAGTTCTCCAATTTTCGTGCCTAGTTTTGGAGATTTGTTTCTATTGAGCACATACGTTGCATGGGTTTCTATCCACAACGCATACAGTGATATTACTTACACCATTTCTACATATAAGTGGATTAGGCAAATTTACACCCATTGATAGCCTTGAATAACACTTACGATCTGGCACCGAGACAAAAGAAAATGGCACAGATCCCCAAGAAGCAGGAGTTCCCTTTGTAAAAGGGAGAAATGAAAACGGAAAGTGGGGTATTCAGATCAAAGCATCAGGCATGAGAAATTTGAAAGTACTTTCAGAGCCAGTGTGCCTCTGGTATATGGGACAATTCCCCGCTTGTAAAGAGTAGATCCCACCCTGTGTCCTTACTGTAACTCTCACAGATGAGGTTTCTATCTCAAGGATAACGTGAGGGGAAGAAACAAGATTTAGTTGCTTCACAGTCATTCCTAGTTAGGGATCCCTGGCTTTGTGTAGCTTTGTCAACTTTTTGTCCAACATATTCTGGTTCCTGGTATAAATGTGGTGGTCAGAGTTTGAGTCCGTTCCTGGAGAAATATTTGGTTAACACACACAAGCTGCCTTACACTGTCCCTATTGTCTACTCTGCCTGGTGGTGGACCTCCAGGGACTGAGGAAGGTGTCTTTACCATCATCCCCTGGAGGTGGTGGGAAGTGCCATCAAGTCACAGCCAGCTTATGGCAACCCTGTAGGGTTTTCAAAGCAAGAGACAAAGAGAGGTGGTTTGCCATTGCCCGGTTCTGCATAGCAACCATGGACATCCTTAGTGGTCTCCCATCTAAGTACTAACCAGGTCCGACCCTGCTTAGCAACCAAGATCTGATGAGATCAGGCTAGCCTGGCCCATCCAAGTCAACGCCAATACCACCTACTTGAGCCTTTTAACTGAAGTTGCCAGGGATTGGGACCTTCTGTATGTCAAGCGGTGGGGAGATTGGGAGGGGAAAGTGGCCCTGGAAAAGGGTCACGCCACTCCCTGTCCTGGCCCTACCTACCCAAAGAAGGGAGGGGGAGGCAGTTTGCCTCCCCTTTGCTTGGGTGACCTGGGCATCACCATTCTGCCACCGGGCAGCCCTGGCCAAGATGGGGGGAGCCCACCAGCCCACTGGGAAAAGTCTGAGTTGCTACAATGGCCAGTCTGCCCCCCCCCACCTGCCTGCAAGCAGGCGCTGTACTGCTGAGCCACAGCCTCAAATTCCAATAGCAAAACTTTTCTTTGTCAAACCTGAAACTGGTCAATATGATAGGCTGAGTCTGTGCTTGAGTTCTATAGCAGGCTGAAGGAGCTGTGTGCACAGTAGAGGTAACCCTCAAGCTTCCACTGTGAAGTTACTGCTCTCACCCTTAGCCCTACACCTCTCTGGGATGGGTGCAGTGGAAGCACATGTATGTACCTGGTAGCTGCTCATCCAGGTGTGGGCTCAACCACCAGACTTCATCTGGAGGAGCGAGTCTATGCATTGAGTAAAAATGGCAACCCAAGAAAGTGCTTTCTTGGTCATGGCATCAAAACTTTGGAACTCCCTCCCCGGGGTGATCTACCTGTGTCCCTCTATGGATGTCTTCCACCAGCAGGTGAAGACTTTGTTGTTTCATCCAGCATACCCTTAATAATGATTACTGGTTTAGCCCTGGTCTGGATAGCCCAGTCAAGCCTAATCTCATCAGATCTCGGAAACTAAGCAGGGTCTATTGCGGTTAGTACTTGGAAGGGAGACCTCCTTGGAATAACAAGTCAGGAGGACAGAGGCAGGCTTTATTCATCAATCTCTCTGAATATCCTCCAGGCCCCCAGCAGGGGTCAGTCATCAGAGGTCAATATGACTTCCAAGTACACACACGCACTAATAATAATAATAATGGTCATTGGTTCTAATGCTGTATGTGTATGTCTTTTTATTGCATTACTTTATAAATTTAGACGTTGTTTTTGGTAGTTCAGTTGTTTTCATGTTTTCATTTTCACCACCCTGAGGACCCTGATTAGGTGGAAAGACCGCATAATTGTTTGAAACAAACAAACAAACAAACTCAGTTTTGTGTAGTGGTTAAGTACGCCGGCTCTAATCTGAGAGAACCAGGTTTGATTCCCCACTCCTCCACTTGCAGCTGCTGGATGACCTTGGGCAAGCCATAGCTCTGTACCAGCTTTTCTCTCACGAGCTCTCTCGGCTCCGCCTGCCTCGCAGGGTGTCTGTTGTGGGGAGGGGAAGGGAATGGGATTGTAAGCCGCTGTGAGGCTCTGTTGGGTAGTAAAGGGTGGGGTATAAATCGAATCTCTTCCTCACCTTTTCCTCCTCCTCTTCTTCTTTCCCCTTTTAATGGAAAACATAATCTGGTTTTTACATGAAAAAGAAATCCCAGTAAATAGCCCAGAGGTCAAAACAAAAAAAGTTGGACTGAGTTCCCTCTTTCCATTCAGTTAAAAAAAATGTAATTTTGTGCTACATTCTCAATTCAGGAAGGTTCCATATAGAGATGCAGGTCCCATTTCAGACTATGTGGGAGAGGGGCTAAGGGAAAGACCGATGCTGACTCATCCCGGGTAGTGCCAGAAAAGCCCATGGTGTTGGTTGTGTCCTTCCTTCCCTGACTCATACGATAATACAGCTGGTTTGTCACTTTGGGGGCAACACACATTTGACAGCCCTGCCTCCGGCGCCGACTGCTCTGCAAAACACAGAGAAGGTCACAGTTGGTGGCTTCCTGCTTTCCGGTCGCAGATCTGCAGACAGCCTCCTTCCAGCGGTAGATGCATTTCACACCTAACTGCTCCTTTTCCCGAGCTGTCATGTCTAATTAAAAGAGGGGGGGCACACTTTAAAGTCCCTTGCGATAGACATCTGAAACTTCACCTCGGCCACCATTTCACACGCTTGTCTCAACGACAATTCAGTTCTTGTGCTAATGTAATTATCTCCCTCTCATTTCCACCCTATCAGATTCCTTTTCCGCATTCTCATAACCGTTGACCAGCCACCAGTTTAAATTTAGGGTTATTTGCTTGGGTTTCTAGAGGGCAAATGCAAAACCCTCCTCTTTAATTCTACCTTCCTTCAAGCTGGCATCATATGATGGAGACACTTTTCAGCAAAACCATTTTTCATAATGTAGACTGAAGCAGTACTGTATATCATATGCATATTATTATCTACAATAGACACATCATGTCCCTACACATCTCTGTCCCTTTAAGCAGCATTAGGCTATTCTGAATCAGCAGCTGGTTTGATTATACATTATTGTGCCCATTTTTTCCCCTTTTGGATCTAATGAAATTTCAAATGAATACGCTAACCCGTTCAATGGAGTTAGCAACAATAGCAAATATGCAGGTTTTGCACCAGGAGGGGAAATTCAGAGATATCTGAATTATAGAATCACAGAGTTGTAAGGGGCCACATAGGCCAACTAGTTCAACCCCCTGCTCAATGCCGGATCAGCCTAGTAGAGCATCTCTGTCAAGTGTTTGTCCAGCCACTGCTTAAAGACTGCCAGTGAAGGGGAGCTCACCACCTCCCTGGGTAGCTGATTCCACTGTTGCACAACTTTTACTGTACTAAAGTTTTTCCTAATATCCAGCTGGTACCTTCCCGCCCTTAATTTAAACCCATTATTGCGAGTCCTCTCCTCCGCTGCCGACAGGAACAGCTCCCTGCCCTCTTCTAAGTGACAGCCCTTCAAATACTTCAAGAGAGCCATCATGTCCCCCCTCCACCTCCTTTTCTCCAGACTGAACATTCCCAAGTCCCTCAGTCTTTCCTCCTAGGGCTTGGTCTCCAGCCCCCCCCCCCCCCCCCATCATCCTTGTCACTTAAATGCTCTTCTAGAAGGGTGTATCTCTGTTTAGGATTGTACTGCAAATACCCATTTAGAAATCTGTCAATATTGTAGCCCCTACAGTTATTCATAACCTTTTTGCCAGTGTCACTAGCAACATGAAGTAACATCTATCTCTACTGGAACTAAATTTCTGCAGCCACGATAGCCTTCTCTTCTGTTGACAACTGTACCTTTAACATTGCAACTGCTTTCCATTCTAGGGCATATTTAACATGGAGGTCTAGATTAGCATAATTGTGAAGAGACATTGGGATGTATGTAGAAGATCTTGAGTATTAAAGTGGCTGAAAGTAGATGCTGGACTATCTGAGGACTAGGGACCAGATTTCATGATTTTTTTCATTTTTCACTGGGGGAGAGGAGTGGATTGTGGCAGCAGCTTGGGGTGAGGGCGTCATGTCCTTCTGCTCAATTTCACTGATATGTTGGCCTCGAAGTAGGTAGTAGGCCCTGTATTGTGTCCAAAGGTGTCCAAATTATTCCTATACTATAAAGGTAACAAGAACAAGTACTGGAGATGCTAATTACAGTTGTGGTTAAATCCTCTTCCCAGGAGCCATAGCCAGATCTAATAGCCCCACCCCTCCCCACTCTTTTGAAACAACATTTAAAACACTGGTTGATCTAATCCCACAAGTTCTGCATCCTGCCTAGTTTGCCTCTTAGTCGGTGATATTAAACAAGCCACTATCTTTCTCAGGGCAGAGATTTATGGCATGCAATATGAGATCCCCCAATTTGTTTTTTATTGCTGTTGTTGTGTCAGATCCCCAGTTAAGACACTCTCCACAGTTTCTTTATCTAAGCGTTTATTAAGACTTCTTTATTTATTATCAGGACGGGTGTTTTGTCAGGAATGCCAAAAGCGCTCCAGAACCCCAAAGTTATAGAACAGGTTCAAATCACCCCACACCCCATTCATACATGTCACACTTAGCCACAGTGTTACTATGCCAACCCTGAAATATATACAGTTGCTATCTACTATGTCCAGCAGAGAATGTCTCCATGGTCATTCTTGTGAGAAGCCAAGGGGCACGTCTTGAATGGAAAAATTATGGCTACGAGTTACAAGCAAGCATCCTCCATACACCCCCTTAGGAACGTCCCTCCCCCCTATAATATGGCAAGGTGAACAGTGAAGCTATGAGAAGAAACAAAAGTTAAGGAAAAGAGACAATGGTCAAACTGGAACCTTGACATGTTGTTGTTGTTGTTGTTATTTAGATTTCTGAATCGCCCAACCCCACAAGCGGGCTCTGGGCGATTTACAGCATTAAAGCAGATAAAATACAATCAACATGATAAAATTATTACAACACACAAATAAAACAACCAATCCAGATGGCGATCAATCCCTTTTTTGACGGCTGCCGTGCTCTCTCCACAGCAGGGTGGGGAAGGGAATGCAGGGCCAAAAGTAAAAAAGGATGATGCCAGTTTTAACCGTTGCTGTCCTCAACCAAAAGCCTGGCAGAACACCTCTGCCTTACAGGCCCTGTGGAAGTGCATCAGATCCCGCAGGGCCCTGGTGTTATTCGGCAGAGAGTTCCACCAGGTTGGGGCCATGACTGAAAAGACCCTGGCCCTGGTCGAGGACAGTTTGCAAAGCTGGGATGTATGTGGAGGTTTTCACCAGAGATGGGATGGATTGTTGTGCGTAACCTTTCATCCACCCACTGCTTTTTCACAGTACATCTTGGGGCTTCTTTACTCCCAGCTTTGCCCAACAACTTGGAAAAAGGCCCTGCGGGAAGATATTGCAGAGCAGCAGTGTATGCCAAATGCCTACCCAGGTACCTGCTAAGTGATTTCAGAAAGTAGGCAGGGCCGGGTGAGGCTTTTGCCTAGCAAGGCTTCTGATTGGCCATTGGAGTTTTGATTGGCTGTGCAGATTTTTTTAAAAAAACAATGTTGCTTTGTCAGCAGCTACTACCACAGTCCAAAGTTCTTTACTATCTAGTTAAAACCAGGGGTCCGTTGGGGCCAGAGCGCGGCGGAGCAAAGCCACTAGGGCAGCCACGGGCTGAATCAGATTCTCTAATCTGATTCAGCCCGCTGCCGAATTGCCGCCGAAATTCGGTGGCAACTTTAAAAGAAACTGGAGGGGAGGGGATTTGAAGGAGAGGCTCCAAACTTGCAGGGTAGCTGCTGGGGCCTCTTCTTGAAATACCCACCAAGTTTCAAGAAGATTGGACCACGGGGTCCAATTCTACGGGCCCCCAAACAGGTTGCCCCCATTCCCTCCATTGTTCTCTATGGGAGGAAAAAAGTTAACATTTTTTCCCACCATAGAGAACAATGGAGGGGATGGGACAACCTGTTTGGGGGCCCATAAAATTGGACCCCCTTGTCCAATCTTCTTGAAACTTGGTGGGTATTTCGATGAGAGGCCCCAGCAGCTACCCTGCAAGTATGGAGCCTCTCCTTCAAACCCCCTTTCCTCCAGCCCCTCATATACCCTATGAGATTTTGCCATTGATTTCAATGGCCCATAGGGTATAATGGGGCTGAAACTGACATTCCCTTTCTGACACACTTCTGGTGATGTCAGGGGACGTGGCATATGCTAATGAGGTATGCTAATGAGCTCCTGCACCTCTTTTTCTACGAAAGGACCCCTGGTTAAAACTAAGCTGTGGCAGTCATTTTGTGGCTGGCTTTGCCTCCTTCAAGAACCTTTTTGTGGCAGCCATTTTGTGGCTGCAGCCACCAGGCTGTGTCAAAATTTCAAAAAGTACATATAGGCTCAATAAGGTTAGGGGCCCCTGTTGTAGAGAAGTACCCTGTGGGAGGACGGTAACCCCCCTCCCCAGTTGTGTTTCTTCCATAAAAATATCTTCTCCCAGGGGGAGGCTGAGAGTATTGTAACTACAATGTCATAACCCATTGCTTTCCAAAATGATTTTTACCACCCATTCAGTTTTTCAGTCTGCTGAAAATCTTCCAGTGGTACAGACACTAATGACAAAGGCCAGATACAAAACACAGAGAGTGTCTTTGAAACAAATGAATTTGATGTGATCCATCACTAAAATACACTATCTAGAGCTGTACTGTGAAATAATATACACACAATTTACTTCACTACTCCAGCATAAAAGCAACAGACCTATTGATGCAAAAAAGCCCCCAGGTGTTCCAGTTCTCTTCCTACATTAATAATCTTACCCTCTTCATCAGGAGACATCATTCTCTTGTGAAATATTGGGAAATATTTCATAATTTACACTGCACTGCAATAGAGAAATCAGTGGTGATCATTTTGCCATGGTGATTTTTGCTGTTCCCTCTGTGTGGGCAAGAGGAGGAGTAGGAGGAGGAGGAGAAGAAGGAAAGAAGAAGAAGAAGAAGAAGAAGAAGAAGAAGGATTTTATTTATACCCCGCCCTTCACTCGGAGTCTCAGAGCGGCTTACAAACTCCTTTCCCTTCCCCTCCCCACAACAGACACCCTGTGAGGTAGGTAAGGCTGAGATAGCTCTTTCCAGAACTGTCCTTGAGAGAACAGCTCTGACAGAACTATGGCTTGCCCAAGGTCATCCACCATGCCCAAGTTGAGGAGTGGGGAATCAAACCCGGTTCTCTCAGATTAAAGTCTGCGCAGTAAACCACTACACCAAACTTGCTCTTAAGAGTTTAACAGGAGGCTGTTGGATTTGTTTATTTGCCCCACCCTTCTTCTCCAAAGGATCTGAAGACATCAGGATCTGGCCTCATCTCAGAGTTTTCATGAAGTTAGGGTTGCCATTCTCCAGTTCTGGGTGTGGGATCCCCCAGTTTTTGGGCCTTCTGCCCAACACCAGCCAACTGGCCAGTGGGGAAAACCTTACCCCCAAACAGTGACATTGTTGTGCGTCAGGGACATTGAACCATGACACTCTGGTTTGGGGGCAAAACTCTATGGTTTGATGCCGATTTTACCATAGAGTTTTGCCCAAAAAACCAGAGTGTTGCCCCAGATGTTACCAATGCAATGATGTCACTTCTGGGTGACGTCAGTGTGTCATGTGACATCACTGCCCACTCCCGGAACGCCCTCCTCAATCTTCCTGCCAGCATGATGATCCCACCTGGCAACCCTATTGGGAAGGCTATAGACTCTGAAATGCGACCCGAGGCATTCAAAAGCTCCCCAGCATACTTGTGATTATATTAACAACAGTATCTATGACTTACATGTACCCAGGGGTCATTTCGTAGAAAAAGAGGTGCAGGAGCTCATTAGCATAGCTCATTAGCATAACTCATTTGCATATGCCACACCCCCTAACATACCGGAAGTGTGTCAGAAGGCAACACCCACCCCTCAGGCTCCACAGGTGAGTGAAACTGACCTGCTTTTCCTCCATTCCCTTCCCCATCCAACACTTTGTGCAATAAAAATAAGCATAAAGAACATACCCTCATTCTCTTCCTGCTCCCTTGAAACCACCAGGTTTCAAGTAGACTTGAGATACCCAGGACATGTGCACCACCCATCCCTTTCCCTTCCCCTCCCCACAACAAGACACCCTGTGAGGTAGGTGGGGCTGAGAGAGGTCTTTTGAGAACTGCTCATCAGAGAACAGCTCTGAGAGAACTTGTGACTGGCCCAAGGTCACACCAGCAGCTGCATGTGGAGGAGTGGGGAATCAAACCCGGTTCTCCCAGATTACAGTACAACTCCTGACCTCTACACCAAACTGATAGGGTGGAAGCTGCTGAAGGGTTGGTGAAATTTCTCCAGTACTTACGTGCCATGTGCCCAGATAAAAAATTGTATACTTAGAAAATGTATATGCCACCTTGAGCAAGTCTCTGGGAAAGCATCACACAGTCATAAAAGGAACAATGATAAAATTATCAATATTAAAACAAAACATTAAAAACAATAAAGACCCTAGCAGGGCTTTCTCCGGGGCGCTGCGCCTCTGCACTGCTCAGGGAAGCCGAGGAGGGGGCGGGGCTTGGTCATGTGCCCGCCCCCTGGGCTCCTCACTCCTGGAGCTGTGCTCCTGTGTGCTCCCGCTCCAACGGACCCCTGCATTTACCCATATAGCTTGTGACCCTCCTCTCCTCGAAGCTTCCCACCACCTGTTCCTTACTTGACATGATAAATAATGTGGTGGGGAGGATCCCATCCAAGACACTTGGGGAACAGAAAGACTTTGCATCAGGCAACTGGCAAAATTGAAACAAGCAGGAGCTGGGGCCAGAGATGGGAGCTCACCCCGTCACGTGGCACTCAGGTCTGAAACTGTCGAGCTACTGGCCTTCCGGTCTGCAGCTCAGCATCTTAACCTCTGAGCCAACGTGGCTCCAATATTACAAATATTGCAGTATTACTAATATTACCAATATTACAAAGATATAATACACTTCCAGTGCTCATTTAAAAGAAATACTCTTGGAACTTCCCAGTGCTCCAGGTAGGGTGTCTTCCCAACTGTCTGCTAGTATTGCCGCCATTCTTCCATGTCCATTTGCAAGCGGAACAGAATGATATTCAAATTTTTTTTTTTAAGGGGGGAAAAAACAGGGGTTTGGAAGTTCACCCGAGCAGATTCTAATTTAACCAGAGTAGCCTTATCTTCAATGAGATCTCATCCATGGTTAGCTGAAATGAATAATTAAATTCCCATTTTGTTGAAAAAAGTATTTTGCCTAGGATCCAGAAACAGATAAGTTTGTGTGCATGAATGCCTAGGAAGGCATACATAGAGGGGGGAAGGGAAGACAAACTTGCTTTGAAAGAGTGGTATGATCCAAGAGTTTATTGTTTTGGGAGAAATCAAGTTATACATACTTTCACAGGGAGCCACACAGAGATGCAACCAGAGGGCTTGTGGGTGGTTTTTGCAGTCATTGTACAGCTTGTTGTTAGAGGATTAAGCTTTCCACAGGCCACCACAAATCGTCCAAATTGTAGGCTTCCAATGGCATGCAAAAAAAGCTTACTTCTGTTATAGAAGCTGCACACCTTCAGGTGCTCATGTATAAGGAGATTTTAATGGGAGAACTGCCTGATGCAGAATGTACTGGCTTGGGTGTTAACTGGACTCAGATGGAAAATGTATGTACCTCTAACTTTATAAGAAGAAGAAGAAGAAGAGATTGGATTTATACCCCGCCCTCCACTCCCCAAGGGAGTCTCAGAGCGGCTTACAAACTCCTTTTCCCTTCCCCTCCCCACAACAGACACCCTGTGAGGTAGGTGGGGCTGAGAGAGCTCTTTCCCAAGCCTGTCCTTGAGGGAACAGCTGGTACAGAGCTATTGCTTGCCCAAGGTCATCCAGCCAGGTGCAAGTGGAGGAGTGGGGAATCAAACCCGGTTCTCCCAGATTAGAGTCCGCGCACTTAACCACTACACCAAACTGGCTCTCAAGGGCCACTTGATCCAATAAGGGCTCCATTGGCCACTTGTCAAGTTTCCACTTCCCACTTGGATATCAAGCAGCAAAAGTGTAAGAATGCTGTTTTTCCTGCCTTCCCATAACAGTCTCAGGAGTCCTTCATGCCACCCATATGGGAGCTTCCATGGACAAACAAACCCCCAAACTCATCAGCCTGGAGTTACACTGAAGAGAGAGGGGACCAGATTGTTGCCTTCCCCTTCCAGGAAAGGAAATTACACTGGCTCAATGCACCCCTGCTGGCTGCATAACTGTTTGTCTACGTGAGCCCTACAACCTCCAACATCAGCATTTTGGAGATCTTTAAGAACTAGTGGTGGAAGGAGGGGAATGGGAAAGAACAGCATCTGTGTGCATCCTTACCTATTCACTCTATAGGATCTAGGGTTCCCGTTCTCCCAACAGGGGCGGGGGGGGGTTGCCCCCTTTCGTGGCCCCCAATCCGCTGGCTCTGATTCTGCCGGCAGAGGGAACCCTGCCCTCAAAGTGTCTTGTCTGCACCAATGTGCCCGGCGTTGTACTGGGCATGTTGTGGGGTGAGGGGTGCTCAATTGTTTAAGACAAAAACATAGAGTTTAAGACAAAAACATAAGAGTTTTTCTTTAAATGATAGAGTGTCCCCTGCAACATGACCTGCATAATGAAATCGATTCTGGGTGATGTCATTGTGGTGTGTGTGGTTCGCTTGCACACCGACGATGTCCCAGAGAAGGACCAGGAAAAAATACACCCCCCCCCCCACTGGCAGCCAGGTAAGACCTGGCAACCCTAATAGGATCTTAGTCATCAAAGTAGTGTTTTGCAGTGTTTTGCCAATGCATGTATGCACATCAGTAACATGTGTGTGTGGGGGGGGGAGATGTGAATGAATGGAAGAATCAGGAAGGTGTGGCAAAGTTTGGATGTTATGTACACTAACAGTGTGCACCTATGAGAAAATTACCAAGAAATGACTATGCGATCCTCGGTGTTGTTATCCCAATAGGCTTAGACTGGAGTAACTCTTCATAGGATCACCTTGTTGATTCACTGAATTTCTGTTAGAAACTCGATCAAATAATATCAACAAAATCTGGTGGAGAAATTGTGGAGAGTTGTTTTATGTTGTTCTGCTAGGTGAGTTGTAGACTCTTGTGATTTTGCTTGTAACACTGACTCATTATTTATAGATGTTATGGCATTGCAAATTGTTACAAGCCCCCCCAAAGGCGCTATATCCAGTTGGGTAGGATTGCAATGTAAGCAATATTCATCATCATCACCATCATAAGAACAAAATTGATGCGCTGAAGTCTGGAGCCAGAGGGATTTCCTTCTTTTTTCTTTATAGGCCCTCTTCCTACCCACACACTAGAACAGCCATTCCCCAGGAACATTTATAACATTCTGTTATTATGTTTTTAACTTTCATAAGAGTATGTCAAGGAGAATCAGGCTCCAATTGCTTTTCATAAGATCGGAAATGCAAAATGCCAGTGCAACCCCCCCCCCCCGCCCCAAGTACTTTAAACAAGCCAAGCACATGGATTCTAGGTGCCAAAAGTCTTCCTAAAATAAACTGCAACCAGGTGGAAATGTGGTTTTAGCACTGGCTAAACAGCTGCTAAGTTAGTTCCAAGAATCTCCTTGCCCAGTGGCAGAAGTACTCATGTTTGATGGGTCCCAAGGCATTTGTTTCCTTTGGCAATGATATCAGGAGCAACCATTCCCACCAGATTTAGAATGTGTGTCGGTTTCTACCCTGTAAAAAATCCTACTGATGTGCAAGCTGAAGTTAGGCTTTGAGGAGAGCACTATTAATCACGATTTTGCAGAAAATTAACATACAGACTGTAAGCTCTCCTCAGTCACATAATGGAACATGCAATTAAGCATCACTAGAACTGATTAAATAAGAGGGCAATCAAGTAGGGTAATCAAGTTAGGTGTGGATCCTGTGATTGGCTAACTGAATCGTGACTGCAAATGCATTTTGCCATGCAAGGAATGTAATGGAGAGTGGTTCTGGACCTTGGGAAGGTTAGACACCCCTCATAAGAAGATGTCCTCCAAGCTGTTGTGTCTTCCTTTGCAGAAATCAAAGCAGGATCCTTGCTTTTCCTAAGTCACACCTATCCTGCTTTTTGCTTCTGAAGAACAAGTACAGGCACTGAAGAGGGGACTGGTAAGCTTCACTGATGTCTTTCCAACAAGGACTTTATATGTTGACCCTGGACTCACCTTCAGATTTGTAGATGCATGACCTGCAGGACACTATCCTGAAATGAAGCTGTTTAGGTTGAGAGTTGTTTTAAAAAACATACTATATAGCTGAGCTGGAGCTGGAATCCTGGCGGCTGTCCAACACTGCTATTAAGTCTCTGGGCATGCAGAGTGTGAACTAGATGTTTCCAGAAGTCTGAGCGGCATCAGACTGACTTGGGAGTTCATGCAGTTAATGAAAGTGCTAAGCTTTCTCGACTGAAATCTGGCTCCCAGGCATTTACTTCGACTTTATAGGGCAAGCACTTGTAAGATGCCAGTTCCTTGCAGAAATTCACCTGCATTTCGGAAAGCTGCCATCCTTAGCAGCTCAGCTTTACAAACATGCCTTTGCATTACAAAGAGTTTAATTATTTGGCTGCCGTGCAACAGACTGGGTTAGATTTGGGTCTTAGATCCAGTTCATGTTTATACCAGGGTGACTATGAAAAGCTAGCCCACTACTGATTTATTTGGAGCAATTTTCTCTCATTCTCTCACTCTCATTTATTTGGAGCAATTTGCTCTCATTCTTCTCCGAGGAGCTCAGGGTGGCATACCTAGGGTTGCCAACCTCCAGGTGGTGGCTGGGCATCTCCTGAAATTACAACTGATCTCCAGGTGACAGGGATCAGTTTACCTGGAAAAAAACTGCCTCTTTGGAAGATAGACTCTATGGCATTATACCCCACTCCCTGAATTGTACTCTCCTCAGGCTTCATTCCCCCCCCCCCCCACAAATCTCCAGATATTTCCCAACTAGTAACCCCAAGCATACCTCATTCTCACCTCCCTTCATCCATTTTATCTTTATAACAAGAACTCAATAAAATACTTGAGGCTGAGAGAGAGTGAGTAGCCCAGCAATCTTCCATGGCAGAGTGGGGATTTGAACTCAGGTCTCCCAAATTGTGCTCTGACATTTTAATAAGGACAGGCATGAACCAGAAAATTGGGGTTCAGTTTGAGATTCGTGACAGAACTACAAACTGAACCATGAACCAAACCAAGAAGATCATTCACAAACCAAAGCCGTTTCTGCAGTTCGTGGCCTGCAAACTCCATTGAAAGGAACTGCAGTCTTCTTAAATGGGGTTTGTGGAAAGCTTGAAAAACTGCTGAGCTGTGGGGAGCAAGTTGCTCCCCGCTGCTCATCTGTTTTGGGTTGTCTTGGGCAGTCTCTTTAAAGTAAAGTTCCTTTAAAGTTTACAGCCCAAAAGAGCTGCACTGAGGGGATCATCTCCCCATCATTCAGCTGTTTTTCATGTTGTTTTCTGCAGTCCCTTTAAACTTTAAAGGGACCACACAAGACAGCCCAAAACAGATGAGCATTGGGGAGGTGCTCCGCACTGCACAGCTCTTTTGGACTGTAAACTTTAAACAGCTCAGCTGTTTTTGCTGCTTTCACATGGAACAGAAAGCAGGGGTTTAAAAGGACCCTTTAAACCCCCGTTTTCTGCTCCATCCATGAACCACCATGAACTGCATAGCCTGCTCTAAAAGTTCATGGAAGTTCATGAGGGTGAACCCATCATGAATTTCTGTACGTGACCCACGAACAGGGCAAAATTCATCACGATTTTTACTTTGGGTTCAGTTAATACCCATCCCAACTCTTGAAGCACTATGCCACACTGACTTCTCTGGCCTTCTCCCAAGCTTGAAAACTTGCTGAGAATCTCTCCTTTGCAGTCTTTCCCCTCCCCTATAGGATTTCCCTCTTTCATTTGCAACATTTTTGTACCTGGGTGCTGTCATGGGTGAAGCCAAGGATAGGTAAGAAGGAGGACCCATGTGGAACTCAGTGAGAGAAGAGCCAACATCAAAAGATCCCCATGGGCGCCTGGGGCTCACAAGAGGTAGCCAACTTCCAGGTTAGGCCCGGTGTCCTCCCTGAATAACAAATGATCTCCAGACGACAGAGATGAGGCACAGTGTGTGTCCATTTTACTTTGGCAGCAGGATCAGCACGCTTGGAAATAAGGGAGGAGAAGATGAACAAATAGATGAACAAAATAGATGAACAAAAATCAATCAACGAAAGTGTCTACTTGAATGTAAGATTGAATGTAAGATTCCTATATTGGATTTGTTCCTTAGGAAAGACCAGAGGTCTGAAACACAGCTATCCAGAATAAGTGTTGACTGAAAGAGAAACATAGACTTTGAGCAGACTGCTTTGGTGAATTTGAATAAGGACACAACACTGTTTGAGGGATATAGATTGAGAGAGACTTGAGCAGACTACTGTGTGAATTTCTATCGACCTTTGTATTTTTCTGTGATAGAATATGTTATTTGTCTTTATTAAAAGGTAAAGGTTTCCCTTGCTCGAAAGCCAGTCGAATCCGACTCTAGGGGGTGGTGCTCATCTCCGTTTCCAAGGCAAAGAGCCAGCACTGTCCAAAGACATTTCCATGGTCAGGTGGCTGGCATGAGTAGATGCCGAGGTGCACAGAATGCTGTTACCTTCCCACCAAAGTGGTACCTGTTTATCTACCTGCAATTTCTTGCTTTCAAACTGCTTGGTTGTACCAGACACTAAATATGCTATGGCTTTAATCTAGTCTCTGTTGTTGTATTGTTCTGTGGGCATCTAGCACACATCTATATATATTGTTTACATACCTGATTGTTTTGGGACTGTGTGTTATTCCTTTGGATTGTGCTGTGCTTTGGCCAGGATCCTGTGAGGAAGTACTATTCTCAGCATTCTTCTCTAGACCTCCGGGGAGGTCGTGTGCAGCCAGTTTGGCACTTGGCCTCCTTTGTGCCACCTCAACCTGGACCTTCTGCCACCACCATTCTTATGGATTGAGAGAGGGACCTGAGGAGCTACAGGCCCAAGTTTGAATCCTCCCCTATGGAAGCTTGACATGTAACTCAGGGCTAGGGTTGCTAACTCTGATTCGGGAAATACCTGGTAATTTTTTTTTTGGGGGGGGGGTGGATCATGTGGAAAGGCAGAGTTTGTGGGGGGAGGAACCTTGGTGAGGTATAATGCCATAGAGTCAACCTGTCAGAGCTGCCATTTTCTCCAAGGCAACTGATCTCTGTTGTTTGGGATCAGCTGCCCTAATGGGAGATTTTTCAGGCCCCTCCTGGAGGTAGGCAACCTACTCTGGGGCTGCTGGTGAGGTTTCCCTTGTAAGGTCTTGCAGTGTGGATCCTCATTCCACTGGTACATCCTCAGCAGGTGTCTCTACAGTGCTGGGTCTTCAGGTCCTCACTAGTCATTGACTTTGTCTCCTCTCCTGAGGAGTCTGAGTTGGATTCACTGAGCTGGTGAGAGGGGTTCATGACAGAAATAGCAACTTCAGAGGGAAGCTTCTAAGGCACTATGTCCCTAATGAGTTCCCTCCCCTCCCCAAACTTCTCTTCAGGCACTGCCTCCAAATCTCTAGGAATTTCTCCACCTACGTGCTTGGGATCCACTGCTGTCTAGAGTGTAGAGAAGTAGCTAGGAAAGTAACCCTCCCAGCCATCCTTCTCTTGTTCTTGCATTGCTCAGCCACCATGAATGCTGCCTGACTCAGCTCGGTAGTGCCCAAGGAGATGAGAATCACCACCTGGGCACTGCAGTCTTGTTATACATTACAAATCCCTTGAATTTGTTGGGGGAGGACATTGTATCAGACACGTAACTACAGTTTTGTACCTTCTGGATGTATGCTGGATGGTTCTTTTGTCATGACTGTGGTACCTGAGGAGAAGTCGCTTCAGCCTCCTCTACAGAGAGCCAGTTTGGTGTAGTGGTTAAGTGTGCGGACTCTAATCTGGGAAAACCGGGTTTGATTCCCCACTCCTCCACTTGCACATGGTTGGACGACCTTAGGCAAGCCATAGCTCTGTACCAGCTGTTCTCTCAAGGACAGTTGCCTCAGAGCTCTCTCAGCCCCACCTACCTCACAGGGTGTCTGTTGTGGGAGGGGAAGGGAAAGGAGTTTTTAAGCTGCTCTGAGACTCCCTTGGGGAGTGGAGGGCGGGGTATAAATCCAATCTCTTCTCTCTCTTCTCTCTACACTGTGTTTGTGTCCTCAGACTACCCTGCAAAGACTGTATTGGTACAGTCATGAAAATTATGTTACTTATATGGCTACACATAATGTTTTCAGTGGAGCCATTAGTGGATCCCTAGGGCAGTTTAAGAATACAATAGTGGTGCAGGGAGTGTTCTTTCTCCCTGCACGTTAGGGTTGTGAGCAGAAAATGACTGCCATGCATCTGGGAGGTGCAGAAATTCCCATCTGTGAGTCTGACACAAAGTCCTTGTGTGATCTCCCAACAAACACAAGGACTTTCTCATGCACAGCAAGGCCCTTATAATGTATTGTGTGAAATGATGAGCTGGGGTTGAGCGCAACAGCTTTGTGCATCCATACATGTGTCTGGGTTACACACTTCAAGCATGCTCCGGAAGAGCAAGCAATGCTTCTTTGGCTAAAAATAAATATTCTGGCAAACTGTCAAAAATCCTTACTTTTATATACACACACTCACACACACACACACATATTGGCACAGAGGTAGTGCTATTAGTGCATGATAGTGTCCTTGCACTAATAAGTTTACAGTGTATACCACAATTACAGTTTCATGAATTGGCCATGCTCAGAAGGATGCAGAATGCTCAGAATGAGGATACACACACAAACACACACACACTTCAGTGGGCTAGAGAGCCAGTTGGGTGTAGTGGTTAAGTGCACAGACTCTAATCTGATTCCCCACTCCTCCACTTGCAGCTGTTGGTGTGACCTTGGGTCAATCATTGTTGTCTTTCAGAGCTGTTCTCCCAAGGGCAGTTCTCAAGAAAGGTCTCTTAGCCCCAACTACCTCACATGGTGTCTGTTGTGGGGAGGAGAAGGAGAAGGGAAAGGGATTGTAAGTCACTCTGAGACTCCTTCAGGTAGTGAAGGGTGGGGTATAAATCCAATCTCCTCCTCCTCCTCCTCTTCTTCTTTAATTTAATTTTTTTTGTTTTCAAAAATAGAGGGGCTGCTGGAGGTGAACAGGACTGTCATGCCAGTCAGGTGTCATCAAGTCACCCAGAGGGCACTGCCAGTGTTCGGGTAGCGAGCCTCCAGGTGGAGCCTGAAGATTGCCTGGTATCACAACTGAACTCCAGACAACAGATTTCTCGCCCCCTGGAGAAAATAACCGCTTTGGAGGGTGGACTCTATTTATTTATTTATTTGTCACATTTTAACCACGCCCTCCCTGAAATGCAGGCTCAGGGCGGCTCACAATCAGTGCACAGACAATTAAAACATCATAAAATCATGTAAAAACAATTCAGTTATAGCTAATACAAATTTATAAAGTGCTGGTGATGGTTAATTAATTATTCAAGGTGGCTTACTTCAAGGTATGCTTTCAGATGACTAGATGTCATTTTGCTCGTGATCTTCCTGTGGCACAGGCTAGATGTCAAAGACTAAGGGCCAGGGCTCTGTAACAGTTGCAGCTCCCTAGCTGAAAGCCTGGCAGAAGAGCTTCCTTTCGCAGGCCCTGCGGAACTGTAAAAGATCCCGCAGGGCCCTGATCTCTTCCAAGAGCTCATTCCACCAGGATGAGGCCACCACTGAAAAAGACTTGGCCCTGGTAATCGCAAGCCTGGCCTCCTTGGGGCCTGGGAGGGTCAATCGGTTTTGAAACCCTGACCATAGTGCTCTCTGGGGTATATATAGGGAAAGGTGGTCCCGCAGGTATGTCAGACCCCAGCCATATAGGGCTTTAAAGGTAAGAACCAGCACTTTGAAGTGGATTCAGTATGTTATTGGCAGCCAGTGCAGTGTCTTCAGCACAGGCTGGATGTGCTCCCACCTGGGGAGACCCATCAAAAGCCTGGTTGTTGCATTCTGCACTAGCTGAAGCTTCCAAATCTGTGACAAGGGCAGTCCCATGTAGAGAGCATTACAGTAGTCTAATCTCAAGGTGACTATCTCATGGATCACTACTGCTAGGTTGGTGTGGTCAAGGAAGGAGACCAACTGCCTAATCATCCACAGATGGTAAAAGGCCAACCTGGCAGAAGCTGCTATCTGGGCCTCCATTGTTAAGGAGGCATCCAGGAGCACTCCCAAACTCCTAACCTCCAGTGCCGGCACCAACGGTGTCCCATTGAAGGTCGGGAGGGGGGTCTCCACCCCAGAACTGCCCTGACTCAAGCACAGGACCTCCATCTTCATCTGATTCAGTTTCAGCCGACTAAGCCAACCAGCTACAACTTGTTGTGCCTGATCCAGGTCTTCCAGTCTGGAGCTGGACCGGCCACCCAACATTAGATAGAGCTGGGTGTCATCAGCATACTGGTGGCATCCCAGCCCATGCCTCTGGGCAATCTGGGCAAGGGGGCACATGTAGATGTTGAATAACATCTGGGAAAGCATTGCCCCTTGAGGCACCCCACAATCCAGTGGGTGACTCTTGGACTGCTGTTCCCCTAGTGCCACCCTTTGTCCCCGACCTTGGAGAAAGAAAGCAAGCCATCTATGACATTCTATTCAGCTAAGGCCTCTCCCTCCCCAAACTCATCCTTCCATAGACTCCACCGCAAAATCTCCAGGAATTTCCCAACGTGGAGCTGGCAACCCTAGTCAAGATGGGCCCCAATGAGTTTTCTCTCAAAGGCCAAAATAGGTCTGCAAAGCCCCCCTTTACTGACAGAACCAAACTTGGTTGCTTAGCAACAGCCACTGAAGTGAAAGTGAGCCTAGCAGCAGGAGGAGGTGAAGTGTCTTTATCAGGAGAGACAGCCATTTTGGCAGTTGATTCTGTCAGGGAATAGTGGCCAGGCTGGCAGTGGGCGGGTGAGAGGAGTGGACCCAGCACCCAGCCAATGGCACATGAGTACTCTTGAGTGGCAGTTGATGGGCCAGTGGCTGATGGAGCGCACAGCACAGCCAAAGGGAGAGCTGGAAAGTGTCAATACATCAGGCTTTTATATATATCAGATATATACTTTTGCCATTACGTCACAGCTGACTTACTGCAACCCTGTAAAGTTCAGAGTCATTTATTATGTTATTACACCAGCATGAAACACAGAATAAAATATACCATAGTCATTGCCCAAAATCATTAAAAGTTTCAGATAAAACTATAATAAACTTTGTACAAGAAATTGTAAATAATACTTCAATACAAGATAGGGATACATTATGAAAGAAGGATTTTAACTTTTAAGATTTAAAATTTATAAAATTATATATATTACTAGGAATAAGGTCCATTGTGGAAATAAATACAATGGGCTCTAGAAAGAGGCTTTGGGAGAGTGCCCTGGCCTTCATCACTCAGTGTCAATTTGCTGTGGTGACCTCACCAGGGTATAATGACACAGAGTCCACCGTTTTCTCCAGAGGGTCCACCGTTTTCTCCAGAGGAACTGACCTCTGCTACCTGATGAGCAGTTGTAATTTTGAGTGATCTCCAGCCCTCACCTGGAGATTGGCAACAATGGTTCCCAGGATGAAATGGCTGGTTTGGAGGGTGGAGTCTATGGCATTGTACTTGTCTGAGGTACCACCCCTCTTCAAGCCCCACCTTCTCCAGGCTTTACCTCTCAAATTTCCAGGAATTTCCCAACCTGGAGTTGGTAACCCTATCTCCATCCTAGCCAACCATCAACTTACTTTTTTCTGCCCCTGTGACTTCAGCTTTCCATCTCCTTCCCCTCCCTCCTAGAGAGCAGTTATAATTCTGAGAGCTCTCCAGCCCCCACCTGGAGATTGGCAACAATGGTTCTCCAGGAGGAAATGGCTGGTTTGGAGGGTGAAGTTTATGGCATTGTATCTGTCTGAGGTCCCACCCCTCCTCAAACCCCACCCTCTCCAGGTTCCATCCCTCAAATCTCCAGGAATGTCCCACCTGGAGTTGGCAACCCTATCAGGACTGGCCCCAATGAATTTTCTCCCAAAGGCCAAAATAGGTGTGCAAAGGGCCTTTTACAGACAGAACCAAGCTTGGTTGCCTAGCAACAGGCAGTGAGGGGAATATAGGATTGCCAGCTTTGAGTAGGGATATACCTGGAGATTTGGGGGATGGATCCTATGGAAGGCAGTGTTTGGGGGGGTGGAAGGATCAGCTAATCTCTGTCATCTGGAGATCAATTGTAACAGTGGGAGATCTCCAGGTCCCACCTGAAGATTGGCAACCTTAGAGGAAAGTCAGCCATTCCTGTTTTCTGTGTGTCTGGCCTCATCCTCTATCTCTGCTTGTGTGTGTATCCACTGGCTTTTTTTTTTTTTTTGATAACTTGCCCCCACCTCTACTACACTGACAACTGTTTACTTGGCAGGGTTTTTTCCCATTCTGGAAAGTGTTGCCTCAGCAAACTTGGCTTGGAGGCTAAAGAAGGTGGGTTTTGTCTCCTGAGGGAATCAATCATCGTCTGGTGAGGAGAGTGAAGATAGTAGCTGTGTTCACCGGAGCAAAGCAACCGACTTCTGAGGAACGTTTTGGTGGGTGCTGCTTCTGTGTGCAGGACTCAGACAATGCAGCCAGTGGATAGGGACAGTTTCTGACACATCATGGAGCCAACTAATTTAGGAGTATGTGGAATGTTCAGAAAGTGCCACCCCACTACTCAATTATATATAAGGAGAGATATTAGCTTATGTTGTACTTTGTTTCCTTGTTCTTGAATGTTCAGTCGAATTTTGCAGGCTTCTGTACATTTTCCAAGGCAAGAGACTAACAGAGGTGGCTTGCCATTGCTTGCCTCTGTGTAGCAACCCTGTGCTTCCTTAGTGATCTCCCATCCAAGCACTAATGAGGGCCGAACCTACTTAGCTTCCCAGATCTGACAAGATTGGGCTAACCTGGACTATCTAGGCCAGCCTCACAACCTTGAGCCTCCTTTTTTAAAAAAACTGCTACCATTGCTGGTTCCGACAAGCAGGCATACCAGAAAGAAATGTGTGGATTTCAGATTACAATATCTCCTTTTGTTGTTGTTGTTTCAGAGCCACATTGCTGCACAAAGTTCTCTAGTGCACCACCATTCTGGCAGTCACCCAATGCCCATGCACATGCATTCTGTTCACTGACCCAGAGGCTAGAAATTATAGCCAGACCATTTCTTTCGGGTCTGATAATAACCCTTTGCTCCCAAAGTGCAATCGAAAATGGCTCCCAGCATGCGAGTGGGTAATTTATTCATCTTCCTATATGACACTGAAATAGATTAATATTACCATGTTTTATCACTGCATCTTGATCTCTGCAGTGCTTCCAAAGACTGGCATGTCATTTTTGGCAGGCTCAGCCTCCTATTTCAAGTTGTGCTCGACGGATCTGCAGGGTCCCTGCACCATGTGAAGCAACATTCACAGCCATTGGAGAAGATCAGCTTCCCAGCTACTTAATTCAAACACAGCTGGCTTTCTGAATTTTTTTTTAATTAACCCAAACTTAACTCCAGCTAGCCAGTCCAATTTATCCATTCTAAAGGCAAGCAGTTAGTTTCTAAATAAGTGTTTGCAAAGGACAGTGTTCGGTATGTCCGAGTGCACTGGGCTCTGGATTATCTAGTTATGACTGAAAGTGATTATATAGACGTCAAGGTACACTATGTTTTGGGCGGAAGACAGTTCCTAGGACCCCATCCCCTCTGCTCACTCCCAGGCCCTCCTCCTGTACCTAGGGATAGGCATGAACCATAGAATCATAAAATCACAGAGTTGGAATGGGCCATGCAGGCCATCTAGTCCAACCTACTACTCAATGCTGGATCACCCTAGCATCCCTGACAGGGGTTTGTCCAGCCACTGCTTAAAGACTGCCAGTAAGGAGGAGCTCACCATCTCCCTAGGCAGCTGATTCCACTGTTGCACAACTCTTCCTGTAAAAAGGTTTTTCTTAATATCCAGCCGGTACCTTTCCGCCCTTAATTTAAACCCATTCTTGCAAGCCCTATCCTCTGCTGCCAAAAGGAAAAGTTCCCTGCCCTCTTCTAAGTGACATCCCTTCAAATACTTCAAGAGAGCAATCATGTCCCCCCCCCCCCCCCGCCAACCTCCTCTTCTCCAGACTGAACATTCCCAAGTCCCTCAGCCTTTCCTCATAGGGTTTGGTCTCCAGGCCCCTGAACATCCTCGTCACTCTCCTCTGCTTCCGCTCCATTCTGTCCACATCCTTTTTGAAGTGAGGCCTCCAGAACTGCACACAATACTCCAGGTGCAGCCTGACCAATGCATTGTACAGCAGGACTAGGACATCTTGTGATTTGAATGTTATACCTTTGTTGATACACCCCAAGATCACATTAGCCTATTTTGTCACCGCATCAAACTGGCTGCTCATATTCCACTTATGGTCCACTCATACCCCAAGATCTTGTTCACACACACTGCTGTCCAGAAGTGTATCCCCCATCCAGTATGTGTGTTCCTCATTTTTGTCACCCAGATGTAGAACTCAGCACTTAAATTGCATCATGTTCACATCTGCCCACTTTTCCAGTGTGTTCAGATCTTGTTGAATTCTATCTTAATCTTCTGGTGCATTCTGGCGTATTCACTGCTCCTCCCAATTTGTTGTCATTTGCAAATTTAATGACTAGCCCTCCCTCCATATCCTCATCCAGATCATTTATAAAGATATTGAAAAGTATCGGGCCCAGAACCGAGCCCTGTGGCACCCTACTGGACACCTCCCTCCATTCAGATGAAATGCCATTGACAACTACTCTCTTAGTGTGGTTCTCCAATGTTCCCTATCCACCTAATTATCCTACAGTCCAGTCCACAGTCCTCTAGTTTACCCATCAGAACATCATGGGGAACCCTGACAAGAGCTTTACTGAAATCCAGGTAAACAACATCAACAGCATTTCCTCGATCCAGTTAGCTTGTCACTTGATCAAAGAAGGAAATAAGGTTGGTCTGGCAGGACCTGTTGGGGACAAATCCATGCTGACTTCCATAGATCACCAAGTTCTTTAGATACTCACGGATTTATCCCTTTAAAATCTACTCCAGTACCTTCCCTGGGATAGAGGTCACACTAGCCTGTAGTTTCCTGGGTCATCCCACCTCCCTTTTTGAAAATTGGGATAACATCTGCACTCCTCCCATATTGTGGCATGTCTCCCATCCTCCAAGAGGTCTGGAAGATCATGGACAAAGGCTCTGCAAGCTCTCTAGAAAGTTATTTGAGTACTCTTGGGTGCATACCATCTGGCCCGGGGGATTTGTACTCATTTGTACTCATTCAGCAGCCAGGTGCTTCTCAATTTCCTCTCTGTCTATGTCAACCAGCAGCCTGGACGCCATGCTGTGCCTCGTCTACTACCATCTCTAGATCAGTGTTTTTCAACCACTGTGCCGGGGCACACTGGTGTGCCGCGAGATACTGTCAGGTGTGCCGCAGGATTTTTTCAATGAAAGAAATGTGCCTTCCGGGCTGACCTTCCGGGACGCGTTAAAATGCATCCACATTATATTTCTTCTGAAACTCAGGTCAATGTTATGGGAAGGAGCCATTACACTTTGGATCTGGAACTTACGATTTCAAGTGGAGTGGCTATTACGTCTATTTGTAATACTGTCATAGTTAATACTTGAGCTGAGGCAACTAATGACCCATTTATCTTGTATTTCAGTGTTTTTCAACCACTGTGCCGTGAGATATTGTCAGGTGTGCCGCGGGATTTTTTCAATGAAAGAAATGTGCCTTAGCTCGAAAAAGGTTGAAAAACACTGCTCTAGATGAGCCTGTTCTCTTCAGGGGAAAAAACTGAGGCAAAATAGGCATTGAGCCTTTCTGCTTTCTCTCTGTCCTCTTTCAGAGTTTCTCTGTTTTCACCAACAGTGGGCCTATTGCCCTTTTTATCTTGCATTTGCTCCTCACATATCTGAAGATTTTCTTGTTGTAGCAAGCCACCCTGGCCAGCTTTAGCTCACTGTGACCTTTGGCCTCTCTGATGGCTGACCTACAGTGCCTTGCAACCTGAAGACACTCTTCTCTAGAGGTATGTCCTTGCCTCCATTTCTTGAACATTTCCTTTTTATCTCTTAGCACATCACTCAGTTCTCTGTCCATCTGCATTGGCTTCCTGGATCCCCTGCTATGTTTCCTTCTTGTTGGAACAGCGATGGCTTGAGCTTGCCAGAGCTCTTGTTTTAGGAGAGCCCACCCTTTACTTGCTCCTTTCCCTTCCATCAGTCTTGCCCATGGAATGATTCTCATTGTGCGCTGAGTTTATTAAAGTCTGCCCTACTAAAATGTAGAAAAATGCAGTTGGGTTTGTGGTTTGTAATGTGCCCCATTTGCAAACCATGGACTGCTACAAACTTTTAGCCACTTCATGAATTAGTTACGATCATGAGGTGGTAGAATTGCCTCTCCATGCGCTAGCTACACCAAACTTGCAGGAGATTTCTACTTGACTCTCTTCTACCTGCTTGCCAAGTTTGGTGAGGATTGGATTTATCAGGTCTGAGTTATGGCCCACCATAGAGGTACCCCCAGGAAAGTGCTTTCTGGGGAAATGACTACCTTTTGGTAGACTCAGATCCAGGAGGTTCAAGAGTGTAGAGATGTCAATCTTTGAGGGCATATAAAGGAGCATTTGGGGGAGTGCTGCTGCAAGTTTGGTGTCTCTAACTTGCACATGATCCATTCTATACACCCTTGAACCTCCTGGATCTGCACCTGTCAAAACGACTGTCTACAGTCATTTTGATGGGCGCAGGTTCAGGAGGTTCAGGAATGTATAGAATGGATCCTGTGCAAGCTAGAGACATCAGTGTCAAAGGGGACCTCCCCTAGATGCCCCTCTACATGCCCTCCAAGTTGTTGATTTGAAGTTATGTAAACATTTTGATTGAATGGGGACAGTCTGTCTAGAAATGTCTCTGCTCATGAACTGACATGAACCTCCACAGCTTGAAAGTTTGTGGAAAGTTTGTACCAGTTGACCTGCCATGAACTTGACTTTGTGAACTTCATCATTCACTTTCATTTGTGAGCTGGTTTGTGCCTATCCCTACTTATATCCTCCTTTCCCCTACCCATTTTTATGCCTCCCACTTGCCTGTGTGTCCTACCCCTGCCTTTTTGGGAGCCCTCCCACTGTCAGTGCTTACAGTGGCTTGCAGCACTTTCCCCCAGTGGCACTAGCAACAGGGGTCCGTTGGAGCGGGAGCACACAGGAGCGCAGCTCCGGGAGTGAGAAGCCCAGGGGGTGGGCACATGACCAAGCCTCGCCCCCTCCTTGGCTTCCCCGAGCAGTGCAGAGGCGCAGCACCCCGGGGAAAGCCCTGCTAGGGTCTTTATTGTTTTTAATGTTTTGTTTTAATATTGATAATTTTATCATTGTTCCTTTTATGACTGTGTGCTGCTTTTCCAGAGACTTGCTCAAGGTGGCATATACATTTTCTAAGTATACCATTTTTTATCTGGGCACATGGCACGTAAGTACTGGAGAAATTTCACCAACCCTTCAGCAGCTTCCACCCCATCAGTTTGGTGTAGTGGTCAGTAGTTGTACTCTAATCTGGGAGAACTGGGTTTGATTCCCCACTCCTCCACATGCAGCTGCTGGTGTGACCTTGGGCCAGTCACAAGTTCTCTCAGAGCTGTTCTCTCATGAGCAGATCTCAAAAGACCTCTCTCAGCCCCACCTACCTCACAGGGTGTCTTGTTGTGGGGAGGGGAAGGGAAAGGGATGGGTGGTGCACATGTCCTGGGTATCTCAAGTCTACTTGAAACCTGGTGGTTTCAAGGGAGCAGGAAAAGAATGAGGGTGTGTTCTTTACGCTTATTTTTATGGCACAAAGTATTGGATGGGGAAGGGAATGGAGGAAGAGCAGGTCAGTTTCACTCACCTGTGGAGTGGAGCCTGAGGGGTGGGTGTTGCCTTCTGACACACTTCCGGTATGTTAGGGGGTGTGTCATATGCAAATGAGTCATGCTAATGAGTTATGCTAATGAGCTCCTGCACCTATTTTTCTACGGAATGACCCCTGGATATCTGTATCTGTCTAAGACGAACCAGGCTGCTGCCATTTAGATCATGGAGTTCCCTCATGGCTGCTGAGCTCTCCTGAGTTCATGCCAGCTGCCATCACAGGATGCACAGTCTCAAAAAGCCTGACCAACAGAATGTGCTTACGACCCCGAAGAAGCCCCAAGGCAGTCATAGTTTGAAATCAATGGAAGGCACTAAAAGGAACTGCTAAGAGCTTTCGGTGAATTGTTACTAAGTGGACAATCTGTTTGTAAGAGGTATAGGGGACTCTTAGGAAATCTGTCTTAGCGATCTTAGTTCGTAGTGTTTTATTATCCTTCTAAATTGTGCCTGTAAGCCATCTGAAAGGGCAGGGAAACTATGGTAGATGTTTTGAGCAAATGAATAACTGGCACCGCAGAGTTATTGTGACAATTTTTAAAAATGCCGCAATTTGGTCCTTGGAAACAGGAATGAAATATTAAGTACTGATACATGAACTCGGGTGAATTCCAGAGGGGCAGCCATGTCAGATGGCTTCCACAAAGAGTCTTATGCTACCTTACAGACAAACTCATTTATTGAGGCATTTGATTTCAGTGGACTTAGAAAGGTAAACACTCACACTGGAAATGTGTTAGACATTTAGATGCCATGAAACTCTTTGTTACTTGTACTCTGGCAGCAGTTTTAAACCACTTATACTATTATTTATTGCAAATCTTGGGAACAACACACCCTACATTCAAAGGGGTTATTTTGGGTGGAGAGCAGGGTTCATTTTGAGCAGGAGCTCGGGGGAGCGCAGCTCCGGGAGTTGGTGCCAGCCCCTCCCTCCTGGTGGGGGAATGCCTGCTTGTGTCATGGCTGCAGCAAAATGACCCCATCCTCTGGGAAGGTCCTTGTTCCTCCAACCAGCCTTCTGAAGGCTTCAGCCACCACTGAATAGTGGTATTTCTGAGGCTTAGATTAGTAGCTATCCCCTCTCTGCCAGCTCTTTCTGTCTCTCTCTCTTCTTTCTTTCTTTCTTTCTTTCTTTCTTTCTTTCTTTCTTTCTTTCTTTCTTTCTTTCTTTCTTTCTTTCTTCCTTCCTTCCTTTCTTTCTTTCTTTCTTTCTTTCTTTCTTTCTCTCTCTCTCTCTCTCTCTCTCTCTCTCTCTCTCTCTCTCTCTCTCTCTTCTTTCTTTCTTGCCTTCTGACATACTTCTGGTGATATCAGGTGGTGTAGCATATGCAAACAAGTTATGCTAATGAGTTATGCTAATGAGCTCTTGCACCTCTTTTTCTTCGAAATGACCCCTGGTGGAGAGAATTAATTTTGGCGGAGTCAGAGTATGGATGTAGGTAGTTATTACTTCCTCACCATGTCACCAAAGTTCAGTCTTGATAATAAATCCCTTTCCCCATTTGAGCAGCTGATTCACTGCCAGTGACCTGTGAGGAGAAATGACCTCTTGATGATCCACCATCAGTGCCGTGTTCTGCTTGCTAACTCTCCAGCATGCAAGTCGACTTCTTCTAATCACGGCCACTAGAAACCTACTTGAAAACTTCAGCTGTCCGACTGCTAATTATAAGCAGTCCTTTTCCTTGCTTATTTCCAAACAGATGGAGAAAGCCAAAATGTTAAGTAGCTGCTTCTTCTCCACAGTGTCCTTCAAAAGGCTGTAAACTTCTGGATGGTATCCAGCGTCTCTCTAGGGCTTTCACACTTGTTTGTACTTAGCCCCTGTAGCTTGGAGGGCAACATGAAAACAAAGTGGAGCAGAACTTGGCTTTGCCAATGCTGCTCCCCCCCCCCCCCCAGCTCTGTTGAAGAGCATTACTCCAAGCGGGTCGGTGTTTTCAATACATGTTAAGTTACAAAATTAAAGCTTGAAATTGGTGGTGATTTTCAAGCTGTCGGTATTTATCCTTTCAAGGGCTTATTTGCAGGCTCAAATAGCCTTCCGCTGCATTCTTTACATGGTTTGAATGAGAATGTCTTTATAGCTATCTACACCAGTGGATTTAATTTTTTTTTAACATTGAATTTACCGTAAAAGAAGTAGAGTTATTGCACTGAGATATCTAGAAGGCAGTTCTGTAGTCTTATTTTTATTTTCAAATAGTATATAGCCATACTGTTAGAATTAGGTTTACCACCTTTTGCCTCTACGTTGCAGTAAATTTGGAAGTTTCTGCTTGGGAAATTTTAAAATAAGTGTACTTTCTTAGGGAGCAGAGGGGCTATTCACATATTTTTAAGCTAGCATGATGTAGGGCTTAGGGTATTGATCTAGGACAGGGGTGGCCAACCTTGCTTAACGTAAGAGCCACATAGAATAAACGTAAGAGCCACATAGAGATGTCTGAGAGCCGCAAGACAGGAACAAATATCACACACACGTTTTTATTTTTTAAAATATGCAAATTTGCTTTTTATTAACGTTAAATGGGACTGCCAAAAATAAAAACAAATGAGGAAAACCGGTTATTGATAATGATATTACTTGTTTGCTAATGATATTGAGAGAGAGAGAGAGAAAAAGAGAGAGATGGAAAGAAAGAATTAAAGAAGTGGAAAGAAAGAGAGAGAGAAACTAGGAAAGCAAATAGATGGGAGGGAGGAGGGAAGGAAGGAAGGGAGAAAGAGAGAAAAAGCATGTCTCCCCTTTGCTTCCCCAGCCGCCCTGCCAGGAGCCGCACAATATGTGTGAAAGAGCCGCATGTGGCTCCCGAGCCACAGGTTGGCCACCCCTGATCTAGGACATGGGAGATCTAGAGCCTGGGACTTCAGCCATGAACCTTTACTGAAAGACTTTGGGCTTTAGAGCCAGCAGTGTATAGTGGTTAAGAGTGGTGGACTCTAATCTGAAGAGCTGAGTTTGATTCCCCACTCCTCTGCATGAAGCCTGCTAAGTGACCTTGGGCCAGTCACATTTCTCTCAGAAGTCTCTCAGGTCCACCTATCTCACAAGCAATGCTCCCTCTAAGCTGTGGAGTCTTGTGAGCAGAAATTCTACTTCAGGAGCTACTGGCATTAATGTTGTGAGCGAGCAATTTGGCTGTGGCATAAACTACTTTGCTCTGGAGCCATCCTTTCTGAGCAAAGACAAAAATGTGTGAGCCAGGGGCTAAAAAACTGTGAGCTAGCTCACACTAACTCAGCTTAGAGAGAACACTGCAAGGTGCCTGCTAGGGAGAGAGGAAGGGAAGGCGATTGTAAGCCACTTTGAGATTCCTTTGTAAGTACACCGACCCCCTGTCTATCCGGAGGGGTCTTTTCAACCACCAACGGACCCCATAGGGGCACCCCAGGCATCCCTATACCAGGCAACTTGACAAAAGTGGACACAAAGTTGGAAGCCAGGACTGGCAGGCCATATAATTATGCCTAGGACATGACCCTGGAAAAAGCATATGTGATCTTGCCCTGACAGCTGCAACTACCCCCCACCCCGCACACACAAACACACCTGCCGACATCTGCATACTCAAGACAATGAACTTGCCTTGCCCCAGGGTAACTTCTTTCAATCTCAGTTGCTAATCCTATCAATCTGATCTCATCTTCACTTCTCACATTCCTAGCCACATTCCAACAGAAACCTTAACAGTCCCTGTTTGCGCCAGGAAATCCATTCACATAGATGCAAAATGTGATGTCCTTGTCTTCTCCTGGGATCACTAATCTTACCAGCCTCCCCTCCCCTCTTCATACCCACATTGCTATCATAACAACCACTCACCCCTTCTCCACCTAACACAAAAGGAGGGTCATCAAGCAGTATTGTTTCTATTTGTATTAATTTACCCTCTGATTCGCCAGAAGGAGCAGGGGCGTAGACTTTTTAAATCCCTGGGGGGGGCTCTTTCGTGCATGCTTGCGCGCAAAGCGCGCGCGCACACGGGACCATGTCCCCGACGCTTTTCCCCCACCCCCCGGCCGGTAGACCCGGGTTTTTACCGCCTGCTTGGGGCGGTCGCGGAGCAAGCCGGCTCTAGAAGACAGGGAGCAGGCCGCTCTTTGGGGAGCGAGGCTCCCCGCCCCACCCGCCGCCAGGGCTCCTTTCGCCTTCCCCACCCTCGGGAAGGATCGACGCTTTTTCCCAAGCAGAAAGGAGGGGAAGGTAATGAGCGCGGGGCGGGATGGCAGAGGGCTCCGGGGGAAGGAAGGGGAAAGGCTCTGGCTGCTCCTTCCTTCGCGGGTCTCTTGGGACGGGAGGCGGAGGAGGCCAAAGTATGCAGGCTGTTGTGCTGCAGCATGTGGGGTTTCGTCCACCTTCCCAGGAAAGGGGCCTGGGAGGTCGTGTGGGCAGCGACTCCATGCCGTCTCTCTCTCTCTCTCCCGGACTGATTCAGCCACAGTTCTGGGAAGAGTTTCGTCTTTCGGTGGAGTCCCTGTGCCTGCCCATCGCCAGCTCTTGCCCTCCCTCCACCCCCCCCCCTCCTCAGCGGCTGCCTTTTGCCGTGCCCAGCACCCCCTGGGCTCCCGGTGGCCCTCCCCACCTCCCCCACCGGCGGGTGCTCCATTTTCCCGGGAGTGGCTGAGCCCCCCCCCGGGAAATTTCGGGGGAGGCTTGAGCCCTCGAGCCCCCCCGTAGTTGACGCCTATGAGAAGGAGCACATCCCAAACTCCTCCTAAGAACATCTCCTGTTCCCTTTGTCCACTCCTGGGAACTCTATACAAAGTTCCCAAACTGCATTAGTTTACCCCTGATTAATCACATCGTACCCCTTAGTAATCCCATCAATTCTTTGTTTTGAGGGACCCAGTGCATTAGCAAGCCCTCTGGGCACATTTTTGGGTATAAAAATAGCACTCAGAGCTCAGTCTCTGTGTGCCTGCTCCTGGCGCTTACTGGCAGGTCACCCCCAGACTTCGTTTGGGTCATTTTCCATCTTTTCAGTCTCTGCTCCATGGACTCCTGAGCTCCTGGATAGATAACGTATATCTCCCCAACACCCTCCTATTATTCCCTCTCACCTCTGTACTTCCATTACTTGTGTGTATGATTTAACGTGTGTTTTATTTCTGTACATGTGCATTTTATTAGGATCTTCTCCTGTATAATAAAAATAACCCTTTTAGTTAAACAACTGTCTGGTTATTAAGAGCTCTCATAAAGGGGAAAATACCTGTAGACATAGGTAGTATGATCTCCGCTATTACCCCACCTCTTGCTGAGGCCTACCATTTGACTAATTTCCCCTCAGAAACTGAAGTCATCTATTCAGCTTCTTCAATCAAAGCTGGTAAAGGTAACACTTTAAGGCAGAGAAAAGCAGAGTAAAGAAAATTCTTTTCTTTTTCTTCTTCTCTTCGAATCACTCTCAGCCCAAGTTAACTCACAGGGTTGTTGTGAAGACAGCTCTGAGCCAGCTGGAGAAAATAAAAATACATAGCTTGCCAAAATTGCTATGGTGTTTGGCCTGAGGCAAAATGTCTAGAAAAAGTCTGATGAAAAAGGAGAAATACTTGAGATGTGGAAAGTGTTTTGATAAGACCAGCAAACTTTTTCATACAACCATCCACTGTGTGTACATCTTGTGCCATCAAGTTGCTTCCCACTTATGGCTAGCCTACATAAGAACATAAGAGAAGCCAATGTTGGACCAGGCCAATAGCCCATCCAGTCCAACACTCTTGTCACACAGTGGCCAAAAATACCAGGTGCCATCAGGATGTCCACCAGTGAGGCCTGTGAATAAATGACCTCCAAAATGACCTATCATTGACAGCCTTACTCAGGTCTTGCAAACTGAGGGCCATGGCCTCCTGAATTGATAGGGTTGCCAAGTCTGGGTTGAAAAATACCTGGAGACTTTGGGGGTGTGGCCAGGAGATGGTGGGGTTTGAGGAGGGGAGTGGCCTCAGCATGGTACAATGCCATAGAGGCCACCCTTCAAAGCAGCCATTTTCTCCAGGGGAGCTGATCTCTGTCAGCTGGAAATCAATTGTAAAAGCGGGAGATCCCCAGGCCCCACCTGGAGGCTGGCAACCCTATGAATTGAGTCAATCCATCTCATGTTAGGTCTTCCTCTTTTCCTGCTGCCTTCAATCTTTCCTAGCATTATTCTTCTCAAGCAACCATCCAGAGTGTAAGATATTTCTTCCATCTGTCCAAAACTGAAGCTGCCCTATGTTGAGCCAGACCCTTGGTCTATCAAGATTGGTATTGCTAACTGTGACTGACAGCAGTTCTAGGTAGCTTTGTGTCAACTTCCTGTTCAAAATATTCTGGCTGCTCAGATGAGTGTTTTGAGTGAATTCCTGGGGGAAATATTGATATCTCACACAAGCTACTTTACATTGAATCACACCCTTGGCCGATCAAGGACAGTATCATCTCCTCTGACTGGCGGTGGCTCTTCAGAGTCGCATGTAGAAGTCTTTCATATCACTTTCTGTCTGGGCCTTTGAACTGGGGTTACTGGGAAATGAACTGGGGAACTTCTGCATACAAAGCAGAAGCTCTGCTATTGAGCCATCACCCTCTCTTATTCCTCTGAGGGGGTCAGATGTATTTGTCCATCTGTAATCAGCCTTCATCCACCTAACAAGATGTCACTACTTTAACAGGTCCTGCCAAGTGTTCCAAACTTTTAATAACCAATCATTCAGCTTGGGACTGCATAACACTTTGGTCTACATTTATTCATGCAGCTGCTAAGTATGGTGGTACCGTTGGCTCAGTGTTGCCTCTAAGCCTCTTTCCATTTTCCTCTGTGGGGATTGCCCTTTGTATGAGCATACATCACTTACCACAAGTTTCAGATATGTACACTGAATCACACCCTTGGCCTATCAAGGTCAGTGTTATCTCAGCCTTTTATGCAGAGTATGAAGATTTAAATTTTTTTGAACGTTTTTATTGTCAGCTCTAAAACTTATAGGCCAAAGCCATTGCTGGCTCCTTTGGGCTAAGAATCTGAACTGTTGGAAGAAACATCTTAGTAATGTGGATCCTGTCACTTGGTTTTTGAGAAGTCAGGAGTCACTGGGAAAGACCATAATTCTAGGAAGAACTGAAGGCAACAGGAGAAGAGGAAGATCCAACATGAGATTGATCAAGGAAACCACGGCCTTCAGTTTGCAAGACCTGAGCAAGGCTGTTAACGATAGGACATTTTGAGGTCATTAATTGATAGGGTCTCCATAAATTGGAAGCAATGTGACAGCACTTAACACACACAAATTGGTTTTCTTTTTATTTCAGTTGCGGAGCACTCTGAGATCCAACCCATAATCTTTATTCATCCTTTGTGGATTTTGCACTGTATGTTAAACAAGATTGAAGTGACACCACATGTCACTGTGGTTTTACTTTTATTCGTAACAACTGCCTGTCTTTTATAGGAATACATATCAGTCCCAGCTGCCACAAATCCCAAAACAATGGTTTGTTATTTACTGGTAGTGCTCATTGAGTTGAACAGGTTTTATTGCTGGAATCCTATGAATCAAAGTTATGTCTCTAAATTTCACCTAATATGCAATTTGAGCCTAATGTGGAATTCCTGCTTATGCAAAAGACTGGAAGAACTGCAAAAAGCCAAAAACGTTTCCCGTAAGACTAATTAAATTCCTCAGTGGAATTTTGTGTGCCCCTCACATGCATTATTAGTTTGATATTTTCAAGGCAATAAGAGATAAAAGGCTCCTCTTCATAGTCATCCAACTGCATAGAAGTTGATTCTCCCTGACTCTGCCCCTGGTTGTCTATATTCATGCATCATGAAAAACCATAGAGATTAATAAACCAAGTTCAAACTGTAATTTCATATTCTGGTTTGACATACCTGAAATACCCATGGCTACCCTGCCCTGGATGGCCCAAGCTATCATGATCTGATTAGATCCTGGAAGCCAAGCAGGGTCAGCCCTGGTTAGTACATGGATGGGAGACCGTCAAGGAAGTCCAGGGTCACTACGCAGAGACAGACAGTAGTAAATCACCTCTGTTCATCTCTTGCCTTGATAACCTTACAGGGTCACCATGTGTTGGCTGTGCCTTGACGGCATTTCACACACTCAAGTAATCATGGTTAGTGGAGCAGTCTGTGTCTGGATGATCACACTAAACCATAGTTAAAATGAACCATGGTTTGATGTGACATCTGAATCAAGCCTTGGCTTATGAGAAGAAAGACATAATGTCCTAAATCTTATTACTCCGCTAAGCAAAGTTGTGTATGTTGTCGAAGGCTTCCATGCCCGGAGTTCATTAGTTGTTGTAGATTTTCCGGGCTGTATGGCCAATGCCAAGACCATGGCTATACAGCCCAGAAAATCTACTACAACTAAAGTGTTAAGTCTTTCTCTGGCCTAAAGAGCCTTCCTCTAATTTCAGTGACTTCTCCTCCAATGGAAGATCCACAGAAGTTGAAGGAAGACTTTTTAGGCTGAAGGAGGTAGGATTCTGTCCACTGACCTGTTCTCCCTCATTATTTTCTATGTGTTGCAGATGGCCAGTGGTAATTACTGCAACTACTAGCTCAGCAGGGATGAGATGGTATATCACAGTTGGACTGATTTAATTTCAGGATGGTATTGGAGTGCAGTCTGGGCTTAATTCTATAGATGACTTTCAGTGGCCAAGGCTAGATAAAATGGACAAGGTGCATCAAAGTATGTGACCCAGCATGTCCAGTCTTGACCCATAGATCCAGAGGAGTTAGCCGTGTTAGTCTGTTGCTGCAAAATAGTAAAAAGCCCAGTAGCATCTTTAAGACTAACAAATTTTATTGTAGCATAAGCCTTTGAGAAACACAGCATCTGACAAAGAGAGCAGTGTTTCTTGAAGGTGTATGCTACAATAAAGTTTTTTAGTCTTAAAGTTTTTTTTTTACTAGTCTTGACCAATAACACTAATGGCTAATAGTATCCTGCAGGGGTGGTGTAATGTAGTATGATCTGTGTAGCAATCAGCCTGCCATGTGCTCCCAGGTAATGGCACCCGCCACATGGCCAGAGCACATGGTCAGGCAGAGACGGGAGCTTGAATCTGGAGGAACAATAGACGTCCGGATTCTAAGCCTCCACCAATGTGGGACCTAGGTTCTCCCTGGGGAGCCAATGCGGTCAAAGTCTCCTCCAGGGAACCTATGACAAACATGTGCATATGTTAAGCTCCTATCAGGTCTTTTGGGTGCAGCCGGAGGTGTGGCTCCGGCCAGCATATAATGAGGGCTCTGGAGCCCTGTAAGCATGCTTGGTCTGACCATCTACTGGACATGCTGAATCACTCAATAAAGGCTTCATGATTTCACCGTTCCTGGTCTCCCGAGTCCAGTACTCTTCAGGTTGGTTGACTAACTAGGTCCTCGAGGTAATAAATGTCTCTCTGTTAGAGGCTGTATTTCTGACAGCTTTGAAAGAGGTGTTTGTGATACCCCTCCAGAAGAAGGCATCCCTGGACCCAAATGACCTAAACAGCTACCACTCAGTAGCTAATATTCCATTCTTGGGCAAGGGGCTTGAGCAGATCATGGCTACACAGCTTCTGGCAGTTTTTGAAGACATGGACTACGTAGACCCATTTCAGTCTGGATTCAAGCCTTGCTTTTGGTATGGATGACCTTCACCGGGAGACTGACAAGGGAATGCATCCCTGTTGATTCTCCTGGACCTTTCATCAGAGAGCCAGTTTGGTGAAGTGGTTAGGAAAGTGGACTCTTATCTGGGAGAACCAGGTTTGATTTCCCACTCCTCCACATGCAGCTGCTGGTGTGACCTTGGGTCAGTTGCAAGTTCTTTCAAAGCTTTTCTCTCACAAGCTGTTCTCAAAGAAGCTCTCTCAGCCCCACCTACCTCACAGGTTCTCTATTGTGGGGAGGGGAAGGAAAATAAGATTGTAAGCTGCTCTGAGACTTCTTTGGGTAGTGAAGGGTGGGGTTTAAATCCAATCTCCTCCTCCTCTTCTTCTTCCTCCTCTTCTTCTCTTGAGACCATCTAACATGGTATCCTTATGGACAGGCTGGTAGGGCTAGCAGGAGGGGCACAATACTTTGATGGTTCCAGTCACACTTGACCAACTAATTCCAGAAAGTAGTGCTGAGGGACTGCTTCTTGGGCCCCATAGCATTTATGCTATGAGGTCCTGCAAGGTTCCATCCTATCCCCTGTGCTATTTAACATCTACATGAAACTGCTGGGATAGGTCATCTGAAGTTTTGGAATGAGGTGCCACTGGTATGCAGATGATACCCAGCTCCTTTTCTCCTTAACAGCTAAGCTAGGTGAGACTGTGGAAATCCTGAGCAGGTGCTTGGAGAAGGTAACAGAATGAATGTGGGCCAATAAACTGAAACTCAATCCAGTCAAGACTGAGATGCTGTTGGTCAATAGAGAAGCTGCTCAGGATCTGCTGAGTCAACCTGTCCTTGAGAGGGTTGCACTTCCCTTAAGGAGGAAGTTCATAGCTTGGGGGTGCTACTAGTCCTGGTCTATGACTTGGCACATAGCAGCTTTTATCATATCTGGTTGGTTCTGCAGCTACAGCTGTTCCTCAAAAAGTGTAATCTGGCCACAGTGATCCATGCTCTGATTGCATCCAAGTTAGATTACTATATTGCTCTCTACTTGGGGCTGCCCTTGAAAACAGTTCAGAATCTCAGTTGGTCCAAAATGTGGTGGCCAGGCTCCTATCAGGGGTTGATTATAGGGATAATTTTCCCCCTGTGCTGAAAGATCTGCACTGGTTGCCCATCTTTTTTTCTGGGCACAATTAGAAATGCTTGTTCTTTCCCTGAAGGCCTTACATGGCTTGGGGCCAGGGTACCCAAAAGACCATCTCCTCTCATACTATCCTGCCCACCAATTAAGACCTTCCTCTCAAGTCCTGTACTCTGTGCCCCTGCCTTCAGAGGTGAGATGGGTGGTAGCTAAAGGCAGGGCATTTTCTGTAGTGGCACCTCTCTTTGAAATGTCCTCTTCCTTCAAGCTCACCTAGTGGCTACTTTACTTCCTTTAATGCACCAGGCTAAAACATATTTTAACCCAGGCTTCTAATTAGAGGTTTTATCTTACCAGCTTTTTAATGCTGTTTCTGTTTTAGGGATAGTTTTTGTACTGCTTATGTCTAGTGGCTTGTTTTTACATACTATGATTTTTAACTGTAAGCTGCCTCAAGCAGGACTCTGAAGAAGTGGCATAGAAATATTCCAAATAAGTAAATAAATAATAAATAGCTAATGGAGTCTCAGCTGGCTTTGTAAAGTGGTAAACTCTGGTCTGCCTTCTCAGCCTAAACTGTGCTGCTCAGGCACATACAGAACTGCTTTCTGACTGCTCACTCACGGCTTTCCCATCCTTTGTGGCTTGACTACCTGCATACCTTGAGAGTGCCAGCACTGAAAAAAACCACACCTGACAACCAGTGTTCCCTCTAAGCTGAGTTAGTGTGAGCTAGTTCACAGTTTTTTAGCCTTTGGCTCACACATTTTTGTCTTAGCTCAAGAAGGATGACTCCAGAGCAAACTAATTTATGCAGTAGCCAAATCGCTTGCTCACAGCTTTAATGTCAGTAGCTCACAGAGTAGAATTTTTTCTCACAAGACTCTACAGCTTAGAGGGAGCATTGTTGGCAACCCTACCTGTGGAACATTCTTACCATTTCCATTCCTCTGTCTAATTGGAATTGCTTTAATGGAAATGGTAGCCAAGAAAAGACGGATGGTTACCTCAGATGTAATGGTCAGCAGGGTGAAATGTTGGCATTGATCTGGTCCACCTGCAAAATTCCATCATGAGAGCCAGCATAGTGTAGTGGTTAATGTTGGCAGAGTTTAAATATGCAAAGGAACTGGAGCACTGACAGTTTAGGGAAAAATAAGTAGGTATTAAAGAAGAACAAACTGTTACAGAACATAGAACAGTATCAGAATCTAGGGTCAGTCCAAGCCAAAATATATACTCAGAGTCAAAGTTCAGTCCAAAATTCCATTACTGAGAGAGCAGAATCAAGTTCAGAGCATTATACAGGAAGCAAGGTCCAACTGTCTGAGGTCATTCACGAGTGCAGGGAGGAAAATTCCTGAATCAAAATCAAGAGCTGGTCCAAGGATTGCAGGGACAGAGCCAAGTTCAGAGTTGTAGTTGCTAAGTCAAGAGGTTGGTGACTTGTTGCTTCCACATCTAGCAGTCTCCCTTGACTGACTTTTATAGGCCTCTGCTGTAAGGTTTTACTTCAGCCAGCTGCTTGGGAGTAACCCTTGATGCTTCTCAGCATCAACAAACAGCTGGCATCAGGCCAGGAGACATGCATATTGTCTTCTTTTTTGAAGCTCCATTCTAAGCCTTCATCTCTGGTGCTCAAAGGGTGTGGGTGAAACTGGAGGGCTGGTAACAACCACCCGGGTTTCCTCTGCTGGAACAATGCTGGAAGGTGCTGGTGGCTCTGCATCAGCTACTGGCTGTGAACTCTGACAAGCCTGCAGCTCATCTTCTTGCTTGCCAGTTTCAGCTGGTTCAGAGCCTATTTCCTGAGGTTTTTCTTCTCCTGAGGAGTCTTCACTGTTGCTGAGTCCTGGCTGACCCACGACAAAAAGAGAGAACCTTAACTGTCTACCCAAACTGCTGAAGGGAAACTGTTAGGTATTCTAAATTATGCAGAGTGAATACCACAGCACAATACTTGTATCAGCTTCCCTAAAATATATTTTACTTGCTACTGAGGGAAGAAAGAAAACAATACAAGATAAACATCCTGACTGGTTGTTCTAACCTACATCTGTACTCAGGCATTTCTAAAACTCATGTAAGAATGAACTAGAGACAAGACAAAGAGCAATAAAACTGAAACCCAAAGCTTACTCTCTAGTCCACTCCAAAGTATTGATTACTCAATTGGAGAATCCCAGTGCTAACTAACTATGCATTTTGTCACCTTGCTCTGGTGGCAGATATGTGCAGACTCTACCAATGCAAACTCTAACTAAACTAGCTAGGACATCAGCATGCATTAAAAAAAAAAACACATTTCTTTCATGACTACACAGAGAGAACTTGCAAATCCCAACAAGAACAACAAAAAAGAAAGCTCTGCAGGAGCAGGAAGTCTCCAGAAGAGCCGATCAGGAGACAGGAAGGACATAATTTGAAACTGTGAGCAGTCCCTAATCCAGCTACGCTAACTACCAGTCCTTCAGCTTTTCCCCTGTAAGGTGATCTTTAGATATTTTTCATAAGGCTGCACTATAGACCTTGCATATTCTAACAGTTAAAAATAGGCTGTAATCTGGAGAACTGGGTTTGATTCCCCGCTCCTCCCCATGAAGCCTGCTGGGTGACCTTGGGCCAGTCACAGTTCTCTCAGAACTCTCTCAATCCCATTTACCCCACAAGGTGCTTGTTGTGGGGAGAGGCGAGGAAGGAGATTATAAACTGCTCTGAGACTGCTTAAGGTAGAGAAAAGTGGGGTGTATAAACCAACGCTTCTCTCTTTTTTTTAAAGAAAAGGGCCCAATTTATTTGAACTAACAAAGTCCCAGCTAGCTTTTGAATTTCATTTTTAAAATTACTTTTGTCAGGATTTCAGAAAAAACTGGCAATTTAAAATGACATCAGAATGTAATCTCAGGCCTTGCTAATTTCAAGAACTACGATGTATCAGACAATGGCTGTGGTCACACTGGTGGCTTGGTGTGATATGGTGCCGCCTCTAATTGTACTGGTTTAAAGTGTTGCGGGGCATATCACCCAGACAGCACACCCTGCTGTGGGTTACCCACGCAGACCTCCCACAGTCAAGCATCCACATTCGTGCAGCGCCTCAGCCATGGAGTGCACTGCCTGGAAATTTTTCAAAATGCATGTGTGCATATAGGCAATTAAAAAAAAAACACCTCCATAGTGGCGGGAACATATATGCAGGTTCAGACTGCCAAATCCATTCTGTGTGCACTCCCCTGCATTCAGACATTCGGCCATGTACAATGAATGTGCAGGAAACCAAAAACACTGCTTGTGATGTGGTGTCTTTTTAACCTGGCTCCAAGTCATCCTATGACAGGATGAGTATGCTGGGGAACACCTGACAGATGTGGCTGTGTGGCTGCACGCATTTGATCTGGAGGGGAGGGGTGGCTGTGTCGGTCCAAACTGCACCTAAACCAACACTTCTATAATGACCTGCAGTTTGTATCTTAGAGGGATTGATATTTTTCCCTTGTTCATTGTCTTACTAGATTTCTCAGCTTTTCAAAAACACATATTCCCCATTTCTGAATGGCATTTTGTAAATGTGAGACCAGCATTATTAGTTTTTCATGGAGCCTGCTGTGCTCATTATCTGGAGACTTCTTTGATTGCTGATGTGGTATTTGGGAACCAGTAATTCCTAAATGTCAGCTTAAGAATGAAACCGCGACCCCTTGGTTGTTTGGGTGCAGATCTTGTTTTATCAGTGTCTTTAGTGAAGTGTTACTTTCTGTGCTTGTTAGTCTAGCTATCAAGATTTTTTTAAAAAAAGAACTCTAAGAGTTGCAGCATTAAGCCAAGAGACAGAAGCATGAAGACAAGGGAGTTTACTTTGATGTTTCTGTATTAGTCATGGAAGTTTAGATGTAACACTGAAGGGGGAGGCACTGTAGAATTTTTTCCTCCCCCTATTATTGTAGGTCAAGTTTGTTGAGGCTGTGTTCCCACTCCCCGAATAAGATATAACCCTCGTCTCTTGAAATTTCTTTTCTTAAAGAGTCCGGGTAGCTTGGCTCCAGCAGAATATTCTGTAGGCACTAGGATTTCTACCCTTGGAGCATGCCTTTCTCACCTCCCTTTGTGATGGATGGACAAAGGTCCTGTCCCTTTCTGTTAATGTCCAATCCCTTTTGTGTGTGTGTGTGTGTGTGTGTGTGTACGTGGAGCAGCTGAAGGAGCCAGATGGGAAGGGAGATGAAAGAGAACTATATTTTACATGGCTGGCTCTTGCCAGATAGGGTCTGAGCCTTCTGGGAATGAGATTGGAAGGAATCCTGCCTCAGAGACTGGCTTTGAGTGAAATCAGGCTGATCTCAGTGTTTAGTTTCCGGGGAAAGTTGCTAAAGAATGGAAATTTCCAAAAGGAGTTCATATGTATATTGTGGGTTTCCAAAGGTGGTGGAAAGGCCAAACATTTAACTCAGGAATAAAACCTTGACTTATAACTGCTCTCTGCACTCCTAAGTTGTCCACTGAAACATTGGTGGAGGACAGACCAGCAGAATGAAGCACAAGGAAAGCGGGGCAAAAAGACCCCGGACCAAGTTGTCGCAGGGCTTTCCAGTCACAGTGTGTGGATTGATGCAGGACCGTACCGGGGAGGAGGTGGAATGGAGTGTTCACACTGCGGGGCAGCCCCTGGCAGTGGCACCCCAGTTGTGCGCGGCTTTGGTCTGTTTTGCCAACCTGTGTGTAGGCACATGGGTGCATAGGCGCAGCAGCAATTGGGGCAGGTTCCCATGGCTGAGAGCTTTAACTCCACAAGCTGGAAGTGTCCCTGTGGGTGGTTGTGCGCTCAAGTGCACAGCACGTGTGGGCGGTTATGCTGGATCAGCAGGTTCACATTACCAGTGCCGCTTGATTGTGGCGTATTTGCATCCACGCTTCCAGGAAGCAGGATCAATGCACACCCAAATGGCTTGCCACAGCTTTCACTTGGTACTTTTTAAGAGCGGGATCAAAATGCTTCAGGATGGGGTGAGTACGGCACGGGAATGCCAGACAGCTGTGGCTGTGTGAGCTGGCCCACTTAATCCGCTTGAGCAATGTGCCTATATTGGGCCAAACTGCCAGTCTGAACTCAGCCATTGTAACTGAATGAGTCCAGCAAGTGCTATGTGTTATACTTATTTACGGTTTCAAGCCTGCCCTTCCATCTGTAGGTATTCAAGGCAGGTACAATAAAAAACCCTACTCTGAAAGGCTATGGCCATGCCTTTTAAGTGAGGTTGGAAGTGGACAAATCAGAGAGACCTGAGTTGAAATTCCTGCTCAGCCATCGTTCACTGAGTGTCCTTAGTCCAATTCCCATTCTCTCTTTAAACTACTTGTCAAAGTGAGGTGAGGATGAAGTGGGAGAGCATGGTTCCCTAAACCCCATGCTTTAAGGGTGTGGTATAAATGTGCGTAGGAGCCATATGACTATGTGCAGGATGTCACAGGTTCAGTCCCCAGCACTTCCATTTAAAGAAACTTTGTTAGCTGGTGTTAGGAAAGACATTTCTGTGCCGGAGATCCTGGACAGCTGCTGCCAACCAGAGCAGACAACGTAGAGTTAGGAGGACAATACTTGGATACATGTATTAAACAGAAAAGGCATACCCAAAGGTAGGTGCCTCTGATTATGTCAGTGGGAGAAATGTAAACATGATTTCATCTGCTAGGTCAGGGGTGGCCAACCTGTGGCTTGGGAGCCACATGCGGCTCTTTCACACATATTGTGCGGCTCCTGGCAGGGCGGCTGGGGAAGCAAAGGGGAGGCATGCTTTTCCTTCCTTCCTTCCTTCCTTCCTTCCTTCCTTCCTTCCTTCCTTCCTTCCTTCCTTCCTTCCTTCCTTCCTTCCTTCCTTCCTTCCCTCCTCCCTCCCATCTATTTGCTTTCCTAGTTTCTCTCTCTCTCTTTCTTTCCACTTCTTTAATTCTTTCTTTCCATCTCTCTCTTTTTCTCTCTCTCTCTCAATATCATTAGCAAACAAGTAATATCATTATCAATAACCGGTTTTCCTCGTTTGTTTTTATTTTTGGCAGTCCCATTTAATGTTACTAAAAAGCAAATTTGCATATTTTTAAAAATAAAAACGTGTGTGTGATATTTGTTCCTGTCTTGCGGCTCTCAGACATCTGACGTTTATTCTATGTGGCTCTTACGTTAAGCAAGGTTGGCCACCCCTGTGCTAGGTCAAAAGCAGTTGAAATCAAAAAGATCTCAATTCTGGCTGGATTGTACCCCGATTAATTCTGCACAAGAGAATGGATTTTGGTATTGATGCTGGTAGAATGGAGGCCTGCGCTCTTGCCTTATAAGGATTAATCTTTCACCCCATGAAGGTCAAGTGAGATTATATATGCCACAAAGAGCAGCGAGGATGGATGTTTGTTCCGTATCTCATGGCGGATGACAAAAAAGGTCCAGCGGAAGTACTTTTCATCAAGTGGGGACATTTTCTGTATAATTTTCAGTATTCAGGTACTTCCTCAGTTGGGATAGGTGTGACTTGATAACTATTAATCTCCAGACTTTTTCTCTCTCTTTCAGAGCCTCCATATTGAAATGCGGTTATAGCCAGTGATTTCCCTTGAGAGTAAAGCTTCAGCTGAAAACATTCTTGTGGCTTGGAGCCAAATAGGCATTGCAAAGCTATACCTTCTGCAGCTTATCATAATGCCCATTATAATTTTTTTTTTAAAGTTTCCTTGTAAGCACAGATGGAGAGTGTTCTCGCTACAGGAAAGGAAGAGAAGTTAGTGATAAAGACTTATAAAAACTTACAAAGAAAACAGAAAACAAAAGGACTGGAAATTGTATAGTATCTGCCTAAAAGACTACTGCATCAGTTCCTCAGTAGAATAATCATGAACCACATCCAGGTTTTACGCAGGGGTCCGTTGGAGCGGGAGCGCACAGGTCATGTGCGCAGCTCAGGGAGTGAGGAGCCCAGGGGGCGGGCACATGACCAAGCCCCGCCCCCTCCTCGGCTTCCCCGAGCAGTGCAGAGGCGCAGCGCCCCGGGGAAAGCCCTGCTAGGGTCTTTATTGTTTTTAATGTTTTGTTTTAATACTGATAATTTTATAATCATTCCTTTTATGACTGTGTGCTGCTTTTCCAGAGACTTGCTCAAGGTGGCATATAAATTTTCTAAGTATACCATTTTTTATCTGGGCACATGGCACATAAGTACTGGAGAAATTTCACCAAGCCTTCAGCAGCTTCCACTCCATCAGTTTGGTGTAGTGGTCAGGAGTTGGACTCTAATCTGGGAGAACCGGGTTTGATTCCCCACTCCTCCACATGCAGCTGCTGGTGTGACCTTGGGCCAGTCACAAGTTCTCTCAGAGCTGTTCTCTCATGAGCAGTTCTCAAAAGACCTCTCTCAGCCCCACCTACCTCACAGGGTGTCTTGTTGTGGGGAGGGGAAGGGAAAGGGATGGGTGGTGCACATGTCCTGGGTATCTCAAGTCTATTTGAAACCTAGTGGTTTCAAGGGAGCAGGAAGAGAATGAGGGTGTGTTCTTTACACTTATTTTTATGGCACAAAGTATTGGATGGGGAAGGGAATGGAGGAAGAGCAGGTCAGTTTCACTCACCTGTGGAGTGGAGCCTGAGGGGTGGGTGTTGCCTTCTGACACACTTCCGGTATGTTAGGGGGGGTGGCATATGCAAATAAGTTATGCAAATTAGCTCCTGCACCTCTTTTTCTACGAAATGACCCCTGACAGTACGTAGGGGTCATTTTGAGGGGGAACGAGCAGGAACAGCATTCCGGGAGTAACAAGCCCAGGGCTAGAGCGTCACAGGCTCACTTCAGAGCCCAGTTCCCTCTATGGTGCATGCTGGCGCATGGCAATAAATTCCCCTGCTGCTGGCGCAGCTCCAGCGCACTCAGGTCTCCAGCTCTGAGTCTGAGGAGTGAGTGCTGGGCTCGGGCAGCAGCCCCGCCCCCTTGTTAGTAGCCTCCTGGCTATAGGGCCCCCCGCTCCCAGCAGCCCTCACTTGTGGCGACCCATGGGGGTCTGCTGTTTGTTCTTGCTGTCGTCTGTGTTGTCCCTCCATGCCTCAGCCCTCATGCAAACAGCCAGCCATGCTGCTCACCTGGCACTTTGAAGCCACCAAGTCAAGACTTGGGATGGGAGCCCAGCCCTTTACTGGGGAGATAAAGTTTGGAGCAGACGGGCTGGGATCCCGAGGGGTGGATTTGTTGCCCATTCCCCACTTTCAGCACCCTGCCTCTCCAGGGATGACAGGCTGGACTCTTTATTGCCCCTTTTGGCTAGCTTTGCAGGCTGGTGTGCATTTTGGAGATGCTGAGCTTTATAGGGCAGACGGGCAAAGCTGGGGGCTTTGTATTGGCTCCAGTGTCCAGCCTGAGCAGAACTTTGTCTCTGACTTTCTCAAATATAAGTTTATTGGGGTGTTGGCAAAGGCTTAAAGCAGTCGTATGGGGGAGAACGTTATTTTGCAAGCTCAAGTAGGACTGGGAGAGGCAGCTTTGAAGCTATCCCATATATCTCCACCTTTCTCTAAACCTAGCATTGCCTCCAAGCCGGCACCTGGTTACTGCTGCTTTTCTCCTCTTCCCTGCTCTTTTGCTGCTACCTCTCTAAACCCCTCCCCCCAAATGCTGTTGCTGGTTTTCTCCTACCCAGCTCTTTGGCCGCCAAGGCTGCCTCTTGGGGCTGCACCTCAGTGCATCCCCGGACCCAATTCCACCTTCTTCTTTTCCCCACAACCATTTCCAGCATCGTGTACCTCATCTGCTATCTCTCCCCCCTCAATTTCATCCCCAGCCATTGCTGTTCTCCCTCACCCACCCCACACCCATCACTCTCCTTTCCCCTTTAGCATTTCTTTGGAATGGCTGCTTGATCCTGGCCTGTTCTCTTCCCCCTGAACTGAGTCCTTGGAGGCAGTGGGTTGAGTCTCTGCCTTTCTAGGATCTGCCAGGGCTTCCCAGGGTTGCCAGCTCTGGGTTGGAGATACCTGGAGATTTTGGGGTAAGGTTTGGGGAGGGGAGGGGATGAGACTTCAGTGGGCAAGAGAGGGGATGAGACTTCAGTGGGCTAGAGAGCCAGTTTGGTGCAGTGGTTAAGTGCATTCAGCAAAACTAGCTAGCATTTCTGCTTGATTTTAACTAATATCCAGTCTTTGGACCCAACCTATTCTCTCTGATGCCACATATATGCTGTAAAACTAGGGAAATTACAGTCCTTCTGGCACCATCTTGGTTTGGCAAAATGGTGTGGGGGGGGAGGCAGGAGCTCCTCCTCACCCCATACTGCAGATGCAAGCTGAATCAAACTCACCCTTATTTTTAAAGAAACATTTCCCAGATCTAAATCTTTTTTTAATGTAACATCTTATTTGGCCCTATTTTGTCAAATACCCCAAATCTGTTGTGGAGCTGCAGTTGCAGGAGCCCCTTGATTTTGAGCTTTGTGGACTATCCATGTGTGAAACTGATTCATGTTGTCCTGGAGTCCAAGTTGAAGGACAAAGGTTGAAGAAGCTGGTTATGTTTAGCCTGGAGAGGAGACGACTGAGAGGTTATATGATAACTATCCTGAAATCCTTGAAGGGTTGTCATATAGAGGATGGTGCAGAGTTGTTTTCTGTTGCCCCAGAAGGTCAAACCAGAACCAATGGGTTGAAATTAAAACAGAAGAGTTTTCAACAAAACATTAGGAAGAACTTCCTCAGTTCCTCAGTTGAGCAGGCTTCCTCAGGAGGTGGTGGGCTCTCCTTCTTTGGACATTTTCAAACAGAGGCTAGAGGGCCATCTGACTGCAATGCTGATTCTGTGAACTTTGGTGGATCATGAGAGGGGGAGCAGGAAGGATTGCATCACTGCTTCATTCTCATGGCCCTTTCTTACACAACCAGGGAAATGCTGATTCCTACTTTGGGGTCAGGAAGCAATTTTTCTCCAGGCCAGTTTGGCCAGGAATCCTGGAGGGGGGTTTTTGGTCATCTTTTGGGCATGGAACAGCGGTCACTGCTGGTATAGAGGGAGAGGTATTTGTGAATTTCCTGCACTGTGTAGGGGATTGGACTAGATGACCCTGGAAGTCCCTTCTAACTCTATGATTCTATGTTCAGGGAGAAGACAGCTTGTAGGAAGTAAGTGTAAGCTGGCCATAGCTTTGACATAGCACTGAGCACACTAAATCCTGTGAATTTCAATGGGCATATGCATACTTAATTCTGTGCTGGGTTCTGGCCATGGATGGTAGTTAATTGCTATTGTCTTAACTGCAAATTTACCAATGATGAGAAAGGCAAACATCTTGTTAAGCTCCTTGTACTTGGAATTAGCATTTTGAAACAGTCGGCGTCAGCGTTAATTGAATCCAAAGAGGAAGCAGGTGAGCTTTGTTTATTTACCATCCATCTTAGAATGAGGCACTTGGTGTGAAAATGATTCTTCCTGGTTGTCTTCTCCTTCCAAACAGCGAAAATAAGATGAGGCTGTCCATCCACTTGACACAATATAAACTGGAAATTAAAACTAGGGAAAAATAGGTTTATGGCTGGTCGTATAAGAAGAACCAATTAGGAATATGCAAGAATTCATATTGTGAATTACCTAATGCAGCTATTTAAGATGGTAGCTTGTCATAGCTGAGCAAGATCAGGTATGATTTTTGCATTCAGCAAAACAAGCTAGCATTTCTGCTTGATTTTAACTAACATCCAGACTGCAAAATGAGTCTCAAAGGGTGTGTGCAGATGGGTAGCTAATCCCGCCATTGGCCCGGCTGAGCTAGATCTTTTTGAGCCAGTGCTGCACAACCAGACAGCCCGCCTGTGAAGCGCTTCACTGTGCATGACTCCCACAGTGGATTGTCTAGATGGCATCCACTGTGAGAAGTTGTGCAGTCGGCTTTTTTTTTTTTTTAAATCCTGTCTGCATATGTGCATAGGCGCTTTACAATATACTTGTTTTTCCGTGCATGTGCTTACTAAAATGGTAAAAACACCATCAGTGGTACCTTCCTCTAGGTACCGTTTCATTTAATAAAGTTGATAAAGTTCAGGGGACCGTCAGAAACATAACATTGTTTGGATCGCTTGAAAAGAGCTCTGGGGACATTGCATGTCTAAGCGGTTATGCGCGCATCACTAAGAGTTTTTTAAAAAAAATAGCAGCCATTCGGGATGGTCTGGAGACCATCCCTATGGGCTGATTACATGCTGGTGGAACGACCTGATGGTGGAAAGTCCAGCGTGGATAGTTACTCTCCCATTCACCGCACCAATGAGCAAATGACTGATGTGGATACTTCACACATGGATGCCTACCATTCTTTCCCCTCAAAGAATAATCTAAAGTGTGAAGTAGGTTGGTCTTATGTTATTACTAAAGGAGCTAGCCCTAGTAGGCAAGTAGAGGTAGGACCTAGCCCTAGTAGGCAGGCAGAAATAGGAGCTAGCCCTCACAGGCAGGCAGAGGCTTGGAAACCGTCTACCATTCAAGCTCCTTCTCCAAACTCCACAGTTCAGACATATATGAGTTACTATTCCATCAATGGACTTTGATCTGGCAGCTACCTGTTCTTTAGCAGTAAAACTATGTGTGAAGGCATTTAAGACAGGAGACAATTCCACTCAGCTGGCTATTAAGGAGTGGTTTTTCTGGTAGTCAAGGAATGCACTTGGAGGACAGGAGGAATGGTGGTTTTCAGCTGAGAGATGCTCTAATGGGCTGAGGACAGACTGGCAGTCTCGGCCGCTCTGCCTCTGCTTCAAAAGTGGAAGCAGAGCGGCCATTCAGATGGCCGCATCTGCCCCGAGGAAGTGACCCGGACGCATCGTGTCTGGCACCGTGCTCCTCCCGCAGCAGCCGAGCATCACTTCAAAGTGGTGCTCCGGCTGCTGCGGTGCGCGTTCCACCCGCCGGAGGGAGTGCGAACGCGCGCCAGGAGGGGGAGCCACGTGGCGTCTGCACGCCGCCGTAGGAAGCCGCCCGCAGTCTGAACGTTGTGGGCGGCTTCCTTCCGGCGGCATGCGAACGCCACACCGTGGGGGAAATTCCCCCCGCCTTAGTCTGCCTTCAGCCTTGGTCACACACACTAAATAATCCACTTTCAATCCACTTTCAACACACTTTCCAACTGGATTTTGCCAGTTCACACAGTAAAAAACCCAGCTGGAAAGTGCACTGGAAGTGGATTGAAAGTAGGTTGTTTAATGTGTGTGACCTCAGCCTAAATCCAAAGAAGAAAATAGATTTAGAATAGGGGAAGGCTATCTAGTGGTCTCATCAACATTTTGGCAAGTTCTCCCCTTTGTGTGGGGTTGGAATCCTGAACACAGCCCATCCCAAGCATTGTTCATATCTATGGAAGTGATTTTTTTAAACTTGAGCTTAACTCAGACATTGAAACACATAACTTTTAGAACTAAGTTTGAGTTCTCTGGCACCTTTAAGACCAACAAAGTATTATTCAAGGTCTGAGTTTTCATATGCATGCACAGTTCCTCAGATATCTGAGCTCATACCTTGACTAAAATTTTGTTCGGCTTAAAGGCGCCACTGGACTCAAACTTTGTTCTACTGCTTCAGACTAACATGGCTACCCACCTGAACATAATTCTTAGTTTTGGATTGGATTGTACCCCCCATTGTTTTTAATGCACTTTTCCTTAGCTTCTCTGTGGGCAAAAATGGAGATCAAAGTGGCATCAATTGCTAGGTGGATATGAAATTTTTTTGGAATACATTTGGAGCAAGTTAACTGTGTTTTTGGCAACACCAAGGTTTTTTATAATGTGGATTATACAATTTGGTCCCTTCTCCTGTAGCTCTGCTGATTTTAAAGTGACCATTTTAATCTAAATTATGCCCTGGCTTTGCTTCTTTGCTCAAAGAACCCTCAAAGACCAGAAATTGTTTTGTGTATTTTGCTTTGATGCCATCACCTAATAATTTTGAAAAATCAATCTTCCCCTAAGTAATTTCCTCTCCTTCTGATAAACACCAGGAATATGATATTGGCTGGCTCATGCACTCTTTTATGCATTCGGCAGGTATATTTGCTGTGGCGTCCTGCAAGCACCTGTGATTTTGATTCGAAAAAAGGTCTTTATTGCGGTAAAAATGCGAGCTCTGAATTTAGTGTTTAATTTTTCTTGGACCGTGGACTCCGTTTGTTTTGGTTTATTGCTGTTCATCATGAACTCCCAGCTGTCAGTAATTTTATTATGAATTCCTATAGCTTTACAGTGCTTTAAATTAACACCGTACCAAATTGTAGAGGAGTTTATGATTGTGCTTCATAAATAAAAACAAAGGGAGAGTTCTGTTCACCTCAGACATTGTTTTGAAGGCGTAACGTACAGTAAAATTGCTGCAGCTGTGGCAACTGGAAAAAAAAATAACTTTGTCATATGCTGGTAGGATTCTGAGGTGACTAACCAAAGCCTAAGGCAAAATAGTTGATCAGAGAAAGAGGACAAGGTCACTTAATAGAATACAACAAGTCAGGACCTGCAACAAAATGTTGCATAATGTGTTGTGGCTTGGCTCCTCCCCCCTCATCTCTGGTGCTTGTCTGTCTTCCCATGTGTGAGTGGGTGCGTTTGTACTCTTCCCTCAGCCCCCGTTGTTCCTATTCTTTGGAAAGGTAAGTCAATGTTTTCCCTTCCCTTCTCCCTCGTGTCTTTGCTCATGCTTGGCCTTTGGAAGGCTCCCGCTTTGGAGCCTCGGGAGTCCCACCCTGTATCATTTGGGCTAGTCAGAGTGGGCTCCGTAGGTCCCTGTGAGGCAGTCCACCTTTCTTCTGTGGCCCGGCATGTTTCCCTGCCATTGGCTTGGGAAGCTCCAGGCCTGCTGCCCTCTCAGTTGCTGGTGGTCCCGGCAGCAGCTTGGGAAGCTGTGGCCCTACTGTCCTTTTCTTTGCGGGTGGTCCTGGCGGCAGGAATGGCTCTTGCTGTGGTGGCTTTCTTACCCTCCATGTGCCCCCTATCTGCAGAAATAAGTATCTGCACTTAGGGGGCATGTTGGGAATTAGATATATAGACAAGTGGAGAGCCTCGTGGGGGCAGCTATCCCATTCCCCCCACCTCTGCTTCTTCCCCTCTCCCTCTACTTCTCTCACACATGTTCTCCTTCCTGCCACCCCTTTCCTTACTCTCCCTCTCTCTCCCCTCCATGCCTGTCACTTCCTTTCTGCCCCCACACCATCACTCTTTCTGCCCCTGTCACTCTTCCAGCCTCCCACCTACTCCCCCCCCACAGCAGCAGTGGCAGCAGTCGCTCTCCAGGAATCACAATGGATTGCCCAAATACAGAGATCAGTTCCTCTCAGGGTTGCCAGCCCTGTGTTGGGAAATTCCTGGAGATTTGGGGGTTGATGAGGTTTGAGCTTAGAAGTGACTTCAGCAGGGTATAATACCATAAACCCCGCATTTCAAAGCAACCATTTTCTCCAGGGGAACTGATCTTTGTCATCTGGAGATCAGTTGTAATTCCAGGAGATCTTCAGCCCTCACCTTGACATTGGCAACATTAGTTTCCCTGGAGGAAATTACTGCTTTGGAGGGTGGCATCTATGGCATTATATCTGTCTGACATCCCTCCCTGCCTTAATCCCCACCATTCCCAGGCTCCACCCCTCAAATACCTAGGGATTTCCCAACCTGGAGCTGGCCTCCCTATCTCTTTCCCACCCAATGGCCAAGCTACCTTTATCTGCCCCTCTGTCTTCAGCTTTCCATCTCCTTTCCCCCTGCAGCTTCTATGGAGGAAAACTATGGTTTTCTTCCACATTGGGGACTAAAGCAATCTACATTATTATTTCCTCCTCTTTATCCACACAAGAACCCTATGAGGTAGGTTAGGCTGAAAGAATGTGACAGGTCCAAAATCACCCAATGATCTTCCACAGCAAGATGGGGGTCTAAACCTGGGTCTCACAAACTGTACTCTGAAGTTCTGGCCAATATACTACACTAACTTGCATTGGGTGGGTGGCTGCTGTTGAACAGTAGCAAGCAGCCAGGCCTAGTTGAATCATGCAAGTCAGGTGGTCTCAAGTTACCCGGAGGGTGCTGCTAGGCCAAGGTTTGCCGGCCTCCAGGTGGGACCCGGAGATCCCCCAGTATTATAACTGAACTCCAGACAACAGAGATCTGTCCTCCTGTAGAAACTGGGTGGACTCTGTGGCATTATATCCAGCTGAGGCCTCTCCTTTCCCCAAACTCTGCACTCTTCAGACTTCACCACAGAATCTCCAGGAATTCCCCAAGCTGGAGTGGACAATCCTAGTTCCAGGCCTGGCTCCAAACCTCCTGCAGGAGGAATCCTTCCCAATCCAAGCTCCAGTTCTGCCTTTTGCTCTCTCTCTCTCTCTCTCTCTCTCCCCCCCCCCCCCCCCCCGCTATCAGTCTCTAACTGTTGATGCAACAGGGCCTGGAGTAGATCCCTGTGGTGGCCATTTCTAAAGATATGGGGGGGGGGTTTCAACCCTCCCTGAGGTTTTTTTAAACATTTTGGGTTTTTCTGCAGACCCACAGAGTCTCCTGAGTTTGTAGAAAAAACTGTTGGGGAACAGTGTGCCCCCTATTTGCAGAAATAAGTATCCACATGCAGAGAAAACTGTTGAGAATTAGATACATAGATGAGCATATGGGGCACAGTTATGGTGAGAGGAGCAGGTGACACGACTAACAGGACTAAGAATCCAAGGGGAGGGCCTGTGGCTTAGTGGAACAGCCCATGTTTTGTATGCAGAAGGTCCCAAATTCAGTCCTTGACAACTCCTGTTAAAAGGACCAGGCAGTAGGTGGTATGAAAGACCTCTATGTGAGACCGTGGAGAGCTGCTGCCAGTCTGAGTAGAAAACACTGACCTTGATGGACCGATGGTGTAATTCATTATAAGGCAGCTTCAAGTGTATTTGTGTGGCAAGGCTTGCTAAGTCAAGAAACAGAACTAAAACAAGCAGGGAACAGCAAGGAACTCACACGAACACATGAAGTTGCCTTATACCGACTCAGACCCTCGGTCCATCAAAGTCAGTGTCTGTTCAGACTGGCAACAGCACTCTGGGGTCTCAGACTGAGATCTTTCATATCACTTATTGCCAGATCCTTTAACTGGAGATGCTAGGGACTGAACCTGGGACCTTCTGTATGCCAAGCACATGCTCCTACCACTAAGTCCCTGAGGAAAAAAGCCTATGAGCTCTACAGGGCCATACAAGACTGTACAAGTCTTTTAAAAGGAAGGGGAAATTATATAGGGAGAGAAAAGGGGAATAACCAATGAGAATGGAGAGTGATAGAGCCAGAGGGCATATTCAGCTACTTGGACTCAAAAGGCCCATAGTTTCTGAGCTGTAGTTCACAGAAGATACATTGTTTAAGTCAATGCAACAGTAATAATCCTGATATGGTTTCACATTACATCATCAATACCTTTGGCCTCTGCCTGATTGGTATGAATTATTTCTCTAACTGAGAATTAGAGCAAAAATTTTTAAGAGTGCAGGAATCACCCAAAAGATCATACACATCTGAATGCCATGAACAATAATTTTGTCAAGTGCTCTACACTTGAGATAAAGAATGAATTTTTACCAAGTTTCAAAGCGACCCTTGAACCCACAGGAAGCCCAGCAGGGCCAAATCTTTTCAAAGTCAGTCGACCTTGAGCCCATTGTTAAGGCTGCTGTTGTCCGAAGGACATCTTCCTGGGAGCAAGCCCCACTGAATTACATTGGACTTACTTCCAAGCAGACCTGCCTAGAGAGACACTGTTAGTGCTTGGATCCCGTAATTTCTTTTACTTATTTGTTTAGAAGCTTTCTATTTTGCCTTTTAGCCCAATCTGGGCCACCAAGATAGCTAACAGTTTTTAAAAGGGCAGTATAAAAACATAAAATAAATTAAAAAGAAAATGTAAACAAATGCACATAAACAGATAGTCATCGATTAAAAACGTAGGGTAGGAAGGGGGGATCGTTGAGGAAATGCTGGAAGGAACAAAAAAGCCTTTACCCCCAGGCAGAAGACAGTCGACTCTTCCACATTGTCGTTTTTTGTCACTCATTTGTCCCTATTGCTTCAGGGTTTCCCTCCCCCTCCCAATGTGTTTTGCTCTCTCTTGTAGTCCCAGAGGAAGCAGCACACATGTGAAAGGGGGGGGACGGACCCAAAGCAATATGGACAAATGAGTGACAAAAATGACAATGTGGGAGTGGCCAGTGATTGAAGAGGAATGGCTCCCTGCCCTCCTCTAAGTGACAGCCCTTTAACTCTTTGAAGGGAGCTGTTTCTGTTGGCAGCAGAGGAGAGGACTCACAATCATGGGTTTGAATTAAGGGCGGGAAGGTACCGGCTGGATATTAGGCAAAACTTTTTTTTTTACCATAAGAGTTGTGCAATAGTGGAATCAGCTACCCAGGGAGGTGGTGAGCTCCCTGTCACTGGCAGACTTTAAGCAGCGGCTGGACAAGCACTTGTCAGGGATGCTCTAGGCTGATCCTGCATTGAGCAGAGGGTTGGACTAGATGACCTGAATGTCCCCTTCCAACTCTATGATTCTCTGATTCTGTTCTAGGACAGATGAATATCCTTGGGGACTGATTGCCATAGTGTTGGTGCCATAACCAAGAAGGCCATCTCTTGGGCTGTTGCCCATTTAACGTTCAGGGGGCACCTGTAACAGGGCCTCAGCAGATGACCATAGTGGTCAGGTAGGTTCATAATGGACAGGGCACTGTGCGGGGGGACAGAGACCCTACAGATTACAGCAAAACCGCCTCCCTGCTCGCCAGGCCTATGCATTACCAAGCATTCGGGGGGGGGGGGGGGGGGACACAATTAGGAGAGGTGAACCTCATCCCCTTCTTCAACAAGTCTTGCTGACACATGCCAGGTCAGCCCTTTCCTGGATGGCAACTGTTTTTGCTGTGGCAGATCTGGCGTTTAACAGCAATATTTTGTAGCTGAGCTGGTTGTTGGTATCGTCCGAAGCACCCCTCCCCCCCCCCCCCCCCCCCGCTGCCAGCTGAATGAAGAACAAGAAAGGGCAACCGCCCATGAATAGGTATTGTTCCTTCTCTTTTCCTGGCCAGTTCTTCTCCCGCTCCCATATCTCACTTAGGGATGCCAGCCTCCAGGTGGGACCTGGCGATCCCCTGGAATCACAGATAATTTCCAGACTAGAGAGATCAGTTCCCCTGGAGCAAATGGATAATCTGGAGGGTGGATTCTGTGGCACTGTACCCCACTGAGGTCCCTGTCCTCCTCAGGCTCCTTCCCCAAATCTCCAGGAGTTTCCAAGCCTGGAGCTGGCAATCCTACTCTTGATCCCCCACTGGGGGCCAGGGCACCTTGGCAATCCTACATGTCACACACTATTAATTGTGGCACCACTCCTATCCTATTTGCCTCCCACCAGGCAAACAGGGCTCCCTAAGGCTAATTTTGACTGGAAAGTCAGCCTGCGGGGAAGCTTCAAAGGCCCTTTCCCTTCTGCAATGGTCTTGATCCAAACTAGGTCCTACAGAGGTTTTATAGATTCTGAGAGCTTTGTATGTGGAAATCCCAGTGTACAGTGTAATTAGACCCTATGTTTCATGGAGATTCTGGCTTCCAGTTTGGTGGAGTGGTTACATGCACAGATTCTAATCTGGGAGAACCGGGTTTGATTCCTCACCCCTGCACTTGCAGCTGCTGGATGACCTTGGGCAAGCCATTGTTCTGTCAGATCTGTTCTCTCAGGAGCAGTCCTCGAGAGAGCTCTCTCAGCCCCACCTACCTCACAGGGTGTCTGTTGTGAGGAGGGGAAGGGAAAGGAGTTTGTAAGCCGCTCTGAGACTCCGAGTGAAGGGTGGGGTATAAATCCAATCTCTTCTTCTCCTCTTTTCTTCTTCCTGGAATGCCAGAAAACAAACTTTTAAGCAATACTTTTTAATATCTGTTCTGACTCAATGCCCAATCAATTTATTTTCTGTCCATGAACTTTAGTGTTATAAAATAGGGAGGGGGAAAATCTATTTACTTTTCCTGCATCATTTTCAGTTTTAAGAACACAAGCGTACATAAGAACACAAGTGTACATCCAATGTTGGATCAGGCAAATGGCCCATCCAGGCCAACACTCTGTGTCACACAGTGGCCAAAAATACCAGGTGCCCTCAGGAGGTCCAGCAGTGGGGCCAGGACACTAGAAGCCCTCCCACTGTTGCCCCCCCAGTACCAAGAATACAGAGCATCAATTGCCCCAGACTGAGAGTTCCTATCTAGACCTTGTGGCTAATAGCCACTGATGGACCTCTGCTCCATATGTTTATCCAATTCTCTCTTGAAGCCATCTATGCTTGTAGCCGCCGCCACCTCCTGCGGCAGTGAATTCCACGTGTTAATCACTCTTTGGGTGAAGAAGTACTTTTATCCATTCTGACCCGACTGCTCAGCAATTTCATTGAGTGCCCACAAGTTCTTGTATTGTGAGAAAGGGAGAAAAGTACTTCTTTCTCAACCTGCTCTATCCCATGCATACGTTTTCTAAGCCAGTACTCCCCTTAGTCCTTTTTATCTTTTTTCTTTTTTTAAAAAAACCCTTCTTCTCACAGGGATGATGTTCCAATTTGGTTTTCCCTTTTTACCTCTTTTCTAACATCTTTGGGAAATCAGTTGTGAGAACCGGACACGGTATTACAAATGCAGCTGCACTGCAGAGTTATACAAAGGCACTGGGATACTGTCTGTTTCATTTTTTCAACCCCCTTAAAATGATTCTGACATGAAATTTTCCTCTTGAGTTTGAGTTCATGTAGCTCTCACCAAATTGACTATTCTTAACTGGAAGGCAGGATATCAATATTTTAAATAAATAAAAACCCATGAATATAACAGTGGTTATAAAGCAGTATTTTCTTTGCTCATCGGAGGGAAGAAGGAAAAAAGTCTCTGATTTGGAATGTAATGTAAAGTATATGAAGTATTTGGTTTTTTTCCAGCATAAAACAGTTGGAGTTCATTGGTCAAAGCCCATTTTAATTCAAAACCATCTCAGCACTTCTCAGAGGTTAACAAAGCAAGAATACTATTTTGAATGAAACATCTTTGTGGATCTCCAGTTCATTCCCCTCTCCCCTAACTGGCATAAGCGGCACACTAGACAACCCTAAACTCTGCTTCCATCTTCTCATGTCCCCACAATGCTCCCTCTAAGCTGTGGAGTCTTGTGAGCAAAAATCCAACTTTGTGAGCTACTGGTATTAAAGTTGTGAGCGAGTGATTTGGCTCCTGCATGAATTAGTTTGCTCTGGTGCCATCCTTCCTGAGTAAGACAAAAATGTGTGAGCTGGAGGCTAAAAAACTGAGAGCTAGCTAACAGTAACTCAGCTTAGAGGGAACACTGGTCCCCAGTACAATATGGAGAGGCCCTTGTGGCCAATATTTGAAAAGCAAGTTTGAGGAAAATGTTTCTGATTGTCTGCACCAGTGCCTACAAGGCCATGTCTCATTCTGTAGAGCTACAACCATTCAAAAGGCCTGTCCAAAGTTCTAATCAATTTCACTCCCAGATTGGAAGAGCCTTTGATACAAGGTCAACAAGGAGCTTCCTTATTGGTTAATAATTTCTGCATCGATGCTGGCTGAAAGGGGCGGTAAGGGGCCTGAAAAAACTTTTAGAGCTGCTCAGAGAAACTGAAGACCGGCAACACAGAGAACCTGAAAGTCAATAGAAAAGCACTTTTGGTTATTATCACCTGTGGATGCTGAGTGACAAATGAAACTGCCTTATACTGAATCAGACCCTTGGTCCATCAAAGTCAGTATTTTCTATTCAGGCTAACAGCAGCTCTCCAGGGTCTCAGGCAGAGTTCTGTCACATCACCTACTGCCAGATCTTTTAACTGGAAATACCAGGGATTGAACCACAGGCTTTCTCTCCCTATGCTGAAATCCTTTGTATTGGAAACTAGAGTGAAAACCAGTTCAATAGTATACCCAAAATAACTGTGTTGATAGTACTAGGGGACTGCAGGCAGCAGCAGTTCTATGAGGTTCTTATTCTCGAAAGGAAGGGAAGCTAATTCTGTCCCCTTGGGGTGGAGAGTTGTTGCCCCATTCCTAGAAAACCAAGTAGGTTCCATGAGAAGGACTTACCTCCTACCCCAGAGGTCCCCAACCTTTAAGAGTCTGTGGACACCTTTGAAATTCTAACACAGGGTGTTGGGTGCAGGTGCAAAACGGATGCCACAAAATGGCTCCTGCAGGAGGCAGAGCCAGCCACAAAATGGCTGCCACACACCGCTTACTTTCAGTCACACAGTGAAGATCCTTGTGCTGTGGTAGCAGCTGCTGATAAAACATCATTTTAAAAAAAAATCTGCACAGCTAATCAAATCTCCCGTGGCCAATCAGAACCCCCACTGAGCAAAAGCTCCATCTGGCCATGCCCCCTTTCTAAAAAGGGGCACCAGGAAAGATGTTGGAGGGTGCTATTATGTCCACAGGCACAATGTTGGGGACTCCTGTTCTACCCTTACAAAGGATGGTGAGAGGGGTGGAGTCCAAGTCTTATGAGGAAAGGCTGAAAGAGTTGGGTATGTTGAGCTTGGGAAAGAGAAGGCTTAGAGGGGACATGATTGCAGTTTCAAATATTTGAAGGGCTGTCATGTAGAAGATGGAGTGGATTTATTCTCTCTTGCTCTGGATTGCAAGGCTAGATCTAATGGGTGGAAATTACAAGGGAGTCGATATGGACTAAATATCAGGAGGAACTTCCTAGCTGTAAAAATGGTTGAGCAGTGGAACAGACTGCCTTGGGAGGTCGTGGATGCTCCTTCACTGGATGTTTTCAAGCAGAGGCTGGATGACCATCTTTCGGATATGTTGTAGGGCTATCTTTTGGCTGTGCTCCTGCAGAGTGCAGAGGATTGGACTAGATGACCCACAAGGTCCCTTCCAACTCTAACATTCTATGATTCTATGACTCACAGGCTTCCTGAAGTATCCTTGCAGCCCCTCAGGGTTTTCCAGGTGTGACCTTATGGAGCAGTGGTCTGTCTAGTACATTTTTACTCCATACTTCCTCCACGGATCCCAGGGTGGCACATATAATTCTCCCTTCTCTATTTTAACCTCAGAGTGATCCTGTCATGTAGGTTAGGCTGAGACATGTGACTGGCCACCCCTGTAACCTTTCTGCCGATGTACGGATTTGAGCACAGGGCTCTTGGATCCCAGTTAGGGTTGCTAATCTTCAGTGAGTGGCTGGAGAGGTCCTGGGATTATGGGTGTGGTCAGATGGGCAGGTGGCCGCGACAGTATATCAGTTCTAAATAAATCGCTTGAGTTTGGAATGCTTTGTGTCGATCACACAGCGGCCGCTAAGCTGGCATCATAGTGCCGCGGGCCCATAGTCGGTCATTCACATCGGCAACACATTGCAACCACAGACCCACAGTTGAATTGATATTTTCCCCTAAGTCCTGCTGCACATGCGCAGAAGTGGACAAGGGCAGACATCTTCCTGTCAGCCCTGTATAGTCCTGAGAACTCCTTCACCCTGAAATGTCTGCATGTCCCCTTCAGATATCGCCCCACTGTCTGAGGTGGCCAACTGCAGTCCCCTCCACATTTAGTGGAGCAGTCTGTTACCAGGGAATCTGACAATAAGCATTCTGCAGCTTTTCTTCTTGGCTTTACAGTTTGCCTGCAACATCACTAGGTTCCCCTGTCCCTGCTGCCTCACCTAAACACCGGGCTTTGCATGCGCATGTGTACTTTCATGCAGGAGTGTCACAGGCAGCTGATGGGGGTGCTGAAATGCACCTTGGAGTGGGGTTGGAGAAAAACAACAAAGGGATGAACTGGAAATGGAGAGGAATGATCACATTGCTCATGCATTTCCATGGTGCGCCCGGTCAATCTGGAAATCTGCCATGAAAGCATCTCGCCAAGAAATTTGCTGCTGGCTATTTAATCCACATGGGAGTTGTTTTAGCACAGGGTAGGGACAACTGGGCATGGGAGCCAGATATGTGTGTTTGATCACACCCATTTGATCCAGAGGGGAGGGGTGGCTATGTCGGGCCAAACTGTTCATGCGATCACACCCACAGACTGATCTCCAGGTGACAGAGACCAGTTCAGCTGGCCAAAATGGCAGCTTTGGAAGGTGCACTTTATGGCATTATGCCTCACTGAAGTCCTTCCCCTTCCCAAACCCGATCCTCCAGAGGCTCCATCCCCAAATTCTCCAGGTATTTTCCAGCCCAGAGCTGGCAACCCTAATTCCCAGTCCATGTCTCCATCCAACTGTGCTGGCTCTCTATTACATGTTAACTGTTTGGTGGGCTATATTCTGGAGGCTAAAAAATGTGTTGAACTTGAGAGAGGCCACCTACTTTGTAAACAGAATGTTCCTAGTTTAACCTCAGGCCTATCCAGTTTTAAAAGAAAGGTTCTCAGAAGGCAGGAATGAGAGAGCAGTATGATAGAATGGCATGAGATGTGATTTATGCTTTCTGGAAACTGTCTCATTTGGCTGCATTTCTGTATATTTAGCCTAGTATGTTAAAAAGGTGCCTTTATGATTTAAATGGATGTCATTATACTTCTAAAGTGCCATAGTTATGCCTTTATTTGAATCTCAGAAATCTAATCTTCATGTCTGCTTAGCTGTTCTGATTCCTCCCTTTAGGATTCACTTCCATCTGATTTGAGTAGCATTAGTTCTGTTCCATCAGTTAATTTCTACCGGTGGTGGGCAGGAAAGATCTCTGCCCAAGAATGGAACAGCTGCTGCCAATCAAAGTCAACAAAGCTTGAGCTAGAAGGACCAATGGACTGACTCAATATAAGACAACTTCATAGGGAAAATATCCCAGGTGCTATGTCGTGTCACTGACTAGGGCTGCAATTTTAGGAACACCTGGCTGGGAGTAAACCCCATTGAATAAAATGGGTCTTACTTCTGAGTAGACAGGCTAGGATTTCTCCCTGGATGACGTACCATGTAGGAAATAATGTAACATTTCACTCCATTCTTTAAATGCTTTGGTTCAAAACTTCTGAAGCAACCTGGATTATTTTCCACCCTTTTGCTCATGAATATAGACCCATTTTTAATAATACTTCACCTGCTCTGAATTTCAAATACAGACCTTTATTGCATATTTGGTGTGTGTGTGAGGTAGACATTCCTTAAACAGGAAAAATTAAACAAAAAGTGGTTCATAAAGATGTTTGTGTTGAGAGAGCGATGCAAATGTCATGGACACACCTTCCATTCCAATACTGACACTGCTGGGGTAGACTTTAACAGCTATGATTAGAAATTAACAACAGACACCCCCCCTCCATAACTAGTTTTAAATAAGGAAGGGAGTGTGAAGTCCTAAGGGGAGGAATGAAAACCACTAATAGACTTCACAATTAGCTTTCAGTTATTCATAATAAAGGTACAGGCCTGGTACTTTAAGGGCAGAAGGGTATCCATTTAAAACATCAATGCTGAGCTGTTGAATATGTACCTTTCCTACACACTGAGCTAAATATACAGAAATGCAACAAAAATGAGTGTTTCCAGAAACTATAAATCATGTCCGTTACCTCTGTATTATATAGCTTCCATCATGCCTACAATCATGTTATTGGAGCACGGGCAGTGCATAATGATTACCCAACATTCATCTTATCTTTCACTTTCAAGGGGGAAAACTACTTACATTCAGATACGATTTTCATCCATGGAGAAATGCGTCGCTTGGAGAAATACCACTGCTTCCGGCAATTACTCTTTACTTTTGCACTGTAACCCCTCTGGCGCTTGCTGTGACACATAAAAAAGTGCATTTCCATTAAGCTGTTGTTAGGACTGTGTGCTCTAAAATATTACTAGTCACTTGGGAGGCAAAAGGTCTGTTCTTATTAGTGGTTGAACTGAATATATGCAAATATTCAAGAACCAGGTATATTTTCTAGTTTCCAGCCTTAACATTTTGAATCGAAGTTTGTGCTGGCACATGGATTTTTCAAATCTCAAAGATGTAAGTGATTTAGGGGAGGGGCTGTGGCTGAGCAAAAGAACCTCTGTTTTGCATGCAGAAGGTCCCAGGTTTGATCCCCACCATTTCCAGTTAAAATATCGGGGAGCAAGTGAGGTGAAAGACCTCTCTCTGCTGGAGGCCTAAGTAGACAATACTGATCTAGATGGACCAATTTAAGGGATCTTCATGTGTGTATGTACAATGCCATCCTAAACACAGGTAAACTTTTCTAAGCCCCTTGGATTTTATGTACTTGGGTGAGTATAACTCTACATAGGATGGTACTGTAAGGCTATGATCCTACGAATACTTCCTTGGGAATCAGCTGAATAGAATAAAATGGGAGTTGCATTTGAGTAGAGCCACTCAGGATTACTCCTTAGGAGTTGGTGGCATTTCTCCAGTGGGAGGGCAGGGTAGAAATCCAATAAATAAATAAATAAATAAGGTAAGCATCAGCTATGAGCTCAGAGCTGCCACTTTCCCAAAAATCCAGCTCAACCGGTTGCTGGTGATGTTTTTTCGAAATTACAGAAATTTGCGGAAGGAGACATCATCTTGGGTGGAGACTTTAATTTTATTGTAGATAACGTACTGGACAGATCACATCATAACTATAGCCCCAAACAAAACAACAAACATTTTACCAGTTTGACAACACTGTTGAGAGAACATGACTTAACTGATGCTTGGTGTTTACTCCACCAAGGTGAAAGAGATTATTCCTATTTTTCAGCATGCCACAACGTACACACAAGGATAGATTTAATACTAACCTCTTCCACTCTCCATGATTGCATCATATCCTCTTCAACTGAGTCATCTCAATGGTCCGATCATGCTTGGCTCACCTGTGTACTTAAAAACATATGATCAATCACACACAATAAGACAATGGTCTTTAAATAAATCTTTATTGACTAATCCAGAGTTCAGACAAGATATTGAACAAGACATAAAGTTTTATTTTTTAGATAATGAGAGGAGTGGCACACCCCCAATGATTTGTTGGGATATGATGAAGCTGGTATTGAGAGGTAAAATAATATCCAAGACCATGTACCTGAAAAAACAAAAACAACAATTAGAAATATCCACACTGAACAAGATCAAGGAACTAGAACGTCTCCATAAGGAAAAAAGGTTCCAATCAGATCTTAAAACAATTAAATTTTGAATGCAAAAATTTAGCTATGCTAGAGACTGCCAAAATTTTAAAAAACAGTTAATATTCACTAAACAAATATACTGGTTGAAATCACCCAGAACGTTAAAACTATCTTACAAAACCAAAAAACTCAAAATTTCTAGAAGGATCAAAGCACTTACAAATACCAAGGGGGAAATAGTCACAAAAACCAATGATATACTAAAAACACTTGAGGAATACTACACCAAATTGTATGCAGCGACACCTAAGGATCTTGACATTTTTCAGAGAGCTATAAACAAATTTCCTATCCATGTCACTTTAACAAGATCACACAAATTGCTTCTCAAACAACCAATCACGGAACAGGAAGGTATTAGATAACTCTCAATTGCTAAAACACAATAAGGCCGCATGCCCAGATAGCTACCCCTCGGAATACTACAAAGTATTTGCTCCAGACCTAGTTTATTTATTTATTTAATTCAATTTCTAGGCCGCTCTCCCCGCATAGCCCACTGTTAGCCCACTGACCAAAGCATTCAGCCATGTATTAGACACCGGAATCATCCATTCTTCATGGCAACAGGTGATAACTGTGGTAATACCAAAGAAAAATTGGGATCCTTTGAATCCCAAATCATATAATCTGATCTCCCTACTAAACCAAGATCTAAAGATATTAATATCTATTCTAGCTAAACATCTAAATACTTTTATATCATGATATATACACACTGATCAAGCTGGTTTCATCCCCCACATAGATTTAGCAGACAATACGTATAAAACTTTGCATTTACTCCAGCACTGTACATATACCAAGCAAACTATGGCCCTTCTTGCATTGGACATGGAAAAGGCTTTTGATACAGTGAAATTCCCATATCTATTCTCAGTCCTCAGAAACATGGTATTTGGCCCCAAATTCATAGCAACCATCAGGAGTCTGTATGCAAATCCCACTACAAACATAAAGGTCAATGGTTCCCAATCATAGAGAATAGAACTTAAAAGAGGGACTAGGCAGGACTGCCCGCTCTCCCCTCTATTGTTTGTCCTAGCAGTAGAACCCCTAGAGCACGCCATAAGGTCATATTGCTCCATTTCCAGTATTACAATGTGAGGTTCCGAATATAAAATATCCTTATTTGCAGACGATATGCTGCTATATCTTATAAACCCTTCTATTTTCATTCCTGCTTTACTACAAGTTCTGTCCTCATTTGGATCCATCTCTGGTTTACAAGTCAACAACACAAAATTTCAGTTCTTACCTATACTTCTTTCCACTGAAGACCAGACAAGACTCCAACATTTATTCAACTTTGAGTGGGTCCAGAATTATTTACCTTACTTGGGAATTAAAATCCCAGCAGATCCATCTAGATCACTACAATTTAACCATGTGGTCGCCCACACAGAGATACATAATACTATTTTTAAATGGAACAGATTGAATTTATCTTGGCTTGACTGGTATACCCTTTTAAAATCATCTATCCAACCAAAATTCATCTTTCTCTCCAGGGCAATCCCTATAGCTATCCCTCCTTCTCTTCTTAAACACTGGCAGACCACTTTGCAAGATTTCCTGTGGGCGGGAAAGAGACCTAGAATACAATTTCAAATATTAAGAAAACCTAAATCATAAGGCAGATTTGGATTGCCGGACCTTGCAATTTACCAAAAGGCAACTTTATTAGCAAGCATTTTGAAGATACAACACTCTGCTTCTCCCCCAGACTGGATTAAGCTCTGCTCAGACCTCCTATATCCAATCTCAATAGACCCTTTAATTTGGGACAAGACACCTATCTCATCCAAAACAGTACGACTCAACACCTTTCTAAGCCCAATGCTTACTCTTTGGAAATTGTTGCATAAACAGCTAGTTCCCTGCACCTCTAGACAATCTACTCTTACGAACCAATCCTGGTTTTCAGAAACTGTCAACCCTACTCACCTCAGGAGCTGGAGCGAAGCTGGGGTCTTCCACTTCTGTGATATTGTGACAAATCAGGGTCTGTTTAAAAAGTCAGAAATAGAACATAAACTATGTTTCACAATGCTGTGGTTTCTATACTTTCAAATGCAACATGTCACCAGCCAACTTAAAATGATTTCCCTTCTTGTCCAACCACACACAGAGTTCGAACTGATACTCAAACTTTTTGAATTCCAAAACAAAGGGCTGATATCAGCCATATACCAACTCCTAATTAAAGATGTTCATCCCAAACCCATGGCATACCAAACTTCATGGCAAACTGACTACGGTCTTACATCAGATGAAAGCTTTTGGTCTGAACTATGGACCTCTGCAAATAGGTTTCGCTAGTCAATACCCTTAGAGCTACAAAGATGCAAAATTATGATGAGATGGTACCTCACTCCACACCAAATTTCCCACATGAGCTCTGCAACATCCCCCTTGTGCTGGAAAGGGGGTCAACAAGTTGGCTCGTTTGCCCATTGTTGGTGGCAGTGCGGTAAGATCCGGACCTTCTGGGAAGACATAGAATGATATGTCAAATCAATCACAAACATAGATATACCAATTAATCCAGAGAACCTCTTTTTCGATTATTGGCCATTACACATAGAGAACCATAAACTCAAATCAACATTAAATTCTATGGTATTTGCCACCAGGACATCAATAGCCTCATGCTGGAAAGATGCAAATCCGCCCACTATTCAGCTCTGGTTCCGCAAATTGTGGGACCAATATCTCATGGAATGCATTACCAATAAGCTAAACAATATCTCACTGAAGCCCATAAAATCCTCATTTATGGACAAATGGACACCAATACTAGAATTTCTAACAAAAGAGGACTTTATTCCCCCCACTTGGTCACAATTTCAAAACTGGTTATAAGACCTATCTGTTTGGTTGTTTTCTATATGTTAATCTCATTATGAATTCTATATTAGGATGTAATCCACTTTGTTTCACCACAGACGATATTGCTGTATGCCAGAATAATAGTATGTTTGAATAGTTGTGTAATCTCACGTTTACTCCCACTTTGCAACAGTTTGGCCCCAGTCACTGTCAGAATCTGCTGATTCAGACAATGTATTACTGCTGCTTACAGCTATGACTTCTGTCTTATTCCTATGCTTCCTAATGCCATGTATGTACTCCATGCTATGCTCCTATTGCCATGTATGTCTTTATAGATGCTTCTATAACACCTGCCATGTAGTTGCCCCCTCCCCTTGGTAAACCCTCACTTTGGCCAGTATGTATGTAGTCTATGTGACCCCAGGTTTATGACCCTGACCAGGCCTGGTTTGTGTAACTGTCAGAGCGGGAGGATGACAACTTCAAAGTATGGGAACAATGGGCCTCTCGCACTCCTGCCTCCGCATTCCATTCATCCCGGCTGGGACTCCAAGGGAGGACAAGTCCCATCTCTTATCAACATGCGAAAGCCTCGAGGCCAGCGATTGTTATGTGAAATGGTAACATCTAAGGGGTCTGGTTTGGGAAGGGAAATTTACAACTTGACACCTCACTTTCTTTCCTGTGGGAAGCAAACGGCCAGAGACCCTTTTTGCCCGCCGTTTTTTCCCTTTAGTGATTGGCTACCTATGGGTAATTCAAACCGCTTAGAAAGGTATAATAGACCTGCTCCTGTCATATGTGTTATCTCTGACAATAATCCGAGAAGCTGTACCAATGTAGAGATTGGAAATAAAGAACTGTGTTTCATCAACAAAGATCTGATCCTTGACTACTTTGAGCAGAAGTCTCACAGTCACACGAGTGAGATAAAGCAGGGGGGAAGTGAGGCTTTTTGTGCCGGGCACTTTGACCTGCAGTTGCATGATCACACGTTTCGGTGAAGCTGCGGTCACAACTCGCCAGTGCGTGATCAGACACAACCGTGGGCAAAATGAGTTGGGTTTTTTTTGTTGTTGTTCCATTCCAATTCACTTAAACAGGGGATCGATGAATCACATCTCCACCCTGAGGGCTTCCAATGGCAGTATGCGATGATATGCATACTGAGAAGGGGAAACAAACAACAACATGGTGTTGAGATCAGACTATCCCCGATGCCACAAGTGCGTGCTGGAGCGATCACATGGGGAAAGTCCGTCTGTGGCCCGTAGCAGCCCGTTTGCTACTGGATTTTCTCTACTGTTTTTTTTTTTTTTTTACTGTGCTTCTTTGGCGGAGAGCAACGGCTTGCTGACAGGCGCGGGACGCTTCACAGATGTGCTCTTGTGATCGCACCCTTAAAATCTGGCAGGGAGTCGTGCTTCTTGCGCGGCTAATTCTGCGTGTGATTGGGGCTCTGTTATACTTTTTGTAGTTCAAACTGCACCAAAATATTTCAACGAGTACTTTAGTCATTTATTGTACCGGTATCTTATTGTGCTTTATTTTTGATTGTTAATATTACTCTGATTTCTTTACACATGCTTTCTGTATTGTGATATCATATTACTTCTAATAAAATGTTTACAAAAGAAAAGAAAAGAAAGTGGAGTAGAGTTTTCAACAAATAAATGAAGAATAACACCCATTCTTAATGAAGTTTTATTCTGGGTATAAGCTTTTTTGTGCATGCACACTTCTTCAAATACATGGTATATATGTGAAGAATTGTGCATGCACATGAAAGCTTATACCTAGAATAAAACTTTGCTCATCTTAAAGGTGCCACTGAGCTCAAACTTTGGCTGAGGACAGACTGGCAATCTGCCCGGGGATAGGTCCGCATGGGAAGCGGGGGAAGGGAGCCTGTTCAGACATGTGCAGCTGTCCCTCGGCTCCCTTCCACACTTACCCACTTTGAAGCCGGTTTTCTTGCGCTTTAGAAGGACACCAGGAGAAACCGATGTCTGAAGGCCGTCTTGCGCTTGCCTCCCACTTCGAGGCAGTGTGAACCGGAAGAAGGCGGGAGGCAAGCGAAGGCGGCAGTGCGAACGCGGCATTTTGCCAGTTTGTGCATAAGTGCTCATGCACACATGAGCCCATGCACACATGCACAAATTGCCAAAACAGCCCTATCACAAGCTGCGGAGGCCGGCCCACCTGGGGCCACTCCGCAGCAGTCTGAACGCTCCGTAACGGCATCCTTGCACAATACCTGGCCAATGGGGACAGCCAGCCCCGGGGGATTTTTCTCCCACAGCTTTTGCCTCCGGATTCATCCCACTCCAGATTGCCAGTCTGTCCTCAGCCTTTGTTCTGCTGCTTCAGACCAACACGGCTACCCACCTGAACACATTTTTAATCTGATTCTTTATCTGAGCTGTCAAAAGTGGAGGGATTTGTATTCCACTGAACCACATCAATAACAATTCTTCCCCATTGTCGTCATTGCCATCATCACCATCCAAAATGTAAGCCTTCTGTGCTGTAAACACAATGCTGTTGGATTGAGTGGTGCCAATGTTACCCTACAACAACAGAGAGCTGGGTGGCTTGGCTCTTAGAACTTGGATTTACAAACCAAATCATTTTTCCGGGTGTGGATGTTTTGCCTTTCTTATGGTAGTGAGTGTGTAAGAACTGGACTTCTGCCTTTGCACCTGATTTACTGTAAATGGTTTTTTGCCCTCTCTAGAGATTCAACTTCCATTCCAACTTTGAATTGCAAATCCAACTCAGGTAAGCATTTGGACTCACTTTTGTTAGCCTGGCTGGCTTGAGAAGACTAATTTTACATGGGAACGATGGGCTGAGCTTTCTCCAGTGTTAGATTTTAATGCTTCTATTATTTTAATATTATGCACTTTTCAAAGCTGTTATTCTGTTCCCCCTTCCTGTAAAGCTCCTGAAATGGGAAATTATTCAGTGACTTTAAAAAACAATACTTTAAATCCTGCGTAAACTCGCTATAAAAATGCAGTAGTTGTTTTGTTTTGTTTTGTTTTTTAATCAGTTTTATTAAAATACATAAGGCACCAGTTTCCCTGATTCTACACCATCTTGAAGAGCATGGGAGAGAAACTGCTATTCAGTGCACTCCCATCTTGTAGCCATAATGACGTGTTGTAGCGAATTTAGATGCATTCTGTACCATCATTGATGTAGCATCAACAGCACATGGCCTTTTAACCCGCCACCTTGCTTCTGGATTTGAACCTGGGTGAGCTTGCTGGCGCATCCTGTCTTCATTAGTTCATGCAGGCACTGCAGGTGGGGAAATACTCCAATTAAAAGAGTTCTTCCCATTGCAATTATTGAAGTGCCAATAACACTGAGCCTTGCTTCTTTAGTAACACGTGTGAATGTGTGCAGTGCAGGTTTGCATTATGTATATTATTATCCCTTTTATTGAATGACTTAATTGCTTCTTGTCTTTCTCATTCTAAAGCAACAGATCTCTCTGTAAGCAGTAAAAAAAGAATTTGAATAACTGGCCATCACTTTGGGCATCAGACACCCCCCCAATCCAATATTCCCTCTTTCAGAGCATGTCCACAAACTCGACTCCTGTTTAGAATACTTATTCAGAACAGTAAATGTTTTTACAATGGGAGTGGACAATCATGTAGATTCATGGCCTCATATTTCTCTGCAGCTATGGCTGGATGGCTAGGGCATAGCCTTTCACTGGCAGAACAAAAATATAACTATACACTCATATTCAGAATGGCAAGAACAGTATTCAAAGGCCTAACATGCTAATAAGTCGCTTTGCTCTAAGAAGTGCACATTTCCTGCCCATATCAAGGAACTGCAGATGTCCTATAGTTAATTTTGTATGTGAGCACTTTGGAACAACAGCTGCTAAAGTGATACCTATGTCATATAACATTTTTTCTTATTAACTTAATAATTGTCTATAATCCTAGTAATTGCAATTTTCTCCTTTCAAAAAGTCTCTCACTTTCTTCCATCCTGCTTCTATGAGAACATATGTGCCTAGTAAATTGGTTTCAGTGACTACAGGTGGCTTCGAGAAGAAGTGGGAAATGGAGGCAATTTTAGCAAGGCATCGGTCCCTCTGTCTCTTTCAACTACCATAATCAGAATGTTGCTCAATATGACACAGAATAAGGATCCATCTCTCTTTTGTCATGTCTTTCTCAGATTAAAGAATGGAGAACTGGTTCAGTTATCATTTATGCATGCAAAAATACATAAATGGGAAAAAACCTCTACCAGCATCAGACCCAAAAGTCTCTGGGAAATCTGCAGTGGAAACAAATGTTCCATGGGGGAAATGGATAATGCATTACAAAATGGGTACCTTGGAGCCATGCAGCTAAACCAGCAGTAAAAATGATCCATTCTTTTCAACCTGGAATTAGTTCTCAGGTGAAACATCAAAAAGAGATTTTTTTTTTTAATTAGGCAGTTTGGCCATCTGCTCCTCAGCTATTGAATCTGTATATTCAATTTTTTTATTTATGAGGAGTGGGGAGTTTGAAATACCTGTTTCACTGGATGGTGTTTCTAAAAAATTTTTCTTGAATATCCTTGGTTTTATCCCTTCTCTATGGTGCACTAGCACACTTTTAAATAGTTTGAGGGATCTAAGTTTCTTTTGTCCATTCCCAGCTTAACTATCTGACATTCAGTCAATTGTTGCCAAATGAAAATAAATAAATAAATCATTAGCTAGTGTATGCAAAGTTAGGCTATCATTTCATTTTGCTTTCTTATAGAGATTATAGTTCATTTATAGCTGTAGAGCCTCTGACACAAATTAGTTGAGATGGTGTGATGTTATAGAATATTCACAAATGTTACAATTGCTCAGGGAACATACTGGCCAGCAACAAAATGTTCACTTTCCATCTTCTGTGAGAAGGGATGGCTGTCACTTTGGCTGGGGTTAAAACCTCTCATGTCCTGCCAATGATGGTGGAGATTTGCAAATTAGGTTCATGATTAGGGATGTGCATTTGGATATTCCTTAGCCAAAAATATATCCAAACAATACCTTATTGATATTTTCTAAATATATTCAAGTATTCCAAATATATCCAGGATTTTTAGGATACCAAAAAATGTGCCCCCCAAAATCCCTGAAATATTTGAGATTAACCAGAAACATTGGGAGGCAGCATTTGCAGGGTCCCAGGACTATCCCACCCCCTGTACCTCCCCTCCAGGTGTTTCTGCATCTCCAATGTTTGTTCTTTGCTAGAGTTGGTTTGTGTCGGCTTCATGGGGTTTTTTTGTTAGATTCTCTCATTGTACATTGAAATTCTCATGTTTTACATAGGCTGACACATTTTATGAAGGTTGAGATTCTTGCATTCTTATGTAAATTGAGATTCTCACTTTTTACATTAGTTAGGCTTAGAAATAGTTTGAAATAGCCTTCCTATGGGGGGAGATTCTTGGGTTTTACATTTTCCCACTTTCCCCCCTCCACAGGTAACAATGGAGAAAGGCTGGGGGTGCCTTTTTCAGGGGATCATATATGTGGATCAGTTGGTCCAATTGACTTGAAATTTGGGGGTTATTTAAAGGACAGGCACCAACAGCTCCCCTGAAATTTTGGTGCCAGTACCTTTAAAAATACTCCCTCCTGAAAGAATCCCCATAGGGAATAACGAAGGAACCCCCCCCACACCCCAAGAGTCCAAATATTATAGTGGTATTTGGGGGAAAACTGGGAATACCAATATTTTTGGATCCAATATATCTGAATATGAAAAAATACTGATTTTTTTTTTGCTGCATATCCCTACTAATTGCAAAGGTTAGTGGGAAAAGGTCCCAGGAGATAGCAAATCCAAATGGCAAGGAGTCCAAATGTGGAATGCCTAAAAGAACGAGACAATAAAAGGAAAAAATGTAAAATAGTAATTTGATGGAAAGGCAGAGAGAAGAGACATAATCCTGAGGGAAACCTCTGGAATCTGTAAGAAGGGAATTAAGGAGGGTTTACAGTCTACTGGGATATAAGTATGTAGAAAAATGTGGATTCTACTATCAGTGTAGTATTTTTTCCTGGCCAATGTAAGGAGTATAAATAAGGCTAAGAGACTGTTTAGTGAGTAGGAGGCTTAGTTTCATGTACTGATTTAAACCAACCAAAATATTCTAGAGATTCTTTGCTTCTGTTTCATGTTTCATTTCAAAAACATCAGATGATTTTATTCTATCTACTATGATGCATGTTCATTTCTATTGTTTTTATTTTTATTGGGAAACTCATTTGTTCTGTAACTACTTTATTGTGTAACCACTGTGGAGGAAATTTTCTCAGATTGTACCCCTTGCTCACAGGTTCTTCCTTGCAAACATCAGATCAGAAGGATAAAGGGTCCCAGTTTTATAAAGCAATTTAATGCAGAATGGAGGGGATCCAATGGAATGAATAGTTATCTATTTATTTGTTGTTGTTTGTAATAATTTTTATTCCTCTAATAAAGAAATTAGGGGAGAAATTGTTTTTTTATTTGTATGGAACCGAATAGATATCACTAAATTTGGGGGAGGGGCTGCAGACTTTTAAATGCATTGTGCTTACACATAGTGAATGCCAAACTTGGATGATAAATTTCAGGATAGCCTAGTGGTGGTAAGAATTGTACATTTATTTATTTATTTATTTATTTATACATTTGATTTATTGATCGCTGCTTCCCACACGCAGGCGGGCTCGCAGCGATTTCCAATTTGTTGAAGACAAGGGACTAACAATTCAATTCAGTGGGGAAGGGAAGACAACACATATAACTGAGTCTTTCTGTTGGCTTTTTGATGAGTCATGTTCTGGGCTCAGTGTTTGTTCTGTTCCTTCTCAGCTCCACACCGCCACCACCTGGCAGACTGCTTCATTGCAGGAGATCGGGATGAATTCCTGTGCAAGATCTTCCAACTTAATTAGCCAGCGCTGACAGATGAACAACATTGGTAATTATGGCTGCAGACAGACTGGGGCAGGGGGAATCTCCCCCACGGCGCGGTGTTCGCACGCCGCCGGAAGGAAGCTGCCCGCAGCGCTCAGACTGCAGGCGGCTTCCTGCCGCAGCGGGCGGACGCCGCACGGCTGCCCCTGCCTGCGCGCGTTCACACCTGCTCCGGCGGGTGGAACGCGTGCACGGGGCGCGCTGCAGCAGCCGAGCACCACTTTGAAGTGGTGCTCGGCTGGTGCGGGAGGAGCGTGGCGCCAGACGCGATCTGTCTGGGCCGCCTCCTGGGGGCAGATGCGGCCATCTGAACGGCCGCTCTGCCTCCGCTTCTGAAGCGGAGGCAGAGCGGCCGAGACTGCCAATCTGTCCTGAATCTATGTTAACATCCCGCCACCAATAATTTCTCCATTCCAATAATGGAAATGTGTACAAGGAAGCAGTTTCCACTCAGAGATGCCCTTGCTGGACTGAGAACCACTTGTAATGACTGGACGTGGAGACACTCTCACATTGCCATATCCATGGAGATGTGAGTGTTAACTGGTGATCTCTACCCCCCCCCCCCCCCGGTTCACTTCATTACTGGACTCTGAGCTGTTTTCTCCAACGAGGTGCTTGCCTCATGGAGGGACCTGCCCACTGCTGAGAGCATGGTTGGACATCCTTCTCTGGAACTCCAAGATTAGGTTGGTGGCAGCCAGGGAAAGTGTTTTCTCCCCATGGTACTACCTAATTTACGGACTGCTTTCCAAGGGAGATCTACCTGGAATCTTCACTACTCCTTTTCAGGCACCAGCAAAAATCTGTCTTTAGTTGTTGTAGATTTTCCGGGCTGCATGGCCATGGCCTTGCCATTGTACTAGTACCTGACATTTTGCCAGCAGCTGTGACTGGCATCCTCCGAGGTATAACAGAGAAAGATCTGTTTTTTTCAATCTGTCTCATTCAATGGGAATTTGGGGATGTAAAGTATTTCCTCCTTCCTTTCCAGTTATACACCATGAGGACTGATTTGAAACTACCTTTCAGTTTGTGTTACATTTTTAAAAAAAAAATAAAATAATGGATTTTGTTGCACTGTTTTATTGATTGACCGTGAACCAGGTTGGAGCACATGCTGGGAAAAGGGAGGCTGGGACAGACAGCTGGATGTCCTGCCCTTATCTGAATCATTACCAACCCCGTCACTAAGTTTTGAATGTGCAGAGCCATATCAACATCCAGTCATGATGGAGAGAATGTTAGAATGATGAGTGGGATGGAGAATAATTGAGAGTCAACTGAAGACTCCAATGGTTGTTCTATGTAGAAACTGACTGTTATGTATTGACCATGCGGTCGCCATGTGCTCCAGCAATGGCGACCACCATGTGGCCAGAGCACATGGCCAAGAAACTACCTGAGCTTCAGCCAGGTAGAACAAAGGCCAGGTGGATTCAAACCGGCCACCAATCATGTACCTAGGTTTCTCCCAGGGAACCTATGAGATGTAAATAGACTGATAATAGCCTATCAGGCCAGTTGGGTGAGGTCAGGGGATTATCCCTGAACAGCATAAAAGGAGGGCTCGGAGCCCTGGGTTGTATGCTTCATCCAGACCAGCAATAAAGATCTAGCTGTTTCACTGTTCCATGGACTCCCAACTCCAATACTTATCACTGACCCTAGTGGGTTAGACGTCTGGCTTAGGTAAAGCACCTTGGTTAGTTAATTATTGTTGCTGAAAGGGAAATTATCTTAATTCTGAGTGAATCTATCTTCTCGAGGAAGTAGACTTGATATATCTGGACTGCTGTGACTGTGGGGTCTGGATTGGCAGATCTGAAGAACTCCTAAAACTGGAGCTGCCGTATGTTGGTTGATTGAAACCATTGTCAGTCAAGGTTGAAACTGTAATTAAGCTCTGAAAGGGGTTAGCTTGTATTTACCATATTTTCTCAAATGGAAGGTAACCCTGAATGTGAGACAAACCAGTTAAAATTTTATACACCCAAAAATTATTAGACATAACTGTTACTTGTATGTTACAGTTGTAAGGGGGTGGAGATTAATTTCCAAGATGGGCATTGTAATATTCTCCTTGCATTACAATTTGCTAAGATTTGTGATCTGAACTAAGGAGTTACAACCATCCTGTACAGCATCCACTGCATATCAGGGTGTGAATAACATAGCATAGGAATGCCCTTCCTTTGATCACTCTCTCAGGGGTGTGCGTGTTATTGGATCAGGGCCCTTGTTTCTGAAAAATGACTGCTGTGTAGTGTAAAACCGTGTACAACTTTGTTCCATCAACAACTTGCAATAAACCATGAAATGAAGTCATCGCAGTTACTGAAACCAATTTAAATCGGATACTTTCAGACTGAGATGATGAATGTGTGAATCTGTAAACTTATGCGACGGTTACAAAGATTACACTTTAAAAATGTTAGAAAGGAGAGTATTAGATGTGGTAGGTAGTTGGTGTAGAGGATAGCCAAAACTGTAAAACTGCAGGTTGGATCGAGCCAGCTTTTAAATCCCATTTTACTGAATTTCCATCCTTACGACAGCCCCCGTCACAATGGCTTTTGTCCATTCTGGTTCTATGATTCCCAGCTTAGTATTTTAGGTGGTCAGAAGGGACCCCCTCCTCCCTTTTTATCAGTGAAAAAGCTGGTTGGATCTAATCCTCCAGGTTCCAGGCAATTCCCAGTATGTCAAAAACCCACAGATTCCTATATATAAGCATTATGTGCATATATATTTGTGCACTATCATTGCTTTGGACAATAACATCCATGTTATTGGGACTCCAAATGATTGCAGATTTTTTTTTTTGGCTTCCCAAGTGGGTTTGCCCTTTCGAGTATCCAGGCTAACACAACATTTATCTGGGAAATGTCTTGTGAGGATGCTGGTGAACATGGGAGTCAGGAGTCACACAAGTGTTGTACATAAGGTTGCCAATGGTGGGTTGGGAAATTCCTGGAGATTTGGGGGTTGGAACAGGGGAGGGCGAGGTTTGCAGAGGGGAGGGACAGTGGGGTATAACGCCACAGAGTTCAACTGCTAAAGCAGCCTTTTTCTCCAGGGGGACTGGTCTCTGTAGTCTGGAGATCGGTTGTAATTCTGGGGGATCTCTATGCCCCACCTGGAGACTGGCAACTCTAGATGTACTTGACCAGCTATACCTAGATCAAGGCCCCAGTATGTTCAGGTGAAGGTTAGTCTGGGCAACATTTTCCTGCTAAATTTGGTGTAGTGGTTAAGAGCGGCGGACTGTAATCTGGGAGAACCGGGTTTGATTCCCCACTCCTCCACATGCAGCTGCTGGAGTTACCTTGGGTCAGTCACAGTTCTCACAGAGCTCTTCTCTCAAGAGCAGTTCTCTAAGAGCTCTCTCAGCCCCACCTACCTCACAGGGTGCCTGTTGTGGGGAGATGAAGGGAAGGGGATTGTAAACTGCTCTGAGACTCTGAGTGAAGGGCAGAGTATAAATCCAATCTCCTCCTCCTCCTCCTCTTCTATGTGCTACAAATAACACTCACACTGCTTTATCTGAAAGGCTGGCATGTTTTGAATAGGAGAAGAAGTTGGATCTTTTAAAGTGTAATCCTAAAAGCACTTCCCTGGTAGTAAAACCCAGTTTCATAGACCTGACTTGGATTCCCAGTAGACCTTGTTTAGGATTGCTCTCTCTGAGAACCAGGTGCCAAATGCTGGGAAGCATAGGCATAGAGTATGGGGGGGGGAGCTCGAGGGCTTGAGCCACCCCCGAAATTTCCCGGGGGGGGGGGCTCAGCCCCCCCCCCCGGGAAAACGGAGCGCCTGCCGCCGCACCTCCCCGGGTCCTTCCAAGGCCCAGCGGCTGCTGCTGGAGAGTGATAGGGAAGGGGTGGGGGGGGGGGGGGAAGAGGCACCGGCAGCAGTGGCTGGCGAGCCTCGGAAGGGCCCAGGGAGGTGGGGCAGTTTCCTGGAAGGGGGGGAAGAACAGCGCATGCTAAGGAGCCCCCCCAGATTTCCAAAACTCTACGCCCCTGCTGGGAAGCCCTCAGAAATAGAGTCAAAGTCATCTTCTGACATGTTAAGTAAGTGTTTGAGGGATAAAGTCCAGGACAGCTGACTAAGGTCAAATCTACATCTGACTTTTCCGCGGTAATCATTCTAGTTTTTTTAAAAAAAAACCCGTCTATACCAGTTTCTAGTTTCAAACCATACTTGTTCTAGTTTAAAAATTACTGTTTACATTCGTTCATTGCCCCATTTTACTGCTTTAAATAGATCCTGTTGCTTAGTACTTTTCAGACCCAGGGAGTGAAATTTGAAACCAATGTGAAATGAGCGTAGGAAAAGACAGCAGTCAAACTACTTCAGAGGGGAGGTATAAATTGGGCCTAAATGTCAAAAACTTTGGTTCACTCAAAATGGAGTTTGCTTTAAAAGTCTGGTTCAGTCTGGCTGCAGCCTGCCTTTGTTAAAATTGTTGTCTTAAGTCTCCTAAATTTCACACGGACGTGCTGGGGAGGGTGAACATTTTTGCACCTGCAAGATAACATGTTCCCTCTCTGGCTTTGGCTTCCCTCGTTAACATTCCAAAGCAATTGAGTTCTGTGGGAAGGGAGGGGTGTAAAGCTGCAGATCACATCACCTGCTCTTCTGACATGACCAGAGAGCAATGAAAGCATCCTTTCACTGATTGGCCTCCTTGTATCTGGAAGACATTGCTTGAACCCTAATTGGTGCAGAGGCCTAGCAACCAGTTGGGATTCAAACGATAGATAAGCTACCTTAATATCTATCCATGGGGCATGATGTTGTGTGCATGTGAAGCTGACATGTAACGTTGCCTCACTCATCTCTGGCCATCTTGGAAGCTCGGACTGCTGAAGCCAACCAGCCTGGCATTTGGGACTCTGGAGACAGAGTATGTTTTGGATCCTGAACTGAATGGGTAACATCTTCCTCTTTGAGAACCAAGGTTCTACAAATGTTTAGTTTGTTTATTAATCTCTAGTTTTATTGTTTTCCCTCACAGTAATCTTTGAAGTAATTCTGCAGTTTTATAATAATAATACTCTTTGCACTTTTTTTTTGATAAACATTCTATTTGGTGTTTCAGACATTAACAAACATTTCCGATACCTATTGTTAAAGTAAGGTTCTTGACACTTCAATACATTGATTGCTGAAATTAAGCACATTTAACTATCATCCAAACGATTATAATAAACCGAGTAGTAACAGTTCAAAGTTCCTCATAGTCTACCTTTACATTACTAAATTTGCAATTAAGAAACAATAACTAGAAATTATGGGCCAGTATTTGTAATATGGCCAGCTTTCGCTTTTGTCTCTGTTTTTAACCATTTTGTCTAGGAAAGGAAACCATTTATCAATTGGACTAAACAATTCACTCTTTGCACTTAATAAATATATTGTATTTACTAACCTCTGGTTTCTGTCTCCACTGCTGCAATAAGACAATCTGGTGCCTAGACTGCTGGTGTACTACCTTTAGAGTAACTTGTGGGTCTCCTGCTGTGAGTCAACCTCACAGGGAGGATTCCCTAGTTAATCCCGGTAAGGTCAGGAGTTTGTGCTTTGGCTCTTGACTGGAGAGACACAGAAGGACAGGTGATAGCCCTACCAGGTTAAAGGTATACAGGTTCCTTTAACACTCTTTGTAATTTTAGCAAGCCAGCCTCTTAGTGAAGAAAGTCTCCAGCCCGGCTTGGGCAAAGGGAGGCTCTCGGACACTGAACAACTGTTAGACTGATTTCTTAATATGACTAATAAGCTGAGCTTTATTTCTCATATTAAAATAATCCAACTCAAGTGTTTAAAACAATTTACAACCCCATTCAACACCTGCCCCCCTCCCATGCACACTCCTATCCTTTCATCTGGGTTGGAGGCATCAAACCTCACAGATGCACATTTCAGACAAGGATCAAAACTCACTAAAAATTGTTTCGTCCTGTGACAGTCATTAGTCTGTGTGACACCTGGTATGTTTGAAGCATTTCACTTTGGAGGTGCTACATGTCTCACCTTCCTGTAGTGTACATTGGATAAATTAATTTCTTTAATTGGGTAAAGGTATGGCCATCTGAAGTATGTCTGATCATGGAGCAGGAGAGTGGCAGATGCCAACATTAATGGCCGAGGTTTTTGCACTCTGAGAAATTTCCCACCTCCTCCATTCTCAGTTTTGGATGAAACCGTCTCTGGAACACATTTCCAACCATCTGGACTTCTGCCACCTCTGATAATTACCCTTCAAGTAGCTTGTTAAGGTGACCGGCAAGGGATAACAGAACCTCAAAGATATTTTTATATGTGAGAAAAACCAATTTGAAGTACATGTCTGCAATAAGCAAGCCTGTGCGGATGTAAGGAAGCAAAATTTAATCTTCCCATAATAACGACATGGACGGATTGTGACTTCTTCTGTCAAGCATATGGCAGAGGTTTGCTCATGATGTCCACTGGACTCCTTATGGTATACTGTTTTTTTCCAACCAACTCTTGAAGTCCAGCTTCTCCTTTTATCCTTTGGCAGATACTGGGGTTTCATTCAGCACTGCTCATGAAATTTTACTTGATGAAAAAGTCAAAGCAAATTTGTGGGTATTCTTTCCCATGAAATGCCCAGGGAATTTCAAAGGATGCTAAAAAGAGCTTTCATAAGACTAGTAACATTTCTTATGAGGGTTGTGTACAGTCTGAGTAGGTTGTTGCAAGGTCAGGCTTACAAAGAGCCTCAATGGAATTTGGAGGCTCCTTTCAGGAAATTTCATTTCAATGGCCTAAGACGTTTCACATCTGGACTTAAGAAGACTGAGCATCGAATTTCCATTTTAAAATATGATGGCAATTGCTGGTTATTGCTATGAATGAATGGACTGGTTATTGCAGGCACAGACCGGCATTAAAACACATGCAATATCAGAAAAGTTTATAATAAAAAACGTGATACATATATGATATAGAAATAGCAAATAAAATTCATTAAAGTATTAAATCAGACTGTAGAGGCGGCACAAGATCAGGCAACTCTATCTGCAATAAAGGCTCATAAGCCACCCTGTTGTAAGCCGCCCTGAATCCTGCCTTAAGGGAAAGATGGCCTAGCAAATCTAATTTAATATATAAAACAGTCCAAGAGAAGAAGGAAAATATACAATTCCTTTGATCCACCAGGGTTAAGAGAACATAAGAACATAAGAGAAGCCAATGTTGGATCAGGCCAGTGGCCCATCCAGTCCAACACTCTGTCACACAGTGGCCAAAAACACCAGGTGCCCTCAGGATGTCCACCAGTGGGGCCAGGACACTAGAAGCCCTCCCACTGTTTCCCAAGAATACAGAGCATCAATTGCCCCAGATTGAGAGTTCCTATCTATACCTTGGGGCTAATAGCCACTGATGGACCATATGTCTATCTAATTCCCTCCATATGTCTATCTAATTCCCTCTTGAATCCATCCATGCTTGTAGCTGCCGCCACCTCCTGTGGCAGTGAATTCCACATGTTAATCACTCTTTGAGTGAAGAAGTATTTCCTTTTATCTGTTCTAACCTGACTGCTCAGCAATTTCATGGAGTGTCCACGAGTTCTTGTATTGTGAGAAAGGGAGAAAAGGACTTTGTTCTCTACCTGCTCTATCCCATGCATAATCTTAATCCTGTCACCCCTCAGCTGTTGTTTCTCCAAGCTGAAGAGCCCCAAGAGCTTCAACTTTTCTTCATAGGGAAAGTGTTCCAACCCTTTTACCATTCTAGTTGTCCTTTTCTGCACTTTTTCCAATGCTATAATATCTTTTTTGAGGTGTGGCAACCAGAACTGTAAACAGTACTCCAAATGAGGTCGCACCATCGATTGATACAGGGGCATTATGATACAGGTTGATTTGTTTTCAATTCCCTTTCTAATAACCCCCAGCATAGCATTGGCCTTTTTCATTGCAGTCGGACACTGTCTCGGCATTTTCATTATCTACTAAAACTCCAAAATCTCTCTTGGTCAGTTTCTGCCAGTTTGGACCCCATCAACATGTATTTATAGTTAGGATTTTTGGCTCCAATGTGCATCACTTTGCACTTGGCCACACTGAACTTCATTTGCCACATTGATGTCCACTTGCCCATCCTCGACAGATCCCTTTGGAGTACCTCACATCCTCCCTGGTTCTCACCACCCTGAACAACTTTGTGTCATCTGCAAATTTAGCCACTTCACTGCTTACTCCCAACTCCAAATAATTAATAAACAAGTTAAAAAGCATTGGACTGAGTACTGATACCTGCGGTACCCCACTGCTTACCTCCCTCCACTGAGAAAATTGCCCATTTATACTCACTCTCTGTTTCCTTTTAATTAGCCAGTTTTTGATCCACAAAAGGACTTGTTCTTTTATCCCATGACTATTGAGCTTACTTAGGAGCCTTTGATGAGGAACTTTATCAAAAGCTTTCTGGAAGTCAAGGTAAACAACATCTATTGGGTCCCCCTTGTCCACATGTGTGTTTACTCCCTCAAAGAACACTACTAACAGGTTAGTGAGACATGATCTTCGCTTACAGAACCCATGCTGAGTCTTCCTCAATAGATTTTGTTCATCGAGTGCCTACTAATTTTCTCCTTAATAACAGTTTCCATCAATATACCCGGTATCGATGTCAGACTGACTGGCCTGTAATTTCCTGGATCTTCTCTGGAACCCTTTTTAAAGATGGAAGTGACATTCGCTACCTTCCAGTCCTCAGGAATGGAGACAGATTTTAAAGAAAGATTACATATTTTTGTCAGGAGAGCCACAAGTTCACATTTGAGTTCTTTCAGAACTCTCGGATGTATGCCATCCGGGCCTGGTGATTTATTTGTTTTTAAATTGTCTATCAGTCATAGGACCTCCTCTCTCATCACCTCAATCTGACTCAGGTCTTTCAACACCCCTCCTAAAATCAGTGGAGCTGGAGTGGGCAAGCACTTCTCATCTCCCACAGTGAAGACAGAGGCAAAAAATGCATTAAGCTTCTCAGCCATTTCCCTATTATTCTTCACTACACCTTTTACCCCTTGGTCATCCAAGGGCCCCACTGCTTCCCTGGCTGGTTTCCTGCTTCTAATGTATTTGAAGAAAGTTTTATTGTTGGTCTTTATGTTTTTTGCAATATGCTCCTCATATTCCCTTTTTGCCTGCATGATCACAGACCTGCATTTTATTTGCCACAGCCTGTGTTCCCTTTTATCAGCCTCACTGTGCCTTTCCTAACCCACGGTATATATTTTCTCTGAGTCTCTAGGATTGTAGTTTTAAATAGTCTCCAAGCTTCTCCAGTGGTTTTGACCCTTTCTATTTTTCCCATCAGTTTTCTCCTCACATATCCCCTCATATCAGAGAAGTTAACCCTTTTAAAATTAAAAGTGGTTGTGTCAGTCTTTTTGGGCAACTCCCTATTTATACAAATGTTGAACTCAGTAACATTATGGTCACTATTCCCAAGCGGTGCAATCACTTTAACATCTCTCACCAGGTCTTGGGCATTACTTAGGACCAAATCCAGGATCACCTCTCCCCTGGTAGGTTCCATAACCATCTGTTCCATAGCACAATAATTGAGAGTGTCTAGAAACTCAATCTCTTTTTCCCGACTTGAACACATATTGATCCAGTCAATATGTGGGTAGTTAAATTCACTTATTACAACATAGTTATTTCATCTAACCGCTATCTTTAATTCATTCATCATTTTATAATCCACCTCTATTGTTTGATCTGGTGGGCGATAACAAACTCCCAATGTTAAGCTTCCTTTTGGGCCCACTAATTCAATCCACAGCATTTCCAGAAGCAAATCCAGTTCACCTACCCTCTCAGTCTTACTGGATTGTATACCCTCTCTGCAATACAGAGCCACCCCCCCCCCCCAACTCCCCCCCCCTCAATATTTCCGACATAATTTATAACCTTCCTTTTTTTGGATCCTGAAGATCATCATAGAAAGAACAATGCAGTAAAACATGTCCTACAGTTTCAAGTCTATACTTACAGTATAACACTTTCAGGGGAGTCAGCCATATTGAATAGATCTGAGTATGATTCTGATTAGACATCCTTTAGAATGTTCTCTTAGCCTCCACAAACTTGCTTTACATTTTCTTTACTTATTTACTTCATTTCATTTCTCCCAGAGACTTGAGACGGATTACAGAGCTATAATAACAATGCAATAAAGGTCTGCATAATGCAATAAAATTGGATCATACAATTAAAGAAAAAAGAAAGAGGAACTGTATAATACATCCTATAAACTGGACTTCATAAAGACAGTATAACACATCCAATAAATAATTCAGTACAGAGAAGGAGGAAAAAGAAAACTGCCTAAAATTTTCACAGGTAATTAAAATAACAACCCTATTACCTTTCTAGAACCCTATCTATGGCTTCCGTAGCCAGAATGACATTTAGTGCTTTTGGATTCCATGAAATGCATAATAAATTATGGGATTTGTACCTTGTATCCAACAAAATGTGCTTCTGAAGTGGACCTCCTAGAGTGGGACTTTAGCATATCTCCCTCCCATTGCACCCCAATGAACCTCCAAGAATTTTGTTCCTCACACTCTGCAGAAACAGCATAGGGGCCAAGTGAGGGCTGTCGTGGAAGCAGGGGATCAGCAGAAATCAGCTCTTCCAAAGACAAATGTCTTTCCAATGCCATCCTAAGCAGAGTTACAAATTCAAAGTCCACTGAAGTCAACACTCAGTTTAGGGTGGCATTGTAAGTTTTCAGAGTGGTGTGGTTGGATTCAACCCAATTACCGCTAGACCCTGTGATACCATGTTACTCCAATCCATCCTTTCCAACCTTGAAAAAATTAATTTGCAGGGTTGTTGGACCACATGGGAATAACCCCATGGGTTGGGGGCTGCATTGAAGAGGGAGAGTAAGAAGATCACCTCTCTTTCCTCTTTCGACAGTGCAGCTCTCCAACTGTCAACAGAAGGTAGGATCCAACACATTGGGGAGAAGTTCTGCCTGTCTACTGGCCACCTAGTTCCCCAGTGGGCGCCATCCTAGAGTTCACTGACCACAACGGGAACATGGAGAAACTGAATACAATAACAAAACAAAATACACAATACTCAGTGGAAACAACAAATAACTTATTAAAGCACTATTGCTAAAGCCAAATATACATATCCAAAAAGCCTTCCCAAGCAAGACCAAAAGGCAATACACAGTCCTTATATACACTGTAGTCTTCTTGGCTGTTTCTGAGTTGCCAACTTCCAGGTCTGCAGGGAGGCTAAACACCAGGCTGACGTCTCCTGTTGGCCAAGAGAGTTTCGATGTACTTCTTCAGAGCCAATATTCTATGGAACTAATATAAGCAAACAAACATTTAGTATATAGATATTTACAACACTTCAAAACCTTGTTGTTTAACAATTTAAAACCTGACTTACCCACACAGTTTACATATTTTATATGCCTTATCTTGCTCCCACATGGGCTTGTTACACTTCTCACGACAAAGTGATTCTTACTTACACAAACTCAGCTTGCATATTTAAACCTAACCATGCCTAAATCATTTCAGATTACACATTGCATTTAAAGTCACAGAGTATATAAACCACAAAGTACAAAATGACAAATAAGAGGAAAAGTCAAGTTCCTTATTCAAACCATAAGGTGAAAAAGTTCTATATGCAAAGATATACCTTGCTTCTTTTTGTAATAAAAATTTCTGTATGTCATGACAATTATATTTCTGAGGTGTATATTTGCAAATAACCAAAAATTTCAACTTCTCTGGGTCATGGCGAGTCATAACAAAGTGCTCAATGAGAGGAGCTGACATAATAGAATTCCTAATTCTAGAAAGATGTTCCAAAATTCTGACTTTAATCATGCGCATAGAAATGCCGATGTATTGCTTTTTACACTCACATTCCACAGGTGACCCCTGTGACATTAGGGCATCATAAACGTTTTCAGAACTGTGCAACCTGTAAATATTCTTTGGACATTAAGGCATATGCACATCCACAGAATGGAAATATGATTCAACTTCCACATTACTTCAATTGTAGAACACGCCATTCTGTGTACATTTTGGAATGTGAGTGTAAAAAACCTGGTTATTTCCAATAGTTCTCATAGGGACAAATCCCCCATATACATGGGTGGAGATCCCAGTTGCCCTTTGTCTCGCACAGTCTCTTTTTGGAAATCCCCCCAAACTAATTAGAGACTGCCTATTTTGAGTAACAGCTGTATACAGCATACTGTAATTAGGATCCTATTATGTAATTTCTGTGCTGCTTAATGTGTCACGTTAATACTTACGCTATGCTTCTGTTCTTTCTGATGGTTCCAGTTTTCTAATATGCTAATGCATTAGTTGTTGAATATCCCATTTTGTTAATTGTACTGACTCACTATGTGTAATCCACCTTGAGTCCATATGAGAAAGGCAGACTATAAACTATCAACTATCAACTATAAACTTGAGTCCATATGAGAAAGGCAGACTTATGTTGTAAGCCGCCTTGAGCCGGTCTAAAAAACTGGCAAGGCGGGATATAAATAGAACAAACAAACAAACAAATAAATAAATAAATAAACAACATAAAAATAATATAATAAATAAATAAAAATAGAGCTACTATATGCTCAAGCATTATCATCAATCTATTTTTTTTAAATACACAAAATACTCGAAACACTAGATAAAATGTTTGTTACTTTCCATAACCCAAATAAAGACTAATGCACTGAACAAATACCTCTGCCTGTATTCAGACTATCTTGCTGTAGGCGAAGCAATCTTGACCCAGTTTGATGTTTGAGTTGAACTATATTCAGTATACCATGGATAAATCTCTGATTGCTCTGCTTCCAAAGTTGAGCTTTTTTGCTTTATCATCGCGGACTGTCTTCCATTCAAAGGAACAGGGGTAATTAAAAAAAAAAAACTTGTAAAAGTGATTGATACAGAATTAGGGACATGACTAAATTGTTCTGGTTAGATTTATATGCCCAATTTTTTTTTAATGGGTTCTCTATGGTAGATTAGATTCCTGATCATGTGGTTGAAGCTCGATAGCAAAACTGCAGTCAAGTTGACACCCATTCACTATTGTGGTATTAAAAGTGACAGCAACTGTGTGACATGTTTAGCTGTTATGGACCTTATAAATCTTGAGTCCCTACCCATTATAGGTGTGAATTTGGGAACAGTTTATGTATTTATGTATGATTAGATTCAAATTTTGGAGAATTACCTGATCCCTGTACTTTCTGCATTTCATGGCCCCTTGACCTTGCTATTTTTCAATAATTTGTGCCATAGTATTCCCCATTACTCTCTCTTTCTCTCTCTCTCTCTCTCTCTCTCTCTCTGTGTGAAAACTGGACAATGAAGAAAAGAAAGTTGATTAATTTGAAATGTAGTATTAGAGGAGAATTACACGGATACCATAGAACACCAAAAAGACAAATGGGCTCTAGATCATATCAACCCTGAATTCTCCCTAGAACCTAAAATGACTTAACTGAGGCAATCGTATTTTGGCCACATTATGAGAAGACAAGAGTCACTGGAAAAGACAATAAGGCTAAAAAAACTACAAGGCAGCAGGGAAATAGGAGGATCCAACATGAGATGGATTGCATCAATCAACAAAGCCACAGCCCTCAGTTTGCTAGACCTGAGAAAGGTTGTGAACAATGAGATGTTTTGGAGCACAATAATTCATAGGGTCACCCTAAGTCAGAAGCAATCTGATGGCACTTAACACACACACACACACACACATTAAGGACTGACTAGTGAGGATCCACTCAGCCTATCTGAAGAAATGTGCTCTAGTCAATGAACGCTTCTGCTGCAATGAAATTTTGTTAGTCTAGAAGAAGAAGAGGAAGAAGAGGAGGAGGAAGAGGAAAAAGAAGAAGAAGAAATTCCTTTGTTTCCCCCCCCCAATGCTTCTAGATGCCATTTTTGTTAGGCTGGTGACTGAGAAGTTGGCTGACATTTCTTCAGATAGTGCTCATTGTCTCTGATGGTTAAGCAAGTGCCAAACTACATGCTAATTATGACTCATGCCAGATCATGTGTGTGCAACCAGACTCACAGTCAGACATACATCAGAGGAACTCTCCTTAAAAAGTGCTCGTTTGCTTGATGCTGTGAGAAGGGAGAAGGAACTTCTGCTTTCCCTCCCACCCCACTTTCAGCAGTGGAAAGGGCAGCAAAGAGGGTTTGTAGCCCATGTTCTCTGGCTCTATGTATCCTAGGAAGGACATCCTAGCATTGGATTTATCTCCCCCCCCCATACAAATCCTCTAATGTTTGAGCATCAAAGCTGCAGTGATGCTCTGCACAAGGAAAATCAGAACAATGTTGATGTATCTCATTCTAATCAATGCATACATATGTTACTTAGAGTTGTTTGACTGATTCAATGTCCAAGGGTGATAATATGCCAAACATGCTTGTTAAATTTTCGGTATATAAATGCATCCACACAAAATTATTGGAAAATGTGTGGAAAGTGTTTGTGGGTGTTTACACAGGACAATAGGATTATTATTTTCAAAAGATACAAAATACTTTGGACTTTGATAAGGATTAAGCCAGACGTGATGCTGGACTGGAACTCCAGATGTGTTATTTGGTCTTATAACTCAGCCATGACGAAGAGGGAGATCATATGGATTGTGTTCAAAGGGGAATCCATGCACACAATTATACAGAAAGAATGTAAACAGGGGGATTAGAAGAAATGCAAGTAGCACAGTGTGACTATTTCTGTGTAAAACTTAAATATGGTCACAAATTATTTCAGTTGCGACTGGTCACTATGTGCTTATTTTAGTTACCCTTGAGTTTTAAATAGAAAGTTCACAGACTGTTCTTGCATCTCATGCCTGTTTGTAACGTGCCCAGGTCTCATCTCACTGCACCCATACTAGGTGGCCTTTGACAAACAATTCTATCTTAGTCTCCTTCTAAAATATTTGAAAACCAGTGTGATGTAGTGGTTAGAGTGTTGAGCTAGAAGCTGGGAGATGGGGGGGAGAATGCCCTTTCAGCCATGACATTTGCTTTATGACTCATGCATCTGTCTTCTACTAAATCAGACCCTTGGTCCATCAAGGTCAATAATAGTACTGTCTACTCAGATTGGCAGCGGCTCTCCAGGGTCTCAGGCGGAAGTCTTTCACATAACCTTCTACCTAGTCCTTTCAACTGGAGATAACCGGGGATTGAACCTGGGACCTTTTTCATGCGAAACAGATGCTCTACCATTGAGTCATAACCACTTTAGCCAGTTGCTCTCTCTTTGTCTGTCGATCAGCCTAACCTAACTCATGAGGTTGTTCTGAGAATAAAATCATAGAGGGGAGAATTAACTGTCCTGAGCTCCTTGGAAACAGGTAAAGGTTCCCCTTGCTCGAAAACCAGTTGAATATGACTCTAGGGATGCGGTGGTCATTTCCGTTTCCAAGCCGAAGAGCCAGCACTGTCCAAAGAGATTTCCGTGGTCATGTGGCTGGCATGATTAAATGCCGAGGTGCATGGAACGCTGTTACCTTTCCACCGAAGTGGTACCTATTCATTTATTTATTTATTTTGCAGTTTCTTGCTTTTGAAGTGTTAGGTTGGCAGGAGTCCTTGGAAACAGACTGAGATAAATCAGTTTGGATGGATCAGGGTTTTGTTTTTTTTTATATCCTTGGAAATAGACTGAGATAAAAACCAATCATGGATGCTGCCTTCTCCCATCTCTTGTTTGATGCTGCCACTGGGTATTTTTTAGTTCTGTGCCCTTTGATCTAGTATGCTTCACCCTTAGACATGTCCGGAAACAATCCGGGGGGCCTCCCTGAAGCTTTTTCCACAGGGATGTTTTTGTTTCCCAGTCCACCACTGGCCTAATCACACACCATTTAGCATTGAAAGGGGAATCCAATAAACCTCCCAGTCGTTATGCTTTACATGAAAAATAGGTGATCCACCTAGATCAGGGGTGGGCAAATTGCGGCCCGGGGGCCACATGCGGCCCGCAACAGAGTTTTTTGCGGCCTGCCAAGAAGATTTCAGGACTTCAAGAAAATTGAGCCTAAATTCAATTTGCTCTCTTATCCCATCACTGCTGATATTGATATAGCACCTGAGGAGCTGCAGCCTGAACTTATTGACATGCAGTCAGATCACACTGTGAAAGAAATGTTTAATGCTGTGACATTAGTTGACTTTTACAAAACTTTGTCTGCTGAAAAAATTTCGATGTATGAAGAAATTTGCTGGGAAAATGTTCTCTATATTTGGGTCTACATATATTTGTGAGCAAAGTTTTTATTGCATGAAGATCAACAAGAGTAAATATAGATGCTCTTTGACAGACATTAACTTGCAGGCTGTGATGAGAATCTCAACAAGCAATCTCACTCCTGATTTCAAAAAAAATTGTAGAAAAGTGTGATAGGGTACATTTGTCTCATTAAACTGATTCTAAAATTAAATGTGCTTGCAGCTATAGATGATATGAAATTAGCACAATAAATAAATTGAATAAAACTACCACTATTTTATTTCATTTATATTTATTGATTTTTATGATACAATTTATACCTTTTCTGAAATGCAAAGTTAACTAATGAATGCAATCATTTTAAAAGGTGTGGCCCTCCGCTAACCTCTGCTCCCACAAAGTGGTCCCCGAGCCAAAACAATTGCCCACCCCTGACCTAGATGCATGCCATCAAAGCAGATTAACAAACAAACAAACGAAAACACCCTTAACAGAAACCAGCGGAATTATCTTTGCCAATGAAATCAACATCCAAACCATGCAAGAAATCCAAAAGAACTGAAAATAAACATATGTGTGTACATCCCAAATTGCAGTGTTTAGCACTGTATGGTTAGATTTCAGCCAAATGTAAGAATGAACTAGTAGCTTATGCCTTCCCAACTCATAAAAGAAACAGAATCTTCCAAATAACAAGCAAAATATGTGGCAGGGCATGAGCTTTCATGAGTCACTGCTCATTTCTTCAGAGGAAATTATCCACCAATCAGCTAGAGGGCCCTTTGGGTCTTGCAGGAGGGGAGGGAGGGAGTGGGGCGGCCGTGTGCCTTTCCTGAATTCCAGGCAGCACTTTCACCGCTTGGAGTTTGGGGAGGACAATTTTTTTTTTAAATTGAGTATATCTTTAACAGAACTATTTCATACAATGCTGTCTTGCTTGACTTTGGTGGTGATTTTGACTCCACTGGACTCAGTCCATACTGGGTGAATTGCAGGAGGCTTGCTGGAGGCTAGAGTCATCTCTGCATATACCTAAGGCAAAATAAAAGGTGAACTGAGAAGTGTCTCAAGTGAAACATGCTTAAGAAAATCAAGTGAACTTACAGCGGCAAAAAAAAAAAAAAAGAGTAGAGAGATTTAATGCCCTGTGGTTGGCTGCCCAGAGGAACTTGTTGGCCACTGTGTGAGACAGGATGCTGGACTGGATGGACTATTGGTCTAGTCTTGCAGGACTCTTGTTATGTTATTTCTAAGCTGCCTCCAACATTTTGTGCAGATTGGTTCTCACATCTGTGCTGCAGACTCTACCCATTTTCTGTGCCCACCCATGGGAGAAAATACAGTAGCATGGATGCTTTCTGGAGTTCCTAGGACTTTGAGACTGATAGGAGAGTCAGATTTGAATCACCACTCTGCCATGAAAACTTGCTGGGTAACTATAGGGCAGTTATGTTCTCTTAGCTAGAGATGCCAGCTAGCTGCCAGCTCTAATGGGAGATTGGGAGGACAGGGTCATGGAGCAGCTGGTAGGTACTCTCCCCCCCCAATCCCTGGGCATGTGGAAGGGAGGCAGGCGAAGGTCTGTGGCCTCGGGTCCCACAAGGGAAGTGGCCCTTTTGGCCTCAGAGTTCAGGCCAGCATGTGGCTCTATGCTGTTGCCCCCCAGCAGGCAACGTCACCACCCCCCAGCAGGCAATGGGGAAAGGCTGGCTAATGACCTTGGACAATTGTCCAGGCTGTAGAAAAGGCTGAGACAGGTAGTGTTGTGGGAGTCTAAGCGGAAGCGGACTGTCCGTGTTCTCTCCTGAGGGGAATGTGTCTTGTGAGGAGATTTTTGGCGCGTGCCGGTTCTGTGGGTGGGTCTCAGCCAGTGGTTAGGGAGACCCTGTGAATGACAGATCAGGGAGCCAACTCATTTTGGAGCATGTGGAATGTTCAGGAGAGTCCATGGTAAAACAGGATTTTATATAAGGAGGATACTACCCCGAATTTTGTTGTGAAAAATATTGCACAAGTGGAAATGTGAGTGGCGATATGTTAAGTTTGACTTGGCACAAGTGGCTACTGGGGTCTTTTTATTGCATTTCTGCTTATGCAAGAGCTCTAGCACAAGTGGAAATTTTGTCCTGCATCCAACCCGCAGCTTGGAATAGTAGAACACACTGAAGATCTGCTATCATTTATCCACATTTGCCCTGCCTGAAAGTTGCAGTAACATTGATCTTGGCTGCGGCCACACAGCCCTTTAATGCAGGAAGAACTGTTGTTTCCTCCCACATTTAAAGGGACCATCTACAATAGCCGGGACAAATCACGCCGAAGCAGGCTCAATGGCGGGTTCCTCCCACATTTTCCGACCCCGGGAAAATCAAGTGTTTTCCCGGTGGTTGTGTGAGGAACTCGCCATTGAGCCTACCTGGACAGCCCTCTCTCGCAAGGATTGCGAGAGAGGGCTGTCCAGATTGTGTCCCTCCATTTTTCCCCCTTTTGCACTTGGGTACTCAAGCGCCCAAGTGCAAAAGGGGGACCCCCCCCCAAACTTACCAGGTGGCCAGCGGGGCTCGGGGAAGGGTGCCTCCCCCGGTCGCTGCCACTGCCAGCTGCTGCCAGCTGCCTCCTCCTCCTCCGCTGCTGCCAGCCACTGCCTCCTCCTCCACCATCACATGACTCTTCTGTCACCGCCCACCACCATCCTCCTCTTCCACCTCTGCTGCCTGCCTCTTCTGCTGCCACCTCCTCCTCTGCCTCCTCCGCCGCCCACCACCACCCGCCAACGACAACCCCGCCACTCACTGCCACTGGGGTTGGGATGTGTATACATCCCAACCCAAAATAAAAAATGCAGCCCCTTTAAATCCGGGAGTGCTCCCATATTTAAAGGGCTATGTGACCACGGCCCTTATCTCAGCTGACTGAGGCTGAAGTACAAACATCTGGTGTTGAGAATACCCAACACAACATCTGCTCTCCTAAACAAACTGACCCTAAATTTTCAAAAGTCACAAATTATCATTTTTGGGAAGCTGTAGAAACCAGCTGAGTGAACGATAAGAGGGGATTAGATTGAGCAGGTTAAAAGTTTTAGATATCTAGGAATGTTCTTCCACTCTAACTCTAGTTGGGCTGCGCATAAAAGGGAAGTGATGAAATCTGTGAATAATGACATACTTGCAATTACCCATTTCTATTATTCTAAGGGTAATCAATATGTCCCAACAGCCCTAAGAGTCTTTAATCATAAAATTTGCCCTATAATTGCTTTATGGGATCCCAATTTGGATATACGCTATTAATAAGGCAGTAGAAAAAAATTCAATCTAACTTTCTCCGGAAGATCTTAGGCCTCCCTGCATGTGTTTCCTATGCAGCTATTTGTTTGGAAACCAATCAAAGACTCCCTGAGACCAAAGTGTGGTTCATAATATTCAAGTTTTGGTTAAATTTACACTACAAAACCAGTGCTAATCCTAACTGTCTCGTTTCCCAAGTTTTGACTGAGTTCAAGTCTTCCTCATGGTTATCATATATAGAAGAGAAGATTGCTGTAATTGGGATCAGTTTATGATGTTCGGTTGTTTCTGTCAGAAAAAAATCAGCCTTTGTTTTAATCAAAAAAAGACACTTGGATATTGAGCTACAAGTAGTTGTGCCCATGGTAGATGTTCTCCCCTGAGGTTAGGGATTTCTCCTATTGGTTCGCTAACAACATATTTCTCTTGCCTCATTCATCCGTTTATTCGCAGAGCTTATATGCTAGCCCGTTTTAATGTTTTACCTTCTGTAGGACTTTACGGGAGGTTTCAAAAGATTCCATATGTGCAAAGGCTATGTAACTGTGGCAGGAATGAAGTAGAAAGTATTGAACGTGTCTTTCTGCACTGTACCTACTATTCTGACATTTGTACTATGTATTTAGATCGGTTATTATTGGATCTAATAGGCCAGTCTGATGAACATAAGACCCTCTATTTTCTTTCCACCCAAAGTGCTGTAATTATTGAAACAGTGGCAAATTTTCTGTACTTGTCTTCTAAAAGGAGACATATGTATTAGGATTTTATTTTCCTTCTGTTTGTTTTTCTTTCATCTGATATGCCAATAAAGTTTGTTATTGTTGTTGTTGTTGTAACATCTGCTCTCTTGCTTGAATACTTTTCACCCAATCAGGATTCAAGTAATCTCTCTTTGAAGTAGTGTTGCCATATCCCCCCCATGGCCACTGATGGGAAGTGGGGGGGGGTAGGGTTGATAGCCCCAGGTTGGGAAACTCCTGGAGATTTGGGGGTGGAGCCTGGGAAGGAGAGGGACCTCAGTTGGGTACAATGCCATAAAGTCCACCCTCCAAAGCATCCATTTTCTCCTGGGAAAATGTTCTCTCTTGTCTGGAGAGGAGCTGTAATTCTGGGGAATCCCCAGGTCCCACCTGGAGGCTGGCCTCCCTACTTTGACATGAAAGTCAATTCCAAACAAACAAAATCAGATTTTTATTTACCTTTCCTGGTACTGTTTAGATTATGAGATATGAAAAAATGCTGCAACAAACTGGTCTGATGTCTGTACTAACCCGTATTAACGTCAACTGCAGTTCAGTATTAGAGAAATCAGATTTGCTGGCGGAGCAGAGTGTAGCTATGCTTCCAAATGTGTAAATGGGTTAATCAGCTCTAAAACATTCCTTTGCCAGCTGCTGTTTTAAACATTAATGAGACAGTCAGTTTCTTTAGTCTGGGAGGTACCGAGCAGTTAATGCTGCTGACCTAAGAAATTGGGTTGCTATTTTTAGGAGACAAAAAGCTGAGCAAACTGAGGATTTGTATATTATTCCAAATCCATGGGTTTAAAAAAAATGTATATAGCTTTCTTTTTTTCTTGCTTTATATCACTGTTAGACAGAAATGGATTTGCAAGCCAAAATGGCACAATTCTGGCTCCGGGAATTATAAGAAGTGTATGTGTATATATACATATTCTCCTAACAAAGGGTTGGGCAAAGTCTCTGTACTGCTTTTTGGCCCAGTTCTGAAAGTTCTTATGAAGTTTAAAGTCCTCATCAATACTTTCATTTGCAGCTCCTCACACCATTCATGCCTCCTACTTCACTACATGTCCACAACAGCCTTCTGGTATTCGGGAGAGGAAGGATGATGTGATGGATTGTATCAGGATACCTAAGGCTAACCATATGTTTTGCTTGTGTTCTGTCTGGGTCCAGCATTGGTCTTGATGATCAGATGTGTGCTGAGAGTTCTGTGTTCAGAACTTGGTTCCCAGGTGCATGAGGGCTTGATTTGGATCAGGATCACGGCATGCAGTTACAAAATAGGAGTTCTGCCAACTCAGCCTAGCTCGAAAAATGGTCTCTTACCTTGATATGGCTCACCTGGATCCATGCCATGGTGACACTGAGACTAGACTACAGTAGTGCACTGTATATTTGCCTCCCCTTAGAATCAACCCAGAAACTCCAGTTGGTGCAGAATGTTGCAGCTTAGCTATTATTGGGAGCATAAGGGGCCATGCATATTATTCCCTTTCTACAGTGACTCCACTGGCTGCCCATTAGTTACCAGGCTAAATTTAAGGTATTTGCTATCACATACAAAGCCCTTCATGGCCTTGCACCTTCATATATGCAAGACTGTCTCTCCCTCTATGCTCTGCACTGACGGCTTCACTCATTCGAACAGGGCCTTCTGCAGGTACCAACCAAATCAATAACTGCCCATACACATGCCTTCTCTGTTGTGGACCCCATCTTGTGGAATGGCCTGCCTGAGGAAGTCAGGAAGGCTTCCACTCTCCTGGCTTTCTGCAAACTATGCAACACTGAATTTTTCAAGAGGGCATTTCTATGCTGGCAACAGGATAGCACTGTACAAAATGCTTCAGAAAGTTGTGGTGGGTGGTGGAAAGTGCTGTCAAGTCACAGCTGACTTATGGTGACCCCATAGGGTTTTCAAGGCAACAGACATTCAAAGGAAGTTTGCCATTTACTGCCTCTACATCACAATCCTGGTATTCCTTGGAGGTATCCCATTCAAATATTAGCCAGGGAAAACCCTACTTAGCTTCCAAGATCTGATGAGATCAAGCTACCATGGGCTTTCCAGGTCAAGATTCACAAAGGTATTTGGAGAAATTATTAGGAATGGGGTCTGTACTAGTGTGTATCGTTTATTTGTTTTCTAATGTATATCCCGCCCAACCCCACCAAAGCAGGCTCAGGGCGGCTTACACAGAATAAAATACATATTAGAACCACCAAAGTTGCAGTAAACATTAAGACAATTCATTAAAACAATGCAATATTAACTATTAAAGTGCTTGTGATGTTGCTCTAATGTTATAACAGTGGCATTAGCCCATGGGTGCATTCCATATATTGTTCATTACCAGCTTATTGATCTTGCTCAGATATACTCGGTGTGCACAGGCTATCAATAACTAACCAAAACCCAGGCTCTACAGTTGTTACAGTTGTTACTAGTGATGGTAGTGGCTCCTAAGTAAAAGCCTGGTGGAAGAGCTCCATCTTGCAGGCCCTGAGGAACTGTAAAAGGTTTGTTGTGGGTTGGATCTAGGGCTGCCAAGTCCAACTTGGGAAATATCTGGGGTCTTTGGGGGTGGAGCCAGGAGACTTTGGGGGTGGAGCCAGGAGAAAGGAAGTGACATCATTTTGTGATGTCACATCCTGTGATGTTGCTTCCACATGCTGACACATGAACTCATGAAGTTTCCTAATACTGAATCAGGCCATTGGTCCATCAAGGTCAGTATTGACTACTCAGACTGGTAGTGGCTCTCCAGGGTCTCAGGCTGAGATCTTTAATGTCACCTATTACCTGATCCTTTTTTAGCTGAAGAGGCTGATACCTCCTGCATGTCAAGCAGATGCTCTATCACTGAGCAACGGCCCTACTGAATCCTTCCTCATCTCGGCAGAATATGAAGCCCTAAGTGCTACACAAGTGCTAAATATGATTTTCATATCATAAGAACAGGAGAGAAGCCACAGTGGATCGGCCCATCCAGTACAGCCCATCCAGTACAACACTCTGTGTCACACAGTGGCCAAAAATACCAGGTGCCCTCAGGAGGTCCAGCAGCGGGGCCAGAACTCCAGAAGCCCTCCCACTGTTGCCCCCCAAGCACCAAGAATGCAGAGCCTCACTGCCCCAGACAAAGGGTTCCATTTAGACCTTGTGGCTAATAATAGCCACTGACAGACCTCTGCTGGATGGGGACAGAGAGAGAGAGACAGACAGACAGACAGAAAAAAGAAAGAAAGAGGGAGAGAGAGAGAAGGGGAAAAAACTGGCAGAGGCACTTACTTCCATTTAGACCTTGTGGCTATAATAGCCACTGATAGACCTCTGCTGGATGGGGACAGAGAGAGAGACAGACAGACAGACAGACAGAAAAAAGAAAGGGAGAGAGAATGAAAAGAGCTGGAAGAGACACTCACCTTGCCAGCCACATGCAAAAGCAGCTCCTTCAGTCCCTCCTTAATCTCTGGGCGGGGCTCTCTTGCTGTGGAAGAAGCTCTCTTGCTGACTTCTTAAAGGGGAAATGTCTGGCGAGGCTTTTTACTGCAGGGCAGGCTCTCTGCAGACATTTCCCTTTTAAGGCAGCCATTTAGTCCCCCCGGTGGCCATCTTTGGAAAAGCGGGAGGTAAGCTCTAAAAATCGGTGTTTCCCCCGCCCAAGCGGGGGACTTGGCAGGCCTAGTTGGATCCTATTGTTGGAGAAGCGACAGCCTGCTGAGAGTCTAATTACTGTAAATGCTGCTGATAGAGTAGTTTAGTCCACTTGTACCCTAAGGGGAGCTGTGGAGCATTCTGTAGTGTTTAGGGTTTATTGAAAGTTTTTCTTGTGTAGCTCAGCCTACCTCATGTTTCCCCCCCCCCTTTCTCTCTGCTATATAGTAGTATGTGTTAGTGCTCGTGCCCTGCAGACCTTTCTATTGTATTAATGGCTTGTTAGTCAATTATTGTTTTCTTTGCAAAAATCCTGTAGCAGTAAATTCCCTGAAAATAAACTACAAAGTGTGGATTGGATTGGCTGAGAGAACTGCTCCTGAGAGAACAGCGCTGAGAGAGCTTGTTTTTTTTTAAAAAAAAGATTTTTTTTAATTATTATTATTATTCCTTTATCAACTTCATACATATAACTTTCCCTTATTTATTTTCCCTTTTTTCCCCCTCCCTCCCCTTACCACCCTCCCCTCCCTCAGTCCTCCCTCCCTTGATCTTCTTCCTTCATTGGTTCAGCCACGGGCACAGAGTCCAAAGTTTCCATTGAAAGTCCTTCTTGGCTTCATCCTCCTTGATCCAATTAAAGTAAGGCGACCACTTTTCTTTTATCCGTCTCTTCTTTTCCTCCCAAGTATTCTCCTCTATCGTCAGGGCCGCAATATCTGATTGAATATATTCAAAAAGATAGTTATTCCAATTTTCCATAGTCCACTTATTTTTATCTTCCCATCCTAGTACAATGACCGCTTTTCCCGCTAATATCATTGCCTTAAGTACTTCCTGGTATTTGCTTTCTATTTTCTCCATTTTCAAGACACCTAATGTCATTAGATTAATATCTATTGGTATTGATATTCCTATCTTCCTTGAAAACCTCATTGGTATTGATATTCCTATTGATATTGATATTCCTATCTTATCCTTTATCCTTTCCAATATTTTCTTCCAAAACTCCTGAACTTTAGTACATTCCCACCACATATGCGAATACCAGCCTTTTCCGTGATTACAATGCCAACAATTCAAGCTCATCCCAGGTATCATGTTGGCTAAATGAGCCGGAGTCCGATACCATTTGGTAAAGCACTTCAACGCTGAGAGAGCTTGTGACTGACTCGAGGTCACTCCAGCAGCTGCACGTGGAGGAATGGGGAATCAAACCCAGTTCTCCCAGATTAGAGTCCATGCCCTTAACCACTACACTGGCCATCTATTGTGTGCCATCAGGTCGTAACCAACTCATGGCAATCCAAGGACTATGGGGTTTTCAAGGAAAAAGATGAACACTGGTGGGTTCTCATCGCCTTCCTCTGTGTAGTGATCCTAGACTTCCTTGGTGGTCTCCCATCCAAGTACCAACCAGGGCCCACCCTGCTTAGCAGCCAAGATCTGACAAGATGAGGCTAGCTTGGGCCATCCAAATCAAGACTCACCTCAGTTAGACTGGGGCATCAAAGTGTTGATCGTTAACGCTTCTAATTCCATCTCACTTCTTTCAAATCCATTTCAGATTGCCTATTTTGTGAAGATTTTTGGGGTAATTTTTTACAATTTGCTGTTTACTTTTCACAAATTGCACGGGTCTTGTATAACGGCAACACATATTACTGCTTTTATCTGCTTTATTTAATCCTCTCCCTGAAGGGGGAAAAAAAATCATAGTTTGACATCATAATATGTTTGGGGAAAAAGAAGCCTCACTGAGAAGAAAAAAGAACAACAGTGGTTTTTTTCTTTAATGCAAGCTCTTACTCATCCAGCTTAAATAGGATCACACTTTGCCAGTAGCTGCAAATGAAATGAATAATATCTTGGCGCTAATAGCTATGTCGGATTTTCACTCTTGATATGTTAACCAGCTTTCCTCTGCATGTACTAAAAGTATACGTTCAGCTTTCTGATGAAAAGCAACAATGCTGAGAAAGCTCTAGTGGAGTTCCATTGGTGAAGGACGGAGAATTGTTCTATCGTTTCTTTTCAAAATGATATTGAATAGTGACTAGCAAAAAGTCTATTGACAGTTGTCAGGAAGAAGAGTAGGTTTTTATACCCCTTTTTTCCCTACCCAAAGGAATCTCAAAGCGGCTTACAACTGCCTTTCCCTTCCTCTCCCCACAACAAGACACCTTGTGAGGTGGGTGGGGCTGAGAGAGTTTTGAGAGAACTGTGATGGGCTCAAGGTCACCTGGCAGGCTTCATGTGGAGGAGTAGTGGGGAATCAAACCCAGTTCTTCATATTAGAGTCCACCGCTCTTAACCACTACACCATGCAGGCTCTCGGGTAGGAGAGGAAGGTGAGGTTTAGTCCTTTCCTCCTCCCATACTGTCTACCCTTGCTACCCAGTCTTCTGTCCATCATAAAAAGACAATGAGTGTGTTTGTATCTTGAGGGCCCTCATTGGGTGGAAAGGCAGTGTACAGACATTTCAAATGAAATAAATAGAAGTGATTGCCACAAGCAGAGGCAAGGGAGAGGACCAGGCAGCGGTAATTTAAGGGTGGGACTCAAGAATTCACCAAAATTTTACGAGTAGGTTCAGTGTTGTTCCCTCCAGCTTGGGCTGCCAGATAGTATGAGATGGACTGAGTGTTTTAGTCTGCCTCTGTTTCCTCCTAGCATGGGTTACCTGTGAATCCACCAGGTATTGTAGCAAGAGGTCTATCCCCTTTTCCTTTTATTTCCTACAGCCCTTCACTTTCTTATTTGTTCTCTGTAGATACAATAGTTTTGGTGTGAAATAATTAAATAGTTAAATATTAATTAAATATGTTGTTGCCCGCCCAACCCCGGAATGAGACACAAGGCATGCCATGGATTAAACTGGAACTTTACTTACACATAGCTGATCTGCACTGCCATGTTAACAGAGGACAGGGTCGTACTGTGCTTGCCATGCAAGCTTCCTGACAGGGCAACACCACCCAGACTCAGAGCCAGGTCCAGAAACATTCAGGACCTTTCTCATCATTGCCCATATGTGAATGTGTGGAGGGGATGGAGCGGTACAGTCCCGCTCATGACTGCTAAGCCTTATGGCTCAGCAAATGTCCCCCCAACCCCAAAGAGGTCCCCTGCTGAGGCACCCAGACTGCCAAGCCAATAGGCACCCAGCTTGAGGACCTCCCCTTATCGCTGATATCTCAGGGTGCTTGCCAACCCTAAACCACCTCAACCCAACACAGAGGGGTGTGGCCTTGGCTGAACACCCCTCCTGCCAACTGTATGCCAGTAGCTGCAACAACCCAACCTGCAGATCAACCAAGAAAATATCAGTCCCCACAGCATTCAAGTGAACACCATCAGGTCTGAAAAGAAGGCAGCAACATGAACTGGGTCCCCGGGTGTGGAATCACCCTTCCACCCCAGGTGACCATGGATCTCCCTATGAAGTTGTTTAGCAAGCACTGTGCCTTGTCCACCCATGACAGATGGTAGGCCACCCTCCACACACACCTAGGTAACATATTGAACCCCCAGCAGTAGGCCGCTGCTGCATCCTGGATCCTCTGGGGCTATGCCATGCCCTGTACAAGGTCTGCTGAAGCTATGTGGGAGGAGGGGGTGAGCGGGAAGAGCTGACCTCTGGCTGCAGGCCACCACCATGCCCAAAAACTGAAAAGGAAGGTTGGGAGGGTCAGGACCACTGCCTGGAAAAGCCCCACTGGCTCCACAGGCCCTGTGGCCTGCCAGAATCCCCTAAATCCCCCTCTGGCTGATGTCCACAAACCTCACCCGCAAATGCAGGCTAGATGTTTGAAGAAAAGCTGTGGCTGCTGAGCTGTATTGCACGCTAAGGCTGCGCTGCAGGAGGAGGCCCACAGGAGACTCCGTTCATCTGTCAAACCCATTCTCCCAGCAGGTCTGAAGCAGGCCACGTGGCTTCGCAGATGCCAAGCCACACAGCTCCGTCCACTTGCTCAGCTCGCACCGTCGGGACTGCTAAGTGGAGGCTGCTGCCACCAGACCTGACCGGCAAGCCCACCTCCAATTGGCCAGCTTTTGTGCGTCTGGCCCTAATTGGCTCTCCCACCTATCATGCTCATTCCAAGAAAGTGGGTGGTGGTGGTGGTTGAGCAACTTCTAGTGCCCACTCTACTAAGCAGGCACTGGTCATTTTCTGACATAAACTTCCACAGGGATTTATTCAGGAATATGACCATTAAGTGGTTTCTTATCTGTTCTTCCCATGTCAACCAAATTATCACTCAAATACAAGTTTGACTTCTCCTCTTCCCAGATTTGTCCTAGGGTTGGCAGCCATCTGTAGGAGCTTTTGGTGGTGGTGGTGGGGGGGCTAGCGTGAAGGCAGCACTCTAAAACAATAGAGAGTTGGGAAATTCCTAGAGTGTTGCTGCAATGCTGTGATGTCCGTTCTGGGTACATAACCAGATGTGATGTAGCAGCTTAGCTGCCCCCCCCCCCCATTTTGCTACCACTGTTCCACCAAGCAGCTGTGGGATCCCTAATCTGAACTCACCCCTTTCCCCAAGCATGGCCCAACCCCTCCCTTGTGGAAATTAAAAGTCTACACCTCTGTCTTTGTTGACGGCTGACCACTCTCAACAAATATTCCTTTTCCCCTTCCCCACAACATAACCTGACCCATATGAAAAAATTCGTGACCCATCCGACACTGGAAAGAAGAAGTTGAAATTTACAGCTAGGGCTTATCAGAAATTATGGCCTATTTCAGACAACAAAATCACCCTGAAGAGTCTATAGGATTGTTGGTGGGCTTGCAACATGATCAGCTGCATGATGATGCCATGTGCATGAACTAAAGTTGCCAACTCTGGGATTGGAAATTCCTGGGGTTTGGGGTGAGGCTTGGGGAGGACACTGTTTGAGGATGGTGGGGTTGGGGGAAGGGAGCGGAAGAACCTTAAAGGGTAATAATGTCATGGAGTCCACCCTCCAAAGCTGCCATTTCCTCTAGGGGAACTGACCTCTGTTGTCTGGAGATCAGTCATAATTCCGGGAGATCCCCAGGTGCCACCTGGAGGTTGGCAACCCTAGACTGGCCCTGTCCCAATCTCTACTTCTGCATGACTTTTGTGGCTACCAGATTTACCCACACTGCCCTGCTGCCTCTATACATGGCAGCTCTGGAAAAGACAATGAAGGCATCAGAGAAAAGCAGGAGAGGGGTGGGAAGCAAAAAAAAAAGGGCAAAGCACATTCTAGATGCCTTCCCAAACAGAAACAACTTTCTTCAAGTAGGAATAAATCTGTTTTCACATCAACGCTTCATTTCCCAAATTGTATTTACTCAGATACAAGTAGCACCAATCTTGAGAAGATGTACGTTCACGTAAACATGTTTAGCAGTGAATCTTTAATTAAAATTCCAATTTGAGGTTCTATCGTCTAAAATTAAATCGTACATTACTAAAAACCTAATCTAAACAGTAGAAAATAATAAGAGTCCAGTAGCATCTTAAAGACTAACAAAATTTGTGATAGGGTATGAGCTTTCCCTAAGGGCCATGGTGGCTCAGAGGTTAAGATGCTGAGCTGCTGACCAGAAGGTCAGGAGCTCGGCAGTTCGAGATCCTAGTGCCGCATGACAGAGCGAGCTCCTGTCTCTGACCCCAGCTCCTGCCAACCTAGCAGTTCGAAAGCAAGAAATTGCAAGTAGACAAATAGGTGGTGGGTGGGAAGGTAACAGAGTTCTGTGCACCTCGGTGTCAAGTCATGCTGGCCACATGACCACGGAGATGTCTTCGGACAGCACTGGCTCTTTGGCTTGGAAACGGAGATGAGCGCTGCCCCCGAGAGTTGGATTCGACTAGCTTTTGAGCAAGAAGAAGAAGAAGAAGAAAAAGAAGAAGAGAGTGGATTTATACCCCGCCCTTCACTCACTTGGAATCTCAGAGCGGCTTACAAACTCCTTTCCCTTCCCCTCCCCACAACAGACACCCTGTGAGGTAGGTGGGGCTGAGAGAGCTTTTTCCCAAGCTGTCCTTGAGGGAACAGCTGGTACAGAGCTATGGCTTGCCCAAGGTCATCCAGCCAGGTGCAAGTGGAGGAGTGGGGAATCAAACCCAGTTCTCCCAGATTAGAGTCCGCTCACTTAACCACTACACCAAACTGGCAAGGGAAATCTCTGCCTTTACCTTTATGAGCTTTCCCTAACACAAATTTTGTTAGTCTTTAAAGTGCTACTGGACTATTATTCTTTTCTGCTCTTACAGACAGACAAACATGGCTACCCATCTTGATCTATCTTTTGATAAACTGTGATAGAAAGTCTTTTGGAGGAGTTGGTCTTGTGCAGATGGGAAAGTTTGCCTTGAACTGCTGCATGTCAGAAGTTCAAGTCCTGACTTGGAGGGTCCCGACTAGCCTAATCTTGTCAGATTCTTGGAAGCTAATAAGGGTTGGCCCTGGTTAGTGCTGGGTGGGAGATCACCATGGAAGTCCAGCGTCATGACGTGGAGGCAGGCAATGGCAAACCACCTCTGTTCACCCCTTGCCTTGAAAACTCTACAGGTTGCCAGAAGTCAGCTGTGACAGGATGGCACCTCCTACCACCAGAATTTCAATATGCTGTTCCTCAGCATGGAGAAGGAATGCATGGCCTGTTGAATTTCTGTGTGTAAGGTGGAAGTTAAAGGTGCAGAAAAAGGAGGCAACCCCAGCTCCTTTCAAATGTAAAACAACAGTAATATCTTCAGTAATATACCAGTGAATCAGCATCTTACGTCCCCAATGTGGTTCCTGGGTTTCGCTTTCCTCTCCCCCAAAGCATCTCTTCCTGAAAATAATGAGCAGGCCATGACTTTTCTCCCTTGACATAGGAAGTGCTTATTTATTAAATGATTTTGCAATATGGGATTTTATGTAAACCACTTTGGGTCTTTTCTGCATAGGTATATTACAATCATTCCATCTCTATGGCACAGGGAAGTACCAGACTAAGGGCTATGAAGAGTATAGCTGATTCAAAGGGAAAAAAAACTTGACCAAGCATTGCATTTCAGAAGAAATCCATATTTCTCAGTTGTTCCTTTATCTAGAGCTAGGTTGCAGATGGCCCAGGCCAGCTCGATCTTGTCAGATCTTGGAAGCTAAGCAGGGTCGGCCATGGTCAGTATTTGGATGGGAGACCATGATGCAGATACAGGCAATGGCAAACCACCCCTGAATGTCCTTTGCCTTGGGAACTCTAAGGGATCGCCTTAAGCCAGCTGTGGCTTGATGGTACTTTCCACCACCACAGGCTGTGGTGGACAGGATGAGTTCTATCTGAATGGAACAGAGGTCCATCAGTGACTATTAGCCACAATGTATAGATGGAACACTATGTCTGGGGCAGTGATGCTGTGTATTCTTGGTGCTTTGGGGGGGGGGCAACAGTGGGAGGGCTTCTGGAGTTCTAGCCCTGCTGCTGGACCTCCTGATGGCACTTGGGTTTTGGCCATGTGTGACATAGAGTATTGGAGGGAATGGGCTGTTGGCCTGAACCAAAATGATTTATCTTATGTTCTTATGTTCTAATCCATCATGGCAAGATCTTGTCTATCTTCTAGCTACATTTTTATTATGCCCCTTCTCCAAGGAGCTCAGGGCAGCTTACATGGGTCTTCCCACCACATTATATCCTCATGACAACCCTGTTGGGTAGGTGGTTATTATTATTTATTATTATTCATTAGGCTTATATATCGCCCTCCCCATGAGCGGGCTCAGGGCGGCGAACAACAAGGTTTCATAAATACAATCTCATAGATACATATAAATACATAGTATCATAAAACTATTAAATAATCTAAAATACAGTTTGATTGTTACCCAAAATTCATAAGGTGCCCTAATGCAGTTCTCATCCCCAATTTGCTTTTAGTTAACAGTGTGTATGTGGGGGGAGGGGGGTTAGAGGTAATTGGTAGGCCAATGGTCATTGGAAACTATTACCATGATGTTAAAAGCCATTGATGTTAAAGACTGTTGCTGTCCTCAACCATATGCTTTCAGCAGGCAGGCAGAGAGTTCCACTAAGTTGGAGCCAGGGCTGAAAAAGCCCTGGCTCTGGTTGAGGACAGCCAGATGCTTTTTGGGCCAGGGACTTCCAATAGATGTTTCTCAGTTGAGTGTAATGCTCACCAGGGGACACACTAGGAGAGGCAGTCTCATAGGTAGAAGAAGAAGAAGAGATTTGATTTATACCCCACCCTTCACTACCCAAAGGAGTCTCAAAGCAGTTTACAATCCCTTTCCCTTCCCCTCCCCAAAAAAGACACCCTGTGAGGTAGGTGGGGCTGAGAGAGCTCTCCCGAGAACTGCCCTTGAGAGAACAGCTCTGAGAGAACTGTGGCTTGCTCAAGGTGACGCCAGCAGCTGCATGTGGAGGAGTGAGGAATCAAACCGGGTTCTCCCAGATTAGAATCCGCGCTACACCAAACCAACACACCAAACTGGCTGTCACTGGTCTTTGATCATTTAGGGCCTTAAAGGTTAAAACTAAAACCTTGAATCTGACCCAGTACTCAACTTGGAGCCAGAGCAGCTGACATAGCACAGGTTGCATGTGTGCTGTTACCAGTGTCCCCATGAGGACTTGCACCACTGCATTCTGGACAAACTGCAATTTCTGGGTCAGCCTCAAGGGTAGCCCTGCACAGAGTGAATTACAATAACCAGTTCCAGAGGTGACCATTGCACGGATTACTGTGGCTAGATTGGGGCAAGACAGGTAGGAGGCCAGTTGCTTAAAAAGGTTGAGAGACACAGTTACTGTCCCAAGGCCATCCAGCAAAAATCACAGCAGTGCCAAAAATTGGAACCCACATCTTCCAGATGTAGTTGAAAACTTTAACCACTATATCTGCAGCAATCCTGAGCCAGTAAACCAAAGAATTACCTTCACATTATCATCCTCGATTCTTAACTTCAAATGTGCATCCATCTAATTCTAGAATTTTACTCAGTGCTTGTATGGACCTGAAATTAAAACCTGTTTCCAATGCCTTGCAATTGTATTGGGGAGATGTAATTCAGCAACCAATCACACCACACGGACTAAATGCCATCCAATGATTCTTCCTGTGATGAGTAACTTTGCCACAAAAGCACCCCACCCTTAGAATTTTCAGCGGTTAATAGGCGCCTCATTATGCTTACAGCATGCCTGTGATTATTTACTGAGTTAATTAATGATTTATATTCAAAATGCAAGTGAGGCCATATTGGGCAATTGAAGGGTTGAAAGTCTGTACTGAAACACATCTGGTCATAATTAAAATTTAAAGTGGGATTCCGTTTTGCCAAAGATTAATTACAGGCAGCAAAATGAATATCATTGGGCTGATTGACATGTACACCGTGAACAATTCAATCCAGGAAGCACAATTTCTATTCCCTTGTCTTATTTGGAATAAATAAAGGTTCTTATCCCAGACAAGAATTCATGATAGGTATTAAAATCCTCATCAAACAAAAGCCAGAAAAGCTATTCTTATGGAATGGAAGCCTTGCCAATGGAATTAACAAGAAGGAATAAAAAACCCTGGCAAAACCAAGTGTAGACTGACAATAAAGTGGTCAAAAGAGGTGCATATAAGGAGCATATTGTGGAAACCATTAAGACAAACCATAACTTCTTCAACTATATCAGAAACAGGAAACTGGGCAAGGAGGTGGCGGATGAGAAAACAGTAAAATAATTCCTAAAAGTGGATATGGAGATTTCTAGGATTGCCAGTGTTAGGTGGGGAAATACCTGGAGTTATTGAGAGGGGGACGGACCTGGAGAGGGTGGGTTTTGGGTAGGGGAGGGACCTCAGCATGGGACAGTGCGATAGAGTCCACCTACCAAACCAGCCATTTTCTCCAGGGGAGCTGATGTCTGTAGTCTGAAGGTCAGTTGTCATAGCTGATCTCCAGGTGCCACCTGATGGATGGCAACCGTAGAGACTGCAGAGAAATGGAAAAATGCAGGGCAGTTACCCATACCAGTTACTGTATTCAGGAGAAGTGTAGGAATAACTGAGTCAAACAGAGACGATAAAGCAAGGGAAAGCTGTAATATCTACATATGGATCTCTTAAAGGTAAGGAACATTATATGTGCAGAGGGGTCACTTTTAAGTGAAAAGCTAGAGCAGGAGTCTCCAGTGCAGTGTCTGTGAGCACCATGGGGCCCGTGGACAGTTTTTCTGGTGCCTGCCAAGCATTCTTGGAAAGTGGGCAAGGTCAGTTGGCATTGCCCAGCAAGGCTTCTAGACTGACCACTGGAGATTTGATTGGCTGTGCGGGTTTTTTTAAATGTTGCTTTGGCAGCACAAGGATCTTCACTATGTGACTGAAGGTAAGGCTTCTGCAGCAGCCATTCGACGACAGACGTTTCTTGGCTGTACCTACCGCGCTGTGCTAGAATTCCAAAGGTGTCCACAGGCTCAAAAAGCCAGGAGTTCCCTGAGATCCCTAAGCAGTTTTGTAGTGAACAAGCAGCTGGATTTTGTAACAACTGCAGTTTTCAGTTTCCCTTCAAGGTTGGTCCCACCTTATTTCTTTATTAAATTTATATCCTGCCTTTCTCCCATCAAGTCCTATGAGGAAAGGTTGTAGGAGCTGGGTCTGTTTTGCCTGGAGAGGAAACGACTAAGAGGTAAGATGATAACCCTCTTCAAGTACTTGAAGGGCTGTCATATAGAGGATGGTACGGAGTTGTTTTCTGTTGTCCCAGAAGATCGGACCAGACCCAACGGGTTGAAATTAAATCAGAAGAGTTTTCAGCGAAACATTAAGAAGAACTTCCTAACAGAGCGGTTCCTCAGTGGGACAGGCTTCCTCGGGAGGTGGTGGATTCTCCTCCTTTGGAAGTTTTCAAACAAAGGCTAGATGGCCATCTGACAGCAATGCAGATCATGAGAAGGAGGGCAGGAGGGGTTGCATCAGTGCTTAGTTCTTGTGGCCCAGGGTGATTGCCACTTTGGGGTCAGGAAGCATTTTTTCTCCAGGCCAGTTTGGCTGGAAATCCTGGAGGTTTTTTGTCATCTTCTGGGCATGGAACAGCAGTCACTGGGGGTGGGGGAAGGTATTTGTGAATTTCCTACTTTGTGCAGGGGGTTGGACTAGATGACCCTGGAGGCTCCTTCCAACTCTATGATTCTATAGAATTCCAAGCTGCATGCACAGCATTCCCAGAATGTCTCCAATCCATGTGCCAGTCGGTCTCAAACCTAGCTAGCTTGAGTGAGATGGTTGTGTCCTGAGCCTTTTAACTGTATCTCGGCATGTCGGCAGCACAACAGCATAAGTTGTGCAAAGAAACTGGTTTCTAATCAAATGCTGTTGTTTTCAATTAATTCAGAAAAGTGTGCCGGGGGGGGGCTATAAAAAACACGCCAGTCCATTTGTTCAAAAAAGGGGGGGGCAGGTCTTTTACTTCTAAAAATTCATTCTGAAAGGGGGAAAAAAATCAGTTCTGCACTATTCAAAGTAAAAAAAATAATAATAAAAAACAGGGCTGTATAATGTAGTGTGCAGTATCCCCCACCGAATTAAAAAAAGAAGAAAAATGGGAACCAGAAAAAAAAGAAGAAGATATGCAGCACAAGGAAACAGCTGTGGATATACTTCAAGGACTCTTTTTTTTTTTCTTTCAGATTTAGTCTCTTAAATTCTTGTTTACAGCACCTCTTAACAAAAGGTACCAGATGGTGGTAGATGATGTAGGTGCTAATAAGAGCACTTAGGGGACAAGTGCTCCACGGATATCCATTTCCTGCTCACTCTGGAATCACTTTGATTGGAGGTATCTGTCTACCTGAGGGTGAGAAGGCTATGGTCGTGCTAACGTTTTCCTGTTGACAAGATCTTTGTGTAGTCAACCATCTGGCATCCAGATAAATATTAATCTTACACAGCGGATGTACCTCTGGAAATGTGTATAATGGTATCAGGGGACTGCAGAAGTCTAGGTGACACTCTAGGCTCAGTGAATTAAGATATGGCCTGGAGGAAGGCTCTGCACATCCAAACAGGTTACCTCCACCACGCTGCATTTTCGCCCTGTTGAAAACAGTTTTCATTTGTGCAAACTGAGAATCAGTGCAGTGTAGTGTCACCAAGAACAGCTTTTACCGCCATCTTGTTGGAAGGGGGATTTGAATGGAACACTGGGGATCCTTCTCAAGGAAAAACCACAGGAGTTTTGAGAGAAGACAAAAATGGTTCTGTGGGACTAGCGATATTTCTCGAGGGGCTTCCAAGGATTTTGCCTAAAGGGAAAACTGAAGCAAAATGTGGGGATTCTCTTCGAGGAAAACCTTATGAGAAATGTTGAGGAAAGCCAAAATCACTTCAATAAAAAATTAGTGACATTCCTCATTAGGGTTTACCTGTCTTGTACTAAGATCTGCGACCTGATTCAAATCACCTCTCAACTATGGTGCAGTAGCTGTTTTAGGCAAGTCACTGTCTTTTCATTAATCCTCCATCTTAGACTGGGCTATTGAATGGATTACTGGAATAATGAAGGGCTTTGAATACATGCAACTGCTGTGTAAAATGCTTCTGCATTTACAGGATTGTAATAGTCCCTGATACTATTACCTAAGGGCCAGGGGTCTAAACCAAATCCTATGAGGGAAAAAAATGAAAGGAACTGGGCATGTTAAGGCTGGAGAAAAGTGAGGCGGGACACGATCATGCCCTTCAAAAACCTGAAAGATGCGACATGGAAGAAGACAAAGTTGTCCTCTGCTACTCTGGGGGGCAAGATGAGATCTCATGGACTTAAGTTGTCTTCGGTTGAACATTCAGAGAAACATCCCAAACATAAGAGCAGTTCAACCATCAAACTGGAGGGTGGTTGGGCTCTCCCACATGGGAGGTTTTCAAACAGAGGGTTTGATAGCCAACTGTTTGAAATGTTTTCATTTTGGATTCCAGCACTAAGCAAGGGGTTGGAATATATGGCCTAAAAGGCCCCATCCGACCCAGTGATTCTATGAGTTATTGCTTCCTTCAGCCAAACAAGCACAGTTTTTAATCTGTTACTCCAAGACTTGGTGAGACTGGATATTCCTCCACCTCTGCTGAATGTGAAGGTCAGGTTCAAGTAGGTTCCAGCTGGTGGGATACTTGGATACCCAGCAACACTGTTAAATGGAAACAATTTCAGGGTTACTGCTGGCACATCAGATGTGAGTCTCATGGGATATATATTTTTCGAGGCTGACACTGACATTCATGATGCAGAATGCGAACAAAGATGTTTGTGATTTTTAAGTCCTCAAGGCTGTTGGTTTGTACCCCTGAAGATTTGTAATCCACGAAGCAAATAAATTATTTGTTCAGCAACAAGAGCCTCTGATGCTAAAAGTGCTTTGGAGCCTCTTTTGTGTTATTTATATGAATATTGTTAATGAATAATTCAAATGGGTAGTGTGGAGGCATGTGGTTTCAGCCAGTGACTTGCCTTTCCAAACTCATGCAATGAGATATTGACCTTAACCTGGGGTGGAAAAACCAGGTAATCTTTAGCAAGCTCTTTCCCTTTGTAGTGACGTGAATGCTATCATTTCCATGACAGTGGTGATGCATCTAAAAAGCATTGTCAGGTAGATTACCCAGACCTCCCCTTATTTAATCATTTTCACAATAGCATGCCCCTAAAAGGGAGATAAATGGGCATTCAATGCATAGCTCTATGGAATGAACATTTTCTGGTCAATAACTGGCTTTGGGAAGGAGACCATTCCTCATCTCGAACAAACAGGGCTCCATAAATCTTCATCTTGCAAAAAGATAATTGTGAGAGAAGCAGGGAGCTGTTACAATCCACGCTGTCTCTGAAGCCAGATATTCTGGCCCTTCATTTCCCTGCAGAGTCTCCTCCTCCATCTTTAATGCTCATGTTCACCTTTATGAGGTATTGTTGTAGCCTATGATAATGATCAGTAAAATCTGTCTTCCTGGACAGTATATGAATGAACGTAGAGCTTCCTGACTTTTTTTTAAAAAAAGAGAAGAACTAAAAAGGACCCTCAAGCACAATGCTGCTGAATTATTAGAATTTGTTGGCAAATTTAATACTATTGCATTTTTATCCAGAGCTATACTGCCTATTTTTGAGGCTAGATTTTTGGCTAGAAACCAGCAGTGTCAATTAGGAAGATTCCCCCTCCCTCAAACAAACAATACACCATGTTTTATGTAGATATTCATGATTTTCCTTTTTTTTTTTTTGGTAGCAATTATTTTCCCCTGGCTGCTGCTGACTCAATAACAGGTTTTTTCCCCCTCTGGCTGCCTCTTTTTCCTACTTTATGGATTTATTTTTTTTTTAACGTGAGGGGATCCCACCCTATCAGGGATTACAACACTATGGAGCCTCTCCAAGTTATGCAGGGAAAAAAGAAAGAGAGGGCAATGTAAAATAAGCATTTTTGTGAGAGTTTGAAAAAAAACCACCATAAAGGGGAGGTTTTCAGAAACTAACGTGTTCAGAAAGTAATTTTGGCCCAGCTCTGTTTGGATTAGGGGTGTGGGCTCGGTATAAACTGAGCCGAAAAATAACAGATAAATTCCTTTTCGGTATTTATTGAGTATTTTCTCAGCCGATCACCAAGTGGGCTAGTGATTTGGCTATCCAAAAATGGTTAGATAGATGGGGCTGCCAGATAGCCGCAGTTACAGGAGTGAACTCTCAGCCTGGAGAAGGTATTTAAAGGGATTGTGTCCCTTAAATGCCTTTTCCCCTCCATTGGAAACAATGGAGGATGGGGGCATCTTCCTCTAGTCCCATAGAATTGGACCTCCTGGTGTAATCTTTTTGAAACTGGGGTGGGGGTTTTGAGGAGAGGCAGCAATTTGATGCCTCTGCCTCAAAAACAGCCAACAGAGCCCAGATATCCTCAGATCTATTCTTCATTATAGCCTATGGCAGGGGTGGGCAAATGGCGGCCCGGGGGCCACATGCGGTCTGCCACAGAGTTTTTTGCGGCCCACCAAGACAGTTGGCCACTGTCAGCACCTGAGGAGCTGCAGCTTGAACTTACTGACATGCAGTCAGATCACACTGTGAAAGCAATGTTTAATGCTGTGACATTAGTTGACTTTTACAAATCTTTGCTGAAAAGTTTCCATGTATGAAGAAATTTGTTGGGAAAATGTTCTCTATATTTGGGTCTACATATATTTGCGAGCAAAGTTTTTCTTGCATGAAGATCAACAAGAGTAAATATAGACGTTAACAGACATTTGACAGACATTAACTTGCAGGCTGTGATGGGAATCTCAACAAGCAATCTCACTCCTGATTTCAAAAAAAATTGTAGAAAAGTGTAATAGGGTACATTTGTCTCATTAAACTGATTCTAAAATTAAATGTGCTTGCAGCTATAGATGATATGAAATTAGCACAATAAATAAATTGAATAAAACTACCACTATTTTATTTAAGTTATATTTATGGATTTTGATGATACAATTTATACCTTTTCTGAAATGCAAAGTTAACTAATGAATGCAATCATTTTAAAAGGTGTGGCCCTCCGCTACCCTCCGCTTCCACAAAGCAGCCCCCAAGCCAAAACAATTGCCCACCCCTGGCCTATGGGAACCATTGACTATAATGGTCCCCATAGGATTTAATGGAGCCAAAAAAATTCAGCAAACCCAAGTATTTCCCAAATCCCAATACCATACTGATATTGAGATCTGGGAATATTGGGAAATACCAATATTTTCCGGGTTCAATATACCTGAACCCAAAAAATACCCTTTTGGGTGTGTGTGCACATCCCTAGTTTGGATCCAATCAAGACTGGATTTTTGTTTTGTTTTTTTAGTTCAGTTCAGTTTGTTTATTTATGGTCAAAGACCATTGATACCAAAGACTGGTTTGGGTTTTTCGCTATGAATTTACTGAAGAGTCAATAATTGCAGATTGAACCCTGACTGCCCTACATTTGGTAACCCTATAAACTCTGTCCACATCAGAACTGGGACATACCTCCTCTGATTAAATTTTAAATTAGTAATCTGTTAATTGCGTTAAGACTGGCATGACTACAATTGTCTGCTTGTTCTTAACCTCATAGCTACCCTGTGTACTAGTTTGCTTGTCTATCTGTCTGTATGTCTATCCTTTTTCTACTGCTGTACATGCATCTGATCCTTCATGAATGCTTGTGTTACAGCAATAATTTGGTTCCTTACTGCCTTTACATAGGCTGGAAGGAAACCATTTTGAAGGAAAGATTCCCTCAAAAGAGGGGGCTTGCCAGGAAGAGAGTTTGTTTGTTTTTATCTCATCTTTCCTCCAAGGAAGCTCAAAGGAGTATATCAAGGCCCACCTTCCTCATTTCAGCCCTGTAAGAGAGTGCCAGGCCCAAGGCGATGGGAGAATGGGGATTTGAACCCAGGTCTCCTAGATCCCAGTTCAACATTTAACTACTTAATCATACTGCAGATATAAACCTCAGTCACAGAGCTAGAAAGACATGCTCCTGATTGCTGCAATTGGTTCAAGAATGAGGAAGCAGATTATTTTGCTTTCCTCACTTTGCCTTCCTTTGCTTCCTTGAGCTTGTTTAATGTGTTTGGCTGTTCTTTTGTTAACGTTTGCTGTTAGCTATGGGGTGCAGTCATGTTGCTTGTCAAAGTGTCTGTTCAAAAAGAGGGCAGGATGAGAAAACAGAAGGGTGGTTGTGTTTAAATTCAGCAGTTGAAAAAAATCAGGACCAGAATGGCTCCCCCTGAAGTTAATTCAACACAGTCAATAACGCCTCTCGAAAGCTTTCGTTAGAGCTGATATTTCTCTGTTGAGCTTAGAGGTTAATGCACAGCCATCCACTGTGAGGCTATAGCTCAATGGTAGGACATCTGATTGGTACCCGTAGTCATAGGGATTTGAATTCTATACCTTTTTTGGATACCGTTGTCTTTAGAGACCATAATATTCAGCTTGCCGTGCATTTATATACTAAATCTACTGATAGGAATTCTCTGCTTCACTATCAATCATTCCATCTGCATCATCTTAGAACTAATTTACACTTCGGACAATTCTTAAGATTGAAAAGGAATTGTACCAAGGATAGAGATTTCTTCAAAGAATCAAAGAAAATGAGCAATCTATTAATGAATCATGGATCTCCATCAGATGTTATTGTAAATGCTAAAAATACAGCACAGCTGGTGAGTGGAGATTCTCTGTTTAAAGGGGGGGAAAAACTGTAAAGACAGTAGGAACATTAGATGTGCATTTGATTATACACATATGGCTAATGCCATAAAGAAAGTTATATATGAACATTGGCAACTTATTGCTGATTTACCAGGATGTCACAATAGACCTCAAATAGGGCTAGGTGCTCAAAAAATATTAGAGATACGATTGTGCATTCAGACATTTTTAGGGAACCTCCATATGGTTCTTCAATATACAGCCATTTTAGATGTGGAGGATGTTTGGCATGTTCAGTAGCATTAGAACTTAAAGAATTTCATCACCCTCCGGGTCTGTGCACAATTAAATTAAATCATTTCTCTAATTGTAATACTACATAGGTCATTTATGTAATAACCTGCCCATTTAGCAGCATAAAATCAGTGAAGACCCGCATCTTTGAACATAAGTCTAGGATTAAAAACCATGTTACAGAGGTGACTCTTGTGAGTTTTTTTTAATGTTTACAAAAATAATTCTGCTGAAGATTTAATGGGTTTTTTTTTGTTTAAATTTGATGCACATCTTTACAATCACAACGATGACCAGAAAATGTTATTAAGACATGAAGCAAAGTGAATATTTAAAATGCAAACACACACTGGACAAGGTTTAAACCAATGTCTAGGTTTATTTTGTTTTGTTTAATGTTGATTTATGGATGTATGCCCAGCGTTAATGACTTGTAGCTCTTTAAATAATGGTCGCAAACACACAGCTGCAAACAATTCAGATAGGTGGCTACTAATTAGTACTATTTGGAGCTGATGTAGAGAGCTTCTACTGTCCCAAGTGAGTTTGAAGCAGGTTGGCTCATTGTCTGATTTAAGATTGGAACTATTTCTTTTAATCCATTTGGGGTAAGTTAATATACCATTAGTTTCAAAATCTTTATACATTGTTTGCAATTGATGCATTTTATTTTTTGCTATACAATTTTTCATATATATTATAATGTAGCTCCTGATCCAAGTTTTTTTTGTTACTACAATGGCCGAGGACAGACTGGCAATCTGGAGTGGGATGAATCCGGAGGCAAAAGCTGTGAGGGAAAAATTCCCCGGGGCTGGCCGTTCACACTGGCCAGTGTATTGTGCAAGGATGCTGTTACAGAGCATTCAGACTGCTGCGGAGCGGCCCCGGGTGGGCCGGCCTCCACAGCTTGTGGCAGGGCTGTTTCGGCAATGTGCGCATGTGCACATGTGCGCAAATTGCCGAAACAGCACGTTCACACAGCTGCCTCTGCTTGAATCCCACCTTCTTCTGGTTCACACTGCCTGAAAACGGGAGGCATGCGGAAGACAGCCCCTGGACACCGGTTTCTCCTGGTGTCCTTCTACAGTGAGAGGAAACTGGCTTCAAAGCGCATAAGTGCAGAAGGGAACCGAGGGACAGCTGCGGATGTCTGAACGGGCTCCCTTCCCCCGCTTCCCAAGCGGAGCTCTCCCAGGGCAGATTGCCAGTCTGTCCTCGGCCAATGATTCCATCTTCTTGTGTGACTGTAACATTATTCTGAGGAAGAACTGAAATGAGAAGTCTACCTAGGATACTAATTAGAAAATAGTGCATTGCATGCAAATCTTTAAAATTTAGGATCTTGTATCTTAATTTGGACTGTCTGCTAGCTGTAATGTTTACAGAAAATTATCTTTTTACTGTGGCTATTATGAATACAACTATGTAGTAATGTTCTTTCCACATGGTGTTTGAAATTGTTTTTCATTGTTGTAGGTACTCTCAGAATCCTATCTATTTACTTATTTGTATTATTTACAGGCCTCCTTTTCCCCTGATAATTCAAATACAATCAAGAGGATGGGACATCTAATAAAAATTGCAATAGGGTTTTTGGATTGCAGAAATCTGAAAACCAGCAGAAATCTGAAACAGAGTGGGGAAACAAGCCTTGAACAAAGTACAAGCATTTAAACATGACACATTAAATGATGCAGAAATTACACAGAAGGAACGTACTTACAACAACAGGCAGAATTTAGTAATATCTCTTAGCAAGACAGTCAGAACACAGTAGCATCCCTTAGCCAAAGAACCTTTCAGGCAACTTCAGTACAGTACAGCCCTATTACCAGTATAAGAAAGTCCTCCTGAATAATTCAGTTTTGCATAGCCTGCCGGAAGCCAGGAGAGTGGGAGATTTCCTAATGGCAGGCAGTATATTCCATAAGGCAGGCACCATTACAGAGAAAGCATGTGTATGGGCAGTTGTTGATTTTGCCATTTGGAGAAGGCATCTGGCAAAAGGCCTTGCTCAGATGAGTGAAGCTGCTGTGGTGGAACATAGGAAGAAGGATGGTCTTAGGCCTATTTACCTTTCTAATTGGTCAGCGTACACTGAAGGGAAGATCAATGAACTGGGTCTTTCCTTGGAATCCCTGTCCATGATGCCTTTTGCTGCCGCATTTCATCACATTAAAACCAGGCTGTTAGATTCGGAGCAACAAAATGTATACAGCATAGCTAATAGAACTTGCTCCCCTCTGAATTTTGAGATTCCCCTTCCAATAGGGCCGATAGCTTCATACCTAACATCTTTGCAGGTACCCCAGCAACGCAGAGCGTTTACCCTGGCCAGATGCAATGCTATGCCATCAGCCATCTTATATGGCAGATTTAACAAGGTTTCACATTTGGCCAGTTATTGCCCATGCAGAAAGAGCTGTGTGGAATCAATTACTCATGTTCTTTTGCAGTGTGACTTGTTTGTAGATCTAAGGAGCACACATTTACATTCTTTGTTAACTAGTATAGGTGCTTGTTCTGATGCACTCAAGGTGCATAGACTTCTAAGAGATTCCAGTCCGGACACCACGGAGAAGGTGGCCAAGTTTCTTTGTCTGGTCTTAAAGTGGCGCCAAAGGTTCTTTTAAAATTTTTATATATGTGTTTATAACAGGTTTTAACATGCAGAAATTGTTTTTCTAATTTATGCCAATAAAGGCTGACTTGACTTGACTTGACTTAGGTCTATTCAATGGGTTTTAATCCCAGAAAAATGTTTTTAGGATTGAGATGAGCATAAATTATTGCAGAGTTAGCCTAAGATGCCATTTTTACATATAAAGTTTAATATAACCTTGCATTTGTTTGTGCAGAAAAATATAAAGGTTATGCTCCAGAAAACCATGTGGCCAGATCCATTCCATGTAGGCTCTTGGGCAGTTAGCAAGACCACATACTGCATTATAACCTCCTCTTAAAACTCCAGGGATTTTCTAGGTACCCTCCAAGATCATGAGGGCACAAGAGCACAAGTGGACAAAGTACCAAAAATGGCAGTAGAGAGAAGTTTCAGGAGGGCAGACTGGAAGTAAAACAGGATTTGGATGAGACCTTTATAAATAAGTACAGTGTGTTTTGAAACTCATAGGGTTATGTCAGTGCATGACTGAGTTAAGAGCTGGTATGGTTTCCAGAGGAAAGAGGTGCAGGGGAAAATATGTGTCTGAGAGACTGCATCCTCTTTCCATCCCAGATTAAATACCTAAATCCCATGGCTTCCTTTTGCAGGATGCTCAGGGCTGGACTACAATCCACATCCCAGGTCCTCCATCACTTGGTTTAGCCTCAAATTTACTATATGGTTTTCCACAGGTCGAGTCTGTATTTCCCAGCCTAAGTTTCAGTCAGTCAGTCACATCAGCTGTAAAATCACTGCTGGAATCTCAGTTCTCAGGCGTGTGGCAGCCCAATCTGGATGAGGATCACAGCTTGATGGAAGAAGGGGCTTCACAGTTCCCACACACAGTTTTTCCCAATAAAGGGGTTCTGTTCGCCCCACTTGGGGGCTGGCATGCACTGATGGGCTAACATGCCCTCCCAATAAGACAAATAATGCCCCTGGAGCCATTTCAGGCCTGGTGGATTTTCAGTCTAGAAAGTTCTGTTTTTAGTAGAAGAAGGTGATATTGGAAGACTTCCTCCAACTCAGTTGGTTCTTCCTCCAACAGAAATGTTACTTAAGTTAGAGGAAGGCTTCTTAGATGGTAGGAGGGCTGCTTAGAGGAAAGCTGGATCCCCTTTATTAGATATTTCAGCATTATTTGTGAAAAAACACATCCCAAGAGTTTATGTAGGCCTTGGTTTCTCTGAGCATGTAAAAGAAGCAAAATGTTTTCATTTGAGAAATGAAAAATTGTATATGCATAGACTCCATAAGAACTTTGCTAAACTATATAGCATATATTATCCATACCTCATTAGATCAGGCCCGAAACTAGGTGGGGGACAAAGGTGGCCAACTTCCCTGTGATCCTATGAAGTTGAGTATCCCAAACATATTGGTTCATATTGTCTAAAAAAGTAGTGGAAGAACAAGGATGCACCTCTCTGACCTTCCTGGGGAATGGTTTATTGCATTGTGGGAAGCCATACTTCAACCATTTGGTTCAGTTCTGTGTCTTCTCCATGATTCTGAGGGCAATAGTGTATTTATTATTTTTATTTCTTTTTCTTTTTTTAGAATTTTTTTTATTTTATTTTCTACAGCCCTACACTTTGAACTAAAAGCCCCTAAACTACCCTAAGGTATACGGAAATCAAAATACTATGCTATATAATCACCATATTTCAGTTACTTAAAATAATAAAATATCCAGGCATTCTAAATCCCTATCTAATACATACTTCTTAAAAGCTTCAACAATTACATAAAAGGGTGAAGTTCAAAACAAGAGATATAATAAACAATTATAGCTTTAAACATAAAAGCGTTCATTTTTTTCTTCTTCTGTCTTCTTTTTTTCTTTTCTTCTCCCAGGGATCTTGGTGCTGCTGCTCCCAGATCTGCATCAGATTCTTTGTCCATTGATTCATAGCTTTTTGATGTATCTGAACTTTCCAGTCCATAAATGCTCTCTTGATGCTCTAGTGAATACTCTATGGATACTTTCTCTTTTTTTCCCGTACAGAAGTCCAGAAATTTCTTTGCCTTTGCCACAGAGTCTATCTTTTCCTTCTTGCCTTTGTAGTTAAACACCAATCCTTCAGGAATAATCCACCTGTACATGATGCCTTCTGTTTGCAAGAATATGGTTAAAGTCTGATAGGGTTTCCCCTTCTTCCTGATCTTAAATGGAATGTCCTTTAATACTTTAATTTCTTCTTCTTGGATCTTCAAGGTAGTCCTGTTTGTGGCCTTGAGCACCACGTCTCTAGTTGATTTTTTTTTAAAATCTCACCATAATTTCTCCAGACAAGTTTTTCTTTTTCACAAATTCAAGATAGGTCCTATAGACCATATCCATGTTGCTTTGTAGTTAATACGCCTGTAAACCTGTCATTGGAGGCAAAGCTTCACTCAATATCTGTTTGAGATTTTCACCTTTTTGTTCAGGGACCCCTTGAAATCTTAAAAAGAATGTTGACCTCTCCATTTGCAATTTCAATAAATGGTCCTTATCTGAGGTCATTCCCTTCTCCATCACATCCAGTCTTATATCACACTTTTCTGTTTTGGTTTTAACTTCTGCTAGTTCTTTTGCTACTTGGTCACACCTCATATTGGCATCAGACACTTGCTTATGAAGAATATCCAGCTTAGAATTAACAGTATTTAATTGTTCCATCAGGGGTCGCAATAGTTGCTGGAAGTAATGATGCAGGCTTGGGAAAAGATTTAGGTTTCCCTGCCATCTTTTCTCCCCGTCCAGTCATTGTTTATACTTCCAACTTTTAAGAAGATAAGCAAAAGTTGTTAAAGCCAGTGCTTCAAAGTCCTGGTTAGTTAAGTTGCTCCTGTATGAGCTTCAGCCAACTTTAAAAGAGGTCAGATTCTTGGTTCTTACTGCTGGAACTGCTTCTTTAAGCTCTTCGCTTCAGTGCTAAACCAGAGAATCTTAAGAAGAGTCAGTCACTTACAGTTTGCCATGTGTTCCAGGGAAGTAAATTTTTCTTATAGCTGTTTTCGATTTCTGCAGCCATCTGGTGTGCACTTCTTCAAGCCCAAGGGCACAGCGGTGGGAAAACCTATAGAGGCAAAGAGGAGCCTCAATCCCTTGGTCACCACCTTGGGAGAAGCATCCCCTCGCGCCCCAGGCAGGACACCCCCTTCATGGGGTCCTGGGGATCCAAAAATCGGTATCCCTTCTCTTTGCCGGGTCTGGGTTGCGCCTCCCGGACCTCTGGGAGATTGTGCCCACCATGAAGCTCGCTGAAACCAGAAGTCATTATTTTTATTTCTATAACACACTGAATGGTATATAGCCCTTCCTTAATGGTTTATGGGACATAATACAGGGGATGAACCCATGTTATCCTTGGTATGACTCAAAGTGGTAGGCTAGTCTGGAAGGATGATTATCTAATGGCCACCTGAGGTGCATCGTATCCTGACCATGAGTTGCATCCAGCTATTTCCTCTTTCTACTGGAATTCACTAGGTCCCTGCCAAACAACTTATTTTGCTTCTCCTGTTCCCTTGTTGGTTGTCCTATATGAACCTAGGCCCCACGGGGAGTCACATGAACATGCCTTCTACTGATTCAGGCCATTGGTCTAAAGATGTCATTTTGTCAGTCTGAACTGACACAAATTCTCCAGGATCTCAGGCAGAGGTCTTTCACATCACCTGATCCTTTTACCCAGAGATGCCAAGGACTGAACCTGGGACCTTTCGCATCCAAATTGAATGCTTTACCACTGAACCACAGCTCCTCCCCATCATAGCCTCATTTGGAATACTGTGTACAGTTCTGGTCCCCACACCTCAGAAAGGATATTATAGCTTTGGGAAAAGTGCAGAAAAGGGCAACTAGAATGATAAAAGGGTTGGAACACTTTTCTTATGAAGAAAGGTTAAAGCCCTTGGGGCTCTTTAGCTTGGAGAAATGACAGCTGAGGGGTAACATGATCGAGGTTTACAAGATTATGCATGGAATAGAGCTGGTAGAGAAAGAAGTACTTTTCTCCCTTTCTCACAATACAAGAACTTGTGGGCACTCAGCGAAATTGCTGAGCAGTTGGGTTAGAACAGATAAAAGGAAGTGCTTCTTCACCCAAAGAGTGATTAACACATGGAATTCACTGCCACAGGAGGTGGTGGCGACTACAAGCATGGACGGCATCAAGAGGGAATTGGATAAACATATGGAGCAGGGGTCCATCAGTGGGTATTAGCCACAAGGTTTAGATAGGAACTCCTAATCTGGAGCAAGTGATGTTCTGTATTCCTGCTGCTTGGGGGGGGGGGCAACAGTGGGAGGGCTTCTTGTGTCCTGGCCCCACTGCTGGACCTCCTGAGGGCACCTGGTGTTTTTGGCCACTGTGTGACAGAGTGTTGGACTGGATGGGACATTGTCCTGATCCAACATTGGCTTCTTATATGTTCTTATATAGCCTCTTCACACTGCTCAAGGCTTCTCAAGGCATTGAGTACAGTCCTATAGTTTCAGTCCCTCTATTTCTCTTTCTTGCCTGCTGTTCACAAACAGAGAAAGGGCTATTTCTGGGCAGGAATGCACAGATATGGCGTTCCAGCTGGCTTCCGAGTTGGCCACGCCTACAGCCCCCCCCCCCAGGTTCCGCAGGTGCCTCACAAGCTGTGGGGTGCCTGGGGATGCCAAACCAATCCAGGGAGGGAAGGCAGTTTAAACTGACTCCCCTTCTCGGGCTCACCAGGCGCCCCACAGCTGTGGGGAAGCCAATCCTGGGAGGGAGCTGCGCTGCCAGGGGTGTAGCCTATTATGCTAATGACTTCCTGCTGGGCTTTTTCTATATAAAAAAAGCCCTGAACAGAGATATGTATATTATGATACCACTCAGAAGAAGAAAAAAAGTTTCTTCCATCTGCTACAGCAGAGGTGATGCTCAAGACAGCTGCCTAGACTCACATCCAGGTAAGGCCAACTTCGTCATGCTTTGAATTTGTCCTGGATCGACTGTTCTCTGGTAAGGAGCTACTATTACTACTACCAGAATGGGACAGAATGCGACAGCATGCCTCATTAACTGCACAGACTGCTACAAGCCCATCACACCTGTGCATCATGAACTTCCCATTGACTTCAGCACCGAGTTCAACGTCCAGGCCAAATCTACATGGCACTTAATTGACTGGAACTCGGCTAGTTCAGGCAGTCCTTTACACTCCTGAAAGCCAATGACAAACTGCCCGAATTTTGCAGCTAAGCTCCCGTTACTTACAACGAACGACAGAGTTTTCTCAGAAGCAGCTGACTAGCCACAAGAGGACAATTAATAGGCTTTGAAGTTAGGTAAATCACCGTTTTTATGGAATGCTTTTGCGAGAATTACTGCCTTCAATATGCAAAGAATATTCACCTTGGGCATTGTTTCAACCCCCCTCGGGTTTCTGATTTTTTTTTTAATTGGGAATTTCTCCAAACTAGAAGATCAGCACTTTGAAAAATGTAAAACCATTTTGCTTTCCTGACCCCAAGCACTGAGTTTCTATGGAAAACGTATTAGCTGAATGCATGTATATTTATGTACATTTTTAACCCTGATTTCTCAACATTTGGATGTAACTTAAGCTGTAGATATTATTGCTCATTCATGACTGCAGAGCATCATGTGATCTCAATGCTGTACAGTCTCAGAATTGTTCAGGCATGCATTTATTTATTTAGAATTGGTGAGCTGTATTAGTACGAAGGGGTTAAAATTCCGTAAACAAATATTAAAAGGGTTGAAAATATCACTGGAACTGAGATGTTCCAAGAATACATCATGACTGTTGATGTGCGGCAACAGTGAAACTTCCTATTTCAGGATGAAAGTACAGTGGACTTCCTGAAAGCATTTTTTTTTTATTTCATCACCAAAGTTTTTCAATCCAAATTTGAGGTTTTGCAAATACCATTGGTTTTCACACTTTCAGTCATCCACAAAGTCATCAATCATGACCACAGTGTGTTGAATGTTGACAGTAATAATTACATTTAAGCATTTATATAATGCTTTTTTCCAGGGCTTTTTTTTTGTAGAAAAAGCCCAGCAGGAACTCATTAGCATAATAGGCCACACCCAACAGCAGAAACTCATTAGCATGTTAGGCCACACCACTGACAGCACATCTTATTAGCATATTAGGCCACACCCCCTTGTTACCAAAAGAGTGGTCATCCAGCCATACCCACCTTTTGCTTCTTATTCTGTTTACCTTGTTTGTTGTCAAAACCCAGGGCTTTTTTTTTTTGTAACAGGAATTAATTTACATGTTAGGCCACATACCCCTAATGTAGCCAATCCTAATGAGTTTCTGCTATTGGGTATGGCCTGTTATGCTAATGAGTTCCTGCTGGGTGTGGCCCACTCAGGAGCCAGCCGGAACTCCATTCCTGTGCGTTCCTGCCCAAAAATAGCCTTGCTTTTTTCTTATGTAGTTACTTAGGCAAACATATCTCAGTCATATGACCATAGGAATTGCTTAGGCTGGTCTTGTATTGCTTGTGCAATCACAAACACTGTGATTTCCTAGGTAACCCCAAATGGCTCATGAAGGGTAATTCTGCATCTAGCATTCACTCCACATTTGCTTAACTAGGGTCCTTTCTGCATTTGCTTGCCACTCCGGATTTTCTCAATGTTCAAGTTGAGGCAATTTAAGTCCACAGCAAAACAACATCCAAATAACCTAGGGTAACAGCAGGCTGAAAGCAGGCTGACCGCTGAAGGGGGGTAATGTAATGCAGAATGGGGGGGGGGGACCTGGAATAAAAAGAAGGTTGAACTCGATTTTAATGCAGAATGGGGGGGGCACACCTGGATTAAAAAGGAGGTTGGATTCTACTTTAGTGCAGGATTGCTTGGAGGACACCGCAGTGAACATGGATTAAAAGGAGAGCGCAGAAACGGCCTTGGAGGAAAAAGTGCAGGTCAAAACCACATTCAAATATCCGGGGCCAATGCTGTACTAAAACGGCCATAAACCTGTGCAGAAGGTACCATAAAATCCGATGATCAAAGGAAGTGAAAGCGGCATGGAGTGTGGAGGCTACCATAAAATCCGATGATCAAAGGAAGTGAAAGCGGCATGCAATGCAGAGGGGAATTTCTGTTCTGCCATGGGTTTCGTAAAACAACAGAGGGAAAAGCCAATGCAGAATCAGCCAAAGTTTCATTTTCAAACATGAGGTGAGTTTGATGAGGGAAAGAATGAATGGCCTGGCAGGAAAAACAAGAAAGGAAGATGGGCGGAGGAGGTTGGGAAGGAAGCAAAGCCAGAGTGGTGGGAGGAAGAAAGAGAAAGAAACAGAGCTAAAAGGGGGGAATGGGAAGAAAGAGGGAAGGAAGACAGCAGGGAGAGGGAGAGAAACTGCTGGGACTATGAGGAAGAAAGAGATAGTATTAGGAGGAAGATTAGGAGAGAAGGATGATTCCCCTTGCAAGTCCCCCAGATCCTCCTACTTGTAAGTTTCAGTTTAGTACATTTCCATCTTGCTCTCACATGCTCCTCCCCCCCCTTTAATCCTCTCAAGGATGCTGCAAATTTCACCATGAACATGTTCGACAGTCAAACTGACCATGTTTGAAGGTATCAGTCAGTCATGAGCTGATCGCCCAGCCTTTTTGGTTCATGATGAACATCCACAAATGACCAGTGCCTGCCTATCACGCAGACGCTGGGATTTGCCCACCCCCCACATCTCCTTGGATGAAGTGTGTGTGTGTGGGGGTGAACCAATTACAGCTCAGCGCAGCAGCCCGGGCCAATCAAGGGTGAGCCCACCAGCAGGTTTGGCAGTGGCCACCCTCCATGCCCAGATTGGCTCGGCGCGAGCTCCCCACCCACCTGCTCTCTTTGGGACCTTGTGGGATTAGCTGGTTGTCGTTTTTTCGGTGCTGAGCAGGAATTTTTTGGGCCTCACCCACATTGGCCGGGGGGGGGGGGGCTTTTTTCTCCTGCTTCACATGGTCAGAGAGGGTGAGGTATAAATAGCCCTGGTAAAGCTAACTGGGATGGCGGGTAAAGCATGGATTGAAGGGATTTTGAGTTGGCAAGCACCCTGAGATATCAGCAATGGGAGGTCTTCGTACTGGGTGCCTATGAGCTCTGCAGTCAGGCTGACTCAGTTGGGGGCCTCTTCAGGGTGGGGGAGCATATGACCAGCCTTAAGGCTTTGCAGGCATGGGCTGGCATGTGCCCTCTCCTCCCCTCTATGCACTGATGTGCGGGCCATGATGAAAAAGGTCTGGAAGGATCCCGGATCTGGCTCTGAGCCCGGGTGGGTTTGCCCTGTTAGAAGGCTTGCTTTGCAGGCCCAAGGCAACCCGTGCTTTAAGGAGTTGGTGCAGATCAGCTCATGTATAAATAAAACTCCTAGCATAACCCATAACTTGTGTTGTGTTTCATTCAAGGGGCAGGTGGGCAAATCTGCCAAACAGGTCTGCATTTGGGTTGGGTATTTTGTTTTTGTTTGTGCAATGTAGTATGCTCTGTATAGCAACCAGCCTGCCATGTGCTCCCAGGTAATGGCGCCCGCCGCATGGCCAGAACACATGGTCAGGCAGAGAGGGGAGCTTGAATCTGGAGGAACAATAGAAGTCCGGATTCTAAGCTTCCACCAATGTGGGACCTAGGTTCTCCCTGGGTCCAATTCTATGGGCCCCCAAACAGATTGTCCCATCCCCTCCATTGTTCTCTATGGTGGGAAAAAATGTTAACTTTTTTCCTACCATAAAGAACAATGGAGGGAATGGGGACAACCTGTTTGAGGGCCTGTAGAATTGGACCCCCTGGTCCAATCTTCTTGAAACTTGGTGGTGTTAGGACTTTTGTCCAATAACCAAGAAAATTCAGGATAATGGATCTTGCTTTTCTGGAAAAAGAGATTGCTTCTTTTAGTTTAAAAGAACTTTATTACTAAAGGAAAAAGGGAAACGGGATTAGCTACAAATAAACAAAACATGCTTCCTAAGCAGCATTGTGCTGCGTCTGCACACTAAGACATCCTACTAGAGAGAGAGAGAGATTACAGTGGAGGATCTCTCCTTCTTCTTGATCCCTGAAAGGAAATACCTGATGTCAGTAACCAATTAGCACAATAGTAGACTGCTAGGTTTCCCAGGCTTAGAGTTAATTGGCCGGCTGCCAGGTATCACTGCCAGGCTAACAAAGGTAAACAAACAAGTTGCATAGGTTAACCCTATAATGACTGAAATTCTCAGGCCTTGTGTTACATACTCATTTTTCCAACAGGTGGGTATTTCGAGGAGAGGCCCCAGCAGCTACCCTGCAAGTTTGGAGCCTTTCCCTCAAAACCCCTCCTCTCCAGTGGCTTTTAAAGTTGCTGCTGAATTTCGGCGGCAAACTGAATCAGATTAGAGAATCTGATTCAGCCCGTGGCTGCCCTATTGGCCAGTCCTGAGCTGGCGGAGCTTTGCTCTGCCTCGCTCCGGCCCCAACGGACCCCTGTGCATATGTTAAGCCCCCATCAGGTCTTTTGGGTGCGGCCGGAGGTGTGGCTCCAGCCAGCATATAATGAGGGCCCTGGAGCCCTGGAAGCATGCTTGATCTGACCATCTACTGGACATGCTGAATATGCTCAATAAAGGCTTCATGATTTCACCGTTCCTGGTCTCCCGAGTCCAGTACGCTTCAGCTGGTTTGTTTTGCGAAGCAGCACATGCACAAAGACGCTGCTGATTCAAACTGATTGTCAGCCATTACTGTCACAAGAGACTACTTAAAACACGAAACAGTGGGGTTTTATTAAGACACAGCTTTTATTGATGGCTGATTTATATGATTTGTGACCGCTTTAATTGTCTGTTTGAATAATTGTCTACTGAGGAGCAGTCATGTGGCAAGGATGCATGTTTGTGTGTGTGTGTGCACGCATAGCTGAGCTCAAACAGGCTGTGTGAAAATGTGCTTGTGCCAGAAGGCCAGTTGCACTGTACTACCTGGTTAGGAAGGAATACAGTGAAGCAATATGCTGAACAGCCATGAATGGGTCAATGAACAATTAATCAGGTAATTTAAAAAAAATCTTTCAATTTGTTGCCAGAAAGCAAGATGTGAGCCAAACCGTCAGTTGTTTGAGCATCTCTACTCTCAAATAGGTGATGCTGAGCGACTAAGACCACCTCCGCATAAGTGCAAACTTCTTCATGGGCATTTTTAAACAATCAAAGTTTGTAAAACTCCCAGCACCATTTTTTCCCCTCCCCAGGAGTAGATCCAAATTCTGTGCCCTGTCGCACCGTGTTTTTCAAATCCTCTTTTTTTTTGCAACTCCCCCCACCCTTTGGATCTGAACTCGCAGTTTTCCAGTGAGGAATTCCTGATTTTGAATTTTGCTTCCCACCCCCCTTTTGTGGCATCAGTGTCACGTGTTCAGCCCCTCCCACCCCCCTCACATTGTTCCCTGAGCAATCCTCTTTTTTTAAAAGTGTGATGCTGATTGCATTGTGAAGCACTTTGTTTCTCATTACAATAAAGCAGCATTATAACGTTGGGACAAAATGGGCAGCAAGGTTTCATGTAGCTTTCTCGGCGCATTTACCAATCCGTGAAGTTCCTTTTCTCTCCTTTTTTCTTGGTGGGTAGGCCTTGACACCATGCGCTTGTATTGCTTCTTCATTCTTCCCTCCTTCTCCTTCCCTATAGCTCCTAGTGTGTTTTCTTTTTCTTTTTACAATGTGATGATGTTATAACGTTGCCGCATATGCAAAAAAGAAAACAGAAAAAAGGAAGTTCCCTTGCTGACAAACTACAGGAGGACACATTTAGCATGCTTCATAATGACTGAATAGCACTGTTATGAATTGGTGTATCCAGTTTGAGGATCCCCAGCCTTTTTCTTCGTTGGCGACTAAGGAATAGCAGGGGACCTTTGAAATGGCGGCAACTGTGCTGTTTCCCACAATACATCCAGCCTTTTTTAAAAAACAATGTTATGATGTTATAACAGTATTAAAAAGTCAAGGGAAAGGTTTCCCTTTCTTGAAAGCCAGTCGAATCTAACTCTGGGGGGTGGTGCTCATCTCTGTTTCCAAGCTGAAGAGCCAGCACTGTCCAGAGATGTTTCCATGGTCATGTGGCCAGCATGACTAAATGCTGAGGTTCACGGAATGCTGTTAACCTTCCCACCGAAGAGGTACCTGTTTATCAACTTGCAATTTCTTGCTTTTGAACTGCTAGGTTGGCAGGAGCTGGGGCATAGGCACAAAAAAGGAGATTCCATCACTGACAAAATACATGATGACACATTTAGCACGCTTCATAATTACTGAATAACACTGTTATGAATTGGGGTATCCAGTCTGACAGTCATGAAAGAAATACTATTTTGGTTATGATTTCATTGGCCATTTCCTTAGTTGGATCGGGACACGGGGGCTGTTTCCCTGGGATGCTGCAGGAGCACAGAGCTAAGAGGATGTGTGCTCCTCGGAGCTCTCCTGTTTCTCCTCCTCCATGTTCGCCTTGCAAGACCAACCATCCCCCACCCAAGTGAGCCAGTTGGGAGAAGGAGGAGGAGGGACTCCCCCCCTTTGGAAGTCTCCCAGCCTCACTGCAGCTGAATAGCTTGGCTGTGATTTCTGGAGGGGGTGGGATTCCGTTCCCTAGTGGCTCAGGCCACAAGCCAAGCATGTGCCTTTAAAAAAATGTTTTTAAAAGGCCAAAAAAGAGGGGGGGGGTTCCAGGGGGAAATCTTGTGGAGCTGTCCCTTTAAGAAAGGAGACGGAGCCCCAAATAGCCCCACCGTAGCTACGGGCCAGCCTGCCAGTAGCAGCTGATGATGTGTGTGTGGGAAAGAAACTGTGTAAGTAATCCAATATGATATTGAAGAAGAGGGGGAGCTCCACATACTGTTTTCATCGGTAGCGTCATGGCACACATCGATGTGGCACCACCTTACTGGACAGAGGAGCAATTGCTACTCTTGAGATCCTGTTTTCAAGTTCCCACTAATACGGTCTGGAATGCTAACGGGCATTGATGTAACTGTTATCTCTCGGTGCTGCTCAATGAAACCACCCAAATGAGTTGAGTGTCTGTAGATTGACTTGACTCATACCTCAAATTGCCACCGATTAGCTGATTAAGTGTCAAATGGAATTCAGATTTCCACCCCCCCCCCAAAAAAAGCCTCGAAAGTCATACTCAAAATGCACTCTGTCAAATGCTGCTGTCATTGGTTGCCAGCACTCACACTAGGGATAAAGGTTCTATTATCTCATTCTATTGATGGATTTCTTTTCTCCTGCCTCCTTGACACCTGTTCTGCTTAGAGAGCTGCCTTTTAAAACCTTTGAACCTCCTCTCCAGATTAGGAAATCTTGGCCCAGTGCAAGGCAGCGTTAAAAGATAAGAACCATTCACCTCGGAAGAAATTCTATACGAGAAGCATTTTTAAAAATATTTTACCCAGTAAGTATAATGTTGCTCTTATAATTACAGATGGTGCTAAGTGGCTGGTTCCTACTGTATTGTTAGGAATTATATGTAGCTTTTAAAAAAAAAATAAGTAGCTTTAAATAAGTAAGGTCTCAGTCAGGAATGCAGATGAATAGTGCATTCAGTGGGATAATAACAACTATCTAAATAGGATCATGCTGTGCCTTTTCCTGAAGATAAAAATGTAAAGGATGGCTTCGTTTTGCTGAAAAACACTGCTGAGTTAAAAAAAAAAATCTTTATGGGAAACGTGGGCATAGCTGCCATTTCTTTTGCTGTTCCATGCCAGAAGTAGCGATGCCAGACCCCCAGTTGGGGCAGGGTTCCCCCAGTTTTTGGACTCCTCTCCACCACCCCCATTAACCACCCCCCCCAGCAAGCAAGGAGCTAGAAATAAACCTGATGTGCTTATGTGAACCAGAAGTGATGTAGGCATGTTGGTGATGTTTCGGGGGTGACACTCTGGTTTTTGGACAAAACTCTATGGTAGAAGCTAATTCTACCATAGAGTTTTGTCCTGAAACCAGAGCGTCACCCCTATGTCCCCAATGAGCCTACATTACTATCAAAATTATGCCTAACATTATTCCCTGACACTTTGTGGTTGCTTCTACCTCTTGTGGCAGTCATTTTGTCATTGGATCCACCTCCTGTGGATCCACCTCCTGTGGCAACCATTTTATGTTTGTGTCCGCTACCCTGTGTCAGAATTCCAAGATGACCACTCAAAAAGGTTGGGGACCCCTGATCTCTATGGTACAATCTATATCTAAAGTTGAAGCTGAGACTTGTTGATGCAAACATGATTGTTTAATTAATCTGGGATATTTGCTTAACTTGTTGATGCAAACTTGTTTGCTTAATTGCTTAATTGTTGATGCAAACATGATTGTTTAATTGATCTGGGATCTGGCTGCCTATAGCATACCAGATCCAGTTCAAGGTGCTGGTGTTGACCTTTAAAACCCTATATGGTCTGGGGCCTGCCTATTTGAGGGACTGCCTTTCCACATATGTTCCCCAGAGGGCAGTGAGGTCAAGCTCACAACATCGCTTGATTCTCCCTGGTCCGAAAGAAGCTCGGCTGGCCATCACTAAAACCAGGGCTTTCTCGGTGGTGGCTCTGTACTGGTGGAATGAGCTCCTGGAGGACATCCAGGCCCTGTGGAATCTTTTATAGTTCTACAGGGCCTGTAAAATAGAGCTCTTCCACCAGACCTGCGATTAGGAGCCGCCACCAGGGGAGTAAGGACAACTATGCCCCTGGAACTTGCTGGCTGAGACCCTGCCGGAGGCAGCTTAATCAGATGCTGCCCCTTTCACCGTTGTGACTCTGATTGCCGCCATTTTTATCTGTTTGTTTTATTTGTAAATTACGTTGTGTTTTAAACTTTATAAACTATTGTTTTATAGTATTTTAACTGTTGGAAGCCGCCTTGAGCCAGCTTGTCCGGCAAGGTGGGGTAAAAATATAAGTAATATTTATTTATGTATGTATTTATTTATTTATTTATTTAAGCTGGCAAGCCATAGCTGACTTACGGTGACCCCCTTGGGTATTATTATTAGCATTTATATCCCACCCATCCCGTAAACGGGCTCAGGGTGGGTTACAACATTTCTATAGATACAATAAATTTTTAAAAACACATTATAAACAGATAAAATCAGTAGTCGAAGCTTGCCGTGGGGAGAGTCCAGCCCATTGACGTTAGTGGGTATGGCCGGTTATCAGTAGGTGGGAGACAGCAACCTTGGGGGGCACATCAAGGCAGGAGATGTACAGAAGCGGTTTGCCATCCCCTGCCTCTGCATCATCACCCTGGTATTCCTTGGAGGACTCCCATCTGAATACTAGCCAGGACTGATGCTACTTAGCTTCCAAGATTTGATGAGATTGGGGTAGCCTGGGCTAACCAAGTCAGGGCACTCTGAGATATTAGTACGGATGGGCACGAACCAGGAAAATGCAGTTCCACAAACCAAACCAGGAGGTTTGTTCATGAACTGAACTGGTTCATGATTTGTGGCCCTGAAAACCCAGTTGCAAGAGACCACAGTCCTTTTAAACAGGGTTTGCAGAAAGCCTGAAAAACAGCTTAAGAATGGAGAGTAGCCTGCTCCCTGCCTCTCACCTGCTTCAGGCTGTCTTGTGCAATCCTTTAAACTTTAAAGGGACTGCAGAAGACAGCCCAAAAAAACAGCTGAGTGGTGGGGAATGCCTCCCCACTTAGCACTTAGCTGCTTTTGTGGCTTTTTCAGGGAATAGAAAGCAGCTTTCTGCTCTATCCATGAACCGCCACAAACAGCCACAAACTGCTTTAAAAGTTCATGGAGGTTTGTGACGGTAGATCCATCACGAACTTCTGTTCACAAACCATAAATGACAACATTCATGATGCATTTTGCTTTGTGGTTTGGTTCATGCCCATCCCTAGATAGTAGCAGCTGGATTAATAAATTACCGATAAATCTGAATGGTGCATTATCACGGATTTATTATGAGCTATTGTTAAAGATTGCTATGCATTTTAATTTCCTTTATGAAAAATCCCTGATTTTGATGGAATCTTGTTGTTGCTACGTTTTATTTGCTGATGCAAAAAAAGATTGCAGTGATGATGATATCATCTATATGGGGAAACACTGAATTAGCAGTGTACTTGGACTAGGATTACCAAACTCTGAATGAGTATAGCATAGTAGGCACGAGAGTGTAATGAAGAGATTGTGAGTGTAATAAAGAAAAAAATGGTATTATGTCAGCAGAAAACAGTGAAATGACAACAGGGTAATGTGCAGCAAACTGATAATACATCCTGTACACAGTCTACTGTTCCTTCCCTTTCCCTTTATTAAGCAGCTCCCCGAATTATGCTATTACAGTATAGCCCTAGTAGTTTTAAAGAAAAGCTCTCTGTCCCTCGTACTCACTTGCTGTTGACTTCACTAGTCCGAAGGAGGTCTCCACAGTGCTGGATTGACTTGATTCTGATCCAAAATTGCCACAAATTAGCCGATGATGGGTCTGATTAAATCTCTGAACAACAACATGGCATCCTCCTATTCAGCATGTGGTTACTGATTGCTTGGGATCACTCACATGACAAATCCAGGGAAGAAAGAATAGATCAGGGTCCCCAACCCATTGGAGCTCGGGAGAACCTTTGGAATTCTGACACAGTATAGTGGGCACAGTCACAAAAATGGTTGCCACAGGAGGCAGAGCCAGCCAAAAAATGGCTGCTGCATCTTACCTTCATCCACACTGTGAAAATCCTTGTGCTGTGTTTTAAAAAAAATCTACACAGCCAATCAAATCTCCAGTGGCCAATAGGCCCACTTGGCCCTGCCCACTTACTAAAAAAACACATGGTGGGTACCAGGAAAGGTATGAGCAGGTACAGTGTTGGGGACCCCTGGAGTAGATACAGCCAGAAGAAGTGAAGTATGCAAGCAAGATAGGAAAAGAGGCGAGTATTCCTACAAATTATTTTTCAAGAAAGAGCTGTATGCTACAAAAAAACAAAACAATTTTCAACCTGAAAATTGAAACAGAAGGATATTCTGCAGAGCTCAGAATGCACTGTAACCTCATTTCTCCCCTTGTCTTGTAATAGACTGATTTCAGGTCACATTTCTAGAGTTCAATCTTTAAAAACAGCTTGAATCCTCCCCCCTCCAACTCCCACTTTCTATACCTGCACCTCAGCAGATGTGTGCTTAAATGAAGTTCTTATTGTTTTTGCCAGAATGGAGTTTTAGAACTCCTAAAATACGTTCTCAATGCTTTGCCAAAGAAAATGTTGTGATAATGGAGAGATATTATCTCTCTCTCTCTCTCTCTCTCTCTCTCACACACACGCACACACACACACACACATCAAAGAGCTATTGAATCCTTTGCTTTGTCAAAGCAAAATTACACTTCTTGCCTTAAAAAAAAAAGTGTCCATTCTTGTCACCTCAGGGAACCTCATAAACACTTTGTCAAGCTCCCACCTTCAACTCTCAAATTTTATTAAAAAGTCAACACAGGAGTCGGGTTGGTGATAGCAGCTCTGAGTTCAGCAGAGCATATATTTAAATTTCTTAAGCAATGTATTTATTTCCTTCTCCACTGGAGCAGCTGCCTGGGGCAACTCACCCATAGTTGTTACAATATTTAAACCAGGATTCCCCAATATGGTGCCCCCTGATACTTTTCCCTAGTGCATGTCAGGTGTTTTTAGAAAGTGGGTGTGGCTAGGTAGGGCTTTTGCCCAGCAAAGCTTTTGATTGGCCAGTGGAGATCTGATTGGTTGTGCAGATTAAAATAACATTGTTTCAGCAGCACTTGCCACCACCCTGTTGGTTTTATTCTCTCTCTTTCCTGGTGTATTTTTTTAAATCAGTCCTTTTGTCTCCTTCGTTTGGGCTTCCTCTATGTATGTGTGCTCTACTGCCTCCTGGGTACGGTTGCCAAGTCTGGGTTGGAAAATACCTGGAGACTTTGGTGGTGGAGCCAGGAGAGGGAGGGGAGGGGCCTCAGCATGGTACAACGCCATAGAGTTGACCCTTTAAAGCAGCCATTTTCCCAGGGGAGCTGATCTCTGTCAGCTGGAGATCAGTTGTAAAAGCGGGAGATCCCCAGGCCGCATCTGGAAGCTGGCAACCCTACTCCTGGGGTGGCTGTTTTGTGGTTGTCTTGATTTTCTACAACAGTCATTTTGTGGTTGTGTCCACCACCCCATGTCAGAATTCCAAAGGTGTCCTAGAGTTGCCAGGTAGTTCCTGGCCACTGATGGGTGATGGGGGGGGGGGAATAGGATTGCCAGCACCAGGTTAGGAAATTCCTGGAGATTTGGGGATGAAGCCTGGGGAGGACAGGGAGTTTAGAGGGGTACAATGTCACAGAGTCCACCCTCCAAAGCATCCATTTTTTCCGGGGTAATTGATATCTGTAATCTGGAGATAAACTGTAATTCCTGGGGATCCCCAGGCCTAAAAAGGTACCTGCATGCTTTAAAAGGTTGGACACCCCTGGTTCAAATCCGAACTTGCCCTTATCTATGGATGCCCAATTCAGTTTGAATTAAAATGGCATATTCTACCCCTGGCCTCTGTAATGCCTAGACTCAGTTCACATCTGCAAAAAAGTCCACTTCCTCACTGGGTAAACCTTTGCCACTGGGTGGGAACAGTGTGTGAACATGGCAACCACATGGACAGAGCTGATCATAGGCTGAGGACAGACTGGCAGTCTCGGCCACTCTGCCTCCGCTTCAAAAGCGGAGGCAGAGCGGCTGTTCAGACGGCCACATCGCGTCCGGCGCCGCGCTCCTCCCACAGCAGCTGAGCACCACTTCAAAGTGGTGCTCGGCTGCTGCGGCGCGCGTTCCACCTGCTGGAGCAGGTGTGAATGCGTGCAGGGAGGGGGAGCCGCACGGTGTCCACCCGCCGCCGTAGGAAGCCGCCCGCAGTCTGAATGCTGCGGGTGGCTTCCTTCCGGTGGCGTGCGAACGCCGCGCTGCGGGGGAAATCCCCCCCGCCTTAGTCTGCCGCGCCACGGAGGTGCGGCAGACTTCCAATCTGTCCTCAGCCATAGTCTTTATTCCATTTGGTTGTTGCACTCTCTGATGAGTGGGATGCCAATGATTTGGGAAAGATGGACCCAATTAGACTCACCTAGTATTGCAAACCTACAGCTGGGGTAGGGTTGCCAGGTCTGGGTTGGAAAATACCTGGAGACTTTGGGGGTGGATCTGGGAGAGGGCGGGGTTTGGGGAGGGGAGGGGCCTCAGCATGGTACAATGCCATAGAGACTACCCTTCAAAGCAGCCATTTTCTCCAGAGGAGCTGATCGCTCTCAGTTGGAGATAAGTTGTAAAAGCAGGAGATCAGCCTGGAGGCTGGCAACCCTATGCTGGGGCCTGGTGTTCTCCTGGAATTGCAACTTATCTCTAAACTTCAGAGATCAGTTCCCTTGGAGAAAACAGTAGCTTTGGAGGGTAGGATCTATGGCATCACATCCCTGCCGAGCTTCCTCTCCCTCCAAACTCTGCCCTCCCCAGGCATGACACCAAATCTCCAGGAACTTCCTGGAGTTGGCAGCTAGGGTGGCCAGCCTCCAGGTGGGGCCTGGGGATCTCCCGCTTTTACAACTGATCTCCAGCTGAGAGAGATCAGCTCCTCTGGAGAAAATGGCTGCTTTAAAGGGTGGGCTCTATGGCATTGAACCATGCTGAAGCTCCTCCCCTCCCCAAACCCTGCCCTCTCCTGGATCTACCCCCAAAGTCTCCAGGTATTTTCCAACACAGACCTGGCAACCCTATTGGCAGCCCTAACCTTCAGTGGGAGAGGTGACAGCATGTGAACAGTTTTACCAATGGACATACCAGCACAGGGTGCATTGAGTCCATTTGAACTCTAGGGGGAGCTGCTCTTAAGAGCTTGTTGAATGCTTTTCTTGGCTTCTTATTGGTGTGCTTCCTCTAGGCCTTCAAGTTAGCTGATATATCCTGAAAGTCTCTCTGCTGTTGCAAGGCTTACAGTTTGTTAATGCTTCCTGTCATTGCAGTCAACTTTATAGAATGCACATGAACATGTGGAGCTCCCTTATCACACCATTGGTCTGTCAAAGTCGGTATTGTCTACTCAGACCGGCATGGACTCTCCAAGGTCTCGGGCAGAGGTCTTTCACATCACTCTCTGATGAGTGGGATACCAATAATTTGAGAAAAGTGTGCCCAATCAGACCCACCTAGGATTAAAAATCTACTGCTGAGGCCTGGAGTTCTCCTGGAATACGGCCCTAACAGACAGCAACCCATGGGTTGCATATGGATGGAGGGCCTTCTTTGCACACATGGAAGGAGAGAGGCCTGTGTTTAGGGGCAATTCTGTGGGGGCGGAGCTTAGTGCTTATTAGCACAGCGCTCCCCCCTCATTCGGGCAGTCTTTTTTGCAATCGGTCCCTCGACAGTGTGGTCTTCCGCTGGTTGCCAGTTTTGGGGCCGGGTAGGAATTTTTCACCCCTTTTCAAATTGGCCTGGAATGGGAGTGTTTTTACCTACCTCAAACTGTCGTTTTGGTAGGGGAATTGGCTCTGAGGTGGTGCTGTTAACTAGGGTATTGGCAGGAATCTGACCTGGTTTTGTTGATGAGGGGGAACCCCAACTGACAGACGCCTCCTTGTTTGTGGGGCTGGCACGCTTAGCACAAACCCTGCATTGGCATGGGCCTTGGCTGGGGACTCGTAGTGGCCTGTGATACATCCTGGAGTGGGTCTCCCCTCTTGCTCCACAGCTAGAGGTGGCTAGCTCACTTTGGGATTGTTAGCACGTCTGCCGCCTGGCAATGGCTGTGTTAAGGTTGGTTTGCACCAGGGACTCAGTGGTTCACCCCATTTAAGGTCAGGAAAGGGATCAGGGGATCCTTTTGCCTTTTTTGAGTTATGGCCCTTGCCAGTTACAGTTGATTCAAGTTCATCTGAAAGTTTAATAAAGTTGCCCTTCAGTTATACCAAATACCTGTGTTGGTCTCTTTCTTTTGACTATGCGTGCAATTACAACTTACCTCCTTTCAACTGGAGATGCTGGGGATTGACCTGGGGACTTTCTGCATGCCTAGCAGATGTTCTACCATTCACACATGACCTCTCCCCTAATTGCAACTTTGCATGGTTGGGACCAGTTTATTTCTGCTAACATCTTCATGTTTTAATAGTCACACATGCTTCTCAGTAGCAGTACAGGGAAGTGGATTCCATGCTGTTGGGTCTCTCTGTGAAGGAGTGTCTTCAACTTTAATTTTAAAACATCTCTAAGACAAAAGAATTTGGCACTTGAGGGGAAGAACACCTGCTTTTGAGCATCTGGCACATAGAAGACGGACTTAAGAGGGATTTATATATTTAAAACTCCAGAAAGAATAGCTGTGGGCAACTTCTTCTGGCTCAGAAAGAACTTGGCCAATTACAAACGACAATGAAGAACTCTCAGGGGAAAAAAACAAAACAAAAGCACAAACTTCTTTTTCAGAGAGTCCTCCAATTGGTTGTTATTGCCATGCTATCTCTGTGAGTTACTTTTTTGCTGGTCCTTATCATTCTTCTTTGTGGTATATTCTACCCCTCTCTCTGGAGCCCAAAATGGTGATGGAGGAGAGAGTGCTGGGAAGAAGTAGTAGAGCTGCCATCTCTGCTTTGATAGCCACCTGGAGCTTTTTTTGGGGGTGGAGTATGGGGAGGAGAGCATAACTGATGTGGCAACATCACTTCTGGGTGATCATATGGAAGCAACCCCCCCCCCCCCGCTCTGCTCTAGGAAGTCCATCAATCTCTATGGTAAAGGTCATAGAGATTGGGAAGATTCCTCAAACGTCGTAAACATGGTGACCGAAAGTGACATTGCCATATCCATGATGTCATCCCCCCCTGTTTTGTGCTGCTGTGACAGTGTGAGAGAGCTGTGGGGAGAGGAAGTCATCCACAATGATGGTCAACCTGGTAAGCCTATGAAGTAGACAGATCTCCTTTCCATCTCCATCTTTGCCGCCAACAACATAGAACTAGAGAGAGGGAGAGATGTCGCTGCTGCCAGAGAATCATAGAATAATAGAGCTGGAAGGGACCTCCAGGGTCATCTAGTCCAACCCCTGCACGATACAGGAAATTCACAAATACTTTCCCCTCACACCCCCAGTGACCCCTGTTCCATGCTCCAGGATCTCCAGCCAAACTGGCCTGGAGAAAAAATGCTTCCTGACCCCAAAGTGGCAGTCAGCATTTCCCTGGGCATGTAAGAAAGGGCCACAATAACTAAGCACTGGTGCAACCCTTCCTGCTCTCCCTCTCATGGGCGTCAACTACGGGGGGGCTCGAGGGCTCGAGCCTCCCCCGAAATTTCCCGGGGGGGGCTCAGCCACCCCCGGCAAAATGCTCGCCCAGCCGGCCGTCGCCGCCTCTCCTTCACCCCCGGCCTGCCCTGCCTCCCTGAGGCGGGGGGGGAGAGAGGCGGCGGGGACATAGTCGCCCGCGCGCTTCGCGCGGGCGGCAGTCCCGGCCAGCTGGCTGCCGTCGCGGGTCTGCCTCCCTGGGCCGGGGGGGGGGGAAACGGAGCGGCTGGGACATAGTCGCGCGCGCGCTTCGCGCGGGCGGCAGTCCCGGCCAGCTGGCTGCCGCCGTGGGTCTGCCTCCCTGGGCCGGGGGGGGAGGGAGCGGCAGAGACATGGTCCTGTGCGCGCGCTTTGCGCGCGCGCACGAGAGAGCCCCTGCCCCCCCCGGGGATTTAGAAAGTCAACGCCCCTGCGTCCCTCTGATGATCTGCCTAAGTTCACAAAATCAAATTCAGCATCTCTATCAGATGGCCATCTAGCCGCTGTTTGAAAACCTCCAAAGAAGGAGAGCCCACCACCTCCCAAGGAAGCCTGTTCCACTGAGGAACCACTCCTTCAGGAAGTTCTTCCTAATGTTTAGCTAAAAACTCTTCTGATTTAATTTAAATCCATTGGTTCTGGTCTGAACTTCTGGGGCAACAGAAAACAACTCTGCACCATCCTCTATATGACAGCTTTTCAAGTACTTGAAGATGGTTATCAGATCACCTCTCAGTCGTCTCCTCTCCAGGATAAACATACCCAGCTCCTTCAACCTTTCCTCATAAGACTTGGTCTCCAGACCCCTTACCATCTTTGTTGCTTTCCTCTGGACACATTCCAGCTTGCCTATATCCTTTTTAAATTGTGGTGCCCAAAACTGAACACAGAACGCAAGACTGGATTTCTTATCTTCATATTGAAAGTAAGCCTTACAAGCCACCTAGCTTCATACTTCAAGTCTAAGAACAACAGACTTTGAGGGTATCACCATAAATATTAGGCAGAATCCATAAGGAAATTATACAATCCACACTGAAAAGCTTAGGAGGAGCACAAGGGTATGGAACCACTCCTGTGTATCCCCAGTGGAGGAAGCCTTCATCCTGTGCAACAAGGATTCTTTCTCTGGAGCAAGGCTTTTCATTGAGCAGAAGGTAGTTGGATCTAACCCTGTGTATTCTCTCCCTTGATGCAAATGATTGCTTTAATTTGCCCTCTAATTCTGTATTTGAAGAAAGCCCAACTGAAGTCTTTTCTGGAGAAACCATTACCACTTCCAAGAACTGTAGCTCTCTACAAATACAGCTGACATATTTTCTCAAACAATTTTCATAAGCCAATTTCCAAGCACCCCTCATCCATTTGGTCTGTCTTTCTGCACACTCTTTTTCTGGCACACCTTGAAACATGAGTTAATAAGACTGGAGCGCAGTACTCTAAATATGAGTTCATCTGGTGCAGTCTCCTTTGATTTGCATTCGGAGCTTTATTTATTCATCTGAATATTCTCTTTGCTTTCATCTTCTTCTGAAAAAAAGGGAGCAGGACAAAAGATTCCAGTGCTTTGGCCGCAAAAGAAGCCTCCTAAGGTTATATCCGCCAGTGGATTTTCTTATGAAGGCCAGATTCCTTTGTATAAATCATTTATTGCCCCCATGTCCAGAGGAATGCATGCAATTTTGAGATTTCAATTGGAAATCTCCATCGGTGCCTCTGACCTTTCCGTTAAATATCTTCCACCTCGAAATAGAATGTAGAGCCCACAGCATGGCCATACCTCGAACATTTGGACGATTGCCACGACCCTCTGCTCCTTTTTTAGCCAGCACAAAAGAAAATGTGGGATCGGTCTTCAAGGTAAACGTTTCTAGGTTAGGCTCATAAAACGACCAGCGAGAAAGAAAAATCCAAGATCACAGAGGAAATAATCAAATTCCTTAAGGCTTGTTTCTTATTCTTTCTTAATGACCCAGTCCTGTAAACTGTTTTGTTGAGGGACTGGCAACATGTGGGCTAGTTTATGCATCACATTGGAAATAGACAATAACTTCCAGCCTGATGCTGGGATCATCCGCCATCCTAAGTATTGGCAACAGTCTCAGCAATGACCTGCATTAGTGCTACATCAGCTGGGTAGCTGTGCCCCTTATATAAGCAGTGCACTGCAGAAATCTGAATAAGGATAGCATCTTAGACATAATGCAGACAAACAGTATTACACCAGTAGAAAGTAATGCAGTAACAACAGTGTAATACTGTTTTTCAAGAGCGGCCATACTACTGCCTCCTTCAGGCAACCTGGGAACATCCCTGAGGATAGGGAAAGGTTGATAATCTCTCCCAGAGGGGCCCGAATTCTGTCTCCACAGGCTTTGACAAGCCAAGATGGACATAGATCCAGGAGGTAAGTAGTGGGCTTCACAGCTGCCAGGGTCTTGTCAACCTCTTCCTGGAACAGTCAGCTGAATTGTTCCAAGATTGGACCAGAAGACAGTCCCCTTCCAGTCCCCTTACTGTTTCAATTGTGGAGGGTAGATCCTCACGGAGCAACAAGACTTTATTCACAAAATAGCTCGCAAATGCCTCACAGCCAATAGCCAATTCCTTATCATTTTGTTTCCCTTGTGGTAGGGATGTTAACAATCTAATTATCCTAAACATTTGGGCTGGGTGAGAGCTGGCGGACACAACAGAGGCTGTGTAGAATTCCTTCTTGATGGCCTTCACTGCTCATAGGTTTTCATAAGTGACCTAAAATATGTTTTTGGGGGGGGGGATATTTTTTAGTATTTTTTCATATGTGTGTGTGTGTGTGTGTGTGTGTGTGTGTGTGTGTGTGCTTGCACCTGGAAGTCATGGCGATCTCTGGTGACTGACCCCTACTGGGGGCCTGGAGGATATTCAGAAAGGTGACTCAATAAAGCCTATCCCTGTCTTCCTGTCTGCTGGTATTTCAAGGAGCTACGAAAAACCTTTTTTATTCTAAACCCCCCAAGTGGGTTGCTCCTTTGGATGCTTTTACCAACCCAAATTTGGTTTCTAAAATGTATTTATTGAAATATAATGACCTGCTTGCTAGTAAGAACGAGTTTAAAACAACTGAATGTATTAAAGATTTTAATCCTGAGATCAGCTGATGGGAGCTGGTACAAATACAATCTAGGTAAGCTAAAGATAAAAATGTAGGATTTTGTTCAAAAATTTCTGAAATTGACAAGATTCTGCTTTATTCTGAAGAAAAAAATGATTTAAAAACCCTTGTATTGTATAGTTGTTAGAGGATAAGACTCAGGATGAAGTTGTGAAAAATTCTATGGTTAAATGGGCACAAAATGTGGGATATAATATCCTCTCGGACCAATGGGCCCAGGTATGGAAAACAAATATAAAAAATTACAAAAGTTGTCTCATATAAAGAAAATATTTACAAAATGGTATATAACACCAGGTATGCTAGCAACATTTTATCCTAAATTGTCAAGACATTGCTGAAAATGTAGAAATTCTGCTGGGACATTTTACCATATGTGATGGATGTGTGATAAGGTTAAGAAATACTAGGACTGGATTTATAGAATTTTGCAAAAGATTTTAGAAACTACTCTACCTTTTATTCTTGAATTGTTTCTATTGAATATTAGAACTGAGAACTGTATAAATGAGGACATTTGATTATTCATGTATTAACAACTGCTAGAATATTATATGCAAAATACTGGAGAAGAGAAGAAATACCTACTAAAGAAGAACTTATAAACAAAGTATTGGAGACCGCAGAAATGGACAAATTATCTTTATTGTTGAAAGGATTACGGGAAGAGAAATTTAGTAATACTCCAGATTCTATACATGGCTGGAGAACTACATAACTTCAACTTAACTACATGTATATACTCTATTTGTAATTCGAGTCAAATTATTATTCAAACAAAGACTGTAGACTACCTGATATATATATATATTTATATTATTTTGTTATTTCAATTTATCATACTTTTACTAATTCAGACTAAAAATATAGACACTATGAGAAACACTTCCATTTTTTTTAAAAAAAACCTATGTCCTCCACATGTTTTATGTTACTTTTGTGTATGTATGTTTTGTCTGTCTGTCAGAAATAAATAAATAAATATAAAAGGAGGTCTCCTATCCAAGTACTTCCAGAGTTGACCCTGTTTAGCTTCCAAGATCTGATGAGACTGGACTTGCCTGGGCTATCCAGATCAGGGCCTAATAGATGTTCTTGAAGCTTTGTCACGAGTAGGCTGCCAACCTCGCTCTAACCATCTTAGCTTTTTTTATATAAAAAAGAACATTCTCTGTTTTTGCTGGTAACTGCTGGACCCAATCCAGATCAAGCCTAGAGAAGTATGCCTATTGCTGTTCATTTTTATAGTCTGTCTTAATTTCCTATACACTGCATGTCCTCTAATTCTTGTGTTGTGGCCAATGCTAAATAGGCTTTATGAATTTTTCCAAACCAGTCATTCTTAGATAGCTCTGCCTTCCTCTCCTGTGTGGCCCTGCTTCTATTGACTGAAATGGCCTGAACTTTTGAAGAGTTGCATAGAAGCCATTCCCTTACATCTGTTTGTAAGGCTATTTTATACCCTTCCTCCCCAATTCCAGTATAACTTTTAATAAGATGGGGGTAGTGAGTCGAAACCAGCTGAACTCATCTCTCTGCTGCTAAAGTGGTGTTGGAAGGAAATCAGTGGATCAGAAGAAATATGGGTGTGTGTAAAGTGCCATGAAGTTGCAGCTGACTTATGGTGACCCAGTGGGGTTCTCAAGGCAAGAGATGTTAAGAGGTGGTTTTCCATTACCTGCCCTTGTATAGCAACCCTGGACTTCCATGGTGATCTCCCATTCAAATACTAACCAGGGACAACCCTGCTTAGCTTCCAAGACCTGATGAAATCGAGCTTGCCTGGACCATCCAAGACAGAGCAGGTCACTCTAGGGGTGGTCATTTATGTGTTATATTGATTATAGATATATTTATTTACTTCATTTATACACTGCCTTTCTTACTGAGACTCAAAGTGGGCTATCCAGTTAAAAGCAATGCAAGCAGAGCAGTATAATGTCAGCTAATGCTGCCATCTCCTGCCCAGAAGGTGGGATGTGTCGCCCTGTGACGTCGGGTGTGTGGAATGTTATGTTATACTTCTCCTAGCGTGCTTATCGCTCCCTGCTCTGCTCTGACCTTGAGAGACTGCCAGTGCCTGCCTATGTATCTTTTCTTGTGTCTGGCTTCGTTTCTTCCCACTTTTTTTCATGGGAACCTCAGGCCGTTATTTAGGCGCCTTTAACATGATTTTATGATTGGTTACATTCCTTTGCCAGACCCTTTTGAATTCTGTATAATTACACTGCCTGGGGCTCATAATAGCCATTACTAACACAGAACATGTAGATGACCACAACAGACCTTTCTCAATAAAGACTTCCTTTCCTTAAAGACACTTGTTGGTGATTGACTCTGTAGGACACTCACATATACACACAGTTGAAAATACTATAAAATAGGTTTACAAAATTGCAATAGTGTAGTCAACAGCATAGTGTATACCTGGATGGCCCAGGCTGGTTTGATCTTAGCAGATCTCTGGTTAGTACTTGGACTGGAGACCGCTGAGGAAGTCCAGGGTTGCTATGCAGAGGCAGGCAATGACAAACCACCTCTGAATGTATCTTGCCTTGAAAACCCTACAGGGTTGTTATAAGTTGGCTGCAACTTGATGGCACTTTCCACCATCACATATACAGTAAAACAGTATAATTAATGCATTTAACAAACAATGATATGAAACTGCACGGCAAGATTAGAGGAACAGCAAGTCTTATACCGTGAACAAAGCAATGACAATGACCTAACATTTCACAGATGGTAATATGACCATATTCCCTCATATAAAGGTCCTCCTGAACAATTAAAGAAACTGTGAAACAATATAATGTATAAAACGAACAAAGCAGTGAAAACAACTTAAAATTTCACAGACTCATTTTACCAGATCACCCATAATGGCCACCTTCCAGCCCTGGCTCTAACTCCTGTCACCAATTTTCACTCAAACAGAAGCAAAAAAAACAAAAAAACAGCTGCCACCAATTTTCACCCCACCAGGAGCAAAAAGAAAAGGTGGGTGGCAGGTAACATCATGATGTCACTTCTGGTTGTAGCAGGAAGTAAAGTTAAGAGGTTCTGGGAATTCCCCATATCACTGGTTTTTTACCACAGAGACTGGGGGACTCCTAGAGAATTCTGATGTCACATCTGATTGTCCTGGTTGAGGCCATGACTTAGTTCTGCTGTCCCCTTCCCCCATTTTTGCTTCTACTAGAATGCAGAGGCCATCTGGTGAACCCTATCACAAACACTGACCAATTTTCCACAACTGCTGCTCCACCCACACTCCTCCCTTTGCCCCGATTGTGTCAGTTTCCCACTATTTGCCATGTGGCCACATTTTGCCCCGGAGCTTCACCTGATTTCCACCGCGTCTACTCGATCCTCAGAAAACAGGATCGAGTAGACACTGTGGAAATCAGGCGAAGCGCTGGGGCAAAATGTGGCCGCATGGCAAACAGTGGAAAATTGACACGATCGGGGCAAAGGGAGGAGCGGGGATGGAGCAGCGGCTGTGGGAAATCAGTCATTAATTTTCTCTTTATTAAATTTCTTCCTTGAAAATTCTGTTGTACACATTCTGCAAGATGGTAGAATTGGGGGGCCCTCCTGGCTCCCTTAAGCAAGGTATTCTGCAAAGTGAAAGCCACAACATAGACTGGGTTTGGGGAGGGGCCTCAGTGGGGTATAATGCCAAAGAGTCCACCCTCCAAAGCAGCCATTTTCTCTAGAGGAACTGATCTCTGTAGTCTGAAGATCAATTGTACTTTTGGGAGCTTCTCAAGACCCACCTGGAAGTTGGCAACTCCAGCTTATAGACCCCTTGATAACAAAGGATGCCCTTCCCCCCGGAAACAAGTATACATAAGCAAAGCTTATCCAATAACCCAAGATCATTCTCTGATTCCGCTGTAGATACGGCCAAGTATAATGTGGTATTCACTGAGCCAGAGGGAGAGTCGTTTAATGATTTTAATGTTTAATTTAGAAACAATAGCATAGCAAGCCTTTGAAAGAATCTGCTTCGAGGCAATGCTCACGATCACACTGCCATAATGCCTTCATTTTGTTTGACATCAGTGGGTACATTTAACAAGGCAGTTAATTATGGATGTGAAAGGGCTGAGCGGGCATCAAACTGTGGACACTGCGATCCATGTTTCAGGCTGCCCTTAGGAAATATGTTCCGTCTTCTGCGATGCCCTGCTGATGAAGTAAGTATAAGCTGCCAAAATTAATATTCTTAGCTTTTTTTTTAAAAAAAAAAAACTGATCTGAGGGCATGATTCCCAACACCTTTTCAGTTGTCTACTCGCACCTGTGAAAAATGGGTTTCCAACAGATTAAGTATAAACTTACACCATTTTGAACTTCACAAGGGGCCTGCCAGCCTTTAACCTAACCCCCCGAAACGCACTGAACTCTGAATAGAGAGGGTGTGTGTGTTTTACCTCTAATTAACTCAATTAGAAACAAAAGAGGGTCAGATTACATTTATTTGGCTTTTATTGCCTTAATGCCTGGCATTTAAAAAAAGAGCGTATTATTCACATGTCGCTGATGGTACGCAAACTGTTAATTATCCCAACATGTCTAATTGCTGTTTTCTTAAATAACTACCAGGCCATATGTAAATGATCTTAAAAGCAGTACCATTTCGTTGTGTGAAAAATTAGAGCGGATAACAGATTGGATGACGGATCGCACAGACTGAGCACATGGGAAGCTTGGGCACACAGCTTCAATGCTGATGCCGGGCGTGAAATACTAACTGCATGCTCTGAAGCTGGCCACCTCTGACCCATCTGGGTGGAATGGAACTGGGTTAATTAAAGCTTCATTTGCTCAAATCCTGGCTCAATCAAGAGTCAGTAACATCTCCCCTTTTCCTTTTCTTTTTTTGACACTGCTACATCGCTGAGCCATGGCCAAGTACTGATTGGATTGTCATTGGCCAACTGTTCAATATCTGGCAGGCTGTGATGCCCTCCCCCTTCAAACCAACTTGATTACTGGGTTTCCTCTGTCTTGGCAAAGATCCTGGCAATAGCTGACCTAGAAAAGGACAAAAGATTTCTTTCTAACAGAGACAGCTTGTAAAAGTTGTCATGAAAGAAATACAATGAAAATAGTCAGCACTTGAGTAACATACCACATGTGTATTTTCTGGTCCTAGTCTGATATCCCTATGCCACATGGGTTCTCTTATCTGTTTCTTAACATAGTAACTTGTACTACGGTATATTAAGCAATTGTTGTGTGTGCCGATCACAGTATAGCTTTATGATCTACATATGAAGAATGCCTTATATCAGAAACCAGTGGACTATCATACCCTTTGACCTACCATCGAGAGTATACCACATAATCCACTGTCTAAGAACAAGCCCTACAATCCAACCACACCTACTCCAGTCCCTTGGACAGGAACTGACATCTGTAGGATTATCATCAGGCATTTAAAAAACCATTATCTTTACCTGGGGAAATGAAGAAACACATCAGTTACACCACATTGGCTTACCAGGCATAGCTTAGCAACAAGCAGAAGGGTTGGGTTGGGGACTTGGGGGAGGGCATGTGATGTTTCTGATGTCACTGCATCACTTCAAGGTACAACCCAGAAGTGACAATGGGTAACACTAGGAACCACCAGAAACTCTATGGTGTTACCATAGAGTTTGTGGTGGTTTCTCATGTTACTCATGGTCACTTCTGGGTTGTACCCAGAAATGATGTCCTGGCACAGAGGCTGAAAGCATTTTCATTTTTTCTCCTGCCACCACTCCAAGCGGTGGTGGGTAACAGCAGCAATTGGTGGGAGACCTCCTGCCATACCGGGAGACCAAGCAACCTTATATACCAGACAGATTCTAGGAGCCATCTACTACAGGACAGGCTCAACAGAAAAAATACCAGTTGTTTTCTACAGATCTCAGCTAAGATATCACAAGTATATGTTCAAGGAATTCCAGATCATTCTGGAAATGATATTTCCCTCTCACAGACCTTGGGTGTTTCTAAACCTGAAGTAACTAGTGACCTGCAATGACCCTTGCAACAGAGATGCAATCTCTGAAACAGAGATACAATCTCTGTTCCAGCTCCATCCCATGTTAGAGACAAGAAACACTAGTATGGGACCAAGCAGCCATACTCTCAAGAACTCATTCATTTGCACATCTTCCGACGGGATATGTGCTATCATTTGCTAAATTATTTTCTCATGCTGAAAACCATGTTGTGTGAGGGGGAGGAAGATTTTGGGGGGAGTGACTTAAAGTGCAGATATGGAATGCAGGGAAAGATTAAACTCTCCACACTGAACTTGGCAGGATTTGCTTCCGAGTAAATGTGCATGGGAAGGAAGGTGAGAACGTATAGCTTGACCTCGTCAGACCTCAGAGACTAGGCTGGGTCAGTACTTGGAAGGGAGACCACCAAGGAAGACTCTGCAGAGGAAGGCAATGGCAAACCATCTCTGCTCCTCCCTTGCCTTGAAAGCCCCTTGCTGCAACTTGAAGGCACTTTACACACACAAATGCGTGTAGGCTTGGGGTGCAGACATAGTCATCAGAGCTTTTCTATCCGCAGAAGGATGGGAAAACTCCAGTTGATTCCAATCCAAAATGCAGTATTGTTTATATTATTTATATTCCACTCCACTTCTTTAAATAAAGTCCTTTATTCCTCTAATTAGATTCACTCATAGGCATCAACTACGGGGGGGCTCGAGCCTCCCCCAAAATTTCCCGGGGGGGGGGCTCAGCCACCCCCAGCAAAAAGGAGCGCCCGCCGGTGGCCAGTCAGCTGGCCAGCTGGCTGCCATCGCCGCCTCTCCTTCCCCTCCACCCCCGGCCTGCCCTCCTGCCTCCCTAGGGCCGGGGGGGGGAGAAGCGGCGTGGACATGGTCCTGTGCGTGCGTGCGCTTCGTGCCCGCGCACAAAAGAGCCCCCGCGCCCCCCCCCCCGGGGATTTACTAACTCTACGCCCCTGGATTCACTAATCAAAATCATCAGTTTTGGAAAACCCTGAATCTTCTCATTCTGAACCTTTATGGTCTTTTTAAAAAAGGTTTACCTGAACTGAAACAAACTGTGTAATGCTTTCCTGTTTTTCTTGAATTTGTGTGCTTCTGTGTTTTTTGAGCATGTGTTTCATGTTGCAGGACATAAATGAACGTATGGCATGAGAAAACAGAGGTTGCATTGTAGAAAGGCCATGACAGTATTTGGTACAAGCAATGGTGTATGACAGTTTCCCAGACTGCCTCCCGAGAAAGTGGCTTTCTCTCTTTCCAGTAGATCACTGGAGTTCCATTACATGCATTTGCACATAATGTAGAGTATGGACCTTCTCCACTGTAGCCCGCTTTCTTTTCTTTTCTTTGCCATCAGGTCGCAGTTGACTTATTTATTTTATTTATTTAATTTTATTGAACTTGTATCCCGCCCTACCCACAAGCAGGCTCCGGGCAGGTTCCATCAACGGTTAAAACAATATACAATAACGATTAAAACCACAAGATTAGAACAATAAAATCATATTTATGGTGACTCTGTAGGGTTTTCAAGGCAAGAGGGGTTCAAGGCAAGAGGGGTTCAGGTTCACCATTGCCTGCCCCTGCATAGCCACCCTGGACTTCCTTTGGGCTCTCCCATCCATACACTGGCCAGGGCTGACCCTGGTTAGCATCCAAGATCTGACGAGACTGGGCTAGCCTGGGTGCCTATACATATTAACAGTGTCACTCTGATGTGCTATGGCTGGTCTTTCCCAATCTGTGTGGTACAGGAGGATGTGGTCATTATTCTGCCGTAACACCAGTTTCTACTTTCCCGAGGTCACCTTCTGCTAGCAGAGACAGGAAGCCTTGATTTCCAGAAGAGATGTAAGTGCATCCCATTTGTTTTAGTTTCAGGTTTTCTTATGAGCGGCCATCATTGTCAGGTGCTAAAATAATACCACCCCCTACAATTGCTCACTTTCCACTTTGTCAAATGAGTTCTTTATGAAAGGTACTTTTTTACAGTCTCTAGCAAAAACACAAAATAAAACCACACTTTCGAGTCCCCCAAGCCCACTTGATATTTCACTTTTAGTTCAATGTTTGCTTCGGGGGCGCGGGGAGCTGAAATACCAAAGGTGCCTTTTGGACTGGCATCAAGTATCTTTCGTTGATGTACTGCAATCTGACCAAATGACTGGGAAGCTTTTAAAAGGCAAAGGCTGTAAGGACCAGTGGAGACAAGAATGGTGTTAATGCAGCTTACTCTCTCACTCCCAGAACACTGGATATAATGCAGCTATATGTGTGATCTCTGGGAACCCATTAGCTTGGCCCACCCCAGTCCCATTTTCAATGTCCTAAAAATGGCATCTATATATCTAATAGCCAAGGTCCCCTCTGCGTGCGGATATCTAAATCTGCACATCTGGGGCACCTAGGGGGCAAAGAGATTTTCCTGTACACTTGGGGCACTCCCCAGGTGTGCAGAAAAATCTGAAATGTAGAAAAAAACTATAGGGGGATACGTAAATCCCCCCAAAAGTAAAAGAGCATTCCCTGTGCATGCACAGAGAATGCTCTAGGAACTGTGCCTCCCCACCCTTGCAGGAGGGGGTGGGAGAGATGGCTTGGAGGCCTGGCCACTGAGAGCTCCACGGGCCTCACTGTTGGTGCCAGGGGTGGGGTGGGGGAGAAGGCTTGGCAGGCCCGGGCCTTGCCGTCAGTGCCATGGGGGGCAGGGGGGACAGCTTGGTGGGCCCAGCAGCTGGGGCCACATGGGCCTCACAGTTGGTGCTGGGGGTGGGGGAGAAGGCTCACCTGGGGCTGCTTCCTCCTCCTCCACATGGAGCTCCCCTTCATGCGTATTGGAGGTCCCCGTTTCTTGTCTTTCCCTAAATTAAGCAGTGATGGTAACATCAGTGCATGAGGCTGTCTTATACCTGTCACAATCCCACCCTGGTTTATGTGTTCTCATGTGCATGTTTGCCTGCATGTCAAAGTGCATTTCCTCTTCATTACCTCCACCCCAAGATATAAAACTCAGTCTCTCACATAACCAGCACCTTGGGGAACGCTGGTGAGGCTGTCTCTAAGCAAGTACGAAGGGCAGAGATTCCACTTACTTTAGCTCCGCCCATGCCTGTGTGTGCTTAGTGTGTAAGCGCAGTCTTCAATGTGTGGGTAGGATCTGAGTCACACTCTGCTTTCTAAAGCAGGAAAGAAGCTTTATTACTGAAGGCCTAACTAGAGCACATACATAGAAAACAGCTATCATAGCTCGAAGGAAAACGATACTCAAACTCACGTTAAAATTTATTTGAAGCTAAATTAAAATATGGCAGTGACCTTAGATGAAATGCAAAGACAAATGGTAATATATATTTATACAATCATGAAGGTCCTGTACTTGGGTCGAGGGGGGTTGGATGTGGGCACCAGGCTCCCCACACTGGAAGGAGCACCTTTGGTGCCAGCCCAGATGGTGAGGCGTCTGGGAGTGACACTGGATGCCTCTCTTTCCATGGAGGCCCAGCTTGTTACAGTTGCCACATCTGCATTTTTTCATCTTAGGCAGATCAGGCTACTGAAACCCTATCTCTCCCCCCCCCCCCAAGACTTCCAGATTGATTACTGCAACTCACTCTATGCAGGCTTACCCTTGAAGCTGATCTGGAAATTACTACTGGTGCAGAATGTGGCAGCGCGCCTGCTGATGTCAGCACCTGTGTGGGCTCACGTTAGGCATGTGCTCTGCCAACTGCATTGGCTGCCACTTGAGTACCAGATTCGCTTCAAGGTGCTGCTTTTGACCTTCAAAGCCTTATATGGCCTGGGACCAACATATCTAAGGGACCGCCTCTTCCCATATGTGCCTTGAAGAGCATTATGCTCAAAAGATCAACACCTCCATAGGCGTAGAGTACGGGGGGGCTTGAGGGCTTGAGCCACCCCTGAAATTTCTGGGGAGGGGGTCAGCCACCCCTTGGAAAACGGAGCGCCTGCCGCTTCGCCTCCCCGTGTCCTTCCGGGGCCCGGCCGCCACTGCTGGAGAGGGAGAGGGAAGGGGTGGTGGGCGGGGGGGAGAGAGAGGCACCGGCAGCAGCGGCTGGCAGGCCTCAGAAGGGCCCGGGGAGGCAGGGCGGATTCCCGGAGGGGGAAGAACATCACTCCAGCGAGCATGCGTGCTAAGGAGCCCCCTCCCCCTCCGGGATTTCCAAAAGTCTACGCCCCTGAACACCTCCTGGTGGTCCCTGGCCCAAAGGATGCCCATCTTGCCTCAACCAGGGCCAGGGCTTTCTCTGTCCTGGCCCCAGCCTGGTGGAACATTCCCCTCACTGAGATCAGGGCCCTGTGGGATCTTCTTCAATTCTGCAGGGCCTGCAAGATGGAGCTGTTCCGCCAGGCCTTTGGGTGAGGCAGCAGGTGTCCATGTATGGCCTCCCTGAGGTGTCTGTCACCCATCTGTCACCTGTCTACTGGCTACTGACAACTGGCCTTTGTCAGGCCAGAACTTTATAGCCAGTTGATGATGTTTCAAGCTGTATCCATTGTTTTAATTGTTATAATGTTTTATCGTGTTTTAAAACTGAAATTGTGTTTATTATAATGATGTTACCTGCCCTGAGCCCGTCTGCTGGGATATATACATGCAAATAATAAATAAATGAAAGAACAACAATAATATGTATATTGTAACAAGAATAAATACAAATATTTCTACAAAACATAGTACGTTGAAGTTCTGTTCCTAAAAACAAATACGTTGCAATATTGTTCCAACAAAGAATCCAGGTATTAAACTTCGTTTCGATTATCCTCTTCAAGAAATTGTAACTATTGGAAGTAATTCATAGACACAGACATCTGAGACAGTGACTAACATCAGATCATTTTATATAAGAGGAATTTCCCTCTCAGGTTTTTCCAATAATACACCCAAAATTCACAATAATAATTCACAGGGCTAATATTGAAGGGCCACCAGTCACAATTTTTAAGGAAACCATGCTACTATAATGCTGGTATTTAGGAATAGAGCTGCAACATACTATGTTTTGTAGAAATATTTGTATTTATTCTTGTTACAATATACATATTATTGTTATTTCATGATTGTATTAATATATATTAGCATTTGTCTTTGCATTTCTAGTAATTTTTTGCACACTTTTCACAGTTGCCATTCTGATACCCTGTGTGATCTCTTTAATTCACTTATATCTATTGTTGCTGTGACCTTAGATGGAACAAACATATCCCCAACTTCCCTACTGCCCTCTGACAGAAGAGGATGGATCCTGCACTCCACAGCAGCTGGGCAAAGTGTTTGAACCAGAACAAAGGAAGATTCCAACTTTTAAAACTTTTGCCTGCTTTGGTGACACCCCCCCTCCCAATCCAGAGTTAGGAATCCCGCCCCTTGTGGGACATACTCTAAGCTCTGCCAATCAGGTCCTTTGGTATGTAGCCAGCATCTCTCTCCCCCAATCAGGTTTTTATCATGCCCATTCATCTCCTCTTTTGGCAAGTAGGCCAAATGGGCTTTTCCCCACTGAAAACCAGTTCCTGTTTTTCTTGACTGTCCTTGTCTTGTGGAAATAGACAGTTGCCATGGTTTCAGGGTTCCCCAATCATAACAATACCAAGTGAGATCTTTGGTCTATCTAGCGAAGTATTGACTAGTCGCTGATCAATAAGGGTCTTGTGCAGAGGTGTTTCACATCACCAACTACCTGTTCCTTTTTCAACAGGTGCTGCTGGTCACTGAACCAGGGACCTTCTGCTCTATGTGAATTTGTTAAGCAAGTGTTGCTTCAGGCACAAACCAGGAATGGCCTCTGGATGCCACTTTAACTTTACATTCCTAATGTAAAGCTCACAGAGAGCTGAGATTTTAGCTAAGAGGCTTAACTAAGCAAACTAGAAACATAAGAAAATAAGTGGAGAGTCTCACTGTACTAGACTGAAGTCCACCATTCTGTGACCAGCTAGAGAATTCTGGGAAGGTTCCATGGAAAGTGTGAAGACAGCAGCTCATTGTTCAGGGGTACACAGTCCTTGAAGATGGAAATCTGTAACTATCTAGTAGTGATTAACAGCACTCACCACAATGAATCTGCCTCATTTAAAGCCTCCTGGACTATTGGCAGATAAGTATTATTTCAGAAGCATTCCTAGCAAGTACCAGTTGCTACATGTCTTCCTGAAAATGGTTAACAGGATGGTACACAGCAGAATCATCCCTGGAATTTAGTCCACCCATCTCCTCAGGACAGTGTGGGGAAAGCTCTGCTTTCCCCCCACTGCCTCTTAGGCCTTTTGTGCAATTAGTATGCTGTGGATGTCCCCCAGATCTTAATAGTATGCAGCAAGTGGTTCACAGAGAGTGGCATATGGGCACAGGGGCAGTCTTAGGTATGGAGACAGGGATGCTGAGGGGCAGAGAGAGAAAATTCCAGGGACTTATGTGTTATCATGTTCTCTGAATTCTCAGCTTTCATTTTAAAAAAGGTAAGTCTCCATCCCTTTACACTGCAGAGATACACCTTTCCCCTTATATCTCCAGTGGGCTGGAGACTTACCTTTTCCCCCAATGAAAACTGGAAATTCAGGCAACCTGACAGACATATTTGCTGTAACATACTGAGATAATGATATTCTAGTGCTGATTAAAAAAATAAACTCTACTGTGGCAGGGGGAAGGGAAAGGCCATGTGGGGACAATTGCAGGGGAAAGCTGAGGGGCTTAGCTAATGTGCCTCCACTCCACAGAGAGAGAGACTGACTTTTCACATCTCCACAGAACAAAGTTTGAGTCCCGTGGTACCTTTAAGACCATCAAAGTTTTATTCAAGGTATAAGCTTTTGTTTCCTTTTTCCATTAAGCATCTTTGCATTGTTCCAAGCTGGGTTTTGTTTTTGTTTTTTGGTTTGGGGATGAGTAAAACTATTTTAAAGCACATCTTCAGTTGAGTCCTTTTTGAGAGAGACTGATGGGGCTTATTCCCATGTAATTTGTGAGTGACTCAGCTATTATTTAATTTATAGCACGTTTCAGTATTCTGGCTCGATCCCTTAGCTGGGAAATCTTTCTGATTCTGCATCCTCGTTTTGTTTTTGCACCCTATCCTATTGCAGTCTGCACAGTGTAAGGTAAGTAAAATCTATTATTTAATAATCCTGTCCCTTTTCCTTTCCTGTTGCATGCAGGGAATGAGGGGCTGTGGCTCAGTCAGTGGTGGAGCATCTGCTTGGCATGCCAAAGGTCCCCAATTCAAACCTTGGCACCTCCAATTAAAAGGACAGACCTCTGCATAAGACTCTTGGGAGCTGCTGCCAGTCTGAGTAGACAATACTGACTGTGATGGACCCATGGTTTGATTCAGTATAAGACAGCTTCTTGTAGTCATGTGTACCTGATGAACTATCAGTGTTCTATCCATGGTAGTAGGCAGCTAAGTAATTTATTTTATTACAGTATTTTGTTTCAATCAGGACCATATGGGAGGGCAGATGGATTCTTTGTCTGGGAGGCCATGGTGGCTCTTGGTAGCCCTGCATGGGTCACCCAGTTCAGCTGCCCTGGGCTATGCCCTGGAGGGGCTTACCGCCCTGCAGCCAACTGCACCCACCCCACCACTGTCTTGAAGCCCTACCACCATTACTGTGGAGTCTGGCAGTCCCCTGCACTGCCTGAGATCAGGAAGCAGGCAGATCAGCTGTATGGCAGGATGCCCACCCAAGCTCTTTACCGTGCAGGGAGGATGTGCCTAGCTATGCCCTGAGCCACGAGGGAGGTGTTCTACCTGGGAAAGCCCACATAGCTGGCTAGACAGGCAGGCGGGGGGGGGGGGGGCTGGCTCTTTCTCTCACCTCTGCAGTGATTCCTAAATCCCTCTTCAAGTTCTGCCTGAGGCCCCAGAATCATGAAAGGCCACCCCAGGGCATGCATCAAGTACCCAGCTGACAGTGGAAGAATACATTGAACCACTGAATACAAAACAAACATGCTTGACATCGGGAGTCGGGGGGGTGGGGAGGGCTGGAACAGCAGAGAGACAATCCCTCATCTTGGCAGACTCAAGGAAAACAAGGAAAGCACTTCTTTTATAGGTTATTTTATTTTATTTACTTCATTTATACCCCACCCTTCTCTCCACTGGGGAGCCAAAGCAGCTTACATCATTCTCCTCCCCTCCATTTTATTTATTTATTTATTAAATTAGATTTACTGGGCCGCCCTCCCTTACAAGCAGGGCTTAGGGTGGCTTCCAACAGTAATATACAATTTCCTACAACTACATTAAAACAGTCCAATAAATACAGTAGGTAAAAACAGTATATATATGCAATGCTTAAGATGGCGGAAAATCCTAACTCCCCGGCCTCCCTGGGGGGAGGGGTCATGAGGAGCGAGGAACCCCCTGAGAGTGCCAGAAGAAATCCTGTCACTGTCCTCAGCCAAAAGCCCAGTGGGACATCTCTGTCTTACACGACCTGCAGAAAGGTAGCAGCTTCCACAGGGCACGGAGGTCTTCCAGCAGAGCGTTCCACCAGGCAGGGGCTAGGGCAACTTCACAACCCCCCCGTGAGGTAGGTTAGGTCACCCAATGAGCTTCCATGGCCTGCGTGAGGATTTGAACCTGGGTCTCCCAGATCCTCGTCCCACACTCTTAACCACTACACCACACTGGCTCTGTAGCTAATTACTGTTTCTATCTGTGCATTGGGTAGAGAAAGGGGGGAGGGAAGCAGCTGTTGTACGGGATCATGAGGGTGCTTGCAGAAGGTACGTATAACCGAGACATTGAGTCAACTAGGCAAAGTTGGCAAGGCCAGACCAGAGCAGGATGCCACACAGTTTCCCTCCCAACCCCACTCCAGCAGGCTCAAAACAGACTAGCCCAGACTAGAAGCTCCTCACAACTTGAAAGCTAAGCATGGTCCACCATGGTTAGTGCTTGGATGGGAGACCACCAAGATCAAGGTCACTATGCAGAGGAAGGCAATGGCAAGTCACCTCTGCTCATCTCTTGCCTTGGAAACCCCATGAGGGGTCGCCATAAGCCAGTTGCAACTGGATAGCACTTTTTATTATTACTAAAGATTAAGGCTGAGGAATGGAGGATGGGAAAGCCATGCGAGAAGGCACATAGGCAAAGCGTAGGCAATCTAATGTTGAATGTTATTTTTTTCCTAAAGTTCAGGGGCACCGTTGCACTTTGTTATCCCTACAGATGTCTTGGAGAGAAGACAGCATAGTACAGTCTGATCTCATCAGGTCTCGGAAGCTAAGCAGGGTCAATACTTGGAAGGGAGACTAGCAAGGAAGGCTCTGCAGAGGAAGGCAGTGGCCAACCACCTCTGCTTCTCACTTGCCTTGAAAACGCCTTGCTGGGGTCACCGTAAGTCAACTGTGACTTGATGGTACTTTTTACACACACACACACACACACACACACACACACACACACACACACACACACACTCGGCTTTTAAAAATCTATTCCAGTCCTAGGAGGGAGATCAATCACAGTGATTGACATTGGTGTTTTTACTGAGTGTTTCATCTTGACTTGTATACCCATGCACACACTAATCCAAGCTACACAAGAATGAGTTTTGTGGTCCGTCACTTTTACCTAAAGAAGCCAAATCCTTTGAGAACGAGCTTTCATTCACAGTGGATACTCGGTCGTAATGACTAGCAAATTACCGCCGATAGAAGTGGGGGAAAAAACAGGCAGACAGGGTCATACATCACTGAAAAAGTTCTCTCCACACATTATTGCACAAGGCACAAAAAAAAAATCAATTACCAAACTTAGACAGACTTCAAACAAAACAAAACCCAAAAGGTCATAATGAAATCAAACAATGTCGTGAATAATTATAGGGGTAGAAAAATCCCAGAAGGATAGCACCCCCCACAGCAGTTGTTCTGCAACTTACATTCCTTTAATGTCATCTAATAGCCATGTTAATTTCTATTTTTCTATCCCGGTAACAGTCAAGTCAAAATAATGGGGGGGGGGAGGGGAAGAAATCAAAGGATATTTTAAATTTGTTCACCTTTTTTTGAAGTAAATAAAAGATTTATTTTGCCTTGAAGTGTCATGTTTCATTCATCATGAGCCAAAGAGAATTCACGTGTCTTTCAAAAAAATAATAAAATTCAGTAGTGTTTTTTTTTTAAATCACATTTATTACATGCCTGCAAGGTAGATGAATATTAGGATTTCTATTTTGGGAGGTAATGGACTGAAGCTGTGTCCTAGATAAAGCATCGGTCACACCTTTTTCCATAATATAGCAGCTGTTCACATTTAGCCCTTTGAGTTCATGGCGCTGCCATTCTATGTTAATCGCTGGCCAAGACCAATGTAATACACTATGGAATCATTTTTAGAGGGGGAGAAAAGGTCTTTCTTTCCCCAGTTCACAGGTAACATAGCTCCCATCAGTTTCCTTTCTACAGCATACAGGATAGATGCAGATAACCCAGAGTCACTCCATGGCTACCAGGTGGCTCACACATTAGTTAAAAAAAATTGTGCTCAAGTTCAAATGACAAAACATATGCATATGGTACGTACATTGTAAATTGACTGGGTTCCCTGACATCACTGAAATGGCATTAGGAAAGATAAGGCATTCTATCAATGTTTAATCATGGAAACTCCACCACGGAAAGGCATACACATCATTCCTAAACGATGGTGTCACATCTGCATTTGGAGAGAGGACCATTTGCCATCAGAACAACCACCATGTAGCCAACGCTGATTGGTTGCATCAACCCCCATGGCTTTATTTCTTCAGTGGTGTCCCTTGACAGCATGACATCAAATGTAGCACTGTGACATCATTCTGTCTAGTGAGCCATCTACAGTGTGAAATTCTGAAATGTATGCAGAACCTCTCTTCCTGCTCCTCCTCTTATGATAATGGTTTACAAGATTATGCACGGGACAGATAGAGAACAAAGTCCTTTTCTCCCTTTCCCACTATACAAGAATTCACAGGCACTTGATGAAATTGCTGAGAGTCAGGTTAGAACGGATAAAAGGAAGTACTTCTTCACCCAAAAAGTGATTAACACATGGAATTCACTGCCACAGGAGGTGGTGGCAGCTACAAGCATGGACAGCTTCAAGAGGGAATTGGATAAACATATGGAGCAGCGGTCCATCAGTGGCCATTAGCCAAAAGGTCTAGATAGGAATTCTCGGTCTGAGGCAAGTGATGCTTTGTATTCTTGGTGCTTGAGAGGGGCAACAGTGGGAGGGCTTCTGGGCCCACTGGTGGACCTCCTGATGGCACCTGGTATTTTTGGCCACTGTGTGACAAAGTGTTGGACTGGATGGGCCATTGGCCTGATCCAACATTGGCTTCTCTTATGTTCTTATGTTCTATCTTGGAACTTCTCTTTGATCAAAACTGAAATGATTCAAATCAGGCTCCAAATCCACAAAAAGAGGGAAAGAAATGGATTTTTGGATTTTAGGGAGAAACTGAGTGAAGAGGAATGAAGAGAAAGTCTCTTAACAACACTGTCTCCATGTCAATCCACACATCACACCAAATTAGAGGTAGTCTGAGGTGGTAGAATGGTGGACTCTTACCACTTCTGACTGTGGGGCTGTGTGTGTGTCGGAGATTTAAATATTCCCACTAGATAGTAAAATGGCATATAAAAGAGGAAGAGGTTTAGTGTGGCTTTCTCACTTATGTGTGAAGAAATTTTCTTTGTAGGGTAAGGACTTAAAATGCACCTCCCCCATTTGTAGTCTGGAGTAGTCCAGTCCAGAATTCCCATCTCATCCTGCACAATGTGTCAAACAGTAGCCCATTCTTGGATTTCTATTACAATTCAAACAGAATTATATGTAGGGGCTGGACTGGCCATTCAACTTACAGGGAAATTCCCCAGTGGGCCACTACTGTGGCACCCACTGGTGGCTATACCAAGCAAAGCCAATTCCCAGAAACTCTGTCAGTGTCTTGGAGGCTACTTGACTCAGACTTTCCGGTGGTAGTGGTGATGCCTCAGGGACCACCAAATTTAGCTCGTTCCTGGGCTGCTTTTAATTCTCACTCCACTCCTGATGTCATGAACTCATAAACATCAACCAAACATTGATGCATTTTGATTAACCCATGGATCCTTTCTGTTGCAACCTTTCTTGTTTGATTTTACAAAATTACAGGGGGGGATCACTATGTCTGTTGCCTTTTCACTTTATACATAAGGGTATACATTAAGAGAATGCATTGCCAGAGGATGTAGTGATGGCCAAAGGCATAGACAGCTTTAAAAGTGGGAATAGAAAGATTCATGGAGGATAGATCTATGACTGGCTACTACCCATGGTGACTAAAGTGAACCTTCACATTCAGAGGCAGTAATACCAGTACCAGGAGGCAACATCAGGGGAAGGCCTTGACTCCTATGCCTTGCTGATGGACCTCTGGAGCAAATGGTTGGCCACTATGTGAGACAAAATGCAAGGCTAGATGGTACCACAGGTTTGATCCAGCAGGGATCTTATGTTCTTTTCAGATTGCAGATATCATGTGTATTGTACCACAGTGGAGAAACCTTTGGCCACTGTTATTAACTCCAACACCACAGTAATAGTTTGTAACAATGGAAAAATGAGAGCTGTGATTTAGATGGGGAGTCTATGATCACAGGTACTCCGAAGGACTATTAGAAACTAGAGATAGTGAAGTAAGATCTAGTAATAAAGGAAGGAAAGAGATATGGAACAGATTAAAGGTTCCATAAAAGAACTGGCTGACTTTTAAGTACGCCAGTCAATCAGTGTCTCTTGTGATCTTACAGGCTTTCAGCCAATTTTGAAAAAGGATTGATAAAATTTGCATGGCAAAGTCTTACTGTAAACTCTGTTGTATTCCCCTGATCTCTCTCTTGAAAGCATCGGCTGAAGATTTTTTTGAATCTCCAACATCAAAATAGTGCCAGATAAATGTACAGTCCTTTGGATGGGAAAAAAAAATGACAGAAACTATATTTATTCTAGACGAAGTAAAACTGTCACTAAGTTTGTTAAGATGGAGCACTCATGAGACAGGAGACAAAACCAAGGGATTTCAACGATACCTTCTGGGAACAAAATCATGCATATGCGGAGTCAGTGCCTATATAATTCTAGATGCTGAGTGTTGCATTGTGATATTCAAATGCTAAACACTTTTGGGGAAAGGTTATACACCACCAGGAGGCTAACATTTCAAAGGGACCACATGTTCAGCATGTAGTAAAGGTATAGTGTAAGAAATATGGTAGACTGTTCAAAATGTTCATGTTTGCTCCTTCTTCAACTCCTTTATTTATTTGTGCATGCATTCAAAGTGACTCAGAAGGTAAAGAACATAAATCAATGGGGGCTAGACAAAAATGTAGTATCTACATTTAAACTGTGCCATTTCCACTCCTGTCAAAGCACACGATCTCATCGAGGACAAGACCTTCCTGAATATAAACTTTGTATCTGAAAGCAGAAGTTAGAGAGTGAAAAGGCCAAGTGGATATCCTTAAGTAGATCTGTCCTGGCTCCAGCCAATATAACCTTGGTAAATAAGGAATGCAGAACAAAGCAGAATCTAGTCTTGTTTAGGATTGCTCCCTATACTGGTCAATGCGCAATGTGATAGAAATGCGCTACGTGAAATGCACTGCCACAGGAGGTGGCGGCGGCTACAAGCATGGACGGCTTCAAGAAGGAATTGGATAAACATACGGAGCAGAGGTCCATCCGTGGCTATTAGCCACAAGGTCTAGATAGGAAAGCTCTGTCTGGGGCGAGTGACGTTATGTATTCTTGGTGCTTGGGGGGGGGCAACAGTGGGAGGGCTTCTAATGTCCTGGCCCCACTGCTGGACCTCCTGAGGGCACCTGGTGTTTTTGGCCACTGTGTTAGACTGGATGGGCCATTGGCCTGATCCAACATTGGCTTCTCTTACGTTCTTATGACAGAAATAACTACATGAATATAGGAAGTTGCCTTAGACTGAATCAGACCCTTGGTCCATCAGATAGGCAGTGACTCTCCAGGGTCTCAGGCAGAGGTCTTTTACATCACCTACTCCCTGGCCCTTCTTAACTAGAGATCCCAGGGATTGATGCATTGGTATATGCAGATGCTCTACCACTGAGCCACAGCCCCTCTCCCTTGGAACTTGAATCACCCAGACCCAATCCAACTTGAACAAAGACCCTTCCCCAAATATACCAAAATGGTTTAAATTGGAACCATTACTTCCGATAACCAAAAGCATTCAGAGGTTCTCTGAGCTGAGAGGTAGTCTGGCAACTCATTCTCTGCTCTCCGGTTTTTGAGACTCAGGAAGCAAAGAAAACCACGGCAGCGTAAGGCCGGCGCTTGCACAATTCTGGACAGCGGCCCTTTAAAACACTTTTTGTAAAGAAATGTATTTTAATGTTTTGGGGTTGGTGTTGTTTTTAAAAAAGCAGTCATCATGCACCTAAACTTAGGGTTTGGGGTTTTTTTTAAAGTGTAAAACCAGCATAAAGGCAGTATAGTACTATTGTAGAACAATTACCCAAATTTGATTTTTAAAAAACCCTGACAAATAAAACCAACCAACCAACCTGAGAGAGGGATACATTGGGGGTCCCCTTAGAACCAAGGCTCCCTCAATGCTGTGTAGTCTTGTGAACAAACAATTCTACTCTGTGAGCTACTGGTATTAAAGTTGTGAGCCAGCGATTCGGTTACTGCATAAATCAGTTTGCTCTGGAGCCCTCCTTCCTGAGCTGAGACAAAAATGTGTGAGCTGGAGGCTAAAAAACTGTGAGCTAGCTCACACTAACTCAGCTTAGAGGGAACCCTGAGACTTTCCAGGTTATTGTGTCTTCACTGGGAAATGGGAACTCGATGTTTGGAAAAGCAGCCCCACACGTATTTACTCACCTACAGGAATGGTGTTGCAAAATAGGTAGCAGGCAATCTCCATTCCAAACAAATGGAATAATATTTGGCTAAAAGCTAAAAGGGGGCTTCAAGAGGCAGGTTGCTGCTTCCAAATTTGAGAAACAATGATTAGCTTCAATGTCCTGAGCAAAATCTCTCCTATATGGTAGAATTTTTGGCCAGATGTTGTGGACTATTCCATAGTGGTTCATAGACAGCTCCCAAAGCCCAGACCAAGCCCTGACCCGGATGGCCTAGGTTAGCTCAGTCTTGTCAGTTCTTGGAAATGCAGCAGTGTCAGTATTGGTTAGTATTTGGATGGAGGACTACTAAGGAAATCCAGGGTTGCTTTGCAGAGTCACACACTGTCAAACCATCTCTCTTCATCTCTCACCTTGAAAGCCTATGGAGACTCCATTAGTTGGCTGCAACTTTATAGCTCTTTCAAACGACACTGCCATTTCTCTCTGGGGCTCAGTTTCTGAGTTTAATCACTTTATGATGTTTCTGGAGCTGGAAAACAACTACCTGGGTTTTTAAATCCCAGCAGTGCAGTCCTAAGGGAAGTTATATCCTTCCAAGTCCTTTGAAATCAATGGACTTAGAAGGATGTGACTTTGCTAAGGATGGCACTATAAAAAATTCCATTCCTGTAAGGAATGTGCCCTACAAGTCTTGTGGGGGAGGGGCATTTAGGAGCCAATGCAAAATAGCATGCAACTTTGTTGTGAGTCCCCACTCATCCGATTGATTTCATAACACAACTAGCTTTTATTCTGTTATTATATTTATATATTTACAAGAGGCGGGGCCCGCAATACTTGAAGGAGGAGAGAAGGCACTCCACATGGAGGAGGAGGAGGAAGCCCCTCCAGGTGAGCCTTCTCCCCTTCTCCCCTACCCTCCCGACACTAACGCCAAGCCTTCTCCCTCCTTCCCCCCTCCAGCACTGGTGGTGAGGCCTAAGCTCTGCCTGCCAAGACTTCTCCCTCCCCCTCCCATCCCCTCACAGTGGCGGCATCAGTAAGGCCTGGCTGGCCCACTGAGACTTCTCCCTCCCCTCTCCCCTCCCCTCGCAGCAGCAGCTGCAAGGCCTGGCTGGCCTGCCAAGACTTCTCCCTCCCTTCCCCTCGCAGCGGCAGCGAGGCCTGGCTGGCCCACCGAGACTTCTCCCTCCCCCCTCTCCTCCCCTCGCAGCAGTGGCAGTGGCAAGGCCTGGCTGGCCCGCCAAGACTTCTCCCTCCCCTCCCCTCACAGTGGTGGCAGCGAGGCCTGGCTGGCTCGCCAAGACTTCTCCCTCCCCCCTCCCCTCCCCTCACAGTGGTGGCAGCGAGGCCTGGCTGGCTCACCAAGACTTTTCCCTCCCCCCTCTCCTCTCCTCACAGTGGTGGTGGTGGCAGTGGCAAGGCCTGGTTGGCCCGCCAAGACTTCTCCCTCCCCCCTCCCCCCCCTCACAGCAGCGGCAGTGGCAAGGCCTGGCTGGCCCACCGATACTTCTCCCTCCCCCTCTAGCGGCTGTGGCAAGGGCTGAGTGGCTCACAGCTGCCAGCCCTCCAAGACTTCTCCCTCCCCCTCCCCCTGCAGCGGCAAGGCCTGGCTGGACCACTGAGACATCTCCCTCCCCTCCCAGCTGCAGTGGCGGCAGCGAGGCAGTTCTCAGAGCATTCTATGTGCACACTCAGGGAATGCTCTTTAACTTTTGGGTGGATTTAAGTATTCCCTGTGTAGTTTTTTTTATAGATTTCAGATTTTTCTCCACATCTGGCATTGCCCCAAATGTGTAGGAAAATGTTTTTGCCGCCCAGGTGCTCCCTCCATGCAGATTTAGATATCTGCATGCAGGGGGCACCTTGGCTGTTAGTATATAGATTTAGGTTTAATAGCCCATAGGCCATGCACCATTATATGTATATGTATATGTATATATCATACTTAAGAGTTTAAAATAACAGCAAAACAAAAATTTACAACATCCATGATGCAATTTTGGCAGAGGCTGCTCAGAAGTAGTCTTAATCTTGCTGCATCAGGAAAAGATGAATATTTCAACAGCCATTTTCTTAGGAATCTCTCTCGTGCTGCTGCATGTTTTGGACAGTAGAAGAAAACATGACTTGCCAAGTCAAGTTCTGTCAAAGGATGGTCACAATAGCACTGGTCCAGTGGGAACTTGAGAAAAAGGCCCTTCATCTGAGCTGCATTGGAAATGCATTGGAGCATGGAAATGCATTGGAGCATTTTCATCTAGTATCTATTTGAAGAGCATCCCAGTCATTTTGGAGCAACTTTTTGGTAAGTAAAGTTTGTCTTCTTTTAGTTAAGTTCTCTGTCTTCTGTAAGCCCAATTGTCTTGTTTTCTTATCTACAGCATTATTCCATTTTGACCAGCAACATTCATGTTCTGTCAATATGGTAAACGTTGGGAGGCTTTCAGCTTTTACCAGCTGATATTTATAGCTGACTAAGGCCTTCCAGATCAGAGGAGATTTTTGGGAGGTCTATCTTGAGCCTTATGACTGTGGCAGCGATGCATAATGGTAAAGTTAATATTTTATGGAAGAAGTCTTGCTGTAGTTTTTCAAGTTGCTCTGTTGGACCTAAGAACCAGATTTGGGAACCATATAGTATGCACAGTAGTATTAAGGTCTTATACACTTTCAGGAGCACTGGCACATATCGAGCTCCTTGGATATAGAAAAACTTCTTCAAGGCTAGTAAGGCTAGGTTGACTTTCTGCCTAAGATATTTAATGTGCTTGGACCATGATAGCTTTGGCTGGAATACAATTCCTAAATATCTGAATTCATTGACCTGTTGCAATGTATACCTTCCCATTTTCCATCTTTTGTCTGACCTTCTTGTTGATTTTGTGAAGACCATAATTTCGGACTTATCCTCATTTATCGCCAATAGTTCTTCATTGCAGAAGGTAGTAAATGCTGTAATGGCACATTTTCGGCCAATTGGAGTTCTCAATAATGAGACAAGGTCATCTACATACAGCAGGGCAGGCACTGGCTGATTTCTCACACCCGGTGCATGAGTGGGTATGTTTTGAAGATCTGGGACAAAGTCATTTAGATATAAATTGTTATTCTGTTATTAAAGAACCCAATTCATGTTTATAAAATGGCAACAAACAAGAACTCGGGTTCTTGTGTTCTTTTGCATCCAGTTGCCTGAGACAAGCAGGAGTCAGACCGTTTATGGCTTTATAAGGAAGGAAATAGGTATACAGTATAGTTGAGCCATAGACTATATGCAGAGCAATCCATGTGTGTGGAGAGCACATGCTGTCCAATCCGGCAAGGATTGTACCAAGAACAAGCTTCTTTTCATGAATCACTTTCCTGGCTGGGCTGGTAAAAGGGGGAATGCAGGGGTAAAGTCCTGTTTTAGCCTCTACTAATGGATATGTTGACAGCGTTACCTTTCTATGGAGTAGGGAATATCTTGTCATTCCAGGCAAATCTAAACCCCTTAACTGTGTTTCATATATAAGGTATCATGAGGCTGTGGCTCAGTGGTAGAACATCTGCTTTGCATGGATATAGGTCCGCTTTGCAAGTGGATTAAGAGAACTTGTTCAGACAGCTGCAGCTGCCTGGTGTTGCCGTGCTACACTCACCCAGTCCTGAAGTGCTTTCATCGTGCTTTAAACAGGTACCTGGTGAAACTGGTGTCAAGCCGTCTGGGTGCGCATTCATCCCACTTCCTGGCAGTGTGAATGCAGAAAAGCCGCACATCAAGCGGCACTGGTAATGTGAACCCACTCATCTGGCTGCTGCGCCCATGCGCCTATGCGCCCATGCGCCTATGCACAGGTCGGCAAAATGGACCAAAGCCGTGCACCACTGCAGCGGAGCCAGGGGCCGCCCCACAGTGTGAATGCTCCATTCTGCCACCTCCCCCGTATGGTCCCGCATCAGTCTAGGCAGTGCAAATGGAAAGCCTCGCAACAACTCGGCCTGGGTCTTTGCTCCTGCAACCTGTGACTGATTTCCCGGCTTTCTGACCTTCGGCTCTGTCGTTTGACTTGATTTCAGATTGTGAATCCAGTTTCCAGGGCCTGATAACTGTGGTGACAGGCTGAGCCAGTCCAAAGTATTGACTGGTTTTAAACGTGTAATTCATGTAATTTAATCTGTGATCTAATTTTTTTGACTGGACTATTATAATATGTCTTCTCATAATCTGGCTGCTGCCGTGTTAGCTCCCTGGAATCTAAGGAGATAAGGCTGGATAAACATGTTTTAAATAAACAAGTAGATAAATAAAAATAAAGACCACTACCTGAGACCCCAGATAACCACTGCCAGTCAGACTAGATGATACTGAGTTGCATGGACCAAGGATCTGATTCAGTGTAAGGCAGCTTCATGTGTTCATCTAGGGTTTGATCCCAAGCTAAAAGGGAATTCTGTGAAAGCAAGGGGGGCATGATTGTTGATTTCCCCTCACCTTGCACCCACCCTCTCCCCCCCATTATAAACTTCCAATAGCTGCATTTCAGGAAGTGCCCTTGCTTGCAATGGCAAAGATGAGGCAGGGAAGATTTGTTCCATTCACAGAATGGAGCTTACAATCCTAAGGATTCAACCCTTTATCATCTTTGACTGATTCGTTCTTGACATGATTATTTAAAACCAACACGATTTCTTAATAACCGCTTGGCTATAATTCCTCAAAAGACTGTGTAAGCATTTCCTCCCCTTGCGGCATTGAGCCTTTGGATCTTTAATCTATTTTTGTCCCAGTGCTCTGCAATGCAGAATGCTGGATTGTGCTACAAACAGGTAGTATCCCCCCCCCCTTCAGTTTTAATTCAAATGCAATTGACTGTGACTGTGTTTGCAGTAATAAGATTACTCATAGAGGTATCTCCAAAATACTCCAGCTCTGGTAATACAGATATATTAAATGGTCATAAACATCCACTCTTGGCTTCGCAGAAAGATTTCAAATAATCTTTGCAGTCAGTCAAAGGATGGAAATGAAAGGAAACTCTCTTTAAGGCTATGGCTAAAGCTAAGAAAGGAAAGTTGATTTGAGATGTAATCCATCATGCCGCCTTCCAGTTGTCTCAGGGAGACTTTCCTCTAAGGATGCTAATGATATTCTCCCCATCTGAATTTCTGCCTGGCTTTTGGAATGCTGAGTGGCCTGACTGTATGTCTGTATACCTTAGGGACCACCTGTCCCCATATGAGCCCTGCAGGAACTTACGATCTACTAATCAACACCTCCTGGTGGTTCCCAGCCCCAAGGACATCCGACTTGCCTCAATGAGGTCCAGGGCGTTTGCAGCCCTGGCCCCTGCCTGGTGGAATGAGCTCCCATTTGAAATCAGGGCCCTGTGGGACCTATTACAGTTCTGCATGGCCTGCAAGATGGAGCTCTTTCGCCAGACTTTCAGTTGAGGCAGCGTGCCCACCTGCTATTGACCTCCCCTCCAGTGACCTCAGATCTGAATGGCCACCTGGGAACAAACTGCTTCTTGTTGAAATCTGTTGAAGCACCAGTCTTTTACTGAATATTGTTTTTAGATAGGTTTTTAGATGTACTTTAACTGTTGATTTTTTTTTGTATTGTGAATTTTATGATGGAACCCACCCTGAGCCCACTTGCAGGGCAGGTGGGATACAAATGGAAATGAATAAATAAATAAATAAAATGTGTGGAATGGATCAGATGAGCTGGTCATGTGCTAGTCTTGCTTTTTTTCATTCCCAGGCTTTGTACAAACCACTGAGGATGGGGGAGTTTGCTTGACCTTTTCTTCTGGGTTTTCTTTATATATATAAAACTGGTTATGGACAGGTACCTGTATAGCATGCAAAAAGGAAATTGCATTATCATGCATATTCATTTATTTTTATTTGCATCATTCATAGTCTGCCTCTTTCACAAAGACACAAGGTGGTTGCACACAGTGAGCCAGTACAATCACAAAAAATGGGATGTTCAATAACCTATGCATTAGGATTTTAGAAGTCTGGAGCTGCGAGAGTTGGACCATAAGGATGGCCGAGTGCTGAAGAATAGATGCTTTTGAATTATGGTGCTGGAGAAGACTCTTGAGAGTCCCTTGCACTGCAAGGAGATCAGATCAGTCAATCCTAAATGAAATCAACCCTGACTGTTCCCTGGAAGGCCAGATACTGAAGCTGAAGCTCAAATACTTTGGCCACCAAATGAGAAGGGAGCACTCCCTGGAGAAGCCCCTGATGCTGGGAAAGACTGAAGGTCAGAGAAGAAGGGGACGGCAAAGGGTGAGATGGTTAGACAGTGTCATCGATGCAACAAAGTTGAAATTAAGCAAACTCCGGAACACAACAGAACACAGGAGGGCCTGGAGTGATGTGGTCCATGGGGTTGCGAAGAGTCGGACTTGACTGTGTGACTGAACAACAACCGCAACAACAAGCCACCAGAAAGAACTGAGGTACAGCATAAGTACAGACAAGAAACATCAAGCGGTACAGAAACTACATAATTAGCATCCTACTTACAATAAGCTAAACACAGCAGTGTAGACCACAGTCCTCCATCATTTATCCAAGCAAGTTTGCAAAACCATTTTGCACAGTGCAACCTAATTACCTGCTCAGAAAAGCCTTCTTAAATAGTTCAGTTTTGCACTGAGATTAATTTTTGTGGTGTACTTCCAGCACGTCACCCAAAGGAATCCTTTTAATGTGTGGTTTTATTCATTGGGCACATAAGTTTTTGCACACTGTATCATTGCAGAGGGTGATGCTAGCTTACTGGGTAGGTCCAATGGAAGAGGGGTGAGGCACAGAAATTCTTGTGAGCGCCTCAAAGAAACCAGATAGCAATGTGATTGACATGTTGGGGAAGAGAAGGAACAAGGCTGAAAGCAAAAAAGCCACTCTAGGGATCCAGCTTCTCTACCTTTAATCCTTTGTTTAATTGGAAAACGCAGGAAGTGCTTGCTTGATGCCGGAAAGCACTTGATGCCGAAAAATGAAGTTCACTGAACAGTTATGGATTCTTGGAGAGGATTTTAGTTCTCCATGAAGTCCCGAAAATTAAGCCATCCAGACCAACAGGGGCTATGTTGTCTGCTGCCTTGCTCTCACATGACAGTCAACTGAGACAAGAGGACGGCTTACCTTCTCAGACCTGCCAGAACAACCTCAGAGTTTTGTACACCCTCCTAGAGACCCTGGGGAACTGATCACTGGATAATTCCTGAGCAGTGGTTTATCAGACCGTGATTAGGTCCAGTCAGGGCTATTTTGGGGCAGGAACGCACAGGAATGGAATTCCGGCTGGCTCCTGAGTTGGCCGCACCCAGCAGGAACTCATTAGCATATTAGGCCTCACCCAACAGCAGAAACTCATTAGGATTGGCTACATTAGGGGTGTGTGGCCTAACATGCAAAATAATTTCTGCTACAAAAAAAAGCCCTGGGTTTTGACAACAGACAAGGTAAACAGAATAAGAAGCAAAAGGTGGGGGTGGCTGGATGACCACTCTTCTGGTAACATGGGGGTGTGGCCTAATATGCTAATAAGCTGTGCTGTCAGTGCTGTGGCCTAATGTGCTAATGAGTTTCTGCTGTTGGGTGTGGCCTATTATGCTAATGAGTTCCTGCTGGGCTTTTTCTACAAAAAATGCCCTGGGTCCAGTGAACAGTCATCTCACGCGTGATCTTGTGTTCTAGTGGAAACAAGGGTTCAGAGCTGTCTGAGACGTGGAGGTCCACTTGTATATTTCCCTAAGCATTGTGAGTAATGGATGTGGACTTCAGACTGTGTAGTCCGTTATGGTGTTTGTTTTGCTGTAGCCAAATATTTATGAGTCTTTCCTACTACGTGGCTTGTTGTGCTAAACTTGCATTGTAATTGGCTTTCCCCAAGGCTTTCAGTATTATCATTATACTTACTCAATCCTGTCTCATCTAATGGTACCCATGAGATTTGTGGCAGCATTCTTGACCAGTCAGTTATCTTGGATCCAATTACCTACTGCTGTGATAAGACACTACTGTCAGCATTCTGGTGTTTGTGCTTGAGATATGGGACTACGCCTGTTATTAGAAATGAACTTATAGTCACAGGAGAACCTAACATAAACACTGACACAGCCCCACACCCCCTGGACCATAAGATGGGGCACAATTTATAACCCACTAAGCTGAACATAAGCGACCTGGCTTATGCCCTGCCAGGGACTTGCCACCTCCTTCCATTTTTGTTGTCCTAGAAACATCAAGAACATGATCTCTATCATGCTCATCGTGGCCACCATACATGCCAGTTTGGGCCAGTCTATAGAGGCCTATGCTGGAGATAGTTCCATGGCAAAGCACAAGCTTTGAGCATAAACCCAGCCTGCACAACCTGCAGCTTCCAAACCAAATACCATCACTGAGCCAGCCCTGAATGGCAGCCCACCAAGGACATGATAAACTTCTTAGTTTTGCTACCTGTTTGGGGTTGCGATAACAGAGGTGTTGAAAAACGCCTGTCCACAATAGATGGATAATAGGCTGTGTTTAGATACATAGATCACAAACTATGTAGGCCAGATGCAACATATCCTTATTTCTTTTAGTAACAAGAAGAAGAGGAGGAGGAGGAGGAGGAGGAGGAGATTGGATTTATACCCCACCCTTCACTACCCAAGGGAGTTTCAGAGCGGCTTGTAAACTCCTTTCCCTCCCCCTCCCCACAACAGACACCCTATGAGGTAGGTGGGGCTGAGAGAGCTCTGACAGAAACTGCTCTTTTTCAAGAACAGCTATGCCAGAACTATGGCTTGCCCAAGGTCACCCAGCAAATGCAAGAGGAGGAGTGGGGAATCAAACCCGGTTCTCCCAGATTAGAGATTAGAGTTTAACTACTACACCAAACTGGCTCTCAGGCTTTACAAGGATCTCAGGCTTTACAAAATCACTGTTAGCTAGCATACAGAGACTAGTGGACTAAATGAAACCCAAATAAGACAGATCCTTATATATCCAGTATAGAATAGTGGTTAGGATGTCAGAGGAGGACTTTCTCAGCCTTAAATCCTGAGATCTTTTACGTAACCAAGGGCTATTCAGATGCAAGGGGAATGCCCAATAGATCATAAATTCTCTGGGAGGGTCCTTTTCCATTTTGATGGAACTGGGGTGAAAATCTCATTTATTACTCAATAGGTTGAGACCCAGTGTGGTGTAGTGGTTAGAAAGCTGGATTGGTGGTGGGGGAAAGTGCCATCAACTTGCAGCCTACTTGTTGTGACTCTGTAGGGTTTTCAAGGCAGGAGACAAAAAGAGGTGGTTTGCCGTTGCCTGCCTCTGCGTCGCGACCCTGGACTTCCTTGGTGGACTTCCTTCCCATCCAAATACTAGCCAGGGCCAACCCTACTTAGCTTCCGAGATCTGATGAGACTGGGCTTTTCTGGGCCATCCAGGTCAGGGCAGAGTACTGGATTAGGATCTGGAAAAGCAGGATTCAAATCCCCATCTATATATCTATTTCCTAAGTGTGGCCCCATCTGCGGATAGCTAAATAAATCTGGGAAACCCTCTAAGTTTGCAGAAAAATCTTTAAAAGTTTTTTTTAAAAAAATCATTATGGAGGGGGGCGGAGCGTCGCCTAGATGGTGGACGCGAGTTAGATCGGCTCCGCTCTGCAAACCCCCCCACCCCGAGCTGGAAAACCAAACTTCCAAAGACCTTTTGCACTGAGATGATGGGAAAGTCGGGCCCTAAAACTAAAGCAAACCCCAGAACCCCCGCGACGGTGGAATCCTATTTTTCGAAGGAGAAAAGCCAGAAAGACTCTTCTCCCCCGAGCTCCAAGATGGCGGCCGTAAGGAACCCTCCCGAGGAAGAAGCTGCCCCGCTTACAAGGAAAGACCTGCAGGACTTTCGGGACGAGATCCAGCAAGGTATGCAGGCTTTCATGAAAGACTTAATGCACCCGTTGCAAGCTAAGTTGGAGGAATTGACGGAGGGTTTGGGGACGGCGTTTAAGGCGGCAGAAACGGCATTGGAAACGGCCGAGGCCCTTCAGGCCGATATAAAAGACCTGCGCAACACAGATAAATCCCTGCACTCTAGAATACTCTTTTTAGAAAATAAATGGCGCCAGAATAATTTAAAATTTCGCGGAATTGATGAGGGCGAAGAGGGGAAAGCGGACTTAACAGAATTTATTTCATCATGGCTGAGAGAGGTTTTGAATTTAGAGGACAACTCCCAACTAGCAATTGCCAAGGCCTATCGACTAGGACCGTTTGCAGCAGCAAGACGCAATAGACCCAGAGACATACTGGTACAATTCTTGTATGCAAGCACAAAAGAAAAAATACTAAAGGAAGCACGCCAAACTCAATCTTTGAAGTATAAAGGGAAGAAAATTATAGTGCTACTTGATTTGCCAGCAGAAGCGCTTGAAAAAAGGAAACAACTGAAACTTATCTCTAGAAAATTGTTTACAACAAATGTGAGATTCCGTTGGAGCCCTACTTCTAGCATCACCGTTCACAGAGGAGGGACATTGTACCAGGCTTCGGATATCAACACAGGGCTAATACTTTTGGAGTTTTTGAATATCAAGTTGACAGCAGAGGAACAAGCTGAAGCTGAAGCACACCCGGAGTATAAAAACCCCAACCTTGAGGAGAACTGAAGAACTCTACTAGGGAGATGAATCTGCAGATATGAAGATATAAACTTTAGCCCAGACTGAAGAGTCTAAGAAACCTTTGTTTAACCCTTATAGTATTATTTACAGCCTTATTGAAGGGGGAGTTGGAAAGAGGCTGTAAGGCTGGTGGTTAATTTTGCTAAATTTGTTTATTTTGATAACTATGAAAATGCTGATGGAAGCAAATGGGTTGTTTTAGTATTAACTGCAGCCTTATTGAAGGGGGAGTTGGAAAGAGGCAGTAAGGCTGGTGGTTAATTTTGCTAAGTTTGCTTATTTTGATAACTATGAAAATGCTGATGGAAGCAAATGGATAGTTTTATTAGGATTCGAGATAAAAGATAGAGTTAAGTATTTAGTAGTAGAAAGATAGGTAAGATAAGAGATTAGAAGAGGATAATAAAGATGAGTTAGATATTAGATAAGTTGAGTTAGTGTAAGGTTTAAGTAGTAGTGTTTTAGATATAGGGGTTGGGGGAAAAGGAAAATAAAAGCAATAAGTTAAAGATGTAATAGGTTAGTCTATATATGGAAGAAGTTAAGATGAAGTCAAGAGGACAATAGAGGAAAAGTAGGTTTAAGAAGACAATGTTTTAGGATTTGAGATAAAAGATAGAGTTAAGTATTTAGTAGTAGAAGAATAGGTAAGATAAGAGAATAGGAGAGGATAGCAAAGATGAGATAGATATTAGATAAGTTGAGTTTGTGTAAGGTTTAAGGAAAGAGGTAGTAAGTTAGGCTATATATGGAAGAAGTTAAGATGAAGAACAAAGTTAATAGAGTATGATTAAAGGCACAATTGCACTACTAATCGAACTTTTTGGGATAGAGATGAAGGAAGTTAAAGAGCTACAAATTAAATAATGTTGGGGGGATGGGGGGGGGAAACAGAGGGGATGTTGGGTATTTTTTTAAGAGTTGTTATTTCGTCCTGGGATTGGCCCAGGGTATAGAACTTCACTGACAGGGAGTGAATAGTAAACTCCCCAGTTTTTGTCTATTAGGCAAAAAACTTCGGTGAAAGAACCTTGTTTTAAGGTTGCTTGTTATTTTTATTGAGTGTTATAGTTAAAATTATTTGTTATTATTGTTAGATTAAATTTGTTACATTGAGACTGGTGAGGTTAATAACAAAGGAGTAACTAAGAGAAATGGAAAAGTATAGGATAGTATCTTGGAATTGTAAAGGACTCAATGACCCTATTAAACTGAGTAGAATTTCAAATCAATTGGCCAAAGAAAAACCACACATAGTATGTCTTCAAGAGACTCATTATAAAACTGAAAGACAAAGAGTCTTGAGAAATCCTTGGTTCCAGAATTCATATCAATCTCCGGGATCTTCTAAGTCACGAGGTGTGGCTATAGTTTTGGCGAAAACAATTCCTTTTATGTGGGAGGATACGTTAAAGGACACTAGGGGAAGATATATATTTGTAAGGGGTAAACTGGAGGACAAAGAAATTACCATAGCATCAATATATGTGCCCAATACAAACCAGGAAGAGTTTATTAAAGAAACTCTAGACATATTGGCCACCTTTCAGAGGGGGGAGCTAATTATTGGGGGAGATTTTAACTTGATAGTTGACAGCTCCATTGATAAAACTTATAAAAAGTTGTCTCATACTCAAGAAAAAGCTAAGTACACGGGTTTAAAGCAGATCTTGGAAACATACAATTTAATAGACGTATGGAGAATGGTAAACGGGAATGCAAGGGAGTATACTTTTTATTCAGGGGTCCATAAGGTTTATACTAGAATCGATTATCTATTGGTTTCAAAAACAATTTTTAATGCAATTAGATCAGCAGATATAGGAAGTATTGGGCTATCTGACCATGCTTGGGTCTCTTGCACTATGAAAGAGTTAGCACAGGATGATAGAGGAACGAATTGGACACTAAATAAGCTTTTACTGCATAAAGAGTTTTTAATGGAAGCAATTTCTACAGATATTGAAGACTATTTTAAATTCAATTCAACAGGTGAAGTCCAGCAGGAAATAGTTTGGGACGCATTCAAGGCAGTGATCAGGGGTAGGTTGATATCTTTAGCTTCTGCAGAAAAAAAAGAGAGGAACAAATTAATCACTGAGTTAAAAAACAATATTACTAAGCTTGAGAAAAGACATATGAAATTCGGAGGGAAAAAAACTTGGAGAAAATTAAACCTAGAGAGGAAGAAATTGGATGCCCTGGAGATTTCGGCTGTTCAAAAAAATTTAATGTATTTAAAACAAAAATATATAACCAAAAGCCCCAAATCTATACAAAGACTGAAAAATAGGGTAAAAACTCATCATAATTTAGCATATATTTATGCTATGAGATGCACCCAGGGAAATTTGGCAAACACGTCCAAGGACATAGTAAAAATTTTTTCAGACTTTTATCAAAAACTCTATACGTCAGAGAACCCGGACTCAAACCTGATAAAAACTTTTTTACAACAAGTTAATTATACAATGAGATTGACTGAAGAGCATAATATTTTACTAGATCAACTTATAACAGGAAAAGAAGTATTAGATGCGTTAGGCAAAATTAAAAATAACAAAGCCCCAGGTAGAGATGGCCTACCTATAGAGTTTTATAAAAAATTCAAGTCTGAGCTGTTAGATCAAATGGTTTTAACTTGTAATCACCTTTTGGTGACAGGTAAAATACCACCATCCTGGAAGGAGGCTAGAGTTATAGTCATTCCAAAAGAAGGGAAAGATAGAACAGTGCCAGAGTCGTACCGTCCAATTTCAATTTTGAACCACGATTTTAAGATTTTTTCTACGATTATGGCTCAGCGTCTTAACAAAATAATGCCAAAATATATACATAGGGACCAAGCCGGTTTTATTCCTGGTCGAACTCTTATGGACAACATTAGAAGAACATTAAATATAATTCATTATTGTAAGGAAAAGAAGATAAATTCAGTAATATTAGCGGTCGATGCTGAAAAAGCCTTTGACAAATTGGAGATTAATTATTTGAAAATAGTTTTAGAACAGATGGGATTTGGAAAAAATTTTTTAAGAGCCATCTCTACTTTATATGATAATCCATTAGCCCAGTTATATATTAATGGATACAGATCAGAAGATTTGAGACTATCACGGGGTACAAGGCAGGGATGTCCTTTGTCCCCTATTTTATTTGCCATTTCTTTGGAACCTTTGGCTCATGCTATAAGAACTTCATTAAACATACAGGGCATTCGTGTAGAAGATGAATATCATAGTATTAGTTTATTTGCGGATGACACTGTAATTTACATGAGGGATCCTGTAAAATCTTTGGAGAATTTGAAATTACTTATGAATGATTTTTCTTTAATTTCAGGCTATACAATTAATCATACAAAAACGGAAATATATCCGATTTATTTATCTCAATTGGAATCAAAAATTATAGCAAAAAGATTTCCTTATAAAAGAGTGGTAAACGTATGGAGGCACCTAGGAATACAAATCCCTTTGAATCTGGAGGATTTGTTTGAAAAAAATTATATCCCTATGATTAACACTATTAAGAATACGATTCAAGCTTGGAATAAACACAATCTTTCCTTTTTGGAAAGACTTGAGCTTGTTAAGACTATTTTATTTCCAAAATTTTTGTTTTTATTTCAAAACCTCCCAGTGGGGATTGAAGACAAATTTTTTTTGAAGTGGCAAGCTATTCTACAAAAATTTTTGTGGAATAATAAAAAATCCCGTATAAATATGGCATTACTGGCTAGGCCACTGAAATCAGGAGGTCAAGGTTTACCCAACTTAAAATACTACTATGAAGCAGCACAACTTAAACACGCATTACACTATGCAGTAAAAGGGTCTACGAAAGCATGGGTGCAGATTGAAAAGGCATATGCAACCCCAGGTTTAATGCATGAAGAATTTTGGGAAAAGCCTAGATTTAGAGTGGAAAATATTTTAAAAAACCCATTTGTTAAAATGACATTAAAGGTTTGGGATAGATATAGAGGAATATTGGCTCCCGGAGTTTCCCCAATAGCCCCTTTTTTGGGACAATCCTGGTTTTGTCCAGGCAAAACGACCCAATCTTTTGGTAGATGGAGAGAGCAAAATAAATTTAGAGTAAAGGATTTGTTTCAAAAGGGTAAAAAATGGTCAGTAGACCAACTACAGAATTTACATAACATACCGACAGATTGGTTTCAGAGACAACAATTGGCTAACATGATAGTTAATAATGACTTAATGAGTGTTTATGAACGCCCTTTACTAGTATATGAAACATTAATAGATAAGGAACTGTTAGAACAGAAAGGAATAATTTCAAAACTTTATAAGGCCTTAATGGCACAACAATGGTCTCAACTCTCCACGCAGCAAAAAGCTTGGAACAAGGATTGTGCGCTAGATTTGACACAAAAACAATGGGAACAAATTTGGAAACTAAAAATATATACTTCGCCATCATTAAATATTAGACATCAGAATTATAAATTATTTTCTAGATGGTATATAACGCCATTAACCTTGTACCATGCTAAAATAAAGAAGGATCCTTTATGTTGGAAGGGGTGTGAGCAAGTTGGATCACTGGGACACTGTTGGTGGTATTGCCCTAAAATCTATGCATTTTGGACTCAGGTTGTTGGAATTCTGGAGAAAATGTTGTCAATAAGTCTTCCTAAAACACTACAAAGTATTTTACTTAATTATTGGGTAGACGTTCAGTGGTCAGAGACGACAAAAGAATTAGTGACACTGCTACTAGTGGCAGCAAAAACAGTAATAGCACAGAAATGGAAGATGAAACAGGTACCTACGATTAGACAATGGTTTTTAAAAGTATGGGATGTTGTAGCTAACGATAAGTTGGCAACTCAAATTTTACTTATGGAAAATCCTATGAGAAAGGAGTGCTTTGTTACAAAATGGTTCAAATTTTTTGAGTATGTGTCCAGTAGCAAAGACTGTAAAACTACCTTACCAGAGAAATATGTTAATTTTGTTTTTTATTAAATGGTTCAAATTTTTTGAGTAGGAGTTCAGTTGTAAAGACTGTAAAACTACCTTGTTAGAGAAATATGTTGATTTTGTTTTTTATTAACTTAAGTTAAAGTTATGGTTAAAGTTTGTATTGTATATGAAAAAAAGATTATAAAAATAAAGTTATAAAAAAAAAAAAAAATCATTATGGGGTTTAAATTTCCCCTAAATTAAAGAGTTGTCTGCACATGTGCAGGCAACACACTCACCATTGGGAAGCTGGGCAGGGGTCTGAAAGTGAAGACCTGGAGCGTGGAGGTGGTGGAGCCCATAGGTACCGGCAGGCCCAAACGTGGTGGAGCCCAGGAGCCGCCAGTGAGCTTGACCACAACAACAGATGCCATGAACTGTTCTGGGCCTAGCCATGGCAGCAGTGGATGCTAGGAGCTGCTTGGGGCTTGGAGCGGCTCCCAGACACCTCCACTACTGTGGCCAGGCCACAAGGTGAGTCATGCCAGACTTCGCTGGGTGGAGATGGGATTCCCCCTCTGCAAGTTTTGTGGGCTCCCATCTTGTGCTGTACTAAAGCTTTCTGGGAACTTTGGAGGCCAGTCGCACTCTCTCAGCCTAATCTATTTGATAGGGTTGTGGGGAAATGAGTATACTGTTCCAAGCTCCTTGGGAAAAGGTCACAGTCAAAAATAAGACAGACAGACAGACAGACATATATGACACTCACTACTTGTCCTGCCTCTTGGAGGGGCTATTTCTGCAGCCTCAAAAGTTTATCTCTTTAGCACCATTTGGGTTATAATGATAATAATTTATCCCTGTATATGATGAAAGGGGGGAATTTCCACCTTCCAGAAGTTGTTTTGAGAGGCCCTACGTCTAGAAGTGGTTGATGGAGGAAATTCTTCAAAGACAGACGGGATCATGTTAATAATTAAGGTCATTGTGATAAAAATAACTCCAGTTGTATAACAGAGCTCCTTACAGGAGGGAGATTTATGGTGGGAATCATTAACTCTAGCGGCTATTTTATCTTAAAGCACCGTGCATGAAATAGGGTGACCTTTTATCTATTACCTTTTGGGTTTACCATGTCTAAGAGTTTCAGACTGATGACTCATTTTCCCCAGCCTATTGCATTAAATATTCTGCTCATGATATGTTTGCTTTGCTGTGGGGGACTGTTTGCAAAGGAAACTGCAGTGAGGCATTTTTCGATAGGCAGTATTTTGGAATTTTCGGAAGAGTCGGCCAATCCGCTACAGCTGTCAGCTTAAAAGGAGCCCATAAGGACCACCGGGAGGAAATGGAGAGGCTATGCTAGCAGAGGTAAATGGAAGAGGTTAACTGGTATAAATATTTCATTGTTTGCAGCAGCCAACTTCTTTTGCACATGGGTGAGATGAGAGCCCTGTGACCGAAGCGGAATGTTTCAGGAGCAGTCTAATAGGCTTAGAGGAACGGGAGCCTAATAGGATGATTTTAACTCATTAAGAAGAAAGCAATGTGATTGGCAGTAGGAAGAAAGAAACCAACCCTGCTTAGTGGACAAATTCCTGGGGCTTGCAACCAACCTTGTTAGATGGCTTTTTAATGAGTCTGCCTGCTCTAGGGACAGAGACAGCCAATTGTTGGCCAAATGGCTGGATGGCTTGGCAGTAGAAGATCCGCTTTGCATGCAGAAGTTCCCAAATTCACTCCCCTGCATCTCTTGGTGGCATGAAAGCTTCAACCTGAGACCTTGGAGATGGGCTGCCAGTCAGAGTAGACAATACCGACCTTGGTAGATCAATGGCCCGATTCAGTAGAAGGCAGCATCAAGTAATGCAGCCCTGCAAGTGATTTTTCTGGCTCTACCAAAAATGCAGGCATTTCCAGGTTTGCTTAAGGTAATTAAATGGGTGATTAATTGCTTGCCTTGGTAACAGGCATCCAGTGACTTACTTCTTCATTTCAGACTTATTTGCAGCAAGAACAGGGATTGTACAGAACAACATTGGAGTCCAGTGGCACCTTTAAGACCAACAATGTTTAGTTCTGGGTATAAGCTTTCACGTGCATGCACACTTCTTCAGATTGTGCAGTGTGCACGCTTCTTCAGATGCACCCTTCTTCAGATTGTACAGTGAGGAGAAACCTGGAGAGGAACAGGTAAGTCATGTTAATAGTTGAGTTGTAGGAGGAACCAGGCCTTATTATGAATGACCAGGTGTGTTGCTAGCCTTTCCAGGTTCCCATTCTATGGTTTCCATAAAGTTTTGGGGCAAATGCTAGAGTGTCTCCCCAGTGTGATGATGTCACTTCTAGGTCACACCGGAAGTTGTGTCATCGCATCAGGGGTGACAATCGGGCCCATTCCCGTAAGCATCTCCTGCTGTTTGCTAGTCTCTGCCTGGCAACCCCGTGTGTTGCACTGTAGTGCATCCCACAATGTAACAGTATAACTAGCTAGGGCTTGCACAGCAGAGGAGAAGATGGCCACAAAATGCAGTGGTGCTGCAAATGTCTTGGTGAATACATTTTGCAAGCCAAGATACTGTTTTTATTATTATTATTATTATTATTGTAAATATAACACAACCTATATATTATTACAAGTGCATAACCTACTTATAACTAGAAAATAATTTAAATTTGCATTACTTTAAAAAATACTTTCATATATGATACCACACAAAATTATCCTACTTCTGTTACAATTTGTTACATAGCTGACATGGCAATCTTGTAGGGTTTTCAGGGCAAGAGATGTTCAGAAATGGCTTGCCATGACCCTGGGATTCCTTGGTGGTTTCCCATCCAAATACTCACCTGGGCTGGCCCTGCTTAGCTTCCAAGATCTGACGAGACTGGGCTATCCTGGGCTATCCAAGTCAGGGCTACCTTACATGACGATAATTTCACTACACTGTACTACTTGGTTTCATGGTACTGTTGGTGTGTGTATGTTTTTGAATACATGGGCCATAACCAAAAGAACAAGGTGAACTGGCTCACAAAACAGTTGAACTTCTTGGTGAAAAATTGGTTCCCTGCTTGTGAGCAGTGAGCAGAATGTAAGCTGAAGTGGCAGACATTCAAGCATTATGTTGTCTTATGTATACCATGCTCTCCAATATGTGAAAAAGGTTGCTGTAAGGGGGGGTGACTGTGGTTCACTGGCAGAACATCTGCTTAGCACACAGAAAGTCCCAGGTTTAATCCTTGACATCTCCAGTAAAGGATCAAGTAGTAGGTGATGGGAAAGACCTCAGCCTGAGACCCTGGAGAGCTGCTGCCGGTCTGGGTAGACAATACTGACTTCAATGGACCAAGGATATGATTCAGTATATGGCAGCTTAATGTGTTCATGTGTGCTTCTTCAGAACAAGAACTGGATTGTGTAACACACACACACACAAACACCTTTGGGAAATGTTGTGAGTCATATTGAAAATATGTTGCTATTTGTTTGAAATTCTTCAGATTTTGTTACATTTTTTTTCCAGATTTTAGGAAAAATACAGGCCAGGGCACAACTTTGATTAGAAAATTTAAACAAGTTATCACTACTGGTTGAAAAAATATCACTGTAGTGACAATCTTTCCGCATTAGTGTCTGCCTTAGCGAGTTGTTTGTAAGACACTCTAGGGGAGGGGAGAATAAACCAACACAGTAGGCCTGGTTCAAGAGGCTTCCATTCCTTGCTAAGGTTGCCTAGGAACCACAGTAAATAAATTACATAAGTCACTGCAACCTGTCTCCCCACAAAGCTCAGGCCACAAATTCAACTGAACTTTTATTATAACACACCCATTAGTTAGCAACAATTCTTTGGAGGACGAACATTGCAAACATTTTACCTTGTCGGTTTCAATACATTTTTTTGTCTATTGTTGGCTTAGTTGTTCAGCCGGATCATTGGGGCAGTTTCATAGTTTTCGGAGAACAAGATTGCAAAGATGAATGGTTCCAATTCTGCTGTAAAACACCAAAGAACAAATCTTAAATCTTCTTGCCACAAAATACAGTTGTAATACAGTTGGCAAAACAAACACTTTTAGTAAGTTGGGGGGGGGGGGTATGTAAGAGAAGGCCGTTGAGAATTTGGTTCTAAAGTAAGCACTGGGCAGCATAGGCATAGACTACGGGGGGCTCAAGGGCTCGAGCCTCCCCTGAAATTTCCCGGGGGGGGACTGAACCCCCCCCGGAAAACGTAGTGCCTGCCGCCGTGCCTCCCGGGGCCCTTCCGAGGCTGGCAGCTGCTGCTCCCCCCCTCCCGCCTGGCCACTCTTCCATCCTTCCCTCTCCCTCCCTCTTTTCCCTGGTGAAGGGAGAGGGAAGGAGTGAGGAGGGGGGAGAGAGGCTCCGGCAGCAGTGGCTGATGGGCCTCGGAAGGGCCCGGGGAGGCTTGAAGGTTTCCAGCGGGGGGGACATCACCCCAGCGAGTGCACACGCTTCGTGTGCACGCTAAGGAGCCCCCCCTCCGGAATTTACAAAACTCTATGCCCCTGCTGGGCAGGGCAGTGAGTGGGTCAGGATACGTACTCAGGAGCAAATTCTCCTGCCACAAAAGTCTGTTTCTACCTCTAGAAGCCTAGATCTTAGCTCATTTTGAGAGGCTGATTGTACCAGTTTATCCCAATCATGCTCCTCACTGTATCATCCTGGCCTGAGGACAGCTGAAAAGTTCTAGTGGTTTCATCCAGTGTGCTTTGAGCTTTGTGGGTAATTTTCATCCTGTGTGCTTTTATTATTTATTTACACACACCAAAAAAAAAATATCCCAACTGTGGTTTTCAGTGGTCTCAGACCAGGGGACCCCTCATTTCTTTTCAGTAGGGGTCACCCTCCCAGGTTTTTCCTTGACCACTCACATACCACATCCTCTGTAATTTAGTGTATTTCTTTTTCTGAATAGTATATTAGAATACTGAATGTAATGCAAGGAATATTGGAATGTTTTACTGTCTTACCACTATACCCATTTTTTTTTAAAAAAATGCTGTTAAGTTACCTTCATGCCTGAGAGGAGATGAATGGTGAGTCTCAATTTACTTCCCACAGAAATATACCTTTACACACTTATTTCCTATTTTGACATATTTATTGCTTTGGTGTCCTTTCCCCCCTTAATTAAATCAAAACAGCTGTTGACCGTATAACCTTAGCTTGTTATTTAGTTTTGTCTGCATAATTTAAAACATCTTCATCATGTTACATGTAAATTTGCTGTTCAGCCTGTCTATAAGTTTGAACTCTACCTTCCATTTTAGTGTATTTGAAAAAGTGTGCATGCACACAAAAGCTCATACCTTGAATAAATGTTTCTTGGTCTTAAAGGTGCCACTGGACTCCAAATTTGTTCTACTGCTTCAGACCAACACAACTGATGACCTGGAACACCACTTACAGACTGAGGCGGATCTACTGTGAAACAAATGAAGCTTAAGCTTCAGGGCCCCCAATCTCAGGGGGCCCCTGAAGCAACCTTTAAAAAAAAAAAGTGAATATTCCAACAAAAATTAATGGAGTTTTTAAAGTGTTTGTTATTAAAATATTTTAGTGACAGAATCATAAGCCAGTGGGTTGAAGTATTTAATACTGATCTTAGAATGGAGCATGCTCAGTGTTGTAGCTTCCCCTAAAGTGGGCTGGTTGTTCCCAGCAGCCTAGCAGTTCAGCCTGGCCCAGCAAGAAGCAACAGCACCGTAAGGATGGGGAAAGGCCTGCACATATCTTGCTGTTTCAAGGCCTGCTTTGGATTATTGCAGGTAAATTATTATTATTTAGAACTGTTGCAATACATGTTTTTAGCAGGGGTCATTTCATAGAAAAAGAGGTGCAGGAGCTCATTGGCAGAACTCATTAGCATAACTTATTTGCACATGCCACACCCCCTGACATCACCAGAAGTATGTCAGAAGGCAAGAAAGAAAGAAGAGAGAGGGAAGGAAGGAAGAAAGAAAGAAAGAAAGAAGCTGGCAGAGAGGGGACCGCTACTAGTCTAAGCCTCAGAAATACCACTATTCTGGGAGGAGAGCTTCACTGGTGGCTGAAGCCTTCAGAAGGCTGGTCAGAGGAACAAGGGCATTTCCAGAGGACGGGGGTCATTTTGCTGCAGCCATGACACAAGCAGGTATTCCCCCACGGGCGGGTGGGAGGGTGGCACCAACTCCCGGAGCTGCGCTCCCTCGAGCTCCTACTCGAAAGGACCCCTGGTTTTTAGTATTCTGTTTGTTAATGCTTCTGAGGAGTTTGACCTGGCCCAGGAAGAAGCTGCACCATAAGGGGAGGGAAAGGCCTGCACAGATCTTCTTGTTTCAAGGCCTGCTTTGGATTACTGCAAGTAAACGTTAGCAATCTGTGCAAGTATCAGAGATCTCTTAAAACAAAGGTGAAGAGGGATTCAGGATCCATGTGAGGAGAACTGCAGCCTCCCAAATACAGCCTGGAGATCTTATCTGATGTTCCAATATTGTGAGGTTAACCTGGATTTACAATATATGTACTAGTTATGTGTTTAGACTTTTTGTACTGTGCATCTTTGTGGATGCTGGAGATATTTGTAGCCAATAATATCCTAAAAAGCCTTGCTATGAAGTAATAGCAACTGGACTGGGATGAACAAGAACTCCTATAAAAACCTCCATGCTTTTGTTCGTATAGTTTATTGTAATGTTAAATTGCATCTGTTGTAGGGTTGCCAAGTCTTCAAAACTCACCGGCAGGGGGGAGTCCTCCTCTGGCTGGGAGTTTCTCCTGGCGTGTGTGCAAAGCTCACGCGCCCAGCGACGTCACCAGAAGGGACGTCAGCATGTTGGGGGCGTTGCCAGGGCAATGCTCTGGCAATCGCCCCAAAACTCTATGGTATCATAGAGTTTTGGGGCGATTGCCAGAGCGTCACCCTGGCAACACCCCCAACGTGCTGACGTCACTTCCGGTGACGTCATTACGTCATCCTCGCTGGACGACGTCGGGGTGGGGTTCCCCCCGCTGGCCAAATGCTGGCCGGCGGATCGGGAACCCCTTTAGCGGGGGATTCCCCGCCCCCCGGGCTGACTTGGCAGCCCTAATCTGTTGCATTGCCTCTTTTATGTCTGTGTTTAAGTGTGTTATTCATAAATACATGTAGTTGCAGTAGAACTAATAACAATAACAACTTTATGGCTGTAATTGTAGCAATCAAGACCCCAAGGGGCAAGGGAATAGCAATGAGTTCAAAAAAGTACTTAAGTGGATACCAAAAACGCAAACTCAAGAAGAAACAATCTGATGAAATGTCTAAATGTCAAAAATAATCAAACTATTTTACAATGTCAAGTCAAACTTTGTCAACACCTACAGCTGAAACAAGCCAAGCAAGTACCAGTGAAGGCAGTGATGGTGCACAAACTGTAGGAGCTCTTTCTAGCAATCATCAACCCACTGTTGACACTTTTGATACAGATGACAATCACAGTGGTCAACATGAAAGTACCATGGAATACGAAGAGACAGAGCAGAAACAGGAAAAAGGAAGCATTTGTGATTTCAAGGAATACAATGACCTCACAAACTGGCCCATAACAATTGATAATGATTTTATACAGAATTGTTTAATGCAAGACATCAGGTTTTTTTTTTTTCAAAATTAAAAAAAAAAAACCCAGATGATGTATATACCAATTCCAGCAAGATTTACAAGGAGCAAAACAGAAGTTTCTCAAACAAATACTTTGGAAAAAGTTTGAAAAATGATCAGACTGTGATGAGATCCTGGTTAGTTTACTCAAAGAGCAAAGGCTGTATATACTGTTTCGCTTGCAAACTCTTCTAAATGCCAAACATTACTTACAACAGGTGGGTTTTCTGACTGGATGAATGTACTCAGAACTCTGGAGATTCATGAAGACAGCATGGAACGTAAGAGGGCAATGTTGTGTTAGATAACAAGAAAGTTAAATAAAAACACTGTGGATCAGCAACTTGAGGAACAGATGAGAAAAAAAACATACAGTACTATTTTGAAGTACTGAAAAGAGTTGTAGCTGTTATAAAGTTTTTGAGTGAAAGAGGTTTAGCATTTAGAGGTCATGAGGAGAAGTGGGGCTCACCAAATAATGGCCATTAAACTTATTGCAGAGGGTTTTTTAAAATAAACATTGTATTGGTTTTCAAAAAAAAAAAAGGGGGGGGGGGAAATGAGAGTGTAATATTCAACTTCCTTCCCCATACCTTTCTATGAAAAAAATTAGTCAATAGTTAGAAATAAAAACTGCAAAGAGGATATTATTCACTTATGTCATGCCAAGCTCCAAATATAATTGTAGTCTTTATTAATGAGTTACAGCTATAATATTACTACACTTAGAATTATCTCTTTTTATGCATCAAATATTAAAATTTATTATGTTTCAATTTTATTATATTTATTTTCTCTTTTTTTTCAAGATTTTAACCATAATGTTCTACAGTCAGTTTCAGCTATAACTTATTTTAGTCAGTTAGACATAAACCAAAGATCCTTATGCCACTCTAATTATAGTACTTAATTCTTTTCTTCTTTTTATGTGGTCTTTTTTCATTACTATTATAACTCTGTGCCTTTCCCCTTTATATGTAATGAATATTTAATTCTTCCCATCTATACTTCAGTGTTGAAATAAGTAAGAGTTCCTTTGGTTTTGTTTTCATTTCTAACACAGTATTCTTATTCTCCATTTCAAAGATTATAGAATTTGTCAGGTTTTCCATAGAGCTGATAGTTTGTCTTGCCACATTTCTTGTTTCCTCTTTGAGTTGTTCTGTATGGTCTTCTGAAGTCTCTTGATTGCAGTTTCCTTCCCTCTCCACAACCAGTTCCGGTTGGGTGCTCTGCTGCATGTCATAAAGCCTCTCGAAAGCTGCATTAATCACCTGTTGAATTTCATTTTCCAGTATCTCTTGGAATTTTTCCCAGAAAGTTTGCATCTTTTGTGTAAGCTCTGCATCTTCCTGAGTCATATTTTAAAAAGCCATTTCCATGCTGCTGTCAGCTAATGCTGCCATCTCCTGCCCGGGAGGTGGGTTGACTGAACCCTCAATGTCAGGTCTGTGGAATGTTATTGTATATTTCTCATGGCATGCTTATCACTCTCCGAGCTGCTCTGACCTTGAGAGACTGCTGGTGCCTGCCCATGTATCTCTTCTCCTGTCTGACTATATTTCTCCCTGCTTTTTCCCTGGGAACCATAAACCAGTGTTTTGAGTGCCTTTTATTTGGTTTGGTGATTAGTTGCAATTCCTTACCTAACCCCTTTTTGAATTCTGTATAATTGTCCTGCTTGAGGCTGTGTCAGCCATTACTAACACAAGACGTGCAGATGACCACAACAGACCTTTCTCAATAAAGGTTTCCTTCTTTAGAACACTTGTTGTTGACTGACTCTGTGGGACTCTCACAGCTGCGTCCACATTTAAAGCTATTCAGCAGCGTAAGCAGCCTCTGCAGTTGAGTTTTACTTCACCTCAAAGCGCTGTCCGCTGCTCCCAAAGACAAGCCACCCCAGCCTTATTAGAGTCCACAGATCTTTTCTTATAACCCGAACAATGTAGAGCCTCAAAATATACCTGGGGAACAATCAGTCTTCTGTAAATTCTTAGCAGAAAAACACAGTCTTATATTAAAACTTGCAAAGATAATGGAGATTATAATTCGTTAGAGGGGAAACCTTCTCTGACAAAAAACATCCAACAGGCTTCTCTCTATCTTTTTTGTCTCATGCAATAAATCAAAGGAAATTTTATTTTAAGTTCAGTTCAGTGGAAGGTTATAAAGACTGTTGTAAAGTTGAAATGAGAATAGTTAAGTCGTTCTGCCCCTACGTTGTTAATTCAGTCTTTAAGTCCTAGCTTTGTCACAGCCGCTGACAAAAGAGGAAAGGGGGGGGGGATTCCTTCTCCTCATTCCCTTGACTTTTGGGGTTAATTTAAAGGGGCTTAATCAGAAAATCATCAAGTTTTAAATGTTGCATTCCCTCGTACTCATGATGTAGATCTTATCTTCCCTGATGTTATGGTGAGGTAGAATACTCTCTTGTGGGGGGTGCTTACAGCTTGGTTGCAGTCATGGCTCCATGTCTGCACACCTCCATGCTTGTACTTCAGGACAGTTCTGAGCTTCAGATCGCTTGCTGCCACTCACTATGAGTTCAAAATGAGTCCTCTGCAACCCAGTCTCTCTCCGGGAGACCTGGTGGGATTTCAGGAGCCCCCAGAAATCCCCCTAAAAAGCACGGAGAGTCAGCGATACTTGGTAGTGCTCTGAGGATCAACTGCTTCACTGCAGCATAACCCCGCCTCTCAAACTTATTGCAGAGTTTGACTCATTTTTACATGCACATCTTGAGAAATGTAAAAGTGAAAAAGTAAATATTACTTACCTATCCAAAACCGTGTATGAAGAACTGATAGAAATCATGGGGAGACATGCAAGATGAAATTGTGACTCAAACCAACAATCTAGACACCAAATACTACTCTATTATTGTTGACGCTATGCCTGACCTGACACATTTTGACCAGCTGGTAATTGTGGTTCAATACTGCTATAATGGAAAACCCTGTAAGAGATTTTTTAACAATTATACCAATAGAAAACCATTCATCTATAACCTTGTTCAACAAAATACAAGAAGTTCTGGGCAAGCATAAGCTGTCAGTTGAAAATATCCGTAGTGAGTCTTATAATAGTGCATCTAACATGAAGGGCTCAGAGAAAGGGCTGCAAGCACTCTTTAAAAACATTAACAGGTATGCAGAATATGTACCACTTGATTGAAGTGTTCCCTAATATTACTACTGTGCTTAAGCTGTACTTGACAATGCCTATCACATGCTGTGAAGCAGAAAGGAATTTCTCAAAGCTTTTTTAAAATAAAGAACAAATTTTGATCTACCATGACTGAAAAGCGCTTAAATTCTTTATGTATATGATCTGTAGAAAATGACATTGCAAGGAAGCTCTCGTATGACAAAACTGTATGTGAATATGTGGCTAGAAAAAACAGAAAAAAGAGTATTTTGTAAAATGTGCTTCATGTAGTATGCATTCTCATAGGTGTCTAAAATAAAATACATTAACAGTGGTCTTTGCTATGTTTTATTTCATCATTCTATGATGCATCATGCATGTATACTTTTCATCCCCCATATCCTGAAAACTATAAGGCATAGCCTAGGAAATTTTTATTCACTCAAGTGACTTTGATAAATAAGATAAACCAGTCCAGCAATTTTAATCAAAATCTGAGATGTAGTGGTTAATCTTTTTTTTTAATGTGATCTGCCATGGAATAACCCGACTGAAGGAGATAGCAGCAGTTACCCAGACCTCCTTGCTGGTGGGAAGGGGCTCACGGTACGGCCCGTTTTCAAGGGCTCCACCCCAGCACCCTGTTCTCTGCCATTTTGAGCCTGGAGATCCTTGCAAGGGCAGCAAGGCCCTTTGGACCTTGTTGGACGTTGCCCTATTGTTGCTGGTTGCAAAGGGGCCCCCATAACAATTCAAGCTTTAGGGCCCCAAAAATGTAGATCCGTCCCTGCTTGCAGAACAAATGCCTGTGATTAACTACATATGTTGACACAGGCATCACTTCCCCAACCAAATGTTTCTTCCCTCTTTAAAGAGTCTTAAAGAACCAGTACAATTTATTGAGCCACCAGTGTCCAAAGGAGGAGTCTCAGCTGCTCTAAATGCCTTGTCCGCTCAGGGGCTCCCATCCCTCCCTCCTACCAGAGCTGGAACATCCCAGTTATCAACCTGCTGCCTGCTGCTGCTGCCCTCTGCATTCTCACCTGCAGCTTTCTCTTCCACTCCAACCTTGGTAGGGGCCGAAGATGCCCTGCTCCTGGCTGTTTCCTCTCCATTGCAGCCACTACCATATTTTTCACTCCATAAGACGCACTTTTCCTCCCCAAAAAAGTGGTGGGGGGGAAGTGTGTGCGTCTTATGGAGCAAATATGGAGCTTTTCTTACCTGTAACAGGGCTCTTTCTTCAGCAGGAACGCAGGGGAACGCCATTCAGGCTGGCATCCCAGCCTTCCCCGCCCCTCCCTGCTGGGCCTGAGCTGTTAAGACTTAAAAGGGAAACGGCAGGAAAAACCCCACCAGGCTAAGTACTCTTTCCCTTTAAGTGCTTTTCCCCTTTAAGACAGCCAGCAGCAGAAAGCCCCGCCCACAGATTAAGTTCCATGGCTACATTGCACAGAAAGGCCTGGCTTTGCATGGCATGCCGACGTCTCTCTTTTTTCCTTTCTCTATCTTCCTTCCTTCCCTTTTTTCTGTCTGTCTGTCTGTCTGTCTTTCTGTCTCTCTCTCTGTCCCCACCTTTCTTTCTTCCTTTCTCTTTCTCTCTCCTCCTCCTTCCTTCCTTTATCTCTCTCTCTCTCTCTTTCTTTCTTTCTGTTTCATTTTTTCCTGTTTTCCTCCTCTAAAAACAAGGTGCATCTTATGATCAGGTGCATCTTATGGAGCGAAAAATACGGTAATTGCTGTCACCCCTTCAGGCATGCTCTTCATTTCCTCCGCAGCCGCTAAAAACCAGGCTGCCTCCCTTTAAATTCCCTGACCTCGGACCTGCCCCCTGGCCCCTCTGACGGTGTCAAATCATCTCCTCTGGCCCAGTTGTCACTTAATCTGATCGGGCCATTGGAGGACCTGCCAGCTGTCTGGCCATTGTGCAGCTGTAGTTCCAGCCACACCGCCCTTTGTGCTCTTTCTGCCCCCACAAGGACCACTGAGACGGCTAACATGATAAAATAATATTTTAAAACCATTAAAATCAACCCCCTCATAAACACATATAATTAAAATGATTTTTTTAAGGGAGTAAAAACACCACAGTTCAAATACATTTTCATAGCTCTATATTATTGAGGGCACAGTTCCTTTCCACTTCTCGGGATTTGCTCCAAAGATCTTTTGTCAAAGTTTGCAGGCATCTCTGGAGACACCTGTGCAGACCTCTACCCAGGGCTTTTTTCCTTTCCTTTTTTTTTTCCTTTTTGAAAAGAGGTGCTGGAACTCCCAAGAGGGAAATGAAGTTTTCAATCTGTATACTGAAAACTCATGAACTTTTAAACATTTTAAAAAGACTTTTGTCAAAGAGGTTCCAGAACTCTGTTCCAGTGCATTCCCTTGGGGGGAAAAGCCTTGCCTCTACCCCAAGAATGGGTAGAGCAGAGGAGAAAGAGAATTTATGGGAAATTCCTTATAGAGGATTCTCTAGTGCTGGAGAAACATCAGTTGTTATTAGATCATTAGTTTTCCATTTAAGCTTCTAACTAGCCTCATTCATCTGGTACTGCTGTGCTACCAGATTCATTATCTGAAGTGCGTTTTCAAAGATAGTGCTAAAGAGCTGACAGCATTCATAGGAATCTGATACATATTGGACTCAGGGGGGGGGTACAATCATTTCTAAGAGTTGGTGTTTTCAATATTTTAATTGAGGGGGGTTATTGTAATTTTAGTATGTAGTAGGTTGCCTCCATTAAAGTTTTGTAGAGTCAAGGTATAGATATTTTAAATTAATAAATAAATAGCGACATGAAGATATACTAGATCCAACCCATATACTAGATCCACAAAGTCACTGTTCCATTTTCTTTGAAGGTGCTAACTCAAGTGTTTCTGTCACTCTTTTTTATTTTTAAAAGATTTTTATTTGGTTTTAACACATCACAGGACAGGAAGTATACAAGGGATGGGATAAGACATAAAGGGAAGTTTCGTCAAGTTTATACAATAGCTGTTACAAATTTCCCGTCTTAATTCTTTGTTTCGTTTATATGGCCCTATCTACACGAGCAAGATAAGCCGGACGGGAAGTGACACAAATTTGTGCTGGCGCAATTTGTGCTGCTTTTGCAGGATCACACAGGTCCATGGACCTGTGAGGGCGAACTGCCGCTGCGTGATCACATGCAGCTGCGGGCGAGTTGTGTGTTATTTTTCCGGCCATTTTCAGTGCGCTTATCTGCTTCTACTAGGGATCGATGAGTTGCCTCTCCACCCTTGGGGTCATCCGATGATGTGCATACCGGGATGGGAGGGAAACCCCCCCCCCGAAAAGCCCACTCCCCAACGCCACTTGTTTGCGCTGGTGCGATCACATTAGGAAAAGTCAGTTCTGGGCCGTCGCAAACCATTTGAGACTGCCTTTTCACTGGTAGCTAAATAAGCCGATTCCCCACTGGCTCAAAGTGGTTTGCGACACTTTGACACCGGCTGCAGGACGCTTCCCAGATGTGCTTGTGTGATCGCGGCACTTTGAGCCAGCGGGGAATCGTCTTTCTTGTGTCGCAAATGGGTGCGTATGATCGCGCCCTTTAAGTACTAAAGCTAGTGCCATTTAATCATATCGCTAAAATCTTCTATTAGGATTCCTGGAAAAGAATCAGATTCTATATAGTTCAGTTCAGAGTTTCTCCAAGTTTATGATAGTATTTTCTTTATTCCTGGTCTCCGAAGTTTCTTTCCACCCAGTCATAGAATGGCATCCAATTGCCTCTCACATTTTGTTTATTTTGGTCTTTCAACAAGTCCAACAATATATCCATTTCTGCCGTTTCAAAGATTTTTTGTCAAAAGTTCATTTTCCAAAAGTTCATTTTGTCAAAAGTCTCTTTTCAAGACTTACAGTGCAATCCTATGGAGAGTTACTCCAGTCTAAGCCCATTGAAATCTATGGATTTAGACAGGAATAACTTTACATAGGATTGCATTATTCATCCTTTCATTCATTATTTCATTTTAAACATTCATTCATTTTAAATATGTATATACCCACCTTTCTCCCAGGGTACAAGGTGCATAACAACAATGTGAAAGTGATCTAGAATAATTTAATGAAATTAAAACAGAACTTTAAAAACAAAACTAAAAACAATGTATGTGCCAACCAGCAGGGTATTTCCCCTTTACCAAGGCTCAGGTTGCCCCTAAAACTGTCCAGGACACTTCTGTTCTGCATCCTTGCTGGAAACCCAAGAGGGTAGCAGTCCCCCAGACCTTTACCAGGAGGCTCAGGGGCAGGGCTATTTTTGGGCAGGAAAGCACAGGAATGGAGTTCCGGCTGGCTCCTGAGTTGGCCACGCCTACAACCAGAACCTCTGGCATGCGTGGCTAAAGAGCATGCTGCTCTCCCTGCCTTACAAACAAGAGGGAAAGGTGGCATGCTAAAATGCTGTCTTTCCCTCTGGGGAGCCCCTGGGGATTTCCTTGTCAATTTCACTCCCCTGCCAGTCAGCTGAGAGTGAAATTGACAAGGAAAAGCCTTCCCTTCTCTAGCTGACATGTTGCAGCTGGAAAAGGGCAGGCAGGGAACCCAGGCACCTTGAAAATGCCTTTCTTTCCCTCCCCAATCTGGGGGAGGGAGAAAAAGGCATTTAACCATGCCCCCCTGAACTTCCCTGAGTCACTCCACAATAGCGGAGAGGCTCAGGGAAGAAAGGGGAATGTGTGTATGCCTTCCTTCCTTTCCCCAGCCTGCTCACTGTGGCGGGCAGGCTGGGGAAAGAGGGCAGGCATGCAGACAAGGAGATTAGGAGGGGAACCCAGGCACTTTGAAAATGCCTTTATTCCCCTCCCCAATCTGTGGGAGGAAGAGAAAGGCATTTACCCATGCCCCCCCACACTTCCCTGAGTCTCTCCGCAAAAGGGGAGAGGCTCAGGGAAGGAACGGGGCATGTTTGCCTGGCTGCCCTCAGTCTCCCCAGCCTCTGTGCCTTGGCAGGCTGGCTGGGGAGACCGAGGGCAGCCAGGCAAACATGCCTGCTTCCCTTCCCTTCAGCAGCACCTTTCTCTGGCCATCTGATGGGGGGGGTTAGGAGACTAGAAAGGCAATGCTGAAGTGGGGCCAAGAAGCTCGGGGGGGAAGGGGCAAGCTTCCATGCCTGCCCTGTGCTTTCCCAGGCCCCCGCCTAATATGCTAATGAGCTGTGATCTCAGGGGTGTGGCCTAATATGCTAATGAGTTTCATTGTTGGGTGTGGCCTATTATGAGTTCCTGCTGGGCTTTTTCTACATAAAAAGCCCTGCTCAGGGGTACTGGGCAGCCACTGACAAAGCCTACAAAGTTAGTCAGTTAAGCCTCTCTCCCTCTCTTCTGTTCTATCAGGGTTTATTTCTTCTTTAATATAGCAAGTTATTTTCTTTAAACAGTTGGTGCTCCATTCCTCTGCATGTTTAAGCTCTGCCAACATTGCCGACCTGGAGCTGGCAACCCTAAGGTTATGGAGACTGGGAGCAGAGATTGCCCACCTCCTACATGTGCTGAAGCAGGGCTGGTTCCTGGTTTTGAGGGGGGGCTGGGCGAAGAGATCTTAGGGCCCCCTTCTCTCTTCTGCCCATCACCAGCCCCCCCAAACATACCCTCCTACCCATCAGCATGCCTCACGCCTACCTATGTTACCTCTCCCTTCCTAACTCTCCCGCTGCCTATGCTCATCCCCACTTGCAGTCCTTTCCCAGTGGCACTGCACGGTGCATGTATCTGGGAGCATGGTATAGCGCTAGCAAGTGAGTGAGTGGGGGGAGTCAACAGCATTGGGCCCTACCAGAAGCCCTGGGCTGCTGCCCATTCTCAGGGTATGCTGGTGCTGGCCCCGTGTTGAAGCAGTGTGTGAAGGAAGCCCATTGTTAAGTCATGACAAAAAGCACCTGGTATTATAGCTTTGCACTCATTCCCCTCCAGTTTGGAGCCAGTTTGGTGTAGTGGTTAAATGCGCAGACTCTAATCTGGGAGAACCGGGTTTGATTCCCCACTCCTCCACTTGCACCTGGCTGGATGACCTTGGGCAAGCCATAGCTCTGTACCAGCTGTTCTCTCAAGGACAGTTGTCTCAGAGCTCTCTCAGCCCCACCCACCTCACAGGGTGTCTGTTGTGGGGAGGGGAAGGGAAAGGAGTTTGTAAGCCGCTCTGAGATTCCCTTGGGGAGTGAAGGGCAGGGTACAAATCCAATCTCTTCTCTTCTTCTTCTTCTCCCTACTGCAGACCCTCATGTCACACCCCACCGGTCTCCGAGGGTCCACCGATCCCTGGGGACGACATTTGGGAAAGCCCAACAAGCTTCAGAGAAGGGGGAAAGTCCTGCCCCCAGAGTACTACTACCCTACTGCATTCACAGTGGTTCAGATCGAACCCACAGGGATGGTGAAGTTTTCTACGCACAAAGAATATGTATAAAAGTGTCCTCTCAACTGTTTATGAAGCGATGCCTGAGGCAAAAACGATAGTGCTGAGGGAAAATATTAATACTAAAACTTTGATGATGTTTCCCTCTTAAACAAGATTTCTACTTATTTTAGCCACAGTCTATCCTGAATTGTATTTCAGTTCACAATATTACATATTGATCTGGAGCTGGGGAAGTGCTCTTTCAGATGGTCTTTGATTCTATCTTAATTAATTCAAGAAGTATTGAATAAGAGAAGAGTGAAAAGTAATAAGGGCATCATAAAAGGGTGTGGGGAATTTCCCAGGATGTGATTTCAGAAGACCTGTCGTATGAGATAGATCACATCTTCTTCAGTGTCTTTCCTATATGAGAATGTTTTGGGGGTTATTACTGTTTTTATTGTTTCCTTAAGCATACATCAAGAAGTTATACAATAATTGCGCTAGGTGCACGAGGGGAGGGTAACCCACAAGATTTACAGGAAGCTAAATATTTTGTCAGCATCTGCCATGACATTTTGAAAGCCGTAAGCTTGTCCGTGATTCTTTCAAAAACCGATAAAATAATGCCACTTTACATGGTGTTTGCATTAATTCTGGCACTGCTCAGTTTAATACCAGGAACACTTTTGGTGGAGGTGGTGGAAAGTGTCACATAGGTGTAGCTGACATATGGTGATCCTGAAGGGCTTGGAAGGCAACAGATGACCAGAGGTGGTTTGCCATTGCCTGTGTCCGCATAACCCCTGGACTTCCTAGGTGACTCCCATCCAAATACTAACTAGGGCTGACCCTGCTTAGCTTCTGAGATCTGATGGTCTAGTTTGGTCTATCCAGGTTAGGGCGGAACACTTTTACTGCCTATTATTTTAGGTGAATCTGTTTTAAGTTTGTGGGACAATCACCACCTTTGACAAGTTTTAACTGGCTGGAATTTGACCTGGAATGGGGTTGAAAATCTCCCAGACAATGCCCTCATATGGAGATGGGATATCTCTGTGTTACCTCTCATGTGAATATGGGTGGGGCTGTGGTTCATTGACAGAGCATCTGCTCAGCAAGCAGAAGGTCCCCTATTCTACCTCACACCTCCAGTCAAAAGGGTCAGGTGGAAAGTGGTATGAAAGTCCTCCATCTGAGACACAGGAGACCTACTGCCAGTTAGAGTAGGCAGTACTGACCTTGATAGACTAATGGTTTGACTCAGTGTAGAGCAGCTGCATGTGTTCATGGGTCAGGAAGTTTGGGAGGGAGAAGAGGGCTGACTCACTCTGGTTGTCGTAGGTTAGGGATTGGCAAATATTCTCTATTTTCTTTTTATATATATAGTCACATATCTTTTTGTCCACAGTTTCAGTTATGTACTTCTTTACTTCTTGTTTTTATAGATTTATTTGCATTGTGCATGAACATTGGTTGGTTTGTATATTATATGTAATTTGTACTTATAATGTTGATTTGCCAATGGATCAATGGGGCCATTATTTTCCATGGGTGGTAGACCTAGTCTCCAAGGCCAGGTCTGCTTCCAGCATCCCCAACCTGTTCTGAAGCATGTGGTCTCTTTACATTTTAAGGAATGGGTGTAGACGTGGCTTCCTGGCTTCCTGAGTGGAGATGTCAGGGGTTCCCAGAGAAACAAGAGCCTTTAAAATTTAAAGGGACCTGTAATGGACAGGCTGGGTTCCACCTCTCTCTAACAGCAGCCAATGAGAGCAGACAGAACGGGATTTGAAAAAGAGAGTTCAGAAAAGGAGAGTTGAAAAAGAGAGTTGAAAAAATGACAGGGGTTAGTAGCAGAGAAGCTGACAGCTTAGGGGATGAGGTGAAAAGTGTTTTTCTGACTGTGGGTAACTGTATAGGACAGCTACTTGGAACAGGCTGAAAATAGTAAATTTGTAACTAAGCAGCCCAGTTGTAGGCATAGGACCTCAGTTCAAAAGGCCAATGGAAGTGAAATGTTTTTTCTTAGACTTTACTTTCCTCAGTGTTTTGTTCTTATAAACACAAGATTGTGATTGACTCTGTGGGCTGCATGTTTAAGGGGAAGAAGAACACATGAACATGAGTTAATATCTTGGTCTACATACATATTTTCTATTATATGAATGAATGGTGGCAATGAGTGATTGGAACACTATTTGAGCCCAACACCAATAGCTCTGTGTGAGTAAGAGCTGATTTTAAAGGGGGCTGGACTACTCTGTCTATGGATGTCTTTGGGAGTAAGAGAAAGATCATAGAGGGTGGTAGGCACTCTGTGTGAGTGGACAAGGGGTGTCACATGACCATGCAGAACAGAGCAGGCGAGAGCCAGGGCATACTTCCTGTCTTTCGCCATCTTCTCCTGCTACCCTGGGGAGGGTGCTCCCCAAATTGTTTTAATTTGGGGTCTGGTTTTTTTACGGACATGATTTTTGAGTCCCAAAATATCTGAGCGCCCCCAAAATGGGCCTGAAAATAATTACAATAATAAAAATGGTCTCCCTGAAATTTTGGCACACCAAAAATCATGACCTTTTTAAAAAAAAAATAAAATAAGCAGACCTGAAGTTAGAACATTTTTGAAGTGCCTGTCCTTCATGGGCTTGCTGCTTCAAGATTTTTTTTTCCCCCCTTGGGGAAGCACAGGCTCCAGACCAGTGTTCCCTCTGAGCTGAGTTAGTGTGAGCTAGCTCACAGTTTTAGCCTCCAGCTCACACATTTTTGTTTTAACTCAAGAAAGATGGCTCCAGAGCAAACTAATTTATGCAGTCCCCAAATCGCTGGCTCACAACTTCATGCCAGGAGTTCACAATGTAAAATTTTTGCTCACAAGGCTCCACAGCTTAGAGGGAGCATTGCATCCAGACTCACCTGGAGCCCTAGTTGGCAGGTCTGCCGGCAATAGGAGAGCCGATAATGCTGTGTTCTTCTGGGTGACCAGCATGGCTGCTACAATGGCTCCCCAGCACCTCATCCTCTGGCCTGGCCAATCAGTCATGGCCAGACTTGGCTGGGGGTGGGGCCCCAGCCTGGGAGACCTCAGTGAGGGAATTTTCCCTCATGTCCTCCAGCCCTGTATATATTTGTGCAGCTGAACCATGGAGGGCACTCTTCCTCATAGCTGAATATCTGTTTGATCAGGGCTCTGATGAAAGATTTCGTACACTGACCAACAGTCATCACGTTCTAAACTTTCATTGTGTTTCATCACATTGTAGAAATCTATGGATGATTTACCTTTTCTAAAGGGGGACTGTCTTGGCCTTAATTTGGATCACTTAAAAATGGGAAATAATCTTTTTTTAAAAAAAAAATACTGTACATCAGCATATCTGCGCAAATGCTTTGGTGAGCTCTTAGAATTGCATGATGACAACAGTCGTCAATGGCGGCCTTGCATGTTGGCTGGAATATTTTTTAAAACTCTATTAATTTGTAGCTGTCAATCATAGGCACCAGATGTGCTTAGATTCTGAAATTTATTGACAAGCTAAAATAACTGACATTTAAATTGCTTGCTCTCCCAGATACAAACAGTCAAAGCTAAAGCTAAAATATGACATTTAGTTCTAATCCCTGTTGGAAGTGCATGTGTGTGAATCACTATTTTCTGCCTTTTTGAAATATTTATGTATTAAAGAGACATACTTACATGGCCTGTGATTTAAACAACAGTGCCATTCTAAGCAGAATCATAGAACCATAGAGTTGGAAGAGACCTCCAGGGTCATCTGGTCCAACCCCCTGCATGATGCAGGAAATTCACAAATCCCTCCCCCCCCCACCCCCAGTGACCCCTGTTTCATTCCCAGAAAACGGCAAAAAAACTTCCAGGATCCCTGGCCAAACTGGCCTGGAGAAAAATTGCTTCCTGACCCCAGGATCCTGACCAGCATTATCATATCACTTCTCAGTCATCTCCTCTCCAGGCTAAACATACCCAGCTCCTTCAACCTTTCCTCATAGGACTTGGTCTCCGGACCCTTCACCGTCTTTGTTGCCCTCTTCTGGACACATTCCAGCTTGTCTATATCCTTCTTAAATTGCAGTGCCCCAAACTGAACACAATACTCTAGGTGAGGTCTAACCAGAACAGTGTAAAGCGATACCATCACTTCACTTGATCTGGACACTATACTTCCGTTGATACAGCCCAAAATGGTATTTGTCCTTTTAGCTACCACATCACACTGCTGACTCATGTTCAGTGTATGGTCTACTAAGACCCTTAGATCCCTTTCGCACATACCATTGCCAAGACGAGTCTCCCCCATCCTATAATTATGCATTTGATGTTTCCTACCTAAATGCAGAACTTTATATTTATCCCAGCTGAAATTCATTTAATTTGTTTTAGCCCAGTTTTGTAGCCAGTCAGGATCATCCTGTATCCTGGCTCTCTTCTACCGTATTTGCTACCCCTCCCAATTTAGTATCATCTGCAAATTTAATAAGCATCCCCTCTATTCCTTCATCCAAATAATTGATAAAGATGTTGAACAAAACAAGTCCCAGGACAGATCCTTGAGGCACTCCACTTGTCACTTCTATCCAAGAGGATGGAAAAACCACTCACAAGCACTCTTTGGGTGGATCTGTCAACCAGCTACAGACCCACCTAACAGTAATATGATCCATGCCACATTTTACCAATTTGCCTACAAGAATATTATGTGGGACCTTAACAAAGGCCTTACTGAAATCAAGACATACTATGTCAACAGCATTCCTTTGATCCAGCAAGGTAATAACTTTCTCAGGGAAAAAAAAAAGAGGTAAGGTTAGTCTTGTTCTTGAGAAACCCATGCTGGCTCTTAGTAACCACAGCCATCCATCCTAAATATTCAAGGACTTTCTGTTTGAGTTGTTCTAAAACTTTCCCAGGTATAGACATCAAGCTGATGGGTTGGTAGTTACCCGGATCCTCCTTCTTCTCCTTCTTGAAGATGGAGACAACATTTGTCCACCTCCAATCTTCTGGCACCTCACCTGTTCTCCAAGAATTCTCAAGAATAATGGACAGAGGCTCAGAAATTACATCTGTGAGTTCTTTTAGTACTCTTGGATGCAGTTCATTTGGCCCTGAAGACTTAGTTTCATTTAAAGAAACTAGGTGTTTGTGTAATACCTCTATGCTGATCCTAAGCTGCAACTCCCTTCCCTCATCATGTGTTCTGTTTTGCCGTGTGGAGCACCATTTTCCTCACAAGAGAAGAATTAAACCCTTTGAAGTCCATGGTCTCAGAAGGGTATGACCAGGGGTCCATTGGAGCGGGAGCACATAGGAGCGCAGCTCCGGGAGTGAGGAGCCCAGGGGGTGGGCACATGTCCAAGCCCTGCCCCCTCCTCGGCTTCCCTGAGCAGTGCAGAGGCGCAGCGCCCCGGGGAAAGCCCTGCTAGGGTCTTTATTGTTTTTAATGTTTTGTTTTAATATTGATAATTTTATCATTGTTCCTTTTATGACTGTGTGCTGCTTTTCCAGAGACTTGCTCAAGGTGGCATATAAATTTTCTAAGTATACCATTTTTTATCTGGGCACATGGCACATAAGTACTGGAGAAATTTCATCAACCCTTCAGCAGCTTCCACCCCATCAGTTTGGTGTAGTGGTCAGGAGTTGGACTCTAATCTGGGAGAACTGGGTTTGATTCTCCACTCCTCCGTATGCAGCTGCTGGTGTGACCTTGGGCCAGTCACAAGTTCTCTCAGAGCTGTTCTCTCATGAGCAGTTCTCAAAAGACCTCTCTCAGCCCCACCTACCTCACAGGGTGTCTTGTTGTGGGGAGGGGAAGGGAAAGGGATGGGTGTTGTACATGTCCTGGGTATCTCAAGTCTACTTGAAACCTGGTGGTTTCAAGGGAGCAGGAAGAGAATTTGGGTGTGTTCTTGACGCTTATTTTTATTGCACAAAGTATTGGATGGGGAAGGGAATGGAGGAAGAGCAGGTCAGTTTCACTCACCTGTGGAGTGGAGCCTGAGAGGTGGGTGTTGCCTTCTGACACACTTCCTGTATGTTAGGGGGTGTGGTATATGCAAATGAGTTATGCAAATGAGTTATGCTAATGAGCTCCTGCACCTCTTTTTCTACGAAATTACCCCTGGGTATGACTCTACATAGGATGGCACTGTGGGTTGACCACTTTGAAAGATGTTTATGTTTGTATAATCTGATTCTTTCTATTCAAAAAATTATGGATCTGTTGTTGATTTGAACTCTGTTCTTCTTTATCAGGCCTAAACTTTGTTTATGCTGTCAAGTCACAACTGACTTACAGTGATCCCATACAGTCTTCAAGGCAAAAGATGTTCAGAAACCACCTTGAGCCAGGTGTCTGGAAAGGTGGGATAAAAATGTGATTAATAAATAAATAAGCGGTTTGCCATTGCCTGCCTCCGTGTTGCGACCCTGGTATTCCTTGAAGGTCTCCCATCCAAACACTAAACAGGGCTGACCCTGTTTAGCTTCTGAGATCCGACAAGACCAGGCTAGCCTGAGCTATCCAGGTCACACTTCACAACAATGTATACTGCACACATTTATTGCTAGCAAGCAAAGGAATGATGCTACAGGGGGTACTTATCTCTTTATCTACCTGTCACTTACCCACTACAAATCACCTCCCCAAGTAGATTTTCTCAGTATTTAAATCCCTTCAGTGGGAAAAAAGTCATGGGGAGATGATTTAGAACAGGGAAATGGCAGATGGGTAAAGGATTAAGCACTCTTCCCCTCTGGCCTTTCTGCTTTCCCACACTGGAAGGTCCTATCAGATAATGGTGAAACACATCTGCATGTAACACAGGTTTCCCAGCCAGTGTTCCTTCTGAGTTAGTGTGAGCTAGCTCACAGTTTTTTAACCTCCAGCTCACACAATTTTGTCTTAACTCAGGAAGGGTGGCTCCAGAGCAAACTAATTTACGCAGTAGCCAAATCATCTGCTCACAACTTTCATGCCAGTAGCTCACAAAGTAGAATTTTTGCTCACAAGACTCCACAGCTTAGAGGGAACATTGTTTCCAGCCCCTAGTTGGGGGCTGGAGTTCTCTCAGAATTACAGCTGATTACAGAGATCAGTTGCCCTGGGGAAAAAAAAAGGCTGCTTTGGAGGGTGGACTCTATGGCCTCATATCCTGTCTGAACTCCTTCCTCCTCCCCAAACTCTGCCCTCCCCAGGCTCTGCCCTCGAATTCCCAGGAATTATACAATCCATAGTTGGCAACCCTAGTGTGATCCTAATGTACTTCATACCTCATTGTCCTTTTCCAACGAGGCTGAGACCTGGTGGGACACTGCACAAACAGCAGACTATGGCAGCAGCTGGCATATAGCAAAGAGCTGATTACAGGCCTCTGGTTAAACTCAGGCCTTGTTCTCACTTATGCGGGGGGCAGCATCCTCTGGGCTGAGGAAACTCAGTGGGGTATAATTTAGGGAGGACAGGAAACTCAGCAAGGATGTGACACTCAGAAGTATTGTTTCCTCCGAGGGAACTGTTCTCTATAGTCTTGACATCAGTTATAATTCCAGGAGGACTCCAACCTCCCACCCAGAGGCTGGCAAATGGATGTGTTTATCATATCCCACCCCACACTTTCCTAGATTACACTGTATGTTAATCCTCCTTGTGAATGGTCCTCAACCACTGTCAGTGGACCGATCACTCTTTTGATTGGTCTGTCTTTGTGACATTGCGCCCACCTATCTATTATTTGTAGTTTTTTAGTATATAAATGTATTGGTTTAACTGATGCACATTTCATGCCAGGTTTGCCAGGCCCCCACCAGGGGCAGGGGAATCCCCGCTCTAGGGCCTCTCCCCCTAGAGCCGATCGGCTAGCTGGGAGAGGTCTTACCAGCAGCAAAAGGAGGCCTAGGACTGTGTTGTCAGTAATGTTCCCCCTCAGCATGCACTGAAAGTAACATCTTCATGTTGTGGGTGATGCAGGGACACTCTAGTATTTGGGCAAAATCTCTGTGGTAAGAATGACTTCTACCATAGACTTTTGCCCAAATACCAGAACATCCCTATGCCACCATCAATATGATGATGCCACTTGCAGTGCATGCCAGAAGTGACACTGCCACAGTGTGGGAAAAGCTGGCCTAGGCCTCTTTTTGCTCCCAGTAAGTCCCACTGACTCCTACCCCACCCCCGCTGGTTGCCAGGGGTTACCCACTTCAAGGTAACTCTGCTTCATGCTTCTGCTGAAGTGAGCTCTAAATCCTGAAATTTATGCTGGAATAAATATTAGTTTCTAAGGTGCTGCTAGACTTCTGTTTTGTTGTCTGAGCTGGTGAAGACAGGGTCGGGCTGCCAAGTCAGCCCGGGGGGGCGGGGGATCCCCCGCTACAGGGGTTCCCGATCCGCCGGCCAGCATTCGGCCGGCGGGGGAAACCCCACCCCCGAAGTCGTCCAGCCTGGATGACTTCCCCCATGTAATGACGTCACCTGGAAGTGACGTCATCACATTGGGGACGTTGCCAGGGCGACACTCTGGCAATCGCCCCAAAACTCTATGATACCATAGAGTTTTGAGGCGATTGCCAGAGTGTCGCCCTAGCAATGCCCCCAACGTGCTGACGTCACTTCCAGTGACATTGCCTGGACAGTGGAGGACTCCCCCCCCGCTGGTAAGTTTAACAGACTTGGCAACCCTAAGACAGGGAGAGAACCAAAATAATTCTGGCCGAGCTGGATACCATCAGAATTTGGGGACATGAATGGACTACACAATGGTTTGTTTTAGCTGATAAAAGAGTAAGTTGGATCTCCCTGCATGCAATGAGGGGGTTGTAATATTCATTTCCTAGTTTCCAAACAAGTGCTTCAATTAGGTTTGTTAAGGGGAAAGACATGAATAAAATAAAAGAATAAAAAACAATATCCACAAACTCACTCTCAGCCTTGTTTTGACAATAAGACATAAACAAAGCTGACTTTTTTAAAAAAAAGAAAGGGAAGACAAAAGAGCACCAGACCAACTTTGAAAATGCTGGCACCAAAAGGGTTTCCACCAAGACTCACTCATTGATCCAGTTCATGTGGTGAGCCTCGTGAGATGGCAAATACACTGGATGTCTTGCTGGAAAAGGCTGCTGAGCAATGCTCCCTCTAAGCTGTGGAATCTCGTGAGCAAAAATTCTACTTTGTGAGCTACCGGCATTAAAGTTCTGAGTGAGCGATTTGGCTACTGCATAAATTGGTTTGCTCTGGAGCCATCCTTCCCGAGCTAAGACAAAAATCTGTGAGATGGAGGCTAAAAAACTGTGAGCCAGATCACACTAACTCAGCTTAGAGGGAACATTGCTGCTGAGGGGTCTAGGCCCAATGAGAAGCCGAGTGAAATGAAAATATGTGGGATGAGAAGAGTGTTAGGGGATAAGTGCGAGTGATGGAAATTAAAGGTATCTCCTGAAGTCTCCGTCTGAAGCTTCAGTGGCGCTGAGCGAAGCTTGATCCCTCTCAGTGTGCGATGGCAAGCTAGTCATCAATTGTTTCTAATCTGGGGTTTGGAAGTCGGTAATTGAAGTTCTCGCTCAGCGCTTGACTCGCCTCAGCTAAACTGTCCCAGCAGGCTCCGTCGCTCAAGCTGAGGATGACACAGTGGGGGGGGGGGGGGATTCTCAGCTAAAGCCCAAGAGGATGAGACAATTTGAAGATGTTAGAAATCGTTTGGAAGGCATTATTTGGACTGTTCGAGACAATGTGGGATTATGGGGACAGAGGATGAAGTTTATTTAAAGTTTTAAACCTCAGGATGATCACTGTGCTGGTTAACGTCTTGACACTTTTTGCCTCCCACCAGGCCCTCATTTCAAGATAAAAAAGTAGGAAAAGACATAACCTGGCAGCCTTAAAATCTTTACTTCCCCATCTCTGTGTTATAAGGGAAGAACTAATGCATTGGTTTTCCCTCCGTTATTTTACGAAACCCACGTTAGAACAGAAATTCCCCTCTGCATCGCATGCTGGTTTCACCTCCTTTGATTATTGGGTTTTATGGTAGCTTCCACACTCTTTGATCTTCAGATTTTATTGAACTTTCTGCACAGATTTATGGCCGTTTTATGGCTGTTCAGGGGTGACTTTCCAGTCAGTAGAGCATTGCCCTCGGTATTTGGCCCAATCTGCATCTAGCATTTGCTCCGTTGTTTTACCAAACCCACACTGGAATAAAAAAAGATGCAGCTCAAAACCACATTCAAATACCCTGGACCAAGGCCATATCAATTGCAGAGTCACCTATGAACAGCCATAAAATGGCCATAAATCTATGCAGACATTTCCATAAAACTGAGAGATCAAATGAAGTGAAAGCGGCATGCAGTCTGGACACTGCCATAAATCCGACAATCGGTGAAAGTGGCATGCAATGCAGAGGGGAATTTCTGTTCCAATGTGGGTTTGGTAAAACAGCAGAGCAAATGCTAGATGCAGACTGGGCCTTTGAATGTGGTTTTGAGCTGCCCTTTTTCATCCCAGTTGAGAAAATGTGGAGCGAAGGCTAGATGCAGAATTGCCCAATGGAGACTCTTATTGGCCTTCTGCAACTGAAAGAGGTGATGAAAAGCAGAATAAGCAACAGAAAGAGACCTGTTCAGTCATGATTCATTCACATGTAAAGGGAGACCACAGACTTGCAATCTTCTTGGTATTCCCCATTGCCATTTGGTGTGAATGGAGCAATGCATATATTTCCATGGGATCGGAAACCTAGATTTTTGAGAGGCATGCATTTGCACATACCAAAGTAGGAAAACACATGTTGTTTTAGTCATACAAAATAGTGACTGCAGATATTGAGAAGACTGGGAAGGAATTAGTGTCCTATTCTGTTATGTGAAATAGGAGCAACAAAACTGAAACAAGCAAAGATTTCTCTATGCTTGCTGAATACAGCTCACAACCTTTCCAGCTCCGGCTTTCTCTGATTCCTACCCTGGCTGGCCCCTGCTCACTTCACCCCCTTGCTGTCACCATGATTTTTTACTCTCACCCCCTCTCCTCTCCTCATTTGCTATACTGCTTACTGCTTTTTGTTGTGGAGTGCCATTTTGGGTTGTTACAGCAACTCAAAATGTCACTGAAGTTATTTTGTATGACATTTGCACATATGTAGACATTGCTGGGATGTTCTGAGGAATTTGTTTTTAGCCCAGGCTGACCTAAGAACATAAGAGCAAAAGTGTTTCACAAAATCTGTGGTCCAAATGTCTTGTTGGATCAGGCCAATGGCCCAAGAGAAGCCATGTTGGATCAGCCAATGGCCCATCTAGTCCGACACTCTGTGTCACACAGTGATCAAAACCCAGGTGTCATCAGGAGGTCCACCAGTGGGGACAGAACTCCAGAAGTCCTCCCACTGCCCCCCCCCCCAAGCACCAAGAATACAGAGTATCACTGCACCAGACATAGTGTTCCATCTATACCTTGTGGCTAACAGCCACTGATTGACCTCTGTTCCATATGTTTATCCAGTCCCCTCTTGAAGCCACCACCACTTCCTGTGGCAGCAAGTTTCACATGTTAATTACTCTTTGGGTAAAGGACTTCCTTTTAACTGTTCTAAGCCTACTGCTTCTTAATTTCATTGAGTGCCCACAAGTTCTTGTATTTTGAGAAAGGGAGAAAAGTACTTCTTTCTTTACCTTCTCTATCCCAGGCATAATTTTGTAAACCTCTATCATGTCACCCCGCATTCAACGTTTCTCCAAGCTAAAGAGCCCTAACCTCTTTAACCTTTCTCCATAGGGAAAGTGTTCCGTCTCCTTAATCATTTCAGTTGTCCTTTTCCGTATCTTTTCCAATGCTATGGTATCTTATTTTAGGTGTGGTGACCAGAATTATACACAGTATTCCCAATGAGACTGCACCATAGATTTATACAGGGACATTATGATATTGGCTGATTTCGGAAACTAAGCAGGGCTGACCCTGGTAAGTATTTGCATGGGACACCTCCAAGGAATATCAGCATGCGATGCAGAGGCAGGCAGTCTTACCTTGGAAACCCCACAGGGTCACCATAAGTCACCTGAGACTTGATGGCAAATAAATAAACAAAATAGATCTAAAGTAAATAAATATATCTGTATTTTTCTGAAGACTTGGTTTTGCTGATATATCTACCTTATGTGCCTGCCATCTGCATTTTTGACAAGTACAGGGAACCCTAGCTACGTATTAGAATATGAAAATGGGAATTGCCTTACCTAGCTGTTAACACAACTTCTACTTGCTTGTATTTATTTAGAATATTTTTATGCTGCCTCCCCAAAAACCTGCCCCGTGGCAGCTTACAAAATTAAAACAATGAAAGCAAAACATTATAAGATATTCATTCAGATCCCAGCATTACCCAGCACACCATTAAAAAGTAGTTCATGAAACAGGAGAGTCAACTGGGAGGCTTTCCCTCATCACACCCCCAGCAAAGATCATCCATCAAGATGACCAAAGCCATTTCTATACCAAACCCAGCCCTGAATCCAGGTTGAAATGGGCCATTTGTTCTATAAATTGACCTAGTCGTTCCCACAGCTGTACCCATGTACTTCCACTCTGTTCCCACTGCTATGAGGTCAAAAAGCATTCCCTTCAGCTGGTTGCATTTGTTGGAAAAATGAGTATGTAAGACAAGACCTGACCATTTTAGTCATTATAGGGTTAACCTATGTAACTTGTTGTTTCTCAGGCTAACCTGGAAGAAGTACCTGGCAGCTGGCCAATTAAGTGCAAGCCTGGGAAACCTAGAGGGGTATTGTTGTACTGATTGGTGACTGATATCAGGTGTTTCCTTTCAGGGGTCAAGAAGGAGAGATCCTCCATTGTAATCTCTCACTTTGTTGTAGGATGGCTTAATGTGCAGACGGAGCACAATGCTGCTCTTAAGAAGGCATGTTTTGTTTCTTTTGTAGCTAATCATGTTTCCCTTTATCCTTTAGTAATAAATATTTTAAACTAGAGGAAGCAGCCTCTTCTTTCCAGAAATCAAGATCCATAACTCTAAATTATCACTAATATTGGACAAAAAGTCCTAACAGCATTTACTGTTCAGGCTATGAGTTTTAATGCCTCTTATGCAAGGCAATGGCATTCTGTGCTTTGCTGTTTGAATTGGCTGATACTGGAATCCGGTGACATAAGGTGGGATGTCCACACTTTTGAGCAGTGACTGAGGGACAGAGGTTCTCATGCGCTTACCAGTGTGACGAAAGTCTTTCGGATGGATCAGCTCTGTACAGGCATGCATTTGAAGACTGGACAGCAGTAGACAAGCCATGCTGGGCCTTACTGGCCAATGAACTGTCATTCACTGACACTAAGTTGCCGCTGCCATCTCAAAACACCCTTTAGGGCAGGGGCATCAAACTCATTTGTCACAAGGGCCGGATCTGACATACATGTCACTTGGCCGGGCCATGAGTGCCGTAAAATGTAATGCCGGGTACCAGATATATAAACAGTATAAAGGACAGCAGCTAGTAGGCTCCGAGTTGTTGTGTCCTCACTGCAAGGCCCCATGGGCTTGAAAGTGCAAAGAAAAAGCAATATGGGTGGACTGGAGAGCTAGCGGTGCAGCTCTGGGCTTGACTGCTATAGATGAGGTTGTTCCACTATGCTGAAGCCACAATCAGAGTGGACTCTGCCCACTCCCCCCCCACAACAGTCTCCTGTTCCTTCCCTTGTACTAGTTTCTCGCGGGCCACATATGAGCCATGGATGGGCCGGTTCTGCCCCCCGGACCTTATGTTTGACACCCCTGCTTTAGGGCATGACCTTCCACTCAGTTTCTGCACAATAGCCCCAGCCTTCTGAGACCTTCTGCTATGTTTCCCTGGTAATTACCAGATGACAAACAGAAAATTTAGTGGTAGGGGTGAGAAAGCTAGGAAAAGAAGACATAAAGCAAAAGGTAATCCTTAGTACCCTGTATGGATGTTTTGCTGTCAGAGTCTAGAAAACAAAACTCCACAGAAACAAGAGCAAAATTCTCCCTCTTTTTGTTTAAAGGACACTCGACACCTGACATCTTTAAGTTCTTCACTGGTCACCTAATGATGACCAACTGGGATAGTAAAGTTTCAGAAGGTAGCCTTGCTGGTCTGGACTGGAACAAATAGATTTGAGACCAGTAGCACCTTAGAGAGCCCTGACTTGAATGACCCAGGCTAGCCTGATCTTGTCAGAACTCGGAAGCTAAGCAGGGTCAGCCCTGGCTTGCCTTTGGATGGGAGACCTCCAAGGAATACCAGGGTCATGATGTTGAGGCAGGCTGTGGCAAACCACCTCTGAACATCTCCTGACTTGAAAACCCTATGGGGTCGCCATAAATCAACTGTGACTTGATGGGGGAAAAAAGCACTTAGGAAACCAACAAGATTTGCAAAGTACTTGCTCAGAGCTCCTTTCATCAGATACCTAACAAAGGGAGCTTTGTCTCTTGAAAGCTCATACTTTGAAAAACTTGTTGATCTCTAAGGTGCTACTGGACTCAAATCTGGCTGGACTATTCTATATTCCTATCAGTCAAGTCATTTGCTTTGTCCGATCACTAACTGTTACGGTCAAAGAAATTTGGTGCAGGGTGAAATACGGCTTCCAGAATTTCCTGAACTTCGTGGTCACCTGCGCTGTACAGACATGTTCCGTCCTTCGCCACCACTGCAAGTACACTGCATTTTGTGCTGCGTCACAATTACATTTCTTTCCCATTCAGTCTGTTTCTCTGACTTCTTTGGATTCCCCTCCAAAAAAAAATTCACTTAACTTTGTGGAAAGTAATTATATTCTGCGCATTCTACACCAGCTGGTATTTACTTCATCCTCCATCAGGCATCAACAGAGCATGGTGCTGCAAGACGGAAATATTACTCTGGCAAGCATAAATATTTCATTTTTCACACCACAAATGCGTTGATGATTTATTAATTAGCCTAAAGGCCTGCTGCTTCTGCATAGCTGAGCAGCAAAATAATTCAGCTAGGATGGCTGAGGAGGCCGGCACCATGCTTCCCCCTTGGAAAAAAAAATAAGAGAAATATTCTTGACCAGCAGCATGTCCAGAGGCTACAACAGTTCTTCCAGTGGGCCCCGAACAGAACTGATCATGATGAACCTTGGCTATTGATACCTTTGAACCAGCTCTGGAGAAATGCCTTACAGGAGTTTGAACAGCAGGGATTCTCCTTTCTGGGCATTTTGTACCACCCCTATTCCTTCATTTCAGAATTCTGTAGGTATTGTGTTAGAAACTGGTCTAGCTGCAATTCTTCCTCTGGCAAGGAGACCACACAGCTGCGGTTCTTGTTCCACATGATAATTAAGGAAGCCGAGACAGTCCTGAGAGGTTTGTTTCTTCGGGCTGTTAGCTGCGTGTGTGGTTTTCTTCAGAGAATCGGAATGATAGATATCTCCAAATGCTGTCAAAAGCAGAAGGAAGAATGAGGCAAACACAGAGCTGGTGGAAAGGGAAACCCAAAGTGGGTTTTTGGAGGGTAGGCCAAATTAACAATGTTTTGTGTGAAGTGACTTTATACCAAAAAAGGGGGGGGGGCATAATGTTAGAACTTGGAGTAACTGATTGGCAATAAATTCAAGACAAGCAAAAGGAAGTAATACAACTTCACACAACTAGTAATGGACTTGTGAACAGCCATGGGATGAGAATATGGACACTGGGTTAGCTGGATTTAAGAGGAGGTTGGACATATTTATGATGTTGTTGGCTATAAACTAAGGTAGCCAAATGGGGCCTCCAGGTCCAGAGTGTTACCCGTAGAACCAGCTTGTGGGCCTCCCTGTACCATCTGGTAGGCCATTGGTTGGCCATTGTTGGATACAAGATGATGGGCTAAATGGGCCAACAGTTTGATGTCTGTGGCTGCTGTTACGTTCTTACACTATGACTTCAGGCTGCACAAATACCTGTTGCTTCTTATTCTGTCTGATTCACAGGGTGAAATCCCAAACACAAAATTTGATGCCTCCCTCATAGTGGATTGTATAAAATGTATCCTTGTCTTCAAAGCAGCTCTTAGCTGACATATCCTAGAATATATTTCAGTCTCAATCCATTGGTGTATGTACTGAACACCTTCGCTGTCCACCACAGACCTGATGAAGTGGACTGATGCAAGTGAAATTTCTTGCCATAATAAACCACTTATGGTACTTTGGTTTTATTCATAAATGTATGTCACCTTTCTAAACAAACATGTAAAAAAATACTTCAAGATGGTAGTGATAACGCTGCTTCTTAAAACTAATGCCCCATTTGTTTTTGTTGTTTGGAAAATGAGAATGAATGGATAAACCAGTGAATGAGTTCGTTCAATTCATGTACGTGGCAACACAGAGTTCAAATGGTGAAGAGGGTCAGGAGAGATGAAGCTAACGGAGAATTTTTTTTCCAGTTATCCATGTCAAAGAGATATTGCAACAAAAGAGAGGTGCCCTGATAGGTTTTTCTTTCTGCAGAGTTTCCACCGGTCATTTTGCTCACTCAGTGGCTTGGGGAGGTCATTTATGATTCTGTATAGCCATTCCACTCCAAGTTTTCTCTTTATCTGAGTCAGTTCCATTCTCTTTGAGATTCTCTCCTTTCTGGTGCTGTTTCTCGGTGGAAGGTTGAATCCCTGGCATCTCTAGTTAAAATAAAGTAGGTGATGTAAAACATCTCTGCCTGAAACCCTGGAGAGGAGGAGGAGGAGATTGGATTTATATCCCGCCCTTCACTCGAAGTCTCAGAGTGGCTTACAGTCTCCTCAGAGTGGCTTACAATCTCCTTTCCCTCTCCCTCCCAACAACAGACACCCTGTGAGGTGAGAACTCTTCATGAGAGAACAGCTCTGAAATAACTCATAACTGACCCAAGGTCACACCAGCAGCTTGTTGGCCAGCAAGGCACTTTTAGTGCTCTTATGGATTTTAAGATTCATAAGCTTGAACTTGGGTTGCTAGTATTGGAAGGGCTATATGCATTCTCCATTGCTGGGGGAAGCGCCAGTCCACTCCAGGAGGCTGGCACCCACAATAGTTCACCAAGACAGATACAAAGACTCCTTCTGCCATGAGGTTTCTTTCTGTCACACTATGCTGGTCAACCCCTGCCCCCTCCAACATACCTGAACGGATCATGCTAACGTGGTTACCTGGCAACTGATGGCCGGGCCATCATCCAGTTGGCTAGGGCCATTAACAGACAATGCAGTGGCCCCGGTGAGTCATCGGACTTTGCCCAGGTGTCTGTTCCTGTTGAGGTCATAGTTTTGCAATATTGGCCACCCCTATGCCACCAGCCCACTTTTTACCTTGACCAATGATAGGGTTTGAAGGGACAGACTACCTGAGAGGTGTGTCAAGGGGATGTGGTTTCCACAGACCACCCCCAAAGACCACCCAATAAAAGACCCTGCACAGAGGCAATTGGTCTCTTGAGCCATCTTCCCCTATCTGCTTTGCTACCCCTTATGCCCAGCTTTCTATACCAATACCCTTGCCTCCATCATTGAATCTCTGAATTCCAGAACAAAGAGAACCACGTGGTCTTGCCGGTTCGAGCTGCGTGTCCCATTTTTCTATTTTTCTCCCCCACCCAATCCTTCCCATCGAGCGGACAACTCCTCTACAGGACAGGTAAGGTATCACCCCTCATCGAAAACCCTGCTCATGCGACAGTGCTATTTTCTGTCTTTATTTCCTTAGGCCTGTGTGAATGTGTGTGTGATTACGTTTTTGTGTGCTTGAAATACATATTTTCAATAAATACCATTCAAACTGAACTACAGCCTCACTGTCTATTTACTGGGAACTCCCGGAAGGGGTGGGACCTTGGTATAGCTGGCAAGAACCTGGTATTTCGCCAATTGCTCAATCTAAATTAAAGCAATTCAGCTAACAAGCTGCATGTGGAAAAGTTGGGATCAAACCCGGTTCTCCTGGATTAGAATCTGTGCTCTTAACCACTACACAAAACTGGCTCTCTGCTGCCAGTTTGAGTAGACAATACTAGCCTTGATGGGTCTATGGTCTGATCCAGTATAAGGCAGCTTCTTGTGTGTTCATGTGCTATAGCTGGCATGTGCGCTTTTACAATGTTCTGTCATTGCAATTGAAATCTGTCTACTTCTCTACAATCTGTTTTCTATCATTGTGAGTTTGAGTGTCCTCTGTATGACTGCAGTTATCTATTTAGTTAGAACATTTTTTATTCCAATTCTCCAGAGAACCTTCTTGTGGTGGCTTACAAAGTAAACTTGATAAAAATAACAGAACAGTGTAAAAATCATTTTAAAATTACCAAACCATGAAAAATCCATTAAAAAGGCATTAAACAGGAAAAAAAAACATTTAGGTACTTAGAATGATAGCCTTAAAATACTCTGCAGGCTAAAACAGTCCTCAGAGTGTAAAAATAATTTTTAATGATCTACCCCTTAATTAAAAGTTTGTGTCAAAAGAATTTTTTTAGTCTGGTGCTTCCCCCTCAAGCCCACTGGGAGCTGGGGGCAGGGCTTGCCACCACCGCCACTTGTGCCCACTCCTGGGCTGGCGGAGCTCCGCTTCACCTCGCTCCGGCTTCAAATGACCCCTGATTATTACAGTTCACAGTAGTCTCTGTCTTCCACTATTAATGTTTGTGGACTCTCCACTCAAACCACATTCCACAGACCCACTCTCATCTGCTGAGGAACTCTCCTCTCCTGTGGATGTTCCTGCAAGTTGTCGTGAAAAAGACAGATATAAATAATTGTATACTCTCCCAGAGGTGCACAGATGGACACCAGCGATACCAACCCAATGTGTACATCCTCATGACTGTCCTGGTGGTTGCCACCAAGGCAAATGTGAGGCCAGGTGTGAATTTTCTTGTCCAGAAATCTCATATGGTTTGGAGTTGTTGCTGAATTAACTGAGACTCCAATTCAGATTAATGAAGAGTAACCATACCTTCTACACTATCCTGTGGTGGAGCTGTGGCCTGTCCACCACCGCTGGTGGAACAGCAGGGTCCAGCTGTCAAAGAAAACAGAGTGCCGTTAAAATCCAGAAATTACTACTGTCGTGCTGATTGAAAGATGCCTCCAAATAAATCATAGAATCACAGAGTTGGAAGGGGCCATAGAGGCCAGGCGCTGACCCACCAATACACACCACTTGATTGCAAACAACATGACTACATGCTTTTTAATGTCAGCTTTTGAGGAATTTTAAGGGGAAAGGAAAGGGAGAATCGGAATCTGGACTAAATACCAGGCACCCATCGTGGGTTCTGTTAAGAAATAAGGAGATGATGGGGACTGTGCCCAGTGCCTTCTGCATGCAAAGGGGAAGCTCCAGCACTGAGCCACAGCTCCTCCCCAACTACAGACATTACCCCTACCCTCCCTACGTGATCTGGTGTCTTTAACAGCATGCTCCTCCTTGGCATGTGTGTGCTGAAGTCATGCTCTAGAACCACTTAACAGGTGAAATCTGGGAACGGATCTCCCTTGGGGTCATTTGTAAAGATCTAGATAATTATAATGGGAATGAAGCTGAACGCTTAAGGATTCCTGCTGAAACTGATTGTGGGTCCATGCTCCACTTACTTGGAGAAGATTGCTCAGTCGGACATGCATGCAGGGGAAAGGGAGGTCCACCCTTCCTCCCCATACACACCATTCTCAGCTTTAACCTCAGCAGTGGTTGGGAGATTCGAAACTGTCCAAGACTGTGAAGGGGTATAGTTTATTAGAAAGGGAAAGAAACTCTCCTATAGCAAGGCTCATGGGAGGTTGGAGATGTGGGTCCACCATCAGGAAAGGAGGCAGCAGGTGTATTGGATCTGGCCACTCTTCTTCCATTTCCTTTTTGGCTGGCTGGTCCCTGTTCAGAAGAGGGGAAAAAACCCACATCAAGATACATTAAGGAGCCATGTGTGAACAGCAGAGAGAATTCACCCAGAGTGTGTGGGAGGGGGGTGAGGTCAAACAAGTTACGTACTGGGTGGGCGGCATTGTCTCTACCCGGGTCTTCCCTCCTACTCCCACAGCCTCAGGAGGAGATTGAAGGGGGGGGGTCTGTCTTGAATGGGCAAGATGTCTTCCCAGTCTTCCAAAGCCTTAAATAAGCCTGCCTTTTCTCATTTAAACTTTGCATGGCATTGATCTGCTGTGTGTTGGAAATCCGCCACCTCCAGGCTTTCCACCACAGCCCTAAAAATGGACAAAGTTTCCATATGGGTACTGAGCATGACCCTGTCCCCAGCATCTTTCTCATGGAGGAGCTTGAGAAGGAGCTTTACCTCCCTATCTTGCCAGTACACGCCTGTCTTTGGTGACTCCATTTTCTGCACATGCCCTCTGGTGGACACTTGTGCACATGCACGGTCATACACATAGTTGACTTGGTGCACAGGAAGTTCAACAGCCACAAGTAAAGTAGTTTGACATGAAAAGGCATCGCTGGTTACGGGGAAAGAACTAGAGTGGCAGGGCACCCCACCCAGCAACTAGTGGTGTGTTGGGTTGACATTTCCTGATTTTCAAAATTTATACATATTTGTCTAAGGAACTAGAGGAGGATGGTGACCTCAGCCTCACAAAATTAAGTTGTCTCTGCTATCTGCTGAAGAGCTGTAATTCATGAGGTTCCACATTAAACCCCCCCCCCCCCCAAGAGGCATGCATCCCTAGAAGGGAAGCTTCTGCTATGAAAAAATATGCCTTATGAAGCCCTTTGCAAATTTTCACCCAGTTCAAATGCCTTCTCCCGCAGCCTTTGAAGAAGCAGAGAAGAGTAGAGAATCCTTCAGAACAAGTTAATGAAATTTATTGAACAGCGAGCATCAAGTAACAACTTATTGAAAAAAGTATAGAACATCAGTGGACACCCAGTAACAAGGTATTAAACATTTATTGAACAACAGGGAACATCAAGTAACACATTATTGAAATTCATCAAATAACAGGGAACACCAAGCAACAATTGCATGTCCGTCATTGGTAAACAACCTCATTGCCTATGAGGCTGAAGAAACCATCTAGTTAGTGCAGCCCTAACAGCCTTGCCTTCTTTCAGGTGTCTTGCACCCGCTCGCCAAGGTGGCTCACACTCCTCTGGTGGGCACATTCTCAGGCAATACACTCACTCTGTGTCCCCTCTCTTCACAAATGTTGTGCAATATCACACATGATGATATTTCAGGCAAGAGGTTCTCCTCTTGCAAAGGCAGACACCTCCACCACATCTTCTGCTGGCTGAAGGCTCACTCTTTTACATTTCATGCCCAGCTGTGAATCTTGTTGAAGGCGGCTTGCTCCCTGTTTAGGGCCCTGGTGCATGGTGTTATTAGCCACCTTCTTAAGGAAAAGGCTGTATCTGCAATTATAATTGGTGTATCTGAATGTCCTCAATTGTCACTGTGGAGTTAGCAGGGTAATGTTCCCTCTAAGCTACCGAGTCTTGTAAGCAAAAATTCTACTTTGTGAGCTACTGGCGTTAAAGTTGTGAATGAATGATTTTGCTACTGCATAAATTAGTTTGCTCTGGAGCCATACTTCCTGAGCTAAAACAAAAATCTGTGAGCTGGAGGCTAGAAAACTGTAAGCTAGCTCACACTAACTCAGTTTAGAGGGAACACTGCCAGGGACATAGACTCCCGTGTCCATGGCTTCACAAACTGATGAGCACTGGAATACATGTCCATCATGATTCTTCCCTGTATGACCAATGTAGGGAATAAATCTCCCTCAGTGGTCAACCATCCCCTGCAGCAGCAAAGACTAGAGACCCTTTCTGTTGATGAATTACTCAGCCTGCTAGGTTGGGGCCCTTACCAGAATGTAGCACCCATCTATGGCACCTACACAGTGAGGGAAGCCCAAAGTGGCAAAGCCATTACCTGGCAGACAGAAAAGTAAAAGGTAAAAGGATGAGCGCTTAAAGCATCCAATGCATCATCCCCCCATGCAAACATAGGCAATTTGTGAGCAATGGTTTGCCGCCCCCCACCCCCATGCACAAGCATTATTGGCAAGTATTTTGGATGTTGTCCTCAGAACCACAAACTGCAGCTTCCTCGAGCCTGTATCTGAAAGGGGGGGGGGAATGCCACTTGGACACACCACTGCACTTAATCATTTGAATGACTTGCTTACCCTTCTCAGTGGTCCAAGATGAACAGTTCAGCTGAGCTGCTCATACTCCATTGCCAGGCAAACTTCAACAATGATGCCAGTTATGGTACACCTCATTATTCCAAAAAAGATTGCTGATGACTTGGTAGCTTGTGGTGTTTGCCAGCCACCAAATGGTGATAGCCTCTTGCTCATCAACTGGGATGGGATCCCTCATGGAGGTCCCTTGCTGCTCTAGCCTTGGCCACAATGAGTCCACCAACCATGAAAAGGTGGCCCTGGTCATTCAAAAATTTTCCATACATTGTTCATCCTCCCAGACTCGTATCGCTAAGGTGTTCCACCACTGTGTGGATTGAGGGTACACCCTCCAGCAATGCAAAGTCCCTCCTGTGCCAACCCGATGAAGCATACCCTGGTAAGTCATGAGACTTTGGAATCCCTGTCTTTGAAAATCAAAGTGGCATTAAATGAGGATAGCTCTCCTCATTTGGACTAATGTCAGTCTGTGAAGCCAATGATGCAAGTACATCAAGCAAAGGTGAAAGCTGTACATTAGAAGTTCAAATGGAGCATCATGAGGATCTTGAGGGTCCATTTTTCTAAAGCTCTACACGAACCTGACAGACAACAACACCAACCTGATAGACAATTCAGATATTGGTGAGAGAGGGAGAAGGGAGAAGGAAACAAAGTGATTTCTGGCAGAAAGGTCTAGTTATGTGAGAACCAATTAGAATATAGTACTTGGTGGAGGGACTGCAAAGCTGTCAAAAATGAGTGGTGCTTCAAATAAGCATTTACACACATGTGCAGAAAACAATATTAAAAAAATTCTGCCCAGCATCTCAAATAAGTGCTTATGCGCATGTGCAAGTTGCAATGTTAAAAAAAAAACCCAACCACCGTACTCTGGTTCTGTAGTTAACACATAGGAATGGTCTGGACAGCCATCCATGGGGTGAACATGTGGTAAGGTGGGTTACAAGTGGGATGTCTGATTGAATCGATTGGGAACAAATCTGGAAAAAATTAGAAGCACGTCCAAAACATGATGTCTGACTGCGGCCTAAGACTTGATGTCAAAATAAACAAACAGCAAACTATACACTGAGGCACCATAGAAGTAGCCTTGGAGATTTATTGAGTCTTAACCATGTATCATGCTACAGACCCAAACCATTGATTGAGAGGTAGAAAGGGAAATGGCATGGACCTTGCCCAGATTTTTAAGAGGCATACCTAAACAGGCAAAGACCTATGATAATAAGAGGGTGAAAAGGCCTGGAAGTTAGCATGGTATAGCAGTTATAGTGCTGGACTAGGATCTAGGAGACCCAGGTTTGAATCCCGACCCTGCCATGGAAGCTCGCTGGGTGACCTTGGGCCTGTCGCACACTCAGCCTAGCTGCACAGGGTTGTTGTGAGCATAAAATGGAGAAGGGAACAATCTAAGCCACTTTGGGAAGAAAAGTAGGGTATAAGTGAAGCAAATAAATAGTAAATAAAAGATGCAATTTTATTACACTTTAATTAAATTCAAACTGAATCAAGATGCATTCGTTTAGTACTGAGGTTCACGGTGGTGGAAAACGCTGTTGCATCACAGCTGCCTTACGCCGTACCCGTGGGTTTTCAAGACAAGAGACATTCAGAGGTGTTTTGCCATTGCCTGCCTTGAAGATCTCCCATTCAAATACTAGTCATGACCAATCCTGCTTAGCTTCCAGAATCTGATGAGATCAGGCTATCCAGGGCTATCCAGGCCAGGGCATAGATGTTCATAACTCATAGAAATGATCATCTGGAAGAATCTTTATAATCTTCCACGTACCACCACACCTTTCCTCTTTTCACAACACATCTGTAAAACATCCCAGGTTATAATATGATCACTGTTAAACTCACTAGAATTATTCTTCAAAGCAACCTTGAAATCTGAGCATTATTAAAATGCAAATCCGTGCCTGTTTTCTTAAGTTTTGTTAATATGAGGTTGAATGACCTTTCCGTTTTAATTACATTTGCAATTGGCTAATTGATGTCCTTGTGACCATTACAGCTAGTCCAGTCCCCCCTACCCCTACATGCATGATGATTTCATATTTAGAATCAGAGATAGTAGTATGGCTATAAATGTTAATGTATCATATGATGATTTCATAGCACTAGGTAAAGGTAATGGTTTCCCTTGCTCGAAAGCCAGTCAGCTTCAACTTTAGGGGGCAGTTCTCATCTCCGTTTCCAAGCTGAAGAGCCAGCGCTGTCTGAAGACATTTCTGTGGTCATCTGGCTGGCATGACTTGACACCAAGGTGCATGGAATTCAGTTACCTTCCCACTGAAGTGGTACCTATTTATCTACTTGAATTTTTTTGCTTTCAAACTGCTAGGCTGGCAGGAGCTGGGACCAGAGACGGGAACTCACTCCATCATGTGGCACTCGGGTCTCAAACTGCCGAGCTACCGATCTTCCGGTCTGTAGTTCAGCATCTTAACCACTGAGCCATTGTGGCCCCTTGCTCTAGCACTAGCCAATTAACCTTTGCATTTAAGGAAGAGAGGGTCAGATCTAGTGTTGAAAAAATAACATTTCTATCTCCAGTGTTTCACATGCTTATATACATGTTTATCTCACATTACTCCAGCAATGTATATATGAAGAACCCATATGGGGGCATGGCAAAGGATGTGGTATCTTTCCATATCAACATTAAATGCCCTTCTGGCTGGGCCACATTTGTCCAAGAAGAAAACCCATCACTGGTTCTTAGCTCATTGTTGGTTTTATACACAGTTTGCAAATGCTTTGGTGGAAAGTGCTGTCAAGTCACAGTCAACTTATCGCAACCCTATAGGGTTTTGAAGGCAAGAGACAAACAGAAGTGGTTTGCCATTGCCTTTCTCTACATACCAACTCCAGGCTTTCTTGGTTGTGTCCCATTCAAACACTAACCATGGTCAGAGACTGCAGAAGAAGGCAATGACAAACCATCTCTGCTTTCCACTTGCCTTGAAAGCCCCTTGCTGGGCTCACCATATTGCAAATGTTTTGTGCATTCACATTCTTCCACAGCTTTCCACCCACTGTCCATCTTAACTCTCCCCCATTGGTCAGCTGCAGATGCTCTCAGTTTTGGTGGGATAGAGATAGCTCTGTGTGACTCTTTGGTCCTTTCTGCACTAGACTTTAAATCCTGGTTCAATCCTGTCCTCGAACTTACCTTCTACACTACACATGAGTTTGTCCCTGTAAATCTCGGGGTATTTTTACATTCTACACTACACTTGAGTAATCTTGAGGTATTTTTTTGTTTCCACATTACACTGAGGTCACCCCAGTTTTACCCACACTTGTCCCGGGATAAATTGATGTTGTTATAAGCAGGGATAAATGTAAGGTATTGTGTCACGAGTTGAACTCTGATAAAACCAATGATGTGATCCAACTGCGGAAAGGACCTTTGTTGCTCTCATTGTGTCTGCATATCTGTTCCTCACCTGAGAGTGGTCACCTCCTCCAAGCTTCAATGGAAACTTGACAGAATCCTCAAGAGGCTTTCTCTGAACAATTACTGGCCATTGAAAAAATATCTGCCAACTATTCTGTTTCATTAATTTAATAAGGCCACTGTTTGCAGCAATAATATCACTGATCATGACAGAGCACGAGGTACCAGCCTTTGGTACGGTCTGCCAGCAGGAGACTGTAATGAAATCTCAGGTCCCAGAAGGAAGAATCAAAGACAGTGATAGAAGAAAGACAACAATAAAGAACAAATCGTAGACATACACTTCCTTTTGAAATCGAATAAGCTATCAAACAAATTTGTTTGTGTATTCTCTGTTCGTACATATGTGCTGTCAAGTTGCAACCAGCTTATGGCAACCCCAGCAAGGGGGTTTCAAGGCAAGCGAGAAGCAGAGGTGATTTGCCATTGCTTTCTCCTTCACCAACTTCCTTGGTGGTGCCCCATCCAAGTACTGACCCTGCTTAGCTTCTGAGATTTGACGAAATTGTGCTATGCCATGTCACCTTCCCTCCCATGCATTCTCTGTACCACAGTGCAAAATCATTCAGAACTCCATGGTTTAAGTCTATCTGACAAATGTGAGAATTATAATGAACATTCCATAAGTGTTTGCTGTTATCATCTTGTTTTGCAGAGTGGGGTCATGGGCATATCTAAGTCTCTTAGGATTCATTTGTTAAAGAAGAGAAACCATCCATAACTCCATAGAGGCATGGAAAATCTCTCAGTACAATAATTTGAGGGGAGGGGATCAAAACTTCAAATATACATTAAAATATATCTTATTTGCTTTAAGGTATCCAGATGAGATTAATTTGTGAAGGCCTACATCTGTTGTGGCTCAAGCGGTTAAGACACTGAACTGCAGACTGGAAGACCAGTAGTTCAGCAGTTCAAGACCCGAGTGCTGCATGACAGAGTGCGCTCCCGTCTCTGGCCCCAGCTCCTGTCAACCAAGCAGTTCAAAAGCAAGAAATTGCAAGTAGATAAATAGGTACCACTTTGGTGGGAAGGTAACAGCATTCCGTGCACTTCGGTGTCTAGTCATGCCAGCCACATGACCATGGAAACGTCTTCTGACAGCACTGGCTCTTCAACTTGGAAACGGAGATGAGCACCACATCCAACTGGCTTTCGAGCTAGGGAAACCTTTACTTTTACATCTCTTGAGTTTTTAATACATCAGCTTTAAAAATAAAAGGAATTTTCTAATGAAAACGAAACAAAACAAAATATCTGCAATACTACGCTCAGGCACGGATCCTGTTGAAAATTACTGCTCACAAAACATGTCCGTCCTAGGAACATGACTTTTTCACCTCCTGCTTCTGGTGCAATCTTGCAGGTCTCCCAACTGTGTATCCTGGGTTATGAAGGACCTCTGGAATGGCATCAAGGGTAAGTCTGAGGTCTATAGTAGCAAGGAAGAATTGTTAACAAGTATCCCCCTTTCTGCCCAAGGAGAAATGTTAGGTGGGATCTAGACCTGAACGGCTACCGATGTCATTTCTCGGTACTTTCAAGAAGGTCAGGACATCTCCTGAAAATATTGCCCCTTCCCATTAGGTAGACCTTCCCCATTATCTTAGCAGTAAACAGACAACCCTTTTCAGTGTGATTCCCTCCCCCCAAAAAAAATCACCCCAAAGACTCTTTAGGGCACTGCAGAAAAATGTTTACAAAAAGCCTCCTGCCTCTTTTGACGCAACCCCAAAATTTTCTTTCCCCCGCACAAGTTCCCACTATGATTTTTACCCGATCCAAAAGGCACTCACATATTTTACTATGTAGCATTTACTTATTTATTTCAGTATTATTTCAGCCTCATTCAAGGGCACAGTCTGCTAATGATTAGCTATTAGCCAAGGACCAAGACCCCTTTGGTTCTTGCTCTTTGGTTCATGCCAAAAGGCTTGTTCCTGTGGCTATGCCCGCAGGCTTGTATATTAGCAAAAATGGAGGGGAAATTAGCTAGATGTTATTCGGTTGTCAGAGATGTTCCCCAAATTCACCCTCCTGCAGAGTTCTATTGTTCAATAAAAACACATTTGTCCCAAAGCACCTCCTATTAAAAATGGATTTCAGCTATGTCTTCTGGAGACTTTGGAGAGCCATTGTGAATTAGTGTCAACAGTTCCTTGGAAGACAGACCAGTAGTCAGACTCTGTGTAAGGCAGATCAGGAGCAATCCAAAGCGTGTCTAGTCAGAAGTATGTCCCATTTCATTCAATAGGGCTTGGCCCAGAAAAGTGTTTTTTTTAGGATTGCAGGCTTCAAATGATCCCATGCACTCTGTGCATGCCCAGAAGCTCTCTTTTCTTTCAAATTGCTCAACAACACTGCTCATCATCCTTAGGAAACAGGCGACAGCTATGTAAGTTAAAAGCAGAAAAAACCAACCCCATAGCTTCCTTAAACCATAAACAAGCCATTAATGTCATGCATCTGTGTTCGCACATGTAACAAGAGCCATTCTGGGGCAATATCCCCTTCCACATTTGTATGGCAACATCCTCCAAATTGCTCAATTATATTTCCTCAAAGAGCCCCCAAAGTGTCTGAACAACCCTGCAGAGCTTTCATTTGGCCATCTGGAACGTGCAGGAAGGGGAAACCATCCCTGAGCTGAAAAAAGATTCATTGGGATAATATTGCAGCTGTATTATGAAAGGTTGATAAGTTCACAAATATCCTTGTGGGAAAGATCAGGCTGGGGTGAGCCAATCTTTCTAGCTGTGCATGCTGGCAAGGCAGACCCTCTGGAGGAGTATAGCATAACACCATATGCCGATGAAGGGCAAGTGGTTGTTTCCTCAAAAGTTACTGTGTCTTTGACTCTTTGTCTTTAAGAGTTTTTCTAAATCTTTTAAAATGCATTGCCCTTAAGCTGTAATCCCTGGCTTTGGCCTCAAATCGAGGATCTGTTTTCATGCTTGTCTTCAAGTGGAATGGGCATAATAAGAGGAATGCTGCAAGACAGGATTGGGGGCGGAGGTTTTCTGCAAAACAGGGTTGGGGGGGAATTCTCTGTGACTTTTTTCTTAGGCCATGGTTTGTACAAAGAGAACCACTGGCTAATTTAAAGACATAGTGCATTCTTCAACTGCTGTATGAACCTAGCATCCTTCTGGCTTTGCACGAGAAATAACACATATGCATGTCAGTGAACCAGGTGTTTGCTCACCTGTCAGTCTTGCTTATCCCCTTGGCTGTATGCTTTTCACAAATTTGGGAGATTAAGGATAAACTCTTCAGGCTGATCCTGAATCTCCCAAATGTGTGGATTGCTTGAGATGACTTTGTTGAAGGAGGAGAGTTCTTTTTTTTTAAAAAAAAAGCTTATTCAGACCGCAGCCACACGAGCGAGATAATCTAGAGGGGAAGCAAGGCTATTTTACCCTGGAGCAATTTGCCCCACAGTTACGCGATCACACAAGTCTGTGGACCTGCCGGCTCAACTCGCTGCTGCGTGATCAGATGCAACTGTGGGCAAGTTAATTTTTTTGGTGGTTGGTTTCCAATTTTGCTTAAATGGGGGATTGATGAATCGCTGTTCCAACCTAAGGACTTTTGATGGTGCACACACTGAAAAGGGGGAAAAACACCCAACAGCATGGCGTCGGGATAGCTTGGTCAGACTATCCCCGACGCCACAAGTTTGCACTGGCGCGATCACTCGGGAAAAGTCCAGCTGTAGGCCGCAGCAAACCATTTGATACTGGAGTTTAACTAGTGGTTTTTTACTTCGCTTCCCTGGTGGAGCAAAATGGCTTGCAACAGTTTGATGATGGTTGTGGGATGCTTCCCAGATGTGCTAGTGTGATCACGCTGCTTTGATCTGCTGGTGAATTGTCCCTCTCGCAGGGCTAATGGGTGTGTATGATCATGCCCCTAGAATGTCATATCTTGGGGGGTTCTTGATAGAGTCAACTAACAGCCATAGAGTCCTCTGATGGCCACCGGTTGGGAGGAGAAGCATCACAAAATGCTCAAGAAACCAGGAGAGACAACAGTTCTTGTCTCCCCTTACTGGGTCAAGTTCAGCAGAAGACTCCACAAAAGAAGTTGATGGAGAAGATCTTCCCCTACCTTCCCCTTCTTCAAGCAATCTGTCATTGGTCCTACAATTCCTCTCTGTGGATTGGCAGAGCCTCATGAGAAAAATGAACCCCAGGACAGGGAACTAGAGTGACAAGGGGGAATCAAGTAAAATTGGACTTACAAGTAGGTAGATTTTGTGCACTAATACTGGCTGAGGACAGACTGGCAGTCTGGCCCGCTCTGCCTCTGCTTTAAAAGTGGAGGCAGAGCGGGCATCCAGACTGCCACATCTGCCCCGCAGAGGCGCCCTGGACTCACCTCGTCCAGCGGCGCGCTCCTCCCGCAGCAGCCGGGCACCACTTCCAAGTGGTGTCCCGGTGGCTGCGTGCGTGTTCACGCACGGGCAGGCGGAGCCGCGCAGCATTCTGCCGCTGCTGCCAGAAGCTGCCCGCAGTGTGGACGCTGCAGGTGGCTTCCTTGCGGTGGTGTCTGAATGCCGCACTGCGGGGCAGTTTGCCCCGGCTTGTTCTGCTGCGCTCCTGTAGCGTGGCAGAACTCTAATCTGTCCTTGGCCACTGAGGTTACAGAAACTGTATTTTAATTAGATTTTAAATTCTAATATTTTATTTTCGTATATTTTGTATTATGTATGTTTGTAAAAAAAAAACCCTTTTTGTTATAATTATATGAATGTGGCTGGTCTAGTGACCGTAATAAATTCTAATTCTAATTCTAATTGGACTTATAACCACATGAACTTCCAATCGCATGGGTTGAGATGCTGCAGTGGGGAGGGAAAAGGGTGCAGAACTGCGGGGGGGCAGGGAGAAAATGAGGGAAAGATCTGTAACCATCGGCATCTTTGTGAAATGTAAGATATTCTTACGTGGAGTGGCCAATGACATGTGCAATAATAAAATTAAATAAAACCTATTAAAACTACTCAGTTTAAAATTTTAAAAAAGCACTTTTGTATTTTATTTTTCAACAGCTTTATGTGAAAAAAAAACATATACTTCAAAAAGATTTTTTTTTAAAAAAACATAACATACCAGTACAATAACATGATGGTAATATATTCTTCAGACAAACAATCTTAGTGGGATAATATCATCAAGCGGAAAGGATTCACATGAACGATGAATATTTTGAAATAACTTTCTGTTACTGTTTCGGATTCCAGCGCTGAACGTCAAGTATCTCAGGAAAAAAATATATATTTGGTGTCTATATTCTTGGCAGTGAGTTAATTCATACAAAAAGTGTTCCAATTATTATCAGATAATCCAGCTTCTTCCTATTACTCTTGCCATAATGATTAAACATAATAAACATCTTCCTTCTCTCTTGGGGGAGAGATATTTTACATTTGTTGAGATGAAGATGTTTTAAAGACAAACTGCTAGTAAATAAGAAATTTTGCTTTCTCAGCACTCTCTTCCCCAATGCGAAAACAGTCTTCAGGGTCTTACATTCTCTGCGTTTGTCTAGATAATAGTTTCATACTGGCGAAAGTAGGACATTGTGTTAGGATTTGTAGATTATTTTTAGAGATCAGAGGAAGATGATTGTTGGCCAGAGGTTGTAATTTTATTGCAGAACTATAGGCTGAAGCTGCCCTGGCTTCACTGATTTCTAAATTATAGTCAAATGTTCATTTCCATTAACTTTTTCTTAAAGCATGTGTGTGTGTGTGTGTTTTGCTGGCAAGTCACAACCAAGTTATGGTGACCACATAGGGCTTTAAAGGCTAGAGACGCTCAGAGGTAGTTTGCCATTGCCTGCCTCCATGCCACACCTGTTATTCCAAATACTAGCCAAAGCCGACCCTGCCTAGCTTTCAAGCTCTGATAAGATCGGGCTAGACTGGGCGTAACAAGCCTAACTGTAACCTATTTAATTCAAACTCAAAGTGGGGGGGGGGGATCTCAAAATAAATCTTTTTTTCAGTTAAAGAATGGAGTTCAAGTCTTGGGCCGTGTGTTCTCACTGTGTGGTGCTTATGCTTACAAAAATAACAGTAGCAAAACCTAAAATCTCTTTTTTCTGTTTTCTTACATAAGAAGAAAGCTGGTTCTTATACTCTCTTTTCATTACCCAAAGGAGTCTCAAAGCAGCTTACAATCACCTTCCCTTCCCCTCCCCACAACAGACACTCTGTGAGGTAGGTGGGGCTGAGAGAGCTCTGAGAGAACTGTGACTGGCCCAAGGTCACCCAGCTGGCTTCATGTGGAGGAGTGGGGAATCAAACCCGGCTCTCCAGATTAGCATGTGTATGTGTGCGCGCAAAGTGCCATCAAGTCATAGCAGAGTTACGGTGACTTCATAGTAGGGTTGCAAATCCCCAGTGGGGGGCAGGGGAATCCCCTGTTTGGAGCCCCTCCCCCATTTCAGGGCTATCAGAAAGCGAGGAGGGAATAGCTGCTGGCTGCTCCATTATACCCTTTGGAGACCAGTCTCCATAGGATATGATGGAGAATCATTCCATGGGTATCTGGGCTCAGGGGGGCATTTTGTGAGTTAGAAGCACCAAATTTGTGTGCTGGTACCTCTCCTCAACCCCCCCCCCCCAAATTTCAAAAAGACTGGACCAGGGGGTCCATTCTATGAGCCCAAAACAAGGTGCTGCCATCCTCCATTATTTACAATGAAGGGAAAGCATTTAAAAGGAATGTGGTCCATTAAATGTGACAACAGCTCACCCAGAACTTGCTTCAGAGTTCTCTCTCCCAGAGCCTCCCTCCCCTTTCCCAGAGCCTCCTGGTAAATCCCTTGCCCGCTTTTGGCCTCACCTGGCAACCCTACCTCATAGGGTTTTCAAGGCAAGTGATTAAGCAGAGGTGGTGTGCCATTGTCTTCCTTATCAAAGTTTTCCTTGGTGGTTTCCAGATCTGATGAGCTTCAGCTATATTATACCATTCCACATCCCTAAGACATGGTATATAGAAAACAATTAAGAGTTCAGACCTCTTGAGCCCAAGTAGACTCAGGGTTTCAGTCACTTCTGACTTTTATCAAGCCAGTCCTTTGGAGCTGAATGGACTTGCAGCTCTGCTCTGCCTTGATAGGTTGTCTGTCCTCTCTCCAGGAGTTTCTTGTAGTTGCTAAAATATTAATGTATAAATTTATAGACAAGTTTGTGTCTTCCTGAGGCAAGCTACCTGCTACTTTGGTCCCTCCAATCACTCTAGGAAGATTGTGCCTTTTTTCCCCTTATATGGAATAGCTCAGCTCCTTCGCCCTCTAGTGGAATCAGGATTACATAAACAGTGCAGAGATGAGTTCCTGGCATTGTCCCATTTAGGGTTGGGTCACTCTCCAATCCTGAGGATTTGATCCAATGATCTTGTGTTGCCAAACTGGCAGGGCGGAATCCCAGATGTGGAGAAAGAAGAGCACACTCCTTAACTCCTCTCTCTTCTTCCAACTCATTCCCCCCTGCCGAGCCTCTGCACAGTCTGTAGATATCTGGGGGAGGAATTCCTATCCAAGCACTTAAAGGTAGTTCTCTAAGTGCCTGGATGAAATCTCAGCCATCTGGGCTCTCAGACTTAGTTTAGGCTCTTAGAAAAGGTTCTGTAGATGCCTGGCTGTCTTTGGAAAGCCCAGAAATGCATACTTCTTGGAGACCAGAAGTGACTGAAGCAATTTTGGAACCACCTTTAAGTGTCTTGCTTGGAGCCTAGAATTGTGTATTTCTGGGAGCCTAGAATTGTGTATTTCTGGGTTCTCTGAAGCATCAGGCATTTAAGATAACCATTTCTAAATATCTGGATTGACTCTCAGAGCCTATAATTGTGCATCCTGGAGCTCCCAAAAAGTGATCCAGTTTCAATCCAGGATTGAGTCTCAGATTTTGTCAATGTCTAGGGCCAGGCCTGCCCTGTCTTTGGCCAAGGTGCCTGAAACAAAGTCTGCAGGAGTTGAGTGGGACCCACTTCCCTCCTTCCTATCTTGGGGAGCCACAGTCTACTTTGCCAGTACTTCCAGGAGGGGACCTTGGTCACGAGGTAGCCACAGCAACTGGACCTGGGCCTCACCACCTTCCTCCTCGGCCCCAGAGCTTTGAATGTCATCTGATGACATCGTCTCCCAGTACTGGGATAACAAAGATGATGCCAAGGAAGAGTGATCCTCAGGTCCTCAAGGCAGCCAGTGATCATGGAGACAGCCAGCAGAAGCCCAGTCATGATGACCTGGGTGGGGTATGTAAGTGACCCAACCATGCAAGAAGACCTCCCAGGAAGAGGGGAGAGTGGTGGTCTAACTCCTGGCCCAGAAGATGGATCAGGTCATGGGGCAGGGCCAAGGGGGTGGGGCTGGGGCTGATTGGTGGGGCTGGCAATGAGGCATAAACAGTAGCTCCACAATCAGGCCAGGAAGGAGAAAGCGAACATTGCATTACCCAGACAAGGGCAACGCTCCAGTAAAGACAGGGTGGGTGATGCAATCCTCATCCCTCTTTCTATTCTGAAGCCTGGTGAGACCCGGACGAGTGAAAGTGTATGACAGCTGAGGATTAGGGGATGGCACCCATGGGGGAGGAACCTCAGTCAGTCTGCTCATCAGTATTCACTTGGGTTGGGATTTGATCCAGTAAGGAGTCCATGGGAAAGGGAACCATGTTCGAACTGAAAAATCCAATCTATTAGGATTTTACAGTGACCTCTAAAACACATGCGCCATTCATGAGACCTGTTTATTCCAGCTTTCACCAAAGTTAAACCACACAATTACTGGTTCATTTTCTGCACAACCCTTTTGAGGGTCTGTGTTCCAAGGAGATCTCCCCTAGCTAAAATCTGAAGAGGACTTGAAAACTTCCTCTTGGATGAAAGACTTCAGGCATTTCAAGAAAGGCAAAAAAAGGCTTTTACAAGACTACTGAAGTTTGGCAGGGGTATTCTGCATATCCCTAGGTTATCACTGGATTCTGCCTAAAGCAACGCTTGAAACACATTTGGAGCTTTCTTCTCAGGCAACGTAGCTGTGAAATTCCAAGGAAAGCCAAGAGTCTCATTGAAAATAGCAACATTTTTGAGGTGGGGTTTTTCACATCTGTAAACCTGATCTAAAAACATTCTCACACAACAGTGTTTACATGAGGGCACCCATGGTATAGTGAAGGTTGGTACTGCCAATTCTGAGAGGGCCCGTCTCTTGCTAGGGAGAGGGAAGAACTTCTGGGCTCACAGAACTGATCAAAGCACTTTCAGAACCATCTCCAAGTCTATTGTTTGCTTCTGGGAGCCTAGAAGTGAGTACGTCACAGCTCTCAAATGCAAGCCAAGTGCTTAGAGAAGCTCCCAGTGAAGGAAATGTTACATCTCTTTGATGGTATACAGCAGTACCTAATGCACAACTCAAGGTGCTAGCAGTGGGTTGGATCCATTTTCTGCCAGTGAGAAAAAAAGAAGGCAGAGTTCTTTTTGATCAACCAAAAAGACTTGTTGATCATCATGGTACTTCCAGGTGCAAAAGGCATGTGGGATGGGGGCAATGGAAGGGAAGGGAATTGGGCAAGATTGAGTGAAAATGCTGGCTAGATTCAAACACCCCCCCTTCCCCCCAGAATATGAACTGGAGTATGCTTGAACAACCCGAAACTAGTTTCTACATGAATACACTACCACTGAATTCAGGCAATCAAATTTAATTCCATTGATGTAGCAACCTAGCACATCATGAATGGAGCAGGTTACCAAATGAAGATCTGTCAAAATATTGGATCTAAAGATCTCATACTGACAAGTAGAAAGCACCACCGGAGAATAGAATCTCCAGAAAAGGAACAATTCAACAAGACTTTGGTAACTGGGTTGTGTAACACACACACTCCTTTGAGAACATGAACCTATGAAGCTGCCTTATTCTAAATCAGACCCTTGGTCCATCAAAGTCAGTTTTGTCTACTCAGACTGGCAGCAGTTCTTCAGGGTCTCAGGCAGAGGTCTTTCGCATCACTCCCTACCTGATACTTCTAACTGGAGATGCCGGGGATTAAACCTGGGACCTTCTGCATGCCAAGCAGATGCTCTGCCAGTAAGTTGCTGCCTGTCCCCAGACTAGGAAGACCCAGTTCTGAATTCCCACCCTGCCATGGAAACTCACTGGGTGACCTTGGGCCAGTCACACACACTAAGTTTAATTCATCTTGCAGGGCTGTTGTGAGAATATAGTGGAGGAGTGGAGAATGTTGTAAGCCACTTTGAGTCTCCATGGGGGGGGGGGGAGCAGGGTATAAATAATTAAATAAATACATACATAAACACATAACAATAATGAACTTTAAGAGCTCTCCAGTCCATTTCTAATAGCAACCAGGAGGGTTGCCAGCTCTTCAAACAGCCTCCCTAGTTGTCTTTTAAACAGAGACATGGGGTGCCTGCCAACATTAGGGTTGCCAGATCCCCTGGGGGGGCAGGGGGTTGCCCACTTTAGGGGCCCCTGATCTGCCGGCCAGGATCCAGCCAGTGAGGGAAACCCTGTCCCCAAAGCGCCTGAATCAGGCCATCATGCCGGGCACATCACTGGGGGGAGGCTTTAGCATTTGGCCTGAAAACTCTATGGTATCATAGAGTTTCTAGCCGAATGCTAGAGCACCCCCGTGGCAACATGCCTAGCATGATGACTTCATTTCTGGGTGACATCATCACGGCATGCACACTATGCACACATGCTGGAAGATCCCAAGAGAGGAGCTTCTCTCCCTCCCCTGCTGGCAAAAGATAGGCACCTGCCAGCCCTATTAGTAGGGGAACCCTGCCCCCAAAGTGCCTGAATTGGGCCATCATGTCAGGCACGTAGCTGAGGGGACACTCTAGCATTTGGCCTGAAAACTCTATGGTATCATGGAGTTTCTAGCTGAATGCTAGAGCATCCCCCTGGCAATGTGTCTAGCGTGATGACTTCAGTTCCAGGTGATGTCAATGCACATGCGCTGGAAGATCCCGGGATAGGAGCTTCTTCCCCCCCACCCCCCCTGGTGCCAGCAAAAGTAGAGTGAGAACCAGTCAATGAAAAATGGGTAAAAAACCCAGGGAAAATCAGGACAATGTGCTGTTTCCTTAGTTTGCATGAGGGCTCACATTGGACGTAGGGATGGTGTGTGTGTATCTTCCTTACAGGCATCTACAAATAACTTGTTTGCTCTATTTTATGCATATTTGTTCTGATGTAAGTCCTGCAGAATCTCAGGGGAATGTGCTTCCACATTATTGGCTTGGATCCAGTGGAGTGTTTCTACAGCCGGTCAAGAAGATAGACCAGCGCAATACCTGCAGCAACAACATCTGAAGGGTCTGGCGATCTGGAGCCAACAGGCCAAGCAAAGGTTTGTGATCGGTCACGATGGTAAATGGCCACCTGTAGAGGTAGTCATGGAATTTTTTGACCCCCGCCATGATATCCAGGGCCTCCTTGTTGATCTGTGCATAGTTGCACTCGGCCGCGGACAAGGTGTAGGAGTAATAGGGCATGGGGACCTTGCAGCCATTGGGCTGCCACTGACCCAGGATGGCCCCAACCGCATACGAGGATGCATCACAGGCAAGGATGACGGGCAGCAAATAATCGAAATGCATGAGGACCGCATTGGACGTAAGCAGTTCTTTGACCGCCCAGAATGTGGCAGCCTGTCTCTGACTGCAGACCCAGGGGGCCTTCTTGTCCAGTAGGGGGTGCAGGAGCTCAGTGATCGCAGCCTTGAGGGGCAGGAAGAAATGATAAAAGTTCAGCAGCCCCAAGAAGGCCTGGCATTCCGACTTGGAAGTGGGGACTGGGGCACTGATGATGGCGTGGACCTTGTCTGAAGCTAGATGGATGCCCTGAGTGTCAATGGAGAATCCCAGGAATTCTACCCATGGCACCCGCAGAAGACATTTTTCCCATTTCACCTTGAGGCTGGCATCTTGGAAATGTCTCATGGCAAAATCTTCATCCATGGGTGCAGTGATTAAAACACCTTCAAAGAATGACTGGACCCCAGGGACTTCCTTTAAGCAGAGAGTCCATTAGATTTTGGAAAATTCATGGGGCTACGCTGACCCCAAACTGCAGCTGCCACACCTGAAACTCACCCTGTACATCACGATTGTCTAGGCCTCTGCAGTTGCATCATCAACGGGAAGGTGTTGATAAGCTTGGGCTAAGTCCAGCTTTCCAAAAATCTTCATGCCTTCTAAGGACACCAAGACATGGCTGACCACCATGACTAGATAGCTGTGGTCCTGTAGGGCCTTGTTGATGGTACATTTGTAGTCAGCACAGATGCAGACGTCACCGTTGGGCTTAACCAGGGTCACTATAGGGGTCTTTCAGAAAGCATGCGGCACAGGCTCCAAAACCTCTTGTGCCATGAGGCGGTCCAGTTCCTCATCTATCCTGGGTTTCAGGGTGAACAGATGCGACAGGCCTTCAGATGTATGGGTTGCACTGCAGGGTCAAGTTGTAGGGAGATGGTAGGACCTGTGTAATGACCAAGGGTACTGTCAAAAATGGCAGGGAACTCGTTGCACATGTTATCAAAATTTGAAGTCTGCGCATGGTGCACCCCCGTCACTTCAAATCCCAAGGGTGTGAACCATGCCAGTCCCAGTAAATTGGTGAGCCACCCTTCCACCACCAACAAGCCCAACATTCCCCAAAAGTTCTTGCATTGCACATGGAATTTGCCCCACCCTTTAATGGTCACCGTATTCTTTTGGAAGTCCCAAAGGGTAAAGCCAGCAGGTCTAAGGCGGGGACCCCCCCCATGGACAGAGCCTCTGGAGATGTCTTACAAGATAATGGGGATGGAGGAGTCCATGTCCAGCTCCATCTCACAGAGCGTACCCTCAATGAGTACAGTCACTTTGATTTTATGGAGGGTATCCCGAGGCAAATTCAGTACCTGGTGTTGGTGGACTGCTGTTGTGTGCAGCTCCACTGATTCCTGGTGCATGGCCAGGCATCTCCTGGTGCCTCTGGAGTGACAGATGTGAGAGATGTGGCCAGGGTTTCTGCAGGTCCTGCAGTTCATGTTGTGGAAGTGGCAGGAGAGGCATTTCTGGTCGTCTCCACAGCTGGCTCATGGGGTTCTTGTGCTGGTCTTTGCGGGATGTGCGGCAGTGGTTGAGGGTCGATGAACCTGATGCATCTCTTCCTCATTGGAGGCCTCTGAAGCTGGCGACACAGAGGCTTGGTGTGTAGAGTGAGTCTGGTGGTTGCGTTGAGCCTTCTTGAAAGCGGTGGCCTCACGAAGCGCCGATTCCATGGTGAGTTCCACGTGGCTGATGAGTTTGCAGTGGAGTTTCTGTTCTCATACACCCATGATGAACGGGTTGAGAAGGGCATCCTCTAGATCCGGGAATGCGCAGTCAAGGGACAGTCGGTGAAGGTCCACCATGAAGTTGGTGGCCACTTCATTGGGCTTTTGTAGGCACCAGAAGAAGTCCATGTGGCATGCCATCTTAGTCAGTTGAGGCGCGAAATGGCCGGTGAGTGCCTTGAGGAGGTCTTTGTATGAGGCTTCTTCTAGGCATGATGAGGCCTTAGAGAACCATGCCTTTTTGGCATGATGAGGCCCTAGAGAAGTCGCAGCATGGTGATTCCACAGGCACTGAACAGGAGGGCCTTTTTCTTACTGGCATTGCTGATATCCTGTAACATGATGTAGTACTTTAGCCACTCCACTCAGGTTTCCCAAAGCTCTGGGTGAGTGGAGTCAAATTTCAGCAGATGTCCTGGAGTGGCAGCCATGGTCTTTGCGGCAATGTGGGATGTGGGGTGCTGAGGCTTGTTGCGCGGTGCGGTGCTGGTTGGATCAGGCTCACTCAGCGGGATCCCATCCTCGTTGCCAGTGAAATAGTGAAATATACTGGGTTCAGATGTGTAGGGTGATCAGCTCATAGTTTATTAGTGATTCAGCTTAACTCTAAAACAACTCTAGCAGGGCTGAAGCCCTGCTTATATGTATGCAAAACACCACACACACTCCCCATGATAGGCTATTTACAAAACCTTATTACTTGATTGGTTAATTCCAGAGTCCTGATCTGCTATTGTTCTTGTGCTTCAAGCTCAGCCAGTCTCTAGGGTGATTAAATCAGCCAGTCTCTAGGGTAATTCAATCAGGGATGATTCAATCTCAATACACAACAACCTGGAAGTCATGGCGACCTCTGGTGACTGACCTCTACTGGGGGCCTGGAGGATATCCAGAGAGGTGGGTGAATAAAGCCTGCCTCTGTCCTCCTGACTGCTGGTATTCCAAAGAGGGAGATCTCAGGGACTGATTTCACATTAGCATTTGCCCTGCACTCGCCGTTACGCTTGCCCCAGGTCTTCTGGTCAATTTTCCACCAGTAGACCCGTGCTCACCTTTCCCCCCGGATAATCACACTTTTCCCCCGGGTCTTTGAGATCCTTGTTTTCTGAGAAGTTTCCTATTTGCCCTGGGGAGAAGCCGAAATGCACACACCCTTTTCCCACACCCACTCACCCGCCTTCCATCTGCCCTGCCCAGGGGCGTAGAGTTTGTAAATCCCCCGGGGGGGCGGGGGCTCTCTCGTGCGTGCGCGCAAAGCGCGCGCGCGTGCACGGGACCATGTCCCCGCCGCTCCTCCTCCCCCCCCGGCCCCAGGGAGGCAGGCTCGGGGCGCAGGCTCGGCGGGAAAGAAAGATGGGAGGGGCAACTGATGAATGGGAGACCCCGCTGCAAAAACCAAGGGCGGCCGCCGCCTGGCCGCCTGAAGGGCCACTTCCGCCGCCTGTGAAAAGGCTGACTGAGCTGGGTAATTTATAAAGGGGGGGGGGTGTCAAGCCAAGTGCCCAAGGCAGCCCTAGTCTCGCCGCTCGTACTTGACGCCTCCTCCTCGAACAACGCCTCCGCTCGACCTCCGCGTCCTCGGGGCTTCCCAAGAGGGAGGCCCGCAGACTAAAGCTGCTCCAAAGTGTGCTCCTTCCAGACGAGCATGCGGAGCCAAAGACCATGTCCCCGCCGCTCCTCCTCCTCCCCCCCCCGGCCCCAGGGAGGCAGGCTGGGGGCGCAGTCTCGGCGGCGGCGGCAGCCAGCTGGCCGGCTGACTGCCAGCCGTGCGCGCGAAGCGCAGGAGCATGTCCCCGCCGCCTCTCTCCCTCCCCCCCCCCCGGCCCGCCCCAGGGAGGCAGGAGGGCAGGCCGGGAGTGGGGGGGGAAGGAGAGGCGGCGACGGCAGCTGGCCGGTTGACTGGTCACCGGCAGTGGGCGCTCCCTTTTGCCGGGGGTGGCTGAGCCCCCCCTGGGAAATTTCGGGGGAGGCTCGAGCCCTCGAGCCCCCCCATAGTTGACGCCCATGGCCCTGCCCCATGGTGGCTCAAATTTTCCTTTTTTTAAAAAAAATAAACTCATTCTTATGTTATATCAAAATAATGAGGCAGCAAAATATGTCCTCACCATTGCTTTCTGTATACAATACACATGTGTTCCAGTTGTCATTTATTTAGCGTTATTTTATAACATAATTTTATAAAAAAGTTTTCTGGGGAAGCATCGTCCATGGGTCAAAAAATTATCTGAGATGGAGTAGGAGCCTAGATTTGAGGGAATAGTAGGGTTGGTTCAAGAGGACTGGCACTTCTCTTTTGTGCTCCGTAGGTTTCCTAAAATAATCCTGTAATGCGTAGAAATTAAAAAGGGCCAACTCTCTTCATGGTGACTGATTTTGTTTTTTAAAGAGACCAATTTACATTATAACGAAATTGTGAGGCAGCAAAATATGAGTTCCTTGATGGGGCGCCGTGGCTGTAAAGGCTTCATCCACCATTTTTTGCCTGGAATCTTGCTGGCAATGCACCCAACATTTTGATGCTAGACCGGAGACTCCACCAATCACAGTAGCAGACCATATAGTTGACCAGTCATTTTGTGGCAAGCAAGAGGAGCAGGAAAAACTGAATAGGAAGGAGGGAGGTATTGAATTCCGGGAAGAGGAAGACTAGTGTGGACATCTTAATCCAGACACCATTAGGTGCATATCAGCTCCATCCTAGCCAGCCATATTTCGAATTACCCAGTGCATAGAAAGAGGGTCCAATCATGATGCCACAACGTACCACGTGATGTCTGTTATTGCATCATATTGAAATAACGCGATTATGCATGCGTGTAAAAAAAGGGTGTTAAAAAAGGAGGAAAAGAGGGAGGGGCTAGGAGGGCGAACTGAGGGGAATGGGAGGGGGAAGTAGCAGGAAGCCTTGCAGTAGCCGGAATTGTGAAAAGAAACATGCGGGGCAGATGATGAACTGCAGCTTCAAGTGGGAAATTGAATAAAACGATCCAGGGCAATCTTTAAGGGGAAACCATGGACCGAATGAGAGAAAAGTCGCATGTGCGAAATTGGTCAGGGTGATTTGTGTTCAGATCTTAACTCAAGATTTTATGTTTTGCTGGTACGATGATTCCAACTAGGCTGGCAAATTTCACCCTGGAAAATTCCTGGAGATTTGGGAAGGTCAAAGGGCGGGGAGTGACCTCATTGGGGTGTAATGCCATAGCGTCCACCCTGCAAAGCATCCATTTTCTCCCCAGGAACTAAGCTGTATCATCTGAAGATCAGTTGTAATTCTGGAACATCTCCAGGCCTTAACCTGAATGCTGGCAATCCTAATTCCAGCCAATGCACATCCAGGCCATTGGAAACATTTACAAACATTCACTGTCTTCTTCAAAGCCCTATGTACATGCAAAAGCAATATTTAAAACTGATGAAATGGATTTTTTAAAAACCAATCTGGTTCTATTGGTAGTCAAGAAAGACTGGTGGATATCAAAACAGGTTTCACTATGCAGCTGCTCCACTTTAGGACTATTAACTTTATTGTAGAGAAGTCCCAGCTGCTAGAATAAACCAGAATGACTTTTCTTTTTCCTCGGTTCTGCTCTGATGGCACTACGGACCCTTCCAAATGCTCCCCCCATCCTGCCTTTCTATCACACAGGGCGAGTGAAGTTAATGAGTCTCCGGGAATTTGGAATGATAATTTCTTTTTTTTTGGCTGGGTTTGAAAGGGATAAGGTAGGAGATAGAAGAGGCAGAGCTATGCTGAGTGGCATGGGGGAATAGCTGGTTTTGCGGGAGCGCATAGCCTGCGCTATCTCACTTTCAAATGAAGCTTCCTATGTAGGCAGATATCAAATAGAAATCAATTGGACTTGTATTCCCCATTCCCCCATTAAGCCAGGAAGAAAGACTGCGCATTACGGGCGAGTTTGTAATTCAGAATAAATAATACAGTGAACAAACGTCTTATTTTTTTCCCCCTGACATATCTGTGGTCTTGAATCACTGCTTTCTATCTCTGCGAGTTAAACAGTCCAGTGATTTGTCTTGAGATATAAATTAGGGGGGGGGGTGGAACTCTAAGATCAGCTGTTCCACAAGTCAACTGAGTCCCTCGACTTTTTTGGCCTTCAGTAATCCTTGTTGGCCCTGACCTGGTAATGTAAGGATCAGGGTCAGCCCCGGTGAGCACTTGGATGGGAGACCATCAAGGAAGCCCAGGGTTGTTACACAGAGGCAGGCAGTGGCAAACCACCTCCATTTGTCTCTTGCCTTGAAAACCCTAGGGGATCACCATAAGTCAGCTGTGACTTGACAGCACTTTACACAAAACAGTCCTTCTTGAGAATGGCATTTTGGTCACTGCTGCATAACCAGAACAATCGATGAAGGAAGGCTGCCTGTTCTGGTTTTCAGTCTAGGCTGTTTGGCTCAATGTACTTCACCAGGGCTTGACTCAGTTGCACCCAGCAGTGAGATAAGTGTGGAAAGCAATAATGGATATAAACTGTGCTTGTTACCTGTGTCCACATGTCATCACTGGCCAGGAACAAAAGAACCTGAACCAGTACAAGACCCTCAGTAGCTTGTTTTGGATCCAGTTAACAGCAATGCAGGTCCAGGAGGTGACAGTGGGTGTAAGAGCTTGCTTCTTCTTTGAGTTACCTCTTTCCCAAGCGAAGAGCCTCTTCCAGCTTTCCTGGGCCTCACTGGAGAAAGAGGCTCTTCAGGACAGCCCAGGAGGAACCTTTGTGTTCTTTGGAAGGACATGTCTCCATCATAGGAAGATGCTTGGCCTAGAAACTCCCACTATTTTGTGGTTGGCCTCAGCTCCTCTGGCAGTTATTTTGTTGTTTGCTGTACCCCCCAGAACATTCATTTTGTGCTCTTGCCTACTCAGTGTTACCAGAAGTCCCAAAGTGTCCAAAGTTTAGGGTTGCCAGGTGCTTACTGTCTTCTGGTGGGGGGGGCTCCATGGTTCTCCCCAGAATCTTCAGGCACGGGCACTGTGATGACATCGCCCAGAAGTGATGTCATCATGCCAGGCACATTGTGCAGGGGACGCTCTAGCGTTTGTCCAAAAATTCTATGGTCATCATAGAGCGCTGTGGCTCCATGGTAGATCATCTGCTTGGCATGCAGAAGGTCCCAGGTTCATTCCCTGGCATCTCCAGCTAAAGGGATCGTGTACTAAGTGATGTGAAAGACCTCTGCCTGAGATCGTGGAGAGCTGCTGCCAGTCTGAGTAGACAATACTGACCTTCAGGGGTCATTTTGTAGAAAAAAAGGTGCAGGAGCTCATTAGCATACCTATTAGCATAACTCATTAGCATATGCCACACCTCCTGACATCACCAGCTGAATTTCTGTTTCAGCCCCGTTATACCCTATGGGCCATTGAAGTCAATGGCAAAAACTCACAGGGTATATGAGGGGCTGGAGGGGAGAGGGGGTTTGAGGAAAAGGTCCCAAACTTGCAGGGTAGCTGCTGGGGCCTCTCCTCGAAATACCCACCAAGTTTCAAGAAGATTGGGCCATGGGGTCTAATTCTACAGGCCCCCAAACAGGTTGCCCCATCCCCTCCATTGTTATCTATGGTGAGAAAAAAACGTTACTTTTTTCCCATCATAGAGAACAATGGAGGGAATGGGGCAACCTGTTTGGGGGCCCGTAGAATTGGATCCCCTGGTCCAATTGTCTTGAAACTTGGTGGGTATTTGGGGGAGAGGCCCCAGCAGCTACCCTGCAAGTTTGGAGCCTCTCCCTCAATCCCCCTCCCCTCCAGCCGCTTTTAAACCGCCACCAAATTTCGGCAGCAATTCAGCGGCGGGCCGAATCAGATCAGAGAATCTGATTCGGCCCACGGCTGCCCTAGTGCCCACTCCTGGGTTGGCAGGGCTCAGCTCCACCTCGCTCCAGCCCCAAATGACCCCTGCTGACCTTGATGAACCAAGGGTCTGAGTCAGTATAAGGCAGCTTCACGTGTCCAGTTTTTAGCCAAATGCTAGACCACCCCCTCTTAACATTGTGCCTGGTACAATGATGTCGCCTCCAGGTAACATCATTGAGCCAACATGTCGGAGGAGGTGGGGTTCTTCAGGGGTGGGGCTCCCCTGCCCAGCCAGTTGGCCAGCGGTGGATTGCCTCCCCCCCAAACTGAAGGAAACCCCACCCCCCATTGGAGGGACGGTAACTTTACCAAAGTTAATGACTCCTGTGGTAAACCAGGCCTATCCCCTCTTATTGTGCACCAGTAGCGCACCAGCAATGCTGAGAGCAAGCTATGTCCCAGCAGCATGTTGGTCCTTCAGAGGTCTGCCTTGAATGCAGCGAGCAGTGATGGGGGTCCTGAAGGAAATGGAAGGATCAAGCCATGCTTGTCAGCTCTTCCTGTGCTACCAGCAGGTGGAAGCAAGTCTTCTGGGCCCTGAGGAGAACCTTAGAATTATTAGATGGAGAACAATGGAGCAAAATGGAGGACGCAATTAGGGCCAAAGAATCAGATTGATTTTCACCTTTACAGCGGTTAATGTCTCTGCATTATTCTCTTTCCCCTTTCTTCCCTTGTCTGTGATCTTTACTCCTCCAATTCTGCCACTGTGTTTCCCCAGACCCTTCCCTTGTCGACTTTTTCTTTCTTTCTTTTGTCTCTGCAGTTGCTCACAGCATTTATTTCCTTTCTCTGCTGCTGCTTTGGTGCTGCATTTTCCCCAGCTGCTCCCCTCCACTGAGTGCCATCTCAGCCTATCAGGGATCACATAGGAACAGTGCAACATAAAATATCTGTGGCTACACACAACAGTACCTCCGAGCCAATACAGCGTGAAATCAGTTTGCAGGGCCCCTCCACCGTTGCATAGATGCATTTTTGGTTCACCCCTGATGTTTATTCAGCTTTTGTTTATTAGCACCCACTCTTCGTAATTCTGATGGACCTTTTTTATAACCTCGTGCAGTTTGCTTCTTTCTCTAGTTCCTGCCCTCTTTTACCTTCAAAACACCGGGCTGCAGCTTTCTGTTTGCACTGGCTGCATTCCGGAGCCAGATGAAGATATGCTGAGGCTCAGAACTATGCCGAGTTTAAGAGGCCCCATGGTATTCTCAAATGGTGATCTAAGTAATTTTAATATTATTTCAGTATCTAGAGGCCCGTCATGTTCATAAACCCTAAAGAGCAGCATACTTCCACTTGGGTGTCAATCTGGTTCTAGTTGACTTGATCTTCTTCCCCAGAAATGGCCACCACAAATTTGCCCTGCTGCCACCCCCTCTTCTGTGCATCCCATTGTGATCTTCATGCTGGCTGGTACAGTTGCCAGCTTCAGAAATATGGAAATCTGGGGGCAGAGGCTTGGGAAGGTGGAGCCTCAGCAGGGTATAATGTAGGGTTGCCAAAAAAAAAACCCCAATGAGGGTGTGGGATTCCCCACCCTAAGCCCCCCACTGGGTAATCAGCTGGCTAGTGGGGGGATTTACTGGTGGTGGGGGAGGCCTATGCCAGACTGTCGGGGTCATCATTGGCAATGTGATGATGTCACTCCTGTTGCATGCCAGAAGTGATGTCATCACGTCACTGGAGACACAAGGATGCTCCGGTATTTGGGCAAAACCTATATGCTAAAAATTGCTTCTGTCATTTAATGGCAACAATGGTGAGATGCTAGTGTAGGCCTCCCCTGCTGTTGGTAAGCCTGCCCCCTAGTGTAGTGTCACAGACTCCACCTTCCAAAGCAGCCATTTTCTCTAGGGGAACTGATGATTCCCCTGAAGATCAGTTGCAATTCCAGGAGATTCTCAGGCCCCACCTGGAGGTAACCAACCCTACTGGTTATGTACCCATGGCAAATGCTGACTGATAGCATTGTTCTTTCTGACAGAGGCTTTCTTAGTGCATGCACCCCAAGCTCTTGACTGACTTTCCATAGATCCATATTTCTCAGTCTTTTCTCCCTTTCTGAATTCTGAGCTAGTGAACACTGCAGTATGACAGATTTTTGCTTCCTCTGTTTGAACTGAAATTGAATGCCAGTTGAAATATCCTGAGTGGTGTTTCATCAAGCAACTGCTCTGCATCGTTACCACTTAAATGATCGACTGCAGCATAGGATATCCCAGAGGCCTCCCAGTTGCTCTGGCCTTGAACTCTCATATCCCCCCACCACCACTCTTAATGTATTTTGCCTTAAGTGCAAATCATTGTCTAGGAAACCAGCTCTGAAGAGTCTTGTTTTTCCTATATATAATAATCTTTGGGACTTGGGTAATCGCCTCTATACTCCCAGCAATTCTTTTGACGCACTGAGTGGATTTTCATTCATTTTCTCAGTGAGTGCAAGTGTGGATTCATGCTCGGAGATGGCTCTGAGATGGGAGCTATTTGCATGCTGCAGCTCCCCACATGGAACTCAACCTTCCATTTGCTTTTCCTCCTGTTGCTTCACTGGGATGTGGTAAACAGTAGCGATTCATAACTATGAGCTACACCACAAAAACTGCTTCACCCATTGACCTTGTTCAGATCCCACACAGCCAATTTTCACTGACCCTGAAGATGCCGTCGGTCAGTGGTGTGGCAGGCATGTCCACAAGCAGAGCGAGTGGTGAGAGGCATGGTGAGAAGGCCAGGAAGAGGGCTTAATTGCATTTGGATTGCCCAAGATGCTGGGAACCTTTCAGTAGCTGGCTCATCTTCCAGATTCCTCAAGTGGTAGCAATCTGGTTGTGGGCATTAGGTTGGTTGGTTGCTCAGCCAATGGGTACCTCATGAGACTGGGAACTCTTGTAAGAATACAGGGACAGTGGGAGAACCTTGTGAAAGCCATTGGAGGGTATCTAAAGCCCAGAAGCCTTGGACCAAGAAGAATGTTCCTGTCTCTGCAACTGGAGAGAGGAAATGGTCAGAAAGGAGGAAGAGGTATCAGGGAGGGATGGGCATGAACTGGAAAAATGCAGCATGGTTTGTAGTTCATGGCATGACCTGTTCATGAACAATGGGCTGTCATGAACCTTCAGCTGTCTCATGAACTTGTTCTGTTTGTGAGGTTCATGAGAATGGTCCCCTGGTGTGCTAAAAGCACCAAACTCAGTAAGGTTTCTAGCTAACTGTCCTCTGCCTTCCACTCAAATTTTGTGAGGATTGTATTTCTTGAGCCCAAGTTACAGCCTCCCAAAGAAGATGACATCAGGAACAGACAGTCATTTCCCCAGAAAGCACTTTCCTGATGTCATCTTCTTTAGGAGGCTGTAACTTGAATCTCGTAAAGCCAACCAGTAGTCACCAAACTTGGAGGGAAGGTAGAGAAGAGTCAGTCAGAGATCTCCTGTCAGTTTGACATCTCTAGCTTACACAGGATCCATTCTATACACTCCTGAACCTGTGCCTGTCAAAATGACTAACGTTCAGGAGTGTGTAGAATGGATCCTGTGCAAGTTAGAGTTGCAGGGAACCTTCCTCAGATGCTTTTCTACATGCCCTTCAAGTTGTTGTTTTGAAGTTATGTAAGCATTTTGACTGAACAGAGACCGTCTGTCTGAAATGGTCTCTGCTCGAAAACTGGCATGAACCTCCACCTACACCTTGAAAGTTCGTGGAAAGTTTGTGCTGCTATGAACTCGACTTCATGACCTGACCAAAACTCCTCATGAACTTTAGTTAGTGAGCCAGTTCGTGCCCATCCTTGGGTCAGGTAAACCCCTGTGCTTCTGGGCTGAGGCCATATCATAAAGTTTCCAGGTCCCCCATGGTCACTGGCAGGGGATGGCAGGATAGGGTTGCCAGATCCAGGATGGGAAACTCCTGGAGATTTGGGGATAGAGCCTGGGGAGGACAGGGACTTCAGTAGGTACAATGCCATAGTGTTCACCTCCAAAGCACCCATTTTCTCTAGGGAAACTGATCTCTGGAGATGAGCTCTAATTCCAGGGAATCCCCAGGCCCCACCTGGAGACTGGCATCCCTGGAGGAGCAGAACAGTCAAAGATGTAATGAGCGTTTACAAACACTCTGTCTATGTTATGTGTTATCTTTTCACTTCCAGCTTATGGTGACCCTATGAATTAATGACCTTCAAAATGTTGTATCATTAACTGCCTTGCTCAGGTCTTGCAAACTGAGAGCCATGGCTTCTTTGATCGAGTCAGTGAACACTCTACAATATACACTCTGCATGTCTGGAACTTGCAGTTATATGTTCAGATGACACATATGGGATTTAGCTACTTATAGGATTGCACAAATTGTCTTCTGGAGGTTCAGGTCTCACGTAAAAATGATGCAGGAAAGTGAGATTTGCCAGATGCACAGAAGATTTGAATACTTTCTTGATTGTTCCGTTCTTTTCAGCATCAGAAAAGAATGAAAGGCTATGAATAGTGAAGGTTTTTATTAGTTGTACTAATTCCTGTTACACAGGATGATTAACAGATATAATTTGAATAGTAAGGATAATTACAAAATTAGCATTTTTTTCCCCAAATGTAGCATTTTGGATTTTTTTTTAACAGTTACATTGTTGGTTGTTTTGAGATAGTGATTTAGGGAAACAGGAAAAAATTATGTTATGTTACAGTTCTGCATTGCAGAATCTGCCAAAGTTGCTGGAACTTAGTAGATACCAATATGGATGGGCACGAACCACATGGGCACTGAACCACAATACAAGTAGGTACGGAACCACAATACAAGTAGAAGAAGAAGAGAAGAGAAGAGTTTGGATTTATACCCCGCCCTCCACTCCCTAAGGGAGTCTCAGAGCGGCTTACAAACTCCTTTTCTCTTCCCCTCCCCACAACAGACACCCTGTGAGGTAGGTGGGGCTGAGAGAGCTCTTTCCCAAGCTGTCCTTGAGGGAACAGCTGGTACAGAGCTATGGCTTGCCCAAGGTCATCCAGCCAGGTGCAAGTGGAGGAGTGGGGAATCAAACCCGGTTCTCCCAGATTAGAGTCCGCGCACTTAACCACTATACCAAACTGGCTCGTAGGTGCGGAACCACAAACCAAACCACAAACTAATACCATGAACCAAACCAGTTTGTATTGGTTTGTGAGCCATTTAAAGTTTAACCCCTTGCTTTCTGCTCCCCACAGCTTTTCAATGGGGAGCAGAAGACAGTGATTTAATTGGCTCTGAGCCATTTAAACCAAACAGCTGAGCCATTTAAACCAAACACCTGGTTTTTGTGAAGAGCAGAAAGTGGGGGTTTAAATGGCCTGCAGCCATGTAAACCCTGCTCTTCACGAACCTCCACAAACTGCATCAAAATTCATGGAAGTTCATTGCAGTTCTTTGGTTCATGAACACTGCTTTGTAAACCACAAGCCACCCCAATTTTTTGATGAATTTTAGTTCGTGAGCCAGTTCATACCCATCCTTAGATACTAGTTGGTTCAGGGATCAGGCTGGGGATCCTAGAACTGCAAGGGCCAGGAAGGTCAAGGAGAAGGAAAGAGGCATCTTTCCATGCTGTGAGGGTTAGAGACAGACAGAGAGACAGAGGAGGAAGAGCCGTGTGGAAGTAAGCATTGCCCTATCAAGTGTGAAGTTACTCTGAGTTCTGTCAGTGGAGGCTTTAGGTAGGCTTGCCAGGCCACAACCAGCAGTCCTCAAGAGCAATTTGGGGGTGGGGCCTAGTGTGCTGGCACTGTGCCAATGTGCCTAATTCACTTCTGGTTTAAACTGTTTGTGAAACAGGTGGGAGATCTAGCATTTTGCAAAAATGCTATGGTTTTTGCTTGAGTACCAGGCTTTCCCTCCCTCTCTGGTTCCTCCCACCAGTGCCCAGGGTAACAGCAGGCATCAAAGGCAATTGCTGGGAAGCTAACATCCTTCATTCTGGGCCAACAGGTGACAGAGGGGCAGGCTGCTGTGGTGTCTCTTCACATGTGTTTTGATGAGGGATTTGAAGGAACAGTGAGGGGTCACTGGGTTTGCCACAAATTTCCCAGTAAATTGGTTTAGCAGTCAAACTTACCTTGTTCAGCGCTCACAATCATTGTCCAATTAATGTCAGAGACCAATGTCCCTCTAAGTTGTGGAGAGTTGTGAGCAAAAATTCAACTCCATTAGCCAAAGGAGCTACTAGCCTTAAGGTTGTGAGCAGGGGTCATTTTGTAAAAGAAGAGTTGCAGGAGTTCATTAGCATAACATATTAGCATAACTTATCTGCATATGCCACACCCCCTAACATCACCGGAAGTGTGTCAGAAGGCAACACCCACCACTCAGGCTCCACCCCAAAAATCTCCGGGTATTTCCCAATTCAGACCTGGCAAGCCAACTTTACACTTTGACTAAAGACACTTTAGGTTTCCTTTGCTCTTGCAGGGAAGCTACCCTACAACAAGCATGAAAATACAGATCAAGTTGGTATGCTTTTGCTTTTTTCCACAGTGCATCACCATATGTGCCCACTTCTGGGATTGTTACTCCTGGAACTGCGTTCCTGCTCGAAATGACCCCTGGCTGTGAGTGAGCCTACACTGTTGTGTAAATTAGTTTTGAGAAGATTTTGACTACGCAACCTTTTTTTTACTAAGAAGTTGAGTGCAGAATTCTGCACTCTTTAATAATTTATTTCACTCCTTGTCGAGCATTACCATAACCTTGTAAAAATCCCAGAATGAATTCTTTTAAGCTATATTTTAAGAATGATTTAAACATTATAAGTGAAAATAGAATCAAGTCAAATTTCGTTACAGAAATGTATTATGGTCATACAACTTTCTAGAGATACAACCAGTAGTGCTTTTACCACTGGTGGTACTTGAACACTATCATTACATCCTTATATGCCCCAAGAATAGAGCCATATCAGGTGCTTATGGTTCCAAATCTGAACTGGAGTGGGTGCCTTTAGGGTTATTTTAACCATATTGTGCGTTTAGTAAAGGCGAATGCATCTATCTGAAAAACTGTTGGCATACTAATCCTCCAACGGAGACAAAAAGACTAACTTTTATAGAATTTAGTTTTGTTAGTGTGTGTATATATGTACAACCTTTTGACTAAGCAGGTGAGTGCAGAATTCTGCTCTCTTTAATAATTTATTCTGCTACTTGTCTAACATAAAGTGTTTTGTTCTCTCTCAGCACTTGAATTACTAATATTTACTACCTAGTTTGGAATAATACTTCAACCTGAATGGATCAAGATACAGAGAGACTGGGTATTTCAGCAGCTAAGAAACTTTAATCCAACTGTTATGTCAACCATGAACTCTCTTGGTTAACTTAGGCAAACCAGGTTTCTTGCCCAAACATATCTGCACTATGGAGATATTAATATCAACCTACTTTACAGAGCTGTTGAAAGGATTTCTGAGCTGAGGCATTCAAATTGCTTTGAACATTTCAAAAGCCCTAGATTTTTTTTAAAAAAAAGCTGAAGGGGGAAGAAAATTCAGCCAAACTGGACACAAAATCATATACAAAAAGGTATTATTCCTAATAGTTCCTAATGAACTATTTGACCAATCAAAAATTCTTATTCCATTAATAAGACTTCTGCCTAAATGAATGTTACCAGTCACCCACATAGGTTACTTTACTTTCCTGAAGCCCAACCTTTATATAAGAAAACAGACAGCGTCAAATCAGGATTCACATACTCCAGGGGTCATTCGTAGAAAAAGAGGTGCAGGAGCTCATTAGCATAACTCATTTGCATAACTCATTTGCATATGCCACACCCCCTAACATACCGGAAGTGTGTCAGAAGGCAACACCCACCCCTCAGGCTCCACTCCACAGGTGAGTGAAACTGACTTGCTCTTCCTCCATTCCCTTCCCCATCCAATACCTTGTGCAATAAAAATAAGCGTAAAGAACACACCCTCATTCTCTTCCTGCTCCCTTGAAACCACCAGGTTTCAAGTAGAGTTGAGATACCCAGGACATGTGCGCCACTCATCCTTTCCCCTTCCCCTCCCCACAACAAGACACCCTGTGAGGTAGGTGGGGCTGAGAGAGGTCTTTTGAGAACTGCTCATGAGAGAACAGCTCTGAGAGAACTTGTGACTGGCCCAAGGTCACACCAGCAGCTGCATGTGGAGGAGTGGGGAATCAAACCCGGTTCTCCCAGATTAGAGTCCAACTCCTGACCACTACACCAAACTGATGGGGTGGAAGCTGCTGAAGGGTTGGTGAAATTTCTCCAGTACTTATGTGCCATGTGCCCAGATAAAAAATGGTAGACTTAGAAAATTTATATGCCACCTTGAGCAAGTCTCTGGAAAAGCAGCACACCGTCATAAAAGGAACAATGTTAAAATTATCAATATTAAAACAAAACATTAAAAACAATAAAGACCCTAGCAGGGCTTTCCCCGGGGCGCTGCGCCTCTGCACTGCTCAGGGAAGCCGAGGAGGGGGCGGGGCTTGGTCATGTGCCCACCCCCTGGGCTCCTCACTCCCGGAGCTGCGCTCCTGTGCGCTCCCGCTCCAACGGACCCCTGACATACTCAGCACTTTGATCTAGGAACAAGCAGGTGGATGCTTTCGCAGATCAGTACCCCTTTTCATTAAACACTGCCTCATCAGATCAAAAAAAAAATCACACCCCTCCAGGGATAACTACAAAGGAAAGCCATCGAACAAGTTGCTTGTTTTCTGAATCTAGAACACCACAGCAATGTAAGAATGGGGGGGAATGTGTGGGGGGGGAAGAGAAGTAGTTCTCTCTGGAGAACATCACTTATTCCAAGACACTTCAGTTTCACCAAAAAAAAAAAGAGAGAGAGAGAGAGAGCACACTTCACTCATTTCAGACCCTGCAGTTCTCCCCTTTCCCAGGAGGCTTTTGGGGCATGCTCTCCGCAAGGCAGGGCTCGACCTCACCTGTGTACCTGCTGCCCCTTGTCCTAAAGACAGATTATTTGTATTGTGAGAGAGACGGTAACACGCTCCCCATCCCGGGTGGGGGGAAGTTTCCTTGGGCAGGCAGCTGGAAGAGAGAGCCTGTGGTGCAGCAAGTTGCACTTCTTCTGCTAGGCCCGGATGGCACCCCATTCCCCCTTCTGCCACTGGTGGCTGCAGTCAGGACAGAGGAAAAAGGGGAGGGAGGCGGTGTTTCTCTCTTGCCTGCTCGCAGCCACGGCAGCCACAGCAGCACACCCACTTCTGCCCACCTTTTTTCCTTGTGCCACAGTTCTTGTGGCTGTTGGTCTCGCACAGTCTCTCCTGGTGTCCCAGTGGGGCCTTTCCAGGTGCCCCTCATGGCCTTGGTGATCTCGTTCCCAAAGACACTTTGGTGATGCCTCCGCCATCGGCAAACACTATAGTGAACTGACCCTACTGCACCTCCGCCTCCACTGCCGCTGAGGGAAGAGAAAGGGGCCAAATCGCCAGGTATTTTCAAGGCAGGAGGTGGCAAACCTCTCCTATAAAGCAGACTCCCAACAAGACATCTCCCACCCACACACACCCAGGCAGGGAGATGGATCAGCTCGTTGGCAGGCTAGTTTTGAGGAACAGGGAATGTTTTACAGGAACAAAGAATTCCATGCAATCTGAAAACTGCTTGAAGCCCCATGGAACTGGAGGAGTGTGGGAAGACCTGCTTCAGACCTGCTGAAGGGGAATAGGCTGGAGTTTGCCTCCATCTCCTTCTCCCCCCTCCTTGCTCAACTGCCTCATTTGCTGAGTGGGCAGAGTTACTCCCAAAGAGCCCCCTCGAGCTACGTTACAGGGTTTCGGTGAGGGCAGCCTGGCTGAAGTCCAGCCCATCTGGCTGGGTCTGGGCACTATGCCTCATGGAGAGGATGGGAGGAAGCTTTTTTCATTCACCTGCAGCACTGAAAGGGTTAAAGTGAGCAAGTGGTTCCTAGAGAGGCTGAGCAAGGTGCGGGGCAGGAAAGAGGAAAGGCCCAGTGGTACAGGTAGCCAGCAAGAGCCCCGGCCCCGGGAGACAGAGCACTGACAGAGAAGCCACACAGATCCTGCTTGCCTGTTGTGGTGGTGGCTGAGGGGAAGCTCTGGGGCCGCCACCAATATAAGTCACCCTGCCTGCACTAGGACAAAAATGTGAGCGCTAGAGACTAAAAATCACAGCTTAGAGGGAACTCTGCCAGAGACCCTGTGACTTTTCAACAATAACTGTTTATTACAAGCATAAAACTGAACAGCTTTCTCCACTGGGTTGCAAAGATGTTGCAAACAGCCCAACGATTAATTGGTTGCCTGATTGCTACTGACAAACAGGAAGTGAGCCAAACTGGTAGGTGTTCAAGTCAGGCCCGTAGCCAGGATTTTTTAAATTCGGGGACATTTAAATTTCTTAGGGGGCACTGGCTGATCAAATTAAAGGAATACCCAGCTCCTTCCCTGCATCTGCCGCTACTCAGGGCCCCTGAGCTGGATGGGAAGTCATGAGGCCTTGCCAGTAAGTCAAGCGGCATAGCCCTGAGATGCCCCACTGTAGCCACGGGCCTGGTTCAAGTATTCCTAAATGGTAGTTCCTCAGTGTTCCCTCTAAGCTGAGTTAGTGTGAGCTAGCTCACAGATGTTTAGCCTCCAGCTCACACATTTTTGTCTTAGCTCAGGACGGATGGCTCCAGAACAAGCTAATTTATGCAGTAGCCAAATCCCTTGCTCTCAACGTTAATGCCAGTAGTTCACAAGGTAGAATTTTTGCTCACAAGACTCCACAGCTTAGAGGGAACACTTTCAGGCCCAAGGAATGATAAGGGAGATGGAGCAAACCTGGCTAATTTGTGGGACACAAGGTGGTAGCTTTGGGGGAGCAAAGGTAACAGTGGAAAGGAAGGGCAGGTACCTTGGAGAGAGCAAAGCTAAGAACCCTGCGAAAGGGAATGTATTAATCACGTCAAAGGCAGATGATGAATTGTTTAAGCTTGCATTATGACACTTCCTTTTGGCACAGTTCCATTGGCTGTATTTCATTGTGCTGCATTATTCTAAGTTCCATAAAGATCCACTATGTCAAGGATGACTATGTTTATAGATGGGTTGAAGGTTAATTTCCCCCTGTCTGTAGTGAACAGGAGGGAGAGAGAGAGAGAGAGAGAGAGAGAGAGAGAGAGAGAGAGAGACTGCCATTTCTACATGGAATAGATTTGGAAAGTAATCTGCCAGTGATAAAATGGACCCTGTCAGCTGCCAAAAGTCATATTCCCATTCCGCATTCTCACTTTGCAAACAAGGGGGCTTTCAACCACGTATCTGGGCAGGTTTGTTTCTCTCTGGAGCTACCTCCCCTGGGTTTTCATCTACAGTCAGGGCTTTCCATCACTTTTGCAACCGTCTGAAGGGAGAAGCTACATTTAACATGACAAAATGTTTGCTGCAAGATACCTAGAGGGAACTGTCCCACTGTTCAAGAGGTCATATGCCAGGTTGCATGAATAACATAAATGGACTCACTTTGAATAATTAACCGGCAAACCTGCTTGCTGGCTTTCAATGCAAGGATTTTTTTCTTTGCATGTTTTTAACCCAGTAAAATGAGTCCATTGTACATATCACACCCTTCTTAAAAAGCTCTCTGGGCAGCTTTGAAAAAGAAAACAACAATAATCTTCAGGTAACTAAAAATCGCCGTTAAACAAGATTAAAATATGAAAATGCGGTGAAAAGGAGACAACAGTAAAAACAACAGGAGTCAAAACCCTTCCCAAGGCCCATTCACATCTAGTGGAAAGGAACCCAGAACGGTTAAAAAGCAGCCATCTTTAAAATAATAAAAATAACATTGATAAAAACAACAAGAAGAACAACAGAAGTTTGCCAAAATGAGTAAAAACTGAAAATGTTTGGTGTAGTGGTTAAGAGTGCAGACTCTAATCTGGGAGAACCAGGTTTGATTCCCCACTCTTCCACATGCAGCTGCTGGTGTGACCTTGGGTCAGTCAGAAGTTCTTTCAGAGCTGTTCTTTCAATGGCAGTTCTTGAGAGAGCTCTCTCAGCCCCACCTACCAGACAGGGTGCCTGTTGTGGGGAGGGGAAGGGAAGGGGATTGTAAGCTGCTCTGAGACTCCTTCGGGTAGTGAAGGGCGGGGTATAAATCCAATCTCTTCTTCTTCATACTTTTAAAATAAAAATTAGGCCTGAATCACAGATGAACTTGATAATTGGAGTTGAAGGTGTGGACTACATTCATGGAAAATCACTGCATCTGAGGTGGTGTGAGGAAAGACGAGATTTGTAGCTGGTGTCATATGTGTGGAGCACAAACAAGCCATAAATTGGTGACCATTTATGGGCTCTTCCCCATTCTCATTTTCCTATTTCTTTTTTTTGGGGGGGGGGGGTTTCCATATGTGTTTTGCTCCCTCTAGTGGTCGGTTCAATATTACATCACTGTATGTCCTGCATGCACTCAGTGATGCACTTGAGGAAGCAAAACACAAGTGGAAAAGGGGGAAAAAACCCTGAAGCAATAGGGATGCTCAAGTGAGAAAAATGGGAATGTGGAAGAGCCCTACGTATGACCAGGACCTAAGAGATGAAGCACGCCAGTTTAACTAACACCATTTTCTAGTCAAATATGGCTGCCACCCACACAATTTCAAGTCTCTATGGCAACTACAGCAGCAACATAATAAATAATTAGGTACTTAGCATTATTAGGAACTTATATATGTGAGATTACACTGGAAGGAATGCTTTAATCCTTTGAAATTCTCTACGTTTAAAGAATAGAACTACAGATTCCAATCTTCCTCCTTGGGAGGATCATACGCAGGGTATTCTGAGGAAATATAGGATCTTAACTGAACTTTGAAACCTGGAGGGGCTCAAGCTGTGCCAGGAAACATTTTGAAGAAACACCTGTTCCCCTTTGGCATCATCCCTTTACCACACAAAGTGCTGCTTTGAAATTGCATTCCCATGGTCATTGTTTTACATGAATAGCTAGTGGTGTACAGCAGCTCATTCCTTGGATCAGCTGTCACAACCCTAAAAGAATCACTTCTGGATCACAGAGAGGCACTACATGAGGGGCCAATCCAAATGCCGAACATGAAGAGCTCACCAAACAAAGCATCTGCCTAGGGGGTACACGTTCAGTCAGCTACTATTTGGTGGTTCTTTCAGGAGGGATGTATGAATGCCCCACAGGCATTTGGGTTACAGTTTTTTTTTTTTTTTTTTTTTTTTAAACCCTTTCCTTTTCTTGATAGGGAGCTTCCATCTCAGATTTTTCTAATAAAAGAGGAAGCTCTGAAATCATTTTCAGTTCCCCTTTAGGTAAAATTAGTTAGAGTTAATAGCCTGTCATCTGTGAAGTAACATTTTGGACTAGAATTTAACTCACCAAAACCTGATCAAAACATATTCTATTTGTAAAGCTCAATAAAGTAATTAATTAGAATAAAATGATCTCTGACTTTCAGTCAAGAATAAAATAGTCCACATCCAAATATCATAGAATAATAGAGTTGGAAGGGACCACTACGGTTGTCTAGTCTAACCTCCTGCACAATGCAGGAAATTCACAAATACCTCCTTCAACACCTCCAGCGACCGCTGTTCCATGCCTAGAAGATAACAAAAAAAAAAACACAAAAAACCCAGGATCTCCAGCCAAACTGGCCTGGTGAAAAATTCTTTCCTGACCCCAGAGTGGTGATCAGCATTTCCCTGGGCGTTTAAGAAAGGGCCACAAGAACTAAGCACTGATGCAGCCCTTCCTGCCCTCCCTCTCATGATCTGCCTAAGTTCACAGAATCAGCATTGCTGTCAGATAGCCATCTAGCCTTTGAAAACCTCCAAAGAAGGAGAGCCCACCACCTCCCGAGGAAGCCTGTTCCACGGAGGAAGTGCTCTAACTGTCAGGACAGATCCTTGAGGCACTCCACTTGTCACTCCTCTCTAAGAGGATGAGGAACCATCCACAAGCACTCTTTGGGTGCGATCTGTCAACCAGTTTCAGATCCACCTAACAGAAATAGGATTCAAACCACATTTTACCAACTTCATGTGAATATCATGTGGAACCTTATCAAAAGCCTTACTGAAATCAAGTTAAACTATGTCCACAGCATTCTTCTGATCCAACAAGGTAGTTACTTTCTCAAAAAAAAAGAAGAGATATTTGCAAGTAGCATGATGGTGGTTCATTTTGAAATGTGGTGTTGAAGGAGAGTTTGATGGATATGGTGGACTGTTAAAAAGACAAATTAATAGGTTCTAGAACAGGGGTGGCCAAATTTGCTTAATGTAAGAGCCACATAATATAAATGTCAGATGTCTGAGAGCCGCAAGACATGAACAAATATTGCACATACATTTTTATTGAAAAATATGCTGATTTGCTTTTTTATTAACATTAAATGACATTGCCAAAAATAAAAATGGGTAAAAACCCTAACCCAAACACAAGCCCAAGCCCCAGACTTAACCTTAGTCCTAGCCATAGCCCTAACCCTAAAACTAACCCTAGACCTAGCCCTAAACCTAGCACTAACCCAAACCCTAACACTAACCCTAGCTGTTATTTATTTATTATGTTATGATGTTATTTATTTGTCCAATGATATTTATTTGTTTGCTGATAATATTTATTTGTCTAAGAGAGAGAGAGAGAGGGGTGGAAAGAAAGAATGAAATGGGGGAAAGAAAGAAAGAGAGAGAAACAAAGAAAGCAAATAGATGAGGGGAGGGAGAGGTGGAAAGAATGCATCTTTCAAGCCCCCCACCCCACCCCCATGCCAGTTAGCTTGGCTTGGAGAAGGAATTTAAGGAGACAAATGCCTTCTCCAAGCTGGCTTTGTTCCATTCTTTCTCTGCCCCCCCCCCAGCCTACCAAGAAGGGGAACACTGGTTGGGGAAGGGAAGTTTGATCAGGGAGGCATGCCTCACCTTCGCCTCCTCAGCCGCACAATATGTGTGGAAGGGTCTCATGTGACTCCTGAGCGGTAGTTTGGCCACCCCTGTTCTAGAACAAATTAAGCCTAAACTCTCCCTAGCAGCTAAAATGACTAAACTGAGGTGATCGTACTCGGATCCCATTATGAGAAGTCAAGAGATGCTGGAAAAGACAATAATGCTAGGAAAAGTTGAAGGCAGAAGGAAAGAGGAAAGACCTAACATACGATGGATTGACTCTGTAAAGGAAGCCATGGCCCTCACTTTGTAAGATCTGAGCAAGGCTGTTAACAAAAGAAGGTAATCAATTCATAAGGTCACCAAAAGTCAGAAGTAACCTGATGGCACTTATCACACACACATTATATTGGTGGCTGTTTTCTTCTTTGAGTTTCCATTTCCCCACGTTGGTCTGTATCCTACCCACTTCACTGAGCCCTCCTCCATCCAAAGGAGCTTTCCTCAGACTTAAATCCCTCTTTCTCCAGTGGAAGAGCCATCTAATTTGTAGGATAGACTGGAGGAAGTCTTCAGACTTTGCTGAGCAGAACGGTAAGACACAGGCCACTGTCTTCAACTTTTCATTTCTCTGGAGTGGCTATGGGTGAGGTAGGGACAGCAAGAATGATCCAGCAAACAATCCCTGACAGGGACCTTGTCCAGTCTGAATGCTCAGCTCATCTTCACATCCACTGGGATCATCCTTAATGGTGTTCTAGTGCACAGCAAGCATTTTCTCCAAACATTACATTAGTTCAAGGGCTTGAGAAGGCTTTCTCAGTAGACTGCTTGCTTGAGCTATCTGGGGTTGTGTGTAGGTAGACCAGGAAACGTTTTGCTGGAGGGACAGAGGTGAGGCTGTGGCTTGCAGGCCCTGTTCTGCCCTCTCTTGCCCTTTTAGGGGTTTCCAACTCCCTGGAGTGGCTTTTCTTTTACTTTCAAGTAGCCCACCACCAGCAGCTGATCAATTTAGGGACTTCCCACTGGAAGGATCAGGACCCCCAGCTTACCTTCCAAGTTCTGAGGCCTTGCCTCTGTGTCTCTCACTGCTCAGCGCCTGGCAACCATGGGGACAGTTTACTGTCTTGGGATCCCTTGGAGGAATAGCTGCTGGCCAACTCCCCTGAAGCCCCTTTTTAAAATAGCATGTCCAAAATGGTGGCGATCTATGTCGTACAGAGAAGCACCCAAAGGATTAAAGTATGTATTAAAAAGAAAATGTTTACAAGCAAGACAAAAAAAATGGGTGATTACACACATCCTCTGTCCCTTCCTTATACATGCCCTAGTTGATGGTAAAATCAAGGCAAGCTCTTTAGCTTAGCTAGTTTCAGGTCTCTACAACATTCCCATTACCTCAAAGCATCCTTCAACCCTTCAGGTCTGGCCTGAAGAAAGCATAATATCACATTTCATTATACTTTTTTTAAAAAAATAAGGGAACTTTGTTTAAACTATGAAAAAAAGCAATTTTTTTATCCTAGTTTAGCTTTTTAGGAATAGTCTGTAGTTATTTTAGTTTTGTAGTGTCGAAAAGCTCCAGAGTGGGCTGCTGGAGCGGGGGTTTCCCCGCCCCCCGGGGGGGACTTGGGAACCCTACATGGAGACGGAGGCCTTCCACGAATGTTGCCACCTGGCACTGGGATTTAAAGGCTGACCAGCTCTGAATGTGGAGGTTCCCTTTAGTCACCATGGGTAGTAGCCACTGACAGACTTCTCCATGAATCAGTCTAATGCCCTTTTTTAAAAGCTCTCTATGCCTGTGGCCATATGGTCAACAGCAGCTTGTTCAGAAGGGAATCTCTGTGTGTCCTCTCAGAAAAGCAGCATCCCAAGAAAAGAGAGCTATTTCCTGTTGCCCAAAGATTTTGTTACCTCTGCTTCCACTTCCCCTCGATTTTGGTCAGACCAGGTCAAGGCATCTATTCCTATGGTCTCCAGGATGTCCCTTCCTGTAACCTGTCTAGCAATTAACACCTCCAGCTTTATTCCCTGTTTGGAGAAGGGGGGGGGTGAACTGGCCCATCCCATTATCTCTCCTGCTAGATCAATTAGCATTTTTAAGGGATGCATCTGGAAGGCCATGGGCCAATTTCCTGTCCCCTCCTGCCCGTTTGTAGCTCAGAGAAAGAAAGAAAGAAAAAAAGGTTTAAACAAACAATGGAGCCCTGCTCATGGCCAGCCTCCCAGGAGACAAGGCATTTCTCCACACATATGGATGGCAGGAATAGATGTTTAATACTATAGTCAAGAGCGATCAGTTCCAAAAGCTCCCGCTAGAAGTTGGCAATGAATTGACTGCCCCTGTCGGATACCACACGCTTAGGAAAAGCGTGTAATTTGATTACATGGTTAAAGAATACCCTTTGCTGTGGGTAACTGTTTAAACGGGGCAAAGTGTGCTTGCTTTGAAAACATGTCCACCACTACCCAGATCACAGTCTTCCCTTTCGAGGGTGGTAAATTAGTAATAAAGTCCATGGACACTGCTTCCCAGGGTAGGGTTGCAAGCCGCAGATACAGCAATTCCTGGAGATTTGGGGGTGGAGCATGGGGAGGAGAGGGACCTCAGCAGGGTATAAAGTTATAGAGTCTCCCCTAGGGTTAGTAACTCTGGGTTTGGGACTACTGGGAGATCTGAGGGTGGAGCCTGAGAGAGTGGAGTTTAGGGAGAGGGGTCCTTGGTAGGTTATAATGCCATGCAGTCCACCTTCCAAAGCAGCCATTTTCCCCAGGAGAAGTAGAATAAATGTTTTAAATAAATAAATAATAAACACACAATTTTTGGTGTCTGGAGATCAGTTGTAATTCCGGGAGAACTTCAGCCCCACCTAGAGGCCGGCAACCCTAGTATACCCTCCAAAGCAGCCATTTTCTTCAGGGGGGCTGAACTTTGTCAGTTGGAGGTCAGTTGTAATTCTAGGCAATCCCCCAGGCCTCACCTGGAGGCTAGCAACCCCAGAGAGAGAGAGAGAGAGAGAGAGAGAGAGAGAGAGAGAGAGATGTCAGAGATAGCTGTGGACATAAAAGAGTCAAGCATAAATTTCCATCTATGTTCTTAGCAAATGTGACTTGTATCACTTTGGAACGAAGGGCTTTTGAGTGCAATCTCCCCAAACCTCGCTGAACTACATTTCTTTTTTCCCCCTTTTCCATTTAAGATAAACAGATAGAAAAAAAAGGTCTTCCTCTGCTCCCAAGACCTTGTTTAAGTCACCTTTGTTTTCCCTGGCATATCCTGTCTGTTACTGGCTTTGCTTTTGGGGCTCTCTTCTGTTTTGAAGGCATAGCAATGTTTTTTTTGTGTGTGTCTTCATATGCTTCAGCCACTTCACTGGATGGAATCTGTCAGAAGCGCTCAAGTATTCAATGCTTCGGGATTGTCTCCCCTTGAATGGCTGACACAAAACTACTTTTCAAATCTGACAGATTGGGGAGATTCTCCTCTAGCTCCAGCATCTCAAAACCTTGAGTAATATGTCAGCGTGTGTATGTGTGTGCCCAAGCACACTGCACTCCACGGGAAATGAAGCATGTATCTGGGATATGGTTTACTGGTGTCCTCTGTGCAAAGCGTTAATTTTCCATCCCAACAAAATCAAAGAACTTAGAAAGGCTGGAATTTGTGCTAAGATAAACAGTGTTTATGTTGCCCTAAAAATAGCATTTTTCTATCCAAATAAGAAGGACAATCAATATGCAAAACACCCTTGTGTTTCCTCCTTGATTTAAGGTTAATTAAACAGAAACACAATCTCAGATTTCATCTATTATAATTATTTTTTACTTTCAGATGTTAATTAGTTTGGATGCTGACAACGTTCCATTGAAGGCAATGGCAAAAGTCCAATTAGTTTTAATGACATCCATTGGTGGAGGAGAGAAGAATCAAACCGTTTGAATTGACTTTCACTTAAAGGAACAATTAGGCAATTAAAAAAACTGAACAATTTTGAAAAACAGTCTTATGGACACCTGTTTGAGGGAGTGCACGTGAAAAGGCAGCCTTGAGATTGGTGAGACGTGAGTTTGGATCTGGTGATTCTACTGACACAAAGGATTTCCATCAGTCTAGTGGGACTTCCTTGCTTCATCACTCCTGATGTAGCCCAGTATGGCCCAACAGGCTGCTCCTGGGGATAGGAGATCCTGGGGATTAGCAATGTGGGAGAGGGAGTTAGGGATCTGTAGCAACAGGCCTCATTTCGGGCTGGAGTGCTCCGGAGCACTGCTCCTGCAGTAAGAAGCCCAGGGGCAGGGCACAGGCAGCAAACCCCACCCCCTCCTCCCAGCAGCCCTCAGTCAGACCATGAGGAGGAAGAAACAGGCAGGTAAGCTGCTTGCAACAGCTGCTGCCCCCCCCCCTCGGCTGACTTTAAGGCATTCCCCCTGCCACCGCTGTGTTTCCTGGGCCCCGGGCTGAAGCGCAGGACCCAGGAAAGGCCTCCAATAGCCCCCGCTGCCCTCATTCCACCTTACCCAGCCTGGCCCTGTGTGTGTGTGTGTCTATCCCTCTGTGTCCCTCTGTGTCCCTCTCTGTATGTGTGTGTGTGTGTCCCTTTCTCTCTGTGTGTGTCTGTGTGTCCCTCTGTGTGTGTGTGTCTCTCTCTCTCATTCCCTCTGTGTCTGTCTCTCTGTTTCCCTCTCTCTGTGCATGTGTGTGTGTCTCTCTCTGTGTGTCCCTCTGTGTGTCCATTTGTGTGTGTGTGTCTCTGTTTCCCTTAGGGCTGCCAAGTCCCCCGGTGGGGCGGGGGAAACACTGATTTTTAGTGCTTATCTCCCGCTTTTCCAAAGTTGGCCACCGGGGGGGACAAAATGGCTGCCTTAAAAGGGAAATGTCTGCAGAGAGCCTGCCCTGCAGTAAAAAGCCTCGCCAGACATTTCCCCTTTAAGAAGTCAGCAAGAGAGCTTCTTCCACAGCAAGACAGGTCCGCCCAGAGATTAAGGAGGGACTGAAGGAGCTGCTTTTGCATGTGGCTGGCAAGGTGAGTTTCTCTTCCAGCTCTTTTCATTCTCTCTCCCTCTTTCTTTTTTCTGTCTGTCTGTCTGTCTGTCTCTCTCTCTGTCCCCATCCAGCAGAGGTCTATCAGTGGCTATTATAGCCACAAGGTCTAAATGGAAGTAAGTGCCTCTGCCAGTTTTTTCCCCTTCTCTCTCTCTCCCTCTTTCTTTCTTTTTTCTGTCTGTCTGTCTCTCTCTCTCTCTCTGTCCCCATCCAGCAGAGGTCTATCAGTGGCTATTATTAGCCACAAGGTCTAAATGGAACCCTTTGTCTGGGGCAGTGAGGCTCTGAATTCTTGGTGCTTGGGGGGCAACAGTGGGAGGGCTTCTGGAGTTCTGGCCCCGCTGCTGGACCTCCTGAGGGCACCTGGTATTTTTGGCCACTGTTGTGACACAGAGTGTTGTACTGGATGGGCTGTACTGGATGGGCCGATCCACTGTGGCTTCTCTCCTGTTCTTATGATATGAAAACCATATTCTGCCGAGATGAGGAAGGATTCAGTAGGGCCGTTGCTCAGTGATAGAGCATCTGCTTGACATGCAGGAGGTATCAGCCTCTTCAGCTAAAAAAGGATCAGGTAATAGGTGACATTAAAGATCTCAGCCTGAGACCCTGGAGAGCCACTACCAGTCTGAGTAGTCAATACTGACCTTGATGGACCAATGGCCTGATTCAGTATTAGGAAACTTCATGAGTTCATGTGTCAGCATGTGGAAGCAACATCACAGGATGTGACATCACAAAATGATGTCACTTCCTTTCTCCTGGCTCCACCCCCAAAGTCTCCTGGCTCCACCCCCAAAGTCCCCAGATATTTCCCAAGTTGGACTTGGCAGCCCTAGTTTCCCTTTGTGTTTGTATGTGTGTGTGTCTCTCTCTGTGTCCCTCTGTGTGTCTCTGTGTCTCTGTGTGTGTGTTTCCCTCCCTCTCTCTCTCTCTCTCTCTCTCTCTGTGTCCTCTCTGTGTGTCTGTCTCTCTGTGTCCCTCTGTGTGTGTCTGTGTCTCTCTCTCTGTGTCCCTCTGTGTGTGTGTCCCTCTGTGTGTGTCTCTCTCTCTGTTTCCCCCCTCTCTCTCTGTGTCTCTCTCTGTGTCTCTCTGTCCCTCTATGTGTCTCTGTGTCCCTGTGTGTGTCTCAAATATGCCGAAGAGAAGTTTCTGAGTGTTATTTACAAGGTCATGGGTCACTTTAAATAAGTCCTTCTAAAGTTAAATTTCAGCCACAAATCAAAATATTTTAGGGGGCTTTATTGATATAGGCAATTGATAGCATTTGTGACTAATGCCACCAAGTGCTTGGAAAGGATACAATTATTAGTAAAAGCAATGCATATACATTTCAGGCAAAATCACATATTTTACATAGAAAATAAGAGTAAGGCTGATATTAATTCTTTCATTATCACCCATCATCTTCGTGATTACATAGAGTTTGGCACTCCCTTTGCTTTAGAAGCAAGCCAGCCTGACACAAACATCTGGATGTTGCATGGGCTTTCATATTTTGGGAAAAAATGAAAAGTGAACACAGTATGCGCATGAAAAAATTAAACCATGTCAAAACATTGATGCTGGAGAAGATGACTCATGTTGTCCAATCTGGACCCAGCTCCTGCAAGCATATGAAGAAGACAGATCATAACATTGAGACTGTAGTCGTCAAAGATGCTGGCCAAGATGTCAATCTGAAACTCTCTTCTGGAACTTAAACTCCATTCTCATTATTCTCAGTGCATTGCACAAGTAATCTTCATACAAGTGACAAAGCCACACTGTCAACTAACTTAGAAGAAGGCATCACTGAAGCAGACATTCTAGCAGCCAGGCATTTCAACATTCACTCTCATTGATAGATGTCAGCTGGCGCAGGAAACAAGCAGCCTTCCAGGATGTATGGTGCTTGTGGGTGTTGCAGACAGATTTTCAGAAGTAATTTTGGCTTCTCAAGTACAGTTGTGGTTTTTGATAAATCCCAGCAAGAGTTCATCAAGGTAATCTTTGTGTGTGGCGGGGAGCAAAGAGGATCAGTCCATTGGTTAATCAGATGCATCATAAATAATCATGATGTTCGCATAGTAATTAACTGGCACTAGTTCATTGACATATTTGAAAGCAAAGCACATTTGTCTTGCTCCTTGTCAGATCAAATGAAAGTCCAGACGAGAAGCCAAGGCAGTCATACTCAGGAGACTCACCTAAGCTGAAGGGATCTACGGCTGATCCAAAAGAGATGAGACGTGAGGTGAATTGACACTTTAATCCCAGAGATGACTCATGGAAAAAAATTACAATGTTAGAAATGATGGATTTGCACAAAGCTGATGCTCAGAGGCTAGTTTAGCATAACTTTCTGAGCTCAGCAAAGATTGTAGAAACCAGATTCTCTAGCTAGACTTTAGCCTGCTCCAGTGGAGAAGATGACACTGTATATGTTATTGGTGTATAGCAAGCAGAACAAAAGGTTTCCCACTGTAGCATCAAGATGGCCATGTTAGCAGTGGACTAATAGAAATTTGCTAAAGCAAGGCTCTTCAACCTTATCAAGCCAGCAGGCACTTTTGAAATTTTGAGATTGGGTAGTGGGCACCCGTGGGAGATGGAACCAGTCTCAAAATGGCTGTCATGGCATTGTGCTTCTGCGCAGTTAAGGGGCTTAATCATGAAATTCTGTTGTCACCATTTAATAAAACATTAATGTTACATTAAATCCTGTGTTTGCCCTGATCCACCTTGGAAGATCTGAATGTGCAGCAGCTGATGTGGTTGCGAGCACAGACACTGAGCTATCTGCTGAACTTGTTGACTCTGTTGATATCGGAGGGGGGGGGGTGTCACGTACATGCATACCTGCGGGTCACTAGTAGCGGCAACATGCCCACAAACTCGGTTGTGAAAGCATTTAGTAATTTTCTGAATATGTCTGCATACTGCAGAATTGATAGGTTTTTTCTGTAGTAGAAAATAAGCAATAGGTTTTGCAAAATTGGAACAGGGCATGCCTTGGGGCCTCTAATATGATTGCCTTGCTGAGCTTCAGCTAGGGTTCTCATTTGCCCATTTATGGAGGGAAGGATACCTCCAGCCAGTTGTAGCCCTTGCCCACTGATGCTCAGCTGACTGGCATGTAGAAAATGGGACCAAAGGCGGGGGGGGGGAGTACAATTATCCTGGGGAGAAAAAAGTAAAAACAAAAATAAGGCCTTGTCTACTTACAGGAAGTTTTGACTATAGAGTTCTTGATGATTCCTAGAGCTACCTGCAAGTGATAATGGTAGCTCCTGGGTTATTTTGTAGAAAAAGAGGTGCAGGAGTTCATTAGCATAACTTATTTACACAGGGGCGAAGACTTTTGTAAAATACAGGGGGGGGGGCTCTTTAGCATGCGTGCTTTGCGCTCGCTGGGGCAATGTTCCCCCCCGCCGGGAAACCTCCGCGCCTCCCCGGGCCCTTCCAAGGCTCGCCAGCCGCTGCTGCCAGGGCCTCTCTCTCCCCCCCCACTCCTTCCCTCTCCCTTCGCTGGGAAAAGAGGGAGGGAGAGGGAAGGATGGAAGAGTGGCCAGGCGGGGGGGAAGGAGGCATCGGCGGCAGCAGCTGCCGGCCTCGGAAGGGCCCCAGGAGGCGCGGCGGCAGGCACTACGTTTTCCCGGGGGGGGACTCAGTCCCCCCCAGGAAATCTCAAGGGAGGCTCGAGCCCTCGAGCCCCCCCCCGGTAGTGTACACCTATGTATTTACATATGCCACACCCCCTAACATCACCGGAAGTATGTAAGAAGGCAAGACCCACCGCTCAGGTTCCACCCCAAAAATCTCCAGGTATTTCCCAACTCAGACCTGGCGAGCCTACCTGGAGAAAAACGGCTTCAGAAGAACAAAGAAAATAGACATGGAGGGACGACACAGACACCAGCAAGAACAAGCAGCAGACCCCCATGAGTCGCCACAAGTGAGGGCTGCTGGGAGCGGGGTGCCCTATACTTGGGAGGCTACTAATGAGGGGGTGGGGCTGCTGCCTGAGCCCAGCATCACTCCTCAGACTCAGAGCTGAAGGCCTGGGTGCGCTGGAGCTGTGCCGGCAGCAGGGGAAATCATCGCCATGCACCAGCACGCACCATAGAGGGAACTGGGCTCTGAAGTGAGCCTGTGATGCTCTAGCCCTGGGCTTGTTACTCCCGGAATGCCGTTCCCCCTCAAAATGACCCTGTAATTATTATTATTATTATTACATATAATAAAATGAGTAACTAATGGTTTCACTTCGGAAGTAAGTCAATATTTTTTTAGTAGAATATTATAATTTAGTTACTCATTTTATTATATGTATTTAATTTCCCATTTTTTCTATTTTTTACAGAAATTCTTTTTTGGTCCATCTTGTATCTATATTGTATAACTGTATGATTGTAGTGTAATATTATTTAAGCCAATATGTTCCTCACTGCATATGACCTCTGAAGAAGACCTACACAGGCCGAAACATGTCAGGTCAAGTCTACTAGCCCTTGTGTGTTAGAATCAGTTATTTTTACATGAGGTGTGATTGGGCCCCTATATATATATACATTCGATTTATTGATCACTGCTTCCCACACGCAGGTGGGCTCGCAGCGATTTACAATTTGTTTGAAGACAAGGGACTAACAATTCAATTCAGTGGGGGAAGGGAGGACAACACATATAACTGAGTTCTTCTGTTGGCTTTTGACGAGTCATGTTCCGGGCTCAGTGTTCGTTCCGTTCCTTCTCAGCTTCACACTGCCACCGCCTGGCCGGCTGCTTCATTGCAGGAGATCGGGATGAATTCCTGTGCGAGATCTTCCAGCTTAATTAGCCAGCGCTGACAGATGAAACTCAGATACTAACACCTAATTATCCAAGGATTAGGTGTGCCCACTTTCTTAACAGTGGTTCCCAATTTTACCTACTTGCCGAAGCTTTCGAATCGCTGGGTGGACGATGAGCTGGGGACGAAGCTGGCTGCTCAAACCAGCGTGGGGCTTGAACCAGCAGAGGGCTGCTTAGTTCAGCTGTTAAGCAGCAGATTAACTTGCTGCGCCACCGCTCCCCTATATATATATAATTCTTTGTTAATAAATACATGTATCTTTTTATACACTATATATTAAGCTTTTATTGTTGGCCCTCTATTCTACTTGACTAACCTTTTCAGGTTCTGGATCCTAGTTTTAGGTTCAGTTCCTCCCCCCTCCCTCTTTTTTTGCCCCTAGTTATCTCTAGCAACTGCCAGAAACTATAAGCTCATAATTTCCAGTAAGGAGCTAAGGCCTTATTTTTCTTTCAGTTTTTTTCTCCCAGGACTGTGCCCTACCCACAACCCTCTCACCAGCCTCAGCAGACATACCGTGGGTGTACATTGTCCCAAGGTGTCCTTAGGCCTGCCTCATATCTGTTCCCAGGACAGACTTACAAATGAGGTGAGCCTTGTATTCAGTCTGAAAACACTTGGGGGGTGTCTTGATTTGGAATAGGGCTGCCAAGTCAGCCCGGGGGGTGGGGAATCCCCCATTACAGGGGTTCCCGATCTGCCGGCCAGCATTCGGCCGGCAGGGGGAACCCCACCCCCGTAATGACATCACCCGGAAGTGACATCATTACATTGGGGACGTTGCCGGGACGATGCTCTAGCAATCGCCCCCAAACTCTATGGTACCATAGAGTTTTGGGGCGATTGCCAGAGCGTAGCCCTGGCAACGCCCCCCCGCCGGTGAGTAAAAAGGACTTGGCAACCCTAGTTTGGAAGATCATTCTGCTCTACCCCTAAACAAGCTATGGGTTGGGTATAGGGAAAGACGGTGTCACATTTTCGAGACATCAAAGCATCCCCCCCCCCCATTTTACTGCACAGCACTTTAATCAACCATCCTTCTGACAGATGATTTTATTTCAGACAAATTAACTAAACAGACTGTCTCAGCATCTGCTCTGCGTTCTAGAGGAACACAAAGAAGAGCCTTAGTTTGTTTTTGCAGTTTCAAAGGCAGAGAATGCCCTTTCCTGTGAAAGTGGCAAACTTTTTAACAACCAGCTCTCTTCAAAAATGCATGACTCTTTTCAGTCTTTCTGTTTCCTTGTCCCATAATTGATAATTATTTAAACATCTGGTTCTGTCCAGAGCCCAGTGCAAACTTAGCTGTTGTGTACTAGTGCACAGGAGGGAAAAAGAGAGGCATGAAAGCAAAACAGCAAGCGGAAGGCAAAGATTTTGTGTGTGTGTGTGTGCACCTGAAAGTCATGTTGTCCTCTGGTGACTGGCCCCTACTGGGGGCTTGGAGGACATTCAGAGAAGTGACTGAAAGCCTGCCTCTGTCCTCCTGACTTGGTATATCCAAGGAAGTCTCCCATCCAAGTACTAACCACAGTCAACCTTGCTTAGCTTCTGAGATTTGACAAGGGAAGGCAAAGATTTTGAAAGAGGAATATGGCAAACTGAGGCTAAGCTGAGGCTGAATACCAAGTCCTAGGGTGGTTTTGCATTGGCTTTTCCCTCCATTGTTTTAGCAAACCCATGTTGGAACAGAAATTCCCCTCTACTTTGCATGCCACTTTCACTTTCTTTGGTGATCGGATTTTATGGTACCCTCTGCATTGCACACCACTTTCACTTTCCTTGGTGATCAGATTTTATGGTACCCTCTGCATTGCATGCCACTTTCACTTTCCTTGGTGATCAGATTTTATGGTACCCTCTGCATTGCACACCACTTTCACTTTCCTTGGTGATCAGATTTTATGGTACCCTCTGCATTGCATGCCACTTTCACTTTCTTTGATCATTGGGTTTTTATGGTACCTTTTGCATAGATTTATGGCCACTTTATGGCTGTTCCGGGGTGACTTTGCAGTCAGTACAGCATTGGCCTGGGGTATCTCAATGTGGTTTTGAGCTGTACCTTTTCCTCAGTGTTGAGAAAATGTGGAGCAGATGCCAGATGTAGAACCAGCCCTAGTTTTGCACTTTTAATCAGTTTCCTGGCTAAAATTTCAAGAATTCACAGACAGAATAGTTACCAGCAGCTCCACTCAAAATAGGACACATTATTCAGTAATGCTTTTCTTTCTGCCCTAAATGCATTTGAATATGTTTTCGCTTATCATAAAAGCAAACTTTCTATATACAAGTAGCATATAGAATAACAGAGAATTTCAGCATCGGTAAACGCAAAAGTTCAACGCCAAAGCCACATCCACACAGATGATGATGATAACTTTTATTACTAGAAAACACCTCACTGTCATTTGAAACATTCAAAAATAGTTTTAAATCTGGTCTATACCTACACGGTGGTTTAAAGAGAAAAGGGCCCCTCATGCTTTAACTACCCAGTTTCAAAAAAAATATTATCCTACCAGGCGACAGCCCCAAGGCTGTGAGTATGGAGGGCCTCCTTTGCCTCCATGGATGGATTGAGACTGTTGGGCATGGCCACATACAGGGTTTTTCTGGAAGTGGAGCCAATGCATTGGATTTCCTGGCCCCAGGACTCTGTATTCAATCTTCACTGATTGCTCAGAAAGCAAAGGACCATTTTCGTGCAGCTTCTTGTGACCTGTTGCTTAGCTTTCCTGGTGATTTCAGAGGCCTTGGTCGATCTTGGTGAGGACGTGGTTTGGCACTTGGGTCTTCCCCCCCTCCATTTTAGATTTTATTAACTTTCTTCTGGGTCAGTCACAAGTTCTTTCAGAGCTGTTCTCTCAAGGACAGTTCTCAAGAGAGCTCTTTTAGCCCCACCTACCTCACAGGGTGCCTGTTGTGAGGAAGGGGAGGGAAAGGAGATAGTAAGCCACTCTGAGACTCCTTTGGGTAGTGAAGGGTGGGGTATACATCCAATCTCCTCCTCCTCCTCTTCTTCTTCATAATCATCATCAACAACTTTTCTCCTTTTTACACATAGGGTTGCCAAGTCTGGGTTGGAAAATACCTGGAGACTTTGGGGGTGGAGCCAGGAGAGGGTGGGGTTTGGGGGAGGGGAGGGGCCTCAGCATGGTACAATGCCATAGAATCCACCCTTCAAAGCAGCCATTTTCTCCAGGGGAGCTGATCTCTGTCAGCTGGAGATCAGTTGTAAAAGCGGGGGAGATCCCCAGGCCCCACCTGGAGGCTGGCAGCCCTATTTACACAGTTTAAGTTTAAGCTACTGGGTTGTTGAGCATTAGACCTTTAGTGGGGGTAGGGGTGCGAGTGGAAGGTGGGCCTTTGGGCATTGGCCTTACACACATAGGTCCTTTGGGGCAGGATCAACCATTTTAAGGTTCCAGCTACCATTTTGGGTGGTTGGGATTGAAGCCTGTTTGGGGTGATGGCGGTGGGAAGAGGGAAGGAAGCTTCCAAAGGCCAAACTGACCTGGAGAAAAAATGCTTCCTGACCCCAAAGTGGCAGTCAGCATTTCCCTGGGCATGTAAAAGAAGAGCCACAAAAACTAAGCACTGATGCAACTCTTCCGGCCCTTCCTCTCATGATCTGCCTAAATTCACAGAATTAGCATTGCTGTCAGATGGCCATCTACCCTCTGTTTAAAAACCTCCAAAGAAGGAGAGCCCACCATCTCCCGAGGAAGCCTGTTCCACTGAGGATCCACTCTACCTGTCAGGAATTTTTTTTACTAATGTTTAGTTGAAAACTCTTTTGATTTAATTTCAATCCATCAGTTCTGGTTTGACCTTCTGGGGCAACAGTAAACAACTCTGCACCATCCTCTATATGACAGCCCTTCAAGTACTTGAAGAGGGTTATCATATCACCTCTCAGTCACCTCCTCTCCAGGCTAAACATACCCAGCTCCTTCACCTTTCCGCAAAGGACTTGGTCTCCAGACCCCTCACCATCTTTGTTGCCCTCCTCTGGACATGTTCCAGCTTGTTTATATACTTATTAAATTGTAGTGCCCCAGGCTGAACACAAGACTCCAGTTGAGGTCTAATCAGAGCAAAGTAAATTGATACCATCACTTCACGTGATCGGGACATCATACAACTGTTGACACAGCCCAAAATGGCATTTGCCTTTTTAGCTACCACATCACACTGTTGACTTGTGTTCAATGTATGGTCTACTACTTTTTGCACATACTACTGCCAAGACAAGTCTCCCCCAACCTATAATTATGCATTTGATTTTTTCTACCTAAGTGCAGAACTTTACATTTCTCTTAACTGAAATTCATTTTATTTGTTTTAGCCCAGTTTTGCAGCCTGTCAAGATCATCTTGTATACTGACTCTGTCTTCTACCATATTTACTACCCCTCCCAATTTAGTATCATCTGCAAATTTAATAAGAATTCCCTCTATTGAATATTCCTTCATCCAGATCATTTATAAAGCTGTTGAACAGAGCAGGTCCCAGGACAGATCCTTGAGGCACTCCATTTGTCACTTTTCTCCAAGAGGATAAGGAACCATTCACAAGCACTCTTTGGGTGTGATTTATCAACCAGTTAAAGAGCCACCTAACAGTAATAGGATCCATACCACATTTTACCAACTTGTCAAGAGGAATATTATGGGACCTTATCAAAAGCCTTACTTTTGAGAGTACTTACTTTTGAGAGCCAGTTTGGTGTAGTGGTTAAGTGCGCAGACTCTAATCTGGGAGAACCGGGTTTGATTCCCCACTCCTCCACTTGCACCTGGCTGGATGACCTTGGGCAAGCCATAGCTCTGTACCAGCTGTTCTCTCAAGGACAGCTTCGGAAAAAAGCTCTCTCAGCCCCACCTACCTCACAGGGTGTCTGTTGTGGGGAGGGGAAGGGAAAAGAGTTTGTAAGCCGCTCTGAGACTCCAAGCGAGTGAAGGCCGGGGTATAAATCCAATCTCCTCCTCCTCCTCCTCTTCTTCTTCTTCTTCTTCAAATCAAGATAAACTATGTCAACAGCATTCCCAATCCAGCAAGGTAGTAACTTTCTCAAAAAAAGAGATAAGGTTAGTCTGACATAACTTGTTCTTGAGAAACCCATGCTGGTTCTTAGTAATCAGAGCTGTCCTTTCTAAGTGCTCAAGGACTGATTATTTATTTTACAACTTTTCCAGGTATAGACCTCAAGCTGACAGGTTAGTAGTTACCCAGATCCTCCTTTCCCCACTTCTTGAAGATGGGGTCAACGTTCGCTTGCCTCCAATCTTCTGACACCTCACCTGTTCTCCAAAAATTCTCAAAAATAATGGACAGAGGCTCAGAAATTACATCTGTGAGTTCTTTTAGTACCCTTGGGTGCAGTTCATCTGGCCCCGAGGACTTAGTTTCATTTTTTTTGTGTACTACTCCTATGCCGATCCTAGGCTGCAACTCCCTTCCCTCATCATGTGTTCTGTTTTGCCATGTTGAGCACCATTTCCCTCACAAGAGAAGACTGAAGAAAAGTTACAATTTCACTTTCCTGTCCCTGTAGTTGGCCTACCATGTCTTTGCTCTTTTTCTTACTTTTTTTTAAAAATAAAATATTTTATTAATTTTAACAAAAACATACATATAATAGTTTTTTCCCCAGAATATAACATGTTATGTGGTTTTATTACCACAACAATAAACACAGCTAGTACTATATTCTATCAGTTTTTCATTTTACAGCTTATTGCCTAACAATTATATGCCATAACAGCTAAATAGCTGCTAAACAGCTAAACAAAGAAGGAATCAAACTCCTAGCCTCAAAGCCACTTGTGTAATTGAGACCAATCAGAAGAAATGAATTTTTTTTTGAGACAAGTATTCCAATACCGGATACCATTTTCCTATAAATCTAGATTGAGTTGAGTGTTGAGACATATAATTTAATTTGTTTGTGACAGCATCCATAATGTAATGATTCCATAATTTCTGAAACCATGCCTCCATCTTTGGTGACTTAGTATCTTTCCAGTAAGATGCAATGGCTGTCTTAGCAGCATCTAACATGACTTCTATTGTGTCTTTGTATGGCCTCGAGGCCAAGTCCTGTGACCAAGCGTTTAAAAATAAAATTTCTGGTGTATATGGGACTTGGAGTGAGGTGACTTTCTGGATTGTATCTAATACTATCATACAAAACTTCTTAATTTTTTCATATTTCCACCAACAGTGGGCAAAATTACCTACTTGTTCGCATCCTTTCCAGCAATATGGAGGTTTGTCAGTCAAAATATGAGACAGTTGAAGTGGGGTGACATACCATCTAGTCATTAATTTTAGGTTTTGAAACATAAGAAAAGAACCCCTTTTTGTTGTCTTTAGCGTCTCTTGCTAGCCTAAGCTCATATTGAACTTCAGCTTTCCTTACTCTCTCTCTGCAAGCACTGGTTATTTGTTTATATTTATCCTTGTTTATGAGGCCCTCCTTCTATTTTGTATATGAGGCTTTTTTATTTCTCAAGTCTTTAGAAAGCTGTTTATGGAGCCATTTTGGCTTCTTTAGGATCCTCCCATTTCCCCTTCTCATAAGAATCGTTTGTGATTTTTGCCTTCAAAATTTCGCTTTTGAGAAACTCCCACCCCTCTTGAACTCCCTTCTCCTTAAGTATTTCTGACCATGGGATTCTACCCAGCAAAAGTCTGTCAAAATTTGCTTTCCTGAAGTCCAATGTATTTGTCTAACCATGTACAACTTTTCCCTTTCCCAAGACTGTAAATTCCAAAGTCACTACTACCCAGGGTGTCTGCTACTTTCACCTCATCAACCAGTTCTTCCCTGTTGATGAGAATTAAGTCCAAGATCCCCTTTTTCCCTCTCCACTTTCTGGAAAATGAAGTTGTCAGCAAGACAAGTCAGGAATTTATTTGACCTTTCCTTTTTAGCGGAGTTGGACTTCCAACAGATATCTGGGTAACTGAAGTCTCCCATGACCACTGGGTCCCATCTCTTTGAGAACTTTCTAATCCGTTCTAGGAATGTCTCATCCAAGTCCTCTGCCAGGCTTGGTGGTCTACAGCAGACCCCCACCATAACATCACTACTTCTTACTCCTTTTATTTTTTACCCAGAGACTCTCAATTGGACTTCCATGCTCAGATTCACATATTTCCTCACAAGAATATACCTCATTTACATATAATGCCACACTTCTACCCTTCCTTATTCGTCTGCCCCTTTTAAATAAGTTGTACCCCTCAATCCTAATATTCCAGTTGTGAGCGTCATCCCACAAAGTTTCAGTACTGCCCATTAGGTCATAGTCACTGTCCTGTATTAGGAAGGTGAAGTTCCTCCTGCTTGTTTCCCATACTCTGTGCATTAGTGTAGAGACACTGGAATCCATGTTTTATGCGCCCTGAGGTTTTCATTTCTGTACTTAACTGTGAGTTAATGTTACCTAGCATATGAGCCACTCCCTGCAAAAATTTAGTGTTCTTGTCTCCAGTTATTAGCATCATACCAGGCTTTGAATTTGTAATCATTTATTTATAGTACTTAGAAATTAGAAGAAATTATTAGAATTTTTATCTCGCTCCCACATGATTTAGCTTAAAGCCATCCTTATTAGGTTTGCAAGGGTCTTACCAAACACATATTTCCCCACCTTGTGAGCTCCAAACAATCTCCCGATAGAAGAACCTCATCTCAAAAGGGTAAGCCATGATCCAAAAATTCAAACCTTTCCTGATGACACCATCTATGTAGCCAGTCATCTATTTGCAGTCTTCTTCCCCTTCCTAAGCCACGCCTTCAACAGGAAAAACTGACAAAAACTGAACCTGTGCTCCCAATTCCTTCACTTTTTTACCCAGAGCCACATAGTCTCTTTTAATATGTTCTGGACTGTGCTGGGCAGCATCATTTGTTCCCACACGCATGAGCAAGAATGGATAATAATCCTTGGGCTTGAGGAGTCTTCCTACCCTTTCAGTCACATCCTGGATGCGTGCACCCGATAGACAGCATACCTCTCAAGATGACAAGTCTGGCTGGCACACTTTAGCCTCTACCCCTCGCAGTAGGGAATCCCCAGTTACCAACACACACCTTCTCCTAATTTGGGGAGCGGAAACTTGAGTCCTCTCATCCACCGGGGCCTGAGAAATTTATCCCTACTACAGTTGTCTGTCTCCTTATTCCCGACTATGGGGGCAAAAAACAACAATAGAATTCAAGCTGTAAATGCCCAGATTTACATCAGACTCTGAAGATGCTTCTGCCCTATATGTAGGGTTGTTGGCTCTGGGCTGGGAAATATTTGGAGATTTTGAGGGTGGAGCCTGAGGAGGGAGGGGCTTGGGGGTGAGAGAGACCTCAGAAGGGTATAATGTCATAGATTCTTCCAAAGCAGCCATTTATTTTTTTGCCGGGGGAACTGATCTCTGTAGTCTGCCGATCAATTCGAATAGCAGGAGATCTCCAGGTGCCACCAGGAGGTTGGCAAGCCTACTTGTGTGCAATTTTTGTTTAAACTGGGCATTAGGAATAATGGTCAGAAAAAGAACCAGGTTCTTGGTTCTCCCTCTCTCTCAAATTTAAACAGATTAGAATTGGGCACAGAGACACTCATGGAAACATTAATCAATCAATATCTTACAAGGCAAAGAAAGATGGCCAGAGGCACAGCTTTCTGAACTGCCTATTAGACTGGGGCAAGGCAACCGTGTGGCACACCTGGCTGGATAACTGCACTTCTGCTGGGAGGGAAAGGCTGATTACCATTTAAATTGAGCGTACCAGAAAAGGAAGGCAGGTAGGCAAGAGCCACAAAGCACTTCCTGAAATGGCCTGATTAGGGCCGAAGTGTGACAGGCCTCCTCATCATGTCTGGCAGGCCGGATCACAAGAAGGAAATGTGTAAGTGGTTCTGTGCCGCCTCCCCCCCCCCCCCCAAGAGTTCGGAGCCTTTTTTGAAATGACAAAATCTTATGTTGAAAAAGCCAATATAAGTCAGGTTCATCACTCAGAAAATAATAAAAAAAGAAGGGTGGCTAGCACAGGCAAGTATTCGGAGGGAAACTGAGGGAAGGAAAATGTATAATGTAAGGAAGAAATGATGATATGAAAGGGGGCGAGGGAAGGCAAGAACAGGAGGGAAGGAGGGAAGGATGCCAGCCTCCAGGTGGGACCTGGGGATCCCCAAAATTTACAGCTCATCTACAGAATACAGAGATTGGTTCCCCTGGAGAAAATGGATGCTTTGGAGGTTGGGCTATATGGGATTACATCCCACTGAGGTCCCTGTCCTCCCCAGGCTTCATCCCCAAATCAATAACAAAACAATAACAATAACAATACCTTTATTGGCATAAAAACGATACAATGCACCCGGCGATATACCACAAAATAGCCAGGTAAAGCAAGATTTCCAGTCCAACCTAATACAAGGCTCTCCTCCTAGAGACCTCATATAAAAAACTTGCTACAGTCTCAAGAATCTCAGCTCTCTGAGATGACAAGGTATCAATAATGAACTCCTCGGATTGATCCCGGAGGGGGGGCAATCACTGCTTCAATATAAGCGAGACGAATATCGTTATGAGAAGTACAGTGTAAAAGCACATGACTAATAGATTCGATTTTCCCCATCCCACATGGGCAAAATCTCTCTCTGTAGGGGATTTTTTTTAATCTTCCCAAAAGTACAGCTGAGGGCAAGACGTCAAACCGAGCTAGCATAAAAGCCCTACGGAGGTGGAGCTGAAACAAAGTAGTCAGGTAATCTGTAGAGATGTGACTAAAGGAAAGTCCCAAACTCAAAGGGGAACAATGTCTATGCGCAAGCCTTCTCAGCTCTTGCCCCTCTATCTCCAGGAGTCTTTGTTTAAGTAAATAGAAAGCTTTCTGCTCAGGCAAGGGTAACAGATCATCAAACTTGCAGCCCATTGCAGAGATTTTTTTCTCTATGTTGATCAGCCAAATTGCTAGATGAGATTCTGTTAACATTAGGGTCACAAGACTATTTGGGCTACTTCTAAAATGAAGGCGCAGCCAATATTTGAAGGTTATAATCCATGCCATCGTGGATAGCCTTCTTTGTGAAGTCTCGAGGCACATAACTGCATATGGGACACATGCTGGTAAGCCCAATATTTTCTTCAAGAACTTAGACTGAACATGTTCAACAGCTTCATTACAGGCTGCAACCCATATTGGGATGCCATATAACAATTTGGATCTAGAGTTGACTTGCCCTGACAAAACCCAATCTGCTCCCTTCCAAGAACTTGCTGCTCCTCTATCCAGGCCTTAAGCTTGATAGCCAAATGTTTCGCTTAAAGCTTCCCAATGATAGACAAAAGGCTTATCGGTCTATAATTACTTGGGAGTTGAGAGTCGCCCTTTTTAAAAATCGGGATTATTATTATCCCCAAATCTCTAGGATTTTCCCAACCTGGACCTGGCAACCCTGTGTAAAACTCTGTCTTTAGTTTGCTATGATGGATGGGGAGAGGGAAATTCCTGTGTGTGTGTGAGTGCTGGAGTGTGTGAACTGCTAGGCTGTAGATGCTGTAACTTTACTTAAGATACCTCCCTTCTGCCAGGGATGACCTTGAAGCCAAAGCTGTGTCTGTCTCACTAGTTTAGGTAAAGGATCCATGTATTCCGGGGTGTGTGTGTGTTGGAGACACAGAAGTGTGAAAGTCAGGTGGAATGGATGTGCAGGGCCATTGGTGCATTTGAGGGGGGCCTTATTTGAACTGTCTATATCTTTGGATTTTCCCACCAGACCCTCAGTTCTGCCACAGTACAGTTCTGGCCCTGAACATGATTATTTCTCAGTAAACAAATGACTGATGAAAGGGTTGTTGAGAGTAACTTTGTCCAGGAGTCTGACACCCTGCCCCCTATCCCCTGCCAGTGGCCATGGGGAACCTGAGAACCCTAGTAAGGGTAGGGTTGCCAGCTCCATCTTGGGAAATTCCTGGATATTTGGGGGGTGGAGCTTAGAGAAGGCAGTGTTTGGATAGATGAAGACAGCTCAGCAGGAATATGATCCAATAAAGTCTGTCCTCCGAAGCTGGCATTTCCTCTGGGGGAACTGATCTCTGCAGTCTGGAGGTGACCACGATTCTTCAAAGATAGTATCTCGTCTTCCTGGCAATAACATAGTTAATTTGTCCATTTCAGCTGTTTCCAATAACTTGTGAATCAAGTCTTCCCTTGATGGGATATCTTCTTTTTTCCATACGCCAGCATATAAAATGCTAGCTACAGTTACAACATGTGTAATCATATAACAATCTGACTCATTATACTGTTCTGGTATTACTTTTAACAAAAAAAATCTCAGGATGAAAAGATAACTTAGATCCTATTATTTGTTATAATAGTCTATGGTCCCGGTCACACGAGCAAGATAACGGGGGGTTGGGGGAGTGAGGCTATTTGCTCTGGAGTAATTTGACCCACAGCTGCGTGATCACACAGTTCTGTGAAGCTGTGGGCACAGTCTGCCACTGCATGATCAGATACAATTGCAGGTGAGTCGGGGTGGGGGATGTTTGCCTTTTTCCCAGATGTGTTTAAACAGGGGATCGATGAATCGCATCTCCACCCTGAGGGCTTCCTATGGCAGTATGCGATGATGTGCATACTGGTGGTGGTGGGGGGAATGGCATGACGTCCGGATAGCCTGATCAGACAATCCACGATGCCATGAGTGCATGCTGGAGTGATCACACAGGGAAAGTCCATCTGTGGCCCGTAGCAAACCTGTTTGATACTGGACTCTCCCTAGTATCTTTCAACTCCGCTTCTTCAGCGGAGAGAAATGGGTTGCCGATGGGTGTGGGACACTTGCCAGATGTTCTGGTGTGATCGCACCCTTAAAATCCACATGGCATTCATGCCTATCGCGCAGCTAATTCTGTGTGTGATCAGGGCCTATGTATTTCAACCCAGTACTTTTTGCTTTTATGACATGTCCACCAAACATGAAAAAAGGATCCAACTTTTTCCTTACATTTCCAACAAACATTTGACATTTTAAGTTAGTATTTACCATATACTCAGAGCCTACCTGCTGAAAATTTGGGATGAGATAAAAAGACGGTTTTATAGAAAAATACCAAAATGGGTAGCCCTCCTGGAGGCATTTACTAATCCGAATTTAATTACAATGAATTTAATGGGGAAATATGAAGAACTATTAGATAGTACGAACAATTTAAAGACACAAGAGTTGTTGCTGAAACAAGAGGCGAGATTGACTTGGTGGGAAAGAATTCAATTGAAATCCAGATATGCTAAAGATAAAAGTACTGGCTTTTATGAAAAACAGACAGAGTTAGATAAAGTATTGCTGAATACTGAAGAGAAACTTATAAAAACATTGTATATGGTATTATTAAATTTTAAAATGCAGGATAAAGTAGTTAAAAGTCCCAATGGTTACTTGGGCACAAAATTTACGTCATAGTATTAATTTAGATTAATGGACCAGAATTTGGAAAACTAATATAAAATACACAAAAGCGGTTTCCTTTAAAGAGAACCTCTATAAGATGTTTTATAGGTGGTATATCACACTAGATAGACTGTATCCCTTAACCCCCCTCCATCCCCTGCCACTGGCCAGGAGGTTTGTTTCCACACTCATTGTAGGTGGGCCAGGGAGGAGGCATTTGTGCTGTAGGCGGCTTTAAATTATCATAGCCTGTTTTCAAAGGAGTAACAAAGGCAGAACAATAAAATGGGGAAACTGTCATGACATGGCCACAAATCAGCATGCAACCAGCCTCCAGGATCTCAAACTTCATCTATAACCATGGAAGCCAAAGGGGAGTTTGATAGCATCGACTTTGGTGAAACTTCCCATCACATCCTTCTTGCCACAAGATAATTTCAAGTTTAATAGTTCAGCATAGATTTTAATAAAGGATAAGAACGCTATTTAAATAAGAATGTCATCTTATTAGCACAGGAGTCAGATGGCTTTCAGTTCTTCTTCTGATAAACCCCTTATCCCTTTGCAGATCTCTGCCAAGCTTGTGTGCTTCCGTAATGCCTCAAAGCCAAGAACACTGAATGCTAAGCATGTGTGGCATAAATATCATCCTTTTTTTAAAAAAAAAGAAGATTGTTTTCTCTTGAAAGATTGCCTTCATTCTTATGAGTCACACAGGATCAGGATCTCAGCACTTGGTTAACTTGCTTGTTGCCTTTTGCTAACAAGTGCAGTGTTACTCCAATCCATGTTTACTGGTTTCAGTGTAAATTACATATGTAAAAGAAGAAGAAGAATTTTTCTAACATCTCAAGAACATAAGAATGTAAGAAGAGCCCCGCTAGATCAGACCAGAGGTCCATCTAGACCAGAAGACTGTCTCACATAGCAGCCAACCAGTTTCTCTGGAGGTCCAGCAACAGGGCATAGAGGCTGAGGCCTTCATGAGAACATAAGAAGAACCTGCTAACCAGACCAGAAGCTCATCTAGTCCAGCATCTTGTCTCACACAGTGACCAACCAGTTCCTCTGGAGGTCCAGCAACAGGGCATGGAGACTGAGGCCTTCATAAGGCCATAAGACAAGCTCTGCTGGATCAGACCAGAGGTCCATCTAGTCTAGCATCTTGTCTCACATAGTAGCCAACCAGTTCCTCTGGAAGGCCAGCAACAGGCCATGGAGACTGAGGCCTCCCCCTGATGTGACCCCCTTATCTTAATCTGCCCTGTAGGCTGACCAGATATAAAGAAAGACACAAAGCCTGCAACTTTCATATTGGCATGTGTGTGTATGTGTTGGCCAGTGTGATTTGTTATGCTGCAGTTGTCAGAATTATCCTTTCCACAGAAAGACAAAAGAGCCCTATCTGTCCTTGTCTGGATTGTGTCACTAGAGTATGTCATACTTGGATGGATGCGGCGGGGACAGCAGAAGCAAAAATATGGCCTACATTTTATAAGACTGGGCAGTGTCATGATGGAAGGTGGCATAGTATAGCCCAATCTCATCAGATTTCAGGAGCTAAGCAGGGTCAGTACTTGGATGGGGGGAACACCAAGGAAGGCTTTGTTGAAGAAGGAAAGGGCAAGCCACCTCTGCTTCTCACTTGCCTTGAATGCCCCTTGCTGGGGGTTGCCGTAAGTTGCTTGTGAATTGGCTGCATTCTTACATGTGTCCATAGTGTCATGAGTATTTCTACGGTGTGCTGACTGCAAGGATTCCCCCTGTAATGGAAGAAAGTGATTTTGTAGCTCAGCTGTCCAATCATGCAGTAGTTTCAATCAGGGGTCCTTTCGAGCAGGAGCTCGGGGGAGCGCAGCTCTGGGAGTTGGTGCCAGCCCCAGCCCCCCCCCCCACGGGGGAATGGCTGCTTGTGTCATGGCTGCAGCAAAATGACCCCATCCCCTGGAAAGGTCCTTGTTCCTCCGACCAGCCTTCTGAAGGCTTCAGCCACCACTGAAGCTATCCTCCCAGAATAGCGGTATTTCTGAGGCTTGGATTAGTAGCTGTCCCCTCTCTGCCAGCTCTTTCTTTCTTTCTTTCTTTCTTCCTTTCTTCCTTTCTTCCTTCCTTCCTTCCTTCCTTCCAACATACTTTCAGTGATGTCAGGGGATGTGGCATATGCAAATAAGTTATGCTAATGAGTTATGCTAATGAGCTCCTGCGCCTCTTTTTCTATGAAATGACCCCTGGTTTCAATGATAATGCAGTTGATGAGGGCTAAAAGGCTAGGCATCCTGCTACCTTTGTATTCATTGGCCAGAATTCTGGAAGGCAGGAACAGGTTTACTTTTTGCCAATTTGGGGGCTGAGAGTACCTGGTGTCTGTCTTGCTATCCTTCAAGCAAATATGCTTTTGTTTACCTTTTTTATTTTTGTTAATGTTTCAAATTATTATTATGGACCCAAATGAAAACTCTTTTTAACCTATATACTTTTTTTAAAATACCCACCAGTGTTCTTTAAACTAGTCTTGCTCCTTAGTTTTTATGATGTGACAGTTTATGCTGCTTTGCACCCACTTTTTATGTACTACTTTACACAGAGAGTGATTGAAATGTGGAATTCACTACCAGAGGATGTAGTGATAGTTGCAGGAATAAACAGCTTTAAAAGGGGATCGGATAAATTCATGGAAGATAAGTATATCAATGACTCCTAGCCATGGTGACTAAGGGGAACCTCCACATTCAGAGGCACTAAACCTCTGAATCCCAGAGCTAGGAGGCAACATCAACTGGAGATAGATATACATTCAGCCTGAACCTTACAAGCTGGTAGCCATCTTCTCATATCTCCCTTATTGCTGAAAGTACCCCTGGACATGTCTGGGCTTTAAATACCTGCAAAGGGAGAGAGAAAAGCTGGGAGCCATCTTTCTACAATTCCCTCTCCTGTTGCAGCTGAGACAACCTGCCATTAAAAGTTTAGTTTGAAAGTGGAGTTTTCTTGAGAATAAAAAAACAAACAAAACAAAACTGTGCTCTGCACAAGGCTATGATTTCCAAAATAATGGGCAAGCAAATAAAATAAGGAGGGAGTATTGAAATGAATTTGTCTGCAGCAGGGAACACCAGGTGTAGAGTTTAGAAAGTGGACAGTTTGTTGAAATATGCAGCAGGTGGTCTGCCTACACAGATCAGATTAGCTGAAAATAGGAGGGTGTCCCTGGATGTCATAGAAATTCAATAGTAATCCACCCAAGGGATGGTTGATGTTCTCCATCTGTTGCAATCTTTGGATAGTATTTTATACTCAAATTACTGGGGACAGCCAGAGACCTCTTGGGTTTACTTTCTGCACCATCTCTAACATTCTTGCAAAGATTTTTTTTTAAAAAAAACTCTTATTTTAACAATTTTTTTTAACAGGCAGGGGGTGTTCTGAATTGCTCCCAGAGAATATTGAGACCAGAGTTGCCACCCAAATTTGTACTGCTTTGGTTGGAGTCTGAGCTTTAGCAACTGGCAATGGTCCCCTTCAAGGACCATTGGGAATGTTGTTTAGAAAGGCAACAGGTTTTTATCACAGCCCCTAAATTTCTCTCCATCTCCTTCCTCTTCAACATACCTGCTGCTGTGGACACCTGCACTGGAGGTAGTGGGCTGACCAAGAGGAGGGCAGATCCTCCCAGCAACCCTGATAGAGATGCTGTGAACAGATTTGGTAAACAGAGTTACATCCTCAGCAGCCAGGATCATTCACTGGCCCGTAGTTAACATGGGGCCCATGGGGCCCGGCCTCCTAGTGTTTCTTCTGGGGCCCCTCCCTCCCAGGCTGCCACCAAAGTGCCCCAATTTACCGCCTGCGCTGTGCTTTGATTTAATTAGCTCCCCCCTACAAGGCCCCCTGGGATGTCTCACCAATGATGCTGGGTGGCCAGTCGGACTCTGATGCTGGGTGGCCAGTCGGACTCCAGTCCGGGTAACCTGGACCTGGCGCTGCAAGCTGTGGCTGGTTGGCTCAGACAGAGTTGGCTGAAACTGAATCCGATGAAGACGGAGGTCCTATGTCTAGGTCGGAGTGGACCAGGGGCGGGGATCCCACTCCCAGCCTTCGATGGGGTACCGTTGGTGCCAGTGTCGGGGATTAGGAGTTTGGGAGTGCTCCTGGATCCTTCATTAACGATGGAGGCCCAGGTAGCAGCCACTGCGAGATCAGCTTTTTACCATCTACGGCTGGTTAAGCAGTTGGTCCCCTTCCTTGAATGCAACGAACTGGCTACAGTGATCCATGCTTTGGTCACCTCGAGATTGGACTACTGTAACGCCCTCTACATGGGGCTGTCCTTGTGCCAAATTCGGAAGCTGCAGCTGGTGCAGAATGCAGCGGCGTGGCTGGTGACAGGTCTCCTGGTTCGGGAGCACATCCAGTCCACCCTAAAAACACTGCACTGGCTGCCTATAGCATACCGAATAAGGTTCAAGGTGCTGGTACTCATATAAAGCCCTATATGGCCGAGGACCTATTTACTTGAAGGACTGCCTCTCACCATATATTCCCCAGAGAGCACTTCGATCTGGATCCCAAAACCGCCTGACTATCCCAGGGCCGAAGGAGGCCCGTCCGGCAGTCACTAGGGCCAGGGCATTCTCTGTGGTGGCCCCTTACTGGTGGAATGAGCTCCCAGATAACATCAAGGCCCTGCGGGATTTATTACAATTCCGCAGGGCCTGTAAGACGGAGCTCTTCCGCCAGGCTTTCAAATAGGGGCCCCCTACAGTATTTACACCTGGCCCTGGCCCGATCCCTGTCTGCCAGTGTCTGATCAGACACGAGGATACATCTTGATGCTGCCTTGATAGTTTGTACTGAAGATACGCCATCGATGTGTTAGGATATGTTTTTATGCCTGTTTAAATTTGTAACTGTTTTAAGGAATGTATTGTTGCCATAATGGCTGTTGTTAGCCACCCTGAGCCTGCCGTACGGCGAGGAGGGCGGGATATAAATCCCATAAATAAATAAATAAATAAATGTCCAGCTTGAGAAGCTTGCCTGGAGCATTGAGACTGTCCAGACGCTGAATGTGGTGGTTTCAGCTTCTTTTCCTTCTGTTTGGCAAGTCACTTTTGCATCTGCTTATTCCCAACTGTGACTGTGTGCACAGGAGACCATACAATGGTCTCTGAAATCATTTGGTAGTGGGAAGTGCTATCATCACAAACAACTTATGGCAGCCCCTCATGGGGGTCTCAAGGCAAGAAATGAACAGAGGTGGTGTGCTGTTGCCTCCCTCTGCCTAGCAAGCTTGGACTTCCTTGGTGGTCTCCCACCCAGGTGTTAACGAGGGCTGACCCTTTGGAGATCTGAGGAGTAATGAAAACTGGTGAGTCAGCCACAGAGAAAGGAGAACTCTTCCACCTCCCCACTGCTGTTATTTCAATGAAATCCTTACAGATGGTTCACCTGAATAGGATCTTCTCAATCTGCCTCAAATTTAAGTTAGGGTGAAGTTTGCTCAGTTGCTGTGGTTTGGATGGGGAGTGGGGGTGGAAGCATGCTTTTCTCAGCTGCATTGGAATTAAATAAGCTTGTCCCAATAAAGCTTTCCCCAGGACACAGGGATAAGTGACTTGAAGGCACAGAATATCTGTGCATAAAGAGAACCTCTTGAAATTCGTGCAGGTATTTCCTGAGCCGAAACCCTCTAGCTCTGCCTTGAATATAATATGGGATAAGATTCAGCAGCAACTCTGGCAAACAGCCTCTGATAATCCCAGAGCCTCTCTTTGTCCCTTGCAACTTCCTCCAGCCTTGGGTGACCCATATAAATGAATAAATGATTGCAATACATTAACTGACAGTACAGACATGCCCTGTCTGTTAAATGCTTGCAAACGGGAGTCTATCGGTACATTTCTTGTCAAAATACCATTGTAATCTTATGAACTGTTTTACTGTTAGGATCTCCAGAACATGTAAGGATAGACAGGCCTCATTTCCTGCCAGAGCTCACAAGAGTGACGCTCCGGCAGTTAGGAGTCCAGGGGGCAGGCACACACAGCAAGCCCCACCCCCTAGTTCCAGCAGCCCTCAGTCAGGCCAGGACTTGGAGCGGGAACCAGCACATGCTGCCCTTGCTTGTGCCAGCACCAGCCAGAAGGCAAGATAAGTTGGTGGGGGTGCGGGGGTGGTTAGGGGCTTGTTTGGGGGGCATGAGCCGTGAGGGCTTGTTTGGGGAGTGGGCCATGGGGGCTTGTTTGTGGGGGTGGCCTGCCCAGAATGGCGGAGGCTTGTTTGGGGGGGGCAGGCTGCGGGCGCTTAGGGTGCTGGCGGCCTGCCTGGCTGGGGGGGCTTGTTTGGGGGGGCGGGCAGGCTGCAGGCGCTCAGGGGTTTTAGCAGGGGGTGAATGGGGGCACCTGTTTCTCAGGTGGGCGGGGGGATAGGAGAGCACCTCTTTGGGACAGCATGCCAGCCACCTGTGCCCTTGTAGCCTGTCTTTCCTTTTCTTTTCCTTTTGTCTCTCTTCCCCCAGCAACCCCCATCTGCTGTGATTTTATCCCTGCCATCTCAGCCTTCCCTCCCTCAAAGATAAAAATATTCTTTCACACCCTCCCATTCCTATTTTTCTCTATTCTTCCACCCCTTCTCTTTCCTTCCTTCCACCCCCTTCCTTCCTTATGTTGTTCTTAATTCCTACATTTTATTTTTATAAAACCCTGGGCTAAGTCAGTGTATGTGATTGGCCAAAGGTCACCCAGCAAGCTTCTGTTGTAGAATCAGACCTGGGTCTCCCAGAACCTAAGCCAGTGCTCTAACCACTACACCACACTGGCTACACACAGGTGGTTCTAAATTCACACTGGCTAAGTTTATGCAAGGCACTTAAACTGATGCATTCATACTAGTTGCCCATTGGGGGGATGTACTAAAAGGAAGGACAAGATTGCCCATTGGAAACAATGGGAGAGACTTGAAGGCCCATTGGAAATAATGAGAGCCAGGAATTCCAACTGACTTGCATGGGCTCCATTGAAATACATTGCAGCTCAAGAAGAGTTTCAAAGAAAATGCGGAATGGAATTTCCATTAAGGTCTCTGGTCCCAAATGCACTGCTCTGGGACTGGAATGACAGACCCCAGAATGGAATGACAGCCCCTGGAGGTACCAGGTGTGCCCTGGGTCTGGAATGACAAGCTCCAGAGTGGAATGACAGCCCCTGGGAGTAGCAGTAGTGTTCTGGGACTGGAATGACAGGCCCTATAGTGGAATGAAAGCCCCTGTGGGTAGCATGTCATTCCAGGCCCAGAAAACTCCTGCTAACCCCAGGGGCTGCCATTCCACAGTGGGGCCTGTCATTCCAGTCCCAAAACACTCCTGCTACCCCCAGGGGCTGTCATTCCAGTCCCATTATTTCCAATGGGCCTTCAAATCTCTCCCATTGTTTCCAATGGGCAATCTTGTCCTTCCTTTTAGTACATTCTCCTATTTTTTTTTGTTTCCAATGGGCAATCTTGTCCTTTCTTTTAGTACATCCTCCTATTGGGTATCTGAAATGGGGGCAGACATAGGATATGCTTTTTTTCAAGAATGTTGAGGCAATTTTCCTCCATTATAGATATTTCCTCCATACTATATAATACCTTTTACCAGTTTTTATTGTTATGGCAGATACATTTATATGTTTGTAAACTCTATGGCATTCTACCCCACTGAGGTTCCTGTCTTTCTCAGGCTTCACCACCAAATCTCCAAGAGTTTCCCAACCTGGATCTGGCAACACTACCCTCCTATGCCCTGCTGGGGGGCGGTGGGAACCTGACAACCCTAGGGTATAGTCTGCAGGGGACAGGGTTTGGGGACCTTCATGAAGAATAATTCTTTTTTTTTAATCAAGTATTTTATTTGGGTTTTTTTCAAAAATACATAGATATTTTTAACATCATACATCGTTTGGTAACAGTACAACTATAGTTTGAAAGGTTGTGTAGTACAATAATACACTCTAAACCAATCAGTATGTTATGATGGTGGTATCTAGAGCTCTGAAGCTATAGCTATTAGGCTAGTGAAGTTGTTAGTCTTTTTAAGAATGGGATGTTTGCTAGTTTTTGTCTGCCTTGAGTTTTTTAGGGTTGTGTAATTTAGCTATGTAGTATGGCTTGATACGTGGTGTTTCATGGTTGGATTTTGATGCTGAGATGAATTCCATGAACAGTGACCATTTCCATGCAAAGGTGGAAGGTTTGGGATACCGTTCTGATTGTTTAAGGCAATCCATGATCTTCTCCATTATTAAATGGTCCCAGACTTTGTTGAGCCAGCTCGTGATGGTAGGAGCTTTGTCTGCTTTCCATCTAGCTGCTATTGATGTTTTGGCAGCTACTAATAAGCTAGTAATGAGGTCACGATGATTTGAAGGTGTCATTTGTCTTCCAGATGTCAAGAAATATTAGAGCAGGGTCCAGAGGAATATCGTTTCCTGTGATTAGTTTTATTTGAGATAGTACTTCCTGCCAGAACTTCTGTATATAGGTACATTTCCACCAGCAATGAGCAAAGGATCCGATTTCACCACATTTTTTCCAGCATAGTGGCGAACGTGTTGAAGTTACTTTGGATAAGCGTTCAGGCGTAAGGTACCAGCGGGAGATGATCCGGTGTGTTTGCAGCTTTGTTGATATTGCTGGGGTTGTTATTAGCTTTGATGTCCAGATTTCTGACCATTGTTGAGGTGATATATCTATTTCACAGTCTTTCTGCCATTGGTGTTGATGTTTTAACGGTTTTACACCTTGATGACGGATTAATGTGTTGTATGTGGTTGTGATTAGTCCTTTTGATTTATGGTTCTTTGGACTGATGAGCTTTTCGAAGGGGGAGGTTTGTTCTTTAAGTATGTGCTATATTTTTAGGTGATTGATCATGTGATTTAGTTGTAGGTAGAAGAACCATGGTATGGGTTTTTTCAGTTTTTGTTCTAGTGCAGATTTGGTCATTAGGCCTACTTTTGCTAGGATATCTAACAAGCAGGTCATGTTAGCGAGCCTCCAGATTTTTGCTATTTTTACATCATTTCCTGGTGGAAACCAGGATTGATTGATGCTGGTATATCTAGATATTTTGGACATGAGTTGTGATCTGTAAGAGTCCCAATTTTTTAAAATGGTGATCATGAAGATATTCTTATTGTGGTCTTGTTGTGGGTGAACGTGTGATGAGTTCCATATTATTTCCTGGTTTGAGCACAGGGAATATAGGGATGCTAGGGGTTTGACCCAGTCCAGTTCATCTCCGTGCCTTAATATTTTGATGATGGGTACCAGCAGTGCTGATTTATTGTAAAGTGTTAGATCAGGGTAGTTTAAGCCTCCCTGTGAAGTTCTGCGTCTTAATGTTGTAAAGCTTGACCTCAGACATTTATTTTGCCACAGAAAGGAGTTTAGGATTGTCTGCCATTGTTTGAGTGTGTCTTTTGACAAAGTAATTGCGATTGTGCAAAACAAAAATCATATCTTCGGGAGAATAAAAGATCTGATGAGGTGGAGTCTATCTAGATATGTGAGGTTGAGTTTCTCCCACTTCTGCAGGCATGAAGAATAATTCTATGGACCCTATACCACCAAACAGGTGATATCAGGGGGTGTGGCGTATGCACATAAGTTATGCTAATGAGTTATGCTAATGAGCTCCTGTGCCTCTTTTTCTACGGAATGACCCCTGAGGATAGATATCTCAGTTTGTTGCCAAGTCCCACTGAAAGCAACAGAGCTTGGTAGCAATTAATGGCCCTATCACTTTCAGTGGGTCTTTGTTGCAGTTAATGTTATCAGGCGTGGGCCCAAAGCACTCAGTTGCCATGCATCCCTAAGGGCTAAAGTGTCGCAGGTATTAATTATTGCACTGTGTTTGAATTTCTCAAGTCCTCGCGCCCATAACATTTTCTTGCAAAAGCCGTGGGTGATCATAACATGGCCTATTTGTCTTTGCAGCAGAATAAAACACAGAGAAGGCATTTTTCCCTTCTCCTTTTCTTTACCTTTGAAATATTCTAAAGGTGGCCTCTCTTTTGTCCTGGCCCCAAATGTCAACCCCGCAGCAGCTTTTCACGGCAATGATTGATTTCGTTGGCTTTTTAAGTTGGCAATATGAAACTGGATTTTTCAGCTGCCCCAGTCCTTCATTTCCCATATCTGGAAATCTCTTCTCAGAGTTAACTGAGTAATTCTCAGTAATGCTTGAATCCCAGCTCCAACTCATTTTCGATTGTCAAATGAAATATGGATTCAATTTTTTCATATTTACCCATGTTCTTTAAAAATATCCGCGCTCACACACGCACATGAGAAATGTTGCCAATGTTAAAGAAACCTATTTGGTTTTGTTTCAGAATGCCTCCGACTTTTGCTCAAATTCATTTCCAATTTTACTTTGCATGCTATTTGGTGACAGCTTAGACCTGTTATGGGAGTCCTCAAGACTGGATGTATGGCCAGTGGGTAGCCCTGAGAAGACAACTTTTATTGTCCCCTGAAGAAGCCCATTAACTTCAATGGACTTAGAAAGGCATACACCTGCTTAGAACTGTAGAGTGTATTTGCTGAAAAGCTTACTCATATTCATTAAGAACATAAGAACAAAAGAACATGCCTTTGATATTTATTTTTTAAAAATATTTTATTTGAGCAAATTAAGTGTGGAATTTACCTCCTGATGAAATTAAATGCTTGCTCCTGAAGCTGCCCTAGCCAGATTTACATGGCATGCTCTTTCACACAAAATAAGATATTGATTTGATTTAGCAAAAGTCTGAAAAAGGGCACCGTGCGGGAATGGCAGAGAAAGAGATGAAATTAATAATGTAAGTTAATCCAACCATGATGCATGGATATTTACAGCAGGACAAAACCCAGCCTAGCACCACCATTCCTGCCTATGAAAGGATATAAAACTCTGAAATTAAACAACGCCTTTCAGTAAAAACTGGAAGGTAAGTTACTTTGCCAGCCATCAGAATTGACTGGCCAAGTAGATCCCCTTCATTGAAAAAGAGACCAGATGCAGGAGAGAGATTTAAATTTAGTCTCGGTTGATTGCGGAAGAAATACAGGAGGATTATCTTTGAAATTTTGTTTTGCTTGATTGAATGAGGAATGCATAAGAACCATTTCATTTAAGAAAGTATAAGCCCGCTATTATACAGTGAATAGTATGATGCCAATACAGCGGCAGTAGAATGCTTGCTCTGCAAACATTTCACATCAGGAAAAATAACCCTTTCTATGTCAGGAAGACTTTGGACCAAAGGACATACAATGTTGAGTTGCATGTTGGATTTTCCTCCCTCAGAAGTTTAGTTTTGTCTTTTTGGTTTTGGTTTTCATAAAAGAAGTAGTAGCTAAAATCTACCTCAGAAATTTAGCTCGGGGTGGGAGAAGGAGCAGAAGAAGAGTAGTTTTTTATACCTTACCTTTACCTTTAAGGAGTTTCAAAACAGCTTACAGTCACCTTCCATTCCTCTTCCCATGAGAGGCACCTTGTTAGGTAGGTGGGGCTGGGAGAGCTCTGATAGAAATGGGACTGGCCCAAGGTCACCCAGAAGGCTTCATGTGGAGGTGTGGGGAATCAAACCTGGTTCTCCCAGATTAGAGTCCACCTCTCTTAACCACTACACCACATCGGCTCAGGAAACAGTACTAGGTTTTTTTTAACTCTTTCCTGTTGTATTTATGCTGAAAATAGCCCTCTCAGCTGGCTTTTTCTGCCAAAGGGTAAAGAGTGCTGTTATCTATGTGCTTTCTCTCATGAAGCGAACTCTGGATAAATCTCTGGAAGGGAGACTGTATATCTTGTCCTGAGGGGAAGTGTAACCTCATTCAGAACATGCACAGCATGCCAAGCTTAGGTGGGACCACTACCACGATCTCTGTCTTATCTGGATTTATCTTCAACAGATTTGCTTTGATCCAGACCATTGCCCATTTTAGTCCATCAGCCTCTAAGCAGACCATCCTGACTTGTCTTTCACCTGTAACTTGTCCTTCACCGAAATAAGCTGAGAATGTAGTGGTTAAGTGTGTGGACTCTAATCTGGGAGAACTGGGTTTGATTCCCCACTCATCCACATGCAGCTGCTGGGTGACCTTGGGTCAGCCACAGTTCTCGTAGGGCTGTTCTCTTGAGCCCTGGCTACCTCACAGGGTGTCTGTTGTGGAGAGAGGAAGGGAGCAAGATTGTAAGCTGCTTTGAGACTCTGAGTGAAGGGCGGGGTATAAATCCAATCTCCTCCTCCAATGATGATGATGACGACGATGATGATGAAATGACATGACATGATTCTTCCCAGAAATCTCCCTTTTCATATTCTGTCTACAAGGTCTAGAATATAGCTGGTGATATGAATTCAAGTAGACGTACACAAAGATTATATAAAATCAACCCAGCATCACCACAATCAGCTTAATTCATTTTTTTAAATAAATCTCATCTTCCTCCTGATTATTTCCCACCTGTAAAATAATTGTTTGCTCTTGCATTCAGAATAGTTAGTTTTGCCTAGTGATTAATACCACTTATTGCAGTGTCAATAATCTGTTGGGATATTAACATGGCAAGGAAATACAGTACTGCTCAATAGTTTTATGAACCCTCGAATGTGAATTCAGGAGGACCAAATAATCTTGAGTCCCCCATCCCTTCTGCTTCCTTCTGAACCTGAGTTGAGGCCTGGCATAAAGGTGGAGAAGCTTCCACACCCCAGCTTTCCTTGAATTGAAGTTCAAGCAATCCAAACTCTTGCCTTTTCCTCCCTGGTCCTCCTTCAGCACAATCTAGGCATGCTTACACTGGAGTAAATCCCATTGTGTTCAGAGGGCTTATTCCTAGGTAAGCATGCATCAGATTCCAGTTCTTGGAGACAAACACTGATTCCCCACAAGTAACTGTGCCACCCTCACACTTCCATTTCCCCTGGTTGCATTGGTCAATTTTGTTGGAGAAATGAGTATGAAAGACAAGACCTGGGATTTCAGTTATTATAGGGTTAACCTATGCAACTTGTTGTGTTTCTTAGTTTAACCTGGAAGTGCCTGGCAGCTGGCCAATTAACTCTAAGCCAGGGAAACCTAAAGGTGTACTGTTTTGCTAATTGGTCAATGATGTCAGGTGTTTCCTTTCAGGGGTCAAGAAGAAGGAGAGATCCTCCATTGTAATCTCTCTCACTCTGTAGTAGGATGTCTTAGTGTGCAGACGCAGCACAATGCTGCTAAGTAAGCATGTTTTGTTTATTTGTAGCTAATCCCGTTTCCCTTTTTCCTTTAGTAATAAAGTTTCTTTTAAACTAAAAGAAGCAATCTCTTCTTTCCAGAAAAGCAAGATCCATTACTCTGAATTTTTTTGAATATTGGACAAAAGTCCTAACAAATTTCACATTCTTTGCTGCGTGGCCGCACTTTTACCCACATTTCCCTCCAATTCCCCCCGTGTCTTCTTCTTTTTTTAAATAAAATTTTATTGTGTTTTCTTAACAATACATACAATAAGACCACAAAAATAATAAATTCCCTTAAGTTAAATGAGCACCAAAACTATTCCAACCACATAAGAAATTTGGACCATACATTAATAGGATCCGCTTTGTTGTCCATATTCAACAAGTAACTCAGTCTATCCAGTTCTGCCCATTCTGATAGCTTATTTACTGTTTCTTCCCTTTTTGGTAGAGACAACGTTTTCCAAGCTTTCGCCCGCAATGTATGTGCTGCAGTTAATATATATACTATAAGTTTTACATCTGACATCCTCATATTATCCGCTAACATATTCAAAAGATAAGTCTCTGGTTCCAGATCTACCTCAAAGTCCCCCCCCCCCCGGTGTCTTCTTGATCTCAAAAAAATAAGGGTCGAGAAGACGCAGAGAGAATTGGGGGGAGATATGGGTCAAAATGCGATTGCACAGTGAAGAGTGTGAAATTGACCAATGCAACTGGTGGAAACGGAAGAGTGAGAGTGGCACAGCTGATTGTGGGGAATTGGTCAGAGAGAGGGAGAGGCAGAGATATCTGAGAATCCCTCTTGCTATCCAAGGTAAAAGAGAGACAGATGAGTTTCTCACCAGAACAATAAACCTCATACCTGGTACATACTGTGCAGACACAGACACCAAAACCCAGGAAGTGATCACTTTCAGTTATGAACAGAAGAACTTCTGGGAACATGTCAGTTCATTTCCTAATCTTTCCAAGGGTAATAAGTGAGGCAGAACTCAATTCAAAGCTGCCAAGTAGGAAAGTTTGGCAACACCTATGCTGGCGCATGCCATCTACTGGATTTGGGGAGGGACTTCTGCAAGAATCTACTGAAATCTGCCATGCTAAATGTTATGAGATTCACACTGAGGTCTAGTGCATCAGCAGGGGTGAATGATATCCTTATTCATTGTTCTTTGTTTTCAGTTAGGATTTTTTTTCTTGCAAAATTTATCAGTTACCTTTAAATCCCACCTTTCTGCTTTGGAATTCGGTGGCAGCATACATAAGAGTTACATCTTCCATCCAGGTTCAGATATGTTCCATTTCAGCAAAGCTGCTTTATTATGTATCTTCAAAATCATTCCTTGGGAATGGGTTTCATTATAAGAGAAATGCAAGATATTCCAGATTTGCAGGAAATAAATAAATGTTATTGAACTCTGGGAATATATCCATTATTGCATGGTCTGGGAAGTTGGCCCAGGTTATGTGGTTTATCTCTTTATCTCAGGGTAGGGCTGCCAAGTCCAACTTGGGAAATATCTGGGGACTTTGGGGGTGGAGCCAGGAGAAAGGAAGTGACATCATTTTGTGAAGTCACATCCTGTGATGTTGCTTCCACATGCTTCCACATGAACTCATGAAGTTTCCTAATACTGAATCAGGCCATTGGTCCATCAAGGTCAGTACTGACTACTCAGACTGGTAGTGGCTCTCCAGGGTCTCAGGCTGAGATCTTTAATGTCACCTATTACCTGATCCTTTTTTAGCCGAAGAGGCTGATACCTCCTGCATGTCAAGCAGATGCTCTATCACTGAGCAACAGCCCTACTGAATCCTTCCTCATCTCGGCAGAATATGAAGCACTAAGTGCTACACAAGTGCTAAATATGATTTTCATATCATAAGAACAGGAGAGAAGCCACAGTGGATCGGGCCAACAGCCCATCCAGTACAACACTCTGTGTCACACAGTGGCCAAAAATACCAGGTGCCCTCAGGAGGTCCAGCAGCGGGGCCAGAACTCCAGAAGCCCTCCCACTCTTGCCCCCCAAGCACCAAGAATGCAGAGCATCACTGCCCCAGACAAAGTGTTCCATTTAGACCTTGTGGCTAATAATAGCCACTGATAGACCTCTGCTGGATGGGGACAGAGAGAGAGAGAGACAGACAGACAGAAAAAAGAAAGAAAGGGGGAGAGAGAGAGAGAAGGAAAAAAACTAGCAGAGGCACTTACTTCCATTTAGACCTTGTGGCTAATAATAGCCACTGATAGACCTCTGCTGGATGGGGACAGAGAGAGAGAGACAGACGGACAGAAAAAAGAAAGAACGAGGGAGAGAGAGAGAAGGAAAAGAGCTGGCAGATGGACTTACCCCAGGCCCAGCAGCAGCAACCTTTCAATCTTACACCAGCCGCATGCAAAAGCAGGCCCTTCAGTAAGAGCTTAGTCCCTCGTTAATCTCTGGGCGGGGCTCTCTTGCTAACTCTTAAAGGGGAAATGTCTGGTGAGGCTTTTCACTGCAGGCTCTTCAGACATTTCCCTTTTAAGAGGCCTGGAAGGGAGAGGGCCCGGCAGGCTCCGACATTCCCCTCCTGTTGGCAGCCATTGCCTCCCCCCGGTGGCCAGTTTTGAAAAAGCGGGGGTAAGCATGAAAAATCGGTGTTTCCCCCGCCCTACCAGGGGACTTGGCAGCCCTATCTCGGGGTGGCTGGAGCAATTGTACAGCAGGCTTCGCTTGGCCAGGCCAAGATCAGGGGTAGCCAAACTTGCTTAAGATAAGAGCCATATAGAATAAACAGCAGATGTTTGAGAGCCACAAGACATAAACAGATATCACACACATGTTTTTGTTGGAAAATTTGCTTTTTATTAACATTAAATTGATAACTTTAGATTTATTTATTTTATTTATTTGTTTCTATTTATATCCCACCTTACTGGACGAACTGGCTCAAGGCGGTGTACAGAGGGAAGAGAGAGAGAGAGAGGTGGAAAGAAAGCAGATAGATGGGGGGAGGGAGAGGTGGAAAGAAAGCAACCTGAACTTTCAATGTGTCCTCCAAACCTCTCCCCTGCCCACATGCTGGCTAGCTTGGCTTGAAGAAGGGATTTAAAGAGACAAATCCCTTCTCCAATTCAGCTGATGGAGGGGGGCGGCTTTGAGAACACATTTAAAGTTAAAGTTGCTTTCTTTCTCTGCTCCCCCCACTTCAAGCCTACCCAGGGAGGGGAACACTGGCTGGGGGAGGGAAGACTGATTGGAGAGGCATGCCTCCCCTTCATTTCCCCAGCCACCCTGCTGGGAGCTACACAATATGTGTGAAAGAGCTGCATGTGGCTCCGGAGCCACATGCCAAGATATATGAAATAGTGCAAGGTCAATGATACCATTCACTTAGAGCAGTGTTCCCCAATGGTGCAGTGGTGCCCATTAGTGGGCTTCCTGATGCCCATTTGCTTCTACAACAATGCATCTCTTCCCATTAGGAAAGAGCAAGCTCTGGCTTTCATCCACCTCACTGGATCAGCCTTTGCTTCAGAAGATCTGATGAGGCATCATCTTTGGATCTGCAGGGAGCACCCATTCAGAAACAGCTGCTTCCATCACAGAAGAATGTTTGGTTTGCATCCTGCCAAAATTCAGTGACAGGCCCCAGTACCCGTGATAGCCATTTCACGATTGCCTCCCATAGCAGCCAATTTGTGGTGGTGTCCATTCCCCATTCTCAAAATTCTGAAGGTGCCCACAGCCTTAATAATATTGGTGACAACTCACAAAGATCATACCAGACGTCAGTCAAAAGTCACTGTAGGGGTAAGATTTTCAAGTATTCTGATAATGGATTGAATTCTGATTATTTTTGGATTTCAGAAGCAAATCTAAGTCTTCTAAACACAGATTGTTCTGCTAAATTTAAAGGCATAAAATGTGCTCCTCTAAACCTATTTTTTGATATTCTTTTTATGGTTTTCTGACAACCTTGCAGAGGGTGTAGGAAGGCAGGGAACCTTGTTTAAAGAAAATACTTAGAAAACAGTCATTGAACAACTTAACTTAAATTTCAAATGTTTTCAACTTTCACCCAAGAGGACACTTTTGACAGCCGAAACAAGTGGCTCATCTTGGAACAATGGATTTAATTTACTCTGGAAATGAGACGTATAAACCCAGGATATATTGAGAAAAGAGGGGACACACTGGAAGAGAAGGCTTGGTGTAATTAGTTCCACTCAATGTACTTTCAAAACCAATGTGGGCTTCAGTTCTTCCTATTCACCTTTTTTAAAGAAAAGATAATGGACACTGTTTAAGTTTCACTGAAAGCCTCTGGATCGGCAGCAAAGATCTGGCACAGGTATTCAGAAGGCTCCTGTGTAAATTTATTCCTTCATTAGAAAACCTTCTCTCCTTTTATGTGAGCCTAATAAAAGTACACTTAATTTGTGCTTTTGTATAATTATAGGCCTTAATGAGCTCAAATGAATGTGCATTCTTTCTCACCTAATGGAATCATTGCTTCTTGTATCATCCATTTCCCAATTATCTCTAAATGTTTGACTTCAGGATATTTATACTTCGTCATGTTACTTTCAATACCTGGAAAATATTAAACAGAGTTACAAACCAATGACATTTGCTAAGGTGTTTGGGACTGACAAGATCCAGATATGTGTCTCAATGTGGATATTAATCTAGCACTGTGAAGTTCTAAAAAGTTCCTTAGATTAAAGCTGGGCTCATAGCTCAGGCCAGAGTGATCTCATTGGGTCTCTGAAGCTAAAACAAGGTTGGCCCTGGCTAGTATTTGATTGGGGGACCTCCAAGGAATACCAGGGTCATGATGCAGAGGCAGGCAATGGTGAACTACCTCTGAACATCCCTTGCCTTGAAAACCCAATGCGGTTGGCCATAACCCTGCTGTGACTTGATTGCAAAAATAAAAAAGAAAGAAAGATCTGCAGGAATGACATGATGCTATTCTCGCAAGCTTTACCACTTCAGAATGCAGGAAGAGATGGATGATTGTCAACAACATCTCTTCATAAAAAGGAAGCACACAGAAAACATGAGCAAATGGACTGAGGCTTCGCTTTAATTGCTTGTGATTACTTGGCAGTTTTTTGCCACTTCATGTTCAAATTTATTTCTAAGGGTACTTTTAAATGTGGAGTGTGTTCATGTTTGCCCTCCACATTTTTCCAGAGGGTCTCCTATCACTCAAGAGCAGTATTTTGAGGAGATAAATAGACTGCAGGAGGAGGCGAGATGCAGGGAAGTTCCATCCCACTGATGTAAGTGTATTCCATTAACAAGAAATTTAATTTAGATCCCACCCTTGGTGTTCAAGAGAGAAATTCACAGTATCCATGTGATCCCAGGATTAGTGGCTAGGTTTGCTGCCCTAAAGGATAACTGTTGAGACTGCACTCTGTGGAGGATCAGAAGTTGTAAGAGCTTCTTTTCTGGTTCGTAGGTGGAAAGGTGAGAGAGACAAAAGGAGATGGTTTCACATCTCTAGTGGAGAGCCATTTAGTCCCATAGAAATGCAGATGACTCTGGTCAGAGGAAGACAATGGGCAGCTGGAGTCCCAGGATCAAGATGAGAGTGGAAGGCTGCTAGGGTGTGTGCAAAAGCAGATAAAAAACTTAACAGCTTGCTGAAGAAGGGACCATTTTTTAACATGCATTCAGGAGGAGGAAGTTCATTTTAGCTCAAGAGGGCAGCCATAAACACAGGGTCCTGAGAAAACAAAAGATAATCCTTGACTATGGAAAGCAAGATAATAAATTAGTAAAGGACAGCAACTTAAAGAATTAGGCAGACCCTCTCTTATTACCATTCTAGACGTATACACCAGGAAGAGAGGATACATGTTTATTCCCATTTCTTTAACCCCTGCTCAGTCTGTTGTTTTAACCTATGCAGGGTGTGCCTTTAATTTACTTACTAAACTTCCTTTCATTTTCAATTTTGTTATCCTTTTTTTCCCTAGAGAAATCTTTATTTTTAAGCAATTAATTTAGGGAACAATTTACACATATTTAAGATTGTTTGTTTTATCTTTACATTATTATCTCTTCGGCACCTGTCTATACATTTTGTTTCTAATCTAAATTTTGTAGCCAACTGTAGAATCTTGACCACGTTTCTTTGAAAACTTCATTTTGTTATCCTGATCTCTGTGAGCCACATCAAGCCCCATTTGGTTCAGATTTACGAAGAAAAGGAAAGGTGAGAGAGATCCAAAAGTGCTGTGTTCTTTCAGAGATCAAAAGAGAGAGGAGCCTGAGCCGCAACCCCCATGGACTGAGACAGATCGCTTAGAATTGGTTTAAGGGTGGTAGAGATAACCTGGTGGAGAAGTGGGGAAGTGGAGAGTCACTGGGAGTCTTGAAGATGGAGACCCAAGTTGGCTGAGGAACTTCCTCATTCCCATTGTGCAGAAACAGGCCCTAAATAGGCCCATTACCACCACTGTAACCAAGCTATCATTTATAGTTTTCTGGGGAAAAGAAAGTCATACCATCTGAAGTCAGGAAAGTTTGCAGATACAGAAGATCCCTTTAAAAAAAAATCACAGCTATTATGTCTGCTGCTTCACCATGCACACAATCATTTTGCACATTGTTATCAATGCATCCACTGTACATGTTTGACAAGGAACCTACATGGGCACCATCTTTATTCCTATGATAAAGAGAGCATTCTTAATACTTCAAGGTATGCAATAACTGAGTTTCCATGTTTCCCTTTAAAACCCAATATTTTACTTAAGCCTCATAAATGACGACAGCCTGGGCTTCATGTCTGATTATGAAAATTCCCGTAAATAGAGAGTTCTCATTTTAAAGTTTAATGAACTAAGTTTTATGAAACACAACAATAAATGGAGAAAGGCGACCATGACAAAAACTCAGATACCTTTTTTCTGTAAAGTTAAATGGGTAGAACAAACACAGCAGCTTATGGGAGATGACAGGAAAATGTTGAATAGGCTACAGTAAGGAGAACCTGCCTGCCGTTTATCATGTATAATCTGAAACATGCACTTATTTGTCACCTGTGGATTAATGGCATTTTGAAAAGCTAAAATTGCCTTTCTGTTCTGCCTAAAGTAAAATTTAAGGCAAATGTGGAAGGCCCAGATCACATTAAATAACTGAAAGAATTTGGAAGGCTAAGGCTGTGATCACAAGCACAATTAGCCCCGACTTACGTGTGAATGCCAAGTGGATTAAAGGAGTGCAATCAGACAACAGCATCTGGGAAGTGCCCCACAGCCATTGGCAACCCATTTTGCTCTGCCGCAGAAGTGAAGTTAAAAGACACCTCAGAAAGTCCGGTAGCAAATGGGTTGCTATGGGCCACAGACAGACTTTCCCACGTCTGATCGCTCCAGTGTGCTCTCATGGTGTCAGGATGGTCTCATCAGGCCATCCCAATGCCATGCCATTGTTCCCCCTCCCTTTGCAGTATGCACATCAGTGCACACTTCCTCACACTCCATAGGGAGACTTCAGTGCAGAGGTGTGATTCATCAATCTCTCATTTATCCACATTGGAAACAAATGGCAAAAAAACCCCCACCAACTCACCCGTGGTTGCGTCTGATCACTGAGTGGTGGGCTGTGCCCACAGCTTCAAAAGTCTGTGTGATCACACAACTGTGGGTCAAATTCCACCAGAGGAAATAGCCCCACTCCCCCCCCCATTTTATCTGTCATGTGTGACCACAACGTAAGATTTGGATAACATTTGACAAATTTCCCTTTGCTTTTACTGGGCAGTAGTGGCAGCAGGGCTGGGGGAGAGTGCAGGCAACAGTGATGGGAAGGACACATGATACTTCCCTTGCCCACCTCTGAACCCCTGCAAATCATATGATTTCCCCTGTGGCTTTGTGCTTCTTCTCTATCTAATTTGACTTTAAGATTACAACGAATAAGTTAGTCAGAATGTCAAGTTTTGCATCAGTTAGTATAGGGGCAAGGGGAGGTTGGGAGTACAACCAACCCATCCCCCCGCCCGTTTTTGGTAGTGGGTAGGCTTAGAAGTCCACCTGCTTTATTTTGCTCTCAAGTGATCACCCAGAAAGGTGCTTGTAATCTTAGGGTTTCAGCAATAGCTAGGAACCTCTCTAGGAATCTATAGCCCCTCACTTTAACCCATTGCCTGACCTGGAATCACAGCAATTACTTTCCTGCAGCATGATAGCTTTTGGTGTTTCCAGCTGCCCTGTAGCTAGAAATTTTGGCTTGGTGGGGCATAGAGAAATTTTGTGGGGTAGCAGGGAGGTAGAGGGGTCCCACTTCATGCCTTCCCTGAACTCCAAGTGGTGATTTTGCCACTTGGAGTTCATGTGTGGTAAGCCCCCAGTTGAACTCCATTTAAAGGGAAGACATTGGAGTTCAGGGAAGGCATGCAGCTGCCCATCTCCCTCCATTCCTGTGAGATTTAAAGGGCATCCAGCTGATCAGTGGGCAATGTACTCCCACCATTTTGCTGGAGAGCCCATTAATGTCACAGGGGGGGCAGCAGCAGTTGTGGGGTATGCCTCACATTTGAGGGAGGCAGAGCCCTAGAATACCCCACTGTAGCTACAAGCCTGGTTTCCAGTTCACTGAAGGGTTGAAACTAATTTCTAAAGAGGTTTTCTTTTTATCCCAATAAAAAATAAGGATGGATGAATTCCTTCCTTCCCCTAATTACCTTCTCTCTCTCTCTCTCTCTCTCTCTCTTTTTAATGGAGGAGGAGCAGCTGGGGGGATCTTTTTCCAAGGGCCCATGGTGACTCTTGGAAGCTTGGACATCAGTTCTCTGTTTAGGCTCAGTAAAGTTTTCAGCATACTCCGAATGCCCTGGTAATTCTTTTCATGCTAATTAGAGAAGGGGAGGGGGGAGGCAACAAGAAGCACATTACTACAATTCATTCATAGGCTATGGCTTTGGGGAATACCAGCATGTCACTGCCTTACCGCCTACAGTTATGACTCAAACATAGACAAGTGCTACATGGAAACAAAGATTACAGCATGACTCTCTTTATATGAGAACTGTATACTAGGAAGGGGAGTGGTGGTCTTCAGACTTCCATAATACCTGTCTGTCACCAGAACAATAATTGTCCTCATTGCTCAAAACCTGTTGGCCAGCTCCAGGGAGCAATTTGAACAGCACTGTTTCTTGCTGAATTTTCTAAGCTCCTTCAGATGCTTTTTGATGATCTGTGTTTGGGTTGGATTCCAGTAATTTTGCATAGTTTTACTTGGCTAGCTTTTTGTATTTTTGATGTTGTACATGTAAGACACTCACAGCTGGAAACATGAGCTTTTCACTCTCTTTTCCATTCCAGCTACAGCCTTTCTTCTTCACAGACATTATTTCTCTCTCTAAACTGCTGTCCAGCAACCTGCAGAAAGACTTTCCTTTCTCCTCTGTAAAGCTTTCAATTAGGACTAAGTGGTTACTTCCAACTCTCTCCCATTTAGGATTTGGTATCTCTGTTCCTGGTGTTTTGCTTCAGTGACTGTCTGTCACATTTTGTGAAATTTCAGGGAACATAGCCCCAGGAAGAAAACAAGAACCATTCTCCCCTTCCCTTCCCTCATCAATGCACCATTTTTCCAACCATGAGCAGAGGCTGAAGACATTATGGAAAAAAATTAAAGCCATGGGTGTGCTTTTCCAATAGTCTCTGAGTCATGAAGTGGTAGAATTCTGTAAGAGTGAACTTTTAAATGCTATGGTTCAGTGATCATTAGAAAGCATGGACAAATCTTTGTGGATATGAGGGGAAAAATAAGTATTGTGAATGCTCACTTTCATAATCCCACAATTCAAGGATCATGGGAAAAGCACACACATGGGTTTCCTAAAGAACCTGGTGTCTTCCTTGTGTAGAAACTGGGATAAAACATTTTTGAATTGTTACACAAATGAATTTCCAAGCCAAAATAAAACTGAAGTCACAGTGAGGAGGAAAGTTTTTATGGTATTTAATGCAAGAAATACCGAAAAAAAACAGGCCAAATTAGCCTTTAAAAAAATGATTGCTTTCTGAGTAATATCAGGAAGTACATTATGTTTTATACCCAAAATGACATATTTAGAAAGATAAGGTACAGAGATCATAATTGGTCACAAAGGTACAGGGCATCATCTGAGCAATCATACATTCATTGGTTAGTTTTTCAAACAATTTTATTTTATATTGTATACATCAACAATCAAACAGAAAAAGGTGTGACTACATAATATTTTAAATGTTTACTTAACCTAACCTTAATAATACTAATCAAAGATTCTTCTTACCCAAACAAAAGTTGTTTTCTGATATGAAGCTAAAAGCCCTCTTTGACCCAGACACAGCAGAGTTTCACCCCAAACCACTGAACCCATGAACTCTGTACTTCAAGCGAATACTTCTATGTTGTACCACCATCACTACACTGAGACCTGTTAAAAAAAAAAGCGAAAAGACACCAGACAGCTAGATTGCCATCCCATCCAAATAACTTGAAGAGGGGAAAAGAATGTTGTTTCTTGTCTGCTGGCATCAGCTAGAAAGACACTTTAACCTACAAAAGAGAGGCTTTACCATTTAATAGGTTTTTACTAAATCCTAATAAAATCTGAATATAAAAATCCATAAGAAAACCAGAAAAATATAAGAATATGAGTAATCTGAATTGTAAAAATCATTATGTATTCTCATCCATGCAACAGAATTACCCAGGGGAGTAAATTTTTATGCTTAAAAGTGATGTGTAAAAGCACAGTCACACATTCAGTTAGATTCTCTACTATATCTGAGTGATTATTGTTATGTTAAAAATAGCATCACATTAGAGAATCAACAAAAGGGCTTCTCCATTAAAGGGATGTACAGATTCCTCTCTTCCTCCTGCTTTTATAGGAACTTTTAAATTTCTGCTGCTGGTATTCCCATTTTTTTAAAAGAATATATTTAAAACATTTCTGTGCACTTCCAGAGATCCAGGATATTTTTGTGGCTTTTTTTAGGAACTGATGCAAAACCAGGTATTAATTTTAACAGCAGTATTTCTACCAAATGTCAGTGGTATTGTTGTTGTTTTTTTGGGGGGGGGGGGGATCAACAACTACAGATTTGTCCCAAGCAAAGAAAACATTGCAGAAACTATAACTTTAAACTGAAACAATGGCTGAGGACAGACTGGCAGTCTCGGCCGCTCTGCCTCCGCTTCAAAAGCGGAGGCAGAGCAGCCGTTCAGATGGCCGCATCTGCCCTGAGGAGGCGGCCCAGACGCATCGCGTCCGGCGCCGCGCTCCTCTCGCAGCAGCCGAGCACCACTTCAAAGTGGTGCTCGGCTGCTGCGGCATGTGTTCCACCCACCAGAGCGGGTGTGAACGCACGCCGGGAGGGGGAGCTGTGCGGCGTCCACACGCCGCCGTAGGAAGCCGCCCGCAGTCTGAACGCTGCGGGTCGCTTCCTTCCGGTGGCATGCGAACGCCGCACCATGGGGAAAATTCCCCCCGCCTTAATCTGCTGCGCCGCGGAGGTGCGGCAGACTGTCAGTCTGTCTTCAGCCAATATGTTCAGGGAATGTGTTAATCTCTCCATTCTCAAATGTGATATTACCACTAGGACCATAGTAGAGAACTTTACCAGTCCTCAGAAGTTCCTTGCAATGATCCCTGAAACACTTAGAGTTGGGAGTAAGGTCTCACAGAAAATGTAAGCTGGAGGGGTTCAAAGGGAGAAAAATAGGTCAGCTACATAGTGTTCTAGAGATAAAGAAATTTTAAGTGTAAGGCCCTGGGGGAGGGTGAAGAGGTCGGATGGTAAACTAGAGCCAGGAAGATCTGGTTTCAAAATCTCCATTTGCCAGTAAACTTGCTTGGTGAATTTGGCCTAGTCTTGTACTGTCACACAGGGTTGCTTTCAGATTCAGTGAAACGTGTACCACCTTGAGCTCCTTGAGGAAGGGCAGTATGGAAATGCACTAAAATAATAATGGAGGGGGATTTGTTCAAAGGTTTTGGACTTTGTTTAGGGATTGGAGAAACGAGGATCATAGCTAGGAAGCAAGAGAAGCCAAAAAATGATGGAGCAAAACCACAGACAGCTGTTAAGGATGCCCTGTCAAAATCCTTCATACTGAAGAATTGTCAAAGGTGGCATGACTTAGTTTCTGAATTTTTTATTTAATTTGGAAATCAACAGGCTAACCCCCCCCCCAATAACTTAGGTAAAGGTTTCCCTCACTCAGAAGCCAGTCAAATTTGACTCTAGGGGCGGTGCTCATCTCCGTTTCCAAGCCGAAAAGCCAGCACTGTCTGAAGACTTTTCTGGGGTCATGTGACTGGCATGACTAAACACTGAAGCACACAGGGTGCTGTTGCCTTCCCACCAAAGCAGTACCTTTTTATCTCCTTGCCATTTCTTGCTTTCGAACTGCTAGGTTGGCAGGAGCTGGGGCCAGAGATGGGGGCTCACTCTGTCACACGCAGCACTGGGGTCTTGAACTGTTGAGCTACCGACCCTCTGGTCTGCAGCTCAGCATCTTAACATCTGAGCCACCACAGGCCCAAAGGTAGAGGTTTCCCCCTTGCTTGAAAGCCCAGTCAAACCCGACTTTAGTGGGTGGTGCTCATTTCCATTTCTAAGCCCAAGAGCCAGCGTTGTTTGAAGACGTTTCCGTGGTCATGTCACTGGCATAACTTCCCATAACCATAACTTACCCTGGCTTTATCTTTGATTGACCAACTCTGATTTTTTAAAACTATAGCAGAACATCATTGCAGTATCAACAGACTGCTAAGTTGTCTTGTTTTCCTCTTCATTATTGTCTGTGACCGAAGTAATAAGAACCATCTTGTTTGAATTCCTTCATATAAGTGACCCACAAGGAAATACTAATTCCAAAAGGCATGATCCAGCAAATTAAGCCATTAGGAAACTAATTAGCGCATTTGTGGGTTACCATACCATTGCAACTTTGTCCACACAAAACACCCTGATGTGTGTTGAATGGGGATTCTGACAAGTAGCGGGGTCTTGCCATATCATTAGATATTTAATGTCTTGCTTTGCGTGTCATCTGCAGAGAATGCAAAAGGAAAAGCTCAACAAGTCTAAATTTACATCATTCATGCTATCAGAGCAAACAAATACAGTTGTTGCTCTCCTTATAAACATTGGTGCTGCTACAACAGACAACCAGTGGCATACAAAGGGCTGAAAGCACATATATTCTGACACCATAGCAGTGCTGACACCATTGGAAGAGGAAGGGCCAGTTTGTGCCAGTTACCCCATGTGTGTGTAAAGTGCTGTCAAGATGCAGATGACTTAATGGTGACCCCAGCAAGGGGCTTTTAAGTCAAGTGAGGTGGTTGGCCATTGACCCCCTCTAGAGTCTTCCTTGGTGGTTCCCCTTCCAAGTATTGACCCTGCTTAACTTCCAAGATCTGATGGAATCTGTCTATACCATGCTGTCTCTCCGCCCAGTCAGTTTCCCCATACCACTGTAGATACACACTTTGTCCCCATGACATTCATGGAAGCCCCTTGACCACATGGAGCAGAGTTTCTGTGGGTTGTAACAAGAAGCATGAAGGTCCCATTCCACAAGCTTCACTCAACTTGCAGTTCTTTGGATTTACTCAAATGGCCAGTTCCATAGTATATGGCCATCCATTGTCATTTGCATCAAATAATACATTCAAACACTTCAGTACGAGTTGGATAAACAGGTTAAAGCAAAGGTGAAGAGATAGCCAGATACTCTGGGCATGAACAACCTATGCACATATGTATCTGTTTATATGCATGTGATATCATCATCATCGTTGTTGTTGTTGTTATTATTATTATTATTTCTCTTCAACCCAATGGTGACCAAAAGCAGCATATATCATAATCATCTGTTCCTTCATTTTATCCTTACAACAACCAGCTTGTAAAATGGGTTAGACAGAAAGTGAATGACTGGTCCAAAATCACCCGGGGAGCTTCCATGGCAGAATGGGGACTTAAACCTGGTTTCCCAGATCCCAGCCTGGTATTCTAACCACTATACATCACTGGCTGAATTTTGAATAGGGAAACATGGGCCAAGAGACAGGGATTTTTTGCAAAAGTCAAAAAGGGAGAGATGTCTTTAAAAAAAGGGAAAAGGCCAACGGTTCTAAAGAAACAATCCCTCTGACTCAACAAGAGAACTCCCTTCACGTAAGTGGATTTCTGCATGGGTCGCCCATGTAAATGCACATCTGAATAAATATACTAGTAGTTGCTTTGTCTTTGTGAGCTTGGTAAAATGTGATGGATTCAGAAACAGATTGCAAACTCCAATTAAATAAAATGTACCATTTAAACCTGCTTTACTATTGTGTCTTTCAGGAAATTAACTAAAGCTGATGGCTATTAGATCCTTTGGTGAAAACCCAATTAATTTCATATCGAGTTTTTTTTTTTCCTATTGTGTAACATTCCCCCTTCTCCAACTTCAGTGATTTCAGTTTGCTCTCTGTTGAAGATTTTATGACCTGGACTGGCAGTGCCTAACAAAGTTAGAAGCCATTAGGATTAGAGCAGTTAAATAATGCCTCCTGTTTCGTCAATTCCCTCCATTATTCCAGGAAGGGATATTGATCCAATCCCAGTGCAAAATACAAAAGTGAAGAGAGATCTAAGAAAGGCAATTGAGTTTAACAAAAACCACAGAGGGATCTATTTGTACAAGAGCATAATTACTCCATTTTAAGTTCCAAGGCTCTTGTTCCACAATCCCCTCCATTACAGGAGTGCATGGAACTCTGCTGAATAATTTACTACATTTTGTAGAGCTAGAAACATTAACAGATCTGACCACATTAGGTAGCACCCTTGGTTCTACTGGAATTACTGCCTAATTGTATCACCTATATAGTTTTCTAAGGAAGCAGGAAAGGTACAAAAGGAAGGTTTTTACATAGACTTTAGGAAATTGCTCTATTCCTTGGCTACTGCCTACAGATGTTTGCTTGTAGGGAAGGAGGGGCCTGAAGGGCTCATCTCCAAAAGGAGAGTAGGGGCGTTTTCGCACTGGCTTTTTTCCGGGGCGAGCACCGGAGTGAGCACCGGAGTTTCTGGTCAGTTTCACATCAGTTGCTCCGTGCTCACAAACTCCTCCGGAGTTTCACCGCACTGCTCAGGAGTATCCCTGGAGCAAGAAAATCCTGTTCCTGGCGGTGTTTCCTGTTTACTCCGTTGGAGAAACCTAGATGAGAACACACCCACTCGCCTGCCCTCCATCTGGCCTGCCCCGCGGTGGGCGTTTCTTGAATTTTTTTTTTTGAAACGAGCCCTCCTAACGTTATATCGAAATAAGGAGGCAGGGAGGCAAGATCGCACCACAGGGACTGCGTTGGCGAGGTGGATTTGCCGTTTCTTGGGAGCAGGAGCCGGGCGCCATTGGCCCGAGAGCTCCATGTGCTTGCTCCCTGGTAACTGCTGCCCTTTGTTTGGGCTTTGTTTGGGCTTTGTTTGCACCACCCGTGCAGAGCTGGTGGTGGGTGCTTTCCTCTAGCAATTCGTGGAGAAGCCGCGGCAAGTGGGCAGGCGGGCTGGGGAAACTTGCCTTCCTTTCCGCTCCCTGTGTGCGGTCCCATGATCCTGAAGCAACACTTCCCCCCTCCTTTTTTTTTTTTTTTTTTTAAAAAGGTCCTTATAACGTTATAACATCATAATGAAATTTTGATGCAGCAAGGGAAGACGGCACAATTGTTGTCTTTATATAATAAACACACGTTCACATCTACTATGGGGGGGGTTAATTTGCTGTTTATTGGCAGCCCCTGCAGAGCAGGCTGGGCGCGCTTCTTTGCAGAAAAGTCACAGAAATGGATTGAACTGTTTTCAAGGGGCTATAACTATTCCTGCGGAGCGGGGAGACTGCTCTGCGTGTCATGCTGCTCCTCCTCAGCTGCCGCCACCACCACCACCACCATTTATGTTTTTTTTTCTTAACACGGGCCAGCTGACGCCATGTTGCCCATCCTCCATTTTGTTGCCTTGATCGGGTTAAGCACACGACATTTCAGTTCACATCGGAGAATCCACCCATGGGAGGGTCCTCCTTGTAGCCCGCCAATCGTTTTGCACCAACCCAGAATGGCGGGAAAATTTGAATACTGAGGAGGGACTTGATGAATTCTGGGAAAAGGAAGGTGGGTGATGCACTGTCGTCATTCCACTATGACGTTATAACGTTACCATGCATGCGTTTAAAAAAAAAAAGGAAAAGCGGGGAACGAGGGAGGAGCTGGGGGGAGGAAGGGGAGGGGAGGGGAGGGGAAATGCAAGGGGCGGGCACAGAGAGCATCGAAGCAACCCAAATGGGAACAGAAAACTTCGGGGGGGGGGAGAGGAGCAGATTGCTATAGTGCGAAAACGGCAGGTTTGCTCAGGAGGAGTCGCAGAGGGGGAAATGAGGAGGAAGTGAGAGGCAACTGGCCAGTCTGAAAAGGCCCTAGGTCTTGTTTTATATGGAATCTTTTCTTTAGGGCTACTGTTTAACAGTGCTACTTTAGCACTTGAGTGGTAGTGGCCCAACCAGGGAACCATAAGCGTAGACTACAGGGGGGCTCGAGCCTCCCCCGAAATTTCCCGGGGGGGACTGAACCCCCCCCCCCCGGGAAAACGTAGTGCCTGCTGCCGCACCTCCCAGGGCACTTCCAAGGCCAGCAGCTGCTGCTGCCTCTCTCCCCCCCCCCCCCCCGCCTGGCCACTCTTCCATCCTTCCCTCTCCCTCCCTCTTTTCCCGGCGAAGGGAGAGGGAAGGAGTGGGGGGGAGAGAGGCCCTGGCAGCAGTGGCTAGTGGGCCTCGGAAGGGCCCGGGGAGGTGTGGAGGTTTCCCAGTGGGGGGGGGGACATCGTCCCAGTGAGCGTGTGCGCAAAGCACATGCGATAAAGAGCCCCCGCCCCCAGAATTTACAAAACTCTACACCCCTGCAGGGGACCTTGCAGTTTCAAGTCTTGTTTTTGTTTTTTAGTTTAGTTTTGTTTTTTTTTTGGTGTGGGCTTCTAAACGTAATACCTTATGATATATTTATTATGATACCTACACAGAATATACTATAATGTACACAGATAACACGGTGGAACAAATTAAGACTATCATGGTCAGATAGGCTCCACTTGGTCAAAAACTCTTTCCTAACAAAGTTTACATTTTTATTTTGGACTCTTCCAATAAACCTCACAGATCTGACACTGAAGGGATGGCAAAGCTGTGGTCTAATAGGAAACTTTAAGACTTTGTGTAGGACTTGATCTGATGGAGGCATGGGTCTTTCCAATCTTAAAGGGTATTATTACGCTGCTAACTTAGTTCATGCCATAAAGATGCTTCAAGGGTCCCCCCCCCCCTTAGTCCATGACTGGTGAAGGACGGAGAACCCAGGTGGAGACAATTGGGAGAGAGCTACAGTCTCCCCATCTCGCACCCAGGTCTCCGCCATGCAAGCAAGGTCCACATTTTGTTCTAACAAGAAGTCCCGAAGGACTATGGTCTTATTATTTATGGGCCTTGCATTGCACAACACCAGGGATGGAGAGGGGGTCATTAAACCTAGCCCCACTGACTGCACCTTTGGGATGGGGCACAGGCTGGAAGGGGACCAAGCTTCTCTATTTCTCTGTCCCCTTCCCTTCACTTTGTGCCTGGCCCCACCACTATACTTTCCCCTCCTCAGGAGCACCGGTATGCCCTGTCCCATTGTCACCATTTATTGATGGCCTTCACAAGGCCTCAGACCAGTTAACAATTGTTGACAAGTGGATACCAATATATAGCAATTTAACAATAAACACAAAATTCAAATTGCCATATAGTAAACAACCCTTAGCCACCCCGACCTCCCTTCTTGCTACTCCCTCCCTTTGCAAGATCAAAAGACTACTCTAGACTACCTAAACACGAAGGGTGGGAAAACATAATCCATACTAACTAGTCTAACTGACTATTGATGATCTAGTCCTAAAATACAATCCCAGCAGGTACAATGGGGACCCTCTACTCGGTCTCAGTGCCAAAAGATTGCTCTCCCCCTGCCTTATCCCGGCATCATCACTGGACAGCAGATGAAGGTCTTTGTTTCCCAATACATGGCCATCTGCAGACAATCCTTGCTCAGAGTTTTTAGGCCATTCCAGGTCGGCCAAAGTTGTTGGCGTTCTACAAGGTATGAGGCTGAACACTCACCCTCTCGTTCTCTGCTCCAGAGCCCAGCTAAATCCAGGGGCTCAGATGAAAAGCAGCAGAAGGCAAGGGCCCAAAGAGGCCAGCCAGAACCAGCAGGGGGTGGCAGTATCTGACACCAGCTGCAGGCAACAACAGTTGCCATGCAAAACAGTGGTGAGCGTCGGTGGGCAAATACCGCTCAGCCCCACAACCTGGCCATGCTAAGCAGCAACGGCAGTGGGCAGCAGCAGATGGTAGTGGTGGCTCGCTGCAGGCAGCAGCACAAATTCCCACCTCAGTTGCACAATGGCTGTCACAACAGCAGCGCAGCCTCGCGGCCCTGCCATGCAGAACAGCAGGCCATGCAGAGCAGCAGGGCAACAGGCAGCACCACAGCAGCAGGCAGCCCAGGTCCCTGAACAGTCCACATGGACGAGAAGGCCGCAAAGAGATGGCGGCGGGTGAACAACCCAGCAACAACAGACAGTGACCCAGCTCGACTCCGCCACAATGGGCCAGGCGATGGACCTCAATAATGGGCTTGGCAGTAGTCACTGGAGAAGGACCAGCTGGCAGAGAGGGTGGTGACGGGCACAGCGGCAATAGGCGGCAGCCCTCTCAGCTCCACAGCCTGACCATAACCAGCAACAAATTATCTAAGGTCTGCTCCTGCCAATACTTGGTGGCAACTCTAACCTGCAACTGACCCCTGCACACTCATGTAATATCACTATCCAACACATAAGAATAGATGAGGAGGGGAGGTAGGGTGATATTGCAAACTTCCTCTCTTCTTCCCTTATTGGGAGGGGCTGTGGCTCAGCAGAAGAGCCTCTGCTTTGCATGCAGAAGGCCCCAGTTTCAATCCCCAATATCTCCAGTAACAATCAGGCTGTAGGCGATGTGAAAGACCTCTGTCTGAGACCCTGGAGAGCCACCGCCAGTCTGAGAAGACAGTGCTGACCTTGATGGAGCAATGCTCTAATTCAGTATGAGGCAGCTTCATGTGGGTTTCATGAATGTGTTTCAGAGTCAGTCTGGTCCTCGCATGGACAAGCCATTTCTAGTAAATAACACCAGGAAACCTGTGCTCTGCAAAATCCTTCAGACCGTGTTTCCGTTTCAGTTTTGAAATCCCTGAAAGAGCAGCTGCATTTCATCAATCTATTGCATTGTTAAGAGAAAGACAGAGAGGAGGGTGGGGAAGGTTTAAGTCCTTGGGGCAAACAGTTCCGCGGCACAATAGCACACTTGCCCACACAGAGACTGGGTTTTTGCTCTGATTTCATATCCCGTAAATGCCGGCGATTCTGTTTGTGTACCCGAAGGCTTCACATGAGACATAGAACACCACGGCCTCTGAGCTGTGGAATAGAAAACCGCTCCAAAGCTAAATAAAGCCCTTTCTGGATTCAACTTGCACTCTAAGCACTCTGAGGGAATTAAGTTGTCTTGGCTGCTGTCTGTCTTGATTCCCTCACTGCCAGCCTGTGACTCTTTTGAATAGAAATTTATAGGATGTGAGCTGCCTCCAGTTGGCTGGGGAGACTTTCTAGTGCTCAGGAGGAGGAGGTCAGTCCTTTTTGTTGTTTACAGGGAAGCAGAATGAACTCTGGAGAAAAGGGAGGAGAATCTTTTTCTCTTTTTTTGCCTCCTGTCTAGTCAGTTGATGAAGTGATGCATTAAAAATAATCAGAAGAGAGCCACTTCCCTCTCAGACTGCTTTTGTCGGAGATAGGCATGATTTTAATCTCTACTGATACCAGGCCCATAGCTAACGGGGGGCCCGTGGGGCCCGGCCCCCTCATGTTTATTCTGGGCCCTCCCCCCTCAAGCTGTCGCTGTTCCCTTGCCTGACTCGTTTGGTTTGCTCATGTTGTGCTTCACTCACTGGCGATCGCCGGGCTTGCCACTGTATGTTGGCTTGTGTCCACTGCTTCTGTTGACCAGCCCGGCTAGGGATGATCCTCACGGTCGCGGCAGTGACAAGCAAGGCAGTGGGGCCTTGGCAGTGAGTTGGACAGCTGGCTTGACTAAGACAAGCCAGGAAAGGAGAGACCCTGTACAGGCACCTCAAAGGCTGCATCAGGGAGCGTTCGGAGGTGGGAGAGGCAGCTTTGAGGAGGCTGCCTTCCGCAGGGCAGTTGGGGGTGGGTAGCACTTGGCTGCCATGCCAACCAAAGATAAAGTGAAAGGGGCAAGCTGGTGGATTAGGGAGACGGGGGAGGCTTTCAATGAGACCACAATACAGCTGGCCAAGTTTAGATTTGCTTTTGTCCTGGGACCCCTGATGAGTACCATCAAAGTAGGCCTGGTAACAACTGTGCTATTAGGAGGTGGAGGTAGGAGCAGGGGCATCCCCTTATCTCCTTTGCCCTCTCTCTTTTAATTTCAGTGGTAGCTAGGATAGGTTAGTTTAATAATTAGTGTAGTAGCCCTAGGAGCTAGTTGTTTAATTCCCATCCTTAACTGTGATTAGATTAGGTTAGATAGATCGTTTAGGTGGGTTGGGGGATTTAGGTGGGAAATATGATACTGGACAGCATAGTGTGTAGCTTTGCTGGTTGGGCTTTTCTTAGCTAAATTATGTAGCTGAATTGGAAGGGATACAGGGTAGTGACTACTACTGAGGGTTGGGAGGTGGGAGAACCAGGGCATTGTTTCCATTTGACAGATCAGTGGTCCAACGGGGGCTGAGGCCTGCTGGCAAAGGCCACCAGCAGGCGCATGGCCAGTCAAGGGATCCCGGTGCTCCTGGGGAAGGGGAGGTATGGCAGTGGAACCAGATGGAAGTGGAAGTGAAGGAGATGGAGACATGTGCGAGCTTGGTCTCCTTCCAATCTGTGTCCCATCCCAAGGGTAGTAGGTTGTGGGGCTAGGAGTCAGAACCCCACTCCGACACTGGTGATGTGCAATGCCAGGTCCATAAATAATAAGACCAGGATCCTCCATGACTTTCTGTCAGAGCAGGATGTGGACCTGGCATGCGTGACCGACACCTGGGTGTGAGAGGGAGAGACCGTTTCTCTCTCCCAAATGGCTCCACCTGGGTTCTCAGTCCTCCACCAATCTCAGACTCAGGGGTGGGGGGGAGGAGTGGCAGTGTTCATCCAGGAGGGTTACACCTTCAGGGTACTACCATTGCGGAATCTTGTGGGCATAGAGTGTGTCAGCTTTGTCTGGGAGGCAGGGGAAAGTTTGGCTATTTGGCTGGTGCACCGACCACCCAACGCACCAGCAAACAGCCTGCTATCCCTGCTGGAGGCCGTATCAGGTTGGGCGCTGGAGCACCCTTGGCTATTAGTCTTGGGTGACTTCAATGTCTATGCTGAGGATGCGACCTCCATGCAGGCAATGGATCTGGTGTTGTCCATGGCAGCGCTAGGACTTTCTCAGTTTGTTACGGCCCCCACGCACAGAGCTGGCTACACGCTTGACTTGATTTTTGTGACGGGGGTTACGGTGGACCGAATTATGGCCACGGCTGTACCATGGTAAGACCACCAGACTCTGAAGGCCCGGGTGAACATGCCGTTTCAACCCTGTTTGGGTGGCAAGCAATTTTTAGCTTGCCCACAGAGCCAAATGGACCCCATTAGGTTCCAGGAAACTCTACGGGATCCAAGGCTCCCTGGCGGCTTGTTGGATGAGCAAGTTGAGCACTGGCAACATCATCTCTTGCCGGTCATTGATGAGATCACTCCCCGGCGCCCTCTGCACCCCTGCTCCCGACTCACCCCATGGTATACGGGCAAGTTGAGAGAAATGAAGCAAGAGCTCAGACAACTAGAGAGATGGTGGTGTCATGCTCTCAATAAGGCAGCAAGAGTATCTTATAAGACATTTATGAAAGCCTATGAGATGGCTGTCAAGGCTGCAAAAAAAGTTTTCTATGCAGCCGAGATAGTGTCTGCGAGTTCCACCCAGCCCAATTATTTAGGACAATTCAGTCATTAATGACTCTGCTGATGAGCAGATTAAATGATAGAGAATTGGATATTGGCTGTGAGGCCTTTGGAACTTTTTCGCAGATAAAGTCTTGTCGCTCCGCCGGGACCTCCCTGCCACAGTTGATACAGTAGCAGAACTTGAGGCTCTGAGTGTGTCTTCTGGTCACATTTTGGATTATTTCAATTTGCTCTGCCTGGAGGAGGTTAACAATTTGCTCTCACTGGTCCACCCAACCACCTGTAGACTCGATCCATGCCCATCATGGCTAGTTAAAGTGAGCCATGGGGGTTTGAGGGGCACTTAGGGAGATCATCAATACATCCCTTGCAAAGGGGGTGTTCCCTAGTGTCCTGAAGGAGGCCATGGTACATCCTCTCCTTAAAAAGCCATCATTAGATCTGGCCAAACTGGCCAACTATCGGCCGGTATCTAACTTGCCCTATTTGGGTAAGTTAATCGAGAAGGTAGTGACGGACCAGTTGCAGGGCTTTTTGGATGACACCTCTGTATTAGATCTATTCCAGTCCAGTTTCCAACCAGGCCACAGGACAGAGACAATGCTGGTCACTCTCACAGATGACATCTGGATGGAGGCATCTGGATTGAGGCGGGATGGCAGTGCTGATGCTGTTGGACCTGTCGGTGGCGTTCAACACAGTCGACCATCAGCTACTCACCCACTGCCTTGCCGATATGGAGATCCAGGGGTTGGCCTTACAGTGGCTCTCCTCATTTCTCCAAGTTCAGGGACAGAGGGTGGCGGTTGGGGAGCAACTCTCCCAAAGGCACCCACTGGTTTGCGGAGTGCCACGGGGAGCAGTGTTTTCCCCAATGTTGTTCAATATCTACATGCGCCCCCTTGCCCAGATTGCCCAGAGGCATGGGCTGGGTTGCCATCAGTATGCTGATGATACCCAGCTTTATCTGTTGTTGGGTGGCCAGTCAGACTCTAGTCCGGGTGATCTGGACCAGGCATTGCAAGCTGTGCCTGGTTGGCTCAGGCAGAGCCGATTGAAATTGAATCCGATGAAGACGGAGGTCCTGTGCCTGAGTCATAGTGGACCAGGGGTAGGGATCCCTCTCCCGGCCTTCGACGGGGTGCTGCTGGTACCAGCATCGGAGATGAGGAGTGCTCCTGGACCCCTCATTAATGATGGAGGCCCAGGTAGCAGTCGCTGCAAGGTCAGCCTTTTATCATCTTCGGTTGATCAAGCAGTTAGTTCCCTTCCTTGAACGCAATGAACTGGCTACGGTGATCCATGCTTTGGTCACCTCAAGATTGGACTACTGTAATGCTCTCTACATGGGGCTACCCTTTGCCCAAATTCAGAAGCTGCAGCTAATGCAGAATGCGGCAGTGCGGCTGTTGTTGGGTCTTCCTGTACAGGAGCACATCCAGCCCGCCTTAAAAGCACTGCACTGGCTGCCTATAGCATACCGGATACAGTTCAAGGTGCTGGTGCTTACCTATAAAGCCCTATATGGCCTGGGACCTATCTACCTGAGGGACCGCCTCTCTCCATATGTTCCCCAGCGAGTGCTATGATCAGGATCCCTGAATCGCCTGGTTCTGCCAGGGCCAAAGGAGGCCCAGCTGGCGGCTACTAGGGCCAGGGCTTTTTCGGTGGCGGCCCCGCACTGGTGGAATGAGCTCCTGGATAAAATCAGGGCCCTGCGGGACTTACTACAGTTCCGCAGGGCCTGCAAGACGGAGCTCTTCCGCCAGGCTTTTGGGGCCACCCAATAGTTCCATCTTGACCCAGGCCCAATTGAGAATCCGCCAGCCTGAATGTCCCCCCACCATCTATACTGTTCAACATCTAAGACGCTACCCCGATAAAGAAGAAATACCATCTGTAGTGGGGTATGTTAGCTGTTTGCTTTTGTGTTTTCATGTTTTAATGATATTGTATATTTTAATGTATGTTGGCAGCTGCCCTGAGCCCGCCGAGAGGCGGGGAGGGTGGGATATAAATTGAACAAACAAACAAACAAACAAATAAATATTCCTGCTTGGGGTGGGGGTAGAAGCCGTGGCTCTCTGGGCTGGGAAGCAAGCAGCTCTCGAGCTTGGCAGGCAGAAGCCACGGGGCAAGGAGGAGGAACACACAGCAGGGGAAGGCAGCCTGCTCCTCCCCACTAAGCCTGAGAAACTGGGTGGGGGAAGGCTGAGGAGGAGGAAGGGGAGGAGGAAGTGTGAGCCAGACCCTGGATGTATGCTTCCACAGTGAACTGGCATGTATTACATTGACATGTATTACATTGGATGTATCTATTTTGTATTCAGTTCACTGAGGAAACGTTAGTGAAACAAAGAGAACAAGCTGGCATCTTCATCTCCCTTTACTGGCTACTTTGTTCTTGAAGATTTTGTGAGCCTTGTGCCTTAAGTAAAAAAAGAAATATTTATTGTATTTTCCTTTACTGGATACTTTATTCTGGAAGATTCTGTGAGCCTTGTGCCTTAAGTAAAGAAGAAACGTTTATTGTAATAGATACTTTTCCTTGTATGTGATGTATTGATATTTACTTGTCGTTTAATTTGTCTGTGGACCTTGTGCCTGAGAAGGAAAGAAAGAATGTTTGTAATCAAGTTCTTATGCACTGTTTCTCTTTAATTAGGTGATATTGATATAAATTGTGTTGGCGTTAATTTTCCCTGCATCGTTACGGTGCTTTTGTAGTCTTCTTCCTCCCCACCCCACTCAAGTCTTCCATGAAAGTTAAATTTTGAGTTATTTTCCCACCTATGAGAGTGTAATCTTATGGTTAAATGTGGTACTACTACCATAGGAGATTCTTTTTATAACCTCAAAATCTCTGTACCCTGCAGAACAAGAAAGTAATCTAAGCTAAAAGACAGCAAATTCCTTGTAGGAAAATAAAATAGATTGTCTGGTTTAAGGAAAAATGGGATAAAGAGAAATTTCTCCTAACCATGCTATTGGTTAGGAGAATATTGGTAAGATTTCCAATGGTAGGATTTCCAAAGGCCACCTAAAATTTGTTTCATGTCTAGGTCACAAATTAGTGTAAAGCAAGGGTCAGTGGCTTACAGGGGTGATAAAAAGGTGTTCCAGCACAAAATATGTTTCCCCTCTTGAATAAAACAAATTTCTGATTTATCATTTTCTGGAGGAGAAGTTTGACCCTCGGTCCATCTGCCTACAGGACGTCCTTTGCAAGACAGAGGCCATTGAGAAGAAAATGCCCAGAATGCTGCAGAAGGCATTTGATTTCACGCTTCACAGTGGCTCTTTATCCACAATAATTTACAATTGTTTCCCCGTGACAGGTAACCGTCTTATGTCTAAAGGTGAGACTCCTATCAAGGGTTTGGACTGGCTATGTGCTAAATATTCCCCTATAATAAACTTTTACAAGTTTATAACTGAGCAGTAAATCTTAAGGCCCACAAAAGTTGCTGTACATTACTTGGGTTTTTGCTAAAGTCTCTTCCATTATTTTTAATGTAATTCCTGCTAAGGAGTAAGAGGGGGAGAGATGAATAATGTCCATCAGCTAAGCTCATTCCTCCTTGTCAGCAGTACAGAGAGGAAAAACCTAGGACACGGCTTCCATTCCAAATGGGCTTCCTTATATTAACTGTCATATAAGTAAAGGGAAGACCTTTAACACAGGATCTGATGTTCATGGGAAAGTGGTAGGATTGCCAGGCTGAGCCAGGTAACCAAGGAAGGGTTGGGGTGGTGACACAGGGAGGTATGTGATGTTGCCAACTTTGCCGACATCACCGTGTCACTTCTGACTACAGTTTGGAAGTGACACTGGGTAGCTCTAGGAATCACTGGAAGTTCTATTGTAAAACCATAGAGTTTCTGTCAGTTCCTAGAGCTATCCACTGTAACTTTCAGGTTGTAACTGAAAGTGATAGATCAGCACAGATGATGTGCTTTTAAAATATTTTTCTCCTGCTGGTAACTATTGTTTTTGTTCCACCACTGTAATCTGACAATGGCGCTAAAAGACATCCTTAGAAGTACGGTCCCCTTAGAAGTGGGAATAACTATTGAAGCACTCTTATAGGTGTATGTAGATATACGCTTAGATATTGCTTTCTGTTTTCTCTCTTGGTCACTTTTTATCCCAACCTTCATCCGAAGAGCTCACATCAGCATACCGTATTTTTCGCTCCATTAGACGCACCTGATCATAAGACGCACCTTGTTTTTAGAGGAGGAAAACAGGAAAAAATGAAACAGAAAGAAAGAGAGAGATAAACGAAGGAAGGAGGAGGAGAGAGAAAGAGAAAGGAAGAAAGAAAGGTGGGGGCAGAGAGAGAGAGACAGAAAGACAGACAGACAGAAAAAAGGAAAGGAAGGAAGGAAGGAAGGAAGGAAGATAAAGGAAAGAAGAGAGACATCGGCATGCCATGCAAAGCCAGGCCTTTCTGTGCAAAGTAGCCACAGAGCTTAATCTGTGGGCGGGGCTTTCTGCTGCTGGCTGTCTTAAAGGGGAAAAGCTCTTAAAGGGAAAGAGTACTTAGCCTGGTGGGGTTTTTCCTGCCGTTTCCCTTTTAAGTCTTAACAGCTCAGGCCCAGCAGGGAGAGGCGGGGAAGGCTGGGATGCCAGCCTGAATGGCGTTCCCCTGCGTTCCTGCTGAAGAAAGAGCCCTGTTACAGGTAAGAAAAACTCCATATTCGCTCCATAAGATGCACACACTCCCCTCTTTTTTGGGGGAGGAAAAGTGCATCTTATGGAGCGAAAAATATGGTACATTGTTTGTTTAGAGAATGTATACACTGTTTCCAAAAAGCTGCTCGAGGTGGCTTACAAGTAAAAAACAATACCATAAAAACAGCAGTGTAAATTATCGATATTCAAAGCAAGCCATTAAAAACAACCTAGGAGAATAAAACCGCCTAGAGCCACCATTGAGGAACCAAAATATATTAACAAAACAGTCCATAGGAGAAAAAAACAGACTGATAAATAGCTTTTAAAAAGGACAAAATTCAGAAGTAAAAAGTCTGCCTGAGGGAAAAACAGTATTTTTGGCTTGGCACCTAAAAGAGAGTGAGATAGACACCAGACAAGCATCAATAGGGAGGTCATTCAAAAGGTGAGGTGCCACCAATGCTTTCCATTTGCTGCATATCTGAAGGTGGGGGGACAAAAGCAGAGCTTGGGAACAGGCTCTTAACTGGCCGGCTGGACATCATCTGAAGGGGCTTGTGTCATGACCTGCTCTCTTTTATTCTCATGGCAGCTCTGTGATGTGTAAATTAGATTAGACTAATAAACGTCATAGATGAGCTGGGGTTTGAAGTCACGTGTCCCCAGTCTTGGCTGAAACCCCTCACAACGATACCATACTGACTCTCCTGAACAATGACTGCAACACACATCAGGAAATGATGCAGTAGCACCATACTTAGGGAGAAACTGTGAAGTCATCAGAAGGAAAGATTTTGCTGTTGGAAGCTCAGACCGCAAGCTTGTAATCAGCTTGAGCAACACCTTAATCAACTAAAATTCAAGTTAATTAATCAGTTAGGCCTAGTTTTAACTATGACAAAATTTAATCCGTGGGACTGTGTGTAAATTTCATGCCCATTGTTTTTGTGTGTGTGGATACTGAGATTCTTGAGAGTTACGAGTAGAAGGGGCTTCAATGTTGTCCTATCTTCCAGTACTTTTCAGAGCCTGACTCAGAAAAATAGATCCTCGGGAAAATAGGCTGAGTTACTAGGGTTGCGGTCACACGGGTGAGATAAAGTGTGTGGGGGAAGTGAGGCTATTTCCTCCAGTGGAAGTTGACCCACCATTGCGCGATCACATGGGTTGTTGTAGATCCAGGCACAGCCGCCACTGCATGATCAGATGCAACCACCAGTGAGTTGGGTTTTTTTTTTTTACTGTTTGTTCCCGATGCGTTTACACAAGGGATCGATGATTTGCATCTCTTCCTATGGAATGTGCAGGTGTGTGTGTGCGCGCGCTGATGCACATATTGCGATGGGGGAAAATAGTGCCACAGAGTCGGGATAGTCTGATCAGACTATTCCAACACCATGGGAGCACGCTGGCGTGATTAGACACAGGAAAGTCCATCTGTGGCCTGTAGCAACCCATTTGCTACTGGACTTTCTGAGGTGTTTTTTTTTACTCTGTGTGTGCAGCAGAGCAAAACGGGTTGCCAACAGCTGCAGAATGCTTCCCAGATGTTGGTGTCTGATCGCACTCCTTTAATCCGCCCAGCATTCATGCCTGTGTTGGGGTGCATTATGCATCTGATCGCGCTCTAGGTCCCTTAACTCACTGACAGGACCTTGGAATCTCAGCTGTGGAAGAGGAGCTCAATACAGGACCAACTACCTGCTGGGGTTGGGAGGAACCAAAGACTTTGAGTCTGGTCAACCAGCTATAGAAGATTGGGGTCGATCTTGGCACCTGCTGTATCCAGGGAAACAGCTGCATGACCTTTGCCCTGTGTTTCAAGATCCTCAACTGGCTGTAAGAGTTCAGATTAAAAGACAGATCGCAAGCTGATAATAATCCATTGTGCCACTTGTATTAAACGGCAGGCAAGCAGAGATATAATAGCAGTCCAGTTACAACTGATGGTGATGACTGCCATCTGCAGTTTGGGCAGGAGGGGCCAGGACGCCTGATGGAGCAGCTCCATTTTGCAAAAAAGACACTATATAAACAACACAGGCAAAAATGAATTGGCACGTAATGGTTTTTAAAAAGATATACTTTCCAAACTAGGTTCAACAGGTAACAATTAACAAATAAGTACACACAATTCCAACAAGTGGACTAGTAACATCACCATGCAGATGCAATACAATGGAACCTTATATACCAGCAATGATACAATATATGAAGATGATTCCAGTACAATACAATTTTTTTTTCAGTATGTCAGACGAAGGCTCTGGATTCCGCTCTTCATTTTGGTTATTCTTCCTCAGTCAAGGCCAACAGGATGTCTTTTGGGCTGGGGACTGCCAGTAGATTTTGCTCTGCTGAGTGTAAAGCTCTACTGGGAAGCACATGGGGTGAGATGGTTCCGCATATATCCTGGTCCCAGGCCACATAAGGCCTTAAAGGTTAGCACCGACACCTTGAACCAGACCCAGTACTCAATTAGACAACCAAGCCCAAACCCCTGAATTAACTGGCCAAGGGGGGGCATGTAGATGTTAAATAACACTGGGGAGAGAATTCCCCCCTGGGGGACACCACAAATCAGTGGGTATAGTGGTGAGATCCTCTCCCCAAGTGCCACTCTCTGTCCCTGACCCTGGAGAAAGGAGGACAGCCACTGCAAGATGGTCCCCCTTATCCCCTTGTTGGTGCAATGGTATGTCAAAAGATCACAGTTAACCATGTCAAACCTACTGTAAGATCAAGAAGCAACAGCAGTGCCGACTTGCCCCAATCCAGGTGTCTCCAGAGGTTATCCATGAGGGTGACCAGTGCTGTCTCAGTCCCATGGCCAGGGCAGAAGCCAGACTGGAATGGGTCCAGGATTGAGGAGTCATCCAAGAAAACCTGGAGCTGTTTAGCCACCGCTCTCTCAACTACCTTATCCAGAAACAAAAGATTTGGTACTGGGTGGTAGTTGGCCAGGACTGTAGGGTCCAAAGATTTTTCCCCAAGAGCTCATGGACACAATGGAGGCGGCATAGAATTCCTTCTTAGCAGTCTTCACTGCCATCTCATAGGTCTTCATTAATGCTCTTGCAATTTCATCATGAGTATGCTGCCACCTCGCTCAAGCTGTCTGAGCTCTCGTTTCATCCTTCACAGCTTTGGGCAGTAACACGGGGCTGGTTTGGGATGGGAGTGAAGAGGATGATAGGGGGTGATTTCATCAATGGCTTCAGAGAGTCAGCTATGCCAATCCTCCACCAGCTCATCTAACAAACCGCCAGGGGGCATTGTTCCTACAGAGCATTCTGGAATCCGCTTGGATCCATTTGTCTCCATGGGTAAGCATAAATCAGCTCACTGCCTGAACAGGGAGGGTTTGGGGTGCTCAGCTGAGCCTTCAAAGTGAAGTGGTCTGACTATGGCACTACATCAATAGATACTCGATCAGTATTTATCCCCATCCCAAAAATAAGATCCAGTGTGAGTCCTGTTTGACATGTGGAAGCTGGTACAATCTGGGAGAGTCCCAGTGCTACCATGGACAACACTAGGTCCCTGGCCTGGGAGGAGGCTGCATCATCAGTATGAACATTGAAGTCCCCTAAGACTAATAGTCTAGGGTACTCCAATGCCCAGCCAGATACCACCTCCAGCACGCCTGGCAGGGTATCTGCTGGTGGTCGGTACACCAGTCAGATAGCCAAATGCTCCTCAGCTACCCCCACTAGGCCCACACATTCAATGTCAGCAATTTTTGGTGTGGGGAGAGCTCTAAAGGAATATACGCTGATGCTTGTGAAGACAATGGTCTTCATATTTGTCTCATATCTGCTTCCCTTTGCATTAAAGAAGGGTACAAAAACTAACTGGCTTGTTGAAGTGGGAAGAGAGCTGATATCTCTTTTTCATGTGTGTAAAGCAGTGTGTGAGATCTGGATATGTCCTCCTGCTGTCTCCTTACCTGCAGCTAACAGCCAATCACTGGAAGGAGGGCTCCCAAGCCAAAGGCTCCAGTTATCAGGTAGACTTGAACTTGGTCTCTTCGTTCAGCATAGCTTTTCACAACAGAAAGAACCGGAGCTATCCTTTCATTAACACATTCAGGCCTCCATCTCTCTCTATTCCCAAGCTGACTCCTAGCAAATCTGGCTGGTCCTATTTTTTTGTATAGCATCCCTGCTTTGGGAGATAGTTCACCCCTTTGTGCCACAAATTACCCATAATCAGAATGCTAATGTGTTTTTCATTAAAATTTTGATAAACAATGTGTCAGTAGGTTGGATTCTATAGAACAATTTGATTGACAGAAGAATCTCCTGCTTTGCCCATCTAGCTGCAGCTCAGAATACCCTCCAATATTGTCTTGGGGGTGGGGTCATTTTGGGGATTATTTCACAGGACTGGTTGTTGTCTCTGAGCTCTATCCCACCTGACACTCTATTTGAGAATAAAATGGAGGACGGGGGAACTGTCCCTTCCTCTAACAGAATGGCAGGGTAAAAATGTAATAGACTAATGGTTTACAAGGACCAAACACAAGCTGATGGATTGCTAACCTACAATTTAGGCAACTATATTACTTGTGGCACGTATCTTGCCACTTCACTGAGCAGCATTTGAAACCTTTCTCCAGTTAAAGTAGCCATCCTCCAACTTCCACCTCTGTTGGTGGATGGACTAGATTCAAGCCCAGTAGCACCTCAGGGACCAACATGATTTTCAGGGTTTGATCTGCTAAGAGTCAAAGTGCCCTACATCAGATACTGGTGAAAGAGCCACTAAAGTTGAAAGAAGGCTGGATGAAGGCTTCTGATGCTGAATGAACTTCCTCCCACTGGGGATTTGATTAGGTTTACCAGTCTTCAAGTGATGCCTGGCTTGCTCCCGGAATTATAACTGGTATCCACACTACTGATTATTCTCTGGAGAAAAATGGACTGTACGGTTTACCAGAGATTCTAGGAGAAACTGAAGTCCCTCCCCAGGAACTGTGGCCAAGTTTCCGGGCATTCCCCTAGGTCAGATGACAGCCCTAGGTCAGATAAATGCAATGTAGAGAAATACGTCTGAAATGACATTGTTAGCTTGTCTGACAAAGGGAGCTTTGGCTCTTGAAAGCTTACACCCTGAAACCCTTCTTGCTCTAAGGTGCCACTGGACTCAAATCTAGCTTGACTGCTTTGTAGCAAAAAGGCAGAAAAATGCAAGCTGTTATTGAGGTCTGTTGTGTGTATGCCTGATACTCTTTAGCTCAGTAACTATATAAGGAATCCTTCTTATTAGAACCTATTTTGACAGAAGAACCTTATCTGTCTCATTGCCAATTTGATGTTGGTTAAATAAGCCAATCTTTCTTTGGATCCTCTGGTATATTTTATGTGATGAACTGGTTCAAAGAAAATCCTCTTTGAACTAGGTTTTTTAAAACAACAACAACAACAAAAAACCCTTGCATAAATAATGGCATCAGTTTGGGATTCGTTCCTGAATATTTCATGGACTTCTCCCCTTCCTTGCCTCCCTGCTATCCCTCCCTCCCAAGTCTGTTCTGTTTGTTTTGCTAAATTGACATCCTGACAAATCTATCTATCTGCTACTGCAGGTGTCTCTGCCCGTGGAGCCTGCTCTCTCCAACCCAAGGAGCTGAGCGAGAGAAAGTGCCTGATTTAATTAACGTTATTTGATTCTCTTTCTGACAATGCAATTAAAGCCCAAAGAGATGTTCAGCATGGCAGGGGTGAAGATATGTCAGAGTTAAATGGCTACCTTCACCATTAAGACACACACAAGCTGGGCCACAGCCATCAAGGGTCTTCTGGGCAGCTACACAGACTGCTACTGAAAGGCAGCTCCCTGTGGTTTGGAGTCTGCATAGGAAATGTGGGATTTAAATAAAGCCTAGGTCTTGGGGAAGCATGCCATTTTCTCATGAGAGGAAACCATAAGGAAGCACTACTGGCTTTACTGTCCCTGTCTCCTGGGCAGTAGACAACCACAGAATGAAGTTGTGGGTGTGTACAGTCCACCTCAATGGTTCTTAACATTTCATGCACTACTAACCCCCAAGCACCAAAGGTTATCATGGAATGCCCCCTATTTATTTATGTATTTGTAATATTCAGACATTGCCTACAGTGACTTAAGATGTTTACAAAAAATATCTGGCTTGCAAGTAATGATTAATGCTTTTGAAAGACCAACACAGCTATACAACTTCCCTGAAAATTCTTCTCTCCTTATGAAATGCCTCCTCCAAATGAATGGCCATATATTTCTTATAGAAGATAGACAGCAATGGAGCTGCCTAAAATCCTGAATATCCCCTGTTTTACTGGAAATTGGTGGGAGGGTTTGTGACACTATGGGATAATAAAAAAAAACCCCAAAACAAATGCAGCCTCGTGTACTTATTGAACGTTCTTGTTGGGAGTGACAAAGGGTAGCTCTAGGAATAGTTGGAAACTGTATGTTAATATCATAGAGGTCTGACAATTCCTAGAGCTGCCCTTTATCACTTCCTCTAAGAAATTCTGGTTAAGTACATGAGGCTGCATTTGACTTTTGTTTTTTCCTGCTGTCATTAAGATTCACAGGTCTACAGGGATTGGATGGACAATGGATGTAATGTCTTTCCGTATTAAATCTGCTCTCTACATAGACTTGTCATCAATTGTTATTTACTTGAAATTTTGAGATAAATTTTGAGGTTCTTATTCAGATCGGGGGAATTTCAAGGGAGCCAGCAGTGCTTCAGCACGGGCATTTCCCAAAATCACTAGGTTGCCATTGAATTTCATTTAAAACAATATTTTGAAGTAAATGCAGAAATTCCTGCTGGTCTGGAATATCTAAGAAATTTCAATAGAAGTAAATTAGAGCTTCCTTCCTGGGAAATATTCCTCAGACGACGAAATCTGAACCATTAAAATCTGAGGGTTTGCTCCTGCATAATTCTGTTGATGTTCATAAAAAATGGAATTTTGAGGCAAATTTGAGGGTTCAAATTTGGAACAATGCATTTGAGAGATCCCGAAGGAAGGAAGGAAGGAAGGAAGGAAGGCAGGAAGGCAGGAAGGCAGGAAGGCCTTTAACTAACCATATTTCTTAGAAGCCATGTTCATTCTTACAATTGTGATTAAGTTTTGCCTAAAGCAAGATTTTGAGCTGAATTTGGATGTTCCAGTTTGACTGGAATATCCAAGGAATTTTGAGAGAAGCAAAAAAGAGTGTTGATAAGCTTTGCACCCACAGATGCAAACATTGCTACCTTTCAGAGGAACATGTCTTAAGAGTTCCCTTGGAAGCTCTTTTGCCACTATTACAAAGGTGTCACAATCCATTTTGACAAGTGGAAAGGAGTCACACTGAACCAACATGAGGAGCCTGCTATTTAAGGACAGCCTCCCCATTAGATATTAGGCTATTGCCTAAAAAAGGAGCAACTCAGTTAAACATCACTGTGGAAAACTACTCAGCTGGAAAACTAGCCTAATCAAAGGAGACCGGAAGAGTCTGGGGGTCAGAGCTCAGGGAGAAGATAGAATGGGAGAATACACTCACAGCATGTTGTTCTAATGGGATCTGAGCTAATTTGATTTTATTTGTGAGTTTTGGCATTTAGGTTTTCCTGATCTTCTAATTTGCATGTGCATCTAACAGAGTTTTGTTGGCTGCTGCTATATTTTATCTGAAACACAGGAAGAAAACCTGTGGATATTTTCATTCGATGTTGTCGGCTTGCATGCAGCAGAGCATAACTTCTTCTCTACCTACCTTGTGCTGCTAATGAAAATGCCCTCCAAAATGTCCCCCCTGCCCCGGAAGGAGGAGGTGAGAAAGTTGTAATCTGTGGGCAAAAATTCTTTCACTCATGGAAATGCTTAGTGAGATCCAAGTTGGGTTGCTAACTTCCAAGTGGCACCCGGAGATCTCCCACGATTACAATTCATCTCCAGACAACCATGATTTGTTCCCCTGGATAAAATGGCTACTTTGGAGGGTGGGCTGTATGGCATTACACCTTACTGTGGTCCCTCCCTTGCCCAACTTCACCCTCCCCAGACTCCACTCTCAAAATCTCCAGGTCTTTCCCAACTCAGGGCTGGCAACCCTGGATACAAGCCATTGTTTGAATTAAGGTTGTGGGGAACCCTACCAAGAAATATCACTAGTCAGTCTTTTAATTCCCCTCCTCCAGATGTTTCTTTTGGGAAGAAACCCACACATTTTCTTTGGGTTTCATGTTAGATTAAATATGGCAGAACCTAAGGTCATGCAGAACCCCCCTGGAGAAATCCCACTACTCTTTTCACTTCTCTGAAGCATTCTTTGGTAGTTTTGATTAAAGAAGAACCCATAGCTTCCACTGCAACTTTTTGTTTTAGCAGTAATTTTACTGGCAACGCTAGCATTTCTGTTCGCCACTATAATCTTTTTATTTTTGTTGCCCCAACTACCTCCTTGGGCTGATATATCACAGTGAAGCCTTTCTGATTAGTCTGTGTAAATACATTCCTTTTGATTTCCTCAGAACCTGGGAAATAACTACTTTGTGTCAGAAACATCCTACTGAGGTCTTCACAGAGCACAATCAAGCTTCAGAAGTGTTCTCCGTTTGATATTAATGGATGTGCTGGGGAGGGGAGGGGGAAGGAAGGAGTGTTTGGGAATGGATACGTGTGAGAATGGTACCACAGAAACACTGCAGTACTGTACACCACATTGTTTTAAAGATACGTATGCATCTTTATGATTACCATCACAAAGATTTCACCACAAGCCCGGAGAAGTAAAAATGGAATTATTTTCAAGGCTTCCCATTAGAACTAAGGCACATTTCTCAACTCATCAGGAATGTTTTCCACGGGATCTTGGAGGATACTTGCAATTTTGGGGGGTGAGTTCTCAAAGTGTTTCAGCTGTCTTTGCCCTATCATATGAGTGATAAAATCTTTCAAAGTTCTTCAGGTACTTAAAATATCAGAGATGGTTAGGATTATTGCTTGGTAGCAGAGACTGGGCTACATGAGGGGCTATGGCTCAGTGAAAAAGCATCTGCTTCGCATGCAGAAGGTCCTGAATCCAATCCAGCATCTTCAGTTAGGATTAGGGCTGGTTCTGCATCTGGCATTTGCTCCACAAATCTGAGGAAAAGGTACAGCTCAAAACCACATTCAAATACCCCAGGTCACCGCGGTATTGATGGCCATAAAGCTATGCAGAAGGTACAATAAAACCTGATGATCAAAGAAAGTGAAAGCGGCATGCAATACAGAGGTTACCATAAAAACCCAATGATCACAGAAAGTGAAAGCAGCATGCAATACAGAGGGGAATTTCTGTTCCAATGTGGGTTTGTTAAACGATGGAGAGAAAAGCCAATGCAGAACCACCCTAGGTTGTAGGTGATGTGAAAGACCTCAGCCTGAAGCCCTGGAGAGCTGCTGCCAGTCTGAGAAAGTAGTACTGACTTTGATAGACCAATGGTCGGATTCGGTATAAGGCAACTTCATGTGCTCATGCACTCAACACTGGCATGGGGCCCACAGATGCAACACCTACTTGCCTGGCCAGAATCCATTTTATTGAGCAAATGCGTCTGTTTCACATGTCACACATAACTGAATACTCTTCCTCCAGAACTGAAAACCCCAAAATAGAGCGTGAAATCCCTTCCCTGCACAGACTGCCTGCAAGCAAATGGAACAATATCTTTTCTCAGTAAAGGCAATTTTGTGTGGTTAGTGACTGAGACCATAAGAAATACTCGATAGGTCATACACAATGAACAAAACTTCAGTGATAGATACTCCAACCCTATGCCCTACTTCCAGAATAACACCGTCTTCTATTTGTGGGATCCCAAGTGGCCTTTTGAGTTACTTGGACAAACCCTGAAAACACAACACAAGAATACCACTCCTAATGGTAAATCAGTTAAACAGTAAATGTTTGGGTACATCTGTGATGTAGAAACCTAGAGCTGCACCAAATGTTTCATTAGTTTTTATTTCTGGGCTAAAAATAATGCTGGAGGATAATTGCCCTGGGGGGGGGGGCACCCTTTGTTATTGAGAAAGGTGACCATTGAGAAAGTTCCCAGTGAGGACTTTCATAAAGTGATCCCAGCCAACAAGGGATCTTGCAGTGAACATGCTGACATGTGACAGTACATAGTCAATCAAACAGGACTATGGGTTGACCTCACTGAAGGAAAAACACAACATATGTAGAGAGAGGAAAGGGCTTCCTGGAATGGTCACATGGATGGTCCTTGGCAATCGGGAAGATGAGGACATTGCTGATGCAACCTAAGCCTTTTATGAAGCCTTTGGCTATGCTTCCTCTTTAGGAAAATCATTTTTTGTTTGTTCTCTTCCACAGAGATCCACTAAAATATATCAGTGAAGCAGAGTTCTTTCAGTGCTAATAATTCCCCCCCCCCCATAAAAATAAAATAATAACACACACGTCTTTAGATCCTACAGTGTACTGGTGAGCATCAGAGAAATTCCTTTTCTATCATTAGTTGATCCTACTAGTTATCATGTCCTGGCCTAGATGGCCCAGGATAGCCCAGTTTTGTCCAATCTGGAAGCTAAGCAGGGTTGGCCCTGGTTAGTATCTTGGATGGGAGACCACCAAAGAAGTCCAGAGTTGCTACAGAATGGCAGGCAATGGCAAACCACCTCTGTTCAAAGTTTGCCTTGAAAACCTTATGGGGTCACCATAATTTGACTGTAACTTGATGGCACTTTCCGCCAGTTTATCACAAATGCAATCCAGTAGAATATAATGATGACGGTGGTGAGATGATAAAAGTCAACAATGCTAGGGATGCTCCAACGTCTGATGGTTTGGCTCATGGCTTGTGGTGAACAGAGAGCTGATTTCTCATTGAACAGCGAACCGGTGAATGGACCAGATGCGCTGTACATGAGTGATTGTAGTGGCTGAACACAGTATGTTTGCCTACTGAATATGTTCATTTGGAAATTTGCAGCATCCACCCCTTATCAGTGCACGTTGCACTTTGCATCATGGACATAAAGGATAGAAAGCTCACAAGAAAAAAAAATTAAATAATTCTGGTACCAAATAGTAGAATATCTCACCAAACATGATATGCCCCCCCCCAAAAAATATATTATTGTGGTCTGCTTAACTTCTAGTTAGGCTTCATATCTATTATTCTTTATTCCTCACTCTCTAGTCTTGGTTGACTTGCCTTTTAAGGATTATTGCTACTTATCTTAACAGTAGTGGACTGTCTGGGATTTTGGGAATATTGGGCTACATTTCCTTTTGGTGCCTTTAGTATACAGGTTTAATGCTCCAGTTGGTTTATGGTGTATACTTGGGTATTTTTTATTCTTACTCTCACTCTCTAGTATTGAAGTTTGATTGATTGATTGATTGATGTACCTAAACTTGTGCCTTTTGTCTTTGCATTGTAGTAGACTATGTCCTCACTAATGCTCCTATTTGATATGATTTTATATTGTTCAGCATTCATTCTGACTCTGATTCTTATACTAATAAAATATTTGAACACTCCCCCCCCAAAAAATGGGCATAAAACTAAGGCAGGTCCCTGTTCTAAGGACCTTATTACTCAGTGTACAAATTCAAGAAGACAGGTGTGTTGGTTGTATTTCTGAGATGTAGATCCGAAATGAAAAGTGAGATTGTGTGCTAAACACAGAGACAGAATCAAACTGGAAGTACCCTGGTGTCAAAGACCCAAGCCTGGGTCCCTCTGAAGCCACTAATCCCCCCCCCCCCCCAGGCAAGCAGGCAGTGGCCAGACTTGTGGGTCCTTGAGGTTATCAGCACACAAGAAACTAGGCCTTGGTAAAAATTTATGAAAGTTTCTTAAATACTTTAAGAAATAACATATCACTAGGCAACCCAGTTTCTACAATCCTGCAGCAAGAAAATAAGAAAAGCTATCTTTTCTATCGAATACTTCAATACCTGGTATTTGATGGCACACTTTTTGGCATTATCAAAGTCCAAGCCAGAGGCTCAAGCATTATCTACACTGCAGTCCATCAGAATGGGACTTGGCATAGTCAAAGCTCCATAGCCAGAATTTTTTTTGGGGGGGGGGGCACTGGGGGAACCGGTGGGGCATGACATCACTTCTGAAATCACAAAATTAAAGATTAAAAAAAATACGATAAGGCCTCTTGTAAGGACTTGCACTTTCAGTATGCTCAATGAGGCTGTGGGTGGGGGAACAAAAGCATGGCGCTGGGAGAGGAGAGGGGAGGAGAGGGTGCCACCCATCACCAAGTGAGGTGAGGGATGGCATGCCCCTGAGACACCTCATGAATGGTGCCACCTTCTGAGCCAGGGAGGCAGGGAGCATGGGAGGCCTGGCACGTTCTCTGAGCAGGCCTGAGGTGACTCCCCATTCGGTGGCCTCTGCTCCACTCCACCAGAGGTGTGTGTGAATGCTTCCCTCCCATGCATGATAACCAGAGCCAAATAATGACATTTGCTTCTGTTCCCGCCCCTCCCATGTAGATACAAAACTGAACACAGGTTCCTATGATAAGCCAATTACCACATTCCTGAATCTGGCCTTGAAATAGATAAGGAAGATGTAGGCAGGGAGGCTGCAAGCTGGAGCAGCCCTACGAACATTCACCTTAACCCTTGGGGGAAATCAGGGTGCTCTGCCTCATACCTGGCTTCATAATACAAGTCATTTGCATCACTGTGCTTTGATCAACATCCCTGTAATGCTGCTACAGGACCATGTTTTGAAGGTGCTGCATGTTAGAACTTTTGTTCTTTGTTAGAGAAAAATGAAATAAATCAGACTGATGAATCTTGCTTCCGGAAAGTAGAGACAACTTCCTTTGTAGTTTTAAAGGCTTTATTACTAAAGGGTAGGGAAACAGGAATACTATGAAATAAACAAAACATGCTTTCTAAGGAGCAACATAGCTCCGGTCTAACTCCTAAGACATTCTACACAAGACTGGTCTGAGATTACAATGGAGAATCTCTTCTTCTTGACCCCTGAAAAGGAAACACCTGAGATCAGTGACCAATCAGTACAACAATACCCCTGTAGATTTCCCAGGCTTTCTTTCAATTGGCCAGCTTCCAGGTACTTCTTCCAGGTTAGTCTGAAAACACTGAGATACACAAGATTAACCCTATAATGACTGAATGGTCAGGTCTTGTCCAAAACACTCATTTTCCCAACACTGCATAGGCATAGTTTGCCATTTTCATTATTACGTTAGGGGGAATTCTGACAAGGGTTCAGTCTAGCCCTTTCCCCCCTATTTCTCCCACTGGCCCTCAACCATACACACTGGTACTGCCAGGTACACAACAATGCCCACAGCTATCATAGAGCAATGGAAGCTGTTGGGGTAAGCTGATCTGGATCTTTCCTTGTTTAAGCCATTGTCTCCACTTCATTTTCAACAGTGTTGATATCAGTTGATCGCCATCTACACATTTATTGGTATGGGATTTGCAAGCACTGTTGCTGTGAAAATAATGTGGACAGTTAACATCAATGGGATTACTTCAGCATAAGGAAAGAAAATTGGGCATGAGAGTTTAAAGCAAAATCCTTGGGTGCATTTCCTGCCAGGAGGAAATTAAATTAAAATGGGGATATTCAAATCCAAGCAGGCAGCTCTCAAATTCTGTCACAACCCAAAGGATATCCAGTTGTCATGACATCTGTGGGGCACAGTCCACAAGGCAGGAACGTACGAGTGTGCTGTCAAGTCGCAGCCAATCTGTGGTGACCCCAGCAAGGGGTTTCCAAGGCCAGTGAGAAGCAGAGGTGGTTTGCCATTGCATTCCTCTGCAGAGTCTTCCTTGGTGGTCTCCCATCCAGGTATAGATCCTGCTTAGCTTCCGAGATCTTTTTTCTAATGCTTCCTTGTTTATTTAAACTTAGCTTCTGAGATCTGATGAGATCGGGCTACACTGTGCCACCTCCCCCCGCCAATATGAGGAAGTCTCAACAGAATTTCTATGTGGATCCTCTCATTAGGCATGAGGCAGGAGACAGATGGTGCCGCAAGTGTCTGGATCAAGCTGGATGTCCTATAAAACAGCTCCTGAGTAGGATCTTTATAGCTGAGAATCACCATGGCTTGATAAATGAATATTTCTTCTATGGTTATATTTAGCTCATTGCATGTACTGATGTTCTATTCAAAGAATGCATTTAAAATAGCACTGCTCATTCTCCAGACTGTTAACATGAATTATGATTTTCCCCCCACAATCATTTCCATGTGTATAGTGCTTTTGCCGAGTCTTATAGCTTTGTGTTAGATTTTTTGGTAAGGCTGGTGTTTGAACATGCACTTCTTCAGAATATGCTTATTTTTGTACCAGTCAAAAAGAAAAAAAAAGTTGTTCATCTTCCAATTCTACTGATGTGGACTATCCAGCCCACATATGGTGCTAAGGTTCTAAGAGTCTATATGTGTATGCCCCCGCAGTGTGTTTTTGAATATTTGAATATTAATGTATCTGTGATTTACAACAAGACATCTACTTTCTTGCTGAGCTTACGGATAACACAATGAAATTAATCTCCAGCAAAATCAGCAAAATATGAATGACCCAAATCTGATTCTCTACCTCCTCTTAATGTAATGGTCCGAATAGATGGAATGAATTATCCAGAATTTTAATAAGATGACACCATACTGAGATAATTATATTACTGTTTCCTTAGGAAGTGAAACCCAACAAGAGTTTCAGAAGAAAATAGAATTCAGCTGTTTATGCACATTTCATATTGGCGGGGGGGGGGGAGTCCAAGACTAATTTCATATTGGGGGGTGGAGTCCAAGACTAATTTCCCATGAGGGGCTGCTCCGGCGTCGTTCTTCCCTTTGCCCCAGTTGCATACTTGAATTTTCCATTATTTGCCCCGTGCTGCATTTTGACCCATGGCTTCACCCAAATTCCCCCGCAGCTTCAGTGATCCTCCAAAAACCAGGATCACTGAAGCCATGGGGGAATACGGGCAAAGCCACGGGTCAAAATGCAGCACGGGGCAAATAATGGAAAATTCAAGCACGCAATCGGGGCAAAGGGAAGAACGACGCCAGAGCAGCGCCTCATGGGAAATCGGTCTAAGCCTGAGTTCAGTTAGAGTCAGCATACTGGGAGGGAATGAAAAATGTTCCTTTTGGGATTCCTTTTTTTTCCTTATGTTAGTGATGATTAATGGATGAAGCTGCCTTATATTGAACCAAACCCTTGGTCCATCAAAGTTGGTATTGTCTACTCAGACTGGCAGTGGCTCTCCAGAGTCTCAGGCACAGGTCTTTCACTTCACCTCCTACCTGATCCTTAACTGGAGATGCCAGGGATTGAACCCGGAATCTTCTGCATGTCAAGCAGGTGCTCTACCACTGAGCCATGGTCTCAATAGTTGTCAAATCTACTCAGCGGCCTCAATTTTATCCCTCACCTGAAATAGTAGTCACAAATGTGTCCCTTATTTTAAAAGAACCAGTTCAAATCATGAAGATTAACTACAAAAAACACTTTTAAGAAAAAGTAGCTAGTTACATAGCGGCTTAATGACAAAGTCTTATAGTACAAGCCTAGTCAGCATTACAGCCCACCAACCCCACTGCGAGCTCCGTAACAGTGATAAACTCCACTTTCACAGTATCTTTGGGAAGTTTATAGAAGTGCAAAACACAACTTTCCAATTTGTACGTTTCAAACATTCAAACATTGCTAGTGTGATGAAAAACTCTGATGCCTTTCAGCTCAAACTGAAGATCATTCTGATATCTGAAAAAAATGACACAAAAGCAGTAAATCTAACAACAGCCATCTGAGCCACATTTCATTTTTTTTAAGATAAGGTGTTTTTTTTTTTTGCTAAATCTTATCTTATGGTGACCCCATGAAGTTTTCAAGACAAGAGACATTTAGAGGTGGTTTGCCATTGCCTGCCTCGATGTCACAACCCTGGTATTCTTTGGTGTTCTCCCATCCAAGTACTAGCCAGGCTGACCCTGCCTAGCTTCTGAGATCTGATGGGATCTGGCTACCTGAGCTATCTAGGTTAGCACAGGATAACTGATAGCAGAATTAATTTACTATTTTCCTTCCAATGGATTCAGACTAATTCCTCATTATGGAAACAAGCAAATATTCATTATATTAGGAATAAGGCCCATTGTGGAAATAAATACAGTAGGCTCTAGAAAGAGGCTCTGGGAGAGTGCCAAGGCCTTAGACACTCAGTGTCAATTTGCTGTGGCAACCTCAGCAGGGTATAATGGCACAGAATCCACCATTTTCTCCAGGGGAACTGATCAATGCTACCTGAAGAGCCGTTGTAATTCTGAGTGATCTCCAGCCCCCACCTGAAGATTGGCAACAATGGCTCCCTGGGAGGAAATGGCTGGTTTGGAGAGTGAAGTCTATGGCATTGTAGCTGTCTGAGGTCCCATCTCTTCTCAAACTTCACCCTCTCCAGGCTCCACCCCTCAAATATCCAGGAATTTTCCAACCTGGAGTTGGCAACCCTATCTCCTTCCCAGCCATGCATCAGCCTACCTTTATTTCCCCCTCACTGTTCAGCTTTCCATCCCCCACACCTGCAGGGTTTACTGTGCTCTGAAGCCCTAACTGCCACATCACATTGGCTGTCATGGCTGGGGGGGGTGCATCTCAGCAGGGTATAAAGACACAGAGTCCACCATTTTCTTCAGGGGAACTGATCAATGCCATCTGGAGAACAGTTGTAATTCTGAGTGATCTCCAGCCCTTACCTGGAGATTGGCAACAGTGATTCACCAGGAGTCATTGTAGCTGTCTGAGGTCCCATCCCTTCTCAAACCTCACCCTCTCCAGGATCCATCCCTCAAATCTCCAGGAATTTCCCACCTGAAGTTGGCAACTCCCAACTGTTTCCCAGCAGCAGCCTTCAGCTTTCCATCTCCTCCCTCACCTGCAGCCTCTACCATGCTCTGATACCCTGATTGCCATGTCATTGAGTTCCTCACAAAGGCGTGGAAAGGGTTTTGTTCCTTTGTCTTTTTACTGCCATTTTCAAGTTTGGTTGCCTACCAACAGCCACTGGAGGAAACGTTAGGAGAGAGCTGTTTGCCAGTGATATTGACAGGGAACAGTGGCTGGAGTGGGCGGAGAAGAGGAGCAGACCCAGCACCCAGTCAATGGCATGCAAGTACTTTTGAGTGGCGGCTGAAAGGCCAATGACTGATGGAGTGCACTGTGGGCGGGACTCAGGTAACACAGCCAGTGGATAGGGACAGCTTCTGGCTGACACATCATGAAGCCAACTGATTTAGGAGGGTGTGGAATGTTCAGAAAGTGCCACCCCACTTCACAATTATTATAAGGAGAGATTTGAAGGTGTGGCAAATAAGGTGGCTGATCAAACCTTGAACATATTTTTGGTGTCCTCTGTGATGCATTGTCAAGGAAAGGATTCTTCAAGGAAAGTATGGTCATCATGAAAGATGACAAAATAGGGGAAAATGCAAAAAGTGGAAAGCATGGGCTTGGACACAGCAGAAAGTTTCCATTGCCGAGCTCTGACTTCCCTCTCATACTATTTCTAGGCAGGGTTGCCAGCCTCCAGGTGAGGGCTGGAGATCTCCTGGAATTACAACTGATCCGTAGAGATAGCTTATTTATTCATTATTTATTTATTTATTTAAAACATTCATTCCACTTCTCCCAGAGAAAATGGCTGCTTTGGAAAGTGGAATGTATGGCATTATACTTTATCGAGGCCCTTCCTTTCTCTAAAGCCCACTCTTCCAGGCTCCACCCTCAAATCTCCAGGTATTTCCCAACCCAGAGCTGGCAACCCTATTCCTGGGGTTTGCTGTCCCCTAGAAGTAGGATTTCTGGGGGCACATTGATGTGCAGAGACCAGGAAAAGTTGGAGAAGACCTACCCCACTGATAGAGAACCCTGCTTTCAGTAGTCATTTTGCCTGGGATCTTAGGCTTCTGCAGGGGTTTTACCAGCATGGAACACAAGTCAATATTTGACTTTGTTTGCCCTCCAACATGAAATGGTAATTAGTGAAGAAGGGATTAAGCCTCTGTAGATGTTATACAGACAGGGCCAAATTAGCAATCCGTTACTAAGAAAATAACACAGGAGGGCCACCTATTGTGGCACTGCCAGATGTTACTTGAAAATCCCTTTTTGTAAAATGATGGCCTTCATTCCAAATCATCACAAACAGATACACCCAAGACATATCAGCACTGTTTTATCCTTGAAGTTTAACACCCTATTGTTTTTTTAGCTTTCTGATGTCCCAGCATTTTGTGCTTTCCTAAGGCCATTTGGAGGGGGGGAAACACAAAGGGATTTTTCTTTTTAAATATGGAGGGCTTCCAGCATTTGGCTGATACAACGTCCATCGACATCACAAGGAATCGCAAATGTTCCTCAAGAGCCTTTCGATGCATATGGTCCTTCCCAGCCTCAGTTAATGAACAACTCTCCACAGGCAACAGCTTTAGATTTTCTTGGCCAGCTGCAGGGATGGTTTATCTGACCTTTTGTCTTTCCGCATTGCATTACACAAATTCTGCTCGGCAGGATATTGGACCTGCAGAAGAATAATGCTGCTTTATTCTCCATATTGCTTCCTAGCCATTTCCAATTTGGCCAATAGCAAAACTGTCCATCTGTCCCTCTGCCTGTCCTCTGAAGGGTCATTAGCTTAGAATCCAGGCACATTAACTTAGATTTTTTTTAAAAAAAATGCAACAAGCCTACAGCTTGTTTTCTGAAATGTAATATTTAAATAGTTCCATATAAATACTTTCTTAGACAAAAGGTTATTTGGGTTAGCAACCAACTTTTCCACCACTTGCATTTTCTGACTGATAAATCACCCCCTAATATGGAGCAAATACATCATTAGGTAAGCAGTCTGAGCAGGAATTGACTGCACTTTCAGAAGTGCTGATGTATGTGTTTTCGAGGCATTACCATACTTCCTAATAGGCTTGAAAAGATATCATAGTAGCTCTGTGTGCAGATGATTGGGTAGGAAAGAATAAGACAATTGGATATATTTCCTATTATATAAAGCCATTTTAAAATTCCAAGGGGCAAGATTCCATGGGGCGCCAAAATCAGTAGGCTGGATGGACTGCCACTCAAAAGGGGGACTCTGGCCATTGGCTGCATTCTCTCCCTGCTTTGCCTCAGTCCCACCCACAGAGCCACTGGCCAGTGTCCCGGCCTCAGTCTGGAGGGAACCAGTGAAGGGGAAGGACCGACTGGGTGCTGGGTCCACTCTTCTCTGCCCACTGCCAGGTGGGTCTAACTGTCCCCTCAGTGGCCTGCTTCTGTCAGTGAAAAGGCAATGGACTAACAGCATAACCCCCTCCCCCACACATTGCCAGCATGCCCAGAATAAACTGTCAGAATAAACTGTCAGAAACAGGGGGCCATTTCACACAGCACCCCGTAGTGCTTCAGGACCGGTACAAAGAACTGAAGAACGCTTGGGAGGAGGTTTCAAGGTAAACCGGCTCAGGAATGTTTCCCCAACGAGAGAGGCACGTTTCTGTGTGAAAGGGCCAATATGTTCTGTTAGGGAAACGGTACTAATAAGGTTCTGTGTAAAATGCCTGACAGAAACCGTTACTGAAGAGTTCCTGAAATGGAACATATTGGCTGTGTGAAATTCCTCAGCCCCTCTCTCCTGCTTAGCTCCACCACGCCTGGCTGGCTAATAAGCAGTCAGTGCTTCAGAGCAGTATCTGCTAGACCCAGGTTCTTGCTGTGTGGGTGATTTCGGGCTGGTCACAGACTTTAAGCCTAACCTACCTCACAGGGTTGTTGTGCAAGTCAAAAAGGGGGAGAGAAGAATGATGTCAGCTGCTTCGGTCCCCATTGCAGAGAAAGACTACTTTTCCACCAGGGGAAGTATGGTTGCCAATCTCCAGGTGAGGGCTGAAGACCACTCAGAATTACAAGTGCTCTCCAGATGGCAGAGATCAGTTCCCCTGGAGAAAATGGTGGACTCTATGTCCTCATACCCTGCTGAGATGGACCCTTTATGACAGCCAATGTGACATAGCAGTCAGGGCTTCAGAGCATGGTGGAGGCTGTGGGGGGCAGGAATGGAAACTTGAAGAGTAAGGTTGATGATTGGCTAGGAAGGAGATAGGGTTGTCAGCTCCAGGTGGAAAATTCCTGGAGATTTGAGGAGTGGAGCTTGGAGACAGTGAGGTTTGAGGAGGAGTGGGACCTCAGGCAGGTACAATGCCATAGACTCCACTCTCCAAACTAGCGAGTCCCTCCTGGGGAACCATTGTTGTCAATCTCCAGGTAGGGGCTGGAGATCACTCAGAATTACAACTACTCTCTAGGGGGGAGGGGGGAGGAGATAGAAAGCTGAAGCCAGGGTGCAGATAATGATACAGTGACAATTGGCTGGGACGTAGGTTTGCCAACTCCAGGTGGGGACATTCCTGGAGATTTGAGGGGTGGCCCCTGGAGAGGGTGAGGTTTTAGCAGGGGTGAGACCTCATACAGATTCAGTGCCATCGACTCCACCCTTCAAACCACCCATTCCCTCATGGGGAACCATTGTTGCCAATCTCCAGGGGAGGAATGGAGATCATGCTGAATTACAACTGCTCTTCAGATGGCAGAGATCTTCCCCTGGAGAAAATGATGGACTCTGTGTCATTATACCCAGCTGAGGTCGCCACAGCAAATTGACACTGAGTGCCCAAGGCCGGGGCACTCTCCCAGAGCCTCTTTCTAGAGCCCGTTGTATTTATTTCCACAACGGGCCTTATTCCTAGTTTATATATAATTCCAATGGTCAGCTGTTGCTTGTTGACAAATCTGTCCCCATGCAGCCATTGGTTGAGCTGCTATGATGTCATGGCGTGCTCACCAACTTTCTGTGAGAGGAGCCTAATAAGAGAATGTTCACAAATGGTGTAACTTCTCAGTTGGGAGGCTGTGGGAAACCTGACACTGGAACTAGGCCTGTTTGCTGATAGTAGGAAAGGACTGGGGAGAAGCAAGGGTTCTGAGTAAAAGGAAGCTAAGCTAAAGGTGACTTAAGTGACAATAGTTCCAAAAGGTAGCCATGCTGATCTGCAGCAGAACAATTAGATTTGAGTCCAGTAGTACCTTAGAGATCAACAAGATTTTCAGAGTATAACCTTTCAAGAGTCAAATCTCCTTCTGTCAGATACCTTTCTAAGTGACAATGAAGTCCAGAAAGCAGAAAGAAGGGGTAGAGAGTAGGCAAGGCACTGCAATAAAGAAAGGAGAGACAAAGTTTTGTGGGGCCACTGAGACAGTATCAAGGTGAAGAAAGACTTCACACAAGGCCTAAACAGAGGAACTGTTGCTTCATATTAAGCTATAGGACATGGATACCCAATCTTGTTGAGCCTGAGGACACTTTTAGAACTTGGTGACAATAAATGCCACCAAAACTTTGCCATGAAGGGCTGGAGGCAATCAGAAAATGGCTGCCATGGGGTCCTATTTACCCCATGTCACAAAATTTTAAGAAATTGTAAGTCAAGCAACTATTATGTAGTCCATTATGTTTGGGTTCACCTACTCCAGTGAAGTGGAGGAAAGGTAGGACTGGCTCTTTACTTTGGGACAAAGATGCTTTGGAGGAGAAGCAAATGAGCACCAGGAAACTTACTGACCATGGTGGCCACAGGTGTCGCATTGGGGATCACTGCTCTAGGATATGGGTATAGCCCATGGCAATGCCTTTGCAGTACCAAGTTTACAATGCAAAGCACCAATCCTGGCTAGTGAGACCATCATATTGTGCCACTTTTTATGGCTGGTGAAGGCAGATCAGGCAGGGAGCAATAGATTTCCCACATCAAAGTGGAAACCACAGGACATGTGTCACTCTAGTATTCCTAACTCGATGTTTGTTCCTATATTCTGCATCTGATTCCAGACACCATCCCAAATCTCGAAGCTGTCTGTCACTGGTGGTCACCAAGCCAATCAGCATGGACACTGGCACCTCTCCAAATGAACTATACATCCCATAGTTTTGCTTGTCTCAATGCAGTAGAAAGCTCTCTGGTGCTTTACTAACCTTAGAAGTCACCAGTATCCAAGAGGGAAAGGAAAGGCATGATAGTAAGTGCCTGGAAGGCCACGGACAGTGAAGAAGCTGGATTTCACATATTGATTTGAAAGAGCCAGCCAAAGATCTTCAGTGGCGTGCCTTTTGTTTAATTAATAGTGATCTCTCTGTAAATGTCCTTGCCCAACGGTTGCCCTTTGACACTATTATTTTGGCAGCAAACGACTTTTAAAAATGAACCAAATGTCCTGAAGCCATTAAAAAAAAAAACATTTCAAAAATTATAGGCAGCCTCACACCAAGAGGTCTAATGAAGAGAGAAATGGACTTTGGGGTGAGGGATCTCCTCCAACCACCCAGAGCTTCAGCCTACAATTTGCCACAATTAAGGAGGAGGGTGAAGGAGGCAGTGGCAGGTTCTTGCTGATACCATGTCAGATTTCCCGAGCAGTGGGATGTGCCACATGTCAGCTTCTTGCAAAGAGGTGCTTTAAAGAAGGCCTACAGTGTGTGCACTTTTCCCAGGAGGACTGTCATCACCACGGAGAGGATGAAAAGGGGCCATGGATACCAACTAGCATCTAACACTTCAGAATTCAGAAGGAAATCTCAATTCTCTTTCAGAATTGCTGGCTACTAGCAGTTGCCTGCTAAAACACTATCCCTGTTCACAAGTTAAAATGAATGTGTGAGTATCCTGCCACAATGTGTGTACATCTGTTTGTAAAAAAAACAGCCTGTTCATTTTCCTAATAAAACCAGGGACCAGGGACTCATATCTGGATAAACATGGCATTTGAATCACATGTTGAGATGTACATGCGTTGAAAGTTGCCTGAGGGTTACTCAGCCCACATATGAAGACACTTCAAGTGTACCCTGTACATGGATTGTACACACGTTTGTGCTAATTCGTGAACAGGGCTACAGATTAATGGACTTTGAAGAGTATAAATCTATTTAGGATTTGCCTGTAATTAACTGGATTACAGCACCCTTTTTATCAAGGCTTGGCTTATATCTTTGACCTTGTTCTCACTGAGATGATAAGCCTGTATTTGGGCTTTATTTATTTATTTATATTTACATTTATATCCTGCCTTCCCCGCCATTTGGCAGGCTCAGAGTGGCTAACAACATTTAATAAATATACATTAAAACCTGAATTAAAACAATCCAATCAATATAAAACCATAACTATATAAACATAACGTATTAAAAGATGGCGACCTTCTACTGTCAACTGAGTGGTGTCTCCAGGCTCCCGCCTAGCTGTTGTCAGTTGATGGTGCTATTGGTACTGTTGGTGCTGTTGGTAGTCAGGCCAGGGCCATAGTGTCAAGGCGGCACCCTACTTAAAAGCCTGGTGAAAGAGCTCCATTTTACAGGCCCCTTCAAAACTGTAAAAGCTCCCACAGGGCCCTGATGTCCTACAGGAGCTCATTCCACCACTGAGGGGCCACCACAGAAAAGGCCCTGGCCCTTGTTGCAGCCAACCTGCCTCTTTAGAGCCCGGAAGAACCAGGTGGTTTTGGGAACCCGATCTTAGTGCTCTCAGGGGTACATGTGGGGAGAGGCAGTCCCTTAGGTAAGTAGGTCCCTGGCCATACAGGGCTTTAAAGGTAAGAACCAGCACCTTAAACCATATACGGTATGCTATAGGCAGCCAGTGCAGTGCTTTTTAGGGTGGACTGGATGTGTTCCTGCATGGGAAGACACAACAGCAGCCTCGCCACTGCATTCTGCACCAGCTGCATCTTCTGGATTTGGGACAAGGGCAGCCCCATGTAGAGAGCTTTACAGTAATCCAATCATGAGGTGACCAATGTGTGGATCATTGTTGCTAGGTCATTGTGTTCAAGGAAGGGAACCAACTGCCCAATCAGCCATAGGTGGTAAAAGGCCAACTTCGCAGTGGCTGCTACCTGGGCCTCCGTCATTAGGAAGGTGTCCAGGAGCACTCCCAGACTCCTAACCTCCAGCACTGGCACCAACAGCACTCCATTGAAGGTCAAGAGAGGGATCCCTAACCTTGGACCACTCCAACTCAGGCTCAGGACCTCCATCTTTGTTGGATTCAATTTCAGTCGGCTCAGTCTAAGCCAACCAGCCATGGTTTTCAATGCCAGCTCCAGATCTCCTGGACTATAGTCTGACTGGCCATCTAACAACTGATAGAGCTGGGTATCATCAGCATATTGGTGACAACCCAGCCCATGTCTCCGGGCAATCTGGGCGAGGGGGCACATATAAATATTAAACAACATTGGGGAAAGCACTGTGCCTTGAGCACTCCGCATGTTAGTGGGTGCCTTCTGGACAGTTGCTCCCCGACTGCCACCCTCTGTCCCCAACCCTGAAGGAATGAGGAGAGCCACTGCAAGGCAAGCCCCTGAATCCCAGTGTTGGTGAGGCAGTGGACCAGTTGTTGATGATTGACCATGCTGAATGCCGCCGACAGGTCCAACAACATCAACACCACCATACCGCCTCAATCCTCTGGAGATCATCTGTGAGGGTGACCAGGACCGTCTCTGTCCCATGGCCTGGTCGAAAGCCGGACTGGAAGGGATATAATATAGAGGCTTCATCCAAAAAGCTCTGCAACCGATTTGCCACTGCCTTATCAATTAATTTATCCAAATAGAGTAAATTGGATACCTGCCAATAGTTGGCTAATTCAGTCGGGTCCCATGATACCTTTTTTAGAAGGGGGAGAACTATTGCCTCCTTTAGGGTACTAGGGAACAGTCCCTCCATAAGGGACTTATTAATAATGTCCCTTAGTGCCCCTCGTAGCCCATCATTAGAGAGCCAGTTTGGTGTAATGGTTAAGTGTGCAGACTTTAATCTGGGAGAACCGGGTTTGATTCCCCACTCCTCCACTTGTACCTGCTGGATGACCTTAGGCAAGCCATAGCTCTGTACCAGCTGTTCTCTCAAGGACAGTTGTCTCAGAGTTCTCTCAGCCCCTCCCATCCCACAGGGTGTCTGTTGTGGGGAGGGGAAGGGACAGGAGTTTGTAAGCCGCTCTGAGACTCCAAGTGAAGGGAGGGGTATAAATCCAATCTCTTCTTCTCTCTTCTCTCTTCTTCATCATGGCCAGCTTTAATTAGCCATGATGGGCATGGATCGAGACTACAGGTGGTTGGTCGAACCAATGAGAGCAATTTGTCAACCTCCTCTAGACTGAGCAGATCAAAATAATCCAGAAGTTGACCAGAAGACACACATGGAGCCTCAAGTTCCATTACTGCCTCAACTGTGGCGGGGAGGTTGTGGCGGAGCAACAAGACTTTGCCTGCAAAATAGCTCAAAAAAGCCTCACAGCCAATTCCTTATCTTTTGGTCTGCCCTGTGGCAGAGTGGTAAGAGACCGAATTGTTCTAAACAATTGGGCTGGGTGAGAGCTTGCAGACACAATTGTGGCTGTGTAGAAATCTTTTTTCACAGCCTTGACTACCATCTCATAGGATCTCATAAACTTCCTATAGGATGCTTTTGCCACCTTGTCCCAAGCATGACACCACTGTCTCTCTAGCTGTCTAAGCTCCCACTTCATCGACCTTGACTCCTGTGTGTACCATGGAACAAGTCTTGTGCGGGGTCACAGAGGACGCCAGGGAGTGATCTCGTTGATGGCTGCCGAGAGTCAATTTTGCCACTCCTCAACAAGCTCATCTAACAAGCCACCAGGGGGCATTGGATCCCACAGAGCCATCTGGAATCGCATAGAATCCATTTGGCTCCATGGGTGAGCTAAAATATGCTCACCACCAAAACAGGGCTGGAGTGGCACATTCACACGAGCATTCAGAACATGGTGGTCTGACCATGGTACGGCTGCATCGTAATCCAGTCCACCATAACCCCCACCATGAAGATCAAATCGAGCGTGTGCCCTGCTTGGTGAGTGGGGGCCATAACATATTGGGAGAGTCCCAGCGCAACCATGGATGACACCAGGTCCATTGCCTGTGTGGAGGTTGCATCATTGACATGGACACTGAAGTCACCCAAGACTAATAGCTCTTCTACCAAGCCTTTAAATAGGAGCCGCCACCGCTGGCACTACACTGCTGGCACTACATCGCTGGCACCACATCACGATTGGTATCTGGCGATGTGGGTTACCCTGGAGGCAGCCCAGGCCTTATGGCCATGGAAGGCTGTACTTTGACCATCTGATTTTATACTATGACTGGAAGCGCTTTAACTGGCATATTACTGTTAATGGACTCTTTGTGATTTTAAAGTTGATTTTAATGTTATTGTATTGGATGCTGCACATTGTGCCTCTGTAAGCCGCCCTGAGCCTGCTCGCGGGGAGGGTGGGGTATAAAACTGAAATAAATAAATAAATGAAAGTCAAGAGCCTGATACAGCCTCCAGCAGGGATGGCAGGCCACTTGCCAGCACGTTGGGCAGTCGGTACATCAGCCAAATAGCCAAACTCTCCCTGGCTTCCCAGACAAAGCCAGCACACTCTATGCCCATGAGCTTAGGTGGCAGAAGTGCTCTGAAGATGTAATTCTCCTGAATGAACAGAGACACTCCCCCCCCCCACCCCTTAGTCCAGGATTGGTGAAGGACTGAGTACCCAGGAGGAGTCAACTGAAAGACCACTTCAGTCTCCCCCTCTCACTCCCAGGTCTCAGTCACACACGCTAGGTCAGTGTCCTATTCTGACACAAAAGTCATGAAGGGTTGTAATCTTGTTATTTATTGACCTAATGTTACACAACACCAATGTCAGCGAGGGGTTTTCAATCCTAGCCTTACTACTTACTACCTTCAGGATGGCACACAGGCTGGAGGGGGACCAAGCCCTTCTGCATCTCCATTCCCTTCCTTTCCAATTCTGCCTGGTCCCACTGTAATACTTCCCTTCCCCAGGAGCACTGGTATCCCTTGGCTGGTCATCACCCACTAGTGGCCTTGGCTCATTAGCCTTGGCCACCAATGGGCTATTGCCCAGCTGTCGTTAGTTTGCCTGCCTCCCAAACTTCCCACACACACCTGTCAAATGGTAGACACCACTCAGTTCAATCAAACAAAATTTCCCAATTTCCAATTACAGTAGACACTTCAGTAAATACAGTAAATAACAAACGCTACCCACCCTGACCTCCCTTCTTGCTACTCCCTCCCCCTGCAAGATTAAACTCCTCTATTCTAACTAATTAACAATAAAGTGTGGGAAAACATAATCCGTCTGACTACATAATTAACTACTGTAAACTAAACCTAATCTAACTACCTAATCTTATTTATAGTTTAGCAGGTGCACTAGGGGCCACTCCTCTTCTTGCCCTACCCCAACAAAGCACAGGTGGTAGATTTGGAGGGGGGAAGTCCAAGGCCAGTCTATAGGGCAGTCTAAGCTGGCCAGTGTTGTTAACATTAGTGTCCTGCCAAGCATAAGGCTTCACAGCACACCACTTCAGTGTTGACTCTATGGTCCAACTGAAACCGGGGGGGGGGGGGGGTGTCTGCACGTGGAGATCCATGGCTGAAGCTACTCAGTCACTCCAGCAGTAGCTCACAAGAGTGAAACATGGCAGCCCCACTGTTAGTTCCACCCCAGCGCCCACTCACTCTCGCAAAGCTAGTCCAAGGCCCAACAGAAACCGACAGAGGACACAGTCGGCAAATGCCAGAGAAGTCCAACAAGGTGTCAGCAGCGGGTAGTAGTGGGAACAACAATTGCCCAGCAGCAGCAGTCAGTGGCCCAGGCGTCACTTTTAATACATTCCCTATTCCGGTCGAGTGTGGATCCAGCGGGTGGGGCAGCTGAAGATGCCGAGTAATGCCAAGCAACAGTGACAGCCAAGCAGCAAAACTCTGCAGCAGCTGCCGCCCGCAACAAGCCTTGCAACAAGCAGGTTCCCCACCATATGCAGCGAGCTGGTCACCAAATCGCTGGAGAGAGTCGGGAATTGAAGGAAGCTGGGGAGGGCCGATTGCCCGATCTGCCAATTGTCAGAAAAGGTCGAGAGAAGCCAAAGAGTGCCAACCGCCTGGACCGCCAGCCGCCAATTGTTGGAAAAGGTTGAGAGAAGCTGAAGAGGGTCAACCGCCCAGACTACCAACCTCCAACCACCAGGAGCAAGACACTGAATCCTGGGGGCCAGTGCTGCCCCTCCCCTCTGCCTGAACCACCATGAGTCCTGCCCTCGGAGCCAACCTCTCGCTCCCTCCAGTGCCAAAGCACCGCAACCACCAGATCCCGGTAAGTTCACTCCACTTCACTCCCCTTTACCTCCACCAGCACTTTGCTTTGTTCCGGAGAAATTTGGATGAAAATTTGAATAGGCTTTCTGTAATTCGGCTAGATGCCAGGGAGAAGGGAGGTGGTAACACTTTACCCCAAAATCTAACTTCTATGTCAAGGGAATGTTTTGTATGGAGGAATGTCCCCTCATCTGAACATACCCACCTTGGGAAGAGGTACAGCCCATACCCATAGATTCAAGTACAGTAGTACTTTAGAGACCAACACGATTTCCAGGGTATAAGCTTTTGAGAGACAAAGCTCCCTTTGTCAAGTATCTCATCAGATATCTGATGAAGCGAGCTTTGACTCTGAAAACTTTCATCCCCAAAATCTTGTTGGTCTCTAAGGCCCAATCTGCATTGGCTATGTAAAGCTGTTCCATGCTGCTGTGGTGCCAGCTTCTCATTTGGCTCAGTATAAAGCTCTCCTCTGTCAGAATCCAAGTTGTTTAGGGAGAGTGCATGAGAGAGTGGGGGTGGAGTAGTCTCAGGAAATAACAAATGGTTCAGGGGTGGGCATGCTTTCAAACACCCCCACCCCCCGCTGCCAATACGATCACAGAAAAATGTTCCCTGGCTGCTTTTAAATGCAGACAACTGGATTTTCAGTTAACTCATTTCCTTTGTGACAATTTGTGTATCTCCTTAGAAAAGATGGGGGGGGGGGGAGAGAGAATTCAGCTCCATATATCTGCGTTTTGCTTAATGCGGCTCAAGGGTGGGGAGGAGCAATTTTAGGACCTTAAAACCAAATCCAGATAAGGCAATGAGACACTGTAGTGACCTCAGAGTCACCACTAAATGGCAATAAAATGATACATAACAGCAGATGCTCAGATGAAACAATAGGAGAGAGTGGATGCAGCATGAAATGTAGACAGAAATTTGTGAGACAATGTGAGATCATTGGAACAACAGTGTGAAATACTAATGCAGATTAGACCTAAGACGCTACTGGACTCAAATTCAGTTTGTTCTTCTGCAGACCAACATGGCTACCCTTTGAAGCCCATACCCATGTTTATCACCTCAGTGCAAACTGGGGAATGGGATGAAAGTGCTCTTTTTTGCATTACAAAACAAAAACAGAGTGGTCCTTGTTTTCCCACCATACCCCTAAATGTTGACAATTTACTTTCCTGTTTTCCAATAAGAATTTTAGATAAGACTGTTTTCAGACAAGCTCTAGGACCATGAGTAATCCAAACAAGGGGATCAATTCGGAAATCTCCTCCACTCCAGTATTCTATAAACTATCGGCAGCTTGAGCAGGCTGATTTCCCTTCTCTGCTTTTTTCCCATTACCTTTCTCAACTGTTTTCAACATCCCATGCTCCTGGAACACATCCAGTCCCCGAAGGACTGTGTCCTGAGAGTTTCTTTTTCTTTTGGTTAATTAACAGAACCATATTTTTCTGAATACCTGGAAAGTCTTTTATTTTTTGACTTTATTTATATCCTGCCTTTCACTCCAATGGGGACCCAAAGTGGCTTACATTATGCTCCTCTCCTTGGTTTTATCCTCACAACAAAGCTGTGAAGTAGGTTAGGTGGAGAGTGTGTGCCTGGCCCGAGGTCACCCAGTGAGCTTCTATGACATGAGTGGGGATTCAAACCTGGATTTCCCAGACCCTAATCCTACACTGTATCCACTATACCACACAATTTCTCAAGTATGAAGACTATGACTTCTCTATGGGTAGTCAGGTTTTGGTCCTTTCAGTGTGTGAAATGTGGGCCAAGCCACAGGAAATCTGGCATATCCTTCAGGCCTAAACTTTGACCAATTCTGCAAAAGCAGTTGTTCCACCCTCCGTCTCCCATTTCTTCAGGCTGTACTGCTCAATTTCCCACTATTTACTGCATGGCCACATTTTGACCTGCATCTCCCCCCAACTTCCCCCATGTCTTCTTGATCCTCATTTTTTAGGATCAAGAAGACGTGGGGGAAATTGGGGGGAGATTCAGGTTAAAATGCGGCCATGCAGCAAATAGTGAGAAATTAAGCAGTACAACTGGGGGAAATGGGAGGCCGAGGGCGGAACAACTGCTTTTGCGGAACTGGTCTTTGACTGCGAACTTTCAGAGGAAGTATTTAAAGCTCTAAAATTAGGTGATATACCAATAATACTATTTCTGACGTGACTTATTCTAAGGGTATTAAATATAACCCTTGAGGGCTGTAACACACTTTTGTGAGGCTCACGCATTTCAATGAGGCTCACAGCACCCTTCCTAAACTCTACATAAATGACAGAACTATATTCAGGAATGAGAAGTGACATCCTTAACCGAGGCTGATTGAGCAGTGATTGCTGCTACTCACCAGCCTCTCCCCACTTCCATTAGCAGCATATGTCTCAAAGCGTATGCAGAGTGGATTCACACTTTGTCCAGAACCAACAGAATGAAAATACCATGCTTTTCTCTACAGTGAGGACTGAAAAGAGCCTACATCATTCTACATCATTCTCCTGTCTTCCGTTTTATCATCACAACAAATAACCCTGTGAGGCGGGTTAGGCAGAGAGAGAAAGAGAGTGACTGGTCCCCCGGTGAGCTTCCACAGCAGAGTAAGGATTCCGACCTGGGTGTACCAAATCCTTGTCCAATATTCTAACAGCTGTTGAGGCATGCAAGTGGCGGTTGGAAAGCAATGGAGTAAAATGGTAGGAAGGAACAACGTTTGAGTCCAGTGGCATCTTTGAAGACCAATAAAGTTTCATTCTGGATACCAGCTTTCATGTGCACACACACATCGTCATCAGATCCATTCATAATGTGGAGCTGTAAATTGCTGAGAGGGTGCTCACATTTGGGTGGGACACAAGCAAAGGGATGCTGACAGCCACAGTATAGATAGGTGGCCCTTGGAGGCGGAATGCCAGTGAGTATTTTTTTAAACTTAACTGCAAGCCCTGCTATTGGTTCCCTTACCACACAGCCCTCTTTCAGTGAAAAATGTTGAGCGGAGAACTCAGCTAACTGCTGGGGCAGACAGTTGCCAACCTATTTTGGTTTTACATCCCTATCGAACCTAGGAAAACCTTCTACATGGGCACTAGGTTGTAAAGACATCATGCCTGTCAGATGGTTTCATCACCAAACTGTGTAAAACTGAAGGGCACTAAATCCTGAGTACATGGGTGAGTTTGCACTGGCTTTTCCCTCCATTGTTTTATGAAACCCACACTGGAACAGAAATTCCCCTCTGCATTGCATGCCGCTTTCACTTTCTTTGATCATCAGATTTTATGTACCCTCTACACTGCATGCTGCTTTCACTTTTTTGATCATTGGGGTTTATGGTACCTTCTACATCGATTTATGGCTGTTCAGGGGTGTCAGTCAGTAGGGTGCTGCCCCGAGGTGTTTGAATGTGTTGAGGTATTTCCTCAGTGTTGAGAAAATATAGAACGAATGCTAGATGCAGAATCGCCCCATGTTTCCTTGCCCTTCTCTGTGAGAATCCTGGCTCTTAAAAATCCTCTAGACTCCCCATCTATGATCTCTCTACAGAAAGTATTATTAAAACGGATGATATATTCTAATGGGGCAATGCCATCATTTCCAGCCTGGAGTTCCAGACTGCAGTGAATGTGTGTGTTGGGGAGAAACCAATCAGGGTCAGTGGGTTAAAAAAAAAAATGATACCAGAGATCACTGATGGTCGCCTGTTTACCCCTCAGAAAAAAAGTCTGAGGTAAAAAAATCTCCATACTTGCATTTTTGACAGAATGCATAGAGAAAGCTGACAGGAAGAAAGTGGATTCATTTGACATATGGTGTTGGAGGAGAGTTTTACAGATACTGTGGACCGCCAAAAAGACAAACAAGTGGGTTCTAGATCAAATCAAGCCTGAACTTCCCCTAGAAGCTGAAATGACTAAACTGAGACTATTGTACTTTGGTCACATTATGAGAAGACAAGAGTTACTGGAAAAGACAATAATGCCGGAAAAAGTTGAAGGCAGCAGGAAAAGAGGAAAACCCAACATGAGACTGATTGACTCAATCAAGGAGGCCCAGTTTGCAAGGCCTGAGCTAGGATGTTATGTTACCCCAAATGGTCTGTGTTGCCCCAAAAGGGGGCTGTCTCCTATTTTAGTTGGGGGGATTAGCAAAGGAGAAAAAGGCTTGCAAGAGGGGAGTAACTAGCGAGATGGGCTACCAGTGTTTAAGGAGATCTTTCCCTTTTAGAGAACTCTCGAAATAACCAGTTCAAGAAAAAAATAGGGACTGAATTTTATTTGAGAGAAAATTGGAATATAAGCATATGGAAAGCGCACAGGAGACTATACACAGCCAAGACTAATTAAGAAATAAAGGGAGTAGCCGTAATATAGGCAGTGATAGGGTGATAGCTGCCTGTCCAGAGGAGGCAAGGTCCAGGAGAGGAGCAAGATGTCCAGCATCTTGGCCATGCAGTTTGAATCCAGGAAACACACACAGCAATGGTGCTGAGGCTGTCTAGTTATAGCAAAAATGGGACTTGAGGGCATGCTAAAGTGACTGCCCCTTGGAACAAAGTGTTGATGAGTTTATCTAAAAGTATAGCAATGTGTTGGGGAAATTTTGAATTGGATTCCCAGGAACTTGAGAAAGGGAACAGGAGATATCTTGGGAGGAGTTCTTGATGTAAAAATAAAACTTAAGTTGAAACTCTGATACCTTCCTTCAGTGATTTGGAGCGTTAATGACTGTCTAATTAAACTAATCAAAAAGCAGACATACTGTTTGACGCTCCTCCTTTTGTGTTAGGTGGGAAAGCAGTAGATGTTGGGGGCAGTATTCCCTCTAAGCTGAGTTAGTATGAGCTAGCTCACAGTTTTTTAGCCTCCGGCTCCCACATTTTTGTCTTCGCTCGGGAAGGATGGCTCCAGAGCAAACTAATTTATGCAGCAGCCAAATCACTGCCTCACAACTTTAATGCCAGTCGCTCACAAAGTAGAATTTTTGCTCGCAAGACTCCGCAGCTTAGAGGGAGCATTGGTCGGGGGTAGCTTCTGTGAAGTAAATGTGGGAATGGGGAGGGTGAGGCAGGGTTGACAGAATTAACAAATGCCTGACTTGTCTTCCTGATGTCATTTTCCAGAAAGTGGAGAAAGGAGGCAAGGGGATTTGCTGTCTCGGATTCTCACCAACAGGAAAAACTGGGCATGGAACAGAGGTAATGGGGGGGGGGGGGGATATATTTGTGATTTTCTGCATTGCGCATAAGGTTGGACTAGATGACCCTGGAGGTCCCTTCCAACTTTATGATTCTATGAAATAGTGTTGGCTCTGGGGCATGGCAAGTCTATTTTTCCAGCTGATGCATAACTTAAGAGTGATGGGAGGGGTAGCAGCATGGTCAGGCCAGGATCTTATGCCTTCCGTCTTTGCCTAGACATGTATGTGAGGCTTGCCATCCATCTTGTGTACATTCAATCCAAACTTCCTGGCATATGGAGTCCTGGGGTGCCATAAATGAAGGGTGCTTATTTCCAGACAACCCCCAGCAATGAGGTATGGTCTGCCTGCTTACAGTCAATGATGGGATGTTTTTAAGGACATTAAGACATAGGTTCGCCATTCGTCAGAAACGACTTGCTGGCACTTAACACACACAAACGTGGAGAAGTATAAATAAAGAAAAAGGTAACTCAACAACTTTGTCCCTTTAGGCTGTAAATGTGAACAATGTCCCAAAGTACAGCCACTTGTCACTTCCAGTTTTCTTTCGCTATAAAAAAAACTCCTCACCTGCTGAGCAATAAAACCGCCCCTCAAAAAAACCACTGCTTTTGACATTGAGGTGCTTTTTTAGTTCAGCCAATGTTAACACGTTGGGATAAAGGGGAAAAAACCATTTGTTTTTGCAAATGAAAACTGAGCCAGTGAAATGAAGTGAAATGTTATAACTCTTGAACAAAGTTCGAGTCCAGTGGCACCTTTAAGACTAACAAAGTTTTATGCAAGGTATGAGCTTTTGTGTGCACGCAAATACAATGAAATGGAAATAGAAATAACAGTCATACACACAGAGGGCGTGCAGTAAATTAGCATACAGAATAATGTAGGTGTTTTAATTTATTTATTTATTTATTTATTTATCTTTATTTTTATACCCCGCCCTCCCCGCGAGCGGGCTCAGATTAAAAGAATAATAACAGATTAAAAGAATAATAACAGATTAAAAGAATAATAAGCATTGTATATATCAGGGGTGGCCAAACTGCAGCTTGGGGGCTGCATGTGGCTCTGTCACATATTGTGTGGCTCCTGGCATGGTGGCTGGGGAAGCAAAGGGGAATCAGGCCTCCCCAATCAATCTTCCCTCCCCCAGCCAGTGTTCCCCTCCCTGGGTGGCCTTGATGTAGGGGGGAGCAGAGAAAGAAACCAATTTTAACTTTAAATGTGTTCTCAAGCACCCCCCAACAGGCGGCTTGGAGAAGGCATTTGTTTCTTTAAAGTCCTTCTCCAAGCCAAGCCAGCCAGTGTGGGGGCAGGGGGGTGGCTTAAAACTCTTGAGAAATGGCACTTGAGGCAAATAAACTTTCAAAAACAGAATAAAGATTTTATTAGGCAGGAAATATATGTGTAATAGGAACAGTCAACGTTTTGAGATTGCTGAGGCAAAAACTTTCTAATATTTACAGAGTTGAATTCTTAGAACATTCAAGAGAGTGCATTTGTAGCTTTGTTTCAAGGCTATTTCCTTCTTTGAGAGGTACTTTGTTTAGTATGATTCAGCACTATCACAGTTCTAGTAGCATGTTTCTAGATTTTTTCCTTCAGATATCGCAGGTTTTCCTTTAGATAATATAGCTTTTCATTAACTCCTTGAGGTGTCTAAGCTTCTTCCCTTTATCACAGACCAGGGTTCTCTTCCCAACCCCTTTCACTGGCAGGAAGTTATTCTCCTTGTCCCTAAGAACCAATAACTCCTTTTACTATTTGACTAACTATCCGGACCTTCTGCCAAATCCTTATCCAGTATCCTTTGTCTGTATAAGGTTGTTCTGTAGCTTTTCTGACTGAGAATTTTAAGTTCTCCCTCAGAGCCCTTTTAAAATATTTAGACAATGGGGTTTCTCTTCTTTCTGTAGAACTACCTTTCTGACTATTGCCTGTCAGAAAGCACTAACTCCCAAATGTATCTTCCCTCAGAAGCCAAACCCTCTGGTTACTGATTCAGGCATTAGATTTCAAAAGACCAATTTGTGAAATACCTCTTTCCTCTCAAGATCAGCTGTTTTATTTTTTCTCTCAGCTGATGTTGGCCAATCAGGGAGTGAGCAGAGCAGCCAATCAAGTAAGCTCTTCTCTCCAGGGAAGATTAACTCCTAACTTCCCCGACTCTCTGATACAAGCAGCATTTTAAAAAGCCTGCTTTTCTGTGTAGTCCATCACATACCCATTCTTGAAGAAGCTCAAGGGAAGCTCAGCATGGTGTACACAATTCTCCCTATTTCATTATTACAAAAACTGTATCAAGTAGGTTAAGCTAAGAGAGAGAAAGACAGAACAGCTGACGCATGTTGAACTATGTGGGTCAATAAGATTCAGAGGAGAAGTTTAATGGTGGAGAACATATTCATTAATAGTTCTTAGCGATGATAACTTAGCTATTAATGAAACCTCCAGATTCCATGACAGGAGACAACGAACTGCTAGATGCTGGAGACAATTCTTATAACTAGTGTTTATCAGTGCAATCTTGGGCAGAGTTGGCCCAGGATAAGTCCATGGGAACCATTGTGTAGGATTGCATTGCAAATCCTTTCAAACATTATTTGTTCTGCAATTCTGTTGGGCGCCAATATTTCTAGAAAAGGTTTCAGAAGATATTTAGTTTGGTATAGTGGTTAAGAGAGTGGACTCTAATCTGGGAGAACCGGGTTTGATTTCCCGCTCCTCCACAAGCAGCTACTGGTGTCACCTTGGGTCAGTCACAAGTTCTTTCAGAGCTGTTCTCTAAAGGGCAGTTCTCTCGAGAGCTCTCTCAGCCCCACCTACCTCACAGGGTATCTGTTGTAGGGAGGGGAGGGGAAGGATTGTAAGCCATTCTGAGACTCCGGGTAGTGAATGGCGGGGTATAAATCCAACCTCACCCTCCTCCTCCTCTTCTTCTTTGTAGAGCAGTACTATTTACATGAACTAAGAGACAATATTTGGAAAGAAAGCGGCTGTTCTTCCATTTCACAATAGGGATGGGTATGAACTGCCTTTTTGTGGTTCAGTTCAGTTCGTGACTGAACCATGAACTGAACCACCAATGGATAGGGTGGTTTGTTAACCAAACCAGTTTGTATCAGTTTGTGAGCCATTTAAAGTTTAAACTCCTTGTGAAGAAATGCATTTTTTATATGGAGGTTTGAAATGAGCAAAACATGAGCAAAGTCTTTTTTTCTCTCTGGGCAGATAACAGGCAGGAAGGGAGGATGTCAGGTTAACTGCTTTCCAGACTTAGCAGACCTTCATACAAATGCTAATATGTCTAGACAGTGGGATGGTCAAGCTCTTCCCCCCCCCCCTCCAAGTAGTAAACAGAGATTTGGAGGAATATTACTAGAGAGACTCCAGAAATCAAAATTCTGGACTACAGGAAAAGACTCATGGAGTGGGCACATGACATTCCATGTGCAAGACAGCTGAGGATCAACAAGACTAAGCCGAGGCTCCTGGCCCAAGTTAGCACAGGATGTGGTAAGTCTGATGTGACTTTCCAGAGAGCAGGCAAGAGTGGATGTAAAGTGAGGGCACTTGTGAAGCCTCCTTCTATTCTGGGAGAGTTTGGGAGGAATTTCAGGGGACTGCTGTGTCTCAGTGGTAGAGCATCTGCTTGGCATGCAGCAGTCCAATGTGGGATTATATCCTGGATGACTTGCACTACAATTACACACTCCCTAGTATGGTGTAGTGGTTAAGAGTGGCAAGATTCTAATCTGGAGAAGCAAGTTTGAGTCCCCACACCTCTACATGAAGTTTGCTGGGTGTCTCATCATAGTCTGCAAATTTCCCTGCATTACATTTTTCATGTGCTATATTCCTAGAAGGAAGACTGATACAACTGTGTTAAAAATAATGTAAAAAAATACCATTTGCTTTCTTATCATGACATACCAAGAGTTTTTAGGTTTGTACTTATGGGTCATAGGTTTCCCTCCCCAGTTCCAGCCCTTTCTAGTAACGGGTTTGCTAATTATCGGGAGCAATTCTGAAATCACAGGAACCACTGCTTCTGATAATTAGCAAATGTCTTACAAGAAAGGCTGGAACAGGGTGGGAAACTTATGACCCATGATTATTCTTGTGTGGGTAGCTCTTGCAATCTGCAGTAGAAATGAGAAACATGATAAAAATTTCATCGGTTCCTTTGCTGTTTTCTTACCAGAATTATAAGTGGAAGGAACATAGTTAAGCTATACAGACAGTGTTGTTGTTGTTTTAGAAATGGCCAAACTAAGTGTTATATCTGGCAATACTTGGACACAGAAATGAATAACCATGTTGGATGAAGTCTGTATACAATATAATGTAGGAATCAGTATGTTCCTCCTGAAATCCATACTCAAACATTGCCTGTACATGATGCATTCTGTCCCTGGTATGTGTAATGTGAGAGAAACACACATCCATATGACAGGAGGAGAAGGGAAAACAGTGGCTGAGGACAGACTGGCAATCTAAAGCGGGGCAGGCACGCTTCGCAAACGGAGGAAAGGAGCATGTTCAGACATGCGCATCTGTCCGTCGGCTCCGTTGCGTACTTACCCGTCTCCCAGCCGCTTTCCTTCCGCTTTACCCGGACACCAGTTTTTCCCGGTGTTCAGGGGCCTTCCTCCGCATGCCTCCCGCTTCCAAACAGTGTGAACTGGAAGAAGCGGTAGGCATCCGGAGGAAGTGTGAACGCACCGGCAAAAAGTTTTGTGCATATGCGCATATGCGCATGTACGCATATGCGCATGTTTGCATATGTGCATATGCGCACATGCGAAAAACATCAAAGGAAAACAAAAAAAGTGCAGCGGCACGCGCGAGCCGCACGAGCTGGCTATGCGGCAGTCTGAACTCTCCGTGGCAGTCTGAATGCTCCGTATCGCCGCTGATCCGCATTGCTCTGGCCAGTGTGAACGGCCAGCTCCGTGGGTTTTTTCCCCCGCTCCAGTTCCCTCCGCTTTGCCTCCGCTTCAGATTGCCAGTCTGTCCTCAGCCAGTGTCTCAGTGGTAGAGCATCTGCTTGGCATGCAGAAGGTCCCAGGTTCAATCCCCGGCATCTTCAGCTAAAAGGATCAGATGGGAGGTGATGTGAAAGACTTCCACAAGAGACCCTGGAGAGCTGCTGCTAGTCTGAGTGGAAAATATTGACCTTGGTGGTCTGATTCAATGTAAGGCAGCTTCGTGTGTGTATTTTACATGCTTTAGCCAATATGGGTTGGATCCAAAGCAATGCCAGCAAAAGGGATGCTGACAGAGCAGGACTTTCCAGCTCCTCCTTCTCCTAAAGCCTACTGAGTCCCCCCAAATTCTTCTTCTGGAGGTCAAGGGACATTTAGGAACAGCATAGGGGCAAAGTGAAGACCTGCTGTGAGAAGGGGCAATTGTCCCAAACCACTGTTCCCTTTTCCACTAACAGAAGGGCCTGTATAACAGCACAGCTACCATTTGTGCCTGCAGAATGCACCTATGGAGATATGGTGACCCCATATCTATAGTCTTAAAAACAACAACAACAATGAAAACAGAATTGTGTCCAAAGCATCATGCATCTATTACTTTCTATTGTCATGTGACAACTTTTGGCTGAAATTGCAATCAAGACCCTTATGGTGGACACAATGACTTTAGGGATGCCAGTCTCCAGGTGGGACCCCAGAATTGCAGCTCATATCAGGATTACAGAGATCAGTTCTGCCAGAGAAAATGGATGCTTTGGAGGGTGGACTATATGGTACTGTACCCCACTGAGGTCCTTGTCCTCCCCAGGATCCACCCCCAAAATCTCCAGGAGTTTCCCAACCTGGATCTGGCAACCCTACCCCCCTCGATCCCATGCCAATGGCCAGGGGTGACCTGGCAACCCTCAAAGACTTTTTAATGTGTCAATTGGCCTTTATTTCTCTGAGGCCAGCTCTTTCCTTCCCTCACATGGAGTCTGTTTCCTCCCCACAGACTGGGATTCTAAACTAAACTAGGAATGTGTTTGTGACAAAGAAGCACACTCCAGTTGTCCCAGGTGTTTGCATTTGGATGCTGCAGAAAAAGGAAGTTGAAGTGAAGACCAGGAAGTTTTTTAATTGCACTCCTTGAGGGGGAAGGGGATATGTGAGGATGAGAGCAAGCCATGTTCAAATCCATCACGATAAAAAAGGAGGTTAATCCGAATGCGACCTTTCTTAATTCAAAATGCTTAATTGTGCAATAATAGACTCCCCCCCCCATGGATCTCTGCCTTGACATGGTGAGGGGGCTTGCGTGGTTCGATGAGGCTGCGGGCTATGCCATGGAGGGCCACCTAGGATGGACAGGCCACAGCAGAGAACTCAGACCAAACGTGACTCACTGGAGAAGGAAACGGCAACCCACTCCAGTATCTTTGCCTAGAAAACCCCATGGACAGTAACAAAAGGCTAGAAGATACGACACCGGAAGATGAGCCCGTCAGGTCGGAAGTTGTCCAATATGCTAAGCAAGCTCTGGAGGATGGCAGAAAACAGGAAGGCCTAGCGTGATGTGGTCCATGGGGTCTCAAAGAGTTGGACTCAACTGTGCGAATGAACAACAACAAAAGACATCACCTCCAAAGCTTGTTTTCAGCAAAATTCCACAGTAAGTCTAGTCACATAGCCCATGTAGATTTTAAATAACTATATTCACATTAGTGGAGGCAAATAAGAGAAAGCCATTTTTGATTTTAAAAGTTAGCATTTAATAGTATAGGATGTGCCACTCCACCATGTTTTTCAGTCCTCTGGCAGAGCTAAGAAGTCACACAAATAAGATTTCTTCAAGGGGGCTTTTGTAAGATGATAGTAAATTATGGTGATATCCGATAGAAGCAAAGGATAAGGCCTTCCCACTGCAGGTACCTGAACATGGTCCCTTTTCACTTTCCTTGTTTTCTCAGTCTAGCATAAATAATGACCAGGGAGAGACAAATCTCTCAAATTATAGATCTGTCGCTATGGCCTGCTGTTGCCACTGCCTTAGAACTACGTCGGCTTCCCCAGAGCCATTTTACTCAGCACTGATGTCCTTTTTGATTGATGTGTGGTGTTGAAGGCAATCTCTCCTCCAAAAACCTAGCTGAGCTCTCTTGGCATAGCTTCTGCATCTTTTCCCATGCATTCAAAGGTTTATACATTGAGGGAATTGGCTTAGGAAGATAGATGATACCACTTTTTACTATTTGCTACTACAGACTAGGGCTGAATCCATGACTTCCGATTCTGATTGCAAGTAGGCCTATAGCTATAGTGGGGCATTTTGGGGCTCTTCCCCCACAAATGGCAGCCATGCCCCACAACAGCTGCTGCCCCTCTCCCCCTTCCTCCCCTACTGTGATATTAAAAAAGGCCCTCCAGTTGATCAGGAGGAGCACATGGCCCGCTGATCAGCTGGAGGGTCCTTTACATCTTGCAGCCACCCCTCTACCTCACCTCCTGCAAGGGAGAGGGGCAGCCACATGCCCAATCTAAAGGAAACCCTTTAAATGCTGGGGGCTTTTTAGTGGGGGCTGCCCATCCCTGATCTCCAAGTGGTGAAGGTGTGCAGCTGCTCCTCTCCCTCCCCCCTCCTCTGCTGCCCCACAACATTTCCCAAAAATTTCTGGCTACGGGGCTGATTGCAAGTTGGCTCCAAGATCTGGATTTTCTATCCCAGGGGGTCCCGAACATGTTGCCTGTGGGCACCATAGCACCTGCTGACACCTTTCCTGCACTCTCCAACTTTTTTTTGTAGAAAATGGGTTGGGGCAGGTGGGGCTCTTTCCTAGAAAGGCTTCCGATTGTCCTTTGGAGATTTGATTGGCTGTGCAGATTTTTAGAAACGTCGCTTATATGATCAGCTACAGGCTAGCCAGATCTCATCAGATCTTGTAAGCTAAGCAGAATCATGTTGGAGTGAGCGACTCAGCATGCCTAGACATGGGGGGTGGGTGCTACATCACTCCAAATGTGTATAGATGTTATCTCTTTGAATGGGATGTCTCTCTTTGTCTTAAATTGGGAGCTGCCTTCTGACCCCTTCTCTCTCACTCACTTTGTCCTCTCACTCACTGCACATGACCTTCCATGGAGACACGTGTTGTTACCCTGCAAGGCACTTATTGTGCTCTTATGGACTTATAGTCTATAAGTGTTAAACTGGACTGTGCAAATAGTGTGCAAAAAGGGACTGAACTGTGGGGTGGCCAAATGTGATGCCATCCATAAACACATGCCAGCAGAGGAAAAGCCTTCTCCTGAGATAGTGTGCCAATGGTTCCTGAGGTCACCTACCCTCTTACCCATAGTAAGATGGACCAGCTCCCTAGCCACATGAAACACCCCAAAGCCAACAACCATTGCTGTTTATTGCCAAGGCAATAAAACCAGAAACCTGGAATCTAAACTCCATGAGGAATACCTTCTTTGTTACACAGGCAACCTCCCCCCCCCAGCCTTGCCTAACAAAGGACTTTGCATTCTTAAGTTAATCAAGGGACTGACACATACCAGCTCTACTCATCCCCTGGAGACATGGACAGACTATCCATGGCAATGACTCTGGCCGCATGAGTCATCAGCCTCCCAGGTGTCGCTACCCCAGAGAAACTAGAACTCAATATTGCCCAATCCCGTAGCCCCATCCCCCTGGATTCAGTTTCAGGTAGAATGTTTTGGGGACAGACTAGAAGGGGGACATGCCAGGGGAGGTGGCCAGCAAAACCCACCCCCAAAGCCCCCTTAATAAAAGAAGTTACACGGCCATGTGCTCTCTCTCTCTCTCCTTACCTATAGACTTACCCTACCCTCATGACTCTTGGTGTGCGCAGCCAGAGTCTCCACGAGTTCTGCTGGTTCAGTACATGATCCCCAGTACTCTACAGTCTCCCTTATTTTTCCTGTGGATCGCTTCATCATGCCAAGGACAGGTAAATATCACCCCTCAACTTATCATCCTGCTAATGCGAATGTCGCTATCCCTGTCTCTCTAATTTTCCTAGATCTGTGTAATTGTGAGTGTGTTTGCATTACTATATGCTTGTGAAGAATCATCAGTAAAGATACCATTTCATTCTGAAGTTGGTCACTGCGTCTATTTCTGGTGCTTCTGGAAGAAGTGGGACCCCTGTATACATAGGTAATGGCTCTCATATTTGCCTACTGCCTTTTTAAAATATCTTAATTCCTCAATATTATTAATAACTTGAGGCAATCCAGCTCACAATGTCTCTGCCGATCTCTCCTGTAGGTATAATGCCCTCATACTCTCCTACACGTGACGCCAAACAAGCTGGACATATGTCATAGGGATAGTACTCTTTAGATTAGGTTTCTTTCTCTTCTTTTGACTGCAAATTGAATGAGAACTGTATCTACTTGAATAAATGTAAGTTTATCTTTTTTGCGATATACTACTTGGGAGATTTATTTACTGTGCTCAGTATCACACTTCTATGACTGGGCAAACTCTGATATATTAACCAAATATCCCAATAGCTCAAACCTGGTCAGTATTTGGAAGGGAGACCATGAAGGAATACCAGGGTCGTGATGCAGAGGCAGGCAATGACAAACCACCTCTGAATGTCTCTTGCCTTGAAAACAACATCGGGTTGCCATAAGTCAGCTGTTGGACAGCAAAACAAAACAAATCCCACAGCACAAGAATCTTCGCTGTGTGATTCAAGGTAAGCTGTGGTAGCCATTTTGCAGCTGTGTCCACCAAGCTGTGTCAGAATTCCAGTGGTGCTGCCAAACTGAAAAAGGTGAGGACCCCTGGTCTATCCAAGGATCCCACTTTTTCTTCTCTGGGACTTCTGCTGCCTTCATGTGGGCCATGGGCTCAGCTTGGATATGCATGTGGCGTGGGACTGAGGGGAGTGAGAAATATGGCAGCATCTAGCATTAAGAATCTGTGGAACATTAGGCACAACAGCAACAGCCAAATCTAGGGTTGTGAACTCTGGGCTGGGAAATTCCTGGAGAAGCTGAGGATGGAGCCTGAGGAGGGTGGGATTTGCAGAAGGGAGGGATGACAATGGCCATAGAGTCCACCTTCCAAAGTGGCCATTTTCTCTAGTTGAACTGATCTCTGTCACCTGAAGGTCAGTCGCAAATCTAGGAGATCTCCAGCCACCACCTGGAGGGTGGGAAACCCAGCCAAATCCTAGGTTTTTTGTTATACTAGTCAGTGCCATGGTCTAACAGCACATGAAAGAAATATAACTCAAAGCTACTGTGTGGACCCGGGCCTGCAAGAATCAGCCAATGGCTCTGTAGCTCCAAGGTGCTGACCATAACTACATACTACCCGGCAAGAGCGACACAGTGACAGTGACCTGCCTTCTCATCTTGGCCAGAGGCACAGGGGTACAGACAGGGCTGGTTCTATGTTTTAGAGAGCCCTGGGCAGAGAGTGCTCCCTATGCCTACTACTATGCCATACTTCTTGCCACCCACCTGCATACCGTCTGCTTGTGTGTCCTTCCTCTGCCCAACTGCAGGCATGCCCTGGTGGTGCTGAATGGTGAGTGCAACTAAGAGTGCCACTGCCATGGCCACCAGGAATGCTGATGCTTTGTGCACCATCCAAATGCCCTTCTCAAGAAGTGCTAGGGAGAACATGCAGCTGGGAGCACAGGTGATAAAGCATTTGAAACAGTCAACCTATTAATTCCAGTGCTGGAAGGCAAAACCAGGGGACGGCCTTGCCCTCTATGCCTTGTCTGTTGGTCCTCAGGGCAACTCCAGTGGTTGGCCACTGTGTGAAACAGGATTCTAGTCTAGATGGACCACTGGTCTGATCCAGTAGAGTTCTTCTTATGTCCTTAAGTATATCTCTAGGAAGTAAAGTGAAGAAAGCTCTCTTCCCATGATGGAAGATTTTCCTCACTGGCTGTATTGTTGCCAACTCTGGATTGTGAAATTCCTGGAGATTTGGGGGTGGACTGGAGATGGTAGGGTTTGAGGAGGGGAAAGATCTCAGCAAAGTATAACGCCAGCAAGTCCACCCTCCAAAGCAGCCATTTTCTCCAGGGAATATAATCTCTGTAGTCTGTAAATCAGTTGTAATTATGGGAGATCTCCAGGTCCCACCTAAAGGTTAGCAACCCTAACAAGCTATTTGTCATTGTGGGATCTTACCAGTTTCTGGAAGGCGCCAAAATCCTCCACAATGAGGCTTCCCATAGCCAACAGCCTGAAAGAGTTGGTCAAGAATACTCACTTTACTAGATGGATGGTACTTGTGAGCAGAATGGTTTAGACCAGCAGTGTCAAACATATGGCCTTGGGCCAGAGCCAGCCCATCCAGGGTGCTTATCTGGCCCATGACCAACTGGTACTGTTCTCAGCCCATTAGGGAAAAGAGGTCACGGAAGGACAAAAGTGCCCCCTGGAGATTTTGGATACAGGCTGTCTGTCAGGCCCTCCCCTCAGCCCGGCCGATTCTGTGAGAAATGCAGGAGGGATGTGAAGTGGGGATAGGGGAATCTGGGACAGCTAGGCTTTTGTGGGTTCCCCAGTAAAACAATTGCTTTCACTGCTAGGAATCAATTACTTAATCGGGTTTGCCTGTGTCCTTTATAAAGTTTATATCTCTGGTACCTGGCATTACATTTTATGTCACACATGGCCCAGTCCAACAAATTGACACTTATGTCAGATCCGGCCCTTGTAACAAATGAGTTTGACACCTCTGAAACTGTATCCAATGAGTGGCTTTATACTTCACTGTGACTTGGCCTGTAATGATGGCTTGTTAGATCAAGACAGCTGGTTCTACTCCTTCTGAGACCCCAGAGCCTCAACCTCACAAGGAACTTGACACAGTCAGTGTGATGTAGCAGATAGACTCAGACTGGGGGTCTGGCAATACCCATCTGGCAATGAAGCTCATTGGGAGACTTGGGGCCAAATGCTAGGAGGTGCTTTCACACGAGCTAAATAATGCCATTTCAATCCACTTCAGTGACCATTTGCAAGTGGATTTGGCAATGGCACAATCCAGTTGCAAAGTGCATTGAAAGTGGATTGGAAGTGTGTTATTTAGTGTGTGCAAAAGCACCAGAGTCTAACCAATTCTGCAGGGTTGTTGAGATAATAAAATATGCATGGGGGTGGGGGGGATCTGTATATTTTCCGCTGCATTCCTTGGGAGAAGAAAGGTATAAAAAATAGGCAACCAGTAGATAGTAACTCCCATCTCACAAACTAAGTGAGCTGAACGAATCCAAACATGAGGAAGAGACCATACCAGAGATTATCTAATGTTTGTAAAAATACGTATTAGAAAATCAAATTTACTTTGTTTGCCATGCTTGTTTGCTTTTGCATCAAGAACCTAATATGATTTTGTCAAAGATTTGCTCACAATCAGAAATAAGTAGCTTTTGGATTAATTTGGTATCTGCTCAGTCTTGACATTCACATGATGGCTGGCTGAGTAACAGGTGTTGATACATTTTCACCATTCACTAGTTTAAGTCTGATGCAGTGGTTAGAGCAGGGGTCCCCAGTGTGCTGTCCACGGGCACCATGGAGCCTGCTGACACTTTTCCTGGTCCCACTGAGCCATTTCTGGGCTCCCTTTCCCCCCCATTTCAGAGCAGGAGGAAGTGAAACAGAGCACTAAAATGGCTTCCTCCCAGGAAGCCAATCAGCGGACAGGGGGACCACCAGGCCAATCAGTTTCCCTGGGAGGAAGCCATTTAATTCCTCCATTTTGCTCTGAAGGGGGGGGGGAAGCAGAGGGGTCTAAAGGTTTCCTCCCTGGGAAGCTGATCAGTGGACAGGCGGACCAGCCAGGCTGACTGATTTGCCTAGGAGGAAGCCATTTTAGTGCTCTGGTTCGCTTCCCCCTGAAATGGCTGCCAGGCATTTAAACAGAACAGCTGGTGGGCAGCTCCACTCCTCAGCTGTGAGGTTTAAACGGCTGGCCTGGGAGCTCGGTATCAGTATAGCTGAAAGCAACCGAATAAAAGTCTAATAAAACTGGCTTTTTTCCCAGCTCAGCTATATTGGTAGCCAAATATAGACCTCTGATCTATGTTCGACTTACATAATACCTGAAAAATACCCCTACTGGTCACTTCAGTCTTTACTGAGTACTAGGTCAGTAGGTGGAGTTGACAGAAATGTATTGCACTTCCAAGGGTGCCTTGCAATTAGGGTGGCCAGCTCTGGCTTGGGAAATACCTGGAGATTTTGGGGGTGGAGGATGGGGTTTGGGGAGGGGAGAAACCTCAGTAGTGTATAAGGCCACCGAGTCCACCCTCCAAAGCAGCCTTTTTTTCTCCAAGGTAGCTGATCTTAGTCATCTGGACATAAATTGTAAGAGTGGGAGATCTCCAGGTGGCACCTGGCGGCTGGCAACCCTGGCTGCAATATATGCACACCTGTTTCTGTGCTGCCCTTCATAAAGGCATTCCTGAGCTCCATCCCCTCCCTTAACACAAAAAACTGCTTGTGCCCCTAATCCCGAAGATGTCTTTTGAGTCCACTTGTAGTAACTCAGCTAGGATTGATATCAACCTGACTCACTCTGGTTAATGCATCTTATCAAATCTCTCTGTCAGAAACTCTGGCAAAGAGCATTGCACCTAAGCGGACATCCAAATATTAGTAGACAACATCATGGTTTTGCAGTAAAATTCCCACATGCTATTCTGAAAGCACCATGACTACTAGAGCATGGAGGGCCATGAAATAATATAGTGCTGTCATCTCATTTGTCGTAGCAGGCGGTTATTATTTTCAGGTGGATCTCATCCTGCCAGGGCCTTTCCAAAACGGACCGAGCAGAAGTTATGCACCCAGCCTGCATCTGAGCCAGAGACAGATTGCTGGTAGTCTCCTCCACCCCCCACAAAAATGCTCCGACTCAAATAAAGCTGATCTATGGGCCTCCCAACTCAGAGAATTTTACAGTGCAGTCAGCAATTTCTCCTGCTTCCTTGATAGAGAAGTCATAGATTTAAAAATGAGAGATTTAACTGGACGGTGTAGCAAGTAATACAAAACCAGCCGTTTAGGTATGCAGGGGTGTGATGCTCAGGGTACCGAAGGAGGGGAAGCCATGGCCGGGTGGTATCTGTCCGCTGTAGAAATGAGGAAAGGGTATATTTCTTCATAGCAAAGTAACCAAGGAAAACATGCTAATCCCAGTTCTCATTTTGTATTTCCAACACATTTTAGGACCAAAAGTCCCAGTCCAGCAGGAGAGATTGAAGTATGCCAGGTATGTAGCCAAAGCACATTTCCATACACACCCCCAGGCACTCCACAGGGTTCACCCAGGTTCCATGAACCTGGCCAAGATGTGTATTATAATGTGGATCAGATTGCATATCCCCATCCAGGACTACCAGTTGTTATCACATGTGATTAGTCGTCCACAGTTAAAGCCGAATAGCAGCCCCCCGCCCCCCTTCCCACCATCAAGTCGAAGCTAACTTCTGGTGACCCTGTAGTTTTCAGTTTTCAAGGCAAAACAGGGACAGAGGTGGTTTGCCATTTCCTGCCTCTACATAGCGACCCTAGATTTCCTTGGTGGTCTCCCATCCAAGTACTAACCAGGGCTCACCCGGCTTAGCCTCCAAGATCTGATGAGACTGGGCTATCCACGGCTATCCAGGTTAAGGCCCTCTTGGGTCGTTTCCGCTTTAGACCTTAAATCCTGGTTCAACCTTGTCCCCAAACTTACATTCTACACTACACGTGAGTTCACCCCTGTAATTATCTTGGGATATTTTTTTGTTTCCACATTACATTGAGGTCACCCCGGTTTCGCCCCACACTTGTCCCGGGATAAACAGATGCTATTATAACCAGTGATAGATGCAAGGTATCGTGTTGTGATAAAACCAGGGATGAGATCCAAGTGTGGAAAGGGCCTTGGTTTAGGGTGAATAAAATGAAATCACAGAACACAATAATAATACTGTATATAACATTAAATTAGATGCTCATTTTTTAAAAAAAGAAATGCAACATATATGTGTTACAAACTGTATTGTTTGTTCTCTCAGGATTTAAAGCCGGTATATATGTGCACACACAACCACACAAGTGTGTTTATATAAAAATACTAATCTCATGAGCAAACCAACAACAGTTTAGTTCATATAATCTCAGTGGTACAGTTAAAAAAAAAATGATATGTTCTAAACACATTCAATAACAAGCTACTTAGTGGGACTTACAGTGCAGTCCAAAGCAGAATTACACCTTTCAATGGTTTTTTGGGGTATTTTTTTTGTATTTGTGTGTGTGCGCGCATGTATGCATGCACCTGGAAGTCATGGTGACCTCTGGTGACTGACCCCTACTGGGGAAGCTGGAGGATATTCAGAGAGGTGGCTGAATAAAGCCTGCTCCCGCCTCCTGACTGCTGGTATTCCAAGGAGGTCTCCCTTCAAAGTACTTGCCAGAGTCAGCCCTGCTTAGCTTCTGAGATCTGATAGATCGGGCTTGCCTGGGCTATCCAAGGCACCTTAAATGGTTTTATTTTTATTTATTTTTATAAATATTTTTATTTCATTTTTAACAATATACCTCCATTTCTACATCCAGTACTACCGAACAATTCCACAATAAAGAACGTCATATTTGCGTGTCAGATACATCAGATACCACTTTTACATTATCATATTTCATACTTTATTTCCTATAGACCTATCGTTTAATTATAAAGGTCTAGTAGTGGGGACCGCACGGAACCTCCACATATCATGCTGCAACTTATTTTGGTCTATCTGTTTCTTCTTTAGTACTTCCCCTTTTAATCTTGTACCATACACGATTCTTATCATTATACTGGATCTTTTGTAGGTTCTTGTTTGTCTTTCTAATATCTGAAACACCTTAAATTTTATATATTTTCCATGTTTGAGCCATTTTGTTTATTTTTACACCAATCATAAAACTTCGACCATATTTCCTGTAAGGAATCCTTTTTTTCTCTGTATAATATATGACTAACTTTTTCTGCTTCCGCTAAATCCATTAATTTGTATATTATTTCTTCTATAATGGGACTATTTTCTGTTTTCCAATTTTTGGCCCAGATAATTCGCGCAGCCATAATAGTATAAACTATAAAAATTTTATCTGGCTTTCTTATCTTTTCTGGAAACATATTTAGTAGGGAAATTTTTGGTAATAGTGGTAAATCTATAGTTGTAATTTCTCGAATCATTTTTTGAATTTTCTTCCAATAATTTTGGGCTTTCCGACATCTCCACCACATATGAAAGTATGTTCCTACATTTTCTGACATTTCCAGCAAAGATTTGAAGCATTAACAAAGCATTTAGCTATCTTGTCCGGTGACCAGTGCCATCTGTAAAATAATTTATATAGATTTTCTTTATAGGAAACCGCACTTGTATATTTCAATGTTTCCCACATTTTTAACCACTCTGCCAGGTCAATAGTATAGCCAAAATCCTTCATCCAGGATACCATCGTAGTTTTTTATAGTTTCTTCATGCATCTCCTCTACTAAAAGAACTCTATATATTTTTTTAATATTTTCTGCAGGAGAGATTAGCCATGCTTTATCTAGGTCATTTATGTCCATAAAGCCAAATCTTTTATCTTGATCGTACCTAGATTGTAACTGAACCTTTTTCCACCAAGTCAAATCTGACTCTGGCCTGGCTGCTTATTCTGAGTCACTTGTTGTTCAGGCACAGAACTGTTTTCAGATGGTCGAATATTACTTACCCACCTGTGTGCCTCCCAGTTGCAAGCCGTCACAGGCCAGTTCAGTTCCTCCCACACTAGAAAATGTGATGCTGCCATCATGAGAATTTGAGTGCCTGAAGCAGGGGTCCCCAAACCTTTTGAACCTGTGGGCACCTTTAGAATTCTGACACAGTGTGATGGGAGCAGCCACAAAATGCCTGTCATAGGAAACAGAACCAGCCACGAAATGGCTGCCATAGGAAACAGAACCAGCCACAAAATGGCTGCCACAGCTTCTCTTCAGTCACACTGTGAAGATGCGTGTGCTGTGACAGGAGCTGCTGCTAAAGCAACATTTTTAAAAAATCTGCACAGCCAATCAAATCTCCAAGAGCCAACAGCCCCATCTAACCCCACCTGCTGCCTGAAAACAATGTGTGGGCACCAGGAAAGATGTTGAAGGGCACCATGTGCCCACAGGTACCACATTGGGGACCCCTGGCCTATAGAGTATACATGTGGAGATGCCCATTCATAGAAAATGTGACTGCTTGGCAACATAGTTGACTGGCACCCTCGCAGGTTCCTGAGGTACTAGCACCAGTGCTGAAGCATGTCTGAATTAGACAGCTTGCAGAACAGAACTGATGATATACCTTTTGGGACAAAGGAACAAAAAAAAACGGCACAGTGGGGAAAAGAATAGTTTTATTCCTTTATACTGCCCTTGTGTTTTTTACCTACATCGTTTCAGAGTTATCCATAGCTAGCACTTTATTATGTTTTATGGTTTTATTTTATTTTATGGTGTATTTAATCAACGCTGCCAGTTTAACTTATATATTGTAATTTTATGCTAATTTATGTAAGCTGCCCTGAGACGGCTTTGGCCAGGAGGGTGGAAAATAATAATAATAATAATAATAATAATAATAATAATAATAATAATATAGTATCAAGTAGGGTTGCCCAACCTCCTGGTGGCGGCTGGAGATCTCCTGCTATTACAACCAACTTCCAAATGACCAGAGATCAGTTTACCTGGGGTAAATGGCTGCTTTGAAAGCTGGACATTATGCCTCAAGCCATGCCCTCCTCAGGCTCTACCCCCCAACCTGGAGCTGGCAAGCCTAGCATCAAGCCATTCCCACAACAACAGAATTTCAGGGTATCTTGTGCTCCTTGTGACTTATGCCCCATGCAGACAGTTCAGTATATATGTTAGTCATTCCTCTGCATGTCCTCTGGAGCTGGGCAAGTTGTCTCCAATCACAGAGACTAAGTTCATTTACGGCTAAGCAAACAACAAATAAAGCAATTATCGTAAACAGGATAAACCTAAACTCCCTATAAATATATTAGAAGCATCCTATCTGCTTAACTTTTGAGGCGTTTCCCCCCTTTTTATTTATTAATCAGAACCTGTCAGCCATTATGGCTTCTCGATATAACTTACTGTGAATGCCCTTTTCCGAACTCATTCCTCATAAACTTATTCCAGACCTTCCTGATACATCACAAAGCCATTAGATACCAGGCATATAAAGTGCATCAATGTCCTTGCCAGTTGCTCAAAGATACACAAATCATAGGGTGCGCTGATGTTTTGGGGGATAACAATACCGTTGGGAGTAGTTCAATATTCTGCTTTTGGTAGTACAAGTACGGAGGTCTCAAACCACGTCTTCAGCCTTAATTCTAATACCTTTGAAGTATTTCCAAGGGAACCCAGAGAGAATCATGCAGTGTCATAGCGCTGGTAAAGGTGCCTCCCCATAACTGTGAGTTCCTCATTCTGCCTCTCTCATTCATTTACTCAGTATTTTGAACAGGCCTGGAGATACATTAAAAAGGATTTATAGTGCAGTTTTAATCAAAGTTAATGACAATTTCAATTGATCGAGCATTGGAAGAGCACAGGATGTGGTAAAAGCAGATAATCCAGCTTCGTGGAGAGCTCAGCTTTCATTTCGTATATTAAAAAGCATGTTTCTAACCTTCACAGCTATGAAGATTATGATGGCAAATAAGCAGGCAATGCCTAGTGCAAGGGTCTCCAACGTGGTGCCCATGGGCACATGGGCACTCTCCAGCATATTTCTTGGCACCCACCAAGTATTTTCAGAAAGTGGGTGGGGCCAGGTGGAGCTATTGCCCAGCAGGGTTTCTGATTTGCCACTGAAAATCTGATTAACAGTGCAGATTAAAACACCATGGTTTCAGGGGCAGCTGCCACCACAGGGTTTTGTTTTATCATCTTTCACCTTTCTTTCCCAATGTATTTTCTAATTACCTCTCTTCTCCCTGGCACTTCGGCTTCCTCGCTGTGTGGGGCTCCGCCTCCCCCGGCAGCCATTTTGTGGTTCTGTCCACCACACTGTATCACAATTTCAAATGTGCCCACAAGCTCAGAAAGCTTGTGATCTGCAAAGTTCCTTCCAACTCTAACATTCTATGATTCTATGAAAGGTTGAGGACCCCAGGCCTAGTGAAATGTCAGCTGTCGAGAGCCAGTCTGGTGTAGTGGTTAAGTGCACAGACTTTAATCTGGGAGAACCGGGTTTGATTCCCCACTCCTCCACTTGCACCTGCTGGATGACCTTGGGCAAGCCATAGCTCTGGCACAGATGTTCTTGAAAAAGAGCAGTTTCTGTCCGAGCTCTCTAAGCCCCACCTACCTCGCAGGGTGTTTGTTGTGGGGAGGGAAAGGGAAAGGAGTTTGTAAGCCACTCTGAGACTTCCTCAGGTAGTGAAGGGCAGGGTATAAATCCAATCTCATCTCTTCTTCTTCTTCAGATATTAGGGAGTATGGGTGGTGTTAAATACTGGGTTCTAGATGCATTGCAGTGATCAGCTCTAGTTTATTCAGTGATTTCAGCAAACTACAAGACTGGAAACCTGGCTTTGCTGCCCTGTTTATAAAGCATGCAAACACCCCCCCCCCCCCCGGCCCCAGTAGGGCTGCCAAGTCCCCCGGTAGAGCGGGGGAAACACCGATTTTTAAAGCTTTCCCCCGCTTTTCCAAAATTGGCCACCGGGGGGACAAAATGGCTGCCAGCAGGGGAACCTCGGAGCCTGCCCTGGCCTCTTGAACTTCTTAAAAGGGAAATTTCCCCTTTAAGAGCTGATCGAGCAAGAGAGCCCCGCCCAGAGATTAAGGAGGGACTAAGCTCTTTCTACTGAAGGGATTGCGTGCAAGGTTGCTGCTGAGTAAACTGCTGGGGTAAGCGAGCTCTTTTCCTTCTCTGTCTCTCCCCCTCCCCCTCTTTCTTTTTTCTGTCTGTCTGTCCACTGTGGTTTTGTCAAAGGAATAAACTGTCACTTCCAAAGAGGTAAACATCACAAGGAGAGGTTGCCTGTAGAAGGACTGGGAGTGGGATTGTTTAAAATGTCTTGTCGTGGCTGTTTGGGTCCCCCCAATCCTCATTTCCCTTCTGCAAATAAAAGTTGGGATTCCTCATTTTTATGCCAATTTTCTGTTTCTTTCAACCATGTCCCCCCCCCCCCCCCCCGGCAGTAAAAATCTGCATTTTTAAAAGCATTTGTACATCAAGTAACCGGTATTTTAAGTTAGGGATGGATCCAACTAGCTTTTCTGCTGGCGAAAAGGGGAGGACAAAGGTCCTCTTTAGCCACCAAAAAGCCTATGCTGGGGGGGGGAGAAGTTATGGGACTTACATGGACAACAGCTGGGTGAAACAAGGGCCAGAAATAAAGCCTGGGAATTGGGCAAGAGTAAGTGAAAAAGCTGTCTGTCTGTCTGTCTGTCTCTCTCTCTCTCTGTCCCCATCCAGCAGAGGTCTATCAGTGGCTATTATTAGCCACAAGGTCTAAATGGAACCCTTTGTCTGGGGCAGTGATGCTCTGCCTTCTTGGTGCTTGTGGGGCAACAGTGGGAGGGCTTCTGGAGTTCTGGCCCCGCTGCTGGACCTCCTGAGGACACCTGGTATTTTTGGCCACTGTGTGACCCAGAGTGTTGTACTGGATGGGCTGTTGGCCCGATCCACTGTGGCTTCTCTCCTGTTCTTATGATATGAAAATCATATTTAGCACTTGTGTAGCACTTAGGGCTTCATATTCTGCCGAGATGAGGAAGGATTCAGTAGGGCCGTTGCTCAGTGATAGAGCATCTGCTTGACATGCAGGAGGTATCAGCCTCTTCAGCTAAAAAAGGATCAGGTAATAGGTGACATTAAAGATCTCAGCCTGAGACCCTGGAGAGCCACTACCAGTCTGAGTAGTCAGTACTGACCTTGATGGACCAATGGCCTGATTCAGTATTAGGAAACTTCATGAGTTCATGTGGAAGCATGTGGAAGCAACATCACAGGATGTGACATCACAAAATGATGTCACTTCCTTTCTCCTGGCTCCACCCCCAAAGTCTCCTGGCTCCACCCCCAAAGTCCCCAGATATTTCCCAAGTTGGACTTGGCAGCCCTAGCCCCCAGCAATTGGCTATTTACATTGCAACTACTACACTACTACTCCTGGCCATCTATTGTTCTGGTGGAACAAGCTCAGCCAGCTTACATCCAACACACACTCCCAGTGACAGGCTGTTTACATTACACTACTTATCTATACGTTAGTTCCTGAATCTAGGCAAGCTCAGCCCATTCTAGTTACAGCTAGAGGAAGGACTTAGGTTCAATGCATAACAGGTGGAGACTGAAACTGATCAAGTTAGGGTGCCAGGTCTGATTTGGAAAATACCTGGAGACTTTGGGGGTGCAGCCAGGAGAGGGCGGGGTTTGGAGAGGGGAAGGACCACAGCATGGTACAGTACCATAGAGTCCATCCTTCAGGGGAACTGATCTCTGTCAGCTGGAGAACAGTTGTAAAGGCAGGAGATCCCCAGGCCTCACCTGGAGGCTGGCAACCCTAGATCAAGTGATCCAACTTATAAGTACCAGAAATGCTCAGAATGTGAACTATTCCCAATATTCAGGAACGGTCAGACAGCTTCCAATCTGACCATTTTTTTTGAGTGCCTCTCTGTCACATTTTTATTTCCAGGAGGCAGGATGGCTCTGGGCATTGTGGGCAGATAAGGGATTCTGCATCAGCCATATCTCTGTGATGGGGAGATCAAGAACAGGATTTCCCAACTGGCAATTCGGTGCTCTGTGTTTTCTGTCAATCATTGCAATGTCTCACTGGCTTTGGAAGGGGTTTCTGGCTGTAAACAACCATAAGTCCAGGTTGCCTGAGCTATTTCATTATTTAGGGCTGCACACCTGTAGGGACATATTCCTCATTCTTGCTGGTTTGACTTGAAAAATCCCCATTTCAATTTTGCTTCTCCCTTGTGCAAATCAAATCCGGGTCTATATTTTCCACACCATTTTCTCTTTCCTGGAGCCCAATATTGTACACATTTTCAATGTAATTAAGTGTCACATTGTATAAAAATAGCATGTAACATATAAATAGTGTAAGAGATTCAGTACATTGGGAATATTAGCAATGTAGGAGACTGGAGTGAAAAGGTTCACAATGCCAGTGTGTAAAAAGAAAACGACAACAAAAAAGGCATGTTTTATAATCCCTACATCATAAGGGGCAAAGACTTTGCTTGCACCTACTGGAAGTCAGGCAAGGCAGACTGGGTGGATTGAGGCACAGAGGTCTGTCTTCCCTGCTGTGATTTAGGCAGTGTTAATGAACCACATATTCTGCAAGAGGTGTGGAGAAATGCTTTGCTTGCACTAGCTGATGGGCATGCAGGACTGAAGATAGGGTTGCCAGTCTCCAGGTGGTAGCTGGAGATGTCTTGGAATTACAACTGATCTCCAGGTGATGGAGAAAATTACACCTGGAGAAAATGGCTGCCTTGGAAAGTTAACTTTATGGCATTATGCTCTATTGAAATCCTTGCACTCCCCAAACCCTACCCGCCTCATGCTCTACCCCTAAAATATCCAGGTATTCAGTTAGGTAATATCCTTAACTGAAGAAGAAGGGAAGAACAAAGCCCCACACACACCCGGCAGGCAGACTAAAGGGGATATTTAATTTACTTATTTGAGCTACTCATATTCAACACTGTTAGCAAAGCTCCTAAGGTGTTTAGAGGAAGAAGATAAGGCTGGGCTCCCTGTCCACTATAAAAACACACACACAAGCACCAGACCAGCTGAGACAGGAGAGGTGTGATGAGGTGGGATATGATGTATGAGAAATGTATGAGAAAAATCACTAATCCAGGGGATGGAATCGCAAAACATTTGTAACTACATGGAAAAGAAAGAAGCTGCTGTCCATCAGCTTCATTGGATGCCTTCGAGTTCTAGTATTTTGGAAGAGGGAGAAAAAGTTCCCTTTGTCAACTCTTTCCGCCCTGTAGTGGTGTACCAAGGACAGGGTGGAGGGTGCAGTCCACCACGGGTGCAGGCAATAAGTGTTGCCTCCATCCCATCCTTGCAAGCTTCCTGCCCACTTCAGAGAAGCCGCTCGCCTGTCCTTGAACATGTGGTCTTATAGCACAGAGAACATGTGCCCACCCTTCTGGCTTAGGAAAGGTTGTGGGGGGAGACCAAAGCACCCCTTTCCCCTTCAGGCTGTGCTCCTGAGCTGATTTGTGCCCCGATGCACTTGGGGGCGTTCGTTCCATGTCAAACAGTTGGGTTAGGAGCCCAGAGCCCACTGGCTGGCAGAGGTAATATCAAGCTTGATCATTCATATTATGTACAATCCAGATCATACTGCACGTGGTCTTATGGGACAACAAACATGTGCCCCGCCGTTTTGGCTTAGGGAAAAAGTGGAAACCCCCCCCCCCTTTCTTTGGGCTGTGTTCTTGAGCTGATTTGATGAGTTATTTTAGCTTTGGGGGAGAGTTCAAACTTGTGGCAATCCAAACATATCGGGGGTGGGCTGGGTTGCCATCAGTATGCTGATGACACCCAGCTCTGCTGTTGTTGGACAGTCGCCCAGACTCTGCTCCAGAGAGTTTGGCCAGGGCCTTGGAGGTCATGGCTGGGTGGCTACAGCAGAGTCAGTTAAAGTTAAATACTATGAAAATGGAGGTCCTGTACCTAAGTGGAGGGGTGGGGGTGGTAGATTCGGGAATCAGGGTTCCTACCCCGGTTGGGGCACTATTTGTGCCAGCCCAGAAGGTGAGGAGCCATGGAGTGACTCTGGGTACCTCACTTTCTCTGGAGGCCCAGGTCACCACAATTGCCAGGTCAGCCTTTTTATCATCTTCGGCAGATCAGACAGCAGGTTCCCTATCTCTCCCCCCAGGACTTGGCTAAAAGTGACCCATGCAATCGTCGCTTCCAGGCTCGATTACTGTAACTTACTTTAAGTGGGCTTACCCTTGAGGCTGATCCAGAAACTCCAGCTGGTACAAAATGTGGCGGTGTGCCTGCTGACTGAGACATCTGTGCTGGTACGCATCCACCCTTTGATTCGCCAATTGCACTGGCTACCAATTGAGTACCAGATTCATTTCAAGGTGCTGGTGTTGACCTTCAGAGCCTGGAACTGATGTATTTAAGGGACCACCTCTCCCCATATGTGCCCCGGTGAGCCTTGTGATCCATGGACCATCATTTGCTGGTTGTCTACGGCCTGGAGGACATTTGCTTAGCCTCAACCAGGGCTAGGTCTTTTCTGCCCTGGCCCCAGCCTGGTGGAACATGCTCCCAATTGTGATCAGGACGCTGTGAGGAGGAGGAGGAGGAGAGATTGGATTTATACCCTGCCCTTCACTACCCGAAGGAGTCTCAGAGCAGCTTATGATCTCCTTTCCCTTCCCTTCCCCTCCCCTCCCCTCCCCACAACAGACATCCTGTGAGGTGGTTGGGGCTGAGAGAGCTCTTTTGAGAACTGCTTGTGAGAAAACAGCTCTGAAACAACTTGTTACTGATCCAAGGTCACTCCAGCAGCTGCATGTGGAGGAGTGGGGAATCAAACTCAGGTCTCCCAGGTTAGAATCCGAGCTCCTAACCACTTCACCAAACAGTTTCACAAGGCCTGCAAAACAGCTGTTCTTCCAGGCCTTTGGTTGAGGTGGTGAGCATCCACCAGTTGGCCTCCCCATCGCAATCTGGTAATGTTGTACTGTCATTAATGAAATCTTTATGGTTCGGCTGTGGTCCAATTGCTCCCAGCTATTAGGACTGCTGAACGTATAATCTGTTGCAATCCCTACTTTTTAATTGTTTTAACTGTTTTTATTGTTCTGACGCTTATTCTTTAACTGTTTTAATGGTTGTAATTTATTGTTGTGAACTGCCCTGCGCCTGCTTGTGGGGAAGGGCAGGATATAAATTGAAATAAATAAATAAATAAAACAAATAGGATATTTTTATCGACCCAATTAAGGCTGGCGGAAGAGCGTAGCAGCTTCCTCGTGCAAATTCTTGCCCTGATCTAGCCTTGATGGTTCATTTAAAAAGGGAGGGGTAGTGTGTGCTGAGCTACTCCAGGTCTCTGATGTGGTGTCCAGCAAACAGGGCATACGTGGAGACTGAGTTTTTGATCCTGGCAGACTTGTCAGTTTCCTGGGAAACCACATGCTTGTGAAGTTACCCAACCCTCACTGTTAGGATTAGGAAACTAGAGAGACTTTCTGGGTGTTTGTTTCAGAGGGTTAGCCATGTTGGTCTGCACTATAACCATTAGATTTGAGTCTCGGAGCACCTTAGAGACCGACAAGAGTTTCATGGTAGAAGCTTTCGAGAATTAAAGCTCCCTTCAACACCTGATGATGGGATCTTTGCCTCTCGACAGCTCATACCCAAAAGCTCAAATCTAACTGTTTTTTTGGGGGGTTTGGTTGGTCCTAGTGTTGCCAGCTCTGGGTTGGGAAATATCTGGAGATGGAGCCTGAGGAGGGCAGGATTTGGGGAAGGGAGGGACTTCAATGAGGCATAACGCCATAGGGTCCACCTTCCAATGCGGTATAATGTCATAGAGTCCTCTTTCTCCAGGTGAACTGATCTCTCTCACCTGGAGACCAGTTGTAACAGTGGGAGATCTCCATCCACCCCCTGGAGGTTGTGCATATAACAACACAGTCAAAAACTGTAACACTGTACCCCAAAATACTTGACACTTGGTTCAAAACATTCTTGTATTAACAGTGTAGTACTCTAAATACCATTCAGATCCGTTCAAAAGACAGCAATGTAAACAGTCAAATACAGTTCAACAAATTCCTAACAGTTAATAAATGTCCACAAAACTAAGAAGAGTAATAGTTGATAGATGTCCACAAAAACACAGTTGCTAAGAGGTGTGGCGACGGACCGCCCAGGTTCCCATCTGTTTCCTTTCAGGACTTTGTCAGGCCACCTCCAGTGATGGAGCTATAATGAAGAAAATGAATCACTTAACAGATACCCATCATATGTCAAGCTGGGGAATCCTAAAAGCTCTCTATCCCCAGGAGAACTTACCACCAAGCTCTACATATTTCTCTTGACTGTATACAGCAGTCTATATCTATTCCAACCAACCTGAATAATAAAGACTCTAAACTTTCAGAAAACCAAATACCCTACTAAAAGTCTACCAATGTTTCCTGATTCAACACAGCTGCAGCTGATCTTAAAGGTACACCTTACATAAAAAAATTACAGACAGATCCAGTGCCAAATTCAGGCCATGAGGAGGTTGGCGACTCTATGACTTGCCCTTTGTGACTATGTATTCCTGAATCCTATGTATAAACTGTATTAGCATAAGCGTCAACTTCAGGGGGGCTGGGGAGCTGGAGCCCCCCCCGAACTTTTCCAGGAAGTACTGAGTCTCCCCCGGAGATAATGGGGGGAGCCCCAGCCCCCCCCCCCGGAAATGGGAAAGTCTACACCCTTGACTGTATTATTTGTTTTACTTCATGATTATTACTGAAAACAACTTTGTCATATAGAGGAGAAGGGTGTTCAAATGATCCACTCTGGGTGTCAAATACGCTAGGTAGGCCACTGATCATGTCCCGGCCCCTCCAGTCATCTCTCTTTAAAAGTGAAAGTCCCTGACTCTTCAGCCTTTCCTGGAAAAAAAAATTCCTTCTGAAATCTCTGGAAATGATGGATTCCCTAATGAGTAGACTTATCCCTAGCATGAAAGAATGTGGCTCAAGATTCTTAGTTTATATGCAATCTGATGCCTTGATATTTGTTTTCGGGCACCCCTGACAAAGACGCAGCTGGCTAAGATTATGAGCTGCAGCGAGGGTGTCAGCACCCGGTACGGCGCTTCGCCTTCTCCCGAGATGATCAGACCCAGAAAATGTTATGCTAAACAGTAAATATTGTAAAATAAATTATGCATTATAGGAGAAATTATGCAAATTTGTGCAATTTGCATTATTTATCTACACCACAGGATTCACCCTCCCTGGGCACAGAATTTGGATAGGCTGGAATCAGAGTTTTAAGCAATTCAGAGTGAAGTTCACGCCGTTTTTCTGCTCCCTGATGGAGCTGTCCATAACGACAGCCAGTCACCTCCATAACTGTCCAGAAAGGTTGACAGTGCATTCCTAAAGAAACTTTCCTGGGAGTTAACCCTATCAGATAGACCTGAGCAGGTGTCTGAGTTAGGGATGCCAGCCTCCCCAGGAATAACAGCTTATCTCCGGACTACAAAGACCAGTCCTCCTGGGGGAAATGGATGTTTTGGAGGGTGGACACTATGGCACTGCATTCCACTGAGGTCTCTGTCCTCTCCAACCTGGATCTGGAAGCCCTACCCCCCATCCCCCATTGGTGGCCGGGGGCGGGACCTGGCTACCCTAGGAGATACTTAGCAGTTATTTATTTTTATTTACTTCATGTACCCCCCCTTCTCCCCAAAGTGGATTACATCATTCTCCTCTCATCCATTTCATCCTCACAACAACCCTGTGAGGTAGGATAGACTGAAAGTCTGTGACTGGCCCAAGGTTTCCCAGAGAGCTTCCATGGCAGAGCTGGGATTCAAACCTGGCACTCCCAGTACCTAGTCCAACACTACACCACACTGGCTCTCTTAGATCAAATCTACATCTGACTTTCCTGCTGGAATCATTCTAGTTTCAAAAAAACCCGTCTATACCTGTTTCTAGTTTCAAACCATACTTGTTCTAGTTTAAAATTACTGTTTACATTTGTTAATTCCTCCTGTGGTCAAGCTAGCATTTTACTGCTTTAAACAGATTCTGTTGCTTACTTGTCAGACCCAGGGAGTGAAATTTGAAACCAGCGTGAAATGAGCATAGGAAAAGACAGCAGTCAAACTACTTCAGAGGAGAGGTGTAAATTGGGCCTTAGATATCTTTGAGCATGCGACAAAATGTATACATTCAAGGTATAGAGAGAGTCCATTATGGCTGTCGAGGGAGAAGTCGCTTCAGAGAGTCAGAGACAGTGTTGTGGAGCTGGCACTACCTGGCCTCAATATGCTCAGTTTTCTTTTGCCGATGTGTGTTTGCAGGTTTTTCTGTGGCACTTCATGTAGGCAGAACCACAAGTAGAGACAGGCTAGCTCCCGCTGCTTTTCACATTCAGAAGAGCAAGATTTCTGAGAAGAAGTAGGATATGAGCATTGCAGGTCTTGGTTTGAGCCTGAACTTGCCAAGTCCCTAGCTCAGGCCCATCCTGCATCTAGCATTCGTTTCATTGTTTTACCAAACCCACACAGGAACAGAAAAAGATGTGGTTCAAAATCACATTCAAATACCCCGGGCCAATGCCGTACTGACTGCAAAGCCACCCCTGAATGGTCATAAAATGGCCATAAATCTATGCAGACAGTACCATAAAACTGAGAGAAACTGGCATGCAGTGTGGAGGCTACCATAGAATCCAACAATCAATCAAAGTGAAAGTGGCGTGGAATGTAGAGGGAAATTTCTGTTCCAACCAGTGTTCCCTCTAAGCTGAGCTAGTGCAAGCTGGGTCACAGTTTTTTTAGCCTCTGGCTCACACATTTTTGTCCTAGCTCAGGAAGGATGGCTCCAGAGCAAACTAATTTATGCAGCAGCCAAATCACCTGCTCACAACTTTAATGCCAGTAGCTCACAAAGTAGAATTTTTGTTCACAGGGCTCCATAGCTTAGAGGGAGCATAATGTGGGTTTGGTGAAACAGCGGAGCAAATGCTAGATGTAGAATGGGCCTCAAGCTTATTTGCCATGCTGTAAATTAAAGAACCCAAAGCAAGGAGGCCTTTGGCTATATGCAGAAGGCCATATGCATTCCTTCACCACTGGGGAATTAACCACATACAACCAGCACACAACTAGACTCAGATTTGCTGGTTTCTGAAGAGAGGCTTTCACAAGCTCCAGCTAGGGTTGCCAGCCTCCATGGGGGGCCTGGAGATCTCCCAGGATTACAGCTGATCTCCAGATTACGCAGATAAATTCCCCCGGAGAAAATGGATGCCTTGGAGGGTGGACTCCACTACACGATCCTCAGCTGAGGACCCTCTCCTCCCCAAGCCCACTCTTCTGGGAGTTCCTCCCCAGTCTCCAGGGATTTTCCAACCCAGAGTAACATTTTTCAAAAGTCCTTGTGATAAAATGATTGAGAGCATGTACAGAGTGCCTTTCAGTTGCCACCAATGGTGCAATGCTATGCATGTGTAATCAGATGCAAGTCCTAGGATTTACTCTCAGGCAGCCATGTAGGGTTGCCAACCTCCAGGTGGCACCTGGGGAATCTTCCGCTATTATACCTGATCTCCAGATAATCAAGATCAGTTCCCCTGGAGAAAATGGCTGCTTTGGAGGGTGGACTCTAAGGTATTATATCCTGCTGACGTCCCTCCCTGCCCCAAATCCCGCCTACTTTTGGCTCCACCCCCCAAATCTCCAGGTATTTCCCAACCCGCAGCTGGCAACCCTACAACCATGTGTAGGCCTCTAGCTTGAATGAGGTTTGGTTTCCTTTGGGGAAACAAGTTCCTGTTTTGAGGTTAGGTAGGCTGAGCAAGGTCCAGCTACTATGTTCACTTCTGCCACCCTTCCCCGTCTTCTTAAAATGGCTTAGAAGAGGTTGAGGGACTAAGAGAAAAGTAGTTGCAGCAGCAAGATTCCATTGTGAGGTTATATACTGAAGTGAATCCTCCTTTCCAGGGTTTCTCCTCTCACTAAGGTCAAATTTACATCTGACTTTCCCGCTAGAATCATTCTAGTTTCAAAAAAAAACCCTGTCTATACCTGTTTCTAGTTTCAAACCATACTTGTTCTAGTTTTTAAATTATTGTTTACGTTCGTTAATTGCCCTCCTGTGGTCAAGCTAGGGCTGCCAAGTCCCCCGGTAGGGCGGGGGAAACACCGATTTTTAGTGCTTTCCCCCGCTTTTTCCAAGTTGGCCACCGGGGGGACAAAATGGCTACCTTAAAAGGGAAATGTCTGCAGAGAGCCTGCCCTGCAGTAAAAAGCCTCACCAGACATTTCCCCTTTAAGAAGTCAGCAAGAGAGCTTCCACAGCAAGAGAGGTCCGCCCAGAGATTAAGGAGGGACTGAAGGAGCTGCTTTTGCATGTGGCTGGCAACGTTGCTGTAGTAAGTTTCTCTTCCAGCTCTTTTCCTTCTCTCTCCCTCTTTCTTTTTTCTGTCTGTCTGTCTGTCTGTCTGTCTGTCTGTCTGTCTCTCTCTCTCTCTCTGTCCCCATCCAGCAGAGGTCTATCAGTGGCTATTATAGCCACAAGGTCTAAATGGAAGTAAGTGCCTCTGCCAGTTTTTTTTTCCTTCTCTCTCTCCCTCTTTCTTTTTTCTGTCTGTCTGTCTGTCTGTCTGTCTCTGTCCCCATCCAGCAGAGGTCTATCAGTGGCTATTATAGCCACAAGGTCTAAATGGAACACTTTGTCTGGGGCAGTGATGCTCTGAATTCTTGGTGCTTGGGGGGCAACAGTGGGAGGGCTTCTGGAGTTCTAGCCCCGCTGCTGGATCTCCTGAGGGCACCTGGTATTTTTGGCCACTGTTGTGACACAGAGTGTTGTACTGGATGGGCTGTACTGGATGGGCTGATCCACTGTGGCTTCTCTCCTGTTCTTATGATATGAAAATCATATTTAGCACTTGTGTAGCACTTAGTGCTTCATATTCCCCAAGTTCCACCTATGATCCTATTGGGGGGTTTGAATTTCCCACCTAGGTCTTATTGGAGGATCAGTGGGACTCCAGGATCCTTGGCTCCTATTGTCCTAGGAGCCAAGCTCTGGGCTTTTTGCTCAGCCAGCGGACACAACACAAACAACCCCCCAAAACACTCTAGATCCCTTCTGTTGTTAAGCCTGACTCTGAATGAGGGGAAATGGAATCTTTAAGGAGGAAGACATCAGTTCATTTGGGCTTGTTCAGCTGCCACATTTCTCTATCTGAGATAGCCCCTGATATTCTTGTCCCCTCCTTCCTCCCTGGGGAAGAATGAATGGTAATGGGTTGGCAATGGATTGTTATAGATCCGTAGATCCATTCTTATAGATCCATTGACCAGTCAGGAAGGAATTTGTTTGCTTGTCGTGCTGAGTGTAAGTAGGGTGGCTAACCCCAGGCAAGGAAATTCCTGGTGATTTAGGGATAGGAGCCTGGGGAGGGCAATGTTGGGGAGGGGAGCGACCTCTGCAGGTTAGAATGCCTTAATGTCAGGGCTGGTGCCAGGTGTGGGTTTTTTTTTGCACACTAGGTGAGGCTACCTTCTGGTGCGCCCCCTCCCCATGTACCCACCAATTTTCAAACATAAATGCATTTTAGGAAAAATGAAAAACACAAAATTTGAAATTGCTAATTTCTTTTTTTTTTTTAATTGTGAGAACAATACAATCTCTGATTTTCTCTCTCAAACAGAAAAAAAACACAAATTACAAAGCATTTTGAAAAATCCTATTAATTGTGATGTTGAAATTTAGGTCTCTTATAATGTTTCCATTTCAGGCACATCAGAGTCGAATTTTGTGTGCCTTTTCTTTAGCAATTTTTGAGACACGGGGTGCAGGGCGCAGCCCCAAATTGTTGGTGGGTGCCCTGGCTTCCCGAGGGCACCATGTTGAAGACCCCCGGTGTACAGGAAAGAAAAGGCCTCTTGAGTCGCCCAATGGAAAATCTGACCCCAACAGAAAGGTTTCTGGCGGCTCATACTTCAGCATACCTTTATTATTTTTGTTCCTTTTAAGAAAAGATGGTCATTTGCCATCAATGTGGTGTCATGGTTAAAGCCAGGACCGGAGAGACCCAGGTTCAAATCTCCACTCACAATAGAGCGTAATGGGAGAACTTAGGGCAGTCTCTTTCTCTTTCTGGGGTACCTTTCAGGGCTGTTGTGAGGAGAGAGACCAGAAATCCTGCCCTGAGCTTCTTCTTGCAAGAAGGGTGAGGTTTTTGTAAAGCCCTAAACAGGAGCCAGTGTGGTGTAGTAGTAGGAGAATTGGACTAGATCTGGGAGCCCCAGGTTCAAATCCCAGCTCCGCAGTGGAAGCTCACCGAGGGACTTCGGACCAATCACACACTCTCCACCTAACCTACCTCACAGGGTTGTTGTGAGGATAACATGGAGGCGAGGAGAACAATAGGAGCTGCTTTGGGTGCTGGGGGGGGAGAAAGGTAGGGTACAGATAAAATAAATAAATTTGGATTTTTTAAAAAAACAACCACTACCAAACTTTGAAGGACAGGCTTAGTCTCAGCCACCCACCAGCAGTTCGAGTTCTCTGTTCTGGCTTCGCTCAGAGACATGCATGCCTGGCCCCTCAAATTACAAGGGCTTTGGGGGGGGAGGGAGGCCCCCGGACTGGAAGTGGCGGCCCCTACTCCCTCTGGAGTCAAAAGCACTCGGAGCAGGTCAAAGGGCCTGAGAGTGAAAGGAATGCCCCCCTCCCAGCTTTGTCTCCCCCACCCCATCTAACAAGAGGCTAGAAACTGGGCAAGGGGCTGAAAGCCTCCTGGCCTCGCCCTTTGGCCTGACCCCTTGACAGAGTTGCTGGGGGGGGCACCCCTGGTGCCTTCCCTCCCCCTGTCCACCCCTCCCTCCCTCCCTCTTGTCTGTCACCACCTCCCCTCCCCACCTCTGTTGTCTCCAGTGCCTGGCTTCCAGGGCTGCACAGCAATCCCGGCCCGTCAACCTTCCCAGAGCTCACCCACCTGCCCCATTAGGGCTGACCTCCTACCAACCCCCACCTGGCTGCTGGGCTTTCTCACCGGTCTTTGAGGAGGCAGGCAGGCTGGAACGTGCCCACAGTCCTCCTCCGCCACCCAGTACCTGGTCTGACAGGTGTGTGGGTGGCTCCCCTGATGGCAGGTGGGGAGCCAGATGAGGCTGCTGCTGGGCGGGTCTGGCGGGACTAAGAGAGGAGAAGTTGGGGGTGAAGGCAAAGGTGGCAGGAGAGGCAGGGCAGTGCCCACTACCCCAACAGCCAGTCCTGGGGTGGGGCCGCCTCCTCCCCTCCCTCAGGAGTAGAAGGCGGAGCACACTCTCCAGTGGCCACTCCTTTCACCTTGGTCATGTCCGAGCGGTGAGGCAGGGCAGGGTGGTTCATTGGCAGGCAGGTGGGTGAAGGGGCTTGGCCCGCACGCCCACCTCACCACCTCCCTCTCACCATTGTCTTCCTCTCGGCACAGCAGCATGGGGAGTCCTGGGGGAGCCACCAAGCCCCGCCCTGCCAAGCCCAGGCACCAAGATGGCCCCTTGCAACAGAGCAGGGCTTTTGGCAGGGGCGGGGCAGCAGGCCAGTGTGGCATCTTTCCTTAAGGGGCCGCTCTAGGCAGCTGCCTAAAATTTGTCTATGATGGTCTGGCTCTGCTTAGTGTGCACCTTGCAAAGCATTCGTCGTCTCCAAGGGAATTGATCTTGGTCATCCAGCCACCAGTTGTAATTCTGGGAGATATCCAGGCACCACCTGGTGGCTGGCGGCCTGAGATGAGACAGATACTGACTTACTCCATGGCTACCGCCTTCCCCCCTCTGAACTATCTGCTCCAGTCACTAAAGAAGCAGGAAGGAGGAAGCTTGGGGGAAGCCTGAACTGGTGTGACACTGCCCCATTCACCCTAATGAATAGGGTTGCCAGCTCTGGGTTGGGAAATACTTGGAGATCTTAGGGGTGAAGCATGAGGACAGTGAGGTTTAGGGAGGGGAGGGCTTCAATGGGGTATAATGCCATAGAGTCCATTTTCTAAAGCCACCATTTTCTCCAGGTGGACTGGACTCTGTGGTCTGAGGATTAGTTGTAATCCTAGAAGATCTCCGGGCATCACCCTACTAACGGAACCAGCCTCCATTGCCTCCTGAATATTCCCATTTTACATGCAGAATGAGGGAGAAAAACATCAAAGCCTTTGTGACCTCATCAGGTAGGCCTTTCCACAACAGAGAAAGCTCAGGAACAGGCAGCTGTTGGTCTCGCCCATATGCAGATCGGCACCAGAGGAAGGCTTGTCTCCAATAAGCAACTCTGCTTTCCAGTTTCTCTCGCAGAGACATCAAAGAGTCCTTCTGGCAAAGACTAAGGAGATGGACAAGTTTCCTGCCAGGAATCCGAGCCTTGATCTCCAAGTGCATAGTGTGCAGAAGTCTCCATGCACGCAAAATTGGAAAGCACTCACTCTCCCTAACAGAACATAAAAGCTCTTGGGTAACTGTCAGCCAGGGCCATAGCCACAGTGGAACTTTGGGGGCTGAGCCCCCTCTACATTATGCAGAGCCTCAGCAGCAGGCAGAGCCAGTGAGGGGTGAGTGGAAGGAAGAAGGGCTCTGCCTTTGGCTCCCTTCTGTCAGTGTGTCCAGTGTGGCCGCCTGTGGGTCAGTGCACCTGGCTCCCACACAGCCTGCCTGGCCCGTCCTGGCCTCCTGACCGGTGGCAAAGCGCCTCCTGGCCAGTGGGCTGCAGCCCGGCCCCCTGGAGCTCTACCCTCCATTGAACCAGGGCAGGCGTCTGCTGGCTTTTCTGGACTGCTCAGTATGCGACGGTCCCAGCAGCAGGTTGGATAAAGCAGACAGTGTGAGCCATTTGCATTTCTCTTGAAGAGCCCTAACATAACCCCGTCCCCCCAATGTCTCTTACCAGCTCCTGTTTCAGACAGCGCAGGTAATGGTCCATGTTTTTCTTTTCCATCCTCCCACCCAGGTCCATCAGGCCATGCCAAAACAATCCCACAGCAATGACACTTCCCTTTGCACCATACAGATCGCACTAGGCTCTTTTTTTATATAAATGTTGGTCTTATAGTGAAGAAACAGCAGCCGAGGCACCGCCACAAGCAAAAAGCCTGATCTTTGCTTAAAAACAAACTTGACTTCACACGGACATCTGCTCCGTGCTCCGCAAGCAGAGAGAGCTGCAGATGCCCAGGTGGCCCACGTGAGGCTGTTGCTTGCAATACAAACTCCCAGGGGAATCCCACTTTCGTGCAAGCAGCCACCGCCACCGCTGCAAACTGGGGAGGCTCAGAGTGACAGGAGAGAAGTCATGCCCAGTCAGCGGGGTGATGGTAGCCGTCGCCTGCCAGATTTGAGTCGTGTGCGTTTGTTTGGATTTTCTTTCACCTTGTATTGGGATGCTCCCTCTACGCTGTAGAGTCCTGTGAGCAAAAATTCTCCTTTGTGAGCTACTGGCATGAAAGTTGTGAGCAAGCGATTCAGTCGCTGCATAAACTGGTTTGCTCCGAAGCTCTCCTTCCTGAGCTAAGACAAAAATGTGTGAGCCGGAGGCTAAAAAACTGTGAGCTAGCTCACACCAACTCAGCTTAGAGGGAACACTGGTGTGTCGCCTGTTTGCCGTGGAAGTGGGGGGCGTGCTTCATTGCCAAGAATCCAGCGAGGATTTCCATGTGTGGATGAGAATCAATTTTCACTTTTCAGGGCCTTTGGGGGGAGGGGAGTTTATGGCCCTGATCAAAGTAAATCATCACAAGGTGAGGTTGAGAAACTTGATTTAATTTGCTCCCTCAATTAATTACATGCCCCCCCATTAAAAAAATTCCTGGCTATGGGCCTGGTATCAGCTATCTTTGTAATTCTTTCACATGAACACATGAGGCTGTTGGAAGGGTCACCTGACAGCCAGGATTGCATCATCCAGGGGAGGTGCAGGATGAGTCAGCACTTCTCACTGATTGTAACTGTATATATTGGACCCTGTTCATATCTGAGTGTGCCAGTCTTGGTATCCCCTTGCCTTGCGAAGCACTTTGTCCAACTGACTGGCTAGTGCTACGAGAGACTGTGTAAATATCTGTAAATAAACCCTTGTATATACTCCACATCATCACGGTGCATGGGACATTCTGTTATATACTGCACTCCTCTGCACCAACAGAGGCTGCCTTATCCTGAGGCAGGCCATTGGTCTATCAGGGTCATTCTTGTCTACTTTGACAAGTGGCCCTCCAGGGACTTCCTCGTCACCTACTACCTGATTTTTTTCCCAGCTGGAGAGGCTGAGAAGTGAAGTGCACACCTTCTGTGTGCAAAGCAGATGCTCTGCCACTTACTCATGTTCCCTCCCTATCCATTTTGGGATAAAGTAGGGTTGCCAGCTCTGGACTGGGAAATTCCTGGAGAGCTGAGTGGGAAGATAGAAGTAGAGGAAGAGAGGGAGCTCAGCAGCGATGTGATTCCATACAGTCCACCCTCTAAAAGTACCATTTCTGCTAAGGGAACTGATCTCTGTTGCCTGGAGATCAGTTGTAATTCCAGAAGATCTCCAGTCACCACCGGGAGGTTGGCAACCCTAGAATGAGTGTTGTAATGGCAGAAAGTGAAGAGGACCTCAAGAACTTCTTGCTGAGAGGGAAAGAGGAGAGCACAAACGCTGGCTTGAAACTCAACATCAAATAACCTAAGATCATGGCATCCAGCTCCATCACTCCTCGGCAAATAGAAGGGGAAGTCGTGGAAGCAGTGTCAGAATTCACATTCCTGGGATCCAAGATCACTGCAGACGGTGACTGCAGCCATGAAATTAAAAGACGCCTGCTCCTTGGAAGGAAAGCGATGGCAAACCAGACAGATTAATAAAAAGCAGAGACATCACCCTGCCAACAAAAGTCCGTATGGTCAAAGCAATGGTATTCCCAGTAGTAATGCACAGCTGCAAGAGCTGAACCATAAGGAAGGCCGAGTGCCAAGGAATAGATGTGTTTGAATTATGGTGCTGGAGAAGACTCTTGAGAGTCCCTTGGACTGCAAGGAGATCAAATCAGACAATTCTAAAAGAAATCAATCCTGACTATTCCCTGGAAGGCCAGATACTGAAGCTGAAGCTCCAATATTTTGGCCACCAAATGAGAAGGGACCACTCACTGGGGAAGACTGATGCTGGGAAAGATTGAAGGTCAAAGAAGAAGGGGGTGGCAAAGGATTACATGGTTGGACAGTGTTATCGATGCAACAAACATGAAGTTGAGCAAACTCCAGAGGACGATGGAGGACGGGGGGGCTGGCGTGTTGTGGTCCATGGCGTTGCAAAGAGTCAGACTCAACTGTGCGACAGAACAACAACAACAACAAAAGACTTCAGTTTTGAGCTTCAAAATACTGAAGTTTGGTAGCATGGCTAGCCCAAGTTTATTGCATGGCTTGTACTGCAGTATTTGATGTATGGACTTTTGGGGTGACTGTCATGAAACCCCATGGATAGGATTGCCAACCTTGGATTGAGAAATACCTGGAGATGTGGGGGGTAGAGCCTGAGGAGAGTGGGGTTTGAGGAGGAGAGGGAACCTCAGTGGGGTATAATGCCATAAAGTCTACCCTCCAAAGCAATCGTTTTCTCCAGGGGAAATAATCACTGTAGTCTAGAGATCAATTGTAAAAGTGGGAGATCTCCAGGTGCCACCTGGAGGTTGGCAACCCTACCCATGGGAGAGCACCACAGTCCTTCACCTGATCTAAGGCTCTGCTGATTGTTTCTTACCGATTTGAAGCTGAAAGGCCACCTAGTTCCTTCTTCATCATGTGTTTCTAATTAAGACAATATTTGAAGCAGCAAATTTCATTTGTGTTGGGATTTGATTGCTTAACGGATTAAGCTACAGTCGGAAATGTCATTTCCTTTTCTTCTTCCTCTGCTGCGGCACCATGAGCAGCTCTCCAACACCTCTGTTTCTCCCACTTTGGTGCATCTCTTGATGTAAAATTGTCCGGGCAAGGAGGCACAACCCTGCTGACATGACCCATTACCCAAAGAAGGTCCTCCTGACTCTGGCGGAAAGGAAAAACCACCTGGAATCATAATGGGAAAGAAAATAACAGCTTAGCGATGCTTTTGTTAAAAAAACAAAAAAACAAAACCCAGCCCTGAGGCATCAGTAGCTTTCTGAAGAACAAAAGGAAGGAAGTCCAGTGCTGATATGTGTGTTTGATTTGATTTCTGGTAACAGTTACCAGAGCATGAAAAGATTTTGTGTTATATTTCTATTATAAACCTTCCAGAAATGACAGACCTCAAAACACTGATGTTCTTGGCACTGGGGAGGAAGAGAGATTTGGTCAAGAGTCTTTGTTATGCCTAGCAACAGCAGACAGTGAGCTTAGTCCGGGCCTACATGCTCTGTGAGGAGAGGAAAGGCTAGGAAGAGAGTGAGGGCTCCTTCCAGAAGCCCACTTGTCGCTGAGGTAATCAGGAGGGCCTCTGTAATGAGCGTAGGGGAGGTAGTGGCCTCAGGCAGTGGATTTAGGGGACCACATCCTCTACTGTCTTGCTCTCTCCCCATCTTGTAGTGTTGCCAGACCTATATCTGGCAATGCTAGGAGCTTTTGAGGACAGAACATGAAAAAGGGGAGCAGCACATGATTTGGTGATGCCACTTCTGGGGGGGGGAACAGAAGTTACACCACCACATCACGTAATACTCTAGGATTTCCCTCAGTCACCATGGTAAAACCACAGAGATTGGGGAAATTACTACAGTGTTGTGCAACCGAGCAACAGGAAGTGATGTTGCCATGTCTGTGATATCATTCTCCCCTTGTTTTCTTCCACTACAAGAGCGGTGGAGAGCCAACAGTGGTGACAGACTGCTTGCTGGTAAGCTTACCTCCCAGGGAACTGATCTCTGTAGTATGGAGATCTGTTGTAGTTCCTGGCGAACTCCTAGGGTTGCCAAGTCTTACCTTTGTTTTAGCGGGGGGAGTCCCAGCCCTCCTCAGGGGTCTTCTGGTGCGCGCGCAAGGCACGTGCACTGCGATGACATCACACAGAAGTGACGTCATCGCATTGGGCACATTGGGGGGCGGGACCTCTATAATTCAAGGGAAAACCATAGAGTTTTCCCTTGAATGATAGAGCGTCCCCCAAAAAAACGTGCCCGATGCAATGACGTCACCTCTGAGTGACATCATCATGCCGGGAACGTCTCTACAGCCTGGCAATTTGGGGGTGGGGTTCCCCCCGGTGGCCCAATACAGGCCAGCAAGGAGCAGGCCAATCGAGTGAGGATTCCCCCCGGGGGGGAGGGACTTGATAACCCTAAGAACTCCAGACCTCACCGAGAGGCTGGCTTCCGTAATGCAAACAACTTTGATAACATTTGTACTGAAAGCATGGAATGTAGCTACCATAAATAAATATAGTAACAGTTGTGGAGTTTCAAGGATGTTGTGGGGGTCTGCACATTTGTTGTTGCTACATTTCAATTGAAACAGTTTCCAGGTGAATTTGGAGGTTGTTTCTTGGTTGAAATACCTGCAGAATTTGGAAGGAAGCACAAACCTGATCTGATTAGCAAAAATTCTTGGGTATTTTATTCATTCTCCATTTTAATTTTATTGCACCCTACTCAAATGACAAGGAAACAATCCCTAAAGCTTATACAACACCAACCCATCCCTCTATCAGTCTGGTAGCCTGGTAAACATACGTTTACCATTCATCCCCTTCCCCTTTCTGTATGAAAATGAAGAAAATTAGCAACTGGATTATTAATGAGCAATTAAAGAGAGATTAAAGATCTATTAACCCATGGTGCGGTCAAGAAGATTTTTTTTTTTTAGCTGTCAGATGAAGTCGTGGCTGTCTGTTCTGAAAGGATCTGATGAATGCAGGTTCCTGTGAGGTTGTCAGTATGATGAAAGAAGCAGAGCTGGGCTTAATAGATTTATCCATTTCTGCTTGGCAGGTTATAATAGGGTACGGAGTCGACCTGCTGATCAGTTAATAGTTGTAGAAAACTCACGGCACAAAGGCTGTCATTAGGGTAGAACACAGAGGAACAGCCAGATATGGTTAATAAATGAATCCAGACAATTGCACTGAGAGGTACCAAGTCTGATAATTGTCTTAGCTATCTACAAAAAGCGATGACAAGGTTATTCAGTAGCTCTTTTCAGTCATTATGATTTTGTTCTTTTTTGTATTTTTACTTCATGTACCAGAAAAACGTGCCCCATTTAGGGGCAGGGAATAAAGTTCTAAAGGGCCAGGTTTTTCCGTTCATTACGATTTTGGCATTTCTACCTGACGTACCAGGAAAGAGTGCTACACATGTGCCTCTCAAAACGCGTCGGCCACTTCGTTTGATTAGGACTTCAAAAGGGAGGGCCTGTGAGACTTGTATGTGTGTGTGTGTGTGGTCCCATAGCCTCTATTGCTGAGTTGGTGAGGCTCCAGGCCCCACCACCCAACTCTGAGCCTGGCAACCAGTGTCCACCACCACCGTCCCTGGGCCAGCAGCAGCTACTTGTGTCTGCTGCTGCAGCCCTTGGATCTGGAGCAGCTACTAGCATTCTCATCTCTCAGTGCCAGACCCCCAGCAGCTGCCGGAGTCCATCACCATGGCTGGGCTTGCAGTGGCTGCTGCTATCCACCACCGCTGGCCCCAGAGCAGCAGCAGGCATCTTGCTCCACCTCAGCAGCCGGCTAGAGCTATTTCCTGAAGTACATTGTTTGCCCATGTGTAGACAATGCAATTGTATTTCGGGGGGGGGGGGTTAAATTCCCCTACGCATTTCTAAAAGATTTTTCTGCACACTTGAGGAGTTCCCCAAGTGTGCAGACAAATCTCTTTAGCCTCTACATGACCCTATTTGCAGTTTTAGCTATCTACAGATGGGGGCCATGGGTGGCTCTTAGAATATAGGATGTGTATTGTGATGGAGAGGAAGCTGTTTTGCTCCTGCAGGGGAAAACAGCCACTCAGCTGAACCTAAGGGAGAGCTGCTCCAGCATCCAATTGCCTTTCAGAAGGGGGATGGAATGTTACAGAGAAGCACAGGAGGAGTTTAGTTCAGTTTTGTTTCAGAGAGAGAGACAGCAGGAGTCCAGTAGCACTTTAAAGACGAAGGCTGCGGTTGTACTGGAGGCCTGGCATGATCTGCCCGCACCTCTACTTGCGGTGGTGTAAATAGTTGCAGGAAGTTTTTATCACACATTCCACCCTGAACCAGCTTCACGGTGTGCTCACCGCATGGTTGATTGTTCAGACTGTTGCAGCATCCTTTTTTTCCCCTTCCACCCATGCGCATAAACTTGTATCTAAAGCTCTGGCTCTTTTTTGACAGCTCCAAAATCCATCTGCCAAGTATTCTGGCCCCTCTCGCCTCCTTCCCTTCACCTCTCTTCCTTGGAATACATGGGGGTGGGATTAATGCAGATTTACATGAGAGTAGGCCCATTGACTTCAATGCATTTACCCTTGTGTCGATCATGGGATGCTCTGAAACAGCAACTCTGATACAGAAATGGGAGAGAGTGGTTTGGGGGGAATTTGTCACTGGAAAACAACTCCCCCGGGGACTCGCAATCCAGGATGACTGCTTAGCCTCAGTGATTGACAATGCCAGGGGAGATTATGCGCTTATGCGCACATAGCTACCTGACACATACACACACTCTCAAGAAACCAATAAGGTGGAAATGGGAGGGAAGGTTCAGACTTTCTAAATGTCTTGACTTTGCAACAGGGGAGTTCAGACGCTGGAAAACGCAGGGTGGAAGTGCTGGCATACCTAAAGACTGAACTTTTCCCAGTTTCGGCAAACTCCACTTCCAGGACGCACCAGACCCAGGTACCAATGACTTGGGCACAGAAGGCAGATGTTGTTGTTTGATCATGCTCTTTACATCCACAAAGGTACCTCAGTGATGTTGGCCCAAACTGCTCATGTGACCACAGCCTGACAAAACTTGTGGTAGGGTATGAGCTTTCATAAGTCACCGCTCACTTCTTCAGGTGAAGAAGCCAGCGGTGACTCATGAAAGCTCACACCCTGCCACACATTGTGTTAGTCTTTAAATTGCTAGTGGATTCTTACTCTTTTCTACTGCTCCAGACAGACTAATATAGCTACCCGTCTTGATCTATCTCCAAGGGAGAGAACAGTGAGAGCTCAGGCCTGGCTCAGGAAAAGAGCAGACAGTTCTTCTCGGTAGTGTGGCAGAGTGGTTTAGCTCGCCTCTACCTTTGAGAGACTACCCGATTGTTAGGCCTCTCCCTGCTAATGAGCACCTCTCGTACCATTTAGTCTGACTCTCGGGAAAGGGCAGGCTGGTGTGGGTGGAATTCTGTGTGTGAGAGAGTATCCAGCCTAGTGATATGTCAGCAGAAGTCCTTTAATGCCTGAAAGCATTAAAGAAAATCCAGACTACTCTCTGAAGCCATAACTAGTTTAAATTGATGTGCCTCTGCCAGAGTTCTCCTTTGACTACCCGGAGACCTGTGCTACTGATCTGTTCCTTGAGAACCCATCTGTAAATAAATAAATCGTATTGGTTGTTCGTATACAATTCCTGCCTCTGTGATCTCCTTATTTTCCTTGCACACCACAATACTTACCTTATGGCAGCAAACCTTATGCCTGTACACTTTCTACCTTTAGAACACCTGGTGACTAAGGGGAAGCTTTACAGTTTAAAACAAAGCTGTTTCCCCAGAAACCATAGGAGGCAGCTGATAGAAACGGCCCATCATAAGGACTGCATGTGTATTTTCCAGGCTTGGTATACATAACTCATACCCGCAACAATCTGGGTTTCCCATCATTCGTTCGTTCGTTCGTTCGTTCATTCATTCATTCATTCATTCATTCATTTTTTGTATTTGTATCCTGCCCATCCTGCGAGTGGGCTCAAGGTGGGTCACATCATCTCTCAACAATTACGATAAAGTTTAAAAGCACAATTTAAACCAGGGGTCCTCAAACTTTTAAAACAGGGGGCCAGTTCACTGTCCCTCAGACCGTTGGAGGGCCGGACTATAGTTTTTTTTAAAAAAACTATGAACAAATTCCTATGCACACTGCACATATCTTATTTTGAAGTAAAAAAAACAAAATGGGAACAAATACAATATTTAAAATGAAGAACAAGTAAAGTTAAATCAACAAACTTACCAGTATTTCAGTGGGAACTATGGGCCTGCTTTTGGCTAATGAGATGGTCAATGTCCGGTTCCATATTTGTCACTGCTAGTCATAACAAGTGATGCAAGTGTGCATCAGTTAGTCTAGATCTGGTTGGAGATTTCAGATGTTTCATTCTGGAAAACATCCCCACCAGGCTCCTGGGCGCCCGGGACTGGTGCAGGTCTCCTAGCCGGCTCAGAGGTCTCTGAACTGGCTAGGGGACTTGGGGCCGGCTGGAGCGCCTGCCCTTGCACACTTACCCTCTTCCTTCTGCCTCCTCCTGGCCGACTGGGGGGAGGGGGTGGGGCTTGATCATGTGTCCTCCCCCCAGGCTCGTCACTCCCAGAGCGGCACTCCAGTGAGCTCCCCCTCCAACGGACCCCTGGCAGCACACCCGGTGGGCCAGAAAAATGCCCTCGGCGGGCCGCATGTGGCCCACGGGCCGTAGTTTGAGGACCCCTGATCTAAACATTTAAAATCAGTAGTTATAGCTACTAGTGAAAGTTCCGACCCATTAATACAGATGGATATGGCTGGTTGCCGATGGATGGCATGTGTTCTGAAGCTAGAAAACACTTGCATTACATTATTCTTATAAAAAGGCAAATGCCCACTGAAAAGAATGGCCCTTTGAAAGGCAGATGAGCCACCAACTTTCTGGGAGTCATGGATTCTTCCTTCAGTGCCTCCCCACCGCACCTCCCGTGGCCTTTAATTCCTCATGGGAAAGTCAAGACAAAGCATAATCATAGTTTTAATTAAATATCGAGAGCATTGTTCTGATCTTTCCAAAATGACTTTCTGGAACAATAATAATACTCTTGACACTTAATGATAATATTCAGCGTGCCCTGCCCGACTTCCTGACACGGAACGAAAATTACAATTTCGCTAGTGCACACCCCCTACTTATATCCCACTTGCAGGAATCGAGATGGTTGCTGGCAGAGCACTATGAATTACATGTCACTTGCACATATCCCCCCCCCCCCCCAAATGTACATAGCTATAGCAAGAAAGGTTTGACTGATACCAAAATCAGTTTGTCTCAGCCTTGTAGGCAGCCCTCACTCCAAAATAGAGATCTTTCTCCAAGCTCCGTAATAATAACTTTCCTAGGAGGAAAAGAAAAGTATATGTGTAGATCCAGGAGAAAGGAAAATACCTGGGAAGAGTCCCTCTCCAATTTAAAAAATCACAGCTAGTGATGCTGCTCCTTCCTGACACCTCAGAGAGCTACTGTCCATTGGTGGGCTAAAATTTATTTATTAAAACATATATGTCCTGCCTTAAAAGATTTAAGTCCTCCCGGATTTAAAGGGACTGCTTTCCTTAGCTTTGGGTTGGGATGTGAACAGACGGCTGGCGGCGGCGTGCAGTAGAGGAAAAAAGCGGCAGTGGCGGAGCCAGCGGAGGCAGGCAGCAGGGGAGGCAGCGGCTGGCAGCGGCGGCCGGGGAGGCTTCGACAGCGGAAGAGGCGGTGACAAGGCGGAAGAAGAGGCAGTGACAGAGGAGCCACCACCGGCGGGCAGTGGAGGAGGCAGCGGCCAGGAGAGGCACCCTTCCCTGAGCCCCGCCGGCTGCCTGGTAAGTTTGGGGTTTCCCCCCCCTTTTACACTGAGTGGCCAAGCGCCCAAGTGTAAAAGGGGGGAAAAATGGCGGGGGGGCCATCTGGACAGCCCTGCTCTCACAATGATTGTGAGAGAGGGCTGGCCAGATGGCTCAAATGCAGGTTCCTCCCACAACACCCTGGAAAACTGTTGATTTTTCCCAGGGTTGGAAAATGCGGGAGCAACCCGCATTTGAGCCCACTTTGCCGCGGGACTTGCTGCGGCCAGTGTAGTCGGCCCCTTAAAATGCGGGAGGAAGCAGCCCTTCCTCCCGCATTAAAGGGCTGTGTGCTTGCAGCCTGTGTGTGCACACACCTGTGCCTGGAAGTCATGGCGACTTCTGGCAACTCCTACGGGGGCACAGAGGACATTCAGAGAAGTGGCTTGATAGCCTGCCTCTGCATCCCAGCCCTGGTATTCTCTGGAGGTCTCCCATCCAAACACTTGCCAGGGTCGGCCCTGCTTAGCTTCCGAGATCTGACAAGATTGGGCTTGTCTGGGCTATCCAGGTCAGGGCTATCCTACCTTTTCTTGTGGTTCAAGATAGTTTACTCGAATAGTTAAAAAAACATTTGCAGTTAACTCCCCCAAAGCAATTCCCAAATCTTTCTCCCCCCCGCCCCCTTAAAAGATGTTCATGCTACAAAGGAGGAAGAGGAGGAGGAGGAGAAGAGTTGGAGTTATACCCTGCCCTTCACTTGGAGTCTCAGAGTGGCTTACCATCACCTTCCCTTCCTCTCCCCACAACATACACCCTGTGAGGTCGGTGGGGATGAGAGAGCTCTGAGAGAACGGCTCTTGAGAGAACAGCTCTCAGAGAACTGTGACTGACCCAAGGTCACCCAACTGGCTGCATGTAGAGGAGTGGGGAATCAAACCCAGTTCTCCAGATTAGAGTCCGCCGCTCTTAACCACTACACAAAACTGGCTTTCAGTCCTGGTAAACAGGCAGGCCTTGCAGCACCTCCTAAATATCTCCAAGGAGGTGGCTCCCCTCACCCCGTCAGGGAAGCCATGATTCAACAGAGCATGAGCCACCGTGGAGAATACCCAGGCTCTGTTTGATGTCAGATAGGCAACTCCAAGCAGTGGAATAGCCAACAGATGGCTGCCTGATGACCACAGTTGGTGCACAGGGACATGTGGAAGGAGACAGTCTTTCAAACTTGGGCAAAATATATTCAGTGTTCTTCTCAGTTCTTTATTATAATGCCAGAGTGAAGCCCTGGAGACCTGAGTGATAACCTGAGCTGGCCTTGGCTGGGAGGGAGGGTAGAAATTTGAGAAATAAATAAACAAACCTATAATTGGAAGTCATGGAAGCAGTGACAGACTTCATGTTCCTGGGGTCCAAGATCACTACAGACAGTGACTGCAGCCATGGAAATAAAATATGCCTGCTCCTTGGGAGGAAAGCTATGGCAAACCTAGACAGATCAATAAAAAGTAGAGACATCACTCTGCCAACAAAAATCCATATGGTCAAAGGGATGGTATTCCCAGTAGTAAAGTACGACTGCAAGAGTTGGACCATAAGGAAGGTTGAGCGTCAAAGAATAGATGGGTTTAAATTATGGTGCTGGAGAAGACTCTTGAGAGTCCCTTGGACTACAAGGAGATCAAATCAGTCAATCCTAAAAGAAATCAACCCTGACTGTTCCCTGGAAGGACAGATACTGAAGCGGAAGCTCAAATACTTTGGCCAGCAAATGATAAGGGAGCACTCACTGGAGAAGACCCATGTTATGTATTGAGACTGAAACATTGCAGGACTGTGCATCCAGAGACTATTTAAGCTTGGAGCCTAAGAATGATAGCCCACTAGGATCCTGGCAGTAACCAATCAAACATAGCCTATTGTTGGGAAAGGGGTTTGTTTGGGTGTGGCAACTGCATGCTATTTAAACAGGGCATTTGGCCCTGTTCTTCAGACTTACTCTGGCTGAAATCACAAATAAAGTTGAGCTGATCACTAGCGGTGAGTCTGCTGATCCATGGAATCCACTATTTAACAGCCCTGATGCTGGGAAAGATTGAAGGCAAAAGAAGAAGGGGATGGCAAAGGATGAGATGTTTAGACAGTGTTATCAAGGCAACGGACATGGAGTTGGGCGAACTCCGGGTTACAGCGGAGGACAGGAGGGCCTGGCGTGATGTGGTCCATGGGGTCGAGAAGAGTCGGACTCGACTGTGCGACTAAACAATCACCCTAACAGTGATAGGTGTCGAGACCTCTTTTGTCAAGAGACCATCATGTTGCATAGTGGTTAGAGGTTTTTTTCCCTGTTGAGAGACAGTGTGGTCTAATGGTTACAGTGTCAGACTAAGATCTGGGAGACCCAGGTTGGCATCCCCACTCTGCCATAGAAGCGTATATCATGGGTGAACCTGGGCTAGTCACCTGCTCTCAGCCACACCCACCTCCAAGGGTAATTGTGAAGACAACTTAGAAGAGAATGGTGTAAGGCACTTTGGGTCCCCATTAGGTAGAAAAAAGTAAAGGTAAAGGTTTCCTTTGCTTGAAAGCCAATCAAATCCGACTCTAGGGGGTGATGCTCATCTCCATTTCTAAGCCAAAGAGCCAGCGCTGTCTGAAGATGTTTCCATGGCCGTGTGGCCAGCATGACTAAATGCCGAGGCACATGGAATGCTGTTACCTCTCCACCGAAGTGGTACCTATTTATCTACTTGCAGTTTCTTGCTTTCAAACTGCTAGGTGGGCAGGAGCTGGGACCAGAGATGGGAGCTCACTCTGTCACGCGGGTCTTGAACTGCCGAACTACCGATCTTCCAGTCTGCAGTTCAGCGTCTTAACCACTGAACCACCGCGGCCCAGATTAGGTAGAAAGGCAGGGTATAAATGAAGTAAACACAGCTGGCTGTGTTTTAACTAGCACCAGGACACAAAAAGGATTTCCCCATGAGCAGGTGTCCCTTTTGATGCTTTTGGGATTTGACCGTGAGCACTTTCTCATCTCTGCGTGAGGCAGTCCAGGCAGTGAGCCAATAAGAGTCTGCTTTGGCAGAGAAATCAATGGATTTGCCACTGGTTTGTTTCCTGCACAGAAACTGCTTTGATTTGCACATTTCCAGCCAAGAAGAAAAAGCTGTGACTAGAGGCAGGGAAGGGATGACAGATGCTTCAGGCAGGCTTCACTTCCTGGTACGTTGGGTCAGTAGCTGCTGGAGACAGTTTGGATTTCCCATCACTGCTATTTTAATCCTACCATCCCTGCTTTGATTTGCCGTCTCCCTGGTGCAAACAGAACGTCTCAATTTCTTATTTTTGTGCCATTTTCTATTCCTTTCGGTGAACATTCCCCTGAAAAAACATGCCACTTTCAATGTTTTTCCGCCAACAAATCAGCATTATACATACATAATATGCATAAATGATGTGCACAGCACATATAAATATCATAGAAATGGAATATAAAAGCCATACAACATCTGTGCATAATGCAATGGAATCTATAAAACCAACCATTAAAGAGGAGAACTGAGACCACTGATAAAAATAGATGGCAGTCGGAAAAGAACAAAAATAGGGAATGTTCGCTTGTTCTTGGTAACTACTCCCAGGGGTCCTTTGGGGCCAGAGCGAGGCGGAGCGCCGCTCTGCCAGCTCAGGAGTGGGCACTAGGGCAGCCATGGGCCAAATCAGATTCTCTGATCTGATTTGGCCCACTGCCGAATTGCTGCCGAAATTCGGCGGCAGCTTTAAAATAGGCTGTTGGGGAGGGGGTTTGAGGGAGAGGCTCCAAACTTGCAGGGTAGCTTCTGAGACCGCTCCCCCAAATACCCACCATGTTTCAAGAAGATTGGACCAGGGGGTCCAATTCTACAGGCCTCGAAACAGGTTGCCCCCATTCCCTCCATTGTTCTCTATGGTAGGCAAAAAGTAACGTTTTTTCCCACCATAGAGAACAGTGGAGGGGATGGGGCAACCTGTTTGAGGCCCCGTAGAATTGGACCCCATGGTCCAATCTTCTTGAAACTTGGTGGGTATTTCAGGGAGAGGTCCCAAAAGGTACCCTGCAAGTTTGGAGCCTCTCCCTCAAACCCCCTCTCCTCAAACCCTGCAAGTTTGGAGCCCCTCATATACCCTATGAGTTTCTGCCATTGACTTCAATGGCCTATAGGGTATAATAGGGCTGAAACTGACATTTGGCCGATTATGCTAATGAGTTATGCTAATAGGCATGCTAATGAGCTCCTGCACCTCTTTTTCTACAAAATGACCCCCAACTACTCCCACTGTTTCATTCATGCTTTTCTTAATTCAAACTCTCTGATGAATTTTAATCTGTCTTGGAGCAGAGCATGACTTCCTTCTCTGGTCTGCTGCTGGATGCGTGCATGGAGGTCAGGGCTGCTGGTCTATATCCTGGCTCTTGTATGGCTGTACAGGTGCAGGGACAGGAGGCCTCTATGGTCCCAGGTCCACATCTGGGTTGGAGAAATGACGACTGAGGGGTGACATGATCGAGAGTTACAAGATTATGCATGGGATACAGCAGGTCGAAAATGAAGTCCTTTTCTCCCTTTCTCACAATACAAGAACTCGTGGGCACTCAAAGAAATTGCTGAGCAGTCGGGTTAGAAGGGATAAAAGGAAGTACTTGTTCACCCAAAGAGGGATTAACACATGGAATTCACTGCCACAGGAGGTGGCAGCGGCTACAAGCATGGACGGTTTCAAGAGGGAATTAGATAAACACAAGTTGAGACCCGCAAGAAACTTGTGGGATGGTTATCCCATTCCTCACACCTTTGCTTCCTCCCTTCTCCCCCTACCTCTCTCACACTCTTTCTCCCTTCTGCCCCCCTTTCTTACTCTCTCTCTCTCCTCCATGTATGTCACTTCCTCTCTCTTTCTGACCCATCATCATTCTCTTTGTTTTTCTGCCTCCCCCCATCACTCTTTCTCTCTCTTTCTGCCTCCCACTTCAAATCTCACCCTCCACAGGCATTGTACCTCATTGAAGTCCCTGTCCTCTCTAGGTTCCACCCCCAAATCTCCAGGAGTTTCCCAGCCTGGATCTGGATCTGCTGCCGGTGGCGGGGGGGGGGGGGGGGGGCGTACTTGGCAACCCTAGAGTGCTGCCAGTAAAACCCTGCCTTTTACTGACAGAAACAGTTAGAACCCCTTCCACTTCCCCCGAACATTCTAATCTCCTCACAATTGATGCCTGGCGCTGATGCCATTTCAAAAGGTATTTGGGGGAATTCAATGGTCCCTGAAGTTTTTTTTTAACTTTTTGGATTTTTCTGCAGACTGAGGAAGGGGCCTGAGTATGTAGGAAAAGCTGTTGGGGGAGAGTGAGCTCTCTTTCGGCAGAAATAAGCATCCACAGAGAAAAAAAACCCTCTTGGAATTAGAATATAGACAAGCAGGTGGACCCGCGATACTCCCTGGGGGGGCAGGTGAGCCTCTCTCCCCTCCCCCCCCCCTGCCCTCCCCACCATGCACTGAGCCTCTCCCCCCTCCCTCCTCCCTCCCTCCCCAAAATTGGCCACAGCGGCAGCTGCGGCTGCGAGAACCGCCGTGCACCGAGCCTCTTTCCCCTCCACCCTGAGCCGCCTCCCACCTCTCCCCAACAGCGGCTAAAGTGTTCTCTGTGCATGTGCAGAGAATGCTTTAACTTTTAGGGGGATTTAAAGATCCCCACAAATTTTTTAGAACTTTTTGGATTTTTCTGCACATGGGGGGAGTGCCCCCCATGTGTAGGGAAATCTCCCTGCCCCCCAGGTGCCCCCCACATGGATTTAGGTATCCGCATGCGCAGGGTGCCTTCGGAATTAGTATATAGATGTGGAGCAGAGATCCATCAGTGGCTATTAGCCACAAGGTATAGATAGGAACTCTCGGTCTGGGGCAAGTGATGCTCTGTATTCTTGGTGCTTGGGGGAGCAACAGTGGGAGGGCTTCCAGTGTCCTGGCCCCACTGGTGGACCTCCTGATGACACCCGGTATTTTTAGCCCCCGTGTGATAGAGTGTTGAACTGGATGGGCCATTGATCTGATCCAACATTGGCTTGTCTTATGTTCTTATGTTCTTAACCATGCCATTCCTCCAAGGAGGGCAGGGTGGTATACATGGCTGTCTCTTTTCCATTTTATCTCACAACGACTCTGTGATGTTGACTTGATTGAGAGTATGTAACTAGCCTAAGACCACCCGATGAGCTTCACAAAATTGGGGATTTGAACCTAGGCATCCCTGATCCTAGCCCACTCCTCAAACCACTATACTCGAGATTGATAATTCTGGGTTGAGAAATACCTGGATATTTTGGGGGTAGAGCCTGGAGAGGGAGGGGTTTGGGGAGGGGGTGGGACCTCACCTACTTTTTTCTCAGGGAAACTGACCTCTATCTAATTCCAGGAGCTCTCCACCTGGAGGCTGGCAACCCAAACCACACGACATAGGCCACAACTAAAAACAGACTAGGCTGGTTAGAGGAGCTTTAATTGTCTTTACACTTGGGCTTAAGTTTTATCACACATCCCTCACAGAATTACAAGTGGAGTGTCATACACAATTGCTTGTTCTTTTTTTAAAAAAATGTGAGGGTGAATACCACTGGCTGTCAGCTGGGTTTTACTGGAATTTATGAATAGCATAACTTAAACCCAGTAGCAAGACTGATAGCCCTACAGATCAGGTTTGGAATGCTGGGGAATTCTTAATGGTTCTTAACATTTCTTCCTGTCTGTCTTTTGGTTTCTGTGCCTGGGGCACACATGGCCAGCAAATGAGGATCAAGCGACACCATCCCAAAGTTTCTTGACTGAAAATTGTGGGGTGTTTTCAGCCCTATGAAGGTAGGGTTGCCAGGACGCCTTGCTGTGCTGGCAGCAGGATTTGGAGTAGGGTTGACAGGCCCCATCTTCTCCCTGGCAGGGGGATTTGGAGGTGGTCCAGGAGGGGGCAGGGCTATTCCCAGCATGTTGACATCATGCAGAGTGACATCATCATGTTGGGGATGCAGTGCCACATGCACACACACCTCTTTCCCCCAACCATTTAAAGAGAACCATCCGTTTAAAGGGTTGGGGGGAAAGCAGGCACCGCTATTGCCTGCCCTGCAAGCCATGAATTCTATGGTTTTAGGCCAAATTGACCATAGACTTTTGCCCTCAAACCAGAGCATTGGGTACTGGCAACCCTATGTGTTGGTTTTTTTAAAAAAAATCTGTCCTTCACTATTTCCTCTGCTGAAAGTGGCCCCAAGTCTCTTTTTAACTCCAGTTGGAAAAAAAACAAACAGGCCCTGACCTGTATGGCCCAGACTAGCATGAGATCGTCAGTTTGTAGGGTTGCCAGGTAACCCTGGCAACCAGCATGGAAGATTAACCAGCTGTCGAGGAGACCTACACCAGCATCTCAGCATCATCGCTGACTATGTGATGACATCACTTCTGGTGTGCTCCAGAAGTGACATCCCCTCATTGCCAGCAACAATGCTGAGGCGCTGGTATAGGCCTCCTCTGCTGCTAGTATGTCCCCCCCACCAACCAGCTGATCGACAGCCAGAGGTGTGGCCTGGGATCCCCTGCTCTGAGCAAGGTGACAGCAACCCTGTTAGACCTCAGCTGCTAAGCAGGGTCAGCCCTTGTTAGCGCTTCGATGGGAGACCACATGGGAGGTCAAGGGTTGCTATGCAGAGGCAGGCAATGGCAAACCACCCCTGGTAGTCTCTTTCCTTGAAAACTCTATGGAAAATGCCATAAGTTGGTTGCAACTTGATCCCCCCCCCCCAAAGGGAAAACAGACAGGACTTGCTTGTTCCCCCTGCTGAAATTCCTTGATTTTTAGCATGTCAGTGAGATTGCTGGAACCCCACCAGGCTGGAAGGTCATAAAGGGTGTCTTCAGCAGGTGCTTCCCATTCTGGTTGCTCAGAATTTATACACTTTTTATGTAATACATGGCAAGGTGGCCAATGGTCTGACTAGTCCCCTACATACATTCACCCCATTATTACTATTATTATTTTTTAAAAATACCTGGATTATTCAGCAGAGAAACAGAAACAACAAAATGAAGCTGTTTGTTGGTTTCACTGTGTTCCCCGTGGTGAGGCTAATCTTGTGAGGAAAAAAAAGCAATATGTATTCCCCACACCAGCTATTTTCGATAGGCAAAACTGCATTTCTAGGTTTCTTTCTGTTGCTTTTCTGAATACGGACAAGACAGGCCCAATTGGAGTGCAACACTGTTGTCACACCCTGTCTCTCAGATGAAGTATTGAACCCTGGTAACTTTCGCTCTTCGCTGTCCTGTTTCAAGGCAGAAGGTTAGGGCACTCTAGCTTCTGAAAGGGACAGTAGAAAGAATGGCATTATTTTTCTAGAGGAGCTGAACAAGATGTTCATAACAGCTGTTGCTGAATGTTATCAATTTAAATAGCTGAGATACAGATGAAGGTCTGCTTTTTGAATGGAAAAGGAAAAATTCTCCATCTTGATTCTGCTACGTATGCAAGTGTTTTGCAGCGGAGACAGTTCACACATTTAAGTGATCGAGGTGCTGGCTCACACATGCAATTTAAATACCTTCATTTCCCTATACCTGAGGATTATCAGTTTAGTGTCTCAATGTACCTTGAGAAGCATTTTGTTGAAGAGGATATGATATGTAATTTCTATCTGGGGTGTGGTGTGTTATATCTGTGATGGCCCAGCCTTCTTTTAAATGACCAGGGGCTGGAGTAGTTTCCAAGCAGATGAAAACATCTATACAATGGGTCCAACCCCAGATACAATTTAGGGTCCTGCTAATCCAAAGAAACTCCCAGGCATGTGTTCAAGTGTCCTTTAGCTGAATCCTAGTTGCTGTATGGCATGTGTGGAGGGGAGGGGGGGATCTTGACATCTCTTGGCACAGGAGGTGGTGGCGGCTACAAGCATGGATGGCTTCAAGAGGGAATTAGATAAATACAAGAGGCGGGACCCGTGATACTCATGGGGGGGGGGAAGGAGCTCCACGGAGCAGAGGCAGCAGCCGCAGGTGAGTCTTCTCCCCCATCGCACCCCACCCCAGCACCCACAGCGAGGCCTGGGCCTGCCAATCCTTCCCTCTCATCCCCCCACACCAACAATGAGGCCTGAGGCTTCTAGCTACCAGGACCGCCAATTCCCCCCCCCCCCCCCCCGGGCACTGGTGAGGCCTGAGTGGCTCTCAGCTGCCAGGCCACCGATTCCCCCCCACGGGCATTGGCAGCAAGGCCTGAGCAGCTCTCAACCACCAGGCCGCCAATTTTCCCCACACACCCCTGACACTGTTGGCGAGGCCTCAGCACCTCTCAGCTGCTGGGCCGCCACAGAGTTCCCCCCAAAGTTTTTTTTAAAAGTTTTAGGATTTTTCTGCACACCTGGGGAGTCCCCCAAGTGTGCAGAAAAATCTTTCTGCCCCCCAAGTGCCCCCGATGTGCGGATTTAGATATTAGTACTTGGCTATTAGTATATAGATATGGAGGAGAGGTCCACCAGTGGCTATTAGCCATGAAGTATAGATAGGAACTCTCAGTCTGGGGCAAGTGGTGCTCTGTATTCTTGGTGCTTGGGAGAGGGGCAACAGTGGGAGGGCTTCAAGTGTCCTGGCCCCACTGCTGGACCTCCTGAGGGCACCTGGTGTTTTTGGCCACTGTATGACAGAGTGTTGGATTGGATGGGCCACTGGCCTGATTCAACACTGGCTTCTCTTATGTTCTTATGATTGGTGTGCAGGCTATGAAAGGTGAGGCATGGCAACACTGGTCGAGCTGAGTTTTAGTGCAAGGTGCAGTTTCCACTATAGAGGCCTGCATTCGAGTGGTGGATGCTAGCAAGCATGATGAATAAGATCCTGTAGATTGCTCTCTAATGAAACCTAGACTACTCCATGCTTCGAGTCTTCATTCAAGGTTCCAGGGCAAGCTGGTGCCAGTGTGGGGTTGTGGTTAAGCATGTTGGATTAGCACCTGGGAGACCTAGGTTCAAACTCCCGTCCCACGTGTGCCGTGGAAGTTCGCTAGGTGATCTTAGGTCAGTCACACACTCTCTGCTTAGTCTACCTCACAGGAGTCTTGGAAGGAGAAACTGGAGTAGAGGAGAATGATGTAAGCTGCTTTGTCCCTCGATCATACTGGAAAGCTGATTCGCAGGCACAGCATATTCAAACACAGTTTGTAAATATGGATCTGGTCAGCCTAGAACATATTTTACTGGAGTCTGAAATCTGGTGTGATTTGAGAGAAAGGTATTTTACCTCTCTCTTAATAGGTTATATGAATTTATCATCTCAAAAAAAATTGTCCAGTTTTCCTTGTGGATGAGGACTGGAAAACTACCTTGGCAGTTGCTAAATATTTAGCTGTGGATATTGCCTGTGAGAGGGGTGGATCATGATCTGTTCAAGTCCTTTGAGTCAAAAGAACAGTAGGATAAGAAGAAGTCGAGCTTGTTTGGGTTCCCATTGGGGAGAAAAGCAGGGTATAAATGAAATAAATGCATAAATTCTCTCCAACTTGTGCTTTGGGTCACATTAATAACACTTTTGTCAAAGGATGAGGTTTCCAGAAAGAGAGCTTGATGCCCAAGACTTTGAGCCCCCAATCAGTAGTTTGTATAGTGCCTGATCCATGGGCTCCCTAAGTGGCCTTAGGCAAGTTACAATCTCTCTCCTTTGAACCCCTTCTTGAGACTAATAATGCCATCCTACCTCTTAGGCCTGTTACTTGATTATTAAGAGGATTATGAGAAATGCTTTCGATTCTTTAAAAATGGGGGGGAATGATATCATTTGGATTTCACATCTACTGGAAGTAGGGCTGCCAAGTCAGCCCGGGGGGCGGGGGATCCCCCGCTAAAGGGGTTCCCAATCCACCGGCCAGCATTCGGCTGGCGGGGGGAACCCCACCCCCGAAGTCATCCGGCGAGGATGACGTAATGACATCACCGGAAGTGACATCGGCACATTGGGGGCGTTGCCAGGGCGATGCTCTGCCAATCGCCCCAAAACTCTATGATACCATAGAGTTTTGGGGCGATTGCCAGAGCGTCGCCCTGGCAACGCCCCCAATGTGCCGATGTCATCTCCGGTGATGCCGCCAGGTGCACATGCTTTGCTCGCGCGCCAGAAGAAACTCCCGACCACAGGAGGACTCTCCCCCGCCGGTGAGTCCATAAGACTTGGCAACCCTAACTGGAAGAGATGCTACTCACACTATCAGTGCAAAGCATCCTATGCAGAGTTAAACACCTCTAAATCCACTGACTTCAGTGACACAGTTTCCAGATCTTTGCATCAGGGTAGATCCACGTAGATGTAAATTACACATTTGTGTTCCGGCCTCGTTGTGGTAGCCAGGCACTGTCTGCAAACGGGCGATCTCACCATTGGTAAACAAGCTTTCCATTTGCACACTGGGTTACCACCCTAACCACCATTGTATTAATTTCTCCAAGAAGAACGTGCTGCAATAGATGCCACCTAAAGCCAAATCCCATTTCTACTTTTATTTAGCAATTAATTAATACTCTTAACTCACCTAATGCTAAACTTTACATAGTTGCCGTTCGGCTCCTCTTTCTTAGATTCCTCACGGGGAAAGCTTTGCTGACACACAGGGTTTTTTTTTCCCCCCCCTCTCCGCAAAGTTACCGCTAACGTTAATGAATTGTGCTCTGTGTTTATTCCGTTTTCCCTTGTTTCAATCAGAGTCTAACTCTCAAGTGTAATTAGAAATTGCTATTGTAAATTCCCAGCTTCCCCTTCCAATGAACCTAATGAAGTGGTGCTTAATATTCCATGGGGCTGGAAGGAAAAGTATCTCCAGGTGATTTAAAATAGTTGTAGTTGAAGAGTGTGTTGTCATTCAGGAACTGCCAGGGATGCACTTTGCATCAACTGAACATTGCAGAATAATTAAATAAGCAATTCATTTGAGCTTTGCTCCATTCCCAAATCGCTTTGGCCATTGCATCTTTTTTTTCATTAACACCTTAGCTAAGTAAAATAGTTGGAACTGCAATCTGGTACAAACTGAGAGCCAGTTTGGTGTAGTGGTTAAGTGCGTGGACTCTAATCTTGGAGAACCACATTTGGTTCCCCACTCCTCCACTTGCACCTGCTGGATGACCTTAGGCAAGCCATAGTTCTGGCACCGCTGTTCTTGAAAAAGAGCAGTTTCTGTCAGAGCTCTCTCGGCCCCACCTACCTCACAGGGTGTCTGTTGGGGGGAGGGGAAGGGAAAGGAGATTGTCAGCCGCTCTGAGACTCGCTTGGGTAGTGAAGGGTGGGGTATAAATCCAATCTCTTCTTCTCTTCTACACAGGGAGGGTATTTAAATTACAATGAAGATCACTTGCTGGACGAGGAAATGGGTGCCAGGCACCCAGTTAGCTTCCCTGAGTCATCTGTTGGGACACTTCATGTCTCTTCAAAATGCAGTGATTAGTTATGACCACATGAAGCTGCCTTATACCGAATCAGACTGTTCGTCTGTCAAGGCCAGTACTGTCTACTCTGACTGGAAGCATCTCTCCAAGGTCTCGGACAGAGGCCTTTCACAAAACCCCTTGGACCTTCTGCATGTCGAGCAGTTGCTCTGCCAGTGATCCATTGCCCCTCACCAAAGGTCAGTATTGTCTACTCAGTCTGGCAGCGGCAATCCAGGATGTCAGGCACAGGTCTTTCACATCGCCTATAGCTTGGTCCTTTCAACTGTAGATGCTGGGGGCTGAACCTGAGATCCACTGCGAGCAAAGTGACTGCTTTGCCATGGAGCCACAGCCTCTTTCCCAGTCAGCTGTTCAGTAAGAAACAGATGGCTGGATTCGATCCCCTTCCCTGTCAAATAGTCTGTCAGTACAATTACTGTTTTTTTTAAAGAGGATTTCACATATGTACCTTAGCTAGAATTGTTGAGAGAAATTCTCAGTTCCTCTTTACATAGTTGCTCCCTGAAATCCATCAGTCCTTTTCTTTCCCTCTATTTAGGCATTTGGAGTCAGTTCTGAATTAATTCCATTTGGGTTGACGTTTGAAACACGACAGGGCAGGAATGGAGATTCTGCTCAATTTCAGAATTCACTCTGCAGATGATGATGAAGAAGAAGAGACTGGATTTATACCCCACCCTTTACTACCCAAAGGAGCCTCCCCTTCCCCTCCCCACAGCAGACACCCTGAGAGGTAGGTGGGGCTGAGAGAGGTCTCTTGAGAACTGCCCTTGAGAGAGCAGTTCTGAAAGAACTTTTGGCTGACCCAAGGTCACACCAGCAGGTGCAAGGGGAGGCGTGGGGAAACAAACCTGGTTCTCCCAGATTAGAGTCCACGCTCTTAACCACTACACCAAACTGGGTCTCTCAGAGGCAGGCAATATCTTTCCAAACCTTCCTTTCCTATGAGAGCCCACCTTTCTACAAAGAGAAATTAAAGAGAAATCACTTTAAAAAAAAGAAAAGAAAGAGAATAAGAGGGATAACCAGCTATATTGAAAAAAAAGTGAATTTTGGAATAAAAAAATTGTCTCCTGATAACCACACTAATAGCTTCAAAGCCCATCTCTCTTTTCCCCTTATGTAACGTATATATTTTCCCACGGATCAATCACCTGCCTTCCACAGATTAAGCTATGAATTAATAAGTGAGCTAAAACTTGCATGTTGTTAAAACCTCATATATGAGCATTGGCACAGTATTGAAGGCAATATAAAACACAGTTTAATAAGAAGGAGCAGGGGCAAAAGCCATTCATTGCTAAAAACAAAAGCCATTCATTAAAAAAAATCTCTTTACATTGCCATGATGATAACAAGTAGGGATGGGCACATACCACATTTTAGAAGGTCTGTTCCATGGGCGTCAACTACGGGGGGGCTCGAGGGCTCGAGCGCGAGGTGGAGTGGGAGCCGGGGGGCCGCAAGGGCGATGCGCCGGCCCCCGGCCACAGGCAGCAGCAGCAGCAATCCTACGCCGCCGCCGGTGCCCAAGGTGAGCAGGGAGAGGGAGGGAGGGGGCGGGGAGCGCGGCGGTTGGGTGGGCATGGCCCGGGGGAGGGAAGCGGTGGCGGCGGCTCCCAAGCGCCGCCCGGCAAACTTTTAATGGCTTCGGCAGGGGCAGGCGCTGGAGGTGCATCTGGGCTCTTGCACATGGGGGGGAATAGGAGGGAGTGGGCAGGGAGCAAAAGCCTGCACCGGGCCGGAGGAGCACGGGTCTGCCTCCCTGGGGCGGGGGGGGGGAGAGCAGCGGGGACATGGTCCCGAGCGCGCACGCGCGCACAAGAGAGAGCCCCCCCCTCCGGGGATTTAAAAAGTCTATGCCCCTGGTCTGTTCTAAGTACATTGGTTCATGAACTGAACCAGTTCACATTGACTCATGACCCCTGCTTTCTGCTCCTTGCTGCTTTTCACAGGGAGCAGAAAGCAGGGGGAGCAGAGCAGTGGCTCTGAGCCACTGAACCCCCTTCTTTCTGCTCCCTGCCAAAGCCAGCTACCGTATTGCTAAATGTACTGCTGAGAGTAGTAGATCATCCACTAATGGTGAATTTGTTTAAAAGTAATTGAGGAAATGTGCCCTGATAAGGTATCTTGTATTAGCTGTGTCAGTTTGTCTGTATCTACAATCTACAATCTACAATCACCAGGTGGGTTGAAGAACGAGAAGAGCTGCATGTGTCATTGATCGTCAAGGTTTTGATTTTTTTTTCACCTTTGGCATTAGATGAGAACAATGACATTATAGACACTGCTCAATTACTAATTTTTATCAGGGGGATAGATTCCATCTTCAGAATGGCAGAAGAGTTGCATGCACTGCAGAGTTTGAAAGGCACTACAACTGCAGAAAACATATTGAAATTAAACAATACACTTCCCATGCAATTTCACTGCATCATCCTTCAGCAACCCTTGTGTAGTCAGATTCTTCAGCAGGAAAGTGTGGTGCATATTGTCATATCCAGCATTAATTACATCAGGCCTTATGACCTTAGTCATTGTCAGTTTCAAAATGTCTTCTCGGAGATAGATACAGACTATAGAGATGTACTGTACCATGCAGAAATCAGGTGGCTTAGCAGAATCCATTTGAAGTAGCACCAGAAGACGCAAGTAACTTTTTGCAGATGGAACTAATTAATTTGTAAGCCAGTGATCATCTCAGAGACATTTACAAAGAAAATAGTCTGTTAGATTTCCATTCGGATCTACCTGATATATTTATCAACCTAAAGAAATATGCTGCAGACATGTACACAGTCTCTGGCACCGGATATATCTGTGAACAAACTATTCCCATGATGAAAATTGTGAGGCCGAGCCACGGTAATCCATGCAATGGTCACCTTCAGGCTGGGCTACTGTAACTCTATGGTGGTCTGCCCTTGAGACAGACCCAGAGGCTCCAACTAGTCCAGAATGCAGTGGTGTGAGTCCTGGCAGGAATGCCACAGCACATATATGACCTGTGCAGCACCAGCTACACTCGTTACCGGCAGAGTACCAAGTCAGGTTCAAGGTGTTAGTGTTGACTTTCTAGGCCTTGAGTGGTCAGGGACCAATATACTTTTGGGACCATCTTCTCCAATGTATTCCCAGAAGAATGCTGAGATCAGCTGGAAACAACTTGCTGGTGATTCCTAGCCCGAAGGAGGTTCAGCTGTCCTTGACTAGGGCGAGGGCCTTTTCGGTCCTGGCTCCAGCTCGGTGGAACTCTCTGCCAAATAACATGAGGGCCCTGAAGGATCCAATGTGACTCCACAGGGCCTGTAAGGCAGAGATGTTCTGCCAGGCTTTTAGCTGAGGGCAGCAACAGGGAGGTTAAGACCGGCACCTTCCCTTTATTTCCTCTATGCCACCCACATTCCTTTCCCTGCCCTGTCATGTGGGACAATGGTGGGGCCGGCAAAGGGGGATTATTGTATTAGTATCTTGGATTGGTTTTTAATTATGGATTTACTGTTGGTAAACTTAATTGTATACATATATTGATTGTATTTGAAATGTTTTATAAGGTTGTAAATTGCCCAGAGCCTGCTTGCAGGGCGGGTGATTCATGTCCAATAAAATTAATAATAAACAAACAAAGAAATAATAAGTGTAGGTCAAAACTTTCAGCTGAACATTTCCATGACATTTTAAGGGTGTCTGTCACAATCCTGGGCATGAATGCCTTGGCTAACCAAAAACAGTCATAAAAATCACAACGACTAGGTAAGCATGTGTAGCTAGAGAAAAGGATTCCACAGTAAAATATTGTTCCAGAATGGACTGTGTTCAAGTTAACATTTTTTCATCGGGCCTGTAGCTACTGTGGGGCTCTTGAGGCAATGCCCCCTCCCTAATCTGCCCTGCCCCTGAATCTGTCCTGACCATTTGATAGACTAAGCCAAGGGTCTGATTTGGTATAAAGCAGCTTTCCTGCTTTCCATCAGGGTGGTCCAAGGCTGGCCCACCAACTCTGCCAGGGGAGACTGATCAGGACAAGCGGCAGCCAGCTTTGGGTTGGGAAATACCTGGAGAGTTTGGGGGTGGAGCCTGAGGAGGGTGTGGATTGGGAAGGGAAAATACTTCAACACGGTAGAATGCCATACAGGCCACCTTCCAAAGCAGCTGTTTTCTCCAAGAGAAGAGGACTAAACATTTTAAATAAATAAATAATAAATAAGAGATCTATGTAGAGATCCTCAGCCCTATGTAGAGATCCTATGGCCCTGTGCACCATTTCAGATTGGTGCCCTTCCTTCAAAATGAAGACTAAGATGGCGGCACGAAGCAGAGTCTAGTGCTCAAGACTCCTCCAGGATGATGTGCAGACAACTGGAAAACTGCAGTTTCTTGGCTGCTGCTAATCCCAGAGGGAACCCCCCTGTATCTGAGAAATGTTAGAGCTAAGAAGGAGGACTCACGGATGATTCTTTCCCCTCTTTCAAGGGGGAAACAAGTGGTATGACGCTGAGATGCTGGGAGTCGGCCTAGCCTGGATTTCTCCACTGGGCGACACTGCAGACTATTGTGGAGAGTGCAGTGGCAGCGGGCGGGTGAGTGGTGGGGGCTGGTCCTCTTCTGGCTGGTTACCCAGCTATGGCCACCATTTCCAGCTTGTCTCCAGCTCCGACCCAGCCTCAGCCCCGGCCCTGGACGCGGCGACTGCTTGTTAGTGTAGCTGCACGGGGCTATTGCGCCTAGTTAGCTGCAGACATGGCGGGTGCGGCTGGAGCTGTCGAGGATGCTGGCCCCAACGCAAGCGTTGTGCCTGGCCCCTCTGACATTGGTGGTGATGTGTAGCTGTGAGCTGCTGGGGCCATTGAGAATGCCATGCTGGGCTCCCCCGAAGCCGGTGACTGGAACTCTGTGTGGGTGTGAGCCGCCAAGAAGAAGGGAGGGGCACACAGATGTTGTTCACCCCCTCTTGGGAGGGGTGAATGGAGCACCCCCTGGTGGACTGGAGCTAGCCTGGCTCCATTCCAGCGACGGTCGATGACCCCCGAGTTGGGGAAGGTGACTGGCTGGACATGGAGCAAGGAAGAGGTCAACCCTTCTCCCCCCTCTACAGACTGGACACTTCAGCCATAGACCAACTGGACTGCCAAGTTGCCAACTTAATGGTAGGAAGCTCCTGTTGATCAGGGGAAGGGGGTCCTGGACAGGAGAAAGCCACAGGAGAGCTGAAACTTCGGAGGAGGTCAAGACTGAGGAGGTCTCTCTTAGACTAAAAGGAAAGCTGTGCCCTGTAACATCTGTAGAGGGCACATGCTGGGACTGGAGGAGGCCACGTCAACAGCCGAGCAGAGACCACAGTCAAGTTGCCCTGGAACACATGCCAATACCTAACTAGGATTGAGCCTAGTTAATGATCATTTATTGGGGGGGGCATTAGTTTAGTTAATTGAGACCTGATAGTTGGAGCTATTGCTGAATGTTTGATAGAGTGGGATAGGATTTTTAATCAGTGATTGCTGGGAACCAATTGCCCTATTGTTGTACAGTGGTACTGGTAAATTGGGGGGTGGGGGGTAGCTATCACTGGCCTTTATATTTTTACTGGCCAGAGAAGGAATTTGGTGTACCAAAATATTGTGAAGTATTATTGGGGAATACTTATCCAGGACGTCTGTGATTAGGACCAAAAGATCTGTATCTATATCTGTAGACCCCATTGATCTGAGGCGTGCGCGGAGATCAGGGGGCAGTAATGCCTGGCCAGCAGATTCCAGTGCTTCTGGGGAGGGGAAAGTATAGCAGTGGGTCCTGGCAGGAAGTAAAGGGAAGGATGCAGAGAAATCAGTCAGCTCAGCACCCTTCTAGCCTAAGACCCATCTCGAAGGTGGTTGGCAGTGGGGCTAGGATAGAGAACCCTCCTTCGACATTGGTGCTGTGCAATGCCAGATCTATAAATAATAAGGTCATGGTCCTAAGGGATTTCATGACAGAACAACAGGTAGATCTGGCTTGCATGACTGAGACCTGGGTGCGGGAGGGGGAAACGGTGGCTCTTTTCCAGCTTACCCCACCTGGATTCACGGTCCTGCACCAATCACGGACTAGGGGGAGGGGGGACGTGTGACGATCCTCAATTGGGAGGCTTACTCCTTCAGGGCCCTTGCACCACTGGAGATTGTGGGCATAGAGTGTGTCGGCTCGGTATTGGAGGCCGGGGAGAGTGTGGCGATTTGGCTGGTGCACCGACTACCTAACGCACCGGCCGATAGCCTGCCGGGCCTGATGGAGGCTGTAGCAGGCTGGGCATTGGAGCATGCAAGGCTACTTGTCCTGGGTGATTTCAATGTCCATGCTGAGGATGCGGCTTCCATTCAAGCGGCAGACCTGACATCATCCATGGCAGCGTTGGGACTCTCCCAGCTTGTTACGACCCCCACTCACCAGGCAGGGCACACGCTCGATCTGATCTTCATGGCGGGAGTAATGGTGGACCGGATTACTGCTTTGGCAGTACCATGGTCAGACCACCATGCCCTAAGGGCCCATCTGAACAACCCACTCCAACCCTGTTTAGGCAGCGAGCGTATTTTAGCTCACCCATGGAGCCTGATGGACCATGGGTGGTTCCAGACGGCTCTGCAGGACCCAAGGCCCCCTGGGGCTCATTGGATGAGCTAGTGGAGGACTGGAACAGCTGACTCTTTGCAGCCATTGACAAGATCGCTCCCAAGCGCCCTCTGTGCTCCCGCACTAGGCTTGCTCCTTGGTTTACCCAGGAGTTGCGGCTTAGGAAGCACAAGCTCAGACGGTTAGAGAGATGGTGGTGCCAGGCTTGCGACAAAGATATAAGAGCATCTTATAGAATGTTTATGAAAGCCTATGAGATGGCAGTCAAGGCCGCCAAGGAGTATTATGCGGCTGAGATTATATCTGCCAGCTCTCGCCCAGCACAATTATTTAGAACAGTTCAGTCCATAACAGCACTGCCGCAGAGCAGACCAAACAGTAGGGAATTGGATATTGGCTGTGAGGCTTTTGTGAGCTATTTCGCAGATAAAGTCTTGATGCTCCGCCGTGACTTCCCCACCACAGTTGATACGAGGAGTGAACTCAAGGCCCCTTGCACATCTTCGGTTCCAAGTTTGGATTCCTTTAGCCTGCTTGGCCTAGAGGAAGTTGACAGGTTGCTTATGACTGTACGCCCAACCACATGCATCCTTGATCCATGCCCTTCCTGGCTGATTAAAGCTGGACACGCTGGGTTTCGAGCTGCACTGCAGGAGATTATCAACCAGTCCCTCTTGGAGGGGCAGTTCCCGAGTGCACTCAAGGAGGCGATGGTCCGCCCTCTCCTGAAAAAAGCATCCTTGGATCCGGCCAAATTGGCCAACTATCAGCCGGTTTTCAATTTGCCCTATTTGGGCAGATTAATAGAGAGGGTGGTGGTGATACAGCTGCAGAGCTTCCTGGATGATGCTTCTGTATTAGATCCCTTCCAGTCAGGCTTTCGCCTGGGGTTTGGGACGGAGACAGCACTGGTTGCCCTTACTGATGACCTCTGGACATATCTGGATTGAGGCGGTGTGGCAGTATTGCTGTTGTTAGACCTGCCGGCTGCATTCGACACGGTCGATCACCGGCTGCTGACCCGCCACCTCGCTGATATGGGAATACAGGGGCTTGCCTTACAGTGGCTCGCTTCCTTTCTCCAAGGTCAGGGACAAAGTGTGATGCTAGGGGAACAGCAGTCCTGGAGGCACCTGCTTGAATGCGGAGTGCCCCAGGGGGCGGTTCTGTCTCCGATGCTTTTCAACATCTATATGTGCCCCCTTGCCCAGATTGTCCAGAGGGCGGGGCTGGGATGCTACCAGTACACCAATGACACCCAGCTCTATCTGATGTTGGGTGGCCAGTCGGGCTCTGGACTGGACAACTTGGACCAGGCATTGCACGCCGTGACTGGATGGCTTAGGTTGAGTAGGCTGAAGCTGAACCCAGTGAAGACTGAGGTCCTGTGCTTGGGTCGGTGCGGTCCTTGGTCAGGGCTCCCACTCCCAGCCTTCAACAGGGCACCATTGGTGCCTGCGCCAGTGGTTAGGAGTTTGGGAGTGCTCCTGGATCCCTCCCTGATGATGGAGGCCCAGGTAGCAGCCATTGCCAAGTCGGCCTTTTATCATCTGCGGCTGGCACGGCAGTTGGTTCCCTTCCTGGACTGCTCTGACTTGGCAACAGTGATCCACGCAACGGTCACCTCGAGGCTAGACTATAGTAATGCTCTCTACATGGGGCTGCCCTTGACCCAAATCTGGAGGCTGCAGCTGGTGCAGAATGCCATGACAAGGTTGTTGATGTGCCTCCCTAGACAGGAGCACATCCGACTGATGCTTGAAGCACTGCACTGGCTGCCTATAGCATACCGGATTCGCTTCAAGGGGCTGGTGCTTACCTTTAAAGCCCTAAATGGCCTGGGTCCAACTTACCTAAGGGACCGTCTTTCTTCGTATAGACCCCAGAGAGCAATACGGTCTGGGGCGCAACATCGGCTGGCCATCCCAGGCCCCAGAGAAGCCAGGCTTACTGTTATTAGGGGGAGAGCTTTTTCTGTGGCAGCCCCCGTCTGGTGGAACAAGCTCCCGGAGGAGATCAGGGCCCTGCAGGACCTTATGCAGTTCCGCAGGGCCTGTAAGACAGAGCTCTTCTGCCAGGCTTATAATTAGGGGCTGCCACCTTCTCTCCATCTCTTCCCCCCCTTATGACCATCAATCGATTGAAGCTCAGATGGGTAGTGACTAGCCGCGGTTATCATCATCCGGAGTGGGGGACACTGACACCCGGAGCCGGTGAACATGGGGTTTATATATGATGCCATCTGAAAAGTTTTGAGCACTTTATTCTGATTGTTGTTGAATGTTTTGAATGTTTTATTATGTTTTAATGGATTTTAACTGTATTTATGTATTTTGGCTTGCCAAGTCGTGTACGCCGCTCTGAGCCTGCACTGCGGGGAGAGTGGCCTATATATATATATATATATATATATATATATATATATATATATATATATATATAAATAAACAAACAAACAAACAAACAAACAAATAAATAAATAAATATCATCTGATGGGCTGCTGCACAGAATCCTTCTATTTCGGGCCTGGTGTTTTGATATGGTCTCCCCAAGAACCCTCTCAATGGCCTGTTTCCATAAATACCACACACCACCTTTTTATTTTGATGGACTTTTGCTGGAGATTGTTTTTGTTTTTATGCTGTGGAGGATGTGGGAGTGGTCTATTGCTGTTATGGCCCTCAGTCTTTGGATTGTTCTTTTTATGGTTGTGGCTGCTTGCTTGACTAGCCTTTGTAAGCTATGGGGAAATGTGGATGTAAATAGGGTCCCCAACTCTGTCTTGGGAAATTCCTGCAGATTTGGGGGTGGAGCCGGTGAATGGTGTGGTTTAGGGAGGGGAGAGACTTCAGCAGGATAAAATGTCATAGAGTCCATCTTCCAAAGCAGCCGTTTTCTCCAGGGAACTGATCTCTGTCATCTGGAGATCCACTGTTATTGAAGCTGGCAACCCTAGGTGTAAATTGAAGGAAGGAAGGAAGGAAGGAAGGAAGGAAGGAAGGAAGTCAGTCAGTCAGTCAGTCAGTCAGTCAGTCAGTCCATGGCTTTGAGAATACATGAACACATGAACTCAGGAAGCTGCCTTATACTGAATCAGACCTTTGGTCCATCACAGCCTAGTATTGACTATTCAGGCTGGCAGTAGCTCTCCAGGGTCTCAGGCAGAGGTCTTTTACATCACCTGCTGCCTGGTCTTGTTTAACTGGAGATGGTGGGGATTGAACCTGGTAAAGTGTGCATGCAAAGCAGAGGTTCTGTCACTGAGCCACAGCCCCTCTGAGAATGGCCCATGCTGGCCTTCTCACTGTCCTTGCCAGTGCTGGATTTTCTCTGTTAGAAGAGGAACCACAGGCAAAGGCTTTGTCATGATATTACTGCAGCAATAGTACGCTACAGCTGGCCCAACACACTGGAATCAAACAACGGAACGCTGTGTTATTATTGGGCCATTAGCAGAGAAAGCTGTGCTTTCTCGGTGAAATTGTACAAGAGGTGAAAATGGGTGACTGGTTCTCTTAAATGATGTGGCACTGTGAAGTTGTTTTATTATAGGAGAAGTGTCTCTAATATTTTCCCTGCGGCAGGTGTCTAGGGTGATTTAGGAAGCTGTTAGACCACAAGAGGTGTTGCCAGGTTTAATTTTTAGAGTGCTGGGCTTGTTAACTAGGTAAAAAGAGTACCACTGTGGCAGTGGGGGGTGGGAGAAAAGCTTACCTGGAAACATAAACATGTATAGTGATACAGGAGGGGCAAAGAAAACCAGGGGCAAGAAGGTTGTTAACGATACCACAGAATGAATAGGTTAGACTCAGTAGTGAAAATAGAAGAGGCAAGCTTATGAGAAAATCATGGGACGGTTGCCATGGGATTCATGGGTTATTTGTGATGAAAAGCAATGGAGTTGGGGTTTTTGTTTCTTTTTTCCTATTATTTTAACTTGAATCGTGGACTGTTAGCATTGCAAAAAAGCAACTAATGTCTGTGTTATCATAGAAGGAGTGCATTTGCAGAAAGAACGTTCTATTCAGTGTGCCCTGGAAGGGGGGGGAAAGTGCTGGAACAAAGCATCCTAAAGTTTGTTGTTCTGAAATTAAAGGCACAACCAAAAGCTCTTTTTGATAGGTGTTCAGAAGACATCCAACTTACCCTTCTGTGGTGAGGCACTCCAGGTAGCCCAAGGAGATGAAGGTGTGGTTTGTTTTCCCCAAATTACTTTGTTCTAGTGTATGTACAAGAATGAAACTAAAAAAGAATCTGGAAGATTCCCCCTGATGAAGCTGCATGCAAAATGCATAGGGGAAGGCCCGTAGTCACAGCGATGCTGTAGTTGACTAATTCCTGCGCTGAGCAAGGGGGTTGGAGAAGGTGACGTCTAGGAGCCCTTCTAACTCTGTGTCAAGAAACTAGTCTCCTTTAAGAGAGTTTTTCTGCCTAAGTGTTAGCTTTCTTGACTATAGAAATCATCACTCCAACCTGCTGGTTTTTTATCAGAATTATTGCTTTAGCTGGCAGACGTGATTAACTTGCAGCAGCTGAGAACTGTCATCTAAAGTGGTTGACAGCTTGCAAGTTAGAGCCATTTCGATGTGTGGCTCACTCATGAACCTGGAGAAGTATCCAACACATCACCCCTCCCTCAGTCCAACTCCACCTCACACCTCTCACCTCCCACTGTCCCCAAGAAGGCTCTTGGCAAACATTGTGCCAGAGACACCAACACTAAAAGGAGGAAGCAACTTAAGGATGTGGCAAAGAAATATGCACATAATACTCCTGTGGTGCACCAAGTGGCCATGGCCAAGTACCAGCAAGATCACCCCAAGGTGCACAGAGCGGCCCAGTCTCAATATGAGCAAAGCAATACTGGAACATGAGTAGAGAGGTGATCATTTCCTTATTCAGGCATGGCATATGATCCTGATGTAGCTTATGAGGCAGACAGCACTGTAGCTTTCAGTACCATGATGCACAAATTCCAATACTGCAGTGCCCTCAAGTGGAAGGAGGAGGCTGTCAGCATGTGTTTCAGCAATGGCAAGGTGCAGCTCCTGCCCTTCAGACCTCTGCCTGATCCTCTCTACAGCCTGCTACTGGGCAGCCACCCTGAGCACATCCGTTTCATGGGCCATATTTGTAAGTGCAACAGATGCTTCAACGTGACATCATTTGGGGCCAAGCAGGTTCTACAAGATGGCTTCATAACCACCTTCAAAATTCAGGGACAGGTGTATCACTGGGTCGGAAGTCTGCTGCCAGCACCTCAACATGAAACCCAATTCCTACAAATCTATTTTGTGGGTGAGGATGAAAAGGAACTGCACTTGTGGTGCAGCAGTGTTCCTGATGTCAAACAGGGAATGGTCAAAAAAAAAAAACCTGCAGAGGATGCTACACGATGTCAACAGCTACATAAAAGACCTGAAGACCACCATGGACATGATATCTCCAACATGCAAGACATTCAAGGTCTTCAACATCCGTGCAGATAGAAAGCCCTCTGACACTCATGGAGGTCGCTTTAACGTACCAACAACAAATGAGGTAGCTCTGGTGACTGTTGGTCAGCAGTTCGAGCAGTGAGACATTGTGCTGCAGGGCCACAACAGCATTTGGTGGCACGTCAGTGAGATCCACTAGTCATATAATGCCCTGCAGTGCCCACTCCTCTTCTGCCATGGCAAGGATGGGTACTCCATTGCCCTCCCTCAGCACAACCCCAACATCACGTTGCCCCTCAAGAAGACAGTCTCCACAGCGAGTTTCTACTCCTACCGCATCATGGTCAGGCAAAGGGAAATCAAACACCAGGTGTACTTCCACTCCCTCTTCAGTCAGTTTTTGGTAGGCATGTATGCCAAAATAGAGACTGAGAGGTTGAACTACATTAGGAACAACCAGGCACAGCTGAGAGCGAACAGCTACATTCAGCCAAGGGACGCTGTGGGGAGGCAAGATGCTGATGCTCCTCAGCTAGGTCAAATGGTGGTGCTCTCGCCATCCTTCCAAGGGTGGTGCTCTCGCCATCCTTCGTTACATGCATGAGCAGATGCAAGATGCCATGACATACGTCTACCACCACGGCTGTCCAGAACTGCTAATCACTTTCATTGGCTGTTAATGACCGGATTTCCTCAACCTGTATTTAATAATATAAAGTTAATTATGTAACACGAAGCACTCTCCCACTCCCTCCTGGGAACTGCAGTTCGCCTAAGTACATTATGAGCATGTGCAAATGTGATGAACACTGTTGACTGATGAATTATAGCTGATGGGGCAAGCACAGAAAACAGTGTGCGCACTCCAAATGTAGCTGTTTTTACGATGATGCATGATTGTCCACCATATTTATGGAAGAGGGCCTTATTCAAATTATATGGTCTAGAAGGGTACTTTTATAGAGGGGATAGGATTGAAGTCTATTTCCCTGTTTACTGCATTATTATCTTGCTTCTGCTAGATTGTTATCTACTTTTGTTTATGCTCTGCATAATCTCTGCCTTGTTTATGCTCACATACTTTTTTTTTTAGTTTCAGATCATATTGATCTGCAGTAGTTAGATTTGAGTCCAGGAGCACCTTTGAGACCAACAAGAGTTTCAGGGTGTAAGCTTTTGAGATCCAAAGCTCACTTAGTCAGACACAATAGAGTAGAAGTGTAGATCTGAGTCCTTTTACCCTAATCAGAGGGTGGGAGGGTTGTTGTAAAGAATGCTTGTAAAGGATGCAGAGGTACAATGCATATTGTAATCAGCTTGGTTAGAGCAGAGGGGCAATGTTTCAGGGCAGAAAATTAGCATCTGTCATAAGAAAAGAAGCCTATGTCTCTATTAAGCCCTGGGGGGTTCCCTGGTTCTGAACTTGTGAATTAACTCCAGTTCAACAATCTTGTGTGGTAATTTCCCTTTGAAATTTCTTTTTTTTTTTTTGGAGGATGTCAGCAATTAAATGAACTGGAAGATTAAAATGTTCTCTCTCTGATCCCCATGTCTACTCTACTGTATCTGATGAAGAGAGCTCATACTCTGAAAATCTTCTTGGTCTCTAAGGTGCTGCTGGGCTCCAATCTATTATACTGTTTTCAGTTTACATTGTTTTCTAGTGCTGTGATCCATGTCTGATTGCATTGTTGTTATATTTTGTAATCCAATTTGAGTCTAAGTGAAAAAAATGGGCTATAAAGAATCTATGTACTACTAGCCACGTGTGGCCCCCATCTGCTGTTGGTGTTTGTGGCGTGCTCAACAGCACCAGCAAAGGAGACTCCAATCCACGAGACCAGACAACTGCACAACACCATATACAGTGTATATACAGTTTTATTGTATAAGTGAGGTATATTCTGTCTCACACCAGCAAAGTGCTTCGCCAAACACATATTACAGAGGGAAGAAAGATTAGCATTACATATGCACAGCTATAAACATATCTGAGCAGCTCATTGTCCAATGAGCTTGCTGCTGAGTTATCCAGTGCTTAGTCATTGTCACTCCTTCTGAGCATGACCATACTTGTTCGTGTACAGGGTCACCAGTTCAGTCATATGACCCACTGCTCTTTGCTACCTGTCATCTAGATTGACAGCTCCATGTGCTCACAGGCTGGGAGTCTTAATATGCTAACATCTGCGGGTAGTGAAATCTGTGGATTGAGGCCACACAGAGGATAATCAATATTCCAGCAAACTTGGGGCACTTCCCAGGTTTGCAAAAAAAATAATAATCTGAATATATATAATCGCGCTGGGCCCACAGGCAAAGGAGGCACAAGAGTCATGCTGGGCATAGACCTGGCAAAAAAAGTGTGTGTGTGTGAATCCCCCCTGTAAGTATTATGGGCCCTAATCTCAACATAAACTGTGAGCATGTAGCAACTTGAACATTTTCTATGCTGAGTATCACCAATGGCTCAGAGGCAAAACCAGGCCAAATACTGCTGATTTGGAGTTGTGAAAAAAAATGTGCATATTCAGGGTGCTTGACTCGAGAGAAAACAAACATTGCAAACAAGGTATAAATTTTTGAAGACTGTGTCACAAGTCAAAGTTCCTTTCTTTCCTTGACACTTGGTCAAACGCCAACCTTTGAGTCACCTCAGATTTTTCTTTAGGTTCAATTCACTAGCAACTTTAATGGAGACCAGCAACCCCTGAGAGTGTCTCTCTCTCTCTCTATGCCCAGTTCTCTAATTAGAATTCAGCACATTTTAGAACTGGCCTTTAAAAGGGCGAGCAGGAGGCATTTGATGTCCTGCAGACTCCAACGTATTTTAGGGCAAGGCAGCACAGACCAAATGCTAAACAAGCGGGATTAGAAAAGGACTTAGAGGCATGGATAGTGAAAAGGTTTGTCTGTCTAGAATCAACTGTACTGTAGGTTATATAAATCCTGTGGCTCTTACAATGATTCTGCTGACAGTTTTCAAGAATTTTCAATAGTACTGGGTCATGGTTGATCTCCCGCTGATTCAGGTCATGTCCTGCTTGCTAGTTGTGAGCAAAGAGCTAATTGTTTGATGAATTGCCTGGATGCATCTGAGTGAATCCAGAAGTGTCTGGTTTGTGCAATTCTACCGCCCCCCCCCCCCTGCACAGTGTTAGACTTTCTCACAGCCACCACTTATCTTTTCTGGCCACTATCTCCAATTTTTAACGGACACCTAATAAAATGGGAAAAAAGAGCAGAATTCTATCACTTCCATTTAATTAAATCTCTGACTCTCTTTGCCCCGACCTGAGACCAGCCTGATCTTGTCAGATCTCAGAAGCTAAGCAGGGTCTGCCCTTGCCAGTTTTTGGATGGAAGACTCCCAGGGAAGTCTAAGGATGCTCTTCAGAGGAAGGCCAGGGCAAACCACTGGTATTTGTTTCTTGCCTTGAGAACCCTTCGGGGTTGCCGTAAGTCAGCTGTGACTTGACGGCACTGTCCGCCCCACCATGACTCTCTTCCACCAAGGCTTACGCCAACAGAGAAAGACTTTCTTCAAGAAACCAAAGTTTCCTGTGAAGGGAAACAGTCTTTCTCCACTGGAAAAAAAGTTCTCCTTTAATGGAAGAGTTAGCAGAAAAGAATAATGGGATCCAGCTTAGAAGAAGAGTCATACGATCCAACCCCCCAAATTTGAGCTTTTGTGTTGAAACGTCATACTTAGCATCTCTTTGTACCTTCGGGCTTGTACATGAATCCCATTGCACTTCTGTTCAATTCTTGTGAACATTTTTTGAATAGATAACACTGAATATGCAAATCCAAAAAAGAGAGAGAGAGAGAATATAATCTTTTGAATCTTGGGTTGTTTAAAGGATTCATTAAACTGTGCAGGTACAAAGAGGGGATGAATGGCAAGCAATCCCGTGGTTTATATAGACTTATAAATTTACAGGGTAAACCTAAGAAGAACTACACCCTGCTAAATTCATTTGAGTCAATAGACTTAGGTAGGTGTGACTCTGCGTAGACTTGCAATGTTAGTGCCCTAAATAACCACGATCTTAGGACACTGCCTCTTCTCTGTTAAAGGAGATGTTTGGCAGTACCCCTGCAGTTTTCATTTCTCCTGGGATTATCCTATAACATTATAAGGATGATAGAATATGCTGTTGAGTTGCAGCTGTTTTATGTTTACCCTGTAGGGTTTTCAAGACATGGGACGGAGGTGCTTTTCCATTGCCTGCCTTTGCCTAGGAACTCTGGACTTCCCTGGCAGTTTCCCATCCAAGCACTAACCAAGGACTAAGTACTGCTTAGTTTCCAAGATCTGAGAAGGTTGGGCTAGCTTGGGCCATTCAGGTCAGGGCTAATATTATAATAGCTAAGGTTTATATAGTCTCCTGGTGGTGATATCATTGTATAGAACCTTTGCAATAAGTTTGTGGAAAGGTAATGTTTTCATTCCACTTATGTCCATTTTCAGCACTCTTGGACCTTGTTAGAAAAGTGAAAAGGAAATGGAATAAATAAAATAATGAAACATGGTTTTGTTTTTTAAAGAAAGAACTATACATGAATCAGAGAGATCTGGGCCTTATACTGAATCCAAAATGAATGGTTTGTACAAGGTAAGAACGTTTTAAAGGAGCCCTCAACTTTGAAATTGCTCTAACAAGAGTATCCTTCCTCCTCCAATTGATCTTTCTGTCAATTGCTGTTCATTTGCTATGGATGATTTCACCAAGGCAGACAAGAGAAGCTAAGAAAATGCACCTGGTATAGATTTCTGCATGGCTGCTAAAGCACTTCTTGGCAGAAGATGCTAAACAAATTGGCAAGCATGATTGTGTAAAGGTGGTTTCTTCACAGAGGAATATAGAAAATAGGAACAGGAAGAAATGTATCTATTATATCCCCTGGATCACGCCTAGGTAAGGCAGACTCCCTTTCTAAATCTGAAGATTTTTTAAGTAGTAGAAGATGAAGGTAATACAGGCCAAAGGAAAAGAACAATATTTAAACCCCTGTAGAAAATATTGAATGCACATTGTGCTTTACAAACCACCTTTAGCAAAAGGCAGGTCCTGGCCATGCAGGCCTTATGATGGGTAGGTGGGAGACAATAATGGAAGGAGAGCAAGTGTGGGAGGCATGGAGGTACACATTCTCAAAATACAATTATATGCACATTCCCTGAGGAGTAAACCCCTGTGAAAACCATGGGTCTTGTGCCGACACAATAATATCACTTCTGGTTTGCACCAGAAATGATATTATGGCATCATTATGATGCCAAACTGCTCTCCCATTCTTCCCCTGATATTATGGCATCATTATGATGCCAAACTGCTCTCCCATTCTTCCCCTGATGTCCTGTTGAGTGGTAGCAATGAACTAGGGATCCAGGGCTGGAAGTCTCCCTAGTCTCTTCTGGCAAGCAAAATGCCAGTCCTGTCCTCATTCCATCTCATTGGATCAGGATATGCTTCAGAAGAACAGAGGAGTCTGCAGGAAGCACTGGTTCAGAAATACTTGCCTTCATTACAAGAGAATGTCCAGTCTGTAGCCTCCCAACATTTTTTTTTGTTTGACCCCAGCACCACATGGCGACCATTTTGTTATTGCCAGGGATCATTTCGTAGCAAAAGAGGAGCAGGAGTTAGCATAACTCATTAGCATATACCATGCCCCCTGACATCACCAGAAGTGTGTCAGAAAGGGAAGCAAAAGGGAGGCATCTTCAAAAGCCTCCCCTTCCCTTTCCCAGCTGGCCTGCCAAGGCGGGGGGGGGGGGGGCAAAGCAAGAAGAGCCCCATAGAATACAATGGAAAGATTGTGCCACCCTTGCCACATGGCTCTAAACAGAAGGGGTTTAAACTTTAAACCCCTTCTTGCTTCGCTTCCTCCACAGGCCTGCTGGGAGCTGGGGGAGGGGCTTGCCACCACTGCCATTTGTGCCCACTAGGAGTATGCAAATAAAAAAAAATTGGCCCGATCTGAATCAGGCCGCATCTGTTCAGGTTGCCAAATGACCCCTGCATGTCAGTTTTGGCAATGCAAGCCAATTTGGGAGTCATTGTGCTGTCAGTTTCAGCCCCATTATACCCTATGGGCCATTGAAGTCAATGGCAAAAACTCATAGGGTATATGAAGGGCTGGAGGAGAGGTGGTTTGAGGGAGAGGCTCCAAACTTACAGGGTAGCTGCTGGGGCCTCTCCTAAAAATATCCACCAAGTTTCAAGAAGATTGGACCACGGGGTCCAATTCTACAGGCCCCCAAACAGGTTGCCCCATCCCTCCATTATTCTCTATGGTGGGAAAAAAAAAACATTACTTTTTTCCCACCATAGAGAACAATGGAGGGAATGGGGGCAACCTGTTTGAGGGCCTGTAGAATTGGAACCCCTGGTCCAAACTTTTTGAAACTTGGGTATTTGGGGGAGAGGCTCCAGCAGCTACCCTGTAAGTTTAGAGACTCTCCCTCAAACCACCTCTCCTCCAGCCACTTTTAAAGCCACTGCCGATTTTGGTGGCAATTCAGTGGTGGGCCGAATCAGATCAGAGAATCTGATTTGGCCAGTGGCTGCCCTAGTGCCCACTCCTGGGCTGGCGGAGCACTGCTCCGCCTTGCTCCGGCCTCAAATGACCCCTGGTTATTGCCCCTCAAATGGCAGCCATCTTGTAGTGGCACTCACTTTTTATCAAAATTTCCAAAATGCCCACATGCTTAGCAAAACTGGGGATCTGTGGCCTAATGAGTGAAGTCTATAGCATCACAGCAGTAATGGTTTTCAGGAGGAATGAGATATATACAGAGATCACCATATAGATGTGCTGGGAGGGAGTTCCAATGACAGCAAAGAAGAGCTAGCCAAGTCATTTAACTATCAACAGCTGAAGATAAGAGCTGAGAGGAGCAAAAGTCCAGGGAAAGGATATATATCAGCTTACGAGGACAGAGAAAATGTGTTGTTTATTTTAATATTCATTTGCTGAATCTCTGTTTCTGGCAGGGCAATTCAACTGTTGGTCCCAGCGTATGATTATTTTACAATAAAATAGTGTTGCCCTTGATTAACACCCAGGTTTTGCATACTTTGGCACAGGCAGATTGTCAGTCAAAACTAATTAGATTCTTATAAGAACAGCCCCTGCATATTTGCATTGTGGAGTGAACAAATGGCACAGATAGATCATCAGTGTCACTGCTAAAAGCATGGTGGAACTTGGTTAAAAGAAAATGATGTAGTGCCTGATGAATGAGGTGACTCGTTTCTCGTTTTTCAAAGCACTACAGCTGGGTACATCTGCCAAGGCAAATTGGTGGGAGGGAGTGACAAATAATAGCTGTGGCTTAATCACATGAAAATATTCTCGATGATGCAGCCTAAAATATGGATTCATCATTTCGGATACTTCCAACAGGATCTCATTCATTCATGGATGCTCTTAATCCTTTGATTGTAACATCAAGGAATGACCTGCCCATCTGGAACAGCCTTTGAAGATTAATGGCCACAGAAAGAGCTTTCATATCACCCGATATGAATGTGGACATTACTTGACGAAGGAGATATTTCACCTAAATGGGTGCCCTTACCTCTGAGACACATGGATTACCACAGCAGTTAAAAATGCACTCCTCTCCCACTAATCTACTCAAAGTTACGTTGATTAATCTACTGAATTGAGATGGCAACTCTACTGAATAGTACAGTATGGGCTTCTTAGCAGCAGTTGCTGGATTGCATGTAAGAGGTCATTGAAATTCAAATAGAATGGAATGCCCCTGAAGCTTGCAAAGATCTCTAGATGAAATCAGTTGCCTGTGTCTGAGTAAGACAGTTGTGAGTGAAAGATTTCTAGCACAAAAACAGTATAGTAATAATTTGATAGTTCCTTAAGAAGAAAAGTGGAGTTCAGGTAGAGATGCCAGCCTCCTGGTGGGACCTGAGGATCATCTGAAATTACAGCTCATCTCCAGACTACTGTGAGGAATTCCCCTGGAGAAAATGGACGATTTGGCGGATGGACTCTATGGCATTATAACCCACTGAGGTCCCTGTCCTCGCCAGGCTCCATCACGCAGTCTCCAGGAATTTCCAAACCTGCATTTGGCAACTCTACCCCCCATCTTCCTCTGGAGGCCAGTGAGGACCTGGCAACCCTAAATTCAGGAGAAGTGATAGGAGTTATCAATCTGCCTCTTAGTATCAGCTACATCCCCCATGACTACCTCCTTGTCTTTAGAAACCTTGCAGAATTATTCATTGTTGCAGTTAGGAGACCCTGATTAATGATGATAGTAGTCATGTTAGTCTACAGAAGAACAGTTAGATTCAAGCCCAGTGGCTCCTTCGAGACCAACAAGATTTCCTGGGTACCAGTTTTTGTGAGTCAGAGCTTGTTGGTCTCTAAAATGCTACTGGACTTAAATCTGCCTGATTAATTATGGATTTTATACCAATATTTGACAAATCTCACTTCTGAACTGGTCACTATTGGACCGGTCACAATATTGGACCAGCTGCTCCTAGTGAGCCTGTGTATACCCTAATAGTGTTGGGAGACTTCAGCATCCATGTTGATGCTGCCACCCCCTTGCTGGCATCGGACCTGGTGTCTTCCATGGCAGTGCTGGGACTACTCCCAGATTGTATCAAGTCCCACACACCAAGCAGGCCACACACTGGACTTGATCTTTGGTATGGGAATAGCTATTGATCTCACTACTATCGATGTAATGCTGTGGTCAGATCATTTTCCCTGAAGGCCCGGTAGGGTGCCCCAGCTCCCTTCTGTACAGGTGGCAAGTGAATTTATGCTCATCCACAAAGACTAATGGACCCAGTTGGGTTCCAGAATGCTCTATGGGATATGATGACCCTCAGTGATTCATTAGATGAATTGATAGAGGAATGGAATACCCATCTCTCTGAAGATATCAATGAAATCGCTCCTCAACGTCCTTTTTGCTCCCATCCCAAATGAGCCCCGTGGTATACCATGAAATTCAGGGGGATGAAACAGAAGTTTGGACAACTAGGGCAAGTTTAGTGACAGTCTCATGATGAATCTGTGAGAGCATCCTATAGGATGTTTATGAAATCATATGAGATGGCGGTGAAGACAGCTAAAAGATAATTTTATGCTGTCTCCATGTCATCCGCTAGCTCTCACCTGGCATGATTGTTTAGGATTATTAGGTCTCTTACCTCTCTTGATGAGAGAACCCAAAAAGTCAAAGATTTGGCTATCAGCTGTGAGGCTTTAGTGAGGTTGTTTTGTGTGTTGATAAAGTCCTGTCGCTCCACCATGACCTGCCTGCAAGTGTTGATACAGTATATGAACTAGAGGTCCCTTGGCAAATTTTGGATTATGTATTTGACTCTTCAGGTGACTCTTCCAGGCTGATGTTGACAGGATTGTGGGTGCTGTTAATCTGACCACCTGCCTCTTAGACCCATGCTCATCATGGCTGGTAAAAGAGAAGAAAGGGAGAAAAGATTGGACTTATACCCCACCCTTCACTACTCAAAGGAGTCTTAAAGTGGCTTACAGTCCCTTTTCCTTCCCCTCCTCATAACAGACAACCTGTGAGGTTGGTAGGGCTGAGAGAGCTCGCCCAAGAACTGCCCTTGAGAGAACAGCTCTGAAAGAACTTATGACTGACCCAAGGTCACACCAGCAGTTGCATGTGGAGGAGTGGGGAATTGAACCCAGTTCTCCCAGATTAGAGTCCATGCTCTTAACCACTACTAGCTCTTAATCACTACACGAAAAAAGCCCTTGGTGAACATTATCAATCTGCTCCTTTACTCTGGAAGTCTACTCAGGGGAATTAAAAGAGACCATGGTGGTATCACTCTTAAAGAAATCATCCCTGGATCCTATGGATCCTTCCAATTACTGCCCAGTTTTGAATCTTTTATTTCTAGGCAAGGTAATTGAGAGAGCAGCGACAGCAGAATTTTCTTGAAGGTACATCAGCCCTAAATCCCTTCTAGTCTGGCTTTTGCCCTGGCTACGGGCGTCATGGGCCAGCCTGCTTTAGCTGAAGAGCACTCAGCTGATTCTGATAACATCCCCATCAGCACCTCTAAGATTCAACCAGCTGATGCTGTCAATGACCTTGAGATGGTGGAGGCAGGTCCTAGTGCCCCAGTTGCTGAGGACAGCATGCACTCCAGTGACATGAGCACTGGGAACACGGAAGAGGCAACCAAGAGAGGCAGCGCATCAGCAACCCAACATCTTGGGGGAACTTCACAGGCTGCCTTGCCTCCCCTTTCCCCAGAACCAGGGGAACGCAAGAGGAGGCGCACATGCTTGGAGCTCCTCAAGAGGAGGTAGAGTGCGTATCTTGCTGCCCGGTGACTGCCAGATCAAGAGGAACACCTGGGGTTAATAGATCACTCTCTCACAAACAAACAAGCCCTGTGATAGAATGACAATAATATTTAATAACTCTTATAAACATCAGTTATTTGGCAAGAAAAGTCCAACATCCTCAATGAGCACCCGGTTATACACTCATTTCACCAGTCTTCCTCAGGAGTAACTTTATATAGAGTAAAAGGTCTCAGCCTCTAGGTGCAGCTTAGCTTCTATAGTACTCCCTTCAAATTTTTACAGCTTAAGTTCTTTTTAGTTCTCTTCATATCTTCTGGATCCATTTTCAAAATAGCTTCTGCTTTCACCAAATTATCCTAGAACAAACAGGATTATTGAGAGGAACATGAAGCTGAATGGAATGTTGTTATATTATAATTTTTGAAATAATAATTTATAACCTTTAACTTACTTTAAGTTCCACGTGAAGTACTTAAATTAGGAGCAAGCCAGTTAATTTATTTCTAAAAAGTAGCAACCAGTCCTTTCTTTAATATCCGGCGGAAACCTGGTAGAAGCATACATCAGCTGAGTCTGCTCTGACCCAGGACAATGGGATGGAGACCGCACTGGTCGCCCTCACAGATGGTCTCCACAGACAACTGAATTGAGGAGAGTCAGTGCTGCTGTTATTGCTCGATCTGACAGTGGTGTTTGACACGGTCGACCATGATTTGTTGACCCATCACGTCACTGAAGTAGGAGTCTGTGGAGTGGCCTTGAAGTGGCTTACCTTGTTCCTCTAAGGTCAGGGACAGAGGGTGGTGCTATGAGACAGGATATCACCTTGATACCCCTTGGTATGTGGGGTCCCTCAGGGAGCAAACCTTTCCTTTCAATTGGTAGTTCCCAGTCTGCAGGTTTTTTAACAGCAGTTTTTAGCAGTTTAAAAAAAGGTTAAAATAAGTTTTTGATCTTCTTAGTTTAATTAGTGTGACCATACTCATAGTTTGGTCTTACTACTGGAAGCCTCTGGGGAGTCTGTACCCTGCTACAACACAAACCTTGAAAAGAGACTCCTTCCTTGGCATCTGTGCCACCAGTGCGCTTATAGCCAGTGATGAAGCTTACCAAGGCAGAGCCGGTGGTGGACTTCACAGACCTGGTGACCTCAGCGGTGTGAGCCCGCAGCTTCTTGGCCTGGTCCCTTTGCTTTGGATTTGGAACTGGTTAAGAGGCTGCTGCAGCCTCCCAGAAGATCCACACCTCCTCTTGAGAAGACCTAGTTGGAGGTTGTAGCTGTGGTGGCTGCTGGAAGGTTGGCATGATCCGAGAGTTTTTATGAGTGGTCTCACTCACCTCCGAAGGACCCATGAGGGCTGCTGAAGTGCCGTGGAGCTCCACTGCGGACAATCTATTGGGGATGGCTGAAGACTGCCTGGCAAGAAGGACCACTGAAGCGAGGTGATGGCCAATGAGACTGGTGGAAATTGCTGGGAGGCTGCTTGGAGCTTAATGGGTTGTGTGACCCCTGGGCTCCTGGATGGCTTCAGCGGGCCCTAGCTGTGCTTGAGCGGCCTCAGCTCCCCTTGGATGGTTCCAATTGATTCTGGGTGGCTTCAGTTGATTGCTTGATTTCGTTCACCGTCAACTGCTCTTGAGCCAGCCTTGTTGCTTCCCCGAGCAAGTCCTGCTTGCTGGCTTGCTCTGAGTTATGCTGTGGGTGTGAAACCCTCGCTGGGCTTGTGCACCTGTTTTTTTATTTTTATTATACTATTTATAGTATATAGTATACAGAGGGTTGAAGGGGCTGCAGTGGCTCAAGTGGTTAAGATGCTGAACTGCGGATAGGAAGGCTGGTAGTTTAGCAGTTCGAGACCCGAGTGCTGCATGACGGAATGAGCTCCCATCTCTGGTCCCAGCTCCTGCCAACCTAGCAGTTCAAAAGCAAGACATTGCAAGTAGATAAATAGGTACCTCTTTGGTGGGAAGGTAACAGTGTTCCGTGCGCCTCGGTGTCTAGTCATGCCGGCCACATGGCCATGGAAACGTCTTTGGACAGCGCTGGCTTGGAAACGTAGATGAGCACCGCATCCCTAGAGTCATATTCGACTGGCTTTCGAGAAAGGGAACCCTTTACCCTTTACCTTTACCTATATAGAAGGTTAATTTTATTAGAGTGCTATAGAGAGAGAGTTAGAAGTTAGAGTGAGTGGGGGGTATTGCTTTGTTCTATGGGGTTATTAGGCATTGCTGAAATATTGTAACTACTTGGTGTGTGATAGAGTTTAGTTCTCGGGTTGGATTAAAGATTATCTATAATAACTTGTTTAATTTATAGTTTTGAAACTGCTTTGTAAATTGTATATCTGTAATAAGAGTCTTGTGGGCTGCTGTTTTTGTGGGAGAGGAGTGGGAGAAGTGAGCCAAATGGCATTAGTCAGAAATGGGAGTGGCTATACCAGGCTGGGGATCCCAGTAATTGGGGGTAGAAGAAGGTGTGACAGTGGGAGAAGGGCATGGAAGGGAAGGGGGCGGAGATATGGTGATGCTCAGTCCCTTTCCAACATTTGTCCCATCCCAAGATATGTCAGTGTGAGGGCTAGGAAAATGAACCCTCCTTCAACACTGATGTTGTGCAATGAGGGTCCATTAATAATAAGACCGCGATGCTGCAAAGTTATTTTGCAGTGCATGGTATGGACCTGGAATGTGTGACCGAGACCTGGGCACAAGAAGGTGAAACAGTTACCCTGAAAGAACTGCCCCCACTAGGTTTCTCAGTCCTCCATCTGTCTCTAACAGAAGAGTGAAGGGTGGTCATACTCATCCGAGAGGGTTTCGCCAAAAATTGCCAGTATTGATTGTGTTAGCTTGGTTTGGGATGCTGAGGAGAGTTTGGCTATCTGCTTGGTGTACCAACCACCTAGCACCCCAGCAGACAGACTTCCAAGCCTGCTGGAGGTGGTAGCTGGCTGGGTCTTGAAGTCTTAGGAGATTTCAACGTCCATGTGGATGCTGCTGCCTCCTGCGGACCTGGCGTTATCCATGGCAGCAATAGGACTCTCCCAGATTGTTTCGGGTCCCATACAACTTGCAGGCTAAACACTGGACTTGATCTTTGGCATGGGGATGAATATTGATCTGAATGCAAATAACAAAGTACCATGGTCAGATCACTTTGTTCTGAGGGCTTGGATGAGTATCCCAGCCCCCTCCTGTGTAGGCGGCAAGCAGATTTCTGCTCACCTGCAGAGACTAATGGACTCCCATCTCTCTGAAGCCACCAATGAGTTTGCCCCCTTATATCCTTTTTGTTTCTGTATTAGATTGTCCCCCTGGTACACATCAGAACTTCGGGGGATGAAACAGGAGCTGAGACGACTAGAGCAAGTTTGGCAGCAAACTCACAACTACGGGGCAAGCGCATCTTATAGGATGTTTATGAAATCTGCTGAAATGGCAGTGAAGGCTGTGAAGATAGAGTTCTACTCAGCTTCCATCACATCCACTAGCTCTTGCCTAGCACAATTGCCCCCGAGATGGAAATAACAAGACAAACAACTGTTTGGAGTCAAGCAAGGGCCACTTTATTAACTATTTAACAGTAAACTCAAACACCAGCAAGGGAACTAAGTGGGAGCAGAACAGGCCAGGCAGGTGCCAACCCACTAACCCCCTAGGCCTCAGATATGGGCAAGCCAGATACCACCCTAGACCATCTGGCAGAGGGGTTGGAGGCCATGGTGGGATGGTTAAAACAGAGCCAGCTGAGACTGAATCCTTCTAAGATTGAGGTTCTGTGGCTGGGTTGGGGAGATTCAGGTGTGGGGTGTCAACTCCCTGCCCTTGATGGCATGCCTCTGAGATCAGCACCTGCCATCAGGAGTCTGGGTGTGACCCTGGATGCCAGACTGGCATTCTTTCATCTGCACCAGGCTAGGTAACTAGCCCCATACCAGTCTCACCCTGAACAAGTCACTGTAATCCATGCACCTCCAGATTGGATTACTCGCTCTACATGGGCCTACCCTTGAGGTTGACCTGGAAACTCCAACTGGTACAAAATGCAGCAGCCCAGGTCCTTGAGGGGATGCTGTGCACGGCACATATCCATCCAGTGCTGCGTGAGCTACACTGGCTTCTGGTGTACCAGATCAGATTTAAGGTTATGATGTTGACCTTTAAGATCCTTAATGGCCAGGGATCTATGTACTTTTGTGACCACCTCTCCTGGTATACCCCCAGAAGAGCATTATGCTCGGGAGAATTTATTGGTGGTCCCTGGCCTGAGAGACCTTTCTCTGTCCTGGCTCCAACTTGGTGGAACTCTCTGCCAGGTAACATCCATGCCCTGAGAGATATACTACAATTTCACAGGGCATGCAAGGCAGAGATGGTCTACCAGGTGTTTTGTTGAGGACAGTGATGGTCCCGTATTGGCGCTTCTATTCTCCTCTCCCCTGCCCCTTCTCCCATGAGACAGTGATGCTATTAGGATTTTAGCGCCATCTATCACTAATTAGATTACTGGATTGATAAGACTGGTTATGATGTTTTACTGTTTTAGACTGATCTTATGAAATTTTTTATCTGATCGTGTTGTTTTAAATATGATTATGATTGTAATTTTGAATGCTGTATACTGCCCTGAGCCCCAAGTATGGGGGAGAGCAGTCTAAACATTGAATAATAAATAAACAAACACTTTTGAGAATCAAAAGTTTACATAATAAGAGGATGAAACTCAAATATTTAAAAGTGATTAATCAGCCTACTACCAGAATTAGATCAGTCCTCTGAACCCAATCAGCCAGGATAGTTTCAGGACTTGGTCATGGTGTTTTAGTGTCTGTGAGATGAATTTTGCTGTTATTTCTGTAATATATTCCCTATTTGAATGCAAAACAAGTGTGCGCATGAGAGAAACAAGGCTTACCTCTCTGCTGTTTACCTTTCCTTTCAGTACCCTAAGGCAGAACTGTGACTCAAACAGCCAGCACCGAGTGAGTTTTCGCCACGAGTTCTTTTTCCAGACCTAGGGTGTGTTCAGACGGCTCTTTTGAGCCATGCCAGGCACGAGTGCCTGGTGGATTTAAAGTGCACGTCCAGACCTCAACATCTGGGAATTGTGCCACTTTTGTTAGTAGCCTGTTGATCCCCGTCGGGAATCCGTACTTAAAAGATAGTGCTTAAAGTCCGGTCTAGAGCTGGCCGATGGGCCAATGCTGGACTTTCCACCAGGTTGTTCCACCAGTGTGCAATCAGCCCATAGGGATAGTCTCCAGACCATCCTGAATGGCCGCCATTTTAAAAAACTCTTAGCGATGCACACATAACCACTTAAACATGTGGCATCTGCAGATGGTGAGGCACATATGCACATATGCACTTATGCAGTCAGGCCATAGGGATGGTCTCCAGACCATCTCAAATGGCTGCCATTAAAAAGAAAAAAAACCTCTTTGCGACATCTGCAGATGGTGAGGCACATAAGCACATATGCAGATATTTACATGCACAAACAGGTTTTTTTTTAGAAAAAGCCAACTGCATGGCTCCTTAAGGTGGATGTCTTCTAGACAATCCACTGTGGAGTCACGTGCAGTAAAGCGATTTATGGGGGGGGCTGTCTGATCATGCAATGCTGGATTTAAAAGATCTAGATCAAATTACAGCTGGGCCAATGGCGGTATTAGCTGCCCATCTGAACGCATCCCTAGTGTCAAATAAAGGTATTGATGCAGCATACAAAAATGAAGATCTTTGGGAAAGATAGAGATGTAATAAGACAAAATACTAAAAAATACAAGGAAAATACCGGTCTTGGCTAGATCGACCTGCTTAGAAGGATTGCTCTCGAAGCATCTTTGTGTTTTACTCACCTGAGGTCTGCCCAGATACCAGAACTCTGGCATGAAGCACTGGCGACCTGCAGGATGCTGGTGGAAACCTTCTCCCAGACATCTGTTGTTGTTTTTCTTTGTAGGGATTTTTTATTATTATTGTGGAGGATCATTTATCATGTCATACACCCCAGGACACATACCTACAATCTGAAGTAGTACAGCCCAAACACAAGTTTAGAGCTAGGGCAGCGTAATGGTTGAGAGTGGTGGAACAGGGTTTGATGCCCCACTCCTCCGCATGAATCCTGCTGGGTGATCTTGGGCTGGTCACAGTTCTCTCAGAAGACCCTCAGCCCCACCTACCTCACAAGGTGCCTATTGTGGGTAATGGAAGGGAAGGCAATTGTAAGCTGCTTTGAGACTCCTTAGGGTAGAGAAAAGTGAAGTATAAAAAGCTCCTCCTCCACCACCACCTCCTCCTCCTCCTCTTCTTCTTCTATCACTTCACATCAAAATTTAGATCTCTGGAGTCTCCTATGTCCTGAATGCACATAATTTCAAAACCAGAGAGACTTCAAATGTTGTGCGTTACATTTCATTTCAGTGTCTTGCATCCTCTGGTTAAGCTCCCAGATGCTGAAAATTGTCACTGAATCTCATATTAAGGAAAATACTTCCCAGTGGAGGTGATTGTTTCTCTCAGACTCAGTGTTTCGCTCCGGAGAGGAGGATGGATAGATTCCCATCCACTTCTCTGCTATGTGAATTACCCTTTAATGACCCCATAGAGAATTGCATTACGCTTGCAAATCAAACAAAAGAAATGAGTTAGGTGAAAGTTGAGCACTAACAATTATTTTGTATTAAATTCCTCTTTGCGTTTGGAATTGTACCAATTATGCTAACGTTTTCGCTATCTCCCTTGAACAGCGATTTGAGAATCATTCTGTTAGTTAGGAAAAGAAACCCTGTCCTCTTACATTCTTGTACTTTGAACTTGTAAACTGTGTTTGTTCTCTAGTTTCTCCTATATACATAATTTGTTAATGCAGTTGCTGAAAATAAACTCTTTTCAAATTTGTTTTCGGTTCTATTCTTTTCCATCGCTTTTCTATTTCTTTATACTCAGTGCATCTCCTTGTCATAGAGCCAGACTCATTTGGACACTAACCGCATGGTTGCCATCTAGAAGAGCAACTTCCCCTGTCTTGTCAGGGTGAGCCTGAGGACCTTCAGTGTCTTAGGCTGGCCGGGCACGTGCGCATCCTGAGCCACCAGCCAGCTGGCATGCATATGTGTACTTTGAGCTGCCAGCCAATAAGGCAGGGATCCAAGTTGCTGGGTGGCTAGCCAGCCTGACTGGCATGCCTGGAGCTCCTGACAGGCCAGCTGGAGGGAACACATGTGACCAGAGCTGCTGGCCAGCCAGCCAGAGGTGTGCATGGGTCTGCAGCTGCTGGCTAGCCAGCCAGTGGGTGTATGCGTGTGTGAAGCCACTAGCCAATCAGGAGGGTTCATGAGCCATCAGCTGGCTAGCCATCCCACCGTGCACATCCTACCATTACTTCGGCCGAGGACAGACTGGCAATCTGAAGCGGGGCAGGCACGCTTCGCAAACGGAGGAAAGGAGCCCGTTCAGACATGCGCATCTGCCCATCGGCTCCGTTGCGTACTTACCCGTCTCCCAGCCGCTTTCCTTCCGCTTTACCGGGACACCGGGTAAAACCAGTGTTCAGGGGCCTTCCTCCGCATGCCTCCCGCTTCCAAACAGTGTGAACTGGAAGAAGCGGGAGGCATCCGGAGGAAGTGTGAACGCACCGGCAAAAAGTTTTGCGCATATGCGAAAAACATCAAAGGAAAACAAAAAAAAGTGCAGCGGCACGCGCGAGCCCCGCGCGCTGGCTATGCGGCAGTCTGAACTCTCCGTGGCAGTCTGAATGCTCCGTATCGCCGCTGATCCGCATTGCTCTGGCCAGTGTGAACGGCCAGCTCCGTGAGTTTTTTCCCCCGCTCCAGTTCCCTCCGCTTTGCCTCTGCTTCAGATTGCCAGTCTGTCTTCGGCCTTCCTCTTATCTCTTTTAAGAGAAGGATTTCTCTTTTGTTTCTCTCTTTTTTTTTTGATAAATAAACTTTATTGATATTTATATAACATACAGCAGAGGTGGTTGTTTACATAGCTGTTACCATGTTCAAAAATAGTTGACATCTAAAATTTACCAATAACAATTTACCAATAAACAGTTTACCAATAAACAGTTTCCTATTCCTATTTTCTTATACTAACCTTTGGTTATTCCAATATATCTAGTAGTTGTATTTCTAGTATTTTTAACATTGAATTTGGTTGTTCACAATTGAGTATTGTATAGTGCACAAGTGTTTCTTGTAAGGAGTAAAGATTTAGTGTATTACATTAGTATTAGATCTTTACAAAATTTGTTTTGTGGCAGTATTTCGTGTTTGACAGCATAGTCATAGAAAGAATACCATTTTTCTATGAAGTTTGTAGTTTTCAGGTAAATTTCTGTTTGATGTAGTCGGTATGCTATTTTTTTCATTAGAAACTGATCCCATACTTTTTTCATCCAGAGGTTTCTTTCAATCTTTTGTGTGGATTTCCAGGTTTGCGCTATTGTTGTTTTTGCTGCTGTTAATAAACTACTGATCAGGTCTCTCGTTGATTTAGAGATAGTGTCTTCATGCCACATATTTAGTAATATAGTTTCTGGATTTAAAGGAACCGTATAGTTAGTTATTTTGGCTATTTGAGTTATTACATCTTCCCAAAAGGTGTGTACAATCTTACATGCCCACCAACAGTGTATATAAGAGCCTTCTTCTCCACATTCTCGCCAGCATTTGGAGGATTGTGTGTTTGATATTTGTTTGACTTTGGTAGGTGTTAGATACCATTTCGTTAGAATTTTGAAATTTTGTAATTTGGTTGTTATTGATGGTGTTTTAATTAATGATTTTGTCCATATCATCGACCATTGTTCTTCTGAGAAGGTCTGTTGACAATCTCGATGCCAGGAATCTTGATATGGTAGTGTTTTTGGTTTTCCAAGACAGAGTAGGATGTTATAGATTCTGCTGATTAGCCCTTTATTTTCCAAAGGAGTTCCTTCCAGGAGATATTCAAATATTGTCCGCGGGGTTGATAATATTTTCCGAAGTTTGATTTGTAGGGCCATATGTTTTAGTTGTAGGTATTGAAACCACAGGATGGTTTTATTTAGTTTTTGTTCAATATCTGCTTTTTGCATTATATCTGTTTTAGTGGATATATCTATTAATCTTGTCACATTGTTTTGGTGCCAGACTGACTTGGTGCCCCATTCTGTTCCTGGGGGGAACCAAGATTGGTGGATGAAGGTTGAGTGCCTTGATATAGGTGGTGTTAGCACTTTTTGATGGTCGTCCCAAGTTTTAAGAATATTTGATAGTAGTGTTTGTTTGTGGACTGTTTTGGGGCGGTGTTCAGCTTTGTTCCATATCAGTTCTGACGTATTGTTTGTATTCTCTGGTGGTAATAATGTGTTGTTCCAGTCTGTTTTTCCTTTGTCCCTTAGAAGTTTAACCACAATGGCCAGTATGGATGAGTTGTGATATTTTTTGACATCGGGGTAGTTGAGTCCTCCTTGAGTGTTATTTTTGCGTAAAGTGGAGAATCCTATTCTATGATGTTTTCCTTGCCATAGGAAGTTATTAAAAGTGGTTTGCCAATGGTGAAGATTTTTATGTGGAATTCTTAGAGGAATAGTATGAAATAGGAATAGGAGTTTAGGAAGAGCGAATGTTTTGATTAGATGATATCTGTCATTCCATGTTAGTTGTAGCGTTTTCCATTTTGAGAGGTCCACTTGAATTTCTCGAAATTTTTGTTGGTGGTTATATTGTATGAGTTCTTTCATGTTCGTTGTTATATTAATTCCTAGGGTTTTTTTTTCACATTAACATTTTTATTAAGTTTTTCATAACAACATACAAGTAATAACATGTAAAGGAAAACATTGATTATTGTTCTATTTTGGGGCATTAAAGCAGTATTTAAACAAGAATGTAAAATGTTTTAGCTTAAACAGTAACTATATTGGAATGTATTATTATACAGTTCTAAGACATCTAAAAATATATCATTTTCTGATAGGCAGGATTTGTTGGTAAAATATTGTTCTTTGTTAGGTAGGATATAGTTGTAAACCATACACTTACTACTTTTTTTTGATATAACTCAAGTGGGTTATTGGTAACAGAGTAAGAAAGTTTGCAGAGTAGAAAGTATTCCCATATCTTTAATAGCCACTTATTCACTGTTGGTGGTCATTCATTTATCCAGTGCAGGGCTATTAAGTTTTTTGCAATTGTTAGTAATATTGAAGTTATTTCTTTCTGGTGTGAATTAATGTGGGCATTTTTCCAGTATTCTAATAAGATCACTTCAGGTGACATAGGTAATGATATCTCCATTATCTCTTTTATTTTTTGTAGGATCTGTGCCCAAAATAGGTTGATTTGTGGGCAATTCCACCAGCAGTGCAAAAAAATGGCACGTTGGGAACACTTTCTACAATTAGGAGAATATTGTTTATTCATTCTATTAGAAATAGTTGGGGGAATGTACCATCGCGTCAAAATTTTTAATGCCTGTACTTTGATTGTTAGGATTTTTGATGTCATACAAGGGGTATTCCAGATTAAAGCCCAGTCATCTTCTTGAAGTATAATAGGTAAGTCTGATTGCCACTGTTTTTGATACAATGTTACCTTTTCTTCTGAGAGTTCACTCAACATTTTGTATATATTAGTAATAAGGCCAGTAGTTTGTTCTTTAGTTTTATTTAGCATTTCTTCAAATGGAGTCATTTGTCTACTTCTAGTTTCTCTCAGCTGAGGGGATTCCAATAAATGCTTAATCTGTAAATATTTATACCAATGTATTGGAGTTTGTTTCTTTTGTTCCAGTTTTACCTTATCTATTATGTTCCCTTTTTCTAAGAACTGACCTATTCTGGTTAAGCCGGCTTTTTGCCAGTTGGAGTATTCTGATGTAGAATTAGCTGGTTCAAACCAAATTTGGTTTGTGTAAGATGCTTGGGTTGAGATGTCAGGAGCCAGAAGTGTTTTCCATTTTCCCCATATACTTAAGGAATTTACCATATTATTTTGTTGTTTGCATTTTTTTATTGACTTTATTATATCTACATTCCAAAGAATGTCATATAGGGGTATGTTTTTGTAGGGAAATGTTTCTAATTCTATATTTACCCATGTAGGGGGGGAATTTGCTGTTGCGGCCTGGAAAAGCCCTGCTATTTGTGTAGCATTGTAATACAAAGATAAATTTGGAAAATCTAGTCCTCCACGTGCGGATAATCTGGTAAATGTTTTAATATTTGTTCTTGATTTCTTATTATTCCAGAAAAATTTATTTAATTCTGATTGCCAGGTTTTTATGATTTGTCTTGGAATTTTGATTGGGAGGGTTCTAAATAAATATAGATATCTTGATAGGACAAAGTTTTTTATTAAATGTAACCTATCAGACCAGCTTAACATTTTAGCATTCCAATCCTTTAGTAATATCTGGATCTCCTTTTGAAGTCTTTTATAATTGTACTCAAATAGTTGGTCTGAATTCAATGTAATGTATATACCCAGGTATTTCCAAGGTTTGGTTGGGTTGTTTAATTTAATTTTTTTTGTAATTAAGTCTATCAGGGTTTGTTCTATGTTTAGTGGTAAGATCTGAGATTTTTCTGAACTAAACTGAAGTCCTGAGGTTTCTCCAAATTTTTCAATACAAGTATATAGTTCTGTTAGTGAATTTAATGGGTGTGTTAAATATAATATGATGTCATCTGCGTATAATGAGATTTTATGTGGGACCTGTACAATTTGTATTCTGTTTATATTTGGGTTTTTCCTAATAAGTTCTGCTGGAGGCTCAATCGCTAAAATAAATAAAAGTGGGGATAAGGGACATCCCTGGCGAGTACCTCTCTGCAATTGAAACTCCTTAGAATAACTACCGTTTATTTTTAGTCTTGCTGAAGCTTTGTCGTAAAGAGCTTGGATTGTTTTTTGAAAGAAGGTGCCAAAACCCATAAGTTCAATTACTTTTTTTAAATAGTTGATGTCAATACTGTCAAAAGCTTTTGTCACATCTAGTGACAAAAGAAGGGCTTCCAACTTGCTCTGGGTACAAAATTGAACTATATCAATTATTTTTCGGGTATTATTTGTTATATTATGTTTAGGAAGGAAGCCTGTTTGGTCTATATTTATGTAGTCTGGCAGTATTTTTTTTAGGCGATTTGCTATTATTTTTGTAAATATTTTTGAATCAGTATTTAATAATGTAATTGGTCTGTATGAAGATGCTTGGGTTTTATCTTTTTGCGGTTTTGGGATTAGTATTATTTCAGACGTTAACCATGTTTTCGGTAGAGCTCCAGAGGATAAGATCTCGTTACACAGTGCAGTAAAGGACTCTATCAATTCCAGTTTAAATAATTTATAAAACTCAAATGGATAACCGTCAGGGCCGGGTGTAGAATTATTTCTAGCCTGTGTTAGGGCTTCTGTGACTTCTAATTTAGTAATTTGGGCCTCTAAATAATCTTTATGCTGTTTTGTTATTGGTTTTATAAGATTTTTGCCTTGGAAAAACGAATTAATATTATCTCTGTTTAACTCTTTTGATTTATATAGATTTCCATAGTATTGTTCTAAAACCTGGGTAATAGTTGGTGTGTCTGTATATAGCTTATTTTGTGGGTCTCTAATTGCGTGGATGAACCTCTGTGATTTTTTTTTCTTTGACTCTCCAAGACAAAATATTTAAAGTTTTTGGAGTTTTTTTCCAATCCTGTTGTTTTATAAATAATAGGTCCTTCTGAATTTTTTGAATGGTTAATATTTCCAGAAGTCTTCTGTCTGCCATCAGTAGTTTAAGATACTTAGGATTTCCTGTTTTTTTATGGCTGAGGACAGATTGGCAATCTGAAGCGGAGGCAAAGCGGAGGGAACTGGAGCGGGGGAAAAAACCCACGGAGCTGGCCGTTCACACTGGCCAGAGCAATGCGGATCAGCGGTGATACGGAGCGTTCAGACTGCCACGGAGCGTTCAGACTGCCGCATAGCCAGCGCGCGCAGCTCGCGCGTGCCGCTGCACTTTTTTGTGTTTTTTTGATGTTTTTCACATGTGCGCACATGCGCACATGCGCATATGCGCAAAACTTTTTGCCGGTGCATTCACACTTCCTCCGGATGCCTCCCGCTTCTTCCAGTTCACACTGTTTGGAAGCGGGAGGCATGCGGAGGAAGGCCCCTGAACACCGGGAAAAACCGGTGTCCCGGTAAAGCAGAAGGAAAGCGACTGGGAGACGGGTAAGTACGCAACGGAGCCGACGGACAGATGTGCATGTCTGAACGTGCTCCTTTCCTCCGTTTCCGAAGCGTGCCTGCCCCGCTTTAGATTGCCAGTCTGTCCTCAGCCCATGTTCTAGTTCTAATTTCAATATTTTATTCTGTAATGCCTTAATGGTTTCATTTTTTTCTTTTTTCAGGGATGACATTAAAGAAATTAGATGGCCTCTGGTTACTGACTTCATGGCATCCCAATTGTTCTGATGAGAGGTGTCCTCGGGTTTATTTAAATTAAAAAAATCCTTTATATTATTAGCTATTTTTTGATTAATTTCCGATTTTAATAAAACAGATTTATTCAAAGTCCACTTGTGTTGTTTGTCTTTGCTTCTTTTCATTTCTAATATGCAAGACACAGGTGCATGATCAGACCAGATTTTTAATTCTATATCTGTTTGTTTTACTTTAGATAGTAAAGTATAAGAAGTTAAAATATAGTCTATCCTAGTGTAGGAATTAAATCTGTAGGAGTAATATGTGTAATCTCGGGTTTCTGGGTGTTGAATTCTCCATACATCTGTAAAGCTGTATTTTCTAATTAAGGTCTGCAGTTCTCAGTCATGTTGTAAAGTTACAGTTTTCTTTTTCTTTTTCTTTTCAGTTCTGTCTAGATGTGTGTTTAAAATATAATTGAAGTCCCCTCCTAGAATCGTTTGTCCTTCTTGAAATAGTCTTATTGTTTCCATTGTTTGCCTTAAAAACTGTATTAGATTTTTGTTTGGTGCATAAATAGATCCTATCGTGATTTTTTCTCCTTCTAACATGCTCTTTACTAAAATATATCTCCCTTGTTGGTCAGATAAGGTATCTTTTATTTCAAAATGGGCATTTTTAGCTATTAAAATTGCTGAGCCCCTTGTCTTAGAAGAACCTGGAGAGGTAAATTGTTGGGTATACCAGGAGGTAGCCAGTACAGGTTCTGTTGCTTTTTTTAGGTGTGTCTCCTGCAATAAAACTATCTTCGGTCGAGTTTTTAGAATTTGTGTTGTGATTCTCTGTCTTTTGATTTTATTATTCAAGCCTCGTACATTCCAAGATAAAATATTCAGCATTGTAAAATTATCTTTCAACGTCTGTTCAACTTATGTTCTTTACTAAGTATAACTAGGGTGCCCTAACTACTGTGTTTATCGCTTTTCCAATATTAACAATACCTTACAATTTTAAGTTTAACTATAATATACCAAAATAACCTCTTATACTATGAAAGAAAAAAAGAAAGATTCCCAATTTTCAACCCTCCCCCCCACTACTTTAAATTTCCTTAAGAAACAGTAGAAATAACAGTTCTATGTACTTTACAGTCAGTTTAACAGTTTCCCAAGAAAGAAGAAAAGAAAAATTTAATAAACTTGTAACCCTAACAATGGTCTGACTTTTAAAGTACAGACCTCCCGGTCTCTTTAGGTCTTCCTGGAGCGAGTAAACCTTTCAAAAAGTCCCCCCTCCCCCTTCCCCTTCCCCTTTATATATATAATTTTGTAATTTCAAAAATAAAACAGACTTGTGTTTAAAAAAGAAAGATAGGCATAAGCCAACATATAACCATTCATGTGCAATTATTCATTTGCATTTTCGGTTTACAATTGCAAAGAGGCAGAGTTTAATATTAGTAAAAAGAGATTATGTAAAGCCATCATCCATTATCCATACATACGATTATCGGTCCATTTTTGAAGTAGGGTCTCGGACTGGGACCTTGCTCGCCTTTAGTGGAGAAAGAGTAATAGAAAGCCTTCTCTTAAAAGATTTCTTCGAGATGTCCATCGGTTCAGCCAAGTTTAGGTCCTGTAGTAAAATTTTCCCTGTCTCCTCATCTGTTGCCTGGAAGGTTTTGCCTTGATATCTCACGGAGATTTTGCCTGGAGAGCTCCAGCGATATTTAATGTTTTCTTCACGTAACTTTTGTGTTGTTGGTTTTAATTTTTGTCGGATTTGTAGGGCTTCAGCTGGTAAGTCTGGAAAGACTGAGATGTGTATGTCTTGGTAAGTTAAATAACCATCTTCTCGGGCGATTTTTAATACTTCTGTCTTGACTCTTAAATCTGCAAAGGAGACCAGTATGTCTCTCGGATATTTCCTATTGGTGTTAAAAGGAGAGCCTATCCTATAGGCTTTCACTAATGTCAGATAGATGCCCTCGTCCAGCTTTAAGATTTTTGCAAGCCACTCTGCCATTATTTTTAATAAGTTTGGAGTTTCTTCTGCATCCTCGTGAAAACCACGAAATTTTAAATTTTGAGTCCGGGCTGAAGTCTCTAGATGGAGAATTCTCTCTTTTAAGTCTTGATGATCCTGTTGTATCTTTTGGTTTGTTTCCTGGATGTTTTGACCCATTTGGCTCGCATTTTCCACGATCGTTGCTGTCGTTTCCAAAGCCTTTGCCAGGTCATTTATTTGTTCTATCATAGGTTGCAGTATAAGGTTGAATTGTTTTGTTATATTCTCAGTTATTGTCCTTTCTGTCGTTTGTAAGGCTGATTGTAAAGTAGTTTGAAGTAGTTTCAATGTAACCGGCTCTTCAGAAGGGTTTTTTGGAGTTTTCGCTTCTGTTCCGGTCGCCATTTTAGTTCCTCATTGTTGCGTCTTTTTTCCTGCTTCGTCTCCCCGATACTGGGGAGGAATGAGGAGCTGCGATATTCCTTCTGCCTCTTTTAGAGTAGCTTTCTTACCGCCAGGTTTTCGCATGCCTATTAAAGGTCTTCAAAGCGAAGAAAGTCTGCTATGCTCGAGGGGAAGGTAGTCGGGGATCGGGAGAGGCTGGTTTAGACGTCCGCCATCTTTGCTCGCGACACCACGCCCCTCTTTTTACCAACTGGCTGTTTTGAGGTAGGGAGCTGAATCTTCCCACTGGGAAAGGAGGATTCGGGGTGCTCTAATCAGCTGTGTCTGCAACTCCCAAGACAGGGCCAAGATTTTCACAAACTGGAATAAGCTTCCATGAAATCTATAAAAGAAATGTCACTATTAGTTGCAAAGAGAAGCATGTAGATGACAGGGCAACTAAACGTCCAATTCCTAGGTATGAAAGATATTTTTTTGACCAGTGATAGGCATATTTCTTAGTAATTTCTGTTTTCATTTTTTGTGTTATGTTGAGGGGTAAGATAGAGGATTTTGATGTGTTTACTTTTAAACCAGATATCTTGCCAAACTTGTCTAGAATTTCTTGAAGATGCATGAGCGATTTTTCTGGATTTGTTACATATAGTAGCATGTTGTCTGCAAACATGCTGATCTTGTAGGTCTTCCCTCTTATGCAGGGTCCTTGGATGTGTGAATTTTGTCTGATCTGTTGGGCTATTGGTTCTAGTGCTATTGCAAATAGGATAGGTGACAGGGGACATCCTTGTCTTGTACCACGAGCTAACGAGAAGCATTCAGATAATGTTCCATTGACCTGTACTCTTGCAAAGGAGCGATGGTAGATGCTGCGTATTAGTCATTGGAAGTTTCCCCCAAAGTCCATCTTATTAAGTAATAAGTGGAGGTAGTTATGTTCTAAGGAATCGAATGCTTTCTGTATATCTAGTGAGAGCAATAAAGAGGGTTCTTTAGATTTGGTGCAGTAATCAACTATATTCAATGTTTTGATAGTGTTATGCGTAATATCTCTGCCTGGAATGAATCCTGCCTGATCTATATGTATATAATTTGTTATTAATTTGTTAAGTCTTTTGGTCAGTATAGATGTTAAGATTTTGTAATCGTAGTTTAATAGGGAGATTGGATGGTATGATGCTGGAGATGTCAGGTCTGTGCCCTTTTTTGGGATTACACTTATGGTGGCCAGTTGCCATGAAGGAGGTATATCTCCTAGTTCTAGTAGGGTGTTGCAAGTTGTCAAGAGTTTTGGAGCCAGGAGTGCTGCATATTTTTTTATAAAACTCTGCTGGGAAGCCGTCTGGACCTGGTGCTTTGTTATTTTTTAAACCTCTGATAGCTTGTAGTATTTCTTGTAGCTCAATGTGTTTGTTTAGAGCTTCTTTATGTTCTTCTTTGATTTTTTTTATAATTGTATTTGATTCAAGATATCCCGAGATTGATGATTTTGATTGCATTTTGGAGGAATATAGGTTTTGGTAGAAGTCTGCAAAACATTGAGCTATTTCCTTGGATTTTCGTAGTTGTGTTCCCTTTTTGTCTGTAATAGAAGGAACCGTTGTAGCTGATTTTCTTTCCTTTATTCTCCAAGAGAGTATTCGTAGAGCTTTAGGTGATTTACTCCAATGTCGTTGTTTCAAGTATAGAAGATTTTTCTGTATTTGGGTGCATTCCAAGGCTTCCAATAGTTTTCTTTCTGCAAGTAGTGCTTTGTATATTTTTGGGCTTCCTGTTGTTTTATGTTGGTCTTCTAAATAGGTGATGCGTTTTAGTATGCCTTGTTGCGCTGCTGATTTTTTTTTTTTTAATTGGTGGACATAGAGGTCAGAAAGGGAATGTCAGTTTCAGCCCCATTATACCCTATGGGCCATTGAAATCAATGGCAAAAACTCTTGTTTTGAAAAGAAACCAGTGCACCTTTTTGTTACTTTAGTCCTTGCAGGGGTTTTTTTTTCTTATGCATCATGTGGTGGTGCTCCTAGCAGGAAAGTCTGGGAAGACATTGTCTGCCTCTGAGAAACCGCAGAACGAAATTCTAAAAAAAAAACTGCACACCCTCCCTTCCTTTTCCAAATTTCTCTTCAATCAAAATGGAACTGATCAGAAACTGACTTCAAATCCCTAAAAAAGAGGGAAAGAAAATAATTGTTGGGTTTCAGGGAGAAACTGGGTACAAAGGAATGAAGATAATTTCTCTTAACAGCCCTAATAGGAAGTCTAGTTAGCCTCCTGATGACTAATATTCTTTCTTAAGAGAGTTTGTAAGGATGGTGCAAAGCCAGGACTTTTTTTTCTAAAGAGTTGCCGGAATTCTCAAGAGGGAAATGAAGTTTTCAGTCTGTACACTGAACACTCATGAACTTTTAAACATTTTAAAAAGAATTTTGTCAAAGAAGATCCGGAACTCTGTTCTGGCACGTTCCCCCCCACCCAAGCCCCGTGCAAAGCAGTAAATAAAAACCTCATGTCATTGGTTCAGTGTTGGAACGACTCATCAGATATGATTGTCCAGTTGAATCCTAGCCCTAAACCAGAACTATATAATCCAGGAAATATTCCGTACAAATCTCTCCTTACCTTTGAATTCTCTGGGTACCTCTCTCTCTCCCTTTCTCTAATGTGTGGATAATGACATCTGCATGCAGTGCAAGCTGGTTGTAAGCAATGCTCCCTCTAAGCTGTGGAGTCTTGTGAGCAAAAATTCTACTTTGTGAGCTACTGGCATTAAAGTTGTGAGCGAGCAATTTGGCTGCTGCTTAAATTAGTTTGTCCTGGAGCCATTCTTCCTGAGTGAAGACAAAAATGTGTGAGCCAGAAGCCTAAAAACTGTGAGCTAGCTCACACTAACACCCCTTAGAAGGAACACTGTAAGGATTCCAAACTGATGTATGGCAACCAGTGTTCCCTCTAAGGGGTGTTAGTGTGAGCTAACTCAGTTTTTCAGCCTCCAGCTCATACATTCTTGTCTAACATTTTTAAGTTAAGTTAACATTTTTTTCCCACCATAGAGAACAATGGAGGGGATGAGACAACCTGTTTGGGGGCCCATAGAATTGGACCCCGTGGTCCAATCTTCTTGAAACTTGGTGGGTGTTTTGAGGAGAGGCCCCAGCAGCTATCCTGCAAGTTTGGAGTTTCTCCCTCAAACCCCCTTTCCTTCAGCCCCTCATATACCCTATGAGTTTTTGCCATTGATTTCAATGGCCCATAGAGTATAATGGGGCTGAAACTGACATTCCCTTTCTGACACACTTCTGGTGATGTCAGGGGATGTGGCATATGCTAATGAGGTATGCTAATGAGGTATGCTAATGAGCTCCTGCACCTCTTTTTCTACGAAAGGACCCCTGGTCCTGTAGAGAGTTTAAAAAATGGGTAATAGATACCATTGGATTTTCCAGTATAAAGACTAAATCATCGGCAAAGGCTTGTAGTTTATATTCTTCTCCTTTAATTTTTAGACCATTAATATTATTATTATGTCTGATCAGATCATTTAATGTTTCCAAGGCAAAAATAAACAAAAGAGGTGAGAGTGGACAGCCTTGTCTGGTTCCCTTTTGTATACTGATAGATCTTGTGAGTTCTCCATTAACAGGAATTTGGGCTTGTTGTGAGAAGTAGATTGCTTTAACCATTGTAATAAAGTTTGGACTAGATTCAGAAATAGAAAGTTTCTCCAACATGAAATTCCAATTAAGGTTGTTGAAAGCTTTTTCAGCATCTAAAAAGATCAGTGCCATCTGCTTCTCTGGATGTGTTTAAAAAAAAAAAAACCTCAATTACATTAAATATTGCTCTCACATTATTTCTAGGTTGCCTTTTGGGTAAGAAGCCTGATGGATCTGGATGAATGACTTCTATCAACACTTCCAGGCTTGCCATGAGGAGAAAGGCAGTGTTCCCTCTAAGCTAAGTTAGAGTGAGCTAGTTCACAGTTTTTTAGCCTCCAGTTTGGCGTAGTGGTTAAGTGCGCGGACTCTAATCTGGGAGAACCGGGTTTGATTCCCCACTCCTCCACTTGCACCTGATTGGATGACCTTGGGCAAGCCATAGCTCTGTATCAGCTGTTCTCTCAAGGACAGCTTGGGAAAGAGCTCTCTCAAGCCCACCTACCTCACAGGGTGTCTGTTGTGGGGAGGGGAAGGGAAAGGAGTTTGTAAACCACTCTGAGACTCCCTTGGGGAGTGGAGGGCAGGGTATAAATCCAATCTCTTCTTCTTCTCTAGCTCACACATTTTGGTCTTAGCTCAGGAAGGATGGCTCCAGAGAAAACTAATTTATACAGTAGCCAAACCCCTCATTCACAACTTTAATGCCAGTAGCCCACAAAGTAGAATTTTTGCTCACAAGACTCCACCGCTTAGAGAGAGCATTGGAGACAGGCAATGGCAAACCATCTCTGTTAGTCTCTTGCCTTAAAAACCCTATGAGGTTGCCATGAGTCGGTTGTGATTTGATGGTACTTTATACACACACACACTAACTTAAATAGTTACCCAGCACACATAGTTTAATACGCAATATTAGGCATTTAAACCTCTCTCTCCTCTGAACAACACAGAAATGGTCAAGAAAGCTAGTAATAAATACACCGGACACGTGCTCAGGAGACAGGAGACAGGAGAGGAGCAGAATTGAATTGTTATTACTGATGCAATCTTGGGATGTAGCAAATCCTGAAGAGAATTTGTTTTCTCAGATGGTCTGCCACATGGCAGGAATGTTATTTCAAAAGATATGGCCAAAGTCCGCTCTCCTCTGCAAGTTTCAATGCAGTCCAAGTGGCTGTCAATTGAGCTCCTCAAAGCCAATGATGTACAGCAACCATTTGATTTGTTTGTTTGTTTATTTGATTTCTAGCCTATCCTCCCCTGTACCTCAAGGCTCAGGGTGGGTTACAACAATATGATAAAATACAATAATTTGAAGATGATATCAACAATTGCTACAATCCAAATATAACATCATTTACGGCACCACTTAATGCCACTGCTCCAGAGTCAACATCACATATGTGTACAGTAGATGGTAACTAATACTATGGGAGGTGAGCAGATGAGTAGAAACAATATAAGATGGAAGCATGCTGGGAGAGACAAGTACTAATAGATCTTTGCCACCTCCACCATAGGCCTGGCAGAACATCTCTGTTTCACAGACCTTGCGAAATGAAGTCTCACAAGGCCCGGATCTCTCTTGGGAGAGTGTTCCACCAGGCCAGGGCCAGAGCTGAGAAAGCTTTGGCTCTGGTTGAGGCTAAGCAGACCTCCTTCAAGCTCAGGATCACCAGAAGATGTTGATCAACAGAGCATAATGCTCTTTGAGGAATGTACCAGGATAAATGGTCCTGAAGGTATATTGGTCCCAGACCATGTAGGGCTTTAAAGGTTAAGACTAAAACCTTGAACTTGATATGGTATTCAGCTGGGAGCCAGTGCAGCTGGTGGATCACCAGTTCTGTATTGGTGCTTAATGGTGTTCCTGTAAGGACCCATGCCACTGTATTCTGCACCAGCTGGAGTTTTCAGATCAATCTCAAGGGTAGCCCTGTGTAGAGAGCATTACAGTAATCCAGACTGGAGGTGACAGTTATGTGGATCACTGTGGCTAGGCCATGGGAAGATAGGTAGGGAACTAGTTGTCTGACTTGTGAAAGATGGGAAAACGCTGACCTGGCAACATTTGTGATTTGGGCCTCCATAGATAATGAGGCATCCAAAATCACACCTAAACTTTTCACTGTTGGTGCTGGTGATAGCAGCACCCCATCAAGATGTGGGAGTTGGATCCCCAATCCCCCCCCCCCCCAGGCCAGGCACAGGACCTCCATCTTTAATGGATTTAATTTCAGTTGACTCTATTTTAACCAACCAGTCACATTCTCCAAGCCCCTGGGTAGGGTATTCAGAGCAGTGTCTGGCTGGCCATCCATCAGCAGATACAGCTGGGTTTCATCAGCATACTGGTGACAACCCAGCATGAAACTCCATACCACCTGGGTGAGGGGTCACATATAGATATTGAATAATATGAGAAAGAGAATTGTCCCTTGTGGGATGTCACATACCAAGGGGTAACATGGTGAAATCCTCTCCCCAAGTGCCACCCTCTGCCCCCAATGGTAGAGAAATGAGACAAGCCAGTGCAAGGCTGTCCTGCATATCCCCATATTGGGAATACAGGACCTGCCTGCCTTCTGTCTATCATGTTCAGGCATCACAATGGATGCCTCAGAATAGGAGACCCTGTTGAGTTTGTGTCCTTTCAACTGGGGTCTCAGACTTTGTTGGCAGTGTATTGAATGGAATGGAAGTTGTGAAATAGTTCTTTCCCTCATGCTACAAGAAACTGATCAGAAGCTTCTTAGCAGCAGCTATATTATGTGTAGCAAAGAACTGAGCGTTTCCCGATGCCCCACCCATTTCATACTGAAATCAAGGCAGGAGAAATGGCAAGATATGAACTGAGCAAGCACAAAGAGCAAAAAAGCAAATTATGGTACATGAGCTGTATTTCTCACATATAAAGACCAAAATAAGCATTTGGGGGGTTGAGGATAGGGTTGTCAGGCACTGCCTGGCAACCCAGTGGAGGGATGTGGGCAAAGATATGGAGGGTTGCAACACTAGCTGTGGTGCCATGTCACTTTCAGTAAAAAACACCATAGAATTTGTAGCAATTCTTAGAGCTACCCTATGTCACTTCCAGTTTTTTTACAGGAAGTTATGTATTGTTGCATAGTGGATTATTTTCTTTAAAATCTCCTGTTGCTGCTGAGGCCAGTGGCAGACAATGGACGTGGGATGCAAGGGACCCCCAACCCTAACAGGGGAATGGATCCTTAGTTGGGAATCACTTGGACCGATTTCCCATGAGGCACTGCTCCGGTGTCGTTCTTCCCTTTGGCCCAATTGCATGCTTGAATTTCCTACTATTTGCCCCGCGCTGCATTTTGACCCGTGGCTTCACCCACATTCCCCCATGGATTCAGTGATCCTCAAAAAACAGGATCACTGAAGCCATGGGGGAATTCTGCGGGTCAAAAATGGGGCGCAGGGCAAATAGTTGGAAATTCAAGCACACAATAGGGGCAAAGGGAAAAATGACACCAGAGCAGTGCCTTGTGGGAAATTGGTCTTGGTGGGTTTCCTTGATTTTTGTAAGCCACCACATTTTCTTAATACATTCGAGGATACTTGTAAAGCTTCTGATTAAAATTCATCTCCTGTAGTTGTTCCCCTGTGGCCTTTAATGAATGAAGCAATGCGTATTCTGTGTGTAGTACAAACTTCTAAAAAACTTCAGTCCTTCAGCATTTCCCACTATTATTTTCCTTATGGCCCCTGGGAGCTCTAGAAAACTGACAAGCAGATCTCAGCTTCAGAACGTTTAGAAACATTTACCTGAATAAAATGCTTTGTAATTGTCATTTTATTCCTGAAGCCAAGTACTTGTTTATTCATATGGTAAATGTTTCTGGTGAACTGCCCCTACCATGTGTGAGAGAAGACCAATATCTGCCTAAATATATTGCTAAAACAAACTGGCTGGCCCCAGTGAGGATAATGAAAGCACCACCAGAGGGCCACTAACAGACAAGGGCAGGGTTTTAGCCTATACAGGGCACTCTCTAGGTATGAAGAAGAAAATAACCAAAAGAAAAAAAAGGGGGGTGACCCTGTCAAAAATGGCCTGATGAGGAATGGACATGTTCCAGTGGCATATAATTCAGAGATCAGCCAAATGTCAGTGATAAAAGGGAAAAAAAGAAGAAAAAAGAGAAAGGGTTCTGTATATTTAGGAAAACCCGCCGGTGCACAGAAAAATATTATTCCCATTTAACCCACAAACTAGGGCATCTCAAAAGTGGTTCCTCTGGTTTGTGCTTGCTTCTGGAACACACTGCTGCCAGATAAATTTGCAAATGAAACTGAAATACTACAGGCCATTCCACCAACGTGGAATGAGAGCCAGTTTGGTATAGTGGTTTGGAGTGCAGACTTTTATCTGGGAGAACTAGGTTTGATCCCCCACTACTCCACACACAGCTGCTAGTGTGACCTTGGGTCTGTTACAAGTTCTTTCTGAGATGTTCTCTCAAGGGCAGTTCTCAAGAGAGCTCTCTCAGCCCCCCTACCCCCTGTCTGTTGTGGGGAGGGGAAGGGAAAAAAAGATTGTAAGCCACTCTGAGACTCCTTCGAGTAGTGAAGGGTGGGGTATAAATCCAATCTCTTCTTCTTCTTTAACGTGTGCCCCACCACAAAGAATGCTTAAGGATGGGTGCCTGAAGATACACAAATCATCTCAGAGCAACACTTTCAAAGGCCTTGTTCAGATTAATAAAGCTACTGCAGCAGAGCATATTAGAAGATATGTGGGACCGGAGCTACACTGAGTGCTAAACACAGGTTTCTCCAGTAGGACAAATAGTGGATCCCAAGGCCATTTCAGGATGCCTGTGCAGATTGATTGGCTGTGCAGACTGTGGCCAGTTTGGTGTAGTGGTTAAGTGTGCGGACTCTAATCTGGGAGAACTGGGTTTGATTCCCCACTCCTCCACTTACACCTGCTGGATGACCTTGGACAAGCTATGGTTCTGGCACAGCTGTTCTTGAAAAAGAGCAGTTGCTGTCAGAGCTCTCTCAGCCCCACTTACCTCACAGGGTGTCTGTTGTGGGGAGGAGAAGGGAAAGGAATTTGTAAGCCACTCTGAGACTCTCTTAGGTAGTGAAGGATGGTGTATAAATCCAATCTCTTGTCTTCTTCTTCTTAAAGACATTGCTTTGGCAGCAGCTGGCACCACAATGCAAGAGTCTTCATTGTGTGACTGAAGGGAAGCTGCAGCAGCCATTTTGTCTGGTTTCGCCTCCTGTGGCTGCTCTCTTGAGGCAGCCATTTTGTGGCTGCGCCCACCACACCGTGTCACAGAATTCCAATGGAGTCCACAGGCTCAAAAAAGGTTGGGGACCCCTGTTCTACATTATCAAACTGGCAACTTTTTTGATTTTTTTATTATTTTCCTTCTACAAACACTAAACACTAACAAACTCTAAACACTACAAACACTAAACACTAACTTAAATATAGTTATACAAGGAGCATATAATAAGTTTCTCATTTAGCTTAGACAAAGATTTCCTTTAAGGTACAGTTATTATATTGAAGCATAACAATTTTAGTTAATAGTTTTCTATTCTAAACTGGTATTTAAGTGGTTAAATCAAGTGGTTACAGTTACATAGTTATCAAACTTTCATATTTGTATTAGATTACATTATCATTTTTTCTTTCCTCTAGCTTTCCCATTTTCAAAGTTCCATTTGACTTTCAGTGGGTTTGGGACTGCCACCCCTTTTTTTGATTCAGAATCCTCTTCCGGGGTACTGCTTGCTGGATTTCCCAGACTTTCCAGTCCAAGTATGCTGGCTTTTCCTTCCTCTTATTCTTCCTCTGTTGGTTTTTAATCATTTGCTGTACTTTGTTGTTGTTCCAAAAACTGTTTTGCTTTTATAACAGAGTCAGTCTTTTCTTTTTTCTCTTTATAGCTGAAGATAAGTCCTTTAGGTATTATCCATCTGCAAGGGGTATAATGTTTCTGTAGAAAGTTAGTTAACCTTTTTTGGTGCTTCCTCTTCTTCCTTATCTTAAATGGTATATCCCTTAGGACTCTGATTTCTTCATCTTTGATTTTTAGAGTTGTCCCATTTGTGGCCTTGAGCACAACGTCTCTTGTAGATCTCTTTGGGAATCTCACCAATATCTCCCCAGGCGAGTTTTTTCCCCTTAATATATTCTGGATATGTTCTATAGACAATATCCATATCACTTTGAAGTAGATCCATTTGTAAACCTGTCATTGGGGTCAATGCTTCACTTAGCAAATGCTTCAGATTCTCACTCTTCTGTTCTGGGACACCTTGGAATCTCAGAATGTAAGCTAATTTGTCCATTTGTAGTCTTAAAAGTTGGCCTTTGTCAGAGGTTTTCTCTTTCTCTACCACTTCCCAGTCCCTGTTTTATAGCTTTTGTCTTGGCTTCAACTTTTTTCACAGATTTTGCTGTTTCTTCTGTTTTAAAGGTAGTCTCTTTCAGTTGTTTTTGGAGTGCTTCAGGGTTGTTATTGAGGTTAGTCATCTGATCTAGCAGAAGGTGCAGTGCTGCAGCTAACATGTTGGGAAAGTCAGTACTTGTTTCTGGTTTAAGAGCCAGAAGTGTTGACTTTGCAGATCCTGGAGAGGGTTTTGTTCTGGTCACCATTTTTCTCCCCTGCCAGTCATTGTTTATAGTTCAGGAAAGTTTAATAAAGTCGAAGAAAGTTTGTTTAAAAGACCACTTTAGGTAGAGCTATATTCACTTGATAGCATCCCACAAAAATGCCGGTAGCCCTAGCCCCCCGGATCAATTTCAGTGTTCACTTAGAATGGGGGGGGGGGTAACAAGCTCCCTTTCCTTCCATCACTTTAAATTGGGGCTACATTGCTTAGCTAAATATCCAGCTTGCCAGGCTTACTCATGCTTCCTTCATTACATCAGAGAAGGCAAGGAGATCTTTATAGATTTGCTCATCTCCCTGATCACCCATCCAGTGTGCGCCTCTTTGTGCCATGGAGGTGTCCTAGCAGCAGGGACCTGTTGGGGCAAAGGGGAGCCTTGATCCCTTGGCCACCACCTCAGGAGAGGCACCCCTTGCGACAAACTAGTAACTTTCAATGCAAAACCGAAATGTACGAAAATTCTGCTGAGGCCCTAGACAAATGTAACATTTCTAAACATCCTCCCCTCACTTAAGCCAATCAGTTATTTTGATCATTTACATACATGAAGGCAACATCCTTCTCCCTTTCTCTCTTGTGCTTATGAATATGTTATAAGTTAGGGCTAAATGCAATTATGTAAATAGTAGTCATTTATTTGCTGTACAGATTAATGTTCTGCTTCATTGGGATCCCAGCAGGAAGAAGCAGAAGTTGGAGCTCTGCAGCTGTGCCTCTGTATGGGGCTGCCTTTCAGCTAAAATCTAAAAAGAATGAAAGAAATTAGTCTTCTCTTTATTGTGATGGATTTCCCCCCCATAGGTACTATATAGCAGGTATCTACGAATCATACAAGTAGCATTTGGACTTTTCTTCAAGTGTTTACTCTTCCAGGATGATGCTCCTGAGCGATGAAGCATTAACCAAACAAAATAAATATTTTGTTTCCTTTCTAGCATTGCAGGAACACAATGATATGGTATAGCCCAATCTCATCGGATCTTGGAAGCTAAGCAGGGGAGACCACCAAGGACAACTTTGCAGAGGAAGGCAATGGGAAATCACCTCTGCTTCTCACTTGCCTTGAAAACCCTATGGGGTAGCCATAAGTTGTCTGCAACTTTAAACACAGAGACAGTAATAAGACTTAACATTGATGCACTCATCTTTTAGAGTAGGGCAATAGTGCTATAAGGTGACAGTCAAAAATGTGTCAACAGCAATGGTCAGCTGTGCTATTAGAATTTGACCTCAGACTGATTGTCCAGCAATGGACAATCCCTGCTATGGACTTACTGGAATGAGAAATGTGAATCTGGCAGATGAGGACTATCCTGGATTCAACAATGTTTTTTTGGCAGCACCTATGAGGTGGCAAAGACATGTTGCTTTCAGTTTTATCCAGTTTGTGACAGTTCCCTGAAGGAACTCTGGAGTGGACTTGGCCCCAGATGAAGTTGAGCACAGGTGAGTGCTTGTTTGGGTTTTTTTAAAAAAACATATGATATATATTGAAGATAGTTCTTGTATCATTAAATGGTTTATAGTTTGAGCTCCAAAGCATCTTCCTGAATATATAACACATGTTGGAGCTGTGATCAGAATGGTGACTTATCTCCAACAACACTCCAAAGATTTAAGGGCATTCAAGTTTTCTTAAGAAGGAGTGGTGGTGTTGATTCTAGGGTTGCCAGGTCCTTCCTGGCAGCCAGTGGGAGATGGGGGGTGGGCTTACTGAGAGCAGGGAATTTCATCTGGTGGTTCAGCGATTTGCCACATGACTTTCAACAGGACCCAGAAGGGATGTAGGCATGTTGGGGATGTTGGGTCTGTTTTTTGAATTAGCTTCTACCATAGTTTTTGCACAAAAACCAGAGTGTGACCCCGACATCCCCAACACACCTAGGTCAAACTTAGAAATGTTGCTAAAACACCGGGTGTTCTTACCTTTGGGAGGGTAAGTCCCCCTCCACTGGCCTGCTGATCAGTGGTGGAGAGGTGAGGCTAGGGTTGCCAGGTCTGGGTTGGAAAAAACCTGGAGGCTAGGGTTACCAAGTCACTTACTTGGTGAAGTGGGGGAGAGTTGGTCCTGGCCCAGAACATTTGTGTGTGTGCTTTGCATGTGCACGGTGCAATGACATCACCCAGAAGTGACATCATCATGTTGGGCACGTCACCAGCCAACGCTCTAGCAATCAGCCTGGAAACTCTATGGGTGACATCATCTGGGTGACATCATCATGCTGGGCACATCTGCCCGAGTCGGGCACATTGGGGGTGGGGTTCCCCCTGCTGGCCTGATCCAGACTGGCGGTTTGGGGGCCATATTGGCAGGAAAACCCCACAATCCCCCCGGGGGGAGCTGGCAGCCCTACTGGAGACTTTGGGGGTGGATCCAGGAGAGGGTGGGATTTGGGGAGGAGAGAGGCCTCAGCATGGTACAATGGAGTGCATCCTCCAAAGCAGCCATTTTCTCCAGGGGAGCTGATCTCTGTCAGCTGGAGATCAGTAGTAAAAGAGGGAGATTTTCATGCCCCACATGGAGAGTGGGAAACCTAGGTGAGGCCTAGGTGAGGCCTGGAGGACCCCTGCCCCCATGAGGGGTCTGGCAACCCTAGTAGATTCTCCCTCCTACTAGAGTCTACTGGTCTCTCCTAAATTCTTTTTTCAGGGGGGTTCAGTGGACCTTCAGCATAGGATAGGGCTGCCCAGCCCGGGGGGTGGGGGATCCCCTGCTACAGGGGTTCCCGATCCACCGGCCAGCATTCGGCCGGCGGGGGAAACCCCGCCCCTGAAGTTGTCCAGCCTGGACAACTTCCCTCACGTAATGACATCACCTGAAAGTAACGTCAGCACGTTGGGGGCGTTGCCAGGGCAACGCTGTGGCAATCGCCCCAAAACTCTATGATACCATAGAGTTTTGGGGCGATTGCCAGAGCGTTGCCCTGGCAACGCCCCCAACGTGCTGACGTCACTTCTGGTGACATCAGCCGGCGTGCACGCTTCACGCGCTCACCAATGAAGCTCCCGGCCGGCAGAGGACTCCCCCGTGCTGGTAAGCTCGAGGGACTTGGCAACCCTAGCATAGGAGGCCCAGTGGCCTTTAAAATATGTGGTTAGCTGTGGCCCTTTAGCAGCTTACTATAATTCTTCTAGTGCTGCCCAGTGTTCTCCAACTTTGTTCAGAGTAGGCCACGACATAAATATGTCCTTGAATATTTCATACATTTGTGTGTGTTTTATGTGCTGTTGAGTCACATCTGACTTACAGCCATCCTGTGAATTAAGGACTTTCAAAATGCCCTGTCATTAGCCGCCTTGCTCAGGTCTTGCAAACTGAAGGTCATGGCTTCTTTTATCAAATCCATCCATCACATGAGCACTCAAATCCTGGTTTGCAGATGATCACTCAGATCCTGGCTCTCTTCACCAAATGTTTGTTTCATTATTTTTACTGTGGCAAGGCATTTTTGTTGTTGGGGACTATGCCAGGATGTCCCTGGGCAACAAGCAAGCACTAAGTCAGGGTGTCTACAATAATATATCACGAAAAATCATCATTCAGACTCATTGCAATTAACAGTGCCATTATAAGCAGAATTACATCCTTCTGCATCTGTTGGGATGAGTGGGGCAGATCCCTTCTGTATCCTTCCACTCCTTGAGCAAAGTTGGAAGCTTTCCTCTAAGCCTAATGATAATTCCACCAAAGTAAGTGGTTCTTTCATTGGGGAGTGTAATAAAGCGTCTTCAAGCCATGATTTCAGATCTTGTTCAGTCGAACCTAGCTAACCGTGATCGATGGATAATTTCAGAGGGGAAGCCATAATAGCCTGTTGTGGGAAAAATAAACAGGGGCATTTGGCATCTTAAAGGCTAATAAACATTTATTTCAAAAAGTCAGTAAAGATGCCTACCTTCAGATTATCAGACCAGCCACAGGGATTTTAATTAAATGATGGTTTCATATTATGTTTGAACAAGGCCAGTTCATTGCTGCATTTGGGCTGGTGATTCACAAGTTGTTCAGGACTGCTTGAGTTTCAGGGTTGGTATCAGTTCACAGATCTTGAACCGGGATTAATTTGTCTTGTAGTGATAGTGGGGGAGAAGTTCAAAAATGTATATGTAAGCAAAATCCCCCTACACAAGTTTACTTAAATTATATGTGAACAGTGGGGGAAACAAGGCTATCTGTTTTTCCTTTTAAGTTTTAAACAACGTAACGAGACTGATGCATTTATTAGAAGTGATTCGGGCACATCATTGATTAATAGCAGAAAAAATACACATGACATTTAACAAATGCCTCGAAAAGAACCTCACTTAGTAAATACTTTTAATGAATGTAATTAATTTTGCAAAAGTGAAATTTGTTTTAAAAACTCATGAGTCATTTTTAATACCGTCTCATACAGAGTAAGAAAATCTGCAGTAACTCATCACTCATTTGCTGAGTAATTAACTGCGTATGGGGAGAGGGACACGCATTTTGCTTGTAACAGGTACAGAAAATTATCACCATTTTCTTTTTAAGAATTCTGTTTGCTTCTCCATTCTAAAATAACATTTGATAAAATTCTTGGAATGATGATCCGCATTGCAGGAATGGCTTTCACTGTAGGAAATATATGCCTCTGTTTATACCTCCATACAAATCTATACACACATTCCTTCCAAGAGGACTTTCGCCTAAGAAACCTGGATGGAATACATTAGTAGCTCAATGAATATTTGAGATGACTGCACTCATAGAGCATTCTACTGGGTCAATTCAGCTGTCAGTATCCCATAGGCTAAAAAATGATGCTGTCCTATGAGACAGGAATAGGGATGAGAAATGGATCTGGCTCTGGTGACAGCAGCTATTTGAAGCATTGCTCTCGAGTATAACATTGCACTGAGACAGAACAAGAAAGACGGATAGGGAAAGGGAGCCCGATCCGCCAACTGCCCTATTTGTCAGTAGCTGCCCAGGAGTTAGTTTCCGTAAAGTGTAGCGATTGACTGACTCAAACACCTGTCGCTTCAGCTCATGGCCAATTGAGGAAGTCCATTTTGGAGGAAACATTTGTCTGTTTGTCAACCTGCTATTCAGCAGGTTGCTTTGATGTATACAAAGTTGTGCGGCCAGTACTGGTCCACACGAAGTCCAAAGTCAACAACGAAATTCATGTAAAACCTTGTATTAGCAGAGGTCATTTCATAGAAAAAGAGGTGCAGGAGCTAATTTGCATACCTCATTTGCATATGCCACACCCCCTAACATACCGGAAGTGTGTCAGAAGGCAACGCCCACCCCTCAAACTCCACTCCACAGGTGAGTGAAACTGACCTGCTCTTCCTCCATTCCCTTCCCCATCCAATATTTTGTGCAATAAAAATAAGCGTAAAGAACACAGCCTCATTCTCTTCCTGCTCCCTTGAAACCACCAGGTTTCAAGTAGACTTGAGATACCCAGGACATGTGCACCACCCATCCCTTTCCCTTCCCTTCCCTTCCCTTCCCCACAGCAAGACACCCTGTGAGGTAGGTGGGGCTGAGAGAGGTCTTTTGAGAACTGCTCATGAGAGAACAGCTCTGAGAGAACTTGTGACTGGCCCAAGGTCACACCAGCAGCTGCATGTGAAGGAATGGGGAATCAAACCCGGTTCTCCCAGATTAGAGTCCAGCTCCTGACCACTACACCAAACTGATGGGGTGGAAGCTGCTGAAGGGTTGGTGAAATTTCTCCAGTACTTCTGTGCCATGTGCCCAGATAAAAAATGGTATACTTAGAAAATGTAAATGCCACCTTGAGCAAGTCTCTGGAAAAGCAGCACACAGTCATAAAAGGAACAATGATAAAATTATCACTATTAAAACAAAACATTAAAAACAATAAAGACCCTAGCAGGGCTTTCCCCCGGGCACTGCGCCTCTGCACTGCTCAGGGAAGCCAAGGAGGGGGCGGGGCTTGGTCATGGGCCCGCCCCCTGGGCTCCTCACTCCCAGAGCTGCACTCCTGTGCACTCCTGCTCCAACGGACCCCTGTGTATTAGGATCAACAAAAGGTAGTACACAGATTTTGTTCGTGTTTAAATGTATTCCTTCCTAACAGTCCATGGCAATTGGCATTTTGCACAGGAGTGTTCTTAGACAGCTCGATGGACTTCCTCCTTCCTCCTGTCCTTGGTGTGCCATTGCTCCTTGTAGGCAGGCGATTGTTTTAATGGACAGCGACATCCATCACAAATAATATAAATCAGTCAAATAAATGCTGTGTTATTTTTTTTTTAAAAAAAACCCAACTCTTTGATTAAGTAGTCTTTAGTGATGTTAATGGTTGCTGATCTGTTTGGGTCAGAAGCCTTTCATGTTTCGGTTTTCCTAAAACTTGATGCAAACAGGTTTGATAGGTGTTCAAGTCATTTGGTGCCAAACTGGAAAAAAAAAAAAACAACCCTCAATGATTGGCTCACTTCTGATCTGGTTATGCTTGACTGTTGAACACATCCACTGTGAATGAAATTCATAGTATCTTTATGTATGGCGCTGATGATGACATCACTTCCTGGCACTGGGGATGTGCTCAACAGCTGCACTGCTACGTGGTGCTGCAGCCACAGCATCTACGCCAATTGCCCTCCAGTACAGGAGCCACATCCCTTCCCCCTTCTGCAGCGGTGGGAGCTGGAAATTTTCTTGTGCAAGCCTGTGATAGTACCGTGACATTAGAGATGCATGACAGCTAGAGGAGGGACAGGGTTTTTACCTCACTGGTGACAATGGTACATGGCAGATGAAGAGGACAAGAGAGAGGAAACGCAAGCAAAGTGCATTTGTGCAAAGAGAGGCAGGATACATGGAACTTTCTGCAAAAGGAATCCCAGTTATACAGGAATTTGCAGCCCAACTGGGAGGACTCCATGTCCCAAGTGAGGGTCCAGACCCATATGCTGAAGACTGCCACCCTACATGGTTCTCCTGAAGACAACTTGGAAGCTTCAGCTAGTGTAAAATGCTGCTGCCCACACTGTGAGCATATGCTGAAGCAGGATCATGTATTTCTAGCGCCAGCTATCGATTACTTTCTCATCCCAGTTCCAAGCGCTCTTTTTGAACTTGATCCTTCTTGGCCTGTGACCTACATATTTACAGCTGTCCCTACTCATCACCAATTCAGATCTCCATCAGATGCCCTGTGTTGTGTGCAGGCCCCTAGCCAGTGGTGGGTTGCTGAGGGTGGTGCCCCCCCCCAATTGAATTAGCAGCACCTCTGTCAGGCAGGTGTTCTTGAATGCCCAGCAGCAAATTAAGCATAGTTACCAGACCACACTTCCTGTAGGACAGAGCAAGCTGGCTCGAGACTTGGAAATCTGAGGAGGGCGGTCAAAGCATGGGGAGATCTTCTGGAGTTGGGCACTGGAGGCTCACGGGCTTCTTGGCGGATGAGATGGCCTCATGGCTGTGGGCAGCTCGAGAGGCATGCAGCTTCAGCTAGCTGGCCCAGCTCTCAGATGAGAGCTGCACCTGAGTGCACTATGACTATGGCATCAACCCAGCTCTGCAAGCTGCTGGCTCTACAGCCCCAGTAAGGAAGCCAAACCTAGCAGCCAGAACACTGCCATGGAGCCCAGCCTGGTCAGACCTGCTTAGCATATTCTCCTTCTCCTGCTGCTGCTGGGCTTAGACTGCTGCTGTCTCACTCCATTGCTCTGGGACTGGCAGCTGAGCAGCCCCGCAGCTCTCCCAATCAGGACTGCCTTCACTCATGGTTGCTGCACCTGTCTGAAGCAGGCCCCGAGAGCAAGCTGCCCCAACTGAAAGGATCTGGCATCCGGAGTGTCATGAATGCCTCTAGGGATCTGCCTTCTGCGGATCTAAGTGAGGTGGAGGATCAGCTCCCAGCTCCAGAGTAGCCTCCACCTGAGCCAGATGAGGCTCAAGCAAGCACCTCCCAGGGTTTTGCCCCAGCACCAGCAGCAGCTGAGCCACAGCTAAGTTCAAGCCCGCCTGATTCACCTCCTTGGGTGGAACGTCTAAGATTCCGATGCAGGCAAGACTTAGCTGTGAGAAGGAAAGAGGCACGTCTGCGTGGTCGCAGATCACTAAGCCCTGAGTTTTAGTTGGAGCCGGGGCCTCACTGCCAGCTGCTAACTAGCACAGGAAGCGGCTGGGTATTTAGGCACAGCACAGAGACTACCAACTTGTGCTAGCAACAAGTCTTCTTGGCTAAGCTCTGCACCCCTTCGGCTTGTGACTTGACCTGTTTCCGGAACCTCTGGCTTTTGACTCTGGACCTGCTTGACTTCGGCTCTGTTGATTCCTTGGACTGGTTTACTTGTGAGTTTTCCCGCTTTGACCCTGGCTTGGACTGACTCTGCTTCTGGCTCAGTGTTTTGGACTTGGCAATTGGTTCTTGCTTTGGTTTGACCTCGGACTGTCCCAGACATCTGCTGGACTCCTGGCCTGTTGACACCCAGCCTGTGACATGAGGAGGTGTTCTCCAGATGTCCCAATCTCAGCTGCAGGATCAGCATCTGCACTGACAGGCCCATAGCCACCGATGGGGCACTGAGGGTCCGGCCAGTCACACTCTTCTCCCTCCCCCGTCTACTCCCTCCCCCTCCCCTGCTCCGTTAATTTAATTTAATCTGAAGTAATTTACATTTAATTAGCATCCCTGGCATCCAGGGGCCCACCCACAAAAAATTCCTGGCTATGGGCCTGCATTACTGTGTACATTGAAGATGACTTCAGTCTTGGTCGCTGTCCCACAGCTGTGGCCTGGCGTCCATGGAGAAGGTCTATAAAAGCATATCTCTGATGGCTTTTAGAAAATGTTTCAAGAAACATCTTTTTAGCAGGCTGTTTGAATAAATGGTTTATTAATGGTGTGGCCTATTGGATTTGTATACATCTATGATTTATTGGGTTTGATTTAGGGACCCTATTGTTGTTTCTAACCATTGTTGTGGGTTGCTTTGAGTGTAAGATGAGGCTGGACGTAAATATAAAATAAAATAAAATATATAACACATACCAGCCCTTCAATCAAGAAATAATACTAAAGGGTATCTTCAACAATTTTAAATGAACAGGAGTATTGTGGTACCCAATACATTTTTATTCAAACATAAGCTTTTGGATATTAGAGCTCTTCCCCAAACTAGAGTTTTTGATTCCTCAAATGCCACCAATCTCTGTAATGATCTAGAAGTTTTATAGAATTCTGTGAGAGTGCCAAATCACATTTCTCTTATCTGATCAGTTTAGTGGAATTGTGAAATGGGCTGAATACATATTCTGAAAGGGGCTCCCTATGAAGATTTGCATAGATCAGTATGTCTGAATAAGAGAAATTTGAGAACCATTCTTTCTTGCTATTTTTTTTTTAAATGGTCATAAGACATGAGACTGTTATTGTCCCTGTGACCCTATTAATATTTCTCATATGCTATGTAGCTTTGCCAACTTCCTAACAAATCATTATCAGTCTTATGGATTCACTTGACCACTTTGATTTCACGCTATTTGCTGTCTAAGCCAGTAAAAGTACAATAATTATTGTATCCAAAACCACAGCTGTGCCAAATATCCTCCACTTGTCATTTCTGGGTGGAAACTAGCAATTTAGGTGGGTTGGACTAATTTATTTAATTGTAGTATTTTTATTCTGTTCCCCCCTCCCATTTTTTTCCAAAATAACACCCAGACCGTAAACATATTCTCCTTTGTGACTATTCATTTCTCCTAGTGAGGTGTAGGAATGCCAGCCTCCAGGTTGGACCTGTGGATTCCCTGGAAATACAGTTATCTCCAGACTACAGAGATCAGTTCCCCTGGATAAAATGGATGCTTTGGAGAATGGATTCTATGGTATTATATCCTACTGAGTTTCCTGTCTTCCCCAGTCTCAATCCTCAAATCTCCATGAGTTTCCCAACTAGTATCTGGCAACCCTACGTCCCATCCCCCACTGGTGGCTGGCAGCATAGGTGTCAACTTCAGGGGGGCTGGGGAGCTGGAGCCCCCCCCCCCCCAAGCTTTTCCAGGACGTGCTGAGCCTTCCCCGGAGACAATGGCCTGTAATGTCTCTGGCCCAGCCCCAGCCCCCCTGTCAGAATCTGACAATAGCTTGCCTATCCTTTTTGATAGTATCACTGTCTTTCTGTGACTCCTTTGTAACCGTTGGTGATTTACTGCTTGCCTTGATGTATATTATCTGTCCTGCTAAATGTTGCCCTTCTCTGGCCGGGAGGATGGCGTGTCGCATTCCTGAACGTCACATAAACAACTGGGGCTATCTCTTCCGTCCACTCCCCCCCCCTAGCCTTTGAGGCTCAGAGAATGTTATCAAGTGTTACAACCTTGGGAATTGTTTAATTGTTTCTAGCCAAATGTTTAACCTATCATTCACACATGTGGGTCACCCAGGGCAGGAAGGGGATTTTTATTACTTTCTCATCTTCTCTGTGAGAACCTAACGGTCACCCTTTTTTCCCGCTTCTATGCAAAGAATCTGATTGGTCCTTTACCTGTATTCTATTATGACTAAAGGTATATTAACCACTGTTGCTCACTGTCATGTATCTCTAACAAACATTGAGAACCTGAACCATTATTGGAATAAAAGAACTTTGCTTTCAAACAAAGGTCTGGTCTGATAGTGTCAGCTCAGAAGCCTCACATCCCACCCCACCCCAGGAAATTGGAAAGTCTATGCCCTTGGCTGGCAACCCTGCTTTGGTCCCATTTTTACCCTTCCAGCTGCTTTTTCTTCATCCTTTCCTATCTTTTCAATCTTCTTCTTCATCCTTTCCTTTCTCAGTTGGCAATCATGCTGTGAATGAGATGATATCACAAAACTTCATGTTCAACCAGATTTATAAAGACTTCAAGTAGGTTTGCCAGGTCTGGGTTAGAAAATACCTGGAGATTTTGGGCTGGATCCAGAAGAGGGTGGGGTTTGGGGAGGAGAGAGGTCTCAGCATGGTACAATACCATAGAGTCCACCCTTCAAAGCAGCCATTTTCTCCAGGGGAGCTGATCTCTCTCAGCTGGAGATCAGGTGTAAAAACAGGAGATCTCCAGGCCCCACTTGGAGGCTGGCAACCCTAACTTCAAGGAGCAAAACTGAGGGACACTCTACTGCCTATGGGCCATTATCTCAGGGAACAGCACCACCCCCCAGATGTGTCGGTGATACAACTGGGCAAGGAGAACCTGGGGCCTGCATGGATATTGACTTGATACACCAGGCTGAGGTGGATTTGCAGACACTATGGGTAGAGCTTCCAAACACAACCATCCTCTGGTTGGACTGGCTGTAGGGGCGCTCTTGGCATGGGTCCAACTGCCCTAACAGAGTTGACATGGCAAGGAGGAAGATGACCAGCAGGCTAGGAAAGATCATGGAGGCCGGGGGGGGGGGGGACAGAATTCTATATCTGGACATTTCTCACTGGTTGGATGCCCTGTTTCGGGCTGACAGCATTCACATCTCTGTGGGGGATGGACATCTGGCTTTGTGGGGTTAAGTATGGCCTGTGGACTTGGCTACAGCTGTAGGAGCATTGGCGGAAGCTGGGTGGGAGGATCCCCGGCTCTTGTGGTAGTATCAGTATGGGGCTGGATCCATTTTAGGAAAACTGGCCTGCATGCCCGTTTTCCCTGTGTGTGAGGATTCCTTTAAGGAATCTTGAGGTGAGGGCTTCAGGGGGCATGCCACGCTCAGGTAACCACCAACAGGTTACCTTCACACTCCTCAAGTGGCAGGAGAGATCACTTAGTGTCAATCATCCTCGTGGAATCTGCCATCCTGCCATCCATGTTCCCCCCCAGCAGATGGGCTGGGGTGGGCTGGGGTACATTGACTGGCAGGTAGGGTTTACATCTGATCTCCAGGCCACAGAGATTAGCTCCCCTGGAGAAAACTTTGGAGGTTGGACTCTATGGCATTGTAGCCTCCTGGGGTCCCTTCCCTCCCCAAACCCCACCCTCTCCAGACTGCACTCCCCCAAATCTCCAGGTATTTCCCAACTCAGAGTTGGCAACCCTACTGGCAGGTGGGTCAGTCAGTGCCAGGAACTGATTGTTGCATGCTGTGCCAAGGCTTTTTACAGCTGTAACCAATAAAGTTGTGGCCATTTTATTCCAAAAGGTTGAGAGTGATTGTGGTTGCCATAGAAAGGATCTTTTGCCTTTGCTGCCCTCTCCCCTTCCCTAGGCACTGGGATTGCAAAAAGCTCTCTGCGAGGGACATAGATGGTAAAATACATCAGTGGATTTAATCTGATGTGCTGGCATTCTCATCTCTCTCTCTCTCTCTCTCTCTCTCTCTCTCTCTCTCTCTCTCACACACACACACACACACACACACACACACACACACACACACACACAAAACTAGCTTCTACTTGCTAAATCCTCAGGCAATGCAGATGATAGCAAATGAAGCCAGGCTTTGACACATGACGCACAAAGCTTTCCTGGAAGACTGGCCAATGTTCTTCACAATGTGCTGCCAACCCAACATACTGCAGCTATGTTTTGGGCAGCCACGGTACCTCTTTCTCCCCTTTTGTCCTTGGCTGTTCCGCTGAGAGCACCAATTTGTTTCAATCAGGAGCTCATTTGGACCCGGCAAAATCTATGTCCTATTGTCTCCAAAGACCGGATTTAGCAAATGGTACCTGGCAAAGCAGCCAGTTGTATAAGAGCACCGCAGGATGACTGCTAGCTCCAAGATCACATTTGGCATCCAAGGAATCAGGATTAGAAGACAAATGGCTAAAAAGGGGGAGGTGAAGCAAAGAGGACAGGGAGGCCTAAAGGGAAAGCATGGCTGACACAATTCAGGGAGAGAAAGATGCATTTTAGATCTATTTCAGAAGGGCTAGTTGAATATGGTGCCATCTTATGCTGAGTTTTTTTTTTTTGGTAACAACCAGATATGCACAGGAACAAAGAACCAGTTACCCACTAGACTGAGAATCCTCAACATACTGGATTATACTTAGGGTTCACAACCTCCAGGTGGGGTCTGAGATCTCCTGGAATTACAACTGATCTCCAGATGAGGGAGATTTGTTCATCTGGAGAAAATGGTGACTTTGGAGGGTGGACTCTATGGCATTATACCCTGCAGATGTCCCTCCCCTCCCCAAAACCCACCCACCCCCAAAATCTCCAGGTATTTCCCAACCAGGAGTTGGCAACTCTAGAACTGCCTAAGATTAGTGGACGAGCAAGGTTGTTGGTATTTGACTTCTCACCTTTGACCTTCCAGACAGTGGCTTACAGCATCAAAACAGAAATCTACCAGCCTATCAAGGGAATTACCATTCATGTTCATTAATGAATTTTTCATTTTAAGACTGCATAATACATTTATCACATAGATACTGCATTTACTTAAATATGCCATTCTGTTAGCTGGCAGCATGGGGTGGGGTGGTGGAGGAAGAGAGCCCCAAGAGTATATTTTTTGCCTTGGGTTACCTCTTTCAGGCCAAGTGATCCCCATCAACCCAGGAAGAAGAAGAAGAAGAGATTGGATTTATATCCCGCCCTTCACTCACTTGGAGTCTCAGAGCGGCTTACAAACTCCTTTCCCTTCCCCTCTCCACAACAGACATCCTGTGAGGTAGATGGAGCTGAGAGAGCTCTTTCCCAAGCTGTCCTTGAGAGAACAGGTGGCACAGAACTACAGCTTGCCCAAGGTCATCCCGCAGCTGCAAGTGGAGGAGTGGGGAATCAAACCCGGTTCTCCCAGATTAGAGTCCGCACACTTAACCACTACACCAAACTGGCTCATGGGAACACATCCCATGAACATTTGCATATCCACAATCCTTTTAAAGTTCTGGAAAGCATGCAAAACATCCCCCCCCCCCCTCGGTATTGGCCTGGTTTTATGGTTCTTTTTGTAATTTGGTTAGACTTTTTAACTGATTGAATTAATTTTTATGCTTATCTTTTATTGATTGTTTACGACTTGAAGCAGCCAGAGAAGAAGCCTATGCATGTTTTCAATTAAAAAACAAACAAACAAACAAAACACAAAACCTTGAGTCTCCTGCTGTCGGTCAAGTTATGAGCAACCCTGGCAGAAAAACCTAATAAACAGAAGTCTGGATGCGAGAAGGCTCCCGCTGTTTGCTCTTAAAATGCGGCTTCTTCCACCAGCTTCTTTAACCATTAAACGGATTAGGCTTGAAGGGCCTTCTATATTTGTTTAGCAGCCTTCAGAACCATCGATAAACAGAAGCCCGAGGGACAGGGGAAGATAGGATCTCACTAATGACATTTGTCCATGGCAAAGCAACAATTTTTTTCATTTTTTATCTATCACACCATCAATAAATATTCATAGGTCTATTAACTGGAGCCCAGAGAGTTTGGGAATATCTGACTCAAAATTCAAGGTTCTTATCCGCTCTTCTCCTCCTATGTCGCGAATCTATCCCTAATCAAAGCACCCGCTTGCCCGCACACCGCCATTTAGAGAATATCATCACAGCCCAAATAAAATCAGACCTATACTGATGCATGCTTACAGCTATGAATGGATTTTTTCCTTCTTCCTATAGACAACTGTTTCTTTTCTTGTCTCTATTTTGGTCAGGCTGTATAGCCAGGATTACTAGAGTCAGGGGTCATTTCGTAGAAAAAGAGGTGCAGGAGCTCATTAGCATAACTTATTTGCATAACTCATTTGCATATGCCACACCCCCTAACATACTGGAAGTGTGTCAGAAGGCAACACCCACCCCTCAGGCTCCACTCCACAGGTGAGTGAAACTGACCTGCTCTTCCTCCATTCCCTTCCCCATCCAATACTTGGTGCAATAAAAATAAGCGTAAACAACACATCCTCATTCTCTTCCTGCTCCCTTGAAACCACCAGGTTTCAAGTAGACTTGAGATACCCAGGACATGTACCACCACCCATCCCTTCCCCTCCCCACAACAAGACACCCTGTGAGGTAGGTGGGGCTGAGAGAGGTCTTTTGAGAACTGATCATGAGAGAACTGCTCTGAGAGAACTTGTGACTGGCCCAAGGTCACACCAGCAGCTGCATGTGGAGAAGTGGGGAATCAAACCTGGTTCTCCCAGATTAGAGTCCAACTCCTGACCACTACACCAAACTGATAAGGTGGAAGCTGCTGAAGGGTTGGTGAAATTTCTCCAGTACTTATGTGCCATGTGCCCAGATAAAAAATGGTATACTTAGAAAATGTATATGCCACCTTGAGCAAGTCTCTAGAAAAGCAGCACACAGTCATAAACGGAACAATGATAAAATTATCAATATTAAAACAAAACATTAAAAACAATAAAGACCCTAGCAGGGCTTTCCCCGGGGCGCTGCACCTCTGCACTGCTCGGGGAAGCCGAGGAGGGGCGGGGTTTGGTCATGGGCCCGCCCCCTGGGCTCCTCACTCCCGGAGCTGCGCTCCTGTGCGCTCCCACTCCATCGGACCCCTGACTAGAGTAATCTTCACAAATGTCACGTGTCTCAATAGGAAACTACTTCTTGTTCCTCCGGTGTTTAGATTTCATTTTGTACAAGACGAAGGGATGGCCAGCATATAAATCTCTGTATGCTGAAGGGGCAAGGATTCTTGTCAGAAGCACAGGCTGCTCTTTAAAAGGCAGAATAGACGTTTTACTTGGGTAGCTGAAGGAAGAATAGGGATTCTACAGGCTTTTTTTTCTAGGAGCACTGAGAGAGGGCCAAAGGTGATGTGTTCTGCCAATCCTTTAAAAGAGTATCGTGAGGTATCATGATATTTGAAAAATCAGTCATTTCCCAAGCCTTTCTTTGCAATCACAATGCTATAAACTCATTCTAGAGCATGAAAAGTTCAGAGCCATTTTGAAAGGTGAGACTGCCCTAGTACTGCTTTGAAGAAGGGGAACATAAAGGCTGGGCTAACGATTTCCCACTATGGTGCTAATTCACTTGGGTGGCCAGAAAATACTGGCAAGCTAAGTCATCCCATTGCTCGCATGGTCGGCTTCTTTCTAATGTTACTGGAGCAGCCACACTTCAACAGATTCCAGTGCTGTTGCTGGCAATGGGCGGCCCAGGAATCTTTAGATGCCACTGTTGAGTCATTGAGACTGTTGGTTTTATTACTGGCTGTCCTGCCCATTAAGATCTGCCTCACAAGCCTTGGTCTCCATGCCCACACCTTCAGGGGTGAGGTGTGGCAGGGCTTTTTCAAGTGTGGCAACTTGCCTATGGGATGCCCTTGCCTCTGAGTCTCACCTGGCACCTATGTTGCTTTCTCTCAGGTGCCGAACAATGTTCCCTCTAAGCTGAGTTAGTGTGAGATAGCTCACGGTTTTTTAGCCTCCGGCTCACACATTTATTGTCTTAGCTCAGGAAGGATGGCTCCAGAGCAAACTAATTTATGCAATAGCCGACTTGCTCACTCACAACTTTAATGCCAGTAGCTCACAAAGTAGAATTTTTGCTCACAAGATTCCACAGCTTAGAGGGAGCATTGGTACCAAGCCAAAACATTTCTGTTCACCTGGGCTTTTAATTAAGGGGTTATTTTTTAAAAACACAGTTTAGCCTAGAAACTTGTTTTAAGCTGTCTGTGTTCTGGTTTTTATGATCAATGTTTTTTGTTCCGGGCTTAGGCTTAGTTAATGCTGGATTTTAATTATCACCTTGGGCAGGTTCCTGGAGCAGCAGCATAACAATGTTCTAAATAAATAAATAAAAGGGACAATTTTACAGGATGAAAATGAAACCTAAAGCACCTTGTTCTTTGTGTTCTTCACATATCTCAATGTTGTGTGGTGGATAACCAGAATGCCCAGTTGTCTTCCTCCACTCCAGTGGCAATCCTGGGAGCCAGGTGTTCACCACATTGCTCAGCAGCATCTAAACAGTTCAGCTCTGCAGCTTGAGTGCCTACTGAGCAGGCACACAGCTGTTCTGCAGTCCTCAAGTTGGACATTGAACTAGACTGAGGCAAGCTAGTGAAGGGCTTCCACTCACCAGTAAACAAGAAGTCTGATTATGGTGAGTTTAACCAGGGGTCCTTTCGTAAAAAAAGAGGTGCAGGAGCTCATTAGCATAACTTATTTGCATATGCCACACCCCCTGATGTCACCGGAAGTGTCATAAGGCCACACATCCCTGACATCAGGTGTGTCAGAAGGCAAGAAGGGAGGGAGGGGGAAGGAAGGAAAGGAACAGGAAGAAAAGGAACAGGAAGGAAGGTAGGTAGGTGGGGGAGAGAGAAAGAAGAAAGAAAAAGAAAGGAAGAAAGGAAGGAAGGAAGGAGGGAGGAAGAAAGAAGGGAGGAAGGGGGAAGGAAGGAAGAAAGAAAGGAGCAGTAAGGTAGGTAGGTAGGTGGGGGGGAGAGAGAGAAGGAAGGAAGGAAGTAAGGAAGGGGGAGAGAGGAAGGAAGGAAGGAAGGAAGGAAGGAAGGAAGGAAGGGAGAGGGGAAGGATGGGGAAAGGAAGGAACAGGAAGGTAGGTAGGTAAGGGGGAGAGAGAGAGAAGAAAGGAAGGAAGGGAGAGGGGAAGGAATAGGAAGGTAGGTAGGTAGGTGGGGAGAGAGAGAGAGAAGAAAGGAAGGAAGGAAGGGAGAGGGGAAGGAAGGGGGAAAGGAAGGAACAGGAAGGTAGGTAGGTAGGTGGGGGGAGAGAGAGGGGAGGGAGGGAGGGAGGGACGCTTCTCACCCCAATGGGGCCGGCGTTTCCTCCCCCCCTTGCTTGGGCCCGAGTGGCTTCACGCCACTGGGGCCCGGCTTCTTCACTGGGGGGGGAGGGGGCTTCTTCTTTTTGGGGTCGGCGGCAGTGGCCATCAAGGTCAGCCCGCTGGAGTCTGGCCACGTGCTGCTGCCAGAGCCGGCGCTGGGGCTGCAGCAGGTGCTGACGGAGGGGGCCCTTGGCGCCGGCCTGGAGGTGCTGCTGCTCAGCGGCCACCCGGGCTTCTGCGTGGGCTTCAACAGCCTGGGCGCCTGCACCTCCGTCAACCACCTCCACCTGCACGCATACTACCTGCCCTGGGAGCTGTGCGTTGAGTTGGCGCCCGCCCGGCCCCTGCGGCCCCAGGCCGGCTTCTACCTGCTGGAGAGGGGCACCGGGCCTCCTCCTCCTCTACAGCGCTGGGCGGCGGCTGGGCGAGCTGGCCCGCCGCGTCTGCTGCCTCACTGGACACCTGGCCCACCGCAAGGTCTCCCACAACCTCTTCGCCATGCGGGGGGGCCGCTCCCGAGGGGCCGGTGGGGACGCCCGCCCGGGTCTCTGCATCCTCCTCTGGCCCCCCCGGGCCTGCTTTGGCGCCAAGGAGGGGGTGGCCCTCAACGTGGCCCTCTGCGAGCTGGCCGCCCACCTGCCTGTCAAGACAGCCACAGACTTTGAGGCGCTCACAAAGGCTCATCCGCCAGTGCCTCCTGCCCGAGGTGGAGTTCGCCCAGCTGCAGCGGGACCTGGTGGCCCTCCTCGAGGACTGAGCCGCACCCCTCGCCCGCCCGGCTCCTGGCCCCTCTTCATTAAAGCACCAAAAGAAAGGCTCTTGAGCGGTGATCGCCCGTCCCTCTGTCCCGCTGGCGGGGGGCGGGAGGGTGCGCTCGGGAGGGGGGCGGGGCCGCAAGGAGGAGGTCGGAACTGGGAGGGTCAGCTCTGCAGCAAGGCAGCCTGGCCCTCGTCCGCAGTGGCCTTGGTGGCTCCCGGCCCCTGCCAGAAGGAGTGCCAGCCGCCGCCGTGGGCCCCAGCCAGGTCTCTCCACCGCGGGCAGCCCCGCTTGTCGAGCCTCGCCTGCAGTCGGCGGTGGGACTCGAGCCTGAGTCAAATAAGCACTCCCTCGGAGCGGTGGGGAGTCCCATGAGCAAAAAGCCTGCTTTGGGGGGAGCTGCTGCTGCTGCCATGGAAGTGGGGGAGGGGGGGCTTCTTAAGTGCCCGCCCCCCCGCTCCTCTCTCCCGGAGCTGCGCTCCGGTGTGCTCCGGCCCCAACGGAGCCCTGAGTTTAACTAGCTATCATATTTGCATCAAAGCTCTCAGCATCTCTGGTGGCCACAACTATGACCAGGAGGCAAGACAGCCTACATACAACCAGTGTTCCCTCTAAGCTGAGTTAGTGTGAGCTAGCTCACAGTTTTTTAACCTCCAGCTCACACATTTTTGGCTCCAGAGCAAACTAATTTATGCAGTACCCAAATAGCTCACTCACAACTTTAATGCCAGTAGCTCACAAAGTAGAATTTTTGCTCACACGATTCCACAGCTTAGAGGGAGCATCGCATACAACCCTTCAGCTATGTGCACCCCATGCTTGCCCCAAAGGATGGCTGTCATTGAGCTGAGCATGGCATTTTCATTCAAAAGATACCAATTGCTTTCCTGAAGCAATGTGAGGGGAAATAGTTACTGCTAGAAAAGACCGTGTTGTGGTCCTTTTTTTTTTTTTTTTGAAAAAGTCTAGTGATACATTCTGCTGGTGTCCCTGAACAAATGCATATTTGAGGAACATTCTGTTCATCTAAGATTTCTCAGAGTTCAAAGACAGTTATTCCAGCAACATCACACTCCAGGTGCAACTGTGGTGTGTGCAATATTTCAGTACACTTCAAAGACCTGCAACTTCCTGTGAGCGTGAGGTAAAGGGGCTGGTGGAAATCATATGACTTTCATAAAACATTGTCACAGATCTGGTCAAACTTTTTTTTAAAGGGGGGGTTGGTTAAAAATATTTTTTATATAATTTTTTATTTAGAAAAAGTCCTCCCCCTTTATTAGCAAGTTTTATGGAGGCTGGGATACAACTAGATGACAACACACGATAAATGGAAGCAGGGGTGTCAAGTTTTAAAAATCCGGGGGGGGGGTTCTTCTCTGCGCATGCGCACAAAGCGCACGCGCCCACTGGGACCATGTCCCCGCCACCACCTCCCCCCCCGTCCTGACCACTCCTGCTTCTGTCCCTTCCTCTGTCCGTCCAGGGCATTTGCTTAGCTGGCCCCTGGATGGACGGAGGGAGGGACAGAGTGGCCAGGCTGGGGGGGAGAGAGAGAGATGGCGGAGGTGGCGGCGGCCCTAGGAAGGGCCCAGGGAGGCATGGTGGAGGGCGCTCAGTTTCCCCCCCGAGAAATTTCGGGGGTGGCTCGAGCCCTTGAGCCCCCCCGTAGTTGACGCCTATGAATGGAAGTCCCTTTTCCCTAGCACTGCCTTAAAGTAAACCCTTGGCATCTGCTCTGGGGCAAGGAAAGTTCAGGTACTTCTGCAAGATATCCTAGAACTAATGAGGTGAGCAGGTCTTGCCAAACGACTCAGAAAAGATTGTGGACGTCTTCTTCTTTTTAACCACTGGTCACTTGTCAGAATTCTTGTGCACAAGCCAGACTTTCTAGACTGTTTGCCAGAGTGTGTGGACTAAAATTGGATTTTCTTTTAGTAAATGACAAATGCATTGTTGTCACTTCCTAGAAATGGGTAGCTGCCTGTTAAGTGTGAACCAAGTGAGGCTTAATGTGGTGCACAGAGATCAGACTGAAAGCATTTAAAATGAAAAGAGGTTTGACAAGTAAATTAAAAGCACACACTGCACATGAAAACACAACAGACTGAACAAAGGTAAAAGAAATGGGAATAAATGTGTGTCTTCAGTCCTTGGCATCTCCTAAGATGATAATAAGAGATAGGCTATCTAATCCTTAAAACTGTACTCATTTAGGCTCACTCATTATTCTGCTTCCCATATTCAGGATCATCCCTTGCTTTCTCAGGACCATGTGCTCATGGCTGCCCTTGTGAGAGAAAATGGATACTTCCTCCTCCTGAATGTGAGTCAAATGGTTAAGAGTGGCGGACTCTAATCTGGGGAACCAGGTTTGATTTCCCATTCCTCTGCATGGAGCCATATTTACCCTTCCTCCTCCTCCGAAATTTTATGTTCTGCCTTTTGCTCACCCATGCCAGCAGACTCTTCTCCTCTTCCTGTCTACCAGAACATCTACTCTCGTCTTGGCTTCTCAAGGATCTATGGTTTAAGTGTGACTCAGGCCCCTTCTTATCCTCTTCTGGCCAGGGTCATCTGCATTTCTCTCGCCCTGATTGGCTCTGCATTAGGAATGCAAATCAACCCACTTGTTTCTCAGCTTTTCATCTGCTAACCCGCAAAGAGCCCCTTATGGCATCTGAGCCTGCACAGAGTGTAAGCCCAACTATTACAATGCAAAGTAGGTAAATTCTTATACCTGAGATCCCCGAGGTAAGATCTCATTTCATTACAGTGCCCAGGAAGCTGGGCTGGTGATGGGGCACACTGTTAGCAGTAGCTGGAGTGCAGTTACATTCATCAGTAAACCGAGGTCCTCAAACCAGTCCCATTTTGGAAAGAAGTACTGACCCAAATATCAATAATTACCGGCTTAGACATAGAGCCCTCTCCAGAACACCTCTTTTTGAACAGTTGGGCTATGGATTCTGATAGTCTCTCCGATAAAGAAATGGCCTCCTTATTATTATTTCGGCCAAAATGGTCATTGCCACTCAATGGAAAACGACAATGACACCCACCCTTTCACAATGGCATAAAAAGGTGTGGGATTTATACATCATGGCAAAACTCTCAGATAATCTTACGCGTCTTGACAAAGGTTCAGCTCACACTAATTTTGGTGGCACCTGGTGTCCCATATTAGAGCACCTATCCAAACAATCTGATACACCCAAAGTAATAAATGACTTACGGTTATGGTAATTATTTATCTTCTGTTCATCTGAAATATGCTTAAACTGCTTATACGATTTGATTAAGCATTGTACTTATTACTCAAATCTGCTGCAAATCTCTTTCGCAAACCATTTTGATCACGCAATATATATATTTTTAAGGTTATATATACTGTCCAGCCGCATCTTCAAAGATATGTTACTATTGATTGTACTTTAATGTTAATACTTTCTTGAAAACTCAATAAAATTTATTGTAAAAAAAAAAAAGGAAAGTAAACCGAGGTCCTTCTTCTTCCTCTACTTGAAGCCAAGTGCAGGCTCAGCACAGCATATTTGACAGCACTGGCACAGGAGTAAACAGAAAGCTTACACTATTCATTCTGCTCTTGTTGGAGACCTCCAGTTTCTGCCCTTTGAAAAGGCCTTTCCATCTGGTCCCAAAACTCCATCTGCCTGGACCAGTGACCTCAACATTAGGAGTCAAAAATTGATAATGGCAACTCTACAGAGGAGAGGTCCAGACAGTGAACAACAGTGAACATATGGAGCAGAAATCCATCAGTGGCTATTAGCCATGGAGTATAGATAGGAAGTCTCAGTCTGGGGCAAGTGATGCTCTGCATTCTTGGTCCTTGGGGGGGAACAGTGGGAGGGCTTCTAGCATCCTGGCCCCTCTGCTGGACCTCCTGAAGGCACCTGGTGTTTTTGGCCACAGTGTGACAGAGTGTTGGACTGGATGGGCCACTGACCTGATCCAACATTGGCTTCTCTTATATTCTTAACGTCACCAGAAGGTACCAGCTGGTCATTCTATGGGAATGGGAGGGAGTGGGGAAAGCAGACCTTCTAAAAGGCTGGCAGTTTAGCAGAATGGTTATAAACAGATCTCTAGGGCCCCTGTCATGCTCTAGGATTTTGCAAGGTAGCAAATAGGAGTTGCATTTTGGACCAAGATCAAAGCTTTCCTCAACCAGAAAGCTCAATTAATTAATTAATTAATTAATTAATTTATTAAATTCAGTTTCTATACCATCCTCCCTTGTGGGACAGGGCTCAGGCCAGTGTACAATGAAACAAAATCCATACATAATTTCATAGCTAAAAGCAATAAATACATTAATTAAAAACAATAAGTACATTAGTTAAACTAATTAGAACAGGGGTGGGCAAATTGCGGCCCACGGCCTGCCACAGAGTTTTTTGTGGCCTGCCAAGACAGTCGGCCACGTGGTTTCAGTCAGGCCTCCATTGGGCCCGGAGCACAGAGAAGCAGCTCTCCGGGAGTGAAGTGTCCAGGGGGCGAGCACATTACCAAGCCCCATCCCCTGCTCCCAGCAGCCCTGTTGGGCAACAAGGAGGAAGAAGAAGGAAGGTAAGTTACCTTCCCTTCCCCATCCTCCTCTTCCCGGGGCTCAGCACTCCGGGGAAGCCCTGCCTGCCCCCACCCTCACCTTCCCTGGGCTGCACCAAAGCACAGTGCTCTGGGGAAGCCCTGCACACTCCCACCCTCACCTTCCCTGGGTTGCACGGAGGTGTGGCAGGCAGGCAGCTGCTTTCAGCAATCTCTCTCTGTGTCGCTGTCTCTCTCTCTCTCTCTCTCTGACTCTCTCTGTGTCCCTCTGCATGTGTGTGTGTCTCTGTGTCCCTCTCTCTCTCTGTCCCTATGTTCCCCTGTGTGCCTCTCTCTGTCCCTCTGAGTCTGTCTCTGTCTGTCTGTCTCTCTCTATCTCTCTCTGTGTGTGTCTTCCTTTCTCTCTCTCCCTATGTTCCCCATGTGTCTCTCTCTGTCTCTGTCTGTCTCTGTCTGTCCATCTGTGTGTGTTTCTTCCTCTCTCTGTGTCCCTATGTTCCCCTGTGTGTCTCTCATTGGGGCTTATTCCCCTCCTCCCCACCCCAAAGCTATAGATGATATGAAATTAGCACAATAAATAAATTGAATAAAACTACCTCTATTTTATTTAATTTATATTTATTGAGTTTTATGATACAATTTGGTCTAAGTTCCTGTTTCACCCTCCTGAATTCCATAGTATACCAGGGGGTTAATTTAGATTGGGAAAGTAAAGGATGTCAGGGAGCAATTTCATTGATGGCTTCAGATCAGCACATCCAATGAATTGTTGGGGGGCAACATAATCTGCAGAGCATTCTGGAACCCAATTGGGTCCATTAGTCTTCACGGGCAAGCATAAATCTGCTCACTGCCTAGACAGGAGGGGGCTGGGACACCCAACCAGGCCCTCAGGGCAAAGTGATCCAACCATGGCACTTCATCTTTAGTGATCAGATCCATATCAATCCCCATGCCAAAGATCAAATCCAGTGTGTGGCCTGCTTGATGTGTGGGACCTGATACAATCTGGGAGAGTCCTAGTGCTGCCATAGATGACACCAGGTCTGATGCCTGCAAGGAGGTAGCAGCATTGGCATGGATGTTGAAGTCCCCCAAAACTATTAGTCTTGGGAACTCCAAGGCCCAGCATGCTACCACCTCCAGCAGGCATGGAAGGCTGTCTTCTGGAGTGCTAGGCAGTTGGTACACACAGACAGCCAAACTCTCCTCAGTATCCCAAACTAGGTTTACACAGTCAATACTGGTAATCTTTGGGACAGGGAGCACCTGAAAGGAAAAATCCTCTCCGGTTGTCCTGACCAGCCCCAGCTGGGCTTCGCTTCAACCCTCCCCAAGCTCCCAGGACCAACCCCCTCCACCAGAGCCACACCCAAACCCCACCAACCCAAAGAGCATCTTCCAGTTTGTAAGTATTCCGGTTGGGTTTACAAAGATCGGCGACAGTTGTCAGGTTCACTGTATGTGGGGGATGTTGGGTTGAATTCAGCAGAGTTAGTTTGCTGGCTCCAAGCATTCAAGGGAGTCAGTGTAACTCCATAGTTGTTGCATACTATTCTCCGAGCTCTTAAGTTGTTATGGGCTATTTCAGCCTACAGGCTGTATCCAGTCAAGGTTGTTTTCACAATTTAACCCTCAAGTTGTGTCTTAACTTGTGGCAGTAATCAGCCACAAGTGACCTTAGGTCAATCACCTTGAGTTGAAGCTAAAATGGGATTATCCTGTGCAGATGACCCCAAGATCCTTGAAGGAAATATGAGAGATGCAAAGGAAATTCATTGTCAGACTCTTGAAAAAAGTTACTCCTAACAACAATCTCTTGGCAGTGATTTGTTTATTGAGAAGTAAAGATGTGTCAAGCTAAGACGGTCCCGTGTCAGAACTGACCCGGTTAGCACCAGTTCAGAAATTATATACGATTCAATCTCCCCCCAATGCCCCGTCCAATCAGTCCATTCAGTCAGCCCATCTAAATCTAATGTGCTTCACAAACCCTCCTTCTCCAACCTGCAATCTTATGGTTATTTTGTCTACAACAGGCCAGCCAGCAGAGACAGGCATTCCAGGTCATTTCACATACTTCCCATGTCAGAAGGCCTCTTGGGAAAGCAGTTACCAAGCCGCATAAGCGAAGCAGTTTGCACACACACACACATACACACATTAATACCAAGCACACACACCCCAATGCCCAATATAGGATTTTCCTAAAGAAAAGGGCTTACAAAGCATACAGGCTACACAAATCATGGAAAACAAGGACTCGAGTTTGACATTAATGCTAATATTGTGAGTAATAAAGGTATTATTTTAAAGCTTGCTTTAATGTAATTTCATTAATTGGGTTACTTCATTCTGCAAACCTTCTGGAGTTCCTCTAAAATAGGGCATAGGTCTTTGGGGTTGGTTTTTTTTTTTTTTTTTTAAAAAAAGAATGGATAAAATAAATAGAAGTGGTAACAATGAGAGTGTCTCTTGAGTAAGCCCTTGTATTACAAATTGATTATTGTCTGATCTTCCTCCTATATTAATAATCCCCTAATTATGTTAATAGGGAATCTTTGGGGTTCAATTAATGTACTTTCTTAGGTGTGTTTATTGTGGAAATTAGGCTGGCTAAGGCTTAAAGGAAATAATTTCAAAGAGTTCAGAAGAAAGGAGGGGGGGAATAGACTGTCTTGTGTTAAAGCCCTAGGATATTTCGAAGGAGAACAATTCATGGTGGGAAGCTTTGTCTGCGTGTTCTCCAAAGTTTTCTGCAGTTCAGTTGAATTCCAGCCGCTGTCTGCCAACTGGCATCAGGGAGTCTTCTAAAGGATTTTTTCCTCTGTGTAATTTTTCACATTCGAAGTGAGTTTCTTAAATAAAGGTTGTTATTATGAGGAGCTGAAGCACTCCAAGTAGGAATAATCGCACTGGGCAGCGGGCAGCAGAAAGGGAAGATGCTCTCTGGCTGAATTCAGCTGCCTTGGAAGCAGCAGAAAGAAAAGGTGTCTCTGAGCAACGGTTCACCTTGAGCAGGCTCTGTAACCTCATGTGCTGTATCTAGTTTTCCAGGGCCTGAATGTTAAGAGCTGTTTGGGGAGCTTCTACCTAAAGTGTGGGGCTTCTTACATAATGAAGCCCCATGCTACATGGGAAGCAATTCTAGAAGCTTATAAAAATATTGGGAGTCCTCTCTGGGGCAGGGCAAGCTGAACAGTTGTGGTTTAGAAGGAACAGGAAAAGCCCTAGTAGGCGCTAGGCTTGCCCTTAGGTTTCACCAAAGACATCATTTCCAGGTCAAGATTTGAGTCCAGTTAGCAACATGAAGACTAAGAAAATGTCCAGCTTTCAAGAGTCGAAGCTCCCTCTGTTAGATGTTGGTCTCATGAAAGGAGCTTTGACACTTGTGGGTTTATACCCTGGAAGTCTTCTTGGACTTTAAGGTGCGACTGGATTTGAATCTTGCTCTTCTATTGCAGACCAATATGGCTAGCCACATGAAAACAATAATCTAAGATGACTTTAGAGGTCCTTGCTGGTCCAAAATTCTTGCTGAATTTGGGGGGAAACTAAAAGTCCCAATTGCAAAATTTTGTGCAGAAGGAAGGGGAGAAGTCCATATCCATTCCTAGTATGTACATATGTCACTCTTGGTCTTTACTGTCAGCTATGCTGCCATGGTGAGTGGGGGAAGGCAGGGGGCAGCTGGGTGAATGCCTGTATTGAATGCCTGTATCTCTTGGAATTTTAGGTTTCATTTCTTGCTCTGTGTCTTATCTCCCTCTTCCTAGCTCTGCCCTTGGTGTCTAGTTGCTCTTGTTCCTTTGGGAACCTATATTCGTTATTTTAGGTGTGCTTGCTTGCTTTTTATGATTGACTCTTGTCCATTGAAGGGTTTTCTTTAAATTATCTATAACTACCCTGCTCCCGCCCTGTGAGCCATTCCTGACACAAATTGTGTGTACAGATGACCTGCCTTTACTGAGCTCAATAAACTTGATCCTGCTTAAGGAATGTTGTTGGGACTGATTGCTGTGGGATTCTGACATTTACCTTTTTCTGGGAAGCCTCTTTCTCTTACTAGCATAGCCTTTATCACCTCTAAATGCTCTCACAAGTGGCTGCCATAATGATGCACATTTCTGATTTTGCATTCATATCAGTCTGTGAGGATCCCATGCCTTCTGCAGCAGTTATTCAGCTCTCTGAAGTGGAAGAATAAACATATTCTGCCTTTAGGGTGCATCTTGGGGCAGAGAAAGTTGGCAAGGCAATGTACATGGACTACATCAATTGCCTTCTGCAATGCTGGTGGTTGGGGGGGCGTGGTGTTGAGCCCCTGAGGATGAACAAGGCCACAGGGTGAAAGAGGTGTGGAGGAGGGAATACAGCAGCTACACTCTCTCTTTTTGCCCAGCTATTGTGAAGAGGGGGGAAAGTCCATAGCCTCTCCTCCCAGCCCATGACTTTTAATCTAGCAACTTACCTGAGAAACAATCACTGCCCACTTTTGGGTCAGAACCCACAGTTTTGAGAACCACTATGTTGGGGGGCATGGAGGACACTACGGTTGAGTTCAGATACCATCTGACACTAACTATGGTTAGTTAGTTAACTAATTACAGTTGATATGAGTGACAGTGCTGGCCACGCCACTAACTACGGTTAGTTAAGGTCCATCAAACCAGGATCTGACGTTTGTTTACTAACTCCAGTTAAGTTTATCTATGGTTTTGTGTGATGGGTGAATGCATATGATTTGCCTTCATCCTGGCACACTTGTCTTGTTCTCTGGCCACACCCTTCCAGATAAGAGGAGGAATGAAATGAAACTAGTATTTGTTGAGGCATACCCATATAGGAATGATTGTCTATGAGCTGAAGTTGGGACTCCCCACCTAACCATGGTTTTGCATAATGTCTGAACCAAGCATATCTGTTTCTTCTAGGGGCTCTCCCTGTGATTTGACTGCTCTTCCAAATTAGATACTGTTGAAGTGATGAATAGGTACTATTTTGTCATGCCTAAAGACCTGACCCTGGGCAGAAGCATCTGGCCTCACGCCTTCATCTTTGGTCTATCATCTCTTTACTTATAGCTTTTACTTGCACTTGACCTGAGACACCATGCACTAAATGTGAGATGCTTATTCTTAATACACAAACACTGCTGACTTGGGGCTGGACCCGGTTTATTTCCAAAAGTTAACAAGACTGGCTTGCCTTGTGCCTTCAGGGGCTTGTGGTGTGTACTTGTCTACCTTTCCTTTAAAAAACAATGACATCCCTCCCCAGTCAAGCATCTATTTCTACAGCCCTCTTTTGCAGTTGATGCAAGGTCATTTTGTGCTGTACAAGTGTTTTACATCAGACTACTCTCTAGGTTGGCTGGATTTCCATTAACCCCATTCTCCAGAGGGTGGAGGACACTCACAGTTACAACTGAATCGTGCATGAAAGCTCAGGAGTGAAATCATGCATGAAAACTCTGACTTTTACTTACCCACAGGATCCAAGTAAAGTGGGTTATGGCAAATGCATTGGATCCATTGGCATCTGTAGGCAGAGTATTAAAATTTGGAGCTGGGCTTTATCCATACACGTTCAGTATTTGATGATAACCACAACAGTGTAGGTCTTCCTTCCCTGACTTCTGGGTTATCTAGCTGGCTACTGTGGGACACTGGACTAGATGGAACATTGGCTTGTCCAGTAGGGTCTTTTTATGTTCTTATGCTTATGTATGTGCACTCCAAAGCTTACACCAGGAATCTCATGGTCTGGGCTAAGACATACACAAGAGTGCATGACGTTGATTCCTACTCAATCAGATCCTTGGGTCTTTCAGGGTGAGTACTATCTACTCAGAGTAGCAATGGCTCTCCAAGGTTTCACGTTGAAGTCATTCCATCTCCTGTCACCTTATCTTTTTATCTGGAGATGTCACAGATTGAACCAGGGACAGTCTATATGCAAAGTAGATGCTCTGCCCTTTAGTCATGGCCTCTCCCCCTCATGTCGCTCACTGATAGAAGATAAGAGAGGTGTGGAACTCCAAATTCTGTGACTGAAATGCAATGTGAGCCCTCTGGATTGACCAGATAGTATAAACACTGAGAGAATGGCTTTCTTCTTTTGCCTGATCAGCAGAGTGGTGCTTTGGTGTAGTGGAGAGCCAGTTTGGTGTAGTGGTTAAGTGCACGGACTCTAATCTGGGAGAACCAGGTTTGATTCCCCACTCCTCCACTTGCACCTGGCTGGATGACCTTGGGCAAGCCATAGCTCTGTACCAGCTGTTCTCTCAAGGACAGCTTGGGAAAAAGCTCTCTCAGCCCTACCTACCTCACAGGGTGTCTGTTGTGGGGAGGGGAAGGGAAAGGAGTTTGTAAGCCGCTCTGAGACTCCAAATGAGTGAAGGGCGGGGTATAAATCTAATCTCTTCTTCTTCTTCTTCTTCTTCTTTTTCTTCTTCTTTACAGCCAGCATGGCGTAATGGTTAGAATTCTGGACTAGGATCCAGGGGATCTGAGTTTAAATCCCCACTCTGCCAGGAAAGCTTGATGGGTGACCTTGTGCCTGTCATACTCTCTAAGTCTGGCCTGCCTCACAGAGTCAGAGAAGGGGACAATACTGTAAACCAATTTGGGTTCCCCCTGGGAAGAAAAGTGAGGTATAAATGAAGTAAATAAACAAATACTTTTCCTTCCCGCTGCATTTTAGACTCTAGCTTTACCAGCCCCAGATCCAACCCACTTGCCCCTATTCTAGTATCTGACTTCACACCCAGGGTTGGAGAATATACCTTCCCAAATGAAGTTTGTGTATGGCTCTCCCTGCCCTCCCAGTATGAATAAGCCTTCTGTTTTATTGCAGTTCTTCTCTGTGAAGCCAGGTAATAGATATTCAGCTGACAGTCAAACAACTCTCTTATGTTTTCTTGACTCTTTTGACATCAGAGAGACATTCTATTTCTACATGCCTTTAAAGAGGGGAGTGAACAGGGAAGTTTAGCTACTGTTATTTCGCATGATATCATTTGACCTTTTCAATGTTTTTCATTGTATTCTTGCAAACTATTGATTGCAGACCTTGTGTAAACTCTGTACAAAAGCAGGATATAAATATGATAGATTTTTTAAAAAGAAAGGGCTGAGAAATCAGGGGACGTCTATGCAATTCTGAACTAGATCATAAAAACATAAGAGAAGCCAACGTTGGACCAGGCCAATGGCCCATCCAGTCCAACACTCTCTCACACAGTGGTCGAAAACACCAGGTGCCATCAGGAAGGTCCTCCAGTGGGGCCAGAAGCCCTCCCACTGTTGCCCCCCCCCCAAGCACCAAGTTCAATGCCTTTTCTTGCTCAGGACACTGGGCCAGCTCTGAAATTGAAAAGATTGGTACCTGTATAGGATGGTACAAACTGTGTGCACACAGAAAAATGTGTGTATGTGTATGGTGGGATTGACTTTTCCTCCTGCCTGTCTGGCAATGCTTCAGAAGCAGAAAACAAAAACAAAAAAAGTAGGAAAATCATTCCATGAAGTGGCCTTACACTGCATCAGACCATTGACCTATCAAGGTCAGTATTGTCACTCTGACTGGTGGCAGCTCTCCAGGGTCTTTCAAGTTTCGGTCTTTCTCATCACATGAATCTGCCTTATACCAAATCAGATCATTGGTCCAAACCAGCAGTGGCTCTGCAGGGTCTCAGGCAGAGGGCTTTCACATCACCAATTGCCTTGTCCTTTTAAGCAGAGATGCTGGGAACTGAACCTGGGACCTTCTATATGCAAAACAGAGGCTGTACCCTGAGCCACAAACCACCACCCCCAATGACAGCTTAACTATAACTAGTGGTCTTTCCATAACCATTTGATTTTGCCCTATAAAATCTCTATGGAGCTTCATGGATGGATGGATGGATAGATAGACAGACAGAGAGACATAGATCATAGACAGATGATGGATGGATGGATGGATGGATAGATAGATAGATAGATAGATAAATAGATAGACAGATAGACAGACAGACACACAGACAGACAGACACACAGACAGACAGATGATAGATAGACAGATGATAGACAGATGATGGATGGATGGATGGATGATAGATAGACAGATAGACAGACAAACAGACAGACATAGATAGATGATAGACAGATGATGGATGGATGGATGGATGGATGGATGGATGGATGGATGGATGGATGATAGATAGGTAGATAGATAGATAGATAGATAGATAGATAGATAGATAGATAGATAGATAGATAGACAGATCGATCTTGATTGCATTTGATTGCAATGAACTGCATCTAGATAGTTCCTGTGATGCCTCACTACTATTCATCTCCTTGGCCAGGCTCGCTTATTGCCTTTCGCTGTTGCCTGGCCTATCCTCATCTCTTTGTAGCATCAGATCCTCTAGTCTTGCTGTCACAGCAAAACTTCAACATGAGAGCACTTTTCAAGGCAGTCCAGAATAGCAGCCAATAGCCCCAGTGCTCTCCTGTTCCCAAGGTTTGTGCTTCCAGCAAATTTCCAACTTATGTGCATAGGCAAGGCAGTGGCCCTGACCTGGATGGCCCGGACTAGCCTGATCTCATCAGAAACGAAGCAGGTTCAGTCCTGGTTAGTACTTGGATGGGAGACCACCAAGGAACACCAGGGTTGCTATGCAGAAGCAGGCAATGGCAAGCCACCTCTGTCCAATCCTTGCCGTGAAAAGCCCATGAGGGGTCACCATCAATGCTCCCTCTAAGCTGTGGAGTCCTGTGAGCAAAAATTCTACTTTGTGAGCTGCTGGCATGAAAGTTGTGAGCAAGCGATTTGGCTACTGCATAAATCAGTTTGCTCTGGAGCCATCATTCCTGAGCTAAGACAAAAATGTGGAAGCCAGAGGCTAAAAAACTGTGAGCTAGCTCACTCTAACTCAGCTTAGAGGGAACACTGGTCACCATAAGTTGTTTGTGACCTGACAACCCTTTCTACCACCACAACAAGGCAGCGCCATGAAAGAGATTGAGGGCGAGGCCTGAAGCTGAACATGTGGCCTTAGTTAATCTCTCTCAGCCTAACCTATCTGAAGGGTTTGTTACAAAGATAAAGTGAATAAAGTATATCAAGGTGCCAGCAGGTGAAAGGTTTGTATATGTGTGTGTGTGTGGGGGGGGAGAACAGGAATTGGAAGTGACACTGGGCAGAAATGATGGAGGGAAGTGACACAGAGAGTAGAATATGTGATGTCACTTGATGTTTGCTGGACATGCTTCCTTCCGTACAACCACTCAGAAGACACTTTGGTCCCCACTTTGATTCATCACTATCGCTGGGATCACTGGACACTAGAGAATTATCTCAGTTGGGGATGCATTCTCGAACAGCTGGATATGGGGTAAATTGGATATCTCAGTTGCTGGCCCAATTTTTCTTGCCCGTACGGGAAAATCTAGAAGATAAATAAATTTATGACAGTACCATCACCAATAAACTTTGGCTCTTACCCCTAGTTTCAGAACATTTTAGAAACAATACTTTTTAGAGGAAAGAAAGTGCAGATCAAAAAGGGTTAAAATGCGCCATGCGGCACAAAATACAAAATGCGCTAAACACTGTTCTCCAACTGTCACAGCAAAAGGGTAGAATTACAGTAAAGAAATAATTACGATGTAAAGAATTGTTAGAGAAAAAAAGAACATTAGGAACTAAGATGAAGCAAAATTATATTTAAGAGAGAGAGAGAAGGAAGGATTGTAGTTCAGTATTAAATTTTGCCAAGAAAAAGACTAAGCCCTGCATTTGACTATGCCTCAGTCCCACTTGCTTTCATTTGCATTGTTTACTGATGGTGATCTTTAGCACAAGCAGGAGGGAAACACAAATTAAAAACATGTATTTTGTAGGCACCAAACGTGGGTTTGAAGGTCTGCTGGGTCTTATGAATGGAAACGATCAAGGGATAATTATTCTGCTAGAAAGAAATGGGAACTCTACCTTTGATTTGAATAGCTTGGCAGTTGATGTATAGCCTTGGTCAACAACTAATATTTAACAGGACATATTTTGAAATGAGCAGTTACTAAAAGCTTGACAAAACTCACAGCACTGGCTCTGCCCAAAGGTGTGACACTGCCAAGGATAGGTCCCTTTGGCCGTCAGCTGCCTATGCCCTGTTCATTGTGTCAGAAAATCTGTTTCTAGAATCCATGAATTCATTAGGTTGAGATAATGCACCCTGACCTATTTGAATGGTCTACTGCATGTAGCACTCCTGTCCCCCAAAACTCTTTGTGCCCTGCTCCAATTACAAGTTTATAAATTTATAAGTGGGAAGGAAATGCTGGTATAGAGATGCTAATGTCTACTACATGCTGATGACTCTATTTATTTTATCAATTCAATTTGTATCTCGCTTTCTCCCACTATCGTGGGGCTTAGAACAGGTCACAACATACAATAACAAAATTAGAATGCAATTAAAACAATCAATTTTAAACACTTTCAACCATTTCCAGATTATCAGCGGGCACATAATAACACTATAACACTGACCCAAAAGAAGAAAAGGGGAAGAAAAGATAGATAGAACTTCTCCTGACCTCACCCATAAGCTTGGCGGTACATTTCCATTTGACATCCATTTTACAGGCCCTGTGGAACTGTACCAAGTCCTGCAGGGCCCCGATCTCATTTGGAAGCATATCCCCCCAAGCTGGAGCTATAGCCGAAAAGGTTCTGGCTCTAGCTGAAGCCAGGCAAACACTCCTTGGTCCTGGGATCATCAGTGTGTTGTTATTCAAAAAGCATAGTGCTCTTTGGAGGGTATGCCAGGAGAGGCGGTCCCAAAGATAGGTTGGTCCCAGACCGTGAAGGCTTTACAGGTTAAAACCAACACCTTGAACATGATCTGGTACTCTGTCTGGAGCCAGTGCAACTGGCAGAGCACCAGTTGGATATGGGCTCTGATAGGAATTCCTGTATGGACACACACCACTGCATTCTGGACCAGTTGAAGTTTCCAGGTCAACCTCAAGGATAGCACTACACAGGGCTCCGTTGTGGCCGGGGCGCGCCGGAGTGCCGCTCCGGGAGAGAAGGGGCTGGGGGCGGGCACATAATAAAGGACCCGCCCACCAGCTCGCTTTCCTGGCCCGCCCTGCTCCGGAAGCAAGCCTCCCACCTCCCCTCACTCTTCCCGGGCCGTGGCAAACGCCACCGGCTGGGGGAGAAGCCCTTCCCTCCCCCCCCACTCACCGTTCCCGGGGCTGCAGCTGGCCGCCGGCCCTGGGGAGAAGCCCCTGCCCCCTCCCTCCACTCCACTGATCCCGGGGTGCAGGAGGGGGGCGCAAGGGAGGGAGAAGCCAGGCCTGAGTGGCTTAACGCCACTCAGGCCCAAGCAAGGGGGGGAGGGATGGAAACGCCAGCCCCAGTGGGGGGAGAAGCGCCTCTTCCTTCCTTCCTTCCTTCCTTCCTTCCTTCCTTCCTTCCTTCCTTCCTTCTCTCTCTCCCCCACCTACCTACCTACCTTCCTGTTCCTTCCTTCCCCCCTTCCTCCCTCTCTCCCCCTTCCTTCCTTCCTTTCTTCTCTCTCTCTCCCCCCAACTACCTTACTGTTCCTTTCTTTCTTTCTTCCTCCCTCCTTCCTTCCTTTCTTTCTTCCGTCCCCCCTCCCTCCCTCTTCTTTCTTTCTTTCTTTCTTTCTTTCTTTCTTTCTTTCTTTCTTTCTTTCTTTCTTTCTTTCTTTCTTTCTTTCTTTCTTTCTTTCTTTCTTTCTCCCCCACCTACCTACCTTCCTTCCTTCCTGTTCCTTTCCTTCCTTCCTTCCTTTCCCCTCCCTCACTCCCTCCCTTCTTGCCTTCTGACACACTGCCCATGACGTCAGGGATGTGTGGCCTTTTGACACTTCCGGTGACGTCAGGGTGTGTGGCATATGCAAATAAGTTATGCTAATGAGCTCCTGCACCTCTTTTTTTACGAAAGGACCCCTGGCACTACATAACATGAGTTACAGTATACTAGTCTGGAGGTGACCATCACATGGATCACTGTGGCTAGGTCAGGGTAAGAAAGGAAGGGTGCCAGTTGCTGGACTTGGCGTAGGTAGAAAAATGGCAACCTAGCCACATTTGTGATCTGGACCTCCACTGAAAGGGAGGCATCTGGAATCACACCCTGACTCTTCACCATTGGTGCTGGTGTTAGAGGAGCATTTTCCAGAGTGAGGAGTTGGATACGTGATCCCAGAACTCCCTTCCCCACTGGCTTGAATCTTGGGGAAATTGTTAGTAGTCAGACTCTTCCTCTTCCTGAGGGGAAGTTTATAGACAGAAAACCCATAAACACCCGTATGTGTGTGTGTGTGTGTGTTCGATTCCTATCCCACCCTCCCCCACAAGCAGGCTCAGGGCAGGTTACAACCAGGGCTATTTTGGGTCAGGAACGCACAGGAACGGCGTTCCGTCTGGCTCCTGAGATGGCCACACCTAGCAGGAACTCATTAGCATAATAGGCCACACCCAACAGCAGAAACTCATTAGGATTGGCTACATTAGGGGTATGTGGCCTAGCATGCAAATTAATTCCTGCTACAAAAAGCCCTGGGTTTTGACAACAAACAAGGTAAACAGAATAAGAAGCAAAAGGTGGGTATGGCTGGATGACCACTCTTCTGGTAACATGGGGGTGTGGCCTAATATGCTAATAAGCTGTGCTGTCAGTGGTGTGGCCTAATATGCTAATGAGTTTCTGCTGTTGGGTGTAGCCTGTTATGCTAATGAGTTCCTTCTAGGCTTTTACTACAAAAAAAGCCCTGGTTACAACCTATTCAGAACAATTGAAAACAATTAAAATACCATGCCATATTTGGTTAAAATACAACCATATCGAATAATATAACTCCCAAGATAGCCAACAAATCCCAGAGCCTCAGAAGCACCTGCAACACGTGCTCAGATGGATCAGGAAGTTAGGCAGGTGGACATCCATTACACCAATAGCCCATTTGTATACAGATAAAGAGGAGTGGGGTGAAGCAGGGGAGGCCAGTGGAAAAGACACCCACCCTCTCAGCCAAAGGCCTGGTGGAATACCTCTGTTTTACAGGCCCTGTAGGACTTTAATAGGTCCTGCAGGGCCCTGGTCTCACCTGCGAGAGAATTCTACCAGGCTGAGGCTAAGCAGATGTCTTCGAGGCTGGAGACCACCAGAAGATGCTGTTCCAAGGAGCACAAGGGGAACATAAGGAAAGAGCCAGTCCTACAGATGTGATGGCCCCAGACCATATAGGACTTTGAAAGTTAATACCATAACCTTGAACCGGATCCAGCATTCAACTGGATACACACACACACACACACATCATAAGCTGCAATGCATTGTGTAGCCTAAAATGACACAAAATTGATGTCAGCCAGGACAAGTCTGGACACATAGTCAAGTGTGGGAAAGAGTGGCTGGCCAACTAATGACCTCCTCCCCACCCCAAAGAGATGCATAATTTAGGACAATGGGTCTCCCAAGATAGCTCTCCTCACCTTGGATTAACCTCATCCATGCCCAGTCTCCCTTCCCCACATCCATTTACCCTAATTATGCAACATTAAACACTATTCACAAAACCTGGTAGTTATCCCATCCTCACTGTTTCCTGGAAGGCCAGATACTGAAGCTGAAGCTCAAATACTTTGGCCACCAAATGAGAAGGGAGCACTCACTGGGGAGTGCTGATGCTGGGAAAGACTGAAAGTCAAAGAAGAAGGAGATGGCAAAGGATGAGATGGCTAGACAGTGTTATCGATGCAACAAACATGATGATGAGCAAACTCCAGAGGACAACGGAGGACAGGAGGGCCTGGCGTGATGTGATGCATGGGGTCGCAAAGAGTTGGACTTGACTGTGCGACTGAACAGCAACAACAAAAAACCCAGAGGATCATCAAGTACCATTAGCATCTATAGTCCACCTCAAGTAATCTCATCAAGTTTCTCTCAAATAATTGTCCAACTCCGAAAAACCCATCAAATTATTGTTTTGGGGGTGAATATGTTAGCTTGCCCCAAGGAGTGTTTAGCCCTACAAAGTATGGCATCCTGCTCCATAACAGTGTGTGTGTCCTTGGATCCTCCACACACACCCCACTTGTGTGTGGGTCTTCTCTGAAATGCTGGTCATTTTGCTGCTGCTTCCGTGAACCTCTGTTGTGTGGAGCACAAGCCACAATTCCATCCTATGCATACAATTTCACACATAATGAAATAAACATTTCTATTTTAGTTGTGATTTTATATTTTCATTGTTTCTCCAGTTACACCATGCTGGGGCTTTCCTAGCACACCCCCAAACACCCATCCTTTTTGTTTTGTTTTAGCATCCAGCCTGAATGAAGAAGAGTCCTACAAAACATTCTCACCAATGCTGGAGCTAGGTTGGGGGCAGGGGCAGTGTCCCCTCACAAATCTGCGACACCTTCCTCTCCTGGTTCCCCTGACCCCCCTCCCCTCCACTCCCTGCTGCCCAGACAGCCATGCACTTCTTTGCACAGCTGGCTTCACCCCCAGCCCCAGCACATGCAAAGACCTGGCCCACATGGCTGGCTGGCTGGTGGAGTGAGCGGCAAACTGGCTGGCCAGTGGGGAAGGAGCATGTACCTGACACTGGCATTCTTTCTTCTTCCACACACTTTTCTCCCTGTTCCCCCCTCCCTAAGCAGCTGCACCTCAGGGAGAGCACACAGTTCAGGGAAGAGCTGGAAGATCAAGATGAGCAGTGAGCTGGCCAGCCAGCGGGCAGCCGGGGGAAGGGGGCTAGGAGAGCACTCTCTTATTTTTATTTATTATTATTTTTGTGATATCAGAAGTGACGTCATGCCTCCCAGTGACACCACCACAATAAACTGTCCAGCTACAGGGCTGGTTCTGACTATAGCATTTTCTAGTGGGTCCTAACAGGAGGGAAGGTGGCATGGCATGGCATGGCCCGATCTCATCCGATCTTCAAAGCTAAACAGGATTAACACTCGGAAGGGGAACCACCAGGGAAGGCTTTGCAGAAGAAGGCAATGCTAACCACCTCTGTTTCTCACTTGCCTTGAAAGCCCCTTGCTGGAGTCACTTATAAGTCAGCTCTGACTTGATGGCACTTTACACACACACACACACAGAAAGAAAGAAAGAGAGAGAGAGAGAGAGAGAGTTGGTCCTAGGGTATTAATTATCCCATTTTCATTTTTGTTTTATTCTATGGGACCGGGGCAATGGGAAACATTTTATGAACAGATAAGTTCCCTTTAAAGTTTGTATCTGTCTGGCCCTTTTTCATTGCAAAATCATAAATTATCTCAAAAAGTCAATTTCTCTTGCAAATTTGTACTCAGAGGACAAAATCATAGGTGACTTAACCATTTCAGGTGCAGTTGTTGATGAGAGCTAGCCTGGTGAAATTTCTTTCAGTTTCTGCTGCCACCACCCGTAGCATGCAAAAGATCCAGAAGGCTATCTCCACGACACTGAAAATCCCATTTAATGAGTGGTGGTAGTTCATACCCTTTTCAAAAGACCTCGTTTACATGTACAACCATATTCTTTCTGTTCTACAGAAGGGGATGGACTGAGCCAGCATCCTGTTGCTTGTTCTGCTGCAATGTTATTTCTCACAGGCTCAAGTGGATCTGGACACTTAATACAAAACCACGTCATAGATACAGACAATAAATTTCCAGAAATATCCTTAAGCATTATCTACAATTTAGCATAATTTTTAAACCTCATGGTAATATAGTTTCAATGTGGTCCAGTCAGGTCTCTTGGACCTTCGTATGCTCCCCATCCCATGCTTGGGCCTTGGGCCCAACTAGCATGCCAGGTAGTGCTTATCAATGGGCAAGAGGGTTATGGGCAGGGCCATGGGGAGGTGCAATGTTGCGTGCAGTGCCACGACACTTCTGGTTTTGTTTTGTTTTTACCATAGAGTTTCCAGTGATTCCTAGAGCTACCTTTTGTCACTTCTGGTACAAAACCTCTGGTAAGAGCATTGATTGATTGATTGATTGATTGATTGATTATTGTGGTCAACGATCAGCAGAAATAGACACAATAAAACATGAAGATCAAAAATGCAGTACTACAGATCTATGTACTAAGAGTTCTTGTTACAGCATTAACATTTAAAAAGTGCAGCGTCCATTCTGTTTCTCCAGTGAGTATCAGAAATATCTTGCTTTAGTACAATACTTTGCAACTTTCACTGTAGTCTGATGTGATTTATCTGTAAGGAAAACAGAATACAATGCAGTGGGTTTTTTTATTATTTTTTTATTTCCCCCCTTTTCCGCTACCATTTTTACCAGTGGCAAGCAATGGGATCTAGGCATGGGGATGTGAGACTCTTGAACAAAGTTACTCTCATTGACACTCTCTTGGCAGTGATTTGTTTACTGAGCAGAAAAGATGATTCAAGCTAAGAGTTCTCTGTGGCAGAACTAACATCCTGACACCAAGGCCTAAAGTTATACAAGGTTCAAACAAGAACCCCCCGCCTCCGGGTTCAGCCCAATTGCATCCACCATTCAGCCCGCCTAGATTTCCTATGCTACAGCACCCATCTGTGAAACTACTGTTACATTATCTATGACTGTGGAGCAAGCAGAGACAGTGTCCAAGGTTGTAGCTCTTCATCCCAGGGAAGGGAGGCATCTTAGAAAATAGCTGCCCAGCCACTACAACAAAGTTGTCCTCACACTCACACACACCCCTTAGGAATTCCAGCTCAAGATCCCATAACACTGATTTCCATGGCAAATGAGACGAGACACCACATTTGACAGTGGATCCCCACCCCCACCAGTGTCTTGCAGCCCCATACACAACAGACAGAACTTCTGTTAAGATGCTCTACCCAGTGTCAATCTGAGGACAACTCCTAATCAAGAAACTGCAACCAATATCCATTTAATAGCCCAGGAACCATTTGTTTTCTCTGACTGGTGCATGCTATTTCTTCCATTTGTGCGCAAGTAAACTCAGCTGGAGAAGCTGCATGAAATAATAATTCTGCACTATTTCAGATAATAGCCAGATGTTGCTTCTGATCAACTTCAGCTATGAGTAAATAAATTAATATCTGTGCTATCTAATAAAATGTGGGTGAGAAGAAATGAAAATTGAGTGTGTTGATGGCAATGTGTTAAAAAATTAATTAGGGCTGTGCAGGTTGTAAATTAGGGATCTTTCTGAAGTGCTTTGCATAATAAGGCAGCCGTGCTTACAAAGATCTGTAATTTGAAGGGGAAAATATTGCTATTCCTGGAGCCCAAAAATATGGCCTCTGACCGAATCCTTGTAGCTGTGGTAGAATCTCAAGGAGATCATTTTATCTTTTTTATAAAGGCCTCTAGATCTTAAATGTGTTGAGAGAAAGTGGAAAATGGATAAGGCTACAGTCCTAAGAACTGTAAGAATATAATGGGACTAGGGTTGCCAAACTGAGTAGCAACCAATGGGAAAGTTGGGGCACCAGAGGCATGGGGCAGAAGAGTCATTGGTATGATAACATTGTTTCCGGTGATTCCTAGAGATACCTACCACTATTTCTGGGGTTTCACAGGAGTGACATCATCATGCTGTCAGTCTTTAAAGAATGAGAGGTCAGGGCAGGGGTCAGGGCTTGGCAACCTATGGCACTTGCTTTAGAGTTGACCTATTTAGGATTGCTCCTTAAGGATAATGACAAAAGGAATTAACCCAACTTGATTGGGTTTTTTTCAGAACATATGTCCTTGAGGAAGACCTGGGCCATGACGTGTTTCTGCCAGAGTGGAGTGCGGTGGTTCGACGAGGCCCAGGTAGACCCAGTTCAAGTCCCCACTTCTCACAGATTACCTTGAGCCAGTCATTCTCACACATAGTAACCTACAGCCAAGGAAGATAGTGAAGAAAAAATGCAGGAGGGGAGAACCATGTATACCCCCCAGAGCTCCTTGGATGAAGAATAAAATATACAAAATAAATAATTGATTAAAGAAATCCAAATAATGTTTTGACTAAAATAATGAAAAGGATCCAACCCAGAAATTCTGTGGGTGCAAGGAGGGCAGGTGATTTCATCAATTCCCCATGGCAGCCCAAAGTGCGCCCCCAAATGCTGCTCCAGGGGGACGGCAGCTCCTCAGGAATAGGTTGGAGAAAATCAAAGCTTTTGTGCAAGAAAGGAGAGTGGACTAAATTCATCCTCTCTGCTTGAACCTCTGGAAATTCTAGGCAGGATATGAGCAAATGTATTTTATGGATGTGCCGAACTCGTTGTGAGAAGAGTGGATTCTGCCTCCAGTTTTAATTCAGGTTGAGAAAAAAAAATGTGATAGCTATCATACATTTGAAAAATGCTGCTTTACTGCTCCGGTTTTTGTGCCCTAAAAAAAGAAATCATGCGGGCAGAAGTTTTTCCTGACATGTGAATGTGTTCAGAAAGGCGTCATCTGCTGACTGCTGTTGAAGGGACAGACACAGGGCCAAAGGCATCAATACATAAAATCAGAATTTGTTTATTAGCACATGGGTGGGTGGGGGGGTTATTGGGGGGCATTGATGTACCTACAAAGTGCTACTTAGACAGCTCAATTACAAATTATGAAGCAACTTTTAAGGTAGTTTCAAGGCCCGCTGCACTCTGTGTATAATCTTTGTAAAACAACTGTGGCCTTGAGAAAATAATGAGCAAATATGAGGGAGCTGAGGAGAAACTGTGGAACACTCATTTGGCATCTTAATGTGGTGGATAAAGGGTGTGTGTGTGAGCCTGTATGGGAAAAAAAAAAGGAATGGGGCTTGGGTTCAGTATTGTTAGCCTTGTCAAAAACAATGACCTTGAGAAGTCATATTTGTATAGCAAGTCACTCTTTATTGTTTCTCCTCAAGATGAGACAGCCGTCTGTCAAGTTTAGTACAACAGTTGGAAAGGAAAATGTTTGCCAGAGCTTATTGTTTGACATTTTGTTGACAGGAAGCCATTCTTGACTGGAGGGAATTCCATTGTTGCAGAGAAACAGAAGCACAAACTAGTTCACTGAGGTTCCAGTAAGAAGCCTCATACCCAGAGGTGGACCAGATTCAAGACATTTAATTCCCTTCCTTCATGTAGGCAATTCTTATTCGGGGGGGGGGGGGGGTTCCTAGTAATTGCCAAATTACTAGGCCTGTTGAAACTTCTTGTTTCCTTTAAAATTCCTCAGCCATTGTGACTGAGGGGAAACCTCTGAACGAGCCTCAGGATTTTACTTGAGGAAAGTCTAGTGTTAACCTAAAGATTTGTGGAACCTGAGGATCTGTAATAACCTATTTCACCACACTCTTATGATAAAACTTTGGTTAACTTCAACATTTCTCAGATGTCTCACCCATGCAGGAACTTACAGATTCATCTTGATTTTGTACTTTTGGCAAGATTTGAGCCAAGATATCCTCACTGAAAGTTCCTAACTCATGTTATAGCAGGTCAAACAGGTAGCATTGTCTATCTAAGTGCTGAACAGTTGAACAAAGCTATAGCTCAGTTTCTCTGTAGATTAGTTAAAAAAAAACTTACACAAAATAACATTTCCAGTCTTACAATTAAGCTTAGAATGAATTGCTTACTTCTAATAGTGTAATCCGATGGAGAACAGCTAGATTCAAATCCAATAGCACTTAGAGACCAACACGATTTCCAGCATATAAGCTTTCCAGGGTCAATGCTTCCTTTGTCTGAAACTATCCTATGCAGAATTACTCCAGTCTAAGGCCATCAAAATCAGTTATGTGGATTAAAATATCTCTGCATAGGACTGCACTGTTAGTTTCCTTACATTCCCCCCCCCCCCATCCCTGATTGCCTGCTTTTAACAGCAGTCTTGCATGCAGAAGGAGGGCCAGTGGAGAAAAGTTGACAGATAATCAAGATTTCAACTATAAGAGTACATCCCACCCCCCTAAATCTCACATTATTCATCCACATGTATGAAGTATCATCTTTGCCCCAATCTAATTGCTTCCTGTACAGACTCATGGGGTTTCTTTATATTTGGTCAACATCATGAGAAGAAAAGACTTGACCGAGAAGACAATAAGGCCAGAGAAGACAATAAGGCCATCTTTTAATGGGATATGCTATTTGTTTGAATTTGTGTTTATATGTTTTAATGATATTGTATATGTTATTGTATGCTGGTAGCCCCCCTGAGCCCCCCGAAAGGTGGGGAGGGCGGGATATAAACTGAAGAAATAAATAAATAAGGCTAGGAGAAGTTGAAGGCAGCAGGAAAAAAGGAAGGTCTAAAGGAGATGGATTGACTCAGTCAGTTCACAAGACATGAGCAAGGCTGTTAATGAGAGGATGCTTTGGATTTCATTAATTAATAGAAAATTAACATTTTCTCCAGCAGAATGGATCTCTGTAGTCTAGAGATCAGTTGTAATTCTAGAAAAATCCCAGGTCCCATCTGGAGGTTGCCAGCCCTAGGCCAGGGTTCCTCAATGTGGTGCCTGCCAGTACTTCCTTTGGTGCCCACCAAGCTTTTCAGAAAGTGAGTGGGGCCATTGTAAGGTAGGGCTTGTTACCAGCTGCCCTCATTTAGATAAGAGGTTTTCTTCTGGAGGATCAGAAGGACTGGTTCCTGTGAAGAAATGCATTTTTGGGGTAGAGATCTGACCTGAGAAAAACCTTTACCAAAAGGTTTTAAAAGTTTTTTCTCTCTAGGCAGAGAACAGGCAGGGAGGGGGAAGTTAGTTTACTGGCTTTCCAGACTCACTTCAGCTACCTCTTAAGAAATGCTAATTGGTCCAGTCTCTCTCCCCCAAGCAGGGAACAGAAGTTTGGAGGCATTAAAGACTAGAAGGACTTCAGGAAGAAACTTCTGGAGACTTCAGGAAGAGCCTCTTTGACTCAGCCTGACCTAACCAGCGGGTGGGGGAAAGAGAGATGATAACACTCCTGAGAGCAAGGTGGGAGGTCTTTTGGTGATGATTCCATTGCAACAGACAGAACTCTTAACTGAGGTCTGGAGGAGGTGGCCATTGCCATGTGTTGGCCTGGACTGCTGAAGGAAACTGCAAAGTAATGGCAACTCTGTAGAGATCTATAACATTCTAAGCTAAGGAGCCTGTCCTATATTTAACATCTAATAGGGCATGCATAGAGAGAGGGACAGATGAATTGCATTTCACCTATTTCTTTTGAATCCCTTGCTCAGTCTGGTGCTGTGCTAAGAGTATGTTTGTAAACATTTTCTTTTTAATAAATACTTCATTTTGATCCTGGTAGTGGTTCTCTGTACCACACAGACCTCCATTGTTTTGGACACACTATTTTAAAAGGACCACCAAGGGGAAGGCAGTCAGTTTGCAAGCAGCTATTTCTCCAGGGGCATACAAGGCAGTAAACTGTCCCTGTGGTGACCAGGCACTGGGCAGCAGGAGACACAGAGGTAAGGCCTCAGAACTTGGAAGGGAAGCTGGGAGTCCTGACCCTCCCAACAGGCCATTCCTACAGAGGTCAGGTGGTGGTGGACTGGTGGTGGGTTACCAGAGAGAGAGAAATGCCTCTTCAGATTTGAGAAAACCTTGGAGGGCAGGGTGGAATAGGGCCTGCAAGCTGGAGCAGGACTGTTCCATCACAGTTCCATTCCCCCTTTGGGATTTCTTCTTTTCCAGAAGGTGTGAGGGAGGAAGTATTCCATCTGACTCCACCTCCTGCAGAAGCCATTTTGTGTTTGGTTCTGCATCCAGTGGTGGCCATTTTGGGGGTGATGCAAACCACCCCTCTCAAAATTCCAAACATGACCCCAAGCTAAGAAAATGATGGAGGACCTGCTCTAAGCAGAACACTGTGTCTTAGACATCTATTTTGACTGACCAGACTACCTCCCAATTTTTGCAGGTTCAGTAAGGCAGAGAAACTGGGAGCTTGATTAAGCTCCTGATGGGTGCCATACATAATTGGCTGCATTCAGCTTGGAGGGTCACAAATCATGTCAGCGCCATGTAAGTTATATTCCTTTCCCCAAGCTAGATCTCTGGGAAGAAAGATGAATTCCTATTTAGGTCCCTGAGTGCTGAGGCATCTTTATGTCTTCATGCTAGATACCTGTGAGGGATCTTAAAGCAGGCAAACCCTTTTAGTTTTCTGATGATGTAGTGCCTCTCGATTCCCTTCGCTTTTAAAAAAAGCAGCACATAAATCTATCCTGGAGTCTATTTGTCATCTGAAATGGAGTTTATAAAAACAATCCTCTTGTCTAAATTTGCAGCATTTGGATGGTTATCAAGTGACTGTTGCTGGATTGGTGCAAGTGTCAAGAGTAGTGATAAGGAGGGGAAGTCATTCTTTGCTCTAAGCAGTGGCTTTCAAACTGTATTCCAAAGAACCACAAGTAGCTTATCAGGAATTCATCAGACAAGCTGGCCTGAAAGAGGACTTCCCCCACCCAAACACTGCCAATTTTCTGTGAGGTATAGATGCAGAGGAATTGTGGGTAAACTCTGGGGGATGGGAGGGCATACTTTGGTTCTGGGAACTAGTTTTTTTTTTTCCCCTCAAGAGCTTTGGGAGCAACCAGTCACAGAACCATGACTTGGTGTGTGGAGTCAGTCACAAAATGGTGGCTCGGTGGGTGGAGCCAGTCACAGAATGGTGGGTTTTACAAACACTACAATGTTTCAAAGCAGGACTGCAGTATTCAGGTGAGGGAAATCATTCCAACGGTGTTTTCTCAAAACACTGCCCCATTGCCCCTACCCCTATAATTAGCCCTGCAGTGGCAAAATATAGTTATGTATATGTGTTGTTGTTTTTCCTGGAAGAGGCAAAGTGAACAAATTGATAGCACACTCTGTAAAGAAATTGGTTCGCCAAATTTCTTGTTCTGATTCAAAGTTTGGTTCATGCTTGAATTGTGGCCTGCTTTTGGGTTAATAGAGTTCAGAAATTACATTAAATGTGTAGAATCTCTTACATGACAGTAACGCATGAAAGGTTCCCCCTAATCTCCAGAAAGCTTGTGGGGGAACATTTGAAATGACAACCATCACTTCTACCACCAATACTTGCACCGTGGGTTGCCAGCCCCCACAGAAGTGGGATATCCCTCTGCGCCAGACACCACCACCTGTCAGCGATCAGCTGGCTGGCGGGGGACATCAGGAGGAGGGAGGCCAAGGGCAAATACCAGAGCATCACTGCGATGTCACCATGTTATTGATGACGTAGCCTGGAAAGTCCCCTCCCCCACCCCCTACTGGTTGCCAGGAGGGCCCTGGAAAACCTATTTGCAACCCAAATGAGTAAAAGTCCAGTTGATTCTGCTGATTGTAGGAGGCAATCAGAATCATGAGAAGGCTGCATACAGAATACAGCTCCCTTCTCCCCTCCTTTGCTCGAAGTCACGTGAATGAGTCACAGTTGCTTGAAGTTCAAGAAATCCCAAGAGGCAGCCTGCTTGGTTTATTTTCAGCTCTGATGGCCCAGGTTGAAAATATACATTTATGCAATTTCGACACTATGGAAATGGATTTTTATTTTTATGATCTGAAGACAATTACCCTGACAAGAGAGGGGGGAAGTTTTTTTATCAAAGGAAGATGGCTCCTAAAATATCAACTCCTGCCTGTAGGAATGCCCTCCTTGTTTAGGTAGTGAGCTGATCTATGCTTGGCCATGGAGACTTATGTACCCAATATGGTACCAGAATGCTACGTGGGTTCTGATTCCCCTGGTGATTCCTTAGATGAGCTGATAGATGGCATAGCTGGCTTTCTGAAGTCACTGACAAAATCACCCCCCCGACACCCTCTTCACTCCTGTACCAAAATAGCCCCTTGGTATACTAAGGAGCTTGTGATTCATCAAATACATGGAAAGAATGATGTTCAATTCTTAAAAATATGGTCAAAATTCTATAAATATGGAATTCTAAAAATTCTAAAAATATGGTCAAAATTCTATAAATGGAATGAAAGTAATGTATGACTCCAAAATTGTAAATACCGTAAAATGTTGTATACTTTATTTTGTTGGAAAATTGCTAAAAATATTTTTTTTAAAAAAGGACTTCCCATAGTTTTTTTTGTGATCCACACAATCAAAGGCTTTAGCATAGTCAATGAAGCAGAAGTTGATGTTTTTCTGGTACTCCCTTGAGTCGGACTCGACTGTGCGACTGAACAACAACAAAATATTGAGGAGCTAAGAAGGATGAAAAGGGAACTTAGATGGCTACAGCAAATTTGGCAGTGGAGTCATGGCGCTCCTTGCTGCTGGTGTTTGTTCTGTTGATATGCCGGTAAAGGTTCTGATTGATTGATTGATTGATTGATTGTAACACGTTCTACATAGGGCTGCCCTTGAGGATGATATGGAAAATGTGACTGGTTCAAAATGTGGCTGTGAGAGTCCTCACAGGAACTCCATTTAGGGAGCACATTCAACCAGTTCTCTATCAGCTGCATTGGCTCCAGATTGCAGACTGGATCAAATTCAAGGTTCTAGTATTGACTTTTCAGCCCTAGCCCCAGCCTGGTGGAACACTCTTCCAGGAGAGATTAAGGCCCTGTGGGATTTAGTGCAATTCTGCAGGGTCTGCAAAACTGAGTTGTTCCACTGGGCCTATGGTTAAGGTCAGTAGGGGATCTCATGACCTAATGGACTGGCTTCCCCCTTCCCCCTCCCCATCCTTTGTTTCCCCACCATTCCCCTTCTTTAGTGGTTGAATATTTCTCCTTCATACTGGGTTTATGCCATCTTGATTTTATATAACTGATTATATTGTATTGTATGTATTTTAATGTATTGTATTGGTGATTGAATTATTTGATATTTGGAAATTTTAATTGTATATTTATAAACTCATGATACCTACTCTGAGCCAATCTTCAGGAGAGCAGGCTATAAATTAAACAAGAACAACAACAAGAACAACATTCATCATTGGCTTCCTCCTCTGTACAAAGAAGTTATCGCCAAGTTCCTCAGGGAAATAGCATAATGGCTGCTTTGCCTTGACAGTAAATGTCAGTGTAGTTTATCCCTTGTGTCAAGACAAAATATTGGCATCAGATAGGACTGAAGTGTTGCTATCCAAAAGGGGAGTGGCTGGAGAACCCATCTTTCACCATGAATGCAGATATTTGGATCAAGGTATTCAAGGGGAAGAAGCCTGAACAGGCCAGCTTAGCCCAAGCTCATCACAGATTTTGGAAGCTAAGAAGAGTCAGCCAAGGTTGGAATAAGGGTAGGAGAACACCAAGGAAGACCGGGACAGAGGAAGGCAATGGCAAACCACTTCTGCTCATCTCTTGCCTAGAACACCCTGTGGATGAGGCCACAAATTGGTTTGGACTTGATGGCTCCTCCTCCTCCTTCTTCAGGGGCATGGACTAAACTCACATGCCTTCCTGTCCATAAAGGTGTCATGGGAGGATGAGAAATTGTACAGTATTTACTCGAGAGGAAGACAACATTTCTCAGCTTTTTTGGCCTTCTAAAAGGGGGTCGGAAGGAGAGGTGATTCACTGCATGTGTGGGTAGAGCTATAAAGAAAGCACACCAACTCATCCACCTAGGGTTGCCTGGTCCCCCTGGCCACCTGTGGGGGATGGCGGGGTAGGATGCCCTGATCCCGATTGGGAAACTCCTGTAGATTGGGGAAAGGAGCTTGGGGAGAACCTCAGTGGGGTATAATGCCATAGAGTTTACCCTCTAGAACATCCATTTTCTCCAGGGGAACTGATCTTTGTAGTCAGGAGATGAGCTCTAATTTCAGAGGATCCTGAGGCTGGCATCCCTACCACTGGTCCAGATGAGTAGCAATGAAAGCACTGCTGTATCTGGCAAGTACTGCCTTTTGAGCAATTTTGTGTTTCCAGGGGATAGAGGAAGAATCAAGTGGACTTGCTGACTAATAAGAATGGTAAGAAGCAGTAGGAATTATCAGGGTAGATTTGCTCCTCTACCGCCCCAAGCTTCTGACTTAGAATAGTACTCCACACCAGGTTTTGGTTCTTCCTCTGTGCTTCAGACCAGAGTTGGAAAAGTGTAACTTTCTAACTTACAAAAAGCATTGTGAACTGGGAGCAGGGCAGTTTAACAGTGCATTCCTAAGAAGAGTTATACCCTTCTAAGCCCATTGATTTTGATGGTTTTGGTGGTGGTAGAAAGTGTTCTCAGGTCACAGCCAAAATATGGTGACCCCATAGGGTTTTCAAGGTGTTGGGGGATTTAGGGATGCTGGACCCTTTTTCATGCACTACCATTCTCACTGTTTTCACTTGGGGAATCTTAAGTCAGAAAATACTTCTGTAGCATTTCAGTATTCAACACAGAATATTTCAACACAATCCCAAAGCATAAATAGTGCACTTGAAGTTCTATAAAGGATATCCTTAGTTGCTCTGTCAAGACCCAAAACAGAGGGTGGTTGGCCAGAACAACCAGGAACAAAACTAAACTCAGACATTAAGTACTCTTTTCCAACCATAGGAGCTAATGTAACTGTCAAGTCTGTGATGAGTGTTTGATATACATCTTTGACAAGCATGACAGTCAGCCCTTTCTGTCTCTGGGGTCAGGAAGGTCAAAGAAAGCTGGGTTAAGCTAGGTTCACTCAGAGAGTCAAGGTTGACTAAGAGTCCCAGGAAGCTAGCTTCAGATGCTCTTATCTATTTAGAATTTAATAGTGACTCCTGACTTCTGCAATGTATAAATATTCCTCGAAGGCAAAAGTCATGTGAGGCAAAAGTGATGTACAGAGTTATCAGTACCACAAGGCCCCGGCACCAGCCGAGTCCTGAAGCCTCCTGGAAAACAGAACCTAAGATTTAACTATAGAGGCTAATTAATATAGACATTAAAATAACATAGGTGTACCCAGGGGTCATTTCGTAGAAAAAGAGGTGCAGGAGCTCATTACCATAACTCATTTGCATAACTCATTTGCATATGCCACACCTCCTAGCATACCGGAAGTGTGTCAGAAGGCAACACCCACCCCTCAGGCTCCACTCCACAGGTGAGTGAAACTGACCTGCTCTTCCTCCATTCCCTTCCCCATCCAATACTTGGTGCAATAAAAATAAGCGTAAAGAACACACCCTCATTCTCTTCTTGCTCCCTTGAAACCACCAGGTTTCAAGTAGACTTGAGATACCCAGGACATGTGCACCACCCATCCCTTTCCCTTCCCCTCCCCACAACAAGACACCCTGTGAGGTAGGTGGGGCTGAGAGAGGTCTTTTGAGAACTGCTCATGAGAGAACAGCTCTGAGAGAACTTGTGACTGGCCCAGGGTCACACCAGCAGCTGCATGTGGAGGAGTGGGGAATCAAACCCGGTTCTCCCAGATTAGAGTCCAACTCCTGACCACTTCACCAAACTGATGGGGTGGAAGCTGCTGAACGGTTGGTGAAATTTCTCCAGTACTTATGTGCCATGTGCCCAGATAAAAAATGGTATACTTAGGAAATGTATATGCCACCTTGAGCAAGTCTCTGGAAAAGCAGCACACAGTCATAAAAGGAACAATGATAAAATTATCAATATTAAAACAAAACATTAAAAACAATAAAGACCCTAGCAGGGCTTTCCCCAGGGCACTCTGCTTCTGCACTGTTCGGGGAAGCCGAGGAGGGGGCGGGGCTTGGTTATGTGCCCACCCCCTGGGCTCCTCACTCCCGGAGCTGCGCTCCTGTGCACTCCCGCTCCATCAGACCCCTGGGTGTACCAGAGGACTGAGGCTCAATCCAGGCCCTAATTCTACGACACGAGGCAAGAGATTTTCAGAGGTGGTTTTGCCATTTGCCTGCCTCTGCATAGGAGCCATGGTGGTCTCCCATCCAACTATGAACCAGGGGCGGCCCTGCTTAGCTTCTGAGATCTGATGAGATCAGGGTAGCCTTGCCCATCCAGGTCAGGGTTTATAGATTTAGAAAGGTATAATTCTGTGTGGGATTGCAGTGCCAGTTATAAATTTGAACCTTTGCCTAGTAGTGAAACTTGGGGGAGGGTTTTTTTTAAAAAGGATAGTCTCTTGCCTTTCAAAATTTGAAACAGGGTGGTCTAATACTACTTATATATAGGTACAGAAGAAAGAGGTGCACTGTGGTCTATATTATTTATTGTACACTGATTATTATTTAATATAAAAACCCCTTCATTTATATTGCTACCTTTTCAGGAGGGGCTGATTTAAATCCAGTGTTATATATGTATAGCCTTTACTTTTATTGGGGCAGGGTCATCTGACATTTAGAGTTCTCTTCCTTTTGAATAAATGTAATATGTCCTTTGATGCATCGGGAGCCAATCCAGTATTGCTCTAATAGTCCATGGTAAAGCTTGTCATTTTCAGGGGTCCAAAGCTGTAACAGTAGCTATAAAGAGAACCTGTTTTAGTTTTGAAAGGGTGGTTTTTTGAGAAAGAAGTAAAGAAGTCTTTCTTGGAATAATGACTCACCCACCTGAAGGCATTCTGGGAAATGCCTTCTATGACAATGTGGGAAAATTCATAATGTTGATTACCCACTAATGGCTTCTGTTGGGAGGCCTTTATGGAGAAAAGAGTTTATTTTTATACTTCCTGCTACCAAATTGCAAAATATCAACAAGAATCTAATTGAGCTTGAGGCCCACACCAAATGGCCTCCGCACCACCAGCTCTGATAGGACCTGTTTTTAACTTGTAATGGATGCAAATCAGTTAAGGGCAAAATGGAAATTGCTGCTCTACTGCTTGTTTGTGGTTAGAGTGGCCAGCCTCCAACTGGTAGCTGGAGGTCTCCTGGAATTACAACCAGGAAACACAGATCAATTCACCTGGAGAAAATGGCCACAATATTCAATGGCAGCTCTGGTGCAGGGAACAGCAACATGCTATTGCTGGGTTCAGCAGCTTTTACACGGAGACTTCAGTGCCCTCAATAAATTACTGCATAGGGAACTGTCCAGGGCTTGTCAATATGAATAACACAGCATCCATCTTCCAAGAAGAAAAGCACCCTGCATGGCATACTGCACATCACAGAGTTTAAGATTTCCTACTTTCCACTTTCAAAAATGGAGCAAATGTTAAACACAGTTCTGCATTATTTGAGGGACTACTGTGCAAAAGGAACTGGGGTGCATTTTAGGAGCGCAGTGGCAAAGGTTGTCCAGAAGAGTCACAATCGAGAGTGAAGCTGAAGAACGGCAGGTGTGGGACTGAATTTCTCTCTGTATCTGCAGTGTCAGAGAAGGTAGGAAAAAAGCAGAAAGAACGGCAAAGAGAGGAAACGCTGTTATGAATTCCATCTGAAGGACTTGAGTTCAGCTTGAAAACCAAGAGATCTTTGCACTGGCCTTTACATTCCTCCGACTGCAGCGTTCCTATTGTTATGTGGCATCCGCCCCATCTGTGAGTTGAAATACAAGATAGATCTACAGGCTCCATGAGAATAGAGATGGTCACATTTTATTCAGCTTCCAAAATAACTTCCAGATAGACTTTAACTCTAACTGAGGACTTATTACTCTACCCCAAGAGATCATGGATCTTCTCAAAGCTCCAGAAACCTTCTTTTACCTCTCTCTGATAAGGACTTCAGCAAAAGTTTGGCAGATCAAACTCAGCTGGGCTCTGAGAAGGAGCAAGATAGAGAGCTGCTTGAGGGGTGAGTGTTTTTATTTGCCTTTCCTTAACTGCTGAGGAGATTTAGCTGAAGTAACTATCTGGGAGGACAGTTTTTGAGATTGTGTGTGGGTATTTATAGATTTTTGGAGAATGGTGCCTGTTTGAGTAAATGTGGTTTCTGTGTGTCTCTTTTGCTTGGGGGTAACTGTAGCTTTTAGCAGGTTTGTCTGAGGCTGTCTGCTGGCCCCACCCTCTGCTGACTGAGCCTTCAGTTGTGCAAGACTTTTCCTTGCCAGTGGCATGAGCCTGTGGGCAGAACCTCAAGGGCTCTTGCCCTGTCCCTCTTAGCCTGGGGGGTTCTGGCCTGGGGGCCCTGTAGGAAGGTGAGTAGCTATTTACAAGTAGTCTTGAGAGGCAGTTTGGCAGTGGAGTTATCAGGGAAGTGCATGATAAACAGAACTAATTTTGAAATTGATTGCAGCAGCATGGCTGGTGAGGGAGCTGAGGCAGTGATGTGCAAAGTCTGTGGCATGTTTCTATCCTTACCTGGGGGTAACAGCAATTACACCTGCAGCAAGTGTAAGTTGGTAGCCTTACTGGAGGAGAAGATACAGTGACTTGAGGCACGCTTGTCCACATTCCAGTTTATAAGGGAAGGTGAAGATTTCATGGACAGAATGCATGAAGTGCTCTTGAGAGGGCAACAGGAGGAGGAAAAAGTATCTTAGTGAATGAGGAGCACCCAACACAGAAGGAGGGCTCATGGAAGAACATAACTCTGAGAAGCAGGAAAATCAGGAGACATTCTGAGCCTCTGTTGCTAAGCAATCAGTTCCAGCATCTCTCCATAGATATTGATTCAGGACCACTGGAACAAGGGCTATGTCCCCAGCCTCCAGAAAACTTGAAGAAAAATTCTCAGCCCCTGTGGATTAGAGGACTTGAGCTTCTGCTCCCCAATACAGGAGAAGGTGTGTGCTGACCGGATTTGACATCCTGAGAGGTATGCTGTCAATGGGTACACACATCCAAGACATGCCAGAAAGGGTAGAAAGATATATCAAGCCCACGGATTACTACCCTTTCTTGCTGATCCATGTGGGAACAAATGATACTGCCCAGCACTGCTCAGAATGTATTAAAAGAGACTATGAGGCTCTGGGTAAGAAGGTGAAGGTCCTGGGAGCGCAGATTATTTTTTTTCCATAAATTCTTCCTTTTGAAGGCTGTGGCTTAGGAAGGGAAAGAAGAATACTGCAAATCAATATCTGGGTATGCAGATGGTGTCATTAAGAAAGGTTTGAATTTTTGGACCATGACTCACACTTTTGAGATGAAGCTCTTCTACTGGGAGATGTTTTGCACCTCATGAGGGCAGGGAAAATGTGTTTGGTAAGTGCCTCACCAACCTAGTAAGGAGGGCATTAAACTAAATCATATGGGGGAGTGAGACAAAAATTCAAAGCCTAGTATGATGCCAGTAACATGAGATAAGAACACTACAGTTTTGTGGGGAGTGGCACATATGCTAGGTAACATTAACTCACAGGTAAATACAGAAACTAAAACCTCAGGGTGCATAAAACATGGATTTGGATGTTTCTATACTAATGCACAGAGTATGGGGAACAAGCAGGAGGAACTTGAAGTCCAGGAAGGGGACTATGACCTAATAGGCATTACTGAAGCTTGGTGGGATGACACTCACAACTGGAATATTAGGATTGAGGGGTATGGCTTATTTAAAAGGGACAGACAAAAAAGGAAGGGTGGAGGAGTTGCATTATATGTAAAGGAGATATAAACTTGTTAGGAAATGTGTGAATCTGAACATGGAAGCCCAGTTGAGAGTCTCTGGGTAAAATTAAAGGAGTAAGAAATAACAGTAATATTATGGTGGGGGTCTGCTATAGACTACAAAGCCAGGCAAAGGACTTGGATGAGACACTCCTATAATAGATTACAAAATAATTATCCTGATATCTGTTGGAAGTCCAACTCTGCTAAAAGTGAAAAGTCCCAAAAAAAAACAACCCAAAACAAAACCTGACATCTTGCTGAAAACTTCATTTTCCAAAAAGTGGAGAGGGAAACAAGGGGACCTGTTATCTTGGACTTGATTCTTACCAACAGGGGAGAACTGGTTGATGAGGTGAAAGTAGTGGGCACCCTGGGTAATAGTAACCACGTAATTTTGGAATTTACAGTCTTGGGGAAAAGAAAAGCTGTACATGGTCAGACATATAGCTTGGACTTTAGGAAAGCAAATTTGGACAAACTTAGTTATGCTAGGTAGAATCCCATGGTCAGAAATATTTAAGGAGAAGGAAGTTCAAGAGGGGAGTTTCTCAAAAGCAAAATATTGAAGGCACAATCACAAATGATTCCCATGAGGAGGAAAAAATCCTAAAGAAATGGTGGCTCCATAAACAACTTTCTAAAGACTTGAGAAATAAAAAAGACTCATTTAGTAAATGGAAGGAGGGCCTTATAACCAAGAATGAATATAAACAAATAGCCAGTGCTTGTAGAGAGTAAGTTAGGAAAGCCAAAACTCAGTATGAGCTTAGGCTAGTGAGAGATGCTAAAACAGCAACAACAAAAAGGTTATTTTCTTATGTTCAAAGAAAGAAAAAGTGCAAGGTCATGGTAGGCCCACTGTGGGGTCAGGAAAGTGAAATTGTAACAAGTGATGAAAAGAGGGCAGAACTCCTCAATTCCTACTTTTCCTCAATCTTCTCTTGTGAGGGAAATGGTGCTCAATATGGCAAAAACAGAACAGATGAGGAAGGAAGGGAGTTGCAGCCTAGGATTGGCACAGGGGTTGTATATAAACACCTAGTTTCTTTAAATTAAACTAAGTCCTCGTAACCAGTTGAACTGTACCCCAGAGTACAGAAAGAACTTGCAGATGTAGGCCGAGGACATACTGGTATTCTGCCGCGCCTCCACGGCACGGCAGAACAAGGTGGGGGGAATTGCCCCCGCCGTGCGGCGTTCACATGCCACCGCAAGGAAGCGCCTGCAGCATCCAGACTGCGGGTGGCTTCCGGCAGCGGTGTCTGAATGCTGCGCGGCTCCCCTGCCCAGCGCGTGTTCACACCCACTGGAAGTGGGTGGAACACGTGCCGCAGCAGCCAGGACACCACTTTGAAGTGGTACCCAGCTGCTGCAGGAGGAGCGTGGTGCCAGACGCTTTGCGTCCAGGCCACCTCCTCCAGGCAGATGCGGCAGTCTGAACAGCCACTCTGCCTCCGCTTTTAAAGCTGAGGCAGAGCGGGCCAGACTGCCAGTCTGTCCTCGGCCGTAATCTCTGGCCCTCTGGCTGTTATTTCTGTTATTTCTGAGAATTCTTGGAGAACAAGTGAGGTGCCAGAAGATTTCCCCATATTCAAGAAGGGGAAAAAGGAGGATCCAGGTCACTACCGACTTGTCAGCTTGACGTCTATATCTGGGAAAGTTTTAGAACAAATCACCACAGTCAGTCCTTGAGTACTTAGAAGGGATGGCTGTGATTACTAAGAGCTAGCATGGGTTTCTCAAAAACAAATCATGTAAGACTAACCTTATCTCTTTTTTCAAAAAAGTTCCTACCTTACTGGATTACGGGAATGCTGTAGACATAGATTATCTTGATTTCTGTAAAGCTTTTGATAAGGTTCCACACAATATCCTTGTTGAAAAGTTGGTAAAATGTGGTTTAGATCCCATTACCATTAGGTGGATCTGTAACTTGTTGAGAGATCACATCCAAAGAGTGCTTGTTAATGGTGCCTCATCTACTTGGAGAGGAGGGACAAGTGGAGGGCCTCAAGGATCTGTCCTGGAACCTGTTTTGTTCAACATCTTTATAAATGATTTGGATGAAGGAATAGAGAGAATGCTTATTAAATTTGCAGATGATACTAAATTTGGAGGGGTAGCAAATTTGGTAAAAGTCAAATCAGGTTACAGGATGATTTTGACAGGCTGGAGAATTGGTCTAAAACAAATAAAATGAATTTCAGTGGGGATAAATGTAAAGTTCTGCATTTAGGTAGGAAAAAATCAAATGCATAAATATAGTTTGGGGGAGATCTAGGGGTCTTAGTAGACCATACACTGAACATGAGTCAGCAGTGTGATGCGGTAGCTAAGAACACAAATGCCATTTTGGGCTGTATCAACCAAAGTTTAGTGTCCAGATCAAGTGAAGTGATGGTATCACTTTGTTCTGGTTAGAACTCACCTAGAGTATTGTGTTTAGTTTTGGGCACCACAATTTAAGAAGGATATATGCAAGCTGGCACATAACTAGAGAAGGGCAATGAAGATGGTGAGGGGTCTGGAGACCGTCCTATGAGGAAAAGCAGAAGGAGCTGGGTTTAGCCTGGAGAGGAGATGACTGAGAGCTGATATGATAAAACTATCTTCAAGTATCCGAAGGGCTGTCATACACAGGATGGCATGGAGTTGTTTTCTGTTGCCCCAGAAGGTTGGACCAACGGGCTGAAATTAAATCAGAAGAAGCCAGGCTTTTCAGATCTTGTATCTCAAAATCAACAAGTCTTTGCTTAATCAAAGCAAAAACCTGGTTCTCCGAAAGCAAAAGCATGTCATTAACGTTAAGTCCAATTTCTAAAATCTTCTCCTCAATATAGGTCAACCAATCAGATAGCATATGTATAATGAAAGTATTCAGAAAGCATATGTATAATGAGACTGTTAGAATCGCATCTAAAATAGAAGCTTAGCCAAAATTTATTAGTCCAACCTTTGTAACTAGCCATCTCTGTTTCAACTCCAAGCATATGGCCGCATTAAAAAAAAAAATCAGAAGAGTTTTCAGCTGAACATTAGGAAGAACTTCCTGACAGTTAGAACAGTTCTTCCGTGGAACAGGCTTCCTCGGGAGGTGGTGGGCTCTCCTTCTCTGGAGGTTTTCAAACAGAGGCTAGATGGCCATTTGACAGCTATGCTGATTCTGTGAACTTAGGCAGATCATGAAAGGGAGGGCAGGAAGGGTTCCATCAGTGCTTAGTCCTTGTGGCCGTTGCTTACACACCCACGGAAATGCTGATTGCCATTTCAGGTCAGGCAGCAATTTTTCTCTGGGCCAGTTTGGCCAGGGATCCTGGAGGTTTTTTGTCATCTTCTGGGCATGGAGCAGGGGCCACTGGGGGAGGTATTTGTGAATTCCCTGCATTGTGCAGAGGTTGGACTAGATGACCCTGGAGGTCTCTTCCAACTCTATGATTCTATCTCCACAAAGCTGACATGGTATGTCATAGCATCTGAAGAAGAGGCCTGTGGTCCACAAAAAACTTATGCTGGATAAGGTTTTGTAAGTCTTTAATGTGCCACTAGACTCCAGTTTATTGTTGCTACAGCAGTCCATATGAATACATGAAGCTGCCTTATCCTGAATCAGACCACTGGTTCATCAACATCAGTATTGTCTACTCAGACTAGCAGCAGTTCTCCAAGGTATTGGGTTAAGATCTTTCATATCACCTGATCCTTTTACCTGGAGATGCCCAGATGCATGCAAAGCACAGGCTCTTCCACTGAGCCACAGTACCTCATGTACACATGAAGTTGCCTGACACTGAATTAGACCATCAAGGCCAGTATTGTTTATTCTGACTGGCAGTAGCTCTCCAGAGTCTCAGGCTGAGTTCTTCATAATACCAACTGCCTGGTCTTTTCAATTGAGGGTGCTGGGGATTGAACCTGAGACCTTCTGCGTGCCGAACCTATGCTCTAACACTGAGCCACCACATCTCCTCTACTAACCCAGTAACACCCCTGGAATTATTCAAGCCATTGGTCCACCTAGACCTTTATTGTTTTTTTCTGGCAGTCCCCCACCCCCAACCAACTAGCTGGGGAATAGCAAACTACAAGCTTTCCCAGTGGTCTTCTGAAAACCACCAAGCTGGGAAGACACTACTGAGACCAAACAAAGAACAAAAATGTGCCCAGGGATGTCCAGTTGAGGCAAAGGCAATTGGAGATCAAGAGAATCAATTATATACAAAACAATGGTGGGTATGATTTTTAGGTGGTAATATAAGAGCCACATCGGTTTTCGTGTTTTACTCATGTCTGGGTACAAGCCAGCTACTAAATCAAATGAGAGACAACCACAACTTGCATATCTAATGAAGTTCAGTGACTAACACGGTAATTCTAAACAGAGCTTCTTGTCCAATAAAGTCAATGGACTAAGCTGTGAGTCATGAACTCACTGCGGTCTTCTCCCTTAACCATCCCCATCTGTAGTATGAGGATGATCATGCTGACCTAATTTACTGGATTGTTGTAAGGACTACATATGAAGTACTTTGAATAAGCTAGAGTGAAGTATAAGTAAAACAGGCTGGCCTTGTGGGTTTTGTAACAATATGACTGCTATGAAAGGGTTTACTACTGGTTATGGAAATTATCAGATTATTAGTAACAGTCAGACCCAAATGTCTGTATTCCTTTATATATCTACTGATACTTCATGTTAATGTGGTTCTGATAACACCAGCCAGCTGCACATGTAGATTCTCTGTGAGTGTAGTAGTAAGTTATCCAAGAAACAGCCCTGTTGTTGATACATGGCTGGGGAGGACCACAAAATAGGGTTGCCAGCTCCGGGTGGAGAAACACCTGGAGATTTTGAGGGTGGAGCCTGAGGAGGGTGGGGTTTGAGGAGAGAAGAGACTTCAATGGGATATAATGCCATAAAGTCCACCTTTCCCAGCTCCCCTCTTGGAACTCCAAACCTCCTGGTTTATGTAGATATGATGACTATCAGCTGCCTAGATGATCTTTCCAGACAACTGCCACATTCTGGGTATGAATAATAAAAGGTAATGTAACTCTGCTTTCTCTGCTGCTGCTTCTTTCTAATCCTTAATCCTTTCTGTCAGGTTTGCATGCTGCCCAAGTGTGTATGAGTGGTTCCATATATTTGCCTAAATGTAGACATTCTAGCATTCTATGCTATTTATGTATTTGAGTATCTTTTATATCCTCCTGAATAAAACAACTCCTATTTTAGTATTACAGGCCTCAGTGCCTTCTCCCAACTTGCCCAGGGTGTTGTAACCAGTTCCCTCTAAACTGAGTTAGTGTGAGCTAGCTCACAGTTCTTTAGCCTCCAGCTCAGGAAGGATAGCTCCAGAGCAAACTAATTTATGCAGTAGCCAAATGGCTTGCTCACAACTTTAATGCCAGTAGCACACAAAGTAGGGGTTTTTTTGCTCACAGGATTCCACAGCTTAGAGGGAGCAGTGGTTGTAACTGAATCTTGCAGCCCCTAGGCTAGGAGTGAGAGATGGTGGCAGAGAGAGTCATGTCTTACATCTGGCTTCCCCAAAGTGAATTTACACCCTGTTAAGCAGAGTTTTATTCAAACAAATGCATGTCTAGTACATGCAGGTCTTTCTGACCACGGTTAATAGTGTGCACAATGCAATAATACTTACATAGAAATAAGGAGACAGTATTGCCTATGCAGAGGTCCATCAGTGGCTATTAGCCACAAAGTATAGATAGGAACTCTCAGTCTGGGGCAAGTGATGATCTGTATTCTTGGTGCTTGTGGGGGGGGCAGTGGGAGGGCTTCTAGTGTCCTGGCCCCACTGCTGGACCTCCTGAGGGCACCTGGTGTTTTTGGCCACTGTGTGACAGAGTGTTGGACTGGATGGGCCACTGGCCTGATCCAACATTGGCTTCTCTTGTGTTCTTATGTTCATATCCCTTTTTTGGTAAAAGATATTCAACTTCATGAAAAAGTACTACAGAGAGTGACACTATTAATTAGTAGCTTCATTATTCCAATAGAGCTATATCTGGAGTTACCATGCAAGCTTTGGATGGGTTTGTTAGAATCACAATGGATTATTTAAAGATTTAGCAACCTAAGCAAATTAAATTCTGAGATCCATTCAGGGTACTATAAATAATACAGCTCGTTCAAACTACAGGCTACCGGGGCTCCAGTCAGTGTTTCACAGTGAGACAGAAGCTTTACAAGGCAGCACAAATTGGTTCAGAGCTAAAAATGGCTGGATATATTTGTGTGGGGTTTTTTTCCTGTGTGTGGTGGGAAATGCCATAAAGCTACAGCTGATTTTTGGTGACCCCATAGCATTTTCAAGGCCAGAGATGAACACAGGTGGTTTGCCATTGCCTGCCTTGTGTAACAACCCTCAACTTCAGATCACAAGATCTGTAATGTAAAGTTTGAGCTAGATCCCAAATGGCTATTACTGGATTTACCTTCTCATAAGGATATTGATACACTGTCCACCTAATGCACCAGTAGATACCCTGCCTGGCCTGTTGGATGCTGTATCCAGCTGGGTGCTGGAGCACCCCAAGCTATTAGTCTTGGGGGATTTCAAAGTCCATGTTGATGACCAAGGACCTAGTGTCATCTATGAAGGCTCTGGGACTCTCCCAGTTTATTTCGACTCCCAGCCATCAGGTAGGCCACATGCTGGATATGATTTGGGGGATAGGGATAACTGTGGATCTGGTGGATGTAGATGCAGTCCCATGGTCAGACCACTTCACCCTGAAGGTCTGGCTGGGTGCACCAAATCCTCCCTGTTTATGTGGAAAACGTATTTATGCTTGCCCACGGAGCCAAATGGACCCTGAGTGGCTTCAAGATGCTCTGAAGGATCCAATGCCCTCTGGTGGTTCATTAGATGTACTGGTGGAGGACTGGGTACTCCTGGTACAAGTCAGTTTGATGTAGTGGTTAGGAGCATGGACTCTAATCTGGGAGAACTGGGTTTGATTCCCCACTCCTCCACATGCAGCTGCTGGTTTGACCTTGGGCCAGTCATAGGTTTTTTCAGAGCTGTTTTCTCAAGGTCAATTCTCAAGAAACTCAACCCCATCTACCTCACAGGGTGTCTGTTGTGGGGATGGGAAGATTTAATGTGTCATCACTTTGAATTATCATTATGGCTGCTGGCTTTAAAAACTGAAAGTGACTCAGGCCTTTCTGGATATTGGAGAGGGACTGGTCACCCTCAGATCAATAGAACACCCTTATGGCTCCAAAATTCTAGCTTCTATCTCTGGCCAAAATTTAGAAGTGGAAAACAGCTTCCTATACAGGAAGAAGGGCTACACCAGAAATGGCAGTCTTAGAATCATGGAACCAGTATCTTCAGCTTCTCCCTGAAAAACATGTATCTTGAGAACCAAAGATGTTTATTTAGTGGCTTTTAAATGCTGCTGGCTCTTAAGATACATACAATTCTATCAAGAAGTTAACCTTGTTCTCACTGTGTGACAGAAATGGTATGTCCCATAACATCCCTATGTTCAAAAATGTATTTGGTGAAGCAGAACTGTGAAGAAGGAGACGTGTGACAGAACGGGGGAATGTGAAAAGCAGACAGGAGAGGAGATATGAGTTATAACTCTGCCCAACAACTCCAGATTTCCTTTTGTTCAGTGTTTTGTCTTATCTGCAGCATTTCTGTTGGAACAAAACCGGGTTTATAGAGAATTTACTGCTCTGCTTAGAAAACAATCATTGGTGTGACAGGAAATGCTGCTGAATTATTGTGGTGGGTCATCCACACAGCGAGGGAGTGTTTAGTGTGCAGCTGTAGACCGAAAGATGTCTCATCCTGACTCCAATGAACATTTATCTCCCAACTGTGTTTCTCTGCTCCCTGTTGTCTTTGGAGGTGCAGATGGTGAAGGAACAACCTACAAATAATGTCCATTAATACTCCAGAGCCAGGTAGCCCCTCAAAATCAATAATGTCATCTCCTTCCTTGGCTTCTGAAGATTTTCCAGCCCTGATCTGGCACTTCTCTTCTCCTACCGTCTGCCATGACTTTTTGAAATAGAAGATAGTCCATTTCCTTCACTACTGTCCCAAGGTTGTTATTACTGATTCATGTGCAGAATACGACCATGAATTTTCGGGGCAAGACTGACAACAGTAACTTAGTCTAAAAGTTGGCCACAATGGACTACCAAACCTAATGCTTCTGTCAGAATATTTCTGTCGTAAGGTATTGAGTTCAGTGTGAGGAAGATCACAGGGCATGCTACTAATTAAGTATTTGATGCCTGTAAGATAATTGACTGTTGAATGTTCTGAGGTTTTAATGGGCTTTTTCATGATTAGCTACCTCTGTATCCTTGCCCATGCAATCTTTTTTTTTTCACCCACCAATATTTCCTTTGTCCTCAGCTGTTTGCAAAAGAAATAATCTTTTCATTTCCTTCATGCAAAAAAAAAAAAAACTTTATTAAGTTTCATGCTACTTTTTTGATACCCAAACTCTTTTTCTTGCTCTCTTCCAAGGCTGCAGTACAAAAAAAGTAAAGTCCCTCAGCACAGTGTGTTGCAAAGGTAGATGCTGAACATTTTTTGAAGCAATGGTAAGTTTGAGGCCTGCAGATGTGTTTGAACATCTGCCTGCTTGAAACAATAGCAGCCAAACTTGCAAAAGCTTTTGAAATCCACTCCTGTTTCCCTCCCTATCCTTCAAGTTCTATCAGTCAGTCTCACTATATGGTCCCATGTATACCACCATTTCCTCAGGCAACACAACAGCCACAAGCCTAAGAACCGTTTCCAAGGAAAATAGGGAAGGCTTTGTATTGATTTTGATGGATATATTCAAGATTAAATCACACACACACAAACACACAAAAATGTTCCTGAAGAGCAATTGTTCAGAGAGCCAACTATTTTTACCACCTGTGACTTTACAAGCAGCGTGATCTGTAAAGGTGAGCCAGTAAAAATGCAGTTAAGTACACTGAAGAAACTCCTAAAAAAGCAGATTAGGATGTAGGATATCCCCCCCCCCCCCGGTTTTGCTCTTTGTTGTGGTTATTTTTAATACTTCCTAATTACTACAACCCTGACTCGGATGGTCCAGGCTAGTTCCATCTTGTCAGATCTCAGAAGCCTGCTTGCACCCCCCTCTCTCTGATTTGTTAGATGTGGAGATCAGCGTTCTGCAGTGGAGACTGCAAACAGTTGAAGACCATTGGTATTCCTTCCATGACTTCAGCACCCACAAAGAAGGGATTGTTAGAAAATTGACCCCTAAGGGGGTGAAAAGGGGTAAACTGTGTTCTCCCAAAGGGGCAAAACTTTGCTGTGCGCCTGGCAGGCTGCTGCCTACTCGTACCCACCCCCACCCCCCCGGATTGGTCAGCTGTGGAGCTCAGCATTCTGAGGTAAAAACAAGTTACAAGAGACTTCATACAGTTGAAGACAGTTGGTATTCCGGAAAGTTCTGTCTTCTGTGTAATAGCTTCAGTTATTCAAGACTCCTGAATAGGAGGTTCTCAAAAAAGTCGGTATGGCAATACAGTTTGTGAATGTTCATGTGGAGATGTTGTAGGACCATTCTAGGAGCCATTTTGGTACATAGCTCCCTCGTGAACCAGAAGAAGTGTCCAACACATTTCTGCCTCACACCTCTTACCTCTTACTGTGCCAAGAAGGCTCCTGGCAAACATTGTGCCAGATACACTGACACTAAACGTAGGAAGCAACTTAGGAATGCGGCAAAGAAATATGCATATAGTACTCCTGTGGTGCACCGAGTGGCAGTGACCAAGTACCAGAAAGATCACCCTGAGGTGCACAGAGTGGCACAGTCTCGATATGAGCAAAGCAATACCAGAACACGAGAAGAGAGGTGATCATTTCTGTGGAAGGTCAAGGCTCACTCAGGCATGGCATATGATCCTGATGCAGCTAAACTGGAAAGGTTGACACTTACTGCAGCTTGCATCTAGAGGAGACCTTTTCATTCCTAGTGGGGCTACCCAAGGAGATATCCCTGGGGAATATACATACCAGTTTGAAGATGATGCAAGTACTTTATTTTGACAACCTACAATTTGCTCAGTCTCAACAAGCACCTTGAAGTAGAATCTCAACAAGACAGTGACCATCTCCCAATCACTTTGGAGCTCAACATCTGCAACCTACCAGAATGTTTCTCTGAACAACTTGATGCCAATCTAGAATCTGGTCTGAGAAAGGGGAACACCAATGTCAAAAATACTTTACCTCAGACAAAGCATCTCAGCTCAGAAACACTGTGATTACAGCAAATGCCACAGATACAGCAACAACATCATATCAATGTCTTATTAATGGCTGAGGCAAACCCTCCTAAGAAAATTCATGGCCATAATACCCAGCCATTAAAGGAAAGCAAATTGAAGACCTGGTTTGATGCAGACCGCTACACAGTAAAAAACAACCTAGTGGCCAAATTCTGGAAGTACAGGCTAAATAATGAATCCAGAATTCCCCTAGAGCTCAAAACTCTTAAGCAGTGCTACAAGAACCTTTTAGTGGAGAAAAAAACGAAGATCACAAAGAGACTCCTAGACCTGGGTGATTCAAGCCTCTAAATCAAATAACCTGGCAACCTTCTGACACTTGATCAGGATTGAACTCCATGCAGTGCCCACAAGGATAAACTGCAATATTGCTCCTTGGCTTTGGGAATCTCACTTCCACAAGAAGAAGGAGGAGGAAGAGGATACTGGATTTATACTGCACCCTCCACTACCAGGAGTCTCAGAGTGGCTTACAATTTCCTTTCCCTTCTCCTCCCCACAACAGAAGCCCTGTGAGGTAGGTGGGGCTGAGAGAGCTCTTTCAAGAACTGCTCATGGTGAACAGCTCTGAAATAATCTGTAACTGACCCAAGGTCACACCAGCATGTGGAGGCATGGGGAATCAAACCCGGTTCTCCCCAATTAGAATCTGTGCTCCTAACCACTGCACCAAACTGGCTCTATACATCTGAAATAGACCTACACACTCTTCTGAAGATCCAACTACAAAACCCTCAACCATGGCCACCAGTAACAGCTGAAGAAATTAAAAAATGAATAAATTAATTGAAATATGACAAGGCTCCTGGAAATGATATGATAACTCCAGATACGATAAAAGGCAACATTGACTGGTGGGCTCAAATGCTCATGGCACTTTTTATCCACGTTGATCAGTTGGCCCGTATCCTCCCAGACTGGGGCTGTTCCAATATACAAGAAAGAAACCTGCCAAACACTGACCAATCCATCTCCTTAGGGCTGTCAGCAAATTGTACTTAAGATACTTATATTGGAAACTCATAGACTGGCTAGATTGAGAAAACATGGACAAGCAAGCAGGTTTTAGATCCAGCCATTCTATCATAGACCAGTGTCTGATTTTGCACCATCTAGTGGGGGAGTACAGCTCTAACTCAAAAGGAGCATTGTAGATTTCAAAGCAGCATTTGACAGCCTCTCCAGCAGCAGGCTCTGGGCAAAGCTTGAGAACTCCTCAGTAGACAAAAAACTTTATACTCAGCCACTCGCTGCATGAAGGAAATGGCCTAAAAGTAAGATGCAGTCTGCAAGGCCATCTCTCCAGTAAGATACCACTTAACAAAGGAGTCAAGCAGGGTTGTATCCTGGCTCCTCTACTTTTTAATTACTACATTTATTTATTTATTTATTTATTTATTTATTTATTTATTTATTTATTTATTTATACTTCACTTTTATACCCCACCCTCCATGCAAGCAGGCTCAGGGCGGCTTACAAGGGCACACAGTGCCAACCCAATACATCATAAAATGGTTAAAAACATCACAATGCTAAAACAGTTACAATACATACATTACATTTCAGAAAATTACAATAAGATGCTTCTAATTATAATGATCATCAGTTGGAATCTTCAGATGGCTTCCAGTTCTGGTTGAGGTCCAGTCTCCCATGACTGCCTGGTCTGGGCTGTGCTCCGATGTTCAGATGTTCAGGTGTTCAGGTATCCAAGGGCCTTCATCTCAGATGATACTCATAGTAGGATGGTACAACCGGTGGCGGCTCCTAACCAAAAGCCTGGCAGAAGAGGTTCATCTTGCAGGCCCTGCGGAACTGCATTAAATCCCGCAGGGCCCTGATCTCTTCTGGGAGCTCATTCCACCAGGCAGGAGTCACCACCGAGAAGGCCCTGGCCCTGGTTCTGGTGAGCCTGGCCTCCCTTGGACCTGGGACACAAAGTCGGTGGTGTGATCCCGACCATAGTTCTCACTGGGGTATATACGGGGAAAGGCGGTCCCTCAAGTATGTTGGACCCTGGCCATATAGGGCTTTAAAGGTAAGTACCAGCACCTTGAAGCGAACTCGCAGCCAGTGCAATGCCGCCAGCACAGGCCGGATGTGGTCCTGCCTTGTGAGACCCTCCAATAGCCTGGCTACAGCATTCTGCACTGGCTGCAGCGTTCTGCACTAGCTGCAGCTTCCAGGTTTGCAGCAAGGGCAGCCCCATCTAGAAAGCGTTACAGTAGTCCAACCTCGAGGTGACCGTCACATGGATCACTGTAGCTAGGTCATCGCGGCCAAGGAAGGGGACCAACTGCCAAGCCAGCCGAAGATGCTAAAAGGCTGACTTGGCAGTGGCCTGCTACATCAACTCCTTTGTGCAACGTCTAAGAAACCCAAGCTTTCATCTGCCAAAGCTTGCTGATAAAATGATACCTGCCCTGCTATACCCAGATGATACAGTCATCCTATCCCATTCACAGGTGGGCCTTAGGAGAGCACTCCATGCCTTCATTATCTACTGCAAAGGAGAGCAGCTGGTGATAAACTACCAAAAAACAGACGTCCTAATTTTTACCAAAAACAAAAAACCCCAAAACCATTGAATCCATAGATGGCAAATAGAGCGCCATAACATCAAACAAACATTGTTTGTGCAAGATCCGTGGTAGAGCCTTCCATGGACAATGGAGAGTTCAGGCATTGCATGCCGCAGAGATTGCCCACAGAGCATCCTATGCCATTCTAAGATTCTACTTTACAAAAGAAGCCTCCTTTATCCCTGCAGCAATAAAGTTTTTCCAAGGAAAGGTTGTCTCCAGTTCTTACACAGTTTCTACATCTGTTTTTGTTATGTATTGACCATGCGGTCGCCATGTGCTCCAGTAATGGCGACCGCCATGTGGCCAGAGCACATGGCCAAGAAACTACCTGAGCTTCAGCCAGGTAGAACAAAGGCCAGGTGGATTCAAACTGGCCACCAATCATGTACCTAGGTTTCTCCCAGGGAACCTATGAGATGTATAGACTGATAATAGCCTATCAGGCCAGTTGGGTGAGGTCGGGAGATTATCCCTGACCAGCATAAAAGGAGGGCTTCGAGCCCTGGGTTGTATGCTTCATCCAGACCAGCAATAAAGATCTAGCTGTTTCACTATTCCATGGACTCCTGACTCCAATACTTTTCTGTTTTTATATTAAAAAAGGCCCTTACTGGAAGCAGTACAATCCAAGTTCCTACAATCGATCCTTGGAGTCCTGCTATGTATCCCAAAAACCCTTCTTAGATTAGAGACTGGGTTGATTCCCTTGGAGACTCACATGTAGCTACTCACTTCTAACTATTGGCTAAAACTCACTTTCAGTCCAGTGGGCCTAGCACCCCTGATCTCTGCCAACAGCCACCATTCCACCTGGTAAAGGACAATTGAGGAGAAACTCCAAGACCATGGCCTCTCCCCTCAACTCCTACTGCATCTTGGGTACCAAAAAGCAAAATAAATCTTTAAACAGTGGCTCTGGGATCATGCCCTACAATCAGATAGGGCACACATACAGAAATATCCAATTATTCTGCAGCATACCAAATGCTTCCAACCAGCAGATTATCTTAGAGCCCTTGAGATCTCTTTGCATGCTTTAATGTTCTACCCTCAGCCCTCCTAGAAGGCATATACCATTGTGTCCCACTCCCTCAACAGCTCTGCCCTTGCCATGTAAGGGAAAGTAGTGTCTATCGACCATGTTCTGCTGCACTGCCCATTCTACAATGACATTTGATTTCAGTACATAGCCCCAATCCTATCCACTCTACCAGGAAGATCTGAACAACTTTACATCTCCCTCCTTCTTGCATATTCCTCCCAGGAGATAACAAATAAAGTAGCTAAATTTTGCCTTCTGGCTTGTGGGATACACAAGCAGCTGATTAAGTCTTAATAATAACCTCCATAACACAATCAGCTCTCAAGCTTATATTTTATATTTTCTATATTGTTGTTTTATTTTTATTTTTTATCCTTATTTTTATTATTACTGATTGCGTATCGAAATAGACTTTGAACTGAATTGAAGAGCTTTAAGAGGAACATCCAGCAAATTAATGAGGTCATTGGCTTCCAGAATCCCAGGTGCCAAACATGCTGACTAAATTGCTCCTAATAGCCAAACTTACACAGACGAATCAATTCTGCAATTTCACCAACATCCAACTAATTTATGGATCTGAGATGCTACTTATTTCTAAACCAAGATTCACAGGTTTGCCTTGCCCCATGTAACACCCCCCGGTAATCTAATTAGGCCTGTTAGGAAGCACACCGAAGCAGCTTGGACAAGGCAAGAGAGAAAACACAAACACAAATCCAGACAAACACAAGTCCAGGTAAAGTAATTATGGAGGCCTGATATATGCTATGCAAAATACAAATCAAAATGAAAACAACAGTGCAAAAATCGCCTGGGAGAGATAGTTCCAGAACAGCCAAGAGACAATATGGAATCCCCCCCCCCAAAAAAAAAATCCTTGTGGACCACCTTCACACCAACCAGACCTGACCCAAATGATACAGAAAAATAAAAATCATATGACTTGCAGTCAGCACAAATAAGCTAATGATCACTTCTCTCTCTGTCTGTGTGTAAGCTGTCATCAAGACGCAGCCAACTTATGTGGCCGTAGCGTTTTAAAGGCGAGAGACTAACAAAGGTGGTTGGGTTTGCAGTTGCCTTCCTCTGCATAGTGACTCTGGAAGTCCTTGTTGGTCCCCCATCCAAATACTTAGCAGGGCTCACTCTGCTTCATGTATATCTCATCTTCCCTTCCAAGTACTCAGGTTAGTGTGTCCATTCCTCCATTTTATCCTCATAACAACCCTGGGATGTAGGTAGGCTTGCCAAGCCTGGATTGGGAAATTCCTGGATATTTCAGGGTGGAGCCTCGAGAGGGTGGGGTTTGGGGAGGGGAGGGACCTCGGTCAAGATGTGATGCCATAGAATGGACCCTTCAAAGCAGACATTTTCTCCAGGGAAACTGACCTTTGTGGGCTGGAGATCCGGTGGAATTCTGGGAGAACTCCAGACCCTACCTGGAGGCTGTCAATCCTAGATGTAGGTCAGGTTGAGAGACTGAAACTGCCTGAACAAGGGCTACTGAATTTATAACTACACACCCATGGCACATTGCCCAGCTCCCCATGCCCCCAGGGTGACCAGGACCTCCAAAAATGTATCCTATTATCTCCCCCCCTCACACACAGCACTTTCATTACTGAAGCTGTATATTATGGGGCTGTGATAGGGTTGCTGATAACCCGGAGGGGGAAATAAAATCTCCGGCCCCTTGACCAGAGAGCTAATAAGTGGAGATGGACAGCTGAGTCTTTTCATGGCATGTACATTAATAACATCCATTAAGCCTCTGTTGAAAGGCCAAGACATTTTTTCTCTTGGTTGTCGGCAACCTCAGGCTGTGAGGAAGGCTGCTGGCTTACCAGGAAAAATGGCCTCGCCTGTTCCTGTGTCTTTAATTGTGGCTGACTGGCAGAAATCGGCAGGTGAAACTTTTTTGTGGCAAGAGAAATAATATTTTATTACAGATCCAGTGGCTGATAAAGGCATAGCTATAGGGTAGGATTCAAACTCAGACAACCTGGGTGTGAGAAGCAGAGGTGCTGTGGGGGCAATGCTTCTCCATTGGCACTTACTCCCAGGAGCCTCTTAGCCTGGGCATCTGGCCTGGGGGGCCTGTAGAAAGCTGAGTAGCTCTTACATTCTGCATTCGTTAAGTGTGATTTTGCTTCTACAAACCTTTCACAAGTAGTCTTGAGAGGCAGTTTGACTAAGAAGTTATCAAGGAAGTGCCAGTTAAACTGAACTCATTTTGAAATGGATTGCCGCAGCTTGGCTGGTGAGGGAGCTGAGGCAGTGATGTGCAAAGGCTTTGGCATGTTCGTATTCTTATCTGAGAGTAACTGCAATTACACTTGCAGCAAATGTAAGTTGCTAGCAGTACTGGAGGAGAAGATACAGGGACTTGAGGCATGCTTGTCCACACTCCAGTTTATAATGGAAGGTGAAGGTTTCATGGACAGAATGCACGAAGCACTCCTGAGAGGGCAACAGGAAAAGGAGGGAAAGGTATCTCAGCAAATGGAGGAGCACCCGAGGAGGGCACATGGAAGAATGTAACCCAAAGGATCAGGAAAATCAAGAGACATTCTGAGCCTCTGTTACTAAGCCATTGGTTCCTGGATCTCCCCACAGATAGTGATTCTGAACCATTGGAACAAGGGCTCCTCATCCAGCCTAAAGCCACAAAGCTTGAAGAAAATTTCCCAGACCCCTGTGAATGAGAGGACTCGAGCTTCTGCTCCCCAATATAGGAGAAGGCATGTGTTGGTCATTTGGGATTTCCTACTGAGAGAGGTAGAAACTAAAGTGTGCCGACTGGACTTGTTATCTTGAGAGGTATGCTGCCTACCGGGTGCACACATCCAGGATGTGACCGAAATGGTAGGGAGACTCATCAAGTGTACAGATTATTATCCCTTCTTGCTCATCCACGTGGGATCAAATGATACCAGTTGGCACAGCCCAGAATGTATTAAAAGAGACTATGTGGCTCTGGGTAAAAAGGTGAAGGAATTGGGAGGGCAGGTTTTGGGCACCACAATTTAAGAAGGATATAGACAAGCTGGAACATGTCCAGAGGAGGGCAATGAAGATGGTGAGCGGTCTGGAGACCAAGTCCTATGAGGAAAGGTTGCAGGAGCTGGGTATGTTTAGCTTGGAGAGGAGATGACTGAGAGGTGATATGATCACCAAGTACTTGAAGGGCTGTCATATACAGGATGGGGCGGAGTTGTTTTCTTTTGTCCCAGAAGGTCAGACCAGAACCAACAGGTTGAAATTAAATCAGAAGAGTTTTCGGCTAAACATTAGGAAGAACTTCTTGACAGTTAGAGTGGTTCCTCAGTGGAAGAGGCTTCCTCGGGAGGTGGTGGGCTCTCCTTCTTTGGAGGTTTTCAAACAGAGGCTAGATGGCCGTCTGACAGCAATGCTGATTCTGTGAACTTAGGCAGATCACGAGAGGGAGGACAGGAAGGGTTGCATCAGTGATTAGTTCCTGGGGCCCTTTCTTACATGCCCAGGGAAATGCTGATTGACACTTTGTGGTCAGGAAGCAGTTTTTCTCTAAGCCAGTTTGGCTGCGGATCCTGGAGGTTTTTTGTCATCCTCTGGGCATGGAACAGCAGTCACTGGTGTGTGTGTGGTGGGGAGGTATTTATGAATAAACCTGGAGGTCCCTTCCAACTCTATGATTCTATGAAAGCGTTCTTATGATTGTAGCCTACATCTCTGAATTTAGTCTTTCTAAACACTGAGCGTCTTTGTTACAAAGAATTAAATTGGTGTACGTGCCAGCTGAGCATAACTGAGGCAAAAAGGCTGTTACTTAAAACAAAGTGCCTTCTCTGACCTTTTTTTTTTTTAAAAAGTATTTTAAAATATACAGGGCTTTTTTTTGTAGAAAAAGCCCAGCAGGAACTCATTAGCAAAATAGGCCACACCCAACACCACAAACCTATTAGCATATTAGGCCACACCTCTGACAGCACAGCTCATTAGCATATAAGGTGGGGGGCTGGGAAAGCACAGGGCAGGCAATGGAAGCTTGCCTCTCCCCCCCCCCCAGCTTCTCCGCCCCACTTCAGCATCGCCTTTCTAGTCTACCCCCCCCCCCCTTGAACTAGACGGCCAGGGAAAGGCGCTGCTGAAGTGCCTGGGATCTGATGTGCCTGGGATCTATTGCGGAGAACCTCAGGGAAGTGTGGGGAGGCATGGTTAAATGCCTTTCTATCCCTCCCCCAGATTGGGGAGGGAAAGAAAGGCCTTTTCAAGGTGCCTGGGTTCCTTGCCTGCCCTTTTCCAGCTGCAACATGTCAGCTAGAGAAGGGAAGACAGAGAGAGGCTTTTCCTTGTCCATTTCATTCTCAGCTGACTGGCAGGGAGTGAAATTGACAAGGAAATCCCAGGGGCTCCCCAGTGGGAAAGAGGGCATTTTAACATGCCGCCTTTCCCTCTTGTGTGCAAGGTGGGGAGGGCAGCATGCCTGCCAGAGGTTTTGGTTGTAGGCGTGGCCAACTCAAAAGCCAGCTGGAACGCCGTCCCCATGCGTTCCTGCCCCAAAATAGCCCTGAATATATAACTGTAATACAGCTGTTAGATAAACATGTGAAATACACACAGTATTAAGAATTAGTAACTTTAACTATCTAAACTTGATAGAACAAAACAGCATATCCCTTTGTAACCAACTAGAACACATAGAAGTTTTTCATAAAGGTATCTAAGTGAAATCATTCACACATCTCATGACTTGTAGCTATTATATATAATGAACAATTTCATAAAACCAGTGTGGGATTGATAAACAAAGTATAGAGGCATACTGAAAGAAAAATACTAAAAAGGGAAGCCATTTAATTATAGCATCTGGTTGGGAAGAAGAATCATTACTATCTGTTAACACTTTATCCATAGGGTAGTATTTCCACACTCTGGCATACCATTGGCTTATCGTTAATAGATTTTTGTCTTTCCAGTAACATGCAATAATTGACTTGGCAGCCATCAGTAAAGTAGCTATTGTCTTTTCCCAATTCCAGAATTGTATGCCTTGCCAACAATCTAATAGAACTAATTCTCATTGATACAGAACATTATATCCTGTGATTTCTTTTATTTTGTGTAGAACTTGGACCCAGAAGTTTTTGACAAGTTTACCCTCCTAACCAACAATCTCTGTAGCTTCTGTAACCCCCACAAGCCTTACAACATAAAGGTAGGCATCCATTATTGATTCTATGCAACTTGCTTGGTTTCATCTACCACCTCATTAATATTTTATAACCCTGAAGTTGTGGATTTAGGGCTTTTGTGGTGAGTATGTTAGAGGACCAAATCTGGCCCCAGTGTTTGTTGGTTAACGTTAATATACAGTCCTGTTGCCAAACTTCTTAATAAAACTATATAACCCCCCCCCCCCCCAAAAAAAAAAATAGAACAAGGAAAAGAGAAAACATCTGTGGGACAACCCAATTAAGTATGAGAGCAAAGCTCTTCAGTCTAAATAAATGAAGCTCAAACTTTTTAGAATATGTACGTCCACGCAAAAAGTCCAAAAGGCTCCATCAAAAGAAGAGTGGACTCAATGATGAGAATATGGAGTGGAAATTGTAAATTGATTCAAACGAGTCATGTCGATGTTTATTCAAAGAAGTTGCTAGTTGATAAAGAGGTTTCTGGATTTCTTATCATCCTCTAAATGTTGCAGTATTCCCTACTTTAAACTGTAAAGCTCTGCGTCCTAGGACTAATGTTTTGAACTGAAGAAGACTGTGTAGAAAAGAGGATAATAAGTAGTCCGGGGCCACTCACAATCTTCCCACCTGGCTCGGGGCATGGGTCCAACTTCCACGACTGGTAACGCTATAACTGGGCAGGGCCAACCCTCCCATCTGGATCAGGACATGGGCCCTCCCTCACACAGCTGACCACATGTGTCTGCCTGGGCCCACCCTCCCACAGCCAGCAACGAGATAACCAGGCGGGGCCAACCCTTCCACCCTGCCTGGGGCCCAGGAGCCACCTGCAGTCATGAAAAATCACCCCTGGTGTTAGACTGGGTAGCAGTAAATGGGGAACTGGCCATCAAGGGAAATCACCTCTGGACACTAAGTTAACCCCCAAAATAGAAGCAGAAAGAGGGGAATGAAGAGTGTGTGTGGGGGAGGTACCCCAGTGACTCTGCACACAGTCCCTCAAGGCAAGATGGGTGCAGGGAGGCAGGCTGGAAAAACACAGATTGACCCGCCCAAATACCAACAGGTAACTGGGGGGGTGTAAATAGAAAGCAGCAATGTCACCCACCCAGGAGATGACAGAGGTAGCCCCAAAACAAAAGGCAGCCAGGTGTGTGCAGGGGGATGGGTTTAGTAGCATAGGACTAAATTTAAGCCCTCCCAAAATAATCCCCCCCAAACAACCCCTCCACTGAAACTCAGATGGGGGCGGGATGAGGAGAGAAAGGAGCCCACCAAGAAAGCAGGCAGCAGCAGACTCTATCCAAAAACGATTGATATAAGAAAGAGGAATTCAGTCTTAGTTTTCTGACCCTGGACTGAAATCAAAGAAACAGACAAATAATAGGGAGTGCAACACAGAGGACCACAGGGGAAAGCAGAGCCCCCTGGCCCCAAACAATCTCCCCCCCACACCTGAGGACAACAATCTTTTGTAATTGCCACTAAATAAACTCAATCCTCTCTGCCCAAAAATGCCACACCAACACAGGGGAGCCAAATAGGGACCCCAAGCATATGTAGTTTGCAAAAATTGAGATATGCGCTGTGCCTACATTACTGTGGAAATTGGGTTCCATTTTCAGTTATACAACTGAGGAAGATTGCTTTGAAATGTCTAGCATACCTGGGAAGGACGCTTTTGGCTGTCACAAGTTTGTTTGTGCTTTGGGACATCCTCTTCCTTTTTGGTGGACTTTGAGGTCTTTTGGACACTATTATATCCAAAGGTTATAGAGGAGTCTCCTGTTGGATATTTTCCACTATCATCAAATTGTATTTTGAATTTGCAAATACTATTTTTGAATTGTGACCACCTATTCTACTGTATTTTTTATATTTCAATAGACTGATATCTACTGTTACTTGTGAAAGTTGTGAATCTTTGGTCTACCCTTGTGGTTTATATTTTTGCATACACCAACAAAGGGAGCATGCATTTATCTGATGCTTATATAGATTTCCCTCTCCCATTGCGAGTAATGGGAAGGGAATTTCATTATTGGCCGGCAGGATTGCCTGTTAAGATTTGGAGGCTCCTTAATTGTGTTTCCCACGCTGGAAAATGTCACCACCCCACGGTCAGCTAATATTTTTGCACCAGACTTTCTTGGAGGTTTCCAGATTCTGAACTGCTCTGAGCCACACCCAAAAGCTAGGTGTTTTTACCAATGAACATGTGATCCCCAAAACACCACTCATGGTCCTCAAACCAGACAAAATTCAGAATAAACTTTGGCTCATCAAGTGGTTTGTGCCCATCCCCATCTCTCTCTCTCTCATATTATATACTAGAGCAGACCTTTGAATTTTGCCTGGAGATCTCCAGGTATTACAACAGATCTTTACACTACAGAAATCAATTTCCCTGGATAAAATGGCAACTTTTCAAGGTGGATTATATGGCATTGTGTTGCCTAGCAAGGCACTTTACATGCTCTTATGGACTCTTAATGTTCATAAGTTTGAACTTTGGACTGTGCTAAATCTATGCTTAAAGGACTGTATTGGGATGCCAGCTGCAAATTGCACACATGCCCTCTTACCTGCTGCAAGAGGTTCCATTCTATTCCTGACTGCCAAGAAGCACACTCCCGCCACTGTCCACACAAAGACAGAGACAAGGAGCTGAGGACCCCATTGCCCAAGGGTGTTCCTGTCGACTTACGCTAGGCAACTCCCCCCAACATACCTGTGGGATTCCACACATTCCAGAGAGATGCTGAATGAGATTGCTTGGCAACTAATCCTCAACCCATCAACTGGCTGAGCTAGGGCCATCATGAGACAATAGGATGGCTCGGTGACTCATCACAAGCTTGCCCAGGTGTCAATTCCTGTCTAGCTCCTAGAGTCTCAATATTGACCACCCCCCAGCATCCCCTCCTCTTTTTCCTTTAACCAGTGGTAGGGTTTGTAGGGACGGATTACCTGGTAGGTGTGTTAGGGGGATGTGGTCAGTGCTGCCCGCCCCCAGGTCACCTAATAAAAGAGGTCACCTACCATGTGGCCGGTCTCTTGAGCTTCCATGACCCCTATCTGCTTTTACCCCTCTCAAGTCCAGCTTGCTATCCCAATACCCTCCCTCCATCTTTGATCTCTGGGTCTGCAGCCAGAGGTAAGCGTGCTTCTGCCGGTTCAGAACACGTTCCCTATTTTCCTTTCAATCCCTCAATTCTTTCTTTGGAACAGACAACCCATCTCCAGGACAGGTAAAGTATTGCCCAACCATCGAACCTCCTGCTAACGTGAAAGTGCTATTTATCTATCTAAAGTTTCTTAGGAACTTTGTGTTAGTGTGTGTGAATCTGTATTGTGTGCCTGAGAATATTCTTCAGTAAAAACCATTTAAACGGACCTCCACCTCAGTGCCTATCTACTGGGAACTCCTGGAAGGGGCGGGAGTATAGTTGGCTGTAACCCGGTTATTTGCCAATTGCTGACCTTAAAATCACTAACCCAGAGCAATTCGGCTAACAATTGTACCCCCCTGAGGTCTCTCCCATCCCCAACTCCTGCCATCCCTAGGCTCCAACCTCGAACGCGAAGACCTAGCAACAGTGATCCATGCTATGGTCACCTCACGACTTGACCACTGTAACGCTCTCTACATGGGGCTGCCCTTGTCTCAGATCCGGAAGCTGCAGCTGGTGCAGAATGCTGTGGCCAGGCTGTTGATGGGTCACATCTGGCCTGTGCTGCAGTCACTGCACTGGCTGCCTATAGCATACCGGATCCGGTTCAAGGTGCTGGTGTTAACCTTTAAAGCTCTATATGGTCAGGGGCCTGCCTACTTGAGGGACCGCCTTTCCCCATATATGCCCCAGAGGACACTGAGGTCAGGCACACAACATCGTCTGACTCTCCCCGGTCCGATAGATGTTCGGTTGGCCTGTACTAGGGCCAGAGCTTTCTCGGTGGTGGCTTCTTACTGGTGGAATGAGCTCCCGGATGACATCAGGGCCTTGCGGGACTTATTACAGTTCTGCAGGGCCTGCAAGAAGGAGCTCTTTTGCCAGGCTTTCAACTAGGAGTCGCCCCTGGGGGGAATTTATAGGATAACATCGCCCTGGTCCCTGGCCATACTTGTGCTGCCTCTGTTCACTATGAGAACTCTGAAACCACCATCTAAAATGCTGTTATATTGTTGTTGTATTTTTGTGTAGTGCTGTGTTGTTTTTATGCTAGTTTTAACTGTCTATTTTATATTTTGTAAACCATTGATGGTATTTTATGGTTGTTAGCCGCCTTGAGCCGGTTCGCTGGCAAGGCGGGATATAAATATAATAAATAAATAAATAATTTAAAAAATCTCCAGGAATTTCCCACCCAGAAGCAGACAACCCTAAGACTTAGAGTGCAATCTAGAACAGTTACACCCAGGGTTGCTAATCTCCAGGTGCCATCTGGAGATCTCCCGCTATTACAGTTAATCTCCAGAAACCAAGATCACTTCCCCTGGACAAAATGGCTGCTTTGGAGGGTGGACTGTATGGCATTATACCATCCTGAGGTCTTTCCTCTCCCCATCCCCTGCCCTCCCTAGCTCCACCACCTGCCCAAATCTAAGACTTAAAATGCCATCCAGAACAGAGTTACAGCCTCAAACTGTGGGCATAGAAGATCTGTTTAGGATTGCACCAAAAGTTAACAAGCGTATCCTTGTCTTTTTCTCTTATCTATGATTAACAAGTGATCCTTGTCTCTTTCTATTATCCAATCAATTGCAGCTCCCTATTTGGTTACACTAAAGGTTCCGGAGGAGAGCATAAAGCTTTTGTTGTTTTCTCTTTGTTTTCCAGAACCTGTAATTCTAGCACAGGCAATCCTGGGAGCAATGCTATCGCTTAGATGTGCTGCATTAAGTTCACATTTGAAAGCCAGTGCTCAGTGGGGAACATTCTAGTTTTCCTGCTTTGCAGCTGAATTATGTTCTTGAAATGGAAATTATCATTGACTTGGATAAATAATAAATAAAGGCGCATTACGGCCTAAGCCCCTCATTATACGTTAACTGCCGGAAAGTAAACATCTTACTGCTCTCACTCGCCCGACATTCAGTCTCAGAGATTGAACTGCCAACAATGAATGGTCCTGGCTCTTGTAATTTTTTGTCTTATTAACAGTTCGGTATTAATTTTTTTTGTGGGGATGCTCCCTTCTGGAACAGTATTTTAAGATGGGGGAAGACACTGAGGTGGGAACCAAGTAGAATGGTCAGCTCTGAGTTGGGAAATTTCTGGTGATTTGGGGATGGGGCCTAGTGAGGGACATCAGTGGGGTATAAATGCTCTAAAGTATACCCTCCAAAACAGCCATTTTGTCCAGAGGAACTGATCTCTGTTGTCTAGAGATGACTAGCAATTCCAGGAGATATCCAAGCCCCACCTGGAGGGTAGCAACCCTGGGGGCAAAACCAACAGCAGGCTTCAAAGGTCTGCTTTTGATTGTATCCTAGAATGTGTTCCAAAAGAACAATGTATATAACCCACCACAACCAAATATATAGGTGTGTGTTAAGGTATAAACTTGATAAGTAAAATCTCAAATCTCATTGAGAGAGGCAGACTATAAATGGGGTAAATAAATAAGAAAAGAAATATATCTAATTTGGATTGTTATTGTTGTTCAGTCACACAATCGAGTCCGACTCTTTGCAACCCCATGGACCACATCACGCCAGGCCTTTCTGTCTTCCGTCGTGCTCCGGAGTTTGCTTAATTTCATGTTAGTTGCATCAGTAACATTGTCCAATCATCTCATCCTTTGCCGTCCCCTTCTTCTTATTCTCCTTATAAGAATATGCAAGTTACTCAATATTACAGAACTCTTCATCTTACAAAATCTATTAGGCTGGTGGGGAGGGAGGGAGGAAAATCTTCCTGGCAGCAAGCTAGCAGCAACTGAGTTCTATCTGGGATCAGCTGTCTTTCTCTTCTTGCAGGTACTTAATGCCTGGGTAGGGCCAGAGGTGGAAGCAGATGGGCTCCTCACTCATCAATCAAGATCAGTCAAAGAATGTGTGTTTTGTTGTTAAATTCTATTATTTGCTGGTAATTTGCATTTTGGTACCTGTCTGTGAGCTACTTTGTGTAGGGAAGTTCTGAGACTGGGATGCTAGCCAGGTCAAAGTCCATGCTTCTCCTCCCTCCCTGCTACACAATGAGCATTGTATAAACCCTTCGGCAAATAGTATACTCTCGAGACAGATGTCTCCCATTTATGTGGATTCCACCCTCCCTGCTACACAATGAGTGTTGTCCCATTAAAGCTGACAATCACTTCTGCAAACAGTGGCTCCTGAGACAGTTGTCTCATCCCCTATGTTGATTCCATGATTGACCTTATTGTCTACTGAACGCTGACGCAGCAACCTAAGGGCATGTAAGTCTGTGTATGTTTAAAAATAAACTGCTCACTGCCAGGGGCAGACTTGAGTTTTTCTCCTTCAAACTCACTTATCTCGTGTGCAAATCCTTCAACTTTGGGTCTGTCCAGGGAGAAAAGCAGCACAAAAATACAGTCAATACATTAATTTTCCTCACTGATCACCAATCATTATCTACTGAGAAATGTGTACATACCCACAGGGCTTTTTTTGTAGAAGAAGCCAAGCAGGAACTCATTAGCATAACAGGCCACACCCAACAGCAGAAACTCATTAGCATATTAGGCCACATTCCTGACAGCACAGCTCCCTCCCAAGATCAGCTTCCCCAGGTGCCCTGCGGCTTGTGGGGTGCATGGGGAATCTGAAGGAAGGAAGGCAGTTTCTAGATTGGCTTCCCCAGGCACCCTGCAGCTTGCAAGGTGCCTGGGGAACCCGGGGGGGGGGGGAGGCTGTAGGCGTGGCCAATTCAGAAGCCAGCCAAAACTCCTTTCCTGTGCGTTCCTGCCCAAAAATAGCCCTGCACAACCGTATGGTGCTGTAACTTAAGGGTTTCTTTGTTTTAGCAGAACTAAACATCCTCTGTTAGTTGCAATTTCTGCAGTACACATCTTTAAGCCCATGCACAGTTCTGGAATCCCTTTCCTATGCATGCCCCTTCTTAAGATATGCTCCCTTTTGCTCTGTACACATTGTATATTTTTGCCTTTGGAGTTCACCGCATCCTTTTGCTCTTCCAGTTTCGACAGCACCATGAAGCCTTCAGACAAATGTCTCTCTTTAGTAAATCATTAGGTTGATCCTTAAAGGCACAATGTTCCCCTAATCTCTTTAATTCAATGCCATGAGGGAAGTTTTGCAGTGAGCAAGAAGATCACCGAGGTGGAAGTTGTATGCAAATAACAAAGATTTATTTACTTATAGGTTGGTTTTAAAAAACAGATCAGCTGCACAAGTCTCAGGTAAACACAGGAGAAGCCCGGCTGAGGCACATAATTTTGAGCAAATTCTGCCTTCAGAATGTGGGTTGAATTCTTTTTAATCCCTGCAGGTACAAACACGCTTTCACTGACCAGCCACTAAGTTGGATCCTTTCACACACACAGGTCTCTACCCACAACATCCTGCCCTTTCCCAAGAGTCAGACTAAATCCTATGAGGTTTGTTCATCACCAGAGACAGGCCGAACAATCAGAAGTGTGCACACTCATGAAAGCTGATAGCCAAAACAATAATAAAAATAAAATTATAAAAAGAAAGCTGATAGCCAGAATAAAACTTTGGCCCAATCTGCATCTAGCATTTGCACCATTGTTTCCCCAAACCCACACTGGAACAGAAAAAGAGGCACCTCAAAACCACATTTAAATACCCCAGGCCAACGCGTACTGACTGCAGATTCACCCCGGGGGGGCCATCAAACAGCCATAAATCTATGCAGACAGCCACCGTAAAACTGAGAGATCAAACAAAGTGAAAGCAGTATGCAGTCTGGACACTGCCATAAAATCCGACAATCAATCCAAGTGAAAGTGGCACGCAGTGCAGGGGGGAATTTCTGTTCCAGTGTGGGTTTGGTAAGACAGCGGAGCAAATGCTAGATGCAAATTGGGCCTTCACTGGTCTTAAAGGTGCCACTGGACTCACCCTTTGTTCCAGGGGTCATTTCGTAGAAAAAGGGGTGCAGGAGCGCATTACCATAACTCATTTGCATAACTCATTTGCATATGCCACACCCCCTAATATACCGGAAGAGTGTCAGAAGGCAACACCCACCCCTCAGGCTCCGCTCCACAGCGGAATGAGTGAAACTGACCTGCTCTTCCTCCATTCCCTTCCCCATCCAATACTTTGTGCAATAAAAATAAGCGTAAAGAACGCACCCTCATTCTCTTCCTGCTCCCTTGAAACCACCAGGTTTCAAGTAGACTTGAGATACCCAGGACATGTGCACCACCCATCCCTTTCCCTTCCCCTCCCCACAACAAGACACCCTGTGAGGTAGGTGGGCTGAGAAAGGTCTTTTGAGAATCTGGTTCTCCCAGATTAGAGTCCAACACCTGACCACTACACCAAATTGATGGGGTGGAAGCTGCTGAAGGGTTGGTGAAATTTCTCCAGTACTTATGTGCCATGTGCCCAGATAAAAAATGGTATACTTAGAAAATTTATATGCCACCTTGAGCAAGTCTCTGGAAAAGCAGCACACAATCATAAAAGGAACAATGATAAAATTATCAGTATTAAAACAAAACATTAAAAACAATAAAGACCCTAGCAGGGCTTTCCCCGGGGCGCTGCGCCTCTGCACTGCTCAGGAAAGCCGAGGAGGGGGTGGGGCTTGGTCATGTGCCCGCCCCCTGGGCTCCTCACTCCCGGAGCTGCGCTCCTGTGTGCTCCCGCTCCAACGGACCCCTGCTTTGTTCTGTTGTTTCAGACCAACACAGCTACCCACCTGAATCAATTAGGCACTGTATTCTCTCTCAGAGGTAGAGTTGAACCACTCTGCCATGCTACCAGGCAGAGCAACCCTTCAAACTGTTTGTTCACTTACTGAGGCAGGCTCAAAACTATGGCTGCCCTCTCCTTGATGCAGGCCTGAAGTAAGACTGAAAAGTGATTGGATGCTGGAGCCGCACTCTCATAGGCTCAGGGATAAAACAGTTGAGTGGTGGAACAGCCTCCTGTCTGTCACAGCTGGTGACAGCATGCAAAAAAAAATGTTTGGGAGCATTTCTCTTTTTTAGAGCCTAGGTGGCTGCTCTGTAGAAGCCTGAGTGCCACCACTTGACTCTGTTTGTATTTCCTTCCATAAGCCAAGCAGTGCTGCTGTATGGTTTCTCAGGGAAAATCTCATTTACTTCAAAATACTGCTCTAGTATATACACAAACCAGCCTTCCGCAGGCCTCCGTGTTCCCAGGGTGCTTCCTTCATGCTTATCTTCAAGAGTTCTACAGTTCTCCATTATTAAGTACTCAAATCCCACAGCAGTCTGTGGGCATATCTGTATTGACACTTTTGGGAGGAATCGTTCTCCACAGAGTGAGGAGCAGGTGCAGTCAACACTTCAACCCATTTCCTGTCCCTGATTGGCGCTTGTCTTTCTAGTTTTCTTTGTGTGAGAGATAATATTACTTTATTTTAAAGTGTAGTGACTTTCCTGAGACAACCTGGGCAAACACAACACTGCCACTTTCCCCAGAAGACCTATGGAAAACAGAAGAGACTAGGTCATATCTCATTGATCCAGTGGTTTAGGGATGTGTTTCAGTGACAGAGCATCCACCATGTTAACAGCATCTGCCAATGAGAGGTAACAGAGAGTAGGGATCTCTGGGCAGATCTTAGCTGACACCAGGATTACGCCCGGAGAAAGCAGTGTGGAATACGACCACAAAGAAGGAACAAACCCAGGGGTCATTTTGCAGGAAAAGAGGTGCAGGAGCTCATTAGCATAACTCATTAGCATAACTTATTTGCATATGCCACACCACCTGACATCACTGGAAGTATGTCAGAAGGAAGGAAGGAAGGAAGGAAGGAAGGAAGGAAGGAAGGAAGGAAGGAAGGAAGGAAGGAAGGAAGGAAGGAAGAAAGAAAGAAAGAAAGAAAGAAAGAAAGAAAGAAAGAAAGAAAGAAAGAAAGAAAGAAAGAAAAGTAGGGAGGGAGGGAGGGAGAAAGAGAGAAAGAGGAAAGAGCTGGCAGAGAGGGGACCGCTACTAATCCAAGCCTCAGAAATACCACTGTTCTGGGAGGATAGCTTCAGTGGTGGCTGAAGCCTTCAGAAGGCTGGTCGGAGAAACAAGGACCTTTCCAGGGGACGGGGTCATTTTGCTGCAGCCATGACACAAGCAGGCATTCCCCTGCTGGGGGTGGGGAAGGCTGGCACCAGCTCCTGGAGCTGCGTTCCCCCAAGCTCCTGCTTGAAAGGACCCCTGAACAAACCTATTGCTAAGGAGACAAGAATATGTCCTATATTGAGGGATGGGCACGAACTGGGAAAAGGTCATTTGGTTCAGTTTGTGGTTCATGCTGTGCCCGATTCATGAACCACGAACCATCAGAAACTTTTCGAGGCTAAGCAAACTGGTTCGGTTCATGAGGCTTGTTAACAACCCGCCAGTATGCTAGAGATACTAAACTTGCCGGGAATCCCTGGCTCACTCTCTTCTACCTGTCCTCCAAGTTTGGTGAGGATTGTATATATGGGTTCAAGGTACAGCTCTCCAAAGAAAGTGTCCCCATTTTCTATTGTTTCTAATGGATGAAAGTCAAACCAGAGAATCTCTCAGTAGAAACTGAAGGTGGAGGGCATTTTTGCAAGCCCAGCAAAACCAGTGCAATGTGTTCAGCCCAGGAGAGATGCACTAAAAAGAATATACTCTGATTTTTCTTCAGATCGCCGCCCTAAATCTTTTGCCTTTTTTACTAAAAGGAATGACAGGATTGCCCACTGGAAACAATGGGAGAGGCTTGAAGGCCTATTAGAAGAAGAAGAAGAAGAAGAGATTAGATTTATACCCCGCCCTTCACTCACTTGGAGTCTCAGAGCGGCTTACAAACTCCTTTCCCTTCCCCTCCCCACAACAGACACCCTGTGAGGTAGGTGATAATGGGAGCCAGGAATGCCAACTGACTTGCTTGGGCTCCATTGAAATACATCACAGCAGAAAATAGTTGCAATGAAAATGGAGAGCAGATTTTCAATTAATGTCTCTAGGCCCAGGTAAACTGCTCTGAGACTGGAATAACAGGAAAGATAGTCCCTGGAAATAGAATTAGTGCTCTTGGATTGGAATGACAGTCCTCTAAGTGGAGTGATGGCCCCTGGGAATAGCAGAAGTGTTCTGGGGCTGGAATGACACCCCCCTCAACTGGCATGACAGCCACTGGGAGTAGCAGACATGTTCTGGGGCTGGAATAACAGCCACCAGAGTGGAATGATGGCTCCTGGGATTAGTGTTCAGCAACTGTAATCACAAACCATAGTGTGGATTGACTTCCCTTGCATTTTAATTAATGTTTCTGTGCAGTTATCCCCTCATCAGCTCCACCCACATACTAATCTTGCCTGCCAATAGCTCTGTTTCCTTGCAGAGTCATGATACTGGTGTCAGCCACCTCCTCTGTTGACAAGTATCAATCTTGCCTCTGTCCCCCTTCCAATTCTAGTGTTCAGTTCCACTTCCTTCCTGCCCTCCATATTCCCGTTACATGTCACACCCTGTCTGAGTTCCTCGTATACTTTTGCTTACTCAGTTGACCAGTGCCCCATAGCACCCCATCCATAGGCTCTCTGTGAAAAACCCTGTCCCATACTCTGGTCCCCTGTCTTTTTTGAGCCTGCATGTACCTTTGGGATTTTGACACAGCAGGTTGGCAATGACGCAAAATGGCGGCTGCAGGAGGTAGATCTGGCCAGAAAAGGATGACCACAGCATACCTTCAGCTGCACAGGGAAGATCCTTGAGATGTGGTGGCAGCTGCTGTTTAAAGGATTTTTTAAAAAAAATCTACACAGCTGATCAGAAGCGTTGCAGAGCAAAAGCCCCATCTGTCCCCACTCTCTTTCTAAAAATTCTTGGAGGGCACCAGGGAAAATGTTGGCTGGAACATGGCACCCACAGGCACCTCCCTGGGGACACAGGCTCTAGTTGATATGAAGATGAGGAAGAAGAGAAGAAGAGATTGGATTTATACCCCACCCTTCACTCAGCGTCTCAGAGCGGCTTACAAATTCCTTTCCCTCTCCCTCCTCACAACAGACACACTGTGAAGTAGGTGGGGCTGAAAGAGCTCTTTCAAGAACTGCCCTTTCAAGGACAGTTCTTGTCAGAACTATGGCTTGCCCAAGGTCATCCAACAGCTGCAAGTGGTGGAGTGGGGAATCAAACCCAATTCTCCTAGATTAGAGTTCACATACTTAACCACTACACCAAACTGGCTCTTTCATGTTCTTTCATATATGAAGAATACAATATCTGATCTCTCTATAGCCCATCAAGCTATTTGCCCATCTTGACAAGTGCTCTGACTGCCTCTCTCTCACTAGTATCTCAGGCACAGGTGAACAGTTCATTCTCTGCTTCCTGCCTTCGCTTTGACACCCCTGACCATCACCTCTCAACACTGTATCTGAAGAAGTGTGCATGCACGCGAAAGCTTATATCTTGAGTAAAACTTTGTTGGTCTTAAAGGTCCCACTAGATTCAAACTTTATTCTGCTCCTATCCACTGCTCACTGTGGCAATTGCAAGAAGGAATCATAAATAAAAATATCCATGCTTGCAGTCGCTGCCACCTCCTGTGATAGTGAATTCCATGTGTTACTCTTTGGGTGAAGAAGTACTTCCTTTTATCTGTTTTAACCTGGCTGCTCAGCAATTTCATTGAGTGCCCACGAGTTCTTGTATTGTGAGAAAGGGAGAAAAGTACTTCTTTCTCTACCTGCTCTACCCCATGCATAACCTTATAAACCTCGATCATGTCACCCCTCAGCCATCATTTCTCCAATCTAAAGAGCCCCAAGCACTTTAACCTTTCTTCATAAGGAAAGTGTTCCAGCCCTTTTATAATTCTTGTTTCTCCTTTCTGCACTTTTCCCAATGTTATAATATCCATTTTGAGGTGTGGTGACCAGAACTGTACACAGTATTCCAAATGAGGTCACACTATCGATTTATACAGGGCATTATGATACTGGCCGGTCTGTTTTCAGTTCCCTTCCTAATAATCCCAAGTATAGAGTTGGGATTATTTTTTATTGCAGTTGCACACTGTCTCGATATTTTCAGTGAGTTATCCACTACGACTCCAAGATCTCTCTCTTGGTCAGTCTCTGCCAGTTCGGACCCCATCAATGTGTATTTATAGTTAGGATTTTTGGCTCCAATGTGCATCACCTTGCACTTGGCCACATTGGACCCCATTTACCACGTTGACACCCATTCGCCCATCCTCGACAGATCCCTTTGGAGTGCCTCACAATCCCCCCTGCTTTTCACCACCCTGAACAACTTCATGGCATCCACAAATTTAGCCGCTTCACTGCTTACTCTCAACTCCAAAACATCAATGAACAAGTTAAAAAGTATTGGACTGAGTACTGATCCCTTCGGTACCCCACTGCTTACCACCCTCCACTAAGGAAATTGCCCATTTATATTCACTCTCTGTTTCCTTTTAATTAGCCAGTTTTTGATCCACAAAAGAACTTGTCCTTTTATCCCGTGACTATTGAGCTTACTTAGGAGGTTCTTGAGGTTCTTCTGAAGAGAATCAGTGTTGTGAAATTTTGTTTTCTCCAACAAATGATTTTTGATCAGGAAAAATGAAGAGGTCTTCTTGCCTCTCACAAACAAGTTAACTGAAGAGAAGAAAACATATTATCTCCCTCATAAATCCCCACAGATGAGAAAGCCTAGACAACTGTGGTGGTTCACAGAGGGGCAAAGCAAAGTCTATTTTAACAATGGTCCAGTCTGTATTGGTATTTCACACCATTGTGCCAATGATCCCACATCGCCGCACAAATTTCTGTCTGCATCTCATGCCACATCCACTCTCCTATTGTTTCATCTCAGATTCAGCTGTCTGCATCATTTTATTGCTCTTTAGTTGTGACTCTGAGGTCACTACGGTGTCTCATCCGCTTATCTGGATTTGGTTTTAAGGTGCTACAATTGCTCCTCCCCACCCTTGAACCACTGTGAGCAAAAAGCAGACAACTGGAGCTGAATTCTTTTCTCTTTTCTTCCCCCTCTTTTCTAAGGAGATACACGAATTGTCACAAAGGAAACAAGTTGGCTGAAAATCTAGTCATCTGCATTTAAAAGCAGCCAGGGAACATTTTTCTGCAATCGTATGGGGGTGGGTGAGTTTGGAAGCATGCCTACCCCTGAACCATTGGTTATTTCCTGAGGCTGCTCCCCCCCTTGTGTGCTCTCCATCAACAACTTGTGCCCTGACAGAGGAGAGCTTTATATTGAGCCAAATGGGAAGCCAGCACCACAGCAACACAGAACAGCTTTACATAGCAAATGCAGACTGGGCCAATGGCTGCATATGTAAAAAAGAGAATTGCCTTATCCATGTAAATCTGGGTCATGTTGCAAGAGCTCAACAACGTGCATCAACTGTTTCTGTTTACATCTATTTCAGTACCAACCAAATAAGCCTTCTAAAAGGCCTTGCATAGCCTGGTCCAGAGCATGAGTGTCAATCAGCAGGATTCTGCAGTCCCTGAGGGCAGTTGTTGTTTGTTTGAGGCTGTAGCCACAAATGTCATGGTGGAAAACATGGATTGCTGGCTGATCAAATTAGAAGATCGTATCTCACCCTGTTGATTAGAAATTCTGAAGTTTCTTGTGATGCTGAAGGAGAGAATTAAAAAAAGGATCTGCTTCAGCCCATCCTTAAAGCATTTTTGAAAATACATCTGTAAATATGCTAGTAAACATAAACACTTGTTTATGTAATCTGGTGCATATCAAATAGTGCTGTTATGGGGACTGGAATTTCTTCATCCAATACTCACTTCTTTACGATATAGCTATTGATTCTCCTTACTCTCTTTTTCTCTTTCAAAAAAAATGTCACTTTTGTAGTTTTCTGTTACATCTCTATTCACCCTTCTGTAATTTGTTCTTGTTTTGATATTACACACCACAGGGTGCTCGAGCAGGAGGGGTAGATAAATTTGAGAAGACATGGCCTGTCTCTAAGCATCTGTGGAGTAAAATTCTGAAATTTGGTAGAAGCTGCCAGACCTTCGTTCCTGAAGTTTGAAGGAGGGGAAGGGAAAGGAACTGTAAGCCACTCTGAGACTCCTTGGGGTAGTGAAGGGCGAGGTATAAACCCAATCTCTTTTTCTGTTCTTCTTCTTTCCCAGGAAATAAATCTTCCACAATAAGGAAACAGCTGAGATTTTTATAGCAGACAGAAACATGAGATTAACTTTCTAGTGTCGTCTGATTCCCAAGACCCAACAGGATTTGAGGTTGTGCCCTAGACTGAGCAGCCTGCAATTCCCCATTCTGATTAGCGGTGCTGGTAGTGTAGGGCGCATGAGACCCCCGTGTCTTACTCACAGGATCTCTGGTTGACTCTTATGATGTTTGATGTACAGATTACTGCTTCAGTTAAAGTCTATGGAGCTGTATTTTTGACAGCTCTTGAATCCTTCAATTTCACCACTGTTCATTTCCAGGCATCCTTAAACAGGGCTTAAGTAACTCTTGTGCTTGTTTAAATGCAGAGAGGACACATGTGGAGTCCTCCCCCCCGCCCCCGCTAATGCACTGATAGGAGCATGGCAATGATCACCTCCAAGCCTTCTAAACATTTCAGAGTAATTCCTGATCTGGGCTGATTTGGGCACTCTAGATATCTTACTTTGTGCATGTACAGTGCATCGGAAAACCATGTTAGCTAGTTTCACAAAACATTTGATAGTTTTCTTCTTGCATCCTGGCATGCAATGGCAGGAGAATGTTCTGTGGTCATTGCATAAGTCTGTCATCATCCCTTCCATTCATTCCTTCTGAACAGTGGAATGGTTCAGACACAAAGGAGACGAACAGAGAATTTAGGATATGGGGAGAATATCACAACCAAGGGTGGGAGAAGACCCTCAATTACAATATGAGCCCAGTGGCATTCCCCCGCCCCTTAATTGCAAAATGCTTTTGAATCTGATGCTTGTTTCCATGCCGTGTGCTCTTGCCTGTGTATATTTCGCTTTAAACTTTCATTGCATTCACTTAGTGGTGTCATGTCACATTACGCCCTAGTACCACAATGCAGGACTTAATAATGGAACAAACACAACACTCACATTAAACTATCGCTGCCCCTGATCTATTATTCAGCGGCCCCTGCTCATGTTTTGCAGAGAGAATATTTCACAAGCAAAATTTAAAGGGATATTTATGGTCTTTGTTTCAGGTGTTTGGACTGAGTTTTATTTCTTGCCTCGAAGGCCCATTTTGAAGAACATTTACACTGGCCGTTTCTTTCAGCCCACAAGCTCCAATCCGTTGGCTTCAGGGGTTGCCTACTTTTTAAAGCCTGCACCTTTGGAATTCTGACACAGGCTGCAGTCAGATGACAAGCTTGGTGCGCTCTAATTTCTCCATCTCATTTTGTAATGGAGAGTTTGGATCAGACATCCCACCTGGAACCCACCTTACTACTCACTTCGTGGTTGACCGTTCAGATTATTGCTGCATGATAACCACAGAGTGGGTGGTCAGCAGCATCTCTCATGCATGTGCAGAAGCATTCATTCAGATCATAACTCCATTTTGACATCTCCACAGTCCCTCTCAGCTTCCTTCATTTTGCTGCTCTTCCTTGGAATACATGCGCAGAGTGCAGATTAACATGAGAGTAGCCCCATTGACCTCAGTACATTTACCCTTGTGTCAATCATGGGACACTCTCAAACAGCAACTCTGAAGCAGAAACAGAAGACAGGTTTTTTTTGGGGGAGGATTTGTCACTCAAAAACAACTTCCCCTGAGGGGTTCCTGATCCAGAATGACTACTTGGCAATGATGGTTGGCAGTGCAGGGATGATTATGCACTTATGCGCACATCACTACAAAATCAAAGGGAGGGGGCAAAGACAGAACAGAAGGTTCACACTCCCAACCAGCTTGATTTTGCAACAGAGGAGTTCAGACAGCTGGAAATGTGAGATGAAAGCGCAGGCATCCATGAAGACCAGACTTTCCCTGGTGCCTAATAACTGATTTGAAGGCAGCTCAGATCATGGTGGCACTGACTAGGGAACGAGAGGCAGATGTCACTGTCCGATCATGCACTTTAAAACCAGAAGGGAACCACAAGGATATCAGCTCAGACTGCCCATCTGACCGCAGCCACAGTGTGATGAGCACAGCCACAAAATGGCTGCCACAAAGGAAGTAGCCAGCCAAACAATGGTTGCCACAGCTTACACTTGCCATTTTAAACTGAGACCGATTTCCCACAGGTGCTGCCCTGGCATCGTTCCTCCATTTGCCCCGATTGTGTGCTTGAATTTCCCACTATTTGCCGCAGGGTGCATTTTGACCCGCGGCTCCGCCCAATCTTCCCCATGGTTTCAGTGTTTTTTGAGGATCACTGAAGCCGCAGGGAAGTTTGGGCAGAGCCGCAGGTCAAAATACGCCCCACAACAAATTGTGGGAAATTCAAGCACACCATCGGGGCAAATGGAGGAACGACGCTGGGGCAGTGCCTGTAGGAAATCGGTCTGAGAGATACAGGTCATGACAACCTGAAGACCTTTCTTGACAACTTACAGAATATTAACGTTACCATACAGAGAGATATATTCATGGGGTAGAATAATACCCCAAGGTACAAAAAAAAGTTAAACATTTGTTTAAGACAAAAAAGAAATATATTATTTTTAAAGTGCTCAAACTAGAGCTAGGCAGGTAGGGGGTAATGTATCCCAGAAATTATGGAATACGGCCCTACAAGGCAGCAAGCCTTGTGGTTGCTTCAGAATGGAGGGCCTCCTTTGCCTCCATGGAAGGAGAAAGAGCCTGGTTGGGCAATTTCCACCCATACGGGTATTGCGGGGGAGGACCCTTTGGTTTTGGTTGCTCTGCCCACCTCTCTACTGGGCAGTCTTTGCATTTCAATTGAACAGCAAGGAAGTGCTTTCCAGCTCTCCCATGTCTAGTTTTGGCCTACAGGAAATAACCCATGAACAGGATCCTCTTTCTCTACGAGATAAAAGCATGTGGCTTGATATATATTTGATATAGATATTGATATATATATTGACATATATATTGATATATATTTGATTTATCTTTCTTACTGATATCATTATTTGGAGGCTGGGGGTTTGGGGGGTCATTTATTCAGGGGCAGGGGTGTGCTGCCTTCAGGAAGTCACTCAGTGACCAGTGGTGTATCCTCTTTCTCCTCTCCCCCTTCTCTCTTACTTCATGAGAGCTGATACCCACATAGCATCATGGGTGATTTGGCATGGGTGGCCATTTTAGATTGCCTCTAGTCATGGTGTCAAAGAAGGGCAAGAGCCCAGCTAAGGCGAAGCTGCAGCACACTCCTCAGATGAAAGGTGCTTGATTTTGGAGAGGATGAGATATGGATCAATATCTGTTTTTACCACTTGGAAACCAATATTTTGCTTTATTTCAAGGAAGTTGTACTGCACCTATATAACAGAAAGTTTCCTTGTGCCTTCAGAGAAGTAGGGCTCAGTTATTCCAATTATTTCCGCATGGGGAAAATATCCTATGTCAACTCACGTATGCCAGGAAAGAGCTACATCATATATATTTATTATTTAAGGAAAGCAACAGTAAGGAGATCATTGTGTCCTACAAAAGTCTCCAGGAAGAAAATGATGTTTTATAGCCCTTGGTTTCTGTGTATTTTCTTTATCTCAGCAAATACACTGCTTTGTCTCACCAAAATGAATGCAATGTCTGGAAGAAGCTCTGTCAGCAGAACCATCCGCTGAAATGCCTCATGTTTTCTCTGTTTTTCTGTCTTTGCTAAATGTTTTATATTGGCCTCAAATTAAAGGATAGGCAATGACCAAATTAATGCATCCATGATGGCAATCTTCTCATCCTAGGTATCATTCAGGATGGAACTAATATTGACAAAGAATGTGGGGCTACCATGCAAAATGACAACTCTGTGTCAAATTCTTGCACTAGTGAAGCTGCAACTAACAAAGCTCGATTACTCACTGGTTTGGCTCGTCTCTGGCTTTCCAATTGTGATCAAGGAGCCAGCTATTCACAGAGCTATTCAGAGGCATCGAAACAAATCTATTTGCAGCTGCTATCAGCACCTCCAATTATTAATACTCATAGTCAAAAGGATAAAAATGAGACTTTTGAAATGTTGCTTACTACTTAGATGTTTCTTTGTGCATTCAGGATCTGTCTAGCAAATCTTGCAATCAGTTCAGCTCATGTGATCACTACATGATTAGATTATGCTAACTGTGCAGGCACAAAAAATAAGGCAAATCTCAGTCATTTAAATGATGCATCTGACTACCAGTTACCAAGAGGCGACAAGGTGCAAATCGTTGTTTAATTACCTTAACATGATCCTGAAATTTTGTTGCTGGGAATCAGTAGACGCAACAGAAAAGGACAGGAGGCAAAATGGAGATTTAGAATAGAACAGAGACTCTGTAGGAATTGCTGCCTGGAAAATCATGTATGAATACATGCCCGAACTTGGGTGGAGAAGGGGTCTGGAGACTGAAACTATAACATTCTAAATGACATTTGTTATAAAGGAAGCCTGTATCAGTGTGGGTAGTAGTGAGTCAAAGGCTGTGGACACACGGTCATTTTGATTGCTGATCAGACACCTGCATCCATCTCCCGCACCAAAGTGGACTCTTTAGCGCAATCCTGCCAGTTTCCTAGCGAGTTTCCCTACACCTGGAAAATTAAGTACTTTCCTGTTATTTGCACTTTGAATCCACGATTTCACCAGTCTGGACAGCCATCTTTTGCAATGATCACAATTAGATTGTCTGTACATCCTTCTTGTGGTAGTCCCCCCCCCCGCCCCGGCTTTCACCATTCTGTGCATGACCATTCCTGTGCTGAATATATTAAATGCATGAATGCTCAAGTGCACATAAAACAGCACTCGGTTATACGTCAGCAGTTCATTTTGTTTGGCCATTTTTTTTAAAAAAATGTGCATGCGCATATGTGCACATCTGCATGCACATGTGCACATGCACAAAGAATTTTTAAAAAAGAATTGTGCTGCACCACCACTTGGGGAGCAGAGCTGTCTGGACAGTGCCTGGAGCCTCGTCACACAATGCAAGCAGTTTCACAAGGGATGTGTGATCATCCCAACCCACAAAAAAATATCCCCGATCAAATCTACAGTGGGAACAAATCACAGTAAGCTTGCCGCATGACCACAGACAAAGTTAGGACACTGGTCAGGAAGAACATCCCTGTGACACAGTGGAAAGACATGGATAGAGAGAGCAATCACCAGGAAGCAACTCAGCAATTAAAAGAAAAGGTTAAGAAGGAAGAACAGTGGAGGTTAAGTAAACTTGCTAAATTATTTTAAGAAAGACTTTCCATGCAAATATGAGTGAGGAGGAAAATAAGTACTGCTGGAAACATACTCCCCTCCATCTCATTTGGCCACCTACAACATTACTATTTGATACATATTTTGTTACATATTTGACACTCCCCATGTGATGCCAGAATGCACAGAATCCCATGGGTTGTGCAGCCTATGGAGCTCCGGGCCTTTGTTTTGTGCCACTCCCCCCAAAGCCCCACCCTCACATATGCCTTCAATGCTCCTTCAGCCAAACATATATCAAATGGAGTCCTGAAAAGTGAAGTAAAAATACATATTCAAAAACTTATTTGGGAGGAAAACACCCACAAAGTTCTGGAGAGAGGAGCTTAGGATCAGAGGACTGTTACACCTACATGTATGTGACTGGAGAAATGATGATGGATTGGAGCTGAGGGAGTTCACTCTTCCCTTGCATGGTTGCTGGGGCTTGCCTAGAATAGTGACTCACACAGAAGCACCAAGAGTGGGCTGTCTGTAGGCAGCCATGTTTTAAAAATAGACCTCTGGAGGTGTACGAGTGAACTTTGCCTCAAGTTTTACTTGAGAAGGAAGTTTGCCTCAGTTATCAGAAGTATGGGAGATGCTGTATCACTCTGACCATTGCAGGAGGGGCAGACCTAAGTTCCTCTGCTACTATAGGGGCATGGGGCAATCTTAGCTATTCTGGTGGTTGGGGACCCTTCCATCATGGGGCCCAGGTCAGCTGCCCCTATTGCTCATTGGCTAGGACCATCCCTGTACAGGCAGTATTATCACCTTAAGGGTGTGTTTCAGGAAGGACCCAACAGGTTGCTCTGTTGCATCCCACATTGGAGGAGGGATCACCTGAAACATCACCCTGGTCCAGAAAGCACAGTCCCATCCCCAAGTCCAGAGAGGCTTGGCAAAGAAGAGGAGAAGCCAGCAAGCAATATTAACTGGGCTATTTTCAGCTGCTAAGAGGATGCTTCCCCATTCTTTTGGATGCTGCTTGAGAAATGGCATACATAAGTTGTTTGTGTTTCAAGTGAAAAAGTGGGCCCGATTTTGAACCAGGTCTCCAAAGTTTTACAAAAAAAACAGTGGGGTAGACAGACCGGCTGATAAGCAGAGACGCCTAGAGACTGATGAAGTTATAAGATGGTACTCATATTTTTTTTTCCAAAGACAAATGCATGTTCAGAATTGTTGGCTCTTTTGTGAGGTGGGGAAAACAACCCTTCAAATGAACCCGGAACCACAGGAGCAATTTCACATGCATTCCAGCGAGGTCTGCCGTGTTAGGTAGAAACCCACTAAGCATCCTGTTTCTCCTCCCCCAGCTGTATAGGAGCAATACTTCCTGTACATCTTTAAGCCAGCCATTCACTGCTTCCATAAATACCTCCTGATGGTTGATTCAGAGAGCGGTGGTGACACCTGCCTCAGAAGCCATTGTGCTCCTCCAGGCTTAAGGAATAATGTGACAAGCATAGATGTCGTAGAAGAAAGGGAGGAAAAGAACAAATACGTTCCAGTATAAAAGGGACCGGGCTACAAATAGAACTGTCAGGGGAGGAAGAAAGGGAACGTGTTACGATGCTGTGGGAATGAAATGAAGGCAGTGGTAAAGGTGCAGAAGACGCTGGGGGGGGGAATTCAGCCGTGACAGCGTCTGTTGACCTCCGAATGGGCAGAAGAATGCTTCCCAGCTGCAAATGGCCAAGAGGTGCTATTCATTCGAAGTAAACATTTCGGGGACCATAGCAACACTACATGGGTGTGTACCAACACAAATCCATTCCTGAGCAGTGAGAAAAGTGAAGCCCAGCAGCCTGTTTGTGTGTTCTGTTGTGTGGCAGAACTGAACTCTGTGAATTAACTCCTTCTCCATGAGTCTGATGATGTGGGCCCTGGCTCACAGAAGTTCCTGCCATGATAAATTGGTTAGTCTTTGACATGCTCTGAGACTGTTAAACAATCATGTCTTCTTCGGAGGGCCTTTGATTCAAAAGGAATTAGTTAAGAGAGGCTGTAATTTTACTGCTGTAAATGATGATCTTTACAATGCCATCCTAGATTTGTAGGCTTCGATGAATTTAGAAAGTTGTGGCTCAGAGGTTAAGATGCTGAGCTGCAGCCTGGAAGGTCGGCAGTTCAAGACCCGAGTACCTCATGACCGAGTGAGCCCCCATCTCTGGCCCCAGCTCCTGCCAACCTAGCAGTTCGAAAGCCAAAAAAACTGCAAATAGATATAGGTACCGCTTCAGTGGGAAGGGAACAGCATTCCATGCACCTTGGTGTTTAGTCATGCCAGCCACATGACCATGGAAAAAGTCTTTGGACAGTGCTGGCTCCTCGGCTTGGAAACGGAGATGAGCATCACCCCCTAGAGTTGGATTTAACTGGATTTTGAGCAAGGGAAACATTTACCTTTAACTACTGAGGGCCCTGACCTGGATAGCCCAAGCTAGCCAGATCTCATCAGATCTTGGAAGTGAAGCAGGGTCGGCCCTGGTTAATATTTGGATGGGAGAACACCAAGGAAGTCCAGGCTCACTATGCAAAGCCTAGGCAAAAGTGAACAAATACCATGCTACAAATGATTGCAAAATATCTCAAGGAATTGTAATGTATTTATTCATTTTTGTATTTTTTTGTATTTTTCCTACTTTTTCTACTATATCTCTTGCAAATTATTCACCCAAATATTAAAGATCACATAAACATTACCACATAGAAAGAATCATATATCCAATACTTTAAGTAACTTTTTATAACAAAAATGATATTGCACAACCCCTTTATTAATACCATTCCTCCTTAATTATACAAACATTTCAAGACGGAGGATTCCTTAAAGTCTATTTTGGATAAATATTCATTCTTCCTCCAACAGAGGTCCAGATATCCTCCTGTTTCAGGGTCTTCCCCAGGGAGTTCAACAGATACTTCCAAACACAACGTTGCCAAATACCAAGCTATTCATCCAAATTTCACCAATAAACGCTGCAAAAAGTCTTTCTTGATGGCTCAAGGCTTCCTCCAAAGTGAAAAGCATATATTGGATATATGATTCTTTCTATGTGATAACATTTATGTGATCTTTAATATTTTGGTGAATATTTTGTAAGAGTAGAAAAATAGAAAAAAAAATAAAATATATACAAAAACAACTAAATATGTAAAAATTACTTGAGATATTTTGTAATCATCTGTAGCACAGTATTTGTTGACTTTTGGTTTTTCCCAGGGCTATTTTTGGGCAGGAAAGCTCAGGAACGGAGTTCCGGCTGGCTCCTGAGTTGGCCACACCTAGTAGGAACTCATAGCATAATAGGCCACACCCAACGGCAGAAATTCATTAGGACTGGCTGCATTAGGGGTATGTGGCCTAACATGCAAATTAATTCCTGCTACAAAAGAAGCCCTGGGTTTTGACAACAAACAAGATAAACAGAATAAGAAGCAAAAGGTGGGTGTGGCTGGATGACCACTCTTCTGGTAGCACGGGGGTGTGGCCTAATATGCTAATAAGCTGTGCTGTCAGAGGTGTGGCCTAATATGCTAATGAGTTTCTGCTGTTGGGTGTGGCCTATTATGCTAATGAGTTCCTGCTGGGCTTTTTCTACAAAAAAAGCCCTGGATTTTCCTACTAACCCTGGGCCCTATTTTTGTTTTGTGAAATGCAAGGGCAGGCAGCCACAAATCACCTCCGTGTGTCTCTTGCCTTGAAAACTCTATGGGGTTGCCATAAGTTGGCTGTGAATTGAAGACACTTTCCACAGCTGTCAACTACTTAGGAGGGCATTGTTAATATGGGATTTTAACTTTGCTTTTTATGTTGTTTTGCTAAATATTTTGTAAATTGCCTCGAGGGCCATTCGGTTGTAAGGATGGCGACCCTGAAGTTAGAGCTGGAGTTCTCCTGGAATGACAAATGGTCTTCAGACTACTGAGATTATTTGCCCGGGAGAAAATTGCAGCACTGGAGTGTGGACACTTTGGCATCACCTGCCTCTAGTGTTCCCTCTAAGCATAGTTAGTGTGAGCTAGCTCACAGTTCTTTAGCCTCCAGCTCACAGATTTTTGTCTCAACTCAGGAAGGATGGCTCCAGGGCAAACTAATTTATGCAGTAGCCAAATCGCTCACTCACCACTCTAATGCCATAGCTCTGTACCACCTGTTCTCTCAAGGACAGCTTGGGAAAGAGCTCTCTCAGCCCCACCTACCTCACAGGGTGTCTGTTGTGGGGAGGGGAAGGGAAAGGAGTTTGTAGGCCGCTCTGAGACTCCAAGTGAGTGGAGGGAAGGGTATAAATCCAATCTCTTCTTCTTCTTCTTCTGCCAGTAGCTCACAAAGTAGAATTTTTGCTCACAAGACTCCACAGCTTAAAGGGAGCATTGGTGGGCCCCATCCCCTTTCCAACTTTTACCCTTCCTAGGCACCACTCCCAAATCTCCAGGAAGTTTCCAGACTGGAGTTGGCAACCCTGTTTGGTTGAAAAGGTGCCTGTAAGCAACTGAAATGAATAAAAGTATTGTTATTTTGGCGGCTGCAGATGAACAAAGCTACTGCTCTGACATTAGCCTCATAGTGAGCACTGGAATGGCCGCAGCCAGTAGGGGTGGCAGTACGGGTTTTTGTTTTTGTTTTCATTTCACCTTTTAAAAATCGTGTTCGTTTCATTGATTAATGGATGGTTGCAGTCACACGCACAAGATAAAGCGGGGGGGAAGAGAGGCTATTTCTTCTGGTGGAAGTTGATTCACAGTTGCACAATCACACAGTCTTTTGAAGCTGCAGGCAGACGGCCACTGCGTGATCAGACGCAACCATGGGTGAGTCTTTTTTTTTTTTCGCTGTTTGTCTCCGATGCGCTTAAATGAAGGATAAATGATTTGCACCTCAGCACTGAGGGCTCCCTATGGAGTGTGTGATGATGTGCATACTGAGAAGGGAAAAAAATGGCACGGAGTCGGGATGGCCTGATCAGACCATCCCAATTCCATGAGAACACACTGGAGCAATCAGACACGGGAAAGTCCATCTGTGGCCCATAGCAACCCATTTGTTACCAGACTTTCCAAGGTGTCTTTTAACTCCACTTCTGCAGCGGAGCAAAACCGGTCGCCAACAGCTGTGGGGCGCTTCCCAGATGTTGTCTGATCATGCTCCTTTAATCCGCCTGGCATTCGCACCTATGTTGAGGCTAATTGTGCATGTGATCGCAACCATTGTATTCTTTTCCAGTAAGAATTTATCCTCCCCTTTCCTCTTCCCTCTGCCCTCCCACACTCACTATGCCACAGGCTGGTGCAGTCTCTGCATTTTGCACTTTTGGCTCTCCATGGAGGTGCGGGCTGGCTTGCTGGCCATCCATACAACCAACAGGTGACTCAACACATGAAGCTGCCTTATACTGTGTCAGGTCATTGGTCCATTGTGGTCATCGTTGTCTACACAGATTTAGGCAGAAGTCCTCATAACAGCTATTACCAAACTCTTTTCACTGGAGATTGAACCTGGAACCTTCTGTATGCCAATCAGATGATCCACCACTGAGCCAGAGCCCCTCCACAATGATCTTTCCCCTCCACCCCAACATAAATATCAGTCTTGGAGCATCAGATGCTGTTTTTGATACATCTGAAGCATGGCACCTTGGCACACTCTCATACAGGCAGGCACCCTGAGGGCTACATTCTCTATGGTGCTCACAGAAAAAAGTAGGTGTCTTAGCGATTGTTAATGACAATGGCAGGCAAAGTGGATCAATTAGCACATGTGTGTTCGTGCACTGCTACATAGGAATCGTAGTCTTTTCCTGACCCACTCATCTGCCAAGCCATTTTTGTTAAACCTTGATTGACAAAAGAGATATCAGGACTTTTTTTCAGTTTCCTTGGCACTTCGCACTCACATTTACTCAGTGTTTATTAATGGGAGAAGCAGTTGAATTTTTCCAGCTATGAAATTATATAACTATGAAATTATATTTTCAATTATATTGAAAAAAGATACTAACTAATTTTGTCTACAACTTGCTCCATTTGAAGATAGATTCGGAATCCGGCCAAAAGCGAATGCTTTTCAATGCCTTTTAGATGATCCTTCATTAAGAAGAAGAAGAAAAGAGGAGATTGGATTTATACCCTGCCCTTCACTACCCGAAGGAGTCTCAGAGTGGCTTACAATCTCCTTTCCCTTCCCCTCCCCACAACAGACACCTTGCAAGGTAGGTGGGTCTGACAGATCTCTTTCGAGGACTGCTCTTTCAAGAATGGCTGTGAGAGAACTGTGGCTGACCCAAGGTCATCCAGCAGCTGCAAGTGGAGACATGGGGAATCAGACTTAGTTCTCCCAGATTAGAGTCCACACACTTAACCACTACACCAAACTGGGACCATTGATAACAGAATCATTGGCAGATACCTTTAACTTCCTTAGTAGCATCTGCTATCAATGTGAAGATGAAAGAAAACTTTTATAAAAGTCTGCACCAATGGCACTTAACGCCTCTGAAGCTTAATTGGATGTTTCATACAAACCAGCTCATGTGCTTGAAATGTGGCCATGAGGATGCAAATTTTGGTCACAGGTTCTGGTCATCACCTGCTATAAGGAAGTTCTGGAGTACAATTCACAGGGCTTTTCTGCATTCCCATTTTTCTTGCCTGTGTGCTCCTGTTGCTTTGTTGTTGTTTTTCTATTCTGCAGGTGTTTTGCATTCTCTAGTGGTCAGTTGAATAAAATTGCATAAAAACTTGCAGTTTAAATCTGCAGGGAGATATGCTGGGCATACAGTGACGTACTCTAGAACCAACCACTAGAGGGAACAAAACATGTGAAACAGAGGGGAAAAAACTCTGAAGCAACAGGAACGAACACACAAGCAAGGAAAATGAGAATGCGGAAAAAACCTTTGAGAAGCAAAATGTATAATGGGGTACGCATTGACAAATGGTCTAAAAACTTTAGTACTGGGGCTTTTGCAAAATATATTCAGACAGTTCACAACGGAATGGTTCTTGATTTTTATGACTGTAAACAAAATGCTATTCACACAAAATTGGAAAAGGTGGAGACTTTAAGAAGACGAAGAGATTGGATTTATACCCCACCTTTCACTAACCAAGGGAGTCTCAGAGCAGCTTACAAACTCCTTTCCCTTCCCCTCCCACAACAGACAGCCTGTGAGGTAGGTGGGGCTGAGAGTTCTGACAGAAACTGCTCTTTTTCAAGAACAGCTGTGCCAGAGGTATGGCTTGCCCAAGGTCATCCAGCAGCTGCACATGGAAGAGTGGGGAATCAAACCCGGTTCTCCCAGATTAGAGTCCGCGCTCTTAACCACTACAACAAACCACTACACCAAAAAATATAAAATCTTGACTAAGTAAAGTCTAGGAAATTGCCATACTATCCAACCTAACTAACTGGCTAAGCTAAAAGATGGAAGGGCTAATTACGTCTATTTTTCAGAGAGATGGGAGCCTTTTGGAGGAGGAGAAATTACATTTAAATTTTAAAACATTTTTAATACATACATAATTGGCAAGCTCAGAACATTACATTAAAATGTTATTTAATAAGTAAATGAACAAACATTTAATTGTGCAAGTTTTTATATGGCATATAGCATCTAGACTCTAATGGAATGTAGCCTGTAAGATATTTTAAAGCTGTTAGGTGAGCAGGAAATCTTTATTTTTGTATTTAATTCATTTGTACCCTACTTTTCTCCCCAAAGGAAACCCAAAGTGGCTTACATTCTTCTTCTTCTATTTCTTCTTCAGTGTTCAAATATTTTATTAGCATAAGAATCAGAGTTGCAATGAATGCTGAGCAATATAACATCATATCAGAGTGTTAGTGATGACATAGTATACTACAATGCAAAGACAAAAGGCACAAGTTTAGGTACATAAATCAATCAATAAAACTTCAAGTTCCCCTAGTGATGCCAGTCTCCTAATCCTAAAGGCAATTGGAATGGATCTCTTCCCTGGTATTCGAATACTACTTTGTCTTGCCAAATCGCTGTACTCAAGTGGGTAGACTGAAAAGTCACATGAGAAAAGGCTGTATTCCAGATCCATCAGTCTGGGATTAGGGAATATGCAAAACTCACTCTGAGAAATTTCACTAGGCTTACTGAAATCATTGTTGCTTGCCTCAAAATTCCACAGATTTGAGATGAGACGTCTCAGTTTTTGCTTTACATGAAATTGGGTAGTGTAAATGTCAAGGTTCTTCCTGAACCTCTTGTGGCTTCCTTAAACATTTGTCAGATATTTCCCCCCTGAACCTTCAACTTCACTTTGAGCTTTCCTTTAGACAAAATCTGGTGCTGGGATGTGATGAACCTATCTAAATTTTTTCTGCTTTCGACTCCCGATAAAATTTCTCAAATGTTTTACTTGAGCTATCAAAGGTAGCAGCTCTTAACTGGAACAAAACGTTGCTTTCGTTCATACAGCAACAGAATAGAAACATTTCTGGTTTAGTTCAGCAGCTCTAAACTCCATTCCTTCCCTCTTCTTGCCCCTTGTTACCATTCAAACGAGCCATACCTCAAGCAATAAATCTTCGGGCTAAGGAGTGCCATTGGTCCTTCAGTTTTGATCAAGGAATATAACAGTAAGGTGCTCTTTTCCTGTGGTGGAATAATAACCTGTGTGATGTTATTTCGTGTGATTCCTGAGACACTGTCATTTCAGATATTGTAAATCCCATAAACAAGAGAAGGGGCTGGGGAGGTGAGGTATAAAAATGAATAAAAGGAATGTCAGCAAATGCTAATAGGAGTCAGGTAGCAGGTAGTCTTCCCTGACCTAGATAGGCCAGGCTAGCCTGAATTTATCAGATCTCAGAAGCTAAGCAGGCTCAGCCTTGGTTAGTATATGAGTGGGAGACCACCAAAAAGTCCAGGGTTGTTACCCAGAGGCAGGCAATGGCAAATAACTTCTGTTCGTCTCTTGCCTTGAAAAACCTTATGAGGTCATCATAATTGGCAGTGACTTGGTGGCCAAAACCCCATCGAAGCCTGTTGTCTTCCGGAACTTGTCAGAAATATCACTCACCTGGGTATCTTGCACATCTTTAGCACACTTTGCAGAGATTTGGGTGATGGGTCTTCTATGTGCTTCTCTTCATTGTTTGTGTTTTCATTACCCAAAACTTGAGGGTTGGCCGCTGAATGTGTGAACTGAATAGATCTGCACAAACACCTGCCGCTTCGGCTCACATCCTGCTTACCTGTCATTATCAGAGGCCAACAGTTTGGCAAGGAGTTCAGATTCCATGCTAGCAGGGTAGGCCTTTTTTCCAGGTTCTTCTCTGCATTGGCTCTGCTGGTAGTTGTCCAAATGAGAGAGAGCCTGTGTGGTATAGTAGTTATTTGTGAGCCCAGGTTTGAATTTCCATTCTTCCAGGGAAGCTTGCTTGGTGAAGGAGAAGACTTGGTTTTTAAACCCCTCTTTCCTCTACCTTCAGGAGTCTCAAAGTGGCTTACAATCAGGGTTCTAGCCAGTGGTGGGATGCCCCCTTTTTGAATCTGCAGTGCCCCCACCCCAATACTTGCCATGTATTGCTTGGGCTGTGCCACACCGCTGCCACACCACTTCCATCCTGGCCCTAAGTGATTTCGAAGTGGCCCAAAGACAGGAGCCCCCAATTCTAGGAGGAAGCTGCAGGGTGCCTGGCTGCTTCCTTCTGCTCACTTACCCCGGCTTCAGGCCGGCATGGCACCTCTTAAGCTCTCCCAGGCTCCCTCCCCTCCGCTGAGCCTGCGCCAGCCTGGCTCTCAGCCGTGTGCAAAGAATGAGGAAAGGGGATGAAAATATATTGAGAGCAGGGGAGGGGGGGGGGGATGCCATGCCTTGTAAAGTTGGAGAAAATAAAAGCAGATCAGAAAAAAATAACAAAAAGAAGGTGTCGAAAGTCTCACATTTTCTTCCACATACAAGTCAAGAGAATGCACCGGGGAAACACACCCCGGGCTGGGAGGTTCATCCAGGGGGCTTGAGAATTACAGGCAACCAGGGAGGGGGGAGATGTGACCATCACTTTATTCCACCCCTCACTGCAGGGCCATAGTCAGTGGGGGTGTGGGGCATGGGAGAATCTCGCTGCTGGCATATCAAAATTATTGTTATAGTGAGGATTGGGTTTGGGGGGCTGAATTACAGCCCCCCTCCAAGTAGGTGCCTCCAGGAAAGTGCTTTCTGGGGAAATCACAGTTGCAGGTTCAAAGTGTGTCAAAAGGCCCTGCTGCAAGCTAGAGGGGTGTCAGACTCACAGTGGACCTCCCTGGGATAAATTTAAAGGTGTCATTATAAGGACTTAATCATCTGCTTGTGTATGCTGTGTGCCCTCAAACAAAATTCTGCAACATTTCAAGTTACTTCTGAAGAAAGATCGGAGAGAAGCAGGGAAATGTAGAACTGCTCCGATATTCCCGGGGAGTTTACTAACACTTCTGTGACATATTGTGAGCGAATGCCACCTTAGTAGGAGCAGTGCAGTAATATATGCTCTACACTGAGACAGTAAACCTATATCTTGGTTGTAGCACTTCAGGAAACGGTTCGGGGCTCACAGGATGAATTGCTTCCATCTGAAAACAAGTCCCTCCAGATAAAAACAGTTTTTCCTGGCATGTCGTATTTCACAAAGGATTATATATATATGGAGGAAAATTCAATCATGTAAGCCCCACTTGAAGTCTGAACAGACTTAATGCAGGTTTACTCCCAGGAGAAACAAGGCCATAGACCCTTCCATGAAGTAATATTGTGCAGTTTCAAGGTTGGATCTCACCAGTCTTTTCCACTAATAGAAGGCACTTCCTTTTGTAGAAGGAGACTCCCCTTCCCTCTCCTGCAGCCCACTAATCTGCTCAAAATGCTGTTCATTGAAAGCAGGACACACCCACGCTCAGAACAGCAAGAGGGTTAAATCAGAGGTCTGCAGTGGGATGGGGAATCAGTAAAAATAACCTCCATCCGTTAGCAAAAATGACAAGCAGGATCCAACCATCTGTCTTGGGAAACCGGTTTGAGATCGGAAGGAGGGAAGCATGGTCAGGCCTCAAACTTCAGTAGTCAGAAGGGACCTGTCAGCAAACCCCACCACTGTCCATAAAACACTCTCCATATCTTTCATTTCTAGGGTGACAATGAAAAGGGGAGGGATGGCTTGTATCACCCCCTCAAGGATAATTTAGTGTAAATCCTGTGGTTGCTGAAATCCTCATGGTAGCTTTTGGAATGATCGGGGGGCGGGGAGAGATAGGTCACATTTCTGTGTAGAGTCATAAGGATGGATCCATACAGTTTAGTGAAAGGCAGTCCTGGAAAGGGGGCATACTTTGCTTCATAGGTCATCGTATTGGTTTTGAGAAGGCTGCAGGATAACTGAATTATTCTCACATGTGTTGACATAGTTGGAAATAATGTGTTGGAAATAATCCAGCCCACGCTTTGGAGTTTGCTTTCAGTGAATTTACTGCAATGACATTTTGTACAAAGACAATAACTGACTACAAGCCACTAATACAACAGAGGGGCCTTCAGAGCACATGCACTAACACAGACTAACACAGAGCAGAGAGAGAGAAACAACAAGAAGTTGGCGAAACTGCAGGAGAAAACATTCAATAAATGTTAAACACCAGAGAATGCACCACAGCTCCCCCTAGGGTACAAGTGTGCAAAACTACTCTTTCAGTGATATTGGTTAAATGCACGGAATATAATCTGGGAGAACCGGGTTGATTCCCCACTCCTCCACTTGCAGCTGCTGGATGACCTTGGGCAAGCCATAGTTCTGTCAGAGCTGTTCTTGAAAGGGCAGTTCTTGAAAGAGCTCTCTTGGCCCCACCCACCTCACAGGGTGTCTGCTATGGGGAGAAGAAGGGAAAGGAGTTTTTAAGCCACTTTGAGACTCTAAGTAAGGGCAGGGTATAAATCCAATCTCCTCCTCCTCTTCCTCCTCCTCCTCCTCCTCTTCTTCTTTAGACTCTTAGTAGGCTGTCGCTTCTCTGACAGTATGACCAGAGACTTGGAAAACCATTTGTCATATATCCTCAGAGTAACAGAACTGTATTCTAAAACCCATCCTGCTAATTTAAAATATTGCCTCAGGACTGGCTTTTCATATGCAGCCTTCCGCATCTTTAGGTTCCTGTGTGGTTAGCAGCAGACATGTCCACTAAATGTTCTAAATGGTATCTTCCCCACTTACCACCCACCAAGCCAAAGTAATCACCAGGGGCTCAATTAAACTTGTGTTTCTTTTTTGCCTCTCAACTGGGATTGCACCTTAAGAACATAAGAGAAGCCAGTGTTGGATCACGCAAATGGCCCATCCAGTCCAACACTCTGTTACACAGTTGCCAAAAACACCAGGTGCCCTCAAAAGGTCCAGCAGTGGGGCCAGGACACCAGAAGCTCTCCCACTGTTGCCCCCCCCCAAAGCACCCAGAATACAGAGCATCACTTGCCCCAGACTGAGAGTTCCTATCTAAACCTTGTGACTAATAGCCACTGATGGACCTCTGCTCCAGATGTTTATCCAATGTCCTCTTGAAGCCGTCCATGGAAGCCTTGAAGCTTTGCATGCCACAATGCATTGTCTGAAGACACTGGCAGGGCAGGAAATGGCAGGAGGGTTGGGGGCAAGGAAATGGTGGTGGTGCATGACATCGACTGTGTCACTATGTCCCTTCTGGGGAAAACTTGTGATGAAGGATATCTCTAGGAATTACCGGAAACTTGATCTGGTGATTCCTAGAGCTACCCTACATCACTTCCTGCTTTTTCCAGGATGTGACATAGTGATGCAGTTGAAGTCACTTATTAAAAAAAAAAAAAACTCCCCCTACTAGTCCGTGGCAGACAAAGCAGGCTGCCTGGCAACCCTTGCACTACCAATCACAGCTGAACCCACCCACCATATCCTGACATTTTATTTAATTGCGTTGGCTGCTGCTGGGAACAGTGTTACCCATGCCTGACAGACAGATCAGCAGAGATAGAGGGATTTCACATTCAAACAGGAAACTCAAGGGCACCTCCAACTCCAGTATTTCTGTCTTTACATCCATTCCCTCGCTCAGCATCCAAAACCCACCCCAGACCTCAAAGATATCTCTCATTGGAGGTAGTCAAGTCAGGATGAATAGACACTGTCAGTTTCTCCCAAGGAGCTACATGTCCCATTAAAAAAAACCTCAATTAAACAGAAAGTTTATCTTGCACCCATCAGTTTAAGCAGTCACCATACACCCTGTGGCATCAGGGGAACAGGGAAAAGCAAGGGACCTTTAAGAGGCCGAGGAGAGGGCTCACTTAGGGCCAGTAAACCAATAGCTTGGATATGGCTGGAAGGTCACTAGACTGGTAGAGGGTGGATACTGGGAGCTGGAGCTGAGAAGTTGGGAGAGGGTGTTCCCCTAGGCTGGAGAGACCAGCATCATGGTTGGCAAGGGCCCAGCCCCTTCCAGGCCACTCAGGTGCAAGACCAGCAGTGGAAGGAGGATTTAAGGACAGCCATGATGAGGAGCTGGGGAGGACAGTGATGGAAGACATACAGGGGACACAGAATGACAACTGAGACAGCATGGTTGGGGTGGGAAAGGAGGAGGAGGTGAGGCAGCTGGGTCAAGAGAGTGCCTTAACTACCCCGAGGGTGACCCTGAATGTACACCAAAACCCTCAGATAAAGACACTTGTTGCAAATCTGCACGGCAGTTGAGAGCCTTCATGGGATTGAGGGCCGACCACTTCCTAGGCTGTTGAAGGCTTCCATGCTAGCTTGGCCAGCTGTCTGGACTAACCCTGAATGAGACCTGGTGGCTACACACCCATTCAGCCTGGTGGGTCATCATACAAGTTATGAAGACCTCTTTGGAAACAAATGCAATCACCCAACTTTGTGGAAAAGAAAGGAATGCTGGTCCTGTTAGAAGGGAAGTACAAAAGCAGCTTTGAATACTTCAGGCCTGGTGCGGTCACTTCTAGGCTAAAATAGATCAGGAAGTATTATTATGTACTGATGGTGGCAGGGGTCATTTCATAGAAAAAGAGGTGCAGGAACTCATTAGCATAACTCATTTGCATAACTCATTTGCATACGCCACACCCCCTAACATACTGGAAGTGTGTCAGAAGGCAACACCCACCCCTCAGGCTCCACTCCACAGGTGAGTGAAACTGGCCTGCTCTTCCTCCATTCCTTTCCCCATCCAATACTTTGTGCAATAAAAATAAGCGTAAAGAACACACCCTCATTCTCTTCCTGCTCCCTTGAAACCACCAGGTTTCAAGTAGACTTGAGATACCCAGGACATGTGCACCAGCCATCCCTTTCCCTTCCCCTCCCCACAACAAGACACCCTGTGAGGTAGGTGGGGCTGAGAGAGGTCTTTTGAGAACTGCTCATGAGAGAACAGCTCTGAGAAAACTTGTAACTGGCCCAAGGTCACACCAGCAGCTGCATGTGGAGGAGTGGGGAATCAAATCCGGTTCTCCCAGATCAGAGTCCAACTCCTGACCACTACACCAAACTGATGGGGTGGAAGCTGCTGAAGGGTTGGTGAAATTTCTCCAGTACTTATGTGCCACGTGCCCAGATAAAAAATGGTATACTTAGAAAATTTATATGCCACCTTGAGCAAGTCTCTGGAAAAGCAGCACACCGTCATAAAAGGAACAATGATAAAATTATCAATATTAAAACAAAACATTAAAAACATAAAGACCCTAGCAGGGCTTTCCCCGGGGCGCTGCGCCTCTGCACTGCTCGGGGAAGCCGAGGAGGGGGCGGGGCTTGGTCATGTGCCCGCCCCCTGGGCTCCTCACTCCCGGAGCTGCGCTCCTGTGCGCTCCCGCTCCAACGGATCCCTGGATGGTGGCATTATGCTCTATTTCCCTGCATCTTGTCTCATGCATGATGTGGTGCCTGCCTGCACATCTTTCTCTGTGAAATAATCCCAAAGAAGAAGACTCTGTCTTGGTTCTTTGCAGTGATCATGCCCTCATCCAGCCACAGGGACAGATGGTAAGTGGCTGCTAGTTACAGAGTCATTAGAAAGCGATAACGCTCTTAATTTATACTCCTAATTGGTGAGCAAACTGATAAAGTGTGGACTATCCTCAAGGTTTTATCCTTCCCATTCTCACACTCCTGAGACCTTTGTTACCAAATGCACAAAGTACTCGTTTCTTTGGAAACAAAGACATACAAATCAGGCTCAAATCGTGTTTGTAGAGCAGAGGGGCTCTAAAATACCTGATGAGAGAGAAACATCGGTTCAGCTCATTGGGGAGGGAATGTGACTGGCAGCTAATTCACAGGATCGCTGCCTGCATGAAGGATTAGCAGCTGCTGGCCCTGCAGCCAAATATGAACAATACTAGCTCTACTCCCAGTTACCATTTCCATGGACAGTGCAGAGGCCATGGCAATGGGTCACTTATGGGGCAATGGGGCTTAGTGATAGACTTAGTAGTTGGTGGGGTCAGGGACTTGGGAAGCCATGTTGTAGAATGTCACTTCTGGTTGACTACCCAGAAGTGACATCACTACACTCTAGAAATGCCTCAGTCTGTATGGTAAAACAATAGAGATCCGGGGAATTCCTTAAGCACTGCGGTTGTGCCCAGAAGTGATACTGTGACACCACGTGATGTTGCTTCCTGCTCATTCCCCCTGCCCCCAGGCAAATGGCATTCCCACTGATAGTCGATTTGTAGAGGTCCCCTCTGCCGGTAAAGCTGTTTATGTTTTGCTTCTCTTTTTTGGCCTACCATGTATGCAGCTAACAAGATAGGGGTGGGGGTGGGAAGTGCTGTCAAGCCACAGATCACTTATAGAACATAAGAACATAAGAGAAGCCAATGTTGGATCAGGCCAATGGCCCATCCTGTCCAGCATTCTGTCACACAGTGGCCAAAAATACCAGGTGCACCAGTGCAGGTCCATCAGTGGGGCCAGGACACTAGAAGCCCTCCCACTGTTGCCCCCCCCCCCCCAAAGCACCAAGAATACAGAGCATCACTTGCCCCAGACTGAGAGTTCCTATCTAGACCTTGTGGCTAATAGCCACGGATGGACCTCTGCTCCATATGTTTATCCAATTCCCTCTTAAAGCCATCCATGCATTGAATTCCACAGGTTACTCTTTGGGCGAAGAAGTACTAGTGACCCCGTAGGTTTTTCAAGACAAGAGAAGAACAGAGGTGATTTGCCATTGTCTGCCTCCGAGTAAAAACCGTGGTGGTCTCTGTCGTCCAAGGACTAACCAAAGTAAATTCTGCTTAGCTTCTGAGATCTGATGAGATCAGGCTATTCTGGACCATCCAGGTCAGAGAAAGGATTGGGTTACCAGATTTTTATTGGCTCTTGCCCTTATACCTCTAATCATAGTTTGATTTATTGTCCATAGCAGATGACAGTACTTATTTCTATGTCAGTTTTGGGGGGTTTTGGGGGGAAGGGGGGAGCAGTTAGCAAATTTACAGTTTGAATACCATAAGCAGGGGTCCTTTGGGGCCGGAGCGAGGCGGAGCAAAGCTCCGTCAGCTCATTAGTGGCCACTAGGGCAGCCACGGGCCGAATCAGATTCTCTGATCTGATTCAGCCCACTGCCGAATTGCCGCTGAAATTCGGTGGCAACTTTAAAAGTGGCTTTAAAAGTGGGAGGGTGTTTGAGGGAGAGGCTTTAAAAGTGGGAGGCTTTAAAAGTGGGAGGGGGTTTAAAAGTGGGAAAAGAGCAAAGCTCCGTCAGCTCATTAGTGGCCACTAGGGCAGCCACGGGCCGAATCAGATTCTCTGATCTGATTCAGCCCACTGCCGAATTGCCGCTGAAATTCGGTGGCAACTTTAAAAGTGGCTTTAAAAGTGGGAGGGTGTTTGAGGGAGAGGCTTTAAAAGTGGGAGGCTTTAAAAGTGGGAGGGGGTTTAAAAGTGGGAAAAGAGCAAAGCTCCGCCAGCTCAGGAGTGGCCACTAGGGCAGCCACGGGCCGAATCAGATTCTCTGATCTGATTCAGCCCACTGCCGAATTGCTGCTGAAATTTGGTGGCAACTTTAAAAGAGGCTTTAAAAGTGGGAAGGGGTTTGAGGGAGAGGCTCCAAACTTGCAGGGTAGCTGCTGGGGCCGCTCCTCAAAATACCCACCAAGTTTCAACAAGGTTGGACCAGGGGGTCCAATTCTACAGGCCCCCAAACAGGTTGCCTCCATTCCCTCCATTGTTCTCTATGGTAGGAAAAAAGTAACCCTGGTTACTAATCTGGTTCTCCTCCTCCTCCTTCTGCCTGGTGGGAGCTTTTGCATCTGTGCAGTAAAGGGAACTGATTCTCCTTCATTATCATAGATACTTGACTCAGGGATTACAACTAATGTGTATGTGTTAAATGCCACCAAATTGCTTCCAACTTATGTTGACCCTCTAAATTAATGTCCTCCAAAACATCCTGTTGTTAACAACCTTGCTCAGGTCTTGCAAAATAAGGTCTGTGGCTTCCTCTTATGAATCAATCCACCTCATGTTTGGTCTTCCTCTCTTCCTGCTGCCCTCAACTTTTCTTAGTGTTCTTGTCTTTTCCAGTGACCCTTGTATTCTCATAATGACTACCATAAAGGGGTGCAAAAATGTGCATGTGTGGACTAACCTTGATATTGCCAAGCCGTAACACTTTTTTAGAAAACAAAGTATTTATTTGTTTAAACAACTGGCTGCCAAACAATGTACAGTTCTGTGTGAAAATGTAAATACATGAAATACTGTCAGCTCTGTACCCTATTGTTAGAAGAAGAAGAAGAAGAAGAAGAAGAAGAAGAAGAAGAAGAGAAGAGATTGGATTTATACCCCGCCCTTCACTCCCCAAGGGAGTCTCAGAGCGGCTTACAAACTCCTTTCCCTTCTCCTCCCCACAACAGACACCCTGTGAGGTAGGTGGGGCTGAGAGAGTTCTTTCCCAAACTGTCCTTGAGGGAACAGCTGGTCCAGAGCTATGGCTTGCCCAAGGTCATCTAGCCAGGTGCAAATGGAGGAGTGGGGAATCAAACCCAGTTCTCCCAGATTAGAGTCCGCGCACTTAACCACTACACCAAACTGGCTCTCTAGAATACATGGAATTGAATCGTCAAATAGGCTGCTCATGGACAGCCAAACTGCTTGGCAAGAAACTGGCTGTGGTCACACGGCCCTTTAATGCAGGAGGAAGTGCTGTTTCCTCCCGCATTTAAAGGGATCGATCAGACCGGCCATATCTCTCACAATCAGATCGTCCCTCTCAGTCCCCCCCCCCCATTTTGCACTTGGAAGCTTGGGCACTCAAGCACCCAAGTGCAAAAGGGGGAAAAAAACCCAAACTTACCAGGCAGCCGGTGGGGCTCAGGGAAGGGTGCCTCCCCTGGCCTCTGCCACCTCCTCCTCTGCTGCACACTGCCGCCGCACACCTATTCTGCCACCACCGCACGTCTTTTCTGCTGCCGCCTCCGTCGCCACTGCCTGCCACTGCCTGCCTCCTCCACCACCGTCTGCCGCCTCCTCCTCCATTGCCACTGCCTGCCTCCTCCACTGCCAGCTGTCACCCCGGTCCCTTTAAATTCAGGAGGGCTCCCGGATTTAAAGGGCAGTATGACCACAGCCACTGTCTCCCTGCTTGCACCTGACGAGCAGAATATGAGCCACACTTGCAGGTATTCAAGCATTCCTGGTTGGGACTTTCTCCATTAGAGTCTCTGGCTGAGGACAGACTGGCAATGTGGCCAGGGAGAGCTCCGCTTCAGAAGCAGGGGAAGGGAGGCAGTTCAGACAGCTGCAGCTGTCCTCCATCTCCCTTCCATGCTCACCTGTCTCTGAAGCACTTCCCTGCTGCTTCAGACAGACACCAGCAGAAAGCAGTGTCCAGGGGCCCTCCACCACTTGGATCCCGCTTCCCAGCTGTGTGGACGGGAAGAGGTGGGATTCAAGCGGAGGTGGCGGTGTGAACGTATTGCCATGGCAAGATGTGAATGAGCACATGTGCAAATGGCCCCAATAGAGGAGGTGGGGAGATTTAAAATTTTTAGACTGCTGCTGCAGCCATGTGCCTATGTGCATAGGCGCCCATGTGCCTATTGCCGAAACGGCCCCGCCACGAGCCGCGGAGGCTGGCCTGCCCGGGGCCACTCCCCAGCAGTCTGAATGCTCCATTCTGCAGCCTCCTCCGCATGCTCCCGTGGGAAAATGGCCAGTGTGAACGACCAGCCCTGGGCCAGTTTTTCCCCGTGGCTTTTGGCCCCACTGCCATTCTGCGGCAGATTACCAGTCTGTCCTCAGCCTCTCTGTCACTTAACATATTGTAACTTGTGTTGGCAAGGTGTCCAAATCCAGTTTATTCATGTGCCTTCTTTAGGTGATTCTACATTGGCTTTTCCCTCCATTGTTTTACCAAACCCACACTGGAAGAGAAATTCCCCTCTACATTGCATGCCACTTTCACTTTCTTTGATTGTCGGGTTTTATGGAAGCCTCCACACTGCATGCCAGTTTCACTTCCTTTGATCTCTTGGTTTTATGGTACTGTCTGCCTAGATTTATGGCCATTTTATGGCCGTTCAGGGGTGATTCTGCAGTCAGTATGACGTTGGCCCAGGGTATGGTTTGGAGGTGCACCTTTTCCTCAGTGGCCCATTCTGCATCTAGCATTTGCTCCATTGTTTTACCAAACCCACACTGGAACAGAAGAAGATGTAGCTTAGTTATCAACCATGGTTATGCAAATGGATTGACTTGCGAAGGAACTGAGGGATTTGGTGTTAGGAATCTCCAGGTGACTCCTGGAAATTTCCCAGAATGCCTCCAAGGAGGGCTCCCAGGATGCACCTGGGTGGCCCAGGTCCAGTTGGGTGACCTGGGAAGACCAGGTCAAAGGGGGTGGAAAGTGTGATGTAGAATGGGTGGAGCCAAAGGTTTAATTAAAGTGCTTGCTCCTGGGAGGGAAGGGCTCTTGGCGCTGGTCCTTGGAAGAGTAGAGACTGTTGAGCTCTGTTCAGCAGGTAGGGGGGGCATCTTGAACATGTGGCCAGGCCTGGCTGTCTGGCTGTCTGCAGTCTGAGGTAATGAGAGACCTTTAGAACCTTTTGTAACTTTCTAAGCTTGAAATTGCCTACTCTACTTCAGCATCTAGCAAGAGTACGTTTTAGAACCATGGACAGGGGATGCGATTATGACCAACTTTTATTTGTCGTTCTGGTCGCAGATCTGGTGCTCCGCTAAAAGTATGCTTGTAATCTTTTTTTATCTTTTTAATAAATATTTTACCTTTTGAAGCTGGTAGTGTTCTCTGGACCACATAGCTCCCCCAACCGCCTTAGACCATACTACTGTAAGAGGGGAGTCCCAGGAAGGGGGAAAGCAAGCAGTCAAGGCACCTGTTGCCAACCCTCCAGGGGCCCCCCAAAGAAGGAATTTGGTCCCTGTGGTAACCAGGTGCTGGGTAGCAGGAGACCAGAGACAGGAGACCTCAGTATGAGAAGGGGTGTCAGGAGTCTGTCCCTCCTGGCAGGAAGACCCCAACAGGACAGTGGTGACAGTGGTACCCTAGTGGAAGGAAGTGGAATAGAACCCTCCAGGAATTGGTGCAAGCCAAGGAGGGGCTGGTGGGCAGAACAGCATCTGTAAGTCAGAGCAGGCTCATTCCATCACAGGGACCATATCACTCCACTCTTAGTCCATTTACACTGATTTCCAGTCTGGATTTCCTTGGTGGTCTTCCATCCAAATACTAACCAGGGCTGACCCTACTTAGCTTCTGAGATCTGACAAGATTGTGCCATTGTGGAACAATCCTCTTATATTTTACAGTGTTAAGGATTGGTAATTTGTGGATTTGCCCTAAGAACACATGAGGAGGGGCTGTGGGTCAGTGGAAGAGCATCTGCTTTGCATGCAATAGGTCCCAGGTTCAGTCCCCGGCATCTCCAGTAAAAAAAAAAAGGAACGGGCAGTAGGTGATGGGGAAGACCTCTGCCTCAGACTCTGGAGAGCTGCTGCCAGTCTGATTAGACAGTACTGACTTTGATGGACCAAAGGTCTGAGTCAGTATAAGGCACATGACTACATGAAGCTGCCTTATACTAAATCAGACCCTTGGTCCATCAAAGTCAGTATTGTCTACTCAGACCGGTGGCAGCTCTCCAGGGTCACAGGCAGAGATCTTTCACATCACCTACTTCCTGGTTCCTTCAACTGGAGATGCCTGAGATTGAACCTGGGACCTTCTGCACACAAAACAGCTGCTCTATCACTGAGCCATAGTCTCTCCCCTGGTCTCTTATGTGTTCATGGCCTTACTTAGTTCTGCAGCAAGGCTTAGAGACTGTTGTATGTGATGTTTTAGTTGCTCTTCATTGCAAAGCTATTTTATGCCATTCCTCATTCTTGCTGTCTTCATCTGTAGTCCTAGAAACATCACATACAGAGTTTCCTGTGAGACAGAATGACTGTTCAGGCAGTTTAAGCATGTAGTGAAGGAATACTCTGAAGGCTGTGATAGCATTTGTCTGAATCATAGCATTTAGTTCATCAATTCACTATCATTTAATTTCCTAAGACTGGTTTACATTGCACTGCCTGGAGAATGGGGATTTTTTTTGCAATTTTTTGGTCAGTGGCTCCATCCCCACTAGGCTGGGAGGTCCCCCCCCCCCAGCTGCTGACAAGGGATGGGGGGGGTGAGGGTTGCCAGATCCAGGTGAAAAATCTCCTAGAGATCTGGGGGTGGGGAGCCTGGGGAGGACAGAGACCTCAGTGGGGTACAATGCCATAGAGTCCCCCCCTCCAAAGCATCAATTTTCTCTGGGGAATTGATCTCTGTAGTCTAGATATGTTCTGTCCTTCCAGGGGATCCCCAGGTTCCACCTGGACGCTGGTATCCCAGGTTGTTTTTTTTTAAAGGGGGTGGGGTGGAGTTTCTTCTTCAGAGAGATGCTAAAGTAAAAACTGCCAGGAGAAAATAGACCTGGATGTAGGATCGCTTGTGTATATGGCTTTCAGTTTTCTGGATCACAGCCCACATGTACATGGGGAGAAAAAGGCCTTTTTCATTGCTCACTTTGCTGCAAGAGTCACCACACCTCACTGCTTTCAATTACTTAAACTTGACCTTGCTTTGGAACAAAGGTTAGCAAGGTGACGTGCAGTAATGTACGGGAATTGTCCCACCTTCCAAGGACTCTAGGTTCCGCAGGGCTGTACTTAAACAGCACTCAAATTTCAGCGTATCATAAAGGGTTTCCTGTAGCAGGTGTTTCCTTATGGTTGAAGCAAAGAGAGATGCTCAGCCGACAGGCTTGGAAAATGGCCCTCCTCCATCCTGACACATGAAAAGAACTGCGTGGGGGAGTAATGCTTTATGCCACTTAGATCTTATTCTGCTCTTCTGCATCAGCCTTGACTCTGAGAAAGCTCTCCTGGAGAGAGCGATTAGTTCTATCACCGGGCCCATTAGAATCAGTGACACTGTACAGGGGATTACAAGCGTATTTAAATGCTCCAGTGGAGGAGGCTGAAAGGTTTGGCAAGAACAGGATGAGTCCTTTGTTTCTAGGCAATAAGGACTTTGGCGATAAGGTAAAATGTCCATCAGGGAATGCACCAATCAATGCAAGTAAATAATCTTTTGGAAAGAAAGGAAGATGGCACTGATATTAAGGTTCCATCCATACATCACTGGAAACTGCATATCCATTGCCCTGTATCAGTCATTCCAAGTGTAGGACAAGGGGAAAAGAATGTGATTTCTGAATGTGATTTCTGACACTCTTTCTTTGAGAGATATATATATTGACAGCTGTCACTGTGCCTTTAAAAGTTGAATCCTAATAGATCTAGATTCTTGGTATGTAACGTAGAATCTCCTGATGAGAGAAACTTATAGCAGATCATATATCTCTATATATAATAATTCTGTTCTCGAGTGGCAACATTCTGTGTGCTCCCATTGGCTGTGCAATGCTCTCTCTCTCAGCCATTGGCCCATCAGCCACCACTCAAGAGTACTTGCACGCCATAGGCTGGGTGCTGGGTCTGCTACTCTTCCCCACCTACTGCCCTTTCAACCACTGTTCTCTGTCAGAAGCACTGTGTCTCCCAACGAAGACACTTGTCTTGCTTAGCTGCTGTGTGGGACTAAGTGTTCCCTCAGTGGCTGTTGTGAGGAACTCATAGGGTTGCAAGCTCCAGGTAAGGAAGCCAGTTTAAGGAAGCCAGACTTTGGGGAGGGGAGAGGAGAGGACTCAGCTGAATAGAATGCCATACAGGCCACCAGCCAAAGCATTCTAACTTTTCCCTCAGTGGCTGTTGGTAGGCAACCAAGTTTGGTTCTGTCAGTAAAAAGAAAAAGGAATGAAACCCTTTCTACAACTTTGTGAGGAACTCATTGGGGCCAGTCCTGAGAATGGTTGCCAACCCCAGGTTGGGAACTTCCTGCTGAGTCCTTCCGCCCCTCCCCCCAACACTGCCCTCCACAGGATCCACCCCCCAAATCTCCAGGTATTTCCCAACTCAGAGCTGGGAACCCTACTTTCCCCTCGGTGCCTGCTACTGGTCAACCAAGCTTGGTTTCTGTCAGTAAAGGCCTATTTTGGCCTTCGGGAGAAAACACATTGTGTCTTTATACCCTGCTGATATGTCGTCCCCCCCAATGACAGCCAATATGACATGGCAGTCAGGGCTTCAGAGCACGGTAGAGGCTGCGAGGGGGAGGAGATGGAAAGCTGAACAGTAAGGGGGAAATAAAGGTTGATTGATGCTTGACTGGGAAGGAGATAGGGTTAGCAATCAAGAATACCACAACCCCAAAGAGCAGGATCAAAACAAGAAAACCAAGGTTGTGAAAACACTAATATATAATAATAAATTGCAATAAATACATGGTACAAAATTCAGTTCATAGTGTAAAGTCTCCACAAAAAGTTTTCAAAGGTTTCCTTTTCCAAAGACATCCAACGAGGTTTTCCAGAAATACTTCACTCGTTTCATCCAACAAGGACTTCATCCCAATAGGAAAATTTGATGTGTTGCCACAAACATACACAGGGCATAATTACCATTACATCATCAGATGAAAATTATTGCAGTCTCTGGCCATCAAGACCTTTCTAGTGAAGGCTACATACAAACATTCCTAGTTAGCCTCTAGGCTAGAAAGGTCTTGATGGCCAGAGACTGCAATAATTTTAATAAATAGTTTCGAGCCCACATCTTTTTCTGTTCCATTGTGGGTTTGGTAAAACAACACGGCGAATGCTAGATGCAGAATGGGCCAGTAACCATAAAACTGAGAGATCAAAGGGAGTGAAAGTGGCATGCAATCTGGGCACTGCCCTAAAATCCAGCAATCAATCAAAGTGAAAGTGGCATGCACTGGTAAAACAGTGGAGCCAATGCTAGATACAGCATGGGTCCAAGAGAGCAATCATGTTCCCCCTCAACCTCAATGGGACTTACTCCCAGGAAAGTGTCTTCAGGAATGTAGCTTAACAGGGCAATCCTAAGGACACTTTCCTGAGAGTAAGCCCCATTGAATACACCTGAATAGGATTCTGAGCAGGCCTGCTGAAGATGGCACAGGTAGATACTTAGGATCTTGTGTCAGTTGAGACCTTTATGCCTGAACCATTTTGTTTCTGTGTCAAAATTTCGCCATGCTTCTGCTTTTGATTGTACAAGAATATAAGAGCTGCTCTTTTTGTGGGTTCATTCATTTGTGACTCACTGAAAGATGCTACAAGTTGCCACGGTGTTTAGCATCCAATACAAAAAGTGCATATTTGTCATGGATGGGAGGCCATCGTAGGTCCCATGGGAGAGATAAAAGAACAACAAACTTTTTAAAATTAGCAGCGTACAAATTTCTCAGGGGCAGACACAGGTAGATCTCCAAGAAATGTTGTCTCCCTTTAGGATTGGGCAAGTTAACATTGATTTATTTCATATAGGCATTTATACCTCCCTTTATCTCCAATTTGGGACTCAAAGTAGCTTACAATGCAAGCATTTGGTGCTCTGACATCCTGGGCTGGTGCCATTTTCAGTAGTTTGGGTCACTCAAGGCCATAGGCAGCAAGGCTTGGGCTAAGAGCCAACGACCAAGAGCCCTTTGGTTCTTGCCCTTCAACTCATGCCAAAAGCTTGTGCTGCTGGCCATGCCCAGGCTAAATAGAGAACAGAAACTCAGCATAGCTCTAGCTCAGCTGGCAAAAAGATGTTTCCAACCTAGGGCTGCCAACATCCAAATAGCACCTGGAGATCTCCTGCTATTACAGTTCATCTCCTGATAACCAAGATCAGTTCTCCTGGAGAAAATGGTTGCTTTGGAAGATGAGCTCTATGGCATTATACCCTGCTGAGTTCCCTCTGCCCCCCAAAACCCACCCTCCCCAGGCTCCAACCACAAAGTCTCCAGGTATTTCCCAGCCCAGAACTGGCTACCCAATTCCAACCTCCTCCCCCTGTTGAGAAACTGAGAATTTGTTTTCAAAGTGAGACAGGTACAGTGTTCTTTCTAAGCTGAGTTAGTGTGAGCTAGCTCACAGTTTTTTAGTCTCCGGCTCACACATTTTTGTCGTAGCTCAGGAAGGATGGCTCCAGAGCAAACTAAGTTATGCAGTAGCCAAATTGCTCACTCACAACTTTAATGCCAGTAGCTCACAAAGCAGAATTTTTTTGCTCACAAGACTCCACAGCTTAGAGGGAACATTGGACAGGTAATGTTGTGATGGTGATAAAAGGGGGGAGAAAACTAAGTCTGCAAAAGTGCCAAGCTATGAAAACAGCAACTGTATCTATATTGCTTTCATTTCTCTTTGTATTAAGATTCCAAGTCAACTTTGTGGGATTGTTCTGGCAAACTGGGAATAATGATGTGTGAGAGAAGAAGCATGCCTGGGGCCTTGAGCAAGGCAGAAGAAAGACCAGGTTGCCTGCGTGATTTGGGCCTCCCTACCCTGACTGCACTGTGAGACATCTGCAGAATCGCGCATGACTCCGGCCAGAGAAAAATGAAGCCTATCAAACCCAGCGGATTTCCAGCTGAAGCAGAGCCAGCGAGATCGTGGCTGCAGTAGCTTAGAGGATACTGTTATCAGATTGACTGACGTTTGACAGAGAGAAAGATACAATAAAAAGCATTTTATGCAGCCAATGTTGGCTCGAAAATTCAGAGCAAAGAGATCAATTTGAGGCTCAGGAGGATAGAGCAGAGTACCTGCCAGCGAGCATCGCAGTTGCAAAACTATAACTGAAGCAACTGCATCAGCATCTCGATTTGGTATCACACGGGCCTTTGAAATAGGGCCATCTTCTGGCGTGGAGCACCAGAAATTGCCCTCTTTGCCCTCTGTGGTGCAACAAGGCCTGTGGGAAACAACGTGCAGTTCTGGAGAGGGTGAAGATAGAAATGAGAAAGTAAAAACATCAGTTGCCTTTAGAACCCAGAGAAAGCATAGCATGCTACCTGTGCAATGCTCAGGTAATCAACAGGAGCCTGGTACATAGATAATAATATATGAATGACCTTTGTGGTTCACTCCAAAGGTGCTTATGTTTCCAAGAGCACTCCAAGAGAGCCAGTTTGGTGTAGTAGTCGCCACTCCCTGCTGCTCCACATGCAGCTGCTGATGTGACCTTAGGTCAGTCATGGCTCTCTCAGAGCTGTTCTGACAAGAGGAGTTCTTGAAAGAGTCCTCTCAGCCCCACCTAACTCACAAGGTGTCTGTTGTGGGGAGGGGAAGGAAAAGACCTTTGAACAAGCCGTTGTTCGGTGTATATCAGAAGGAAGACTGCCATTAGAAATAGAGAAACTTATCTAGCCAAGACCTCTGAATGAGTCCATGCTGAGCTAGGATTTGGAGCTGGATCTAATGTTGCCAGACCCCTTGTGGAGGTGACGGTCCCCCACTGCCAGGCCAATCAGTTGGCTGGCGGGCAGACTTACCAGTAGAAAGAGGAAGGCCCAAGCCACATCGCTGGTGTTGTACAGGAAGTGGTGTCAACATGTCAGCAACTTCCAGGTGACATTCTGGTATTTGGGCAAAAACTATATGGTAGAAGCCAGTTTCACCATCTAGTTTTTTGCCTAAATACCAGAACGTTGCCCAGAAGTAGCCGGTATGATGATGTCACTTCCTGAGCAATGCCAGCAACGTGGCCTGGGCCTTTCTCTTTCACCTGGTGAACTTCCCATCCCCCTCTGGTTGCCAGGAGAGACCTAAAAACCCTAGCTGGCTCTCCCAAATCCAGGTCCAGCAGTATCATGCATGTTCTATACATAAAGATTAACAACTTGAATTGAGAAAGAGAAAATCAGAAAAAGGATGAGCATTCAAGATATTCTCCCCCCCCCCCCAAAAAAAAATTCTAGGAGCACACAAAGGGCAGAGGTGAGCAGTGAAAGAAGGTAGTATCTGTTCTTTCATGGTATTGTACTCTTTATAGGTAGCCATTTGCTTTCATGACAGCCTCTAGTGTTAAAGTTCAGTGCTGAGAAGGTTCTATAGGGGTGTCCTTCTGAGAAAGGATTTCTCAGGGCTTTTTGTCCAGCCACTCCTGCTCAATTTGGTTCCCTCTCCTTTCATAAGACATCACATCCCTCTCCTCAGTTCAGGGCATCTTTTTCTTTCCTAAAAGAAAATCCATGTTTTATTATCTTTTAAAGGATTTTTCTCATGTCTCAGAGAGCATCATTAAGAAATCCCATAAAGCTGGCAGTTGGAAAATGCATTCCCTAAATATAAATAGGTATGTCTGAAGAATATCAGTTGAAGATTTTAAGTTGATTGATTGATTATATTTAAATATATTTGTGTATGATCAAAATGGTACTACATGTTTACATTTTTCCAGTATTTCTAAGGGAGGAGTAGATTTTTTAACATATGTTGATAGGATTGCCAACCTCCAGGTGGTAACCACGCTAGAATGGAAATACAGCAAATGCAGTTATGCAAACAAATAAACCGAATAATCTGTCATGCTGTACAAATTACACTAGATACCATCTGGTTTCTTTAAATGTGGGAGGTGCCTAGCTTGTGAGTTGGTCATAGAGGGACCTACGTTTGATTGTCCTGAACTTAATATACATTGGAATATCAAGCTTTTTAATAATTGTAATTCAATATATTCAGTATATTTATCATTATGTCCATGCAAAAAGGCCTATATTGGGTCTACTATCAGGCCAATAAAGTCCAGGATCTTGGAAAATAAAAATAGACTGACGAACAAAATTAAAGAGGCATCCATGGTGAACCACTATATTGAGGCAAACCACAAACCAGAGGATTTAAAATTTACTATTCTGTGTGGAATCCCCACTGACCACTACAGCAGACAGGATGTGGAAAAGATTCTGTTGAAGAAGGAAATGTATTTTATTTTTAAGTTTGGAACCATGCAACCATCTGGTTTAAATTTGTTCATGGATTTGTCTGTGTTCCTGTAAATACTTACTGCTTGTATGTATTCCTTTAAGATGTATATATTCCTTTCAGATTCTCTTTAGTTGTTTGTCATAAGGGAGCTTTGGGACACTTTTCAGCTTGCCAACATGGGCTGGTAATCAGAGCCTGATGCCTAGCTGTTTGGAATATATTTGTAGACTATGCATCATTTTGAATCTTACCAGAGCTTTGGGGGGTAAGTCCTAGAATTCTATAAGGCTGCTTCCTCTATCAGTATGGAACAAAAGGTGGGACCCACGATACTGGGGGGGGGGGGGGGGAGAGAGAGAGAAAAGGAGCTCTACAGAGCAGAGGAAGCAGTCACAGGTGAGTCTTCTCCCCCATCCCACCCCACCCCACCCCAGCACCCATGGTGAGGCCTGGGCCCACCAATCCTTCTCCCCCCACCCTCCCTGCACCGATGATGAGGCCTGAGGCTTCTAGCCACCAGGCCCACCGATACTCCCCCCCACGGGCACCGGCGGCAAGGCCTGAGCAGCTCTCAGCCACCAGGCCTGCCGAATCTCTCCCCCCACGGGCACTGGTGGTGAGGCCTGAGTGGCTCTCAGCTGCCAGGCCTGCCAGTTCTCCCCCCTCCATGGGCACTGGTGGTGATTTCCACACACACACCCCCCACACACACACAGGCACCAGTGAAGCCTGAGCAGCTCTCAGCTGCCGGTCCACCAATTCCCCCCACCCCTGGCGGCGAGGCCCGAGGGGCTCTCAGTCACCAGGCCACTGATTCCCCCCGGCACCCGTGGCAAGGCCTGAGTGGCTCTCAGCTGCCGGGCCGCCAATTGCCCCACTACCCCCCGGCACTGGCAGGGAGACCTCAGCACCACTCAGCTGTTGAGCCGCCACAGAGTTCCCAGAGCATTCTCTGTACATGTGCAGGAACTCTCTTTTACTTTTGGGAGGATTTAAATATACCCCCCACGTTTTTTTTTTTTAAGTTTTAAGATTTTTCTGTACACCTGGGGAATCCCTCAAGTGTGCAGAAAAATCTCTCTGCCTCCTAGGTGACCCCGATGTGTGGATTTATATATCCGCATGCAGGGGATGCCTTTGCTATTAGATATATAGATGTAATTTACAGCAAGTCTAATGTTTGCAGCCCCATCACTAAGGAAAGCGGCCTGATAAAGCCTTAAGAAATAGCAAAGTAATCTAGGCATGCTGTTGCCACTTCTATGGTTCATGCTGTGGCTATTCCTGAGCCTGTGCCATCTGTTTTGTGTTTTCTGCATCACGAGCCGGTGATCGCATCGTTCTAAAGAAAGACTTGTACTTTCAAGGACTATTAGGTCACTATTCAGCTGGTTCAGATGTTATTTATGCATTATTGTGGGTATTGTTTATAATTGTAGTTAGAACTGTATAAGAAGACAGAAGTCTCTAACATAATTTGTACAGCGTGACAGATCATTCTGTTCATTTGTTTGCATAACCTCCAGGTGGTGGCTGGATATCTCCCAGAATTACGGCCGGTCTCCAGGTAACAGTGATCAGTTCCTCTGGAGAAAATGACTACTTTGGAAGGTGGACTGTATAGCATTATGCCCTGCTGAAGTCCCTCCCCTTCCCAAACCCCACCCTCTCCAGGCTCCACCCCCAATATCTCCCTGTATTTTCCAACCCAGATCCAGCTACCCTAATGATGACTTATAATTAAATTATCATTGCAATTTCATCTAAAGCAAAATAAAAAATTTTTGATTGTTCTACCATCCCCCCCAGACATAACTTTTGAGGAATTTCAAGAGATGTCAAAAGAGACATGAGGCTATTTCCACACCTTCCCCCAGTTTATAACAGGATGTTTCCCAAAGTGAAGTTCACAGCGAATTTGGAAGTGGTGAACCGTTTGAATAAGTTTCTCAGGACAAAACAAAAAGAAGCTTGATAGTGAACTTCCTCAAGGGACTTCTGTACATCCCTGCTTAAATTTAATGTACAGCCCCCATCATCATTGTTAGAAGGACCAGATGCCTACCATTTTCTTTTCCCATCAGTTTGGGATTTGCTATTATAGAAACATAATTGAACCAAAGAGGTTTTGATCCATTAGCAAGTTAGTATCCTATCAGACTGTTAAAGAACCAGGTTTGAGAGAGACCTTGAAGACAGTGATTTCAACTGAGCACTGTCATCGTCAATTATTCGTGGTTCTTACCACTGAAAGGAAGACACAGGCCCTGAAGAAGTGAGAATACTTCTTCATGCACACTCTCTGTTAGACTGGAACCATAGGCATTAAGGGGTATTGTGTAGATTGTTGTATTTTATGCAGATCAACACTATAAACCTAAACTGGCTTTCCTCAAAAAAAATTCTGAGTAGTTCGGTGAAGGTGTTGGAAATTCTGCTAGAAATCTGTCACATTCTATATACAACTTCTATTCCCAAGGGTCCATAAGAAAATTAACTGCCTGTTAGATTATTTTAAGTGTATAATATAGATAAGAGGTTTCCCATTTTTTGGAATCTGTGGGCACATTTGGAATTCTGACACAGTGTGGTGGGCAAAGGCACAAAACGGCTGCTTCAGGAAGTGGAGCCAGCCAGAAAACAGCTGCAGCAGTTTACCTTCAAGCTCATAGCAAAGATCCTTGTACTGTGGTGATGTTTTTAAAAACCTGCAAAGACAGTCAAATCTCCAATGGCCAATCAGAAACTTTGCTGGATAAAAGCCTTATCTAACCCCTCCCACTTTCTGAAACCATTTGGTGGGCACTCTGTTGGGGACCCCTAGGATAGATACACCCTGAGAATCTAGCACACATAATTCCCAGAAATGGATCAATAACTATGCACACTAAAGCAATGATCTGTCAGGGCTGACCAGGCCGATCACCTATGTAGAAAGTGAAGGACTTAATCAGTTCTCCTGTAAACCAGCAAGGCATATTATATGCTCTTATGAACTGTTAAAATCATAAGTTTGAACTTTGGGTTGTTATTCTGCAAAAGGCAAAATGCACTCTCTATTGCAGTGAGGGGCTCCAGCCCACAGCAGGAAACTTCCTCCAGAGTTCACACTAACATGGAGACCAGGACTCCATTTCAAAGAGTCCTTCTGTCTCCTTTATGCTGGTCAATTCACACTTTCCCCCAAAGTTCCTGTAAGAGATTATGTTACCCAGCAACAAATCGTCGACCATCGAGTGACGTGACCAAAGCTATCATGAGACAAAGGATTGGCGCCAAGAATCCTACCAGCTGGCCCAGATGTTCGTTCCTGCTTAGCACCCAGATTTGCAATATTGACCACTTCTTCCCACCTCCTCCTCCTTATGACACTGACCAATGGTAGGGCTAGTGGAGACGGACCAACTAGTAGGTGTGTCAATGGGATGTGGTCAGCGCATCCAGCCCCAATGCTACCTGATAAAAGATCTTGCACAACAGAAACCCATTGCTAGCCTCCTTCAACCCCTATCTTCTTACCAACCTCTTACGTCCAGCTTTCTATCCCCAACACCTTGCCTCCATCTTTAATCCCTGGTTTGCGCAGCCAGGACGAGGCGTGTATCTGCAGGTTCAGATCACGTCCCCCATTTTTCCTTTTCGCCTCCCCTCAATCTTCTTGTGGAAGTGGACCACCTATCTCCAGGACAGGTAACATATCACCCCCCAACGAAACTCCTGCTAATGCAACAGTGCTGTTTTCTGTCTAATTTTCCTAGATCTTGTGTGTATGTGTGTGTGATTACGTTTTTGTATGTTTGAACAAACATTTATAGTAAACATCATTCAAAGAAACCACTCAGCCTCATTGCCTATTTCCTGGAACTCCTGGAAGGGGCGGGACCTTGGTATAGCTGGCAAGAACCCGGTATTTTGCCAATTGCTAACCTTAAATTAAAGCAATTCGACTAACACTCCTATCTACCTTATCCTGGTATGCGTGGAAGGCGGTGGTTAGTCTGGATCTGTTCTGAGAGTGTCTAATATTAGCCCTTTTCAGATATGATGTTTTACTATAAATGATTTTCTGGATAGACATAATTACCATTTTGTCTAACAGTGGTAATGTGCATATGTTGAGTGAATATGTGTACCAGAATGCAGATTTTTCAAGGCCAAGGAGAAACCAGACTGGAGTGTCCCCATAACACAATGTGATATAGAGACACTAGAGGGCATTCTCCATCTTCACACAACAGTAATCATTGAAACAGTTTCCTCAAGCTTTTACTTATATGAGATGGGGTAGGAGGTTGATTTCAGGAAGGGCACTTAGAATCAAGATGCATAAATGCTTGCAACCAAAAGCTCACACCTTGAATAAAACTTTGTTGATCTTAAAGGTGCCACTGGACTCAAACTTTGTTCTGCTGCTTCAGACCAACATGGCTACCCCACCTGAAGGAATCATATAGTGATTGTGTGGTCTCTTGAGTAGTTCTAGTAGGAAAGAAGTGATTTCCTTTCTCTAGAGGACAGTCTTTCCAATGAGTAGACAACAACAGGAACCTAAACTTCTAACACTGAGAAGGGTTCTTCATTACTTCTAATTCTTAAAGCCAGGGCTATTTTTGGGCAGGAACGCACAGGAACGGAGTTCCGGCTGGCTCCTGAGTTGGCCACACCCAGCAGGAACTCATTAGCATAATAGGCCACATCCAACAGCAGAACATCATCAGGATTGGCTACATTAGGGGTATGTGGCCTAACATGCAAATTAATTCCTGCTACAAAAAAAAAAGCCCTGGGTTTTGACAACAAGGTAAACAGAATAAGAAGCAAAAAGTGGGTGTGGCTGGATGACCACTCTTCTCGTAACATGGGGGTGTGGCCTAATATACTAATAAGCTGTGCTGTCAGTGGCGTGGCCTAATATGCTAATGAGTTTCTGCTGTTGGGTGTGGCCTATTATGCTAATGAGTTCCTGCTGGGCTTTTTCTACAAAAAAAGTCCTGCTTAAAGCCCTATTTCTAATATTACATGAAATCAAATCATGCTGAAATAAAATTGCCAATGCACTTGGAATGCCATCTGGTTAAATGTGGGTGCTATTTCCAGTATGGTTGCCAACCTCCAGGTGGAGCTTCAAGTTTCCCCAGAATAACGATGATCTCCAGACCACACAGATCAATTTTCGTGGAGAAAATGGCAGCTGTCTGGCACCACAACCCTGCTGAGTGCCTTCCCTTCTCCAAACTCTGCCACCCCCAGGTTCTGCCTCTGAATCTCCAAGATGTTCTCTGCCTGCAATTGGCAACCCAAGTTTCCATAGTTTCTCAGAAACAGGGTTTGGCTAATGGGTTTCCACAGAATACACTGTTGTTTTCAAACTGCTGTTCTGTGTGGTAGACACAGAAAGTTCTTTTCCTTTGTTTACACCCCACCTTTCTTCCTAAAAGGGACTCAAGCAGGCCCGTAGCCAGGATTTTTTTTAATTCAGGGGGCCTTTAAATAAGTCAGGGGCACCCCCTCCACAAACCCCTGCAGAACCCCCAAAGGAGCACCTGGGCTGGATGGGAAGTCAGGGGGCCTTGGCAGTAAGTCAGGGGGCGGGGCCCAAGATACCCCACTGTAGCTACGGGCCTGTACTCAAGGCTGCTTACATTGATTGATTTGATTGATTGATTCAATTTATAAACCGCCCTCCCCCTGTCTGTCCGTTATCGTCTCCTTCATTTTATCCTCACAACAATCCTTTCAGGTAGATTAGTCTGAGAGTGTGTGACTGGCCCAAGGTCACTGGCCCATTGAGATTCCATGGCAGTCTGGCAGAGTTCATGTAATCTCAATCCATGGCAGAGTTCTGTAACAGAGTTCATATTGTTTATCTCCAAAACTTTAGGAGGCAGACTAGACATGCTCCAGTGGGAGGTGGGGCTTGTTGGAATGATGTCAAAAGATGAATTCTTACGTTGAATCTGCCTTTCTTCTAAGATACTCAGGCACATGTAGCTCTCCCATCCTCTCACAACGACTCTGTAAAACCAGTTAGTGATTGGTCCAAGGTCACCCATGAAGTGAACTTCATGGCCAAGCACATAGTGGTTGCCACCAGAACTTTACCCAAATGAGGGTTTCCTGCTCAAATAAAATATTGAATAATTGTTTAGGAAAGTGTAGATAGTTTGATAAGATGAGCAGAATTCCTCAGGGGAGTTCTTCACACCCCAAGGATGCCTCCATCTTTCATCTCACTTGAAAATGTAATTTGGAGGATCTTCCTGCTATGAAACATTGGAGGATTTTTTGAGAGAAGCCAAATTAAGGCAGTCAGGCACTTGCAAGGGGCAGCGGATACCCACCCCAGCTGCTACCCCCACCATGAATCAGCTGGCCAGGTGGGGACTTACCATAGTGAGGGAGGCCTAGGCCAGCATTGGAGTGATGGCACTGGCGATGCAGCAACATCACTTACAGCCCACATTAGGAGTGTCATCTTTGTGTTACCAGTGACACAGGACACTCTGGTATTTGGGCAAAAACTCTATGGCAAAAATGGCTTCTGCAATCCACAAGAATAACACACAAGAATAACACACAATCCCAAGACAATCAGGTATGAAAAAATATACAGATGTGTGCTAGATGCCCACAGAACAATACAATAACAAAAGAGACTAGATTAAAGCCATAACAACATTTAGTGTCTGGCAAAAACAACAACAAAACCAACCACTTATTTCTTCATAGAAAAAATACAAAGGTCAATAACATTTCACACAGCAGTCTGCTTCAGTCTCTCCCAGTCTATATTCCTTTAACAGTCTTGTATTCTCAAAAGCATTCTGCTCCAAATTCAATAAATCTGTGTCTCTCTTTCAACACTTTTTCCGGATATTTAAGTGTTTCAGACCTCTGGTCTTTCCTCAGGAACAAATCCAATACAGGAATCTGACATTCGATGTTACATTCAAGACGGGTATAAGCAGTGTGCTCTTTATTTATTAACTTATATCTTGACTACAGCCAGAATCTTAATAGCTAAGTATTGGAAAATAGATAGAATTCCTTCAAGAGAAGACATAATCCACAACCTGTTGGAATTAGCAGAAATTGATAGACTAAATATTGCTTGGCAGGGTAAAAATGAAGAAATTTACTGGAATAGATGGTCCAGAGTTTATAAATGGTTACGTATAAACCTGGAAAGATAGACTCACAGTATTTAATCAATTCAATCAATACAATTTAATCAATACAAATAATATTGTTAAGCATAAATGGAGAAATATATTTGTGAATGTTATAGATTTATGCTACAGAAAATTATGAACAAACTTATTTTAAAAGGGTTATATTCAATTAGACACTTTAATTGATTTACTCTTCTGTTAATCTATTTGGGCAAGGTCTCCTCACTTATTTTCAAGCATGCTGATGCTGCTGCCAAAGTCAAATGGACCCAAACTATGCCTCACTCTAGCACACATCTGTATATATATATTTTTTCAAAAAAATGGCTTCTACCACAGAGTTTTTGACTAAATTCCAGAGTGTCCCACATTGCTGGCAACAAAATGATGTCACTTCTGACCTAGGCCTTTCCCTTTTGCTGGTAAGTCCCCCTCTCCCTACCAGTTGCTGGGGGGACCTGGCAACCCTAACCCAAGTGTGTTTTGAAAAGATCAACAAAATTCCTGAAAGAGAGAGAAGGATGCACATGCCTGGGAAAGAAGCATAAAGAGGAAATCTTTGCTATTTACCTATTTAACCAGTATGAGAAAAGTTCAATAAATTCTATGTATAGAGAGTTGGAAGGGATCTCCAGGGTCGTCTAGTCCAACCCCCTGCACAATGCAGGAAATTCACAAATACTTCCCCCCACCCCCAGTGACCCCTGTTCTATGCCCAAAAGAGGGCAAACCCTCCCCCCTTCAGAATCCCTGGCCAAACTGGCCTGGAGAAAAATTTCTTCCTGACCCCAAAGTGGCAATCAGCATTTCTCTGGTCATGTAAGAAAGGGTCAATGTATCAATCCCTGTCTCGGTAGATTAAATTTCAATTAGACCAAGTGCCTTTTTAAAAAGGGAGAGCCTGAATTGTAAAGCAAAAATCTGAGGCCCATTTTTCTTTTTTTCTCTATACAACAGAAATTGTCAGGCTGAGATAATATTCACTATGGCAAGGACAGAGCAGTTTTCCCCAGAGATGTAACAGAAAATTTTACTATGATATTCCCCCCGCCAAGTCAGGTAGGAAATAAAAAGCTCAAAAATAAATTTGAGACCTGTTTGCATAACAATTTGCCCTTACATTGACAACCCTATGTGGTCACTATAAGTCACCTGTGACTTGACAGCACACCGTTATTATTAGTGAACCAACATGACATAGTGATTGAAGTGTCGGACAAGGATCTGGGAAACCCAAGTTTGAGTCTTCACTCTGTCATGGAAGCTCACTGAGTGACCTTGGGCCAGTCACACACCCTCAACCTAACACAACCTTGTGAGGAGAAAATGGAGGAAAGAACAATGGACACCACTTTGGCTCCCCACTGGGGAGAAAGGTGGGATATAAATAAAGTAAATAAATAACTTATGGGGAAGAAAGAAAACATTTGATCCAGCCAGGTATTCAGCATGCGCTCTGGAGTATGAGATTTTATTGTCCTTATTACTTTGCTCCCTAGGCATGACAATGCTATTAGTGTTATAACATTATTCAGGGCTTTATCAGAAAGAATGTTTATTCGCAGGGCTCATTTCGTAGGAGGAGCTCCTTTGCATATTAGGCCACACTCCCCTGATGTAGCCAATCCTCCAAGAGCTTACAGTAGCCCCTGTAAGAAGAGCTCTGTAAGCTCTTGGAGGATTGCCTACATCAGGGGTGTGTGGCCTAATATGCAAAGGAGCTCCTGCTACGAAATGAGCCCTGTTTATTCGTATGGCCTCATCAGCTGGTGAATTAACAGCTGGGCTCCACAATGTGTAATGAAAACTTGATTTTTGCCAGCTCTGATTTCATTATAGTACATCCTTTTGGTCAGCCTTGATCTCTGTGTTCTTCAGTTATTCTTTCGGATGGCAAGCTTTCTTCCAACAAGATAAAAAGAATGTTTTTGCTGGTGGCTTTTAATTGGACTGATTGTTTTGGTCTAGTATGAATACAACAAAACCAAGCCATTATTTTAATTATGTTTTTATTGATATCCATTTACTACCCACTAATTACAAAACAATTTACTGCAATAACAAGAAGTAATAAAGCAAAAATTAAAGCAAGCTATCTTAAATTAATTGGAATGGTGCTTAATTTTAAATCTTCCAGCATCAAATCTCTATTTAATGGGGCTTGGATATATGCAGATAGGATAAGCATATTTAATTTAGAAGGGTTCCATGACTAAGTACAAAGGTAAGCAATTGCCTTATTAGATTCTGAGTAAGAAAGAAATGACATCCATGCTAAAAATAAAGATTTTAAAAAGGAAGTTGACCAAACGCTCATCACTGACTTTGAAGAACATGAGGCAAATCAGAGTCAGTGAGAAAACTGAGATAAGTCAATGTAGGGTGATCACAAATGTATCCGGGCCTAAAGTCACTGCTGCCAGAAGATACTTAATGAGGTAGAAGTCACAAATCTAGGAAGATTGAGTCTTTGGTATGGCAAGAGCTGTATAGCAAGATAAAGGCAATAAATCTTTGCCTCAAAGGCAGACATAACTATGTCACATGTTCTAGGAGCTCTGCTTGGAAAGATTTTAGAGTTTGGTATACTAGTTTCCTCTCAGGCCTCTCATATAAAGGATAGACAATATAGCAAAACAGTAGTTCAGCAACTTTGAGACTGAGTCCTCCAAAGCCTTTGGCATGCTGGCTTCCGGGTTTGACACAGTGATACCAGACACGTTCACGGAGTCTCCCGCGAACGGGTCCAGGATTCCCAGCTTTCTTCCACTGGCTTCCCCTGAAGAGGGTCCGGTGTCCAGAGGACTAGATCGGGGGCTCTCTGCCATGACGGTGGCGGATTGTAGCCCCTGATCATCCTGAAGTAAGAAGCAGTGGAAGAATTTCAATGGTAGCCATTGAAATGAAGCTGTGACTCCCAGTAACATCAGAGGACTCACTGAGCCCCTCTTCTCCTCTACATCTTTACTTCAAAAGGAATTGACCTGTAAGTACTCCTTTGCTACCTGCAACTACTGACTCTCTGATCTTACCCAAGCCCTTTAACTTTTAAAACCTTAAAAATGAAGAGTGGAGAATCCCCCCCCCTTCCCTTGCAGTGGCTTCTTCAAGAAGTGCACAACAACCTGCATTTGGGCTAACGGGAGACAGAGAATATTATTCTGATCTACTAATTCATCTTTCTACTGGTTGAAGAAATTTTATTATACACCTGGGTTCTTGGAAAGCCTGTTGGCATTTAAGTTACAGCTCCCAAGAGAGGGAGAAACATTTACCCCCTCTCTTCCTGTTTTTCTGGCAATTTTGGATATTGGATGGTAAAATCCTTGGGCTCACATTTACTACTTTGTGGATTACAGTTTTTTTTTCTTTTCTTCCTCTTTTTTCAACACCTTAGAATATATATTTTTCTTTTGCTACTTATTTTTTTACCTACTTGGATATAGTGAAATAAATCTTTTTTTTTCTTTTTTATGTTCAGTTTTTCCTTGGTTCCAGACTTTTGGTGGTCCTAAAACCTGTGGAATTATTTGTCCTTTTGAATTGAGACTACATTGTTTTCTTTTCCTTCTCTTTTTGGTTTTTTGACTTCTGGCTATGGAATATTTGGCGGCCTGCATTTTTGCATTTTGAAGGGCTTTTTAAAATTTCTATTACCTAGTGCTTTTGGCTTTCACTTTATCTTGGATTATTCATCTTATTATAGAAGCTACTCTACACTTCCTTCAGTGCTTATAACCAATTAAAGGTGGACTGTACAGTGAATTACTTCTGAACTATACCTGCCTTTGAAAGGGAATTTTAATGACTTCACTTCTGGTGGTTTAGATGTTTTAGAAACATTATTGTTTATTCTTTGTAGTTTCCTGAGTTTTCTTTATTGTTTATGCTGTCTCAGATAATGAGCCATTTAATGTTTTGAGAACTGATTTTGGGGGGTGGCACACTGTGGAAGATGGCAGCCATCTAATTTGTTGACTCCAACCCTCCTTCCTCACTAATCTACAGCAAAGACCTACAAGAAGGCTTGAATCAGCACAGAATGGGTAGGAACGATAGCCCCAAACACACTGCACGTAAATTTACTAAACAAAACGCACAAGACTTTTTTAATCCTTTCAATTCTAAAACAGAGTGGGTGAAATTGGGCTTGGTCTCTCCTAAAATGGCAGCCACTCACTCTCTGACTAACATCTCTGAGGCTTCTGCCAATAGGCCAGACCTCCCCTCTTTACTTCAGTAGATGGAACACAGACTTACTGAAAATATGCTCTCGACCATACAGCCCGTATGAGATCAATTAACTGATATACAAACAGTGCTGGCTAAAATCTCCAGTACAGCCGAGGCTGCTTTCAATATGGGCCTACAACTCAAAAAGGAAGTTGGTGGCATAAAAGAGTGGGAAACCGGCTATAAGCAAAGGCATCTCACCTTAGAATCCCAAATACCGCTCCTTAATGTGAAGTTTCGAGGGATCCCAGAGGGGGAGGAAAGGACATTGGATTTAATTTGTTTTGTGTCTGCCTGGTTGGCTTTTGCTTTAAATCTAGAGGAAGGGGTGACACTGACAGACTTAAAGTCATACAGGATTGGTCTCCCAATTAATCCCAGAAGAAGAGGGCCAAGGGATATTCTTGTTAAGTTTGCTGATGGGAGAACTAAACAAAGAATTATGAAAGAGGCATCGACAACTGGTCATTTACTTTACAAGGATCTTAAAATCTTAGTTTTCCATGATGTGCCTCAAGAAGCTCTGAAAATCTGGAAAGCTTTAAAACAGACCACAATGTGCTTGCAACAAGCGAACATCCGCTACAGATGGCTGGCATTGGGAGAACTTTATGTGGCAGGTCACACATACTGCTTCCAGAAGCATTGCAACCACTTTTGCTAAATTCTATGATAAATTATATTGCTCTACCTCCCCAAAGACAGAGGATATTACTTCATTCATATTGTCTATGAAGCTAACCAACTCAGTATCCCCTGAACAAGCTGAAATGATGGAAAACCCGACAACAAGACAGGAGTTAAAAGAGGCAACCACAAACATGAAATCACAGAAGGCTCCCAGAATTGATGGTCTACTGGTGGAGTTCTACAAGGCTCTCTGCCCCTTTCTCCTTGATCCTCTTCTTGAGCTCTGTAACAAGACATTAAAGGAGAGACACCTACCACCTTCTTGGGCAGAATCCTCACTCATGGTGATACCAAAAAAACGGAAAGATTTCACTGACCCTGCCTCATACAGGCCCATTGCACTGATAAACTACGATGCTAGACTATTCTCATCTGTACTGGTGAATTGTTTGAAAAAAGAAGTCCCAGCCTTGATAAATATGGATCAAATCAGGTTTATCCCTCAGAGACAAATTATGGACAATATCAGATACATGCTGAATATAAAAGTGCATGGACAACACAATAAATTGGAAGCACTTGTCTTGGTGCTAGACTTCGAAAAAGCATTTGACTTTATAGAAATCCCCTATCTGATGGCTCTTCTCAAATGCCTTGGCTTCAGTTCAAACTTTCTTACAGCACTGCGAGCTATATACAATAATCCCGGAGCAAGAGTGAGGGTGAATGGCATTAACTCCGCTTTTTTTCTCCAACCAGAGGAACATGTCAAGGTTGCCCTCTTTCACCTCTTATTTTTGCTCTTGCCATTGAACCCTTGGTGGAAGAATTGCAGAAAAACAAAGTCTTCTCAGGCATAAATATCACTGGCACTGAACACAAGTTATCTATGTACGCTGACGATGTGGCTTTGCATTTTTCTAACCCACAACATTCCCTCCCCACCATCTTTGACATCATTAATAATTTTGGAAAAGTCTCCAGACTATGCCTTAACACCAGCAAATCAGAAGCATACCCCATCACATTGTCTAAATCAATCCGATGTGAATATCAATGCTCTTACAGTTTCCAATGGGTTACATTGGAATGGAGGTACTTGGGGATCCAGATTCCGCTCAATTTAATGAAATTAACAGATTCTAACTTCCATAGACTTCATAAAGAGATACAAAATAGAATTCAGGATTGGAATAAATTAACTCTGTCTTTAGCTGACAACCTACAACTGATACAAAGCTTTCTCTTTCCATGTTTTCTATACTTATTCCGTGCGCTATACATCTAACAGACAAGGATCTGAACAGCTGGCAAAAAAACATTGACAACCTTCCTGTGGAACTCACCCAAATCATGGGTAGACCATTGACATCTTTCCAAACCTGTTTCAAGGGGAGGCCTCAGAGTTCCCTTGCTTTGACGATATTATCTTGCTGCAGCTATTTCTAATGTAGCTAGTATGCTTCAACCAGAACACCTAACCAACTGGATATACATTGAACAGTCTTATGCACCACACTTTACCCTTCAAGAAGTCATTTGGATACCCAAAGCTGATAGACCCAAGGTGATAGAACAAAATCTTTTTTTGAACTCGACTCTGAAAATATGGGACTCAAAATGTCAAACTCTTGCCTCAGCTCTCTACCCTTTATCAGTGTATGCTCATCAACCATGGTTCCCACTGGGTCAGGACAGTGCGGCATTTGAAATGCTAAATGCGGCTGGATTTTGTAGAGTACAAGACTTAGTCCAAAATAATATGCTTCACTGCAAGACTCACTTTGAAGAATGTCTACACTCTCAGATGTCATGGTTAAAGTATTACCAACTAAAAAATTTGACAGACTGGGCTATAAAACAAGGCGCCTTCTTAAGACCTAAAACTCCTTTTGAACTCACCTTGCTTAAATTTTCTGATCACCGGAAAGGTTTGCTGTCCATCATCTATAAAATCTTGGCAACCTCTGAAAAAGAACAAACACTAAAAAATAAAACAGCATGGCATACTGATCTCCAACAAGATTTAACCCCTGAACAATGGGTGAACATATGGGACTCGCATGTCTAAAAATTAAGGATTTTTTCCCATCTGCCTTCAATTTTTTAAACTGCTCACGAGATGGTATCTGCCCCTGGCAAGGCTTCACCATATGCACCCGAATCACAGCTCCAAGTGCTGGAAAGGAATTTGGCCAAATTGAGCCCGCAGGCCACTCCTAAGGGTCCCCCGCACCAGGGCAATCTAGATGGATTTTATCTATATTTCTAAGATTCTGCAGTCTTTGGCTGTGAACTAGCCCCCCCCCCCCCAAAAAAAAAAATTCCAGTTGGGCCCCAGAGTTTCAAATTGGGCCCCACTGGCTGGCCCTGAATCTCATAGTTGCTGGGCCCGAGTTGCCCTGCCCTCGCATGAAATCTTGGGTTTTCAATTTTGGAAGAGGGGAGACTGCCCACTGTGGGGGCAGTGGAGGCCTCCTAGATTTAGAGGCCTTAGGCTTCAGCCTACTTAGCTTATACATAAATCTGACACAGGCCCCATGTTATGTCTTCAGCAGCAGGACTCTAAGGCTGATTGCAGACTCCTCAAGATCAATGAGTTATCTAGTAGCTGGAGTCTGGATCTGGCCCTCAGAGTAGCACAACGCTCAAAGTCACCGTCTAGCTCTGGTGGGTCTTGGTCCACAGGGAAACTGTAGCCTCCAGCCCAGGGTTGCCAAGTCCGTTGAACTTACCAGCGGGGGGGAGTCTTCCACCAGCTGGGAGCTTCCCCGGTGCACGCGCGAAGCGCATGCACCTGGTGACGTCACTGGAAGTGACATCAGCATGTTGGGGGCATTGCCAGGGTGATGCTCTGGCAATCGCCCCAAAACTCTATGGTATCATAGCCTGGACGACTTCCCCCACATAATGATGTCACCCAGAAGTGACGCCCTGGCAACGCCCCCAACTTGATGGCGTCACTTCCGGGTGATGTCATTATGTGGGGGAAGTCGTCCAGGCTGGACAACTTCGGGGGCAGGGTTTCCCCCGCTGGCCGAATGCTGGCTGGCGGATTGGGAACCCCTGTAGCAGGGGATCCCCGCCCCCCGGGCTGACTTGGCAGCCCTACTCCAGCCACGTGAACTGTCTGAACCAGTAAGGCTCCCTGCTTATACCAAGGTTTAAATACCCTGCAGAAGAAGCAGAAGAAGAACCACCTACTCTTGGGCTCCCTCCAATCAGGACTTGACTGAGTCCTGGTCCTGCAAAGAACTATCTGTGCCTGAACTGTGCTCTGATTCAGAGGCAGGAACATGGGCTACCGGCTTTGTTGCCATTGTGTTGTCTTCTCACAGGCCTGCTATCTCGTGCTCCTTAGGGCTGTTAACTCCTGGTTGGGAAATTCTTGGAGATTTGGGGGTACAGCGTGGGGAAGGCAGGGACAGCAGTAGAGTATCATGCCATGGAGTCCACCATCCAAAGCAGCCCTTTTCTCCAGGGAAACTGATTTCTTTCTCCTAGAGAAGAATTATAGTTCATGGAGCTCTCCAGTCCCCCCTCGTACTGCTGCCCCTGCTAAGTGTGTGTGTGGGGGGGGTGAGCCTGAGGGATTGGTGGTCTGGAATCTGGCAGCACTGTTTGGATTGGAGTTTTCATGGGAAGTCCCTTTGAATGAGGCCTTGGAGTCTAGGAGCTTAGGGCCTGCGGGGGGGGGGGGTCTGGTGGTGTCAGGTGGCTTCTAAGCACCCTGTTCTTCCCCTAGGATAGTCCTTGGCTCATCCTAATCATCCCTGGATGAGGAGTCCATTCCTGGGTCCAAATCTGGCCCAGGAGGGATTCTGAGAAACTGCTGGTTGAATTCAGTTGCTTGACTGCTTGATACAGCAGAAGGGACTGTGGGTCTGTCTGTCTCAGATTACACAGTGTTTTGCAATCATTTTTTTCCCACTCTCCTCATGTTGTAAAAAGGTTACGTTTCATCCTTCACAGCCACATCTGATGCTGAGCTCTCCCAGAAAGCTTGTACAACTCTCTGTACGACCTCCTGTAAAAATCTGGTGCTAGGAAATCAGTCATGTAAAAACTTTACAAATGTCTTCTTCTGTCCCTCCCACACCCTTTTGCCTTTCTTTGAGGATCTCCTCAATGTTGAGTGAAATATCGAAAGGCCTGAGAGAAATTTAGCTGACAAGTCTGATCAAGGGATGTAGTAGGGAAGCTATTCTTGTGGGACAGATTTCTGCCTGGGCTTGCAGACTGAAGTCTTGGCCCAGCTCACCATCCTTCCACACTAGTTCTAATACCTATCGTATCTAGCAGTGCTATAGTCAAAACAGCAGTGAAAACAACTAACAAAATAAATTAAATTTCAATCACACCATCATTTTTAAACAAACAAATTTGTCAGGCTGGAGAAAAACATAGGTTTCCAGCAAGCACAGTTTTATCCATCCTTTGTCCAAGGTGATTAGGGAAATGTATGAAGTTTTCATCTCTATTTTGTTTTCACACCTTTTAAGTACTGAGCAGGAGGCGATGAATCCAAACAAACAGGCTTTTATTCAGTGACACTGTTCAGCTCAAAAGACAGCTCTATGAGAGCAGCACTTTCATTTATCCTGGTCCAACACATAACTTTCAACAATGTAACTATATACAAGCAATACTATTGGACCCAAGCAGGGCTCAGTGATTGGGTATCTAGATTGGCTTCAGGACCAATGGGAGTCTTTACTAATCAGCCAATAGGAATTGGAGCTTCAGGATACCAGAGCCCTTTTCAAGCTATTACTGCTTCATATTCTAAACAAACACAGCAACAACAACCCTGTGAGATAGGTTAGGCTGAGAGAGATTGGCTGGCCCAAAATCACATAGCAAGCTTCATGGCTCGACAAGGATTTGAACCTGGGTCTCCACAGTCCTAGCCTTTTTCTGCAGCGTCATTTCCCCAAGTCTGCACTTGTATTCCTCCGCTGCTTTCCCTTGTTTCTGTAGATGTTTTTGCCCTTCCAGGCACAAAAACGCAGTTTGTCTCCTGTTGCTCTGCAGCATCGGACTTCCCTGTTTCCAGGAAGTTTTTCCAAATCCAGCATTCAACCCACACCAGCCTAGTGGGGAAATATTTGCTCATCCAGTGTTTTTAAGCCCTAAGTCTGTCCTCTCCTTCCCTCCATATATGCATGTTCCACCCACCAAGCTTAGGTTACTGCAGAGCAGTGTCCAGTCAATTAGCTTATTGTTTCCAATTCTAAGAGCTTTTCTGCTGTCCACTACAGCAAATAGTGCTGTGACATGTTAGTTTATCTAGTAACCAGAAGGCTGTATGATCAAATCTCAGTTAGGATTCTGATGTTGTTTTTAAATTTTCTTGCGTTTGAATGCAATTTTGGCCATTATAGCCTGCTCAGCTATTTTCTTACAATGTTTTTAGAATAAATGGGAGAGTGTGTGGTGGAAGGAATGCAATTTTGACTATTATAGCCTGCTCAGCAGCCTGCATTCCTTCAAAGCATCACATCTGAAAACATGGCTGACATCAGTCAGAGCCCTCCCCCTCCCCAATTTTAGATTGCTCCCGTAATGTTTGCAGTAGGATTTTTTTTTAATGTATTCCAGGTTGGATGGAGAGTCTGCCTTCCAAAGATCTGTTCAAAAGCTTATCCTGCCTCATTTTGCTTTGTTGAAAAGAGACGTTTGTGTGCCATGGAATACACCCGGGTGCAGATAAGGCATCTTCTATGGTACAAGCGCTTGTAGTAGGCAGAGCAGGCGTTAACGGAGATCTGTAAACACAGAACTACAACTTGGAACAATGTGAACTGCAAGGCGATCAGCTCCATGAGGCTGAGAGACCCAGTGTCAACAATTGTCAGGACAGGAAGCAAGAGCCATGCCATGCAGGATAGGGATTTAAAATTTAAATGGACAAACACACAGTTGAAATCCATTTGACCGATCAGAATTAGAATCAAAGGGGTGGGGGGGGGGGTGGCAAGAAACATTGGCTGAGGACAGAGCAGCCGTTCAGACGGTCGCATCTGCCCCCAGGAGGCGGCCCGGACGCATCGCGTCCAGCACCGCGCTCCTTCCGCACCAGCTGAGCACCACTTCAAAGTGGTGCTTGGCTGCTGCGGCGCGCCCTGCGCATGCGTTCCACCCGCCGGATCGGGTGTGAACGTGCGCGGGCAGGGGCAGCCGTGCGGCATCTGCCCGCCGCTCCAGGAAGCCACCTGCAGTCTGAACGCTGTGGGTGGCTTCCTCCCGGCAGCATGCGAATGCCGCACCGTGGGGGAAATTCCCCCCGCCCCATTCTGCCATGCCGCGGAGGCGCGGCAGAATGCCAATCTGTCTTCAGCCATTGCTATGTGCCAGGAGGAAAAAAAAAAGGAAGTTTTGACTGCGAAATTGATGCCGCAGATCAAAGGCTGATGGTAAACAAAGGAAACACCTCATAGAAGGCACCTACTGCAGAAGTGGTCTGCAGACTAACAAAGAATTCTCTGGGGAGCTTCAGAGGGGTGAGGCTGTACTGCAGAACCAGTCCTAGTCTGACACTCTATCCACTTTATAACAGTGTCTCCCTGCTGGATCAGACCTTAGGTGGACCTGGGGATCCCCTGGAATTACAGCTCATCTCCAGACTACAGTGATCAGTTCCCCTGGAGAAAATGGATGCTTTGGGGGGTAAGTGGACTCGATGGCACCGTACCCCACTGAGGTTCCTGTCCCCCCAGGCTCCGTCCCTAAATCTCCAGCAGTTTCCCAACCTGAATTTGGCAACCCTAAGAAGTAGACTGCTGATCATGGCTTATAGCAATTGATTGACTTATCCTCCATGAATTCACCTAATCCCCCTTGAAAGTCATCTGTGCCAACGTACCACTACTTGAAAAAGATTAAGTTGGGATGACTTCCAGGAAGGAATTTTTGGGTTGGTTGGCGAGGTCCAACAGGTTGTATGTGTTCCTTGTGGCAGCCATATTTTTCTGACCGCAAGCAGGCCTCATGGCTTAAGAAATCCATGCTTTCTGACACCCTTATTCAGCTTGCCTGTGAAACAAGTGACCCATGAACTTTGCTCTACTTTGTTTGTCTTCTTGGAAGCCAGGTATCTGTGCCTACTCGGAGGTCAGTCTGTTCATACTTGTGGTACCAACTTTTGCTGCCTTCCCACTAGTGAAAAATTATTTGTGAAAATATGGAGGGTTGTTTTGGAGCTCTGACTATGTTGCCATCATGTCTTGACAGGGACTGTTCTTTATGCTTTTTTCCTGTCGATTCTTTATCCTGCTATTTTAAAATAAAATCTTAGGATACATTGCTTTCAGCTAGGGCTGCCAAGTCAGCCCGGGGGGCGGGGGATCCCCCACTATAGGGAACCCCGCCCCCGAAGTCGTCCAGCCTGGATGACTTCCCCAGCGTAATGACGTCACCCGGCAACGCCCCAACATGGTGACGTCACTTCCGGGTGGCTCCTGGGCGAAGAAGGACTCCCCCCCACCAGTACATGAGTACGACTTGGCAGCCCTACTTTCAGCTCTCTCGTTTTCTGTTTGGAGAATCAATTCTGGCCAGAATTCCCCCCTTTTGTGGATGGACAGAGAACTGGCTAGTTCAGGTAACTGGGCATACCTGTTCTAAGTTGTGAGCTGTCAGATTTTTCCTCCCGCCCAAAAAAAGTGTCTGTGGCTGCAGTCACACACACTAAATAATCCTCTTTCAATCGACTTTCAGTGAACTTTCCAACTGGATTTTGCCAGTTCACACAGTACAATCCAGTTGGAAAGTGCACTGAAAGCGGCTTGGGTACCCCAGACCTGACTCATTTTGTCTGCAACCACACAGCATGTGCAGCTTTAAAATTGGGGTAATGGTGGTGGGCCCCTCAGCCATATCGGACTGGGGAAATGGCATGGAGCAAAGTAGGAGAGCCTCCTTCCTTCATGCTGTAGTCCAGAGCTGAATCAGGGTCCCACTGATTTTTAAAAATGACATTCCCTGCAGCTGCTGTGTGACTGAGTAGAAAACAAGCCAGGTCTAGGGAACTTGCCCCCAACTTGCCAAAAAGTCTTATATGGTTTGGCCGCCCTTGCGGACAGCAGAAGTGTAACCTGAGTTCAACACTGTTGAATCCAGCCTCCAGATCCCAGCATCAAATAGCTCTTTATTACAAGGAGGATTGTTGTTAAGTCAAAACTGAATTTTAAAAAAAATCCTCCTTCCATTCCCAGTTGCCAGACTCCAGAGATCGTACAGGCCAGGGATACTGGAGAATACACCTGCCGTGATGTCATACAAAAGCGAAGGCATCCTAAAACTAATTTTCTCTGACTCAATTGAAATGGCAGCTTCAGATGTTCACACTTGGTGGTTTCTCTCTGAAACTTTCAGAAAGGGGAAGGGGGGGGGCTGAATAATATGGTTCTTATGCCCTCCGATGAGTTATGATTGAGGTTGTCCCTGTGAAATCTGTTTGTTTTTTTTAAAAGAGAAGTCAAAAAGGAGTCAGATAATCAAAGATGCTTCTCTGGAGATGTCAGAAAGGAGCTGGTCCAAGACAAGATACCTGCCATGTCAAGGCAAACAGCTACTGTCAGCTGCTGGAAGAGGTTTCCCTTTGCGCTCCGGAAACAATAGGAAGATCTGAAATGCAATGAAAATGCATCATATGAGACCTGAATGACAGGAGAGGATTTGTTTATTTCACGTGGACATTTGGGCTGCGGACAGACTGGCAGCTTGCGGCGATATAGTGCCACCTCTAATTGACCCTGTTTAAAATGTTGTGGGACATAACAGCCACACAGCACACCCTACTGCGGGTTACTCATGGAGAGATTCTGTGGGAAAGCATCCACACTATTGTAGTGCATCAGTCACTAACGCACTGCAAAAATGGCCAAAATTCATGCGCGCACATATGCACATGTTTGCATGTGCACACATGCACATTTTTTTAAAAAAATAGCCATTCTGCATGCATGTCGGTGTGTTGAGACAGCCGGCCATGTGTGATGAATGCACGAGGAAACAAAAACATCCATTTTGGAAGTGGTGGCTTTTTAACCCGGCTCCAAGTCGTCTTCTGACGGGGTGAGTATGCCCAGGGAACGCCTGACAGCTGTGGCTGTGTGAATGGGTCCATTTAATCCATTTGTGAAAGGTGCCTATATTGGTCCAAACTGCCAGTCTGAACGCAGCCTTGGTGATTGCAAGGAAACTGGGTAGGGGGCCTAGTTTGTGAGGAATTCCATGTGGATGAAGGATGTTATCCAGGGAAAGGTCCTTTTTTCATGACAAGAGAGTCCACATGGGCCCAGTTCATATATTCTGAAGGTTGCCAACTTTCAGGTGGGGCCTATATATCTCACAGAATTATAACTGGTCTCCAGCTGATTGAGATCAGTTATCCAGGAGAAAATGGTTGCTTTGGAGTGTGGCCTCTATGGCATTATACTCCACTGAGGTCCCTTTCTTCCCCAAACCCCACCCTCTCCAGGCTCCACCCCCAAATCTCCAGAAATTTTGCATCCTTAAGTGTTTTTCTGACCCTCTGTACCTGCTTTGAGACAGGAGCAGCCCTAAGCACCTCCTCCTTGTAGGGTTGCCAGCCTCCAGTGGCGCCTGGGAATCTCCCGTTTTTACAACTGATGTCCAGCTGACAGAGATCAGCTCCCCTGGAGAAAATGGCTGCTTTGAAGGGTGGCCTCTATGGCATTGTACCATGCTGAGGCCCCTCCCCTCCCCAAACTCCTCCCTCTCCTGGCTTTACCCCCAAAGTCTCCAGTTATTTTCCAATCCAGACTTGGCAACCCTACCTCCTTGGCCTGAAGCTGAGAGGGTTTAAATGGGCCCTCACAGCCTTTGCATGCTCCACCTATTATTGCTTGGGCCACCACCTCCCTCCAGCGGGGGCCTTCCTCCCTTATTGCCTCCCAGCCAATCAGTTCTCTGACTAGGTATCTGCCCCTTGGCTAGCTTAGGCCCTCGTTGAGCCCTGCCAGTGCATTCCTGCTGGACAACTGTATTGAAGAAGAGTGACTGACACAGGCCCAACTTCCAACCAAACCTCCATAGGTCAGCTGAGACATGGGGAAGGCACTGTCTTCAGGTTGTTCTCAAGCCATGTCCATAGGGTTGCCAGGTTCATGTTCATCCCAGCGGGGGACTTTGGGGGGTGTTCCCGAAGGAACATCACATTGGGGACGTCCCGGCTCCAAGCCCTTCCCCTGAGAGCCCTCTGGCTGTGGGCACTTAAAAGGACCCCTTTAAGTGCTCACAGCTGGTGGACAGGGCCCTAACCACCCGATCTCTAAATGGCATTGCTGTTTGGAGATCAGTGTGTGGGGATAGTTCCACCAGCTGCAAGCACTTAAAGGGACCCCTTTAAGTGCCTGCAGCCGGCGGACCCCACTTGCCCAATCTCCGAGCGGCATTTCCACTTGGAGATCGGGCACATGGGGCCCTGTCCCACCTTAAAGGGATCCCTTTCAGTGTCCACAGCAAGAGGGCCCACCCCACCTGATCTCTAAGCCGCAATGCTGCTTGGAGATTGGGCATGTGGCCTGCAGCCACCCCTCTCAGGAGGGAGTTTCAAGAGAGAAGGGAGAGGGGTGGCTGCGGGTATTGGGGTTTGGGGATGGGGCTTCCCCCACCAACCAGCAGGCCAGGCAATGGGTACAGCCCCTGCCAAGGCTCTTTTTGTAGAAAAAGCCCAGCAGGAACTCATTAGCATGTTAGGCCACTCCCCTGACAGCTCAGCTCATTAACATATTAGGCCACACCCGATGTTACCAGAAGTGGGGTCTTCCAGCCACATCCACCTTTTGCTTCTTATTCTGTTTACCTTGTTTGTTGCCAAAACAGTTTTGACAAAACCAATAAAAACTTTTATTTTCTGTCCCATCTATACAAAATCTTGCCTGAACCAATATCTTATGTCCAACAATTATTCCCACACTGGATTGGAATCAATTCCTAAAGGTTAGGTTCCCATGGAAATCAGCTTGCCTTCCTGCAGAACTAGTACACTGAATATGGATTTTTAGGGTTGCCAGCCTACAGGTGGGGTCTGGAGATCTCCTGGAATTACAACTGAGCTCCACACTACAGAGCTCCACACTACTGAGATCAGGTCAATGGCTGCTTTGGAAAGTGGAGTCCATGGCATTGTGCCTCTCCTTCCCTCAGACCCCACCCTCCTCAGGCTCCACTCCCAAATCACCAGGGATTTCCTCAACCTGGAGTTGGCAGCCCTAGTTCACTGGCAGAACAACGCTAGGAGCTAGTTTGGTGTAGTGGTTAAGTGCGTGGACTCTAATCTGGGGGAACCAGGTTTGATTCCCCACTCCTCCACTTGCACCTGCTGGACGGCCTTGGGCAAGCCATAGCTCCGTAACAGCTGTTCTCTTAAGGACAGTTGTCTCAGAGCTCTCTCAGCCCCACCTACTGCACAGGGTGTCTATTGTGGGGAGGGAAGGGAAAGGAAGTTGTAAGCCACTCTGAGACTCCCTTGGGTAGTGAAGGGCGGGGTATAAATCCAATCTCCTCTTCTTCTAGGTTTATGGATGCACTGGATGGGAGTAGTTTGTGGGCTATTTTATTCAAGGTTCAAAATTTTATTCAAGATATAAGATTTCATGCACCTTGGGCAAGCCCTGGGCAAGCACACTTCTTCAGATGAAACTACACTTCTTCAGATGGAAGAAGTGTGCATGCACACAAAAGCTTATACCTTGGATGAAACCTTGGACTCCCACTTTGTTCTGCTGCTTCAGACCAACATGGCTACCCACCTGAATTATTACACTATAATATATTTTTACAAGCAATTATGTACCAGTGGAGTGGCCCACTTTTTAAATTTCACAAAACAGGCAATCTCCACAGTGCTGCTGGCCATGCTCATTTTTAGTTACAACTCTGTCTCTCTGCAGATGTCCCCCAAAGTGCCCCATGCAACAGTCAAGTGTTCTGCCAACACACACAACAATGAAGCTACTTTTTCAGATGTTTTCTCTTGCATGGCAGTTAGCACCAAACCACTTTAATACAGACTTTAGACACACATATATTTGCAACCCATTCCCAACAAGACACAACAGTGAGCTAGTTAACACTCAGGCTTCAAACTTACTTTTCTTAAACAGAAGATGCCATGAGAAAACTCAGACACCAGCCGGAATGCTGTTCCAGTGCATTCCAGCCCAAAAAAGAGCTTGCCCCCGCCAAAAAAGCAGGTAACTCCCACCAAACCGGGGTGTCTGGCAACCCTACATGTCACTCTGTAATGGCCTTTTGGACCCCCTGGGTGGCCCACCATAAGGTCCTCACTGTGGAAAGTGAGGAGAATTCACTGAGATGGGGGAGGCCACTCTATCCACTCCTGGACATTACCCAAGAGCTCTTCTGTTTACAACTGAAGGTGATCATTTTTCACTTTTTTAAAATGTATGTTTTTAATGTTTTTAAACAACATGGATTGGAGATCAGGCTTGTCTTCCTAGTCATCTGTCTCCCTTTGTCTTGCCCAGTCTGAAAAAAAACACAAAGTTCAAAAGAGACTGAAATCCAGTGCACATTTACATTGGAGTAAGACACTTTCAAAACTGAAGGAGGAGAGGGGAGGAAGAATTTCATGTGGTCCAAGAGCTGTATGGACTATTTCCGATTGGCTAAGAAAGAGCTTCGATTGTACCGGTTTCTGTCTGAAGAAAGTTAGGGGAAGCTCGCTCTACATCAGATATTTTCCATCATTTGTTCCACTGTATTTTTGTACTGCTAACAGAATAAGTGTGCTGAGTATTTTACCAATACATTGTCCCAAACTCAGCCCTCATTCTGCGTGACACATGCTCTTCGTATGAAGCTTGCTATCAAATAGAGCTGTAATGAAGTGCTGTGAGCAGAGAAAGATTAAATTGGAACCTGAAGCCTTCTTTCACTCTACTCTGTTATTAACATTATTACATATAATCAGCAGTCTTTGAGGCCAGTGAAAGAAAAAAAAAACAAAGTTATGCTTTCTAGAGTACATATAAAAATACATGTTTACCAGTATTGGGGGGAGAATTAACTTCTGGACTTTACTTCCATGAAGGTTAAAAAAAAAAACAGAGGCAAAATCAAAGGCTTTTCAATGAGGAAAACATTCCTTTTTGTCTGTTTGCTTTTTTTCAGAGGTATGTTTAGTGTGGCAGGTTGTGCATCCTGATCATATACAAGTTTTCCTGATGTTCTATTGGGGAACAGCTCTGGTTCAATGAAAGAGCATCTGCTTTGCAAGCAGGCACAGCTCTGAGATATAACAGGCCCTGCTCCAGTGATGAAGCATCTCAGCTCCAGGGACAAAGTGTCTGGAACAAGGGAATAAACAGGCAAATTTTAGCAGACGTGTGAGTTCAGCAGCAGGGTGAGGAAGCCAGGGCACTAGTCTCTCCACATCCCTAAAATGGTATAGGAAACTTTCCACAAACAATTCCACATAAATAGGAAGTTTTGTTTGAAAAGGGTATTTTAAAAAATCAAATAATAAAAAGGCAATTATGAAGATAGAATGCCAGCAGTGGGTTGGGGATGATCCAGTGTATTGCAGGGAGTGCGACATGTATGATTTCCTGCCCACTGGACATCAGTCATGGGTGGGTGCTCAGTGCAAGGTTCTCAGGGAATGTTTGAACTTCCGAGGCCAAAATGGCGAACCTGGAGAAGCAGAGAAGTCAGTTAGGCATACAGATAAGTCTCTTGGGGACTTCTTAGATGTGTCCCACTCCAAGAATGGCAGCCCCACTGCAGTCAGGGAGCATGAGGGTCAAGGGGAAACAGGGCACTGTGCTAAAGAGAAGAGGAATGTTCCCTCAGAAGGCACCCCTTCTTCAGTTGGTGAACAGGTATCCTTTTGCACCATGGAACCATCCCTGGGCAGGGAGGGGGGGGTCTCTTGTTAGTTGGTGATTCAATCCTTGGGCATGCAGATAAATGGGTTGCAAACCCACATACTGAGTGCATGGTGACTTTCCTGCCTGGTGCAAAGGTAGTGAACATTACCTATGGTCTAGATAGGCTGGTAGACAGATCTAGGGAGGAGCTGTGGTACAAGTTGGCACCACTGATGTATGGAAATGTAGTTATGTGGTCCTGGAGGATAAATAAGTCTGCTAGGCAGGAGACTCAAGATGAGGACCTTCAAGGTAGCCTTCTCAGAAGTACTACATGTTCCATGCGCTGGGCCAGCTAGGCAAGCACAAATTAGGAATCTTAATACATGGATGAGGTAATGGTGTAGGGAGGAATGGTTTAAGTTTTTTAGGCACTGGGGTGATTTTTGGGGAAAGCAGGATCTGTTCAAAAAGGCAGCCTCCACTTGCCCTGAGAAGGGCCCATGCTACTGATGCTTAAAATCAAAAAGGTGGCAGTTTTTAAACTAAATCTTGGGGGGAAGCTAACGAGATGAAATATCTCTGGTTCAAGATGACTCACCTCTAAGAGATGAAGGGGTAGCTGTTACTGTTCTAGAGTGAAATGGATTAGGACTGGCCACTGAGTGACAAACAATACTGACTGCCTGAAAAGGTCTAGAGGCCACAGGAGGAAGGTTGCTGGCCTAACATGTCTGGGAATTTATAGATGTTTATAGACAAATGCTAGAAGTGTCTGGGGTAAAAATGGGAGAGCTGGAATGCTTAGTGTCAGATGAAACATTGTGGGCATTTCAGAAACTTGACAGGATGAGGATAATCAGTGGGATACAGTGATTTCTGGGTATAAATTATATCAGAAAGATAGGGAGAGAAGTGTCGGAGGTGGAATGGCTCTGTATGTCAGAGAGGGTATACAGTCCAGCAAGACTGAAAATGTAAGAGAAATTGATTCATTTACAACAATGCTATAGGTGGAAATAGTGTGCCCAAAAGGAAATTTAATTCATAGAATCATAGAATCACAGAAGTGGAAGTGACGTTTTTTTCCTATCATAGAGAACAATGGAGGAAATGGGGCAACCTGTTTTGGGGCCCGTAGAATTGGACCCCATGGTCCAATCTTCTTGAAACATGGTGGGTATTTCGGGGAGAGGCCCCAGCAGCTACCCTGCAAGTTTGGAGCCTCTCCCTTAAACCCCCTCTCCTCATATGAGTTTTTGCCATTGACTTCAATGTCCCATAGGGTATAATGGGGCTGAAACTGACATTCAGCCAGCCAATAACTCCCGAATCCGCTTGCATTGCCGAAACGGACATGTGGGGGGTCATTCAGCAGCTGGAACAGATGCGATATGAATTGGGCCAAAAAAAAAATTATTTGCACACCTATAGTGGGCACAAATGGCAGTGGTGGCAAGCCCCTCCGTCAGCTCCCAGTGGGCCTGTGGAGGAAACAAAGTGAGAAGGGGTTTAAACTTTAAACCCCTTCTGTTTAGAGTCTTGTGGCAGCAGTGGCACAATCTTTCCATTGTATTCTATGAGGCCCTTCTCACTTCACCCCCCCCCCACCCGCCTGCCTTGGCAGGCCAGCTGGGGAAGTGAAGGGAAGGCTTTTAAAGATGCCCCCCCTTTTGCTTCCCTTTCTGACACACTTCTGGTGATGTCAGGGGGTGTGGCATATGCTAATGTGTTATGCTAATAGGTATGCTAATGAGCTCCTGCGCCTCTTTTTCTATGAAAGGACCCCTGGCTACTGGCATTAAAGTTGTGAGCGGGTGTGGCTATTTTGGTATTTTTGGGGGTATTTATTCAGCTCAGTATATACTGAGTGCACATCCCCTAGAGAGAAGTACTTTTCTTGCTTTCTCAGAATACAAGAATTCATGGGCGCTCAATAAAATTGATGAGCAATAGGTTTAGAACAAATAAACTCTTCACCCAAAGAGTAATTAACACGTGGAATTCACTGCCGCAGGAAGTGGTGGCAGCTACAAGCATAGACAGCTTCAGGAGGGGATTGGATAAACACATGGAGCAGAGGTCCATCAGTGGCTATTAGCTACAAGGCATAGATGGAACACTGTGTCTGGGGCAGTGATGCTTTGTATTCTTGGTGCTTGGGAGGCAACAGTGGGAGGGCTTCTGAAGATCTGGCCCACTGGTGGACCTCCTAATGACGCCTGGGTTTTGGCCACTGTGTGACACAGAATGTTGGACTGATCCAGCACGGCTTCTCTTATGTTCTTATGAAGATCCCAAGTTCAATCCCCGGCATCTCCAATTAAAAGAATCAAGCAGAAGATGATGTGAGAGACCTCTGCCTTAGAGAGTGTTGCTGCCAGTTAAAATAGACAGTATTGACCTTGATCAGTCTGTGGTCTGACTCAGTATAAGGCAGCCTCATGTATTCAATTAGTCCAGAGTGGCTATGGAATAACACATATTCACACACAACCACAGGCTTGAATGGTTTAATTGATAGATTAATCAGTCAGATGTTGAGTTGGTTACCCAGTGGAGACTTAGTTCTACTAATGAGGATGAAAGTTAAGGGAAGAATGTTTTTGAGGCTATTTTGGTTCTATTGCATAATCCTAATAAGAAATGAAAGAAAAAAAGGAAAGGAAAACTTTAAGGATGACCTTTTGTGTATTAATTCTTTAATTGGTGAACAGCCCTGGGTTTTCTTGGTTAAAGGCATAATTTATTGAAGACAGAATTGCTCGGTTGTGTTATGCAGTAAAACTAGATTTGAAAACTTCTCAACATCTTATCTTCAGTGAACATTTTAGCAGATGGCATTTCTACTTAGGTGACATTTTCCTTTTGAGTTTAGTGCCATGTAATCAGTACCTCCATTCCCGGAGCTCTTGGGAAGCGTCTATGAGGTCCGAAGTGACAACCCCAAATTATGGATGGCATGCTAATATATTTCTATTCCATCATAATAAAGCTGGGAAGAACTAAACTCATCTTCTTCTCATGTCTCAAGTCGCTGGGTATTGAAAGAGCAATCCAGTAAATACCAAGCATGCTTACAGCCCACCCAAAACAATAGGATTCAAATGGTAGCATATCAGAGATTTCAATGCATTTAATTCAATACCTTTTAACTTTCTCTGGATAGAGAAGAAGCAGCAGTGTAGGTTTTAAACCATGCTTTTCTCTACCTTAAGGAGTCTCAAAGTGGCTTACAATCGCATTCCCTTCCCCTCCTCACAACAGGCATCTTGTGAACTCTCAAGAGTTCTAAGAGAACTGTGACTGGCCCAAGGTCACCCAGCAGGCGTCATGTGGAAGAGCGGGAATCAAACCCAGTTCTCCAGATTAGAGTTCACTGCTCTTAACCACTACACCATGCTGGCTCTGTATTGTGACTGAATCAGAACACTGGTGGGAAAGGGGGCTAAATTTTCCTCCTGCTTTGATGTAGTTTAAGAGCATTTGGGATAGGCTAATATTTGCTTCAGAGATAACATATAGACCTAGTCTACCATTCCTATTCACTACAAGAAAAGCAGTGAAAGTTACGAAGTTTGAATTCTTTTCCAGAAGGAATGAAGAAGTGGAATGTATTACAGAAAAGTGCAGTTATAAATTGTTTATACATTAGTTTTTGCCTGCTATAAGTCCATTTGAGAGGAAGGCATAGTGGTATAGCCCGATCTTGTCAGATCCCGGAAGCTAAGCAGGGTCAGTACTTGGATGGGAGACCACCAAGGATGACTTGACAGAAGAAGGCAATGGCAGACCACCTGTGCTTTTTGCCTTGAAAACCCCTTGCTGGGGTTGCCATAAGTCAGCTGAGACTTGATGACACTTTGTGTTCCTCAATGTAAGTACATTCCATGCCCTGTTGGGTACTGATATTTGAGATATGTTAATGTTTGTGAGGGGAGGGAAAGCAGCAGGGCTATTTTTGGGCAGGAACACACAGGAATGGAGTTCCGGCTGGCTCCTGAGTTGGCCATACCCAGCAGGAACTCATTAGCATAATAGGCCACACCCAACAGCAGAAACTCATTAGGATTGGCTACATTTGGAGTATGTGGCCTAACATGCAAATTAATTCCTGCTACCAAAAAAGCCCTAGGTTTTGACAACAAACAAGGTAAATTGAATAAGAAGCAAAGAGTGGGTGTGGCTGGATGACCACTCTTCCGGTAACATGGGGGTGTGGCCTAATATGCTAATAAGCTGTGCTGTCAGTCGTGTGGCCTAATATACTAATGAGTTTCTGCTGTTGGGTGTGGCCTATTATGCTAACGAGTTCCTGCTGGGCTTTTCCTACAAAAAAAGCCCTGGAAAGCAGTATAGCACTATCTCATTTGATCTTAGAAGTAGGGTCAGTACTTGGAAGGGAGACCACCAATGAAGACTCCCCAGAGGAAGACAATGGCAAACCACCTCTGCTTCTAGCCCCTTGCTAGGGTCACCATAAATCAGCTACAACTTGATGACACTATACACACACACACACACACACAATGTTTAGGGGACAGGTCAAAACACAACAACATGTATTTCCTAAATTTATAAATGGGAGAGCGTAGAACACTTAGGCATTCACCATTAATATAATGAGTTGATTCCAGTTGAATGAGTAGGTGCCAGGCTTATGCTGGGCTAAAGAAGAAGGGACATCCATCTAGATTCTTCTGTGAGTTGAAAATGTGCATGGCCTGGAGATTCATATTCTGTTTTCCTTTATTTCGTTTACAGCCATGATACGAAGGCTGCCAGAAAGAATTCTGAAAGATGCACTCCAAAGCAACTGTACTAAACATTCAGGTCATGGGAACTAGACTTTGGCTGTGATCATATGCACAATTAGACCTGACACAGGTGCAAATGCCGGGTGGATTTAAAGGGAGCGATCAGACAGCAACATCTGGGAAGCGCCCTGCAGTCATTGGCAACCTATTTTGCTCTGCCACAGAAGCGGAGTTAAGAGACACTGGGAAAAATCCAGTAGTAAATGGGTTGTGATGGGCTACAGATGGACTTTCCCATGTCTGATTGCTCCAGCTCACTCTCATGTTGTTGGGATGGTCTGATCAGGCCATCCCGACTCGATGTCGTTCCCTTCCCCCTTCACAGTATGCGCATCATCGCAAACTCCATAGGAAGCCCTCAGTGCAGAGCTGCGATTCGTTGATCCCTCGTTTAAGTGCATGGGGAAAACAGGACAAACCCCTCCGACTTACCTGCAGTTGCATCTGATCACACACTGACAGACTGCACCTGCGGGTCAAATTTCTCCAGAGAAAATAGCCTTGCTTCCCCCCCTCGCTTTATGTGTGTGTGACTGCAACCTTTATTACTAACATGCCTACTAATTTGTATTCCACTCTTCCTCCAAGGATGTCAGGTGGGCATGCATGGTTCTCCTCTCCCCACGTTACCTTCACAACAAGCCCACAAGTTATATTAAACTGAGAATATATAACTGGGCCAGTCACCCAAGGAGCAACATGACAGAATGGGAGTTTGAATTAGGGCACCCGTTTGCCTGCTTGTAGTGGGAGACATCAAGACAATTGCAGCCCTTGCCCACTGATGCTCAGTCAAAAGGGGGCACAATTGTTCTGGCAGAAAAATTAAAAAGAAAAATAGGTCCTCTGCCACTTATCGGAAGTTCTGACCATATTGTTCCTGATGATTCCTAGAGCTACCTGAAAGTGACAAGGGTAGCTCTAGCGATCACCAGAAACTCTTTGGCAATCTCCCCCCACCCCACACAACCCTTCTACTGGTTGCCAGGCAGTGAGAATTCTAGTTGAACCAAGGTCTCCACAGTAGTAGTCTGACCTCTACACCACAGTGGCTGCTCACCAAGTTTGTATGTGTTTCTGCTTCTGTATCCCTGAAAATGCTGAATGTCTTTCCCACTATTATTTTCACCATGGAGACTATTAATAATAATAATAAGAAGAAGAAGAGATTGGATTTATACCCCACTCTCCACTCCCCAAGGGAGTCTCAGAGTGGCTTACAAACTCCTTTCCCTTCCCCTCCCCACAACAGACACCCTGTGAGGTAGGTGGGGCTGAGAGAGCTCTTTCCCAAGCTGTCCTTGAGGGAACAGCTGGTACAGAGCTATGGCTTGCCCAAGGTCATCCAGCCAGGTTCAAGTGGAGGAGTGGGGAATCAAACCCGGTTCTCCCAGATTACAGTCCGCACACTTAACCACTACACCAAACTGGCTCTCTTATAATAACTGTGGTATAACAGTGTTCATACTGTGGTATAGACTTTTAGGGGTAACCCATGATTGACCTAAAAGAATGGACTCCTTTTCAAAAATGCCCCAATACATTTCAAGATTTAAGGCTCTGCCTTTTAAATATAGCTTCTTTTTTGGCTCTTTCAAAGGAGATAAAGATTTTGGATTTTTTAAAACTTGTTTTCTATCAGATGCTGGACAAACATTTTCTCTGAAATTGTCAAAAACAGAAATGTATACTTGTGGGAATGGAGTCAGGGGCGATTATTGCATAAGAAGATCATCTAGCAAGGAGCAATTATAAAATGTATATTCAAATGAGAGATACAGAGTGTGTCTTGGACATGTGAACAAAAGAGTATCAGTAATCTGATAAATGTGTGAATAGGAACACAGCCTAGGCTTCGGCGGAACCTGTTGCCATATGAGAAATAACCTCATTCATCTATATGAATAAAGCATACACTACCATTGGCAACCGAGGTGGGCGGGTGGGGAATTGGAAACAGAAACTCAAGTAAGTATTAATTATATCCCAGTTCCTGAAAATATAATTAGAAGGAATTGGATGCTATTCAATTATGAATTCAACTCCACTTTCTGACCTTTGAAGGGATTCCATTGCCCTGTATTTGCTTGCAGGCCTGACTCTGTTAGGAAGCCAGTTTGTATGATCTGTTGAGGTTGTCAGAAGACCTGAGACAGAACTTTGGCTGCAGCTGACAGAAAGCAAGACTTGAAGCTTTAAGGAAAAGAACTGTGAGGTGTGCTTGACAAAGGATGAGAAGATTAGGACAGTTCCCCCTCCCCCCCCCAGGATTAAAGTTGTTATTGATTTTCTGAATTGGATAAAAAGATTACAAAGGAGTGACAATTCCTCCATACGTGCCCAGAATTTGGTCCAACCCAAGCACTTTTAATAGGTTGCTAGCAAGCAACAAATAAAAGGGAGGGCTAGAAGCAGAGAGAAAGACATAACGAGAAGAAACAGAAATTTTGATGACAGAACCATGAAAAGTAGAGAATGGGGAGGCCCTTGTTGCATCAGTGTTAGAAAAGATACAGAAGGTCTCACTCTAGGAACAGAACTTTTAGGGATGCCCAATGAAGAAGACAGCAGCCTGAATTGTCCTGACTAGCCTGATCTCATCAGAGCTTGGTTAGTACTTGGATGGGAGACCAACAAGGAAGACCAGGTAATGCTATGCAGAAGAAAGCAATGGCAAACCATCTCTGCTCATCTGTTGCCATATAGGTTCTCCATGAGTCAGTTGGAACTTAAAAGCACACAATAATATTCCCAAACTGGTCTGAGCATCCCGAGCCTGAGTTAGAGCATCCAAACGTGTCTACGAGTACACATGAAAGGGAACACACGTGATAGCAACAGTAAGGAGAGAAGCAACCTGAGGGAATGGGCTCCTGGAGAGAAGACCCACAAGAAAAGGGGAAAGGACCTGCTCACCCCACTGCTGCTCTGATCACATACCCTCCATAGCTGCATTGTTGTAAGCCAGTCAGTTACCTCCTCCTCTGTGGATGAGGAAATGGAGGAGTTGGGCCCTGCACCTGTGGAATACCTGCCTAAACAGCTGGATTTAGAGACACAGCCAGCAAAAGATGCATCAGGTGATGAGGGTTGCTCATTCTGGCAGGAGACGAGAGAAATGGGACAAAGGTCAGAGTGCCACTCATCACCTGCATCCCCTGAACCAGCAGAGCATAGAAGATGTAAAGAATGCTTGACAGCTGCGGAAAGGTGAAGGAGTGCTCAGCTAATTGCTCAACGATGGCCAGCACTAATTTCTGAAGCTGAGTGGTAACACCTGTGCTCCGGGGAGGTGTTAGCCAATTATAAAAGAAACATGCCGACCCCTGGTTGCCATGGAAGCATTTTAGGTTGCCACCCCTCTATGCACTAGCCTGCTCAGTGAACAGAGTTTTGCCTTGCCTATTGTCTTGTGTTTTGCCTTGTAACATGTACTTCCTTTTTTTCAGGTAGAGACTCAGCTCCTGATTCTTGCCCTGGTTTTCCAGCTCTGACTCTTGAATCCCAGACCTTGCTGTTTCCCTTGATTGCATGACAGACCCCCTGGCTTACTCTGCTGGTTTGACCTTGCTCTTATCTCTTCCCTTAAATCATTGTGTTTGCATTTGTGCCTCCTGGAACTCCCAGGCAGAGTAAAAAGTGCTAGGCCTTGCCCTGAATGCGACATTTGTTCCTTAATTATAACTGTGCTGGTGTATACCGGAGGCTCGTGTTCGGTTATCCCCAGGTTTGTCCTTGAGCACAACATTTTTAAAAAGTGATAACATTCTGTGTACCTTCCATGAGGACAAATTCAAGGTAACACCAAAACTTTATTGTGGGATAAGCTGTATTGAAACGATTTACAATTTAGAGACATTCCATTGCATTGTACAGCATTAAAGAACTGATAATATGGGGACTTGCCCTAAATCTGTCTGTGGACCCAGAAATACCACATAAGCTTTTGCCAGAATACCTTTGTTAGTCTTTAAGGTGCTTTTCACATCTGCCCACATTCAGTTTGGAACTGGATCAGATTAGCTTCATGCCATTGTATGTCTTAAAACCTTTTGCCTGCAAGGTAAAAGGGAAGATTTTTGAGAGCCGAAATTAAGTCCAAGCTGTGCACTGACTAGTTTGGCCAATGCTGTTTCCCCCCCCCCAAAGGAAACAGCTTTCCCAATGAGTGCAAATTATTGATTAAATAAAGATCCTGTGTCGAAACAGGTGCTAATTGGCTTTGCAGGCTGCTTCATTCCATAGTTCAGAGTGTTTCCAATAAAAATGTTGGCTAGTACTACCAATTCTGCTATATCACTTCAGGCCTGGAGATTCGCAGTCATATTGAGCCTTAGGAATTGCAAACACCATGGATGAATTATATTAAATTGATTGATGGTCTAGCAAACCAGTATTACAAATGGGCCAATAGAGTAACATGCTCTACAAATGATAAAAGGGTTGGAACACTTTCCCTATGAAGAAAGGTTAAAGTGCTTGGGGCTCTTTAGCTTGGAGAAATGACGGCTGAGGGGTGACATGATCGAGACTTACAAGATTATGTATGGGATAGAGCAGGTAGAGAAGGAGGTACTTTTCTCCCTTTCTCACAATACAAAAACTCATGGGTACTCAATGAAATTGCGGAACAGTCAGGTTAGAACAGATAAAAGGAAGTACTTCTTCACCCAAAGAGTGATTAACACATGGAATTCGCTGCCACAGGAGGTGGCAGTGGCTATAAGCAAGGACAGCTTCAAGAGGGAATTAAATAAACACAAGAAGGGGGACCTGCAATACTTGGGGGGGAGGACCTCACAGCTGAGGAGGAAGTGGCTACAGGTAAGCTTCCCCCAGCACCAGTGGCAAGGCCCAAATGGCTTCCAGCCAACCGGTCCGCCAAGCCTCCCCCTGGGCACTGGTGGAGAGGCCTGGTCACCTTCCAGCTGCCGGGCCTGCAACCGATCTCCCCTGCCCCAGTCCTCCCAGGCACCGGTGGGGGGGCCTGGTTGCCTCCCAGCCACTGGGCTTGTTGCCAGTCTCCCCCCAATCTCACCCTGGGCACCAGTGGTGAGGCCTGGGTGCCTCCCAACTGCCAGGCCCTCCATAGAGTTCCCAGAGCATTCTCTGTACATGGGCAGGGATCACTCTTTTACTTTTGGGGGGATTTAAATATCCCCTGTATTGTTTTTAAAGTTTTCAGATTTTTCTGCACACTCGGGGAGTTCTCCAAGTGTGCAGGAAAATCACTCTGCCCCCCAAGTGCCCCTGATGTGCAGATTTAGATATCTGCATGCACAAGGGACACTTGGCTAGTAGTATGTAGACAAGAGACGGGGACCCGCGATACTCATGGGGGAGAGATTCCAGAAGGCTGCAGCTTCAGGTAAGTCTTTTCAACCCCCCCCCCCATGATTCCCCCTCTCCCTCGGCGATTCCCACCCTGGCTCCAAGGCCAGCCGCTCGGACTGGCGATCCTCCAGGGCCAGCCAATCTTTCCCTCCCCCGGGCTCTGGTGGCTCTCGCTGGGCCCTCCACTCTTTCCCTTCCCCCCTACAGGCTCTGGAGGGCCTCAGCAGATCTCGCTGGGCCTGCCACTCTTCCCCTTCCCCTGGGCCCCAGCAGGCCTCGGCGACTCTCTCTGGACCTACCGCTCATCCCCTCCCCTCCATTGGCTCCTGCGGCTCCCACCAGGCCCGCCACTCCCCCCTCCCCCCATGGGCTCCAGTGGGCCTCGGCGGCTCTCACTGGGCCCGCGGCTACCCCCTCCCCCCACAGGCTCTGGCAGGCCTTGGTGGCTCTCAACAGGCTTGCTGCTCTTCTCCTTCCCCCCTATGGGCTCCGGTGGGCCTCGGTGGCTCTCGCCGGGCCTGCCACTCTTCCCCTTCCCCCACAGGCTCTGGCGGGCCTCAGTGGCTCTTACTGGGCCCGCGGCTCACCCCCCCACAGGCTCTGGCAGGCCTTGGTGGCTCTCGCCGGACCCACTGCTCGCCCCCCTCCCTCGGGCTCTGGCAGGCCTCGGTGGCTCTTGCCAGGCCTGCCACTCGCCCCTTCCCCCAGGCTCTGGTGGGCCTCAGCGGCTCTTGCTGGGCTGCCACAGTTTCAAGAGCATTCCCTGCGCATGTGCAGGGGATGCTCTTTTACTTTTGGGGGGATTTAAATATCCCCCGGAAAGTTTTTAAAACTTTTAAGATTTTTCTGCACACTGGGGAAATATCCGCACGGGGGGGGGGGGTGCACTTGGCTATTAGTACATAGATATGGTGCAGAGGTCCATCATTAGCTATTAGCCACAAAATATAGACAGGAACTCTCAGTTTGGGGCAAGTGATGCTCTGTATTCTTGGTGCTTGGGGGGGCAACAGTGGGAGGGCTTCTAGTGTCCTGGCCCCACTGCTGGACCTCCTGAGGGCACCTGGTGTTTTTGGCCACTGTGTGACACAGAGTGTTGGACTGGATGGGCCACTGGCCTGATCCGACATTGGCTTCTCTTATGTTCTTATGTTCTTAAATATTATCCCTTCAAACGAGATTCTGAGGTGCTCTTCAAATGTACACATGATTATATTTGCATCTAAGCGCCTGTAAAAATGATTACAGAGTAGAAAAAATAGCCTTGACGATACAGTCAGGACTCATTAATTCTCAATATGATTTTTAAAGTGTCCAATGTCTGATAACTTTGGGGAAAGTATAATCATTTGCATTAACGTTATGCTTTTCCTGAAAAAAAAAATAGAATCTGGCAGTCATTTGCAGATATTAATTAAGCACCCCAGTATATGCAAAGAAAGTAAGAAAACCATCTTTAATTCCAGAAGGCATGCGAGATTACACTGATTGGATTTGCATGCCGAATAATCTAAAATTAATACCCAAAGTGATGTTAAAAATTATTAAGAGCCGAAAGGCTGCCGCTGTTGTTTCGAAGTCAAATATCTGGGGAGGCCAGAGGCACCTGGTGATGTCCTGTCTTATCAGTCTTATGTTATGCATAATGTCATGCATCATGACATCACCAGGGCAAGTCCTGGTGATGTCATGATGCATTCCTGCCAAGTCCCCACCAGGGCAGAGAATCTCACTGAAAAGTACTGGAGGCTGGTGGAGTGAGTTTCAGCATAGTGGTGTTTATTAGAGGTCAGGAACAAGCATACTTGAGGTGGCCAGGGGGTCAGTTTATATGCACAGAAAAGCCTCGCCCCCTTCCACACCCACACTGTGGGATAGGTTAATCTTCCCACCAGAATATTACATTGGTTCATTTGAATATGCTAAGCCCCTGATAGGTGGATCTTTAGGAGCCTGGGTGCTCTTGTTCTTTTACCTCAAGCTTGTACCTTTTCCAGGCCATGCGGTCAGATCACATGGCCGGCGCCATTACATGTTTGGTCACATCAAAGAATCATACAAGTGTACAGGAATTGCATCCAGGACATAACACTCTCCCAAACCCAGCGGCACCCCTACATGTTATTCACCCACAATTATGGTCCTTAGAAGGTATAAATAGTAACCACTTCAAACAAAATTAACATATATTTTTGACAACACACTCTAGAACAGGGGCTCCCAGCACTGCACCTATGGGTGTTCATGGTGCCACTAACATCTTACCTGGCACCCACCAAGTCTTTAAAAAAAAAAAATTCAAGAGGATACAGAAAGAAAAAAGAGAATGGGGAAAAATGCATAGGAGATAAAATTACCAAAAACACAATGTATGGGCAATTTTACAGATATTGAGGACATTCCTTGAGCAGAATATATGTGTAAATAAAAAAGTATAAGGCATAATAGTTTAACAAGTATATAACATGATATATACAGCATAATGGCGTAAGAATATAGCTGAAAATATATGACATAATAACAAAAGATCAGTATAACGACCTACTTGATATATTCTACCATTTTATCATACTATATTATCATTTTAATGTTGTCTTATCAGTCTTATTGATCTTTATATGGTATAATATATTCTTTGTAAAATTTTCACACAACAGTTTGTTGTAGTAAACAACACTTACAAATAATACCCTTTATAATTCATATTAAAACTGTAGTATAGTATTATCATATTATATTAGAACATTCAGATGTATAACAAGAGATTGGTTATAGTAATCATAGAAAACTCACCAGTTGTTTTCGGATTCATCTTTCGGTCTCTGGTTAACGTAGTTTGTCAGTTTTGCCATAAGTGCATTTTCTCGCATCTTGTCTATCCAGTTCTCAAGAGTTGGGCAACCCTCAATTTTCCACTTAGTTGCAAATACTACTCTTGCTGCAGAACCAGTTTGGTGCAGTGGTTAGGATAGTGTACTCTAATCTGGGAGGACGGAGTTTGATTTCCCACTCCTCCACATGCAGCTGCTGGTGTGACCTTGGGTCAGTTACAAGTTCTTTCAGAGCTGTTCTCTCAGGAGCAGTTCTGAAAAGAGCACTCTCAGCCCCACCTATCTCACAGAGTCTGTTGTGAGGAGGGGAAAGGAAAGGAGATTGTAAGCCGCTCTGAGATTCCCTCAGGTAGTGAAGGCAGGGTATAAATCCAATCGCCTCCTCCTCCTCTTCTTCTTCTCTCAGTTAACATGTATCTGAACAGTCTTTTTGAAAGTGGGTGGGCCCAGGTGGGTCTTTTGCCCAGCAGGTCTTCTGATTGGCCAGTAGAGATCTGATAAACCTGTGCAGGTTTTTAAAAGTTGCTTCAGTAACAATGGTAACCACAGCACAAGGATCTTCACTGAGTCACTCTGTGTGTATGCAAGAAAATATTTTAAGTGTGTTCATTTCAAAAGGCATCCAGTTAACTAGACTATCTGCCTGAAATGTTGACAACTTACCGTTAGTGTAAGGAATAACCTCACTTCCTGACTTTTTGTGGTTGGCTCTGCCTCCTGTGACAGCCTTTTTATGGTTGCCCCAGCAATCTTGTGTCAGAATTTCTTTTCTATTACCAGCTGAAGCTGTCACCCGCCCCTTACATACTTACACAGGAATAAACTCAACTGAGCGTAGTGGGGTACACTTATAAGGAAACATGCATATGTCTGGGTTGTTGGTTTTAGTAGAGTCACTACTGTCTCTCCTTGTTGGAGAAAGCCAGCTCTGCTAAAGAAAAATAAAAAAATCCTGTCATAAGGCTACTAAAGTTACAGGAGTTTTCTCAGGAGAAAAAGGGGGAGCGTGCAGTGAATCTCTGCTATGCTTCTCTTTCTCTCTTGCTTTATCAAGATTTTCCTTTCTTGGAATTAACTGTTTGGGGACAGTTCACACTAGGGTCGACAGCCAGTGGGAGTTTAGGGGTGAGAACATGTGGGGAGTACGGCATCTGGTGTGCTGCTATGTCATTTCTGGGGGGGAGGAAACTTGGAAGTGGTGTAGGGTAGCTCTAGGAATTGCTGGAAACTCTATGGTAAATCCATAGAGTTTCTGGCAATTCCTAGAGCTAGCCTACATCACTTCTGGGTTTCCCCCAGAAGTGATGTAGTGGTGCAACTGGTGTTGGTTTAGAAAAAAAAAAATCTCATACTGCCTCTCAGAGCAGTGGTGGGCAGAGGGCTGTCAGCAGGAGGCCCCTGCCTTAGCTGGGGGCCCTGGTGTCAGATAACTGCCATGAAATTGTGTTCAATAACTGTGTCACTGCTACTGAAAAGGTTACTGGCTTTCATTTGTGTTTTCCTCCTACTTCGTGACAGGTCCCGCCCGGGAGTTCTCAACGAGGCCATGACTCCCTCCTCAGGAATGTGTGCTTTGCTTTGCTTGCTTGCTTCGCTCAGTTTGCGCATGCGTAACTCAGTGCTTTGCTACTCCCTGCTATCTCTGTGCCCTGTCCTTGAAAGGAACTGCTTGCAATTATATGAAAGCCAAATACACAAGTGTTTTGTATTCCTCTTATCCCTGCCTTGAGAACTGAACTTTAGAGATGGTCAACATCATTATTTTCTGGGAACCTCTTTTCCCGCGTTTTCCATGAGAACTGTCAGTTAGTATATTTGAGTGCCTAAATTCCTGTCTGGTGATTGGTAGAATATCCTTAAGCCATATTTCATATTCAGTATATCAATACCTGTAATCCCTAAACCCAGTATTACTAACAGTGAAAGTGTTTGACTCCAATGATCTCTTCTGCAAATAAAGGACTTACTACTTCATGAGACCAGTTGTGGATTATATCTCTTGGGACATTCTCACACCTGGTAGCCCTAGCTCACACTGGTGGCAGCTGTTGGTTGAGTACTAGCTAATTGTTGGACACAATTTCCCCACTTTAACTGGATGATGAGTCAAGGAGAACAGGGGGCATGCCTAACTCTTTTCAGACTTTATGTTCATATGTACCAGTAGGCTGGCAACCCTGCACCTTTGGGAATGTACCCCTCTCAATATGGGCAGTTGCAATGAAATTTGACCACAGACACATGCATTTTACACACCTATATAGCACCTGTGCATGCAAGCTGACCACTAGATGTTTCAAGGTCCTGATTCATGCATACTAAAGTTGTACATACATACAAAATATGTACAGTGTCTGCTGTTCAGACAACCCACTGATTGCATATTGGGAACAGTTTGCCTCCTGGTGCATGAGGACATTATGTTTAAAAAGGACTCCCGTTTGTATTGTAAATGTTTACATTATTACACATTATATAAGATTTTGAAATTAATGCATTTAAAAAAAAAATGAAACAAGCTCCTGTGTACAGTGGCTCACATGTCAGTTTGCATCATATAGTATTCACCAGGTCAGTGTGAACACATGTTCCCCAAGAACAGGATACACATACCTATCACACAAAGCCCCCAATTACTGCACAGTGTACTTGTATTCCCCAGACCGCCTAGCTCACTATGGAAACTAAATAAATTCCATGTAATACTTCTACATTAAAACGCCATACCAGCTTTATTTTTGCTGACAGATCTCATTACCAGTTGCAGTAACAGAAGGAATCTTTTTATTTGACCTGCCGACTGGTAAAAAAGGAACTGTTTTCAAACAGAGGTTGAATCCATCTCTCTCTCTTAAAATTATACAGAAATGAATTGTAAAGCAGTCTTTCAATTCCATTCAGCTCTTCAGGAGACAGTGAGAGAAGCCTTATCACCACATTTGTATCTACCAGGCTAGTAATTCAAGTGCCTTAATTGTATTTCTGATCTAATATGCTGCTCTCAGGGGATAAGAGACAGAGATCCTAAGATACACTTCTAATCAGAAGTCTAAAAAAAAATCATTGTTTCCAGGGAGAGTAACTAGGCATGTGGCCAAGTTTTACATCTTAATGTTTATGCTCTGTTTAATTTTCATCACAGCTACTACAATGTCTGGAACAGGCTGGATAGCAACATGTGACATCCTTACCTACCTGTAACCCTGAACTTGAGGGAGAGGTTGGGGGGGGTGGTAGGCACTCTGGGTGAGTGGAGAAGGGGTGTCACAACCATGATGGTGGGAAAATAAAAGCCCAAAAGCCAAAAACACATTACCGGTAATGAGTTATTATGACCAACCCAATTACAACTAAGAGTGTGCAAGCTTTCCAGTTTGCTAGAATTCCCCATCAGGCCAGATGTTACAACCCAGTGTGGTGTAGTGGTTAAGAGTACTGCACTAAGATCCGGGAGATCCAGGTTTGAACCCCCATTCATGCCATGGAAACTCTCTGGGTGACTTTGGGCCAGTCACACTCTCTCAGCCTAACCTACCTCACAGGGTTGTTGTGAGGATTAAATGGAGGAGAGAACAATGTAAACCGTTTTAAGTCCCCACTGAGGAAAAAGGCGGGGTATAAATGAATTAAATAAAAATCAAATAGATAAATACAAATGAAAAAGAAGAGAGGCAAAAAAAAATTCAGATCATGATTTTAAGTTCTTTTCATGGCAGTATACAGAGCAGGACTTGAAGAAAATTGTTTGGAGAAACCCTTCAAATTTTATTGATTGATTGAATTGATTTGATTTGATTTATATACCGCCCTCCCTCCCTCTGATGTTCATTCTAGTGCCTCACTGTTTGGTTTTGATTCCATGGGCAGTAGGCGGCAAAAGGGGCTGGAGTACTGATGGGGTCGCTGTCGTAGAATTAGGACCTGGATTGAGCCTCAGTCCTCTGTTAAACCTATGTTACTTTAATTTCTATAGTAAAGTATAGTTGAATCTTTGGTTCTGTTTCCCAGGAGGCTTCAGGACTCTGCTGGCGCTGTGGCCTTCTGGTACCGACTACCCTGGACATGACTTTTGCCTATCAAATTCTAAATAGATAGGGCAGGGGTCCTCAAACTTTTTAAACAGGGGGCCAGTTCACTGTCCCTCAAACCGTTGGAGGGCCGGACTATAGTTTTTTAAAAAAAACTATGAACAAATTCCTATGCACACTGCACATATCTTATTTTGAAGTAAAAAAACAAAATGGGAACAAATACAATATTTAAAATGAAGAACAAGTAAAGTTAAATCAATAAACTTACCAGTATTTCAATGGGAACTATGGGCCTGCTTTTGGCTAATGAGATGGTCAATGTCCAGTTCCATATTTGTCACTGCTAGTCGTAACAAGTGATGCAAGTGTGCATCAGTTAGTCTAGATCTGGTTGGAGATTTTAGATGTTATTTTGCGGGTAGGGAAGGCGCACCGGGGGGGGGGGAGAGGTGCGCAAAAAGGCACCCTTGACAGGGCTGTTTTCTTTCCCTCTCTGAAGAAACAAAGAACTTGGCATCCTCACAAACTTTTTAAGGCAGCAAGCCCCCAGCTGCTTCTCCCTGAAACTCCACTACTGCAGGCATCATGATGGGAAAGAGAAACCTCTCTCTCTCTCTCCCCCTCCGATTCCCAGCAGCACAAAAAGCCTTGAAAAAGACCCCCACCCGGTTCTTGAAACTGGCGCAGGTCTCCTAGCCAGCTGAGAGGCCTCTCAGCCGGCTAGGAGACTTGGGGCCAGCCGGAGCGCCTGCCACCCCACACTTACCCTCTTCCAGTCTTCCTTTTGCCTCCTCCTGGCTGACTGGAAGCAGGGGGGCGGGGCTTTGTCATGGGGCCCGGGACGAGTCGGCTGCAATTTTTCCACTGCTTTGTGTGCTGCTGGGAATTGGAGGACAGGCAGCGGCACACCCGGCGGGCCAGAAAAATGCCCTCGGTGGGCCACATGTGGCCCGCGGGCCGTAGTTTGAGGACCCCTGAGATAGGGTATCTGTAACTAGCTTACTTGACTGAGTCACCCTAGCTTTCCCCTGACTTTCCTGACCCCCGATAGAAAGAAAGGGCTCATCTTTGTCGTGTACATCTGGAATATGTCAAATGCTTAGCAACAGACTTGATTGACAGTTACATTAGCTCCTATGGGTAGAAAAAAGTACTTAATGTCTGAATTTAGTCTTATTGTTCTGGCCAACCACCCTCCATTATGGGCCTTGGCAGAGCAACCAAGGATATCCTTTCTAGAACTACAAGTGCACTATTTATGCATTGGGGTTGTGTTGAAATATTCTGTGTTGAATATTGAAATGCTACAAAAGTGTTTTCTGACTTAAGAGTATGTAGTGCAATAAACTGTATTTTGGTTTAGAACAACTATCTCCCTCTCGGTCTTGTTGATGAAATTTTTATTATTTCAAAAAAAAAAGTGGAATACAGAAGGGAAGAGGGGATAGGGAAAAAATAAAAATTCATCAAGTTTATCAAATACTATGAGTTGTTACATACAACAAGTAAAATCAAATGTATTATCAGATGTATTACATATTTAAAATATAGAAGCAGATAATAAAACATCAATATTAGAGTGTCTGGCGATAGATACTATCTTTAAAAGAACGATCAAAATCTTTCCTAATGTTAGTGATAAGCTATTAACAATAAAGGAGACTACATCTTTAGTTGTTGAACAATCATCTACATTATAATTAAATCGTCGTGAAAACCTGAATAGTGTCTTAATCGTTTGTCTAAATCTAAATCTTATTTTTACTAAACATTTAAATACTAGTGGAATACAAATAAAAATATTAAAACTATAATCAATATCTTCATCACCTTTAATAGAATATTCAGATAATTCCAAAACTCCAAAAAAATTAGCTGTTCCCATAATATGAGTAATAAGATTGTAATTTCTGCTGAAATTCTTTCCGTGGTCGTCTGTTTATATAATTAGTTAGTTTTGCCAATGTTGCATACTCAGCTAGTTTTTTCTTTCCAGATCCCTGTTGTAGGACATTGTTCTGGCAGCTGTCAACATATATCTAAGTAGGTCTTATGAATTTCTATCCATATTATCTGGTATGATTCCCAATAACATAGTCTCTGGTTTCATCGGGAATTTGGTTCTTAAAATATTCTGAATCCAATATCTTGTTGTCTTGATCCAAGTCCACTACATATGATAAAAAGTGCCATCTACTTCTTTACATTTCCAGCAAGCCCCTTTGTAATTCTTGTCCACCTTTTCAATATATTTTGGGGTGATGTACCATCGGTAAAACATCTTGAACCAGTTTTCTCTTAATGCCTGGGTAGCAGTAAATTTAGTACCTTTAATCCATATGTTTCCCCAGCATTGAAACTGCATTTCCTCACAAATATTTGGCATCCATTTATTCATGCAGGGTTTGACCTGTTCTTCTTCAGAATCTTAATGAAGCAATAACTTGTAAATTCATCCTAATAAGTGGTCTTTAGATTGTGAGACAATCTTTTCAAAATCAGTCAGTTCATTAATAACTCCTCTTTTGGTACAGATATCCTTTTTTAAAAAAAATGGGAAGACCAGCCATTCTGCATTCACAAGAGCTGCCATCTTCAGAAGCCCAGCATGAGCTAATTTGCCCCACTAGTGCTGCTGTTTCAGGGCAGTTTCAGAGGGTAGCAGCCACGTTCATCTGCAGAAGAGCTGTATTCGAATCCAGTAGCACCTTCAAGACCAACAAGACCTTCAGGGTATGAGCTTTTGATGGTCAAAGCTCCCCAAAATCTTGTTGGTCTTGAAGGCGTGCCTGCATCATTGATGAAGTTTATATTTTTGGTACCTGGTGTTTCATTTTATGGCAGATATGGCCTGGCTTGACAAAGTAACTTTTATGTCAGATTTGACCCTTGTAACAAACGAGTTTGACAGCTCTGTTCTACTGCTTACACCCATATAAACCTACCTGACCACTTCAGTCATCTTTGGAGGGCTTGCTTATGGTGTCCCTGCCATCTGGGGTTAGACAGGTGGCAATCTGAGCATGGGCCTTTTCAAACATGGCACCAGAACTGGTCCAAGGACCTCCCTCTCCAAGAGATTAATTTGTTCTCTTCTATCAGTGTGTTCCGCCAGTGGGTGAAGAATTTTCTGTTTTGTTTGGCATTCCATCATTGACTCTCATGTTTTCCTTTTATTGTTTTTTTTTTAATTTTGAATACTGTCATATATACATTATATATATAATGTTTTGAGCATTTGCCTCCTTAGGAACCCTGAACTGGATGGAAACAAATCAATAAAAATATATTTTTTAGAAATTCTGCAGTACTGTTGAATAGGGAATCATGCCACTGCCGATTTCCATCTTACATCGCCCAACACCAGTCAGCAAGCTCTCCCTATCTTTAGGGAGCCTGTGTCCTGACAATAAACCTCTACGGCTGCAAACTTTCCATGACACACACTTTGCTTTAATTTTCTGCTTACCATGCAGAAAATCAGGGAATGACTCAGAGTGTCTTTTCAGCCTTCTGAACTCTCTGCAGCACCCTTACTTTTATTGCCTGCACTAAAACCATTTTCAGATGCAATAAAATCAGGGGCAAGTGACCTGAGAGAAGGGATGCAGTGCCCTACCTTCCTTTTTCGGTGTGCTTTTCTCCAACCAGGTCTTTAGGAGGAGCACAGCCAAGCGTTGCCTGATGTGGCTTCCTTCTTTGGTGCTCACTGTGATAATATGTGATTTCCACATTCCTTAAAGTGCTGTTATTGACACAGGCTAAACTGTTGTTTTCCAGCTGACTGATTTATCTGTCAGCAGTGATATGAGACTTATTGCTTCTTTGTTCTTTCTTCCTTTTTTGATCCATGACTCACGAGCAACTTCATTGAGGTGTGGAAGAGCCTCTAGGGAGGAATATTTTTGCAGTCAATAACACAGCAGAGACACATGCATGAATAAGCCAGCTAACAGATGTGTTTCCCAGGTTTGGACTTCATTGTCTTGCTTAAAATTTCCACATTTTCTTCATTACCTCTGGGATTAATAATACCTTTCAGCTGTAAACGCTGCTTCTCAAAGTGCTTTGCTGGCGAAAAGCTCACATACTTCAATAGAGAGTTCTCTGATGGTATTTTTGTAAGTGAAAACTATAATCCAGTTTTGGATACAGGTGTATGCTCTTCACACGTTAGCTACATTCATGAAGTGACACCCTCATGTGGTGATTTTCAAGCTTCATGTCAGAAAACCCCTCCCATACTGATCAAGAGGAATCCTTGTGCTTTGTAGAAGATTCTGGAAAGTCTCCTGAAGGGCACACACAGTTCAGACAAGCCATTAATGAAGCCTCACTATCACTGCACATAAACTGAGAGTATGCCCCGAAGCATCCCTTTTGGCTATTGATGGCAGGAGGACGATAGTTAGCAGTAGGCAAGCTGTCTTCCAAGGAAACCTGTCTGCTTTTACTCGTCTGCCAAGGCCGGCTGTCTAATTGAGGACCCTCCCAAGAAGCTTCCATGAAATCTAGAGGTTTATTTTTTATTCATTTGGAGCAGCTATAATCCTCCAAGAAGGGACATTAAAAATTCGAGATGTACAGATGACACCACATGATAGGCAGAAAATAGTGAAGACTTCGAATGATGACTGCTGAAGGATGACAAGATTACAACAGAACATCAAGGAGACAAAAGTGATGCCTCCTGGGGAATTACACGACTTGAAGGCTGATGGTGTAGAAATTGAAATTGTTAAAGATTTTCTATTCCTTAGCTCAATCATCAACCAAAAGGGAGACCGCAACCAAGAAACCAGAAGGAGACTGAGCCATAGAAAGGCAGCCATGAAGGAGCTAGAAAAGATTCTCTAAGGGTAAGGATGTGTTGCTGGCGATCAAGATCAAAATAATTCATGCTATAGTATTCCCCGTTCCTATGTGTAGATGTGAAAGCTGGACAATGAAAGATGTGAAGAAATGCATTGTCTCCTGGAGGTTTGGCAAGCAGCAAAAGCCTTCCCTGTGCGTTTTACCAGTTGTCATCCCCCCCCCCCCCCGCTAACAACAATCAGGAAGGGAGAGGAAATTAGACCGTGGCCAGTGTTCCCCCTAAGCTCAGTTAGTGTGAGCTAGCTCCACTAACTTTTTAGCCTGCAGCTCACACATTTTTGACTTAGCTTAGGAAGGATGGCTCCAGGTCAAACTATTTTATACAGTAGCCAACTCACTCACTCACAACTTTAATGCCAATAGCTTGCAAAGTAGAATTTTTGCTCACAAGACTCCACAGCTTAGAAGGAACATTGCCCATGGTCTTCCAGACCCATCTCTTAAGAAATGTTAATTGGTCTTTGTTATGTCCGGTGCTTGACTCTTTGTCTGCAGGCAGGGAACATGTCTGGGCATGTTCACCTGTAATGGGATGTGATAACAACAGAGCTTCCTTCCCCGGAGAGCAATGGACCTAGGGATCCTGCCGGTCCCTCTATTAGGGGCTGAGGATATTTGAATGGACCTATGATAGCCCCTGACGGGAGAATAATCCCTGTTGGACCAATCCCCCTTAAGGGGGGGGCAGTCAAGGTGTGGTTTACCTGTAAATATAAGTGGCTTCCCCATGGAGAACTGGTTTTAACATCGCCCTGGTCCTGAGGGGAGTACCCCCGCCGCCTTCGCTTACCGGGAAACTCGGATGTCGCCATCTTCGGAAATTTTATGGGAATTTTATTTTGTATTTTGTATTTGTATTTTAATGTTTTTATATTGTAAACCTATAAGGTACTGGAATTTGTTAGCCGCCTTGAGCCGGTCCCCCTGGCTAGGTGGGATATAAATGGAACAAATAAATAAATAAATAAATCCCTTTGTTCCCATGCAGAATCCTGACCTGCAACAAACCACCATGCTGTATATATGATCCTGACTCCCTAATAAAAGAGCTATGATTGAAATCACTCCAATGGCCTCCCGAGTCCAGTACTTTTCAGTCTTGCTAAAGACATTGGGTAGGTCAGTCCCCCCCCCTCCAAGCAGGGAATAGAGGTGGAGGTATTAATTGCTAGACAAGTTACAGGAAGGGACTTCCTGAAGACAACAGGAACAGATACCTTGACCTGGGCTGACCAGGGTCAAGGGGGAAGAGGAACAGAGAGGATAAATTCTTCAGGCAAAAGGAAATAGCTCTTTTTTCCTTGGAATGCTGAGCTGGACAAACCACCTGTCTGAGGATGGGAGCAGGCAGCCATTTTGGGACCGTGTGGCTGACCTAAAGAGCTGGGAGCAAGCTTTTAGGTAATGGCTGATCTTTAGAGATTTAGAACAGCTAAGACCAAGAGCCTGTCATGTATCTTACCATCAGATAGGGCACACATAGCTGAAAGGGACAGAGAATTTGAATTTTACCAATTTATTTTGTTCTTCCTTGCTTCACTCTGGTGTTTTGCTAAAAATATGGTTGTAAACATTTTCTTTTATTAAATATTTTAAATGGTTGATGCAAGGAGTGGTTCTCTGTACCACTTAGACCCCCACTGTTTCAGGCACACAATTTTAAAAGGGAGCCCCAGGAGGGGAGGAGGCAAGCAGTTGTCCACTGGCTATTTCCACAGGGGTACCCAAAGCAGTAAACTCTCTCCATGCTAGCCAGGTACTGGACTAATGGGAGACACTGAGGCAAGGCCTAAGAACATAAGAGAAGCCAATGCTGGATCAGACCATGGTCCATCCAGTCCAAAACTCTGTGTCACACAGTGGCCAAAAATACCAAGTGCCATCAGCAGGTCCAGCAGTGGGGCCAGGACACTAGAAGCCCTCCCACTGTTACCCCCCTCCCCAAGCACCAAGAATACAGTGCATCACTTGCCCCAAATTGAGAGTTCTTATCTCTATCTTGTGACTAATAGCTACTGATGGACCTCTGCTCCATATGTTTATCTAATATCCTCTTGAAGACGTCCATGCTTGTAGCCACCGCCACCTTCTGTGGCAGTGAATTCCACGTGTTAATCACTCTGTGGGTGAAGAAGTACTTCCTTTAATCTGTTCTAACCCAAATGCTCAGCAATTTCATGGAGTGCCCAAAAGTTCTTGTATTCTGAGAAAAGGAGAAAAGACTTCTTTCTCTACCTGCTCTTTCCCATGCATAATCTTATAAACCTTGATCATGTCACCCCTCAGCCGTCTTTTCTCCAAGAGCCCCAAGCACTTTAACCTTTCTTCATAGGGAAAGTGCCCCAACCCTTTTATCATCCTGGTTGCCCTTTTTTTGCACTTTTCCCAATGCTATAATATCTTTTTTTAAGTGTGGTGACCCTGCCAACAAAAGTCTGTATGGTCAAAGCCATGGTATTCCCAGTAGTGATGTATGGCTTCAAGAATTGGACTATAAGGAAGGTCGAGCACCGAACATTTGATTCTTTTGAATTATGGTGCTGGAGAAGACACTTGAGAGTCCCTTGGACTGCAAGGAGATCAAATCAGTCAATCCTAAAAGAAATCAATCCTGACTGTTCCTTGGAAGGTCAGATACTGAAGCTGAAGCTCAAATACTATGGCCACCAAATGAGAAGGGAGCACTCACTGGAGAAGGCCCTGATGCTGGGAAAGACTGAAGGTCAAAGAAGACGGGGATGGCAAAGGATGAGATGGTTAGACAGTGTCATCGATGCAACAAAGTTGAAATTAAGCAAACTCCGGAACACGACAGAAAACAGGAGGGCCTGGAGTGATGGGGTCCATGGGGTTGCAAAGAGTCAGACTTGACTGTGTGACTGAACAACAACAACGACGACCAGAACTATACACAGTACTCCAAATGAGGTTGCACCATTGATTTATACAGGGGCATTATGATACTGGCTGATTTGTTTTCAATTCTCTTCCTAATAACCTCCAGCACAGCTTTGGCCTTTTTCATTGCAGTTGCACATTGTCTCGACATTTTCATTGAGTTATCTACTATGACTCCAAGATCTCTCTCTTGGTCAGTCTCGGCTAGTTCGGACCCCATCAACGTGTATTTAAAGTTAAGATTTTTGGCTCTAATGTGCATCACTTTGCACTTGACCACATTGAACCCCATTTGCCATGTTGATGCCCACTCGCCAATCCTCAATAGATCCCTTTAGAGTGCCTCACAATCCTCCCTGGTTCTCACCACCCTGAACAACTTTGTTTCATTTGCAAATTTAGCCAGTTCACTGCTTATTCCCAACTCCAAATCATTAATAAACAAATTAAAAAGCATAATAAACAAATTAAAAAGCATCGGATCGAGTTCTGATCCCTGTGGTACCGCACTGCTTACCATCCTCCACTGAGAAAATTGCCCATTTATACTCACTCTCTGTTTCTTTTTAATTAGCCAGTTTGTGATCCACAAAAGGACTTGTCCTTTTATCCGGTGACTATTGAGCTTACTTAGGAGCCTTTGATGAGGAATTTTATCAAAAGCTTTCTGGAAGTCAAGGTAAACAACATCTATTTGGTCCCCCTTGTCCACATGTTTGTTCACTCCCTCAAAGAACACTAACAGGTTAGCTTGGAAGGGGAGCTGAGGGTCTTGATCCCTTCAGTGGGAAATCCTTATTTTGATCAGGTGGTGGTGGCATAGGGTTGCCAAGTCCGACAGGAAATATCTGGGAACTTTGGGGGTGAAGCTAGGAGACTTTGGGGTGGAACCAGCATGTGAGTGAGGATTTGGGAGCACTCACCTACAGCATTATATGAAGCTGAATATTTTGTGGTGAGAGTATACAACTTTAAAAGTTATTATCACTCATGTTAGTTGTAATTGTGCCCCCTTTCCCTAGAATGATGTGGGTTTCTTCCCCCCCCCCCCCCGAAGAGAAAGGGGAAAATCCACTCTGTCGGATTCATTCAGGGAAAGGAACTTAAAATAAACATCTGAAGCACTCTCCTTCCCCCAAAATATTTCCAAATGTATAATTTTAGGCTTCTGCCAGAGAGTGACAAGTGTCTTTTTTCATTAAAATCTTCAAGTGCACTCATGTAATTGACAAGCTGTGCAAGGAGCTGTGAGACGATACACAGCTTTTCATGTTACCGTGCCAACCAGCCCCTCCCCATTGCCTGAGAGATGATGCGTTCAAGTTACTTATAATATAACTCAACTTTGGCTTTACTGTACCTAGAGTCTCAGGCCTTTAAATTGTCACAGATTAAGGACAACTCTTTCTTTTAAACAGGGGTCATTTTGTAGAAAAAGAGGTGCAGGAGCTCATTAGCATAACTCATTTGCATAACTTATTTGCATATGCCACACCCCCTGACATACCGGAAGTGTGTCAGAAGGCAACGCCCACCCCTCAGGCTCCACTCCCCAGGTGAGTGAAACTGACCTGCTCTTCCTCCATTCCCTTCCCCATCCAATACTTTGTGCAATAAAAATAAGCGTAAAGAACACACTCTCATTCTCTTCCTGCTCCCTTGAAACCGCCAGGTTTCAAGTAGACTTGAGATACCCAGGACATGTGCACCACCCATCCCTTTCCCTTTCCCTTCCCCTCCCCACAACAAGACACCCTGTGAGGTAGGTGGGGCTGAGAGAGGTCTTTTGAGAACTGCCCTCGAGAGAACAGCTCTGAGAGAACTTGTGACTGGCCCAAGGTCACACCAGCAGCTGCATGTGGAGGAGTGGGGAATCAAACCCGGTTCTCCCAGATTAGAGTCCAACTCCTGACCACTACACCAAACTGATGGGGTGGAAGCTGCTGAAGGGTTGGTGAAATTTCTCCAGGACTTATGTGCCATGTGCCCAGATAAAAATGGTATACTTAGAAAATTTATATGCCACCTTGAGCAAGTCTCTGGAAAAGCAGCACACAATCATAAAAGGAACAATGATAAAATTATCAATATTAAAACAAAAAATTAAAAACAATAAAGACCCTAGCATGGCTTTCCCTGGGGTGCTGCGCCTCTGCACTGCTCAGGGAAGCCAAGGAGGGGGCGGGGCTTGGTCATGTGCGCACCCCCTGGGCTCCTCACTCCCAGAGCTGCGCTCCTGTGCGCTCCTGCTCCAACGGACCCCTGCTTTTAAATCTTTGTTGTAGTTTAATGGATTTATTGAATGTCCTTTGTAATAAAATGGAGGGATCATTATGACCACAAATCTGATTCTGGGCCAGGCTTGTTTGATACGTACCCCACTAAGCAGAACACAGCTGGATGGAGGTCTACAATGGGTCACAATAAACCAACAAATTTTGCTGGCTTGGATGAGGTATGCCATGAACTTTGTAGTGGGTTGGCGACCCTGTCATTCTTGACTGCCACGATAAGGTTGCCAACATCTAGGTGCAGGATCTCCTGCAATTTCAACTGATCCCCAAATGACAATGATCGGTTTCCCTGGCGAAATTAATGTTCATAAATATTCAAAAACTTAACATTTCAAACTTCCAGTCCTAGCTCTAAGTTCCCAAGAGAATAAAAAGGTAAAGGCATCCCTTGCTTGAAAGCCAGTTGAATCCAACTCTAGGGGGCAGTGCCCATCTCTGGTTCCAAGCCGAAGAACCAGTACTGTCTGAAGACTTTTTCCACGGTCATGTGGCCAGCATGACTAAATGCCAAGGCTCATGGAATGCTGTTACTGTCTCATCAAAGCGGTACCTATTTATCTACCAGCAATGTCTTGCTTTCGAACTGCTAGGTTGGCAGGAGCCAGGGCCAGAGATGGGAGCTTACTCTGCACTTGGGTCTTGAACTGTCAAGCTACTGACCTTCCAGTCTGCAACTCGGCATCTTAACCTCTGAGCCACCGTGGCCCCTTCCATAGAGAATATCCAAAGCTAAAGAGCTTAGAAGTGTAAATGTTTTCTGTTATGTATTCGGTTAGAGAAATACTTTCTTGTTTCTATTTCACATTTCCATAAAAGTCTCAACAGGAACCTCCAAAACAGACCCGCCACAGGGGTTCCCAACTCTGTTTATCCTGTAAGCTCTTTCGGATTGGTGAGATCACTGAGTGGATGCCACCACAGAATAACTGCCCGAGGGGATGTAGCCAGGCACAAAATGGTTGTCATTGGGGCTAGGTCCAGTCACAGACTATTGGGAAGTTCCAAGCCAAGCATCCTCCTGTGATGGAGATGGCTCTTTCTGAATGGGGGCTCCCTACAGACTCAAAGTGATGCCTCTAGACTCTTCCTGTTTTTATTTGTTTCTTTGATGGCACTTTGGTGCCATATTTTAGACCATTTATGTGAGAGAGAAAGAAAGAAAGAAAGAAAGAAAGAAAGAAAGAAAGAAAGAAAGAAAGAAAGAAAGAAAGAAAGAAAGAAAGAAAGAAAGAAAGAAAAGTAAGTCCTCATCAATTTTGAAAGCAACATTTCTATCAAATATCCTTAAATGTCCAGGGAAGCTGATATCTATGGTTTTGTCCAAATTATGGAGAACCCATAGAGGAAATATCCAGACTTTTAAATAGAACCAGAAAAGAAGAAGGGAGGAGGAAATTGGATTTATACCCTGCCCTTCACTACCCGCAGGAGTCTCAGAGCAGCTTACAATATCCTTTCCCTTCCCCTCCCCACAACAGACACCCTGTGAGGTAGGTGGGGCTGAGAGAGCTCTGAGAGAACTGCCCTCGAGAGAACAGCACTGAAAGAAATTATGACTGACCCAACGTCACACCAGCAACTGCATGTGGAGGAGTGGGGAATCAAACTTGGTTTTCCCAGATTAGAGTCCACGCACTTAACCACTACACCAAACTGGCTCTCAACACCAAACTAGACATGAAATTTAGTAGCATCCCTACTAGTTAGTGCCAAGGCTGTTTGAGACCTGGGTGTCCGAAACTCTGTGTCAGCATCAGTACTTGAGTATACTTCCTGGTGCATTTTAGGCAAGCTCTGCATAGCAGCATGGGGAATCCAGGCTTATATAAATTCCCTTTCCTGGTGTTCTTTTGTTTGTGGGAGAAGGGTTTGAACTGTTATTAAACTGGCTTGCATTCTGTTCTTTTTTTAAAACTGAAAGCAATGCATTTCAGTCTTTTCATTTAGGATGAAAAGTGTGATTCAATTAATTGGCATGATTATATGATTAATTGCTTGATTACATATTAAAAAGTGAACTCTGATTAGCAATAGCAAGTGATCTGGACTGCCATAGTAAGAGCCCTTTAGAAAGGATCCATAAATGCTGCAATAAATGCACAGTTCCTACATATATCCTACTCCTCCGATTTACCAAAGATGGTCTGCTTTTTGGTACCCACTGCCCCTGATAAATCAGTTCTTTCCTTTAAGAGTAAACAAGCGCAGACTGGGGGCTTTTCTGCATACTCGACTTAGTCCTGATTTTCTTGCGAGTTGATCCACAAGCAATGAAATCGGTTTGGGCATAGCTGTTCTGCACATCTCCCTGCCCTATGCATATTCACAGTTGTGGAGTCAGTTTATTTGCATTCACACATGCCTTCATCAATGAAGATTTTCAAGGGAGGGTGCTGTTGTCATAGGTGGCATCACAGCACCCCCATTTTTTTTTTAAAAAGGTAGTAAAATATCAATATATTGTTGGAGCATTATAACAGTAGGTTTAGGAGGTTCTCTGAATCCACTGTTTTCATTTAAAAGAAAAGTAAGTCTCTAGACTCTTCCCTTGTGAAGATATAAGGGAAAGGGTGGGGAGTGGAGTGGGAATCATAGGCGTAGACTACGGGGGGGCTCGAGCCTCCCCCAAAATTTCCCGGGGGGGACTGAATCCCCCCGGGAAAATGTAGTTCCTGCTGCCACACCTCCCGGGGCCCTTCCGAGGCCAGCAGCTGCTGCTGCCTCTCCCCACCGCCTGACCATTTTTCCATCCTTCTCTCTCCCTCCCTCTTTTCCCGGCGAAGGGAGAGGGAAGGAGTGGGGGGAGAGAGAGAGGCCCCGGCAGCAGCAGCTGGCAGGCCTCAGAAGGGCCCGGGGAGGCGCGGAAGTTTCCCGGCAAGGGGGTGGACATCGCCCCGCATGCGCTAAAGAGCCCCCCCCCCCGGAATTTACAAAACTCTACGCCCCTGGTGGGAATGGTTTGACCATGGCAGTCTAGTCACTGAATGGTGGGTTGGATGTGGGTGGGCATGGGCAGGACAAAGAAAACTGACATAAACATAATGTATAAGAAAAAAACCAACTCAGAATTGGCTTTCAGGAAAACATGGGGTAAAAGTGGTTTCAAAAGAACCCTAAAAATGTAGAGAGAGTAAAAGACCCAGAGTGAAAACTAAATAAACAAAAATGTGTGCACAAATCAGGAGATAAACCAAAGCAGTATAAGGTCAGAACTGACACAAAAAAAAATGCAGAAATGTTTATCATAATTCGGATAGTAACCCTGTGGTGGTCTAGAGATCATCCAGCCAAACCCTCCCTCAAAATCCTTCTGAGTGTGTGTTTATGAAATATAAGTCAGATCTGCAGAGCCATAAATTCCAGTTATATACCCATTTGGCTGGAGAATCCAGCAGTGATGTGGAAACTACCCTGAATCCTGGGTCACATAACTGATAAATATTAACTGATTACTTCTTTCATGGAGAAATTTTAGAACACCCTTCTCGCCTCTTCATAACTGAGAAGTTCAAGTTCATTTACACCAGTGAGAAATTAAGCAGCAAGAACAATAAGCCAATGAACCAACTTGAGGTTAAGATTCAAAACAAGTTGTAAAAAGCAAGATCTGTCCTTAGTTCTTTTTCATTCTTTGAAGGGGAGCTCATTTCAATCATGTGCTGAACCTTTGATCCAAACTCTAGTTGGGACCCTGGAGGGATTTCAGCGAAAAGCTAAAGATTACAGAGTGTAATTAGTTAGATGAGCATATAAGTTTTCCTTTTTGAATGTTTGCCTTTGGTGGGATTTGCATAATAGCCACCTTGACTCAAAGTCTGTTGTCTGTATTCAAAATCCTTATTCTTTCCTCCCCCTTTTAAGAAGAAGAAGAAGAAGAGAAGAAGAGATTGGATTTATATCCCGCCCTTCACTCACTTAAGAGTCTCAGAGCGGCTTACAAACTCCTTTCCCTTCCCCTCCCCACAACAGACACCCTGTGAGGTAGGTGGGGCTGAGAGAACTCTTTCCCAAGCTGTCCTTGAGGGAACAGCTGGTGCAGAGCTATGGCTTGCCCAAGGTCATCCAGCCAGGTGCAAGTGGAGGAGTGGGGAATCAAACCCGGTTCTCCCAGATTAGAATCCACGCACTTAACCACTACACCAGACTGGCTCTCACCTGAATAAACTGCTTTTCATTTTAACTGAAAGTAGCCTGGATACCAGGGTTTTTCCCTCACTGTCCGTGATCTGTAACTGCTCCACATGCTACCCTAAAGACCAAGCAAGAGTTTTCTACAGACTTCTATTTCGGAGAGCTCTCTCACTCATGAACACATGAAACTGCCTTATACTGAATCAGACCTTTGGTCCATCAAAGTCAGTATTGTCTACTCAGCCCAACAGCAGCTCTCTAGGATCTCAGGCAGGGGTCTTTCACATCACCTCCTACCTTTTAACTAGAAATGCTGGGGATTTAACCTGGGACCTTTTGCATGTTGAACAGATTCTCTGTTACTGAGCCGCAGCCCTTCCCCTAAACACTACACTCAGAAGGCTACAGGTTTTTTTCCCATGTCTATCCTAGGCATATAAAAGTCGCGCCGCGCACCTCTGCCCCACACAGCCAGTGTGAACAGGGCACCCTGGGCTGCTTTTCCTGCGGGGCTTTTGGCCCTGCAGCTGTTCCAGGCTACCTCACCAGTCTGTCCTCAGCCTGAGATAGAAAGACTGGCCCAAGGTTGTCTAGTGAGCACAGATTTGAAGCTGGGTCTCCCCAGACCTAGGTTTATATTCAGACCATTTCACCACACTTGCTCTTTGAAGCGAGAAGAAACCCATGTGCCGGAGAACTGCTTTGTTGAACTCCCTTCCTGGTGCATCATATATTTTAAGCATCACGTATTATTTATTCCAGAACATCCTCAACCTGTAAAAGAGGAGGGCTCCTTTCTTGTCTAAGATTTTCAAAGCTTTCCCCTTCCTCCTGTGGTTGGAGGGGTCACCTTGCTCAGACCAACACATAAATCAAGGAGGAAAACTCCAAGATGAAAATGACATGCATACACCTCCCTGTTTGCACATCATGCTACTTACGTGGAGTTGATTGGTTGGCATGGTGGTAATAGATGTTATCACTTAATTGAATCAGTCCATTCACCTTCTCATTCTTGATAGCATCGGCAAATACTTCCTGTGATTCCATCTTGATTTAGAAATTAGATGAAACACTTAGATGTAATATTGGCTCCCTGGTGGGTATATTCCACCAGGGAAGGCAGTGTCTAGTGCTGATGTGCAGTGCAAGTCTCTTTGGGGAGTCTGTGATGCTTCGGAGGATGGGCAGAGATTTACATTTCACAAGCATCTCGGAAGTGACAACTGTCATTTCACTTTTGCTTTAACAGCACTAAATATTACTGAGTGCAAACCTGAACAGCTTTTAAGTATTATTGCACAGACATGAAATCTATAACTAGAAAACAGGGAATGTCATCTGTAGGCATCCAGTTGCAACCCTTTCTATAATGGACCTGTCTGATGTCATCTGCGCTCCTGTTACCTGACAGCCCGGGCTCTCTGGGGGGCTGCCCATAAACATGGTTCAAAAGCTTCCGCTGTTGTAGAATGCCATCTTTACCAGGGCTGCCAAGTTTCAATTTTCAGTATCTGGATACCTCGGAAGAACCCAGGACAGCTGAGAGGCGGGATCATAGGATGGATCCTAGGGTTGATCAAGGGCAGAATTCAAAGGGCTTCAATGTTCAAAATAATTCTAGGATCAAAACCTTTCTGCCTTCACTTGTGGTTGGCATTGGTTTTGGAGGTGCGTGCACTTCCTTGTGGATACTCAGGAGTGGGACTGTGGCTCAGGTGTACAACATCTGCTTTGTATACAAGGGGGGCCATGGTTCTCAGTTAAATCATTCGATAGTAAGTAATATGAAAGGCTTCAACCTGGAGAGCTTCTGACAACCCAAGTAGGCACTACTGACCTTGATAACTCAGTACAAAGCAGCTTCATGTGTTCATGAAAGTGTGTCCTACTGGAATAGCATTAGTATCATAGAATCACAGAGTTGGAAGAGACCTCCAGGGTCATCTAGTAGAACCCCCTGCACAGTGCAGGAAATTCACAAATATCTCCCCCTCACACTCCCAGTAACCCCTGTTCCATGCCCAGAAGATGGAAAAGAAAGAAAGAAAGAAAGAAAGAAAGAAAGAAAGAAAGAAAGAAAGAAAGAAAGAAAGAAAGAAAGAAAGAAAGAAAGAAAGAAAGAAAGAAAGAAAGAAAGAAAGACCTCCAGGATCCCTGGCCAAATTGGCCTGGAGAAAAACTGCTTCTTGGCCCCAAAGTAACAACAACAATAACAACAATAACAATACTTTTATTGGCATAAAAACGATACAATGCACCCGGCGATATACCACAAAATAGCCAGGTAAAGCAAGATTTCCAGTCCAGCCTAATACAAGGCTCTCCTCCTAGAGACCTCATATAAAAAACTTGCTACAGTCTCAAGAATCTCAGCTCTCTGAGATGACAACAAGGTATCAATAATGAACTCCTTGGATTGATCCCGGAGGGGGGCGATCACTGCTTCAATATAAGCGAGACGAATATCATTATGAGAACTACAGTGTAAAAGCACATGACCAATAGTAGTGATCAGCATTTCCCTGGGCATGTAAGAAAGGGCCATGAGAACTAAGCACTGAGGCAACCCTTCCTGCCCTCTCTCTCTCATGAACTACCTAAGTTCACAGAATCAGCATTGCTGTCAGATGGTCCTCTAGTCTTTGTTTAAAACCCTCCAAAGACGGAGAGCCCACTACCTCCCAAGGAAGCCTGTTCCACTGAGGAATCGCTCTGTCACAAAATTCTTCCTAATGTTTAGCCAAAAACTCCTTTGATTTAATTTCAACCCGCTGGTTCTCATCCAACTTTCTGGGGCAACAGAAAACAACTCTGCACCATCCTCTATATGACAGCCCTTCAAGTACTTGAAGATGGTTCACCTCTCAGGCATCTCCCCTCCAGGCTAAACATACCCAGCTCCTTCAACTTTTCCTCATAGGACTTGGTCTCCAGAGCCCTCACCATCTTTGTTGCCCTCTTCTGGACACATTCCAGCTTGTCTATATCCCTCCTAAATTGTGCTGCCCTAAAGTGAACAAAATACTCTATGTGAGGTCTAACCAAAGCAGAGATCTGGACACTATACTTCTGTTAATACAGCCCAAAATCGCATTTGCCTTCTTAGCTATGTCACCACACTGCTGACTCATGTTCAGTATATGGTCTACTAAGATCCCTAAGTCCTGTTCACATATACTACTGCCAAGAGAAGTCTCCACCATCCTACCTAAATGCAAAACTTTACATTTATCCGCACTGAAATTTATTTTATTTGTTTTAGCCCAGTTTCCCAGCTTGTCAAGATCATCCTGTATCCTGACTCTATCTTCTACCATATTTGCTACCCCTCCAAATTTAGTATCATCTGCAAATTTAATAAGCATTCCCTCTATTCCTTCATCCAAATCATTGATAAAGATGTTGAACAAAACAGGTCCCAGGACACCTTCTTGAGGCACTCCACTTGTCATCCTCTCCAAGAGGATGAGGAACCATTAACAAGCACTTTTTGGGTGTGATCTGTCAACCAGTTACTGATCCACCTAACAGTAATAAGGATCCAAACCACATTTTACCAACTTGTCAACAAGAATATTCTGTGGAACCTTATCAAAAGCCTTACTGAAATCAAGATAAACTATGTCTACATCCTCCTCCTGATCCAGCAAGGTAGTAACTTTCTCTAAAAAAGAGATAAGGTTAGTCTGACATGACTTGTTCTTGAGAAACCCATGTTGGCTCTTAGTAATCACAGCCATCCTGTCTAAGTGCTCAAGGACTGACTGTTTTATGATTTGTTCTAAAACTTTTCCAGGTATAGACATCAAGCCGATGGGTCAGTAGTTACCCGGTTCCTCCCTTTCCCCCTTCTTGAAGATGGGGGCAACATTTGCCCACCTCCAATCTTCTGGCACCTCACCTGTTTTCCAAGAATTCTCAAGAATAATGGACAGTGGCTTAGAAATTACATCTGCTCTTGGATGCAATTCATCTGGCCCTGAGGACTTTGTTTCATTTAAATAACCTAGGTATACGATCCCTATTCTGATCCTTGGCTGCAATTCCTTTCCCTTATCATATGTTCTGTGTTTGCCATCTTAAGCACAATTTCCCTCACACAAGAAGACATAGTTATGCCCAGTTCTAATTAAAGATTGTACGTATGATGAGTGAGTGTTTAATGCTGAGTCTTGCTTTAGGGGTGTGCATTAAAAAATTCTTAAGCCCAAGATATACTCAGAAATCACTGGTTCAGGTCATTACAATTTTCTGAAACAGTAACACAAATCTGAGATTCTTATGAAACCAGCAATGGAACAATTTGTGTTGTTTTTCATCTTAGGATGGTAGTACCCAGCTATAGCATGCACTGGTGTTTTTCTTTGATTCTCCTGATTGCCTGAGTAATGGCATTTCTCTCTTCCAATTGGATCCTTGAAAGGAAGGAGCAGAATGCTTCCAGTCAATCAGCATTGGAGACAAACTGCAGAGCCACATTTTTATTTTCCTCCCTCCTTTGTGGGGATGGAGCCCTTTTATTCTTTACAAGTGCTATGACTAAGAAAATAGACAGCTGGGAGTACCTTGTTCAGGGGCCTATAGAATTTGGTCCCTTGGTCCAATTTGCTTGGAAGTTTTTTTAGTGGACAGGAATCATTCACTTTGTTTCAATTTTGGTGTCATTTAGTTGAAAAACAGCTGTCCAGCCTTCTCGCCCAAAAGTCCCACAAAGGGAATAATGACAGACTGATAGGAAGGCATGGTGGGAGGAGAGGAGGAGCAGAAAAGTCACTTCCAGTTTGTGAAAGGAAACAAATAGAACACAATGAGGAAGGGTGACAAATGCAGAGTTTTCAGTGGAAAGGTGAAAAAATATTGTCAGTCAGTTACTGTAAGAATAGGAGAAAGAAATGAACACAGACAGCTTTTTTAAATATCAGAGCTCTCTTGTTATGCTGCCACTTGATCTCCATTTTAGTCACCTACTTTTGGGGGTCCGTAATCTCAGCCTGATCTCCCAACATCAAAACAAACAAACAAAAAATGATGCCATGTTCGAGGTGGAGCTGATATGAATGGTGGTGTACATTGTACACTTATAATATAATGGCACCTTCACGAACTGTTGATGGACTTATGAGTTCATCAGAGCATGCAGTCCTCCTGCAGACCATCCTTGACTTGTTTCTGAATGAGAACCAGGCCCCCGTTTCAGCATGAACTTCTCATGAGAAGGAGATGTGATGTACTTACCATTTTGCTGCCATACATCCCTTCCTTCAAAGCTCTGGCTTGATTGTGTTATTTGTAGCCTTTATGGCTGTTAGGAAACATGGTTTTAAAACAAGAATAGTTGACAGCGCAAGCAGGGCATAGTTTATAACTCCCAGAGCTACAGAAAACAGCTGTATGAGAGCATAAACGCAGAGAGCTGTCTGTCTGAAGACAGCTCGGGGTTACTATCGGCCCAATTCTCAGTTGTAAATAAAGCCCCAATTGTTCCAGTCTTGTAGAGCCCAGAGGCCATAATGTCAACTTTAACTAGTTATCTGGGAATTCCTCCAGCACAAGAGCAATCTTTGCATGGTAGAAAGCACACAGAGCGAATCTCTGCAAATTCCTCAGAGGGTGGCAAGGGGGGGGGGGGGGAAGCAAAGCAAAACACAGAGAGCAAGACAATTGTCTGTTTCTGGCTCCCAGAGTGACCCTTTAGTTTCATAGGAAGCTAAGTGCAAGGCAGACCAAACCTCTTCTTGACATAATTCCCAAATGACCAGTTGGTAACCCCAGACAAAATTTTGCTTGCTGCCCAGCAACCTAGCGCTTAAAGATTCTAAACTAAAAAGTCTAAGCTGTCATGATAGGGTCATGCTATGGCAGGGGCTTTGCATGTGTATGCATGCATCTGAGGGGGAACTTTCCCACTTCTCCCCACCCCACCCAGTCTTCTGTCTTGCTGCCACCAAACTGAACTCATCCTGTCTCATTTACCCAAGGTTTGACACCAGCAAAAGGCTATCTGTGCATGTGCAAAGGGCAGAGGGTCTCAACCCTCACTCTCCTCTCTCTTGCATGCATATAAGAACATAAGAGAAGCCAGTGTTGGATCAGGCCAATGGCCCATCCAGTCCAAAATTCTGTTACACAGTGGCCAAAAATTTCAGGTACCATCAAGAGGTCCAGCAGTGGGGCCAGGACACTAGAAGCCCTCCCACTGTTGCCCCCCCACCAAGAATACAGAGCATTACTTGCCCTAGACCGAGAGTTCCTATCTATACCTTGTTGCTAATAGCCACTGATGGACCTCTGCTCCATATGTTTATCCAATTCCCTCTTGAAGCCGTCCATATGAACAAGCAGCTAGACACATAGGGAGGTACTTTGAACACAGTCTGCTTTCTTAAAGAGGACAAGGGCTTTGTTCATTGCAACACAGCTTTATAGTCTTAGAGCACATTAACCAGTCCAGTGTAGTGATTAAGGCTGATTTTACATCTGACTTTCCTGCTGGAATCATTCTAGTTCCAAAAAAATCTGCCCATACCTCTGTGCGGTGTGAAACCATGCTGCCACTGAAATGTCCATATCTACTAATTGCCCTCCTGTGGTCAAGCTAGTATTAAACCGCTTTATTCTGCTTTAAACAATTGTGGTTTCTTAGTGCACTTAAACCCCCTGGAGTGAAATTTCACACCACTGTGAAATCAGCACAGGAAAAGACAGCAACTACTTTAGAGGGGAGGTGTGTCAGATTAGTATCTGAAAGACTCAGGTCTGAATCCTTACTCATGCCGTGGAAGCTTGCTGAGGGACCTTGGGCCAGTCACATACTCCCTCACAGGGTTCTTGTGAGGACAAAATGGAGCAGAGGAGAATGGTATAAGCCACTTTGGGTACAGGAATTAATTAATTAAATAAATAAATAAGCACAAGTGAAAAGAATATTATGCCACATAGGACTGTTGCAGACATAAGACTTGAAAATAAAACATTTTAATGAGCCTAACTATAGAGCCAAAGAAGAGGAGGAGGAGGAGATTGGATTTATATCCTGCCCTTCACTTGGAGTCTCAGAGTGGCTTACAATCCCCTTCCTCTCCCCACAACAGACACCACAATGCTCCAAGCTGTGGAGTCTTGTGAGCAAAAATTCTACTTTGTGAGCTACTGGCACTAAAGTTGTGAGCAAGTGATTTGGCTACTGCATAAATTCGTTTGCTCTGGAGCCATCCTTCCTGAGCTAAGACAAAAATCTATGAGATGGAGGCTAAAAAATTGTGAGCTCGCTCACACTAACTCAGCTTAGAGGGAACACTGCCTGTGAGGTAGGTGGGGCCGAGAGAGCTCTGAGAGAACTGCTCTGGAGACAACTGTTGACTGAACCAAGGTGACCCAGCAAGCTGCATGTGGAGGAGTGGGGGAATCAAACCTGGCTCTCCAGATTAGAGTCTGCCACTCTTAACCACTACCCTAAACAGGTGTCACCTCAGCATCCCTCCCAAGAGGGATGGGAACAATCACTGCTAGAACAAACAATCTGTCTTGAATGGTATGACATGAACACATACTTGAACCAACATTTGAACATGGTGTTTGGATCTTTCAACCCTCCCTGCCCTAGTTGGCTGGAAGCCTGTGATGGAATTAAAGATCTGGGACCAGCAGAATGTAAACAAAGAACACGGTGGAGTCACATGACTGAGTGAGGAGGGGGCCATTTGGCTCAGAACACTCAGTGACTGACACTTAGGGGGCACAACTGACCATTTGGGGCTGACAGTGGAAAGGGAAAGTCTGTGGAGGGAACAGTCTCTCTGTAGCTCTGTGAGCAGCCTGAAATACCAGTTGGAGCAGATAACTGGGGGCTGGATAGTCTGGTTCAGGGGACAGTGAACAGACTCGTGAAAGTAGAGCACATACGCTGTCACAAACACAAAATGCATCACTCCTGAAGCATCTGGGATAGGTGGTTAAGTGAGGGCCAAGGAAAGGTCTGGCAGAGTCTGGACAGCTGGTTGGTGGCCAGTTGGGACTCAAGGGGAAAAAAGGACCAGGAAGCCAACGCCAAAAGGCTGACCACTAAGCAGGACAAGAGAGTGCCCATATGAAGGTGTTGGGTGAACTTATGGACATCCAAAGAAACTGGAAACAATATAGCCTACTGCCTAAATGTAATCCAAGCCAAACGTGCCAGCCTATGAAGAAATAAAGTGTCAACTGTATATACAGCCTCCATCCCCTTGTGGTGCTCTGACAATAAAATACTGTTTTGAAGTGAAAACGCATTAGTGCCTGACTCTTAAAACCAACAGCAAATATATCTAGCAGTGGTCTTCAACATACCTGTAAAGAAATTTAAAACAAACCCCAAAGAGACTATTAGGAGATAGAGGGAGCTGGTCAGTATAGTGAAGGCAAGCCTGATCGGTCACCTCACAGAACATCACAATACAGCAGATTACGTCGTAAAGCCCCTTGCCCATTTCACGGTATGGGAGTTCATGCCCTCATGGGACCCTAGAACTCCTTCCTCCAATCAACTTGGAGCATAAATCTCACCGGTTTTATTGCCTGTTTTCACGTTTTATCAGGCTTTTCAACAGCCAGCCATCCTTCCCATTCCTGGCAGCTGGGCAAATGGTTATCTGTTTGTGGGAAATTGCAGCATATGCAGTGTGCATGGTGAGTGAGCCCAATGGGTTTTTACAAGGAGAGAGGATGCTAAGATGCAGGGAAGCTTTAGTAATTCAGCCGAATGGTGTTCAAATACTTTGAAGCATAGATCTTGTGCCTGAACAACAACATGGCTTAGCTTGTTATTTAGCTCTGACTTTGCATATCCTAAATATCATTCTGTTACAGGTTAATTTGCTGTTAAGTCCCTATCTATAAGTCTGAACCTTATCTAGCATTCCAATGCATTTGAAAATGTGTGCCTTGCACATGAAAGCTCATACCTTGGATAAACCTTTGTTGGTCTTAAAAGTGCCACTGGACTCTAAATTTGAGCTAATGGCTTGGTCTGTCTTTTGGATGAGGAACAAGGATCTCTCCCAACAGAAGAACTGAAAGAGCAATGGAAGAACTGGGGGTTAAAGGGGGGATCATGTCTTCCTTGGAGGGAAATGGGTTTAAGCTTCCCCACTGTGCCGTTTTCCTAACCAGCAGCGGCCCTGCCACAATTTGATCCATGTACGCTGGTGCATTTCCTCAGCAGATCAAATAACACCAAGCCCATAGCTACAGTGGGGTATTTTGGGGCCCTGCCCCCCGAATTAAAAGCCCTCCCCCACAAATAGCCTTGCCAGAAACCTTATTTTTGAGGAGAGACCCCCCTGCTGCCAGGGTGAGAATATTGCAACTTCACCTCGGGCCCACTGTGGAATTAGGGGTGGGTGAAATGGGACCAGGGAAAAGACAGTTCAGAGGGCATTTAATTGCCTTCCAAAGGCATTTAAATGCCTTTTGAGTTCCCTTCTACAGGGCAAGAAAGCTTAGAAGGGCACTCAAGAGTGGTACCTTCAGTACATCTTACAAGCAATTAATTTGCATGTTTTCCAGAGGCTGATGGGAATGCTTTTGAAAGACTCACCATGACGTAGGTGGTATAGAGCAGGACTGGGCTAGCAGAAAGGGGGATGATTAGAGGATTGCTGAAGGTATCACTCTTGAGTGCGCTTCTACGCTTTCTTGCCCTGTAGAAGGGAACTCAAAAGGCATTTGAATGCCTTCTAAATGCACTTAAATGCCCACTGAGCTGTTATTCTCTAGGAACTGACACGGACACTGCCCTGTCCCTTGAAAGGAAGGGCTAGAAACAAGCGCAGAGCCTCCCCCTTCAAAGACAGGCATTCAGATTAATTTAATTAACTTTAACTGCCCCCTTAAAAATTTAAATGCCTCCTGAACAAAAAAAATCCTGGCTACAGGCCTGAATAGCAACCCCCCCCCCCCCACGAGCCTCTTCAGATTAAGGAAATGGTAGTAGGGAGACTGAGGTCCGTCCTTTGCATTTTTTCCATCACAATCCAAGTCTGGCCCTGCGTGCAGAGAATCTGCAGCTCGTGGGCTGTCCCTGTTACACAGGACGTAGGGTGGAAGACCACAGACCCAGACCCTGTTCTCCATAATGTGTGAATCGGCTTTACATATATGAAGAGGCAACTTCCGTGGGATGAGGGTTCCTGTATTTTTCCCCATCCCAGGGCTCCCCCTGAGTATCATACCATCCCTAATGAGTCACCACCAAGAGTACAAGGCCGTCCCAGTTAGAGAAACTAACCAAGTGATGACAATTTTAATTTTAGATACACAGATTCTTACCTTATATAAATGCTTGGGTTCCTGTGTGCTAAACCAAAAGTTCACCAAGCAAGCAAACAAATTGCCTTCTGAACACACATATCTGTTCTGCATTTCTTTCAGTCCCACACTGGTCCTGTCACATCTATAACGCACAATGTGTACCCTTGGATAGCCATGACCTTCCAACTTGGGGAACATCTGCTATCCAAATTATATGCAAGCCATTTGGGCTGGCTACCTTTCATGGCACATTCATAGAGAGTCAGTGCAATTTCACAGATTACAAGTGGGCATGAAATGCTTTGCAAAGAGCCTGTGTTTGAAATGCCCAGAAATAGAAGGACTGGCTATTCCTGGTTTCAGAATCTGCTACAAGGACATCATTTCTGGGAGAGGGGCAGGGGTTAGGGACATGATTCCCAATAAGGCTTGGAAGACCTATGCGTATATTCAAATTTACATACATACATACATACATACATACATACATACGTAAGCACCATCAAGTTGCAAATGACTTACGGAGACTCGAGCAAGGGGATTTCAAAGCAAGAGAGAAGCAGAGGTGATTTGCCATTTCCTTCGGATTTTTCTGCACCCGTCTGTTCCCCCGCATTTTGTCCACAGCCATGTCAGAAGCAGAATCTCCCTCCACATTGCATCCTGCTCTCATTTTCCTCCTGCATTACAGCTCTTTCCAGATTCTGCATTGTTTTGTGGCCATTTGGAAGTGACTTTGTAGTCATCACGGTGTTGCCCCGAGGTATCTAAAAGTGGTTTTTCCCCAGATCTTTTTACTCTTCAGCTTCTGATTTGAAGGGAATAATAAGCAGACTACTTGATGTGGCTTTAGTCATCTCTGCCCATTCCCCTGTCCCTATCTCCACTTCTACTTAATGTTCACCTAGCACACAACTTGGAGGGCAAGTAGAAGGTCCTCCTGGGAAGGTCCTCTGCAAGTTTGATGTTTCTAGTTTGGAGGGGGATTTGACACACTCCTCCCGCTCCCCCCTTTGCACATTTGGCCCTTCCCCAAAGCCAATTTGCACACAATTTGGAGGGCAGGTAGAGGTCCTCTGTCAGTTTGATGCTTCTAGCATGGGGGGGGGGGGAACGTTTGACACACTCCTCCATCCTCTGCACATTAGACCCTAGGGAGGGATCTTTGTCCCCTTCCCCCAAGCCAATCTGCACACAACTTGGAGGGAGATGTATTCAAAGAAATGACAGGATCGCCCACTGGAAACAATGAGAGAGGCTTGAAGATCCATCTGGGATGCCACCCCTCCCAACAGACCAGCCAGCCTGTTTCTGAGCTTGCGTTCCTCTATGGGTCATGTATGCCTAGAGTAGCCCAGCAGCCAAGTCAGTGGCAATTGGACACACCCTCCACAGGTCACAAGTGATGTTAACCACAATTAAGCAAAAAAATGTGAGTTTGGGTTGTAGATGCAGAATGCATACATAAAAATAAACTGGAGAAAAAAGAATAGTGCAGAGGGCAGGGACACAAAATATGAAGTTAAGCTTGAAGGTTCGACAGCTCGGATTCTCTGGAGTAAGCTACAGTGAGCTATTAGGGCAGAAAGGACCTTCCTCTGCAGAATCTCCCTCCATGGTTGCCCATCCAAGTACTGAACCTGCTTAACTTCTGAGATGGGACAAGATCTGGCTATACCATGCCACCCTCCTTCCCCATATTCAAGATTAAATGGCAAAAAAATGTATTTTACAAATATGTGGGGTTTTTAATACCCTACCAAAAAATGACAGTGTTATCAATATGTTTACCGTATGTTTCATTAAGCATAGGGCTTTGTGCCTTTGGCATGTATGTGCAATCAAAAAGGGGGTGGAAAACACAACCCTATGTGAGAAAGGTAACCAAAAAGGTTGAGACACCTCCCCCCCCCCATTATGGTGTCGTGGGCGGCTGACCAGAACAGCCCAATTGTCATTAGGCTGCCGTTCAGGCAGGGGGTGGGGTGGGATGGTGGAGGAGGGGGACCTCTTCTTTGTGCAGAGTTGCGACCCCCCGGGGGGGCAGTGGCAGCAGCGGTGGAGGGAGCTGACACAGGACACCCAGCTGCTTCTCTGGAGGCAGTGGCAATTGCTGCAAGAGGCTGTGGAGGGGAGTTGGCCATCAGTGAGGTCTGGCGGAGCAGCCATTGCCACCTCAGTTCTTCCCTCCACCACAATGGATGAGCCCCTGGATGAAGCAGGCCCCTCTCTTGCTGCTCCGAGCTGGGGAAATGAGGCCCAGTGCTGGCCTGCCCCACCAGAGGGAGCTGTAATGAGGCGCTGCTCGCCCACTTGGACAGCTGCGGGATGTGTGGCCACTCACTGTGCCACCGCTGCCTACCGGCCCCTTTGCCACTACCTGTTGTCCCCGCCCGCCACCACTTCCCCTGCCGAAGACTTGCTAGTGCTGCGTTTGCACCTTCAGCCACCCCATAGTCACCTATCACCATGCCCCCCTGCAAGCCCGGTGAGTCGGTGGGCAGAGAACTGCTACCATTTGGTGGGGAGGAGGGCGATGCCAAGATCTTTCTAGAGCCCATTGTATTGGTTTCACAACGGGCTTCACTACTAGTCTGTTATAAAAGCAGGAAAGGAGGAAAGCAAGCAGCTGAGAACAGATGTGAAGCAACTGAAGGCACAAAGAAAGTCCAGCAGGATTTGCCAACTTCCAGGTGGTGCCAGGGGATCTCCAGAAATCACAATTCATCTCCAGACTACAGACATCCATTCCCAGAATGATGACTGATCTCTAGACTATGGAGGTCAGTTCCCTTGGAGAAAATGGCTGCCTCAAAGGGAACATTTGATGGCATTATGTCCCAATGAGATATCTCCCCACCCCTCCCCTAGGTTCCACTCACAAATCTCCAAGAAATTCCCAGCTCAGAATTGGCAACACTGAATAGGAGAGGGTGGTGGACAGCACTGAAGGGAAAGGAGATCAACAAGGAGGGGAACAAACAAGAACATTTTTCCAGTTCACACATTACAGAGTACATAGGTTGGGTCTGAGGTCCCTACCTTGTGTCCTGTGTAACAATCACATGTGAAATGCTAGCTGTCCTCAGCTCTCATTTTTCGGTGTCCAATTTGGATCTTCTGCTTTCCCCCTGCACCACCTTCCTGACCTAGAATGGTCTGAGGGTACATTATCTGGCTGCTGGGGAAACTCATGAGTATATACCAGGACACTTCGGGGACCATTGCATGTCCAAAAAATGGCACATGGAGTATCTGAAGCCCTTTCTTCACACATGCTGAACACTGAGGAGTCCCTACCATACATGTGTAACTGTTACACTGTTGGGATGTGGAATAGGGTATGTACTCTGTAATATGTGAAGAGGGTTATTATGAGACTGCAGGAGCCAGCTTTGAATTGAGACTGTTGAAACAAGCAGCAGTTGTGGTGGTTTTCTCTGACTAGCTCTTTGAATACTGGGACATAATAACAGGCTCTCCCTTTTAATAACACATTAAAAGCCAACAATTTGCAACACTGTGGAGTCTGTGGGATTCACCTTCCCCTTCTCCCTCCCCCTTTTTTTTTTTACCTAGCATGGGGTGAAAATGTGCAGTTCTTTCTTTAAAGCAAACAACTCCAAGGGAATATGCAGAGTTGGAGGCCAGAAGATGTGCAATTATAAACATCTCCTGCCGAGTATGTCATGCCTCCAGGTTTTGTAAGTGCCTTTTAACTTCGTTTTAATCACTGGTCAGAGAAAGCCAGAAATAGACAGAAATGCTATGCCAATGATGAAATAAGAATACCCCTGTCTTGTGTGGCAGGATGACCTCACCACCTTGAATTGTCCTCCCCCCAAGTAAGTTAAGAGAAAGGCAGAACCATTTATGCAAAAGCACCGTAAGAACATCTTGGCCACTGATGACCAGAGAGATAACGGGAGGAAAGTCAGTCTGTGTGGCAGGAATATCTAAATATGTAAGTGCCATCAAGTCACAACTGACTAATGGCAACCTCAACAAGGGGCTTTCAAGGCAACTGAGAAGCTGTGGTGGGTTGCCATTAATTTCCTTTGCAGTGTCTCCCTTGTTGGCCTCCCATCCAAGTACCCACCTGGCTTAGCTTCTCAGATCTAATTATATCTTGCTGTCTCCCCCCTTGGCAAGTATATCTAAGCTATTGTAAATGAGAGGACCTTTGTCTGTCAATCTGAAGAGGCAGAGAGGTCCACAAGAGAAGGCACCCCTAAAAGCATGCATGCCCCAGATTGTTCAGGGCTCTAGAGGTGAGTGAAGCAATGACTTACATTAGAAGCAGATCATCTTGCCTCAGGCTGTTATTATGCAAAAGCAACTTTGTCACCACTGAAGCATTTCCAAAGCACTAGGGGGCTGTGTGTTGTTGTACACACAGAGACCCAAACAAACAAACAAACAAAAATGGAGAAAGAATTTCCTGGCTGCATTAACCTGCCAAATCTTCAGAATCAATTCTTTTCAGCCACGCAACACCTGGGAGCACTGGCAATTACAGTCTATCCAAATTAGGGCTGTGATACGCCTGTAACCAGGGGTATTTCTTTAAAACAAAAACAAATAGAGGCTTCATTATTGATCGTTGTTATTAGCATCTCATTCCATAGAAGGGCCTCATCATTTAAACGTTCCCATTAAGAAACTGAGAATGCTTTCTTTTTTTTCTCTTCCTGTTCCAAAACAGGGCATCCATGCAATTATTCTGCCAAGTGGGAGGTAGAAATGTAATTATGTAAGCTAACTAAATTTAAAAAAAGCTTGCATAGTTCATTCTGGTTGATTTTTGATCAGCATCTTGGATCAGCAACTGGTGCCGAATCTCTTTTTCTATTAAAACAAGTTGATTGTGTTGAGTCTGGGTAAGGAGACTGTTCCAGGTGCCTGTAAGGGATGGTCCAATGCCCCCCAGCTCCATCCTGGTTGGCAATTGATCATTCTGCTCCTCCTGTTGATTTACACTAATCATCTTCTATCAAAGTTTGAGAATGTTCTTCAATATCTATTAAATAGGAAAAAGGCCCGTTGTGGGAATAAATACAATGGGCTCCAGAAAGAGGCTCTGGTAGAGTGCCAAGGCCTTGGGCGCTCAGTGTCAATTTACTGTGGCGACCTCAGCAGGGTGTAATGACACCGAGTCCACCATTTTCTCCAGTGGAACTGAACGCTGCTACCTGAAGAGCAGTTGTAATTCTGAGTGATCTCCAGCCAACACCTGGAGATTGGCAACAGTGGTTCCCCAAGAGGTAATAGCTGGTTTGGAGGGCAGAGTCCATGGCATTCTACCTGTCTGAGGCTCCACCCTTCCTCAAACCTCACCCTCGCCAGGCTTCACCCCTCAAATCTCCAGGAATTCCCCACCTGGAGTTGGCAACTGTATCTCCTTCCCAGCCAAGCATCAATCTATTTCCCCCTCATTCTTCAGTTTTCCATCTCCCCCGCACACCTGCAGCCTCTACTGCGCTCTGAAGTCCTGACTGCCACGTCACATGGGGGGGGGCATCTCAGCAGGGTATAAGGACACAGAGTCCACCATTTTCTCCAGGTGAACTGATCAATGCCATCTGGAGAGCAGTTGTAATTCTGAGTGATCTCCTGCCCTCACCTGGAGATTGGCAACAGTGGTTCCCCAAGAGGGAATGGCTGGTTTGGAGGGCAGGGTCTATGGCACTGTACCTGTCTGAGGTCCCACCCCTCCTCAAACCTCACCCTTGCCAGGCTCCATCCCACAAATCTCCAGAAATTCCCCACCTGGAATTGGCAACCCATTCTCCTACCCAGCCAAGCATCAACCTATCTGTATTTCCCCTCAATGTTCAGCTTTCCACACACACACCTCCAGCTTCTACCATTCTCTGAAGCCCTGACTGCCACATCACCCTCTTTTCCCACACTTTTTGGCCTTGGGGCATCTGGGAACTGTGGACCAGCAGATGAGGAAGCCCCATTCAACCCAGTGAGTGATGTCCCTGCAGGCTCCTCTCTGGAACTACTGCTCAATTGAACCTTATGGGGGGGACATTTTAAACAAACCACAGACAGCAGCCATCTTAGAAACACAGGTAACTGCCCTTTTGTTACACCTGCCAACAGTCACTGAGGGAACTGTTGGTCCCACACAGGAGGAAAGCAGGAGAAGCATCTTCGTCAAGAGAGAAAGCTGTTTGCCAGAAATTCTGACAGGGCACGTGGCTGAAGGAGAGGGCGGGGAAGAGGAGCAGACCCAGCACCCAGCCAATGGCACATGAGTACTCACAGCCAGTGGATAGGGACAGCTTCTGAGTGACACATAAGGGAGCCAACTGATTTTGGAGCATGTGGAATCCAAGGTGAAAACAGAATTATATATAACTGGAGGATATGAAAATTCTCTGTGCAAAGAAACTCACAAATCCTTGGAAGTGTGTGCTCAGAGCTTCAGTAAAGTTCTCATGTGTGAATTGGGGCAGGGGGGATCTTTGATGTGATATAGTCTTACTACCACATTAGAGAATCATTGTCCATATACAGGCTTTCTAATATGGTATTAAAAATTTCCAAGATATTGTGGGCTGAACTCCATCCAAATTATAATGGCTTGGTACCAGGTCTCTCATCCACCAGATACCCTCTGTCGCCCACTTGCTTGCTTCTAACAGTCCTAACTCTGTGATCAGAATGAATAAAAAGCTAGAGTTCCCAGAATTCATATTAGCAATGCAGGCTCCTAGCATGCTTTAAAGCCCACATTTCAAAGAGTCAGAAACTCAGGGAAATCTCTGAACTTTTACAAATCCTCTTTGAGCTTTGTTGTCCCCCCCCCCCATCAAAGCTTAGTAATTTGGGGAAAATGTGAGAAAGTGAGAGGAGGAGGAGGAGATTAGATTTATACCTCACCCTTCACTCAGAGCCTCCTTCCCCTTCCCCTCCCCACAACAGACACCCTGTGAGGTAGGTGGAGCTGAGAGAGCTCTTTCGAGGACTGCTGTTGAGAAGACAGCTCTGAGAGAACTTGTGGAGGAGTGGGGAATCAAACCCAGTTTGCCCATATTAGAGTCCACACTCTTAACCACTACACCAAACTGCCAGGGGAACTGGCAGGGCTGGTGATGGTGGAGTCCACTAGACTTGCTCTTTCTGTGTTTTGCTCAAATTGTGTGTGGGGGGGGATCTGAGCTTCCACTCCAAGAATGATCCAAAAAGGCTCTGAAATACTAATTTTTTAGCCATATATTTTTTGTCAGCAGGGGTCAAGTGGCTAAGAGATGACCAGTTGAATGCAGACAGAGGTGATGCTGGTCTGTAAGGACATGGTTCTTGATGGGTACAGTTATTTGGCATCAACAAAGTTAAGCGTTTGGAAGTGTTCTTAGACCCTTCTCTTGAGGTGGAGAGACAGGTTAATTCAGGAGCTAAAAGCACATTTTACTACCTGCATTTGACATGGAAACTGTCCTCTTTTTTGGGGGTGCTTTTACTGTGTTTTAACTGATTTTAATGTACATATACACCTTGGCTTTTAGCCAAGCTATATAAGCTGCTCTCAGCTTGCATGCGGGGAGAGCGGCCTATAAATTTGATGAATAAAAATAAATAAATAAATAAAAATGCTGGTCCATGCTTCAGTAGCCTTGAGGCTGGGCTGTTGTAATGTACCATCTATAAAGCTGCCCTTGAAGATGGTCTGGAAACTTCAGTGAATGCAAAAGGCTGCAGACTGTTTGCTGGACGGAGTTCACCTGAATTCGCATATCACACCAGTAGATGTTGGTTATGACCTATAATGTTCTTTATGGTCTAGGACCAAGATTCCACCTGTCTCGATATTACTCCAAGGCAGCACCTTTGATCATCAGACCAAGACCAACTTAAGAGTGCAGAGTAATTAGATCAGGATCAGCCCACTTCAGAGTTTTGTCAGTGGTGACCTCTGTGTAGTGAAATAGCCTTCCTGCTCAGATCAGGAAGGCCTCCACTTATATGAACATTCTGATTGCATTGCAAATCCACATTATTTTGATGGACCTGCCAGTAGATAGAGATGTTCTTGTTGTCTCAGTTCAGTTTTATTGCATAGGGCCAATGGCCTTTACAAGTGGTAGAAAATAATACACAATAAAATACAGTACAGTAACATTACATTAAGACACTATGGCTGTGTTCAGACTGGCAGTTTGGCCCTTTCACAAACGGATTAAATGGGCCTGTTCACACAGCCACAGCTGTCAGGCGTTCCCCGGGCATACTCACCCTGTCAGAGGACAACTTGGAGCCGGGTTAAAAAACCACCTCCTCTGAAGTGGAGTTTTTGTTTCCTCGTGCATTCATCACGCATGGTGGCTCTCTGAACATGGGGGAGTACACGCAGAACAGATTTGGCAGTCTGAACCATTGGTTATGATCGGTTCTGCTGCTGGGGAAGCATGTGACTTTTGGCTGTTTTTTGCAGTTCACCCTGTGGCTGATGTGCTACAATAATATGGATACTTTCCCACAGTTTGTCTCTGTGGGTAACCCGCAGTAGGGTGTGCTGTGTGGCTGATATGTCCGGCAACATTTTAAACTGGGTCAATTAGAGGTGGCACTATATCACAGCAAGCTGCCAGTCAGTCCTCAGCTTATAAAAGTTACTTCTTAAAACTTATTTCATACAAAGGACAATCTTTCAGATTTGTGTACTAGTTGTGTACTAGTTAAATTCTTAATTGGACTATGTTGGCACTAGCTTGGTTCAAATTTTATTTGCTGCTAAGGAGAAAAGGGCAACTTTATAGAAAACCTCTGGCTCCGCATCAGCAAGTAAAAATATATTTTTTCCCATCACAGTGCTGTGGCCTAAATTGGCCAGGATTGTATCTAACAACCTCTTTCTTGGTACTGAATAAAATGGACAGACCAACAGATAATGGCACAGGTCTTCAGGATCTGGGCCTCCACATATGCAGAGGCACTGAGCAACTGGTGTTTGGGTTCTTGTTGTCTCAAGTTGTTTAAACCGTGTAATAGGTAGGTTTGTTTTATTTTGTTTTATTCTGGTGTATTTTGAAAACGCACTCTGAAAGGCAGGCTTAAACAAAAAGTATTAAACAAACCACTAAATAGATAAATAGATAAACAAACTAAATAAAATCTCTTTGTTAACATTAACTGTTAAAGGTTGTCTAACTGCATTGGGCATTTAAGTTCTTAGGGATTTTTAAAAAAATAAGTATGTTTGTGTTAAGTGCCATCAGGTCACTTCCAATTTATGGCCACCTTACGAATTAAGTGGCTCAAGTGGTTAAGACGCTGAACTGCAGACCGGAAGGTTGGTAGTTCAGCAGTTCAAGGCCCGAGTGTCGCATGATGGAATAAGCTCCCGTCTCTGGCCCCAGCTTCTGCCAACCTACCAGTTCAAAAGCAAGAAATTGCAAGTAGATAAATAGGTACCATTTCGGTGGGAAGGTAACAGCATTCTGTGTGCCTCGGCATCTAGTCATGCCAGCCACATGACCACAGCAATTTGGACAGCATTGGTTCTTCGGCTTGGAAACAGAGATGAGCACCGCATCCCTAGATTCACATTCAACTGGCTTTTGAGCAAGGGAAACCTTTACCTTACCTTTACCTATGAATTAATGTCCTCCAAAACGTTCCATCATTAACAGCTTTGCTCAGGTCCTGCAAACTGAGGACCGTGGCTTCCTTTATAGAGTCAATCCATCTCATGTTGAGTGTTCCTCTTTTAATTCCCATTCTGAATGTTTAAACCTAAATTCTGAGAGTGGCAATGAGTCATTTTAGAGGGGAACCATGGTTGTTTTGATTTGACTTGAAATAATCTTAAATTTTAATTCTTCCAGCCCCATTTCTCTGTGCACAAAATGTTCGGCCAGATCTGATAGCACAAGGTGCTTCATTTTTGATGAAAACAAAAGTTCAGGGAATAACGGTAAAGGTCATTCTTTAAAAGGGTGCACACTTTCACTACATCACAGACATATAATTGGTACATTTCCAGTGCCAAGTTAAATGCCTTTTTTGTTTTGCTTAAGTCTTTCACTGAATGTCTCTTCTCTTGCACTTTCCCTGGTTTGAATGTAGTGAGTCCTTTTTTTCTTTTCTTTTTTTTTTAAATCTGTTTAATGTTGACTTTGTCTTACTTGATATGCTGCTAAGTAATTGTTTAACTGGTTTTATGCTGCCATTGTTTTTAATCTGTTTTTTTGCTAATGCTGCTAATTGGCTTTTAAGGAGATTTGTGGTTACTTTGTGTTACCAGCTCCCGCAGCTACGTTTATTTTTATTGTTCTAAGTTATTTATCATGGTGCTTATGATTTATTGTTTCAAGAATGTTGCTATATGGTTTCTGGCAGGGCAGACTGAGAGCTCAGGGTATGCATGTTTTCAATTTTCTTTTTCTTTTGCCATCAAAGATGGTGGACTACAGGAGGAACAAAACGGACATTAAGCCACTGTTTATTGGTGGAGAATGTGTGGAAAGGGTGGCTACTTCCAAGTTTTTGGGAGTGACTATTGAACAAAATCTGACCTGGAGTGCAAATACCACTGTTCTGGTGAAGAAGGCCCAGCAGAGGCTTTATTTTCTTAGACTTTTAAAGAAAAATAATTTGAATGAGAAAATATTGATGTCTTTCTATCGTTGCTCAATAGAGAGTATTTTAATATACTGTATCTGTGCCTGGTTTGCTAGTTGTACGGTTGCAGATAGGAAAGCACTCCAGAGAGTCATCACCACAGCCGACTTGTGAAATCACAGCTGACTTGTGTCGACCCCATAGGGTTTTCAAGGCAAGAGATGTTCGGAGGTTGTTTGCCATTGCCTTCCTCCACCTCACAACCTTAGTATTCCTTGGAGGTCTCCCTTCCAAATACTGACTAGGGCCGACCCTGTTTAGCTTCCAAGAGCTGATGAGATCAGGCTATCTTGGGCTACCTAGGTCAGTAACTAAACGTATGAAACATCCAAAATACACGCAAATCTGTGTGAACAGATCCACACAATTTTGAAGAGGGCAAAATTTGCATCTGATGCCCCCCCCCCCCACAGATCCTGCAGCCCACGTCTGTGCTGGTCACTACTTCCACTGTTTATCTCCTTCTCATTCACACCACAAGATTGGGGTATTTGGGGTATAATTTAGGTTATGCATTCTTTACAGATTATTAATTTATGGAGAAAGGCCTACTTTTCCTTAAAATGAGCCTCCCGTTCATTTCATCCGCTTCCAGTTTGGTGCTCCGGCCATAAACTGATATGTCCTTTAAGATGCTAACAAGAGCCAGCTTTCAGTCAAACAGCTCACAGCCTTTACTCAGTGTTCAGTGGTCTTTGTGAACAGAATAGCAGTAGCCCCTTACAACAGTGCTGTAAAATAGGCCAGTATGAGCATTGCCATATTACCAGGGAGGTGGGGTAGTGATGCTCTGTATTCTTGTTGCTTGGGGGGCAACAGTGGGAGAGCTTCTGGAATTTTGGTCCTGTTGGTAGACCTCCTGATGGCACCTCGGTTTTGGCCACTGTGTGACAGAGAGCGTTGGACTGGATGAGCCATTGGCCTGATCCAACATGGCTTCTCTTATGCTCTTAAGTTCCATAGTGGCTGGCTTAAGGCACAGTCCAAGAGCCAGTGTGCTATAGTGATTAGAGTGTTGGTTAGAGACTCACCTTTGAACCTTTGCTCTGTTGTGGAAGCTTGCTGGATGACCTTGCGCCAGTCACTCACTTTTAGCCTAACTTACACCACAGGCTTGTTGTGAGGATAAAAAGAAGAAGACAAGAACAAGCTGCTATGGAACCCCAGTGGGGAGAAAGACAGGGTATAAATGAAGTAAATAAATAGCTGGGGAACTTTTCCCAGCATGGAGAGAAGTTACACAATAATACTGCTACCAAAACTCCCTGCAGAAACTCCCTTCCTGCCCCTCCTCTCTTTAAATTTCTCTTGGATCAAAATGGAATTGAATTGGAACAGGTTCCCAATTCCTAAAAAAAGAGGAAAAGAAATGGATTGCTGGATTTCTGAGGAAAGAGGAATTATGAGAATTTATCTTAACAGTGCTAGCAACCTTTAAGATCAAGGTGCCAGTGTCGAAAGCTGAACTGTGCGTGTGGCAATGGGCAAGTAACTGAGAGCCAGTTTGGTGTAGTGGTTAAGTGCACAGACTCTAATCTGGGAGAACCAGGTTTGATTCCCCACTCCTCCACTTGCACTTGCTGGATGACCTTGGGCAAGCCATAGCTCTGTACCAGCTGTTTTCTCAAGGCCAGTTGTCTCAGAGCTCTCTCAGCCCCGCCTACCTCACAGGGTGTCTGTTGCGCGGAGGGGAAGGGAAAGGAGTTCGTAAGCTGCTCTGAGACTCCAAGTGAGTGAAGGGTGGGATATAAATCCAATCTCTTCTTCTTCTTCTTAACTGGTAGGACATTGGCATGGAATAGACACTTGCAAGATTTTCATATGCTTGTTCTGGGACCATCATGAAGCTGCCTCATACGGAATCAGATCTTTGGTCCATCAAAGTCAGTATTGCCTACTTAAACTGGCAGTGACTTTGCAGGGTTTCAAGCAGAAGTCTTTCCCATCACCTACAACCTGATCATTTTAACTGGAGGTGCTGGGGATTGAACCTGGGATGCCAAGCAGAGGCTCTTCCCCTGAGCCACAGCCCAATGACCTTGTGCACTGACTAAGGCTTCGCTCACACCTTGTCGGATTTTGCACTGTTTCCATGAGCGTTACTCTTATGTAGCTTCTGGAAACCCCCTAGAGGTGCACTTGGAAGATCCTGCCTGGACAAAACATCTGAGGGATTTCAAGGGGAAGCATAAAGAATGTCACTAAGAGAAGCCAAATCTCTCAGTGGAAATCTAATATTCTACGCAAAGTCTTTTCCTGGAAAATGCACACAGCTTCTCGGTTATGAATGATGCAGTCTGTGCCATGTACATTCCTCCTTGGGACTTCTTTGAAAAGCATTCATGTGGCAGAAAACATTATGCTGACATTGGCCCTTAGTCATACCACCTTCCACTCTGTTATGTGTCTGATGAGCCTGCACTATATAATGGCGCAGGAGAAGAGAGTCTTTTTAACTGTGTTAGCAGCTTGAGGAGCCCATCAAATGCTTCTAGCAACCTGCAAGACCTTCCTTCCTTCCTTTTCCTTCCTTCCTTCCTTCCTTCCTTCCTTCCTTCCTTCCTTCCTTCCTTCCTTTCTTTCTTTCTTTCTTTCTTTCTTTCTTTCTTTCTTTCTTTCTTTCTTTCTTTCTTTCTTTCTTTCTTTCTTTCTTTCTTTCTTTCTTTCTTTCTTGAATAGCTGGATGCATTAATGGTATTTCTTCATTTCCCTGATGCATTTTATTCATGGCTTGCCATTTTATAACTCAAAACAAGGCCTATCAAGGCTATTGATCCTGCTCACTGGACTTCCCACCTGTGTCAAAGAGATCTCCTTCAGAGTTCATTCTAGAGCCTAGGGAGTACAAAATCTCAAGGGCTTACTGGTTTAAAGGCTATTGCCGCATGCCTCAGTTTCAGAGGGTACATGCTTCATTTTTAGGGTTGTTATGCTCCCAGGTCGATAGCTTGCCACCAGTTCATGGTGGCAGGAGAAAACTTAAGGGGGGGGGGGGGAAGCAACCTCGGGTACTTATTGGAAGTTGTTATAGAAAATGACAAAGCATAGATCTAGGGATTGCCAGGAACTCTATGGCTTTACCATAGCATTTCCAGTGATTCCTATAGCTGCCCTTTATCACTTCCTATACCAACTTCTAGCAAGTACACGAGGCTGCATTTTTACAGTTTGGTGTAATGGTTAAGAGTGTGGACTCTAATCTGGGAGAACTAGGTTTGATTCCCCACTCCTCCACATGCAGCTGCTGGTGTGAGCTTGGGTCATTTATAAGTCCTTTTAGAGCTGTTCTCTCAAGGGCAGTTCTCAAGAGAGCTCTCTCAGCCCCACCTACCTCACAGGGTGTCTGTTGTGGGGAAGGAGATTGTAAGCCTCTCTGAGACTCCTTCAGGTAGTGAAGGGTGGTGTATAAATCCAGTCTATTCTTCTTCTTCCTGTGACACTATGCCCCCAATCCTCTCACCCTATTCATTTTATTTCACTGTTATAATAGGTAGCAACCAGAAGGATCCATTGTGACAGAAAGCTGAAAGACATAAAGAGGAGCTCTGGAAAGCCAACTCCTTCTTCCATCTAATGCCTTTACTTACAGTTCAAGTCTGTGGTGTGGAAGGTGGGACTTCCTCCTCCTCCCCACACCATTTTCCTACTTCAAATGGTTTGGGGACATTATTTGCCCTACTGAGGGGCTGCAGGTTCACCTCCCCAATGGGACAAATAACACCCTCTTGAGGCTGTCTCAAGTCCAGACATAGGTTCCCTTATTCCCTGGTTCTAGAATTACCAGGTTGCCTACTGTGGTGAGCAATTTCCCAGCCATGTGCTCCAGCCCCTCCACTCACTCAATGGAGCAGGAAGATCCCCAAAATGGGGGAAGAATGACATTGAGCAATGCTGTTTTCTCCTGTCTCCATCCCCCAAATGCTCCTACTTCCCATTCAGTCCCAGAAGTCAGCCCTACATGGATCTGATTTGAATTGTTCCCCTGAAGTGATTGAAAAATTAGTTCCCTGCAATTGCCATCTGGCTACAGAAGAAGTGAGCTGGGTTGGGGAAACTCTATCCCAGCTCATTTTTTTAAAGGTAACAGCTAGCTTGGCCCTAAGCCCTTTATGGTAAAAGTGGGTTCTTAGAAAGGATTTGTGGAAAGTATTACAATTGATCTCCAGACGACCAAGATCAGTTGGAGAAAAATGGCTGCTTTGGAGGCTAAATTCAATGGCATTAAATTAAATTAAACTAAAGTCCTTCCCCTACCCAAACTCCACACTCCCCAGGCTCCACCCCCCAAAATCTCCTGGTATTTCCCAACCCAGAGCTGGCAACCCTACTCATGGTTATTGTGAGGCCCAAGTATGCTGGCTTGAGTTCCTTAGAATGGAGAAGGGGCAACCATTAATGCAAGCTCCTTGGAGTAGGGGTGGCATAAATGCATACCAGATAAATAGACAGAGATATCCCGGGACAGAAGGACACGATGACACCATTCAACAGGTTGAAGTCTCACATAGTGGTGTGATTTTAAAAAATTGTATTTTTCGGGTTTGGGTATATTGAATATTGGCATGGCATTGGGATTCAGAATTTTTTTGGAAAACCTGAAAATGTTCAGCTCCGTTATATCCTATGGGGACTGTTGGTCCCCGTAGGGCATAGTGGAGAATTGATCCCTCGCCGAGTTGTGCCACTTCCACAGGACTTGTAGGAGAAGATGTTTTAAAAGTCCATGGTCTCTTTAAATGCCTATTACCTTCTCTGAGCACAGTGACAGTGTGACTCAGCAAGTGAACTCAGAAGGCATATGCCTTCTGAGTTCACTAGCCAAGTTGCGCTGCCATGGTGGCAGGGCTTGGAGGAGTGGGCATTTAAAGAGACCAATGGTCTACAAGTGCAGCAGTGGAAGTGCAATTCAGCAAGTGAAATCAGAGGGCATATCCTTCTGAGTTCACTCAATGAGTTTTGCTGCTATGGCCACCACAGCAGCAGGACTTGGAGAAGGCCTTTAAAGAGAACATGATCTCTTTAAATGCCTTGTATAGCTGAATGCACCTGAATGAAGAAGAAGAAGAGATTGGATTTATACCCCACCCTTCACTTGTAGTCTCAGAGCAGCTTACAAACTCCTTTCCCTTCCCCTCCCCACAACAGATCCTATATTTTAACATCTGATAGGGTATGTATAGAGAGAGGGAGAGATGATTTGCACTTTACCCTTTTCTTTTAAATAATTTGCTCAATCTGGTGCTGCACTAAAAATATGTTTGTGAACATTTTTAAAAATTAATACTTGGTAACTTTTGATGCTGGTAGTGGTTCTCTGTACCACATAGAAGAAGAAGAAGAAGAGATTGGATTTATACCCTGCCCTCCACTCCCCAAGGGAGTCTCAGAGTGGCTTACAAACTACTTTTCCCTTCCCCTCCCCACAACAGACACCCTGTGAGGTAGGTGGGGCTGAGAGAGCTCTTTCCCAAGCTGTCCTTGAGAGAACAGCTGGTACAGAGCTATGGCTTGCCCAAGGTCATCCAGCCAGGTGCAAGTGGAGGAGTGGGGAATCAAATCCAGTTCTCCCAGATAAGAGTCCGCACACTTAACCACTACACCAAACTGGCTCTCGCTGGGGGGCGGAATCAGATTTTTTTGGGGTCAGCTATAGCAGTAGCTGAATGCAGATCAGGCTTTAAAATACCCCCCAAATACCAGTAAGTTATTTTTCAGGTACTTTCTGGCTCAAACAAAACTGAATGCTCACCCCTAGTCTCACATTCATAACCACCTTGAACCACTCAGTATATGTACCACATCAACATGTTAATATGTTTGGCATGAGAAAGGAAATAGTTGCAATTGAAATTTATGTCCAATGCAAAAATATTTCTACAGGTTCCTTTTCCTTGGTAGATGCTCATTTATAAAGCAAAGCTGTGAGTGAGATGCTAACTGCAGGTAAAACCTTTCCAAATTCCATTAGCTGCTAAAATAAAATGAACATCCAAATGAAACTCACGTTGTACAAGCATTTAACTTTTCACCCAAGCACCCAAATGGAGTCCTGTATCATACATATTTTGAAAATGCATTACTAAAGCACAATTCTTGATGGGCTCATATATCTCTTTGTAGGCACCAATGCCTTTGATTTGGAAAACCCTTTTTTCCCCATCAAACTGTTCAGCAGATCAGGTAAAATAAGCCTTCTTTCCCAACACTTTTAAAGAGGCAGTTCCTAAATAGGGAGCGGCAGCATCAAATCCCATGGGACTATAAAACTTGTGAGACCTCAAATGAAATGCAAACTATTATCTGTGTGTTTATGATAGCACAAAGTGCCACTGTATCCCACCCACAGCGAAATCTGAAGACTGTTCAGGGACTCCTTCTCTTGAGATATGTCCACTACATTTTGAGGGACATCTAATCAGTTATAAAATGGGCAATGACATTTCTCAGAGGGAAGGTGGCATGGTATAGGCCAATTGTTAGATCTTGGAAGCTAAGCAGAGTTGGTACTTGGATGGGAGACCAGAAGAAAAAGAAGAAGAAGAGATTGGATTTATATCCCGCCCTTCACTCACTTGGAGTCTCAGAGCGCCTTACAAAATCCTTTCCCTTCCCCTCCCCACAACAGACACCCTGTGAGGTAGGTGGGGCTGAGAGAGCTCTGAGGCAACTGGCCTTGAGAGAACAGCTGGTACAGAGCTATGGCTTGCCCAAGGTCATCCAGCCAGGTGCAAGTGGAGGAGTGGGGAATCAAACCTGGTTCTCCCAGATTAGAGTCTGTGCACTTAACTACACCAAACTGGCTCTCAAGGAAGACCACCAAGGGAGACTTTGCAAAGGAAGGCAAAGGCAAACCACCCTTGCTGGGGTTGCCATAGGTCAGCTTAGACAATACTGGTCTTATTGCCCTGAATTGGGTGGCCCAGACTGGTCTGATCTTGTCAGATCTTGGAAGCTAAGCAGGGTTGGTACTTGGATGGGATGGAAGGACACCAAGAAAGAGTCTCTGTGAAAGAAGGCAATGGCAAACCACCTCTGCTTCTCTCTTGCCTTGAAAGCCCCTTGCTGGGGTCACCATAAATTGATTGCAACTTGACAGCAGTTATGTATGTAATGACATTTCTCAGGAAAGTGCCCCCAAAACACTGTCCCTCCAATTTGCTAAACATTAAATACATACAAAATGTGGGATTCCTCATTATATAAAATAGCTGAGGAATTTTAAAGGAAGCTAAATGAGGTCTAGTATGACCAAATTACTTGGAGAAGGAATGCCTCCCCCCCCCTTGGACCTCTCCAGACTCACTAATCTTCCTCTTTTATTGGCTAGCAGTGTTAAGTAGTGGGTTCAAGAGGCTACCATGATTTCAGCATAGCTCTTTTATTCAGGAACATAACAACACAACACACACAGCGAGCCGCAACTATATACACAAACCCCAGCCCAAAACACACCCACAAAATACAAGTAAACCAGTAGGAACATAGTTGCTTGGAGCCTTCATTTGCATGGCGTCATTTACGCTTCTGTTACCTGATTGGCCTGCTCAGCAAGGGCGGCCAATCTGAATGTAGCTGCAAGGAGCCTCTCTAACAATGATTGTATATTCGAAGCTCTCACTACACAACAGACAGGCACTGCAAATAACAGGAGTATAGTCAAATACCTGGCAGATCACAACAGATCAACCATGGGTTGTGGGTCAGCTCTAGAGCATCTGCTTTGCGTACCGTTAAAACGTTGAGGTGAAGTGGTGATGTTCAAGACCAGTGTGAGTAGACAGTACTAACCTTCATAGATGTATGGTCTAACTTGGCACAAGGCAGGGTTAATGAGGGCAGTGTTCTGTCAGATAAGTCATATGTTCCATAGCTTACAGTGCCTGTTACTTAGTTCAGCCCTCACCTGTAACCAGCATCTGATCGTAATTGCATCTGCACAGTCCCTCGAGACCTTCAGTAAATTTCACAGCCATTATCCATCTGACTCTAATGTGAAATATATTTAAGGAGCCTTGTTCGTTTCCCATGGGGTAAGGTGACCTCACCAGACAATTAATGAAGATCTAACTGTCCCAGATGTGGTGTGCAGCTATTGGATATGGTAGCAGAGGCAAATGAGTTGGACGTGCAGGCTGTATCATTTCTGTTTTGTTCTGGGGGCTGCGAAAGGATTCTGATTGGCATTCTCTTATCTGATCTGCAGTTTCAATGCTGGAGGAGAATGGACCGTGATTAGGTGACGATAACCTCACTTGGTATGAAAGACTCTGTTTATGACTTTCATTTTCATTTTTATCAGCAATCCTTCCCCCTCCCAATGGCCTTTTCCTTACAAAGTCATATTTCTTCACAGCATTTTTTCCCTCGCTATTCAGTGATTGCTACGAATAACTCTACTTCAGTCTTTAGGACTCTTTTACAAGTGCCTTTAATTTAGGGTTAAAATAAATAGCCATAGACAAACGAAAGCTGCTAACTAGCGCTAAAGAAAACCTTTATACGTGAATAATCAATATACTGACAACTTAAGTAATAAACACTACAGATACAAAAACAATGTGACAAAGTTCTCTGGATTGCCAAATTGTTTCGAAAAAGCTTCATCCGAATGGGACCAAGGAAAAATATTGTGTCTTCTAGTCTTTATCCATAGCTGAGAAACATTAATATTACTCCACGATTGAATTTCAATATTAAACTTACAATTGCTAAATGCATCCAAAAGAAAAATGGGCCATCTTAGAGAAGAAATATAAAAACCTACATTTATAAAAGCAGTCCGGAGAACTTCATCACATTGTTTTTGTATCTGTATTGTTTATTACTTAAGTTGTCACCAGGGCTATTTTTGGGGCAGGAACGCACAGGAACGGAGTTCCAACTGGCTTCCGAGTTGGCCATGCTTACAGTCTCCCTCCCCCTTGGGTTCCCCAGGTGCCTCACAAGCCGTGGGGCGCCTGGGAAAGCCAAGCCAATCCAGGGAGGGAAGGCAGCTTATTTATTTATTTTATTTCTTGAATTTATATCCCACTCTCCCCACCAAAAGGCAGGCTCAGAGCGGCTCACAACGTAAGTTAAAATTACAATCCATTTAAAATAAACATTCCACATTAAGCATTAAAAATACTATCCATACATCCTACACAAGATTGGCAGCATTTCAGTTCTACCCACAGGTGGGTCTGAGCAGCATTCATATAAAATCCTTGTGTGACCACACACAGGCTGGCAGACTGCCTCCCCTCCTCAGGTTAAACTGCCTTCCTTCCCTTGGGTTCTCCATGTGGCCCACAAGCCGCAGGCACCTGGGGAAGCCGATCCTGGGAGGGAGCTGCACCATCAGCGGTGTGGCCTAATATGCTAATGCATTTCTGCTGTTGGGTGTGGCCTATTATGCTAATGAGTTCCTGCTGGACTTTTTCTACAAAAAAAAGCCCTGGTTGTCACTATATTGATTATTCACGTATAAAGGTTTTCTTTTGCGCTAGTTAGCAGCTTCCCTTTGTCTATGGCTATTTGTTCCTAAGAGCTGTGATTCTCTTTTTGGGATTTAATTTAGGGTTGCCAGGTCACCCCTGACCACTGGCAGTAGGGTTGCTAGTCCCCAGTTGGGTGTGAGGGATCCCCTGGTTTTGTGGGCTCCTGCCTGCTGCAGGCCAGCTGGCTGCGGGGAGGAAATCCCCCCCCCAATAGCAACATGGAGTGACATGCCTACATCACCTGGAATGTAGGCACTGTAGGCACTTCAGTGACAGGGGGGGACACTTTGGTTTTAGGGCAAAACTCTATGGTTTGATGGTGATTTTACCATAGAGTTTTCCTTAGAAACCAGAGCATCGCCCCCGATGTGCCTATGTCACTTTCGGATGATGTAGGCACAGCACACAATGTCACTTCTGGTGCTGTTGACACATCAGGGGCAATGCTTCCAGCTCCTGGAACATCCCCCCGTCCCCCCACCAGCGTCTCAAAGGGACCTGGCAACCCTAACTGGTGGGGAATACGGGCATAGGATTGCCAGCTTTAAATGGGGAAACTCAGGGTGGAGCCTGAGGAGGACAGGAATCTCAGTGGGGTTCAATGCCATACAGTTCACCCTCCAATGCATTAATTTTCTCCAGGGGAACTGATCTCTGTAGGCTGGAGGTAAGTTGTCATTCTGGGGAATCCACAGGCCCCACCTGGAGGCTGGCATCCCGACCAACTCTGGCTTAGGGAAATTCCTGCAGATTTGAGGGCAGTGCCTGGGGAGGAATGGCAGAATCGGGGGGGGGGGGGGAGCCCAGAAGGGATGTGATGCCATAGAGGCCACACTCCAAAGCTGCTATGTCTGCCAGGGGAAGTGATATCTGTAGTCAGTGGTAATTCTGGAAGAACCCACCTTGAGGGTGGCATATGGTTATTCCCTTGTGATGCACCCTGTGATATAGCCCTCCTCCTGACCTGGAGAAAGGGAAACCCACCAGAGGTGCAGTGGGCTCTTTCTTCATCAGATCCCAAATGCACATCAAATAACCACAATCTTTCAAAAGAAAGACGATGTATTTTACGAGATAACAAATATCAGTATCTTCAAGGGTCCAAAACAGAAAGCTTAAAAAAGAACCCAGCTACTTGAACTACCTCGCCATGTCTTTAAAAGCAGGTTCTTGTTCCAGGCAAAGTTTCAGGCAGGAGTCTGGTTCAGCTGCGGGCGAATCCTCTGTCTTGAGATTAAAAAACCCACCAATCTATATACTAATAACAAAGGTGCCCCCTGCATGCGGATATCTAAATCTGCATGGGGGGCATCTGGGGGGCAGGGAGATTTTCCCACACATTTGGGGGACTCCCTCCCATGCCTAGCCACCCCTCCAAGCCAGAGGTGCCGGAGGGAGCAGAGGGCAGATGACAGCAGGAGGGGAGGGGGAGGGGGAGGAAGAGGAGCTGAGGTCTGGCGTCCCGGGAGCCAAGCAATCTGACCAGAAGAACATGTTTCTCCCCTTTTCACTTGAGACCCATGGATCCTTGTCTTCCTCACTTGTGGGGAACCTGTCTCTTGGCTTACTGTCATCAGCTGCCCTTGGAGAGTCTGCCCCAGTCTTGGTTTCCAGATTTTAAACCCTCCTCTGAAGCCAGACCTCCCCTCCCTTTTCACTTGAGACCCATGGATCCTTGCCTTCCTCACTTGTGGGGAACCTGTCTCTTGGCTTACTGTCATCAGCTGCCCTTGGAGAGTCTGTCCCAGTCTTGGCTTCAAGGTTTTTAACCCTCCTCTGAAGCCAGACCTCCCCCCCACTTTTAACTTTAGACCCATGGACCTGTGGGGGGGGAGAAGTGGTGGGCCCGGCTTGAAGCTCTGAGGCCTCACCGGTGCCCGTGGGGGAGAGAAGGCTCACCTGTGGGGTCTTTCTCCTCCTCCACGTGGATCTCCCCCACCCCCACGAGTATCACGGGTCCCCACCTCTTGTTTTATCTACTATCTCCCCACTAACGAGCTAACATGATCTTTTCCAGCCAACATACAAAGGCTTCATCCTTGACAAACATCACCTGTTAACAGTTTGTCAAATTAACCAGTACATAGGGCTATTATCTTTCTCTTAACAGTAAGAAAGTCTCAAAGAGCAAGGTGCAATTATAGCTGGGCATCACACCCCTCCCCCATTTTTCTTCACAGCACCCTTGTGAGGTCTTCTGCCAGAAGACCATCAAGACATCTCTCCAAAGATATTGGTTTGGATCCCCCTCCCAAATCAGTGATATTTCCTCATGAACACTTCCTCTGGATACTTGCATATTAGTATTATATTGGATAAGAAGTGTGCAATCTAATTAGTATTGATGAATTCCGCTGGAATAGAAATGGAAATGGAAAGATGACCCCTAGACTGAAGACGGCTTATTCAGAAACACTCCTATGTGGTCAAGCATACCCTTTTGATTGGGTCTAGGGCAGGAACAGAGACATTTGCATGATTTAATGCATGGTAAAATGTTAGTTGTTGGCTATGGGAATAGACCACTATATATATATATATATATATATATATATATATATATATATATATATATATATAACACATTTTCTTTTGTTTATTTATTTAAAATATTTAAAGAATATTTAAAGAAGCAGAAGAAACAAAATATTTAAAGAAGCAGAATATGATCAATAAAGAAAGAAAGAAAAGGGGGGAGGGACCCAGGGCCAGTTCACTCAATGTTTCCAGGCTATGAGCCAACAGCTATGAGCCAAGAACCAGGAGCCCTTTGGCTTTTGCCCTGTAGTTTGCACAAAAGGGAGAGGCTTTCTCTTTCATCAAATGTTGGTGATTGCAGTAAAAAGGGTTCCAGAGGATTTGCTAATTTGGGAAGCATCACTCTCATGTGTTGGATCCTCTTAGACCTTGTGACATGAGATAAGGCCATGATCTCATCCCATCCAGTGTGCAAACCCCCGATTGATTTAGATCTCCCATGAAGATGATTTCAGAGGGTAGCCATGTTGTTCTGCAGTAAGAGAGCAAGATTCGAGTCCAGGGGCACCTTAAATACCAACCAGATTTCTTGGGCATAAGCTTTGGAGAGTCAAAGCTCCCTTTGTCAGTTAGATCTCCCAAGTGATTGTCATCAGAAAGTCTCCTCCTTAGTCTCAGTTAGCTTCATATAACCAAGTCTTAGCATCTCTCTGCCATCCCATTCACCAGGTGAATCTCTCAGTTAGTTGGGATTGTCCATGTCATCTATTCCCAAAAGACCAAGTACCAGTGTTCAGTCTAAGCTGAGTTAGTGTGCTCAGTTTTTTAGCCTCCGGCTCATTCATTTTTGTCTTAGCTCAGGAAGGATGGCTCCAGAGCAAACTCATTTATGCAGTAGCCAAATTGCTTGCTCACAACTTTAATGCCAGTAGCTCACAAAGTAGAATTTTTGCTCACAAGACTCCATAGCTTAGAGGGAACATGGCCTAGTACTTGCAAGGGATAACATAAACTGAAGCTTTACCAGAGTAGAGAAAGAGGGGTCTTCGCATCATAAACAAAGGTGGGCATTTTCATAATTTATGATTTAGGAGAACAGATCATCTCCCCCATAACTTTCAAACTAAAATTGGGGGGTGGGTGGCATTGGGTGCATGCCTGCTTTTCCAATCTTGGTAACACATTTCTGTATCTTGTTAATATGATGAGGAATTAGCTATTGCACTGCTTTTCTAAGCACCAGCTCTGCTTTCTTCTGAAACAAAAGTTCTTCAAACACGTTGAAGGTACCTGTCCTCCTTGAGGGCCAAGATCATGGTCAGCCTGAAGCTTGAAAAGAAACTATTTCTGAGTTATCTGAGCCTAAAAATAGCACTTTAAGATCCTTCTAACAGGAGGAAGGAGGGAAGGAAGGAAGGAAGGAAGGAAGGAAGGAAGGAAGGAAGGAAGGAAGGAAGGAAGGAAGGAAGACAGGAAGAAAGAAAGAAAAAAAGAAAGAAAGAAAGAAATCTTTCCCCACATTTCAGTACCACAAGTGAATGATAATAGCATGAAATTGGAGGGTGAAAATAAGAAAAAGGAGTGAGCTGAGAAGGAGTGGAAGAAAGTTTGGATAAGGAGGGTTACAGGTTGTTATAGAAATATGTCTCAAAATATGCATGGGGGGTTGGGCTGGCAGGAAATGGATGATGGACTTTATTTATTTATTTATTTATTTGCTTACTTACTTGCTGTACTTACTGCATTTATACTCCATTTTCCTCCCCAGTGAGGACTTTGAGCAGTTTACATCATTCCACTCTCCTCCATTTTATCTTCACAATGATTCTATGAGGTGGGTTAGGGTGAAAGTGTGTGACTGGAGCCAGGTCACCCAAGCATCCATGGTGAGCAGGGATTCAAACCTGGGTCTCCCAGATAGGGTTGCCAGACCCCAGGTCCAGGCTTGAGTTCCCCCGCTTCTGGGAGATTCAGTCTGCCCTGGCCCCACCCCCAAGCTCCACCTCCAAGAGCAACCACCCACCAGGCCACCCCTCTCCCTGCCCTCCTGCCCAATTTAAAGGACTTCAGCTGATCTAGCAAGAGGGAGGGAGAGGGGTGGTCACAGGCCACATGTACCGCTCACAAAAAGACCCTTTTAAGGGTCTTTTTGCGAGCAGGTGGGGGCTGCAGCATGCAGGGTGGGGGGAAATCAGCTCCACGCACCGCGGCCCCCACACCACTCACAAAAAGACCCTTTAAAGGGTCTTTTTGTGAGCCCAGCATATAGCCTGCAACCGCCCCTCTCCTCCCTCCTGCTAGACGTAAGAACATAAGAACATAAGAGAATCCAATGTTAGATCAGGCCAGTGGCCCATTCAGTCCAACACTCTGTCACACAGTGGCCAAAAACACCAGGTGCCCTCAAAAGGTCCACAAGTGGGGCCAGAACACTAGAAGCCCTCCCACAGTTGCCCCCCAAGCACCTAGAATACAGAGCATCACTTGCCCCAGACCAAGAGTTCCTGTCTATGCCTTGTGTCTAATAGCTACTGAAGGACCTCTGCTCCGTATGTTTATCTAATTCCCTCTTGAAGCTGTCCATGCTTGTAGCCACCACCACCTCCTGTGGCAGTGAATTCCACGTGTTAATCACTCTTTGGGTGAAGAAGCACTTCCTTTTATCTGTTCTAACCCAACCGCTCAGCAATTTCGCTGAGTGCCCACAAGTTCTTGTATTGTGAGAAAGGGAGAAAAGTACTTCTTTCTCTGCCTGCTCTATCCCATGCCTAATCTTATAAACCTCGATCATGTCACCCCTCAGCTGTCATTTCTCCAAGCTAAAGAGCCCCAAGTGCTTCAACCTTTCTTCATAGGGAAAGTGTTCCAACCCTTTTATCATTTTAGTTGCCCTTTTCTGCACTTTTTCCAATGCTATATCTTTTTTGAAATGTGGCGACTAGAACTGTACCCAGTACTCCAAATGAGGTCGCACCATCGATTTATACAGGGGCATTATGATACTGGCTGATTTGTTTTCAGTTCCCTTCCTAATAACCCCCAGCATAGTGTTGACCTTTTTCACTGTATATCCCTTCTGGGGGACTAGTGAGAATACAAATATAAGGACTGAATAAGGTTAGCATTTGTAGTGAGGTAAGAAACAAATATCCCTGTTAAGTCCTGGAGATTCCATTTTACTGAGTGTCGTAGTAACTTGCAACTCAGCAATTTCCCTTTCTAGTCTGTTCCTGAAGTTCTTTTGCAATAAAACAGCTACTTAGAGGCCACCCATTGAATGTCCTGGAAGGCTGAAGTCTTCTCCTACAGGTTTCTCAGTCTTGTGATTCTTGATGTCAGATTTGTGTCTATTTATCCTTTGGCACAGGGTTTACCTGCTTGCCCTATATAGTGAACCAAAGGGCATTGTTGGCATTTAATGGAATATACAATCTTAGAAGATGAGTATGTGGATAAGCCTGGGATGGTGTAGTTGATGTTGTTAGGTCCAGTGATGGTGTTTTCTGGGTGTATGTGGCAGCAAAGTTGGCATCTGGGTTTATTGCAAGCTCTGGTACCAGTGTCCATGTTCACACTAGATGTATGATTATGGGTGAGGAGTTCTTTGAGACTGGGGGGTTGTCTGTGCACAAGAAAAGGTCCCCCCCCCAGTACTTGTGAAAGAGAACTGTCATTATCCAGTAGAGGCTGGAAGTCACTGATGATGTGTTGAACCGTTTGAGCTGAGAGCTGTATGCGATCACTAGTGGTATTCTGTTGTTGTCTCTTTGGGGCCTGTTTTGCAACAGGTTCTCTCTGGGTACCATTCTGGTTTTGTGAATCTGTTTCTTGACTTCGTCAGGTGAGTACTTTAGTCCCCAAAAAGTTTGTTGTAGATCCCTCAGGTGAGAATTTCTGTCTGTAAAACTGGAGCAGATCCAGCTGTAGTGTAGGGCCTAGCTGTATACAATGGATCGTTTGGTATGTTTAGGACGGTAGCTGGAGACATGTAGGGGCGCGATCATATGCACCCATTAGCCATGCGAGAGGGACGACTTACCAACAGATCAAAGCGGTGCAATCACACCAGCACAGGTGGGGGCGTCCCACACCCATCGGCAAGCCATGGACAAGCCATTTTGCTCCGCCGGAGAAGTGGAGTAAAAAAACTACCAGGGAAACCCCAGTATCAAACAGGTTGCTCTGGGCCACAGCCAGACTTTCCCTGTGTAATCGCTCCAGTGCGGACTTGTGGAATCGGGGATAATCTGATCAGGCTATCCTGATGGCATGCCATTGTTTTTTTTTCCCTTCTCAGTATGCACATCATCGCATACTGCCATTGGAAGCCCTCAGGGTGGAGAAGTGATTCATCGATCCCTCGTTTAAGTGAATCAGAAACCAACGACAACCCCCCCCAACTCGCCCACGGTTGCATCTGATAACTCAGTGGCAAGTTGTATCAGCAGCTTCACAGACCTGTGTGATCGCACAACTGCGAGGCAAATTGCTCCGGGGCAAAATAGCCTCGCTTCCCCTCCAGATTATCTCGCTCGTGTGGCCAGGACCTAGGTATATTTGTCGGTCAATAGGTTTCTGGTATAAAGTGGTGTCTATGTGTCCATTCTGTATTTTTACAGTAGTGTCCAGAAAATGTATTTCTTGCATAGATTGGTTCATTGTCAGGCTGATGGTAGGGTGAAGTTGTTGAATGCCTGGTGGAATATGCCCAGGGCTTCTTTACCATGTGTCCAGACAATAAAGATGTCATTGGTGTATCACAAGATTGAGAAACCTGTAGGAGAACACTTCAGCCCAGGACATTCAATGGTGACCTCAAAGTAGCTTTTTTATTACAAAGGAACTTCAGAAACAGAATGGAAAGTGAAATTACTGAATTATAGGTTATGACAACACTTGGAACAAAAACCTCCTCAGGACTGAACAGGAATATTATTATTTTTTAATCTCATTACATATGCTAACTCATTCAGTCCTCACATATGTATTCTCAACAAGAAAAACTATAAATCCTCTAAATTTTAGTGTATTTTAGTGTATTTATTTTTCAGAATAGTATATTAGAATACTGAATGTATGCAAGGGATATTGGGATGTCTGGTGACATAACAGCATTTTTTTGAGGGGGATGTAGTGTTGAGTGCCCTCCGTGTCTGTGAGGAGAAAATGAAGATTCCCAGTCATTTCCCACAATTAGAAAAGACACCTTTAGACATTTATCTGCTAGTCTGACACATTTATTGCTTTACAACTGTTGACCTTATAACCTTAACTTGTTATTTAGTGTCACTTTGCATATCTTGATCATCATCATGTTGCATGTTAATTTGCTGTTCACTCTCTGGCTATGAATTTGAACCTTGCCTGCCATTATGGGGCCACCACCGGAGGGAATGGCCCTTAGTAGGGGGCTTGGTGAGCTACCTTCAGAACATCTGTGGTGGAAGCCTCCTGGCCGGAAAAAAGCAGGTTGCTGGTTTGGGTGCTGGTCTAGTATTTGCTGCCATCTGTGATTTTATTGTTTAAGCAGCCTTTGAATGTGAGTTAAATGATTTTATATGATGTGTTTAACCTTGTATGTTATGATTTTATGTTGTTAGCTGCCTAGAGCCAGCTTGCTAGCTAGGCGAGATATGTCGAAATAAATAAATAAATAAATAAATAAATAAATAAATAAATAAATAAATAAATTGTAATGTATTTGATAAAGTGTGCATGCACACAGAAGCTCATGCCTTGAATAAGCCTTTGTTGGTCTTAAAGGTGCCACTGGACTCTAATTTTATCTAGCAATAGTTTCCTAACTGTATTTCAAAAAAAACTGTGGGGTCCCTGGCTAGCTGATCAGTGGTTCCTCAGTGAAAAAACTGGTAATCGTGGGCAAATTTCCTTGAAAGACCACTACTGATCTGTTCTACAGTAAGGAAAAGAATTAGTAAAGTGACTAATTAAAATCCAAGCCTGTCCTCCTCTGTTCTTTAATATCTTTAATGGAACTAATCTGATTGCTAACAAGAACAACAGTTGGTAGTCTCCAAAACACCTTGAATGACTACTGTTCTGGTGCTTCACTGTCTGCCTCTCATGTTATCATGAAGTGAGGGAACAAAAGCAGAAGGGGAAGCAATCGGCAAAAAAATCACCTATAGAGAGGTACTAGTTCTGGACAACTCTGGTCAAGCTTGATTCAGATACAGCCCAAGGCATCTAGTTAGCTTTTTCATGTTGGGTCATTCCTCTCAACAACATTTTTGGTTTGTTTTCAGCATAGGGCCCAAGTAAAAATATTACTAGAGAATTCTTGTTTCAATTTTCTCTTTTTATAAAAACTATTTACATCTTTATGACTTGACATGTTTATTTACTTGTTTGAAATTGGTGAACTTAAAAGAATGGGGTAATACCGTGGATAATTAAAGGAGAGCAATTACTTGAACCTATTCATTATTTCTTACTAAAAATAAGCAGGTTACAAGCAAGGAGCTCTCTTCAAGAAGAAGCTGTTCATCAGTACAGACCTTCATGTTTACAGGTTTTCACAATCAGCTTCCAACAATAGCTAGCTGTTCTATCTGATAGGGCACACATTCTTGGCTAATTATAACTTCAACCACGTATAAAGTTGTCTATACTTACATATCTACTTTAAACTACCCACATACGTTCTGTGTTAACACATTCTTACAATTTTTTTTATCAAAAACATCAAAAATGATTATTACATGTGATTATCTGTTGGACCCCAACTTTGAACTATATCTTCACTTATGTATCACTGGTCTCGAACACTTTTCACTCCTGGGCCCCAAAACACATTGTCCTTTGATATGGGCTAGATTGTTTTTAATTTACTAAAGTTCATATTTTTCTCTTACTCCTTTGTTTCTTATCCCTCTCCAAGGCTATTCTATTCCTTTTCTAATTAAAAAGTTATTGTGTTATATTTTTACATACAACAAACGCCAACAAGAAATAAAACGAAACAAAATCATCTAATATCCAGTATACATATGATGTCACCATATTACGTATTGTTCCCAACCCCCCAAAAAACATGGAAGTATTTGAACCAGAAACAAACAAGAAAAAAATATGGAAGGGAATGGAAAGTGAGTGAAGAGGGATGGAGGAGCTTCCATCCAATTTACTATAATCTAACGTAAATGTATTAAATTCGTTTCTGACTGGTAATATTTTCTAATGTTGACTACTACTATTTACTAGCATCATATTTGCGTTCATTAAAGTTATTTGATTAAGAAAAGCGTCTTTGCACCACAAACCACATTTTTTAACTGAAACAAATTTTGGGTGATACAAAATGGGAGTCAATGGGGAAATTCCTGGGTACAGTACCCTTTTCCATTTCCTCCATACCAGAATAGGGCTATGGAGTATTGATAGCAAGTTTAGCTTTCATTTTTTACACAAAGCATCATCAAATAATAAGTGATATCTCCCCATCTCTTTAAATTTAAATATCTCTAACTCTAGCCCACTTACTTCCTTAGAGGAGGATAAACAAGGGATTAAATGTCTCAATTGATATGCATCAGATTATAAAAAAATATATTTGGAATGTCCCACCCTCCTTCTCGAATAGGGTGGTACCTTAGAAGTTTTGTTGTTCTTGGGTTCTTTGAGCTAAAAATAAGTTGATCTAATTTTAATTGCCAATCCTTCAAAAACTTATCCAAAATATGAATAGGTAACACATAGAATAGAAAAGATAATTTTGAAAGGACAGACATTTTAATCATTGCAACTTGCATAGTCACCGCTGTTTTATACTTTGCCTGTCTAATCAAATTTAATTTTACAATACTTTATAGTTACGTTGATACCTTTTATTCAAGTTTTTTGGGGGGAATTGATATACCAAGATATCTAAAACTTTTATGTAGTAATGGTATATTTAAAGTGTGAGAGGCTTTCAATTGAAATGTAGGGAAAATATTACAGCACATCATATTAGATTTTCTAAAGTTTACTCTGAGGCCAGAAATTTGATTGAATTTTGAGAATTCTTCCTTGAAAGGTTCTATAGCTTGTCAGATTTGTGAGAATCAACAACATACCGTCTATGTATGTTGTTAACAGATGTTCTTTTTCTTTACATTTAACTCCTCTGATATCTTGATTAGATCTAAAATTATTGGCTAATGGCTCCAAAGTGGGTATCCTTATTTAATGCCACAATTAATATTTATTGAGCCAGAAACACAATGGTTTATTGTTATGCTATCAGTATATGATGAATATATGGCCAAAATGGCATTATTAAGTTTGGTGCTAAAATTGTAAAAAATTAATACCTTTTTAACTAATCCCAGTTGGCTGAATCAAAGGCTTTATAGAGATCTAGAGCTATTAATGTTAATTCTGTTTTCCTCTTTTTAGAATGAAACAAAAGACCTACCACTTTCCTGACTGCATCCGCAATGAAACATTTTGGAATAAAACCATATTGATCTGAATTTACAAATGATGGAATACAAGCTCTTAATCTAGAGCAGGGGTGTCAAACATATGGACCATGGGCCAAAACTGGCCCGTCCAGGGCTTTTATCTGGCCCTTTGAGCAACTTGTCATTACCTTTTTTGCCAGATAACAGAGGCTGTGCATTATGTCGCTGTATATTGTCCCAGTGTGACCAGTGTTCCCTTTAAGCTGAGTTAGTGTGAACTAGCTCACAGTTTTTTAGCCTCCAGCTCACACATTTTTGTCTCAATGTAGGAAGGGAGTCCTGGTGCTAACACAGAACAGGTGGTAGAAGTTGAAGGGTGGGCATAAGAGTGGGCATACTGTAAGGAAATACTGTAAGAGTGCTAGTGTTTTAAGCATGTTTGTATTTTGAGTAAAACATAAACAATCATTAATTGGGTTTGCCTGTGTTCTTTATAAAGTTGGTATCTCCAGTACCTGGTGTTACATTTTATGGTACATATGGCCCAGCCTGACAAAGTGACATTTATGTCAGATCGAGCCCTCATAACAAATGAGTTTGACACCTCTGATAGAGACCAATATCTAAGGCCATTCTATTCTGGGTCTCTGGACTCCCTATTTGGAATGCTTAGCTGAGAGACCAGGCCAGCACTGATTTGGGGCCGCAGAGGCATCCTTCACTATCTTTTTACTCAAGACCAGCAACTGCACCCCTATATTTTTAGCCACATCCATGACACAGTACTTTCTGAAGCTGACAAAAATGTTAAAAAGCACTCAGCTCAGCTCTACCTGGTGTCTTTTGACATTTTTGATATCAGCATGGTGTCTGTTCTGAGACTTTTCACAAAATATAAAACAAAAATATTCCAAGTTGAGTAACTGTGGCAAACTTTTCTCAAAGTGTGTCGCTCCTCTCTGAGAGATCTGATGCTTTGCTATACAAATCTCTGTGTGTGAAGTGCTGTCAAGTCACTGATGACTTATGGCAACTCCATACAGTTTTCAAGGCAAGTGAGAAGCAAAGATGGTTTGCCATTGCCTTCCTTTGCAAAGTCTTCCTTGGTGATCTCCCAGTTCAGACCCTGCCTAGATTTCAGGATCTGAAGAGATCAGGCTATACTATACCATTCTGCACATCCCAGACATTGCAATCAAAGTGTATTGGGGAGGTCAAAAATCAAGTGCAGGTCCTCTGATATGCACAGTTGCCATGTTGTCTGAAAGTGGCCATGCATCAATTTTCAATTGCAGCATATGTGAACTAGAACCTTGAGAAATCAGGGTTTTGTGTAACACCTAAACATGTAGTACACTCTTTCATTCATTCATTCATTCATTCATTCATTCATTCAGTTTTTATCCTGCCCTCCCTGCATAGGCGTCAACTTCAGGGGGGCTGGGGAGCTGGAGACCCCCCCCCCTTGAACTTTTCCAGGAAGTGCTGAGCCTCCCCCGGAGACAATGGCCTGTGATGTCTCTGGCCCAGCCCCAGCCCTCCACGGGAAATTGGAAAGTCTGCACCCTTGCCTCCCTACCGAGGCAGGCTCAGTGCAGCTTACATTAAAATGGTTAAAATATATAAAACAGATGCCTGTCAATACACTACAGCTTCATAAAACACATAGATATAGCAAATCACAGTACAAAAAGAATAAAGTGCTGGTGACAGTAACATCCAGGGCCATGATGAGATGATCCAAAATATGGCCCCCGTCAGTGTCCAGCATGCTTGGCTGTTGGTGTTAGCATAAAGGGCCTTGTTATCAGTTATCATTGTTAGGAGCGGCTCCTAATCGAAGGCCTGGTGGAAGAGCTCAGTTTTACAGGCTCTGCAGAACTGTAAAAGGTCCCAGAGGGCCCTGATGTCTTCCACCAGTGTGGAGCTCATTCCACCAGTGTGGAGCCGCTACTGAAAAGGCCTTGGCCCTGATAGAGGCCAGTCTATCATCTTTCAGTCCAGGGAGGGCCCGACAATTTTGAGACCCTGATCTCAGTGCTCACTAGGGAACATGCAGAGAAAGGCGGTCCCTCAGGTAGGTAGGTACATGTACAAAATTCACACATTGCTTCTTTCAAACAACATGACAACTGTATGTATCGGGAGGGTCACAGGTAGTGTGTGTTACCAATAGGTGTGGTTGGCAAGCTATCAGTCTAATAGACAATCTTACTCTATGAGATAGGCATGACACCTTCTAAAAATCATAGCATTAACACTCTGAAAAATAGGGCTGTTGTGAATTTTCACAGGTGCCATGTTTGCACCAACTCTTCCACTGTTAGGTAGGGATTGTGAATGTGATCTTTGTGAATGTGGCACGCGGGTCTCGAACTGCCAAACTACTGACCTTCCAGTCTGTAGTTCAGCATCTTAACCACTGAGCCACCACTGCCCACGATCACAATGCCCCTGTATAAATCTATGGTGTTGCATCGTTTGGAATATTGTGTCATTGCACCTCAAAAAGGATATTATAGCATTGGAAAAGGTTCAGAAAAGGGCAACTAAGGGCGCAATCATACGCACCCATTTGCGACACGAGAGGGATGATTCCCCACTGGCTCAAAGTGGCGCGATCACACTAGCACATCTGGGAAGTGTCCCACAAGTGTCGTCAAACTGTCGCAAGCTGCCTTGAGCCGGCAGGGAATCGACGTAAAAAAACTACCAGTGAAAAGGCAGTAGCAAATGGTTTGTGACAGCCTGGAGCCAGACTTTCCCTATGTGATCGTGCCAGCGCAAACGTGCGGCGTTGCGGATCAGGCTTTTTCTCCCCCCCCCCCCCCCCGGTATTCGCATCATCAGACAACCCCCAGGGTGGAGAGGCAATTCATCAATCCCTTGTTTAAGTGAATAAGCGAATCGAAAACGGCCTGAAAAAAAACCCCAACTCGCCCACAGTTGCGTGTGATCACACAGCGGTGGTCTGCCCTCACAGGTCCATGGACCTGTGTGATCATGCAAATGCGGTGCAAATTGTGCCAGTGCAAATTTGTGTCAATTCCCATCCAAATTATCTTGCTCATGTGGCCGCGACCTAAAATGATGAAATGGATGGAACACCTTGCCTATGAAGAAAAGTTAAAGAGGTTAGGACTCTTTAGCTTGGAGAACTGATGATTGAGGGGTGACAAGATAGAGGTTTACAAAAGTATGCATGGGATAGAGAAAGTAGAGGGGAAAGTACTTTTCTCCCTTTCTCACAATACAAGAACTCGTGGGCACTCAATGAAATTAATATGCAGTAAGCTTAGAAGAGATAAAAGAAAAGAGTAATTAACACATGAAAGAGTAATTGACACATGAAATTCACTGCTGCAAGAAGTGGTGGCAGCTACAAGCATAGTCAGCTTCAAGAGGGAATTGGATAAACATATGGAGCAGAGGTCCATCAGAGGCTATCAGCCACAAAGTATAGATGGAACCCTCTGTCTGTGGCAATGATGCTCTGCATTCTTGGTGCTTGGGGGACACCAGGGGGAGGGCTTCTGGAGTTCTAGCCCTGCTGGTGGACCTCCTGAGGGTACCTGGTTTTGGGCCACTGTGTGACATAGAGTGTTGGACTGGATGGGCTACTGGCCTGATCCAACATGGCTTCTCTTATTTTCTTATGAATGTTCCTAATGCATTTCAAAAGCAGGTCATTGACTCTAATGAATACATTCTCCCTCAACTTGAAAAACTCTTGATGCTTACCCATCTCACTCTTAAGATCTTCCAAGGTGTAACTCTGTTTTTGCTCTACTTTCTGTGAACACATATGAAGTTTTAGGTTTGCTAAGCCAAACAGCACTACCCATTTATGGAAACAGACCGAGAGGCATTGCATAAGCATTTGTCACAATTACTGCAAACTGTGTAGCTCTTTTGTGTTAAACGTTACTGAAAACCAGTTAACTAATGTGGTGTGTTCCCATTAACCTCTGTCAGAACTGATGCCACTAAGCCAGAAAGATGGTTCAAACCTCTTTGACAGATCTTTCTGAGTTGCCTCAGTGACAAACTTGTGGCCCATGCCCAAAGATGAATCATGCTGTGGTAAACAAGGTTTTGTTAAAGATTCCAGAACCAAAAATGGGAATGTGACTGTAGATATTTTTAAAAAAATGGTTTCTGAGTGGTGCTCAAGCTGGGCATCACAATGTTTCTAAAACAATGGCTTTGCAATTGTGTGGGTTCCTGGGGAAAACTGAAATAGATTGGGTGTGTGCCAACTTTTGGTACGGTTCCAAGCCTCTGACAAATCATAACAGGTTAGCAGAAAAGGTAGATGCGGTTTGCTGAAGTGTCATGAAATGAATAAAAAACAGAAAGTTTGCCGCACACGATGGATTGGGGGTTTTATTATTATTTCCCCCCCATGGTTTACATCAAGGCTAAATTTCCCACCAGCTGAAACAAACTTGTTTGGCCCCCTCCTTCCCATCACAGTTCAGATTGGCATGAAATGCTTCTTTGGGAGAATTGAGGGTGCTGAGGAACAACAGGGGGGATCTGCAGCAGGAAGGAAGAATTGCTGTAAATGGCCAGTTTGGCTTGAATCTACCCCCATGGTTTTACATGGTTAAATATGGTGTTCTTTCAAGGACCACCAGGAGGGTGGACCAATAGGTTTACCAGCTCTGGATTGGGAAACACTTGGAGATTTGGGAGGTAGAGCTAGAGGAGGGCAGAGTTTGGGAGGGGAGGGGCTTTGATGGAGTATAATTCTATAGAGTCCACATTCCAAAGCGGCCATTTTCTTCAGGTGAACTGACCTCTGTTGCCTGGAGATCAGTTGTAATCCCAGGAGATTGCCAACCAACACCTGGAAGTTGGCAACCCTGCTGCTGCCTCAATTACAACTTGCACATGGTGCCCATTTATCATGCCTGCCTTATGTGCATCCATGTTTGCCATGTGAACCTTTAAATTGGGCCTACGTACATAAAATCCAATATGAGTAGACCCATCTCAACTGAATTTCACAGAGAAAATCTGTGAATCCACAGAATGATCAGAACCCCTAGGTCCTTGGGTTTATGGTTATGTATCCTTTCCAGTTGTTACACCCCATCATGAAAAGATGGTAGCCTTGGAGGTCAAGCAAGTGTGCCTGATGAGTAGAGAGATAAGAATAAGTCTTCCTCCCACTTGCATTCCTCCCACATCTAAGGATGCAATCTAGAGTGGTATCATCTGATCCAGCCCAATGTTTCCCCAGGATGAAAAGTAAATCCCAAGATTTCATACAGGACAGATAATTTCAGGTTGTGATCATACGTGCCTTTAGATCTGACATAGCTGCGAATGCCTGATGGATCTAAAGAACACAATCAGATAGCAACATCTGGGAAATGTCCTACAAATGTCAGCAACCTATGCTGCTCCACCACAGAAGCGGAGTTAAAAGACACTGGGGAAAGTCCAGCTCTAATGGGTTCTGACGGGCTACAGACTGACTTTCCCCTGTCTGATTGCGCAAGCATGCTCTCATACCATCAGGATGGTCTGATCATTCCATCCTGACTCAGTTTCATTCCCCCCCCTCACAGTATGCACATAATCGCATACTCTATGGGGAGACTTGCAGTGTGGAGGTGCAATTCCTCATTGATGAGCATGGGAAACAAACAACAACAAAAAATCCTCACCCATGGTTGGGTCTGATCACTCAGTGATGGTCTGAGTCCACAGCACAAAGGGATGTGTGATCTCACAACTGTGTGTCACATTCCTCTGGAGGAAATAGCCTTGCTTCCCCTCTGCTCCAAATGGCATGTGTGACTGCAGCCTCAGTTGATTTAACCAGTGTAACTTCTCCACAGAATGCAAGAGGGGATTCTAGGTGCTATACACAGGCTTTTTATAGCCTTGGAAACAAAGGATATAAACTTGCTCAGTGCATACAGGGAAGAGTTAAAAAATGCATGGTCTGGTGTTTCTCCTTCACCTTCTCTGCTTCTCCTCCATACCGCCTTTCCCCACATATACCCCAGAGAGCACTGTGGTAGGGGTCTCAGAATCAACTGACCCTCCTGGGCCCTAAGGAGGCCAGGCTCGCCATCACCAGGGCCAGGGCATTCTCAGTGGTGGCTCCATACTGGTGGAACAAGCTCCCAGAGGAGATCAGGCCCCTGCTGTACCTTATACAGTTCTGCAGGGCCTGCAAGACGGAGCTCTTCCACCAGGCTTTCAACTAGGAGCCGCCCTACCACCACCACCAACTAGCCCAGCCCTCAATTTCAATCTCGACAGCAGATCTATTCTACCTCATGACTCAGGAAGACCACTGAGCTAGTAAACTGTATTTGCAAGTATTTTACAGTATACCACCTTGTAATTACCACCATCCTGAGGAATTATTATCATCATTAGCACCTTATGATTTTATGCTTTTATGACTGTTTGATTTTATTGTATTGACTGTTCGACTCATTGAATGATTTTATGTGTTTTAATGGTATTTATACCGACTATGTGAGCCTGCTTGCGGGGAGGGCGGGGTACAAATTGAACTAATAAATAAACAATAAATAAAACCATCAGCTCATTTGCTGCTTACAGCCAGGGGTCAGTTGGGGCCGGAGCGAGGCAGAGCGAAGCTCTGCCAGCTCAGGAGTGGCCACTAGGGCAGCCATGGGCCGAATCAGATTCTCTAATCTGATTCAGCCTGCTGCCGAATTGCCACCAAAATTCAGCGGCAACTTTAAAAGCCACTGGAGGAGAGGGGGTTTGAGGGAGAGGCTCCAAACTTGCAGGGTAGCTGCTGGGACCTCTCCCCCAAATACCCACCAAGTTTCAAGAAGATTAGACCAGGGGGTCCAATTCTACGGGCCCCCAAACAGGTTGCCCCCATTCCCTCCATTGTTCTCTATGGTAGAAAAAAAGGTAACATTTTTTCCCACCATAGAGAACAATGGAGGGGATGGGACAACCTGTTTGGGGCCCCATAGAATTGGACCCCGTGGTCCAATCTTCTTGAAACTTGGTGGGTATTTCAAGGAGAGGCCCCAGCAGCTACCCTGCAAGATTGGAGCCTCTCCCTCAAATTTCCTTTCCTCCAGCCCCTCAAATACCCTATGAGTTTTTGCTATTGATTTCAATGGCCCATAGGGTAAATTGGGGCTGAAACTGACATTCCCTTTCTGACACACTTCCAGTGATGTCAAGAGACGTGGCATATGCTAATGAGTTCTGCTAATGAGTTATGTTAATGAGCTCCTGCAGCTCTTTTTCTACGAAAGGACCCCTGCTTACAGCTATCCACCATTCCCTCCCTCCCTCGTTTATATTTCCTAGCATGGCAAGAACACAGGGCTGGGTCCAGTCTATTGGGGTTGCTGCACGAATCCATGGGAGATGGGGGAGAAGGTGGGATATAGGAATGTTAATAAAGAATATCAATATGGAGGAGCCCATTGGGTGTAACAGAGGCTGGTTCCCACCCTCCTGCTGGGAGTGCACGCATACACAGGCACCACACTGGTCACTGCAGTAATAAGATGCTGGGGTGACCCTCCTGTCCAGCCCTTACACCTCCAAGCCAAGTGGTCATGTGGAGCTAGATGGGGAAGCATGCCTAGGTCTCATGCCTGCACATGTGCCAGTGTGTACATACCTTGTGTGGAGGAACAGAGTCCTGTTGTATTAGAAGGAATTCTTCTGCATGGGTATCAGCAGTGAGCTGGACTGAACCCATACTGTTTTATAGAATGATATAAAAATAAGGAATTTACAATCTGAGTGTTTTTAGCAGTGAGGGGGAAACTATAAGGGCAGAAAGGGAGAGGCAAAGCAGGGATAACCAGTGTTGAATAGGGTAATGTGAAGGGGGAATGTCATATATCACTTTAAACAGGAAAGTCAAATAATAATATTTTGGGAAAGCAGCCTCCGACTACTACTCAGTGGACTGACTGCATAATTCAGGCTGTTTTCTAATAAAACTGAAGCAGGATTGTATTCATGGTGGTGCTTTGGGGGTTTCCCGAGAAACTCTCTTACAACAGTTCAAGCCGTAGCCTGTAACAGGGGCCTCTTGAATAGATTTTTACTGTATGTACAATGTGTAGGGTGTGTGTGTGTGGTCTTTTATCAGATAACAGTATGCAGCATTGAACTGAGATCTTGCAGATTCCTAATTTAAAAATCCCAGTTCATTAACCTTGGAAAGGTCATTACATTTCCTTACTTAAGAACGCAGTTCCCTCCAACTTTCGCAGCTCAACTGACTAAGCCAGTTGTAGCCATTTTTATGTCAATGCCATGAAGTTTACGGCTGTAGTCAGTTTCCATTTCCTGGGGACAGAGAGAGGGAAGTGAGCCACAGCAAGGGGAGAGAATGACCTGGCAGTTATGTACTTGACCAGCATGCCATTTGACAAGAACCACTGGGCTCATAGGTCACCCCTGATTTCCATGTTCTGTGTTCCCCCTAATCACATTTCTGGCTCACAGGCAGCCCACCTACTTAGCAGAGTGGATCCAAAGGTTTTTTACATGCCCAGCAGTAAAAAGAACAAAATGAACTATACACACACAGACAGGGCAAGGATAGAGAAGATCAGGGGTCATTTCGTAGAAAAAGAGGTGCAGGAGCTCATTAGCATAACTCATTAGTATAACTTATTTGCATATGCTAAACCACCTGACATCACCAGAAGTATGTCAGAAGGCAAGAAAGAGGGAGGGGGAGGGGGAGAGAAAAAGAAAGAAAGAAAGAAAGAAAGAAAGAAAGAAAGAAAGAAAGAAAGAAAGAAAGAAAGAAAGAAAGAAAAAGAAAGAAAGAAAGAAAGAAAGAAAGAAAGAAAGAAAGAAAGATCTGGCAGAGAGGGGACAGTTACTAATCCAGGACAATGAGCCATCATGGTGTAGTGGTTAAGAGCAGCAGGCCAATCTGGAGAACTGGGTTTGATTCCCCACTCCTCCTCCACTTGAAGCCTGCTGAGTGACCTTGGGCCAGTCACAGTTCTCTCAAAAATCTCTCAGCCCCATCTACCTCACAAGGTGCCTGTTGTGGGGAGAAGAAGGGAATGTGATTGTAAGCCAGTTTGAGACTCCTTAAAGAAGAGAGAAGTGGGGTTTAAAAACCTACTTTTCTCCATTAATTAAGGCCTTTTTAATAATCACTCTGAGGACTTGGGTCATTTGTCTCTTCATGTGGCGGTTCCAGAACTGGGTAGTTTTGTTTGGCGTTGCGCTTGGTATTATTTTCAGTGCTTGAGTTTACTAAGATACCAACCCAGCTGTCTGTATTATTCCCCTCAATAAATTTTTGTTTCCTTCTTTGCTCTTCCTGGATTTTCAATATTCCTTCCAAGCTTGTAGAGGAGCTTTGCCACTTTGGCTGTTTCTGCACCCGTCATTTCCTCTGTTTTTTCCATGTTTTTCTGTCACCTTTTATATTTCATTCTGCATTTCCTCCCTCTTTCACCTCACATGTCCATTGGCTTTTGTTGTTGCTTCTGCATTTGTTTTCACCCATTCGGCTTTCAGTTCGCGGTATCCTCAGCTTTTCTGGATCCGTTTTTCCCACTGACTTTTCTCTTGTTCCGCTTTCTAGTTGAGGGTATTTCTGATGCAGGCATTATTCTGCAGATACTGCATCACCACTCAGTTCCTGCCCCTGTTTCCGCCCCATCATCACTGCCCAGTTCCTGCCCCTGTTTCTGCCCCTTTTTGTTCTCTCCCACCACAAGGACTGTGGTTTGTGGTTTGCTGTTACTTGCACTCTGTGCCTTCTTCCTTCCCATTTCTGATCCACATTTTGTGACTGAGGTAGCCATCTTAGAATCTTAGTAGAAGGTTAGGGGTTCTGCCCTAGTATTGGTGTACAAGTTTGATTCTCGACTAGGCTTTCCATCTTTTTAAAAACAAGCTGGTTTAGTTTTGCATTATTAGTTTATCGCTAATCTTGGATTGCTGTAGGGAAAAAAAGGAAGTGAACGAGTAGCCATGCACACATAGGGCTGGTGGCACCCACCCTCCATCTGGGATGCGAATGACCACTGGGTCTGAGCCTGTCCCCCTCACCAGGTCTGCAGCGGGACTTTGGCTCTGCCTCTACCATGACCCCCAGCCTCACCATGCCCTGAGAAACCCAGCAGTGGTGAGCCGAAGGGGCTGGACTTCTCCACCTGCCCACTGCTTCAAGTCAGGAGTGCCCAGGTAGCTGCTCAGCCACTATCCTCCCTGCTTCATCAGTGGGGAAAAAACTGTCATTACTGAATGAAAAGAAAAGGTGACGGTCATCAGCGTGGAATGATGAGAGAGAGAGAGACTGGGTTGGGTAGCCTAAAGCTTTGGAAACAGGTCTCCATTTCATTCTTTGTGAACAAAGAATGGGGGGGGTGGGATCCTACAGAGTCTGACAATAAGAAAAGGCAGCTTAGAAGCTACTCTACTAGGAGCTGAACAAGGAAGATTTAAATGGAAGATGGTTACTGGACAGAGTGGCAACCGTGTGCTGAAGAGCAGCCCACCCTCAAGGATTCTTTCAACAATAAAGGGAAGGGAGGATAGAAATCCAGGCCCCCATATGATTTGGAAGCGCAATGGCAAAAGTTAGGACGCACAGCCCTATGTAAAGCATGGTGGAGTTGCAGCTGACTTTGCAGCAGCCATACACACACACGCACACACACTGCCAACGATCACAGCTAGCAATCCCAGTGTCAGTGGGTTCTACCGTGCCTTCTGTACACTAAACATGTTCCCCCATATTATGAGACTGTGTGACTCTTTCCCATTTTTCACAGCAGAGAATCCCTTCGTCCTCTGCAGTATGGAAAATGGGGCTTCTCAGCGGCTTGTAAATTTAAAAAAAAATCTGGTTGGTTAAAGAGGGTTTTTTCTCCTTCTGCCTGCATTCCTTTCAGTTGCCTTCCGTTCAGTGAAATAATGCTAAAAGACATGTGCAAAACCTGGACTTGCTGGACTGTGCAGCTGCGATAAAATAATTCCATATATTTAAAAAAAAAAAAAACCCTTTGAACACCACCCCCCCACACATCACTAGTGACGTGCCAACCCCAATTAAGCAAAAATGTGGATTTTGGATGCACATGCAGAATGCTTACACAGAATATATAATAAATAAACCAGGGGGGTGGAATGGTGCAGAGGGCACGCATGGAAAGCTTTCAGACTTGACTGCTCAGATTCTCCAGAGTTATGTGTCAGCGCAGAAAGGGCCTTTGTCAGTTGATCTCTGACAGTCATTCTTGCAAAGACTGGGAACATTCCTTAAACCAGGTTTTGAACCTAAACCAGCAGTTCTTTTAGCAGAGGTGTGAAAAAAGGAGTGTGGAATAGCAGAAAGAGAGTTTGCTTATTGTCTAGAATGTGGTGATCCTACTTAGTGAATTTGGCATGCTACAGAGCGCTGAAAAATATGTCTTTTGACAGTATGACTGGAATATGAAATCTCAGAGCCAGTTTGGTGTAGTGGTTAAGAGCGTGGACTCTAATCTGGGAGAACCGGGTTTGATTCCCCACTCCTCCACTTGCACCTGGCTGGGTGACCTTGGGCAAGCCATAGCTCTGTACCAGCTGTTCTCTCAAGGACAGCCTGGGAAAGAGCTCTCTCAGCCCCACCCACCTCACAGGGTACCTGTTGTGGGGAGGGGAAGGGGAAGGAGTTTGTAAGCCACTCTGAGACTACAAGTGAAGGGCAGGGTATAAATCCAGTCTCCTCCTCCCCCTCCCCCTCTTCTTCTTCTTCTTGCTATTTGTCTATATATTTAATGATAAAAAGACAAATAGAAACTTTTAGAGTCATGTGTGTGCGCCCATACCAAGACTCCGATAACCATTGCTTCTGATGAGGCAATATTGTGCCCCAAATCAGTATTCAAACATCGATAAGGACAAACATTCAAATCTGAATCTATATAAGTATCACAGCTAGCCTGGGTTAAGTGGGCTTCCACCTTCACTTTCTGAACTTGGGCTGCAGATTAATTGTCAATGCCTTCTTTTCAAACACAAATCTGAAAAGGAACTCGGTCAGCCAGTATTTCTAATTATACTTCCAGCCACTATTATTCAAGATGTTGAGCCAGAAGTCAGTGACTGACTGTGTCTGTAGTCTCTTACTTAATACATTTCATTCAGGATATATGTCCAGTCTGACAACTTCCAAAGTTGCGGCAGTAAGAAAGAAGCACTCCCTTCCATTACAACGCTTAGTTACCATGACAACTTGAACCGACATGCAATAAAAACAAGCTTCTACTCTACATGTATTTAGGAAGTCAAGAATCGTCAGATAAATAATGATAAGGTTCAACATTTCCGCACCTCACAGAAGGGGGGGAAACAAGAGCTATGTCAGGATGATGATTATGAATCATTTCTGCAGCACCTGATTTAAAAGCTCTTTGGCAAACAAAACACATTTTTTAAAAAAAGATAACAATTCCCTACCCAGTTGGCTCGCAATGCAAAGAACATATAATGCAAAGGAATTCCCACTGAAATGTGTATTCAGCATGTCTTTCTATCTCATTGTTCTCTCTCGATTCAGGGCCCCTTACAAGCTTAAGTGCTAATGAAAGGCAGCATCAAACATAGATTTATTTTATTCAGGCAAAAAGAAAGAAAGAGGAGAACAGATTTATTGTGCTCCTTCACAGTCTGGGCTGGATACTAATTTTACTTTCTCATGCCGTAATTACACCAAGCCGGAGATTCGGTAATTCCCTACCGCTCTTTGGGACAAACGAGATCATAAACAGATGCAGGCCTACGGGACTTCATAAATCCTGCACACAAAAGTTGCTTTCTCGGGGTTCCTGCCTCACACTTGATGTCTTCTGCGGTGGGCGGGCAGCCGTAGATTTGCATAATGCCATCAAAGTCTCGCCCGCAATACACCTGCCAGTTACTCCCCAGCTGTGTGGTTCTGCCATTGATGTCTCATTCTTTGTATTGAGAATAAATAGCGACCCCTGATAGAGTCGTGGTGATGAAGGGGTACGTTATATTGTGCTCAAATAGGTGAGAACTATCCACACAGGCATGTATATACATGTGAGAAGAAGAGTTTGAATTTATGTTTGCTGAACGGATGCTTTCTAACAAATGATCAATATATGGCTTTAAGGTTTGTGATACTTAATGTATTTATTATCCCCCCCCCCACCAGCAGTAGAATGTAGAGATGGTGTGGCAGCTATGGGGTGGGGAGGCTCTGAGGGACCTGCCTTCTGAACTGAAGAATATCCAACCCCCACTCTGGCCTCGCCTATTAATTGTTTACATCCCAATTGACAATAATCACATAAAAAGCAGGACTCAAGCTTTAAAAAAAAGATTGGAAGTGTGTAAGCTCTGCGCTTCCTAAAACTCTCTTATTTGGACACCCCCTAGACAAAGGCTGTACTTATATGTGAGGTAAAATGAGACCTCTGCTTCTTAGATTTTTGACTTGACAGACAGGACACAGATGAAGATGAACAACAAAGGGGTTTTCTTTTTGTTTAAAAAACCTAGAAAATAAAGCATTTAATAAGGTAAATATGATGTGTGGATAACTTAGATATATAAAGTAAAGCTGGCTCTCAAGTAAAGTTCATAAATCCTGAAAGGAGATTTGATTCCCCTTTCTCTGGACAAGGTTCAAGGCTGCTCTTTTCTACATATGGAGTACCTGTCCATAGAACCTATACACTAGTTAGGAATGATGGGCCCTTAATAGGATGCTTATTTGTCACACTAAAATAAGCCTTCTTCTCTAAGGTGCCCCCCAAAGTCTAAATAATAAGCCACAGAAAAGGCTCACTAAGCTGATGCTCCTTTCCAGAGCCACCAAAGTCCCTAAGGTTTCTTCATCCTTCTTAAGCTGAGGCTGGCTCACCCTCCTCTCATCCAGTGCAGTTCCATGACCTCTGATTGGCTGGCAATCACTTGGATTTGCATGAAGCTTAAATCACAAGGATTGGTTCAGAGCCCTGGAGGAGAGGTGGGACTTTTAAGGCTGATCGCCACAGACAGAGACATGAGCTGGCCAGTAGGTGAATATGTGTGTGTTGGGTGTCAATTTGAAGGCTGCAGAAGAAAGAAGAGCCTCTCTTGCATCCCAGAGAAAGCCACAAGAGAATTTGGGGACATGGCCCCCCCTCTCTCGTGCCTCTTTACAATATAGGGTGTGTGCTCAGATATACCCCAGCAGATACACCAGGAATTATGGTTGCGGTCACACATGCGAGATAAAGTGGGGGGGAGGCTATTTCCTCTGGTGGAAGTTGACCTGCAGTTGCACGATCACACATCTCGATTTCCCACAAGCAGCTGCTCTAAGCTGGCTCTTCCCTTTCCCCCAATTGCATGCGTCAATTTCCCACTATGTGCTGCGCGGCCGCATTTTGACCCACAGCTTTGCCCAGTCTCCTCCATGTCTTCTAGATCCTCAGAAAACAGGATCGTGAAGACGCGGGAGAAATCAGGTGAAGCTACGGGTCAAAATGCAGCCATGCAGCACATAGTGGGGAATTGGTGTGTGCAATTGGGGGAAAGGGAAGAGTGGGGGCAGAGCAGTGGCTTGTGTGAAATTGGTCACAGTGTTTTGAAGCTGCAGACACAGCCCGCCACTGCGTGCTCAGATGCAACTGCGGATCAGCCAGGTGTGATTTTTTGCTGTTTGTCTCCAATGTGCTTAAATGAGGGATTGATGATTCGCACCTCAACCCTGAGGGCTCCCTATGGAGTGTGTGATGATGCACATACTGAGAAGGGCAAAAAACAATGGCACAGAATTGGGATGGCCTGATCAAACCATCCCGATGTCATGAGAGCATGCTGGAGTGATCAGACGTGGGAAAGTCCGTCTGTGGCCCATAGCAACCCATTTGCTACCGGACTTTCTGAGGTGTCTTTTAAATCCACTTGTATGGTGGAGCAAAACGGGTTGCCGATGGCTGCAGGGTGCTTCACACTCCTTTAATCCGCCCGGCATTCACACCTATGTCGGGGCTGATTGTGCACGTGATTGCAACTTAGCTGTCTCAGGGCAAGTTGGGAATATCCAAAATGACCCCAAAGACTCCCAAATTCTAGGAGTAATGAAATTTTGTCTCTGAGAATTGTGGGAGTGTTTCAGAATTTGGGCACCAGGAGTCAAGAGGGAGTGAGAGGAAGGTGGTCTGCTAAACAGCTGTTTTGGTGTTGGGGTGGATCTACCTGCCTTTAAATTTTAAGGAGCTATTATTTACTATGGGAAAACCTGGCCTACCAGATTGAAGGCCACCTTGACCTCCATATTTAAAGGGACTGGAGACACCAATTAACAGCTGATCAGCTACACTTGGCTTCAGAGGCCAGGTCTACCTCCATAGAAAACAACAGCCATTTAAAACATAAAGGGAAGGGAAGGCCACCAAGGGAAGCTGTTTGATGAGACCAGTTTCCTCCTTCCCTCCCTCCCTCTCTCTCTCTCTACTCCCCCCTGCTGCCTTGGGGGGTGTCAGGGAATGCGGTGGACAATTACCAAAACCCTGAAAAAATCCCAAAACAGTAAAGAGATTCCCCAAAATCTATGATAACTAAAAGCATCCCCTCCCCTCCCAAATCTGGATCCAAAATCAATCTGAATTTTTTTGATATGCACACATATTATATAGTGGTTTTCCTGCTTCTCACGGAGCCCTAAAAGCCATTGCTCCAAAAAATAAACCAGAAAGCAGTGCCCTCAAGATTAGAGAAAGCTGCAAATGACAATTCAAAAGGCAGTTGCAAGCAGGTGGCTAGAAACACCCATGCTGAGAGTGGCTGACACTAGTTCCATCTTCCAGACTGGAAGATTTTTTTGCTGACTAGGTCATAAAATACCAATAGGCAGAACAAAGGGCAGAGTCTTTATCATTGCTTGGCTCTCCAGTTGAACCATCTCAGTGCTACATCTGAAACCATCCATGTGTATGGGGGCCTGCCATATGAATGATGTGAGTGAGGAAATGAGGCAGATGTTCTTAGTTTCTTTGATGGGAGTTCTATAAACTTTACATCTATATTCAAGAACGAATTGGCTGGCTTTCTCTCTTTCCCCTCTCCTCCCCTTTCGGGAAAGATCATGCTGGCTCAGGGTGGTCTTGGGCTGAGCCCTCATCAATCTTTCAGATTTACCTAGACCTTATCTAGGGTTGCCAACCTCCAGGTGGTGGCTGGAGATCTCCTGGGATTGCAACTGATCTCCTCTGGAGAAAATGGTCACTTTGGCATTATACCCCATTGAAGTCCTTCCCCTCCCCAAACCCCATCCTCTTCAGGTTCACCCAAAAACCTTTAGATATATCCCAACCCAGACCTGGAAACCATAGCCTGGACTCATTTTGTGTCACACACACACACACACACACACACACACACACACACACACAAACACACCAAGCTTGTTCATTGGATCAGACATATTTCCTGTCCAATATTTCCTGTCCAATATAATCTCTGAGCAATGTAGCCTCTCAGCTTGGCATAGCTACCCTACAAATTTAAATCAGTTTTGAACTGGTTTAGGTGCAGCACAATGCCATCCTGAGCAGAGTTACACCATTCTAAGTGGGACTTCGGAGGGTGTAACTCTGCGTGGGACTGCTCTGGAGGATCCTTGCCAAGGAAACCTGGGTTATACAGGGATCCCTTTTACAGAACTACACTCCCAATTTTCCTTGACTCAGAGCTGTAGCACCTAAGCCAGTCTGAAAATGGGTTGGATAGTCACAGGATAGGATAGCCTTGGGGATCCCTAACAAGCCATTTTCATCTCTCTCGCAAAGAATCTCTCAGCATGGTTTCATGTCCCACGTTTGAAAGCCTCCAGTAAAGCATGGATCAAAGCTAGCCCAATATTGTGTAAGAGCATCTTTTCCCAGAGAGATAAGAAAGTAACCAACTTAAGTCTCATTCACGAGGGCAAACCTATATTTGTGAGCTTAAAGAATATCTTCCTAAAAATAAATCTTTATGAAACGAACTTAGCCAGGGCTAAAGAGATTGAGTTAAATGCTCAGCAACATCCCTACTAGAGTTGATAGGTTGTCAAAACAATTTGAATATGTGGCAGGTTTGAAAATCACAACAAACCTGGGTATTTTGACACTACCTGGAGAGTCAAGATGCATCCAGAGCAGCTTCATTCAACAGTCACAACGACTCAAGCTGAATTAGTCCCTGCCTATTACTTTCTGTCTAGTAGGTCTAGGATTTTGGGAAGAAAGGGGAACAATACAAAAGGAAGTAAAACTCTGAAGCCATTGTATAAGGGCACCATTAGAAAGGATGTTGTTTATGGGGTTCACTGCTTCAAGATAGGGTGATGTATGTTGATTTAGGAGTCTTTAAAAATGTTAAAGACAAATTAATGGAGGATAAGTCTATGATAGCTAAATGGAGCATTCGTGTTTACATACCTCTGAAAATCAAGACCCTGGAAATCAGTACTGGGATATAGTGCCTTGCTTCTGTGTATGTAAAGCAGGGATGCCTGAACTTTTTCAGCCTGTGGGTGCCTTTCAAATTCTGACACAGGGCAGTGGGCAGCACCAAAAAATGGCTGCCACGGTAGGTGAAGCCAGGCACAAAATGGCTGCTGTACCAGGTGGAGACAACCACAAAATGTCAGGGGTCAAGGTTCTATCTATATATCTAATTCCCAAGTGGCCCACCCCCGTGTGGATATCTAAATCCGCACGGGGGGGCACTTGGGGGGCAGGAAGGGGGTTCTGCAGACAGGGGCTGATCCCCCCGTCTGCAGAAAAATCTAAGAAGTTTGAAAAAAAATTAAATATCCCCCAAAAAGTAAAAAAAAACGTTCCCTGCGCATGCGCAGGAAACGAGCTTACCTTGGCTGCAGTGGGCGGGCGAAGACAGCGGGCCGGCCCAGCGGCCAACAGCAGACACAGCTGCCAAGACCACGGGGAGGGAGAAGGAGAAGCAGTGGACTCGGCGAGCGCCACCGAGGCCCGCCGTAAAACGGAGGGGGGGAGAGAAGCCTGGGGGGGAGCGGTGGGCCTGGCGAGCATGCCGAGGCCCGCTGCAGTCTGTGGGGGGGAGTGCCGGCAAGGCCCAGAGCTACCGGGCCTCGCCGGGGCCTGGAGGGGGGAGAAGAAGACCTGGAGGGGGCAGGACGAGAGAGAAGTGGCGAGGCCTCGCCGGTGGGCAGGAGGGGGAGAAGAGGACCTGCAGGGGGCGGGGGGGAAGAGCGATGAGGAAGAGCAGCTGCCGGAACTCACTGAGGCCAGCTGGGGGTGGGAGGGGGGGAGAGCTGGGGTAAGGCGGGGGAGGTGGCGCGGCAAGGCTGGAAGCCCACCGTGTCGCCGTGCAAGACCGGGGAGGGGGAAGGAAACAAGAATGGGCCGGGTGGGAGGAAGAGAGCAGGGGGGGAAGAAATGCCGAGCCCGAGTTGCTTAGCACTCGGCCCGAACGAGAATGGGCGGGGGGGGAGGGAGGAGGGAGGGAGAAATGTGGGGGGGGAGAAGAAACACCCAGCTGAGTGGCTGTCAGCCACTTGGCCAAGTGAGAGTAGGCAGGGAGAGAGGGAGAGGCTCTGGACAGAGTGGCTGTTGGCTTCTCTCCCCCCCCCCCCGCGAGTTTCACGGGTCCCGTCTCTTGTATAACTCTAACAGTAACTCTTCAGCATTTCAGGTAGAAACTCTGCCTGGTGTACCATGCTGGGGATCATTTATCTAGAGGCATCTGACTGACTCCTAATTAAAACAGGATGTTTGGTTGGCTGGATCATAATCTGACCCAGTAATACAACTCTGATGTTCTGATGCAGTCTTTTCCTAGATCCACCTGAATGTTAACAAGCCTTTATTTGTTCTCTTTGCCAGCACTTTTACTTCTTTCTGGGCCAAAGTTTTTGTTTGCTTATGCTTGAAAGTTTCATGTACATTGATGGCAATGTATAGATAATAAATAGCCATATTTACCAATGTTTCAAAATCATATTGACAATGTAGACATATATAGACTAATACCTATCCAGCTCCAGCCACCCAGCACCTGGCTAAATCCATCAATGATATTGTTGATCTAGACTCTGCCCCTCTTGAACTTCCTGATGCTGCACCCCCTGGGACCCATGATTGGCCCAAGTAATCTTTTGTCTTTACCTGAGACAAGCTCCTCAAGACCTCCTATTGATCAGCATTGTATTCCAAGGTCTGTATCGGTCCACACACATGGCCATCCAGGTATGCACTCTGGACAGTGCCTATACTTTGAGTACACCACCAGAGTATCTTCTCTCTCCCCCCCTTTCCATAGTTCATAACACTAACCATTGGTGCTATTCTCTTCAAGGACCTCTGCACATCTGACCCCTCTATTCACTATCAATTACCTCTGCTTTCTTAGTTCAGTATTGCTTGCTCTTTTTGAATGTTTAGTGTGCTCGTAATTAGTGAAACTTTTCAATAAGAACTATTGAATTTACTCTTCAAATCTGGAGACTTCCTACTGTCCCGGACCTTGGTATACAATTGGTGTGCGATCCCTGTACCCCTCTGTTCTCCCCTTCCGCATGGCTAATTTCCTCAAACAATGAGGCAGGCCATTGGTGGTAACAAAATGTATAGAAACAAACTATGAAAAGAAGTACAAAAACAATAAAGAATTTTTAACAAAGTTTTAAGTATAGTTTTTAAACAAAGTAACTACAATAAACATATCTACTAAACAAACAGTAGAAAAATATTCACATAGCATTCAGAACAGCTTGAATCAACAGAAGATAGTTCTAAGTAGGGATGGGCACAAACTGGGAAAGTGGTGGTTTGTTGGGGTTTAGGGTTCATTTGATTAAACGAACCATGAACTTACACAAACGTTTCTGTTTCCCAAAACAATCTGTGGTCCATTGGGCTTGTGAGTTCGTAGAATGGCCCCACCCAGAAGTGAGCCCTGAAGGCATTTAAATGCTGTCAGGCCCCACCACTGGCCCATGACCCCTCCTGAGTGAGTTCTGAAGGTATTTAAATGTCATCAGGTAGTTGCTCCCAGGCCTGGCCCTGATGAGTCCTCCCTCAAAGGTTAAATCAGCCCTGGAAAGGGCACCTCCCACTGTCTTTTACTGACAGAAATCAAAGCTTGAAGGCTGGCAATCCTATTCTGGTTGCGTAACAATGGCCACTGAGTGCCTTGGTTTCTTAAACCCATAGCTGCTGCTTCTGTCATTTTGGGGAATTTTATCCCTCCAACTTTTTTTTTTTTTTTAGATTTCAATTTTTTTCTGCAAAACTGTGGCTTTTCTCAGGTTTATAGGAAACACCTGCCTTGTTTGTCCATGGTCCCAATATCTGGACCTTGCCACAGTAATTCACTCAACAGTCACTTCAAAACTGAACTACTGTAATGTGCTCTGTGTAGGCTACCTTTGAAAATGCTTCAGAAGCTGCAAGTGGTCCAGAATGCAGCTGCCAGATTGCTGAACGAGTGTCCTAGTCAGCACATGTAACACCTATCCTAAGGTAGCTAAACTGGCTCCCAATTAGTTTCTGGTGCCAATTCAAAGTGTTGGTACTTAGTTTTAAAGCCCTAAATGGCTTGGGACATTAATACCTTCGGGACTGCCTCTACCAGTATGAGCCTCCCTGTCTTCTCCGATCTTCATCTTGGGATTTATTGATGGTCCCTGATCCACAAACTGCCCGCCTCATGTCAACAAGGGTGAGGGCTTCTCAGTAGAGGCTCCTGTCCTTTGGAACCAGCTGCCCAAAGAGGTGCATGCCTTGTGAGACCTTCCTAGGTTCTGCAGGGCATGCAAAGCTGCTCTTTTTTGGGTGGACTTTGGGTGATTGTAATCCACCAGGCAGCCAGTATACTTCAGCTGTGTTTTCACCATCCATGCATCCTACCCTGCTTGATAGTGGACAGATTTTAATGGGGATAGATTTTTAACTGTTTTATATTTTAAGCATTATTTATTGTATTTTTGTATGTTTCTACTGGTGCATTTTATATGCTGTTAGCTGTCCTGAGTCCTGTTCAGGGGAGAGGGAGCGGGATATAAATTTGATAAATAAATACATAAATTTAAGTATCTCTTCAGTAACCCCAGATCTGTACAACATTCTCAGGGGTGAGCTGTCAAGAGTCCCACAAAGTCAGTCCCAACAACGTTACTTAACTAGAAGTAGTTTATTGAGAAGGTAGTAGGTCATCTGCACATGTTCTATGTCAGTAATGGTGAGGGGTCCCCAAAGATGAACAGTTATACAGCATTCAAGGTAAAAACACACCAAAGACCCCCAATCACATGATACTAGCAAGACCTCCCTCCACCTCCAAGTCCTCAGGGGTTATTGCCTGTGCAAATTTTATAGTCCAGCCCTGTTGGATGGACCTGCCAGGTGGCTTTTGCTACAGGTGGTCACTGCTCCCCCCAATTGGGCAGGGGTGGAAATAGAATCAATGGTTTCTTCATGAAGGCTGTCATGTTGTGGAAGGCGGAAAAGGGCATTGGCCAAAGAGTTTGCCTTCCCCGGGAAATGGTGCAATGTAAACTGAAACTTCGAAAAAAAATTCAGCCCATCGGAGTTGTTTAGCATTGAGGGTGCACAGGCTTTTCAGGGCCTCAAGATTTTTATGGTCAGTCCAGACTTCAAAAAGAGTGCAAGCTCTAACCAATGTCTCCAGGTAGAGAGGGCTAAGTGGATGGCTGCCACCTCCCTGTTCAAAACTGACCAGTTATATTCACTTGCCCCAAACTTTTTAAAAACATAAGCCAGCGGGTGAAACTTCCCATCTGTCCCCTTCTGCAAGATCGCCCCCCCCCCCCAGCCACATCCGATGAATCTACTTGGACAACACATTTTTAATTTTTATCCAGGTGGGCTAGAATGAGGTGAACAGAAGCTTGAGGCAGTCAAAGCCTCCTGGCACTCGACAGTCCATGTCAACTTGGCTTAAGGCTTTACGGTTTCAGCCCCCTTCCTTTTAGTCTTTAATAAATTGGTGAGGGGAAGGCTCACTTAAGCAAAATTGGAAATGAAAGCCCGGTAAAAGTTCGTAAATCCTAAGAAACTCTGTAATTGCCACCGAGTGTGTGGGGGCTCCCACCCCTGCACATCTGCTACCTTTTTCAGGTCCATCTCTAGCCCCATAGGTGAAATGTGGTACCCCAGAAAATCAATCTCCAATTTACAGAACTCACATTTGGACAACTTAGCAAACAGTTTGTGCTTGTGCAATGTTTCCAATACTTTATGCACCAATTTAATGTGAGATTCTTTGTCTCAGTGCCCACATAAAGGCTTCCATGGAGTGTAGCTCTGGCCCATTTAGATTATGTAGGCTCACATACCAATTGGCTGCTCGCTCTTGCATCTTTGAACTGATGTAGTCAATCTGATGCCCCTCATTCAGGAACAGATGACCCCCAGTTCTGTAGGAACTTCTGGGTCTGCAGAATGAAGAAAGACAACTCGTTGGGGTTCCCATCAAATTTGGCATGTAAAAGTTCTTTAGGGTGCTCTAATGGTGGAGCAACCGGGGCAGCTGGCACTGCAGGGCTGGGCACAGGGACCAGCACCTGAGCAGGTGCCTGTCCCAGGGGTGGCTGTGTGGGGTCCCCAGCAGGAACCACCTGTTGTGCTGTTAGAACAACAACTAGGGCCGCAGGGGCTTGCAGCTGCAGTTCATGCTGGATAGAGGTAGCCACCAGCCATGGGATATCCAGGACTATTTCCACCACTTCCTCTCTCAGCATCTCCTGGAAGTCCGCAAACCTCCATTCCATCTGGGCCCATTGGTTGCCACCGGGTGCGGTCACTCCTAGGGAAGGCTCTCTCCCTGGCTGGAAATCGTAACGAGCGAGCAACGGTGATCTTGGATTGACAGACCAGGTCTCAGTTGGGACCACTGAGAACTTTGCCCAGGAGTAGGGATCCCTTTGCTGCCTCGAGAACATGCAGGGCATTGTGATTGTAGGGACTACTGGAGCCTCCTCTGTGGTAACTGGCACTTCAGTCCCTGTGGTTGTTGTCATGGGTACCCCACCTAGATCTCCATCTTTCATCGCAGGGTATGGAGCATAGGTGTTGGAAGTGGATTACTGACACTCTGTCAGAGTCCCACAAAGTCAGTCCCAACAATGTTACTTAACTAGAAGTAGTTTATTGAGAAGGTAGTAGGTCGTCTACACACATTCTGTGTCAGTAATGGTGAGGGCCTCTCAGAGAGGAACAGTTATACAGAATTCAAAGTAAGAACCTGCCAAAGACCCCCAATCACAAAATACTAGCCTAAAGTAATGGTTCTATGTTCCCAAGGGAAGAAGCAGCACCAGACACCAAGGTCAGAGCTAGGCGGCGAGCAATAAGGCAGCTGCACAAGAAACGAAACTCAACATTCCACCTGAGTGACATAGGCAGGGAAGGGATGGTAACTCCCACCTGGGACCCATGGCAACATTAGCATTGACAGTGTTGGACATGATGGAAGAAAGTTGATCCTTCCATTTGCATTGCAAGCTTTTGCTTTCGTGGAACTTGGCTTGTAAACTGCAACAGGAGTTTGGTTTTTTTAAAAAAAGAAGACGGTTAATACAGTGAGAGACCATCCATTTAACTTAAGAAATAATTTTTAAAGAGAGAGAAAAAAGAACAAACACAGGGAAGTTAGCAATTCTGGCTCTAACTGGAGCTGAATTTGTTGTATTCTAAGTGCGGCTGGCAACTCAAACTCTGAATCCCAGCACAGTGGGAGAAGTTACAAATTAAACCTGCAGGGCCTAAAATGTAAATTTCCATTCTGTACTTTTCGGAATAGCTGGAGCCTTTGACTAAGTAATGGAACTGACACACCACTGCCAAATCCCTCTCTTCCCCCATGTCCATATCATTTTATTGATTGAAGAAGTGGATGGGTATATTTACAGCCTCTGAAGTGCTCTGTAAAGGAGGGGGGGCATAAAGATGGCTGCGTGAATCCTGCAGGATGACACCTCGCATGGATCTCAGCTGGCTTTCAAAGGAATTAAGACACAAAAGAAGAGCCAATTAACTGCACAAAGTATTTGTTTATGGTTCCCCCTTCTTTGTTAACATCTGAGATATAGCAATGGTGAAACTACACTGGAGAAATCAGCTAGAGAATATCAGAAAAGATCTGCGGCATCGAGCCTCACATCAAACCATATGCTAGAAGTGCCAGTTATGGCAAACAATATGATATATTTTTTAAAAAAGTGTGTCAGGTTTGGGTGCCTCCACTTGCAGGTCCCAAACAAGACAAATAACACTCCTTGTTGACATTTTGACTCAGGAAAATAGCATGAAGGACAAGAACATTTTCCCTCTCCAGGCCACTGTTTCAAGCTCAATCCAGCCCCAGCAGATTTCTTAAATGATGTTCCCTGAGGTTGCCAATTCCAGATTGGGAGACTCATGGAGATTTGGAGGCAAAGCCTGGAGAGAGCAGAGTTTGGTGAAGGACCGGAGATCAGCAGGAATATGGAACCATAGAGTCCACTTTCCAAAGCTACCATTTCCTCCTGGGGATGTGTTCTCTGTACTGCCTCTGAACATGGAAATAATAATAAATAATAAATTCCATTTAATCTTGATGGCTAGTAGTCACTGATGGGCATATCTTCTTATCTGTCTCATCTCCCTTTTGTACCAGCTAACTTACCTACTATCTCTCTATCCTGTGGCAGTGAGTTTATTATGGTTTAATTGAAGAAGTATATCACATACAAACAGGGCTCATTTCATAGCAGGAGCTGCTTTGCATATTAGGCCACACACCCCTAATGTAGCCAATCCTCCAAGAGCTTACAGAGCTCTTCTTACAGGGGCTACTGTAAGCTCTTGGAGGAATGGCTACATCAGGGGTGTGTGGCCTAATATGCAAAGGAGCTCCTGCTATGAAATGAGCCCTGCATACAAATCCCTTGTTTGCTACTGACTCGGGGGGGGGGGGGGGAGTTTTGAAAAAAAAATGATAGGACACTGACCTGGGTTTATTTTTGAGATCAGTCATGATTTAGAATGATTTTGTTCTATTCTTTCCTACTTCTTATGACCTTTACTCTTCTTGGCCATCACTGTGCAGGGCCTTATTTGTCCACACCACAATATGGAGACCGTAACAAGAAGAAGAAGAGTAGCTTTTTATACCTTGCATTCTCTATCTTAAGGAGTCTTAAAGAGGCTGAGGCCGAGGACAGACTGGCAATCTGGAGCGGGAGGAATCCGGAGGCAAAAGCTGCGGGGGGGAAATTCCCGGGGGCTGGCCGTTGTATTGCGCAAGGATGCTGTTACAGAGCATTCAGACTGCTGTGGAGTCGCCCCAGGTGGGCCAGCCTCTGCAGCTTGTGGCAGGGCTGTTTCGGCAATGTGAGCATGCGTGCATGTGGGCATGAGTGCTCATGCGCAAATTGCCGAAACGGCACGTTCACACAGCCACCTTCGCTTGAATCCCGCCTTCTTCCGGTTCACACTGCCTGAAAGCGGGAGGCATGCGGAAGGCGGTCCCTGGACACCGGTTTCTCCCGGTGTCCTTCTACAGTGAGAGGAAACCGGCTTCAAAGCGCGTAAGTGCGGAAGGGAGCCGAGGGACAGCTGCGGATGTCTGAAAGGGGTTCCCTTCCCCCGCTTCCCAAGCGGAGCTCTCCCGGGGCAGATTGCCAGTCTGTCCTCGGCCTTATAATCACCTTCTCTTGCCTCTCCCAGCAAGAGGCACCTTGTGAGGTAGGTGGGACTGAGAGAGTTCTGAGAGTACTGTGACTGGCCCAAGATCACTCAGCAGGCTTCAAGTGGAGGAGTGGGAAATCAACCCTAGTTCTCCTGGTTTGAGACCACTCTCTTAACCATTACATCACGTTGGCTCTCACAAGCATGAAGGCTTAACACTGCCCCAAATAGTAGGCAATTCTCAATACCCATGAAGCAGTTTCAGCTCTGCCCTGATTTTGATGATGTTTTTTTCATAAAGTACATCCACAGAAACTGTATTTGACAAAATAATCTTCTCAGCCCTGAACAGATATTTAAAGAATCAGGCAATTAGTCTTTTCAGGCTGTATTTTTGAACATTCATCTTCCATAATTTATTTACATGCAATTCAGTCACTTTCACCTTAAGCAGATCTCAAGATCTACAAGCACTGTTTAAGTCTTCTGAAAGAATGCTTCTTTCCAATTGTTCCTGTTTGCCAGTGGTAAGCTTCTTGTTGTCACCTTCTAGGTGTCCCCCCACTTACCAGGGTTTTTCTATGTTTTTGCTAAATAAAGGTTGTGGTCACATGTGCGAGATAAACCAAGGGGGAGGGAAGAGAGGCTATTTCCTCCGGCAGAAGTTGACCCACAGTTGAACGATCACACAGTCTTTTGAAGATGTGGGCGCATCCCACCACTGCATGATCAGACACAACTGTGGGTGAATTGTTGTTGTTGTTTTTGCCATTTGTCTCCAATGTGCTTAAACAAGGGATCGATGATTCGCACCTCAGCCCTGAGGGCTCCCTATGGAGTGTGCGATGATGTGCGTACTGAGAAGGGAAAACAACAGTGGCACAGAGTTGGGATGTCCTGATCAGATCATCCCGATGCCATGAGAGCATGCTGGAGCAATCAGACATGGGAAAGTCCATCTGTGGCCCATAGCAACCCATTTGCTACCGGACTTTCCGAGGTGTCTTTTAACTCCGCTTGTGTGGCGGAGCAAAATGGGTTGCCGCTGGCTGTGGGGTGCTTCCCAGATGTTGTTGTCTGATCGCGCTCCTTTAATCTGCCCGGCATTCGCACCTATGTTGGGGCTAATTGTGCATGTGATCGCAACCAAAGGCATACATAAGACATCCCCTCCCCCCAGCCTTCCTCTAGAGAACTTTGGAGTAGGAAATAAATTTGGCTGTGTATTATAACAATAATTGCCATAACAACTGGAGCACCCATTCTACGTGACTAAATTTTTTAGAAGAGCAAGTTCAGGAATGCATACATGATAAATTTTTAAAAGGTTAGGGAACACAGACAGTTTATGGATCATGGGTTTTGACACATGAGATATCATTGTAATTGTTTATAATTATGAGGTTCTGGCAAAACATACTGAGATACAGCTGTAAAAAATAATGAGGCGGTAGGACTTAAGACCACTGCCAGGGCTTCTCATATTAATGCATAATTAACCTGCAGGATTAAATGCCAACAAGCATGGTGGTAGCCAGTATCTTAGGTGGTTATAAAAGAGGATGATAGTACATGTTCATAGAGGAGAGCTGTCTCAGTTGCTATTGGGCCATAATAGCTAAATTAACCTTTTTCATTCAGATTGGGCCTGAATGGTGAACGGTGGGTATGAACAGCTAGGCCTTATGACAGTGACCCCCAGCATGGTACTACTAGGGCTTCCAGCTTCCCACTGGGGACAAGGGATTGCCCACCCCCAGGTCCTCTTCCCTGCTGCTGCTAAGCTGGGTGGCAGAAGGAAATGCCTGGGGAAAAGGGGGGTCGCAATGGCACCCATAGTGTGATGATGACATCACTTCTGGCATGACCTGAAAATGTTGCTATCATGCCAGGTTATCATTCACCCCAAACTAGAGTCCTCACTTCGTACATCTCCTGCCAATCGCCAGGCCATGCATCTCTTGCACTTACCAATGTGCTTTTTGGCATGTACTCTCTTCTTTTTCGAAGTATCTCTTCCCCAAAGCCATGAGCTACTTCACAGGAGCAGAAGAATGCAGGAGGGTCTACAGGGTGTGTGATAAGTATTGGAGTCGGGAGTCCATGGAATAGTGAAACAGCTAGATCTTTATTGCTGGTCCGGATGAAGCATACAACCCAGGGCTCGAAGCCCTCCTTTTATGCTGGTCAGGGATAATCCCCTGACCTCGCCCAACTGGCCTGATAGGCTATTATCAGTCTATTTACATCTCATAGGTTCCAGGGGAGAAACCTAGGTACATGATTGGTGGCCGGTTTGAATCCACCTGGCCTTTGTCCTACCTGGCTAAAGCTCAGGTAGTTTCTTGGCCATGTGCTCTGGCCACATGGCGGTCACCATTACTGGAGCACATGGCGACCGCATGCTCAATACATAACACCGTGCCAATACAGAAACAACTACCTCAGTCATAGGCACATGGTAGACTTTGAACCTCCTAACATTTTGTGGAGCCTTTCAACATTTGGTGAGTGATCTCATGTGTCGTGGCAGCCATTATGACTGATCCTGTACTCAATGGTAGCCATTTTGTTTTGGTGTAGACGAGGGCCAGGGCCCTCCCCCAAAGTATTGTCGCTTGTCTTGTAATATTAAATATTAGTGAATGGCCTTATATTTACTTTGCTATCAGTAATCAATGGTTTTAAACAGGATGGCCAAGGCAGGCCTGAAATGATTTTTAAAAAGAAAGGCCAAGCCGAATTTCTGTGCAAAATAGAAACCCTGCAAGAGATCTGAGATAAACCCTAGGTAGCAAGGCCTTGAAGTCTGAACACTCCAGTGAAAAGATAGCTAATGTTAGACAATGAACAAAAGACCTTTGAATTTAGATTGTTTGGCAGCAAGCCTATCTGCTGTTAATATTTTTAATGCTTTAAAATTTTAATTATGAGTGCTTAGGTTAAGATTTTTGAAAAAGCCACAGAAAAGTTTAGACATGATTTTAAAAGGTCTTCTTTCTGTCTTCCTCTGTAAGCTGACTAGTTAGGGGAATACAGAGAAGGGCTCTGTATCTTGTAGTTCCAGGTGTCAAAGTGAAAGTATCTGAGAGAAATTAGTGACTTGGTTTGTTCAGAGAGCCAGTTTACAAGGCTGCTTTCTTAATAATTTTTAAATAATGCTAGATCAAAAGGCTTGGAAATATATTTTATTGACGCAAACTGCATAAGCTGATTTCTCATAAGCTGTTGTGCTTTAGTATACAAAATGTTTGTTTCATGATGACTAAAAAAGCAGAATTACCCATATAGTTAGTCTGCCTGCCTATTTCAGTGAATGATAATGTTGTCCAGATCTGATTAAAATAAGTTTTTTTTAAACAATAAGAGAACATACAGCCCTGGGGGTGGGAGCTATAGAGCACAATAGAACAATAGGCCTGTGTACAGAGTTGACCATTATTGAGTAGGCCAAAGACATGAAGGCAGATGAACCAAGGCAGATGAACCATTTTAATGTTGCAAGTCTGAGGCTTCTAAGATGTATATCACCAGGGGTCTGTTGGGGCCGGAGCGAGGCGGAACAAAGCTCCGCCAGCTCAGGACTGGCCAGTAGGGCAGCCACGGGCTGAATCAGATTCTCTAATCTGATTCAGCTCGCCGCCGAATTGCTGCCGAAATTCAGCGGAAACTTTAAAAGCCACTGAGGGGAGGGGGTTTGAGGGAGAGGCTCCAAACTTGCAGGGTAGCTGCTGGGGCCTCTCCTCAAAATACTCACCAAGTTTCAAGAAGATTAGACCAGGGGGTCCAATTCTACAGGCCCCCAAACAGGTTGTCCCCATTCCCTCCATTGTTCTCTATGGTAGGAAAAAAGTTAACATTTTTCCCACCATAGAGAACAATGGAGGGGATGGGACAATCTGTTTGGGGGCCCATAGAATTGGACCTCGTGGTCCAATCTTCTTGAAACTTGGTGGGTATTTCGAGGAGAGGCCCCAGCAGCTACCCTGCAAGTTTGGAGCCTCTCCCTCAAACCCCCTTTCCTCCAGCCCCTCATATACCCTATGAGTTTTTGCCATTGATTTCAATGGCTCATAGGATATAATGGGGCTGAAACTGACATTCCCTTTCTGACACACTTCCAGTGATGTCAGGGGATGTGGCATATGCTAATGAGTTATGCTAATGAGTTATGCTAATGAGCTCCTGCACCTCTTTTTCTACGAAAGGACCCCTGTATATCACAATAGGTGGAATATTTGTGGTCAGGTAGCAATGAGTCTTTCCCCAAAATATAAAAAACAAAGAATATTTTAGGGAGGTAGGCAGACATCAGAATGACCTTTCATAAAGTAATGGATCTCTTTGTTTGGCCTAACAGTGACAGTGTAAATGGAGGATTTCCCCCCATGTATCCATGTTTCAAATGAATGACTGAAAAAGTCTGGAAACACAAGTTTGCAACATTTATCAAAAGCTGTATTGAGTAAATGCAATCACAACTTGGTACATGTCCAAAAATCCTGAAGAAAGAGATTGTTCCATATCTTAGACAAAGAAAATTCAACTGAGCACGTTACGTCAGTGTCAGAATTGGGAGGCCAGACACTGACATCATCAGAGACAGGGGTCATTTCGTAGAAAAAGAGGTGCAGGAGCTCATTAGCATAACTTATTAGCATAACATTTGCATATGCCACACCACCTGACATCTCCGGAAGTATGTCAGAAAGCAAGAAAGAAAAGAGAGAGAGAGAGCTGGCAGAGAGGGGAGAGCTAGTAATCCAAGCCTCAGAAATACCACTATTCTGGGAGGATAGCTTCAGTAGTGGCTGAAGCCTTCAGAAGGCTGGTCAGAGGAACAAGGACCTTTCCAGAGGACAGGGTCATTTTGCTGCAGCCATGACACAAGCAGGCATTCCCCTGGGGGGGGGGGGCTGGCACCAACTCCCGGAGCTGCGATCCCCCAAGCTCCTGCTCGAAATGACCCCTGATCAGAGGGTATAAGTTATGTGACATATTGTGATTTGTTGAGCTCCTTGGCCTAAAATTTTGGCTTTAGGTTGAGGTCCTCCCTCTATTCCAGAACAAAGATCTATCTTGCTGACATGGGATCTCACTTGATAAGTTTTATTGGACAAGGGCACACAAGGTGATAAACTGTTTGCTCAACATTGGTGCCCACTACCTGTTTTTAAAATCCCAAAAGCACCTACAGGCTAACAAGACTGGACACTCCTATCCTAAAGGGTGTTTACTTATTTTATCCACTCTCTTTTGTTTCCTTAGCATTCTCCCAGTATCTCATTCAAGGCTACTGAAAAGGAAGGGACGGGGGGGGGGCACAAAATTAGGAGGGCTTCCATCAATGGTCACCCTGGAGGTTTATGAAGCTAAGCAAACCATGTTTGTGCAAAGAGGGCAGAAGGAATCATGATGTGGGGATCTAGGATCGCTGTCAGGCTTTCCAACTCCAGGTTGGGAAATTCTTGGAGATTTTTCGGTGGGACTTGGAGACGTCAGGGCTTCCATAGGGAAGGGACCTTAACTGGGTATAGAGCCATAGGGTCCACCCTCCAAAGCAGCTGTTTTCTTCAAGGGAGCTTATCTCTGTAGTCTAAAGATCAGTTATAATTCCAGGAAATCTCCAGGCCCCACCTGGTTTCATCGTAAGAATAACCACCATTTCCCTATTTGGTTGCATTAAAGCAGGCCCCCTCTGCTATGAAATGTTGCTGATTGTAGAAATCTTGGAAAGTCCTTAGAAGTTTAACCTGAGGAGAGACCATTAAATTAATTTAGGCAAAATTTTAGTGATACCTTCAGAGGCCACTGGTTTTTTTTTTACCTTGCTTTTGGTAAAAGAGCCAGTTTGGTGTACTGGTTAAGTGCACAGACTCTAATCTGGGAGAACCAGGTTTGATTCCCCACTCCTCCACTTGCACCTGGCTGGATGACCTTGGGCAAGCCATAGCTCTGTACCAGCTGTTCCCTCAAGGACAGCTTGGGAAAGAGCTCTCTTAGCCCCACCTACCTCACAGGGTGTCTGTTGTGGGGAGGGAAAGGGAAAAGGAGTTTGTAAGCTGCTCTGAGACTCCCTTGGGGAGTGGAGGGCGGGGTATAAATCCAATCTCTTCTTCTTCTTCTTCTTTAGAGGCATCTAGCAGCTAGGATGGAAAACATAGTGGGATTACAGAGACCTTTGGTCTGATCCAACCAAACTTTTTGTATATATATATTTTTATGTAGTGAGCTCTTGTTCTTAAAACTGGAGGTCAACAAGGTCCTGCAATGATCTCAGGAACTGTCACAAAATTAGACTTCGTGTTTTCTATCAGAAGGACTGAAATGGAACTGTGTAAGCCCACTCACTCGTTCCTTGAGGAATACCTGTGCGGTCAATCAATTACTAACTTCTTCCAGGCCTGTCATTCAGATGCCTTTTTGCCATCACTAAAACTGTCTTGAGGCCATATGCTCCTCTTTTTTGCAGCAAAAGCTGTACAGAAAGACTTGTGTTCCCCAAGGGTTCATGCTTGCCTTATTGGCCCTGGTCACTGTAAGCAGCAGCGAAGTACTCAGATGAGAAAAAAAGAAAACCTGAAGAAGGATTGTGCCCAAAGGAATGTGATTCTAACTTGGAGTTTCCTGGAATGTAAAGTGAAGGAGTCTACTCCAACAACCATTCTGCCAAAAGTAGCATATATCTTATGGGGTGGTCATGTTTATCACTGGGTAGAGTGGGAAAGGAAATCCTGAGCCCTTCTCATATGTGTTCTAGATAGACTATAAATCTTCTGTATTGTAGTGTATTTCTTTTTTCAGAACAGTATATTAGAATACTGAATGTAATGCAAGGGATATTGGGATGTCTGCTAACATTACACTACATCCCTCTAAAAAAAAATGATGATAATTGTCCTCCATGCCTGAGAGGAGAGAATTAAGATTCTCAATTACTTCCCACAATTAGAAAAGACACCTTTGGACATTTATCTGCTATTCTGACATATTTATTGCTTTACAAGTGTTGATTTTATAACCTTAACTTGTTGTTTAGCTGAACAAAACTAAATTGTTACTTAGTGTTCACTTTGCATATCTTGAACATCATCATGTTACATGTTAATTTGCTGTTCATTCTCTGGCTATAAGTTTGAACCTTACCTGCCATTCCAGTGTATTTGAAAAAGTATGCATGCACACGAAAGCTCATACCTTGAATAAGCCTTTGTAGAACTTAAATGTGCCACTGGACTCTAAATTTGTCCATATGAGGTCTGTTGCCTCACAATAATGGCTGAATTTTAGCACTGTCTGAATCTGGCCCCCATATTTTAAGAAACAAAAGGATTCTAGCAAGGCACTGGGTTAATTCCTTAGGCTTCTTTGAAGTAGTCAAGCTCTTCTTTATATATTGCTCTGCTTGGAGCCATATTTTACTTATTTCAAAACATACCAAAGCTGGGACTTTTATTTGGTCCTTAATTGGTTCATCTCAACCTCATTCATCATCCACATCAGTGGTTCCAAAACTATGGTCATGTGCGAGACTAGGACAAAGGAAGACCAGGATCATAAAATGGCACAGGAACAATCACAGCTAAGAGCTGTTGCCACAAGATCTGCTCATTTGGGATCCAGCAAATGATAACAATGATTGTTATCAGCTCACCAGTTGTGTTGGTATGAGAAAGGTCAAGGGGCGAGTAATAGGGATGCCAGCCTTCAGGAGAGACCTGGGGATCCCCTGGAATTACAACTCATCTCCAGACTACAGAGATCAGCAGTAATTACAAGCCATCTCAAGGATTTTACTAGTTTCCATAGCCCTGCTTCATTCTAAGAGCTAAAGTCCAACTCTGCAGTCCTAAGCAGCATTGAAGTCAATGGGCTTAAAAGGATGTGGCTTTAAGATTGCGCTGATAGTAGTAGTGTAGATGGCAGTTCCAACAGGCTGTGGATTGAAGTGGATTGCCAGATATAACTTACTCGGTAATGTCCTTTAATGACATGTATAGGTTTTGAGATTTATTTTGTTTATATATTTTAAAAGATTTACTGTTTTGGCTGATGTTTGATTTTATTGGGTTTAATTTTGCCCCCTAAATTTGTCAGATTTTAGTGACAGTAGTACTGCTAGAGTATGGGTGTCATTTTAATTTACGGATTAAACTTTTGCTGGATTTGCAGTACAATCTTGAGTTACATCTCTTTTGGTCAATTGACTTCATTGGACTTCAAGAAGAAGAAGAAGAAGAGATTGGATTTATACCCCGCCCTCCACTCACTTGGAGTCTCAGAGCGGCTTACAAACTCCTTTCCCTTCCCCTCCCCACAACAGGCACCCTGTGAGGTGGGTAGGGCTGAGAGAGCTATTTCCCAGGCTGTCCTTGAGAGAACAGCTGAGACAGAGCTGTGGCTTGCCCAAGGTCATCCAGCCAGGTGCAAGTGGAGGAGAGGGGAATCAAACTTGGTTCTCCCAGATTAGAGTCCGCACACTTAACCACTACACCAAACTGGGTATACTTCTGCTAAGGATGACACTGCAAATTGTTTATACTGACTATATATATATTGTAGATTTCTTTGAAGACCTCCAAAACACTTTGGGTATTGTTCATTAAATGTCTAGCTGCATGTTATTGGCTGTATGTTGTTTCTTTACCATCATGTAAGCCAGGAAATCATTCCTGTTTTGGTCTCTATCATGCACAGAAAGGGTTACTGCAGAAGGTAGGGTAGAAAAGAACAATATTCCAGAGTTGCAGTAAGCCATGGAGAGTGGTGCAGAGGAGTCCTGTGTCTCATAGCCTATGAAGATTCTTGGAAGCTCTGTACACAGGATGTTAACATGGGCACCAATGTTCAAGTGTTTCTATACTGAGCTAAAACTATAACACAGTCCGGGGAAGTGAACTTGAAAAATCCTTTTTCTGATGTAAAATTGAGCTTCCCTAATCAGGACTTGTTTTGAGCCTATATTTGTACAGTGAAAAGTTGCTGTTTTTCACCTTCATATGGGAAGTTTAGCACCTGCAGAAGCTAAAGAAGAGATGTGCTGATGTTATATAGTGTTGACTTGCCAGAAAGACCTTCACTTTGGCACACACTGACTGGATACCATGAGGAAAGAGCATACGTTCCTTCTGATAGGAAAAAAGTGCTCTCACTTTTAACAAGGTTGGAATGCCGGGGGGGGGGGGTAATATGAGAAAGTATTGCAAGCTTGAATAATGAATTTAAAATTTGCTACATGGTTGTTCAGCTGGTGGAAGGCACCTTCTGTTTCATAGGGGCTTCATCATACTCATCAATTCTTTATTTGTTGCTAACTCAGCCAGCCTTCCAGAGAACATCCCAATGCCTCAAACTTCTCACTGGCTAGTTTTCTCAGCCAAAGACCTTGCAGAGAATTAAGGTAAGTTCTTGTCTGGGACTGTTGAAACTGCTTTCAATCAAAGCCATCAAAAACCTTCAAATCACTGTGCAAATCCCATTTTACTGGGACCAAGGTATAGCTGTCACACACAGATAAAACGTTGGATGTGATTTGTACATGCTTACGCTGTCAAAATAACAGTTGACAATGAAGAGTTCGAATGCGTGGGAGAATTCACTTTCTTAGGACCGCAGATCAACCAAAATGGCAAATGCAGTCTAGAAATACAATGTCAAATCATGTTTATTTATTGGATTTATATCCCGCCCTCCCTGCGAACGAGCTCAGGGCGGCTTCCATGGGCCTAGGGCCTAAATATTACATTTAATCACATAAGATCAATTAAAAACATTCCTAGATAAATACATAATTAATACATATTAAAAGCTTCAAATAGTATAACCTCTGGCAACTTAATGGCAGGTCCGAGCCCCGAGCCATCTTGCTTGGGCTGTGCTAAGTCAGGTTCCATCACAGCTAGTTAATATGATGGGTGGAATCATCGGCCTGACCGGTGTCTCCGGTGGCGGCTCCTATTTGAAGGCCTGGCGGAAGAGCTCCATCTTACAGGCCCTGCAGAACTGCATAAGGTCCTGCAGGGCCCTGATCTCCTCCAGGAGCTCGTTCCACCAGATGGGAGATGCCACCGAAAAGCCCTGGTTCTCATTCTGGTAAGCTTGGCGTCCTTTGGACCCGGGACACTGAGTCGATGGTCTGATCCTGACCGCAGTGCTTGCTGGGGTATATATGGAGAGAGGCGGTCCCTAAGGTATGTTGGACCCTGGCAAACGTTGGGTTGCACAGCAATGATGAGCATGAATCAAATATAGACGAGCAAGGACATCAGCCCAGCAACCAAATGCAGATTAGTCTGTGCTATTGTGTTCTCCATAGCAACCTATGGCTGCAAAAGTTGGACCATGAAGAAGCAGAACAGGAGGAAAATTGACTCATTTGAGCTGTGGTGCTGGAGAAGGCTCCTGTGAATTCCCACTTCTGACCTTCGACAGGGCGCCGTTGGTGCCAGCACCAGAAGTTAGGAGTTTGGGAGTGCTCCTGGATAACAATGGAGGCCCAGGTAGCAGCCACTGCCAAGTTGGCCTTCTATCATCTTTGGCTGATTAGGCAGCTGGTTCCCTTCCTTGAACACAACAAAAGGTGACAAACAAGCATGTACTGGAGTGCATAAAACCAAACATGTCATTAGAAGGAAAAATCATAAAACTGCCACTGACTAATTTCAGCCATGTCATGTGGAAGAACTCACTAGAAAAAGCAATTATGCTTAGATTGGTTAGCAGCAAAAGGAAACTGGGCTGCCAAAGAACATGGTGGCTGGACACCATAAAAGTTGACACCAGCCTGAGCATGGAACAACTCAAAGAAACAGTACAAGATCATGGAGAGAGCTGGCCGATAGAATCACCATGACTCAGACATGACTGAATGACTAGCAACAACACACTAATGAGAAAATTCAGGTCAACACCACGTCAGCTCGCACAGTGATTCAAAGCCATGCTACAATGATATATTTTCTTCTCCATAATGTCACTCTAGTTCTCTCCACCCCCCACCCAACCAGTAGGGGATGGCAAACCACAGCTAATCCACTTTTGTTTTACAACTCTTCAATCGTTGAGACCAGAGCCACAAATCCAGAAGAACTGATAGTATTGAAATCTATTGACTTTAGCAGAGGGAAGCATGCCTACATATTTATGTACGTAAGTGCCATCAAGTCGACCCTAGCATGGGGCTTTCAAGGCAAGTGAGAAACACAGGTGGTTTGCCATTGCCTTCTTCTACAGAGCCTTCCTTGGTGGTCACTTGTCCAAGTATCCAACTATTTGTTGTTGGGCGGCCGGTCTGACTCCAAACCGGAAGATCTTGACTGGGCATTACAAGACGTGGCTGGTTGGCTTAGCCTGAGTTGACTGAAACTGATCCCAATGAAGATGGTGTTCCTGTGCTTAAGTCAGGGTGGACCAGGGGTGGGGATCCCACTTCTGACCTTCGAGAGGGCGCCGTTGGTGCCAGCACCAGAGGTTAGGAGTTTGGGAGTGCTCCTGGATAACAATGGAGGCCCAGGTAGCAGCCACTGCCAAGTTGGCCTTCTATCATCTTTGGCTGATTAGGCAGCTGGTTCCCTTCCTTGAACACAACAACTTGGCAACAGTGATCCATACAATGGTCACCTCAAGATTGGACTACTGTAATGCTCTCTACATGGGGCTGACCTTATCGCAGATTTGAAAGCTTCCGCTAGTGCAAAATGCTGCAGCCAGGCTGTTGATGGGTCTCCCATTATGGGAGCACATCCAATCTGGGCTGAGAGCATTGCACTGGCTACCAATAGCATACTGAATTCACTTTAAGGTGCTGGTTCTTACCTTTAAAGTCCTTTATGATCAGGGACCTACATGCCTGAGGGACCACCTTTCCTCACATGTCCCCCAGCGAGCACTGCATTCAGGGTCCCAACATCAACTCACCCTGTCCGGACCAAAGATGCCAGGCTAGCCTGGACCAGGGCTAAGGCTTTCTCGGTTGCGGCTCCTCTCTGATGGAACAAGCTCCTGGAGGAGATCAGGGCCCTGCGGGACCTTATGCAGTTCTGCAGGGCCTGCAAGACAGAGCTGTTCTGCCAGGCATTCAACTAGGAGCCACCCCGGATGGAGGGCCCTGCTCCTTGATACCTGGAGGCAGCCTGAACTACCTGCCCTCTGACATCTGGAGGTAAACTACCTACACAATACAAAACTGAGATCGACCAGCGGGATGGCATGGAAGGGAGCACCATTTTAATTTTAATTTAAATATTAAATCTAGTGTTAGCACCTTTTAAATGTTTAATGTTATATTTTATGAATATTTATTATATTGTGGTTTTATCTTGTTGTAAGCTGCCCTGAGCCGGCTATGGCCGGGAGGTCGGGGTATAAATGTGATAGATCAATCAATCAATCAATCAATCAATAATTACCAACTTTGCTTCTGAGATTTGATGAGATTAGATTATACCATGCTTCCTTCCCTACGTGAAGTACACCTATCTCCATGCCATTACTGGAGTCTTGATTTTTAGTTATTTTTCTTGACATGTTGGACTTTTTGTTGTTTTTTTGTTCCTTTTGCTGATGAATGTCTTTTCTTAGGACTGATTCACTGTCCAGTCTTAACAGCGCTACATAGAGCCACCACTGTCGAGGTTGGTCTGCCTGCAAAGCTAGGAGTCAGAGTTGGGTGAAAGTGAGCTGCAGGACCTTGGATAGCTCCAAGGCTGACTAATTGTCCGGTGGCTGCTATGACCAGTCTAAGCTCTTAATTACTGGAGCAGGCTCAGGAAAATGTAGCTAGGCTCTTGTATACCTGCAATCTCTTTCCAATGGGTTGGACTCAGTAACAGTGACCTTGGAGACCACTGGAAGGACAGGTCTTCTGAATCCTCTGGTGGTATATGTTTTGGAGATCAGGTCTAAATGTGTTCTTACTTAGATGGAGTGTCTGGTTTGGCCAAGCTATGAAGGACCTCAATAGCTTCCTCCTCCCCATTAATACTGGGGCCCTATCAAAGGTTGATTTGGATGACTCCTCACCCAAAAGTCTACTTTACATTTGCTGTGCAGACACATGGCATTCACATAGGCATGTATAGTACTTTGTTATTCAGTCATCATCACCATCATCATCAGGGCATCAACCATAAGGCCTGGGACTTTCAAAATCCTTGGTGACTCAGTGACCAGGACTGCACTTCAAGTAGACTGCATACCCATTACTGAACATTTGCCAGAGCAACTCGTGTCAGCAGGAAGTATCTGACTCCTTTGACATCCAGGAAGAGCCCAAAGTGGTGGAGAAAAAAAACACCTGCCTTCCTCCTCAGACTCAGCTTCCAAACTACCCATCCCAGAGCCAGCTCCAACATCTGAGGGTTCCCCCTCCCACACACAGCTGATGTCTCAAGCTCCCCATGGCCAAGAAGCATTCAAATCCTGTCAGAACACTTGAAACTGTAACCAAGTGGCTGCTGGCCTGCCTCCTTGTTGGCATACTTAGGGCCTCAGTCCAGCTTCAGTCTTGTCTAAAACAACACCTGTGCTTCTTGCTCTGTTGAATCCACCCTCAAGCGATATCATCCCCTTGGTCCTGTAGTCCCCTTGACTCTGCCTCGACTCTGCCTCTAGTGTATCTTGGCCCCAACTACACCTCAACTAGGCCTCAACTCAGCCTCTAGCAGGACACTAGTTCTCTTCTCACAAGGAAGCTGACCTTATAAAAATTCCCCTGGAACATCTTACTGCTTGGGACAAGTGGGAAGCATGTCACGGTATATTGCCAGAGCAAATGCTAAAACAAAGGGTCACATTGGCTGCAAATGAGCCACCATTTCCATAACCCCATCGTTGGCTTCTCCCTACAGTGATGCTAGAGGCACTTTAGATATTCCATGCCATGATGCCTGTGGTTCCGGCTGCTCCCATCTCTCCTTTATAAGCATTTTAAATGAGATAGTTTTGAAAGGCAAACTGTGACAAAGTTGTCTAAGGACAAAGAGGAGAATTTCTGTGGGTCCCCCCCCCCGCCACCAAAGTGGTCCACTTAGTACATATGTTGTGATGCCTACAATAATATTCTTTGCCCCCAGAAGAAACGCTGGACTGTGCAGCGGCTCAGGGTCCCCAGACTGTGTATTTATTCTCAAAATGACAGCAGTTTTCTGGATCACTGGGCTCAGCTGCTGATCACCGGTTAGTTCTGGGTTGCTGGGTTGCCCTTCCCAGCTGCTGCTGAGTGACTTCCTTCCACTGGCACTGACTGCTAAGCTGGTATCTGTGCAGCTGAAACCAGCTTCAGACTTGGGCAAGCTTAACAGCTGGTGGAAAAGAGCATAAATGGAACTTGTAAGCAGTTATAAAAATTTCCTGCAGGGCAGACTCCCTAATAAGTCCTGAAGAAAGTGCTCTCAAGTCCTGGAGAGAAGTGTCTAAATACAGACCTTAATTGCCATCCCATCATTTACCAATTATCACCCAGTCTTTAAGAACATCCTGAACTCATTAGCTCTTGTCAAGCCCATCTTGCCGAGTGCTCCTTGCGTAACTTGCTATTGGCCAAAGCCTCATTAGAGTTGCCATTGGCTACACGGTAAAGGTTAACCAGAAAATCAGTGAAAAGTCCATTAGCTGGCGAATCGGGCCGATTCACGGGGATGGTGTTGACTCTGATGCAAAAGCCACATGAATTTTGTACGCATTGGAGAAAAAGCATTCAGTACAGAATGATGCTGCAAATTAGTGCTCACAAACATGCAATTTGGACATTAGTTCCTTCTGCTGTTGGGAGGCTAGAGTGGCCCCTGGTGGTAATCATGATGGGAAACTATTGGTGGACATGAACGTGTCAAACAGTCCTTTGACTGCTCTGCAGCCTTGTTTTCCCCTCCCTTTTGTAACACGTGCCTTATTGCAGAGACTTCAACAGGGTTCTCGTGGGCACGGTGATGCCTGGCCAACATCTTTCCTGGCATCTGCCAAGCATTTTTAGGAAGCATAGCTTTTACTAGCAGGGCTTTTCATTCACCATTGGAGATTTGGTCAGCTGTGCGTGGCTTTAAGAATTTGCTTTATCAGCAGCTGCCACCACAGCACAAGGATCTCCTCTCCGTGCATGAAAGTAAGTTAAGTGTATGCAAGAAAACATTTTTTAAAAAAATATGTTCATTTTAAAGTTACAAGGAGCTTCATGCATGATCTCACTCCTGGCATTTTGTGGGGGGTTCTACCTCCTGTGGCAGCCATTTTGGCAGTGTGCCGTCATAAACTTACCCTGGGTTTGCATATTTGCATGTGTGTAAGCATGGTCTTCTTCAGTGCCACCATGCCAAACGAATTCCAGCTTCCCACATTTACCAATAGCTTGGGAACACTATTAAAGGCTGCCTCTGAGCATATATATATAAAGGGTCCCCTCCCTCAAGCCACCATGGCTCCCTATATTTCCAGTCTAATAGCTCCGCTTCATCGGCGGGTTTTCATGTTAGCAAGATTCAATCTTTTTCCCTCAGCTGTTGTGTCAGGCAGATATAGGGATAGAACCTATAGTTGTCTTTCTAGTGAACCTGACTCAGTGGCCCATATACTTCTACGCTGCCCCCATTACTCCACCATGCACAGCTATTTGATTGGCCCCCACCTTCCCCCCTCAAGGAACTTGTCTGACAGTGACCTAAAAATTTACTGTCCGGCAAGTTCTCGGCAATTACTCTGTCTGTAGCCGAATTTTTAGCTTATGTTTGGAAGTTAAGGGTAAGGAAGTATAAGGCTTAATCCTCGCTGATTAGTTCCATCCAGTCATGTCGGCTACTGTTTGGTTTACTGCTAGCTGTTTACTACTGTTTCTTTATTGATGTCCCTGCAGTGTATGCCAATAAAGGTTGTGTATTGTGTATAAAGGGCAAAGTTCCCCAAATACTTCAACCTGTCCCTTATATGCGCATGAGTACATGACTGAGGGGCCAGGTGCAATGCTCCCTCTAAGCTGTGGAGTCTTGTGAGCAAAAATTCAGCTTTGTGAGCTACTGGCATTAAAGTTGTGAGTGAGCGATTTGGCTACTACATAAATTAGTTTGCTCTGGAGCCATGCTTCCTGAACTAAGACAAAAATGTGTGAGCTGGGGGCTAAAAAACTGTGAGCTAGCTCACACTAACTCAGCTTTAGAGGGAACACTGGCCAGGTGTGTGGGGAGGAATTTGAAACACAGTTTGCTCTCTTCAACAGGAAAGATTTCATTAACGACAGGTTACTAAGCTAGAGCACAACACAAAGGGGGATGACTATCATGCCTCCTAGCTACAGCAGATCTAAGGAAAGAAACAGGAAATCGTATCTCTAAGCTAACCTTAACAATCCAGAAGGGACCACTGCATCTTCTCTGTGGATGCTTGTGGAGTAAACGCTGAATCTAACTCCCCACCTGCTCCATGCAGGGACAGCCAGTTCCAAGTATCTGAACAACATTAACTGGATGTTTCAGTCTTTTAACCCTTCCCACCCTAGTTGGCCGGAAATTCCTGGTCCAATCCAGAATAAGGGAGCTGGCTACCCTCTGGACAGTGAACTCCATCTCCCAATCATTCAAGAGCACTAGTCCCACACATCTCATTACTCAACTCATGGCGTAACAAGCTTTCCATCTTGCCCATTCTGGTGAGTAGAGCGAATGGTTCTCTCTTTGTGGAAACACATCTCAGCTCTTGTTGACACTTGTGCATTTTATGGCTTTCCTTCTTGGGAAAACAAGCTGCTCTAAGAGTCCTAAGAACTCCATGGTGAGCTTCAAAGTACCTTACATCTCTGTTATCATGACAGTTCCCCCATTCAGTGGCAGAATGTCAAAGGTGCCTGGGGACCCTGTCCTATCTCATGCACTTGAACACCAATGCTGTTGGAGTAAATTCTTCCACAACATGTACAAGAGCCTCTCATGAGACCAGTTTGTTCACTTCTCCTCTCCATCTGTGGTACCAGTTCAATCCAGTTCCAGAACTGATTTTAGAAGTTCTCCTCATTAAACCAAAACAGAGGGAGACAAAACAGAGAGAAATTGAGAAACAGTCGAAGAGCGGAAGGACAAACCTACTCAGCCCTACCAAACACAACATTTAAAATCCAGTTCAGCGTATCTGTTTGTGTGGCTTTGTTTGCTTGCTGCTGAGACTTTTTTTGTTTTTCATGGCTGTGTGCCATTTGGAATTTGCATATCTTTATGTGAATTAACATGTCCAAATGAACAATCACAGGGGTTTTCGCCTCTTATTTAAACATTGTGGCTAGAATGGTTCTGAATCTCTTGAGCAGCACTGAACCAGCTGAGCAAGGGCAGAGGTCCTGTCATTTAATGATGCAAGCTACATTTCAAGCTCACCCTTATATAGCTCAGCCCATCTTGGAAAGGGGAAGAACCCAACCATGATCTGGCCTCCTGATGCCAGGTTCATAGGTATTCACGAAATGTAAATAACAAGCCAAAGCTCTACAGATATCATAGAAACAACTGGCCGTTTACTCAGTGCAGTCCACAAGTTCCACTAAAGTCAGGACTAGTCCCTGCTGGTAGCCTAAAGAGGGTTGCTCTATTGCAAACACAAAGTCATGTCTGAATTCCGTTGCAATGGAAAAGACTAAAATGGACAGTGGGTTGGGTCACTCAATCACACCCAGTTCCCCTCCTTACTACAGCATCTTTTTTTTTTGTCAATGCAGGTCCCATGATCTTCAGCATAGCTTTTTGGACAGTTAGTGGGGACCCCAATAGAAAAGCTGGTTTGTTCAAACCTGGTATGTTGACTAGAAATAATTGTTGTACAATTATTGCATGGACAAAATACTAACTTGCAAATACAAAGTGACTCTCTGTATTAGCAGTGATAGCAACCCAGATGAGACCATTGATTAACAATGTCCAATCTTTCTGGACCCACTCTGCTATCAATTCTGTATCACCATGCCTAAATTGTTTGAATCCCAGTGCTGCATTTCTTCTCTCACACCCAGGACTGGAAGCTACTTGGGTACCAAGAATGAAGAAAAGTGATCAGGCCAGTCAGATTAGTTAGTTGAACATGTGCATGTACTTGTGCTTGTGTGTGTATATATATATACACAAATGCGTGCATGGGCATAATTCTGACTGAAGAATCGGTGGTGTTTTCACAAAGAACTGGTGATATTTACAATGAAAATCTCACAGTTTGCCAATTAAAGTTAACCAGTAATTTAAGACAAGGTTTTTAATAATCTGAACCTCTCAGGGGCATTTTTCAATATGGGTTGCATGACTGTTTACAAATGCTGAATGGTATTTTATATATATATATATATATATATATCCATTTGACTATTGGGAGTTTTATTGAAATAATTTTGTGCTCAGCCACAGTGATTGATTAACTCTTAATTCATTTGAAGTGCATGCTAAAACAATCATAGAGACCAATTATGTACACAGGAAGAAACAAACAAAATGGTTTTCTCAGGAAAGGACTAATCTTATTTGAATTCTATAGGCCCTAAGCAGAATGTGGAAGACAGGGTCATGATCTTTTGTATCATGACTAAAAACTAGAAGCCTGGAAGCTAAATTGTATCTTGTGAGGTTTCTGATCTGTCCCCTGGCATAGAACCTGTTTCCTTCCAGCATTATTATACACTTTGCCCTCTCATTCATGAGACTCACCAGGTAACTTTTGACCAATTGGTATCTCCCTGTTCAACCCACCACATTGGAAAGACTCAAAATGAAGTCAAATAACCTCTATGTAGATTGACCTAAGGTGCTTGGAGGTTTCTCTTTCTTCTTACCTAAGTTTTGGGTACCAGTACCAATAATGAAGGTTAAAGCAGAAAGTGCCAAAGTAGAATTACAGCTGAACATCAAGAAGCCAAAAATAATGAGTACTGAGGAATTACATAACTTTAAGGCTAACTGTGAAGAAATGTATTTTTTTTTTCTTTAGAGTTTGGAAATGAGCAAAACCTTCACTCTGGGTTTTTTCTCTCTGGGCAGAGAGCAGGCCAAAAGTGGGGAGGTCAGTTCATTTGCTTTCCAGACATACCTCAGCTCACCTAGATAAAATGCTAATAGATCTAGCAGGAAAGATAGTGGATGGGTCAAGCTCTCCCCTTCCCCTGAGCAGGGAACAAAAATTTGGAGAAATTAGATACTAGAGAAGCTTTAGGAAGGAAAATTCTAGAGACACTGGGAAAAGCTTCGCTGACCTGGCCTGACCTGGTCAGTGGATGGGGAAAAGAGGTGATAAAACTCAGGGAAGCAAGGAGGAAGTTCTCTTTTGTGCTGGGTCCATCAGAGCAACTTTTAGCTGAGGTCTGGAGGAGCCAGCCATTGACCATGTGCTGGCTCAGAAAGCTACAGAAAACTTCAAGGTAACACTGTCTCAGTAGTTAGCTTTAGGAGCCTGTCCTATATTTTAACATCTGATAGGGTATGTATAGAGAGAGGGAGAGATGATTTGCACTTTACCCATTTCTTTTAAATAATTTGCTCAGCCTGGTGCTGCACTAAAAATATGTTTGTGAACATTTTAAAAATTAATACTTGATAACTTTTGATGCTGGTTGTGGTTCTCTGTACCACATAGGCCTCCACTATCTTGGATATGCTATTTTAAAAGGGGTGCAGGGGAAAGGCAGGCAGTTGGCAAGTGGCTAAACCCCCAGGGGTGCCCAAGGCAGTAAATGGTCCCCGTGGTGACCAGGCACTGGGCAGTGGGAGACACAGAAGCAAGGCCTCAGAACTTGGAAGGGAAACTGGGAGCTCTCACCCTCCCAGTGGGCAATTCCTACAAAGGTCAGGTGGCAGAGGTGATTTACTGGAGAGAGAGAAAAGCCTCTCCAGGTGCTGGGAAAACCTGGAGAGGGCAGAGTGGAATAGGGCCTGCAGGCCAGAGCAGGCTCTTTCTGCCACACTGACAATGAAGAAATTGAAATTGTCCAAGATTTTATGTTCCTTGGCTCCACCATCAACCAAAAGGGAGACTGCAACCAAGAAGTCAGAAGGAGACTGAGTTTGGAAAAGGCAGCCATGAAAGAGCTAGAAAAGATTGTGTAAGGATTTGTTGCTAGTGACCAAGATCATTAATTCATGCCATAGTATTCCCCATTACTACGTATGGGTGTGAAAACTGGACAATGAAGAAAGCTGACAGGAAGAATGTTCATTCCTTGGAAATGAGGCATTGGACTGCCAAAAAGACAAACAAATGGGTTCTAGATCAAATCAAGTCTGAACTCTCTCAAGAAGCTAAAATGACTAAACTGAGGCTACCATACTTTGGTCACAGTACGAGAATACAAAATTCACTGGAAAAAGACAATGATGCTATTAAAAGTTGAAGGCAGCAGGAAAAGAGAAAGACCTAACAGGATATGGATTGTTGCCATCAAGGAAGCCACTGCCCTCAGTTTATAAGACTTGAACAAGAAGAAGAAGAAGAAGAGATTGGATTTATATCCCGCCCTTCACTCACTTAGAGTCTCAGAGCGGCTTACAAACTCCTTTCCCTTCCCCTCCCCACAACAGACACCCTGTAAGGTAGGTGGGGCTGAGAGAACTCTTTCCCAAGCTGTCCTTGAGGGAACAGCTGGTACAGAGCTATGGCTTGCCCAAGGTCATCCAGCCAGGTGCAAGTGGAGGAGTGGGGAATCAAACCCGGTTCTCCCAGATTAGAGTCCATGCACTTAACCACTACACCAAACAAGGCTATTAATGATAGGATGTTTAGGAGGATGTTAATGTACAGGGTCACCATAAGTCAGAAGCTACTTGACGGCACTTAACAAACACATACACACAAACCAGTACTGATAACCTAGACAAGTCTAAGATTACCTTCTCTGTACCCTCCCTGCCCCATGGTGGCTCTCAAAAGTCCTGAATGCACTGCTCAGTGCCAGAGACCAGAGTTCCCAGATCTAGCACAATACATCTAATTTGGCCATAGTGGGAATATTACTGGGAAATCCCATTTGGTCGTACCTCCTGCATTCAGATATCTGCATTTGCTTCATTTTGCCTTAGGAAAGTAGAGCTGCTTTTGCTATATTGTGTAAGCCTTACATATTTTCCCTTCCTGGATGGTAAATGGGTGTTTAATGAATCCCGTGCTGCACAAAAAATGGGCCGTGGGGTCGGGTCCTTTCTCTCAATTCCCACCAGAGGCATTTATAAACATAACTAACTAGAACAGCATCAGCCAGGAACCTTGTCCACCAGAGTGGAATGTGTTAGGCTTCAATTAGTCCCTGTTGGACTCGCTGAAATCCCACGGAAAGAGAGGCTCATGTTATCTTAATCCACTGTTTGGTGTTGGCTGTACTGCATCAGTGATGCAACAGTAATCTTTAGGAACACTGCTAATGAGCTCCAGTGGGGAAAGGGATGCCGGGGTCTTACATACACATTCAGAAACACTTGTGCTTTAGAGTATGGAGTAGTCACAGTGCGTAAACCTGATCTTTTATCAATGCTAATAAGATTTTAATAGGAGACTTCACAGGTGTCAAGATTGCATCCCTAGCCTTCTAAATGACCTAAACATAGTGCGATACCTCTCTTCTGTAATTGCAGTTAATTTAGTAGGCTAAAAGGGTACCTTTCATCTGTTCAGCTTCTCAGTTGCATGCAGCATCAACACCCATGCTGGTAGCTGCCAGGGATATCTTTTGGGGCATCGATGTGAATGTGCAGTATGCAAATGTATGGGCACACGTCAAAGGGGTGGTGGTGATGAACACATGGGAACGGTAGGGTTTAACTGTGCAGTCCTATCCAGAGTTACTGCCTTCTAAGCCCACTGTGTTCCATGCGTTTAACTGTACATAGGATTGCACTTACAGTGCAATTTACAATCAACTTTCAGCAATGCTGTGAGGTTTGGAGTCACATCTAAGCCTGGAAGGCGATTGCCACTGTGAAGCCAAAGATCAGGCATGTGGATATTGACTTAGTATTTTTTCTAAGAGCAAAAAAGTACAGGCTCAGAAAGCAGGGTAGACTCCAAGGCTCTGTAGTGGCCGATGGAATCCTACTGGCCTTTGTGTCAATGGATAACTACTGAGCCTGCAAGCTGTTGTACCCTCTGCTGGCCAGCTACATTGGTGGTGCTCCAGCACAGGGGATCACTGGCCAGTGGCTCTCTCTAATTCCAAGCAGCTATGGTGATAGAGAGAATAAGATGCAAGATGCAAAAGGTCAGTTGCAACCTACTTACCTGGGGGACCACCCTTCCCCACATGTTCCCCAGAGAGCACTATGGTCATGGTCTCAAAATCGTTTGACCCTCCCTGGCACCGAGGATGCCAGGCTGGCATCAGACAGGGCCAGGGCCTTTTCAGTGCCATCTCCAATCTGGTGGAATGAGCTCCCAGAAGAGATAAGGGCCCTGTAGGACCTTTTACAGTTCCACAGGGCCTGTAAAACGGAGGTCTTCCAACAGGCCTTTAGGTAAGGAGCCGCACCTAACAACCTAAGACTCTGTGCCCAACACCACTATTAAGCCTGAGCTTGCCGACAGAAAAATCCTCCACTGATGGTAATTTATTATGTTTACTGCTACTATTGCTCTGCCACCGCCATATAAATTGCTTTTTGCAATTATGTTGTTTTTTATATTGATATTTATATTGTTGTTTTTATCTGTTGTAATTTTATGTAAGCTGCCTTGAGCCTGCCCTGGCAGGGAGGGTGGGGTACAAATCAATCAATCAATCAGTCAATCAGTCAGTCAGTCAGTCAGTCAGTCAATCAATGACAAAGTCCCTGTTTTGAGATCCTGGCCTCCTAGCAGGGTTGTCAACAACCTGGAGGGAAAAAAAATGCCCTGTGCCTTGAACAAAGGCTTAATGAATGGAAAATGGCATTTGAAACATTTCATGGCATGGAGGTAAATAATACCCCTGGTAAATAACATCCCATTAAACCCCCTAAGGAGGCAGGACATCCCCCCCTTCCTGGTTGTTGGGAACCCTGCCTCCTTATAGCCCAGGGTTTGGATGGTGTTGACATTTTTGCATGTGCTTAAAAATCAAGAAAGTGTGAATGATGTTAAATTTATTATATCAGAGGGGCTGGGGGTCAGTGACAGAGCATCTGCTTTTCATGCAGAAGGCCCCAGGTTTAGTCCTAGTATCTCCAGTTCAAAGGATCAGGTGGTAAGTCATGTGAAAGACCTCCACCTGAGACCCCAGAAAGCTGTTGCCAAGCAGAGTAGAAAAGACTGATCTTGGTAGACCAGTGGTCTGACTCAGTAGAAGGCAGCTTCTGATGTTCAGAAGCACCTAACACCACAGCCTTAGGAACAGTGTTCTTATGATCTGCTTTCATAGCTGTTGTTTGAGGGTCCATGTTCTTGCACTTCTTTCAGCTTGTGAAAGCAGAAGAAAGGACATCCTTTGAAGTCAGGGAGGATACCACAAAGCATCCTTAGCTCTTATATTTCCCCTTTGTGGCCCTACGCTGTTGCCTCAAAAAGCAAGTGTCAGCTGGCCAACAGGTTAACTGCAGTGTAAGAGGTTGCCCTCTGCCCCCACCTGAGCCACTCCAGGTGCTTCCCTTGGATCTGGAAATCAAAGGTCACTGTACTTGTTTTATCCAGTGCAGAGAGCTTTCTGATGAAGTCTCACCACAGCTGGCTTCACTTTATCACCTGCAGGCAGGATCACAGAAGGGTAAGGTAGTCGGTCAATCTCCACATCATAAATACTGCTCAGAATTACAGCAGCACGAGCATGGAAAACTGCAGCATCCTGAACACAAGGGGATACAAACAATGCCATGTTTGTTTTGCGGCCTTCCCTACAAACGGTGCCATCAGGGTGGCAGGAAGGTGTTTTGTTGTCTTGGCAATGACGAAGCAATGCCTTCTCTGAGTAGCAGACCTTGCCACTGTAGGGCACACAACTTATTTTACCTGTCCAGATTTGGGACTTGGTTTTCAATTGAGTACCAGCATGGAGTCCAGGCATTCTGATTGGACATGCAGTGGGGCTGTTACCCAAAGAGGCAGTCTCCTAGTTAGTTGGGGAAATTGGCTTTAAAGAGACAGAGTGAGACAAGGTAACTGGGATTTTCCACCTATGTATACCAGGATTTTTCGTTTAAGAGAACACTAAAAAAAAACAGGCAGATGTTCAGCCGGAAAGGTTTTTATTTTTATTTTTTAAATGGACAGAAATGCATATACAGACACACTGAAAACACATAAGAACTAACTAAGATGGAATCAGGGAGGAAAGAGGGAAAGCTTTTTTAGGGAAGGGTGGTAATTACCCATCTTGAAGATGTCTGTGGAAGCAGCTATGAATGGTAGAAAACCTAACTAGGCCATGGTAAAGCTGCAAAACACGTGCTTCGAAAAAATTAAACTCCAGAGTCATTGGCACACAAAATGCCTGCTTAATTGGGGTGCCCCAGGACTTTGCTGCCCGACAGATACTTTCTCCTCTTTTTCCTCTCCGCAGCTGCAGAGGTTGACCGGGGCGACGACAGCTGCTGTGGGCTCTCTGAATATCAAAACCTTGTCTCTACTGTAGTCAATTTCTCTTGTGGTTTTGATCCGAATTGGAGATTCAGAGGGCTTCAGGCCATAGCACAGGATGGAGATGTCCCCACGGGAATTAAGAGGCCTCTTTCTCTTTAAAAGATTTTTAAGAAAATTGCCTCTCTCTTCTTCTTCTTCTACTTTTTTTTTTTTTGCAGTTAGTGTGTGTATGTGGTGTTTCCACTGAGAATTGGTGGAGGGGTACAAACAGCTGAGATAAATCAGCATGTAGGGAGTAGTAATTAGTATTTTGGACATTCAAAAGCAGCGTAATAGAAGCCCCATTGCAGACATTCGTTTTACCAGTTATTTTTATGGTTTTAGGTCAAACAAGTTTTGCATCTTCTTGTAGTGCTTCGAGAATTTTTTGTCCTTCCATTGTAACAGCTACCAAAATGAATATTGCCCAGATCAGCAGCTCCAGTTTACCACTTTCAGATCTCTGGAAAACACATGTCCACACAGAGCAATATTTTAAATATAAAGTTCTACCATTTCAGTGTAGTGTAGTGGTTTAGCATGGAATACTTGGATACAGGAGACGAGAGTTCTAACATCTACTTTGCCGTGATGCTCACTTGGTGAAATCTGACCAACCATTCTGTCTCAGTCAAACCTAACTCAAAGGGTTGCAGTGAGGATAAAATGGTGGTGGAAAGTGCTGTCAAGTCACAGCTGACTTATGGTGACCCTGTAGGGTTTTCAAGGCAAGAGATGTTAAGAGGTAGTTTGCCATTTGCCTGCCTCTGCATTATGGCCCTCGTATTCCTTTTAGGTCTCCCTGCTTAGCTTCTGAGAGCTGACAAGATTGGGCTATCCTGGGCTATCCAGGACAGGTAGAATAAAATAGGGAAGTGAAATCACCTCCACTACCTTGAGCTCTTTAGAGGAAATGTGGGTTATAAATATACTAAATCCTGCTGTGATTAATATGTATCAGAGCATGTGAAGTGGTCTCATTTTATGGCAAGCTCTTGGTCTATCAAGGTCAGTACTGTCTATTCTGGTAGCAGTTCTCCAGGGTCACAAGTTGTCAAACTCCGCCTCGTCCCCCGGGTCAGTTCCACTCGTAGCCATGGCCTCGCTGTAAGGGGGAGGAAGCTGTGGGGGTTAGAGGCTGAGGAAGCAGCAGAACTCAGCCTCAGAATTGGCCAGGGGCAGGGTTCCAAACGCACCCGAGTCGCCCTCTGGCCTCCGGACGCGCCACCAGCTCTGCAGGACTTTCTCTCTCTAGGCTCCACTGTGGCGTTCCCGGCACTTCCTCCCCGGCATCATCATTCTGCATCCTTTTATTTCCTCCTGTCTCATCCCACAGCTCCCCCTTTCCCCCGCCCCCTTTGCCCTGCCCCTCCTCACTTCCCTGGATGCTCTCCTCCGGCCCCGCCCAGATCGGGGCAGACACCGTTGACTCGGTGCTGGGGCTCAACGTTCTGCCGGCCGCCTCCATCTCCTGTCTCGGTGCAGGCTTCGCCCTCCTGGGACGCTGCAGTGAGGGAGTCATGAGCTTGCTCCCCTGCCCGTTGATGCCATGCTCCCTCTTCCTGCTCTTTGTGGGTTGCGGCACTGGACTGCCCGCCCTCCTGAGCAGTCGCGGGGCCCTGGGACTGTCCCGGGCTCGGGAGCCTCTTCGGGGTGGCGTGGAACCAACGGCCAACCCCTCTTCACCCGATGCGTTTGCCACTGGGTCTCCTGGCCTGTTGCCTGCCGCTGGCGAAGCGGTGACCGCCCCGGGGCCGGTAAGGACGGAGACCTGCTGGCGAGGGAGGGAGGGGTCCTGGACCCCCGGGACGGGACACAAGTAGAGATCTTGCACATCACCTGCTACCTGATTCTTTTTTAACAGAAAAAAACCCACTGGAGATTCCACAGCATGGGTTCCCAGCCTTTTTGAGCCTGCGGAAACCTTTGGAATTCTGACACAGTATGGTGGGTGCAGCCACAAAATGGCTGTTGCAGCTTACCTGTCCTCACATGGTAAAGATCCTTATGCTGTGGTGGTAACTGCTGCCAAAGCAACGTTTTAAAAAATCTGCACAGCCAATCAAATTTCCAACAACCAATCAGAACTCTTGCTGGGGAAAAGCCCTCCCTGGCCCCACCCACTTTCTCAAAAAACTTGGTAGGCACCAGGAAAATTGTTGGAGGGCACCATGGCTTCCATAGGCACCACCTTTAGGACCCCTGTTGTAGGGACTGAACTTGGGACTTTCTGCATGCAAAGCAGATACTGTACTGTTCGGGCCCTCCCTAGAATGCATCAAAATGTCAGAGAGAGAACTGATGTTCTTAGGTCAAATTTTTATAGCCTTTTTAAATATGATGCCATGTAAACAGCAAATTGTTACCTTGAGTCAGCAATTTTGTTTGGGGCCATATTGTTTCAGTGTGTTGTTGCTTTGGCAGTCCGAATTTTCATGGAGCAGAGATCAAATGGTTAACAGAAGGTAAGCTCAACAGCAGCATAAAACTGGGAATTCTTCAATGACATAGCCCTAGGTGCTCAAATAAAAGGAATGCAAGTGACCCACTTGCTACTCCTAGGCTGGGATTTCCCTCTTTGCACTTATCAGCAAGTGGGATGCCAGTTTAAAACTCCCACCAAAGGAAAGATTAACCAAAATCCTTTTTACTTTCAGAGACTGTAGTGTCTTGGCACTCAGTCTTTTAAATGGTACAGAAATTAGGAGTGGAAAGTAGGGGTGTGCAAAAACAAACAAACAAACAAAACACCTAGGTATTTTCCAGGTTTGAGTATATTGAATCTGAAAAATATCTGTATTTCCCAATATTCCTTAATCCCAATACCAGTATGGTATTCAGGTTAAGGAAATATTGGGGAAACCCATTTTTTTTCTGGCTCCATTATACCCTGTGGGGACCATTATAGTAAATGGCCCCCATAGAATATAATGGAGAATCAATCCTGGGGTATCTAAGGCTCGGGATGTGTGTGTGTTTTTTTAAGGTAAAGGCACCAGTTTTGCAGCATAGCTGCTGGTGCCTGTACCAAAAAAAAAGTCTCAAAAAGATTGAACCAGGAGGGCAAATTCTATGGGCCTCCAAAGAAGGTGCCCCATCCTCCACTGAAACAAATGGAAGGGGGGAAGGCATTTAAAGAGACTTTTAAATGCCTTATCCAAGGCTTGGAGAACTTCTAAGGGATTTAAAGGGCTCTCACTTCCTTTAAACACCTTCCGGGTGAACTTGCCATCCCAGGATCAGCCCGGGGGGGGGGGGGGGGGGGAGGAGCTCAGAGCTCCGCACTACCCCAGCTGATTGTGGGCTGTTTCCTCTTGCAGCTCAATTTAAACTGAGCTGCAAGAGGAGCCAGCCAGCCCCAGCCATGGGGATGCAGAGCTGTCAGCTCCATGCCACCTTGGCTGGGGCTGGCTCCTGGAATAGCTGATACACCCAAATAAAAAGCTAAAAAAGACACCTTTTTTTCAGTTCAGTATATGCCAAATGCACACCCCTAGTGGAAAGGTACCAACTGGATCTTGGGAAAAGCTCTTTTTTACAAAAGAGTTGTGCTACAGTGGAATCAGCTGCCTAGGGAGGTGGTGAGCTCCCCCTCACTGGCAGTCTTTAAGCAGTGGCTGGACAAACACTTGCCATGGATGCTCTAAGCTGATCCTGCATTGAGAAAGGGGTTGGACTAGATGGCCTATATGGACCCTTCTAACCTCTGTGATTCTGTGAGTAGCAGGGAAGAAGTAGGTGTCAGACTTGGGAAATACATCTTTTGAACCCTCCTCCCGGCACACACAGTGGGTTGACAGAGTATCATGATGGGATGGCCAGAGTGTGATCTCTGTATTCTGATTTCTTCTGCCCCCTGATCCAACAGGCTTACGTACTGTTGCCATCTCAGTGGAAAGGAGTTTGATGCCTCAGGACTGGAAAGGTCTCGGTTTGGTATGTAAGGTTGTTATCCTCCAGATGGGTCCTGGAGATCTCCCAAGTTTACAACTGATCTCCACATGACAGAGATCAGTTCCCCTGAAGAAAATGGCAGCTTTGGAGAGTAGACTTTATGGAATTATACCCTTCTGAGGTTCCTCTGCTCCCATCCACAAACCCTGCCCTTCATCCCCAAATCTCCAGGAATTTCCCAACCCAGAATTGGCAACCCTCTTGGTACAGGACTTCCTCATTGCGCTGGCCCTCTCCATTGGAGTGAGTTTATCACACATTTACCAAAGGTGGCCAAACACATGAGAATATTTATGCACAAATCTGTGCTGAGTGAATTATACCAGAAAAAACAATTTGCTCATTTCATGCCCTGCTAAATCCATCTCTGCTACATTTTATCACTAGGATTATCGGAATAAAGCTGCCACTGAGTCATGTGCACACATGAATGGAACTTTGTGCAGGCCCAGCTTCGTTTACTTAAGTGGTGTGGCTTGATGCATGTTCTCTTCTGTAGCACTCTGATCTCTATTAGAGATGAGACTGCATTTAGAATGCTCACCGGTTCAGTTCATTGATCCCCATTTTAATTTCCCTCTTCTCAGAAATGGACCCATAAGCATTTTGTTTCCATTCGGTTTCTTCATGCCAAACCTTTCCCATTAAAGAGAACATATTTCAGTGTGATTTTTGTCTTAACTGTGTATAAACAGAACAGAAATAGTACCTGGTGCCAATGCTCCCTCTAAGCTGTGGAGTTTTGTGAGCAAAAATTCCACTCGGTGAGCTACTGGCATTAAAGTTGTGAGGGAGCGATTTGGCTGCTGCATCAGTTAGTTTGCTCTGGAGCCATCCTTCCTGAGCGAAGACAAAAATGTGTGAGCCGGAGGCTAAAACACTGAGCTAGCTCACACTAACTCAGCTTAGAGGGGACACTGACTGGTACATGAAGGTTATAAAACTAGCATTAAAATGGTACACATGTACAACTGGGCCCTGACCTGGATGGCCCAGGTTAGCTCGATTTTATCAGATCTCATAAGCTAAGCAAAGTTGGCCCTGACTAGTATTTGGGTGGGAGACCACTAAGGAAGTCCAGGGTTGTTATGCAGAGGAAGGCAATGGCAAACCACCTCTGAACATCTCTTGCCTTGAAAACACTATGGCCTTTTTCCCACTCACATTGTGCCAGCGTTCTGCCTCCATTTGTCCCGGCGCTGGGTGTCAATTTCACACCCTTTGCTGCGGCGCGCGTGTTAATCTGGGGCTTTGCGCCATTTTCTCCGCGCCTTCGGTAAACCTTTTTTTTTAGGTTTACTGAAGGTGCGGAGAAAATGGTGCGAAGCCCCGGATTAACACACGTGCCGCAGCAAAGGGTGTGAAATTGACACCCAGCACCGGGACAAACGGAGGCAGAACGCCGGCACAATGTGAGTGGGAAAAAGGCCTATGGCTTTGCCGTAAGTCAGCTGTGGCTTGATGGCACGTTTCACCACCGCTGCCATGTACAAATAGCATATAGTTGGCGAAACAAAATCACTGATGACAAATTAGGCAATACAAATTAGATCCCAATGACATGGACAATGCACAAAGTCTGAAAGGATCCCAGCTGGCCATATCAACTGTTTCCTAGCATCATGTGCCTGTGAGAGTGCAAGTATACTGTATCTAAAAGGCAGTTTATTAGATCTCCCATGCTTTGAACATGGTCTTTTGGGGCTGTATCACCTGTTTGTTGGAACAAGAGCAGGTTAGGAAGGTAGGGGTGTGTACAGATAACAATATCATTCCACTTTTGGATCTGGGCTTCAGGAGGCCCAAAATTACCAGGATTGCTTGGTTTTGAAAGGGCATTAGCAGTTTGGGCATAAAATCTATGCTGTGGTTTCATGGTCTAGATTTTTGGGACCATTTCTGTGCATGCTCACTGCAGGCTCCATTCTTTCCAATTCACAGCCAATTCGAGGGTCTCCTGCACATGATAATACCACCAAAATCACACAGAACACAGTCCTTGCTCTCCTTTGCGGAACCCTGAATTCGCTGTTACAGGCAGCAAAGCAGCACCATTTTACAGGGGCCCCCAAAAGCTGTGCATATGCACCTCTCTACAGACTGTTATGGTGGGAATGGTGGTTTGCTATTTAACTAGTCCATGCGGTTCTCCTCCTGTTACATTGGCTGAGTCAATAAAAGTAAAAGGTTCTTACATTTGCGCTGAAAAGTCCATAATTGTGTCTGGCTGGCTGAGTGGCAAGTGTCTTCTGCAAGCCATTTTCTTAACAGACCATCTATCTTTTACCGGCAAATGGTGGGAGAGAACTTCCCCATTCTGTGGCTTGTCCGCAAAGGTTGTTGGCTGCATCTGTGCTCTGTGAACCTTCCTAGCTAGGATCCAGTTGGAAAGAATGATGCTGTTGCCATCATTGCCCCGGTGTGTGTGGGGAAATGCAATCCAAAGACCAACACAGTGAGAGCATGCGCATGCTCACCCAAGGTTGGGAAACACCCAAAGTCAAAACCACAACATGGTGGGGGGGCAAGGGGCGGATTCATTAAGCTGGTTAAGACCAGCTGATTCCTTGCACCATTTTGGGAACCCAAACTAATGATGGAAAACAGCTGTTTCTGTTCATAACTCTGGCTCAGGAGGTTCATTTTGCACACCCTTATAGGAAGGCACCTCCCTTGACATGATTCTTGAGACATTTTAAAAACCTGCCTGCCTATAAAGGCTTTTTGAGGGCCAATGAATGGACTCTTTTTCCATGGCTGGGTGACTATAAATGAGCTGTATACCGGACTCTGTCAGAGGTTATGATGCTATAATTGGTTTGGGCAGTACTGATTTACCCCTGCTTTTTGTAGGCCAGTATGAGCTACCATGGATGGTGGGAAAGGAAGGATTATAAATATTTTAATGAATAAATAAAAAATGTGTTGCTGCAGTTCACTGAATAGTTTAACAGGTTTGAGTTTCTGGTCAAAACTAATGGGTTGGATGCATCCGGAAATTTCTATACTGAATGCTAACAGACACTGCCAGCGCTTTCTCCTCCCTGCGGCACACTCCCTTTCATGTAGCTTCTCAGGGTCTCCCATCCCCCAGGAGTGGCATTTAATGGAAGTTAGTAGGCTGCTGTTCAAGGGGGGAAAGGTTGGGAAGTTCCATTCCATTAGTCTGGATCCAACCCAGTAATTTTGGCATAGTGGAAATTTCTCTTCAAGTTTTTAGATTGTGCAAATGTCCAGTGTGAAAAACCCTGCTTCTCATTACTCTGACCCACCCCCAGCTTCTGAGGACTAGTCACATGGGTGGTCCCAACTAGTCAGTGATTACATCGTGACAGGTATGATGTCACATTCCGAAGCAGCCAATCAGATGGAGCTACTTGCTGATTAAACCAGTTGAGTGGGGGGGACAATTGAAACAAATAGTCAAAACATTTTTGCAAGCAGTGTTTTAAAAAGAAAGGCTCAGAAAATATAGGTATTTTTTCTACGCTACAGGAACTTTTGCCGAAAAGAAAAAGGAAAGGAAATGTTGTGACTCACTTGAGCCTAATTTTAACTATGTACTGTTATTGGCCAGGGTCTTTCTTTTTAGCCTGAATCCAACAGCTGAATATTAGTTCAAAGTACTTATCGGAGTGTTCTGCTTTTGTACAGCGGAAACTTTAATTATCTCCAGCTTAACTGTCTATTCATGACAACATACTTTCCCCCCTGCATAACTGAACTTCTCCCGACCTTTTTATCACTTGCCTTGCACATTTCCCACTAGAAATGCTTTCCGTGTTCATTGACGATGATAGGTGAGAGGCAGTCAACGTGGTTCCCAGATGTATATTAAGGGAAGCGTTGCTAAAAGCTGCACCAAGGGGATAGATGAATATCAAGGAAAGGATTACAGCACTTGAAAATACTGATTAGGCTGCTCTTTGTAAGATATTTTTCTTTAAATCTCCCAGCTCTGCAAAGATTAAGAAGTGTCCACTCGGCACTCGTACCTTGTAATAAGTTGAAAAGTCAACATCTGCAAACAACAGTTGTCAGTATCTCCCTGCGTGCGTCCCTTGAATGGGGTACCTGTCTTTTGCGGAGATATTGGCTGAAGATAAAAGAAGGCAGTAGTGCTTTGGATCAATTTACTTGGCCCAAGCTGTCTTTCAAGCTGAACAGGAATAGCCTAAGGGAGCAGAGAGTGTTTCCATCTGTCCTTTTGGAGCAGATTTGCACGTGTGAATTCCCAAGCCAAATCCAGCCAATGTACATCATGGTCTACCAGGGGATGATAGCCTTCTCTGTTTTCGCAATTCATGGGCTCCACAGCAGCACCAGAAGGTCTATCAAGCCTGAAGGGAGGCAGGGCCAAGCACAAAATGGATGCCAGGAGGGGGTACAAATCACAAACCCTTGGGAGATTCCCAGACAAATGGCTTTCTCTGATAGGGGCAGCTGTTTCCAAATCGGTGTTTCTTGCAGATCCAAAGATGATGCCTTCTGGACTTCTGAGGTACCTTCTGCTCCAATAAGATGGAAGAAAACCAAAGTTGGCTCTTTGCTTTGGGGAAGAAGTGTTCTGGAAATAAGCCTGAATTTTCTATTGCCCCCAGAGTCGGAATAAAGAGATTCACACCGGTGTGTTGGTACAAATAAAGGGCAGCCTTATTAAATTTAAGTGAATGAGCTGTAATTCAGCAAGGGCTAACTAAAACGTAAGCTGAGGCAAAGGGAGATACCCCGGTCCCTTTCTTGGCCAGAAAATGGGTGAGCCACCGAGCCCCTGGTGCAAGCCAATGATAACATGGTCTTTGCCAGGCAGCGAGACATGCAAATAATCTCCTGAGAGGAAGCCAGCCACCTCAAGTCACAGAACTTGAGGGGAGGCCAAATCCAAGAGGCATTGCAGGCTATTTGCATTCCTCTCCGAGACTCCTGCCCATGGATGGTTCCTGCCAAAAATGCCCACCCCCCAATCAAAGGGGCAGGCCCACAGCTACAGTGAGGCATCTCAAGGCCACCCCCGACTTACCGCCCAGGCAGTGTTCCCTCTAAGCTGAGTTAGTATGAGTTAGCTCACAGTTCTTTAGCCTCCAGCTCACACATTTTTGTCTTAGCTCAGGAAGGACAGCTCCAGAGCAGACCAATTTATGCAGTAGCCAGATCGCTCACTCACAGCTTTAATGCCAGTAGCTCACCAAGTGGAATTTTTGCTCACAAAACTACACAGCTTAGAGAGAGCATTGGTACCAGGTATTATTTCTGCCTGCTGGTGCTCACCACCCTAACCAAATCAGCTAGATTCCTGCCACAACAATGGTGAAGCCTCTGCTTAGACCCTTGTCCACAAACACTGGCTAATGATATTCCTGAGCCCTTGACACAGTTCATCCAGAAAGATCCTGTTACTGAACTCGGACAAATGAACTCCACCATCACTGTACAGATTAAGAAATTCCATGGCTATTCCTACGTGTGAGATATAAAACCCCAACCCACCCTGAATAGCCTTCTTGAGCTCACAGTTAGCCTTCCATTGAGCCTGCTCAATGTCACATGGGAACCAAGCCCCTCTCTACACTCTCCATTGAAGGATGGCTGACCACACCAGATGCACTCCCAGCCAGCATGCCATAATATCACACATGTCCGCCTGTGCTTGCAAGATCAGGGCCCTGACCTTGATCATACCAAGATCATTACTACCCAGGTGGATGACCAAAATGTCTGGCGCAGGGATGCTCTTCCCTGAAAACAAAAAAGGAATCAGCCCAGACCTCTGGAGGCCATGCCTGCCTTGCCACTCCACTGTGGCATGATCACTGAGGACCAACTATGAATCCATCCCTGTGTGCTCTGCTTGGTGGACTGCCCAGAAGATCATACTGTGGCCAGCAATCAGAATCCGCAGCATCCAACATGGAACCAGGAACCTAGAAACCGAATAACAACAAACAGCCAACTGAACGAAGAACAAAATTGATTTACAAGAAAACCAGATGTATGACCGATAAGTGGAAGAATAGTACCTCTGAACTTTCTGAATGGCTGGGCCTCGGTAACCTATGGCCACAGCTATGAAGGCGGCCCCAATCCAAAAGAAGTGACTACCAAATCTGGCACCAAACAACCCAAGCTTGTCACCAAACAACCCTAGATGTCACCACCCAAAACACATATTTTATCAATGGAGACTTGTCAGCATGTACAAACAGGGCCAGCCCCTTCACCACAATGACCAGTGTACTGGTGTAGGGCCCATATAGGGCAAAGATCAGGGATGTCAAACATGTGGCCCGGGGGCCGGATCAGGCCCCCAGAGGGCTTCTATCAGGCCCACACTGGAACTGGCCATCTCCTGCTTCCAGTTCTGTTGCTGCTGCTGCATCATAGCTTGCTTTGCCAGACTCTCTCAATCGCTCAGCCATTTCATGTTTTCCCCTGAATCCTAGACTCAGAACTCTGAGCATGAGATTTCTGTGGTGAATGTCAATAAATCAAAATTAGTTTTGCAGCTTACAGATACACACCTGAATAGCATACTCAAGATTGCACCAGCACAGAAATTTTGATGCAATAATTCAGAGCAAGAGGTGTCAGTTATCAGAGACTGTTGAATAAACAAAATATTGCAAGAGTGCTAATGTTTTAAGAATGTTTTTATTTTAAGTTAAAAAAAACCCTTTGTTTTTGTGTCCTTTATAAAGTTTATATCTCCACTACATTTTATGACACACATGGCCTGGCCCAGCAAGGTCTCATTTTTGTCAGATCCGGCCCTCATAACAAATGAGTTTGACACCCCTGGCATAGATCTTCCTCCATACAGGAGCCAAGAGAGATTTCAGTCCCCCTGCTGATCTGGTCAGTCTTAGACCACTGAACTTGAATGACCACCTGTTTTCCCTCAGACTTCATGTCACCGGACTGGGGGGCTTTATTACATGAATCAGAGTACAGTTGTTGTACCAGCTCACTGATGTGCAGGGCACCAAAAATGCCGCTAGGGCAGCTGCATGAAACAATGCAGTTTCATAGTTGAAATTGTATACGTGACTCCAAGTGCCATAAAGGCCCTTCAGCACCACAGGAGAGATGGGCTGTTGGTTATCCCAACAAAGCCCCAACTCCTGGGACCAGCCCTCCTGCATTTGCAAAGATAAAAATCAGCAGTGAACTCAGCTAGTCCCCAGGCTTTGCTGTTAAAAGCTAAAGCAGCTAATTGTCCCTTAATGGACTCAATTGCTGAACCCTTTCCTTTCAACATGACACAGTACTGCTGCAGGTGGTCCACAGGGATGGGCCAAGAACTCCAGAGCCCTACCTGGACCCTTAAGGCCTCAAACTGATGAACCACATGACCATAAGCTTTCCGAGTACTTGGTGCTATTGCTAAGTTGATTGACTTTAACTCACCAAGCTGACACAGCTCCGTGGGCATTCTTGTTGGATGTTAAGTCAGCCTTAGGGGACAGCTGATGAAACCTCTCCATCTGTTTACAAGATAGAGTGTCAACCACCCCGTTACTAACCCCAGGGATACGTTTTGTGAGAAACAGAATATTTAACTTGAATAGAAGATCACACCAGGCCCATGACCCTGACTGAACTAGAAGTAAGAGAATTAATAATCTGAACTACTGCCATGTTGTCATATCAGAAGTGCCCTGTGCAGCTGGCCATCTGACCACCCCAAACCCATAGTGCTACCAGAATGAGGAAAAATCCAGAAAGGTGAGGTCCCGATGAATTTCACTGGAAGACCATTCCTCAGGCCATCCCTCAGCACACCAGCAACCCCTGAAATAAACTCCAAAGCCAATGGAACCAGACACATAAGAAATAACCTGTAGTTCCATTTCTAGCATCAGGTCCTCCCGCCAAAAGGAGACCCTATTGAAAGCTTACAAAAATGTTCCCCAGACCTAAAGATCTTCCCTCATGACCATGTTGATTCGCAGCCTGTGGTGGGGGCCATGCAACCCATCCATAGTGCTGCACAAATGGTGCAGGAATGCATGGCCAGGTGCAACTACCCTGCAAGCAAAGTCTAAATGCCCCACTAACTGCTGTAGCTCTACCAAAATGGCTTTCTTTTTAGACTAAAAAGTGTCTAATTGAGCCTGTAGCTCCTCTAACTTTGCTTGAGGTAACCTGGATGTTTGGTGAATGGTAACTCCATGTCCAAAAATGTTAAGACTGGAGATGGGCCCTCCATCCAAGCAGCCAGTTTGGTATAGTGGTTAAGTGCGCGGACTCTAATCTGGGAGAACCGGGTTTGATTCCCCACTCCTCCACTTGCACCTGCTGGATGACCTTGGGCAAGCCATAGCTCTGTACCAGCTGTTCTCTCAAGGACAGCTCTGGAAAGAGCTCTCTCAGCCCCACCAACCTCACAGGGTGTCTGTTGTGGGGAGGGGAAGGGGAAGGAGTTTGTAAACCGCTCTGAGACTCCAAGTGAGTGAAGGGCGGGATATAAATCCAATCTCCTCTTCTTCTTCTTCTTCTCCATCTTTACATGAGCCAAGGGGACCCCCAGCTCCTTGGCCAACTCAGTAAAGCACTGCAGCAGGTGAGTGCAATGGCTCGAGCCTGAGGGTCCCACAAAGACAAAATCATCAAGGTAGTGAATTGTGTCTACCAGGTCAGCGTTATGCTATGAGGCCGATTCCAACAGTGAGCTAAAAGGCTCAAAAGCAGCACAGGATAGTGAACAACCCATGAGGAGGGCTCAGTCCATATAGAACTGGCCCTTGAAAACAAACCCAAGAAGTTCAAAATCATCTGGGTGGACTGGCAGCAGATGGAATGCAGACTTGAGTTGAAGGCCTCCAAGTAGCTGCCGAACCCCAAGACCCTCATGGCCAAACCCACCCAAGTAGTGGGAGATCAGGCTTATCTCCTTCCTCCATGGCTGCAATGGACACTGCTACTGGTTTGGCCTCCACCACAGAACTTAGACCACTTGTCCCAGCCTGGCTCACCTCAACCTGATCCAGCATTGCCTCACTGCTCCCCCTTCAGAGAAGGGAGCTGGACGTACCCTCTAAGGCAGAAAGACATGCCAACATGGATTGATTAAATTGTGAGAATAGAGCCCATTTGGCTGACCTTGGTACCTACCCCCTACCCCAAGCTACTGTTATTCCCCAGGCATTCTCCAGGGCTGTGATCCTCTGCAGAACCAGATGCCTCTCCTGCACCTCATCATCTTCATAAAAGGAGGAGTGTACCACTGAAACCCTTTTTGAGGGGGGGGGCAGCTTGGAGGCTGGCTGCTTCCCTTTAGCTGGGCCTTTGCCTTCCCTGATGACATGACTAGATTAAATCTAAAATGGCCAACCACTGATGGCTGTCTGCACCAAAATGCCTACGATGCTCTTCAGGTATAAGCCTTCAAAACAGAAGTAAAATGGGGATGGGGGTAATTGAAGATGCACTACCAGCCACCGGGCCCCTGTCCGAGGGCAACACACACACACCCATCTCCACCAAGTGAACTTCAAAACCCTCCCTTCATGATAGTGATGTTAAGTATAAAATATGATTGATCAAACTGTAAGCCAGTAAGGCATATTATATGCTCTTATGAACTTTAATATCATAAGTTTGACCTTTGGGGTTGGTTCTCTGCCTAAGGCAAAAGCATTCTCTATTGCTATGAGAGGCTCCAGCCCACAGCGGGAGATTTCCTTCAGAGTTCACACTTGCATGAAGAGCAAAAATACATTTCAAAGAGCTCTCACATCTACTTCACATGCATCCACCATCAAGGAAGTCAGAACTCCATTTCAAAGAGTCCTTTTCTCCTTTGCGCTGGCCCCTTCACACCTGCCCCAACAGTTCCAGTAAGAGATTAGGTTGCCCAGCAACTAATCGTCGTCCATCAAGTGACCTGGCCGAAACCATCACGAGACCAGAGATTGGCGCCAAGAAGACCGACCAGATGGCCCAGGTGTTAGATCCTGATTAGCACCTAGTTTTGCAATATTGCCCACTCCTTCCTGCCCCCTCCTCACTATGACACTGACCAATAGAAAGACTAGAAAGGACGGACAACCTAGTGGGTGTGACAATGGGATGTGGTCAGCGCAGCCCGCCCAAATGCCACCTGATAAAAGATCTTGCACAACAGAAATAGCCTAACCTATTGCCTTCCCCCTTCAACCTCTATCTCCTTACCAACCTCTCATGTCCAGCTTGCTGTACCCAGTAACTAGCCTCCATCTTTAATCCCTGGTTTGCGCAGCCAGGGCTGGAGTGTGTATCTGCAGGTTCAGATATCACTCCCCCTATTTTTTCCACTAATCCCTCTTCAATCTTCTCGTGGAAGCGATTCACCCTCTATCAAGACAGGTAACGTAACTCCCCCTCAATGATACTCCTGCTCATGCAACAGTGCTATTTTCTGTCTGATTTCCTTAGGCCTTGTGTGTATGTGGTTTTTATTATTATTCCTTGTATGCTTGAACAACATTTTATAGTAAACATCATTTATGGAAACCGCCTTGTCTCCACGCCTATTCACTGAGAACTTCCGGGGAAGCGGGACCTTGGTATAGTTGGCAAGAACCCGTTATTTCGCCAATTGCTAAGCGTAAATTAAAGCAAATCGGCTAACAAAACCACATCCTTGTATCACTCAGGCCACAACCAGATGCAGGGGAGCTGAAAGCACCATCTCACTGTCCAGTTGAAATGCAAAGACTGCCCTGTATAGGGGTAGGCAGAGTAACTAAACTAAAGGCTCCACCCGCACCCCACCCCCAAATACCTGTATGGGCAGGGAATTGTCCAACTGTTCTCTTTCTCCTCCCATGGAGGCAAAGAAGGCCCTTCGTTCTAAAGCAGCCCAAGGGTTGCAGCCTGGTAGGGCTGCATTCCCTGCATGTTCAATACACAGGCAACTTTGAACATGAAATGGGTACTGAAACCGACTTTAAAAGCATATGTAATTTCTATCGTTTAACTTTTCTGCAGCTGTGACAAACTCTGTATGTGCAGCACAATATGAGTATTGAGGGGACTAAGATTGCCCTGACCTGGACAGTCCAGTCTAGCCCGATCTCGTCAGACCTCAGAAGTTAAACAGGATTGGCCCTGGTTAGTATTCGGATGGGAGACCACCAAGGAAGTTTAGCGTCACAACACAGAGGCAGGCAGTGGCAAACCACCTTTGAACGTCTCTTGCCTTTAAAACCGTACAGAGTCACTGAAAGTCAGCTGCCACTTGATGGCACTTTCCTCCACCAAGGTAGCCAGGAGTCTGGTCTTGACCAGGACAGTCCAGTATTTTCACTGTCTGGTGAAGGGGGAAAAAGAAACAATACAGAACATATAAACATCTGGGATTTTTGTGAGGAGGCCTGGGAGGCATCGCTCTTGGCAGCCTAGTCAGAAAAGAAGACAGCCAGGCCTGGTGAAGTGCTGGGACATGGTGAAGGGGAAGGGCTCATTCTGGCCCCCCTCACCCTATAAAATGGCTGGCAGGTCAAGGAGGCATTGGGGCTGAAACCTGTGCTCAGTACCACTTTCTCCAAGCCGAAACAGGGCAAAGCACACTGTTTGGGCTTGGAGGAGACAGCACTGGGCCCAAGCAGGAAGCTGCAGCCACAGCAGCTGCTGCTTCACACTTGGGCTCAGGGCTTCTGGTATCTTTGTAAAACCATCTGACAACCCTGGAGGGGACTCAGCTTTCCCAGTGCTTGTAGAACACAGGGATTTTTTCACAGGAAGGAAGAGGGAAAACTTCTAGGAGGAAGAGGAAATGCTTCCAGAAAGGAAGGAACAAACAGGTGGCAGTCTGTTTTGTTAGTTTCATGACTGCTGTATTTCTGGGTTCAGCTTTGAGGGAAAACCCAGAAAGTTTGGCTGCATTTCACAAATGGACTGGTTCAGCTTGAATATCCTTGCTTCAGTTTCTGTTCCCCTTTGTGCCAGTTTCTGTATTTTCTCACAGACCTAAGTGCAGTGTTTAAAATGGTGGGGAAGTTGTGGAAGAGATGCAAAAGAATCTGTGGATAGTGACAGGGTGGATGAAAAAGTAATTACTGGCATGGCTGGTGGAGCTGCACATCTGTTCAGTCATTAAGATCTTTGGTCACACACCATATTTATGATATAACAGCATTCAAAATACCACTAGAAGCTGCAATATTGATTCAAAATTTATGGGATAACAGTTCCTCACGTCCACTCAACATCGGGTTGCCAGCCTTCAGGTGGGAGCCAAAAATGAGAGATCACAGGAGGAAGTGGAAATCCAAAACAACATCCTTGACGAAAATAACGAAGAGTCAATAAAGATATGCTTGCAAAATCATTTACTGTAGTACTTACTGTAGTAATTCTGTAGAAAAATCTCTTCTATAATCGCTCACACACAACAAATGCTGTGCAATGTAAACAATTCATTTCACAATAATTGCTTTACCTGAGTGTGTAGCAATCACAATTCTTATCAATTTCTACTTATCAACTCTTGAAGGAAACATTCCATGTTGACTCTCTAATAACAGAAGATTGTGAAGACCTTGGGTTCTGTTATTAGAAATTCAACATGGAATCAACTCTTGAAGGAAACATTCCATGTTGACTCTCTAATAACAGAAGATTGTGAAGACCTTGGGTTCTGTTTCTCTCAAAACAAAAACAGAAAGAAAGGAAGGGGGGAAGGGGGGGGGAGAAATAGCACAACTCAAACCTATAGTTTAATTTGTTTTCTTCTCCATAAAGCTTGTTCTGAAGTCTGAAGGGGAATGTTGTCCCAAAAGAAAACTTTCTGTGCATTGGAGGGAAATAAGAGGAATGAAACTTACAAATTGTGAGCTTGCCCCAATAGAGCGTTAGGTGTAACAAAACTCCAAATAAGTTTCGGAAGAGTTTGGAATGCAAACAGATGTTCTTGAAGGAGCTTAGCCACTTAACAAAACTTCATGAGACACTATCAGTGCCATCTGGAGCAGAGTCACACCCTTCTGAACTCAGTGACTTCAACTGACTTAAGGGGGTGGAATTCCCATAAACTAAGAGGTTCTGAACCAGCGTTCCAGTGTATTTAATCCAGCAACTCATCATCTGTTTACTGCAATGCAGACTACTTTGGAAACTTTGCAATGCTATGAACAGTGTCAGCTGAACATATCCAGAGATCAATCTATTAATTAATTTAGTCCAGTATTGTCTAAGGGTGTGGACAGGCTGTAGCTCAGTGGTAGAGCATCTGCTTGGCATGCAGAAGGTTCCAGCTAAAAGGATCAGGTGGCAAGTGATGTGAAAAAGACCTCCAACTGAGATCCTGGAGAGCTGCTGCCATTCAGAGTAGAAAATGTGGACTTGGATGGACCAATGGTCTGGTTTGGTATAAGTAAACTTCATACGCTCATGTGTCTGACTGGCAAAAGCTTTCCAGAATCTTTCCTAATCTTGTTAGGTGTGAAATCTTTTAACTGGAGATACTGGGGTTTGGATCTGAGATGTCAGTCAACAAAGCTAGTGCTTGATCACTGAGCTATGAAATTTCCCCAGAGTTTCAAAACAGGTGTGCAATGGAATGATCACTTGGCTATCACAGCACACTATGTGTTGGATCCTGTCTGAATTCCTTGTGTGGAGCAATGTCTTCCATGCCTCCTCTTCTGACTACAGCCACAAATGCCCTCCAAAAGCTGTTCCTATGGGGTGGGGACCCCTAGGAGCAGCATGAGGGGAGCAGTTGGAGGGCTAACATGGGTGGTTTTTTTTTTTGTTGTCAAAAATGGACTTCCTCTCGGGGGAACATAGTGACCTTTTCCACAGGATCCAACATTATTAACTGCACAAGTCACATCTTGGCACATAAGTTTATGCAGGGGTCATTTCGTAGAAAAAGAGGCGCAGGAGCTCATTAGCATACCTATTAGCATAACTCATTAGCATATGCCACACCCCCTGACATTACCAGAAGTGTGTCAGAAAGGGAAGCAAAAGGGGAGGGGCATTTTCAAAAGCCTCCCCTCCCCTTCCCCAGCTGGCCTGCCAAGGCAGGTCGGGGTGGGGGGGAGCGAAGCAAGAAGGGCCCCATAGAATACAATGGAAAGATCGTGCCACCGCTGCCACATGACTCTAAACAGAAGGGGTTTAAACTTTAAACCCCTTCTTGCTTCGCTTCCTCGACAGGCCGGCTGGGAGCAGGGGGAGGGGCTTGCCACCACTGCCATTTGTGCCCATTAGGGGTGTGCAAATAAAAAAAAATGGCCCAATTCAGATCAGGCCAAATCAGGCCACATCTGTTCCAGCTGCCAAATGACCCCCGCTTGTCAGTTTTGGCAATGCAAGCCGATTCAGGAGTCATTCCCCCAGCCGAATGTCAGTTTCAGCCCCATTATACCCTATGGGCCACTGAAGTCAATGGCAAAAACTCATAGGGTACATGAGGGGCTGGGGGAGAGGGGGTTTGAGGGAGAGGCTCCAAACTTGCAGGGTAGCTGCTGAGGCCTATCCCTGAAATACCCACCATGTTTCAAGAAGATTGGACCACAGGGTCCAATTCTACAGGCCCCCAAACAGGTTGCCCCATCCCCTCCATTGTTCTCTATGGAGGGAAAAATGTTACTTTTTCCCCACCATAGAGAACAATGGAAGGAATGGCAGCAACCTGTTTGGAGGCCTGTAGAATTGGACCCCCTGGTCCAGTCTTCTTGAAACTTGGTGAGTATTTAAAGGAGAGGCTCTATCAGCTACCCTGTAAGTTTGGAGCCTCTCCCTCAAACCCCCTCCCCTCCGGCCACTTTTTAAGACACCGCCGAATTTCGGTGGCAATTCGGCGGCAGGCTGAATCAGATCAGAGAATCTGATTCGGTCTATGGCTGCCCTAATGCCCACTCCTGGGCTGGCGAAGTGCTGCTCCACCTTGCTCCGGCCCCAAATGACCCCTGAGTTTATGTTAAGTTCAGCTGGAAGATAGTTCTTTACTCAAAATGACTTTGTACATAACCATTTAAACCTAAATATCTCCAGACAAATAATTCTATTCCTTAGGAGGCAGGAAGGAATACTATGTATTTAACTTCAACAAGCTGCTAGCAAAAGTTTGCCTAAGGAGAAACTGGAAGTAAATTTTGAAAGGCACCAGCAGAGTTTTCAGAGGTTTTCTCTGGATTTTGCTTTGAGTGGAATTTGAATCAAATTCGAGGAAGGAAGATTTGAGTTTCGTTTAGACTGGGAAAATTTCTCAGGACCGTTCCACATGGAATCCTACATTTGAACATTCCTGAATATAGTATTCATCATTTATTCAAGGATGGATTCTTACTGTGAGAAGAAACAAAGTATGCAGCTGTAATGCACACAATAGATTGCCCACAGCCCAGGTATTTAAAATTACAATTTCTTTGTAATGAAAAGTTCAGGTTTCTCAGCCCAGCCCCGGCCTTCTTTCCTCATCTCCAGGCATTCAGCTGCACGTCCCACCGCCCCTCCTGTGCGACAGAGCTACAAGAAGGAGTGAAACACAGATTTCTACTTTAAATCACATTGGGAGGGAGGGCTAGCAGACTCTGGTTAGCGCCATTAATTTTTCATGAAAACGACTCACATCTCCCCTACAACTGACAGGATAAAAAAGATACAGTCATTAAAATTCAGATAACAGGGTACAGCCTTGGCATTTGGCATGTTAGAATTCAGAGCAAAACAGTGGTTTTGTGGGAATAGGAGGCCAACTATATTTTCTCACAGCAGTGTGGCAGGAAGGTGGGGGAGGGGAATCCACCCTCAAAACTATACATTCTACAGGGGACATAATTGACTTTGTCGTTTTCATGGGATTGTGTGTTGCTACCAGCTTCTCGGTTTTTGTTTTTATTTTATAGTAGCGCCACAGGGCCCTTGTGCTTAAAAAAAAGAGAGGCAATCTTTGAGAGGAAAAGAATGTTTATTCACTGTGAATTATTTTCTTTTCATTCATTCGATTGTGGTGTGTGGGGTTTTTTTACGCTCACTGCAGTTTACACAAAAATTCCTCAGAGACTCAAGTTGATGGGGAAAAGACAAAGAAGGGAATGTCTTTCCATTTAGAAAATGGTTGGGAAGGAACCACGGGTTGGAGGCCTTGCGGGATAGGAATGATTTATGCCTTTTATTTTGTACCTTTGTCCTAGGAAATGGGCCAGTTTTTTTGGGGTGTTTTGCTTGACCAATTAGGGATGGCCGGGGACCAGGAAAATGTGGTTCAGCTTGTGGCTGAATTATGAGCAGAACCACGAATTGAACAAAATCAGGAGGCTTGTTCACAAACCAAACCAGCTTGTGGTCCATGGCCCTGCAAATCCTTTTGAAAGGAACTGCAGTCCCTTTAAACGGGGTTTGCAGAAAGCCTGAAAAACAGCTGAGTGGCGGGGAGCAGCTTACTTGCCGCTACTCAGCTGTTTTGGGCTGTCTTCTGCAATCCCTCTAGAGTTTAAAGGGACTGCAGAACAGCACAAAAACAGCCATGTGGGGGAAGCGCTGCTGTTTTTCATGCTGTCATCTGCTGTCATCATCCTTCCATTGTTCTCTAGGGTGGGGAAAAAAGTAACTTTAAAGGACTGTAGAAGATAGCCCAAAACAGCTGAGCAGCAGGGAGGCACATTTTGCTGCTCAGCTGTTTTTGCGGTTTTTGTAGGGAACAGAAAGCAGGGGTTTAAAGGGATTCAGAGCTTACCAGGGTTTAATTGCACTTGAATTCTCAGCCCACATGGTAGAACTGCTATCAAGTTTGTCTTCCCTGCTGGTTTCCCTCAAAAATCCCCATTTGACTGCGCTTCCCCTTTCGGCAAACCCAACCATTGTTTTCTGTTTTTCCCCATGAATGTCCACAGGTTTGGCCATATTATTTATGTCATTTGCATATAAATTGCATATAAAATATGAATGCTATATAAGTAACATAAAAGGAACAAACAAATGGGGTACAGCAGCAACTGAGGTTGCCAGGGTTTGAACATGGTGGGAGGAGGAGTAATAATGAGACCTGGGTGAAACCATAGATTTTTTTCCCTGGGGATTCCTAGAGCTACCACTGTTGCTTCTGAGTTTTCACTGGAAGTGACATCATTCTGCTTAAAATGCTGGTGAAGTTTTTTTTGGGTTTTTTTTGTAATCCTCCCACTGCTACTTGGGGCAGCGGTTTGCAATGGCAGCTTGGGGAGTAGTCTGGTCTTTTTATTTACCTGGAATGTTCCCGGTGGTCCAATGCCCTGGATGGCACCCGGTGCTCAAGAGCAAGCTAAGCTTAAGTGGCAGCACCACTGTGTCCACATGCTTTGCTAATGGTCAATCTATACCCGTTGTCAAATTATGCCCCTAAACCTTTTGCCTACATCTTTTGTCCAGTGGCAAGCCAATATCCATTGCTATCATCTCCATGGCCCGGCTCTAAGATGAATGGACCTTCCAGCACAGCCAGTCCTACAGGGGCCACTTCAGTCCATCTGCTCCAGAGCTGCTTTAATGCTCCAGTCAGCTTCTGACATTTATTTATCTTTACAGCATGCACACACACTGTTTCTTGAGGTCGTTGGTTGCTGTCTTATTTAACGGGCCCAAAGTTGTCCAACTGAGGTTTCTGAAGCTCTGCTACTGTCATTTTTTGTTTGTTACCTGTGGGGAAGGCGAGAAGACTCCAGCCTTTGCTCCATTCTGCAACCTGACCTACTTTTTTACTCCCACCTTAAGGCTCATCTGAGGAACGACACAGCAACCAAGCATCAAGAATCCCAGTGCCACAGGGAAGCATGGACTTCAGTGTACTTAGAGAAGTGCACCTCTGCTTAGAACTGCACTGCCAGAGAAAACAATGCAAGAAAAATCATTAAAGCGACAATGATAAAATGATCACTGTTCAAACAAGCCAAGCCAAGCAAGATCAAGCAGCCTTGAAGTGTTAGAAGTGGACCATAAAAGCAGGTTTTAAAAAAAGGAACTCTTTTTTTTTTACTTGGTGCCAATAGAACAGTAAGGCACCTGCCAGGCAAGACTCAAGGGGCAGAGCATTCCAAGGGCATGGTGCCACCACTGAAAAAGCCCTGTCTCTGAGCAATGCTCCCTCTAAGCTGAGGAGTCTTGTGAGCAAAAATTCTACTTTGCGAGTTTCTGGCATAAAAGTTGTGAGCAAGTAATTTGGCTGCTGCATAAATTAGTTTGCTCTGGAGTCCTCCTTCCTGAGCTGAGACAAAAATGTGTGAGCCAGAGGCTAAAAAACTGTGAGCTAGCTCACAATAACTCAGCTTAGGGGGAACACTAACTGCCACTTGTCTCACCTCAACAGGTGGAGGCAGAGAGACCATGGGAAGAAGATCTTAACTGGGAGGTTGGACAGTGATAATTTAGATATATAATAATTGAATAATTATACACCAGTGTGGGGTAGTGTCAGACTAGGATATGAGAGACCCAGGTTTGAGTCCCCATTCCACTGTGGAAGTTTGCTAGGTGATTTTGAGCGCGTCACACAGTCTCAGCCTAACCTACCTCACAGGAGTGTTGTACATATAAAATGGAGGAAAACAATATAAGGCACTTTGAGGAGAAAGGTGGGGTACAATTTCATTGGTTATTTCATTTCTTTGTTTCAACTTTTATTCTGCCTTCCTCGCGATCGGGCTCAGGGTGGATCACAGCAACAATATACAACAATATAAACCCAATAATTCAACAGTTAAAATAGTTTAAACAGTATGAATTAAAACTGGTAGCACTAAAGGGCAATAGTCTCAGAAGCTGGAGAATGCTGGGCCGCTAAAGATCTTTTCAGTTCAGGCCGCATAGAGATGGAGAACTGCAGCAAGGGAGGCCAACTTGACTGGACGCTCGCTGCCTCATCCAAAGTCCTGGCGGAACAGCTCTATTTTAAAGGCCCTGTGGAAAAGTAGAAGGTCCTGCAGGAACCTGATATCAAGTGGGAGCATGTTCCACCAGGCCGAGGCCAGGGCAGAGAGTACTCACTCAGGCACCCGTTCTTAGGTCCATTCAGTAGACACAAGCTGACTCAAAACATCAGCAATCCTTGAGCTATTGTGAGCCTTGCCCATGTCCACTCTGAACTTCTCCTCTGTTCACCGTGGCTCAGCATCGATCTTCATTCAGCATTTTCTCCTCCTTCCCTTTTCCAAATTTACCAAGTTGCAAAAAGGTGTGTGTGTATGTGGCAGCCCCAAAAGATGTCTAAATATGACTGTTCTGCTGAAGTTCCTGCCTGTCTATAATAACAAATTCTCATAATGCTTGGAGCATCCAATACAAATTAGTAGTGTGCTGGTGTAGATAAAAGATCTGAGAGAAGTGCTGAAGGCATTTCAGAGCTAAGAAATCCTGATGCCATTGATGGGAGGAAATGGGGAAGACTGGGGTTTATTCTGGTATTGCACTGGTGTGCTGATGTCCCTTCTAGTAAAAATGCTCTAGGATTTGCAAAAACTCTGTGCTTTTACCATAGAGTTTTTGTAAATCCTAGCGAGTGCCATGATGACGCATCTTGTTTTGACCGGAAGTGACCTCAGCATGCTGGTATGACACGAATGTGCCAGTCCCCACCCCTTAATAGCTTGCAGGGTTTGTTGGCTATGATCTGGCAAGTTTAGGAAGGTCCAGATGATGGTAACAATATGTGATATCCATAGGAACTCTCCAATTGGAACCCACTGTGTCAGTAGGGTTGCGAACCTCCAGGTGTCACCTGGAGATCTCCTGGCATTACAACTGATCTCCAGACTACAGAGTCTCTGAAAATGGCTCCTTTGTAGGATGGACTTTATGGCATTATACCCAATTGAGGTTCCTCCCCTCCCCAAACCCCACCCGCCCCAGTCTCCACCCCTAAATCTCCAGGAGTTTCCCAACCCAGAACTGTGTCATCCCTATTTGTAAGAGGTGCGGGGCCTGGAGATTCTTTATCATTTCCCTTGACTTAGTGTCAAGCTCCAGTAGGATGCTGCATATTTATACCATAGAACTGTGTGAACTGTTGCAAAGCAAACATGCCCCATGATTTATGCTCAATACATTTTTTTAAAAAAAAAATTAATTAAATGGCAAAAACGGGTGTCTTGCCAGTAGTGTGTGTGGCTGATGGGAATAAATGGCAGCCTCTCATGGCATTACCCTTAGCCAAGAATAACTGGGTAAATCTCTCTCTTCCAGCTATTTATCACTGTTGGCAAACATTATGGAGTCTTCTTCGCCGACCCTTCCTCTGACCCACCGCTCATTAAACTGAAGGGGGAGCTCCGCTGCCTAGCCAGTGCCTGACTCTTCTGAATTTATTTCCCTCCATTGTGCATTGTGCAATCTAGCGTTAGGACTCGGCTATCAGAACCACAGTTATAAATAGGACCTTAGCTTCACAGAGGCCAGTATATTGCTGTCCAAGCTCTGTATGTTTGATTTAAGGTTCCCTGAGGGACTGCAACATCTTGTTCTGTGCCTCCCCCCTCCCTTTTTAAACAGTTAGCATAGTTTTCCATAGAAATGGGAGGGAGGTTGTTCCCGAATATGGTCAGATTTTGTCGACCTGCATAAATTTCTTTCATTCTATCGGATGGCCTTATATTTAAGGAAGAAACTTTTCTAGACATAACACGGATTGCATTCTCAGGCCAGAAATTAATGCTTTGGCAAACGGGTGGCAACAGCTCTAGGACTTCTCTCTCATCTGGTAATATTTAAAAATGCAAAATGTGTAATCTGACATCATTGCATTACGATTGCCTTGACTTCATTCTGCTTCCTTGTCTGATGCTTTCGAGTGCATGGAAACCATGCACTGTGATGAAATCAAGTTTCATATTTTGCATTTCTGAGCTTTACTGAGGGGGAGAGGAAGAGGAGAAGAGGTAGGCCTGCTTTCCTCACCTCTCCACATATTATCTCTAGCTGTGCACTACTGTTATGTATTGGGACTGAATCATCCCTGATTGAATCACACTAGAGACTGGCTGAGTTTGGAACACAAGAACAATAGCTGACTAGGACTCTGGAGTAAACCAGTCAAGTAGTAATGTTTTGTAAATAGCCTATCACGGGGAGTGGGGGTGTGTGTGCAGTGTTTTGCATGCATATAAGAAGGGCTTTGGCCCTACTAGTGTTGTCTTGTTCTGGCTTAACTCACCTAATAAACTACAAGTTGATCACACTACGCATATTTCAACTACATTATACCCATTTTAATGTTTTGTTTCTCTTTCTTTTTGGCACATGCACATTGTGGGAGATGGGCTGGCTGGCTGGATGACCATAGTGGAAGGGGGGTGAGGTGTCTTGGGTGTGGCCTTTCTTTGCTTTGGTGAAAGACTAGCTTGGATCCCGCATAACATTTCTGTGAAGGGGTTCCCATCCATGGAATATAACTTCTTCAGAGCCAGTTTGGTGTAGTGCCAGCTTGGTGTAGTGCCAGTTTGATGTAGTGGTTAAGTGTGTGGACTCTAATCTGGGAGAATCGGTTTTGATTCCCCACTCCTCCACTTGCACCTGCTGGATGACCTTGGGCAAGCCTTGGGCAAGCCATAGCTCTGTACCAGCTGTTCTCTCAAGGACAGTTGTCTCAGAGCTCTCTCAGTCCACCTACTTCACAGGGTGTCTGTTGTGGGGAGAGGAAGGGAAAGACGTTTGTAAACTGCTCTGAGACTACAAGTGAAGAGTGGGGTACAAATCCAACCTCCTCCTCCTCCTCCTCTTCTTCTTCTTCTTCACCTCTCCCCTTCAGCTGAAGCCCAAATCACCCCCCAATACTGCAGCTGTGGGGCAGAGAGCCCCCCAGAAATAGCTTGTGGGAAGCTAAAGGTCTACTACGGGAGGAGAATTTCTAGGAAAACATGAGGTGGGTGGTGTTTTGCAAGATTATGATGTCATTTTGGGATAGTACTCTAGGAATTTCTTCTCTTTACCATAGAGACTGGGGAAATTCCAAGAGTGACAGGAAGAATCTGATGTCCTTTCTGATTAGAAGATGAGTCTTTACCATAGAGATGGGAGGAAATTCCTAGAGCATCACCATCAATGCCATCCCCCCCCCCATTTTTTCTCCCTCTTTTCATATTATCAACAGTGGGAGACTGAAATTAGGAGTGGGAGATTGCTCACTGCCACGAGGCAAATGGTAAGCCTAGATGAGAGGGGGAGTCTGCGAAATTCCTCCCTCCCATCTGCAGAAATTTTCCCTGACATTAAAATTTTTATTACTTGTGTAATGTGTGGAGTAGAGCCCAAAGCAGGAGCTAAAGAAAGAGTGGGGATATTTTATTTGTTTGTTTGTTTGTTTGTTTGTTTTTTATTATTTTACATTTTTACCCACCCTCCCTGCAAGCGGGCTCCTTTTAGAAGCTCTGGAGGTGGAGCCAAGCACTAAACATATCTCTTCATCTAAGATATTACAGCTTTCAAATGTCTTTTCCCTTTCTTTTCTGGTAATTGCTCACAGGTCTTTAACAAGGCCATTTTTTGGGAAAGGGAGAAATGACTGGAATCCCTGTAGGTGCCTAAGCTCTGGCTTGCCTGTAAGTAGGATACCACCTCATTTTGAATAGGCTCCTAAACAGGGATGTAGTGAGGTGATTTTAGACTCTAGATTTAATGTTCTGAGGCTGCGATTACACGCTCCTTTCAATCTGACATAGGTGCGAATGCCTGATGGATCTAAAGGGAGTGATCAGACAGCAACATCTGGGAATCGTCCTGCAGTCATTGGCAACCTGTGCTGCTCCGCCACAGAAGTGGAGTTAAAAGACACCAGGGAAAGTCCAGTCCTAATGCTTCCTGACAGGCCACAGAAGGACTTTCTCCATCTGATTGTTCAAGCACGCTCTCATGTGGTCAGGATGGTCTGTTCATGCCATCCTGATTCCGTGCCATCCCCCCTTGCAGTAAGAGCACTATCACATACTCCATAGGGGGCCCTCAGTGCAGAGGTGCAATTCCTCGATTCCTCATTTATGGGCAAGGGAAACAAATGGGGGTGGGGAAACTGACTCCCCTGCTGTTGTATCTGATCACACAGTGATCGGCTGTGCCTGCAGCTTCAAAAAGCTGTGTGATCTTGCAACTGCGTGTCAAATTCCTCTGGAGGAAATAGCCTCTTTTTCCCTCCACTTCAACTGGTGTATGTGACCACAATTTAATCCCCCCCCCCATCATTGATGATAATGTAGACTTCAGATTTGAAGATACAGCTTAGTTTTGAGGCCTGCCTGCTGAGTCCATGAGTCCATGGGTCTTGGACTTCTGCTCCCAAGTCTGGCCCTGATGATACCGCAGCTCCTGTGCCTTTAGCAGGAACTTGACGTCTAGACATCTAACAGGCAAAGAGTGTCCCATCTTCTCTTCTCCCCATTAAGAAAAAAAAACCCAGTGATGTGTCTTTCTGCTTGTTGGCAGTTAAACAAACAACAAAAAAAGAAGTAATATTGGCAAACTCATCTGGAGAACTGTCCCCTGTCTTGACCCATAATCTGACAAGTGGGGGGGTTGTTGGTTTGTTTGTCAAATCTGTGGGGCTCCGTTCCCAGCAGGTTTAAAGTTGGGCTGTAAATCTCGGGAAGCAAAAGCATTGCTGAGATGAGAAGCATGTAGATCAGGAGTAGTTCAGCTCGGTCGTAAATCTTCCAGCTTTTATTTCATTCATTCCTCCTTAATTCAGGTGAATGTTTCATTGCACCCAAACAAATTGTGTCATGGAGGAGCTGCATTCTGTGGGGAAATGCCTGCTCTGGGACATAAGTGATTCATTAATCATGTCAAACATTTTGTTGCTGCTTCTCTTTTCTTTGCCTCAGCATTAATGCCAAGATATTTTACATTTCTCTCACTTCCTGAATACATCACTGTTGACTGACATTAAAAAGCCTAGTTTTCTGAAGTGGGCATTGGTACCATTGTTGATTTAAGATGCAAAAAACAGCTTGGTGCCCATGACGTAGAAATGGCCTAGTGTTTTAATTGTTTTTTGGTTTTTTTAATGTCTCGTATGCATTTTAGTTCTGCTTTAATGGTTTATGGACGTGTTGTTGCTACTTTTTGGTCTGTTCAAATGTTTTAACATGATTTTTATTATGTATGTTTTAATTTGTTAGCTATCCTAGTGGCTCTTGTGAGGGCAGAAAGGCAGGATATAAATCTTGTAAAAAAATAAAACTAAGAAACTAAAATAAAAATGTATTTATTAATTTACTATTGTTCTGGTTCCGACAACCAGCTTATTTAGTAGCGGGGTGCTGGATCCAGCCTCATGGGTAGCATGGGAGCAAGCTAACCCTACAAACTAGCTTTCTGCTAGCCCAGAGTTTAAGTATGGAAAATAAATGGAAACTGTGTGTACCAGAAGACTGACATACTGTGAGGCTTCTGTATTAACAGCAAAAGATCAGACCTTTGTTGATGAAGCAAAGTTCTTTATTATTCTTAATACTGCTTAACAGGTTCTCGAATGTTTGTTAGAGATACCAGGTAGAAAACAGTCAGAGTTAATATGCCCTTCCCACCATTTGAACCCCAACATTAAACCAATCAGAAATTAGGATAGAAAACGCAGGAGCAGGGATCGGGCCGTTTGGATTCCCACAGGAAGGTGAGGTGAGAAAGTTGTAAAAATTCCCTTCTTGATCTGGGTGACCCAGATGTGTGAAACTCATGCATAACAATCGGCTTGGATGGCAATAACAGACCTTCAAGGTTTTCACAATAAGATAAGACATTCACTGGCCCGGAAAAAAGGGAGGAGGGATGCCTGGGAGGAAAGGCCATTTGTTCTTGGTGACGTGGAGGAATGCAGGGTCGCCACTCTCCCGCCGAAGACAGTAACATTGTCCAGGACTTTCGATAGCAATATACTTCAAGGTGACAAGGGGGAAGGGAGGGGGGAGTAGACAAAGAGGGAGACAGGCTGCAGTTCATCAGATCAGAGAAAACGAAAGCAAACACAATGAAGCTTTTGTCAGGCCACCTGACACATACTCACTAACTAACTCTAGCACTCACTAACTAACTCTAGCACTCACTAACTAACTCACTAACTAACTCTAGCACTCACTAATACTATTCACCAACAGTTCCAAAAGCTAACATCTGAAAAAGGGTTTATAATGAATGAATCTTTCCCCTAACTTATTCCCACCTTCAAGTCTGTCTCCTGCCTTTGCTGTATCCTTATGTCAAAATTCAGACCGTAAGGATCTCCGTTCTTCCACTCTTTAATGTACCATGCACATTGATGGTGCTATGTAAACAATAAAACCTGTTGTAGAAGAAGATGATATTAGATTTATACCCCGCCCTTCACTCAGAGTCTCAGAGCAGCTTACAAACTCCTTTCCCTTCCCCTCCCCACAACAGATACCCTGTGAGGTAGGTGGGGCTGAGAGAGCTCTGAGAGAACTGCTCTTTCAAGAACACCTCTGACAGGACTATGGCTTGCCCAAGGTCATCCAGCAGCTGCAAGTGGAGGAGTGGGGAATCAAACCCAGTTCTCCCAGATGAGTCCACACACTTAACCACTACAGTAAACATATATATGTATATGTGTATATATATATATATATATATATATATATATATATATATATATATATATGAATCAATCCAATCTAGTTAAGTACTTCTTCTAAAAGTCTCATGAATTTCTAGCAGAGAGAGGGAAGCCATAGTTTAACTTCCCTTTTAAAATCAACGGATGTAAAAATGCCTAGCCATGGCCGCAGTGTGCTTTTCAAGGTTAAAAACAGTAAAAGAAGCTGAATGTTAAGGACAAAGCTTCCATTTACAACAATTAGCTGAATTTAGCAGTAGCATAACTGCTGAAGACAATCGAGACCCAATGAAGAGAGTCCTGGAAAAATAAGAGTCTCTTTTTCCATAGGCCTGCATTGACTAGAACCGTTAAAATTTAAAAATAATAAAACCGACAAAAGGAAGCACTTATTAGAGATATCAGGTACCCATTTAAGCATGTGCTCTTTACTTGATCCAGCATGGTTTTTAACTGATCCCACTTTTATCTGTTTAAATATTCTCTCTGTTACTAGTTAATGCTTTGTGGGTTGCCGACCTCCAAGTGGGGCCTGGAGATCTTGTTGCAATTACAGCTGATCTCCACACTACACGCATCAGTTCCCCTGGAGAAAATGGCTGTGTTGGAGAATGGATTCCAAGGGAACACATCCCTGCTGAGCCCCCTTCCCTCCCCAGACTCTGCCCTCCCCATGCTTCACCTAGGATTGCCAACCTCCAGGTGGGGCCTGGAGATCTCTCAGAATTACAATTGATCTGCAGGCTACAGTGATCAGTTCTGCTGGAGAAAATGGTGGTGTTGGAGAATGGACTCCACGGCATTATAGTCCACTGAGGCCCCTCCCGCTAACCTCCCCAGGCACCACCCCCAAATCTCCAGGAATTTTCCCAGTTTGGATCTGGCAACCCTATGTGTGCCCTAGGTCAGTGGTAGCATTTGCATGGTGGCAGAGGAGGAGGTAGGCCTCTTGCCTTGAACACATGAAGCAGCCTTATGTTAAGTCAGATCTTTGGCCTGTCAAGGTCAGTATTATTTCCTCTGACTAGAAGCAGTTATCCAGGGTTTGAGGTGGAGGTCTTTCACATCACTTGACCCTTTTAATTGGAGATACATTTAGGGCTGCCAAGTCGAACTTACGCATTGGCGGGGGGGAGTCCTTTGCTGCCTGGGAGCCGCCCGGGAGCCTCCCTGGTGCGCGCGTGAAGCGTGCACGCCCGGTGACGTCACCCAGAAGTGATGTCACCACGTTGGGGGCATTGCCAGAGCATCGCCCTGGCAACGTCTCCAATGTGGTGACATCACTTCCGGGTGACATCACTACACTGGGGAAGTCATCCAGGCTGGACGACTTCGGGGGTGGGGTTCCCCCGGATCGGGAACCCCTATAGCGGGGGATCCACCGCCCCCTGGGCTGACTTGGCAGCCCTAGATACATTGGAGAATGGAAAAAGAAGATGGTACAGGTGACGTATTGATATATTCCCCATAAAAACCCATCCCGAGGGACAAGATTGTCTTATAGGTCTTTTTAAAAGTAAATCAGTTTTAGCAAAGATCCTGCTTCCTCCTCCACCTTCCATTTGGTTTCCATTGTTTACAGACTAATTAATTAATTCCTGTCTTCTCAAGACTTGGTAGCGCTCTCTCTGATGCCCATGAACCAAAGGACAATTATCACGGTTTCCTCCCCCCTTTGTGATGAGGCTTAAGTACCGTCCTTTTATTTGCACCCAATCAAAGCAAACATGTATATAAATGTTTACAATTGTAATAACGCATTTATAAAAGGTATAATAAACAGTTTTAAAATGTCTTTTGCAAACTACAAATGCACAACAGTACAAACCTCTTTCTCCAAGCGAAAAAAAGACAATCGGCAGTTGATTCATGAATGTCTAGGAACAAAGCTGCCCTTGGGAGTCTCAAAAGTTTTTAAAAAATCAAACAGGAAGGAGAAGAAAGGATTGAAAATGTAAAAAGGCAGTAGCCCTGGAAAGCCTCAATAACTCTTTGACTGTCATACAGGTGCTTTATTTTTGTTTGTGTTATGTATTGTTGCTCTGCCTGAGCTTCATGCCTAGCTTCATAGTCTGCAAGGATCCTGAGATCGTCCTTTTGGTTGGCTGTTAAGAGTTTAGCAGGCCAATCAGGAGATGACATAGTTTTGGAGGGAATTACTGTTATTGGTTCTCAGTATGAAGAGGTATTTGTATTGAATGCAGCTAACGCCTGAGCCTTGTGTTAGATACCGTTGCTTGCTAGGATAATGTAGCACCTGCTCTGATTGGCCACCTAAGTTGGCAGACCAATTAGGGAAGACTAGAGTAAAGTAGGAAATGCAAATAAGGTATTCTGTAGTGTTTGTTATGATTGGTTATTACTGTTTTAGGAGGTGTGGTTTTGACTGCTCTTGACTGTATGGGGAATTTCACACTACACCTTTAAAAACGTTCCTGAACCGGCTTGGAATAAACCGGTACAGTGATGGCTGTTTCTCACAGCCCTTCCCCTACCGTTTTGGAGCCATCTTCAAAATGGTTTGTCATTTCAGACTGCCACTTTCTTTTAGCGCCTCTTTTTGCCCACACGGGCGATCTCCATCATTTTTTTAAAAGAGCCGATTGAGAGCGCTATAACGCTATAACAGGATACCAAAACAGCGTTAGAGCATTATAGCGACCCCACTGGAATGCCTGAGCCAAGCAGTTGGCTCTCAGTGGAGCCCAGGCATTCCAATGGGGCTGCTATAGCGTTATGGCATTCTCAATCGGCTCTTAAAAAAAGAGATAGAGATTGCCCGCGAGGATGAAAAGAGGCGTGAAAACACTCGTCATCGGAGGAAGCGCTTCGGGGGCATTTCACACAGCACCCCATAGCGCTTCAGGACCAGGAGAAGAACTGAAGAATGCTCGGGAGGTTTCCAGGTAAAGCTGCTCAAAAACGCTTCCCCAACGGGAGTGGCATGTTTCTGTGTGAAAGGGCCAATATGTTACATTAGGGAACAGGTACCAGTACGGTTCTGTGTGAAATGCCAGGCAGAAACCATTACTGAAGAGTTCCTGAAATGGAACATCTTGGCTGTGTGAAATTCCTCAATATAAGTGGAGTTTGTTGCTGAGCTGGTTGTTGTTGTGTTCCGAGCTGAATAAAAGAAATCACTGTTTTAGAGAAAGAGCTGCCTCAAGCCCAGTTTATAATAGTTTTGGGTTTTTTTTAATTCACAAGTCAGATGTGAAAAAGATAGGCAACACAGAAATGCCACAGGTGGACTGTAACATCATCCCGATGGGTCATGAAAACCAAGAGAACAAATCATGGCCAGATGCCTCAAGAATTTCCATTTCATGCTGATTTCTCTATCTCACTGAGCACTGACATAGATCTTACACCAAAATGTATACACTTTTGGTGTTACCAACCATATCTCCAGCATATTTGTCCAGTGAGAATGTGTCCCACATCACATTTTGGTGCCCGAGATTTGAGGATGAAAGATTTTTGAGGACCATTATATCTTGGGACAAAGGGGGCAAATTATAGCCTGATCTTGCCAGATCTTGGAAGTTAAGCAGGGTTAGTACTTGGAAGGAAGCCCACCAAGGAAGACTCTGCAGAGGAAGGCAGTGACAAACCACCTCTGCTTCTTGCTTGCCTTGAAAGCCCCTTGCTGGGGTAGCCTTCTTTCCCAAGAAGGTCAGATCAGGATGAATTAGTAGTATTATTATTGGCAGAGAGGGATAAATCCATTACTTTCCAAATGGCAAGTTTCATTGCCGGCTTCATCAAGAGAAAAAATGACAATGAGTTGCACTGATCTAACCACAGTTGACCTGCACAATAATTGCTCCATCACTCTGGGTCATTAGCCATTTGGTCAGCAAGATGGTTTTATTTTGAAATATTTTAAATGATCATTATGTATTTTAATTTTTCTCAGGAAAAGCATGGACATTTCTGGTTTTTACTTTAATGGAATCATTACGGTTGCTATGGCTTATTTGCTGATGCAATAAAGACAAATTGATTGATTACCCAGACGGGGAGAGGTACACGCAGCTTAGACAGAATGGTTAATCGTGACTGTTCTGGGGCTTTAGTTTCCATAAGCAAGTATCCTTTGGACTGGCTTCATGGTTTTTGGTGCCCTAGGAAAATGACGTCTCCCCACCCAACCGCCAGTACTGCAGAGAAGCTGCCCCCACTCAGGTTGTCTTCACTGTCTTGGCGTGGTGACCCGGCCACTAGTCCTGGCTGCCCAGGTGCTGTAGTGAGGGGCAGTTGTGCCGGGGCTGTGGCCCTCGGTGGCACCATGCCTCCTGGATCTGGCAATGGGCCCAGCCTGCCTCCCAAGTGCCTCAGTACAGTGCGGCTGTACTTGCAACTGCTGCCGGTCATGCTGCCACGCTTCCAGACCCGCTGGTAGGGGAAGGCCTCACACCACGAAATAATGCCGTGAGAGGGCTGGCTTGGCACCCCTCCAGGAGAGACTGACACCTCAGGTGATTGCTCGATCCTGTGGTATATTTATTGTATAGATGTATGTATGTAATGGAACAGTCTGCTCCTCCCCCCCCCCCCCGATATCTGTATGATTTAGTTTGGTCCTATTGGGTGGAGCGATTGTTCCAGTTTCCAGTTTTGTATGTTAGCTGTAGCGGTTGGGTGTGTGAGTTGTCCCCTTGCAAATAAACACTTGATGTTTTGAGCCAGCTTGTCTCTGCTGAATGGATCTGAGAACGGGTGCCTGAGTACTCTAACCGGGGAACCCCCAGCCAAAGGTTGATGTTACAGATCCGCCTAGGTACGGAGTATAGTGAATGCACCATCTTGGAAGCTGAGTAGGTTCAGCCCTGGTTAGTATTTGGATGGGAGACCACTCAGGAATACCAGGGTCATGATGCAGAGGCAGGCAATGGCAAAGCACCTCTGAATGTCTCTTGCCTTGAAAACCCTGTGGCCTCGCCATAAGAGGAAGAGAAGAAGAAGAGATTGGATTTATACCCCGCCCTTCACTACCCGAAGGATTTTCAGAGCAGTTTACAATCTCCTTCCCCTCCCCACAACAGACCCCCTGTGAGGTAGGTGGGGCTAAGAGAGCTCTCTTGAGAACTGGTCCTGCAAGAAAAGCTGAGAGAACATGTAACTGACCCAAGGTCACACCAGCAGTTGCATGAGGAGTGGGGAATCAAACCAGGTTCTCACAGATTAGAGTCCGCGTTCCTAACCACTACACCAGCCTGTGCATAGGTCAGCTGCGACTTGACAGAATTTTCCACCACCATCACAAATGAGAGAGAGAGAAGATGTAGCTGTTGTTCTACAATCCGGCTCTTTTGAGCTTATTTTCTAGAAGGCAGCCTCTGCTAGACCCAAGCAATTGTGTTTGCAACTTGGGCCCAGAAGCAGCCTGACTCCCAGCCAGAAAAGTCTCTTGTCCATCTTATCAAGACCTGTTTGGGTCATGTCCTCTAGGGAACAGATATCAAGGTTTTTATTCCCCTTTCATGGCTAACAGGCTGAGCAGTCAGCTCATTGACCTAGACACATTGACCTAGACACATACAGATGTGTGAATACTATCACAGAGGGGGATTCTGGTCCTAGCTGTGTTTCTTCTAACACAGTATATTTTATGTATTTATTTTGGAAATTTCTGGAGATTAGGGTGTGGAGTCTGGGAAAGGCCAGGTCTGGGGAAGGAAGGGACCCCAGTAGGGTACATGCCATAGAGCCCACCCTCCAAGCAGCCATTCCCCCCCCCCCCCCCGGGGAAACTGATCTCGAATCTGGAGACGAGTTTTAATTCCAGGAGATCTCCAGGAACCACTTGGAGCATGGCTATCCGAGGGATCTCCCGGAATTGCCCCACGTTCCCTGGTGCTTCTCAGGCCAATGGGGGAAATACTGAGGGGGCTCTAGTTTGAGGCAAATCCTGCAACGTCAGTGCAATACGATGATGCCATTTCCCGTTTTGTGCTTAAGGCTACCAAGCTCCAGGTGGCAGTTGGAGATTTCCCAAAAATTAGAACTGGTTGCCAGATGAGAAATATCATTACTCCTGGAGAAAGTGGCTGTTTTAAAAGGTAAAATGTATGACATTATACCCCGCTGAGGCCCCTCCCCTCCTCAAACCTTGCCTGCCCAAGGCTCCACCCCCCAAATCTCCAGGTATTTCCCAACCTGGAGCTGGCAACCCTGTTTGCACTGGAAATGACCTAGCACATTGTGCCAGTCAGTTGACTATCCTTGCTCCATGGATCTCTCAGCAGACTCTGCAGGATCTCCTGGTGGATTGCCAGCTAGAGCTGGCAGCTTAATAGCTTCATTGCGGTGGTGGCCTCAAATAATCTGTGAGGGCCTACCTTCCTCTTGAGATAGAAAACCACTCTTGCTTGCAGCCCATTCCCTGCTGGGTAGCTGGAATGCTTCCTGACCTAGGTTTATAAATTCAGATTATGAGAAGGATGGAAGACGACCCATGTCCTACAGCTTGTAGCCTTGACCACTGCAGTGTACAGATCCCAGTCCCTTCAGATGAATTTCTACTGGTCTCAAATCTAACTGTTCCACATAAAATATAATTAACTTACAGTGTTGTTGTAGGATACACCATAGCCCTGTTACATGCCAGAACATGAATGCGCATCAATGTCAAACTCGCTTTACATTTTATTGCTTGCTTGCCATAAATATCTGGGAAGGGGAGTAGGAGAGTGTGAAAGCAGCATACTTTCGCTTTTAGATGCTTTGAGGTAGAATGTTGCTTATCGCTCCTGAGAACTTCCACTGGCCTTGGCTTTCATCTTTCACTGCCTGGCTTTTCTCTTCATGTTGGGGAGGATGTCACCAAGGTGGGAACACGGAGCCCTTGGTTTTGGTGGGTGGAATACCTAGGGGTGATTGGGTCTAAACCTTTTAGGTCCCTTGCTTGAACCCTGTATATCTATTGTTTTCGTGTCTTCATCTTCAGTTCTAACACAGACTGTGTCCAGTCTGGATCCTATCACTGTCTCAATAAACTTATCATTCTTCAGAGTGAATGTTGTTGGGAACTGATTTATCCAGGGGTCTGACAATAAGGAGCATTACATACAGAGAGGGCGGGATAAAAATAAATAAATTCATCCAGATGTGGTGCTGTGTTATGTGTGCTGTCATTTGATAACTTGGGAACTAAATATCCCAGCCCTGCCTTTTGAACATGGCAAAAGTAACTATTTATGGAAACATTTTCAACTTTTAATGTTAATTTTAAATTGTTTCATCGTTTATGTATAGGCACACAGTGCATGTGATTAATTTAATTTTGGATTGCAAATTATAATTAGCAGCTGTGATTCATGGTATGTATTCCATTATGTATAATTAAAGAGTAATTTTGAAAATGTGACTGGGCTCCTGTGGTCCATGATGAAATGCCCTTCCTAATACATTGTCCTCCTCCAGCAAAATTTTCTTTTACAAGATTCTGATCCCTCTGCAGCAATCTGCTGCTTTACAGGAGGGCCTTTTAGGAAGAAATGGATGGGATGATTCCCTCCAGTCTCCCTGTTTCTACAAGCGTCACTCTCTCTTGCTGCCTCTCAGTTGCAGTTAAGTAGATACATGCCGTCAAGTTGCAACTGACATATGGTGACCCCTCTCAGGGCTTTTTTTTTGGTAGAAAAAGCCCAGCAGGAAGTCATTAGCATAATAGGCCACACCCCTGACAGCATAGCTCATTAGCATGTTAGTTGGGGGTCTGGAAAAGCACAGGGCAGGCATGGAAGCTTGCCTCTCCCCCCCCCGAGCTTCTCTGCCCCCCTCAGCATTGGCTTTCTAGTCAAACCCCCCCCCCGAACCAGATGGCTGGGGAAGGGCACTGCTGAAGTGCCTGGGATCTGATCCCAGGCACTTCAGCATCGCCTTTCTAGCATCCAACCCCCCCCCCCCAAAGATCAGGAATGGAAGCAGGCATGTTTGCCTGGCTGCCCTCGGTCTCCCCAGCCAGCCCGCCAAGGCGCACAGGCTGGGGAGACTGAGGGCAGCGAGGCAAACATGCTCTATTCCTTCCCTGAGCCTATCTGCTTTTGTGGAGAGACTCAGGGAGGTGGGGGGGGGGGGCGCAATAAGTAAATGCCTTTCTCTCCTTCTCCCAGATCGGCACATTTTCAACGTGCCTGGGTTCCCCTCCTGATCATCTCACACCTGATCTCACACCTGATCTTTTTGCACCTGGAGAAGATGCCTGCCCTCTTTCCCGAGCCTGCCCACCACGGCAGACAGGCTGGGGAAAGGAAGGCAGGCATGCACACATGCCCCATTCTTCCCTGAGCCTCTCTGCTATTGCAGAGAGACTCAGGGAAGTGGGGGGGGGGAGGATTGGTTAAATTCCTCTCTCGCCCTCCTCCAGATTGGGGAGGGAAAGTAAAGCATTTTCAACGTGCCTGGGTTCTCTGCCTGCCCTTTCCCAGCTGCTACATGTCAGCTAGGGAAGGGAAGGCAGAGAGAGGCTTTTCCTTGTCAATTTCACTCTCAGCTGACTGGTGGGGAGTGAAATTGACAAGGAAATCCCCAGGGGCTCTCCAGAGGGAAAAGAGGGTATTGTCACCTTTCCCTCTTGTGTGTAAGGTGGGGAGGGCAGCGTGCTCTGTAGCCACGCATGCCAGAGGTTTTGGTTGTAGGTGTGGCCAACTCAGGAGCCTGCCAGAACTCTGTTCCTGTGCCTTCCTGCCCCAAAATAGCCCTGGCAGACCCCAACAAGGGGCTTTCAAGGCAAGTGAGAAGCAGAGGTGGTTTCGCGTTGCCTTCCTCTTGTCCACGTACCAATTCTGCTTAGCTTTCAAGATCTCATGAGATCAGGCTACACCAATGCTGTCTTCCCTCCCCAGTTGGCAATTGGGGATCAGCTTTATTCTCTAAGGGAGTGGGGGGAGAGATATTGCCAAATATGCTAGTGTCAAGAGCACCCACATCAGGCTGTTGAATCGACACACTTGTGGCGTTATCTGTCTTCCGAAGCACTGAACCTTTTAGCTCTCAGGACAACAAAGCTCACTTATAGACATTACCAATGCCACATGTAGCCTGACAACACGGAAACCGCTTTCACCCTGCAATAGTGCCAGGAATCAGTGATAACTACGGTCCTTCGATATTTCTCACTCCCTCACACGACTACTTCTTCAGATGTGCAAATACATCATTTGACTCTTGATCTCTCTACACGTCATCAGTTGAGTATATGAACAGACTCCACGGAAAAGCTTCTCAGGTGCATGAGGGTGTGATCACCCCTTTCTCATGTTGAAGGTCCTTGCTGGATGTTGCAGCAGCTAAAGAAGGGTTTTGTAGGTGGCCCTTTCCTTCCTCGAAAAGATCCTACGAAACCACAGTGAGACATTAACATGCCCATAGAGGAGAAGTTCAAGCTGCCACTGTCCTTTCTGTCTGTCTCATATAAAAAGACCATATGCTTCTAGGGCTGCTAATCTGCCACTTGCATCAAATAGCCTTTAAGGGCAGAAAATAAGTAATCGGTCCTGATTTTTTCAGCACAGAAACTGCCTGCATATTGTAACTTTGCTCTCTGTGTAGAAGACTGTTAAGATTTAGGCAGGTATCAGTGCACAGTGCTAGTGAATACGGTTGTTAACCCCCCTTGTATTCTACATTATACCAGGAGCCTACATTTCCATGCAAACTGAATATGCTGCTTCTGCTTTTCCTGGGAGGACCTGAGCTGCCTTTTTTGTGTCCTATCCCGCTGCCCCTAACTGAGCCTAGCATTAAAAGAAAAAAAGAAAAAAAACAGTGCCCAGGAAACATTCCAACCTCTCCAAGTAATGTTCAGTCTGGCTAATAGTGCCATTTGATTTCTGGCTATCCCAGGGACATGTAACAATGTGCATTAACTTCAAAGCTCTCCTAATCAACTGTCACCAGTAGCCCAGCAGCTGGCAAATTATGATCTCCCCCCCCCCCCCAATTCCCCGTAAGCTTTCCATCTGCAAGTTCAGGACTATTCCCTGAAATGACATGATGCTAAGCCCATTTCAATCCGTAGAGAATTCTGACTGAGCTCTGTGTCTAGCCAAATCAGATAGCAGAGTCCTTTTGGAGCCTGATTCATACATTATAGCAACAGTGCTGAAGATGCTTCTGGTTTCATGGGAGTGTCAAGAAGAAGAGGAGGAGGAGGAGATTGGATTTATACCCCGCCCTTCTCTACCCAAAGGCATCTCAGAGCAGCTTACAATATCCTTTCTCTTCCCTTCCCAACATCCTTTCTCTTCCCCTTCCCCAACAGACATCCTGTGAGGTAGGTGAGGCTGGGAGAGCTCTCCTGAGAGCTGTCCTTGAGAGAACAGCTCTGAAAGAATTTATGACTGACTCAAGGTCACACCAACTGGAAGGAACCCTGAGGACAAGGCACATAACATAGTTCTTTCCAAACCTGTTCAAGATGCTGGTTTTATTGTAGGAGATCTACCTGTGAGAAAAATTACCTTAGAGAAAGTTGTAGGCAGATTGGAATGGGTGCAGGGGGGGCAGCAAAAGTGGCTGGGGGAGATCTGGAAAACAAGTCCTTTGAGGAAAAGTTTGAGATATTTGGTATGTTTAGCCTGGAGAGGAGAAGAACAAGGGAGTCTCCTTCTTTGGAGGTTTTCAGACAGGGGCTAGATGGCCATCTGACAGCACTGCTGATTCTGTGAACTTAGGCAGATCGTGAGAAGGGAGGGCAAGAAGGGTTGCCTCAGTGCTTAGTTCTTGTGGCCCTTTCTTGCATGCTCAGGGAAATGCTGGTTGCCACTTTGGGGTCAGGAAGCAATTTTTCTCCAGGCCAGTTTGGCCAGGGATCCTGGAGGGTTGTGGAGTATGTCTTTTACCCTCTTCTAGACATAGAGCAGGGGTCACTGGGGCAAGGGGAGGTATTTGTGAATTTCTTGCATTGTGCAGAGGGTTGGACTAGATGATCCTGAAAGTCCCTTCCAACTCTATGATTCTATGAACACACTCTTCAAATACCCAAAGGGCTGTCACTTGGAAGAGAGCAAATACTTGTTCTCTGCTGCTCCACATGGCAGGACTAGTTCTAATGGGCTTAACGTTCTTGTTGGGGCTCTGGAAAGCTCCAGGTCTGCAGAAACCCCAAGGAAAAGATATGCAAGATCGAAGTTTGCTTATAAGGAGATTTTAATAAGCATTGATCAAGCTTACATAAATAGCAAGCTAGGTTCCCATCTACTGGGTCTAGAACACACATATGCACAGCAAAACTTAGCCAGACCTCGAGACAAGACTAAAACTAAACATCTTATATCCTAAGTACTGGCTACCAGTCAACAAATGATGAATCAAGCTATCACAAACACTGAGATGATCCAGGCCATCTTGCACCAAGTGGTGAGAGGAAATAATTCAGGCTTTGAAGATAAGGGCTGCAAACAAGCTCAAGATGACTAAAGGTCATTAGTACCAGCCTGTAACAAAGATGGAGCTGCTGAGGCTATACACATACAGGAGTGTAGGTTTCAGTTGAACATTAGGTGAAACTAATGTTTCTAGAGCTACCCTAGTAGCTAAAATGATTTAACTGAGGCTATCATACTTTGATCTCATTATGAGAAGACAAGAGTCACTGGAAAAGACAATAATGCTAGGAAAAGTTGAAGGTAGCAGGAGAAGAGGAAGATCCAGCATGAGATGGATTGACTCTATAAAGGAAGCCATGACTCTCAGTTTGCAAGACCTGAGCAAGGCTGTTCATGATAGGATGTTTCGATGGTCATTAATTCATAGGGTCGCTGTTAGTCGGAAATGACTTGACAGCACTTAACATACACATGCAAATGGAATGGTAAGAACAGTCAAACAACCATTACCTCAAGGCTGTGAGGCTTCTGCCATTGGTTGGGAATGCTCTGGACTTCCTTCACTGAGCAGGGAGCTGAACTACTTGGCCTATAATGCTCTTTCCCAACCCTAAGATTCTATGACCTCCTCCTTGATGTTGTACCATGAACTCTAAGGACATGCTTGAATATACCACCACGTATCATCACTGGGACAATAATTTATATAAAAAAGGCCCAACTAGAAGATTACGGTCTACTATAACTCATCATTGATTTCAAGGGTTTCCTCGGGCATGGTTTGTAATTTGCCCAAATTCTATGGGTGGGGATTCTTACAAACTTTTACTAGATGTAGCATCACCCATGCAGCTTGGCATCAAATCAGCAACCTTACTACTAAACAACACATGCATTGGCTGTCTGCTTATTAACTAACCATGGGGAGGGGCTGTGGCTCAGTGGTAGAGTGTCTGCTTGGCAAGCAGCTGGTCTCAGGTTCAACCCCTGGCATCTCCGGTAAGAATCAGATCGTAAGTGATGTGAAAGATCTCAGCCCCAAACCTTGGAGAGCTGCTGCCTGTCTTAATAGATAATACTCACTTTGGCCGAGGACAGACTGGCAATGTAAAGCGGGAGCAAAGTGGAGGGAACTGGTGCGGGGGAAAAACTCCACGGAGCTGGCCGTTCATACTGGCCAGAGCAATGCGCAGTGGTGCCGATACGGAGCGTTCAGACTGCTGCGCATAACTTTGTGCTGGCGCGTTCACACTGCCGCCTCCGGATGCCTCCCGCTTCTTCCGGTTCACACTATTTGGAAGCGGGAGGCATGCGGAGGACGGCCCCTGAACACCGGTTTTATCCGGTGTCCTGTTAAAGCAGATGGAAAGCGACTGGGAGACGGGTAAGTGCGAAATGGAGCCGAGGGACAGCTGCGCATGTCTGAACGGGCTCTTTTCTTCCACTTTCGACGCGGGGCTGCCCCGCTTTACATTGCCAGTCTGTCCTCGGCCTTTGATGGGCCAAGAGTCTGATTCCATATAAGGCAGCTTAATGAATTCATGTACTAGATGGGCCAACAAAACTATTACTATGCATTCTCTACATCACAGTGTTCCATATGCTAACTTTTAAGGGCCATGCTATAAGCATGCCACCACATCAAAGTTAAAAAAAAATCAGAATTATGTGTGATACAAGCTGTCATCAGCTATGGATGGGGTCAGACATCCAAAGACTGTTGAGGGGCCCACCCCAATTGGGCTCATGGTGCCCTCCCTGCCATAACCTGTGCATATGGGTGAACTAGGATCTCCGATCTGAACTGGCAAGTGGAATCTACAGACACAGATTTCACAGACATATTAAAATAGAGATGCTCTTTTGCCTTGGAAGCCCCTCATTTAAAATAGGTCTGATATTTTGAAGCTGGTTCTAATTGTAAAGAAGTAAGAGAAAGTGCATTGTACATTCTGAAGCACACTTGTTTTCAGATGTTCTGGATCCATCTAGGATTCCTGAAGCTAGGATTCCTGAAACTGGGATTCCTCATGGCCCCCAAATCCCAGCGCCAGCTTGGTGTCTTATAAAAATCTTACTTTATTTTTTCCTCTACAGTAAACTCTTTTTATTCCTGGTAAGTTACTGTGCCTGAATAAACTCTCTGCAAAATCCTTCTGGCAGCAGTAAACTTTAATGAAAATAGAGTGAGAAGGTTATAATCTCTTAAAGAGTAAGAGACGATTTTTTTTAAAAAAGCATCTGAAAGTTAGCTTCATCGTTATGGAAAAGATGTTTGGCATGAAATATGCACTGTCTCTATAAAAGACAGGACTTTTGTAGACTCTAAGGCACTTCGGACATATCTTTGGTACCAAGACATCTAATTTCCCTAGTAGCAAATTAGATTGCACCTGGAAATTCCCATAAAGATCTGATTATGGAAATGAAATACATTATTCTTTGAATCCTTAATAAGAACATCCAGTAGTATCCCTGGTACTAATTTGAATTTGAACTGATTTGCACCAGCTTTTCGATTCAGAATTTTTCTATATAAGGTTATGAGCTCCATGCATGAGATCACATTAGTTATGAGTAATGACTGTTTAATCAATGAACTCTTATACAATTTGGGATTTTTTTTCCCTGTTGCCACTTATCCATTTATAGTCTGGCTGTTTTAATTATGCACTTAGTTTTACTGGATTCTCAAGATCATAGAGAACTGATCTCCACAAGAGGCATCCCTCATATCTCACAGTATTTTAATCATTGGTAGAATTTTGTGTGAAAATGGCCAAATGATGACTATTTTTAAATAAGCAAACTTGACTGCTGTATCTTACAGCAGTCTGTTGCTTATAACCTAAGATAAAATAAAATATGGAGAGTTGCACCACCATTACTGAGAGAGCTCGCATCAAAGATAAATCAAAGCTCATAACTTACTATAAACATTTTTATTTCTTTTTTTAGTTTTGTGAGAACATTTTCTTGAGAGCCCCAAAGGCATGTTTCGGCATACTTTGCGAAAATGTCTATTTGTATAAATTACCCTTGCTCTCAGTTGCCCTGATTTGTCTTCAGTGATGTGATTATGTAGATAAATCTAACGTGTTGTGTTGACTGAGATTTTATTTACTGACATTCAGTGATCCCAACACATTAGACATATCCTGACATCATCCTATTCCATATGTGATCTCTGATGGGATGTGAGCCCTGGTCAGCCATGAAGAGAAACAACAGTCCTGAACATTGCTGAAGACATGTGAATATTTACACAGAGTGGTTTCTGGGAAACAGTTTCTACATCACGGAAATAACTCGGTTTTTTTTTTCTTTTTCTGCCACTATCACAACTGAATTATGGCAACCCAATGTGGTTTTCAAGGCAAGAGACGTTCAGAGGCACGTTTGCCATTGCCTGCCTCTGCATCACCATCCCGGACCCCTGGTAGTCCCCCATCCAGGGCCAACCCTGCTTGGCTTCCAGGATCTGATGAGATCTGGGCCCTTTCTGCACTAACAACTCACTGTAGCTTACAATTTTGTGTCCCTGCCCTCTGCACCTACAGCCAAAACCCACATTTTTTGCTTAATTGTGGTTAACATCACTTGTGCCCTGTGGAGGGGGCATCCAAGTGTGTGAGCAAGGGATGGGGCACACTGCATCCTCCTTTTTCTCTCCTCTCCTCCCTGCTCTCCCACCCTTTTTGGCTAGCTGCCGCTGGGCTACTCCAGGCGTGCATGACCCATAGAGGGATGCAAGCTTGTCAGCTGGCTGGCTGGGTCTGTCAGGAGGGGTGGCATCCCAAAGGCTTTAATTAAAACAGAAACAAAAACAAATGGGCCTTCAAGCCTCTCCCTTTGTTTCCAATGGGCAATCCTGTCATTCCTTTTACTACATCTCCCTCCAAGTTGTGTGCAGATTGGCTTTGGGGAAGGGGAAAAAGATCCCTCCCTAGGGTCCAATGTGCAAAGTGTGTCAAACACCCCCCTCCTGCAAGCTAGAAGCATCAAACTCACAGAGGACATCCCCAGGCTGCCCCTCTACCTGTCCTCTAAGTTGTGTGAAGATTGGCTTTGGGGAAGGGGAAAAATATCCCTCCCTAGGGTCCAATGTGCAAAAAGGGGAGTGTGTCAAAGGCCTCCCCTGTGTGCTAGAAGCATCAGACTCACAGAGGACCTCCTGAGGCTGCCCCTCTACCTTCCCTCCAAGTTGTGTGTAGATTGGCCTTGGAGAAGGGGGGAAATATCCCTCCGTAGGCTCCACTGTGCGAAGGGGAGAGGAGTATGTCAAATCCCCCCCTGCAAGCTAAAAGATCCCTCTCTAGGGTCCAAGGTGCAAAGGGTGGAGGAGTGTGTCAAACACCCCCCACACACACAAGATAGAGGCATCAAACTCACAGAGGACCTCCCCAGCCTGCCCTTCTACCTGCCCTCCAAATTGTGTGCAGATTGGCTTTGGGGAATGGAAAATATTCCTCCCTGGGGTCCAAGGTGCAAAGGGGGAAGGGGAAGGGGGGAGGAGTGTGTCAAATGCCCCCCACAAGCTATAAGCCTCAAAGTCCCAGAGGACCTCCCCCGGCTGTCCATCTACCTGTTCTCCAAGTTGTGTGCTAGGTGAACATTAAATAGAAATGGAAATAGGGATGGGGGAATGGGAGGAGATGATTAAAGCAATGTCAAGTAGTCTGCTTATGAGTCCCTCCTATTTGGAAGCAGAGGAGGCAAAAGGTCTGGTCCAAAACAGCATTTAGGTACCCCAGGGCAATGTCGTAGTGACTGCAAAGTCAATGCTGAATGACCATAAAGCAATGCAAAAGCTCCAGCCTAACCCAATACACAAGGAAAGTGAAAGCAGGATGCAATGCAGAGGGAGATTAACAGTCCAACATGGCTGTGAAAAAAATGGGGAAACAGATGGGTACAGAATCAGCCTAGGTTAACCTGAGCTATCCAGGTCAGGGCTCATTTTCACTGGGAAATGAGAACTGATGAATATTTGATGTAGCTCTTGGTTTCTCCCAAGACATTTGTGGCCAGAGATCCTATTAGATGATGGATCTCGAGTATTGATGCTGAAAATGCTGTATGGAAAATGCTGCTCTGTCTTCATCTCTACTCTTTTCCTTTCCTTTGTTTGTTTGTGAGAACACCAATTGACTGTTCAAAGAATCTGACTCACGAAGGCAACCTCAGAAACGGATGCACTTCCTTGCCAGCAAGGAAACACAACATGTTTGTTTACTTACAGAAAAATCATCTCATAAAATTGTTCAAGCAACATGCATCCGCCTCTGCTCCAGTACCTTAGTAATTAGTAATTAGGATATTTACCATAGTAACATGTGGCACACTGGCGGACTTGAATACACACACTAAATTCTCTGTTTGGAGAAACACGTTTGCATAGAGAATATAAACACTCATCAATATTATATTAAGGGTAACAAAATGTTGTTTTATTGCACAAATATGTCTCTTTGTTCGTAAATCGTGTTTACTTACTTTATTGAAGGAAAATGTTTTTCTCAAGCAACTTTTCTTCCAAAACATTAAAAGACAAAGAGTTTATGTTGTATAAAACCCTGTCAGGTTTGGACTCAAGTAAAGATGACTTTAGCTGGAATCCTAAAGATATGTTCCTGTGAGTGAGTGCCATTGAATAAACTGCAGCTTACATTTGAGTAGACCTGTGTAGGATTGCTCCCTTTCTCTCCTCTAATCTTCTCTTGATCTCTACTGTCAATTAAGAGATGGATCTCTGGAGAGGGGTTTCCAGTTGGGAGAATGGAGGTCTGACACGCTTTGCAAATGCGCAAGGCGGACAGCGGCTCTTCCTGACAGCTTGGGTGGGTTAATCCACCCGACGCAACCTCACACAGGTAGTGTGAGGACCAGCAAGCAATATAATCCAGGTTTGAGCAACCTCGGTGAAGGGAAAGTCTCGGAGGAGACTTTTCCGACACCTTGAGCACTGCAGCCGAAGAGGATTCTTGCGAGTATCTCTAAGGAGCCGAGCTGAGCTGAAAAATTCAGCATAAAACCTCCAATTCCCCTGATTCCTTAACAAAGAAGACAAAGTTTAAACGTTGGGACCACATCTGAAGCGAAGTAACAACAAAAGGTAACGGAAAAAAGTTTTTTGCCTTACCATTGCCGCGTTTTGAAAGATGAAAAACAGATCGGGTGAAGCAATAGACTGATGTTGATTGGATGAGAGCAGTTTTGAAGTGCCAAAAAACCGAATTTGAACTTAAAAAGCCAAAAAAACAAGTTGTTTAACATTCCTGCGGTTAAAAGGAGTCGGGAGGGGAAGCCAAGCATCGCGAGACAAAGAGGGAGAAGGGAACCAAGCATCGCGAGATTAAGACGTGAGGACTGAATCAGGAAGTGACGGCTAGAAGAGCAGACAAGAAGGAAAAAGGAGAAGAACCGGAAGAAGGTAAAGGGGACTCTAAATACTGCCGGACCAGAAAGGGGACTCTAAATACTGCCGGACCAGAAAGGGGACTCTAAATACTGCCGGACCAGAAAGACCATAACAGGAAGTGACGTGCAGAGAGCAGACAAGTAAAGAAAAGGAAGGGACAAAAGGAAACTACGGCAAGCCAGAAGCAAGGTAAAAAGACTATAACCTTTGACATTAACCATAGAGAAGTCGCGGCCACCATTTTGGATTTATAAAATTTTTAAACTGCAATATCTCAAAGATTATATAACGTAGAAGGCTGAAACCAACATAATTTGACTTGGCAAGATTAGCTTGTTTGAATGCACTAATTGGTGTTTGATTTGGAAGACAAGATAAAATCGATCCTTTTAAAGAGGCAAAACGGACCGAGGACTAAGATCGAGAGCAGCCACATGGTCCTCTCCTACAATGGCAGCAAAAAAAAGAAAAAGAGCTACTAGCTGTTATGGAAGCAATGGAAAAGAAAATGTTAGACGCTATAGGAGAGGTAAATGTTAAAATGAATAATATAGCGGCTCAAGCAGATAAAAATTGCATGGAATTAAAAGCAGAATTTCAAAAATTATCCACAAGAACACAAGATATAGAAACTAAAGTAAAAGAACTGGAAGAAAACACCCATAAGACAATGAGAGAGAACGAGAGGATGGAAAAGATGATGCATTATAAAGATATGCAAAACCACTTGAGATTTCGAGGGATTGAGGAAAAATTGAATGAGGATATTTTTACAAGAATGCAAGAAGCAATAGCAGATTTTTTACAAGAACAGGAAGAAGTTGTTAAAGAACACATGGATCTTGTTTATAGAGTTAATTCTACATATGCAAGAGACAAAAACATACCAAGAGACGTGGTTGTCCAATTTACAATGAAAAGAACAAAAGAACAAATCTACAGGAAGTGCTTTACTGACCCCTTTGTAATAGATGGAAAGAAAATCATAGTAATGAAAGAATTGCCTAGAGCAATACTGCAAGAAAGGAAAAAATTCAAGCGTCTGACGGATAAACTGAAGGAGAAAAAAATCAGATTTCGTTGGGAAATACCTCAAGGACTAAGTTTTTATTATGGCAGCTCCAGAGTGGTGATTAAAAGCACAGAAGAAATGTATGCATTCCTGGGAGAGAATAAAGACGATTTTGGAGATATTTAAGAATATATCAAAATGGATTACAAAATACTTACATGGAATGTAAATGGACTAAATTCACCCCAAAAACGTAGAATGGTAGGTCACTGGTTGGAAAAACAAAAATGTAATATAATTTGCTTGCAAGAAGCTCATCTTAAAAACCAAGACCATAAATATTTAATAAGGAAAAAATTGGGAGAAGAATTTTATTCTTTAGCAAGCAATAAAAAAAATGGTGTTGTAACATATGTCAAAAAAGATTTGGAACCCAAAGTAATATTCAAAGACAAAGATGGAAGATATTTAGCTATTGAAATTTTACTGCAAGGAGTGAAAACTTTGATTGTGAACATTTATGCTCCGAATGGAGCTAAAGAAATTTTTTTTAAAGAACTGCAAATGGAATTGGACAATGTAAACTATGATCAAATTATGATGTTAGGAGATTTCAACGGAACTGTAGATAATAAACTAGACAGGCGCTCTAAAAGAAAGGATGAGACGTTAGGGAAGCTTCCAAAAAACTTTTTTGAACTGATAAAACAAGAAAAGTTGGAAGATATTTGGAGGAAAGCTAACCCACAAGGAAAAGACTTTACCTTTTACTCTAACAGACATGACTCACATTCAAGAATTGACATGATTTGGATGACTACTAACCTAACCTTTAAGACAAGAAAAGTGGAAATTTTACCCAGAATAATCTCAGATCACAATCCGTGTTTATGGACAGCTGGGCAGATTAAAAAACAAAAGAGATGGAGAATAAACGAGGACTTATTAGATAATCAAGAAATAATTAAAAAATTACTTGAAGAAACAGACCTATACTTCCAAGTAAACATGCAGAAAGAAGTTAAAATTCAAACCGTATGGGATGCATATAAAGCAGTGATGAGAGGACTATTGATATCGTTAAATGCTAAAGATAATAAAAAGAAAAAAGAGCAATATGAAAATATTTTACAAGCCATTAAAACAAAGGAAGAAGAACTGAAGAAGAAACCAGGGAAAAAGAAACTGCAAAAGGAAATTTGGATGCTACAAGACCAAGCAAAAGCCATTTTGAACCAGGAGATGTACTGGAACTTAAAAAAACTTCAACAAAAAGCATTTGAAGGTGCAAATAAACCCGGAAAATACTTAGCATGGCAATTAAAGAAAAAACGTGAAAATAAATTTATCACTAAAGTGATAAGAGATAATATTGAGATAATAGATAACAAAGGAATAAAAAGAGAATTTTTTAAATACTACGCAAAACTTTTTAAGAAGGAAAACAAAGACAGAAGAAAGATTAAAGAATACCTGCAAACATTAAAGCTACCAAAACCAACAGAGAAAATTAAAGAACTATTTAATAATCCAGTATCATTACAAGAGATCAAAAATGCAATAAATGACTCAAAATTAGGTAAAGCACCTGGACCGGATGGATTTACAGCGAAGTTCTACAAAACGTTACAGGAGTCAGTTTCACCGGTGTTACTGCTATTGATGAACAATATAAGAGTTACTGGAGAGGTACCAGAAACCTGGAAAGATGCATCCATCTCACTGATCCCGAAAGAAAATCAGGATTTGACCAATGTTAAGAACTATAGACCGATCTCTTTACTGAATAATGATTATAAGATTTTTGCTAAGATTATAGCGGATAGACTAAAAGAGCACCTTAAAGAGACTATACAAACAGAACAAGCAGGGTTCTTACCTAATCGACAAATAAGGGACAATCTAAGAGTAGTAGTGGACGCTATAGAATATTACGACAAACATCCTGAAAAGGAAGTGGGCTTTTTCTTTTTAGATGCGGAGAAAGCGTTTGATAATTTAAACTGGGATTTTATGTTTGAAGTTTTAGAACATCTTGAGATCGGTGAATATATGCTTAACTTCATTAAAGCAATATATAAAGAACAGAAATCCTCAATAATAATTAATACTGAAAAGACAGACGATTTTAAAGTTGAAAAAGGAACAAGACAAGGATGCCCGCTTTCGCCGCTGCTATTTATTTGGATTTTAGAAGTTCTACTGTTAAATGTGAAGGAAGACAAAGATATTAAAGGCTTAACAACTAAAGGTTTTTCTTTCAAATATAGGGCCTTTGCAGATGATGTGATGTTTATAGTGGAAGACCCCTTATCCACATTACCACATTTGTTACAGAGAGTAAAAGAGTTTGGTGACTTAGCAGGATTTTATGTAAATAAAAACAAATCGAAAGTAATGTGCAAAAATATGTCAAATAAGAAACAAAACGAGTTACAAAAACTTACAGAATGTGAGGTGGTGAAAAAGACAAAATATCTGGGTGTAAACCTAACTATGAAAAATATTGATCTTTATAAAAATAATTATGAAAAATTATGGTTGCAAATTATGCAGGATATTAAAAAGTGGAATGTATTGAATTTGTCATTGCTGGGTAGAATTGCGGTGGTCAAGATGAATGTGTTACCACGATTAATGTTTTTGTTTCAAACTATTCCAATTGTGAAAGATGTAAAAACATTCAAATGTTGGCAGAAGGAGCTGTCTAAATTTGTGTGGGGAGGGAAAAAACCAAGAATTAAGATGAAAATAATGTGTGATGCCAAAGAAAGAGGAGGGTTTCAACTACCAAATCTAAGGTTATACCATGATGCAATATGTTTGACCTGGGTAGGGGCATGGACTATGTTACAAGATAGAATGTTATTGTCCCTGGAAGGTCATGATTGTAGATTTGGGTGGCATGCATATTTGTATTATGGCAAAACAAAAATGGACAATATGTTTAAACATCATTATTTGAGAAGAACACTAATGGATACGTGGACAAGATATAAAAACTTTTTTTCAGAAGAGATACCCATGTGGATTGTACCCGCAGAAGTCTTACATCCAATATCAAGATATAAAGGACAAGATTGGCTGAAGTATAGAGACTTATTAATAAGACATGGCAAGGATTTCAAACTGAAGGAGCAGCATCAGATTGATTTTGATTATGGTTGGTTAAGATATAGACAAATATATGACTTGTATAGAAGTGATAAAAAACACGGTTTCAGGGAAAAAAATAATGAAATAGAACAAGTTTGGGAGGAAGGTGGGAAAAAAATGATTTCTAAAATGTATAAAGTCTTGCTAAAATGGTTTAATGCTGATGAAATGGTAAAAGAACAAATGGTAAAATGGGCGATAAACTTTAACAAAGACATTGAAATGGAATCTTGGGAATTTTTATGGAAAAATGCTATGAGTATATCTACGTGTTATAACTTAAAAGAAAATTGTTTTAAAATGATGTATAGATGGTATATGACACCAAAAAAAATTGCAAATATTGGTCAAAATATGTCTAACAAATGTTGGAAGTGTAAAAAGAAAGAAGGGTCTTTTTATCATATGTGGTGGACTTGTGATAAAGCAAAGACTTATTGGTCAAAAATACATGCAGAAATGGAAAAAATCTTGAAATGTACATTTAAGAAGTTGCCTGAAATGTTATTGCTAGGACTTAAACTAGAAGAGATAAATGTAAAGAAAAGGACAATAATATGGTATATGATTACAACAGCAAGAATGGTGTATGCACAAAACTGGAAAAATGAAAAAATACCAGAGGTGTGGGAATGGTTGAAAAAACTGTTATATATGGCTGAAATGGATAAGTGGACTAGAAAATTGAATAATCTCTACTCAGAGACCTTTCTGGAAGACTGGAAAGATTTGAAAGAATATGTTGAAAAGTATTGGGATATGAAAAACTATATCTATACATGGTTATAATAGCATAAAGGAATAGAAATATATTATATGAATGTTTTAGTTAAAATTAGACAATGAAACTGTTTTTATTTAGAAATACATAAGAGTATAGAAAATAAGAATTGGTGTATAAGTATAAGTATTTTAAAGCTATATAACCGTTACCAGAAACGAAACATAGATATAAGTATTACTATTTTGAATAAAATGGAAAATGTGTTATGCTTCAGATGTGGTGGGAAACCACCAAAACAAGATAAAAATAGAATGTACAAATAGAACAAAATGTTATCTAATATGGAAAAAGGGATTTGTATAAGGTTAAATGTATTATTTTCGATGTTTTTTTTTTTTGAAAAATAAAAATTTCTTTACAAAAAAAAAAAAAGAGATGGATCTCTGGAGACTAAGTTCTGAGCATCCAATGGAATTGATGAAGGGACAGAGAAAAATGGATTCAGTACTTGTGCCTCTCAGCTTTCAACATCGTTTCTATAAAACATTAACTTCACCCACCCTGAAGGCACTGGCAGTCGGCTTTGTTTTCTGGGGAAGTAATGAGGATGTAATGAAGGCTAACTAATTCAGATTTCTTCTGGTTTTGCAGATCTCTTTTACTCTGCATTTCTTCTGTATTTGACCACAGCAACTGAAATACTCCGCCTGTGGTATCCACCTTGCAACATGGTACTTTCTGTTCACTTCTCAACAATCATTCAGTCATGGATTTATGCACAAACTAAGGCAACTATAGCTTAAGGCCTCTAGTTATGAGTGGTCTCTAAAAAATCACTAAAAATTACTAAATTACCATGTTGCACAGTAATACTATGCGGCCTCTTAAACCTGACATACAAAAAAAAATTAACAAGTTGCCAGTCCTTGGCTGCCAGTGCTAGGTCATACAATGGGGCCTTTTAAAATATAACATGAGCTTAGTGCCTCAGCATGTGCTAACTCAGCACTGCCCACAGACATCCCCCCCCCAAAAAAAACCCTTTCAAAATGTGTTTGATATTTTCCAGTAGCCCATATATCTCTGGTGATCATGAAGTACAAAAAGCAACAGATGCTTTGTGAATAGGTGGGTTTTTCACAGGTTACTCCCAAATATAACCAATACACCCGATGGTTGGCAGCCCCCATTCCCAGTGGAGGAAGGAGTCCCCCACTGCTAGGCCATCTCCAGCTGCCAATCAGCTGGCTGATAGGGGGACTTACCAGGAGAGAGAGGAAGGCACAGACAACATCACCAGCAATGTGGCTATGTCACTTCTGGTGTGCACAGAAAGTGACATCATCATGCTGGCAATGTCCAACTGACACTCTGGTATTTGGGCAAAAAAAGGTAGAAGCCATTTTTACCAGAGTTTTTGTCCAAATACCAGAGCGTCGTCACAATGATGTCACTTCTGGGTCACACTGGAAGTGGAATAGCCACATCATAGGCAACATCGCTTAGGCCTCCCTCCCACTCCTGGTAAGTCCCCTCATCCCCCACTGGTTTCCAGGAGGGACCTGGAAACCCTATTACCCCCCATCCTGAAATCTCTCCACCTACCCACTACTAAAACCCAAAATGGTTCCCATGTTGGCTCCGATGTCTGCAGACTACAACCTTTCTTCTTTGATTTATTTCTATCCATGTTAAGCATTCTCTTCAGTGATGATATTATACCAACAGGATTTCTATGCTGGATTCTTTTTTTATTTTCCCTCACGTCTTCGGGAGAAGCCAGATGGAGGAGAGAACAACCTCTATCTCCTTTCTGATTCACTTGAGAATTCAGAATCTTGTCAGAACGCATCAAATATTTTCTTGGAACGAGTGCATTTAGCTGTCTCATACTGTCTTGCTCAGTTGAGTAAAAATATACTCTAGGTGAGGCCACAGATGGGAGTTTTGAAGGGCATAGTCTGTCAGTCCACCCTCAAGTGACAGCCTAGTTTATAGGCTGCCACTCATAGACAAATACTCATGGAGATCCTATCTCACTTGCTTTGGGTCTAAACTGTGTGTGAGTGTGTTAAGTGCCACCTCCAGGTTATGGTAACCCTATGAATTAATAACCTTGCTCAGGACCACTAAGGGCCATAGCTTCCTTTATAGAGTCAATCCATATCCTGCTGGGTCTTCCTCTTCTCCTGGTACCTTCAATGTTTCCTAGCAGTATTGACTTTTCCAGTGACCCCTGTCTTCTCATGGTGTGATCAAAGTATGATAGCCTCAGTTTAGCCATTTTAGCTTCTAGGGAGAGTTCAGGTTTGATTTGATTTACAACCCACTGTTTTGTCTTTTCAGCAATTTATGGTATCCATAAAACTCTCCTCCAGCACCACATTTCAAATGAGTCAACTTCCTTCCTATCAGCTTTCTTCATTTCCAACTTTGAAACCCATACATAAGTAATGGGGAATACTATGACACGGATTGATTTTATCTTGGTCACCAGTGACACATCCTTACACTTAAGAATCTTTTCTAGCTCCTTCATGGCTGCCCCTTCCAGTGTCAGTCTTGTTCTGATTTCTTGGTTGCAGTCTCCCTTTTGGTTGATGATGGGGCCAAGAAATAATTTCAAGTTGGGTCCGAGCTAAGCATGTATTTTAAGAGGTCATTTGTCCTGAACTAAGTTACAATCATATCAGGAAAAGTGGGAGGACAGTTTTGGCCAATAATGTTTGGTTGAGCTAGCAGCTCGTCTTGCTAAAAGAGAAGGTGAAGACTCCCTTTTTAAAAATTACTTCTGTACTTAATATTTTATCTGTTTAAAAGGGAGGTATGAGTTAGAAGACCCTCAGGACTCGAAATTGCAGCTCCCAAGCTGATGATTTGAATTAACTTTCAGTTTCTCCAGTGTGGTCACAGTGGCTACATATTGCCACCAAGGACTTTTTCTCCAACCCCCAGAATACTGGTTTCCTTCCATTTATTGGATAGGATTGGAGTATTCTGTTGTCACGGGGGGCAGCAACAGCTAAAGGGCAACTTGAGAAACACTTTCAATGATTTATTAGAAGTAGGATATGGTGGCAAGTTATTTTCAGAGCTTTCTAGGGAAGCATGTATTGGTAGCTTTGGGGACCAATACGTATGTCACTTACCTTTCCATGGCAAATTCCAGCTGTGGAGTATTACTTAAAAAGCATTGCCATGGAATCAGTCCTAAAATGAAACTACTTAAGTAAAATATGTAAGACGTTTCAAACAGTAAACAAGTGAAATTTCTCTGCTGGGTTCCACTTGACACTGCCAGCAAATGTTACCTACAGTTTGTAGTGAAACTGAAAGAATTTTCTTACAATTTTGTTATGGGGGATTTCACATAGCCCTGTAATTAATTATTTTCTGTGTGTGTGTGTGTGTGTGAGAGAGAGAGAGAGAGAGAGAGAGAGAGAGAGAGCGCATAAGGTTCCTAGTGTTCACTTAAATATCTGCCACATACTTTTTACCTGACCTGAGGGGTGGCATGCTGATCTCGATCCTTGGTTATCCTATCCAATCGTGGTTCATATACGAGTGGGTGTTCCATCTTGCTATCTTCCTTAAAGCCTACCTCCTTGTTAACAGTCTCAGTCCAAAAGGGGGGAGGCAGAACAAAATGAGCTGTGAGACTCTGCCTTAGTTAAACTGCATTCTTATGGATAGGCATGTGTGGTTTAAAAACTGCCCATGTGATCTCCCAGGTCAAACAGGTCAAAATTGTGATGATTTAAAGTTTACTCTTAATGCCACAAGTAGCCTTCTGGAATAATGTTTTACTCCCCTCATAGCCCTTTCATGTATTTTCTTTGCTCACATAAATAAAGCTTGACGAAATGTGTTTATTGTTTCAGTTACCACCACAAAAGTATTTCCTGTCGGCAAAGCATGTCTTTCCCCTGGGAATGCCTCACCATTGTCCACCTCGCAACTGTAGGGGCATGACAGGGTATTCTCATGGAACCTGTACAGCTATGGCTGCCCAGCAATACCCTTTCCCCTTGTGGTCCACCCTGGCCTCTCAGCCACCTGCATTATCTATCCTGCCCAATGTGTCTGACTATTGTTCCCTATGAGTCATTGTTGTTCCCCATTGTTGTTCCCCTTTCTCTGTGCCACTGCGAGGATGCCATCCATTGGTTCTCATAAAGCCTGTCATGGCTTGATTTATCCTTTTACAGTATTGTTGGGTATAGCCACTCCAAGGTGCAAACATGATTGATTTTGCAGACAGAACTGGACCATGTTGATTGCCCTCCCAAGTATCGGCACCCCAACAAAATTTGTTCATGGATCACCGGTTCCACACCCCACATCAGGATTCTGTGTCCTGTGATTTTATGAGGGACTAGATGTTGATAGATTGAACTGCTTCGGCGTGTTTTGTTAGCTTAGTGAAATCAAGACATGCTCTATGAGGTTTGGATCTCTACTCTTTAACCGTATTAGTGGGAGCTCCGTCTCTGGGCTCCCTTTCCTGGAATTGGTTTGAGAACAGTTTGAAAACAGAGCTGTGCTCAGTGCAGAGGATCTTGCTCAGGGGTGTCAAACATGTGGCCCAGGGGCCGGACCAGGCCCCTGGAGAGCTTCTATCAGGACTGCACTGGAACTGGCCATCTCCTGCTTCTGTTGCTGTTGCTGCATCATAGCTTGCTTTTCCAGACTCTCTCAATTGCTCAGCCATTTCATGTTTTTTCCCTGGGTCCTAGACTCAGAACTCTGAACATGAGATTTCTGTGGTGAATGTCAATAAATCAAAAGGAGGTTTGCAGCTTACAGATACACACCCGGACAGCATACTCAAGATTGCAACAGCACAGACATTTTGATGGAATAATTCAAAGCAAGAGGTGTCAGTTAAACAAAATATTGCAAGAGTGCTTATGTTTTAAGCATGTGTTTGTGTCCTTTATAAAGTTTATATATCCGCTACCCAGCATTACATCTTATGACACACGTGGTCCGGCCCAACAAGGTCTCATTTATGTCAGATCCAGCCCTCATAACAAATGAGTTCAACACCCCTGATTTAGCCTGTTAGGACACAAGTGAAAAGGAAGGGGAGGGGTGGCCAGCAAGGCCTGAGGACAGAAGGTGCCAGCTTCCCCCGCCCTCTCCAGTGGAATGTGGTTTGCGGCCGTGGCAACCCACCCTTTCTAGGCAAGATTTTTTGGTCACTCTCCCCTCCCTCCCAGGAGACCCACAGTCTCAAGAATGCCAAGCAGAAACCACCCAAGGTTTGCAAAGATGGCCCTGCTAAAGTGGAACTTGGAGTTCTGGCACAGGCGAACAATAGCTTGAAGGAAGAACAAGATTTGGCATGGGGGTGTGGGGGAGGCTGGGAAAGTGAAGAAAGGAGAGAAAAGTCACAGGATGGGCAGGCGGGAGCATCGTGTTGAGTTTTGAATGCGTGGCTTGGTGCCTGGGCTTCTCTTGGTCAGGCTAGCATAGGGTGGCAGGCGGGGTGAAATGAAGGGTGGGGGGGTTGTGTATGGCTATTCTCGCTTGTTGTCTGTCCCCCCCACTTTACAGGGGAAAACATGCTCCTCTTCCCTCATCAAAAAAACAGTCCTGCACTTTAACCCTCCACGTTGCTAATCCTGACCCTGATTTTTAGGATTCTTTTTCAGCACGAAACAAAACATGACTATGGCTTATGCATTGTGATTCACTTGAAACCACCTGATAACATGCCGCACATGAGAACCAGTTGTTTTATTTTGGGGTGAAAAGAGGGGCCTCTTTTGAGGCTGCATCACTACTGGCAGCCAGTTTGCTTTTCTTTCTTACTCACAAAATATTTGGAAAATAATTCCCCAGTCTCTATAGGCCTTACACAAATACAGTAGGTATACTCTAAATATTGAAGTGAGAATACAGGTTGCTCTAAATTGAAGGGCAGGCCCCTGACTGACCCTTAGGCTGCTTGTTCCCCCCCTGATTTGAGGGCAATTTACTGCCAACTTAAGTATTGCAGCCTTCCTTCACACACATATCACTGTATGGGCTTAAGATATTTTCCCACTTTGCAAATGAAAAATGAAAGTTCCATCATACACTGTAAGACGAGAGAGTCCTAGAGATACGATTCTTAAAGGAGCACTGGAATTAATGTGCATTTATTTATAATTTCAAGTGTGTGTGCGATTCTGTAGTGCCTGCTCTCGTACATCATAGAACATTACATTACCAGAACCATCTATTTTAAAGGATGGTCTTTGATTCCGGAATTGGGATGTACATTTAAAAAAAAAAATTATCGTCTGAAAACTGGCAAAAGTAATCCTAGAGAAATTCAATCTGTCCATGATAATCATTCAAAAATAGCATCGACTGTGTTTTTTAATTAGAAATGTGACAGCATTATAAAAAAATTAGTATTCAGTCCCAAAATACTAGTTCAAGGACAAGAAAAGAGTAATTGTTATGAATGGGGAGGAAATATTTTTTAATTCACTTTAATTCGTTTGCCAGATATACAGCTCTTGGGAATGACTTTTCAAGCTCCTTTTCATTATAAATGTGCTCCAAGAAACTAGGATGATTGCAAGGCAACCTGTTAATCTTTACTCAGTTTCCTCCAAATCAGTTTTAAGTAACCTCAAGAAACCTTTGCATAGATTACAAATAATCCTGAAAGAACAGTTTGACTGGAGCAGGCATCACACGGGAAGTCTGCTGCCTCTCTAATACAAAATTTAAATTTGAGACAGGGTGCTGTATCATGCTATGTTCTCAAAAGGTCTAGCCAATCCAGATACCTTTTATGCCCTATGACTTTGTAAAAGAGGAATCCGATGACAAGAAAAGAAAATACTTGGTATTTATGAATCCATCAATATACTATTCCAAAGGTATCCTATTGGCAGAATATGGACCAAAGGGAAGAATGTATGTAATATATTACTGGGTCAATGCAGCCCACCATATGTAGAATGCTCATGTTGTGGGGGTCGCTGTAGGGGGTAGAGGAATGTAGTGTGGAATGGGAGGTTTCTGTAGCTCTGTTACACTTGCACCATTTGCTCAGTCAAGGAGTCTATTCTTGGAGTTGTTATTGCACGGTACTGAACTGAGCCCCAAACTAATAAGAATTATGTTACCTTTGTGGGTAGGTGTCAAAAAATCTCAAAATTATAAGGGTGTTAAAAGTAAATAAATGACAATTTGTAACCCAGAGAACAAATTTTGAGTCCAGTGGCACCTTTAAGACCAAGAAAGTTGAATTCTGAGAAGAAGAAGAAGAAGAAGAAGAAGAAGAAGAAGAGGAGGAGGAGGAGGAGGAGGAGGAGATCGGATTTATATCCCACCCTTCACTCACTTGGAGTCTCAGAGCAGCTTACAAACTCCTTTCCCTCTACTTACAAACTCCATTCCCCTTCCCCTTCCCACAACAAACACCCTGTGAAGTGGGTGGGGCTGAGATAGCTCTGAGACAACTGTCCTTGAGAGAACAGCTGGTACAGAGCTATGGCTTGCCCAAGGTCATCTAGCAGGTGCAAGTGGAGGAGTGGGGAATCAAACCTGGTTCTCCCAGATTAGAGTCCGCGCACTTAACCCCTACACCAAACTGGCTTCATGTGCATAAGCCTTTGTGTGCATGCACGCAGTAGTGCGCATGAGCACAAATGAAAATTTATATGTAGCATTAAACATTGTTGATCTTAAAGGTGCTACTGGATTCAATATTTTGTCTTATTTCAGACTGACATGACTACCTATCTGAAACTGTCTAACCAAGTGAGCAAGCCATTGTTCATTAACAGAAGTGTATTATTAGTTTACAGGTTGTCACTGTGTGTCTAAGGAAAGAGCGAGACAGTGTAGGGATGCATGTAAAAGGATGTGTATTGTGTATGCAGGTTTTCTGCCACATAATTGTTTTAAGATCTTTGTAAATTAGTTTATTTATTACGGTCAATTAGAGTATTCCCTCTAAGCTGAGTTAGTGTGAGCTAGCTCACAGTTTTTTAGCCTCCAGCTCACACATTTTTGTCTTAGCTCAGGAAGGATGGCTCCAGAGCAAACTAATTTATGCAGCAGCCAAATTGCTTGCTCACAGCTTTAATGCCAGTAGCTCACAAAGTAGAATTTTTGCTCACAAGACTCCACAGCTTAGAGGGAGCATTCCCAAACATAGTGCTTTGTTACTGCCTTCTTAGCATCTTTATAGGAAGGCAGTAACAAAGTCCATAATGCTGATAGCTTTCCCCCCCCCCCCAGCATTTAAAATAATAGCTAAAGCCACTAATTTGTATCTATAGTGAGAAGGAATTATAGTTAGCTTTTGGTTCTCCTCCCCCATGAAGAGATTAAGGGTGCGGTATTTAAGCTGGCGTGTCAGTTGCTAATGATTTCAGGCAAGGACCTTATTGGTATAGCTGAGAAATACACCTGTGTAATGTCTCACTGGCACTGTACTGGTAGTCAGCTGGTGCTGGTTGGTGCACGTTAGGTTTAAAAAGCCTGTGATGGTTTGCAGTTCTAAACTTATTAGAGGGGAGGCAAAACTGATTACACGGCTCATCATCTGGGCTGGTAGCCAAATGAAAGCTAGCCCTTCATCCTTCATCTTGAGGCACAGTACCACCCCACCCCAAGGCCCCACCCCATGAACATGACAATCTGCCTACCACACAGCCTTGAAAACATTCTACAGTTGCTGATAAATGATTCCCACCAATTCACATTGTCTTATCTGAACAGTTTTTTGTTGTTATCATGGCTAGAGCTCGATAATCACCAGCACTAGAAAGTAACATGTATTTTGTTGTGTCTGCCATAATCACTGAACAGACGGCTGACGAGCCCAAGACGAAGCACACCCTCTGATTTGGCATGAAGATCGACAGCTCAGGCAATGCATCACAAAGTGTCTACCCCTGCAGCAACTCTAAATGTCCATCCATGCCCTCTTTCTCCCTTTGCAGTAATGTGTGCATTTTGATTTGCTACTGTTACTTGCGAGCACTGGAACAACCTCCCATGTCACCGCCATTGTTAGCTCTGCCCCCATTGGTGTATCCCATGAGCAACCCACTTCTTTTAGGTCATCTATGGCCACCATCAGGACTTTGGTGTTCCTATCCATTGTTTCCTTTAAAATCTGCCTGTCGATCCTGCTCTCTTCCAGCAGAGATTCATGGCACATCTCCTTGGCAGGGAGGGGAAGAGAGTTACAGTTCAATAGAGGTAAGACAAAAACCAAAGGAAAACTGCATAAAGAAGTGCTGATAAAGAATGAACAGAATATATAATGCTAAACAAAAGCAATTATATAATTTTATCAATAGATGAAAAAATGGGACCATACAGTATAACAAAATACAACAGTGAATATCAATATAGCGAAGTTATTAAGATACAGTCACATGTAGTAAGGTAGTAAGTTCAGGTAGGTAGCAAGTAGAGGTTAACGAAGGTTTCCGGAATAAGTCTTCATTTCGTGAAGAGACTTCATCTGAACCAGATTTTCAAACAGTGTTTCCAATTGTTTTTCCAAGCTTCACAGAAAGAAAGGAACAGGCACAAAATCTCTACAAAGCTACAACATACTGCTTAACATCAGAGGATACAGGAATTCAACAGGCAAAACAAAGATTCAAGCCAGGCTTCAACGGGCTAAATGAAGATTCAAGCCAGGAGATTAAATGGAGATTAATACTGGAGGCGATGCAGAAATAAAATATCGGGTGACTCAAAAGACAGAGGCAATGCAGAATGCAAAAAATGCCACGACACATGACAGCTGTGAGCACAGGGTAAAACTCAGTGCAGAAACACCCAATAAATACAACCCAAAACAATCCTCCAACCCCGCATGTAGGGTTGTCAGCAATAGCTGACAGTGCAGCAGGAGAATTTGGGGGGCAGGGGTAAGGGATTCAATATTACACCAATGTGTTATGTTAGTTCTGGCACAAAACTGGAAGTGACACCATCATATTGTGGAAATGCTACAGCATTCGCCCCAACTCTATGCTTAAACCATAAAGTCACCCCAGTGCAATGGCCTCACTTCCTGTTTTGTGCAGGAAGTGAAGTTGTCCACTGGTGTGACTTCAAATGACACCTCCATTCCCCCCTCCCCTGCTGTCTTGCTAAGCAGTAGCAGGGAACAGTGGCTCAGGCTGAGACTTGTCTCCCTCCCCACAACAGATTATGCCAATAAGATGTAATTCTTACCTTAGACAACTGAGGAACAATAGCTTTTCAGTATCATTCCCAGTGCTGCATGGTCAGAATCAGTGTGCCCCCATTTTAGCATCTACAGCCCTCAGCAAAGGCCTAGCAAGGGCTTCCATGCCACAGGAGAGACTCCTGAAATCCATGGAAGACCTTGGAAAGTGCCCATCAGAATTCCACACACACACACAAATGTTGTATACTGACTTTTAAAGAGCTTAGGGAATACCTGGAAATTTGGGTGCAGAGCCTGGAGAGGGTGAAGTTTGGGGAAGGGGGGGGGGAACTCAGTGGGATTTGATACTATGGAGTCTGTCCTCCAAAACTGCCATTTTTTTCCCAGGAAACTGATTTATGTAGCCTGAAGATCAGTCATAATTCTGGGAGAACTCCAGGCCCCACCTGAAGGTTGACAATCCTATGAAGAGGCTAACCCTGAAAGCCCCCAGTTTAAGCACTTTATGTGAGAGTAGGAGGAAATAGAGCTGCCAGACCCCCCCAGTTCCACGGGGGGTTCCTGATTTTTTTTGGGGGGGCTCCTTCCTGCCACCAGCCAGCTGGCTGGTGAGGGGAAGCCCTGCTCCCAAGACCAACCACTCGGCCTCTCCCCATCTTCCCAACAGCATTTAAGAACTGTTGGGAAGAGCTGGGGGCCACATGCCTACACTCCTAGCCCCGAATTTGAATCTTGGAGTGCAGGTGTGTGCAGCCTCCCCCCAACCCCACTCTTCCCAACCGCATTTAAAGAGACCCTTTAAATGCTGCTGGGAAGAGGTGGGGTTGCCTCTCCCCAACGTGATGATGCCACTTCCGTATGATGTTATCATGTTGGGAACGTCCCAACCACCTTCATTAAAGCCCCACAAAGTCCCCCACCGGGGACTTTGAGGGGCCTGGCAACCCTAGGAGGAAAACAGCTTCACTTCGCTTGCCAGTAGCCCAAAGGGGTACAGTGCCTAGACAACTATTCAAAACAAGGCCAGGAGTCCCAGATGGAGTCCCAGAAGGACAAGAAATAGAAAACATTAAGTATTCAAGTATTGTCTTTTCCCATTAAGCCAAGTTGTCTTCCTTGAATCTTTCAGTGTTGTTTAAAGTTAACCATTAAGTTAAAGGAAGCCGGGTATCTGTTGCTGTTTTGCTATGCAGTAGAATGTACCTAGGCGGTACTACAAAACTGAACTCGGATTCCACCTTGGACGGAATTTGTCAGTATACAACATGTGTACGTTTTATAGTAGCTAAATTCTGGATACCAATCTGCTAGCTGCACTTCGATGTACAACCGCACAACACACACACGCCTGGTTGACCTGGACTGAAGTTTTTGATATTGTATCTTCACTGTATCTGTCTACTAAAGCGAATGAATGTTTCTGACCTGGGTTTCTTCTTGGTCAACTGGGAAGTAACATTAATTACACTCTCCTTGCCTCCTGAATGACACCAAAAGAACCAAGAAGAACATCTAGGGCCCTTGGCTGCAAGTGATGCAAGAACATTCCCCTTGTGTCAGAGGACGGCTCCTTGCACCAAAGAAATAATCCAGCACTAGCAGATCAGAGCTGCAGGATCCAGTCCAATAAGTTTCAATGTTAAATAGAGTTCATGGTTATTTTTTTTTTAAAAAAAATGAGAGCCTCCACTTTAACTTACAGCAAATGAACACATGAAGCTGCCTTATACTGAATGAGACCACCTGTCCAACAAAGTCAGCATTGTCTACTCAGACTGGCAGTGACTATCTAGGGTCTCCGGTAGAGGCCTTTCACATCACCTACTATCAGATCCTTATTGGAGATGCTGAAGATTGGACCTGGAACCTTCTGCATGCTAAGCAGATGCTCTACCACTCAGCCACGGCCCCTTCCCAAAGGTCACAAGCTTTTGCTTTGTGCGGGGATCGGCAATGATCTACTGGAGGAGGGAAAGGGAAAAGGCCTCCTTTGCGTTCCTTCTCCCCCTTTTCCTCCTTCTCCTAAAGAATCAATCAACTGGGATCAGAGAAAGCTGCCTCAGAACCTTATTCTCTCTTTGCTCCCCAGTTATGATTACTTCTCCAACAGATGACAGCATCCTTCCCTCTTTCCCCGAAGTGACAGAGGTAAGGGAATTGAGCTTAGCAAAATCATGCCTTTAGGAACAGTCTGGCTTGGTGTCATGCTTTCCTGCTCCTCGTCTTTGCATTCTTTCTTCATTACGAAGGACATCTGCATGGGAAAAGTGCCGTTTGTTTCTTAAATATTCATCTGTTCTCATTCTGCCCCTTCACTGGAGGCATCGGTACAGCTGTCAAAGAAATGTATTAGATGAATTTAATCTCTTTCCCTCTTCTCAACTTGTTCATTAGCAGCTTACGGGGTTTTCCATGTGCCGGTTGTTCAAAATTATTCCCCCAATACTTTCTGCCAGTAATTATCCCTCTCTGAGTATTCAGTTGTGAAGTTTTGAGACTGAAAAAATTCATTTGGGGGGGGGGGCAAAGGGAAACTAGAACTGGAATCAAAGCCAGCTTTCTCAGAACCTCAGCAACACTGCACACGGCAGAAGGACTCGTCCCTAAAACACCACATATATTGACTACCCAATATAAATAGTGGCCCTGATCCAGCTTTAGTTATGCTTTTCATTTCAACTGTCAACTGGTCCCCCGTGGGAATTCTCGCCTCAATCTGTAAGAGAGAGACATCTGTCAGAGAGTTCCACCAGGTTGGGGCCAGAGCTGAGAAGGCCCTGGCCCTGGTTGAGGACAGCTGGATATCCCTAGGGCTGGAGACCACCAGCAAGTTGTTCTGTGAAGAGCAAGGCATTCTTCCAGGGAAATGATAGGAGCTGTGAAAACTGAGACATTTACTCTTCCTGCCAAGTTTGTTAGTACAGTCTTATCACCAAAAATAGTCACTGGCTTTCCACTTTGCGCTCTGTTCTGAACACGGTAGCCCAACAGAACTAATAAGTCTCATGTTTTCCTCCATCTTTGTGACTAAAGCTGCTGTGGTTATTTCTTCTTCCCCTTCACAGTATTTCTCCCCATCCGGGAAAAAACTCATCCAGGTCTCCTATCATTGTCACTTTCCATCACTGGTCTTGAACCAATGTGGAACCATTCCCCCATTCCTTATGCTGAATTGATGGTGGAGTACTACATCTATAGCAGGTAGATCCTTGACAAAAGGAGTCTTCCTACTATCTTCTGACCCCAAAGATCATTCCCGGTGTTACATGTATCTTTTGTGCCAGCGTGGTGCCCATGGGCTCCATGTTGCCCACCAATATGTTTCCTGGAGCCCATTTACTTCTTCCCAAAGCACAAAAACCAATCTTTGCTTCGATCTCACTGGGGCAAGAGGTGCTTGAGAGGAAGCCAGGAAACTTCACCTTTATGTCAGCAGGTACCACCTATTTGGAAGCAGCTGCCTATATCGCTGGAAACTTGCAACATTTTGTGACCGGCCCAAACCCTCATTTCAGCCATTTTATGATGGCACACATTAACTGGTCTCAAAATTCCAGAAGTGCCCGCAGATTCAAGAAGATCATGGATTCCTATTTTACATTACCTCTCTCTCTCTGTCTCTCTCTGACAGCCAGCATGGTGTAGTGGTTAAGAGTGATGGAGAACTGGGGTTTGATTCCTCACTTCTCCTCCACACGAAGCCTGCTGGGTGACCTTGGGCTCTCTCAGCCTCACCCACCTCATAAGGTGCCCATTGTGGAAAGAGGAAGGAAAGGCAAGTGTAAGCCACTTTGAGATTCCTTAGGATTGAGAAATGCAGAGTATAAAACCCAACTCTTCTCTCTCTCTGAGTGTGCTCAGACGAGCTGCTAATCCTGCCATTGGCCTGTCTGTAATTTGAGCTAGATCTTTTTGATCCAGCGTAGATGACCAGACAGCCCGCCTGTGAAGTGTTTCACCACACGTGACTCCCGCTGTAGATTGTCTGGATGGCATCCACCGTGAAGAGCCATGTGGTCGGCTTTTTAAAAAAAATCCTTTCTGTGCATGCCTGTAGGTGCCTCACCGTATACTTGTTTCTCCGTGCATGCGTGTACTAAAAATGGTAAAAAACACAGCCAGCGGTACCTTCCAGCGGTACCTTTACTTAATAAAGCTGAAAAAGTTCAGGGGACCATCCGAAACATAACATTGTTTGGATTGCTTGAGCAGAGTTCTGGGGACGTTGCTTGTTTAAGCATTTATGCACGCATCACTAAGAGTTGTTTTTTTTTTAAATGGCGGCCATTTGGGATGGTCTGGAGACCATCCCTATGGGCTGATTGCATGCTGGAGGTACAACCTGATGGTGGAAAGTCCGGCATTGGCCCGTCAGCCAGCTTTAGTCCGGACTTAAACTACTATCTTTTAAGTACAGATCCCCAATGGGGATCGACGGGCTACTAATGAAAACGGCACGATTCCCAGATGTTGAGGTCTGAACATGCACTTTAAATTCACCAGGCACTTGTGCCTGGCGCAGCTCAAAAGAGCCATATGAATGCACCCTCTGTCACACATACACACAGACAGACACAAACATGAATAGTAATAGCATCCACTCCTCTTTTCCTCTTCCTCTCAGACCTTTGTTCTTGTCTGTAAAAGAGGGAATGTGTCTGGAAATGAAAGTCTGTATCTTTGGTCTTAACCATAGGTGGAATCCATGTTGAGAGTTGGTTCTCTTTTACCTGCTGCTTGGTGTGTAATGTTATATCATACTTTTCTGCAACATGTATGTTTGTATATTGCATCTTCTCTGCATGTGCATGGCTAATTCTACCACTTCCTCGCTTTCCAAGTGTCACAACTGCTTTTTTTAATGGGTTTTTGTGGTACTTGACACAACTATGAACATCAGTCTACCATCATAAAGAATTAATGAACTAACTCATTGCAGATGACTCTCTAGTGCTTCCACATTAAGTAGGGCAGCATTCCACACACACACACACCCAATCCATTTCCTTCTCTCGCTCTGTGAAGCACTGGGAAGGGAAGATGAGGAGGCATTGGTGTAAATGCCATAACATCACTTCTTCAACCTTATCTTCTATAAACTATAAGTCTCTATTAATGCAATGAGTTGTTACAACAAATTCTAGTGATATAGTACCTGCAGTACAATCCAATCCAACTCTTATATAATACTTCATACATTCACAAATTAGTAATGTAATAAAGAATAATATGTACGGTTCATGGAATCTCCCTTCAGGGAAAAATGAATTGTACTAACAGTTCCACTACAGATGTGGGTGTTGTTCCAGTGTTGTTCCTTTTTACAGCATAAAAGAGACAGTTAATCACTGAAACAACACCTACATCAGTAGTGGAACTGTTAGTACAATTCATATTTCCCTGATGGAAGATTGCACGAACTGTGCATATTATTCTTTATTGCATTACTAATTTGTGAATGTATGTAGTATTATATAAGAGTTGGATTGGATTGTACTGCAGGTACTGTACCAGTAGAATTTGTTGACAATTCATAGCATTAATAGAGACTTATAGTTTATAGAAGATAAGGTTGAAGTGGTTTATTACACAGTTGTTTTTCTTGAGGTTTTCATATTCTACTGTGCACCATCTTGTTGGTTGTACTTTATATCATCACTTCTGGCTGCGTGGCTCAAGGTGACGTTGCTCCACACATGGCATTCTAGGAATTTCCCATATCTCTATGGTGTTTACCAGCGCATCACAGATATGCCTATTTCATTTCTGGATGCTCAAATAGAAGGGATGTCAGAGCTTTTGCGATGCTCCCCCTCCCCATAATTTGCTCACAAAAAGGTCCTAGGGATTGCCAGCATAGGACTGGTGACCATTATATTAAACCACTTTCATGCATGCATCAATGCATTTACAACAAAACATGACTCCGAATCATAGGTAAGGCACTGCTAAATTTACAGTGCAGTCCTTAATAGAGTTAATCTACTATAAACCACTGACTTTGATGGATCTGAAATCTCTGCTTAGGGTTTCACTGTAATATGTATAGAACATCACTCCTTGATCATTTTACTTCTACTGCATGTAGAATCAAGCATAGTGAAAAACAAACATAGTGAAAGAAAGATCTATTTATATTCATTTGTTTTCCTGCTCTCTCTGGCAGATTTAAAGCTATAACGAAAAAGAACATTTCTCAAGCATTTCTGAACGTTTTTTTAAGCTAGCCGTTCAAGATAGCATCATAGCTACAGGTAGAGTCGATAAGTTTTGTTTACCTTTCATTCCACACAGGGTTTAAGTGAACTGGCACAATAGAGACCCAGTTATATGCATTTTTCTATGTCTGTGGGAATAAAAACCAGCTACAGTGGCCTAAATGGTGTTATTCATTCACTTCCATTTTCTCAAACTCTGAATTTGTTTTATTGGACACCTTGCCAAGTCTCCAAAAAGTAAATGTAATTTTTGTTTCAATTTCTGTGAGGTATTACTTAAAAAAAATGATGGGCTTACAGATGGCTTCAGGAGGGAATTAGGGACATTCATGGAGAGGTCAGTCAATGGTACTTAGCCAAGATTGCTAAATGGAATTTTCATGTTCCGAGCCGGTCCTCCTCTGAAGGTTGAAATAGGTGAACCCTTGTTCTAATCCATCGTGGTTCCCTCTTATGGTGTAATAGATTTAATATTTTTGATCTATCACTTCTTGATTCTGCTCTGAGATTTCATATAGGCCTTCTCAAATACATCATACTTTCAACTAATCAGCACAGGTGTTACACTTGCATGAATAAACTTTCTCAAAATATCTGAAGGACAAACTAGACCTGGTGGTGCCCACAGGTGCAAACCCAGGTTGCTGATGCCATTTGAAAGGGCTTTACAAATGCCATAAGGACCCTATCCTGATCTTTCCTGCAGTGCTGTGGACTGAGACACTCTTCTTTCCCTCCCCCTGTGCCTTTTCTTAAGTTATACCAAAATGGACATGGTGAAGCACTTGAAAAGTTGTGGGGTGCAGTGCTGGACCCATGGATGCTGTCACATCAAGTTTGGCCCTAGCTCCTCATTATTTCAACCTTTTTGCACCAACCCATCTACATTCTTGCAATCTTGAAACTCTTCCTCACCAAACCATCTATATCACTGTAGGCAAAACAGATGTGTGTAACTACTCATTCAACCTGAAGTTTAAAAAATTCAATATGTAGTGAGACTGCCAGCAAAAGATGCAACGTGAGCAATCAACAATATTAAAGGAATGGCAGAATAAACCACATGTGCAAATAAAGTCTGCTTGGTTTGGAGGAAGCATCCTCTTCCCTTTCTTAGAAAACCTTACATAACAGTGGGTGAAAATGTTAAAGCATGAAGGTGGATGGTTGGTCCATCTAGCTTGCATTGCCTGTCATGACAGATGATGGCTCATGGATGTCATGCCTGCCCCTGGCGTAGCCACTGACAACCCTGATCAGGCTCCTTTAAGAGACACAGACCTAAGTTTAGAGGAGTCAAGCCTGCAGCAGGACCCACCTGAGGCTGGTCAGGCTCTGCCCAGCACAAGCAATTCACCCCCAGCCTCACCTCCACCTGTGAGCAGGCTCCGTGCACAGAGACGGCAAGAACTTAGAGTCAGGAGAAGTGAGGCACGGATGAGGGGGAGACGAACACTGAGTCCTGAGTATTAGAAGCGGCAGGCCGGTATCTGGAAGCTGCTAATTGTTTAATGAGCCAGCACGCTATAACAACAAGCTACTGACTCTGGCAAAGCCTGCTGGCAATGTCGCTTCCTGGATAGGACTTCTCTGCACCTCTCTGAACTTTCGTGCATCTCCTTGAACCTCTGACCTGGCTTTTGACTTCGGACTCTGACTACTGACTTTCCTGCTTATTGATCTCGGTTCTCTGACCTCCGGCATTCCTGTGACCACGTCTTCACGCTTGACTTCTCTGAAAACAAGGTGATTTACGGCTCTGACCTCTGGCTTGCTTGACTCTGCATTTGGAACTGTTAAACTCCTGTCTGAAGAACTGAACTCTTGCCTGGCTGTGACTTTCTTCTCTGACTTACGTTGTGTTGTCTGAGCCTCGTGGTCCTATCGTGACAGTGGATGGGAAAGGGTCTTTCCTACTCTCTGAGGTCCTCTGCCTGGTGATGGCAGGGACTGAACCTCAGTCCTCCTGCATGCAAACAAGCACTGTACCTCTGAGCCATAGACTCTCTTACCTTTTCTACTTACAGACTGCTTTTTGCTCAGTAAAGACAAAACAGTAATGAATGATCGCTGAAGGATGGTTGAACATTTAAAACTCAAAAGACTAGGAGCCCGTGGTCTTATTCACCATGCAAAAGTTATTGTGCTCAATAATTTCTGTTGTGGTTTTATTCCTGCCAAGGCCTGTTTGCTTGGGTGGGAGGGATGGGAAGAAATATTGGGAGCGAAGGGAGGGCAATTTCAGGAGAAAATAGAATAAAGCCAATATCCTTTCAGTGTTCTTATCCATCATGTTCTGTTGTGTTTTCCCTTTTGACTAACGGGAGGCAAATGCTATGTTCGTGTGACGGGAAGAAAAGATGTCAATACAAACCTGAACATCTTTCTACAGCTTTGTCACAACACCTCTCGGTCACCTTTTTTTCTTCTCTAGTCAAACTTATGGGAAAATCTCGAAACTTTCCATCTTTTTTCTCACATCAACCCAATGCATCTGTCAGTGGGGTGGGGGTGATTTTTTGCTAAAGGCTATTGAAGACAGTGATTGTGATGTTTTCTTCTTTCTGAGGAAAATTGACTGACAGTGTGATGATGCCCCTTCTCCACTCACACAGAATGCCCATCACCCTCAGGACACCACACTACCCACCCTTCTCCTCTTTTTAAAAAGACAGAGAGAGCCATGACCATTTCCCACCTCAGGTCCTCTCTCTGACTCCCAGAGACATCCATAGACAGGGTAGCCAGCCCCTCTTAATCACAAGCTCTCATTCACACAGAACTATTGAGGTTGAGTGCGCAAGCACTGTTCCATTCACATGCTGCCACCATTTATTCATATCCTATTATACATATATAGACTGATATATTAACATGTATGCATGTGTCTTACTTTCCCAGAAGCACATAGCCCATAGAGTTAAACAAACTAGGAGTTAATTTTGATCTATGGTTCGAACATAGTGCTGAAGAAAGTATGGCAGAGGTAACAACTACTTTTCCCCAGAACTTTTGAACTGTTCCCCTATTCTGCAACTGGGATCCCTTGTTACAAATTGATTCTTTTCAGCCAGCTCTAAGCAGCTTTTCTCCACAGTTTTAACCAATCAGACATACACTTTTCCCTCTCAGCTGCGTCACTGCCAACTCCCATCTGTTCTCCTAACTGCTGTTTTCCAACTGTCTCTCTTCAACATTCCATTCATTCTCATTGGTCACTCTTAAGGAGAGGCAGAACCTAGTCTGTCCATCACAAACAGTATCAAAGAGTTCTGGGGAAAGGTGGCCTTGGGTTGGATTCAGTGGGTTGGATTCAGTGATCTGATCATATGGGGATCACAGATCTTCCCTCTTTTCCCCTTCTCCCAGCATTCCTTTATGACTCCAGGAAAGTTGTCTCCCTCCTTCCTGTTCCATCTGCATGGCTTCTCTGTCTGAAGTAGAGTAATTTTGATTCAATTCCTCTTTTCACTGTAGTACACTAACCCACATAGCTGTTACTCCAGGTGGGTCCTGTGACCTCAGAAACCAGCTTTCCTAGGGTTGAAAGGGACTTCTAGGGGAGAAGAAGGTGGGAAAGATGTGCCTTCATCAGAAACTTCAGCCAACAGATCATCGGGTTCAGCCCCACTGAGTTCAACAGAACTGATGATCAGTCTGCATATTCACATTTTACAGTTCTTCCTAGACTGTACCACTGTTTAATACAGCTGGGGGGAGTGTACCTCTGATGTCCCCTATGTAAAGCAGACTATGTAGGGAGTGTCCCCTATGTAGGGAGTGTCCCCTATGTAAAGCAGACATATGCCATTAAGCTAGGCTAGATGTGCTGACTTTCATGGGGGAGGCTATTTCTGATTTGGGAATGCAACTCCCCACCTCCATTCTGAAATAGTATTTACCTGGGAGGGCTGTACCTTATGGATGCATAGATTCAGCCTTTCGTCCTGGCACGCTGAGGACTGATTCCCAAGCAGAAGAATTTACCAATGCCATGAGTAGGTTACGTCCTTTGAATGGTTGCTTGCTTCTGACAGGAGCGAGTTTGACATTTATGAAGAGTGACATCCTTTATTAAATTTACATGCAGGACAGATAGTACAAACTTACTTACCCTTGAGGAATAACCTACAGTACCAAGAAGGTAGCTAAGCCTTCATATGCATAGACAGCTATTCCTCAAACACCTTAGTTTCCTTAGGAACTATCTATATGGATTTGGATAAGTGGACAGGGAATTCTATGCACCCATACTGTATGTCTATGCAAACCTCAAGCACCCCGGGCTAAGTTCTGATTGACCCTTTGTCTGTCCTTGGCAGAAGCAGACTAGGGGGAAGCAACTTGCTTTCATTGTCTGTGAAGCTCAAGATGCCACACCACAACTCAAAGTTACCGCCTGAACGACAACTACTTGCTTTGTCAGGAAACACCTGACAAACCTATAGTTAGTTCGCATGACCACATGTGTGGCTGACCGCATGTGTTTGTGGTCCCATGTCATACACAACAAGTTTGAAACTGAAGGACTGCACCAAGCACAGAAAGCATGGTTTCTCCTTGGAGAACATGTACATAAGGCAGGCTTTTGTGAATTTCCATAGCTCAGTGGAAGAATACATGACTTCATCCCAGGTTCATCTCAAAGAGCTCCAGTTAAGGGATCTCTCTTCCTAGGAAACTTGTCTGCCAAAGACTTTGGAAAGTAGGGATGGGAACGAACTGGGGAAATGTGTTTTGGTTTGTGGTTTGTGATGTGCCCCATTTGCAAACCACAGGCCACCACAAAATTTCCGCCACCTCACAAACCGATTCAGCATCTTGAGCTTCATGAGCTTTGTAGCCTGGTAGGATGGCCCTCCAGAGTACCGGAGACACCAAACTCACAGGGGATCTCCATCTGACTCTCCTCTACCTGCCCTCCAAGTTTGACAAGGAGTAGATTTAGAGGGTCTGTTACAACCCCCCAAAGAAGGAGCCCCTTGAAAAGTGCTTTCTGGGGAAATCATTTCGACAGGCACAGGCTCAGGAGGTTCAGGTGTGTATAGAACAGATGCTGGGCAAGCTAGAGACACCAAACGTGGAGGTCTGGGGAGTCAGACGGAGAACCCCTGTGAGTTTGTCTATCACTTGCACAGAATCCATTCTATACATTCCTGAACAGAGCCCTGCAGTTCCGTAGGGCATGTAAGGCAGAGAGGTTCCACCAGGCTTTTGGTTAGGGACAGCGATGGTTTTCCAACATAGGTGGCACCCACCCCCACCCCACCCTTCAAAATAAAACAAACCAATAAGAACTTAGGAAGTGACCAAAATCTTTCAGAATTCCAGATCTTCAATTGTATAGCTGTTAGTGATGCCATCTTGCATTTGTTTTAAATTCGGTTTTAAATACTACTAATTTTATTATATTTAATGTTTATATATTGTTCCTAAGGCTTAATGCCATACTGTAAATCACCCAGAGTCCGGCACAAGTTGGGATAGTGATGATGATGATGATGATGATGATGATAATAATAATAATATCATCTCAATACAAACAAGTTACTCAGACCTATGGGCTCATCTTGGAGACAGTAGCTTTCTACTGCCAGGCTAGATCTTATCAGACCCTTTCATCAGCTGTTCCTACAGTTCTTGCTAGGTCTGCGTATCTCCAGGCAGGGCATACTTCTTCTGGCCACAAAGTTGCACACAAGAGAAGTGCACAGTGTTTGTTGAATGTGACCCTCAATAATATGTTATTGACCCCAGCTGAGTTATTGCTGTGAGTTTTTCTATTTGCCATGTCTTGCTTGCCTGCTTTCAGGATAAATGAAAGTCTCCTTCAAATGCAGCTCCTGAAGTTAGACAATCTGAAGCTACACTGCTAAATAGTTAAACAGTTCTAGGCTAAGATGGCCTGCAGACAAACAGCTCAGAAGAAAGAAAGAAAAACCTCAGAAGTTAATTCAGTATAGAATCGTTGAATTTTGGATGGACTATTGGTAGATGGGAAGGAAGACAGAGCAGTGAGCTAAAACTATTTGGCTTTTTTCACAAAAAAGGGTGATTGTGCCAAAAAACCCTCCTTTTTGATAATCTTTGGCAAACTTTGCAGAAAAGTTCATTTACTGAAATTGCCCTCACTTGCCCTCACTGACATCATTGTGTAGCCAGATCTGATTGACAATACAGTGAATCTTCCTGTTCCTTGTATGTTCCCTGATATATTAAGAAATCCATGAGGCTAGTTTGGGAGGGCAGAGAGAGAAGCAACCAGTGGGGGAAAAGACTCTGAACATGATATTAAAAAGATAAATGTCCCCACATCCTAAGTGCATCAGAGACCATTCAAAACCATTAGGTTCAGCCTGGAAACCAAAAGTGGGAAACATTCAACACAGTCCTGCAGTACTGGTCTTGATTCTTGAGATCTCTAAAAGTTACATCCTATTTCAGCAGGCTGAAGGACCACTCTGCAACCATGTTTTATCTGCAAATCCTAAATCATTCATTTGCCATCATTTTCCCTTGGAGTGAATGAAACTCTTTGCAAAAGGTGCCAGACTCGGAAACTTAGAGACAGGATCACTCTGTTTCTTCAGTACATTTGTTGGAAACTGTCTGGAATTTATACCAAAAAAACATTTGCACTATACAAACCCTGGCTTTCCCTTCTGTTCTCCACCCTTTGATCCAATAAAATAAATGCTAAAAAGCTATTTTTCCCTCCTCTGCCTCAAAAGCACGCCCCTGGAAATAACATCTAAAATGTTCTTTGGAAACTGTACGAATCAGCAGATTGGTAATGGGATATGGAATGGAGCACAGCTCAGCATGGACAGAATGCAAAACAATTGCAATAAGAAAGCCTTCTACAAAGCTTTATGAAACAAGTCTTTCCTTTTCCTATTGGGTGTTGTTTAGATCCAATTATTCAAATAAACTTGAATAAATCATATTTCGATCATTATTGCTGGTGGTGGAAAGTGCTGTCAAGTCACAGCCGACTTAAGGTGACCCATAAGGTTTTTAAAGGCAAGAGATGTTCAGAGGTGGTCCACTATTGTCTGCCTCTGTGTTGTGACCCTGGTTTTCCTTGGTAGCCTCCCATCCAAATACTGAACAGGGCAGACCCTGCTCAGATTCTTTGAAATAATGAAATTAGGCTACCTTTGGCCATCCAGGTCAGGACCTATCATTATTGTTTTACTAAGCTTTAAAAAAAAAAATGGCACCCAACCAGCATTTTAAGGTGGTCTTTTACTGCAACGGGAGCATGGTCTTTGGATGGTCTTTCCCACAATACTTCATGATCCAAGTCATGTAGCTCATTGAGGGCCCTACTACCTGTTACAAAGTCCTTGGATTGTGTCTAAATCAGCTGATGTTCATTGTATGGTTTGTAGTGGAAACTCAGTTCCCTGGCATGGAGGGTTGCAGTCTGGATTGGGATCACATAATTTGCAGGAAGAGAGTGGTTATGTGTTGTGTTGTGTTGTGTTATGTTATGTTATGTTGTTATGTCACGTCACGTCACGTCACATTACGTCACATTACGTTACGTTATTTTATGTTACGGCCGATGGCTAAGACAAACTTATCCTAGCGTGCTTATGTCTACCTTCTATACTGCTTTCCCAACACGAGATGGCCCTGATATTTGCCATGCTGGAGAAATATGTGCATGCCTCTTCGATACCTGTATCCCAGTGGCTGTCAGACTCCTGGTCAAGAGACTCCCAACAACACTCTCTTGGGAATTAATTTGTTTATTGAGATATCAGCATAATCCAGGTTAGAACAGTAATGTGTCAGAACTGAGGTCCAAGTGGGAAACTCCGCAGATATAGACAGTTCAAACAAAAGCCCCCATCAACTGCGCCAATCATACATTGCAAACCTCCTGCCTAACTTTCGCACATCTACCCCCCCCCCCTTGGGAATATATAGCTCCCTTATCTATGAAAGCAAGAAAGGCACAGTGTTGGTTTCAAGGCCATCCCTGGCATTTAGTGAGGTATCTTGGAGGAAGAGTTACAGCATTTACAGCCCCGCGGTTCACACACTCCAGCACTCACCTCTCCCTCCCCCCCAGGAATTTCCCATTCCTCAGACATCATGGCAAACTAGAGACAGAGTTTGACAGTGGCAAATTCACAGGTGACCTCTGATTGGAAGTCCTTCTGGCAGATCCAGACATGACCTGAAGATTTTGTAGCATATAATCAGCCCCCCCTCCCCCAAGGCTTGGGGAAATCACTAATTCCCTGGAATCACTGGGACTGCCTGGTCTACCACTGTAGTGGAGAATCTCCCACTGGAAGCACCCAACCCACCCCCTACTACTATTCTCTAGGATGGCAGGAACAAACAGTAAATAAAAATTAAGGGGAAATTGGTATTGCACCAATGCTTTTATGTCTCTTTCAGCACATCCCCATGTGACACCATCATGTTGCAGTGATACTCTAGAATGCCACTGAAACTCTATGGGAAAATCATACTTTGTGCATCGTTCCAAATGTCACTTCCAGGATCTCACTGATAGTGATGTAACAGAGTCAGCATGACACCTGATTTGTGCTGGAGGTGACACCTCAGTGTCAGAATGCCACGTACTTACATGTTCCAGACCCCATCCATCTCCTATCAGTTGCCAGCATATGGATGGCAACCTTGGGAATCATTAATTTCTAAACCCCAGATAACTTGTAGCCCACCAAATAGCATGCAGCCTGCTAGAGCCAGTTTGTGTAGTGGTTAAGTGCGTGGACTCTAATCTGGGAGAACTGGGTTTGATTCCCCACTCCTCCACTTGCACCTGGCTGGATGACCTTGGGCAAGCCATAGCTCTATACCAGCTGTTCCCTCAAGGACAGCTTGGGAAAGAGTTATCTCAGCCCCACCTACCTCACAGGGTGTCTGTTGTGGGGAGGGGAAGGGAAAGGAGTTTGTAAGCCGCTCTGAGACTCCAAGTGAGTGAAGGGCGGGGTATAAATCCAATCTCTTCTTCTTCTTCTTCTTCTACCCTTTGCTGTTGGCTGCCTGGATCTGCAAAAACAGGATGGTTCTTAATCATCCGGAATGTAGTTATTAAAAATTTGGGTCCTAATGTGTGCCAGAGGGCGAACACTGACAAATAAGGCACATGCCTAGACCCAATAGCTGGGTGAAAATAAATGGTGCACTGCTGGAACCAGCAAATAAAACAACAGAAAAGCAATAAACCCTTCAAGCAAGGAAAAGATAATACATGATAACGTAAAATGCATAATACATGAATAATGGGGGAAATGAACAAATTTCTAATGCGTTTCAGGCCAAGCCACTAAAAACCACAAAGAAGCAAATAAAAGAAACATCTAAATGAAACATAATAACAAAAGTGAAGAACAAATATGGGTATTAAAAAGAAATCAGAAAGAAAAATAAATTATTACACAGGGAAAGGAAACACACTAGTCCTACCATCAAAGCCTCTCCATGTCTAAAAGGTTGATACTAAACCTCATGTCTGAATGGAAACACAATGGACCCCACAGGAAATTGAGGTGAGGAGACTCCCTCTCTCACATCCACTTGTAGAGATTTTAGAACACCTACTGGTTCAGCTCACACTCTGTTTGCCGGTCACAAATAGGAAGCTGATTTTTTGATAGACTGTTCATCTGTTCCTGGGCCTGTCCAGAGCAGTTCAGCAGCTGCTTCACTTGAATTCCTTCCCAGTACCGAGGTACAAAACAACTGGCTATGCATGCTTGTGCAGTCTCACTCAGTCCTATTACTAGTCAAACACTGAGCAGTTTGCAGAATCAGAGCTCCAAGAAGCAGTTCCATCAGAGAGTGCAAGCCCAGTTTCATGGGCAGCATTATTCATGTCCCCATCGCTAAGCAGTGACAAGCTCCAGAGACAATGGCAATGGGGTTTGCATTCCTTTGGACGAGAGAGAGAGAAAGAGAGAGCGCGGGCACAAGAGAGAGAGAGAACTGAAGATTTGTACTCATTTTGTAATATTTGTTTTATGTACAAACAAAGAAGGAATTAGCAGCAGATTTGCTAACTCTGCACCAAATTCAGAGAAGTGCTAGAATCCCATTTTGGCAACATCAGGCTCCAATCTCTAGTGTGCCCTTTTGTCTCCACATTCAGAACTGCAACATTTTGCCCCTATCCAGAAGGCTCTTTAGAGCACTGGTTTCAGACCCCATCCTCTGCAAGTAGATTGTCCATTCAGGAGCCTATCTGAAGCCCTTAAAAGAATATTAAGGTTCTTTTGTTAAAATCCTTCATGTTCATCAGTGGCTCTTTCATAGTGATCAAAACAGCCAAATTTGCAACAATGCAATTATGTTCAGATAGTTTAATTCAACAAAATTTTCCCTGCTCCTAAGCTCAGGCGTCTCACAGTATAATTCAAACCTGAAGCCTTTTCACACATTACATGTGCTTTATCATAGAATCAAAGAGTTGGAAGGGGCAATACAGACCATCTAGTCCAACCCCCTGCCCAATGCAGGACCAGCCTAAAGCATCTCTGACAAATATTCATCCAGCCTCGTCTTGAAAACTGCCAGTGAAGGGAAGCTTACCACCTCCCTAGGCAGCTGATTCCACCTTTGAACCACTCTGACTGTGAAAAAGCTTTTCCTAATATCCAGCCGATACCTTTCTGCATGTAATTTAAACCCATTGCTTGAGTCCTATCCTCTGCTATCAACTGGAACAGCTCCTTGCCCTCCTCCAAATGACAGCCTTTCAAATATTTAAAGAGAGCAATCATGTCCCCCCTCAATCTCCTCTTCGCCAAACTAAACATTCCCAAGGTCCTTAGCCTTTCCTCGTAGAGCTCAGTCTCCAGACCCTGATCATCCTTGTTGCTCTCTTGATTTTGTCCACATCCTTTTTGAAGTGAGGCCCCGAGAACTGCGCACAGTACTCATGGTACTTAACATCCCACAAAGGGATGTTGGCATGCAGACATGACCTAAGAGATCAGCGTTCAACACCAGAATATTCAAGGCCTTCCTTGAACAGAAAATTGGCAACAGTATTAGCGCTTTTCAAAAAGAAATCAGGCCTCACTTACAGTTTGGCTTATGAATGTGATAAGGAATTGTGCAGTGTTAACAGAAAATCTAGACACAACGTTGAGGTAAAAGCAAAAGCAAACTTTATTTCCCCCCTTGAATAGCACCCCCTAGTGTCCCTAATGCTTAGAGGGAAGATACCATATTTCTAAACATAACACACACAAACGTGCAAACCCCATCTGAAGCCATATTAGTTGGGATAGGTACGAACAGGCTCATGAACTAAAGTTTGTGATGAATTGTGGGTCGTTTGTGAACTGAAGTTCATGGCGGGTCAACCAGCACGAAATGTCCACAAACTTTCAAGTGGTTCATGATGGTTCATGAATGAATACATTTCCAAACAAACTCTCTCTGCTCAAACAAAATGTTTACTAAACTTCAAAGCACTGGGGGGAGGGGGACAGAATTCTCCAGCCTTGGAAACACTCTTGTCAGTTTCCAGCTAGCCTTGTCAGTTTCAAGAGGATCCCCCCCTTCCTTTGTGTTCCCCTCCCTTTTCATGCTCAGGCTTGCAAAATCCCCCCTCCCACTTTCCCCCAGTGCATGCCCATCTCTACATATTTATGTATTGAATATTATAAGGACCCATGAAAGTCTGAGTAGGTTATCGGACCTATCACCTTCATGGTAGGGAATAAAATTGCCGTGCTGACACTCAGTTACTAACGTTTACCATCCTATGGTTCTTCAGTTATTATATAATATCTCAGGAATGTCATTGGTCACCTTTCTCTAACTAGATATGTCTTTATGGTAGGAGGAGCCAGAGCATCTATCCAGGGGTTGTATTATCTTTCAACTGCGTTGTCAGTCAAGAATATGACAACTTTGATGATTCCTCCACCACTGCAAAGAATGCTTTGTTTTGATGGAGATTTCCTGCTGGCAGTGTAGCCACATAGGTCTGGGGAAGGAGACTCTGCATGTTCTAGGACCATCACTTTTTTGCAAGAGCCTTTTATGCTGAGAAGACATCCCAGTTCCAGCACTCATAAGCATATGGTTCTATTCCATTTGGCAATGATTTCCTTTTGGTGAGCCTTCCGTCAAATGTCCTGTACCTTCAGGCCATGGCTGTTGGATCAACACGGATTTAGTTGTGAAGGAAAAATTGGGATCCCATAAGCAGTTGTGTCGAGATTAAAGCGTTTGCCAAAGCTGTTGAGCAATACATTAATAGGATGAATTTAACTCACATACCACTGGCAAACTTCCAAATCCCTGTTGTGATACTTTCCTTTGATCCAAGTCCAAGTTGGTGTTTCTTCACACAATCCATAGCTTCAACTGTGGTTTCCTGGGGAAACTGTGTGTGTACTATGAACTCCAAGCGACTGGCATTCTGAAGTACACAACCTTTGCATATGGAGGTTACATTCTGCCCTTTGGCCATCCTCTCCATCTCCATTAATCTCTCTTAGACCCACCCCCCAACTCTAAGAAAATCATTCTAGTAACCATCAGGACATGTTTTACTTGATCAAATATACATACAGTGAAGAAAAAATGCCAACTGATGTGTGGCATGGAAGATACCATTTCCAGGGTCAGATCTTGATTTCCAAAATACAAAGGAGAGCAATGGAAAGGGCATTAGAGATGGCTGGCCCACAACCCCCTTTCAGAGGCTTTGCAATCCACTTTTGGGTTTCAACTCTCAGGTTGGGAAACACTGTCCTAGAAAGAATGGCATTTCCAGCCGCCAGTCACAAATCAGCCACATTACGTCAGAGATTACTTCCATTATTAGATGCCCCATATATAGATTTTCAGCACTTCTAAATTCTTGGGTTCTGCCTCTTTGGCATATTTTAGCAGAAGCAGGCTGAGACTCTGTGGATGAAAAGGTACTGATGTTTAGAGAGAGGTGGGATCCCTTTCAGTTCTATACAAGAGGGTAAAATGGCAGCTACATAACACTTCTTGCTTTTTCTCATAATTACAGAACAGACTATCTGTCAGCTAATGCTGCCATCTCCTGCCTGGGAGGTGGGAGGTGTGAGCCCTTGATGTCAGGACTGTGGAATGTTATGTTATATTTCTCATGGCATGCTTATTGCTCTTTGAGCTACTCCGACCTTGTGAGACTGTTGGTGCCGGCCCATGTATCTCTTCTCCTGCGTGACTATTATTCTTCTCACTTTTTTCCCTGGGTATTGTAAACCAGTATTTTAACTGCCTTTTCTCTGACATGATGCTTGATTACCATGCATTACCAGACCCCTTTTTGAATTCTGTATAATTGTCCTCATTGAGGCAGTGCCCGCCATTACTAACACAAGAAGTGCAAATGACTGTTTAAACATCACTATTTGAGAAGAACACTAATGGATACGTGGACAAGATATAAAAACTTTTTTTCAGAAGAGATACCCATGTGGATTGTACCCGCAGAAGTCTTACATCCAACATCAAGATATAAAGGACAAGATTGGCTGAAGTATAGAGACTTATTAATAAGACATGGTAAAGATTTCAAACTGAAGGAGCAGCATCAGATTGACTTTGATTATGGTTGGTTAAGATATAGACAAATATATGATTTGTATAGAAGTGATAAAAAACACAGTTTCAGGGGAAAAAATAATGAAATAGAACAAGTTTGGGAGGAAGGCGGAAAAAAAATGATTTCTAAAATGTATAAAGTCTTGCTAAAATGGTTTAATGCAGATGAAATGGTAAAAGAACAAATGGTAAAATGGGCGATAAACTTTAACAAAGACATTGAAATGGAATCTTGGGAATTTTTATGGAAAAATGCTATGAGTATATCTACGTGTTATAACTTAAAAGAAAATTGTTTTAAAATGATGTATAGATGGTATATGACACCAAAAAAAATTGCAAATATTGGTCAGAATATGTCTAACAAATGTTGGAAGTGTAAAAAGAAAGAAGGTTCTTTTTATCATATGTGGTGGACTTGTGATAAAGCAAAGATTTATTGGTCCAAAATACATGCAGAAATGGAAAAAATCTTGAAATGTACATTTAAGAAGTTGCCTGAAATGTTATTGCTAGGACTTAAACTAGAAGAGATAAATGTAAAGAAAAGGACAATAATATGGTATATGATTACAACAGCAAGAATGGTGTATGCACAAAATTGGAAAAATGAAAAAATACCAGAGGTGTGGGAATGGTTGAAAAAACTGTTATATATGGCTGAAATGGATAAATGGACTAGAAAATTGAATAATCTCTACTCAGAGACCTTTCTAGAAGACTGGAAAGATTTGAAAGAATATGTTGAAAAATACTGGGATATAAAAAACTACATTTATACATGGTTATAATAGCATAAAGGAATAGAAATATATTATATGAAGGTTTTAGTTAAAATTAGACAATGAAGCTGTTTTTATTTAGAAATATATAAGAATATAGAAAATAAGAATTGGTGTATAAGTATTTTAAAGATATATAACCGTTACCAGAAATGAAACATAGATATAGTATTACTATTTTGAATAAAATGGAAAATGTGTTATGCTTCAGAGGTGGTGGGAAACCACCAAAACAAGATAAAAATAGAATGTACAAATAGAACAAAATGTTATATAATATGGAAAAAGGGATTTGTATAAGGTAAATATATTATTTTTGATGTTTTTTTTTTGAAAAATAAAAATTTCTTTACAAAAAAAAAAAAAGAAGTGCAAATGACCATAGCAGACCTTTCTCAATAAAGCATTCCTGTTTAAGGACACTTGTTGTTGACTGACTCTGTAGGACTCTCACACTATCCCTTCCCAAATCAAGCAAGTAGAGAGAAAAGACAGATTCATTTCTCACCATTCATTAAAGTAGCCTCTCCATCTCAAGGACATTTTTTGCTCCTTCCACTCAATCCTTTTCTGTTGCTCTTTGGTTAGCCCCTTAAATGCAGCCTCTGGTTGTCAGAATCTGCAGATTCAGACAAGGATTTTTGGGATCTCCTGCTATATATTATAACCTGTTCCTGTACCCATTTTGTACTCATGCCTATTGCTATCAGTTGCTCCTATGCCCACTATGTAATCATGCCTATTGCCATTTGCTTGACCATTGTGAATGTATGCTATGTGACCCCAGGTTTATGGCTTTGACCAGGCCTGCTCTATGTAACTGTTTGCCCGGGAGAATGACAACTTCAAAGCATGGGAACAATGGGCCTCTCACACTCCTGCCTCCGCATTCCATTCATCCCGGCTGGGAAGACAGGGGAGGACAGGGACCACTTCTTATCAACGTGCGAAAGCCTTGAGGAAAGCATTTGTTATGTGAATATGGTTACATCTGAGGGGTCTGGTTTGGGAAGGGAAATTTACAGCTTCACACCTAGCTTTCTTTCCTGTGGGAAGCAAACGGCCAGAGAACCTTTTGCCCGCGGTTTTTCCCCCTTGGTGATTGGTTACCTATGGGCAATTCAAATTGTACTGGAGAGTATATTAGACCTGCTTCTATTGTATGCGTTATCTCTGACAATAATCCGAGGACCTGTACCAATGTAGAAATTGGAAATAAAGAACTGTGTTTCATCAACAAAGATCTGATCCTTGACTACTTTGAGCAGAAGCCTCACACTGGTGCTGTCAGAAAAAGCATCTTTCATAAGACACTGAATTCAGTGGCAGAAAGGAAAAGAGAGCAAGGACAATAAAAATCAATTCACTCAATAAATGAAAAAGGCAAATAAAGTATTTGGGGGGAACACTGAACACGAAACATCAGACAGTCCTGGGCTCCAAAGGGAAGTATGGTATGTAGAGAATTTCCATTTGATATCTTGACCCACCATGAGTTAAAGGTCACTTCGGCAATAAATAAGCCTCTTTTCATTGAACACACATCACGGAAGCTGCCTCATGCAGAGAAAGTTGTATTATCCACTGCCCAAAAACCCATCTCAAACAAAAAAGGATGGCAGGTAACATCAAGGAAAAGAGTGACAGGAAGAGCCAATACCCAAGCAGGAAGGTAATAAACCAAAGGGCATCTGTGACGAACTGACCTCCAAAAGCAGGATGCTTAGGACATCAAACTCAGAGAGCTGGGAGATTAGGGGTTAACGCCTCACTGTAAAGCACTTTGATTGACAGGCTGCTGCCTGCATGCACCCCTTTCTCTCTGATTGGTCAGCACCAGCTGAGGAGAGTTTTATAAAATCTTGTGAGTCTTGTGAGAGTCAGTCATCGTCTGAATTTTGACTTGGCAGTTGCTGTGGGTCTTCCAGATTTGGCACGGTGAGACCGGAAGTGTTTGCGGAGCTCTCCATGAATGGCTCCAGGATTCCCTGTTTTTGTAGAGATCCAAGGGTTCTTGGATCCACTGGCTTCCCCCAAAGAGAGACTGGTGTTTAGAGGACTAGATCAGGGGCTACTGGGAAAATTGTTGACATTTAAATTACAGTTTCTAAGAAAGGGAGAAACATCTACCTCCCCCCCCCCTCCTGTCTGCTGGCAATTTAGTTCTGATTTAGCTAACTTATGTTTTTTGCTATATATGGGGCGCGATCATATGCACCCATTAGCCATGTGAGACGGATGATTCACTGGTAGATCAAAGCAGTGCAATCACACCAGCACATCTGGGAAGTGTCCCGCAATCATCGGCAAGCCATCACAAACTGTTTTGATCCACTGGAGAAGTGAATTAAAAAGCTACTAGGGAAACTCCGATATCAAACAATTTGCTGCAGAGCACAGCCGGACTTTCCCTGTGTGATCACGCCAAGTGGTGTGGTGTCAGGGATAGTCTGATCACAAGCTATCCCGATGCCATGCTGTTGTTTCCCCCCCCCCCCCCTTCTCAGTGTTCGCATCATCGAAAGCCCTTAGGGTAGAAGAGCAATTCATCAATCCCCCATTCAAGTGAATCGGAAACAAACCACAAAAAAAATTAACTCGCCCACAGTCGCGTCTGATCACGCCTTGGCGATTTGTGCCGGCAGGTCCACAGACCTGTGTGATTGCGCAACTGTGGGGCAAATTGCTCTGGGGCAAAATAGCCTCACTTCCACTCTGGATTATTTTGCTCATGTGGCTGCGACCATGGTTGATTTGTGTGCTGGATTGTACAGCTTTCCTTTTTTCTTCCCTTTCCTCTCTGGGAAGAAGAACTGATCTGGTATAAGCTCCTTTTAAGCAACAGGTTACTGCTTTATACAGAAATACTGGATGGTAAAACTTTTGAGCTCACACCAACTACTTTGTAGATTACAGGTTTTCCTTGTTTTCCTCCACTCTTAGCATCTTGGAATATAACTTTTTCTTTTGCTTCCTATTTGGATTTACTTAAAGGAATCTTCTTATTTTCCTTTATGTCCAGCCTTTGGCTCCAGACTTTTGGTGGATTTTAAACCTGTGAAATTATTTGTTCTTTTAACTGTGACTCTTTTTTTTATTTTTGCTTTTTGAATCCTGGATGTGGAATATTGGTGATTTGCATTTTTGCATTTTGAGGGGCATTTTAACTTCCTATCTTTGGAATATCTGGTGGTTTGCATTTTTGCATTTGAAAGGGGCTTTTCTCTCTTTTTAAAATTTCTATACTTAGGATTTTTGGCTTTTCACCTTGGCGGAACTTTATCTTTACTTGTGGATTATTCATCTCACTATTGAAGCTACTTTATACTTTCTTCAGTACTTAGAACCAATTAAAGGTGGAATATACTCTGAACTGCCTTTGAATTATACTTGCTTTGGAAAGAGAACTTTAATGATATCATCCCTGGTGGTTCAGTTGTTTTAGAAATATTATTGTTTACTCTTTGTGGTTGCCTGAGTTTTCCCCATTGTTTATGGTGTTCCAGACAATAGGGTATTTAATGTTTTGAGAACTGATTTGGTTTACAATTTATAGCATGGGTTCATAAATATTGACACAAACTTCAAATTTAAACAAAACTTCAATATGGCTGCTGGAACAGATTCTAAAGACATCAGGAGAAAATCCTTAACAAATATCTTCTCAGGTGCACCAAAAGCTGCAACTGTGACCTTGGCACAACTTACACTCAAAGATCTTCAAGATTCAGTGAAAGGCATTGTTAAAATGGAAATTGTGGCAGCTGTTAACCCTCTACAGGCCAATATCCAGAAGATTTCATCCCAGATAGATGACATGCAGAAGTAATTCCAGGAAACTAAAGAAAATATCACTGCCATATCCCAGAAAACAGACAAACTAGAAGGACAACATGAAGAAATGGAAAATAAAATGCAGATCATCTAAACAAAACATAATGGAAGATGAGCTGACCAAGCTTCAATTAGACAGAGTGGCCTATATTTTGAGATTTCAAAATTGCCCAGAAAATAAGGATGAGAATGTTAAATCTTTTATGGCACAGATTTTGGCTGAATACATGGGTGCACCTAACCCAGAGGATATGTTAGGTGAAATAGATCTTTCCTATAGAATGAATTCAGCCTTTGCAAAAAGAAATGGATTACCTAGATAAATACACATGAGATTCTACAAAAGATCCTTCAGAGATGAAATCCTTAAAGCTGCAAACACAACACCTCTGAAGATTGAAGATACAGAAATAAAAATCCTCAAAGCAACCCCATGGAGAGTAAGGGAGAAAAGGAAGACTTAAATGGAACTTACAGCTATTCTTAGGAAAAATGAAATCACTTATAGATGGTGACTTCTAAAAGGTGTACTCTTCAACTTTGCAGGAAGAAGACACAAAATTAACTCATCATTAAAAGTCAAGAACTTTCTAAAGACCAACAGGAAACAACTTAATTATGAGGATCAAGAGACTGAAAGGGAAGAAGAAGAAGGACAAGATCAAGGAAAAGGTGCAACAGGAGCATCGGTGAAAACCAAAAACCCAAGAAAAACTAAAAACAAACTTCCAGTATCTCAAATAGTCACAAGACTTAAAGAAAAGCAGAAACATAATGCAACTCCACAAACACAATTACAAGATGGCTAAAAGGACATTTAAATTTATTTCTAACAATATTAATGGATTCAATGGACCACAAAAAAGAAAAAGAATATTCCAACAATTGAAGAAAATGCAACTGAATGTGATCTGTCTACAAGAAACACATATAAAACAGTCAGACCAAAAATACTTAGAAGTTAAAAATTAGGAAAACTTTTTATATCATCTGTCAAAGAAAAGAAGAAAAGAGGGCTTATTACTTTTGTAAAAGAATAACTACACCTGGAATTATTGTATAGTTCTGAAGATGGCAGAATTCTGTTAATACGGAGCTTCTGGGCTGAGCTTCCAGCTAGCTGCATCTCTCTCCCACTCCTGCTATTTTCTTTGAAGAATAACAATCTCAAACAAAGATAATTTAGAAAGAAATCTCAATGCCAGGCATGGGAAGGACTAGAGGGAAGAAGGGAACCAAAAACTCACCCTATAGACCCCCAAGGAAAGATATTAATGACTCTGAAGAATCTGACCAAGATAATTCTCTGTTTGAAGATATGGCAGTGGGAGGAAGCAACACTGAACAAAGCTATCAGATAATGATTATGCATACACTAACAGAAATAAAGGAGGAAATTAAAAGCAAGATAAAAACCCTGAGTGGCCATGTTGGGCAATTAAGAAAGGAATTTGCTCAGCTTAAGCATTCAATTGAACCAATAAACAAGAAACTGGATGAACTCACTACAACACTAAAATCGATGGAGAAAAAAGCTGAAACAGTGTACCAAACTGCAAGGAAAGCTGCAGATGATTTGATGGAATTAAGGACTTTGAAAAGTGGGCCAAGAATAGGTTTATTCTTCAAGAGACTAGGCTAAGAGAAAGAAAGGCAAAACTCCATGGAGTTCCATCAAACTTTTGTGCGACAAAAAATCTTAAAGCAGCCTTAAACAAATGGTTTCAGCAGATCCTTCTTACAGCAGGAGAGGCAGAGATTATCACCTCTGCCTTCTGAATAAACATTTCAAAAAGAGCCCCTGAAGCTGTCTCTCCTGACATCATTATGGAGTTCAAGGAGGTACAGACAAGAAATAAACTTTTTAAAATAGCAAGAGAAAATCAGGGATTGTGCCTTGAAGATATGTGTGTCTTCTTGTTCACTGACGTCATGCCAGAGGTACTTATTGCAAGGCAAAGGCTACGTGAAACAGCAAAGACTCTGAGAGAGAAAGAAATCCAAAACCGTTGGCTAGCACTCGGCCACTTGGTGGTCAGTTTAAATAATAAAACCTTTACAGCACATAATGAGACAATGGGGAAGAAATTAGTGGATGCTGTTGTTAAATTAAAAGAAGGAGGCGTCTGAAAGGGAAATTATGATCTGGCCTTGATTGATAGATAATTTAAACTGGGCGCAATAAAAATAAGCATAAGTAGGGTGTATTAGCATTAGATGTTTTATGCCATAATTATTACTAAGTAAGATTATTTTGGAGGCTATATGTTTAATAGGGGCATAGCAAGGAGATGAAGGGTGTGCTCCCCCCAAGACCTCCGAAAATAGAGAGGAGGCTCGCCTCCTGCTGTAGAGGTTTTCTCTTCAGCACCCATATTCATAGGCAACTCCATTCAACTTTTTTTTCAGGAACAGAAGAAAGAAGAAATCAGTATTAGATGTATGAAATTAACTAAAAATTAAAAGAAATGTATTAAGAATCGTTATAATTTGCCGGGGAAAGATGTATGGTGATTATTTATGTGGGTAAAATAAGGGAATTTGATAAAGAGGAGGGAACAAATGGGATTAAGTTGTTTTTTGTTAGATAAATAGTAACCTCATTGTTTATTGCTTAATTTTTTTCTGTTAAAAGGCTGAAAATGAGTATAATATTGAGAAAAGAATTGAGTATATGAATATAGATAGGATATACTCAATAAAAAAAATGTAAATTGAATTCTGTTAATACAAATTCAAACTCAAAGCAAGAAAACACTGATTGCTAATATATATGCACCAAATCAACAGCAACAAAAGATTTATAGAAGGCTACATACCCTCCTCGCTAACTATAACTTTGATCAGTTATGTCTCGTGGGAGACTACAATGCAGTTTTTGATGGTTTCTTAGACAGAAAATCATCAACTTCAAAACAAAAGAAGAAAGGCAATGAATGACCAGCTTATTTTCTCCAGTTGGCAGAGGAATACAACTTGGGTGATGCATGGTGACTCAGGAATTCTGCAAAAAAAATTTTTTTACATACTACTCATCACGGCATAGTTCATGGTCTAGAAATGATATGATTTGGATATCAAGTCCACTTGTACAAGACTTATTAGAGGCAGAAATATCTCCAGCCCACTTTTGCAGACCACAGCCCTATACTTTTAACCTTTCAAGACATACCCAAGAGTAAGAACAGATGGACTTTAAAAGCTTCTTTAACACTGGGTGGGACACAAAGAAAGTTATAAGTTCATAATTCAAACACACTTCTAAGAGGCTGCTCAGAATGGAGAACAGTGTTTTGGCAGGAAAATCTGCTTCACAGAAGAGAAGGAGCAGGGATCCGTCATAGCATCAAATCTGAAATACAATCAAAAGCTGTCATGCTAACAGAAAAAGAAAAACATCCAGAAAGTTTCCAGCATCACAAAATGGAGGCTATGTCTACAGGTAGTTACTAAAGCCAACAATATCTTCTATGTCTGAAGAATGGTCATCTTGTTCGGAATAACTATATCTATGATGAACATTTTCATATTTGGCACATAAGTCAAGAAAGAAAGCATAGGAGAATATTTGACTTAGCTTGGTCAGTGACAACCAGTCAGAAATAAGCAGACAGAAAAAGAAATATTAACAGCAATATCTTAATTTTAGGCTGAAAGGACTGCTTAGACCACCTCCTGTCTTGAGAAATAATGCCTTATATTTATTATTGAGAAATAAGAACATAAGAGAAGCCAATGTTGGATCAGGCCAGTGGCCCATCCAGTCCAACACTCTGTCACACAGTGGCCAAAAACACCAGGTGCCATCAAGAGGTCCACCAGTGGGGCCAGGACACTAGAAGCCCTCCCACAGTTGCCCCCCAAGCACCAAGAATACAGAGCATCACTTGCCCCAGACTGAGAGTTTCTATCCATACATTGTGACTAATAGCCACTGATGGACCTCTGCTCCATATGTTTATCTAATTCCCTCTTGAAGCCGTCCATGCTTGTAGCCGCCGCCACCTCCTGTGGCAGTGAATTCCACATGTTAATCACTCTTTGGGTGAAGAAATGATGCCTTATATATATATTAGATACAAGAATATGTTTGGAAAGTACAATCTTGCTGGTGCTACGCAGGTCTACATCTGGTCAATGACTGAATGGTAGACCTCCTGGGAACTCTACATCTGCTATCTTGAATTCCCCAATGGAAGAAAGGCAGGATTTTAAAAAACCTGAAATTAATGATGCTGTCCAGCTTGTTTTTTGCAAGTGCTGAATAAAGGGATTTCCATAGCTTTTCTTTCTGTACCGCTGATATTCTTACTGGAGGGGGAATCAGATAGCTTATGGGTACTCTGACTTGCTCTTTCCCTCTGTGGCGGGAAGTCCCCCACTGGCAGGCCTCTTTGCTGCTGCTTCAGGTGGTGGCAGGAGAACATTTTAAAAAACCCTAAAATCAGCAACACCACTATGTCATTTCCTGGGAAAACCCATAAGTGAGATAGAGTAGCTCTAGGAATCTCCAGACATTCTATGGTATTGAGTGATATTATCAATATCACTCCCCCATCTCCTTGCCCTCAATCCTGCTGGCTGCCAGGCTTAGCCTGGCAATGCTACTGTTTAATGATGTGGCAGCACGCTTACGGGAAAGGGTCCAAGTGGCCCCACTGTCAAAGTGATTGCAGCCACCGCATGATCAGACTCTTTCCCCAGGGCCTTGCCCTGGAATTTGAGTGTTCTTTCTGTTTCACTTCCTTTCCCTCTTTGTCTCTTCACTCCCTTTAGGCCCTGGCACCAAGCCGCCTCCCCTTGCAACTCCCGGCCAACAGCCACCCCCACCATTTGTGGGCGGGCAGATTACCAGGCCCACACTATTGGTCTGCCGGCAAGAATATGTGGTGCATGCCAGATACCCTTTGTAGTGGCGTGAGCCATTACAGCTGCAGGGCTGGGGTGCTATGGCCTGTGATGGCCTGGGGTTTTCAAGGCAGCACGCCAATGCATGGTGCCTGCTTCAGTGCTTAGTGGCTCCCCTTCTTGTCCAAGAGGGCCTTCCCTTTATTCCCTAGGCCCTGGCCAACCCCTTTCATCCTGCCCACTGACATGGTGGCTGCAGCTGTCCTGTTTTTCACTCTGCTATGAAGGTGCTGCTTGTCAAACCAGGCGGGGGCTACAGCCTTGTTTCGGAGCAGGCTGGAAGCTGTCAAGGCGATGATTGATTGCTGGTTGGCTGGTCTTTTCCCGGGGACTCTTTTAGAGGTTGGCTAGCAGGTCTTCCTGCCATAGTCGTCATCATCATCCCAGGGAAGCCATCACCTTTTACTCACTCTCTGCTGTCAAGGTGACACTGACAGGCTGCATGGGCAGTAGGCACTGGGAGCACGTCCAGGGGCCATGTTTGAGAGGATCTTCCTTCTTTCCGGTTGTTCTGGGGCTCTGGGTATCTTGTTAGCCTGACTGCTCCCTTATTTATGAATATTTGGGGGAATATTAGCTCTTAACAATATGCAGCAGGCATTGCGGACCTCCACCTGGGTCTACAGAGGCTGTGCTTCACCGAGACTTCCCAGGAACTGGCACAAGACTCAAGTTAAGAGTGATCAGATAAGGTGTTTACTATAAAAAATGATGAAAGATTCATAGGCAATATTACACAATCATACACACGTTTACACAGATCTAAGAAATTAGGTAGAATTACAGAGACGTTTGCATGAACAGGAGGATTGATGGTGTCCGTCGGGGGTGATATTTGCCTGTATAAGAATCTAGCGGAATCCGTCTGGAAAAAGCGGGGAAAGTATCTTTGGACAAAGGACAAAGGATCGTGGTCCTGGACCATCAGAAGCCATGTGGCGGATCCAAGTGGTGCACCCAAGGATCCGTGAGGGAGGGAGGAAGAACAAGCAGGAACGGGGAGGAAAATCTCTCTCTTGTGACCCTTGGGGAGCAGTATTTATTGGGGGGTGTTCCCGGGAGGTTGGCAAGGTATGAGACCTTCCCAGGAACGCCCATAGATGGTCCGTTTTCTGTTCCTAGCCACTAAGAGGGTCCTATGGGAGTGGTCAATATTTAGATCTACCCGATGGTCAGGACAGGATGTTGACATCAGCTGCATCTGCATCTTCTAGATTAAAGGGGTCCCAGGCGGCAGAACTGGTCCAGCAGGAAATGTCCCACTGCTTTCGCACCCTTGTGTGAAGTCCTTTGATGTGCCAAATGGAAAGGGGGAAGTTGCAGGAGGGGGTTCAAAGCCTGTGTACGTGAATGGAGTTCGTACTTTCATGGAGTTTAGTGATATGTGCCTCTAGCCGAAATGCTTCACATGGCTTTATGTGTGTGTGAGTGTCTTTGTGCTTTGTGACAATTTCCAGGCTGGAGGTGGAAACCTCAGAAAATGGCGCTTTAAACCTTCGTTGGAGGCATCTGCCACCATCTTCCCACTGGTCACCATGTGCACTATTTTACCCACATAACTGGCAGCATAGTCCATTCACTGCTCTCATAAATCACAAGAAAAGTCCACAAGAATGTTTCTCTGGCTAACAATTTGGGGGTCCTTTCACTTGTTAGATGCCTTCCTACAACTCAGTCCACTGGCAAAGTGACAACTAGGCCCAAGTGTTCCCACGTGCTGGCTCACCAAGGATCATGTCCTGCTATTCAGGCTGGTCATGAGCTCCAAGTACAGACTCATAGCCATCCCCTCTCCATTGGAAAGGTGACAGCTGGCCACTGGCATATGGTGATCCTTCCGTGGTGTAGCCGGGGTTTGTCACTAAGGGCCATCCCTTTTGTGCCAGCCACAAGCCGGAGTGGGTGGAGGGTAGGACACACAGGTGGCATATAGGGGATGAAGTTGAGGGGTCTTCCATTAGTTTTGTTGCACTGAGTCCTGAGCCACCCTCATCCACTCACACCACTGGTGAGGGTGTGGGCTACTCAATCAAAGGATGTAGTATACAGAAGGATAGCAGTGTGCATGTAGTTGGGCCAACCCTTCCTAAGAATTGGATGTCGTTCTTCATTCCATCTGGAGCCACCCCTTTTGGTTGCGATCTGTTTTCCTGAAGGTGGCCGCAGAATGGGTCAGGTATGGGTGCTAGAAAGGACAGCATTTTTGGCTGCTTTGCTTCAGCATTTTCAGCTGCCAGTCACAAATCACACCAGACAAGGAGGAGAAGGTGAGTGGTAATTATTATTATCATGACCCTCCTGAGATAAATTTAGTACTTCTGCCCACTCATCTCCATTGTTGGTATTAGAGACACATTTAGTCAGTGGGGCAAAATGATTCAAAGTTGGAATAACAAACACTTGAAAGGATGTATCCAATTCAAAAAAAAAATCATCTATTCCTCTCTGCTTGTGCACCGGTAACTAACCAGTTTGGTGTAGTGGTTAAGTGTGCAGATTCTAATCTGGGAGAACCGGGTTGGATTCCCCACTCCTCCACTTGCACCTGGCTGGATGACCTTGGTCAAGCCATAGCTCTGTACCAGCTGTTCTCTCAAGGACAATGATCTCAGAGCTCTCTCAGCCCCACTCACCTCACAGGGTGTCTGTTGTGGGGAGGGGAAGGGAAGGGAAAGGAGTTTGTAAGCCACTCTGAGACTACAAGTGAAGGGCGGGGTACAAATCCAATCTCTTCTTCTTCTTCTTCTTCTAACAAAGATGTATTCCCTACACTATGAGCCCTTTTGGAGACACCCATTGCTAAGAGCTGGAATGATCTCTGCTAAGTTGAAGCAACTTCACTAAAATAAGTATTTTAAATTTCCTACGTCCACACTATGCAAATGCCAACTCGGGCCCAGTATACAAACCTATATTCTCGTTCTCCATAGCTCTCTACGCTAGCGAATAAATAAGCAAAGAAAGGGTGGGAGAATGGGTGAATAAATAAATTTTACCATGTACCACTCAGACGTTAAAGTCCATCTAGTTATCAAGATGTCAAAAAAGCTGCTTATCTTTTAAAGAATTTTTAAAAACAGTTCTAGCTCCAATTCCAGCTGCCAAACATAAAGGAGTACAAAATTCCTGTAATCACTCCCCAGCTGTGCCTCGTCAGACCGCTTCCATTAAACAAAATAGGCTGTTTGGTGATAGAATCGTAAAATATTGCCTTCTCTTTCCAGCCTTATATGGGGACTTGGCCAAGCTTATCACATATGCCGTTAGCAATTAAAGCAAATTCGTATCTACAAAAACTCTATCTTAAATAATTGTACGGAAGCAACAAGCGGAAAAGCTACAGCCCTGTAAAATTTGTATAACCGTTCGTAAATACAATTGGCCAAATGCTGTTATGAAACACTATACAGTGAGCTACCCATCACTTAAGAGTCCTTTTTGGTGAGAGACTATCCTCAATTGATTTAATTCAGGCGGAGCCTCTTAATTTAATTGAATCAGGTGCAAAGAGTTTTGCATACATTTGATAGTGCCACAGTTCTCAGAAAATCGTTGCCCTGGAAGGAACCATTATATACTAGGAATTTTTCTGACCCAGGTTTTTGACAACTTAGTTGTTTTTTCCCTACTACCCAAATTTCAAAATTCCAGTCTGGAAATGCATGCTGCCAGCTTTCTTAAGGAAGAATTGATGGAAGTCGCCCACCAGGACCTGGCTCTGGGTTTTTCTTCATCTACCCAACAAACCTTGCTCTTGGAACATTATTCTCTTGAGAACTCTATTGAAGAGAATTTACTCAACTTTTTTCAGCTCTTCTGCTGGCAGAGCAAACGTTGATTGTGTCTAGATTAGAGCAATTAAGACTCAAACTTCTGAGATCTAGAGGTGACCTACTTCATTAGGTTCCAGCTCCCCCTGAAAGTCACATTAGTGAGCCAACTCCTTTGATGCCAGTTATTCCAGAGCTGATAGATCTAAGGAATCCAGATGACATCCCGACTAGCCCCCGGCAAGAGAAACTTGAAACTGAAATGTCCAAAAACTTCCAAGAAGCCAACAATAAAACTAATCAAAATGATTTGGAAGAAGTTTTTTTTTTTTTTTAATAAATAAACTTTATTGATATTTATATAACATACAGCATAGGTGGTTGTTTACATAGCTGTTACAATGTTCAAAAATAGTTGACATCTAAAATAAAGCATTTAACAATTTACCAATAAACAGTTTCCTATTCCTATTTCTATTTTCTTATACTAACCTTTGGTTATTCCAATATATCTAGTAGTTGTATTTCTAGTATTTTTAACATTGAATTTGGTTGTTCACAATTGAGTGTTGTATAGTGTGCAAGTATTTCTTGTAAGGAGTAAAGATTTAGTGTATTACATTAGTATTAGATCTTTACAAAATTTGTTTTGTGGCAGTGTTTCGTGTTTGACAGCATAGTCATAGAAAGGATACCATTTTTCTATGAAGTTTGTAGTTTCCGGGTAGATTTCTGTTTGATGTAGTCGGTATGTTATTTTTTCCATTAGAAACTGATCCCATACTTTTTTCATCCAGAGGTTTCTTTCAATCTTTTGTGTGGATTTCCAGGTTTGCGCTATTGTTGTTTTTGCTGCTGTTAATAAACTACTGATCAGGTCTCTCGTTGATTTAGTGTCTTCGTGGAAGAAGTTTCATCACACAAGAACAGATGTGTGATATCAAATTCAAAAGCAGTATAGTGGTTATTTTTTTTTTAAATGACCACTTTCATACCTCTTCTCTTGTTAACATCTCTAACCATAACCTTAGAGCCTCCTTTATTTTATTGTGATTTCAATCTGTGCCCTTGGCCTTGCTGTCTGGTCACTATTCCTAAACTCCAATGGCTCAAATAATCTTTATCTGTGGATCTCGTGTATTAGAGGATTTACCCCGTTATATCCTTTTCTGCCCTTTATATTCAGACCCCAGGTCTACGTTTTTGGTGGGAATTTTATCTGGTTTAAATTTGCAGACTCTGAGAAAATCATATTTTTACTTTCAGATACTGATGTGGATGTTTCGTATAGAATCTTACTAGTCGCTGTTGCGGCAATGAAGATAAGGTTCAATGCTGCAAAGAAAGATGACGCTTCTGGAACCTGTTGTTAATGTATTGATTTCCGGACTATGTAACTGTTTTATTGACATTTTATTTGTGTCTTTGTATATTTTTTAATATATAAATTGATATAATTTCTGTAATTTTGTGATGGCCTGTGGCTAAACACAATAAATTGACTATGACTATGACATCATGCTGCTGCTGCTGCTGCTGCTGATACTTATGGATTGCCCAGTCCCTGCTACTACGGGGCTCTGGGTGATGTACAGTAATAATAAAAACATTCAGACATAGAATAGAACATCTGAATAGCATTAATACCACTAATATAAAAGACCCAGATGGCAAGTTCCAATTATTTCTAATTACAGACTGCCACCACTTTGTGGATGGGGGGGAGGGGCAGGGCAAGTATCAGGAGGAGAAGAGGGTGCCAGCCAAGATGGTAACCATTGCTGTCCCCAACCAAAAGCTTGATGGAACATCTCTGCCTTACAGGCCCTGCAGAATTGCAAAAGATCCCACAGGGCCCTGATGGTGTTCAGCAGAGAGTTCCACCAGGTTGGGGCCAGGATCAAAAAGGCCCTGGCCCTGGTTGAGGACAGATGGATGTCTTTGGGGCCAGGGACTACCAGCAAATTGCTGTCCAAGGAGCGTAATGCTCTCCTGAGGACATAGCGGAGGAGACAGTCCCATAAATTCATCCAACTCTGACCGTTTAAGGCCTTAAAGGTCAATACCAAAACCTTGAACTTGACTCGGTACACCACTGGAAGCTAGTGTAGGTGGCGCAACACTGGTTGTACATGTGCCATCAGTGACATTTCTGTCAGGACTTGTGCCGCTGCATTCTGGATTAGCAGGAGCTTCTGGGTCAGTCTTAAGGGCAGGCCAGCATAGAGTGAGTGACAGTAGTCTAGCCTAAAGGTGACCATTGCATGGATTACTGTGGCTAGGTCAGGGTATGACCGGAAAGGGGCCAGTTGCCAAGCCTGGTGCAGATGAAAAACCACCAGCCTAGCACTATGCATGACTTGGGCCTCCATATTCAAGGAGGCATCCAAGATCACTCCCACACGACTGCACTGGTGTTAATGGCACCCTGTCAAGAGTGGGAAGCCTGTGCCCCAGTCCCAAAGTCCCCCCCTCCAGCCACAGAACCTCTGTCTTAGTAAGATTCTGTCTCAGCTTGCTCTGTTTCAACCACCCAGCCACAGCCTCCAGACCTGTGGCCAAATTCTGTGGGGCAGTATCTGGGTGGCCATCCAATAACAAATCCTGCTGGGTGTCATCAGCATACTGGTGACACCCAAGCCCGAAGCTCCACACCAGCTGGGTGAGGGGATGCATGCAGATGTTGAATAACACTGGGGAGAGAAGCCCCCTCCCCCCCCCAAGGGACCCCACATGTTAATGGGTATCTGAAGGACACATTCTCTGCCAGGACACATTCTCTCACATTACTCAAATGGACACACTTCGTGTGCTGTTAAACTAACGGCCACATTTATGGAGACTAGTTTTATAAAGATAGCTGCAATCAAGGCAGATAATGGATTCTTGCAGACTGTTCTTTTTTGTACAGGCAAAGGGGGAGAAGAAACCTGCCCAGAAGTATTTAATAATTCCTAAGTACTCTTAGAGACATCCATTGGATGAACATGCAATCTCTGTAGGAGTAATGTCACAATAGTTTTTGAGCTTTTACTGCTAATTCGGTCCCCTTACACAAGAGGCGTCTCTTTTTTCCATGGGTTCTCACCCCGATAGGCACACAACCAATGCTCCCTCTAAGCTGTGGAGTCTTGTGAGCAAAAATTCTACTTTGTGAGCTACTGGCATTAAAAATGAGAGTGAGCGATCTGGCTACTGCATAAATTAGTTTGCTCCGGAGCCATCCTTCCTGACAGGGCTCATTTTGTAGCAGGAGCTCCTTTGCATATTAAGCCACACGCCCCTAATGTAGCCAATCCTCCAAGAGCTTACAGAGCTCTTCTTATAGGGGCTACTGTAAGCTCTTGGAGGATTGGCTACATCAGGGGTGTGTGGCCTAATATGCAGAGGAGCTCCTTCTACGAAATGAGCCCTGCTTCCTGAGCTAAGACAAAAATCTGTGAGCCGGAAGCTAAAAAACTGTGAGCTAGCTCACACCAACTCAGCTTAGAGGGAACACTGTGCACAACCATCAGGAGGAAGACAGAGACTCTGAAGTTTTACTCATACAAATTAAATGGCTCATTGGACTGGTTTACTGCACAACATACTACAAAAGCAAATCATGAACTGCCAGCTGGATCAGATGTGTGATTTGTTGTTGTTGCTCAGTTGCACAGGCTCAGGAACAGTGAGAATTCCTCAGAGGAGGAGGGCCCCTGTGAAGCCAGCTCACCGGAGCCAACCAGCAATGAAATGAAGTGCAGGCATTTCCTGACTTGCAGCCGAGAGTGGGTGCAGAATCACCTCCACCCTCCAGCTCTGCCTGCATGCCATCACAGCTGGTGGGTATAAAGTCTGCTGAGAGAAGCTGGTGGGTGTGGATGCAACATGCTTGATTGGTGCTGGACTTGCCGACACTACCTTGATTGATTTTTTGAGAAATCCAATCCCTGACTTGTTCACACAACGCTGAGTTTTTGAAACCTCCTCTGGCCTTGTTTATATTAGAACTTGGAAAGATACTGTAACTTGATACTGGAAGCCTGTTCTAGTAGCAGCCTGCACCAGAACTCCCTCTTTCTGTACACACAGCTTCAGAAGGAAACCTTATGGTAATTTCCAGCACCATCAATGGCTGTAGTTACATTGGCGGCTTGGCACAAAATGGTGCCACTTCTAATTGAACCGGTGTAAAGTGCTGTGGGGCATATCAGCCGCACAACACACCCTGCTGCAGGTTATCCATGCAAACATCCCATGGTCAAGCATCCACATTATTGCAGTGCCTCAGCCATGGAGTGCACTGCCCTTTTTTTTTTTTCAAAATGCATGTGTGTGCATAGGTGCTCATACACACACACGTGCACATGCATTCATGCACATGTGCACACATGCACATATAGGCAATTTAAAAAAACCCTCCCTAGCAACAGAATGGATCTGCAGGTTCAGACCGCCAAATCCATTCTGAGTGCGCTTCCCCACCTTCAGACATCCGGCTATGTGCAATGAATGCACGGGGAACCAAAAACACCACTTGTGATGTGGTGCCTTTTTAACCTGGCTCCAAGTCAGGATAAGTATGATGGGATAAGTATGGCTAGGGAATGGCTGACAGATGTGGCTGTCTGACTGCACCCATTTGATCTGGAGGGGAGGAGTGGTTGTGTCGGGCCAAACTGCTCATGTGATCACAGCCAACATCTCTCTTCTGTCATTCAGGGAATAAGCATCAGATGCCTGTCACCTGGAGGTGGAACAGGCAGGGGTCATTTCGTAGAAAAAGAGGTGCAGGAGCTCATTAGCATAACTCATTTGCATAACTCATTTGCATATGCCACACCCCCTAACATACCCCAAGTGTGTCAGAAGGCAACACCCACCCCTCAGGTTCCACTCCATAGGTGAGTGAAACTGACCTGCTCTTCCTCCAGTCCCTTCCCCATCCAGTACTTTGTGCAATAAAAATAAGCATAAAGAACACACCCTCATTCTCTTCCTGCTCCCTTGAAACCACCAGGTTTCAAGTAGACTTGAGATACCCAGGACATGGGCACCACCCATCCCTTCCCCTTCCCCTCCCCAAAACAAGACACCCTGTGAGGTAGGTGGGGCTAAGAGAGGTCTTTTGAGAACTGCTCATGAGAGAACAGCTCTGAGAGAACTTGTGACTGGCCCAAGGTCACACCAGCAGCTGCATGTGGAGGAGTGGGGAATTAAACCCGGTTCTCCCAGATTAGAGTCCAACTCCTGACCACTACACCAAACTGATGGGGTGGAAAATGAACTGAAGAAAAGACCAGGGAAAAAGAAACTGCAAAAAGAGATCTGGATGTTACAAGACCAAATAAAAGCTATTTTGAACCAAGAGATTTATTGGAACTTTAAAAAACTCCAACAAAAGTCATTTGAAGGTGCAAATAAACCTGGAAATTATTTAGCATGGCAGTTAAAGAAAAAACGTGAAAATAAATTCATTACAAAAGTGATATGTGATAATACAGAGATAGTAGACAACAAAGGAATAATGAGAGAGTTTTTTAAATACTATGCAAAACTTTTTCAGAAGGAGAAAAAAGATCAAAGAGGGATTAAAGAATATTTACAAACATTGAAGCTTCCAAAACCAACAGAAAAAAAATTAAAGATAATAATCCTATATCACTACAAGAAATCAAAAATGCAATAAATGAAGCAAAACTAGGTAAAGCTCCGGGTCCGGACGGATTTACGGTGAAGTTTTACAAATCATTGCAACAGTCGATCTCACCAGTACCGCTATTATTAATGAACGATATTGGAGTTACAGGTGAGGTCCCAGAAACTTGGAAAGAAGCAACTATTTCACTTATCCCAAAAGAAGGTCAGGATTTAACAAATGTAAAGAACTACAGACCAATCTCTCTGCTAAATAATGACTATAAAATTTTTGCTAAGATTATAGCAGAAAGGTTAAAAGAACATCTTAAGGAGACTATACAAACAGAACAAGCAGGGTTTTTACCCAATTGTCAAATAAGGGATAACCTAAGAGCAGTGGTAGATACAATAGAGTACTATGACAAGCACCCAGAAAGGGAAGAGGGTTTTTTTTTCTTGGATGCGGAAAAAGCGTTTGATAATTTAAATTGGGATTTTATGTTTGAGGTACTTGAACAACTTCAGATTGGAGACTATATGTTAAACCTCATTAAATCAATTTATAAAGAACAGAAATCCTCTCTTATAATCAATACTGAAAAAACAGATTATTTCAAGATTGAAAAAGGAACAAGACAAGGATGCCCGCTCTCACCATTGTTATTAATTTGGATATTGGAAGTTTTACTGTTAAACTTGAAAGAAGACAAAGAAATTAAAGGCTTAACATTAAAAGGTTTTTCTTTTAAATATAGAGCCTTTGCCGATGACGTGATGTTTATAGTAGAAGAACCTATGACTACATTACCATATTTGTTGCAAAAAGTGAAAGAGTTTGGTGATTTGGCTGGCTTTTATATAAATAAGAACAAATCCAAAGTGATGTGTAAAAATATGTCAAATAAAAAACAGGCTGAACTACAGAAACTTATAAAATGTGAGGTGGTAAAAAAGACAAAATATTTAGGTGTTGAGTTAACAATGAAAAATATTAATCTTTATAAAAATTATTATGAAAAGCTATGGCAGCAAATCATGCAAGACATTAAAAAATGGAATGTATTAAATTTGTCATTGTTGGGGAGGATTGCTACGGTTAAAATGAATGTATTACCACGACTAATGTTTTTATTTCAGACTATTCTGATTGTGAAAGATGTAAAAGCATTCAAATACTGGCAGAAAGAATTGTCTAAGTTTGTATGGGGAGGGAAAAAACCAAGGATTAAGATGAAAATAATGTGTGATGCCAAAGAAAGAGGTGGTTTTCAGTTACCAAACTTAAGGTTATATCATGATGCGGTATGTTTGACCTGGATAGGGACTTGGGTTACGTTGCAAGATAGAAAACTATTAGCCCTAGAAGGCCATGATTGCAGGTTTGGTTGGCACGCTTATTTGTATTATGGCAAAACAAAAATGGATAATTTGTTTAAACACCATTATTTGAGATGAACATTAATGGATACATGGACAAGATACAAGAATTTCTTTCCAGAGGAAATACCTATGTGGATAGTACCAGCAGAAGTGTTAAATCCATCATCGTACTATAAAGGACAGGACTGGTTGAAATATAAAGACTTATTAATAAGACAAGGCAAGGCTTTTGTACTGAAAGAGCAACACTTGATAGACTTTGATTATGGTTGGTTGAGGTATAGACAATTGTATGATATCTATAAGAGTGATAAAAAATCTGGTTTCAGAGGAAAAAACAATGAAATTGAACAAATTTGGGAGGAAGGAGGGAAAAAAATGATTTCTAAAATGTATAAAATCTTGTTAAAATGGTTTAACGCAGATGAAATGGTTAAAGAACAAATGGTAAAATGAGCGATAAATTTTAACAAAGATATTGAAATGTCATCTTGGGAATTTCTATGGAAAAATGCCATGAGTATATCTACATGTTATAATCTAAAAGAAAACTGTTTTAAGATGATGTATAGATGGTATATGATGCCAAAAAAAATGCAAATATTAATCAAAATATGTCAAATAAATGTTGGAAATGTAAAAAAAAAAGAAGGTTCTTTTTACCATATGTGGTGGACTTGTGATAAAGCAAAGACTTATTGGTCTATGATACATACAGAAATGGAAAAGATTTTGAAATGTACATTTAAGAAATTACCAGAACTGTTACTGCTTGGACTTAAACTGGAGGAAATAAATGTAAAAAAAAGGACATTAATATGGTATATGATTACAACGGCAAGAATGGCGTATGTGCAAAACTGGAAAAGCGAAAAAATACCAGAGGTGTGGGAGTGGTTGAAAAAACTGTTGTACATGGCTGAAATGGACAAATGGACGAGAAAATTGAATAATCTGTACTCAGAGACTTTTTTGGAAGACTGGAAAGATTTGAATGAATATGTTGAACAATATTGGGATATGAAAAATTACATTTATACTTGGACATAATATTAAAAAGAGATATCTGAATGTATAAATGGCAGTTAGATAACGAAGATATTTTTAGAATTGTATAAGAAAATAAGAATTTATATGATGCATAATTTTTTAAGGCTGTTTACGTCGTTACCAGGAGTGTAAAAACATATATATGCATTTAAAGAATGGTAAAAGTTGAAAATGTTATATGCTTCAGATGTGGTGGGAAACCACCAATATAAGAGGATAACAAGACTATACAATAGAACAAAAAATGGATATAATAATGAAAAAGGGTTTGTATAAGAAAAATATGTTAGAATGTTTGAAACTAATAAAAATTTCTTTAAAAAAAACCAAAAAAACAAACAAACTGATGGAGTGGAAGCTGCTGAAGGGTTGGTGAAATTTCTCCAGTACTTATGTGCCATGTGCCCAGATAAAAAATGGTATACTTAGAAAATTGATATGCCACCTTGAGCAAGTCTCTGGAAAAGCAGCACACAGTCATAAAAGGAACAATGATAAAATTATCAATATTAAAACAAAACATTAAAATCAATAAAGACCCTAGCAGGGCTTTCCCTGGGGCACTGTGCCTCTGCACTGCTCGGGAAAGCTGAGGAGGGGGTGGGGCTTGGTCATGTGCCCGCCCCCTGGGCTCCTCACTCCCGGAGCTGCGCTCCTGTGCACTCCCGCTCCAATGGACCCCTGGGAACAGGCAATCCTTGGCTGACTCAGCCTTGAGTCATTTTCTTCTCAATTGTTGTGTCTTGCTTAGCACTTCCCTTTTCCACATGTGTTTTGCTCCCCTTGGAACTACTAGGGAGAGCAAAACACATGGGGGGGACCCTGAGACAATAGGGACAAACAAGTGGCAAAAATGACAATGTGGAAGAGACCTATGTGGGAACTGGGGTAGGGGTGGGAGTAAAATATAGCATCGACCTGAAAACTAAATCTCAAGGCAACCCAAAGTGGAATCAATTGAGAAGTGGAAATAAATAATGTTTAAAAATATAAAAGCACCATTGAAAAAAAGCCAGTAATGTCTAATTTGGAAACATAAGTTCAACAACCCTTTATTTAAAGAAGGAGGGAATGGTTCTCACAGATAACTGGTTGGTTCACACGGCATCTGCATAGGGTTGACAGGTTCCCACGGGAGGTAGGGGATCATCTGCCCTGAGTGGGACCTTTCTACCACTGCTCAGCTTAGTGTCAGACCCTTGAACAAAATTACCCTCAGCAACACTCTCTTCTCAGTGATTTGTTTATTGAATAGTAAAGATGATTCAAGCTAGGACTTTCTGTGTCAGAACTAACGTTCTGGTGCCAAGGGCCAAAGTAATACAAAATTCAAACAAGCCCCCCGCCCCCCAGGATTCCGTCCAATTGTATCCCACATTCAGCCCACCTAGATTTTGCACTCTCCAGCCCCCACCTGTGAAAATACTGTTACATTATCTCTAGCCTGCGGAACAAGCAGAGACAGTGTCCAAGGTCGTTGCTCTTCATCCCAGGAAAGGGAGGCATCTTAGAAAATAGTTGCCCAGCCAACTACACAAAGCCATTGGCAATCTGAATCTGTAGATCCATTCCTGCTGCTAGGGTGGGTTTTTTTTTGGAGTTTTTGCCTATATGTACTTGTGTGCCAAAGTGCATGAGCATGAGCACATATGGGCACGCATGAGCACATATGCACCCACCTGCATTTTAAAAATGTCCAGGCAGTGTGCTCTGTGGCTGGGGTGCTGCAGTAATGTGGATGCTTGACCACAGGATGCCTCCATGGGTAACCCACAGCAGGGTGTGCTGTCTGGATGATATGCCCCACCACACTTTAAACTGGTACAATTAGAGGCAGTGCCATATCGCTGCCAGTGTGACCAAGCTGCCAGTGTGACCACACCCTATGTCTGAGGTAGCATGAAAGTTCTATCTGTGCTGTTGACTCTATGATGGCAAACCACATGCTAGACAAATCCATGCAGTGGGGCCAGTGGTCACCACTAGACCCCTAGAGTTTCAGCGGCCTTTTCCTACAGCAACTGCCAATGGCACACAATCACTGGTAGCTGCTAGGTAGCAGCCAGGACCAGGGAAGAAGGAAGGGCAGGTATTAGCCTGTGCAAGAACTTTTTTGATGTGGAGCTGTCAGATCCTCTACCATTCATTTTCGGTTGTCTGTGTGTCTATCAGTAATTTACTGCTAGCCTTGAGTTTATTGCCTGTCCTGCATACTATGTGTCTTTCTTTCCCTCCGGGAGGATGGCTTGCCCTGTGCTCCCACGTCATATAATCTCTCCGGGTCGCTTCCCTTTGCCAGTCCGGCGTCTGGAGTAGCTAATCTTGCTTTTGTAACTTTGAAGGCTTCTGAACTGATTTAGGCCAGGCGCCTGGCCTGTGAATAGCAAGTAGAGTTCACCAAGGGGCATGGGGGGGGATGTTAGTGCTTTTGTGCCTTTTTTGTGGGAATATAACGGTTGGGGTTTTTTTCCCGCGCTTATTGTAGTTGGCTCTGATTGGCTCTTTGTCTACCCTTACCTTTTTGTATATGCTATATTAATCCCTGTTGCTTGTAATGGAGTATCACTGACAAACATCGAGTACCTGAAGGATCATTAAGAATAAAAAGGATTTTTGCTTTTACCCAAAGGCCTGGCTTATTGAATCTACTCAGAAGTCTCACAGGAGCAAAGGTCTATAAAAATATTTTGGAAATGTCTGCATATCCCAAAGCAGCGGCAGCACCAAACCTCCATTATGAAATGGTTCTTCATAGTTCTTCAGCTATGGGGTACTTGTTGGGTTATATTACTGGGGAAGCTGACATCAGGACACCCCATTAGCATACCTACACTGCTTGTTATTTCAGTGACTCAACAATTCACTCTCTTGGAAGCATTTGTAGATGCGCTTCATGCCGTGACGAGAATTCACCAGGAGGCAAGCTCTTCCCCTTTACTGGGACACACCGTGTTCTCTCAAAGTCTACATACTGCAGAAACGAAAAAAAAGAAGTTACGCAACTGAAGCAAGCAGGGCTTTCCATGGCGATCCCTAATGGAAAACCTCTTCCCATCTCAGTTTATCAAATATTTAGAAGCACCTGACCTTGATAATTTGCATCAGGCTTTGATGTATTATGAGTCATTCTCAAGTATTTGTCAGCCTGGCTTTACAAGCTGATTTTACACAGGTAACTTTTCATAGTGAGGCTTTCTGTTTGTTTATTTCTATAACGACTTAGAGACCTCAGAGAACAAATGAGAGCGTGAGGGAGAGACCTGCCCTCAGCAGAGTTCTGTCTCCAGAACACACGCCATGCTATCTTCAGAGTGAATATTTAATGATGTTTCTTTAATGCTAAGCGGAGAATATGGGCGATCAAACAGCGAATAGACTGTAGTTCTTCAGGTTGTTTCTTCACCCAGTCTTTGAAATATGGAGAAGGGGCAGGGGAGAGAAAATAGTCCTGAATCTTTCTGTTTATCTTCAGCAAGCAGTTGAGGAGAATTTCGCTTTGTTTCAGTTCCCACTGAGTGTAGAACCATGAATATTTCCACAAACAGTAGTTGTTCACATTCTTGGTTCCTCCCCCCTTTTTTTTCTTTGGATCATACGCTGAGGGGTGTATCATGGAAGCTGATTTATGTTTTCCAGTTCCAGCCTATCCAGCTATGGTGGGCAATGTTCTTAGAGCATAAAGCAATACCAGTTTAGTCTATAGCAAACATAAGCACTGTAAGCATAAGCCAGTATGATCCAATAGATGAATTTTTTAAATTATTTATTTAATTTAAATGCTGCCTTTCTACCCAATGAGGAATAGAAGTGGCTTACATCATTCTCCTCTCCTCCATTTTATCCTCACAACAGCCCTGCAAAGTGGATTAGACTGAAAGTGTGTGACTGGCCCAAGTTCACCCAGGGAGCTTCCGTTGCAGACTAAGGATTCAGACCTGGATCTCCCAGATACTAGTCCAAGGTTGTGGTCACCTGAGCAAGATAAAGTGTGTGTGTGGGGAGAAAGCGAGGCTATTTCCTCCGGCGGCATTTGACCCACAGTAGTGCGATCACACAGACTTGTGAAGCTGCAGGCACAGTCCGCCACCGCATGATCAGATGCAACTGTGGGTAAGTTGGGGTGGGTGGGTTGCCATTTGTTTCTGATGCACTTACACGAGGAATCAATTAATTGCACCTCTGCACTGAAGTCTCCCTATGGGATGTGTGGGAGTGTGTGCTGATGTGCATACTGCAAAGGAGGGGGGGAAACAACGGCACAGAGTTGGGATGGCCTGATCAGACCATCCTGACACCATGAGAGCGCACTGGAGCTATCAGACATGGAAAAGTCCATCTGTGGCCCGTAGCAATCCATTTGCTACCAGACTTTCTGAGGTGTCTTTTAACTTCGCTTCTGTGGCAGAGCTAAACGGATTGCTGACAGCTGCAGGGCGCTTCCCAGATGTTGTTGTCTCATTGCGCTTCTTTAATCCACCTGGCATTTGCACTTATGTCGGGGCTAATTGTGCTTGTGATTGCAACCCAAGATTCTTAAACACTATACCACCCTGGTGCTTGCTTCTGAAACAAACCCTTAACGATTCCACATGGTGATTGTGGGGAGCTCAATTCAACTAATCACTCACAGATGAAATACTATTGGGTAGAAAGGCAGAGTATAGATGAATGAATGAATGAAATAAAATTTTATTCATCTATTGGATGATGGTGATGATGATGATGATACCTGAAGGACTGTCTCCTCCCCTACTGTCAAGCCCACCAATGAAGACCTGCCTCTCAATCCTTGCTCTCTGTGCCCCTGCCTTCAGAGGTAAGGTGGGTGGCCACTAGAGGCAAGGCATTTTCTGTGGTGGCACCTCACCTCTGGAATGCCCCCTCTCTTGAGGTTCACCTGACACCTACTCAGGGGTCCTTTCGTAGAAAAAGAGGTGCAGGAGCTCATTAGCATAACTCATTAGCATACCTCATTAGCATATGCCACGCCCCCTGACATCACCGGAAGTGTGTCAGAAAGGGAATGTCAGTTTCAGCCTCATTATATCCTATGGGCCATTGAAATCAATGGCAAAAACTCATTGGGTATTTGAGGGGCTGGAGGAAAGGGGGTTTGAGGGAGAGGCTCCAATCTTGCAGGGTAGCTGCTGGGGCCTCTCCTCGAAATACCCACCAAGTTTCAAGAAGATTGGACCAGGGGTCCAATTCTATGGGCCCCCAAACAGGTTGTCCCACCCCCTCCATTGTTCTCTATGGTGGGAAAAAATGTGCCAGGCTGCAAAAGGAGCTCCAGAGAGACCACAGGGGTGCAGAGGGTGAGCAGCACTTTCCCATCATCCCAGGTTGTTCCCTGTGCCTGTCCCACCCCCCCCCACCTTCTTTTCTTTCTGTCTGGGGGGCTGCAAAGAGGGGAGTCTCTTGTCAGGGACAGGGGACAGAGCAAGAAGCCGGCAAAAGAGGCTTCCTGTGTGAGGTGAGGAGGGGACGAGGCCATCCAGAATGGCGCCCTTGTCAAGCTGTCACCCTAGGCAATGGTCTAAAATTTAACAATAATGGGCCAGCCCTGCCTGTTCCTTCTGGTTGTCCCTGTGGGAGGATGGAAAAATTCCACCACTGTCCTAAATCTTCACCTGGTGACCTGTGCTGCTGTTGAAAGGCTCCGCCTAGTGGCTGTGTGCATTTCCACTACTCTACACAAGCTAGCATGGGGGCTGTCTACTGCAATTCTACATCCTCAAGCTATCATGCTCCACAGATGCTCCACAGATGGCAAGCTGGCCTATTGCCCCTCCCCATTACCACACTTCTGACAGCAACACCAAACTTGCATGGTGTTTTCCCAGAGATCAGACTTAGAGCATTCAAAATGTAAGAAAATTTCCATTCACTTCAGGCTGAACAAGGGAACAAGGAAAAGGTGGAAATGTACAATTTTCTTTCCCTACACTAGGTACTTCCTAAAGTGGCTCTTACCAGCCTCTGTCCTTTTGGGGTATGACCTGGCGGCAGGGTCAGAGGTAGTAAGCCAAGTGCAATTGGCATAAACATGAGCTTGAATGGAGCTCCTTGACTCTTTTCTTCAGCCCTTCCTTTCTGCCACCTACTAGTTTGCAGCTGGGCTCCTGTACATTGACAGAGAGCAGTCACAATAACTGAAATGTTGGGGTGAATTCATGACTGGAGGGCACTTTTTCACAGATGCCATTTGCATATGTGTCAAGAAACATTCCTCGTCTAGAGATTCCAGAGGCCAGAGGGAGGGAGGCTAGACCTGAACAATCCTTAAGCATACGTACAGATCAACAATTTCTAAAAGCATCTCATTTTTTTTTCTCCCAAAGTCAAACTGGGAAAGTTTTAGAACAAAGTTTGAGTCCAGCGGCACCTTTGAGACCAACAAAGTTTGAATCACAGTATACACTTTTGCATGCAAGCACACTTCCTCAGATACTTCCTCAAAGTTTTAGTTCTATTTTCTGTTTCCTTTCTTTTAACCAAGGGCAGGTGCCTGGTAGGAAGCATATACTACAGGGGGGACATACGCTATGGTAAAATAAATTAATGATCGTAAGAAAATGTGGCTCTAACCCTATTGCAAACCAAGTTAGGCTACCAGAATTTTTCCAAAGTTTGCTTGGCAGGTCTAGCTTACAGAGAGCAGAAAGGCAAATAAAATATGTGTTGGGAATGCCCCAAAATACAAAGACTGTAATCCTGTGCACATTTGCTTGGAGCACTGAGCACAGTGGGAGTCATTTCTGAGCAAATGTACTGTGAAATGGCAGCAGAAAACAGGTCCTTCTTGGCAGTGGCATATGCTCTACAGAATAATGTACCAAAACAGATTTGCTTGTCCTTCTTCTTCTTTGTCATTGGCACATGAAAACATTTGTTAAGGAAGAGGGTTTTTTTAAAAAAAAATGCAGGATGTGGACTGGTCAAATGTATGTATTTATTTATTTATTTTATTTACATCCTACCTTTCTCCCCAGTAGGGACCCAAAGTGGCTTACATAGTCCTCCTCACCTCTGTTTTCTCTTCACAACAATCCTGTAAGGTAGGTTAGGCTGAGAGTCTGTGACTGGCTCAAGGTCACCCAGCAAGTTTCCATGGCAGAGTCGGGATTCGAACCTGAGTCTCCCAGATCCTACTCTGCCACTTTAAGCCCCACACCACAGATGGAATTCATTGTGAAGGATCTACATAACAAGCGAGCTTGCAGTGATGGATCTAAGTACTAAATACACTCTGCTGGCTCGCTGTTTTGGATCTACTTCTGGGAAAAATATATTTAATATTGCTAATGATGGGAGAAAGATGTTGCCAAGTCACGACTGACTTACGGCGACCATACAGAGTTTTTAAGGCAAGAGATGAACAGAGGTGGTTGGCTATTGTCTGCCTCTGCAGCAACCCTGGTCTTCATTGGTGGTCCCCCATCCAAGTCGTAATCAGGACTGACCCGGATTAGCTTCTGAGATCTGAGAAGATTAGGCTAACCTGGGCCATCTAGGTCAGAGTAACATTATTAGGACATCCTTTAAAATTTCTCTTCAATTGTGTTTTGAAATGCTTATCTCATTGATTTTATGGATTGTATTCTATGTCAAGAAGCTGTGCTCCACCTTTTGTAGCTAAGAAGCATAGTTAGTATAACAGGGGCAACAAGAAATATTAATGCTGTGAAGAGAGTAAATGAGGGCGGGCAGATTAAAAATTGGGCAGAAATGGCCATGCAGATCACTCGCATTCAAATCTTGCAAGTAGAGGAAGAGGAAGAAGAAGAGGAGGAGGAGGGTGAATTTATATTCCACCACTACCCGAATGAGTCTCAGAGCGGCTTACAATTTCTTTTCCCTTCCTTTCCCCACAACAGACACTCTGTGAGGTAGGTTGGGCTGAGAGAGCTCTCTCGAGACCTGCCCTTGATAGAACAGCTCTGAAAGAATGTGTGACTGACCCAAGGTCACACCAGCAGCTGCATGTGGAGGAGTGGGGAACCAAACCTGGCTCTCCCAGATTAGAGTCCGTGCTCCTAACCACTACATCAAACCCCTGCCAGGTCCTCTGAGATCATCCACACAAACATTCCTAGGCGAAACCCAGGGAACTTTTCCAGGCTAATGAAATTGGGACCTTTTGTGGAAATACGCTATTAGGAAAGGATTCTTCAGGATGTGACACAGACCACCAAAGGTGTCACCGTCACCCGAGGCATCTGCAGTAAATCATTTATTTTTCTTTCTTGATACTACCAACAGAAATACCTGAAAATGTATTATTTGGAGGAATGGAGGGGTGGAAATCCTGGAACACAGAAGGACTGTTGTCCCTTTACCAGCATGTTTATACTTAATGGGGACATTTATCAGAATAAAGAAAGAAGCACAGGCTGTCCGTGTCCCTGAATAATATAGGGCAAAAACCCACTGTGCCTATACAGTTGAATTTCTAGAGGAGAAGGTGATTTTACACTAGGAACAGAATTATCTTTTCCTCCAAAACCAGGCCTGGCTATAAACAAATGTATAAAGAGAATATTAGAAACCTGCCATCAAATAATTCTTCATTTCTGTCTCTTCTACAATTTTCACATACCTCATACTCCACTAACCTTTTTATTGAGGTTCCTTTTTCATCCATTACCTACTCTATACCCATTCTTCAGCTCAGATTCTTCCCTCTCCCTGCTAGTCCTTAGGTAAGCTTCCCGGCATCTTGAGACCTCTTCCTCGACTTCAGCCATCCAAACCAAACTGACAGCTTCCCATTCCCTCACAGAAGCTGGACTAAAAACTGCTTTGTTCCCTGTACAACTGACTATTCTAAGCTGTTGCACCAGCTCAGCTAAAGGTGTTTTAAATTTCACTGCCAGAAGTGTGATACAGCTTATGTTAAATCACATGTTCAGTAAAATATGAATAAGGCATGGAGGATAGTTCCATCCATAACTATTAATTGTGACAGCTAAAAAAAATCCTCCATCTTCAGAGGCAGTGAGGTTTATTGAGGTTCCTTTTTCATCCATTACCTACTCTATACCCATTCTTCAGCTCAGATTCTTCCCTCTCCCTGCTAGTCCTTAGGTAAGCTTCCCGGCATCTTGAGACCTCTTCCTCGACTTCAGCCATCCAAACCAAACTGACAGCTTCCCATTCCCTCACAGAAGCTGGACTAAAAACTGCTTTGTTCCCTGTACAACTGACTATTCTAAGCTGTTGCACCAGCTCAGCTAAAGGTGTTTTAAATTTCACTGCCAGAAGTGTGATACAGCTTATGTTAAATCACATGTTCAGTAAAATATGAATAAGGCATGGAGGATAGTTCCATCCATAACTATTAATTGTGACAGCTAAATAAAATCCTCCATCTTCAGAGGCAGTGAACTTCTGAGAATCAAATGCTGTTGGTAGACATATGGGAAGACTTCTGCCTTCACCTTCTGTTTTGAGCTTCCCAGAAAAAAAAAGGGGCAAAAATATGGTGGGAACTGGATTAACAATGATGGAATTGGATAAACATATGGAGCACAGGTCCAACAGTGGCTATTAGCCATAAGGTATAGATAGGAACTCTCGGTCTGGGTCAAGTGATGCTCTGCATTCTTTGTGCTTGGGGGGAGGGGCAACCGTGGGAGGGCTTCTGGTGTCCTGGCCCCACTGGCAGACCTTCTGATGGCACCTGGTGTTTTTGGCCACTGTGTGACAGAGTGTTGGACTGGATGGGCCATTGGTGTGATCCAACATTGGCTTCTTTTATGTTCTTATGGTAGACACAATCAATGTTTTGTTTGATCCAGTTCAGCAGTTATTTTTTTTTGACATTATGCTTTCTTTTTTTCTTTTCCTTTTCTTTCTCTACAGATTTAGCACTCATCCAATGATTTGGGGTTTGAGAGGAGGCACTAGCAACCAAAGTAAGGAAGCTTTATAGTCCTCATCTCATGGGAAATCCTCTCAGCACACACCCTGGCCATAATAACTCTTTGAAATATTATGTTGGGTTGATACATAAAAACTTCTGGGCAAAGCTAATGAGTCCAGAATGAAGAATGGTTGTGGCCAAATTATGCAGAGTCATGAGGGACTTCCAAGGGGTTGTATGAAAAACAGAAGGGTGGTGGACTGGTTTTCAATCATTGACACATGGGAAGAAGTATTCACTTCTTCCCATGCGTCAATGATTGAAAACCAGTCCACCACCCTCCTGTAAAAGTCTAAAGATGATTTCTAATAATATCCCATCACTTTAGTTGCAAAGACTACATGATAAATGCTTATGGATGGCTCTAAACCCATCTGTTTTTAACCACAGCCATAAAGGATCACATCTGTGTCTCTCCGACGAGCAATTTCATCCATTAGCCATTTTAATCCATTAGCAGCTCTCATTTTTACTCTATCAGCAATATGAAATGCATCTTGCAATATTGGCTGGTTGTGGCCCGTACCAGGTTCATTAGAAGAAGCTTAATGGAGGATCATGCAATCCTTGTCAAAGAAGGGAGGGGTGCATCATCATTCAGGAGGGGTAATGAATTAGAATGTAGATCTTCAGATGAATAATGGGGGACGACTGCCTGCAAATTATCTAAACTAGTGCAAGGATTAATCCTCTTATCTGCCTAATTGTACATGGGTTTGCCCATCAGCAAGTTGCAGTGTGCTTAATGAGACTTAATCCTTACCCTCGAGTAAGTGTGCAGAGAATTTTTTTTATAAACACTTTTTCATCCTGCCCTCATTCAAGAACTTCAGGGGAGGCTACTTGGTTCCCTCCCAAAATTTAACCTCACAACTACCCTGGGAAGCAGATGAGATTTAGAGGGAATGTGACTGGCTCAAGTTCATCCAGTGAGCTTTATGACAGAGAGGAAATATGAACCTGAGTCTTCCCAGTCCTCATCCAATGCCCTTAATGCATTTAATAATAAATATTAAGTGCCAGTATTAAGTGCCATCAAGTCACAGTTATGGCAAACCCCTCAAAGGTTTTTCTTTTCAGGTCAAGAGATGAGCAGAGGTGATTTGCCATTACCTTCCTCTTCCTTGGTGGTCTCCCATCCAAGGATTAAACATGGATGACCATCTTAGCTTCTGAGCTCTAATGAGCTCTAGTCTTGGCTAGAAAGTCCCATTGAACTCAGTGCAATCCCATTTTAGTAAGGCTACATAGTGTCATTTTATTACTTCCAGCATTTTCAGATTAGTTAATCTGGACCCTGGTGGAAGACAAAGAACAAGCAGGTTTTGAAAAATGGACTTTCCCTCTATGGCTATGGTCAGACTACAGACTCACCCCATAGTTGAATGTTCAAACTATTGCTACGCGGTGACCACAGCATGGTCACTCGGGAGTCATCTTTTTTTTTCACGCATGCACACAAGCGCATGTAGCCAAAGCACAGCTCCTTTCTGACAGCTCCGCATTTCCTCTGCCAAGTACTGTGATCCTATACAACTATTTTTCCATCAGAAATCACTCCCTTTCCCACCTGATCCTATTCCCTTTCCCACTCATTTCATAGAGAAGTTTCCCCCTTTTCTCTCTCCATAGAGCTTTCCCACCAGAGCAATATTATGAAGTGGCTTGGAGTAAAGTTCCAGGGGTGGAACGTGGCTGCCAATATATGAGCCTAAGTAGGGAATATTTCCATTGCTTTCCCACCTCAAGAAATGGCAGAAAGGGGCTTTTCCCCCTTGAGTTTGTCACTCAGAAGCAACAAACTATTGTGACAAAGAAGCTTGCAAGGAGTGCCTCATGACTGAGCGAAGATCCACTTATGCACATATCACTAACTGATTTTTTAAAAAAGGACTGAAAATGAAAGGGAAGGTTCTTAGTGCAACACCCTAGCCACTACACCTCACTGGGTATATGCCCAATGGAATTTATGGTGAAGGATCCACAGAACAAGTGGGCTTGAAATGACAGATCTAAATACTAGGAATCTATTCACCAACTGGATTTGCATTTAGACATTAACACACCCAATTGGTTTCGATTTCAGGATGCCCTCATGCAGTGAGATGAACAATTATGGAACTAATGCAACTGAATTACAACTCGAGATCTAGATACTGAGTGAGGTGCCGAATTAGGACTCTAAACTCCCACTGGATATACAATTAAAGATTGATACGCCCAGGGTTCTTTTTTTCAGAAAAAGCCCAGCAGGAACTCATTAGCATAATAGGCCACACTCAACAGCAGGAACTCATTAGCATATTAGTCCACACCCCTGACAGCTCAGATCTGCCCTCACAGAGGAGGGAGAGCTTGTACCTGAATCAACCTTAGTCTTAAAGGTGCCACTGGACTGTTTTGGATTGCTAGCTATGGGGGAGGGGGGAAAGCACAGATCTGGAAAGAAAATAATGAATGAATGAATGAATGAATGAATGAATGAAAGAAAGAAAGAAAGAAAGAAAGAAAGACATGGAGGGAGGGAAGGGAAGGGAAAGGAGGGAGGGAGAGAGGGAGGGAGGAAGGAAGGAAGGAAAAGAAAGAGAAGGAAAGAAGGATGGAAAGAGGGAAAAAGAGAGAAGGAAAGAAGAAAGGAAAGAAAGAGAGAAGGAAAGAAGGAGGGAACGAAGCAAAGAAAGAGGGCAAAGAGATGGGGATGGAGGGAAAACATGCTGGCCTTCCCACCAGAGAGTTTTCTGAGGCTGCAACAGAGTTTTGCTAGGCCTGCCTATGGTGACAGGAAGTGAGTATTTGGTTGCCTTCTTAATTGCCCTGAGCACCTGGTCTATCTGTGTCCAAGAAGACACAGAGAGAGACTTGACATGCAAATGGATGCACTGTGCTATGTTTGCACATGACTCTGTACTGAAAGCAGGAAGAAAAAGGGGAAAGCGATCATTGGCTGGGGCAGCCTGGTTCTGCTGATCAGCTTCAGAGAGAGCCCGCAGCTGGAGGAGGAGCTTTTGCGAGAGATCAGAGGAGCAGGGGAGAAGCCCTGCCTGCACCTGAGCCCGGCCATCGCTCTTTCCTCCACGTTGCTTTTCTTGCCTCCTGCCTGTCGGCCTGCCAAGGCGGGATTGCTCAGTTCAGCAGAGGCCAACCAAATGCATCCTGACACTGCAAGCCCCACACACTGCCTCAGCAGGCGGGCACAAATGGAGGAGCAGCTTGTTCCATCCCGTGAAAGATGTGTCACTTCCCCCCCCCCCACCCTTTGTTGAATTATTAAGCAGGTTGCTCCTTACCAGGTCAATTTCCAAAAATATTTGAAGTCAATGGGCGAGTCTTGTAGTTTCCTAGGAACTGGAGACTGAGCAAGATTCTGGTGCCACCTGTGAAAAGAAAAAACCTAGCAGCAGCCACCGCAGTTCCCCCCATCCCCGGCCTCCACACAACTTAGGGAAACAGGCTGATGTGATGTGCACAGACAGATAGAAGGCAGCGGAGGCTGAGTCCGGCCACCAGAGGGCTGCTGGGAGTAGGGGGCATGGCCAAACTGGAAGGCAGTCGGAACACCATTCTGATGTATTCCGGTCGAAAAATAGCCCTGGATACGCCCAGTGAGATTCCAGACAGATGGACTGATACTATCAATATGTTTACAACTAACGATCTACACTCTCAATGATTCTACAACAGCTCTTTTAAACTAGCTTTTACTAAAGTGATTGAGAGTAATCCTAAACAGATCTCCTCTGAATCCTACTCAGGTCTGTTCAGTGGGGCTTACTTCCAAACAGAGTTTTTTTTAGGATTCCTCTGTAAAAGTATTAGCCAGGACTTAATATCTTACCCTCCCTCCCTCCCTCCCTTTCCTGCTTTAATAATCTGACCTACAGGTCTTAAGTAGTATCTGTCAGACACAGCTGGAAAGGAATATCTTACTTGAATAGAAGAAAAGTTGGGTTTGTAAGTGGTTTACAATTGCCTTCCCTTCTTCTCTCCACAACAGTGGAGGTAGGTGGGGCTGAGAGAGTTCTGAAAGAACTATGGCTGGCCCAAGATCACCCAGCAGGATTCATGTGGAGGAGGAGAAGGGAATCAAACCTGGGTCTCTAGATTAGGGTCCTCCACTCTTAACCACTACACTGCAGTACAGTACAGGTACTGTTGGGTGATCTGGTAACTTCTCATTTCTTCTAGAAGAAAAACGTTATTGGAATAAACTGCCCTGTCCCACTATCAAACAAAATTACAGTCAAAGGAGGCAAGCTGAAAATGGAATTTTTTCCCCTGAAACCTTGGTCTGCTGATATGAATTACCAAGCAAAATAAGAATAAATGTGTGTTTGATGTTCTTCCAATTTACAGACTGTGTTCAAAAGGTGATTTATGATCTTCTTCTTGTAAATATTGCAATCCCAATAAAAAGTCTTACCCAATACCCAGAACGCATTAAAATATCCTGTTCTGCTAGACCTCGGTTCCAGTCACTGTTTAAAATGATAACACTGACAAAAATACAGCTTGCAAAGCTGGTACGATACGTAGTTCGGAGTCTCTTAAAAGTGAGTTATGACAAGGAAAGGACAGAATCATGCAAACGGGATGTGCCAATCCATCTGTGCTTCCATTGTAATACATGCAGGATTCTGTATCTTTTAGCTGGAGTGGAAGAGAAAGTCACCAAGAACAAACACAGCATAAATCTGGTCATGGAAACTTTCAAGTCTGTTCAGTGATGTCAAGAAAAGGAAGCAAAGCAACCAAACCAAACACTGAGCTTCAGCCAAAACGTTTGGAAAGCACCATCCATGGCTGAGATATTGGCAGGAGAACGTCAGTGAAGCTCTAAGTGTTTAGCCGGCAGCTCAGCCGTGCAGCCAGATCATCCCAGATTGGGCTGAAGTAGTTCATTTGGCATCAGTGTTTCAACTGGCGGCTTTCATCACTGGCCTTATGTTGGCTCAGGGTGGACTCACCGTTGCTTGGGTGCTTCTGCAGAAATGATCTTCCACGGGAATTTGAGACATCACATTTGATCGGAGACGCTCTTATTGACTTTAACGGTGCCGTAAAAATTTAGCACATGGATTCTCACCACTCCTGTTCAACACGGTATATAAGTTGCACTGAAAAGTTAAGAGAAGTTGTGCTGAGGTAGATTAGCAGGGAGGGAAAGAGCAGGAGGAACATTGTACCAGCTGTTTAACATCTTGGCTGAGACTGACTTTTCCCTTCTGCTTATTGATTGATTGATTGATTTGATTTGTATCCCGCCCTCCCTGCCGAGGCAGGCTCAGGGCGGCTTACACACAGTATGTTAAAACAACTAAAACACAGAATTAAATAAAAGCACAACAGTATAGTAATAAAACGTATCATAAACTGCTAGTACATTCATAGATGATGGCGGCATTCACCGCATCCAAACTAATTAGCTACCACCATAGTCTGGGTTTATGTCAGGCTATTAATCATAATATTTAAATTGGTGTTGGTATTGGGGCCAGGGTCTCAGTGTTGGAAGGGGCAGCCCTCTAATCAAAGGCCTGGTGGAAGAGCTTTGTTTTACAGGCCCTGCGGAACTGTAAAACGTCCTGCAGGGTCCTGATGTCATCCAGAAGCTCATTCCACCCATATGGGGCCGCCTGGCCCTCATCACAGCTAGCCTGGCTTCTTCAGGGCCTGGAAGGGCCAGACAATTTTGGGACCCCAATCTTAGTGCTCTCTGGGGAACATGTGGGGAGAGGTGGTCCCTTAGGTATGTAGGTTCATGACCATATAGGGCTTTAAAGGTAAAACCAGTCTGTAAAATAGCCTGTAAAGTCTGTATGTAGCCAGAGGTGTGAGTCCTTGGGTATAAGCTATGGGGCAAGAGCCAAAGGTTTCATGACTCACAATCTTTGAGCCAGCCAGTGGGCTCAGTAGCTCCTTCTTGGGCAGGTCCTCTTTGGGTACCCCTGTGGAGAAAAGTGAGATTAAGTCAATAAAGCCCATAGTGTAGCCCATAGCCCTGACCTGGATGGTTCAGGCTAGCCAGGACTAAGTAAGCTAAGTAAGTTCAGACCTGGTTAGTACTTGAAGGGGCAGGAAAGGAAAGGCCAGGGTTGCTATGCAGAGGCTATTGTTCTGGGATAACAAGCTCAACCCTGCTAGCTCAGGGATGACTCATGCTCAGCACACAACACTAGCCAACTCATCCTTTGCCATCCCCTTCTTCTGTTAGAGAGACAGTTTGGTGTAGTAGTTAAGTGTGCAGACTCTAATCTGGGAGAACCAGGTTTGATTCCCCACTCCTCCACCTGCACCTGGCTGGATGACCTTGGGTAAGCCATAGCTCTGTACCAGCTGTTCTCTCAAGGACAGCTTGGGAAAGAGCTCTCTCAGCCTCACCTATCTCACAGGGTGTCTGTTGTGGGGAGGGGAAGGGAAAGGAGTTTGTAAGTCACTCTGACACTCCAGGTGAGTGAAAGGCGGGGTATAAATCCAATCTCTTCTTCTTCTTCTTCTTCTTCTTCTTCTTCTTCTTCTTCTGTTACCTTCAATCTTTCCCAGCATCAGGGTCTTCTCCAGTGAGTGCTCCCTTCTCATTTGGTGGCCAAAGTATTTGAGCTTCAGCTTCAGTATCTGTCCTTCCAGGAAACAGTCAGGTTTAATTTCCTTTAGGATTGACTGATTTGATCTCTTTACAGTCCAGGGGACTCTCGAGAGTCTTCTCCAGCACCATAATTCAAACACATGTATTCTTCGGCGCTCAGCCTTCCTTATGGTCCACTATAAGTCAGCTGCGACTTCACAGCGCTTCCCACCACCAGTTTAGTACACATTTATGATGCCCCATGTCTTCATTGTGTGAGTTGTTATAAAAGTATCTGAGTGCAACCTTCGCTGTACATCTTTTTTCTCTGTCTCCTGAAATCTCCTTGCCTCTGTCTGTGGAAACCAGGGATGGAACACTGAAATGGGCTTTTCATTCTCAGGTGCTAACTGGGGGGTGGGGGGGGCACATGTTCTGAGCATATGTTGTTCAGCTGTAGATTATTCATCAGGACAGCATTTTAGTGCATGCTCTTAAAAAACCCTGAATTACTTAAAAACCTGTGGCTTTTTTCTAAATGAGTTATCCCCATGTGCTTAGAAAATGTTTTCTTACCTGTTTGCATATCGATTTTTTTTCTCTCCATCTTTTATTTAGTTTTGCTCCCTTGAGGTGAAAAAGAAACAGCCTGTTAAGTAGCTAATGGGAAGTCTGGAACTCAGAAGTGGTTTCACTGTTAAAGGGCTGTCGGCTCACTGGCCGGGCCATTTTGCACATGCAGATGAAGATCATAAGAAAAAAGGAGGGATTTTTCTTTGCGTTTTAATGTGCTTTGGGCAAGTCTGTTTAGTGGTCGGTGCCTGCCTGTAGAGCAGGCACCAGTGTTTGCCCGCCCCCACCTCCTTGGAATGAATCTCGAGGATGAAGGAGCCAATCAGGGCTCCGTGCAGGGGTGCTAGCCAATCAGGGGCTGTCTTGCCAGCCAGGTCTGGGGGCAGCCACCCTCCAACACTGCAGCCTGGCATGAGTCCACATGGCTTGCCTGCCAGCTGGCTGGCTCTCCTGGCCATGCTAGCCATGTCTTCTTCAGCTGGGACTCTGTGAGGTCAATGAGCCTGCTCAGGCAGTCGAGGTCCAGTGGGCCCATGTGGGGGGGGGGTGCAGGGAGGCTCCTGGGCAGGTGGTCGGGCCATTGGGTGTCTTCCAGGCTCCAGGAAGCCGGCAGCTGTGGTGTGATGGCCTAGCTGTCATCTTTCTCTGTTGCTTTTGCCAAGCCCGAGCCATCAGCTGTTGCGTGGTGGGCCCTCATGCCCCCCCCCACTTGCCTGCTGTCTTGCCTGGGGATGTTGTGCAGGCTCAGGCAGTGAGGTTCGCCCCAACAAGGAGGGTGCAAGGCAGGCTGTGGGGGGGGGGGGGCATCAGGTGGACTGCCTGGCTCTGTGGGGCTGGTGGCTGAGGCATGGCTGTCTACTCCTCACTGGCCCCTGTTCCACATTGGCAGTGAGCCTGTTGGTCAGCTGTTGAGTAAGTGATGTTCATGCAGGCCCCTCCCCACTCACTCTCATGTTGGGGCAATGGTGAGCAGCCACATGAGTGGCCTCTTAGTTGCTCCCTCATCGGCTGCTGGTAGGCCAGGACTTGTGACCCTGCTCTCCCCTTTTGGCTTGAACAGGTGGGAGGACTGCAGCAGCCAGCCCCCCACACTCTTCACGGTTTCAGTGGCCACTGCTGTCAGTGGCTGGGTACTGTGGCTGGTGGCGTTCCTCCCCTCATGTCAGCACTCGGGGTGATAGGGGGGATTTAGCAGGCACGAGGCAATGCAGTCTCCGCCACAGGCCAAGCTGAGTGGGTTAGTGGTCGGATTCGGGTGGGGGCAGTTCTAAGGAACTGGCCTTTGATTGATCACTCACCCACAGGTGGGCAGAGGGTGACCTGGGGCAGTCCCATCCCCCTGTTTTTAAAGGGACACCAGTGGAAAACTAGACCCTGGAAAGCTGCTGCCAGTCTGAGTAGTCAGTGTGGACTTGGAGGGACTGAAGGTCTGATTCAATTGGTGGCAGCTTCATATATGAATTGGGTTCTTTGCTTCAACATTAATAGGAATCCTTTGCAGGTTGGCCCAGCTTGATGGGGGTGAGCAAGGAATGGATGCTCTATCAACATCCTTGGGTTAGGCATATGAGCTGGATGTGGACAACCAGGTGGTTATGGTCTAAAGGTACTTCCTTGTGTGTTATGGGAAACATCTTAGAGATGCATATGAATCATAAGCTAATCTGTGGGACCAAAGCAGAAGGTCAACCCAGAACCTAAAAAATGGGCAAACTGTGAGTAAGACGTGAAGAGGAGCTAGAAAGAGGGCATGGACCATATGTTTGACACCACTGATCTAAGACCTAAACCCTGAAGAACTATGATGAGTTCTAGAGCCTTCCACACAACTACCTAGCAATGTTCCCTCTAAGCTCCACAGTGCTGTGAGCAGAAATTCTACCTCATGAGCATTAAAGTTGTGAGTGAGTCAACATTTAACTATTGCATAAATTAGTTTTTTAGAAGATTACTTCCATAACCTTGTAAAAATCTCAGAATAAATTATTTTAAATTATATTTAAACTATATTTTAAGAGTAATTTAAACATAAGAGTTTAAGTTAAATTTCACCCACCCCTTTCCACTATATTGGTAGACCTGTCCTCCAGAGAACAGGTCTATCCGTCCATTTCAACTATATTGGTAGACCTGTCCTCTCAAGAACAGGTCTACCCACCCCCATTCATTATACTGGTAGAACTGTCCTCCGGAGAACTGTCCTCCACCCACCCCTTTCCACTATATTGGTAGGCCTGGCCTCCATTGAACAGATCTACCCACTCCAGTCCACTATATCAGTAAACCTGGCCTCCAGAGAATAGGTCTGCCCTCCCCACTATTTTGGTAGACTTGGCCTCCAGAGAACAGGTCTACCCACCGCTTTCCACTGTTTTGGTAGACTTGGCCTCCAGAGAACAGGTCTACCTGCCCCAGTTCACTCTATTGGTAGACTTGGCCTCGGACCATCACCTTGTGCTGAGCCTTAGAAAACATACCAGCATTTGGGGGGGGATGGGGGGACTCTCACAGTCTACTTTGTTTTTTTTAGTGAAATATGGCAACCAGCATTATAGGTCAAATATAGCACAGGAAGAACAATCACTGTCAGAACCCTGCCTAACTGAAAAAACAGGAAGTTGCTTAAATGTTATCAACCTGACCAAACAACATATTTATTCAAACGTTTATATCCCACTTTTCCCTGTGACTCAAGGCAGCTTACAAATCATACTGAAAAGCATAATAGGGGTGTGCAAAAAAAAAAATCATTCCCCCCAGCTCCATTGTAGCCTATGGGAACCATTATAGTCAATAGGCTCCATAGGTTATAATGGAGAATCGATCTGGGGCTATCTGAAGTTCTGGGGGGCTGTTTTTTTAAGGTAGATTACAAATTTGCAGCATAGCTTCTGGTGCCTCTCCTCAAACCCCCCCCCCCTTTCAAAAAGATTGGACCAGGGGGTCCAATTCTATGGGCCCCTGAAGAAGGTGCCTCTATCTTCCATTGTTTTCAATTGAAAGAAAAATGCCTTGTGAGCAGAAGCAGAAACCCCATGTGTCGCCCGTTAGACTTTTGTGTGCCAGCACCTCCTAGCACAGCTTAGAGGGAACTATGTCTAAGAGACTTCAGGGGCACAAGCTGAAACAGATCAATTTCAGATGTGCCTGGAGGGGCGCATGAAACCTGCTGTTTGAACTCTGACCCCATTTTCAAACTCTACCTCCCTACTAGCTCCACCATCTACTGTTTTGCTTCTTTTTAACACTCCTAGTTATTAATCTGTTAAAGCAAGCTATGTTGCAAAAGAAATGTCTTTTCCCCCTCTAAGTTTACTTCTACACATGAGCACAAATGAAATCTTTCTTAATTAGTTATGTGCCATTACTATATACAGTTTCTTTGTGGGTGCATATTAATAGCAACTGAGATAAACTATTAAAAAAAAAAAACAGGTTCAGACTCCTAATGAGAAAAGTGCTAGATACATAGGGAAAATTCTAATTACAAATGGAAGACCTGCAGCATTCTAAGGTCATTAGATGGAACTATTCTGAGCAAAATGTTAACATAAAAAGTAAAATATAGAAAGCTGTTAGAGGAAAGTTTCTTAGGTCACCTTGTGCTACTTCTAACTGAGAAACAAAATTCAGTAAGGCAGATATATCATAATGTAGGAATGGTTTGAGGAAGTATAGTGCCTTCTTGGGAAGTTTTGCCATGGTTACCAATACACTGTTTTGTTTTCCTTGAAATACCTTGACCTTTTCCTGAGAAGGAACCTCACAGAAGTTTCAAATTTTATTTCAGGTAAAATTTCAATAACACATCTACACTGATCACAAGATTAATCATGACGGCTCATGGACCAGCCATGCACCTTTGTTTAAAGAAGTAATTTGAGCAACCAACGAATTGATTCAAACAAAAGCAGACCAAAGTAGTAAGTCTCAGCTGAAAATATTCACCTTTTAAAATTCTTTTTAACAATGTGCCTAGAAGTTAGAGGCAGCACTGGCAGACAGGGTGGAGGGGGGGCTGCCACAACGAAGCACTACTGAGTAGCACATCTTCAGTCCTCTTCTTTCACAAGTGGACACGTTCTGCTCATTCAGATGTAGAATGGAATAAATGCTGAAAGTTGGCCCTCATAATTGGTATCTTCTGCTTCAGGTGATACTTTTTTTTCCATTTGAAAAATGTGAAACAGCTACTGCTTAATAAAGCAAGGTATTTTCAGTTATGCAGGGCTATTATTGAAGCAGAATGCACCAGAACGGTGTTCTGGCTGCCTTCCAAGTTGGTCCCACCCAGGAGCTGCAAGCCCCGCTCCCAGCAGCCCTCAGTAAGGCCGGGGAGCAGGAAGCAGCATGTGCTGGCCACCGCCGCCACCAGCCAGAATAAGTTGGGGTGGCGGGGGCTTGATCAGGGGGGAGTGGTGGGCCACCTGGCTAGTGGTGGGTGGCAGGGGTGGGGGCTTGATGTGCTCCTCGGGGGGTGGCGGGGGGCCCATTGTGCTCCATGGCCAGGTGAGACAGCTTCTGCTATTTCCAGGACTCTCCCGTGACATGGTTGCTTCCCCGGCCATCTCTGCCACCACTGCTCTGTGTCTACAGCTGTGGTGCAGCTGGGCTCTCTGCCTGCGCAACCTGGGAGGCATCATTGCTGGCCTTGCCACTCACTGGCATATTCCCCCTCTCTGAGAGCCAGTTTGGTGTAGTGGTTAAGTGCATGGACTCAAACCGGGTTTGATCCCCCACTCCTCCACTTGCACCTGGCTGGATGACCTTGGGCAAGCCATAGCTCTGTACCAGCTGTTCTCTCAAGGACAGTTTGGGAAAGAGCTCTCTCAGCCCCACCTATCTCACAGGGTGTCTGTTGTGGGGAAGGGAAGGGAAAAGGCGTTTGTAAGCCGCTCTGAGACTCCAAGTGAGTGGAGGGCGGGGTATAAATCCAATCTCCTCCTCTTCTTCTTCTTCTTTTTCTTCTTCTTCGATGTTGTGTTGGGGCCGAGTCCCGAGGTGTCACCAGCCTAGTCTTGCTGCTGCCCACCAGCACCCCCCTCTGCCTCCACCAGGTCCCCTTTTCCATCACTGTCTCCTTTGCTCTCACTCCCTGCTTGTCCCTTCATGCTGTCCTCACCTGTCTGGCTACATCTGGCTAAAGGGGGGAGGGGAGCAGAAGCCATGGCTGGGTGAAATGGCACCCCACTCCAGCCTGAAGCCGCTGGTGCAGGGTGGTGGCAGCAGTGAGGGCTTGATCGGGAGGACCACAGAGGTGGTGGGGCCTTGATCAGGGGTGGGAGAGCCTGTCCCCCTCCCCTCCCCTCCCCTCCCCTCATCTTTCTTTCTTTCTTTCTTTCTTTCTTTCTTTCTTTCTTTCTTTCTTTCTTTCTTTCTTTCTTTCTTTCTTTCTTTCTTTCTTTCTCTATTTTTTTCCTGCCAGCATCATGGCCAAGGGGGGAGGGAGGGAGAAGGTGAGAGAGGACGACCTTGCCTGCAGCGGCCACCCAACTGGGCTGTGCCATGCTGGGTGGTCAGATGAGCTTCCCCACCATCCCTTCCCTTCCTTCCTTCCGCTGCACCTGACCTCACATCCCGTGGCTGGGCTGGGCTTGAGTGGGGCTGCCTCCTCCATCTCCCTCCTCCTCCTCCTCCTCCTCCTCCTCCTCCTGTGGGGTGGCTCCCTCCCTGGCCCAGCCCTGCTGGAGTTCCACCACAGCCCCAGGGGAGGAGGAGGAGGTACACCCGGGATCCTGATGTGCCACTGATGTGTTTCCTGCCCACGGGGTGAGGGACTTCAAGGGGAGGGGGATCCACCACCACTGCTTTCCCCAGTGGGAAGGCCTGCCTGCTTGTCTGATGAAGGGAACTTTGACTCTGGAAAGCTCATATCCCCATAATCTTGTTGGTCTCTAAGGAGCTACTGCACTCAAATCTAGCTGGATATATAGAAGTGGGCCTTGGAACTCCACTTGAGGCAGTCCTATCAAAGCATACAGGAGTGGAATTGTCTGGGCTTCTTGGCTATAGTCCTCAAATTACACCTCCTTCTACAAGTGCCCATGTGGACTAACATGACTAAGATAGGGATATCCTGTCCAGCTGTCCTCCACAGCAAACTACTACCTCTACTGAGGATGGAAGAAAAGAGTCTTGCCTTGCTCAGTCTCAAAAATTTAGCATATCTGAACCTTTTTGGGATGCTGAGCCAAAAAATACCCATTGTGGATGTCATACTAGTCAAGCCCGTGCTCTTAATTTCCCTGACTGGCATTCTGCTAGTAAATAAAAGTAAGTGCAGCAGACCTCCCTCCTTCCTTCCTTCCTCTTTTCCTCCTTCTTTCCTTCTCTCTCTCTTTCTGTGCTGTCAGGGGTGTGTAGGGCTGCCAAGTCAGCCCGGGGGGCAGGGGATCCCCCGCTATAGGGGTTCCTGATCCGCTGGCCGGCATTCGGCTGGCGGGGGGAACCCCACCCCCGAAGTCATCCAGCCTGGACGACTTCCCCAGCGTAGTGACGTCACCCGGAAGTGACGTCACCACGTTGGAGACGTTGCCAGGGTGATGCTCTGGCAACGCCCCAATGTGGTGACATCACTTCTGGGTGACATCACCAGGCGCGCGCGCAAAGCGCGCACACCAGGGAGGCTCCCGGGCAGCTCCCGAGCGGCGAAGGACTCCCCCCCGCCAGTGCATGAGTATGACTTGGCAGCCCTAGGGGTGTGGCCTAATCTGCTAATGAGTTTCTGCTATTGGGTGTGGCCTATTATACTAATGAGTTCCTGCTGGACTTTTTCTCCAAAAAAACCCCCTGCAGTTATGTAATGCAAAACTGGTTTGGTTATGGGGAACTTCCTGTTTCACATTTCCTAATTTCTCTCATTATTCATTTACTTTCACTTTTCATTTGCTTTCTGAAAAAAGTAGAGGCAATACTTTGGGAGGGGCTGTGGCTCAGTGGTAGAGCATCTGCTCGGCATACGAAAGGCCCCAGGTTCAATACCTGGTATCTCCAGTTAAAGATTCAGAAGGAGGTGATGTGAAAGACCTCCACCTGAGACTTGGAGAGCTGCTGCCTGTCAAAGTAGACAATACTCACCTTGATTAATCTATTTTCTGATTCAGTATAAGGCCGTTTCATGGGCTCATGGGCTCAGTATAAAAGGAAAAACAAGTTTGTTCAGTAGGGCAAAATACTAAGGATGTACATTCAAATAACAATTAATCAAAACATTGTATTTGCTAATATTATTATAACTAATCCAAACATAGATTCAGGCATAGATTCAGGTGGGTAGCCATGTTGGACCAATAAAGTTTAACTCAAGGCATAAGCTTTTGTGTGCAAGCACACTTCTTCAGATAGAAGGGCATAATATTATTTTATTATATATTATTTTAGAAAATCTTCTGTCACCTGGATGACTGGCTAGGAATTCAAGGAGATCAAAGGAGTGCGAAGACAGTAATTTAGGAGATATGGGAGGAATGATTGCCATTTAGCAAAGTTATACAGAGATTTTGGCACCCAAGAGAATTGTACGGATAGGAAAGTGTCGCTTTCATCAGTCGTATGGCTGGTTCACTGACTTGTAGGGAAGGTTTGATTTGACTGAATATAAACAGTGGCTGTTACTTGCTTTCTACACTCTCTCTCTGATGCTGTACCTGCTAGCCGCAGAAGAAAACATTTTGCTTAGAGATGTGGCCTACAGGCATGCAGTACTGCAGATTTGGGGAGATGTGGCACATGCTGTACCTGCCTTCCCAGCAATAGGTTGTGTTGCTGCTGGGATGGACAAATATATGCAAATATTTTGTTTGTACACAATGGAATACAGATAGGCAAGGCTACAGATGGTGGGAAGGGAGTGGATGTATACCTCTGTCCAGGGCACCAGGAAGCACCTGCCATCTTAATGTGTGTGTACTGCAATCAGTAATGCAAAAGTAAGAGGGATGGACACTGATTTAGGAACAAATCAAGCATGGTTCAAGAGTTCACTACTGAGCTTCTGAGATTTCTCAGTTTTTTATGTTTCCTAAACAGCCAGGAGGGGGCTGCTGATCCCTAGTAACATAATCGAAGTGTGATTGGTTAGGGAGGATGAAAGATTCCAAAGACTGATACTAATAAGTGATGCTCAAATATCCACAGACATGTTTCATGTCATTTTCACAGTGCACTGACTGATGCTTGCTTGTTTGTTTTAATCCTGCAGACCGGAAGCTTGGCAGTTTGAGACCTGAGTGCCGCATGATGGAGTGAGCTCCCGTCTCTGGCCCCAGCTCCTGCCAACCTAGCAGTTTGAAAGCAAGAAATTGCAAGTAGATAAATAGATACCACTTTGGTGGGAAGGTAACAGCGTTCCGTGCACCTTGGCTTTTAGTCATGCCGGCCACATGACTACGGAGAAGTCTTCGGACAGTGCTGGCTCTTTGGCTTGGAAATGGAGATGGGCACCTCCCTGTAGAGTCGGATTCGACTGGCTTTTGAGCAAGGCAGGGGTGGGCCACATGCAGCCCGCCACAGAGTTTTTTGCGGCCCACCAAGACATGAAGATTAACAAGAGCAAATATAGATGCTCTTTGACAGACATTAACTTGCAGGCTGTGATGAGAATCTCAACAAGCAATCTCACTCCTGAGTTCCAAAAAATTGTAGAGAAGTGTGATAGGGGTACATTTGTCTCATTAAACTGATTCTAAAATTAAATCTGCTTGCAGCTATAGATGATATGAAATTATCACAATAAATAAATTGAATAAAACTACCACTATTTTATTTAATTGATATTTATTGATTTTTATGATACAATTTATACCTTTTCTGAAATGCAAAGTTAAGTAATGAATGCAATCATTTTAAAAGGTGCGGCCCTTCGCTAACCTCCACTCCCACAAAGTGGCCCCCGAGACAAAACAATTTTCCACCCCTGAAGCAAGGGAAACCTTTACCTTTACTTAGACCTTAGCAACATTAATAGCTAATGATTGGTTTGAATCAGCAGCCATTTGTGTGCATATACAGTACTAGTACACCCAAATAAGGACATGAGACTGAAATATGCAGGTTAACGACTTTATTAATGGCTGATTGCCATCAGTTGAGCCTCCCTGAATAAGTGTAAGTTTCTTTCTACAAGCAGCCTACCATGGCTACCAGTGCCATGAGAAAACCCACTCTGGCGCCACACTAGCTTGCCACTTCCACAACTATGGATTGATACTGCTCAGTCTCCAAGGGTGCTCCCTCCCAAGCCCATGCAACTGCTTGAGACAATGATGGACTATTTTAGAAACAGTATCCCATTTCTGCATGGCTCAAGGGTCTTTCTAGCTAACCCTACCTACATAGCAACTCACCCTGCCATGAATGGCCCAGGCTAGACCAATATCATCAGATCTTGGAAGCAAAGTAGGGTCAGCCCTGTTTCGTATTTGGATGGGAGACCATCAAGGATGTCCAGGGTTACTGTGCAGAGGACAGTAATGGCAAACTCTTGTAGTCTCTTACCTTGAAAACACTATGGGAGCACCATAAGGCAGGTGACTTTTTAAAGAAGCAAATATTTTTTATTGAACATTTTTGTTAAACAGCAAGAGAAGAAACAATAACATTGACTTTGTAACACATTCTTTTCTCAGTTTACAGTTGGTTTGATACAATTATTGAGCTACCACTTGCAAGAATAAGACAGTAAGTATAACAATCTTACAATAGTAAGAGATCTATGGGATAAACATTTTTGTCACTTTATCTTCAGTTGTCATATAGTCTAATAATGGGTACTGCCAGCTATGACTTGATGGCACTTTACTCACACACATATAGCAACTCACACTATTCCTGTCCAAACCAGTTATGGCCTAACAAGTCAAAAGACCCAAGCATAACTAAAACTAGATAAACAGAATACAGTATTTTACTTAGTTCTTAAAGCCAGCCCAGACTTTGAGTTGCACATTGCTTATATGCAGGGGTCATTTCGTAGAAAAAGAGGTGCAGGAGCTCATTAGCATGACTCATTTGTATAACTCATTTGCATATGCCACACCCCCTAACATACCGGAAGTGTGTCAGAAGGCAACACCCACCCCTCACTGAAACTGACCTGCTCTTCCTCCATTCCCTTCCCCATCCAATACTCTGTGCAGTAAAAATAAACGTAAAGAACACACGCTCATTCTCTTCCTGCTCCCTTGAAACCACCAGGTTTCAAGTAGACTTGAGATACCCAGGACATGTGCACCACCCATCCTTTTCCCTTCCCCACAACAAGACACCCTGTGAGGTAGGTGGGGCTGAGAGAGGTCTTTTGAGAACTGCTCATGAGAGAACAGCTCTGAGAGAACTTGTGACTGGCCCAAGGTCACACCAGCAGCTGCATGTGGAGGAGTGGGGAATCAAACCCGGTTCTCCCAGATTAGAGTCCAACTCCTGACCACTACACCAAACTGATGGGGTGGAAGCTGCTGAAGGGTTGGTGAAATTTCTCCAGTACTTATGTGCCCAAATAGAAAATGGTATACTTAGAAAATGTATATGCCACCTTGAGCAAGTCTCTGGAAAAGCAGCACACAGTCATAAAAGGAACAATGATAAAATTATCAATATTAAAATATAACATTAAAATCAATAAAGACCCTAGCAGCGCTTTCCTCGGGGCGCTGCGCCTCTGCACTGCTCGGGGAAGCCGAGAAGGAGGTGGGGCTTGGTCATGTGCCCGCCCCCTGGGCTCCTCACTCCCGGAGCTGCGCTCCTGTGCGCTCCCACTCCAACGGACCCCTGCTTATATGGTAGGACCAACAAGGAACAGGAAGTCAAGACATCTTAGCTGTGGACCCCACTTTTTGGAGAAGAGCCAGCAAACTTATTTGTGGGAACCTTCCCACGAGTGGCTCTTTACCCAGAACTGGTACCCTGAGTACCCTGATGTGGGGCAGCTGACAGGGCCCAGGGCTTCGGGCAGGACCCATTGTTATAACCCCACCTGCTTACTTGCTATTAGTGCTCCACCACATGTTCCCAGATGCTTTCATGACTTGGGCCATTGGGCTACAGGCAGTACAGGTGGCCATGAGCATTGGCAGTGGTAGGAGGGCTCACAAGTGGGCAGGGGGAAGGACACACAGGCAAGTGGAAAGCATGTGCCATGGGTGGGAATGAAAGGTGTGAGTAGACCAGGGGAAGGGACCCCTAGAGACTCTGTCTCAGGCCCCTTGATACCTGGAACTGGCCCTGTCTTTACCCAATAAGAGAAAGAATGGATGTTGGGCCAACAACCAATTAGGTGAGATTATGCAAACAAAACACTGGCACATGATGCAAATGGGAAGTGACTCCTGAGAACTGATGAGCTATTAAGAAAAAGAGTTGAGAAGATTTGTTCTGTAGACCAAACTTTGGCCTTTTTTGCACTCTCCTTTTAATCCATGTTCACCGCAGTGTCCTCCAAGCAATTCTGCACTAAAATTGAATTCAACCTTCTTTTTAATCCAGGTGTCCCCCCCCCCCCCCCGCATTCTGCACTAAAAACCGAGTTCAACTTTCTTTTTAATCCAGGTTTTTTCCCCCTTCTGCACTAAAATTGAGTTCAACCTTCTTTTTATTCCAGCCCCCCCTTCTGCATTACATGACCTCCCTTCAGTGGTCAGCCCGGTTTCAGCCTGCTGTTGCCCCGGGTTATTTAGATGCTGTTTTGCCCTGGACTTAAATTGCCTCAACTTGGACACTGAGAAAATCCGGAGTGGCAGGCAAATGAGGAAAGGACCTTTAAAACTGAGACAGATTTCCCACAAGTGCTGCCCCGTTGTCGTTCCTCCATTTGACCTGATTATCTGCTTGAATTTCCCACTCTTTGCCGCGGGGCACATTTTGACCTGGGGCTTCACGCGATTTCCCCCATGGCTTCAGTGATCTTGTTTTTTGAGGATCACTGGGGAAATCGGAGGAAATCGCGCAAAGCCCCGGGTCAAAATGTGCCCCACGGCAAAGAGTGGGAAATTCAAGCAGGCAAATAGAGGAATGGTGACGCTGGGGCAGCGCTTGTGGGAAATTGGTCTGAGCTAATCAAAGCTGGGTTTCCTTACTCTTTGGTTACCTGGATTTTCATCTACACTTGGGTGTTTGTGACAAGCAGTCATTACAACTGGGTTTGAAAACAAACGGCTAGATTGTTGCTTTGGGTGAAAGAGGAGCTGGAAAAGTGACTTCTAAAGGAAAAACTACTGCTCTTATGCACTGATCGCACTGATAAGAAGAATGGAACTGAAATACGATAGAGAGGCACAAGTATCTGTTTGGATATGGAGGAGATTGAGCCGAAAGAGTTTTGGGAGATGTTAAAAGTGCCTCAGGATGGGCAAATCCATTTGCATTTTTGAAACATGTGCACAGAGAAGCCTCCTCACAGATCACACCTTACATGCCCCAGAACAGATACATGGCCCAATTAAACAGAAATGTGTTTGGGGGCATCTCTTGGGTCACATCTGGTTAACTGGCAGCAGCTGTGCGGGAGCAAAGAGGCAAGTTTCCTTTTTTTTCATGTAAACAGAATCAATCTCCCTTGAAACCTGAGGATGGAAAAATTGCCAAATTAATTTACGTGGATTTTCTTGGTTTAAAATGGAAACGACATGATTTGGCTTTACAGGCATGAACGGTTTTGTTGATTTAGTAGTCAGCAGTATGAGCCCTCCGCATTTTGAAGGGAGACTCCGATTTAATAACAGAGCGAGCAAAGCAGCCAAGGAAGGGGGAGGGGAAGGAGAGAGACTGAAGAATAAAAGTAGGTCAGATGGGCAAAAGCAAGCAGGAAACAATTCTTTGTCTGTTAAGAAAGCTGGCTGTGAATCTTTGTTTTTTGAAAGTAAAATATGAAGTTAGGTGAGTGCAAGTCAGCTGCTTCAACAATGTATCAGGCCTGAAGGCTTCCATGGCAATGGGGCAAGGGTCTGAGGAGAATGGCAAAGAAAACCTGAGTAACTGAGGGCCAGGAAAGCAGAGCTTGGAGTTTGCCACGGCAGAAAAACTGGTAAGATTATGCAGATCTCAGAAATCCATACATACTATTATTATTATGCAATATTATTACATACTATCTATTACATAGTATTATATACTACATATTGTGTACTATTGCCTACTACATACATACATACGAATAGTATTGCTTCTTCTTCTTCTTTCAATGGGAGTCTATTGAAGGGTCTGGGGCAGCTGTTGACTAAAATAATGGCACCACATTTGCACAGAACGTAGTCTTCTTTGGCTCTAGTTGCAAGTGAATCAGACCAACGTTTCTCAGTTTTACAGATTCCCAAAGTAGGTGCATCTCAGCTCAGCCACAGTTCTCTCCACAGATTCCTACTGGGGGGGGGGGGGGGAATGGCTCCAGCTACCAGCATTTTTTAAAATGAATTCATTTCCCCACTTTTACAGTGACTGACAATTATAAAAAAAATTCTTTGCCTTTCTGCTGAAAACTCTGTTAGCCTTCCTTCCTTGTTGTGGTCTGTTCTTTATTTTATTTTTTTTCACAAGGTGAGGAAGGAGGGACTTTGGGGAGGGGGAGGCTGGAGTGGCTGGTTTTCAGCCAATTGATACCAAAATTGCATCAGAGCTGTTGATGCCTGCCCACTAAAGAACCACCAATTTTTTTACAAAGAACACAGCTACTTCCAACACATTCCAGATTTACCTCTTTTCTTTTCCAACCATGGTTCCTGCCGGGAAATAATAAATGAATGGGTGACATCTGGCGACAAGCGGAAATGTCTTGTTTTTAGAACATCGTAACTAAAGATGGTATATCACCAAAACTACTACTGGAGCAGAAGGTAAAGGCCACATGGTACTTTTACCTTCAATTAAGCCATATGATACAACATTTGGGCCGATTTCACACTGGCCAGTTGCCTCTCGTTCTCTCCGGAATTTCCCCTCCCAGTTTCCTCTGGAGTATTTTCTTCATTTTCCCACTTGGAACCTCAGCCCTTTTGATATAGCATGACGAAGGGTTTTCTCCAAAAAAAAAATTTAGAAACTCCCTCAATGGGGCGGCCCTGATGAAAGGCGGGTGAGTGGGCGTGTTTTCATTTTGGGTTCTCCCCTGGAGCAAACAGGAAAATCCTCTAAAAACAGGATTTGTTTGCTCCAGGGAAACTCCAGTGCAGCAGGGCGATACTCCAGAGCAAAACGTGAGCCCGGAGCAACTGGTGTGAAATCGACCAGAAGCTCCAGTGAGGGCAAACCTGGGGCAAATGCTAGTGCAAAATTGGCCTTGGACATCTCCCAGCTATTGACAGAACAACTGACCGCATTTGAAAAACTAATAAACTCTACTCATCAACACTCTAAAGGCTTAATAACAAAAATATATGGCACACTGATCCACCAAGGAGGCGATAAACAAATGAGACATCAACATCAATGGCAACACGACTGTGGGATTACCACAACAGCCCAGCAATCTGTTAGTAACTGAGACTCTCAGTCTTCAAGCACAGAGCTCTCAGATCATAAGGATCTAAGTTGACAGATAACAAGAGTCATGTGACTGGGGCAAGTGGACTGTGCAGGAACTTGTACGGGCTTGTTCTGTAAATGTGACTGTGATTGATGTACTTAACATGACTCAGCAACTCACTGATTGGTTGATGTACTGTATATATTTGAGTGTGTGCAAAGTATTCTTTTTCTTCTCACAAACCAGTTGTCTGGCGAAGCACTTTGTCTGTGAACGTCAGAATCTTAGAGCACTGTAAATAAACTGTAAATACACTTAGCTGGAGTGGTGCAGTTTGGTGTGCTGTGGTGTCTTGTGGATTCAAGTCTCCTAAGGTTGGCACAGTGTGGTATTGCACATCACAAGATGACACAATGGTCACAAATATGGACCTCCAAACTAATGACTTCACCTGTCATATCAACAAGATTGCGGACCCACAAGATAGTTTCTAGGTGGTACTTCACCCCTGAGCAGATCTCCAAAATAATATCTTCACACTCAAATATGTGTTAGAAAAAAATGCAGAGAAGTTGGAACTTTTGCCCACTGCTGGTGGCAATGCACACACATCAAGACTTTTTGGCAAGATGTCCTAAGCCAAATAAAACTTATAACAGGTTATGATATCCCATTTGAACCAACTCTGCTCTTTCTAGATTTATGGTTCTTAAAAGATGTTCCTATACTCCATAGTGAACTAATAACTAGTCTTATTGTAGCTTAGGGTTGCCAGGTCTGGGTTGGAAAATACCTGGAGACTTTGGGGGTGGATCTGGGAGAGAGTGGGTTTTGGGGAGGGGAGGGGCCTCTGCATGGTACAATGCTATAGAGTCTGCCCTCCAAAGCAGCCATTTTCTCCAGGGGAGCTGATCTCTGTCAACTGGAGATCAGTTGTAAAAGCGGGAGATCCCCAGGCCCCACCTGGAGGCTGGCAACCCCATTGTAGCTGCCAAAACATCAATTGCATCCAAGTGGAAATCAGACAAGGCTCCCAAATGATCACCTACACCAATCTGAAATCTACCCTAAACAGTCCAATTTTGTAGGAAAGTAGTTCCCATTTATGGAATTTATCTCTGCCTCAGACCTCCAACCTCACAAGAATCCATATCTGACATTACTATACCAATAGTCAACACTATAACAAACCAACAATAACGTCAAATTGTGTCCTGGCTAAGTCTCACTTATTTTACTCATGCACAGTTACCTTTATTACCTAAGTTATCTTTATGTTCTACAGTTCAATATTACAACACTCATTACAATGATTAATAGAGTTATCAACACTGTTAGAAGTCTAACAACAGTATAGCTAAAAACGTGATGTGATACAAATTTACACGTTATCTTCACTGTATTTTATTAATTGCTGCTTATTGTTAAAAATTAATTTAATTTTTTTTTTTAAAAAAAGAACCACTAAATTTTAAGCAAACTGGACCCCAGTGTCCAATTTTATGGGCCACTGAACAAGGTTTCCCCACCTATCCTACTTGGAGAGAGAAAAAAGGGCTTGGCCCTCACAAAGGCAGGAGGGAAGATGCAGCCAGCAAGAATCTCAGCTTTGCCATTATCCCCTAGTGGGGATATTGGTGGGGCGTAGAGTGACCTTGTTCAACAAAATAACAGCAAAATTGCAGTAGAGCTGTTGCTGCCTGTCCACCAAAGAAACCCTAAGTTTCTAGTGACTTTGACTACAGGGTCCAGTTCTATGGGCCATGCCCCATGCCCCAGCTATCTCACTTGCAAAAAAGAAAAAGTGCTCCGCCTTCACGAAGGAGGGAGCAAAGCAGATCAGCAGCTCTCTGTAACTTGTCTGCAAAGGTGACTGGCTGAGAGGGCTCTGTGCTACTTCTTTGCAAAGATCTATTGGAAGGGAGAGATGTCATTGCACTGGAAATCATTAGAATCAAAGAAAAACATGAATGCATGCTGCATGGCTGGTAAGCATGTGGATTCTTAATGAAACATGGATTGTTTTGGGGAGATGAGGTTGTGATTTCCTAGAATCCTGGACTGAACAATCTGAACTAGTGATATCTGTGTATATCTCCAGCTTGGAATTTCATTATATATATCCTTACTCAGTGAAATACTTTGGGCTTCTCTCACAAGTTCTCTGCCTGCCCTAAATTTCAACTAAGGTGAAATATTGGTGTCACTTCTATACTGAGGGGTCATTTCCCATAAACTATAGGATATGTAATCTGCCTTGAGTCTCAGTGAGAAAGACAGACTATAAATTAAATAAATAAATAAATGTTTATTTGAGGAAATATGGAGAAAGTTGCCTCGTGTGTGTGTGAGATTTCTCTCTCTCTCTCTTTCTGTAGTGAAATACTTAGAATCATAGAATCATAGAGTTGGTGGGGACCTCCAGGGTCATCTAGTCCAACCCCCACACAATGCAGGAAATTCACAAATACCTTCCTTCCCCACGGCCCCAGGGACCCCTGTTCCATGCCCAGAAGATGACAAGAAACTTACAAGATCCCTGGCCAAACTGACCAGGAGAAAAATGGCTTCCTGACCCCAAAGTGGTGATCAGCAATTCCCTGGATGTGTAAGAATTCTTAGGGATTCAAAGACCTCTGATTCAGTGGCTAATTAACAAGGGGAAAAGCCAGGTAGTAATACTCCTGAAACACCACTGACACATTAGCAGACTGAGAGGAAAACTCAAGGCTCCCAATGACTAACAAGATGGGTGGTCTGGCTAGCTCAATATTGAGTTGCCAGCTGCTTTGTTTTTCATTTGGAGATTTAACGCGGAGAATTTCCAGGTTGCTTTCATCCCTCAGCATCTTTTCATGGACATCATCACTGGAGTGACACATTGTGAACATCTCCTAACCACATTTCTGAATGTTCACTGGTATCGTGCCATGGATTAGAACTGGCTGTTAGAAAAGATGGCTGGGGCAACACACCAGATTGCCTGGCTGCAGCACTGCAAACTATCATTTACCTTCAAGGGCATTGTTCAAATTGGCAATGAGGTAGTCAATGACACACATATCCTCCCCCCCCCCCCCAACCATCCTTTTGTTTGTTCATCTAAGCCCTTTCCAGACATTATGTTTGATAAAGAATCTCCAAACCTTGCATTTAAATTAGGTGAAATGCTGGTGTCAATCTTATCACGAGAGATTATCCAACTGCACATATACCACACACAATCCTGCCATCATGCATGTTTCTTCTGAAATGGGAAATGCCAGGGCTCATTTCGTAGCAGGAGCTCCTTTGCATATTAGGCCACACACCCCTAATGTAGCCAATCCTCCAAGAGCTAACAGAGCTCTTCTTACAGGGGCTACTATAAGCTCTTGGAGGACTGGCTACATCAGGGGTGTGTGGCCTAATATGCAGAGGAGCTCCTGCTACGAAATGAGCCCTGGGAAATGCACATATTCTATGCACTAGTACACACAGTCAAAACAGCAGCCATGAGTATTGGGAGGATTGTGAGTAATGCCACACTCCTGGTATGCACAGTTGGTAGGTTCCTGAGGTGCAGAGTATAACACCTGATAGGGTTTCTTCTGTGCCTGCGAGAGACAGCAGGAGTCCATATTTTTGTTCATTGCACAGGAAACGTGTTCTGATATGTGTGGTTTTTAACACTTCCTAATATGGTTCTTTTGCTTTGTCAAGACTCCAGCAGAGAACAAGCACATTGTATTCAAGATAAAGGGCAACAGAGCTTCTCTCGTATCCCTAAAGCTCAGAGCTTCCTTGCTGATAGTGTTGAATCTACGTATTTCTCTCTCTGGCCACTTCTGCACTGTCACTTCTGTCACTCCTTTGTCCCTACTGCTTTGGCTTCTCCCCCCCACTTTTCCACATGTGTTTTGCTCCCTCTGAGACTACTAGAGAGAGCAAAACACATTGAGGAGGGGGGGGGGGAAACCACCCTGAAGAAATAGGGACAATTAAGTGGCAAAATTGACAGTGCGTCCTCCTGACAACATCTTTGGTGAGTTTTCACGGCCAAGTAAAGGTCTCTTGTTTCACAAGACTTTTGATCTTGCTGCTTAGCTGTTGCTTTACTTCTGTCGTAATTTGGGAAAGGGGTAGATCTGTTTATTTTTCTCTTTTATTGATTTATTTGATTTTTAGAAGAAGAAGAAGAGATTGGATTTATATCCCGCCCTTCACTCACTTGGAGTCTCAGAGTGGCTTACAATCTCCTTTCCTTTCCCCTCCCCTCCCCACAACAGACACCCTGTGAGGTAGGTGGGGCTGAGAGAGCTCTTTCCCAAGCTGTCCTTGAGAGAACAGCTGGTACAGAGCTATGGCTTGCCTAAGGTCATCCAGCAGGTGCAAGTGGAGGAGTGGGGAATCAAACCCGGTTCTCCCAGATTAGAGTCCGCGCACTTAACCACTACACCAAACTGGCTCCTATATATATATTTATAACCTGCCTCTACCACTAAGGGAGGATCCTTCTCTTGAAAGATGACTCCTACCGCCTGTCCTCATCTCCCTCTTCCTCAAATGAAAGATCCGTCACTTTGCAGAAGAGAACCATTGGATATAGGTCTATGTTTTGGATGTGATATGCATGTATGGAAGTGCCATCAAGTCACAACCAACTAATGGCAGCCACAGAAAGGGGCTTTCAAGGCAAATGAGAAGCAGAGGTGGTTGGCCATTGCTTTCCTCTGCAGTTTTCCTTTAAAAAAAAAAAGCAAATCTAATTAATTAAATTAATATAAAACTATGATAAACTTATTTAAGCGTTAACCAAACACGATTCCTTACAGTAGATGCAGTATACTACAGCAGAGCTTTCCACATACATGTGTGAGTTCATTGTCTTAACATCCACTGATATGGCCAAGTTGAGAGCAATTGGTAGGCTTTGAGGGCATTACTCACACGTACGTAAGGCCTATTTTGCCACATGAATTCACTGAATGGATAGCATGGTCTTTCCCATTAGTAAGCTAGAAGTTTAAATTTGGGTACAGTCAACCTTTCCCAGTCCATCTTAGTGGAATCTTTTTTGTCTACTACAGGGAACCATTTGTCGAGAGGACTGGAAAAGTCGCTATCCTTGTCAAGAAGCACTGAATTTTTTTCCAGCAAAAAAGAAGTCCCACAGTTTTTGTCTCCACTTTTGGATTGTGGGAGGAGTTTGAATTTTCCAAACTTGTGCAATTGCTACCTTGGCAGCCACCAAGAGAATATTAATCAACTGCTTTTTGTATCTCAGGAGGGTCATTGTCAGGCCAGAGATGTAATAATATCAACGCTGGATCTAAAGGTAGGGAGTAACCTGTTAGAAGTTCAGTTTGTTGTATGACTTGCGATCAGAATTGGGAACTCTGCAGTTTTCTTTGGTGGTCTCCCATCCAAGTATCTTTGCTTCCCATCTAAGAATCTTAGCTTGGCTTTCTGAGATATGTTGAGATTGAACTATACCATGGTACCTTACCTCCCTGGATGGGACAAGCTGTGTTAATATTTTCAAACTCTAGCATGAGTTTCAAAAAAAGCAGTTTTCCTTCTAAATAAATAAATTCTTGGAAGCAAGGACTACCCTAGTTGAGATGCAGTCCATAAACAGTGATGTAAATTAGGAAAACCCTTCCTTCAGTAATTTCTGTGTTTTTTTTAAACCTCTTAAGAGTAATTGAATTTGCATTGTTATTTCTTCAACAGACTTTCATAAAGCACCAGGGCAGTGAGCAATGAAGTGATTCTCTCAGACCTAGGAGGGCCTCCTGGCCTCATTTCAGTTGGGTTGAATGAATATGTTGTGCAAACTTTTATCAAGGTATGTAGATATTTGACACAGAGGTCTCGTTTCCTATACATCCATGACATCTCTAATAGATAAACACAAGAATTCAATTCTATTTTTTTTTAAAAAAAAGATTAAACATCCGATTCTCATATGTGAAGAAATGTATGCTTCAGCACAGATGAAGCCAGATGCTAGCAGCACCATCACAAACATATTTACCCAGAAGTAGCTCCCACCAGTTTCAATGGGATTTACTTCCAAGAAAATCTGCTTGGGACTGCAGCCCAGGAGAGACTCTTAACTTCGCAGGCTTTTCTTGTTGGGTACCTCCCTGATTATTTCCATTCTGGCTTTTTTCACTTTGAAGATAGTGAATCTGTGGACATAATTGCTAGCCTCTATGAAACTGAAACTCACTAGGTGGTCCTCCCCAAGTGGGTGCTGGCCTACTTCTTCCTTCTGATCCTGGGTCTTCACAGATCCCTAGAACTAAGTGCAAATTTTGATATCATTTAGGATACTGTGTGGGTCTACTACAAGGAGCCTGCATCATTAAAAGTCTCTTCCAGTACCCACTGCTTCAAGCAATGCTCAAAATCAGCAGCTTTCAGGCCTGACACGTGCCAGAGATTCTGAGGTTTCCAGGTCTGATGCTGGGTTGAAGCCTAGAGCAGGGCACTAACTCTTCCCCAAGGTTGCTGACTCCAGGCTGGGAAATTCCTCAAGATCTGGGGAGGGCCAGGTTTGTGGAATGATCGGATCTCAGCGGGTTACGGTGCCATTTTCTCCAGGGGAACTGATCTTTATTGGGCAGACTTCCTTTGTAATTCCGGAAGAAATCCAGGCCTCACCACACCCGAAGGTCAGTGACCCTACTTTTCTCCCAGCTCCAAGTAGAGCCTCCCATTCCAACAGAAGTCCACCACCTCAATTCCAGAAAGTAACCTCAAGGACTCTTGGTTGAAATCTGGATCCCTGGCCCTCCCATACCCAGGTCTTGGTCACACATGCCAGATCCACATTTTGACCCACAAGATAATCTTGCAAGGTCAAGGTCTTATTGTTGATAGACCTGGGATTATACAACATCCGTGTCAGAGAAGGGTAAACAGTCCTAGCCCCACCACCAGCATCACTTCGGATGGGACAAAAGTTGGAAGGAGAGTGAGCATAGCCATATCCCCATCTCCTTCCCTTATAAGACCTTGCCCCACTGTCCTATCTCCCTGGCCCCATAAGCACTGGAATTAGGGTTGCCAAGTCACTTATGTTAAATAGCAGGGGAGCATTGGTCCTGTCCCGGGACATTCGCACATGTGGCGTGATGACGTCGCTTGAAAGTGACATCATCACACTGGGCACATTACCGGGCAACGCTCTGGTAATCGCCCTGAAAACTCTATGGTACCATAGAGTTTTTAGGGTGATTGCTAGGGTGTCACCCAGTGATGTGCCCAGTGTGATGACATCACTTCCAGGCAACGTCATTGCACTGGGCAAGTTGACTGGATCTGGCCACTTTGGGGGTGGGGTTCCTCCCGCTGGCTGGATCCGGATTGGTGGATTGGGGGGATAATTTAGCGGGGGAATCCCCACCCCTTGGGGGGACTTGGCAGCCCTAACTGGAATACCTGACCCCATCACGGCCTTCCCTGCTAAAACCTCCACACCTAGATCTAATCACACCTAGCATGAGCAGCAGTCAAAGTCAGCAAACCCTCACTACCCTAACTAGAGGAGTACAATTTATACAATTCAGAAGAAACCGCTAATCAAAGAAGAGTTCCCTCCCATCCTGACCTCCCTTCTTACTCCTACTCTATCCCTAAGTGGTGGGATAGCCAATGGATGACTTCCTGATGACTGTAATGGGCACAAAGAGACGTATGGAAGGAGATGGTCCTTCAGATATGGGGGTCTCAGATCATGAAGGGCTTTAAAAATAATAACTAGCACCTTGAATTGAACTTGGAAACTGACTGACAGTGTAACACAGCTGTTGCAAAATGGGCAGTATATGCTCCTGATGTCTAGCCCCTGATCTCAGCCAGGATGCCCCATTCTGTCCCAGTTATAGCTTTTGGGTTGTCTTCAAGGGCAGCCCCACGTACAGCACATTGCAGTAATTCAATCTTGAGATCACAGACGCATGGATTAGCGTGGCCAGATCAGCTGAGTCTGAGAAATGAGAAAGTTGGTGAATCAGGTGCAGCTGATAGAAGGCGCTGCTGGCCACCATGCCAGCCTGCTTTTCAAACAGCCAGGCGGATTCCATGAGCACCCCCCCAGCTCTTAACATGCTCTGAAGAAGCCAACATTACTCCATCTAGGACAAGTGGATTTAGTCCCTTTAGAATATCTTCCCAACCAACATTACCTCTGTCTTGTCTGGATTCAGCTTCAGTTTGTTCTGCCTAAAGCCAAATTTTCTGTTGGCCTTCTTTTTCCTTGGTAAGCTCAAGCACATCAACAAATGGCATTACCGGCAAGCATTCTCCATTTCCAGAGCATGGCGCAAGATCCAGTTGGCAATATGGCAACCACATGTTTTCCGAGCACAAGCCATACATCCTGTTCTGCATGAAACATAGCTCCGTGCAGCTAAAATTGTCCTTTACGGGTTCCATTCCCCATCTTGATAATAGGTTGTTCTACTAGGAGTCCATCTCCCCTATGGATCACATTTCCAACCAGACGGCCAGTGCTGAGAAGACAGCTGAGAGCAGAAAGAAAAGGAATTACAAAGAAGAGTGGGGATGTATTTATATCCGGATGCTGTGCCAGCTAAGAGAAACCGAGCCAAAAGTTAGCATGATAGCCCATCTTTATTGTCTCTTTTCTCTCTCTCTCTCTCTCTTAATAGATGAAACCCTGTGGTTACATCCATGAAGTACTGATGGATTCTATGGGAGTTTAGAGATCATAAAGTACAAAGGGACAGTATGTTTCCATGAACAGAGAACTAATAGTATTTTTAACAGTTACTGGACCAAATAGATACATCATATGCAGAGCAATGGCAATGGAAACCTTACATTTTATGGGATGCTATTAGAACAATGATGATGTACACAGGAAAATTAAAACAATAAATGTAAGTTAAAAGTCATATAGAGTATGTAGTATAGAAGTAATTGTCTCCCATTTGGCAAGTTATTATATTCATGAGCCATTTATTGCTCCAGTAATCGGTTTTATAACCCAAGGATCTTTAATTCTCACCTTCTTAGTAGAGCTGACTTTGGAGATTAGTTCCAGTGTTAATGACCAGTTGCCCATTAGTAACGTTTCAAGATTTACGATGAGTTGTTTTTGATAGGAAATACCCCAGAGGTTGGGGAGAAGCTATAAATCTGTCTACGTTTCTTACTTGAAGTCTCTTTTGTGGGAGTCTCTCCATCTTCGGTAGAAGTCATTTTCTGAAGAAGAATATGAAATGAAGAGCGGAATCTAGAACCTTCCTCTTGTTTGTATTTAAAAAAAATGTTTGTGAATTTGTACATGCAAATTCTAATGTGCATATAAACTTGGTGTTCAGTACAATTGTTACCTGTGTCATTTTCAGTGCTTTGTCTTGGGCTATTGTGTATAGTGTATTACCGCTTTGTTATTGTTGGATGCCTACTATCTCATGGGGCATAAAACAGAGTTTTGTAAGCAAAGAGTCCAGGCTTGGGTACCTGCAGGGGGGAATGAAACTGAGGGATAGGTTAGCATTGGGCCCGCAGGGCCAGAGCCATAGGCCAGGTGGGAAAGCCTAATAAAAACATGGGGGCTATGCAGGGAAGATATTGGAGGAGTAGGAAAAATCAATCAATCAATAAAAAAAAATCTAGGAGAGTGGGGTGCTGGCCATGCATCTATTTTTAACTATTTGTTAACTCGTTAACATGATGTATCAAATCAAAAATAAAGAAAAAATTAAAGAAAAAAATAATCTAGGAAACCTCAGTCCTTCATATGCAGACTTTTAGGCTGCCTGATTCTATAAGGATCTGAAATGCAATTATATATATATATACAGGGCTATTTTTGGGCAGGAATGAACAGGAACGGAGTTCCGGCTGGCTCCTGAGCTTGCCACACCCAGCAGGAACTCATTAGCATAACAGGCCACACCCAACAGCAGAAACTCATTGGGATTGGTTTCATTAGGGGTATGTGGCCTAACATGCAAATTAATTCCTGCTACAAAAAAAGCCCTGGGTTTTGACAACAGACAAGGTAAACAGAATAAGAAGCAAAAGGTGGGTGTGGCCGGATGACCACTCTTCTGGTAACATGGGGGTGTGGCCTAATATGCTAATAAGTTGTGCTATCAGTGGTGTGGCCTAATATGCTAATGAGATTCTGCTGTTGGGTGTGGCCTATTATGCTAATGAGTTCCTGCTGGGCTTTTTCTACAAAAAAAAGCCATATATATATAATTGAAATGCTGTGAGAATGTGACCCCAGTATCAGAAAAGTATTCCCTTTTAACAACTGAGTGGGAAAAGGGGGAAGAAGGCACAGAGAGGTGAGGTTAGAGTCACGATCGCTCAGGCAGAAGACTTGTGCCCAAAACTGTTCCTCTGTGCACAGAGTGTCTTTTATTGTCAGTCGGAGTCAGGCTGAGGAAACCTGGGTAGGTAAATGAAGTATCTTTCTGAGACTTTAAAAACAGAACAAAAAACCAAAATCACAAAACAGGCTTTTAAAACAGTGCTATTTTTCCTTTAAAAAGGTTGTTTCCTGTTAGTCTAAGATGCTAAAAAAATAATAATCAAAAACAACAAAATGGGGTTTAAAATGTAAGAGGGAGAGGTGAAAGATCTTCGGGGGGAACTTCATTCAAAAAAGGGGTGCTCACACGGGGTAGGCTTAAAGGAGGTTCACTCTGACGCAGAACAAAGACATAACACAGAGAAGGACTTATAAATGGCATGGCTTAAAAAGATATCTTATATGCCCCCGCCCCCCAAGTATCCAAAGGGGACAGAGTTTATATGTCAGGGGCCCCTGACAAAACCCTCGTTGTTTGCTTGCTTTGATGAAGTGACATGCTGTATGTCTCCCTCTCTGTCTGCATCCCCGGTCCTCCCCTGTCACCTTGAAATGTATTGCTTTTAGATGTCCTGGACAATGTAACCATTTAAGTCGGGAGAGTGGCGACCCCATATCTTTGCACGTCACTGACAAACAAATGGCATTTCCTCCCTTGCATTCCCTCCTCCCTTTTTCTGGGACAGTGAATGTCTTATCTTGTTGTGAGAACCTTGAAGGTCTGTTATTGCCACCCAAAGCCGTTTGTTATGCATGGGCTTCACACATCTGGGTCAGCGAGTTCAGGAAGGGAATTTTTATAACTTTAGCACCTCATCTTCCTGTGGGAATCCAAACGGCTCGATCCGTTCTCCCGCGGTTTTTATTCTGAATGTGATTGGTCTCAGGTGGGGAGTTCAAATGTATGGGAGGGTATATTAACCCTGACTGTCTTTTACCTGGCATCTCTAACAAACATCCGAGAACCTGTCAAGCAGTATTAAGACTAATAAAGAACTCTGTTTTCATCAACAAAGGTCTGATCTTTTACTGTTAAGTCTAGAAGCCTCACATTATAAAACAAAATTTAAGCTTATTACTAGGGATGGGCACGAACTGGGGAAATGGTGGTTTGTGGTGGTTCATAGTTCGTTTGGTTACATGAATCATGAACTTTCACAATTTTTTCCGTCGCCCAAACCGGTTCATGATTCATTTGGTTCATGAGCTTGGGAGGAGGCAGAACAGCCCTCTCATGAGTTAGAGATGCCAACTTCGCAAGGATTCTTCAGCAGGCTCTTCCTTACCTGACCTCCAAGTTTGGCAAAGATTGATTTGGGATGTCTGAGTTATAGCCCCCCAAAGCAAATGCCCCCAGGAAAGCTCAGCTCTAGCCTTGCAGCTTCAGCCATGCAGCAAGCAGTTCTTCCTAACTCACTTTCACAGGATGACCAACACCTCTCTCTTCCTGTTGCAAAGTGAAAGCAGTTGAGTCAGGGTGTCCCCTAGGGCAGAATGGAAGCTCTAAGGTTGGCTCCCAGAGCTGCAAATCAAGCTATGGACAACTGCTATGGGTGTTTCTAGGGCTCTCCTAGGGTTGCCAAGTCCGGGTTGGAAAATACCTGGGGACTTTGGGGGTGGACCCAGGAGAAGGTGGGGTTTGGGGGGGAGGGGCCTCAGCATGGTACAATGCCATAGAGTCCACCCTTCAAAGCAGCCATTTTCTCCAGGGGAGCTGATCTCTGTCAGCCACCTGGAGGCTGGCAACCCTAGGCTCTCCATAAGTCCACCCCCAGCATTCCCAAAAATTGATTGAATCAGTGCCAGGCTGTCTGAAGAATGCACCACTCTAATGAACCAAACAAACCTCCACAGAAAGAAAGGTGGTTCAGTTTTTGATTCAGAAATGACGTGACCAAAAAAAAAAAGGGGGGGGGTTCAAAATGAACCACAAACTGGCATGGCTCGTGCTCGGACACGGTTCATTTCTTGGTTCATGCCCATCCCTACTAATTACCATAGTAGCTGTATTTTAGCCTTTCAGAGAACCTTTATACTCACTCCTTCTGACTGATGTTGCTGGACTACCTATGCAAAGCATGAGAGAATACTCTCCTTTCCACTTATGCATTTTTCTGGATGGAAAGGATTTCCAGATATACTGCCTCTGGCTAAGGAGGCTCTCTCACTTAGTCTATGTGCCACATGGCTACTTTTAAATTTTGCTGTGAGTCATAAAGGACTTTCAATAGAGTAGCTGTGGTGGCTCAATGGGGTACACTTTCTCAAACCTTTAACATCAGAACACCTAAATAATGTTTTTCACTGTGCTCCCCCCGCAGTTCCCTCTGAGGGGGGCTATATCTAAAACAAATTCTCTTCTGTCTAGGTTTGAGTGGGGAAATAATTACCAACATCCTTCTTTCTTATCTTATGATGCTAAAGTTCCCTTATTAGGCAAACTTTAAGGGGGGGGGGAGGATTCTGTCTTGACGGAGGTGAGCGTGATTCATCAGGTGGTTTAAACTTCCTGTCTTTTGGCTTCTTGAGGTGTGGCATGGTTGCTTCATCTGCGTTTCCCTCAAAGGCAGTTGAAGAGAGTGTCTGCTTGAGATTTGCCAAGCTGTACTACCTCCTTTGTCATTGTCTGGAGGTTCTACACTTGAACTTAAGTTGAAGGTTTTATATTTTAAACAGTGAAAGTAGATGTAGAAATTATCCCTACTTCTCTCAGTTATGACAAATATAACTAAAAACATTATCTAGTTAGAAACATGCAAGAAGAAGGGCTTGTCAAGCTGGAATACTGTCCGACAGATTAATTGATTGCAGACACACTCACCAAAGCCCCTTTCTCGAGTAAAGTTTGAAAGTCTATGTAAGAAGATGAATCTTGTGGACTTTGTACATATGACCTTGAGAAGGGGTGTTGGAATAGACAATGTCTGGTGTACAAAGAAGAAGAGAAGACCCTGCAAGGGGCAGCTAGAAGACAATTAGATAGGACAATGAGCTGCTAGGACAATGAGGTCAGCACCTTCTCTCCTTTTGAGTGTCATTCCTTGCTGTCTCCAGATTGCTACAATAACCTGTTTCTTCTCGGAAGTTCCACACTTAGTCTTACCCTAGAGATGTAGTTAGCATCCTATCTCTGTCTCTCTTTCTTACTATCAAGTATGTTAGTTCCCAAATAAACCTTCCTCTACACTTTAATCAGGTTTTGCACCTTTGCGACGTTAATTACTCTGCCAACACTGAAGATCTCAAAGGATTATAACTGATCTGCAGACTACGGAGATCCGTTCCCCTGGAGGAAATGGCTGCTTTGGAGGATGGACTCTGTAGCATCACATCTGGGCTGAGCTTTGCCCCTAAATCTCCAGGAATTTCCTAACCTGGAGTTGGCAGCTCTATTCCAACCTCAAATGGTTCTCCTTCCTTTGAGTAGAAGAAGCCCTCCTGGGAGGGAAACAGCCATTCTTGAACAGGGACTGACATGCTTTAGAGAACAGTCATTCTTGAGATATATACTGGCACAGGGTCTGGAAAGAGGTGACCAGCCAGATAGACAAGAAGGTAATCTGAAATGAACAGAGCCTGAACAGCAGATTTGGAACTAGTAAGATATTTCTGCCTGTCTCTTTAACATCACAGAGATGAGTTGTTGACCTGGGGAAAGAGAATGTGTTTATCCCTATCTGATCATCCAGTACACAGATGCTTGCTGTCTTTTGCTGTTCAGCTCTGTGTTTTTACTTATTGCATGCTTATGTTCTTAAAGATAACATTTCCCTTTTTCTGCTTTGGTGCACACAAAACTATATGAAAGAAGAAAGGAGGGTTTAGAATAGCTATATGAGATTTTCAAAAATCCCCCCCCCACACACACACACCACATTGGTTGAATTATGGAGAGGGTCCTGATTTTATACAAAGAGTCTGCTTGCAGGCCATTAGGCTGAAGTTCTGCTATTGGCTTGCTAGTGGCAGCAGAGATTAAACCCTATTTGTGGAGGGGAATGAATAGGATGACGCTGAAGAGGTTAACTCCTCATTGGCTTCTAGCAGCTTGAGACCTGGGCCAGCTGTGTAAATCCCTCCATCCCTGTGGTAAAAAGAAAGGTCTGAGAGCGTGTTTTACCTCAATATAGTTGAGAAGTATTGGGGTCGGGAGTCCATGGAACAGTGAAACAGCTAGATCTTTATTGCTGGTCCGGATGAAGCCTACAACCCAGGGCTCCGAGCCCTCCTTTTATGCTGGTCAGGGATAATCCCCTGACCTCACCCAACTGGCCTGATAGGCTATTATCAGTCTATTTACATCTCACAGGTTCCCTGGGAGAAACCTAGGTACGTGATTGGTGGCTGGTTAGAATCCAGCTGGCCTTTGTTCTACCTGCCTGAAGCTCAGGTAGTTTCTTGGCCATGTGCTCTGGCCACATGGCGTTCGCCATTACTGGAGCACATGGCGACCGCATGGTCAATACATAACAATAGTCCTTGTTGTTTTCCCACTCAGTACTCCGGTGACTACATTCTGGTTCTGTCCTCGGTACACTGGTGTTGGTTGGGGACACAAGGGGTTGGATCTCTAGTTAAATTTTGTGACGAATTAGTCAAGAAGCTGTGTTAGCTAATTTCCCCCTCTCACTGTACTTCCTACACTGTTCCCAAGAGTCCTTTAACTCCAGGAACAACATTGCAGGGCACACCATGGGCTGCAGCAGGAAGAGGGTAGAGTGGAAGCATCCATTCCACAGGCAGAGCTCCACTCATGGTCTTCTGGCTCTAACCCCCTGCCACTGGCCACGGTGATTCCATGAAAGAGATTCCCTTTCTGCCTCTGTATTCTACTGTATGCAACAGATCCTTCAGCCTACCATCTCTTGACTACAACTGTTTGCTCCTATCTTCATTTCTTCTCCTTGCTCTGTGGTGCCTTTTCCTTTCTGTTTTTCTTACACGTTTCTCCCTTATTGTCCCCTCTCGACTTGAAAGATTACAGTTCATCTTCTGGTATTGTTTTGTACTCTGGTTCCTTCTCCCACACACCTCCTGTGTCAGTGCGTATTCCTCTCCAAGTTCCTGTCTCATTAAGTTTTGCCCCATCCATCTCTGCAGTTTAATCTTTTCTTCTGGCTGAGGATTTGTCTCGGGCACCTTTTTATGAAAGCATGGTGTTTAGACGGTAAGCCCTTAATAAGTCTCCAAATGCCATAACAATGAGACAATGTTTATTTCTGTGTGTAAGAGGGTTTTTAAACTTCAGGGATTGGAAGTCAAAATTTCCATGTCTCTATATAGATCAGTTAAATGATCCCAACATTCAGATAAGCTCTGTGGGAAGAAAAAATCAAGACGTCTGAATCTTAAGTCTCACTAAGATAAAGCCTTCTCATCTGGAAACCATGATTTCTAATTTTTCCTTTTATTTATTTCCTTTATTTAGGGTTTGCCTTTCTCACTGAGACTCATACTGGTGACAGTGTGGGACATGCACTTTGTGCATGCTTGTCAGTGCTTCACCTTTGTCTTCAAGGTGAGAGCCAGTTTGGTGTAGTGGTTAAGTGCGCAGACTCTAATCTGGGAGAACCGGGTTTGATTCCCCACTCCTCCTCTTGCATCTGGCTGGATGACCTTGGGCAAGCCATAGCTCTGAACCAGCTGTTCTCTCAAGGACAGTTCGGGAAAAAGCTCTCTCAGCCCCACCTTCCTCACAGGGTGCCTGTTGTGGGGAGGGGAAGGGAAAGGAGTTTGTAAGCCGCTCTGAGACTCCAAGTGAGTGAAGGGCGGGGTATAAATCTAATCTCTTCTTCTTCTTCTTCTTCAATTGGAGGGCCATGCCTGGTATTGTTAATAGGTTCTTACGCTGGTGAAGGACTAGTGAAACTTCTTCTAAAATTAAGCCCTTCTCTGAAAATTGTTTTCCTTCTGATCAAAGAAACTATAAGAATCCAAAACTTTAAATGAGAAGATTGGTTTTCAGTGCAACAACAAAATCTACATTGCCAAATTGGCTAATTTTTATTGCATTGATGGTGCTATGGAGGGGCTTCGGCTCAATGGAAAAGTCTCTACTTTGTCATGCAGAAGGTCCTGGGTTCAAGCCCCAGCACATACAGTTAAAAGGATTTGATGGTTGGTGATGTGAAAGACTTCTGCCTTAGACTCTGGAGAGCTGCTGCCAGTCTGAGTAGACAATACTGACATTTTTTTTTGTATTTTTTTTATATGTGCATGTGAGTGTGGATGCACTTGGAAGTCATAGCGACCTCTGGCGACTGACTGTGTGTGCACCTGGAAGTCATGGTGACTGACCCCTACTGGGAGCCTGAAGGATATTCAGAAAGGTGGCTGAATGAAGCCTGTCCCTGCCTTCCAACTGCTAACATTCCAAGGAGGTCTCCCATCCAAGCACTTGCCAGAGTCAACCCTGCTTTAGCTTCCGAGATCGGGCTTTCCTGGGCTACTCAGGTCAGGGCAACAATACTGACTTTGATGGATTGATGGTCTGGTTCAGTAGGAGGCAGTTTCATGTGGGTTCATATGCATGTTCCACCTGGCTACCAACTGCTGATTTTTAGGAGACCAGGAAATTGCTGTGCAAGGCTGCTTCCCTGTCCCATCTGCATGTTTTAACTGCACACCTCAGCTTTTCCACTGGCCTCTCCTCCCTGACTTTCACTCCAAAGGTCTGGGTTCGGCCTGGTGGCTCCACCCTCTGTCCCAGAGGGCTAAGCCCCGAAGCCCTTCTCAAATGCCATTTTAATATTTTTTTTTTTGAGAAGGGCAACTCCACATATTCCTAACCATTTCATGTAGCTTGTTTCTCACAAGCAGAAAGGCTTAAAAACACTGTCTTTGATTCTTTTCTGAATGCCTTCTGTAATATTGGTTGCTTCACATTCCATGCAAAAAGGTCACTGGAGGGCGCAATGAAAGAACTCTACTTCCCTTGGAATTTCTTACAATGAAATCAAAACAACAGCTGCTCTAGGTCAGTGGTATTCAATCCATGGGCCAGGATTCTCGGGTGCATCACAGAACCCCACCTCAGCCCTGCCTGGGGAAATGTCTGAACATCTGTGGGTAGTGCCTGGGGGAGGATTGAGTTTGGGGAGACAAGGGAGCTCTGTGGCATGTGATGTCATAGGGTCTACCTTCTGAAGTTGCTGTTTGCTCCAGGGGAACTGATATCTGTAGCCTGGAGATGCATTGTAATCAGGTAGCCAGGATTTTTGGGGAGGAAGGGGATTTACATTTTTAAGGTGGCAGTTACATTACAGTTAATTAAATTAAGCTGAATGTCTGTCTTTAAAGGGAAAGGCTCCAAGCCTGTTTCTAGCCCTTCCTTTTAAGGGACAGGGCAACGAGTGCATCAGTTCCTAGGGGGGGGAAACAGCTCAGAGTGCGTTGAATTGCCTTCAGAAGGCATTTAAATGCCTTTTGAGTTCCCTTCATTGGGGCAAAAAAGCTTAGAAGGACACTCAAGAGTGGTACCTTCAATACATCTTGCACAACCCCCCTTTCTGCTACTCCAGTCCTGCTGTATACCACCAAAATTCCACAGTGGGAGGGAGAGGAAAGCCTGAAGCAAGTTGGGGTGCTCTCACCCTGCCTGCTACCAGCAGTAGGAAGCAGGGGGTCTCTCTTCAAAAATAAGGTTTCAGGCATAGCTATTTGTGGGGCAGAGATTTTAATTAAGGGACGGGCCCCCAAAATGCCCCACTGTAGCCACAGGCCTGATTGTAATTCTGGGAGAATCTCAGGCCTCACCTTGAGGTTGATAACCCTAACCTCACTTGGTGGGTTGTTGTGAGCCCCCTATAGAGATACCTTTTTCCTGCCTTTGGAAGGATTTGCTACTGGTACACATGTACATTTAGCAAGGACTTAACACACCAGACATATCCTTGCAGTAGAGTTCTGTGCCACAGTCTGTAACCCTTGAGCAAATTTGGAGGGGGGGCAGGCCTGCCAGCATGTAACATTACCTCTAGCTTTCACTAGAAGTGACATCACAGCATCACAGGAGATGCTCTAGGAGTTGCAAAAACTCTGTGTATAAACCATATGGTTGTTGCCAGAGGTGATATCACATGCCAGTATGATACTGAAGCAGCACTCCCCATTTGCCGCCATTTTTCTCTGGGCTGGCCTTTCATGTGGTGGCAGGCAACAGCAGGGATTGTCAGGAGGTCTCTCAGCATAGCAGGAGACTTGGCAAGCGTACTTTTCAGGCATGGTGAGAAGAGCAGCATGACAGCAAGAGGAGCAGTGCAGTTCTAAACAGGCGTACACCATTCTAAGCCCATTGAAGTCAAGAAGTTACTGTGCTTAAGGATTTGCACTGGAGGTCCCTCAGCACTGGAGGTCCCTCAGAGTCTCCCACCGCTAGGCGCTGCCTTCCAGCCTCCAATCAGCTGGCCAGCAGGGGGAATTACTTAGAGAAAGAGAAAGGCCCAGGCGTCATGCCCGGCATCACGCAGGAAGTGATGTCTTCACACTAGAGATATCCAGGCAACGCTCTGGTATTTAGGCAAAAACTCTGTGATAGAAGCCAATTTTACCATAGAGTTTTTGCCCAAATACCAGTGTGTCGCCTGGATGTTGCTAGTGTGACAGGGTTTCCAGGTCCCCTCGTTGTACCGGCGGGGAGATTTGGGGAACATTCTGGGATGTCCCCAACATGATGGCATCACCCAGAAGTGACCATCTCATCAGCAACATCAAGGGTAACACTGGCTTTTGGGCAAACCTCTATGGCAAAACTGGTTTCAAACCATAGAGTTTTGGTCTCAAACCAGAGTGTCACCATGTGACGCCCCCTGACATGATGCCACTTCTGGGTGATGTCATTGCATCAGGGACATAGCACAGTGATGTTGCTGTTTAATGGTGGGGTTTCCCCACCAGCAAGCTGGCCGGCAGCAAGCAGAAGCCCCCAAAACTGGGGGAACCCTGACCAAGACCTGGGTACTGGCAACTTTATAGTGTGATGATGTTACTTCTTGTACAACGCCGGTGATGAGGCCTGGACCTTTTTCTTTCTCTAAGTAAGAGACCCCTGTCCCCCACCAGTTGCCAGGAGGTAAATCACAGAATCACAGAGTTGGAAGGGGCCATACAGGCCTCTAGGCCAACCCCCTGCTCAATGCAGGATCAGCCTGGAGCATCCCTGACAAGTGTTTGCCCAGCCACTGCTTAAAGACTGCCAAGTGAGGGGGAGCTCACCACCTCCCTAGGCAGCTGATGCCACTCTTGAACAACTGCAAAAAAAAGATTTTCCTAAGATCCAGCCGCTACCTTCCTGCCCTTAATTTAAACCCATTATTGCGAGCCCTTTCTCTGCTGCCAACAGGAACAGCTCCCTGCCCTCATCTGACAGCCCTTCAAATACTTAGGGTTGCCAAGTCCTTATTACTTACCGGCGGGGGGGAGTCCTCCTGACGCTGGGAGCAATGATGTCACCCGGAAGTGACATCATCATGTTGGGGGCGTTGCCAGGGTGACGCTCTGGCAATCGCCCAAAAACTCTATGGTACCATAGAGTTTTGGGGCGATTGCTAGAGCATCAACCTAGCAATGTCCCCAATGTGATGACGTCACTTCTGGGTGACGTCATAATGCTGGGGAAGTCGACGACTTCGGGGGTGGGGTTCCCCTCACCGGCCAAATGGTGGCCGGCGGATTGGGAACCCCTGTAGCGGGGGATCCGCCACCCCCTGGGCTGACTTGGCAGCCCTACAAATATTTCAAGAGAGCAATCATGTCCCCCCCTCAACCTCCTCTTCTCTAGACTGAACATTCCCAAGTCCCTCCGCCTTTCTTCATAGGGCTTGGTTTCCAGGCCCCCAATCATCCTCATCACTTTCCTCTGCACCCACTCCATTCTGCCCCCATCTTTTTTGAAGTGAGGCCTCCAGAACTGTCCACAATACTCCAACCCTAGTGGTAGAGAGGAATCCTAAAAGGCAGGGCTCCTACCCTTCTGGTCACAGGACACTGGCATCATCTGACTTGTCATGTTTGGTGACCTCTTTTCTACTCAGTGGATTCCATGCTGCCATCTAGGGATTAAAGGCGGGTCCTGGGTTTTGAAAGGTTGAAGACTATCACTCAAGAGTTCTGTTCCTTCCTTGGTGTTACTCAGAAATGTTCTCCCACATAGAACAACTCAGTCCTGGAACCCTAGGGTGTTCCATGATGTGAGAGAGAAGGGCTGGCAAATTCTCCCCCCCCCCCCCCATTCCAGTGAACACTGGAACACAAACATGGTATCAGACCCATGTTGGGTAGGAGAGCCAGTTTGGTGTGTGGTTAGGAGTGTGGTCTCGATCAACAACGACTCCAAAATTCTCTCAACGATATTAGCAACCCGGCTGAAGACCATCATCTCTGACTACATACATCCCGACCAAACGGGCTTCATCCCCTCAAGGCAACTAGCAGACAACATACGACGTACGCTGAACATCATACACGACAGGAAGAAGTCACCTGACGACTCAGTCATACTGGCCTTAGACTTTGAGAAGGTGTTTGATTCGGTGGAGCCATCATACCTCTTTACCCTGCTCCAAAAAATGGGCTTCGGCCCAAGATTCTCCAACGTGATACGTCTTCTCCTACTGTCGTCACTATCCCGTGTCAGAGTGAACGGCCATAACTCGAAATTCTTTCACCCCTCAAGAGGAACGCGACAAGGGTGCCCTCTGTCACCCCTGCTCTTTGCACTGGCAATTGAACCCCTAGCTGAGCGACTACGCACAGCGCAAGACTTCATGGGAATCCAGATCGACAGAACTGAACACAAACTGACTCTCTATGCTGATGACCTGACCCTATATGTCTCCAAACCCCGGACCTCCCTCCCAGTGATCTGCAACATACTGGCTGACTTCGAGAAAATTTCTGGCCTCAGGGTAAACACCCAAAAATCTGAATTGTACCCAATAGTACTCTCCCCACAAACCCGAGCCTGCCTGGAAACGAACTTTGACTTCCCATGGGTCATATCATCTTGGAGACATCTTGGGGTTCATATCCCGCTACATCTCAAAGACTTAGTAAAAGCTAACTTCCACACACTCTTTGATGACATCAAAAGACGCATCCAGGAGTGGAACAAACTCAATCTAAATCTACCCGATCGTATTCACCTAGCCCAAAGCTTCATCCTCCCCTGCTTCCTGTTCTTGTTCAGAACACTACCAATTACAATCCCTGGCAGGGATCTCAAACTGTGGCAAGCCACGATCACTTCATTCATCTGGGCCTTCAAACAGTCCAGAGTGGATAGGAGACTGTTAACAAAACCGACACGCAGAGGGGGCCTTAACCTCCCAGATCTAGGAAGATACTACCAAGCAACAGCTCTAGCTAATGCAGTCAAAATGACAAACAGCTCTCCGGATATAGGCTGGATGCTAATTGAGCAGTCTGCCGCAGCACCCCTATCTCTGCATGAAACGCTGTGGTGCCCCAGGAACAAGAGATCCATACTAACCTTGGACAACCCATTTCTGGCGCACACCCTAAGGATCTGGGATGCCACGAAGAACCTGCTTGCACCCCCCATATCACCACTCTCCACCTTCACCTTCCAGGAGTGGTTTCCACCAGGTCAAGAACCAGGGAACTTCCAGACATGGACCAAAGCGGGACTCACGAGACTCCAAGACCTTACCAGGAACGGTAAAATCTTACAGAAAGCGAAGCTTGAAGAACTGGTCAATCACCAAATCCCCTGGCTCACATACTACCAACTAGGCAGCTTGTTCTCCTTTGTACTAAACAAAAAGAGCCCCCACAGGGCCAAGACACCATTCGAGGTACTACTATCAACCTACTCGGAACACTCCAAGAGCCTTCTCTCAAACATCTACAGAATACTCTCAGACTCCTTTGGCCCCCATCAACTTCACTACCAGAGGGCTTGGGACAAGGACCTTGGCCGAACGCTAACTGAACAACAATGGTCCTTGATCTGGTCCTCGACAGCAAACAAATCTGGGATTTTCAACGTTAGATATCAATTCTTCAAACTGACCTCCAGATGGTACTACACACCAACCCGCCTACATTACTTCAACAAGAACCACTCACCCCTATGTTGGAAAGCCTGCGGAGGACGAGGTGACTATTTGCACTGCTGGTGGTCGTGCCCTCAAATCCAACAGTTCTGGTCTTCAGTAACTAAGGAGATAACAACCATCACATCTCAATCTCTACCTCTAGACCCAACAGTCCTTCTACTGCACTTTAGGGACCCCTCTCTAGGAGAAGAGCCACTTCTCCCTCTGACCACCCTCCTCCTCACGGCGGCCAAAACATCCATAGTGGCATCTTGGAAACTCAATACCGCTCCATCTCTAGACTCATGGCGAAAGAAGGTCTGGGAACAATTTCTCATGGACAAAATCACGAATAGCCTCAGCCCGCCCAACCCCTCCATTGATGCGACCTCCTCCCGATTTGTGTGCACCTGGTACCCATTCCTAACATACATGACTGCCCAGAACTTACTTCCCCAGGATCCTGGCTACTCCTCTTGGCTCCGTCTCTGAAACCTACCACTCTGTCTCTTTCATGACTCTTTTCCCCTGCTCACACCACACACCCCACTAGACTTAATGGTTAAGACAGCTACACTCAGGTTAAAACAGATTTAGCAAACCACCAGACACTAACTTGACTCTTTCAAAGATACTTACTTGTGATTGTACACTGCTTGATATGATGACTTTGGGTTTTTGTTTTGTTTTGTTTTTGTTTTTTGGCATTGAAAATGTTGACATTGTTGTATCCTGCTTTGATTTGCTATAATAATAAAAATTATATTATATAAAAAAAAGGAGTGTGGTCTCTAATCTGGGAGAACTGGGTTTGATTCCCTACTTTTCCACATGCAGCTGCTGGTGTGACCTTGGGTCAGTTACAAGTTCTTTCAGAGCTGTTCTCTCACAAGCAGTCCTGGAAAGAGCTTTCTCAGCCCCACCTACCTCACAGGCTGTCTGTTGTGGGGAGGGGAATGGAAAGGAGGTTGTAAGCTGCTCTGAGACTCCTTTGGGTAGTGAAAGGCAGGGTATAAATCCACTCTCTTCTCTTCTTTCTTCTTCTGCATCTAGAAACTGGATGTATTGATTTATTCATGGCTTTAGCAGAATTCTAGCTTGCCCTCCTCTGAAGAATACTCAAGGTGGCTTAGAATAAAATAAATATTTTTTTAATTTAAAAATTTATTTATTTATTTATATTTATATCCCACCCTCCCCTCTGTTTGGTGGGCTCAGGGCAGCTACCAACATAATGAAACATACATAGAATAAAATTCCAGATAAAACTGTCAGACAATTTAAAATCATACTATACAAGCCTAATATGAGATACAAGATGGCGATCTTCCTACATCCCTGTCAACTGAATGGCATCAGCAGGCTCCCCCTTAACTATGAGCAGGGGTCTGTTGGAGCAGGAGCACACAGGAGCGCAGCTCTGGGAGTGAGAAGCCCAGGGGGCGGGCACATGACCAAGCCCCACCCCCTCCTCAGCATCCCCGAGCAGTGCAGAGGCACAGCGCCCCGGGGAAAGCCCTGCTAGGGTCTTTATTGATTTTAATGTTTTGTTTTAATATTGATAATTTTATCATTGTTCCTTTTATGACTGTGTGCTACTTTTCCAGAGCCTTGTTCAAGGTGGCAGAACCGGGAGAACCGGGTTTGATTCCCCACTCCTCCACATGCAGCTGCTGGTGTGACCTTGGGCCAGTCACAAGTTCTCTCAGAGCTGTTCTCTCATGAGCAGTTCTCAAAAGACCTCTCTCAGCCCCACCTACCTCACAGGGTGTCTTGTTGTGGGGAGGGGAAGGGGAAGGGATGGGTGGTGCACGTGTCCTGGGTATCTCAAGTCTACTTGAAACCTGGTGGTTTCAAGGGAGCAGGAAGAGAATGAGGGTGTGTTCTTTATGCTTATTTTTATTGCACCAAGTATTGGATGGGGAAGGGAATGGAGGAAGAGCAGGTCAGTTTCACTCACCTGTGGAGTGGAGCCTGAGGGGTGGGTGTTGCCTTCTGACACACTTCTGGTATGTCAGGGGGTGTGGCATATGCAAATGAGTTATGCAAATGAGTTATGGTAATGAGCTCCTGCAGCTCTTTTTCTACGAAATGACCCCTGACTATGAGGCCTCAGTTGGTGGCACCGTTGGTCCTGATCTGTACAGTTGGTAATCGGGCCAGGGCCATAGAATCAGGGTGGCGCCCTACTTGAAAGCCTGGTGGAAGAGCTCCATTTTACAGGCCCTGTGGAACTGTAAAAGGTCCGACAGAGCCCTGATGTCCTCTGGGAACTCATTCCACCACTGAGGGGCCACCAAATAACCGAACTGCATCTGAAATCTACTAAAATTGATTTTTCTCCAAGTTCTCTGATGTCAGTCTGAAACCATACGAAAATTGGGCATAAAGAAGAATTTTCAAAATACTATGTCCCTACAATAAATATCCCCCCTGCAGATAGAAAATTAGTCGTTCGGAGGAGACGTGAACTTATCTTGCTTAATTTTTGCACTTATTTGCTCTCTTCTTGACTTGCCCTCTTGTGGCTTGAGCTGATGTCCTAGACTGAGAATATTAAAGAGTCATTTTATTGTCTATTCCTTCTCATGTGTGAAAACGTCTAAGGAATCCTGGTTACAGGTCACCACATAACAGCAGCGATAATTTTAGACCGCTAGGCTTCAGTGAGATTTCTGCCCAGCTCCTTCTTATTATTAAAGTTGAACTGCGTCGTAAAAGTTAAGACAATGTGAAATTGCCCAGGAACATGGAAATCACGTTTCTGTTGCATGCATGAGGAGAATGCAGATATTTTCTCTTGGGCTTAAAAGCTGCCAAACACAAAACTGCGAGATCAATGGCTCCTGAAATGTTCTTAAAAATAATTCCGATCTCTTTTTTTCCACCCCTCAAGGTATTTTTCTTGGTATTTGCAGGTGGGCTCATGGTTTCCCCAGCTCTTTTCTAAATTATGGCTGTCAGAAATAACTCATGAAGCCTACACAGTTTAGAAATTAGGCATAATGCATTATCATTGTATTGTTCTGGGACAAAAAAAAAGTAATCAATCATCTTGCCTTACGTTCCATTCCTGAATACTGAAATGTGCCTATCCATTTGTGTTGTTTCAAACCGGCTTCTTTCTGTTATTTTGTTTGCCTCCCTGGCCCATCAATATACCTAATTCTCAAACTGGCCAAATCTGTGGGTACTTAAACGCAGAGACTGGAACAGTGAACAGATCTTTCTAAGAACCTGAAATATGCCCCAGGTTTGCCCAAAAAAACCCCCTCTGAAATCTTTAAAAAAATACACTGTGGTGTTAATCCCCCCAAATTGTATATGCAGCACCTGTAGTATTAAGAAATAAATTACCTCAGTGGCTGTTGCTAGGCTACCACACACTATCACTAGTCTTCAGTCCTTGGTGTCTATCAATAAAAGTTGGAGGGGCAGGGCTCTTTGGCCTTTGAAGGGGAATTTAGTGGGGCCAGGCCCAGCAGTAACCATTGGACATCTTGCTACCATGTGACTTACATGCCTCACCCAGGCCCAGCTGTGTGCTACTTTTCAACAGCAGCCACCCCACAGAAGCCAGTGTGGTGCAGTGGTTAGAGTTTCTCACAAAAATCAGTGAGACCCAGGCTCAACCTCGCACTCTGCTATGGAAGCTTGCTGGGTGATCTGGGGCCAGGCATTCACTCTCAACCTACCCTACCTCACAGGGTGGTTATGAGAGTAAAATGGAGGACAGGATAATGATGTAAGACAATTTTGGTCCCCATTGTGGAGAAACATGGGATATAAGTGAAATAATAAACATAGATGAAGGGAGGGACAGATAAAAGGGTGGTGGGTGGGAAGGAGAGACAGAAGCAGGGAAAGGTGAGGATATGGGACATATAAGCAAGCTCCCAGCTGTAACAAACTGAACACCCACACTGGTTTCATAGCTGTGAGTTGTTCCTTATTCGAATAAATACCTTTGTTACCCTTTCCAGGGCTCATTTCATAACAGGAGCTCCTCTGCATATTAGGCCACACACCCCTGATGTAGCCAATCTTCTAAGAGCTTACAGTAGCCCCTGTAAGAAGAGCTCTGTAAGCTCTTGGATGATTAGCTACATTATGGGGGGGGGCTAATATGCAAAGGAGCTCCTGCTATGAAATGAGCCCTGCCCTTTACTGCCTGGATAATTGATTTCACTGAGTGGTTTCATAGGTGTAAAGTACGGGGGGGCTCGAGGGCTCGAGCCACCCCCGAAATTTCCCGGGGGGGGGGTCAGCTACCCCCGGGAAAATGGAGCGCCCAGGCCGGCCGGCCGGCTGCCGCCACCACCGCCTCTCCCCCTGCTCCGTTCCTCCCTCCCTCCGTCCAGGAACCAGCTGGGCAAATGCCCAGCATGCTGGACGGAGGAACGGAGGCAGAAGCAGGCGGGGGGAGGTGGCGGGGATAGGCGGGGGGCAGGCGGGGGGGAGGCCACCTCGTTTGCCTGCCTGCCGGCTGCTGCCACCACAGCCTCCCCCCCCCGGGACTGGACTGGCACACTGGGCAGTTGCCCAGCTGGCCCCACGGAGGCAGGAGTGGCCAGGCTAGCCCAGTCCGGGGGGGCGAGGACATGGTCCCAGCGCACACGCACGCTACGTGTGCGCGCACAAGAGCCCCCGCCCCCCCAGGGATTTTAAAAGTCAACGCCTCTGAGTGGTTTATCGTCTAACCACATAAGTCAAAGAACCTCAGTGCCCTTAGGGCATTGGAAAAAGGATGGTCTCCCTACATTCTATTCTTGTGGCCACAAAAGTGGATATTTACCAGAAAATACAGACCTGATGCAAGATGTGTTGTCTATTTTGTACTCAGATCCATGCGAAGGTGAAAGTTAATCAACTACCCCAAATGATTTGTTTTAATCAGTTTCATGGCTCGTTTGGATTTTCCCATCACCACCACCATCTATATACTAATAGCAAAGCCACCCCATGTGGATACCTAAATCCATGTGGGGGGCACCTGGGGGGGCAGGGATATTTCCCTACACACAGGGGGCACTCCCCCCATGTGCAGAAAAATCCAAAAAATTTTAAAAAGTATTCAGGAGATATTTAAATCCCCCGAAAAGTAAAAAGTGTTCTCTGTGCATGTGCAGAGAACACTTTGACTGCTGTTGGCGAGGGGGTGGGAGGTGGTGCGGCAGGCCTTGGGCCTCGCCGGGCCACCGTCTGGTGAACAGGGGGAGGGGAAGGGAAAGGAGTTTGTAAGCCGCTCTGAGATTCCAAGTGAGTGAAGGGCGGGGTATAAATCTAATCTCTTCTTCTTCTTCTTATACAGGGGCATTATGATACTAGCTGAATTGTTTTCAATTCCCTTCCTAATAACCCCCAGCATAGTGTTGGCCTTTTTCACTGCAGTCACACACTGTCTCGAGATTTTCATTGAGTTACCTACTACGACTTCAAGATCTCTCTCTTGGTCAGTCTCCGCCAGTCTGGACCCCATCAACATGTATTTATACTTAGGAGTTTTGGCTCCAATGTGCATCACTTTGCACTTGGCCACGTTAAACCCCATTTGCCACGTTGATGCCCACTCACCCATCCTCGACAGATCCCTTTGGAGTGCCTCACAATCCTCCCTTGTTCTCACCACCCTGAACAACTTCATGTCATATGCAAATTTAGCCACTTCACTGCTTACTCCCAACTCCAAATCATTAATAAACAAGTTAAAAAGCATCGGACCAAGTACTGATCCCTGCGGTACCCCACTGCTTACCTCTCTCCACTGAGAAAATTGCCCATTTGTACTCACTCTCTGTTTCCTTTTAATTAGCCTGTTTTTCATCCACAAAAGCACTTGTCCTTTTATCCCATGACTATTGAGCTTACTTAGGAGCCTTTTTTTTAAATTAATATTTTATTTTATTTTATTTTCATAAAGCAAATACAAGCTGTAACATTTTTAAAAACAGATTTGAGAAAAAGCTTTTCCGACAGAAGCTGTAGTGTCAGTAGGATAAGTTAAGTTGAACGTGAAACAGTTGGCGTCCTTACAATGTTTATCAATTTGTGACAATTATTTCTGAAACAATACATCTATTGAACAAAGTGTGTGTCATATTACGTGTGAGAATAAATATGAACAACTATGCAGGTAAACAGTGGAGAAACAAGTAGAACTTTCCTTTTTTGGTTTACAATTTATCAAGCAAAAGTACTATTTTATTAAGAGTTATCAACCAGGCAATCAGTTTGAGGACACCTTTCCATAGAACTTAGGAGCCTTTGATGAGGAGCTTTATCAAAAGCTTTCTGGAAGTCAAGGTAAACAACATCTATTGGGTCCCCCTTGTCCACATGTTTGTTTACTCCCTCAAAGAACACTAACAGGTTAGTGAGACAAGATCTTCCCTTACAGAACCCATGCTGAGTCTTCCTTAATAAATTTTGTCCATCAATGTACCTACTAATTTTTTCCTTAATAACAGTTTCCACTAACTTACCCAGTATCAACGTCAGACTGACTGGCCTGTAATTTCACGGATCTCCTCTGGAACCCTTTTTAAAGATAGGAGTGACATTTGCTACCTTCCAGTCCTCCGGAATGGAGGCAGATTTCAAGGAAAGATTACATATTTTTGTCAGGAGATCCACAAGTTCACATTTGAGTTCTTTCAGAACTCTTGGATGTATGCCATACAGGCCCGGTTATTTATTTGTTTTTAAACTGTTTATCAGTCGTAGGACCTCCTCTCTTGTCACCTCAATCTGACTCAGGTCTTTCAACACCCCTCCCAAAATCAGTGGTTCTGGAGTGGGCAGGCACTTCTCATCTTCCACAGTGAAGACAGAGGCACAAAATGCATTCAGCTTCTCAGCCATTTCCCTATCATCCTTCACTACACCTTTTACCCCTTGGTCATCCAAGGGCCCCACTGCTTCCCTAGCCAGTTTCCTACTTCTAATGTATTTGAAGAAAGTTTTATTGTTGGTCTTTATGTTTTTTGCAATATGCTTCTCATATTCCCTTTTTGCCTGCCTGATCACAGACTTGCATTTTATTTGCCACAGACTGTGTTTCCTTTTATCAGCCTCACTGAGACTAGCTTTCCACTGCTTAAAGGAATCCTTCTTACCTTTTACAGCTTCCATTACTTTGTTAACCATGCAGGCTTTTTGCTATACCTATTTGTGCCTTTCCTAACCCACGGTATATATTTTCTCTGAGCCTCTAGGATTGTAATTTTAAATAATCTCCAAGCTTCCCCAATGGTTTTGACACTTTCTACTTTTCCTTTCAGTTTTCTCCTCACATATCCCCTCATATCAGAGAAGTTACCCATTTTAAAGTTAAAAGTTGTTGTATCAGTCTTTTTGGGCAACTCCCTATTTATACAAATGTTGAACTCAATAACATTATGGTCACTGTTCCCAAGCGGTGCAATCACTTTAACATCTTTCACCAGGTCTTGGGCGTTACTTAGGACCAAATCCAGGATCACCTCTCCCCTGGTCGGTTCTGTAACCATCTGCTCCATAGCACAGTCATTGAGAGTGTCTAGAAACTCAGTCTCTTTTTCCCGACTTGAACACATATTGACCCAATCTATGTGTGGGTAGTTAAAGTCACCTATTACAACACAGTTATTTCATCTAGCCACTAGCTTGAATTCATTCATCATTTTATAATCTTCCTGTCTTTTGATTTGGTGGGCGATAACAAACTCCCAATGTTAATCTGCCTTTTGGGCCCACTAATTCAACCCAAAGCATTTTCAGAAGCGAATCCAATTCTCCTACCCTCTCAATCTTACTGGACTGTATACCCTCTCTGACATAAAGAGCCACCCCACCTCCAACTTTCTCCCCCCTATCCTTCCGATATAATTTATAACCAGGAATCACTGTATCCCACTGATTTTCCTCATCCCACCAAGTTTCTGAAATACCCACAATGTCTATGTTTTCCCCCCAACACCAAACATTCCAACTCCCCAATTTTACCTTGGACACTTCTAGCATTAGTATATAAACATCTATAGTTTCCCATACATGTTAAGCCCACAACCTTCCTCTTGCTGCCTCAAGACCTTGCCAGGCAGTCCCTATCATTTGCCACAGTCTCAGAGAACAATTCTAATCCGTTTCCTTGTAGGAAAGTAACAGCTACCCCTTCATCTCTTTGAGATGAACCATCCCGAACCAGAGATTTTTCATCTCCTGTCAGCTTTCCCCCAATATTCAGTTTAAAAACTGCCCGGCCACCTTTTTGATTTTAAGCGCCAGCAGCCTGGTTCCTTCCCGAGACAAGTGGAGACCGTCTCTCTTGTACAGCTCCCTCTTGTTCCAAAAAGCATCCCAGTACCTAACAATCTTGAACCCTTCCCCCCTACACCATCGCCTCATCCACGCATTGAGGCTCCTGATCTGTGCCTGTCTCTCTGGCCCTGCGCATGGAACAGGTAGCACTTCTGAGAAGGCTACCTTGGAGGTCCTGGCCTTTAGTCTCCTGCCTAGCAGCCTAAATTTTTCCTCCAGGACCTCACGACTACATTTTCCCACATCGTTGGTGCCAACATGTACCACGACCACTGGCTCCTCCCCAGCACTATCTACCAGCCTATCTAAAACATGTGTAATGTCTGCTACCTTTGCACCAGGCAGGCAAGTCACCATACGGTCAATACACGGTTTCACCACCCAGCTGTCTACCTGCCTAAGGATCGAATCACCAACTACCAAGAGCCCCCCTCCCTCCCTCCCTGCCCAGGAATGGTTCCTTGGTACAAAAGGATACCCATTCACCAGCTGTAGAAGAGGTCCCTTCTGAGGGCACATTCCCCTTATCCATAGCACAGTGCCCTGTTCCCTCTCAACCCTCATGCTCCCTGACAGCAGCAGGGCTGCCAGATACAGAGTTGGACATATCTAACAAATCCCCAAGAGTCTTCTCCACATGCCTAACTGACTGTCTCTGCTTCTCCAGGTCAGCCACCTTGGCCTCAAGGGAGCAAACTCATTCCCTGAGAACCAGGAGCTCATTGCACCGAGCACATACCCAAGACTTCTGCCCAATGGGCAGATAATCGTACATGTGACACACCGTGCAAAACACTGGATAGCCCCCAACCCCCTGCTGGCATTCTGGCTTCATAATTGCTTTAAAAATAATTTAATATAATCCCCTTTTTAAACCCTCTGTATTCTCCTTGTAGAAGTCTACTCACCTTGCTGGGAATCCAAGGAGCCTAAAGCCCTGGTGTTCTGGCTCTTCCTTGGCTTCTCACAAGCCCCTAGTCTAAGAGTCTCTAGGCTAAGAGCCACAGGCCAAGAGCCCCTCCCTTTGGTTTGTGCCCTTTGGCTCATGCCTCTGGTCAGGTGGAGCCTTAAATAGAAGCCTCCCCCAGCAGAGGGTGTGGCTAGCAGCTATTCAAATGCACCCAGGGACTCAATTAGCAGTTAAACAATGGCCCTTTCTCACCCTTATCTCAAGCAGCCAGCACTCTGCAACAACTCAAAACTCACTCACACACTTCCACACACAGTACCCTCAGCTAAACCACCTCAGCTGAAAGCAAAAAAGAAAAAAAAACACTCACCCCTCCTGCAGCTCTCTCCTGCTGCCTTCCAGAGCTCAGCTGATGAAAGCTGAAGACAGAGAAAGGTAGATTGGCTGTTGAGTGGGAAGGAAATGGGGTTGCCAACTCCAGGTTGGGAAATTCCTGGACTTTTGAGAGGTGGAGCCTGGGGAGGGTGGGATTTGAAGAGGGACTACAGAGCAGTATAAAGCCATGGACTCCACCCTCCAAACCAGCCATTTCTTTCACTTAAACTACCATTGCCAGCCTCCAGACAAGGGCTGGAGAGCACCCAGAATTACAACTGTTGTCCAGGTGACAGAGATCATTTCCCCTGGATAAAATGGCTGCTTTGGAGGGTTCAGCTGCTTGCCTCCCCAAACCTTACTGTCCCAAGGCTCCACCCCCAAATCTCCAGGAATTTCCTAACCTGGAGCTGGCAGCCCTAAGGTGAATTGATCTGAAGAGGCCTGGACCCCTAAAATTCCCCTACACTTAAGACCAACAAAAATGTATTCTGGGTATAAGCTTTGTTGGTCTTAAAGGTGTCACCGGACTCAAATTTTGTTCTTCTTCACCATTAATAATTTTATCTATCCAATTTTATCAACAAAGATACTTTGGAGGACTTTATGTTCATATGAATGCACCTCTTTAAAAAAATCATATATTTATATGTTTATTTTACATTTTATATATGACATATTTGGTCATGCCAACTGTTCATTAAACAGGTTTGAAACTCAACTCTCATACGTGCACATATAGTTGAAAAAGATACAACATGGCTCCAATCCAGCTAAATTACTCACAGCTAGCAGTGCCTTCCAAAGAACGTTTCAATGAATTTCAAAGATCTTTAACTGTGCTTAGGATGGCATTTTAAATCCTACTGAAACCAATTCAACAAATAAGACAGGAATAACTTTTTCCATTTGTTCATGATGAGCTTTTTCTAGATTGGACACAACATAAACATTTTGCCAACACTTTCTACAGCAAGAAAACCAGAATAATATCATTTCAAAGCGAATATTCTGATTGGAGCTGATGTCCAATAAACAATATGCCCAAAAGAGATGCCAGTTATCAAGGACATTTTTCATTTCACTGTTATTTCCTCTAGCCTCTCAAAAATTGAATTTGATGGATTAGGTTAACCTTGAGTAGAACAATCTGAATTATTTTTCTCCAGTCCACAACTGAAGGACCATTGGAGATCAACTTCAGTAGCTCTTGACAATCTTTCTCCACCACACAATTTCTCACTGAATAATAATAATTATTAGATTTTTCACTGCACAATAATATTGTGTGTTTATTTAGGTAATTATGTAATCCAAACTATATACTGTATTACTCAATGAAAATAATTACTACACTAATAAATGGCTGCTCGAATGGACTCATTAAATAAAGCACAATAACACCAGAAGAGAAAATTAAAACAAAAGCTGTTTTGAGTACCTCTCATATGTTAAGAACATAAGAACATAAGAGAAGCCAATGTTGGATCAGGCCAGTGGCCCATCCAGTCCAACACTCTGTCACACAATGGCCAAAAACACCAGGTGCCCTCAGAAGGTCCAGCAGTGGGGCCAGGACACTAGAAGCCCTCCCACTGTTGCCCCCCCAGCACCAAGAATACAGAATGCTTACCCATTGCCACTGATCAAAGACCTCTTAAAAGAAGCCTCCAAAGGGAAATTTTTTTCTAAACTTGATCTCCATGATGTGTACTTCCGGGTGCACATCAAAGAGGGGGATGAATACAAAATGGCTTTCAATACCCCCCTGGGGCAATTCGAATATCTGGTTATGCCGTTTGGACTTCAAGGTGCTCCCGGTGTCTTTATGAACTTAATTAATGAGGTCCTAAATAAACATTTATTCAAAGGGGTCCGCTGAATGAGTGGAGGCCCCGACATCCAGCTCCTCTTCCTCTGATGAGGGAGCGTGAACCGCATTTTGAAGTGGACCAAATCCTTGACTCCAAACTTAAATGGGGTTGACTGTTTTATCTGATTCGATGGTGTGATTTTGGTCCTGAATATGATGAATGGGTTGATTCTATGCATGTAAATGCTCCTGCAAAGCTTCATGTCTTCCATAAATTGTATCCCTTAAATCTGGGAGGTTAGAGGGATTTTGGGGATGGCAGAATGTCAGCTAGGGCTGTCATTCCCGAGCGGGAGTTGGCACTTCTCACCCTCCTACGTCAGCCCCTCATGCCCCCACCTTTGGAATGTAGCTCAACTCTCACAGACACAGGCTTATCTGGCTATGCTTCTGTAACCTTGAGAATATTACTATTCACACAGTCTTTGCTGCTTCTTATTTGCAGGTGTTAACTGTACACTTTCCTTGTTCTTTTCCCGCTTGAAGCCTGGGAACAAACTGTCCAGCATATCTAGGCGCCTTTTTCTCTGTGTAGTGATTGGATGTTCAACTATGCATTACGCTGTTTGAATACACTATCTCTGAACCCCTTTTACCCCTTCCCAGTATTACTTACTCAAAGCATGTAGATGACTACTGCCAGATAAAGAATCTTCTAGTTAAGGACTTTGTTTGTAGTTTGAAATCATTTCGACTCTCACAATCACTTGCCCCAGACTGAGAGTTCCTATCTATACCTTGTGGCTAATAACCACTGATGGACCTCTGCTCCATATATTTATCTAATTCCCTCTTGAAGCCGTCCATGCTTGTGGCCGCCACCCCCTCCTGTGGCAGTGAATTCCACGTGCTAATCACTCTTTGGGCGAAGAAGTACTTCCTTTTATCTGTTCTAACCTGACTGCTCAGCAATTTCATGGAGCGCTCATGAGTTCTTTGTGAGAAAGGGAGAAAAGAACTTCTTTCTCTACCTGTTCTATCCCATGCATAATCTTATAAACCTCAATCATGTCACCCCTCAGCTGTCGTTTCTCCAAGCTAAAGAGCCCCAAGCACTTCAACCTTTCTTCATAGGGAAAGTGTTCCAACACTTTTATCATTTTAGTTGCCCTTTTCTGCACTTTTTCCAATACTATAATTTCTTTTTGAAGTGTGGCAACCAGAAATGTACACAGTACTCCAAATGAGGTCACACCATCGATTTATACAGGGGCATTATGATACTGGCTGATTTGTTTTTAATTCCCTTCCTAATAACCCCCAGCATAGTGTTGGCCTTTTTCATTGCAGTCACACACTGTCTCAACATTTTCACTGAGTTATCTACTATGACTCCAAGATCTCTCTCTTGGTCAGTCTCTGCCAGTTCGGACCCCATCAATGTGTATTTATAATTTGGATTTTAGGCTCCAATGTGCATCACTTTGCACTTGGCCGCATTGAACCCCATTTGCCACGTTGATGCCCACTCACTTATCCTCGACAGATCCCTTTGGAGTGCTATCTTACTTAGCTATGTTATCTCACTTAGGCTTGCCAGTCTCCAGGTGAAGCCTAGAGTTCTCTGAGAATTGATCTCTAAACTACATAGATTAGTTCCTCTGGAGCAAATGACATCTTGAGAGGGCAGACTGTATGCCATCACATCCCCGCTGAGCTTTTTCCCCATGCTCTACCCCTAAATCTCGGGGAATTTCCCAGCCCAGAGTTAGCAACTTTACATCTCATGAATCCTGTATTATTTGTCTGCACATTTTTCTATTACACATTCATCTATTCGTCTACCCATTTTTTTGTTTTGCTGTTCTCCCAGGTTCTCAGAGAAGCATACATGCTCTCTCTGCGACCATTTACAAGAACCTTGTGGGGTAGGATAAGCCATTTGTCTTTTGACACCCTGGAAGCAGTCACAGCATGGCCAATAAATAATCTAGATGTAGCATTTTTGTCTTATGACACATTGTGCCCTCAGTTAGCTCATGAGCTGCGGTTAGTGAACTGTTTTAATGCTAACTGGCTTTTCTCCAGAGGACCATTTTAAAAATGGAATGAATGGTGGGAGCCCTGAAAATTAGTACCAGCACATCAACATTTCAAAGTGGCTTGCAGACAGATCTCAAGGCCACTGACACTGCTCCCTTTCTCTCTCTCTCTCCACACACAAATACCTCTGTCAACTGACAAGTCAGAAGTCATATGGAACTGCATTCGGGACCAGATTTGTAAGGATGGTCAATTCCATTGGATCATCTAGGGTGCCAGAGGTGAAGGGGCATGAACACACATGAAGCGGCCTTATACTGAATCAGACCCTTGGTCCATTAAGTTCAGTATTGTCCACTCAGACCAGCAGCAGCTCTCTAGGGTCTCAGGCAGAGGTCTTTCATCTTAATGAATACCTGGGTCTTTTTTTAACTAGTGATGCTGGGGATTGAACCTGGGACCTTCTACATACAAAACAGAGGCTCTGCCACTGAGCCACTCCCCACATCACTCCCATCCAGTGACCCACGACACTTGGATCTGCCACTGCAAGTGGCAGTCCCAGGAGGTACCTTGTGGCTCTAGTAGGCAGCTAGTGGGGAGCCTGCTCCTTCCCTCCCATCCTTAGTTGCAAAGACAGGACGTGGGCCCAGCTCTCTTACTTCTTCCTTCACCACCTCTCCATCATCTTTCTCTTGGCACCTTGTTTCGCTGTGGCAGTGGGCAATGAATACAGCAAGCGCTGCCTCACTGTTGCTCATGGGATGAGGAGAATGGATGCCAGCACCTCTGCAACCCACTGTCATGGGAGGGGCTGCCATGCAGGGGAAGGAGGGGGAACACTGCCTTCCTGCATCCCCATGGTGGAGCACTGGGGCAAGAAAGATGGAGGGAAGTTTGAAAGGTAGGGTTATCCATTATGGGCAAGAAGTAGGGTTGCTGCATGTTTAAATGCCAGCTGGAGAAGGAAGAAAATATCATGGAGGTGATTAATCCCCCCTCTGTTGTTGCGCCACAGTAGTGGCATGCTCCCTTCATTGAAGGGAAGACAAATTGCCTTCCCTTCAATGTAGGGAGTGTGCTGCTGCTGCGGTGCAACTCCAGAGAAGGGGGATTTAACCTTTAAACCAGCAATTTGCCTTCCCTTCAATGATGGGAGTGTGCCACTGCCCTGGTGTGACTCCAGAGTGGGGGAATCCTTATACCCTATGAGGATGGTCCCCAAGGGTCTAATTGAGCCGAATAAATTCAGCAATACCAATCATTGCCCAAACCCCAATATCATACCGATACTGGGATTTAGGAATATCGGCAAATACCAATATTTTTTGGGTTCAGATTCCGAACCAAAAAATACCGATTTTCTGTGGTGTACACCCCTAATCAAAGCCAAGCATCAAACACATCAGAGTGTTCGGATACAAAGTCTATGCCTTCATTCCCAGTGAAAAATCCTCAAAGCTGGACAATAGAGTTACAGAAGGAATACTAGTGGGTTACAGTGATCGCTCTAAAGGGTACAGAATTCTATTTCCAAAGACAGATAAGGTTGCAATAAGTGGTACAGTATACTTTGATGAGACCCCAGGACTAAATCTGATGCAACCTGCCGATGTTAAAGAAACTCATTAACGAATGAACAAGAGATAGCAAGACCAAATAAAGCAGAGGTGGAATTCAGCGCAAACTTGTCAGGGGCCCGTGCATCTAGTATTTGCTCTGCTGTTCTACCAAACCCACGTTGGAACCGAAATTCCCCTCTACATTGCATGCCACTTTCCCTTTCTTTGATCATCAGATTTTATGGTGGCCTCCATGCTGCATGCCTGTTTCACTTCCTTTGATCTCTGTTTTTATTGGTACAGTCTGCATAGATTTATGGTCATTTTATGGCCATTCAGGGATGACTTTGCAGTCAGTACAGCATTGGCCCGGGGTATTTGAATGTGGTTTTGAGCTGCATCTTTTTCTGTTCCAGTGTGGGTTTGGTAAAACAATGGGGTGAACGTTAGATGTAGGGCTGCCATGTCAGCCCGGGGGGCGGGGGATCCCCCGCTATAGGGGTTCCCAATCTGCCAGCCAGCATTCGGCCGTCGGGGGGAACCCTGCCCCAGAAGTCGTCCGGTGAGGACGACTTCCCCCGTGTAATGACATCATCAGGAGGTGATGTCATCACGTTGGGGGTGTTGCCAGGGCAACGCCCCCAACATGATGACGTCACCTCCGGGTGACATCATTACATCGCCATGGCATACGTGCAAAGACCGCGCACCAGAAGAGCTCCCGGGGGGAGAACAACTCCCCCCTGTCGGTAAGTCGCCGGCACTTGGCAGCCCTAGTTAGATGCAAAATGGGCCAGGGGTTCAAGAGAAACTGGGACCAAGCAAAGTTACAAACCTCAGACACTCAACCTGAGCAACTAAACGCATATCACCCCACAGACTATCCTATATAGCCAAAGCTGAGAAAAATACCTGAGCCCTTGTCTTGGGAAGATATCTCCAAGTTGCCTGAAAGTGAAGCCAGAAAATGGAGAGAGGCAACAGCAGAAGAGATACAAATCATTTCACAAGGATAAGACTTGCACACTCACCAAATTTCCACTTGGGCACAAAACTGCTAAAGCTCTCATGAATATTTACAAACCTATAGCTGTATGTACACTAAAAGAAATTTGTAACAGTCTCAAAATATGTACTAATACAAAAATACAATACAAAAATATTTAATACAAAGAATATAGTGCTTATTAAAGGTCCGTGTCATACAATGAAGTGTCCGGGTTTCATTTTCGTTTCTATGAATCTTCTTCAGGTTGGGACCATCAAATTCTGTACCACCAAAATAGGAAAGTTCTCTAATTCAGGCTACTCTGACAATGACAGTCATTTCCAAAGAAATGTCAACATTTTCAAAGCGCTCTACACAGAGCTACACGTCATGGAAAAGCTTATTTTGCTGCTGTCACAAAAACCATTGCCTGGAGACCACCACTGGACCCTTCTAGCAAAATTGAACATGGTGAAATAGTACTCATGCTGTTGAGAAGGGGGGGGGGGGGGTGGAGAAGCGACAGCCTGCCAGGAGTCTGATTACTGTAAACGTTGCTGAAGGAGTAGTTTGGTCCCCTTGTACCCTAGGGGGAGCCGTGGCTCATTCACTAGTGTTTAAGGTTCATTGAATGTTTTTCTCTTGCATTCAACCCACCTCTCGTTCTTTCTCTCTCTGCTGTGTAGTAGTATGTGTTAGTGCTGTGTTCTGAAGGCCTCTCCATTACATTAATGGCCTGAAGTCAGTTATTGTTTGCTTCAAAATCCTGTTGCAGTAAATTCTTTGAAAAGCAAACTCCAAGGTGTGGATTGGATTATTTCCAGAACTCTGCCAACATTCTTCAGGCGAACTGATCTCTGTCACTTGGAGATCAGTTGTAATAGCAGGAGACCTTCAGCCACCACCTGGAGGCTGGCGACCCTAGCAGGGAGGCTGTTGCTGTGAAGGAGTCTCAGAAAATTCCTCTCATAAACTCAAGATTTTACTCTTCACAAGCTGCTAGCTGAAGGGTGCGAGGAGCTTACCTTAAGCAAGAGCCAAAGGAAAGAGAGAGACCAGTTATATGAAAAATGAGAGCTTTTCCCTTGTCTGTGTGTCTTTGTGACAAAATTACTTCCTGAGAGAATGAAGCAGAACAGCGTTTTCAGTGTGATTTTTACCTTTCTTACCCTTTCTTCTAAAAAAAGGTTTGTGTTTTCCAGACTGACCTTCAGGGGCATGGTGGCTCAGAGGTTAAGAAGCTGAGCTGCAGACTGGAAGGTCGGTAGCTCAGCAGTTCGAGACCCAAGTGCCACGTGACAGAGTGAGCTCCCGTCTCTGGCCCCAGCTCCTGCCAACCTAGCAGTTCAAAAGTGAGAAATTGCAAGTAGATAAATAGGTCCCACTTTGGAGGGATGGTAACAGCGCCTCGTGTGCCTTGGTGTTTAGTCATGCCAGCCACATGACCATGGAAAAAGTCTTCAGACAGTGCTGGCTCTTTGGATTGGAAATGGAGATGAGCACTGCCCCCTAGAATCGGATTCAACTGTCTTTTGAGTAAGGGAAACCTTTACCTTTAACTGAATTTCAAAGGGCTATCAAGAAGAGTGCTAAGTCAAAGGCCGCGGTCACATGGGTCTTTAAATCTGGGAGCCCTCCTGGATTTAAAGAAACTGGGTTTTTTATTTCGGGTTGGGATGATTATGTATCCCAACCCGGTGGCAGTGGCAGTGACAGCTGGGGGAGGCAAGGCATGGGCATGCGGGTGGTCCTCGCATGGCTGCCTCCCCCAAATGCAGCCAGCCAGAAGCTCCCCCCTCCCCCGCTGCAAACAGGCTCTCGCACTTACCTGCTGGCTGGCTGGCTGGCTCGCCCACGGTTGCGAACCCTGCCAGCTGCCGGAAGTTGAGAGAAGCATGCGGGGGGAGGTTGCCAGGTGATGGCGGCCAGCAGGGCTCGGGGCCAGGAGCACAGCGTGGGCAAGCTAGCCAGCAGGTAAGAGCCTTTCTGTGCGGGGGGGGGGGAGCTTCTGGCTGGGTTTCCCCCCTTTCTTTGTACTTGGGCACTTGAGTGCCCAAGCGCCCAAGTGCAAAAGAAAAAAAAAACAAAAAACCTCGGGAGGGATGATCAGACAGCCCTCTCTCACAATCATTGCAAGAGAGGGCAGTCCAGATCGGCCCAATCACGGGTTCAAAGCGTGACTCCTAGGAAAATAGTTGATTTTCCCGGGGTCGGGAAAAGCGCTATGAACCTACGCTGGAACCCATTTCGGTGCGAGAGTAGCCGTGGCCGGTCTGATCGGCCCCTTTAAATGCGGGAGGAAACAGCAGTTCCTCCTGCTTTAAAGGGCCATGTGACCGTGGCCAAAATGTAATTTGCCTTAGCGTATCACAACAGCCATACCCTTCAGGAAAACAACCCCCCCCCCCAACACCAACAAGTGAGTAGTCCTAATTCATTTCCCACATGATTACACACTTTTCAATCCGCAGACAAATTAAATAAGCATACTGTAACTGTTTACCTAAAAATGAAAAGAATAAACCAGACCAAAATTGACAAAACTCCTTCCTTCCTTGTCTCCCCCACCCCTCCCAGCTCCAAGTGCTGATATCTTGAAGATTTATGAAAAAGTGGCTTGGATTCTGACACAGCAGTCCTTAGACACATATATAAGTATACTTATTTCATTTCTTCCACGTGCAGGTCGAACCTGTGATTCTTCTTGTGTCATTCTCTACTTTGTCACACCAATTTCCCCCCTTATAAACTATGCAGATTTTTGCAATGCAATTTGTGCATCACTAAATCCTGCATCAAACTCCGGAACACGACAGAAGACCCTGGTGTGATATGGTCCATGGGGTCGCGAAGAGTTGGACTCGACTGTGTGACTGAACAACAAACCCTGCATTCCACACAAGACATTCATTATGCATATAAATGATGTACATTGTATGTGTCAATGCCATATGAATTCTGTATGAAACCCATATACTCACAAACATGTACAGATGAAGCTGCATTGTACAGAATCAGACCTCCGGTCCATCGAGATCAATATTGTCTGCTCAGACTGGCAGCAGCTCTCCAGGGTCTCAGGTAGAGGTCCTTCACATCACCTACTACCTGGTCTTTTTAAATGAAGATGCCAAGGGTTGAACCTGGGACCTGCTGCATGCAAAACAGAAGCTCTACCACTGAGCCACAGCCCCTCCCCTGACAGTTTTGTCTACTCAGACCGGCAGCAGCTCTCCAGGATCTCATGCTGAGGTCTTTCACATCATCTACTACCTGATCCTTTCAGCTGGGGATGCTGGGGATTGAACCTGGGATCTTCTGCATGCCAAGCAGATGCTCTACCCCTGAGCCACGGCCCATCCCTCAAGCATGCATATGTAATACAAGTGAATGTACAACAGTGAAAATCTCAACAAGGCTATCAACAAATACAGAAGAAACAAGATGGTAAATATGCCTCAGTCCTATTGAGGACCATGTAATAATAACAGGAATAACACTATTCTTTTGATCAAGTATGGTCCATCTCTACTCCCTTTAGCCCCACTGTGAGCAATCCTAAACATGTCTACTCAGTGATAAGTCTCATTTTATTCAGTGGGGCTTACTCCTAGGGAAATGTTTTCAGGATTACCCCACAGTTCTCCAGACACTAATCTGACCTCTTTACCCTCAAGGAGTAAGGGAATAGCAGAGGTGTGCAGCACATCTGGGTGAATAGCGTGAGGCCATAACTGGTGAAGAATCTGGGACATGAATGTTCTTCCTGAAAAATTATCTCTAGAAGAAGACTGGGAGTAGTGCTTTGCCTCTCCAGAAGGTGAATAAAACAGCAATACAATAAAATGTATATTGGAAAAAATGAAATCTCATTGGCTTTGTTCCTGGGAAATAAAAGTATGAGTGGGTTTTTTTTAAAGCCATACTTTGATTAAAATTTGGCAGGGCCATTGCGAGCCAAATAAAGTTCTATTGTAGGCCTGTTCCAGCCCCGTCAGCTATCCATGTCCTAGATAAATGTAAAAGCATTAAATCTTCCCTGAAACTCGATTTTCAAAGGAGGAGTTCCTTGATATCCCACCTGAATGTCTTTTTTTACAACTTGAACCTTGAGCTGTCCTTTGCAGCAGTGTTTTAGATATTAGAAAAAGTACTAGGGTCTCCATCCCCCACCCATCGGTGTTCTAAGTTTAAATCTGATGAATGCCTTCAGCTTTCTCTCACAGGTACTTATATTCAAAATTACTTCCTTTGTTGTTTCTTGGATTCCAACTAATCGCATCCTTCAGAAAACAAACCCAAAACCGTGCAGGACATTACACTCCAACCTGAATCCGAAGCTATGCCATGTGAAATGGTATTAATTCCTAGAGCTATCACTTGAATCTCCTTTGCAGCAAAATATTTGAAGAGTTTGCACTCAAGGCAAAACCTCAAAGGAACTTTGAAGGAAGCAAAGAGACCCAGAAAGACTGACAGAAGATTTCTGGCTGTACATCCTTTCTTCCTGTCGGCACCATGAGCATGATATTCTTATTACTGTGACCCAAAGTACGATTACCTTTATAACTAGGGCTGCATGAACATTTTCAGATATCTGGAGGTTCTTTAGTGTTCAAGGAGCCCCGCTACATCCTTCCCTGAGTTCTTTTTTGCAAAAATCTAAATTCAGATGATTTTATGCTACTTTGACCCTTGTTTTTATTATGTATTTTTAGCTACCTGAAACATGGGGACTCAGCTGCTGCTTCTGATTCATATAAAAAAACTAACTGTGGCGCAATAGAGAAGGAGCCACAAACAGCATGGAATTGCCCTCTGAAACCTTGTTCAGAAACAGTGACCATCCTGTTAAGTACAGAAGCATTAAGGAAACCACAGGAATTCCACCAGCACAACCACTTCTTCTAAAATGCTCCATGGACATTAAAACTACAAAAGTCAGCAGGAGGGGGAACTGAAGGAAGATGACTGCCAGCGTGAGACATCTATGTATTTAAAGTATCTAAGTAGTTAAAACCTGGGTGTGGATGAGGATGCAAGCCGAAGGGCAAGAGCCGAAGGGCAAGAGCCGAAGGCCCCTGTGGCCTTTCCTTGGTGAACCTGATGGGCACCAACCCAAAAGATCTTGTGAATTTTTTTTTTTTTTTTATATGGAGTTATGTAGAATTGTTTAAAAGTCTAATTTTCGTAAGCCAGTTTAGAACCCCACTGAGGAGAAAAGTGAGATTAAAATATACAAAATTAACAGTTATTAAACAAGTTATTAAACAAGTTATTAAACCAGTGGCACCTTTAAGACCAACGATCTATTTGACAAAGTGTGTGGGCACACACAAGTTCATACCTTGAATAAACCTTTGTTGGTCTTAAACGTGCCCCTGGACTCTATATTTGGTCTACCGCTTCAGACCAACACAGTTGACTGATGGGTTATCAAACACTAAACTATGTAAGAGGGTCACCCCTTGGCTAGTTTGCTACCAAGCTCGTCATTATTGTTGGTTTGGGGCTGTTTGCCAACTTGGTTTTCTGATTTGTCATGGAAAGGTCCTTTGCCCCCGTCCTCATTTCTATTGCTTGGTTTGGGCCTTTATCCTGCGTCATCAGTTTCCCAAGCCATCTGCTGCATCAGCAGAACAGTGGAGAGAGAAGCATGGCTTCAGTCTGAACTGCTGATGTGGCTGCTGCTGGTGGAGTGGCAGGTGCATTACGCTTGGGTCAGATGGATCACCTACCTGGTGCAGCAGAATCTGATGCTCTACAGAAGCAGCAGCACCAGCATGGCTTCAGTGCTCAGATCACTAGTGCATTGCAGCTCCTGGTTGATTAGTCACTTCCTTCCCATCTCAGTTCACTGTGAACAATCACACCAGTGAGAGTGGAGCATGGTGGTGTCTCATTTCTTGCTTGCCAGCAACAGATGAAAAGAGGACAGCAGAAGGGGTGGCCCGGTGCCTCCTGCTATTATTCACCAGCAATAAGTTGGGTTGGCCATGAGGCCATGGAGTAAGGAGAAGCCTTACAAAACTGGCTGTGCTCCTTCAAGCCACCTCCAGCTTTCCTTCAGACATGTGGTAAAATCATTTTAACCTAAGAGAGAAACTAGGTTTGGATTCTGGGTTCAGATCCTGGTTTGACACACCATAATTAGTGGGGTGGCTTGCATTCATTCTCACTATCTGTAGTTGGTTGACTTAAGCCATGGTTCTGCATGATGTCTGAACTGAGCTTAGGTATTACAGAAATGCCTCTGCTTTTCATTTTTTTAAAAGTTGGACAGCACAGCCCTTTTCTAGGATTGCTTGGAAGCCCCCGCAACCAGTGGGAGTGGGTGGTTGGGAAGGAACTTCCTGGCAGCAAACTGAGCCCTAGGTCTCTGTTGCCAACGATGTGATGATGTCACTTCCAGTGATGTGACGTGGGGACAGTCTCGTATTAGGGCAAAAACTCTATGGTAGAATCTGGCTTTACCATAGAGTTTTTGCTCAAGTACCAGACCACTCATGCATCACTGGCAATGTGATGACATACCAGAAGTGACACTGATGCATCACAGGTGATGGAGGTCTAGGCCTCAGTTTGCTGCTGTAAGTCCCCCCCCCACCAGCTGGCTGAATGGCACTGGGAGAGGGCCCCCAGAACAGGGGATACCCTGCCCCCAGTGGGGGTCTGGGACCCATACCCTTTTCAGATATTACAATTGCATGTATTGGAAGCCTATCAACTGTGCAGAGATCCTCCTGCTTTGTGCAGTTGCCATTTTATTTACATGGGGTAACATACCATGCATGTATAGCTGCTTCTAATTCTTCTTCTGCTTCATTGACTATGCTAAAGACTTTGACTGTGTGGACCACAACAAACTATGGGAAGTCCTTAAAGAGATGGGGGTACCAGACCACCTCACATGTCTCTTGAGGAACCTGTATAAGGGTCAAGAAGCGACCATTAGAACCGGATATGGAACGACTGATTGGTTTAGCATAGGAAAAGGAGTACGACAAGGATGTATATTGTCACCCTGCTTATTTAATTTATATGCAGAGTATATCACGCAAAATGCCGGCCTGGATGAATCACAAGCTGGAATTAAGATTGATGGGGAAAACATCAATAACCTCAGATATGCAGACGATACCACTCTAATGGCAGAAAGTGAAGAGGACCTAAAGAGACTCTTGCTGAGAGTAAAAGAGGAGAGCGCAAAAGTTGGCTTGAAACTCAACATCAAAAAAAAAACTAAGATCAAGGCATCCGGCCCCATCACTTCTTGGCAAATAGAAGGAGAAGTCGTGGAAGCAAGTGTAAGCCAGGATGATGCTTTCTGAACTTTTATAGGGATCTATAAGAGTAAATGAGTGAACTATTTTGCTGACTGTGTGGGATGGACTCTTGGATGGGGTAACCAGAGGGAAGATGACTCTAAACGCTTCCAGCAGAGGTTTAAAGCACCATTTTCTGAGGTTGCCACCTCCAGGCCAGGAGGTTTCTCCCAACACAAAGAGACTTACACAGGAAATAGCGATCTTGGCATTTTAACCAGAGACTTGTCTTCACAAGACACCATCACAGTATGCGCTCTCTACACGCAGCACGCCAAAACCCCTCCCCTCCTACAACATCCTCCCATTTGGTACAACAAAGGATTTTCTCACAGAGATGCGAACACAGCAGGACATTTCCTGGAAGAACCGGTTTTGGCCGCCAAAGGTCCTCCCTTCATCTAAAAGACAATGCTCCTAGCCGATGATGTCAGCTTCCAGCCCTGGGTATCTTTCTGACCATCAGGTAGAATCAAATGCTGACCACTCTTCCTAGCCTCTCTTCCACTGGACAAGAGCTAGTGGGTGGAGTCTCTAAGGGGTGGTCTCAAGACAGGCATCTGGCTAAGCCTGCCCCCAGAAACCTCTCCCACCCCCCAAATAAAAGAAAGTTCCCAGCACCATATCTTTCTCTTACATCGCCTGCTCTTTCTTTACATCGCCTGCTCTTTCTTTGCATCTCTCTCTCTCTCTCTCTCTCTCTCCATGCTCTGACATGGCTCCTAATTCACAACCCCCCCCCCCCAATTCCCTATCAACTTCTCTTGTTTCTCCAGCAGGAACACACCAACTCTCTCTGCATAGGCAAATATAAAATGCCAATGATTTCCTAATAATGCAACCATCCCTTTAATTCTATCTGACTTCCTAGAACTGTATGAATGTGTGAACATTTCTGTAACACTTGAATAAGCTACCTTTTATTCTTTAAGTAAAGAAAACCTTTTTATACAGATAACAGTCTCCTTGTCAATTCCTTGGTTTGTCTGGAGGAGGAAGCAATCTCTGTATAAAAAGGTGCAGATCCTTAACACCTACTGCTGATTATTAAGAGCTAATATTTCCCCAATACTGATAACATTATAGAGCAGTCAGGCTAACACAGTGACAGACTTCACCTTCCTGGGATCCAAGATCACTGCAGACGGTGACTGCAGCCATAAAATTAAAAGACGCCTGCTCCTTGGGAGGAAAACAATGGCAAACATAGACAGCAAAATCAAAAGCAGAGTCATCACCCTGCCAACAAAAGTCTGTATGGTCAAAGCAATGGTATTCCCAGTAGTAATGTAAGGCTGCGAGAGTTGGACTATAGGGAAGGCTGAGCACTGAAGAATAGATGCTTTTGAATTATGGTGCTGGAGGAGGCTTGAAAGTCCCTTGGACTGCAAGGAGATCAAGTCAGTCAATCCTAAAAGAAATCAACCCTGACTGTTCCCTGGAAGGCCAAATCCTGAAGCTGAAGCTCAAATACTTTGGCCACCAGATGAGAAGGGAGCACTCCCTGGAGAAGATCCTGATGCTGGGAAAGATTAAAGGTAAAAGAAGAAGGGGACAGCAAAGGATGAGATGGTTAGACAGCGTTATCGAAGCAACAGACATGAAGTTAAGCAAACTCCGGAGCACAACGGAAGACAGGAGGGCCTGGCGTGATGTGGTCCATGGGGTCGCAAAGAGTCAGACTCGACTGGGCGACTGAACAACAACAACAAATCGCTGCAGGACATCCAAACTGACCACTGGATTTTTCAGGATTCACATTCAAATAAACCCTTGACTTTCCAACAAAAACCCTTCCTGGACTTAGGGAAAAAAAACTATAATTTGGATTTTCCCCAAAATTAATAAATAAATTAGGGTCTCAATAGGCCACAGAAGCAGACAATAAGCTCTTGAGGCCTAGTTGTATTGAGGAAAATACCACAGCATCACTGGCATAAAGGAGTAGTGAGATATGATAAAGACCAAATTTTGGAAAGTGGCCATCAACCAGCTTAAAAAGGATGCCAGAATGTTCATAAATAAATTTGAAAGATAAGGACCCAGAATACACCCCTGTTTAATCGCCCGATTTGTGGAGATCTCACCGGTTAATACACCCCGCAAACCATAATGTACTGGACAGCTAGTTGAAGAGTCTAATTTACATATAAGAAAAGATAATCTCTTATCCATCAAGATCTTATTCGATTTATCCCACAGTTGGTTCCTTCAGGTCCAAAAAAGCTGACCAAATATACCAAGACTGTACACATATGGTAAAAAAAGGCACATTGTCCCTGTTGACACAACATGGAGGATCACAGGTAGTGCAGTTGGTAGGCTCACAGTATGCCTGATTGATAGAACGGCTTCTGTCAAAATCTGTCGTGCCAGTTTCCTTGGAGATGCTCCAGGGCCCCTCCCCGCCACATCAATTCTAGCCTGTTTTCAGTTTTGTGAAGTTCTTCCAGGGCTCATTTCCTGACATGGAACTGCGGCCCATTCGGTGGCCCACTGGAAATCTCTTCTGTGTCACCAGCTTTGATAGGCGGGACAGCGAAAGTTTATGTCAGCCCTGGCTCTCTCAAGTGTTTAGAGGTTGGCTTTACTGCCGTGTTGATGGTCTGTTGGGCTTTAAAGCTTCATGCCTTCTCACCTCCACACAGAAATAATCTTTGATACAGCACTGAAGCAGAAGTGTGTATGCTGGGAGACTGCTGACCAGTTGCAGTAAACCATTTTTTTCCCTTAAGCATATTTGCCTGATATAATATGCACTCTTGAGAATGTCAGCAGGTCCCTTTTTGTTAAGATTTTTTTTTAAAAAAATGATATTATATCAATTATTCTTTAATAAGGAATCCTGACACTACAACTGCAGCAAATCACAGTAACTAGAGATGCCAGCCTTCAGGTGGGGCCTGGAGATCTCCTGCTATTACAATTGATTTCCATCCAATAGAGATTAGATCCCCTGGATAAAATGGCAACTTTGGAGTGTAGATTCTATGGCATTATACCCCACTGAGGTCCCTTCCCTCTTCAAACCCCACCCTCCACAGGCCCCATTCCCCAAATCTTCAGGTATTTCCCAACCTAGAGTAGAGAAGAAGAAGAGATGAGATTGGCTTTATACTCCACCCTTCACTCTGAGTCTCAGAGCCGTTTACAAACTCCTTTTCCTTTCCCTCCCCACAACAGACACCCTGTGAAGTAGGTGGGGCTGAAAGAGCCCTTTTGAGAGCTGTCCTTGAGAGAACAGCTTTGAGAGAACTATGGCTTGCCCAACGTCAGCCAGCAGCTGCAAGTGGAGGAGTGGGGAGTCAAACCCGATTTGAGTCTGCGCACTTAACCACTACACCAAACTAGAGCTGACAACCCTGTCACCCAAATTTAGACACTAGTTCTTCCTTCTCCTTGCCTCATTTTATTGACTTTGCTCTGGTTATTCAGATGATCACTAGCCAAATACAAGCCAACCAGAGGCTCTAGGGTTGTCAGCCTCCAGGAGGGGCCTGGTGACCTCACAGAATTAAAGTTCCTCTCCAGGCTACTGAGATCAGTTCCCCTGGAGAAAATGGCAGCTTTGGAGAGTGGACTCTATGGCATTATACCCTGCTGAGGTCTCTCCCCAACTATCACCTTCCCCAGGCTCCACCCCCAAATCTCTGGGGATTTTGCAACCCAGAGCTGGCAGCCCTGATTACTGTATGACTTTGGTAACTAATCCAGACAAAACATCTTCTGACTTCCAGATCCAAACTAATTAGGCCAGATCTGGCAGTGCCTTCATGTCCACGGCTACCCTCTACTATTTGCTTCTATTTCCCTGCACCATCATTAAGATACCATTTCCCAGGAGTAGCAAGGGATGGGAGAGAATGAGAAAGCGGCTCAGGAGGAGACACACATTTCCTAGGAACACCATCCAACCAGAACACTTGGCCCATGTTTATGGCCCACAGCAGCATGCTTTGCTGGTCTTTTGGGCTCAGTGTAACCTTCACTCACACTTCTTGGGGAGATCTCTGTTTGTAGAATGCCACTAATGGGGTCGAAGCAGCAGGCTGATGCTTTTTCTTGCACGTTCTTGAAGAAGGTGGGAACTAAAATAAGGGAACTAAAATAAGGGATGGGATGTGTCATTGCACATTGCAGTATCTCTTCTGGTTGCATGTGGAAGTAATGTCATGATGCTCTAGGAATTCCCCAGATCTCTATAGTTTGTACCATAGAGATCAGGGAATTTCTTGGCTGTTAAGATGTCATTTCTAGGAACAACTGGAAGTGATGCTGTGCAACTTTGCTCCATTCCCCATTTTTACTCTTACGGAAGAAGTTACGTGGCAACCCGAGTTTAAATCCCTAGAATTCCCCCAAAGCTTGTTAGGTAATCTTCCCGAATGACCCCATCTCTCTTCCCAAATGACCCTGGTCTTAGAGATCAGGGCGGCTCTGGAGCAGTCCCGTGCACAGTTGGGGGGGAACTGCAGTACTCCCCCTCCCCTTCACCCCTCTAGTCGTCTCCTTTGCCTTGCCCACAGGGCCCCTCTGTGTTCCCTTCCTGGCACTCATCATGTTACCCTGGGCCCAATTCTGTCTAATCTGTGGGAAGGGTGTTTAGTCACCTTACCTGCACTACAACATGAACCTAACAGAGCCTGACTCCTTTTTAAGAACCCTTACACCCAAAATCTATTTAGCTTTTCAGAGGACTCTAAGCTAGGGTTGCCAAGTACCGGCGACTTACCGGCGGGGGGGAGTTGTTCTTACCCCGGGAGCTCTCCTGGCACGGGGGCTTTGCGGGCGCGCCAGGGCAACGTAATGACATCACCCGGAGGTGACGTCATCACGTTGGGGGCATTGCCAGGGCAACGCTCTGGCAACGCCCCCAACGTGATGATGTCACCTCCGGGTGATGTCATTACACGGGGGAAGTCGCCTCACTGGACGACTTCTGGGGCGGGGTTCCCCCCGCCGGCCGAATGCCGGCCGGCAGGTCAGGAACCCCTATAGCGGGGGATCCCCCACCCCCCGGGCTGACTTGGCAGCCCTACTCTAAGCTATCCTTGCTTCAGTTTTTTTCTCTTTTTTTTCTTTTTGGTACTGGTTTTGTTTAAAACTTGGGAATCCTACCCTACCTCTCCCTGGCTAAGGTTTTAAGAAGCTATCCTTGAAATAGAAAGCACGCCTTTTTAGAAGTCCTGGGGTCTTTATTAAACCTCTCCTGACTAGAATCTACTGGGATAAACCTGATTTCCTGTTTTCAACTAGAAATGCAGATGTCCCACATTGAGAACTGAAAAGCTAGGGTTCAACCCATAAAATGTATTTCTGTAAAAGCACCAGCCTTCTGTGAAGGTCAGGTGCACAGGACACTGCTTTGTTTCACTCTAGGCTACTTATTCTGCTGCTTTTAAGAGAATCCTCACAGAATCCTACCTCCAGCCTACTTAGGTATATGAACTACAGCCCTATACTCAATTACTTAAAAGTGTTGAAAAGTGAAAGAATTCCTGAGCAGTCCCTTATGACTAGAGCAGCCTGTTTAATGGCCCTAACTTGACAAACCAAAAACACCCACCAAGCCCAGTAAAACCTTTTCAAAAACCCCAGTGACACAACTACTGAATTAACACAGACCACTAAAGAAACCTTAGTTGATCCAATCCAAAACAACAACAACCCACACCCCACCAGTCCATCCCACCCCCCAGCAACCAGAGGGAACAATCAACTATTAAACAGGACATTTTTCCAAAAATCTAACCTTCACATCAACAGTGCAACAGCTAACACAAACCAGAACTTGTGAACAACAAGGCACATTATTGAACAACAACCCACACCCCACCAGCTCCCCCCAAACAACCAAAAGGAATCTACTATTAAAGAGGAAAACTTTACTAAACCCAGCTTTCACAACACTGCAACAACTAACACAAACCACAAGAGAAGTTGAACTAGTGAACAAAAATGCACACTAGTGAAGAATAAAGTGAAGAATAATCAGTCCCCCCCCCCACAGCAACCAGAAGGAACAATCTATCTACTCTCAAGCAGGAAAACTTCATTAAACCCAACCTTCACAACAACAGTGCAACAACTTGCACAACAACAACCTGAACCCCACTACCCCCCCCCCAAACCAGGGCCAGCCCCAGGGTTTTTTGTGCACTAGGCGAGGTTACCTTGTGGCACCCCCCAGGCAAGGCTGCCTTCTAGCACCCCCCACACCGCAGAGCTACCCTCTCCACCACCAGAGACCCACCCACAAGGGACCCCTCCTGCCCCAGTGCCCGCCTGCCTGCCCGGGCTCACGAGCTCTCCAGTCCAGCTGGCAGCCACCTGCACCGGCTGGCCGCAGCACCTACAAGTCTATCTGCATTGGCCCAAGGCTAAGTTTGGTTTTTAGCCTGAATGGAAAGCGGCATTCAGACATAATGGTATATCACGGTTTGCTTAAAGCACAGTACCTCCTGGTTTGAGTCTCTCTCAGTCTCTCCGCCACCCCATTTGCCAGCTGCGCCCCTAGGCGGCCACCTAGTTGGCCTAGTGATAGAGCCGGCCCTGCCCTGAACCCAAAAGGAATAAAATAATCAACAATAAAACTTTTACAGACAGGAAAATAAATTTTTAAAACCCTTTCAAGTTGTAACTTTAAGTAAAGTAAAACTGAGCAAAGCCAATCCTCCCACAACACCCACCCAACAGAACCCACCCACCCAGGCCAAGCAGTCCACCCGCCCAACACAGGATACATTAAAGATGATATTAAAAAACCTTTTAAATTTTCTTTTTTTAAAATCACTCTATCTCAGATTCCTGAATGCTAGGAGGAGGAGGAGGAGGAGGAGGAAGAAGAGGAAGAAGAAGAAGAAGAAGAAGAAGAGATTGAATTTATACCCCACCCTTCACTTGGAGTCTCAGAGCGGCTTACAAACTCCTTTCCCTTCCCCTCCCCACAACAGACACCCTGTGAGGTAGGTGGGGTGAGAGAGCCGTTTCCCAAGCTGTCCTTGAGAGAACAGCTGGTACAGAGCTATGGCTTGCCCAAGGTCATCCAGCCAGGTGCAAGTGGAGGAGTGGGGAATCAAGCCCAGTTCTCCCAGATTAGAGTCCGTGCACATAACCACTACCCCAAACTGGCTCTCTTTACCCCTGAATACCCCTGCACCCATGGGCGTCAACTACAGGGGGGCTCAAGGGCTTGAGCCTCCCTCAAAATTTCCCGGGGGGGCTCAGCCTCCCTGCCAAAATGCAGCGCCTGCGGGAGCGCCCGCCGGTGGCCAGTCGGCCCTCGCCGCCTCTCCTTCCCCCCCACCCCCGGCCTGCCCTCCTACCTCCCTGGGGCGGGGGGGGGAGAGAGGAGGCGGGGACATGGTCCCGCTTGCATGGGGGGCAGTCAGCCGGCCAGCTGGCTGCTGCCACCGAGACTGCGCCCCGAGGAGACTGTGCCCCACGAGTCTGCCTCCCTGGGGCAGGGGGGGGAGCGACGGGGACATGGTCCCGCTCGCGCGGCAGTGAGCCGGCCAGCTGGCTGCCCTCGAGACTGCGCCCCTTGAGTCTGCCTCCCTGGGGGGGGAGCGGCGGGGACATGGTCCCGTGCGTGCGCGCACACTTTGCACGCGCGCACAAGAGAGCCCCCGCCCCCCCCGGGGATTTAAAAAGTCTACGCCCCTGCCTGCACCGATTTAAGTGTTGCAAGGGTTGGACATCGGGCATACGCCAGTTTTGTGGTGGAAAGAGATGCCAAGCTGCAGCTGACTCACGGTGATCCCATAGGGTTTTCAAGACAACAGACATTCAGAGGTACTTTACAATTGCCTGCCTCTGCCTAGCAACTCTGGTCTTCTTTGATGGCTTCCCACCCAAGCACTAACTAAGGCTGACCCTCCTTAGCTTCTGAGATCTGATGAGATTAGGCTAGCCTACTGATCCGAATTCCTCTCTTCCCTTGTGAAACCTCCCTCCGTGGATCTCTGCTTGTAATTACTAATTATTACCAGTCCTTTGAGATGTTCTTTTATGAAGCAGTTGAGTCATAAGTCATTAGCAGGCCGCCCCTGGAGAAGGTGGCGACAGGAAATTGCATTGTAATCAGTATCTTCCCTTTATTATTTTGCCGCCCTTTTCCCTTTAGTTTCGATATTCATTGTGCGTGGGACACCCCCCTCTCCTCTGTCACTGACTGAAAGGCTGTCAGCACAAAGCTAAGGGATGGGAAAATAACCTGGGGTATGGTTTTCTGGCAATCTAATGTGTTCTTCACAGGGGTCATTTTGTAGAAAAAGAGGTGCAGGAGCTCATTAGCATAACTCATTTGCATATGCCACACCCCCTAACATACCAGAAGGGTGTCAAAAGGCAACACCCACCCCTCAGGCTCCACTCCACAGGTGAGTGAAACTGACCTGAGCTTCCTCCATTCCCTTCCCCATCCAATACTTTGTGCAATAAAAATAAGCGTAAAGAACACACCCTCATTCTCTTCCTGCTCCCTTGAAACCACCAGGTTTCAAGTAGACTTGAGATACCCAGGACATGTGCACCACCCATCCCTTTCCCTTCCCCTCCCCACAACAAGACACCCTGTGAGGTAGGTGGGGCTGAGAGAGGTCTTTTGAGAACCGCTCCTGAGAGAACAGCTCTGAGAGAACTTGTGACTGGCCCAAGATCACACCTGCAGCTGCATGTGGAGGACTGGGGAATCAAACCCGGTTCTCCCAGATTAGAGTCCAACTCCTGACCACTACACCGAACTGATGGGGTGGAAGCTGCTGAAGGGTTGGTGAAATTTCTCCAGTACTTATGTGCCATGTGCCCAGATAAAAAATGGTATACTCAGAAAATTTATATGCCACCTTGAGCAAGTCTCTGGAAAAGCAGCACACAGTCATAAAAGGAACAATGATAAAATTATCAATATTAAAACAAAACATTAAAAACAATAAAGACCCTAGCAGGGCTTTCCCCGGGGCGCTGCGCCTCTGCACTGCTCGGGGAAGCCGAGGAGGGGGCGGGGCTTGGTCATGTGCCCGCCCCCTGGGCTCCTCAATCCCGGAGCTGCGCTCCTGTGTGCTCCCACTCCATCAGACCCTTGGTTCTTCACGAGGGTATGAGGAGCAGCTTTATTGGAAAAGGCATTAGGAGGTTGATTGAAATGGAGACTTCCGGCAAGACTTGCGACCATGGCGGACGCGCTCCTCCGCATCTGCGGGGAGCGCGATCCGTACCCGGCGGGAAGAAGGGGCTTCGGACTGGTGCCGAGCCCCCAGAGACCCTAGTGAAGGGGCTCTGCCTGGGGTGGCACGAAGGGGATCTCTCCCTACGGTGGCGATCGAGGGATCGAGGTCCCCTTTCATCACCCCCACAGGTTCCCCCGTCCGTGGGAGCCGTATGGCTAAAAGCGCAAAACCGAGAAGCAGCAGAGAATGCGAAGCTTTTAAGCTGGAACTTATAGTTACGCACGGAGAAAATGTGAGTCGGAAGTAAAAATAAACAGAACACAGCGGGAAAGGCGGGTGGAGCAAACCCCCCCCCTCTCGAGACTGGCGTACTTACGGGACTCTTTACGTGGCGTTACTGCATGAAAAAACGTACGTTCGGCTTGCTAGATGGCGGCATCGCTCTTTAGAGGATATGAACTTTAAAAAGATATAAGCGCAGTCGTAGAATTTGCTTCTTTTGTCCATCTTATCTAACTATCAACAAAGAAGCGCAGCCTCAACAATGGCGGGGAAACCGAAACCTTCCCCCAAACTAGGAAGTACAGCTCCGAGTTCAAAGGTTGATACCACAGAGATGAGCACTGTGTTCTCCTCGTTATTGCGACCTCTAGTGGACCAAATGACAGCTCTCAACGTCAAGATGGACAAGATGCAGCTGGACCTGAAGGAGTCGAATAAAACTACAGAGAAGCTGCAGCGAGAACTTCTGGAAGTTAAGACTTCAGTAAAAAATCATGATTCAAGGCTACAAAAAGCAGAGAAAGAAAAGGCCTTCCACTCTGATCAGCTTTTGAAACTACAGATGGAAAGATCAAATTTTTTCCTAAGACTTCAGAATGTACCAGAGGATAAAGGAGAAGACCTTAAAAATCTGTTAAGTGAAGCGCTTGAACCAGTGACGGGCTTAAAAGCAGCGGAAATAAAAAGCGATATGGATATGGTTTACAGAACCTATCCAGACTATACTAAAAAGAAAAGCCTGCCTGGTGAGATTCAGATAAGGTTCTCCAAAAAGTCAACAAGAGATGTGGTGCTTAGGACCACAAATAAAGCGGTTCTGAAGATCAAAGGAAAAGAAATTAAAGTGATGAAAGATATCCCATTTGAAATAAGGAAAAGAAGGAAAGCCTATGGAAAACTGACATCTTGGCTTCAGTCTGAATCTATTATCTACAGATGGAATGTTCCGGAAGGACTGAGCTTCAGCATCAAAGACAAAAAATATAAGATTGACTCTGTTCAACAGGCAAAAAGTTTTTTGGAAAAAAGCAAAGAAAAGAGAAAAGAGAGAGACTCAGATGGTTCGCTGGTATCGCAAGAAAGTATGTATGGATTTGATAGCTCAAAGAGCGAAGAGGAAATTTCTGACTCGGAAAAAGGAGCAGCAGCTCCAAAGGTACAAGAAGAGACTGTTAAGACAAGAAGAGGACGAAAGAAGAAATAAGGGCTGAAATGTTTTTTGAAATTGCACTTATATATTCTATATAATTTGTATAATTAAGCATTCCTTCAAAAGAACATGTCTGTCAAACAGCTTTTTTATTTTTCATATATCATCAGTAACAATTTTAATTGAATATTAACCAAGGTTTAAAATGCTTCATATGTATTAATGGTAAGGTAATATTAAGCAAATGTTAAAGCACACTCTGTATAAGGTAAACATAGCTTAAAAAAGTAGCGATGTAGTAGTAGAAATAGATAAAATCAATAAAAAAAAAATAGGAGGTTGATTGAAATGGAAGAATTCTGGATGGTGCTGGCACAGACTGAAACATCATTCTGAAGGCTTCTCCAGGTCATTGACTCCCCACTGTGTACCTACCTAGCACAGCAATATGACCTTTGCCCTCTTCTTGATGTGCCAGGCTACATGCATGGAACGTCTTTCATGGAGGAGCATTATTTTATTTATTTATTTATTTTATTCCTTCATTTATGATTCAGTGTTTATGTGTTAATTTATTTAATGCCCTGCTTTTTTCCCCCAATGGGGAGTCTAAGTGGCTTATGACATCATTTACCCTCTGTCCATTTTATCTCCCCCACAACCCTGTGAGGTAGATAGGTTAGGACTGGCTCAAGGTCACAAAGGGTGTTTGCATGCCAGAATGAGGCTTGAACTTGGGCCTCCCGGATCCTAGACCGACCCTTTAACCACTGCGTCACACTGTCTCTCAAATTCCCCTTAGACTCGCTCAGTGTACAAAGCAACAGGCCAAAATTTCACCTGCCCATCCATTGCTATCCAGTTTTTCTTTCAATGAGCCCATTTTTTATCATCACAACAGCACTGTGAAATAGTTTAAGCAGAGAGGGTGTCTGACCCAAGATGTTGCTATCAAGGTTCCAGTTTGACCATTGTCTCTTTCCCTTAACTTTCATTTCTTCTCGCTGCTTCACTGTTTACCTTGCCATGCTATAAGGGGGAGGGACATTCCTAAGGGGGGTGTATGGGCAATGCCGGGTGCCATAAATAGCAACTGTATATCTTTCAGGGTTGGCATAGTGATGCTGTGGCTAATTGTGACATGTATGAGTAGGGTGTGGGGTGCTTTGAACCTTTTCTATAACTTTGGGGTTTTGGCGTGCTTTTGGCATTCCTGACAAAACACCAGTCCTGAGTGAGCATATCTCTTAATAAATCTTCTGATAAAGAAACTGTGGAGAGAGTTTTAACTGGAGATCTGATAGTGATAGGGATGCCAGCCTCCAGGCGGGATCTGGGGATCTCCTGGAATTACAGCTCATCGTTGGACTAGAGATCAGTTCCCCTGGAGAAAATGAATGCTTTGGAGGATGGGCTGTATGATATTGCACCCCACTGAGATCCCTGTCCTCACCAGGCTCCACCCCCAAATCTCCGGGAGTTTCCCAGCTGGGAGTTGGCAATTTTATCCCGCACATCCCTCACCAGGGGCCAGGGAGGACCTGGCATCCCTAGCTGAGCTCCATGGCACAGTAATATTTGAATCCATGTCCCACTGGCTCAGTTCTGCCCATTTGTTCTATCTAAAGGCTCTGAGGCAGACGATTGATCACCTGGTCTCGTAAGCTCTGCTCTGCCTTACGGCAGCTCTCCAAGACTGCTCCTGCTCCATGAGTTCCTTTAACTGGGGACACCAGGGGGGTCTGTCTACGTGCAAACCATGTCCTCAACTATTGTGCTGCGTCCTCTCCCCCAGGCTATGAGGATCTACAGCTACTTTGTTGCACTGCTTGTTCTCTAATGCTGTCAAACAATCCATAGCCAGAGCTTAACAATAATCATGTGGATCACATCATTGCTGATTTTCAGTGTATTACAGGGAATACAGACTTCATGTTTTGTTCCTGATGGGGGCGAAGGCCCTTTCCCCATGTTTGGTATGACACTGACATCTGGTGGCCCTTTACCCTGTTGATGGGGAAAACAGGGCCATGGATTCTTTAGAATGAGGGTGAAACAAAATGAGCCCTGCGAGAGCTGTATCGATTTCCCTCCACTTTCAGTTCCTCGCGGTGTTGCCAGAAGCATCCTCTGTTGCTTTGCATGACCCATTTTGCTAACACACTTGTTCTTAACGGTGGACATTTTATGATGTCCAAAACAAGAACAGTCAACTGCGAGAAGCTTGTAGCAATAACCCAACAAGGCAGCAGCTGAGAACTCCTTGTGAAGGAATTAACCATCTGCAAATAGAAAAAAACAGTCATTGGAGGGGCCCTCTGCTTCAGCAGTGATTGCTGCTGCCTTGAGGGCTGTCATCTGAAGGCAGTGTGAGTTTGGCAAGAAATTTGTCTTTGTGGATTTCAGATGCGTAGCCACATTAGTTCAGGGAGCAGAATAGAACAGGTATTCAGTGGCACCTTAAAAGACTAACAAAAGTTACTTTCATGAGTCAGAATACACTACACAAGATTCACGACATGAACTACTTCAGTGAGGAAGAGTTCCAGGTTTTGTGACCAAGAATCTTCAGCAAACTGGATTATCTTGGGAAAGGCATAACAGTTAAACAAATAGAAAACCAGGATAAGTGAATGGCACAGGCTAGCCCCTAGGGTTGCCAGATCCAGGTTGGGAAACTTCCAGATTTTGGGGGGTGGAGCCTAGAGAGGACAGGGACCTTAGTGGGGCACAATCCACCCTCCAAAGCATCCATTTTTCCCCCAAGGGGAACTGATCTCTGAAGTCTGGAGAAGAGGTGTAATTCTGGGAGATCCCCAGGCCCCACCTGGAGACTGGCATCCCTATGACGATCTGTTCAGATCTTAAAAGCTAAGCAGCATCAGCCCTGTCAAGTAGGGACAGGCATGAACCAGCTCACAAACTTAAAGCTCGTGATGAATTTGCACTGGTTCGTGGTTTGCAAAGTGAAGTTTGCGACAAGTCAACCGGCACGAACTCTCTGTGAACTTCCAAACTGTTTGTGAAGGTTTGTGCGGGTTCACGAGTAGATACATTTCAAGACAGCCTGTCTCCTCTCAATCTAAATCTAAACTTCAAAGCAACGTAACTTGGAGATCATGTAGAGGAGCATCCGGGGGGTGGTCCCCTGTGAGTTTGGTTTCTCTAGCTTGCGTAGGATCCATTCTGTGTACTCTTGAACCTCCTGAATCTGCTCCTGTCAAAATGATCAAGGTTCAAGAGTGTATAAAATGGATCCTGTGCAGGCTGGAGAAACACAACTCACAGGGGATCTTCGGCTGACTTTCCTCTATCTATCCTCCAAGTTTGGTAATCACCACCTGTCATTTCCCCAGAAAGCACTTTCCTGGGGGCATCTTCTTTGAGAGGCTGTAACTTGAACTCCAAAATCCAATCCTCACCAAACTTGGAGGGCAGGAGAGTCAGCCAGAGATCCTTTGCAAGTCTGGGGTCTCTAGAACGCAAGGGGGCCATTCTAGTGAACCACAAACCTCAAGAACCAAACCAGTTCAATTGGCCCCCTAAAAGTTCATGATGGTTCGTGCTTCACAAACCGAGCATGCTACAAACCAAACCACATTTTCATGGCTTGTACCCAACCCTTCTGTTAAGTACTTGGATGGGAGACCTCCCAGGAAGTCCTGGGTCCCTACACAGAAGCAGGCAATGGCTAAACACCTATGAACATCTTTTGCCATGAAATCCCTACATAGTCAGCTATGATTGGATGGCACTTTCCACCACCAGATGCTGATGGCTAAAGCCGTGGGGTTAATCTTACCATACAGTGTTAATTGATGTCACATATACCCCTCAAACACCAATATTACATTTCTCAGTTTAAATGAGGGCTGTCTACTGTTAAAAGACTGCCTAGCTGATCAATAGGGCTGTGGTGGCTCAAGTGATTAAGACACTGAACTGCAGACCGGAAGGTCAGTAGTTCAGCAGTTCGAGACCCAAGTGCTGCATGATGGAGTGAGCTCCCGTCTCTGGCCCCAGCTCCTGCCAACCTAGCAGTTCAGAAGCAAGAAATTGCAAGTAGATAAATAGGTACCGCTTCGGTGGGGAGGTAACAACGTTCCATGCACCTTGACATCTAGTCATGCTGGCCACATGACCACAGAAACAACTTGGGACAGCGCTGGCTCTTTGGCTTGGAAATGGAGATGAGCACTGCCCCCAAGAGTCAGATTCGACTGGCTTTCCAGCAAGGGAAACCTTTACCTTTACCAAGCTGATCAATATTCTGCCCTTTTACTGTTTTTTTCCAAAATAGCCAATCAATCAGCTGATCTTTCACCAAGATATTAAATTTAAACAAATGTTCACCTTACCAAAATATCAATACAGGCATATTGAAAGAAATATCATTAGATAACTAGCGATATAATAAACAAAAGCAACCATTGACACCCCCCCCCTCCCATCTTCTCTTACTGTGTTGGCAATAAATAGGCCAATTTCTCACTGCCAGGATTACTTGAGAAGCTGTCTGAGAAGACCCTCACACTGTCATTCTCCTCCATAGCAGTTTGGCCACTAGCAGGATGGGAAGCAGCGCAACATGGGCTTCCTCCAAGTGGCTGGGATCATCTCACCTTGTGGCTTGGGAAGGAGCAGAGCTGGCAAAATGTGAGGAGGGGGCTTAGAAGGGGAAGCCATATTATCCTGAAGCAAAATAGCTTCAGAAATTTATAGGTCATTATTTCTCAGCCGCGCTTCTTGCAACCCAGTTGAAATAAAAGTGACACAAAAGAACGCACCCCTGGGGTTTTGCGCTCATGCCATGTCTCATTGAAACTGGGCTGCCACCTGTGCGAAGCAGCCATGCGTGCTTAGTGGGCATGCTGGTGCAACACTTGCTTGAGTCATGGGTCTTTGTGTATCTCACCTGAGCACATGGAGCTGGCTTCTGCTGAGTCAGGTGTAGAGCTTCCAGCCTTCAGGTGGGGCCTGGAGCGCTTCTGAGATTACAACTAACCTAGATAGACCTAGCTTCTTTGCACAGGTAGTTTAAATGAGATGAGGTAGGTCTGACTGCACCATCTCAAGGGTAAGTGGTTTTGCTCATGTCTAAACCTTTCAAATGATGCTGGTGCAACCTAAAGAACTTTCTTGCAGGGCCTAGAACTATGCCCAATATCACATTTAAACTAGGCTGCTGTGCATACTTCAGTGTGTTGACAGTTAATCTCCAGCACTAAGATCAGCAAGATCTAGTTGACAGCTATCTGTCAGATTTAGAGCAAGTCTAAACTGGTTATGGCTGGCACTGAAGTAAAGTCAGTCATAATGACTCAGCACGAAGCTGATTGGTCACTACATGTATATATGGAATTGTACAGTACTGACGTGTGTCCATTCTCTTGTATCACGGTTCTGGCGAAGCATTTTGATCCTGTAAATAATAAATCCTGTATATAGTTTACCACAGGACTGTGTAAGTGTGGTTGCTATAAGGAGTTGCAGCAGAGTGAATGCTGGTGAGAGCTGTGGAAAGCTGGGGTGCTGAAAGTGGCTGGAGTGGCTGCAAAGGGGCTGGAGTGGCTGGAGTGGCTGAAGGGGTGTTGCAGACGTGCTGCGCAACACAGTGTGCCAGCACAAAGCCCATCTGGGCTAAGAGTCTGTGTTGCATAAACAGTGGCTGAGGGCTTGAGCAAGATGCTAGGCATGTGCAAATTCTCATGGCTAAGTTCTTCTGTTGTTCCAGCCTTCATAATTTCAACCAGCCCTTCACATGCCACAAACTAAGGCAGAGATGAGGTGGACAAATGGACTTCACCACATTAGGGTCCCCAAACCCAGCTTAGGCTCATTATAAAGAGTGAATTGGCAATAGCTGTCTGTATCTTGTTCTTTTTAATGTTTCGGAGGGGGGCTTTAAGGCCACGAACACTCACAATCTGTCATTACACATGCTACAGCTGATGAGCGGCATTTTTCCTTGCTGATCCGAGTAGGACAAATTAGGAGTGTGGTCGCAAATGCATTCCTAGCTTTCTCTATGGAGCAGTGGGAGGGTACGCTTGAGAGCAAACAAAACGACCTCCGCTCTTTCACTCTAAATTTTCAATGTCTCCCGGCATCGGTCCTGGCGCAGTTATGTCCCAGAACCTCCCTCACATCCCTGTCAGGGTTCCTTTCACGCCACTTCTTGTTTGAATTCCAGGAAACAAATTATGATCTGTTAGAGTCTCATTTTTTTTTTTTTTTTGCCCACGTATTTCTTTGGGGCATGCTGTGCTCTGATCAGATTTGTCAATGACTTCAATAGAGGAAAAGAGAAACAAACAAACAACAACAACAAAAACACAGAAAGGAGGGAAGGAGAGTGACGGGAGCTTCAGGCCATGACGGAAGAATCACATTACAACATCTGAAATCCTGCACTCGGAGACATGAAGTAAACAAAAGGGATGTGCATGATGGGAGAGGGAAAGGAGCCCTCCAATAGCCATGTTGCTGCCATTACAATAAGATGTATCCTCCAGGACTTTAACGGTATCGGGGAAGGTCAGGATTGTACAGCTGTGGATGAGAATGTTTCTGTCGTAAGATGGAAAAGCAAAGAAATGGGGTGCGGCGAATGAGAGACCTTCTAGCTAGAGACATAAAAGAAATTCTGAGGCTTGTTCATTGATTTGAAACATGTTTTTGAACGAGCTTTCAGGAGAGATCCTTGGCTGTGGCACATGTTTGACTCAGAAATGGAGTTCTGGAGGAAAGCGTCAGTGTAGTGTCTGTTTCTCCCCCCTTTTGTGAGGTTCGAAAGGCATCATTTATTCTGTTGTGAGGGGAGCATTCTGTCTTTGCTTTGTGACCTGGGTTGTCCATGCTTCCAGTTTTGTGTAGCCAGTTTGGTGTAGTGGTTAAGTGTGCGGACTCTAATCTGGGAGAACTGGGTTTGATTCCCCACTCCTCCACTTGCACCTGGCTGGATGACCCTGGGCAAGCCATAGCTCTGTACCAGCTGTTCCCTCAAGGACAGCTTGGGAAAGAGCTCTCTCAGCCCCACCCACCTCACAGGGTGTCTGTTGTGGGGAGGGGAAGGGAAAGGAGTTTGTAAGCCGCTCTGAGACTCCCTTGGGGAGTGGAGGGCGGGGTATAAATCCAATCTCTTCTTCTTCTTCTTCCCCCCACAATAATGACCAGTTTTATTTGCCTTCCCTCCGGGAGAGTCAGACCAAGTCTCCACTTGATATTTGAAACAGTATTTTAAAATTGTTCTCTTCTACGCTGTGTCAAGATGGATTGTTTCAGAACGAGGACAGCAGTTTCACAAAGCCGAGCTTTTTCATTTTTTGTAATGAGGCTTATCGTAACACATAGATAAATATGCAGTTTTAGAAATGAGAGTATTTCAGCCTCTCTTCAGTATTATGCTTTTGAAGCTATGATCAATGACATTTATTTATATAGCATCAGTACTGCCATCCCCTCCCCTTTCTTTGAAGAACAAAGTACCTGACTTCATTTGCAGAACTTTCCTTTTAAAATGCCAATTGTTTGGTGTCAGGGAATGCTCTAGCCTACAGATCAGTCCCTCAATAAGCTGTACCTGCTGGTTTAAAAAGTTAATCAGGTCATGTAAACAAAAACAAAAAAAACCCTTTATGCAAGCCTGGGAAATAAAGGTCAACTATTATCCAAATCACGTGCAAACTGAATTGACTTATATGTAAAAAGAAATGGGTTGATTTCTTTGGAAAGAAAAAAAGAAATAGTTAAATGGAAACATGGACTTGAATCCACTGGTAATTTCCACAGGTAGAAGTAATCGCCATCCATGAAAGCTATTTTGGTGTAGTGGTTAGGAGCACAGACTCTAATTTGGGAGAACTGGGTTTGGTTCCCCACTCCTCCACTTGCAGCTGCTGGATGACTTTGGGCAAGCCATAGTTCTTTCTGAGCTGTTCGCTCACAAGCAGTTCTCGAAAGAGCTCTCTCAGCCCCACCTACCTCACAGGGTGTCTGTTGCAGGGAGGGGAAGGGAAAGGAGTTTGTAAGCCACCTGAGACTCTTTCAGTTAGTGAATGGCAGGTTATAAATCCAATCTCCTCCTCCACCTCCACCTCCTCCTCCTCTTCCTCTTCTTCTTTTTCTTCTTCTTCTTCCTTGCCTGCCCACCTCTCACTGAAGCCCCAAATGTCTCCTGAAATGTTGTTTATAGGGGACAGGGTCTGCAGGAAAAGCCTGAGTGGGGGGGTGTCTGAGGTCTACAGCAGAAGGGAAGAATGGGCAAAAAAATCAAAAGGGGAGGTCTTAGCCAACTGTCCATGGCCCTCCACCCCCCAGTGTAGGGGAAAAGAAGAAAAAGAGCCACCGGCCTGCCTGCCTCCTCTCTCTGGGGCTTGGGCAGCAGCCTACCTGCTTCAGAGATTGGGCAGCAGTTGTCCACAGCTCATGCTTGCCTGTCTCCTTAGACTGCAGCTGGTTTGGCAGCCACCATGCATGCCTGCACACCCGCCTTGAACAGGCCTAGGGCTACCCCTTGGTCGAGCCGGGCATAGCCTATGCACCCTGAAAATCTCCCCACTTCTGTCCACAGAAAACCTCTCAAGCCATGCATTGTGCAAAGGGAGGTGAAACTCAGTTTGAGGGAAATAATACCAGCTGGCATCTGCAGAAGATGATGAAGAATCCTTTGAAGCTCCATTGATTTCCAAAGGAGAGATTGACGTTCTTTCTTCTAGTCCCCCCATAGGAAGGGACACAAAAACAATAGAGGACAAGGCCAGCCTATTTACATTTTCTGGGCAGCAGAAAGGATACACAAACACACACACAGGGGTCATTTGGGGCCAGAGTGAGGCAGAGCAGTGCTCCGCCATCCCAGGAATGGGCACTAGGGCAGCCACAAGCTGAATCAGATTCTCTGATCTGATTCAGCCCGCCACCGAATTCGCCACTGAAATTCGCTGTTGGCTTAAAAAGTGGCTGGAGGGAGGGGGTTTGAAAGAGAGGCTCCAAACTTACAGGGTAGTTGCTGGAGCCTCTCCCCCAAATACCCACCAAGTTTCAAGATGATTAGACCAGGGGGTCCAATTCTACAGGCCCTCAAATAGATTGTCCCCATACCCTCCCCCTTCCCTCCCCCATTTTCCCCACCATAGAGAACAATGGAGGGGATGGGGCAACCTGTTTGGGGGCCTGTAGAATTTGATCCCGTCGTCCAATCTTCTTGAAACTTAATGGGTATTTTGGGGAGAGGCCCCAGCAGCTACCCTACAAGTTTGGACCCTCTCCTTCAAACCCCCTCTCCTCCAGCCCCTCATATACCCTGTGAGTTTTTGCCATTGACTTCAATGGCCCATAGGGTATAATGGGGCTGAAACTGACATTCAGCCAGCAGAATGACTCTGAAATTAGCTTGCATTGCTGAAACTGACATGCGGAGGTCATTCAGCAGCTGGAACAGATGTGGCCTGATTTGGCCTGATCTGAATCGGGCCAAAAAAATTTATTTGCGCACCCCTAGTGGGCACAAATGGCAGTGATGACAAGCCCCTCCCCCAGCGGGCCTGTGGAGGAAGCGAAGCGAGAAGGGGTTTAAAGTTTAAGACCTTTCTGTTTAGAGTTGTACAGTAGTGGCAGCACAACCTTTCCATTGTATTCTATGGGGCCCTTCTTGCTCGCTCTCCCCCCCTGCCTTGGCAGGCCAGCTGGGGAAGGGAAGGGGCCTTTTAAAGATACCCCCCTTTTGCTTCCCTTTCTGACACACTTCCGGTGATTTCAGGAAGTGTGGCATATGCTAATGAGTTATGCTAATAGGTATGCTAATGAGCTCCTGCACCTTTTTCTCTGTAAAATGACCCCTGTATATATATGTATGTATGTATGTATGTATTTATACTTAAAGGGGCATGTTTTATTTGATTTTTAAAAAATCATAAACCAGACAGCTAAAAATACATATTAAGAAATAAGTGTAAAATTGCTAGCATAAGAGAAATATCTGAATTTGAATATTTGGAAATATCATGCAGGGAGCAAAGAAGAAGTGAGCCTAAAACTTTAAAGTACTGCACACTGACAGAATGGCTAGGGATATGCAAGATGTAATCACTTTGGGTGATTAGAAAATTATTGGAGATTTGGTGGCAGTGCCTGTGGAAAACTATTTTTGGAGAGGGATTTCACCTAGAATCTCTTAGTTCTTGGGGACTTCAGTGTCCACGCCAATGATGCGACCTTCTCTCAGGCCATGGACCTAGTGTCATCCATGGTGTCATCCATCAGTTTGTACCGGCTCCTACACATCAAGCAGGCCACACGCTAGATCTTATTTTTGGTATGGGGATAAATGTGGATCTGGTGACCATTGATATGGTCCCATGGTCAGACCACTTTGCCCTGAAGGCCCAGCTGGGCATTCCTAACCCTCCTTGTTTAGGCGGTGAGTGGATTTACACTCACCCACGGAGACTGATGGACCCAATTGGGTTCCAGAATGCTCTGTGAGATCCAGTGCCCTTTGGCGAGTCATTAGATGACCTGCTGGAAGACTGGCATAGCCGGCTCTCCAAGGCCATTGACGAAATCACTCCTGGTGTCCTCTCTGTCCTCATATTAAACTAGCCCCATGGTATGCCCTGGAGCTATGGGGGATAAAACGAGGATAAAACTGAGATGGCTAGAGCAAGGGTGGTGGCGTACTTGTGATGACACTACCAAACCCGGCAATCACTACAGTGGTCATTGCTCAGGAGAGAAAGTGGAAAGCTTAATTGCATGATGCCTTGCAAATCTACCACTTTAAAGTTCATCAGCACTGAAGACACTTGAAATCAGGCTCTGGCTGAGAGACAAAGGGATTGTTGGATCAAACATCTTTTTATGATCTTTAATTTCTGTAAGTAGCTTGAAAGAAAGGAAGGCTGTACCAGTAGTCAAGGAGGGTGGCCTTTCCATAGTAAATATATCGCAACATGGGACACTTCCTTCTGGAGGGCGGTCTTCATGCCCATAACTATATTGGCACATGGAAAAAGGCAAAAAAAATTGTCTCATGTGAGAACTCGTGTTCAAAACTTGGGGGTGGGGGGATTAATTAAAACAATGTGGCATGAAATACGATAATATCCCTCATAAAAAACATTTAACCTCTTTCAGAATTCTTATACAACAGGCCCACCCAATTGTTTGTGATTCATCAAGCTAAACACAACCAGCCAACCATGCATTCTGACAGATGCTTGGGAAATCCTCAGTTGTTGCAGCTCCAGAGAGACTTATCGGGTCCCTCAGGGGCTGCTGTAACATAGCAGGAATCTGCATGTGTCTGAGAGTATGACAGCTGTTGGATGTACAACTGGTTCCAGTTTTGAGGACCCCTGGGCAAAGAGTGCCCAGATGCAACTTCCCTTCCATTGCTCGTGCCCCTGCTCATGCCTGTCTTTGCACCCACCAATCCACATGCCTGTGCCTCCTTCCCCCCATGCGCCCTCTCACTGCTCATGTTCACAAATGCACCACCCCATGCACTTTCCCTGACCATGCTGGGCAGTGCATACACCTGGGATCATAGATGGTGGAGTGCTTGCAGCTAGGGATGTGCACACACACACACACATTGGTATTTTTCGGGTTCGGGTAAACCAAGCCCAAAAAGTATTGGTACATACTGATATTCCTGAATCCCAATATCAGTATCATATTGGGGTTCAAGAAAAATCGGTATTGCCGAATATATTCAAAACCATTATACCCTATGGGGAAAGTTCCCATAGAGTATAATGGAACCCGAGCCTTTCCTTCCCCAGTCACCCTACCTCTGGTCAGTTTCACTCCCTGCAGTGGCTAGGGAGTGAAATTGACCAGTGGAAGCAGCTGGGTGGCTGAAGAAGGGAAAACTCAGGGGGAGACATGTTTAAATGCCCTCCTCCCTTCCCCAGCCTGCCTGTCTCCTGAGATCAGCTTCCCCAGGCACCCCACACCCCAAGGGGTATGCATTATGCATGTTCCACCTATATTCTTGTTTCCCACACAATGCATTCAAAGCTAGGCTTGCCAGGTACTCATTTGTAGCAGGCAAGCTCCCAGCAATCTGGCCCCTGCCCACCAATGCTCAGAAGTCTGCTGGGCAGAAACAGGCTGGTCAAGTGGGAGATGGTGATCATCATCCAAGTGTGATGATATTGCTTCCTGTTCAACCTGGAAGTCCCAGCATTGCACCGGGCAGCACTCTAGAACTCATCCCCAAACACTATGATTTCCCATTGTTTGGTAGTAAGCACCTAGGGATGGGCATGAATCAGGAAAATGGTGGTTCATGGTGGTTCATGGTTCATGTAATGAAACGAACCATGAATTTTCATGAACATCTTTTGTTTTCGAAACCAGTTCATGGTTCATTTGGTTTGTGAGTTCATGAGCTGGTAGAACAGCTCCCTTGTGAGTTAAGGAAGTCAAACTCACAGGAAGTCTTCAGTAGGCTATCCTCCACCCACCCTCCAAGTTTGGTAAAGATTGGATTTGAGGTGTCTGAGTTATAGCCCCCCACACAGGTGCCCCCAGGAAATCTCAGTTCTAGCCTCCCATTAAATCAGCCACACAACAAGCAATTCTTCCTAACTCATTCTCACCCAATGACTAACTTCTCTCTCTTACTGCAGCAAAGTGAAATCAGCTGAGTCAGGGTGTGGCATATATAGTCAATCTGCTCCCATAGAGCAGAATGGGAGCTCCGTGGTTGGCTCCCAGAGCTGCCAATCAAGCTATGGATAACTGCTATTGGTGTTTATATGAATCCCCAAACCCACCCCCAGCATTGCCTAGGAACTGATTGAATTGGCACCAGGCTGTCTGGAGAACGAACCATTCTAACAAACCAAATGAGCCTCCACGGTAAAAGGTGGCGTGTTTTGGATTCAGGAATGGTGCAACCAAGTGAACTGGTTTGAAATGAACCACGAACTAGCATGGTTCGTGCTCAAACCACGATTCATTTCTCAGTTTGTGCCCATCCCTAGTGTCACCACACTGTGCTTCCAGGTCGCACTGGAAATGATGTCAGTGCACAGTGATGATGATTGCAACACACATTCCCGTGGTAAATACCCACCTCCTCCATCTCCACCAGCAATCCTAATTCATAACTCTCCCCAAATCTTAAAGTCATCTCTCATTTGTGATAACCAAGTTGGTAGGCTCACCCTCTAAGGAACTCCACATCCCTTTTGTTTTTTGAGCCACGATACAACAGTAAGCTTTTGGTGCACCGCCAACTTAAGCAGTTCCCTGTGACCATGTTTCAAATTTGCCTCCAATTTTCCCTTTAGTCAAAAATTAGAGGGTAGGAAAAGGAAACACAAATGTTTGGCAAGGAACACCCTGCTGATGAGCAAGGAAATGTAACAGGAAGCAGGACACTAAATACCACTCAAGAGCCCACAGCTGTGTTTCCTCCATGGAAATGTGTCTGTGTTTTTTTGGGGGGGAGGGGGCTTCACAGATGGCATCTCACAACCATTCTGCTCCAATCACAAGAGCAATTTGGAACAATTTGTTTCAACGCGCTAAATTCTCTTATATAAGCAAAGCTCCTAGCAAAACGTTTTCCGTTTCTGCTAACTAATACAGAAAGCAAATTAAACATATATAGCAGATGTTGTTACCCAATTATTTGTTTATTATATTTATATTATATTTATATCCCGCGAATGGGCTCAGGGTGGCTGGTGTGTGTGTGTGTGTGTTTCCCCTTTCATGACTCATAACAAGTCACCAGGGCAAGCTTTGCAGAGAAATGGGACACCCCAAGGGCCTAAGATTTGAAGGGGGGGGGTAGTGCTGCGATTCTCTGTACTGTATTGGATAATGTTAATGGGGGAAGTTAGAAAGACACTAACTTTAACTCAAAACTCTTAGTCTTGGTGAGATGCCAGGGGTCTGTGACTTTTTACAATTAAAAAGCCAAGATGTGTCAAAACTCCAAGCAACAGATCAACAAAAAGCTGGTAAAAGAAACCCCTGGGCAGAACTGAAATGATACAACTTAACATTACCGATAATTGACATGTTGGTTAATAATCCATAAAATATCTGTATCCCTGACTCTAGTTGTTATAAATCCTTTATTAGGAAGTAGCACACGTGAGGTCTTACAGTAAGTAACAAGTATAGGAATATCCTGCACAATTATTTTAGAGCACTGGCATATATCTGCCCATGGTTCACACGTATGTTACTGGCAGCTCTTCACCTCTATAGTAATTTTCTGTGTTAAGGTGTATGCTTCTACCAGGGGTAGAATCCAGCCTACCCAGTTGCTTTCAAGATGGGACCAGTCTACCAAGTTGTTATTATGTTGTGGTCTTGTTGAACGTTTGGCTTGTGTTAGATCCTTAGGATTTAACTACTTATTTGTGTCAGGGTAAAAGAACACATGGGAAAAAAATTGTCTAATTCCAAAGATTCTTGTTTTGCACTTGTGGAACATCACCCTTGTCTGAGTTATGTCAAGAGTGATAGCAGTGGCCTTCTGTAATCTATGAAGGGTCTACGACCTTTCTCTGTGAGAGGTGATAATGTTTTAACCATTTGATTAAAGCATAGAAGCTGCACTTAGTCCATTCCAACTCTAAGGGGGACCATAGCATATCTGTTTTACTATGCTGTCAAAGGCTTTCACGGCTGGAGTTCAATAGTTATAGATTTTCTGAGCTGTATGGCCGTGGTCTTGGCATTGCAGTACCTGGCGTTTCACCAGCAGCTGTGACTGGCATCCTCAGAGGTATTACACAGAAAGATGAAGTACTCTCTCTGTGTCAATGTGAGAAGAAAAATGGTAGGCAGGTAATTTATATCTACTCATGAAGGTGGGGTAGGAGGCTGTGTCCCAGGCTGTGACATGGTAATGGAGGAGCTTTCCTGAGGAGGTCTTTTTTGCATATAGATTGGCTGTTGAAATTCTAATCTTATCTGTAGTGCTATTGTCAAAAGTACAGCCTTTTGTGTTTTTCAGGACAGGAAACCATGCCCTATTTATTTTTAAACTCTACTTTCCTGTTAAAATTGTGTTTATGAATTTCAATGGCTTCCCAGTGTAATCTGACATGGTAATTGGATGTGTTATCCAGCATTTCAGTGTCTTGGAATAAGATAATGTGTCCTGTTTGAGTTAGGCTACTGGGCTCCCGGGTGCCCGGCAACGCCGTGGTGCCCAGGGGCCACTTTGCCTCTGTGCCAAAGGGGAGGCAGCAACATTCGACATGCTTCAGTGCGTCTCGGAGCCGGCAGGGGCGGGGCCTGCCTTTTAAGTTGCTCCGCGTGCTTGCTGAGAGAGAGCATGCATTTTGGAGCTGCTATGGCTGGGGCCTACCTTGTCTTGGCGGTCCGAGGTGGTGGTGGCAGCGGCTCAAGTTGGAGCCCCCCTCCTTTTCCATTGTTGACAGAACACAGCGTGGCGCAAAGTTTCATGGCTGTGGGGTGCGGCTTTGACGGCTTCGGTGGTCCTGGTGGCCTGGGGCTTTGCTGCTCAAGGCTTCGGTGATGGCGGCATGGTCCGGCGGTGGCTTCCCAGTGGCAGTGACGTTACTGGCAGGTGCCTTGATTCTGTTAGGGGCGGGTTTGGGGGTGGTAGCCCCTGGTGAGCCTTCCAGCCACATTAGGTACTTTGGGTGCCTCACAACTCATTCTTCCCCCATCCACTCCCCCCACCATTTTGCCTTTAGTCCCGGGAAGAAGGAGTGGATTTCTGGTACCACCCTTCCCCCCCCCCCCAGTGCTGGGCGGGTGCCTTTGATTGCCCTGAGCTTTATTCCCCTTTCACTTGGGAGGTTGGGGTGGTTTAGAGGGTTCATTTTGGGGAACGAGGGGGCTTGCAGGCCCCTCTGTCGTGGCCATTAGTGTGGTCTCCTTATTGTGGCCATTTTGGTGGGGTGGCAGCCTCATGCCGAGTGGCCATTTTAAGGTGCATTGGGGCCTCTGGTTTGGTGGCCATCTTAGTGAGGTTTTGGCCTCTGGCCTGGTGGCTATTTTGTGAAGATCGCATGCTCACTGGGGTGCTGTTCCTTGGGGTGGCCATCTTGGTGAGGGCATACTCAGCAGGGCCGGCAGCCATTTTGTGCTGTTTAAAGGTGACCATTTTAGATCACTGTTTCGGGTGCCAGGCCTGTTCTGAATATTTTGTTACACCACCTTAGCCGTGGTGGTTTGTACGTCAGTTGTGTAGTGACTTCTTAATAACACCATTTGCTATGGCTTCAGGAAAAGGAAAAGGAAAGGGGAAAGGTAAGCAACCGGCCCCTAAAAGGCCCCCGGCATGGCCTCCACCTGTGACTCCTTCAGATGATGAAGAGGAAGATGATCCGGAGAATGCCGCCATTCTGCAGTGGCTATCAGCACTGGAGAAGGACCGGGGTCTGCCACCTATGGGCGCTAAGGTGAGTGGGGAGTCTCATTTGTCCTTTCAGGCCCAGGTTTTGGCATGTCTGGCATTCCTCGAAGACAAAAGAGAAGCCGACGCTATGGAACAAGCAGCCGGATCATCATGGGAACAGCCTGGGCAGAGCATGGGGAACCAGCAGATGGTGCTCTATTCTGCGCCTCAGGAGCAGGGAGGTAAGAACATGGGTATACCAGGTGACAGAGCGAGATGGCCGTGGGGCCCTGCTTATCAGGGTGCGGCCGCCTCACACACGTTTTCAGCTGGTTGGCCACCCGATGCGTCCCCGTGTGCTCCGTCCTCTTCACCAGTTTCTTGGCCGTCTTGAGGTATTTATACCCTGGCATGGGCTACACAGGCCCAGTTGGGGCATCGCATGATATGGACACTCTGGGGGCTGTGCCCAGCGGGGACACAGATTTGCCCTTGGGTGATCACTTGTCCATCGCCACTAAAGAGAAAATCCTCAAGGGTGAATTTGTGGATGTTTTTAGTCTTCTCTATCAAGAGATGGAGAAGAAAGATAGAGACAATTTGGATGAGCGTGAAAAAGAGTATTTAAAATGCCGGGTAGTTGATAGGACTTGGGCCAATTGGTTCCCAGGATTCCTTATATATGCTGCCATCATTGTACGGCACCAGCCTTGGAAGACTTCGACGATGATCCAGTATATGGACATCATTTATAAAGCCTTCACGGACTTCCCGAGTCCAGCCTGGTTGCTATATGACGAAGAGTTTCGGCAGCCATGAATCCGTCTATGCATTGGGACAAAATTAATCCTAACCTGTGGCTGCAGATCATGTCGCCTAACAGGGTGTCAGGAGGCAAGAGGTTGCACAGTGGTCACTCAGTGAAGAGGGCACATGTGCAGTTGGGTTCCCGCCCTCAGGCAGGGCAGGCGGTTCAACGACACCCGCTTTGTTGGGAGTCTTCCTCCCAGGGAACCTGTGGCTGCAAATCTTGTTCATTCCAACATGAGTGCCCCCTGTGTGCCGGGGCACATGACTTCTCCAGTTGCCCTTGGCCTAAAGGTTGGGGGAAGGTAAGGGAGGCAAGCACCCAGAGGGTGGAGGGAACTACAACCCCCCTCATGACAAAGGGATCCAGCCCAATTAAATTGGGAGTTTTGAGGCACTGGTTAGGTAGTTACCCTAAGGTTTGTGATTGAACTTACCTCTTAGAAGGGTTCACATTTGGATTTCAGATACCTTTTCAGGGGACGAGGGCACCTTACTTAGCTCCTAATTTAAAATCAGTGATGTGTATGGAGGAGGTAGTTTAGGAGAAGATTGCTGAGGAGTGCAAAGAAGGCAGGGTATTGGGGCCATTTAATTCCCCTCCGGTTGTTAATTTGAGAGTTTCCCCATTAGGAGTTGTGCCCAAGAAGGCACCTGGTGAATTTCGCCTCATTCACCACCTATCCTATCCTCGTGGGGAGTCGGTGAACGATGCCATACCGGGAGAGTTATGTTCTGTGAAATATACTTCTTTTGATCAGGCCATGCGGGTAGTTCGCCTCTGTGGAGAGGGGGCAGAATTGGCAAAGTGCGACATTAAGTCGGCCTTCCAGCTCCTTCCTGTCCACCTGGAGGACTTTGAGCTACTTGGGTTTGCCTTTGAGGGTAAGTTTTACTAGGACCGGGCGCTTCCTATGGGATGCTCGGTGTCCTGTTCTGCCTTCAAGAGGTTCAGCTCCTTTTTGGAATGGGCTTTGAAATTCAGGACGGGTCTCTGTAACACTGCCCATTATTTAGATGATTTTCTTTTTGTAGGTAGGAAGGGCTCTGGACAGTGTCAATTTTTACTGTCCAGCTTTGTCGTCCTAGCTGCAGACCTTGGCATTCCTCTCACTCAGGAAAAGACAGAGGGTCCTGCATCCACATTAATTTTCTTGGGGATAGAGAATGACACTATCGATCAGTGCTGTAGGTTGCCTAGGGACAAATTGGAGGCATTGCGAACATGTGTGGCATCAGTTAGGTCCCTCTCTAAGATTTCCCTGCTGGAATTTCAGCAGCTGGTTGGCCACCTCAACTTTGCATGCAAGATTGTGGCTCCCGGCAGGGCTTTTGTGAGGAGGCTCTGTGAGTCCACGAAGGGTCTTCATATCCCACACCATAGGACCAGAGTCACCAGGGGGATGAGGGAAGACCTCCTTGTGTGGGAACAGCTTTTGGATTCCTACAATGGGGTTTCTCTTTGGCGTGAGGAACTCTTGCTCGAGGCTGAGCTGCAGATTACTTCAGATGCTGCGGGCTCCTCTGGCTATGGAGTGTATTTTAGGGGACATTGGTGTGCCAGGGACTGGCCTATGGATTGGTTTTGGGCTGGGTGGGTGTGGATTTGGTCCAATGATTTAGCCAACCAGACTGTCCATTTCTGGTGCAACAACCAGTCCAGTTTACACGTAATTAACTCCCTGACATCAAAGTCCCCCAGGGTTATGGTTTTGGTCCAGGCTTTCATGTTGCAGTGCCTACGACATAATGTCACGTTTAAGGCCAGGCATGTCCTAGGAGTCAATAATGGGGTCGCTGATGCTCTCTCCCGCAAACAGATGGTGAGATTTTGTCAGCTGGCTCCAGAAGCCGACCTGCTCCCAGTGCGGATGCCCAAAGAGGTGTGGCAGACTGGAGGGCTGAGGCCAACAGGGCTATGAGTATGGCCCTCGCCCCTTCTATTCGAAGAGCTTACATGAAGGCGGGTAAGCAATTCCTGTCCTTTAGGGCTGAAGCGGGCTTGAAGCAAGTTTGGCCCATTCCCATGTCACACTTAATGCACTTTTGTGTGACACTGTGGAATGAGAGCCTATCTGCACACACTATTAGAGGCAAGCTGTCCTCCTTGGCCTTTGCCAGCAAGGCCTCTGGCCATGAGGACACCACAGGCAATTTCTGTCTTTGGAAGATGTTCAAGGGGTGGTTATGGGAGAGTGGCAGGATGGCTGACACTAGGGAACCCTTGACCCCCGCTGTGCTGTGTGGGCTCAAGAGCCAGTGGCCCTCATGTTGCAGCAACAACTATGAGGCTGGGCTCTTTCTTGCGGCTTCGCTGATTGCCTTTTTGGGGGCACTCAGGATTAGCGAGATGGTGGCTGGCTCCCGCAATGATGCCTCGGGCACAGCACTCGAGTGAAGGGACGTGTCCATACTTAATTTCAATTTTAAGATTAAGCTACGCAGGTCCAAAACAGACCAGCGTGGTAAAGGATCCATTATTGAGTTGGGGCCTAGTTCCGAAACTGGGTTGTGCCCCGTGGCTGCACTTAGTCGGTATTTGGCACTTTGAGGTGATGGCCCTGGGTACCTGTTTCAGCATAGAGACAGCACCCCCCGTTATGAAGTTTTAGTTTTGGACCATGACGTGGAGGGTGTTGGTCCGCCTGGGACTGGGCAGTGTCCGTTTCTGTTCACACTCTTTTAGGATTGGGGCCACAACAACAGCTTTGGCTATGGGGTACTGCGCCTGCGAAATCTGGAGGATTGGGCATTGGAGATCCCGTTGTTATAAGGGTTATGTTAGGCCCTGCAATGTGTAAGCCTGTCTAGGTTCGTACATGTTTATCCTGGTTGTTAATGGAGTTCTTTTTACAGGCGCTGCAGGCCGCAAGACGAGATGAAGGGTCACAGTCTGCGGCCACAGCATGTTCTTTTGGGTGGCTCATTGGGCACGGAGGACATCCGTTGGCTCCCAGCTCGGCCTCAGCAAGGTGGCAACGGTTGAGTGGTTGGGTAGGAGGGGCATGAGGTGGCCAGCGCTCCTTCCCTTGTTATTTGAGGAGAGGTGTGGGCCTCCCCCTCATGTTCTGGTCATACACCTGGGGGGCAATGATTTGGGGCTGATCAAGGGTGTGGCCCTTGTGTTACAGGCCAGGGCCAACCTTGCAAGGATAAGAGCAAGGTGGCCTGGTGTGCAGATCGTATGGTCAACCATGCTTCCCCACCAGGTGTGGCGGCAGGTGGAGGACCCCAGGTGTATGGATTGTGCTAGGCGTAAGGGCAATAATCAGATAAAGAAAGCCATGGAGTCTGGGTTGGGTCTGTTTTTGCTGCACCCCAATATACGGGTCGAGTTTCCTGACCTGTATAGGCCTGATGGGGTGCACCTTTCCGACAAGGGCAATGGAATATTCTTAGAGGACTTGTAGCTGGGATTCGGTTGGCACTCGATTGCTGAGTGGGGTAGCAAAGACCAAAGCAGAGGCTTGGCCTTGCATGTGGCAGGTTTGTGCAAGCAAGAAAATGGAACTGGTGAGTGCCTCACGACATATCCCAATTGGGAACAGGAGGTCATCAGGATCTGCCCTAGGGCTGTGTGGTCCGAGGTGGTGAATGGTGTCTCCTCTGGGAATCTCTCAGGCTAGGCTCCTCCCCGAAGGTCTGTGTGGTCTCAGGGGTAGGTGCTCCTGGGGGGCTACCAGTATGCTCGGCTGCCGGTTATGAGCCAGAAGTGGCTGGCTTCAGACCGGAGCTAGGTGTCTTACCCATACCAAGTGCAAGGAGGTTGTGTCAGGGAGTGACGCCTGCCTTGCCTGTTCCTGTGCTTGCTTAGTTTGCCTGTTGCTGCAATGTTCTGTAAATAGTTAATAAAGTGGCCCTTGTTTAATTCCAAATTGTTGTCTGTCTCTTTATTTCGGCTGGGGGGGCAATGTTCAGCCACTCCTGATTTTTCAGCTTGGCCAAAGCCTGCAGTGTCTTTCATGTTCTTTTATTCTTGTCTGGATGCGATGTTGTGTGGTCGTGACGTAAACCTGTCCACAACTACACAGTATGTGGTATACTCCTGCAGAAGGGAGGGGGTCTCTTCTGTCTTTTGCCAGCTGTAGCATCTGTTGTATTTTTCTGGTGGGTCTGAAAACTATTTGTAGGTTGTGTTTTTTTCATAAGTTTTCCCATCTGATCAGCGATTCCTTTGATATATGGCAAAAACACTTTTCCTGTGGGAGACTGTTTTTCTGCAGTTGTTTGTTTTACCTTTGGTTTAATCACTCTTCTGATTTCATTCGTGGAGTAGCCATTTGCTTGAAGTGCGTAGTTTAGATTATTTAGTTCATCGCTGAGAAAGTGTGGTTCACATATCTGTCTTGCACGGTCTACTAGTGTTTTGATTATGCCTCTTTTTTTTGCCAAGGGTGGTGATTGGAGTTTTTGTGTAAATAACGATCTGTATGAGTTGATTTCCTGTAGCCCTTGTGACTTAATTGAAGGTTAGCTTTGCGGATGATCATGATATCTAGAAATGGGAGTTTTCCCTTGATTTCTTTTCCCATGGTGAATTTGGGTGAATGTTGTTAAGGTGGTCTAAAAACTCCATCAATTCTACCTCTCCATGGCTCCAAATGATAAAGGTATCATCTACATACCAGAACCAGACTGTAGGTTTGTGAAGTGCAGATTCTAAAGCTGTTTTTTTTTTCAAACTGACCCATATAGAAGTTTGCTATAACCAGGCTGAGAGGGCTTCCCATGGCAACCCCCATCCATCTGTTCATAGAATTCATTATCCCATTGGAAGTAACTGGTTGTCAAACAATGGTGGAATAAGGCTGTTATGTCCTCCAAAAAAATCTGATTACCAAGTGTGAGTGTGTCTTTTACCAGAACCTTGGTAAAAGAGATGCTAACTGACGAGTATGTTCTGTGGGTTGAGTTTCAGAGGACTGGTTTTGTTGATGAAATGTGTTGAATCTTTGATGAACGTTGTGGTTTTTCCAATGTGGTGCTGTAGAAGATTGGCCAGATATTTAGCTAATTCATATGTAGGGGAACGAATGACACTCACAATGGGTCAGAGTGAGATTGAGTCCTCATGAATTTTAGGGAGTCCATATAGTCGTGATGGCTGTGCCTCTGTCTTGCATAGTTTTTTGTGTGTGTCGGGATGAAATGAGGTGTTCTTGATCAGTGAGCTCGTTTGCCTGGTGATTTTGCAAGTTGGATCTCATGGGTATTGTGGGGAGATCCACTCACCAAGCATCACCCTCTGCCCCTGGCTGCAGAGAAAGGAGGAAAACCATTGTAAGCAGGGGTCATTTTGTAGAAAAAGAGGTGCAGGAGCTCATTAGCATAACTCATTTGCATATACCACATCCCCTAACATACCAGAAGTGTGTCAGAAGGCAACACCTACCCCTCAGGCTCCACTCCACAGGTGAGTGAAACTGACCTCCTCTTCCTCCATTCCCTTCCCCATCCAATACTTTGTGCAATAAAAATAAGTGTAAAGAACACACCCTCATTCTCTTCCTGCTCCCTTGAAACCACCAGAGATACCCAGGACATGTGCACCGCCCATCCCTTCCCCTTCCCCTCCCCACAACAAGACACCCTGTGAGGTAGGTGGGGCTGAGAGAGGTCTTTTGAGAACTGCTCATGAGAGAATAGCTCTGAGAGAACTTGTGACTGGCCCAAGGTCACACCAGCAGCTGCATGTGGAGGAGTGGGGAATCAAACCCGGTTCTCCCAGATTAGAGTCCAACTCCTGACCGCTACACCAAACTGATGGGGTGGAAGCTGCTGAAGGGTTGGTGAAATTTCTCCAGTACTTATGTGCCATGTGCCCAGATTAAAAATGGTATACTTAGAAAATTTATATGCCACTTTGAGCAAGTCTCTGGAAAAGCAGCACACAGTCATAAAAGGAACAATGATAAAATTATCAATATTAAAACAAAACATTAAAAACAATAAAGACCCTAGCAGGGCTTTCCCCGGGGCGCTGCACCTCTGCACTGCTCAGGGAATCCGAGAAGGGGGTAGGGCTTGGTCATCTGCCCACCCCCTGGGCTCCTCACTCCTGGAGCTGCGCTCCTGTGCGCTCCTGCTCCAACGGACCCCTGATTGTAAGGCATATGCAGGTCTGGTTTATTTTCCCATCTCTGCTAACCCTTTCTGCTGCTGTCCTGACCTAACAGTGCACAACTCACCCAGGGTGGTTCCATAACAAAACTAGTGTTATGAGAATTACTGCTGTGAAGTATTAGCACTTACCCTAATTTTTGAGCTATTAAGTAGAAATTCTTTCCACATCTTTTAGTTCCAAAACTGAGCTATGATGCCTGTTCCCACCCAGAAAACAAAATAAGTAATGAGAAAAGGCTGTTCATGCCACTTAAACAAGGTCACTCTTAGATTGGATAGATTTCAGTACAGAACAATTCCAAAAGTTCTATAAATAAGTCAGGCAGTAACACTCCAGTTTTTGCTTTTCTTCTCTTTAATTTGGTGCCATTATGAGGCATAAAAAGGCCATTCCGACTAAATCTACCCCATATTTCAGTTGCCGGTGGCAGACTGCAATGCAGTAATCTCTTCTGGAGATTGCAATAATCCTTGCGATGTGTATCTTTTGGCAACCAAGTGTCAGGCTTGTGCACAACTCACTCAGGAATGATGGGTCACATCCTTTTGTCAATGCCATACTTTTTTCTTAATGAAAAGTCTAAACCCAGCCAGGAATTTCATATACATGTTGGCCTGGATCCCTCCAAAATTTTTGTGGGAACGTCGAGTGGGGTGATTGCTTCACTTCAGGCAAAATGCCCAAATTCACATACCATTTTGCTTTTATCAGCAGTTCTCAATGGCCATTCAAGCTCAGTAAAATATAAATAATCTCCCCCCCCACACCCTCAATCTGATGTCAACCCTAAGCCATATGCCTTACCATGCTCTCTGGTGTGAAAGTATTGGGTGTACGTATTGGTTAATGTACTAAAGTTGCACTGTCAGGCACCGGCGTAAACTCGAGCCCCCCCCCAAATTTCCCGGGGGGGACTGAGCCCCCCCGGGAAAACGTCGCACCTGCCGCCAGCGCCTTGCTGCCACGCCTCCCGGGCCCTTCCGAGGCTCGCCAGCTGGTGCCTCTCCCCCCCACCGGCCTGGCCATTCCTCCCTCCTTATCTCTCCCTCTTCCTCTTTTGGGGGGAGGGGGGGAGTGGCCAGGGCAGAGGGGGAGGGAAAGGCACCAGCAGCACCGGCTGGTGAGCCTCGGAAGGGCCAGGGAGGCGCGGCGGCTGGCGGTAAGTTTTCCGGGGGGCGGTAGGTTTTCCGGGGGGGCAGAAACATTGCCCCAGTGAGCGTGCGTGCTTTGCGCGCACGCTAAAGAGCCCCCCCCGGGTCTTCAGAAAACTCTACGCCCCTGCTGTCAGGTAAGCATGGAATCTCATGCAGTTAAAAGCTCGTCAACAGATAAAGAACTTACTTTTATTGAAGGTTATTTACATTCACATGCATTCTGTAGTAGAGGAAGGAACAGATCCTAGCCTGACACTGTAACAACCACTCCACCACACGAGCTCTCGACCTGTCTGCCATTCCCTTCACATACGAATTGTTCTGGAATCACACCTACCCCTGTAAGGCCCCTATATGCCTGTGCAAAGGGGACCCACTGGCAAAAAACACCCCTTATCATCTCCTACCCCCCCCCCCCCAACACTCTCTGTGTAAGTGCAAGCCATGTCTGGACTAGAAGTAGACCAGAGTGTAGCCTGGAAATATACACTAAATCAAGATACAGCAGAACCAAACAGTGTTCCTAGCAACATTAGGAACTTGCTGTATTGGGAGGGTGGCCCTAGGACATCTGTCAGACTAATAGTTTTCTTTTCTCTCCATCCAAAACAAAGAGATATTTCTTTCTCTATTGAGGCTATAGGAAATAAGAAATCCTATCATCTCACCTGGCTCATCCCTTCCTGGTGAAATCACCCTAATCAATATGCTGTTCACACAACTGGGTAGCCTTTTCTCTCCAGCAATCAGGGATCTTTAACTCCTCACATTCCTAACCACATTCCAACAGAAACATTAACAGTTCCTATTTGCACCCGGAAATCCATTCATCCACATAGATGCAAAATGTAACATCTTTTGTCTTCTCCTGGGGTCACTAATTCTACAAGCCTCCCCTCCCCTCTTCATACCCACATTGCTTTCATAACAACAACTCCCCTCTTCTCCACCTAACACAAAAGGAGGGTCACATTGTCCCATTGTTTCTTTTTGAGTAGTTTAATTAGCAACATCCAAAACTCCTCCAAGAATATCTCCTGTTCTTCTTTGTCTGAACCTGAGAACCCTATTCAGTGTTCCCAAGTCATAGTTTTACCTTTTAGTTCATCACTACCTAGCCTCATAGGTTGCAACCCCCTGCTTTAGATTAAACTGTTGTGATTTATTTCAGGATAACTGTACCCACAACGCGAAATGCTGTTGAAAATGAGAACGCTAGCTAAGGAAAAATGCCTGACGAGGAACCCCCACATTTGATTCCCATGTTACTTGAGACAAATTGTCCATGGCAAGGGCAGCTCATCCTGCCAGCTCCCCCAATGATGCAAGATTTGTCCACAAATTACAAAGCTTTGTACAGCTGTTTTGGCAACACACACTGCTGTGTTCATTCATCACCAGAAGAGATAACAATTTATACAGAAGCTTAGGGGTGGATAAGCACAGATATGGTGGAGTGGTTTGTTAATCATCCCGCAGTCTGAGACTGCTGACAGACATCATCTGCCAAGGAACATCCCTTCAGCATGACTGTGCAAAATAAGTTTCATCAAGATACACCTAATGGAGAACAGTTCAGAGCATCTCTTTCGGATACTGTAGAACAGAGATTCAGTGTTTTGTCCTGTGAGGGTACACTGATTATCCTAGTTAGCAGACGGTACTCTTCAGGGACCTCAAAGCCCAAATCTGCAATCAGGAATAAGCAGGACTCACAAAATGAGGTGACAGATGCTAGCTGAGGTGGCTTTTAGAAAATAATTAGATAATTCATGGAGGCTGATTCTATAAACCTATCCAACCACTCTGATCATCTTCAAAGACCCTACTTCAGGTTCCTCCTCCCCATCTGAAGCTAAACTAGGGTGTGCATTACAAAATTCCCAAGCCAAAGATATACACAAAAATTGCTGGTTTGAGTCATTATCATGATTTTCTAGAATGGTAACACAAATCTGAGATTCTTAGGTATTGCAAAAAAACCTTCCTGAAACAATCCATGTTGTTTTTCATCTTTGGCTGCTGCTAACTGGCAACAGTTTTCACTCATGTTATTCTTTAATTCTACTGATTTTCCAGGCAATGACGTTCTTCGTTCCAATCAGACTTTTGAAAGAGAAGTGCACAGGGTGTTTCCAGCCAATCACCTTTAAAGACAAGCTGCACAGAGCCACAGTTATCTTTCTCTTCCTTCTTTGTGGGAACAGAGCCCTTTTGCTCTTTGCAAGTACTATGTCTGAAAACAGAACTGAGGGAAGCTTTTGTGATGTATTTGGGAGATCTTTAGTGAACAGGCAGCACTCACACTGATGCAATTCTGGTACCATTCGGTCAAAAGAAAATTGACCCCCTCCCAATTCCTCTACAGGAAATAATGGAAGTGCAATTATGATGGCAACTTGTTCAGGTGCCTATAGAAGTTAATCTTATTGTTCAATTCATTTGAAACTTCGGGGTTCTTTAGTAGACAGGTAGCACTCACTCTGATGAAATTCTGGTGTTATTTGTTGAAAAACAGCCACTCCAGCACCTCACCCCTGAAAAGCCTGCATAGGAAATAATGACAGATCAATGGGAAAAGACAAAGGAGTTATGCAAAAGAAGCCACTTTATTTTTGTGAAAGGAAACAAAGTGACCACAACAAGAAAAGATGGTAAATTTAGAGATTTCAGTGGAAAGGTTAAAAAACATTATTGTCAGTCAGTCACTGTAACAGTAGGAGAATGACAGGGTTTTTCGTTTTATTGTGGCCAGCCAGAACTCTACTGCTAGGCTGCCACTTGACCACAATTTTAGGAATCAGTATAGAAAACTGCAGAAAGTTTGTCACAAATTGTGGCCACTTCATGGTTCATGAAGTGATGTTAGTGAACTGAAGAGCCGCCACAAACTTCCATGAATTTTGATGCTGTTCATGGCAGTTCATGAAGAGCAGAAAACAAGGGTTTAAATGGCTCAGAGCCATTTAAACACCTGCTTTCTGCTCTTCATAAAAACAGCTGTTTGGTTTAAATGGCTCAGCTGTTTGGTTTAAATGGCTCAGAGCCATTTCACCCCTAGCTTTTTGCTCACCATGACTTTTTGCAGCAAGGAGAAGGTGAAATGGCTGGGAGGCATTTCACCCCCTGCTTTCTGCTCCCTTGTGGCTTTTGTTGCCAGCAGAAAGCAGGGGATGAAATGCCTCCCAGCCATTTCACCCCATGCTTTTTCTTTGCCACCAAAAGCCATGGTGAGAAGAAAACTAGGGGTGAAATGGCTCAGAGCCATTTAAACCCCTCCTTTCTGTTTCCCACAGCTTTTCATGGGGAGCAGAAAGCAGGGGTTTAAACTTTAAATGGGTCAAGAACTGACACAAACTGGTCGGTTCATGAACCAACCTATCGGTTCATGGTTCAGTTCATGGCTCAGACACAAACCACGAACCAAACTAAACTGCAAAAATGTGGTTTATACCCATCCCTATTAATGACATTTAAATTAGACCTGGCCTGCAGCATTAGTGCAATATGAGAGGTTAGGGGACATTGATGAGTGTCCTGAGAGATTCCAAGGAGAATGCCTCTTGGGATTTCTGGAAGCTTGGATCAGGGTCCCCTTGAGGTCTGTCCACCAGAAACCAAGAGCAAATCTCAAAGCTGCTGAGGGGCTCTGAGCCTGGGCTGAATCACTACAATCGCTTTCTAAGAAATGCAGATATAAGTGATATAAATATCATTTAAAGATTCTATGGCTAGGGTTCTGTCTACTTCATGCTGGCCTGTGGTATATTTTTATGTGCTTTTCTTTGCTGATGTACTTTTTGTTTCATGGCTGCTTAGAGCCAGGGTGGGATTGCCCATAAAATACATTTTGAGTCAGGATGCCCACACAGGGTGCCTAAGGTACCAAAAGTAGTGGTGGTGGTGAAGATGAGGAGGAGGAGGAGGATGTCATGGTTTTTGTTTCGTTCAAGAACTTGTCTCTTCATACTGGAGCCCATTTGCAATATATGTTATTTGTACATTGTGCTAGCTTTATGGACAAAAAACTTCAATGATTTTAAAAAGCCTCAGCTGAAAATTGTTTGCAACGCCAGTGGGAAAAAGTGAGGCAAAAAGGGGGGAAAAAACTGAATTAAACACTATATTTTCAAGGATTTGCAGCCTGAATCCTATCTATAAATAGCTGCACATTTCCATCCATGCCACCCTATCCTCAGGGTGAACACATTCTTTTCCAGGGCAAGTACGCTTAAGGCGAACATTGAAAATGTGCTTACATTATAGCTGCAGGTGAAGGAAGACAGATGCCATCCAGAATTGGGTTAAACAGGCCACAACTTTATTAAAGGGCATGCACAAAGTAAATTAGGTCAGGGAGGACTTTGGCAAAGAATCAAATAGATAATTCCCTGACCGCACTCATGTTACAGATGTGATAACACCCCTACATCATGACTAAGGCAACCATTGGAGCCCTAAGGCCTGTAAAGGTCAGACTGAGCCCAGTGGGGTGCCATTCTTGGCACCAACTCTCCTGGAGAGATCCTAGTCCTGTGAACTCTGAACATAACTGAAAACACTTTGCAGGTGGCACAGGACTTCTGAGAAGGTTGGGGCAACACAGAATGGATTTACTACTTTTAATCTCCTTGAGAGCCTGGCACAAGATAAAGGATTAGGCTTACCTAGAGGGAGCCAGAATCAAAATGCAGTAACTTTGGGACAGCATGAAGATGGAGGACAATGACAGTATTGTCATCAGTCATTCTCAGTCAGTCACCAGTTTGACTTGTGTCCTGCTGAATGATTGGGAGCAGGGAGTTGATTATTTGGCAAGCTGTTTGTATGCATCTGGGTGAATTCAGATGTGCTTGATTTGCATAATTATATTGTTTTAATTTCACTAACCCCCTTGAATCTATCGGTTGCTGTCCCTTCCAATTTTAAAAGGCGCAGAGTAAAAAATAATTCACTTTGAAATATTTCATTTGAGGCTTGCTACTTCGATATCTCTGTGTGCGTTCAATGTCTGCCCCAAAATCCAAGGAGTCTTGAAAACAGTCCTTGTAATCGCTTTTTGAATAAATGTGATGAAGAGACAAACTGCAAATGATTGCATGCTTTACAGTACAAAGCAGTACATTTAATGGTGCCACCATGATCCTGGGTGATAGTGCTTTGGATATAATTTAGTTCTTGCCTGGACAAGAGCAGTCACAAGCTTCAAAGGCCTGACCCTGTATCACAAAAAGCTGTCACACAGGCACAAAGCTGTTTGGCACAGTTCTGAGCTCAAGATGGATTTCAACAAATCTGATCTGATCAGGTGCTCATCTCACATGTAATTAAGGGAGACTGACCAAGGTAAATTCACTTGGCAATCATGTTTATTTCAATGTTCTTAGTTGTAATGGCGAGCATAGGGGGAAAATCCACTTTGGATGCATGAAAGTCAGATACCTTGCCTTCAATACAAATGTTCTCTGGCATTTTCCGGAACAAAATTCAGAACTGGAAAAAAAAAAATGAAGAATTCCTAATGCATCACTTCCACTTTGGAAACCAGACCAAGTAATCTGAAACGCCAAAATTGAAGGAGAAATTTGGTGCATAATTTTTAGAAGCTTCCCTACAGAAATACAGCACATGCTTTGAATGCATAAGGTGTCAGGGTCAATGTCCACCAGTTCCATTTAATGCTCTTAGTCAGTAGACCTGGGAAAGATCTCTACCTGCAGCCTTGGACAATTACTATAACAGTAGCTTATTGCAGTCTGATTTTTGTCTCAGGTAGCTTCATATAATATCATGCACTTAACATATGGCTATCAGCTGCCTCTTTAGTTAAGATGGAAAGATAAGAGGGAAAAGAGCAATTAGGTCATGGGAAAATATCACCACTACAGGATTACTTCTTTGGAGCAGGCCCAGTTGTGCAGTTACTAATATCCTCGAGCACTCCTCTCATTTAGCTAGAGGATCCATTTTTAGTGGAACTTTCAGGAAAGCATGAAGTCCCACTGTCTCATTTCCCCCCGGTGTGGCTCACTGCTACAGACAGCTGGTCCCACGTCATCTTCTTTTTTGCAAATGTTTTGTGTGAGCCTGAAGTGTACTTGCAGTACTCACTCTGCAAATAGGGTCACCAGTTCCTACCCGGCAGCTGGTGGTGGGCTTCCGGATCCTTTCCCGGATCTTTTGCCACACGTGCAAAGTGTGTGTGGTGCAATGACATCACTTGGAAGTGATGTCATTGTGTCACAGATGTCAGGGGGTGATGATCTAGTCTTTGGCTGACAGTGTGATTTGAATGGGCTCTGCCCCAAGTGGTGCCACTGGTACCTGCAATGACACACAGTCTCTGGAATCCTTTATGCAATAGTTACTTTCCGCAATAATATCTAAAAGGGCCCTGAAAAAAGACACAATATTTGCAAGTGCATTGGATGACTATTCTATTTATTTGTCTACTATGGGTTGGATCCAGTGACACCCCCCCTTCCCTCCCCCTGCACCGCACATGGCTTTTAAGTGCAAGAGGGCCACATGATACCGAAACCAAATTTCCCAGAGTTAGCTGGGGCTGTTCAGGGGATGGGAACATAGGAAAGATCATGATTGTCAGCACCTTCCATTGAGGGATCACTAGATCCAGCCCAATATTTCTTTCCTACCTCCATGCAAAGATTTCTAGGTGGCGAATATGGTTTATCCTTCTTTCTTTCTTTCTTTCTTTCTTTCTTTCTTTCTTTCTTTCTTTCTTTCTTTCTTTCTTTCTTTCTTTCTTTCTTTCTCTCTCTCTCTCTCTCTCTCTCTCTCTCTTCTTCTTTCTTTTGTGATGGCAGGTGGTGTAGCATATGCAGTTTGGGAGCCAGTTTGGTGTAGTGGTTAAGTGCACGGACTCTAATCTGGGAGAACCGGGTTTGATTCCCCACTCCTCCACTTGCACCTGGCTGGATGACCTTGGGCAAGCCATAGCTCTGTACCAGCTGTTCTCTCAAGGACAGCTTGGGAAAAAGCTCTCTCAGCCCCATCTACCTGTTGTGGGGAGGGGAAGGGAAGGAGTTTGTAAGCCGCTCTGAAACTCCAGGTGAGTGAAGGGCGGGGTATAAATCTAATATCTTCTTCTTCTTCTATGCAAATAAGTTATGCTAATGAGTTATGCTAATGAGCTCCTGCACCTTTTTTTCTATGAAATGACCCCTGCATTTGAGTGGCTTTAATCATTCCGGAGATTATATAAAACCTTCCTTGCCATGTTTATGCTGATCCTTTCACCACCTGATTTTAGAATATAAGAGCATAAGAAGAGCCCTGCTAGTTCAGACCAGTGGTCCATCTACTTCAGCATCTGTTTCACACAGTGGCCAACCAGCTACCATGGAAGGCCAACAAACAGGACCTAGAGGCCTGGTGTTATCTCCTAGCACTAGTATTCCGTAGTTTACTACCTCTGGACATGGAGGTGCTTTATAGTCATCATGGTTTCATCAGGTCCATTTGGGACCCAGAAATTACAATGTATCCCCCTCTACCGACAAATCTGACCTGGTTGGCCCAGGCTAACTGGACCTCCTCAGTTCACAGAAGCTAAGCAGGTTCGGCTCTGGTTAGTACTTGGATGGGAGACCACCAAAGATGTTCCGGGTTGCTATACAGAGGCAGGCAATGGAAAACTACCTCTGAACATCTGTTGCCTTGAAAAACCCATGAGGGGTCATCATAATTTGCTTGTGACTTGAGAGCACTTTACATACACCTAGATGCAAGAACCAACATTTTGTTGTGGTTAGACTGTCAGACTGGGAGACTCAAGTTTCAGACCTCACTCAGTCAAGGAAGGTTGTTGGGTGACTTTGGGCTAATTACTCTCTGTCAGTCTATCCTACTTTACAGGGTTGTTTTGGGGAGGATAAAACAGAGGATGAGAGAGCAATGTTGGAAGCATTTTTGGTCCCCATTGGAGTAAAACTGAGAGAGTGTGGTGTAGTGGTTAGGAGGGCAGACTCTAATCTGGGAGAGCTGGACTTGATACCCCATTTCTCCACATGCAGCTGCTGGTGTGACCTTGGGTCAGTTACAAGTTGTTTCAGAGCTGTTCTCTCACCAGCAGTTTTCAAAAGAGCTCTATCAGCCACACCTACCTCACAGGCTGTCTGTTGTGGGGAGGGGAAGGGAAAGGAAATTATAAGCTGCTCTGAGACTCCTTTGGGTAGTGAAGGGTGGAGTATAAATCCAATCTCCTCCTCCTTCTCCTCTTCTTCTTCTAAAATGGGGGGGGGGAAGAGAGAAGAAAGAGAGACAGAGAGGAAGGAAGGAAGGAAGGAAGGAAGGAAGGAAGGAAGGAAGGAAGGAAGGAAGGAAGGAAGGAAGGAAGGAAGGAAGGAAGGAAGGAAGGAAGGAAGGAAGGAAGGAAGGAAGGAAAGCTGGCAGAGAGGGGACAGCTACTAATCCAAGCCTCAGAAATACCACTATTCTGGGAGGATAGCTTCAGGGGTGGCTGAAGTCTTCAGAAGGCTGGTCGGAGGAACAAGGACCTTTTCAGGGGACGGGGTCATTTTGCTGCAGCCAGGACACAAGTAGGCATTCCCCCGCCCGGGGGGGGGGGGGCTGGCACCAACTCCCGGAGCTGAACTCCCCCGAGCTCCTGCTTGAAATGACCCCTGCTCAAATGTCTCCAGGTTCAGTCAGACCAAGGTAGCTATGGCAGAGATAACTAGAGAGTAAGATAAATCCATTTTATAAGTATCTTTCAAAGCAGACTGAAATGCGGATATTCAGCAGACAAAGCTTTTCCTATCGTTTTATTTCTGTTTCTAGAAATGAGCTTCCAGGCTGAGAGAAATGCTTAAGATGGGCAACTAGGCTGAGCCAACATGGGGGAGGGGTATGTTTTTTTTTGGGGGGGGGGAATCCACCTCCTGTGAAGTGTACACATTCCAAATCTGGGTGCCTTATATGAGTTCATCGTGTAGCCTATTCAGATTGAGGACCTGCATCCTAACCTCACTTTGATTTGGCTTCTTGGTGTCATACATTGGAGGTATCGTGGGGATGACCTGATGACCACCCCACCCCAGAACGAAGCCCATTTCTGCAAACTTATCACTGAAGCTGGAGATCAGGGAATGAAGCGCCTGTTGCAGGCAACAGAAAAACAGTGTTAAGCTGTGAGCACACACACTAAATAGTCCACTTTCAGTGCACTTCTCAACCAGATTGTACTGTGTGAACTGGCAAAATCCAGTTCAAAAGTGCCTTAAACATGGATTGAAAGTGGATTATTTAGTGTGTGTGATTGCAGCCTTACTGCATTTTGCACCTGCACACACACATTTACAACATCACAATGCTGGCAACACCATGGTGCCACTTATGGCACAATCTGAAAATGATGGCATTGCATAGGGGCAACACGATGACATCACTTCCTGCTTCGGTCATGGTGTTGGTGTAACACTGATTACTCCCCCTCCATTTCCCTTTCCCCTCGCTGCTCAGCTGAACAGTAGCAGGCAGAGCCAGGCGGGAGGACAACTGCCTCAGACCCAGGTTCACTCTCTGGCAACTCTAGTTAGAATGGATAAAAGGAAGTCCTTCACCCAAAGAGTGATTAACACATGGAATTCACTGCCACAGGAGGTGGCAGCAGCTACAAACATGGATGGCTTCAAGGGGGGATTGGATAAACATATGGAGCAGAGGTCCATCAGTAGCTATTAGCCACAAGGTCTAGATAGGAACTCTCGGTCTGGGGCAAGTGATGCTCTGTATTCTTGTGCTGGGGGGGAAGGCAACAGTGGGAGGGCTTCTAGTGTCCTGGCCCCACTGGTAGACCTCCTGATGGTACCTGGTATTTTTGGCCACTGTGTGACAGAGTGTTGGACTGGATGGGCCATTAGCCTGATCCAACACTGGCTTTTCTTACATTCTTATGATCCCAACTTGGTCCTGGAAACTCACCTAGAATAAATAACACTGGGCTAGACATGTCTTACTGCAGAAAAGTGGCTAGCACGAAAGAGGGAAGCAGTGGCAGCGGCAGCTGCAGCACCAAGTGAAGCAGGTATAATTGCTCCATTGATGTCAGATTTCCAAAACACTCTTTACATTTGAACTGAAGGCAATCATCCATCAGTATGGGTGGTGTTATATAAAGGCTGCTTTAACAGTTCATTTCCTATTTTCCCAACTCATGTGAAAAGGGGAGAAACTGTGAAAAGAGGTTGGGGGGTGGGGAGTTCTTAGCAAGGCAAGGTATGTTAAGGGCCTCAGCTGTTAAATAATAAACAGGTATGTAGATAAAGATGGAATTAAATATTTAGAGCCCATAAATGTTAATGCTTTTTAAAAAAACCCTCTTGCAATTAGAAGCACCATTGATCATGCCCCCCTTTTGAAACAAATGACGGCCTCTCTCAATGATCCTTCCTTTTTTCTTGGGGAAAACAAGTCACTTTAGGTGTGGTTCTCTGTTAAGAGAAATTACATAAATAGATCAGTCCTGTATGCCTAGGAGAGTTTGTTTCAGCTCGAGCGAAGTGCTCTGATACATCGTTGTGCAGGGCCTGCATAAAATATGAATTTTGTTTTGGAAGTGTTGTATGAAGGAAAATGTATTGTCCATTACAACAATGGCTTGCAACCAACCACACAGTCCAAAGACTTCAGGGCATGTGTTTTCTCAAGACTATACAATTTATTCATCTACCAAAGTCCCAAAGAAAAAATTTCACTTGCCTTATGGGAATGAGTAGGTTACCAAGTTCTCCTCTTGAGCAAGAAGGGGATATAATTCCCTACCCATATGCACTTGTACACTCATGAGTCAAAATCAGGGGTCATTTTGTAGAAAAAGAGGTGCAGGAGCTCATTAGCATAACTTATTAGCATAACTTATTTGCATATGCTACACCACCTGACATCACCGGAAGTATGTCAGAAGGCAAGAAAGAAAGAAGAGGGCGAGAGCGAGGGAGAAAGAGAGAAAGAAAGAAAGAAAGAAAGAAAGAGAGAAAGGAAGGAAAGAAAGAAAGAAAGAAGGGAAGGAAGGAACAAAGGAAGGAACAAAGGAAGAAAAGAAAAGAAGGAAGAAAGGAAGAAAGGAAGAAAGGAAGAAAGGAAGAAAGTAAGAAAGAAAGAAAGAAAGAAAGAAAGAAAGAAAGAAAGCTGGCAGAGAGGGGACAGCTACTAATCCAAGCCTCAGAAATACCACTATTCTGGGAGGATAGCTTCAGTGGTGGCTGAAGCCTTCAGAAGGCTGGTCGGAGGAACAAGGACCTTTCCAGGGGACGGGGTCATTTTGCTGCAGCCATGACACAAGCAGGCATTCCCCCGCAGGAAGCCCGCTCATGGGGAGGGTGGGGTATAAATTTGAAAAAAATAAATAAATAAAATAAAACTCCCAGAGCTGAGCTCCCCCGAGCTCCTGCCCGAAATGACCCATCTTTTCTTAAGAACAGTGATTTGCACTGATTCCCCCCCTCCTATTGCATCTCACTGAGTCTCCTGTACTTTTGTTGGGGGGGAAGCAGATCCTCAGGAATAGCATAAAAGGCAAAGAGGGGGCATCCGGTGGGAGGAAGAATCAGCAGAAACTGCTTCCCCCTTGTCAGAAAATGTACAGGGTATGGCTGATCATCTGTCTGTCCGTCCATCCATCATCTATCTATCTATCTATCTATCTATCTATCTATCTATCTATCTATCTATCTATCTATCTATCTATCTATCTATCTAGTACATTTTCATCTTGCTCTTACTCTAAGGGTATTTCCCATGCATGACTGCCGAACAGTTCCATTTAACTTCAATAGAAATAATTTTAAGTAATTGATACTCCATCTCAGCTTTCACAGGGCAATTCCAAGGCAAAAAAAAAAATATTATAACTGAACGACCGACATATGCCCCAATTTAGCTACCGCATTTCTATTCAGCAGGGCTGAAATGAATAATACTTAGTTTGTTAGCTTCCCCGGCTATCCCACAGTTTTTCTTCTAGGATGGGGCACCAGGAGCTTGCAAGTGTGATGTAGTGGTTGGAGTGTCAGAGTCGGAGCTAGGAGAACCAGGTTTGAATCCTCACTCTGTCATGGAAGCTCATTGGGTTTCGTGGGGCCAGCCACACATACTCAGTTTAACCTACCTCACAGAGGTGTTGTCTGGATAAAATGGAGCAGAGGAGAATGATGTTAGCCATTCTGGGTCCCCACTTTTGTGGGGTCAAGAGCTAGAGTATAAATGAAAGACATAAAATAAATCAATAGACCAGGGGTGGCCAACCTTGCTTAACGTAAGAGCCACAAAGAATAAACGTCAGATGTCTGAGAGCCGCAAGACAGGAACAAATATCACACACATGTTTTTATTTTTTAAAATATGCAAATTTGCTTTTTATTAACGTTAAATGGGACTGCCAAAAATAAAAACAAACGAGGAAAACCGGTTATTGATAATGATATTACTTGTTTGCTAATGATATTGAGAGAGAGAGAGAAAAAGAGAGAGATGGAAAGAAAGAATTAAAGAAGTGGAAAGAAAGAGAGAGAGAGAAACTAGGAAAGCAAATAGTTGGGAAGGAGGAGGGAAGGAAGGAAGGAAGGAAGGAAGGAAGGAAGGAAGGAAGGAAGGAAGGAAGGAAGGAAGGAAGGAAGGAAGGAAGAGATAAAAAGCATGCCTCCCCTTTGCTTCCCCAGCCGCCCTGCCAGGAGCCGCACAATATGTCTGAAAGAGCCGCATGTGGCTCCCGAGCCACAGGTTGGCCACCCCTGCAATAGACTATAGATTGCAAGGATCTAGGGGTACATTTGATGATATAGCCAGGAGTCTGCTGATACCCTTCCATAGGCCAGGCTGAGGTTGACAGGCCACTTTGTGTGATCGGTGGATTTCACAGGCCAAGATGAATAGATTTTTTTTTAAAAAAAATGCAGAATATACATATCCTGTGTGATAGAAACCATCTTTTATTCCCCCTTTGCTCGAAGTGTGTCTCAGAGTGAATGTCCTCCATTCAGCTGGTGACAGTTACATCTGTCAAGCTTGCCTCATTTTCTGTGCCTCGGTGTGAGACGCAAGCTAAGCAGGTGCTCCAGATGTCAGTTTGATTAGTGCAATCTGTTGATATTGTTCCTTGATATTTCAAAAATGAGCACAAGGGAAGAAAGGTAGGGTGGTGGCAGCCCTTCACAAAATAAATTAGGGAAGGCAGAGCTGGTCCACTGTGATGGTGTCGACAGTTTCTAATCAACACGCAGGGTTTTTTTTCCCCTCGAGCAGATGGTATTAGACATCCATTTTTCTGTATTGTGCGCCAGAACAACAACATGCATCATTTCCACATGCAGACACTATGCATTGAGGTGAGAAAAGGGCACGTATGCTGGTTTAGGCATTTGGGGGTAATGGGCTGATTCACACATGCATGTTGTTCATCACTTGATGATTCATCACTTGTTGATACCTAACAGCATCTTGTACCACAGCTGACATGCTGAACACGGAGCTGTCACATCGTCTCTCATTTCAAGACTACAGTACTTTCGCGGGAGTCGGTTGGTTCACACGTGGAGCTGAAAGTCATCCAAGATCAAGAGCCAGTTTGGGATAATGGTTATTGTGAGACAGTGCAACCCCATCTTGGGGGGAATGGCTAGTTGTTGCATGGAGATTTTAGCAGAGCCCAAATGCCATTCTCACAAGACACACAAGATGTGTCTGAATCCAGGATCTGTTACTTTGCCTCCTCGATTTGACATCAAGATTAGACAATCACCAGAGAAGCTTAACCCTAGAAAGGAATCCAAGGAGAGTTTCCTCCAGTCTGTTATCTTTAACATCTCATTGGCACACTCCCAGAATCTCTACACACATTTCTAAAAGTTCTGAGATCAGAACACACAACATCCTGGAGAGATAGGTGATTAATCATTTTGGAGGGAACATTAGAGTAAGTACCCCCTTTTTTTGATTGGTATAAAGTGAACCTTTCCTTCCCAGAGCACCTCTGAAATATGGTACAGGAGGACGAGGTTGTCAACAGTGTTTCATTGCCTTTGCAAGGCTGATACTAGACAATCCACACAGCATGTTTCTGACTGGTGATATGATATCTACAAAGCATATTTGCTATGAGTCTTGATCATTTCAAATGTTAATCTGTATTATGTGGTGAATTTTTTGAATGTCCCCATAGCTTTGGTTTTAGCTAGGGCTGCCAAGTCCCCCGGTAGGGCGGGGGAAACACCAATTTTTAGTGCTTTCCCCCGCTTTTTCCAAGTTGGCCTCCGGGGGGACAAAATGGCTACCTTAAAAGGGAAATGTCTGCAGAGAGCCTGCCCTGCAGTAAAAAGCCTCACCAGACATTTCCCCTTTAAGAAGTCAGCAAGAGAGCTTCCACAGCAGGAGAGGTCCGCCCAGAGATTAAGGAGGGACTGAAGGAGCTGCTTTTGCATGTGGCTGGCAAGGTAAGTTTCTCTTCCAGCTCCTTTCCTTCTCTCTCCCTCTTTCTTTTTTCTGTCTGTCTGTCTGTCTGTCTGTCTCTCTCTCTCTGTCCCCATCCAGCAGAGGTCTATCAGTGGCTATTATAGCCACAAGGTCTAAATGGAAGTAAGTGCCTCTGCCAGTTTTTTTTTCCTTCTCTCTCTCCCTCTTTCTTTTTTCTGTCTATCTGTCTGTCTCTCTCTCTCTCTCTGTCCCCATCCAGCAGAGGTCTATCAGTGGCTATTATAGCCACAAGGTCTAAATGGAACACTTTGTCTGGGGCAGTGAGGCTCTGAATTCTTGGTGCTTGGGGGGCAACAGTGGGAGGGGTTCTGGAGTTCTGGCCCCGTTGCTGGACCTCCTGAGGGCACCTGGTATTTTTGGCCACTGTTGTGACACAGAGTGTTGTACTGGATGGGCTGTACTGGATGGGCCGATCCACTGTGGCTTCTCTCCTGTTCTTATGATATGAAAATCATATTTAGCACTTGTGTAGCACTTAGTGCTTCATATTCTGCCGAGATGAGGAAGGATTCAGTAGGGCTGTTGCTCAGTGATAGAGCATCTGCTTGACATGCAGGAGGTATCAGCTTCTTCAGCTAAAAAAGGATCAGGTAATAGGTGACATTAAAGATCTCAGCCTGAGACCCTGGAGAGCCACTACCAGTCTGAGTAGTCAATACTGACCTTGATGGACCAATGGCCTGATTCAGTATTAGGAAACTTCATGAGTTCATGTGTCAGCATGTGGAAGCAACATCACAGGATGTCACATCACAAAATGATGTCACTTCCTTTCTCCTGGCTCCACCCCCAAAGTCTCCTGGCTCCACCCCCAAAGTCCCCAGATATTTCCCAAGTTGGACTTGGCAGCCCTAGTTTTAGCTAACAAGACATAACAAATATGCACCATACAGATAAAAGGGAAAAAAATCCATTAGTACAGGGGTGTCAAATGTGCGACACACGGGCCAGATATGGCTTGCACAGGGCTCAGAATCACCCCTCCCAGTGACTTCCTTCTCCTTCCTTTCAAAGGCTGCTGCCGCAGCTGCACCCTAGTTTGCTTTTTTCCAGCTCCCTCAGTGGCTCTTTACTTCCTGTTTCCTGCCTCTTGCCTCCCCCTCCACCCTCCCTCTTTCCCTCCCCCCCCCCTCACACACACAGACAGAAAGCTTTGTGACTGAGGGAGAGATACAAAGACAAGCCTCTCTCTCTCTTGTTCTGTCCCTCTCTCACACTTTCACTCTCATTCACTCACTCACTCACCCACCCAGCTTCTGCTTCCTTCACCGGAGCTGCTCCTCCTCTTTTTGAGTCTCATGGCAGCTTTAAGACCAGCAACATTTTATTCCAGGTATAAGCTTGGGAGGGAAGGGTTCTTCTGACAAGCACAATGTACATTGAGGAAATTGTTTTGGCTTATTTCCCCACTCCTCCACTTGCACCTGGCTGGATGACCTTGGGCAAGCCATAGCTCTGTACCAGCTGTTCCCTCAAGGACAGCTTGGGAAAGAGTTCTCTCAGCCCCACCTGCCTCACAGGGTGTCTGTTGTGGGGAGGGGAAGGGAAAGGAGTTTGTAAGCCGCTCTGAGACTCCAAGTGAGTGAAGGGCAGGGTATAAATCCAATCTCTTCTTCTTCTCTTCTTCTTATTCTGAAAAGTTTTTTTAATGGATTTTTCTATTTCTATTTTCTTTCAAAAACACCCTGATTAGGAATTAGAACACTTGGATTGGTCCTTCTATCTTCTAGAGTGGAGTGATTTCAGATGCCAAATGATAATAGCACACATTGGTAATGAGACAGGAAAACTTGGTCTCAATTCAGTCTAGGTTGATGCATTGTCTTGAGCTTCATTATAAATTGCTATTCAGCAGTCTCTCTTTCTATTCTCCCTTTGTAAGAGCACTGCTATTCTTAGGTCAGCAACTGAATGTTGTGGTTTCTAATATCAGACATATGTCAATTTATTCTTTGCATCCTCCAGGACTGAATCCTCCTGTATGGAATTGAGACCTAGGTTTCCTGTCTCATTACCAATTCTTGTATCTCCACACCTACTACCCTTCTGATATCACACCAAATCCAATCAAGTGAGCTATTGCCATTCACCTGCTATTGCCATTCAACATCTGAAATCACCTTTACAAAGTTTATATCTCTGGTACCTCATGTTACATTTTATAGCATGCATGGCCTGACTCAACAAAGTGACATTTATGTCAGATCTGGCCCTCATAACAAAAAAGTTTGACACCTCTGCATTAGTATAATAAAATAAAAAGAAAAAAGGCTTCCAATTTTCTCTATGACAAATATTGGCTTAATTATTTAATTTTCTCTTACTCTAAACATACAATAAAGGGCTCTCTTTTTTTCTAATATCTACATTTCTTATTCCCTAAACCCACATCATCAAATTATTATTATCTGTTTCATGCAAAAAGTCTATAAGGGGTTTCCAATCAGTAATTAACTAATTATATTTTCCCTAATCAATGCAGTAAATTTGGCCATTGTTGAAAGTTCCACCATCTTCTCCAACCATTCTTCTATTGTAGACATTGTTGGACTCTTCCATTTTTGTGCATATAGTAGCTTAATGTAAATGTCAGTCTCTTTAACCAAGTATTTTCCCATTGATCCATTTGTATATCGTATCAAAAAATTTAGCCCATTTTATCACACATTCTTTCACTTGTTCTTCCTCAGTCTCAAATTTCAACAAGAGTTTATACATTTTAGCAATAAGATGTCCATCATTTGTACTTTTTTTTCAAATTCAGACTTGGATTGTTCAAAATCAAAATAGCTTTTGTCTACTTTAAACCTTTCCAAGATTTGTAAATACCTATGACAGGTATAAACCTATGACAGATATAACCTTCTAATTATAAACCTTCCCTAGGTTTTAGTTTATATTCACCTTGTTATATTTTTAGCATACCACAATATGTTAACCATTTATGCAAACTTGTCATTTCTGTTCTAAAATGAGCTTCTTGTGGCAGTACCCACAAGGGTATTTTTGGACAGATCTTAGTATTTATTACATATTCTCAAAATGGCACACCTAATATAATAATTATTAAATTCTGCATTAACTTTAGCTTTATCATACATTAAGTATCCGTGCCATTCAAACTTCAATTCATGTCCTTCTAACTCTAATAATACTTTTTAAACAAGATCCAGTCCTTCAGCCACACTAAACAACAAGCAGCAAAATACAATTTCAAATTTGGCAGACCCAAACAACCTCTTCCCTTTGCATACTGTAATATCTTATATTTAACCCATGGTTCTTCCCCTTGCCATATCAATCTAGGTATCTCTTTCTGCCATTGTTTAAATGGTACCTCTGTTGTCGAAACCGGAATTGCCTGAAAGAAAAATAACAATCTAGGTAAAACATTTGTCTTAATCACAGATACTGTCCCCAAAAGTGACAGTTGGACCTTATCCCATCTCAGCATAGCTTTTTAAATTTCATTTCAAATTTTAGCATAATTCTTTTGATAATTATTTTCAATTTTCAATTTTAAAACCTGTTTTATTTTGTCAATTTTATTTGATCTTGTAATACTGAAAATATTAGAGGGACATATACAAAAATCATTTTATCAGCATTATTCAGATTTATATAAGACTCTTGACATTCTATCAGAAAAAAATAGATGAATTCCAAAACTTCTTTCAGAATTTTTGGAATTAGGACTGTATGGCAAACAATACTGAATGTTCTAATGGTCACAGGCTAAAAAGAACATGAGATCATGGAAACCATAATGGCACTGGGTTTTTTATAACTATATATTTTTATTAATTTTTAATTTTTTTACAACAAACAATATATTTCCATAATGATAACATTCAACATCAATTTAAAATAAAACTCAATTTGAACAACAACTTGAACATAAACATAAACTTGACAACCATTCAATTTACTGAATTTCCATTGCAATAGTGGAATCTTTGTATATCAGTAAAAGTCAAAGTCTTTATACTTTTTCGGAAGTGCATTAGTCTCATTTGTTTCAGTTTCAATATATTGAAAGAAGGAATACCCTTTTTCTAAAAAAACGGATTGTGGAGTTGATTTCTCTACTGGCAATAACTGATGTGCAATTTTATTGATGTGAATTCTTTGAGTTGGCCACTGCACATGGTAAGTGTTCAAACAAACTAATATTTCACCTGGAAACAGAAACATCCCCATGACACAGCATCTAGGTTAAGTCTCTTAGATCCACAAGTGATGCAACCTACCTCTGGGATGGGAGGAGGTATAAGTTTTAGTGACCCAGAAACTTTTTAAAATTCTTTTTTCTCTGTTGTGTCAGTTTTTCAAGCCCAAAGCCCTATTTTGCTTCTTGTTTGTGCTTAGTAATTCAACTTGTAGGTTCTATCTTTGTTTGCGAGACTTGCTGCAAGACTATACAATTTATTCATCTACCAAAGTCCCAAAGAAAAAATTTCACTTGCCTTATGGGAATGAGTAGGTTACCAAGTTCTCCTCTTGAGCAAGAAGGGGATATAATTCTCTACCCATATGCACTTGTACACTCATGAGTCAAAATCAGGGGTCATTTTGTAGGAAAAGAGGTGCAGGAGCTCATTAGCATAACTCATTAGCATAACTTATTTGCATATGCTACACCACCTGACATCACTGGCAGTATGTCAGAAGGCAAGAAAGAAAGGGGAGGGAGGGAGGGAGGGAGGGAGGGAGGGAGAGAAAGAAAGAAAGAAAGAAAGAAAGAAAGAAAGAAAGAAAGAAAGAAAGAAAGAAAGAAAGAAAGAAAGAAAGAAAGAAAGCTGACAGAGAGGGGACAGCTACTAATCCAAGCCTCAGAAATACCACTATTCTGGGAGGATAGCTTCAGTGGTGGCTGAAGCCTTCAGAAGGCTGGTCGGAGGAACAAGGACCTTTCCAGGGGACGGGGTCATTTTGCTGCAGCCATGACACAAGCAGGCATTCCCCCGCGGGGGGGGGGGGGGGGCTGGCACCAACTCCCGGAGCTGAGCTCCTCCGAGCTCCTGCTCGAAATGACCCCTGGTCAAAATCATTGGGCTGGCCTGAAGTAGCCCACTTGTGTCACATATACTGATCTGATTATATGCCAGGTAGTGACAGAAAATTTGTCAGGATATCTTAATCCTAGCTTGCTGGTGGGCATGGGCCAGCTCCATTAACTGCATGCACACCAGCGATCTCTAGCAGCTGTTGCAAACAGGGAACTGATTTTTCGATGAACAGTCCAATACCCATCCATGGCTGTTTAGCAGATGCCTTTACAGTAAAGCAGGTTGCTTTACTATATTCCTTACTAACCGTGCAGTACAACACAATAAATTTTTCAAACCCACCAATTGATTTCTACTACCCCCTGTTCTTGCTACTTAATGGACAGTTGCTTAAACAGACAGATCAGGCACAGATCATATTAATGTCATAAATAAATGCTGTATTTAAATAAAATCCTACCCTTCAGTGTGCATCTTACAACAGTAATTTTCAAACTATGTTCCAAGGAACCCAGGAGGTCCTTAGGAGATCAGTAATGGCAGACAAGCTTCTTTGGAAGACAGATTGACCACCATTTCTGGTCTTTCCCAGCTACACACAATGACAGAGGCCTAAGATAATGGTGGCCTGCCTTGTTGGCAATTGCACTGCAATTCAAACCCTTATTCTGAAATAATGTCACTTCTGTGTATATTAAAGTACATATCAACCCCCAATGCCTTAGAAGGGTGCTTCTCTAGCCTGTAGCCAGCAGAGAAGCATGGGAAAGGTGGAAAGGGCTAGAAGTTTTATTCCAGGCTTCATTCAGGCCCATAACCATTCCCCCCTCTTGTCTAAGGGTGCTACTATCTCATCATCCACACTTGTGTTTCTCTCCCTCCATTTTATCCCCACAACCCCCCTATGAAGTGTGTTAAGTGGAAAGAAAAAGTAACTGTATCGAGATCACCTAGGAGCTTCATAGCTGAGTAGTGATTTGGACTCGGGTCTCCCAAGTCCAAAATGTTAACCACTCTGCCGCAAGTTGCTAAACACATTTAGGGCAACTCTGCAGTTGTGTGGGGTCAAGAGCAACAAGCCTGGCTCATGTAGCCACAACATGCCTCAGAGCCCTCCCCTGCCTGTAGTGTATTCGGTGACAGCCGTGTAGAAGAACCTGTACCTCAACAAGATTCACTGAGGTTCAATGGAACGTAGTTGTTAAGAGTGTCAGACTAAGATCTGGGAGTCCCAGGTTTGAATGCCCACCCTGCCAGGGAAGCTTGCTGGCCGACCTCAGTAAAGTCAGTGTCTCTCTCAGCCTAACTTATCTCCCAAAATGTCCACCATCCGAGGCGGAGCCAAGTGCAAAATGTCAAGGAATGAAGTGATATATAACTTAAATAGTAGCTCCTCAACATTTCAGGCAGAAGCTCTTTTTCATAGGATGCCTTTTCATCTGCAAAGCCAATCAGAAGTCCTACTGGGCAAAAGCCCAACCTGGCCCCACCCACCTTCTGAAAGCATTTGGTGGGCAGCAGAAAAGGTATTGATGAGCACCATGGTGCCCATGGATACCATGTTGGGGGGCCCTGGGTTACAGTTTCAGGGGTCATAAAGACCACTGACTTCAGCTAAGGTCTTTTTAGCTAGCATTTAATTTGCCGCTTGAAAATATGATAGAACAACATCTGTGAGCAGAGGCTGTGGCAGAGCATCTGTTTTGCATGCATGCAGAAGATCCCAGCTTCAATCCCCGGCATTTCTAGTTAAAAGGATCACACGGGCTGCGGACAGACTGGCGGCTTGGAGCGATATGTACCATTTTGAAGTGTTGTGGGGCATACCAAGCTGATAGCACACTCTTGCTGCCGGTCACACGCATGGCCATCCCATAGTCAGGCATCCACATTACTGTTCTCCCTCAGCCACAAAGTGTGCTGCTTGGTCCTTTTAAAAAAATGTAGGTGGGTGTGCAAGCATATGCGTTTATGTGCATATGCGCTCATGCGCACATGCTCATATAGGCATATATTTGCAAACTAATAAGAGTTCTTTTATTCAAGGAACTTCACTCTAGATAGGATAGAGGAGAGACAGATTCTATAATCTAGTCTAACTTGCTAAATGGATGGAGATGCAGGAAAGTCATCCTCCTCTCATGTTGCCGAGATGGAGAAGCATGTCATTGTGAGTAGAGGGAGGAGGAGAAGCCAGAAGGAAGGGAACTTTTCCCTAAGAGTCGCAATCTACATTTCAAAGGGATAGCATCAGAGAGAGAAGGAAAGGACATTTATTGTCCTAGCCTGTCTGTCTCTCTGACTCTCTTGCCCTCTTCCTCTGTTAGTCTGAGGCAAGAGACAGTGCACAGTCCTTGACTTCCAGCAGTGCTAGCTTTCTACTTTCAGGGAATCACTGGTGTAGGGGGAGCTGTGAAAAGCAATCCTTTACCTGCAGTGTGAAAAGATACGCTCTGTTCCGTCACCTCAGCACACTGCCACATCATCCCCACCTCCGTTCTCCTGCATGCGTAGATCAGGAACTGAAGTGGTCTTGCATTTGAAAAACAAAGGAAAGGTCTGCCTTGTGACTAAGTGGGCAAAATCCTGTTTGGGATTGCTTGACTGCCAACTGGCACATGTTCTGCAAGAACAAAGCTGACCAGAGAAGTCAGCTGAACAATGAAAATGACAAGAGACAGGATACTCATGCAGACTCCTGACCTGAAACAGGAGGGAACTGGCAATCAAACATCATAGCTGACAAAATTACACCCAATTCGACAGCCTACACTTTGCTCAGATTTATGCTGAGCTCTTAAGGAGGCATGGAAAATTTTAGCATAAGCAGCTAGGAAAGGGGAACAGACAAAAGGTTGTGACAACCTCAACTGTTGAAAAGTCATCCTTCAGCCTGAGATTGGCATGTGGACCGGAATTCAGTCAGTTCTTCCTTTCTTCCTTTTCAGTGTCCACTTGAATATATGATAGAGCAACATCTGAGGGCAGAGGCTGTGTTCATTCACATCCATGAACAGTGGGGTTGTTACAGGGCCTACAGACTATTTCTCCACTTACTGGTGGATATCTGTTTCTTATTTGTTCATTTGTAAAGGGTGGGGAGTAATCTCCATTACAAAAATTAGTTCCCTGATTTTTGCACCTTCATTATCAGCATAATCTATCACGGTCCAATTGCATGATTAGCTAGGTACATAGGCAGACAATGAAGGCAAACTGAGACACCTGGTGTAAGTGTCAACTATTTTTTTTTCCAGCTGTGTATTGATTAATCACAGGAGTTGTCAGCTACAGACAATGAGTGGCAGCTACAAGTCATCAGTAATCAGTCATGCAAATGGACACATCCAAGGTTATTTGGGCACATCTGAACAGTGTTGAGAATCACTGGTCTACAATCAGTGAGCGGGACACAAGCTGAACCAGCAGTTCAGTGAACATCCCCAGTAGCAGATCAATAAACAGATTGGAAGAACTAAATAGAATGCTTTGCTAATAATATTCAAGGGAAAAAATAACCTTATGGTTTCAGACCACAGGTCTATTTAATCCAGTGCTTCCTCACCAGCAGTGTCTGGCCCATAGGTGTCAACTACGGGGGGGCTCGAGGGCTTGAGCCACCCCCGAAATTTCCCAGGGGGACTGAGCCCCCCCCTTGGGAAAATGGAGTGCCCTCCGCCATGCCTCCCCGGGCCCTTCCTAGGGCTGCCACTGCCATCTCTCTCCCCCCCCCCCGGCCTGGCCACTCCGTCCCTCCCTCCCTCCGTCCAGGGGCCAGCTAAGCAAATTCCCTGAAAGGACGGAAGCAGGAGTGCTCAGGCGGGGGGGGGGGAGGTGGCAGCAGCAGGGACATGGCCCCAGTGGGCGTGCGCGCTTTGCACGTGTGCACAGAAGAGCCCCCCTCCCCGGATTTTTAAAACTCAACGCCCCTGGTCTGGCCATCAGCCTTTTGGAAACTTCATGAGCACAGTACTGATGATTTCAATCACCTGATTATCAAGGACACATTGCATCTTGACCCAGCATCTGTCTCATGGCCTCCACATGTCCAGCTGTAAGAAGAACTAAATTTTCCAGCAGAAAAAGAATAGTACATCCAAGTGCCTTATGCACCCAAGCGCCTGGGAAATTGTCAGTTAAAACGGTCACTTATTTGTGTAGGTCGATGGACCTATATTGGTGTGTTCTCAGAAGAAACTCCATGGCCAGCTGTACAATGAGGAGAAGTTAGATGTTGGCCTCTCGTGGTGGGTCTGAGGAGATGCATCACCACTATTCCGCCTTGCTTTGCTGTCCATCCCAGGAGCAGCTGACACTCCTTGACTCCTTGTTCCCTAAGTATCTTTGGAGACAGTGCAGTATGCCAGGCATGCCCAGTAAGCCTTCCTGAAGTCTCACGAGACAGGCTTGGAGGGAAGGACCCACTCCAGCTCCTGGGCAGGGACAGAGACATGGAAGATAGCAAGAAGTGGGAAGCAGTGAGGTGGGATGTGATGGCAAAAAGTGGTGAGGACAAGAACAGGTGACTAGAGTTGGCCTCGGGCAACACTCCTTGTCAATCCAGCACTGAGAAGGTTGGACTGATATGAGACAATGCTGCTGGCCTTAGAGCCTGCTTTGCTTCAACAGGATTGCTATTCAGAATCAACAAGAGCTGTTTGTAGGATGTGGTAGGCTTCTCATCTTTCTTGGCCTGGACCTCCCTCAGTCCTGCGATGATTTCGTCCTGCTAGACTCACCTCCCACATTAATGGACCTGGCAGACAGCTGAGGTTCCAAAAGGCAGCTCTATCTTCGGAATCCATCTGTTCTCATTCTCTCTCTTGGGGGGTAGGGATTGGTTGATATTTCAACCTTTCTCATTCCCTCAAATAAAATTATGGCGTTTTGTCTGTGGAGCACGAAGTTACCATCAGGTAACGGGGGGGAAATAGTGTGGTCTGACAGCCCAGTATAAAAACAGTGACATTCTTCTCCCCTTTTTTTGCAAATTTCTCTGAGCACATTTGCAGAAGAGAATTTCCACAGAACTGCTCAAAGCTCTCCTTCGACTTGGATACAAGCTGTCAAACAGATCACTCTCTAGTCTTTTCCAACATACTTGAAACTCAAATCCTTCACAGCTGGAAAGCCCTTAAGACATTTGTGTTCCTCGTTTCTCCCCCCCCCCCCCAAAAAATGTCAGTCATACTGGCTAGCGCCAGACATATAGCAGCCAAAAAGATACACAGTGTGTTCTTAAATTTCAGGGAAGTTGCAGCTTTTCACATTTCATCTAGTGTAACAGGCATTCTGACAAACCTACCTCAGAGTCCTTAGCTCTTTGCTTAAGCTTTTTGAGCCCACTTACAGGTCTCTTATGAGAAGTTCTTGAACATATCACAAACCTAAGCTGCCAATTTCTACTGTTCTTTTTGAACGGGCTCTTGTCAAGAGCATGGATCCCCAATGGTTAAGTTTTTGGGGTGCTATACTTTAGCAACCAGATGCTTAGGGTCTGTTTCATTCAAGCACTTTGCAAGAAAAGCCTGAGGTGGTACCCAGGACAACTGGAACCATTCCCTTTGAAAGGCCTACAGATTGTATTCGTAGGATGGCGTCTTCCTGGCTAGGAGAAAGGAAGGAAGAGATGGCTTTCCTAATATGTCATTTTTTGTTTGCTGTCAAGTCACAGCGGACCCATGGTAACCCCCTAGGGTTTTCAACACAAGAGATGTTCAGAGGTGGTTTGGCCAAGGGGGTCACACAGGGCATGGATTTGTGCATCAGTCTCCCATCTAAATACTAGCCAACCCTGCTTAGCTTCTGAGATCTGATGAGATCAGGCGAGCCTGTGCTATCCATGTCAGGGCTCCTAATATGTCTGGCAGATGGCTACAATAATCTAACATTTTAGAAATACTGAATGTTGAGTTGCATTGAGGTACCCATCTTATCATACCAGCAGCCAATGGTTTAAACAGAGTGAGGAAACCAATCATCCAGTGGGTTAGGAAAAAAAGCCTGTTGGATATTCAACTAAATCCATGTTATCAACATTATTTTGCAAATGCTCATTTTTGTACTGCCTTATGGAAGTATAATCTCCACACCATCACCACCACCACCATCGGCATCATTTAGTTATCTGATTCAACTATTCATGACCAGAGGGGAGAATAGATTTCGCCTGCTGAGCAGATGCAAGGCAGAACAAAATAAGACTCGGACCGATTTCCCACGAGGCACTGCTCCAGCATCATTCTTCCCTTTGCCCCAATTGTGTGCTTGAATTTCCCACTATTTGCCCCCCACCGCATTTTGACCCACGGCTTCGGCCGAATTCCCCCGCAGCTTCAGTGATCCTGTTTTTTGAGGATCACTGAAGCTGTGGGGAAATTCAGGCGAAGCCGCAGGTCAAAATGTGGCGCAGGGCAAATAGTGGGAAATTCAAGCATGCAATCGAGGCAAAGGGAAGAACAACGCTGGAGCAGTGCCTCATGGGAAATCGGTCTCTATCAACATCACAATTGCTCTGCTGCAAAGCTGTTCGACAGCTGCTTGAGTCAAAGGGCAGCAAAGCAAACAGATCCAAGGCTCAGCACACGAGGGACTGCAGCTGTTGAAAGCAGTTTGCAAACCTGTCGAACAGAGCAGAGTTCATGGCACCCTACTTATTAGTGCTTCCCTGAATTTTTTCTTCCCTAGTCTCACAAGGGCAAGAAAGAAATCATTTGGGCTAGGCCAGAGGCAACTGATGTGCCTTCCATTGGCCACCTCCAAACAAAATCATTAAGCAGTGCAAGTTTCTGATGAATCTAATGTACTGTGCTGGATCAGTCCAAGGGGCACAAAGTCAAGCATTATGATTCCAGTAGCAATGATGCAGATAACCCACAGGCAGGACGTGGCACAGATGCTCTTTCTTTGTTGTTCACCCTTACATTTTGTATTTGAGTTCGACTTCATGGCCTAACCATTATGCCTGGAGTCCTTGTTGTGTTCCCTGCACATCTGAAGCTGAAAACAGCATCCAAAGCTGTCAGTGGCTGAGTCAGCAAATCAAAGGAGAATGAAAGACCCTTCAGGATCAAGAGATTCTGTTTTCCCTTTGCAGTAGATTCCCTTCTCATGTTCAGGAAGTTGTGACTCCACATCAGCATCATCAACTGTCCATTTTACTGGTTTGACCAGAAAAAAACTGCCACATGGCAACTCCAAAATTATGGGGGTTTTGAGGCATTGCTGTATTGTGCATAGAGACTCCAGTCTTTCTTGGTGGTCTTCCATCAAAGTATTGACAGTGGCCAACTCTGCTTACCCTCTGTCCCGTCCTGGGCTGTTCCCCCCGGGGCGCCGCTGCCACCCGGTAGCCCTGGCCCCCGCCCAAAGCCCCCTGCAGCAGGGCTCCCAGGCCACCCAGCCGCCGTGGCGATCAGCCCGCCCACACCAGCACCGGCAGAGACATAGAGGGAAGCTCCAGCCCCCCGCCAACTCAACGAGACCCCACGCCCGCCGTGGCCCCCGCCCTCGAAGGGAGAGAGGCGTGCACGGCCCAGGACTAGGGCGCCATGTCCCAAAGCCCGCGCAAACCCACCCCTGCTCACTGGCATGGCGTGCTCATCAGGCACGCTGGGCGCTGGGTGAGCCGCCCGCAGAAATGTCGGAGTTGCCCAGGATGCTCCGGGAGGCCGCCAGGAAGAAGCGGCCAGCCCAACAAGGATTAGTATTGTTGCATATGATGATTTGGCACATGAAAGTTTTTGGTTGTGATCCTTCCAGCAATTTGAAACCAAGATGGAACTCCAACATGCAAAGGCGCTGTGGTTCAGTGGAAAGGCCTCTGCTTTGCATGCAGAAGGTCCCAAGTTCAATCCCTGGCACCTCCAATTAAGAGGCACCGGGCAATAGACCATGTGAATGACTTCCACCCAAGACCCTAGAGAGCTACTGCCCATCTGAGTAGATAATACTGACCTTGACTTGATGATCTGATTCAATATAAGGCCGCTTCAAGTCTGTGATCATTTATTAAAAGGTCAATAGGCAATCTCTGCTTACATATTAAGAGAGCAATGTTAAGAAGGTCTACTCAGAATCCAGTTCAGGTCTATTAACTGGGGTTTGCTCTCCCAGGAAAAGAGTTCTTAGGCTTGCACTGTGTAAGTCTCTCAAGAGGTTGACTTTGTAGGTCATCTTCATCTAGGGAAGCATATAATAAGTAAGAGCTATTGCTGCACCTGGGGATCAAAAATAATATTGACACCTAACTTGACCTTGGCAATAAAATATAATGGGATGGTCCATCCACCCTAGTTCTCACCAGCCCAAACAAGCATTTGAGAAGAATGGACAATTTTATGCAGGCATTTGGTATTCATTCCAAAGCTGTATACCAAACAGCAGAAGAAGAAAAAAATATTAATTTATATGTAACCTTGGGCTGCAGGGTCTATAGACAAAGTGGAGGCACACTCAGCAAAGCGAGAAATGATAGCGTGCCCCAGGAGTGCAACCAGGCAAAAAAGCAAGTCCATCAGCTAAGCTAAGCAAGATGAAGAGTCCTTGCTAACCGGCTAAGGCGGCAAGTCCTTGCTGTGTTCCCGGCACAGATTAAGCAGGGAGTGAGATCTGAAGCTGTCAGCACCTGAGTCAGCAAAGCAAAGGTGAAAGAAAGACATTATTCAGGATTAAGAGAGTCGCTGCCCTCCATCTGCTTCTGTTCTCATGTTTAGTGAGCTACCAACAATCGGGAACCATGAATAAGAGTCACCAAGTATCCATTTTGTTGGTTTGCTTTTGGTAAATGCATCTGTGTTCTAAAAAATAAATAAATAAAAATAGTGAACTTCAGAACCAGTCCAGTCCAGACGAGTTTTGTTTTGTTTTTGTTATTAATCCCCCTCCCACACCCACCAGATTGTTCTGGATTCTGCTTGTGGCTAGACTCCGTCATTTTGCCTAGTCTCCATCAGAAAAGGATATTATGACATGTGGGATAGAATGCTAGCCTCAGATCAATGTGTTCCAACCCAGCTCAGTGACCATGAAGATGCTTATCCAGTCATTCTCTACATTTAGCCCACTTCACTCATTTCTCGAGAAGATACAATTGGGAAAATCCGTGTTAGTAATCCTTGTTCATCCAGACCAGCCAGCCTAGTAGAACTGGAAGAGTCCTGAGTTGGCCTATGCCAACACAACACCATGGATCCTTTGTGGTGGGAAAAGCATTTCTTCCCCCCACCCCCCACCCCTCAGAGGAGAGACAGACACAAGTTTGGGATAAATAAGAGCCACTTCATTAACTATGTACTCAATGTAAGTGGCAAGGGCCAGCCTCTCAATGCAGAGGTATAAAATTGGTTATCATGTCATTTCACTTCCAAGATCATACAGCAAACTTCCAAGACAAAGTGGGGAGTCAGACCTGCGTCTCCCAACAGAGTGGGGTTTTGTATCTGGGTCTCCCAGATCTTAGTCTAACACCCCAGCCACTACAGCAAGCTGAGTGCCATTGATCTGCTGTTTTCTGCAGGCCAAAGACACATTTCCTACTCTGCCACTCAGTAACTGAGAAGTATTGGAGTCGAGAGTCCATGGAACAGTGAAACAGCTAGATCTTTATTGCTGGTCCGGATGAAGCCTACAACCCAGGGCTTTGAGCCCTCCTTTTATGCTGGTCAGGGATAATCCCCTGACCTCGCCCAACTGGCCTGATAGGCTATTATCAGTCTATTTATATCTCATAGGTTCCCTGGGAGAAACCTAGGTACATGATTGGTAGTCAGTTAGAATCCACCTGGCCTTTGTTCTACCTGGCTGAAGCTCTGGTTGTTTCTTGGCCATGTGCTCTGGCCACATGGCGGTCGCCATTACTGGAGCACATGGCGACCGCATGGTCAATACATAACAGTAAGCATAGGCAGCCACCTCTCAGAAGTATGCTAGTTTGGGATTTCCTGCACTCACCTGGGGATTAGACTCGATAGGCTAGAAGTCCCCTTCCAAATCTAGGACCTTTCTTGGATGCCCTTTTGACTGCCATAGACATTTGCTATAGTGTTTCCCTTCATACAGTGACAATCGAAAGTGCTGTACTGGATACTAAGAAGCTAAAGTAACCTTTATTATTTATTTTATTTACTTCATTTCTGCCCTACCTTTCTTCCCAATAGGGATACAAAAAGTCTTATATCCATCTCCTCTTCAAGTTATCCTTACAACAACCCTGTGAGGTAGATTAGTTTGATAGAGAGTGACTGGCCCAAGGTCACCCAGTCAGTTTCCTTAGCAGACTGGGTCCCAGATTTTAATCTGACACCCTAACCACTATACCACACTGCCTTAAGGCATGAATGTCCGATGTCTCTACACTAAGGTGCAGAGAACTTGAAGTCCTAATACAGGAAAGGTACTATGACCTAGTAGGCTTTACGGAAGACACTCACAATTGGAATATAAGGATTGAGGGGTACAACTTATTTAAAAGGGACAAATACGGAAGGGCAGAGGAGCTGCATTATATATAAAGGAGGTATATACTTGTGAGGAAATATGTGAATCTGAGCATGGAAATCCAGTTGAGAGTCTCTGGGTAAAAATAAAAGGAGTAAGAAATAGTAGTGATATTATGGTGGGGGTCTGCTATAGACAACCAAGCCAGGCAGAGGACTTGGATGGGACACTCCTAGAACAGATTACAAAGTTCTCAAAGAGACGGGATGTGGTGGTCATGGGAGATTTCAGTTGTTCTGATATTTGTTGGAAGTCCGACTCTGCTAAAAATGAAAGACCCAATAAAATCCTTTTTTTTTAAATAAATTTTTAATTGATTTTTCTCTATAACTACAACTATAACGCTACAATCTAAGCTACATATACCTTATACAGAGAGTACTTTATCATTTGCTTAATACTACCTTATTACATAATATAATTATGAAGCATTTAGAACCTTGGATAAATTTCAATTACTTGTTACTGCTACTATAAAAAATATCAAAACTATTTGGCAGGCACGCCCACCTAGAGAAATACAGTTAATTAAACCATTTATAATACATAAGTGCAATGCTTAATAAGACAGTTTAATCACTATTTCTTCTTTCGTCCTCTTCTTGTCTTAACAGTCTCAACTATTTTTGGAGCTGCAGCTCCTTTTTCCGAGTCAGACACTTCTTCTTCACTCTTTGAGCTATCAAATCCATACATGCTTTCTTGCGAGGCCAGTGAACCATCTGAGTCTCTCCCAGTTTTCTGCTCTTTGCTTTTTTCCAGATTTTTTTTCGCTTGTGGAACAGAGTCAATCTTATACTTCTTATCTTTGATGCTGAAGCATAGTCCTTCTGGAGTATTCCAATGATAGATGATAGACTCAGACTGGAGCCAAGATGTCAATTTTCCATAGGCTTTCCTTCTTTTCCTTATTTCAAATGGGATATCCTTCATCACTTTTACTTCTTCTCCCAGGATCTTCAGAGCTGCTTTGTTTGTGGTCCTAAGCACCATGTCTCTTGTAGATTTTTTGGAGAACCTTATCATAATTTCACCAGGCAGGCTTTTCTTTTTAGTATAATCTGGATAGGTTCTGTAAACCATATCCATATCGCTTTTTATATCCGCTGCTTTCATGCCTGTCACTGGTTCAAGTGCTTCATTTTTAAGGTCTTCTCCTGTGTTTTCTGGCACATTCTGAAGTCTTAGGAAAAAATTCGATCTATCCATTTGTAATTTCAAAAGCTGATCGTGGTGGAAGGCCTTTTCCTTCTCTGCCTTTTGTAGTCTTGCGTCTTGGTTTTTTACTGAAGTTTTTACTTCCAGAAGTTCTCGCTGCAGCTTCTCTGTGGATTTATTCGACTCTTTTAGTTCTAGCTGCATTTTGTCCATTTTAACGTTGAGAGCTGTCATTTGGTCCACTAGAGGTCGCAATAACGAGGAGAACACCGCACTCATCTCCGTGGTATCAACTTTTGAACTCGGAGCTGTACTTCCTAGTTTGGGGGAAGGTTTTGGTTTCCCCGTCATTGTTGAGACTACGCTCTTTGTTTATAGATAGATAAGATGAACGAAAGGAGCAAATTTTCAAACAGCACTTATGTCCTTCTAAAGTTTATATCTCCAAGTGAGCGATGCTGCCATCTAGCAAAGCGGATGGGCTTTTATTCCTGCAGTAACGCCACGTAAAGAGTCTCGTAAGTACGCTAGTCCCGGAGAGGGGGGGGGTGGGTTTCACTCCTCCCGCCGTCTTCCCGCTGTGTTCTGCTTTTCTTACTTCAGACTCACGTTTTCTCCATGCGTAACTGTCAGTTCCAGCCTCGTTGCTTCGCACTCTCTGCTGCTTCTCGGATTTGCGCTTTCAGCCATACGGCTCCCACGGTGGGGGAACCTATGGTGGTGATGAAAAGGGATCTCTATCCCTCGGTCGCCAACGTAGGGAGAGATCCCCTTCGGGCCACCCCAGGCAGAGCCCCCTCACTGGGGTCTCTGGGGGCTCGGCACCAGTCCAGAGCCCCTTCTTCCCGCCAGGTACGGATCGCGCTCCCCGCAGATGCGGAGGAGCACGTCCGCCATGCTCGCAAGTCTTGCCGGAAGTCCCCAGGCCCAATAAAATCCTGATTTGTCTTGCTGACTTTCATTTTCCAGAAAGTGGAGAGGGAAACCAGGGGATCTGCTATCTTGGACTTGATTCTTACCAACAAGGAAGAACCGGTTGACGAGGTGAAACTAGTGGGCACTCTGGGTAGTAGTGACTATGTAATTTAGGATTTTAAGAAGAAGATGATGATATTAGATTTATACCCTGCCCTTCACTACCCAAAGGAGTCTCAGAGCAGCTTACAATCCCTTTTCCTTCCCGTCCCCACAACTGACACCCTGTGAGGTAGGTGGGGTGAGAGCTCTCTCTCGAACTGCCCTTGAGAGAACAGCTCTGAAAGAACTTATGACTGACCCAAGGCCTCACCAGCAGCTACATGTGGATGAGTGGGGAATCAAACTTGGTTCTCCCAGATGCTCCTAACCATGCTCTTAATCACTACACCAAACTGGCTTGGGGAAGGTAAAAGCTGTATGTAGTCAGACATATAGGTTGGACTTCAGGAAAGCAAATTTATACAAACTTAAAGTTATGCTGGTAGAATCCCATGGTCAGAAGAAGAAAGTTCAAGAGGGATGGGAGTTCCTTAAAAGTGAAATACTGAAGGCACAATCACAAATGATTCCTATGAGAAGGAAAAATGGGAGGAGCCTAAAGAAGCCAAGGTGGCTCCATAAACAGCTTTCTGAAGAATTGAGAAATAAAAAAAAACATTCATTTAGAAAGTGGAAGGAGGGCCTTATAACTAAGGATGAATATAAACAAATAACTAGTGCTTGTAGAGAGAGAGTTAGGAAAGCTAAAGCTCAGTATGAGCTTGAGCTAGCGAAAGATGCTAAAAATAACAAAAAGGGGTTATTTTCTTATGTTCAAAGTAAGAACAAGAGCAAGGACATGGTAGGCCCATTGCAAAGACAGGAAAGTGAAATTGTAACAGGTGATGAAGAGAGGGCAGAACTGCTCAGTTCTTACTTTTCCTCAGTCTTCTCTTGTGAGGGAAACGGTGCTCAACATGACAAAAACAGAACACATGATGAGGAAAGGGAGTTGCAACCTAGGACTGGCATAGGGGTAGTACACAAACACCTAGTTTATTTAAATGAAACTAAGTCCTCAGATCAGTTGAACTGCATCCAAGGGTACTAAAAGAACTCACAGATGTAATTTCTGAGCCTCTGTCCATTATTTTTGAGAATTCTTGAAGAACACGTGAGGTGCCAGAAGATGGGAGGTGGGTAAATGTTCCCATCTTCAAGAAGGCGGGAAAGGAGGATCTGGGTAACTACCGGTCCATCAGCTTGACAGCAATACCTGGGAAAGCTAAAGAACAAATAATCAAACAGACAGTCCTTGAGCATTTAGAAAAGACGGCTGTGAATACTAAGAGCCAGCATGGATTTCTCAAGAACAAGTCATGTCAGACTAACCTTATCTCTTTTTTTGAGAAAGTTACTACCTTGCTGGATCAGGAAATTGCTGTAGACATAGTTTATCTTGATTTCAGTAAGGTTTTGATAGGGTTACACATAATATTCTTGTTGACAAATTGGTAAAATGTGGTTTGGATCCTATTACTGTTAGTTGGATCTTTAACTGGTTGACAGATAGCACCCAAAGAATGTTTGTTAATAGTTCCTCATCCTCTTGGAGAGAAGTGACCGGTTTTGTCCTACATCTTTATAAATGACTTGGATGAAGAAATAGAGGGAATGCTTATTAAATTTACAGATGACACTAAACTGGGAGGGGGAGAAATATGGTAGAAGACAGAGCCAGAATACAGAATGATCTTGACAAACTGGAAAACTGGGCTAAAACAAATAAAATGAATTTCACTGGGGATAAATGTAAAGTTCTACATTTAGGTAGGACAAATCAAATGCATAATTGTAGGACGGGGGAGACTTGTCTTGGCAGTAGTATGTGCAAAAAGGATCTAGGGGTCTTAGTAGACCATACACTGAACATGAGTCAGCATTGTGATGCAGTAGCTAAAAAGGCAAATGTGATTTTTGGCTGTATCAACAGAAGTATAGTGTCCAGATCTGTTGCCCAGACAGTCAGACCAGAACCAATGGGCTGAAATTAAATCAAAAGAGTTTTCAGCTAAACATTAGGAAGAACTTCCTGACAGAGCAGTTCCTCAGTAGAACAGGCTTCCTCAGGAGGTGGTGGGCTCTCCTTCTTTGGAGGTTTTCAGACAGAGGCTAGATGGTCATTTGACAGCAATGCTGATTCTGTGAACTTAGGCAGATCATGAGAGGGAAGGAAGGGTTGCATCAGTGCTTAGCTCTTGTGGCCCTTTCTTGCATGCCCAGGGAAATGCTGATCACCACTTTGGGGTCAGGAAGCAATTTTTCTACAGGCCAGTTTGGCTGGAGATCCTGGAGATTATTTTGGTCATCTTCTGGGCATGGAACAGCAGTCCCTTGAGGTGTGTGGGGTATTTATGAATTTCTTGCATTGTGGAGGGGTTGGATTAGATGGCCCTGGAGGTCCCTTCCAACTTTATGATTCTATGATTTATGAATGACCTTGGTTTCCAACAATCTGATGGTATAGCCCTAACTATATTGTTGTTACAGTAATTCTCTTGATGTCCTATTCGTTTTACCCTAGTGATACAACAAATGGTGGGATTGTCTGTGATTTGTCTGGTTCAAAGGAAACCTCAAGTGAACCGAAGACAATTATCCCTTCTCAGCGCTAAAACAAGTAACAAATATGCACTTCAGGAAAGAAAAGATCCTGTAATTAAAAATGCTGCAAAACTAAACAAACGACAATTAATTCATTATAGTTCAGCATCTAGGATTTGTCACTAATCACCAATCCCGTTTAGCAACAGTACAATCCATTATTGTTGAACTTTCAGTACTTTTATCTGGTGAGCTATGGAGCCGTGTGACCAAGGAGACAATCAGCTTAGAGCCATTTGCATGCTAATGAACTACAAATGTGATGTTCAATAGTCTGAGAAGAATAGTACATTTAACTCAGTGTAATTAGTTAATGTGCAGCGAGCACTAGAGCTAGATAAATAGAAGCAGAGAAGTGAGCAAAAGGGGCACCTTTCATGTTGTATCTTTGTCTCGTGGCAGAACACTCCTTTTAAACCATTTTCAGGAGAACAGAAGCTCACGTTGGCATGTCTCCTCCAAAGCAGGTTCTGCTGATTTCACTGGCCAAGTGAGTTCACCCACTGGTGTTTTATTTCTTAGATTTTTCAGGTATACAAACATGACAGACTCCAACAGGAGAATGTATTGAAGCCATCTTACTCCATCTTCAGCAGCCTGAATAGTCCATCTTAACCCAAGCTTGTCAAGGGCTTGGAAGCTAAGCAGGGATGGCCATGATTAGTACTTGCGTGGGAGTCCACCAGAAAAGACATTGGCAGTTGCTACACAAAGAAAAGCAATGACAAACCAACCCTACTCTTCTCTTGCCTTGAATACCCCATGGCTGGAGATGCCATGAGTTTGGTTGCAACTCAACAGCACATTCTTCCTCCTGAGTCTCTCCAAGCTTAACAGAGTCATACTTCTTTTCCTCTTCGGTTTCTGGCACAAAGATGTAACATTGCCAGAAAATTCCTTATTATTAATTTACTTCATTTATACCCCACCTTTCTCCCCAGTGAGGACCCCAAGTAGCTTACAATAGTCTCCTCTCATCCTTTTTTTATCCACCCAAGAACCCTGTGAGGTGGGTTAGGCTGAGAAAGAGTGACTGGCCCAAGGTCACCCAGAAAGCCCCTATGGCGGAATGGGGTTTCAAAACTGAGTCTCCCAGATAGGGATGAACACAGACCAGGAAAATGTGGTTCAGTTTATGGGATGCCCAGTTCGTGAACCATTAAACTGTCTTGAACTTTTAGGGGCCAAACGAACCGGTTTGGTTTGTAAGGATCAGTAGATGCAGTAGAATGCCCCCCAACATGTTAGAGACACCAATCTCATGCGGGGTCTCCAGCTGACTCTCCTCTAACTGCTCTCCGTGTTTGGTGACGATTGGATTGGGGTCCAATTTACATGGGGGCCCAGAGAAGGTACCCCCAGGAAAGTGCTTTCTGGGGAAATGACAAGCACGGATTCTGGAGGTTCAGGAGGGTATAGAACAAACCCTGTGCAAGTTAGAGACATCAAACACACAGGGGATCTCCAGATGACTCTCCCCTACAAGTTCCCCAAATTATGTGCAGATTGTAAAAGATTTATACAGCAAGGCAAAAAACCAAGAATAAAATTGAAAGCTTTACAGGATGCAAGAGAAAGGGCAGGATTTGCTCTTCCAGACTGGAATCTGTACTTTAAAGCAGCTGCCTTGACATGGATAAAGGATTGGATTACTCTAGAAAATACCAGAATATTGGTATTGGAAGTTCATGACCTGCTACTTGGCTGGCATGCTTTTATTTAGTGCAGGAATGCTGAAAACCATAGATATTTTAAACAACATTTAGAAGGGCACTGCTAAGGGTAAGGGAAGATGTGAAAAAAATCCTTTTACTCTAAAATCCCAACGTGATTTGCTCCCTTGGATGCTTTTACCTACCCAAACTTGGCTTCTAAAATGTATTTACTGAAATATGATGACCTTCTGGATAATAAGAATGAGTTAAAAACAACTGAAAGTATAAAAGATTTTAATCCTGAGATTAGCTGGTGGGAACTGGTACAAATACAATCTAGATATATTAAAGATAAAATCTTAGGATTCTGTTCTAAAATGTCTGAAATTGACAAGATATTGGTTTATTCTGAAGAAAAAATGATTAAAAACCTGTATGCACTTTTGTTAGAACATAAAACCCAGGATGAAGTAGTGGAGAACTCTATGGTTAAATGGGCGCAGAATATGGGTCATAATATTCTTTTTGATCAATGGGCCCAGGTACGGAAAACTAATATAAAAATTACAAAAGCGGTCTCCTATAAAGAAAACATATATAAAATGTTTTATAGATGGTATATAACACCAGACACGTTAGCAAAATTCTATCCTAATTTGTCAAGTGACTGCTGGAAATGTAAAAACTCCTTTGGGACATTTTACCATATGTGGTAGATGTGTGGTAAGGTTAAAAAATGCTAGGCGGGTTCATGAAATTCTACAAAATATGTTGGAAATTACCATACCTTTTACTCCTGGACTGTTTTTATTGAATATGAGACCTGAGAACTGTAAAAATGAGGACTTTTATTTGATCATTCATGTATTAACAACCGCTAGAATATTATATACAAAATAGGGGAGAAGAGAAGAAATACCCAATAAAGAAGAATTTTTAAATAAAACACTGGAAACTGCTGAAATGGACAAACTAACTTTACTTTTGAAAGGGCTACAAGAAGAGAAATTTACCAGTACATGGTCCAGATTTTATACATGCCTGGAAAACTATATAATCTGACCTCAATCAGACATGTATACTTTATTTACAATTACGAGTCATTCTACTATATAAGCAACGACTGTAGATTATTTGATTTATTGTTGTTGTTTTTTTAGGTCAACTTGCTATATTTTTATCTATTCATGAACTGAAATTCTGATATTATGAGGAACATTGTTAATTTTTTTTCTTAGATACTTTGTCCTCCACATGTTTTATGTAATTTTTGTGTATGTATTTCTTGTTTGTCTCTTTGTCAGAAATAATAATAAAAAAAAATATGTGCAGATTGGACATAGGGGTTTGAGTTATAGCCTCCCAAAAAAGATGACTCCAGGAAAGTGCTTTTGGGAGAAATATTAGGTGCAGGTTCAGAAGTGCATAGAATGGATGCCCTGTGAGCTACACACACCAATCTTGCCACCTGCTCATCTACATTTTCTCTCAGTTTGGGGCAGAATACATTTCTCTCCTGCACTCTCTCTGGAGTCTATGAAACAGCTCATGAAAAAAAAAAAAAAACAGTGACACCAAACTGACAGCAAAACTTCACTTGGGCAGACCCCCTGACCAGCCAGACACAGGAAGCAAGGCAAGTGTCCGGTGTCCCTCCTAAGGTTGTAGCCCCCAAGTTTCCAAAGGCAGGTTCTGAAGGACAGAAAGGAAGACATCTCAAGAGTTTCAACAGGGGCTCCCCAAAATAATCCCATAACAGCTTGGCAAGCACCCCAGCCACACAAGACAAGCAAGGGGAGCATGCCCGTAACTCTCACAGATCCCTGCAGGGCTGAAACACACAGGTCCATGACCATATAGCATGGATGATGTTGTCGATGCCCGCCCACTCCCTCAGGCTACTCTGTATCACGGCAACAATATTTTGCACTGTGTCATCTGCATCAATCTCCTGCACATGTAGCAGAACCATGTTGTAGTCCAGTGTCAAGATTGTCCCCTTCTGGGGCCTTGGCTGTGCCCTGACAGTCTGGACAGAGAGGTCCTCTGGTTGTCACCACTGGGCAGTGAGGGAGAGGTAGCCATGCTGCTGGCTGCTCCAGAGGTCTGCTGTGAAGTGCATGATTCTGCCTTCTTCTGTGAAGAGCTCAGCCTTAACCATCACCACTGCAGAGTGGTATGTGGAGGGCAGGACTCCTCATCTCATCTCCACGAGAGGATGGAGTACCAGAGAGCCAGGTGTTACAGCAGCCAGCGAGGGAGAAGGGCTGGCCATCTACAGCAATCATCTCACTGATAAGGTGAATGACTGCTTCCTGGGCACTCCATGTAGCCCTTCTGGATGGCATCATCAGCATCCCCAGGGGAATGACCTCTTGGTGGGTGGCCTGCCTTGGTAGCCCACCCATGGCAACCCAAGTGCAGAGAGCCTTTCTTGGAGGGGCCTCCTGCCCCCCTGTTTCTCTCTGCTTCCTCTCACTGGCCACCACTCTCCTCCAGCGGCAACATACTGGGGTGCACCCTTTGCAGGTCCCTGTGGAGGATGGGGGGGGGACAAGTGCAGGAGCTTTGTGCCCGTCCAGACCTGGGTGTGGCACACCTGGCACTCTGTCATATAGGGGTCACTTGGGAGGGGGTGGAAATGTTTCCAAACTGTGGTCTGGAACCACTTTGAGACTCCTTAAAGTAGAGAAAAGCAGAGGAACCTCCTCCTCCTCCTTCCTGCCTTGTGGACTCCTGGGAATGCTTGGGCCCCATTCTGAGAAACCCTGACATACATAAGAACATAAGAAAAGCCAATGTTGGATCAGGCCAGTAGCCCATCCAGTCCAACACTCTATCACACAGTGGCCAAAAACACCAGGTGCCCTCAGGAGGCCCAGCAGTGGGGCCAGGACACTAGAAGCCCTCCCACTGTTGCCCCCCCCCCTCAAGCACCAAGAATACAGAGCATCACTTTCCCCAGACTGAGAGTTCCTATCTATATTTTGTGGCTAACAGCCACTGATGGACCTCTGCTCCATATGGCAAATGCCATGAACATTTTTGAAATGCATTGAGTTCCCCCCCTGGAAGACAGCATTTGAGGCAGTTAACTCTTTTACAATTTGTAATTACTGTGCTTTCCAAATTCACCTCCCTATTCCATCACCAGCCCTTTGCAGTTTGCCACAGACAGCAGAGCAGGTAAGCAAACTGATGTCCCCAATCAATCGCCGGCAGCCTCTTAACTACCCCTGAATTAGACCAATAGAATCCAACTTTGTTTTCCCAGTCAAACATCTCTTAAAACCAACCACCTCCTTAATGGGGGCTGATGAGTTATTAACACTTTTGAGAAGACTGATCTCATTCCAATAGCATGGATTTTGAGGTAATGGGTTTTTAAAATATTATCTCACAGCAAGCTAACACTCAGAGAATTGACTTAAGAAGCAGAAAGAGGGCTGGGGAATTTAATGTGCTTAGCTTTCGGAATGGAATTCATATAGTTTCTGTGGGGCTTTGACACGTCCCCTGCGTTTTCCTAACTGATGGGAAATTAATGTGATCCCAAAGGAGTTGTACCTGCTCGGTACATGGAAGCCAAGGGCCATTTCTCACATTCCACGGGACAAGGATCTGCCACAAATCAGAGCACTCTTATAACTGTAAGGTAAAGGTAAATGTTTCCCTTGCTTGAAAACCAGTCGAAGCCGACTCTAGGGGGCAGTGCTCATCTCCGTTTCCAAGCCAAAGAGCCAGCGCTGTGCAAAGACATTTCCGTGGTCATGTGGCCGGCATGACTAAATACCAAGGTGCACAGAATGCTGTTACCTTCCCACCAAAGTGGTACCTATCTGGCTACTTGCAATCTCTTGCTTTCGAACTGCTAGGCTGGCAGGAGCTGGGGCCGGAGCTGGGAGCTCACTCCGTCACATGTTACTAGGGTTTCCCAACATGTATTTGTCTCATTACTATGAATGGCTAACAACAACAACAACAACATGAATCATCTAATTCTAAACTGTGGAGGTGGCAGGAAGTGCCGTCAAGTTGTTGTGGACCCTTCATGGGGTTTCCAATGCAAGACATGTTCAGAGGTGATATGCCATTGTGTAGTGACCCTGGACTTCCTTGGTGGTCCCACATCCAAGTCCTAACCGGGGTTGACCCTGCTTAGCTTCCAAGATCTGATAAAATCAGGCTAGCCTGGGCCATCCAGGTCGGGGCAATTCTAAAGTGTACCTCTAAAAAAAATCTAAGGTGTGGTGGCCCTGAAGAATGCCGGTGGGGTCATGGTCCATTTCTTAGTAATTATTCAGATACAGAGGGGGGAAAAACCAGATTTCTACATCCAGTTAAAAGAAAGACTAGGAACTAAGTCTATGTCCTCCAAGTTACCAGGAGAGAGAGTCTCTCCCAAACAGCACTTTCAAATGCTGAGCTGGATTAGTATTTTCTGGGAGGGAAAAACTTATGGGGCATTTTTGTACCTCAGGGTATCATAGGGGTTAGGGTAACAAAGCATCGAATGGTAAAATCCATAGGTTGGGGGGCGGGTTATGTTTCAGGCGCTCTTTTATTTACAGAAAGATAACAGTAACTGGCTGCACATAGAGAACATGGTTTACTTGTTGGCCAGTAAGGCACTGCTAGTGCTCTTATGGATTGTAATATTCATCAGCTTGAATGTAAGTTGCTATGCTGTAAGGACTACAGGCATTCTCCATTGCTGGGAGAAGCTCCAGTCTAGTCCTGGGGGCTGGCAACCTCGATAGTTCACCAAGACAGAGACAAAGACTCCTTCTGCCATGAGGTTTCTTTCTGTCACACAACGCTGGTCAACCCCTGCCCCCTCTAACATACCTGCACAGATTATGCTAACAAGGTTACCTGGCAACTAATGGTCGGGCCACCAGCCAACCGGCTAGGGCCATCAATGGACAATAGAGGCAATCCAGTGTCTCATTGCAGGAGTTCCCAGGTGTCAAGTTCCTGTTTAGTTTCAGTTTCCCAATATTGACCACTCCCCGGCCTCTCCTCTTTTGTTTAACCCTTAACCTATGGTAGGGTCAGAAAGGGACGGACCGCCTAATAGGTGTGTTAGTGGGATGTGGTCTGCGCAGCCCGCCCCTCAAGACCACCTAATAAAAGACCCTGCACAGCAGGCAATCGGTCTCTTGAGCCATCGTCCCCTATCTGCTTTGCTACCCCTTATGTCTAGCTTCCTATCCAAATACCCTTGCCTCCATCTTTAACCTCTGAGTCGCGACCAGAGAAACCACGTGGTCTTGCTGGTTCAAGCCACATGCCCCATTTTTCTATTTTTCTCTCCCCGTCCAATTCTTCCTTCAAGCGGACAACTCCTCTTCAGGACAGGTACAGTATTACCCAAACAACGTTCCCTGCAAATTGCAACTGCGCTTGATCTCTCTAAGTTTCCTTAGGTCTGTGTGTCTGTGTGTGAGAATCTGTTTTTGTGTGCTTGAACAACATCATCCAGTAAATGGCATTGAACTTGCTATCTGCCTCACGTGCCTTTTTCCTGGAGAACTCCCGGGAACCCTGATATAGCTGGCAAGAACCCAGTATTTTGCCAATTGCTAACTTTAAATTAAAGCAATTCGGCTAACATACTAATGTGCAGGTGACAGTGTCCTAGGAGGAAAGTATTCTAGAGTCACTCCTCTACACGTTCTGTCAAAAAATTGCTACTGGGGTCAAAAATTACCCCCAGGACATGAAAAGTGCCTTATACAGAGTCAGTATTGTCTACTCAGACTGGCAGCAGCTCTCCAGGGTCTTAAGCAGAGGTCCTCCACATCACCTGCTACCTGATTATTAACTGGAGATGGCAGGGATTGAACCTGGGACCTTCGGCATGCCAAGCAGATGCTCCGCTGCTGAGACCTAGCCCCTCTCCACTAACAACGTTAGCAGGGCTAGGATATCTATGTGCAGAGCGGCCAAGTTTGAGATATAGATGAAAACAATGCACGCAGCACAGTTTTCATGCCCACAAGGAAAGCTACAGTACATTTGAGTGGTGTTCTTTGGCACAGAATGGAGAGGAGGTAACTGGAAGTCAGATTTTTATCTTCATGAAAGAGGACAGCTAATGAGATGTTGGGCTGAAATGCTGTGGAAGATGCATACATCTTGAAAATTTGACAGGCACACAGTAAAAAGCTGGAGTCAGAGGCACACCTCTCTCCATCACTAGATTAATGAGAAATCCTGCTTTTCTGTTCCCTTTCCTTTGCTATATAATTTAGCAGAAAGCCATCACTTTCCATACATTTATTGAAATGCCCTGTATAATTTATGAGAAGTTTTTTACTTGCTCCTACGGCCCTCCTTAAAGTGGTGCAAAATACCCATATAGGAAAGCCATCACTCTCTGTCAAATCCTGTATAGTAATATATAGCTGCCTTTAAAGAACCCAAGAGACTCATCCCGATTACTTTATTGAGGATTTTTCAAAAGTAGGTTGGCTCAGAGAACTGTTTCTCCAATTTTCATCTTTCACTTGCATTGTATTTTTAAGGAACTCTCAAGGGGCTGTTCATTAGTGGAAGGGAGATAACAAAAGCCCTGCTTGATCAGACCATAGATCACATCTTTTCCAGCATCCTCTTTCTCATCCTGAGTGCCAAGATGACCCTGGGAATCCCATATTAAGCCACTACCCCACACCCACAGTTGCCCCACCACAATTTCTGTTTGCTGACATAGGAATCTTTGGGAAGGTGGAAGCACTTCAGGGTTAGAGACAGAGGGAATGACATCACATGACAGTGATGTCATGTCCAGTATCAAAGGTGACATCATGCCATCACTAGGAATTTCTCCAATATCTATAGTTTTTTTATGATAGAGATTTATGGATTCCTAGAGTGTGGAATGATGTCATTCCCCCCAGTTTGCGCCCCTGAGGGAGGAGGGGCCAAAGTAGTGGGGGCAGAAGGTTAGTGCTGCAGACAACATAGTAGATCTACTTTGAACACAAAGGTTCCATTTAACCCTTTATACCAACTGACAGAACTGCCCTTGATGACAGTCTAATCCCATTTCATCTAGACTAATGGCCATCACCATGACTTGTGTTAGGAAGATCCATAAGTTATTTTCTTTCTTTCTTTCTTTCTTTCTTTCTTTCTTTCTTTCTTTCTTTCTTTCTTCCTTTCTTCCTTTCTTTCCTTTCTTTCTTTCTTTCTTTCTTTCTTTCTTTCTTTCTCCCTCCCTTATTCCTTCCTTCCTTCCTTCCTATTTCTTTTTCCCATTTCTTTCCTCTTTTCCCCTTCTTTCTTTCCCTTTCTTTCCCTCCCTCCCTCCCTCCCTCCCTCCCTTCCTCCCTCCCTTCCTTCCTATTAATGCCATGGAGGGGGAGGGGGAAAATCTTTCTGTTCCCTTTCCACACATTGTGTGTAATGCATGATTTTATCAACCTCTATATGATCCCAAATCATCATTTCTTTTTCTAAAATAAAAAAACCCTTCAATGGTTTAATTCAGAAAAAAAGTAAAACCAAGCAACATGACAGAAGTTTATGCACAGTGTGGATACAGGGAACAGAGAAAATTTACCCCTTTCTGTGAAAATCCTGGAACTCGGGAGCACTCCAGTGTAGCTGATGAGCAGCAGATTCAGAACAAAGTTTGTGGAAGGATTCGGTGGTCTGATACAAATAGCAGTAGTTCGAGTAGGTTGAGCTGAGGGATGAAACTGCAGCTGTCTAATGTTGTAGACAAAGTCTGACAGAAAGAGACATCAGTATTGATGGTTCTGGTTCAAGCACTGAGAATTTAGCAGTCCCATGTGTCCCCCCCCCCATCCCCGTCTCCCCGTCTGCACTTCTTCTGGAAGATCATTGATCTATTGCGTTGATGACTGGCTGCTTCTCAGATAGCGGTGCCTCATATGCAGCTGTCAGCCTCCTGTGCCTGTCTATGGGCACTGAGTGGCCACACCATGTGCTTGTGCAGTACAGTACTAACCACTGGTATGGGGCTACTGTTTGGCATAGTGGTTAGGACCGCAGACTCTTATCTGGGAGAACCAGGTTTGATTCCCCACTCCTCCACTTGCACCTGGCTGGATGACCTTGGGCAAGCCATAGCTCTGTACCAGCTGTTCCCTCAAGGACAGCTTGGGAAAGAATTCTCTCAGCCCCACCTACCTCACAGGGTGTCTGTTGTGGGGAGGGGGAGGGAAAAGAGATTGTAAGCCACCCTGAGACTCCTTTGGATAGTGAAGGGTGGGGTGTAAATCCAATCTCTTCTCTTTTACTACTGGTACTCATTGGACATGTGATCAAAAGGAGTGGATAATGTTACTATTCCAGATTCTCAAATAGACTTAGAGCAGTGTTATAGGATATATTACTGTATTACTCACTGTTGTTTCATTTTGAAAATGTCTTCAGTCTTATTCCAAAAAGAATTTTCTATTAGCATTCTTTTTTTTAATTGGTTTTATCTATTACTACTACTACATCGCTACTTTTCTAAGCTACATTTACCTTATACAGAGTGTGCTTTAACATTTGCTTAATATTACCTTACCACTAATACATATGAAGCATTTTAAACCTTGGTTAATTTTCAATTAACATTGTTACTGATGATATATGAAAAATAAAAAAGCTGTTTGACAGACATGCTCTTTTGAAGGAATGCTTAATTATACAAATTATATAGAATATATAAGTGCAATTTCAAAAAACATTTCAGCCCTTATTTCTTCTTTCGTCCTCTTCTTGTCTTAACAGTCTCTTCTTGTGCCTTTGGAGCTGCTGCTCCTTTTTCCGAGTTGGAAATTTCCTCTTCGCTCTTTGAGCTATCAAATCCATACATACTTTCTTGTGATGCCAGCGAACCATCTGAGTCTCTCTCTTTTTTCTTTTCTTTGCTTTTTTCCAAAAAACTTTTTGCCTGTTGAACAGAGTCAATCTTGTATTTTTTGTCTTTGATGCTGAAGCTCAGTCCTTCCGCAACATTCCACCTGTAGATAATAGATTCAGACTGTAGCCAAGATGTCAGTTTTCCATAGGCTTTCCTTCTTTTCCTTATTTCAAATGGGATATCTTTCATCACTTTAACTTCTTTTCCTTTGATCTTCAGAACCGCTTTAGTTGTGGTCCTAAGCACCACATCTCTTGTTGACTTTTTGGAGAACCTTATATGAATCTCACCAGGCAGGCTTTTCTTTTTGGTATAATCTGGATAGGTTCTGTAAACCATATCCATGTCGCTTTTTATTTCCGCTGCTTTTAAGCCTGTCACTGGTTCAAGCGCTTCGCTTAGCAGATTTTTAAGGTCTTCTCCTTTATCCTCTGGTACATTCTGAAGTCTTAGGAAAAAATTCGATCTTTCCATCTGTAGTTTCAAAAGCTGATCAGAATGGAAGGCCTTTTCTTTCTCCGCTTTTTGTAGCCTTGAATCATGATTTTTTAACTTCCAGAAGTTCTCGCTGCAGCTTCTCTGTAGTTTTATTCGACTCCTTCAATTCCAGCTGCATTTTATCCATCTTGACGTTGAGAGCTGTCATTTGGTCCACTAGAGGTCTCAATAATGAGGAAAACACAGTGCTCATCTCTGTGGTATCAACCTTTGAACTCGGAGCTGTACTTCCTAGTTTGGGGGAAGGTTTCGGTTTCCCCGCCATTGTTGAGGCTGCGCTTCTTTGTTGATAGTTAGATAAGATGGACGAAAGAAGCAAATTCTATGACTGCGCTTATATCTTTTTAAAGTTCATATCCTCTAAAGCGCGATGCCGCCATCTAGCAAGCCGAACATACTTTTTTTTCATGCAGTAACGCCACGTAAAGAGTCTCGTAAGTACGCCAGTCTCGAGGGGGGGGGGGGTTTCACTCCACCCACCTTTCCCGCTGTGTTCTGTTTGTTTTTACTTCAGACTCACGTTTTCTCCGTGCGTAACTATAAGTTCCAGCTTCAAAGCTTCGCACTCTCTGCTGCTTCACGGTTTTGCGCTTTTAGCCATATGGCTCCCACGGATGGGGGAACCTATGGGGGTGATGAAAGGGGACCTCGATCCCTCGATCGCCACCGTAGGGAGAGATCCCCTTCGTGCCACCCCAGGCAGAGCCCCTTTACTAGGGTCTCTGGGGGCTTGGCACCAGTCCGAAGCCCCTTCTTCCCGCCGGGTACGGATCGCGTTCCCCGCAGATGCGGAGGAGCGCGTCCGCCATGATCGCAAGTCTTGCCGGAAGACTCCTTTGGATAGTGAAGGGTGGGGTGTAAATCCAATCTCTTCTCTTCTACTACTGGTACTCATTGGACATGTGATCAAAAGAAGTGGATAATGTTACTATTCCAGATTCTCAAATAGACTTAGAGCAGTGTTATAGGATATATTACTGTATTACTCACTGTTGTTTCATTTTGAAAATGTCTTCAGTCTTATTCCAAAAAGAATTTTCTATTAGCATTCTAATCAAAATCTCGTCGACCAGGGATTTTTCTTTTAAAATAATGTGCTGTTGCACAATGATATTTTTTTAAGCTCCTTTAAGGTTCTTTTCTACCTTTTCATTCCTGCACGGCACCTAAGTAGGACAAGCTGCATTTGAAATGAACAGACAGATGGGACTCGCTTGAGCGGGAAGTGATGGGTCCCTCACATTCCTCCCATTGAAATGTTTATAATGTTCACTCATGTTTATGAATAGGGCTCGTCTTTAGCATCTCTCTCCTTGAGGCATCAATATGGTGCAATTTAAAGAAAGCTGCATAGGCTTGGGAAAAGGATTTATCATTCTAATACTTGCCAGCAAAAAAAAAAAGTTCAGGTACTCCAAGCTTTAAAACTGTGGAGATGATTTGGGAGGCAAAAGCTGGGCATATTTTACTTGAGCCCTCAAATCCACATGATGTGCTCAGCAGTCACTTTTTTCTAAGGCTGCCAGATTGCAACCCAGAGGAACCACTCTTTACCTTTAACAGTTGTGACAGAGACGAAGGGATTTCTACTCTTAAGAACATAAGAGCCCTGCTGGATCAGACCAGTGGTCTATCTAGTCCAGCATCTTGTCTCACACAGTGGCCAACCGGTTCCTCTGGACAGCCAACAACAGGACATAGAGGCCAAGGTCTTTCCCTGATGTTACCTCCTGGCTCTGGGATTCAGAGGATTAGTACCTCTGAATGTGGAGGTTCCCCTTAGTAACTATGTCTAGTAACCATTGATAGATTTATCCTACCTAATCCTATCTATTCTGTCTAATCCTCTTTTAAAGCTGTTTATTCCTGTGACCATCACTACATCCTCTGGCAGTGAACTCCATATTTTAATCACTTTATTATTTCTCTCTAGTTGGTTTTGCTCCAAGGCCCATTCTTATTGCTCATCTTTTCCCCCAAGCCAACTTTGACATTTAATTTTGCACCATAGTAGGAAGGTAATGCCCTGACTTGGACGGCCCAGGCTAATCTGATCCTGTTAGATCTTGGAAACTAAGCAGGTTCAGCCCTGGTTAGTATTTGGATGGGAGACCATTAAGGAAGTCCAGGGTTGCAACACAGAGGCAGGCAATGAACACAGAGGCATCTCTGAAGGTCTCTTGCCTTGAAAACTGCACAGGGTGGCCATAAGTCAGCTGCAAATTGATGGCACTTTCCACCACACCAAGAGTATAGCAGCCTGAATAGCTCAAAGCTCACCAGCTCTCAGAAGCTAATAAGGGTCAGGCATGGTTTGTAACTGGATGGGAGACCACCAAGGAAATCAGGGTTGTATGCAGAGGAAGGCAATAGCAGACCACGTCTGCTTGTCTGTTGCCTTGGAAATCACATGTGGGGTCACCATAAGTCAGCTGTGACTTGACAGCCCTTAAGTATTGGTAGTATGAGTATCAGCCACAGGAACCAGCAGAAGGCACCAGCGGGAGTGGAGTGTTGGACCAGGCATTGGGAGCCCTGGGGTTGGTTCCAGACCCTATTAGCAATTTCCACCAATTTCCCCTTCCTGCTGCAGAACCCCCTCCTGTCATTTCCCAATGCCCCTTTTCCTCTAGGAGCAGCATTTAGTAGAGATCATTGTAGGTTGCCAGCTCTGGTTTGGGAAATACCTGTAGATGTGGGGAGTGGAATCCAAGAAGGGTGGGGTCTGGGGAAGGGAGGGACTTCACTGGATCAGAATGTCATAGAGTCCACCTCCCAAAACAGCCATTTGCTCCAGAGGAGTTTCATCTTGTTTGTCTGGAGATGAGTTGTAATAGTGGGAGATCGCCAGATGCCATCTGAAGGTTGGCAGCTCTAGATCATTGGTCTGCCATGGGAGGGGAGAGGCAAGAAAATTTCCATTCTATTCATGGAGACTGGACTGGATCCACAACTAGGTTCAATTTAGTCTGGATCAACCCTCCCCATAAATCTTGCTGGCTGATGTAGGGCCACTCATATTCTCACAAGGTCACTGTGAGAAGGACATAGGGTAGGGAGAACCTGTACGCTGCCTTCAGCTCTTTAGTACCAAAATATATTAGACAGATCAGTTAAAAGTAAAGTTGGGTCCCCTAAGTTGTGGTTATGGTTGCAAAGTCAGAGAGCCGGTTGGGTCCCCTAAGTTGTGATTATGGTGGCAAAGTCAGAGAGCCAGTTTGGTGTAGTGGTTAAGTGCGTGGACTCTAATCTGGGAGAACCAGGTTTGATTCCCCACTCCTCCACTTGCACCTGCTGGATGACCTTGGGCAAGCCGTAGCTCTGTACCAGCTGTTCCCTCAAGGACAGTTGTCTCAGAGCTCTCTCAGCCCCACCTACCTCACAGGGTGCCTGTTGTGGGGAGGGGAAGGGAAAGGAGTTTGTAAGCCGCTCTGAGACTCCAAGTGAGTGAAGGGCGGGATATAAATCCAATCTCTTCTTCTTCTTCAAAGTCCAGGTTGGGAAACTCCTGGGAATCTGAGGAGGGTGTCTGGGGAGAGGGAGCTCACCAGGGATGTGATGTCAAAAACTCGACCCTCCAAAACTGCTGTTTCCCCCAAGGGAACTGGTCTCTTGTCATTCTGGGGGAAATCCAGGCTCCATCTGGGGGTTGGCAACCCTAGGTGCAATCTTTTCAAAGGTAGGAGAAGGGCTGAAAAGCATTTTAAGTGGCACATACGAATTCATGGTACATAACCACTATTAACTGAGGCCAACCTCTGGTCGTGGATGAAACACACTATTGCCTGGGACAACAAGGGCCCATACCGAGGACAGGACTGGCCTGCACATTGTGAGCCACCAAGCCAAACACAGTTTATTCCCAAGCAGATACTTCTCTGGTTTGGTTTTTTTTACAAAAACAGAGAAGGGCCACACATTTCATCTTCCCATATGTCAGCTCTCACATTATGGCAGCTTTGCAGCACTTTGCAATGCCATGAGTCAACAGAGGCCATTTTTGCAAATTTGTGACAATCCCCTGCAACAATCAAAAGTTTACTAGGCTCCAGATTGAGCCTGACATAAAGGAGGCTTTGTTTCTCTTTAGGCATTCTGCGTTTGGCCTGGATCTTGTAAATATTTGATAGCTCTGCCCAGACATGTGCTTTGTTGTGCTGTTCTCATAGCACAATAGGTTGCATTTGGCTCAGTGTTGCACAGACCTGATCTTCCTTCTGAAGGGCTTCAGCAACTGAGGTGAGGAAGAGGGGCTTGTTGTTGTTGTTTTTGTTTAGAGGCAGGAACAAAACTACTGTTCTGGAATACATCTTTTTTTCTCTCCTCTTGAACTCCAGCAACCTCCCCCAGGAGTTAATTCGCCAGGAAAAAATAAATGAAACACTGTTCTCTCCGAAAACACAAGCCATGCATCACCTTTTCTTTAGACCAACCAAAATAATGTAACACCCAGGGAAAGGTTTGGAGCTTTCCAGAACTCTTCATCAGGCTGGATGTTTAAAAAAACAAGAAATGAGGATGTGTCTTGCTAGGGTCCAGCCTGGCAAACAGCAGGAGACTGGGATGCGGGGACACAGGGGGAGGGGGACAGCAGCAATGGTGTGATATTACATTTGGGAAAAGCCTGGAAGTGACATCACATCTCTCCAGGGTCGCCAGCCCCCAAGTCTGGGCAGGGGCTCCCCCACTCCTGGGGGCTCCAATCCACCCCTGGCTAGCTGGCTGGCGGGGGAAGCCCCGCCCCCAAGCCCCATTCCTAAGCCACGGCCACCAGCAGCCACCCCTCTCCTTCCCTGCTGAAAGATTTAAAGGGCTTCATCTGATCATCTTTAAAGGGGGCTCACAGTGAGTGGGGCGGCAGTGCAGTCTGAATCCCAAGTGGCAAAATGCCCCTGGGAAATAAGCCTGCACACCCTGCAGCCTTCACCCTGCTGGCATAAAGATCTTTTTGACAGTGGAGCTGTGGCTGGCAACAGCCCCTCTCCCTTCCCGTTAAAAGATTTAAAGGGCCCTCCAGAAGGTTGGTGGGCCACATGCTCCCCACTGATCAGATGAAGCCCTTTAAATCTTTTAGCAGGGAGGGAGAGGGGTAGCCATGGCTTGGGGGTGGGGCTTGGGGGTCCCTGCCCACCCCAGAATGCCCCCAAATCCCCCCACTGGATTGACAGGGGGACCTGGTAACCCTACATCTCTCCATGAATCACTGGAAACTCTAGGGCCCAATTTACACCTCCCCTCTGAAGTAGTTTGACTGCTGTCTTTTCCCAAGCTCATTTCACGCTGGTTTCAAATTTTACTCCAGGGGGTCTGAAGAGTACTAAGCAACAGCACTTGTTTAAAGCAGTATAATGCTAGCTTGACCACAGGAGGGCAATTAACGAATGTAAACATTAATTTATAAACTAGAACAAGTATGGTTTGAAACTAGAAACAGGTATAGACATTTTTTTTTTTAAACTAGAATGATTTTAGCGGGAAAGTCGGATGTAAATTTGACCTAGGATTCCTAGAGAGGACTGACATCACTTCCAGGGAAAACCAGTGATGGTGAGAAACAGGAACTGGAGGTGGGGATATGGCACCCCCACCAGAGGACTGGCAACTAAACCTGAAGCCATGGCTTTGAGGTTTCTCCATCTGCATCTCTTCTTTTGCAGAATTTTTCTGTTTTGCAGAATTTTTGTTGTTGTTTTTGATGGGCTCAGAATGTAGCTAATTAGTATCAGGTAGAGTTGCCAATGCCAAGTTGGGAAATTCCTGGAGTTCTGGGGGTAGGGCATGGAGAGGATGGAGTTTGAGGAGAGAATTCAGTAGGGATATGATGTCATGCTAGGAGTCTGGTATACTATAGAGTCCACCCTCCAAGGCAGCCTTTCTCTGCAGGGGAACTAATCTGTGTAGTCTAGAGATCAGTTATAATTCTGAAAGATCTCCAGCCCCCATCTGTAGATTGGCAACCCAACAGGAAGATGAAGGAAAGCAAGATGGCATCCAATTGAAAATGTGCTCTCGGCACACAGAGAGCTAAATAGACAAATATGAAGTCGCCATATCCGTACACTGTCCTTACTGCTAGGATTAATCCTAATCCTATTTTCAGCATTACTGCTGAGTTTTGCTGCTTAGTCACTCCTTGGGTTCTGAGCTGAACAGCTATGCATTACCGTCACAAGAAGACTGGGGGGGGACGCTTCTTCTCCTAGATTTCAGATTGACCTTTGTCTTTTTGTAAGTAAGGGCCTGATGTACATTAGCTGTTAATTACTCCAGTTCTTAACACAAGTGGCTCCCTCCTTTGCAGCCTGTTCTCTCACCACTTTAAAATAATGAGAAATTGCAAAGGATGAAGGAAGGGAGAGGGAAAAATCAGAATCTTCTAGCTTAATCAAGAAAAGAGGTAACATCTTGGCTACTTTCCAACAGTACTTCGGTCATAGCAAAAGAAAGCTGTGCTACGGTTCATGGTAGAGTTGCTGCGTTGGTTGATATACCCAGGGGCACCGTTGGAGATTTCAGGGTGTGGAAGAAAAGAGTGCAGAAAGATTCAAGGTTCAAAAGCTCCCTCTGTGAGCTATTCAAGAGCGCATTACAGAAAAGGGGCTTATTTTAAGAGCTTTTGTTTGTGATTTGAACACCTTGTTCTGACATTATCAAAGTAGGTCAAACAGTCACAGCCCCCTTTCCTCCTAAAATATAGGATTTGTGCCTTTGGTATGCATGTCTCACAAACATACTATGTAATTGCTTACAGCTCGGATGGGCAGCAGGTAGCTAATAATATTAACAGCACATAGGATTTTACCATTTCGTTCCATTAGGGAGACGTGGCAGTAAAAGCAGCACTGCACCCAAGGACTGCATGGGTGCATTGAGAACAAGCATTACAAAGTTGATTTTATGCTATTTCTGGAACATTTGCAGCTATGTGATTCTTTGCATAGTTCAGAATAAAAGCACAGGCCTTCCTCCGGGCTTACAATCCAAGAGCAGGCACATAAAGGAAGAGATGCAGAAGGTAAAATATGAAAGATCCAGTTGACAATAGGTAATTTTTGTTTCACTCCAGTTGAGCCCAAGCTGTGAAAGGATGCTGTTATGGTTTTCCCACACTGGCTACCTGAAATGAGTCACAGCACTGTGCACCTATGTTATGGTTTGACACTTAGGTATGGCGATCCAAATGTTTGTGAATTCCCAAAACCTAAGGGCCCTTGTACTTACCATTTAAAGTTATTAAAATTTCATCCCAATACTGGACAACTATTAATGCTGATGTAGGCGTTCATGGCTTGAAGTAGCTCACCTCATTCCTCCAAGATCGGGGACAGAGGGTGGCACTAGGAGGGAGAGTGTCACCTTGACACCCCTTGGTATATGGGGCCCTCAGGGGGCATTCCTCTCTCCATTGCTGTTTGATATTTATACCCCTTTGATATCTATACCCGTTGCCTAGCTGGTGTAGTTCTGGGACAGGTTGCCACCAATAGGTGATTGACCCCCATCCATACCTGTTGATGGGCAGTTGGCCAGACATTGCCTCAGCTACTTTGGTTGAAGGGTTGGAGGCCATGGTTGGATGGTTGAAACAGAGCTGGTTGAAACTGAATCCATCAAAGACAGAGATTCTGTGGCTGGGTAGGGGGCATTCAGGACAGAGGTGCCAACTCCTGGCTCTTGAAAGTGTGCCTTTAACACTGGCACCAACTGTTAGGAGCCTGGTTGTGTTTCTGGATGCCTCTTTGTTGATGGAGGCCCTGATCACTATTGTGGCTAGACTCACTTTTTTCCAGCTATGCCAGGTCAGGCAGCTGGCCCCCTTCCTGTCTCACCCTGATCTAGCCACAGTAATCCATGCAATGGTCATCTCAAGGTTGAAATACTGTAACTCACTCTACATAGTGCTACCCTTGAGAGTGACCCAGAAATTTCTGCTGGTCCAGAATGCAGCAGCATGGGTTTGTAATGGAACCCCACTGACAGTTACATACCCAGCTGGTGCTATGTTCAAGGTTTTGGTGTTAACCTTTAAGGCCCTAAATGGTCTGGAACCAACGTACCTACGGGACCGCCTCTCCTGGTATACCCCCCCAAAGGGGATTATGCTCTACAGAGAAGAACCTTCTGGTGATCCCTGGCTCAAAAAACATCCGACTATCCTCAGCCAGAGCCAGGGCTTTTTCAGCTCTGGCACCGACCTGGTAGAACTCTCCGCAGAATGGCATCCACACCCTGTGGGACCTAGTACCGTTCTGCAGGGCCTGTAAGACAGAGATGTTCCGCCAGGCCTATGGTTGAGGACAGCAACGGTCCCCATCAAGCCTGGCCTCCACCTTCTCTCCCTTCTCCACCTATGGAGAAGGATGTAAACTGTTTAAGCACCATCAGAAATTGAAACTGAATCCAAACTATGCATTGTTTTAGTTGTTCTTAACTTTTAACTGACTTGTAATTATGTATATTGAAATGTTGTTAACCGCCCTGAGCCCCATGTAGGGAAGAGGGTGATCTAAAATTCCAGCAAATAAATAAATAAATAAATACAATTGGACCTACTGGGCTCCAAGCTCAGTCTATATATTCACTATAAGAAATATGTCTGTGTATATGGGAGAAGCAAGGCTAGAAATCATGGACCCTCTGACCTTGCTTATTATCAGGGCTATTTTGGGGCAGGAACGCACAGGAACGGAGTTCCGGCTGGCTCCAGAGTTGGCCACACCCAGCAGGAACACATTAGCATAATAGGCCACACCCAACAGCAGAAACTCATTAGGATTGGCTACATTAGGGGTATGTGGCCTAACATGCAAATTAATTCCTGCTACAAAAAAAGCCCTGGGTTTTGACAACAAACGAGGTAAACAATAAGAAGCAAAAGGTGGGTGTGGCTGGATGACCACACTTCTGGTAACATGGGGGTGTGGCCTAATATGCTAATAAACTGTGCTGTCAGTGGTGTGGCCTAATATGTTAATGAGTTTCTGATGTTGGGTGTGGCCTATTATGTTAACGAGTTCCTGCTCGGCTTTTTCTACAAAAAATGCCCTGCTTATTATGTATAACAACCTAATCTATTCCACTCTCTTACACAGAGAATCACACCTGGAAGAGTTATGATAGGATTCACACCAAGCTTCTGGCTGTCCCCGGCTCCTCCAAGAAAACATTACCCAGTAAACTTCTGGTTAAGGATCAAAGCCTTTCTGTGCATAGCTCCAAAACTGGCGAGGTGAGCAAAAGAGCATACTGTGTGCAAAAGGCAAGGCGATAGTAGTGTCAGCTGGGAAATATAGTCATGGTTTCACCACACAGACACCCCAAGAAGACAAGAGACTATGGGAAGATGGTCAAAAAGCAGCATCTGCATGTTGATGTCTCTGTGAGATTGTGCCAATAGATGTAGTCCACAACAGGTCTCCTTAAACAGAAAATCCTTTATTTGTAGAAAAGATCTTGTTGGTCAGACTCTTGTTCTGTTAGTAATGCCCAAGCATAGAAATACAACCACAATTATACTTGATATGAAATATGGCCCCTTTACCATCCACCAATCAATAGGAAGAATTATTGGCACCCAAATATACTGGCCCACTGTTCCCAAGGAAAGTGTGGCAAACTAGGTTCTCAGGGAAAAACACTGTTGAGGGTTTTTGGAGGAAATGTTCCCAAGGAAAACCAGGGCTATTTTTGGGCAGGAATGCACAGGAACGGAGTTCCGGCTGGCTGCTGAGTTGGCCACACCTACAGCCTCTCCCCCCCCCGGGTTCCCCAGGCCCCTCACAAGCCGTGGGGCACCTGGAGAAGCCAAGCCAATCCAGGGAGGGAAGGCAGTTTAAACCAATCCAGAAATTGCCTTCCTTCCCTTGGGTTCCCCATGCACCCCACAAACTGCGGGTACCTGGGGAAGCTGCTCCTGGGAGGAAGCTGCGCTGTCAGGGGTGTGGCATAATATGCTAATGAGTTTCTGCTGTTGGATGTGGCCTATTATGCTAATGAGTTCCTGCTGAGCTTTTTCTACAAAAAATGCCCTGAGGAAAACTAATAACACCTGTGAATCTTGTAACACAAAAAAGGAGGCTTTTCTGCTCAAGGCCGTTAGCCAGGGAATAGCCAGCTAGAGATAAGCGAGGAGGAAAAGCAAATGAGTAATGAGCATGCACAAAGGGAAGCAGGCAAGCAAGGCTCGCATTCCAAAGGTGGGAGTCTGGTTACCGATGCTATCTCCTGGGCGGGACCTAAATGAGTCGGAAGAAGGCTAAAACAAAAGCAATGATAATAGGCCATCAAACTAGATGGTAACAGTAGGCATTGATACATGTAATACTTTCAGCAACCTTGTTGATGAGGATGGTTAACCGTAATAAGACAGTCAACCATACAAATGGCAGTGTTAACTGACAGTCACTCCTCTCCCCCAATCCAAAACGCAGTCTCCATGGACCACTGGAAGTTGGTGCTTTACTAGAAGTTCAAAAAGGATGGGTCTGCTTTGTTGTAAATATATATTAATCAATTCATAATTGATGCAACCTCTCAGCGCCTTTGGGTTTCTGGGAGGGTTTGCTTGTATTTTATTATTTATTTATTTAATTATCCACTTCATTTATATCCTGTCTTTTCCTCATGAATGGAGGTCCAAAGTGGCTTACATCGTTCTTCTCTCCTTTTCACTCTCACAACAACCCTGTGAGGTAGTTCAGTATGAGACTGTGTGTCTGGACCACAGTCACCTAGGAAGTGGCAGAGCAGGGATTCAGACCTGAGTCTCCTGGATCCTAGTCCAACACTAATGAATACACTACACTGGTTCTATTTGTGAGAGGTGGTACCCCATTTAAGGAATACCCTTTCTAGACAGAAGCTTTCAGTGCTGCGTTAAAGGCATCGTGTTCTCTGTGGCTTTTTCTGGCTTTGTGTTTCTTCTACATTTCTCTTTTATCTAGTACAATGTCCCTGCAGGCACTTTTAGAATTCTGACAGTGTGGTGGGCATAGCCAAAAAATGGCTGCCATAAAATGGCTGCTGCAGGAGGTGGAGCCAACCACAAAATGGCTGACACAGCTTACCTTCAGTCACACAGTGAAGAACCTTGTGTTGTGGTGACAGCTGCACAGCCTATCCACACAGCCTATCAAACATCCAGTGGCCAATCAGAAGCTTTGATGGGCAAATGCCCCACAGCACTTCACCCACTTTCTGAAACCACTTGATGGATGACCGGTGTCTCATCTAGTTAATCAAACACAGTTTTTGGCTAGGCGTTATTGATTTCCATAATTGTTCCTTTGCAGTTTTGTATTTTGGGCTGATTTTAAACTAATCCTGGAATTGTTTCCCATCCCTTGCCACCACTTCTTTATTTGTGTAGAGGTGGGTTTTTTCCCAAGTAGAAAAGCACTCTGGACATTTCCAAATCAAATTTTCTGAACAATAGCTCACAGAGGAACTCAGGGGGTAGACTTTCTCTGAGGGCATGTATGTCCTAGTCTTCTACATCCTAAAAAGTAAATCTCAGAGTGAAGTTTGTCTCCAGTTTTGCCTTGGAAATACAGTGTGTACCTGATGTATTAGAAGTTTAGGAAGCCTATCTCTAACTGCTGAGCTACTGCCAGAAATGCTCTGATTAGCATGAAAATGAACACCTTAGAGAACCTGGAGGATAATAACAACGCTTCAGGAGGTCAAAACCCCAAAGAAAGAAACCTGAGCTTTTGCCCTCTTGTATAATTATTTTATCTTATTTCTCCTCCAAACATGCCCTTTTTGGTTTTGGTCGGCACCCTCTTTGGAAAAAAAACATGGATAGTTTTGTTTCTACAAGTGAATAATTAACAGAGTATGGGTCATTAAGTGAGAAGCTTAGAGAAGGCTCTTTTCTCTCTCTCCCCCACCTTTCACTTCTGAGGTAAACTCGGCACCTAGCGGTAATTAAGCCCCATATCAAGCGATTGACCTGAAGTATCTAGGCTAATGAAAAGAACAGAACTGATATGTACAGTCAAGGGGGCGTCAAAGAGGCAGCCGTCTGGTCGGTGAACAAATTGGACCGGCTGGTTTAAAAGCGCGACTGGGAAGGTCAGGGGGGATCTTTCTGACACTCTCTGAATATACCCCAGTTTTTTCCCCCAGACTTTTTGACTGTTTCTGATTCTGTGGCTTCAAGGCACATAGGAATTTTTTTGGGTAAAAGATTGCTGTGAATGGCACAGGAGCAAAGGCATTAAAAAGATGTGGTGGGGACCTTACTTTGAAATTAAGGTTTGGGATGAGTTGATAAAGCCATTTACAGACATTCTGCAAGCCAAGCATTTTTCCATCGTGTAATGCATCAGCATGGCCCAGGGCTTTTTTTTTTCTGGGGGAACATGCCGGAATGGAGTTCCAGAACCTCTATGACAAAGTTCTTTTTTAAATGTTTAAAAGTTCATGCGTTTTCAGGATACAGAATGAGAGTTCTGACACCTCTTTTTCAAAAAAAGAAAAAAGAAAGCCCCCAGCATGGCGACATCACACATTCTGATTAGAATTGCCAGTAACTTTTTGATTGGCCCTTGTGCTTTAAATAGCAAGATGATCGGCTGACATTAGCTGATAATGCCTCCCTTTGTGTCATGAAGAAACGTCACCTGCTGATTTCTGCAGATAAAGCTACTGCATTAAAAAAACAGAAGGAGGCCAGGCTATCCCCCCCCCCCCTCGAGCCATTACCAGTTTAAAGATGTCAAAGGAATTCTCACATGCATCAGTTGGAGTTGAACCTTGTTGTTCAGAATGGTTCATTTAGGATGCAGGATGAATGATGAAACATGTTCAACTCCCAACTGAAAGTTGGAGATTTTACTCTTGTTTGATGTCTCACCTGGACTGTTCATGCTATTGTTTGTTGGATGTCTGGTTTTTAACAACCCCTTCATCTCTTTTTGAAACACTAACAGTGTTGTTAGTGTTGTTTCATAACCTAAAAACACTTTCCCGGGAGTAAGCCTCCTGGAATGGGTCTGAGTAGGATTCTGGGCGGATGTGCCTAAGACTGTTTCCCTAAGTGTCAAATCAAATCAAAAACCTTTATTAGGCATTTATCACAAATGACATAACCAGATCACAAAACATCAAGAAATTACACAAATAAATCATTGTAAAATTTCCGAGAAGGAAGAAAAAGGAAATCCAAAGTTAATAATCAGTTCCTGGAGCCTCATGGCAGCTAGGAAATACCTAGAACCTTGATTAGTGATATGACAGTTCTGGCAGGGGCGTAGAGTTTTGGAAATCCCGGGGGGGCACGCTCACTGGGATGATGTTCTCCCCCCCCTCCAGGAAACTGCCCCGCCTCCCTGGGCCCTTCCAAGGCCCACCAGCCACTGCTGCCGGTGCCTGTCCCCCCCCTGCCACCCCTTCCCTCTCCCTCTCCAGCAGTGGCCGCCGGGCCTCGGAAGGACCCGGGGAGGCGCGGAGGCAGGCACTCCATTTTCCTGGGGGTGGCTGAGCTCCCCCCCCAGAAATTTCGGGGGTGGCTCAAGCCCTCGAGCCCCCCCGTACTCTACGCCTATGAGTTCTGGTCAGATAGAAGATATAAAATGAACCACTTATCAGAGTGGCCTTTCAACATGTATAAAAGAGGACTAATTGAAGAGCTCCTCAACTCAGTATAAAAATTATAGTGAAACAAAACAGGAGATAAGAACTTAGGAGCTCCACCCCTAAGTATTCTGCTTTGTTTGTTGAGGGCCGTCATTCTAAAATGCATCCCCGGCCCCACAGCTGTAAAGTTATTTATTGAGTCTATTTATTTATTTTGTTAGACTTGTATCCCACCCTCCCCACAATATAGGCTCAGGGCGGGTACCAACATATGTGCCTACAATAATGCAGATTTGCAATTAAAACAATTCATAATTTCTAGTTAAGATCTGCAATTAAAGTAGATTTACAATAAAACAAATGAGACACTGTTCTGCATCTGCCTGGATTCTGTGGGTGAAGGGGAGGATGGGGTGATTCCAGGGTAGGAGATTTGGAACAACCATCATTGCTAGACCTCAGACACCTGGTGTGGGCACTGGTTACTTCACTGTACCTTACTCTACCTGGTGCTTATTTCCAAGGCCGTGGGTGGAATTAGGGTCTCCCTCCATCTCTCTCGCTGCAATTGGGGATGCCCTCCTCTTTCTCCACACTGCCCCTCGTTCCTCATAAGCAGCAGGTGTCATCCTCCTTGGTCAGCATTTGCTTCTCCTTTTTAACTCTCCCCCTTCCTGCTTCCACCCCACCCTCCCAGCTTCAGAGAAGGGTGGCCATGGAATTGGCCCATTCCCAATCCCCATCCATGCATTCCCACCCAGCCTCTTCTCTATCCAGCCATCGTTGCTGGGGGTGCCTTCCAGGACTGCTGCCGTGGCCCCCCTTTGGCTGTCAGTGTTCCTCAGGCCGGTCCAGGGGCAGAAGCCAAGGGCCACCAGGAAACCCTCTAAGGGACTTTGCTCTGGGTTGTTTTTGAAAAGTGGGGACCTCCAGTGTGTTTTCTCCTGGTTCAATCCCCAGGCCCAACCCTCGGGATAGACATTGTTGGCCTAATGTAGCACCCCCACTCCTCTGATGTTCGCAGTTGTCCAGGTCCTCTTCCTTTTGGGTCATGGGAGAAGGAGGCAGGAGGGGCTGTGAGCTGCCCCCTCCTGACAGACACGTTGTAACAATCCATTTAAAATTGATTAGCTCACCATAGCCTAAAGCCCTAAAACAATAACATGCCTCAACGGATAATACTGTGGTCCTACCTGGCTTCTGGGAACTGTGGTCACTGGAGGGGAGGCCAGATCAAATGGATGCTCACTGCCTCAACTAAAGGAGTCAATGTTAAAAATTTACATCACTCAGGCAAATTCCTTACATAGGCTTTGGGGGTGGTCTTGGTGCATCACCTGCAGGCCTAATTGCCCATGAAACACAGGCTCCAAGGGCTCAGACCAAATCTTCCCTTGTGATCTGTAATAATATTTTAAAACTATTCTATGGTACGGCATGGATTGTTTCATAACCTAGATAACAGTTTCACAAAGAAGTGTTCTTTTTACAATGATAGCAAAGTCTGTAATTTTAGAAATAACGTTATGTTCTCTCTCTTAGAAACAAGACTGTAATGGCAGTGGCTCATGACAAGTATTTACTTACACCTAAAATAGTTAGAATGATTATTCTATCCCCTTCCACACCTTTTTTTGGAAACCGAAAGTATCTTAGTTTTTTGTGTGTGTGTGTGTGTGAGTTGTTGCTTGCTGAAACAGAAATGCGCCCACATGGCAATCACTCACAAAACCAGTTCCAATAAAGTCAGTTTGCAAAATCTGTAACTGCTGGTTAAAAATAGGTTGATCAGATCATGTAAATCAGTTTGGTGCCTGCCTGGGGAACAATGATCATGACAGGCAGTGAACTACCAAAGCAGTTGTGATTGTGAATGGAGGTGGATTAATTTCTTTAGAAAATAGAAAAGAGAAAAGACTGAAATATTCAGTTTAGGTGAGGAGAGAAGGTTCTGTTTACCTGAGAGAAATTATATCCATGGACATCCTGTCCTTATATATAACTGTATTTTTGGGTGGCAAAATTCTATGCTTGCCAAAATCAGTTGGCTGCCTGATATGTCACTCAAGCTGTCCCTATCCACTGGCTGCATTGCCTGAGTCTCGCCTCCCTCATTCTAAATAGTTTGATGTTCCTCTCCCCCCATAGCCAGTCAAAACATAGAGGTTGTTTGCATATGCAGCCTGATTGGCCTTTGCCTCTAACATTCTAAACAGTTTGCTGTTGGGTAACTGAATGTGTCCTGAGGTAAACTACATCTCCCAATCTTCCCTTAAACGGTCACTGGAGTTGCCAAAATACATACCCCAAGCTTCCCTTAAATGGTCACTGAAGTTGCCAATCTCCCTGTGGGGCCTGGAGACCTCCCAGAAATCACCGTGTTCCCCAGCCACAGCACATCATTTCTCCTACAGAAAATTTCCCAGCTATTACAATGGCTGCTATGGGCAGTGGACTCTATGGCATTACACCCTACTGAATCCCTCCGCACCCCAAACCCCACCCTCCCCAAGCTCTACCCCTCAAATCTACAAGTCTGGCCCTCCCCTTAGTATTGCCAGCCTCCAGGCAGCACCTGGAGATCTCCAAGATCAGTTCTCCTGGAGAGAATGGCTGCTTTGGGCAATGGCATTATATCCTGCTGAGGTCCCTCCCCAAATCTACAGGTATTTTCCAAGCCAGAGTTGGCAGTCTTGTAACTGGCTATGGAACCGCTTTCCAGACCCTTGGAACCCAGAAGACATTGCATAGGAGGATGTGGTTTTCTATCTTAGCTGCCACTGCATAGCCCCAAATCAACATAAGCCAGGGGTGGAGGGAACCATACCTGCTACCATGAGGTTGTCCTCCCATACTACCCACTTGGGGCAGCAAAATGACTTGAGACAGCCCTGCCTTATAGCTAAACAGAAGGAAAGAAACATGAGGCTTGCCTCCCTCTATTTTTCCCTGCCCTCTGCCACCCCACCAGCCACAGCCGGGACACTCACCTGGAGCTTCCCTCTAGAGCCCATTGTATTTTTTCCCACAACAGGCCTTACTCCTAGTTGAGAATAAATGAAAATAGCATAAGAGGAAAAGTAAGTCTAGGAAACTTAAAACAGTAAAGGATGGTCTCCATGCATTTATACCTCTGGAAAAGGGAAAATATTCCATGTAAGCATGGGAAATATTTCTTATGAAAAACGTCATGGCAGTAGGGTTGCCAGGTCTGAACATAGCACCAGTGGGGGCTGGAGGGAACTTTCCGGGAGTGGGGTGGAGCACTGTGACATGCTGAAGTCACATAGAAGTGATGTCAGCCTGTCGGGGACACCATGCAGAGATGCTCTAGTTTGGGGGCAAAGGTAAAGGTTACCCTTGCTTGAAAGCCAATCAAATACAACTCTGGGGATGCAGTGCTCATCTCTGTTTCCAAGATGAAGAGCCAGCACTGTCCAAAGACATTTCTGTGGTCATGTGACCAACAAGACTAGACACCAAGGCGCACGAAACGCTGTTACCTTCCCACCGAAGTGGTACCTATTTATCTACTTGCAATTTCTTGCTTTCGAACTGCTAGGTTGGCAGGAGCTGGGACCAGAGATGGGAGCTCACTCCATCATGCAGCACTCGGGTCTCGAACTGCTGAGCCACCAATCTTCCAGTCTGCAGTTCAGCATCCTAAACTCAAACCATAGAGTTTTGCCCCAAAACCAGAGCGTCACTGCATGACATCCCTGACGTGCTGATGTCACTTCCACATTGTGTTAAGTGCTGTCAGGTTGCTTCTGACTTATGGGGATCCTATGAATTAATGACCTCCCGAATGCCCTATTGTTAACAGCCTTCATCAGATCTTGTAAACTGAGGACCTTCGTGGCTTCCTCGAATGAGTCAATCCATCTCATGTTGAGTCTACCTCTTTTCCTGCTGCCTACAACTTTTCCTGGCATTATTCTCTTTTCCAGTGACTCTTGTCTTCTCATAATGTGACCAAAGTATGATAGCCTCAGTTTAGTCATTTTAGTTTTTAGGGTGAGTCCAGGCTTTATTTGAGCTCGTACCCCGTTATTTATCTTTTTTGGCAGTCCACAGTATCCATAAAACTCTCCTTTCTAACACCACATTTCAAATGAGTCAACTTCCTTCCTGCCAGCTTTTGTCACTGTCCAACTTTCACACCCATAGATAAAGAAGAGAACAACAGAAAAGGATAAAAAAAAGCAATACACTGAAGAATTATACAGAAGAGATGAAAAGATGACAACAAATAGAGGGAAGGCTAGTATTGCCAAATAGCTAGATAAACTCAATCCAGCCTGTTTCTGTGCACAGAGTGAACCTTTCCATAGCGTAGAGCAATTATCACCTGCTAAACACTGCAGATCAGTCTGCTGTTAAAAGTGGAAGAGTAGATGCCAATATAAAAACTGGCAACCCTCAAGAGTGTATTGAGTGAGAAACTTTATAGACCTAACTTCTTGAGTGCCGCATTCCGGCATCCATTAGCATCCTGTGCAGATGTTGTGATTGTTCATGTAGTTTTGCTCATCCCCAGTTTCTAGGGAGATTCCATCAGACATGTATGCCTGAGTCAGAACAGCTGTCTCATTTTGGAAACTGACCTGCAGGCAACTGAGAACATGCTGTGGTTTTTAGTGGGGGAAGATTTTTTTTTAAAAAATCACATTATAGATATGACTAAAACCTCAATCCAAAGAAAAATCTGGCTCCCAACTGAGCTAATGAAACCCAATTACTACACTACCAAGATGCTTTTAAATCAGTGAGTGAAGGACATGGGTCTTTGTAAGGGCAAAGATATCATGTCTCTTTTATAAAGTACATAATTAGCTCCCCTTGAAAAGGGGAAAAATGTCTCGTGAGCCAGGTTGGGTGGCATTAGAGTTGAAAAACAGAAGGCTCTAACAGTGGCAAACAACTTAACCACCACTTCTTTTCAAAGGCCAAATGTGCCTTGGAAAATTTCAATCGCTGTGATTTGCCACAGCTATAATTATGCTGAATAGATCCATTGTCCAGAGGTCTTCACCTGTACACTGTCAAATCTAGTGGTCTGTGTTCAGAGTGAATATTTCCTGTGCTGTGCTGTAGTTTCCACACGTTCCATAGAATTTATCAACAGTTGTCATCCATCAGAGAAGAGACGGAAACAGAGAGATGGTGTTTCTCTTGATCTGTTATGTTCAGTTTAGACCTCCCCATCATCCCAAAGATTCAGAGAAGCTTTCATAAATATCGACAGCTCTGCCTTTAAAAAAGGAGGGGAGGATTTATTTATTCAGTACAGTTCAGGGTCCTGATGCAGAGACAGGCAATGGCAAACCACCTCTGAATGTCTCTTGCTTAAAAAAACTCATGGGGTTGCCGTAAGATCTGTGACTTAACAGCAAAATTTAAATATATACAGGGGTCCGTTGGGGCCGGAGCGAGGCAGAGCAAAGCTCCGCCAGCTCAGGACTGTCCAGTAGGGCAGCCACGGGCTGAATCAGATTCTCTAATCTGATTCAGTTTGCTGCCGAATTGCCGCCGAAATTCGGCGACAACTTTAAAAGCGACTGGAGGGGAGGGGGTTTGAGGGAGAGGCTCCAAACTTGCAGGGTAGCTGCTGGGGTCTCTCCTCGAAATGTCCACCAAGATTCAAGAAGATTGGACCAGGGGGTCCAATTCTACAGGCCCCCAAACAGGTTGCCCCCATTTCCTCCATTGTTCTCTATGGTAGGAAAAAAGTTAACATTTTCCCCTCCATAGAGAACAATGGAGGGGATGGGACAATCTGTTTGGGGGCCCATAAAATTGGACCCCGTGGTCCGATCTGCTTGAAAATTAGTGGGTATTTCGAGGAGAGGCCCCAGCAGCTACCCTGCAAGTTTGGAGCCTCTCCCTCAAACCCCCTTTCCTCCAGCCCCTCATATACCCTATGAGTTTTTGCCATTGATTTCAATGGCCCATAGGATATAATGGGGCTGAAATTGACATTCCCTTTCTGACACACTTCTGGTGATGTCAGGGGATGTGGCATATGCTAATGAGTTATGCTAATAAGTTATGCTAATGAGCTCCTGCACCTCTTTTTCTACGAAAGGACCCCTGAATATATATATTGGGATGGGTGCAAGGTGAGGGATGCAGGTTCCTTATAATCTCCCATCTTCTGGTACCGAGTACTGTATTCTGTACCAGCTGAAGCTTCAGAACTGTATTCCAGGCACAATTAGATCAACATCATGCACTGCAGTGGAGTGGTATAAATAGCATAGCTAATGGAGCTGCTCCCCTTTTTTTATTTTGGGAGCATTTCAAGATGAAAATGTCACTGGAGTTCACAAATAATCTTGTACAGAGACTTTTATAACAGGATCTCCTGATCATTCCCCCCTTTCTGTAGTGTGTGTGTGTGTGTGTATAAATCAAATAAAGCTCAAGAGAAATGTGTGGATGCCAGAAGACACCCTATTTTCTTTGTCTTTGGAGTATTTCACATTCAGAGAGATCCCTATGTGCAAGTCAGATGTTGCTGTTAGGCAAGGACCAAATGATTACTGATATCTTCTACAGTCTCTAACTATGTTCACTTTTTGTTTGGACTTGAAGAATTTCGCTCTGTATACACGGTTTCCTAATGAGTTGCTTCCTCCTAAAGAACGACAAATAAATGAGCAAAGTTATTTTCCAAGTCGTTTCTTCTGTTCTCTGAACTTTGTATGGCACCTGCTTGATGGCATCATCTTTAGAAAATATGTGTTGTGCGTTCCGAATGTTTGAAGATGGCGGGCATTTCAAAAGTAGCCCAGGAACAGAACTTTTATTCTCATCTCTGTGTTAATACGATATACACACTTGTGCAAAGGTAACGTTCTACATGGGGACATCTGATGGCCAAATGAGGAGACTGCAGCTCCCAAACACTACACTATTCTATACTTCTAGAGCAAAACATGGAATCTGTTCTAGCCATCTAACAGGCAACTTTAAAAAAAAATCCTGGTGACAACTTTGAATCCTCACCTTTCTCCTCCACCAGACAGAACAGAATTATGTGGCGAGTGTTGTAATGCTGCAGATTCAGCTGTGGGCTGGGACGGCAACCAATTAAACTATCAAAAGTTGTCAATTGACTGGCCAAATTGACCACCTACTGTTTTACCATGATGTCAAATATTCCATGATGAAGCCAAGAATGCCTTTGTGCTGGGGGTAAATTGCCTGTTAAACTAAACTAATGGTGCCATCTGATGGCCAATGTGGGAATGAATGTTTCCTACTCATCCTGATGAGAACATCTACTTAAATTTAACAATAGCATGCTCTGCCCTTCCTCCATGGCGGAGGGGCCGTAACTGAGTAACGGAGCACCAGCTTTGCATGCAGAAAGTCCCAGCTTCAGCCCTTACCATCTCCAGTTAAAGTTGCTCAGGTAGAAAGTACTGGGAAAGAAGCTTCTCTGCTCGAGTCCCAGAAGAGCTGCAGCTAGTAGAGAGAGGTCTTTATCACCCACCGTTGATTGACAAGCTGTATAATAAGTTGCAATCAGCACAGTTGAATGGTTTGACTGTTCACATGTTTTCGATGGAGCACAGCAGCTGATTTTGCATGCACTAAAAAAAAAAAGCGCTACTTGTGCATATACAGTTATGACCTTATATGGTTCATTCAACATCACTGTACCACTGTTTCGGTATTATTATATCTCCTTGATATCAGCAATGCATATGGATTTTATAGTACCTGATATATTGTAGGCAGCATCTGGCTGATGATTATCCAAAGAAGACTCCTTTGAAACAATATTCTGCTAGCAAACTATCAATGACTACTAACAACTACTTCTCAAATTCAGTAACTACTGCTTGAATTTCTTGTGAAATATGTAACATTTTTTTTTGAGTCCTTGTAGATAACATTCTCTGAATCCTTGTAGATGAGTGATGGACACACAATGAATCTGAATTGGGCATGTTATCCTTGTTGAAAGAAAAAAAAATAATATGATATGCAAATGTGAATTTTTTATATATATGCGTTGTCAGATAGTATATTTGGGACCTTATATCATTTGCATCCTCCTCACCTGGATAGACTAGGCTTGTCAGATCTTGTAAACTAAGCAGGGTCAGCCCTGGCTAATATTTCAATGGGAGACCTCCAAGGAATATCAGGGTCACGATGCAGAGGCAGGCAATCGCAAACCACCTCTGAACACCTCTTGCCTTGAAAACCTTACGGGATTGCCGGAAATCAGCTGAGGCTTGACGGCACTTTCCACCACCATCACCGACACCATTTGCTTTGCATATGGAATTATGGCACACTTGTACATCACTGCCGATTAACACTATGGGTGTCATAATTTTAAACATTGTTGGAATATATTCACTGGTTATTGTTTGTGGTTTGTGTGATATTTGGTGTCGTTTGGTGTAGTGGTTAGGAGCCCGGACTCTAATCTGGGAGAACCGGGTTTGAGTCACCACTGCTGTACATGCAGCTGCTGGTGTGACTTTGGGTCAGTCACAAGTTATTTCAGAGCTGCTCTCTCAAGAGCAGTTCTCAAAAGAGGCCTCTGAGCCCCACCTACCTCACAGAGTGTCTGTTCTGGGGAGGGGAAGGGAAAGGGATTCTAAACCGCTTTGAGACTCCTTTGGGTGGTGAAGGGTGGAGTATAAATCCAATCTCCTCCACCTCCCCCGCCCCCACCACTGCCTCTCCTCCTCCTCCTATTTTGCACCCTGATCTACCTATTACTTGATTTTTCTTCTAGCTTCTGTCATCTGGGTATCCCCAGACCAAAAGAGATCCAGCTGGCCTCAACCAGGGCCAGTGCTTTTTGTGCCATGACCCCAGCCTGGTGGAACTCTCTGCCAAGTGGCATCCGTGCCCTGTCTGGCCTATTAAAGTTTTGCAGGGTACGTAAGGCAGAGATGTTCCGCCAGGCCTTTGGCTGAGGCCAGCATCGGTTCTTTACATCTGCCTGGCACCCCCCCCCCCCCCATGACTGAATGCCAGCACTGCCATCTTGTTTTAAAAATGTTTAAATGTTTTAGAATGTTTTAAATATTGTGTCTTTGTGGTTTTAACTTAATTTACATTGTAACAAACCAAGTTGTTGTGAACCACCCTGAGTCCTGCGCAAGCAGGGAAGGGTGGTAAAAAATAATAATAAATAAATAAATAAATCTACTGTTGGCCACATTTTTAAACATTTACATTTCACAGTGAGCGACTTACCAGTGTGAGAAGCCTATCTATGGGCCTATGATGTTCACTGACAGAAAAGGCAGGCGAACTGGCCAGATTATGGATAACTTGGCGTGCATTCTTAAAATGACTTGCTGCTGCTTTTCCCGCCTCAGAACTATTTCTGGGTAAAGGGGGAGTGAGATGTCCAGAGGAAGAAAGACTGTATTTCTCGGATGCACATCTCATCAAGTGTTGTGGTAGACAGTGCCGTCAAGTTGCAGCTGACTTATGGCAACCCCTATAGGGTGTTCAAGGTAAGAGACATTCAGGGGTGGTTTGCCATTGCCTGCCTCTGCGTAGCGACCCTGGTATTCTTTGGTGTCTCTCATCCAAATACTATCCAGGGCTGACCCTGCTTAGCTTCTGAGATCTGACGAGATCAGGCTAGCCTGAGCTATCCAGGCCACTTAGTGTGCCGAAGATGAACCTGACCAAGGCTTTCAGTGGTCACTTTCATTTTCAATACTCTGACTGTGGGCTTTTAAATGCAATCTTATGCTGCTGCTTTAATCAAAGCCCACTGAAATCAGTAACTCCATGTAGAATTGCACTGTGGATTTATTAGTGTGGCAGAATATAGCTCCAAGCCCAGAAACTGAAGTAAAAGTGACCATGACATTCTTAGCCATGGAAATATTTACCTTCAGGATACAGCAGGGAAGGAGAAAGGAAAAGGCTATGAAGAGCAAGGAGAAAGGGAAGGATGCGAACTGTCCAGGTGGGGGGAAAGGCAGCATATAGAACTGAACAGGGGCGTAGACTTTTTAAATTCCCGGGGGGGGGCAGGGGCTCTCTCGTGCGCGCGCGCGCTCGGGACCATGTCCCTGCCGCTCTTCCCCCCCCAGGGAGCCGCCGCCTCCCTCCCCCGGGCCGTGCCCGCCCGCCCGCCGCGCTCCCCGCCCCCCTCCCTCCCTCCCTCTCCCCGCTCACCTTGGGGATTGCTGCTGGCTGCTGCTGCCTGCAGCCAGGGCCGGCGCGTCGCCCTTGCGGGCCCTGGGCTCCCGCTCTGCCTCGTGCCTAAGTTTCCCGGGGGGGGCTCAGCCTCCCCCGGCAAAATGGAATGCCTGAGGGTGGCCAGTCAGCTGGCCGTCGCCGCCTCTCTCCCCCCCCCGCTCCAGGGAGGCAGGAGGGCAGGCCGGCAGGGTGCTCCATTTTGCTGGGGGTGGCTGAGCCCCCCTCCAGGAAATTTGGGGGGGGCTTGAGCCCTCGAGCCCCCCCCGTAGTTGACGCCCATGGAACTGAACATGCAATCCTGTAAGAATATAAGCAATAGTAAGTCACCAAGGTCAATAGAGTTTGTTTTCTAGAAAGTATGTGTAGGCATAGGCATCAACTACGGGGGGGGGGGCTCGAGGGCTTGAGCCACCCCCAAAATTTCCCGGGGGGACTGAGCCCCCCCCAGCAAAACGGAGCACCCGCCACTGCACCTCCCCACCCCACCTCCCCGGGCCCTTCCTAGGCCCGCAAGCTGCCTCCGCCTCCCCCCCCCCCGGCCTGGCCATTCCTGCCTCTGTCAGTTCCTGGGCCTGCTGGGCAAATGCCCAGCTGGTCCAGGGATGGATGGAGGGATGGACAGAGGCAGGAGTGACCAGGACTGGGGGGGAGCGGCAGCCGGGGGGGACATGGTCCCAAGGTGCATGCACGCAAGAGCCCCTGCCCCCCCCCCAGGGATTTTAAAACTCTACGCCTCTGTGTGTAGGCTTGCAGACAGGGGTGTGCATTTGAATATCTCTGAGCCAATATTATATATGTTTATATGCTGTTTTATTTTGTATTTGCATATCCAAAATGGCAAAAGACACTCCTGAAATTTTGGATTCCCAAAATCTACACCCCAGATTTCTGTGTATTGAGGGTTGTTTCAGCTTCCACTGGAATTGGTGGAGGTAAATCTTGAGTTGCCCGGTCCTTCCAAGTCCCCAGCAGGGGACTTGGGGTGTGTGTGTGTGTTACTGGAGGGGGCGGAGATGTCCCCAAAGTGATGACATCATGCAAAAGTGACATCATCATGTTTGAGATCAGCACCCCCCACACACAATTCTTGACAAAAGCATTTAAAGGGGCCCTTTGCAGCCTCTGCCTCTTTCCAGCCTCTGCCTCTTCCCAGCAGCATTTAAAGGGTCCCTTTAAATGCTGTTGAGAAGAGGTGGGGTCGTGTGCCTGCACTCCTGGCTGCAAATTCACGGCTTGGAGTGCAGGTGTGAGCAGCCACCCCTCTTCCTTCCTCTCTCCCTCCAGTGAGATTTAAAGGGTCAGCTGGTGGGCCCTTTAAATTTTGTGGCATGTGTGGCTGGGTGGTTGCTCATAGGGCTGGGGCTTCCCCCCACTGGTGAGCTGGCGGGCGGTGGGAAGGAGCCCCCAAATCATGGAAAACTCTGCTGAGACTGGGGGTCTGGCAACCCTAGGTCAACCTGCCGTCTGAGTCTTCTGCCACTGATTTCAGCGGGCAGTATACCTGGCACCCAGAGTCCAGACACTGGGTTTACCATCCATTGAAAATAGAAGGAGGAGATCTGGGGCTTCCAGATGTAGTCCACCTCTACTGATGCCCAATATTCCCAAACCTAGAAAAATTACTTGAAATGGGTTCCCTAAATGGTAGCAATACTGTTGAGGTTCCAGGATAATGGTAATCATGACCTTTCTGAGATACCAAAATGAAAGTAAGATGAAAACTTTTGAAGTGCACACCCTAACTACGGCTATGCAGCCCAAATCTAAGCATGCTTCCTCAGCAACTAGCCAGCAAGGTCAACGGGCATGCTTCTTGGGAAATGTGATTAGGGTTTCACAGGGCTTTTTTGGTAGAAAAAGCCCAGCAGGAACTCATTAGCATAATAGGCCACACCCAACAGCAGAAACTCATTAGCACATTAGGCCACAGCACTGACAGCACAGCTCATTAGCATATGAGGCCACACCCCCATTTTACCAGAAGAGTGGCCATCCAGCCACACCTACCTTTTGCTTCTTATTCTGTTTACCTGGTTGGTTGTCAAAACCCAGGGCTTTTTTTGCAGCAGGAATTAAATTGCATGTTAGGCCACATACCCCTACTGTAGCCAATCCTAATGAGTTTCTGCTGTTGGGTGTGGTCTATTACGCTAATGAGTTCCTGCTGGGTGTGGCCAGCTCAGGAGCCAGCCGGAACTCCGTTCCTGTGCGTTTCTGCCCAAAAATAGCCCTGGGGTTACATACATAATTGCCGTCAAGTTGCAACTGACGTATGGTGACCCCAGCTAGGGAAATTCAAAGCAAGTGAGAAGCAGATGTGGTTTGCCATCACCTTTTTCTGTAGAGTCTTCCTTGGTGGCCCCCCCATCTGAGTACCAACTGAGATCTGATGAGATTATGCAATGTTTGACACAGTGTCTGGGTAGCTGATCAGCCACATCACTTTCCCTACCATGGCTAGGGTTAGCTGCGTTTAAACCCAAGGCATAGTAATGAAGTTTGGCTGATCAACAGCTAGCTGGACACTGTGCCAAACATTGCCTCTGGTCAGATCCTATACTTGCTGCCAGCAAATCCTCAAGGCAGAAAAATAAATGTTGGATGAAAATATAAAAACCCAGGCATTTTGGGCAAGGTAAGTCTGAATGACTAAAGTGAGTTTATCGTACCTCAGGCAAATCACAAGAAGACACTGAAAAGACAATAATGCTAAGAAAAGTTGAAGGCAGCAGGAAACGAGGAAGACCTAACATGAAATGTCAGTAAAGGAAGCCGGGGCCTTTCAGTTGTAAGAACTGAGCAGGCCTGTTAATGATAGGACGTCCGGAGGTCATTGATTCATAAGGTCGCTGTAACTTGAAAGTGACTTGACAGCACATAACGCAACTTTGCATGATGATTGTAATTTTTGCAAAGTTCGCAACATCCCTGGTATTCAGCTAGAAGGACCCATTGTCTGACTCAGTATAAGGCAGATTCATAAGTTCACCAAGCCCCACATCCTGTTTCCAGTGGCAGTTCAGAACTGCAGCTGCAATGCCTTCTCAAAGCACAGTTGTTAGGCCTGTTTTCTTTACATTATTTCATTTTAAAATGTCATTTAGGCTGCTGAGCATTCCGTGGTAAAATTCAAGAAATGCTTTGCCCTTCTGGAAGTGCTTTCGTGTACATTTATGTCTGCATAGTGCCGTTAGTTCTAAATAGTTATTGATTACAGTTGCTTAGAGTTTAATTTCACTGTCTCATGGCAACTGGAAATTAATTCCTTACTTGTGATTATAACATAGGCCCTCCCCTCCTCCCGCAGTTCTAATCAAATTCATGATTTAAGCATTTGACCATTACTTGACAGAATTTTATCAATATCTAACCGGTCAATTGACCGAGTGTTTGTGGATCAATCCAAATGAACAACTGGACTTCAGTCCTTGGCACTTCTAATTAAAACATCTCAGGAAGCAGAACTGGGAAAGATGTTTTCTTGAGACCCTGAGAGAGCCACTGCCAACCAAAGCTGACAGTGGTAGGCTAGATGGATAAATGGTCTGACTCGCTGTAAGATGGGGGTCCCCAACCTTTTTAAACCTGTGGGCACCTTTGGAATTCTGACATAGAGTGGTGGATACAACCACAAAATGACCACTATGGGAGACGGGTCACAAAATGGTCACCGTGGGAGGTGGAGTACCACACTAGGGACGTGCACCAAAAAAATTCGGCCCGATTCGGATTCGGCCGAAACAGAGGAAGTCCAAGTGCAGGGGACAAGAGGAGTGAATTTTCAAAATACACAGGGAAAGAGGAGTCAGAGATAGAATAAAACTGACCCTGGAGTGGCAGCTGTTGCTGAAGTGCTATTTTAGTCTGCATAGCCAATCAGATCTTCAATGGGCAATTAGAACCCCTATTGGGTAGGAGCCCACCTGACCCCACCCACTTTCTCAAAATACTTGACAGGCACAGGGAAACGTGTTAGCAGGCACCATATTGGGGATCTCTGCTATAAGGCATATCTAACCTGAGACCAGCTGTTCTTCTCTCCACCAATTCCCTGTTCACATTTAAATATAGGCCCATGTTCCCTTTGATCGATAGTCGATTTTATGGCAGTGTCCAGACTACATTGCCGCTTTCACTTTGTTTGATCTCTTGGTTTTATGGAACTGTCTGCATAGATTTATGGCCACTTAAGGCCATTCAGGGGTGACTCTGCAGTCAGTATGGCATTGGCCCCGGGGTATTTGAATGTGGTGTTGAGCTGCATATTTTTTCTGTTCCAGTGTGGGTTTGGTAAAACAATGGAGCAAATGCTAGATGCAGAGTGGGCCATATTTTCCCTGGATGCAAATGATCCTCACTATTAGAATGGCCATCAGATAAGAAGGCACAACATTTCATACCAGTCTATTCTTTCCATCTAACTATAAGTCAGCTATTAATGCTGTAGAGAAGATCTGCCTTTTTTTTGGCTTTCATTAGTGATGCTTCAATCCTTGCAAATGGCATGCTTGAAAAATCAAACATACTCTGCTCAGAATGTCTCTCTCTCTCTCTCTCAAGTTAATCGCTTACGTTCCCCAATGGCTGATATGTTTGCAATTTTAAAACGATCTGCATTTTGAGTGTATGGGCTGCATCCCTATTAAAATGCAATGTGCTTGCTATTGAAACCAACAGGAAACAACTATATATATGAATGGATAGAATAGCAAATGAAATGAAAATCGATATCTTTTTTTTAAAGTGAGACAAACAAAAAACTGCACACAACTATTTTTGAGAAGATGCTGAGCTTTTAAAAGAGTCAGTTCTTTGAACTTCCCTTCCCCTCCGATTCTTGTGAATAAAAAGCACTGGGAATATCAGTTTGTTGAATGAATCACTGGACAGGTCAAATAAGTTGGCCTGACAAACCCAACCTGGAAAGGAACCCAGGTGGGTTTCCCATCAGTAATCTTTAAAGGCCAGAACCTCTTCTGATATGACAGAGATACAGTGACGCCTTTCCAACCTTTGTCCTATCCCGAGATATGTCAGTGTGAAGGTTAAGAAAATTAACCCTCTTTTGACACTGATGTTGTGCAATGCTAAGTCCATTCATAATAAGACCGCGATGCTGCAAAATTATTTTGCAGCACATGACATGGACCTGGCACGCGTGACCGAGACCTGGACATGGGAGGGTGAAACAGTCATCCTGAAAGAACTGGCCCCACCAGGTTTCTTGGTCCTCCATCAGTCTCGAACAGAAGGGCAGGGGGGTGGCCATATTCATCTGAAAAGATTTCTCCTTCAGACCATTCCCCGACTCTGAGATTGCCAGTACTGATTGTGTTGGCCTGGTTTGGCTGTCTGCTTGGTGTACTTACTGCCTAGGGCTCCAGCAGACAGCCTTCTGAGCCTGCTGGAGGCAGTAGTTGGCTGGGCCTTGGAGTTCCTGAAACTGGTGGTCTTAGGGGACTTCAGCATCCATGTGGATGCTGCCACCTCCTCACAGGCTTTGGAGCTGGTATCATCCATGGCAGCACTAGGACTCTCCCAGATTGTTTTCGGTCCCACACACTGAGCAGGCCACACACTGAACTTGGGGATGAATAGTGATCTGATTGCAAATCAGTTTGCCATCTTGGTTTTTTTTTTTCCTCTCTTTAGGATCTTTAGTATTTTAGCTATGTATATCAGTGTTTTATGAGCGGTTGTTTTATTATATGCATGTAATTATTGTATTATATGAATTAGTTGGTAGCCGCCCTGAGCCCACCGTAAATGGTGGGGAGGGGAGGATAAAAATCCCCCCAAAAATCCAGGATCATGGAAATGAACTAGAGAGGCCCATGGTTCTTTTTCTCTTACAAGGTCACTCCTTCAGTAGACTGGAATGACAGAGGGGAGCATTAATTCTCTGTAAGCTCTGAAATAACTTCACTGATCTCTTGACCTGTGCAGGGCTGGGGTCTGTGAGGCTGCAATTCAGATGTGGAGAGTGGATGGAGAGCTGAGAGAAAGAAGCAAACATAGGAAAGGGGGAAGAAGGCACAAGATGTGTGTAAGTGGGGGGTGAATTTTTCACGTCCTTAGGTTGCTGGTGTGAAGAAAACACAGCATGACTGAGTGACTTCACTGCTGAGTAAAAATCTGAGGTAAATATTGCCTCAGCAATGAGGTCACCTTAGGAGGCCATGTCAGATCTGGCCTGCTGCCTGGTGCCTAATTCTGGCAGGGAGCTGGACTGTAACTAGGACTCTCCACCGCCGTAGGGCAGACTCTGCATTTTCCATCGAGCGCTCTGCCTGGTTGTGCTCTAATAAGAGCTGTGATATTTGCATCAGCAGTCAAGAACTGAGCGTCAAGGCTTGCAGCCCGTTCTCAACTGGGGCAATGCTAATAATATATTTCAGGGCAGGGACCAGACTGCTGAGTGGCTGATACTATTCCTGAATGGACTACCTGGACTTCCTTTTACCCTGAAGCAGACTGGCAGAACTTGTGCTGAACTGAGGTTACCTATAATGTGTTGTGGTAGCCAACGTAAGTAATTTTAGTTCTACGCAGACAGGAGAAGCAGAAGGTGCCCTAGGAGAAGGCTAGCAGCAGCTGGGGGCAGTCTCAGCTGAATTTTCTCCTCCCTTTTTGTTGAGTGTTTGGTTTGCGTGGGGCCAGAGGAAGGGGTGTGCATTCGGTCTATCCAAACAAACCCCCTCCCAAAAAAATATTGGAATTTGGTTGTTGTTGTTGTTTTCAAAGCCAAAACCAAAGTAGAGATTCTTTTTGGCTACCGATATGGCTGAGCCCAAATAAAAGCCAGTGTTATTTGGCTTTTATTTGGGCGCAGCTTGGAGAAGGCTGCAAAGGCTGAGTTCACTTGTTGTGTAGCATGGTGGGGGCATGGCTTGGAGAAGGCATTTAAAGAAACTGCGGTCTGTTTTAATGCCTTCTGAGCTCACTCACTGATGGGAAGTAAACCCTCCCCTTTTTCAGAAACAGAAACCAAACCATGTATCTTCTACTGTTCTTATGGGGAGGGACATTTCTTTTTCTGATATTCACTTTTTTAGCTATAGCCATTGATTTCTCTTAGACCAGTTTCGCACAAACCACTGCTTTACCCTCACTCTTCCTTCCCCCCCCCCCCGATTGTATGCATCAATTTCCCACTATTTGCTGTGCGGCCCCACATTTTGACCCACAGCTTCATCCAATTTCCCCCACATCTTGTCAATCCTCAAAAAAACCAGGATTGACAAGATGCAGGAGAAATTAGGCAAAGCTGTGGGTCAAAATGTGGCCACACAGCAAATAGTGGGAAATTGACACATACAATCAGGGGAAAGGGAAGAGCGAGGGTGGAGCAGCCGTTTGCGGGAAATCGGTCTTATTCGCTTTTTTTCTCTTTTAAAAGAGGGGTTTCTCTTTCTTTTCTCTTTGATTTCACTCCATGGAGAAATAAATGCACCCTTTTGTAACTTCAGCTCTTGAAGTTGTTTTATGTTATACCCCGCAGGGTCAAGCTGTAGCAAAAGAAGACAAAGGTTTGGGAAGTCATCTCCTGCCTCAGATGGAGCTCAGTTTTTGTGGTTTGCTGAATCTCTCTCCTCAGGCTCCACCTGCCCAGGCAGTCTTGAAAGAATCCTGTGTCTGAATGAGCTAGGGTTGCCAGGCAGTGCTGAACAACCAGTGAGTGAGTTGTGGGCATGAACATGGGGGCCCCACAAAGACTCTTCCAGCCAGTTTGGTGTAGTGGTTAGGAGCATGGACTCTAATCTGGGAGAACTGGGTTTGATTATCCACTCCTCCAAATGCAGTTGCTGGTGTGACCTTGGGTCAGTTACAAATTCTTTCAGAGCTGTTCTCTCATGAGCAGTTCTCGAAAGAGCTGTCAGCCCCACCTGCCTCACAGGGTGTCTGTTGTGGGGGGGGGGGGAAGGGGAAGGAGATTGTAAGCCACTCTGAGATTCCTTCGGGTAGTGAAGGGTGAGGTATAAATCCAATCTCCTCCTCCTCCTCCTCCATGTTACTTCCAGTAAAAACCTAGAAGTGATCTAGGGTAGTTATTACCCGAAACTCTATGGTAAAATCATGGCATTTGTGGCTATTCCCAGAGCTACCCTGCATCACTTCCAGGTTTTTACTGAAAGTGACATAACACTGCATGTGACACTGACTTTTTAAAAAATTCTGCCACCACTTAGAGCTGTGGTGGGCAACAGGAGCTAGGGACCAAGCTTTCCCTGCCCCTCCGGGGGAATGAGAACCCTAGAATGAACCAAACTCTAAGAACTATGTCATAATTTAGAACCATAGAATCACAGAGTTGGAAGGGGCCATACAGGCCATCAAGTCCAACCCATTGTTCAATGCAAGATCACCCTAGCCTAGAGCATCCCAAAAGAGTATTAATATAGCCCAGTGCTGCTGTTAGTTCAGATCTCCTTCCACCTCTGTGAGCTCTGCTTACTTTTCCTTTTGGTTTATCTGCACTTGTAGACTGCCCAATTTAAGCTTGGGGATAAGTTCCAATCTAAAACATCAATTTAAAACAAATTAGACTAAAGGAAGCATCTGCTCCAATCTCATACCTAATTAAATCTAAGTCTAGCCACCAAAAGCCAGCCACCAGAGAAGGGAAAGAAAATTAGGGAGCTGAGAATCAGCCACCAAGAATGCCTCCTTATGTGCTATTGCTATCAGAAATTGACTCATGGATGAAATATTGATTGCACTGCGGCCCAGAGGAGAAAATTATCACTAGGTTATTTGGAGACTAAATGTTTTGGCCACTACTCATGATATGAGATTTTATATCATATCACTCCAGTCTTGTTTCATGAACAATGGCTTCTGGTTTGCTTCTGAGCCCACAAGGTGCTGGTATTTAATTTTAAAGTTCCATATGGCTTAGGATCAGAATGTCTTAAGGACCACCTACCCCCATATGAGCCTACTCGACTGCTAAAGTTATTTTTGGGACCTTGCTTCAGGACCCCCTGAGTCTGGATTGATGGCAACCTGAAAAAAGGGCCTTCTAAGTGGTGGCACCAAAGCTTTGGAAATCCTTCCCCAGGGAGATTCATCTCTACCCCTCTATTGCAATCTTCCTGCAGTGGGGGAAGACTTTGTTTGTTTGCCATTTCCTTATTGACTCTCCTTCCTGTTTATGTTTTGATTACAGTTGCCAGGTTCCCTCATCACTCTGTTGGGGGAATTTGGGGAGGGGGCATTCCAGGGGTGAAATTCTATGGTATTTTTGCCCTCAAACCATAGACTTTTGCCCAAATACCAGAGCATCCCCATGCAACGTTCTCAAAGTGATGATGTAACTTCTAGGTAACATCATCACATTAGGGATGTTGCATGGCCAGCTGGTCCATGGTGGGGAGAAGTCCCTGAAACCAGAGGATCCACCGCCCAGACCTGGGGGCTGGCAAGCCTAGTTTTAATTGTTCTTCTATACATACGTGTGTATTGTTTTTAAAATTAATTTTAGTGGGGGGGTTTAATTGTTGGTTACCTTGAAGACCCTAACTGGATGGAAAGGCAAAATAAAATATTTTAAACAAAATCAATATTTTAAAAAATGTCCTCTTATTATATTGGTTATTATATAATTTGCCAGGTGTGGGATTATCATCATTGAGCATAAGCAACAGACTTTGTTGTGATAAAAGTATGGATTCTTCAAAATTCTAGCAGAAACAAATGGAATGGGGAGTATTTTGCTCAGCTCAAAATCTGCTTTCCAAATTACTCTCAGCAATCCACAATTAAGGATACATCTGCCCATCAATCTCCAATTTTGACTTTGTTATTCCCTTCACTACCCCCGGAATTAAACCCAAACAAATGGTAAGCATATAAACTAAGCTTGTTATTCCTGTTTGGTCTTTTAAACTGTTAAACATCTTCATTATGCTGTATGCTAATTTACTTATATGTATGGACTGGTACTATCCATTTCATTGTATCTGAAGAAGTGTGTGTTGTTAGCCAAATTGTCTAAGATATCTGCATTCTTACACCCATGCCAGTCCTTTAATAAAGATGGGGAATTATGATATTAATGTGCAATTGGCATAACTATAGGATCAGACCTGTGTATACTGGAGTTATTTTTCCCAAGAACCCAGAAACAGACGCAAAAGCTAGAAAGCAGTGATTTCTTTACTAAAGGATTCTTAAACATACAAACATGAAATTAAGCATTCATACATACAACAGAGAATGAAGGAAACAGAGGTGATTGATAGGGAACAGAGGGGGCCAGTTATGGGGTGATACTACCTGTCCAGATGTGCAGAGGTCCATGAAGAAGAGATTGTGGCCTAAACCCAAAGGGTTTAGGGGTGGACTGCCAGTTGGCATCAGGGCAGAAACACACACGGTCTAAAACCATGTGGTCACAGATATAGGCATTGGAAAACAATGCAGACCCGTGGAAGGTCTTGGGAGCTGGTCTCAGGTGAGAACAATAGATCACCTGGACCAATGATGAGTCCCAGGTGTGTGTGGCATCAGGATGGGCAAGGCCTAGATGTAGCCAATGAGCTTCCAGAGTGGGCAGAGTCAGGCTTTAACAATAGAAGCCAGGTGTTGGATGACTGTGCTGGGGGTGTCCATTGTGAAACAGTAGAGTGGTCTGGTGTTTCCCTGGTGCCAGACAAAAGGAGTGATGTTTCTTAATGTGTGGCAGGATGAACCTGAATGGGTGACCATACACTAGACATGGAGAGTTAATGTTTACCTTGATGGGTCTGGCATAGGTGAAAGAATGCAGATATCTTAGACAAATATATGGAGACAGGGATGAAAGGATTATTCCAAAGATACTTCCTGACATGGGTGAAACAGGAGAGGGGGGTGGAAACATGCAACATACTTCATTCATGACAATAGCACAGACCAGATGGTTTTTGTCCCTGCCTGCCTGTACATTTGACAGACAAAAGACTAGCCATTGGGTCAGCAGAAGATGCCTGAGGCAAGGACAGAGACTTGCCCATGCTTAGTCCTTTTTGGGCTAAGCTGACAGGAGAGAAGAGTGGAGGGGGGAGGGGGTTGCTTGCATGGAGAATTCTCTTTGGCCTGAGTTTTCTCAGCCAAAATGTGGTTCTTCTAGCCTAGGGCTGCCAAGTCCAACTTGGGAAATATCTGGGGTCTTTGGGGGTGGAGCCAGGAGACTTTGGGGGTGGAGCCAGGAGAAAGGAAGTGACATCATTTTGTGATGTCACATCCTGTGATGTTGCTTCCACATGCTGACACATGAACTCATGGAGTTTCCTAATACTGAATCAGGCCATTGGTCCATCAAGGTCAGTATTGACTACTCAGACTGGTAGTGGCTCTCCAGGGTCTCAGGCTGAGATCTTTAATGTCACCTATTACCTGATCCTTTTTTAGCTGAAGAGGCTGATACCTCCTGCATGTGAAGCAGATGCTCTATCACTGAGCAACGGCCCTACTGAATCCTTCCTCATCTCGGCAGAATATGAAGCACTAAGTGCTACACAAGTGCTGAATATGATTTTCATATCATAAGAACAGGAGAGAAGCCACAGTGGATCGGCCCATCCAGTACAGCCCATCCAGTACAACACTCTGTGTCACAACAGTGGCCAAAAATACCAGGTGCCCTCAGGAGGTCCAGCAGCGGGGCCAGAAGCCCAGAAACTCCAGAAGCCCTCCCAGTTGCCCCCCAAGCACCAAGAATTCAGAGCATCACTGCCCCAGCCAAAGGGTTCCATTTAGACCTTGTGGCTAATAATAGCCACTGATAGACCTCTGCTGGATGGGGACAGAGAGAGAGAGACAGACAGACAGACAGAAAAAAGAAAGAGGGAGAGAGAGAGAAGGCGAAAAAACTGGCAGAGGCACTTACTTCCATTTAGACCTTGTGGCTATAATAGCCACTGATAGACCTCTGCTGGATGGGGACAGAGAGAGAGACAGACAGACAGACAGAAAAAAGAAAGAGGGAGAGAGAGAGAAGGGGAAAAAACTGGCAGAGGCACTTACTTTCATTTAGACCTTGTGGCTATAATAGCCACTGATAGACCTCTGCTGGATGGGGACAGAGAGAGAGAGAGACAGACAGACAGACAGAAAAAAGAAAGGGAGAGAGAATGAAAAGAGCTGGAAGAGAAACTCACCTTGCCAGCCACATGCAAAAGCAGCTCCTTCAGTCCCTCCTTAATCTCTGGGCGGGGCTCTCTTGCTGTGGAAGAAGCTCTCTTGCTGACTTCTTAAAGGGGAAATGTCTGGCGAGGCTTTTTAATGCAGGGCAGGCTCTCTGCAGACATTTCCCTTTTAAGGCAGCCATTTTGTCCCCCCGGTGGCCATCTTTGGAAAAGCGGGAGGTAAGCTCTAAAAATCGGTGTTTCCCCCGCCCAAGCGGGGGACTTGGCAGCCCTATTCTAGCCTCCCAGCAAAAGCCACTGTTTAAGCCCAGCCTGGTTTCATAGGGCACTGCTGATGGAGGTTCAGAGGTCGCTTTGGGGTCTCTCTCTCTCTCGGGAAAGACCACCCCAGGTTCAGTGCTGAGAATGTTGGCAACAGTGTACACATAAAAGCTTATACCTTGAATAAAACTTTGTTGGTCTTAAAGATGCCAGTGGGCTCAAGCCTAAATTACTATTAATTGGAAGTGAACTCAACTTCTGGATTATTTTCCTGACTGAGAGGCTGTTTAGAAAACAATTAGGTATTGCAAAGCAGTGAAGAAATTAGATTCTTCTTTGCTGTTCATCGCTTCATTTTTCTCAATTGTGCCTGTCCACATTTTCTTTTTCAAAACTATCTTCTCCATGCAGTCTGAATCTTCTTGGGATGTTACGAGGGTCTTCAAAGATGTAGAGTACGGGAATGAATATTCCTGTTTAGGGCAGGGACTGTGGCTCATTGGCCGAGCATTTGATTGGCATGCAGAAGGTCCTAGGTTCAATCCCCAGAATCTCCAACTAAAAAAGGATCATATGGTCATGTGAAAGACCCTCGACCTGTGACCCTGGAGAGCTGTTGCCATTCAGAGTAATCAATACTGACTTCAGCATATCAATGATCTGATTCCATCAAGTTCGTTTAAGTTTCATTGGCCGAAATTAGAGCTGAATGGTCGATAACAGTCTACCGAACCTGGCCAAGAAAATTCTCACATTAGCAAGGCTGACAGTTTCATACAATCCAACGGTACCAACTGTTATTGTCACCGTCTCCACCTGTACTTGAAGATGGTTCATCAAGCAGGACATGTTCTACCTTCTTCCAAAAGTCCGGGGACTATTTGTTAATGGGAAAAGGAACAAAGTTCTAGGGTTGTTTCCAAAGATCATGGGACTGAGAGTTTCTGCTTTCCCCCCCCTTGGAAGCCAGGTGTGCCAGATTCGGAATGGCTCCTTGATAAAATCAACAGCTTGCAATGTCTAATGATCAGCAGGAACAGAAGCTGGAAGGGGGAAGGCCCACTTCTTCATCTTTTGCTGGCTGCCGGCTGCTCGGTCAGTGGCAGGTTTCCAGGCTGTTTGTGCAGGGTAGTGGCGGGTTGTACCAACTGCTATTCCTTATTGAGGAATGGAGTGTTTGTTCAGCTCAGTGGATATAAGAGAAAGATTATTCATGTCCATGCCGCCCCCATCCTTCCATTTCACCCTTGATAGGGAAGCTATCAAGCTGTTCATCAGCGAGACCAAATGGCGTTGTATATGGTGCTAATAAATGCTTTCTTACAACAGTTCCTCTCTTTGTTACCTGGGATCCGAATGCATGGCTGGTGCCACCATAGACTTGTTAGTGGGAGAAAACAACCAATTTCCTCTCTTAGCAGGGGCTGGCCTCTCTGTTTTTTATTTTATGAAAAGCCTAAGAAATACTGAGAGTTTCTCGGTTTGTTTTTCTCGCATGTAGGGCCACACGTGTGTTCCTGGGTGTCCCATTTCACAGTGAGCTGCCCCTCTGATAAATGGATTAGGATGGTTTGAATAGGCTGAAATGTTTGAATATGCTTAAAGTCTGGCCTTGGAGGACAAAATGAAGCCGGGCAAAGGCTAACAGAGTTTTGTCAAGAGAACATGCTGGTCATAGCAAACGCCCTCGCGAAGAGTCGGACTTGACTGTGCAACTGAACAACAACAATGTTAAATAAGTTAGAAGAAACTTTGGACGTGCCACTGGTACAACTAAACTATGGTGTTTTCCCCCCTCACTTGCTGTGAACAGCAGTAGGCAAATGGATGAAATGCACAAAGCCTTTTTTAAACTATTAAAGCAGCACTCACATAAACATCTCAGCTTACCAACCTCCAGGTGGAGCCTAGAGATCTCCTGGAATTACAGCTGATCTCCACACTATACAGGTCAGTTTCCCTGGAGCAAATGGCTGCTTTGGAAGGTGAACACTATGGCGTTATACCCCAATGAGATTCCTTCCCTGCCCAAACTTGGCCCTCCCCAGTCTCCACTCCCAACTGCAGGAATTTCCCAACCCAGAGCTGGCAACCTTACAAAGGGATTATGAAAGCAATGTAGCTCTACCATACCTCGCACCATGTCAGGCTGCCCATGTTTAGTCTGAAAGACATGCAGATTAACTGGAGTCAGCTCCCCCCCATTAATGGTGATTCCAAACCAGAGTTTAATTCAGGTTTAGAATCCTGGTTATAGTGTTGCCAGCCTCCAGGTGGGGCCTGGAGACCCCCCCACTTTTACAACTGGTCTCCAGCTGACTCCCCTGTCAAAAACAACTGTTTTGAAGGATGGACTCTATGGCATCGTACCATGCTGAGGCCCCTCCCCTCCCCAAACCCCTCCCTCTCCTGGATCCACCCCCAAAGTCTCCAGGTATTTTCCAACCCAGACCTGGCAACCCTACCTGGTTAGCGGGGGTGGGGGCATAAGCCTTAGTTAAGCTACTCACCTGTATTCATATGTCCCAGGTAGCTGCAGTAAGTTTTGAACCAGGATTCCTTCCTCAAACTCCTTGTGAGAAAGGAAAGGCAAAGCACGAGGTGCTTGCCACAGGCCCTGCGACAAGCTGGATCCATGTGCATCTTAACCATAGCAAAGTGTGTCATCTGAATGCTTTTAGTTTCTGTTTGCATTCTCTGTGCTTACTCTCTGAGCAGGTTCACAGTAAACAGCCTGGGATACCACACATAACTTAGAGCAGTGGTTCTCAACCTGTGGGTCGCGACCCCTTTTGGGGTCGAACGACCATTTCACAGGGGTCACCGGCTGGCGTCTGAGCCCACCCCGCCCCTCCCCGCCAGCAGGAAAGGGCCCCGCGCTCGATCGAATGTAATGTCTGGCCTCCCAGCTCTTTGCCCTCAAAGGAAGCTTTCCCTTTAAGGGCGAAGAGCAGGGGTTGGTTGGAGCCGGAGCCCCACCCCCTGCTTCCAGCAGCCCTTCCAGCAGGGGCCACAAGGAGGAAGAAGCCAGCAGGTAAATCAATGGCTGCTTCCCCCTCCCCGCCGCTGCCTTTAGGGCACTCCCCCCCCGCCTTCCCTGGGCTCCATGCTGAAGCGCAGAGCCCAGGAAAGGCAGCAAAAGCCCCACCACCACCTTCCCTGGGCTCCGCTCCGAGGTGCAGAGCCCAGGAAAAGTGGCAAAAGCCACCCCCCACCTACCTACCTTCCTTCCCCCCCCTCTTCCCCCCACCTTTCTCTCTCTCTTTCTCTCTCTCTCTCCCCCTTTCTCTCTCTCTCTCTTCCCCCTTTCTTTCTCTCTCTTCCCCCTCTTCCCCCTCTCTCTCTCTCTCCCCCCTACCTTTCTCTCTCTCTCTCGCCTACCTGCAACAGCCTCTCCCCCCCACCTACCTTCATTTTCTCATGGCATCTTCTGTTGAAGAAAAGTAAGTCTGAAGCCTGAGTGTTTGTTGTGTCTTGTTGGGAATAGCTTGCAAATATATGTGTGTCTAAAGTCTGTATTAAAGTTGTTTGGTGCTAGCTGCCATGCAAGAGAAAACATCTGAAAAAGTAGCTTCATTGTTGTGTGTGTTGGCAGAATTTTATGGTTGGGGGTCACCACAACATGAGGAACTGTATTAAAGGGTTGCGGCATTAGAAAGGTTGAGAACCGCTGATTTAGAGGCACCCACCAGCCGAGTTTGCATGAGGGGAAAGTGGTCGGTTGATGTGGTTTTGTTTATAGCAGGCAAGAGATGGACACAGGAAAGATCAGCAGCACAGTCACATCCATGGAGCCCATTTAGAGGCTTGATTAATTCCTCTTTATTGCAGTGAGTGTCTCACTCTCTCCAGAGACCCAGTTGGGTTCAGGTCAATGGTTAGCCACACGCCCCTGTCAAGCCACAGTGTGACTTTTCAGTATAATGTCATGTGCTTGACTGAGTCGGCTTTTGCTTCACATGGCTTAATGGGGAAAGACATGCCACCGGCGCAGCATCTTCCTACCTGTGGCACTCCTGATTGGTGTTGCAATAAATGCCCATGTAGATGACGCAGTTTTGAATGCAATTTTATTTAAAAGCTATGTTCTGATAGGCAGGCCTGCACGGGCTCCAGTTTGCTGATAGACCCTGAAGAGCTGCTGCCAATCAGAATAGACAGCACTGACCCAGATAAACCCTCACTCTGTCTGACTCAATCTAAGGAAGCTCCTCATATCTTAAGGCTTGTGGCGTCCTGATTATGAATATACTTTTTTTAAAAAGAAAAGAAAAATGAAACAAATGAGCACTGTTCATTTCAACAAGAGAATGGAAGGGAGAAACTAAAAAAAATAAATTAAAAAAGATGCACAATTTCATTATTTTAATTTTTTTTTTTATTAGCCTTTCTACTGACATGACAAAGGAATGTTGCAGTGACGTGGGATACATCAGCCAGGACTCCGCTGAGAGTTCACAGAAAGTTTACCAGGACAGGAGGAAGTGTAAGAGTTATGAAACTGATCAACTGGAAAACTGTGAAATTTCTTCTGAGTCCCTTCTCTTTATGCTCTGATTCCTTATCGCCTTTTTAAGCCCTGCTAGATCAGGCCAAAGGGCCATCTAATCCAGCATTGACTTTTCCACAGTCGCCAGTCTCACTTCCAGAAAAAGGATCCAGAGATCCTTCAGGCAGGAGCCCAATCGCTCGCTCACAACTTTAATGCCAGTAGCTGAGAGAGGGAGACTTGAAAAACAGCAGTTGAAAATGACTGGGGTTAGTCACCAAAGAGTCAGCAGTTTAGGATTTGGCGGGGGGGTGGGGGTGGGATTTCTGATAGAGTAGAATTGTGCAGAAGAATTTTTGCTCAGAAGACTCCACAGCTTAGAGGGAGCATTGAAAGTAAGGTATAAGTAACAATGTTTTGCTGCCATTGAACTTTTGAACTGAGATCCTATTCCTACAACTGGGATCTTCTAGTTGTAAATTTACTGTTTTCAGCCTGCTCTAAGCAGCTCTTCTGCACAATTCTACTCTATCAGAAATCCCCCCCCCCCCGCCAAATCCTAAACTGCCGACTCTTTGGTTACTAACCCCTGTCATTTTCAACTGCTGTTTTTCAAGTCTCCCTCTCTCAGCATTCCGGCAGCTCTCATTGGCTGCTCTTAGAGAGAGGTGAAACCTGGTCTGTGCATCACACCTACCCAGGGCTCATTTCGTAGCAGGAGTTCTTTTGCATATTAGGCCACACACCCCTAATGTAGCCAATCCTCCAAGATCTTACAGAGCTCTTCTTACAGGGGCTATTGTAAGCTCTTGGAGGATTGGCTACATCAGGGGTGTGTGGCCTAATATGCAAAGGGGCTCCTGCTACGGAATGAGCCCCGCACCTACCTCACAAGGAGGTGGTGAAGATAAAATGGAGGAGAGGAGAATGATGCAAGCCACTTTGGGTCCCCATCAAGTCACACCTGACAAGAGACGTTCAGAGGTGGTTTGCCATTGCCTGCCTCTGTGTCATGGCCCTGGACTTCCTTGATGGTCTCCCATCCAAATACTAACCAGGGCTGACCCTGCTTAGCTTTCGAGATCTGAAGAAACCGAGTTATTCTGGGCTATTCAGATCAGGGCTTACAGGAAATAACTATAAGCAATCCCCACGGCCTTTTAAAAAGAGCATATTTGCTTCAGGAGGGGTCAGTCTGGAGCACAGCTGCCACAGTGGAGAGGTCTTCCAGTCTCCTTTTCCAGTCCAAGCCCCCCCCCACACACACACACACTTCCCCCCCCCCCCCATGGAGCTCCAAACGCTCATTTGCGAGGGTAATGTATTTTTTTTGTTGTTGCCGTCTCCTCGCTCCCGGTTTTAATTACTGCTGCTTGGCAACTCAGCATGCTGGACCATTACACACACAAAAAAAGCGTCCCATCACACCCTGTTGCTTCCCAGACAGAGCGAAGGAAAAATAAAATTAATTAGAGTCATTTAGACTCCTCCGCGTCAGTTTTGCTCGGAGGTCGTTCTCGCTTTCTGCACGGCTAGGAAAACTGCCGACAGCCAGAAATTGGATTCCTGTAACCCCAGTCTGGCATTTTCCATGCCTTTTTATACCAGGAGTATGCCTTGTTGGCTTTTTTTACTGAATTAAAACTGGAGGCATATTGCATGGTTGGACTCATATATATTTTCTCCTTCAGTCCCTAGAACAATGGTCAGGCTGCCTCCCTACAACTACGGAAGAGTTGAATGGAAACTGACTTCCAGTCTCCTGCTTTCCTGCTACCCAGTGCATTAGGGATCAGACCGTGCATCTTGGGCAACAGTGATTCTTGTTTTCCCCACACCTGTTAGTTGGAGAAAGTGTTCACAACGGAGAACCCTGAAACATTCTTCCTCACTGCAGTGGGATAGAAACATAGAGCTGGAAGGGACCCCAGGGGTCATCTCGGCACAATGCAGGGAATTTACAGCTGCCTCCCCATCACTTCCCCAGTGACTTCTGCTCCATGCCCAGAGGAAGGCAAAAAAAAAACTTCCAGGATTCCTGGGCCAAAGATGGCCCTGCCCATATACTGGCTGAGAATAAAACGATCAATGCTGTAGGAGGCCCCTTGGTCCAAGAGGCATAAAATAGTGGTAGCATCCAACAGCCTGCATAGCTCAGTTTATCTTGAATCTGGCAGGGCTTGGAAGCTAAGCAGGGTTAGCCCTGGGTACCACTTGTCTGGGAGACCAGGAAGGAAGGCAAGAGCAACTCATCTCTTGCCTGGAACATGCCAAGGATGGGGCCCCCACAAGTTGGTTGCCAAGTTGTTCTTTTTCTAGCAGGTGGCTTGATTTATCCAAAGCATGAACCAGCTACTTTTTTGCAGCACGCCGATGTGTTTCTTCCGCAGGCCTTTTTGGGACTCACAAACCTTGTTAGTCTGTTTGTATTTGTAGTTACCTGAGTACATGAAGGGGTTAGCTTTTTAAAACACACACACACACCCAGGGGTCAGGTGCAGGAGCTCATTAGCATAACTCATTTGCATAACTCATTTGCATATGCCACACCCCCTAACATACCGGAAGTGTGTCAGAAGGCAACACCCACCCCTCAGGCGCCACTCCACAGGTGAGTGAAACTGACCTGCTCTTCCTCCATTCCCTTCCCTACGATCCATCTGGCAGGAGAACAGAGATTTCAGGGCCATCACTTGTGGCAAGAATTAACCTGAAACCATGAAGTCCTTCATGAACATTTTTGGCCAGTGCCAACAATTGCATCCCTTTTGTAGCACAAAAAAAGTGCTCTCAAGTTGCAACTGACTTAGGCTGTGGTCACACACACTAAATAATCCACTTTCAATGCACTTTCCAACTGGATTTTGCCAGTTCACACAGTAAAAATCCAGTTGGAAAGTGCACTGAAAGTGGATTGAAAGTGGATTATTTAGCGTGTGTGACCACAGCCTTAGTGCTCCCAAGTTGCAACTGGGTGACTCCATAGGGTTCTCAAGGCAAGAGAGGTAGTTTGCCATTGCCTGCCTCAGTGTAGCAACCCTGGACTTCCTTGGTGGTCTTCCATCCAAGTAGTAACCAGACCCACTCCTTTCTTTTCTCAGTCTCTCTTTCTAGTCTCCCTTTGAAATTCCTTTGTAACAGCACTGCTACTCTTAGGTTGTGGTTTCTAATGTCAGCCTTATGTCCACTTATTCTTTGCATCCTCCTGGACTGAATCTTCCTGTATGGAATTGAGACCTAGGTTTCCTGTCTCATTACCAACCCTGGTATCTCCACGCCTACTACCCCTCTGCATATCCCACCTAATCCAATCAAGCCTGCTATTGTCATTCACTTGCTATTGCCATTTCACATCTGAAACTGCCTTTATAAAGTTTATATCTCCGGTACCTCATGTTACATTTTATGGCACACATGGCCCAGCCCAACAAAGTGCCATTTATGCCAAAGTGACATTTATGCCCCCATAACAAATTAGTTCAACACCTCTGCTGTAGGGTTTTCAAGGTAAGAGACTAAGGTCAAATTTACATCTGACTTTCCCCCTGGAATCATTATAGTTTCAAAAAACCCTGTCTATACCTGTTTCTAGTTTCAAACCATACTTGTTCTAGTTTAAAAATCACTGTCTACATTCGTTAATTGCCCTCTTGTGGTCAAGCTAGCATTACACTGCTTTTAAAAGATCCTGTTGCTTACTGCTCTTCAGACCCAAGGAAAAAAAAACCAAAGTGAAATTTGAAGCCAGTGTGAAATGAGTGTAGGAAAACAATAGCAGTCAACCACTTCAGAGGGGAGGTGTAGACTTGGCCTAACAGAGGTGGTTTGCCATTGCCTACCTCTGCATAGTGACCCTGGAATTCCTTGGTGGTCTTTCTTCCAAATACTAGCTGGCACCAACCCTGCCTAGCTTCCAAGATCTGATGAGACTGGGCTAGTCTGGGCCAGCCTGGTCAGGGCTATAGCAAACACTATACAGACTTCAGAACTAAAAATGGGGAAAGTAGAATATTCCACTTATTTGTTTATCTGATCAATGTGTACCCTGTCCCTCAGCCCAGAGACTCTTGGGCAGTTCACAACATAGTAAAAAAAGATACATGTATAGACCTCACCAAAGCTCACCTCAAAAACAATGTAAAACATAATCTGTTACAATTAGCTTAAGGATGACCCTCTGTAACACAATGGGCAGGGTAAATGAAGAAACATCGATGGTAAAATAGAGACACCATCAAAATGACTACAAATCAGAGCAAAACTGCACAAGTAAATTGCAAGGTAACATATTTAACAAGTAATCCAGGTAAATTGAAGGTTCTTTACCTGGTGCTAGAGACTCATAAATTCTGGAGTCAGGCAAATGTCTTTCCAGAGTTGGGATGCCACAACTAAAGAGTCCTGGTTTTGGCAAAGGCCAGTCCCACCCTTGCAAACAAGAAAAGATAACGCAAATGTAAATCTTCAAAAACAAAACCTGGTAAATCTGAGGAGACATTTGCATGACTAGAATTTTGGGAGCATCCCTACATATGACGTAAATGCTGTCCTTTTTAAAATTGACATCATTATTCCCTGCCTTTCTCCCAACTGGGACCCAAAATGGCTGACATAATTTGCCTCCATTTTATCCTTACAAAAACCCTTTAAAGTAGGTTAGGCTGAGAGTATGTGATTGGCCCAAGGTCACCCAGCAAGATTCCACGGCAGAGCAGGGATTTGATCCTGGGTCCCCACTACAGCATACTGGTGCTATGGGTCACTTCACGCTTCGTTCCTTGATGATATATATAATGCTTGGTAAATCTCTGATGAACGTGGGAACTCCCTGCCGTTAAAGCACCATGTTGATCTGAAGTTTTCTGGAAGCATGACATGTTTTGACGGATCTCTGATAGCTGTGGCTACATGATGCTTCTATTTGTAAGGGCAATGTTGTATGCAAACATGGAATGGGCACAAACTAATTCCTCCTGCAAACTCTGTCTTTTAGGATTAGCTGTATTCCCAGCTAATCCTGAATATTTCCAGGATTTTTGGGGACCCCTTTTTCAGCATCCCAAAAAATCCCATATATATATTTGGGAGACCTGAATATATCCAAAAAATACCAGTAAGGTATTTTTAAAATATATTATATTTTCAGCTCAGGAATATCCAACAACACATCCCTGCAAGAGTCTTCTGATAGGATTCCGGGATTTCACTCAGCATGTCCTGCCAGGAAGTGAAGAGCCGAACTGTGAGTCAGCTGACAGTTATCAATTTAATACTTCCCATCCAATTATTTTTCTTAGTGATCAGACTGTGTCAAATATAGGTGACTGACATATTAAATATGTCAGAAATTAATGTGATATGCAACTCTTTCACACACATGCACACACCCACCTTCATGAGGAGGAGGTTAATCATGTGCTTGCAGACTTTGCAGAGTTATTAGAACGATGTGCAATGATCACAGCATGCATTCCTTTCCCTCTATGCAGAATATGCTCGTCTTAACCATTCCTATAGCACTTCAGGTCGCATCTGATGTACACTTACATGGAAAACAACCCCACTGAACTCTGTAGAATTGCATCTGAGTGAACTGTGCAAAACCCTGCTGTGTATGTGCCAAGTGCTGTGCAATCCTTAGCTCAGTCAGCTTCCTAAAAACCCTGAAAGAATGATTAGTGGTGGTGGAAAGTGCTGTGAAGTCACAGCTGGCTTATGGCAATCCTGTAGTGTTTTCAAGGTAAGAGATGTTCAGAGGGGGCTGTTGCCTACCTCTGAATAGCAACCGTGGACTTCCTTGTTGGTCTCCCGTCTAAATCAGGCCCGTAACCAGGATTTTTTTAAATTGGGGGGGCTTTTCAAAGGTCCCATTAATGCAGGGGTGGCCAAACTGTGGCTCGGGAGCCACATGTGGCTCTTTCACACATACTGTGTGGCTTCCCAGCTGGGGAAGCAAAGGGGAGGTATGTCTCCCCAATCAGTCTTCTTTTCCCCAGCCAGTGTTCCCCTCCCTGGGTAGGCTTGAGGTGGGGCAGGGAGCAGAGAAAGAAAGCAACTTTAATTTTAAATGTGTTCTCAAAGCCTCCCTCCCCTGCTTGCTTGGAGAAGCCATTTGTCTGTTTAAATGCCTTCTCCAAGCCAAATCAGCTGGTGGGGGGGGGGGGTTGGAGGACACATTTAAAGTTGCTTTCTTTCCCCCTCCCTCTCCCCCATCTATTTGCTTTCTGTCCGCTTTCTTTCTTTCCACCTTTCTTTGTCTCTCTCTCTCCCTTCCTTCCTTCCTTTCTCTCTCTTCCTTTCTTTCCCCTCCTTCCATCTATTCTCTCTCTCTCTCTCTCTCTCCACCTCTTTCATTCTTTCTTTCCACCTCTCTCTCTCTTAGACACATAAATATCATTCTCAATATCTGTTTTTTCCCCTTTTGTTTTTATTTTGGCTGTCTCATGTAATGTTAATAAAAAGCAAATGTGCATATTTTTCAATAAAAAAACATGTGTAATATCTGTTTATGTCTTGTGGCTCTCAGACATCTGAGGTTTATGCTATGTGGCTCTTATGTTAAACAAGTTTGGCCTCCACTGCTTTAAATGCTTTGGGGGAGAAGTGGGGCCAGCAAGTTGCTGAGGAGACATACAGAGAGCTGCTGGGGGGAGAAAGGGTGGCGCGAGGTGGCAAGCACAAGAAATAAGTTGGGGGCCTGGCCAGGGTGGTAAATTAAAGTGTCGTGGTGCAAAGTTGGGGGGCTGAGCCCTGAAATGCCCCACTGCAGCTACGGGCCTGGTCCAAATACTAACCAGGGCCCACCCTGCATAGCTTCTGAGATAGAGGCTGGCATGTGTGGGGAGGGGTCTGTGGCGAAGTGATAGAGCATCTGCTTTGCATGCAGAAGGTCCACAGCTGGATCCCTGACATCTCCAATTAAAAGGACCAAGTAGTAGGTGATGTGCACAACCTCTGCCTGAGATCCTAGAGAGCCTCCGGCTCACACATTTTTTGTCTTAGCTCAGGAAGGAGGGCTACAGAGCAAACTGACTTATTCAGGAGCCAAATCACTCGCTCACAACTTTAATGCCAGTAGCTCACAAGGTAGAATTTTTGCTCACAAGACTCTACGGCTTAGAGGGAGCATTGGATCCAGCATGTCTGATTTTCTCTTTTTTAAATACCAGGCAGACCTTTTTAAGGAGCTCCCAACATATTTTCAGGTCTGGCCCTCAGAAATGATTACAACAATCCTGTGTTATTGCAGATATGAGGCTTGACTAAGGGCGTAAATACCCATTCTGCAGGTTTCCGCCATGAAGACTTAAATGTCAACTGCAAATTCCTCACTGGGAACTCACTTCTCAAGCGCATAGGAGCCCAGTTCAGATCGGGACTATGACACACATGGGCAGAAGAGGCCCTTGACATCCCTCATTACTTTTGTCTGACGTGAAGCAGTCCTATTTGATGCACTGGGAGAGTTGCATGCAATGATGACTACATATTGATTTCTCTAACAGGGCAAATAATCCACTCCCTATGACCATTTCAGCTCCAAAAACAGCACAGGTTGAAGTCCCTTCTCCATACACCCTTTAGTCTCTACCTGAATAGGACGCCCCATGCATCTGGTAGACATGAAACTCTCATGATCCAAAGTCCTTGTGGTGGTCAAGAGATCTTTGTATCATATCAACTGGTTCCAAGGCAGTTACCTTACACCTATGGTTGGGATATGAGTCATTCAATTGTCACCATGGCCTAGGTTGCCAACCTCCAGGTCATGGCTTGAGATCGCCTGTAATTACTACTGATCTCCATGCCACAGTGATTGGTTTCCCTAGAGAAAATGGCTAATTGTTGCCAGAGGTATTGCCTTTACTCTTGGGTAGCCCCAATAGCAAGGGGCACCCCACTTCTAACCTGAACCACAGACCCACAAAACTCAGGCCAAGAAAGACCTGAAAACACAGAAAACAAGCCATAGCTCTGGAAATAGGGTCTCCATTTTCAGGTTTCAAAAGGTAACCTCAGTACAAGCCTCCAGTCTTCCCCCTCCATCCAGAAGAGATTATGTTTATGGAATAACAATGGGTTCCACCAGGTGAAGGATCTACATTTCTAAAAGCTATTCAGAGGCCACCTGGTGAATAGCCCTGTCTCCAGAACCTCACCCAGCCCTTTTTGTGTCATCTCATGTCTATGTACCTTGCCTCTCCTTGCCCCATCCCTCAGGATACCAAGATAAACCAGATCAGGATACCAAGATAAACCAGATATCAAGATAAACCAACAAAACATTCAAATTATTAACAATCCTTCCTGATGTTAATCAGGAACCCATCTCCCATCTTTTGTCTATATCTGGGAACCTATTCAACTGCCTTGGCAGAACCATCAGTGGTCATAAAATCCATTTAGCTAGCCCCAGTACAGACATCCAACACCTGGCTTCTGTTGTTAAAGCCTGACTCTGCGTCTCTCAGAGCTCATTGGTCACATCTAGGCCTTGCCCATCCTGATGTCAAACACCCCTGGAACTCATCACTGGTCCAGGTAAACTATTGTTCTCACCTGAGACCAGCCCCCAAGACCTTCCATTAGTCTGCATTGTTTTTCCATGTCTATAGCTGTGAGCACATGGCTTTAGACTGTGTGCTTTTGCCCTGATGCTAACTGGCAGTCCACCCCTAAACCCATTGGGTTTAGGCCACAATCTCTTCTTCATGGACCTCTGCACATCTGGACAGGCAGTATCACCCCATAACTGACCCCCTCTATTCCCTATCAATCCCCTCTGCTTTCTTAGTTCTGTATTGTGTATATGAATGCTTGATTTTGTATTTGTATTAAGAATCCTTCAGTAAAGAAATAATTATTTTAGCCACCCAGTCTCTGTGTCTGTTCCTGGGTTCTTGGGAATTCTATCTCTGGTATACACAGATCTAATCCTATAGTTATGCCAGTTGCTCATTAATATCATAATTCCCCATCTTTATTAAAGAACAGAGCAATTTGACTGACATGCTTTGGAAGGTAGACTGTATGGCATTATACTGCATGGAAGTCCTACCCTCCTCAAGCTTCACTCCCAAAACCTCCAGGTATCTCCCAACCCTGATCTGGCAGCCCTATCCCAAAAAAAAAAAAATCTTCTGCAGAGTCATCCAGTAGGAGGACAGTGACCAATTTGCTAAGGAGATGGATTAGTTCCAATAGGAAACATATGTCTTTGTTTGCTTCTCTGCTTGACAACAGTATTATGGATTTGTAACTAGTACTATGGTAACAATATGTGAAATGAAGCTCAGAAGGCTGAAATAAACAAAGAAGAAGAAAAATCCACACAGCACCTCCAGTTTCATCTCAGATTAGAGGGCTTTCAAAGTGAAGGGAATCAATACCACACAGCAAGGCCCAGATCCTAGGAGCATGTCTTCGTCTTTGTTAGGATTGGAAAGTGCACGTTTACATCCCAGGCCCTCAGAGGGCTCTTTGAAGGAACGCAGTAGGCCTGTGCCAGTTGGGTCTGGCCTACAGCCAGATTTTCAGCACCTGTGGCAAAATTAGCGGGCTACTGTAGCCCAGCACTTCACCTGCATTCTTAAAAGGACTGGTTGTAACGGGCAGAAGGAAGAATGTGGGGAAGATGCTCTCTCTCTTTCTCATTTTTAAATATGATGGTTGGACTATGTTTTTGCTCTATAGAACAGAAACAAAACAGAAGTTCTCCAAGTTAATGGCTCCAGGACCCACAGAGGCCTCTGCCTGATCAAGGAATCTTGAACAAGAGGAACAGGCAGGTGGTGTTGCTGTTCATATTTTCACAAGCCAACCTCACAGTGAAGCAGACACCAGGGTGTAGAATTGGCCAATTATTTTCTAAGAACTCTTCTACTTATCATTATAATAAACCAGGGGTCATTTTTTTGTAAAAAAAAAAAAAAAAAAGAGGTGCAGGAGCTCATTAGCATAGCTCATTAGCACAACTCATTTGCATATGCCACACCCCATGACATCACCAGAAGTGTGTCAGAAGGCAACACCCACTGCTCAGACTTCACCCCAAAAATCTCCAGGTATTTCCCAACTCAGAGCTGGTGAGCCAGCTTTACACTTTGACTAAAGGCACTTTATGTTTCCTTTGCTCTTGCAGGGAAGCTACCCTACAACAAGCATGAATATACAGATCGAGTTAGTTTGCTTTTGCTTTTTTCCACAGCACATCACCATATGTGCCCGCTCCTGGGCTTGTTACTCCTGGAACGGCATTCCTGCGCGTTCCTGCTCAAAATGACCTCTGCAATAAACTATATGTATCAATGAGACACCCCAGTACCTGTGTTAGCCGAATTGCTTTAATTTAAGATTAGCAATTGGCAATTAACCGGGTTCTTAGCCAACTATACCAAGGTCCCGCCCCCTCCAGGAGTTCCCAGAAAATAGGCACTGAGGCGGAGTGGTCCGTTTAAATGATGTTTACTTGCAAAATGTTTTCAAGCATATAAAAACAGAATCACACACACAAACACACAAGTCCTAAGAAAATCAGACAGAGGAATAGCACTTTTGCATGAGCAGGAGATTTGTTGGTTGGGAGATACGTTACCTCTCCTGGAGATGGGCTAGCCATTCCAAAAGAAGAATGAGGGGTAGAAAGGAAAAATGGGGGATGTGTTCTGAACCAGCAGAAGCACGCTTGACTCTGGTCGCGAATCCAGAGATCAAAGATGGAGGCAAGGTATTGGGATAGCAAGCTGGATGTAAGGGGGAGTAAAAGCAGACAGGGGTCGTAGAGGCTCAAGAGAGCGATTGCATGTAGTGCAAGATCTTTTATTAAGTGAGTTTTGGGGCAGACAGTGCTAACCACATCCCACTAACACACCTACCAGGTAGTCCATTCCTATAAACCCTACTTTTGGTCAAAGTAAAAAGAAGAGGGGATGTAGAGGGGTGGCCAATATTGCAACACTAGAGGCTAAACCGGAACTGACACCTGGGTAATTCTGCGATGAGTCACCAAGCCTTCCATTGTTCCTTGATTGGCCTAGCCGAGCCAGTTGATGGGCGAAGATTAGTTGCCATGTAAGTTCACTTAGCATAATCCATGCAGGAATGTTGGAGGGGGCTGGGGGTTGCCTAGCACGAGGTGACAGGAAAACCTTTTTGCAATGAGGTCCTTGTCTCTTTTTGTGAACTATGTCGGGTGCCTGCTTCCCGTAATGGACTGGAGCCTCTCACAGCAATGAAGAGTGCATGTAGTCCTTTAAATCATAACATCCCAAAGTTCAAAATTTATGAACATTAAAGTCCATAAGAGCACATGATGTGCCTTGCTAGGCAACACCTGAACAATGATATTTCCCATGATCCAAATGCTTCACCTGTATGGCCCATATTAGTTGAAACCAGGCCTGTCAAGCCCCTGGTCAGGACAAGGGATACACACACCCCTCATCTCTTGTTGCCCACTGTCACTCCAAGCAGTGGTGATGGGTTTTTTTTAAAAAAAGAACTCATCAGCATTATGAGTGTTATGCTGCTACTTTCAAGGAAAGCTCAGTAGTAAAAGCAGTAGCTCTAGGAATCACCAGAAGTTCAATGGTTTTACGACAATGCCCCCCTCCTCCACTATGTCCCCACCCCCTAATTCTCCTGCCAGTTGCCAGGCTCAGCCTAGCAACCCTTTAGAAATAGAGATAGCCCTTCTGTTTCCTGTACCAATGAGTCATATTGTTATAGGGCTGGACGGGAGAGGCAGAAAATCTAGCCAAGCAGCTGGGCTTAGATATCATTCATTATTCTTGAGATTCCTGACTGGACTAATTCCCAAATGGTGAGACCAGACATTGGAGAATGTCATCGAATAATGTATTCCATTAATCAATCAAATAGTTAAGGGCTCTTGTGAGAAAAGATGCTGCCCACTGTATCCCTGCATGATTTATTACTCAAGTCTTACAGTGGCATGTAACTATGCCATGGGTCTGTGCCAGAATTGACCAGTTATAAAGTTGCTCCTAATGCAAGACACACAGTAAAGCTACTTCACCTCAGAAGAAGCTATCTTCTGTCACAGCTGTAGGCTTGCCTCCTTTCTGTTCAGAGGCATACTCAATTCAGGGACTCATGGAAAGAGACCATTCTTGCCTTTACATGCTCTAAAAGTACTTTTTTTAGCATAAGAGTGACACATGCTTCCAATTTTAATCTGGAAAAAAATGTACACCTCATCTATTAGAATTTCATAAAACACTGCTTTAAGAGCTACATCATAAGAACATAAGACAAGCCAACGCTGGATCAGGCCAATAGCCCGTCCAGTCCAACACTCTGTCACACAGTGGCCAAAAATACCAGGTGCCCTCAGGAGGTCCACCAGTGGGGCCAGGACACTAGAAGCCCTCCCAGTGTTCCCCCCCAAAGCACCAAGAATACAGCATACTTGCCCCAGACGGAGAGTTCCTATCTAGACCTTGCGGCTAATAGCCACTGATGGACCTCTGCTCCATATGTTTATCTAAGTCCCTCTTGAAGCCGTCCATGCTTATAGCCACCACCACCTCCTGTGGCAGTGAATTCCAAGTGTTAATCACCCTTTGGGTGAAGAAGTACTTCCTTTTATCTGTTCTAACCTGACTGCTCAGTGATTTCATTGAGTACCTCCGAGTTCTTGTATTGTGAGAAAAGGAGAAAAGCACTTCTTTCTCTACCTGCTCTATCACATGCATAATCTTATAAACCTCGATCATGTCACCCCTCAGCTGTCGTTTTTTCAAGCTAAAGAGCCCCAAGTGCTTTAACCTTTCTTTCATCTATGCCTTGCTATATTATTTTGGCCATTCTAGGGCTTGAATTAGGGAGCCATCAGAGTGTGCTCAAACCTATCTTAGTGAACTACCAAGGATTGTGTTTGCTCAAACCTCAAACATATCTAAAGCTTTGGAAGAGACTAAGGACTGTAATATTTGTCCTTGGGAATATGAAGCCTCTGGATTGGCCAGGGTTGGTATAACTATCAGGAGATTAGCCTTCTGGGATTATGAAGTAATATAGGATAGTGTCTGCCCAAGAGGAGAGAGGACATTCCTGTCATGAGGACCTCTGAGGACCTGCCTCCTGTGGACCTAAGTGAGGTGGAGGATCAGCTCCCAGCTCCAGAGGAGCCTCCACCTGAGCCAGATGAGGCTCAAGCAAGCACCTCCCAGGGTTTTACACCAGCCAGCAGCAGTTGAGCCACAGTTAAGCTCAAGCCCACCTGATTCACCTCCTCAAGTGGAACATCTAAGGTCCCGATACAGGCAAGACTTAGTTGCAAGAAGAAAAGAGGCACACATGCATGGTTGCAGATCATTAAGTCCTGAGTTCTAGAAGGAGCCTGGACCTCACTGCCAGCTGCTAACAAGCACAGGAAGTGGCTGGGTATTTATGTACAGCAGAGAGACTACGAACTAGTGTTAGCAACAAGTCTTCTTGGCTAAGCTCTGCACCCATCCGGCTCACGATAGCTGACTTGATTCTGGAATCTCTGGCTTGTGACTCCGGCTTTGTTTGACTTCGGCTCTGTTGATTCCCTGGACTGGTTTACTCGTGAGTTTCCCTCTTGGACCCTAGCTTGGATTGACTCTGCCTTTGGCTTAGTGTTTTGGATTTGGCAACTTGTTCCTGATTTGGCTTAACCTCGGACTGTCCCGGACCTCTACTTGGCTCCTGTTCTATTGGCACCCAGCCCGTGACAATTCCATTCCATGACCATAGCTATTTCTTCCAATTAAAAAGAAACATGAAGAACCAATAAGGGATAGATGATGTCTAGAAAGAGGAATGCCATGAACCTTTTCCAGGGGCAGGCAGGGACGGGAAAACCAGCTCAGGTCCCATTGAGGCCTGACCCCTACAAAGGAAGAAGGGAGGGAGGACCCAGCCAGCCCCACAACTAGGCTAGGTGGCTCCCACAATTCAGCCAGAACCAGCCAAAGTTATCAGCATGTGTCATCCAGCTCACCCAAGCCAGAAGCCACCTTCCCTGTAGCCAGGTAAGCCTCATGCAACTTTCCTCAGGTGGGTGTCACCTTCCCCAGCCAAGTGTGGCTCACCCAGCCTGGCCACCACCTTCCCCAGGCCACCTGTGGCCCTTCCTCTCTGGCAGAGATGCCAGCCTCTGGGTGCGACCCAGAGATCCCCTGGAATTACAGCTACAAAAGCCAGTTCCCCTGGACAAAATGGATGCTTTGGAGGGTGGATTCTGCGGCATTGAGCCAGCTATGCTGGAAGGGCGGGGTAAAAGTCTAATAAATAAATAAATGGTACCCCACTGAGTTCCCTGTCCTCCCCAGGCTCCATCCCCAACTCTCCAGGAGTTTCCCAACCTGGATCTGGCAACCCTACCCTCCCATCCGCCACCAGTGTCCAAGAGGGACCTGGCAACCTACTCTCTGGTCTGGCCTGGTCTAGGGGGGGTGAGGCAAGCCATTGGCCCACCTGGGAAATTCCCCAGTGGCTATAATTGCCAGTTGACCTTTGGCCTTTTTGAAAGGTTTTAAAGAAATACTTCAGGGTGAAAATTCAGGATGTTTGATGTAAACAATGATCTGGCACCGGATGTAGAGCAGAAACAGTATACTTCCTCCTCAGGGCAAAAGCACCAATACGAATTCAACCTTATTTATTCAAATCTCTGTAACTCTCCATTCTTCATTCTAGAGCATTTATTTGGATCTCTGGATCACAAGGCTGAAATGTACAGCTTTTTTTTTTAAATGGGACCCATGAATGAATATTCCAGACTGAGAGATACACTTCATATCTGTAATAAATTTTATTTGCTTTTCTGGAGCATGAGACCTTTGCTTTTTAACCTGTTTAATCCATTGCTGTACTACTAGGATAATTCTGACTCATCCACCTCCTTTGAAACAAGCCCAGCTGTTCTGAAAAACCATGACACCACCTCCTGTTGCATGGCTTGCTGCAAGGAAGGAGTCAACACAAGGCAGGATTCTTCACACAAGGTTTTCTCCTTCAGTCCTTCTTACAGCCCTGCTTTACTTTTTCCTCCCTCTTTCTTTCCTTTTCTACGCAGCCTTATTCCTTTCAGTAGGGAGGCTTCTCGTCTGCCCAGCAACAGATGGTATGAGCGAGTAAATTGACATCAGGTTGCAGCCAACTAATGGTGACCCGTAGTCACCCGTAATGGTGACTTCCTCTGCAAAATCTTCCTTGGTGGTCTCCCATCCCTGTACCAACCCAGCTTGCCTTCCGAGATGTGAGGAGATCAGGCTATACTGGACCATTCCACATCCGGTAGTGTATCGAATCCACTTCAAAGTGCTGGTTCTCACCTTTAAAGCCCTTTATGGTCAGGGACCAACATTACCTGAGGGTCCGCCTTTCCCCATATGTCCTCCAGAGAGCACTGCAGTCAGGGTCCCAAAATCTACTGGCCCTCCCGGGTCCCAAAAATGCCAGACTGGCCAGGGCCTTTTTAGGTGGTGGCTCTGTACTGGTGGAAAGAGCTCCCAGAAGAGATCAGGACCCTGTAAGACCTTTTACAGTTCTGCAGGGCCTGCAAGACGGAGCTCTTCCACCAGGCCTTCAATTAAGGAGCTGCTACCAACAACAACCACTGGAAGAAATAGAGCCCTGAAGAAGTAGTTACCTGGTTTCACCATCTACAGTCTGTGCTCCCTGCATACATACCAATGAGCTGAACAGCAAGACAGACCACTGAATATATTAATATGACTGACACCATCATTTTTAAGCAGTACCAACTACAGATCTTGCTAGTACTTTATAATATTATAATTCTGTATTATATCTGTATCTGGTTTTAGAAGGCTTTATGATTGTATAATTGTGATTTATGTGTTTTATTGTAAAAATCCTGTAGTTATCTTAAGGCACTGGCAAGCCATGTCTATAGATAGCTTAAAACACCTATAGAATGTTTGGCACACCACATCTGAAGGTCACAGAGAATTCCTCTCTCATCTCTCTCTGAGCATAATAGAAATGTAACCATTAGATTAAGCCAGCTCAGCTTTCTCACAAGCAAACCGCTTTTCCCCGGGAACTGTATCTTGTAGCAACATTGTTTATGTATCATGTGCAGCATGCATGTCCTCCTGCTGACTGAACAAATAACTAACTACTGATGTAGCAAATATAGCCAATAAAAGCAGGGGCCTCACAGCCCTAACTTTATGCCTCAATCATACCTCTGAGTCAGTGTGTCTACTTTCATCACCGGGAAAGGTGATCTCTTATCGTTACCTTACCCCATCATCACACTGGTGAACCCTCACCGCTTCATTTTATTTTTATGTAAGCCGCCCTGAGCCTGCTCTGGCAGGGAGGTTGGGGTATAAGTCGAACAAATAAATAAATTCCTGCAATGACTACGGTCTCCCTAATGGAACAAACTTTGCAATGTCAACAACAAAATGAGCTTCAGCTATTAAAACACTGATCTCTCTCTCTCTCTCTCTCTCTCTCTCTCTCTCCCTCTCTCTCTCTCTCTCTCTGTATATATATATATATATATGAACTGGACTTTGTGCCCTAGAAGAGACAAGACCGTATGAATAGCAGCTGCCATCACCCTTTTTGACAAGCATGTCAAAAGCCTAAAGTAGAAAAGAACATGCCACTAGTGTGATATGCATGTAAGCCTCCTGCTAGTCTGTCAGTCTCGAACCAAATAGTACATGCGCTTCTTTCCTCCACTTTTTAAAACCTAAAGTGGCCTAAGCAGGCTGTATCCGAATAGGAGAAAGACACGCAGAGAGAGAAGTTGCTTGATCCTTCTCCACAGGCTTTTTTCAGTTAAAAAAAAAACCCATCCTCCTCAATAGGTTTTGCCAGGCCCAGGTTGGCAACCAGTGGGAGACTGGGGGGGGGGGGGCAATCATCAGCAATGGTAATTACATCCCTTCCAGGGAGCACCCAGAAGTGACATCTCTCTAGGAATTGCTGGAAACTCTAGGAGGTTTTTTTTCTTGGTGATTCAGTGGTGGCTCAGAGGTTGACACTGAGCTGCAGACCGGAAGGTCGGTAGCTCAGCAGTTCGAGACCTGAGTACTGCATGATGTAGTGAGCTTCCGTCTCTGGCCCCAGCTCCTGCCCGTCTAGCAGTTCAAAAGTAGCAGCAGCAGCAGCAACAACAACAAAAAAATTATTATGGTCAAGACCAGCAAGGTTAAAAATACGACTTTGACAATTAATACATAAAATTTTAAAATCACAGCACAAATAAAATTCATGCTTCAGCCTTTAGTTTGAAAGCAAGAAACTGCGAGTAGATTAATAGGTACCGCTTTGGTGGGAAGGTAACACTGTTTTGTGTGCCTTGGCATTTAGTCACGCCGGCCACATGACCACAGAAAAAGTCTTCAGACTGTGCTGGCTCTTCAGCTTGGACACGGAGATGAGCACCGCCCCCCTAGAGTCAGATTCAACTGGCTTTTGAACAAGGGAAACTTTAACCTTTAGAGAGAATGGACATTGTGTCCAGGGCTTTCCAGAAGAGACTTCACATTGTCACTCACCAATGGTAATATATATATATTTTAAAAGCCTTGCTCCCTCCAGCTGCTGGAGTGTTGGCAGGCAAGGCCCACCAAGATTGAAAGATCTCCCTCTCCCAGGGGGCTTGTGGCAACCTCATTCCCCAAAGTACTTTCCCCATGTTTTCAGGAGGAAGATTCCAAGTGCATAAGAGGAGAACTCTGGCATGAGTATATGGGGGCGGGAGTGATTGTTCATTCTAGTAGGAAATTAAGGAAAAAGGAGCTTGGGGCGAACAACTGTGAGCAGAAAAATAACGGGAAGGCAACAAGTTAAGCAGATTCTCTTTATTAACCTCCTTCTAATCTGTAACCAGATGCATGAGCACCACTCCATCACAACCCTCTGCTTGTTTCACCCATTGTACATTTTGCCATCAGTGGCAGACAGTATTGTGTATCTCTCTCTGTGGCCCAGTGATCAAAAGAAACCCAAGTCCTGCCCTCAGCATAAATTCTGAATATTTGCATATATACTGATTTAAGACTGAAACCTGGGTTCTTCAGACTCAACATCCAGCTTGGCATAGTGGTTAAAAGCAGCCGGCTCTAATCTGGAGAACTGGGTTTGATTCCCCACTCCTCCACATGAGGCAGATGGGTGACCTTGGGTCAGTCACGATTCTCTCCATTCTCGCAGAGCTGTTCTCTCTCGCACAGTTCTATCAGAGCTTTCTCAGCCTCACCTACCTCACAGAATATCTGTTGTGAGGAATAAGACTGCACCAGATGACAACAGCATTGGATGACAACTGCATTGGATGAAGGTCATTGTGATATTTTACTAGTGTTTTAATTGTGTTAATTTTGTATACTGTATTTTTAAATTTGATGTAACCCGCCTTGAGCCTGCCTTGCGGGGAGGGTGGGATATAAATCTACATAAATAAATGAGTAAGAGAAGAAGAAGAGATTGGATTTATACCCCGCCCTTCACTACCTAAAGGAGCCTTAGAGTGGTTTACAGTCTCCTTTCCCTTCCCCTCCCCACAACAGACACCCTGTGAGGTAGGTGGGGCTGAGAGAGCTCTTTTGAGAACTGCTGTTGAGAGAACTTGTAACTGCATGTGGAGGATTGGGGAATCAAACCCAGCTTCCCCAGATTAGAGTCTGCACTCTTACCCACTGCACCAAACTGGCTCTCAGGAAGGGAAGGAAATTGTAAACCGCTCTGATACTCTGTGAAGGGCGAGGTATAAAGCCAACTCTGCTTCTTCTTCAAAAGATACTCCACCAGAAGACCAACAAAACATCACAATAGTGGGAGAAAAATCCATTTTTACAAGACAACAAAGTATCTCTGTCATTAAGAATTAGCAAAAAGGAGAGAGAAGACCCCTGTGAAGGAAAAGGTTACTTTAAATTCACTGAAGGAGATTGTAGGGACTCTCTGACAAGACCTTTTACCATAAAAGAAGATTACTGTGAGAATATTGAGAGCATTTCCAGAAAGTGAAGCCATTCTGAAATCGTTCCTGTGATAAGTGAGCAATGACAGCAATGTCACTTGAGTAGAAGGGAATGTTTTATGGTCTTTGAAGCCGAGTTTGTGCTGTAACTCAGATTGTCTTTTCTCTCATGGGTTTTGCCCAACTTTCAAACCACATTTTTATGCAGCTTCTCTCCCAGCACATTCTGTGTGCCTGTCCCTGTGCATGTGCACGCACAAGTGTGACTTATGGACTGTCACGCCACTAAGAGCGACATAAACATCGTCCTGACAAATGGCAGATCTATAAATTTTGCAAATACATCTCATTGCTTATGTCACTTCAGAAGGAAGACCTTGTAACAAAAGCAATTTGCACAGCGGATCCAAGCTGGGGGACTGACGCCCATCAATCAATCCCAAAGTCCTTACTCTTGTCTGCCATCAAAGGAGGTGTCATATCAGTCACTCTGCTGGAAATCCTTCTTTGAAACAGTGAAGCTTTCAGTCACTTAGTGAATGACATCTAATTTTTAATCAGGTACATGTTTAGATTTAAGGAAGGGCTGAGCTACCTTTTGCACCAATGGTGCATAGTGACCAAGAGCAGTTATTTGGGGGGAAGTTATTTCCATATATATCATAGCTGTTCACTCCCATTTACCCTTCATCCTGGTTTATTCATTTATATAAGTTTTTTATGCTGTGCTTTTCTCCCCAGTGGGACACAAAGCTGTTTACAAAATAGATATTTCCTACCTCTATTTTATCCTTACAACGATCCTGTGAGGTAGGTTAGGCTGAGAGTCTGTGAGTGGCCCAAGGTCACCCAGCAAGCTTCCACGGCTGAGTGGCAGATTTGAACCTGGATCTCCCAGTTCCTAGACCAACAATATGACTAATCCACAGTGGGTTACATACCTGAGTGGGTGGCTGAGATGTGTAACAAGACAACTTGCTGAATGACTGTTGCTCATGCGAGGGGGAGTGGATTAAAGAGTCCTTACTGTCAGCCTTAGCTCTGAAGGACAAAATTGTCGAGGTGGTCCTTGGCATTAGAGAGCACAAGCAGGGGATGCAAAAGGACTTGTGAGGAACATTTCATTTTCATCTACTTCCTATTTCAGCTTCATATTTCTTGAAAACCCCCATAGCACCTCTCCTTTTTCTGCTTCCTTCTCGCCTTTCTAATCACCGACCAACTTACCTTTATCTGCCCCCTGTTTTCAGGTTTCCCTAGTTCCCTCTCACTGGAAGCCTCTACCTGGGAAAACTATGGCCCAGTTTTACAGTGCTGGCCACCAGCCCTGGCCCAGTTGTACAGTACTGGCCAACAGACAAAGCCCAGTTGTACAGTGAGGAACCCACAAGGAACAACTCATTGTCTCTTGTATTCCCCTCACCACATTGTTTCCTCTTTCTCTTTTCCTGAAGACTCCCATATTCTCACCTTTCTCTGTTTCCTTCTCTCCCACCCACAAACCTTTTATCTGTTCTCTCATCCTCATCTGTATTTATTATTTATTTAACAACATTTAAATAAATGATGTCATTGTGTCACAATGATGTGTCACAATGATGTCACAAATCATTGTGTCCCCATTCTCCACAATGGGGACACAAAAGCCTTCAGCTGCCTATCCCTGTTTTAGGATGATATGCATCCCATTAGATCATGATACCATATTTAGCAAAAACCCATGAAGGTTCATCACAAAAAACCTAAGGATATTAGGCCACTCTTTCTAATATCTGTACTACAAGAATGGAAGTATTGCTGCCCTCCTTGAAAAGCTTGACAGGGTATCCAAAAAACATGACCTAGTAGTTATGGGTGACTTCAGCTTCCCTGATGTGTGCTGGAGACAAACTCTGCAGAGCATCCACAGTCACGCACGTTCCTGACCTGTCTGGACGACAACTTCCTTCATCAAATGGTGGAGGAAGCTACGAGGGGCTCGGCCATACTCGACTTAATATTGACCAACACGCAAGAGATGGTAGATGGGGTGAAGGTGGTGGGGACCTTAAGGGGAAGTGACCGTGTCCTGCTAGAATGCCTTCTGCTGTGGGGGACCAAGGAAGTTTGTAACCACACATGTATGTTAGATTTCAGTAGGGGAAACTTTAATAAATGCAGAGGAATGATGATAATAATTCCATGGTGATGGACACAAACTGTGTCCCTGGTTGTGCTTCCCCAACCCAACTTGAGAAAACACACAAAAACAGTCCTATAGAAAAGGGGAAAAAACTATATATAGATATAGATATAGATAGATAGATAGAGAGAGAGAGAGATTAATTATATATATATTAATTAATTAAGGGTTTTGGGACCCCTGAATACCCACCAGCTCCTCCGAAGTTACAATGGGTGACATAGGATTTTATACTCCATTTGACATGAACAATCAAAGCACTGCTATTGGTTCCATCAAACACCAGCACTCTGACCTAACAGGTTTCTGGCGGAAAACGTTTTGGGCCAGGCTTTCCCAAGTACAGTTCATTCTACCTTTTACTAGACAATGGGCACTTCTCCCTCAGACTGTGAAGTTCTAAAAGTGATGTGCTAAGGGAGAAAAAGGAAATGTTCAAGAAATGGAGGCAAGGACATACCTCTGAAGAAAAGTGTCTGTGGGTTGCAGCATGGATTTGTCCCCAACAGGTCCTGCCACACCAACCTCCTGTGAGACTTCTGAACTAACAATACTAGATCAGACCTTTGAATTAAAACAAAGTTCTTTATTTCTAATACTGGGACAGGTACTCATTGTTTGTTAGAGATACAGGAAAGGAAATAACATGGGTTAATATACCTTCAGGCAAAGGTGCATAAGCATAAAGAGCCAATCAGAATGAATACAGAAAAGTGGGGGGAAATGGCAACCGTTGATTCTCACCAAAAGGTGGGAAAGTTATAAAAATTCCCTTCTTGCCCTGAGTGACCCAGATGTGCGAACTCCAGGCTAAACATTTGGTCAGCAACAATTAAACAGTCTCCAAGGTTGCAATAACTTTGATAAAACACTCCAAGCCTGAAAGGGGAGGAGGAGTGAACAGGATGAGATAACTCTGGTTGTTTATGTGACGACCAAGAATGTGGCAGGCCATCCTCCCGGGAAGAAAGTAACATTAAGCAGGACAGCTATATCTACTTCAAGGCAAGCAATAAAGCAATTGGTTACATTGTGGCACAAAGAAACAGAAAGTAACAGCAAGACAACCATTCTATTGTCAGATTCTGACACCTCCTTTCCTTCTTTGATCGAGTGACAAGCTTACTGGATTGAGGGAATGCTGTTGATCTAGTTTACCTGGATTTCAGTAAAGTTTTTGACAGGGTTCCCCATGAAGTTCTGATGTGTAACCCAAAGGACTGTGGGCTGGACTCTAGGACAGTTAGGTGGATAGGGAACTAGTTGGAGAACCGCACTCAAAGAGTAGTTGTCAATGGCATCTCATCTGAATGGAGGGAGATGTCTAGTGCGGTGCCACAGGGCTTGGTTCTGGGGCCGGTACTTTTCAATATTTTAATAAATGATTTGGATGAGGGTGTGGAGGGGCTACTCATTAAATCTGCAGATGACACCAAATTGGAAGGAGCAGTGAACACGCCAGAAGATTGAGATAGAATTCAATGAGATCTGAACATTCTGAAAAAGTGGGCAGATGGGAACAAGATGCAATTTAACAAGGATAAGTGCTGAGTTCTACATCTGGGTAACAAAAATAAGGAGCAAGCATACTGGATGGGGGAATACACTTCTGAGTAGCAATGTGTAAACAAGATCTTGAAGTATGGGTGGATCGAAAGTTAAATATGAGCAGCCAGTGTGATGCGGCAACAAAAAAAGGCTAATGCAGTCTTGGGGTTTATCAACAGATGCATAACATGCAAAGCACAAGATGTCATAATCCCACTGTACACTGCATTGGTCAGACCGCACCTGGAGCATTGTGTGCAGTTCTGGAGGCCTCACTTCAAAAAGGATGTGGACAGAATGGAGCGGGTGCAGAGGAGAGCGAAGAGGATGATCGGGGGCCTGGAGACCGAGTCCTGTGAGGAAAGGCTGAGGGACTTGGGAATGTTCAGTCTGGAGAAGAGGAAGTTGAGGGGGGACTTGATCGCTCTCTTGAAGTATTTGAAGGGCTGTCACTTAGAGGAGGGCAGGGAGCTGTTCCTGCTGGCAGCAGAGGATAGGATTTGCAATAATGGGTTTAAATTAAGGGCAGGAAGGTACCAGCTGGATATTAGGAAAAACTTTTTGACAGTAAGAGTTGTTCAATAGTGGCATCAGCTGCTTAGGGAGGTGGTGAGCTCCCCTTTACTGGCAGTCTTTAAGCAACGGCTGGGCAAAAACTTGTCAGGGATACTCTAGGCTGATCATGCATTGAGCAGGGGGTTGGACTAGATGGCCTGGATGGACCCTTCCAACTCTGTGATTCTATTATTCTAAATCAAGAAAGCTGAGAGTTGTCATGTATCATGCATGTAGTTTAATAGGCAAATATATTGTTTATGAAGCTATCTGATACTGAGCCAGACTCTATCCAGGCCAGTGTTATCTATTCTGACAAGGAGTGGTTATTCAGGTTCTCAGGAAAGGTCTGTCTCATCCCTGCCACCAACCAGTCTTTAATTAGAAATGCTGTTGATTAAACCTTGAACCTTTGGAATATGCAGTGCCAAAAGTACTGTGAGGAAGAACATGCGAGGAAGAATTGGTGAGGAAATTGACACGGAGAACCAGTGGAAGAAGAAGAAGTGGAATATTGGTTAAGTAAAGAAGGCAACATTATTGGAGGGGAAGGAGAAAGCATAAAGAGGTGGCTAGAAGAGGAAGAAAAGGCAAACTCCTGTTGAGTAACAACCAGGACATAATGCTCTCTTCTGCACAGTGTTCCCTAAGGTACAGCCAGGTTGCTCTACATCCATGGCTTCATGAGGAGCCAGGAAAAAAAAATGCAGCCCTGTGAAAATCTATGTTAGATGTTCAGCTAAAACACTGGTCTAAATACACAGCTAAAGCCTTCACCTGCTCGTCAGTTTAAATATATCCAGAAAGATCAGACCTGTACCTGCATGTATTTGTGTGAGGCTTCTGAATAGACAGCAAGAGATCAGACCTTTGTTGAATCAAAGTTCTTTACTGTCTAATACTGCAAACAGGTTCTCAATGTTTGTTAGAGATGCTTAATGAAATACAGTCAGTGTTAATATACTCTCCAGTCACAATTGAATCCCAGCCTTAGGCCAATCAGGATCAGAGGGTGAACACGGGAAAAGGAAAGGGACCGTTGAGGTTCCCACCACAAGGTGAGAAAGTTATAAAAATTCCCTTCTTGATCTGAGGGACCCACATGTGTGAAGCTAGGCACAACAATTCCAGGCAAGCAGCCATAAAGAAGCGCCCAAGGTCTTCACAACAAGATAACATACGCTGGCCCGGAAAGAGGGAGGAGGGATGCATGGGAGTGAAGACCATTTGTTCTCGGTGATGTGCAGGAATTTGGGTCGCCACTCTCCCGCCTAGAAATTGTAACATAAACCAGAGCAACCAATATGCTTCAAAGTGACATTTACAGCTGCATAGGGGAAGGGGGCTGAGACAGATAAGGGGTGCAGGCAAATAGTTCACAAGAACAAAGAAAACGAAAGCAAAGTACAAAGATGCTATTGTCAGTTCCTGACAATTTGGTTAGGAAAAGCTAAAAAGTTATACATCTGTACACCATAATAAATGGCACAGTGTGCATTATACAGTGTGCTCAAGAATCGGTTCTCTTCAAATAAGTCTTGAAATGCCAGTGAACCCATATCCTTCCTCACTTTCAGAACCTTGGATAGCTCCTTATTGCTTCCTCATGCAGCAAATAAGCTAGCAGTCACTTGGAAGTACAGCAATATATAATTGCCTCTTTACACATTACAGAATACACAGGTTGGGTTCAGGCCCTGTGTCCTATGGAATAGGCAGATGTGACTTGTGGTAGTGTTCCCTCTAAGGTGAGTTTGTGTGAGCTAGCTCACAGTTTTTTAGCCTCCGGCTCACTCATTTTTGTCCTAGCTCAGGAAGGATGGCTCCAGAGCAAACTAATTTATGCAGTAACCAAATCACTCACTCACAACTTTAATGCCAGTAACTCACAAAGTAGAATTTTTGCTCACAAGACTCCAAAGCTTAGAGGGAGCATTGTGGGTTCTTCTCAGCTGCCATGTGCATAGGGACTGATTCAGATCATGACTATAGTGCTTGTGGAAGAGGGGCTTCAGCATCCCTTCTGTCCTGTTTTCCTAATAATAAACAGTCCTGGAGGGCCTTAAAGCCTGTTGGGGAAGCCTATGGAGATCAAATGTGGCCACTGTTGGGGCCAAATAGTGCCCTGGGACCATTTCAAGTTGGAGAAATGGTTCGGGAGGGGGGTGGGATACTGAAGGCCCTTTGCCATGGGAATCACAGTTGTGATCTGAACTGAGCACCACACAAAGAAGAACTGAGGAAAACCCAAACCTCACATCCGACTGTTAAACAGGACACAGGGTGGGGATCCCCCATACTGTAATGAATAAAAAGAAGGTCCTTAATAAAGTAGTTCTTTGAAGGTATTTCAGTAAAGTCCCTTTTATTAAATGAAATGGAATTGTTTTGATACAACCATGATCCCCTACTGATCTCCAGTCTCTTCTCTCCTCTGAAATAAAGGCTATGGACTCAAGGAATTTTAAAAGCTTTTTTTCTCATTCATTCATTCATTCATCCACTAAGTGACTGAAAACTTCATTTATTTAATTATTTATACTATTGATACAACTTCCTCTGTTTAGGGCATCATCCCAGGACCCAAGGCGGGTAAGACCAATATGAAAAGAATACAAAGCCATTTAATGAAACAACCATTAAAACAACCCATTAAAAGCAAAACTCAAAACAACTGGGCTCAGACTGCCCAAAAAGCTCTCCGGAACAGCTGGAGAACAGAAAGAACAGTCAGAGAAATTGACACTTCAAGGAAACATCTTAGGTTTAAACCAGAACTGAATTCCACTGTCTTCTAGTGGGGCTTTGCTACGACTACAGCTTGATTGTGATATTCTGACGATGGCATTATCTTGTATGACATTACGTCGCTGTGCATACAATTCAATATGACATAATGTTGTATATAATAAAAGACTGTTGGAAGAAAAAGCTAGAAGAAGAATGTCAGCGTCAAACAACCCAAGAAGAACTGCCCAATAAGCCAAGAAATATTTTTAAAAACACAAATATCAACCCTTCAAGAGCTAAAAGTACATTTTGGGTCAATCAGTTCTGTGGGACTTCATTTCATATAACCACAGGGTTACAAATGACAGAAACAAATGTTGGGGGGGGGGGGGGGAAGAAAGATCTCCAGTTTATAAATAACCTCTGAATGTGAAATCTGTCTTCTTTCCTTCACTCCTTTCCTTTAAACAGCAATTCATTAGGTAAGCCCTTGCCTTTTTTCCCCTTGGTAAATGGAAATCAATGTATTTTTTTATTTTCTAGGAATAAGGCCCGTTGTGGAAATAAATACAACAGGCTCTACAAAGAGGCTCTGGGCAGGTGCCCCAGCCTTGGGCACTCAGCATCAATTTGCTGTGGTGACCTCAGCAGAGTATAATGACATAGAGGCCACCATTTGGAGAGCCAGTTTGGTGTAGTGGTTAAGTGTGCAGACTCTAAGCTGGGAGAACCGAGTTGGATTCCCCACTCCTCCACTTGCACCTGCCGGATGACCTTAGGCAAGCCATAGCTCTGGCACAGCTGTTCTTGAAAAACAGCAGTTTCTGTCAGAGCTCTCTCAGCCCCGCCTACCTCACAAGGTGTCTGTTGTGGGGAGGGGAAGGGAAAGGAGTTAATAGCCATTCTGAGTCTCCCCTGGGTAGTGAAGGGTGGAGTATAAATCCAATCTCTTCTTCTTCTTCTTCATTTTCTCCAGGGTAACTGATCTTTGACATCTGGAGAGCAGTTTTATTTCTAAGTAATCTCCAGCCCTCAAATAGAGATTGGCAACAATGATTCCCCAGGAGGAACTGGTTGGTTTGGAGGGTGGACAGGGCTCTGTACCCATCCTCAAACACCACCCTCTCCAGGCTCCATCTCTCAAATCTCCAGGAATTTCCCAGCCTGGTGCTGGCAACCCTAGTCATGACTGGCCCCAATGAGCCAGTTTGGTATAGTGGTTAAGTGCACAGACTCTATTCTGGGAGAACTGGGTTTGATTCTCCACTCCTTCACTTGTAGCTGCTGGATGACCTTGGGCAAGCCATAGTTCTGTCAGAGCTGTTCTTGAAAGAGCAGTTCTCGAAAGAGCTCTCTCAGCCCCACCTACCTCACAGGGTGTCTGTTGTGGGGAAGGGAAGGGAGTTTGTAAACCACTCTGAGTGAATTAAATACAACCACAAAGAGTAAAAATCTGAACGGTTTGACACAGGTCGGGAGAGGGAAATGGTATGGTGAAAAGTAAAGGAATTCAGCAGAAAGAGGTCAGCCATAACAGAAAAAGAGACCCTGCAAAAAAAATGTCAGAACCCCACTTAAATACAAAGAACCAGAGTGGTGCATAGGAGCCAGCACAATGTAATGGTTGGACTAGAATTTGGTTCAACCAAGTTCGAATCTCCCACTGTGCCGTGGATATTCCCTGGGTGATCTTGGGCCAGTCACAAAATTAGTTGCCATCCACCAAGTCACTGAAAACTTCACTGTTTCAAAGTACAGTTTCCCTCAAAGTGACTGATACGACCTCTGGTATGACAAAATGGAAGAGAGGCAAATTATGTAAATAATCTTTGGTCCCCATTGGGGAGAAAGGTGGGATATAGATGGAGTAAATAATCAATAAATAATCAATCAAAGGGGAATTGTATCACAAACAGGGATGTGCAAACTCTCACAGGCTTAGTTTACATTCTGCTTGCTGGTCACAAGGAAGGAGCTGGTTTTTCACTGAACAGGTCAGCTGTTTGTGAGCCAGTTCAGTGAGTTATTTTCCATACATCCAAACAGTACAGTACAATGCTGTTGGCAGTTTATCAGCATTCACAAACAGCTCTCTTGGAAGCCCTCGCTCTCCACCCTCTTGCTCAGAAACCAATTATTGCTGTGCATTATTCAGCAGCAAATTGCTACTATATTGAGTGAAAGAACCAGTCAGTATGTTAATGATCATAAATAGTGTGTTTGTTAAAAACTGTAACCGTTTGGTGTTTGTCTAAATCCATGTCATTAGTGCTATTGGGTCCCCCATCAGCATCTATATACTAATAGCCAAGACTGTGTGGATATCTAAATCTGCACATCAGGGGCACTTGGGGGGGGGGGCAAAGAGATTTTCCTGCACATTTGGGGCAATCCCCCAGGTGTGCAGAAAAATCTGAAAACTTGAAAAAAATATACAGGGGGTATTTAAATCCCCCTATGACCCTACTCCTCTTTACAAGCTGTAGTTTTAACTTTCCCTCTGAGGGGACAGATTGGCCCAGCAGACTATGAATACTAATCAGGTCCTTCTCTTTCTTAACTAGTCTCTTCGGGGATTGGTTTTTTTAAGTATGAGTCAGGCACCAAGGTTTTCTCAAGTTAAAATAAAACTCAGCAGGGTTCTATGAACACACTCTGCTGGTCATAGGGGTTTTTTTTTCTTTAATCCCATCACACACCCCCAAAGTAAAAGAGCATTCCCTGCACATGTGCAGAGAACACTCTGGGAACTCTGCAGCAGGCCCGGTGGCTTCCAGCCACTCAGGCCTCACCCCTGATGCCTGGGGGGGGGGGGGAATTGGTGGGCCTGGCAGCGGGAAGCTGCTTGGGCCTCACCGCTGGTACCTGGGGGGAAGAAGGCTTGGTAGGCCCTGCAGCTGGGAGCCACATGGGCCACACCATCAGTGCTGGGAGGGAAGGATTGGTGGGCCCAGGCATCGCCATCGGTGCAGGGGGATGGGGTGAAGGATTGGCAGGCTTGGTGGCTGAGAGCCATGTGGGCCTCACTGTCAGTGTCGGGGGGGGGGCAGGGGAGAAGACTCACCTGCAGCTGCTTCCTCCTCCCCATGGAGCTCCTTCTCCCCTCCCCCCACAAGTATCACGGGACCCCGCTTCTTGTTACATTTAATGCTGATGCTAAGTTACTTCCCTATAACTCCTATCTCCAATCATGCTTTCCCCAGTAAGTTCACTTCTGGTATTGGAGCTCAGCTGAGAAAAAATGAAGCTGAGGGGACGGAAAAGCTATTGCAAGGAATTAAGCCACAATTACCTCTGCTTTCGGATTTCACTCCTATGGACCAGTGCACTGTCAAACTCCAGTCTCACTCCGGCTGGTACTCACATTTCTGTTTTGAGCATGCTCACAAGCAATCAAAAGAGTCAGCCAGTTAATCATGTGAGCTTCAATGGCATTTGATGCATGGCATTTCATCACTCCAATGGCATTTGATGAAAATGACAGGAGGGGGTGGGAGCAACAGGGGTTCTTACACACAACCTCCTCTGCATTTTCACTGCTGAGACAACTGCTCCAGAGACTCCATTGTGCAGAAGTTGACAAGCTTTCTGCTGCATTAGTCTTCTGGGATGGAGTATGCTACAGAAGATGTCCATCATTTCAGCAGGAGCGCATTTTAAAAAAAAAATATGCATGTACTTTCGCAGAACTCCTTTTTTCATAATATCTGCAGTTTTGTCAGGCAATTAAAATCCAATCTAGCCTCATGTTTTCCTGCTCAGGCTATCCCAAGACACCTATTTGTGCCAGCAATATGGGCAGCTCTGGTACCCTCAACAGCAGGCCCTACCCATGTTGGATGCTTCAAAAGAGATTCCCTTGAACAAATTCCTTATGACTGTGCTCAGGCACTTGAGTATGGATTATGGTCCCACAATATGATCTGGAGCAGAGGTCCCTGATCCTGTTGAGCCTATGGCCACATCAGGAATATGTGAGAAAGGATAGTGGGCGCTACCACAAAACTGCAGTCATGGGAGATAGACCAGTTATAAATTGGCTGCCATGTGTGGGGGAAGCCATACAACATTTGTAAGTTACACACAGCCATTCTCCAATGGTGGGGCCAGCTGTTTCTGATTGGGTGCTCTCTGCAGGGTCATCTGAAGTGTCTCCTGCTCCAACTAGATGTCGGGGATACAGCCAAGCGTGGTTCTTTATTTTGGGGAAGAGGTGCTTTGAGGAAGAATCAAGTGGGCACCAGGCAACATGTCAACAGGTATCACGGCACCCAGTGGGGGCCACCTTGGGGATCTCTGGTGCTTAAGAACATCAGAACATAAGAGAAGCCAATGCTGGATCAGGCCAGTGGCCCATCCAGTCCAACACTCTGTCACACAGTGGCCAAAAACACCAGGTGCCATAAGGAGGTCCACCAGTAGGGCCAGGACACTAGAAGCCCTCCCACTGTTGCCCCCCCCAGCACCAAAAATACAGAGCATCACTTGCCCCAGACTGAGAGTTCCTATCTGTACTTTGTGGCTAGTAGCCACTGATGGACTTCTGCTCCATATGTTTATCCCTCTTGAAGCCGTCCATACGTCCATATGTTAATTCCCTCTTGAAGCCATCCATACTTGTAGCCACCGCCACCTCCTGTGGCAGTGAATTCCACGTGTTAATTCTACGTGCCTGCCACTACGCAACCCTCCTTTCCAAAGCAACACATTTTAGTTTTGCAAAAGGGAAGGGTCTTATGTTACAATTTCAATTTCCGTCTTGTCCAGATACCATTTCCTGCTAGGATTGGTGGACTATTGAACTGGGAGACAAAGAAAAACTACCATTTCCATCAACCCTGGCAAAAAGGAGGAGGGATTGGCAAAGGGGAAGAACTGGCAAGGAAGGCAGTGTGATGGCTCCGTGTGTGTGTGTGTGTGTGTGTGTGTGTGTGTGTGTTTAAATACCATTTAAACAGATGTAATGTGCTCATAGTTTCTACTCCAAAGTGATTTCTACTCCAACCTTCTACAGACAGACTGAACCTGTGGCTTTCGAATTTATTTCATATGAAACATCAGGGATACAGGATTTAAAAAATAATAACTCTTACTCAATACCATGGAAAGGAGAAATAAGGATATTCAGTAAAGAGGCTTAGAACTAATTACAGATAGCACAAAGCTTTTGCTGAATTTATTAAATTACAACATTTCCGATGTCAACTCCTGGGTACCCAGAATAGCCATTTTTTTTCCTTGAGGCATATATTGGTCTTCCCTCAACCTCAGGATTCTCACACTGTAAGTGTGAGCTCCTTCCAGAAACCATATCTTTAGCTCATTTCCCTTATAAACTGTGCACCAGTATAGCTACAGTCTGTTCCTCAAGCATTCACTATGCTAGCTAGTCAGATTCCAAGACCTCCAAAGTCTTTTGAGAAAGGATTTTCAGTCCACCTCTCTGTAAGCACAAACCTATCTCCAAACATTAACTTATACACACACAAGGCTTACACACAAGGCGAACTCTGAGATCCAGGGGTCATTTTGAGCAGGAACACACAGGAATGCTGTTCTGGGAGTAACAAGCCCCGGAATGGGCACATATGGTGATGCACTGTGGAAAAAAGCAAAAGCATACTAGGACTGCGGTCACACACACTAAATAAACCACTTTCAATTCACTTTCAGTGCACTTTCCAACTGGATTTTTACTGTGTGAACTGGCAAAATCCAGTTGGAAAGTGCATTGAAAGTGGATTGAAAGTGGATTATTTAGTGCGTGTGACCGCAGTAATAACATGATCTGTATTTTCATGCTTGTTGTAGGGTAGCTTCCCTGCAAGAGCAAAGGAAACATAAGGTGTCTTTAGTCAAAGTGTAAAGCTGGCTCGCCAGCTCTGAGTTGGGAAAGACCTGGAGATTTTTGGGGTGGAGCCTGAGCGGTGGGTGTTGCCTTCTGACACACTTCCAGTGATGTCAGGGGGTGTGGTATATGCAGGGGTCATTTCGTAGAAAAAGAGGTGCAGGAGCTCATTGGCATAACTCATTTGCATAACTTATTTGCATATGACACACCCCCTAACATACCGGAAGTGTATCAGAAGGCAACACCCACCCCTCAGGCTCCACTCCACAGGTGAGAGAAACTGACCTGCTCTTCCTCCATTCCCTTCCCCATCCAATACTTTGTGCAATAAAAATAAGCGTAAAGAACACACCCTCATTCTCTTCCTGCTCCCTTGAAACCACCAGGTTTCAAGTAGACTTGAGATACCCAGGACATGTGCACCACCCATCCCTTCCCCTTCCCCTCCCCACAACAAGACACGCTGTGAGGTAGGTGGGGCTGAGAGAGGTCTTTTGAGAACTGCTCATGAGAGAACAGCTCTGAGAGAACTTGTGACTGGCCCAAGGTCACACCAGCAGCTGCATGTGGAGGAGTGGGGAATCAAACCCAGATCTCCCAGATTAGAGTCCAACTCCTGACCACTACACCAAACTGATAAGGTGGAAGCTGCTGAAGGGCTGGTGAAATTTCTCCGGTACTTATGTGTCATGTGCCCAGATAAAAAATGGTATACTTAGAAAATTTATATGCCACCTTGAGCAAGTCTCTGGAAAAGCAGCACACAGTCATAAAAAAAACAATGATAAAATTATCAATATTAAAACAAAACATTAAAAACAATAAAGACCCTAGCAGGGCTTTCCCCGGGGCGCTGCACCTCTGCACTGCTCGGGGAAGCCGAGGAGGGGGTGGGGCTTGGTCATGTGCCCGCCCCCTGGGCTCCTCACTCCCGGAGCTGCGCTTCTGTGCACTCCCGCTCCAATGGACCCCTGGGTATATGCAAATAAGTTATGCTAATGAGTTATGCTAATGAGCTCCTGCACCTTTTTTAACGCAATGACCCCTGATGAGATCCCTCTAGTTGTGGAAGGTTCATACTATGTGTGTGTGCTCAGCATATACCGAGCTGAATAAATACAAAACAAAAAACAAAAAAATTGGTGGGGGGTTTATATTTATTCAGCCAAATACATATTTGGCTACCTAAATCGCTGCCCCAGAATAAAAGCATCTTAACCAGATTTTATCCAGGCTCTGCTACCGGTGGAGTCCTGCGTCCTCTGCTGCACAACTCTCCGGGGAAGGGAAGGTATTTAAACTTCAAATACCCTTCTCTTCCCTTTCAGGCTCATGCCATCTCTGCAGCATGACTCCCCAGTGAAGGGGACTCCCCCCTTCACTGGGGAGTCATGCTGCAAAGGTGGTGCAAGCCCCCACAGGAAAGGGGATGTATTTAAAATTAAAATATGTTCCCTTCGCTGGGGTGGTGCCAGCCAACCTGCCTCAGCAAAATGGCTGGGAAAGGGATGGGGAGCCATGGAAACATGCCTCCCCAATCTTTGGTCCCTTCCCCAGCCAACCTGCCTTGGCCGACTGCCTGGGAAAGAGACGAGGAGGCATGAAAATGTGCCTCCCAGCCAAATATTTTTGGCAATACCAATCAGTTCCTAAATCCCAAAACAATACTGATATTGGAATTTGGGAATATCAGTATATACCAATATTTTGGGGGTTTGGTATACACGAACCTGAAAAATACCAATTTTGTGTGTGTGCATTGACAGGGCTTGAAGATATGAGTTCCAGATTCCAGATGATGCTGATCTAAATGACAGCTAGATGACAGCTAAGAGCTCCATAGCCAGCAGTTCTAGCTGGAGCAAATAGGTTCTGACTGGCACTATTACACAGTAGTCAGAGTGACTCAGCAGCCAGTGCTGATTGGCTGGTCAATGTATATATGTGATTATTGTACAGAGGAGCTTTCTCTCCTATGTATTCCAGTGTGGGTGAAGCGCTTTGTCAGTTTGTATAGTGATTTTGCTGAACTGCGTATACCTGCATTTAACAACAGGCTTTGTAAATAAACCCTGTATATATTCCTTCCCTACTTGGCTGTGTGGACACTGGACTCTGTGGGACGTAAGCTCTGCACTTTACTGTGCATGTTGCTGTGAATCTCTGCTCTGGTGCTAACACGCCAGCTCAACACTCGCACCCCCTGACATGCATACCCCTAGTTCATATTCTACCTCCAGGCACTTGCTGTTTTAGCCTGCTTATATGCAACACAGGCTCCAAGATATTCAAGGTCTCCCGAGAAAGGGTTTTCAGCCCTTTCTGAACCATTCTGAGGCACAACCCTATCTGAGTTGAGCTGACAAAGTTCCAGATTTTTCTCTCTCTTTCCTTTCCACCTGGCTTCCTCATAGACCCTGATTGGCTGTTAGTTGCTTTGCACACACACTAGACAGGGGATTGGTGACAGACCTATTCAGCACAGGCACTTAAAAAAATAAATTTCTTCCTCAAATATATTTTTCAAGTGATTGGCTCCCATATTGTTAAATGTAACATAAATATTATAACGATGGGTGGAGTGAATTAACTTCCTCCTGGATTGTACATTTTTGGCAGAATTCATAGACAAGTGGATGCCCAACTTTGTCCTTTTAGGGCATTATCACCTGTACACAATGTCCACGAAGTACAGTCAGTTGCCAGTTAGAGTTTGCTGTCAACAAAAAAAAGCAGCAAGGGTAGAAAAAAGGCTCAGAAATCATTTTTTTTTCCTCTATTGGGGTAGGATTTTTTAAATTTCATATTGAACTAAAGGAAAAATATCCCAAAGTACAAAAAAGTTAGATTTTTTTTAGATGTTTTCCTTTAAAATTCATAAAAAGTTTGCCAGTTGTCTAAGATCTTAGATCTCAAACATAGTTTCTGTCATTCCAGTTTTGCTTAAAAAATATTGGCTTGAGCTATTCAGCAGGCATCTACACAAAAAGAAACATTCTTCCTTATGTCAAAGTGTGTTTTCAGGGTCTGGATGTTTCAGTACTGCAAACTGCAAATTTTCCTGTTTTTAAAAGATCTTTTTTTTTCCCTACACAAAGATACACTGGATTTGGCTTGGGGTAGAAATATACCCCAAATGCAATATGTGTAACTTTTTTCAGCGCATGGATAGAGGATTGAACTGTGTCATATCTGTTACTTTAGACTTATTTATTTATTTATTTATTACTTTGATTTCTATCCTGCCTTGCCAGACTTGGGGAAAAAATGGTAGGACCACAAGAAATAAGAGAAATTGCTTAGAGGGCCTCAGTCTGGGGCAATGTTCCCTCTAAGCTGTGGAGTCTTGTGAGCAAAAATTCTACTTTGTGAGCTATTGGCATTAAAGTTGTGAGCGAGCGATTTGGCTACTGCATAAATTAGTCTGCTCTGGAGCCATCCTTCCTGAGCTAAGACAAAAATGTGAGAGCCGGAGGCTAAAAAACTGTGAGCTAGCTCACACTAGCTCAGCTTAGAGGGAACACTGGTCTGGGGATCATCAGCTAACCATCCCTCACTTAAAAATTACATTTGATTGACAACAGGGATGTCTGTAAGACAATCCACTTTTAAGGAAGGTTAAATGTAATAGAAATCTGTTGGGTTGAAGCTCAGCCCAAGTTATTGTGTGCAGAACATTAAAACAGGCTTTAATTTATTTAAAGTATCAATGTCTTTTAATGTCTGGGATTCAGTTCCTTCTTTAGTACTGTTTTTGAAACTCTTCTGTTATACGTCAAAATGTTTTCACAGCATCTGACAAAACTGACAGCAACATGGAAGCAAAATGGGAAATCACTTGGGAAAAGAGGAAGACTTAACATGAGATGGGTTGACTCAGTCAAGGAAGCTATGGCACTCAGCCTACAAGACCTGAGCAAGGCTGTAAACAGCAGAATGCTTTGGAGGACATTAATTCATAGGTCCACCATAAGTCCACAGCATCTGACAAATCTGACTTGATGGCACATAACACACACATAGCATGAACTCTCACCTGTTAAGCCAAACCCAGGGCACCAAATGTACAGTGTGGCCTGCTAGGTGCTTGAGAGTCTTCCTTTATCTACAGCCAAGCCACATAACCAAGATGTGTATCAAAGTCTGATGGGACCATCACACATGTTTGGTGAACATCCCATCTATTTGGTAGGTCTCAGGCTTGCAGGACTGGTCTGCAAGCTCCAAGCAATTTCCACACAGGACATTTCATCTTATGTGAAGTAACCTTTAGCCATGAGGGTTTATGGCAAATTTGCTGTGAGCTTGTTGTATGGACCTACAAAAATGTCATTGTCCATAATGTGGGTGGCTATGATAAATGGATTCTTCTCCAATTGCAGATTTTTTTTAGTGTGCATCTCATTAAAATGCCCGACATTATTTACTCCTTTTAAACTGCAATCCACCACATCCATGGAATCAGCACATGTGTTCAGTATTATTGAACAAATGAAACTGCCTTAATCTGCTCCAGACCACTGGTCTATCAAGGTCAGTGTCTACTTTGCCAGGTGGCAACTCTTTAGGGTACCAGGCAGAGAGATCTTCCACATCACCTGCTGCTTGGTCTTTCACTTGGAGATTCTGGCGATAGAACCTGGGACCTTCTGCATACAAATCACATGTTCTTTCTGCCTATTGTTATAGACAGTATTGCCAACAGGACCCTTTTCATCAACTATAAATATGTAAGGAGACACAAAAAAGGGGGAAACTAACTCAGATGTGCTGGGCACAATCTATAGTATACATGGCAACTTCCACACTATCCAGCCTTCTCATTCTTGCTATTTGAGCGCTAGATTTCTTTTAGAAGCCCTCATCTGAATATTTTCCTTTACCTCCATTGGCTCTCATGTTGCCACTCAGATCTTAATCTTCCATCCACCTCTCAGCAGTTACAGCACAACCACAAGTTTTGGGGAACTGACTCCTCTAACTTTCTCGGCAAAAATGTTCTGTGGACAGCGAAACCCCATTGTAGCTTAGCAACATAGATCTGCCTTTGAAATAGAATAACCTCTCAAGAATTTAACAGTGAGGAAAGAAGACAAATTTAGGAGCGTCTATTATTCACTGGGCAATTTATTGGAGTTATTAAAATCCCTGCTGTAATAATGGGCCAATTGTTTAATTTTTAAAGCAAACATTCCAGTTTAATTTGTTGAGCGCCAAGGTCCATCCATTTCCCCAAATTCATTACCATGGCTCTCATTACATGATGTCACGATACCATTTCACTCGGCTGGAGCGCCATTACAAGAAAAGACAATACTTTAAAAATAATTTTCATTAACAACAGCAATCACTAGAGAATGGTTCGACATTTGCAATAAGAAATACATGTTAATGGCAGCGGAAGGGTGAGAGATTAGGGTCTAATTCAGCTAAATACCCTCATTATAACTTCTCTGATTCAGCTGGGACAGGCCAGGAAAATATCTTTGCTTCTCTCTGTGTCCTGGCTTCTGGGAAACAGCTAATCTGTCGCTAAATCATACTTTTGTTCAACCCAGGACTCTGCCTTCAACTGAACCTACAATCCGACATCTGAAATATGTCATCCAGAAATATCTGAGAGTAAAATAACAGGGAAGGATGTAGGTCATAGGAATTGTTTATTATCGGGAATGTGTCAGGGTGAAAAACTTGTATGATGGTTGTCTGATGTTTCCAAAATGTCAGACGGTACAATGTCCTTTTCCATGCCGAATGAAATGCAACAGTGCTTTCGTTTTGTTTGTTTATTGTGGGGAGTTAATGGGTGTCAAGCCAGGCCCTACTGCTCACTAAGAGTCCCCCCCCCTATCTGAATGGTGGTTGTCCAGAACAGCAGCAGAGGGAAACTTGTGCAACTGGATGTGATCTCAGGGATTGCTACAGCGCTCAAGCAGTACCTCTGAATTGTTTCGGGAACATGTGAGCCCTTTCTGCACTCTCCTTTTAATCCGTGTTCACCGTGGTGTCTTCCAAGCAGTTCTGCACTAAAATCGAATCCAACCTTCTTTTAAATCCAGGTCCCCCCCCCTCCCCCAGTCTGCACTTAAATCGAGTGCAACCTTCTTTTTATTCTGGGTTTCCCCCCCATTCTTCATTACATTACCTCCCTTCAGAGGTCAGCCTGCTGTTGCCCCACGTTGTTTGGATGCGGTTTTGCTGCGGACTTAAATTGCCTCGACTTGAACACTGAGAAAATCCCAAGTGGTGGGCAAATGCGGAAAGGACCGTGGGGTCACTTCCAATTACATGACTGGAAGTGATTCTGGAGAGTTTCCCAATGCCTTGCCCCCCCACACACACACACGGAAATCTCCAGGGGGTTGTTAGGCCTCAACGGACCATCCTAGCCATATGAGTAAGGTAGTTATGGGGGCAAAGCTATTTTTGCCTCTGTATACATCCTCTGTGTTAGTCTGCAAAACAGACAAGTTATTGGCGGGGGGTGCATTGCAAACCTTTGGCCTCTGCCTTTATCTCCCCCATCTCCATGCATACACCCTTCCCTGTGACCGAGGACAGTGATTTCTAAATGTTGCCTATTGCAGGGAGGAAGCATATGCACAAACACTACCTCTGTGCACCTGAACAATGCACACAAGTTGGCAGTCACTCGGAGGCCTGACAGGTGTTGCCCTGCAAGCGCCTTATGCAAACATTTATTAAGTCTATGAACTATAACTGTAAAGCTGGACTGGAAAAGAAACGTGCCAGGGAACTGGACGGAACAGTAATCCATGAAATAGAGTCAATTTACTGGACCGGTAGACATGTACCCAGCCAAGGGAGACCTTGCTCTGAAGCAGTGTGCCCAGCGAGACATGGACTCATGGAATACTGGATGCCTCTTGCTTCTGCATCCTTGCAGGTGAATACCAGAAGGCAAACCAGCCACCCTGCCCCCGCAGATACTCGGAACCAGCAGCCGTACATCAGGAGAAGCCATGCTCTGCACAAAGACCCAGGACATCCCTGCACAGACACCATGGGAAAGCTTCTCCTTCTTCAAGCAGGCACCTTCCCCTCCACCTTTGCATGGCCAGATGTTGCACTTACTCCTCTTCAACTAAACAAAAGAACTGACGTCCCCCAGCTGCCCATCATGAGAACACAACTGTTGGTTGTTGGATTGTCAAGACCTATTGCCTGCAACCAAGCCAGAACGTTACTATGCCGTTCTCTCTTTTGTCTCTCCCAGAGGTGTCGCAATTAGTCAAACATAGTTGCAATTGCCCAATGATTAATCCCATTCTCTTGACCCAGTTGTAACTGGATTTTTCTAGCACTTCCTTGGGACTACATGACTGGTGAAGCATCAGATTCCAGTCATTTTAGGGTATAAAAAGAGAGCATCTCCCCATTGTGCTCTCTCTTGCTTCCTACCTTCCTGACCCCACCCTGCCTTACTGACTCCATTCTTAGTGCTGTTTGGGGTCTTCCACATGCATTGCTGGCCAACACATGATTTGCCTTCCCTTAGCGTCTTGTCCCCTTTTCGCTGCAGGATAAAGTATCACCCCCATCAATGATACCATCCTGCTAATGTGACTGACGCTGTACTTTCCTATCTAAATCCCTAGTTCTGTATTGTTTGAGTGAATTATTGCATTTTATATATTGTACTTCACTACGGTATTTAAGTTCGGCAAATCCAGATATAATACTGATGATGTGAAGTTTGAAATGTAACATTTGTTGTAGGAATTCTAATGGAGAAGACTAGAGTGTGAAAAATGAAGTGAGACATACGTACTGGTTTTTGGGTTTTTTGTCTACGCCACCTCCTCCACCACCACCCTTCGGTGAGGAGGGCACAAGTACTGGTGGGGCAGGCAGCAGGAAGGGAGCGGAGATGCCATCGGTCCCCATTGTCGCCATCATCGCTGCACTGCTGCCTCTTTCTCTACCCGCGCCCAGAAGCTCAGGCTCAAAGAGAGGCTGGTCAATGAAGAACCCTTCTCAGTGGGCATCCCAGTGGATGGAGTGGAGGCACGAGCTGTTGACCAGGCACCACAGCTTGGCAGGAAATTGTTGGGGTTGATGGGTGCCACTGACAGGAGAGGATCCTCCATGGCTCAGGCAAAAGCAAGAAGTGGGCCGGGCAGGAGGAAGAGCAGACAGAAGCCTCCCTGCCCCCCCAACCCAACGGACAGTTGAGGCTGGCCAGCTTCTGCAATGGCTGCCATCGTCAATCATCACCTTCAAGGCCGCGTGCTCTCTCTCTTTCACCTGAAAACCTTTTCTCTGACTGAAATGCTAGGAAACAGCAAGAGTGCAGTAGCACCTTAAAGACTCATAAAAGGAATCTGCCACCCATCCCTGTTCGTGAAGCCACCTTTCCACAGCTGGCCACCAGAGGAGGTGAGTCTGGCCCAATGGCCGGAGCGCACCACGTCCCATCCCCCCGTGCAGAGCCAGGCAGGCCAAAAGGGTGGAAAAGGAGCTGGTGGAGATGGAGCAGGAGTACCTGGAGCTGCTGGTCAATGTGAGGAGCAGCTTTTTTGCTGGGTGGGGGGCTTGGGCTTTTCCTTCTCTGAGGGTGGGGCACAGGGGACTTGGCAGCAAGGTGAGACTGGGCTGGGAGCAGTGGCAGCACAGAACGGCAGGTCCCAAAGTCTCCATCCTCTCTCCTGAGGTGACGGCATCTTCTGAGGTGAATTTTGGTGGGTGCTGCTTCGATGGGCAGGACTCAGGGAACACAGCCAGTACATGGGGAGTCCTTTTGAGTGACAGAACAGGTAGCCAACATTAGGGAGCTGGGCCCATAGAATGTTCAGCAAAGGGCCTCCCCAAAATAGCATTATTATAAGGAGGATATGTGTGGATTTATTTAGTAAAGAAACCATTCTTATTTAAGATCTAGTCTCCATGTCTATTTCTGAGGATCTGGATAAGTTGGACTCCAGTATACATAGGTTATTGACCCCATAATTAAAGCCTATTGCCGTTTAATATTCAAATTCCCAACTCTTTATTAATAAATATGGCAATTTTGCTAACACAGGGCCTGCACGTTCATGCCTGCCCTCCCTTTCCATGAGTTTGGTCAATGTCCAGAGGGTCATATATGCTGGTGGAATGTGGTGTCATATCACAGCCAACTGACAGTGATCCTGTAGAGTTATCAAGGCAAGAGACAAAGAAAGGTGGTTTGCCACTGCCTGCCTTTGCATAGCAGCCCTGGACTTCCTTGGTGGTCTCCTATCCAAGTACGAAACAGAGCCCGCCCTGCTTAGTTAGCTTTTGAGATTGGATGAGATATGGCTAGCCTGGGTCATCCAGGGCAGGGCAGGGTCATGTATTATAAGGCAACATCATGTGTTCAGATGAGTGTGGTGTGTATGTCTTTTACTGAAGACAAGTTATTGTCAGGCATTGCAGCAGTGGCTTGGGGAGCTACTACTCTGCCTTCATCCCATCTCAAGGCCTACCGCATAGATTGGATCACTCAAGCAGGACCTTACAGTGCAATCACTGCACAGCCTGAAACAGAGACAATGACTGGACAATAAAGACCAGTATGATTGGCTGACCTAGATGTTGGGGACTTTCAAACTGAGAGCCAGTTTGGTGTAGTGATTAAGAGCAGCGGACTCCAATCTGGAGAACCAGGTTTGATTCCCCACTTCTCCACATGTAGCAAGCTGGGTGATCTTGGGTCAGTTGCTGTTCTTTCAAGAATAATTCTCTCAGAGCTCTCTCAGCCCCACCTACCTCACAGGGTATCTGTTGTGGGGAGAGGAAGAGAAAGAGATTGTAAGCCGCTCTGAGACTCTAAGTGAAGGGTGGGGGTATAAATCCAACTCTTCTTCTTCTTCTTCTTGACTATCCCAGTGAGTTTCAATGACAGTGGAGACTTGAGTTCGGGTATCTCCAAAACTAGTCCAACCCCTTAACCACTACAGCACACTGCCTCCCAATTTGCTTGTCTTTGTTTTAGAATCCTCTCCAATTTGAGTTAACATTTTTGAAATAGTTATGAATGTCACTCAGGACAGAAACCAACTTTCTGAGAGGTTCTGAGTAATAGAGTTTCAGCTTTCTGAAATATTTTTAGTTTTGTTAAAGTGCGGTGTCATGCACACCTTTCCAAAATGTTGATGAAGAAATATTCTTCCCTATCAAGTTTTCTTTTTTTAACAACCAAATGCCAGACTTCTTCTTGAGATTGCATAAAGACCTGTTTTCCTCAACTGAAGTGAGTTTGATGGAAGACGCCTGACCTGTTTTGGAATCTAAAATGATCCTTGTAATGGAAAAGTTTTATGAGACACCATATGTGTGTTCATCAGCTATGGATAAAAATCTTACTTTGCTATTTGCAGTGGTAAAACCTTCTTTCCCTCCCTCCCTCTTTCTCTCCCTTCTGAGGAAAACATATTGCAAACTCAGTCTCAATTAATTCCACCTCGTCAGACATTTGCCAACTTTTGGTGCTCCATTTGAGGTCAGGCTGATGCAAAATTCAGACATGCCAACTGTTTGGCATGAGAAACTGTCAGACTGATTTAAGGTCCCAGTCCTGACAAAACTACTGTTTTGTCAGGATGGGGAACCAATGTGTTGAAAATGCTGCTCCAGCTACAGGGAGAAGGTGAGTGGCACTCTGCTGTAGTTGATCCTATTGGCTGTGAGATTGTCCCAAAAGATCCAGTCTGCAACAGGTCTCCTGAACCAGAAAATCCTTTATTTACAAAGAGGTTCTTATTGGAACGGTTACACTTTCCCTGTCAGTAATGACTTTATTGTAAACAAACAGTTAGTATTATACTAAGCTACCAGAACCCCCCCGCATTACATCTACACCAATCATAAATCATAAAAAGTGGTTCCAACCCCCTGAGCAGGTTTCACATAGGAATGGCGGCGAGCATGTTATTGTGCCTTTGATTCCCAGGGAACTTTCACTAAATGTTTTGAAGAGCAGGGGAGCAGCTGCAAAAGGAATAACATGGTAGGGGAGGATTTATCCCAGACTTTGAGCAAGCTGGGAGCGAAGCAGGCAAGCTGGGAGCATAGCAGACAAAAGTGGTGCATGATAAGAAAGCCAGATAGCTAAACAGCACATTAACACATTCCAACGGGTGGGGTCACCGGTCGAGTCCCAACCCCCCGAGCAGGAGATGGCAGCGTAGCTGACATTCTGCCCTCTCCAAAGAAGCCCCCTCCCTAACCCTTCAGTTTTAATGGATACAGTTTGTGGAAGGCATGAATTTTGGCAGGAGCATAAACATGAGGAGCCTCAACCCACTTTTCTTCAGGACCAAAATGCAACCACTTGATAAGATAAACAATCGACCCCTTTTAAATTTGGAGTCTAGGATCTGGTCTATTTCACAATGAGGCTCATCATTCTTCATCAGAGGAGGAGAGGAAGAGGAGGGTCTCCACGGGTTTGGTCCCGGGTCTTTCTTCAACAGACTGTAATGAAAAACGGGGTGAAAAAATCTTAGTGATTTTGGCAATTTAAGTTCAAATGTCACATCGTTAATGCATCGGATCACCAGAAAAGGACCCACATACTTTCACCCTAATTTTCTACTAGGCTGCAGCCCTTTAATGTTTTTGGTGGACAGGTAGACCAAATCCTCAGGACAGAGTTCCCATCCCGGCACTCTACCCTTGTCTGCATGCTTTTTGTAGTCTGCCTTAGCGGCTTCCAATGTTTTTGCAATTAGTGGCCAAGATTCTCGGAGTGAGTTCCACCAGTTAGTAAATTCAGTGGATGGGTTTGCAGCCAGTGCTAACCTTGGTAAAGGAACTCCTTCAAAAAACCCCACAGCCATGAAGGGGGAAACTCCAGTTGAAGAGTGTCCAGCGTTATTGTAACTATATTCCGCAAAGGGTAAGAGATCTACCCAGTCATTTTGTTGGTAGTTGGCATAACATTTTAAATACTGTTCAAGAATTTGATTAACTCTTTCAGTTTGGCCATCAGTCTCTGGATGATAAGCACTGCTCATGGCTGGTTCAATGCCCATAATTTGTAATAACTCCCGCCAGAAGTTGGCAACAAATTGAGAGCCGTGATCGGAGACCACTTTCTGTGGAATTCCGTGGAATTTAACCATCTGATTCAGAAAAGCTTTAGCCAAAGTCTTAGCAGTAAGTAATTTTTTAAATGGGACAAAATGAGCCTCTTTGAAAAAAGTGTCCACCACCACCCAGATTACTGTTTTCCCTTGGCTGGGAGGAAGGTCTGTTATAAAATCCATAGAAATGGTCTCCCAGGGTCGGCTGGGGGTTTCTAAGGGGTACAAGAGTCCTAGCGGCTTCCCCCCCCCCTTTGCTTTCCCATGAGACAGATCTGGCAAGATGACACATAAGTTGACACATCCCTTCTCATCCGAGGCCACCAAAATTGCCGCTGCAGCAAATTTAACATTTTCAAATAGCCAAAATGTCCAGACAACTTAGATTTGTGAGCAGCATGCATGATGTCCCCCCGTAATGAAGCAGGGACTATTCATTTTGTTCCCTTAAACCAGCAATTGTTCGGGCCCTGGGTTAAGGCAGGGAGCACCTGGAACTTGCTGTTTTCAGCATCTGTGTATGATGTAGCAAATTTTACAGTCCACTCAGATGACTTAGGAGCCTCTAAGCTTTTCTTCTGGCTCCGAGTCACAACAGCCCCCCCGCCCAACTGTGTTGGAGTGAACATAGTCTCTACTACCTCATCTTTTCATGAATCATGTTGAGGTAGTTGGGAGAGGGCATTGGCTAGAGAGTTGGATTTTCCTGGAAAATCTTATTTAGAATGTTGTCTCTTGACTTGACTCCATAGAAGAACTCAATGAGAGATATTTTATTTCCAAATGTACCAGTACAGCAGAGATGGAGGTAAAGACACAGTCCTACACTAAAGTCTAGCTAAAGGTGCACCCTGATCCCCACACCTACAGTCTGGCAGATCTGCTATGTAAGGTCACCAAACACAAGCCTGGTAATTGGCAAGTGTTCCGGGGAGACATTGGGTCACTGTCAGTGATGTCATGATGTCACTTCCAGGGAAAACCTAGAAGTAACATTATGGCTCTCTAGGAATCTCTTTTAGGGTTTTCCACGAAAGTGATGTCACACTATCAGGCCAATGGCATTTTGTTGCTGCTACTGCTTATTTTATTTTTCTCCCACCACTGCTCTGAACAGTGGCAGAAAGAGCAGGAAAAGCATGTTGACAGGGAGATCTTGTATCCATAAAATGCTTCAGCCAGTTCCAGCAGCCTGGCTACTTCTTTCTTTATTGAGGAATCCAGACTATTTTCCTCACACAGGCTGTGATCACATGCCCCTTTAGATCCAACATAGATATGAATGCCTGATGGATCTAAAGAGAGTGATCAGACAGCAACATCTGGGAAATGTCCTGCAGTCATTGACAACCAGTGCTGCTCCACCACGGGAGCTGCGTTAAAAGACACTGGGGAAAGTCTGGTGTTATCCAGATAGGGTGGGCCATGGGCAGACTTTCCCCTGTCTGATTGCTTAAGCACGCTCTCATACCATCAGGATAGTCTGATCAGGCCATCCCGACTCCATGCCATGCCCCCCCCCCTCTGTAGTATGCACATCATTGCATACTCCATAGGGGGCCCTCAGTGTGGCGGTGCGATTCTTCCCTTATGCGCAAGGTAAACAAATGACCAAAAAAACCCACAACTCACCTGCAGTTGTGTCTGATCACACAATGAGGGGCTATGCCTGCAGCTTTAAAGGGCTGTGTGATCTCACAACTGCGTGTCAGATTCTTCTAGAGGAAATAGCCTCTCTTTCCCTCTGCTTCATCTGGCGTGTGTGACCACAGCCACAGAGACAATTACCTGTCCTTCCATTAGCTGAGGAGGGTCCCTTCCTACAAGTCCAGGTGGGTGTTTGGACAGAACCATTTCCTAACAATGAAGGGCTGTTGAGAAAACATTCACTGTTATTAAGAAACATTACCATTCCTTTTATCACAGACTTCAGCTCCCCAAAGCAGGCTCATTGGCAGCAATCAGACTCCAGACTCAGGGCTTTTTCCCACTCACATTGTGCCGGCATTCTGCATCCGTTTGTCCCGGCGCTGGGTGTCAATTTCACACCCTTTGCTGCGGCGCGTGTGTTAATACGGGGCTTTGCGCCATTTTCTCCGCACCTTTGGTAAACCTAAAAAAAAAAGGTTTACCGAAGGTGCGGAGAAAATGGCGTGAAGCCCCATATTAACACACGCACTGCAGCAAAGGGTGTGAAATTGACACCCAGCGCCGGGACAAACGGAGGCAGAACGCCGGCACAATGTGAGTGGGAAAAAGCCCTCACAGTCATACAATCACATCAACATCAGTTTTAGAGTCACCCATTTTATCATTAATTGTAATTCCTGTATATATTTTAGCATGTGTATACTGTTTCCCTGTGTTTAAGCCTTTAACTAACTAATCTTAGCCCCAATCTTGCATTGATACCGCGTAGACCAGTCTTATTCATGCTCCTGTGAAATAAGTTACCCTAAACACAAAAAACACCAACACTGGTTTGCTGCACTTTTTTATTAGTATGAATTGGTAATGTACAGGGGCAAGAGAGTGAAGGTAGGGAGGAGATACAAATGAACTGTAGGAAATGAAAACCCCATGGCAAACATACTCCAATTCCGGAATTCATTTTTAGAAAATCACCTAGTTACAGTGGGATTAAGGAGGAGAAGGCAATTCTGGATCAATAATGAAAAGGGAACAGAGGGAAAGAGAAACATTATTTGTCCCAAACTGTCAGAATAAGGTAAAACATGAATTGACCAAGCGAAAGGGTTTTTCAATTAAGTCATTCTCACTTAGAGCCAAAATTTTCTTCCAAACACTCATCCTTTCCCTAAAGAAAAGAATATGGCATCCTCACTGTTTGACAATACTCTCAATCTACACCTCCATCCCAGTCCACTCAATCATTTCCATCCATCTCATTGTCCATCATGAACGAAACATTTCCTTTTCAAGATGATGCATCGTTGCTGAGGGAAGAGTGAAATGTTTCCAGCTGCTGATGAAATTCCCCCGAGGTAATCTCCTAGGCTACCTAAATTGCTTTACACAAATTCCATTTTAAATCTCATTTGATGGTGAATGTTTCAGAGAGGCAAAAAAAAAATGCTTTCTGGCATAATCTTAAGCCACGGTTTGTTAAGGGCACATAATAAGATTTGTCTGCTTAGCCAGTCTGAAGAGCTGGAGAGAATTGCTCTGTTCACCATTGGGAGGTTTTTTTTGGGGGGGGGGTTTTTGAAAAAAACCTCTGACAGGGTTGATATCGACAGTGAATGCCTGACCAGCATTGTCAAATGGATCTTCTGAACTGCAAATCCTATATAATATTATTCCTAAATTCCATGCCTGCTACAGGTTGTTATTGATGCACTGTACTCTCATGAGCTAAAATCAACGCACGGTGGGACCAGTATGGCAGTAAAACATTTTTTTGTTGTTTCTTCTGCCGTGCAAAAATTGAGTTGACTTTTACAAAATTCATTACAGCACTGTAAATGTTGTGGAACATCAAGAACCTAGTACCAAATTGGCTGTAGTCTCCAAATTGTGCCCTCTCTGGTACCTCAAGGTTCTTCAGAACTTTATCAAGGGGCAGTTCAGTAAGAAGATGCAGGGATTTTTGAGGTTTTGGAGGGACCTGATGCAGATGAGCTCTGATATCTGCCCTGTCAAACCTATCCACAACTGCTACCTCATGAACACATGAAGTTCCATTATACTGAATCAGACCCTTGGTTCATCGAAGTCAGTATTATCTACTTAGACTGGCAGAAGCTCTCCAGGATCTCAGGCAGAGATCTTTCACATCACCTACTGCCAGATCCTTTAACTAGAGATGCTAGGGATTGAACCTGGGACCCTCTGCTTGCCAAGCAGATGCTCTACCACTGAGCCATGGCCCCTTATCCCTCTTCATGTCACCTGGCCCCTCAGACAATGGCTGTTATTGTCTGGTGCTATTGTGTTCTAAACTGCACTGTCCATTCATACATGGACAGAATGGTCAGTGTCTTATCACTCAGCATGACTTCTAGTATGATTTCATTATTATGAAGATGTGCTTTTACTGTCACACCAGTGTCCATACTGTGTAGAACTCAATGACATCAAAACCTTTTACTCTCTGAGCATTTCAGTATGGAGATGTCAGAGCCTTGTATTGAAGAATGACTATGATAGGAATTCCAAAAGAGTTAACTAGTGTGATTTCTGTTCTTAGCAGTATGAGTCTGGCAGGTATTTCCTCCCATATGCTATGAATGTTTATTTGATGGAATTCTTAAAAGGTCACCCTTTCCCACATGTTGGGTCACATCTGAGCCTGTATCTGACTCAAAAGGGGTATAACAAAATATGTAAATTCTCCACCCCAATTTGTGCCTCTTCATATATTCTCCTACAATAATGGGGTTAATTTTCTGTGGAGTTTCACCTCACCAATGGTCCAGTGTTAGGTTTTTACTTATTAAAAGATACTAGAGTCCCCTAAACCCAAGTGAAAGTGATTAGGGGAATGAAATATTGCACATTCAAGGAACTGACAGCTGTAAACACAATTTCACAATAGCTACTTTAAGTTGTTGTACCAGTTAGATACTCTTGAGCAGTGTTCCCTCTAAGCTGAGTTAATGTGAGCTAGCTCACAGTTTTTTAGCCACCGTTTCACACGTGTGTTTTTTTAGCTCAGGAAAGATGGCTCTAGAGCAAACTAATCTATGCAGTAGCCAAATTGCTCGCTCACAACTTTATTGTCAGTTGCTCACAAAGTAGAATTTTTGCTCACAAGACTCCACAGCTTAGAGGGAACATTGCTCTTGAGTTGTACCAGTTAGGACTCTTGAGAGTCCCTTGAACTGCAAGGAGATCAAATCAATCAATCCTAAAAGGAATCAACTCTCTGACTGTTTCCTGGAAGGCCAGATACTGAAGCTGAAGCTCAAATACTTTGGCCACCAAATGAGAAGGGAGCACTCACTGGAGAAGACTTTGATGCTGGGAAAGATTGAAGGTGAAAGAAGAAGGGGACAGCAGAGGATGAGATGGTTAGACAGTGTTATCGATGTGACAGGCATGGAGTTGAGCAGGCTCTGGAGGGTGGTAGAGGACCGGAGGGCCTGGTGTGATGTGGTCCATGAGGTTGCAAAGAGTTGGACTCGACTGCGACTGAACAACAACAACAACAACCAATTAGGATGTTAACTATTCGGTATTATGTAATTCACACTTCCAGGAACATTTGAGATAATAAAAAGTTGCCCAAGTTTGGTCTTATAGATCTATGTAAGAATACAGCATCATGGGTCTGACAGACCCACTAGGATTTAACAGTGGAGATCATTACAGACTCCAGGTGCCATCCCTCAAACCAATGGGATGGATCTGACAATCCTCAAAGTAGCCTTCCTCCAGTCTAGAGAGTCTTTCACCAACTTGTGGCTCTTCCTCCAGTTGAAGACCCTGTAATTTGGAGGAAGACTCCTGAGATTGGAGGAAGGCTTCAAACTTGAGCCAAAGGGAAAGGTGGGGTATAAATATTTAAACAAACATATTTTGTCACTGGAGTGGTAGGATATCGGTAGGACGTTTTACATTAAACTGTAGCAACAGTCAAATATATTCTATTTACCTTGAAACTATTCCATCACTAGAATCTCTTGGAACCCAGGATAAGATTACTAAACTGTTCCTTACAAAGTGTACATACATAAGTGCCATCAAGTTGCAACCAACTTACTGAGACCCCAGCTAGGCTCTTTAAAGGCAAGTGAAACGCTGAAGACATTTGCCACTGCCTTCCTTGGTGGTCTCCCTTAATTAGCTTTCGAGATCTGACAAGATCAAGCTATACCATGCCACCTTCCCTACTTCTTACAAGTGTAGGCGAGTTTAAAAGTCCTACGGTTTGCATTTGATATCATCTACCAGAACGGTGAGAGCAAATCCTAATTTATTCAGGACATTTAGCACTTTCTTGTCTGTTCACAAATTACCAGTGAACAGAAGGGTAATGTTTAGGAGCATGTTATTCAGAATTATGACACTAATGTTTCATCGAGACATAAATGCATAAGGATTGCTCCTGTGCAATTCACTGCAATCCATGTATCAGGTAATTGCTCTTCACATAGTGTATGCTCAATTTATAACTCTCTGTTTAGAATTGATTATCTGTGGCACCTGCTATTGTTTCTCCTTCTTAATGAGACACAGCTTTCCAGAGGAGGAGGAGGGGAAAGCTGGAACAATCTCAGTAATGGCTTCCACCTGAAGTTTCAAAATGGCCTCCTGTGCTTCTGAGATGGCTATTGTAGTCAGTATGAACATTGTCACAAAGATTTATTTTTCAATTTCAGTTGGGAATCACTCTGTCTCTCTTTCTCTCAGTCCAGGGTTGAAGGCAACAAACTTGGAAGAGGGACTCCATATAAGCCTTCACAACCTATGCTTGTGGTTTCCAACCAGCATGAAGAGTGTATGAAGAGAAAATACTGCCCAGCTCCAGTTTCCTGATCTTTGACCCCAAACTCTGAGGAAAAGCTGGTTTGGATTCCGTGATTTCCACTTTCACACACAAAACAGCTTTAGGGACACGAGGTATCCTGTGAAATCTCCTCATGCACACAGCTGTACTCATTAGTAGGAGTGTGCACCAAGAAATTTTTCATTACATTGTTGGATCTGGGCTTTGGAAGGAAAAATTCTTACTGCCAATACTTCAGTATTGGTAGGGTGTTACCAGATTGGGTTTAAAATCCATGCCATGTTTGCCCCCCAATCCGGAATGACGAGACAGACAACTGTATTGGTATCAAACATGGGCCACTTTATTAACTAGTTAACTATGCACACAACCACCACAGCAAGGGAGCTAACGGGAGCAGAACAGGCCAGGCAGGTGTCAATCAGCAAACCTCCTGGCCTTGGCATGGGCAAGTCACCGGCTCCAGCTTAAGGCCATCACTCTGGCCCCCTGACTGGCCGCCCAGCTGACAGGTCCCCCCCCGGGGGCGCCTACCCCCGGGCCCTAAAACCACGAGGGGCACTTACCCGAGAGGTTCCCAGAGGAGATCCCATTCCCAGCCCCAGGACCTAAAGCCTGAGGGCCGTTCCTGATGACCCCCTATCCCAATCAGGGATTGGCTGAAGTGCTTACCGGTTCTGCTCTCCTTACCCTATAACTCTGCCAAGTGACCAACCTATTTATAGCCACACCAAACGCCCGGCGTTCCCCGAGTTCGATGCAAGGTAGGCAAAAACGCTCCCCACCAAAGGCCAATCAAGTGGAGGGCGAAAAATTCCTACCTGGCCCCAAAAGGCGACCAGCGAAGCCTACATCGAAAAACAGGGCAGGCGGGTGGGCCGAGCTGAGCGCAACTGCGGAGGCAGGGGCGGGGCCGCGCCTTTAAGGGCGGCTCCCGCCCCCGCCGTTGCGACGCAGAGCATCGCAACGCAGTTGCCTGCCCCGCCCTCCTCCTGGGCGGCAACTCGGCCCCCGCGCTAATGGCTCCGCCAAAGGCGCGGGAACCCAATTTTACATTGTGGATTTTTGGGACCATTTTCTGCCCATCCACACTGCAGATATCAGTTTGTTCAGTGCACAGCCAATTAGAGAGTTTCTCTTCTTCTTTCTTTCCATACAGAATTTTATTTTTTAGAACACATGCAGCAGTCATGGCACATAATGCCACCACCAAAATTACATGACATGCCATCCTCCCCTCTCTTCTCCGGATCCCCTGGAATTTCAGCAGCATGTAGCATAGTGGTTCCACTGTGTGGAAGAATGCACAGCCAATGCAAAGGTTCACTGTTCAATGCACAGCCAATGCAAAGGTCACTCACACAGCATCCCAAAGTGATTTGCAGGGGGGGAGTGCTAGACCCTTGCCAGGATCCAATTGGAAGGAAGGATGCCCAGGAGAACAAGTGGAAGCAAAAAGAATCCCATGACAAGTACACATGTGTGCTCCCGCGGGCTTGATAAGGAGAACCTGAAGACATCAAAACCAGCACGGGCTTTTGGGGACGGTACTTCTTTTTCAGTAAGAATCCCAGATTTATAATACCAACAAGCCAAAAACAGTGATTTCCATGTATATTTTCAGCTCAAGAGTGACATTATGCACAGCCGTACTCATTATGTCTTTGACTATCTCATTCGTCAGCTGTCAGTTGAGTGCATGTTGTCCTGGCAGACTTCTTACATGCCTGATCATTTTGGAGAACCTGTCACGCCTGAAGTAGTTCTCTTTTAGTTTTTATGGGCTTGGGGACTACTTATACTGCCGATAAGAAGACCAACAGATATTTCACGATGATGCACAAGAGGGGATGAATTGTGTCCTCTGTGTCGTACGGCATATGCTAAGAGCATTTGTTAGGATTTTCTTTCTCTTATATCTCCTATTGACTATAGCAGTCCTATCAGCAAAGGTCAAATAGCGGATGTTTAGAGTCTAAAAGACATTGTACTCACACTTCAGAGGGAAACCTGGAATCATAGCTCTGAGTAAGAGAGGGATACAGATAGTCCTCATCACTTCAACAATTGACTTCATGGAAAACAGTGAATACTTGCTAAGTGCTAGAATTGCTAGCAATTCTGGGATCTAAAAAGGGATTATAGCATTTAAACACAATGGATGGAGGGGATCTCATTTTTCTGCTCTGTCTCCTTTTTGCTTTTCCTCTGTGTGCCCCCCCCCCATGGTGCCTGCAGCCCCTCCCATTTTCTTCTCTCCCAACACCTCACGACCCACCTTTTTCTGTTTCTCCCCTGGCCGGCTCTGTCAGTCCTCACTCACCCACTCGTTAATGTACCCTTCTCAATCTCCCACTTTCTCTTTTTACCTTTTCTGCTCCTCCCCCCACTAGCTGCATCTTCCCTTCGGCTATATTCTACCTTTTTAGCCTGCCTCTTGCCTCCTCCCCAGCTCTGACATTAACTGACACTTGCAGTCATTAGCAGTGTTGGTTGCTGGTTGTCTAGAACACCTCCCCCCCCTATGGCCACCAAGATCTCACATCGAAGTTTCATGAGATCTCAGTGAAACATTTTTCTTAAAGAAGCTGACATTGCTTCTATGATTTTTTTTCTAACCACCAACGCATTTTCTTTTTTGCCATTTCATCTTTTCTTCAGGCTTCTAGAACTACCCCCTATCTATCCATGGCCCCAGTGTGTGGATTATTTTTTTTGATCGAAACTCTATGTCCTGGTTCAGAAGTAGATATAACAAGTGGGGACCCACAAGAAACTTACGGGATGGTTATCCCATTCCTCACACCTTTGCTTCCTCCCCTCTCCCCCCATCTCTCTCATACTCTTTCTCCCTTCTCTCCCCCCTTTTCTTACTCTCTGTCTCTCCTACATGTGCATTACTTCCTCTCTCTTTCTGCCCCCTTATCATTCTCTGTTTTTCCACCTCCCACCTCATCATTCTTTCTCTTCCTGCCCCCACTCCATCACTCTCTTTCTGCCCTCATCACTCTCCCAGCCTCCTGCCTGTCTGCCTCCTTCCCCACCCCACACAGCAGCAGCAGCAACAGTGGTGGCAATGCTCCCAGCCACCCATCTTCTTCTTCTCCCCCCACAGCAGCAGTGACAGTGCTCTTGGAATCACAACAGATCTCCCAGCTACAGAGATAATTCACTTTAGGGCGGCCAGCTCCAGGTTGGGAAATCCCTGGAGATTTGGGGTGGAGCTTTGGGATAGTGAGGCTTGGGGAGGCAAGCAGCAGGGTGTAATGCCATAGACTCAACCCTCCAAAGCAGCCTTTTATCCAGGGTAACTGATCTCTGTCACCTGAACAACAGTTGTAATTCTGGGTAATCTCCAGCCCTCACCTGGAGGCTGGCAATGGTAGTTCTTGTGGAGGTAATGGCTGGTTTGGAGGGTGGAGTCGATGGCATCATACTGGTCTGAAGTTCCTCCCCTCCTAAAAATCCTGCCCTCCCCAGGCTACCCCTCAAATGTCCGGGAATTTCCCAACCTGGAGTTGGCAAACCTATTTCCTTCCCACCCAACAACCAACCTATCTTTATCTGCCTTTATCTGTCTTCAGCTTTCTGTCTCCACCCCCTCCCCCACAGCCTCTAGCTAGGAAAATTACAGTATTTCTCCACAGTGGAGACCAAAGCAGCTTATATTATTCTCTTCTCCCTTTTATCTGTACAACAACCCTGTGAGGTTGGTTTATCTGAAAATATGTGACTTGTCCAAAATCACCCAGTCAGCTTTCACCACAAGATGGGGATCTGAACCTGGGTCTTGCAGTCCCTACTTTGAAGGTCTAACTGCTGCACCACACTGGCTTTCATAGGGTGGCTGCTGATGAACAGTAGCAAGCAGCCAGAACAACTTGAGTCATGCAAATCAGGTGATATCGTCACCTAGAGGGTGCTACCTAGGGATGCTGGAATTACTGCTTATCTCCAGACTACAGAGGTAACTTCCCATTGAGAAAATGGATGTTTTAGAGGGTGGAGTCTAAGTCATTGTACCTCACTGAAGTCCCTGGTCCTTCCCCAGGGCCCACCCCCAAATCTCCAGGAGTTTCCCAGCCTGGATCTGGCAACCTTACCCCCCCATCCCCTGCCAGTGGTCAGTGGGAACCTGGAAACCCTAGACTGCTGCCAGGCCTAGAGTTGCCGACCTCCAAGTGGGACCTGGATATCCTCCCCCAGAATTACAGCTGAACTTAAGACAGCAGAGATCTGTTTCCCTAAAGAAAATGGCTGCTTAGGAGGGTGGACTCTGTGGTATTATACCCAGCTGAGTCCTCTACCTTCCCCAAACCCAGCACTCCTTAGAGTCCACCACAAATTCACTAGGAATTCCCCAGCCTGGCACTGGCAATTCTTGTCAGACCTGACCCTAAGGCTCCCTCCCTCAAAGGCCAAAATAGGCCTGGAAAGGACCCTTCCCCCCTCCCCCTGCCTTTTACTGACAGAGCCAATTAGAAGCCTCCCCCCCCCCCATGTTCTAATCTCTCACCATTGATGCCTGGAGTAGATCCCTGCAAAGGCCATTTCAAAAGATATTCAAAAGAGATAATTCAACCCTCCCTGAGAGTTGGGGTTTTGGGGGTTTTTTTAAAAAAACTTTTTGGATTTTTCTACAGACCCACAGAGTCTTCTGAGTCTGTAGCAAAAGCTGTTGGGGGAGAGTGAGCCCTCTGTTGGTGGAAATAACTATCTGCATGAAGAACAGACATTGGGAATGAGTATATAGATGAGTCTAGGTTCTAAGAAGAAATTGTGCCATTTAAAGATTATTTGAATTCACTTTTTTAAGGGCAGAATTGATTCACTTGTTTAAGGGCAGAATTGTTATGTGAATACCAGAATTACAGTCTGGAGAAAACTAAATGAGTCTCATACTGAAATCAATGGGAAAGGAAAATTAATGGCAAACTGAATGATCAATGAATAAGGGGAAATGAAAGAAATGTCATTACAAATGAAGGAAAATGAATGGGAGACAGAAGCCATTTTGTTCCTCATATACAGCCCTACTTCTGAAAAGGACTGGGAAACTTCAGTGAGAAAGAGAATAAAACCAACACTATCGTGGTAGCTGCCACTGAAAAATGTTATTTTAATTGGCACAGCCAATCAGTTTTCCTGTGGCCAGTCAGAAACCCTGCCGGACAGGAGTGCCGCCTGGCCCCGCCTGCTTTCTGAAAATACCTGGCAAGGTGTTGGTGGGCCCCATGGATTCCTTAACCATGCTCCATGCGCGAAAGCTGACAGGAGGAGGTGTGTGTATGTGTTTAAACAAGGCTACAGACCACATTTCTGCATTCCTTGGATTAACTGGAGTTTGCTGTGATAATTTAATTGCAGCCTACATCTATAAGAAGAGAAATAGAAATGGAAAGCTATGTAATCTATGGGTTTTTTAAATAAAAAAATCTCCAACAGCCAGGAACAGAACACTGATAGTCAGGGGTCATTTCGTAGAAAAAGAGGTGCAGGAGTTCATTTGCATAACTCATTTGCATAACTCATTTGCATATGCCACCCCCCCTAACATACCGAAAGTGTGTCAGAAGGCCACACCCACCCCTCAGGCTCCACTCCACAGGTGAGTGAAACTGACCTGCTCTTCCTCCATTCCCTTCCCCATCCAATACTTTGTGCAATAAAAATAAGCGTAAAGAACACACCCTCATTCTCTTCCTGCTCCCTTGAAACCACCAGGTTTCAAGTAGACTTGAGATTCCCAGGACACATGGACCACCCATCCCTTTCCCTTCCCCTCCCCACAACAAGACACCCTGTGAGGTAGGTGGGGCTGAGAGAGGTCTTTTGAGAACAGCTCATGAGAGAACAGCTCTGAGAGAACTTGTGACTGGCCCAAGGTCACACCACCAGCAGCATGTGGAGGAGTGGGGAATCAAACCCGGTTCTCCCAGATTAGAGTCCACCTCCTGACCACTACACCAAATAGATGGGGTGGAAGCTGCTGAAGAGTTGGCGAAATTTCTCCAGTACTTATGTGCCATGTGCCCAGATAAAAAATGGTATACTTAGAAAATTTATATGCCACCTTGAGCAAGTCTCTGGAAAAGCAGCACACAGTCATAAAAGGAACAATGATAAAATTATCAATATTAAAACAAAACATTAAAAACAATAAAGACCCTAGCAGGGCTTTCCCCGGGGCGCTGAGCCTCTGCACTGCTTGGGGAAGCCAAGGAGGGGGCGGGGCTTGGTCATGTGCCCGCCCCCTGGGCTCCTTACTCCCGGAGCTGCGCTCCTGTGCGCTCCCGCTCCAATGGATCCCTGCTGATAGTGCATTCTCTCTCCCCTCCCTCAACACACACATGTGCATACACAATCAGAACCCAACTCTTTTTCTCTAGTAGTAGTCAGAAAACATTAATAAGCAATGCAAAATAATGAGACAGCAAAGGAGCTGCAGCCAGACTGATGCTGGTTGGTTGGTGTGCCTGCCTGTCATGCCTGTTTTCTGCTGATTCACTTTCTCTGCCTTGCTCCTGGAACTGAAATGGAAAATCAGCAAGGCGGCTCCAGAGAGTACAGTGAGGGTTTAATGACCCCCTCATTATTTCTTGAATGTGGTTAGTTTTTCTGTTCAGAATAGACAGAATAACGAGATTCACAAATGGGGTTGGTTTGGGTTGCAGTCTCATTAGCTGTTACTCGAATGCACAACCTCTGTTACATCATTTCATGCTTAGGGAGCTGAGGCAGCTGCAGATTCTTGGGCCCAGAAGCTGAGGCTGAATTGATGTGTGCTCTTTAAAGCACTGTTCCTCCCTTCGCCTGCTGTGGGTGTGCATGCGTGGAATACAGAACGGCCCCACACTTGTATCCAGTACCTGAATCAATGGACAGCCACACAGGAAGGTGGATTAACAATGGCATCTCGGCCTTCCTGCCCTTTATCATATCCTTTCAGTCTAATTTTCTGTCATCCCCTGTCTTCTTTGACCTACTGTGTTACTAATATAGACTCCTGTTCTTTGTAGCAGGCAAAAGTTAAAGAAAAGGATCATTAGCTAGATTTAAAGTTTGCAGTTACCAGTTTGCTAATAGGCAATCTCATAATCTCACTCACAATGAATTTGATTAGTGTTGTTATGGGAAGTGGAATTTCTTTTTCTGACATCCACTGATTTCTCTTTTTCTCCTTTAAAAGAATTTATCTTTGATTTCCCCTTTTAATTTTCTGTTACACCTCTATGCACTCTTTTGTAACTTCAGCCATTGCCGGGTGGCTGTTATTGTGTTTTTGATGTTACAGACCAAAGGGTGCTCTAGTAGGAGAGTAGGAAGATTTGAGAGGACACTGAGCATCTGCGGGATGAAATACTGACATTTTTGGAGCGTCTTCTTTCCTGCCCCCGCTTCTCTCCAAATTTCTCTTTTAATCAAAATATAATTGATTTGAATCAGACTTCATATTACCGAAGGGGAAAAGAAACAGGGGGTTGGATTTCAAGGAGAAACGGAATTAAGAGAATCCCTCTTAATGCTAATGTCAGACCATTGTCCCATCCGGTTTATTCTGCCTAGCAATGGCTTCTCATTCCTGACCTGGATGGGCCAGGCTAGCCCAGTTTCGTCAGACCTCAGATGCTAAGCAGGGTCGGCTCTGGCTAGTATTTGGATGGGAGACCACCAAGGTAGTCCAGGGTTGCTACACAGAGGCAGACGATGGGAAACTCTTGCCTTGTAAACCCTATGGGGTTGCCGTAAGTCAGCTGTGACTTTAAAACACTTCACACACACACAGGTACTAGTCTAGTACTCAATATTCTTTAACAGAAGAAACTGGATTGTTCTGGCACAAGCATGAGCCACGCTTCCACCCTCCCCTTCTGTATCAGCCATCGTAATCCCCCACAGGCAGCACTGTTGTTTTGGGGTTGGCCTTGAAAACAATTCAGAAGCAGTGTCCAGAGCAAGGAGCAGCAGCAGAGCTACGCGATCCCTTTAAATCTGGATGGGGACCGGTTATCAGCCCCCCTGTCATACAGGCTGTAAAAACTAGGGAAAGTCACAGGATCAGTGAAGATGGGGGGTTTTTTTGCTTAGAACACCTCTGAGTTGCCTTTCTGAATCAAATTGCTCAGGGCCTCATCTGTAAGAAGAAGACGAGATTGGCTTTATACCCCGCCCTTCACTCGGAGTCTCAAAATGGCTTATAAACTCCTTCCCCTTCCCCTCCCCACAACACACACCCTGTGAGGTAGGTGGGGCTGAGAGAGCTCTTTTAAGAACCGCTCTTTCAAGATCAGCTCTGACAGAACTATGGCTTGCCTAAGGTCATCCAGCAGCTGCAAACAGAGGCGTGGGGAATCAAACCTGGCTCTCCCAGATTAGAGTCCGTGCACTTAACCACTACACTGAACTGGCTCTAGAAGAAACCGCAGTGCAAAAGAAGGCAGAGAGTTCATACAAATTTGGTGAAACCCAATGAATATTGGTGGGAGTGGGGGACAAAAGTGGTGGTGAAAGATTGACGGAAAGGGGTGCATCCTAATTTCCTTTGGCAGGGCATTCCAGCATGTGAGCACTGCAACTGAAACGGCCCAGCTGTGTGCTAAGACCACTTAACTCGGACCCAGAAGTTGAAGCATAAGCAGCACTGTGTGGAAGTGCAGTGGAAGCTTGCTGGGCGACCTTGGGTCAGTCACACTCTCTCAGAGTAGCTGCAAGGATAAAATGGAGGAGAGGAGAACTAAGAACATAAGAACATAAGAGAACATAAAAGAAGTAGGATCAAAAAACAGGATCACTGAAACCGCGGGGAAGATCAAGCGGAGCCGCAGGTCAAAATGCGCCCCGCGGCAAATAGTGTGAAATTCAAGCACAGCACTGGGGCAAACGGAGGAATAATGCTGGGACAGCACTAGTGGGAAATCAGTCTCAGTGGGGCCAGGACACTAGAAGCCTTCCCACTGTTGCCCCCCTAAGCACCAAGAATACAGAGCATCACTTGCCCCAGATTTTCTATGCATACCTTGTGGCTAATAGCCACTGATGGATCTCTGCTCCATATCTATATATCTAATAGCCAAGTGCCCCCTGTGGGTGCGGATAAGTCTTGGCAGGCTAGCCAGGCCTTGCCACTGCTGCTGCTAGGGGAGGGGGAGGGAGAAGTCTTGACGAGCCGAGCTCAGGCCTCACCACTGGTGGGGGGGGAGGAGGGAGAAGGCTTGGTGGGCCCAGTGGTTTGGAGCTGCACAGGCCTCACAGTTGGTGCCGGGGAAGGCTGGGGAGAAGGCTCACCTGTGGCTGCTTCCTTCTCCTCCACGTGGAGCTTCTCCTCCCCCCTGCGAATATCACAGGTCCCCCTTCTTGTGTTTATCTAATTCCCTCTTGAAGCCATCCATACTTGTAGCCACCACCACCTCCTGTGGGAGTGAATTCCATGTGTTAATCACTATGTTAGCCACTTTGGCTCCCCTTCGGGGAGAAAAGTGGGGTATAAATGTGTAATGTAGTATGCTCTGTGTAACAACCAGCCTGCCATGTGCTCCCAGGTAGAACAATAAACATCCGGATTGAAAGCCTCCACCAATGTGGGACCTAGGTTGTCCCTGGGGAGCCAATGCAATCAAAGGCTCCTCCAGGAACCTATGACAAACATGCACATATGTTAAGCCCCTATCAGGGCTTTTGGGTGCGGCCGGAGGTGTGGCTCCAGCCAGCATATAATGAGGGCCCTGGAGCCCTGGAAGCATGCTTGTTCTGACCATCTACTGGGCATGATTTCACCGTTCCTGGTCTCCTGAGTCCAGTACTCTTCAAAATGAATTAAATAGATAGATTGAATGCTCTTTCTTCCCCACACCCACCAACAGACTAGCAGACAGGCTGTTGCATTTTGCAACTTCCAAACTGTTGCTTTAAGGACAGTTCAGATATGTATACCTTATTATAGCAATGTAAATTAGAAGATACTGTACAAGCAGTGTTCCAGAATTTGAAAAGGGAGAGAGACTTTACATCAGGAGTTTCCCAACCCTATTCATACTGCAGACACCTGTGGAATTTTGACAAAGGACAGTGGGCATCACCATAAAATGGCTGACATCTGAGCCAAGGCCAATCACAAAATGGATGCACTTTGAGAGTCAATGACAAACAGTTTCAAGCCAAAGTCTCTCCTGCCATTTGAAGCACTTCTGCTCCAATGAGGTGGAACAAAGCCAAGCTGGAAGGAAGTGGAAAGATAACCTTGGAAAGATACCATAGAAGAGGAGGAGGAGGAGATTGGATTTTTACCCTGCCCTTCACTACCTGAAGGCTTACAATCTCTTTCCCTTCCCCGCCACACAATAGACACATTGTGAGGTAGGTGGGGCTGAGAGAGCTCTCTCGAGAACTGCCCTTGAGAGAACAGCTCTGAGAGAACTGTGACTGACCCAAGGTCACCCAGCTGGCTGTATGTGGAGGAGTGGGGAATCAAACCTGATTCTCCCAGATTAGTGTCCATGCTCTTAACCACTACACCAAACTGGCTATTTGAGATGGCATCCCCGAGTCATGGTGGGGGATCCCAAGCTCCTGTTGTCTATAGCCACTCCAAGTGGTGGTGGGATAAACAATGGGGGGGAAGTGGTGTCATGAGAATGATGATGTCACTCCTGGGTTTTCCCAGATGGCATGTAACACTAGGGTTCACCAGTGATTTTCCCCTAGAAGTGACATCATCATGCTGATGATGCTGCCACACCCCCCCCCAATGTCCAATCCCCCAACCCTCCTGCCAGTTCCCAGGCTTGACCTGGCAACCCGGTGCCACATAAGAGATCAGTGCCTGGGTTTTGTATTTTCAATGGGAAGACTCCAGATTTGCTTTTTCTCCCCAGAAGGTTAAGGGTGCAAGCTAACACAAGCACCATTTCACGTCTACATACCTGCTCAGCATTTCACTTAAAGATGCTAGAAAGACAAAGCTTTCAGATACGGCTTGAAACATCCCATTTCTTTTTCTCGCCTCACCCCATTTTTAAAACATCCAGTCTGATGAAGAGTCAGAGAAAGTTAGCACACTTCAAAGGTATTGCTTTGTTTCCATTTTTAGACACATACCCTAATCCAAGCCCTCTATAGACACCTCCTGAACCTTCTAGCCAGTCGTTTTGATGTTTGGCTATCACATTTCCCCTATTTATATTCAGAAGAACTGAAAGCATGAATTCTATGCAACAGTTCCAGTGAGTCATTTGTAATGATTATTTACTGTAGGATAGGATTGGCCCACAAGACTGGAGAAAATTTTTCAACGAACTGCCCATTAGTATGTCATTAAGAAGAGATCCTTCATTCCCAAAGCCTGCTGGTGCATGCAGTCTATGGCACTGAAGCTGCAGGGTGACAGGAAACACTACGTCAAGGAGAAAGTGGTGTTCAGATGACTGAGAGGAAGGCCTGCTTGCCAAGAGGTCTCTCATCCTTGAAGAGTCGTTGTGTAAAGAGTAATCAGAAGAGCACCATAATGACGGCCCATTCATTTACACGACAAGCTCTTTATGTATCTGGGCAACAGCCTGTTGAAACAGAAGATGGTGTGGGATGTCATTTTTCATACATTTACCTTGTCTCCCATTACAAGCAAGCTATCTAAAACAGAATTGTTCAGGAGAGCAGTGTATAATGGTGATAGGGCTACATGAATACAAGATGGTTCAGGGGGTTTCAATGAAGGGAACGGGTCTGCGGTCTTATTACTGTGCATGGTGTGCATTATCTGTTGCCATTCGCATTATCCTGTTCTGAGCACACTGCATTTCTACATATGTCATACCACTGACTGCTTGCTGAGCACAGGATACTTAGGCTTCGTTTCGGTTTCTGCTTTGTTTCAGACTTCTGCAATACCAATCGTATCATACTGCTAATTAGATGTCTTGTCTGGTGGACTGCCTTGCCTTAAACGGTGTAATCCACCTTGATCCTCAGGCTGCGGTCACACACCCTAAATGATCCACTTCCGGTCCACTTTCAGTGCACTTTCCAACTGGATTCCATTTCCGCATTGTACTGGCAAAATCCAGTTCGAAAGTGCATTGAAAGGGGATTACTTAGTATGGGTGACTGCAGCCTCAGTGAGAAAGGCAGGCTATAAATAAATAAATAATCCCCCTTCTTACCTTTTTTTCTATTTTCCCCACACACCCAAATATTTCGATTAACACAGAAGACAAGACAGGCTTCTTCTTCTTCATCTTCTTCTTTTTGCCATCAAATCACAGTTGACTTACGGTGACCCCCGTAAGGTTTTGGAGGCATGACACATTCAGAGGTGGCTGGCCACTGCCTGCCTCCATGTCATGACCCTAATATTCTTTGGACGTCTCTCTTCCAAATATTGACCAGGGCTGACCCTGCTTCACTTCCAAGACCAAACAAAATAAGGCTAGCCTGGGCTGTCCAGGTCAGGGTAGACATATCTTCATCTAAACATGCTTCGAAACAGCAAATTTGTGAAGGGGGAATGTTGACATTCAGGACTTTTCTCTTTCGGGTGTTTTTCAATAATGCCAAAAAGGGCAGAGAGCAAGAAAGTCTCAAGTTTCCACATGTTGTTTGTTACCCAGAATCGAGTGCGAAAGATTAGCCGTGTGAGGCAGCTGCTGCCAAGGGCTCCCAACTCTGCAAAAGTAGGCCAAATGTAAGAGAGCATGATTTCATTCTCTTTTCTGAGACGGCAGTTTGTGAAATGAGCTGCAGGGAGCTGCAGGAAGGGAAAGAATGTCTATATGATCAATATGATTCTTAAAATGGAAGGTGCTCAGAAGTACCAGTATCTAAACACAAGTAGGGCACACATCAGTTGTCACAGGAACACATGAAGCTGCCTTATAGTGAACCAGAACTTTGGTCCTTGTCAGCTAATGCTGCCATCTCCTGCCCGGGAGGTGGCATGAGTTGCTCTGTGACATCAGGTGTATGGAATGTTATGTTATGCTTCTTATGGCTTGCTTATCGCTCCCTGCTCCGCTCTGACCTTGGAAGACAGTTGGTGTCTGGCTATGTATCTTCCTGCTTTTTCCATGAGAACCTGAAGCCAGTATTTGGGCACCTTTCGCATGGTTTATATGATTGGTTACATTCCTTTGCAAGACCTTTTTGAATTCTGTATAATTGCCCTGCCTGGGGATTGTTCTAACCATTACTGACACAGAACATGTAGATGACCACAACAGACCTTTCTCGATAAAGACTACCTTTCTCTAAGGACGCTTGTTGGTGACTGACTCTGTAGGACTCTCACAGTCCTTCAAGGTCAGTATTCTCTACTCAGATTGGCAGTAGCTCTCCAAGGTCTCAAGCAGAGGTCTTTTGCATCATTTACTGTCTGGTCCTTTTAATTGGAGATGCCAGGGATTGAACCTGGGACCTTCGGCATGCCAACCTGAGCTTCTTCTACTGAGCCACAGCCCCTCTCATCTCTGACTTCTGTGGTAGTAGTGGCCACATAAAAGGACCTCTCATAGCCACTAAGAGTCAAACTGTGGTTAACGCATGGCTCCCCGCCTCCCCCAAAAACCCTGAAAAATCCTTGTTTAGTACCCCATATTCCACACCATCAGGAAGAACTTCCATGATAGGACCAATGAAGATCTATGTTGTCCTGCCTCAGCTCTATAACAATGGTTGCTGCTGATGTCAAGGGATGGGTAAATATGGAAGAATATAATGTTATAACTCAAGATCTATTCTACTGGCAATTAGAGAGGGGAGAAGGGGATAAAAATTCCAGGCTGCTCTTTTCAGAACAAACAGAGAGAGATAATCATGGAATCACATATATCAAAAGAGAACCACCATGATAACCTAACTAATTAACAATTCTTTTTATATTTAAATGTACAGTGCATTACATATAATGTGAAAAATTGTATTACAGACTTGTTTCTTCTTATCTACAGTTCAAAACTTTTAAAGGATTCAATAATAGGAACATCAGTCCTTCTGGGTAGAGAGCTCATCAAAACAGGAAGCATCTTCTTAGAGAGGAAAACATTTCACACCTCATTAGTGTACCCTAATTAAAGGAACATCAAGTCCTGCTGACACAAAAGCCAGCGTGAAGACCTTGTTTCAGGATTTTTTTCACAGGAGGGGGAAAAGTGTGTTCCAAAGATTTTTCAAGGATTTTTCAAAGCAAGGTACAAGACCATGTTTTGCAAAATAATAGCTGAAACTTAAACATAAAGGCCAATGATCCCTCTAAGCTATGGAGTCTTGTGAGCAAAAACTCTATTTTGTGAGCTACTGGAATTAAAGTTGTGAGCGAGCGATGTAGCCGCTGCATAAATTAGTTTGCTCTGGAGCCATCTTCCTGAGCTGAGACAAAAATGTGAGCTGGAGGCTCGAAAACTGTGAGCTAGCTCACACTAACTCAGCTTGGACTGCTCTGACACAGCACCCTTCCTGGGAAGCTGTTTTTGGCAGGTGCCATGTATGTGCTATAACAACTTCTAGCTGGGTTCTGTCCCTAATACAGTATCAGCTAGAAATTTGGCGAATGTTGATATTTACTAGTAAAAGTCAGTTATTTACCAAGGTATTATGTCAGTATTTACAGAAAGCATAATGATGCATAATGTATTCTTTCTTCTGACCTTTACTAGTAAATCTCAAGTATTTTCAAGGATTACATATAAGTTTCAACATGTAAGTGTTGTAAGCAGCCTTGAATCATGAGGAAAGATGGCAAGCCAGGACGTCACAGCCCAATCTCTGGAGGTTTACTCCAATGACCTCAGGCTGCTAAACGGCTACTCTTGGCTCAGAATATGAGCAACAAATCCTCTGGATATCGTTCAGTATTATGCTTTTCTTGGTGTATCACGTGCATTGTGTCACCATTTAGAAAGTGCTTGTATGGCTTATGGACCTCTCTGGCCTAGACAAGTTCCCGGTTGATGAAAAAGTTTAAATCAGCCCAGGTCCTTGACTGAACTCAGTTCAGCTGCAGTGCTTCACTTGAAGTGCAAGCATATAATTTTTTTTTTGGATAGTTGAAAGGATGGGTTGTATTCATGGAGTTTAAAATATAACAGCAGGACAGCCAAGGAAGTAGGAATGACCTTTATATCTAAGACGGAGCCCAACTGTGAGTCACATAGGAGGCTATCCATGAAATACCAAAACTGCTTTGAAAGCTGCCAGTTTCTAGTGCGTACGCACAATATTTCTCTACTTAAAGATACCTTCCTATTAATAATCCATAATGCATCCTTTTAGAAGTTGGTTATTCTTCTAATATGATGCACAGTGAGCGCACATCTGACTATTAATACTAGTCCCAGTTGCCACCCACTTCTCCCGGTAGAGGAAAATATATTTCTGACCAAAGAGAGTTTACAAAGCCTATATGCAAGCACAGGCTTTTGCCCACCCCCACATCCTCGGATGGAATCATAAGGGTCGGGGAGCCAATGAAGGCATAGCGCGAGAGTGCTGACCTATCTGGTTAGCCAGGTCCTGCAGTGGCAGCCATTCCCTGACCACTCCAGCCTGAAGACGAGCTCCCCACCCACCTGCCCTCAGTTTGTGACCATGTTGGAGTAGCCAGTCACCAGTTTTGGGGCGGAGCAGGATTTTTTGGGGTCTAGCTCAAATTGGCTGTGAGGGGCTCTTTTTTTCCACCTGCTTCACATGGTCCAGGGGGTTGCAGCATAAATAGGCTTGATAATCTGGTTAGGCCCTTTCTGGGACGGTGGGAAAACATGGGTGAGGGGGTAGATTTGAGATGGCAAGCACCCTGCGATATCAGTAATAAGGTACCTGGGTACATAATGGCTTGGCAGTTGGGGATGCTCAGGTGGGGGCCCCTTTGGGGCTGGGGGAGCATATGACAAGCCTTAAGGCATAGCAGTCATGGGCAGGAATGTGCTCCTCTGTCTCCTCTATGTACTTGGAGTGTAGGCCATGACCCGTAGGGTCCAGAAGGATTCCAGACCTGGCTCTGAGCTGGGATGGGTTTGCCCTGTTAAGAAGCCTGCTTCGCATGCACAATGCAACCCATGCTTAAATAGTAAAAAAAAAAAATAATGATGCAGATCAGCTTATATGTAATTAAAGTCCCAATTTAACCCATAACTTGTGTTGTGTTTCATTCAAGGGGTGGGTGGGCAATGTGCCAGATGTGGAAACTTGTGAGGAAAAATGAGTTCATAAAATTTCAGCAAGCACCCAAATGTGATTACCCATAAATATGATGGAGGGGGGAGAACAGAAACAGCTGGCTTCAAGCAACATACTCTTCTTCCATCATATGAACACTGACAGTGATAAATAATACACATACGTCCCTGCTCAGAGCTCTTAAAATCTCTCTCTGGAAGAAAAACAGAAATGGAGAAGGGTGAAGAAAGGAAACAACTGGCAAACATTCTGTTCGTACACTGGCAGAAGTGATTTAACAAAATCTCCTAAACAAATCTAGGAGACACAAATTTGGCCAAATTTCAATTTGTGGGGTAATTTTTTTTTTCTTTTTGTGAAATTGTAAAACTTGGCTTACATGCTTAAGTCTTGTCAAGCTATGTCTTCTTCTGACATTTTTCATGCTTTCCATGCTATTGTCTGTTTCACACAGATTTGTTTCTTTTTAAAGTAACATTTATTCAGCTTTCATTTGCAATTGTAAAAAAATCTTATATATTAATTATGTTTTGGTCATGGACTCTCCTGAACATTCCACATGCTCCCAAATCAGTTGGCTCCCTGATGTGTCACTCAGAGGCTGTCCCTATCCACTGGCTGTGAGTACTCACATGCCATTGGCTGGGTGCTGGGTCTGCTGCTCTTCCTCGCCCACTACTTCAGCCACTATGCTGTCAGAATTTCTGGCAAACGGCTTTCTCTCTTGATGAAGACACTTCTCCTGCTTGCCTCCTATGTGGGACTAACTATTCCCTCAGTGGCTGTTGGTAGGTGTAAAGAAATGGCTGTTACCTGTGTTTGTAAGATGGCTACCATCTGTGGTTGTTTGTTTAAAATGTTTCCCTATAAGGTTCAATTGAGCTGTAGTTCCGGAGAGGGGCCTGCAGGGCTATCAGTCACTGGGGGCTTCCTCATCTGCTAGCCTACAGTTCCCAGCTGCTCCAAGGCCAAAAAGTGCTGGAAAAGAGGGACCATCCCAAGGGGTGGGGCACCATTGATATAGACTCCAGCCCATCCATTAATCCTACAGGAGGTTAGGAAAGGCTCCTGCTGCCTGTGCTGACCCAGGCTACATGCCAGAGATGTGGGGAGGGGGAACCCTGGGAGGCAGCAGAGATTCAGTCACTCTTCAGTCAGCTGGCTTGGGGAATGAATGGAAGTTTCCCTGCTCTCTTGGGCAAGAGAGAGAGGCTGAAACAGAGCCAGAGGGTGGTCCAAGTAGATATCCTATCTTGAGCCCACAACCTCAAGAAGTAGAGAGAGTATTTTGTGTAGGGAAAGAAGGAAAGGCCAGACCCTTGGGTTGCCAACTTTCCAGGGATCCCCCAATGATTGGGGATTCCGTCTCCAAATAGGGAGATTTGGCCGTAGGGGTCTCACTGTTCTTCTAAAAAGGCAGTGAAAATTCAGAGAGTGGGGGCAGTGAACTTAAGGAGTGAGATATGAAATGAGGGTGGGAGGTGAACAGCTGAGTCATAAACTGGAGCCTGTTTCGCCACGGTAGGCTACCAAGCTTGGTTCAGACAAAGGAAGGAAACCCTTTGCAGGCCTTTGTGAGGAACTCATTGGGGCCAATCCTGACTAGGGTTGCCACCTCCGGTAGGGAGATTCCTGGAGATTTTCTGGTAGCGTCTATGGAAGCCAGGGTTTAGGGAGGGGAGAGGCCTCAGCTGAATAGAATGCCATAAAGCCCACCTTCGAAAGCAGTTATTTTCTCTGGGTGGGAGAGATCTGTTGTCTGGAGTTCAGTTGTGATACCTAGTGATCTTCAGGCTCCACATGGAGGTTGGCTACCCTAGGTGTAGCAGTCAGTGCTTCAGAGCAGGGTCTGCTAGATCCAGGTTCTTGCTGTAGAAGTTGAGTGGGTAATTTTGGGCCAGTCACAGACTTGCAGCCTAACCTACCTCACAGGGTTGTTGTGCAAGGGGGAGAGGAGAATGCTGTAAGCTGCATTGGTCCCCATTGCAGAGAAAGACTACTTTTCCTCCTGGGAAATTTATTTATTTATTTAAATTTTTATCCCGCCCTCCCGGCCAAGGAAACGATGGTTGCCAGTCTCCAGGTGAGGACTGGAGATCACTCAGAATTACAACTGCTCTCCAGATGGTAGAGAACAGTTTCCCTGGAGAAAATGGTGGGCTCTGTGTCCTTATACCCTGCTGAGATGCCCCCCCAAATGACAGCCAATATAACATGTCAGTCAGGGCTTCAGAGCATAGTAGAGGCTGCACGTGGGGGGGGGGAGATGGAAAGCTTAACAGTGAAAAGGAAATAAAGGTAGGTTGATGATTGGCTGGGATGGAGAGAGGGTTGCAAACTCCAGGTTGAAAATTCCTGGAGATTTGAGGGATGGAGCCTGGAGAAGGTGAGGTTTGAGGAGGGGTGGGACCTCAGACAGGTACAATGCCATAGACTCCACCCTCAACCAGCCATTCCCTCCTGGGTAACCACAATCTCCAAGTGAGGAGTGGAGATCACTCAGAATTACAACTGATCTCCAGGAGGGAGGTGGGAGGAGATGGAAAGCTGAAATCAGAGGGGCAGATAATGGCAGGTTGATGCTTGTCTGGGAAGGAGATAAGGTTGCCAACTCCAGGTTGGGAAATTCCTGGAGATTTGAGGGATGGAGCCTGGAGAAGGTGAGGTTTGAGGAGGGGTAGTACCTCAGACAGGTACAATGCCATAGACTCCACCCTCCACACCAGCCATTTTCTTCTGGGGAACCATTGTTGCCAATCTCCAGGTGAGGGGTGAAGATCACTCAAAATTACAACTGATCTCCAGGAGGGAGGGCAGAAGTCAGCTGCAGTCAGAGGGGCAGGTAACAGTAGGTTGGTGGTTAGCTGGGAAGGAGATGGGGTTGCTAACTCCAGGTTGGAATATTCCTGGGGATTTGAGGAGTGGAGCCTGGAGAGGGTGTGGTTTGAGGAGGAGTTGGACCTCAGACAGGTACAATGCTATAGACTCTACCCTCCAAACCAGCTATTTCCTCCTAGGTAACAATTGTTGCCAATCTCCAAGTGAGGGCTGAAGATCACTCAGAATTACAACTGCTCTTCAGGCAGCAGAGATCAGTTCCTCTGGAGAAAATGATGAACTCTGTGTCATTATACCCTGCTGAGGTCACCACAACAAATTGACGCTGAGTGCCCAAGGCTGAGGCACTCTCTCAGAGCCTCTTCTAGAGCCTTTTGCATTTATTTCCACAATGGGCCTTATTCCTAGTAATATAAGCATATATGTTAAAGATGGTCACAGAAGTGGTTTTCATATTAATTTTTTTCAGTTCATTTTAATTTAAGGGATTAAGAAAGATTCTTTGTATTTAAGATTAAGGTTCAGTTACAAGAACACTTTCCTAGGAGTTAGTCCTATTGAACAAAAGAGCGTTACTTTTAAGTAGATATGTTTAAAATTGGTCTGTTAGGCTGCGGTCACACACACTAAATAATCCACTTTCAATCCAGTTTCAGTGCACTTTTCAACTGGATTTTACTGGGTGAACTGGCAAAATCCTGTTGAACAGTGCATTGAAACTAGATTATTTTGTGTGTGTGACCGCAGCCTTACAGTACAATCCCAAGCATACTTACATGCTTCTAAGCCCACTGACTACAATGGACTTAGTAGGGTGTAACTTTCCTTAGGACTGCATTGTTATTAGTTTAGGTATTACTTTCTTTATTGTTTCCATCGATTTGTATGGGAAAATACATTTGTGGCTGTACCCGTTTTTTCTCCCAAACAACTGGGAATGCAATGATAACTGTAAAGAGGAAAAAAGAAAGACCTACAAGGACAATCCTCTTGGGTGGGAACATCTGCTAACTCTTCCAATTGGAAAAATGCTCATCATTTAGATTACCTGCTGAGTCATTCACTCATTTTGCTGGCCCTTCTGCTGCCCCCTCATATACTAGAAAGCAGAGAATACAGGCATCAGAATTTGCCATGAAGGTGTCTAAAGATTAGAGCTTGTCATTGTTTTTAGTGACTGAATGCAGAAAATTAAATATAGTGAAGAAAAGGGATGTCACTTGGATTTTCATTAACTGATAGCCAAGTGCTGATACCTAATATATGCCTTCATTGCATGAATGGCAACCATGATATACGTTTTACAAGATCAAAAATTCCATTTAGTAATTGTTTGGCAGGGAGCAGTGTGACTAAATTAACCACCTGTTTCCCCTCCCAAGTAGCTGATCAATAGGATCTTCATTTTTTAAAATGGCCTGTGCATGCACACTTCCAAGTGTCACCATGCCCAGGGAACCTAGGTGCACGTGTAATTCACTACATATATACCCCTACTTGGTCATGGTGAAAATCAGCAAAACTTATGCAACCAGTTTACCAGTCTGTGTTCCATCAACAAATTACAGGTATTTTTCAAAGTTGTCCAACACATTGTTTTAAAACTGAAAGCAAATTAAGAGTACAAGAACAACCAAGGATGAATTCAACTGCTGGAGGAGGAATCTAATGTTGTTTTGATAGAATGGTCTTGACTATTACTGTGGAATCAATGGTCCTTTCCTCATTTGCATGCCACTCTGGATTTTTTCAGTGTTCAAGTCAAGGCAATTTAAGTCCACGGCAAAACAGCATCCAAATAACCCAGGGCAACAGCAGGCTAAAACTGGGCTGGCCACTGAAGGGAGGTAATGTAAGGCAGAATGGAGGCGAGGGGGACACCCAGAATAAAAAGGTTGAACTCGATTTTAGTGCAAATGGGCGGGAAAAACCTGGATTAAAAAGTTTGAATTTGATTTCAGTGCAGAATTGCTTGGAGGACACCACAGTGAACATGGTTTAAAAGGACAGTACAGAAAGGGCCAAATAGCCCTTTATTAAAAGGAGCTGAATTAGATGGATTTGAGGTCTCTTACAAATTGGCAATGCATTTCATGGATTCATTCAGTTGTTGAGGCTATTGGAGGACTGGGTGTGCATGACTCTGTCCAATATGCACATATATGTAACATGTGAAACCCATGCTTTGGATGCCTGGGTGTACAGACATATGCCCGTTTTGTGTGATTCATCTGTCTCAGAAGAAAATGGAATTATTCAACTGTGGCCTTATGTGCATACAATGTTTAGCATATAAACTTATCTGAAACATTGTGGCAAACGAAGCCTTCACAGAATCGGCTGAGAAATGTTATTTGAACTACAGAAACCCCTTGTGCCTCATCTCATAATTCCTCAGACGTTTCCTTCAAGCAGGAAAATACAGATTTCACCCTGAAATTACACTTTAGGAGATATACGGTGGCACCTCTAATTTTATAATTCTTTGTTTTGACAGCTGTTTCACCTTGTATTTCATTTAGAAATGGCACAGCTACTCTTAGTCAAGACTAAGGATGGGTGGAACCCAAGTAACTGGGTTTTGGATAGCATTTTTTATGAACTCCCATTTGTTACAATCAAGCAGGTGCAGAAGTCTCTGCTTGCAGACGGTGCTCACTGCATTAACCTGCTCAGGTACACTTGGAAAGGTTTACAGTGCAATCCTGGGCAAAGTCATACCCTTCCAAGTCTATTGCAGTCAATAAACTTGGAAGGGTACAACTCTTCTTATGTTTCATTGTTTAACTTTAGATTTTGCTCTACTACTTTATGGTGCTGGCATCTGGGTAGAAGGTCTTTCAGAGGACATTGATTCCTTTCCATTAAAATTCTTGTGGAAAACAACCAGATTGCCTAAATGTGTATCGACAGCTATTTGGAAAGAATTTGCAGTTCCATCATTGGAATCAGCAGTTTTGTTAGATGCATTTAGACTCAGGATTAAGATTCTATTTACTATGAGAAAACTCCTTTCCAAGTAACTAGAAGAGGTTGGTTGATCAAAGATCAGAACAGCTAAGCTTTACTTCTGCTTTTTTATTGTCTCTGGAGAATGATAAAGTAGTGTTGGCATGGGTTAAAAAGCAGTTGTTAAAGTTAGATTTTAGAAGTACAAATCTGCAAGCAAGAAGAGTGTGTTCTCTTCCCTGTAACTGATTAGAACCTGTGGTAATCTTTCTGGCATATCTAAAATTGTTGACTGTTCCAGGGTACTTTAATATTTTTGGGTGCCAGATTAAACGCTGTACCATTACTTGAATTAAAAGGCTGATTTGCAGGAGTTCCTTTTTTCTGGTGCTGGTGTTCTTGTAATACGGGGAATATAGATACCTTGGCTCTCTTAATCTTTGAATGCCCTTTATTTAGTGAAGATAAAGATGGATAACCCTGCTGTTAGAGAATGATGAGATTATGAACAATGATCAAAGTTAGTTGTTGTAGATTTATCGGGTTCTATGGCCATGGTCGTGGTATTGTAGTACCAGATGTTTTGCCAGCAGCTGTGACTGGCATCCTCAGAGGTATAACACAAACAGATGGAGTACTCTCTGTGTCCATGTGAGAAGAAAAATGGTAGGCAGGTAATTAGTATCTACTCAGGAAGCTGGGGTAGGGCTGAGTCATTATCTTGTAGGAGTTTCCCAGGCTGTGACATGCTAATGGAGGAGCTTTCCTGAGGGGTTTCTTTTGCATATGGATGGGCTGTTGAAATTTTAATCTTCTATATAGTGCTGTTGTCAGTTGTAGAGCATTTTGTGTTTTTCAGAACTGGAAACCATGCCCTATTTATTTTTAAACTCTCTTCTTTCCTGTTGAAATTGTGTTTATGTTTATGAATTTCAATGGCTGCCCTGTGTAATCTGACATGGTAACTGGATGTGTTGTCCAGCATTTCAGTGTCCTGGAATAAGATACTGTGTCTTGTTTGAGTTAGGCTATGTTTAGCCACTCTTGATTTTTCAGGTTGGTCAAGTCTGCAGTGTCTTTCATGTTCTTTTGTTCTTGTCTGGATGCTACGTTGTGTGGTCCCGATGTAAACCTGTCCACAACTGCAGGGTATGCGGTATATTCCTGCAGAAGTGAGGGGGTCTCATCTGTCTTTTGCCAGTTGTAGCATCTGCTGTATTTTTCTGGTGGGTCTGAAAACTGTGGGTTGTGTTTTTTCATAAGTTTTCCCATCTGATCAGTGATTCATTTGATATATGGCAAAAACACTTTTCTTGTGGGAGACTGTTTCTCTTCAGTTGTTTGATTTACCTTTGGTTTAATCACTCTTCTGATTTCATTCTTGGAGTAGCCATTTGCTTGAAGTGCATGGTTTAGATGATTTAGTTCATAGTTGAGAAAGTGCAGTTCACATATCCATCTTGCACAGTCTACTGATGTTTTGATTATGCCTCTTTTTTACGAGGGTGGTGATTGGAGTTTTTGTGTAAATAATTATCTGTGTGAGTTGGTTTTCTGTAGACCTTGTGACCTAATTGAAGGTTGGCTTTGCAGATGACCATGATATCTAAAAATTGGAGTTTTCCCTCAATTTGTTTTTCCATGGTGGATTGTATGTTCGGGTGGATGTTGTTGAGGTGGTCTAAAAACTTCATCAGTTCTACCTCTCCATGGCTCCAAATGATAAAGGTATAATCTATGTATTGGAACCACACTGTAGGTTTGTGGGATGCAGATTCTAAAGCTGTTCCCCTCCCAAAAATGTTCCATGAAGAAGTTTGCTATAACTGGGCTCAAAGCCCCCCCCCTTCTTTCTGCAGAATGATGATCCCAATATTACAAAGTCCTTGGCCTTTTATCTTTTAGTAATTCAGCATAAAATAACTTTAAAAAATATTATCAGGGTAGCGAAAGAAGGGAAACAGATTTTTTAAAAAGAGAAGCCATGTTGGATCAGGCCAATGGCCCATCCAGTCCAACACTCTGTGTCATACAGTGGCTAAAACCCAGGTGCCCTCAGGAGGTCCAGCAGCAGGGCCAGAACTCCAGAAGCCCTCCCACTGTTGCTCCCTAAGCACCAAGAATACAGAGTATCACTTGCCCCAGACAGAGAGTTCCATCTATATCTTGCAGCTAATAGCCACTGATGGACCTCTGCTCCAGATGTTTATCTAATCCCCTCTTGAAGCTTGCAGCTGCCACCACTTTCTGTGGCAGTGAATTCCACATGTTTATTACTATTTGGGTGAAGAAGTACTTCATTTTATCTGTTCTAAACCTACTGCTCATTAATTCCATTCAGTGTGCATGAGTAAAGGGAGAAAAGTACTTCTTGATCCCGTGCATAATTTTGTAAACTTCTATCATGTCACCCCTCAGTCCTCCTTTCTCTAAGCTAAAGAGCCCTAATCTGTTTAACCTTTCTTCATAGCGAAGGTGTTTCATCCCCTTAATAATTTTAGTTGCCCTTTTCTGCCCTTTTCCCGATATAATATCTCTTCTGAGGTGCCATGATCAGAACTGTACACAGTATTCCAAATGAGTCTGCACCATTGATTTATACAGGGGCACTATTATGCTGGCTGATTTGTTTTCAGTCCCCTTCTGAATAATCCGCAGCACAGTGTTTCCCTTTTTTATTGCTGTCACACACTGAGTCAACATGTTCAATGAGTCATTTACCATGACTCAAAGATATCTCTCTTGGTCAGTCTCCACCAGTTCGGACCCCATCAATGTGTATTTATAGTTAGGATTTTTGGCTCCAGTGTGCATCACTTTGCACTGGTCCATGCTAAACCTCATTTGCCACGTTGATGCCCACTCGCCCAGCTTTTGCAGATCCCTCAGGAGTGCCTAACAATCCTCCCTGATTCTCACCACCTTGAACAGCTTTGTGTCATTGGCAAACCTAGCCACTTCACTGCTTACTCCCAGCTACAAATCATTAACGAACAAGTTAAAAAGCACTGGACCCAGTGCCGAGCTCTGCAGTATGCCACCGCTTACCATCCTCCACTGTGAAAACTGCCCATTTCTACTCGGTCTCTGTTTCTGTTAATTAACCAATTTGTAGTGTGATTTTTGTGATTAGGGTTAAGGCTATGGCAACTAAAGCCAAGGAAGGAAGGAAGGAAGAGAGAGAGAGAGAGAGAGAGATCAGATTTATACCCCGCTCTTTACTCAAAATCTCAGAGCAGCTTACAAACTCCTTTCCCTTCCCCTCTCCACAGCAGACACCCTATGAGGTAGGTGGGGCTGAGAGAGCTCTTTTGAGAATTTCTCTTTCAAGAACAGCTCTGACAGAACTATGATGTGCCCAGGCTCACCCAGCAGCTGCAAGTGGAGGAGTGGGGAATCAAACCCGGTTCTCCCAGCTTAGAGGGAGGGAGGATTTTGCTCTGCAACAAAGCCTTCATTTTGCTGAACTTTTTACTGGAGCTGTGCAGACATTCTGTAGCGCACAAATTATACGTGCATGAAGAGGAGCATGATAATGCCTGCTGATCCAACCCCCCATCCCACCAAATGCGTGCACAGGGCCTGCATTCCCAATCATGTGGAAGAGCCTAGACCTGCATGGATCCTGCATTCCCAATCATGGATTGTGGATCCTGCATTCCCAATCATGTGGAAGAGCCTAGACCATTCGGGCTCTCTGCGGTTGTTCAGATGAATATACAGACATAATTACATTTACATGGAATCCCATTTGACACATTTGAGCATCTGCACAGCCCCACAGACTATTTAACTGCCATGTTTTGTCTTTGGGTTGTTTTTTTTTGGCAGATAATCTGCTTCTGTTCATTCTTGTCACATATGAAGACCCTGCACTGTTAAAACACACGCACAGAGACTAAATCTATTCTTTGTTGATTAAATGTGAATCGTGTTTTCTAAGGAACACGATTATTACTCATAATTTTAAAAAAGGATTATGTAGGATGATTGGGAGGGGAGAAGAATAAAGAAAAACAAACAGGAATTCTACTTTGATGACTGTCCACACAGACCTTTCTGCCCTTCTCCTGCAGTTTATATGTTTTTTCGTCAAAACAAACAAACACAGTTTTGATGAATTGTCTGTAGACTGTGCCGTAATGAGGGCCTCTAGAAATAAGTGCCTGTTGCCAGCATTTGCTTTGCATCCCCTAATAAAGAAGAGAAATGGAAGTTGGACCAAAGCGAAAAGCTGAAGAAGGTTTTGAAGCCTTCTTAAGTGATTTGCAATAGATCATTGAGTTTCCAGACATTTCTAAAATCTATTATTTTCATTTCTCCATTTAAATTTATGGAAATACTAATGCCTTTCCCATTTTTTTTAAAAAATGGCACTCCTAGCTGGCTTTAGACATTTCAACACTTTAAGCTGCAATTAAAGTTTCACCTCTTGCCCTCACCTCCATTACAGCTTACTATAACCTCTGCAGGTCTTAGGGCTCATAAAAAAAATTTCCTACCAACTCTTCTCACAACTTTAGATCTTCTGCCTACCTCTCCTTCCAAGGACTTTTCAAACTCCTGTGTTACTCCTCAATTATCCATACCTGAAGTTTCCTATGGATTTTGAACTTCTTCGGGGTGGAGAGATGAGGAGGCAATGGTGGTTCTGCTTTCTTGTGTCCTGTATTATATGCTGTTGGACTCTCAAGAGTACATATCTGACTCCAGGCTCATCTATTGCCGACTGGACCCTTGGATTGTGGGAACAGACAATGGCTGGTGTGCAAAGAAGAAAGAAGAAGACCCTGCAGGGGGCAACAAGAGAACAGTTAGATAGGATAGTGAAGTCAGCACCTTTTCTCCTGTTAAGTGTAATTCCTTGTCTGTCTCCAGATTGCTGCTCTTATAGCAACGTCCTTTTTTCTTCTTGGAAGTTCCACTAGCTCTCTCTGTCAGCTTTCTCCATTTCTTCTCTTTACTATCAAATCTGTTAGTTCCTGAATAAAACTTTAATCAGTATGTGCACCTTTGCTGTGTTAATTACTAGGGTTGCCAGGTCTGGGTTGGAAAATACCTGGAGATTTCAGAGGTGGGTCCGGGGGATAGTGGGTTTGGGGAGGGGAGGGGCCTCAGCAGGGTACAGTGTCATAGAGTCCACCCTTCAAAGCAGCCATTTTCTTCAGGGAAGCTGATCTGTCAGCTGGAGATCAGTTGTAAAGGCCGGAGATCTCCAGGCCCCACGTGGAGGCTGGCAACCCTATTAATTACTCTGCCAACATGGATGAATTTCTGTAGCCATATTTTTGTGGCCTTACTATAGGTAGTCTTGCATCTTTCCACATTGGACTACAGGGTTTAAATACAGCTAAGACTTAAAGAACAGGGTTCCAATTTTAAATTAAATCTAAAATGTTAAGCTAATATTCTTTTTAAGAAGGTTTTTTTTTCCTACAAGAAAACAAGCAGTTACATACCCCCTGTAACTGCTGAGTCTATTCAGCTAGAATCCCCTTTAATCCAAGCCTAGAAGGACTAAATTAACATTTGAAATTAAGTTAGCATTTGAAGTAAAAAGGCAGCCTGGGAAGGGGAGGAGCTCTTGTCTGTGCAGCTCCCTTTCAGCAATACCTATTGTTAATCAACCAGAGACTGTCTCACTCATCCTCTTTTATTGGTTAGCTCCCAATCATTGTGATTGGCTCTAGTGGGGGTGGCTTTTCAGCCCAAGCTATTTATTTAGGGTTCCTTCAAGGCAGGCTGTCTGGAGAATGAACCACTCTAATGAACCACCATGGAAAAAGGTGGTTCATTTTTGGATTTGGGAACAACATGACCAAATGAACTGGTTTGAAATGAACCATGAACCTGTGTGGTTCGTGCTTGAACCATGGTTCATTTCTTGGTTCTTGCCCATCCCCAGTGGCCACTGAGAGGGCAACAAACAATACTGACTGCCTGACAGTGTCTAGAGGACACAGGACAAAGGTTGCAGGCCTTATGTGTCTGGAAAATTATAGATGTTTATACCCAAAGGCTAGAAGTGTCCAAGGTAAGATGGGGGAACTGGAATGCTTATTTTCAGAGGAGAACATAGACATTGTGGGTATTTCCAAAACATGGTGGGATGAGGATAATCAGTGGAATACAGTGATATAAATTTTATCAGAAGGATAGGGAGGGAAGGGTTAGAGGTAGAGTGGCTCTGTATGTCAGAGAGGGTATACATTCTAGTAAAACTGAGAATGTAAGAGCAATAGATTCACTTACATAAATGCTATAGGTGGAAATAATGTGCCCAAAAGGAAGTTTAACTCTGGGAGTTTATTATCGCCCACCAGATTAAAGACTAGCAGATTATTTAAGAACAGCAAAATAATTAAGGAAAGCAGTTAGACAAAATAACTGTGTCATAATAGGTGATTTAAACTACCCACACATTGATTGTGTTCAAGTCAGGGGAAATATTAGGTTTCTAGATACTCTCAAGGACTGTGCCATGGAGCAGACGGGCAGATTAAAATACTTTTTCCTGTGAAATGCAGAAATCTTGTTTCTCAAAGAAGAGAAGGGAAATAAAAAGAAACCAAGGAATGTCTGGAGGGAAGGAGGTTAAGGAGAAAGAAAGCCGTGGGTGGAGAGAGGGGGAAATCGAACCACATAGCAGTTAAGAAAAGCCCAGATACTTATCAGTCCTCCTGATCCTCAAGTGGCTGCAACTGGTATTGCAGCTGTGGAAAACCTCGTTTTGAATGAGGGCAACCAATCAATAGCAAAACCGCCTTACAATAGCCCCAGCCACTTTAAGCGGTGGAAGGATTACTAGAGGAAATGGCAGAGAAGCTGAATGTTTTTTTTGGGGGGTGGGGGGTTTCCTCTGTCTTCATTGTGGAAGACTGGATTGCATAAGACAGCTCAGAAAACAGCTACAGGTTGGGGAGACATTCCCCACCGTGCAGCTCTTTCAGGCTGTTATCTGGGACTGCACAAGAAAGCCTGAACAAGAGCTGAGAAGTGGAAAGGGGCTCTCCTCAAACAGCTGTAGCTGTCTTCTGCAATCCCTTTAAATGGACTGCAGATGACAGTCCAAAAGAGCTGCTGGGTGGGGCGCCTTCCCACCACTCAGCTGCAGGCTGTCTTCTGCAGTCCCTTTAAAGTTTACAGAAACTGCAGAAGACAGCCCAAAAGGTTTTTTTGGACTCTCTTATGCAGTCCTTTTAAAATTTAAAGGGACAGCAAAAGGCAGCCAGAAACAGCTGAGTGGCAGGTAGTGCCTCCCACGAACCCCCATGAATGACACAAACTGTTCATGGAGTTTCATGATGGGAAGATCCTGAACCACAAACAGTGCAAAATTTGTGAAGAATTTTGCTTCATGGTTTGATTTGTGCCCATCTCTAATCATAATTCCCCTGTATAAATCTATGGAGTAGCCTCATTGGAATACTGTGTACAGTTCTGGTCACCGCTCCTCAAAAAAGTTGATTAAGGGGATGGAACACCTTCCCTATGAAGAAAGGTTAAAGAGGTTTGGGCTCTTTTTGAGACAAATGACAATTTAAGAATGACATGAGAGAGGTTTACAAAATTATGCATGGGATAGAGAAGGCAAAGAAAGAAGTACTTTTCTCCCTTTCTCACAATACAAGAACTCATGGGCACTCAATGAAATTAATGAGCAGTAGGTTTAGAACAGGTTAAAGGTGGTACTTCTTCACCTGGAGAGTAATTAACATGTGGAGTTCACTGCCGCAGGAAGTGGTGGTGGCTACAAGTATAGACAGCTTCAAGAGGGGATTAGATAAACATATGGAGCAGAGGTCCATGAGTGGCTATTAGCCATAAGGTATAGATGGAATACTATGTTTGGGCAGTGATGCTTTGTATTCTTGGTACTTGGGGGACAACAGTGGGAGGGCTTCTGGAGTTCTGCCCCCACTGGTGGACCTCTTGATGGCACCTGGGTTTTGGCCACTTTGTGATACACTGTGTTGGACTGGATGGGCCATTTGCCTGATCCAACATGGATTTTCTTATGTTCTTACATTCTATAGGTAGTTTGATTGTTCCTAATTTTGGTTATGGGAATGTAATGTGGAAATGCAGCAGATTCACAAGTAGGTTTGCTGGGTATATGCTATATCAAGAGATATTCTTCTCCCTGTACTCACCCAGTGACCTTAGTAGAATATGTGAGGTTTTAGTTTTATATTACTCCTTTAATGGAGCACCAAAAATAAGATTAACTTCTCCACCAACATGTTGTATGAGAAAATGTGAAATGAGGAAGGAATGTATAACAGAGGATCCCATAACTAGACATGCTTTTCCATGCAATCTGAAACCAGTAGGTTTCTGCAGTGATTCTGCATAGGACTGAACTGTAAGACTTCCTCCACTTAGAAAGTAGAAAATACAGTCTCACCTCTCGATATTCCACCCCACAACACACACTCATACAGGCAATCAACATGGTGTAGTGGTTAAGAGAAGCTGACTGTAATCTGGAGAACTGGGTTTATTTCTCACTCCTCCACAATGAAGTCTGCTGGGTGACCCGGCCTCACAGTTCTCACAGTTCTCTCAGAACTCAGTCCCACCGACCTCATGAGGTGACTGTTGTGGGGAGAGGAAGCAAAGGTGATTGTAATCCATTTTGAGACTCCTTAGGGTACAGAAAAGTCGGGTTTAGGCACCTTGTGAGGTTGATGAGGCTGATAGAATTCTAAGAATAGTGACTAGCCCAAGATCACTCAGGCAGGCTTCATGCGGAGGAGAAGGAGAAAGAGGAGAAGGGTTTTATACCCCACTTTTCTCTACCCTAAGGAGTCTCAAAGCAGTTTACAATCACAATCTCTTCCTCTCCCCTCAACAGTTACTTCGTGAGGTAGGTGGGGCTCAGAGGGTTCTGACAAAACTGGGACTGGCCCAAGGCCATCCAGCAGGCTTCTTGCAGAGGATGGGGAATCAAACCCGGTTCTCCAGATTAGAGTCTGCTGTTCTGAACCACTCCACCATGCTGGCTCTCATGTACACACCCCTTCAGCCAATCTGCACAAACAGTTCCATTTCGTGTACTGACATTTCCTCTTCTCCTCCTGCCAACTTCCGTATTTTCTGCGGTTCACAAACAGACCGGAAAAATCAGGAGGGCGGGAGAGGATGTGGTTTCTAGAGACTGGAAATAGCATTTAGGACCTTTCACCTCAAGAATAAAGGCATAAGATTCTAGCTACAGGGTACTGCCAGAAAGCTGTTAACATTCCAGCAGCTGTCCTGTTCAATACTGCAGGATGTCAGTCTGCCTCCTAATTGACAAGCAGTCACATTACAAACGACACCCTCCCAACTGGCACTCTGGCTGGCAATCCCAGGATTTAATTAAGTACCGTCTGGTCCCTTATAGGTGGCACCTGCATGCCAAGATTAAGATTTCTAAGCAGAGTGATGGACGCCTCATTTGATGGGGTGAGGCATGTCCCTTTGGGTAAATAATAGCAAGAGATGCTATCTTTGGCCTGTCAAACAGCCCAAAGCACTAACATGAAAAGATTTGTGTGCTCTGTGAGGTCGCACAGGCTGGCCAATATTTGCTACACACTGCTTTACTGAAGGAGAAAGAGGAATCCAGGCATTCTTAGGTGTAGCCATCTGGGCAGAACCCAACATTCCATCCCATGCTGGTGTGACCAAGAGACAGGATGATCCAACACAGGCATCATTTTTTTTTTCTGTTCTAGCAGAATTTTCCCTTGGGTTTGCTCTTTCGGTCCAGTCAAACGTTCAAAAACACACAAGGTGGGTACTTAGGGAAGCACAAAAAAGAAATCACAACCCCCCTCAACTGGTAGGCTATTGAAGTGCCAGTTGCTGCCCTGATGACTCCATTTCTTGGGCAAAGATTTCCCAGTTATCATTTGTTGTGGCTGCAAGTACAGAGGCATGCACAGTGCCCACAGGTTTTCCACAAGGGAGTTTTTCGTGCACTTTCCTCTGTCAGTCTCTGTGGCTGAACAGTCCTGCTCTGATGTGCAGGCCCTGTTCCTCCTACCTTCCAAGGTCTTCCCAATAATGGGAGGGGCTCTCACTGTTTGACTGCTGCCACCACTTGATCTTTGTAGGAATTGCCCAATGGGAGGGTCAGGACTCCTGGCTTCCCTTCCAAGCTCTGAGGCCTTGCCTCTGTGTCTCCCACTACCCAGCGCCTGGTTACCAGGGTGACAGTTGACTGCCTTGTGCACTTCTAAAGAAATAGCAACTTGCAAAATGACTGGCCTCCCCTTCCTTCTGGTGTTCCTTTTAAGACAGTGTGTCCATGATGGTAGAGGTCTATGTGGCACTGAGAACCACTACCAGGATCAAAAGTTATACAGCATTTATTAAAAAGAAAATGTTCACAAGTGTACTTCTAGCATAGCACCAGACTGAGCAAGGGATTCAGAAGAAAAGGGTAAAACTCAATTCCTCCGTCCCTCCTTCTATACATGACCTATCAGATGTTAATTATAAGGCAGGCTCCTTAGCTTAGCTTCAGTTACCTTCAGTTACCTTCAAGCCTCTTTCAGGTGTGCAGCATATGGCAATGGCTGCCTCCCACAGACTTCAGGCAAGAGATCTGTCTACCTTGATGGAAAGCACCAAAGAGACCCTCCCTCCTTGCTCTCAGGAGTTTTATCACTTCTCTTTCTCCTTCCACTGATCAGGTCATCATTGGTCAAAGAAGTGTTTTCTGAAGTCTCCAGGAGTTTCTTCCTGAAGTCTTTCTGGAACTTAATTCCTCCAACTCTTCCCATACAGACCCATGATCATGCACTTGGACTGTAGACACATGTCACCAAGTCTCAACTAACTTATGCCAACCCCATCAAAGGGCTTTCAAGGCAAACCTTCCTCTGCAGAGTCCTCCTTAGTAATCCCCCATCCAGGTACCGATCCTACTTAGCTTCCAAGATCTCATAAGATCAGGCTATGCCATGCCACCCTCCTTGAAAGGTGAAAAGGCATGTGAAAGCCACTCAAGATGTAATATATTATTTGCTTGTAACTTACCAAGTCATTTATTTAACCAAAGCCCATGTCTAATTTCCTAAGACCAATATTGTGCTTTACAAAGTTATCCAACACAAAGCACAGGATATCCCTTATGTCTCATTTAAGGAATTAAAAAAATATCATGAGCAAATGTAACTTAACTGGTGCGTAGATGCTCAGTAAAGTGTTTATAGTGGGACGGCTATAGTCAAAATGTTTTATATCACATTTTCTCTTTAAGGTAGAAAATCAGTTACATTCAAATTTTAAGGAACAAGCACTTTTGAAATGTATAAACTTGCAGTTAAGAGAATCAGAGGGCTATTCATAGCTCTCATTAAAGTTCATAAACATGTTCTTTCCTTTCAGCATTTTTCAAATGGCATCACGTTTTCTGAATCAACATAAATGTCATGTAATTACAGAACAGCAGCCTGCAGACTACAAAAAAATTACTATTTATGGGCCCGAGTTTGGCTTGCAAATAACATTTTATCTAAGGATGAATGGAAGAATAACTCCTTCATTACTGTAAACCATAGTGGCTGACCCTGGAGTGTAGCTGCATCATATCACAGTGGGTGGATGAAGACTTACTAGAAGCCAGTCGGCACCAATTGATAATAGCCCTCATGGCTTCACTTCCCAATTCCCTCTGTTGTGTCAATAGGATAGACAGGTTCCCCCTGTAACCATCAGAGGGGGCATACCGGGGGGGCGGGGGGGGGCCTCACCAGCAACACACCGGATGGGACAATAGCACGTTGCTGGCAAAGCTAGCTAAACCATATGATCTTGCACAAACTCAAGAATGTTGCCAGCTTTGCCAGTGCACATTTTGGAGTTTTGAGCAATACTGTATGGTTTAACGAGCTTTGCCAGCAATATGCTATTGTCATTTCCAGTGCACACAGGAAGTGAGGTCAGCATGTCTCTGGTGATTTCACTGCTGACATCCCCCCATTTTGGCATCATCCCCCACAGCCAGCTGAGCAGCACTGGGGAAAACCTGATAGGGGCAAGGGATCCCCATCTCAGGGGGCTTGGAAACCCTGATCCAAGTTGGAAATGGCTTTAAATTTGGACATTTTGCTATTTTTCCTTATATATAATTGAGTACTGGGGTGGCACTTTCTGAACATTCCACACGCTCCTAAATCAGTTGGCACCATGATGTGTCACTCAGAAGCTGTCCCTATCCACTGGCTGCTTTGCCTGACTGCCACCCACAGTGCACTCCATCAGCCATTGGCCCGTCAGCCGCCACTCAAGGGTACTCACATGTCATTGGCTGGGTGCTGGGTCTGCTCCTCTTTCCCACCCACTCCAGTCACTGTTCCCTGTCAGAATATGCTCTCTCTCTCCTGAGGAAGACACTTTGCCTGCTTGGCTCCTCTGTGGGACTAACTTTTCCCTCAGTGGCTGTTGGTAGACAACCAAGCTTGGTTCTATCATTAAAAAGACAAAGGAACGAAACCCTTTCCAGGCCTTTGTGAGGAACTCATTGGGGCCAATCCTGACTAGGGTTGCCAGCTCCAGGTTGGGAAATTCTTGCTAACTCCTTCCGCTCCCCTCCAACACTGCCCTCCACAGGATCCACCCCCCTCCCAAATCTCCAGGTATTTCCCTACTCAGAACTGGGACCCCAACTTTCCTCTCAGTGCCTGTTCCTAGTATTCATATAAATGCTGTGAGTTAAACTAGCATCCACATAATTGTTTGTTTATTCAAGGCCTACCTCTCTTCAGGACAGACTGGACATTTGTCCCAGGCATCCATTTTGAGCAAGATATCCAGCAGTAACAATGTGGCAAGTAATGGTTGAGGGTCATGAAGCTAGGTGTCAAACAAAAGCTAGGTGACACCAAAGTTACTGCAGAGGGATGTTGAGAAGAAAAAGAAGGGAGAGTCACAGGAGATGGGAGTGAGACAGATTTCAGACTCAGGACATAGAGCCAACTAACTCAGTGTTTAATATTTCAATTTTTAATTAATTAGAGGATCACAGCTTTAGTCTACATGGCCCCTCACTTTACATGCTAATCACAAACATAAACTCTGAATTATGAATTGCCAATTTCTGAGCACAAATTACTTGAGCCCTGGATGGAAATTTACAGATGGTAAAGTCCACATATTAATTATTAATTTCCCATCAAATGACTTATTTAAGTCAGGAAGCATTTCTGTGTTTGCCCAGCTTCCCAATTAGTGCTGAGGAGGATTGGGCAACTTGTAAAGGGAGAAACACAAAGGAGGTGACACTTGCCCCACCACACTTTTCAACTTGTACTCCTTCCTTTCTCATCCTCCATATCAACTGTAGCATTTCACAGGTGCTAAGAAAGAAGACTGGCTGTAAAGAGATGGAAGTATAAATGGGCAATTTTCTCAGTGGAGGGAGGTAAGCAGTGGGTTTCCACAGGGATCAGTACTTGGTCCAATGTTTTTTAACTTGTTTATTAATGATTTGGAGTTGGGAGTAAGCAGCGGAGTGGCTAAATTTGCAGATGACACAAAGTTGTTCAGGGTGGTGATAACCAGGGAGGATTGTGAGGCACTCCAAAGGGATCTGTTGAGGATGGGCGAGTGGGCATCACCATGGCAAATGGGGTTCAATGTGGCCAAGCGCAAAGTGATGCACACTGGAGCCAAAAATCCTAACTATAAATACAAGTTGATGGGGTCCGAACTGGCAGAGACTGACCAAGAGAGAAATCTTGGAGTCGTAGTAGATAACTCAATGAAAATGTCAAAACAGTGTGCAATTGCAGTGAAAAAGGCCAACACTGTGCTGGGGGTTATTAGGAAGGGAATTGAAAACAAATCAGCCAGTATCATAATGCCCCTGTATAAATTGATGGTGCGACCTCATTTGGACTACTGTGTACAATTCTGGTCACCACACCTCAAAAAGGATATTATAGCATTGGAAAAAGTGCAGAAAAGGGCAAATAGAATGATAAACCGGTTAGAACACTTTCCCTATGAAGAAAGGTTGAAGCACTTGGGGCTCTTTAGCTTGGAGAAACAATGGCTGAGGGGTGACATGATCGAGGTTTATAAGATTGTGCATGGGATAGAGCAGGCAGAGAAAGAAGTCCTTTTCTCCCTTTCTCACAATACAAGAACTCGTGGGCACTCGATGAAATTGCTGAGCAGTCAGGTTAGAACAGATAAAAGGAAGTACTTCTTCACCCAAAGAGTGATTAACATGTGGAATTCACTGCCACAGGAGGTGGTGGTGGCTACAAGCATGGACGGCTTCAAGAGGGAATTAGATAAACACAAGAGGTGGGACCTATGGTACTCATGGGGGGGAGAAGTAGCTCCATGCGGAGGAGGAAGCAGCCACAGGTAAGCCTGCCTCCCCCCTGGGGCAGCGACGGCAAGGCACAGGCTGCCAATCCTTCCCTTCCCCCACCCCCCGACTCCTGCGGTGAGGTCCAAGTGGCTGACAGCCACTCGGGCCACTGATTTTACCCCCACCCCCCGGCTCCCGCGGCGAGGCCCTGCTTAGGCCACTGATTTCCCACCCCACCCCCAGCTGCCACAGCGAGGCCCTGCTTGAGCCATCGATTTCCCACCCCACCCCCGGCTCTCGCAGCAAGGCCCCACTCAGGCTTCTGATTTCCTCCCACACCCAGCTCCTGCGGCAAGGCCCTGGTTGGGCCGCCAATTTCCCCCCTGGCTCCCACAGTGAGGCCCCGCTCAGGCTGCCAATATTCCCCCCACACCCGGCTCCCGTGGTGAGGCCCGAGTGGCTCTCAGCCGCCAGGCTGCTCCAGAGTTCCCAGAGCATTCCCTGTGCATGTGCAGGGAATGCTCTTTAACTTTTGGAGGGATTTAAATATCCCCCCAAAAGTTTTTTTTTAAGTTTTCAGATTTTTCTGCACACGTGGGAGTTTCCCAAGTGTGCAGAAAAATCTCCCTGCCCCCCAAGTGCCCCCCGCGTGGATTTAAATATCTGCACGGAGGGGGGCACTTGGCTAATAGTATATAGACAAGGGGGGCCTGCGATATTCGTGGGGGGGGGAGAAGCTGACAGCTGCTCCTCCTTTCTCTGCCCCCTCCCCCCCAGAGACTCCCGGTGGGCCTCGGCAGCTCTCGCCAGGCCCGCCGCTCGCCCCCTTCCCCCCCGAGACTCCCGGCAGGCCTCGGCAGCTCTCACCGGGCCCGCTGCTTGCCCCCTCCCCCCAGAGACTCCCGGCAGGCCTCGGGTCCCCCAGAGACTCCCGGCTATCAGCCACTCGGCCCGGCATTTCTGTCCCCCCCCAGCGTTTCTGTCTCCCCTGCCCCAGCATTTTGGTCCCACCCACCCCAGTGCTTCTCCCTCACTCGCTCCCTCCCTCCCTGCCCACCTGTTCTTGTTCAGGCCCGAGTAGTGCTAAGCCACTCGGGCCCAGCGTTTTGCCCCCTCGGTGCTTCCCTCCCTTCCGGCCTGTTCTCGTTCCCTCCCACCCCGACCCCCTCCCCCGTTCACTCCACGATGGCACAGCGGCCTTGGGTCTTGCCACGCTGCCTTCCACCCCCCAATCCCCTCCCCCGTTCACTTCCACCCTTTCCCCAACAGCGGGCCCGCTTGCTGGGCCCACTGGTTCTCCCCCAAGGGGCCATCTCTCTTCCCCCCTTCCCCCGGTGAGTGCCGCCAAGGCCCACGGCAAGGGCTGCTCCAGCGCCACAGGTGCCTGCGCCCACCAGCTCAGCTGCAGCCTGCCACCCAGCCACAGCCCACTGCTGCCGCTCATCCGCCACCACCAGCACTAAGGTAAGTCCATTCCCTGCGCATGCGCAGGTAATGGGTTTTCTCTTTTCGGGGGATTTAAATATCCCCCAAATATTTTTTCAAACTTTTTGGATTTTTCTGCACATGGGGGGAGTGCCCCCCATGCGTAGGAAAACCTCCCTGCCCGCCCAGGTGCCCCCCCGCATGGATTTAAGTATCTGCATGCAGGGGGGACACTTGGGAATTAGATATATAGATATGGAGCAGAGGTTCATCAGTGGCTATTAGCCACAAAGTATAGATAGGAACTCTCAGTCTGGAGCAAGTGATGCACTGTACTCTTGGTGCTTGAGGGGGGGGGGGGCAACAGTGGGAGGGCTTCTAGTGTCCTGGCCCCACTGCTGGACCTCTCGAGGGCACCTGGTGTTTTTGGCCACTATGTGACAGAGTGTTGGACTGGATGGGCCACTGGCCTGATCCACCACTGGCTTTTCTTATGTTCTTATGTTCTTAAGTAAGTGCTGTTTTATTCAGTGGACATCCCTGGAAAGTATTCCTAAGTTTGCAACCAGACCAATTATGACATCTCTTCATTTGAGTGCAATGGAGCTGTTAGATGCCCTGCCATTTTATCTATTGTGAATCACCCCTCCCAAGTTCATTGTGCTAGAGCAGTTGTTCAAATAGCATACTGCTCTTGGTATACTATTTGTGGCAGAACTGGTTCACTGGAATACACCAGCCAAGGTGTCCTTCTTCTTGGCACACAGAACTCAGGATCTGACTTATAAAGTGAGTGTTCCCGGTAAGCTGCATTGCCCTGTGCTGGCGCAAGGATTTTTAAACCCCAACGCTTTGATTTCTATCTTAGCGCAAAACTGGAGATGCGGGAGGGGGTGGGGGGAAAGGACAGTTATCCTAATAAATAAAGACAGATCAAGGAAGGTGAGTGGAACTGGCTTTAGCAGGAGCTGCACTCACAGAATGTCTCTAAAATGTAACAATGGAGGGGCTTCTACTCAGGAGCAGCCCACACCTAGCAGCCCTCTTTCCTATAGCAACACAAGGCCCAAGCCAGAGATGAGGGAGGGGGCAAGGTCTGAAGGGGGGCATGGCAGGGTCTGGAGGGGGGAAATGGCTGTCCACACTGCCCATCTGCCATTCCTCCCAAACTTGTGAAATGGCTTGAGGGACTCTGCTGCCTGCCCTCTGCACTCTACCCATGTGGCTATGAGGCCTGGAAGCTTGCTGGTTGGGGGAATAGGACCCCCATTCCATCCTGGCCCTGAGCCATGGGTGCTACATGTGGCAGCACAGCAGAGTCCTTCAGGGATGGAAGGCCAGGAGTGCAGCAGGAAGGTGGTCACTCAATCACCACCACCCATCCGCACTTTACCTCAGGGAGGCTAACAGCAGAGGCAGCTGCCTTGGAGGTCCCAGACCAGAGTGCGGAGTGCCAACATGGCTCCAGGGAGGGGACAACACTCATGTGGCTCATAGGGAGGGCCTTGGATGTGCCGACTGGTGGGTGAGTGACCATCCCCCTTCCCTTTTTTCTTCCTGGGCTCCACAGCTTGGCAGAGGTCATTGGAGCAAGAAACAGGGAGTGCAGCAAGAAGGCAGTGGTCAAGGCACCCTCCCTGCCTCCACATACTTCTCTGTGAGGTTGGTGGTGGTGACCACCAGGGAGGCCTCGAGCTGGGGCCTGCTGCAGGCCAATGAGGCTCTGTGGGGAGAGGGAATCATTGGTGTAGCCACAGAATTTGCTTAGCAACACGAGTGGGGCACCACCGAGGCAGGCAATAGGTCGGGGCCTTCTGTCCTGCCACCTTTGAGCAACTAGCCCAGTTCTGCCACCCACCCCTGGACCTCCCCCAGCGAGAGGCCCGCCACAGCTCCCCTAGAGCACTGGTGGTGGGACAGGAGGAGAAAGGAGGAGAAAGGCCACCCACAGTTTTTTGGGGGGAGAGTAGGAAGCTTTCAGGATGATGCTCAATAGGTCTCTCTCTCTGCAGTTGGAGGGGAGAATCAACAACAACAATCACTCTGGTTTCTGATAAAGGAAGAAGCTGCTTTTGGATCCAAGCCAATGCTCCCCCTAAGCTGTGGAGTCTTGTGAGCAAAAATTCTACTTTGTGAGCTACTGGCATTAAAGTTGTGAGTGAGCAATTTGGGTACTGCATAAATTAGTTTGCTCTGGAGCCATCCTTTCTGAGCCGAGACAAAAATGTGTGAGCTGGAGGCTAAAAAACTGTGAGCTAGCTCACACTAACTCAGCTTAGAGGGAACACTGGCTACCACCCAATCCATAATTTTCATTGTGCATAAATACTGCATTCTGCTAAGTAGCTGTTAAAAATGATGGTGAAATTTTCCTAGATGTAATACTATTTTACATGGAACCATTTCTGCTTGGGGTTTCAGACTGTTGCCTGTCCCCCCCACCCCTTGCTTCTGTGACTGGGGTCTTTAGCTATGGTCGGTGGAAAAGCCTCTGCTTTGTGTTCAGAAGGTCTCTCATTTGATCCCTGACCATGTTCAGTGGAAACATCCACGCATAACTAATAGGCATGCAGGGGGAGACACCTGACCAAGCTGGGGGACAAAGCAGCCCACTGGGCTGTTCTGTTGGTTGTTAAATTTCTTTCACAAGGTGTGTATTTTTCTTCAAGATGCCTGTGTCCCTTCCATGCTGTCATTTCCTCCAGGGGGAGCAATCTCTATCTTCTGCTGATCAGTTGTAATTCATGGAGAACTCCAGGCTCCATCTGGAGGTTACAACAAACTAGACCACAGTGTACATAAGCTAAGTAAAACACTAAATCACTGTGTATAATTTTACATTTTTTTTTACATATGCTGTATAAATTTTTAGAGTAGTTTTTTAAGTAATTAAGTAAGGTTAAGCATTAACCATGAAGCTCAACAGTACATTCAGAATGATTTAACACCTATAGTGATATTTACAGCCAATAATGAAGTCTTATCTTAGACTCAGGGTCTTAATGTAATACACTTATTACAGAGAGAAAAACAAAGACAACCAACTTAAGACAAACAAGGGTGTTCTAGTAATCATTCCGTTTGCATACTCATCATCAGGTTTGTCTGTCGAAGAAGAAGAGAGAAGAGATTGGATTTATACCCCGCCCTTCACTCACTTGGAGTCTCAGAGCGGCTTACAAACTCCTTTCCCTTCCCCTCCCCACAACAGACACCCTGTGAGGTAGGTGGGGCTGGGAGAGCTCTTTTCCAAGCTGTCCTTGAGAGAACAGCTGGTACAGAGCTATGGCTTGCCCAAGGTCATCCAGCCAGGTGCAAGTGGAGAAGTGGGGAATCAAACCCGGTTCTCCCAGATTAGAGTCCGCACACTTAACCACTACACCAAACTGGCTCTCTTGTTGTTGTAGATGTATCACATCTTGAAGTACTGAAGGCAATGCTTCAAGATTCTTAGGACTATTTCCTGTTCTCTATTGGTGACACGCTATTGCATTTAATTTCTGGTGACTGGGACTTTCCAATATTAAATTATGGCATGACTAGGTCTACAATACATTTCAAACGGCAAAACTTCATGGTTAATGCTTAAGTTGTATTTGTGTTAATTACTTAAAGACTACTCTAAAAATTTATACTTAGCATGTTTAAAAAAGATATAAAATTGTATAATTATACATGGTGATTTAGTGTTTTACTCCACCTGGAGGTTGGCAACCCTTGCCCTACATTGTGTTGGGTCTTTAAGGTGCTATAGGTCTTTTCTATCATACTGGGTTGATTTTTCAGGCTTTTGTATTCCCTGTGGCATACTAGGCTTGAAGCTTGTGTTTTTAGGGCTGTCAAGTCAGCCCGGGGGGAGGGGGATCCCCCGCTATAGGGTTTCCTGATCCGCCGGCTGGCATTCGGCCGGCGGGGGGAACCCCACCCCAGAAGTCGTCCGGTGAGGACGACCCCGTGTAATGACGTCACCCGGAGGTGATGTCATTATGTCACCGTGGCGCGCGCACAAAGCACAGCGCCAGAAGAGCTCCCAGGGGGAGAACAACTCCCCCCCGCCGGTAAGTCGCCAGTACTTGGCAGCCCTAAGGATTCTACAGGAAGGTCTGTGCTACATGTGCCATTGTGTTGAAATGCAGGAATGCCACATATAGTTTACACAGAGTGTGAATAATACAGCAGATTCTGGAGTAACTTTCTGTCTGTAACTAAATTGCTGCCCACAAAACAACACAGCTTAGAGGGAACATTGGGGAATATGAGTCTAAGTAAGAAGTATCAAATATTGAACCTAAGATACTTTGAAGGCCTCCTCAGCAAAAAGAGGTGGTTATGCTTTCCCTGGACTGTTGGGCTGCAAGAAAGGACAGATGCAGTTGCCATCTTCTGACTGGGAAATTCCTGGAGATTTTAGGGGTGGAGTCTGGGGAGGAGGGAGTTTGGGAAAGGAAGGGAGCTCAGCAGGCATCCTCTAGAGCTGCCATTTTCTCCATGGAAACTGGTCTCTGTAGTTTGGAGATCAGTTATAATTCTGGGAGAACTTCAGGTCCCAACTTGAGGCAGACAACCCTAGGTGTTGATCAGGTGTTTCTTCATGGGGAGAAGAGTTTCTCTGACACAGTACTTCAAGGGGAAAAAAATATTTAGCAAACAAGTGAGGGAGCTCTCAAGTATGCCATCCTCAACCAGTAACCTGATGTACTTCACCAACATTTTACCTCAGGAATTGAAATTAGAATTCTGTTTTTGACTGGTTTTACATATATTGCCTATGAAACTTTGCTAGCTGCCAAGTATCAAGTCCTAACCATATCTCATATGCTGCCAAGTATTGAATAGCATTGCACTTCAACCACCTGGACTTCCAACTAAAAACAACATTGAACAAGCATTGTCAAACACAATCAGAGCAATTTTAAACACAACTACACCCTCAATTTAAGTCAATGGGCTTAGAAGTGTATAACTCTGCTTACACTGAACAGCATTACTTATTAGTTACCAAGTACTAACAAATATAAACCTGAAAGTAATATTGCTGCAATTATCAACTATTCACTGAACATTCAACAAATATTTAAGCATTCAGAGAATATCTGTGTCTGGTGGAACCATGAACAAAATTACCTGGGCAGTCACCAGGATTGAAATAGGGTTGCCCAGCCAAGCCAGACAACCAGCAGGAGGGCTGGGGGTGGGGACAAGGAGGTTGCATGTGATGTTGGCAACACTGCTATGTCACTTCCTGGTAAAACCTCGAAGTGACAAAGGATAGTTCTTGTAATCACCAGCACCTCTATAATAAAACCATAGTTTCCATTGATTCCTAAAGCTGCCCTAGGTTACTTTGGGTTTTACCCACAAGTGATATAGCAACATCACTATCACCCCCCCCCCACACACACACACACACTACTTGGAGCAAAGCCACAGAAGTTCTAGGAGCCCAAAAAGGGGTGCCACTAAGGCCACCACTAAATAGGTAGAGGCAGTCAGAGTAATGCACACAGTCAAAGTGGGCCAGTAGAGGCAAGCACGCCTTGAAGGGCAGGGATTCACCTTTCCAGGGGAAACTCAACAGGGAGGAATTCAAGAGAAACCCAGCTTAAAAGAAAGCTCTGTAGGGAGCCGAAGTCAATCAGGGAGCAGGGAGTGTCATTCCTGCCTGTCCTGGGCATGACTCTCCAATTTTGCCTTCAAATATCCAGGTTACACAGGAGGGCAGAGTACGGCTGCCAAGTCAGCCCGGGGGGCAGGGGATCCCCTGCTACAGGGGTTCCCGATCCACTGGCCAGCATTTGGCCGGCGGGTGAAACCCCGCCCCCAAAGTCGTCCAGCCTGGACGACTTCCCTCACGTAATGACGTCACCTGGAAGTGACGTCAGCACGTTGGGGGCGTTGCCAGGGCGACGCTCTGGCAATGCTCCCAACAAGCTGACGTCACTTCCGGGTGATGTCAGCCGGCGCGCACGCAAAGCGCACGTGCCAATGAAGCTCCCAGCTGGCAGAGGACTCCCCCCCGCCGGTAAGCTCGAGGGACTTGGCAACCCTAGGGCAGAGATTGGCTTCTTGTAGATGTAGCTTTCCCCAGGAGATGGATATAAGATGGGCCCTTATGCAGGCCAGTGTGGCAGAGTTTGGCTCAACTACAGCACTGAGGTAGCTAGGTATAACTGAAAGGGGAAACTGGTGGAACAACCCATCCCCTCCTTTTCCTGAGGACTAGTGGGCCCTCCAGGAAGCGAGTGCCCATGGATGGGGGTCAGACACTGCATCGAAGCTTCAGAGGCCTCACAATCTGGAGAAAACAAGACATCAAGACTCTCTAAGGAGAATTTCCAAGAGGGGGAAATAGTTTCATCTCTAGTTCCTATGAATTTAATAGCCGCATACCTGGAGGAAGAGTGATAGCAGCTGTGATTTGACTAACGTACTCTAGTATCCCAACAACTTCTCTCTGATACTAAATTGGTAAAAAGCACATGGGCACTGACCGCCAAATTTATGTCCCCTCTGTTAATATACGGCTTTATTCTAACTTCCCATATGGATTTTTGTTCCTCGGGCTTATTAAAGATTGATAAAAATGTTCAATTACTTCAGAATGAGTTGAAGAGCTCTAGATGTATTAGTGCTCTCTTTGTGGGTATGCATGTTCTTCATACCAAAAAGCCAAATACTTTAAACTTCCTCTGAATCTCTTGACCTCACAGGTAGCCCCATGGGTCTTTCGTGACTGACAAAGTAGTCAGGGAAAGCATTTAACAACCAGTCAAACGTCTGCTTAATTGACAATGTAGTCCTAAACAGAATTACATCCTTTGAAGCCATTGACCTTAATGAACTTAGAAGTATGTAACTCTGCTGAGAATTTTACTGTATATCTGCCAAGAACCAGAAAGTCAGACTTGAGGCTAGACTGGTGAACTATTTGTTGGTTTGTTTAATTTGATTTATACCCCGCCCTCCCTACTATTTAGGCCTTCATCCTTTCTTCGGGTGCAGACGCAAACAATGGTGATTTATATGCCCTCCCCTTACGATTATCTGGTAAAAAGAAGCCTCTGGATTGGCCAGGTTTTGCTATAAATACAAGGTAGTACTTGCGGCAGTTCTGCCCCTGGCTTCTTTTAGCCACTTGGCTGTCTGCAGCCCCAACATTATACTGCAAGCAGCAAGGATCAGAATGTGGAAGTATTCCGTGACAACAAAAGAAGAAATCTGGAGGAATATCACTCTTTGTTTGCAAACTCCGATAAAGCTGTTAAAAGTGGGTGGAGGAGAAAAAGGAAATTAAAGCAAAGGAAAACTCCCCCCCCCCCCCCCCCGGTGATATTTTCTAGCTGAAAAGTTGGCCTATTTCCTAAAGGTGAGGATCTGTTGTAATCCAGCGTTCATCAACTGTTTCTTCCTTCAGTAAATTCTATTTGAAATGTTAAAAAAAAAATGCAACTGTTTCTTGGAACTGCTGTGCTGGGGGACAGCTGAACTGTAAAGGATTTGGAACAGAAAACAAAACAAGGTAGGTGTTGATAAAGGAGGCAGCCTGTGGCTCCTGGCCAAGTTCAGTGGCATAATTCAAACAAACAAAAGCAGCTGGTTCTTCAGAAGATTCTTATTTGTTTACTTGTGTGTACGCCAGAGGCACGTAAAAGGCTGTTGTGGGCATGAGGTGAGGTCAGCTGGCTTATTTGTGCAATGCTCCTTTGTGCATAACACTCCCGTGCTTCAGGGGGAGCAATAGAACTAGCAAGGCTAGGCAGGTCACTTCTCGTATTCTTCTGATCAAAATGACTGTGTGACCACAGCCATACTCTCCACAATCTCTTTCCATCCTTGCGTAGATAGATAGCTAGAGGCTTTCCTTGCTATCTTTCCTATAAAGAGACTTCTGTTTCTTTTCCAAAGCAACAAGATTTGTGTGGACTTTGTTCCATAAGCAGCATCTCCCTTCCACAGCAGAAATCAAGCCCCAAGTTAACAATATTGTTACCCAAATGGCCTACATATGTGCCTCCCTCAACAACAGGCGTGCCCCCCCCCCCCTTTTAGTGTCAAGCACAGGGGTCATTTCGAGCAGGAGCTCGGGGGAGCACAGCTCCGGTAGTTGGTGCCAGCACCCCTCCCTGTGGGGGAATGCCTGCTTGTGTCATGGCTGCAGCAAAATGACCCTGTCCCCTGGAAAGGTCCTTGTTCCTCTGACCAGCCTTCTGAAGGCTTCAGCCACCACTGAAGCTATCCTCCCAGAATAGTGGTATTTCTGAGGCTTGGATTAGCAGCTGTCCCCTCTGCCAGCTCTTTCTTTCCTTCGTTCCTTCTTCTTCTTCTTCTTCTTCTTCTTCTCTTTCTCTCTCTCTCTCTCTCCCCCTCTCTCTCCTTTCTTTCTTGCCTTCTGACATACTTCCAGTGATGTCAGGGTGTGTGGCATATGCAAATAAGTTATGCTAATGAGTTATACTAATGAGCTCCTCCAGCTCTTTTTCTACTAAATGACCCCTGGTCAAGCATAAGGTAAAGGTTTCCCTTGCTCAAAAGCCAGTCAAATCCAACTCTAGGGGGCAGTGCTCATCTCTGTTTCCAAGCTGAAGAGCCAGCGCTGTCTGAAGACTTTTTCTGTGGTCATGTGGACAGCATGACTAAATGCCGAGGTACACAGAATGCTATTACCTTCCCACTGAAGCGGTACCTATTTATCTACTTGCAGTTTCTTGCTTTTGAAGTGCTAGGTTGGCAGGAGCTGGGGCCAGGGATGGGAACTCACTCCGTCATGTGGCACTAGGGTCTCAAACTGCCGAGCTACCGACTTCCGGTCTGCCACCGTGTCCCCAGTGACAAGCATACATGCACACGTGTATCCTAATTATTATCTGGAACCTTTTTCCAGATGTAATCAAGGTCCTGGAATTGGGTGATGCTTCCGATGAGAGGGAGAGATTCCCAGAAATAAACAGACATAGTTTTAAAGCGGAATGTTTATTACGAAAATGAATAGCATAGAAGAAGAGAGTAAGAGCACACATTCACACAAACAACAACTGATCTATGGATAGCCTCTAACATATAGAAGAAGAGGATGAGATTGGATTTATACCCAGCCCTTCACTCAGAGTCTCAGAGCAGCTTACAAACTCCTTTCCCTTCCCCTCCCCACAGCAGACACCCTGTGAGGTAGCTGGGGCTGAGAGAGCTCTTTCCAGAACTATCCTTGAGAGAACAGCTCTGACAGAACTATGGCTTGCTTAAGGTCATCCAGCAGCTGCAAGTGGGTAATCAAACCCGGTTCTTCCAAATTAGAGTCCACGCATTTAACCACTAAAACCAAACTGGCTCTCAAATACAATTATACAAATCTAACATTCTTATATAGGAATGGGGAGGAGAAGATCAAATGATGTCCAGAAAAGATTCTCTGGAAGACACAGATTAGATTGTGGAAATGGGATGGGAACCAGTTTGCAGTCTCTTGTGCTGCAGCAGTATTTGAGGAAAAAGCTGTCAGCTGTTTGCCTGAAGTGCTGGGACTATGAGCCAGAACCCAAACTAAAGATCTCTTCTTTTCCAGGGTTGGTACCAACATTGAAGGTCCCTGAGGCTATCTTTATACCCCAAGGAGTGTGTAGATAAGGGTCAAATAAGATGCTTGCTGAACAGGATTGGATTGGAACCAAAAGTTATAAGACACATTGGTCAATCTGGGGAATAACTGCTTGGCAGAAAATATTTTCTCAGGGAGGGAGATGTTGGGGTGCCAATGTCTCTTTGATGGAATTTTTTATTCTAAAAGAACAATTAAACCAAGTGATATCATATCCATTTGGTGGGACAAGGTTCCAGAGGGAAAAGCTTAGTGTGAGGTATAAAAGTATCAGTCTGAGAGATGGCTGAGTTTACATGTCGGTATTAAATAACTGGCAGATCCTTTTGTGTATTTGGAGCACAAGGAAATCAGCGAACTGAGACTCTACTATCACTTTGGATAGAGGAGGAGGAGATTAAATTTATACCCCGCCCTTCACTACCTGAAGGAGTCTCAGAGCAGCTCACAATCTCCTTTCCCTGCCCCTCCCCACAACAGACACCCTGTGAGGTAGGTGGGGCTGAGAGAGCTCTGAGAGAACTGCTCTTGAGAGGACAGCTCTGAAAGAGCTTGTGAGTGACCCAAGGTCACATCAGTAGCTGCATGTGGAGGAGCAGGAACTCCCAGTTCTTCCAGATTAGCGCCTGTGCTTCTACCCACTACACCAAACTGGAGGAAGGGTAGGTAGATGTGTTCCCAAGAAAGTCATTGTTTGATGTCCTTCCTCCCTTTTGAAATGGAAAGAGCTTCAGACCACTGATGCTCCTCCTGCCTCCCAAGATTAAGCTGCGATATGATTTTCCACTCTGAGAGAGTGAACTAACAAAATTCAGTGCCTTTCTGGGGAAGTCTCCATAGGAAGATCCCAGCTGCATTCTGGGGTTTTGATCCAAAGCCTGGTCCTTGGGTTACAATATATACACAATGAAAAGGTCTCAGAAGAAGGAACACAGGTGATTCATTGGACAAGGGTGAAACATAAAATGGTGCAGTCTCATAGGGAGGGTCACAGCTCCACTTCTCTATATTTATGCTCAACCATCTACTGATAACCATCTTGCTTGCTGGTCATGATCAGGAAGCTGATAATTCGTCATCTGAATTAATTCATTTGTGTTCGTTTGGACTGCTTTTGCCACACAATTGTACCACTTCCTCATACCTGCCACCCCCTACATACCCATCTGCTGCCACCTCCAATTGTTTAATGGCACACAGTTAAAAGGTGCACTCAGTTGCACAGGTGCAAACAGGGGGTGACCTGTAAGTAATTCAGTGTTTCACAAGTAGGTCACTTTAATGACCCACCTATCCCACATACAGAATGTAGGTGGTGGGGAGTGCCGTCAAGTCCCAGCCAACATATGGTGGCCCCATAGGGTTTTCATGGCAAGAAACAAATAGAGGTGGTTTGTCATTGCCTGCCTCTGTGAAGCAAACCTGGACTTCCTCGGTGGTCTCCCATCCAAGTATTTGATATGGGCCAGCTTGACCAGTCTGAGTCCAGTGTGGCTGAAGATTCCCCAGGAGTTGAGGAGCCACATGCAGCCAGCTCAGAACCAGCTAATGTTTGTGAATTAGAGATACAGAAGCCTCAAGATTCATAGCTGGCAGCTGACCTGGACCCACCCACCCACAGCTCTGAAGTAGCCAGTGAAGCACATCTGCAGGAAAGTAGCCCACCAGGCTCCCCCTTGTTAATTGAACAGTGAAAGGAAAAGCTCCAACAAGACTTAAAACCACACAGAGTTCTTACTTCTTGGCTCGGTGCCAGCTGCTTAATGATAGCAGATCTGAGAAAGTGCAGGAGCACCTCTAAGCAGATGGCTGTAAATCAGGCTTGTTAAGGAATCTCCCTTACATATGATTCTGTTTTCACTGTGGACTCTCCTGAACATTCCACACACCCCAAAATCAGTTGGCTCCCTGGTGTGTCACTCAGAAGAGGGTGTCCCTAGCCACTGACTGCATTGCCTGAGTCTCGCCCACAGAAATGGCAGGCACCAAAAATCCCCTCAGAAGGCACGTTTACCTCAGAAGGTAACCTCAGGAGGTGAGTACCCAGCCTTTCCCTGTTGCCTGCCCCCCCCTGCCTCCCCTGGACTGCCTACCTAAGCGAGCAAGCTGGGGAAGGCCTGAAGAGGGGCCCCCCAGCTCCCCTGGCCTGCTCGCCTAAGTGAGCAAGCTGCAGAAGGCCTGAAGAGCCCCCCCAACCTCCCCTGGCCTGACTGCCTACGTGGGCAAACCACAGAAGGCCTGAAAAGGCCCTCCCACCTCCCCTGGCATGCCTGCCTAAGCAGGCGAGCTGTGGAAGGCCTGAAGAGGTCCCCCCACCTCCCCTGGCATGCCCCCCTGCCTAAGCAGACAAGCCAGTGAAGGCCTGAAAGGAGAAGGATTTTAAACTTTAAACCCCTTCTCTCTGGAGTCACACCGCAGCAGTGGCAAAATCTCCTGTTGTATCCTATGGGGCCATAGAATACAATGGAAAGATTGTGCCGCTAATGCGGCGTGACTCCTGAGAGAAGGGGTTTAAACTTTAAACCCCTTCTCTCTCGTGTCACGTTCCCCGAGCCATCGGGGAGGGGGAGAAAGCAGATGGGTGATGGGAGCCTGTGTGCGAGCACCCTGAGAAACAGCCAATAGCACCCATCTTTTTAGAGCCCGTTGTATTGATTTTACATGGGCCTTGCTACTTGTGCCTATATAAATCAGACCTGGAGAACTGCAGATTGTGGAAGTAACTTGTCACAACCCTGTGAACTTTGCAGCCACATCTCTGGATGCTGCCTGTCTCCTGTGACCTTTAGACTGACCCTTGACTCTACTTTTTGGACCTGCCTGAACCTTGCTTATCAATGACCTCGGACTGCCTTGACTCTGCTTTCTTGAACAAACTCTGACTATTGCTAAACCAGTATTCGATCTCCGGACTGGACTCTTGACTGTGATCTAATTCTGTTGCCTTGCTCTGTGGCCTAGCTCTGTTGCCTTACTCTGCCTGTACTCCAGGACAGAATTAACCAGGGCTGAGACTGCTTAGCTTCTGAGATCTGACAAGATCAGGCTAGCCTGGCCCATCCAAGTCAGGACAGTCATCTAAACTGGATTTACCTGTTTTATGACAATACCTAAATTCGGAGTGAGTGTTTGGGATAGTCTCAACCATGTTCCTGTGGCTTAAAGTGAAATAATTCTCCAGAACATTACAAGAAAAGAGAGGTTAAGAGGTTTGTTGTTTCCTATGACAATCCTAACTACCAAATTGCCCCTTTTCTTCTAAGAGCTATGAGAAAATAATAATTGTGTATAAAACAATCTTTCAACAATAAAGTGTTTTTTTGTAGTTCACAAAAAATCTGGTTTTCCAGGCAATTGACTTCACTTGGGAACATTTAGGCAGATACATCATTTTCCAATCAAAAGACTGCTTATGGAAATTAGATAATTCTACAGAAACTTTTCTGACATTTGGAATACTCCAAGAAAATCATATGAAGCTAATTAGTTCCCAAAGTTTCTTTCTCAGGAAGCCATAACAGTTAAAGCTGATCCAAACTGATAGCAAAGCTTGTGTATGTATGTGTACATGCTGGCAATACTCTGTGTATATACCCCCCCTCCAATCCTGTCATACAAAGGAACACAAGAATCAAGTGGCCTGCTATGTATTAAATGTGATGTCTGCATGTGGAGAAGTTAAACATACAACATAAAGGCAAAGGTTTCCCTTGTTCTGACTCTAGGGATGTGGTGCTCATTTCCGTTTCCAAGCTGAAGAGCCAGCACTGTCCGAAGACGTTTCCATGGTCATGTGGCCAGCATGACTAAATGCCGAGGTGCACGGAACACTGTTACCTTCCCACCAAAGCAGTACCTATTTATCTACTTGCAATTTCTTGTTTTCGAACTGCTAGGTTGGCAGGAGCTGGGAGCAGGGATGGGAGCTCATTCTGTCACATGGCACTCGGGTCTCAAACTGTTGAGCTGCCGACCTTCCAGTCAGCAGCTTGGCATCTTAAACTCTGAGCCACCGTGGCTCTGAACATACAACTACTCACCATTTTAAAACTGTGACTGCTACTGTTATGGAGTCCTAAGAACTTCATATGCCACCTCTATGGGAAGATTCCTTTGCATAAAAACAGACCCGTCATATGTGGGATCACTGACTTTAAAAAGTGGGGCCTGCTGGACAAACTTTGATTTTTATGACAGTGGAAATCCCACAGAGGAGGAAAATACTTGATCTTGTAGAGTGATTACTGTTGGACTAGAGCTCTGGAGATCAGAGTTAAAATCTCCACTCAGCCAGTGGTGACCTTAAACTGCTTAGCGTAATCTCTCAGGTATGTTGTCTATTTCCAACCACTAATTCTGATTCTTACCTTTATGGCCAAAGCAGCTTGGGACTGGGGTACTGACCATTCTGCTAATGAAGCCCCTGAAGCCTGAGTTTTATAAATAACACTTTAGGATGCTGAATAATGTTTCTAACTCCTCTGATGCCTCGCCGTGTTTTAATGGGTCATTTAAATGTTGGTGAGTGTTATGTTGTAGTTATTACATTCGAATCAAATAAAGCAACAGTTGCTCTGTTTAAACTGGATTGATGTGAATGGTGGATATTTTGTCCTGTATAATATGAAGGCTTCTGTAACATTGAGCACTATATGAAGGATATTTTGTTCTGTATAATACAAAGGCTTCTTATATCTTGTGGATATAAGAAGTAGGCAATAGAGTTGAGAGTGATCATTGTCCCCTAAGTCTTCTCCTTAACTTCATGCAGGACATTCATTTAAGGCCTGTTCCAGATTCGTTAGCAGATACTCTCCCTGGGGCCAGGAGGATCAAATGGTCTGAGCGATAATTTACAGTCCTGGCTCAGATCCTGACAAGCGATGCTCTGTGGTCCCAGTTCCAGTTATTATTGCAGCCCGGCAGTGACTCTATTAGACTCTTTAAAAAATTATTAGCTCCCTAAAACACGTAATTTCAAATAACAGACTTTTACAATCCAAAACTCTTGGCAGCAGTGGATGGTTTGACCAGGAGTGCAAACTAGCTAAGAAAGAGTTCAGGAAATGTATGCATTTAACTTGCTATTACAAAGATGAAGCATCGGCAGCACAACTCATACTTTCTAGATCTGAATATAAAAACCTTCTAAAAAATAAAAAAACCTAAATCATGCCAAATGTTTGTGGCATGAGCTGGATTTGGCAGTCACAGAGCAAAGAGAAGCACTTCTGGAAAATTGTTTTCTTTGGGTTTGGCAAGCCTCCCCTTCAGTTTAAAGCCCAAATCCCAGGAAAAAGATTGGTTTGTGCACTTTAATGACATATTTGGAGTACCCCGTCCTCATCCTGGGCCGATGGAGTACAGAAGCAGATATCCCCTTCTGAACTTGCTACATTACTTGACTGGCCACTGGTTACTCACTCTGAGGTTAAAGGTCTTATTGCCTCTCTAGCCTTGGGGAAATCTCCAGGGGAGGAGTTTATTCCTCCCGAACTGTTCAAGTCTTTTCCTGATTGGTGGTCAGCAGTGCTTGCGAAAGTTTTCACCCAGATTAACGAAATTGGTGGGTTTCCCTCTGGTTGGAAACTGAGTATTGTAGTCCCAATCCACAAGAAAGGTGATGAAGCTAATCCAAAAAAACTACCGCCCTATAAGCCTGTTGAATATAGCTGCAAAACTTTATAGTAAGTATCTTCTACATATATTGGAGGATTGGGAAACTTCTAACCATGTAATCCATCCCAACCAAGCTGGGTTTAGAAAAGGACAGAGTACAGTTGAGCACTGTCAAAATCTTTACCATCTAGCCCTTTTGGGCATCAATGGCCCCACCAAAGCCCTCTTTGTAGCATTTGTAGATCTAGCCACAGCATTCGATTCCATAGGTAGGAATTGTTTCTGGAAAAAGCTAGCCAGTACAAACATTGACAAATGTTTGCTGTTTCTTCTCCAGGATCTGCATACGGATATCTTTGCCAAGATTAAAGTGGGTACATCAGGTTTCCTAACAAATGAAATCCCAATTTTCAGGGTGACTAAGCAGGGATGTGTGCTTGGTCCCCTACTTTTTTCATTTATACCTAAATAACATTGTGCATAGGTTATCAGGTGCAGAGTTTGTCACTCCCTCATTTGATCATCAGAAAATTTTGATTTTATTATATGCAGATGACATAGTCCTAATTTCCCTTGCCCAAATTGGATTTAAAAGGTTGCTGTATCAATTAGGGGAGTACTGTAAAGAGGAGGCCCTGAACATAAATTATGACAAGATCAAGGTTATGGTCTTTAGAAAACAGCCTAGAAAATTCTCCTGGAATATCCATGGAATTTCTATTGAACAGTGCAGCTCTTTCAATTATTTGGGAGTGACCTTTAGTGAGATTTTAAATTGGAACCCACACCTTGGTATTATTAAATCCTCCACCATAAAAATAATAGGAGCAATTCTGAGGTTCTATCACACTAAGGGTGGATTTCTTATAAATCCAGCAGTAAAAATATTTATACACAAGACAATCCCCCATCTTCTTTATGGTGTTGACATATGGGGCTGGAAGGAACACATAATTTCCAGTCAGGAATCAATCCAAAATTCATTCATAAGGCAACTTCTCACTTTGCCCAAGGGACCCCAGCCGCCCTTATGAGGCCAGTAGTTGATCTGCCATCAGTTAGAGCCAAAGTCCATCTCATCTTACTCAAATTTTGGAGCAAAAGTAATACCATTATCACCAACTCACCCACTAACCAGTGTTTTCAGTCAATGTCATGAAATGATTCAATTTGGTCACTATGCTGTAACAATGTATTTACTCATTATTCTATCCCAGATGACTTGGTGGGGGCTTTGAGCAATTGTCCCAACCAACAAAACTGGGTGTACAAATGTGATGCCCTATTGGACAGCTTTGCCATCTCTCAGTCTAAATTTTCATCTTAGTTTAAACTGATCAAGAGAGATCATATATAAGAGCATCTTATTTGGTAAACATTTCATCTGCAAACCTTAGAAAGGCAGTCACTTCCCTACGTTTCTAGACAATGCCGATGACATTGCTCATGGGAAGATATTCTCAAACACCGATGGCTGTACATGTCTCTATATGTGGTGCTTCCGTTCCAGAGGATATATTCCATTATCTGCTATTTTGTCCTATGTATACAGAAGTCAGAATTAAATTTCTTGACAATTTGTTAAAGGGATAAAATCTCCTCTCTGATTTGGATAAATTGGTCTTTCTATTATCTGACACCAATCCGTTTGTTACATATAGAGTTTCAGTTTTTGCCCTGGCTGCAAGGAAAATTAGGGCCAAGATCGCTGCTTCAGTAAATGAATCTGACTAACCAGATATACCTTCAAAATTTGTAATTTTACTGCATGTTATTAATTGCATTTTATTTCTAACAATTTTAAAAACCACTCTTGTAATCATGTTTGACCCTTTACCTCTATATACTTAATTTTCTTTTGTGATGGGCCTTTGGCTACATGCAGTAAATATGCTTGTCTATGAAGGCTTCTGTAACATTGAGCACTGTATGAAGCTGCATGGTATTATTGAAGAAGTATCTACGAAACAAAGATTGAAATCCGGAGTCTTTGTCCCGTGTTCTTTGTGCCAGCTTCTTTTGTATATTCTGTGTTGTTTCACGTTATTTGTATACTTTAATATGTTGTCTATATGCACTCTTATTGTATAAATTCACCTATTTTTGCACTTTATTAGTGTTATTGATTCCGTCAATATGCAGTGCTTTATTTGATTCATATTAGTTATACTGTGATATCACTTTTGTTTTTATTTGTGGCTATTACATTCTACAGTCTTGTTAGGGTTGCCAAATCTGGGTTGGAAAATTCTTGAAGATGTTGGGTGGAGCCTGGGAAGGGTGACAGTTGAAGAAGGGAGGGACCTCAACAGGATATCATGCCATACAGGTTTTTTCCGGTCGGAGGAATGGAGGTCTGACACGCTTTGCAAATGCGCAAGGCAGACAGCGGCTCTTCTTGACAGCTTGGGTGGATTAATCCACCTGACGCAACCTCACACAGGTAGTGTGAGGACTAGCAAGCAATATAATCCAGGTTTGAGCAAGCTCGGTGAAGGGAAAGTCCCGGAGGAGACTTTTCCGACACCTTGAGCACTGCAGCCGAAGAAGATTCTTGCAAGTATCTCTAAGGAGCCGAGCTGAGCTGATCAATTCAGCATAAAACCTCCAATTCCCCTGATTCCTTAACAAAGAAGACAAAGTTTAAACGTTGGGACCACATCTGAAGTGAAGTAACAACAAAAGGTAACGGAAAAAAAGTTTTTGCCTTACCATTACCGCGTTTTGAAAGACGAAAAGCAGATTGGGTGAAGCAATAGACTGTTGCAGATTGGATGAGTGCAGTTTTGAAACATTAAAAAGCTGAATTTGAACTTAAAAAGCCAAAAAAACAAGTTGTTTAACATTCCTGCAGTTAAGAAGAGTCGGGAGGGGGAGCCAAGCATCGTGAGACAAAGAGGGAGAAGGGAACCAAGCATCGCGAGACTAAGATGTGAGGACTGAGACAGGAAGTGACGGCTAGAGGAGCAGACAAGAAGGGAAAAGGAGAAGAACCGGAAGAAGGTAAAGGGGACTTTAAAAATTGCCGGACCAAAAAGACCACAACAGGAAGTGACGTGCAGAGAGCAGACAAGGAAGCAAAAGGAAGGGACAAAAGGAAACTACGGCAAGCCAGAAGTAAGGTAAAAAGACTATAACCTTTGACACAAACCATAGAGAAGTCGCGCCCGCCATTTTGGATTTATAAAATTTTTAAACTGCAATATCTCAAAAACTATATAACTTAGAAGGCTGAAACCAACATAATTTGACTTGGCAAGATTAGCTTGTTTGAATGCACTAATTGGTGTTTGATTTGGAAAATAAAATAAAATCGATCTTTTTTAAAGAGACAAGACGGACTGCGGATTAAGATCGAGAGCAGCTACATGGTCCTCTCCTACAATGGCAGCAAAAAAAAAGAAAAAGAATTACTAGCAGTTATGGAAGCAATGGAAAAAAAATGTTAGACGCTATAGGAGAGGTAAATGTTAAAATGAACAATATAGCGGCTCAAGCAGACAAAAATTTTATGGACTTAAAAGCAGAATTTCAAAAATTAACCACAAGAACACAAGACATAGAAACTAAAGTAAAAGAACTGGAAGAAAGCACCCAAAAGACAATGAGAGAGAATGACAGGATGGAAAAGATGATGTATTATAAAGACATGCAAAACCATTTGAGATTTAGAGGGATTGAGGAAAAATTGAGTGAAGACATTTTTACAAGAATGCAAGAAGCAATAGCAGATTTTCTACAAGAACAGGAAGAGGTCGTTAAAGAACACATGGATCTTGTTTATAGAGTCAATTCCACATACGCAAGAGACAAAAACATACCTAGAGATGTGGTTGTCCAATTTACAATGAAAAGGACAAAAGAACAAATCTACAAGAAGTGCTTTACTGATCCTTTTGAAATAGATGGAAAGAAAATTATAGTAATGAAAGAATTGCCCAGAGCAATACTGCAAGAAAGGAAAAAATTCAAGCGTCTGACGGATAAACTGAAGGAGAAAAAAATTAGATTCCATTGGGAAATACCTCAAGGACTAAGCCTTTACTATGGCAACACCAGAGTAGTGATTAAAAGTACAGAAGAAATGTACGCATTCCTGGGAGAGAATAAAGATGACCCTGGAGATATTTAAGAATACATCAAGATGGATTACAAAATACTTACGTGGAATGTAAATGGACTAAATTCACCCCAAAAACGTAGAATGGTAGGTCATTGGTTGGAGAAACAAAAATGTAATATAATTTGTATACAAGAAGCTCATCTTAAAAAACAAGACCACAAATATTTAATAAGGACAAAATTAGGAGAAGAATTTTATTCTTTAGCAAGTAATAAAAAGAATGGTGTTGTAACATATGTTTAAAAAGATTTGGAACCTAAAGTAATATTTAAAGATAAAGATGGAAGATATTTAGCTATTGAAATTTTACTACAAGGACTGAAAACTTTGATTGTGAACATTTATGCTCCGAATGGAGCCAAAGAAATTTTTTTTAAAGAACTACAAGTGGAATTGGACAATGTAAACTACGATCAAATCATGATGTTAGGGGACTTCAATGGAACTGTAGATAACAAATTGGACAGGCGCTCTAAGAGAAAGGATGAGACATTAGGGAAGCTTCCAAAAAACTTTTTTGAACTGATAAAACAAGAGAAGCTGGAAGATATTTGGAGGAAAGCTAACCCACAAGGAAAAGATTTTACCTTTTACTCTAATAGACATGATTCGCATTCAAGAATTGACATGATTTGGATGACTACTAACTTAACCTTCAAGACAAGAAAAGTGGAAATTCTACCCAGAATAATTTCAGATCATAATCCGTGTTTATGGACGGCTGGGCAGGTAAAAAAACAAAAGAGATGGAGAATAAACGAGGACTTACTAGACAACCAAGAAATAGTTAAAAAATTACTTGAAGAAACAGACCTATACTTCCAAGTAAACATGCAGAAAGAAGTAAAAATCCAAACCGTATGGGATGCATATAAAGCAGTGATGAGAGGACTATTGATATCACTAAATGCTAAAGACAATAAAAAGAAAAGAGAGCAATATGAAAATATTGTACAAGCCATTAAAACAAAGGAAGAAGAACTGAAGAGTAAACCAGGCAAAAAGAAACTGCAAAAGGAAATCTGGATGCTACAAGACCAAGCAAAAGCTATTCTGAACCAAGAGATGTACTGGAACTTAAAAAAACTCCAACAAAAAGCTTTTGAAGGTGCAAACAAACCCGGAAAATACTTAGCATGGCAATTAAAGAAAAAACGTGAAAATAAATTTATCACTAAAGTGATAAGAGAGAATATTGAGATAATAGACAACAAAGGAATAAAAAGAGAATTTTTAAAATATTATGCAAAACTTTTTAAGAAGGAAAACAAAGACAGAAGAAAGATCAAAGAATACCTGCAAACGTTAAAGTTACCAAAACCAACAGAGAAAATTAAAGAACTATTCAACAATCCAGTATCATTACAAGAGATTAAAAATGCAATAAATGACTCAAAATTAGGAAAAGCACCTGGACCAGACGGATTGACAGCGAAGTTTTATAAAATGTTACAGGAGTCGATTTCACCGGTGTTACTGTTATTGATGAATGATATAGGAGTCACTGGTGAGGTCCCAGAAACCTGGAAAGATGCAACCATCTCACTGATCCCGAAAGAAAATCAAGATTTGACTAATGTTAAGAATTATAGACCGATTTCTTTACTAAATAATGATTATAAGATTTTTGCTAAGATTATAGCGGACAGATTAAAAGAGCACCTCAAAGAAACTATACAAACAGAACAAGCAGGGTTCTTACCTAATCGACAAATAAGGGACAATCTAAGAGTACTAGTGGATGTTATAGAATACTATGACAAACACCCTGAAAAGGAAGTGGGTTTTTTTCTTTTTGGATGCGGAAAAAGAGTTTGATAATTTAAATTGGGATTTTATATTTGAGGTTTTAGAACATCTTGAGATTGGTGAATATATGCTTAACCTCATCAAATCAATATATAAAGAGCAGAAATCCTCTTTAATAATTAATACTGAAAAGACGGACGATTTTAAAGTTGAAAAAGGAACACGACAAGGATGCCCACTTTCGCCGCTGTTATTTATTTGGATTTTAGAAGTTTTACTGTTAAATGTGAAGGAAGACAAAGATATTAAAGGCTTAACAATTAAAGGTTTTTCTTTTAAATATAGGGCCTTTGCAGATGATGTGATGTTCATAGTGGAAGACCCTTTGTCTACACTACCATATTTGTTACAGAGAGTAAAAGAGTTTGGTGACTTAGCAGGATTTTATGTAAATAAGAACAAATCGAAAGTGATGTGCAAAAATATGTCAAATAACAAACAAAATGAGTTACAAAACCTTATAGAATGTGAGGTGGTGAAAAAGACAAAATATCTAGGTGTAAACCTAACAATGAAAAACATTGATATTTATAAAAATAACTATGAAAAATTATGGTTGCAAATTATGCAGGATATTAAAAAGTGGAATGTATTAAATTTGTCATTGTTGGGTAGAATTGCGGTGGTTAAGATGAACGTGTTACCACGATTAATGTTTTTGTTTCAAACTATTCCAATTGTGAAAGATGTAAAAACATTCAAATGCTGGCAGAAGGAATTGTCTAAGTTTGTGTGGGGAGGGAAAAAACCAAGAATCAAGATGAAAATAATGTGTGATGCTAAAGATAGAGGAGGGTTTCAATGACCAAACTTAAGGCTATACCATGATGCAATATGTTTGACCTGGGTAGGGACATGGACTATGTTACAAGATAGAAAGTTATTGTCCCTGGAAGGTCACGACTGTAGATTTGGGTGGCATGCGTATTTGTATTATGGTAAAACAAAAATGGACAATATGTTTAAACATCATTATTTGAGAAGAACGCTAATGGATACGTGGACAAGATATAAAAACTTTTTTCCAGAAGAGATACCTATGTGGATTGTACCCACAGAAGTTTTAAATCCAGCATCACGTTACAAAGGACAAGATTGGCTGAAGTATAGAGACTTATTAACAAGACATGGTAAAGACTTTAAATTGAAGGAGCAGCATCAGATGGACTTTGATTATGGTTGGCTAAGATATAGACAAATATATGACATGTATAGAAGTGATAAAAAAACACGGCTTTAGGGAAAAAATAATGAAATAGAACAAGTTTGGGAGGAAGGTGGGAAAAAAATGATTTCTAAAATGTATAAAGTTTTGCTAAAATGGTTTAATGCTGATGAAATGGTAAAAGAACAAATGGTAAAATGGGCGATAAACTTTAACAAAGACATTGAAATGGAATCTTGGGAATTTTTATGGAAAAATGCTATGAGTATATCTACGTGTTATAACTTAAAAGAAAATTGTTTTAAAATGATGTACAGATGGTATATGACACCAAAAAAAATTGCAAATATTAATCAGAATATGTCTAACAAATGTTGGAAATGTAAAAAGAAAGAAGGTTCTTTTTATCATATGTGGTGGACTTGTGACAAAGCAAAGATTTATTGGTCAGAAATACATGCAGAAATGGAAAAAATCTTGAAATGTACATTTAAGAAGTTGCCTGAAATGTTATTGCTTGGACTTAAACTAGAAGAGATAAATGTAAAGAAAAGGACAATAATATGGTATATGATAACAACAGCAAGAATGGTGTATGCACAAAATTGGAAAAATGAAAAAATACCAGAGGTATGGGAATGGTTGAAAAAACTGTTATATATGGCTGAAATGGATAAATGAACTAGAAAGTTGAATGATCTGTACTCAGAGACGTTTTTAGAAGATTGGAAGGATTTGAAAGAGTATGTTGAAAAATACTGGGACATGAAAAATTGCATTTATACATGGTTATAATAACATAAAGCAATAGAATTAGAGTATATGAATGCATTAAGGATAATTAGACAATGAAGTTTTTTATTTTAGAACTATATAAGAATATAGAAAGTAAGAATTAGTGTATAAGTATTTTTAAGATATATGACCGTTACCAGAAATGTAAACATAGATATAAGTTTTACTATTTTGGATAGAGTGGAAAATGTGTTATGCTTCAGATGTGGTGGGAAACCGCTAATATAAGATAAAAATAAGATTATACAAACAGAACAAAATGTTATATAATATGGAAAAAAGGATTTGTATAAGAAAAATGTATTATTTTTAATGTTTTGAAAAATAAAAAAAAAATTACAAAAAAAAAAAAAAAGGATATCATGCCATACAGCTCACCCTCCAAAGCAGCCATTCACTGGGGATCGGATGCGGGGATCGGATGCAATTCTGGGAGATCTCCCATTTGCACTTGGAGCTTGGCAATCCTAAATATTGTTAGCTGTCTAATGCAGGAAGTGCCCTCTAAATTTTCTAATGCAATGGATGGATTTGAGGGTAGAATAGAGGAGGGTGAAACCATGTGTGCTATTGTGAGCTCCTTTGAAGAAAGGTGGAATAACAATTTCATTGATGGTGGAGTAAACTGTTTTGGTTTTTTTAGCAACCAGGGGATGGATTAATTTTCAGAAGCGAGGGCGCTTGATTTAACTCCATGGCTGCCTCCAAGACAATGAGCCACCATTTCCTATGCCCCCCTCCCAATGCCTCAGAAGACTTGTTTTAAAAAATTGGTAATCACCATTACAAGGGCGAGAAGACAGCACGGTTTAGCCCCATCTTGTCAGATCTCGGAAGCTAACTGAACGAAGCACCTAAATGAATATAAGGGCACAACAATTCTGTTAGTCAAATTTAAAACAGATACACAAAAAAATCCATGTATTTATTTCAGTGAATTAAAATCAGATTTTGCTCAGTTAAGATTAATAATGTACACTGACAACCAGAAATGACCATTATTGACCCTGAAAAAGGTGGTCTGTGCATCCATACTGATGTCTAAAAGTTTTGTCATTGTTTTTTGCCCGTCAAGTCACAGCTGACTCATGGCAACCCTTTAGGGTTTTCAAGGCAAAAGATGTTCCGTGGTGGTTTTCCACAGCCTGCCTCCGAGTCATGACCCTGGTATTCCTTGGAGATTTTCCACACAAATACTAGCTAGGGCCATCCCTGCTTAGTTTCTGTGATCAGACAAGATTGGGCTAGCCTGGACTCTCCCGGTTAAAAGTTACCATTTGCTAAAAGTTCATAATTGCCCTTCTTTGCTAATGACAGTCCCAAACATAGAACAGAAAGAGAACTTCATAGCCTTCCTTTGTACCCAATGTCTTCTTTCAATTAAACAATTACACAGCCGGAGTCACCTTCTTCTGAATCAAGAAGGGTGTGATATCATGATAATTAACTTGATTTGTGATGCTTCCCTTTCTCGTTGAGCTGATTAAGTTTTGAGGGGGTTCAAGAGAGGCTCCTCATAATCATTGCAGGTGATAGAAAATGGATCCTTTACCCAGGCTGTGTTTACATGTTAACTTGTTTCAGACACGACGCTGTGAGAGCTCTTATCTCTCACCTTTACAGTCAATGGCTCATAACTTTGCACATAAATCTTAGAGTCTGCCTAATGTGAATATGGATGTGATTATCCTCTCCATATACAACATGGAAATGTGTATCTCGTATAGGATTTCACTCACCATCATTCTTTCCTTGTGAGCACTTATTGGTTTATTGGACTAAAATTAATTGCATTATACCAATCATGATGAGTTATTTGGGTTTTCTACAGATTTAAAAAGATTCAAGTGGGTGGCTTATGAGACTCATGGGGGGGGGGGGGGTCCCATCTCCCCCACCACCACTTGCTGAGCCCAGCATGTTTTCTGGCATCCTCCTTTAATTGGATTTAAACCTCAAATGTATTTTTTTAACATTTCAGATTTTCCTGCAAACTTGAGGAGCCCTCCAAGTTTGCAGGAAAAAATCTGTTTCGCATTGGTGTGGCCCTGTGGGTTTAGATATCCATAGTTGGGGGCCACGATTCACTGGGGAGGGGGAGAAAGTCCCTGATTTCATTTTTTCCCTAAGTTTTATCATAACTTAAGATAAAAACTTTATTTAAAAAAACACACACATAATACTGAAGCCGGGTTAAGGCAGCGGGCATCCCTTTCCTTTGGCTGGCCTCCATCTGTAGCCTGGATCCTGAGATTCTGAATTTTTTTTTAAACCTGTTAAATCTCTAATACCATCAACCACTAAGGTATTCTGGTCTTTATCAGAATCACAGAGTGTTAGAGTTGGAAGGGATCTTGCAGGTCATCTAGTCCAACCCCCTGCACTCTGCAGGAGCATAGCCAAAAGATAGCCCTACAACATACCCGAAATATGGTTGTCCAGCCTCTGCTTGAAAATGTCCAGCAAAGGAACATCCACCTCCTCCAAAGGCAGTCTGTTCCACTGCTCAACCACTCTTACAGTTAGGAAGTCTTTCCTAATATTTAGCCGGTATTGACTCCCTTGTAATTTCCACCCATTAGATCTAGTCTTGCAATCCAGAGCAAGAGAGAATAGATCTGCTCCATCTTCTATATGACAGTCCTTCAAATATTTGAAGACTGCAATCATGTTCCCTCTAGAGAAGAACTACCACCTCCTGTGATCTGGACACAATGCTTCTGTTAATGCATCCTAAGATTGCATTAGCTTTCTTTGCAGTCACATCACACTGCAGGCTCATGTTGTATGGCACTTAGGAGCTGTGTTATTTTATACTGTGTTTTAATTTGGTTTTAATAGTATTGTATTTTTACTGTTGGCACCTGCCCTGAGGGGAGGGCAGGATATAAATCCAAATAAATAAATAAATAAATAAATCATACTATAACACAACAGCTAGTTTATGTTTCTATTTCACTGGCGCCCAACTCAGTAATGAAATTAAGAGGCATTTACTACCAATAAATAATTCTCAAAAAGTATCATCATTCACTGTGATACATCTGGGGTCTCCAAAGTCAGTACAGCAGCAAGAAGGTCAAAGGGGTGATATATTCTGCAACTGAATTGGTTTCGAGCTTGCCTTTCCTTGGGAAGATGAGCAAGAGGGTGGTGGGATGCCTTCAGGGCTTCCCGGATGACACATCTGCCCTGGCTCCTTTTCAGTATGGCCAGTCAGTCAGTCAGTACCTTTTACTGGCATGAATTAATATCAAACAAAACCAGAATTTAAACATACAGAGTATGATCAAAAAACCAATCATCTCTCCAGGACTTTAATCATATTCCCTGATTCTCATAGCAATCAGAAGGAACCTCGCTGCTAAAAGGGTAATATGGGAACACCAATCCAATAAAAGAAGGGAAACCAACCTCACTTCTGGGAGGCTATGCCTGTTATGCAAAACAGGGCTAATTAAGGCATCCCGTATTTTGGCATACAATACACATCGAAGCAGAATATGAACAATCGATTCTGGCTCCCTATTACTGCCTGGGCAGGTTCTTTTGTGCTAAGGCACATTTGCAAACCTCCCATGAAGAACCATTGATGGGAAGACATTGAATCGTGCAAGCATAAAGGCACTGTTTAAAATAGGCAGCTGAAAGCCCCTGTCTCGGTGTTATAGTAAACTGCAGAAGGGAACAAGTCTTACCTGCAAGAGACCAGAGGGTTTGTTTCTCAATGTCAAGGAGTCTCTGTTTCAGAGATCTAAATATTTGAAATCAATCTAACACAAGAAAGGAGTCCAGATATATGCCAGTTGACTGTATTTTCCTCTCAATGAAGCCAGTTAAATGAAAATTAATCCGACAGCATCAGGGAGATGTAACTATTAGGCCCAGGCTAGCCCCATCTTGTCAAATCTCGGAAGCTAAGAAAGGTCAGCCTTGGCTAGCATTTGGAAGAGAAATCTCCAAGGAATACCAGAGTCATGAGGTGGGGGCAGGCAATGGCATATCACTTCTGAACATCTCTTGCCTTGAAAACCCTACAGGGTCTCTAATATGTCAGCTGTGACTTGATGGCAAACAAACAAAGATGTCAGGATAGGTGTCAGCCATTGCTGTAGTGCCCCTGAGCTACTATTTACCCCATTAATAGACAAAGTGGGCTGCAGTCCACAAAACCTTTCCCTAGAATAAAACCTGTTGGTCTTTAAGGTGCCCCAAGACTCCTCTTTGTTGTTGTTTTAACAGACTGCCATGGCTGCTTCTTGGAATTTGAACATGAACATGACATGATCGGAGAAGTAAAGAGAAATTAATTATGGAAGCAGGAGAATAGCTTATAGCTCTGTGGTACAATTTACCGGTGCTGATAAATGTAATTCCTATTTGATAAATGGACCAACGGATCTGCTTGAAAAGGACAGATTGCTTTCTCTGAAATCAAAAATTCTGTTGAGCCTTTGAGTCAGAAGTGTTATTCTGCTTCTGAAAGAAGCAAGTCATGAAGGGCCATGAATCAACATCTCTCCTTCTCCATTTGCTTCCTTTCACTTATTTCCTTTTCAGAAGGTCTGACGCATGACCAGCTTTCACGGAACTCAGGGCTGATTACACATCATGCATTAGTACAATCACAAAATGAGACATTCAATAACCAATGCATCAGGATTTTAGAAGTCTGGAATAGGGATGGATACAAACCTGCCCATGACCTTACGTTCAGTACTAAAATTACCCAGTTGTGGTTCGTGAACCGAAGTTCATGCAAGCTTGCCTCCACAACCCTCCCACGACCTTCCACATTTTTTCTGGAGGTTCGAGAGGCTTGTGGTGGGAAGCGGGGTGTGTGTGTGTGAAAGGGATCACTGAAATGGCACGGGTGCGCCAGCCTTGCTGTTAGGGCTGAAATAGATGCAAGCCATTTTAGTGATCCCTTTCACTCCCCCTCACTCACTTCCAAGTGTGAGGGGGGAATAAAATGGACAGGTTAAATGGCTTGCAGCCATTTAACCCTTCCCAGGTGATTTCCCCCCTTCTTCCTAGGAGAAAGTCGGCCTGAACAGGCCCGAACTGGCTAGTTCAGTTTAGGCATTTTTGCCATGCTCGGTTTGGGATTCGGTTCAGGTACACGCTGAACCAAACTGGAATATTCTGGCTCATGCACATTCCTAGTCTGGAACCACCAGAAAGAACTGAAGTATAGCTGAACCATGGTTGTGCACTGTCGTAATCGGATAGACCATTAATAAATCATGAACATCCAGCTAATCTAAATACAACCTTTTGACCACAGACAGCGGAAGGTTAGCTGTTGTTTCACATATATTCTGCTTCTGTGCCACGACTTTTGAAAGAGAATCTGGAAACTGAGAGTAAGAATACTTCAGGTCCCATTTTGTAATGTGAAAACTACCATTTGGGGAAAGCCTCTGATGCACCACAAACACACAAACCATCAACATCACTTTCTATCTGTCTGTCTGTCTGTCTGTCTGTCTGTCTATCTATCTATCTATCTATCTATCTAAACATAAGAACATAAGAGAAGCCAATGTTGGATCAGGCCAGTGGCCCATCCAGTCCAGCACTCTGTCACACAGTGCCCAAAAATACCAGGTGCCCTCAGAAGGTCCAGCAGTGGGGGCAGGACACTAGAAGCCCTCCCACTGCCCCCCCCCCCAATCAAGCACCAAGAACACAGAGCATCACTTGCCCCAGACTGAGAGTTCCTATCTATACTTTGTGGCTAATAGCTACTGATGGACCTCTTGCTCCATATGTTTATCTAATTCCTTCTTAAAGCTGTCTATGCTTGTAGCTGCCACCACCTCCTGTAGCAGTGAATTCTTTGGGTGAAGAAGTACTTCCTTTTATCTGTTCTAACCCGACTGCTCAGCAATTTCATCGAGTGCTCACGAGATCTATCTATCTATCTATCTTGGCATCTCTTTGTGCCCTTGTTTTCTCCAATCTACTCTGATCTGCTACTGTTTCTCTGCCACTTCCTCTCTTTTATTTTACTAGAACGGAAATTGCTTTTTCCCCTTTTTCCATCTCCATTGCCAAGAGCTAATGCACATTAAAAGACACTCTTCAAGCCCACTGAGCACATGCATGCACACTCAGAAACTTTTTAAATCCCCTGGCCATGCACTTAATATGTACGCGTGCCTACATTTTTTTAAAAAAAAAATCAGACCCCCCCCCCAATAACTTTGCATTAATTTTTCATTGCATGCTCTATACTCAAAAACTGAAATTAAAAAATGGTAGAACAACCAGCACAGTAGCTTTTTCACTGGCATTTTTCTGCAGTTGGGTGAAGATGTTTGTACCCATCAGAAAAGCTGCCAGAATTGATGTATGGGAAGAATGCCCAGTGGCTACAAGCCCATCATATCCTTTTCTTCTTCCCACAAATGTCACCCCATTGGGTCTGACTTTAGCCAGCTGTTCTCCCAACACTGACTGTATCAGTTTTCCCAAATAATCTGTTCAGAGAAAAAATGAATGTATTAAGAACAATTCCTGCCAAACAGATGTGATTCCCCCCCTTTGATCTTTACTGCGACAATGACGAATGTGAGCAAATAAAAGAGAACTCAGCAGATTTAATGGAGAGATTTCACGCAGTCATTTAATTCAGTGTCTCCTAAAATTTTACTCTAAAAAAATTAATTGGATATGAACATTGGCATGCTTAAGAACCATTAGCAAAGGATAATGTCAAACGACAATCCAGCAACTTTGGGGGATATTGTATGGATCTCTTCAAAGTTTAGTCTTTTAAATATGGTAATAATCTCCAAACAGGAAACAAACCAGAATGCTAATTTTTTTATTTATTTACTTATTTTGATCTATACTTCATATTTATACCCTGCCCTCCCCGCGAACGGGAAATAAACCAGAATGCTAATGATGTTCAAATTAGGAAAGACAATGAGTTTAAGTTTGGAAATTTAAAAATAAAAACTGTGGACTAATGGTTGGGATTGAATAATATGCCTCAGTTTCCTTTCCCAAAGGGGGAAGAATGAGCATATTTACAAATGGATGTTGCAATTTTATGCACATTCGATTTGGAAATAAGGTCCATGAAATGTAACCAGTTTCCGGGTGAACATGCTAGGTTGCTATCAAAAGCAGCAGTCCTGCCAGTCCTCCTAATTTCTCCTCTGGTGATACAACAAAACGCAGGGGGTCACGCCTAGGGATCGGCATGAACCAGCTGATGAACGAGAGTCTGTTGTGAATTTTGTCCTGTTTGTGGTTCATGAATCGATGCTTTTGAACTGAAGAACTGCCACAGACTTCCACGAATGTTGATGCAGTTCATGGTGGTTCATGTTCTTCACAAAGAACAGCTGAGCTTTATGCTTCCTGTGAAAAGCCATGGGGAGAAGAAAGCAGGGGTTTAAACTTTAAATGGCTCACAAACTGATATGAACTGGGTCAGTTCGTGAACAAGCCTCCCAGTTCATATGGATTCATGGTTTGGTTCATGATTCAACTATGAACCACAAACCGAACTGTGTGCCCATCCCTAGGCACATCCTGTAAATTTCCTTGCCTGTGTTCCTTCCCAAGGGTTGCTGCATCTAAGAGGTGTATGGTGTGCAGTATAGTGATGTCACATTGCATAGTATAAACTACAAGTGGAGACCTGTAAGGAACCCGTGAGGCTGAATGGCAGCAGCAACAACGAGGGGTGGGGCAGGGAACCTGGCAGTTATGTTAGGGAATGGACAGGCCCAACTGTTAGGAGGCCAGCAGTCACAGTAGGCCCAGTAGCTGTGGAGGGCCAATGGCTTTCATGGCACCTCAGGTGGTGGGATGAAGCAGGCTCATCACTGAGGAGGCTGGCAGCCATAGTTGGCCACTAAGTCATACAGGGCTGCCTGATGTCATGGGTCAGCCAGGGCTCAGCAATAGTGAGGACTCCTCAGGAGAAGAGAACTCTTTAGGAGAAGAAGAATCCAGTGTAGCCAGTCTTGAATTAATAGAAGTTGACCAGCAAGAGAATGAGATGCAGGCTTGTCAGGATTCACAGCCAACAGCTGGTGCAGAGCCACTGACACCATCCAGCCCTGATTCAGCAGGTGAACCTCAGTTAGCCATTCCCAGCCCACCAGTATCTCCTACACCCTTAAAGCACCACAGACAAAGGCTGAGAACAGAACTACAAGAAAGAAGGCAGAGTGCATGCCTCCTGGCCCAACACCAGTTGCTTACTGATGGCAAAGATGAGTAGTTGCAGGATTACATCTGCAAAGCTGACTGCAAGCATGACACCTAGGCAGGGGGTTATAAAAACCAGCCAAGATGTAAGCAGGCTGACCCCCTCTCTTTACTGAGAGGTAATATGGAGTGCACCACATTTTATAGCACACCAGGCAGACTTGACCAAAGTATAAGTATGTAAGCTGCCCTGAGCTTGCCTTGGTGGGGAGGGTGGGGAATATATTGAATAAATAAATAATAAATAAATAAGTATAAACAAGATGGATCCCAGAAAGGTAGGCCTCATAATTATGCCTAGGCAGTGACCATGGAAGGTGTGAGATCTTGGTCTGACCCAGCTGCAGCCTCTCTCTCTGCCCTGACATCTGCAGATGCCAAACAATGGACCTACCTCAACCCAGAGCTGACATCATTCAACATGGATCACTAATCCTATCAACCTCCCCTCACCTTTGCCTACCCACATTTCCTTCGCAATAACAGCTTCCATCTTAGCCACCTAAGACAAAAGGAGGGTCACCAAGCAACATTGTTTCTTTTTTGATTAATTTAATTAGCAATCCATTAGCCCTCTGAATGACCGGAAGATCCAAACAGAATCATAGAGTCATAGAATCATAGAGCTGAAGGGATCTCCAGGGTCATCTAGTCCAACCCCCTGCGTAATGCAGGAAATTCACAAATACCTTCCCCACACCCCCAGTGCCTAAAAGATGACAAAAAAACCCCTCCAAGATCCCTGGACAAGCTGGCTTGGAGAAAAATTGATTCCAGACCCAAAAGCAGTTATCAGCATTTCCCTGGGCATGTTCTGGTCTGACCTTCTGGGGCAACAGGAAACAACTCCACACCATCCTCTATATGACAGCCCTTCAAGTACTTGAAGATAGTTATCATATCATCTCTCAGTCATCTTCTCTCCAGGCTCCTTCAACCTTTCCTCATAGGGCGTAGTTTCCAGACTGCTTGCCATCTTTGTTGCCCTCCTCTGGACACATTCCAGGTTATCTATATCCTTTTAAAATGTGTTGTCCCAAACTGGACACAATACTCTAGGTGAGGTCTAACCAGAGCAGAGTAAAGTGATACCATCACTTCCTGTGATCTGGACACTATACTTCTGTTGATACAGCCCAAAATTGCATTTGCCTTTTTAGCTCTTTCTGCACCCATCTTTCCCCCCGCTGTTTTTCTGCAGCCATGTCAGAATGTTAATCTCCCTCTGCATCGTATCCTGCTTTCCCTTTTCTTGTGCATTGGGTTATTTTGGAGATTATGTATAATCAGCGCTGACTTTGCAGTCATGATAGCATTGCCCTGGAGTTAGTCATCTCTGTCCATTCCTCCCTCCCCGTTTATGCCAGTTTGGTGTAGTGGTTTAAGTGCGCGGACTTCTGGGAGAACCGAGTTTGATTCCCCACTCCTCCACTTGCACCTGGCTGGATGACCTTGGGCAAGCCATAGCTCTGTACCAGCTGTTCTCTCAAGGCCAGCTTGGGAAAGAGCTCTCTCAGCCCCACCCACCTCACAGGGTGTCTGTTGTGGGGAGGGGAAGGGAAAGAAGTTTGTAAGCCACTCTGAGGCTACAAGTGAAGGGTGGGGTATAAATCCTATCTCTTCTTCTTCTTCTTCTCTATGCTTCTATTTAATTTTTACCTAACACACAACTTGGAGGGCAGGTAGAGGGGCAGCCTGGGGAGGTCCTCTGCAAGGTTGATGCTTCTTGCTTGCCGGGGGGGGGGGGCATTTGGCACACTCCCTCCCTTTGCACACTGGACCCTAGGGAGGGATCTCCCCCCCCCCTTCAAAGCCAATCTTCACACAACTTGAAGGTTCATCTGCTCAGATTCTCTGAAGTAAGCTACAGTGAGTTGTTAGTGAAGAAAGGGCCTTTAGCTACTGCATCACACTGCTGAGTCATGTTCAATGTATGGTCTACTAAGACCCCTAAACCCTTTTCACACATACTACTGCTAAGACAAGTCTCCTCTATCATATAATTATGCAGAATTTTAAATTCATCCCCAGCGAAATTTATTTCATTTGTTTTAGCCCAGTTTTCCAGCCTGTCAAGATCATCCTGTATCCTAACTCTGTCTTCTACCATATTTGCTAACCTTCTCAATTTAGTATCATCTGCACATTTAATAAGCATTCCCTCTATTCTGTCATCCAAATCATTAATAAAGATGTTGAACAAAACAGGTCCCAGGACACCTCCTTGATGCACTCCACCTGTCACTCCTCTTGATGAGGATGAGGAACCATTCACAAGCATTCTTTGGGTGCAATCCGTCAACAAGTTACAGATCCACCTAACAGTCATAGGATCCAAACCACATTTTACCAATTTGTCGACAAGAATAGTATGTGGAACCTTATCAAAAGCCTTACTGAAGTCAAGATAAACTATATCTACAGCATCCCCCTGATCCAGCGAGGTTGTAACTTTTCAAAAAGAGAGATAAGGTTAGTCTGACATGACTTGTTCTTGAGAAACCCATGCTGGCTCTTAGTAAACACAGCCATCCTTTTTAAATGCTCAAGGACTGACTGTCTTATGTTTTGTTCTAAAACTTTTCCACATAGACATCAAGCTGACCAGTCGATACTTACCCAGATCCTCCTTTTTCCCCTTCTTGAAGATGGGGACAACATTTGCCCACCTCCAGTCTGGCACCTCACCTGTTCTCCAAGAATTCTCAAAAATAATGGACAGAGGCTCAGAAATTACATCTGCAAATTCTTTTAGTAGCCTTGGATGCAGTTCATCTGGCCCTGAAGACTTAGTTTCATTTAAAGAAACTAGATGTTTGTGAACTACCCCTGTGCTGATTCTAGGCTGCAACTCCCTTCCCTCATCACGTGTTCTGTTTTTGCCATGTTGAGCACCGTTTCCCTTGCAAGAGAAGACTGAGGAAAAGTAGGAATTGAGCAGTTCTGCCCTCTCCTCATCACCTGTTATGATTTCACTTTCCTGTTCCCACAATGGGTCTTCCATGTCCTTGCTCAGTTTTTTTTTTCTTTGAATGTAAGAAAAGAGCCCTTTTTGTTGTTTTTAGCATGTCTGAGCTTTAGCTTTACAAACTCTTTCTCTACAAGCACTGGTTATTTGTTTATATTCATCCTTGGTTAAAAGGCCCTCCTTCCATTTCCTAAATGATTTTTTTCTCACGTCTTTAAAAAGCTCTTTATGGAGCCACCTTGGCTTCTTTAGGCTCCTCCATTTTTTTCCTTCTCATAGGAATCATTTGTGATTGTGCCTTCAATATTTCACTTTTAAGAAACTCCCACCCCTCCTGAACTCCCTTTTCCTTAAGTATGTCTGATTATGGGATTCTACCCAGCATAACTTTAAGTTTGTCAAAATTTGCTCCCCTAAAGTCCAACCTATATATCTGATTACATACAGCTTTTCCCTTCCCCAAGACTGTAAATACCAAAATTACATTGTCATTACTACCTGGGGTGCCCACTACTTTCACCTCATCCACCTGTTGATAAGAATCAAGTCCAAGATAGCAGATCCCCTTGTTTGCCTCTCCACTTTCTGGAAAATGAAGTTGTCAGCAAGACAAGACAGGAATTTATTGGAATTTTCATTTTTAGCGGAGTTGGACTTCCAACAAATATCCAGGTACTTGAAATCTCCCATGACCACCATGTCCCATCTCTTCGAGAACTTTGTAATCTGTCCTCTGCTTGGCTTGGTGGTCTATAGCAGACCCCCACCACAATATCACTATTATTTCTTGCTCCTTTTTTTCACCCAGAGATTCTCAACTGAACTCCCTATGTTCAGATTCACAGATTTCCAAGTATATACCTCCTTTACATATAATGTGACTCTTCCACCCTTCCTTATTTGTTTGTCCCTTTTAAATAAGTTGTATCCTTCAATCCTAATATTCCAACTGTGAGTGTCATCCCACTAAGTTTCAGTAATGTCTATTATGTCATAGTTCCCTTCCTGTATTAGCACTTCAAGGATCTCCTGCTTGTTTCCCATACTCTGTACATTAGTGTAGAAACATCAGAATCCATGTTTTATGCACCCTGAGGTTTTCATTTTTGTACTTACCTGCAAGTTAATGTTACCTAGCATATGTGCCACTCCCTGCAAAAACTTTAGAGTTCTTGCCTTCACTTACTGGCATCATACTAGGCTTTGAATTTTTGTCTTGCTCTCCCAAACTCTATTTTACCTCCAAAACTCCTCCCAAGAACATCTCCTGTTCTTCTTTGTCCATACTTGGTAAAGGTAAAACTCATTGTTCTACCTTTTAGGTAATCTCATAAATTCTTTGTTTTTATGGGGCAAATGCATTAGCATGCCCTCAAATCCCATTTTTGCTATAACTAGGCAGCCACAGCTCCACTGCTGTATGTCTTGTCTGGGTGCCTAGTGACAACACACCCACATACTGCTTTGGTCCTTCTGTGAGGTGTTGGTTCACCCCTCACATCTCTCCATGAAATCCTGCTCTCCAGGACAGGTAGCTATAATTCCCCCAATACCTTCCTTTATTTCCACTCCCCCCTTTATTTCTAAATTGGTCTCGTACGTGTGCTGTTTCTTGTGTGCTTCTTGTATGTTAGCTTTCTCATTTTCTATTAATAAAATACATCTCTAATTTACCTCGGACTGGTTATTTGAGAGTTACAGAGATGGAGAGATTCCACTTGTTTACCTCCCTCTTGCCAAGTCTTTGTCTCCTTTGCTAATTTCCCCAACAAAATTGGAAACAGCAACACAGGCTGAGGACAGACTGGCAATGTGGGGTGGGAGAGCTCCGCTTCAGAAGCGGGGGAAGGGAGCCAGTTCAAACAGCCGCAGCTGTTCCCCAGCTTCCTTCTGTACTCACCTGCTTTGGAGCCGCTTCTCTTCCGCCTCAGAGGGACATCGTCAGAAAGCAGTGTCCAGGGGCCATCTCCCGCTTGGATCCCGCTTCCCAGCGGTGTGGATGGGAGAAGGCGAGATTCAAATGGAGGCTGTGGTGTGAACATGCTGCCATGGAGAGATGTGCATGAGCCCTCATGCGCTCATGCGCACAAGCAGCTCCAATACAGGAGGTGAGGGGATTTTAAATTTTTAGACTGCTGCTGCGGCCATGCACCTATGCACATAGGCGCCCATGCACCTATTGCCAAAATGGCCCTGCCATGAGCTGTGGAGGCCAGCCTGCCTGGGGCTGCTCCGCAGCAGTCTGAACACTCCATTCCAGCATGCTAACACAAGAGTCTGGCCAGTGTGAACAGTCAGCTCCGGGCCAGTTTTCCTCCATGGCTTTTGGCCCTGCTTCCCTTTCACTTCAGAATCCCAGTCTGTCCTCAGCCACAGACCAAGTGGGGTAACAAATAGAGACTGTTAGGTGTGGACACAATTACTATGATAGATGCTCATCCACCAACTCTGTTTTGCCTAATTCTTGGAACCCTGAGTTTGGACTGAACAACCTTGCCTAGCCTGACTTCTGAAACCATGACTTTGGACTGAATGACCCTGCTCTGCCTGACTTCTGGAACTTGGTACTCAGAGCCTACAAGCTGGTACACCTGGTTTTGGTGGCAGTGACAGCCATGTTAGAAGGAGAGGTGGGCCCAGTGGCAAGGAGGCTGACTGTTCCGGAGGGCTGCCCAGAATCGGTGGTGGTGGCTCTGGTGGAGGGGAGAGGCTCTTGGAAAGGGCAGACAAACCCCATAATGTATTTTTTTCAGTATTTTCAGATTTTTCTGAAAACTTGAAGAGTCCTTTAAGTTTGCAGGAAAATTTGTTTTGTGTCAGTGTGGCCCTGCTCCTTGGATTTAGATATCCATAGATGGGGGCCACATGTGGTTATTAGATATCTAGATGACGACCCATTACAGCAGAAGGAGAAAGGAGGGGTACAGGGCTGCTGCTCTCCCTGACCTAACTCCAATTTAATATTTTAGTGCAGAATAGGAAATGTGAAGCTTGGAAAGTGGAAAGCACAGGGTTCAGTCTTTCTTTAAAAAAAAATGATCTGGCAAAAGTACAAACTTTGGATTCAGACCACAGCAATAATACTCACAGTGAAGCAGCTGCTATATAATTTTAACCAGAATTTAATTAGTCTGTTTCATAAGCAACTGAGAAAATCCATAAAGATGCTCCAGTGGCAGCATATGAAAACAGCTGAGCCAGATCCAAAAGTTATTTTTGTGACGCCGAAGCTAAACAGAAAAATGCTATGATTTTTATTATTATTTGTAGAGCCATCTTGCATTTTATTCAGGGGAAAATGACACAGTTGCTACAATTTCAAATGAGAGAGGTGGGAATCAAGGGACACATAGGGAAAGAAGATAAAATGACAAGCATTAATATGTGTTTATTAATAACAATTCAGATGTCCCCAGATTTTGAAATTTCATTCTTTTGCAGCTTGGCAAAACTCTTTAGATTTTATTTTAAAAAAGCCTTAATCCATGAGGGGCAAATAGTTGTTATATTTGCAGAAATATCATCTTTAAGCAATGGGCAAATCCCTTGATTCAGTATGTACAGGATAAAAGTCTTCTACAAACATTACTATGTAAAGATGAAATAAGAACCCAATTGACAAGTTTTGAAAAATTAGCTATAAATGGTAAAAGGACTATATTCTCTAAGATATATAATTTTCTATTAGATGCTGATAGTAAACATCAGAAAACATTTATAAAACTCTGGATGAAAGATTTGAAAGAGGATTGGTTACAGAAATTAGTAACAACAACAACAATAACAATAACAATACCTTTATTGGCATAAAAACGATACAATGCACCCAGCAATATACCACAAAATAGCCAGGTAAAGCAAGATTTCCAGTCCAACCTAATACAAGGCTCTCCTCCTAGAGACCTCATATAGAAAACTTGCTACAGTCTCAAGAATCTCAGCTCTCTGAGATGACAACAAGGTATCAATAATGAACTCTTCGGATTGATCCTGGAGGGGGGGCGATCACTGCTTCAATATAAGCGAGACGAATATCGTTATGAGAACTGCAGTGTAAAAGCACATGACCAATAGATTCGATTTCCCCCATCCCACATGGGCAAAATCTCTCTCTGTAGGGGATTTTTTTAAATCTTCCCAAAAGTACAGCTGAGGGCAAGATGTCAAACCGAGCTAGCATGAAAGCCCTACGGAGGTAGGGCTGAAACAAGGTAGTCAGGTAACCTGTAGAGATGTGACTAAAGGAAAGTCCCAAACTCAAAGGGGAACAATGTCTATGCACAAGACTTCTCAGTAGAAATTAGTAGAATACCAGGACGGACCCAGCTTTGCTTCCAAGCTCTGGCGGAGGGCACGCTGAACTGGGCTATAGGCGGTGAAATGCAGATTAAGAGGGTCAAGACAGGTGGAATTGCATGGGGGGGGAACTCTCCCGTCTCGCCTGGTGGGGAACGCGGCAGCGCAATGGGCCCAGAGCGGGTTTTCTGCCCCTTGTGGTTCCTCCTTCGTTTATTCGGGGTTCATGTTGCAGTCCTTGGCCTCCTTGGCCTCCAAGGGCTGCCGATCTTTCTTCCTCCCCCCCCCCCAGGCAATGGAGAGGCCTGAGCAACTCACAGCCGCCAGGCCCGCCGAGCCTCCCCCCAACGGCCAATGCTCTTTAACTTTTCAGGGAATTTAAATATCCCCGAATATTTTTTTAAAACTTTTCAGATTTTTCTGCACATGGGGGGAGTGTCCCCCATGTGTAGAAAAACCTCCCTCCCCCCTAAGTGCCCCCCCCACACGGATTTAGGTATCCGCACACAGGGGGGGCACTTGGGAATTAGATATATAGATATTTGTCTATATGGGGCCATGGTGGCTCAGAGGTTAAGATGCTGAGCAAGCCATATGACAATGGAAAAGTCGTCAGACAGTGCTGGCTCTTCGGCTTGGAAACGGAGATGAACACCACCCCCTAGAGTTGGATTCAACTGGCCAAATGTCTGATAAATTTGGGAAATTGAATGTTTTCCTGTCTCGATTGAGAAATTAATTTCAAGCTTGTATAACTGATGTTTTGTAATAGCTTTGAAGTTTGTGTTTCAGAAATTTGTCTGTATTAGTTTTATTTCTACATTTTTAGATCAAAAATAAACTATTTATTTAAAAACGTGGTAATGGGCGAGTGTTTCAGATAGCTTTAAAATGAATTATTCACATGGATTTGGTTGGCTCCTGCTAGAAATGGAATAAGTGGATTATGCAGACTTTTGTCTAATCCAGCAGGCTAATACTTGTGTTATAAAATTGAAAAGCCAGGAGAGAAAGTCTTCAATTATTGTACTGGATGAGTCACAAGCACCCATTCCAATATGTATTTCTTTGAACTCTTGCTGGATCACCTTTCCCCACAAATGTGGGCTCAGAGTGGTTTACAATATGGACCAGGCAGAAATAATTAAGCCCCCCTAAACCACAATGGAGCGTAACAGCTTCAAAAATCGTGTACGCCATCCCAGCAACAATCAAATCAGCAATATGAAATATTCAAACAACCGTTGGGCATGGAATTATTTTTGAAATAAAATTGTCTTACCAGCTCTCCTTTTACAAAAAATGGTACCGAGGAAAGAGGACAACAATGATTCTTAGCCATTTAAAATATATATGATCTCTCACACATGCACACTAGGGTTGCCAGGCTGGGAAACTCCTAGAGTTTGAGGGAGAAGCCTGGGGAAGGTAGGTCCCTCAGTGGGGTACAATGTCACAGTCTACCCTCCAAAGCAGCCATTTTCTTCATGGGAACTGATCTTTGTAGTCTAAAGATGAGCTGTAATTCCAGGGGATCCCAAAACTCATCTGAAGGCTGGCATCCCTCACAGGCACAGATGCATACTCTCTCTCCCTCCCTCTCTCCCTCACTCCCTCTCTCTCTATATATATATATTAGATGACAACTCTGAAACCCACAGTGTAAAATGCAAGTGGACAAAACTGGTGTCTGTTCAAGCACCTGGATGTTTGGCATAATCAAACATTTTTACAAATGACTGTAGATTTACTGCTATTTTACCCTTCATCAGCATAGTAATAAGAAGACTTTTCCAATAAGTGAAAAATAAATGAATACTGACTGCTGGGAAAGGGAAAAATACTGCCAAAGGGACTTTTTTGCTACAATTTTTTTAAGGGGGGGGGCAGTGTTGAAACTTGAATCAGCCTACATTTGGTCCTTGATCATTTTGTAATATGAATTAACAGGGCTCATTTCGTAGCAGGAGCTCCTCTGCATATTAGGCCACACATCCCTGATGTAGCCAATCCTCCAAGAGCTTACAGTAGCCCCTGTAAGAAGAGCTCTGTAAGCTCTTGGAGGATTGGCTACATTAGGGGTGTGTGGCCTGATATGCAAAGGAGCTCCTGCTACGGAATGAGCCCTGTGAATTAAGGTTCAGTGAGTAGTGCAGAGAAAAGTTAATACTGTGAGATTTTATCTTTAAAACACTCTCTCTATAAACTTGGTAGATTCCTGCTGCCACCAGTAATTAAAAATTCCAAATCTCTCTTTTGGTAGAATGACCCAGGGTCTGGGCACTTCAGAGGGTTATGTGGCCCTGAAGAAGGACTATTCTGATTTCTGGGATAGGTTAAAACAAAAAATGATTTATTTATAAAAGAACAAAATAGGTGTCTGGTTATTTTTGAACTGTTGTTGAGGAAAGGAACTTGTAAATATAAATGGCAAAGCTTGGTGTCACACTCAGTCTCTTAAACATCAAACTCCACTCTGACAGGCTTATCTCTTTTTCTCTCATAGCCACACAGGCAAAATTGTTTGTCTTATTCACACAGACTAACCCATTTGGCTAATCACACAGGATAGATACATCTTATTTCGTTGGCCATATAGACTCTCTCACAAAACTCTTATAGTCACACAGACTAAACTTCACACGGAATCTCTTCAAAACTCTTCCAGACTTGTCTCTCTCCCAACACACACACAGAATTCGTGTGCCTGGTGACTAGGAGCCATTACAAATTGGGTGAGTCCTAGTGCCACCATGGATGACACCAGGTCTGTTGCCGGCACAGAGGCTTCATCGTCAGCATGGACATTGAAGTCACTCAAGACTATCAGCTTCAGGTACTCCAACGCCTAGCCAGGCACAGCCTCGACCAGCGAAAGCAGGCTATCGGCTGGTGCGTTAGGTGGCCAGGGTTGGGGGGGATATGAGAGTGCCGGATTTCATACTGTCCTGTTGCTGTCCTCAGCTAGTTTATTGGTCAGTAAACTAGTTTATTGGTCAGTGTTACAGTGCTAAGTGAACCACCTTATGTGATTGTTTTACTCCAACAATTTGAAGAGAGTCTGTGTGAAGTTTAGTTTAGTGCCTGAAATAACCAATAAGAATAACGAGAGCTGAATAGCTAAGACTAACCATTCAAGGCTCAATTCAGAATGCTCTGCTCCAACACACATTAAAAGATTTGCTTAATCAGATTGTGATGGGAGTTCATATATGGGCTACGCAATCATTTTTTGTTTGTAACTTGCACATTTTTTTCGTTTATCTAGTGAGTAAAAAGCTTGGTGTGCTTCTGATTGTTTGAAAGACATTAGAATACCTTTGTGGTATCAGAACAAAGGTCCATCTAGTCCAGCATTCTGCAGCCAACCAAGTGCCTCTAGAAGTTCACTAGAGGGGTATGAATAAAAGTATCAAGTCGTCCCCTGGTATTTGGAGGTATCTGGAGGTAGATGGACCATCATGATTACTAGCTAGCTTCATAAGCATATCAGATCCCCTTCGTGAGCCAGCATTCAGGGAAAGGAAGAACTGGTTCAAGGAAGTTGTAGGGCATTAATTTACAAAATCACTTTCTCAGAAGTGTAGAATATTGATACTTTATGGTGGGATCTTGTAATGTTTCAAAATGTTTCAAGAGCCACTGTGGTACAGTGTTGGACTAAGATCTGGGAGATCCAGGTTTGAATCTCAGCTCTGCCATGGAAACTTACCAGATGACTGAACTGGTCCCACTCTATTAGCCTTGTTAACCTTGTTAAGATAAAATGGAGGAAGGGAGACTGACAACTGTGAAGAGGAACAGGGGGGGAACAGATTTGGTACCCATTGTAGAGGTGTGATATTTAACCCCATACCTTCCAGCACCAGTACAGGAGCCAGGATAACATATGCTTGGGGTTTACTCACCTTGGCTAATTGTACTAGACCGAGGGGAAACCCCTTAAACTTCTATGTCATTACAAGCTGTTTATGGCTCTTACCAGGTAGGCTACTGTTGGGAATTCTTTCTCATTGTATTTTAAATTGATTGAATTGTACTGGTCAATGACTGTAATAATAAATTGAATTGAACTGAGGTCAAATTTACCTCTGACTTTCCCGCTAGAATCATTCTAGTTTCAAAAAAACCCCTGTCTATACCTGTTTCTAGTTTCAAACCATACTTGTTCTAGTTTATAAATTATTGTTTACATTCGTTAATTGCCCTCCTGTGGTCAAGCTAGCATTATACTGCTTTAAACAATGCTGTTGCTTAGTACTCTTCAGACCCCCTGGAGTGAAATTTGAAACCAGCGTGAAATGAGCTTGGGAAAAGACAGCAGTCAAACTACTTCAGAGAGGAGGTATAAACTGGGCCTGAACTGAACTGAACTGATGGAGGGGAATTGGCTGTGCTCAGAGGGAAATTAAGACTGTGCTCTTAATTTGAAATACACAAGTGGATGTCTTTGAATAATTTTGGTAGTTATTTAGCACAGTCAAGGAAGACTTTAATCCCCACATAAATAACTGTTGGTGTTTAATCAGCTCTCCTGTTCATTACTAATTTATTCACAATCTAGTATTAACAGGGATTATGGTTGTCATCTCCTGGTTATGGATAAATACGATGAACCCTAAAAACAATTGGGTTACTCCTTGCTGCAAATCCCTTTCCTGTATGGTTTAGAGTATATACAGTAAGCTATCGGACTTCACAAGTGTACTCACTTAAAATTCTTTGGCACCATAAGTGCCGCAGCATAACTTAGAAGTCAATTCTGCTGAAATCAATTTATTTTTTTTCAAATGACCATTTGTAATCCAAGCATTTTAGTTACAGGTTCATAAAGGTGAGAAAGGGTATTCAATAAGCAGCTTAAAAATTGCTCCTTGATTATTTCACAGTGGGAAATGGCAAATGGAAACAGACTGAAAAGTGTGCATTGTTTTTCACCTCTTAATTGCTTTTGAGGTGAGCTTGTTTATGAAGTTTATGGATAGGCTCTTGCCCACACTGAAAACTTCTGACCACCAGTAATGAGGCACCATTAATGAACTAAGAGGCAGCAGGAGATTGGTGGAGACTGTGCTTCCTGTCTCTTAGCTTCAATCTGTTATTTATGAGCAGGGCAGATGGGGCTATTCCTGGACAGTGGGGACTCCCCTGCACCATTCATCATTTGATTGCAACCCCATTAAGAGAATATAAATTGATCTGAGGTCGCTAATCTTTTTTTAATAAGCCTCATTATTTTTTAGAAAGAGACAATATTTTAACATAGTTCTCCGGAGTGCCTTTGGAGAGTGTCACACTAAAACAAAACAAAGGCCTAGAAATACTTTAAGCCAAGGAAATGATGGATAAAATATGCATAAGAAATTATTTGTGAATAAAGTGGGAGAAGAATTAGATATTACTGGAGAGATCTGATTGCACTAAAGCCAGCAGTCTTGCACATCTCCAGCTCTGTTCCCCCACTTCCAACGTGTTCAGTTCAAGGTGCTAGTCATCACCTACAAATACTTTCATGGCCTTGGACCCTCATTGGCTCCATATTGTGGACCATATCAAGTTCAAGGTTTTGGTGCTGATCTTTAAAGCCCTTAACAGTCAGGGACCAGCATACCTTCAGGACTGCCTGTTCTGGTATGTCCCTCATAGAGCATTACGGTTGAGTGATCAAAATCTTCTGGTGGTCTCCTGCTCAAAGAGCATCCATCTGTCCTCAACCAGGGCCAGGGCTCTTTTGGCCCTGCCCCCAGCCTGGTGGAACACTCTTCTAGGAGATCAGGGCCCTGCAGGATTTAATGCACTTCCGCTGGGCCTAGGGCTGCCAAGTCAGCCCGGGGGGCGGAGGATCCCCCGCTACAGGGGTTCCCGATCTGCCGGCCAGCATTTGGCCGGCGGGGGGAACCCCACCCCCCTTCCCAATGTAATGACGTCACCCGGAGGTGACGTCATCACGTTGGGGGCATTGCCAGGGCGACGCTCTGGCAATCGCCCCAAAACTCTATGATACCATACCAAATGATGATACCATACCAAAACTCTATGATACCAAAACTCTATGATACCAATTGCTCTGGCGATTGCCAGAGCGTCGCCCTGGCAATGCCCCCAACATGATGATGTCACTTCCGGGCGATGTCGCTGGGTGTGTGCACTTCGCGTGCACGCCCAGGAAACTCCCAGATGATGGAGGACTCCCCCCCGCCGGTAAGTAAGGGACACTTGGCAACCCTAGCTGGGCCTATGGTTGAGGGCAGTATGGAGGCCCTAGCTGGAAACAAGTTTGGCCTCCCCCTCTTCTCTCTCTTCTTCTCCCCTTCTTGTCCTCCCTTTGCAGTTGTCTGAACATTGTCCCTCAATTCGCCATCTGGAATTGTATAGGATTGTTATATTTGCATTGTATTTTATTGTATTTATTGTAATTGTATGCTGTTTTAAAGATTTTGAAATTGTATTTTATGGTTTGACGTCACCCACTCTGAGCTAGCTTCAGGGAGAGTGGGCTATAAATTAAATAAAATGAAAATAATAAATAAATAAATATCTGCAGAACCCTCATATCTTGCTACACTTGACCATAGCAGCTTTGCTGATCTGATTAAAGCCTTCCGAAGGTGCCACCTTGCAAATGGGTAAGATCAATAGGTGCACATACATGTGCATTCTCTACTTGTGTCCTGTCTGAGGAGGTCTGGGAAGGCCCTCACACTTTGGTCACTCTGCAAAAAAAGTAATGCAGTAATTAAACAGGCTACATATCTATATATCTAATTCTCAACAGTCTGTGAGAATGCACCAAGAGATATAGTCCACAACAGGTCTCCTTAAGTAGAAAGTCCTTTATTTGTAGAAAAGATCATGTTGGTCAAACACTTTTTCCTGCCCAAGCCTAGTATACTTGATATGAAATATGGCCTGCCTACCATCTACCAATCAATAAAGAGAATTACTGGCACCCAAATACACTGGCCCAATGTTCCCAAGGAAAGCGCAGCAAAATAGGTTCTCAGGGGAAAATGCTGTTGAGGATTTTTGGAGAAAATGTTCCCAGAGGAAACGAAGGAAAAGAAACACATAACACCTGTGATTCATGTAACACATTACAGGAGGCTCTCTTGTTCAAGGTCGTTAGCCAAGGAATAGTCAGCTAGAGATAAGAAGAGAAGGAAAGCAAATGAGTAATGAGCATGCGCAAAGTGAAGCAGGCAAGCAAGACTCGCAATATTATGAAATCATAACCTGAGGGTAAAACATCCAGTACTGATACATGTAACTCAGCAATACATTGATTATCCCCACGCCTATGGCAGTGCTAACTGACATGGTCCCCTCTGTATGTGAATAGTTATTTCCACGGATAGGGGGCACACTCTCCCCCAACAGGCATTTCTACTGACTCAGGGGACTCCCTGGGGCTGCAAAAAAATCCAAAAAGTTAAAAAAGTTAAAAAAGTTAAAAAGTTAAAAAAAAAAAAAAAACCAACAACCTCAGGGAGGGTTGAATCTCCCCAATACCTTTTGAAATGGCTGCCACAGGGATCTACTCCAGGCTCCACCCCATCCACAGTAAGAAATAGACTGGTTAAGAGGGGGGAGAGGGGGATAGAGAGGGGAAGGAGGAAGCAAAAAGCAGAACTGGATCAGGGATTGGGAAAGATTCCTTCTGCAGTATGAAGGGGGTTTGGAGCCAGGCCTGGGACTAGGATTGTCTGCTCCAGGTTGGGGAATTCCTGGAGATTCTGTGGTGAAGTCTGAGGAGGGCAGAGTTTGGGGAGGGGAGAGCCCTCAGCTGGATAGAATGCCACAGAGTCTGCCCATTTTCTCCAGGGGGACAGATCTCTGTTGTCTGGAGTTCAGTTGTCATTCTGGAAGATCTCCAGCAGCACCCTCTGGATGACTTGGTACCACCTGACTTGCATGATTCAACTTGGCCTTGCTGCTTACTACTCTTGATGAGCAGCCAGCCACCCTATGAAAGTCAGTGTAATGTAATGGTCAAAGCTTCAGAGTAGGGTTTGTGAGACCCAGGTTTAGATCCCCATCTTACTGTGGAAGCTCACTGAGTGATTTTGAACTAGCCACATACTTTCAGCCTAACCTACCTTAAGGAGTTGTTGTGTGGATAAAAAGGAGAAGAGAATAATGTAAACTGCTTTAGTCCCCACTGTGGAGAAAGGCCATAGTTTTTCTCAGTAGAAGCTGAGGGAAAGGAGCTGGAAAGCAGAAGACAGAGGGGCAGATAATGGTAGGTTGGCTGTTGGATGGGAAGGAGATAGGGATGCCAACTCCAGATTGAGAAATTTCTGAATATTTGAGGGGTGGAGCCTGGGGATGTTGGGGACTGAGGCAGGGAGGGACTTCAGACAAATATAATGCCATAGAGCCCACCCTCCAAAGCAGTCATTTCCTCCAGGGGAACTAAAGTTGTCAACCTCCAAGTGAGGGCTGGAGATTTCCTGGAATTACAACTGATCGCCAGATGACAGAGATCAGATCCTCCAGAGAAAATAACTGCTTTGAAGGGTGGAGTTGATCGTTTATATCCTGCTAAGGTCAATTCCGAGCTCAAAACTCATCTTCCCAAGGCTCCACCCCCAAATCTCCAGGAATTTCCCAACATGGAGCTGGCAACCCTAACAGAAACTGATCTCTGTATTTGGGCAATCCATTGTGATTCCTGGAGAGTGGCTGCTGTCACTGCTGCTGTGGGGGGAGGAAGTAGGTGGGAAGCTGGGAGAGTGACAGGGGCAGAAAGAGTGATGGGGTGGGGGCAGAAAGAAAGTGATAGGCATGTAGGGAAGAGACAGAGAGAGAGAGAGAAAGGGGGACAGGAAGGAAAAAGTGAGAGAGAGAAGTACGGGGAGAGGGAAAGAAGCAGAGGTAGGAGGAACGGGATAGCTACTCCTGCAAGTTTCTCGCCAGTCCCCACTTGTACTTAATACAAGTGATCTGTTTCTATTAATACTGAAAATCTAGAAAGGCCACATAAGCCCTCTCCACTGAGAGATCCTTATTTCAGAATAATCCAGTTTAGTCTGTTCAATTGTTTGTCTAAATTCCAGCTCAAGCAGGTAACAAAAATGATCTCCAACCACACTTTCCCTCTACTGAGAGACTTCCCATTCCCTTCCTTTGCCTTATTTAGAAAACTAGATTTCAGTCCTCCTTACTTTTGGCTCATCCTATAGTATACCTTTTATCTCACATAAATCAATCCTCCCTTCCAAGCCTGGAGGAAAAAAAAACTTTACTTTGAACAAAATGCTTTGGCTCTATAAGTGAAGCCAGAATCTTCCCCCAAGTAGCAATTATGCCCCTCTCTTGCTATGTACTGAACTGAGTGCAACAACCAAAACAGTTTCTAATCTTCATTCAAAGATTAGAAAAAATTCAAGTTTGAAGGGTAAACTGTGTGAAGATAGCAATTGAAAACTGTCAGTTTTTCCCTGTTGTGTTTTGGTTTTTTCCTACAATGTTTGTACAGAGTACAAAATCATGTGGTAAAAATTTCCCTGGAATGCACTACCATGCTACAGGTAAGAGATCATATGTTTTGATGCTCCCTCATGAAAAAAAGAAACCCTGTGCATAATAACCTAAATACATCAGAGTTACGCATAGCCATTACAGTGAATTTTCTCTGTGAACCAGAAGTTCTGTTAACTGTAACCTGAAGCGGTGGAGACTAGCCATTGATTTTGCTATACCGTCTGTACATCCTTGTAGGACTTGCCCCAAATCTGTTAGGATTGGATACTAAAGAAATAACAGTTCATTTGACTCACTCATGATCTATAACCCATATATGTAATAGGGCTGCCCTTCCCCCAACAAGGGGTGGGGGTTTGCCCACTTTTGAACCCCCAGATCTGCCTGCCTGGATTCAGCCAGTGGGGGGAAGCCCACCACCAAAACACCCGGTTCATGGCAATGTGCCTGACATAATGGCATCACCCAGAGGTAACGTCACTGTGTAGGGCATGTGGGTGGTGGTGGGGAATGGTCAATCATTTAAGGGGAAAACATATAGTTTTTCCTTAAATGGTAGAGCATCCCCTGCAACGTGCCATGCATGATGATGTCACTTCCAGGTGATGCCAAGGGGATCCCAGAGAAGGATTGGGAAACATACACACACACACACCGCAGGTGTCAAGGTAAGACCTGGCAACCCTAATATGTAACCTTTCACTAAATACAGCAGTTGTACCAGAAGACTGGAGATTAGCAAATCTTACACCAATTTTTTTTTAAAAAAATCCAGAGGACTAGGAAATTACAGGCCAAACAGCCTAACATCTGTCCCAGGCAAATTAGTAGAAACTATAATCCCTGGACCGAAAGATGCCAGACGGGCCTCTATCAGGGCCAGGACCTTATCAGTAGCCCCTCCATACTGGTGGAATGAGCTCCTGGAAGACTCCAGGGCCCTGAGGGACCTCTTACAGTTCCACAGGGTCTGCAAAATGGAGCTCTTCCACCAGGCCTTTGACTAGGAGCCACTACCGGTACCAATATCAACTGAACTGGGCAAGTCCCTCTATGTTAACAGCAATCAGCCTGTGATGCCAACAGCTACAACCCTGGCCATATTTCTTTGTTACCATCATATTATGGGCTACAGGGATTATGAGGCAATGCTACCGCCACCAGCACGTTATTTGCACTTATTTGTCATACGTTAATGCATTGTGTTAATGCATTGGTGTTTTAATACATTTTAATTTTACTGTAAGCTGCCCGTACCGTAAGCTGCCCGTGAGTGGGATAAAAATCTAAATAAATATAAATACTTTCTGATCAGTTGCTCAAGAGAGCCACCAGTGATCTAACTGCAACATCTCAGGGCAAATTCTGTTCTACATCTTGGTTTGGGTCTTTCTTCAGAGCTCAGGAAAAACTAGCTCAAAACTTCCTGCCCGTCAACCTCTACAAATGGGTTTATTCTGAATGCAAAAGCGCATTTTGGGATTTTTCACTATGTGAACTTTTAGCTTAACCCCTAGGCATGTTGTCAACATTCTTAAGGGAAAGGTAGAAAACGGAATGTACCAGCTAGGATAATAGGAGATTGGTTTAATTATTTGAGTAGATCAAAATATGACTTGGTGCTTCATAGCAGAGTTTGGATGGACCTCAAATTCAAGGCGATAGGAGATTATATTTAAAAAAAAACAGAGAAGGTATTGATTACTGTCTGCTCCTTCCTCTTCGTTTATCTTCATTTATAACAATTTAGAATGCCATTGTTATATGTGTAATTGACATCTCCTGATAAAAATAGGTCAGACAGAAGGATTTTCAAATTTGCTGACTAGTACCTTGGGCCAGGGAGCACTCTACATAATGACTGTGGCGTAGAAAAATCAATAAATAATTACAGCATAATGGGACTGCCTTCTTAATGACTTAAATTATAAAACACAACTTTGCAATATTCATGTCTTAGGGGTAGAAAGGATGTTTTTGGAGAGTTTCACATACACAAACCAGCTTTGAATGGGCCTTTGAAGGGCAAGAAGATGTATGAGTAATAAACCTCAGTTTGGGAACTATCGAAGCCAGCGATGGCATTTACTAGTGACACTGACACCATAACAAAGATGGGTCATGGAGTCTTTCATTGCTTGAAAGGCACTGAGATTCCATTGTTATAAGGACATCTCTCCTCTGGGTTAATTTATAGAATCACATTTTCTCGCATATCTCAGTTGTCCCCCAAATAGGTTAGTGATCCCTACCTTGTCTGTGGATTGCCCACTATGTTGCTTTGCCATCCACATAGTGACTGGCCTGGTTATAAGTCTATCTAATGATATAAAAGTCAGTTTGTGGGCTCTACCTCCATGCCAAAACTTAGGCTGCGGTCACACTAGTGGCTTGGCGTGATATGGTGCCGCCTCTAATTGAACCAGTTTAAAGAGTTGCAGGCCATATCAGCCACACAGCACACCCTGCTGCAGGTTACCCATGGCGACATCTTGTGGTAAAGCATCCACATTATTGCAGTGCCTCAGCCTCAAAGTATAGAGGGAACATTATGCCTGGGGCAGTGATGCTCTGTATTCTTGGTGTTTGGGGGGCAACAGTGGGAGGAGTTCTGGCCCCGTTGGTAGACCTCAGTACCTGGGTTTTGGCCACTGTGTGACACAGACTGTTGGACTAGATGGGCCATTGACCTAATCCAACATGGCTTCTCTTATGTTCTTAATGTTCCTTATATCAGATATGGGACTTCACGTGTAAGTTCGTTGGATCCAGGGAACCTTTCAACATTCCATTAAAAAACATATTGTGTAGTTTGGCCCTTGGTTGAGGTGTATAGTGCCATCAAGTGACAGCTGACTCATAGAGACCCCATAGAGTTTTCAAGGCAAGGGACAAACAGATGTGGCTTGCCACTGAGCGTTTCTGAATAGTGACCCTGGACTTCGTTGGTGGTTTCTCATTTAATTACTTACCAGGGCTGACCCATCTTAACTTCTGATACCTGATGAGATCAGGCTAACCTGGTCAGGGCAGTTGGGCCCTTAGCAGAATAGAGTTTGGTGGTTCACTGCAAGCTCAAAATAGGAACAACCTGTGACAGCATAAACTTTATGAATTAGTTTCATAAAGAATCCGTATGCTGTGGACACGTTCAAATACAACACTCTTGCAAATTTCATTGTCAGTGGAAGGGCAAATGAGAAACAATGGGCATTTCCACCAGCATTTTATAAATTCAGATGCAAATAAATATCCCAAGTTTAAGCGAAATCCTGTTCCGGCTTGGTTGTTGCTTGCCAGTTGCTGTTTTCCATGCTAAGGTGTCCTTTTGACCCTGACAGGCTTATTCAGTAGAAAACCATCCTGAGCAATCAAATGTTGCCCACAACCTCTATGCCTGATTGTATAACACAGCCCACATTAGGGCATGACTATGGAATCCTGGGATTTGTATCTTCCCCCTCCCCTGACAGCTCCATAAAGTCTAGACAAAGCAATCTATTGCCCTGGGCACTAGAAAAGATATTTCCAGACTGAGCTCAAGTAAAGGATTTCTAAATTGATGCGACACCGTAAGGAGGCTATAGCATGGATCTTTTGTGTCTCATTATAACCAGCACAGGAATATTTTCCTGGGGAAATAATGCATATAGGAACATGGTTGACCATCTTTTGCCACCGACATGTTTTGCAAACATTTAGAAACCATCTGAAAGTAACAGAATATTTTAATAAATCAGTATTTACTAGGCAATTAATAAGGGCTTTTTAAAATGGGGTTTGCTTTAGATTTGAAAGTTTCTTCCTTAAATGGGTAAAGCACAAAATCACACAAAATACGTGCATATTAGCTGTTTTCTAGTTCAATACATGTTTTGCACACCAATGCAATGATTTCTCCTCCCTCCTTTTGAGCAATACTTCTCTATTGTCCTATTAGCCTTGTTCCGACCAACCAGCTTGCAATATGCCCAATTTTCCAGGGAAAGCAGTGGTGGAACGATCTTATAATGTATGCCAAATCATTATTCAAAATGTTGCAGATAATTTCCCCATCATTTTCATGTTCCTTTGGCAACACATTGCGATCTTTTCTCCTCCTACGTAAGACTCCGTAGCACACAAGGGGAAAAAAAAGATTACTATAATCCCTTTCTTCCAATGACACCAAGCATTGTAATCTTCTTGCTATGTCAGTGGCAAATTCCTATCTGTTAATGTCAAGCCTGCCTTTACAAGGAAAAGTTCATGCAAGCTATCATTGCACTGGTAAATAGTGATGGGGTGTTTGCATTTATTTATTTATTAAAAGGGCAAAAACACCCAAAGGTGTTTGGGGTTGACTCATGCGGGGGTCCACAGCAGGGTTCCTGTGGGCTCCAGGGCACCTGCTAACACCTTTTCTGGCACTCGCCAAGTGTTTTTAGGAAGTAGGTGGAGTCAGGTAGGGCTTTTGCCCAGCAGGGCTTCTGACTGACTATGGGAGATTTGAGTGAATGCACAGATTTCTTAAAATGTTGCATTGACAAGCAGCTGCTACCTCAGCACAAGGATATGCACTGTTACTGAAGTTAAACTGTGACAATCATTTTGTGGTGGCTCCACTTCCTGCAGCAGCCATTTTATGGCAACTATTTTGTTGCTGCACCAATAGGGCTGCCAAGTCAGCCTGGGGGGGCGGGGGATCCCCCGCTACAGGGGTTCCCGATCAGCCGGCCAGCATTCGGCCGGCGGGGGAAACCCCACCCCTGAAGTCATCCAGCCTGGACGACTTCCCCCGTGCCGGGCGACGTCACCAGAAGTGACGCCATCACGTTGGGGGTGTTGCCAGGGCGACGCTCTGGCAATCACCCCAAAACTCTATGATACCATAGAGTTTTGGGGTGATTGCCAGAGTGTCGCCCTGGCAATGCCCCCAACGTGCTGACATCACTTCTAGTGACGTCGCCCGGCACGCGTGCAAAGCGCGCACGTCGGGGAAGTTCCTGGCCAGCAGAGGACTCCCCCCCGCCGGTAAGGTGAAGATGTGTCTGAATTCCAAATTTGCCTGAAGGCTCAAAAAGGTTAGGGCATAGTAGATCGGTGAGCATGGCTGCTCACTAGAAGCACTCTGTGCTTTCTCCCTACCCCACTGAGGACAATCTTTAATCCCCCCTCCCCTTCTAAGGAAGGTCTTCGACAGGTGGTCTTATCTGGATTTCTTCCAGAACAGCTCTGACAATATCGAGAATGTGGGGAAAGGAAGGCGTAATCTGCCAGTAAGCAAAGTCCTTTCACTACCCCCCTTTGGATTTTCCCTGGATTTTCCCATACTCTCCCTTATTCCCATACTCTTATTTTTTGTTTTGTTTTTCTTTGCACACAACAAGAATATTATAAAGCAATGCAAGTGAAGCAGTTTGGTGAAGAGCTATCTGACCCCCTTACATTTTGTCTCATCTCCCTACTATGATGAACTATCCTATCCTGGAAGGGAAGTATTTCTCCCTGACCAGCAAAAAGATAAAAAGAACCTATAAAACTCTTTGAACAGAGGACGGGGAGTACTAGTTTAATGAGGCTGTTACCTTCAGTTAAAGCTTGCAGCACAAATGAATGAATATTTTTTAAGGAACTTTCTATGCTCTGTTTTCTCAAGTATGCCTGATATCAGTTTGATCCTAGAAATACAGGTATAAACATTAAGGAAGAATGTTGAGATTTGATTCTACTTCCAGGATAGGGTTGCCAGCCTCCAGGTAGGGCCTGAAGATCTCCTGCTTTTACAACTGATCTGCTGCTGACAGAGATCAGCTCCCCTGGAGAAAATGGCTGCTTTGGAGGGTGGACTCTGTGGCATTGTACCCTGCTGAGGCCCCTCCCCTCCCCAAACCCCACCCTCTCCTGGCTCCACCCCCAAAGTCCCCAGGTATTTTCCAACCCGGACTTGGCAACCCTATTCCAGGATGTCTCTCCATCTCTAAGCATTCAATATTGCGACTTTTATTGCAAGCCAAAAAAACTGCATTGTAGAATAAAAACCTGAACTTTTACCTTACAGGACCCGGAGGATACTCACCCTTCTGTCTTTCTTTATCTCCTTGGAAATACCTTGTTTTGTTTTTCATAACTTACTGACAGCCAATGCTCCCTTTAAACTGTGGAGTCTTGTGAGCAAAAATTCTACTTTGTGAGCTAATGGCATTAAAGTTGTGAGCGAGCGCTTTGGCTACTGCATAAATTAGGTTGCTCTGGAGCCACCCTTCCTGAGCTAAGACAAAAATGTGTGAGCTGGAGGCTAAAAAACTGTGAGCTAGCTCACACTAACTCAGCTTAGAGGGAGCACTGCTGACAGCATATACCATACCTATTCCCACCTGTGCTGATTGAATATTTTCAGATTTGGATTAGACCTATATAAGGATTAAATTGAACTTTTTACCTTTACTTTGCTGGGATAATAGTTTTTCTGCCAAAAGCCAGGAATGCAAGCAGTATATGGAACATACTGAACTAACAAACTCTGAAGACACCTACTGTCCAAGTGTTATTTGCATCCTGCCCTCTTATCTTTTCCCAATTGATAGCTGGACAAATTTTGATACTCATCCTCCTCTTTATAATATATTAATATTTAACACCTTTTTGCAAATTTTTGCTTTGCACAACATTTAACTATAACTTAACTAACATTAACACCAAATTTCTTATTCTCTCCCTTGTTAACCTATATCCTTGTGTTGTATTACTGCTACTTCTTCCTACTTAATACTAGTCCATATTAGTGGTTAAAATGCTGAACTGCAGTATGGGAGGTTGGTAGTTCAGCAATTCGAGACCTGAGTGCTGCATGACGGAGTGAGCTCCCGTCTCTGGTCCCAGCTCCTGTCAACCTAGCAGTTCTAAAGCAGGAAATTGCAAGTAGATAAATAGGTACCACTTCGGTGGGAAGGTAACAGCATTCTGTGTGCCTCAACATCTAGTCATGCTGGCCACATGACCACAGAAATGCCTTTGGACTGCACTGGCTCTTCAGCTTGGAAATAGAGATGAGCACCACATCCCTAGAGTCGTATTTGACTGGCTTTCGAGCAAGGGAAACCTTTTACCTTTTACCTTTACTATTCTTTCTTTTGTAATATGTTTTAGCTTGTAAAACTTATTATTCAAAACTTGTTAATGAATATCTGAAAGAAGGATAAAAGACATGAAAGCATTTACCACTGAAATATTGTTTTATTACTTGTGTAAATTCAGTGTCAATGTTAAAAAATGGCAAAGCTAAATCTTTAAATGTATAAATAAAAAAACTTGCATGATATATTTAATGGTAGGGGAAGGCTCTAGAAACTTAAAACTGGTGGCTACTCATTTGAAAGATTAAAAAAAAACAGAAACAAGATGATAGAGAACCTGATGTAATAGATTGTATGCAGAGACTTTCAGAATCACTCTCTCGACAAATGCAAACTCCTACTCAACAAATGCAAGCTGTCACTCTTTAAATACAGCAATCAACATAACACACAAGACAAAACCAAACAAGAAGCAGCAAACCTCAGACAAGAAATTAAGATAGGCCTTCCAGAAATCAAAACTCAGCTCCAAGAATACACTCAAGAAATTGACCAAATTAAGGAGAAATTCAAAGATGTAGAATTGCATCAACAAGCACAGGAGTTATATCAAGAAAAGGCCAATCAAAGGATCGAAGTTTTGGAGGTGCCCTGCAGAAACTGTAATTTAAATGTCAGGAGAGTGCCAGAAGACTTTGAGAAGACAGACCTTGAAGACTATTTTTGAAAGCTTCTACAGGATTACTCAGAGGCTCCAGAAGATCCTCCAGATATTGGTCAAATATATAAAATTAATTCAAGGTTTGCTTCTAAGAACAGACTGCCTTGGGGACATACTAGTTGTATTTGTGAATTAAAAAAACAAGATACACACCCCACTTGTAGTTTCTGACAAAGAGATACAAATTTTCCAGAATTCACCCACATCTGTATTGAAGAAAAGACTTGTTTTCTCAAGAATGTGGAAACTATATAAGTGGAAAATTAATGGAAATAGAATAGAACAGGTTAGACATTTTAAATACTTAGGAATTCATTTTCAATACAATGCCTCTTGGACCAATAAATGTGACTAACATCAGTGCCCTGGCTATTACTAGCTTTTTCTATAACAGAGGCAATCAATTTGCACTTGCTGCTTTAAAGCTTTTTAATGGAGCCACAACTGCTATATGGTATTTCACTTTGGATTGGAGCATTTGATCATTCTTTGGATTGTTGTTGTTGTTGTTCAGTCACACAGTTGAGTCTGATTCTTAGCAACCCCATGGACCGCATCATGGCAGGCCCTCTTATCCTCCGTCACCCTCTGGATCCCACTCAACCCCATGTTGCATCAATAACATTGTCTAACCATCTCATCCTCTGCCATCCCCTTCTTTTACTTTCAGTCCTCCCCAGCATCCCAGTGAGGGCTCCCTTCTCATTTGATGGCCAAAGTATTTCAGCTTCAGCTTCAGTATCTGGCCTTCCAGGGAACAGTCAGGGTTGATTTCCTTTAGGATTGTCTGATCTGATCTCCTTGCTGTCCAAGGGACTCACAAGAGTCTTCTCTAGTACTATAATCTGAACATATATATTCTTCAGTGCTTGGTCTTCCTTATGGTCCAGCTCTCACAGCCATACATTACTACTGGGAATACTATCACTTTGACCATATGGACTTTTGTTGGCAGGGTGATGTCTCTACTGTTTACTATATATTCAGTCAAATTTTCTTCGTAAAATCTTGGGAATGCCTAATTTTGTGCCTTATACCGCACTCTGTTTGGAAACAGGACAAGCCCTAGTTGAAACTAGGGTGTGGCTCACCACTATTAAATTCTGGCTGTAGTTACATTATAATTCTGATCCCTCTAGTCTTATTTATCAAATACTTTAAGAATCTGAATAATCTAACTGGTTAGCTTGCATTGAAAAAAAAAAACAAGCCCTCGTGTGATCGGTTTATCCCTGGATTCACTATCTATGCTTTCCCAAGAGGATGCATTCCATAGGTTTAAATGCAGAATTTTGGACATTGAATGACAAAAGCTCTGTAGCACGGCCAACAAAACTGGCTCTCCCTTGAACTTGGAGATGACAGTAAAAGCAGGCCATAGGGCTTCATATCTCCACTCCTTGCAAATCCCACAACAATGCAGAGCTTTCTCTTTGGCCAGATTTAATGTTATGCCATCTGCAATCCTATATGGAAGATTCCAAAAGGTACCATATTCAGCTAGATATTGTCCCTGTAAGCTAAGGTACATTGAAACAATTTCAAATATCCTTTTTTATTGTCCTTTTTATGTAGAAATTCATACTAAATATTTAAACTCTGTTTTGGTAAATAAGATGGGTCTCCCTGTCCCATAAGATTCATTTTATCTTGAATCTGCTCTCTGGATATAACTGAGAAGGTGGCTATATTTGTGGAATGCACTCTAAAGTTGCACTGTGATAAGATATAAAGAGTCAATTTGATGGTATATTTATCCAATCGTAACCCTAAAGCAATCTGCATGTTATGTTCTATCTTATCTATTTTATATGCCAATAAAGGACTGATTGATTGGTTGGTTGGTTTGTTGGTTGGTTTTAATGGTTTTATTTTATTATGTTATTTGTTAGCTGCCTTGGTGTCTCTTGTGAGGGTAGAAAGACAGGATATATGTTTTGTAAACCAAATAAATAACAGTTGTTGCTTATTCTGAACATTCAAGATATGGTATGGATATGATATTTTCTTGATATTTTCTCTTTATACATACTGCCTAAGTATCTGTCATTTTCATGGTCTCTCTCTCTCTTTTTCTGGGTGATATACATTGTGTGTGTGTTAAGCACCATCAAGTTACTTTTGACTTACGGTGATTCTATGAATTAATGTCCTCCAGAACATCATATCCGTAAAACTTTCCTCAACACCATGTTTCAAAGAAATCAGCTTCTCCCTGTCAGCTGTCTTCGCTGTCCAGCTTTCACACCCATACACAGCAATGGGGGATACTGTGGCATCCTTACACTTATTTACAGCACTTCCATTCTACCTTGCTCAAAAGACCCTCAGTGAATTACGAAGATGCCATTTTTAATATTGCTTTTCAAATATTTGATTGTTTAGTTCAAATATTTTAGTTTCTGTTTTGCAGTATGGTAGCTCATTTCTGCTTTGCAGTATTGTAGTTTTGTTGTTAACTACTGGTTTTGAACATCTTTACGATCCACTGAGAGTCTTTTTGAGTAAGGTGGACTGGAAGTGCTGTAAATAAAACACAGTTTGAGTCCCAATGAAATCAGTTCCAGAGGGATAGTTATATAAGTCTGCTGAGTAAAAATAACAGAGCTAGGTGGCATGGAACCTTACAGATTTACTTACACATTTTGCAGGGCAACCTTTCATTGGCCAGAATTAACTCTATGAGTTGCTCGAAATAGTTTAAACAGCAATAAATGAAATCAAATGACGAAAAAAAAGTATATCAAGCTCTCTGCTGAGTTCGGCCCTTAAACCCAAGTATTTTAAAATGGGTTGTGTTCCAAATTTAACCTTTATGAATGAGAAAGGTATGCAAGGGGAGGGGAAAAGGAGATTTTTGTGTGTGTGCATGACTCCCTAAATATAATTTAGCATTTAATAAGTATTTAGCAGCTGTCCACCTAGGGTACCTAAGAAGGCATTTGCACTGTCAGATGTCCTCTATTTCTCTCATGAGGAAAACAAGGTCCTTAGCAAAAACAAGATCAATACCTGGCTTCTTTCCTTTGCTAATATTGCAGGAGCTAAACAGCTCTTTTCTGTGATTCAGACTTAGCTAAGCTGCTACTCCAGTAATAATCCCCCTTGAAAAGGAGTCATTTAAAAATAACAAGGAGGCTTTACTTAAAAGTAGTGTGTTAGCCATTAATTCTTTCCTCCAAAAGCAAAACAAAACACAAATTCTGCCTCTTTTCTTTGGCGTCTGATAAGAATGAATGAAAATGGTGTTGCTTTGATGGCACAATAGTCATTTACTAGAACATCAGTATTCCCTAGGGTTGCCAAGTCTTGAAAACTCACCGGCGGGGGGGAGTCCTCCTCTCGCCGGGAGTTTCTTCTTCTATGGTATCATAGAGTTTTGGGGCGATTGCCAGAGCGTCGCCCTGGCAACGCCCCCAACGTGCTGCGTCACTTCCGGTGACGTCATTACGTCGTCCTTGCTGGACAACGTCAGGGATGGGGTTCCCCCCACCGGCCAAATGCTAGTATTCCCCCCCCCTAAATATCCCATTCAATCACCAATCCATTTATTCAGGCTTGCCAATTGCCGGCCAGCCTGTGAGGCGGCAGTGGAGGGAGTACTGAATAAGGTTCACGTGATGTGGTCCATGGGGTTGTGAAGAGCTGGACTCGACTGTGCGACTGAACAACCACAACAACTTTACTCTTTCTTTGCTATTTCTTTGTTTACTGTTCAGATTCTGATGCACTGATATGACAGTTTCCCCCTCTCCCACAGGTCATTGTGGCTTGACAATGGCTGGGAGTGACTTTGAACAGAGGTCATTTAATGTAATGCTAAGGTAGTAAGTCGGTCTAAGAAGTAAATCACATTATGTTCAGTGAGGCTTGCTCCCAGGGAAGCATTCTTAGGATTACAGCCTAAGAAAATGAGCTGTGATCCAGAAGGCCCCAGGTCGGAACTCTCTTAAGCCTGATTTCACCAAGTAGCTTTAGCTAAGCTATGCTATTTCACCCCTTCCTCCTCTACAATATGGTTATGTGAAACTTTTTGTAAACTGAAAGTGTTGCTATCTTGACAAGACAAGAAGCAAAACAAGGTTTTGTTAGAAGTCAAGGACTGTACGCTGTCTCTTTCCTCGGACAACCAAGAAAGACTACAAGAGAGTTAGGAAGCAGGCCTGTAGCTAACATGGGACCCACAGGGCCCAGCCACCTAACATTTCTTTCGAGGCCCTCTCTCCTGGGCTGACTCCAAAGTACCTCAGCTTGCCACTTGTGCTGTGCTGCCTCTGACCTGGCTGCCAGACAACTGAGTGCCTTGGCTGCTTCCCCACTGGCCTCGCTCCACTCCCAGCCAGCAACACCCAGAACCAGGGGTCCGTTGGAGCTGGAGCACACAGGAGCGCAGCTCTGGGAGTGAGGAGCCCAGGGGGCGGGCATATGACCAAGCCCCGCCCCCTCCTTGGCTTCCTCGAGCAGTGCAGAGGCGCAGCGCCCCGGGGAAAGCCCTGCTAGGGTCTTTATTGTTTTTAATGTTTTGTTTTAATATTGATAATTTTATCATTGTTACTTTTATGACTGTGTGCTGCTTTTCCAGAGACTTGCTCAAGGTGGCATATAAATTTTCTAAGTATACCATTTTTTATCTGGGCACATGGCACATAAGTACTGGAGAAATTTCACCAACCCTTCAGCAGCTTCCACCCCATCAGTTGGGTGTAGTGGTCAGGAGTTGGATTCTCATCTGGGAGAACCGGGTTTGATTCCCCACTCCTCCACATACAGCTGCTGGTGTGACCTTGGGCCAGTCACAAGTTCTCTCAGAGCTGTTCTCTCATGAGCAGTTCTCAAAAGACCTCTCTCAGTCCCACCTACCTCACAGGGTGTCTTGTGGGGAGGGGAAGGGAAAGGGATGGGTGGTGCACATGTCCTGGGTATCTCAAGTCTACTTGAAACCTGGTGGTTTCAAGGGAGCAGGAAGAGAATGGGGGTGTGTTCTTTACGCTTATTTTTATTGCACAAAGTATTGGATGGGGAAGGGAATGGAGGAAGAGCAGGTCAGTTTCACTCACCTGTGGAGGGGAGCCTGAGGGGTGGGTGTTGCCTTCTGACACACTTCCGGTATGTTAGGGGTGTGTGGCATATGCAGATGAGTTATGCAAATGATTTATGCTAATGAGCTCCTGCACCTCTTTTTCTATGAAATGACCCCTGCCCAGAACAGTGGCAGTGGTGATGGAGGTGGCCCCAGCCCCTGCAGCAGGAGGTGCCTGGCTTCCTTGGTGGTGCAGTGGTGGTGGGTGGGCAGGTGGTCTTGCCGGGTAAGCCTGAATGGGTGGGCTGGGGAGAGCGTCCCGCTGCCTCTTCCCACTCCCTCCACCGGATCTCTTTCTCCCCCTGCTCCCTGCCAATCTACCTCCTGGGTGATGCTGCCCGTCGCCTGCTTTTCCCTGCCTAGATTCACAACTTGAGGAGATATGCAGTGCTCCAGGGTATGGTGGGCAGGCTGAGCTCTGGCCTGGGGGTAATCGCAGGCTAGGTGGATCTAGGCAGCCCTCAGGGATCCCTCTTCCCCCCCACTAGGAGAGGGAGAGACAGAGGAGGAGGAGGAGGAGGCCTCCTTCCTGCCCCCATGGCTCAGGCATTGCTGGAGATCCCTCCCCCACTGCTGCTCCTGCAGCCACCACCATTCATCGCCGCCTGGCCGGCAAAACAGCATGCCCAATGGTGAGCACCCAACCTCCAGCTGTGCTTTCCCCGTGCCCTTGCCAGGGGGAGGGGAGGGAAGCTGCAGCTGCTGGGCATTACCCCCCTCACACACACACACACACACACACACACACTCGCCCTGGAGTCTGGTGGGGATGCAGGGCCGCCTTAGGGGAAGGCTGGCTTCTAAGGAGTGTCACTAATTAACTTTTGACAATTAGCTGGCCCGCCCCCTAGCCGCCTCCCAAAGATATCCTTAGCTATGGGGGCTGTTTGGAAGATAGAGAGGCCAGGCAACTGGACATCCTTTCTTCTCTACTCTGCTGCTATCCCTTTGATGTGTAGACTGATACTCTCAGGGATTATTTCCTTCTTTCCAGCTTGCCCCCTCACCCGCACTTCTTCGCCATGACTTTTCATCTTTTCATTAAGAGAGCAGGATGCTTTCCCGCATCTCCATCCATCTAGTTAGTTAGATTAGAGACTCTGTCTCTCCCCTTTCCTATCTAAAGAATGGAGTTCATATAAAAAAACTCCAATATTAGCTGTCAAATACAGTGAGGCTCTGTGTTATTTTTATTTACTTGCTTGCACACATGCTGTGACCACATGAGCTCTGCTGCACTTTAAAGCCTTTGAGCACTCTGCTAACCACAATTCCTATCAGGTTTCAGGTGGGAAGGGAAGAGGCAGGTTCTGAGGATCTGGCAGAATTCCCAGGGAATATGGTTGTTGTTTTGACATGTAAATTGTATCTATTTATCGATCTATCTATCTATCTGTCAAATTTATATCCTGCCCTCCCCACCGGAAGCAGCCTCAGGGCTGCTTACATAAAAGATTAAAACACATAAATACAATTATAACAATCATGAAACCATCTAAAACAGTTGAATATCATAAAGTGCTAGTAAACAATTAGATCTGATACCAAAGCCCACTTGCGCTGAATGTTCAATGTCCACCCTTAGCTGAGAACTAGCAGGAAAGGCAGAGGGATACCCTTTGAGGGCGGAGCAAACTCTAATGCATCCTGTATCTTCTCTGCCAGAGAAGTGAGTAGTCTTGAGTGTTTGGTGAGATGGTGGAGCTACTGACTGTGGCTTATCAGTTGAGGAAACCATTCTTTCAGTCATCAAGCCCTCTCACCTGGAAACATACATTTCACACAAAATGAAAAGGTAAAGATCTAATTGTTAATAACAACAGCAAAAAACCTTGTAGCTAATAAATGGATAGAGCCATCTGCTCCTATGATAGTCAAATGGCAACAGAAACTGTGGGAATATTTCCTCCTATCAAAACTATCTTATTTAACTAGTGATAGCCCACTAACATTATATCGTAAGAAAGTTGTAAGTGTATGGTATACAATTATAACTTATTTAACCAGGAAAAAAATACTTCCAGTGAATCTGGTATATCAGAAAATGATTTATATGTGAAACAAGCTCTAAAGCTAGTTGTTGTGTTTCCAGTGAGGGTTGTTACACTGTATTAGACTAAAAAGTTTCATTGTACTTTATGTATTTTTCTGTATGTGTTAATAAACCGAAAAATTGTTAATAAAAAACAAACAAACCAAGCCCTCTCACCTGAGGAAACTGACCCTCCATTCTTGTTCCCCATAGAGCCTTGTACTTGAGGAAACTGACCCTCCATTCTTATCAGTCATCAAGTCCTCATCATTTGAAGAAACTGACCCTCCTTTTATGTCAAGCTTCAAGTCCTCATCATTTTAGAAAACAAAAACCCAACATTGTCAGTCATCAAGTCCTCTTCTTTTGGTGTCCCTCAGATTGGTCCTGGAATCTGAGGTATCCACAATGAAGGTTAGAGCTGGACTGCCGCTGTAGAGTCCCCTACAGAGTCACTGTTGGAATAATCTATGGACTGGGATGTGAAGTTGGCCCACTTTCAGTGTCTTTCTCATCTCTCCATTTAAAAAAAAAAATCCTCTTTTTGCTTCTGCATATCCAGTTTGATGAAACTGCCTCAGGCTGCCTTGCATCATGAATAATATAAATGATTGTTTGGCTGCAGTACAGCAATTATTATTAATTAAATATTGATATCTCTCCAATGGAGCTCATTGAGCTTCTGCGAGGATAATGAAAAGTGGGATACATGCTTGGCATGGTCTTATCTCAGAAATTACAGAAACAATGAGTACACAATTACTGCCTTATTAGTGTAATAAAGTTGAAAGGAGTGTTTAGATGTTTAACGGGTGTCAAACAATGCCACTGTAGTGTGTTAACTAGATAGCAATTAGCGTAAAACGCTGACTGACATTTTAGAAGCATGGTAACAGATTGCTAACTTGCTGATGTTGTGTCATTTAAGTGACATAATTTTTCCCTAAAGGCCATTTTAGAAGTCTTCAAAATAAACAACTCTATCTGATGGCCTATCAGTTAATCAGCACACATTGAAGGGAGTAGGAACATAAAGGAACTTGCCATAGGGATGAGGTGATAACTACCATTTTAGGTGTTTTTTTAAAAAAAAATGGTACATCATCATTCCTTTGTGTTTGCCTCATTTTCATGGTCTTCGTTGATTCTTTTGCTTCTGTTATGCAGCATGTTAGCCATTTTACACCATCTGTGTGTGACTGAGGCAAACATAACAATGAAAAACATTGCATTTTGTTTAACAGAAAAAAAAGTGTGATGAAAGAGAGACTGCTACTAGAGAAAGACTCGCGCATTTGTTTCTTCCAAGGGAGACGTTCAAATTGGACCAGAAAGCTTTTCAAACTGGAAAGCCATTGTTCTAAGCCAGCATAACCCTGGTTGTGATCACACGCACAATTAGCCCTGACATAGGTGTGAATGCCAGGTGGATTAAACGTGCACGATCACACAATATCTGGGAAGCACCGTGCAACCGTCGGCAACCCATTTTGCTCTGCCGCACATTTAAAAGACACCTTGGAAAGTCCAATAGCAAATGGGTTGCTACGGGCCACAGAGAGACTTTCCCACATCTGATCACTCCAGCGCGCTCTCATGGCATCAGAATGGTCTGATCAGGCCATCCAGACTTTTTTGCCCTTCTCAGTATGCACAGCATCACACACTCCATAGGGAGCCCTCAGGGCTGAGGTGCGAATAATTGATCCCTTGTTTAAGCACATCTGAGACAAACAGCAAAAAAAAAAAAAAAACTCACTCGTGTTTGAAACTGATCATGCAGTGCCGGGCTGTGCCTGCTGCTTCAAAAGACTATGCGATCATGCAACTGCAGGTCAACTTCTGCTGGAGGAAATAGCCTCTCTCCCCCCACACACTTTTTTTTGTCTTGTGTGACTGCAACCCTATTTTGTTAACTTTCGTAGTGGCTTTTCATGGTTTTAGTGAGAGACAGTTCTTGAATAACTTCATGTCTCACCTCCATTCCATCATGGATTTTGAAGGAGGGTAATGTGTGGAAAGGTAAGAGAAATATTTTGAATAAAGGCAGTCCTGCTTCTTTTCTGTAAGGTTGCTGCATGCTTTGTGGTGGAAAGTGCCCTCCAGTTGCAGCCGACTTATGGCGACCCCATAGGGTTTGCAAGGCAAGAAACATTCAGAAGTGGTTTGCCATTGCCTGCCTCTGTGTCACCACCATTGGGGGTCTTGTTACCCAAAGAGGCAGTCTCCTATTTAATTGGGGGGGGGGGGGAGATTAGCTTAAGGAGACAGAGCAAAAGGCGGATAACTGGGATCTCCACCAACGTATACAGGGATCTTTCCCTTACAGAATTCTGAAAATAAACTGGAAAGTATTTTATTGAAATAAGCATAAAAGGGCAAAACGCACACATGCAGACACACAGGAAAGCACACAAGCTAACGAAGAGGAAATTAGGGAGATGAGAGAAAGCAATTTCAGGGAGGCAATAGTTATCAATCTCAATGAGTGAGGTCTGCAGAGACAACAGCAAAATGACCAGCATTTCACAAACAGAGGAAGGAGGGCCCACATGCAAGTGTGTGTGTGTGGGGGGGTGAGGTATGGCGCCAAGAATTCACACATACCGCTATAAAGCAGTGTGCTTGCCATTATAGGGGAAAATGTTCCATGGGGCAGTCTGACATGTTTGCTCCTGAAACAATGACTTTATGGGCTTTCCAGAGATAGACAATGATTTGGGAGAAGTATGATAGGATTTCCTGAGGTGAACTATAGGTGTAAATGTTTCTTGATGACCCTCGGAGCATCAGACAGGAAAACTACCAGGTTTTTGTGATTAGGGCTGTGTTGCTAAATTGGGGTGAATGGGTAAGGGGGAAGTGAGGCTGGATTTTTTGGGATTAGTCCAGTAGTTTCTTGGGAGACCCATTGTTCCTAATTGTGCCTCTCCTTAGGGTGTGGAGAGGGTCATTAGTCAGTCAGTTGCTTCTGACTCACCTTCAAAAATATTTTCCCTAAGCTTGTCTCTCGCTGGCATCCATTTTGTGTCATTTTGGGGAAAGTAGTATCTTGCATTTATGATTTTTGGAGGTAATACTATATGAAGGGTGTTTCTGTATCTCTCTCACTAAGCACTAAATTGCCCCTATGTGGGAGGAGGGGTCTGACTGCTAACAGTCTCCCATCCAAATACTAGCCAGGGCCTTCCCTGCTTAGCTTCCAAGATCTGACAAGATCAGGATAGCCTGGGCTATCCAGGTCAGGGAGTCCCTGCTCTTACCTGGACCTTTTCCCAGTCCTGATACCTAAGAACTGGAGATTTCAGTGACCAGTCTTCGAACCGTATGGATGCAAAGCATGTTTCTCTATTACTAAGTCATGAGTTAAGGTCATTGTCCTGTGGCTTAGTGATAGAGCTTCTTATTTGCATGCAAAAGGTCCCAGGTTCAATCTTTCTAGTTAAAAAGCATCAGGTAATAGGTGACCAGCACCTGAGACCTTGGAGAACTGTTGCCAGTTAAAGAAGATGAAACTATTCTTGATAGACCAATGGTCCAACTCAGTATAAGGCAACTTCATTTGGTCAGGAGCACAGACTCTAATCTGGGAGAACTGGGTTTGATTCTCCACTCCTCCACATGCAGCTGCTGATGTGACCTTGATCAGTTATAAGTTCTTTCAGAGCTGTTCTGCCATGAAGAATTCTCTCAGAGCTCTCTCAGCCCTACCTACCACATAGGCTGTTGTGATGAGGAGAAGGGAAAGGAGATTGTAAGCTGCTCTGAGACTCCTTCAGGTAGTGAAGGGCCAGATATAAATTGAGTCTCTTCTTCTTCCCTTCCAAATGAACACAGGAAATGTAGAAGTTTATCTACTTCCAATAAGCTCAAGAAATTTAAGAACCACCAGGCTGTGCGAATGTGGCTGTATTCCCAAATTGTATCTTGAACACTAATTCAGTCAAATACAGTTCTTTTGTTTTACTTATAGAACTTAATTATTTATTATTGGAGAGAGGGCAGAAGAATAAGAGGGGGAGAGAAAGTGTGGGGGGAGAAACAACAGCTTTCATTACAGGGAAAGCGGTTTTCTCTCAGATACACTTTAAATGTCAACAAGTGTCATTAGCTTAATACAGTGCCAAAATTAACTGAAAATAGCCCCATTTGGTGCAAACAGCATGTTTCTTAGAGAAGTGTCGTCCTTTTTCTGTCAGCATCATTTCCTAAACTGCGTTAGATGTGTTATATACATCACTAATTCAAATAGCATAAATGAGCTCTCTGTAATCATCCCTGCATTCTGAGGGAAAGGGCGGTGGGACATTACCACATGCTACAACCCACACAACAGAGCTATTGTTTGTAACTAACTATCTTGTAGCTAAATTACCATCTTCAGGAGAAACACACATTTTTCTTAAAGCACTCTATCAAGTTAAGCTAATTGCCTGTGGCAGAGGCAGGAGGTGTCATAATTTCTTGATAAAGCTGGGGTTGCCATCTCCTTTCTGGCAGTGGTCCTCTGCTTTTATCAGCTGTGTGGTAGGAGAAAATAAAGTGGGTGAAGTGTAACATCCATCCATTTAAATTACATTTGAAGAAAGGCAGATTCAGAATGCTTGTAGCTAAAACCCCATGAAAAACCCTAGCAAGACAGCCCTTCAGTTTTGTCCTGTGAAAAGATCCCATGTTGTCAGAAAATGGGATTTTCACATCAGAATGCTTGACCACAACATTTGGTAGCACATAATTTTCTGTAAAACAAACAAACAAACAAACCCTGCCGTGTCCACCTGCTTTTTTTGCTTCTTGTCCTCACTCTTCCCGCAGGTCTCTCTTCAGCTTCTTCCCTCCCTCTAACTCTCAGCAACCACTTATTGTCTATCTTGCCTTTTTTCTGAAATTTCTGGGCACTTCTCTCTAGTTGTGCTGCAATCTATACTGCCATAGAAGCTGGCATGGCAGAACCTGGTCCCATATTTTTGTGTCAGGAAAAGCTGTCGCAGTTCTAGCAGAAAAAAAGAACAACACCAAAGCTGGTGTTGTCCTTTTTAAGAAAAAAGACTAGTTACTAAGGCTTTGGGAGGGGTTACCATGATTGCTCATTTTCAGGTAGGACATTACCAGTTTGGGATTCAGATCTATTTGGCTTTTCAGGTTTGGAACAATTAATTTCAATAGGAAATGTACACAAGGGTCTGTGGCAGCTGTTTATAAAGATAATTGTACCAAATTTTCACAGAACACAGTTCTCCTTCTAATCTGAAGACTCCCTAAGTTTCAAGCAGGTTGAACAAAGGGGTGCCAAGTTACAGGTCCCCAAAGTAGATGATTCCCTGCACAGCTGCACTTCTCTGTACTGATTCCTAATGTGGCTGTCAAGAAGCAGCCTAGCTGGAGAGTTCAATCCAGCCATGTCATTTTTTTAAAAAAAACCCTTGTCTGCATCCATTTCATTTTATTTCTCTTATAAGTGACTAACAATTTAAAAAGTACCTTTCCATCAAAAACTCTGCATTCACCATCCTTCCTATATGTAGTCTGTTTATTTCCTTTCACACTTTGAATGTGGTGAAAATGTGTTTGCAAAATCCCCTCTTCTTTCCCATCAGTCTGCCATTATTCCCTATAAGATGCTGCCGATCCACTAAACAACTCCAAAGTTTCAAGCAAATTGGACTAAGGGGTTGAGTTCTCTGGGTTCCTGAAAAAAAACTGCCCCAGGCTCTCTATTTTCCCAGCCATAGTACTTGCAAAAAACAAAAGGGACCCACCTCCACAAAGGAAAGGGAAGGAAAGAAAACTGAATCTCTGCAGCTTGTCTCCAAAGGTGACAGAATGGAAGTGCTCTGTTCTTCTCCCATGCAAGAATCTGATTGGAAGGGACAATTCCATTTCCCAGGAAATAAGTAGAATCAAAGAAAAACACATGCACTTGGTAGAGATAGTTAGCAGCACTCGAAGACAACAACAGCGACAAAAAAAACAGCATAGGAAGGGAAGTTCATAACACTCAAGAATCCCAGATTTGTGTTTCTCTTCCTGAAAAATCAAAGTAATGACCCAGACCAGCTATTTCTGTGTGTATCTTCAACTCAGTTACTCCTAGTTGCACTTTTAAAAGAAAGTTTACGGAAAGGATGTCAGAGTTTGCTGCTGAACAAATCCTCTATGCCTTACCAGAAGCATGACTCTACAGGGTTTTTTTCTGTGTGACTGCTACCCTGTAAATTTGTAGTTATATACACATAGTGGGGTTAAGGGTATATGCTCGGTATGCTCCTGGGGAAGCCAAGGAAAGGCAGTTTGACCTACCTTTCTTCCTGGGATCAGCTTCCTCGGGTGCCCTGTGGCAGTGAGGCTCATGGGAAAGACAAGGGAAAGAAGTTTATACTGCTTTCCCACCAAAACTTTTCTTCTCTGGGTGTGCTACAGCAGCGGGGTGCCTGGGGAAGTGAATGGAAGACTTTGAGGGCTCTGCTGGGCTGTCAGGTTGAAGCTTGGCAGCCCAGCAGAGCTCCAGTTGAGCCTGTGGGGAGACCTCTCCCCATAGGTCAGCCATTTTGTGGGCTCTTTGGTTAAAGCCGGGCAGCCCAGCAGAGTCCCAGCTGAGCCCATGGGGAGACCTCTCCCTGCAGGATCAGCTGTTTTGTGGGCTCTGCTGGGCTGTCCAGTTGAAGCCAGGGAGCCCAGCAGCCAGCTGAACCTGCGGGGAGATCTCTCCCTGCAGGATCAGCTGTTTTGTGGGCTCTGCTGGGCTGCTCAGTTTAGACAGACAGCCTGGCTGCCTGGGCTTGGCTGTCTGGTTTAAACAGAGTTTAAACCCCTCCCTTCAATGGAGAGAGTGTGCAGCCTGAGCCGTGTGTCTCCAGAGATGGGTTTGTTTGTTTGTTTGTTTAAACTTTAAACCCCCTCCATCTCTGGAGTCTTGCCACAGAGGTCGTGTGCTCCCTCCATTGAAGGAGGGTGTGCTCCAAGGCATTACATTCTGCTTATGTTCCTTCCTTCCCCAAGCCCTGCCCTCCCCAGGGTCCACCCTCAGAATCTCCAGGTATCTTCTAATCCAGAGTTGGCAACCCTAATTCACAGTGATGCAAGGAATTCAGTCCTTATCTTTCCGCCACAGCCAAGCCAACCAGCACCATTATCCCTACAGCTGCTGGGTTTGGCTGAATGCTTTTTTCTCTCAGAGCCCAGTCTGTTTGAAGCTGTCCCCTTCAGAAGAACTAACTTGACTGGAATCCTGCTACTCCCCTGATGTCAGCTTTCCATTAATCTGTTCATCTGGTTGCTTGTAACTCAAGTTACTTCTTATAACTTGGGCTCTGAAGGCTTATAACCAGGGGAACTACCTAATCCAACTAGCACATACATTTCTAGTGAGTAAAAAAAAAAAAAAAGACGTATAACAGTGTAGGGTTTCCTTTCTTTGTCACTCATATATTTCAGTGACAGAGCTCTCACAGAACTTTACTCAGCAACTGCATCCTACCTGCTGACATGCCCCTTTTCTATTTAGGGGGTTATGTCACCATCCTCTTTCAGAAAGAACAAAGTTCTAGAAACGGTACTGTTGTGCTGAATGAAGCAACCCATTTGTACCCTCAGCTTTTTTTGCTCATATTCTTTTGATATGACTTGAACTGAGTGCACATAACTCAATTTCGTCCAAAAGACATTACGAAAAGTACCAAGTTCTATCTTCTTTTCCTGGAAGAGGACTCTGAAATCCTGTTCCTTTTCAACTTTACTGTCTGTGAGGTAGAGTGGAACATTAACTGTCTCTTGCAGTACATGTATTATGTACTGGAGGTAATTGGAAGGCTGACACAGCTAGGAATTTCCCACCTCCCATTGTACACCAAAGATTATTCTAGTCTTAAAGGTGGGCTTTTGGGATGATGGAATAATTGACGGAACAAATCTGTAGTAATTGGAGCTCCATCAGAGCACAAGCAAATGTCATTTCTAATAGACAAACCCACTATAAGACAAGACAGTCCTAAGATTGTGGAGCGTTCCTAATGGTATTTTCCTCTTTGGTTTGACAGAAAAGAAAACAAGAAGGAGCGCAAGGGTTTAAGAGAGTTACATTTTTCCAATTCTCCCAACCTAACACATCCTGGCCCACTAAAGAAAGAAGTCTGACTTCTGTTATATCAACAAACCATGATGAATGGGTCTGGATGCTGGTGGGATCTCCCTTCATCTACTTGCTTAAGTTTTGTTTGCCGGCTGAGTTAGTCTCCCACATTGCTTGTCAACTCATGAATGGAGGCAAAGCTCATTTATCACTCCCTGAGTCCCTAATGTGCATCTGTGAATTTTTTTTTAATGATTGCATAAAAATGGAGATAGAGGCTCAAGCTCAGTGGTAAAGCATCTATCTTGCATAAAAAAGGTCCTGGGTTCAGTCCATGACACCTCCATTTTTAAAAAAGGATCAGGTAGCAGGTGATGTGAGACACCTCCATCAGAGACCCTGGAGAGCAAGGGTGTAGACTTTCCAATTTCCCTGGGCGGAGGGGGGGGGCTGGGCCAGAGACATCACAGGCCATTGTCTCCGGGGGAGGGTCAGCACTTCCTGGAAAAGTTTGGGGGGGGGCTCCAGCTCCCCAGCCCCCCTGAAGTTGACACCTATGCTGGAGAGCTGCTGCCAGTTAGAGCAAACAATACCAACTCTGGTAGACCAAGGGTCTGACCGTAAAATACAGCTTATATGAATTTTGCCTTCTATGTCCCATTCTTCTCCTAAAGAGCGAACAGCAGCATACATGGTTCTCCCCACCCCCACCACTTTTTTTCCTTTACAACAACCTTGTGAGATAAGTTAGTCTGAAGAGAAAATGGTAAAACATCACCCAGTAAGCTTACAGCAGAGTGGGGATTTGAATTCAGGTCTTCCAGATCCTAACCACTATATAACATTGTCATGTCTTATAAATATTCAAGGATACAATCCTACTCTGACCGCAAAGCCTTTCAGTACCCCAGATACATGAGATAGTGAAATGAGCGCTTTCTTCATCACTAGCATAGCCACTGCAATACCAGCAGTGGCATCCTTAGCAGAGTTATACCCTGACAAGCCTAGAAAGGTGTAACTCTGTTTAGGATTGAACTTCTATTAGATGTTTTGAGAAACTTAACAAAACTGAGGCACATTTCAAGATTCTCAAGATATTTAAAATATTTTGAGGTAACAAATGTAAATTTAAATTAGGCAATGAATATTTCTTAGTGTAGACATGCCCCCATTTAAAAAAAAAAAGTCATTAAAGATAGATGGGAAAACTTTTCTGAAGCAAAGAAACATAAGTACTTTTCTTGAGCTGAAAAACAAAACCCTTTAAAAGCCTGTGAGCAAGAATTTCCTTATTAGCAGATTAATTACATCTTCCCCTACTCAGAGCTGCTAAGTGAAGCGTACAAAGCAATAAATAAGTCTCTTAGTGGTTTTAATATCTAGTGAAATTAAATAAGAGATAAACATTGTATGGCAAGTGTGTTCTTTAACCCAGAATTGGCTATTCCTGTCATCAGATTGTTCCACATGAAGCAAGTGTTAATGCTTAATGTAGGTTGCATGAAGACCTCAGATAAATATAGTTATCTTCCATCTGTCATTATCGTACCCTGTATAGCAAACTAGATGACCCTTGTGCGGATCACTAAATCAGAAAACAGGGCCAGCCACAAGAAAGGGGGATTTTTCTGCATGCCTGAAAGTAAGTGTGTGTGTGTATGTGGAGAAAGACACCCAGCTGTATCTTCTGATGGAAGGACGGACTCCGCCTCAGATAATTTGGCCACGGCCTTGGAGACCATGGCTGGTTGGTTGCAACAGAGCTGGCTGAGACTGAATCCAGTGAAGACAGAGGTCCGGTGCCTGAGTCATGGGGGGATAGGATCAGGTAGCTGACTCCCAGCCCTTGGGGGGGCACCATTGACACTCACCCCAGTGGTGAGGAGTTTAAGGGTGATTCTGGATGCCTCTATGGAGGCCCAGGTCACCAATGTTGCCATCTTAGGCTGGTCAGGCAATTGGCTCTCTATCTCCCCCCTATGACCTGGCAATAGTGATCCATGCAATGATCACTTCCAGGCTAGACTGCTACAATTTACTCTATCTGGGCCTACCCTTGAGTCTGACTTGGAAGCTTCAGCTTGTACGAAATGCAGTGGCGCAGTTACTAACTGGGTTGTCTATGCGGATGCACATTCTTTGCTTAGCTAATTGTGTTGGTTACCAGTTGAGTACCGGATCAGATTTAAGGTGTTGGTACTAACCTTTAAGGCCCTATGCAGCCAGGGACCAACATACCTATGGGACCGCCTCTCCCCATGAGTGCCCCGAAGAGCTTTGCGCGCTTCTGAGCAGTACCACCAAGTAGTCCCCAGCCCAAAGGACATGTGCCTTCCCTCGACCAGGGCCAGGGCCTTTTCAGACCTGGCTCCTGTCTGGTGGAGCATGCTCCCAGTTGAGGTCAGGGCCCTGCAGGTTTTATTACAATTCTGCAGGGCCTGCAAAACTGAACTGTTCCACCAGGCTTTTGGCTGAAGTGTTCCCTGTTCAAGTTCAATCTGCCTCAGTTGCCTTAGGGCACTGTCTACGCCAACTTGGTGCCAGTATCAGATGAATCTGGTTAGCCTGAGAGAAATATGTCCTACCTGATATTGTTGCAGCATGCACTGTAGCTAGGGTAGGGGCTCCTTATTTGTAGAACTTCCTCCCCTCAGCTAACCACCTGGCACCTGATCTTCTGAGTTTCATATGCCAGGTTAAATTGTTTTGATTTATCCTGGCATTTGATTGATTGAATTGGCCCCCCTCATTCCTTACATCAGGGACGTATGAGTGTGTAATAAACCTGGTGTTGGTTGTTGGGTTGTGTTTTGGGTTTGTTTTTTTTTTTTAAGATTTGATTGTTTGCTAGTTTGAATGTGTTTGGTGCTGTGGATTGATTCTGTTGGCAATTATTTTTACTGATTGATTTTACATTTGTTGTTCCTTCTCCTGGAAGTCAGATGGCTATGGGATGGAATATAAATCTCTTAAATAAATAGTATGAAAAGGAGAACAGCATCTGCAGATACCCGTGTGAGCACAGGGAACACACAGCAGTCTTAATAAACAGTTATGAACCCACATGGCAACTACATCCCATGGATCAATGGTTGTTCAAGCTGCCCATTCTCAGAGAGACTGCCATCAGTAACCCTAGGTGAGGCAGGGCCATGGCTTGGAGACAGAGCATCTGTTTTGCATGTAGAAGGTCCCCAGTTCAATCCCTGGCATCTCCAGCCCAAAAGTTCAGGTAGCAGGTGACATGGAAGAATTCCACCTGAGACCTTAGAGAACCACTGCAGCTCTGAGTAGACAATAGTGACTTTGAATGACCCTTGGTCTGACTCAGTACAAAGCAGCTTTGTGGGCTCAATAAGAGACTGCTATTTGGTTGATAAGTCTGAAACATTGAGAAGCACATTCATGTTTAATACTCAATTCCGCACTCCACCTAGGATTGCCAAGCTGCAAGCATTTTTGGAGTGGGCAAAGACCCCTCTGTGTCAGCAAAAACTGGACATGACATCATGATGTTGGGGGGATGCTCTACGAACCAAAAACCCCTCCTCTTCTCCATTTCATCCTCACAACAGCCTCATGAGGTAGACTAGGCTGAGAGTATGTGACTGGCCCAAGGGTATCTGACAGACTTCTAGGGCAGAATGGGGATTCGAACTTGTCTCTTCCAGATTTTAGTCCAGCACTCAAACCACTACATCACACTGGCTATCTTATATCAAAATATAACTTAGTCCTCCTGTCATTGTCCTGAGGACCTGAGCCTATGCCTTTTCTGTTAGCTCCAGGACTATGGAACAGGTTTGCTGGGGAAATAGGGGGCATAGTTTCTAAAAGCTTGAAGGTCCAGCAAAGCCAGTTGATTTCCTAGGGCTTTTAAGGGGCTGTAGGTTTGCGAGCATTTTCTTGGGGAGAGGGCTTAACACTGTTTTTAGTTTACTTGGTATGTATTTTAAATTTGGAATTGTAAGCCACCTAAAGCCAGAAAGGAAATGCAGTGTATGCATCTTTTAATTAAAAAATTAAAAAAGATTAAAAAAATTATGGCCTGGACCTTTCCTGTAGCTACTCCACTGCTGTGGAGCACCCTCCTGGATGAAGTGAAGCAGGCTTCACCTAATCATGTCAGTTTTGGGAGAAGATATAAACTTGAGCTGTTTAAGAGAGCTTATGGGGCAGCTTGAAGATGCTAGATGTTAGCTCTGGAGTCACTGTTTAATTACATGTTTTACCCATTTTATCAGATGATTGTTTTTGTACTGCATTTGTTGTTGTTGCCTTCCTGGGATTCTGACCTTGTTAGGAGAAAGATGATGTATATAAATACATTAAATGAATAAGTACAGAGGTACTTCAACTGCAATCCATTGATTTCAGTGGGTTTATATCCGGTCATGCATTAAATGTTTTTATGGGGAGATGTTCAACTTCCATAGTACCCTCTGTACATGGCCAGTGGATAGAAAAGCAGGGCTGAAGGAGCCATGCATCATAGTAATGCCAGTCTTCCTCAGCGATAAGGCCAATGGAATAAGTCACAAGGACAGCAGAGAAATTGTGGCTGGTGATGATGTTGCCCAAAAAGGAAGGGTCTCCAGTGAACAAGGGGTCACCAGTCTGGGCCTGTATCCTCTGGCAAAGCAGTGGAGGGGGGTGAAGAAAAGAAATTTCCCATGAATCATTGCCTGAGTAGCAGAAGTCTGGTTGATTAACATTTCTGTTACTTATTTCCCTCATTCCTCCATGGATTCTCACTTCTGTTTATTATGGAGACAAACTTGACAGAGTTGAAGTCTCTTGCCTTGTCTCTCTGAAGGAACAAATACATTTTTGATCCTTCATAGCCATTCATTCAGTCATTGGGGAGTAAAACAGCTACAGAGAAATCTTAAGACTGACCTTGATTTCTTCAACAGGAGTAAGGTGTTTTTAATATGCATGATATGACACTCATCCTTCTGTCTGGATCAGTGTTGTGTATCAAGAGTAGAGGACAACATTGATTTTGGTTAGCTTGAACTGAAAGAAAGAGAGACACTTTGTATACATTGCACTTCTGGTATAATAAATTCCACTAAACTTTCAATGGAGTACATTTCTTAGAGGAATGCATAGAGAGAGAAACTGACAGTGCCCATTTCAGAAGAGGATGTATTTGCATCTACTGAAGCCTCACTGAAGTTAGCCAAATGGTTCCAGTACTACAACTTGACTAAAAAACCTGTAATTTGGTTCAAAAACTGAGCAATATTACTTGAAACATTTTGTAATGGTTATCTATCTATCTGTCTACCTACCTACCTATCAAAATGAGTAATTCCAGTTGTAAGCCAAATGGCTAAAGTGTTACCATGTATGTTGGGAAGAAGCATCTCTATGTAGGGATGGCATGAACCAGGAAAATGCAATTCAGTTGATGGTTTGTGATGTGCCCCATTCACGAACCACAGACCATCACAAAATTTTAGCTACCTTATGAATCAGTTCAGTTTGTGAAGTTCATGGCCCAGTAGAACAGCCCCCCAGCATGCTAAAGACACCAAACTCACAGGGGATCTCCATCTGACTATCCTCTACCTGTCCTCCAAATTTGGTGAGGATTGGGGTTTTGAAGTTTGAGTTATGCCCCCCCAAGGTGCCTCCAGGAAAGTGTTTTTTGAGGAAACAACTGCCTGTATAGAATAGATGGTGTGCAAATGAGAGACATCAGCTGGGAGGGCAGGTAGAGGAGAGTCAGACAGAGATCTCCTGTGAGTTTGGTGTTTCTAGCTTGCATGGCATCTGTTCTATACACTCCTGAACCTCCTGAACCTGTGTCTGTCAAAATGACTGAGGTTCAGGAGTGTATAGAACAAATCCTGTGCAAGCTAGAGACATCAAAGTAGCAGGAGACCTCCTCTGGACGCTCCTTTACATGCCCTCCAAGTTGTTGCTTTGAAGTTTAGTAAACATTTTGACTGAGTGGAGACAGTCTGTCTTCAGAATGTATCCACTCACAAACCTGCATGAACCTCCACAAACAACATCAGAGTTCATGGAAAGTTCGTGACACAAACTTGAGTTTGTGAACTATGAACAGGTTCCATGAACTGGAAAGGGCACACTCCTCTGAAACCCAAGTTGCAAATAGAAATAGAAAACACAAATGTTGTAGTAAACAAGAGAAAATGTGTTCTTTGGACAGAAACAGGGTTGGATCCAGCCAACTTCGTCACAACCCTGCCCAACTCCCCTTCCCTACTAGAGCCCCCATCCCATGTGGGTTTTGTACATGTTGGTCTCATGTGTGTAGCTGTTTGGGGTGGTCAAAGCTGAGATCCTTCCTTCCTTTTTCCCCAGCAGAAAAGTTGACTATGTTCAATCCATTGTCTCATACAGTCACAATAAGACAAGCAGCATATGTGGATATTGTTATAACTCTGAAAGCACTGAACACATCAATAGTGTATTATCATCATACATATTATACCATATTAATTGTGACACAGACACATTTTAAACAATACACATGTCATTTAAAATATATTGTATACACCTACAATATATATGGGACAAATCTGAGTCCAATTGCATCTAAGAGACCAACAAAAATTTCCATGATATAAAACTCATGAAAACTTATATTTGTATATTGTTTCAGGTAAGTAACTGTGTTCATCTGTAGCAGCAGAACAAAACTGGAGTCCAGTAGCACCTTAGAGACCACCACAATAGCTTTTGTAAGTCAAGGCTCACTTTGTCAGATAAAAGTAAGGGTGAAGATCCTTTAATTCTTGTATCTAGGTCAATCAATCAATCAACCTTTATTAGCATAACAACTCAATTTGCAAAGAATACTGAACATCTTCTTAAAACTTCATACAAAAAGTTTGCAACAGTTTCCATTATTACATGGTGCTAGGTTGTCAACAAAAAGTAAATCTAACTTTTATCAGGTTTCTCCGAATACTTTCTTTTTTTTTCCAATAAAATTTTTATTTTTTCAAAAATACAAACAAAAACGAAATACGCATAATAATTGTAACCAGAGAACACTACAGTGTTGAGGTGAGTATAACATACTTTCTAATCTGCAATACAATTTAACTCTATTTTCTTTATTTAACAACTTAAAAATATAATAGGTTTTCATAAAAGGGGTTCTTAGGAACTATTTTACATTCCATTAAATAACTGATAATGGGGAACTAAGTAGCTTGAAACTCTTTCTGTCACTTTGGTTCATTTATTCCTGATAAATTAGCAATACGGCTATAAATAAAATATTCCCACAATTTGTTTTGCCAACAGTATAAAGATGGTGGTTTCTCATTTTTCCACACTTGTGCAATCGATATTCTTGCTACTGCTATTAGTATTGATACTTGTAATTTTGTACTATTGTCTTCAATAGAAACCAAACCTGACTCCAATACAATTGACTCAAATGATGAAATTAGTGTATGTCCAGTAATTAAGCAGATTTGTATTAAAATACTTTCTCAGAATGATTGAATTTGTGGGCAGTACCACCATAAATGGGCATAGTCCCCCACTTGTCCGCGTTTTCCCCAACAACTAGCTGGAATTTTAGGGTTGATCCGGTGGAGGACTTTGGGAGTAAAATACCACCTGTTTATTACCTTAAATGTGTTAAAATGAATATTAAACACTGTGGATACATTATTGGGCAATGACCAGATAATATTCAATGTTTAATCGGAGATAACCTGGTTACAATCTGCATTCCACCATTTTTGCATAGATATTGCTGCTGTTTTTTGTTGTTTAAGCAATAGTTTGTACAACTTAGAAATTAAACCTTTCACCTCTTGAAAATATCTGAACCAAGGAATTGACTCTCCCACTTTATTTTCCAGATCTTCCTTAGAACATAATTTACCTTGTATCAAGAAATCCTTAATCCATTATATACTCGCCTCTTCCCAGCGAACAAAATAGCTTTTCTCTTTACCAGGATAAACCAGTCTTGGTTTATATAAGTTGAAAATTGGGAAATTTTTGGGAGCAAAATAACTTTATATTTAATCCACTTACTTAAAGAATTTCTTCGGAACTCATTTTGTATGGCATTAATTTGTGCAATTTTAGGAGGGTTCCAACATAATTCTGATAAAGAGGTATCCTCTAGTTCTGTTTCCTCAATTGATTGCCATATTAATTGTGATGGTGTAACAAGCACTCTAACTATATTTGAAAGGAGGGATGCTTCATAATAAAGTCTCAAATCAGGGAAATCTAAACCCCCAGTTCTAGCTGTATGCCTCAATGTGTTGAATCCTATTCTCAATTTTCTAAAATTCCAAAAAAAAAAAAAATCTGTTAGTTGTTTTTGCCATTTAGTTATTTTTTTACAATCAATATGAGCCGGAATTGCCCTAAATAAAAAAGGTGTTTTGGCAGAATAAAACTCTTAATAAGGTGCAATTTATCTGCCCAAGAATAACCTTGTTTCTGCCATTGCTTTGTCTTCCTCTTTGTATCTTGATCTGTCAGCCGTGACTTAACAGCACTTTCCATCAGATCATCAGTTAACTCATAAGAAGACTTTTATCACACTTCTGTGTCTTATCAGAGAAATTAGGTGGATACAGATGGTCATTTATCAGATGATAGCTTACCCCAGTGTTCATGTAGCCACATGACAAGCCAGCCATCTGTATCATCTTGCTGAGGAGGTGAAACACTTTTGTTGCCTTTTTCTAACCATCCCTCCAACTCAAGTCAGGAATATTGGGGGGAAGGGATGTTGTTAACTTCTCCTCGTGGCTTGACAGAACTATCATCACTGAACAATGCCTTGTATCAAAATTGGCATCAAAATTAAGTGTCTTGCTCCTTTCGTTCATCTTATCTATCTATAAACAAAGAGCGTAGTCTCAACAATGACGGGAAAACTGAAACCTTCCCCCAAACTAGGAAGTACAGCTCCGAGTTCAAAGGTTGATACCACGGAGATGAGTGCGGTGTTCTCCTCGTTATTGCGACCTCTAGTGGACCAAATGACAGTTCTCAATGTTAAGATGGACAAAATGCAGCTAGAAGTAAAAGAGTCGAATAAATCCACAGAGAAGCTGCAGCGAGAACTTCTGGAAGTAAAAACTTCAGTAAAAAAACAAGACGCAAGACTACAAAAGGCAGAGAAGGAAAAGGCCTTCCACCACGATCAGCTTTTGAAATTACAAATGGAAAGATCGAATTTTTTCCTAAGACTTCAGAATGTGCCAGAAAACACAGAAGACCTTAAAAATTTGCTAAGTGAAGCACTTGAACCAGTGACAGGCATGAAAGCAGCGGATATAAAAAGCGATATGGATATGGTTTACAGAACCTATCCAGATTATACTAAAAAGAAAAGCCTGCCTGCTGAAATTATGATAAGGTTCTCCAAAAAATCTACAAGAGACGTGGTGCTTAGGACCACAAACAAAGCAGCTCTGAAGATCCTGGGAGAAGAAGTAAAAGTGATGAAGGATATCCCATTTGAAATAAGGAAAAGAAGGAAAGCCTATGGAAAATTGACATCTTGGCTCCAGTCTGAGTCTATCATCTATCGTTGGAATACTCCAGAAGGACTATGCTTCAGCATCAAAGATAAGAAGTATAAGATTGACTCTGTTCAACAAGCGAAAAAAATTCTGGAAAAAAGCAAAGAGCAGAAAACTGGGAGAGACTCAGATGGTTCACTGGCCTCACAAGAAAGCATGTATGGATTTGATAGCTCAAAGAGTGAAGAAGAAGTGTCTGACTCAGAAAAAGGAGCTGCAGCTCCAAAAGTAGTTGAGACTGTGCCTGCCAAATAGTTTTGATATTTTTTATAGTAGCAGTAACAAGTAATTGAAATTTATCCAAGGCTCTAAATGCTTCATAATTATATTATGTAATAAGGTAGTATTAAGCAAATGATAAAGTACTCTCTGTATAAGGTATATGTAGCTTAGATTGTAGCGTTATAGTTGTAGTTATAGGGAAAAATCAATAAAAAAATTTTTTTTAAAATTAAGTGTCTTAGCTCCATTTACAAGGAAAAATGCATCTCATTTCCTCTCATTTAAAAGCATATTTCCTTTATGTGCATCGTTGTGAGAAGTGCTGCCATTCATGTTGTAGTCAGGGATTTTAACAACAGTCTACCTGACTAGCTCTTGTACCACAGGCATGTGTGCGACACAGAGTCAAAGGCAGCCCTTAAATCAATAAGGCTGCATATAAGGATCCAGGTGCATCTAGTGCATATTTGCTTATCAGTGAGGCCAGAGTGAAACAGTGGTCTACACAAGAGTAGCCCTTTCTAAAGCCTGCTTGTTTGTCACCTAATATCTTCTCTTTGTCCATCCAGTGCTGCAACTTTTTCTGTAGGTAAGATGCACAGATCTTGCCAATCACTGCAAGAAGGTTAATCTTGCAGTTGTTTGGGTCAGCTTTGTCCCCTTTTTTGTAGATAGGAGTGACCAGTGATGATTTCCATGAAGCTGGAATGATTCCATACTTATTTACAGGGCTCTTTTTGGGCCAGAATGCACCGGAACGGTACTCTGTCAAGTCACACCTGAAAATTTTATGCTGCTGTTGCAAAAGAAGCCCTGAAAATTGCCTCAAACCAGAACTTTAAGAATAAGGGAATGACAACAGCAAAAATACAGGAATGCAGCAGTGGTTGGGAGAAATGTTGTCTGAATTCTCAGGAAAATATGAGTAATAAATGAATGGTGTCAGTACCGGTGAAAAATGTTACTATGGAAGCATCTTAAGATTTCCTTCCTTCCTTCCTTCCTTCCTTCCTTCCTTCCTTCCTTCCTTCCTTCCTTCCTTCCTTCCTTCTTTTCTTGTTGTTCCATTGTGTTCCTTGTGTGTTTGTAAAAAAGCAGAGAGCCCAGGAAATGCTGGTTTTGACAGTATCTTTAATTTTTGAGAATCTCTTTAGCTTTCTCATGGCATCTTCTGTTTAAGAAAAGTAAGTTCGAAGCCTGAGTGTTAACTAGTTCATTGTTGTGTCTTGTTGGGAATGGGTTGCAAATATATGTGTGTCTAAAGTCTGTATTAAAGTGGTTTGGTGCTAACTGCCATGCAAGAGAAAACATCTGAAAAAGTAGCTTTATTGTTGTGTGTGTTGGCAGAACACTTGACTGTTGCATGGGGGACTTTGGGGGACATCTGCAGAAAAACAGAGTTGTAACTAAAAATGAGCATGGTCAACAGCACTGTGGAGATTGCCTGTTTCGTGAAATTTAAAAAGTGGGCAGAGTTTCTGAAGAAGATGATTGTCCCTTTTCTCTTGCCATTGGGCTGATATCTGCCTTTAATAGGCCAGCAAAGTTGATGTTCTTAAACCTCCTAATTAGAGAGATTTCTGCTTCTGAGGAGTTGACTTCCAACGATTGGTGATCTTGTGATGGTAGTGATACTTTGATGTGATAAAGCCCACCTTTTCACAGGATCATTTTACCTGTGGGACAGACTCTGCATGGTAACCACTCCACTGGTACATAATTGCTTGTAAAAATATTATAGTGTAATAATTCAGGTGGGTAGCCATGTTGGTCTGAAGCAGCAGAACAAAGTGCGAGTCCAGAGTTTCATCCAAGGTATAAGCTTTTGTGTGCATGCACACTTCTTCCATCTGAAGTGTGGTTTCATCTGAAGAAGTGTGGGTGGCACATGAAATCTTATACCTTGAATAAAATTTTGAACCTTGAATAAAATAGCCCACAAACTACTCCCGTCCAGTGCATCCACAAACCTAGAAGAAGAGGAGATTGGATTTATACCCCGCCCTTCACTACCCAAGGGAGTCTCAGAGCGGCTTACAAACTCCTTTCCCTTCCCCTCCCCACAACAGACACCCTGTGCAGTAGGTGGGGCTGAGAGAGCTCTGAGACAACTGTCCTTGAAAGAACAGCTGGTACAGAGCTATGGCTTGCTCAAGGTCATCCAGCAGGTGCAAGTGGAGGAGTGGGGAATCAAACCCGGTTCTCCCAGATTAGAGTCCACGCACTTAACCACTACACCAAACTAGCTCCTAGGGTTGCCAACTCCAGGCTGAGGAAATCCCTGGAGATTTGGGAGTGGAGCCTGAGGAGGGTGGGGTTTGAGGGAAGGAAGGTTATAATGCCATGGAGTCCACTTTCCAAAGCAGCCATTGACCTTATCTCTGTAGTGTGGAGCTCAGTTGTAATTCCAGGAGATCTCCAGACCCCACCTGTAGGTTGGCAACCCTAAAAATCCATATTCAGTGTACTAGTTCTGCAGGAAGGCAAGCTGATTTCCATGGGAACCTAACGTTTAGGAATTTGTTCCAATCCAGTGTGGGAATAATTGTTGGACATAAAATATTGGTTCAGGCAAGATTTTGTATAGATGGGACAGAAAATAAAGTTTTTATTGGTTTTGTCAAAACTGTTTTGGCAACAAATAAGGTAAACAGAATAAGAAGCAAAAGGTGGATGTGGCTTGATTACCCCACTTCTGGTAACATCGGGTGTGGCCTAATATGTTAATGAGCTGTGCTGTCAGGGGTGTGGCCTAATAGGCTAATGAGTTCCTGCTGGGCTTTTTCTACAAAAAGAGCCCTGCTTATTTATCATTGTCAAGATGGGTGCAAGCACTTGGGCCCACCAGTCAGGAGCTACCTTTAGTAGTTCTGTGGGAATTGCATCAAGGCCAGGAGACTTTCTCAGTTTTAAATTTTTAATCAATTTAATTATCTCACGGCATATGACAGGTTTCCATTTTGAAGTTTATTTAAGGTTGATTTCAAAGTTTAGGTCAGGTTCAAGGTTATGCTTCTTATAAAGCTTTTTGAAATGCTTTCCCCAAACCATTGCTGATATGGGAGTTGTATTGTTTCTTCTTGGCTTCAGCTTTAGAGTAATTTAGAGTGCCAGAGAGATGTACTAGGTTTCTCTTTAGCAGCTGTCCTATCCTATATAGATTTCATGGACCGATGCTTCTTTTCCTTCAATATTGCTTTGTATTTCTTTCTGGCTTGCAGCAATGAGTGCTGAGGATGTGGGTGCGTTGTTATATCTAAACAGTGGGTGTGTTGCTATATTTAAAAAGTTTATAATTTCATTTAATTTGATACTTGGACCTTCTGCAATTTCTGTCAAATCAGAACTTTGACAGAACTTGACTCAGCATGTCATGTTTTCTTCTATTGTCCAAAACATGCAGCAGCAAGAGAAAGATTCCTAAGAAAATCTTTGATTGCACTGGTACTGCTGGGCACTGTGTACATTGCACTGGTTCTACTGGGCTTGCAAAAACGCCCCCCCCCTTCAGTTTCTACTGCAGAGATCATCTGGGAATTTAATTCTGTTCTACTGGGCTTCTATTGTCCTTGCTTTTTTGCTGTTTTTTCTCTCCATTGGAAACTATTGGGGGCTTCTTTGGGGGGCCATAACACCAGCCCCATAAATCAAATCCTCACCAACCTTGGAGGGCAGGTAGAAGAGAGTGAGTTGGAGTTCCCCTGTGAGTTTTGGTGTTTCTTGCATGCCGGGGGGTATTCTACCACATCGCAAACTGAATCCATTTGTTTCACTCCTGATTGGTCACAGCAGAGCTGGCTGAAGTTGAATCCAGTGAAGAAGGAGGTCCTGTACCTGAGCCATGGGAGCTGGATGTGGAAATACAGCTCTCAGGTCTGAGTGGGGTGTTATTGGTGTCAGTGCTGAGAGTGAGGAGCCTTGGGGTGATACTGGATGCCTCATTATCTATGGAGGCCCATGTCACAGTTCCTGCCCAATCAGCTTTTTTTTACAGTTGGTGCCTTTCTACCTGCGACTTAGCTACAGTGATCCACACAATGGTCACTTCCAGATTGAACTATTGTAACTCACTCTGTGCAGGCATACCTTTGTATCTGACTCAGAAAAGGCAGCTAGTGCAGAATGCAGCAGTTCATGTGCTGATGGTAATGTCTCTGCAGGTGTACATTCAGCCTGTGCTCTGCAAACTGCACTGGCTGCTGATAGTTTTCTGAGTCCATTTCAAGGTGTTGGGATTAATCTTTAAGGACTTGAGTGGCCAGGGACCAACATACCTATGGGACCACCTCTCCCCATATGTCCCATATGTCCTCTCCCCATCAAGCCTTGCACTCATCGGACCAGCATTTACTGGTGATCCCCAGCCCAAAATACATCTATTTGGCCTCAACCAGGGCCAGGGCTTTTTCAGCCCTGGCCCCAACCTGGTGGAATGAGCTCCCACTAGAGATCAGGGCCCTGCAAGACCTTTTACAATTCCACAAGGCCTGTAAGATGGAGCTATTCCACCAGGCTTTTGGGTGAGGCAGTGGAGGTCAAATATCAGCTGACCCCTCCTGTTACTATCTTGTTACCCTCTGTTTCGTTTATTACAAGGTCTTCAATTTTTTTAGGATTCTGAACAGCAACCCACCTTGGTATGCCCGAGGTTAGGGTATCTACCATCTGGAATCCCTTATGTGCTTTAGGCCTTTCTGCTTTTAATCAAATTATATCGGGACACCGTGGGAATAGTCTGAAGTAATTCTGAATGCCATCGCGTAGGGGTTCAGATTGTACCGTTTTTAAATGTCTGGTTTTTATTGTTCTGTAAATAATGTTGTAACCCACCCTGAGCGTGTTCACAGCAAGGGTGGGATAGAAATGGAATCAAATCTAAATAAATAAATAAATATTTTTTTGTGGTGGCTCGTGGTTCATGAACCGGACACCCCACGAACTGAACTGCATTTTCCCAGTTCATGTCCATCCCTCATTCTAAGGCATAGTATTATGGCCAGTCATGACAATAGCCTGGGCCATCCTGGTCAGGACACACTATGGACACTATGGGCAAATAGAGAAGCTCCTGTTAGTGGACTGTACTTGAACCACAGCACACACGAAACCTTCAAACAGATCCTTAGCACTGTCAGCTTTGATGATACCAATTATCTTGGGGGGCAGGGATCTGGATTTAGTCCCTCCCCGCTCCGAGCAGGAATGAAAGCTCTCACTGGGAACATTTTGTTTGCACCTTACAAAAAGCCATGAGTGGTGAATGCAAAGATTATAGCAAAGAGAGAAGAGCATTTTGCATGCCTGTGCCACCAGCAGATCCCTAACACAGAAAGGGCTCCATATGCAGAAGTCAATCTGCGTATAAAAGCTTGTTAACGAACCATGGTCTGTATAAAAAAGTAAAGAACCCCTATATTCCTAGATGCAGAGATTGGGTTATTAGTTTTGGAATAGATTTGCCTATGCTTTTTCAGAAGGGTAAAACAATGTTCAGCAAATTCCAAGAAACGTACATAGCAAAGGTTAATCGGTGTTCCCCCAGGGCCTCTGAGCTAACAGCCTATAATGAGCCTGGAAGATGTAAGTAGAATATGGAGAAAGCATACAAACTGTTACACATCACAAGCCTATTTAAATGCTGATTTGAATGTGTGCTGCTTTTGCCTATCCCTAAGCCTCTGAAGGGCATTTTTGGAGAGCAAATACTCCCTGAGCATGTCATCCATTGTATTTTTGTAAATAAGATTCTGATTAGAAAATAGTCACTTTAAACCCCCACCAAATGCACATGATTTTTGTTTTTAGAAGTGGATGCCCTAACAAAATAATTGTTCATATAACTCTTTTGGATATCTAGCATTTTACACAAAATGTTCCTTTTCCTAAAAAGGAAAGGGGTGGGGGGGCTTGAATTGAAAATTGAATGTGAAGGTTTTGGTTCAGTTCAAATATAATGTGAAACTTTGGTTTAATTCAACTAAACGTGGTTTGTGTAAAGTCTGAATGTGGGCCAGTCCACCAGTTATGATTAGTTAGGGTCCATCTGCAACCATAATGTTAAGTTAGTTTAATCACAGCTATTCTTATCTATAATTTCACATCATAGTTCCCATCATTCCACATTATGAGAACCAGTGTGGTATAGCGGTTAAGAGGGCTGGACTAGTATCTGGGAGACCCAGGTTCAAATCCCCACTCGTGCCATGAAAGCTCACTGAGTGACCTTGTATCAAGCTTAGGCCTCACTTGTTGTAAAATGTTGTATAGCCAAATTTATGGTGTGTTGCATTAGAGGTTAACTATTTTCTTAAGACATGCTTGTTCACTGTTTTTATCTCCTCTGCCGTTTATCTTCTCTGTTGGGAAAGGAGAGAGTAGATGCATGTGTGAATGTCTCCTTGAGCTTGTGTAGTGCCTGTGAAACCCTGGGAAGTATATTATCTCAGCGTGTCACTTGACCTTGTAATGTAACCATTAGTTTGCAGGTGTTGGGAATGGCCATGAGGGCAGGCCTGGATCTTTGGTGGGCTGACTGCAAATACTGATTGGGTGGTTGGCATAGAGGAGTCCTGCTTTTAGTATAGGGTCAGAACTGGCATCCGAGGGCCAGTTCCGACACAGAATCTGTCTATGCTTGGAACCTCTCTACCTTTCAATAAACAAATTTTGCTGCTACAAAAGTGTTGTTGGAGTGATTATGTCCAGAACTTGACACCTTGGGCCAGTCACACATTTGAACCTAACCTCTCTCACAGTGAGGATAAAATGGAGGAATGGAGAATGATGTAAGCCACCTTGGGTCCCCATTGAGGAGAAGCAGGGTGTAGGTGAATTAAATAAATTAATAAACATAGCATGTTCTTATTAAAACAGACATCCTAGCTGAATCCTGAAAGGGTCGTGGCTCAGAACATCTGTTTGGCAGGCAGAAGATCCCCGGTTCAATCCCTAGTATCTCCAGTTAAAAGAACTAGGCAATGGTGATGGAAAAACCTCTGCCTGAGACCCTGGAGAGCTGCTGCCAGTATTGACCTGATGAATCAATGGTCCAATTCAGTATAAGGCAGTGTCCGGTGTTCCCTCTAAGCTGAGTTAGTGTGAGCTAGCTCACAGGTTTTTAGCCTCTGGCTCACACATTTTTTTTGTCTTAGCTCAAGAAGGATGGCTCCAGAACAAACTAATTTTTGCTGTGGCCAAATCGCTCGCTCACAACTTTAATGCCAGTAGCTCACAAAGTAGAATTTTTGCTCACAAGACTCCACAGCTTAGAGGGAGCATTGGCAGTGTCATATGTATGTATGGAGAATTGGTACTGGTTGAAGGTCTGAGTGACTGTTTATGAGCCAAATCCCGGTTTCACAAACTAACCATAGTGAGGGTTTTTAAAATTTATTATTTCATTTACAGCCCACCTTTCTTACTGAGACCCAAGGAGGATTACAAAATATAGACAGCTATTCAATTTAGCAGCAAAAGACTAAACAATGCAACAGAATTAGGATTACAGAATTGGAAAACAATGCAATAAAAAACCTGCCTAAGGCATAACATATATGCTTGTAAAGTGCCATCAAGTTGCAGCTGTCTCATGGCAACCCCAGCAGGGGGTTTCAAGCCAAGTGAGAAGCAGAGGCGATTTGCCATTACCTTCCTCTGCAGAGTCTTCCATGGCATAACATACCATAATGCAAAAAGTGGGTTGTAAAGGTAAAATACAATGCCATAAAAACAAGGTGATTCATCCAATAAACACTGAACTGGACTACCATCCTGTTCCCTTACGAAAGCAACCTCCTGAATGATTCCATGGTACAACAATTTTAATCCCTTCAGAAGAATGCCCTACTGAACATTTCTGTTTTGCACATCTGTTTTGCACATCTGTTTTGCAAAATGATAAAAGTGTGGGAGTCTTCCTGACCACCTTGGGCAGGTTGTACCACAAGGTGGAATCCATGACAGGGAATGTGTCAGTCTTACACAGTTGTCAGTCTTAGACCGATTACCCAAAAGCAGCTGTGCCGCCCTTGCGCTTCCGTTTCCCTGGTTGTATTGATCAATTTCACACTCTTCGCTGTGCGGCCGCACTTTGACTCGCATCTCCCCTCGATTTCCCCCATGTCTTCTTGATCTCGAAAAACAAGGATGGAGAAGACGTGGGGGAAATCGGAGGGCAGATGCGACCACACAACAAAGAGTGTAAAATTGACAATACAATGGCGGGGAAATGGAAGAGCGAAGGCAGCACAGCTGCTTGTGGGGAATTGATCTTACTCTTTTGCAGGATAGCGCCCTCACAAAGCTTTCTTCAGATGAGTGAAGCTGTCATGGTGGAGCATAGCAGGAGCATGGTCTGAACTGAGCCTCCCTGCCAACTCTTGTCTCTTTTTTATTGTTATCAGAATTGCGAGGCCAGGAAGATTCATTCCAGGATGTTGCATGATTTCATGTATAAGTTTTGAAGTCTGCATTAAAATTTGTTGAAATGGAACTTTCTGTGTCCATTTTGCCTCAGTGCAGGAACTACATAAAGAGATCCATAAGAGCTACAACCAATGCCGTATCTCAGGTTCACCATTTAGTGGATCCATGTTTACTTCCCCACTGTCCAGCTTCTTCTGTTTGAACATGAATCCTTGGAGAGCCGCCAGCAGAAAACCTGCTTTGCTACTGTGCACATTTTAAGGCCAAACATACAGAGATACTGAAGTTTTGGATTTTCATCAAATGCTCTTCCAAATGGGAAAAAAACACAGAAGTGAAGGAGAGGGCACTGCCAGATAAAGTAACGGTCCCTGTTGTACTAAAAATGAATCCTAAACATCCTTTCCGTCCATTTATTCTAAATGGTTTGTCAAAGGAGTTTGAATCGGCAGATCACTTGGAGTCCTCTTTAGCCACCATCATCCTCCTGAAAAGGATGTGGCATGACATTTTATATTCAAGGTCATTTTTAGCACAGTGGTCTAATTTCCCCCTTTCATTGCAAAGCCACCAGGATACATAATGCACTTCAGCTGCAAATTGCACATTACAATCCCATCACTAATGGGGGATGTGATAGGCCTCCTTCCGCTAAAAGCCCAATTCCTTGCTCTTACTTTGGGAGAATATTAAAAATAGCCCATTCCAGGATGTATGTTGAAAGCTGGGCACTTCACCATAACACAATTTACGAGCTTGCTTTCCCCTCTTACCCAGATAAATGAGTGGCGACCCATGGCTCTCGGGTTTAATCCGAAAGAATTGTATTTCAGCTCCTCTGAGAGTCAGTTGGTATATCTGCTCCCAGCCTGTTTCATTATTTGCAATGAATTAGTGGAACTTTTGCCCGCACAAACTGATTTAGAGAGGACAGAAACAGCTTCTGCTGCAATATATGGAAATAAAATTGAAAGAATGGTCGCACAAGGCCATTCTGTATATGGAAATGATTGGACCAGCTTGTCAGCTGATGGCAAGTAATCAGTGGAGATCTGTTGCTGTTGATCAATGAGCATGTTTGTGTTCACCAATTCTGATCAGTGACCTTGCACATGTAACAATATTTATCACTTTTTTTCAGATGGTACAATCATGCAAACTAGGACCATAACTCCTGCATGTATCAGGAGTGCATGCTACCTTAGAATTCTCCTGATATAGGTAACACATCCAAACCCATCTTATACTGGATCCATCAAAGGTCAGTATTGTCTACTCAGACTGGCAGCAACTCTCCAGGGTCTCAAGCAGAGGTCTTTCACACTACCAACTGGCCAGATCTTTTAATCAGAGAAGCTGGGGATTGAACCTGGAACCTTCTGCATGCCAAGCAGATGCCCTGCCACTGAGCCACAGACCCTCTCCATGTGCATATGCAATCACCATGTTGTAGGAACAAGTATTCCATGTATTTTCCAAAAATCCAGTTGTCAGTTCATGCATATCTGAGCTGCTGAACAAAGGAAGCTGCCATGTTCTGAATCAGAACATTGGTCCATTGAGGTCAGTATTGTCTACTCTCACACTGGTAGCAGCTCTCCAGGATCTCAGGTAGAGGTCTTTTGCATCACCTCCTACCTGATTGTTTCCACTGAAGATACCAAGAATTGAACCTGGGATGTTCTGCATGCTAAACAGATGCTCTGCCACTGAACCACAGCCCCTCCCTTTGCCTCTGATCACACAATATGGGTTTAAGTGTGGTATAAATGTACATATTGATTTGGTCCCTGTTTTATCTTTGTTTCTTTCACCAAGGAGAACAGGTTGTTACATGCTTGATAATTAATGTTGCCACCAGAATTTCACCTTAAGTGGGATTTAGAGTGAAATTGAAAATTTGTCCTTAGGCAGATTACCTGAGAAATGCTGAAAGAACTCCAAAAATCTTTCTATATCATTTCTGAAACTGCTCAGAAGGATTCTGCATGTCAGTTGGATGACACTCGATGTTACCTAAAGCAAAATTCAACAAGAATATGAAGACTCCCACTTCAGAGAAAATGTCAACTTCGTCAACTTTTGGAATATCTCTCTTCCTTCGATCTTCTCTTAAAATCCCCTAGAAGATATTGTTAATCTGGACTCCCTGCTTGTTCAATCACAGACTTCCCATTACGTAGGTAGGACATTAAAAGCCACCCGTCAAGGCCAATATTACCCCCCACTGCTAAAGAGATGTCATAACTTAAAACATGCCTTAATGGGGACACTGGGAAACATAAGAACTTTGAGGCCAGTCCTCCTGAGTCTTTATGGAAGAGGCGGAAAGGAGATCAAAGGAAGCAATTATAGCCTCTGGTGAAAAAACAGAGAGAGAAGGTGACGTGGAGGAACCGCTTAGGACTAAAGTAACTCCAGAGCTCTGGGAGATGATGCAAGGGAGTTATATTTCTTCAAAATCTAAAACCATCTGCTTTTTCTCATTGACTGCTATGCGGAATGGCTGATGAAATCATTTGGAGTTACTGTCATAATATCAGTGGCACAATTGCTTCAGCTACCTAGTTGTGCAGAAGAGGATGTAGAGAGTACATCAAAGATGTGCCTACAGTATCCCTCATAGGAGAAGATTGCTAGGTGCACAGGCTCCATTTTTTTTGTTCTCTACAAATTCCACAAGTCTTTCCTCAAAACATTACAGTTTGAACAACCAAAGCTTGCCCATGGGGTATTACAGCGTTGCTCACAGATGCCCACTGGCATATGGATCTTAGCAGCCTGACGAAAGCAATGTACAGACAGAAGTGTATCTGTACCTGTGACCTTTTGCTGAGGTCGTATGGCTGGACAGGCACAACCAAACATGTGGTTCTAGTGTCCATTAGACCAATAGTTTTCAAAGTATGTTTCTGGGAATCCTGGAGCTCCCTGGAAACTTATGACTGATTACTCACTAAAAATATTATAAGGAGCAGGGGTCCGTTGGAGAGGGAGCGCACAAGAGCGCAGCTCCGGGAGTGAGGAGCCCAGGGGGCGGGCATATGACCAAGCCCCACCCCCTCCACGGCTTCCCTGAGCAGTGCAGAGGTGCAGCGCCCCGGGGAAGGCCCTGCTAGGGTCTTTATTGTTTTTAATGTTTTGTTTTAATATTGATAATTTTATCATTGTTCCTTTTATGACTGTGTGCTGCTTTTCCAGAGACTTGCTCAAGGTGGCATATAAATTTTCTAAGTATACCATTTTTTATCTGGGCACATGGCACATAAGTACTGGAGAAATTTCACCAACCCTTCAGCAGTTTCCACCCCATCAGTTTGGTGAAGTGGTCAGGAGTTGTACTCTAATCTGGGAGAACCAGGTTTGATTCCCCACTCCTCCACATGCAACTTCTGGTGTGACCTTGGGCCAGTCACAAGTTCTCTCAGAGCTGTTCTCTCATGAGCAGTTCTCAAAAGACCTCTCTCAGCCCCACCTACCTCACAGGGTGTCTTGATATGGGGAGGGGAAGGGAAAGGGATGGGTGGTACACATGTCCTGGGTATCTCAAGTCTACTTGAAACCTGGTGGTTTCAAGGGAGCAGGAAGAGAATGAGGGTGTGTTCTTTACACTTATTTTTATTGCACAAAGTATTGGATGGGGAAGGGAATGGAGGAAGAGCAGGTCAGTTTCACTCACCTGTGGAGTGGAGGGGTGGGTGTTGCCTTCTGACATACTTCCGGTATGTTAGGGGTGTGACATATGCAAATGAGTTATGCAAATGAGTTATGCTAATGAGCTCCTGCACCTCTTTTTCTACAAAATGACCCCTGATAAGGAGCTTTCCTAAAAGATAGCTTGTCTGTTATTGATCCTCCCTACCATGGGGGAGAACGTTGGATGTATTTGATGTCAGTTGATGCAGAACCTGGTTGACTCCGATGAACCCTACCCAAAGCCTCAGATGAACAAAGCATTTAAGGGGATGAGATATTGCATAACCCTTGACCAAATCTATCATGAGTGGTGATTTTAATTCAAAGCAGCCATGGAGGGGCCATCATGGGACTGGGGGAATGGCTCTGTGGGAGAGGACATTTAGATGATACATATGGTGCCTATGTGTTGCTCTCTGCAGGGCAAGTTGAGGCAACATGATTTAGATTTTTTAAAAAATAGCACGGAGGAAAGGGTTAAGAAACTGGTCTACCAGTATCCCCAATCTAAGAAAGTTAGTTTGGTGTAGTGGTTAAGTGTGTTGACTCTAACCTGGGAGAACCGGCTTTGATTCCCCACTCCTCCACTTGCAGCTGGATGACCTTGGGCAAGCCATAGTTCTGTCAGAGTTGTTATTGAAAGAACAGTTCTCAAAAGAGCTGTCTGAGCTCCATATACCTCACAGGGTGTCTGTTGTGAGGAGGGGAAGGGAAAGGAATTTGTAAGCCAAAGGGCAGAGTATAAATCCAATTTCCTCCTCCTCCTCCTCCTTCTCCTCCTCTTCTTCTTCTCCTTCTCCTCCCATACTGTATCTTCATTAAATGAAACATCATTATGAGCTGGAGATATGGTCTCAGAGCTCCCAGCTTGTAACCTACCTTGGCTCTGATAGGTTGGCCTAGAACAGGGGTGGGCAAACTGTGGCTCGGGAGCTGCATGCAGCTCTTTCACATATATTATGTGGCTCCCGGCAGGGCGGCTGGGGAAGCTAAATATCATTACCAAACAAATATCATTGGACAAATTCATATCATTATCAATATCTGCTTTTACCCCTTTTGTTATTATTTTTGGCAGTCTCATTTAATGTTAATAAAAAGCAAATTTGCTTATTTCCCAATAAAAGCAGGTAATATTTGTTCATGTCTTGTGGCTCTCAAACATCTGATGTTTATTCTATGCGGCTCTTACGTTAAGCAAGTTTGGCCACTCCTGTTCTAGGTGGCTCTTACGCTGAGCAAGTTTGCCCACCCCTGGCCTAGAACATGGTCCAGGGTCTTCTGCGAGTCACCATAATTCTGTAACAGACCTGCAGGGCTTCTTTGTTACATAAATTATTGTGAAAAGAGCATCTTAAGGGGAAAATTCAGAAAACCACTATGGCAAATTTCTAGGAAGCAAATATAAGTTCATACATGGAGAAACCTAGGTCTGATGGGACCTCAAAATTCATTCCAGCCATCTATTCTGTCCGCCCACATTATCCGAAGAACAGCTTGACAACAGGAAATGGCCTCCAGTGGGTTCAGATGACTGGGGTAAGTGACCCAACCCATGCTTTACCATTGTGCTAAATCTCAACAATTGTGCTAAGTCTCAACCATCATCCTAAACCCTCTCCTGTAGGCTTTGTTTTGGTTTCATTAGTGTGGTTCATTAGTGTGGTTCATGCAGCTAATCTGCCCTGTTCTTCCTCCTCTCAACAATCAGCCACAAGAGAGGATAATTACAAGGAGACCACCTACGTAGTCAATGAGAAATTGCTTTGCCAGGATGTGCTTAATGCCCTCTTGGTGGGAATACAAGGATGACAAAAGCAGGCCAATTTTTAAAGTTCATTTTAATCCCATCCTTCCTCAAGGAGTTCAAAGTGGTGTACATGATTCTCATGTCCCCATTTTGTCCTCATAGCAACCCTATGAAGTACGTGAGTAACCCAGGAACTGGCAGGAAGGTTGGGAAGGGCGCAAAATCAGCTTTATGGGAAAAACATGGAAATGAAATGGTGTGTATTTGTGTGTGTGTGTGTGTGTGTGTGTGTGTTAAGAGACATCAAATCACTTCCAAATTATGGTCACCCTATGACTTGATGTCCTCCAAAATGCCTTATTACTAACAGGTCTTGCAAACTGAGGACTGTGGCTTCCTTGATTGGGTTAATCCATCCCATATTGGGTCTTCCTTTTTTTTCTGCTGCCTTCCACTTTTCCTAGTAACATTTTCTTCTTGTCCTCTCATACTGTGACCAAAGTATGATAACCTCCATTTAGTCATTTTATCTTCTAAGGAGAGTTCAGGCTTGATTGATCGAAAACTGACGTATTTGTCTTTTTGGCAGTCCACAGTACCCATAATCTCTCTTCCAGTACCACATTTCAAATGAATCAGCTTTTTTCCTGTCAGCTTTCTTCATTGTCCAACTTTCATGCCCATACATAGGAATGGGGACTACTATGGCAAGAATTACCTAGCTCTTGGTTGCCAGCAACACACATCCTTACACTTAATAATCTTTCCTAGCTCCTTCATGGCTGCCCTTCCCATTCTCAATCTTCTTCTGGTTTCTTGGTTGATGTTGGAGCCAAGGAACAGAAAAACCACACCGTTTCCAGCGATACCCAACATCACCCCCATAGAGGAAGGCTCGGCAGCCCTGTTCGTGAGTAATCCAAAGTCACCCAGCAAACTTCATGCTTTTGAGAATTTAAACCCAGGACTCCCAAACCCTAATCTGATACTCTAACCAGTACTTTACACAGGATAAATCTGAAAGTCACCCTTGTGAATGGTCAGTGCTTCAAATATCCACAGCCTCCCCTATAATACAAAGAGATGTGGGAGCAACCCCCCCTAGCATTTGCAACAGGCAGAGGAATGAGCAGAGGAAGATTTAGGGCTATAAACAACAAGGCCCCAGTTTCATTTCAAGATGGCTGGGAGAATGATGCCCATTCCCTGGAACCCCATTGAAGTACTATCACGCTTCTGTGACATCCTTTCTTTCCTCATTTTCACATGGCAATCCTGCTTTAGCAGGGATGGGGAGAATATACTGTAGCTATTTTGGGCTTCGAACATAACCAGCTGCTGCTAGCAGTCTCTGCCTCAGCCTGACAAAGCACCCCTTCCAAACACCTACTGACGCCTTCGACTTGTGAAAGGAATGTTCTCAAAATGGCATTCACAGCAATCTCCTGCTCCAAATTACTGCTGCTGCTTGGAATGACTTTTTGCTTACTTTCTAGTTTGGTACAGGCCAACCTGCTTTTCGCTATTATTCTTATTCTCGGAAACAGAAATTGTTCCTGAACTCCTATCATTCCCCTCCTTTTGTTGACTTTAACTTGACTTTTAATGCAAATTGTAATGATGATGTATTTCATGGAGTTGACCTCTCTGTCTGCTGGGATATTTCATCCCCTGGGAAAAGCAAGGTCATGGTGCAATCTGGATCCATTATTTCCATATACGTATATGGGAAACAGGGGTTTTAAATGGTAAGCGCCAATTTGGGGCAAACATCCAGGTTCTATGGCAACTCCATGGGGCCATTTGAGGTCAGGAAAACAGCATGTGGGGGAATAACTCCCCACCCCTAGTCCAAATCAGGGTCTAGCACACACAGGGTTGCCAGCTCAGTTCCCTCTAAGCTGTGCTAGGAAGCACTGGCACACAAAATTTTAACAGGCAGCTCAAGGATTGTGAGCTTTTGCTCACAAGACATTTTTTTTCCTTCCATTGGAAACAATTTAGGATGGGGGCACTTATTTCTGGGGCCTATAGAAGTGGACCTCCAGGTCCAATATTTTTGAAACTGGTGGAGGGGGTTGGAGAGCCAGCAGCAGCTATGCTGCAAATTTGGTGCTTCTATTTAAAAAGCAGCCCCTCCTCCCAGAGCCCTGGATACTTCTAGATCAACTCTCCATTATAGCCTATTGGGCCTATTGACTATAGTATTCCCTATAGGCTACAATGGAGCTGGGGAAAATGGTAGATGTCTTCTCTGGAGGACAGTTCTACCAATATAGTGGAAAGGAGTGGGTGAAATTTGACTTGATTCTATTTTCTCTTATAATGTTAAATTAATTTTAAAATATAGTTTAAATATAATTTAGAAGAATCTGTTGTTGCATTGTTGAAAGAGCCTGGGTCACCTGTTGCAATTCTCCCCTCAAAGCCTGGCTTTCAGCCAGCACTGAAGAAAACTGTGTATGGAGAGCCTGGTTTTCTGTTTGCAATGCAGCCACAGCATTTCTGGCTCCAGCATCCATAATGAGTGGCCAGAGTTTGGCCAGCAGTTGCTGGCAAGTTGATGAATGAGTGGGAGGGTGGTAGCAAGCTGTGCTGTTTCCACGGAGTTTACATACTGGAGCAGTAGACGTAGTCCAGAATCAGAGTCAACAAACAGAGCCAGAGGTCAGAGAGCCAGGGATTCCTTCCAAGATTGCAGGGTTCAGGAACAAGGAGCGGTTGCTACACATGCAGAAGCAGGTCTGGAATGTGCAGAGTTGCTACCGCACTGAGGCAGGTTTGTGAAGTACTTATAAGGAGGTTCTCCCTTCCCAGGGAGTGGAGTCTGCCAAGGCTTACAACACCTCCCGTTGCCTTTGCAGGAGCTGCAGTCTTGCACTCCTTCTTCGCTCTTGCATAGTCAGCCTTCGGCGTGCCCTACGTCTGGGGCATTCAGGAGAACTGGGCGGGGAATCTGGCCTTGGGGTTTCTGCAACTGGGGGTGCTGGGCCAGGCTCAGGATCGGTCTCTCCTTGTGGCTGCACCTCCTGTGCAGCTGCTGGGGACTCTTCCTCCTCAGGTACTGTAGAGGGTTCTTCCTCAGGGCTGACTCCCGAGGAGGCTGGGTTGCTCCCTGTCTCTTCCTCATCTGAGGAGGAGTCAGTCTCAGCAGAGCCAGTACCCATGACACCCAGAGCCCTTTACTTGGAACTCTCAAACTCTTTTCTGCTTTGGCCTTCAATCTGCCATAAAGCAGCATTGTTGAAAAACAAAGTTTGAGTCTAGTGGCACCTTTAAGACCAACAAAGTTTTACTTATTATCGTTGGTGTTAAAGGTGCCACCAGGCTCAAACTTTGTTCTGCTGCTTCAGACCAACACGACCACCCACCTGAATCTACCATTGCTAGAAAAGTTAGTAGTGACTCTCTAAAGCAGATGTGTGTAGACTGAAATTCCCTATTTGTTTGCTACATCATCAGGCAGAAGAGAATTATGCTAAAGAATGGGACAAGGCCTTACTCGCAGTTCCTTCATGCAGGACACAGGCAGCCCACAGAAATTCTACACAAGTATACACTGTCCCCTCTCTTTGGCATGGTTATGGGGGTTCTTAACATCAACTTCTCCACTACATGCATGGAACTCTGTGCCACTAAATAACATGAGACAGCCTTATATAGGGGTGCCATTTACCTGTTTCTAGCAGGGGGTTCCTTGCTGGCACTCCCCATCCCTCCCCAAACACAAACCAGGGCTCAATGAAAAGGAGGGGGTGGAGGGAACCAGTGTCACACACACTGGGCCAGACCATCCATTAACAAAACTAGGCAGTTGCCTAGGGTGCCAGCTTGTTTAGTGCACCGCACTGGCCGGCCTGCCACCCCCTCCCTTCCTCGCCTCGCGCCCTGCTCACACCCTTCACTCACTTCACGCCCGGGGGGAAAGGCTCTTAGAGGAACGTACTGCTGCCCCCCTTCCCTCGAGGAGCAAAGGCTCTTTTGCCCCCTTCTGCAAGGAGCCGAGGTGGAGGGGCATGCCTGGGCCATGCACTTTCCCGGCTACCCCCAGGCGGGTGGCATCAGGCTTTCTGTATGCTGCACTTTGACCATGGGGCACCGCCACACCGCTAACACAGTTGCTGCAGGCCACAGGGCTGAGGTTGGCACCACCATGAGCCATAGATGCCCTGAAGACCAGGAGGCGGGAGCTCAGACCATGCCAGCCACTTTCCTGCCCCTGTTCGGGCTCCACCGTGCCTGGCAGCTTCTCCTTGGAGAGGGAGGGAGGGAGGGGGAACCAGTCTGCTGCCCCCCCACCCCCCTCATGTGAGTGCCCGGCAGGAAGAGACTTGGTCCAGAAGGCTGAAGTGGGTAAGTGGTTTTGTTGTATTTGGAGGGATCCTGAATCTTTCAGTAGAATTCAGCCCCCTTCCCCTGCGGGCTCCCTGGCCCCTTTTTGTCATCCCCAAAGCCCTTTGCCTGCCAGGTTGGGGAGAGATTAATTCTCATTTTCTCTCTCTCTCTCACCCCGTTCTGCCGCCCCCAAAGCCCTTTGCCTGCCAGGTTGGGAAGAGATTCATTCTCTCTCTCTCTCTCTCTCTCTCTCTCTGACCCCTTTCTGCCACCCCCAAAGCCCTTCGCCTGCCTGTTCTCTCTCTCTCTGACCCTTTTCTGTTGTCCCTAGAACCCTTTGCCTGCCTGTTCTCTCTCTCCTTCAATTTACATACAATGTCATCTGAACAAGTCTCTCTTGCAGCTGCCAGCTTAATGGCCACTCGCTTGCTCTCTAAGCTCCTTTTTGTGCCATCAAGTCGCTCCCCCCCTTCTCTCTTTCTCAGACAGACAGACAGACAGATAGACAGATAGATAGTGAGAGTCCTACAGTCAGTCCACAACAAGTGTCCTTAAACAGGAATACTTTATTGAGAAAGGTCTGTTATGGTCACCTCCACTTCTTGTGTTAGTAATGGCGGGCATGATTGAAACCAGGACAATTATACAGAATTCAGTGAGACATCAGGCAGTACATTGTAAACAATCATTAGGAAAGGGAAAAGGTGCTAAAAATATTGGTTCCCCGTTCCCAGGAAATAAGCGGGAAGACTTACAGCCAGACAGAAGAAAAGATACATGAGCCGGCACCAACAATCTCTGAAGGTTGGAGCAGTAGGGAGAGCGATAAGCATGCCATGAGAACTATAACATAACATTCCACAGTAATGACATCCCAGGGTCAGCCATCCCACCTCCCGGGCAGGGGATGGTAGCATTAGCTGAACCACAAACACATATATATACACATATATATCTCCCTTATACATAATTCTCTGTTGGTGGTGGCATGCTCCTGAACATTCCACATGCCACCCCAGCCTTTGGTCCCCTGGCCTGTCAATCAGAAGCTGTCCCTATCCACTGGCTGTGAATACTTGCTTGCCATTGGCTGGGTCTGTATCTTTTCCCCGCCCGCTTCTTCAGCCTCAGTGCCCTGTCAGAATTTCTGGCAGACAGATTTCTCTCTTGACGACACTTCTCCTGCTTCCTTCCTGTGGGGGGATTAACTGTTACCTCAGTGGCTGTTGGTAGGTGAAACAAAATGGCAGTTACCTGTGTTTATAAGATGGGTGCTGCCTGTGGTTTGTTAAAAAGGTTCCCTCATAAGGTTCAACTATTAACTCAGTGGCTGTTAGTAGGTGAAACGAAATGGCAATTACCTGTGTTTATAAGAGGGGCTTCAGAGCATGGTAGAGGCTGCAGGTGGTGGTGGGGGGTGGAAAGCTGAAGAGTGAGGGGAAAATTAAGGTAGGTTAATGCTTGACTGGGAAGGAGATGGGATTGCCAACTCCAGGTGGGGAATTCCTGGAGATTTGAGGGGTGGAGCCTGGAGAGGGTGAGGTTTGAGGAGTGCTGGGGCCTCAGACAGGTACAATGCCATAGACTCTGCCCTCCAAACCAGCTATTCCCTCTTGGGGAACCACTGCTGCCAATCTCCAGATGAGAATTACAACTGCTCAGAATTACAACTGCTCTTCAGGTAATAGAGATCAGTTGCCCTGGAGAAAATGGTGGACTCTGTGTCATTATACCCTGCTGAGGTCACCACAGCAAATTGACTCTGAGTGCCCAAGGCCTTGACACTCTCCAAGAACCTCTTTCTAGAGCCCATTGTATTTATTCCCACAACGGGCCTTATTCCTAGTACACACACACACACACAGAGGCAGCTCTCTCTGTGTTTGCAAAATGAAAAGGGGCCAGGCAGCTGTTTATTTATTTCCTACTTTCTTCTATGGCTGGAATGGTTGTAAGCCAGCAAAGTGCTTTTGCACTCTTATGAATGATAAATTCATAAGTGATAAATGGACTGTTGCTAATTGTGTGAGAGGAACTAGGAGGAATAACCAAAGAGAAAAACCAGCTACAAATGACTCCAGCAAATGTTTGAGACAGCAGTTCCCGAGGCTGCCAACTCCAGGAGCTTCTCTTAACACACAAAGACACACAGAAAAGGGCCATCTTGTCATTTTGGCTAAAGACATGTGCTCGCAGACTCCATTACCTTACATGTTCTCTACACATGGCAGGCTGCAACCCCCCCCCCCCCCCCAACATTCCTAGACTGGTGAAACAATGGACTTGACTAGCTAAAAACTGGTTTGGCTGCCCAGAAAGGTTAATACCATCTACAAGCAATGCTCCTAGCCGATGATGTCAGCTTTTGGCCCCAGGTATTCCTCTGACCATGCTAGGTAGAATCTAACATTGCCCAACCCCACTTCTCCCACTGGATAAGAGCTAGTGGGTGGACCAGCAAGGGGTGGTCTCAGGACAGGCATCTGGGCAAGACTGCCCCTAGAGACCACTCCCTCTATAAAAGAAAGCTCCCAGCAGCCAGCTAGCTCTCTTGCTTTGATGATCTCCTGCCCTCCCTTACCTTCAAGACTCTTGGTCTGTGCAGCCAAGGGCCTATACATGCTGCTGCTGGTTCAGCACATGTGCTTCCCCCTCCTATCTTTCTCCCAGCCTATCATTAATTTTTCCAGCGGAATCACATCAGATCTCTGGAGGGGTAAATATTGCCTTCTACAGGAAACCAACAATCTCCTGCTCATGCAAATGTCTCTTACTCTCTCTGATTTCCTAGTTCTTGTATAAATGTGTGTGTGCATCTGTATTGTTTGAATGAGATATAATTTCTTAGTAAAGAAACACTGCTTTATCATTACGTCAGTCTCCTTGTCTATTCTCTGGTTTGTCTGGTAGGGGCCCAACCTGTGTATACACAGGTGTGATTCATTTATGCCTATTGCCAGTTATTAATATTCATAATTCCCCAATATTGATTAAGAAATCAAGGCAATTTGGCTAACACGGTTGTTGTTGACCTTCTTTGAGAACCGAAATGCCATCTTTGATTTATTTCATGGGAGGTAGCTGAGGAAGCTGGCTTTTCTGAGCACCCAGTGAGTTAGTTCCCAGGCGCAGGAAAATGCTTTTGCTTTCTCTCTCCCTCTCCCCCAGCTTGTTATGTTTTTATAGGCAAATAGAATAGGATGAATTGTTGTTAGGAGCCCTGCCATAATTTTCCATAAAGCAAATGGCTTCAGATATTGCATAAAACAGGGGTCAGATCTGAAAGTTGCTCACAAGCGGCACACATTGGTTTTTGGTGGGGTTAGTAGATAATCACGGTTTCCCCAACAATCTATCTTTCTTTCTTTCTTTCTTTCTTTCTTTCTTTCTTTCTTTCTTTCTTTCTTTCTTTCTTTTTCTTCCTTCCTTCCTTCTTTTCTCCCTCCATCCCTCCCTCTCTTTTTTCTAATTTTCAGTCTGCAAAAGCATATTGTGTTAGCTATTCAAATATTCCTTTTCAGATATTTATAGTATTAATAGTAGATGAGCTATTTATAATTTTGGAAGGAGTTAACAGCATTTTCTGATGTGATTCGGCCCACCACTGAATTGCTGCTACAATTCGGCGGCGGCTTAAAAAGCAGCTGGAGGGGAGGAGTTTTGAGGGAGAGGCTCCAAACTTATAGGGTAGCTGCTGGAGCCTCTCCCGCAAATACCCACCAAGTTTCAAAACAAAAGATAACATTTTTCCCACCACAGAGAACAATGGAAGGGATGGGGCAACCTGTTTGTGGGCCCATAGAATTGGACCCCATGGTTCAATTTTCTTGAAACTTGGTGTATTTTGGGGAGAGGCCCCAGCAGCTACCCTGCAGTTTTGGAGCCTCTCCCTCAAACCCCCTTGCCTCCAGCCCCTCATATAGCCTATGAGTTTTTGCCATTATGAGCAATCTGTTGGATATGTGTTTATACATTCTATTGGGTTATGACCACTAACCCATCTTTGGAGTGTGTGTGTGTGTGTGTGAGAGAGAGAGAGAGAGAGAGAAATCATACTCGTGATTCAGGGTTTGTGTATGTGTGTGAATGAAATGGGAAGAAGAAGAAGAAGAGATTGGATTTATATCCTGCCCTTCACTCATTTGGAGTCTCAGAGCGGCTTACAAACTCCTTTCCCTTCCCCTTCCCCTTCCCACAACAGACACCCTGTGAGGTAGGTGGGGCTGAGAGAGCTCTGACACAACTGTCCTTGAGAGAACAGCTCTGAAAGAACTTGCGACTGACCCAAAGTCACACCACAGCAGCTGCAAGTGGAGGAGTGGGGAATCAAACCCAGATCTCCCAGATAAGAGTCCGCGCACTTAACCACTACACCAAACTGGCTCTCAGAAGGAGGTGGGAGGTGCTTGCTGGAGCTGCAGTAAGACAATCTAGTAAATTAAAAAAAAAACCTTGGACACCACCCCCACAGGCAGGGCTCTTTTTCTAGCAGGAACTCCTTTGCATATTAGGCCACACACCCCTAATATAGCCAATCCTTCAAGAGCTTATGGAGCTCTTCTTACAGGGGCTACTGTAAGCTCTTGGAAGATTGGCTGCATTAGCGGTGTGTCACCTAATATGCAAAGGAATTCCTGCTAGAAAAAGAGCCCTGCCCACAGGTAATGTGTACACCTTAATTAAGCAAAAAAAATGTAGGTTTTGCTTGTAGATGCAAAATGCATACACAGATAAACTGGAGGTAAAATAAAATAGTGCAGAGGGGAAGGAACAATAATCCAAAGTTAACCTTTAAGGCTCGACTGTTGGGATTCTCCGGTGTAAAATGCCGTGGGCGGTATGTGCAGAAAGGGCCATCCAATCACCTTTCAGAGGGAGGATGGAATGTTGGAGGGGAGCCCAGGAGGAGTTTAGTTCAGGTCTGTCTCAGGGAGGGCACAGCGATAGTTTTGGGTCTGCCTCAGCAAAAGAGCAGGCAGTTTGAAGGGTAGCAGTGTGGTTTAGCTCTACCCCTGAGAGAGAATAGAAAACCCAGTTGTTAGGTCCATCTCTGCTAATGAGCTGACCTTGTACCATTCAGTCTGATTCTTGGGAAAGTGCAGGTTGGTGTGGGTAGAAACCTGTACATGCGAGAGAAACCTGTGCATGCATCCATGAACACATGAAGCTGCCTTAAATTGAATCAGACCCTTGATCCATCAAGATCAGTATTGTCTACTCAGGCTGGCAGCAGCTCTCCAGGGTCTCAGGCTAAGGTCTCTCCCATCACCTACTGACAGATAACTGGATTGAACTTGGGACCTTCTACAAGCCAAACAGATGCTCTACCACTGAGCCCATTCAACCCGATGGCTAGTCAGTAAAGGCCTGTTTACGCCTGAAAGTATTAAAGAAAATTAAGGCTACTCTCTGAAGCCATAACTAGTTTAAATTAATGTGCCAGGTTTCTGAGCCAGGTTTCTCTTACGACTACCTGGAGATCTGTGCCACTGAACTCTTCCTTGAAAACCAATCTGTAAATAAATAAATCTTCTTTTTGTGTATATTAAAAGCCTGCCTCAGTGATCTCCATATTCTATTTGTGCACCACAAAAACTTGCCTCATGGCAGCAAACCCATTCATGTACATTTGCTACCTTAAGAGGACCTGGTAACTGAGGGGAAAGTTTATCGTTTAAAACAAATCTGTTTTCCCCAAAGTTGTAGGAGGCTGTGTGAGTCCCCTTAATAGGTTTAAAAAAAAAAAAAAAAAAAAGGCCTGTCACACCAGCCTCCTGAAGCCAGTTAGGGAAGTTCTTAACAGAGTCTCTTTCATTCAGATAGATCAAGATGGGTAGCCATGTTAGTCTATCTGTAGAAGTAGAAAAGAGCAAGAGTCCAGTAGCACCTGGAGAATGATGATTTTATCATCCAAGTGTTCCTTGTGGATAGTCCCATATGTTCCTTAAATTCTATACTTGCAGCTTTTAAAATCCTGCAGTGGCTGTAGTTGTATTTACTAGAATAACTGCAACATTGTCTAAGGTCCCATCAGAACCCTTGCGGCGAACGTAATAACCTTAGACAATGCTGGTATCTTAAAAGCGTTTGTGCTCACAAAGAAAAAAAGAAAAAAATTATTATACCTTATGCCATTTATATAAGAATCACAGTCCTTGAGAAAGATTCATTTGAAATGGGTATATCACTAGAGTCCCGCGGGACTAGTGATAAGTCTTTTTGATAAGGTGCTATCTGAATGTAAGCCTGCACTGGTTGTATTGTTTGGGTAAAATATACATTTTTCTATGTATTGTATTGTATTGGTCCCATTTAAAGCTCCTCCTTTGTGAAGATTGTGAATCCTTATATTGTTTGTGAATTATTGTCTGCGTTAAACAGTGATTTTTCCCTGGTTTATATATTACTGTAGTTATTGGTGTTTTTTTTTAATCTTTAAAAATGGAAACCATTTCCTTAGTGTTGATGATCAATTCATAGGATTGGCTGAGTCCGAAATGCTTTCTGGGATATCCGTGTTTTCATTAAACTGTTACGACCCATGGAAATGATCACAATGTATTCCGTTTGAAGAAGTCTAAATAGCCCAGACTCCGGGGTCATTTCGTAGAAAAAGAGGTGCAGGAGCTCATTAGCACAACTCATTTGCATAACTCATTTGCATATGCCACACCCCCAAGCATACTGGAAGTGTGTCAGAAGGCAACACCCACCCCTCAGGCTCCACTCCACAGGTGAGTGAAACTGACCTGCTCTTCTTCCATTCCCTTCCCCATCCAATACTTTGGGCAATAAAAATAAGCGTAAAGAAAACACCCTCATTCTCTTCCTGCTCCCTTGAAACCACCAGGTTTCAAGTAGACTTGAGATACCCAGGACATGTGAATCACCCATCCCTTCCCCTTCCCCTCCCCACAACAAGACACCCTGTGAGGAAGGTGGGGCTGAGAGAGGTCTTTTGAGAACTGCTCATGAGAGAACAGCTCTGAGAGAACTTGTGACTGGCCCAAGGTCACACCAGCAGTTGCATGTGGAGGAGTGGGGAATCAAACCCGGTTCTCCCAGATTAGAGTCCAACTCCTGACCACTACACCAAAGTGATGGGGTGGAAGCTGCTGAAGGGTGGGTGAAATTTCTCCAGTACTTATGTACCATGTGCCCAGATAAAAAATGGTATACTTAGAAAATGTATATGCCACCTTGAGCAAGTCTCTGGAAAAGCAGCACACAGTCATCAAAGGAACAATGATAAAATTATCAATATTAAAACAAAACATTAAAATCAATAAAGACCCTAGCAGGGCTTTTCCCGGGGTGCTGCATCTCTGCACTGCTCGGGGAAGCTGAGGAGGGGGTGGGGCTTGGTCATGTGCCCGCCCCCTGGACTCCTCACTCCCGGAGCTGCGTTCCTGTGCGCTCCAGCTCCAACGGACCCCTGCCCAGACTAGTCAAAGCTTGTCAGAGCTCAGGAGCTAAGCAGGGTTGGCCCTGGTTAGAACTTGGATGGGAGACCACCAAAGAAGTCCAGGATTACTGTGTGGAGGCAGGTAATAGCAAATCACCTCTTCCTGTCTGTTGCCTTGAAAACCCCACTTAAAAAAAATCCATTTGGATGATATTTTCTGAAGTAGCAATAAAAAGAAAGAAATGAAGTTCTTCAACTGGGGGGAAAGATTCCTGATTTGTTCACTGACTGTGTTTCAGAGCTGCATCAACACCAATGTCTCTGCATGTTAACTATTTTGCAGTGCCAAGGAAAATTCAACATTTTCAGCGTCGTGCTAGTTGTATTAGTTATGTGTTGCTGACTCGTCGCTACCCACCATTTTTGGCAATAAAAAGAATGACCAAGTGCTTAAAGAACCACAACCCCCCCCTCAAAAAAGAAATTAGATAAAAGGCCAACATCAAGAGAATGGTCTGAATTTTGAAACAGGGAATGCTTTCTGGAGGTGCGGACTTATGTTGGCTGATTGACTAGCTGGTTAATATCTCTGGAGAACCAGCAGTCCATCAATTACCTGCAGCCTTTGAAAGATTTTGAAGTGAACACAAAAGCAGGAATAAGAATGGATCTTTTTTTTCCCCACAAGACCTCTTCACCATTCCTGACAGCAGTGTGTGAATTCTTCTGTTTGGGCTGAGACGTAAATAGGGAACAAACGATTGAGACGATGAATCATTTGCAGCAAAGCACGCAGGAAGAAGTTTCAGGTGTGTCCACAGTCTTGGGGACTGTAAGAAGTACAGAATATCAAAGGCCCTTTCTGCACTCTCCATTTAATCCACGTTCACCATGGTATCCTCCAAGCGATTCTGCACTAAAATGGAATTCAGTCGTCTTTTTAATGCAGTTTTTCCCCCATTCTGCACTAAAATCAACCTTTTTTTTACTCCGTTCAACCTTTTTTTATTCCATCTCCGTGCCAGAATTGACCTTGCCGGGCTGTTGTATTGTATTGGTCCCATTTAAAGCTTCTCCTTTGTGAGGATTGTGAATCCTTAGATTGTTTGTGAATTATTGTCTGCTTTTTTCCCCCTGGCTTCCATTTTTAAAGATACATGCGACAGTACCCCAATACTATTATGATATTGTTAACTATATGTGACTAGTACTGTAGGTTGTATAATTTGATCAAGGTGTTTAACATTGTTTATTCAACAGTAAATAATACCATTTAAACACATAATTTTTTCTAGTCAATGTAAAATTGATCGAGCTGCATGATTATTTGAATAATTTTAAATTTTATGTATAGGAAGACCCAGTATTAGAATAGTATGATATGCAGAGCTAAACAATTTGAACCGGACTTGTTATAGGTTACATATGATGGTTATATGTTATATTTGGTTTTTACAAAATAAAACAATTTTTTTTAAAAAAAAAAACATGGATATCCAGCATTTGTTTTGTTGTAGAATATCAAGAATAACATTCCTTGTGTTCCTACATCCAGATGTTATGATAAACCATAGGTTTGTCCAGAGTTATGTGAGGTACCTGTCCCCACTCCCGATCATGCTGCTGGTGCCCAGCCAACCAGCAAGACCACTCTTCCCCAGTGGGTCAAGAAATTGGTAGGAACCCCATCTTCAGCCCTGATCATACCACTGCTGCCCAGCTGGCTGGTGGAACTATGCCTCCCTGACTTATTTGTGGCCTGGTCAAGCTCAGCAAGAAGACATTTTGGGACATCACAGGGCTCCATCTCAGCCATAAAGGAACAAGAAGCTCCTGGGGTTTCTCAGGGGACTTGGCCAAAGAAGAGGACATCTGGGGGCTGCGTCTCTCCACAGACCAGCAACCACAGAGAGATAGAGAATGAAGTGAGCCAATGAGAATAATAAGAACCAGCTGTACAAAAAAAAGCTTCCCAACCTGAGTCCATTGTGGGATGGGGGAAAGGATCTCTACTCTTCACAGAGGAAAAGAGAAAAAGGACTCAGCCCCCTCCCCCCCACACCCAAATACATTCACAGGGCAAAGCCATGACTAAATACATGAAGCTGCCTCATATTGAATCAGTATAAAATCATCAAAGTCAGTATTGTCTACTCAGACTGGCAGCAGCTCTCCACATTCTTAGGAAGAGGTCATTCACATGACCTGCTACCTGACTGTTGTATCTGCAGATGCTGGGGATTGAACCTGGACCTTCTGAATGCTAAGAAGATGCTCTTCCTCTGAGCCACACTGAGCCTTCCCTCGGGTCAGCCGTCATAGAACACTCTCCTAATTGGCTTATATAAACCAGTTTGATGAAACCCAGATTAGTTGTGACATCCAAAGGTGAACTGTGGTTTGTTGACTGGCACCAGATTGAGATTTCTGGTTTCTTAACCACAGGTTGTACTGACTGTTGTTTTCTGTGATGTCTGAATTCACAAACCACAATTTGTTGACACGCACCACATGTTGCTGCCACCAGAGTGTTGGTTTTCTTTTGTCACTCACTTCTCTTTCCCAGAGTTACCTTTTTTAAATATATATATATATATATATATATATATATATATATATATATATATATATATATATATATATATATATATATATATATATATATATATATATCCCTCTTTTCCTTTGCACTTGGGCTTCTTCTGTGTGGGGGTGGGGGATCCACCACATGTTGTAGCCATTTTGTGGTTCGCTGTGCCTCCCATGGTGGCCATTTTGTGCATGCACCCACCACCATATGTTCAGAGTGGACGTTGGAAGCATGTAGATAGATGTAGCAGTCAGTGGGTCTTTGGTATAATGTAGTAATTATAGGCCTGTCATGCAGTGATACAGTGGTGTCCAGAGCACTTATCTGTTGCATGGATTGTTCCAAGCTCAGTGACAGCATAGAGAAGGTTGACTTATTGCATCTGAAGAGATGTGCTCTAGTTCACAAAAGCTGACACTCCTTTCGAGCAGGAGCTCGGGGGAGTGCAGCTCCGGGAGTTGGTGCCAGCCCCCCCCCCCCAGCGGGGGAATGCCTGCTTGTGTCCTGGCTGCAGCAAAATGACCCTGTCCCCTGGAAAGGTCCTTGTTCCTCCGACCAGCCTTCTGAAGGCTTCAGCCACCACTGAAGCTATCCTCCCAGAAAAGTGGTATTTCTGAGGCTTGGATTAGTAGCTGTCCCCTCTCTGCCAGCTTTCTTTCTTTCTTTCTTTCTTTCTTTCTTTCTTTCTTTCTTTCTTTCTTTCTTCTCTCTCTTCCTCCCTCCCTTTCTCCCTCCTTTCTTGCCTTCTGACATACTTCCGGTGATTTCAGGTGGTGTAGCAAATGCAAATAAGTTATGCTAATGGGTTATGCTAATGAACTCCTGCACCTCTTTTTCTACGAAATGACCCCTGCTTACACTGGAGCAAAATGTGCTTGGGTTTTAAGGTGTCACAAGACTTGAGAATGGGTTACTTTGCATTGTATAGATTTAAGGATTCTGTCTTTGCAATTAATGTGATTAATGATAGCTTTTTCTTGTAGTTTTTGTAACACCTGTAAAGCCTCTAATCACATAAATAAAGAAATATTTACAATAAAAAGAATAAAAAATAAAGGTGCCACAAAACTCCTGTTTATTTTTATGCCACCTTCTTGTAGAGTGAGTCTGGCTGAATCAGGGCCATTGCCTTTAAGATACAGCAGCTGGGTTTTGGAATTGAACAAGACAGATGAGAAGTCTGGGTAAGCATGAATCTAACTGCCTGAGTGAGAGGGAAAATTGTGCGTGAGCAAAATCAGTTTATAATCCACTGCTGAATGATTCATCAGTTGTTTTGCCGGCTTCCCACTCAGCGGGGTGCAGCTTTCGTTGACCAATTTGCATTGTTGTTTTAAAATAAAAGCTACAGCAAGAGAAACGACAAACGATTTGTTCTCCTAATCCCGGCCAAAGATTTTGTTTGGTGAAAAGCTCCTTTTTGGGGGTGAGACAAAATCTTTGAAATTCCACCCTTTAAAAGTAAAAAGAAGAAGCAGAAGCAGACATGTATACACTTGGAAGATAAAGGATTTTCTTTTCTTTTTTGCCATACCCTTGAGGATTGTCTGGATCCACCACCACCACTCCCATTTTACACAGGAAGCTATGGACTTCCAAAGCCTTTCTGCAGCCTGTGCCCCTCCCAACCTGGATGGGAGCCTTAGCACACTTCAAAAAGGATGTGGACAGAATGGAGCGGGTGCAGAGGAGAACGACAAGGATGAGGTGGGGGGGGGGGGGCTGGAGACCAAGCCCTAGGAGGAAATGCTGATGGGTTTGAGAATGTTCAGTCTGGAGAAGAGGAGGCTGAGGGGGGACCCGATTGCTCTCTTTAAGGCTGAGGACAGACTTTAAAAGCGGAGGCAGAGCGGCAGTCCAGACTGCCACATCTGCCTGGAGGAGGTGGGCCGGACGCAATGCGTCCGGCGCTGTGCTCCTCCTGCAGCAGCTGGGCACCACTTAAAAGTGGTGTCCCGGCTGCTGCGGCACGCATTCCACCCGCTTCTGGCAGGTGTGAATGCACACCAGCCGGGGAGCCACGTGGCGTTCGCACGCCACCGCCGGAAGCCGCCCGCAGTCTGGACGCTGCGGGCGGCTTCCTTGCGGCGGCGTGGGCAATTTCCCCCGCCTTGTTCTGCCATGCCACGGAGGCGCAGCAGAACACGAGTCTGTCTGCAGCCTTAGTATGTTAGAACAGTCTGTCCGCAGCCTTTGAAGGGCTGTCACTTAGAGGAGGGCAGGGAGCTGCTCCTGTTGGCAGCAGAGGAGAGGACTCCTAATCATGGGTTTAAATTAAAGGCGAGAAGGTATCGGCTGGATATTAGGAAAACATTTTTGACAGTAAGATTTTTGCAACAATGGAACCAGCTGCCTGTGGAGGTGGTGAGCTTCCCCTCACTGGCAGTCTTTAAGCAGCGGCTGGGCAAACACTTGCCAGGGATGCTCCAGGGGGATGCTCCAGGCTGATCCTGCATTGAGCTGAGGGTTGGACTAGATGGTCTGTGTGGCCCCTTCCAACTCTGGGATTCAACGAGTCTATGATTTCAGGACTGCTAATAGGTTGCCAGCTCTGAGTTGGGAAATACCTGGAGAATTTGGGGATGGATCCTGGGCAGGGTGGTGTCTGGGGTGGGGAGGGACCTTGACAGAGTAAAATGCCATAGAGACCACGCTCTGAAAGCAGTCATTTGCTCCAGGGGAGCAACCTGGAGGTTGACAATCCTAACTGTTAATGATGAGGATGGCAAAGAGCATCCTATCCAGACCTGCAGGGATGCAAATTTCAAGAAAGTTTCTATGTCCTGGGGAACTCCTGGCGATGTGAGCAGTGTTGCAGAGGGCACATCCAACACAGCAGAATTGTGCCTGTGTGCTGTTCAGGAAATGAAGCTCACACAAAGCGTTTCTTTATCTCTAACCATAGGCTAGACAGGATCTCTGATATAATGAAAAAGGCATATCTTAGGGTTGCCAGCCTCCAGGTGGGGCCTGGGAATCTCCCACTTTTACAACTGACCTCCAGCTGACAGAGATCAGCTCCCCTGGAGAAAATGGCTGCTTTGAAGGGTGGACTCTATGGCATTGTACCATGCTGAGGCCCCTCCCCTCCCCAAACCCCACCCTCTCCTGGCTCCACCCCCAAAGTCTTCAGGTATTTTCCAACCCAGACCCGGCAACCCTAGCATATCTCCAAGATACAATGGGCTAGAGACTTACTTTTCTTTTAAATGAAAGACGGGAGTTCAGAGAATCTCCTGAGCCTATAGTTACAATGCTCCAGAGATATATTGGGGAGGGGGGTTGGTCAGTTTTTTAAAAGAGGGGTGTTGTGTTGTCACATAATGATGAAGAAGAAGAGCTTAGATTTATACCCCACCCTTCACTACCCGAAGGAGTCTCAGAGCGGCTTACTATCCCTTTCCCTTCCCCTCCCCACAACAAACACCCTGTGAGGTAGGTGGGGCTGAGAGAGCTTTCTTGAGGACTGCTCTTCCCAGAACAGCTCTGAGAGATCTTATGACTGACCCAAGGTCACACCAGCAGCTGCATGTGGAGGAGTGGGGAATCAAACCTGGTTCTCCCAGATCTGGTCCACACTCCTAATCACTACACCAATGACAAAAGCACCCTTCCTTGAAAATCCTCATTGCTGAACACACATGCAGAAGGAAATAAACTGACTCCACAACTCTGAAAATACACAGAGAGGGCAGACATGTGAAATAACCAGGCCCATACCAATTCCAGTGCTAGTGTATCGACTCCCAAGAAAAATCAGGGATAAGCCAAGTGTGTGGAGAACCCTAAGGCAGTGTTTTTCAACCACTGTGCCGCAGCACACTGGTGTGCCGCGAGATATTGTCAGGTGTGCCATGGGATTTTTTCAATGAAAGAAATGTGCCTTCCGGGATGCATTTGCGCATGCGAGAAAGAACAGTGGCGCGCTCTCGCTGATTTCGCTCGCATGCTCTGTGGCCGGCCTGAGGTAGGAGGGAGCCGCCGTTGAGGCTCACTTTGGATCTGTAACTTACGATTTCAAGTTGAGTGGCTATTACGTGTATTTGTAATACTGTCATAGTTAATACTTGAGCTGAGGCAACTAATGACCTATTTATCTTGTATTTCAGTGTTTTTCAACCACTGTGCCGTGAGATATTGTCAGGTGTGCCGCGGGATTTTTTCAATTAAAAAAATGTGCCTTAGCTCGAAAAAGGTTGAAAAACACTGGCCTAAGGTATTGGCTAGAAGGAAGGACAATTCTTTGTAGCAATCTACACATCAAAGAGACAGCGCCAGAGCACTGGAAAGGAAGGATATACAGGCTCATGACCTATCTGTCTTTCTATCTCTGGCTGAATCTGCATCTCCTGTGTAAAGTGGTCTATTGTACATTGTTCCTCTTTCCTTCCCATTCTGGCTCAGGATAAAAGCTTGCTGTCTGCATCTCACCATGGTGACCACGGGGGTGTACGGGAGGGAGAGTGTGCGTGGGGGGGGTGGCCTCCCGGGGCTGGGAAGTGAACAAGCTGGGTAAAAAATACAAAACACCCAGCAGTTGCCAGGCAGGGCATTCTGGGGTGGGCATGCTTCTAACCCACCAGCAAAGAAGCATGATTGGAGAAAAACGGGAGGGGGGGATTTGGCTCCAGTTGTCTGCTTATTGCTCATAGCAGCTCAGGGGCAGGGAGGAGCAATTGCTGCGGCTGGAAACTAGATCCACATAAGCCGGTGAGAGGCCATAGGGACCTTGGAGTCAACACTACAGGGCAATAAAATGATGCAGACAGCCAATGCTGAGTCAATGCAATACGGGAGTATTTGTGAGACAATTTGGGACTGCCAGAACAGTGGCAAGGAGGACCAATACAGACTGGACCACTATCTCACTGGCTCCATAGCCTCCACCCTTTGAAGTCTGGGACTAAGAGACATTGTGAAGTCCTTCACTCCCAACAATCAGAAGCCTTCACTCTTGCTGCACATCTCCCACTGCAGGCTAGTGATGTTTTCAATCCCATTTTCCAGCCCCAAATTGGGGTTTGGAGCAATTAAAAACTTGATGAAAAATGTCATTAAAAAGTGTTTCAGGGGGTGGTCTCAGTGAGGTTCTGTGAGTCTAGATCTCCATAAGACCAGTTTCCATTGAAGGGTTCAAGGCTGCCACCTCTGATGGCTTCATCAAAAGGAGCTAGAAGCTGGGAGAAGAGGGCTTTCAGCTGCAGCTGGATCCAGGCATGATGAAAATGTAAGGTAGTTGTATGAATTTTGGATTAGGACCTGGGTGGGCCAGGTTCAGATCCATGCATGGACATAAGGCTTACTGGTGACTTTGGACCAGTCATATTCTCTTAGTCTATGGTACTACGTAGTGTTGTGAGGATAAAATGGGGAAAGAAGAACTGTACCAACTGCCCTGAGATCCTTGGCATAGGGTGAAATAAAACTGCAGTAGACAGATCAGGAGGTATGCCTGGCTGCCCAACCCCAATCTTAGCTCCTCCTTCTGAGGTCCTTACTAAATTGCCTTTCGCACTGGCCCTGTTACCTTCATAGATGGAGAGGCTGATGGGCAGGAAAGCAAGGTTAATGCTATTTTCTTGTTATTAAGGATCATTTGAGCAAAGCTAAGATAACTGTTATCTTTGTGTGGAGCTTAAGCTAATTCCAGTAAGTAAGCTAATTCCTTAAGTTAGCTGAATTTAGTTGAGCAAAGTGCAAAAACAGGATATGGTAAACTGGGTAAGGAGACAAAAATACTGGATGTTCCAGGACATAGCTGATTGAGCAAAAGTGCTTGTCTGCAAAAGCAGAGGAGAAGTGGCTTCACTGAGCTCAGGGGACATTCTAAAAGAAGGATAAACAATTGTTTGACAATAATGCTTATATGGACGCGGGAAGTTTAAGCTATCTAATCAAGAGACATCTGTGCATGTTTCAAAGTTGTTTACTTCAGTGTATAAAAAGTTAACTGCTGTTGCCTTATTAACCAGTTTCTCTGGTCTTTACTGCTGAGATCCCCTTTATTGTAATAAAGTTCTGTCTACTTCTGGAATCTCCCTGTTGTGTCCTTCATTGGGCATTGGCACACCAGGCAATGGCCCCATTTGGGCAACAAGGCTGTTGAGGAAAGTGAAGGGTGTGCAAGACTAGGCTTAGAGCCACCAACTCCTTCTAGGGAAAATCCTGGATATTTGGGGGTGGTACCTGTGAAGGGGGGGAACTGGGGCGGGGTTTCACCTAGAATGGTATACCATAGTGTTTTGCCCTTTGAAGCTGTCATTTACTTCAGGGGAACAGATCACTGTTGTCTGGAGATCAGTTGTAAATATGGGAGAACTCCAGGCCTCACTTGGAGGTTGACAACCTTAACTATGCCCCAGTGGGCCATTATGATGACATCACAGAGCAAATAACATGACCTAGAGGACTTTTGGACTTTTTCAGCCAACTTTCAGAATCCACAGCTTTTACATGGACTCTCTATGAGGTTAAAAAAAAAGGACCTCTTTCATTTCTAAGACTAAGGGGGGGACATGACCGAGATCTATAAAATTATGCATAAGGTAGAGAGAACTGATAAAAAGAGCTTTTTCTCCCTCTTCCAAAATACTATAACTTGAGGGCATCCAGTGAAGCTGATGGGTAGTAGATTCAGGATGGAAAAAGGAAATACTTCATTACACAACAAGTTATTAAAATATAGAATTTGCTGCCAGAGGATGTAGTGACAGCCAAGGGCACAGACAGCTTTAAAAGGGGATTAGACAGATTCATGGAGGATGGGCTTATCTGGTAATCACCACATTCAAAGGCAGTAAACCTCTAAATCCCTGTGCCAGGAAGCAACATCAGGGGAAGTCCTCAGCTTCTATGCTCTATTGTTAGAAGGTGGAATGGAGAGGGGCAGGATATAAGGCATGCAACAATGGTCGAGGAGGAGCAAAGACTGGGAGATAGGACTGTCACACACCACAGAGAGAGAGACCAATTCCGTACTACACTTTAGTCACTTGTTTGTCCCTATTACTTCAGGGCTCCCCCCCCCCCCCAAAAAAAGTGTTTTGCTCTCTCTAGTAGTCCCAGAGGGAGCAAAACACGTGGGAAAGGGGGGGAACTGGGGGGAACCCAAAGCAATATGGAAAAACAAATCACAAAAATGTCAGTGCAGAACTGGTCACTGACATGGCAGAGACCCAGCTAGGCTGATGGATGTTGGTGACATAATATCTGATCCATATCTGAGACCTCTGGGTACCAAAGGGGGGACCTGAGGCAATGGCCAAGTGGCCAAGTGACCAGCAGCAGAGGCCAGAGTGCAGGGGAGAACCCCAAAACAAAGTAGGGCTAAACTCTGTGAACATTTTCTTAGGAGTAAGCCCCGCTGAACTCAAAGAATCTTATTTCTGAGCAAATGTGTTTAGGATTTCCTAACATTCCTAGTCTTTTGAATTTCTGCTCCATCCAAGGAAAGCACAAAATCAGAGATGTCCTGCAAGCAGCATTCCTGGTTCAACCAATGCCATTATAATTACTATTTTATTAAATCAATTTTAATTATTTTTAATTAAGGGTTGATTTCATTTTAGATTAGTTTTTGAACACTGTATCAAACAGCCTGGCTCTGTTATTACCCCTCTCTCTATCAGTCCCCCAAACATACTCTCTCCAAGAACTGTAAAGTTTCAAGTTTACCTTGTTAAGAAAAAGCATGATGTCTTTGTAATTAAAGGGCCTGAACCAACAACAAAAATGTTGCTCATGGTAAAATTTTCAGTTAAGACATTAAAAACTGCAATCTTCAGCCTGCTGTCTTCAGAGTATTCCCACTGACTTTAATGAGGCCACTCTAGAGCTTTAATGGCTTTTTCAGTTGTAGCTAAAAAAAAAAATTAGCCTCTTTGGTAATGAATCCTCCTGAGGAAGTATAGGGCAGAAGGAATGGAAGCTACAAATTGGATGCCATCCCTAAGAGTTTGCAGATATATCGGATTCCCATACCTCATGCGTTCATTTTCATGCAAATCCATTCAAGTTTGACAGCACTTGTCATTAAAGCATGTTGGGGTCACTTTGTAGCCTTGACAACTGATCAAGTTTTTCAGTGCTAGCTGTAATTGGCAAGGTGGGTAATGACACAGCACTCTCAGAGATGGCGCTGGAATTTTTGCGTGCTTCATTAGTGGAACGAGAGTGGCCTGTGGTGTTTAAGGAGCAATGGAGAAAAAATGTGCAGTGCAAGAAGATGGATATGTTTCAATTTGTCTCATGGCCTGGTTCTCAAAACTTTTTCATGGCACATAATCTCATGATTATGGTCTTCGTGCCTCACAGTTTCATTTTAGCAATATGAAACTGAAGCACGAAACATCTGAGGAACTCAAGATTGGTGAGTGGCCCCTGTATCACTGATAGGCACATCTTGAACATAAGAAGAGCCCTGTTGGATCAGACTAGTGGTCCATCTAGTCCAGCATCCTGTCTTACACAGGCTGAGGACAGATTGGAAGTCTGCTGTGCCTCCGCAGCGTGGCAGACTAAGGCGGGGGGAATTTCCCCCACAGCACGGCATTCGCACGCCACCGGAAGGAAGCCGCCCGCAGCGTTCAGACTGTGGGCGGCTTCCTACGGCGGCGGGTAGACGCCGTGTGGCTCCCCCTCCCCACGCACGTTCACACCCGCTCCGGCGGGTGGAACGCATGCCACAGCAGCCGAGCACCACTTTGAAGTGGTGCTCGGCTGCTGCGGGAGAAGCGTGGCGCCGGACGTGATGCATCCAGGCCGCCTCCTTGGGGCAGATGCGGCCGTCTGAACGGCCGCTCTGCCTCCGCTTTTGAAGCAGAGGCAGAGCGGTCGAGACTGCCAGTCTGTCCTCAGCCACAGTGGCCAACCATTCCTCTCCAGGGCCAATAACAGGGCATAAAGACTTTCCCTGATGTTGCCTGCTGGCACTGGTATTTGGAGGTTAACTGCCTCTGAATGTGGAGGTTCCCTTTAGTCACCATGGCTAGTAGCCACTGATAGACCTATCCTCCATGAATCTGTCTAATCATCTTTCAAAGCTGTTCCCCTTTAAATCTGTCTAATCCTCTTTATCGAGGATCCAAGTATATAATGTCTACTGGGTCACCATTGTCTACATGCTTGTTTACTTTCTCAAAGAACTCCAAAAGATTGGTGAGGCAGGACCATCATGTTTGTTTCTAGAAGGATTCTCCCTTGTTAACACCCTGTTTCCATTGAACACATGAATCTTCATTGTGGGCCCAAGGCCTACTGAGGAGAGAGCATATGGAAGAAAACACAACAAGACAATTCATGGAAGAAAATGGCCACAGCTTTTTTGGGAACAATCCAAGGAACATTGGGGACAGATCCAGCATCAGACAACCCACCTGTTGCCCAATGAACACATCCCCCCCCCCCAGCCTGCCTGTCGGGGAGGGTAAATCGAGGAGTGGCAATCTACTGGGGATCACAAGAGAGCCAGCCACTGTGTGGTTCCCTTGCCACCTGATAGTGACAGTCAGATGGCAACCTCCAATCTGGGCATGGCCCTTGATGGCTCTACCCTCAAACTCCTTAAGGGAGTCTCCAAACAGAGATAGATAGTTGTTTTATTCATGGTCATTGACCAACTCATAAAACGATGACATTTTGTACATGGGTAAAAAGATATCACATTAAAATAAGAACAGAATTTTAAGACTGATTATAAAAAACAGCATAAAAACCATAATGGTTAAAATTAATAAAATGTAATCTTAATTCTCTTCTTTTCAAGCTACTATAGATCTTCTAATTTTTATGGCAAGCCATTCGAGCCTAGCCACCTGATAAGTAACTTCTGCCCAGTTATCTGATAGCTAATTTCTTAAAAGGCAGATTCTTTGCTTGCGAGAGAGGGAGAGTGTCTTAGGGAAAGGAAGAGAGTCGTGGATGTTATTATATGTTTTACAATCAAAAATTACATGTTCTACAGACTCAATACCATCCACTCAGTACGGGCATATCCTTTCTTTGTAAGGAGTCTTGTTAAATTTTCTTTCCAGGACTGCAGATGGGAGTACATTCCAATGCATCAGTGTAAATGTTATTCTGTAGTCCTGATTTAATAGACGGGAAAGGTAAGGCATAGGAATTACTCTATTACCTGGAGCCAGGAGGACTCGCCATTTCTCTATCATATTTGAATCATGTTGTCTTGAAATATCCAGTATTCTCTGCTTCACCATAGACTTGGCCTTTTCATAGCCCATAGAGCACAAATATGGTTTAGACAAACCGTAAGAGGCTAATTTCTTATCTAGCACCTTAAACCAAGGGGGTTCAAAAAACGGGGTGACATCATTAAACTTGTCAATCCCTTGGGTAGAAAAGCTAGCTTTAACCAAAACGTTGTCACCACTATCCATAGTTTTGCCTCAAACATAATCATGCCTGTCTCTACATGAATAAGGGCATTTGGAACCCCATTAGGGGCTTGTAGAATTGCTCTTAAAAATTTTGACTGAACTGTACCTGCTTTTTTAAGGTTTGCTGTAATGTTAATGGGGGCTCCATAAGTGAGCTGAGACAAAGATTTAGCCTTAAATAATTTGAGGGCAGCCACAGGACATTTACCCCCTTTGACCCAGTAAAATTTTCGAATCGCCTCAGAGCTCGTTTTGGTCTCTGAAACAACAGTATTTATATTCACTGATCTTGAACCATTTGCCTGGAAGAAAACTTCCAGGGACTTAAAATATGAAACTTGTTCAATTGGAATTGCATTTAGAGACCAACAATAAGTCTCTGGTGATTTGTTTTTTGCTAAGGCCATTACTTTCATTTTGGAGTAATTGACCTCTAGTATATTTTCACAGCAGTACTGGATGAAAGTGTTCATAGCTTTCTTCAGGCTTACCGGGGTCCGTGAAAGTAAGACAGTGTCATTTGCATATAAGAGGACCCCAATATGTTTATTGCTTAGCTTAGGGGGATGGAACTCAGATTTATTTAGATATGTTACCAGGTCATTGATGTAAAAATGGAAAAGGAGGGGCACAAAATTTAGAAATAAAGTCAGTTGAACCTATTTCCTCTTATTCTGCATAGCCAGCCCCTTAAGTTTGATGATATAAGAGAAAGGGTCTGACTGCTAGTAGGGGAAGTTTGTACCCTGTTGGGGGCTGGATTATCTAGTCATTCCATTGGTAATAAAACCTCCAGATCCCTTTCCACATCCAAGAAAATACAGCTATTACATCCTGTTGCCCCAGATAATGAAGAAACCTTAGTCTTATTGATCATCCTTAAGGAGTCATGGCTTTCCATTTTTGATTTATAAAGGTCCTTAGACAATCCCATTGCAATGTGGAGTTCTCCTTCAGCAGATGTTTTGATTCTCTGAGATAAACAGTCCCGTATAGCTGATGAGTTAGACTGTATGTTGCCAGGGTCAACTGCTGGCCCATCCTGTATTTGTGAGGAAACCTTGGTCTTCAGCAATTCCAGTCTTAACTCATCCAGTCTTTTTGTGATCCTCTGTTGGGCTTCTTGAGGAAGGTTCTCAAATGAGTTTAATAGTTCTGTCTCAATAGTGTTGTCAAATGAGGAAGTTTCCATTTCGCAAGATGAATGCTCCAGCACCTCAACCAAAGTTGTTAATTCTGATGCTTCGTCCATATGAGGTGCTTTCTGGTTGAACTCAACTCTCGATTTCACAGAGGCATTTTTTGCCTGTTTCTGTTCTACTAGTTGATATGATCTAGGAAGTAAAGGGGTGATTTCAGTGTCAACAAACACTCTTGTTGGGTAAATTCCTTTAAGGTGCAGGTCCTTTTTCTGAGCTAGTATCAGAGAAGGGAAAATAGAACTCTCAAAGGAGAGCATAACTCTTTGGTACTGCCTGGGGAGAAATAACTCTTCCACCTTAATGAGATCCAGGGGTTGGCTGATGTCTTTTAACACTTTTCTCTGATGTTTACAAACTAGCTGCTTAGAGTTCCATGGCAGTATCCAGTTTTGGTATGGATAGACTGTAAGGCACCCCTTTCGAGGTGAGCGCCCCATTGCCCTGCAAGCCACCCTTTCTGGGACATACAATATTCTGTGCCTGGGGGTCACTCATATAATCTCAAGGCTCTCTGTCTACCCTGAACTGAGGGAGAGAGTGTCCTGTAATTGCTTCTCTTTTCAGTAGCCAACCCTGAAACTGCATGTGTCAGCTTATCCAAGGAGCTTTCCAGCTCTTTTAAAGATTCAAAAATGTGAGTTAAAGTTACAGCTGTAAGTTCAGGATAATTACTCTCTGTGATACTTTCCTTCCCACCCAAACTCAATTCTTTCAAGGCATTATCTAGTTAGAGCTGCCCCACCCTCCTTCTCAGTGTCTTCACAGTCTTCAGCAGCCAAAGGGGAGAAACAATTTGAAATGGGGATGTTAGTTAGCTCTTCCTTCTTAGGTAAAAAATACTCTCCAATCTTTGTTTGTTTGGGGGCTGGCTGAAGATTTAAGTCCTCCAACTCACGTGGCCACTTGCCAAGGCCCATTACTAAGATTAGGGGAGTTTTGATTGTTGTTAGTTAACAAAATGATGACACAGAGTTGAATGGAGGAAAGGCGGTCACAAACCAAATCCTTATAGTTTAGAAGCTATCATACTCGAAAAGGGTAAATCAAAAGTAGGGACTGAATAGATAAGTAAAATGGAATAAGATAAAATAAGATAAACTGCAGGCCTCTGTGTTCACTGAGTCACGACTCAGGATTACTTGCTCCTCTCTCAACAAAACAAGATAAAAAGCAGACTGCTTTAATGGGAGACTAAAATCAGTTAAAATTAGTTAAAAGCCATTTAAAAACCTATTGAAATCATTAAAAGCACTTATCTGTGACAGAGCACAATCAAAAGGTCTCTAGTCACATTGAGCTGGAAACCAGAAGAAGATGCACTGGCCTGGGAATTAGTTCTCCACATGAGATGCCCCTCCCCCAATCAGAGGAGGTGGACACGCAGGACCAGCCTCCTCAAAATGGATCCAATCCAATGCCCAAACCACCACAAAAGCAGGGGAGGGACCTCTCTGCTCCTGCCAATGCCCCTAAGCCTGTAGCCAACAAAGCAGGTCATTACAACTGCTGTGAAGTCTATACCCCTCTCTGAAAGGTGGACACCATTGGCCCAGAACAATGCTGTCTGACTGAATGAAATGTCCAAATGTTTGATGTCCTCCAAAAGATTTGATAGCTTCCCAGCCATCCTTCAGACCTTTTTTGTGGCTAAGTCCACTCTATCCCGTGAGATGACACCCCTCTATTCGTGACCAGGGGTCATTTTGTAGAAAAAGAGGTGCAGGATCTCCTTAGCATAACTCATTAGCATAACTTATTTGCATATGCTAAACCACCTGACATCACCAGAAGTATGTCAGATGGATGGATGGATGGATGGATGGATGGATGGATGGATAGAAGGAAGGAAGGAAGGAAGGAAGGAAGGAAGGAAGGAAGGAAGGAAGGAAGGAAGGAGATGGCAGAGACAGGACAGTTACTAATCCAAGCCTCGGAAATACCACTATTCTGGAAGGATAGCTTCAGTGGTGGCTGAAGCCTTCAGAAGGCTGTTCAGAGGAAGAAGGACCTTTCCAGGGGACGGAGTCATTTTGCTGCAGCCATGACACAAGCAGGCATTCCCCCGCAGCGGGGGGGGGGGGGGGGTGCTGGCACAAACTCCAGGAGCTGAGCTCCCCCGAGCTCCTGCTCGAAATGAACCCTGTTCGTGATGCTCCAAAATCTCCAACCAAAATAACTTTGTGTTAGGCAGTCACAAAGTAAGGATCTGAAGATCAGAAGTAATAGAATGCAGCAGCCAAGAAATTTTCAGTCAGTCATCGAGCCCCAATGAGTCTCCCAAGCCTGAAGAAGATGCATATTTTCCTGCCCAAAAGACGATGCTGTGCTCTGTAATCCAAACTGATCTGCACAAACCTGTAAGGACTAAAATTGAAACAAATCAGAACTCAGCTGAGCTGAAGATGTATATAAGCTTGATATGCCGCAGAGCGTCAGTGACCGATGGCCCTCATCTTCTCAGACAGAAGCCCAACTTCCAAAGCCACCGTAACCAAATTCCAGAGCCTTTGCAGAGCTGATCTGTTTTAGACTGCTGCAGCAAGACATTGAGTTTGGAGCCCTGCAGTGAGAAGTCATGAAGGGCAAGGGCCCTACCAGAGGGAATGTGTCACAAAGGCTCTAAAAGCTCACTGCAACAGAAAGCCCCATAACAGGCCAGCATGAAAGCCGCCTTGAACAGGATGACCTCAAAGGAGGAATAGTAAATCCGCAGCAGCCACCGAATGATACCGACCAGAACCTGCATAGTGATGGGCTTCCAAGAGTCATGCACCAAAGGAGAAGCCCCCCTCCAACCTTCAATTGCACGGCAGGCGATAGAAGATTTTCAAAGATCTGTAAAGCCTAGAGCCTTACTGTAAAAGGATATTGCCGCTAGATATATGGTCATGGTCCTGAGTGTGAGGCAGTACTCTTGAAGGTATGCCAAGTAACAGTGCACAAGAACCTTTGTACCATGTTGAATTTTGCTGTTAATTTGTGTTGGATAAAGAACCAAAAGCTTGGATGGAACCAAAAACCACTTGGACCCACCCTCTCCTGTGAAGCAGAACCCACACATTCCAGTGGTAATCAAAACAAAGTCCAACATCACTGGCCAATCTGACCTGGTCAAAGGTTCGTTCTGCATTTTAAATGCTGGGTATAATTTATCCAATGAGTTCTTCCAAAGGAAGATATCAGTGGGCATATTTCCATTCCATCCATCACTCTCTCTCTAGTTCCTGCCAGTTCCTTGTCAGAGAGGAAAATGCCTTGACCTATATAGCCCAAGCTAGCTCAGTCTTGTCAGATTTTGGAAGCTAAGCAGAGTCAGCCCTTGTTCAGACTTGGATGGGAGACAATCAAGGAAATCTAGGGTTGGAACCCAGAGGCAGGCAATGGCAAACCACCTCAGTTTATCTCTTGCCTTGAAAACCCTATGGGGTTGTCATAAATTGACTGCAACTTGCTTGAGGGGGGTAGCCCTGTTCCTAGAAGCAGCACAACTAGAAGGCTGGGATGATACGGTGAATGGGGTCAGCCATGGTGTGTGGTGCATGTCACTCTTGATGCACTACCTGCACCAGTAGAAGGTCTTGTCTATGAACTAATCACTGCCCAGCCCCAAGAGTTCCAAAGATATGAATAAAGACTTAAACCATTCACAATAATGGAATGATACATGTGTTTCCTAGTCAAGTAGACTAGGGGAGAGATCAATACTCTTCACCAAGATACCTCCTTCCTTCTAACAGAAGCATTCTAACAGCATTCCACCACAATCTGAGCTGAATGGCAACCTATCCCTCCTCTCATTTGCTGCATATTACTGTGAGTATAACTTTCTATACAGGTACTTAAAACAGGCAGCATCAGGAAAGCCTGTGAAATTGCATAGTTAAGAGAGTTCTCAGATGCGAAAACAATCCTAATTTGTAGCCACTTGAACCTCCTCACACATTTCTGAATATAGAACGCGCTGGACAGATGAATGCTGCTGAGAGATCTGAGGAGTAATTGTTCTTGCATTTAATGCATTATGAAGATTTCACCTCCATGATTAAGGTAGAAACACTGGGTGACTTACATGTGCAGCCGACACACTCCAGTCTCGTGTGAGAGCTAAATATTAATCCTACCATGGATTATCCATCTTGACTCTCTGGTGCTAATACTGTTTATTATTAGACAACATTGGACAATCAGTTTCCTCTATATATTCAGTCTTCCTAAAGGAAAATCAGCTAAGGGTTTAATATTTACACCATTAATAACAGCCTGATGCAACCCAGACTATGATGTTAGCTGACTGTATACCTATGTTGGATGCTGCTAATGCCCACCATCGTTATACAAACGATGTTTGTATGTTTTTAATTATATTCTTGTGATTTTATTTAATTTCTGTTTTTGTTGTTTTATACATTCTACGTAAGCTACCCTGAGTCTGCCCTGGCAGGGAGGGTGGGATACAAATTAATTAATTAATAGTAATTAATTAATAGTAATCAGATTACTATATATCTGGGGAAAATGTTTTCTCAGAAACAGGACTGTGCCAAATTGTTACTTTTGGGGGGGGGGGGGAGTTCCAAAATTTGACCATGCAGATTTATAAATTACTTTCAAATCTGACACCAAACTCATACAACATAAGATCAATTATTTTGAAACATCTGTTGTTTTCAGTGTCTCCCCTGGTCTTTCTCCACCTGTGGCCCCCAAATCAAATCACATGAGGTGCACCACCAAAAAGACATCACATAGTGAATGATGGTATGTTCCAAAGTGTGGTGTTCTGATGTCACTTAGTTTCAATCAGGGGTCATTTCAAGCAGGAACGCACAGGAATGCCGTTCCGGGAGTAACAAGCCCAGGAGCGGGCACATATGGTGATGCACTGTGGAAAAAAGCAAAAGCATACTAACTTGATCTGTATTTTCAGGCTTGTTGTAGAGTCTTCCCTGCAAGAGCAAAGGAAAACTTAAAAGTGTCTTTAGTCGAAGTGTAAAGCTGGCTCACAAGCTCTAAATTGGGAAATACCTGGAGATTTTTGAGGTGGAGCCTGAGCAGTGGGTGTTGCCTTGTGACACACTATTGATGATGTCAGAGGGTGTGACATATGCAAATAAGTTATGCTAATGAGCTTCTGCAGCTCTTTTTCTACAAAATGACCCCTGGTTTCAATGAAGAAAATCATATGGGTCAACACAGCCAGTCAGCTGAATGTAGAGGCTTTGGACAGTAAGAGAACCTTGCTCTATCGCTTTTGTTCTGTTCACAATGGCTGTTTGAGAACAACATCTGAGCCTATGCAGAGTGTCGATTAAAGATTGCTTGTTGAAATTTGTCAACTTTACACAAGCGACATTAAGAGTGACATCTAGGGTTGCCGGCTCTGGGTTGAGAAATACTTGGAGATTTTGGGGGTGGAGCCTGGGGAGTGTGGGTTTGGGGAGGGAAGGGACCTAAGCGGGGTGTAATGCCATAGAGTCCACCCTCCAAAGCAGACATGTTCTTCAGGGGAACTGATTGCGGTTGTCTGGAGATCAATTGTGAGTGATCTCCAGGTGTGACCTGGAGGCTGGTGACACTTGGTGATGTTTCATTTCACTCCAGAAAGGCACTTTACCATCACCCCCTGCGAATGTCTCTAGTTCTGTTTCTCCCACAGGTGGGCTTACTTCTGGTTTCTGAGCTTAGGCAGGGAAAATTGCATTGAAGCAAAGGAAAACTGGCAGGCAGGAAAAGGTTTAAACTCTCCCTTGCCCACCAGTTTTCTATTGCAAGTGCTCTTAGCCAGGCCTGCAGCCAGGATTTTGTGGCTTGTGGGGCATTTTTTTCCTGGTGGGGCTGAAGTTCTCAGTGCAGAAAGAAAAGCCATTCAGCCAATAGAAAGCTGTTACCAGAATCGATCTCTATATTGCAAGCTGTCAACTACTTTAGATGACGGTTCTCAGCTGTTGCAAGTTAATCATTTCTGGCAGCCAAAGCAACAATTTTGATAACAAGTTGGTAGGTGGGGTTGATGACTTCTATAGTCAAAAAAGCTAACAATTAGGCAGAAAAACTCACTTAAAGGAGACCAGTTTTTTGACAGAGTTAGAAGGGATTCTACTCCAACCCACTTACTCAAAGCAGGAATTAGTCAACCGCAGCACCCCACTCTGCTTAAATGAAGAAATTTGTCCTGAAATTTAAGTGCCTCACTCTGATAGTCACTGAAATATGTAGAGTTCCTTCTGAGTCATAAGAATTGTCCAAATGGTACATTGTTCCTGAGATATTTCGCATGAAAAGAAGAATAATGTCAGAGAATTCTTCTCAGAGAATAACAGAGAATTCTTGTCAGTGATCTTATTGAAGGGACATACTGCCCAGCTTGAATCATGGATAAAGACTGTAGTGTTCAAAAAATTAATTTCGGGCCTGTCAAAAATGTGTGTAATTTTAATAGAGTAGTGCAGGGGTGGGCAAACTGTGGCTCGGGAGCTGCATGCGGCTCTTTCACATACATTATGTGGCTCCCGGCAGGGCGGCTGGGGAAGCTAAATATCATTAGCAAACAAATATCATTGGACAAATTAATACCATTATCAATATCTGCTTTTACCCCTTTTGTTATTATTTTTGGCAGTCTCATTTAATGCTAATAAAAAGCAAATTTGCTTATTTCCCAATAAAAGCAGGTAATATTTGTTCATGTCTTGTGGCTCTCAAACATCTGATGTTTATTCTATGTGGCTCTTACGCTGAGCAAGTTTGCCCACCCCTGGAGTAGTGTATTGAATTAAGCCTATCAACAAAATCCTGTACTACAGAGAACTCATCCATAATCATAAATAAATCATCTATGTATCTTTTAAAGAACAAAATGTGTTTGAAGAAAGGATTGTGAGTCTCATTACTAATCCACTGGCTTTCAAAGTTGTACATAAACAACTTTGCGATGCTTAGAGGGAAAGAGCTCCCCATCGCAACTCCCTTTATCTGCCAAAAAATGTGTCCAGGAAATGAAAAAAAAAAACTCTTATCAAATATAATGTCTACAAGATCTATGAGGAAATGGGTGGGAGGAAGAGGAGGGTCTCTTTTCTCTAATGTGGTAAGGAGGGTAGCCTCTTCATGGGGTAAATTTCTTAGGCGTGGCTATCCATTAGGAACTGTAGTTAGAGCATTCAGGAGAGTAGAGCTGATAGAACAGGCTGAACTATTTTAAACTACCATGTCCAGAGAGAAAACTAAAATCAGCTGGGCTTTGGACTTTACTCCATTAGCATACTCTATTCGCAGCATTGTTTTTAGACACTGGTATATCCTGAGTGATATTCTGAACTGTGAAGAAAAGCCCTTTGTGGGTTTCTGTAGAACCATCAGCGTGTGAGACCTTATCATATGGGCTGATTTGGCATCATCCAGTATCTCTGCACATATGCCGAGAGGACATTGTGAATGTTTAAGATGTTCAGCATGTACACAGGCTTAGGAAACACAGATCTTAGATTTCTCAGAAGCCAATTTTAGGAATGAAATTTGTTTATTTATTTTTTGCAAACTGTTCCACAAAAAGAGTGGTGTACTTTCTGGAATGTCCATGTGGCAAGAAGTACATTGGGAAATCCACACATTCTGTGAAGATACATGTTTCAGAACACAGGTCCAGAATTAAACATAAAAATCTGGATGCACCCCTTGTTCAGCATTTTGTTGATCTGGGTCACAGATATGATGACTTTAGATTTGTAGTTTTAAAGAGGATTATTCCCGACCAGTATAACAGGATGGATGTGAATGAACAACTTTTACACAGAGAGGCTTTCTGGGTCTACAGACTGAACACCTGTCACCTGTCCCTTGCTCATACCTGGTGCTTTGCTAGAAATATGCTTGTAAACATTTTCTTTTTAATAAATACTTTATAACTTTTGATACTGTGTGGTTCTCTGTACCATGTAGACCTCCACCATCTTGGACACTCTATTTTAAAAGGGGCACCAGGGAGGAAGGCAGGCAGTTGGCAAGCGGCTATTATTCCAGGGGTGTCCAAGGCAGTGAACTGTCCCCATGGCGACCAGATGATGGGCAGCAGGAGACGCAGGGGAGCCCCAGAACATGGAAGGGAAGTTGGAAGTCCTGAACCTTCTAGTGGGAAATCCGTACAACGATCACATGGTGGTGGCAAGCTACCCAAGAGTGGAAGTAAAGGCCCTCCAGAGAGTTGGGAACAGAGGGCAGAGCAGAATAGGGCCTGCAGGCCAGAGCCAGACCTGTTCTGCCACAGAGGCATCTATTTCCAAAGGAGTGCTTGCTGCCAACACAACGCCTCCTGGGCTTTTTGGAAGCACCAATGAGGCAGAGAAATGCAGGGACTAGGTCTTTGCTTTTGTGGAAAATACAATGTTTGGTTCAGGTTTGCAAAGAAAGCAGAGGGTTTGCTCCTTGTACGGCTGAGAGGTCTCTTCATGCAGAAACATTTTGTACAATCCTTTGTCCATGGCCGAGCCAAGGGCGGCTACAATACCTCTGCCTGGGAGGAGACGGATGCTTTTGCCAGTCAGAAAACTGATAGAGAAGCTGTATGCTTTTCTTTCTGTTCCTTTCAAGATCCTCTGGGCTTTATTCCCAAGACTCAAGAACTAGACAAGTGTTAGGAAATGCACGCTGGCACCACTGGGCTCCTTGACGGAGATCACTGATCTAAAGCAAGGTCATACAACACTGCACTCTCACTTTCCTTGCTTGTAAGTTCCTGTTTCGGGGGGGAGGGGGGTCTGTTCCACATGCATTTTGCTCCCTCTACTGGTCGATTTGACATTACACCAGTTTATGTCTGACATAAAAACCCGCAGTTTAAATCTGCAGGAAAGAAATAGGAACTTACAAGTGAGGGAAATGAGACTGTAGAAAAGCCTGAGGACAGCAAGGTGATTTCCAAATGTCCATGGTTTCCACCTTTCCCCACATCTTGAGTTAGACAAAGGTCTTCAAAATTATTTAAATTGTGCCCCCTAATCTAGAGAGCTTTTTTTACCAAGGTGAATTGTCTGCTGGAGATGCTAATAGTTTCTGTGCATTTCCAGGGGCTTGCAATGCATTTTGGCGGAAAACAACAATGAAAAAACAACCTCTCTTCAGAAATGCACCTTCTCCGAATTTTTTTTTCTTGAGCAAAAGTTTTCATTTTTTCCCTTCATTTCTTCTGTTTACCTTTAAAGCCATCTGCATGAGAGGAGGATTTTTTTTTAGTTTCATCTGTTCCCTGTGCTGATTTCCCATTTGAGTTGTGTTTATGACAGCTTAATCATTTCCACAGCAACTGGGATCATGACACAGGGTGGAGGAAGAGCGGAAGAAAGAGGTACAATGTGCATATGAAGTGAATTATATACACACACTCTCACACATACCTATTGCTTGTCTTACAAAGTCCAGAAAACACACTGCAAGAGAGCTTCTCTGAAGGACTGCCTTTCCCCGTATGTGCCCCAGAGAGCCCTGAGGTCAGGGTCACAATATCACCTGACTCTCCCTGGCCCAGGAGACGCCAGGCAGGCCATTACTAGAGCCAGGGCTTTTTCAGTGGCGGCTCCATGCTTGTGGAATGAGCTACCAGAGGTCATCAGGGGACCTTCTGCAGTTCTGTAGGGCCTGTAAAATGGAGCTCTTCCACCAGGCTTTCATTTAGGATCTGCCACTGACGAATGCGTGACTGATGACCACATCACCGGAACATCCTATGGCCCTTATGACGTGGCGATCAGCATTTCCCTGGGTGTGTAAGAAAGGGCTACAAGAACTAAGCACTGATTACACTTTTAGAGCCCATCCTCATATAGTAGTTATGCACAGCAACTCTGAAATATACTGGGTTCAGACGCGTAGAGTGATCAGCTCATAGTTTATTATGTGAGTTAAGCCAGAACAAGACAACACTAGCAGGGCCAAAGCCCCACTTATATGCATGCAAAGCACTCCACCCCCACCCCCACTCCCCATGAATGGCTATTTACAAAACTTTACTACTTGATTGGTTTACTCCAGAGTCCTGGTTGGCTATTGTTCTTGTGCTCCAAGCTCAGCCAGTCTCTAGGGTGATTCAATCAGGGATGCTTCGATCTCATTACGTAACAAACTCCATGCTCACAAATTGACCCTCACACATCAGTGGGACCAGCATGCTTATCTCTGCTTTGCCTCTATGAGCACTGAATTCAATTGGCATAACAACATCTGAAGAGGGCTATTCTGTGTGCATATAGCTCCCTTTCCACTTGGAACCACATCCAGGGGTCATTTTGTAGAAAAAGAGGTGCAGACGCTCATTAGCATAAATTATTAGCATAATTTATTTGTCTATGCTACAATCCCTGACATCACTGGAAGTGTGTTAGAAGGCAACACCCACCACCCAGGCTCCATCTCAAAAATCTCCAGGTATTTCTCAACTCCTCAGAGCTGGCATGCCTACCTAGAGAAAAACTGCTTCAAAAGCACAAAGAAAATAGTCAAGTTCAGGGGGTGTACATTGATCTCCCCTCCTCCATTTGGTCCTCACAATAACCCTTAGAGGTAGACTAGACTGAGAGAGTGGCTTGCTCACCATCACCTAACAATCTTCATAGCACAGTCAGGTATTTGAAACTGGCTCTCCCAGATCCTAGCCTAAACATCGGACCACTACACCCACAGGGTCTCCCAATAGCTCCAGGCTACACACCGGCCACCAGAAAAAATGCGAACAAAGGGCTCAGCGGTTGAACATATCAGATTGATTTGAGACAAGTCTGCAAGGAAAGCGGAGCAAGGGGCAGTGGCTCAGTGGCAGAGCATCTGCTTGGCATGCAGAAGGTCCCAGGTTCAGTCCATAGCATCTCCACTTAAAGGATCTAGCAGTAGGTGATGTGAAAGACCTCAGCCTGAGACCCCAGAGAGCTGCTGCCAGTCTGAGTAGGCAACACTGAACTTGATGGACCAAGGGTCAAGTGCAAGGCAGTACATTCAGTACAAGGCCGCTTCCTGTGTCATGTTGTCAGGGATGACGTTGTATGATGCATCAACAGCACTTTGCGGTGAAAACCCAGACCTATCAGCAACAGGCCAGGTGAGGCTCTAGAATTCCTCCCAATAATACCATAAAGCAGCCCCCGACATGCTGATGCCCAGGGGAGAAGTCTGGAGAATGAACAAAGTTTGAGTCCGATGGCACCTTTCAGACCAACAAAGTTTAATTCTGTGTATAACCTTTAGTGTGCATGCACACTTCTTCAGGTATCTGTTCTATTGCTTCAGAACAAAATGGCTACTCAACTGGATCTATTGGGAGAGTGAAGACATGCTTAGAGAATGTGTTGGGAGAAGAGCTGTCATTCCAGGGGATCCCCAGCTCCCACCTGGAAGCTGGCATCCCACTCAACTGAAGGCAAAGTCAGCCACACAGAGTGCTGTTCCCCCTCCACCCCGTCTGATCTTTTGCAACTGTGCGTTCCCTGTCCCCCTTCCCCCACTGCTGCACTGCTGCACCCTGCACTTTCTGCTCACCCGATCCCACGGTTTGGGGCTGACAGAGACACACACACAGAGAGAGAGAGAGGCACACAGAGGGACAGAGAGAAACACAGAGAGAGACACTGAGGGACACACACAGAGAGAGAGGGACGGAGAGTGGGGGCAGAGAGAAGGAGGGACACACAGAGAGAGACAGAGGGACACAGAGAGACAGAGAAAGAAAGAGAGACAGAATCCCCCCCTTCCCCAGGTTTCTCCACAAAAGCGGGGAGGCTCAGGGGGAAAGGGGGGCACATCCTAGCCCCTGCCACCTTGCACTGGGGTACCATGGGCTCGGGGGGGGGGGGGAGGCAAGGCTGGAGGAGCTGAGATCCGGGAGATCCCAGCTCTTGCTGCCTTGCACTCAGTTCCAGTGGGCTTGGGAGGGTGGGGGGGAAGCAAGGCTGGAGGAGCTGGGATCCGGGAGATCCCAGCTCTTGCTGCCTTGCGCTCAGTTCCAGCAGGCTCAGGGGGCAGGGGGGAGAGGCAAGGCTGGAGGGGCTGGATTCTGAGATATCCCAGCCCCTGCCACCTTGAACTCAGCTCCCGCTGCCCCCACCTCTTCGCAAAATTGGAGAGGCTCAGGGGGGAAGGGAGCATGTCTGCCCACCTCCCCTTCCCCTCCCCAGCCAACCCATCAAGGTGGGCTGGTTGGAGAAGAGAAGAGAAGGGAAGGGCGGGCAGGCAGACCTGACTGGGTACCTTTCCCAATCTGGAAAAGATCAGGCAGGGAACCCAGGCATGTTTAGAATGCCTTTCTTTCCCTTCCCCATCTGGGGGAGTGCCCCTGGGATCCTTACTGCAGGAGCACTGCTCTTCCTCGCTTCGGCAGGAAATGACCCTTGACCACATCCATAGTACAGTAGCTCAGATGCAAGCAGGTAACCTTCCTTCCACCACCTCTTGTTTTGTGCCTCTGGAGCTGCTGGCTTATGTTCAATGTAACATAATACTTATGCTGAACATGCTATGAAAGCAATGGAGTTTAGAGAGATAGAAATAGACACAGACATGTAGACATAAATATAGACACAGAGATAGTTTGACAACCAGCAATCAGATCGTGTTGAGCAGTTTCTTGCAGGCAGAAATTTCTCCTCCTGGAAATCCTATTAGAAAAAAAGCCAGACAGCAGATTCTCTCCTGCAAGAAGTGAGGCTCGATCGAGAAAGCTAAGTTCCACGGCGTACTGAGGTGTAGGGGTGCTAGACAGATCAGCCCCTTGCCCCCCCTCACTAATTGCTTACTTGAGAGCATCAGAGCTGCAGGAATGATCTAGTTGTCATCGGGAAGAAATAAATGATCAAGGTGGGAAGTACACAAAATAAAATTGCCAGCAGAAAAGGCCATCGACTGCTTCGCCTTCATGTCTGAAAGTAACCGCAGCAGAGGGACAGAAAATATTCCCACACCTATGCCAGGTAAATAAAGTGCAGTATGACCATGCTGGAAGAATGGAGAATCTGGGGCCCTTGTATGTATGCCATCTCCACTAATGCAAGTTTAATATCTGGCTTTTTACATTCATGCGCAAGCAGCTCAGACTGCAGGAGATGGAAAATCAAATACTCATGGGAGAGTCAGTCCACATCTGGGTTGCTCGTGCCTTCAGCAGCTTCTCAAGCACACACAGACTCAGAGACCCTGTTCATGAACACTGTACCATATCTATGTTTCTTACAGATGACATACCCTCCTTGTTGCAGGTATTTTAGCCTAAATATATCCAGAGACACAAGTTGTTTGGCAAAAGCCAGAGGACTCTTTGCCCTTGGCTCACAACCTGTGGTCTAGAATGGGGAAGGTTGCTAGGTCCCCCCCCTGGCCACTGGAGGGGGGGGCTGGGTCAGGTCAGCGGATGTAGGTCCAGACTTGAATACTGAGTTGTAAAACTTTGTTGGTCGAAATTATATATGGATACAGACACCTCAGTAATCTGTCGTAACTCCTCAATGGGGAGAAAGGCAATGTAAAAATATTTATATGAATAAAAATAAATGAACCGATGTGTCATTTCCATACTTCCACATGAATGAGCAGACCATCCCGATGGCTTGAGTGTATGTTTGAGTGATCAGAGAGGGGAAAGTCCACTGGTGGCCCAATGGCAAGCATTAGGACCAGACTTTCCCCGGTGTCTTTTAACTCCACTTCTGTGGAGGGGCAGCGCAGGGTGCTGACGGCTGTGGGACCTTTCCCAGATGTTGCTGTCTGATCGTGCCCTTTAGATCCATCAGGCATTTGCAACTGAGTTGGATCTAAAGGCACATCTGACCATGGCCTGAGTAATTAGAATGTCATTGTGAAATGAAATCCCTGACCTGGGTGGCCCAGGCTAACCCAATCTTATCAGACCTCAGAAGAAAGTTCATCCAAGGAAGACCAGGGTAGCTACGCAGAGGCAGGCCATAGCAAGTCACCCCTGTTCACCTCTTGCCTTGAAAACCCTGCAGGGTCTCCATAAGTTGGCTGTGACTTGATGGCAGTTTCCACCACCACCACTGTGAAATGAACAGGGGCACCAGAACTTCATATGATGGATTTGCTTGCTACTGCCAAGGCCCAACCTTGCCACCAATGTAATTTCTTCTCTTTCAACCAGCAATTCTCTGTCTTCTGCTTTGGCTGCAGCACAAAGAAGCAGCAGTCTTATTCCAGCCGGTTCATATACGATGTTTCTAATGAGAGGCAGTGACTAGAGCAAAGTGTCTCTAAAGACCATCCAAATTACTAACTCTGTCTCTACTCTGAGTGGGTAGAGAGCAGGAGTTACACATGTGAGCATCATGCAAGCCACACTGTTTCTGCTTCAGTCTCCATCTCCCATATGGACATAATTATTTATTCAAAACATGCACATTTGGTCTGCAGATTCCCCACCGGGGGGGGGGGGCAAGCAATTTATAGAGTACTATTGATTTAAAACACGCCATAATCCCAAAATAACCAAAGTTCCAAACGATAAATGTGTTCAAAGACGTTTAAAGCCAGCAGAGTGAAACTAAGCGAAGCCGCATACGTAGCAAGAGGAAACCATGGAATCAAATCAACCACATATGATTAAACGAGGTATCAACTTCATGCCAGCTTCATTAAAACACAGAACCAAAATCAACTGCCCTGGACTGAAAACCCTCCTACACAAAGCAGTCTTTACCAGTCTGTGGAAAGTTAATAAAGACAGTGCCAAATAAGCCACCTGGAGAGCACTGCCATCCTCTGCGTGGTGGCTGTAGATCTCCTGGGATTACAACTGATCCCCATGCAACAGAGGACAGTTCCCCTGAAGAAAATGGTCATTTGGGAGGTGGATTCCCTGGCATTATACCCTGTTGAAAACCCTCCCCTCCCCACACTCACCCTCCTCAGGCTCTGCCCCCAAAATCTCCAGGTATTTCCCAGTCTAGACCTGGCAACCCAACAGCTGGATGAAGGAACTGCATAATCTCAGGGCTACCACCAACAAGCCCCTGTAACATGTCACCTCCCACTGAAATTTGGAAAGTGGTGAAATGCAGAGCAGAGTCTGTCCAGATGACCTTGATGTGTGAGTCAGGCTCCTATTGGAGGAGGCAGTCTTTAAGATACCTGTGTCCCACATCATTTAGGGATACAATATGAGTTGCTGTCACAAGAAGTTGCTGCTACAGGGCTGTCTCAAGAACTGCTGCAGCAATGTAAGTGAAATGGTTTCAGCATTTGCAATATGTTTTATAAATGCTTGTACTGGTATTCCTACAGAATTCCGAAGAGATGGAAACAGCACAAGATGTATCTGGCATGGAGTATTTGAAGCACTGACAGTTGTCAACAGCTGTAAGATCCAGCTTCTTATCAACACAATTGCCTTTCGCATTGATTTCAGAGCTGAAGTTTCAACGAGGCTGTGCTATTGAAATTGGCCTCAATCAGTCTATCTTCATGCATTTAGGAGAGTTGTAATTCTCAGATTCAATTTGATATGCACTATATAGATACAAATGTTAGTCTGAAGTGATGTCAGCAGGTGGGATAAAGGAAGAGATGGTTTAATAACAGAACCTGACAAAAGTGCATTGACTTATATGAAACCAGCTTGAGCTTATCCCCCTAAATGAACAAAATCCTCTGTTTCTATAGTGAAACTCCTGAAAACAAGGATCTGGTTTTCCAAACAGAACTAGCAAGGCCAGTATGAGCTGCTCTGACTAGCAGAGGCTCTAGGGCTGGGAAATTCTTGGAGATTTCGGGGTGGGGTTTGAGGAGGACAGACATCAGTGTAATGATATAAGAGTCCACCTTCCTAAGAAGACATTTTCTCAAGGGGGACTGATCTCTATAGTATGGAATATCAGGTGATAATTTCCGGTGATCTTCATAGCCCCATTCTCCAGAGACGAAGTCTTTCACATCACCCATGACCAGATCTTTTTAACTGGGGATGCTAGGACTGAACTTGGGACTTTCAGAACACAAGGCAAGTGCACTATCACTGAGCCACAGCCCCTCTTGGATTGGGTGTTTGGCAACATACCTGGTGCTATAAAGAGGAAAATTAAAAAGCCAGGTTTCTGCCCCAAGGAACTTATAGTCTAACTTTGGGCAGTAGGGAAGAGATGAAAAGGAGGGGAAGAAAAGACAAGAGTAACAAGGGAAGAAGGTGGGCAAATACAATTACATGGATTTAGCTGGGAAGAGGGGCTTTATGCCCAAAGTCTTGTGGGAATGTTAGCTGTTGTGGGAAGATCATGAGTCAACTCCATAAAATGACTCAGATGATGAGCCAACACCAGCTGCCTTGAACCATGAGGAATGGTGGGATGGAAATGTTTTAATTAATAAAGAAATAAATAAAATATTGTGTGTGGGGGGGTTCCATGCTTGATGTGGACAAGAATTGGTGGTATTGTTTAAAGTAGAGGAAACTTTGGGCCAGTGAAGGATGGAGCTGGGGGGAGAAGAAGAGATGTAGATTAGAGAGATGGGGCTATTTTGCATGGGTGTTTTCCTTCACTTTCAGCATACATGTCCATCATGCCCCCCCCCCCTTTCTGCATACATTTTCCTCCCTTCAGCATTCACTTCACTTTCTGTTTGGTCCCCCCCCCCCCGGTTTTCTTTCTTTCTTTCTTTTTAAATTTTATTGAAAAATCCACCATTCCCATACAACAATACCCTACCAAACTAAACCAAAGAACACTATAAATACACACTTTATCTTCTACCCATATCCACATACTACACACAGAGAAAATTCCAAATTATATCAATGACTACAAAATCCCTTAAGTCTAAAAATTTAATAATTCCTTATGATATATATTAGAGAAGACAATTTCCTTATCTTGCAAAAAATTAACAATAGGATACCAAATTGCTTGAAAATTTTTCAACAAACTTCAAAATTCTGAGTACCTGTAGAATAATTTATTTTACCCAGCATAACGTGATTCCAGATAGAGTCATACCAATTTTGTACTGAAGGCCCTTTCCTCTGTTTCTATTTCTTAGCAATCTCTAACTGCGCAACTGCCAACAGAGTTGTTATTGGGACCACTTGATTTTATCTACTTGTTCTGTTAAGCCAATTTCTAAGAGAATATTTTCTGAATTTTTGGGGATCTGTTGACCAACTATTATCTCAGTTTGAGATAATACTTTATTTCAGAACCTTTGAAGAGAGGGACACAGCCAAAAACAATGCATGAAATCTCCCATAGAACCACATCCTTTCCAACATTTTTTGTTGTTTTTTTCTGTGCTATTGTCATGAATGAAGTACGTTGCATATTTCCACCCCCCTCTCCTGTTTCACCCATGTCAGGAAGTATCCTTGGAATAATCCTCTCATCCCTGTCTCCCTATATTTGTCTAAGATATCTGTATTCTTACACCCATGCCAGACCCATCAAGGTAAACATTAACTCCCCATGTCTAGTGAATGGTCACCCATTCAGGTTCATCCTGCCACACATTAAGAAACATCACTCCTTTTGTCTGGCACCAGGGAAACACCAGACCCCTCTACTGTTCCACAATGGACTCCCCACAATACACTCATCCAATACCTGGTTACTATTGTTAAAGCCTGACTCTGCCCCCTCTGGAAGCTCATTGGCCACATCTAGGCCTTGCCCATCCTGATGCCGTGCACCCTTGGGACCCCGGACTGGCCCAGGTAATCTTTTGTTCTCACCTGAGACCAGCCCCCAAGACCTTCCATTGGTGTGCATTGTTTTCCAGTGCCTATATCTGTGACCACATGGTTTTAGACCGTGTGTGTTTCTGCCCTGATGTCAACTGGCAGGCCACCCCTTTACCCCTTTCAGGCCATAATCCTTTCTTCATGGACCTCTGGACAGGTAGTTTCACCCCATAACCCCTCCATTAGCTATCAATCACCTCTGCTTCCTTAGTTCTATATTGTGTGTATGGAAGTTTGATTATTGTTTATAAGTTTAAGAATCCTTCAGAAAAAAAGATCACTGCTTTAGTTATCTAGTCTCTGCGTCTATTTCTGTGACATGGATAAGGTGGGACTCTGGTATACAAAGGCCATGATCCTGTAGTTATGCCAGTTGCACATTAATATCATAATTCCCCAACCTTTTATTAAAGCAAATAGAGCAATTTGGCTAACAATACAATCTCTTCTTCTCTTCTTCTTCTGTAACCTCTTGTCTACAGCTACATTAGCCACCCCACATCCTAGCTATCCTTTCTGATTGTATTCATAATTGCATATTTCAAATCAATCCAGTTTGGTCAACAGCTGTGACTTCAAGTGTTCTTATTTAGTGACCTGTCACAGGATTCTGATTATTATTGTTCCTTTGTATCATTTATTATCACTTCAGTGTGTTTACTTTCTTTCCCTCACTCAAAGCTGCCACCAATAGACCTCTCTGAGGTGAATTCAGATGGCATCCATCATTCTGGACCTAGCATTTCCCAGAGCACTGAATGAACAGGGAAGAGGGTTAGAACACTGATCCCCACCAGTCAGGCCCATAGCTACAGTAGGTCCTTCCGGGGCCCAGTCCCCCAACTTCCTGGCAAGGCCCCACAACTTCATATCCACCCCAGCCCCCCGACTCTCTGGCCCACCAGGAGGACTCCCCGCTGGAGCTGGCGGCAGCACAGGGCTCCTAGGTGAAACCAGAAGTGCACTTGGAGGAGAATCAAATTGCGGGCTGGCAAGGTGGGGCCAGCAGGAACTTTTGCTCAAGAAAGCAAAGAAGAAGCTTTTGCTCAAAAAGAAGCCAGGGGTAGCACAGGCTGTGGGCTGTGGAGGCAGCAAGAGCTGGGCCTCAAGAGGCTGGTGCTGAGAAGCCGAGGGGAGAGAAGAGAAGAGAGTGGATTTATACTCTGCCCTTCACTACCCAGTGTAAGGTCTCAGAGCACCTTACAAATTCCTTTCCCTTCCCCTCCCCACAACAGACACCCTGTGAGATAGGTGGGGCTGAGAGAGCTCTGACAGAAACTGCTCTTTTTCAAGAACAGCGGTGCTAGAACTACGGCTTGCCCAAGTTCATCCAGCAGGTGCAAGTGGAGGAGTGGGGAATCAAACCTGGTTCTCCCAGATTAGAGTCCGCACACTTAACCACTACACCAAACTAGCATTTACTCTTCATGCATCCTTCTGTAGCCACCACCAGGGAATGCACTGCCTGCCCACACCTGTCCTGGCCAGGAGGCAAGAGGAGAAAGGCCCAGGAGGAGAGGGGCTGTTTTACCTGGGGCTTTCCCTCCTTCTGAAGCTTCGGGTGGTGGGTGAGGGAGAGACACAGTTTCTCTGCAGGGCTCTGCTGGCTGGGGTTCTTCTGCATGGAGTGGGGCATGGGGAACTGGAGTGGCAGAGAAGGCACTGCTTTGGACAGAAGGCACCATCTCCTCCGTGTGTTCTGGAGAGAGATCCCTGGCATGTCTTGGTTTCCCTGGCCCTTGGAGAGGCCTGGGAGGCTGTCTCAGTCCCCGCCTGGTAGCTTCTGAACCCACCGAAGTCCTCGGGAGAAGATTCCCCCTGGCTTGAACCCTGAGACTTTTTTGCCCAGGCGAGAGCTGCTTTGCAGGATGTTGGTGCCTTTGGCCTGCCTTGGGCATCCTCATGCATGTCCCCCCCCCCCCCCGATTCACAGGGCTGCTCCTCCAGCTGCTCCCTTCCAGAAGGAAGTGCAGAGTATGCCAGCCTCAAGTCCCCAGCAAGCCTCACTCCCTCAGTGCCGCCCCCTCCCCTCTGCCAGGTCTGGGGCCAAAGGAGAGCCTAACGGGCTGGCACTGGGGATAGCAAAGCAGGACGGTGCCATGGTGGTTAATGGGAAGACCAGCTGGGGCAAGGGCCAGCCAGCCAGTGTGCGTGAATTTTTAAATTTTATTTTTATTTCAGTGTCCCCCAACTTTTTACAAGCCCCCCCCCCATTTTAAGAAATTCTGGTTTCCTGGTGCCCATTTGGTTCTTTAACAAAGCAAAAAGTCAGTCCTGGATATCCTCATCCTCAGTGGAGCTGCTTCAGAAGAACCCAGAAGGCTTTTTGTCTGCAGGGACCACCCGTTTAGATATAGCTGCTTTTGTCATAGAAGGATGCTTGGTTTGCGGCCTTACAACATTTCAAAATGGGCTCAGCACCCCTAGGGCAGCCATTTTATGGTGGTGACCACTACCCTAGGGTTGCCACCCCCAGCTGGCATCTGTTGTCACTGCTCTCAGAAAAATGTTTTTTTTAAAAAATGGCTGCTGGCCAATGGTGTGATATCGCTTCGAGGGAGGGGGATGGGACAGACGGGACATCAGTCCTCTCTAGGAATCTCTGAAAACCATTGTTTTACCATAGAGTTTTTGCCAATTCCTAGAGGGGCATGGTAACATTTCTGGGTTCTTCTAGAAGTGGAATTTGTTGCCCAACATGCCTCCCCCCATGTCCCCACACTCCCTGGTCCCTCACTGGCAACTCTACTACCCACTCTCAAAATTCCAAAAGTAACCACAATCCCAACACAACTGGGACCCATAGGCTAAAATATAAGGTCCAAGTCAAGGTGCTCTACTCCAGTGTTATCTTAAGATGTACCCCTGCGGGACCATCTCTGGCTGGGGAGGGCATTTGAAAGCATTCAAATGCCTATGCAAAAATCTGGCCACAGAGGAGCAGATAATGATGTTGTAAGCTGCTTTCGGCCCCAACTGGAGAGAAAAATGGGGTACAACTATCTAAATAAATAAATACATAGCTATATCATCCTGCTTTTCTTGAGCCAGTTGTGTTACTACCAGACCACTGAGAGGAGAGTTGTTTTGTTATTTCAGTGAGCATTCTACTCCGTGTAGGTTTTGCATTCCCAGTCCAAATGGGATGGAAGCAAGAACTGCTTTAACTTCACATTTTAAAACACCCTGTGACAGAGTCTTCATCAAACCACACACCATACAGAACTCTGGTTTCCCTGGTTCAAACAACTTGCCCCACGCAGAGGTATTTCTTTCCAGTATTGCCTCATTTGTGATAGCACCATCCCTTGGAGCGGTGGATTTTTATCAGAGAGGCAGGAGAGGACATGGACAATTTGCAATTTGCTTCTGCCTGTGGTTTTAAGGGAGACCAATCCGCCAACAAATATTCCACAAATGCCAACAACCGAGATTAACTCCACTGCCTTAAGCGGGTGGGTGTCTAGCTGATGCTGTGTAGCATTGTATAAATGCCAAGCCCATACTCTCTCTCTCTCAGACACATGCTTGCATTTTCCATTTAACATCAGTGGGAGACTGGCCGTACTTTCCCATCTTGAAGAATCATTCAGGATCCCCACCGATGTTGACTGGGATGGAGAAGCCAAACAAAAGCTAGACTTGCAGTGCCATCCTAAGCAGAGTTGTACCCTTTCTCAGTCCATTGACATCAATGGTTTTAGAAGAATGCAACTCAGTTTAGGTCGGCACTGTGTGTATGGGAACAGGGAGGGTTCCTAACTCGTAAGCCTAAAGCAGTGATGGTGCCGATATTACAAAATTATTTCTGACATCATGACAGGGAAATATGGAGTGAAGAAATAAAAATAGCCCATGCAGCAGCCAGAGCAGAACTATTTCAGATGCATGAATTTCTTCTTCCTCATGTTGGTGCCTGCCACATTCTGCCATTTGGGCAGCGACAGATGTGGTTGCATTTGGGGTTATGCGTAATTCTAATGACATCTCTGCAGAGATCCCTCAGTCTGTTTCTTGCACAAATCAGCCTTTTGGCATCAATAGAGAGACATTCCAGAGCCAAAGAACTCAGAGGAAGTTAGTGGTGGAGAAAAGGCTTTTTGGCTGAGTTTGTCATGACATACAGAAATTTTTATAACAAAAAGAAGCAAGGTATATCTTTGAATATAGAACTTTTTCACCCTATGGTTTGAACAATGAACTTGGCTTTTCCTCTTATTTGTAGTTTTGTACTTTGTGGTTAACATACTCTGTGACTTTAAATGCAATGTGTGATCTGAAATGATTCAGGCATGGTTAGCTTTAAGTACGCAAGCTGAGTTTGTGTACGTAAGAACCACTTTGCCGTCAGGAACGTAATGAGCCCATGTGGGAGCAATATAAGGCATACAAAATATGTAAATTGTCTGGGTAAGTCGGGTTTCAAAACGTTAAACAACAGGGTTTTGAAGTGTTGTAAATATCTATATGCTAGATGTTCTGCTTGCTTTATTATTTATATCAGTTCCATAGAATATTGGCTCTGAAGAAGTGAATCAAAACTCTCTTGGCCGACAGGAGACGTCAGCCTGGTGTTAAGCCTCCCTGCAGACCTGGAAGGCCTGGAAGATGGCAACTCAGAAACAGCCAAGAAGACTACAGTGTATACAAGGACTGTGTACTGCCTATTTAGGTCTTGCTTGGGAAGGTTTTCTGGATCTGTATACTTGATTTAAGCATTAGTACTTTAATAAGTACTGAGACATATGCTTTTAAGTAAAACTTTGTGTTATTAGACCTTAAGCTGTCTGTTATTTCCACAGGGTATTTTTGTTTTGTGATTGTATTCGGTGTCTCCATGCTCCCGCTGTGTTTAGTGAATTCTGTGATCTTGGGCAGATCATGAGATGGAGGGCAGGAAGGGTTGTATCAGTGCTTGTGGCCCTTTCTGACACGCCCAGGGAAATGCTGATCATCACTTTGGGGTCAGGAAGCAATTTTTCTCCAGGCCAGTTTGGCTGGAGATCCTGGAGATTTTTTGCCATCTTCTGGGTATGGAATAGCGGGGGGTTTATGGGGGGGGGAGGTATTTGTGAATTTCCTGTACTGTGCAGGGAGTTGGACTAGATGACCCTGGAGGTCCCTTCCAACTCTATGATATAAGATTCTGGTACGCAACATACAAAATTGACTCATAATTCTTGATTCAATACTTATAATTCAATGTACAGTGTATATCCAGACATTGACGAGCAGCCCCAACTCTTGGTAAACAATATATATATATATATATATATATATATATATCTGTCTGTCTAGATCTAGATCTTGGACCTATAGCTGCTAATGTACCTTCTGACGTACCTATCACATATGACTATCATGGATGTGATGCAGGCCAAACTAGGACTGACTAGAACTATGCCAACTCAAATCCATCCCCTTCTTTCTATCTCTGGAGTTGGGAAGCTCACAGAAAGTCAAGGAGAGTCAAGGAAGCTAGATTCAGATACTCTATTTTGATTCTGATAGTGACACCACTAACTTCTGGAATGTATAAACATTCTCTGAGGCAAAAGTCATGTACAGAGTTATTGATACCAGAAGGCCACAGCACCAGCAGAGTCCTGAAGCCTCCTGGGACACTGAACCAAAGATTCAACTATAGAGGCTGTAGCCAGCCTCCTGGGCCATGAACCCGGGGTGGTCTTTCCCGAGAGAAAGACTCCCCAAAAAAGCCTCTGAGCCTCCACAAGCAGTGCCCTCATAAAGCCAGGCTTGGCTTAAACAGTGGCTTTTGCCGGGAGGCTAGGAGAACCACATCTTGGCTGGGAAAACTCAGGCCAAGTAAAGATTCTCCAGGCTGGCTGCACTGCCAAACATCCTCCATGCTAGCAACCCCCCCCCCCCCCCCATATACACTTCTGTCCTGTCAGCTCAGTCCAAAAGGACTAGAATGGGCCAGTTTCTGCTCTCACCTAGGCATCTTCTACCGACCAGTGTACAGGCAGGGGGAGACAAAGAGTCTCTGGTCTGTACTACTGTCATGAATGAAGTATGTTGCATGTTTCCACCCCCCTCTCCTGTTTTACCTATATGTCAGGAAATACCTTGGGAATAATCCTCTCATTCCTCTCTAAAATATTTGCATTCTAATACCTCTGCCAGACCTATCAAGGTAAACATTAACTCTTCGTGTACAGTGAATAGTCACCCATTCAGGTTCATCCTGCTGCACATTAAGAAACATCACCTCTTTTGTCTGGCACCAGGGAAACGCCAGACCGCCCTATTTTTCCACAATGGACACTCCCAGCTCCCAATGGTCAGCACTGTTCTCTAATGTCTATATTTGTCCACGCACATGGTCTCAGAGTGTGCCTCTACCTTGATGCCGGCAGTTCACCCCCAAACTTTTGTCTGGAACACAATCCCTTCTCCATGGATTCTGCAGATCTAGACAGGTTGTATTACCCCGTAACTGAACCCTCTATTCGCTATTCATCACCTCTACTTTCTTAGTTCTGTACTGCTTGCTGTTCCTTTTGTGCTGTACCTTGGTATACAAGTGGTGTGCGGTCCCTGTACCCCTCTGGCCTGGCCTGTCACCTAGCTAATTTCCCCAAACAACAATGCAGGCCACTGGCGGTACCAAGGCTAATTTACTGTAGAAATTCAAGTATCATAGGTTTAACAGAGGACTGAGCCTCAATCCAGGCCCTAATTCCACAACACCAGAGCTTGCAATAAACACAGGTGACCACTTTGCTGCAACACACCCAGACAACACAATCACTGGACCTAACAATATCAACTACACCATCTCAGGCTCATTCACTTGCTCATCTTCTAACATGGTATATACTATTAAATGCCAGCTATGTTCTCTACATAGGACAAGTGGATAAAACCCCACACCAAAGGATACATGGACACAAATCTGACATCAAGAATACAAAACTGAGAAACCTGTAGGAGGCACTTCAACCTTCCAGGACTTTCAGTGGGGGACCTCAAAGTAGCTGTTTTATGACAAAGGAACTTCAGAAATGGACTAGAACAGAAGATTGCTGAGTTACAAATGATTACAACACTCAGGACAATGAAATCCCCAGGGCTTAACAGAATTATTGGTTTCTTATCTCACTACACATGCTAACGTCATTCAGTTCTCGCATCTGTTTGTAAACCCCTTAGCTGTATGCTAATTGGCTGCTATTCACAGATCTTACCAATCACCTTCATCCTGTCTTAGCTATATTTATTGCACAGCTATTTATGCATCTTGACTCAGAGAGCCAGTTTGGTGTAGTGGTTAAGTGCACGGATTCTAATCTGGGAGAACCGGGTTTGATTCCCCACTCCTCCACTTGCACCTGGCTGGATGACCTTGGGCAAGCCATAGCTCTGTACCAGCTGTTCTCTCAAGGACAGCTTGGGAAAGAGCTCTCTCAGTCCCACCTACCTCACAGGGTGTCTGTTGTGGGGAGGGGAAGGGAAAGGAGTTTGTAAACTGCTCTGAGACTCCCTTGGGGAGTGGAGGGCGGGGTATAAATCCAATCTCTTCTCTTCTTCTCTCTCTCTAATTGGCCCTTCCTGGCAACACCGTCCTCACCTGCTACCTATATGTAATAGTTGGTGACTTCTGTTTCAATGTGTCTGTAGAAGTAAGCATGCACATGAAAGCTTATACCCAAAATAAAACATTGTTAGTCTTAAAGGTACCACTGAAATCAAACTTTGTTCTTACCCTTCATTTGTAAAACTAAGCACAAATAATATTGCTGTAGCTATAAACCAAACATCTGGAAGCACTGCTTGCTGGGAGATACAGTCTGGTAGACCACCCCCTCCCCCCTCCTGCCCAATTTAAAGGGCTTCAGCTGATCAGTGGGGACCGGGTGGCCTGCTGACCAGCTAGAGGATCATTTAAATCTAGCTAGATTAAACCTGCTAGATTTAAAGAGCCCTCCAGCTGGTCAGCGGACCATGTGTTTCCCACTGATCAGCTGAATTTCTTTTAAATTGGTCAGGAGGGGAGGGAGAGGGGTGGCTGGGTGGGTGGTCACTCTTGGGGATGGGCCTTGGGATGGGGTTTCCCCTGCTGGCCAGGGCAGATTGAAGCCTCCAGAAGTGGGGGAACCACTGCCTGGATCTGAGGGCTGGCAACCCTAAAAGTAAGTCTTGTTTGTAACTTAAATTATATGCAGTTGCTTGATATTCTGTGTTAGGCAGGAGGTTGAACAAGATGACCCTCAGAATACCTTTTACTGTAAGCAGAAGCCGCTACTGCTGTAGTATGTACACAGCAACACCAGCATGTAGTGAATTTTACTATTGTATGAATCTATCAAGCTGCTTTAAACCAGCTTGCACCATTGATCCATTTAGCTCAGCAGTGCCTACTCTGATTGGCAGCAGCTCTCCAGGATCTTTCTCAGCACCTGCTGCCAGAGAGCGTTTTGCTGTTAGACCTTGACAGGGAAGTTTTTGATGGATCAACAAGCGGTTCAGGATCAGGTTTATTTAGGATTAATTGTCCAAAGGCCATGCACTGTAAAATAAAAATTTAAGAATTTAAAAACACAGTAAAACAGAATTTTGTCATGTCTACTCTACAGTTTTTGCAGAGGCAGCTCAAGAGCAGTCTTAGTCTTTTGGTATCAGAAAAGGCTGAATTTGTCAGCATTCATTTTCTTTTCTTTTTTAATAGCATCCATTTTCTAAGGGATTTCTCTCTGGCTGTTGCATGTTTTGGACAATAGAAGATAATGTGAGATGGTGAGTCAAGGTCTTTCAGAGAGCAGTCACAATAACGCTGGTCTGAAGTGTTCCAAGAAAATGGCCCTTCATGTCGGCTGTTGGAAATGCATGACAGCATGCAATCATATATGACCTCCTCAGTGTTGGGATTGTCAGCATGCTTAGATATAGAGGCAGGTCAAATTTAATAGAATATTTAATTTCTAGATGAAGCGGGGGGCATTTTTTTCTGGCATCCTTTTGAAGAATGTCCCAGTCATGTTTAATAAGCTTCTCTGTAAATAAAGTTTGCCATCTTTTGGTTAGATTTTTTTGCTTCCATAAACCCAGTTTGTCTATTTTCGTATATATGACTTCATTCCATTTTGACTAGCAGTGCTCATGTGCTGCCAGTGTGGTGAAGTTTGGAAGATCTTCAGAGTTTGATAGTTGGTTCTCAAAACTGTATATAGCCTTCCAGATGAGCACTGAGATTTTTGGGAGACCTAGTTCAACTTGTACAACTGCAGAAGCAATACATGGTGGTAGAGTTAGTATTTTGTGGAAGAAGGGTTGTTGGAGTTTTCAAGTTGTTCAGTTGGACCCAAGAACCAAATCTGGGAGCTGTACAGCATGCGTGGTATCACTACAATCCTATATGCCTCCAGGAGCGCTGGCACATATTGAGGTCCTTGAACATTAAAAAAAAAAAACCTTCTTTAAGGCTAGCAGGGCTGGATTGATTTTCCATTTAAGATATTGAATGCGCTTGGACCATGATAAATTTGGCTGGAATACAATTCCCAGATATCTAAACTTGTGAACTTCTTGTAGCTTATACTTACAATTTTCCCATTTTGTTTGATTATCTTGTTGTCTTCTTGAACACCATAATTTTGGAATCATCCTCATTTATGTCCAGTAATACATAGAAGAAGAAGAAGAAGAAGATTGGATTTATACCCCACCCTTCACTCAAAGCCTCAGAGCAACTTACAAACTCCTTTACCTTCTTCTCCCCACACCATACACCCTGTGAGATAGGTGGGCTGAGAGAACTCCCTTAACTGGATGTAATTCTCATAACATCCAATACAAATGAAAAGGGGTAAAGAAACCACACTCGAGGATCATATCTGACTGCTCACCTCTTGCTTTCCCAATTGTTAGCAAACTCTAGCCTGCGTGATTAGATATGTGTCATAAGTCAGCCTGTGATCAGTGACAGGGAGGATTCAATTGATGAAGAGCAGGCTGTAGCCGGTCCTGAGCCAGCAGATGAGATACAGGAGATCGAGTTACACACAACTGCAGCCGAGCCAACGCTAACTGATCACAACTCACAGCCCACTGCTGCAGCTGAGCCAACAGCTCTGAATCAGTAAACAAGCCTTCAGAGGCAACTCCCAGTTCACCTGGCTCCCCCACACCCTTGTAGCGCTGGCACTGTCAGCAGTGTGCAGAGTTGCAAGCAAGGAGAAAGAGTGCGCATCTCCTGGCCTGTTGTCAGTTTTTAGCTGATGAGATGAATGAGTACCTTCTGGATGACTGCCAAGTAATTGGCTGTGGGTATGGCTCATTAAGACTTAGCTATAAAATCAGCCAAGAGAAGTAGCAGTTCATGAATGCAACAAGTACACTTTGCTATTGAGTCACTAACCTTGCCGTTACCTGATCTCTGGAGCCTTGGACCCTGGACTGGGCATGGACAACCAGCTTTTCTGGAATCCCTGACCCTGGACTGGACTTGAACTTGCTATCTGGACCCCTTGATCCTAGACTGGACTTCGTTAACCTACTGTCTGGGACCCCTGACTTTGGACGAGACTTTAGTTGCTTTCTCTCTGTAATCTCTGCCTTTGGACTGCCCAGCTGAATACCAGCACTTGCTCCCTGGGGAAACTGAGCCAGTACAATATGTGTGAGAAGCCAGACTCGTAGTGCTCTAATCAATCCCTTTCTGAAATTGTATGAGAATCATAAATGCTTTGGAAAGGAGAGCACGAGAGAGAGGGAGACAGAAAGACAGAGACCAGCAGCTTTAAAAAGGAGTATGAAGGACCTTTCACCTCACAGCAAAGATTATTATCTGTCCTGCATTCAGACAGTGATGAGGCTATAATGAAAAATTGTATTGACTTGTCTCTCTCAGTAGAGGGTTTTTTCCCCCCAGCATCGCATATTTGTTGTTGCTTCATTCACGTAAGAAAGCCAGCTATATAAATACAACAGCTTTCATCTTTTAAAGTGAATTTTTTAGCATATTGACAGACCAGCAAGTCAAGTTCATCTTTTAATTCACCGAGCAGGCAGCTGCCATGGAAATCTCTTTTCAAACTATCTCGGTACAGAAAAGGCAGCGATGGAAGAGGTTTTGCCTTCCATACCAATGTGATGATTAGGTTTCACTCAGAGAAAAATTGCCAAGGAGTGGTGTAATTTTGGTCAGTGGATTCTGGGAAGCACACCTTCCCCACTGAGAAACTCATTTGAGAACACCTTTCACTCCCACACATGCAACTTGTGGCCCATCATACCAAATGGAGCCCACCAGCAATGTGTGGAATGGCACCAGGGGCTAAAAGAAAACAGGGGACTTAAGTTTCACTGTCTGCCTTGCAGTGGTGCAGCTAGACAATGTTAGTTGCTGGACTTCATGGTTTTATCGAGCCCTCCCCCAAGATGGTAATGTTTGTGTTGCATGCAAGATCAATACACACAGCATAACTTGTTTCTTTTCATGTTTATTCAGAAGGAAGCACCACTGTGCTCACTAGGACTTGCTAACTACAGTCTTCTCTGCCCCCCCCCCCCATGTGCCAGGGCCACAGATTTTCACCCCCAAGTCCATGCCTGATGGCATCACTGCTGCCTTGGATTGGGGCCAGGTGGTCAGATACCTAGCAGGATAGAATGCATAGCTGATGAGCTGGGTTCACCTGGTGGCCATAAGTTGCACAGGTCTCCCCTGCACACGATTTAACATCATTTGATTAGTCGAGAGTTGATGCCTTGGGGCTGAACGGATGTTTTATCAATAGTTTTTGACCATGATACTCTATGTCAAGGTTACTTCAAACCTTGAATGTTCTCTATAGGGTAATGGGGATGATGGACTAGTTGTATTACTTTCCTGTCACTTCTGAATGCCTTCCATGGTAACTATTTTGCAGCTGTTCTGAAAACCTCAATGTGGAACAGAAAATGTCCAAAATGTGGACACTGTCAACGATAATAGCAATATGTATTGGGTAACTCTCCAAAATTACAGGATTGCATACATATTGATGGGTTCTAACAGATTATTCACATCCACTAATCTGGCTGTCATATCCAGACATGTACCTGAGACAAGGTGTGGCAGCATTCCCTTATGATCATCAATCACCAATATAACTAATTCTCAACTTAGATCTGTCTGCAAATAATTAAATCCATGGATGGGACAGGTGGACATAAGAGAGGCATTTCGACAAATTTTGGGAACCCTCCCAGTTTGTGGGAAAATCTGAAAAGTTAAGGGAGCATTAAAAAAAACCCAAACAGAGCAACATGTGTTGCAAGCACAAACAGTGTGCATCCATTGCCAGCAGCATTCACTCTTTGTGCTGTTTGTGGGAGACTTATTTATTTATTTATTTATTTGTTTCAATTTATACCCCGCCTAGCCAGCAGGCCGGCTCTAGGCGGCTAACAACATAAAATCACTCTGTTACAGGTTAAAACATAGAATAAAATAGGTACATTTAAAATGCAAACAGCATTCAATACAAAATGGCGACATCATACCAGCGCTAGATACCCACATTAGCTTACACCAACCAGGGGGTTCCACCATAGATGTCTTAAAGATGACCGTCTGCTAAGGGCCATTCCCCCCGGCGGCGGCCCCAAAAGCCTGGCGGAAGAGCTCCAATTTACAGGCCCTGCGGAACTGCAAAAGGTCCTGCAGGGCCCTGATGTTCTCTGGGAGCTCATTCCACCAGTGTGGGGCCGCCACCGAGAAGGCCCTGTTTCTGGTGGCTGTTAGCCTCACCTCCTTCAGGCCCGGAAGGATCAGGCGATGTTGACTGCCTGACCGAAGTGCTCTTGGGGGTATATATGGGGAAAGGTAGGCAGGCCCTAGGCCATATAGGGCTTTAAAGGTTAAAACCAGCACCTTGAACCGGACCCGGTACGCTATAGGCAGCCAGTGCAGCGCCCTCAGCACAGGCCGGATGTGGTCCCTCACTGAGAGACCCATCAGCAGCCTGGCCGCGGCATTCTGCACTAGCTGCAGCCTCCGGAGCTGGGTCAAGGGCAGCCCCATGTAGAGAGTGTTGCAGTAGTCTAGCCTCGAGGTGACCATTGCATGGATCACAGTCGCCAGGTCGTTGCGTTCGAGGAAGGGAACCAGCTGCCTAATCAGCCGCAGATGGTAAAAGGCTGCTTTGGCAGTGGCTGCTACCTGGGCCTCCATGGTTAAGGAGGCATCCAGGAGCACTCCCAAGCTCCGGACCCGCGACACTGGCACCAATGGTGCCCCCCCGCAGGCCGGTAGTGGGATACCCACCCTCGGTCCACTCCGACTCAGGCAAAGGACCTCCATCTTTGTTGGATTCATTTTCAGACGGCTCAGCTTGAGCCAGCCTGCTATGTCCTCGAGCGCCCGCTCCAGGTCATTCAGGGTGGCCCCGGACCGGCTGCCCAGCAACAGATATAGCTGGGTGTTATCAGCATACTGGTGACAGCCCAGCTTGTGCCTCCGGGCAATCTGGGCGAGAGGGCGCATATAGATGTTAAACAACATGGGAGATAGCACTGCCCCCTGGGGCACACCACATACCAGTGGGTGCCTCTGGGACACGTGCTCCCCTAGTGCCACTCTCTGTCCCCGACCTTGGAGAAAGGAGACAAGCCACTGTAAGGCAAGCCCCTGAACCCCTATGTCGGCAAGGCGGTGGATCAGTAACTGGTGATCGACCGTGTCAAACGCGGCTGACAGATCTAACAGCATCAGTACCGCCGTTCCGCCCTGATCCAGATGCCGTCGGAGGTCGTCTGTGAGAGCGACCAGTGCCGTTTTTGTCCCATGACCCGGGCGGAAGCCAGACTGAAATGGGTCAAGCACAGAGGTGCCATCCAGGAAGCTCTGCAGCTGAATCGCTACCGCCCTCTCCAAAATCTTGCCCAAATAGGGCAAGTTGGAAACCGGCCGATAGTTGGCCAATTCGGCCGGATCCAGTGATGGTTTTTTCAGGAGGGGGCGGACCATCGCTTTCTTGAGTGCCCCAGGGAACAGTCCCTCCTGGAGGGACTTGTTGACAATCTCCCTAAGGGCACCTCGTAGCCCTTCCCGGCCAGCTTTTACCAGCCACGAAGGGCACGGATCAAGGCTGCAAGAGGTTGGGCGTACAGCAGAGAGCAAACTGTCAACCTCCTCAAAGCTGAGTGGGCTGAAGGAATCCAGAATGGAACTAAAAGACGTGCATGGTGCCTCAAGTTCACTTACTGTCTCAACTGTGGCGGGGAGGTCACGGCAGAGCGACAGGATTTTATCTGCAAAATAGCTCGCAAAAGCCTCACAGCCAATATCCAATTCCCTATCATTTAGTCTGCCTTGTGGCAGTTCTGTTAAAGACCGAATAGTTCTAAATAATTGTGCTGGGCGTGAGCTTGCAGATGCAATTGTGGCCGCAAAGAACTGTCTCTTAGCCGCCTTGACTGCCATCTCATAGGATCTCATAAACGTCCTATAGGATGCTCTTGACGCTTCGTCGCGGGCTCGGCGCCACCGTCTCTCTAATCGTCTCAGCTCTCACTTCATCTGCCGCAGCTCCCCGGTGTACCAGGGAGCCCGCTTAGAGCGAGGGCGGAGAGGACGCCTAGGGGCGATCTCGTCAATGGCGGCCTGGAGTCGGCCATGCCAATCTCCGACCAGCTCATCCAACGAGCCGCCAGGGGGAATGGGTTCCCGCAGGGCCATCTGAAACCTCTGAGGGTCCATCTGGTTCCGCAGGCGAGCCAAAATGTGCTCGCCGCCCACACGGGGTCTGAGTGGGACATTCAGACGGGCCTTCAGAGCAAGGTGGTCCGACCATGGTACTGGCAAAGCAGTAATCGGACCCACCCCAACCCCCGCCACAAAAATCAAGTCGAGCGTGTGCCCCGCCTGATGTGTGGGCACCGTTACAAATTGGGTGAGTCCTAGTGTCGCCATGGCTGACACCAGATCCCTCGCCGGCCCAGAGGCTGCATCGTCAGCGTGGACATTGAAGTCACCCAGGACTATAAGTCGAGGGTGCTCCAATGCCCAGCCCGACTTCAGAGGAGGTGGAGTCACTGGTACTTCAGGTGGGAGGAGGACAGATGGTGGTGAATGGAAAGGCAGGCAGCCAGCCAGAGCAGGGCAAAGGATGGATGAGCAAAATTTTCCCCTTGATATTCCCTGTGGGGGAGCCACTGTTTACACCCCCACCCCAAAGACTGGAACCATAAATAGACAAGACAGATCTTTTTACAAACCTGAGAAATGTCCCAGGTTTGCAGAAAAATCTGAAATGTTAAAAAACACTGGGTCCCCCCCCCCCCAATAAAAACCCCCAGAGAAACTATGCCTGCAGTTTTAAGAAATGGATGCACTCTGAAATTTCAGCAGCCATTGTGGGAGTTTCTAGGCAACCACAGCATTATTTCCAGCCTTCAAACATTAGGTTCCATCAGTAAAAAGTAGGGGGAGCACAAAGGCCTTTTCTAGGCCTATTTCAGCCTCCCCAATCCCCACCAATCCACACCTGCTTTCCTTCCTCCTGCCCTGGAGATTGGACTCACTGGGGCTGGGCCCAGCAGTAACCACCAGGCAACTTGCTACCGTGGAATTTGCACAATTCACCCAGGTGTGGTTGCTAGATGACTTGATGCCTCACATCTTGCCTGGGCCCACCAGTCACCACCATGCAATTAACCTGAGTGACTTGCCACCTCACAACTTTTGCAAATGGCCATATTTTTTCCCAGGGAGAGGCTACTGGGAGGGCGGCAAGCTGAGAGCCAGTGAGGTGCAGTGGTTGGCATAGCGGACTAGTATCTGGGAAACCCAGGTTCACACCCCCACTCAGCGTGGAAGCTCACGGGGTGACTTGAGCCAGTCACTTTCTCACAGCCTAATCTGCCTCAGAGGGTCATTGTGAACATAAAATGGAGGAGAGGAGAATAATATAAGGTGCTTTGGGACCCCACTAGGGGGGAAAGATGGGATATAAATGAAGTAAATAAATATTAAATAAAGCTGAAGATTGAGGGGGGGTAGGTAAAAGAAAGGTTGGTTGGTAAGTGGGGAGTACCAAAGGAAGCAAAGAAAGGAGAGAGGTGTATAGGGGGCTGCCAGAAGGAGAGAAAGAAGAAATACTTTGACAAGGGGATACAAGGGGAAATGAAGTGAGCCCCCTCAAGTCTTTGCAGGTTCCCCACTTGTAGTCTTTATGTGTTTACTATTCACCATTACAGATGTCTTTCATTTCTTCATGTGCTTTGAGGTTTGGTCTCCAGTTCAGAAAAGGTAATGAAAGGAGCTGAAACTGTGGTGAACCCAAACTACCTGTTTCCACTAGCACAATGCCTTGTTTAGCAGTTTCAGCATTTGTCATCAGTCATGGAAACAGCAGGAAAGGATAAGGACGGAAGCAAAAAAAAAATATGGGCCAAGAGAGTTGAAGAAGAGGGAGGTTTCACTATCTGCTCAGTGTACGTAGGTCAAGTTTCACCTAGGCCTTTGGAAAGAACAGAACTATTGATCTGAATTGTAGAGGGCACACGCAAAAAATGTTAAAAATAAACCTGTACTCTTTTTTTTCCCGACTTGAGAGAGAAATTATGTGTTCCTGCCCTCCTCAGCATATCAACAGAATGAGCGATTTATTAGCTAGGATAATAGACTTGGCTTCTAATGCTCCTAATTCATCACTCGCTAAAGGTTTATACCAGGCCTGTCATTGGTAAAGGAGTGACTGATTGATCTGTGATTCAGTTGGCACCACAAACCAGCAGCAGGATATGCAGATAAGGATGTTACTTAACAAAGGGCTACCTGGAATCACACCGCTGCTGAGAAGCAACTGAGAACTTGGAGAACCTAGGCGGTCATTCATTGCACTCCAGCTCGGAATTAATCTGTTCAGGATCAAATTAAAGATTATGGGTTTGCTGTGATGAGCCACGTTATGAGGGCCGAAACATATCAGACCAATGAACCGTAGCTGCAGCCAACAACATTAGGTAAAGAAGTGTGTGGTATAGGCTTGTCGGACTTCCCGCTATTTTGGGGACCTCCCCCTGCCAAACTCCATTGCCTTATGCTTCTCCGAGTAGCAGCAAGACCTTTTCCACAGTACAAATTTACTCCTCAGAAGTGTTGCTTTGGGCTCCCATTCAATGCTGCAGGTCTGCGCCTGTAGTTCCACAGTAGAGCTTTTCCCTTGGTGTTTCCCATAGTTATGGTGAGGTTTCAACCAGCCACATTATTTCCACAGTAACCACAATTTTTTTTCTCCCAGCATGCAGTGGTCACTTATGCTGCCCTCATCTCTCTCGTTTTTTTGTTTACGCATGTGTGGTAGTGTTGCAATATAATCACAAGGCAGAAGCACTGTTTTTATTGGCAGCACATGTTCCCATGTATGGTGGGGGGGGGGGGGTAGCAAGACACATATTTATTCACCAATTCATTAAAAAGAGAAATAATAAACTTCCTTGTGGCTGCAGTAGCCACATGGGTCCCAATCAAATCTCCTAAATAAAGTTTCTTAGGCCCCGTCCACATGAGCAAGATAAGACAGACGGGTATTGACACAAATTTGCGCTGTGCAATTTGCGCTGCTTTTGCGGGATCACACAGGTCTGTGGACCTGTGAGGGCGAAACGCTGCTGCGTGATCACATGCAGCCATGGGCGAGTTGGTTTCTTTTTTTCCCAGCCATTTTCAGTGCACTTATTCGCTTCTACAAGGGATCGATGACTTGCCTCTCCACCCTTGGGATTGTCCGATGATGCGCATACTGGGACGGGGGGGGGGGGACCAAAAAGCCTGCTCCCCAATGCCACTTGTTTGCATTGGCACGATCACACCAGGAAAGGCTAGTTCTGGGCCGTCGCAAACCATTTGAGACTGCCCATCGATGGGTTCCCCCAACAAGTAGGGCCTCCAAAACTGCCTTGTTTAGCAGCATCAGGAACTCCCTCAGAACAATGTCTCGAAATAGCCTTATTTATCCTTACTCACACAAGGCCTCACTTTGCAGGCATGCTCTCATCTAAACATGTAAAGATGGCTCTTCTACATCTCCCACAGCAAGACAAATAGAACCCCATGGAGCCACCTGAGGTCATGAAAGTGAATCACGGGACTCCGCGGCTAGGGCTGCCAACTGTTGGCCAGCAAGGCACTTTTAGTGCTCTTATGGATTTTGATATTCATAAGCTTGAACTTTGGGTTGCCCATATTGGAAGGGCCATGTGCTTTCTTCATTATAGGAGCCAGCTCCAGCCCATGCCAGGAGGCTGACACCCTAGACAGTTCACCTAAAACAGAGACAAAAGACTCCTCTTGCCATGAGGTTTCTTTCTGTTTCAGCACGCTGGTCAACCCTGCCCCCTCCAACGTACCTGCATAGTTATGCTAACGAAGTTGCCTAGCAACTAATGTTCGGGCCATCACCCAGTCGGCCAGAGTCATTGAATAACAAAAGATGTGGCCCAGGTGAGTCATCGGACCCTGCCCAAGGTGTGTGCCTGGTGAGATCATAGTTTTGCAATATTGTCCATCCCCCTGCCCTCCTTCTTTTGTCCACCTATGGAAGGGTCAGAAAGGAACAGACCACCTAAGAGGTGTGTTAGTGGGATGTGGTTAGCACTGCCCACCCTCTAGACCACCTAATAAAAGACCCTGCACAAAAGCAATCGGTCTCTTGAGCCATCGTCCCCTATCTGCTTTACTACCCCTTATGCCCAGCTTCCTATACCCATACCCTTGCCTCCATCTTTAAATCTCTGAATACCGGATCAGAGAGAACCACGTGGTCTCGCAGGTTCGAGCCTCGTGTCCCATAGTCTTTCTATTTTTCTCCCCATCCAATTCTTCCTTCGGTCGGACAACTCCTCTTTAGGAAGGTAACGTATTGCTTCCCCACTAACAAACTCCTGCAAATTGCAACAGTGCTATTTTCTATCTTTATTTCCCTAGACCTGTGTGTATGTGTGTGAGAATCTGTTTTTGTGTGCTTGAACAACATCATTCAGTAAACAGCATTTAATCTGCCATCTGCCTCACGTGCCTGTTTCCTGTAGAACTCCCGGGAGGGGTGGGACCCTGGTATAGTTGGCAAGAACCCGGTATTTTGCTGATTGCTAAACATAAATTAAAGCAATTCGGCTTACACAACCAATGCTCCCTCTAAGCTGGGGGGGTCTTGTCAGCAAAGATTCTCCTTTGAGAGCAACTAGCATTAAAGTTGTGAGTAAGTGATTTGGCTACTGCATCAATTAGTTTGCTCTGGAGCCCTCCTTCCTGAGCTATGACAAAAACGTGTGAGCCAAAGGCTAAAAAACTGTGAGCTAGCTCACACTAACTCAGCTTAGAGGGAACTCTGTGTGCCAACTCCAGTTTGGGAATTCCTAGAGATTTGGTGCCATTGCCTCAGATGGGTGGAGTTTAGTGAGAGTAAGGAGCTCAGTGGAGATGAGATGCCATAGTATCCACCTTCCACAGCTGCCATTTCCTCTAGGGGAACAGGTCCCTGTAGTCCGCAGATCAGTTGCAATCCCAGGCAAGCTCTAGGTCCCACCTGGAGGTTGGCATCTCTATGGCTGCTATTCACCTTTTTTTTTTTTTACTGCTTCCAATATCTTATCCAGTAAAGCCCTCACATCACTGTGAATTGGCTATAACTATGCTATTTTGAAACAGTGATACTAAAAGTATTTCACTCATGCCATGAAATAATAAATCTTATAAACTTTTAATGCCATTGTTCCATTTTCAGTTTTTCCCCCCATTTCAAACTCTGGGAAATAAAAACAGAGCCTGCTTCCTGAATCCTACCAGGTTTTTCCAGGCCTTCAGATCTTTACCTGTAGCATCCTTAATGAATGCTTGATCCAGCAAGTGGTCCAATTTCCTTCAGAAGACAGGGACGGTGCCAGTTTATTTCCCCGAACAAAGGCTTCACTCCCTCATCTGCACCGACTGTCCATGAATATTCTTATTAAAACCCTTTCTGCTCAACAGAAATCTAACCACAAAAGTAAACAGAGCGTAATGCACTGCATAGATCCCTCTGCCATTTAAAAAGACTAGAACAGTAGACAGTTCCAAATTAATCTCCTCAGGAACAGCAGCTGCTTTAACATATTGTTGCAATCACAATAAGAAGCAATTCTTTCAAATCTTTTTTTTTCTTTTACTTTTCACTCTTGCCTTTATTTCTTTTCTTTTTTGTCCTGTTTTGGCAGCTGTGAGTAATTCTCTTCAACAAAATTGGTCCGTGGGCTATGTGAAGGCTGGTGACCTTTCGCATCAACACCACGGCTGCTTTCCAGGCATTTCTTGAAGTGCTACTGGAAAATAGATTCAGCGTGACTAAGAGGGGTTCGTTTCCCCCTCTTTTGAAATCCAGACATTTGCCACCCACTAGAATGCAGAACCTGCGAGAGAAATAACATTTTGGCAGTCAGAGATATGACAGTGAAGTGGAAGTAGCCAGGTGTGTGGGTGCTGTCCAATCACAGCCAATGCTCCTTCTAAGCTGTGGAGTCCTGTAACCAAAAAATCTACTTTGTGAGCTACTGGCATTAAAGTTGTGAGCAGGAGATTTGGCTACTGCATAAATTAGTTGGCTCTGGAGCCATCCTTCCTGAGCTAAGGCAAAAATGTGTGAGCTGGAGGCTAAAAAAACGGTGAGCTAGCTCACACCAACTCAGCTTAGAGAGAATACTGGTCACAGCTAACTTATGGCGACCCCATAGGGTTTTCAAGGCAAAAGACATTCAGCGGTGCTTTACTATTGCTTATCTACATCTCATGATCCTGGTATTCTTTGGAGCTCTCCCCATCTAAACACTAGCTAAAGCTGACCCAGGTTAATTGCCAAGATCTTTCAAGATCAGGCTAGCCTGGGCGATCCAGGTCAGGATTAATAGCCACCTACTCTACTAAAATACTCGTAAAGACCATTACACAGGGGGTCTTGAGTTATTTAGCCCACCTTTTGCTCACCATAAGGCTACACGAGGGAGCATGGATGCCATGCAGACAAAACTATGGAGTTGAGACTGAGCAGAAAAGCTAATAGTATCCAACATATCATTACCAACAGGGCTTTTTTTTGTAGAAAAAGCCCAGCAGGAACTCGTTAGCATATTAGGCCACACCACTGACAGCACAGCTTATTAGCCCCCCCATGTTACCAGAAAAGTGGTCACCCAGCCACACCCACCTTCTGCTTTTTATTCTGTTTACCTTGTTTGTTGTCAAAACCCAGGGATTTTTTTTTGTAGCAGGAATTAATTTACATGTTGAGCCACATACCCCTAACGTAACCAATCCTAATGAGTTTCTGCTGTTGGGTGTAGCCTATTATGCTAATGAGTTCCTGCTGGGTGTGGTCAACTCAGGAACCGGCTGAAACTCCATTCCTGTGCGTTCCTGCCCAAAAATAGCCCTGGTTACCAACAAGTAACAGCCAGATGCCATTAGGAATGCTACAACCAAGTTTGAAGGTGATTGTCACTCACTTTCCCAAGCAACTGGTATGTGTTAGGTGCCATCAAGACTGTGGTCACACGGCAAGGTTTTTGCGATTTGTTCTCGCTATAGACTTGATCAGGAATATTTTTTTCTGGGGTGGGATGATCACACATCCCTCCCTGAACTGCAAGCATTGCATGACAAGGCTCTGGGCACCGTCTAGATAGCTATGCTGCTGCTTGGGCGATGTGAGTTTTTTTAAAAAAAAATGCTTTGTGCATGCGCACATGCACACAGCTAAATCACCACCCCCACCTGGACTCGCCATACTCCCTTGTTTTTACAGGCTATTACAGGTTCCTCTCCTTCTGAGTAATGAACAAAATGAACTGGTGAAGCACTACTAAGCACTGGAGTCTAAACGTGCACTTGAACATAAAAACATTGAATTTATTCAATACAGGATTGCTCATGTGCATAAAGGCGAAAGCTGGGAGGAACCTCATCGCACAAAAGAAGGTCAGACAACATAATCACAATCATTGCGAGAGATGGCTGCCCAGATTGATGAAATCGTGGATTTAAAGTGCAAATACCCTGAAAGTACTTGATTTTCCCAGTGTCAAAAAACTCAGTAGGGAACCGGGAGAATTGCGCGAGTGAGCCTGCTTCGGTGCAGGAGGCAGATGCAGCTGTCTGACCAGCAATTTTAAACGTGAATGGGAACAGCAGTGAAACCCAATCAAAATGATCGTGTGACCACAGTCTTTGTCACTTCTGACTTATGGCGCCCCTATGAATTAATGACCACTGAAATATCCCATCATTTACTGCCTTGTTCAGGTCTTGCAAACCAAAGGTCGTGGCTTCCTTTATTCAGTCAGTCCATCAGGTCTTCCTCTTTTTCTGCTGCCTTCAGTTTTTCCTAGCACTACTGTCTTTTCATTGTCTTGTTTTCTTATAATGTGACCAGAGTACGATAGCCCCAATGTAATCATTTTAGCTTGTATGGAGAATTCAGGCTTGCAGCCGCAGGCATACCATCCCTCTGAACATAGAAGTATCCTATAGCTGCCATGTTATTTTTTAAACATTTCTACTTTGCCTTTTTTACCATACACAGCAAATCAAGGTAACTTACAAATCAGCACACTGTGAAATGACACTGGGGGGGGGGGGGAATTGGCAATTGCAACAACTAAATGCCCCCAGAACATCCTCCATAACAGACCACAAGATCTTAAGTTCTTTCTTTCTTCTTTTTTTTGCAATAGAATTTTTATTTTTTTCCCCATTATTCTCAAATGCAATTAGCTTTTATACATATTCCATTCTCTATAAAATTGCATAGTTAGCTAAAAAGATATAATCATTGAATGACTTCCCACCCCTCCCGCACCTTCATATATATCAACCGGTAAACATGTATTTTAAAAGTATTTGCCTCCTAAGGTAACATTTTGAGCTATTATAACTTTTATACATTTAAGAATTATATTGGTTAAAAAAGAAAAAAAAGGTTTCGTTTCGCAGTTAACTAAAAATTCATTTTTTGTGTTATAATTCTGTCCCTCATTTCAGTAGTTAGAAAGTGTAAAAATATTGTCTGTCATATTCCACTCTCGCTCTATATATTCCTTCAACTCTTTCCAATCTTCTGAGAACTTCGCTGGGTCTTGATTGTTAAGTTTTCTTGTCCATTTGTCCATTTCTGCCATAAATAGCAATTTTCTCAACCATTCCTGTGGTTCTGGAGTTAAGATCTTAAGTTCTTTCGAATGCCTGTCTAAATTTTATGCAGCCTTACAGTGCTGGAAGAACCAGGCAACTGGAAGATCTCGCCTCACTTCTTTTGGGAGGCCATCATCAAATAGGACTTCGCCTGAACTGTAGTTGGCCAGAAGTACCTAAGGAAGTGCACCAACAGGAAGAAGCTTCGAGATGATTCGGTTTCATATGACATGCTTGTTTGTCCCTAAAGGTATTTGTTGTGTTGAGTTGTTACCTCGCCACCTCTAAAATTGTCCTCAAAAATTCTGCAGTTATTTGATGTGCTCTTTCTGACCTGCGGCATTTTGAACATTTGCATTATGCTCGTGGGGGACAAGGCTTTCAGCAACATCATGTATCTGCCTGGGAAGTGTGCTCTGATTTTAAACGATCTGAAAGAATGGAAACGGTGTGGCCTTCTGTTTGCCTGTGGCTATCCTTGAAATTACTGGCTTTGTACGTAGCTTTGACAACTCCCCATAGAATCCTAGCTATGACACATAGGATATGATACCTCTGGAGCTGGCGGGGAGGGAACACATCGCAATGGGAAAGTTGCTTTTAAAAAGTCCTTTACACCATGCCCTGCAGATTGTTGTCTGCAGTGGTCAACATACTTGTGCCACTTATTACATGACTAACCAGCAGGGCTACCAAACTTCAGTTGGGGCCTGGAGATCCCAGAATTATAACTGATCTCCAGACTACAGGAATCAGTTCCCCTGAAGACCATAGCAGCATTGGAAGTTGAACTCTATGGTATCACATGAGTTCCCTCCCCTCCACAAACCCTGCCCCCAAACCTTCAGGAATTTCCTAACCCTGTGTTGACAACCCTAATAACCATTAGGGGTACCAGGCATGGCCTGAGAACCGCCAGAAGATTGGATGGCGGGGACATGGGGGCAACTATCAGCAACCATGTGTCAGATCCTCTGCCATTAATTGTTTCTTGTTCTGTATTTCTAACTGTGATATATTGCTGGCCTTGAGTTAATGTCTACCATGAATACTATGTTTCTTTCTTTCCCCGGGAGGGTGGCTTGCCGTATACTCCAACGTCATATAAACATTCTGGCTATCTTCCCCGAGGCGCCTCCCCAGGTCTCTCTGGTGTCTCAGACAGCTAATCTTACTTTTGTAACCTTGAAGACTCTAAGCTGATTTAGGCCAGGTGCCTGGCCTGTGAACTGTAACTAAAAGTCATAAGGGGCCGGGGGGGGGGGTTATAGTGCTTTTGCGCCTTTTTTGTGGGAACGTAATGGTTAGGGTTTTTCGCGCTTATTTTAATTGGCTCTGACTGGCTCATTGCCTGCCCTTACCTTTTTGTATATGGTATATTAATCCATGCTGCTTGTAACTGGTTATCACTGACAAACATCATGTACCTGAAGGATCATTAAGAAATAAAAGGACTTTTGCTTCATCAAAGGCCTGGCTTATTGGTTCCCATTCAGAAGCCTCACACCATGGGGGCAACCATCAGATGTTGCATCTAGGAAAACCTGGAAGTGATATCATGCCTCTCAAGATACTGTTGGGCACTCTGTGGATAAACCATAGAGTTTCTGGCGATTCCTAGAAAACTGATGTCACTTTCATCCCCCCCTCCCCCCGGAGTGACATTTTTCCATCACGCCAACAGCCTGCTGCCCCTCCCTTCACAGGTACCTGGCAATCCTTGTGTGGCCATCACCTCATTTTATGGTAGCACATTCCCTATGATAATGTCATTGGAGAAGTATTTCCTTTTGTTGATCTAGCCAGCATTGTCCACCTGATCTCTCAGTTCTATTCATAATGTAAAGTGAGCTGTCTATTCTTTTCTGCTAAAAAGACCCGGCCCCTTTAGCCTTGTCCTGTACAGACGAACAAATGCCCCACACGGTTTTCTATATATTTCCATAAATACTTTCAGGTTCCCCACATTTCACTGTAGATTTTGTAGATATAGTTGTCTGGTGCACTCATTTTGCTGGCTTCTTTCCACAATAGATACAGTATCCATATATGCATGGTATGTCATTTATGCATACAATATACAGATAATGTATAACCTGGTATATTACTGCACAGATAATGTTCATAACACATAAAATTTGAAGGGGGAAATTTAGTATGAGGAAACAGGAAAAGATACACAAAATAAAAAAAATGCAGGTTTGATTTACACAAGGGGAAAAAATTATAACAGGGATTTGGGGTTGAAGCTGCTGGGACAGGAAACTCAAAATCATCCCAACTCTTTGAGCTGGCTCTTAAACATCATGCTCAAAATCCCTCACCAATAGAAAGCTTGAAGCACAAATCCGCTTAGGGAAAAAAACCTGCCTAATGTTCTACTTCATTTAATTATACAACAGAATTAAATCTCATTAAATATGAACCCTAACTGAGGGCTCCCATTTCCTCTGACTCTCAGGTTTGTCATTACAATTTGAGTCCATCTGTAGTTCAAAAAAGCAAAATGCAAATATGATCAAACAGCTTTTCTCTAGTTCTGTGATCAAACACATCAAGAACACTAATCAACTCTTCAGGTTCACTTAATCCAAGTAATTATATGGGTTACAAAAATGGGTAGCATGCCGGACCACCCACGAAGGCACTCATTAATAACTTCACAGCAGAAATGAACCCTGGTTCCCAAAGCAGATGGGTAGCCTGGGCAGCGGAAGTAGCATTCTGCGAAGACTCAGGCTACAAAGACAATGCTTGCCAAATAATCTACATACCAGAACCTCCATAACCTTAGAAAACAATTTATAGAGTTCCATATTTCAAAAATGGGGTACCCATCAGCTGTGCAAGAACTGTTTCCCCAGGTTCAAAACTAGGTGTGGATTCTAGGCTGAGGCAAAGCCAGGTTCAAACCTTCTGTGGGTTGCACTGGGTGAGAGATCTTCACAAAGGCATTCAAATCCTTCCTCAGTCAAGTTTCAGACGGAAGCCATATTGGTCTGCAGTAGAACTGATTCCAGTCCAGTAGCACCTTAGTAGTTTCTGGGATCCAAGATCACTGCAGACAATGACTGAAGCCATGAAATTAAAAGATGCCTGCTTCTTGGGAGGAAATCAATGGCAAACCTATACAGCATAATAATAAGTAGAGACATCACCCTCCCAACAAAAGTCCATATAGTCAAAGCAATGGCATTTCCAGTAGTAATGTATGGCTGCGTGAGTTGGACTATAAGGAAGGCCGAGCGCCGAAGAATAGATGCTTTTGAATCATGGTGCTGGAGAAGACTCTTGAGAGTCCCTTGGACTGCAAGGAGATCAAATCAGGCAATCCTAAAGGAAATCAACCCTGACTGTTCCCTGGAAGGCCAAATACTGAAGCTGAAGATCAAATACTTTGGCCACCAAATGAGAAGGGAGCACTCACTGGGGAAGACCCTGATGCTTGGAAAGACTAAAGGTCAAAGAAGAAGGGGACGGCAACGGATGAGATGGCTAGACAGTCGTGGAGATCGATGCGACAGGCATGGAGTTGAGGGGGCTCTGGAGGATGACGGACAGGAGGGCCTGGCGTGATGTGGTCCATGGGGTCGCGAAGAGTTGGACTCAACTGTGCAACTGAACAACCAAAAAAGCACTTTAGAGACCAACAAGTGTTTTGGGGTATGAGCTTTCAAGAGTCAGTGCTTCTTCTGTCAGACACCAGTCAAGGAACTCAGTGTGTGGTCTCAAGCTAAGTCGCTATCACTGGGTCCAAATGATCTCCTAGGATCATTGCAAGATCAATGTCATTATGCCACCCTGAAGTTCTTTGAGAAAGGGTGGGGTACCATTGTAATCAATAAGCAGATTCCAAGCTGTGTTTCCAGGCAATCCTGAGATCTTTCAAGAAACGAGCCAAGTAATATTGGGTAAACCATCCTGAAAGACTGCTTGCTTATCATTGCTGAGCTTTCACTGCACTAGCTGGGGGGAGGTCTCAGTGCTTCTGTGCCCTGGGGAAAAGTCCAGGATGGGGCCCAAGAATCACTGCCAAATCACCGTCAGCCCCCTGCCAGGGCGAAGCATTAGGATGTTCTTACCAAGTACAAGGTGGGTGGGAGCTGCCACTACAGCAAGAAGCCAGCTGCCTGGAGCCTAGATGGGACAGTACAAGTAGTAGCAAGAGCTTGCTCCTCCTCCTCCTCCTTTTCTTTTTCTTCTTCTTCTTCCCCCCTTCCTTGAGGGATCAGGGCTGTGGGTGGTTCAAGGCCCCCCAAGTGTGGGGCCCAGGACAGCTTCCCATGATTCCCATTGATTAAGACAGCCCCTGTGTCAAACTCAGCGCTTCCTTTTTCGTATGTATGCTGGGGGGAGGGGAAGCGCGTGATGGGGGTGTATGCGAATGCTTTGCTTTGCTTAGGAACTGCCTGTGATGGAGAGCACCTCCCATCTGGGAAGAAGCAAGTGACCTTGGACACCATCTCTGCTATGCCTAGCTGTTATAGATAAATGCACAGGTGAATTATAGGTGGGGGAGGAACGTTACATTCTGGCGGGCTGTATTGGTTGGGGGACCATTAGGGGGACTTGCTTGAACAGGGTCTATCTAAGGGGTTCGCGCCTTGATCTTTAGTTCTGACACGAAAGTGTCCTGGCTGGAACTTACTGATGCCTCAATAAACATATCACTAGTACTGAAGAGAGTGTTGTTGAGAGCAAGTCTGTCCGGGAATCTGACACCCTAGCACCATCAATGGCAAGTGCCTCCTAGAAAAAGCTCATAATCCTCTGTAAAACACCGGGATTCCATGGCAAGCAAGTTGTTGTGGGCAGGGTTGAAATCCCACTGTTTGAAATCCTGCCACAACATATCCTGGGAGTTAAATCTTTCAGTTGGGATTTGTTGGAGAGAAGACCTGATCTCTAATCATGGCCAGTTCCCAGGGTAATGGATTTCAGTCTTACAGTCTTTCAGCGTCATAAATACAGCATTGCTTTCTTCTTCTTCTTTTTTTTAAAAAAAGTTCTAAAATATGTTTCAGATTTGTTTTGCCACATCCAATATGCTTGAGTATGTTGTGTTAAATAGCACATCTGGAAGAGACTCATCTACCACCTGGTGCCTTCAGCATAATCGTGCTAAATATTCTTCCCTAATGAAAAATGGAGCAAGATTTTTTTTCAATCCTCCCTTTTGTTTATCGTATAGATGGTAAGTTCTGAGTCATGAACTTCTGTTCCTTCTTGCCTGAAAATCTCAAAGCAGGAGACATAATGTACTTGAAACTTGGAGAAGTAGCCAGAAATAAGGAGTTGAAATCACTGTTTGGATTTCCACCAGAGCCTAGTGGAATTTTTTCACTTTAATTTTTTAAGAGCCATGTTGTACAACAAATGCCTTTTGGAACTCTCCTCTCAGTTTTAGAAGTTTCAGTTGGTACAACATGGGGTGGTGGTCGAACTACCATCTGGGGTCCTAGAGGAAGCAGCAGCTTTAGGTATGGTACCATTTCCTCTGAGTTTCCACCCGTCCCCAAACTCTGCCCTCTACAGGAAATGCTCTCAGATCTCCAAGAATCCCCCAATCCAGATGTGGCAACCCTATGGCAACATGTATGTTTTCTTTCTGGGGCAGGTCCAGTCCTCTGGAACGGCCTACCAGAGTGGGTGTGGAGGGCACCTTCACTGGCTTTACACTGTCTCATTGCAAAAGGAGGTGCTTCAGATAAGCCCAAGTGGCATCACCGTTGCATCTGCAGGAAGCACCTATTCAAAAACAGTTGCCTCTGTGATAGGATGCTTGGCTTGAAAGCCACCTCCCAACTAGGGTTGCCAGGTCATGGCTGGGAAATACCTGGAGATTTGGGGGGGTGGAGCCTGAGGAGGGCAGGATTTGGGGAGAGGAGGGGAGGGACTTCCATGGGGTATAAATGCCATAGAGTTCACCTTCAAAGGTGGCCATTCTCTCCAGGTGAACTGCCTGGAGGTTGGCATCCCTACTCCCAACATTTTGTGATTGGCCCTAGCAGCCATTTTGTGACTGCCCCCTGTGGGCATTTTGTGGTAGCACCCACTCCCTGTACTCAGAATTCCAAAAGGGCACACCTGCTCAGCAAGACAGATTAACATATCCTGACCAAGTTCTTTCTTCAAGACAGTCACACTTTCCTTTGCAGGCTACCAGTTAATGAATTCTTGTTGATTTCATGAATGCAGCTTAACTGGCTGTGCCTGCATGTGTAAAAAAAAAACATGGTAATGTGTAACCTGGTACATAAATATCAATTCAGTCTACAGACTTTACAAGAAATCTTTCCCCTTCTTCATGCTTATACCTTCCACTGACTTCCCGTTCTCTAATCTTTGCTGTTTTCTATTCTGAAAACCTGACAAAAATCAGCAATACAACACACGGAAAGGGAAAGAAGAAGAACAGAAGAGATTGGATTTATACCCCACCCTTCACTACCCAAAGGTGCCTTTGAGTCCCTTCCCCTCCCCACAACTGACACCATGTGAGGTAGGTGGGGCTGGGAGAGCTCTCTTGAGAACTACCCTTGAGAGAACAGCTCTGAAAGAACTTGTAACTGACCCAAGGTCACATCAGCAGTTGCATGTGGAGAAGTGGGGAATCAAACCCGATTCTCCAAGATTAGAGTCTGTGCTCTTAACCACTACACCAAACTGGCTCTCGAAAAGTGTAATAGTATCCAACAAATCTAAATTCAAACAATGTTCAGTGCACATGCACAGTCTATTAAATTAAAGGTTGCCCCTCCAAAAGCACTATTTGCATTTATATTCCAAAAGGATTCCATAGACATCTAAGGGGTATCAAATATGTGGATACCTAAATATGTGGCACGGGGCCACACTTACGAGGGTGGGATTGTTCTGCAAACTTGGGAGACCCCTTAGGTTTTCAGAAAAATTTGAAATGTTAAAAAAATACAGTGTGGGGGGGGGGGTTAAACTCCCCCCCAAATTAAATAAAGGATTGTCTGCAATGCACTAACCATTGGAAGGTGGAGAAGGCCCCACCAGCATCTGCAGTGGAGCCTGGAAGCTGCAGTAGACCCAGCATGGGCAGCTGCTGCGGCAGCAGAGCCTGGCAGCCTGTCAGTGGCAGCAACTGCAGTGGCGGAGCCCAAGAGCTCCATCACTGTTGTCAAATCACAGCTGACTTATGGTGACCCCATAAAGTTTTCAAGGCAAGAGACATTCAGAAGTGGTTTGCCATTGCCTGGCTCTGTGTAGCAACCCTGGTATTCCTAAGAGTTCCCCCATCCAAATACTAACCGGGTCCAACCCCTGCTTAGTTTCTGAGATTTGATGAGATCAGGTTAGCTTGGCCTACCCGGATCAGGGTGAGTTATATAGGGGATAAAAAGGTAAAGGTCTCCCTTGCTCAAAAGCCAATCAAATCTGACTCTAGGGGGCAGTGCTCATCTCCGTTTCCAAGCAGAAAAGCCAGCGCTGTCCGGAGACTTTTCTATGGTCATGTTGTAAGCCAGCAAGGCATATTATATGCTCTTATGAACTTTAAAATCATAAGTTTGACCTTTGGGGTTGGTTCTCTGCGTAAGGCAAAAGCACTCTCTATTGCCATGAGAGGCTTCCGCCCACAGCGGGAGACTTCCTTCAGAGTTCACACTTGCATGAAGAGCAAAAATGCATTTCAAAGAGCTCTCACATCTACTTCACATGCTCCCACCATCAAGGAAGCCAAGACTCCATTTCAAAGAGTCCTTTTCTCCTCTATGCTGGCCCCTTCACACCTGCCCCCAACAGTTCCAGTAAGAGATTAGGTTGCCCAGCAACTAATCGCCGTCCATCAAGTGACCTGGCCAAAACCATCACGAGACCAGAGATTGGCGCCAAGAAGACCGACCAGATGGCCCAGGTGTTAGATCCTGATTAGCACCTAGTTTTGCAATATTGTCCACTACTTCATGCCCCCTCCTAACTATGACACTGACCAATAGAAAGACTAGAAAGGACGGGCAACCTAGTGAGTGAGACAATGGAATGTGGTCAGCGCAGCCCGCCCAAATGCCACCTGATAAAACATCTTGCACAAAAGAAATAGATAGCCTACTGCCTCCCCCTTCGTCCTCTATCTCCTTACCAACCTCTCATGTCCAGCTTGCTGTACCCAGTACCTAGCCTCCATCTTTAATCCCTGGTTTGCGCAGCCATGACTGTAGCATGTATCTGAAGGTTCAGATCTCGCTCCCCCTGTTTTTCCACTCATCCCTCCTCAATCTTCTCGTGGAAGTGATTCACCCTCTATCAAGACAGGTAACGTAACTCCCCCTCAACGATACTCCTGCTCATGCAACCGTGCTATTTTCTGTCTAATTTCCCTAGATCTTGTGTGTATGTGGTTTTTATTATTATTCCTTGTATGCTTGGATATCATCTTATAGTAAACATCATTTAAAGAAACCACGCAGTCTCCACGCCTATTTACTGAGAACTTCCGGGGAAGTGGGACCTTGGTATAGTTGGCAAGAACCCGCTATTACGCCAATTGCTAAACATAAATTAAAGCAATTCGGCTAACAATGTGGTTGGCATAATTAAATGCTGGGGTGCATGGAATGCTGTTACCTTCCCACTGAAGTGGTGCCTATTTATCTACTTGCAATTTTTTTGCTTTCAAACTGCTAGGTTGGCAGGAGCTGGGGCCAGAAATGGGAGTTCACTCCGTCCCATAGCACTAGGGTCTCGAACTGCCAAGCTACCGACATTCTGGCCTGCAGCTCAGCGTCTTAACCTCTGAGCCACTGCGGCCACATTATATAGGGGATACTTTTAACTTAATCAGCAGTATCTCACTTGATGAAGTTGAAATGCTCTTTCTTGGTAAAGGTAGCTATATGAATACCATAGTAACTCAAGACTCCCACATATTTCCTAATTAAAACTCAGTCAAAAACAGTACTCTGTAGTTCTGGAAAAGTGCTCCATGCACACAGATAAGATTCCAAGCAATACACAGAGTTACCTTGGGCTCCTGTCTCTCTCTCTGCATCCTTGCTCTTAATCCCAGAAAAGTCACTCCAAGGAACAAGTCAGCTTTCTGAGATCACTGAATGAAGTCTGCCTACTGCAGTAAAAGTCCTTACAATCATCCTTTATCCTCACAAAGTCACTGAGGTAGTACTGCACTATTAGAAGGAGAGGAAACAGCAGCACACCAAATGAGTGGTCTCCCACGAAGGACTTGGAAACCAGAGGGGGATCTGAGCTGCAGCATCAGATTATCATCCAGTTCGTCCTGAAACACCTTGAGCAGAACAGTTGGGAGCCTGGGAGTAGAAAGGCTTAAGGAGGAGGAAGAAGAAGAAGAGGAGGAGGAGGAGGAAATTGGATTTATACCCTGCCCTTCACTACCCAAGGGAGTCTAAGAGTGGTTACAAACTCCTTTCCCTGCCCCTCCCCACAACAGACACCCTGTGAGGTAGGTGGGGCTGAGAGGGCTCTGAGACAACTGTCCTTGAGAGAACAACTGGTACAGAGCTATGGCTTGCCCAAGGTTATCCAGCAGGTGCAAGTGGAGGAGTGGGGAATCAAACCCGGTTCTCCCAGATTAGAGTCCGCGCACTTCACCACTACACCAAACTGGATCTTGGAAAGTACCGTCAGACTGTATGCCACTACAAGATCATCATACATTTTGTAAGGAGGGTGACTGAGCTAAGTATCACAAGGAATGGGGGAGATAATGAACTATGTACTTAGGCTGTGTGCTAGCCTGGGATGAGGATAAGGGATTGGTAAAAGAAAACAAAAGTACAGATAAAAACTAAACCAGATGTTACAGAATCCTTATGGTGGCTGCCATAAAAGAGTAACTTCACACATCACCTTCTCCCTTCTTGAATCCTGGACTGCGTTCAGCGGGACTTGGAGGATGGGTCTATCTGTGGCTAGCCATGGTGACTAAAGGGAACTTCCATGTTCAGAGGCATTAAACCTCTGAATCCCAGTGCCAGGAGACAACATCTGGTGAAGGCCTCGGCCTTTATATACTGTTGCTGGCCCTCCAGAGGAACTGGTTGGCCACTGTGTGAGACAGAATACTGGACTAGATGGACCACTGGTCTGATCCAGCAGGTCTCTTCTTATGTTCTTAACGATAGTGAAGAGAGAATATGTTGGGGGGAAATAGTCAAAAATACTTAAATATTTGGAGTTTGCAATGGATCTTTGCTTCACTGGAGAGGAGACATTTCTTTCTGTTTAAAAATGCTTTATTTCTAAGGGTAAAAGGTACACAGGAAAGCTACAAAATGCTACATCTTGCTTGCTACTGCTAGAGACACATGGTCACACTACAACAATGGGGAATCTGCTTCTTCTTGACCCCTAGAAGGAAATCACCTGAATGCATTAACCAATCAATACTCCTTTACATTTGCGGCTTTTCTTGCATTGGCTGTCTGCCAGGTTTCCTTCCAGGTCAGTCTAAACAATAGCACTGAAGGTAAACAGATTAACCCTCTAATGACTGGAATCTGGACCTTGCAACTCATACATTTCCAACACTTCCATGTTCAGGGGCATTAAACCTCTGAATCCCAGTGCCAGGAGGCAACATCTGGTGAAGGCCTTGGCCTTTATGCACTGCTGCTGGCCCTCCAGAGGAACTCGTTCAGCCACTGTACAAGACAAGATGCTGGACTAGATGGACCACTGGTCTGATCCAGCAGAGCTCTTCTTATGTTCTTAACAATAGTGAAGAGACTGTTGATGAATCTCTCCCTATATTTGGTGTAGTGGTTAAGTGTGCAGCCAGTCTGACGTAGTGGTTAAGTGTGTGGACTCTAATCTGGGAGAACCAGGTTTGATTCCCCACTCCTCCACTTGCACCTGGCTGGATGACCTTGGGCAAGCCATAGCTCTGTACCAGCTGTTCTCTCAAGGACAGTTGTCTCAGAGCTCTCTCGGACCCACCTACCTCACAGGGTGTCTGTTGCCAGGGAGGGGCAGGGAAAGGAGTTTGTAAACTGCTCTGAGCCTCCAAGTGAGTGAAGGGTGGGATATAAATCCAATAGCTCTTCTTCTTCTTCTTCTCAACTAAAAATAGGTGACTGCCTAAGAGTTTTGATAGTGCAGTGAAACAGAAGTCTTACTAGGGCTGAAAGGTCAGCCCATGGGGCGGGGGATCCCCCGCTACAGGGGTTCCTGATCCACCGGCCAGCATTCGGCCGGTGGGGGGAACCCCACCCCCGAAGTCATCCTGCCAGGATGACTTTCCCCAATGTAATGACATCACCCGGAAGTGACGTCATCACGTTGGGGGCATTGCCAGGGCGACGCTCTGGCAATCGCCCCAAAACTCTATGGTACCATAGAGTTTTGGGGCGATTGCCAGAGCGTCACCCTGGCAATGCCCCCAACGTGGTGACGTCACTTCCGGGTGACATCACTGGCAGCGCGCGCCCCGAGGGAGCTCCCAGCCAAGGAGGACTCCCCCCCGCCATTAGGTAAGTAGGACTTGGCAACCCTAAGTCTTACCAATACATTTCTTACCAATACACCTCACACTATACCAGCTTCCCTCTGGAATTTTACCCTGTGCTGTTCACATTCCACACCCTCTAGACTCTGGTGTTTTAGTCCCCCCCCCCCCGCTCCATCTCATCTTTTTAACCAAAAATCTAGGGCTGCCAGCCTCCAGATGGGACCTGGGAATCCCCTGGAATTACTGCTCATCTCCAGACTACAGAGATCTGTTCCCCTGGAGAAAATGGGTGCTTTGGAGGATGGACTCTGTGGCATTGTATCCCACTGAGGTCCCTGTCTTCCCCAGGCTCCACCCCCAAATTTCCAGGAGTTTCCCAACATGGATCTGGCAGCCCTACCCTCCATCCCCTGCCAATGGCCAGGAGGGACTTGGCAACCCTGCTAGAAATCCCTGGAAGTGGAAATACATGCATACACCTCTGGGGAAGTGACGCAAACCCACAAAAAGCTTCAGGTGGTCATGTTGGTCTGAAGCAGTAGAACAGATTCAGAGTCCAGTGGCACCTTTTAGGCCAATGAAGTTTTATTCAAAGTATGAGCTTTTGTGTGCATGCTTTTGAAAAAGTGCATGCACACAAAAGCTCATACCTTGAATAAATTTTTGTCGGTCTTAAAGGTGCCCAAAAGCTTATTGTTGAACAAAACTTTGCATTTGAAGTGCGGCACTTGTTTATTTTTCTTTATTAATGTAAGCGTGGCTCTGAAAGTTGGCAGTACCCTTGGATTACATTTTATCGATCTTAATGACCTCAAAACATTCATAAACGGAGGCGGCTTTCTGCATGATATTTTTAAAAACTTATCTCTGGGGCATCTTCCCACATTGTGCTTGATTGCGATGTTCAGAAATATGACCCGATCTTGCTTAAGACATTATTTATCTTCAAAAAAATAATGCATCCTTAATGCCATACAGCTTGCAAATAAAGCAGCCTTGAGGGTGGCAGAATCCTAGTGGCTTCTTTTCTGAGAACCACCCCCGACAAAATAAATCAGATGTAATGGAGCCTGTGTTTATCTTTTGACTTTACAGTTTATCTTTTGACTTTAGGGAGAGAGAGAAAAATCTATTCAATGAAGAAAAATTCAGTGGAAGTTCATGAAACATCAGTGGAAGAGACCGGGATGTATCTCGATATATGGGTTCCTCCAATGGACAGGGACTTCCATTCACAGAAGAGCCAGGCAGTGATTTCTGCCAATTCTCTCCTTATACCGCAGACCTTCCCACACTTTGTCCGGAAGCAGTTTCTGAAGCTCTGCTGACACCCACAAACCAAATTTTGGGGGACTCAGTGTGCTGCAGCAAGAGGGGTGAACGGGGAAAGCAGGTTGTGCATGCATGTGTGCGCTTGTGCAACTGGAACAAAATGTGCAGTTCCAGGGGGGGAAAAGCACGTGCCGTTCAAAAACTGAATTCATGCTAAAATTGCATTATGTCGTCTTCAACATAATAAACGAAGTTGTCTGAAAGTCATCCTGTCTCTACGACCTGACCTAAAAGAAATCTCAGTTTACTACTTTCAGAAAGATCTAAGTGGGTCCTAAAATCTCATTTAAGACACCCATGCTTTAAAAGAAATAAGCAGGATGTAAAGCAAGAAGGTGGGAGTTACATATTTCTCTTGACTCCTTTATGAAGAAAACTGCACACATTGCCAGAAGGACAGCAAAGGAGCTGCTGACAATAAATTAAACCTGAATTCACCAAACAGTGGCTCAAGTCAACATCCCCCATCAGTTTTGTGAGTGACAACATCTGGAAGAGGAATGCATGAGTCACAGATGGATCTTACAGGCTCAGCCTCCGGATGTGGAGAGCACCGCAAATGATGTCTCTAGGCTCCTGCTGCAATGATTATTTCTGCTCATTTCTGCTCTTGTTCCAGACATGGGACCGTAAAATGAATGTGTGTGTAGAAAAGACCAGGAGTCCAGTAGCACCTTAAAGACTAACATTTCCATTTACATGGCACTTTCTGCATCCTCTCCCCCCTCCCCTTACCGCCTATATATCTCTGCCCAGTTTCTTCATACCCTCCATGCATCTGATGAAGAGAGCTGTGTTTCTCCAAAGCTTATGCTACAATAACATTTGTTAGTCTTAAAGGTGCTAATGGGCTTTTTACAATGTTATGTAAGAGTAACTAAATGTGTAAGAGTTTGCCATTGCCTTGAAATTTAATAGACATGACTGGCCAGCAGCATGCCCAGAAAGGTAACACCTTCACAAAATAGCTGTGTGATCGCATTTATATTATTGTTTTGCAAACTGACCCAGTGGGTGGTAGGTTTCATTAAAAATCTGTAGCTGTGCTGAACCACTATTCCCATGCAGTTCACTGAGACCCATACAGGAGAATTGTCCATTGTTCCTGAAACCTGGATGATCTGCGGAGAAGGCATATGGAGCTCATCTCATTCACCTGGGACATCTAGAGTTTCACAACTCCTCTTGTGTCCCTGCTCATGCTGTACACTGGATTGTAGAGGCTGGTCTATGGAGACCACGTTCCCCTCCACAATTCTGCTCTGGTGCTGGGAGTTAGTCTCTAGATAGCCTTTTGGGTCTGTTCAGCTCAAGAAAACAATGATGGAGTTTTGTGTTCAGTGATTTTAAGTCCACACCATTTTCATACAACGTGACATAACTGAACTTCTAAACACCTACTCCAAGAGGTTGACTCCATAGACTATGTGCCACAAAATTAGATTTTGATAATGATCTATCACAGGGGTGGGCAAATGGCGGCCCGCGGGCCACATGCGGCCCGCCACAGAGTTTTTTGCGGCCCGCCAAGACATGAAGACATGAAGACATGAAGAGTAAATATAGATGCTCTTTGACAGACATTAACTTGCTGGCTGTGATGAGAATCTCAAGAAGCAATCTCACTCCTGATTTCAAAAAAATTGTAGAAAAGTGTGATAGGGTACATTTGTCTCATTAAACTGATTCTAAAATTAAATGTGCTTGCGGCTATAGATGATATGAAATTAGCACAATAAATAAATTGAATAAAACTACCACTATTTTATTTTATTTAATTTATATTTATTGATTTTTATGATACAATTTATACTTTTTCTAAAATGCAAAGTTAAGTAATGAATGCAATCATTTTAAAAGGTGCGGCCCTCCACTAACCTCCGCTCCCACAAAGTGGCCCCCGAGCCAAAACAATTGCCCACCCCTGATCTATCAAATAATTTGTGTGATTTGTACCACATGCCTTGAGCCAAAGATACATTCAAGAATTCTTGTTTTGCTGCCATTCTGAAAAGGGAGGATTTGATGTTCAAAAAAGAGACGCTTGAAACAAACTTGTCCGTTTGCTGTCAAGCTGAGCATCTCATCTGGATTTGCCCGTAACTCAAAGCTGGCAGCTTTTTGAGAGTTTAGCATCTGTGCAGGGGCAGCATTCAACACAACAGCTGGCTGATGTTATGTCCACAACTACTGGCTTGCTTGGATGAATTATACCCTAGGGTTGTTAGCCAATGGCATGCCATGCATCATTTGAAATCAGCTCTGTTAGCATGCATGTGCTGGACTTGTACCTGCACCACTGATGGCATGGAGTGATTGGCAGTATTCACTGTGCTGGTTCACATTCAGAACTCATTGGATCAAGCAGCCCTTTTCCTTGCTACCACTCCATAAGGCGGAAGGAAATAATGGTGGGGACATCAGCATTGTGAACCTGGACATGATGTCAGCACAACACTCTAGGACTCACGTGAAACTCTATGGTAAACCATAAAATTTTGGATAAGCCCTAGAGCTTGACATTAACACTGTATCCTCGACTCGGGGATACAGGGGGTTGCTTTACAGTGGCTTGCCTCTTTTCTCCAGGATCGGGGACAGAGGGTTGCACTCGGGGAACAGACCTCCCAGAGGTACCCACTGGTATGTGGTGTTTCTCAAGGGGCAGTGATGTCCCCGATGTTATTCAACATCTATATGTGCTCCCTTGCCCAGATTGCCCGGAGGCATGGGCTTGGCTGTCATCAGTATGCAGATGACACCCAGCTGTATCTGTTGTTGGGTGGTCGGTCCGACTCTACCCTAGATGACCTGGACATGGCGGACTGGCTCAGACTGAGTTGACTGAAATTGAATCCAATGAAGACAGAGGTCCTGTGCTTGAGTCAGAACGGGTTGGGGATAGGGACCCCGCTTCCGTCCTTTGGGGGGGGGTGCCATTGGTGCCAGTGCCAAGGGTCAGGAGTTTGGGAGTGCTCCTGGATGCTTCCCTAACAATGGAGGCCCAGGTAGCAGCCACTGCCAAGACAGCCTTTTGCCATCTACAGCTGATTAGGCAGTTGGTCCCCTTTCTCAAACGTGATGACCTAGCTACAGTGATCCATGCTATGGTCACCTCGAGACTAGACCACTGTAACGCTTTCTACATGGGGCTGCCCTTGTCCCAGATCCGGAAGTTGAAGCTAGTGCAGAATGCCGTGGCCAGGCTGTTGATGGGTCTCCCTATGTGTGACCACATCCAGCCTGTGTTGCGGCTGCTGCACTGGCTGCCTATAGCATACCGGATCCGTTTCAAGGTGCTGGTGTTGACCTTTAAAGCCCTATATGGTCAGATGCCTGCCTACTTGAGGGACTGCCTTTCCCCATATGTGCCCCAGAGGGCACTGAGGTCAAGCACACAACATTGCTTGACTGTCCCTGGTCTGAGGGATGTTTGGTTGGCCTGCACCAGGGCCAGGGCTTTCTCAGTGGTGGCCCCACACTGGTGGAATGAGCTCCCGGATGACATCAGGGCCCTGCGGGACTTGTTACAGTTCCACAGGGCCTGCAAGACAGAGCTCTTCCACCAGGCTTTCGATTAGGAGCTGCCACCGGGGATTGCAGGATAACATCACCCTGGACCCACAGGCCAAACCTTTGCTGCCGTTTCTCTCCAGGAGAACGTAGATTGCTGCCAGTATTGGTAAGTGCACTGTTTTATTATTGTTGTTTATTTTTATGTTTTTAAATTGTAAACCACACTGATGGTATGACATGTTGTAAGCCACCTTGAGCCAGTTTGCTGGAAAGATGGGATAAAAATGTGAAAAATAAATAAATAAATAAACAACATCACTTCCAGTTTTGCCCCGTGACATCATGACGTTGTCACAATACCACCACCCCATACCCCTCTCCCCCAATCTCTTGTTGGGTACCAGATGCTGGCTGGCAACCCTATCAGAGAAGCAAAATGGGCAAGGTTGAAACCCTGGAAGCAGAAGCCATGTAGCTTCTCCCAACCTCCCCAATTGAGAGCCAGTTTGGTGTATTGGTTAAGTGTCTAGACTAATCTGGGAGAACCAGGTTTGATTCCCCACTCCTCCACTTGCAGTTGCTTGATGACCCTAGGCAAGCCATAGTTCTGTCAGAGCTGTTCTTAGGGTGTCTGTTGAGGGGAGGGGAAGGAAAAAGAGTTTGTAAGCTGCTCTGAGATTCTTAGTGAAGGGCGGGGTATAAATCCAGTCTCCTCCTCTCCTCTCCTCCAATAGAACTGAGAAAGCATCTCTTTTGTCATTTAACATTGCTTTCTGCTGAACGCATTGAGTGGACAGGTTGTGGAGGATCACAGCTATGAAGAAATTACTGTGAGATGTACCTGTTGTAACCATAAACAAACATCAAGCCAATTAGGCAAAACGAGCCAGGTTTAAAATAGAAAGAATACACACCATGCTCTTCCCAGCCCCCTCCCCCCATGCCAGCAGCATCTGAACACTTTTTAATGTTTTGTTGTTGTTGTTGTCACCATCTAACAAACAGGATGAACGTAGGACAAGAATTGGAAAGGCGATATGGGCACATGCATGTCCGCAGTATTGGCAATGCTGTTTTGAATGTTCCAAAAATCCGAATGTTTTTTTTTAGCGTTCGTGGGTACTACTCGCAACCTGAGAAAAAGAGTCTGTGAACTGAACATGTTCCGGGCTCTGAATGTTACCCTTAGATTCTACTGGCAATCAGCATTTTAACCTGCCCTCAGTTCTGAGAGGGTTTCAGTTCTGTTTTCATCCATTGTGGACCAACAGATTTTCATTTGCTGAAAAGCTATCATCCCACTCTCAGGTATAAGCTATCGAGTCAGTCAGTGCATGATTATGAGGAGTTTTCATCCTCTTCTTTGAGAACCTTCATTAAACATTTAGAAATAGCCATTTATTTCACCAGAACTTGTGCAAACAGGATTATTTATCTTTCGGACAGCCTGGGTAAATATAAACTACTGAATCTCAAATATCTCTGAACTATTAGCATTTCTCTTCTGTATTGTACTTGTCAGCTTTCTGTGACCGAATTCTTCTCAACCATGTATTGCTGAAGTTACCTGCTTTTATGGAAAAATTTCCTGCATTCCCAATAGATATTTACTGTCCTACATAGTGTTTATTCTCCTGTGTTTAATTGCAGGCTCTCATTATCCACTCAGTCAAGGTCCTTGCAGAGACGTGACTTTGGTTTCCACTCTCCACACATACCAACTTGGACAACATTTTGGCAAAAGAATACAATTCACATGAGGTTGTGCATGCCTGATCCTCTCAAATCCAGTGGAAATTAAGCATTCCGCACTAAAGATTCCCCACTGATTGGGACTCGTATCCAATTCATCCTTGTATAGCAGCTCGTATCCTGCAGTAAATCTCCACTGATGGACAGGAGTTCCATCAGCAGAGCTGGAACACCTTGTTTTCCCTGCCTTACACAGCTCAAAATGTCCCCCAAAACACTACTCCTAGGGGACAGGGGACCTCCCCCGAGAAACAACATGAGGTGGGAATCAGGGGTCTGTAGTGGGAATGTAACAGTGGCAACAGTCCTTCCACGGGAGAAAAGATACCCCAACACCTTGGAGAACGTCTGAACCTCCTAACAGCATGTAGGACAAGGGAAAAAGAATGTGATTTCTGAATGTTATTTCTGACACTTTCTCCTTGATATCTATATACTAATAACCAAGTGGCCCCCTCCATGTAAATATCTAAATCCATACGGGGGGCACTTGGGGGCAGGGAGATTTTTCTGCACACCTGGGGGACTCCCCACATGTGCAGAAAAATCCTAAAAGTTAAAAAAAACTTTAGGGGAATATTTAAATCCCTCCAAAAGTTAAAGAGTGTTCCCTGCACATGCACAGGGAACACTCTTGGAACTCTGCAGCGGCCCTTGCCACCAGACCTGGGGGAGTGGAGGGGGAGAAGGAATGGGCCTGAGCAGCTCTTGGCTGCTCGGGCCTCACTGTGGGAGCTGGGGGTGAGGGGGAGAAGCATTGGGCCCAAGCTGCTCTTGAACACTCGGGCCTCGCCGTGGGAGCCAGGGGTGAGTGGGGGAGAAGCAGTGGGCCCAAGCAGCTCTTGGCCACTTGGGCCTCACTGTAGGAGCCGGAGGGTAGGGTGGGAGAAGCAGCGGGCCCGGCAAGAGCCGCTCAGGCCTTGCTGGTGCCTGTGGGGGGGGGGGGATAAGCGGCAGGCCTGGGGGCTAGAAGCCTCAGGCATCACTGTCAGTATGGGGGGGGGAGGATTGGTGGGCCCAGGCCTCGCCATGGGTGCCAGGGTGGGATGGGGTGGGGTGGGGCAGAAGACTCACCTGTGGCTGCTTCCTCCACTTGGTGGAGCTCCTTCTCCCCCCCCCATGAGTATCGTGGGTCCCCCCCTTCTTGTATATATATATACAGGTTGGCCTGCACCTGGTGAGCCGACTTAGAGAGACTGCAGTCCATATGATTGGATGCCTGTCAGCTACTGTTTAAGAAAACAGGAGAGAAGACCCTGTGCTGGTCTATTTACAGTGATTTCAGCCATTTTGAAAATTGCAGCATATACTGAAGAAGTCTTTGAAACGAAGAATGCAAGCCAGCGTCTTCATCGTGTCATTTGAAGATATTAGTGGGTTATTTGAAGACATTAGTGAATCTGTCTATTAAAGAGACTTGTCTCTGCTTTGCAACAATATTTTACCTTGTAAAGAGGTTTTTTCTCTTATCTGTATTGTACCTGTATTTGTAGAGATTTGTCTATCCCTTGGATTCTATTAATTACTTACTGTTGTGGTAAAGATACGTTTGTGTTATTCAGTGTTATGTGATTGTCTATTATTATTACTGATTGTATCGTTTTTGTCCTGAAAGCAAGAGAGTACCAGAAAAATATCTACTTCTGCTTCATTGACTATGCATTGTGTGGATCACAACAAACTATGGCAAGTCCTTAAGGAGAAGGGAGTACCAAACCACCTCACATGTCTCTTGAGAAGCCTGTCTAAGGGTCAAGAAGCGACAGTTAAAACCAGATATATAACAACTGATTGGTTTAGCATAAGAAAAGGAGTATGACAAGGATGTATATTGTCACCCTGCTTATTTAATTTATATGCAGAGTACATCATGCGAAATGCCAGCCTGGATGAATCACAAACCGGAATTAAGATTGCTGGAGAAAACATCAATAACCTCAGATATGCAGACGATACCACTCTAATGGCAGAAAGTGAAGAGGACCCCAAGAGCCTCTTGCTAAGGATAAAAGAGGAGAGTGCAAAAGTTGGCTTGAAACTCAACATCAAAAATACTAAGATCATGGCATCCGGCCCCATCACCCCTTGGCAAATAGAAAGTGAAGTCAAGGAAGCAGTGACAGACTTCTCCTTCCTGAGATCCAAGATCATTGCAGACGGTGACTGAAGCCATGAAATTAACAGATGCCTGCTCTTTGGAAGAAAAGCAATGGCAAACCTAGACAGCATAATAAAAAGTAGAGACATCACCCTGCCAACAAAAGTCCGTATGGTCAAAGCAATGGTATTCCCAGTAGTATTGTATGGCTACAAGAGTTGGACTATAAGGAAGGCCAAGCACCAAAGAATAGATTCTTTTGAATTATGGTGCTGGAGAAGATTCTTGGGAGTCCCTTGGACTTCAAGGAGATCAAATCAGTCAATCCTGAAAGAAATCAACCCTGACTATTCCCTGGAAGGCCAGATACTGAAGCTGAAACTCAAATATTTTGGCCACCAAATGAAAAGGTAGCACTCATTGGAGAAGACCCTGGTGCTGGGAAAGATTGAAGGTCAAAGAAGAAGGGGACGGCAAAGGATGAGATGGTTAGACAGTGTTATCAATGCAACGAGCATGAAATTAAGTAAACTCCAGAGCACGACAGAAGACAGGAGGGCCTGGTGTGATGTGGTCTCGCAGAGTCAGACTCGACTGCAAATGAACAACCAAAACTTTTATTTTTAATAAAATCAATCTCTATTTTACCTTTGGACTGGTTATCGGGGGCTCTCATAAAGGGAAATATCCCTGTAAATATAGGTAGGAGATCCTCGCTAATACTCCACCACTCGCTGAGGCCTGCCGTTTAGCTAAATTCCCCCAGAAACCGAAGGCAGTAACATCTAAAATCTACGCTGATGGGAGTAACAAAAATACTTTGTTTACTTATGTGTCTGCACCTGAGGCATTTATTTTAGGATTGCGTACATATACTCCAAACTAAGCCTTAATGAAATTCACCGTCAGCTCATGGAAACGCTCTCAACTTCTCACCTGCAAGATTCTTCAAATGTGACCCAACAAAAAAACACCACAGAGGATCTTGAAAACTCGGGCCCTTAGGAAAACCCTTAGGAATGCAGCTTTCCTTCCAGATGCTGCTTCAGTCCCCTCTCCATTTCTCTTTGATAACTTCCCTGGCATTTGCAAAATTATAAGCCATGTGTTTCACCTAATAAACATGCAGAGCAAAAAAAAAAAGGATGCCTGTTTTTGGAAAGGAATCATTGCATTGTACGCCAAGCCCGTAATTGGAGGCCCTTTATCGTTCTCTCCCGTAGTGTTTGCAGCTGTGAGAAGCATAACCTCGATAATAAGGATGTGATAATGTGACCGAAACCTGCTGATAGAAGAGTGGCTCCTGTGACAGCTAATTTATTCCACGTGATCCCATCATTATTCCTTCTCTCCTTCACCAGAAGATTTATTAACCATTATAGCACTGCCTGTCAATTAGAGAAAACTGATTAATGAAATCTGGGCAACTCGGGTTATTTTTCTTCCTCCTCCTACGGCCCTGAGTAAAGATGTTCCTCAAATAAATCACACCGCTCGGAATTGTCATCAGTTGGGATCTGCTTTGCACGTATACAATGCACCCTTTTTTTAATTTTAAAAAAACAAAACAAAATTCTGAGAGCCAGTCTGGTGTAGTGATAGTGTTCCCTCTAAGCTGAGTTAGTGTGAGCTAGCTCACAGTTTTTTAGCCTCCGGCTCACACATTTTCGTCTTTGCTCAAGAAGGATGGCTCCTGAGCAAATTAACTTATGCAGTAGCCAAATCACTCGCTCACAACTTTAATGCTAGTAGCTCACAAAGTAGAATTTTTGCTCGCAAGACTCCACAGCTTAGAAGGAGCATTGGTTAAGTGTGTGGACTCTGATCTGGGAGAACTGAGTTTCATTCCCCACTCCTCCACTTGCAGCTGCTGGATGACCTTGGGCAAGCCATAGTTCTGTCAGAGCTGTTCTTGAAACAGCAGTTCTGGGAAGAGCTCTCTCAGCCCCATCTATCTCACAGGGTGTCTGTTGTGGGGAGGGGAAGGGAAAGGAGATTGTAAGCTGCTCTGAGACTCCGAGTGAAGGGCGAGGTATAAATCCAATCTCTTCCTCTCCTCCTCCTCCTCCTCCACCACCACCTCCTCCTCCTCCTCCTCCTCTTCTTCTTCTTAGGAAATTTTAGACCAGTTCACTTGGTGATTAGATGGCATCACAGATTAGTCTCCATGGGCAGAACTTCCACAGTTCCTCAAAGGCAAGTGTTTTTTTTTTCAGTGGAATCAGTTCTCTCATTCTGCTGTTAGGCATGTAAGGTCTACTAATAGTGAGCCAAAACTTGGGGTGGAGGATCTTGTATAAAGGATAGTCACAATCAAACATGGGCACCCTTTTCATAATGGGGGATAAATCCTTGTGAAAGAGCTGAGAAACGATTTCATGTTTTAAATCAGGGGTGTCAAACTCATTTGGTACGAGGGCCCGATCTGACATAAATGTCTCTTTGTTGGGCCGAGCCATGTGTGCCATAATTCATAATGCCAGGTACTGAAGACAGAAACTGTATAAAGGACAGAAGCTGGTAAGCTCCGAGTTGATGTGTCCTCCCTGCAAGGCCCCCTGGGGTGGGAGGGGGTGCATAGGAAAACCACCAGAGGTGGACTGGAGAGGCAGCAGTGCAATGTTGGGCAGATGTTCCCACGATGCTTGACTGCTGCAGGCAAGGTTGTTCTGCTGTGCTAAAGCCATGATGAAGTGGCTCTGCCTCTCCCTCCCTTGCATCAGTTGCTCATGGCCACATAAAAGCCCTGGGTGGGCCGGATCTCAGCCCCGGGCCTTATGTTTGACACCCCTGTTTTAAATGATCCCTGGCTGGATAGGAGCCCCCATGTGACCAGCACAGGAAGCACTGACCACTCTGACAAGCTTCTTTTGCCTTTAGTAGCACTGGTGCATAGCACTGTGGCATCATGTCCTGTACACGATTCCTGACTGGCTGATGCTCACAAAGAAATTAAAAGTAAAACAATGGCAGCCAAAGCAGCAGTAGACAGAGAATCAATGACTACAGATAAACAGTTACTGCCCCCCAATGGAAGGAGTAAGGGATTTTTCATATGGGAGCGATAACCCCAAGGTTATTTCAACTCTCCGTCTATACTCCATGCTAATTATTGCAAGGCTAACACAACACTCGCTTTTGACTACAGGTACAACATACAATGCATCGGCAAAGGCCACAGTCCTACAAACACTTTCCCTGGGAGTAAGCTCCATTGCACAAAATGGGGTTGACTTCTTAGGAGCCCAATTTAGGATTCCTCCCTTGGGGACTATTTGTGAATAAGCATTTATAAACATGACAACACGCAAACCAAACTGCCCTGTTTGCAAGACCATAAATTAATTACTGAAAAACCTCATCTAGTCCAAAGTAATAAGAGATCTTTGAGAACCTCTTATATTGGTAATTCTGGAAGCATAAACTCACATTTTATGATGGTCCATTTAATGATAATCCCAGATACTGGGCAGTACAAGAGACTGATTTGGATGACCACAGTCCATTCTCAGAAACAATGAATATAAACAGTGCTAAGGAGATAGTTTTCAGAGTTCAGTGGTTATTTGACTTTGCGAGATTAAAATGAATTTATTAAATCAGACACTGATGGAAGAACTGTGGTTAAATGGGATTTTTTTTTTTACAGGACTGGTAGATCTACCTAGGAATTAAAAGTCTTTGGACAGCAAATCTTTTTACACACATTTCAAATATTTCACTATGTTTATGAGTTCATTTGCTATTTGGCAATATACTTACACGATACAGGCATTTATAGCCATTTCTTCTCGGGGCTGCTGAAGCAGAGTACGAAAAACTATTTTTCTACCAGCTCTATTTTTTATGGCTATGAGGAGTTTAAAAGCTCCTTATCTTGGATATATCTCTCTCTTTATATATAATTGGGTAGTGGGGTGTCACTTTCTGAACATTCCACACGCTCCCAGATCAGTTGGCTCCCTGATGTGTCACTCAGAAGCTGTCCCTATCCACTAGCTGCATTGCCTGAGTCTCGCCTCCAACATTCTAAATAGTTTGCTGTTCCTTTTCCCCCTCCCATAGACAGTCAGAACACAGAGGTCGTTTGCATATGCAGCCTGATTGGCCTTTGCCTCTAACATTCTAAACAGTTTGCTGTTGCTGTTGGGAGTCATTGAATGTGTCCTGAGGTAAAATACATATCCCAATCTTTCCTTAAACAGTCACTGGAGTTGCCAGTCTCCCTGTGGAGCTTGGAGATCTCCCAGAAACCACCGTGTTCCCCAGCCACAGCACATCATTTCCCCTACAGAAAATGTCCCAGCTATTACAACTGATCTCCAGATGACCAAGAACCTTGCTGAAGTCCCTCCATACCCCAAACCCTGCCCTCCCCATGCTCCACCCCTCAAATCTACAGGTATTTCCCAACCCAGCGTTGGCAACCCTGTAACTGGCTATGGAACCACTTTCCAGATCCTTGGAACCCAGAAGACATGGCATAGGAGGAGGTGGTTTTCTACCTTAGCTGTCACTGGATAACCCCAAATCAACATATGTCAGGGAACCATACCTATTGCCATGAGACTGTCCTCCCATACTACCCCTTTGGGGCAGTAGAATGACTTAAGACAGAACTGCCTTATAGCTAAGCAGAAGGAAATAAATGTGGCTTGCCTCTCTGTTCCCCTTCCCTCTGCTGCCCCTCCAGCCACAGCTGGGACACTCACCTGGAGCTTCTTTCTAGAGCCCATTGTATTTCTTCCCCTAGAGTCGGTTTCGACTAGCTTTCGAGCTACACACACACACACACATATGGGCCTTGCTAATCCTGAAGATTTTTTTCTAACTTGGAATCCTTTTCTAGCCTACAGAAAAACTAAAGAGAGCCTTGCCAGGAAGCTGCCCAGTGTCAGCTCTGTACTTATTTACAGAATCCTCACTTCAAACCTATTGAAAAAGTTGTTTTTCTCATCCAAGCTGATCCTGTGTTGGTAGCCTAGCCGCCTGAAGAACAGAGACCAGACATGTTTCTGATGAAATAGGTTTCCTTCATTTGGGTCATGCTGATTTTTGGTATCAACTTCATTTGTCAGATTGGGTTTACTACATGGGAATGAATGGAAAATGGAGTTGTTTTTGAAGAGTACTTCCTCCAGAGGCCACTAGGAGCAGCTGAGACTCTGTCTGGTCTCCACGCTTGGCAGCATGAGGGACTCAGCTGTGAGTGATCCAAGAATACCTGCTATTGGCATTGTTGCCTTGGGCCACAGCAGCTGAGCAAGCTGGGCGGGGGGAACCATAAGAGAGAGAGAGAGAGAGAGATGAGGCAAACAGGAATGGTGAAGCTGGAGCTCATAAATAAGCTCACTTGGAGAAAGAGGCTAGGTTTGCTTTGAGGGGAGAAGTAGGTAGTTCCCCAAACAACTCAGTTGAATGATACAGTGGCACTGGGTCTCTGACCTGAAGGAGACCTCCCAGTATTACTGTTGATTTCCAGGCAAACAGAGATTGGTTCACCAAGAGAAAACGACTGCTTTGGAGGGTAGACTCTAGGACCCTGCTGAAGTCCCACCCCTCCAAAACTCCACCCCCCATAGCTCTGGGTATTTCCTAACCCAGATCTGGCAACCCTGGAGTCCACCCTCCAAAGCAGCCATTTTATTCAGGGGAACTGATCTCTGTAGTGAGGAGATCAGTTGAAATTCCAGGAGATCTCTAGGCCTCACCTGCAGGTTGGCAACCCTGTTCTTCAGACAGCAGAGATGAGTTCCACATAACTGCCTCAAACACGTCAAGCAAAACCAGAGGTAGACCAAGGTCCTTAAGATGGGTAGACCTCCCAGTCCACACCTTGGGTCTCCCCACTGCTGCTCAGTGGGGAAGCAGGGAAAAATGGGGGAGGGGGGATCAGCTGTGATGCCACAATGTCACTTTTGGCTTCCCGCCAGCATCGTAGCAACCCCATGATGTCACATGACCCACCTTGTATACTCTCTCTCTCTCTGGGGATCTTATGTGAGAAAGCAGATCTGTTGCCCTGGAAGTGTGCCTGCCTTGGTGCTTCCATCTGTGTTCTACCTGTAAATAAAGCCAATTTTACAGACACCAGAAGCCAGCAGTGTTCTCTGCTCCAAGGAAACCAGCTCTGGTAAGTGCTAGGCCCCATGACAGTCTCGCCACTCTGAGAAGTGGGGTGTGAGTAATACTAGCCACATTCTCAACTCAGGCCAAACCGTAATCCTTTTAACTAAAGCTTATCAGAGCCTTTGGCACGTGCTCCCAGTCGGTAAGACCATTTAGTTACAGGTCAACATTTCACAGATAAAAATAGTGACAACTGTATACTTGTAACCAATGCTCCCTCTAAGCTGTGGAGTCTTGTGAGCAAAACTTCTACTTTGTGAGCTTTTGGCATGAAAGTTGTGAGTGAGCGATTTGGCTCCTGTATAAATTAGTTTGATCTGGAGCCATCCTTCCTGAGCAAAGACAAAAATGTGTGAGCCGGAGGCTAGAAAACTGTGAGCTAGCTCACACTAACTCAGCTTAGTGGTGCTTTTAACACCTCTAACATTGCACCAAACCTCTCTGCCTAAGCCTCCACTGGTGTTGCCAACTGGGAGTTGGGTAATTCCTGGAGATTTGGGGATGGAGCTTGGGGAGGGCAGACTTTGGGGAGGGAGCTCAGCAGGGATGTGATGTCATAGAGTCTACCTCCTGAAGCCACCATTTTCTCCAGGGGATCTGTGTAGTCTGGAGATCAGTTATAATTCCAGAATTCCAGGCACCAACTGGAGGTTGGCAACCCAAGTGTCCTCCCCTCCCCCCTCCCTCCCTCTCTCCCCCTCTCTCTCCCTCCCTCCCCCCCTTACACACACATACACACACACACTCAACACATTGTTGCAAGACTGTTCTTGTCTATCTGCTGAATGCTATATTCCTATACTCTGGAGGTTGGCAACTCTGATTGCCCCACGCATAAGTGAATTCTGCCCTCACATTCACTGTTCTCCTGTGAATGTGTTATGTTTGTATGTGTGAATGCTTGTTGTGAGAAAGCCTGAGCTTTTTGTACAGCCTTCCAAAGTGTTTGTAGTTTGATTTCCCACTGCTGTTCTTGCTTCCCTGCTGAAATAAGTAGCTGAAGGGAATCTTGTCTGAGATCTTCATTATCACTGGCCCTAGAAACTGAAGACAGAAAGTCCCTGCTTTTAAACACTCTCTCTCTCTCTCTCTCTCTCTCCCTCCCTCTCTCTCTCTCCCCTATCCCTTCACCTTTTAATGCTAGCCCAGGAAATGTACACTAAAATAACCTAATTATTTGGCACATGTGTTTAGCTCCATTTCTCCAGCAAGCGAATGGAGTGTAAACTTCAGATCAATATGGCTAGTAACGGTGTTAAAATGAGTCCATTACAATCACCCCCAAGAATTCTCATATTAGCCCTTCCCAGAAATGCTGGCAAAAGCTGCCACTAATGGATATCTACAAAATGGAAAACAGACATACTTGCATTAAGAGAATTAAAAAAAAAATTAATAATACCACAGTTGAAACATCAAGCAAGCTTACTTATGCTGTGGAGTCTGCTGACAAGACCTGCCAAAGGACAGTTGAAATATTAAGCTCCAAGATGAGTGTTTCCCAAAAGTATATTTGATTGTCATAAAGGTGCACATTTGCACACAAGATCAGCCCTGATGTATTACTTTTTTCAGAAATCCAGCATTCATTATACAAAGCAACAAGGATGTCAGATGTGGTTCTCTGTTCCCAGAAAGACAAGAAGTATTGGGAGGAGCCATGGCTCAGTGACAGAGCACCTGCATTATACATGGAAGACTGTAAATTAAATCCCCAGAATCTCCAGTTAAAAAGATCAGATAGCAGGTGATGTGGAAGAACTCTCCTGAGACCTTGGAGAGCTACCCCGAGTCAAAGTAGCAATAATTAATAATTATCATATGTCATTGTATGTTGAGTAGCCAGGAGATCTTAAGATTGTCTGATAGCCAGCAGTTCTAGCTCATTTAGCGTTATGTACCACTCGGTGGTGAGCTAGACTTGTTTTTAAGGAAAGAAACATTTCAGAGGTGGTTTGCTGTTGCCTGCCTCTGCATCTCAAGTCCTGGTATTCCTTGGAGGTTTCCTTTCCATACCCTGCTTAGCTTTCAAGATCTGACAGGATTGGGCTAGTATGGGCTATCCAGGTCAGGGACAAAGTAGCAAATACTGATGTTAACAGACCAGTGGTCTCACTCATTATAAAGCAGCTTTATGTGTGGTGTCCTGGATGACTGGTCAGGCCACATTCAGATACAGGCCTGCACTTAAGAAGCCATAAGCATCTTGTTAGCTTTCCTATATCATTTAATTCCTGGCTAGAAGTATACCTCAACAATGCTTTAGCTTCATTGTGGGTCCAGTACACAAGTGATACTAGTCAAGAATTTATATTTCCATCTTAATCTTTTATCAAAACACATCTATTGTATCTTTAACATTGACTAAATCAACAAATATATATAATCCATTATTGTTACATAGATAATTAAAGGAGATTTGTTAGATGATTCCATAAAAGTATCTTACCCAAACACAAACAAGTCAAAAGGAAGAAGGCCCTTCTGCGAAGAAACTCCTCATATTTATAGGTTTTTAAAATCATCTTCTAACAATAGCGAGCTTGATAAGGGCACTTGATAAGGACACTTGATAAGGGCACATATTCTTGGCTAACTAATTTACTTATAACTTCAAACACCATACAGAGTTACCTATACTTGAACTATCTTCCTAAAATATATAAAAACTTAGTTCATTCTTGCTACTTTTTATCTTAACAACGTCTGTTTTAAAATAGTGAATACAAGTTTCTCATACATATGAATATCTGTTGGCCCTCAACCAATACCACAAATCTCTCATCTTTGAACCATATCTTCACTTTTGTGAAGTTCAACATTCTTGCCATTCTGATGCTTCTGCTCCTGGACCTCAACACATAATATCTATTGATGTTGTTTTAGATGGCATCTAATCTATAAGAAGCCATATAATTGGGTTGCTACTTTGTTTCTTGTCCCCCTCCAAAGCTATTCTGTTCTCGGTATCTCAACTCCATTTTGGCATATTTAGTTGAGAAGCTACGCCAGCTCTGTCTTTGGTGAGCAAAAACCTTCTCCATGATCTTTTCAGTCAAGTCCACCAACTGTTCCCCTGTATTCCTGGCCACATCCATGACAACGGGCTAGCCCAGTGGGCTAATGGGCTATCGAGAGCCAGTTTGGTGTAGTGGTTAAGTGTGCGGATTCTAATCTGGGAGAACTGGGTTTGATTCCCCACTCCTCCACTTGTACCTGCTGGATGACCTTGGACAAGCCATAGCTCTGTACCAGCTGTTCTCTCAAGGACAGTTGTCTCAGTCTTCCGGTGGTGCTCCGTTAATGGCGGCCACATGATCTCAGTGTTCCTGCCTCGTTGCACCCCCCCCCCGCCATTTTTAAGCCTCCCTGGACCAAACTGATACCACCAATGGCTCCTAAAGCAGACCCAGCTAAGCTCAAAAGCCTCTCAGCAACCCCAAAACCTCCCAGAGAAATGCTGAAAATGGCGTTTCAATGTGGGTCATCTGTTCGGTCTGAAAACAAAATGGCGGCCACAACTCTTTCTCCGGACCCTGCAGACCCCGAGCCAACTCCAACAGCAATTCTGGACTATTTGAAGGCTATGGAGTCAGGTATTGTGACAAAAATTTCCTCCCTCTCTCTCCAACTTACTGAGCTCCAAAATGACTTAAAACAAACAGCCACAACTGCTTCTGAAGCCCTGAAGCTGAACTCCTCCAATCATTCTGATATTAAGTCTCTTCAGGAAACACTTGAAGCTCAGACTGATTATATAACTTCTCTAGAAGCAGACCTAAAACTCCCAAACCTTAAACTTAGAAGGCTCCCAGAACAAGCAGAGGAAAATCAAGATTTAGTTACCTTCATAGCTCAACTTCTTGCCACAGCTTTAAAACTGGAGACAGGGATTTTCCCCACTCTGACAAATGCTTACAGAATGGGACCACCTCCTAAACCAAACCGTCTCTTACCAAGAGACATCTTAATCACAGTTCCTGATGCATGGGTGCGCCAAAGGATACTACAAGCTGCCAGACACCCAGACACTTTTCATTATGAGGGAGAACCCTTACAAATCTTTCTGGATATTCCCAAACAAGCCATAATGATAAGACGTCTTCTAAAACCTATAACAGCAAAACTTCAAGTACGCAACCAAAAATACAGGTGGCTACCCTCTGGCAAACTTTATGTCACCCGTTTGGGCCAAAGCTTATATGCTTGGGATGAGGAGAGTGGCAATGATCTCTTAAAAGCCCTTGATCAAGAAACACCCATGGAACAGGAAGACAGAAAATCTTTCAAACGCAAAAATCTTTTCCCAACCACTCCTTTAAAAGCCAGTAAAATTTCAGCCCGGCACTCTGAGGAAACCTGAGAAAAAAAAACTTTTTCTTTTATTTCTCTTTTATGCTGCTGCAGGAAATTATTTAATAACTTCTATAGCGATTGATAGAGAATGGTAGACTTGTTTAATGTATATGTGGAAATGGGGATTATTATTTGACTGAATGTTATTTGGTGGGGGGATGTGAGAGAGAGGGTTATTGAGTTCTGTTAGTCCTTTTTTAGTGCGCCTGAACGACTGATTGACAGTCAACCAGAACTGTTTCTGGTTCTTTTGGGTTCACGTGTTAATCATAGCAATTACTAAGTGGTTTCATTGACCACTACCTTAGTTGAAGGGACTGAGTTGGGAAAAGGGAGGGGGGTTGGAACAAGGGGGTGGGGTGGGGAGGGTTAGGTTTGGGGAGGGTTATAAAAAGCTTATTTTGTAGTGTATTGTGGTGAATTAACCCAGTGAATTCTTTTCTTTACTAGTAATTGGTGTGTTTGTTCGTGAGTTAATATTCTATTGTCGTTTATTTTGAATTATTCACTATGTTTACAGTTAGATCTCTTAATTTGAGAGGTATGAATAATTGTATTAAGCATAAACAAATGACTGCATTTATTTTAAAATCGAAACCGGAGATTCTTTTATTGCAAGAGACCCACCTGTCAGCGAAAAGTACTTTTGTATTAAACACCAAATTGTATGATCACCAATATCTTGCGGCAGGCTCTTCCAAGTCCAGAGGAGTGGCGATCCTAATTTCTAAATCAATTCAATTTTTATTTGAAGATAAACTAGAAGATCCACATGGACGGTTCCTATTCGTTAAAGGTGAACTTAATCAGCAACAAGTAACGTTGGCTTCTATCTATGCTCCTAATGAGCAACAAGAACAATTTTTAGACAACACCCTATTGACTCTTCGTACTTTTGCCAAAGGTCATCTCATTCTTGGGGGTGACCTCAATCTAATAGTAGACCATCAAATGGACAAATCTGGCACACACAAAAATTTCAAGAAACATGGTAAAAGATATACAAAACTTCATGAACTTTTGGCTAAATTTCACCTTTATGACACTTGGAGAGAAACACATCAGGGAGAAAAGGACTTTACATATTTCTCCCCTAAATTTCATATGTACTCCCATATAGACTATCTTTTGGTCTCAGACACTTTGCTGCCTAGCATTAAATCCTCATTGATCGGCCCAATTGTTTGGACAGACCATGCTTATGTTGAAATGCAACTTCATACAGGTCAAGACAAAAATTACACCAAAACCTGAAGACTGAATAAATCCATTTTATTGCAGGATCATCTTAAAGAAGAAATAGCAGAAACTATTAGACTTTTTTTTTTAAGAAAACAATAACGGTGAAGTCGAAGAACACATGGTGTGGGATGCCTTTAAAGCGGTCACCAGGGGAAAGCTAATCGCCATGGCTTCATACCTAAAGAAAGAGAGACAACAAAAGATTAAATCTTTGCTAGACAAAATACAACTGCTAGAAGCTCAACACAAGAAAACAGGAAATAAAAAGACATACCAAAAACTTCTTGCTACCCGGAAAATTTTAGAAGCTATGGTGACTACACAAATACAAAAGAATATTTTATACTTGAAGCAGACATATTGGCAAAGGAATCCCAAAAGCCTAAAACTACTAACCTGGAGGGTAAAGAAACAACAAACAGACAGAAGAATTTTTCAAATTAAAGACGCAAACAACGTTAAGTTTTCTGACCCCCAGGGTATTAATGAATGCTTCACTAAATTCTATGAACAATTATACTCTACATCTAACCCTAATGTATACAAGATACAAGACTTTTTAAAGACAAATAAGCTTGTAACAGAACCTTCTGCAGAACACCAACAATACTTGGATGCTCCGGTCACAAATGAAGAAATTTCAGCTGTTATTAGACAAATTAAACCTAACACAGCCCCGGGAAGTGGCGGATATGGTCCTGAATTCTATAAAGCCTTCTCCACTCAGTTAATACCTCATCTATTAAAAACCTGTAATCTTCTTTTAAACACAGGCAAAATGCCTCCGTCTTGGAAAGAGAACAAACCCAGAGACTCTCTGAGTTCCTATAGACCTATATCTCTCTTAAATTGTGATGCAAAAGTTTTTGCAAAAATATTGGCAAACAGGTTACAGATCATCGTTCCATCTTACATCCATTCTGACCAAACAGGATTTATTCCTAATAGAACAATGATGGACAATATTTGACACACCCTGGACATTATATTACATTGTAAAAACCTACAAGAAGAATCTTTATTGCTTACTGTTGACCTGGAAAAAGCCTTTGACAGCTTGGAGCATTCCAAAGGAAAAAGCCTTTGACAGCATTGGAGCATGACAGCTGGCTATTCGAAGCAACTTTTACGGTGAATGCATTTTGGGAAGAAATTCCAAACAGCTGTAAGGTCTCTTTATGTTAATCCTATAGCACGTATTCAGACAAATAATTTTTTAGGCAGAACGTTCCCAATGCAACGTGGAACTAGACAGGATTGTCCCCTGTCTCCACTCTTCTTTGCTCTTGCAATGGAACCATTAGCCACAGCAATTCGGAATAATATCATTATAATAGGAATACAACTTGGCGCCTCAATGCACAAGATTAGTCTTTATGCAGATGACTTGGTTATATTTCTCTCAAAACCTTTATCTTCACTATTGGAACTTCAAAAAGTATTTCAAAAAATACAGCCATTATTTGGATTAAAAGTAAATATGGATAAATCCAATATAATTCCAATGACTATTACACCCAAAACTAAAGAGGAAATTCAACTAGCCTTTCCGTATAAATGGTCTTCCTCCAGCTGGAGATGTTTAGGCATTTTAATTCCTCCAGATCTTAAAGATATTATATCAGTTAATTTTCAAAAAAAAAAATTAAAGAAGCAAAAACACAACTGAAACATTGGCATGCTATGGACTTATCCTGGGCAGACAGACTGAGTATTATTAAATCACTGATATTGCCAAAATTTTTGTTCCTTTTTAAAGCTCTTCCAGTACAAATTTCGCCAAAAGATTTACACAAATGGCAAAAGTTACTTTTTCAATTTTGGGGGGGATATAAAATCCCCAGAATAAAAGCCTCTACTTTACAATGTTCGTCAAAAAAAAGAGGACTAGACTTTCCAGACCTAGCTCTGTATTATGAAGCCACTCATTTGGCCTCCATTGCTAGACTATTGATTACTGATACTCCTCCTTCATGGACACAAATTGAGGCCCTTCACTATGCTCCTATTCCGTTACCCGACATTATATGGCAACAATGACTACACAGACAGACTAACATTAATAATACAAATGATACTTACTTGGACACTGCTTTGAATTTTTGGGACAGACGTAGCCAACTTTTGATGTCAGAGAGATTGATACTATCCACTTATACCAACCAGAATTGGTACCCGCCTGGAAAAGAGGAAAAAAACTGTCATGCATGGAAGCAAGCCGGTTTAACCCGCCTAATTGACTTTATGAACATAAATAAGTCTTTAACTAAAGCAGAGATTGAAACTAAAATTGGTACAACTATTCCATGGTTCCAATTTTTACAGTTTCATCATCTTTTACAATCTTGGCCTACCAAACCAAACAAGCCACATTCTCTTACTGATTTTGAAATGTTAATTAAAAATAAAAATGTGGAAATCAAAGGCTTAATATCAAAAAATTATAAAAATTTGAATACTGCTTTGAAACAAAAAGCGTTAAAATCCCAAATTCAATGGCAACTGGACTGTGATAATAGAATTTCTTCAGTTCATTGGGACCAAATTTGGTCCTTGCCAAGTTTGTCCTCAACTGTTTTTTGTATTAAGTTTATTTTTAAAAAATTATTACGTGGTTGGTATCTCACCCCGAAAAGACTTCATCATACATCTAATAATTGTTGTTGGAAAAAATGTGGGCAAATCAGGGACTTTATCCACTGTTGGTGGTCCTGTCCAGTCATACTAGTCTTTTGGTCCCAAATTTTGGACCAAATCCAAATAATAACAACTATTCAATTACCCTTTTTTGCCCGAAACGGTCTTATTAGAAGTATTTCCAAAATCTGGTTTATCGAAGTCTCAAATCACCTTGATTTCTACTCTTCTCACAACAGCTAAGCTTAACATTGCCCAAAACTGGAAGATACCTGCTCCCCCTTCACTGGAATCCTGGCAAAACAAGCTCTGGAATCATTTTGTACACGGAATAATAACTTCTTATTCTTTACATCAAAATTTGATTTCTTACCAAAAGTTTTTTCAAGCTGTATGGTACCCTATTATTGTGTATCTTGCCAACTCTGGTGTTATTCCTAAAAACAAATATTATCAAAAGTTGTTATATTTTTAATTTTATAATAGTATAAATATATTTATAATAGTATTTATAATATTTATAATAGTATAAATATATAGACAAGGTTAATAGTTTAATCATTTAAAAGATTAGTTATTGTCTCATGAATAATAGGTTATTGATTTACGGTCGTTGGATATGGAATTGTTTGATAATATTTGGGAAAAATAATGTATACCCGTTGTTTCACCACGTGTTATAGTTGTTTGGTTTTAATGAAAATGTTAAAAATAAAAAAAAGGACAGTTGTCTCAGAGCTCTCTCAGCCCCACCGACCTCACAGGGTGTCTGTTGTGGGGAGTGGAAGGGAAAGGAGTTTGTAAGCCAATCTGAGACTATAAGTGAAGGGCAGGGTATAAATCCAATCTCTTCTCTTCTTCTTCTATCCAAATGGGCTCATTCTATAGGTAAACAACAGTATAAATGATGAATTCAACATATTCCTAGCCATCATCTTCAGGAATTGTACCATGTCACCCATTACACAGAAACAAGCCCAAGTTCTTCAATGAGTGAACACTTAGGGGAAAACTGCAGCCAGTCACCATCTCCCAGTATGCATGCCTGAATGGTACACATGAATGTTGTATTCACATTTTACTTCTTTAGCTGTACATGAAAAATATCTTAATTGTATGTTTTAAGGATGTAATGAATGGTAGTTGTCCACCAGAGACTGGATCTCCTCTACAAGTCTTGGTAGTTTATATAGGTCTACTAGATTGGGGGGAGCACAATGCTGCAGAGCATATATGCCCCCCTTTTAACATGTTTTTTACGAGTTACACACAAGACAAAATTCGTAGACTAAATAGGTGCAGGATCATAACCTAGATCATTATTCTTTGAGCATCTCAGAAATCCACATTAGCCCTTCTGGCAGTAGAGGGCCTAAAATGTTGGTCTTTCTGGAAGCCTTGTTCACAGCAACTATCAGTTATTAATTGGCCCAAATAATCTCAAGAATCTTCACTTCTTGGCTGTGCCTTTCTCCTTTGAGAATGGCCACAGTTCAGCTCAGCATAACTGGTTCTTGTCTACATTTTATACATGTGCAATACAGACCAACTCAACCCTTGCTTCTAAGCATCTTTTCAACCTTACACTCATTTCCTGCCAAGTCCAAGCCTTCTGTGTCTCTCTGTCCTGCCACTGGAATTGACCTCTATTTAGTTTCATCAGTGGGGTATTGTTTTTGCTGACACCAGTGTGGCTTCTAGATTGCTCTCATGGGGACCCACACCTGCAATGATATCTCCCCCAAACATGATCAGACTGGCGTTTAACAGAGACGAATGTTTAAGACAGAGTGAATCAGGGCTGTCCTAATTAAATATGATATGTCAAGCTTCTTAATTTACACACGTTGATTACTGTGTTTATACATACCACATCTACTAATTTAACCCCTCCATTTACACGATGGTATATAACATATGCTGATTAGAAAATTAGACTTTTCCAAAAGCAGGGATTGCTGGGGAAGTAACTAGTTTGCATTCCAAATGTAAACAAAGCTGACTGCATTTTTCATAGCATAACCTACTTAGGCAGATGTTAAGAAATAGAAGATATAATCATTCTCGAACAACAGATGTCACTCAGCAATAGATCGCATTCACTTCCCTCAGGTCAAAAATGCTTCAGAATGAAATTCTTAGCATAGCCTCATAAAAATTGACAGTAGAGAAGGCAATAAATCCATACATAATCAAAAGGATGATTTCAAGCCAAGGTGGCTTAAAGGAAAGAAACACAAATGGCTTAAAGGAAAGAGACACATATTGCTTCTTTCCCCTCATTGGCAGCGGACAATTCCAGAGGACGTTCCTTGCAGCCACAAAACCATGCAATTCCTCCATTTCAACAGGTCAAGCAAAACCCAGGTATAACTTAGCCATTTAGCTGGCACCCCCATAGTATGTTTGCTACATTATCTCTCTGCTGAACATCTGAGATATCAGAATGAATGGTGGTTCTGTACTGCCAATATAATGTAGGTCAGTGAAGTGCAAAACGTGTTCTTGTGTGACATCTCCTTTGAAGATTGAGATCTGAAAATGGCAGCTCGTCTTCACCTTCTCAGGCCACATATGACCTCCACACTAGTTTTCAAGGACACCAAGAAAGATGCATCATAGTGTGTCATCTCCATAGAGTGTTTATTATCATTTAGTACATTTTTATACTGCCCTTCTTCCAAGGAATTATGGATGCATATATCGGTATCTCCTCCTCCATTTTTTATTCACAAGAATATGAGAGTTAATATAAAAGCATAAGAACATAAGAGAAGCCAATGTTGCATCAGGCCAATGGCCCATCCAGTCCAACAGTCTGTCACACAGCGGCTAAAAATACCAGGTGTCTTTAGGAGGTCCACCAGTGGGACAAGGACATGAGAAGCCCTCCCACTCTCACCCCCCCAAGCACCAAGAACACAGAGCATCACTTGCCCCAGACTGAGAGTTCCTATCTATACTTTGTGGCTAATAGCCACTGGTGGACCTCTGCTCCATATGTTTATCCAATTCCCTCTTGAAGCCGTCCATGCTTGTAGCGACCACCACCTCCTGTGGCAGTGAATTCCACGTGTTAATCACTCTTTGGATGAAGAAGTACCTCCTTTTAAGTTAGACTGAGAGGTAATTGTCCCAAGGTCAACCAGAGAGCTTCCATGCCAGAGTGGGGATTTGAACCTGACTCTCCTAAATCCTAATCTGACTCTTTTGACCTTGATGACACCAAGCTAGTTCTCTACCTGAAATTCAAGCAATCTAGGTCAAACCCCCTTTTTGAGAGAAGGAAGTCCAAAACAATCTTGGCTGAATTGAGGTGTGATAACCTTGAAGCTTTGGATTCAAACAGCACTTCATTGAGGTTTCTGCTACTGTAACCTGGAAGTTCCTGCATTTTAGACTCTTGTCTGCTTATGCTGGGGAGGGATGGGATGAAGAAGATGTGGAAAATTCTTCATGGAGATAATGTCAACATCTGTGCACTGGCAGTAATTCCTAAGAAAGGTGACAACCAAAATGGATGAATGTGGGACACCTTCATTGGTACTTTAGTGATCATCGTTTTCAAACACCAGTTATATATTGAGCTGACAGGTTTTATTTAGCTTTCACTGTATCTATGAGTATGGATGTTATATTAAAGATGGTTGAGTTGATGAATTTTTTGTATGCTTTCTATTACATCATCTTTTGAGCTGCAGCTTGTAATAGGAAATCATCATGGACTTGAGGAAACCACTGTGGACTGGTCTGACACAGTCAGCTTTTGGGGTGTTCACATTAGTTGCAGGGAATCACACCTGATTATCTCTGCCGCCACATGTCCTGCTGAAGCTCTAAGACTTATGTATGTATAAGTGGAATGTGCTAGACAAAAGGCATGGTCCCTGAAGAAAAGTACAGGCAGTAGATGCATACATCTGCAAGCACACAGAGCTTTTACAGAAGACTGGGGTGGAGGGACAGAAACAGCAAGCACCATCAGCCGTCCCTTCACACTGGGCCCATAGCCATGGTGGGGCATTTTGGGGGCTACTGGTGGACCTCTGCCATTCCCCGCAATGGTGTATCCCTAAAAAATGTGGGTGTTTTCCCACACATCATGCTGCAAAGTCTGCCCAGCATTTGCACTGCCGTCATGCACTTTTTTGCCTCTTTCAGCTTAACCTTCCCATCCCTCCTCCAAGACTTTCCGCCCAGACCAAGTCCCACTGATTGAACTCAGCCCAACTTCATCCCCAGCACCAAGGTAGGGCAGGGGGCTCCCTTCCTGCCCAGCCAGCAGAGCTGCTCCCATTTCTAGTGGTCCAGAGAGAAAAGTTAGGACACAAACCTCCTCCTTGGACCTGCAGCCCAATGCCAAGAAAGTTTCTCCAGCCAGCCTGCTGGCCCCAAAGAGAAGCCTCACTCTGAAAATTTCCAGGCTACGGTCCTGCTTCACATCTTCACAGAACGTGCAGTTCTTATCTACATAAGGCTAGCATAAGACAGCTTCATATTTTCCCATGGAGGTGGAGTCCTCTGTACTTCAGTAAACAAGGCTATTATGTTTAAGGGATGGTTTTTAAAAAATCTCTACGCTGTTTTTCTCACCATTCCAGGCAGTTTACTGCTATACCTAAATAACCCAACACTTGAAAAGTGCTAAAATTTCCAGGCAATCGCCCCTCAGAAAACAGCAAAAATCTGGCCCAAACGACAGCAGGTATCCCTTATCTCAAACTGCATTTCAAATTACAAACGTTGGTCTGAAATGGTCTGCCTCACATTGTTTTCTGAAGTTTGATAAGGAGGGGACATTTTATTTATCACACTATGATCCCAGACTTCCTCCAATGAGCCAAAGAAGGTTTTCCCTGTGTTATGTCTTGTTTGTTATGATGCATTGCATTGTCAGGGTTCTGGTAGTTCAGTCCCCTCAATCTTATTTGGCTGCCTAATAAAGACTCCTTATTGGTCCTGAAGCCAATCCAGGGAACCAATCACAGAGCCCTGCTTAGGTCCAATGAGACTGCATGTAAATAGTTACAATGTATATAGTTAAGCTGTTGAAACCCTATAAATTGAGTGCCGCTCTTCCTAGAGTTGTCCCAGAGCTGAATGATGTCTGAAATAAAAGCTTACATTTGATTCATTGTCTCCTGGCTTCAATACTTAAAACCCTGCCTCTTTCATTGCAACCCTGGGAGGTTGATTAAGAAAACAGATCACAACTGGCCCAAGGGGTATGTCTGGGATGAGTGGGGCTTTGACTCACCTGGTAGCAGGATGATCGTCTCACCACTGATCAGACTGAGTTTCATTGACATGTAGGCACTAGGACAGTAGGCATCCTAGTGAGAGAACTGTGATTGACCCAAGGTCACCCATCTGGCTTCAAGTGGAGGAGTCGGGAATCTCCAGATTAGAGTCTGCCACTCTTAATTATTCCTATTAATCTTAATTGGAATAAGATATGGTCTACCCAGTCAAGGAAAATGATATCAGTAACTCTTAGAGAGAACGCCTTGAAATTACTGCACAGGTGATATTTTACTCCAGTTCGCCTTGCAAGAATAACCAACACAAATACTAATAATAATAAAAAAATGCTGGAGAAAGTGTAATCAGCAAGGTGATTATACTCATATGTGGTGGCTATGCCCCATAGTGTCACAGTTCTGAGAAATTTTTTTAGCAGAAATGGCAAAAATCACACGTCAAACCATCTGTGTTACAGCAGCTTTGGCCCTATTAACAATATGGGAGAAACAAAATGAAAAGATGACTTCTAAAGGATTAATAGTGTTTATGTTAATAGCGGTGCGCAGGACAGTTGTTAAAAGTTGGAAAGCCGCAGAATTATTAACATTACACTCATGGTATTCTGAGATATGGCAGATTGCAATAGCTGAAAAATTAGCAAGTCAAATTAGAATAAAGCCAAAGCCAAAGCTGTAGATTTTTTTGAAACGTGGCACGATTTTATTTCAGACAGAATTCAGAACAATACTCAAAGTATGTTTAAGCCCTTCCTCAGATTATGGGATAAAATTAAGTAAATCTCTCACTATACTTTAATCATATTGTAATTATACATTAATTATGCATATTTACAGGAAAAGGAAAAGAAGAAGGAAAAATAATCCTTTCTCTTTGTATTTATGCTGAATGTTGAGTTCTCTACCAATGCTTTAATTTGCTTGCTTTTTACTTTTCTTTTTCTTTTTTGGATCGTTCCCCCTCCCCTTCTTTGTTGTTATGTGTACACTGTAGGTTATTTTTCTATATGGGGAATGGGGTGTGTACTTGATGTTTATGTCTGTTTCTTTTTTATATTTAAAAAAATTAAAAAATTGGCTCCCCCTCTTCCTGTCATGTGACCCTGATGTCACATGACTTCCTGTCACATACTTGCACTTCAGTATATTCCAGGTCTGGAAAAGTTGCTCTAAGGTGGAATGGGCTCCCAGAGAACATCAGGGCCCTGCGGGATTTACTGCAGTTCCGCAGGGCCTGCAAGACGGAGCTCTTCCGCCAGGCTTTTAAGTAGGGCCGCCTAACATCTACAGCCCTGGTCCTACTATTAGAACCCACCAGCCTGGACAACCAATTGTCTACCACCTGTGACGCCATCCCGATACAGAAATGAAGTTCGCCGTCTTGAATGGGGGTATTGTAATACTGAATATTTAATGTTTTAATGTTTTACTGTTTATTTTATTGTGACTGAAATGTTGGTAGCCACCCTGAGCCTGCCGTAAGGTGGGGAGGGTGGAATATAAATCCCAAAAATAAAAAAAATAAGATCTCATTCTGGAATCTTGCTTAGAATTATTTCTTGAAAGGTTCTGCTTTCCACCACCATCTGATTCTCCCAAACTGACAGAATCTAAAGTAACTCATAAATCTTAGCATTAGATAACTAAGCATGGTTTTAGGAACCGGGCCACATCCTGGAGAACAGAAATAGAACTTGATCACATAAGACAACTGGGTATGTTTTACCAGTCCTCCTAGGTACTTTGCTTACCTGGGGGTAACTCACATTGAACGCAGTGTGACTTGTTTCTGAGGAGACAGTCATAGGATCATGCTGTCCACTTTTTCTTTCTATTGCTGACGTATTTTGGAATCTCTCCCATCCTCTGTTTGTGTCATACCGTAAGAACAGGTCCCTCTCGCAGGAGTCTCTAGAATCCATATCTCAGAATGGAACAGTCAGACAGGTGATTTTGCCGACACATTTCTGCTATGATGATTTCAGTTGCTGGCTAAAAACCTCTTCAAGGATAAAGGGTGACCCCCAATGGCAAACCAGCAAACTACAACTGAAGAAATTCACTGCCAGATGAGCTGCTTTGACAACTAGCCCCAGCACAGTACTTTATATACAGGGTTGGCATGTTTTTACATCCTCCCCTGCTATTTCCATGATTTATATTTAATTCAGCTGTGAAAAATACTCCTCCTACGTACACTAGGCCATAATTTCTTACGCCTTTTCTTGATTTGGAACCAGTTGAATATTATCATAAACTGAAAAGGCCACCAAAGAGGACACCAGAAACCAAGATCTCCTAAGGGATTACAGAGAGTGGATTCAGATGAAGACCTGAGATGGCTACTGAGACCCAGGAGCATGGATAACGTATGCCAAGATATATGAATAAATAATTTGAGAACTCCCAAATGGAAGTGATTAAATGCTGTCTTTAGAAAGCAGACAAATCAGTGACCCCATACAGATGATCTTGGTGGAAGCTCTCTTGTCTTATCTAAGAAGAGAAGAAGAAGAGAGAAAAGATTGGATGTATACCCCACCCTTTACTACCCGAAGGAGTCTCAGAGCAGCTTACAAACTCCTTTCCCTTCCCCTCCCCATAACAGACACCCTGTGAGCAGAGTTAGTTGAGTTAGTGTGAGCTAGCTCACAGTTTTTTAGCTGCCGGCTCACACATTTTTGTCTTAGCTCAGGAAGGATGGCTCCAGAGCTAACTAATTTATGCAGGAGCCAAATTGCTCACTCACAACTTTAATGCCCGTAGCTCACAAAGTAGAATTTTGGCTCACAAGACTCCACAGCTTAGAGGGAGCATTGCCTGTGAAGTAGGTGAGGCTGAGAGAGCTCTCTCAAGAACTGTCCTTGAGAGAACAGCTCTGAAAGAACTTATGACTGACCCAAGGTCACACCAGCAGCTGCATGTGGAAGAGTGGGAAATGAAACCCGGTTCTCATAGATAAAAGTCCACACTCCTAACCACTTCACCACACTGGCTCTAAGCACCTTGGTTGTCTCTATTATCCTATAAATCAGGGGTGGCCAACCTTGCTTAATGTGAGAGCCACATAGAATAAACGTCAGATGTCTGAGAGCCGCAAGACAGGAACAAATATCACACACACGTTTTTATTTTTAAAAATATGCAAATTTGCTTTTTATTAATGTTAAATGGGACTGCCAAAAATAAAAACAAATGAGGAAAACCGGTTATTGATAATGATATTACTTGTTTGCTAATGATATTGAGAGAGAGAGAGAAAAAGAGAGAGATGGAAAGAAAGAATTAAAGAAGTGGAAAGAAAGAGAGAGAGAGAAACTAGGAAAGCAAATAGATGGGAGGGAGGAGGGAAGGAAGGAAGGAAGGGAGAAAGAGAGAAAAAGCATGCCTCCCCTTTGCTTCCCCAGCTGCCCTGCCAGGAGCCGCACAATATGTGTGAAAGAGCCGCATGTGGCTCCCGAGCCACAGGTTGGCCACCCCTGCTATAAATAGTGAGGAGGATTTTACCACACATTATGCAGATGTACGTAAAATGGCCCTCTGTGTCACTTCCTTCTCCCAACATTTGTGGCAGAAATCTGAGAGGGAGAAAGAGAGAGAGAGGGAGAATGTTGGACCAGGATCTGAGAGGCCCAAGTTCAAATCCCCACTCTACCATGGAAGCTCACTGAGTCACCTTGCACAGTCCGTTTGTTCTCACCTCAACCTCCTTCACAGTATAGCGATGTCAGGACAAAATGGAGCAGGGGAAAACAATAGTGGTTGCCACTTGGGGTTTCCAATTGGGGAGGAAAGTGGGGTGTAAATATCCAGACCCCCCCCCCCCATTTCCAGAACCGATGCAATCTGGCTTGATGAAGGTTGCAAAGTACCTCTTCTTTTCCATTCTAAGATTTAGAGATTGCAGACTGGGGCTTCCATCATGCAAAGATCTTTTCCCCTTCCATCTTTTATTTCATATTCAGTTTGAGGAGTCCCGCTAAACTCAAGAGCTTGAGCTGATTTTTGTTGTTTGTCCATAAAAGGTGTTGTTTTCCTGTCAGAAAAGAATGCAAGAAGAAAATGAAGAAGAAGAAGAAGAAGAGATTGGATTTATACCCTGCCCTCCACTCAGAGTCTCAGAGCGGCTTACAAACTCCTTTCCCTTCCCCTCCCCTCCCCACAACAGATACCCTGTGAGGTGGGTGGGGCTGAGAGAGCTCTTTTCCAGAACTGTCATTTCAAGGACAGCTGTGACAGAACTATGGCTTGCCCAAGGTCATCCAGCAGCTGCAAGTGGAGGCGTGGGGAATCAAACCCCGTTCTCCCAGATTAGAGTCCGTGCACTAAACCACTACACCAAACTGGCTCTCCAGTTTGAGTTGAAATAAACTAGGAGTAGATGTATCGGTCCATTAGAAAAATTCCAATCATATCTCAGCAACCCCATGTAAATATACTGATTGAAAGTTCCTCTCCTCCATTATTTATCAGACCTAATGGCTCTAAACCACCGTAGGGTTTTTATGCTGGCCGGATTAAATGCATTCCCCTCTAAAGTCTTACAGGGGAGAGATCGTCGAGTAGCCCTGAGTGAAAGCCTTTATCTCCTGTGGAATGAATACCCCCAACTCAATTCAGCATATATTGCTCCGCTGTTCTAGGTATGACAATCTCCATCAGGAACTGTTTCAAAAACTCTGTCTTCCCCTGGACTATTTGATTAATCCTTCTCTCTGCCGGCCTTTATTGAGTGGTACTAAGTGGGCGATTACTGAGGCTGTAGCCAGCTTTTTGGCAGATATTCTTAAATCCAAACCTGACTAGGTATGACTTTATGTGCAATTATTTATCTTCTTTCCATTCTGTATATACTTGGTTTTGTCTGTTATGCCGTTAAAGGTCGGAATAGAATTAAATTGAAACCTCCTCTGAGAAAGATGGTACAATGATATTTAGGCTCTGAAGAGGTATTTACTAATTGGCTTTATTTATAGTCTGCCTTTCTTACTGTGACTCAAGGCAGGTTGTGTGTGTGTGTCTTGTAGGGTTTTCTTTTTCTTTTTTTATTAAAAAGGTGGGATACAGAAGGGAAAAGGAGGTAAGGGAAATATAGATCCATCAAGCTTGTCAAATATTATGAGTTGTTACGTACAAGTGAAATCAGATGTATTATCAAATGTATTACATATTTCAAATATAGAAGCAGACAATAGAACATCAATATTACAGAATTTTGGGATAGATCCTCTCTTTAAAGAATTAAGAACTCTTCTTAGAAGAAGAAAAGAAGATTGGATTTATACCCTGCCCTTCACTTGGAGTCTCAGAGCGGCTTACAAACTCCTTTTCCTTCCCCTCCCCACAACAGACACCCTGTGAGGTAGGTGGGGCTGAGAGAGCTCTGACAGAAACTGCTCTTTTTCAAGAATAGTTGTGACAGAACTATGGCTTGCCCAAGCTCATCCAGCAGGTGCAAGTGGAGGAGTGGTCAATCAAGCCCAGTTCTCCCAGATTAGAGTCCATGCACTTAACTACTACACCACTTAGGGAAGCCTTGTAGGGTTTTCAAAGCAAAAGATGCCTGGCTCTGCATAGCAGCCCTGGACTTCCTTGTTGGTCTCCCATCCAAACACTAACCAGGGCCCGACCCTGCTTAACTTTGGAGATCTGATGAGACTGGGTATTGTGGATCATCCACTAAACTATATAATAAATGTATTGTGTCAGTATTCCATATACTCAAATATGCTGTCTACGGACAGCATTTGGGAGAGTGGAGGGCAGGTTACACAATGTAAAACAATGTAACCGAACAGCATGAGATCTAATAAGCAATGCGATAGGACTAAGAAAGTTATCACATAATTTTTTTTAGTGAAGTTAAATTGATTGTATGTACATTTTCTTGCAAAGGCTATTGAGCTAATGACCCGAACATGCCAGGAATCTCTGCATTTTTCTTCCTCTTGGATCCTACCAGCTTTCCTACTTGATCTCTCCTGAGTCCTTTTCTCACTGCATCTCATGTACAATGTGGCTTTTGTGCATAAAGAGTCCCATAATCCTTGGCATAACCTTGGAGGTTATTTTTCAGCAGGGGAAAACCTGCTAGGATCCAGCTTGTTATCATCAATAATCAACTTATTTTTGCAAAGGAGGACTAATCTCAGGGTTGAAATGCCTCATACCAACACATTGTTACTGAAGCCTCCAATGTACTACAGCCTCCCTACAAAACAGTAAAAAGCCCAGTAGCACCTTTAAGACTAACAAACTTTATTGTAGCATAACCTACAATAATAGAAGGGGTCACACCCAACCTGGATTGCACATTCTACCTTTTTCATGACTTTTGCAACTGCTTTGCATTTACATGGCATTTCCTGCATCCTCTCCCCCCTTTCCTTACCACCTATATATCTCTGGCCAGTTTTTTCATACCCTCTATGCATCTGATGAAGAGAGCTGTATTTCTCATAAGCTTATGCTACAATAAAGTTTGCTAAGCTGCAGTCACATGTGCCAGTTGGAGCAGAGGGGAAGAGAGGCTATTTCCTCTGGAGGAATTTGACATGCAGTTGTGAGATCACACAGCTCTCTGAAGCTGCAGGTGTAGCCCATCACTGTGTAATCAGACACAACTGGGTTGAGTCTTTTTTGTGGTTTTTTTGCCATTTGTTTCCCTTGTGCATAAATGAGTAATCGGACCTCTGCACTGAGGACCCCCTATGGAGTATGTGATGATGCGCACACTGCAAAGGGGGAGGGAACATGGCATGGAGTCAGGATGGCATGATCAGACCATCCTGATGGCATGAGAGTGTGCTTGAGTGATCAGACAGGAGAAAGTCCATCTGTGACCCATTGGCAAGCATTAGGACCAAACTTTCGCTAATGTCTTTTAACTCTGTTTCCATGGTGGAGCACCATAGATTGCTGATGACTGCAGGACACTTCCCAGATGTTGCTGTCTGATCGCTCCCTTTAGCTCCATCAGGCATTTGCACCTATGTCAGATCTAAAGGAGCATGTGATTGCAGCCTTAGTCTTAAAGGTGCTACTGGGCTTTTTACTGTTTTGCAGCAACAGACTAACACGGCTAACTCCTCTGGATCTATAACCTCTCTACAGCAAATGTTGGAGACAATCCCACCAGCCAGATGTCCTTTTTTGTGCACGCAGGCTCCAGTGTGTAGATGAAGCCCCCTTGCATCCAAGCTCTAGTCCAGGGATGTCGAACTCATTTGTTATGAGGGCCGGATCTGACATAAATGAGACCATGTGTGTCATAAAATGTAATGCCAGGTAGCGGAGATATAAACTTTATAAAGGACACAAACACAAAGTTTTCTTTTTATTTAAAATTAAAACATTAGCACTCTTGCAATATTTTGTTTATTTAACAGTCTCTGATAACTGACACCTATTGCTCTGAATTACTGCATCAAAATGTCTGTGCTGTTGCAATCTTGAGTATGCTGTTCAGGTGTGAACCTGTAAGCTGCAAACCTACTTTTGATTTATTGACATTCACCACAGGAATCTCATGCTCAGAGTTCTGAGTCTAGGACCCAGGGGAAAACATGAAATGGCTGAGCGATTGAGAGAGTCTGGCGAAGCAAGCTATGATGCAGCAGCAGCAACAGAACTGGAAGCAGGAGATGGCCAGTTCCAGTGCGGGCCTGATAGAAGCCCTTCGGGGGCCTGATCTGGCCCCTGGGCCACATGTTTGACACCCCTGTTCTAGTCTATCTGAAGAAGCATGCATGCACACAAAAGCTCATACCCAGAATAAAACTTTGTTGCTCTTAAAGGTGCCATTAGACTCGAACTTTGTTCTGGTGCTTCAGACCAACACGGCTACTCGCCTGAAGCTCTTTCTTCATTTACTGAAATCTTGGGTACAGCTCCATGTATGCATCCCTTTTGCATAGATTTGTGGATTCTGGAAGTCTATTGATTTGTCTATGACTTTCTAAATAAAGAACAGAGCCAGGGGTGTCTAGTTCAGTGTTCTGTTTCCAGCAGTGCGCAACCAGATAATTCTGGGAACCCAGAAGCAGAACTAGAAGGTGACAGCCTTCCCCTACAACTCATTCCCAGCATCTGGCACTGCCTTATAGCACAGAGGTTCCATTGATTGGTTCCAAAGGGAAGGAAACGGACCCGAAATTTCCCATGGTTCTTTTTCTTCTCGTTCAGATCATCTCAGCCTTGGTTTGAATCTTGGTCTGAAGCTTTCTGGATGCATTCTGCATTTGTCAATGTAAAGGCTTGCCCCTTTTAAATCTCTACACTCCAAAGCTAGTTAAAACATTTGGTTAGCTTGTCCCGTACATCAGATTTTATTCCTGGTTTTCCCCCTCCCCCTTCTGAAACAGGACTGGTTGATTGTGTTTTGTGAAATCTGGTCCGTAGGAGTCCACCACTGAAACTGCAAAGAATTTATTTTAAAAATAAGAAGATACCTCCCGCCAGGAAGGCAATCTGGTAACTAATATGCAAAAAAAGGATTGTGACCTTGACTCCTTTATACTATAGGAGAGAGAAAGAAAACCCAGCAAGGGAGGACAATAAATCCTGGAGAAGAGCCATCTAGATAATCTCCTACACAACCTTCCTTGAAATAAATAGGAGATGCGCATATCAATTCAAGAAGGCTTGAACGAGATGGCATCTTGATAGCTTGTGGGTCCACCCATCAATTATGGATCTGAAACATCAAGGCATGGCTGCTGAGAATATGGACCCCCCCCCCCCCCAAGACAAAGTCCAAAGGTCTTAGGAAAACAAATCCTGGGCTTCAGAATTGCGTCCTCCTATGCTCACCTGGCAGTGGCACCGCATCAGAGGAGAAAAGGTCAGTCAGTAGAAAAAAGGAGGAATTTAGATACAGTGATGGGGAGAGGAGGTAGTGTCCCATAGTAGAGTGTTGCTCTAGAACAGTGTTTTTCAACCTTTTTCAAGCTAAGGCACATTTCTTTCATTGAAAAAATCCCACGGCACACCTGACAATATCTCACGGCACAGTGGTTGAAAAACACTGAAATACAAGATAAATGGGTCATTAGTTGCCTCAGCTCAAGTATTAACTATGACAGTATTACAAATATACGTAATAGCCACTCAACTTGAAATCATAAGTTACAGATCCAAAGTGTAATGGCTCCTTCCCATAACATTGACCTGAGTTTCAGAAGAAATATAATGTGGATGTATTTTAATACTGCGATTCTGCTTAAATTTTTCAAATAGAGAGTTTAAACTCTTACTCTTATGTGAACGGCATTCCGCTGACCATCAGTGATTTGAAGAGAAGCACAGTACACCCATTCTTCGCTGAGGGACAGTTACTGATTTGAACCCCACCCTGACAGAAACAGCTAGCTGTTACCATCAAACATATTCATGTTTACTGGAATGTCTTGGTGCAAATCACCCTACCTCAGGCCGGCCACAGAGTGTGCGAGCAGAATCAGCGAGACCGCGCCACTGTTCTTTCTCGCATGCGCAAACGCGTCCCGGACAGTCAGTCCGGAAGGCACATTTCTTTCATTGAAAAATCCAGCGGCACACCTGACAATATCTCGTGGCACACCAGTGTGCCACGGCACAGTGGTTGAAAAACACTGCTCTAGAACCTAGGAGTCCCATTGTCATGGGTCAGGCAGGCACAGTTAACCCTGCAGGGGCAAAGGGCTCTTCAGGAGAGGAATGGGCATGTGAAGAGGGTCCCAACCCACAGCCAGTTATGGACAACCTGCTAGAGGAAGCATCTTCGGTGCTGCCAACCAGCAATCCGCAGCCTGATAGTATCAGGGAACATCCCACCCACCCCCCGTCTCCAGAACCATTGGAGCGTAGATGAAGGAGGGCTTGGCATGAGGTGTTGGAAAGTGGTGGAATGGGCAATTAGCAGTCCAGCGACACCCAGATTCAGCCAGTAAGGATGGGTATGCAGGCACCCTGCTAGATGCACTCTGACTGTAAGATGAGAGTGGAGAGGAGCACTGGCTTTTCTGGCACCCACCAAAAGATTTTAGAATGTGGGCAGAGCCACGTGGGCTTTCGCCACCTAGGGCTTCTGACTGGCTGTGAAAGGCACCCTCTTAAACAGAGCTTATGCCCGGAACGTTGAGGCATTACTTTTAAAGTTATATATAACTTCACTTCCTGACATTTTATAGTTGGTTCCACCTTGGGTAGGCAACCATTTTGTGGTTGGCTCCACTTGCTGCGGCAGCCATTTTGTGGATGCATCCAGCACCCTGTGTCAGAATTCCAAAGGTACCCACAGATTCAAAAGGGCTGGGGATCCCAGCCATAGAGTCTGCCTTCCCAAGTTGCCATTTCCTCCCGGGGTACTGATCTCTAAAGTCTGGAGATGAATTATAATCCTGGGAGAACTCCAGCCCCACCCCCCGGCCAGAGATTGGTTACACTAAGAACCAGGTACAGTACCCTGAGCTCTTTCAAGGCAGAGGGGGATATAAATGTACTTATATTTAGTATTTAATAAGGCCTTTTAAAAATGGTTACCTACTTTAGTGATGGTCTCTACCCCATCCCCGCCCCCTCACGGTCAATAGTTTTCTTTGGTAAGAAATATTTCAAGTTCATTTTTTTTTCTTTCAGGGAAAAAAAGTACTTTTAAAAAGAAATACTCATAGATGAAATGGCTGGAGGCTAAATTTTGAGTCAGCTGCCCACGTAGATTGGAGAACAGATGCCTCAGTGGACACTGCATAGAGAAGGCATCTGAACATGAGCAATCCGTAGGAAGATTTCAAAAAGGAACAAGGTTTTTTTTGTTCCCCAAGCCTTTGCCAGAGGTTGTGAGAGGGAAATATCCCACTAACAAGCAAATTAGATGCCTTGGAGTGTTATGACAGATTTAGAAATCTCCGACTATTAAAGCATTAAAAGAAGGCACAGAGCCGCAGCTGTCTAAGCCACCAAAAGGATTAGGGAAGCGGTACCGAGGCCTAAGAAGCAAATGCTTTCTTCATATGTGTATGTAAACTTCCCATTCTCATGAATGGGGATTATGGGTGTATCAGGAGAGTTGAAGAGCATTTTTTTTTGGTTTTCACCTCTAGGTTTTATCACCACTGTGTTCTAAACTGCATTATGTTAAAAAAAAACCGCTCCAATGGATGGGAATGAAAATAGGTCTTAAATTGAGAGAACAAGACTCTCCAGTGGGTTGTTTTGCAGCTTAAAATTTACTTTTAAAAAATAGAGGTGCTGCCCTGATCTGGATACCCCAGGTAAACCCAGTCTTATCAGATCTCGGAAGCTAAGCCGGGTCGACTCTGGCAAGTACCTGGACGGGAGACCTCCTTGGAATACCAGAGGCAGGAGGCAGGGGCAGGCTTTATTCAGCCGCCTCTCTGAAGATCCTCCAGACCCCCAGTAGGGGTCAGTCACCAGAGGTCACCATGACTTCCAGGTGCACACTGTTATGTCCACTGACCACCATGCAGTCCGAGTTTGGCTCCTGGAAACAATAGGGGCCAAGGATCCTAGACCACCTAGAGATCACCAGTAGGAACTTTGGTGGGAGATTCAAACCCTCCAGTAAGACTGGAGGTGTGTCGGAGGTAGGTGTATATAGTTGGCCACATCGGCCGGTACTGTTGTCTGTTGTGTACCAATAAATGTGAGCGGATCATCATGCTGTAGTTCGAGTTCCTCATGCATTGAACCCAGTATGCAACACACACACACACACACACAGGTGTGCAAGCACGCACACACATGCACATATGAAAAAAAAAAAAAAAAAAAGAGATGTTCCGTTTGCCCTGATAGCAAAGTTGAAGCTTGCCGGCAGTAAAACAAAGTCATCCATAGGCAAAGTAGGGGTTTTTTTCCATCCTTGGGAGATTTCTCAGTTATGCAGGTAAACGTTGGTTTATAAATTTAAAGAGGCCTCACCACAGCTAATGTGTTGTTAAGGATTGAGCATACTCATTGCCCTCTATGAGGCAATGTTGAGAACAGTTAAGCTTCAGTTACAGGGGGAAAGGAAACTAGAGGATTGGGGGACATTGGCCTGCTTCAGTTTATTGGCCTGGGAACTCATTGTATCCTGGAGGTTCCTTCCCAGAACAATCAGCATAGAGAGTGCCTGGTAAAAAAATATCCTTCCACCTAGTTTATCACTCAAGTCCCAGGCTCTAAGTACGACTTCCAAGACACTTACAACTGCTGCTGCCTGCCAGTCTGGTTTGCTCTAGGTGAATCAATGATCTAAATTGTTCCAAGGCAGCTCCACATATTATTATTTCAAAAATTCTGCCAGTATTCCCAGTCATAATTGCTGTTGGACCAAAAACAAAAAAGCCTTAGTGTCAAATTGCTTAATATAGATATTGGAGAGTATTTAGGGTTCCCAGTTCCGGGGTTGGCAACTACCTCAAGATTTTGGGGGTAAAGCCTGAGGAGAGTGGGGGTTTGGGGAGGGGTGGGACTTCAATGGAGTACAATGCCATAGAGTCCACCTTTCAAAGTGCCCATTTTCGGCAGGTGAACTGACCTCTGTCACGGGGAGATCAGTTGGAATAGTGGGAAATCTTCAGCCCCTACCTTGAGGTTGGTAACCCTAAGTGTATTGCTCTGACATTGAAAAACAAGACTTACTAGTTAGGGTTTTAAATTGTTCCCCTCAAAATTTGGTAAGTTGATAGTGCAATCATATACTGAATGACTCAACTTCAAACCCATTGAAATGAATGGCCTTATTTGCAGGGGTCCGTTGGAGCGGGAGCGCACAGGAGCACAGCTCCAGGAGTGAGGAGCCCAGGGGGCGGGCACATGACCAAGCCCCACCCCCTCCTCGGCTTCCCTGAGCAGTACAGAGGCGCAGTGCCCCAGGGAAAGCCCTGCTAGGGTCTTTATTGTTTTTAATGTTTTGTTTTAATATTGATAATTTTATCATTGTTCCTTTTATGACTGTTTGCTGCTTTTCCAGAGACTTGCTCAAGGTGGCATATAAATTTTCTAAGTATACCATTTTTTATCTGGGCACATGGCACATAAGTACTGGAGAAATTTCACCAACCCTTCAGCAGCTTCCACCCCATCAGTTTGGTGTAGTGGTCAGGAGTTGGACTCTAATCTGGGAGAACCGGGTTTGATTCCCCACTCCTCCACATGCAGCTGCTGGTGTGACCTTGGGCCAGTCACAAATTCTCTCAGAGCTGTTCTCTCATGAGCAGTTCTCAAAAGACCTCTCTCAGCCCCACCTACCTCACAGGGTGTCTTGTTGTGGGGAGGGGGAGGGGAAGGGATGGGTGGTGCACATGTCCTGGGTATCTCAAGTCTATTTGAAACCTGATGGTTTCAAGGGAGCAGGAAGAGAATGAGGGTGTGTTCTTTACGCTTATTTTTATTGCACAAAGTATTGGATGGGGAAGGGAATGGAGGAAGAGCAGGTCAGTTTCACTCACCTGTGGAGTGGAGCCTGAGGGGTGGGTGTTGCCTTCTGACACACTTCCGGTATGTTAGGGGGTGTGGCATATGCAAATGAGTCATGCAAATGAGCTCCTGCACCTCTTTTTCTACGAAATGACCCCTGCTTATTTGTTTATTTAAAATGTTAATATCCCATCTCAGTTCCTTAGCGGGCTTAGACTGGGGACTGGCTTAGACTGGAGTGATTTCTCATAGGAGGCATTATCTTCACTTTTTTCTCTCTTTGAATTGGTATGACTTTGTTTTAATTAAAAAAAAGTTTTCCTTGCGGTTGAATTTTACAAACAAAAGTTGAAAACTTGGGAAACTGGGAAATGCATGGACTTCTTTGAAGCCTCTGAGTAGCCACCACTGATGAAGCGATGCTGGCTGAGATAGATCCTTGGTTTGATTTCAGACGGGCCCTTTTGTGTTTCATTGGAGATCTTCTAATTTCTCTGCACTCTCTTGCCTCTCCTGAGCAATCGAAACACAAAAAGCTCAGAGAGAACAAATGAGGAACTAAGAAGGGTATTTTGTGCATTAGCTATCGCCGGCTCAGCTTGAATGTAGTCATCAAGAATGTGAAGACTGGCGCAGGCTTCTCCCGGCGGAGATAAAGATGTCCTGACAAACAGGAAAGGAAAGCAGATGAACAAATCAAACTGTTCAGAGTTGGAGGGGTATTTATATTCCAAGTGGGTATTTTTAAGGAGGGGGGAAAAATGAAACTAGTTATCAGTACCAACAATTTTGACATGCTAAATCCCTTTTATTTCTTTCACACACTTTGCAATCAAAGCAGGTACATGATGACTTCCCCCCAAACTAATGGGCATGTAATGGGCATGCCATATTCTCTAATAAAGTCAGCTATTTTGGATTGTTCAGCAAGAATGAGGATGATTGTGAAGAAAAGTACCCTGGCTAGGATCCAGGGAGGTGTGTAGGGGGTAGGGGGTGAATTTCTCAGGAGCTGTTCTGAGGAATCATCAAACTTCAAGACATATGGGGGCTTCCACCATAGCCAAAAGTAGGGATGCCAGCCTCCAGGTGGGACCTAAGAATCCCATGGAATTACAGCACATCTCCAGAATAAAGAGTACTATTTCCCCTGGAAAAATGGATGCTTTGGAGGACAGACTCTACGGTATTATACCCCACTGAGTTCCCTATCCTCCCCAGGCTTTATCCCCAAATCTCCAGGAGATTCCCAACCTGGATCTGGGGGCCAGGGGAGACCCGACAACCCCAGCTGAAAGTCCTTGTGCCTATGCAAAACTGTGCAACCGTAACACTTTGTATTCTAATGTGCTGAGGCAATCTGGAATGCTGACAGACCCTCTGGAATGGAGTAGCCAAGATGTTCTTATGCTGCAGAATTACAAGGCAGCCAGGGAGTTCTTTGACTGCCATTTAAGCTTTTCAGTTGCTGCTCGGGAAAAGCAGCTCAGGCAGAGCCTCTGGGAAGAGAGTGGCAGCTGTGGCCTAGCAAAGAAAGAGGCCCCAGTTTAGGAAGACAGCAGGCTAAAGAATGACAGACAGTAAGGCTAAGATAGGGGATTCAGACAAGGCCTTGCAGAATGAGGGGGAAAGGGAAGAGGAGGAAACCTGAAAATGGGATAGAGAAAAGAGGTGCATATGACCAGGAGTTGCAAAGATGATCAAAGCCAGATAAGTTGGATGCATCGATCCATCAGTGGAGGCAGTGAAGGTTGTGGACATCCAGAGGTAGTTTGCCATTATCTGCCTCCACATCACAATCCTGGTATTCCTTGGAGATCCCATCCAAATGCTAGCCAAGGCTGATCCTGCTTAGCTTCCAAGATTCGACAAGATCAGGCTAGCCGGGGCTATCCAGGTCAATCATTACCTCTCCCCCATTAGCCAGGGTACAGAAGGCCCCGTCGGCCTGTACCCTGTGTGCATTGTCCCTCTCAAAGGAGCATAAGTCAAACACAGCCCCCACTCACATTCAGGGTGGGAAGTGCCAATCTGCCAAGTTCAGCGAGAAGTTGTCTCAGAGTCTCCAAACCTACTGAACTTGTGAACACTTTTAGAATTCTGAGACAGTGCAGAGGGCGCCACTACAAAATGGCTTCTATAGGCAGTCACATAATGGCTGCCATTGGGGGTGGGGCATACAAAATCTTTGGAGGTTCCAAGCTGAGCACCATCCTATGATGGGGCAGCTGTTTCTGAATCTGCTTCTTGCAGATTCAAAGATGATGTCTCCTGGGGTCTGTTGCTCCAGTGAGGTAGAGGAAAGCCAAGATTGGCTGTTTGCATTGAGGAAGAGGTAAATAGGCACTGGGAAATGTGTCAGAGGGCTCAATGGCACGGTGGGGATCACTGACCTACATAGCTTTGGAATCAACCATTGGGTATTTCAGGTATCACCATGACCAAAATACATTTAAAAACAGATGTACATATTCTGCTTTGTGAGGTCACAATCAGACAGCTCTTTAGATCCAACCCAGGCACGAGGTGATGCTGATGGCATACTTTCCCCCATGTGGTCGTTCCAGTGCGTAATCAGCCCGTGGGGATGGTCTGACCCCAGACCATCCCGAACGGTCACCATTTAAAAAAATTCTTAGGGGTACACGCATAAACACATAAATATGCAATGGCCACAGAGCTCCGCTCAAACGTTCCAAACAATTTCATGTTTCTGAAGGGCCCGTGAAACTTATGAACTTTGTTAACTGAAATGGTACCTAGAGGAAGGTACCACTGGTGGTGCTTTTAACATTCAAGTCTGCACATGCGCAGAAAAACAAATAGATGGTGAGGCACATATGCGCATGCGCAAACAGATTTTAAAAAAACAAACCCAGACCACGCAGCTCCTTCAGGTGTCTGGACAGTCCACCGTGGAGTCCACGCACAGTAAGGGATTCACAGGGGAGCTGTTTGGTCATGTAACACTGGATAAAAAAGATTGGGGTCAAATTAGAGCCGGGCCAGTGGCAGGATTAGCTGTCCATCTGAACGGGACCTGCAGCTTGCCTGCAGTGCTGGCTCTGAGCTTCAATTTTAGCTGCCGTACTCAAGTAGAAATGTGTACAGAAATTTTGTTCACGTTAAAAGTCAGTTCACTTGATTCGAAATGTTTCTGTATTCTGTAATATTGTTGTGTCACGTGTTCTAGGTCACTGACCGGTCAGTCATTTCTATTGATTTTAAGGAGCCCCTGGAACACCCTCTCATTCCAATTTGGATGAAATTCTCAGGGATTGGACCTCTCGGGGATTGACTTCGATGGAGACTCCCTTCCAAATTTCAGGCAGGTCAGGGAACCCCTCCCTTTTCTCAATAAATTATGCAAATAGAGGAGAAGAAAATCCCCCTCTCTGTTACCATGGCAACAAAATACACAACTTATTTCTGGCTTTCACATCCCTCCCCTCCATGAAGATCTAGGGGCCCTGCAGTGCTCACCCAAGGGACTTTCCCTGCCATATTACAGGGAAAGATAAGGAAGCATCCTATTTGACAGGCCATCAAAGTTCTCTTCTGTGGAGTGGGCACCCATAGATGCGGGGGTGGATGTTTTACTCCCAAACCTTACTTTCTCCTAGCCATCAGAAAACCCGCAGGCTTGCTTGGAGATAAATGAAGCACTCAGTGAGAGAGAGAGAGTTCAGGCTTTGATTCCTCTCGCCCACATGCTTCGTGGTGATTTAAAAAATTCACCCAGCCCTAACCTCCTTTTTGAATGGGCAGAATTCATCATAATTGCGATGCCCCAGGGCTGCTTTTACATAACAAGAGAGAGCTGAACTCTCTCTCATCTTGCCTTGCTCCACGTGTGTGTATTTATATGGCCCCCTGTGGCCCTACCAAATGTTAGTCAAAGAAGAAATAGAAAAGTTTGCTTATACTTTTTCTGTTCGGGAAAAGGGGGGAAAAATGCTTTAAAGTTGTAAGCATGAGAGAGACCCAGTACTTTATTATAATATATACACCTGTAAGTTTCTAGATAATACGTTTATCGATTGAACAAATACCTTTGTCCTACATGTTTGATGCATGAGGCCCCCAAGACAGCTTACCAAAATAGAATGCCATGTATAGATGCATAAGTGCTCTAACCAAACATTCCCTTCTATCTCAGCACTCAAAACAGGTGGACGTTTCTCCAGATTAGGCGAGACTAATTCCCAAAACCGGGTTTCATTCTTTTCAGAGGTTGCATGGGCTAATTCATTCCATAACTGCTTAGAGTGTTCATGCTTCTTCCTTTTAATTAAATTCTTGTATTGTGCTCTTAAAGTATTTAATTGCTCGAGGTGACAAGCCTTCTTCCTTTGCCTGGTTTTCCTCAGTTGTTTGGTTATGAGTTTTGTTTTGTTTTTATATCTATACATTCCAAATTATACCATTTATTCAAAGGACAAGAGTAATTTTTTTTTGGGGGGGGGGGCTGTACTTAATAAGGAATGGCTTGATAGATTGAACAATCTCTTCATTCTGTCGAATAGTGTTGGCATCTGATTGAAGGAGAGCTTGTCTCTTATCCCTTCGTTTTGTGCTCTCCAGAACTTCAGCTACCTTTGTTTGTAGGTGTTCAGACCATTTGTGTCTTCTGTATGGATGAATAAGTGGGTAGCCTGTTCTTCGAAGTAACACCACCCTTGCCCTGACCTGGATGACCCAGGCTAGACCAAGTGAATCAGATCTCAGAAACTAAGCAGGGTCAGCCCTGGTTAGTCCTTGGATGGGAGACCACCAGGGAAGTCCAGGGTTGCCATACTGAGGCAAGCAATGGGAAACCACCTCGGTTAGTCTCTTTCCTTGAAAACTCTACAGGGTTGACATCAGTCAGCTGTGACTTGATGGCACTTCCCACCAACATCATCTTTATTGTGGTGCCTGACCACTCGTAAGAGGGCCAGTTGGCACAGCAAAAAAGACTTCTAGTTCGTGGGGCGTGATCTGAAAAATAGCTGTGAGAATATAGGAGCAGGTCGTCCATGCAGGGGAGAGAAGGCTTTAAGTTTCTGGAAGCTACTTAGTTTTTTTTCTGAAATTCCTGGGAGCTACCAGTCACAATATGGTAGCCCAGTAGGCAGAACCGGTCACATAATGGTGACTTGTACACAAACTTTAGACCAGGTCTGCAGTGCTCCGGTGGAGAAACGTTACTTCTGCTGTTTCCCCAGAGCTGCTGTTGGGTACGGTTTGCAGCTCAAAATCCAAGTTTATTGTGAACACACCCAATGGCCAGTCTGAAGACAATGAGGCAGGACAGAGGCCATGCCATTGCGCAAGCATGAACCTTGGACCATAGCAATAGACTGGCAGATGTTTGTGCCTGGGATTACATTGAATTGTCCACTTAGAGCTGTTCTTCCTTGCAAAAGGGGAAAAAATCAATGGGCTTTAAGAAGGTGTTGAGTAAAACCTTTCATAAAAGCAACTGCATTCCGTCAGGTCTTCCTCGGGGTTGATTCTTCCCAAAGATTTCATCAGCTTACAAGCCAAAAGGTTTCGTTTCCCACTGTGATTCGGCTCAATATAGAACAAGAAACTGAAGCTAAACAGCAAAACATGGAGCTAAAACAAAGTTCTCTGCAAAAGGAAAAAAATACCTTCTGCTACAGAACCAACTCTTCCTGTGAGCAGCAATTACATTCCAGTTCAAACTGGTGAGAATGGAGCGACACATTCTAAAAAACATTGGGCAGTTCTGAACATCAGGGGATTGTCTCATGTTCTCCACCATGGTAACATCTAGTTCAGCTTACCCTAGGTTCAAGTTTCATAATGTCTTGCATTCCTCTTACTCTTGAGGCAATCCTAGGGTGGGTCTACTCACAAGTAAGTCATTCTATTTAATGGGGCTTACTCTAAGGAAAGAGTTCTTAGAATTGCAGCCTTGGTTGCCCAGTGAGATATAGCTGGGGTGCAGAAATGCATCATTAAGAGTTTGGGACACAGAGCAAATGGAACTAGGCACTGTAATGATGGAACAGGGGTGGGGGAATTCAATCTGAAGTGTCTATACCTCCTCACCTTTCTACCTGCATGGGCACACATTGCTTGGATCTGCCCTGGAGCACCCAGAAGAAATGATGGGACCCAGAAAGAAACACAGCTGGAGGCATGATGACTCCAACTTCTCCCACTGCATTGGTTCCATGAAAAACAAATATATCCTGGCAACCACAGCTGAGTCTGAATCAAAAGATGAACTAACAGTGCAATCCTCAGCAGAGTTAAATCCTTCTAACTCCACTAAAGTCAATGGACTTAAGATGAGTGTAACTCTGCTTAGGATCGCACTACCATGCTTTTTTTTTTCTTTAATGCCTTGAGCCTTTGTTTGGTGCTGGAATGGCAGAGGTTAAAATCATCTAATCTATATATCTAATTCCCAATTGTGGCTTCTGTGTGCAGATACTTATTTCCACAGCTAGGGGGCAAATGGAGGGTAAATAGATTTTTCTGCACCCTTGGGGCACTCCCCAGGTGTGCAGAAAAAGCTTACATCCTTTTAAAAAGTATACGGGGGATACTTAAATCACCAAAAATTACAACAGCTTTCTCTGTGCATGGGCAGAGAACAGATTTACCAAAGCAGAGCTGTGGCAGTCCTGGCTGCTTTGCCCTTCATGTGGGGTTTGCTCAAGAGGTGGCTCAGCTGATGCTGCCCCAGCCCCAGGAGGAGAAGGAGGTCACACAGGCAGCAAGAGAGAGTAAGGGAAAGGGAGAGGGGGCAGGAGGGCACCAGGCATCTCCCTCTCATCCCAAGGCTGCCTGCTCAAGGAGGGTGCAGGGCAGCTTGGCCTTCCTTCCCTTACCGGCACCTCACCTTGAGGAGGTGAGGAGAACCACTGATTGGATCACTGCCTGCTGCCATGAGGGGCAGGCAGGTGGGCTGCTGAGGGCACCACATGTCCCCTTCCAATCCCCCTTTGTCCTCCTTCCTGCAAGGGCCCTGCAGGTGGTGCTTCTACATCTGCTGTCTGTGCCACAATGCTGGCAAGGACCACGCTGTGGACCGCTTCTGGGCACAGGAGGTACACTGTGTCCAGTGCTGAAGAGTCCAGCAGGTAATGCACTCCTCTGGGGTCCCCATTGTATGACCGCACTCGCCCCCGTGCAGAGGCCCAGGCTGCTGCCACCCCCACCCCTTGGGCTCCACCTTCGCAGGACTCTGAACAAGCCACTGAAGCCCCCACCCCACCCCACCTGGAAGAGGCTCTGGGCCTGCCACCATGGGGAACTGCTCAAAGCTTGGAGCAGCTCCCAGGCACTGCTGCCAGCTCAAAGGTAGGGGGAAAGAAGAAAGAAAGGGAAAGATGGGGGGTATTTGCTTGGGAGAAGAGAAAGAAGAGGGGTTGGCTTGGGGGGAACACAGAAGGGAAAGGATGAAGGGGTTGTGGAGGGCCAAGACTGGGGGGCATAGGTGGGAAAGAGAGCAAGGGTTTGGGCAAGTGAAGGCCAATTGTGGAGGTGGAGTGCCAAGCGTGGAGGGGGTCAGTGAATGCCAAGAGTGGGGGTAGACAGGGAGATCAGCAAGAGTGGTGGGTGAGTGGAGTGCCAACGGTGGGTGGGTGGGGAGAGCTGCAAAGATGAGGGTGAATGAAGTACTAGGGGTGGGTGGCAGGTGGGGAAAGTAGCAAGGGTTGGGTAGACTGATGGAGAAAATGTGGGGGAGAGGCAAAAGAGATGAGGGTTAGATTGGCAGATAAGAGGAATGGGAGAAAGGAGTGAAATAGGGAGGTAGGTTATAAGAGAAGGAGGGTAGATGGGCAGAGAACAGGTGGGAGACAAAGAAAGGGAAGATTGATAGAGGAAGATGGAAGGAAGCAAAGAGGGGGAAGGGATTCACTGTTGCCCTGCAAGGCACTGATGCGCTTTTATAGACATGAAATCTATAAGTGATCACAATGGACTGTGTTGTTAAGTGTATAAGAGGGACTGTGATGCCAAGTGATCAAGGAGAAATGCCAGCTGTAGAAATATGCCGGGTGATGCCTGAGATGATGTGCTAGCAGTTCCCAAGGTCGCCAGCTTCCAAAGCCTTCTCTTAACACATAGATACCTACACAGAAATAGCCACTCGCCATTGTGGCTAAAACATGTGCATTCAAATGCCACTAAGCACAAGTTCTCTTCCACGTCACAGGCAACCCCTCTCCCTCCAACATTCCTTGCGCCAAAGAAATAAAGGGATTATTCCTGCTTGCGCCTAGACAATGGAACCTGACCAGCTAAGAATCGGTTTTGTCTTCCCAGAGAAACTAATCCCATCAGCGAGACAAAGACTCTAGCTGATGAGTCATCCTGCCAGGTATCTCTAAAACCACCAGGAAGAATCTAACATTGGCAACCCTCTCAAGCCCCTCTCTAAGTGGACAGGACTTATGGGGCGGACCAGCTAAGGGGTGTTTCCAGGGGAGGTGTCCGGCCAATCCAGCCCCCCCAGAGACCCCCAATAAAAGAGGGCTCCCAGTAACAGCTCTCTCTCTCTAGCCTTACTATCTCCTATCCCATCCTACCTCCATGACTCTGGTTGAGCAGCCAGAGTCTACACGTGTTGCTGCCGGTTCAGGACACGTGCCCTTAACCTCCCTCCTAGCCTTCCCCTATTTTTCCAGCAGGACCACACCAGCTCTCCGGACAGGTATTATTGCCCTCGATGGATACCAACAATTCCCTGCTCATGGGACCATCTCTTAATCTATCTAATTTCTTAGGACCTGTATAAGTGTGTGTATGCATCTGTATTGTTTGACTGGGAAACAATTCGACAGTACCTTATCACTGACTCCAGTCTCCTTGTCTATTTCTTGGTTTGTCTGGAAGAGGCGGCACCTCTGTATATATTGGGGGTGACCCATTTTGCCTATTGCCAATTAATTAATCTTTCATAATTCCCCAATATTGATAAAGAAATCAAGGCAATTTGGCTAACATCACCCTCTCTGCAAGTGGGTCCCCACTTGTAAATATATCGTCCTGAACCTGTTACCTGAACTATTTAGATGCCCTGATCACCCTTCTAAGGCCATTGCAGTCAGTTCGCTTGGGATGATGTAACTCTGCCTCAGATGGCATCGCAAGACACCGGACATAAAATTTCATTACCCACTTTGGTTAAGAAGCAAAACAGCCTGTGTATATGTAACAGCCAATTGCCACCCCAGCCGGAATAACGAGACAGACAACAGTTTGGAGTTAAACAAGGGCCCCTTTATTAACTATTTAAACAGGACATTGCAGCAACGGGCAAAACTAAGCAAGCTCAGGAACAGGCAAGGCAGGCGTCACTCCCTGACACAGCCTCCTTGCCCTTGATAAGGGCGGGACACCTAGCCCTGGTCTGAAGCCCGATACTTCTGGCTCGTAACCGGCAGCCCAGCATGCTGGCACTCCCCCCCCCCCGGAGCGCCTACCCCTGCGGCTGCACAGACCAACAGGGAGGAGCCTAGCCTGAGAGGTTCCCAGAGGCAATCCCCATTCACCACCCCAGACCGCAAGGCCCTAGGGCAGATCCTGAAGATCACCTGTTCCCAAAAGGGATATGCTGTGAGGTGCTCATCGGTTCCATTTTCTTGCTTGCCCAACCTGCCAAGTGACCAGACTAATTAAGAACCCGACCACTGACTAAGCCCCTAAACCACAGAGCGCAGTGTAAGGTAGGCAAAAAACACCCCAACCAAACTTGCCAAATAAGGTAGGGTGCAAAAATTCCTACCCGGCCCCAAATGGCGACCAGCCGAAGCCTACACTGCAACCAGGGCGGGCGGATGGGCGAGCATGCGGAGCAACTGCCAAGGCGGGAGCGGGGCGCAGGCTCTTATAGAGCAAGCCCTGCCCCACCTGCTCTGAGACGCGCGGCAGCGCATCAGTTGCTGCCTCACATCTGGCGAGGCAGCAAAGCAGCCCCCGGGAGCTACGGCTTTGCCAGATGCCCGGGAGCTCAGTTCTCAACATTCTGTTGCCCTCATGGGACACCAGGAAACAGAACCTGGTCTGGGGCTGTGCAGATAAATAGGTGAGGCTACATAGGCCGGTCTCCTGACCTGGATGGCCCAGGCTTGATCTCATCAGATCAGGACACCAGATTATTTCTTAATGGCTGGGGGGGGGGGACATCAGGGGTAGGGAACAGGGCATGGCCCAGTTCTTACTGACACAGGTCCCGCAGAGAGGTTCAATTTTTCTCCATTCACCGAGCTTGCAGACACATACTTCACCTCCCCAGGTCCTTGTAATATAGAAATCCTCCCTCTGCTACACATCATCCTTTGTAGAGTTGCTCAAACACCTGCAGGTTCAACTCACATTCCGTTCTCTAGTTGCAGTCTTGCAGCCAGTCTTTTTGATGGACTGTTTTTCTGTTCATTGACTTGTTCGTGTCTGTCTGGCAGGGTACGTCAGCTGTTTCTTTCTAACACTACAGTACAGGGCTTTTCACACAGGCATGCTCTCACACAGCCCAGTGGCATTCCATTTCCCTTGCCGCATCAGTGCTCCACTCAGTGGGCAACTGTTTAAATAGTTACATTCAGGGGTCCATTGGAGCAGGAGCGCACAGGAGCGCAGCTCCAGGAGTGAGGAGCCCAGGGGGCGGGCACATGACCAAGCCCCGCCCCCCTCCTCGGCTTCCCCGAGCAGTGCAGAGGCGCAGCGACCCGGGGAAAGCCCTGCTAGGGTCTTTATTGTTTTTAATGTTTTGTTTTAATATTGATAATTTTATCAGTGTTCCTTTTATGACTATGTGCTGCTTTTCCAGAGACTTGCTCAAGGTGGCATATAAATTTTCTAAGTATACCATTTTTTTATCTGGGCACATGGCACATAAGTACTGGAGAAATTTCACCAACCCTTCAGCAGCTTCCACCCCATCAGTTTGGTGTAGTGGTCAGGAGTTGGACTCTAATCTGGGAGAACCGGGTTTGATTCCCCACTCCTCCACATGCAGCTGCTGGTGCAACCTTGGGCCAGTCACAAGTTCTCTCAGAGCTGTTCTCTCATGAGCAGTTCTCAAAAGACCTCTCTCAGCCCCACCTACCTCACAGGGTGTCTTGTTGTGGGTAGGAGAAGGGGAAGGGATGGGTGGTGCACATGTCCTGGGTATCTCAAGTCTACCTGAAACCTGGTAGTTTCAAGGGAGCAGGAAGAGAATGAGGGTGTGTTCTTTACACTTATTTTTATTGCACAAAGTATTGGATGGGGAAGGGAATGGAGGAAGAGCAGGTCAGTTTCACTCACCTGTGGAGTGGAGCCTGAGGGGTGGGTGTTGCCTTCTGACACACTTTCGGTATGTTAGTGGATGTGGCATATGCAAATGAGTTATGCTAATGAGTTATGCTAATGAGCTCCTGCACCTCTTTTTCTACGAAGTGACCCCTGGTTACATTGGTCACAAATCACTTAGAACAGTCCTAAACAAACACTGTGTTTAAATAAACCCTTCCATTCCGTGCTTGTTGAAGTTCCCAGCAATCTTTACAGCCACTGATCTGTTTGGATTTCTGTGCATGGACAGTTTTGCAAGACCTGACACACACCTGTTCAAGTTGTATAGTGCCAAACCAATCAGAACCCATGACTGGCTCACATCTAATCCTCGCAGTAGAACACAGTAAGTTTAACTGCTGAATTCTGCTGCATGCCTATGTGTCGTAATGATGGAACAGTTTTCTAATGAATGGATAACTCCCAAATGTTTGGGGCCCATTTTGTCCAACATCTTGCAGATGGACTGGTCAAGGGCACAAGAGAAAATGAGAAGGCAGACAACTTTATCTCACTCCAGTCTTTGTCACAAGATACACCTGGGAAGAAAAGAAGTTCAGCTTGAAATGGAGTCTTCCTGGCATGCTTAATGAAAATACGGGCATGGATGGTGTCAGAGTAATTGGAATACATTGCCATCCATTACGATGGCGATTACTGGCTTTTTTAGATTCAGAATGGCCTGGGAACCTGACATGCCTCTGGAATAATGGAATACATTCAGGCAACTTCTGAAGCTGACATATTATGGTCTCCACATGGTAAATACTGAAGAAATATATCTATTATCTGCCATAGTCTGATTTTAAAGGGCAGAGCCAACAATGACAAGCAATAGATCAAAGGCAAGGACTTGGAATAGTCTCCTGAAAATATATTTGAAAAACAGCAAGCATACCTTACACCTAAGCAAAGCCTCAGTTTGGAGTAGTGGTTAAGTGCACAGACTCTAATCTGGGAGAACCGGGTTTGATTCCCCACTCCTCCACACACAGCTGCTGGATGACCTTGGGCAAGCCCATAGCTCTGTACCAGCTGTTCTCTCAAGGACAGTTGTCTCAGAGCTCTCTCAGCCCCACCTACCTCACAGGGTGGCTGTTGTGGGGAGGGGAAAGGAAAGGAGTTTGTAAGCTGCTCTGTGACTCCCTTGGGTACTGAAGGGCGGGGTATAAATCCAATCTCTTCTCTTCTTCTTCTTCTTCTTTCTCCCTACAGTAAAATGCCCCGAGTAAAAAGAACTAAGGAATCTCAAACTGGATTACAGATGTGCATAAAACACATACCCATATTCAGATGTCTCCTCACCATTGTTGACCTTGGTTCTCAGTTTGTATGGAGATCAGCCTGAAATGTTTTTCTGGGGCCATCCTGAACATAATTTCGAATATAACAATGACACTGTCATTATGATGACCTTTTGTGAGAATTCCAGCTGCCTATGATAGTAGAGGGGTGTGGTGGCTCAAAGGTTAAGAGGCTAAGCTGCTGACCAAAAGGTCTGTAGCTCAGCAGTTCAAGACCTGAGTGCTGCAGGATGGAGTGAACTCCCATCTCCGGCCCAGCTCCTGCCAACCTAGCAGTTCGAAAGAGCAAGAAATTGCAAGTAGATAAATAGGTGCCACTTTGGTGGGAAGGTAACAGCATTCCATGCACCTCGGCATTTAGTCATGCTAGCCACATGACCATGGAAAAGTTTTTGGACAGCGCTGGCTCTTTGGCTTGGAAACGGAGATGAGCACCGCCCCCTAGAGTTGGGTTTGACTGGCTTACGAGCAAGGGAAACCTTTACCTTTACCTTTATGATAGTAGAAGTGTTGTAAAGCTCTCCCCAGTGGGTTGTTCCTACTTGTCATGATTCACAGCTCATGAACAAGGAGAAACCATAGTACCTAACCAGGACTCCAACACTGCACTTAAATCATGCAGTGGGAAGACCGATGAACCAGTGAATGAGTTCACAGAACAGGGCCTGGAAGTGACCTCACTGCAACCAGATTCTCCTTTCCAAAGGAACTAGTACTCACACCACCCAGGGCCTTCTGTTTCCCAATCTCTGTGTGCTGATGGAGGCCAGGATTTTTCTTATTTAAAGCATACTTCTTTCCAGAAGAGGGCAGAACTTTGGAGAGGGGGCTTAGCCAAAGGAGGACAGAAGGACTTCACTGGTACTAACAGTGCTTATGCTGATGTACAGTTTCCCTGCTGGCACTGAGAAACTGAAGTCATTGGCTTCAGTGATCTGTCCAAGGTGCTGGATTACTGCATCGGACTGCCCAGGTTTCTGCCAGAATATGAATGCTTGTCTCTTGATGGGACATTACTTCCTCTGGACCTTGCCCATGTCCTCTGTTGATTGCATCCTGTCTGATCCACCCCATAGGCTCTATCTTGCTGGACCTTAAGCCAATGGTGCTTATGTTCTCTCTCCTCCCTAACTTCCACTCCTCTATGCCTGCAAACAGGATTGGTGTGGGAAGTGTCATTTCTCGCAAACGTGTAACATTTACCATTTACCAATCACCGCAAGTGAAAAACTGTGCAAGTATTTCATGGCACCGCTTGGGGAGCCTGACTGACAAAAATGAACGAGCAAGGTATCACGGTGAACTTTTGGAGAACATCTTGCTTCTGACCAACGGAATGGGGCAGCCCCAAACAGGGAATTTAATCTGAAAGAAAAATAGTCCACATTCTCAAAAGGAAACATTGTGAGACAAACCTCGTTCTCAGCAAAAGGGAAAATTTATACGAAAGTGTGAGGCACTTCCCTTGGTGACCCTGCTGACCGGCCCTCCACCCTGGCATCATCTTAGTCTCCTAGAACTTTGGTGGCCTCAGAATGGGCAAAGGAGCAGCTCAAATGCACACCCAGTGCTTCCTTCTCCTGACTGGCAGGTTCCCTTCAACCACAGAATCCTCAAGCCCTGGCTGCCAAGGAAAGGGTGGGGCGGGCAAGGCAAGCCTCCTTTCAGGCTCCCAGAGTGGCACCTACATCTGGGGAGCCAAAATCACTGGCAGCTCCCTTCTCACCACTATGGATTGTGGCGCTCGGGCTCTCTTTCCCATCTACTTTCCTCCCAATCTGCCAGCCTCCCCGGTAAGGTAGAAAGCTGGGTCTGGTCAGGATGATCTGGGACAGTTTTCCACAATAGGGGAGAGAGCAAAGAGGTTAAAGTGCTTGGGGCTCTTTTAGCGTGGAGAAACGATGGCTGAGGGGTGACATGACTGAGGTTTATAAGATTATGCGTGGGATAGAGCAGGTAGAGAAAGAAGTCCTTTTCTCCCTTGCTCCCAAGACAAGAACTCATGGGCACTCAATGAAATTGCTGAGCAGTCGGGTTAGAACAGATAAAAGGAAGTCCTTCTTCACCCAAAGAGTGATTAATACATGGAATTCACTGCCACTGCCACAGTGGCAGTTCCTTTGGAATTCCTTTGGAATTCCACATGGAATTCACTGCCACAGGTGGCAGCGGCTACAAGCATGGATGGCTTTAAGAGGGAATTAGATAAACATATGGAGCAGAGATTCGTCAGTGGCCATTAGCCACACAAGGTATAGATAGGAACTCTCAGTCTGGGGCAAGTGATGCCCTGTATTCTTGGTGCTTGGGAGGGGGGCAACAGTGGGAGGGCTTCTAGTGTCCTGGCCCCACTGCTGGACCTCCTGATGGCTCCTGGTATTTTTGGCCACTGTTTTTGGCCACTCTCGTGTTTTGGCCACGAGAGCCAGTTTGGTGTAGTGGTTAAGTGCATGGACTGTAATCTGGGAGAACCAGGTTTGATTCCCCACTCCTCTACTTGCACTTGGCTGGATGACCTTGGGCAAGCCATAGCTCTGTGCCAGCTGTTCCCTCAAGGACAGCTTGGGAAAGAGCTCTCTCAGCCCCACCTACCTCACAGGTGTCTGTTGTGGGGAGGGGAAGGGAAAGGAGTTTGTAAGCCGCTCTGAGACTCCAAGTGAGTGAAGGGCGGGGTATAAATCCAATCTCTTCTTCTTCTCTTCTTCTTCTTCACTGTGTGACAGAGTGTTGGACTGGATGGGCCATTGACCTGATCCAACATTGACTTCTCTTACATTCTTATGAGTGGGTGGGAAGGTCTGGAGCACCAGAAGTCTCTGGACAGTAGGGGGACTGTGATGACAGAGGATGGTGAAAAGGTAACATTGCTGGAAGTACTGTATTGAACAACACCCCGAAATGTTTAAATGTGAGTGTTGTTATGATAGTGGGACATTGCTTTGTCTTACCTTGATGTTTGCTTTGCCAACCTCAGCCTCAAGGAATACCGCTCAGTTGCTTTCTCACCTTTTCCAAAGAGGCCTCTGGAGTTTCACCTTCAGTCCTATGGCTGGTATCTGAATGAGCAGATGGAATTCAAAGCCGCTCCGGTAACAAATTACTGAGCATCAGTGAGGCGCCATGCATTACAGCAATTGACAGGTATTCGCCATATGTTCCAAACCAGCTACAAACGCTGACCTCAATAGGCACTTCTAATACAACTGTGTTACTCAAAACACAATGATCATTTCAGGGGTGGGGAGTACTCTCAGCAGAAGCAACTGTCTGTTTACATCAAGTCTCATTTTTGTTTTGTTTTTTTTAATTGGCAGAGAGGAAAGAAATCAGAGGTTTCTGGCATTCAAGAAGAGCAAGAGTCTGACTGCTTGATTTCTGCAATCATTTTCGTTGTGTTTTGGAGTCTGCATTTAGCCTGCTCTTCAGCAATGCTTGAAGGAGGCAGCAGATGGACCTTTCTTGCTCTGCTAAGAAGAAGCCCATCATGACAAAGAATTCCCAGCAGAATCTGGAGAAATCAATGGCAGAAGGTGTTCCTCTGTAAACAGTATGATGTCTCCCTTCTCCCCATGAATATATGCATGCACTCAACTTTCTGTTTCCTCTGTGGTCTACTCTGGGCCACAATACCCTGGTGTGATGGATTCTGAATATGGGCTTTAAACTGCTGTTTCACAAAAAGCACTGTCCCATGCCATGTAGCTGACTGGTCTGAAGCTCAGGGGGATTTCGAAAGCTGTCTGTGATACTGTGGGAGGTTCTTTGTTGGAAAAACATGAAGAAAATCCCAAATCCCTCTGTCCTGTGCAAGCTTTTGTGAGTGCCTAAAATCACATTTTAGATCCCATCCATGGAACAGATGTGGTCATCTTCTGCAGACATTCACTGTTTATATGCATGTAAACAGATGTGAACATGAGAAGCTGCCTTACACTGAGTTAGATCCTTGGTCTATCTAGTATGGTGTAGTGGTTATGAGTGGCAGACTCCAATCTGGAGAACCGGGTTTGATTCCCCACTTCTCCACATGCGGCCAGCTGGATGAACTTGGTTCAGTCACAGCTCTCTCAGAACTGTTCTCTCAAGAGCAGTTCTCTCAGAGCTCTCTCAGTCCCACCTACCCTACAGGGTGTCTGTTGTGGGGAGGGGAAGGAAAAGGAGATTGTAAGCTGTGAGACTCCTTTGGGTTGTGAAAGGCAGGGTATGAATCCAATATCTTCTTCTTCCCCCCACCCCCAGGTCTCAGGCAAAGGTCTTCCAAATCTCTTACTACATGATCTACCAGTGAGTTGCAGCATCTCTCTGTGTGTGTATTATCATAGATTCAAGAATAGTCCAGACTCTGGCCTCTTAGAGCACTTGGTTACTTCATCCATTAGTTCAGAATATCATTTCATATGTTTAAGAATGAAGCGTAGTTAATTAGTCCATTATGAAGAAATGTTGTATATAATGACACAAATGTATTGGGAGTGTCAGGAGTGCCTCTGAAGACCTTCCTTCTACGGACCTAAGTGCAGTGGAGGATCAGTCCCCAGCTCCAGAGGAGCCTCCACCTGAACCAGAGGAGGCTCAAGCAAGCACCTCTCAGAGCATTACCCCAGCACTAGCAGCAGCTGAACCACAGCCAAGCTCAAGCCCATCTGATTCACCTCCTTGGCTGGAATGGCTAAGGTCATAATCCAGGCAAGACTTAGCTGCTAGGAGAAAAGAGGCACACATGCGTCGTCACAGATCACTCAGCCCTGAGTTTTAGAGGGAACCGGGACCTCACTGCCAGCTGCTAACAAGCACAGGAAGTGGCTGGGTATTTAGGCACAGCACAAAGGCCAACAACTTGTGCTAGCAACAAGTCATTCTGGCTAAGTTCTGCACTTGCTTGGCTCGCATCAGCTAAACCTGATTCTTGACCCTCTGGCTCATGACTCCAGCTCTGTCTGACTTTGGCTTAATTCTGGACCCTCTGGCTCATGACTTCAGCTCTGTTTGATTTCGGCTTTTGGTTGACTCCTTGGACTGGTTTGCTTATGAGTTTCCCTCTCTGACCTTGGCTTGGACTGACTCTGCTTTCGGCTTGTGTTTTGGACTTGGTAATTCGTTCCTGATTTGGCTTGACCTTGGACTGTCTCGGACTTTGACTTGGCTCCTGACCTACTGGCACCCAGCCCGTGTCAGGGAGACACAATGCAATGACATTTAATTATGGTTGTCCAACATATTTGTATCATGATTTTATCCCAGCCTTCTTCCAAAGAACTCAGGGCAGCACACATGATTCTCCCATTTTACCTTCACCATAGCCAGGTGATGTAGGTGAGAGAGAGACAGAATGGGGGGGGGGGGAAGAGAAGGGTCCAAAATTGCCCAGAAAGCTCCATGGGAATGTGAGGATCTGATCCCAGACTGTCCAGATCCTAGTCCAACACTAACCACTCCACCACTCTGCCCAATGCACAGAATGTCTCCACAATTCATTAGTAACTTGCTTTTAGTGAATCCACCATGCCTTCCAGATAAATGCTACCATTTTACATGACGCTTAGGGTTCTTCTATTGGACCACCTCAACTGATAGCCAGAATGGAACTCAGAAGACTTTCCCCAGAGTGTGGCAAATATGCTGCCACCATGTATGTCAGTGCAATCAAGGAGCACAAACAAAAAAAGATCCCTGCCCCAAAGATCCTGCAAACTTAGAGTGCAATCCTAAACGGAGTGGCACCTTTCTAAGTCCAATGGTCTTAGCAGTGTATAACTCTGTTTGGGATTGCACAGTTAGACTGTAAGTTCTGATTGGCAGGGACTTGATGCCCTAAACTGTAAAGCACCATTAAAGGACATTGGGGACACAGTATAAATCATCACCATTCATAGGACATCTTTTTTTTTCTCCCCCCAAATGTCTGCCTCTCCCAACCAAATGTGAAAGGGTCCCCATAAACAGTGGGCCGGGGAAACCTGCCCAAACCATGGAGGCAGATGTTAAAAAGGCCATCTCTTGACTGTGTGAGCATTCAAGTAAGGAACCTTTCTCTTCTTTCTATGTGGCAGAGATGAAGTGCCTGCCAAATCTGACACAAATTAGGTATGCTAATTTGTTAGTCTAATCTGCATAGATGGCTACATTCATTTGCATATTATGGAAATTCCATTGCACATGTTTATTTTGGAGAAGGGAGTTTCACATATAGCATCCTTAGCTATATGCATCTCAGCAACACATAATGCTCTTGTCATGTTCCACCAGCTGACAAACATTAAACTTGTTAGTCAAAGCAAAGAAACCCTCTCTGGTGTTTCCAATTATTCCTCAACAACCAACATTACATGCAGCTAACACATTATCCTGCCTTTAAAAATTCTCCAGAGGGAAGATGAGATGTAAATTCGGAAGAAGCATCTGGACGTCCCAATTGCGAGAACATCACCAATGCCTAGCAGATAGGGTGGGCTTGTTAGCAAGCTTTTCACTCACAGTATTGTGGGGGGGGGGGGGGTTATGGGTATATGTAACTTTCCATGATTAGAAATATTTTCCTCAAAGTTGAAAGGTAACACTGCTTCCCCTGCTGGGTCTGTTCTGTGGGCAAACATTGATTCTCCCCCCCTCTTCTGCTTTTTCCTCTTAGACTATGAAGAAACAAATAGATCTCTCATTCCATTCCTTGTTTGTACAGCAGGGCTACTCATAATTTCCGAGGGATGGGGGTATGAATTCAATTTTTCCAGGAAAGTTACTTTGACCAGCAAGGGGAGCTTCATAAAATGGCTAATCACTAACTAATAGAATAACTATAACTTCTCAGTGTTGAAAGGACAATCTTTTTCTTTCAGTAGCTACTTAAGAAAGGTAAGTTCTGCTAGATTCCAGCTTCCTAGGGGATTTGTTGCAAGAAGTGTCAGCGGCTTAAAAGATAGTGTAATGTGTAGGGTTGCCAACCTCTGTGGGCACAATAACAAAGCACATTGTGCAAAATTTGGCTACATATATTGTAGAAAATATTCCAAATAAATGTGAAATTGACTAGAATACATACGACAATCTTACAAATCCAAAATACAATAATAACATACAAAACTATTTTCAGCCATCAGTGATGTAACACCATGTAGATATTCCACCATGTAAACAATGAATACATACTTTCATTCAATACTTAGACTTGAAACAGTGAAGTGAGATGTGCTAGGTCTTAAACAGCTCACTCTTTAAAGGGAAATCCTCTCATCAGTTCTGCTGATAAGCTTAAAGCAAGCAAGTCCAAGAACTTGAATCTTCAGCACTTCGTTGTTTAAAGGAAACCCGTGATTCAACGGGTAGCCGGTTTTCTTGTCAGTTCTGAATAATGCTTTTTCAAGAATTGCTCATCTCTTCAAGAAAAATATAATCAATGATATAATGCACAGAGAACCAAGATTTACACAACGGGATAAAACCGCTCACGTTCCTGACTTGTAAAACACTCACTGAACTTTTTCTAAGCTGTCCCTGATCACAGCACAACATTCCAGCAGACAAAAATACATCTTGGCAATTCAATGGAACTCAAATCTCCAAAGTGCCATGCAAACATACAAATCTTTCCAATAGCCCTATGCTTCTAACAAACTATTATATAGAGTGCTTTCCTACATGCCAACAGGTGTATTCTATTTCATCAACTGCTGCAGATCTCTTAAAGGGATATTATTAAAAGATCTCTGGTTATGGGCTCCCTATCGCCCGGCATCGCCGTGGTGTGGGGGAGCCGGTTTGCCGCCTCGTATGACACGAGGCAGCAACAGTGTGCGTCGGTGCTCATTGGGCTTGGCGGGGGGTGGGGCTTGCTCGATTAGAGCCGTTGCCCACCAGCACAGTTCGTTTGCCTGCTCGGCTGACGAGGGGCTGAGGCGCAGTTCTGGGCTGACGGCTTACATTTTCCTGGCGCCCAGCCTGGGAAGCGGCGGCTGGGGTCGCTACACCCCCACCCCTTCTTCCCTTTGTCACAGGGGTGATTTCCGGAGCCGGCTGCTCGGCGCCCCCCCTCCTCTATTTAGCTTTGGTTAAATAAAACAGGAAAAATCTAAATTCTCATTAAGATGTGATGTTCTAATGTTTGAAATCTATAAATATAGTGTGCCTCCCACTGTAGTAAAATCTTAGAGCTATCAACACTATTGTATTCATGTGGTACAAACTTGTATAGTACACCAAATCTTAGTTCTTCTGCAGCATGTTTATCAATAAATAATTCACTAAAGGTGCTTCTGTGACTTCATGTTCTATCCTAGATTTGTGTTCAACAGTTCTTGTTTTCATTGCTCTGTTACTACTCTCACTATATAGGAGGTTGCAAGGATGTTTTATTAAATAAATTGGGGGTTTTGTGTGTGTTGCAATCTGTATAATTCTCAAATTTTACTGTGCCCCCAGTGTAAATTTACTGTGTAAATTCTATTGTTTCAATTGCCAACCCACAGGTGGTGCAATGCCCACACCTAAAATGCTCTAGATTCCTTATTCTGTCTTATGACTGAATTAACCACTCCATCTCACAGCACAACCTCCAGTCAACCAAACAGGAATTAATTGCTTCCCTACAATTTATGAAAACTGGGCTGCTAGACAAGATCACCCAGCTACTTCATCCCCTGACTGAGCAATTAAATGAAATTAAACATTCTTTGAACCATGTAACTCAAGGGGCTGAAGGAGCAATGTCCGTAGGAATAATGGTACAAATTGAAATGTAGACACTCCAGCAAGAGCTTCATCAAATGAAAGACAAGGGCCGAAGACAGACTGGCAATCTGAAGCGGAGGCAAAGTGGAGGGAACTGGAGCGGGGGAAAAAACTCACGGAGCTGGCCGTTCACACTGGCAAGAGCAATGCGGATCAGCGGCAATACGGAGCATTCAGACTGCCACGGAGAGTTCAGACTGCCGCATAGCCAGCGCGTGGGGCTCGCGCGTGCCGCTGCACTTTTTTTTGTTTTCCTTTGATGTTTTTCGCATATGCGCATATGCGCATATTTGCATATGCACAAAACTTTTTGCCGGTGCGTTCACACTTCCTCCGGATGCCTCCCGCTTCTTCCAGTTCACACTGTTTGGAAGCGGGAGGCATGCGGAAGAAGGCCCCTGAACACCGGTTTTACCCGGTGTCCGGGTAAAGCGGAAGGAAAGCGGCTGGGAGACGGGTAAGTACGCAACGGAGCCGATGGGCAGATGCGCATGTCTGAACGGGCTCCTTTCCTCCATTTGCGAAGCGTGCCTGCCCCGCTTCAGATTGCCAGTCTGTCCTCGGCCAAGGTCATGTCACTTAAGGCTTGATTTAAACAAAACAATCTTAAACTTAGGGGCTTTGCAGAAGGCTGGGAAGGATCACAAGACTTAATTAGCCTCCTGGGAAGCTGGCTGGTGGCAGAACTGGGGTTGGAGGATGGAATAGCCCTGGTGCTAACTGAGGCATACAGGCTGGGGAATCTGAACAACCCTGCTTGGAAATATACAAGGGATATAACTGTGTCATTTGGTGACTCTAGAGTCAAGAAGAAAAAATTGTGAGATCTAGGGAACATTTGCAATAACAAACGGCTCAAATCCTTGTCTTTCCAGACATGCCAAAAGAAGCCTTGCAAATTCACAGACTGCTAGAATCTGTGACCTCTAAGCTGCATAAAGTGAACTACAAATACAAATGGATTGCATCATTCAGGCTGCAAGTATTACACCAGGAAAATATACTTTTTCACTGATGATGAAGACTCTGGTGCAGGGCTTCTTCAAGGCCTGAAAATTGGCACTCCAATGGATTATTCTAAGCAATCCCCAAAACAAAAATAGATCTCCTCATAGAAACCTCCAAAAGACAGCAAAATTCAGATTCTTCTCAACACCTATGAGAAGGAGTCTGCTCTTTTGCCCATAAATCTCAGAAGACTCGGTAATACCATCTAAATCTCAGTAATGCGGTCTGTATGAATGCCAGTTGGGAAGAATCTTTGTTATCCTTAGGAATAGCTATCAGAGTCGATGTGAACCAGGATGGGGGTATGACTCCATAAGGTATGATGGCAGACTGATGTTAGAAGTTTCACCAAGGAAGATCTAAATGTTTTATAGAATTCTAATGGAAAGCCATCAGTGCCTGCTGTAGTGTTATTTTTCAGTTGTCTTATAACATCAAGGACCTCAGATAGAAGGAGGAGGAAGAAAAGGAGATTGGATTTATGCCCTACCCTTCACTACCCAAAGGAGTCTCAGAGTGGTTTACAATCCCTTTCCCTTCCTCTCCTCACAACAGACACCCTGTGAGGTAGGTGGGGATGAGAGAGCTCTCTCAAGAACTGCCCTTGAGAGAACAGCTCTGAAAGAACTTATGACTGACCCAAGGTCACACCAGCAGCTGCATGTGGAGGAGTGGGGAATCAAACCTGGTTCTCCCAGATTAGAGTCCGCATTCTTAATTACTACACCAAAATGGTTACACAAACACAATTTAGCCAATGAGGCATGGATCTCCATTGATTCTACACACATCCATACTCACTACAAGAAATGATCTGGATCAAAGCATCCTCCAGAGCAATTCACATTAATACAAATTTCCTCCTGGTAAGGAGAAACAAGTACTCCAAGATTGGGTTCAGGATGGACTCACTTGACCTGTAGACTGGATTCACAGAGGAAATATAATCGAGAGGGCAGAAGCAGAGAGAGAAAAATCAGACCTGACGATTCCGTGGTTCAGATACTTCTGAGTGAGAAATATGCTGGAACATTTGAAAAAATCAGGAATTGTTTTTCACTTCCTTACAGAGTTTGAACTAATGATAAAACACTATGATGGTGGGACTAAGGGCCTAGGTTCAAACCTAGAAAGGATCCTAGTTAAACCCCATTATAAGAGACCCTTATCAGGAAAAAATGGCAATCAGTTATTGATGAAGAACTGTCAGAAACACACTGGCAAAAACTATGGAACTCAACAGCTAACACCTCAAAAATCTTTAATATTAATTTTCAGTTCTTTAAGATTAAGACCAGATGGTACTACATGCCAACCAGACTAAACAACAAAAATAAAACAGTCCAGTGTGCTGCCTGCAACCAACCTGGAACATTTTTGCACAGCTGCTGGTTGCACAAACGTACAAACATTCTGGCAAGAAAGACTACATGTTACTAACAAGATCAGGGCTTTTTTTTCTGCGAAAAGGAGTGCCAGAACTCTCGAGGGAAGCTGAAATCTTATGAACTTTTAAACATTTCTAAAAGAATTTTGTCAAAGAGGTTCTGGAACTCTATTCCAGAATATTCCCTCAGGAAAAAAAAAAAAAGCCCTGATTGAGATAATGGAACAAAAGGTTCAGTTCACACCATGCTTTGTTTTGTTGAAGCTGTGGCCTGATTCGCCACCATTAAAAAGGAAAAGGCAATAATTTCTATCTTACTTTTTTTTATTGAAGTATTTGATCCTGCTTCCATATAACTCAAACAATACATAACATAACATATATTACATACCTCAATACATTGTATGTTTCTTTCCCTATTCCCTTTCCCCACTCCCTCAAAAGGCCAGCAGTAATTCCTTATTTTATAACTGTAACCATAAGTACACCTTTTGGAGTTTAATCAATATATCATTATTGCCCCCCCCCCACTTTTACCCATTTTATATACTCTACCCACCGCTTCTTGACTTCCACAATCTTATCCTCACCTAGATTTTCCTGTTTTAATATTGTTAATATGTCTGACTGTACCCATTCATATGAATAACCATGCCATCTGTCTATAGTCCATTTTGTAGGATCTTTCCATCCAAGCACTATAACTGCATGGGCAGCCAAAATCATAGCTTTAAATAGATCCTGATATGGTTTATCTATTTTATAATTCCCTAAAATTCCCATAAATAATACTTTCCCTGATAACTCCACTTTAACCTTACATACTTCCTCCACCTTTCCCAAGATCTTTTGCCAGAATTTAACCACCTTAGAACACTCCCACCAAAGATGTGCATAATATCCCTTTTCCTTTTTGCAATGCCAACATTCGGGTGTCAATCCCTTGATCATATAAGATAGTTGAGCAGGTGTTCTATACCATTTCAAAATTAATTTTGTCTCCATTTCTCTAATTTTTTCCCATTTTTATATCATTAATATCTCTATTAATTTATTTATCTCATTTTCTGATAATGTTACAACTTTCTCCCATTTTGACGGTATTATACCAATCATATATTTTTTATCTTCCATCGACCTGCTATATATCTTACTTACAATGCCCTTTTTATTATCCTCTTTAATTTTGTACAATTCTTCCATCGGGGTGTCCTCCTCATTTAGTATTCCAGAACACTTCATTTGTTTTAAAATATTATATAAACTAATAACCCTTAACCTATATTGTCCTCCCACTCTTCCCATTACTTCTTGCATCGGAATTAAACTCCCTTGAGCATTATACATATCTTTCACTTTCCATAGGTCCTTTCCCTTCAGCTCCTTCCAAAAAGTTTCCTCAATTTTTTTTAAATTCCTCATATAATGATTCAAGTGGGGCCCACTTTGAAAGAGGAGGCATCCACTTAACCTGTTTTTCCCTCCATATTTTTAATGCTGTCTGTCTTGGGCCTATTGTATTCTCAATCTCTTTTTTTAATCTTTGTGTAAATATTCCAAATCTGCCTTCTCCTCTGTTTATACAACCTTCCCATCGGGCCCATTTATCCTCACTTTTGCCATTCATTTCCAACAACATTGTTATTTGAAAAGCTCCATAATATCCTTCCAGTTGTGGCATACCCCAGCCTAAGTGTTCCTTTGATGAATATATTACTTTCCTTGGTATTCTAGCTTGTTTCTTTCCAAATACCCAATTTTTTAATTCGGTATCCCACATTATTAACTGTTTCTTAGGTACCCATTCTGGAAGTACTTGAAACAAGTACATCAACTTGGGTATTATAAACATTTTAAGTGTCCTAATCTTCTCTAGTATACTCAAACACTTATTGTTCCATTGATTTAAATTTTTTTGTATCTTCTTCCATATTATTTTATAATTTATCCCCATCAAATTCTTGACAATTCTTGTTATCATTACTCCCAAATATTTCAGTTTCTTATTCCCTAGCTTCATACCTGTTAACTTTTGCTATTTCTTTTTGTTTCTTTACGTCTATCTTGCTAAACATTAGTTCTGACTTCTCAATATTAACTCCCAATCCTGAACATGATTTAAAGTCTTCTGAAATTATTACTAATTCTTTCATCGCTTCTAAAGGATTCCCTAAAACTATTAAAATATCATCCGCAAATAAATTCAGTTTAATTTCTTCCTTTCCTACCTTATACCCCTGTATTCTGATACTATTTCTGATTCTGTCTGCCAAAGGTTCCATAGCTAGAACAAATAGCACTGGAGATAAAGGACACCTTTGCTTAACTCCTCTCTGAATCAATATTTCCCCAGTATGTCCATCATTTATATTAATCACTGCTCTTCCTTCTCTGTAAATTTCTTTTATTGCATTCACAAAAGGTCCTTCAAACCCAAATTTGTGTAATACTTGGAACAAGTATTCATGATTTAATGTATCAAATGCCTTATATACATCCAATTTCAAAAGAGCAATCTTCCTATTATTATTTCCATGATATAAAGCATTGATCACATTCCTTATAGGATGACCTATGTACCTTCCTTTCACAAAACCATATTGATCTTCTCCTATTAGACTTAGTAATAGCTTCTTCAATCTATTTGCTAAGACCTTTGCAAAAATTTTATAATCCTGATTTGCCAAGCTTATTGGTCTATAAGAATTAGGATCTTCTGGATCTCTCTGTTGTTTTGCAATTGTGATAATTTCTGACCTCCTCCAAGAGTCTGGAGCTTTCCCTTTATTTAGAATTTTATTAAATAACCTTTGTAATTCCAGAACTATCAAATTTCCCGCCATTTTATCAAATCCTGCTGTAAATCCATCCAATCCTGGTGATTTTCCATTTATTTATAACATTTAAAATTTCTTATTGTGTAATGTCATCATTTAGTTCTAAGTATTACCAAAAGTTATTTAAAGCAGAGGAAAGCAAACAATTTGATGAGGTTATAGGGAACAAAGTTAAAGAAGAAGAGATAATTTCTGTTTTACTAGCAGCAGCAAGGTTGACCACAGCCACTACATGGAAATCCAAATTAGGCCCAACACTGGATGTATAGTATGAAAAATAATGGTCTCAATTTGTTATGGGTAGATTCTGGAAACTACCAAAACACATTTGTAGCTACATGGTACCCTGTGATTCAGTTCTTAATGGATAATCCATCTAAACTGCAGTCATCATAAGTGGATTTACTTTTAAAGCTGAACAACAGTATGATAATCACTCCCATACTTACTGTAGGGTACCCAAAAATGCAATAGAATGCAAATCATAATGTCCTGCAAATCTGAAATGTCCTGAAATCATTCACCAAATCTATTCTATGAAAAATAAGAAAAATATCATGTATACAGTGCTTATAGTAAATGATCTCTTGAAACTATGGATCATAACTGGGAGTACAAATAGTGCATTCCTCAAAGGCCACCATAAATAAATTTGCAGTGCTTGGGGCTGATGCTACACCTTTTGTCTGGAGATAAAATTAGTCCTTGTAGTGAAAATAATTTTGCTCTAGTAATATATCATTGAGGTCCATTAAGAAATATGTGGGTGGATTTAAATCAGTGCATAAATTTAGAGTACTTTCAAGGACTGTCCTAGCTTCCTGGTGTGGTTATATTTGTGCAGATACTTCAGACATCTAAAGTAACCAAGGCTGTTTCAAATGTGACTATGATGTTCTCTAATTTATTCATCATATCCTTGGTTCATTTGATATATGAGTCCACTCTACTAACAAATGGTTGTAAAAAACTATATATTGTGCCAGAAGTTCCAATATTGAACCGCACTCTGAAATGATCAGGTGTCCTGGGAGTGGTCTATCTGGTTTATGTATTTTAAGTACAGTGTAAAAAAATCAGTATTCTGGAATGTTCATTCAAAAGAAATTTGTAAGTCATATCATCTATGCAACTCAAACCCAGAGCTTCTTGCAAAGTAATTCTAATAATTTTTATGATATGCTCTGCAGATCATGATCTATAAGCAGGGGTCCATTGGAGCGGGAGCACACAGGAGCGCAGTTCCGGGAGTGAGGAGCCCAGGGGGCGGGCACATGACCAAGCCCCGCCCCCTCCTCAGCTTCCCCGAGCAGTGCAGAGGCACAGCGCCCCGGGGAAAGCCCTGCTAGGGTCTTTATTGTTTTTAATGTTTTGTTTTAATATTGATAATTTTATCAGTGTTCCTTTTATGACTGTGTGCTGCTTTCCCAGAGACTTGCTCAAGGTGGCATATAAATTTTCTAAGTATACCATTTTTTATCTGGGCACATGGCACATAAGTACTGGAGAAATTTCACCAACCCTTCAGCAGCTTCCACCCCATCCGTTTGGTGTAGTGGTCAGGAGTTGGACTCTAATCTGGGAGAACCGGGTTTGATTCCCCACTCCTCCACATGCAGTTGCTGGTGTGACCTTGGGCCAGTCACAAGTTCTCTCAGAGCTGTTCTCTCATGAGCAGTTCTCAAAAGACCTTTCTCAGCCCCACCTACTTCACAGGGTGTCTTGTTGTGGGGAGGGGAAGGGAAAGGGATGGGTGGTGCTCATGTCCTGGGTTTCTCAAGTCTACTTGAAACCTAGTGGTTTCAAGGGAGCAGGAAGAGAATGAGGGTGTGTTTTTTATACTTATTTTTATTGCACAAAGTATTGGATGGGGAAGGGAATGCAGGAAGAGCAGGTCAGTTTCACTCACCTGTGGAGTGGAGCCTGAGGGGTGGGTGTTGCCTTCTGACACACTTCCTGTATGTTAGGGGGTGTGGTATATGCAAATGAGTTTTGCTAATGAGTTATGCTAATGAGCTCCTGCACCTCTTTTTCTACGAAATGACCCCTGTCTATAAGCCTCATAACATGTTTGATCTGAATATTTTCTACAATATGTGTAGCCAAATTTTGCATGGCGTACTTTGTAATTGTGCTTTTAAGCTGCCGACACTTCCTGCAACAAATCTCCAAGGAAGCTGGAATCAAGTAGAACTTACCTTTCGCAAGTAGCTACTGAAAGAAAAAGATTGTCCTTTCAACACTGAGAAGCTATAGTTATGCCATTAGTTAGTCAATATCCTTTAAGGAAAGAAGTGCTAAAGATCCAAGTTACTTGCTTTAAGCTTATCAGCAGAATTGATAAGGGGATTCCCCTTTAACAAGTGAGGTGTTTAAGACCTAGCATAACACATTTCAAGTCTATTAGTATTGAATGAGAATATGTATTCATTCTTTACATGGTGGAATATCTACATAGTGTTATAACATTGATTGTTATCTTGTCCAATTTACCTCATATCTCATGTCTCTCTGCCTCTTCTCACAGAAGCCAGTGACACAGAATGATGGTCCCAGCTCCTGCCAACCTACAAGTAGATAAATAGGTACCACTTTGGTGGGAAGATAACAGTGTTCCATGCACCTCGGCATCTAGTCATGCCGGCCACATGACCACAGAAACGTCTTTAGACAGCGCTGGCTCTTCGGCTTGGAAATGGAGATGAGCACCGCATCCCTAGAGTCATATTCAACTGGCTTTCGAGCAAGGGAAACCTTTACTTTTACCTAAGCCACCTTGAGCTCCATAAGGGGGGGGAAGTGGCTAATAAAAGTTTTAAATTAATTAATTAAAAGTGGTATAATGCAGCCCTGCCTTTCAAATAAGCCACAGAAAACGAGTAGCTGGCAATTTATTTATTTGTTATTTATTGATTTATAAAACCTGCCTGAACCTGCTGAAATAACCAGTTTTACTGAACATTCTCTTGCCTGGTGACATGAATGGTTACAAATCTAATACAAGAGCAATATTTGAGTCCAGGTAGCACCTCAAAGATCAACAAGATTTCCAGGGTATAAATTTTCTAGAGCCAAAGCTCCTGGAAGTAATGGCACCCATCTGTATGATGCTTTAGGATCACCACCACCCCGGTACACTATGATAAAACCATGGAGGGGAATCCTAGAGTGTCACACCACTGGTTTGCTTTGGAAATGACATCGCACCAACCCATCCTTGCCTCCTCCTTCTCTTGTCAGTTGCCAGCCAAGGATCACTCATTTGACCCCTTGTGCGATGGAATCAGGGCATGTACTCTCCCTTCAGCATGACAGCACTTGCCAGGATTTTAAGTTTCTTGAGGGGCTTCTTTCTGTCTTTGAGGAGCTCAGCGCAGCATACATTTTATCCTCATGACACTCTCTGAAAAAGAGCGACTGGCTCAAGGTCACCAAGTTTGCTTCACACTGGAGTAGGGATTTGGAAATGGGTCTCTCTGGAGGGAAGGAACCTGGGTAGGGTATAAATTATGCAGTCCCTTTTTCCAAAGCAGCCATTTTATCCAGAAGAAGTGGAATAAATGTTTTAAATAAATAAAGCATAAATAAATAAGTGATTTCTATCGTGTGGAGATTAGCTGGGATTCCAGGAGATCTCCAGTCCCTACCTGGAGGTTGGCAACCCCATTTGGAAAAGAGGTGTAAAAATCTGGTGCAAAAGGACAAGTGTTCAGAAACAAGGTGAGTAGATCAGGAAGCCCATGACCAGGCGGGCCCTGGGGAAACTTCCATACGTCTCCAGGCCTCTGACAGACTCTGCCTTTTTCAGCCTCTCCTTCCTCTGCCTGGGCCACATCAAATGAGGGACTGATTCTCGCCAGACAAAGAAGGGACGCACTACTTTCCAGGGAGGTTACAAAGATGACAGGGAGAAGCCAGCAAAGCCAGGATGTAAAGCCTCCGATCCATCTTTAATCTGACATTAATACCTTAAAAGCTTCCACTGAACACAGAAAATATTACAGGAGAAATATTGGTGCTATGGGAATATATCTGTTGCATTGCCAGAGGTGAAAAGATTTACAGGCCGTATGCCAGTGGGAACAGTCCATCCTCCGAGAGGTGACAGCCAAAGGTCGCATAGGCAACCAGAGCCAAAAACCAGATGCCCTTGGATTTCTGGAGTTTAGCAAATCCAGATAGCTCTTGGACTACCTTTTAATTAGTGAGAAAGGGAGAAGAAGCATGCCATGGAAGAATTCACTGGCATCACCCACTACCTACCCATGACTGCCAAGTTACCTGTGCAGGGAGAACACATGGAGGAAATGCCCACGCATATGTCCCTGTAATGCTAAGAGGCAAAAAGGTTATTTTCCGTGAAAGGATTTGGAGGCAATAAATATATACAAGGTGTGTGGGGGGGAAACCCAGTTTTATTGAAATCTCTCTGTAATTCAAAGAAATCAACAAATCATAAAACAGAGAACACGTGCTTACATCCCTTCTGCTGGTACGAAACCCCAAGAACAACAGCAGGCGAACTCCTAGAACTGGCCAATGTTCTAAGAGCTGCTCTGCAGTCCAGTAAGCAGAGGGTCACTATTGGGATAGTTTCCAGGAACTTATATACTATTTAGGAATAGATTATTTTCACGTATGTGCATAGTTGCATGCTTTCCCTATAACTGACCTTGGAGGGGAGTAGTGCACCACAAGGCCAACAGACAAGCTGTGTAGTGTGGCTAGTGTTCAATATGGATACTTCCCTGATGGTCCACTATCAGGTGCATGAGCTGGACATGAAAACAACCCACTCCCAGTGTAATAACAAGAGATAGATGAACATTAAGAAAGAAAACAGAGTTTTAAGAGAAAACATCTCCAATGCCTGCAACAACTTCAGGTCTGACCCACAGGGCATCTTGGGTACAAGTGGAGAAACTGGTTCACCACTAACTCCTCAAATTACACTTGGCTTCCGCAAGCACCACTACAGTTCCCTCCCTATGGTCTGTGATGCTGCTTTCTGAACACGGCTGATCACAGGGAGGGGGTGTGCATGGAGCCACTTCCTCTTCACATTCTTACTGTGCAGATGACTTAGAGATTTCGTGGAGGCAGGGGGTGGAAGCAAGAAGCAGAGCCAGAGTGCTTGCGCCAATTGTCCATCCCCGCGCAGTGAATGAATGAGCAGATGGGTCTTCTGCTCCGGGCTAAGACCACTGGATGAAAAGAGACTTCATATGTTGTAAAGGAGTATATGTTGTAGCTAGAAGAACCTGTCTTCCAATAAAAATGGTACGATGGGGCATCTCCAATGACTGGGAATACATGTCCAATAGCTTGTGAATGGTAGACAGCATAACTCAGAGATTTAGCAGACGAAAAAATGTTACGTCTCAAGGCTATGGTGGTGTTACATTTGGTTATTCTGAGATGAGATCCTTTAAGTCACATCCAAATACATGAAAACAAGAGGAATGGATTTTGCAGTTAAATTTGTGTATTTGGAAGTAAATGTCAGGTTTCCATGGAAATTACATAGATGTAACCCCTGACACTGAGCACGTGTAGTGAGCCTGGACAGAAGACACTAAAAGTGGGTCAGAGCCCAGAGGACTGTTCAGGCTGCAGCTTGCATGACGTACAGTGGGCGATCCCAGCAACATCTGCTCCCTGGATGACTTCCACAAATATATCAGAGAAAGCCAGATCTGGAACACGCAAACCAACACCTGTGTACTGGTACTTAAGACCTGCAGTCCAAGTCACACTGCATCATGGAAACTGTACTTTTCATGCACAGCATGATCATGCAATTATCTTCATTTCAGATATCAGACACCAGATTAGCATTATAGAGGATAGTTCCATGTACAAAGAGTTACTGGTGGCCCTCTTTGTGAAACTTTAGAACATTCTTCAGTACTTTGTACCAATTTGAACTGAATGTTGAAGCCGACTGAAAAACTCAGATATTCTGAACTCGAAGTTTTACAATATTATGATATTCTGAAAGAAGATATCTGAAATGAAGATAATCATTCGGAGACTTCGCTGAATGAATGAAAACTAGACATAGTCAATTTTGTATTATGCACTGTATCTTTATTTGCTTAATGAAAACCTTCTAGATTATATTAGTGTTGTGGTACACAGTTGTTTTCTGTCCTGATTCCCTTTGCTGACTGAGTGACTGCTGACTGTGTGGTCTTTTTTGTTGTATTGCTGATATCTTTAACTGGGATAGCACTGCAGTCCTGCTTGTGTGGCTTCCAAGCTTTGCTCCAGGTTTTGTTGGGTTTTTTTAAGTCTGTTGGGTTGGACCCAGTGGATCAGTTTTGCTGATGGAAGGGGTATAATTTTTGCTGATTCTCCATTCCCAATGCAGACCTCCCAACCCATTGTCCCCCATCTTACCTGCTTCCCTCACAATCAGTCTACTCCTTATGAACTCATCTACTGTGCTCTCTAGCCCGGTCTCATCAGATCTCAGAAGATGAGCAATGTCAGTCATGATTAATACTTGGATGGAAAACCACCATGGATCTCAAGGGTTGCTATGCAGAGACAGGCAATTAGGGATGGGCATGAACTGGGAAAATGCAGTTAGGTTTGTGGATTGTGATGGATCATGAGCCACGAACAGTCACCAATTTTTAAGCATCAAACAAACTGATTTGGTTCATTAGGTCTGTGAAGCAGTGGAAGCCCCCCCCCCTCCCCTGCATGCTAGAAGCACCAAACACTCAGGAAATCTCCAGCTGTCTCTCCTCTACCTGCTTTCCATGTTTAGTGAGGATTGGATTTATAGGGTCCAAGTTACAGTGTCCCCCCCCCCCAGAAGGTGCCCCCAGGAAAGTGGGGAAATGACAGGTGCAGGTTCAGGAAGTTCAGGAGTGTATAGAATGGACCCTGTTGAAACTAGAGACATAAGCCTTACCGAGGACCTCCCCCTGATGTTCTTCTACGTGCCCTCCAAGTCATTTTGCAGATTGGATTTAGGAAAGTGCTTTGGGGGAAATGCCAAGTGCAGGTCCAAAAGTGCATAGAATCGACTTCCAGCAAGCTACACACATCAAATGCACAAGGAACCTCACCCTGCTGTTTGCTCCTCTACAATCTCTCTAAGTTGGAGGCAGGTTGCTTTGAAATTTGCATTTTGAGTGGAGACTGTCTAAAAATGTATCCATTCATGAAACACCATGAACCGCCGTGAACTGCTTGAAAGTTTGTGGAAAGTTCATGTTGTTGGCCTGACATTAACTTCAGTGCACAAACCACGAACCAGCCAAAATTTGTCATTAACTTTAGTTTGTGAGCCAGTTCATGCCCATCCTTACAGGCAATGGCAAACCACCTCTGAATGTCTCTTGCCTTGAAAAACCAAAAGGGTCTCCATAAGTTGTCTGCAACTTGACACCATTTTAAAAAACCTGTTTTGTCTGCTGCCTGTCTACACTTTAATCCAGTTGGATCCCTCCATATTGACAGTGTATTAGGAATAGTAAGTGCAAGGCAAAGCAGGTTTTTAAAAATTTAATTTTAATCTTAATCTGTGATGCTGTAGAGGTTTCGGACATTTCACTACCCTTGGATGCACCAATGGGGTTCACTTATATGACTAGGGTATGGATATTTGGCTACAAGGCATTAGAGAGGCCCTACACATTTGGTCACAGCTGTAGAAGCATTGGTGGGAGCTGGGCATCTGAGGCCTGGTTCGTGTGGCAGTATCAGCATGGGGCCGGATCCATTATCAGGAAAGCCACCTTGCATGCCCATTTTCCAGAATTTGGGGGTCCCTGCGAGAGCCAGTTTGGTGTAGTGGTTAAGTGCGCAGACTCTAATCTGGGAGAACCGGTTTTGATTCCCCACTCCTCCACTCGCACCTGTTGGATGACCTTGGGCAAGCCATAGCTCTGTACCAGCTGTTCTCTCAAGGACAGCTGTCTCAGAGCTCTCTCAGCCCCGCCTACCTCACAGGGTGTCTGTTGTGGGGAAGGGAAGGGAAAGGAGTTTGTAAGCCACTCTGAGACTACAAGTGAAGGGTGGGGTATAAATCCAATCTCTTCTTCTTCTTCTTCTTCTTCCCATAAGGGATCTTGGTGTGAGGGTCAAGTGGTATGCCCAGCCCAGGTGCATGGCTGGGGATTACTCTCACACTCAGGTGGAAGGGGAGACCACCTCATGGCATCTGCCCTCCTGGGATCCAGAGGCCTGTTTCCAGTGGATCATCGACTGGCAGGCGGGTCAGTTGATGAACTGGATCTGGTACCCCATGCTTTGCCAAAGCATACTACAGCTATAAACAATAAACTTGGGCGCATTTTATTCCACATTTCTCTGAAGACTTTGTGCGCATGTGTATTATTTCAACTGAAGTGTAAATGGGGTTAATATCTAGTCGGGTATAGAGGGGCTCTTTGCCTTTGGCCCCCACCTCGTCCCTCCCCTTGGTGCTGGGGCCACAAACAATATTTCAGCCTGCCACAGTCATCGATTTGTATGAATGACTTGTTGTTCACCACAGCACAGTTGCAACAGTAAGTGGGGGAAATATGCATTGAAGATATTTTTATTTCACATTTTATGATTGCATCTTATTTTTATTGTATTTCCAAATTCTGTAGTTGCTTCCTCGCCAAGATCTATTCGCGTGCCCTGCAGCATTTCTGTGTATCCCGATTCAAAGCCTCTCTCTCTATTAATAGAGCTTTCACACTATCCGCTATTAAAATGTTAAGATTTAGATCCGTGACCCTTTTTGAAGTTCACCCATATTTATGGAGTGAATTGCAGCACACTTCAGAAATCAACATCCCAATTTAGGTTTCATTTCTATAGTGTGTTTTAGTCCTTTATCGGTTGGAATGCTCCTCAACTCTTTATTTAAACTGGAAGTTAGGGGATGAACACACCATCAGGATTTGCAAATGAAACTTTTATCATTTTTTGCCCACTGCATACTTAGATTTGCATTACTGAAAATATTCACTTGGCAAAATCAATTAGGGAGCGCTTTAATGAAGTTGTTCACTTTGCCATAATCGGTACAGTTTGACTTAAGTTTCATTTGCTCTGCCTTTGTAGGAAATTAAAATCATGAAGCCCACAGCGTGAGATTGTTCAACAGGCACATAAATTGAATTAGCTTTGATTTCTAGCTGACCCACTGAAGATCGTCTAGCTCTGTGCTCTTAAATGACCAATTTAATTATTCTTTATGACCTTTGTTGAAAGCTGTTCTCTAAGTCATATTTACTCTGGTAAATACCAAAGCAGCATAAGCCTCTTGTGAGCTTCCTGTGTTCATCTTGCCTCTTATTTAACTCTCTCTCTCTCTGATCATTTTAGTTTTCTTGGTGGGAAGCATAGGCGTCAACTACAGGGGGGCTTGGGGGTGCAGAGGGAGGGAGGGAGGGAGGGAGAGGGGGGAGGAGTGGGTGGGGAGAAGAGTATGGGGGAGCCAGGCGGGGGGGTGAGGCTCTTTCCAAAATAAAGACTAGGTCATCTGCAAAGGCCTGCAGTTTAAATTCTTCACCTTTTATTTTAAGGCCCCTTATCTGCTCATCTCTTCTTTTCAAATCATTTAAAGTTTCCAAAGTAAAGATAAAGAGTAAGGGCAAGTCCCTTTCTGTATTTCAATAGTTTGAGTAAGATCGCCGTTGACAAGGATTCTAGCAGTTTGTTTGGTATAAGTAGCTGATTATTGTTGTGCTGCTATTATTTATATATTTAGTTGATTATTTGTTCCTCTTTGCAACTATGCCATTATTTGCTTTAACTAATGTTTGCATTATCATAAGGTTTTGTTGGGGGGGGGGGGAGGTTTTAAAAAAATATCTTGAAGCCACCGTGCTGTTTTATTATGAAGTGAAGGTCGAAGTTCCCAAAATACCCCACAAAAACAGATGTTCCCTGGATGAGGGGAGAAAGGGACTCAGAATGTGGGCAGCTCCATGTCTCATTAGGTCCAGTTTTGCTCTCAATGAGGAGAGATGTTGATAGGTTCTTATTGCCCCCACAAATTTGGATGATGATAGATACTGGGTATTACATTTAACAGAAATCTGAAAAGAAGAATTGGGACAGGAGAGAATAACATCAACAAGGACAAATTAAGGAAAAGAAAGATTTAAGGAACTGGGAATCAAGGGGGATATAATTACAAAGAGACTGTAACCAGAAAAGCTGAAAAAAATAGAATGCGGTTCTATGGATAAAGGATATGGAAAATGAGTTTTTGCTTATGCATGATATGTCTGCAGTGCTAAGAAAGCTGTGATGTAGTGGTCTCGGTAAGCCAGTCATTTGAGGTTTTAATAATAGCTAATAGATTGTTTTCTCTCCAAACATTACCTTGCTAGAAGGAACATGGTGTTCCAGTTCCACAGGTTTCCTTCACAATAAGAGTGTGTTCAGAAATACAGCCTTCACATGTCTCCACCCAGGAGACATTTAATCTGTCTTTTGTGTTTGCATCTCTTCTGGAAGGAGAAACAATTCAAATGTAAGGTGGTGGAGGAGAAACAAGAAGCAAGAGGGAACTATTTATCCTGCACCTGCATGGGAAGGTATGTCCATAGCTGACGGGTGGCTTGTGCCCCTGTCCTCAAACTCCAATGATCAAATCAAAGCCTTTCACCATCTTAAGGAGCCTTCTTCCAACGTGTGGCTCTTCCACTGGAGGAAGATGAATTTGAAGGAGAAGAAGAAAAAGAAGACAGAGAAGAAGAAGGAGAAGAAGAAGAGGAGGAGGAGGAGGAGGAGGAGGAGGAGGAGATTGGATTTATATCCCGCCCTTCACTCACTTGGAGTCTTAGAGCGGCTTACAATCTCCTTTCCCTTCCCCTCCCCACAACAGACACCCTGTGAGGTAGGTGGGGCTGAGAGAGCTCTGACAGAAACTGCTCTTTTCAAGGACAGCTCTGATAGAACTATGGCTTGCCCAAGGTCATCCAGCAGGTGCAAGTGGAGGAGTGGGGAATCAAACCCGGTTCTCCCAGAATAGAGTCTGCGCACTTAACCACTACACCAAACTGGCTCTCAAACTGGCATTGAGTTGAATGAAGGTTCCTTGGGCTATAGAAAGGCTCCTTGGAAGATAGTTGGATGCACCCCAATGGATGGAGTGGTCATGGCAACAGAGTCAAGGAGACATCTTTTATTAGTTTAGATTTGGGTACTATAAATATGCATACTTTCACTCTACCAAAGTGTGACTTAGGGCATGGAAGTATATTTTGCAATAATCCTTTCACACAAATAGTAAGACCAGTACCATCAGTAAGGACATGCCCCTCAGCCCTCTAACTCATGCTTGGCCTCATCTATTTCCCCTGAACCTTGAATTGCTTGTCATTCCAAATCTCACTTCACATGCTCTGCTCTCTGGATCTTTTTGGATAATCACCTGAACTGCTGCTTGAATTGCACCTTGGCACCATGGCCACGGGGTTGCTTCTGGACCTCCGAACATCCAGGTCACCATAGACCCAAGGCCTACCTGGATCTAGACCCCAGAACATTATAAGCTGCCCTAGAGGACTCCCTCCTCCATACAGATAAGAATGGGTAATTTCAGAGAGCTGCTTTCTTGGTCTGCAGTAGAACAGTTAGCTCCGAGCCCAGTAGCACCTTAGAGACCAACAATATTTTCAAGGAATAAGCTTTCAAGAGTCAAAGCTCCCTTTGTCAGGGATAAGTTAGGAATGGAGATCTCTCAATCTATATCCCAGTCAGAACGTGGGAGAGGTATTTTAAAGAATGCTTGTAAATGATGCAGAGGGCAACATATATTATAATCAGCTTGATTAGAGCAGAGAGGAAATGTTTGGAGACAGAAAATTAGCATCCGTAGTGAGATCATAGAATCACAGAATCATAGAGTTGGAAGGGACCACCAGGGTCATCTAGTCAAACCCTCTGCACAATGCAGGAAATTCACAACTACCTCCCCTCCACACACCCAGTGACCACTGCTCCATGCCTAAAAGATGGCAAAAAAAAAAAACCTCCAGGATCCCCAGCCAAACTGGCCTGGAGAAAAATTGCTTCCTGACCCCAAAGTGGCAATCAGCATTTCCCTGGACATGTAAGAAAGGGCCACGAGAACTAAGCACTGATACAACCCTTCCTGACTCCTTTCTCATGCTCTGCCTAAGTTCACAGAATCATCTAGCTTCTGCTTAAAAACCTCCAAAGACAGAAAGCCCACCACCTCTCAAGGTACTCCATTTGTCACTCCTCTCCAAGAGGATGAAGAACCATTAAGATTAGAATCTTATGTCCCTATTCAGCCCAGGGAGGGTTCGTTGTTCTAAACATATGAATAAACCCAAGTTCTGCAACCAGCATAGAATGGATAATATCTCCCTCCCCCTCCACTGAAACGAACAAAGCATCTGATACAAGATATGGACATAACCAGTATTGCCTTGCAAGGCACTTATGCACTCTTATAGACATGAAATCTATAAGTGATAACAATGGACTGTGTTGTTAAATGTGTAAAAAAGACTATGATGCCAAGTGACTAGAGAAAGATGCCAGCTACAGACATATGCCAGCCAATGACCGAGACGATATGTCAGAGGTTCCCAAGGTCGCCAGCATCCAAAGTCTTCCCTTAACACAAAGACACCTACACAGAAATAGCCACCCGCCATTGTGGCTGAAACATGTGCATTCAAATGCCATTAAGCACATGTTCTCCTCCACGTTGCAGGCAACCCCCTCCCCTCCAACATTCCTTGTTCTAGAGAAATAAAGGGATTATTCCCGATTCCACATAGCCAATGGACCTGCCCAGCTAAGAACCGGTTTTGGCTGCCCAGAGAGACTAATCCCACCAGCGAAACAATGACTCTAGCCGATGAGTCATCTTCTTACAGCCAAGTATCTCTGAAACCACCAGGTAGAATCTAACATTGCCCACCCCCTCAAGACCCTCTCTTAGTGGACAGGACTTGTGGGACAGACCAGCTAAGGGGTGGTCTCATGGGAGGTATCTGGCCAAGCCTGCGCCCAGAGATCACCCCCAATAAAAGAGGGCTCCCAGCAACTAGCTCTCTTGCTTCAACTAATCTCTGACCCTACCTTACCCTACCTACATAGCTCTTGGTGTAGCTAACCAAGAGCCTTTCCACATGTTCTGCTGGTTCAGTTCACGACCCCCAATTCCTTGTAAACTCCCCTTATTTTTCCAGCAGGATCACACCAGCACTCCAGATAGGTAATTATTGCTCTCAACGGATACCAACAATATTCCTGCTCATGCAACTGTCTCTTAACTGATTTAATTTCTTAGGATCTGTATAAGTGTGTGTATGCATCTGTATTGTTTGACTGAGAATTAATTCCTCCAGTAAAGAAATTACTTTATTACTAAAACTAGCCTCCTTGCTTACTTTTTGGTTTATCTGGAAGGGGCAGGACCTCTGTATAAATAGGTGGTGACCCGTTTTGCCTAAGAAATCAAGGCAATTTGGCTAACACCAGGGCCTACAGATCCCCCTTCATGCTTTTTAACTTCCTGCCTAATGAACAATTCTAGAGAAACTGAAAGCTTGCACAGTACGTTGTGTTATTTTGCTTGGTCTTTACTGGAATATAAGAACATAAGAGAAGCTAATGATGGATGAGGCCTATGGCCCATCCAGTCCAACACTCTGTTACACAATGGCCAAAAATACCAGGTGCCATCAGGAGATCTACCAGTGGGGCCAGGACACTAGAAGCCCTCCCACTGTCCCCCCACAAGCACCAAGAATACAGAGCATTACACCCCAGACTGAGAGTTCCTATTAGCCACCATGTGGCTAATAGCCACTGATGGACCTCTGCTCCATATGTTTATCTAATTCCCTCTTGAAGCCGTCCATGCTTGTAGCCTCCATCACCTCCTGTGGCAGTGAATTCCATGAAGTATTGCATGGTCTTCTGCTTTGGATTTTCCTACGGATCAAAGCAGCTGTCTACTTTTTAAAAAAAACTTTGAGGTAAAAAGAGCATCTGATTTATAAATAGATGGGGATGGTAGAGCATCAAGGCAGACATTAAACGAGGCACCCTCATTAACAGACACAATCAATTTTGCCCCCCAATGACACCAGGCTGAAATTGCTTGTTTTGGTTGAAGCCAGAAGTCCTGAGGACTTTCAAGTGTGGGGGGCGGGGAAGCTACTGAGTAAGATAATGAGCTTCAAGGTGAGCACCCTACCTCTGGCACTTTCCAATTAAGAGTGAGGAACTTTTGTGCCTGAGAAAATAATGTCACTTCCCAAGCGTGTCTGATATATTTTTAGAAGATGTTCACAAATTTGCCTGGAGGGCATCAAGTTCCCGGAATCATCCTCCTTTCCTCTTGCTACCTGCTGATTGCTTCCAACAACGTTGTACCTCTCTCCTCCTTCCAAAAGCTCCTTTTTAAAAGAAAAAAAGGGAAAGAGACAGGCAACAGCCATGATTTTTTCCAAAGTCCAGTTTCAGCCACTGAATGAGTGTCACGATCAAGGAATCAAACTGAACCCAAGCCCAGAAACTGATTCAGTGAGCTGATTTTTCAGGGAACTGAAACTGAACCCAAACTTAATACCTCTAAGTTGCTTTGAACCTGAATTAGAACCAGAAACTTAAACACAAAGTGTGTTAACTGGTTCGAAACATGGTGAGAGAAGTGATATAGGAGAGATTTGTAGACCAGGCCTAGTACTGGAGATCCTCTTGGGGCTCAAGTAGAGGCAGTCTGAGGAGGCCTCATCATACTGGAGGATTCTGGGTAGGGTTGCCAGCCTCCAGGTGGGGTCTGGGGATCTCCCGCTTTTACAACTGATCTCCAGCTGACAGAGTTCAACTCCCCTGGAGAAAATGGCTGCTTTGAAGGGTGGACTCTATGGCATTGGACCATACTGAGGCCCCTCCCCTCCCCAAACCCCACCTTCTCCTGGCTCGACCCCCAAAGTCTACAGGTATTTCCCAACCCAGACTTGGCAACCCTAATCCTGGGCTGCCAGACCCCTGCCAGGGGTGGGGGATCCCCTGCTTTGGGTTCCCAGCACCGTTCAACCTGCTGTCAGAGGGACTTAGCAGCAAACTGAGGTCAAGGCCTCTGTCACTGGGGATGCAGTGACATCATTTATGGCACACACCAGAAGTGATGTTATCACTTTGCCAGTGACATGTGGACCCTGTTGTATTTGGGCAAAGATTCAATGGTAAAAATGGCTTCTACCATAGACTTTTTGCCCAAATACCAGAGCTTCCTCACAGCACCAGTGGCGTGATGATGCCACTTCCAGTGCATGCCAGAAATGATGTCACCGCATCACTGACGACAGAGGCCAAGGCCTGTTTGTTGCCAGTAAGTTCCCATCTACCTCTGCAGCCCCTTGTCAGTTGCCGGGGGTACCTGGGAAGCCTAGCTACTGAGGCTAGAAGCTTCCTGCATTTTGTTGATGGTGGCTTTCTTCCTTGGTGCATTTCTCCCAAGTCTAAACAGATGAAGGTATTTTGGGGGGGGGGGGTTTGCTAAATCAGTGGGGTTTCTTGAAAGAAACAGGGGTCCGTTGGAGCGGGAGCACACAGGAGCGCAGCTCCAGGAGTGAGAAGCCCAGGGGGCGGGCACATGACCAAGCCCCGCCCCCTCCTCGGCTTCCCCGAGCAGTGCAGAGACGCAGCGCCCCGGGGAAAGCCCTGCTAGGGTCTTTATTGTTTTTAATGTTTTGTTTTAATATTGATAATTTTATCATTGTTCCTTTTATGACTGTGTGCTGCTTTCCTAGAGACTTGCTCAAGGTGGCATATAAATTTTCTAAGTATACCATTTTTTTATCTGGGCACCTGGCACATAAGTACTGGAGAAATTTCACCAACCCTTCAGCAGCTTCCACCCCATCAGTTTGGTGGAGTGGTCAGGAGTTGGACTCTAATCTGGGAGAACCGGGTTTGATTCCCCACTCCTCCACATGCAGCTGCTGGTGTGACCTTGGGCCAGTCACAAGTTCTCTCAGAGCTGTTCTCTCATGAGCAGTTCTCAAAAGATCTCTCTCAGCCCCACCTACCTCACAGGGTGTCTTGTTGTGGGGAGGGGAAGGGAAAGGGATGGGTGGTGCACATGTCCTGGGTATCTCAAGTCTACTTGAAACCTGGTGGTTTCAAGGGAGCAGGAAGAGAATGAGGGTGTGTTCTTTACGCTTATTTTTATTGCACAAAGTATTGGATGGGGAAGGGAATGGAGGAAGAGGAGGTCAGTTTCACTCACCTGTGGAGCGGAGCCTGAGGGGTGGGTGTTGCCTTCTGACACACTTCCAGTATATTAGGGGGTGTGGCATATGCAAATGAGTTATGCAAATGAGTTATGGTAATGAGCTCCTGCACCTCTTTTTCTACGAAATGACCCCTGGAAAGAAAAGATAGAAACCTAAAGGGCATAAAGAAGATGATATTTAAAAAGGAAGGAAGGGGAGAAAAGGGAGATCAGTTTGAAAAGCGAGGTAAGAAGGCACTTATTTATTAGTGGTAGGGTCCTAAGTAGAGTTGCCTGCTATGGTGGGCAATCTCCTGCCCTGGAGGCTGATGCTCTTGCTGCCGCTTCATGAAACGATGTGAGCAAAGTGGAAAGCAAAAACCAGCATCCACAACAGTATGAGATCAGTTCCAATTGCAGAACCAGCAGTGACGTCATGGCATTGTGGACTCTTTAGGGGTTTCCTAAACCTCCGTGGCAAAAACTGAAACTAGAAGTGATGTCGCAGCATCTCTGACGCCAGTCTTTGAAATCTCAGCTCCCACTTTGCTCCCAGGATTGCCAGCTGGCAACTCTAGCAGAGTTGCACACTTCTTAGGTCCCCTGCCTTTTGCGGCAGGAGGAGCAGGTCCTGGTCCTGGAAGTGATGTCATCATGCTAGACACGCCACCGGTGGATGCTCTAGCATAGATTTTCCAGGCTGAATGCTAGAGCATCCCCTCCAAGTGACATCATCGTGCTGGGCACGTTGGCCCAGTCTAGGCACTTTGGGGATGGAGACCCCTTGTTGGCTGGATCTGGGCTGGCTGGTCAGGGCCCTTTGAGCAGACAAACCCCACCCCCCTGGGGGACCTAGCAGCCCTAACACTTCTACTGCTATTTTCACTCTACACTTGTTCCCCTTTTAAGTTACTTTTTCAGTGAACATAAGAATATAAGAAGATCCCTGCTGGAGCATACCAGAGGTCCATCTAGTCTACCATTTTGTCTAGTTTTAGACAAAAGCCAATCAGTTGCCCTGGAGGGCCAATGAACAGGGGCATAAAGGCCAAGGCCTTCTTCCCTTCATAGTGCCTCCTAACACTGGGATTCAGAGGTTTGGTGCCTCTGAAAGTGGAGGTTTCCTTTAGTCCCCATGGCTAGTAGCTATTGATAGAACCTCTCCTCCACGCATTTGATTCTCTCTTAGGTCAAATCTACGGCCCAATTTACACCTCCCCTCTGAAGTAGTTTGACTGCTGTCTTTTCCTACGCTCATTTCACGCTGGTTTCAAATTTCACTCCCTGGGTCTGAAGAGTACTAAGCAACAGGATTTGTTTAAAGCAGTATAATGCTAGCTTGACCACAGGAGGGCAATTAATGACTGTAAACAGTAATTTTAAAACTAGAACAAGTATGGTTTGAAACTAGAAACAGGTATAGATGGGGGGGGGGGTTGAAACTAGAGTGATTCCAGCGGGAAAGTCAGATGTAGATTTTCCATAGTTGATAAAGGTCACACACACTAAATCAGGGGTGCCAAACAGGCGGCCCGGGGCTGCATCAGGCCCCCAGAGGGTTTTAATCAGGCCCGCAAGGGACTGGTTGTCTCCTGCTTCTTCCTCCAGTTCTGCTGCTGCTGCTGAGTCATAGCTTGCTTTCCTAGACCCTCTCAATCACTCAGGAGAGATAGATTAGGCAAGCTTCTGCTCCCTGCACTGGGCTGAGGCTCCCCCCTCTCCCAGATTGCTACACCACAGACATTTTGATGCAATAACTCAGAGCAAGAAGTGTCAGTTATCAGAGACTATTTTAAACAAACAAAATATTGCAAGAATGCTAATGTTTCAGGCATGTTTTTATTTTAAGTTTTAAAAAATCTTTATGTTTGTGTCCTTTATAAAGTTTATATCTCTGCTACTTAGCATTACATTTTATGACACACATGGCCCGGCCTGACAAAGTCCAATTTATTTCAAATCTGGCCCTCCATAACAAATGAGTTTGACACCCCGGCACTAAATAATCCTCTTTCAATCCACTTTCAATGCACTTTCCAACTGGATGTTGTCAGTTCGCACGGTTAAAAATCCAGTTGAAAAGTGCACTGAAAGTGGATTGAAAGTGGACCGCAGCCTAGGACAGGTTTGTGACGGTCCTTTTATTCAATGAGCTAAAGTTGAGTTTATGAAGAACAGCTTTACCAAAACAAAAGAGGAGAGTTTATACAGTTTGACAAACTTTGCTTGCAATATTGGATCAAGCAAATGTCTGGGACGGAGGGGCTCAGAAATGGCAGGCGTGTTTGTTTCCAGCTTATCGCAGCCTGCAGAATATTTGTACAGCTAATGTCATCTTCCAGGTGGCTGCTGTGGGGGTGTCCCTTCGGACTTCCCAGCTCCTAACTGGGATTTTCTTCTTTTTATTTTTGGCCTATGAGTAAATTCATTTTTTCAAAAGATGTTTGCATATATTTTATAGATTGGGAGGGAGGGACAAAGCTGTGTGCTTGTATCAGCTTAATGCTCACATTGAGGATCAATGTCTGGGCAAAAAAACCCACCCCCACCATTACTCATTGCTAAAGCCTCTTTGCCTGCAGTTCACTTGATTAATTTACTCAGTAGTAGCCTGTCCTACATTGATCACAGAGCAAAGTGGATTGTGTTCTTTTGTTCAAAGGAACACTAAATGTTATTGCCCTGCAAAGGAGTCTCCCCAGGTTGTGCCATTTGAGACGGCACTGCCAGCAGCTGTCTGCATGCGTTTGCAAGCATGTGGAGTATTTATTCCTTCGGAACAGTTCTCACCCACCTTTCTACCAACGCAGCTCTCCCGCTCCCCTCCCCCAGAAGTGGCTGATCAAGTTGTAGAAAACAGTTTAAAGACACAAAGAATTACAGTAAGATCTGTGGCTTTTCCATGCAGTAAGTCATGCACTAGATATGGGCATAGGGTGACTGCTTAAGCCGGTGGGGCAATAGAAAACTTTCTGCTACATTGTAGCTAGAGTGGCCAGGTTGCCCAGTTTGGCAGACAACGTCCCACCCTTAGGGTGCATTCAGATGGCTCTTTTGAGCTGCACCAGGTACGAGAGCCTGGTGGATTTAAAGTGCATGTCCAGACCTCAATATCTGGGAATCGTGCGAATTTGTTAGTAGCTCGTCGATCCCCGTCAGGAATTCGTACTTAAAAGATAGTGCTTAAAGTCCAGTCTAAAGCTGGGTGACGGGCCAATGCCGGACTTTCCACCATCAGGTCATTCTACCAGTGTGCAATCAGCCTGTAGTGATGGTCTCCAGACCTTCCCGAACTGCCGCCATTTTAAAAAAACTCTTAGTGATGTGCGCATAACCACTTAAACCTGTGATGTCCGCAGACAGTGAGGCACATATGCAGATATGCAGATATGCACATAAGCACATAAACAGATATGCAGATAATCACATATGTACATATGCTCATGCACAAACAGGATTTTTTTTTTAAAGCCGACTGGATGGCTCCTTAAGGTGGATGCCATCTAGACAATCCACCATGGAGTCATGCACGGTAAAGCAATTCACAGGGGAGCTGTCTGGTCATGCAATGCTGGATTTAAAAGATCTATATCAAATTACAGCCAGGCCAATGGCGGGATTAGCTGCCCGTCTGAATGCACCCTTAGCCTAGGTCCCCTGTTGCTGCTGGATAGGGTGGTGGGGAAACAACGGGGAACTGAAATGGCTTCCCGCAGTACTATGATATCCCTTCTGGCTTTGTGACTGGAACTGACTTCACTGTGTAGTAGTTGGTGTTTTCACCTGAAATCCTAGAGTTTCCACTTGATCCCTGCAGCCAAAAAAGAAAAGGTAGCTCAATACGTTGTGCAATGCACTGATATGATTGGTGGTGCACATGGTAAACTTGGCAGTGGAAGGACTGGCCATATGTTGATGCTACACCATGCAACAGTGCTCATACTTGTGTCTCTCAAAAAGAACCCATTACAAAACACACAACAAGCCCGCACAATTTTTGAACCCCTCCTGGCCATAATCAAACATTCCCCCACCCTGCCATGTATTGGGGCCTGCCAGATTCCCCATTTTGAAAGACCCAGGGACAAACTAGACTTTACGGTGTCCACAGGTGTGACCTGTGGATGCCACCAGTTTTAAAGCTAAATGTAAATGCTGTGAGAGCCCAATCCTGATTGGACACTCAGTGTAGCAGGACCAGGAGATATTGTCCCCCTGCCATGAGCCTTTTCAAGTTGTCCAATCAGAATTGGCTTTTTGCAGTATTTTTAAATGGCCCAAATTCAGTTCTACATTGGCAGTGGTGGCCATGGTCAAACCTGCTGACACCATAATGTCTCAGTTTCTCTCAGAGAGGTGGCAAACTCACCAGACTGGTTAAGTTATATCATTTGACATAGGTTTGATTGGTCAACTAGAATCAAGCCAACATGGGTTGTCAAGCATAAAGGAAAGATCTTTCATCCTAATTTTGCCCTGTGCCTGGGTTACACCTGACACTGGGACATTTCTTGGTTCTGGGTAGGTCAGGCTGACCAAAGCCCTTGTTTTGGACCCTGGATTTTGAAATCCTATTGGACTCAGTCTGGCTAGATACCATCTGGATCCAATTCTTGTAAATGTGTTTAGCTTAGATTTGTAGCTTTGATATTTTTATCTTGCTACACAGAAGCCAAAACCCAGGTGCCATTGGGAGGTCGACCAGCAGGGCTAGGAACCTAACCACTGTACCACAGTGACTCTCTGTCTTACCTCCAAGAGTGTGGAGCTTCTGAATATTACTTCTCAAAAAAGGGAAGCCTCTCACTTCTTCAGCAACCACATCTTCCCAATGCATGGGTGGCTAATAGGCTACTGTAGCATCCACCCACCCCTTCTCCCGAATAATCCTTTAATCTTGCCTTACAAGTTGTTATAGAAATGGCCAATGCTCCCTCCCAGACCCCTGATGTAGAGCCTTGGGCTTCAAGTGGCGGACTCTGATTGGTCCAGATGAAGCACAGCAAATGGCACTCACCATCCAGAGGAGCTCCCCTCTCCACCTCACTTTCTGATTGCGCAAGTATTCTTGTCTGCAGTTCTGAAGGCTGTTGGCTGCTCAGTCCCAGTCTCCGTGTTTCGTAAAGCTAACACAGCGTACAAAACGAGCATCACCTGTACATATGTCAGCACCTATGTACTGAGAAGGAATATGCTGGGCGAAATGAAGGAGTGCATCCAGGAGAATCCCATAGAGAATGGCAATGGCCTCGGCAACTTTAGGATGGTGAGCAACACCAACCCTCCTATGTGTGCAGCATCAGGAGAGTGAGATGATACCGCCACTGTCTTTCCACTGACTAATATCTACAGAAATCCATTAACTGGTCTTTTCAGTCACTGGCCTAGATTCAGTTCCAGTAGGACCTTAGAGAATAACAAGATTTTTGGGTTTCAACTCGTGAGAATCAACACACCCTTTGTCAGATATCTTTTCGGCAGTGCTCCCTCTAAGATGAGTTAGTGTGAGGTAGCTCACAGTTTTTAAGCCTCCGGCTCACACAATTTTGGCTTAGCTCAGGAAGGATGGCTCCGAAGCAAACTGATTTATCCAGTAGCCAAATCGCTCGCTCACAACTTTAATGCCAGTCACTCAGAAAGGAGAATTTTTGCACACAGGACTCCACGACTTAGAGGGAGCATTGCGTCGGTCTCTTATTTGCTCACTCAACTCAAATTGAGTAGCGCAGACCAGCACTTCTACTCTACTGAAACTTTTTAGGTATCAGTTCTTGACTGAATGACTTCAAAGATGCTGTTCCTGCTTACCATTACAAGAGTGTCCTCCATCTTTTTCCTGCTTTGAATTCCACGTCGACATCCACTTCAGTTGCAGTTCCTGGATCTTGTTATTTCATCGCTAGATTAAAGAGCCTCCTGGCTTCCAAAGTTCTCTGTCACTTCTTCACCTCTCCCCCCCCCCCTTTCCTTTAATAACATCGCGAAAGGAATATCTCATCCTCAAGTCTTGAACTGTCATGAAAGAGTCTGTCTTCCCCATAACCCCCTGAGAAGGTAGCCTTCTGTCTAATTCTTAATCAAAACTTCAGATCAGTCCCCATGTACAGCTTGATGACATGGCATGAGAAGTGCAAACAGGGATACTTGAATGTATTTTCCTCTCAGCAAAGTCTGAAGGCTCTGGGAAAAGCTGTGTCCCTTACATACTAATCTATCCCTATAAATTGAAGCTTAATCTCAACAAGACCGAAGGGCTACTGGTGAGCAGAAGGTGGGGCCAGAGATTTAAGGTGCCGCCAGTTCTAGATGGGGCTGCATTCCCCTTGAAGGAACAGGTCTGTAGCTTGGTGCTGCTCTTGGTCCCAAAGCTGCTGCTGGATCAGTAGCTGGCAGCTATGTCCTGGAGTGCCTATTACCAGCTTTGACTGGCTAACCAGCTGCAGCCTTTCTGGGAAGGACCATCTGCTGGGCTAGGCATGTTTGTTCTCCTCTCCATATGGGAATCCCACCACTCTTTACAATCTCAAAATACTTGTTTCATCTTACAGCTGAAAGATACAGGTGAGCAATTACACTCACAAGATTAAACATGCTACCGTCTGCAATCCCTGAAGTCCACATATCAGGTATACCATCTTCCGGTAGAAACTGTGGTTGTGGTTTAGAGAACATAGAAACTGTGAGGCATATTCTAGTTGAATGTCCATGGCAGAAGGAGGCTACTGATCAAGCCACTTTGATCAAAATGAGCTTCCCCTAGATATTTTAGCTATCAGAGTTTTAATGGATTCTAGGCCAGCAAATACTTGTTCAGACCATGAGAGTTCAGGATGCTTGTGACAAGATATCTTCTCTAACATGGGATATAGATTGTCCTCTCTGGCTTTGATTTTCCCTTTCTTTCTTCTATTCCTAACTGGAACTGATTGATCTGTTAAGTCAGAGGGAGGGAGGGAGGGAGGGAGGGAGGGAGGAAGGACTTATCTTGATTTTTAAAACATGCCTGAATGCTTTCTACCCTCCAATTTTCTCCCCTACCACCACCACCACCCCAAACCATATATTACTGTATGTGGACTTTTTAATTGCTGGTCATTCACATGGACTGAAACATTTCTGTTAGTATTTATCACAGGCTTCTGGAAGTTCTTAAACATTACACTCACTTTCCCAAATATTTTATAAATTTGTCCTTTCAGATTTTCTAAACTGGTGAATGTAGTCACTACAATGGTCACTACTGGTGAACGTGGTCACTGCAAATATTTCACTACTCCTTACATGCCTCCGTTTGTTTTTTACTGGCTATCTGGGGCATTTCAGCAGCCTGGTTAATTTTTTTTCCTGTTCTTCTTCTTAGATTTACATTTCCATTATAATTCTTTTTATAAGTTTGTTCTCTATCTCTTTGTTCATTTGTTCATTTTTTTTCCCTTGTTCTTTCCTACTGTCAAATCACTTTTCTGTATTTTCCCCTACATTTCAGAACCCAGCCTCTGTTTCAGTCTGTAATAATCCCTTCCCTTATGAAAGGCTTTTCAGCATGTCTTATTGTTGTCATTTGTGTGCCCGTACTGCGTGTGTGTGTGGGGGGGGGGGGTTCCTTTTCCACACATGTTTTGCTCCCTCTAGTGGCCACTTCAGTTTTTCATCACTGTATCTCTGGCTTGTTTATGAGCACTTTTAAAGATACAGTGATGAAACAATCAAAGTGACCACTAGAGGCAGCAAAACACATGGAAAACATATACAGAAAAGGGACAAGATGCACTATGTGAGGAAATAACACCTGCAGAAAAGCCCACAGTGCACTGTAGGTGGTAATGTTCAGCTGCAGGGGTGTGTGTGTGTGTGCGTGCGTGTGTGCATGCGTGTGTGTGTGCGTGTGTGTGTGCATGCGTGTGTTTTCCAAATGTATATTCCTTTCAAATTCACTGGCAGTTTCCCACCATTCTATTAATATTTGACTATAGTTTTTTGCTATCTTTTCTGTCTGTTCTGCACATATCCTCACAGTTTTGTTTCTTTTGCATTTTGCATACTATCTACTTATTTTATTCCGCATGTAAGAAATGCTAGCCCTAAACCCCCATAATTCTGATAACCACTATTTACTTTTTTAGAAAAGTGTGTAAGCTTATCATTCAGTGTTATGAAGTGACAGTTATTGGCAGAGAAAATAGTTCTCGGGGCGGGCTGCATGCCAAATGCCAGTGAAGAAAACATTCTCATCACAGCCTTATTTCTCCCTGAATTATGAGGCTGAGCAAAAGGATGTGAATGACATGAGCACTCTACACAGAATAATCCTCCCCCAAACACCTGTGGTTTCTTTCCTGAACCTACGCACAGTCTTCAACACTAATCCATTCTACAGTAACCTTGAGACTGGACTACTGTAACACACTGTGTGAGGTGGTTGCCCTTGAAGACAGCATAAAAGCAGCAGTTGGAGCAAAACCTGGTTTTTAAAAGCGACTTTTACAGCCTGTGGCGCGTTGCCTTCAGTCGACTCCCAGGGAGCTCCCACAGAGTCACCGAATCTCCAGGTCTTTAGAGGTGGATCCAGAGCCTTCCCGGAGGGGGGCTCATCACAGGGGACTTGATCTGAGGTTCCCTCACACATGGCAGTGCACAAGGAGACTCCAGATTGTCCTGAAGCAAGGACTTGTGAAAGATCGCTCTTTGGCAGCCATTGAGTGAAAAGATGTGAACAGCCGACTTTAAAGAGAGTAATTTTGAACCTCATCCTCAGCACCGATGAAGACATCTATCGTGAGTACTTATTGATGCAACATCAAAGAAATTTAACGATTATTTGGAAAAGCCCCTTTAAATTTAAAAAAGGACAAAGAAAGGAAGGGTGGAAGCCCCTTTCTCTTGCTAAGTGGCTACTATGAGACAACAAAGAATCGCTCTGCTAAAGTTTGAAGCTAAAAGAGACTGCTGTTTGATCTTTAGTATTGCTTTGCTTGGGAGTATAAACTTGAATAAACAAATCTCCAGCTTTTAGACTCAAATAATGTAGCGGATTTATACACAAACGTGAATTAACAGTTTCCCATAATACCAGTCTCCTTGTTGGAGCTTTGAAGTCTACTCTGCGCAGCCTTCACTGCGCAGCCTCCACTGTATTATTGCAAAACAGTAAAGCAGCTGGCTTTTGTTGAAAGTTTCCGGGTTGTTAAATATGTCTGTTGCAGAACTGTGTTTTGGGATTGCTGTAAGGATGCACAGCATTCTTATGGACTTTACAGCTGATTTCTCTGAGAAGTGCATGAACTATGATGCCAGCTATGTGAGACATGAAAGTACACTAGGAAGCCAGTGGGAAGATGGAGACAGACACCTACACTATAGGGTCACAGCACCATTTTCAGAGGTTGCCACCTCCAGGCGGGAGGTTGACACAGAGAACAAAGACATTCTCACACACAAAGCCATGAGGTTACAGGCTTGTATCAGCAACTCCATATAGGTATGCACTCCAGGTACGTACACAGGCTTATACCCCCTCCTGCAAGATCTCATTTACATTTGCTACATCAAAGGACTTCACACCTGGGTGTGAAGACAGCGGGGTCCTTCCTGAGAATTGGTTCCCATGCCCGGCACTCCTGTGATCCAGAAGACAGGCGCCAGATGAAGCTGACGTCAGCATCCTGCCCTGACCATCAGGTTGATATGAATATTGACCAATCCTATAACACCCCCTTAGTGGATAGAGATAGAGAAGGGACCATCTATAGGCTCTTTTGAGATGGCATCATATCATGCCATCCTCCCAGGTACCGCCTCCCAATAAAAGCTGCTCCCCAAAAATCACAAGTTAGTTCCAGTTCCTGTCCCTTGTTTGTCTTCCTTCCTCCCTCACAGACCCTTGGGTGCACCACTGGGGTCCGCCACATGGCTTTCTGCTGGTTCAGAACCACGGTCCTTCATCCTCTTCCCGAAGACTTCTCCCCCACGTTTTCCAGACAGATTCCACTGATTCATATAGAGGTAAATATTGCCCTCGACGGAAACCATCAAATATTCTGCTCATGCAAACGTCTCTGTATTTCTTACCTATTTTCTTAGTTCTGTATAACTGTATGAATGACAGTACAACACTGTAACATTGTTTATAAATCTTTTATTATGCTTCCAGTAAACAATCTATCTTTTATACTTTAACTTGAGTCTGTGTCAGTCTCTGAGAAGCCTCGGTTTAGCGCTGCCTCTGTGTACACTGGCTAGACCCCGTAGAGCTGGCTGCATATTGCTAAGAGCCAATATTCCCCAAATATTAATAACATAAAAGAGCAGTCAGGCTAACATTGCGGTCACCATTGAGAAACAGTAAAAACTACGTAATGTTAAAACAAGAGGTTGCAAATATTTTAGTTAGTTATATGGTAGAAAGATAGGAATTGGAACTGAAGTACTTATGTAAGAGGTACCTAAAGAGATATAATTTGGCAATGAACTCTCTCTGTATGTACAAAAAAAAAAAGTTTAAAAAGCAATGCCACAGTGTGGCAACCCACAGTTTCACTTCTCTGAAAAGGCACTTCATCCCAGTCATAAAACAGTGACAGGTTTGGAAAAGGAGCTGTGTTATGCAGAACCAGGTGCCTCACGCACGAGATAGAAAAAGTGAAGAAGGTTCTTGCTGAATATAGAATAATGCCTCTGACAGGAAATCTATTTCTCTCCTGAAAAACTGGGTATTAAATTAGCAAAGAGAGTGCAATCCCCTGAAACTTACTGTTCAACAGTCTACTTAAAGCAAGGGATTAACTTGAGAGAAGTGAACCATGGTTTTCATCTCCAAGAAAGATGGGTATGCTCATAGGCGTAGAGTATGGGGGGGTTCAAGGGCTTGAGCAATCCCCAAAATTTCCCGGGGGGCTCAGCCACCCCCAGCAAAACAGAGCACCTGCCGCCGCACCTCCCCAGGTCCTTCCGAAGCCTGGCCGCTGCTGCTGGAGAGGGAGAGGGAAGGGGTGGCTGGGGGGGAGAGAGAGGCACCGGCAGCAGCCCCCCCCCCCCCGGAATTTCCAAAAGTCTACGCCCCTGGGTGTGCTTGAAATGCCAGTGGAACAACTAGTATGATAATGAGAGCTGACCCTTATGCTTCCCGCTCTCGTATATATATTTTTAATTAATTCGACTTCCCACCCATTCAAGTTACCTCATATTAACTTCTGAATACCTGGTAAACTATCCCATTACAACGAACAAGTTAATGGAGAACATGAAGCCTGTTCCACTGAGGAACCCTCTAACTGTAAGGAAGTTCTTCCTAATGTTTAGCCAAAAACTCTTCTGATTTAACCCGTTGGTTCTTGGTCTGACCTTCTGGGGCAACAGAAAATATCTCCATACCATCCTTTATATGACAGCCCTTCAAGTACTTGAAGATGGTGACCATATCACCTCTTAGTCGTCTCCTCTCCAGGCTAAACATACCCAGCTCCTTCAACCTTTCCTCATAGGACTTGGTCTCCAGACCTCTCCCCATCTTCCTTGCTCTCCTCTGGATATGTTCCAGCTTGTCTATACTCTTCTTAAATTGTGGTGCCCAAAACTGAACTCAATATGCTAGATGAGGTCTAACCAGAGCAGAGTAAAGCGATACCATCACTTCACGTGATCTGGACACTATACTTCTGTTGATACAGCCCAAAATCGCATTTGCCTTTTTAGCTACTGCATCACACTGCTGACTCATGTTCAGTGTCTGGTCTCAAAAGACCCCTAAATCTTTTTTTACACATATTACTACCTAGACAAGTCTCCCCCATCCTATAATTATGCATTTGATTTTTCCTACCTAAATGCAGAACTTTACATTTATCCCCATTGAAATTCATTTTTTTTGTTTTAGTCCAGTTTTTCAGCCTGTCCAGATCACCCTGTATCCTGACTCTGCCTTCTACCATATTTGCCAGCCCTCCCAATTTAGTATCATCTGCAAATTTAATAAGCATTCCCTCTATTCCTTCATCCAGATCATTTATAAAGATGTTGAACAAAACCAGACCAAGGACAGATCCTTGAGGCACTCCACCTGTCACTCCTCTCCAAGAGGATGAGGAACCATTCACAAGCACTCTTTGGGTGCAATCTGTCTACCAGTTATGGATCCTAACTGTAATAGGATACAAACCACATTTTACCAATTTGCTAACAAGAATATTATGTCGAACTTTATCAAAAGCCTTACTGACTTCAAGATAAACTATGTCTACAGCATTCCCTTGATCCAGCGAGGTAGTAACATTCTCCAAAAAAAAGAAAGAAAGAAGGTTAGTCTGACATGACTTGTTCTTGAGAAACCCATGCTGGCTCTTAGTAATCACAGCCATCCTTTCTAAATGCTCAAGGACTGTCTGTTTGATTATTTTTTCTAAAATTTTCCCAGGTATATATGTTAAGCTGACGGGTTGGTAGTTAACTGGATCCTTCTTTCCCCCCTTTTTGAAAATGGGGACCACATTTGCCCGCCTCCAATCTTTTGGCACCTCACCTGTTCTCCAAGAATTCTCAAAAACAATGGACATAGGCTCAGAAATTACATCCATGAGTTCTTTTAGTACACCACTCTGAGGAGGGTCAGTGGGTCCCTGTTTATTTTATTTTTGAGGTAGGGGAAATTGGGACAGGGGGGCCCTTGTATCCCTTATTTGCACAGTAGTCTGCTAAGAGTGCAGGTGGGGGGGGGGATATCTGTGGTCTTCAGAGGAGCTCATTGACTCCATTACATTACCACTAAGCTAATCTAATTAGTCATAATATAATTAAGCACTCTGCTCTCGGACTTTGCCATGTTTCAGAAAAGTGGGCAAGACCCTGGCCTGGTGGGACTGCAGTTGGCAGGTGGATCCCACCTTGAAACAGCCACAACCAGAGAAACGGTATGCTGAGAGCTTTCTGAAAGTACCAACCTGCCAGAGGTGAAGGTAAATGTGGGTCTTTGGCAGGTCCGTAGCTACCATGGGGGCTTTGGGGTGACACCTCCTCTCAAATCTGCCCTGCTCCTGAATCTTCCCTTATCTTTTGAATTTTGGCAGGAGGAGCCTCCTCCTCAACCCACCAGAGCCACACCATGCTGCGGCAGAAGGCAGCGAGCTCCAGCACTCACCTGCCCAGCCTCCTACCTCCCCTTCCCTTGCCACCACTGCTTCTTCTCCTCTGCCACCCCAAACCAGCCCACTAGCCTGCCCGACTCCAGCTTCTAGCACCGACGAGGCCTGCAGCCATACAGCTCCGCCCAGCCACCTCACTCAGCCAGAGCTAGGTAATCCCAAAAGGCCCAACAAGCCTGAGGGAGCAGCAAGGCCAGGCGGTGGGTGGGTGGGTGGGGTGGGGGACTCCTCAGCTGCCTCACACCCAGATAGGAGACCAGAAGACCAGGCTGGGGAGCTCTGGATGGGAGAAGGAGAAATACCACCTCAACCTGTAAAATGAGGCACCTGCTGGGAACGTGCCCCACTCTGAGGAGGGTCAGTGGGTCCCTGTTTATTTTATTTTTGAGGTGGGGGATATTGGGATGGGGAAATCCCTTAGATCCCTTATTTGCACAGGAATCTGCTAAGAGTGCAGGTGGTGGAATATCTGTGGTCTTCAGAGGAGCTCACAGACTCTTAATTAGATTACTACTAAGCGAATCTAATTAGTGGTAATATAATTAAAGCACCCCACTCTTGGTCCCTCCCCCCCCCCAAAAAAAACTTCCTAGCCACGGGGCTGGTCTTTGGTTTGGCGGTAACTGTGAATGTGGCTCTCGATGAGCCATGTAGTGAGTACCACTGCTGTAACCACTGCACGACTCTGGTTTAACCCAGCCAGAAGGTAGCCTGGCCCTCATAGATAAGGGATCTTCCATAAGGTTATGTCCTTGTGCATTTCTGCACAGCACAGAGAGGCACATGAAGCCTCTGTGAAGGTTCTTGCAATATACGTGCCCTTTCCAGGGAGAACCAGTTTGGTGTAGTGGTTAAGTGCGTGGACTCTAATCTGGGAGAAGCGGGTTTGATTCCCCACTCCTCCACTTGCACCTGGCTGGATGACCTTGGGCAAGCCATAGCTCTGTACCAGCTGTTCTCTCAAGGACAGCTTGGGAAAGAGCTCTCTCAGCCCCACCTACCTCACAGAGTGTCTGTTGTGGGGAGGGGAAGGAAAAAGGAGTTTGTAAGCCGCTCTGAGACTCCCTTGGGGAGTGGAGGGCGGGGTATAAATCCAATCTCTTCTTCTCTTCTCTTCTTCTTCCTAAACATACCATCACACTGAGCAGCATTTTGCTTTTCATTAATAAAAATCCAATATTGCTAGATCAAGTCAATCGGTCTGTGTTAGGAAGGAAAACTAAAAGTCAGAGTGAGAAAGGGCATGGAAGCCATCACCCCCTTTTTAAAAAGCAATTGATTTTATGCCATTGGCTTTCTGCTAAGCTCACAGTACATCCTTCTCGCTGACTGAGATACATCTGTGGTAGGGGTGCCCCTCATTCTCCTTATCATCTCTTCCTCCTCTTCCTGTTCTCTGCCAGGACCTGAAGATGAATCAAGGAATAGAAGGGGTCCTTTTAAAAACAAAAATGTAGCTGGAAGTTGCTCGGAGACCTTTTTTAAATGCAAAGCAGACAAACTTGTCATGATTGATTCTTGTTCCTAACACCCCATCCCTTTCACTTGAGGGAATGAGTACAGCCCAGTCTGCATCTAGCATTTGCTCTGCTGTCTTACCAAACCCACACTGGAACAAAAATTCCCCTCTGCCTTGCAGGCCACTTTCATTTTGATTTACTGTTGGATTTTATGGCAGGGTCCAGATGGCATGCCGCTTTCACTTGGTTTTATGGTGGCCGTCTGCATACATTTATGGCCCTTCAGGAGCGACTCTACTGTCAGTATGGCATTGACCCCGGGGTATTTAAATCTGGTTTGGAGCCACATCTTTTTCTGTTCCGGTGTGGGTCTGGTAAAACAACGGAGTGAGTGCTAGATACAGAATGGGCCTACATGTTCCCCGATTAAAAGAGTGCTAAACTACCCACTGCAGTGCACTGCATTGAGCAAAATACTGCTGCTGTGCTACGGCACTGTTGCCACTCCTGAGAATGAAATCAGCATGCGCAATGCCAGTGAAATCAGCATGCACAATGCCAGTGAAATCAGCCTGCACAATCCCAGGGCCTGCCATTTTGGCGGGAACCTCCCACAAGCAGCCTGCTGCTCCGCCCCTCTTTACTAGGGTGGCAGTGGGGAGGAGAAGGAGGAACACAGCATCCCCCTGGCTTTGCGGAGTGAGTTCCAGCAGGAACCAGAAGTGACACCAACACACTGGGGCAACACTCTAGCATTCACCTGAAACCATTGGGCACTAGCTGAGTTCAGAAAAGGAGCCCAGTTGGCAGGAAAGTATTTGCTAGAAAGCTGGGTGGGGTGGGCTCTTTGTTGACAAATTTTCAATCAGCCCAAACAGCTACTATTCAGGGGGCCCATGCTTTTGATAGAGAGCAATTTGGCAGAAGTGCCTCATTTGTATTTCCTGCGAAACGAGGCACTTCCGCCAAATTGCTCTCTATCAAAAGCATGTGCCCTCTGAATAGTAGCTGTTTGGGCTGATTGAAAATTTGTCAACAAAGTTCCCACCCCACCCAGCTTTCTAGCAAATACTTTCCTGCCAACTGGGCTCCTTTTCTGAACTGAAGCCTGTCTCAGGGTGGGTAACATTAAGGTGACATTTCTGTGAGGTAACCTGAGGGTGGGGGAAGGCCCCAAACATTTTTGCATTTTCAAACATATCACCACACAGCGTCTGATCACACAGTGGTGGGCTGCACCCGCATCTACAAAACTCTGTGTGATCATGCAACTGTGGGTCAATTTCTGCCCGAGGAAATAGCCTTGCTCCTCCCCCCACTTTATCTTGAGTGTGTGACTGCAACCAGGGTGTCTGTTGTGAAGTGAAAGGAAAGGGATTGTAAGCCACTCTGAGACTCCTTCGGGTAGTGAAGGGCGGGGTATAAATCCAACCTCCTCCTCCTCCTCCTCTCCATTTTATCTTCATAAGAACCATGAGGTAGGTAATTTATCTATTTTTATTTATTTATTATATTTATACCCCGCCCTCCCCATGAACAGTTGAGGGGAGGTAAGGTTGAGAGTGTGTGATTGGCCCAAGGTCATCCAATGAAATTCCATGACAGAGTGCGGATTTGATCTCAAGACTCCCAGATACTGGTCTAACCACTACACCATTTAAAGCCAGTGATCTGTAATGGGTAACTTAGGCCTAGGGGAGTGAGTGAGGGGGCATGGCTCAGTGGGAAAGCATCTGCTCTTCATGCAAAAGGTCCCAGGTTCAATCCCTGGCAACTCCAGTTAAAGGATCAGGTAGAAGGTGAGTGGAAGATTGATGATGATGATTTCTGGATCACCTGATCCCTGAGTACAAAAGACTTTGAGCAATTTACAACAGGTTAAAAACATACACAAATGCAGCTTAAAATCAACAAATCAATTATTCTTAATTTAATAGTCTCCAGATGGCATCTATAATTTAATCTAAAACCTACTCTGGAAAACCATTGCTGACAGAACATCTCTGCCTTACCGGCCCTGTGGAATTGCATTAAGTCCTGCAGGGCCCTGATGGAAGTTGGCAGAGAATTTCCCCAGGTCAGAACCAGGGCTGAGAAAGCCTTGGCTCTGGTCGAGGGCACCTGGATATCTTTGGGCCCAGGGATCACCAGCAGATTGCTCTCAGCAGAGCGTAACGCTCTCCCGGTGACATACCAGAGGAGATGGTCCCAAAGATACACAAGTCCCAAACTGCTCAAGGCCTTAAAAGTCAATACCAGCACCTTGAATCTGACTCGGAACTTCACTGGAAGCCAGTGTAGCAGGCGCAGCACAGGTTGTATATGTGGCGTTCCCATCAGGACTCACACCACTGCATTCTGGATCAACTGGAGTTTCCTGGTCAGTCTCAAAGGAAGGCCAGCACAGAACAAGTTACAGTAGTCTAATCTGTAGGTGACCATTGCATGGATTACTATGGCTAGATCTGGGCAGAACAGGAAAGGAAAGGGGCCAATTGCCATGCTTGGCATAAATGGAAAACCACCACCCTGGCAATATTCATGACCTGGGCATCCAGGACCATGCCCAAACTCCTGATGGACTGTGCCAGTGTTACTGGCACCGCATCAAGGGTGGGAAGTCTATGCCCCAGCCCTGATGTGCTTCCCCGGAACCTCCATCTTTGTCAGATTCAGATTCAGCTACTCTTTTTAAACCATCCCACCATGGCCTCCAAACCCTTGACCAGATTATGTGGGGTGGTGTCTGTACTGATGACCCCCCCAGCCAAAAACTCCACACCAACTGGGCAAGGGAGACCCTGAACAGCTGTGGTCAGTCTAAGTAGACAAATAAGGACCTTTACAGACTAATGACCCGATTCAGAATAAGGCAGTGTCATGTTCAGGTTTGTGGCTGAGAAACGGGATTTGAGGTGGATCCTTCAGATCACAAGCTTAGCCTCCGCACTGCGCCAGCTCCCTGTAGTTCATATCTCAACCAGACATTGTATGCCCACCCGTTCAGAAAGCATCTGCTATATTTCATTAAAAGTTCTGATTACAATAACTTTAGGTCCCATCACTTCCCATAGAAATTCTGGCTGACAAGTTTAGATATAACTTGGGGGCGCTCCCTCCCCCCCAGACGGCTTCAAAATTACTGCAGGGAAATGTCGCTCTTTGTACACGTATGCAATAAAGTATAACCTAATTTATTTGAATGGCTGGAGGACAATGAAAACATCTGGAAAAATAAGAGCTTCAGATAAATAACATTGCTATTTATATCCTGTTGCATAGCCAAAGGGCCATAAGGAAACACACAAAGAATTCAAATAACTTACACATGCTCCAATGCCTCCTATTTAGTAGGACAGTCCTAGTTTTCTGGTACCTGCCCCCAGTAAAATCACTGTTACAGTTTTGCATTGAGGAGAGATTTTTTGTTTGGGGGTAGGATGGGGGGCTGCTGCTGCTAGGATGAGATGTAAGAGTCACCATTGTTTAAGAATATGTTTTCATGTGTAACCTGTGATTGATTCCAGTTAGCAATCTGATGACCACCTTCTGGGCCAGGTGCAATAGCCAATGTTATTTGTTTGTTTGTTTGTTTAGATTATTTATACCCTGCTTTTCTCCCTGATGGGGGCCCAAAGTGGTTTACAACATCAATCTCCCCTCCTCCATTTTATCCTCACAATAGTTCTGTGAGTTAGGTGAGGCTGAGAAAAAGAGAGCGACTGGCCTGGGTCACCCATCCAGTTTCCGTGGTACAGTGGGGATTCAAACCTGGATCTTCCAGATCGTAGCCCAGCACCACTAACCACTACACTACACTGGCTCTCTTCAGATGCAACTACATTATAAAGCATAGTAATCCAGTCTAGCAGTTACTAAGGCATCCTGGTTGGACATCCAGGAGGTAGCACATCTATTGGACCAGCTAAAGCTGAAAAAGACTCAGCTAAACGGCCATTAAATGATTAAGGGTGCAATCCTAAGGACACTTCCCTAAGAGTAAGTCCCACAAGTTTAGACCTCTTAGGCTTCTTCCATAAGCAGCAAGACCAAAGCCACATGGATACTAGAACTTGAGGTGTGATCCTTGGCAACTTGGTTGCACTTAGTCAACGAGAAAGAAATGCTTTTCTGTTGAACAAGAGTGTGTGTCCAATTGTCATCCTTTGCGCTAATATTATGAACTGTATGTGGGGATGGTAAGATCTGATTAACTTAAATCATTTAATTGGTGCAGTAGAAAAGAGTAAGAGACCAGTAGCACCTTAAAACTAACAACATTTGTGGTAAGGTAGGAACTTTCGTGCGTCACAGTGACTCATGAAAGCTCCTACCGTACCACAAATTTTGTTAGTCTTTAAGGTGCTACTGGACTCTTATTCTTTTCTGCTGCTACAGATAGACTAACACGGCTACCCATCTTGATTTAATCGGTGGACATTCCGAAACAAGACATATATATTTCTCCATATGTTTGGGCACACCCTAGTGAATGCTGCCAACAACATTTAGGTGACTGCAAACATATACTGGAGTTATGGCCATGTACAAAACATGCACAGCATGAACAGCACCCACACATAATTACCAATATTCATCAAACATGAGGCGCAAGGGAATATAAGATGTGTCACCAAATCACACTGTTCCCTATTGTCAATTAATATTAAGAATTTGGTCATCTGATTCACCTTGGCTATTCTCCTTTTTTAAAATCCCAGCTGTCCAATGAGTTTAGCAAACTAATAAATAGATACAAATATGCCTTCTAATCCCCACATACACAACTTCCAATTTTTGGCAATCAAATAGTAGCTGAACCCTTGTATTGCTGTTTATTGCATCTTAAGCCACTATGTCTTGAAGCTTTAGCTGTATGTATCGTGTATGTATCATGATTTCCCCTTTCTTGTGCCATCTTACATGGGGCATGTAGGGTGGTGGTGGAAAGTGCCCATTAAGTCACAGCCCATTTATGGCACCCCCTAAAGGGGTTTTTGAGGCAAGAGGCAAACAGACAGGGTTCAGCCATTGCCTGCCTCTGCGTAGTGACTCTCGTTTTCCTTCAGGGTCTCTCATCCAAGTACTAACCGGGGCCAACTCTGCTTAGCTTCAGAGATCTGACAGGAACAGGCTAGCCAGAGCCATCCAGGTCAGGGCATGTAGACCAGAAGTGTCAAACTCATTTGCTACAAGGGCTGGATCTGACATAAATGTCACTTTGTCGGGTGGGGCATGTGTGCCATGAAACGTAATGCCCGGTTCCTGTCAGACCCCTGAGTAAATTCAGTTCCCAACACCAGTCATTTCAAAGAACACAGTTTATTGACGTACTTTGTTAGATCTAAAGCAAATTGGTGTGAAGCAAGCAATTTTAGGTAAAGCATATATCATAGGGATGGCCCGGGGCCAATCAGGGGACAGGCAGAAGCCCGCCAGAGTAACGGACACTTATTCACAAGGGAAAGATGATACCAGGCAGACCAGACATCCAAGGCTACTCCTGCGCGACAGTAGAGATAACAGGATGGCCAAGAGCAGAAACCTAAAATTCCAAACTACCTCCATCCCCAGTGACAGCCAAGCCAATAACACGGTGAGGCCTGACAGTACCAGAGACATAAACTGTATAAAGGACAGCAGCTGGTAATCTCCAAGTTGGTGTGTCCTCATCGCGAGACCCCATGAGCTGGGGTGGGGGGGTGAGAGGAAAACCCACATGGGTAGACTGGAGAGCCAGCAGTGCAGTGCTGGGCAGACATGCCCATGCTGCCCAGAAGGGGAGGCAACCCTTTCCCCAGTAGGGCTGCCAAGTCAGCCCGGGGGGCGGGGGATCCCCCGCTACAGGGGTTCCCGATCCACCGGCCAGCATTCAGCCGGCGGGGGGAACCCCACCCCCGAATTCGTCTAGTCAGGATGACTTCCCCAACGTAATGACATCACCCGGAAGTGACGTCATCACGTTGGAGGTGTTGCCAGTGTGATGCTCTGGCAATCAACCCAAAACTCTATGATACCATAGAGGTTTGGGGTGATTGCCAGAGTGTTACCCTGGCAATGCCCCCAACGTGCTGACATCACTTCTGGGTGACGTCACCAGGCCGGGGAAGCTCCCGGATGACGGAGGACTCCCCCCCCCCCCGCCAGTAAGTAAGGAAGACTTGGCAACTCTATTCCCCAGTCCAATTCCACCAACAATGCTGTGAGCCCAGGCCTCAGAGGAAAAATGCAAAGCAGCTGGGCATTGCAAGCCCCCCCCCACCATGGAAGGGGACCTGGGAGATGAGCTGAGCTAACCCCACCCCCACTGCCTGCAGAAGGGGGGTGGCCCAGGTGTGAGGCTGCATGCATGGTGGGACCCAGTCCAAGCAAAGCCTGATAAGCCAGAGGTGCCCATGCAGTAGTAGCCCCCTCCAGCTAAAGTTACCAGGCAATCCATGGAGGGGGTGATGCCAGGGGTTCAAGCCAGAGATCGTCCACAAGCTGTACCACCTAGGCTGAAGGCTGTCAGATAGTCGGGAGGGGGGGCAGGCACTACTTGCAAAAGGCCACATGTGTGGCAGAGGCCCCAGGCCACCCAGCAACCAGTATAACTGGAGATCGCTGGCGCCCCCTCCATGAGGCAGCAGCTGCCTACAGCTGAAGGCCACTGAGTTGTGGATGGGGGAGGAAGGCCTGGCTGCTGAGTTGCATGCTCAGCAGCAGGACTAGGCCCCCAGTGTGTGGAAGAAACTGCCCAAGAACACCCCCCATGGGCCGAAACGCAGCTGCCACATGTGGGTGTGTGGAAATATGGTGGCAATGCTGGCTGCCAGCAGGCCCTGGCAGAGAATCTTCTGCACCCCTCACGTGCAAATGCCAATCCCCGTGGCCCTCTGGTACAGCATCCCCAGAGCTCCAGGCCGAGCGGAGAGATGTGTGATCTTGCCTTGGAGCCCTGAGCAGGCATGAATGCAGCTGAGGCAGCTCACAACTTACCAGTGAGGTTGCTGCTGAAGTGGGGTCCTGTTCGATTGCTGCAGATGAGGTTGTTCCGCTGCACTAAAGCCACAATTAGAGTGGCTCTGCCCGCTGCCCCCCCCCCCCCCCCCCCGCCAAGAAGCTTCCTGTTCCCTCCCTTGCACCAGTTGCTTGCGGACCTGATAAGAGCCCTAGGTGGGCCAGTTCTGGACCCTAAGCCATATGTTTGACACCCCTGATGTAGACTTATTACATATATGGTTGCTCAAACACCCACCAGTTCATCTCATTAATTGGTCACCAGTAGAACACAGGGACTCAATGATCTGTCCATCTGTTTGTGAACAAGCCCTTTTATCAGGTGACTTTTCAAGTATCCAAACAGTACGATACAGTACAGATCAATCACTGGTGTTACTCATATGCTCTTTTTCACAGAGCAACAGGGGGTGATTTTGTAGAAAAAGAGGTGCAGGAGCTCATTAGCATAACTCATTAGCATAACTGAAGAGTACTGGACTCGGGAGACCAGGAACAGTTAAATCATGAAGCCTTTATTGAGTGATTCAGCATGCCCAGTAGATGGTCAGAACAAGCATGCTTCCAGGGCTCCAGGGCCCTCATTATATGCCACACCTCCGGCCGTACCCAAAAGACCTGATAGGGGCTTTACATATGCACATGTTTGTCATAGGTTCCCTGGAGGAGCCTTTGGCCGCATTGGCTCCCCAGGGAGAACCTAGGTCCCACATTGGTGGAGGCTTTGAATCCGGATGTCTATTGTTCCTCCAGATTCAAGCTCCCCTCTCTGCCTGACCATGTGCTCTGGCCATGCGGCGGGCGCCATTACCTGGGAGCACATGGCAGGCCGGTTGTTACACAGAACATACTACATTACAATAACTAATAACTAAGGCTCTCTCCAGGCCTTCCCCGGCTCACCCGCTTCGGCTTCAAGGGCTGTCGCCAGTCTAGGTGGGCAGGCCAGGGAAGGCACAGGGAGGCATTTAAATGCCTCCCTGCTCCTTCAAGGGCCTTCCCCGGCTTGCCCACATTGGGTGGGTGGGCCAGGGAAGGTGGGGGGTCTCCCATCCAAGTACTAACCAGGGCAAACCCTCTATAGCTACTGAGATCTGACAAAATTGCACTAGCTTGGGCCATCCAGCCTATGTCATCCACCCACCTTCCAAAAATAAGTCCCAAAGGACAAGATTGTCCATAATTCCTCCAAACTTGCCAAAATTTCACCCTTAAGTGCTTGGGGGTGGGGGAGTGTCTATTAAACATTATTGATTTTACCAGACAGAAACAACTAGAAGTCCTCCCACCGTTACAATTAAATGCTGACAGTTATACATAATGTATTGCATATAGCAGCTAACTGAGTGTAGCAGATATTTCATATCACTCCATTTTTTCTGAGCTACACAGTGAGAAAATGCAGATGCTGCAGTTTGCATACTGCATTAGCGCTTGCCTAAAATGACACGTACACCATCTCGCTATTTAGAGCCGAGAGGTGAGCCATTCATTGTGACTTTGCTGTCATTCGCATGATAACCAGAAGTTAACAATGGAGAATGCCTTGAGGGTTTTACTAATACCATCACCCTGGAAGGGGCATCAATTCAGATTTCAATGGGGGAGGGTGTATTTCAGAATATGTGGGGGGAGGATAGTCCACAACATGGTTCAAAGGTCCATTTAGGAGTACATATTCCAGTTTAAATGGAAAAGTTATGCAATCTTGGAGCAGATGTGGCTGTAGCGTAGAGTCTGGTTGTATACAATGGATCATTTGGTATGTTTAGGATGGTGGCTGGAAGCATGTAGGTATGTTTGTTGGTCAGTAGGTTTCTGGTATAGAGTGGTGTCTATGTGTCCACTGTGTATTTTTACAGTAGTGTCCATAAAATGTATTTCTTGCATAGTTTGGTTCATTGTCAGGTTGATGGTGGGGTGAAAGTCATTGAATGCCTGGAGGAACAAGTTTCTTTACCATGTTTCTTTACCATGTGCCCAGATGATAAAATTGATGTCAGTGAATTGCAGGTATAAGGGAGGTATGAGTGGGTGGGAGTTAAGGAAGTATTGCTCCAAGTTGGCCATAAAGATGTTAGTGTACTGTGGGGCCATGCGGGTGCCCACGGCTGTCCCATTGATCTGTAGGAACAAGCTGTCACCAACTGTAAAGTGGTTATGGGTGAGAACAAAGTGGCATAGTTTGGTGGCAAAGTCAGCGGTGGTGTTGGTCAGGAATCATACCCCTTATGTCTTGTAATGCATCTTTGTGTGAGATTGTTGGTACAGAGAGTCCACATCCATGGTTGTTAAAATAGTATTCTCTGCAAGGTTTGCCAAAGACTGTATTTTCCTCAGAAAGTTTGTGGTGTCACATACAAAACTAGGAACACTGATGGCAGTGTTAGAACTGTCTTAGAACTTGTCTTAGAACAAAGTCCATATATCCAGATACCCACACAGTGACAGTGCCTACGGCTGAGACAATGGGGCATCCTGGGGTTGTGTATTTTGGGTAGAAAATAAAAGGTACTTGGTCGAGGTACCTAATGGATTTTAATGTTGTTTTGTTGTAAGACCAATAATAATTGTAATTTATATATTTTTTTTAATTTTAAAGGGGAGGGAGATTGGGTGACAGTCCCAGGTACCATACCAGTCTCACTCTTGAGAAACCTTTGATTTAGGCTGTTTAAGTAAAACATTGCCTGATGCAGATGATGTCATTAAAGAGGTGAGGTGAAGTGAAGTGAAGTAATTGGATTTATACCCCACCCTTCACTACCTGAAAGAGTCCCAGAGCAGCTTACAATCTCCTTTCTCTTCTGCTCCCCACAAGAGACAGCCTGTGAGGTAGGTGGGGCTGAGAGAGCTCTTTCGAGAACTATCCTTGAGAAAAAAGCTCTGAATGAACTTGTAACTGACCCAAGGTCTCACCAGCAGCTGCATTTGGAGGAGTGGGAAATCAAACCCAGTTCTCCCAGATTAGGGTCCGCATTCCTAGGCACTACACAAAATTGGTTGACCTATATATTAAAAAATCTTCCAATAGTACTGATTTAACAACTGGACATGTAAGAAGTAATATACAAAAATAGTAACATTCAGAAACCATATATCGAATGGCAGATGTTGGAAACAATGAAGCGATTGCTTTGTCCATTGGGCCAATTGGTAACCTGTCGGACTGAGTTACTGCTGGACTCTGGACTAGAAGGGCCTTTTGGCTAATCCAGTGAGGCATTTCCTATTTCCATACAAGAAACAGCTACATCTAGACCCCAAGAGAAAATTCAATGACAGCAGTTCACTGGATCAACATAGTCTTGGCAATCACATTAATCTTAGCATATTAAATTATCCCCAGTTGTCACAATAATTTTTATGTAGGTTTTCATGAAAGATAAGTGAGAAACTGTTGTTCTCAGAGTAGATCCCTCAGAGCGAGAGAAAAACTTATTTCAAAGCCACAGTAAGGCAGATACTGTTAGGACGGCCAATATCTGTCAATCACACCAGAGAGTAATAGCACTTTGGAAGAAAGCTCCCCAAATAATGATATCTTCCTAATCGGGACAGTCACTGATATTGCAGTTGGCAGCTTACATTTTAAGCAGGGGTCCGTTGGGGCCGGAGCGAGGCGCAGCAAAGCTCCGCCAGCTCAGGAGTGGCCACTAGGGCAGCCATGGGCCGAATCAGATTCTCTGATCTGATTCAGCCTGCTGCCGAATTGCCGCCGAAATTCAGCAGCAATTTTAAAAGCGACTGGAGGGGAGGGGGTTTGAGGTAGAGACTCCAACCTTGCAGGGTAGCTGCTGGAACCTCTCCCCCAAATGCCCACCAAGTTTCAAGAAGATTGGACCAGGGGGTCCAATTCCACGGGCCCCCAAACAGATTACCCCCATCCCCCCATTCCCTCCATTCCCAAACAGATTACCCCCATTCCCTCTATGGTAGAAAAAAAGGTAACATTTTTTCCCACCATAGAGAACAATGGAGGGGATGGGACAACCTGTTTGGGGGCCCATAGAATTGGACCCCGTGGTCCAATCTTCTTGAAACTTGGTGGGAATTTCAAGGAGAGGCCCCAGCAGCTACCCTGCAAGTTTGGAGCCTCTCCCTCAAGTGCCCTTTCCTCCAGCCCCTCATATACCCTATGAGTTTTTGCCATGGATTTCAATGGCTCATAGGGTATAATGGGGCTGAAACTGACATTCCCTTTCTGACAGACTTCCAGTGATGTCAAGGGACGTGGCATATGCTAATGAGTTATGCTAATGAGCTCCTGCAGCTCTTTTTCTATGAAAGGACCCCTGATTTTAAGCACTACAGTCATTTGTAGGATTGCCAGCCTCCAGGTGGTGGATGGAGATCTCCTGGGATTACAACTGATCTCCAGGTGACAGAGATCAATTCACCTGAAGAGAATGGCCACTTTGGACTCTATGGCATTGTACCCCATGGAAGTTCGTCCCCTTCCCCAACCTCACTCTCCTCAGGCTCCCCCCAAAATCTCCAGATATTTCCCAACCCAGAGCTGGCAACCTTAGTCATTTGATGTTTAGCTCTGTGTGAGGGACCTATTAAGCAAGTCAGGCTAAGGGAAAGTAGTTCACTGGTTTCAGTTTTTGGTTTCTTGAAAGCCTTTGAGTTCTGTAGCCCCTGAGTAAGTCTTACAGGAATATGCTCAAAGAATTGGCCTTGGAGCCATGCTTGGAGCAAGCCCTTAAATTCTCTCAGGGGTGTCATTTAAGGCCTCACTGGCATGTCTCTTCAGGGTTTCTTCAGGAACTACAGCGTCCAAATGAAAGTTTAGACAAAACTTAATCTACACTTTTAATAAGGGCAGAGAAACTGGCCAATAATATGGAGGATTAAAAAAAAAAAAAAAGGATGGAGAAGAATTCTAGAAACAGGAAGGAGGGAAATGACGTCTCCCAATCTGGAAATCCTCAGATTATTTTGAGCTGTACTAAACCTGTCTACATCTTATCTCTGCCTATAATCCTATTTTTACCATTCCCTCATTCACACACTTTCACAGATTTATCAAGTTGTAACAGGGAGAGAGTGGTGGGGAAATATAGCCAAGGCTAAACCCAAGAATTTCTAAGCTGTTTCTGTGATGTTGACATGAAATCATGGAATAAATTCCATTAGCAGCATTGACCCAGAAGGGGAAAAATATCAGTTTCCAGAATTCTGTTGAGGTGTCTTCTACGACTTTGTAGTGTACACAGCCAATAAAAATGGAAGAATATTTTTTTTCTTTTGGAAAAATAGATTATTATTTCTGCAGACCATGGGGGGGGGAGGGGATGACCTCACATTCCCAGAGTTTTAATCTGCCATAGGGATCTTGAGCACATTAAGTTTTCATTGCAAAGTTCTAATCAGGGCTTTCCAGCAGGAACTCATTAGCATATTAGGCCACACCCTGACAGTGCAGCTAATTAGCATATTAGGCAAGGGGGCTGGGAAAGCACAGGGCAAGCATGGAAGCTTGCCTCTCCCCCTCCCCCCCGAGCTTCTCTGCCCCACTTCAGCATTGCCTTCAGCCAGAGAAGGGAAGGCCCAGAGAGGCTTTTCCTTGTCAATTTCGCTCTCAGCTGACTGGAGGGGGGGAGTGAAATTGACAAGGAAATCCCCAGGGGCTCCCCAGAGGGAAAGAGGGCATTTTAACATCTTGTGTGTAATGTGGGGAGGGCAGTGTGTTCTGTAGCCACTTATGCCAGAGGTTTGGGCTGTGGGCGTGGCCAACTCAGGAGCCAGCTGGAACTCCGTTCCTGTGCGTTCCTGCCCAAAAATAGCCCTGGTTCTAGTAATCAAGAAGGAACTGTATCCAGATATCTTACTTCCATTTCTTCTCTGCAATTTGTTAAGACTGCAAAAAGGGGGTGAAAGGAAGAGGTGAGAAACAGACCAAAGGGATTATGTCGATGGAGCAGCTCTCCCATTCAGGGTTTTTCTGAGCTGTGGGGAATTTGCAGGAAAACAGTGAAATAAGAGCCAAGCCAAAATACACATTATGCTTGATGCATGTGTTGAGGTTAACTGGTGTGGTTAGTCCAGTCCCCATTAGTTAGCAGAGTGCTTAAATAAAGCTACAAACGCAGGAGCGTTACTTTACCAGGTTACTCAGCTTACAAAGCTATACAGAGTCACACTGCAAGTTTAGAAGATAAATACTCTATTTAAGAATTACACTTTGGATAGGAAAGAGCAGATACTGATTAGATTACTAACTTACTAGGTAAGGATGGAGGCGGATGGCGAGAGGCCCATCTGCCTCATGGTTCCAAGATGGGACATCGCATCTGGAACTTCCAACAGCATGTTGGGACACAGGTGCCCAACCCAACTTATTGTCAAACATTAGAGGAGGCCCATAGCTTTAAAAAATGTCTTTGTTGCTCTGCATGGCTCTGAACACTGTGAGGGGAAAGAGAGTCTTCTGGCCTCCTTCCCATGCAGTGGAAATGGCCATGGGGATCTTTTTTGCTCCCCTCTCTGGCTCCCCATGCCCTAAAAATGGACACATGGAGCCATAGGAAGAAGCCATGCAGAGGAAGTGTTGCCAGTCTTCAGGTGGGGCCTGGAGACCTCCTGCTTTTACAACTGATCTCCAGCTGACAGAGTTAAGCTCCCCTGGAGAAAATGGCTGCTTTGGAGGGTGGACTTTAAGGCGCTGTGCCCTGCTGAGGTCCTTCCTGATCCCAGACCCATTAGCCTCCGCAATTAAAATGTTCATGAACATTCCATAACACCACAGCAAATCAGTTGGTAGCTCTATGGTCAGGTGGACTCTGTGGCATTGTACCCTGCTGAGGCCCCTCCCCTCCCCAAACCCACCCTCTCCTGGCTCCATCCCCAAAGTCTCCAGGTATTTTTCAACCCAGGCTTGGCAATCCTATGCAGAGGGCAACAAAATTTTTTGAAGGTTTTTAAAGGTTAGTCCCTACTCTAACCAGAGTCAGATATCTGTACCCTAACACATGTCAAACATGGCATGTATTGTGACCCTGAGGTGCCAAAAGACTTGGGGAAAAAAACAGTCAGTTCTGAATGAGGTATAAGGTTTTCTCCTTTCTTAGTTTCACAGAGCTATTTACCTCCTTTCGTTTTGGTTTCGGCATGCAACAGAAAGTCTCCCATTTCCTGCACATGATCACTTATCTTCTGAAATGTCCCCTTTCTTCTTTTGCCTAGTTCTCATAGCCTTTGGTTTCATTTGCCCAAACAACCATTTCATCCAGCTGACTGTGGCAGGCCGTGTGATTCTGTTGGCAGCATCGCAACGCTAAGATGACATCACAGTGCTGCATCTGACTTAGAGGATGCTCATAAGCAACATCAACTGGAGTGCCACAGCTAACCAGATGAAATGGCCCTGTTAGTAAATGGGGCTCAAGATAATGAGGGTAGAGAAGAAGGAGAAGAATGGCGCTAGGAAGCCAACAGGAGTTCAAGCAACACACAGGGAGCAAAGACTGTTGAAACTGGCCACAGAAACAGTTTCTGAAAGGTCCGTAGAAATAACATGTATGTTCCCTGGAGGAGCACTTTCAGCTTCAAGAGGTTCTCCACATATTTGGGCTAGAGACTGGGTGGAAATAGTGGTGGTACCCAAAGCTCTACTAGGCTGCAGCTAGGAATGCCAGCCTCTAGGTGGGACCTGGGATCCCCCAGAATTACAGCTCATCTCCAGACTACAGAGACCAGATCTCCTGGAGAAAACGGATGCATTGAAGGGTGAACTCTATAGCATTGTGCTCCACTGAGGTCCCAGTCCTCCCCAGGCTCCAACCCCAAATCTCCAGGATCTTCCCAACCTGGAGCTGGCGACCCTCCCATCAGTGGGCAGGGGGGGACCTGGCGACCCTACCTCCGGCACATTTCTCAAATGGGTCTGTCCTTCAGAAACACAGTTTAGGCCATGCATCACATCACTGCAGAACTGGAGTCAATATTTGTTAGTTGTGAAAAAGGTGCAGAGGGCAGAGCAAAGAGAAGGGGCAAAATGCTGCTGTCGGGTCTACTCATGGCTGGAAGAAAGCCAACACTGCATCTAATCAGATGTCAGTCTCCAGCTCTGAATGTGCAGATGGGAAGGAGCTACTTTTTCTCTGTACAAGAAAGATAACCATAGTACTGTCACAAGAGGTCAGAGCTAGGGGCCAGAAGAAAGGGGCAATTTTTAGTCTTCTTTGCACACCGGACTCAGCAGCAGCAGCAATATCGGTTTTCAGTAGGGTTGCTGGATCTGGGTTGGAAAATACCTGGAGACTTTGGGGGTAGATCCAGGAGAGGGTGGGCTTGGGGAGGGGAGGGGCCTCAGCATGGTACAATGGCATAGAGGCCACTCTTCAAAGCAACCATTTTATCTAGGGAAGAAAATGTCCACTGGAGATAGAGTTGCCAAGTCCGGGTTGGAAAATACCTGGGGACTTTGGGGGTGGAGCCAGGAGAAGGTGGGGCTTGGGGAGGGGAGAGGCCTCCGCATGGTACAATGCCACAGAGTCCACCCTTCAAAGCAGCCATTTTCTCCAGGGGAGCTGATCTCTGTCAGCTGGATATCAGTTGTAAAAGCAGGAGATCCCCAGGCCCCACCTGGAGGCTGGCAACCTGTAATGTAGGTATGTTCTATGTAACAACCAGCCTGCCGTGTGCTCCTAGGTAATGGCGCCCACTGCATGGCCAGAGCACATGGTCAGGCAGAGAGGGGAGCTTGAACCTGGAGGAACAATAGATGTCCAGATTCTAAGCCTCCACCAATGTGGGACCTAGGTTCTCCCTGGGGAGCCAATGCAGCCAGAGGCTCCTCCAGGGAACCTATGACAAACATGCGCATATGTTAAGCCCCTATCGGGTCTTTTGGGTGTGGCCGGAGGTGTGGCTCCAGCCAGCATATAATGAGGGCCCTGGAGCCCTGGAAGCATGCTTGTTCTGCCCATCTACTGGACATGCTGAATCACTCAATAAAGGCTTCATGATTTCACCATTCCTGGTCTCCCGAGTCCAGTACTCCTCACAACCCTAACTGGAAATCAGTTGTAAAAGCAGGAGATCCCCAGGCCCCACCTGCAGGCTGACAACCCTAGTTTTCAGTGTAGAAAAGAGACGACAAAGAGGGGACATAAAATTATAAAATTATTTATAAAGGTTTATAAAATTTATAAAGGTTTATAAAATTATGCATGGGTGGGAGATAGTTGACAGGGAGAGAACACTTCTCCTAAAATACTAGCACCGAAGGCATCCAGTGACGATGATGATTCTGGCCAGACCAAAGGAAGTACTTCTTTACTCAGTGAGTGATTAAAATGTGGAATTTGCTACCAGAAGATGTAGTGATGGCCATAGGTATAGATGGCTTTAAAAGGAGATTATACAGATTCATGGACAAGAGGTCTATCAGGAGCTACTAGCCACGGTCACTAAAGGGAACCTCCACATTCAGAGGCAGTAAACCTCTGAATACAAATGTCAAGAGACAACATCCAATAAAGGCCTCGGCCTCTACATCCTATAGTTGGATCTCCAGAGGAACTGGTTGGCCACCGTGTGAGATAGGATGCTGGACTAGGCAGACCCCCTGGTCTGATCCAGCAGGGCTTTTCTTGTGGTTTTAAGATTTTAATCTCCGGAGAAAGACTGCCCATGGCTTGAGTGAAGAAGGGTGTTTCTGGAGAGATTGTGCTGCTGCCGAGTTCAATATGCTAAGACAGTGTTTTTCAACCACTGTGCCGTGGCACACCGGTGTGCCGCGAGATATTGTCAGGTGTGCCGCGGGATTTTTTCAATGAAAGAAATGTGCCTTCCGGACTGACTGTCCGGGATGCGTTTGCGCATGCGAGAAAGAACAGTGGTGCGGTCTCGCTGATTCCGCTCGCACGCTCTGTGGCCGGCCTGAGGTAGGGTGATTTGCACCAAGACATTCCAGTAAACATGAATATGTTTGATGGTAACAGCTAGCTGTTTCTGTCAGGGTGGGGTTCAAATCAGTAACTGTCCCTCAGCGAAGAATGGGTGTACTGTGCTTCTCTTCAAATCACTGATGGTCAGCGGAATGCCGTTCACATAAGGGTAAGAGTTTAAACTCTCTATTTGAAAAACTTTAGCAGAATCGCAGTATTAAAATGCATCCACATTATATTTCTTCTGAAACTCAGGTCAATGTTATGGGAAGGAGCCATTACACTTTGGATCTGTAACTTACGATTTCAAGTTGAGTGGCTATTACGTGTATTTGTAATACTGTCATAGTTAATACTTGAGCTGAGGCAACTAATGACCCATTTATCTTGTATTTCAGTGTTTTTCAACCACTGTGCCGTGAGATATTGTCAGGTGTGCCGCGGGATTTTTTCAATGAAAGAAATGTGCCTTAGCTCAAAAAAGGTTGAAAAACACTGTGCTAAGAGACCTGAAGGGCCTGGAATTTGGCCTTTCCTTTCCAGCAGGGGAGAAGGAACTCTTGGCATACCTCCTGGTATGCATAATGGAGGTTTCCTCTTGTTGGCCTGGCTGCTGCTACCAGAGTAATAAACCCTTGATAAATTGACATGGGGTATCTCTCCAGATTTGGGCACACCTCTGAGTTCTGTTCTTATATGACCAGGAAATACAGCACTGTAGCCTAAAGGGTCAGGTTCCTTTTCATTTGGATGGATCGAGCAAACAGGGTCTCCTCGGGGCCCAAAGCCTTAATTGCCTCGCCTTCACAACGGCAATTGGGGGTGGGGGGTGGGAAGTGACATCATAATGAATGTTCACAAATGGCCTAGCAAGCAGGAAAAGGCTTTGGGAGCTCGTAATGTAGGCCAGACCACAATGCTGAGGTTCCCAAAGCAGACATTTTGCCATACAGCAGACTGTTTGTCACAGTCTGGCAGCATCATCCTGCTTTGATGGATTGGACCTCCAAGGACTTCTGGTGAAATCTGTTGTAGTAAGAAAGTGACTAAAGCAGAATCTGATCAGGGAGTTCCGCCATCTGTTGTGAGTCCAAATCGGAGCTGTTTTTCAACTATACTAACGGCTGTTAGACTTCTTATTCTTCCTGGCACATCAACTACTTTTTTATTAAAGAGAAATAAAGATAGTTGTTAACTCATTTAGGTTCTCGGAAATGACCCCCAAAAATGCTGTAATCTTCTCCAACAGAGATAGCAGAAGTGGCATCATCATGAAGGGCACGTTGTGGGTGAGGCCTCTATCATTCAAGGAAAAACCATAGAGTTTTCCCTCGAATGGTAGAGTGTCCTCCCGCAATGTATCATTTTTTTGGTTGTTTCAATTTATATTCCACCCTTTCTGCAAGCAAGCTCAGGGCGGATCACAGACCCAATCAAGACATCATAAAAATACAATACATTATTAAACATAAAAACAATTAAAACAGTATAAAACAGCATATATTAAAACAGGTCACACTATTTGTATGCATCAATTTCAAGCCGGTGCCATTTTCTTTTCTTTTCTTTTCTTTTATTCTCTTCTTTTTTTTTCTTTTTTAAATTTTTAATCAACAACACAATAACAATGTAACAACATTTGTAACAGTACTTCTAAGGGATAAAAACAATCCTGTCTTACTTAAAAGGAACTGAATGTTAATAACATTGCAGCATATCCATAATATATTGAACAACAATTAGAGAGAGAGAGATTGGATTTATACCCCGCCCTTCACTCATTTGGAGTCTCAGAGCGTCTTACAAACTCCTTTCCCTTCCCCTCCCCACAACAGACACCCTGTGAGGTAGGTGGGGCTGAGAGAGCGCTTTCCCAAGCTGTCCTTGAGGGAACAGCTGGTCCAGAGCTATGGCTTGCCCAAGGTCATCCAGCCAGGTGCAAGTGGAGGAGTGGGGAATCAAACCCGGTTCTCCCAGATTAGAGTCCACGCACTTAACCATTACACCAAACTGGCTCTCTTACCATAAATGAAGAGTATTTCTTACGATCGATGCCATTTTCTTCTTCTTAATCTGGGCCACATAAAGATGGTAAGCTTCAGGAAGGGGGGAGGCAAGATTTTATAAGAGACTGTATCAGCAGGGATGTTGCGAGTGTTGCATTTCACTCATTCAGCTGTGACGATCAGATGTGACCCAATTACTGATTCTGTTTGGTTTGGCACCAAATGACAAATGCCTCTGCCAAAGAGTTTGCGTCAGACTTTTTTTTTTTTTTCTAAAATGGCGCATGTGCAAAATTCAAATGGTTCAGCGGTCATGAACACTTTTAAAAACTACTTAAAACACCAAGTTGTAGTGTTCTTTTAAAACCAAACACAACGTGTATTTAGGACGGATTGATGTGATCGGTGATTGGCTTCTGTCTGTTTAAGCAACTGCCTGCCAAGGAAGCAACAGCACAGCAAGGAATAGGCGGAACAGTGTTGCCAACTCCAGCTTGGAGCCTGTGGAGGACGAGGTTTGGGGAGGTGAGAGAGATGAGCACAGGTGCCCCAGATACCCTCTGAAGCTGCCATTTCCTCTAGGTCAGGGCCCTTTTGAGCCTGCGGGCACATTTGGAATTCTGACATGGCATGGTGGGCACAACAACAAAATGGCTGCCAAAAATGGCTGCCACGGAAGCCACTAGATGATTGCCACAATATAACTTCAGTAACATAGTGCAGATCCTTGGCCCGTGTGGTGTGGTGGTTAAGAGCGGCAGACTCTAATCTGGAGAACTGGGTTTGATTCCTCCCTCTTCCACAGGAAGCCTGCTGGGTGACCTTGGGCCAGTCACAGTTCTCTCGGAGCTCTCTCAGCCCCACCTACCTCACAAAGTAGGGGAAAGGAAGAGAAGGCGGTTTAACTGCTTTGAGACTCCTTGGGGTAGAGAAAAGCAAGGTATAAAAACCAACTCTTCTTCTTTTGAAAGCCAGTTGTGCTGTACTGCACTGTTAGGAAGGGATATGGTGAAGCTACCTGCCAAATAATAAAGTGGTCAACGAACAGTCTGTCAAAAAAACACTGGCAGGCCCTGACCTGGATAGCCCAGGCAAGCCTGATCTCAGCAGATCTTGAAAGCTAAGCAGGGCTGACCCTGGGAAGTATTTCAGTGGGAGACCTCCAGAGAATACCAGGGCCGGGAGGCAGAGGCAGACTTCTCTGAATGTCCTCCGTACCCCAGTAGGAGTCACCAGAGGTCACCGTGACTTCCAGGCATGGATACATACACACACATTTTCTTTTCTATCTCCACAACAAAAAGGGCTATTTTGTCATTTTTAAAGAACCTGGGCATCCATAGGTGAGTCATGCCTTATTTTGGTGGGGGCATTGCCACCAAATGCCTTCCCATAGCTACATGTCTTCAATATGTTACTATCTCTCAATGTATCTCTCTCACAGGCTAGCTAGGAAAAGAACACTTCTTTTTTTCCAACCAAAGCATGCGTCAAAGAAGGCAAAAACACCCCCAGCCCATCTTTTAGTGGACTAGACAATATGCTGATATTACAGTGTCCTTTCAGAATCAATTACTTTTAATTTTAGCCCAAGACAGTGATGAAATGCTCCAATGTCTGCCCTGATGTTAAAGTTGAATTTTCTCTGAAACTTTCCCATTCAGCTTGGATAATGAAAATAATGGCTGACTTTAATCTTCCTGTTCTAAAAATCCTGTCTTTTAGGGTATAATCAAGTTCTATTTCTTTGAAGCAAACTCCGGTTTCACAGTGGCATTGCTGGTTTTCTCTTCAGCAAGTCGAAACTCACTAACAAGGGCTGGATCCACACTAACCATTTAAGTTTGGAACTGCCATTACGCTTTCACTAAATTTTAATGGAGAGTCCCAAACAAACACTGCTGGCAAGCCTTTGCCTTCCAGTGTTTTCCTTATTGATCTTCCATTGTTCTCAGATCGGATTTGTGGTTATTACTGTAACATAAACTAAGATGGATAGCTGTGTTAGTCCGTTTGTAGCTGTAGAAAAGAGCAAGAAGAGTCCAGTAGCACCTTAAGGTAAAGGTTTACCTTGCTCGAAAGCTAGTCGAATCAAACTCTAGGGGGGTGGGGGTGCCCATCTCCATTTCCAAGCTGAAGAGCCAGCGCTGTCCAAATACTTTTTTTCGCGGTCATGCGGCCGGGATGACTAGATGCTGAAGCACATGGAACACTGTTACCTTCCCACCAAAGCGGTACCTATTTATCTACTTGCAATTTCTTGCTTTCGAACTGCTAGGCTGACAGGAGCTGGGGCCAGAGACAAGAGCTCACTCTGTCCCACGGCACTCAGGTCTCAAACTGCCAAGCTACCATCCTTCCGGTCTGCAGCTCAGCATCTTTAACCTCTGAGCCACCACGGCCCCCTTAGCACCTTAAAGACTAACGAAATGAGTGACAACTGCAGCTCCATGCAGTCCAGTGTGAGCAGATCTTCCAGTAATGCTGCTGTAAAAGGGTGTGTGGGCCTTAAATAGACAATTATTCAGCTCCAGCTGGTTGGCTGGGCAGCCAAGCCTGGTCCCCGATTCAAAAGGTGTGAGCACCAAAGAATGGCCCTGCCAAAGGCAGGAACAAGCCCATCTTCCTGGGAGGTTTTCATAAGCAGGTTAAGCCAACAAAGCTACATTAGAGACAATGAGCATTCTCTTGCCATAGTCCCCAGCAAACAGGCAACCATAGCAACAAATTACTTTGTCCTATTAAATATTTTGCTCTGTCCTGGGTAGCCCAGGCGACCCTGATCTCACCAGACCTCAGCAGCTAAGCCATGTCAGCCCTGGTCAGAACTGGGATGGGAGGAATACCAGGGCTGCTCTGCAGAGGCAGGCAATGGCAAGCCACCTCCGATTGAAAACCGGATGGAGGTTGTCACAAGTTGGCGGCAAGTTGGTGGCAAAAGAAAGAAAGAAATATTTTTTCTGCCCATCTTCCCCCACAAACCATAATGAAGAGGAACCAGCCACTGCAAAGATCCCAAAACAGCCTCTAAAGATGTTCCAGGTGAGAAATCTAGAAAGGATCGTTTTCATCTCCCACTAGGTGGTAAAGTCCAGTAGGGCTGCATAGACACATGATGTGCCCTGTGGCCGGCAATTTAGCATCAACCATCTGGTCAATTTTCTCCTTTCCAGGGTATAGCCCAGCGGTCTATAACATTTGCCCTCCCTCACAGTACTTGCACACGGCCTGCCTGGCAAGAGCATTTTCCTTCTTGCCCTTGAAAGAAAAAAGAAAAAATCCCACGGCTGTGCATTTCCACACTCATGCTCCCCAGAAATCTTTAAATTAAGCACCCTGAAGGTCATGTCGTTGCACAATAAGCAGACATAGATTTAATTCCTTTAATTCACCAGCTGGAGAGGCAAGGAAGAGATGCATGGCGGACGTAACTTAACAGCCGAACAAACAAAGATATTGCTTGTTCACGGTTCCTTCTCATTTGTGACATGTAGCGGCTTCCCAAAAATTAGGTGCCACCAGGGGCAAGGAAACTGTTAACTGCTTGTCACGGTAAGGACAGTCCTTAATGCATTAATAAGAAAACATAACTTCAGTTAGCTGGGAGAACTTTCTAATAGATTGGCTTATAGGATAATTGATTAAAAGCTTCCAACCGTCTAGCCTGCTTCCCTTTTAGCTCACAATGTAAATGAAGTCCATTAGAAGTCAGACGATGGCATGTCTCTTGGAGATCTCTCTCTTTGTTCTTGAAGAACTCAGAAGGAGGATCCATTGTTAGGATGCTGTTGGTGACCCATGCTGAGAATTATCTAGCCATTACAAAACTTAATATGCATGTCTCTATCTGTATAGTATTCAAAGGATCTGATGTACCATCAGCAAGTGCCTACAGGCATGCTCATGTTTTCAGAAACAGAACATGCCAGAGTCCAACACAATGGGGCACCTTCTGAGGCCCACTGCCCATGATACGCCTCACAGTCAACCAGAAATTCTGGGTCCATTCATTCCTGCCAGGTATCAGTGGATGCCTCCAAAGTCCCATCAATGGCAAAGGGTTTCTAGGAGGATATCTCATTTCCTGATGAGAGATGTGTTTTGGAGAATGATGAACAAATCTGTGCCTGCGTGACCCCCCTGGCCGAATTGGAATCACACAGTTGGAATCCAATGAGTTAGATGAATATCTGTTTAATGAATTCATAACAGGGAATACAGGGCTGGTAAATGCCTTAGCACTTCCAGCAATTCCAAATCTGTGTTCTCCCATAAACAGGAAGGGCAGAAGGTCTTATACCCCAAATGACCTCACATATAGTTTAGACCGTAAAGGGTCTCTAATTGGTGCCAGTCATACAAGCATCATTTGACTCAGTACATCTCTCAGTGGTGTCAGTAATTTCACTTGTCTTCAGAACACTGGGTGGCTTCCTGGGCTCGCAGAGGGGAGAGCTGGTTGATATGGGGTTCTGAATCACATTAAACTTCGCTCTTGGTGGCCTTGCATTCCATTCTTATTGCATCCTAATTCCTTCTACAGAGGCTTCTTATCCAAAAAGTGCAGTTGTAAGATATATATTCTGTTATAAGTTTCTCTAATCAGAAGCTTCTCAGTTACATACCAGGATCTGGATCTGTTATGATTAAACTTTTGAAGGCACAGTGACAGCTGTCTATATCTATCTATCTATCTATCTATCTAGGAGAAAGTGTCAGAAATCACATTATTTTTCCCTTGTCCTACAAGAACAAGAAATGTGCTCTCCTCCTGAAAATCCCCCCCCCCACAAGCAAATGGGATGGCAGGGGTCTGAGAGGGGTGCCAAGGGGATCCAGCAAGACAGCCACACGTGCATGAAATAGTTGAGCTCCACTGCCTCCCACAGGCCTTCTGCAAGGAAATAGGACAGCAACACCCCATAAGCCCCTGCAGTGTCATAAAAACCACTGGAGTAGGTGTAGGCAATCCCCCACATACATGTCAAGACCGGCACATGAGACCTTGTTGCTTGGCAGACAAGGCCCAAGCAGCCAAAGCATTGGCAGTACTGCTGGGGCTAGTAGCAGAAGAGAGAGCAACAGGCATGGTTTATGCCCACCATTGCTTCCCAGGGATGTACATCCACCAGCCACGTCCAAGCTAAATCCATGAGATGCCTCCAGCATCACTGGGGCTCGACTTGCTCCTAACATGGCTGGCCCAGTACAACCATCCCCCATTTTGGTTTGCCAAAACGCTAACATCTTCACTGGAAGGTGGTGCATTTGCAGGGGCACTTGGGCCAAACAGGGGAAATTCTCTGGTCAAAGGGACACTGCAGAGACGCTCTGGATCCTTTTCACCATGCCTCAAGAACCCTGAAGTTAGAAAGGGTGGGTATGTATGTATGTATTTATCTGCAAATGGAATGGAGGAGAATAAGTCGTGGTAGTATGCTTAGTTCTAGATCAAATCAACTCTCCCTAGAAGCTAAAATGACCAAACTGAGGCTATGTTATTTTGGACACATTATGAGAAGACAAGAGTCACTGGAAAAGACAATAATGCTAGGAAAAGCTGAAGGCAGCAAGGAAAGAAGAAGACCCAACATAAGATGGATTGACTCAATGAAGAAAGCCATGGCCCTCAGTCTGCACAATCTGAGCAAATTTGCCAATGATAGGATGTTTTGGAGGTCATTAATACTTTTTTTTTTGCCATCAAGTCACAGCTGACTGATGGTGATCCTGTTGGGTTTTCAAGGCAATAGACATTCAGAGGTGGTTTGCCACTGCCTGCCTCTGTACCACAAAACCCTGATATTCCTCGGAGGTCTCCCATCCAAATACTGACCAGGGCTAACTAACCCTACTTAACTTCTGAGATCTGAGAAGATCTGGATATCCAAATCAGGGCCCTTAATTCATAGGGTCACCAGCACATAATACACATATAATGCACTTAGTGAGGATCACTGGAGGACAGTTTTCCAGCCCTGATAATTGGACAGCAGCCATCCTTGCATACAACACCTATAAAGCAAGATGTATGTGCTTGCAATCGATCAGAACTTGTGTTCATTCCCTTGAAGCCTGTGCTTGGGCAGCTGCCCTCGGGATGTGGTTGAAGACTGTATTTGCTTTGGAAAATAACGGTTGCCTTTTATTGTTAAGAAAGGACTTTTATATAAGCTCTTGGAAACAACTGATAGAAACTAGGTTATCTATGCTGGGAATTCAAATCCTGGAATTAGAGCTGATAGAGAGAGGAGCATTTATATGATTTGGATTTTCTAAACTCTCATTTTAGAGCACATAGAGGTTGCTCTCCCACTTACTTGGGATTGTTCTATCCCAGAAGTCTCCTGCTGTGGTTGTTATAAGAATGTGCCCATTTGGAGGTGTTTATGTGCTACTGGGAAAATTGATATACTGGAACACTGTTTACTGAATTGTCCCTTTTTCTCAAATATGAGACATTTGTGGATTATTCCATCCCTAGGTAGAATGGTAGGTGCATCAGCGAGAGAAAATTTGGGGAGACTTTTGGCTGGGGTGAATTAATAGGTTACTTTGGGTGTTGCAAAAAAAATTCATACATTATAGTGAGTACAAAATGATTTAAGATGATAGTTTACCCTGGTTTATGCAGATTCTAATGTGGTCCTACTCAGAAGCTATAGGTTAAATGAGTAGTATCATTTAAGTAAGTTACTCCCTTCCCCCCCCCATGCAACAAAAAATCTCTGTACAACGTACACAGCATGTTGGCCAAACAGGCTCATAGCTACAGTGGGGCTTTTGGGGGCTCTGCCCCCTTTCTTAAAAGCACAGCCCCACAAGAATTTCTCCTGTAAATGCTTTTTTCAATCATTTAAAAACATTTTTAAAAGGTGTGTGCTCCTTTAAACAGAGTGGGGTGTTGTAGTTGACTGATTCTGCACTGAGCAAGGGGGTTGGAGTGGGTGACCTCTAGGATCCTTTCTAACTCTGTGTCAAGAAACTGGTGTCCTTTAAGAGAGTTTATCTGCCCAAGTGTTAGCTTTCTTGGATATAGAAGTCATCATCCCCACCTGCCAGCTTTTTATCCAAACTGTTGCTTACGCTGGCAGAAGTGATTAACTTACAGCAGCTGAGAACTGTCATCTCAAGTGGTTGACAGCATGCAATTTAGAGATCTAGCCTGGTAACAGCTTTCTATTGGCTAAATGGCTTTTCTTTCTGCACTGAGAACTTCAGCCCCACCAGAAAAAAAATTGCCCCACAAGCCACAGAATCTTGGCTATGGGCCTGTGGCCAAATATGTCCTTTATCCAAATATGTCCTGCCGCTTGCTCACAGGTAGAAGTTTCATTTGGGGAGTACTTGGGTTAAAAAGGTTGGTTACTCTTGGCTTGGAGGACTCTGGTAGGCCAGCTAAAGGCTAAACAGTTGAGGAAGCCTTAAATATAGTATTTTCAAAAGTAGTATCTTCCGAAATGTGGAATTGTATTAGTTTTTGAGAAACCAACAATGGCCGCATGACAAACATGGTTCTAGAATAGTGGCTGGTTGGCAACTATTCCCTCTGTAGGTGGCCTCTAACCATCCTTAACCACACATCCTTAACCCGAAAATACAAATGTGGTATGAATAGTATATCTGTCAGGTTTCTTTCAACATCTTGGATAGGCCTACCATTCTCTTGCTGCCGCTGCTGGAACAACAATTATCTCAGTGTTTTTCCCCTCCCCTCTGTGTGTGTGTGTGTGTGTGTGTGTGAATGCGCACACACACACACACACACACACACACACACACACAGAGTGACTTCCCCTTTTATCACATTATAAAAGATACCAGGTCTCTTAATTAGTGTCACTGAAACCATGCAAATTAGCTGAAAGCAGCTTTTCTGTCACCGATGGCTGCGTCAATACCAGCTTATTAGGCATGGCATTTCTCTCCCTGTCTATTCCTTTGATTAATGTATCTGCTCGATTTTTATTTTTTTTATTTATTTTTTTAAAAAAAAACCTTTGTATAATACTTTCCCATGACAGGAATTGATTTTTAAATATGAGATGATGAGGAAAGGAGATACTCTGACAACAAAGGGAAAAAATGAGGCGGTTTGAAGGGGCGCTTGGGAAGAGCCCTCGGACCGGTTAGATAATAGAGCGAATCAGTCACCTTGGGATTATGGTTAATGATTATAATACTTTCAGAGGAAGACGGGTTTCGTAAGTTATATCAGAGCTTCCCTCACGGCACCCTTGTTCCTATCTCACTGTTAATTATTTCCTCAGGGCCACCTAGAAAGTTGACAGTTGGGCTTGGCCATGGGCCCAGATTTAAGTCTCTCTCAGCAAACCCCAGACTTTCTATCAGAGAACACTGAAGTGTTGTGAGTGGGGCTGGTGTCACTTGGCAAATGAAGCCATCATGTGGGATGAATCCCTCACACTACGTTCCTGTGAGCAAAGACACCTCATGTAGCATATGATTTCCCCTTCTTGCTATGGGCAGACATCACCCAAACTGAGTGGTGTTTTCTGAGGTAACTGATGCTTTGTCAAACAGTGCGAGGCACATGCAGAAGGCAGTTTTATTTGCCAGCACATAAGTGATTGCCACGAGCAATGACTATGCCCCCTCCCCAACCGTAGCAACCCCATGGCAATGAGATGTGTAGCAACTTTCAACTATATTTATAACAGATTTGCTAGTGCATCTTTGTATAAATGCAACAGCCAGACCAGTATGATAATAATTTTTGCTGATCTACTTTATACTCTCAGAATTCCTGTTCATACAGTTAGAGACAAAAGAGTTCATAGAGTTAAGAGTAAAAAATAGTTGCTCCAGAAAAGACAAACAAGGAAAAACAATGTGAAAGAATTTTCCTGTCCTTTGTTTCAGCACTTTAACACACAAAGAGCATACACGATGTGACAAAGGGAGGAATGATACGAGCCTCAAACATTTCTCCTGGTCACTTGGATCATAAACTCGTTTGGAGATTTCTTCATTTTTACAACCCTTTTAGTTGCCCAATAGCAGAAGAAATAGGAATTGGATAAGGAAGATCTGGGAAATTGTGGTTATGATTAAACTGAGCATGCTGGGCCCTGATTTGTCTCAGGAACATGGTTGTGAGGAGTTTCAGCCTTTACTCCACTGCCATTTTCCCAAGCCGAAATGACCACTGGGGCAGTTTAGTGCGAACAGGATTCGCTGTGGCCCTTTTGGAATAGGAACATGACATGGGAAGGAAGTCTGAAGCCCCTTCTCCTGCACACCATGCTCCCTAGCTGAATTGGACCTCAGCATTCTTGGTAATGTTAATTCCCCAACAGCCCATATGACTAAGTTTGAGTCCAGCGGCACTTTTAAGACCAGCCAAGTTTTATTCAAGGTATAAGCTTTTGTGTGCCTGCACACTTCTTCAGATATGATGAAATGGAAATCCCCAGTCCATACATATAGGTTGAGCATGAGCAGTAAATTAGCATACGGCATAATGTTTAATGGATTTAAGAACCAAACAGGAATAATAAACTTAGTTTATATGGTTACAGTATGGTTACCATCAGTTCAAATCACTACACTACCTTCACAAGCCGCATCAATCTGCAGTATAATAATGCTGACCCATTTTACAAATGACAAGGTTATGCCTGTGATGTGCTCTGGATATTCAAAAGGGGTATCCAAATGCAGGGTATGATGGTGGTCTTCAAACATAAGGGCAGCATCAGAGTGTGAGACACTGGTCCCTTCAGCCCAAAGTTTACACCAAAGGTCTTTTAGCCTATGGTACTATGTGAAAACAGCCACAGGGTTCTACAGATAGATGGAATCTATGATGTTCTCAAAGTAGAATATTTTAGCAGGCCTCTTCGTCGGGGGGAGTTACTGCCAACCCCTGACCCCCAACCATTTTAAAATTAGTTTTCACTTTTTTTCACAATGCCATTCATAACAGTCCAAATGAAATTCTGGGGTGGGATGGAGGCTGAAAGTACTTCAGGTGACCTTAGACCTGCTTCTCACTTTCCTTGTTGAGGTGCCGGTGTTTTTAATCAGCCACTGTAGCCTTTTCCTTTAGCAGCAGCTGATAAACAGACATGAGACAAGGATTTATTTTTATCTCCATGTCGAGAAAAGCTTTGACCGCAGACGTCTGTGCATCAGGCTGTTGTAACTAACCGAGGAGTCAAAAATTCTTCAAGCTCCTTCACAAAAAAGGATCAAATTCTCTGCAAGGGTTATATAATCTGAATTCTTGAGACCTGTTTTTGACCTTCTCAAATGCCCCTTAAGGAACAAGCTCAATTAGATCCACTCACAAGTAAGTGCCATTTCATTCAATAAGATATGAGGAGAAATGTTTTTAGGATTGCAGCCCTAATCTGGTATATGAGCCTTTCAAGCCAAATGTCTAAGTTTTTCAGTCCTAAACACACTTCACAGAAAGTTATATTCTGCAAGAGGAATCACAGCAGGACACAATACACAGCACAGGGTTCTTGGTTGGTGCAACTGCGGGTCAAATTCCATTGGAGGAAATAGCCTCCCCTCCCCCCACCCGGTTTTCTGGCGCGTGTGACCACAACCCTCCAAAGGTTACCAGGGCTGGGAGGCAGAGGCAGGCTATCAGGCCACTTCTCTGAATGTCCTCCATGCGCCAGTAGGAGTCGCCAGAGGTCACCATGACTTCTGGGCATGGGCACACACACATACACGGGCACACACACAAATGGCAAAAAATACCAAATATAAATCCAGTTGTGAAATGCACTGAAAGTGGATTGAAAGCGCACTATTCAGCAAGTATGAAACCGCCCATGGGTCAGCCCTTAAAATGGGTAGCCATTCACACAATGCCCACTTGCTGCTTCTGCCCCAGATGGATCCCTTGTCATCACAGAATCCTGTAGGCCCCAGAGAACAGGCCTACCTTGCCTAGAAAGATGGCTGCCATTTCAGGGACATCATCCCCAGAGATGGGTGGGTTCATGCCTCCATTGTCATGGGAGTGGTTAGCTCCTACCGCATCACCTTTCCTCCATTTATTGCCATCCTCCCATCTCAGCCGCTCCATGGCTCACACAAACACCCCTTATGTCCTGTTACATACAGTGAACTCGCCTTTGAGTAAACATTCTGAGGATCTGGTGCTACATCTCACCCATTTCAAGGTATGACCTTTCTCTATAACAAGGGCCCTGTTCTCTCCTTCTTGAGGGACACTGCATTTTTAAAGATGCATCACAATCTCTGTAGCTATAACTCCAAAAAATGCCAGCTAACATGGAACGGTTCACACATAACCAGCTACAGTTTTGTGTAAAATCAGAGACCTGAACATCTCTGTGTTGAGGAACTGCTGCCCCCTGGCTGTAAAGGAAGCCAGTGCAGGAAGCTGCCAGAAAAAAAACATGTAAATGCTTCAAAGCTGGAACTTCCAGCTTATTCTTGGGGGCTCCTCCAGATAGTAGAGACAGGAGCTGGAAGGCTATTTCGCGGTTCCAACCGATCTACCAGTTACAAATAGCTATGCTCCATCATAAAGTCCTGTTTTCTGTATGGGTGTCTATACAAGATTAGCATTACTTATAAATAGGTATACTTTCATATTATATGCACATTAAACTGGAAAATCAAACACAGTGTGCACCCTGTCTGTTTCTTACAACTCTATAATAATGTGCCTATTCCTTGTGAATAAAACTGAGGGGGGAAATGTCACGCTCGGACTGAAATCTGACAGAAAAACTTGGGACCAGATAAGATGACCTTGGTGACTAAACAGGCTTGTAGAATGCCATTTTTTAAATGATAAATTCTGCTTTCTAATTCTGCCCCCCCCCAACCTGACTGCTTCTGGCAGGTATTTCTAGGACTGCCAGCTTTTTATTGTAAAAAATGGGCTCTGGTGCCTAATAAAAGCCTAACAGGCAGGTCTTACATCTGTGAGGCTTTTCTCCATCACTTTGTCCCACTGCAGGTACCAGCTTGTTAACTTCAGGTTGACAGATAAATTGCTACTAGGGACTCCATATTCCCACTAAGTTTGACTGAAATCAGTGAGGGATTGATTAATAGCAGGAGCTTTCAACCTTTCCAGACCTGGGACCCGCTGATCTGTGAGCACATAACAGAAAGTCCCATGACATCAGGGTCCCATGACAAGAAAAGGGAGGGTCACTGATATGAAGAAGAAAAAAAGAGTTTTTTATACCTTCCTTTCCCCTGTCTTAAGGAGTTACAAAGCAGATTACAATCGCCTTCCCTTCCTCTCCCCACAGCTGGCACTTGGTGGGGCAGGTGGGGCTGAGAGAATTCTGAGAGAACTGTGAGTGGCCCCAGCAGTAGGGTTTATTTATTTATTTAGATTTATATCAGGGCAGTTCACAACAGCAAAGTTACAAAAGCATTAAAAACAAGCATAACAAAGTAATAATTAAAACAGTTTTTTAAAGGCAGGAACCACAATAAATTCATAAGGTTCAACAGTCCGAAATAGCTGGAAGCAGCTAGGCCATAAACCCAAAACAGTAAAGAACTTACACGTATGGGCAGTATACAGTTGGAAAGCTACAGCAAGGGAGGCCAAATCATTGGGCACCTGCCATCTCAACCGAAGGCCTGGTGGAACAGCTCCATTTTGCAGGCCCTGCAAAACTGTAATAGGTCCCTCAGGGGCCCTGATCTCAGTCGAGAGCGTGTTCCACCAGGCCGGGTTAGAGCAATGGAGGAATCCTCTCCACTATTGAGTCACCTTGCCATTCTGCTGCTGACTTAGCACATGTGCAAAGAAAGGCAAGGGATGTAGTACCCTTGCTGTCTACAGATGCACACCACCAGCAGATCCAAAAGACAGAAAACAAAATGGCAGTTCTATACGGGCTTGGGCTATATGGGCTACTGCAAGCTCATTAAGCACTTATTAAAGACCCAGCGAAGTTGACCTGTTGAAATGCTAAAAACTCACCTGTACGTCTTCAGACCCCACCCATTCAGTTGTGGTGTATTCCGCAGCTAAAAGCCACCAGCAATGATAGACCACCATCATTCAAATAAGCATCTTCTAGCCATCAATACCCATCTTCTTTAGCTATCTCAGTTAAGCCTTGGATGGGTCTAGACAGCATGTAGAATGGTAATGATTTGTAATCACCCTATTTTTTTATTTAATCAAATATTAATTAAATAAAAATAATTGATGAATATTAATCCTGATTATCTCGCTTTGCTTTGGGGTATATCCAGTATGTAAATATTTATTTATGATACTACTAATCTTGATTCTTTCATTGGTAAGAAGTTTTGCAAATGTTTGAAGTAAAACTATGCAGGGATGGGGAGAATGAGGGAATGGGGGATGTGTATGGCTGTAGTATGGATTATGGGTCTAAGCATGCATGAGAATGGTTATATAACCAAAATACGGTAAATTAAATTGACTGTCTCCAGTTTAAGACAGTATTTACACAGCGTGGGAAGAAAAGCTCTCAACTGTTTGTTTTTCCCTGGTCCATACAAATGTAGGGTTTGATTTATGGTATAGGGGCTAGAATGTGTGATATAGGGGCTAGAATGTCAGTCTAGAAACCTGGGTTCAGATCCCCACTCTGCCAAGAAACTCACTAGGGCTTTTCTGCATTCTCACTTTCCTCGTTTGTAAGTTCCTATTTCATTGGCGTGGTGGGGATGTTTCTGTTCTGCACATGTTTTGTTCCCTCTACTGGTCGATTCAATATTACACCAGTTTATGTCCAGCATATCTACATGCAGATTTAAACTGCATAAACCAGTGTAATATTGAATCAACCACTAGAGGGAGCAAAACACACGCGGGACAGGAAACCCCCACTCCTCAAGAAACAGGAACTTACAAGCTAGGAAAACGACAAGGCAGAAAAGCCCTACGTGAACTTGGGCCAGCCACACTCTCAAGCTCATCTACCTAACAGTAATGTCATCAGGCCTAAACGAAAATGAACAATGTCCTGAATTTTTTCAAGGAGAGGCGGAATAAAAATGTGCTAAGTCGATTATGGATGCTAAAGTGTATTGTGTGACAAAAAGATATTTTCATGTACCGTACTCCTGTGTTTCGGGGGGGGGGGGGGGGGGTCAAAAAGAATCACAGGAGGAAACCATGCAAATCACTTCTTTGTTTTCTCCAGTCAAAGTCTGGGTTCATTTTATCCTGAGCATTCCTGAGAGGGCCTGTAAACATCCGAAAGCAAGCACAGGTGGTGGAGAGTGCTCTTTGAGCCACTGCGTGCTGTCAACGGCCTTCCAGAGGGAAGGAAAATAGCTGAGAAGTACAACGGAAAGGGCAGATGGCATGCTATAAAAAAATCACACACCTCTGCCTCTGATGGAAGGCCTCCTTCTTTGACAAGGCAACTTTGGGGATTTCATTCAGAAAGTCCTCCACCTTGAAAACTTCAGCAGATAGTCCTGGGGCAAGAAAGAGACCTGTTGAACACACTGGAAGAACAGCAGCTCTTCCAGGATTTCTCCCGTCTCCGTGATTGCTGTAGCTCTGTGATCATTTATTTTCCCATTCGCTGTCTTGCTATGAGGTTTGCCCTTCTCCCTGTCGAGCCTTTTGATCAATGATGAATATCTAGGAAACTTCCATCTCCCCGCCACACCACGACACTTCTTCCGTTTGCGGTGCGAGGCCCTTCTGTTTTAATTACCTAGCGTGTCTCTTTCAACAGCCTAACCAATTTGTCTAGTTTAAAAAAGAAACCCACACAGCTAATTTCACATTAGCCAACCTGGTTACAGAAGGGGGGGGGTACAGTTTTTTTCCCCCTTCCTCCTCCTTCTTAATATTGATGTCATTTTCAGAGCGAGGCACTGCTCAGAGAATTGTAAGATGCCTGACCTTGTTTTTCTCACATTGAGGGCCAGGTATGTGGTATCCTCTGAGGTGCTGCATGTTAAGGGTGAGCTTACCTATCCTGTTTTAGTTCGCCCTTCAGTCCTGCTGTGTAGCCAGCACACAGGAGACTCGGGAAGCTTCACCATGGATCTCTTTAGTACTTCCAGCTGGAAGAGAACACTTGCAGATGGAGAACATTTATAGAAATGCCGAGTGACCACAACCCACACCAAACACAAGACCTAAGTGAGGGCCTTCCCATTTAGGCCTTGAAAGTAGGGATGCCAGACTCTAGGTAGGGTCTGGGAGTCTCCTGGAATTACAGCTTATCTCAGTTCCCCCAGGAGAAAATGGGTGCTTTGGATGGTGGACTCAATGGGGTCCTTGTCCTCCCCAGATTCCACCCCCAAATTTCCAGGAATTTCCCATCCTGAAGCTGGCACCCCGACGCCCCTGTAATCCCTCACTGTAATCTGAAAGGGAAACAGAAACTAGTTCACTTACCGATACACACACATACATAGTATATATGGTTGCCAACCCCAGGTTGGATAACTCCTGGGGGTAGAGCCTGTAAACGAAGGGGTTTGGGTAGGAGAGGGACCTCAGCAGGGACATAATACCAAAGAGTGCACTCTCCAAAGCAGCCATGATCTCCAGGGGAACTGATCTCCTTAGTCTATAGATCAGTTGGAATTCTGGGAGATCTCCAGGCCCCACCAAAGAGTTGGCAATTCTATGGGGCAGATTGGCCATTAAGGCTACTGGGGAAAGACCCAGTGGGCCAATGTCCTGAGGGACACTGCAGGGCTGCATGAGGAAGACAGGAGCTGCCACTACAAGCTGGCAGCCCCCACCTGGTATGAGGAAGGTACCACTGCCACAAGCAAGAGGACCTTGCCATTATGATGTAGGCATGAGCTGTTGCTCCCACAAGCCACCAACTATTGCAGCATGACTGATGGCCACAAGATGGCACCCCAGTCTCATGCAAGGCAGGCAGGAGCTACCACGGCAAGCAGATGGCGCTCATCATGTGCAAAGCAAACAGGAGCTGGTGCCATCACCATAAACTAGCAGCCCTCACCCTATGTGAAGCTGATGTCCTGCTCTCCCTTCTCCACACTTCATCAGGATGAAGGTAAAGAAACTGAAAGCTGAGTCAAACAAGACAAAGTGCTCTGGGTTGGAAATAAGGCTGTCCAGGAATAAGTTTGCAGGGTTTTCTGGACATTCTTCAAAGACCAGGTTTGCACTCTGGGGTCCTCTTGTGCTGTATTGCCCTTTGGGGTGATGGTTGCAAAGGGTACCCTTTTCCAGCTAGGGAGAAAGTGCCATCTGTCTGATGAACATGTGACGTTGCTTTAAATGGCGGGAGCCCATTGAGCTATCTGGCTCAGTGCTACTTCCGCACAAGTGTTTTGCTTTGGGTGCGTCTAAAATTGCAGAACTCCTCCCACCCAAGCTTCCATACCACTGTGGTTTTCCCTGCTTCCATCTGTTCTTTCTGAAACCAGCTTGGGTACAAACTTCCTTGGAAGATCAGACTCACAGAGGGTTTTGTCCAGCATGTGGATAGGAAGGTGCAGATTTACACTTTGGGCCATTTCCCCTCATGCCTACCATTCTTGCCCTACTGCAGACATAGCGATGACTGATATATACAGGGGTCATTTCGTAGAAAAAGAGGTGCAGGAGCTCATTAGCATAACTCATTTGCATAACTCATTTTCATATGCCACACCCCCTAACATACCAGAAGTGTGTCAGAAGGCAGCACCCACCCCTCAGGCTCCACTCCACAGGTGAGTGAAACTGACCTGCTCTTCCTCCATTCCCTTCCCCATCCAATACTTTGTGCAATAAAAATAAGCGTAAAGAACACACCCTCATTCTCTTCCTGCTCCCTTGAAACCACCAGGTTTCAAGTAGACTTGAGATACCCAGGACATGTGCACCACCCATCCCTTCCCCTTCCCCTCCCCACAACAAGAAACCCTGTGAACAGCTCTGAGAGAACTTGTGACTGGCCCAAGGTCACACCAGCAGCTGCATGTGGAGGAGTGGCGAATCAAACCCGGTTCTCCCAGATTAGAGTCCAACTCCTGACCACTACACCAAACTGATGGGGTGGAAGCTGCTGAAGGGTTGGTGAAATTTCTCCAGTACTTATGTGCCATGTGCCCAGATAAAAAATGGTATATTTAGAAAATTTATATGCCACCTTGAGCAAGTCTCTGGGAAAGCAGCACACAGTCATAAAAGGAACAATGATAAAATTATCAATATTAAAACAAAACATTAAAAACAGTAAAGACCCTAGCAGGGCTTTCCCCGGGGCACTGCACCTCTGCACTGCTCGGGGAAGCCGAGGAGGGGGCGGGGCTTGGTCATGTGCCCGCCCCCTGGGCTCCTCACTTCTGGAGCTGCGCTCCTGTGCGCTCCTGCTCCAACGGACCCCTGGAGATATATATATATATATATATATAAAAATGGAGATGCCTTCTAGTGGCATAGGGTGGAATGGCATGTGCAAAGGAACAGAGGAAAGAACAGAGAATCCCTGTGTATGGATGCTCAGTTGCATGATGACTATGCAGTCGCAGAGGCAATAAGTGCACAACAGGGAATAATCTTCATTTAGAAACAGCCCTGATCTGATTGTCAATAGCTCTCAAACTACTTTTCTTCATCCCAAGTTCCTTTTTTATAGTGAAGATGATAGGAGCATAACCTGGAGGAGGAGGAAGAGGAGGAGGCAGAGGAGGAGATTGGATTTATACCCCACCCTTCACTTGGAGTCTCAGAGCATCTTACAATCTCCTTTCCCTTCTCCTCCCCACAACAGACACCCTGGGAGATAGGTGGGACTGAGAGAGGTCTTTCAAGAACTGCTCTTTCAAGAACAGCTCTGACACTATGGCTTGCCCAAGGTCATCCAGCAATTGCAAGTGGAAGAGTGGAGAATCAAACCTTATTGTCCCAAATCACAGTCCGTGCACTTAACCACTACACCAAACTGGCTCTGTTATGTTTTCTACTTTGGCCCCCTCCAAAAAATAGTTCAGATTGAGATAGAGAAAGTGAGTGTGTGTATGCATCAAGGTCACTCTTGAACATCATAGCTGAGCAAGAATTTGAATCCAATCCTTCCAAGGTCCAAGTCCAACTCTCTGTTTACTACCACAAACTAGTATATGTTTGAACTGCTCGATAGATACATACTTAAATAAGCAAATATTTTTGGCCACTGTGTGCCAGAGTGTTGGACTGGATGGGCCATTGGCCTGATTCAACACTGGCTTCTCTTATGTTCTTAAAATTCTACAGGTCTTCAGTAACCAGTTCCTCTACATAAATTGACCTTGTAATAGACTCCCCCTTCCTACTACATGAAAAAAATTGGCCTGTGAAAAATCATGCAATAAACAATGGCAGATTTGGGGGGGGGGGGAGAGCACAGAGTGTCAGCATGAGGTATAAGAAGAACTAAATAATTCTTCAGCTGTGATCTGCTATGTGCCCTTTTAAGATTCAAATCCCTTCCCCAAGTGTCACCATTTCCATTCAAAACAATTTCACAGGAAACTAATAACTCCAACAAGAGTCTGCATTAAAATGTTTTTAAGTCTATTGTGCAAATGATCCTATGAAAGGAATCAAATAGAATTCCTACTTGTAAATCACATCGGAAAAAAGCATAAGAAAATCCCTGAGCAATTTTATTCTACAAACTGCTGATGCAATGAAGCACAAAAAGTAACAAAAGAATTCGGATTCTCTGGTGGGAGACGACAAACAAGTTTACATAGCTATCACTGAAAGGACAAATTCTTTAACCTGAACTGCAGGGCTGATAACTGGAATTAGAATAGTTTTATGAAACAAGATTGCAATTAGATTGTTGGTCTCTTGGGGACAGGAACCACCTTTTAATGTTTTTTTTAATTCTCTTTATTGTTTTGATTAACTTAAATTATTATGGAGAGTGATCAGGGTATGAAACACTGATTCTTGACAACTTTCTAAAAAAATTACTCCCCTAAGTTATTCTGTTGTTAAGCTGCCCATTTAGGTGGTCTTTCCTTCATGGTCAAGCAAGAAACCAGTCAAGAGACCCACACCACTGCTTATAGTACCTTATGCAAGCCAAGCAGATGATCTACCATTGAGCTACAGCCCTTCCCCCATGGAAGAAGGTGGATGCAGTGTGTGAGAAGGAACATAGAGATAGAACTACCAGAGTAATACACATCCCCCCCCCCCCAGTTTTACTTGGAAAATCCATTTATCTCTGCTTGATCAGCCTGCTAGTGAAGTAGGCCCAGCTCACAGCACAGTAGCAGCAGTACAGTATGGAGCCAGCCATAACTGGTGCTGCATGATGTTAACTTGGCCCTGGTTCTGACCAGGTGGAACTCTGCCAACTTCCATCAGGGCCCTGCAGGACTTAATGCAATTCCGCAGGGCCTGTGAGGCAGAGATGTTCCACCAGGCTTTTGGCTGAGGACAGTGGCAGTTTCCATCATAGCTGGCACCCTCCTCTTTTCTTTCTTTTTTTCCATCTTGCCCACTTTGACCTCCTCCTTAACCTGCCCGTGTGATGGAGGAACAGTCCAGAGCAGGTCTTAGATTAAATTATAGATGCCATCTGAAGACTGTGAAACTTTGGAATTAATTGATTACTGATTTTAAACTGTATTTTTGTATATTGATTTATTGTAAAATTAATTTATTGCTGATAATAATCTGTCCCTATTATATAAAAGCCAGGTCTGGTGGCAACATTCCATGTTCTCCAATTGGCTGTAAAATGCTCTCCCTCAGCCATTGGCCCATCAGTTGCCACTCAAGAGTACTCGCATGCCATTGGCTGGGTGCTGGGTCTGCTTCTCTTACCCGCCCACTCTTTCAGCCACTGTTTTCTGTCAAAAGCACTGTGTTTCATGACGAAGACACTTCTCTTGCTCAGCACCTGTGGGGGACAATGTTTTCCCTCAGTGGCTGTTGTGAGGAACTCATAAGGTTGCCAGCTCCAGGTATGGAAGCCAGTTTAAGGAAGCCAGAGTTTGGGGAGGGGAGAGGAAAGGCCTCAGCTGAATAGAGAGAAGAGAAGAGATTGGATTTATACCCCGCCCTTCACTACCCAAGGGAGTCTCAGAGTGGCTTACAAACTCATTTCCCTTCCCCTCCCCACAACAGACACCCTGTGAGGTAGGTGGGGCTGAGAGAGCTCTGAGACAACTGTCCTTGAGAGAACAGCTGGTACAGAGCTATGGCTCAGCCAAGGTCATCCAGCAGGTGCGAGTGGAGGAGTGGGGAATCAAACCTAGTTCACCCAGATTAGAGTCCGCACACTTAACCACTACACCAAACTGGCCATAGAGGCCAGTGGCCAAAGCATTCTAACTTTTCCCTCAGTGGCTGTTGGTAAGCAACCAAGCTTGGTTCTGTCAGTAAAAAGACAAAGAAACAAAACCCTTTCTACGCCTTTGTGAGGAACTCATTGGGACCAGTCCTGAGTGTGGTTGCCAGCTACAGGTTGGGAAATTCCTGCTGAGTCCTTCCACACACACCTCCAACGCTGCCCTCCATAGGATCCACCCCCGAAATCTCCATGTATTTCCCTACTCAGAGCTGGGAACCTTACTTTCCCCTCGGTGCCTGGTGCTGGTCAACCAAGCTTGGTTTCTGTAGGTAAAGGGCCCTTTCCACACCTGTTTTGGCCTTTGGGAGAAAACTCATTGTGAACTTATACCCTGCTGAGATGCCCCCCCCCCCATGACAGCCAATGTGATGTGGCAGTCAGGGCTCCAGAGCACAGTGGAGGCTGCAGGTGGGGGGTAGATGGAACAGTGAAGGGAAAATAAAGGTATGTTGATGCTTGGCTGGAAAGGAGATAGGGTTGCCAAATCCAGGTGGGAAATTCCTGGAGATTTGAGGGATGGAGCCTGGTGAGAGTGAGGTTTGAGGAGGGGTGCTTTAAAAGTTCATGGAAGTTTGGATTGGTAGATGTCATGAATTTCAGTTTGCGAACCATGAACAGGACAAAATTCATGACGAATTTTGTTTTGTGGTTTGGTTTGTACCCATCCCTTCCCACAGGTACAATGCCATAAACTCCACCCTCCAAGCTAGCGAGTCCCTCATGGGAAACCATTGTTGCCAATCTCCAGGTGGGGACTGGAGATCCCTCAGAATTACAACTGATCTCCAGATGTCATTGATAAGTTCCCCTGGAGAAAATGGTGGACTCTGTGTCCTTATACCCTGCTGAGGTTGCCACAGCAAATTGATACTGAGTGCTCAAGTCCTTGGCACTCTCACAGAGCCTCTTTCTAGAGCCCGTTGTATTTATTTCCACAATGGGCCTTATTCCTAGTAATAATAATAATAACCACTAAACCTAACAAAGTCCCTTTAAACCCCTGCTTTCTGCTCTATCCATGAACCACCACAAACTGCTTTAAAAGTTCATGGAAGTTCGGATTGGTAGATGTCATGAACTTCAGTTTGCGAACCATGAACAGGACAAAATTCATGACGAATTATGCTTTGTGGTTCGGTTTGTGTCCATCCCTTCCCACAGACATTAGCTAGCGTATTTGGGTGGGGGAGATTTGTTTTTAAAGATCCTGACAGAATATTAAGGCTGTTTCAAAAAATGGATCAAACAATTTAGTTAGAACAAGGAGGACCACATAAGCTGCAGTCTTAAAAGCACATTCCTGGAAGTAAGGCCCACTGAATAATATGGGACTTACTTCTGACTGAATCTGCTTAGGATTGCTCTGATAATTGGTTAGATCTGAGGTCAGTAACACTTTAGCTACCAAAACAGTTTTTGGGAATAAGCTTTCAAGAGTCAAAGCTCCCTTTGTCAGACAAAGAAGATTTGACTCTTGAAAGCTTATACCCTGGAACTCTTGATGGTCTCTTAACTTGCTACTGGACTTGATTCTAACTGTTTCACTGCAGACCAACAAGGCTACTCTCTATAACTCCCATGATCAGTCAATTCTTAGTGTTAATAGTCTTACAAGCCATTGCGCATCTACATGAAGAGTGAGGCTCAGTTCAGACATCACAAACAAACCTCAGTTGAAGGATGCAGACTTACTTAGCTGCATGGCATGCTTCCTCTTGCTGTCCCTTTCCTTTCATGCACTGCGCCAACACAGAAGATGGAAGTCAACAACTAACTCCAGTTCAGCTAGCTGTCCAAACATGAGTGCCTCCACTAATCCAGGCAAGGGCGTAGACTTTCTCAATCCCCGGGGGGGCGGGGGCTGTCTTTTGTGCGCACGCGCTTCACGCGCGCGCACGCTCGGGACCATGTCCCGCTGCTCTCCCCCCTGCCCCAGGGAGCCGCTGCCGCTGCTTCCCTCCCCCGGGCCGTGCCCGCCCGCCGCGCTCCCCGCCCCCCTCCCTCCCCCCGCTCACCTTGGGCGCCGGCGGGGTAGGATCGCTGCTGCTGCTGCCTGCAGCCGGGGGCCGGCGCGTCGCCCTTGCGGGCCCCCGGCTCCCGCTCCGCCTCGCATTTCCCGCGGGGGGGGGCTCAGCCACCCCCAGCAAAATGAACACCCGCCGGTGGCTGAGGGACCCAGGGAGGCAGGAGGGCAGGCCGGGGGTGGGGGGGAAGGAGAGGCGGCGACGGCCAGCTGACTGGCCACCAGCGGGTGTTCATTTTGCCGGGGGTGGCTGAGCCCCCCCCGGGAAACTTCAGGGGAGGCTCGAGCCCTCGAGCCCCCCCGTAGTTGACGCCACTGAATCCAGGGTTGCTTTTTCCTTCCCAGTGACTGAGATTCTTAACCAGGATTTAATTATGGTTAAGCAGCTGCGTTGCTGAGAAAACAAACAAACATCACTAGTGGAGGGACCTGATTTCAGCTATCAGGACTAATTATAATTAGTTTGTCTATAATCATTGTTACTAATAAATAAATAAATACAAGGGAAGGGAGCAGGTAAGCGCAACAGCTTACTTCCTCAATGCCCACAATGAACAAAGAGATTTGATTGTGACACCTGAACTGAGCCCCAGTCTACCTAAACATATTGTCAATGTCTTTAGTCCCCCTTCTTTGATGTCCAAGATTGTTAGGACAATTAATCTTGCTTTCAAGGCAAGAGACATTCAGAGGTTGGTAATGCACGCCACCTGTGAATGTCTCTTGCCTTCCTCCACATCACAACCCTGGTATTCTTTAATGGTCTCTTACCCAAATACTGACCAAGTCTGACCCTGCTTAGCTTCCAAGATCTAACAAGATTGGGCTAGCCTGGACTATCCAGGTTAGGGCAGGACAATATTTATTGGGGGGGAAATTGTGCACCATCCTCCCCCTTCTCTCTTCTTTATCAAAGGATTATTTAAAGCAGTGATAGTGGCTTAGGAACTACCTGTGGCTCTTCTGAAAACCATTCCTCAATATAGCACCCATCCCGTGTTCCATGGAACTGGGAAAGACCACTGCCAGAAATGGCTTGTAGTTGGCTGGTGGTTCATAATCTTGAAGCAGCTGCTGCCAGCAGGACTGAAGGATAGGTAAACTGTGAGCTTCATGGCAGGGATGGAAGCAACGGGCCCATCCTTCATCCTCTCCAACACCCCCCAGACATATCCTCTGTACTCTCATCCCAGTATCTCAGCAGCTACCAAGAGGAGAGCAAGCAGTCCTCAGTCATTTTGTGTCTTTTTGAGCCAGGCAGGGTATTGCACTGATATTTGAGGTGATATTTTAAGATGGGTGTTTATGGTTATTCTAGCTATAAACTGCCCCTTAGCAAGAGGAGGGGTCTTACTACTAACACTGTCAACCTTATTATTTATTTATTTCATGAGACTTATATCCCGCCCTCCCCACCAATAGCGAGCTCAGGGCGGCTGGGAAAAGAGTGAGCTGGCCACAGTGAGATGGTAATAGGTTTTACTCCCCTTTCTCCATGCTACTGTGACTCATGCTGAGGAAGAAGAAGAGAAGGAGAGATTGGATTTATACCCGCCCTTCACTACCCAAGGGAGTCTCAGAGCGGCTTACAAACTCCTTTCCCTTCCCCTCCCCACAACAGACACCCTGGGAGGTCGGTGGGGCTGAGAGAGCTCTGAGACAACTGTCCTTGAGAGAACAGCTGGTACAAAGCTATGGCTTGCCCAAGGTCATCCAGCAGCTGCAAGTGGAGGAGTGGGGAATCAAACCCGGTTCTCCCAGATTAGAGTCCGCACACTTAACCACTACACCAAACTGGAGAGAGCCAGAGATAAGTATTCATACTGTAATGGTTATATAACCACCCATACCAGTGGGTGGTACTTTTGCACATCTGGGTGTTTGGGTTCGTTCTACGTTGGTTCTAATTGTTATTCTTTGGAAGCTGACTATTTTTAACTAGTAACAGTTTTTTAAGATCTGTGCTGAAAACCACTTGGGTGTCGCGGGCTGGGTGCCAATAGGACAGCAGCCAAGCCGAAGTCTGCAACACTCCGAGATCAAGCCAAATCAGTAACAAGTTGCCAAGTCCAAACCCTAATCCAAAAACAGAGTCAGTTCAAGCCAGAGTCCAAGAGGGAAACTCACAAGTAAACCAGTCCAGGGAGTCCACAAAGCCGAAGTCAAACAAAGCTGGGGTCACAATCTAGGAGTTCCAGAATCAAGTCAGCAATTACAATCCAGACGAGTGCAGAGTTTAGCCAAGAAGACTAGTTGCTAGCACAAGTTGTTAGTCTCTGTGCTGTGCCTAAATACCCAACCACTTCCTGTGCTTGTTAGCAGCTGGCAGTGAGGTCCCGGCTCCTTCTAGAACTCAGGACTCAGTGATCTGCGACCACACATGCGTGCCTCTTTCCTTCTTGCAGCTAAGTCTTGCCGGTGTTGGGACCTTAGACGTTCCACCCGAGGAGGTGAATCAGGTGGGCTTGAGCTTAGCTGTGGCTCAGCTGCTGGTGGTGCAAAAGCCTGGGAGGTGCTTGCTTGAGCCTCATCTGGCTCAGGTGGAGGTTCCTCTGGAGCTGGGAGCTGATCCTCCACCTCACTTAGATCCGCAGAAGGCAGATCCTCAGAGGTACTCATGACACTGGGAACCCTTTTATTAAAGTTCGTTCCTTATTGAAGCAAGTGTGTTACAACATTATTGTATGTGTATATTTGATGGGGTGGTACATGCAATATAGTCATGTGGCTCTTTTGGTTGATAGTGTTCTCTGCAAGCTACAAACTGAGTACCGGTGTTTTAAATGATATAGGTTTGCACCCTTCCACTTGGTTCAGCAAAGCTGGAAGGCCTCTTCCTCTGACGCAAGTGGGTCTTCCTCTGGTGGAAGAGCCAGTGAAGTTAGAAGAAGGTTCCTTTGGCTGGAGGGTGGACTCAGGCTTTTCTGAGCTGTTTGGATACAAAACCATAATGAGGACATTCACTGGTCTTCCTTGCTGTCAGTAACCTTTGCTGTTTTAAAAACTAGCTTGTTCCTCTTAGCAAGCTCATGTTACTAGCCTCCAGGTGGGGCCTGCAGATCTCCTGAAATTACATCGTCAGGTGACAGAGATCAGTTGTGCTGGAGAAAATGGCTGCTTTGGAGGATGGACTCCATGGCATTAAACCCCCCTGAAGGCCCTCTCATCTCCAAATCTCCACCCTCAAATCTCCTGGAATTTTACAACCAAGACCTGACAACCCTAAAGGAGAGAAAGGTTCTACCTCTGAGCCATCTAACTATTTATCCTTTTGCTTTTTAGAGTGTTGAAGCTCACAGTTCTGAGGAGCAGCATAGAGGGTTAATTGTTCTGGCACCACTGAATCTTACCTGCCACCTCTACCACATGAGCACAGGGTGTGAAATGCCATTTTGCTTAAGTAGTCCCGGCACATTTTCTTCAACAACCGTAACAATTTTAATGTTCCTGGAAAACAAAGAGACAATTACCCTTGCAGTCAGTGAAAGTGCTGATGTGCACCAAGGGGGAAAATAATGCTAAGGCAAAACATCAGTTGAACATTTCTGCTTAAGATATTATCTTAACATGCAGACAGCCTGAGCGAACAAACTAATCATTCCTGTAAGCTTCCTGGTTTCTTATTTTTAGCTTTAAAAAGCCTATAACTTAAACAAGGACCACCGGTGAGCAAGAATAATTATTTATATTTATTACATGTTTAGCCCACCCTTCCTCAGGGTAGCACACATTATTCGTCTCCATTTTATCCTCCCAACAACCATGTGAGGTAGGTGACCTGGCCTGCTTTACACATACGCAACTGCATTTACTTACTTACTTGCTTGCTTCATTATAGGTCCTTTCCGTACTTGGACCTCATCCCTAGTTTCATCAGAGTTCAACTCGTGAAACAATACCTTGCATTTATCCCTGGTTAGAACAGCACCTGTTTATCCTGGGACAAGTGTGGGGCAAAACCAGGGAGGCCTCAATGTAATGTGGAAACAAAAAATATATATCTTGAGCAGTGTTCCCTCTAAGCTGAGTTAGTGTGAGCTAGCTCACAGTTTTCTAGCCTCCGGCTCACACATTTTTGTCTTAGCTCAGGAAGCATGACTCCAGAGGAAACTAATTTGTGCAGTAGCCAAATCACTCGCTCACAGCTTTAATGCCAGTAGCTCACAAAGTAGAATTTTTGCTCGCAAGACTCCACAGCTTAGAGGGAGCATTGATCTTGAAATAATTACAGGGGTGAACTTGAGTGTAGTGTAGAATGTAAGTTCAGGGACAGGTTTGAACCAGGATTTAAGGTCTAGTGTGGAATCACCCCTAATTACCTTTTTTGCTGAGACTCAAGGCTGATAAAAGGTAAAGGTTGGTATCGCGTTGCAGCCAACTTATGGTCATCCCCATCATTCAAGGCAAGAGATGAGAAGAGGTGGTTTGCCATTGCCTTTCTCTGTGTTGCCGCCGTGGCCTTCCTTGGAGGTCTCCCATCCAAATGGCTTAACCCTGTTTAGCTTCCAAGCTCTGACAAGATCAAACTTGTCTGGGCTATTCAGGCTGCCCAAGGCAAATCACGTAATTAAAAGTACTGTTACGATGACAGTATCATACATCCAACAAACAACACAGTGAAACCAGATTACACATTTGAGAACAACCCGCTACAAGCAGGATAATATATACGACGAACAATGCAATGAATTGCCTAAGGTGTCACAGACATTGCCCCTGACAGCAGGGTTAGATAGCTTCATGGAGGATAGGTCCATCAGTGTTCACTAGCCACTGTGAGTAAAGGAAACCTCTGTATTCAAAAGCAATAAACATCTGAAATGTCAGGGAAGGGACTCTATACCCTATTTGTTGTAGCTGGTGGGCCACTGTGTGAAATAGGATGCTGGGTTAGATGAACCACTGGGCTGATCCAGCAGGGCTCTTCTTAAGTGCTTCGCCCTGTTCCCTTTACAGAAATACCCTCCCGAACATTCTGCAGAATCCGGGGGGGGGGGGGGGAGGGAGCCTTCTTTATCTCATTCAAGCAAGTCATTCCACCACATGGGAGCTCCAGCACAGAATGCTCAGGTATGGGCAGCTGTTGATCTTACCCAGCTTCAAGGTGGCACTTGCTGAAGCAAAGCTGCCACAGTGGAACCTATCAGGAGTGGCCGTCCTGCAGATATATAGCTACCAGGAAGTGGAGGACTTTGCACTAAACCAATCAGTAGCCAATTGAGAGAATGCAGAATAGGTGTCATATATTGCCTCGCATACTCCATGCACACCCATAGGTGTCCCTGGTGGGATAAATAGCACCCCTAGGACAATTTTCACATTGGGAAAGCAGCACAGCAGAGGAGACTGAACCTCCTTCTGCACATGCGCCACAGTTGCGGTCTGAATCAGGCACCATGCACACCGAAATGAAGGAGAACCCTCAACTCATATAGGGTGGAGAGCCCAGATACAGTGTGGGGCCGCTGGCGTAGTGCCAGGCTGTGGCAGGCCGCAATGTGTATCGCAATAGAGAATGGCTGGCCCAAAAGGTGCCCAGTGAACTTCATGGCTTGTCCACGACTGGAGAAAAGCACGCTTTGCAAATATCTTAAACTGGGTAAACCTCTCAGTCTAAGCCCTACATTGCTATCAGCGTGGGGGGAGAGGAACAACAATTTGGCTACTGTGCTTATCCAGGAACACTTCTGTGCAGAGCCTGTTCCTATCTTTATTGATTCCCACAGCTTGGGAAATTGCCAGTGCTCCAATTTCACATGGCAAGAGTGTGACAGCACTGACCCCTGTGGAGACAAAAAAAAATCAAGTCTAGACTCATGCAGGGCTTGGCATTTGAACCAGTGCATTGAAACAAAACAATGAGTCTGGGGGGGGTTTTACGCCACATCACCTGTGGAGATTCCTCAGACCTCAGTGTTAGGAGGATGAAACATCTGAGGTCTTTCCCAAGAAACAAAAAGGTTTGACAAGACTTGTGAAAAGCCTGCTGAATGTATTTAAGATGCCACTTTAAAAGAATCCCATGTAGTACCATAATAAGCTGTCTGAGACTTCGGAAAGCTGCTGGCAGACTGACTAGACCTGTGTTTCCCAAACACTGTGAGGCACAGATTTTTCTGGTTTAAAACTGGAGGTACAATTTGGTGTAGGGGTTAAGTGCACGGACTCTAATCTGGGAGAACCAGGTTTGATTCCCCGCTCCTCCACTTGCCGCTGCTGGATGACCTTGGGCAAGCCATAGTTTGGTCAGAGCTGTCCTCTCAAGGACACTTCTGGAAAGAGCTCTCTTAGCCCCGCCTACCTCACAGGGTGCCTGTTGTGGGGAGAGGAAGGGAAAGGAGATTGTAAGCCGCTCTGAGATTCCGAGTGAAGGGTGGGGTATAAATCCAATCTCCTCCTCCTCCTCCTCCTCCTCCTGCCTCTTCTTCTTCTCCTCCTGCTCCTTCTCCTTCTTTGTTAAAAAAAAAATCACCTCCAGATCAGGCATGAACACCTGGGAAGCTTCCTTATACTGAATGAAGCCATTGGTCCATCAAGGTAAGTACAGACACAGCAGTCACCTTAGAAAACCAGGTGGCTGCTGTGGCTCAGAGTGTGTTTGCCCAGCTCCACCTGGTGCATCTGTTCCTCGTTCAGTCAGACATAGCAACAGTCATCCAAGCCTTAGTCACAGCTAGACTGCACTATTGCAGTGTGCTCTACTTGGAGCTACCCTTGAGGAGTTTTTTGGAAGCTGCAGCTATTGTTGAATAATGCAGCTAGACTGTTGGTCAGGGCCAGCACATGTCCTTGATACTATAGCAATTACACTGGCTACCGATCGGCTCCCAAGCCCCATTCAAGGTTAGGGTTGCCAAGTCCAAAATACCTGGGGACTTTGGGGGTGGAGCCAGGAAAGGGCAGGGTTTGGGGAGTGGGGGGGCCTCAGCAGGGTACAATGCCATGAAGTCCAACCTCCAGAGCAGCCATTTTCTCCAGGGGAGCTGATCTCTGTCAGCTGGAGATCAGTTGTAAAAGCGGGAGATCCCCAGGCTCCACCTGGAGGCTGGCAACCCTATTCAAGGTGTTGGTTTTGTCCTTTAAAGCTCTACGTGGCTTGAGAACTGGGGCATCTCCCATATGTTCCTGCCTGGGAAATAAGACCACAGGAAGACTCCCTTCTGATTGTCCAACTAATTTAAGATACTTGTTTAGTGGGCACACGAGACATGGCCTTTTCCATGGCAGTCCCAGAGTTATGGAACGACCTCCTCAGGAAGGTTCACCTGGCCCCTTCATTGTTGATCTTCAGGAGGATGTTGAAGACCGTTTTTTTAGGACTGAATTTGATTGATTTAGTTTTTAATTTACATTTTAAGCTGCCCTGAGTTCCTCAAGGAAGAAAGATGGCTAATAAATGTTTTAAATAAATATATAAATAGACATCTATTCAGACTGGCAGCAGCTCTCAGGGGTCTTTCACATCACCCAGTACCTGATCCTTCTGATCAGAGATGCGGTGGATTGAACCTGGAACCTTCTGCATGCCAAGTAGATGCTCTGCTACTGAGGCACAGCCCCTCCCTTTAGGGAGGGGCATCTTCCTTGCAGCTGCAGAACAGCCCAATTAATATTGTTGGAATATGCAAGGTATATTGTGCATTTATAAAGAAGATGGCAAGAACATCCTGCAGGGGGCAGCAGAGGAGCAGCTAGTTAGCATAGTGGGATTAGGGACTTCCTACTATTTTTCAATAGTAAGAACATAAGAAAAGCCAATGCTGAATCAGGCCAATGGCCCATCCAGTCCAACACTCTGTCACACAGTGGCCAAAAACACCAGGTGCCCTCAGAAGGTCCAGCAGTGGGGGCAGGAAGCCCTCCCACTGTTGCCCCCCAAAAAATACCAAGATTACAGAGCATCACTTGCCCCAGACTGAGAGTTCCTATCTATACCTTGTGGCTAATAGCCACTGAGGGACCTCTGCTCCATATGTTTATCTAATTCCCTCTTGAAGCCGTCCATGCTTGTAGCCACCGCCACCTCCTGTGGCAGTGAATTCCATGTGTTAATCACTCTTTGGGTGAAGAAGTACTTCCTTTTATCTGTTCTAACCCGACTGTTCAGCAATTTCATGGAGTGCCCACGAGTTCTTGTATTGTGAGAAAGGGAGAAAAGGATTTCTTTCTCTACCTGCTCTATCCCATGCATAATCTTATAAACCTCGATCATGTCACCCCTCAGCCGTCGTTTAAGAACATAAGAAAAGCCAATGTTGGATCAGGCCAATGGCCCATCCAGTCCAACACTCTGTCACACAATAGTCTCCTTCCTGTCTCCTGATTGCCTCAATGCACCTCCTGAGCTTCTGTTTATTACTGACTCCGTCCTAGCTAGTTAGACAGTTAGACTGCTCTTTCTCTCTCCTCTTTCTTACAAAGTTTGTTTTCTTCTTAATAAACTGGCTTTATTCTTTAAATAGCTTGTGCTCCACTTTGCCGCACATCTACACTCTGCCAACAAATATTACCCCCCTCCTGCCCTCACCTTTATGAGTTATCCAGGGCTCAGAGAAGGGACTGTGCTATTAACAGTGGTGCTTGTAGGCTTTGATGTACTTGTCAGCCGCACTGCAGGTGGCTGCAGAGAACCGAGGAGAGGCCCAGTGATTATTAGACTGCTGCCCTAGGACCAGGGAGAGTCCAGTTCAAATACCCGCTCAGCCATTCATGACCTTGAGCCAGTCACTGTCTCTCTAGATTGAATCTACCCAGATGTGATAGATCCGTGGCTCCTCTGAAAGCTGACACTGCCCATATATGTCTATACCGAGGAGGACAATGCCGCATAGGGCATCCCTGATCAGGGTGAAAGACACATCCAGCCTGGTTCTTTAAGTTTCTCAAGACATTCTTCAGCTCCTCAAGTGATACACAAGTGTGCCCCTGCATAGAGGACAAGAGCAATGGACCAATATTGAAAGAAAGGAGGGAAGGAGGGAAGGAGGGAAGGAGGGAAGGAAGGAAGGAAGGAAGGAAGGAAGGAAGGAAGGAAGGAAGGAAGGAAGGAAGGAAGGAAGGCAGGCCTGCCTTCTGTCCAAGAACCACGGAATAATATAACACCACTGCATTTCTTCCTGCTATTGACTTCATATGATGTCTCTTCCAGTGAGCGCCCCGCCCCCCAATCTCCCACTTCCTCGCGTGTAGTTTAAACATGAGAAATTATCTGCTCGGTTTTAAATCCTGCATTTGAATTAATGAAATAGTAACTTCTGCTTTCCCAAAGATAACACTTTCTAGGCTATCCAATAAAGCAAGAGGACCTATGGGAGGAATATCAAGAAAGGAGAAACATCATTGAAGTCTGCTCCTCTCACCCCCACAACAGTTATTGCTCTGTGTAGTTAGCCATTTGATGTCTCTCCAACAAGGCAGGTGGCCTGGGAAAAACTGTACAAGCTGCTCTCTTTATATCGCTGATTGCTGGTCAGTCTCCCCCCCACCACCTCCAGCAACCAGGAATGTGTAAGGAGTTTGTTGAATTCAAGACATTTCCTGTTGTTTATTTTACACAAGCAAAATACCCACGATTGCCCCCAGCTCCTGTGTGCGTAAAGAGGGTCTCGTTTGATGCAAAATGTCCAGTGGTTGCAATGTCTCACTTGATACTCTGTATGCAGACTAGGGTTATTCACCTCCAGGTAGGGCCTGCCAATCTCCTGAAATTACGACTGGTCTCCAAACAGAGACCAGTTGCTCTGGAGAAAAGGACTCCCTTGCAGTGTGGACTTTTTGGCATTATACCCTGCTTAGGTCCCTCACCTCCCCAAATCCTGCCCTCCCCTAGCTCCAGCCCCAAATCTCCAGGGGTTTCCAGAATTGGCAACCCTACATTCTAAATGGCTTGCAAAATCTTTGAGAGGGCCAGGGCATCTATTGTCAAGGTAGTGGACAGATTTTGCCCCCCAGTCACAACTGTAGTGCTTAACCGGCAACTATTCACTTAACAGGTGGTATAAAGGGGTACACTCAAGAGACACCAGTGAAGTAGGAGCTGAACTGGATCCCTGACCCTGCTAACCCACAGCCAATGAGCACTGAGCCATCTGCGTGACTCTACCTCTTCATCTGCATAACCCCGCCTTTCATTCTGTTTCCTGGCCTTGCTACAGTCTGTGGAATCTTGGGAGCTGTTTTACAGAAGCAATAGATTTCATGGAGTCTTTTTTGTTCATTACTGGAGGCTCAGACTGGGGGGGGGGGGGATAATTTTCTTACACTTCTCTCTTTTCCTCTCCCATTACATCCATTGAAGTCTCTGAAAGCTTTGCCGTTCATTCCAAATGCTGCAAAACCAGCACTTGATGTGCTGATTGCTGGGGTGTACTTTGTGATCCTTCTTCAGAGAACTGGATTGTCAGTACAATTAAAAACAGGAAGCGGAGAAGGAGAATACTAAAGCGGTTTCCTTGAGGTAGAGCCAAGAGTGGACTGACAAGTAATTACATTGTCTTTGCAAATAAGATATCAAAGGGAGCGGTAACATCAATTATTGTGTCTTTTCTGATCCTCAGTTTCAGCCCAATCCGGTTTCTCGAGGACACACAGACACAAATTAAGTTTGGCAGGGCTTTGATCATAGGTGGAAAGAGAACGAGTCGCAGCTCCAAATGCCTACAGGATCCCATTTGGCTGTTTCCTGATTGTTTCAAGGATATTTTTCACCATCGCTTACCATGGAGATGGAATCAAAATTAGAAAGTAATTAGGGCATGCTCACTCATGCAAACATCTCTTACGTTCCAGGGAAAAGAAAAATAAAATCACCAGAAGGACACCTGGGATACGCTTCGGCAGGGGTCATTCCGTAGAAAAAGAGGAGGAGGAGCTCATTAGCATAATGCATTAGCATAACTTATTTGCATATGCTACACCACCTGTCATCACCGGAAGTATGTCAGAAGGCAAGAAAGAAGGGAGAGAGAGGAGAGAGAGCGAGAGAGAGAGAGAGAGAGAGAGAAAGAAAGAAAGAAAGAGAGAGAGAGAGGGGGGGGGGTACAGCTACTAATCCAAGCCTCAGAAATACCACTATTCTGGGAGGATAGCTTCAGTGGTGGCTGAAGCCTTCAGAAGGCTGGTCGGAGGAACAAGGACCTTTCCAGGGGACGGGGTCATTTTGCTGCAGCCATGACACAAGCAGGCATTCCCCTGCTGGGGGTGGGGAAGGCTGGCACCAGCTCCCGGAACTGCGCTCCCCCGAGCTCCTGCTCAAAATGACCCCTGCGCTTCGGAAGCCCAGCAGTTACCAAAAGGCTGGATTGGCTCTTATTATCAGTGGAGTAACATTCTAATGGGTCTTTAATGTGTTTCCAGGGCAAACTTGTACATAATTCATGGCCAAATATGTTTACCATTAACAATAAATTCATCTAGGGTCGAGACACCAGTCTATTGATCAAATATTGCCTACCTACTATTCATTAAAATGGTCAAATGTTACCAAATATTCCATGAAGGCTAGAGCCCTACTAGACAAAATGTTAGAAACCTGTTACTGAATCTGAAAGAAGGGACTAAATCAGATCAGGAGCTTTGTTTAACCTTGCCCTGACCAGATGCCAACTTTGCTGCCACATATACCCAGACAACACAATCACTGGACTACAGTTGCACCATTAGAAGCTCATTCACTTGCTCATCTTTTAACACTGTATATGCCATTAAATACTAACAACGCCCTTTGGTTCTCTGCATAGGACAAATAGGACAAACCCTATGCCAGAGGATAAATGGACACAAATCTGACATCAGGAATCACAAGACTGATAAACCTGTAGGAGAACACTTCAGCCTTCCAGGACATTCAGTGGATGACTTCAAGGTAGCTGTTGTATTACAAAGGAACTTCAGGAACAGAATGGAAAGGGAAATTGCTGAATTACAAGTTATTACAACACTTGGAACAAAAACCTCCCCAGGACTCAACAGGGATATTGGTTTTTTATCCTATTACATACGCTAACCCATTCAGTCCTCACTTATGTATTCTCAACAAGAAAGATTATACATCCTTTAGTGTATTTCTTTTTCAGAATAGTATATTAGAATGCTGAATGTAATACAAGAAATATTGGAATGTTTGGCTGACATAACACTACACCCTTCTCAAAAGAGAAGAAAAAATGCTGTTAAGTGACCTCCATGACTGAGAGGAGTGAATGGAGAGTCTCAGCCTTATTTTTACGTATTTATTGCTTTACAACTGTTGACCGTATAACCTTACCTTGTTATTTAGTTTGTCTTTGCATATCGTAAAACATCTTCATCATGTTACATGTTAATTTGCTGTTCACCCCGTCTATAAGTCTGAACCTTACCTTTCATTCCAGTGTATTTGAAAAAGTGTGCCTCGCACACGAAAGCTCATACCTTAAATAAAATTTTGTTGGTCTTAAAGGTGCCACTGGACTCTAAATTTGTTGTCTTGCCCTGACCAGTTATCAAAAGTCAACAAATACCGTGCTACCAATGGTCACAAAATATCTCAAGTAATTTTTGTATATTTATTCCTTTTTGTATATTTTTCTATTTTTTCTACTATATTTCTTACAAGTTATTCACCAAATATTAAAGATTACATAAACATTATCACGTAGAAAGAATCGTATAGCCAATAATTTAAGTAACCTTTTGTAACAAAAATGATATTGCCCGGCCCCTTTATGAATACCCTTCCTCCTTAATTATACAGAAATTTCAAGAAGGAGGATTCCTTACAGTCTATTTTGGATTAGTATTCATTCTTCCTCCAACAGAGGTCCGGATATCCTCCTGTTTCAGGGTCTTCCTCAGGGAGTTCAACAGATATTTCCAAACACAAGGCTGCCAAATACCAAGACATTCATCCAAATTTCATCAATGAACGCTGCAAGAAAGTCTCTCTTGATGAGCTCAAGGCTTCCTCCAAAGTGGAAAGCACATTTGAGAATTTCTGACCAGTTATCATACACAAATTCCGCCAAGCTATTCTTTGCCCCTCTGGGGAAAATGTATAAATCATATTTTTAAAAGCATGGTTCTCTAATTTATCACTCAGTCTGGCCCCAATAATGCCTTCTTTGCACAGGCTAAGCCTTATTTTCCCATCAAACTGAAGTTGATAACAAACATGAGGGATCTGTCGACCTGAAGAAATCCATGTAGTTTAGAGAACAGCCTGAGCTTTAAATCAGGATGTCTATGGCTAAAACTTGGGCTACTAACATAAAATCAGCTGGTAGCCTTCAGCAAGGTATGCTGTCTCAGCCTCCTATCTCCTTTATAAAGATAACAAGTAAGGGATCTGTGTGGGTGTGGGCAAATCCCTTCTCTCCTCTGATCCCCCCTGCCTGCATTGTTTCATCTTTATTACCCATTCTGCATTTCTCAAGCTTCTTTCCCCACCCCCCACCCTTGCTGTCCCTGTTTCTCCTCCAACCTGCTTCCTTCCCTTCCTCCCACAATGCTACCTCAATGATAATTTGATATGCATGATGGGATCATCGCTTGGAATTAGCTATAGAAGGTATTTGTCCTGAAAAAGACATACACAGTCTGCTATCCTAAACAAGTCTGCTATCCTAAACAAGGCTTCAAGAGGGAATTGGATAAACATATAGAGAAGAGGTCAATCAGTGGCTATTAGCCACAAGGTATAGATAGGAACTCTCGGTCTGGGGCAAGTGATGCTCTGTCCTCTTGGTGCTTTTTTACGGGGGGGAAAAGTGGGAGGGCTTCTAGTGTCCTGGCCCCACTGGTGGATCTCCTGATGGCACCTGGTATTTTTGGCCACTGTGCGACAGAGTGTTGGCCTGATCCAACATTAGCTTCACTTATGATCTTATGTTCACTTTCCTGGGAATAAGCCCATCGATTACAATGGGACACTGCTTAGTGTTGCTCCCACAGCCACACTTCATTTAGCAATAGATGTTCCTGTAACATAATGGCATCTAAGAGACTGAATTTTGTCTCGTGGAGTCGCTGCACATACTACATTTGTTTAATTTCCATTGTTCATTCATGTTTTGGGATAAAAAAACAAGAACAATTGTTCCAGCTCTTAAATAACATTCAACAGCATTACATAGGTTGGTGTAATTACAGTTGTCTAGAATATCAGTGTTCAACAACAGTTAGCTAACCTTTTCATAATCAGCATCTCTCTCTCTCTCTCTCTCTCTCTCTCCCCCTCTCTGCTTCCCTGTTCCAGTTATACTAATTGAATGTCATCATCGTGACAGGCAGGGTAAGAATAGAGGGAGAACCTATACACTGGAAAGTCCCTTCAGGAGGGAGCCTAGTCCAAGCAATGTCAGGGACAGAGCAAAGGTTTTTCTCTGTCTTACACACTCAAACACTTTAACTTTCCCTGTAGGAGTGAATCACTCCTATTCAACTACCTGGGACAAAGTATAAGAGTACACTAAGAGATACAATGCTGGTGGTTGTCTTCCCTGATGCCCTCTATCATTCATAATTAAGCCTAACTGCATAGTCCTACCCATTGACCTGCAGTCTGCAGGCCCATAGCCAGAAAATTCTCGGGGGGTGCACTGGGGGAACTGGTGGAGCATGATGTCACAAAATTAGAAATAAATACAAAAATAATTTTAAAATACAACGAATACCACACATTTCCAGCAAAAATTTAACTCACTCACTCCAGAAGGCATGTCCCCTTCTCCAGAAGCTTGCTACAGTCTGCCTCCAGCAACCTCTCCAGCCATGTCTCAGTGCCGAGAGCTGTGCATACAGCAGGCGGACCAGCAGCAGAAGCACCACGGCAGCTCCCACCCCCCTCCCATGGCCAGACGGGCGAAGGGGATGCTCCGAGCCCAGCCTACAAAAGATGACGGTCACTGCAAGCAATATGGTGCCCTGGACAGGAACCCCTGGCAGAAGGATAGAAAGGCAGCCCCCACGCCCCTGCCAGTGGTACCTGTTCCATCAGGCCCATAGCTTCAGTGAGGCATTTCAGTGCCCGGCCCCCCAACTTCCTGTCAAGGCCCCACAACATCCGTCTAGTCCTCTGCTGCTGCTACCCCTGCCCCAGCCAATGGCACGCAAGTACTCACAGCCAGTGGATAGGGACAGCTTCTGAGTGACGCATCAGTGAGCCAACTGATCTGGGAGCACGTGGAATGTTCAGGAGAGTCCATGGCGAAAATAGAATCCTCTGGTCATATATAATTCTGTTTGCCACCTTGAGCCTGCCTGGCAGGGAGGGCGGGATACAAATTAAATGAACAAACAAACAAATAATGTGGAATGGTATAGTATAGCCCTTTCTCATCAGATCTGGGAAACTAATCAGGACCAGAACTTGAATGGAAGACCACCAAGGAAGAAGAAGGCAATGGCAAACCACCTCTCCTTAATCACTTGACCTTGAAAACTCTGTACAGAGTTGCCATAAGTCAGCTATGACTTTATGGCACCTTACACACACACAAAGGCATTAATTAAATACTAGACGTCTCATCAGGGTGAGACAAAACCTGCAATGTCTGTGGTGAAAAGAAGGGGAAGAAAGAAGGGCAAAGTCTCATCAGGAAGGTGGCCCATAAGTCTTCCAAATGAAACAACCTGGAGGTTGGAATCTATGGATTCCCCTAGTTCCATTCCTGTATTGTTCTGTGCAGCATTTCACCAGTATTCCCTCCAAGCTGAGTTAGTGTGAGCTAGCTCACAGTTTTCTAGTCTCTGGCTCACACATTTTTTGTCTAAGCTCAGGAAGCTCAGGAAGGATGGCTCCAGAGCAAACTGATTTATGCAGCAGCCAAATCGCTCGCTCACAACTTTAATGCCAGTAGCTCACAAAGTAGACTTTTTGCTCACAAGACTCCACAGCTTAGAGGGAGCATTGCATCTCACTGTTCATTCCCAATTTGAAAAGTTCCAAAAATCAGTTAGGGAAGTGGAACATCCATAGTGTGCCACAGCTGCTAGTTTCTTTATTTGACAGTGAGTGATGAAAACTTGCCTGCAGGTTGATTTTGTTTTAGAACACCATTCCCTATAATGATGAACCTTCTTATTATCTTCTTGCCAGTGGAGTAATTTATGTTCAACCCACATTATTCACTCCCTAGACTGGAAACAATAACAGAGGCCTAAATCCTGAGAGATTTTGTTAAGAAGCAGTTTACTAGTTAGGTCTACCTCTGCTTGTCTTAAGTGCAAATTCTCCATCAAAAACAAGAGTTCACACTTTTCTCTCCCTTTGCTTCCCTTCCCCTGATTCTCAGATCTGATTTTGTCAGTAGGCTGCCTGGAAGAATTCAGAGGGAGGCTTTCATGTTAAGCCACTGCTGCAGTAAACAATCCCCCTGCTTCTTTCAGATAATACTTGAAGACCTTGGCTCCGGTGAGCGCACTTATCTTTCCACTGCATGTAATTGTGTGTGTTTGTGTGCCTAATGCATCTCTAATAACCTCAATTACCTAGACTGTTAACGTTATCGTCAGGACTTTAGGCCAGCAGCTCAGCTCTCTCCTTGATTTTCAATGAATCAGCAGCTGCCAAACAGTTCTAGAGATTAAAGGAATCCACACAGCAATACAGCAAAGTCAAAAGCATAAGTACATAAGAGCCCTGCTAGATGAGACCAATAGTCCATCTAGTCCAGCATCCTCTCTCACACAGTGGCCAATCAGTTCCTCTGGACAGCCAACAACTAGGCATAGAGGCTGAGGTGTTCCTCTGATGTTGCCTCTTGGCCCTCAGTCACCATGGCTTGTGGCCACTGACAATGTTGCTCATTGCTGAACCACAAAAATCATAAGTAGTTGTGATGGTCTTCTTTGATGAGGAAGGAGTAAAACAGCTGCTGGATGTCTGCCATGACAGCTACGGCTTCCTTCCTGAAGTCGATAAGCACACCAAGTAGGCTGTAGGTCAGGTCCAGCCCTGTGAGGAGGACCTTGTTCAGTGAAAGACCTTGGAACTGCATGCTCAAGTCGAAGACCATTTGGATCTGACCTGGCTTTTGTGGATAATATACTCTGAAAAACGGGAGATAACCAACATTCCTCACTTTCTTTCAGCGGAGGTGTGAGTTCTGCATGTTTGCTCTTAAGTATTTGTCCATGAATTCCACAAGATGAACCTTCATCTTGGGCTTCTTTTCTAAAGTCCTGTGCAAGGTGTTAAGACAGGGCCTGTTTGCGGTTATTGGGTAAATGCTGCCTAGGCATGCAGAAAGGGACGGGAGCAACCCAACTTCCATAATCATCTTGCCTGAGTTCCTTTTCCATCAGCTGCAGGAACTGCTTGTCTTCTATAGATGGAGTGGGTTCATTGTCCTCTTTGGTCATTTGGAACACTGCTGTGCCCAAGATAGAGTCCTTTTTGGTTAGCATGAAGTGTTCTAGACATGGCTTCAAGTAAGAGAGTTGCCTATTGCCCAAGACGTTCGTGGCAGACACTCATCTGTTCTGGCATCTGCACACAGTCTACGCACATGTTCCCTATGACAACCCATCCTAGTTCTAACCCCTGGGCATGTGGGGTGCCAGGAGGTCCTCTGAGCAATCCGTGGCCCACCAGCAAGTAAGAAATGACTGTTCCCAACAGAAGCAAGATTTCTGCTTCGGGATCCAGGACAGGAAGTTGGCTTGCAATGGATCTTAAATGAGGATGGTAGAGCATGAGGTCTAATGTGAGGATCTGGTTGTGATCATCTGGTAGAGCATCGTATTCCAACAGTGGTGGCAGATAGAACAGGGCTCCGCCGTAGAGTGATTCGATCTTGAACCCAATGGCTCTTCTCCTCACTGGCATCCAGCGCACATCTTCAGAGTATACTGGATTATCTGTAGGTGGAAGAGTTTGAAGAACACTGGACTGGCCAAGGACTGTGAAATATACTGGGTTCAGATGCGTAGAGTGATCAGCTCATAGTTTATTAGTGATTACAGCAAGGAGAAAAGAAGACTGGCTGACTCTGGCTGAAGCCCGGTATTTATGCCTGAAAAAGATTACACCCCAAACATACCCCACTCCCAACGATAGGCTATTTACACTCTATTGTTTCCCAATTGGTTTCCTCTAGGATCCCTGTCTCCCTACTGGCCCATTCTAGGATCCTAGTGATCTATTGTTATGCATCCCAAGCTAAGTTCTTTTGCAAGTAAGTTCAGGGTCAATACATAACAGACAGATGGACAGGCTGTCCATCTAAGATAACATACATTTTTGCAACCTTCTCCTGATGGGCTGTAGGGAAAACCTTAGCAAGATATATCTGATGACAGGATCTTTGGCCCTTCTTGGCACCAAAAACCTGAGTGCAGTGGGCACCAACAGGTTTTGTTTGATTACTTGATGTTTCTGTGGAGGTTGTTGTGGTACAGGAGCTAGACAAGGGTTGCTGTGATAGACTGGACTTGGGATTCAAGACTGCGAGGTGCTTGTTGCCACACCCACGACACTTGATAACAGCTTTGCAGCCATCAGCCACTTGGATTGTGGACTCACAACACTTGAGGCATATCTTGTACTCCTTGATCAAGACCTTCCACTCCTCCAGTGGTTTCCCTCTGAACTCCCAGCGAGTGAACAAAATGACTTTGTAGGCTGTATCAGCTCCATCAGCTTCATTGACTTCTGCTTTGATGACCATTCCCCTTTGGGCTTTGCCATACTCGATACCCCTGTCTCCTTCACATACATTATTGCCTTGGGTTTAGTGTCTCGTGGAGGTGTCTTCTCAGCATGAAAGTCATGGTGGCACCTGGCCCATCCACACTGGAAATCATTACATGCCCTGGTCACCTGGGCAATGAATACTTCAAGGAATGAGAAGGGAGGGTACTTGCCTTTGTTCGAATCCTTGTAATCGCACACCGCTTTGCCCCACTTGTCTTGCCATGAGTACGGTAACTTGTCTGTAATGTCCATCTGTGTCAAGCAGCTGTCGAGACACACAAGCCCTGGTAACTGCAGATTACCCTTGGCTGCCTGCAATGACAAGAGGAGGTCGGACAAGTCCCATAGCTTGCTAGGGTCCTTGACATTTATGTTGGGGAATGCCTTCAGCCTTCGCATGAGTGAGGTCTTGATTGCCATTGAGGCCCCGCAGTGTTTGTTGAGTCTCACCCAAACCCATTCCAGAGCTGTGCATGGATCCTTCACATTTGTCCCATGAAGGCTTGCCTGTTCATTGGACGCTGGGCCCAGCAATGAAGTCATGAGTGTGTTCCATTGCAGTTGCTCCATTGCAGGTAGATTTATGTCCTTGGTGGCAGCCAGGAATGTTTCCTTCCAAAGTATGTAGTCCTCTGGATGGTCTGAAAACTTCTGGTCACCTCTTTCAGCCAAGTCTTGCCTGATATTCCTGGGTACTGTGCTGGCTACAAAGTGCTAGGGGGCGTAAGAATGCCCTGGACCTGGGGGTACTGATGCAGGAGCCTTGTTGTATGCTGGCAGAGATTCCATGTGCAGGACTCAGCTCTGGTCATCAGGCATCAGTGTCGTCCAGTCCCAATCTGACAGCACAGGTGCTGAGAGGGGTACTGAAGGAGCTGCTGGTGTGTGCACTGGCACAGGTGCTGGAACAGGTGGCTGGGGCCACACTGGATCTGGAGCTGCAGGAGCTGCTAGTGTGTGCGCTGGCACATGAGCTGGGAAAGTTGGCCGGGGCAGCACAAGAGCTGTAACCGTGTGAGCTGCTGATGCATAGACAGAAGTTGGCACAGGAGCTTCGTATGTGAAGACAGGAGCTACAGATCTATGCTCTGCTCTGACAGGGGCTGACAGGGCCAGTGAGGGAGCAGAAGTGTTGTCAGTGCACATGTCAACGTGGCAGCCGGAACAGCACTGAAGTTGCATTTTGGGGTGCCTGTGAAGAAATTAAATGCATTGTAAAGCCTAGATTCAAATACCATATACCACGTACAACACTCACAGATCCAGACAATTGGGTGGCGGGGTTCCCCTCACCGGCTGGATCTGGGTCGGTGGGTCAGCCTTTCCAAGCAAACAAGCGTCTTCTAACTACATGCCTCCAGGAAACTTTATTACGTGCCAGACAAGTTCCTCTGCGGCTCCCCCTCATCTTCTCCAAATGGCACAAACCAGAGAGCTTAGCCCAAACTCTGCATAGCCTCCCCAGAAAAGCAAATGCAGATGTCTTCTCTGGCCCTTTGAATTGTTTTCATTCCAAGTCGCCACTTGCATGCAAGGAGCCTGCTTCTCTGCCAGCCTACTGTATTTACAACACTCCCTCAAAGTTGTGGAGTCCTGTGAGCAAAAATTCTACTTTGTGAGCTACCAGCATTAAAGTTGTGAGCGAGTGATTTGGCTACTGCATAAATTAGTTGCTCTGGAGCTATCCTTCCTCAACTAAGACAAACATGTCTGAGCCAGAGGCTAGAAAACTGTGAGTTAGTTCACACTAACTCAGCTTAGAGGGAACACCCTGATAGTGTGGTCCCCTTTATGGCCTGTCAGGGCTTACTTGAAGCCAATCAGATTACATTTTAGGAGGACTTGACCCCCAAGCTGGGTGCCAGGCACACCTTTCAGCACCTGCATTCTGAGGGAACACAGATGCCTAAGTGTCATAACTCTAGGGGGGGTGACACTGTGGCTAATGGGCTATGCTGGAGTCAAATTAAACAGCAGGATAAATGTGTTGAAAGGGAAAAGCTATTCTCCTTGGAGCTGATAAGGGTTTGGTGATTTAAGCACTCCTCAGAAAGCCAACTGCTGAGATCTTGAATTGCCTGTTTGGAAATAATGTTGGAGGGGAAGCTTTGATTTACAGCCCATCTGAAATTTGGCTGTATGTTCCCCCCTCCCCCAAAGATGACAGAAACTCCATTTTATTTGTTATGATGAAATAACGGTTACAACTTTTCCCCCTCTACCCTCATCTGATACTACCGGACTGTTCTCTGACTTTATGATTCCTTTCATCATGTCCATCTCTTCCCCACAAAGCAATTACAACCAGCCTAAAAACACTGCTCGTGTCAGAGTTGAATATTTATAGCGTTTATAACCTAACATTTTTCTTTTAACAGCTACCAAACTGGCTCTGTGCCCTTCCCTCCACAAAACTGTATACAGCACAGACGGGGTGGATCCCAGAGGCCCTATATATGCTGTGTCAAATCCTACTTTCCCAGGATTTCTTCTGTGTCACAGACCCTCATTCATCTCCCATCCCGTCACCGGCGATGATTTGTACATTTCTTATTTTGCCGTTTGAGGAGAGGCAGCATAAAGCCAAGCCACTGGAAATCATTTATTGTTTTCTCTGGATAATTTCACTCTAATGGGCCTGAGAGGAGGGACAGCTGTTCTGCATATTGATGCTAGTCTACAAGAAGAAGCTTTGTCGGTAGTAAGCAAAATAAGGGATGACTTCTCTACAGAGGAAGGACAGGGGCTAGATTGTGCTGCCTCTCCTGGCGGGAGGGAAGCCAGTGTTGGATCAGGCCAGTGGCCCATCCAACACTCTGTGTCACACAGTGGCCAAAAATATCAGGTGCCATCCGGAGGTCCATCAGTGGAACCAGGACACTAGAAGCCCTCCCACTGTTGCCCCGCCCCCCAAGCAGCAGGAATACAGAACATCACTTGCTCCAGACTGAGACCAATTTTGCACATGCCACTTGCCTCTCATCCTCTCCGGAGTTTCCCCATCAAGATCGCCCCGGAGCATTTTTGTCAATTTCACACATGAAGCCGCAGTTCCTCATCTACCCCACATTTTTCTTTTCACATTACCAGCTGGTGTGAGGTTGCTGCAAGGCTTCCTGCTGCTGACCGCTCCCATTCCCCTCCTAGCCCCTCCCTCTTTCCCTCCTAGGTTTTTTTTTTTTTACCCTTTTTAATGCATGCACGATTGTGATATTTCATTATAATGCAAAATGTCGGGCGCGTTGCCAGTGGGAGCTCAGGCACAAAATGGTGGCCCTTTTTATTTGTATGCATAACTGCTTGAGCGGGGCGGGAAAGATGCAGTGAGGGCATTGGAGGGTGTGCACACGTGTGCTGGGAGAGAGGAGACAGCCAGCCGGCATGTTACCCCTTCCCTTTGCCCCTTCCCTTCGCCGCCCCAGATTAGAGTCCTAACCACTACACAGGAATGAAATGACAGCAGTATTGTTAAGTTTGGTCCTTGGATTGTGGTAGCAGGAAAGTTTCAGAGGGTAGCTGTGTAGGTCTGTGGTAAAACAGACCATTAAAAAAAAAAACCACCCATCCTTACGTTACATCGAAACAGTGAGACAGAGCATGAGGACTGGAGTCCCTGCTTAGGCCAGCCGGCGCACCGTCAGAGAGAGGGAGACCGGGTGGCCAGGCTCAGAGCCAGCCACACTTTGCCTGAAATCCAGTGGCAGCTTCTGTGGGAGGGCAGCAAGGCCATGCTGGCATGTCTGAGAGATGCTCCCTCCATCCCTCCTGCATACTACAGATGCACCACACACACACAGACAGAGTCGTCATTGTGGTGCAAACCCAATCATCCAGATATTTGAACAGTGGCACCTTGGCGACCAACAAGGGTCCATGTCCCTTAAATGCCGATGCCACGGGACGCCATTTCAAATCCTCTCGGGGCCTCATCCATGTCGACGTGGGGCAATGAGCCACTAAGCCCGTGCCCTCCCCTCCTGCCTACCCTCCCCACTTCTCTCTGCAGCTTGCGGGGCCCCCAGAGAAGTGTCCGCTGCCGGGCTGGGCGGATGGGGGGGCATCCAAGCTGGGCCATCAAGAGGGAGGCAGGAAAGTGCCAGTGGGACCAGGGAGGGGGCGGTGGAAGTGGTCCTCCAGTCCCCCATGGGCTGGGCCAGCTCCTTTAGCCTGGACTCCCGCAACTGAATCCCACTGGCAGAGGCAGCCTGCAGCCCCAGCACCTCAAGGGGACAGAAAGGCGCAGGGCACACAGGTCAGGTTCCCTGATGTCCATAGACACCCCGCATCTCCTCCCCAGTGTCCACGCAAGAGAGAAAGCAGCGTGGCTTCCCCCCAACCCCTGCTGGACTTGCCAAAGTGAAAGGGGGAGAGGTGAGCTGCCGGGAGTCACAGGGGTAGAGCCAGCCCACCTCCTTCGCCGGCTCCCCCTTGTCCCTACTTTCTTGGCAACCCCCTGCACCAGCAGTGCAAATCACAGAAACTGTAGCTGGGGTGTGTGTGGAGGGAAGGCGCTGAGGAAGAGAGTGCAGAGGGACACTGGGGAAGAAAGATGAGAGGAAAAGGGAGGGGCTAGGAGGGGCTCCAGCAGAAGCTGCCACCGGATTTCAGGCAAAGCGTGGCTGGCTCTGAGCCTGGCCGCCCAGCCTCCCTCTCTCCGATGGTGCGCCAGCTGGCCTAAGCGGAGACTCCAGTCCTTGTGCTCTGCCTCCCTATTTTAATATAACGTAGGAGGGTTTTTTTTTTTAAAAAAAAGGAAGAAACTCCCACCATGGGGCAGGCCAGATGGAAGGCAGGCAAGTGGGCGTGGAAAAGGAGGAGTGTTCATTTCGACTTCTCCCCAGAGCAAACAGGAAAATCCTCTAAAAATAGGATCTGTTTGACCCGGGGGAAAATGGGTGATTCTCTGAGGCAAAAGGTGAGCACGGGTCTACTGGTGTGAAATTGACCAGAAGACCCGGGGCAAGCGTGACGGCAAGTGCGGGGCAAACGCTAGTGTGAAATCAGTCCAAGAGTTCCTATCTATACCTTGTAGCTAATAGCTTGTGGCGGAAGGAAGGAAGGAAGGAAGGAAGGAAGGAAGGAAGGAAGGAAGGAAGGAAGGAAGGAAGGAAGGAAGGAAGGAAGGAAGGAAGGAAATAACAGCAATGGAAATGGGCAAAAATAACAAGGTCACAACTACAACATACAAAAATGAAATGAAACAAAAATAGGCTCACCAACTGGCACAGAAAAAAATATATCCTGACCCTTTGATAGAGGCTATCAGTGTGGAAACTGGCAGTTGAACATTTTTATGGCATGGAGGTAAATACCATCCCACTAAGCATCTATTAAAGGCCAGGACATCTTTCTCCCTAGATGAAAAGAGGCCTATCATTCCAAGACACTGTAGGCCAATTACGCAGTGATTTTTACAGGATTCTTAGAGAAGACCAGAAGCCATTACCTTTGGCTGAAATATTATGACCTCCAATGTAAGAGATTTGCACTGGAAGAGAGAAGCAGCAAGGGGATAGCTGAAGGAAATGACAGGGAAGCTATCTGAACTCCACTAACTTCAGGAGGGCTTCTTGTCAGAAAGAATTTCTGAAATGTGTCGATGCATAATGAACAGGTGAGGGAAAACAGGGAATTAGATGAATAAATGCTTTAAAAATTAAATGTTAAAGACCTTGGCTTGCAGCTGGCACCCAAGAAAATGCCAGTGTGATATTTCTAATGGGAAAGTCTCAACAGATTAACAGTAATTAAAACTGAGCTAAATCCTCTTATCCATATATTTATCCAGTGAATAACATACACAGAACCCATACTAAGTCCCAGTAGAATGCAGAACCACATGCCTTTATTTTCTCATTGCTTAGTCATTGATTGTACTCCTGTACTTGTAAACAGAAAGAATGCCTTCACCGTCAAATTGAATGGCTACATTTTCAAAACTGGGAAGGCAAATTATATAGCATTTCAGAAGCCCCACAAGAATTCTCGGACCATTCTCTGAGTGCTATGGGAAGGGGTACCTACAACACTGTTTTTAGTAGCATAAGTATGGAAAGTTATTTTTCTTGTTACCATGGTTTTGCCAACTTTAGATTAAATGAAATGCAGCCACCCCACTTAGTCTGAAGCATGGAAAGAGGCAAGGGGGCCACCCCTGGTGAGACCATGAAGAACCAAGGAGTACCCTGGACAAATCTGATCATGGGTTGGGCCTAGGGATGCCAGAACCCTGGTGCAGGTGGGGGTCCCCTGGTTTCGGGTATTCCTCTCTGCCCCCCATTAACCCCCCCCCCAAAAAAAAGAGGCAAGAAGCCAGAAATACATCACTTCCGGGTCACGTAGGCATGTCACATTTATTTTCAGCATTCCTCCCCACTCCCAGTAAGTTCACCCCCCATCCCCTGCCGGCAAGTCCAAGGGACCTGGCAACCCTAGTTGGGCCAGACCAGAACCTGGTTTCTTACAGTTAAAGCCTAGCAAAACTTTGCTGAGAAGCTTCCAGGATCTGACTGATTCTGCAAAAGCAGTTGTTCCACCCTCGGTCTCCCATTTTCCCCGGTTGTACTGTTCAATTTCCCACTATTTGCTGCATGGCCGCATTTTGACCTGCAACTCCCCCTGATTTCCCCCGCTTCTTCTTGAGCCTAAAAAAATAAGGATCAAGAAAACGCAGGGGAAATCAGGGGGAGATGCGGGTCAAAATGCCACCACACACGAAATAGTGGGAAATTAAGCAGTACAACCAGGGGGAACGGGAGACCGAGGGCGGAACAATTGCTTTTGCAGAATCAGTCCCTGAAATGTACAACTAATTATTTCTTTAGAAAGTTTAGTGAACATATTCTCAAAAAAAGGCTTAATGACTTACAAGAAGATGAAAATATATTATAAAAGCATGAAAAGCATGAAAATATATAAAAACAGTAATCAATAAGACCAATAAAAAGTCAGCAGTACAACAAAACAGCAGCATAAAAACAGAGTATAACAATTCAGCAGGAACACACAACAAAATCAATCAAATGACAAATATATGAAAGCATGAAAATATATTATAAAAGCAGTAATCAATAAGACCAATAAAAAGTCAGCAGTACAACAAAACAGCAGCATAAAAACAGAGTATAACAATTCAGCAGGAACACACAACAAGATCAATCAAATGACAAATATATGAAAGCATGAAAATATATTATAAAAGCAGTAATCAATAAGACCAATAAAAAGCAGTACAACAAAACAACACCATAAAAACAGAGTATAACAATTCAGCAGGAACACACAACAAAATCAATCAAATGACAAATGAAGGCGGACAAGTAAACATCCCAATTAACAAACTGCCTAAAACTTAAGAAAGAGCATTCCACAGCCAAGTACCTGAGGATGGTATTCCATAACTGAAGCACCTCCACAAAAAAGGCCCTGTCTCTGGTCATCAAAAGGTGAGGACACAAAGAGCAGGGTCTCAGATGCTAGTCTTACCTGATAAGGAAGTTCATACAGGAAAAGGTTATCTTTCAAGTGAATCCCAGGCCACACTGGTTACCTGACAGAAAATATTACTGTTCAGACCAATGAAATGTTGGCATCTTGGCGTAGCAGACTTTGCAGATCAAGACCCATTTGCAGATTAAGGAAAGATTAGATGGGAGATGGTATTACTTTGTCATTGCAAAATGAGGACTCGAAGCAAATATTGAACTATGAATCAGAGTATGCAGAACTAAGGCTACGAGCATGCTGGACCATTCAACCTTCTTTACAATTTTTTTTTTAAATGTGTGAATGGGAAAATGAAGGGAAATGGCAGCTGACTGCCTACTCTCTTTCATTTGAAAGTATTGGAGGTTTGCTTGAAGGAGAAGCCTACTGTCAGATTTCAAAACCTCTGGACATACCTACCAGTGTTGTTATGGAGAAGGTACTTGAGGAGAGGATCAAGATGGCGGTGCGATAGCAACACCTCTAAGCAGCTCTGTGGTTTTATTTATTTATTTATATAGTGTCTATTCCTTTTAAAAGAGTTCTAACCAGCTTCAAGTGGAGAAGATGCTCTGACACCTCATTAGGGATGTCAGCCTCCAGGTGGGACCTGGGGACCTTCCTCCTCCCCCCGCCCCCAGAGTTACAGCTAATCTCCAGACTAAATAGATCAGTTCTCCTGGAAAAAATGGATGCCTTGAAGGGTGGATTCTATGGCATTGTACCCCACTGAGCCCTGTCCTCCCCAGTTTCCCAACCTGGATCTGTCAATCTACCCCCGCTATCCCATTGGTAGCCAGGGGGGACCTGGGAGTCCTACATCCTACAGGTCACTTGGTAAACTGAATTAAGTTTGCAGTCACACATGTGAGATAAAGTGGGGGGGGGGGGGGAGAGGCTATTTCCTCCGACAGAAGTTGACCCGCAGTTGCGTGATCACACAGTCTTTTGAAGCTGTGGGTGCAGCCCACCACTGTGTGATCAGACGCAACCACAGGTGAGTCTCTTTTTTTTCCATTTGTTCCCGATGCCCTCAAATGAGGGATTGATGGCTCCCTATGGAGTGTGTGATGATGTGCATACTGAGAAGGGGGGGAAACAATGGCATGGGGTCGGGATGGCCTGATCAGACCATCCTGATGCCATGAGATCATGCTGGAGTGATCAGATGGGAAAGTCTGCTTGTGGCCCATAGCTACCATTTGCTACTGGACTTTCCCTGGTGCCTGTTTACTCTGCTTCTGCAATGGAGCAATAAGGGTGGCTGCTGGCTGCAGGATGCTTCCCAGATGTTCGGTTCTGATCATTCATGTTAAATCTGGCCAGGATTCGCTCCTATGTCGGGGCTAATTGTGCGTGTGATTGAAATGAAAGTCTATGTACTTAGACCATTAAAACTTGAGGAAGAACAGCCAAGCAGAAAAGCCTTTAGACATGCTTTCACAGTCCACTATTTTTTTAAAAAAATTGTCGAGAGAACAAGCATTGTACAAGTCATAGGCGTAGACTACAGGGGGGGGCTCCAGGGCGCGAGCCTCCCCCGAAATTTCCCAGGGGGGACTGAGCCCCCCCCCAGAAAAATGTAGCGCCTGCCGCCACGCCTCCCGGGGGTCTTCTGAGGCCGGCAGCTGCTGCTGCCTGTGCCTCTCCCCACCCCCGCCTGGCCACTCTTCCATCCTTCCCTCTCCCTCCCTCTTTTCCCGGCGAAGGGAGAGGGAAGGAGTGGGGGGGAGAGAGGCTCCAGCAGCAGCGGCTGGCGGGCCTCGGAAGGACCCGGGGAGGCGCGGAGGTTTTCCGGTGGGGGGGGGACATCGCCCCAGTGAGCGTGTGTGCAAAGCGTGCACGCTAAATAGCCCCCGCCCCCCCTGGAATTTACAAAACTCTACGCCCCTGGACAAGTTATTGGCTCCACACTATTTAGCAGTTAGGCTCCTGGCAAGGGTACACAATTTCCACTAATCTTTTGCAGGCCCTCCTGCCTCCCAGGGGATAGAGGCCTTCTGTAACATTATTAAATTTTTTCTCCCACTATGGGACTAGAGGGGGAAATAACAGTGCCCAGAATAAGCGAATTTGACATTGCATGGTTTGATTATCAAGGTCTATAGTTCCCTCATACCCTGAGGTAAAAAATGTCTGTAGGTGTTACAAATTGCTCCAAGCATGCTCTTAGCCAAATCATTATGGTACTTTAACATGCCTCACCCAGGGTTTGAACTTCTGGAGGGCATAGCTTGCCCATATTTATACCAATACAATTTTTTTAAAAAACAAAAAACATTTTGCTGTATTTCATCTCTCCTGAATCTCTATGCTAATTGTGTAGCTTTCCCATGGAGCCAAATGACTGCTTGAATTTTGACAGCAAGAGTGATGTTTCTCCCATGAAAATCCCATGAAAGGGAAGAAAACCTGCCTCGTAAAGGTTTTTTTTTTCCCTATAAAGCATCTGACAGCTTGATATACATTGAGGCTGCTATTCTGTCCCTCAGTGATATAATTTTTACTCTTCGCAAATAAAACTTTGTCTGAAAATATTAATTCTGGATTGACTAAAGGCGGGGGGAGAGAATGAGGAGAGCTACTCTGCTCTACAGAATTCAACAGGAGCCATTTGGAACTTGGATCCTGCTTAGCCCCATCTTAGTTAGGATGGCTATACAATCCAGGGTTCACTGTTGTGAGGTAATTTTGAGTTCTAGCAGGACACTGAGACCTCTGGGGCAGAGTGAAAAAATGGTTTGTTTAACTTCACCAGGTACACTGTTCCTAACTCAAACAAGAAATAGCTGGGCCAAGGCACTTATTGTCTTCTTGCAGATTCAGTGAGGTTGAAAGTACATATTAGCTTACTAGGATCACAGAGACATTCTGCTCTAAACCACCTCTGAATGAGATTTATTCACCTTTTTATCACTCAGGGCTTTTCCTTAGAAACAGGCAGGTTTTTCTCAGGCTTCTTCAGCCTAAACGCCAGATGAGACCCTCTGACATATACAGTGGTTCTAATCTCACTAGTCTTCAAAGGTGGACAGACCTCCATGCTGCCTCTACCAACCCCCACCCGGTGCCACAAAACGAGGGCCATGGGTAAGTCGGGCTCTCAGAGTTTGGTGAAGAGTAATCTTTGTTAGGGATAGTTAGTCACATTCACAAGACTGTCGCTCCCTGGGAAGATAGAAAAACTGACAAAAGACTTAGCCCATAGTGCAGACATGCCTTCTTGCTGCTTTCACCTTACTTTTTGTAGTTAGGTACAGATTTGTGAACTCAAGACACACATGCCTTTAGCCAACTGAGTAACAGTGCATGTATTCATAGCACCTTATGTCTCAGTGTCATCTGTCTAGACACATATTTACTATAACCTTCTTTCAGACCAAAAAGTCTGTAACCAGATAAAATAGAATGGAATTATTACAGTACGCTTGGAATAACCCTAGGGAAATGATGTGACTATGTAAACGTGTGTTTTGTTTTGTTTTAAAGGCTTTCACACAAAAGACAACAGTGTTTTGGCAACGACTGCTGAAAGCACATTTCTTCTATCCGAAATTGCCATCCGTCTTTTTGCTTATGCAGTCCAGTTTGGGGTAACTTCTCCCTCAGTTGGGGCTTCCAAAAATTTGATTTCCCTAGCGTTGCATTACCAAATTTTTTGTGGTTTCAGTGGCCGTGATTCACATATTATGTAGTATCCAGAGTGAGTCTGGGTCCCCACAATGTATCAGGTGATGTTAACTCAGGGGTCCCCGACCTTTTCGAGCCTGCAGGCACATTTGGAGTTTTGACATGGCATGGTGGGTACAGTAACAAAATGGCTGCCACAAGAGGTGGAGCCAGTCACAAAATGATTGCCACAGCTTAACTTCAGTAACACAGTGCAGATCTTTGTGCTGTGGCGGCAGCTGCTGCCAAAGCAACATTTTTTTTAAAAAAAAAATCAGCACAGTCAATCAAATCTTCAGTAGTCAGTCAGAAGCCTGGCTGAGTCAATGCCCTACCTGACCCCACCCACTTCCCAGAAGCACTTGGTGGGCACCAGAAAAGGTGTTGGTATGCACCGTGTCACCCACAGACCATCAGAGTCAATATACACAATTTAAAAAATCCATGAGTCAGGAGATGGGTTCACAACCTTATTCATGGTTATACATTCAAAGATCTCAAAAAGATGTCCATCCCATAGGCGTAAAGTACGAGGGGGCTCGAGGGCTTGAGCCACCCCCGAAATTTCCCGGGGGGGGGCTCAGCCCCCACCAGCAAAATGGAGTGCCTGCCGCCGCACCTCCCTGGGTCCTTCCAAGGCCTGGCTGTCGCTGCTGGAGAGGGAGAGGGAAGGGGTGGCCGAGGGGGGGGGGAGAGAGAGGCACCAACAACAGCGGCTGGCGGGCCTCGGAAGGGCCGAGGGAGGCGCGGCGGTTTTCCGGGGGGGAGAACATTGCCCCATTGAGCGCGTGCCCCCCCCAGAATTTCCAAAAGTCTATGCCCCTGGTCCATCCAGCTGCAAATGGAGCACAACTAACGCTCCCTCTAAGTTGTGGAGTCTTGTGAGCAAAAATTCTACTTTGTGAGCTACTGGCATTTAAAGTTGTGCATTAGCGATTGGGCAACTGCATAAATTAGCTTGCTCTGAAGCCATCCTTCCTGAGCTAAGACAAAAATGTGTGAGCTGGAGGCTAAAAAATTGTGAGCTAGCTCACACTAACTCAGCTTGGAAGGAACACTGGGCACAAGATAGGGAAAGGGCTTCAGTCTTCCCTCAAGTGGCATCTTTGCCACCAGAAATGATGCTGGGAGCCTAGTTTGCCCCCTTCTCTGGTACCACACTTTCACCCTAGGACACATCAAGCCAGAGTAAGGGGGAAATGGGGGGAGCATCATTTCTGGTGGTCAAAATGCCACAAGAGAGAAGCCCAAAGCCCTACCCAGCCCCATGCCTCCTTTGCAACCGAATGGAGAAACAGAGTGCTCTTTCAAGGTGAGTCCCAGGGAAGATGTGGGTTTCCCCAAATAGTTCCCCCATGGGACTGTTTCATGCTGGGAAAAATGACTCAGGGAGAAGGCCGACACTCCTGCTCCATGCATGCCACATGCCATGTACTGAGATGGAGACCATACACATAGGAAATGAAGACCTTAGTCCCACCAACTTGTGTACTCTATAATGTATGAATCAGACTCTAAGCCCAACTTGGTTTCAAAACTCCCAGAGCCTTTTTCAGACATCTAAAACCTAGTGACATATTTTACTTAATAAAAGGTAAAGGTTTCTCTTGCTTGAAAGCTAGTTGAATCTGACTCTTGGAGGTGATGCTCATCTCCGTTTCCAAGACAAAGAGCCAGTATTGTCTGAAAATTTATCCATGGTCATGTGGCTGGCATGACTAAATACCGAGGCATAGAGAACACTGTTATCTTCCCACCGATGAAGTACCTATTTATTGATTTGCAGTTTCTTGCTTTCAAACTGCTACATTGGCAGGAGCTGGGATCAGAGCCAGGTGCTCACTCCATCATGCAGCACTTGGGTCTTGAACTGCCGAGCTACCAATCTTCTGGTCTGCAGCTCAGCATCTTAACCTCTGAGCCACCACAGCCCCTGTTTGTACTTAATACTTCCAGCCACATCATGCTTTCCACAAAAAAGACCTGCAAAATCAATAGGTTTTGTGGGGTTATTTTATACCCCAGGAGTTTTTTGCTCATGTGTTTACAGAAACAAAACTATAAGTGATACTTTGGGGACACTGATTATTAATGTGTCAGGTGACAATATCTTAAAAGGAAAAAAGTTGCTTTTCTATACATTCCGCTAAACAATCAAAAAGGGCACTCCATATGGCCTGGTAGGTCTGAAGAGATACATGAGTCGCGGCCACACGAGTGAAATAATCAGGAGGGGAATCGAGGCTTTTTTGCTCCAGAGCAATTTGCTCCACAATTGTGTGATCACACAGCTCCGTGGACCTGCTGGGGCAAGCCGCTGCTGCATGATCCGATGCAACCACAGGCAAGTGTTGCTGTTGTTTTTTGTGGTGGGTTTCCAAGGCGCTTAAATGGGGGATTGATGAAGCGCTTCAACAGGGGAAGGGGGAATTGATGATTTGCTTAGATGGGGGGGGGGGGGGGGCGGGAGAAGAATCAATTATTCACCTAAGGGGGGAGGATCGATTAATCGCATCTCCCCCTAAGGGGGCCTTCAATGATGCGCACACGGAGAAGAGGGACAAAAAAACCCCGCGTGGCATCGGGATAGCGTGTGATCCCGCTATCCGCGACGCCACACTTCCATGCTGGCATGATCAAACAGGGGAACTCCAGTTGTGAACCGCAGCAAACCATTTGCTACTGGAGTTTCACTAGTAGCTTTTTACCACGCTTCCCCACCGGATCAAAAGGGTTTGTGACAGTTTGACGACGGTTGTGGGACACTTCCCAGATGTGCTGGTGTGATCGCACCACTTTGATCCGATGGTGAATCATCCCTCTTCCGTGGCAAATGAGTGCGTATGATCGTGCCCATGGATTACTTTCTGGGGAAGGGAATTCCGTAATTTGGGGCAAGCAGCTGCAGAGAAACCCCTCCCACAATCCCCTGTCAGTCCTCCATCCATCATTTCACTGCTCAGGCAAGTTGACAGGGGTGGAGACAATCCTGCTGGTACTTTGGATCTAAAGTGTTTAGGGGTTCAAAGATGAAGCCCGGAACTGCCAACTTGACCTGGAAACAAATGAGAAGTCAGTGCATTTGACAAAGCACAGACATTGCTTGTTCATTATTAAGTCCCAGTCAGGGCAGTGGAAACCTCATTTTGAATAACCTGAAGGTTGCAAACTGTCTTCTGGGACAACCTCGTGCTCAGCATTTTGTTGTTATTATTGTCAAGTCACAGCTGACATATGGCAACCCTGTAGGGTTTTTAAGGCAAAAGATGTTCAGAGGTGGTTTGCTGTTGCCAGGGCTTTTTTTTTTGTAGAAAAAGCCCAGCAGGAACTCATTAGCATAATAGGCCACACCCCACAGCAGAAACTCATTCGTATATTAGGCCACATTCCTACCAGTGCAGCTCCCTCCCAGGATCGGCTTCCCCAAGTGCCCCGCGGTTTGTGGGGTGCATGGGGAACCCGAGGGAAGGAAGGCAGTTTCTGGATCGGCTTCCCCAGGCACCCCGCACCCGAGGAGGGGAGGCAGTTTAAACTGCCTTCCCTCCCTGGATCGGCTTGGCTTCCTCAGGTGCCCTGCGGCTTGCAAGGTGCCTGGGGAACCCAGGGGGGGAGGCTGTAGGTGTGGCTACTCGGAAGCCAGCCGGAACTCCATTCCTGTGCATTCTTGCCCAAAAATAGCCCTGGCCATTGCCTGCCTCTGCATAGAAACCCTGGACTTCCTTGGTGGCCTCCCATCCAAGAACTAACTAGCTTCTGGGAGATGATGAGATCCAGTTATCCTGGACTATCCAAGTCAGTACATTCAGTGTAGTACAGTAGTCTAATCTGGATGTGTTACTAACGTACACTGGACAGTGTCCTAGACAGATTTCTCCAGGGCCAGCTGCAACCAGCAAATCGCCCTTAGCTGATCAAAGCCATTGCTAGCCTTGAACACATGCAGCTGTATTTACATTCAACCCTTCTTCCCCTCTCTTGGTGGCCTCTCTCACTGTCACATATTTAGACTGCAAGCTCTTTGGGCCGGAGAGGTCTTTTTAAAAAGTACCTTGCAGATATACCGTACGCTACTTAAGTACTCTCTTTAAAAATCAATTACTGTTGTTTTATGAATAGTTGCCAGATGTTGCTCAGAGAGCAAAACCACACAAGACAGAAATAACATTAATAATGAATAAATAAATATGACTCAGATGGTGCAAAAGAAACCATTATCAAATCAAAAGTTGGCTTCCTATCGTGCCTTGCTCATTCTGCGTTACGTTCTTGTATTCATCAAAACACAGAGGAGTGGGAAGACGGGCTCTCTTTGATGACCAAGTGCTTGCTGGAATATAATATTTTGACAGCCCAGTGCACCCTGGGAAATGTTGCCTCCTGTCAGAATTTTCACAATTGAGAAATTGTTTCTTTTTCATCATCTCCAGGGGTTGCCATTTTGATGTAATTAGCATAAACAGTGTGTAGAGTATGTTTGGCGGGGATGTATACTGAGCTACTCACCCAAGTATGTCTTTGTGCAAATATCAATTAATAGACAGGAAAGTTTAAAATAACCCCCCAAGATGATATTCCTCTGCCAAGGTATGAAAAGCTAGAGGAGTTTTTTTTAAAAAAAATTGGCTTTCCAAAATGTTTCAATAAGATTCTCTTTGCCTTATTGCCCCCTCCCCACTTTTCAATGCAGTGGGGAAGCGGCAAAGTTGTTATAATTTCACACGAGCTTCTAAAGTCGAGTGTCCTTATAAAAAGAGCAATTATATATACACTTCAAGCAGCAAGTGGCAAAAATAATTAAATGAGTAATTACATTCCCACTTTGAAGCTGTCACACAATTAAACTTAATTAAACGTTCTCTATACTTCGCTAACCTTCTACAAACAGCAGAAGGTAAGAGGGGCGTGGCGAGAAAAAGGGCATTTAGTAAAAGAGTTGAACTGAAAACTTAAGTTCTCTCCATTAGCTTGAAGGAGGGGGGATGCAGCTCTCCTTTACCAGGTGACTGATAGCCAGGTTCTATCACGGGAAATAACAAAATTAGAGAAAGAAAAATCTGGCGCGCGCGCGAGAGAGAGAAAGACCGAAAGCAGCAACAAAATATGTATTCTACATAGTGCTGAATCCAGTTTAAATGTGTGAATGGTAGAGTGAAATATTCCTGACTTCCCTTTTCCACAGCAGTCAATTGATCTCCATGAAATGCTTCTTCTGGGGAATAGGGGACCCCAAAGAATGACATAATGGGAGTTCCTAGTAGGAAGGGGGATTCAGCAGAATTTGTGGCATATGCAAATAAGTTATGCTAATGAATTCCTGCACCTCTTTTTTTATGAAATGATCCCTGGGCAGGAGTATGGGTTTGAGGAAGGTACACTTTTTGTATTCAATTTTTTTTTTTTGCTAAGCAGTTTTATCTGGGACGGTGGGATACAACATTGTATTAAAACGTTCTTATGTTCTTATTAAAAGCTATCAGCACTCAACTAGAAAATCACCTCGAACGACAAACTTCATGACTGTACTGGGCATGAGGTGGGAAAATAAGGACATGGCAAAGGCCCTGCCCGAAATGGTCACCCTGCCACATTAAGATCAACGAGAGCCAAGCAATAAAACCTCTTTGTGACTTTGGCTGCAGAGATCTGTGAAAGCAAATATTACCGAAAAAAGAAGAAGAAGAATCCTTAGAGCACAATAAAATGCAGCCCGCAATTCAGCTTACATCCTGGACTTCTCAGCACTAGCAGTAATTGATAAAGGTTGTCAGATACTAAAATGAGCTAGTCTGAAACTGGTCATCTTTTCTAATACTTAAAAGAAAACGGCAGCAACATGCATCGCCAACTTGCAAAATTATGATGTGTTTCATGGTTAGGCAGGACTGCAGCCATCAAAGAGTTCTGCCCTCAAATAAAATTGTCCCCGTTTCAATTTCAGAAGAGAGTTTAAACATGGCAAAGTGTGCTGATGAACTCTGTAGGGGAAGGGAAACAGCCTAGAGTAGTCCTGATTCTTGCAGAAAAGAAGAAGAGAGGAGAGGATGTCCCAGTCTAGGATTACAAACTCTGGGTTGGGAAATACCTGGAGATTTTAGTGGCAGAGCCTGGGGAGGGAGGGGTTTGGAGAGGGGCAGGTCCTCAGTGGGATATAATGCTGTAAAGTCCATCTCTAAAGCAGCCACTTCCTCCAGTGGGACCGAATTCTGTCACCTGGAGATTAGTCTGAATTCTGGGAGATCACCAGGTACTAAGCAGAGTTGTACCATTCTTGGCCCAGTGGACTCAGGGTTTAACTGTGGGCTTTCCCGCATTCTCATTTTCTTTGTGTGTTCTTGTAGCTGTGGGGCTCTGTTCTACATGTGTTTTGCTCCCTCTAGTGGTCAGTTTGATATTATATTGCTTATACCCAGCATCTCTCCCTGCAGATTTAAACTACAAGTTTTTATGCCGGACATAAACTGGTGTAATATAGAATCGACTACTAGAGGGAGCAAAACACATGCGGAACAGAAAAACAACGACAACCTGAAGCAACAGGAATACACAAGAGAGGAAAATAAGAATGCGGAAAAGCCCTGCAACCTACAGAAGCATCTCCCTTTAGAAGTATCCCAGTATGATCCAGGTTTCATCCGGATAACACAGCCAAGCAGTCTGGGTGAGCAGGATACCATCTTCAAGGCATAGAATCTATAAGACAAAAGTCATTTTTTTAAAAGAAAATCAGAATTTACTAGGCATTGTAGTGTAAACAAAAAACCTTCCAGAAACTTTAAAATGGTAATAGGCATCAACGGGGGTTAAACAAAGGGTTCCTGCATGGTGCCAACTTTTATGAGTCTTTCAAGGTTTTCAAGATGTCACTGTAGGTCCAAACAAACAAGAAGAAGCAAGAAGTCTTCCTCTGGCAGAGACTAACGCAACCAGAAGTTTGCAGCGAAGCTGAGAAAACGGCCAATAGAACAATTCCTTTTAAAAAGTTTTCCCATGAGATGAAAATTTGTCCAATCAGAATTATCATCAAGGGCTCTGTAGCTAATAAGATGAAGCACTGCAAAGAGAAATTTTAAAAGGCTAGTTGAAGACAACCAGGCAAATGAGGGGCTTCAAATCTCAGGCAAAGAGTCAGCAGAGATGGCTTTACTTGCTGGTTATGTGATTGCTCTTATGCATTGGACTGATTGGCCAGACAGGAAATTAATAGGTACATATGCATCCCTCACCAGCCAGCTTTCTGGTAAGAGAGCTGCGGGGAAGACTGACCTGGTCAAGTGTATTAACCACACTGTAACAATCCAGCCAAGCCAGGATACAGCTGAGGGGCTGTCGCTCAGTAAAAAAGCCTCTGGTTTGCATACAGAAGGTCCCAGGTTCAATCCCCAGCATCTCCAGTTTAAATGAGATCAGATACTAGGTAATGTGAAAGACATCTCCCTGAGACCCTGGTGAGCCACTGCCAGTCTGAGTAGACAATACTGACCTTGATACTGACCTTATTCCATATAAGGCAGCTTCATGTGTCATGTTTAGTCCTAGGTAGTTCAAAGGACAATATTCTATATCTCTGAAGTATCTTTATCTCCCTTGGTAAATGATTTAAAGAAGCAAAGAAACCCTGTCCTTGGGTAAAATATGAGAGAAGGAAAGATTTCAAAAGGGTTCTCATATGAGCTCCCAGTTGATTAAGCAATTAATGAGAGGAGAAAATGCTCATTTATTCCAGTCTTGTTTCATTGAGAGATTATTTTAATGATGAATTAAGGATTGAGGACCTCTTTGAATGTGGGAAGATAGTGCTGGATTGTGAAATAGAGGAGTATGATCAAGAATCAGCTCTTTAATATTATCTGTTAATCTCTTGTCTGATAATCATAATCCTCCGGTTATATATAATTCTGTTTTCACCATGGACTCTCCTGAACATTCCACATGCTCCCAAATCAGCTGGCTCCCTGATGTGTCACTCAGAAGTTGTCCCTATCCACTGGCTGTGAGTACTCACGTGCCATCGGCTGGGTGCCATCGGCTGGGTCTGCTCCTCTTCCCTGCCTGCTCCTTCAGCCACTGTGCCCTGTCAGAATTTCTGGCAAACAACTTTCTCTCTTGACAAAGACGCTTCTCCTGCTTGCCTCCTGTGTGGGACTAATTGTTCCCTCAGTGGCTGTTGGTGAGTGTAACAAAATGGCAGTTACCTGTGTTTGTAAGATGGCTGCTGTCTGTGGTTGGTTGTTTAAAATGTTCCCCCATAAGGTTCAATTGAGCTGTAGTTCCAGAGAAGGGCCTGCAGGGGTATCACTCACTGAGTTGAATGTGGCTTCCTCATCTGCTGGCCTACAGTTCCCAGCTACTCCAAGGCTAAAAAGTGTGGGGAAAGAGGGACCCTCCCAAGGGGCGGGGCACTATCACTATAGACTACAGCCTATCCATTCGTCCTACAGGAGGTTAGGAAAGACTCCTGCTGCCTGTGCTGACCCAGGCTACATGCCAGAGACGTGAGGGGGAACCATGGGAGGCAGCAGAGATTCAGCCACTCCACAGTTGGCTGGTTTGGGCAATGAATGGAAGTTTCCCCGCTCTCTTGGGCAAGGGAGAGAGGCTGAAGCACAGCCAGAGGTCGGTCCAAGGAGAGATTCTATCCTGAGCCCAGAACCTCCAGAGGCAGAGAGAGTGTTGTGAGTAGGGAAAGAGGATTGCGTTTAACCCCTGTTGATTTATGCCCTGTCGGTTCATAGTGTGTGCTTACTCCTACAGTTGTGCCTTTATTCATTTAGTGTCTGTGTGCTCTATAATTGTGTAAATAGTTAAATAAATTCTTTTATTTGGGCTAATAATCTGTGTTGTGCTCTGACCACATAGTCTCCCCTGCTCTGCACAGTACCAAAGGGAGGGGGTAGCCCAGGGAAGCAAGGAAAGGCCAGACCCTTGGGTTGCCAACTTTCCAGGGATCCCCCAAAGATTGGGGATTTCATCTCCAAATAGGGAGATTTGGCCACAGGAGTCTCACTGTCCCTCTAAAAAGGCAGTGACAATTCAGTGAGTGGTGGCAGTGAATTTAAGGAGTAAGATATGCCCATGGGACGAGGGTGGGAGGTGAACAGCTGAATTATAAACTGGAGCTCATTTTGCCACAGTAGGCAACCAAGCTTGGTTCAGGCAAAGGAAGGAAACCCTTCACAGGCCTTTGTGAGGAACTCATTGGGGCCAGTCCTGACTAGGGTTGCCAGCTCCAGGTAGGGAGATTCCTGGATATTTTCTGGTAGAATCTATGGAAGCCAGAGTTTGGGGAGGGGAGAGGCCTCAGCTGAACATAATGCCATAAAGGCCACCTTCCAAAGCAGTTATTTTCTCTGGGTGGGAGAGATCTGTTGTCTGGATACCCGCTGATACCCGGTGATCTTCAGGCTCCACCTGGAGGTTGGCTACCCTAGGCCTAGCAGTCAGTGCTTCAGAGCAGGGTATGCTACATTCAGGTTCTTGCTCTAGATGCTGAGTGGGTGATTTTGGAGCAGTCACAGGCTTTCAGCCCAACTGAACTCACAGGATTGTTGTGCAAGTCAAAAGGGGGAGAGGAGAATGATGTAAGCTGCTTTGATCCCCATTGGAGAGAAAGACTAATTTCCCTTCTGGGAAATTTATTTATTTATTTAAATTTTTATCCTGCCCTCCTGGCCATGGAAACCATTGTTGCCAATCTCCAGGAGAGGGCTGGAGATCACTCAGAATTACAGCTGTTCTCCAGATGGCAGAACATGACAGCCAATGTGACGTGGCAGTCAGAGCTTCAGAGCATGGTAGAGGCTACAAATGGGAGGGAAAGATGGAAAGCTGAAGAGTGAGGGGGAAATAAAGGTAGGTTGATGCTTGGCTATGAAGGAGATAGGGTTGCCAACTCCAGGTGGGTAATTCCTGGAGATTTGAGGGATGGAGCCTGGACAGTGTGAGGTTTGAGGAGGAGTGGGACCTCAGACAGGTACAGTGCCATAGACTCCACCCTCCCAACCAGCCATTCCCTCCTGGGGAACCATTGTTGCCAATTTCCAGGTGAGGGACGGAGATCACTCAGAACTACAACTGATCTCCAAGAGGGAGGGCCTAAGTCAGCTGCAGTTAGAGGGGCAGATAATGGTAGGTTGATGGTTATCTGGGAAGGAGATGGGGTTGCCAACTCCAGGTTGGAAAATTCCTAGGGATTTGAGGGGTGGAGCCTAGAGAAGATGGAGTTTGAGGAGGGGTTGGACATCAGACAGGTACAATGCCATAGACTCCACCCTCCAAACCTGCTATTTCCTCCTGGGAAACCATTGTTGCCAATCTCCAGGTGAGGGCTGGAAATCACTCAAAATTGCAACTGCTCTTCAGGTAGCAGAGATAGTTCCTCTGGAGAAAATGGTGGACTCTGTGTCATTATACCCTGCTGAGGTTGCCACAGCAAATTGATGCTGAGTGCCCAAGGCTGGGGCACTCTCCCAGCACCTCTTTCTAGAGCCTGTTGTATTGATTTCCACAACAGGCCTTATTCCTAGTCATATATGAATTCCAGAGACGTAGCCAAATATTGGCTTTTTACAAGTGCCATACTATGGAGACACAGTCCTATTGGGCCAAAATATTAGAAAAATTTCCAAACAAATGGCTGAATACAGTTTGCTACTTGGTACACTGAAGGCAGAGTTATTGCTGAACATTTGCTTTTAATCTCTTAATTTCTGATAGCCAAGATAATAATTATGAAAAATTCGTGTGCTGGTAGAATCTCCATCAGTTAAAGAATGGATGACCCAACTATGGCAATATCACAAATACCAAAAATTAATTGGCAGTTCAGTTTTTCTGTATCTTTACTCAAACATGCCCCAATATGTTCCATGGGACTTACTCCCATGTCACTGTAGATAGGACTGCAGCCCAAGAGAAGGAAAGCAACCCCCCAAAAAACTGAATTTTGGAAGTTAAATTAGACTATTGATACAATTTTAATGGAGTTGTAATTAATAATATTTTTTTCTGTCAATCCAAATTGGGGCTGCAAGAAAGCACCATTCACGGACCCAATATTTGTCACGTCTCTTTTGGGTCTAACATTGGTTTCAATGATTCAGAGAAAGGGGGATATAACTTAACACAGAGTTTCCATTTTCAGTGGCCGCCCCTTGTCAAGAGCCCCACCTAATTCTTTTGGCACCCAGCTATCAGAGTCCTACAGTATAAGAGAACTGAAGGGAAACCTGACTAGCCAGAGATGATTAAAGTTTCTACTCAGCAAATGATCGTCTTTATTTACCTATGAACTCAGCACCATATTTTCAAGAGAACAGTCAGACAGGAGCCTAGAGAAGATGGTGTTTGAGGAGAGGTTGGACATCAGACAGGTACAATGCCATAGACTCCACCCTTCGAACCAGCCATTTCCTCCTGGGGAACCATTATTGCCAATCTCCAGGTGAAGGCTGGAAATCACTCGCAACTGCTCTTCAGGTAGCAGAGATCAGTTCCTCTGGAGAAAATGGTGGACTCTGTGTCATTATACCCTGCTGAGGTTGCCACAGCAAATTGACGCTGAGTACCCAAGGCTGGGGCACTCTCCCAGGGCCTCTTTCTAGAGCCCCATCTAATTATTTTGGCACACAGCTATCAGAGTCCTACAGTATAAGAGAACTGAAGGGAAACCTGGCTAGCCAGAGATGATAAAAGTTTCTACTCAGCAAATGATCATCTTTATTTACCTATGAACTCAGCACCATATTTTCAAGAGAACAGTCAGAAAGGAGGACAAAATAAGAGCACATATAATCATCACTAAGCATCAGTGCTATTGCTAGAAGTACAGATTTTCAATTACAGGCAGGTGGGATCATAAGCTTGAAAATCATCACATAAAATAAGCACTATTCATGAAGGTGATAGACCTCCTTCTTTACAAAGTCCAGTGACAAAATGACTGCCACAGGAGGCAGAGCCAACCGCAAAGTGTCAGGGAATAATGTCAGGCATAATTCTAATAGTAACTCTTGTAATTAATAGTAACTCTAATGGTTACTCTAATAGTAACTCCTGTATTTTTTTTTAAAGCTGGTCACAGAGTGTGTCTTCTCCTAAGCCTTTCAGTCTAGGTCTTGCTTTGTTTTCCTTATAACTTACAGATAGGAGTTTCCAAACTTGTTTAAGGAAGTGGTCTTTCACTACATGTCATGTGAAACACACTACAATATCTCTCTGTGTCGAAGTGCCTGTTACTCTTGAAGATGCAATTCTATGAGCTTTTTCAAAGTCTGTTTGGGGGAGAGGGGCATGTCTGGGACCAGGGAGTTAAACCAGTCAATGGGACCAGGGAGTTAAACCAGTCATCATGTCATCTCCCTCAGCATACACCTCATACCCATGAATGTGAATATTTGTACGATGCCTTCTGTCTTCCAGGTCTGCTATTTTTAATTTCATAGTTCTGATTTCATAATTTCCTGATGATGCACTTTCCTCACATCAAATGTTTCTTCTGCAATCTCTGTTATGTTTTGGACATTATCAGCCAGTTCCTTTAATTGGTTATTTATTGGTTTTAGCAATTCACTCCACCCATCCATTAGTTCTTGCTTCAAATCCCTTTTTAATCACAATAATTAGTTCTCCATACCTTTTAAAATATTTGCAGTCTCACTCTCGATGTTTTCTCTCTCTGCAGTTTTGGCAGCCATTATTATTGTTGTTATTTCTTGAATTTCTGAATCACCCAATCCCTGAGTACACAGAGCTCTGGGCAATTTACAACAGGCTAAAAACATACCAAAAATACAGATTAAAATTAGCAGATGAATTATTCCTAATTTGATAATCTTCAGATGGTGTCTATAATTTAATCTAAAACCTACTGTGGACTTCTTCTGTCTCATGGGCAGGTTAAGGAGGAGGCCGAAGTGAGCAGAATGGAAGAAAAGAGGGTGCCATCTTTGATGGAAAACCATTGCTGTTGTCAACCAAAAGCCTGGTGGAACATCTCTGCATTGCATTAAGTCCTGCAGGGCCCTGATGGAAGTTGGCAGAGAGTTCCAACAGTTCAGAGCCAGGGCTGAGAAAGCCCTGGCACTGGTCGAGGACAGCTGGATATCTTTGGGGCCAGGGATCACCAGCAGATTGCTCTGTAACACTCTCCCAGGGACATACCAGAGGAGACTGTCCCAGAGATATGCAGGTTCCAGACCACTCAAGGTCTTAAAGGTCAATACCAGCACCTCAAATCTCACTCAGTATTCCACTGGAAGCCAGTGTAGCAGATGCATCACAGGTTGTATATGTGCTGTCCATGGCATTCCCGTCAGGGCTTGCACCACCACATTCTGGATCAGCTGGAGTTTCCAAGCCAGTCTCAAGGGAAGGCCAGTGTACAGCAAGTTACAGTAGTCTAATCTGGAGGTGACTGTTGCACGGATTACTGCGGCTAGGTCAGGCCTCGACAGGAAAGGGGCCAGTTGCTGCACTTGGCATAGATGGAAAAATGCCAGCCTGGCAATCTTCATGACCAGGGCCTCCATAGTGAAGGAGGCATCCTGGACCACACTCAAACTCTTGATGAATGGTGCCAGTGTTAGTAGTGCCCCATCAAGGGTGGGAAGTCTATACCCTAGCCCTGACACGCTCCCCCACCCCCAACACAGAACCTCTGTCTTTGTCAGATTCAGCCTCAGCCTATTCTTGTTTAACCTCCAGACCCTTGGCCAGATTGTGTGGGGTAGCATCCAGGTGGCCATCCAGTAGCAGAGATAGTATAGTACAGTATAGTACAGTACAGTGTGCTGATGACACCCCAGCCCCAAACTCCGCACCAGCTGGGCAAGCGCTGCCATGGAAGACACCAGGTCTGAAGCCTGGCTGGAGGTAGCAGCCGAATCTACATGAATGTTGAAGTCCCCCAGAACTAATAGCCTAGAGGATTCCAAGGTCCATCTGGCTACCACGTCCAACAGGCTCAGCAGGCTGTCGGCTGGTGCGCTAAGTGGTTGGTACACTAGACATACAGCCAAGCTCTCCTCAGTGTCCCACACTAGGCCAACACAATCAATACCAGTGATCTTTGGGATGGGGAGCAGTTTGAAGAAGAAATCCTCCCAGATGAGTATTGCAATCCCCGCCCCCATCCCTGAGTTCAAGAGTGATGGAGGACCAAAAATGGGGGGGGGGGGAGTTCTTGCAGAGCAAGCGTCTCTCCCTCCCTAACCCAGGTCTCAGGCAGGCAGGCCAGGTCCACATTCTGCATTACAAAATAATCATGCAGCATTCTGGTCTTATTATTGACGGACCTGGCATTGCACAACATCAGTGTCGAAGAGTTCATAGTCCTAGCCTTCACACCAGTGTGCCTTGGGGTGGGAGGAAGGTTGGAAGAGGACCAGCCATATTATCTATTTATTATTATTATTTATTATTATTTTACATTTATACCCCACCCTCCCCACGAACAGGCTCAGGGCGGCTTACAAGGACACATAGTGCGAGATTCAATACCCCATAAAATTACAATAAAACATTTTAAAACAACACAACACAGCACTAATAAGACAGTTCAGTTTAAAGTGCTTCCAATGATGTTCAATATTTAGATGGCTTCCTACCAGGGTTGGAGTCCAGCTCCCAGACTGCCTGGCCTGGGCTGCTTCCAGGGCCAACCCTCATCGCAATGGTAGTTGCAATAGTGGGGGATACTAATGGTGGTGGCTCCTAGTTGAAGGCCTGGCGGAAGAGCTCCATCTTACAGGCCCTGCAGAACTGCATAAGGTTCCACAGGGCCCTGATCTCCCGTGGGGAGCTCATTCCACCAGACAGGAGCCGCCACTGAAAAGGCCCTGGCCCTGGTTCCAGTGAGCCTGTCCTCCCTGGGGCCTGGGACAGTGAGTCGTGACCCCAACTGAAGTGCTTGCTGGGGTATATATGGGGAAAGGCGGTCCCTCAGGTATGTTGGACCCTGGCCATATAGGGCTTTAAAAGTGATTACCAGCACCTTGAAGTGAATTCGGTATGCTATAGGCAGCCCGTGCAGCACCGCCAGCACAGGCTGGATGTGGTCCCACTTTGTGAGACCCATCAGTAGCCTGGCCACGGCATTCTGCACCAGCTGCAGCTTCTGAATTTGCAGCAAGGGCAGCCCCACGTAGAGAGCATTACAGTAGTCCAACCTCGAGGTGACTGTTGCGTGGATCGCTGTAGCTAGGTCTTCGCGGTCAAGGAAGGGAACCAACTGCTGAGCCAGCCACAGATGATAAAAGGCTGACTTGGCAGTGGCTGCTACCTGGGCCTCCATTGTTAAGAAGGGATCCAGGAACACTCCCAAACTCCTAACCCCCGCCACTGGTGCCAAAGGCACCCCGTTGAAACTCAGGAGTGGGAGCCCCCGCCCTAGGCCATTCCGACCCAAGCACAGGACTTCCGTCTTTGCTGGGTTCAATTTCAACCGACTCTGCCTGAGCCAACCAACCACGGTGTACAATGCCCAGTCCAGGTCTTCTGAGCCAGAGTCTGACTGGCCGCCCAACATCAGACAGAGCTGGGTGTCATCAACATACTGATGACATCCCAGCCCATACCTTCGGGCAATCTGGGCAAGGGGGCACATGTAGATGTTGAACAACACTGGGGAAAGCACCGCTCCCTGAGGCACACCACATTCCAGCAGGTCTCTCATGGATTGCTGCTCCCCAAGCACCACCCTTTGTCCCCAACCTTGAAGGAAGGAAATGAGCCATTGTAAGGCCCGTTCCTGTATCCCCACATCGGCGAGGCGGCGGGCCAGCAGCTGATGGTCGACCATGTCGAACGTTGCCAACAGGTCTAACAACAGCAGCACCGCCACACCACCCCGGTCCAGATGCCTCTGCAGGTCGTCAGTTAGGGCGACCAGAGCAGTCTCTGTCCCATGTCCCAGGTGAAAGCCGGACTGGAAAGGGTCTAAGACCGAAGCGTAATCCAGATAACTCTGTAACTGTAACGTCACCACCCTCTCGATTAATTTGCCCAGATATGGCAAATTGGACACCGGCTGGTAATTTGCCAATTCAGCCGGGTCCAGATGTGATTTTTTTCAAGAGTGGGCGGACCATCACTTCCTTGAGTGCCCCCGGGAACTGCCCCTCAATGAGGGACGTAGTGATAATTTCCCGGGCAACCCCTCGAAGCCCCTCGTGGCCAGCTTTAACCAGCCAGGACAGACATGGGTCAAGGGTGCATGTGATTGGGCGCACAACCACGAGGAGTCTGTCAACTTTCTCTAGGCTGAATGGGCTGAACCCATCTAAGCCCAGAATCGAAGACGTGCAAGGGGCCTCAAGTTCACTCACTGTTTCAAATGTGGCGGGGAGATCGCAGCAGAGCATCAAGACTTTATCCGCAAAATAGCTTGCAAATGCCTCACAGCCAATTTCCAATTCCCTAGCGTTTGGTCTGCCCTGTGGCAGAACTGTCAAGGACCGAATCGTTCTAAACAATTGGGCTGGGGATGAGCTTGCGGATGCAATCGAGGCAGCATAGAAAGCATATCTGTATTTCTTCCTTCTTCCATTCCACGACCTTTTCCCACCATCGTACCTCCCTCTGTGCCTGACCACTGGGATCCCTAGCTCAATGGTGGCACCTGGCAAGATTTCATCCCGCTCCATCTACCCATTCCCTCCTCTGCCCCCACCCACCACCACAATCCACAGGACAACAGAGTTATGGTTCTAATAGCTCTAATAACAAACAAGGGTCCAGTAATATCTAAATCCACATCCAATTAGGCACATCTAAAATTACTTCCCAACATCAGTCTCCCTCCCACTCAGCCTCCTTTCTTACTTTCCTCCCTATCACTAAGTAAGAAAAGTAATCAATTACAATACATAAAATTATATAAGGGGCAGGAAAACTCCCTACCACCAGTGTCCCCTCTAAGCTGAATTAGTGCGAGCTAGCTCACAGTTCTTTTAGCCTCCTGCTCATACATTTTTGTCTTCGCTCAAAAAGGATAGCTCCAGAGCAAACTGATTGATGCAGTAGCCAAATTGCTCACTCACAGCTTTAATGCCGGTAGCTCACAAAGTAGAATTTTTGCTCACCAGACTCCACAGCTTAGAGGGAACATTGCCTACCACACTTCCTAATTAGACCTAATTAACCCCTGATTAATTTAAAAGCCTAAGCTCTTAAAAGCAAAAGCAACAAATTGCAGGCACCACTAGATGTTAATGAGTCCTTGGGGAGCAGCTCACAGTCAATAGGAGCAGCAGGTGTAATTTCCTGCTCTCAGATCTTTCATTGGCCACAAGGCCAATGTTATTGCCTCTCTTCTGCTGTAGGAGGATTTGTTCGCTCTGTTATCCCTTTGATTTCTTGAAGGAGGCTCCGTTTATTCTAAATATTTGGATTCTTCAAGACATCTGGGTTTTATTGAAGCTAAATTTTCATCTGTTGGATGCTATCAAGTTTGTATTTTAGAGTCTTCCTGGTGTCTAGGCGTGGAGACCTCGGATCAGGTATCCGCCATTATCCTGCTCATCTCTGAGAGCACGTCTTTTTATTTTGAAAAGCTGATTCCCCCTCATTCTTTTGAGTTTTGGTCTGAATCTCAACTTCAGTATACACAAGATTACGATCATGAATATATATATATATTTAATACCCCAAATACAAGTGTTTGCTTGCTCTGAGCTAGCAAGAGGACACTTCTGCTGGTTACAGGACCTGCATGTGCATAGGAAAAGAGTATCAAGGGTTCTTCTTCGGTTCTTCTGTTCTTAAGAACATGAGAATGTGTGTGGGTATGGGTGGGTGGGTGTCTTCCCCCTGACTAAGGTTAGAGAAATGGCTTTTTAAAAAAAGTATGAGGAGAACTTCCACTGAGTTTAACTGGGAAGAAATTCAGTCAAGAAAGATACATGAAAGTAACATGAACTGTTCATAGCCTCTATGAATTCATTGTGACAGATAGCACCTGAGAGACGTAACAGGAGTTTCAGCTGCCCTCTGAAACAGTCTTTATGAATTCATTCCATTACTGGCATAAACCAAACATCAGGTTTTTATGTAGCTCATCTTATAAATGATGTATTCTGGCTCACTGCTAGGATTGAATTCGCTCTGAGTAAACCTCCCAGTCTCCATTGGATTTATTTCTCAACAGTAGGATTCTGAGTAGACCTGTTTAAGATCTCTCTCTCTCTCTCTCTCTCTCTCTCTCTCTCTCTCTCTGTGTGTGTGTGTGTGTTAGAATCTGTGTCACCCAGGAAGCTGCTGTTTCATATATCAGGAAACAACCGAGACCCTGCAGAGAAGTGGTCTTTGAGGTCTCTCCATTATGCCCACTGCTTATGGGAAAGGGAGCTGGAGGTTGCTCAGGGGTTCTTGAGTTGGGGAACTTGAGGGAGTTGGGAAAGATACTTGAGCTTCATCCCAGTCCCAGTAATATCACTGGAAACATGATGGTATCCAGTTAGAATGGGCTTAGAAACAGGATGGACCCGTTGTCATTTTGGAGAGGGGGACTGTAATTCATATTCTGAGTCAAGATGTTCTGTAGGTGTGTGCATGTGTGCTCATCATAAGTTACTTCTTATTTCACAGTTTACTTGTGCATAAGATGTTTTCGTTATAACTGTGCTTGAGTCCAGTGGCACCTTTAAGACCAACAAAGTTTTATTCAAGGTAAGTGTGCATGCACCCGAAAGCTTATACCTTAAATAAAACCATGTTGGTCTTAAAGGCGCCACTGGATTCAAACTTTGTTCTGCTGCTTCAGACCAACATGGCCACCCACCTGAATTCCTCTATAACCTCTCAGATAGACCTATCATCCATGAATCATTCTGTGCATTAATTCTTAGATTGTGGGAATCACATTTTAAAAGTTCTGAAATTCAAATTTCTATTTTTATTATGACTGTTCTTTTTTTTTTTTGCTCCACGTATTATGCTTGCTCTGTATGTTGGTCTTAAGACCGTAATAATAAACTAAATTTAAACGTCCATGGAACTGTCTAATCCTCTTTTACAGCTGTCTATACTTGTGGCTATCACTACATCCTCTGGCAGTGAGTTCCACATTTTAATCACTTGTTGTGTAAAGAAGCCTTTCCTTTTGTTTGTCCAGGATCTACCACCCATCAATTTCAAATTCTAATATTTTGGAAGAGGAATAAAAAGTTCTCTCTGTCCACTGTCTCTACTCTGTGCATAATTTTATAAATCTCTATAAATCTTGTGGACGGTGGAATTAGGGCCTGGATTGAGCCTTAGTCCTCTGTTAAATCTGTTACTTTGATTTCTGTAGTATAGTTGAATCTTTGGTTCTGTTTCCTAGGAGGTTTCAGGACTCTGCTGGTGTTCTGGCCTTCTGGTACCGATAGCCCTGGTCATGACTTTTGCCTACAGTATCTGTGACTAGCTTCCTTGACTCTCTGAGTCACCGTCACGTTCCCTAATTTTCCTTGACTTTCCTGACCCCAGAGAGAGAGAGAGAGAGAGAGAGAGAGAGAGAGAGAGAGAGAGAGAGAGAGAGAGAGAAAGAAAGAAAGAAAGAAAGAAAGAAAGAAAGAGCTGAGTTTTGTCATGTACGTCAGGTATACGTCAGATGCTTAGCAACAGACTTGACTGACAGTTACATTAGTTCCAATGGATGGGGAAAGGTACTTAATGTCTGAATTTAGTCTTATTCATGGCTGTTCTGGCCAACCACACTCCATTATGGGTCTTCTTGGCAGAGCAACCAAGTGTATCCTTTATAGGACTACAAGTGCACTATTTATGTATTGGGGTTGTGTTGAAATAGTCTATGTTAAATATTGAAATGCTGCAGAAGTGTTTTCTGACTTAAGAGTGTGTAATGGAATAAATTGAGTTTTGCTTTAGAACCACTGTCTCAGGCGCCAACCCTTTAATCCATCTTGGTTGTCCTCTTCCATACTTTTTCCAGCTCTGTAGTGTCCTTTTTGAGACATGGAGACCAGAACTGCACACAGCAGTCCAAATGAGACTGCACCATAGAGCTATACAGGGGTATTAGAATATTGGCCATTTTATTTTCCACCCCGTTCCTAATAATCCTCAACACAGAGTTTGCCCTTTACCCTGCTGAAGCACACTGGGTTGACATTTTCATTGGTCTGCTATGCCCCCAAGGTCTCGTTCCTTCTCAGTATCAACGAGTTCAGACCCAATTAGCATATCCTTGAAGCAATTATTTTTTTGTTCCAATATTTTGAAAAAATTCTTGCGTCAGGGTTAGCCCAAAGATTTTTGGTGCCCGAGGCAGATGGTTTTGCCCCACCTCATGCTCCAGGTAAGCTGCTGCCTCTGCCTCTTCCCCCAATACACTGCAGTGACCTGCTACATGAGATTTCAGAGAGTCACTGTAAGTCACCAGTAGAGAATACTATGGCCCCGTCCACATGAGCAAGATAAGCCAGATGGGAAGGGACACAAATTTGTGCCAGCGCAATTTGCGCCGCTTTTGCGGGATCACACAGGTCCATGGACCTCTGAGGATGAACCGCCGCTGCGTAATCACACACAGCCGCGGGCAAGTTGGGTTTTTTTTTTTCCTGTCATTTTCAGTCGCTTATCTGCTTCTACAAAGGATCGATTACTTGCCTCTCCACCCTCGGGGTCATCCGATGATGCGTATACCGAGATGGGAGGGGGAAAAAAACCAAAAAGCCCGTTTCCCAATGCCACTTGTTTGCGCTGGCGCGATCACACCAGGAAAGGTCAGTTCTGGGCCATCGCAAACCATTTGAGACTGCCTTTTCACTGGTAGCTAAATAAGCCGATTCCCCACCGGATGAAAGTGGTTTACAACACTTTGACACCGACTGTAGGACACTTCCCAGATGTGCTTGTGTGATCACGCCACTTTGAGCCGGCAGGGAATCGTTCTTCTTGTGTCACAAATGGGTGCGTATGATCACGCCCTAAGCTAGATGAGTCAGCATTGTGATTTCTCAGAACAGGGCCCATTTTATAGGTTTAAACTGGAGAGGGGCCATGGCTTAGTGGCATAGCACATTTGCATTATTATCTTTTCCAGTGATTCTTGTCTTTTCATAATATGAAGTACAACAGCCTCTGTTTGGTCATTTTAGCTTCCAGGGAGAGTTCAGGCTTGATTTGATGTAGAACCTGCTTATATGTCTTTGGGGAGGTCCACAGTATCCATAAAGCTCTCCTCCAACACCACATTTCAAATCAGTGATATGAAATTCCTCATTTTTATAATGACCAGCAAAGTTTTAATTAATGTATGATACCAACAGGTATTTATAGATGGGTCAATTCCAAGTGGTATAGGTATGAAATAATATTTTATATATTGAATCGAAATATATTCAAAATATGTAAAATATTTTTATATTTTAATTCCACTTTTTGCTGTTATAGCACATCTCTTCCATAGATTCCCTGAAACAGATAAGGAAAGAAGAGCTTCTGGAAATATGAAGAAAGAAGAAGAAGAGATTGGATTTATACCCCACCCTTCTCTACCCAAAGGAGTCTCAGAGCGGCTTACAGTCTCCTTTCCCTTCCCCTCCCCACAACAGACACCCTGTGAGGTAGGTGGGGCTGAGAGAGCTCTCTTGAGAAGTGCTTCTGAGAGAACAGCTCTGAAAGGACTTGTAACTGACCCAAGGTCACAGCAGCAGCTGCATGTGGAAGACTGGGGAATCAAACCCGGAATGAAGCTTAGCTCCAGAGGTTAGTGCTGTACTCAAACTCACTATATCTCCTGCTTGTCTAATAGCAGACATATAAATTAAATTAAATATAAATATAATAAATATAACCATGCCGCCATCAAACTGAAAATTAAGGACTTACTGACTAAATGGGACAAAATAAATATTACCTTGCTAGAACATATTAACCTAAACAAATCAATTATTTTACCAAAAATTTTATTTTATGTTAGGGCTATTCCTATTTTTCTTCCACCAGAAATGTTTAAAAAATGGAACAGAGACATTACCACATTTATATGGCATTACAAGAAACCTCACATAGGGTTTAACTCATTAAAAAAACCCAAAAGAGAGGGCAGCTTAGCTGTCCCAGATATTAGCTCATACTATGATGCCATAATATTAGCCAATGTAGTCAAACAGTACAATGATTCCTTTAAAACAGAATGGAAAGATATGGAAGAAAAACACTTCTACCCATTCACCTTCTGGGAAATTTTATGGCGTGGACCCAAAAAAAGATATCTCTTGTCAAACAAGAATCTCTTTTTGGAGGCTACCCACAAAGTCCGGCATAAAAACATCAAAAACTTAGCTCCACCGATATCCCCACTAACAACCTATACTGGCCAAAACTGGTTTGAGCCAGGAATGGGCAAATCTACCTTTGTACACTGGAAGCAAATGAAAATCAACTGATTTACTGATGTTATACCAAGAGGCGAATTACTTACCAAAGTCGACCTGGACCAAAAATGCAACCTCAAGCTACCATGGTTCGAATACCTTCAGTTAAAAAACGTACTAAGCACCCATAAATTCAAACAGCCTATTCGACTAGGCTTAACTGACTTCAAAAAACTAATGTATCTTGATGACACTCAAAATAAAAGACTAATTTCAAAAATATATAACATTCTACTGAAATCAGAGCGACCAACACAACATAGCTACCAAGAAGCTTGGAACAAAGATCTAGAAATAGAATTGTCAAAAGATCAGTGGCAGAATATCTCAGCAACACCAGCTTTCACTTCAAAAGCGATTCCAATGCAAATGCAAACATACAAACTAATCTCTAGGTGGTACCTAACCCCAGCCGAATTATCCCATTACATAGCATCGGCATCACCAAATTGTTGTAAACAATGTGGTGAAAAAGGAACATATATCCCCAACTGGTGGACGTGCAAAATAATTAAATCATATTGGAAACAAATTGCAACAGAAATAACTCACATAACAAAAGTCATGCTTCCACTAAGCCCAGCACTAATCCTTCTAAATTTATGGGAAAACATAAAAACCACTAAGATTATAACCATGATTACGGCAGTGAAAAATATTATAGCTCTTAAGTGGAAAGACAAAAAAAAAAAAAAACCCACGATAAATCTTTGGCACACCAAACTATGGGACTACTACATAATGGAAAAAATATCAGAAGACATTCAGTTAAAAGAAAGTTCAAGGGAAATGCAGACCAAATAATCGTATGTTGTTAAAAAAAATGGGCCCCTTTTTTGAAATGGTAAACACAACACGACAGCACACTTGATTTCACATCCTGGACTAACTTTAGTGCAGTAATGACAATCGAATAACAATCGGAATTACACAAGAAAGAGACAGAGTTATTAATAGTCATACTAGTTTGTATCTAAGACTATAGACTATTTATTTATTTATTTATTTATTTTCTTACATTTATATCCCGCTCTCCCCACCACAAGGCAGGCTCAGAGCGGCTCACATCATTTTAAAATAACATATCAACATTAAAATCATACATCAACATTAAAATACTATCCATACAAAATTGGCGGCATTCTAATTCAACCCACAGGTGGGTCCGAGGAGCATTCCCATACATCTCTGTATGTAGATGACAATGCCACAGACGGGCGGCAGGTGGCAATGCCAATAGACGGGCTGGCCAGATGGAGCTGGGCCAGGGCTGAGATGTTTACCTTAGGCGGCCCCTACCCAAAGGCCTGATGGAAGAGCTCCGTTTTGCAGGCCCTGCAGAACTGCATCAGATCCCACAGGGCCCTGATGTTCTCCGGGAGCTCATTCCACCAGTACGGGGCCGCCACTGAAAAAGCCCTGGCCTGTGTTGTAGCCAGTCACGCCTCCTTCAATCCGGGGATGGTCAGGCGGTGTTGGGTCCCAGACCGTAGTGCTCGCTGGGGTGCGTATGGGGAGAGGCGGTCCTTCAGATAGACAGGTCCCAGGCCATATAGGGCTTTATAGGTAAGCACCAGCACCTTGAACCTTATCCGGTGCGCTATCGGCAGCCAGTGCAGAGCCTTTAAGGCGAGCTGTATATGCTCCCCCCTCGGGAGGCCCAACAACAGCCGCGCCACAGCATTCTGCACTAGCTGCAGCTTCCGGATTTGGCACAAGGGCAGCCCCATGTAGAGGGCGTTACAGTAGTCCAATCTTGAGGTGACCAATGCATGGATCACTGTCGCCAGTTCATTGCGACTATATTATCTATACCGATGTAACTAATGTGAACCTTATTGTTCTTCATCTGAACTAAGAGCTCATGTATAACTCATGAATTGTAAATATAATTGAAAAAAAATTGTCAATAAAAATAAAGAAATATTTTTTAAAAATAGCAGACATAACCCTTCTGCACTTACTTGTGGGCATTGTCTGCTGAAGAGGATGTGTCAGTCAGTCAGAGTGAGTGTGGAAATGCTGGCAGCAACGGGATGAACAGTGGAAAGGAACAAATCAATTTGTCTTTGAAACTCAGTTCTACATGGCAAGAGGGGACCAAAGCACAGCGGTGGGTCATGAGCCGAGTCCTCCTTTGAGAAGCCATTGTATGTCAGTTCAGGAAAGAATGGAAATTTCTTAGCCCAGTGTGAAGATGACAGAGTCCAAATTATCCCACTGTGACAGACCTGAGCTGCTGTCTCCTAGGAGAGCCAGATGTTTCTGCCGGGTCTGTCCCCCCTGATCTTCAGTACTGGCAGATAACAGCTCTGTTTGGACAGAGAAACAGAAACATTAGTGGGTTGCTTCCAAAGCTTCTCACAAGAGCCTTTTTAACTGCTCAGCTCCTGCTGACTATAACGGGAGTCTTGCTGCTAAATCCCCAATTTGACAGCCTTAAAATGTCAAGGCGAGGAAATCCCAGGCGTGTGTTCTTTCAGGATTACCTGAGAAGGCGATGCGGCGGCCATCATTGACAGCCTCTCAGCCGCACAAGTCAAGTTTGTTTTGAGCATGCTCTTAAAAAACTGAGATTGCGGCATTCAGTGATATTTATACCATGGGGGGTTTAGCCCACACATTGGAATGAGTCTTGTAGTGTTATCTGCCACTAAGAGACACAGGTTCAAATCTCCGCTCTGCCATGGAAGGTTGCCAAAGGGCCCTCTCTATATTTCCTTCACTTTTAAATGGAGCTCTTTATCTGTGGGATTCCATTAACCCTAATATCCTCCACAGGGAAAAAAATGACCATTCAGTTTACGTTATTAATGTTCAATTAACTCTAGTGCACTTTAAAAGAAATGACAGAGACAAACAGTAGGATGACAAGCTAATGGAGGATTAATTTATAAGCCCCAAAAAGAAACATAAAGAAGCATTTGGACTCGGGAAGTGCAATATAAATACCTTGGCATTTGAGAATGGAAAGGATGCAAATCACACCAAAATTCCTTTAACATTCCAGCATTTAGATACATTTTAATCCATTTCCCTACGGGGATCAGCACTGAGGATCCCGCTGCAGGTTGCAATGGAAGTAAAGCTTTCCTGAGCAAGTGGTGGGGCTTTCTCAGTAGTATCACCTCCCAGGGAGCCATTAGATAGCACAGTAAAACCCATCTATTCCGTCTAGATGCAGAGAAATGCTGGCAATTTTTGGACTGCTTTGAGTTTTTGGAATGGTGGTGTAAAAATGTTTTATTCCACTTTTGACTTTGGACCGACCAACATGGCTACCCTCTGAAATTATCTTCACTGGTGAATGGATAACATTCCACAGAAGCTCACTGGCATTCTTGGGCTAATAACTTCCAGGACTGGGTTTCAGCTCAAACTGAAGGCCTCTTTGTTGATCCACACAGTTCCTGAGATGCTCACGCTAGGAATGCTAAGAGAAGAATGGGCCCTTGGTCGCAGGAGTGGGTGTGTGTGAGGTGGTGTCTCCCCCCCCCCCCCCCCACACACACACAGAATTTTCGTCAGAGCCAAAGTTCTAGCGCGCAACAGACAGGATAGCCAGCTCCCAAAGTGACCTTGAACTTCTCAACTTTTCTCATTAAGCCTCTTGGCTCAGCAAGGGCAGGTTGACTGTAGCCAGCCCAGTGCCCTGTCTCTAATATTCAATTACGACAGTTTCTTTCTCAGTCCCGCCAAGTACAAATAGCAAAGGGTGGAAGGGTGCCACTCAAAAGATAAATCTGGCACCTAGGCAGAGACATTATTAACTCCCTGCCATTTGATTCTTCCCTACACAGATGGAGCAGCAGCAGGGCCTGAAATGCCTGACGTGAGCTCCTACCAATTCCTACAGGGCAGCTCTGACACATACACACTAGCTGCAGATGTGACAGTATGATAAACTTGAAACAACTGTGCTGCACTGACTCTCTCCAGGGAATCCACATACACACAGCACAACACATGCCCCCATACACACACCTCATCTGCATGAACACCTGGAACCAAGAGACCTGGGTAGGCCAGGATCTGAGTTCATCTCACCGCGATCACTGGAGATAAGACGCTTATATCTGCACCAGGTGTTTTAGTCATGATTTGTATCTCACCGTGCTGTAGTATATTTCACTCTCTACAAGGTTTCTTCGTAGGAAAGTTAGAACCCTTTGAATCAGGTGCAAACCTTCATCTTGTATCTCTTATACTGTCACAGACTAACGCTAATTATTTATTTATCCTCCACTTCCCCCCCCCCCCCAATGGGACGCAAAGCAGCCCCACATCCTTCTGCTCTTCCACTTTATCCTCACAACAACTCGGTGAGGTGGGTTACGCTGCAAGAGAGCAATTGGCCCAAGGTCACTCATCAATGACATTCCATGACAGAGTGGGGATTCGAACATGGATCTCCCAGACCCATGTTTGTTGGTCTAATTATGACAGGACACTGGCTGTCACATTGTTTATTGTATGTTTTTACCATGCTCTTTGTACAAAGGGCTCAGGGTGGCAGACGTGATTCCTTGTAGTCAAAGGTAATGCTGGTTAGCAGGGCCGATGTCCTAGAGCAGTGGTGGCGAACCTATGGCACGCGTGCCAGAGGGGGCACTCAGAGCCCTCTCTGTGGGCACACGTGCAGTTTGGGCACTCGGTCTCTAAAAGGAAAATGATGACACAGACTCGCAGCTGGGCTGCCACAGGAGCAAGACTGGAGCAGCACACGCACACGAGCGCCTCCTCTGTCTCTCTCTTGCTGCTACCTGTGTGCGCGTGCGAGAGCGCACCTTGCCTGGAGTTCACAAACTTTCCATCTGCTCCTCTTCCCCCCCCAGGTGTCATCTCCCTTTACCTGGGAGTTGGAGGGTCCCCAGGCGTTGGATGGTGGTGTGCTCTCCTTGAGGGGTTTTCAGCAGCCATAAAGTGGAAATAAGCACTTTCCTCCTACCCCCCACCCCCGCCGTTGGATATTCTGTGCTTATTGCAAAGGGATCAAGGGTCCAATTTGGCTTTAGCCACCCGACAAAAAAGGCAGGGGAACAAACGAATAGTTGGGAGGGATAGCGACAGAATCGCCCAGAGGAGGCAGGAGCTTGAGAGAGCAGAGGGGAAGGGAAAGGCGCTGAGGAGATTAGGAAAGGGGAAACTGGAGGGAAGCTTTAAAAAGTAGGTGAAATAGAGAAATTTAGCAGCTTGGTCTAATCTGGGTGACCTGATTTTCCAGTGGGGTTTACTTTCCACCAATGCGCCCTGTAAGCTGTGGGGAGTCTTGGGAGCAAAAATTCCACTTTGTGAGCTACTGGCATTAAAGTTGTGAGCGAGCGATTTGGCTACTGCATACATTAGTTTGCTCTGGAGCCATCCTGAGCTGAGGCAAAAATGTATGAGTTCTTTTTTCTAAACTAAAACCCCAGTATTCAGGTTAAATTGTCGTGTCGGCACTTTGCAATAAATAAGTGGGTTTTTGGGTTGCAGTTTGGGCACTCGGTCTCTCAAAGGTTCACCGTCACTGTCCTAGAGGGTGTTCTGCTTCCTGCCCTGGCTAGTGCAAGCTTGTCCTTATCAGATTCAGTTAAGAGCTTAAAGGTCTTCTTAGATCCTGTTCTCTTCCTAGCAAGACAAGGTGATGCCATTATGGAAAGTGCTCCCCCTCCAGATTCATTTGGCACACCAAGTAGTCCTCTTCCTGGATTCAGACAACCTGGCTATGCTGCTCTATGTTCTTGCAAAATTTAATTCATAGGTTTCTCTCCAGTGAAGTTTCCGCCCCAAACTGAACTTTGCAAAGGTGTTCCTCATTACGGCATTCACTTACATGACCACACTGAAAGTAAAAGGGCTCAGATCAATAAAACAATAAATAAAGAACCTGTGGTCAAGACATTTTATTTTCTCACTCCTTTTGCCATCAAAATGAGAGCTAAAGACAGCAGGTCATCCAACTCAATAGGGATCAGCCTCAGGATACACATTTCTAAAGAATCTAAGATCTGACCCATCGGATGTCACAATACTCAGCATCAAGCCATACAGAATAGCACACATCTGGGTATGTAGAAGTTCCTCAACAAAACTGTTTATGACAGTTTATGACAAGCTACAATGGTTATCTAGTTTTGAACAATTATCTGGAAAAGCCATTATTATTGGAAAATATTGTGCCTGTGTAACCCCAGTTTGCCCTGACTCAAATAACCCAAGCTAACCCAATCTTGTCAGATCTCGGAAGTCAAGCAGTATCAGCCCTGCTTAGTACTTCGGTGGGAGACCTCCAAAGAAGTCCAGGGTTGCTATGCAGAGGCAGGCAACAATAAACCACCTCTGTTCATCTCTTACCTTAAGAGCCCTGTAACCTGATAGCCAAAAAGAAAGTTTCCCCCACCAACCCCATGGGGGGGGGGGGGAGAGAGAGTATAGGACCTGGTTTGGTTAATGGAAGGGGGAGTAAAAAAAATGAAACTGCAGTGTCTCCAGTCCACTGCTCCTGACTAAGGAGAAATTACCACTTGTTGAGGAGGAGGAAAATATAGTTTCAAAGCAGTTCCCCAGGCATTCTCCAAGCCCCCACCCTGTGGCCCTGCCCACCAGCTTGGAGAAGGCATTGGCCTCTTTAAATCCCTTCTCCAAGCCAAGCCGGCTGCTGTGGGGGCGTGGGTGGGGGGTTGGAGAACACATTTAAAGTTAAAGTTGCATTCTTTCCACCTCTCCATCCCTCCCTCTCTCCTCCCTTCCTCCCTCCCTCTCCCTTCCCATTTATTTGCTTTCTTTCCGCTTCTCTCTCTTTCTTTCCCTCTTTTCCGCATCCTCCCTCCCTCCCCCATCTATTTGCTTTCCTTCCTTCCTTCCTTCCTTCCTTCCTTCCTTCCTTCCTTCCTTCCTTCCCTCATCTATTTGCTTTTTTTGTTTTTCTCTTTTACTCTGTCTCTCTCTTTCTTTTCACCTCTCTCTTTCTCTCTCTCTTAGACAAATAAATATCATTATCAAACAAAAATATAATTGGATAAATAAATATTATTATCAATATCTGGTTTTACCCCTTTTGTTTTTATTTTTGGCAGTCTTATTTAATGTTAATGAAAAGCAAATCTGCATATTTTCCAATAAAAATGTGTATGTAATACTTGTTCATGTCTTGCGGCTCTCAAACATCTGACGTTTATTCTATGTGGCTCTTATGTTAAGCAAGTTTGGCCATCCCTGGCTTATATGGTGATTATTGTTGCACTCATGCTGTTAACCCTCTTCAAAATCATTTGGTATAGCTTCCCATTTGTACTTCATCAGGAAGAGGGAGGGAAGGGGATTCAAATATTATTGCTCCCTCCAGTTAAAGACCACACTGGAGCATCTGCCTGGGAAGTGCCCGTGTTTAACGACACAAGGCGAACGCTGAAGATCCAGTGCTGCCCACAAGTTCGACAAGCTGAAATACCCACCATTTCTTCTGGATCTTTGCACAGATCCCTACTATTTGATTCTTCTAGTTTATTTTTTAATTATTATTTATCTAATTTATACCCCGCCCTCCCCACGAAGCAGGCTTTGACACTTCGACTGATCACTCTTTGTATCTCATTTATATTTAAATTTCTTGTCATTGAAGTGATTTGGGTGGAGGTTTAAATTGATCAATTACAGGTTTTTACATTCTTGTTGTTAGTGTCTCATGTTTCACTGCTAATTAATTATCCCAACTGATTACTTACCTGATTCTTTGTTAGGAAGGGGGAGTAAAGGATCCTTTTTAACACCCAGTTTTTAGAATATTGTTGTCTTGTATGTTACCTATAGATCAGATAAGATATTTCACCTTACAGTTGCATAATTCTTCTCAAGGCATTTATGGAGAAAAAGCCCAGCAGGAACTCATTAGCCTAATAGGCCACACCCAACAACAGAAACATATTAGCATATTAGGCCACAACCCTCACAGCAGAGCTCCCTCCCAGGATAGGCTTCCCCAGGTGCCCCGCATCTTGCGGGGCGCCTGGGGAACCCGAGGAGGGGAGGCAGGTTAAACTGCCTTCCCTCCCTGGATCAGCTTGGCTTCCCCAGATGTCCTGTGGCTTGTGAGGCATCTGGGGAACCGGGGGGGGGGGGAGGCTGTAGGCATGGCCAACTTGGAAGCCAGCCAGAACTCCGTTCCTGTGCGTTCCTGCCCAAAAATGGCCCTGATTCTTCTTCAAAGGGACTGTTTTCTAGACTGTACAAGACTCTACTGACAATAGACAGCAAGTACGAATTGACCTATAAGAAATGTTGGCAACCTGATTGTCACAAGAATCTGTTGGACCCCCCCCCCCCCACTGTTGCTTGAGTCAGATGTTGGAGAGTGCTCTGCAGTGTTTCCTCTGAGCTGAGTTAGTGTGAGCTAGCTCACAGTTTTTTAGCCTCTGGCTCACACATTTTTGCCTTAGCTCAGGCAGGATGGCTCCAGAGCAGACTAATTTATGCAGTAGCCAAATTGCTTGCCCACAACTTTAATGCCAGTAGCTCACAAAGCAGAATTTTTGCTCACGAGACTCCACAGCTTAGAGGGAACGTTGGCTTTGTCGCCTTGGGTCTTCCCCCCTCAGGGCAGCCAGAGCCTCAGATTTCCCAAGAGGGGGGTTAAGTCCCCACACCCTGCCACCCACTCCTTCCAGCAAGCTGCTCCTTTGTCTCTCTGAGCGTCCACAGCATGTGCCAGGAAAATCCTCCCCAGCCCCTTCTGGTTGCCCCATTTTATCCCCTCCCCACTCCCATCGGCCTTTTCTGAGCCCACCCATACCCTCTATTTAACCCATGACACCAATCCCCAGGAGGGGTCTCGGTGGCCATCGTCCCTTCCTCCCTTGGCTGCGAGCCGCAGCAGCCTCCAGGCGACTGGGCTCACGGGCACGGCTGGGCCCTTGTACCAGGCCACAGGCCCGGCCCAGCTGACTCTCTCGACGGCGGCACGAGACCCACGCTGCTGCCAGTAGCCTCTGGATGGGACGGCAGTGGGGGAAGGATTGCTGGAGCCCCAGAGCCCGATGGCGGCAGGAAGGCCTCTGCATCCCTGGAGCCCGCCTGCGATGAGAAGGCTTCTGCAGTCCCAGAGCCCGACCCACTACGGGTGAACTGGGACCATGGCAATGCTGAGCTGCGGCAGGGCCCCCCACGCAGCTCCTCCTCTGCTGTGCTTGACCTCCAGGTAGGTGTCGGAGTGTGGCGGGGGGGGCTTTGGGCCTCAGCAGGGGGTCTTCAGATGCCAGGGGCCTGTGGGACACCGATCTTCAAATGGACCTGCAACATAATCACTGGCTAACTAAAAAGTACTGGAGTCTGGAAGCCGGAGGAGTGAGTTTCAACATGATCAAGTTTATTGTAGGTCAGGAACAAGCATACCTGAAGTGGCCTGGGGGTCAGTTTATATGCACAGAAAAGACATGCCCCCGTCCACACCCACACTGCAGGATAGGTTAATCTTCCCACCAGAGATTACATTGCTTCGTTTGAATATGTGAAGCCCCTGATAGGTGGACCTTTAGGAGCCTGGGTGCTATTGTTCTTTTACCTCAAGCTTGTACCTTTTTCAGGCCATGCGGTCAGACCGCATGGTCAGCGCCATGACATGTTTGGTCACATCAAAGAATCATACAAGTGTACACTTAGAAAATCGCACTCCGGTTGTCTGTGGAACTGCGTCCAGGACATAACACTAGCCACCTGGAACTCTCCTGCACATACTTTCAAAGTTTTCAACATTTGCATGCAAGCTTTTAAAATCACATCTTGTTTGTATTACACCCCGAAACACCTTTCTCAAATGAAGTCCATAAATAATCCACTCCGCTGGAAGAACTGTTGTTCTGTTGGCAGTTGCATCCATTGTTGGTGGGAATGCCTGGTCATCCAATCATTCTGATCCATATAAACCAAGATTACATCAAAATCACTTCAGGCTAAAGTTTACTCTAAGTTTGTTCTCAACTGGGCTCCCGAGCTACCATTTATGGCAGATCATGATCTCATCCCTTCCATTACCAGCTCCCGTGCTTGGCTCCAGTTTTAATACACCCTTTGAGCCGATGACCTACTGTCTTGGTTGGCAGTGCTCCCCTCTACCCCTCTTGCTTTGCACACCAACCGCATTGGCTATGTTTCCCCAGCCCCCCTCCCTGCAGCCAGGCGGTGCTCCTTTCTCTGGTTTGAAAGTCAGGCGGCTACAGTCCTGTCTCCAACACGCACACACTGGGTCCCTAAAAGTTTTCCTGCCACTTCTTGTTTTTAAAAAGGATTTTAAAAATCTTTTTCTCCAGGCCTTAGCTTTGTGGGAGGTCTCTTTCTCTCTCTCGCCCAAGAAAGACCTGAGAATTCACGAAGAAGCCAGCCTCCAGGTCTTGCCTGGAGATTTCCCCACAATGCAGGTCAGTTGCCTTGGGGAGAAGACTTTTGGGGAGGGGGAATGTAGGGAAGGTGGCTTGTGTCTCTTTTTTCATGCTGGTCTGTCTGCCCTCCAGTCTTGCAGACAGAGAGAACTGTCAGAATCTGCCAATTCAGCCAATGTATTAGTCAGATCGAGAGTTAACTTTTGCATGCATGTCTTTAGCTATCATATGTATCTAAAGTATATTGGGACCTATGTAACTATGATGCTTTGTTTCCTGTCCTGACCGGGAGGGTGACAACAATGATTTGCGAGAACAAGGAGGCCTCACATCTCTGCCTCCGCATTCCAGCTGCTCCGGCAGTAACTTCGAGGGAGGATGCCTCTCATCTCTTATCAAATGCAAAAGAACCTTGGAGCCATTGATTGTTATGTGAACTCGAAACATCTGAGGGGTCTGGTTTGGGAGAGGAAATTTACTGCTTAACACCTCACTTTTTTCCTGTGAGAACCAAACGGTCAGGACACCTTTTAGCCCGCCAAATTTCCCTTAAGGGGATTGGCTACCTATGGGTAATTCAAACTCCTTGGAATGGTATAATAGACCCGCTTGTATTATTTGTCTCATCTCTGACAATAATCCGAGATGCTGTACTAATGTAGAAATAGGGAATAAAGAACTGTGGTTAACCAACCAAGATCTGATCCTTGACTACGTTGAGCAGAACTCTCACAGATTGTCAGAGATCTGTGACTGGGACTCAGCCGTTCCTGACCATGTCAGACGACGACGCGGTCCCCCTCAACCCTACTACTCCCGAAGAGGCTCCCGTTACCCCGAAGGATCCGGGGAACGGGGGTGGTGGCGGCGGAGGAGGTCCCGAAGTGCCGGTGACTACGAGCCAGGGGGCTCACTACATCCCGCGCCTGATTCCTCATCAGAGCGTGACCCCCAAGTACGCCTGGAGCAAGTTCGGTCGTCGGACCGTGGATTCATGGGTGCACGACCGGAAAGGGGTACGGGTTTCGCTGACCGGAGACCAGCTCGATCGAGGGAGACCGAGCTATCTCGGAGACGACCGCGAGCCGATCTACCATGGAGAGCCGCGTCGCCCGCCTTTCGAAGGAGAGGGGACAGGTCCGTATGGGCCCGATCCGTATGGAGAGGAGCAGATAGCCCCTTTGGAGCAGATGATGGGAGAGTTGCGGCTTCAGCTCACCGCCGAACTCCGCGAGTTGGCCCTCGATCTCCAGCACCAATTCCGAGACGCTATGAGGGCAGTGCAAGGAGCTCTCCCCGGTCAGGGGGTAGGAGCCCCACAACAGCCAGCGGTGCCTGGAGGGGTCCCGGTCCAGCCGCAGGTGCCCGCTCTACCGGCACAACCAGCCCAGCCGGTCGTTCCGGCCCCGGTGCCAGGGCCCGTTCCAGCACCCGCCCCGGCCCCGGTCGCTCCAGTCGCCCGCCCAGCCCCTTCCGACCCTTTGACGACCACTTTCGATGGGGACCCGGAGAAGCTGCGTTTTTTCATGCTGGAGATAGAGAGATTCCTGGACAGCTGGGGCCACCTCTATCCCACCGAGAGAGAACGGATTGGTTACATCGGTTCCAAGCTGAAAGACACCGCCAGCGACTGGTATGTGAGCCTGCACGACACCCCAGGACCTGAGTTGCGTTCCTTGAACAACTTCATGTGGGCCCTCCGCCATCAGTTCGAAGACCCCCTGGGCGAGGAAAAGGCCCGTAATCAACTCAGGAAGCTGTTCCAGGGGAGATCGACGGTGAGGGAATACACTGACAAGTTCAGGCGCATCGCGGCCAAGATCCACGGATGGCCGGAGGAGTTATTCATGGAGAAGTATTGGGAGGGCCTGAACCCCGAGATCTACGAAACCGTGCTGTTGGGGGGCCGCCCGGGCACGCTGGCCACCTGGATGAGAGCCGCCACCGACATGGAGGAGCGGTTCGCCTTGATCAAGATGGGAGCTTCGGTGACGGGGGCCAGCAAGGCAGCTCCCAGAGCAAAGCCCCGATCCAGTGTGCAAGACGTCCGAGACGCTAGGTTTCGGCAAGGGCTGTGCATGAAATGTGGGGAGAGTGGCCACTTCGCCTCCGCCTGCCCAAGGGGGGGAGGAAAAGGCCCGAAGACCTCGACACCGGTGGTGGGGAGCACCCCTAGCCGGGGAAAAACACCAATGAAGCCCAGGGCGTTGCAGCTGGAGGGAGCTACCAGTGACCAGGGGGAACTAGAGCTGATGGAAACGCAGATGTCGGGAAACTCCAACGACCTGCAGTGAGCGGCGCAGAGCTGCAGGTCCCCCGCCAAGAAGCGCCATCTCCGGTGAGCATCCCTGGCCCCCTATTATATATGGTAGTGACTGTGGTGACCCCTGGATCAGGTACCCACATGAGGGTTCGCGCATTAATTGACTCTGGCTGTGCGCGGGACCTGATCAGCCCATTGGTAGTGGAAGGGCTAGGACCAAAGGTCACCCCATTGGTGGAACCCCTAAAGTTTACTCAAATGGATGGGTCTGAGATGAAGGAGGAGTGCATAGCAGAGACTGAGAGCCTGATTTTGGGGACGGGGGAACACTGGGAGAAGCGGGCTTTTGTCATCACCCCAAACGCCCAGTTTCCTATGGTGTTGGGCAGCCCCTGGCTGGGGGCGCACGACCCTTATATTAAATGGAGTGAAGGGAAAATCTCTTGGGTGGACGAACGCTGCCTTACCCATAAGTGGGACCCAGAATGGGGACCCGGGCCGCCGGCTACTCCCCTCCCGGTCCCCGCACTCGCTCTCACCCCCACCATGGTGCCCAAGGAGTATAGAGATTTACTGGAAGTATTCAGCGAGACGGAGGCGGACGAACTGCCCCCCCACCGACTGTCGGACTGTGCTATAGAGCTACTCCCAGGAGAGAAACTCCCAAAGGGAAAATTGTACTCCATGAGCCCTTTGGAGCGGGAAGAATTGCGAAAGTTCCTGGACAAAAATCTAGCGCGCGGTTTCATCCGCCCAGCCAAGTCCCCCTTCGCCGCGCCGGTGCTGTTCAGAAAAAAAAAGGACAGTGGTTTGCGCTTATGCACCGACTATAGGGGACTGAATGCGGTCTCCACTACCAACGCTTACCCCCTCCCTTTAATAAAAGACTTGTTGGCGGAAGCTGCTAAAGGGAAGATTTTTACCAAGTTGGATTTACGGGATGCCTATTTCCGAGTGCGCATCAGGGAGGGGGATGAATCCAAGACTGCCTTTAATACCCCCTTGGGACAATTCGAATACATAGTGATGCCGTTCGGCTTAAGTGGCGCGCCCGGGGTGATTATGAGTTTAATCAATGAAGTGTTGCACAAGCACCTATTTAAGGGCGTGTTATGTTACATAGATGATATCTTGATCTATTCTACTGATAAGAAAGCACATGTGAAATTAGTCAGGGAAGTCCTTGCCACCCTGCTAAAAAACCAACTGTATATTAAGTTATCCAAGTGTGAATTCCACCGTGAGTCCGTAGACTTTCTGGGCTATCGCATCTCCCAGAAGGGTTTGGAAATGGACCCGGGGAAGGTGGAAGCGGTGGTGCAATGGGAGGCTCCGCAAACGAGAAAACAATTGCAGAGCCTTTTAGGATTTTGCAACTTTTACCGAACCTTCATCAAGGACTTTGCTAAGGTTACTCTCCCCTTAACGGACTTATTAAAAACTAAGGGGAGGGGCCCCGAGGCAGGGAAGCCAGGGGAAAAGATTGCTTGGAACGGGGAGTGTCAGAGGGCGTTTGAGACTTTAAAGACTCTTTTTACTTCGGAGCCCATATTAGCACACCCCGACGAAACCAAAGAATTCGTAATCCATGTAGACGCGTCTGATGTAGCCATGGGGGGGGCCATACTGCAAAGTGGTCCGGAAGGGAAGTTGCACCCACTGGCCTACATTTCGAAAAAATTTAACGAAACTGAGAGGAATTGGTCGGTCTGGGATAAAGAAGCCGCAGCCATTAGGTTGGCGCTCACTACGTGGTGGCATTGGTTGGAGGGTGCGCAGACTCCGTTTGAAATATGGACTGATCATAAGAATCTAGAGGCGCTGCGCACTCAGAGATCCCTCAACGCCAAACAACTGCGATGGGCAGATTTCTTCTCCAAGTTTAATTTTGTGCTTAAGCATTTTCCTGGGAAAGCAAACTCCTTGGCAGACGCTCTGTCCAGATTGCCCCAACATGAAAGTGTCAAGGAAGAAGTGTTTGACTCCATGTTCTCCCCCCAGCAATTAGGGGGGGCGGTAGTCACCAGGAGCCAAGCTATAAAAGCACAGCTGGACATTGGGAAATGTGATTGGGGGGGGATTACGCTCCAGAGGAGATAGAGGAATTGGAGGCTCTGGAAGAATGCTCTAAGAGAGAGGATCAATGTTGGTTGCATGGAGACAAACTCGTGGTGCCGAAGGTCAAACGTAAGGAGATATTGTTGACCTGCCACTCATCTAAGCTTGCTGGGCACTTTGGCTTCCTAAAAACTCTTAATTTGATCCAACGTCAATTCTGGTGGCCGCGCATGCGCCGAGACGTCTCCGACTTCGTCTCGGTTTGCCAAACCTGTTTAATGTGCAAAAAGCGGGGGGGGGGGAAAGTTCCTGGATTGTTGCACCCACTCCCCACCCCCTCGCGACCCTGGGAGGCCATCGCCATGGACTTTATCACCAATTTGCCCCCCTCCAAGGGAAAAACGGTTATTTGGGTGGTGGTAGACACCTTCTCGAAGCAAGCTCATTTCACCCCCTTCAAGCAGTTGCCTACCGCTAAAGTGATGGCCAAAGCTTTTTTCAATCACGTGATCAAATTACATGCTTTTCCGAAGAGGGTGGTATCCGACAGGGGCAGTCAGTTCGTTGCCAGCTTCTGGCGGGAGCTCCTGAAAATGATGGACATAGAGCCAGCCCTGAGTTCGGGTTACCACCCCGAAACCGATGGCCAATCCGAACGAACTAATCAAATATTGGAGCAGTTTTTGAGATGTTACACCAATTATCACCAAGACAATTGGGTGGAACTGCTGCCGTTTGCAGAATATAGCTACAACAATGCAGTGCACTCTTCCACGGGAGTCTCTCCATTCATGGCAGTGGGAGGTTTTGAGGGAAAACCATTGCCTACCATTGAGAATGCCCCCAATGCCTCTCCCTCGGATTTTAAGAGTTGGTGGTCTAGTCTCCAAGACTCCTGGCCACTAATAGGCAAAGCATTGGACCACGCCAAAGAGGATTACAAAAAATATGCTGATCGTGGGCGAGCAGCAGGCTGGGATCTCCAACCCGGGGACTCTGTCTATCTCTCCACCAAAAATATTCATGGGTTGCAGCCCAGCAGGAAACTAGGATGGAAATATGTTGGACCTTATAAAGTATTACGTAAAATATCGGATGTGTCTTTTGAACTGGAACTGCCTAAATCACTGAGTTCTGTGCACCCTGTGTTTCATTTCAGCCTACTGAAGAAAGATCCTGGGCCGAATGCTTGGCATCCCGCTCCTCCAGTTCCTCCTCCACTGATGAAGGAGGGGGCCCCTCACTTCGAGATAACTGAAATCCTTGATTCCAAGATGCGAAGAGGCCGGTTATATTACTTAGTTAAATGGTTAGATTTCGGCCCGGAACACAACGAGTGGATTCGCTCAGAACATGTTCATGCTCCTAGACTGACAAAATTGTTTCATAAAATGTTTCCTGATAAAGCTAGGTGAAGTGAATTATGAGGAGGGCAGGGTGTCAGAATCTGCCAATTCAGCCAATGTATTAGTCAGATCGAGAGTTAACTTTTGCATGCATGTCTTTAGCTATCATATGTATCTAAAGTATATTGGGACCTATGTAACTATGATGCTTTGTTTCCTGTCCTGACCGGGAGGGTGACAACAATGATTTGCGAGAACAAGGAGGCCTCACATCTCTGCCTCCGCATTCCAGCTGCTCCGGCAGTAACTTCGAGGGAGGATGCCTCTCATCTCTTATCAAATGCAAAAGAACCTTGGAGCCATTGATTGTTATGTGAACTCGAAACATCTGAGGGGTCTGGTTTGGGAGAGGAAATTTACTGCTTAACACCTCACTTTTTTCCTGTGAGAACCAAACGGTCAGGACACCTTTTAGCCCGCCAAATTTCCCTTAAGGGGATTGGCTACCTATGGGTAATTCAAACTCCTTGGAATGGTATAATAGACCCGCTTGTATTATTTGTCTCATCTCTGACAATAATCCGAGATGCTGTACTAATGTAGAAATAGGGAATAAAGAACTGTGGTTAACCAACCAAGATCTGATCCTTGACTACGTTGAGCAGAACTCTCACAAGAACAGGCTAGTTTGAAACCTCCGTGGCTGGAAAAGCACAGTGTTTGCACCAAGCACACAAATACAATGGGCTTTTTTCCAACATGCCTTTTCCCAGTAAAAAAAACAACAACAACAAAGCAGCCACCATCCCGCCCGCCTCCTTCCCATCAGCGTCCCCGCCTGACAAACCCTAACTCCACCCTCCTCCTTCATTCCCAATGGACACCTGCCCAGCCAATGGGGGTTGCAGGGAGGGGAATGGGGGATGGGACTTCTGGAGGAAGGGGTGTGTGAGGTGGGACTTCCTCCCAAAAAGGGGAGAGGAGCACCTGTCACTTTGGATTTGACAAGAACCCTGCAGGGGTAACAGCTGCTCAGTAATGTGTAGTTCCAACTGACATCGCAGCCAAATTTGTGCATTAACAGGCACCATCGAACAAATGTGACTCAGAAGTTCAGAACCGAATCATACCGAAATCAATGTGATTTCAGTCAATCATAAATTTTCACACATGAAGCATGCTCTTCCGTCCCCTGCTCTTTCACGTGAATGCAATGCCTACATTGATCAGAATGCCCGTTTGCACTACAAATCCTTACCTTCTCACTTCCCCCCGCATTAATAATGAGCATACTTCATATACCTGGAAATAAATGTCACTGAAATCAACAAGGTTTGCTTTGTGACCAGTGTATATGTATTAGGATCAGGAGAGGGGGGTAAAATTAGTATTCTAGGGACTGTGAATTCACCCTTGACTCTTGGTATTTATCAATATGTTTTCTATATTTATTAGCAGATTATATATAGTGTATGGGGTAAGCCGACTCCTGAATCACCAGCTGCAAAAATCACAGTGAACAAAACCATAGCAAGTCAGACAGCAGATGCCAGTAATACAACATAAAATATGTATGGCTACACTTCCATTTCAGTATGCATTGAAAGAAATAGATTAGCAGCTGGACATCACATAGTCCATCCATCTGCAGTGGAAATGGCTTTACACTGTCCTATGTTCGCCAAATCCTAGTCAGTAGGATTATTGCTGCAGTGGGGGAGAATGTTCAAATGAGTCTCTCTCACACACACACACAAAGAAATATTCTTAGGAGAGAACAGAAGCTGTTTTTCTCACCTGTACAAAAAAAAAGTCTGCAGCTCCCTACTGTGAGAGATTAGCTAGCAGAAGCAATCTGCCAGGAAAGAAGATAGGCCCTATCTCTTTGGAAGCAAATCTTGTTATCTTGCTATGTTTTATATCCTGCCTTTTTCTCCAAGGAGTCCAGCGCGGTAGTTTAGCCTCACACCCACCTTGCAAAATAGGTTAGGCTGAGTCATGATGGTTTGCCCAAAGCCCATCCAGCGAGCTTCATGCCCAAGAGGGATTTGAGCCTGGATTTTCTGTATCTAGGCCCACTATTAGACCTCAGCGGCTCCTGAGGCCATGGCCTCCTCTTTGATCTGAGCTCTCTTCCCCTCTCCTCCACACACACACACACACACACACACACACACACACACAATCCCGTGAACATGTAACTACAGCTAGGCTGTTTTGAGCCTTTCCACTCCTTGTAAAATGAGACTGTCTACTAAATTTTTATCTCACCTCATGACAGTGGACCAAAGATCCCCAAGGTGGTGCCCATCCACACGTCATGGTGCCCACCAACACCTTTTCAGGCACCCACTGAGAGTTTTTAGGAAGAGAGAGGGGCCATAAGGGGATTTTGCCCATCAAGGCTTCTGGTTGGCTACTGGAGACTTGATTAGCTGTGCGAATTTTTAAAAATGTTTCTTTGGTAGCAGCTGCCACCGCAACACCAGGATCTTCAGTGTGTGACTCAAGCTGCAGCAACACATGGCTTGTCAGGCTACTGTTCTGGAGGGGATTGTACTTCCCACTTGCCTGGACAGCCTGTGCAAAGAGTCTAGAGCAGGGGTGTCAAACTCATTTTTATGGAGGGCCGGAATTGACATAAATTGGACTTTGTTGGGCCGAGCCTTGTGTGTCATAAAATGTAATGCCAGGTAGCAGATATATAAACTGTATAAAGGACACAAACATTTTTTTTAACATAAAATAAAACATGCCTGAAACATTAGCATTTTTTGCAATATTTTGTTTATTTAACAGTCTCTGATAACTGACACTTCTTGCTCTGAATTATTGCATCAAAATGTCTGTGCTGTAGCAATCTGGGAGGGGGAGGAGCCTCAGCCCAGTGCAGGGAGCAGAAGCTTGCCTATCTATCTCTCCTGAGTGATTGAGAGGGTCTAGGAAAGCAAGCTATGACGCAGCAGCAGCAGCAGAACTGGAAGAAGAAGCAGGAGACAGCCAGTCCCTTGCAGGCCTGATAGAAGCCCTCTGGGAGCCTGATCCGGCCCCCGGGGTCACATGTTTGACACCCCTGGTCTAGTGTCTTGTTAGACCCTGCCGTTTCAGAAAATTAGGTCAACAAGGGTGCAGAAAATGCTTAGTTCTAACTACATTTAATTCAGAAATTCGCTCCAACCTAGACTCATCCAATATGGCCACACTGACCTGTTCTTCTGAAACGCTGAGGAATTTCAGGCAGCCGATATGCTCCATTTCAGGAACTGTTCACTAACGGTTTCTGTCTGTCATTTCAGACAGAACCATTTTAGTAACGGTTCTCTGATGGAATATATTTCCCCTTTCAGACACAAATGCCTCTGTCCCGTTAGGGAAGCATTCCTGAGCCATTTTACCTGCAAACTGCTTCCAAGCAGTCCTCAATTTCTTCTACCATTCCTGAAGCGCTATGGGGTGCTGTGTAAAATGCCCCCATAGTGCTTCCTCCAATGACAAGGTTTTCGCACCCTTTTTTGCCCACACGGGCAATCTCCATCTTTTTTTTTAACGTTCTATTTAGAGCGCTATGGCGCTGTAACACAACTCCAAAACAGCGCAATAGCGACCTCATTGGGATGCCTGGACCACTGAGATACATGAGATCACTACATCTGGGGAAAACAGTGATTTCAGTGGAGTGCAATGCCATAGAATCCTCCTTCCACAGCATTCACTTTATCCTGGGAACTGATATCTGTAGGCAGGAGATAAGCTGTAACTCTGCAATGCTCCCTCTAAGCTGTGGAATCCTGTGAGCAAAAATTCCACTCTGTGAGCTACTGGCATTTTTTAATGTGATGATGACAATCCAGATGACACTGAACATTTCAATAATTGCTCCCTCTAAGATGTGGAGTATTGTGAGCAAAAATGCTGCTTTGTGAGCTACTGGCATTAAAGTTGTGAGCAGGTGATTTGGCTGCTGTATAAAATTAGTTTGCTCTGGAGCCATCCTTCCTGAGCTAAGACAAAAACATGTGAGCCAGAGGCTAAAAAACTGTGAACTAGCTCACACTAACTCAGCTTAGAGTGAACACTGGCTGTAAGTGCAGGGGATCCCCAGGTCCCACCTGGAGGTATGGCATCCCTATATGCTGTGATAAAATGACAACATTTAATCACTCTTATAAATATCAATTATTTTGTAAGAAAAGTACATCCTCAATGAGCACCCGGTTAAACACTCATTTCTTCAGTCTTCCTCAGGAGTAGTCTTACATTGAGTAAAAGGTGTCAGCCTCTAGATGTAGCTTAGCTTCTATTATACTTTCTTCAAATTTTTAGAGCTTAAGTTCTTTTTAGCTTTTTTCATATCTTCTGGATCCAATTTCAAATTGCCTTCTTTTCAGCTTACATCAAATTATCCTAAAACAAACATGGTTATTTAGAATTAAGAGGGACATGTAGCTGAATAGAATGTTGTTATAATTTTTAAAATAAGTAATAATTTTTAACGTTTGACTTACTTTTAGTTCCATTTGAAGTACTTAAATAGGAGCAAGCCATTTCATTTTTTTCTGAAAGTAGCAACCAGTCCTTTCTTTAATATCTGGCTGAAAGCCTTCTTCTTTTTATAAGGCTGGTAAAAGCTCTCTGAAGGAGCCAGTGAGGCTTGGAAAAGTGGGGGGGGGGGGTTTAAAATCCTGCCACAGGTTTTGAGTTTCTGGAATTCTCCTTGGGCAAGATAGCTGCTTGTAAAACAGAGGCTGGGGAAGAGGGGAAGGAAAAGGCAGCCTGTTGTCCTGTCCCTAAATACTCCATGTGGTGGGGGGAAGCAGTTTGATTTAAGGTGCCTGAAGGAGAAAAGTTAAAGGAAGAGATTTTTAAATTCCAGGCACCCTGAACGAGCGTGCAGTCATGGTAAGGGAAAGGGGGGGGGGGGGGGCAGGAGAGTTTACAAACCCAGACAGCATCCCTTCCTCCCTTCCTAACATTCCAGGAATCAAATCCAGAAGTGTGTGCGTGTCTGAACTTCCACTTGTCTCCAGGGGGCAGATGTAGTGATCTCATGTATCTCAGTGCTCCAGGCATCCCAATGGGGTCACTACTGCGCTGTTTTGGGGTTGTGTTACAACACCATAGCGCTCTTAAAAAATGTTTGTTTGTTTTTAAAAAGACGGAGATCGCCCGCGTGTGGGGAAAAGGGTGGGAAAACAAAGTGGCGCAGTCTGAAATGACAAACCATTTCAGAGACGGCTCCTTACTGGTAGGGGAAAGGCTGTGTGAAATGGCCGTCCCGGTAGCGCTTTATTCCAAGACGGTACAATAACGGTTTTTAAAGGGTGATGTGAAATTCCTCCGAGAGGCTGGGTATTTGCAAAGTGAGGCTGCCCTGGAAGACAGCTCTGAAACTTCAGATGGTGCAGAATACAGCTGAAGCAGGCAGGTATGGACACGTCACACCCCTTCTACAACATCTTCATTGGTTGCCTGGAGGCTCAGTTCGAGGCTCAATTCAAGGGGCTGAGTTTGTGTGTTTCTTTTAAAGCCCTTCATGACCTGGGACTCATACACTGTCTCTCCCAGCACCAGCCTATGCACCAGCCTTAAACCTAGGGTTGCCAGCCTCCAGGTGGGGCCTGGGGATCTCCTGCTTTTACCACTGATCTCCAGCTGACAGAGATCAGCTCCCCTGGAGAAAATGGCTGCTTTGAAGGCTGATCTCTATGGCATTGTACCATGCTGAGGCCCCTCCCCATCCCAAACCCCGCCCTCTCCTGGATCCACCCCCAAAGTCTCCAGGTATTTTCCAACCCAGACCTGGCAACCCTACTTAAACCTCCCTGCAATTTTTTCCTGGCTGTTTCCCTGCCCAGGATCATCAGATCATCTGCAACTGACTCATGGACATTTCCCTGTGAAACAGCCATCCGGAAGGTGTCCATTTTGATAAACTTTAGAAAGCAATACAGTTTAGAAGGGCTTTGACGGGGACTGACCTTTTTGTCATGGTTGTTTTAGGGGGGTGATGGGAACTGTGATGGGAACTATGATCCAGTGAAAAATTCCACTGACAGAAGGGGGAGCAATTTTCTCTGATCCCCTGACACGTTACCAGGCTGGCCTACTCTTGAGACTGACCTGGAAAATCCAGCTGATCCAGAATGCGGCAGCACGAGTCCTGATGGGACGGCACATATACGACCAGTGCTGCACCAGCTACATTGGCTTTCAGCGGAGTACCAAGTTAGGGTCAAGGTTCTGCTATTGACCTTTAAGGCCTTGAGTGGTCTGGGACCAATGTATCCATGGGACTGTCTCCACTGCTATGTCCCTAGGAGAGCCTGGCCCTCTTTGAATAACAAATTGCTGGTGATGCCCAGGCCCAGGGATGTTTGGCTGTCCTTGGCCAGGGCCAGGGCCTTCTCAGTCCTGGCCCCAGCCTGGTGGAACTCTCTGCCAAATGACAACAGGGCCCTGCAGGATCTTATGCGATTCCACAGGGCCTCTAAGGCAGAGATGTTCTGCCAGGCTTTTGGCCGAGGGCAGCAATGGTTACTTCACTGGCTGGCACCCTCCCGTCTCCTCCCCCCCCCCCTTTGCTCTGAGTTCCCTTTCCCCCTGCCCAGAAAAGGGTCAGTAGTCCGGAGCTGGGATAAATAGTATTCTAAGACGCCATCTTGGATTTTTTTTATTCTGTATTGTAATTTTTATTAAGCTGTATATTGAATTTTAATATTTTTGTCTAGTTTATGCCATTATGCCTTTTATACAGTGCTCACAGCCCAACGTAAACTGAGATAGGGTGATGAATAAATCTAATATGTTGTTGTTATTTCTGGGGGTGTCTTGTTCCACAGGAGCAACTTTCCAGGGGGTAGTATCTAGGGGTACAACAGGAGGAATGATGTAATGAAATCCTGCTCAGCTGACCAAAATCCCTTCTATCAGTACAGATTTTCCATAGGAAATAGCCCATGGTCTGTCTGGCTATTGTATTGCTTTTAAGGATATTGTGCTATATCTACAGATTCATGATGCTTTTGTCACCTGCTTTGGACCTCCTTGATTAGAGGGAAAGACAAGACAGAAATACCTGAATGAACGAATCAATCAATCAATTAATACCCTCATTGCTAAGACATATTTTTGCCTTGATAAGGAATTTGGAGATGGGTGGGAAATTGCCAGCCGAGGATTCAGCTTCCATCCGCAGGACTATGCCGTTGTCAGTAAAGGCCATTACTCCATCTCAGAAGCATGCACCACAACAAAACTCCTGTACATCATAGAGACCTGGAGCTGGCAGGATGCTTTTCCTTGACCAGAGCAGAGCTGTGGTGAAACTCTAGCAATCTGAGGCCAGGGGAAACGATCACACTCCAAATAGGTCACTTCATTCTTAAGTGTCCATTAAGTCCTGCTTATCTGATGATGAAGAGGACCATACTGCAGAGTTCTCCTGAATACTAACTGATTAATTCATTTATGCCCCATGCCATCACAGTACAGGGGTAATGAAATCTTTTTTTTTTTAATGGAGCAGTTGAAGTCATAGAGGCAGAACAGATGAAAGGAGTTTGTGTAATAGAAGAAGCTTTTCCCTTGCAGCTGGCGACCTAATTCCATCATTAAGTTTAACATTTGTTATTTGAGAATGGCAGCTCTTAAAGCCATGTGCTGCAAGCTCCTCAGGCCTCAGCTAGCAAATCATAGAATCATAGAGTTGGAAGAGATCTCCAGGGTCATCTAGTCCAACCCCCTGCACAATGCAGGAAATTCACAAATACCTCCCGGTCCACACCCACAGTGACCACTGTTCCATACCCAGAACATGACAAAAAAAACCCCTCCAGGATTGCTTCCGGACCCCATAGTGGCAATCAGCATTTCCCTGGACATGTAAGAAAGGCCCACAAGAACGAAGCACTGCCCTCCCTCTCATGATCTGCCCAAGTTCACAGAATCAGCATTGCTGTCAGGTGGCCCTCTAGCCTCTGTTTGAAAACCTCCAGAGAAGGAGAGCCCACCAGCTCCCGAGGAAGCCTGTCCCACTGAGGAACCGCTCTAACTGTCAGGACGTTCTTCCTAATGTTTAGCTGAAAACTCTTCTGATTTAATTTCAACCCGTTGGTTCTAGTCTGACCTTCTGGGGCAACAGAAAATAACTCCGCACCATCCTCTAGATCAGGGCTGGGCAAATGGCGGCCCGCGGGCCGCATGCGGCCCGCCACAGGGTTTCTGGTGGCCCGCCAAGGCAGTCGGGCAGCAGGGGCTTGCTGGTCCTCCACAGCCGCCTGTCGCCCGTCACCTCGACAGCTTCCCTCAGCTAGCGGGTCGCCCAGGTTGGGTCCAGCGCGCAGCGCCACTCCGCCCCCAGCGAGAGGTCCAGCAGGAGAGCGCCCGGGCTGCCCCCACCTCCCCCGAGGCAGCTCCCAGCCCGGCGCCAGCAGCCCCGCCAGCCAGGCGGCCACGGGCCAGCAGCCCAGCATCTCCAAGGCTTCCGAGGCCCGCGGGTGACAAAGTCCAGTCCCCGCCAGAGCGGCTCATCCAGCCTCGGGGCACGCAGGGAAGGAGGGGTGCGGGGACGGCTCCCCCGGCGAGGATCCCGGCTGTGGTCTCCAATGCCAACTTGGGGCCGGCCATCCGGCCGTCTCGCTCCCCAAGTCCTCTTGGCAGCCTGCCCCCTCCGCAGGCGGGCTCCCTCGGCTTGGCTCGGCTCACAGGCGCAGCAGCGCTTGTATCGCCGCGGCAGCATCTTCGCTCACTTTCCCCCGGCCCTTCCCTCCACCACCGCGATGGTGCTGCAGCTGCCCAGCGGCCGCAGCCGGGTCGCTCCCGACGGCCAGTGCCAGAGGCAGAGCGGCCTCCCATGATGCAGGCAGGGCAGCAGCAACCGGCAGGAGCTGGAGGGGGCGTCATCACTCCGAGTCGTCCCGGAGCGTTCTCTTTTGGCCCTGGGGCAGAAGTGCAGGGACGCAGCCGCTCTCTGACGTCGGGGCTTGGGTCCTTGCGCGGGAAGAAAAAGTGGGCGGGTCTTCAAAAACAGCGAGGAGCTGTGCACGCGGTGAGAGAGAAGCGGCAGCAAAAAGGAGCTTTCAAATTTCAGTACCCGGTTTAAGCTGTGAGCTTCGCTGGGACTTTGGCAGGCAGGTCAGAGGGGGGGGGGGTAGGAGGAGGAGAGAAAAGGAAAACGTCTCTGGGGTGGGGAGGGGAGGGGAAGGGGTGGGGGGAGGGAGCAGCCAGGATATAAATTCTCCTGACTGGAAAGAATATTCCATCCCTGAGAGCTAGGGTTGCCATCCTCCAGGTGGGGCCTGGGGATCTCCCGCTTTGACAACTGATCCCCAGCCGAGAGAGATCAGCTCCCCTGGAGAAAATGGCTGCTTTGCAGGGTGGATTTTATGGCATTGTACCGTGCTGAGGCCCCTCCCCTCCCCAAACCCCGCCTTCTCCTGGCTCCACCCCCAAAGTCCCCAGGTATTTTCCAACCCGGACTTGGCAACCCTACTGAGAGCCGCTTCCTTATTTTCTTTTCCCCCAACCCCCGCTTCCTCCTCAAGTCCGGAGCATGTGGCCTCTTCATCATCCCCCCCCCCCCCCCCGTTTAATATCAGACCCAGACAGTGTTTCCAGCTGGCTTCTCCAGGGCTGGACGGGAGAGGGTGAAAGTAAACGACCCCCCCCCCCCCCCGCTCTTTATTTATAGAGGAGGAAGAAACTGGGAACTCCTCTCTGACTTTACCTGGTTATAAAATGGGAGGGAGAGCGAAGCCCTGGCAGGAAACTCGCGCGCCTGCTCGTAGGTATACGAAACACCAGCGCTTCCCCCCCCCCCCCCCCCCCCCCCCGGCTGAAGTAGTTCCCACTGATTTAAGGTGCAGGGTAAACAACAGTAAATTTCTCCATCGTTTCTGCACCTTTTGTTTTTGCCCTCTGCATGTGTCTGTGTCTCTGTGTCCCTCTGTCTCTCTTTCTGTCCCTATGTTCCCCTGTGTGTCTCTCTCTGTCCCTCTGAGTCTGTCTCTTTGTCTGTCTGTCTCTCTCTGTCCCTCTGTGTGTGTGTCTTCCTCTCTCTCTCTCTCCCTATGTGCCCTGGGTGTCTCTCTCTGTCCCTCAGCGCCGCCCCAGATGGCTTTCTTGCTGCCCACAGCCTCCATTGAGAGCCAGTTTGGTAGTAAGTGGTTAAGTGCGCGGACTCTAATCTGGGAGAACTGGGTTTGATTCCCCACTCCTCCACTTGCACCTGGCTGGATGACCTTGGGCAAGCCATACCAGCTGTTCTCTCAAGGACAGTTGTTTCAGAGCTCTCTCAGCCCCACCTACCTCACAGGGTGTCTGTTGTGGGGAGGGGAAGGGAAAGGAGTTTGTAAGCCGTTCTGAGACTCCCTTGGGGAGTGGAGGGCGGGGTATAAATCAAATCTCTACATGCAGCTGCTGGTGTGACCTTGGGTCAGTCACAAGTTCTCTCAGAGCTGTTCTCTCATGAGCAGTTCTGGAGAGAGAGCTCTCAGCCCCACCTACCTCACAGGATGTCTGTTGTGGGGAGGGAAGGGGAAAGGAGTTTGTAAGCCGCTCTGAGACTCCTGTGGGTAGGGTGGGGTATAAATCAAATCTCTACATGCAGCTGCTGGTGTGACCTTGGGTCAATCACAAGTTCTCAGAGCTGTTCTCTCACGAGCAGTCCTGGAGAGAGAGCTCTCAGCCCCACCTACCTCACAGGGTGTCTTTTGTGGGGAGGGGGAGGGGAAGGGAAAGGAGTTTGTAAGCCGCTCTGAGACTCCTGTGGGTAGTGTAGGGTGGGGTATAAACCAAATCTCTACATGCAGCTGCTGGTGTGACCTTGGGTCAGTCACAAGTTCTCTCAGAGCTGTTCTCTCATGAGCAGTCCTGGAGAGAGAGCTCTCAGCCCCACCTACCTCACAGGGTGTCTGTTGTGGGGAGGGGAGGGGAAGGGAAAGGAGTTTGTAAGCTGCTCTGAGACTCCTGTGGGTAATGTAGGGTGGGGTATAAACCAAATCTCTACATGCAGCTGCTGGTGTGACCTTGGGTCAGTCACAAGTTCTCTCAGAGCTGTTCTCTCATGAGCAGTCCTGGAGAGAGAGCTCTCAGCCCCACCTAACTTGCAGGCTGTGATGAGAATCTCAACAAGCAATCTCACTCCTGATTTCAAAAAAATGGTAGAAAACTGTGATAGGGTACATTTGTCTCATTAAAACTGATTCTAAAATTAAATGTGCTTGCAGCTATGGATGATATGAAATTAGCACCATAAATAAATTTAATAAAACTACCACTATTTTATTTAATTTATATTTATTGATTTTTATGATACAATTTATACCTTTTCTGAAATGCAAAGTTAATTAATGAATGCAATCATTTTAAAAGGTGCGGCCCTCCACTAACCTCCGCTCCCACAAAGTGCCCCCCCCCCCCCCCCGAGCCAAAACAATTGCCCACCCCTGCTCTAGATGACAATCTTTTAAGTACTTGAAGATGGTTATCATATCACCTCTTAGTTGTCTCCTCCCCAGGCCATATTGGCCTCGCGGCAGCAGGACCTCTTGGAGTAAAGAGGTGCCTCAATTCCTTTACCGTTGCCTTGGAAGAGGCACCCCTCACACCCCAGGCTAAAAGCCCCCTACATGGGCTGGGGGGGGGGGGGGCTTGGAGACATCCAAGTCCCCTCCTGTCGGCCACGATCTGGGGCACCCACTTCAGAGCTCGATGGGGCGCACCTGGTTCGAGAGTTGCTGAAGCCGGAAGTCATTCCCATTGTTTCCAGTGGGCAATCCTGTCCTTCCTTTTAGTACATCCCTTCCCCTCACTCCACTTGACACAACATCACAGTTAACAGGATTTTTCAAAATGCTTTGTGATTTGTGTTTTCTGTTTGAGAGAGAAAATCAGAGATTGTATTACTTGTTCTCACAATTAAAAAAAAAAGAAATTAGCCATTTCAAATTTTCTGGTTTTGATTCTTCCTAAAATGCATTTATTTTTGAAAACTGGTGGGTGCCAGAAAGGGGGGGGGGGGCGCCAGAAGGTAGCCTTGTCTAGTGCAGTGATGTCCGAATTGTTCTTTGTCTGGTAAGTTATAAATTGGCGACTCTGTTTGTCTTCTGACTCATACGATCAGATTCTATGGGACAAGATGCACAGAAGCTGATTGGCCTCCTGACCCCAGAACCAAAGCCACGTTTTTGCCACCTGTTCCCAGTCGCAATATGCCATCCTGCCCACAAACGGTCAAGGTGGACATGCAAAACCCAACTACCTGGCAACCACAACAGACAGCTCCTGTGTTCCAGCTGGGTGGAGTTCAGTCTCCAAAGGCACTGATGAGATTATTCATATTTTATTGAAGTAGATTAAAGGCAACCTGTGCAAATGAGATCCTTTTATCAAAGCCACAGAGCGGCAGAGATGAGAAAAGTAACTGAAAATAAATTCTGACACTGTTTGCTCTGTTTGTCTAAGAAATAACCCAAACCCCCAAAGCACAGAAAAATTAATTACCGCCGTACCTTTGATGGAAAGAAGATTGATGCTAAAGGGTTCAGACACCTCCAAGGAGCAAGGAGCATGGCTGGAAAGCATTCTCCGGGTTTCCCTGGTTAGAGGTTAATTCAATGTCAATTTACCTAATGCTGATTAAAGGGTGGTGTCAAGCCAGACTTACAATGATAAAAAGCCCAGCAATACCCCAGGGTGACTGGAAAGGGATAATTTACTGACAACCAAGTCACACAATGTAATCAGATTGAGAAGAGAGCCTGGGGGAGGAGACATAGAGAGTGGCACACACAAGTGTGAGGTGATGGGAAGAGGAAGTACATAATAGATCTCAAGATTGTTTTCAGAGAGTGATTTGGGGAGGGGGATAAAAGCTAAAAAAACCCCATGATAATCAATCAGGACACCCTGGCTAGCCTGATCTCATTGAACCTAATCAGGGTCAGCCCTAACCAGTATTTGAGTGGGAGACCAACAAGGAATAGAAAAAGAAGAAGAAGAAGAGGTTGAATTTATACCCCACCCTTCACTACCCGAGTCTCAGAGCGGCTTACAATCTCCTTTCCTTTCCCCTCCCCACAACAGACACCCTGTGAGGTAGGTGGGGCCGAGAGAGCTCTTCCGAGAACTGCTCCTGAGAGAACGGCTCTGAAAGAACTTGTAACTGACCCAAGGTCACACCAGCAGCTGCATGTGGAAGAGTGAGAAGCAAACCCGGTTCTCCCAGCTAAGAGTCCGCGCTCCTAACCACTACACCAAACTGGCTCAGGGTCATGACACGGAAACAGGCAATGGCAAACCACCTCTGAATGCCTCTTGCCTTGAAAACTTTATGGGGTCACCATTAATAGTCGGTCGCCATAAATGAGCTGTGACTTGATAGTAAAACAAAAAAACAACCCCCCCCCCCCCCCAACCACTATGTCAAATAGTCAAATGGGTAGCTGTGTTGGTCTGAAGGAACAGAACAAAGTTTTGAGTCCAGTGGCACCTTTAAGACCAACAAAGTTTACTTCTGGGTATAAGCTTTTGTGTGCAGGCACACTTCCTCAGGTCCCTGTGCCAGTTCTAAAGGTGGCATTGTAGGCTGAAGTTGCCAGGTCCTCCCTGGCCACCAGTAAGGGGGGGATGGGACCAGGAGAGGACAGGGACCTCAGTGGGGCACAATAATGCCACAGAGTCCACCCTCCAAAGCATCCGTGTTCTCCAGGGGAACCGATCTCTGTAATCTGGAGATGAGCCGTTATTCCAGGGAATCCCCAGCCCCTACCTGGAGGCTGGCATCCCTAATTGGTAACAGCCTCTACATGCTCAGTTTTAAGTATTGAGCAGGAGGCGATGAATCCAAACCAACAGGCTTTTATTCAGTGACATTGTTCAGCTCAAAAGACAGCTCTATGAGAGCAGCACTTTCATTTATACCGTTCCAACACATAACTTTCAACAATGTAACTATATACAAGCAATACTATTGGACCCAAGCAGGGCTCAGCGATTGGGTATCTAGATTGGCTTCGGGACCAATGGGAGTCTTTATTAATCAGCCAATAGGAATTGGAGCTTTAGGATACCAGAGCCCTTTTTAAGCTATTACTGCTTCGTATTCTAAACAGAAACACAACACTCAGGAAACCGCTCAGCTACACAAATGAAAAGTGACTTGGTCAGTTAATCAGAAGGAAAGGGCGGGCGGAATCAGAAATGGCCTGATGAGAAAGGAGTATAGTCCAGGACATGGAATGCTGTGAGCAAGCTGAGTGTCAATACAAGGGGGTGGGGGGTGAGAAGGAAAATTTAGTTTTTCAAGAATACTGGTGAAATTTTGGGGATGCAGGATGGTTTCCAAATTGTTCCCTCCTCCCATGATGCCTTGCCGGCCTCTCACTTGTCACTAGCATCCATTAGTAAGAGTGTAACGCATGCCCATCATGAAAACAGCGTAACCAAGCCTCCCACAGAAAAGGTAGTAAGGTAAAGGTTTCCCTTGCTCGAAAGCCAGTCAAATCTGACTCTAAGGGGTGGTGCTTATCTCCGTTTCCAAGCGGAAGAGCCAGTGCCGTCCAAAGACTTCTCCGTGGTCATGTGGCTGGCATGACTAAACGCTGAGGCGCACGGAACGATGTTCCCTTCCCACCGAAGCAGTAACTATTTATCTACTTGCAATTTCTTGCTTTCGAACTGCTAGGTTGGCAGGAGCTGGGGCCAGAGACGGGAGCTCACTCTGATTTTCTGGTCTGCAGTTCAGAGTTTTAACCACTGAGCCAACAGAAAAGGTAGGAGTTCTAATTTATTTATTAACTTTATTTATAGTCCACCTTTATCACTTGAGACTCAAGGTGTTTCTATATACTCAAGGGACTTCCCCCGCAAGTAGGAAATATGACATTGTAGAGAAATGCTCTTCCCCCTAAATAAAACTTGTTCCAGGAGGCCCAGAATGTGAGAGCAAAAGTCAGTGAAAGAGAGAAGAACACACCAGAGGGAAGTGGAAAAATTGACCTGTTGAGCCCCTGAAATGGAAACGTTGGGTAGGTGGAGGATGGGATTTCCAGACTGTTTCCCTCCTTCCCTAGTTCCTCACCAGTCCCAGATTATTGGTGATGAAAAATGCTGTCAAGTCACAGTCGACTTATGGTGACCTTGTAGGTTTCTCAAGGCAAGAGATGAACAGAGATGGTTTCCTGTTGCCTGCCTCTGCACAGCAACCCTTGGAGGTCTTCCTTGGAGGTCCCCCATCCAAATACTAAGTAGGGCTGACTCTGCTTAGCTTGTGAGATCTGATGAGATTGAGCTACCCTGGGTCATTCAGGTGAGCGGCCCAGCTTTTTACTAGTACCGAAATGCTCATTGCGATGATGGGTGATACCTATGTCAAGAGAAGACCTATACACTGTGATTGGATCATTTCAACTAGGACTTAGGCTGTCACCCATTCTGGATGGGGTTACACTCCCCTTGAAGGAACAGGTCTATAGTTTCATGGTGCTCTCAGATCCAAGCCTACTGCTGGATCAGTAGGTGGCTGCTATGCCCAGGAGTCCCTTTTTCCAGCTTTGACTGGTTAGCCAGCTGCAGATTTTCCCGGGCAGACAAGATTCAGCCACTGTGGTGCATGCCTTAGTTACATCTGGGTTACATTACCACAATGCAATCTCCATGGGCTGTTCTTGAAGTGTTTGGAAACTTCTCTTGGCGCAGAGTACTGCAGCCCGGAAGTTGACTGAAGTGGGCTGCAGGGACCATATCACTCTAGTCTTGGCTCATCTACACTGGTTCTCAATTCCGCCCCCCCCCCCCCCGGCACAATTTAAAATGCTGTTGTTGACTTTCAGAGCCCTATACTATTTGAGACCAACACAACACGAAGGACTTCATACTCCCTTATGAACCTACCCAACAGCTACGGTCAACTTTCAAGGCCCAGGTTCTGAGATTAGGGTCCTTTCCACACTAGACCTTAAATCCTGGTTCAACCCTGTCCCCGAACATACATTCTACACTACATGCGAGTTCACCCCTGTAATTTTTGGAGTATTTTTGGAGTATAATCTTGGAGTATTTTTACATTCTATACTACACACAAGTTCACCTCTGTAATTATCTTGGGGTATTTTTACATTCTACACTACACTCGAGTTCACCCCTGTAATTATCTTGGGGTATTTTTTTGTTTCCACATTACACTGAGGCCACCCCGGTTTTGCCCCACACTTGTCCCAGGATAAACGGATGCTGTTATAACCAGGGATAAATGCAAGGTATTGTGTCACGAGTTGAACTCTGATAAAAACCAGGGGGGAGATCCAAGTGCAGAAAGGAGCTAGATGGATAGCAACCCCAGTGAGGGCCTTCACAGTCCTCGCACCAAAATTCTGGAACTCTCTCCTCAGGAATACTTGCTTGCCCTCTTCTGTTACTGTCTTCCACCAGTGAGTAAGACTTTTCTTGTTTCATCTGGCTTTCCATCAGTGATTCCTCCTTCCCAGCCTATGTTTGAATCATGGGATTTTTTATGCTTTCAATAGGTATTTTGGCTTGTTTTAAAATGCTTTCATGATGTTTTTGTTTGATTTTAATGGTTTTTAAGATGTGCTTTCAATTATGTATTTTTAAAAAATTATTAGTTGCCTTGGTGGCCCTGATGAGGGCAAAAAGATGGGTATAAAATTGGTAAACGAAAGAAAGAAATTGTAAGGAAAGTTAGTACATGTGCAAAAACTCCCTGCGTACACCCGCACGGGTGAGGTCCAGGCCACCCAGACTCAGGAGTGGAGGTTTGGTTTTGTTCCTACTGCAAATTAACTTCAGGGACATAAGAACGTAAGAGAAGCCAGGCTGGATCAGGCCAATGGCCCATCTAGTCCAGTTCACACAGTGGCCAAAACCTAGGCGCTCATCAGGAGGGTCCACCAGCAGGGCCATAATCTCAGCCATCCACATTTATGGGAGAAATTACATAGTGTTCTCAGGGGTACCTTTTTCATTAACACAGACTTAGGTTTTCTCAATTGCTTTAGTGGGGAATAGGGTCTGTGGCAATCCAAGAACACAAAGGTACAGGCCGGGGTCAGAGACGCAGAGGACGATCCAGAGCAGAGGGAGCAAGGTCAGTAACTATCAGGGGAGCTGCTTCCCCACAGCCACTCCCTTCTTTGTTGCTTTGGAGTACCACACGGCTCAACAGCCAGCTGCCTCAGTCCTGTTTCTGCAAGCATTCCTCCTCCCTCTTGGTGCTGGGCCGGTGCTGTGCTGCAAGGCGAGCACTATGTCTTCTGTCCTGCAGGTCTTTCCTCCTCCTTCTCCTCCTCTTCCACTGACGTTCTTGAGGCTCTGGTGACAGGGGAGTGAACTGACCAACAACTGGCTCTCTGTTGCCAGCTCAGGGTGAGGGAATGAGAGGCCAGTGCACTGGTTCCTGGCTGAGGATCTATGTCTGGCCCCCCAGTTCCAGCTTCCAGTTCCGGTCTCGAGGCAAAGGGAAGTGTTGTTGCCGCAGTAGGGCTGCCAAGTCAGCCCGGGGGGCGGGGGATCCCCCGCTATAGGGGTTCCCGATCCGCCAGCCAGCATTCGTGGACAACTTCCCCAGCGTGGACGACTTCCCCAGGGTAGTGACGTCAGCACGTTGGAGACGTTGCCAGAGCGTCGCCCTGGCAACGCCCCCAACGTGGTGACGTCACCGGGTGCACACGCGAAGCACGCGCGCCAGGGAGGCTCTCGGGCGAAGGAGGACTCCCCCCCCCGCCGATCAGTAAGTTTGACTTGGCAGCCCTATACCACAGTCTGTTTTATTTTTAAACTTTTCATTTGTTTTTAAACTTCTTGTCTGTATCTTTCTATTTTACCTATTCTATTTTCTTTATTATCTGTTGTTTTCGCTAGAAGCATACAGAATTCATGTTTCTACTTTTAGTTTGCTGGTTTGTCGACTGGGCTCGCGGATTAGGCTTCAGCCTGTTTAGGTTTCAGCCTGCTGATCGGGGTATGCGATGCTTGTTAAGGCTGCGTCCAGGATCAGGAAGATGAGAAGCTAGCCTCCAGAGCCTTTGTCTGTTTATATGGCCTTGGTAAGGATATTTAGACACTCCTCTGTTTGATTTTTAATTCGTTAGTAGCACCTGAAATTGTAAAACCTTTCATATTATCCTTTTTAGTAAATTTTGCTCTATCCTATTTATTGTTTTTGTCTGCTTATTTTATCAGAGTTACTTCTGCTTAAAGTTGTCTTGCTACTGCAGAGCTACAGTCTCCTCCCCTATCACCCTACAGTCTTCTTTCCTATCACGCACAGCAAGAGGTTTAAAAAAAAAATACTGAGATTTTCCAAACCCTGAGACCTTTGGATCTCTGATTCTTGGACCTCAATAATTTTTGGAGCCTTGAACTTTTGAGTTTTTCGATGCATTCCCACTCTCAGATAGATTCAGTGTTTTAAAGCATGGCCAGGAGTGCTCCAAATCACCTCCAGACTCCAGCCGCACTTCACTATTTGATCCAGATAATCCTGCTATTGCTGATTTGGAGTCTTGCTCCTCTGACCTCCAGATTTTAACGTCACAGACTTTCCTGATCACAGAAACCCTGCAGAAGATTGACAGCAAATTAGAACTAGCGGTTAATAAATCTTGCTTATGTAGTATCAACCAGATTAAACTTTACAGTACCGGGACTCGTACGTATCAGCTGAGGCTGAGGACAGATTGGCCGTCTCGGCCGCTCTGCCTCCGCTTCAGAAGCAAAGGCAGAGCAGCCGTCCAGACGGCCGCATCTGCCCCCAGGAGGCGGCCCGGACGCCTTGCGTCCGGCGCCGCGCTCCTTGCGCACCAGCCAAGCACCACTTTAAAGTGGTGCTCAGCTGGTGCGGCGCGCCCCGCATGCGCGTTCCACCCACCAAAGCGGGTGTGAACGCGTGCAGGCAGGGGCACCCGCGCGGCGTTTGCCCACCGCTCCAGGAAGCTGCCCGCAGTCTGAACGCTGTGGGCGGCTTCCTTCCGGTGGCGTGGGAACGCCGCGGGGCGGGGGAAATTCCCCCGCCCCATTCTGCCGCACCGGGGAAGCGCGGCAGAAATCGAGTCTGTCTGCAGCCTAACTGGGATGGAAGAGTCTTCTGCTTAGGAAAATCACCCAAAACATTTTGGTTCTGGGTCTGTCAAGTATGACCCACTTTCTGTTTTCCTTGAAATTTTACCCTATCAAGGGAAAACAATATTTTGGTCTCCTAAGTGACAAATTAAATACCACTTGTCCTTATTGGAGATACCTGTTTCCAGAATTATTATAAAGAAGATCAGTATGGTCTCCAAGACCCTTTATACCCAAAAGCTGGTGCTGTTTCCCACCCCCCCCTTCAAAATCAATCCCTTGCCTTCTTTTAGACAAGTGGAACGATATGGGTAATCTCAACATTATTATTAAGTGACATTTCATCAATTCTGACGTAAAACCACTCCTTCAAGGGAATTCAAAGGGTCCTGCTGGTAAACAAACAAATCTTCTATCTGAATCAGTGATGATTAGCGATTCTCCTGGAAAGTCCTGTCTTCCTTCAAGCATGAAGTCCAGTTAAAAACGATCAGACAGCATGCTCCATGGCTGGGATGCTGTAGTAATGTGGATGCTTGACCACAGGATGTCCTCGTGGGTAACCTGCAGCAGGGTGTGTTGTCTGGATGATATGCCCCACAACACTTTAAACCGGTACAATTAGAGGCGTTGCCATATCATGCCAAGTGCCAGTGTGACCACACCCACAGTTTGCCCCCTTCTATGCACCTGCGCAGTAGGATGCAACATTGTGATGACCAACAGGGGCTACGTTGCCAGCTTTTTGCAGCTGCATGGTCGGCAAGATTCTCTGGTTACACCGTCACATTAAAGACACAGAGCCATCATAGGAGTAAGTCTCAAAATGAAGTGTAATCTCCCCCTTCTTTTTAAGTTAGAGGAAGCAGCAGTGCCAGATGTGTTAGCACAGGGGAATGGCAGTGGAGACAAAGCAGCAGGTAATTAATGTATATGCAGTCAGTTTTCTCTTTTCATTGGACATGTTCAGGATGATCGGATCCAGATGAACAACTGCCGCGCATTTAGTTCCTGTGATCAAAACATGCAAGGACATGACTAGAACTGACAGGCTGACACCATTTCTAAACAACGCTCAACAACCCTCTTATGAGAACTGTTTCTTTCAGTTTCAGGTAGACGTTTCCCTGCCAACTCGTCTACAAATGATTTCTGAAACCGATCTCAGGGGAGGAAAGCTATGGTTCTGTACTGAGCTTTTAGCGTGTTCTGTGTGTTTTAAATTCAGCCAGCTTGAGCCAAGGGGAAAAGCAGGGTATAAATATTTAAATAAATAACCTGTTTCAAGCATTTATACCCAGCTTACAGCCTAATTTTCATGTCATGCATGTTATCCTCACAACAGCCCTGAGAGGTAGCTTAAGCTAAGAGACAGTGACTGGGCCAAGGTCACTGAGCCAGTTTACGTGGTAGAGTGATGGTTCCAGCCTATGTCTCCCAGTTCTGAGTCCAAGCTGGAAAAGGCAATGTCTAGTGTGCAAAGAAGAGAAGAAAACCCTACAGGGGGCAGCAAGAAGACAATTATAGGATAGTGAGCACAGCACCTTCTTTCTCCTGTTAAGTGTCATTCCTTATCTGTCTTCTTAGAGCAATTTCATCTTTCTTCTTGGAAGTGACACACTTAGGTGTATCCTCTCTCTCAGCTAGAGACGTAGTTAGGAGCCTATCTCTGTCTCTCCTCTTTCCTATCAAGTATGTTAGTTCCTAAGTAAACCTTTATCTACTCTTTAATCAGGTTGTGCACTGTTGCTGGATTAATTACAGTGCCGTAATCCACTACACTGTGTTGTCAAGTAACAAAAGCAGGCCACCTAAATTAGAAGTGTAGGGCTCTACAAACTTGGGGGACTCCCAAGGTATGCAGGAAAAGAGAGTCTCCCAGAGGCACAGCTGTTGAGAGGCAACTAGAAAAAGGAGAGAGGGAGGAATTAGCCTGCTGAAACCCTCAAGACTTCAGAGATTCCTGGAATAGGAGAGCCTGGAGTTAGGGCTGCCAAGTCAGCCCGGGGGGCGGGGGATCCCCCGCTAAAGGGGTTCCCGATCCGCCAGCCAGCATTTGGCTGGCAGGGGGAACCCCACCCCTGACGTCGTCCAGCAAGGACAACGTAATGACGTCACAGGAAGTGACGCAGCACGTTGGGGGCGTTGCCAGGGCGACGCTCTGGCAATCGCCCCAAAACTCTATGATACCATAGAGTTTTGGGGCGATTGCCAGAGCGTCACCCTGGCAACGCCTCCAACATGCTGCATCACTTCTGGTGATGTCGATGGGCACGCGCGCCAGAAGAAACTCCCGGAGGCAGGAGGACTTCCCCCCGCCGGTGAGTTTTCAATACTTGGCAGCACTACCTGGAGTGTAGATTTCTACAGGTCGCCAGTTTGTACATCATTGTTATCATAACATCATTGTTAGTGCCTGAACATGCTGGTGTCCCTTTTCTGCCCCCTGTTCCTTGTATGCTGTGTGGATCATACTGTAGGTGTGGTTTTGAACTGTAAACTCTCTTCAGTGCAATGGCAGAAAGGTGGTATATAAATGTACTGAATAAACAGATAAAAGCAAAATGCTTCCCCCCCCCCCCTCAGACTGGTTGTATTTATGGAAATGCATGCAGATGTGCTCAGTTAGCAAATTAAAATTCATATGATCAATCAACTAGGATTTCTTTTGAGTAACTGCCATAACAAATATTGAAAGGATAAATAGCTTAAAATATTACCATGTGCGCATATGAGCACGACAGATGTACATTTGAAATCATACGACCAGTTGTTAAAATGGATATTTGACCTAATTAACGGATGACACAAATATTTCTATGGTTGCAAGATCCGAAAAACCCTCTAAAACAGAAACGAATCAACTGATCCTTAAAGAAAGAAAGCAACATTTCCTGTTTTCCCCTGAACACATTAAATGCAAAAGGTTTTCAAACAAAAAACATCAGGGATTTTTTTCCCTTCTTAAAAAATACAGTTTCTTGATCTAGCTGGGAACTACAGCTGAATTGCTTGGCAGCTGCAAATGGCTCGTAATTCTCCCTTTGGATATGACTGGCCTATATGTAAGAAAGTACAGTGTAAAATTTCTGCATTGATTTCCCCTAACCCGTGAAAAAGCCAAGCAAGTACAATTTATGTGCACTCAGAGGGGAGAAAGAAGGACACACCGGTGGTCAATTTGTTTTTAGAAGTCTGTGTGGAAGACTAATGCCATCAGATCCAGAAGACTTGCTCTGAATTTTTTTTTAAAGTATAAAAGATGCCTACTTAGAGCTTATTCATACATGTGTGCTCAGATTTGTGTCAACAGCTTATGTGAGTGGCTTACCATCTAACATAGAAGAGCACAGCTTAGTGGCACATAGTTACTATCTACAATAACTAAAAAGGGACTGTGATAAACCTCTGAAACTTCTGAATAGCACTGATGGAGCAGCAAGAAGACCTGACCTCCATCCTCTGCTCATGGACCTCTGCCGCCTTATGGTTAGCTGATGCTGGACTAGAAGAACCACTGGTCTGATATAGCATTTGTTCTTGCAGGATCCCTATTAACGAGGGATGCAACCATACTGGCAAATACCATGTTTTACATTTGCTCAAAGGACTGAGGAGCCACCCCATAGAAAAGTTCAAGAACACAGGGACACCATTGAGGTGGGGGTCTATACCAGGCCTCTATCCTGGGTACCACGGAGCAATCAAATGTTATATCTGCTCCCATTTATGCAGATCAGTTTCTTGGTAACTCTTTGTGGTGAAGAGTTAGTAACTGGTTTTAATATATAAACAATTACCGTAGAGCAGGGGTGGGCAAATTGCGGCCCGGGGGCCACATGCGGCCCGCCACAGAGTTTTTTGCGGCCTGCCAAGACAGTTGGCCACTGCCAGCACCTGAGGAGCTGCAGCTTGAACTTATTGACATGCAGTCAGATCACACTGTGAAAGAAATGTTTAATGCTGTGACATTAGTTGACTTTTACAAATCTTTGTCTGCTGAAAAGTTTCCATGTATGAAGAAATTTGCTAGGAAAATGTTCTCTATATTTGGGTCTACATATATTTGTGAGCAAAGTTTTTCTTCCATGAAGATCAGCAAGAGTAAGTATAGACATTAACAGACATTTGACAGACATTAACTTGCAGGCTATGATGAGAATCTCAACAAGCAATCTCACTCCTGATTTCAGAAAAATTGTAGAAAAGTGTGATAGGGTACATTTGTCTCATTAAACTGATTCTAAAATTAAATGTGCTTGCAGCTATAGATGATATGAAATTAGTGCAATAAATAAATTGAATAAAACTACCACTATTTTATTTAATTTATATTTATGGATTTTTATGATACAATTTATATTTTTTCTGAAATGCAAAGTTAACTAATGAATGCAATCATTTAAAAAGTTGCGGCCCTCCGCTAACCTCCGCTCCCACAAAGCGGCCCCCGAGCCAAAACAATTGCCCACCCCTGCCGTAGAAAATAGTTATATTAATGAATGTATAACTTACAGTTTATTCCAAATATTCAGTGACAATACTCTAATTAGACCTTTTAATCTTCTTTTACTGTTGTCTTAAAAATACATACTGACATAAGTCTTGAGACAAACCGTCATAAATATAAATTCATACAAAATACAATAAAGGGACACTTGACAGTCATAATGTACTAGTATCAGTTTAATTTGTAATATCAGTTTGGTGTATGATAGTTTTATCTCCATTCTATGTATCTTCAAACATCACCAAGGTTTTCACTTATAGCTTGACATACTTTTCATTTACATTCAACCCTCTCAAGCATCTTTCTTGGGAGTGCTCTCCAGTATCATAAGCACATAGCCGTTTATGAAATGTTGTGCTCTTTTTTCTGGGAATGATCCCTGGTGAAGCTAATCCCTTTTGGGTCAAAGATGTTTTTGAATTCTCTTTTGGGTCAAAGCTGACCCCAGCTCACAGGTGGGCTAGCTGTAGAATCCCATTTCAAATGTTCTTTGTCAAAATCAGAACTGCTAAATCTTGTCTTCTAAAATAACAATATAAAAATGCTACTGCAATTATATTCTTCCATAACTTTTAGTAATTTTCAGTAAATCATAAAATAAAAACTTACCACCATAGAGGTACAAAGGCTTTCTTATAGCTGGCCGCAGCCTCAAAGTCTATTTAGAAATAACAATCATTCTTAACATATCTCTATGTATCTATTTCATAAGGTGCACTCCTCTGCTAAATTGATCCCAGTTGTAAAGACCGCCCTTATATTCCTCTTAAAGAACCTGCCTCTACAATACATTTTCTAACACTGACATGTCATGCTTTACTAAAGTCCTATATTTCCTTTTACAGAAAGCATGATAAGTCCGTATTATTATTCAGTCCATGGGGGGGGGGGGTCATTGCATTCAGTCTAAAAATCCATTTTACCTCTTCTTGTAACAATTTTTAATGAATATCCTCAGTTCCATATTTTTCTACTACTGCAAGTACAAGGAACCTAAAGTCTGTGTAATGATGACTGACTTCATTAAAGTGGGGTACCATCGGAGCATCTGTGATTTTAATCTAGATTTATGTTCCAAGGCATGTGTCGTGATTGCTCATGTAGTACTACCCACATAGATATACTCACCTGCGCTTATTTACAAATAAGCTGATTTTTTTGGGTATTACAATTGCTAAAGTGTCTTAATTTAATAGAGTTACTCCATTCTTTAGATGTATATTCTTTTGTTGTAATGCAAAGGGATATGCTGCACACACCTCACCACAACAACGATGTCCACAGACAGCTTGTTGTGTTCTAATGTATTGTGTGACATCTGCTTTGATTAACATACTACCTATGTTCCTAGTTCTTTTAAAGCCGGGGTGGGGGGGTTCCTCACATCCTGGAATCTCATTCAGTAGATGCCAGTGTTTTAAAATACTTTTCCTTATGGAATTAGACAGTGGAGTATATTCTATAGCGCATGAAATTCTTTTTATACATCTTTCTTCAAACAGACTTTCCCTGTTTCTTTCTTTCTCTCTCTCTCTTGCTTCCCCAATGATCTTTTCTGGATATCCTCTAAATTGTATTGCCAATTTTTTACTGTCCTTCTCAAAGTCTGTTACATTACAGGAGTTCCTTTTCAACCAAATTGCAAGTTCTTCTTAAGACGATATGGATGGAAAGTTTTAAAGTGAAGATATGCATTTTTTTCCATTTCTTTCCTGAAAACATGTACTCCTAATTTATTTATTCTACTCCTGTACTTTAAAGTACCCAGGAAAGCTATTTTATCTTGATGATACTGCCAGGAGAATTTGATGTTTTCATGCACCTGGTTTATCCACTTACAAAAATCTTTCAATATTTCTGTATTGCTCAGAATAATAAATAGATCATCTGTATATCTGCCCCCAAATAAAAGATTTTTAAAGAATGGATTCTGTAGGAAACATAGGTGACTGCCTGCACTGCTGGGTTTTTTGCCCCCAAATTCTCCCTGTTTGGAACAAGATATTAGAACAAATCAAATCCCTTGTCTCTATAGATATTGATCTGTCACCAGAACACTTGTTTTTGAACAGCTGGGCTGCAGACCGTGATAGTTTCTCCAGGAAGCAAGAGTCACTATATTACTTTTTGCCGCCAAAATGGTCATTGCCAAAAACTGGAAAACGACAATGAAATCCACGCTTTCTCAATGGCATAAAAAGTTGTGGGATTTATACATTATGGCAAAACTCTCAGACAATTTTATGCCATTTGATAAATGTCCTACTCTCACTAATTTCACCTCTACATGGTTTCCCATCCTAGAATATTTAACCAAACAACAGGACATCCCCTCCATGATGGATGACTTGTGGCTGTGGTAGAGATGCCTCCTTACTTCTAATCTGTGCCTCCAAATTTGTTAACTGATGCTGTTGTTTTATAGATTATTGTCTCTTCACTTGATTGCCTCGTTTGCTATATTCTTACATTTGTATTCCTTCTATTTCAAAACACATTGTACACTGTTACTTGTTCTATGCAATTGTATAACTGTTTAGATTCTAGTTGTTTGCTCTCAACAACTGTATTTTTTTCCTTTTCTTTTTCTAAAAATTCAATAAAATATATTGTACAAAAAAGAATGGATTCTGTATAGAGTGACGATAAACTCTCTCCTCTAGGTCAGACATGAAGACGTTTGCAAGGCTGGGGGCAAACACTCTCCATTGCCACACCTCTCATTTGAAAATAGAATTCCCCATTAAATTTAAAGTAATTATTTTCCAGAATAAGCTCGGCCAGTTCTATTAAAAATGTGTAAAAAGGTAGGGGGTAGTAAATCTTCACGTAAATTAACTGTCTTTTCTATAACTAGGAGTGCTTCATTGTGCAGAATGTTTGTGTATAATGATCCTATATCTATCATGAGTAAAGTTGCATCAGTCAGAATGTGCCTACCCTCTATTTTAGTAATAAAATCCCTGGTGCCTTCAATATGAGATTGATATTTATCCACATAAAGTTTTTAAAATGAATCTAGGTATTTAGATAAGGGTTCCAATAATGAATTTAGTCCAGAGATAATAGGTCAACCTGGCAGTGGATGGCCATTCTTATGAATTTTGGGTAACAAATAAAAAATAGGTATATGTGGGTATTTGTTATATTTAAAAAATCATATGTGGACCTATATATTCCATAGATCCACCCAGGACTATTTAAATTTGCCTTGCAATGGTTTCAGTAAGGTCCCTAGGGGTAGGTTGGTAATTTGATCTATCTTCTAGTTGGTTTTTTGCTTCCAGTAAATAGTCCTCTTTGTCCTGTAGGACTACCACACTGCCTTTATCTGCCCTCTTAATAATTATAGAATTGTCCTCTTTAAGGGATTTTAAAGCCATCCTTTTTATATGTGATATTATGCCATTTAGGATGATATGAGGACTCCAAATGTTTTATCTCTCTTATCACTAGTCTTTCAAATACAGAGATTGCTGGGTCACTAATAGAAGGTACAAGCAGAGGGACCTGCAATACTCTCGGTGGGGGGGGGAGGACCTCATGGCTGAGGAGGAAGCGGCCACAGATAAGCTTCCCTACCTGGACACCGGCGGCAAGGCCTGGATGCCTCCCAACTGCCGGGCCCACTGCAGAGTTCCCAGAGCGTTCTCTGTGCATGTGCAGGGAATTCGCCTTTACTTTTGGGGGATTTAAATACCCCCCGTATAGTTTTATAAAGTTTTTGGATTTTTCTGCACATTTGGGGAGTCCCTCAAGTGTGTAGGAAAATCTCTCTGCCCCCAAGTGCCCCTGATGTGCAGATTTAGATATCTGCATGCACAGGGGGCACTTGGCTATCTCTCCTTATTATATAATTGAGTGTTGGGGTGACTCTTTCCTCAACATTCCACATACTCCCACAGCCTTTGGCTCCCTGACATGTCACTCAAACTGTCCCTACCCACTGGCTGTGTTGCCTGAGTCTCGCCTCCCCCCCATAGCCAGTCAAAACACAGAGCTCATTTGCATATGCGGCCTGATTGGCCTTTTCCTCTAACATTCTAAACAGTTTGCCGTTGCTGTTCATTGAATGAGTCCTGAGGTAAACTATATATCCCTTAAATGGTCACTGGAGTCAGCCCCGTAGCTAGGGATATTTTTGGGAGGAGGCCTGGGAGGGCCACCAGCTAATTACATCAAAGTTAATTAGTGAAACTCCATAGAAGCCAGCCATCTTCTAAGGCAGCCCTGCACCCCCGCTGGACTCCAGGGCAAGTGAGGGGGGTAATCCCAAGCAGCCGCAGCTTCCTCTCTCCCCCTGGGGCACTGCATACCTGCTCAAGTTGTGAAGCTAGGCAAGGAGAAGCAGGCAGTGGGCAGCAGCAGCATCCAGGAGGGGGATTGGCAAGGCAGGGGGGAGAAAGAGATCTGACGGTGGGAGTGGGAAGAGGCAGCAGGACACTCTCCCCAGCCCCCTCACTTGGGCTAGCCCAGCAAGCCCACCTGCCCACCCATCACACCACTGAGCAAGTCAGGCATCTCCTGCTGCTGGAATTGCCACCACCTCCCCTGTTCTAGATGTCACTGGCTGGGAGTGGAGATAGGCTGTTGGGGAACTAGCCAAGGCACTCAGTTGTCTGGCAGCCAGGTCGGAAGCAGCATGGCACAGGCAGCAAGTTGAGGTACTTTGGTGCTAGCCTGGGAGGGAGGGGCCCAGAAGAAATGCTAGGGGACTGGGCTCCGTGGGCCCCATTAGCTATAGCCCTGACTGGAGTTGCCAATCTCCCTGTGGGGCCTGGAGATCTCCCAGAAATCACCATGTTCCCCAGCCACAGCACATCATTTCCCCTACAGAAAATTTACCAGCTATTACAATTGATCTCCAGATGACCAAGATCAGTTCTCCTGGAGACAATGGCTGCTTTGGGCAGTGGACTCTATGGCACTATACCCTGCTGAAGTCTCTCCACACCTCAAACCCAGCCCTCCCCAGGCTCTACCCCTCAAGTCTACAGGTATTTCCCAACCCAGAGTTGGCAACCCTGTACCTGGCTATGGAACCACTTCCCAGACCCTTGGAACCCAGAAGACATGGCATAGGAGGAGGTGCTTTTCTACCTTAGCTGCCACTGCATAGCCCCAAATCAACATTAAGTCAGGGGTGGAGGGAACCATACCTGTTACCATGAGGCTGTCCTCCCATACTGCCCACTTGGGGCAGCAAAAGGACTTGAAACAGCCCTGCCTTATAGCTAAACAGAAGGAAAGAAACATGGTTCACCTCCCTCTATTTTCCCCTTCCCTCTGCTGCCCCACCAGCCACAGCTGGGACACTCACCTGGAGCTTCCTTCTAGAGCCCACTGTATTTCTTCCCACAACGGGCCTTACTCCTAGTTAGTATATAGATGAAAGTTGATTTTGGTTTGAAAATCTTCTCCTGGTCTACCATGCCCGCACCAAAATATTTTCTTGATTTGCCTCATCAATTTAAATAAATATATTCTTACATTACACATTATACACCAGGATAGGAACAAACCTAATCCTAAACTTAACACTCTCTCCTCAGATGCCATTAAGTGTCGGGAGGATAAATCGTAAACTAACTTTTCTGCTTCCCTCTGCGATGGGTGCCCTGCTGAAAAGGATATCCTACTATTTCTGCTCCTAGTGACTCTTTCTTGAAAAGATCCACCATAAATATTTTCTTCTCCTGAAGTAACATCCAATTCTTTTCCCTCTGATATTTCTATATCTAACTAAATTTGCATAAAATTAGCCCATGTAACCTTCTTTTTAGGATTTGATTTTAAAGTCCAGCAGCCATAACTGTTTTTTTAAAAAATTTTGTAAACTTTAATTCCTTAGTTTTCACTTCAAACTGTTTTACACGAGATTCTATTTCTTTCATATGGTTCTCATAGATACTATGGGAACACAGTTCCTTAAAAAACTTGTTGCATGGATTCAATTTCTTTCTTAAATCTTTTCTGCCTCGTTTAGGTTTTTCAGTGACCAATAACACAAAGACAGCCGAGCATTTATTGAGGATGTCTGCCCATCTCTTCTTCAATTCTTCATCCTCTAAAAACATTGCCGGTGGTTTATTCAATTTCAGCCCTCTCGGAATCTTATTATACTTGACGTAATTGGGATATTGGGATACAATTATCAATATCATCTGTGAAGTGACCGCTTGGAAATGATCAATAACAAAATTTTACTAGTTTTAGGGTTGCCAGGTTTCTCCTGGCCACCAGCAGAGGATTGGGAGAGGGTAAGGTTACCAGATCCAGGTTTGGAAATTCCTGTAGATTTTGGGGATGGAGCTTGGGGAGAACAGGGACTTTAGTGGGGTACAATGCCATAGAGTCCACCCTCCAAAGCATCAATTTTCTCCAGGGGAATGGACCTCTATAGAATGAAGATGGGCTGTAATTCTGGGGAATCCCCAGGTCCCCCACCTGAAGGCTAGCACCTCTGTGCTCCAAATATGCATACTGGGAATAAACTATTTCTTACAAATGTAGTTTTTACAGGGGGAAAAATGCACTGGAGCTCAAAGATAACCCAGATAACTGGGGGAAAGGAGGGAATCATGTATATTGTAGGTATGAGGAAAGAATCATATATCAAACGAGCTAAGAAAGATTGTGACTTTAAAATTTGGTCTCAAAAACGGTTGCATGTAGTTAATGATCAAAACAGATGCAGCCCAATTCCTTCTCATATGTTTTATGCTTTATAAATTATTTTGTTGCACATATATGAACGCTGATAAATGTCTCATTAAGCCCCTATTCCGAGTGAGAGATGACCTCCCCAACATATGGTCTCTGGCCCCCATTTTCTGCTTCTCCTTCTCTCTGCGATAGCTGAGTTATGAATTATAAATGCAACCAGCTGGAAACTTAAGAGGCCTATGAATGGTATGAATTAATAAACATTCTGTTTCTAATTATACCCACACACTTAATCACATTATCAATCCACTTTCAACTCCCCCTCCTCCCATCTGAAAGATTACTCTTTGCAGCCGCAAAGTTTTGGCGTGAGCTTGTTGCTTTCGCAGAAAGGGTTCATTTGCGTAACCTCCCCTCCCCAACCCCTCAAATCAGGAGAGGAGCGAAGGGCAGACTGTAGCAAGGACTCCAGTATGGGTGCTAGGAAGTTCTTTAAGATACAGCGTGGGGGTTTGCGCTTCTTAGAATTCTCATCCTGCCTTCTGCTTGCCTTACAGTGCCCTCTACTGACCAGCAGCCAAAATGAGGCTCTCTCATCCTATATTTCTGGTTTTATAAACTGAGGGAAAGGCCTGGTTGGAAGATGAAATCATTGCACATTTATCTGGGAAGGAAGTAAAGCCCACTTGTGGTTATTGTACATCATTTTCATTTATGTATATAATAATAGTTCCTCACATGAGCCAGATTCAAAAAAGCTAGATTCAAGTGCAGTCCAGCCCTAAAGATCAACACGACTTCCAAGGTATAAACTTTTGAGAGTCAAAGCTCCATTCCTCAGATATGTATTTGGAGAGCTTTGACTCTCTGGAAATCTTGTTGGTCTTTAAGGAGCGACTGGACACCAGTCTTGTTCCTCTGATGGAGAAACAAAATGGCTACCCACCTGAAACGATGCTCAAGATGCCAAACCTAGAGAAGGCTTTCACAGTCTGGTGACTTTTTTCAGTTTCCCTCCACACAGAAAGACAGGATGTACAAATCTGAGTAGGAGTAAAGGTGACTGAGTAAAGTCCATGTGAGGGCTTAATCCTTTTACAACTGTGTGCTTCAGTCCTAATAATATAAGGGGGACCCTGACTTTCACAACAGGCCCATGAGGAAGCTCTGCGTTCCCCACATACTCTCCTTTTCAGTTTTAATTTGGAGGAACTGAGATGCTTACTGAGTAGAAGAGAGCGCACTGGATGAGCTAAATTGTTTTTATTGTATTTTTTAGTTGTTCGAAATTCTAAGCTGCCTAAGGTATTGTGGTGTGAAGTGGAGGGATTTAAATATTTAAAATAAAGAGAACAATACCTCCACAAGCAGGCAGGGAGGAGAGGCTTTTCTATGACTGTAACATCATCCTCACAGGGGCAATAATAGAGTCAGTGTGTAAGTGACTGGACTAGTGGCCTTGGCCCAGCTGATTCAGACATTATGGAATAACTCAGGTTCAGTCTGGGGGGTCTCCACTCTAGGGCTGCCAGCCCCCAGGTGAGGGCTGGATATCTTCCCAGAGTTGCTATTGATCTCCAGACTACAGAGATCAAGCCTCGTGAAGAAATCATAGAGTGAAGGAGAAATGGAAGTTCTAGAGTGGCCATGGTAAAAGGATGCTCTAGGACTTTTTGACCTTAGCTTTTAGATATATAGTTAAAATGTAATCTACACTGGTTCAGGTTGGAAGAAGCTTGTGTGGGAAGGAAAACACTGAAGCCCTTTCTCCTCATGGTCCCTATCTAAAGGTAAAGGTTTCCCTTGCTCGAAAGCCAGTCAAAATCAACTCTAGGGGGGCAGTGCTCATCTCCGTTTCCAAGCTGAAGAGCCAGCATTGTCCGAAGACGTTTCCATGGTCATGTGGTCGGCATGACTAAATACCAAGGTGCACAGAACGCTGTTAGCGGTACCCACTGAAGCAGTACCTTTTTATCTACTTGTAATTTCTTGCTTTCAAACTGCTAGGTTGGCAGGAGCTGGGGCCAGAGATGGGAGCTCACTCCGTCACGCGGCAATTGGGTCTTGAACTGCCAAGCTACTGACCTTCTATAGTCTGCAGCTCAGTGCCTTAATCTCTGAGCCACCACGGCTCCTATCTAAACCAAGAAGTAAATAGAACACTTTAAAAAACATCTGATTGTTTCACACGGTGGGGATCTCAGACCCAATCCATGTCACTCCGTTATGTCTGATTCAGTGCTCTTCCAAATCCCCATTCATTCACTAATGGAGCTCACTGGGTATCTGAGCTGGGGTAACTCACTACTAGTCCAATCTGTCTCAAGCTGAACCACCACTTGCACGAAAGCCACCAGTGGGTGCAGTGCAGAGACTGCTAGATGCAGAGAGTCAGACGCAAATCACTGCTCAGGCATAAAACTCATTAGTGACCTTGGGCCAATGACTAACTTACCCAGGGGTCATTTTGTAGAAAAAGAGGTGCAGGAGCTCATTAGCATAGCTCATTAGCATAACTTATTTGCATATGCTACACCACCTGACATCACTGGAAGGAAGGAAGGAAGGAAGGAAGGAAGAGGGGACAGCTACCAATCCAAGCCTCAGAAATACCACTATTGTGGGAGGATAGCTTCAGTGGTGACTGAAGCCTTCAGAAGGCTGGTCGGAGGAACAAGGACCTTCCCAGTGGACGGGGTCATTTTGCTGCAGCCAAGACACAAGCAGGCATTCCCCCGTGTGCGGGGGGGGGGGGGGGGCTGGCACCAACTCCCGGAGCTGAGCTCCCCCGAGCTCCTGCTCGAAATGACCCCTGAACTTACCTCAAAGGGCTGTTGTGAGGATAAACAGGAAACCCCATCTACGGATCTCAGCTCCTTGGAGAAAGTGTAGTACAAATTAGATTTGTTTTCAGTAAGTATATTCTACCTTTGCCCTGACCTGGATAGCCCAGGATAGCCCAATCTCATCAGATCTCAGATGCTAAGTAGGGTCAGCCATGGTTAATATTTGGATGGGAGACCACCAAGGAAGTCCAGGGTCACTGTGCAGAGCCAGGCAATGGCAAACAACCTCTGAATACCTCTTGCTTTGATGGGGGTTGCCATAAGTTGGCTATAACTTGACAGCAAAAAAAACAAAAGACACCTTTAGGCAGCCTACAATTAGAAACAGTGCTATAAATTCATAAACATAGAAAACCACTAGAAACAAGGCATTAAAGAAAAGCCAGAGGCGTAAGAGCACTGAACGTGCTGGAAAAGATTCCACAAAATAGATCTCATGTCAGAAGCAGACCATAAAACAGCTGAACACACCTCCCCCCTCCCCCCCCCCCCCCAAAAAATGACATGGGTTAAAAAAAATGTTTTGGCTTGCACACAGGCAGCAGGGCTTGGAAGACAGATCTGAAGTGACAGGTGAGACAGCACAGGACGAGGCAGTCCTCCAAGAGATATAAAGGCTAAGTCAAGGAATAAATGTTTCAAGCAGCTAATGCGACATGTGAGAGTTCCTTCAAGCTGGGAGGAAAAGTCCACTTCCTGTTCCTCCTGAAATACATTCCCACTCTACTGATTTCCACACAAGGACAGGCTTATGTGCTTCCCTGTTGCTGCTGCACCCACTGACAAAATGCAGCACTAAAAGGGTTTCCACATGGCAGGTCTCCTTGCCCCAGTTCCCCCCCCACACACACACCCCAAGGCTTTTTTTTTTAAATCAGCAATTAAATATTATTATAAATAATGTTGAAAAATCTGTGCATCAAGTTATCTCAATTCTTGGCATTCAAAAACAAGTCTGTAGGAGGGTTGCCAGGCTCCGGGGGTAGCTAGAAATCTCCTGGAATTACAGCTGGTTTCCAGGCTACAGAGATCAGTTTTCCCCAGAGATAGGGTTGCCAAGCTCCAGGTGGTAGCTGGAGATCTTCTGGGATTATAACTGAGATCAGTTCACCGGAAGAAAATGGCTTATATCTGCACGACAAAAGTACCTAAGGGCTTTTATTATTATTTTTAAAATGGAAGCTGTGAATCCAGAGACCCAGGTACATCGTTTGTTTTGTTTTATCAACATTAATGATATTTAATTACTAACTTAAAAACCAAAACACACAAACGTACACTAGTGACAAGGGGAGGAAATGGCAGCTGCAGGGACAGGTTTGGGGAAAATGGCTGACACAAAGGCGGGAAAATCCAAACATTCCCCACCAACATGGCAGCCATCCAGACTTTACTGAAGTCTTTTCCAAAACTTCAGAGCAAAGCAGGCGGTAGAAAAAGCACGGAAACCACAGGAAGTGCAAGCATGTACCATGAGGGAGAAATTTGCTTCCCCCAATAGCACTGAAGCCAGGCAAATAGGTCATGTAGACACTACCTCTATTTTGCTTTTTTCTTGGCTTGCTCATCATCTCCGGATGCTTGTAGAGCTTCTTGCGGGGCTTTTACTAGCAGGACCTGTTTAGATTTTCTGCGGCCCCGTCCACACGAGCAAGATAAGCCGGACGGGAAGTGACACAAATTTATGCCAGCGCAATTTGCGCCGCTTTTGCAGGATCACACAGGTCCATGGACCTGTGAGGGCGAACCGCCGTTGTGTGATCACAGACAGCCACGGGCGAGTTGGTTTTTTCCCCCCGGCCGTTTTCAGTGCGCTTATCCGCTTCTACAAGGGATCGATGACTTGCCTCTCCACCCTCGGGGTCATCTGATGATGCGCATACCGGGATGGGAGGGGAAAACAAACAAAAAAAAGCCCGCTCCCCAACGCCACTTGTTTGCGCTGGCGTGATCACACCAGGAAAGGTCAGTTCTGGGCCATCGCAAACCATTTGAGACTGCCTTTTCACTGGTAGCTAAATAAGCCGATTCCCCACCGGCTCAAAGCAGTTTGCGACATTTTGACACCGGCTGCAGGACGCTTCCCAGATGTGCTTGTGTGATCACGCCACTGTGAGCCGGTGGAGAATCGTCCTTCTTGTGTCGCAAATGGGTACGTGTGATCAAGCCCTGCCTGTTGTTATACATTTCCAGTGTCCCATCCCATCTCCAACACAGCAGAGTAACAATTTCAGGTTCTTCAGGTTAATTAGCTCGGGTGATGATTAATTAAAGTTGCAGCTTTCTCACTTATTTAAATCTATGCTGTCTGTTAAGCAGAGCTTTATTAGCATCTTAAATTGCCCATTTATATTTTTACTGAAGTCAATAAGGCTGCAGATTGGCTTACTAAAAAAAGCCACCTACTTCCGACACTATGGAATAGCCTAATGTAACCGTGATTCTAAGGTGCGCATGTACATATACTTGTACAACTAGGACTCCAAATATCTGTCCTTAGTCAAAACTTAAGCTGCTGCCACAGGGTGTCAAGACAAAAATAAATTATTTTCACTCTAAGAGCTTAGAAGTTGGTCGAGACTTGGCGCATATAATGGCTGAAGAGTCTGACTGACCTGGAACTCATATCCACACGAATACAGGACACACTTGGGTGACCTTGTGCCAGTTACCCCAAATCTAATGCGCTTTACGAGGTTCTTAAATAGAGTAAATTGGAAATCATGCCATTTATAATCCCGTCATCCATATTTCATAACATTGAAGATTGATTACTACCAAGAAAACTTTACAAAGGCTTCCTTATTTGGTGTGAGGTGCTAACTCTGACTTCAGAGCATCATTTTCCCCTAGGACTCTCCTTAACCCCAATAAAACTAGAGCCCTGCTTAAAGGGCTCTTTTCTTGGGAGACCAGGACAAAAGCACAGAGAAACAGAGGAATTGGAATGCATTCTCAGAACTGGTGATCAACTTACCTGCTTACTCAGGTTTAGAAAATGTAAGGCAGGCTTTCCATGACAAACGTTTGGAATACGAATTGTGCTTTAATATTAAACTGATGGAACGAGGGATGGGCACGAACCGAACCTTGAAGCAAAATTCGTCACCAATTTTGCCCTGTTCGTGATTTGCAAACAGAAGTTCATGATGGGTCTGTCATCACAAACTTCTACAAACTTTTAAAGCAGTTAGTGGCAGTTCGTGGACGGAGCAGAAAAGCAGGGTTTTAAAGGGACTCAGTGAGCATCGAATCTTTCCAGTGGCTCACAGGAAAATGTTGCATGTGAACTCTAAATCCAGCCACGGGCTGAATTTCTAAATCATTGGTCTCAAATGCTATTTGTTTTAATGAAACTTAGATAAGTCAGCTATGACCTAATGGCACTTTCCATCAAGGGAGTTACTAAAACTCTAAGTCCCTTTAAACCTCTGCTTTCTGTTCCCCACAAAAACAGCTGTGCAGCAGAGAGCAGGCTGCTCCCCATAACTCAGGTGTTTCCCTAGCTTTCTGTAACCCCTACAAACTGTTGTCCCTTTCAGCTGGGTTTGTGGGTCCAAGAACCGATTCGGTTCATGAACCGGCTTCCTGGTTTTGGTGCATGAAGGAAAGGGAAGGGAGGAGCTAAAAGAAGAGTTATGGGTACATCCCCCCAAAAGATTTTTTGGCCTAACTGAAAACAAAGGCATGAGGCAGCACCTTACTTTAAAGTATCAGGAATATGAAAGCAAGTGGCCCAAAAACTTTTGGCCTTCAGAAGTCAGAGAGGTGGGAAATGCAGGTTTCCTGTGTTCCAACACTTTTTTTTTATGAAAGTATAGCACAGATTAATGACACTCTTTATATGGCAATAGCTCAGATGTGCTTGACATATTGAGAGATGCATGGACCAAAGTCCTTTTTGAGTTCTCTGAAGTCCCTCAGAATTTTCAATTTCCTTTACAAACTCAGTTCCTGGTACTCTATCATCAAGCCAAGGGCCAATTGCACTTCTCTGTGTGAAGGACGTCAAGCTTGTCATATCAAAAAACACTTAATCAGAAACATCTTAGGACGTGATCATTCAGCTACTCCTTTTCTTGTACGAGGAGTGGACTGTCGTATAAGAGCCTGGATTTTGGACCTGCATCACTGGGGATCAGGATCTTAAGTCTGCACCAATCAGAACACAGACCAAGGTCTTATCAATGGGCAACCAGACCCCAAAGCATGCTCCATTTCCACGGATCTTAGTTCTGCTCTGAATTGGACAAATAGCAAACTTTCGCCATTAGCACCAGCATCACCAGCCCTCAACCATTTGTAGTTGGTTCTGCTCACTGCTGAAAAATCATTTGATCACCTTCCTGGACCTTGGTCCCCTGCTGAAAGTCACTGAATTCATCCTCCCCCCAAGGCCATCTCCTACCACCACAGACCTGTAAGGACTGGGACCCTCCTCTTCAGGACATACGATTCAAGGAGTCATCTCCACTTTTTAAATAATGTCTCTGCTACTTGCAGCTGTTGTCTCGCTGACAGCTGGATTCCTGCTCCACAGCATCCCCATTCTGTCCCATCCAAGGGCTCAATCTCCATGCTTCCCTATCCATTCTGGCTTCTTGGCTCTCTCTTCTCTGTTTGCAGCTACTCCATCTAACAACTGGCTTTTTCTCCCAAAATCTTCTCTCTCACTGCTTTCCTCTGAACTAGCCAGGTGGGAGAAACACAGTTCAAACCAAAAAAAGTAAATTTATTTGAGCATTTTGTTTAAATTGCTATAACTGAATATTAGGATTGCGCCAAAGTTACTGCCCTTACCTGGATGGCCCAGGTTAGCCTGATTTCTTCAGATCTCGGAAGCTACACAGGCTCAGCCCTTGGTTAGTATTTTGATGGGAGATTGCCAAGAATGTTCAGTGTTGCTACACAGAAGCAGGCAACGGGCAAACCAAGACTTAACATCTCTTGCCTTGAAAACCCTATGGGGTCTCCATAAGTCGGCTATGACCTAATGGCCCTTTCCACAAGGGAAGTTACTAAATGTTACTGGGTTCCATGATATAATTGCTTGCTCATTACTTTTTCATAGAGATTGCCCACAGAGATTTATAGCTTGTATTGGGCTAAACTATGGGAAAAAAATTAATTTGCCTGTCTTCCATCTTTCCCTCACTGGGAGATTCATGGTGTCAAACTGGGAGCTGCGTAAAACATCAGTCTCAAAGTCACATTATAGCTCAACACTCATGCTTCCGGGTTCTTCAAACATGATGGGATACCTTTCACATGCTAGACCTGGCACAAAAACTGTTTTGGATAATGGAGTAAGCATACAAGATAGGTGTGAGGAAGGGGGGGTGGGAATTAGACTGTGCCTGAAGCGTCACAAAAAATACAGATCTACAGTCTCAAGCAGCTTCACTGCATTTCACTCCATCAGTGGCTATTAGCCACAAGGTATAGGTAGGAACTCTGTCTGGGGCAAGCGATGCTCTGTATTCTTGGTGCTTGGGGGAGGGCAACAGTGGGAGGGCTTCTAGTGTCCTGGCCCCACTGGTGGACCTCCTGATGGCACCTGGTATTTTTGGCCACTGCGTGACAGTGTGTTGGATTGGATAGGCCATTGGCCTGATCCAACATTGGCTTCTCTTGTGTTCTTATGTTCATTTATCAGTGTAACAATGCATAGGAAGAAAAGTGCCTTTTCTTAAGTGAACCATCAGTATAACGCTTGAGGACAAAGACAGGCTTAAAACATGGGACATTAGAGAGACAGAAATGTTAGACACTACAGTTAGAACAGCAACTATGTGACATTTTTTTTCTATCATTCTGCATTTAAAATTAGAAGGATCAGGCGACCTCTCATGCTGGGAAAATGCAGGGATGCTGGTATTTTATAGAGCCAGCCAAAGGCTATTTACCAGTAAAGACTTTACTTGACAACACAAGGGGGCCGAATAATAATTTTGAAGTCAAGATTCCAGAACTGAGATTGCCAGAATTTACCCAGGATACCACACAAGACAAAATGACAGTTAAACAGAAGACACTTAGAATCATGAATTTTATTCACTAAAGCCAACAGTGCAGAAAGTCTTTACATATAAGATCTTAAATCATCTTTACAAGCAAATTCCAATATACAGTATTTACTTTGAACATTTTGGGGGGGGGGGGAATGTGTTAAGGGAACTTTTGCAGCTAGTACTGAATTTTAAACAAATACTAACACTGTCATTAATATGGATTTATTGTGGTGCTTTCGACATTTAAATAGGCAGTGAGCAGCTTTACCACAGCAGTGATCAAAATATTTTTGAATCTTCATAGAGAATGGCTGCAAAATAGTCCCAAGACTAGAATCCATGATCATGTTTCAGCTGGGCACAATCCAGTCAATGTTCAGCATTTAAGCCCCGCTGATTACAGTAGGAAAGGAGCTAAGCGCAAACTTAACTTGATATCAGTACCAATGGGCTTCAGAAGTATTTAACTTTGGCCAGACTGTGTCCATCGCCTTCAGAGAAGCACTGCAACCAGATAAGCTGGGGGGGGGGGGGGGGAACGGGACTCCATTTCTAACTGATAACTATTTTAATAGTATGCAAATACATCCCTATCAAAAATGGGAGTGGCGCAAAAAAGTAATTATATTCTTCCCCAGGCATGCTAGCCTACCAGTAATATGAAACACTTCATGAATGCATATGGAGTGACATGCAAGGGACAAAATAAAACCACAAATGCCATTTATATTATCTAAGTTGCATTAAAACAAATATCAGCTTCTGAGACCCATGATTTAGAAACTGAGCCCATGGCTGGATTTAGAGTTCACATAATACATTTTCCTGTGAGCCACTGGAAAGATTCGATGCTCATTGATTAACCCAGTAAGTTCACTTGGCTGATTTTCTGAGGGATAAGTATTGCACATGGTTTCATTTAACACCTCAAAAAAAAATCAAATGTAGCCATATAAACCCTGGAAGGTTGAACCTCTGCTACAGAAGGAGCATTAGTTTCCGCAAGTGCATCTTTACAGGTTTCTTTTTTTTGCCTCAGTTTTCAGCAACACTATGCCGGAGGCGGCTTAGTAGGATGACCCTGTGAGGGTTCAGGACCCGGAGTCATGCACGCTATGAAATGAACATTTCCCAGAGTTAATAAGAGAACTGGTGGCAGGGACAAGAGGAAGCAGGAGGCATTTTATGGACTGTACTGTCCACATTAACTTCCATCTTTTTTAAAAAAAAAAATTCTCAACAATACACAACAAAGACTCAGCCACAGGCATTTAGATTAATTTAGGCACAACTCCAAGCAACGGAGCTTATCATTTAAAGTGCAAGTTAGTTTCATTCTGTTTCCACATCCATTATTAAAAAGATCAATACCTTCGCTGTACACATGTGAAGAACAGTTTAATACTTTAGGAATTATTGCATAATGTAGGAGAATCCAAAAGGATAAAATGCATAAGACGTTTAAAGAAACCTAAATGTTAACTAATCCCAATCGTTAAGTTTATATATTCATCATGACCTTCTGCACTGGTACGGATGGCACTGTCACTTTAAATAAGTATTCGTATCGCTTGAAATGCGTACTTACATCTGTTAGGAGTTCTGCTTCTGGCCTGACATTCATAAAGAACCTTCTCCACACTGAAGTGAGCCTTCAGTCTTGCCTCGCCCCAACTAAATGAGCTTTGCCCCATACTCTGGACTTTCTGAACATACACTGAAACATTCCTTGATATAGTCACACACTGGAGCATTCTCACACATCCACCTTAAAGGGGTAGTCAGACACCAACTGGGAAAGCCGCCATCTTCTAGTCTGGATTCCTGGCAGATAACTTGAATGGGCAGTGACCCAAAACTTGTGTACTGAGTGATCGCCATCATTCAGCATGCTATTATAACGTAATGTAAGCATCCACTCCCAGGATCCTTAGTGTGGCATCACACAAATAGAGCTATTGGAACCTGTAGTCAGTCTGCTGTCTTCAGGTTCACTTAGTTACCAGACTCTGTTTTTTTGAAAAACAGAAACAAAAAAGTACGTGTAATCCTAAACTTATGTTTAGAAGACTTTTATGAATTATTGTACTTAACTGGTTACAATATGAAAAGCCCCTTCCTGTCTCCAGTGTTTTCTGCTCATCAAGTGCTCGAAAGGATGCTATGCAAGTAATTTTGATCATATGCATTTTAAAAAGAAAACCCTTGAAGCATTTCCACTTTAAAATCAAAGCAGACGCTAAAACATTATGTCAGGCTCTCTCTAAAACTTTGCTCTCGGGACAGTCTTGACATTATTTAATGCCTGGACAAGTGACAACTCCTCCTTGGAAAGCAGATGGTCAGACTCACTGTGCTAGCTACATATATAAATAACACCTTGGTGGACCAGTGGGTTTTATATACACTGAGTGGACTGAAAGTGAGGGTAGACGTGAAATGGGATGCAGTCAAGTCAAAACAACGTTTGGCCAATAACAGTCTCAGAACTACATAGACAATTCCAGGTAGACCTAAGGATGAACCAAGAACTTGGCTTTCCTACATTTTTACATATTAGAAAACCAATGGGAACAGTGTTCTTGAATGGGATCCTGCTGTATTTTTTTCTTTTCAATGGGGAAGACCTACCTGCATTTCAGCTCCAACCAGAAACAAAAGTTAGCTAAGCCAAACCTGCTGTTCAGCTTTATCAAAATATCTGCTATAATTTCTGTAGATGAACTCCCAATAAACAATTATTCTATTCCAACTGTTACAGCAGACTGAATATATAAGCAAATTAAGTTTAGTCAGATTGAGTGAACAGCATGAGAATGCGGTCTGTAGCCCTCCATATCCCAAAAGCTCAAGATAGCTAATACTACACAAATCCTTACAAATCTCAGAACTTAGTTCTAACACTATAATTACTTCTGGTCATCAAAAGGCAAATGGAACAGGTCACTTTAAGAGAACAGCAAGACTCTAGCTTTGGTGATTCTTCAGGGTCAGAGTGTTCCACAAGTCAGGGCAGCAGCCAAGAATCCTTCTTTGCGCACCCTTGTAGATTTAAAGTGATGCACAGAGGATAAACTTAAGAGAGGATGCTCTCAGTCGATACTGGGTCTACAGCTTATTTCTCAGCATCCATTCTAAGGGAGGCAGCTATGCTTATGCTTAAGAAAAGCCAAAGCTACAAATGCTCTGGCTGGCACACCACTTGCAAGTCCATCTTTTGAATTAATACTTGGAGGACTTGAACCCTCTGATGTGGAATAGTCACATCTGTTTCACTGAACATTTACCTTTGAAGATACCCTATCTAGCAATTGTTCTCTGACTGGAGTAAGACATAGATGTAGTTAAACTAATAAAAGGATTGATTTTGTAGTATGCAATGATGCCACTCAACCAACTTTTCGTTCCTTATGTGCTTTTTTTTTTGTAAGTAGTGGTTTAGTCACGTGATTTATGGTCCCATAAACATCTGCCTTTAAACAACTCCCGACAGATCACTTTTCAAAAGGGCTTATCGTTCAATCTCCCAGTCACTTCTCCCTTACTGTTCACTGCTCAGGAACTCGCAAGGAAACCAAAATTATTAATCTCTATGACTCCACAAGATTCCTCAAAGCAAAAGTGTGGGATGTTTTCAAAACTATAGTTGTTTCGCAAACAAGCCTTTATTATGAAAAAAAATACGTTTCAAAATCCCTACATGTATGGCAGAGTTTTGTGCAAACATTTCAAGTTGTGTATTTTGAGTCTAAGTTGCAATATTAATAGAAACCAATCAATAAATATTACAATAAAGTTAAACCTTACATGAAACGCGTTATGAACATCTCCCCATGGGTGTCATGGACCTTTAGGCCCAGAGTCATATTATACACTATTTCATAACAGCCTGCGTGAAGAGGCTTTTGGACATGAATCCTAACTGTTGGTGTACAGTTAAACCACAATACTTCTAGAATACAGAAGCATTCCACAGGTTTCCTACGATGCATGGAAAGATCAAATGCTTAAATACAACTAAGATCCTGTGAAATGAACTGTGGATACAGGTCCAAAAATAGCAGTGAGAGCAAACTGGGACCCATTGTGGGGGAAATAAAACCTAGATTAAATATCAAATATACATCCTTTAGAAAGTCTTGGGTAAAGTGTTGCTATAAATAGGAATAACTTGCATAGGCCTCTGCGCTGCAGTCGGTCATGGCTGAGAATGAAGATAAAAAGATCCTCTCTCTACAAAATTCCATCACATACCATTACTAAACCAGAACCAAATAAAAGTGTAGCCTTAACCGTTTATTATCCAATTGTCCAAACTAAATAAGACTAGAATTTTGAACCAGCACCCTGTGCTCCTCAAACAAACGGCAGGACTCTAGCCACCAGTGATCACTGCAAGCTTCAGCATTTGCCAAGGAATTTCTTTCAGGCTGTTCTCTTCGGTGCCGTCGATGGACACCACGGGCTTCTGCAACCGTTCAACAGACCACATTCCGCAAGAATGATGCCTGTGTTCTATCTGGCCCCAAATTATGAGAGATTAGAACAGCCAAGTACCAGCAGAGATGCACCGTTCAAATGCTTGCAGGCTTTTGATGAAGAACTTTGAAACAGGTGAGAAAGGACGACAGCAGCAGAGAGTAGCGGTACAAGACACTGAGATGTACGTATGCAAGTCATAACTTTCAATATGTCTTTGGTTTAGGGAGGCGGGAATGCCAATTTGAAGCCCCACTGTCACCAGAATGAACACTCGAACTGTGATGCTGCATATTTTCTTTTGCCTGCATTGGTGGTTTCGAGCAGTTTGCCTTCGACCAGGTATTCTGAGGCTCATGAGGCACTGGAAGTTTTGGATTTGTCGTCTGCCTGTGCCTAAAGGAAACTGTAGGGGGACGGAGCTTAGAAGTTTTCTGGTTCTTATTATTCAGGTTCATCTGACTGGGTGCCAACTGCAGTTGGGTCGGAGCGCCTGGTGGCAGTGGCTCAGGCTCCTTTGGAGCGGAACAGTCTTCCGGGGATGCTGCTGCAACAGTAGCTGAAAGAGGCACTAAATCATTCTGATTTGGGGGCTTTGTAAGTTTTGAGGTCTTTGGTGGCGAAGCCTGGTTTGTCCGTAAGCGATGCTTTTTTGGGATTAATTTGGCCTGGACTTCTTGTGTACTCAGTGGGGTAGACGATTGCAAAGAAGAGGGATGAGGCTGTGGCATACTCATTTTCCCACCAGCCAGCTCTCCTGTTTCGTCTCTGGCATTTGTGTTTTTGACGGAATGCACATTCTCCTCTGGCTTCTTTAACTTCATACTTAAAGTGCTTGGTTCATTTAGGCTACGGGTGGAGGAGCCATTTGCAGCATTTTGATACCCATGGCCACGTTTTCTCTGTTGGTCTTGACTGGGGTGTTCACTGTGGGCCGCGATGTGTGATGTTTTTATTAATTTTCCCTGGGCGAGGTCTGTGAAACGGGGAAGGTGGCTGGAAGGCTGTAGTACTTGAGGCTGTGGGAGAGAAAATTACATGCCAAGAGATTAGGGGAAAAAATCAGTGCAAAGAAAGGAAGACACAATGATTCACTAAGCCACTTACAAAGTCAATTTTTGACACTAAAAGTTGACATTTACAACACAGGTGAATCACAGCACATCCCAGACAGGTGCAAAAGGAACGCAACTCGGCAATACCAAATGAATTGTTCAACATAGAGACACTCAATCAATAGTGGTGTTAAAAGGACATTTAATACCTCAGTGAAGATAGTTTCAGAGGGTAGCACTGCTGGTCTATGGTAGAAAAACTAGATGCGAGTCCAGTAGCACCTTAAAGATCAACAAAATTTCCAGAGCATACGCTTTCCAGAGTCAAAGTTCCCTTCATCAGACAAAGGGGGCTTTGACTTTCAAAAGCTTATATCCCCAAAATCTAACCCACACTTGGTACCTTTAGATACCAGTGAACTTAAAACGAATGTGGATGAATGCATCAGTCATTTTCTATTGGACAACAATTTTTCATAAATGCTCAAAATTTCTAGAGGTCGTAAGGATTTGCTACCCAAATATATGTTCAAAGTGTTCTGCAACACATTTTGAAGATTTTCCTTCATGAATGTTTGATTGAAACATTTACCCCAATACCCCAATACACTCAGTGAGCTCAAACACATTTTTATAAGGACCCCGCATAAGCACTACTTACTAAAGGGTACCTTGTGACTAGCCATTTTGGCTGGTAATCTTCAGCCCCCAACAGAGCAAGATTCAGTACAGGGAAGGTCACAATTCAGCTCTGTGAAAGTACGTGCTCTGCATGTGCAAGAACCAAGTTCAACCTCTTAACTTCTAAAGGATTTTAAGTCAAAGGGCAGGAAATGTCTCAGCCTGAACCTTGGTGAGACATCCCCAGATAGAACTGGGCAAGATAAATTAGCTTACATTCATTGCATTTGATGTAAGAGTGTTCAGGATTTACATGATGAGCTACTGGAATTCATTTCTATTTTTTTAAAATACAGCCTACAGATTAAATTGGGGAAAATGAACCAAGACATTAAAAATATACCTTGAACGAATTGCTGAAGACTGTTTATTCTAGTAATTACATTTTTCAGAACCCAGGACATTGCAGATTAGTGAAAGATGTTAACAAGCCAGTCTTAGCTCCCCCCCCCCCCCACCCCGGGCAAATCAGTGTTTGAAGTGAGAGTAACTGGGCAGCACAATACATAAAGGGCCATTATGACAACTTCATAGGCAGGGGGAGGGCATTGCCTTGTGAACTTGACCTAGACCTAAAGAAAAAAAGATCATTGCTTTGAACAGGAATTGGAACTGAACCCCTAAATGCAAACAAGCAGTAGCCAATCCAAAGTGATATCATAAGATCTTCATCCCTAGATAGGGAAGCAAAACAGCCCATACTTCCCAGGAAATCCTGGGGGCAGAGGAGCAAGAAATAGGATTCCGGGATTAATAGCTCTCTCATTTACTTTGACCACAAGAACAAACTACTTCTCGCAGACACGGATACTGAAAATCTTAGGTTACTTATTATTTGGAAGCCAAGAGTTTAGTAACACCAAATTAGCCTGATGCTTATGTGTCTTCTTTTAGAAATGCCTGGCCAGTGCAGGTCATGATTTTGAGCAACTCTTCAGAGTGTGCAAATTCCAAACAAGGAGATAAATGTGGTCAAGGATTTATCATCCATGAGCGTCACACCAGTTAAAAGAACGGAGAACTGCTTCACAGGATCAGAACAATGCTCCTCAATTCCAGCATTCTGTTTTAAGCAATGGTAAGCCAGATCCTCTGCTTAGGAAGGAGGTAGCCAATCCACTATTTTGCCCTAATTAGGAAAAAATTAGGGGCGTGCATTCAGCTAAATCCAAGTTGAAAAATAAATATATATATATATATATTAAAAAAACCTTATTACTATTTTCCAGATATTCTTGCAGCCTGATAGTCAAAAAATTGCTAAATCTCTATCTCAAATAGCTGGTCCTCAAAATTCAAAAAATATTTGGGATTTTGGGGGATTGCCAGAATGCTGAAGTTAAAGGGTTTTGAGAAAGTGTTTAAAGGGATCACAGTCCCTTTAAACACCCTCCAGGTGAACTCACCCCTTGGAGAAGGTTTTAAAAGGATTGCAGTCCCTTTAAATGCCTTCAGAGTCATGCTGTTTATGTGGCTTGGAGAAGGCATTTCAAGGGACTGCAATCCCTCCCTTGTTTAAAATGTTTTATTAATTGAATACAACAATTAGAATTACGATAGTTCTCAGGTAAAATAATTCACTGAAGGTAAAGAGGAATAACAAAGATCGTTTTGTACTATTACAAACTATAAAAACATACCAAATGTCTTTGCAATTTCTGGAATTTCTCCTTGAACACTTAAATATTCTAGAATAGGATTCCAGATGGCTATAAAAGTAGAACTTATTTTCCCATCAGATTTACTCTCCAAATCAGCTGAGATCTTGGCCATAATAAAAGTGTGTCCATAACTTGTTATGCCATAGTGCAGGGGTGGGCAATTGTTTTGGCTCGGGGCCACTTTGTAGGAGCAGAGGTTAGCGGAGGGCCGCACCTTTTAAAATTATTGCATTCATTAGTTAACTTTGCATTTCAGAAAAGGTATACATTGTATCATAAAAATCAATAAATATAAATTAAATAAAATAGTGGTAGTTTTATTCAATTTATTTATTGTGCTAATTTCATATCATCTATAGCTGCAAGCACATTTAATTTTAGAATCAGTTTAATGAGACAAATGTACCTATCACACTTTTCTACATTTTTTTTGAAATCAGGAGTGAGATTGCTTGTTGAGATTCTCTTGGCGGGCCGCAAAAAACTGTGGCGGGCCGCATGTGGCCCGCAGGCTGCAATTTGCCCACCCCTGCCATAGTATAAATTTTGGAATCTCTGGATCTTCTTCATGGTCTCTGTGCATCACACCTCTGGGATAATGTGCGCCTGCACCGATCCCGATCGGTAACTTCAAAGCCAAACGGATTTTCGCGCCAACTCCCCGGTCGCGCGCCGGCTCCACTGCGCATGACCGGGGAGGGGCACGAAGATCCTGCCAGTTCTCTTCTGACCGCCGCGTCGTGAGGATCCTTTCTCTCTTGCTCCGGTCGGTAGTTTACTTTCCTATCTAAAAAAGCCTTCGGACTGATTCTTTCCTAACCTTGAACTTGGACTGTTAACGGACTTGATTTTGGAATTTCCTCCCTTTCTTCACCGCTCGGCCTATGGCCCAGCGGTGGGGGTTCTTTAAGAGGTGCCTGCAGTGCGGCAGCAAAATAGCCCCACCGGACAAGCACTCCCTGTGTCTTCTCTGTTTGGGTGAGTCCCACTGAGTCGACTCCTGCGCGAGTTGTGCGGCTTTCTCGAAGCAAACTCGTAAAAACCGAGCAGCGAGGCTCTGGGTCGCCCTCCTCGAGTCTGCTTTGTCTCCGAAGATGTCTTCTTCCGAAGTTCCGGCGTCTTCACCGACGGGACCGACGCCGTCTCCATCCTGAAGTATCGGTACCGACAGACCGGCACCGAAGAGATCGCTCCCCTTGCCCGATACTCCTGTTAAAAAGCGCAGGGAGGGCAAGGAGGAGAAGGGCAAGCTGAAGCACAAGAAACCCTCGAGTGCTTCATCGACGCGCGGCGCGCTCGACTCAGCCCAGCCCGGGCTCGATCAGCTTGACCCGACAGATCGCGAGCGACCCAGGGGTAGATCGACCTCCCCGATGCCGCGACCGATCACCTTGACGGACTCCGACCTCGACATAGACCTTACACAGGTCCCTCGGGATACCCCCGACGCCGAGGCGAAGCCGCCATCGGCACCGAGAGGGAATAAGGACTACCGCTCCCCGGCTCCACCGGTGCCGTGGGACGTTCAGCAGTGGAGATACCTCTACAGCTCTTACCCACCTCCGCCCCAGTGGTACCCCACCGAATGGGATCGGCAATCTACCTCCTCTAGAGGGTCCCGGTACCGAGAACCTGCATCAGTACCGACACCGACACCGGCACCTCCGAAATGGACGCCTGACATCGATCCACGCCTGTTACCGACAACTCAAGACCTTTCAAGCCCGACTCCCCTCTCTCCGTCCGAACACTCGGCACCGGGGTCCCTGGCATCTTCTGTGTCAGAAGACGAATCGCTCCCGCACCCGTCTCCTGACACGCAGGTCACCGAGAACCTTCCAATCTCCCCCTCCGAGGATGTGAAACCCTACGGGGAACTAATCAAGAGGATGGCACACTCGCCGGCCCTAGCCACGGCCCAGCCGACCCCAACAGCCACGGATTCCATCTTCGATATAGTGCAGATGGATACATCAACACCGGTAGCCCTCCCACTCATATCGGTCCTGATGACTACGGCCAAAGAATCCTGGCTGCATCCCTCATCCACCCCCATCTCCAGCAAACGCCTAGACCACATGTATAGGATCCAGGAGCCTGGGGCAGAATTTTTATTTGTCCACCCCAAACCTAACTCAGTGGTTGTGACACCCTCCACCAAGAGTCGTAGTGGACACTCTTCCCCATTGGACAAAGAAGGACGCAGAATAGACTCCTTCGGAAGACGCATTTATTCAGCGGGCGCATTGGGTTTAAAGATAGCAAACTACACCACCTACATGAGCAGGTACCAGTACTCCCTCTGGGAGCAGATGACCGTGCTCATTGCCCATCTCCCAGAGGACAAGTTACGCAATGCCAGAAAGATCCAGAAGGAAGGTATGTCTCTGGCCAAGCTCCAACTTTCGGCCTCCAAGCATTCGGCAGAAGTAACCTCCAAGACGCTCACATCAGCAGTGTCCATCAGATGCCATGCCTGGTTGAGATCCACTTCTCTTCCTCAAGACACTAAGACCTTGGTGGAAGATCTTCCGTTTGAAGGAGACGGACTCTTCAGCTCAACGACGGACACAGTGCTTCACGAGCTTGATAAAAGTATGAAGACATCCCGCAATCTGGGAGTCTCTCAACCTAAACAGCAAAAACAGAGAACATGGCAAAGATCATGGCCCAAGAAGCAGTCGCAAAGACCTCCCGCTGAACCCCAATGGCAGAGGTCACCGCCATCTACCTACCAACATAAGCCTTACAACAACAAGCCTCGCTTCCCAACTGCTCCAGCGTCTAAGGCGAAACCCCCCAAACCGAGCAAACAGAGTTTTTGACTCCCACCGCTCCGACAATCCCACCCATCTATCACCCTTCCTGACAGCATGGCAATCCATCACTTCGGACAAGTGGGCACTCTCGGTCGTCTCCGAGGGATACAGAATAGAATTCTTCGAGATCCCTACGGAACCTTATTTTGTGGTCACTCCCCCATCCGACACCCTAACATCCGAGGTCGAGACTCTGCTGAGCAAGGATGCAATAGAACCGGTAGTAGTCCAGCAATCCCAACAGGGATTCTACTCCCGCTACTTTACAGTGCCAAAGAGGGACGGGGGCCTCCGACCCATCCTGGATCTTCGGAACCTCAACGCATTCATAACGTACAAGAAGTTCCGAATGACCACCCTCCAGATCATCTTACCTTTGCTGGAAGAAGGTTCTTGGATGGTGACGCTGGACCTGAAGGATGCATACTTCCATGTGACCATTCATCCTTCCCACAGACCCTTTTTACGCTTTGCGATCGGTCCGCGTCACTTCCAATACAAGGCACTCCCATTCGGTCTCTCGACGGCACCTCGTGTCTTCACGAAATTAATGGCAACAGTAGCGGCCCACCTCCACCTGCAAGGCATCCACCTATACCCTTACCTGGACGACTGGCTCCTGATCGCACGTTCGGCATCAGACCTGCAAGACCACGTCTCCCTAACACTCCACACCCTGGAGACTCTGGGGTTGACGATAAATACAAAGAAGTCCATGCTCACCCCCTCCAGATGGGTACAGTTCATCGGAGCTCTTCTCGATTCCCTACAGTGCAGGGCATTTCTACCTCCCAGCAGGGTCTTGGATATTGTTTCCCTCCTCAGTGCTCTGAGAAGGAACCGGGAGGCGACAGCTCGTCAAATACTGCGCCTCTTGGGACTCATGGCGGCTACCACCATGGTCATTCCCTTCACAAGGCTACACATGAGACCCTTGCAACTGTGGTTCCTCCGTCGGTTCCGGCCAAGCCTACACCCTCTGTCCAAAAGATTCCACCTCTCGGATCCGGTGGTTCAAGCCCTGGAGTGGTGGCAGGTGCCACAGAATCTCCAGACAGGTGCCCCCTTTCGCCGCCCTCCTCCGTCAGTCACTATTACCACGGATGCCTCCCTATGGGGCTGGGGAGCCCACCTGGGCGATCTGTGCGTAGGCGACAAGTGGGATCCATCAATAGCCTCCAATCACATCAACTTCCTAGAGCTACTAGCGGTCCGTTACGCGATCAGGTCCTTTCAGCACCTTTTGTCGGGAAAAACAGTGGCCGTCTTCACAGACAACACGACCACAATGTACTATATCAACAGACAGGGTGGCACAGTTTCCCGCAGCCTATGCCGCTTAGCGATAGAACTCTGGACGGAATGTCAGTCGCTGGATATTTATCTGGTAGCGAACCATTTTCCCGGCCAGCTCAACACGCAGACAGATTTCTTGAGCAGAGGGGGTGCATCCTTACACGATTGGGAACTCAATCCTCTTTACCTGACCCCGATCTTCAACCTCTGGGGTCAACCTGCTGTGGATATCTTTGCTTCAAGAGACAACAAGAAGTGTTCCCTCTTTTGTTCCAGGGCGGGCACGGATCCGATGTCCCTGGGAGACGGTCTTCTCCTCTCCTGGTCGGGGTTACACATTTATCTGTTTCCCCCAATCCCGCTGATACTGAGGGTAGTACAGAAGCTACTGGCGGAACAACCACTAGCAATCCTGATCACACCCTGGTGGCCGAGGCAACCGTGGTTCCCCACCCTTCTTCGCCTCTCCAACGAGTCTTACACTCACCTTCCAATGAACCCAGACCTCCTTTGGATGCACAAGGGTTTGGTGCTACATCACGACATACCCAGACTGAAGCTAACAGCTTGGCTAATTCGTCCTCCGAAATAGACCCTCGTATAGCTGATGTCCTCCTCAATGCCCGTAAGCCGTCTACACGTCGTTCCTACGAGGCGAAATGGAATAAGTTCCTGTCCTTCCTGGCTTCGATAGGACGACCTTCCATTCCATCCACACTCAACGACATCTTTGGTTTTCTCTTGTCGTGCAAGGACAGAGGATTGTGCCATGCATCACTCCGTGTCTACCTCTCAGCTGTTTCGGTCAACCATCCTTCAATAGATGGCTACTCCGTGTTTTCCCATCCCACTACGAAGCAATTCCTAAAGGGAATGTGCCGTCTCTTCCCAACAGTCAAAACCCCTGTTCCGGCGTGGGATCTGCCACTAGTACTGAACAAACTAATGGCCAAACCATTTGAGCCTATGGCTTCCTGTAGCCTACAGCTTCTTTCATGGAAAGTAGCGTTTCTTGTGGCTCTCACTTCGGTTCGTAGGGTGAGTGAGCTGTCAGCTCTCCGCTGTGACCCACCCTACCTCACCTTTCATCAGGATGCGGTAACCCTGTCTCCTGATATTACCTTCTTGCCGAAAATAGTTTCGGACTTCCACATTAAAGCGGACATCACCCTACCAGTGTTTTTTCCTGAACCCAAGGACCAGGCACAACGTTGCCTACATTCTCTCGATGTTAAGAGGGCCCTGTCTTTTTACTTGCATCGGACTAAATCCTTCCGCAAGTCCCCTGCTCTCTTCGTCGCGTATGCCTTGCCCAGACAGGGACAGAAGCTGTCATCTCAGAGACTGTCTAAATGGATTGTTGAGACGATAAAACTCGCCTACCTACTGGCCAAGCGGCCATTGCCGGCGTCCCTGCGGGCTCACTCTACTCGAGCAGTGACTGCCTCAACAGCTTTTCTCAAGGGCATTCCCCTGGGAGACATCTGCAATGCTGCTACATGGGCGTCTCCTCACACGTTTGTGAGGCACTATGCTTTGGACGTCCGTGCCCATCAGCGGTGGGCGGTGGGCCGTGCAGTTCTGCAGACAGCTTAGATGTGAGACCTTCAGCACCCACCTCCAGGTACGTGGGGTGTTTATTGCTCGCTATTCTCCCAGAGGTGTGATGCACAGAGACCACGAAGAAGATATACAGGTTGCTTACCTGTAATTGGAGATCTTCGAGTGGTCATCTGTGCATTCACACCACCCGCCCTCCTTCCCCTCTGCTTCGGTCTCCCTTGTAATTTTCTTGGAGGCTGCTTGCAGCGGTCAGAAGGAACTGGCGGGATCCTCGTGCCCCTCCCCAGTCATGCGCAGTGGAGCCGGCGCGCGACCGGGGAGTTGGCACGAAAATCCGTTTGGCTTTAAAGTTACCGATCGGGATCGGCGCAGGCGCACATTATCCCAGAGGTGTGAATGCACAGATGACCACTCGAAGATCTCCAATTACAGGTAAGCAACCTGTATATCTTTCCACTTTGAGGCTATAGCTGATTTGGCTGCTGATAGGAGGACAGTCAATGTTTCTTTAACGTGAAAAGGTAAGTTCATACCAAAGTCTACATGCAGAAGCAATACCAATGGATTGAATTGTATTTGAATACCAGTTATAACTTTAATTTTATTTAGAATTAATTTCCAGAATGGTTCTAGCTTGGGACAACTCAACCTACAATGCAGATAATGTCCATTATTACTGCACTGTTTCCAGCAGTTAGCTGTATTTTTTAAATTAATTATAGCAAGTCTATGTGGAGTATAATACCACAGTTCAAGGAGTCTGAAAGTTTGGAAGTGAATAGTTGTTTTAATTTCATTACACCAAAATTTTTGATAAGGAAGGTAAGTATTAAATGAAGTATTTAAGAGCATATAAAAAGGAAAACAAATGTTTTTTACTACTAGAATTTTGCAATATTAAGTTTTCTGATTCTGAAAGTGGGAGTTGCACTATCAATTCTAACTTCATTGATTCACTTAGGTGTTTAATTTGGGTGCAAGTAGACCATTGAAGTGTATGGCCTAATGTATTTTCCAGTTCCTGTTTAGTGATAAGCAGTTTGTTTATTATTAGGTCCGATAGTCTTGTAATGTTACATTCTTTCCAGGAGTTGAACACCGGATTCCTACACCCTGGAGGAAACCAAGATTGATCTACAAATGAAGAGGCTTGTGTCATAATAGGCAATAGATTCTGTCTAGATGTATCCCATTCATTTAACATTGCCACAAAGAATGCATTATTTATTATAGTTGATGGACGTTCTTTTGGGTTTTGCCAAATTAAATCTTGAATTCTACATGGGTCTGCATAAATTTGCATTATTTTAAATCCAGTGTAACTCATTTGTATCTTTTAAAATAGTAACTGTACTTGAGAGACGAATAGCCCTATAATATAGTTGTAAATTAGGAATATTTATTCCTCCTTTTATTGATTTCCTACATAAAGTAGTAAGATTAATTCTATGGTATTTATAATTCCAAAAAAAAATCTGTTAATTTTTTTTGCCACTTCTGTAACAATCCAGATGGAATCTTTACAGGTAAAGCTCTAAACAAAAAAAATTAATTTAGGAAGGGCAAAAGAGTTAACCAGGTGAAGTCTGTCACTCCAATTTCATTTTCTTCCAATTATTTAGTGTATTTTTTAATTCTGCAATTGAACTATTAAAGTTTATTTCCATAATTTTTGTAAGATCTAAAGGTATTTTGATGCCTAAATATGTTAAAAAGATGGAGGTCCATGAATAGGAGGCCAAAGTTTGAATTTTTTGCATTGTCTCAACGTCTAAGTTAATCGGATAGATCATGGATTGGACTGCAATCCCTTTAAACACCTTCTCTCCCCCCCCCCCCCCCCCCCGGTTTCAATAGAAAATGGGGGCACCTTCTTTGGGGGCTCATAGAATTGGACCTCCTGGTCCAATCTTTTTGAAATTTGGGGGGGGGGGTGTTGAGGAGAGGCACAAGCAGCTATGCTGTAAATTTGGTGCCTCTACCTCAAAAAAAGCCCCCCCCCACAGCCCCAGATCGATTCTCCATTACATTGACTAGAATGGTCCCCATAACGTATAATGGAACTGAAAAAATTTGGGTTTCCCAAATATTTCCTGAATCAGAATAACATACTGGTATTGGGATTCAGGAATACTGGGAAATAGTGATTTTTTTCCAGACTCAATATACCCAGACCCAAAAAAATACCTTGTGGTTGTGTGTGTGTTTTTGCACACCCCTAGGAAATATGTATATATGTTCACTAAGGCCTATCAAGACTATTCATAATGAAAGCTAAACTGAACCTCCAACTTTAGAGGCAGTATACCTCTGAACAACAATTTCAGAGCTATACTGAAATGGAAACTCTGTGTCCAGGGAAAACATTCTGGTCACTCTCCCCCACTTTGCTGTTAGCCTTGAATGGGGATGGTATGTTTTTAAAAGGTGCTTTTCCTCCTTTTAAACACTCACAGCAGTGTTGGGAAGTATATTTCAGTTAGCAAAGTCAAGTGAGGACTATAGGGTTAAACTTCTCTACTTCCTTGCATGGTCCCATACACACTGGGGCTGCACAGGCTTGCTGGCTGCCTTTTACAGCTGGATGGAGACCTGTGATTTTCACCCATGTCTGTATTTTCGCTTTTAGTGAGACTGTCTCATTCGCCCCCTCCTTCAGTCATGCCACTGCACACCAGGAAAAGTGGGGTGTTATTAACACAAGTTATCACCACGCTCTAGAACTACCGTTAACATCTCGTGATGGAGGCTCAAGGAATGACGCAGCACAAAATACTTTTAAATATCAGCTTACTTTATAGGCACTGGGGAATGTGTGAACAAGTCCTCAGAACATCTGAGGTTTCAGAGAACACCAATAAAAATGTTTAGTTTAATGACAGATATACTGCTGGTATTTCCTAGCAAGTCCTCATTTTTGTCTACATTAAGAATATAAATGCAACCCACAAGGCTGATACCCTAGTCCAGGGGTGGGCAAACTTGCCCAGCGTAAGAGCCGCCACCTAGAACAGGGGTGGCCAAACTTGCTTAACGTAAGAGCCACATAGAATAAACATCAGATATTTGAGAGCCACAAGACATGAACAAATATTACCTGCTTTTATTGGAAAATAAGCAAATTTGCTTTTTATTAACATTAAATGAGACTGCCAAAAGTAATAACAAAAGGGGCAAAAGCAGATATTGATAATGATATTAATTTGTCCAATGATATTTGTTTGCCGCCCTGCCAGGAGCCACATAATATATGTGAAAGAGCCGCATGCGGCTCCCGAGCCACAGTTTGCCCACCCCTGCCCTAGTCAATCTTATGCCAAAGAAATCACATATAGAGTGAGGTACACATATACCAAATGCTGGATTATACCACAAAATTCTAAAGAACCCAAACACTCTTTTTTTCCCACCAAAGTCTACTGATATCCCTGCACTCAAGAGTTCTTCCATTCCATCATAAGATCCCAATGCCCTACATCTATGTATAACCCACTTCTGAACTTCCAGGATTCACTTCTGAGTACTTGTGAATACCCTTTCCCATTTCCAAGGAATCTAAAGCTGCCTTCTCTACGGGAGCTTCTGTAAAAGCAATTGAACAATTCAGTGTCCCAACTTGTTATTTCCCGGTCGTAAGGCAAGATACATGCTATGCAACAAATACAATCGCTGCATGCACACCAGGGTTCCCGGATCAGTGTGAACATTTGCTTGTTAAAAAAAAATGGCCCTGGGTTTCCAAATGTGCAACCATCCACACTGCTGTTGGAAACACTGAACTAACACCAACATACAGGCAGCATTTGTTTCTGCCCTCTAATGAGCATACAGGCTTTTATCTGAGGGCAGAGATGGAGAAAAGAAATAGACAACAGATAGAGGAACCAGAAGAATTGGCTAAACCTTGCAGGTTTCCTGCATTCTAGAGGAGAGGAAAAGGGGGCGGTATTAAGGAATAAACCCTGTGGTAGAAAAGGAAGGTCAGAAACACAAATGTTAGTTTAAACACAAACAGAGCGTATTATTAAACTGGGAAATTTGTATTCGGGAGCCATAGTAATGATTACAGAGTATTTATATAAGGTGAGAGGCAGAATGCACTGAATAGGACCATCAGCTGAAGCAGCCAAGGGAAAAGAAAAAGAAACGTCCAGAATACTGCAGATTAAAAATATTGTTCCATAGAACAGATCTTTGGCCATGACTCTGATTTGTTTATTGTTCCTCCCCATGAATAGCCATGAAAATACTGTAATCTGTACATAGTGATTTAATGAAGAATTTTTTTAAAAAACCCTTGATGTCGCTGTCCCATAATCTATATATCTAATAGCGAAGGGGGGACCCCCTGTGCGGATACCTAAATCCGAGCTAGGGGGCCCTTGGGGGGGGGGGAGAGAGGTTTTCCTACACACAGGGGGCACTCCCACCATGTGCAGAAAAATCCGAAAAGTTAAAAAAACCCTTCAGGGACCATAGAATCCCCCCAAATACCTTTTGAAATGGCCTCAGCTCCAGGCGTCAACTGTGAGGAGATTAGAATGTTCGGGGGAGGGGGGGAGGTTCCAACTGTTTCTGTCAGTCAAAGGCAGGGATTTTACTGGCAGCAGTCTAGGGTTGCCAAGTTACCCCCACCCCCCACCCCGGCCACCAGCAGCGGATACAGATCCAGGCTGGGAAACGACTGGAAATTTGGGGGTGGAACCTGGGGAGGACAGGGACCTCAGTGGGGTACAATGCCATAAACTCCACCCTCCAAAGCATCCATTTTCTCCATAGAAAGTTATCTCTGTAGTAACTCAGTGTTACTGAGGGGGAGAAGGGAGGAAGCAAAGGTATGATGAATGGGATAACCATCCCGCAAGTTTCTTGCGGGTTTCCACTTGTTAATTGTTATATATGGATGATATGTTCTCACTTTAAAAGGGTTAAGGAGGGTTAAGACAGTTATTATAGAAAGAACAGCTGAATGACAAGTAGACCAAAACAATGATTACTCTCTTTGGAAAGTATCCAACCAGCCACGAATGGCCACGATAGCAATGTCATTGATGAAGTCTACAGTTTTAATTGTTTGATGAGTCGCTTTCTTGGAAAGACGTAATTCAGTGTACCATCTAACTGTCCCAACCTCAAAGTTCAGAAAGCATCAGCTTTGCTAAAAGCTTTTCCGCACCCAAATTATATGCAGCGAAAGCTTTCTTTTAGCTGTCTTATAGGTCCAATATTTGAGGACAGAGACAGAAAAGCTGAAAATTCTGCAAAATGTACTCAAAGCCCTGTCTACTGTGTCAGAACATATTAGAGCTAAGGTGGAATTTATGTATGATTGAAGGTTCTTACAATGGAAGATGATACAATATTTGGAAAATGTTTATATCAAAACAGCAATTTGCCTAAAGGGCCTTTTCACAATGAAATTCAAGACTATTCCGCATGGAATGGTGGTATCCAAAGTTCTTCAGACCAAGTGCTTTGTGTCTATGGAGAACAGGTGACTGAAAGCGGCTTGTTTAACTTAACCAAAATAAATGCTGCATGCTGACTTGCAAGATTTGCTGTAGTCACGGGGGGGAGGTGTACTCCAACTAACCTTGCAGACTGTAAAATGTGCACACAAACTGTGCATGTGAACTATGCTTTTTAAAGTATGAAGTGTCTGTCTACCTATATGTACCTCACTTGGCTTTGTTAAATATGGGTTTCTTTATTCCTCTATTTCTATTTACTTGCTACAATCCAGGCTTGTAATAATCTAACTGATGAAGCACTACATGTGGGAGGAACCAGCAACATTGTATGGGTTAAACTACGCTGGATACAGGGCTAGGTAGAAATGGGTTTGGCCTTTCACAGATATATATCTTCCTCCCATGAACTGCAATGGTGTTAGGGCATTATTATTATCAGGGCTCATTTCGTAGCAGGAGCTCCTTTGCATATTAGGCCACACCCCCTAATGTAGCCAATCCTCCAAGAGCTTACAGAGCTCTTCTTACAGGGGCTACTGTAAGCTCTTGGAGGATTGGCTACATCAGGGGGGTATGGCCTAATATGCAGAGGAGCTCCTGTTACGAAATGCGCCACTATTATTATTATTATTATCTTTATTTTTTTGCCAGGGCACTATGAAATTGGGAAGTGTTTTATGTATGTCGGGGGAGAACAGATGCATCACTGTTGCAGAGGCAATTTGGCTGACTTGCACCATCTTACCACACTGTATGCTGTGGATGGCAGCGAGGATCGAGTATACAAACCATTGCAGCAAGACACGAAGCATTAAAGTCTCCAAAACCTAAAGTCCAAGTATGAGCACCACAGCTACATCAGAATGGCTACTCTGTGTCTTTGTTTTCCCTTGAACCCCAATGGGCTCAGGGAGCAAACAAAAAATAGTGCTAAACCAGCAGGAAAGGGAAAAATTGGGCTGTGAACAGTCTCAAGTAACTACAAAGGATTAGGACTAGTGGTTTCCACCACCGGTGGATTTTGTCTCTCCCAAAAACACTATTTCTACCTTGGAATGCTCATGAGCAAATACTGAGCTCAGACCTGCTTGTTAAACTGCTTTATTGAGCTTCCTATCCATGTATTTTATTTTCTACTTAATGCATTTGTACTCCACTTTTCTCCCCAACGGGGACCCAAAGTGGCTTACATCATTCTCCTGTCTTCCATTTTAGCCTCACAACAACCCCATGAAGTAGGTTAGGCTGAGCTTCTGTGACTGGCTCATGGTCACCAAAACAAGCTTCCATGACATGTGAGGGCATTCGAACCTGGGTCTCTCCAATCCTAGTCCAACACTCTAACCATTACACTACACTGGCTCTCACATAGCAAATGTAAGACCAGTGAACCTTGTTAGTGGGGAAAAAGCAAGCTGTGAGAAGGGAAGTATTTCATTTAAATCTCATTTTTTTGCCATGAATCTACTAGGGGTGCAAGGCAAAGCCACTCTTTCAGCCTCAGCCTCCCCTCACAGTACTATTTACATAGGGGATAATGTAAACCTACCTTACAGGGATGTTGTAAAGTTTAACAAGAATCTATATAATACCCCTGATGCCATTCAGCCAAGGAAGCCAGTCACTATAAAACATTATGGCGAGTGCAAGCATACATGGCGGTACTTGGACTTCCAATATTCTCAGAAGGAGATATTTTCATAGCAGATGGATACTTTCTAGAAGCACTACTTACAAAGGACCCAACGTACCCTTGCCACAATATAGCAGCATCCTATGAAGAATGGTTTCTACATAAGCTGGCGTGGGCTGCTCAACAGCAAAAAAAAAAACCAATGAAGAGAATCACCACTTAAAATTTGTGTTTAACTGGAAATCACTTCATATGTTTAGCAAGTTCACATATTGCCTGCTGTCATTCAGTAATGTGTGTCTGTGTGTGAATACAATATGAAAATGTGGCAATTGTCTTGCTCGTAACATTATTAATAAGGTGAAATAAGGTGCTGGCCTTGATTTTGTTAAGCACTAACAAAGCAGTTTGCAAGGATGGCGGAAACAAGACGACGGCATGCACCACTCTGACGTGCATGCACCATGCAGGGAGCGAGCACAATGGTGATGTGGAAGGAGGAGACGGGGAGAAATCTGAAGTTGTACTGTACCACGCTTTATCATAGAAGTAATGGACTAACTCCTCAACTCCTTGCCCATAGCAAAATGGAAAGCAGAGACAAGAAAGAGACAAGGACAATGGTATCAGAGGACCAAGACATAACAATGAGCAACTGCCATGACCAAAGAATAGCCTCTTCCATTTCCGTGGAGGCATGTGCCCTCGAGCACTTTTAAGTACAGCTTCCGTTTCGGCAGAATAAAGTATACTGCATGCGTAACATTCCTGGACTTGATGGTAAATCCCTTGAAGCGCCAAAATCCCCTTGGAGACTAGATTCTACTCACCTTCAGCAGGACGTTACAAGTTACCCCATTTTTTATTCCTCCCTACCACCCAGCCTCTTAGTTTACTTCTAGTACTGTTTAACTTCATAAGCTAGAGCCATGTATATTTAGCTGCCGTCTGCCCAGTGTCATATGCTTCAGAATATCTTGTGATGCACCACAGACATATCTCCTTTTTGGCTTTTAAAGCCACATTTCCATTACTCATATTCACTAAAAGTATAACTGCTTTGCCTGTTGTCCAATAGCATTTGCGAAACTTTCTACCCTATAATTATGTAGACTCTAATCTATTTGCTTCCATCACCCTGCCTCAAGACATGTTAAGAACTGCTCCTGGTTATCCAAAGCCTATTTTCAAACCTCTAATTGTTAACATGCCAGACTTGAGGATCAGCAAGAGTAGCAACTGCCCTGCCACGGGTGAAGTATACCAGCTACTGTGGTATCGTGCATAAAGCATTAGAAAAAGGGTGGCAGATGAGACCATTTCCCCTAGATTATTCTAAGGGTTTTTTTGTGAACACGGGATGACTTTTTCCACAGCAGTATGAATTCGCATTTGTCGTGTGAATAGATCCGCCAAATACTCTGACTAAGCTGACCTGTCAAAGGTTGTACAAAGAACTACTGACAATATGGGAGAATTGGAAACCCTGGTCACCTCACCAATCACTGCATCATAATTCGAGACAGGTGGATAAAAAAGTTAACACCCTGGGCTGGAGCCAACATAGCACAAGGGCGTTCATGGATCTCTCCTGCCCTCCCCTTTCCCCCTGCATCCCCACCAGCAATGCTGGAAGTCAGGGGACCCATTTGTGTAAAGTACCACCAGGAGCTGCCGTGAGGAGGGGGAACTGGGCAAAATAATCCCATCTTCCTCTTCTGCCAGTGACGCTTCGGTTGAGGCAGAAGCAAAATAGGGCTATTTTATTAACCCCCTCCCCTCACTGCAGCACCCAGTCCATATGGGCTTGTTGTCCTCGCGTGTCCTGTGATCTCCTGTATCAGTTTTTCAAAGGTCTCGTGGGTTGTTGGAGGAAGGGGGGAGGCAGAAAGATCTGCCTGACAAGCATTTTCTCCTGGCAGTTGAGTAGATCCAATCCCCTTTTGGAATTTCTAAAAAAGCTATTAGGATTTGCCTAGGAAAAAAGAGACCACCAGCATGCCGTGATTCAGCAAGATAAACACTACGTAAGTGCCTGCTCCTTACAAGGGTAAGGCTGCTGAACCCTTCTTTGTAGTTAATGCTCATTTTTAGCATCTCAGAACTTCTATCTGATAAGCTGCACAACTATGTTACACTGGGTTTGTTTGTTTTTTTAAATGTCACTGCTTAAAAGGGTGAACAGCAGATTCTGCAATTTAGGGGAAAAAATACTGACAATTCAAAAGCCCTGCTGAATCAGATTAAAGGCCCATCTAGTGTGACATTCTATGAGAAGATGGAACCAAATGAGCTGAACAGCCAAAAACAGTTTCCCACCTCTGATTCTAAAGACAGATCTAGATACTAACGAAAAAGTTGAGATGCAGAATTTGTTTTTTAAAGTCTTATTTTGTTTTAGTATTTTCTTGTCAAGTTAAGATGTAAAGGAATAATTCACTGGTAAATTTGAATATATTCCCTCAAATACAATATGCTTAAGCAATAATTACATTTAACAGGTGTTTAGCACATAGTATGAGAAGTAAATGGCTGCAAGGATACGATTATTCAATGTTAAGCTCTATCTTCAGCAACATGGTTCTGAATTTTCAGTTTACAAGCACATCACCAATCCTAGGGGCAAGTCTGCACTTCTCTCCAACTACATACAGTGCCTCTAACTGCATAATCCTATGCAAAATTACTCCAGTCTCAGCCCACTGATTTCAATTGACTTGGACTGGAGTTAGCTGAATTGACTGTGACGTAAATCTGACATTTAGGGATCAGTTTCATTCAGTGGGGCTTACTCCCAGTGAAGTGTTCTTGGGTTTGCAGCCTTAGTCAAGAAGTGGTGCCCAAATGGGCCAAGTCTACTATTTGCACACAAGTTCCTATAAGGATTCATGACCCCTGATCCTGCCTTTTCTTTCTACCCACACTGAGCTAATCCCAAATCCTGAGAAATGCAGATCATTTAGGCCAGGGGTGGGCAATTGTTTTAGCTCGGGGGCCACTTTGTAGGAGCGGAGGTTAGCGGAGGGTTGCACCTTTTAAAATGATTGCATTCATTAGTTAACTTTGCATTTCAGAAAAGGTATAAACTGTATCATAAAAATCAATAAATATAAATTAAATAAAATAGTGGTAGTTTTATTCAATTTATTTATGGTGCTAATTTCATATCATCTATAGCTGCAAGCACATTTAATTTTAGAATCAGTTTAATGAGACAAATGTACCCTATCACACTTTTCTACAATTTTTTTTGAAATCAGGAGTGAGATTGCTTGTTGAGATTCTTTTGGCGGGCCGCAAAAAACTCTGTGGCAGGCCGCATGTGGCCCACGGGCCGCAATTTGCCCACCCCTGATTTAGGCAAAAGGGGACATACTGAAAGATAATGCAGTCATCCTTGATGAAGTAATTAGAAAGTACTAATGAGGCTGTTAGCTCTGACTGCCTAGTAAGAAAGCACTCCAGAAATGGATAAGAAGTGGTATGTTTCACTACCACTTAGAATATTTGTAGTGCTTGTTTGGAAACAAAACTTTCCAGGAATAGGAATGTGTGATTTCTTTTAAATGAAAAAAACAACAACACCCTTAACACAGAGAAATTCTGGTTTTCCATATTTCATCATACTCAAATGAAGGGACTACTGTATGTAATTCCCCCCATGCAACATAATTTAGATGGTTGGTCATTGTGATTTTTGGTTCTATAACGGATTGTTAATCCTTGCTTTGGTTTTGTAATTTTAATAATAAAAACAAGGCTTGGGTGTGGTATACAGAGGGTGGTGGGCGTGGAGAGATCAGCATTGGTGGTGATGCAGGAGGCCTAAAGTTTCGATTGAGTCCAGGTGAATGCATTTTTGAGCATCCGTCTGGACTCGGTCAGGGCCTAGGTTTCCTGTCTTGTTGCTGGGGCTGATTTCTCCACGCCTGTAACCCTCTGTGTATCGCACCTAATCCAATCAAAAAGAAGAAGAAAAAGGGAAAAAACACACCTATTAGATTGATGTGTTGCCAGATATGAAACAGTGGCATGCCTATGCTATGAATCTAAACCAGTTTCAATCAGTTTTAGCATCATGGTTCTCAACCAAGCAACCACTGGTAACAGTTCTTTGAAGAGAGTTCGGGATTTCTAACTCAGGCCTGTCCACAGTCTAACAAAACCAATTCCCATGATTCTCTGCATCGACCTACAGTATGTAGCTTTCAACTTACCTACAATTTAGACAGAAAACGCTCAGTTAAAACACTGTTGGTTGTAAAGTTTCATAACATCCAGCTAAAAACACGGATTATCCTAGGACAACCCCTTCCATTCACCGGGATTAATGGGAGAGAAAAAACACAACAGATGGAGGGGAAGAAATTGTCCAAATTTCTCTGATTTAGACAGATTTAAACAGGAACCATAATCGCCTTCTTACAATATTGCACGCATGGACTAGCATCAGTTGTTAACAACGCCATGCAATACTCTAAAGCCAAGCGCTGCAGCTATTTCTCAAATGTCATTCGGTTACTACAGTACGGAACTTCTGCAAACAATCCTGACAGAACCCAGGCAGCTAAAAGGAAACAGGGGTAAACACACGTAATACACAGACTCTACCCTTCTTTAGGGCACAAGGCAGTCTGCTACTGTTACAGCCCACTTGTACCCATTCCAGTCGCTGCTGTAGCACAAACAGAAACTTGACAACAGCTATGGAAGCACTCCAACAAGCTAGCAGAGCAGAGCTGGCCTGCTCTACCTTGCCTATTTCTAAAAGGGGAGACCCTTCTGTCACATGTCCTTGCAGGCATGAATCTGCACTCCTTTTGCAGGAGGTGTTAAGTGTATTCTGTGGCCCTTCTGTGCAAGAGGTACCTCACTCTCCCTTTAGGCCTCGCAAAGATTTCCTTCTGCACCAGAGTAGCAACCCTAGTCTGCTGCTGCTGCAAAACAAGAGGCATGGCAGGTCTAAGCCCCTCAAAAAGGGTCAAAGGATCCCTCTTGTGAGAGTGTTCAGAGTCCAGTCCCGACACCCTGTAGCACAGCAAACACTCAAGTTGAAACAACGAATGAGTTTGGTGCAAACTAGAAATGCAAGGGACTGCTACTTCCGTTTTCAAGGTGTAACTCGCTGAATAGCCAGCAGGGGGATCAAACAGCCGGCCATATCTCGAGACCTAGTTGCTATGCTTGTTGATGTACTCAGAAATAATCCAAATAAATGGAGGTTGCCATTTCTGTACCACGTAAAGAGAACTGTACATAACACACTGGAGTGGAGAAAATGTCACTGCTGCTGTATTGTGCTGCACTAGTTTTTCATAATGCAAACTGTTTCTCTGCTGATATTGAATTAATTGGCTATCATTTGAAATACTGTTTCTTAAATTACTAAAAAAACCAACCAAAACCCTTACTGTCAAGCACAAGGGTTTTCAAGGGTTTTTCCACAGGTCAGTGCTTTGTATTTTAGCTTTTAAAGTATTTAAAATTCCATGAACTGCCATTAGCAAATTAAAATGCTTGGCCAATATAAGGTGTTCACTTTACACTGCTCCTGCAATGTAATGTTAAGCTATCGACTAATAATAGATTAACACTTACCATTTTCCTACTACATAAGTATAAATCAGCAATTTTTTTCTTCTCTTCGTATACCAAAGACAACATGAAATACCCCGTCTTAGTTCAAGCAGTTGCAAGTTCGTAAGTGATATTAGTAAATCATGCATTGTTTGGAAAAGCTGGTTTTTCCTTAGCGTGTTATATGTGACTACAGAGTAGCCGCTTTCAAGATACATTGCTGATTAAGCGCTCTTTGCTTTTCCTAACACACAACTAAAAAGAAGAGTCTTAATATTCCATGACAGCAAAGCTTTACACTGTTCTTAAGTATGACGTTCACAGATATTATTATGCAGATATATCTGTACAAGCACACATGCAGATAACACGAAGGAACAGGACAGATACGCACACTTCAAAAAGCCACAGGAGGATAAAAAAAAGCAGCAAGACGCATGTTGCGGGATGGACGACACAAGGTTTTCAGCTCGGTTTTAAGGTTCACTGTGCTATTGGTAAAGCCGTCAGCCATAGTTATTATAGTAAGGAAAGGAGGTGCGGAGGTTATGCTACACACCAGCATGTGCCTTCTGTTTTTGCTCTGAAGGGAGGAATGCTACATGATGAACAGTGCGTGCAAAGGGGAGATTGCTACTGGAGCACAGGGGAGGGATAGGAGTGAGGAGTACAGACTCACTCTGTCTGCGCTGCGGTGGAACAGTCCGAGGGATGCCCTGGAGTGAGCCCTGCCAGGGAGAGAAGGGAGGACCAGAATACCCACCCTGTGCAGAGAAAGAGACGGGGGAAAGAATAATAATAATAATAATAATAAAAAAGAGAATGGGGGGAAAAATAAACACCATAAAGCCAAATTGTTTCATTTTTGTTAGACATAACAAAATTTGAATACAGCCACCTCAAATTATTTGAAAAAGGTAAAGCCAACCCTTTCAAGTGCAACTCTCAGTATTCCGGGCAGAGTCCCCCTTTTTCACTAGCTTATGCCATTCCATTTCGTTAGGACTCCTTCGTGAAAGATATTTAATGGGGAAACCTGGTTTTAGGAATTTAAAATGTATTTGGTGAATGCAGCGCCAAATCAACTAAGAGTATTTGAATCAGAGATCGTCTGATTACCTGTTGTCAAAATTGGATCTCACCATAAAATCAATTAGCCAGTGCTTTCAAAGGAAACAAAGACAGCTTCTGTAAAAAGTTACGCATCTCGAAATTTGTAAAGGCCGCCGAGTAATAAAGAATCAAAAGACTATTAGCTGAGGCTTTCTGTTCCCTGACTGTTTCAAGACGTTTAGAAACTATATTAGCGGATCATACCGGGGCGGGGAGAACACACACTAAATCCAGACAGCTTTCATATGGCCGATCAGTTCATTTAACAACAGCTGCGCGGGAACACCCATGTAACCACAGTGTTGCAGTTTGCTTTTTGGACTCGTGAAAAGACAAGAAGCAACCCGAGAAGTGACCCAGCTTCTACACAGGACAATTTCAATTTTCCAGTGGTTTTGACTACCAGTTACTAAAAACTGCTGTGTTGGTTGGTCGTGAAAAAAGCAGCTGAAGGTATAGCTGTATGGCTGAAGGTGAACCTGTGTCCTTGCATGAGGAGAAGGGGGGGGGGGGGGGGGAAGCCTTCTAAGCTCTCCACAGCAACTAAGAATTGCTGTTTAAAAAAATACATAGATGCCCTGTGCACACACCGAAGATGCTGTCGCTTTGAAGGTAAGGGGTGTGCTTCTTTCAAATACTGTTGCCACAATGGAAGAAGGTGATGGGAAAGTCTTACTAAACCAGATGGAAAATCAGATGTTGAAAGAATGGGCTGGGGAATTTCATGGTATTCATCGTTTTTTTTTCTTCTGAACATGCATGTTTTGACACAGCAGTTTTTGAGACAGCCTTCGACAACATATTAATCTTCTGAACAACGACACAAATGAGTTACTATTCTCATTACATTATGCTGGAGGACTCCGGTGAAGAAATGTTAATTCACTTGACTTTAGCCGGCATATTAGGTCTATAAGAAGGGACTAGTTGGTTTTCATCAAACACCCACATAAAATACAGCTATTTCATCCCAAAATTTAGGTGAGCTCCCACAGATTAAAAAGCGGCTAACGCCCATTTTCAATTCAACGTATCACACAGGAAAAACTAGAAACACCAATACTTGTCTCTGGTCCCCAAATGTCAGGTGAAGTATTATTAAAGTATTAAAAGGTTTCCAAAAGTTGTTCAGTTTGGACTCTGGTAAGTCTGCAATTATGGGTCAGCAAGAGAGCCCTCTTCTCTGTGGTCATGCTGGCTCTCCATACAACGGAAGCAGTCCATTCCATGCAGCAGTCATGCAGGCGGCAGTCATAATGTGAAGACCTATTGTCCACCCAGGCTTAGGAAAAGGGAGTGCTCTGTATGCCACCACTACACTGGCAATGGGGCAGGGAAACAACCATACCCTTACAGTTTTTTCCAAAACTGCTGTGTCAAACTATGCATGTATCCACACATAAAATGCATGGCTGTCGGCTAGATAACACTTGTGGACTGGATAAAATGGTTAGCAGCTGCAGGTCAATGGAGAACAGAGGATTGGTTTAAACACCTAGATGCCAAACTGAATTCTGCACTAGTAAAGAGGAGGCCAGGGAGCTGTTCCTGTTGGCAGCAGAGGATAAGACTTGCAATAATGGGTATAAATTAAGGGCAGGAAGGTACTGGCTGGATATTAGGGAAAACCTTTTTACAATAAGAGTTGTGCAACAGTGGAATCGGCATCCGAGGGAGGTGGTGAGCTCCCCATCCCTGGCAGTCTTTAAGCAGCGGCTGGACAAACACTTGTCAGGGATGCCCGAGGTCGATCCTGAATTGAGCAGGGGGCTGACTAGATGGCCTGTATGGCCCCTCCCAATTCTGTGGTTCTATGATTCTAAGTTCTCAAGCCTGAATTCTCCCTAGAAGCTCTAACATGGCGCTATTGTCCTTCGGTCATATCATGAGAAGACACAACTCGCTGGAAAAGATAATGCAAGGAAAAGTTGAAGGCAGTAGGAAAAGAGAAAGATCCAACATGAGATAGAGTAACTCAATAAAGGAATCCATGGCCTTCGGTTTGCAAGATCCAAACAACACTGTCAACGATAGGCTATTTTGGAGGTCATTAATTCATACAGCAAAGAAAACAAGAATGGCCGCGCCAGTAATCAGGGAAAAATGCTTTTCTACATTTTTTCATTAATTCATACAGTCGTCATTGGCAACTTGACAGCGCGTAACAGAAATACAAAGTTATCATCCAGATATGTTATATGGGAATATTTATTGGAGAGGGCAGGGAAGTTCATGCAACCCAATCCAATGCATGTTTTCTCAAAAGTCCCAAAGAGCTTGAAACAATTTACTCCTAAGTATGTATGGACAGCACTGTAGCTCTATTCTAACTGAACTATTACAGATTCTGCTACTATAAAATGAAGGAATTTAAGCAAGATTGGAAAAAGGAATTCCTACACACAAAATCTCTTCAGTTAGTTCCAAACTCTTAATATCTTTTTAAAAAAATGTGCGTAATATTTTATTGAAATGGATATTTTCTTTTAGGAAAGGGCTTACTTTAAAAATGTACAGTATATCTTGAATTTCAGCCCTTCCAAGGCTCACAATCATATAAGGAGAATACAGAGAGACTAAAAAATAGCAATTTAAACCCACAGCAATAATTCATTCACCTCCACAGTAGAAAACTAAGTTTGAGGGGGAGAAATGCAACTGTTAGCCTCATACCCAGTACTAGCAAGATTAGGCACAAGGCAAACTTGTGTTGGAAGGGAATCGTGTGGGAAAATATCTTCACACCTGTAAGCTGCATGTGCAAACTGCACCCATTATTGTAGATCTCAGAGAGGTCAAAAACTTGTTACACAAGCAGAGCGTTTGACAGTTAGATATCAAACAGTTGACGCTTCTGACATGAAAGCAATCCATTGAACAGCGCAAACCCTGCAAAATAGATGGCACAGCGCAGTAAATCAGGCTGATAAATATCTCCACATCCGGTTGCCTGTGCTAAGAATCATCCACAGGTGAGCAGGGAGGAAAGGTCTATATACTAGGGATGATTACACAATCTAATACCGGGCTCCCTCCACATCCCTCAGACTGCTCATCTAACTGAATTCCATTTCATGGGACTTCCAATTAGCGGTTCAATCAAGTGAACAGCTCCCATTTTTTCCCTGCAGTTTTGGCAGAGATCACAGACACTGAGGGGAAAAAAAAAACATTTCTAAGTGCTATTGAAGCACAGTCATGTCTCAATTTATTGACCTTGGCCAATGCACTCTCATGAATCCATTTGCTAAGGTTACTAACATCATGAGATCACATTAGTGCTCTCCCACAGTGTTCGGAAAGCCTACTCAAACTGGCAGAATTGCTTCCTTCACCCCTTCAGTAGTGCTACTAGCAGACATTTTTGCACTTACAAGGTATTCTGTAAACATCCCTGCTAGGTGTGCAATTGTGGGCTCTGGGAACAACTAAATGCTATAGGAACACAGTTGTGCAATCTCACAATGTAAGCAAGATTTGGCAAATGTGGTTCCATGCTGCTCAAGTAGGTTCCCCTGCAGTCCTTACTTAGTTTCTACAGTTTATGAAAACACTGGGAATAAAATGTGTAAATAACCCAGGTGTGACAACTCCCTTTCTACTCTTGGTTCCTCTCTGTCAAAGTTCCCAAACTTTGATGGGAGATCTAGCCCAACCCACTTTGGCTTCAGTTTCAAGGCCACAGTGACCTCTGCAGAAGCTTAGTTGTACAGGACAGGATATGTAGAGAGTACTGCACAGGAAATACTACATATTTCCTGACAGAACTACAAACTAACCCAGACAATTCCCTGCTGAACAATTTTAAAAAGGGTGAGCTTATAACAAGAGTGAGTCAGACAGCTGACATTTGATACCAACACACAACTGAAAAATTGGATGATTTATGCAGCATTACGTGAGAGACAATACGACTACCCAAAGACAGGGCTGTTGATTTACATGAGGTTTCAATTGATGGTTACACATTACAAAAGCTTATTAAACAAATCAAAAGGCTGCAGCTGTATTTTCACTGATGCAGTCAAGAGTGTTGTCACTTTCCTCTTCGACTGAACCTTAATGCAAAGAGGAACCTTTTTTTTGTTCAGTTCTTAAAAATCTACTCTTAATAATGAAGTGCCTAAATGCTTCCATTCTAAAGCAGGTTGCATGTAAGCCAGCCCTCCCACCTTTGTTTGAAAACCTACTAGAGCCCTCTCTGAGTAACACTAAATGTACTATATAACATTATTAAAATTCAATGCAAAATCCTAAAACATCATTCTACTATATGAATTTTCTTGCAGAGTACTCTGTTACGTTCACAGATGGGGTTTTCCTTCTGCTATGCTGAATTGCCCATTGGTCTCTCTCCTGCTTATTTTACTTAACATGAGGAATATTAACCATGTCCATTTTTACCACATTGATCCTATTTAGGACATCATGCAGATATCAGACTGTACCTTGTTTTGGTACAGAAAACAATGAATCTTTCATTTGGTACTTGTAGCACTGGTACCAGTGATAATCTCTACTTTATTCCAGCACTTGCCTTCTCTAACCACCTCAGCTTTAAGCAAAAATGTTTGGTCTTCAACTTTGGTCCTTACAAAGGCATGTTGTCAGGCTTAATGAAAAGGTAAACGCTGGACTATTTTTAGTACCGCATTATATGTATAGATTGGAATGTGTGCATCTTTTAAGATTTACAATACCACAGGCTACGTTCAGACATAAGCAACTGCAAAAAAACCCTCTAGTCATACACGAACACAGCTTGCTGTGCTTATGGCCCTTGCTCTTTCCTGCCCAGATTCAGAATCCTGGCATGTATATTTATTGTTATTTATTTATTTATTATCATTATCATTTATTGAATTTCTAAACCGCCCTCCCCTGGAGGGCTCAGGGCAGTTTACATCATATTTAAAATACAGGTCGGGTAAAAACATTACAAAGTGTAAGTTAATTAAAATTAAAACCCAGATATCTATCATGGTTTCCAGTAAACCCATGAAACCATTAACCTTCAGTCCTAGACGGGGTTCTGCATGTGGTCGCTTCCTCCAGGGGGCGGGGTCTTGGGCAAGATGAGATAGGAAAACTGTTGCTGTCCTCAATCATTGGCCTGGTGGAACATCTCTGTTCTGCATGCCCTGCGGAACTGTACAAGGTCCTGCAGGGCACCAATTTCTCCAGGTAGAGAGTTCCACCAGGCAGGAGCCAGGGCCGAAAAAGCCCAGGCTCTCTGGTCAAGGACAGTTGGACATCTCTTGGGCCTATGATCACCAGTAGATTTTGATCTTGTGAGCGTAGTGCTCTTTGGGGAACGTATCGGGAGAGGCAGTCCCACAAGTACGTTGGTCCCTTACCATTTAGGGCCTTGAAGGTTAAAACCAGAACCTTGAAGTGGATCCGGTACTCAACTAGGAGCCAGTGCAGCTGGCAAAGCACGGGTTGGATATGTGATCTCATGGGGTGCCTGTCAGCACCCATGCTGCTGCATTCTTGACCAGCTGTAATTTCAGGGTCAGCTTCAAGGGTAGCCCTACGTAGAGTGAGTTACAATAGTCTAACCTTGAGGTGATCGTTGCATGGATCACCGTGGCTATGTTGCAGCGAGAGAGGTAAGGGGCCAGTTAGTTGCCTGACTCAGTGAAGTTGGAAAAACTCCAGCCTAGCAACCTTTGCAATCTGGGCTTCCATAAATAAAGAGGTGTTCAGAAGCACACTCAGACACCTGACCGCTGGTGTTAGTGGCACACCATCAAGAGCTGGGAGTTGACATCCAAGCCTCGGGTCACTCTCACCCAGCCACAGGACCTCTGTCTTTGACAGGTTCAGTTTCATTCGGCTTTGCTGCAGCCTTCCAAACACGGCCTCCAAACCCTCAGCCAAGTTTGGTGGGATGGTAGCTGGCCAGCCACCCATCGATACAGCTGGGTGTCACCAGCGTACTGATGGCAGCCAAGCCCAAAACGTCCACATCAGCTGGGTGAGAGGGCGCATGTAGATGTTGAACAACATAGGATAGAGGATTGCCCCTTGGGGGACCCCGCACACCAATGGGTATTGGGGTGATACCCTCTCTCCAAGTGCCATCCTCTGCACCCCAGCCATGGAGGAATAAAGTGAACCACTCCAAGGCTACCCCATGGACTCCTACATTGGTGAGGCAGTGGGCATACAGATCATAGTCGACTGCGTCAAACACCACTGTCAGGTTGAATAGTAACAGCAGTGCCAACCTGCCTCAATCCAGCTGTCTGCGAAGATCATCCATGAGGATGACCAGCACTATCCCCATCCCATGGTCAGGTCAGAAGCTGGACTGGAATGGATCTAAAGCCAACATGTCTTCCAGGAAGCTCTGGACCTGCTCTACCACTGCTCTCTCAATTACTTTACCCAGGAACTACAAGTTCAAAACTGGGCAATATTTGGCAGGATCCATCGAATCTAATGATGGCTTTTTAAAAGAGCGGTGTTACCACGGCCTCTTATCATCCCCCTGGATAGACCCCTGTACTAAGGGGCAGATTGATAATGTTCATCACAGGAAATTGTATGCCATCACCACCGGCCTTAACCAGCCATGATGGGCACATGGTCAGTCTTAGGATCCCGTCGATGTCAGCCTGAGAGAGCCAGCTGAAGTTGTCCAACACTGTATCCAAAGATGGCCAAGGGGCCTCAAGTTCCTTTACTGTATTAACTGTGGCGGGCAGGTCATGGAGCAACAAGACTTTGTCTGCAAAAAAGCTCACAAAAACCTCACAGCTAATGGCCAAATTACTTTGATTTTTAGTGCTCCCTGTCAGGGAGGTTAGAGACCTAAGTACCCTAAACAATTGTGCCGGGCGAGAGCTAGCGGACGCAGTGGAGGCTGTGAAAAAAACCCTCTTCACAGCCTTCACCGCCATCTCGTAGGTTTTCATAAATGACCTGTAGGATGTTCTTGCAGCTTCATCATGAGACTGACGCCACATTTGTTTCATTCCCGAGCTCCATTGTGTACCACAGAGCCATGTAGGAAAGAAACAAGCCCCAATCCAGAGATGTTTGCCTGCATTCAAACATTATTTGGTCACCTCAAGACTGGACTACTGTAACACTCTCTACATGGGGCTGCCCTTGTCCCAGATCCGGAAGCTGCAGCTGGTGCAGAACGCCGTGGCCAGGCTGCTGATGGGTCTCTCTACGCGGGACCACATCCGGCCTGTGCTGAGGTCCCTGCACTGGCTGCCTATAGCATACCGAATCTGGTTCAAGGTGCTGGTGTTGACCTTTAAAGCCCTATATGGTCTGGGGCCTGCCTACTTGAGGGACTGCCTTTCCCCATATGTGCCCCAGAGGGCACTGAGGTCAAGCTCACAACATCGCTTGACTCTCCTCGGTCCGAGAGATGTTCGGCTGGCCAGGACCAGGGCCTTCTCGGTGGCAGCCCCACACTAATGGAACGAGCTCCCAGATGACATCAGGGCCCTGCGGGACCTATTGCAGTTCCACAGGGCCTGCAAGATGGAGCTCTTCCGCCAGGCTTTTGCTTAGGAGCCGCCACCAGGGGGTGGGATTAAGACCATCACCATCCTGGAATCTGCTGGTCCAGTCTTTGCCGCTGTTCTCACCGTATGACTATGTTTTGCCGCCAGTATCTCCGTGGTTTTATCTGTAAACTGTTATGCTTTTAAAATTGTAAACCATTATTTTATGGTATTTTACTGTTGGTAGCCGCCTTGAGCTGGTTGTCTGGATAAGGCGGGGTATAAATACAGTAAGTAAATAAATAAATATTGCCAATTTGCCTGATCACACAGGGAACGTTTTCATCAAACTCCACACATGGAGAGAGGAGTGAGACACACATCTGAGCACAGCGACAAACTGAGTTAGTGCACAACTGGCATTTCACTGCAGCCTGTTGTGGTCTGAGTGACTTACAGTAACCTGTTACGCCTGCAATGAAACAGACCTGTTTCTGGATTTTTGTGCCTGAAACTGTTGGGCAACACTGTAAATACCTAAAGGCATTACACCATTGCTAACTGACTTTTCATAAAATATTTAACAGGGGGAAATAAGTTAGAAGATTGACACAAAACTGTTCAGCAGTTCTCAATCTACTAAATAGCACTGCTACGTAAAAAGTGGGCGTCAAAGCAATTCAAGAAGTGGAGGCCAAATAGTTGGTCCCCGCCCTAACTTCATAAAACAGCCCTCCCTACTTGTGGTATGCCAATAAGTTTTTCTGGGTGACCTTTGGCCAGTCACTTTTACCCTAACCTCATTCAACCCTGTGACGTAGGTTAGGGCTAAAAGAGAGACCCACCTACACTACTCAAAGGTCCTTGGAGGAAAAGCGAGATAAAGTACTAGATAGGTCATAGCAGCACAAGTAATGCATTCTTTTTTTCTCTGCCCTCAAACATAATAGTAGGTGGAGTCAGAAATAGCAAAGGACTGGATAGGGCACATTAAATGGTTCAGAATTTGAGAAAGTAGTCACACGGGTTCCCAGGAGAACTTTTATTCAGACATTTGGTATGGATGCTTCCCAGACATTTGGTATGGATCTGCCAGTATTCTCTCTGGGTTTTGGAGTTCAATATTACCAAACTGGCAGCATTTGCAGTTCTTCTTGATCGATATTTCTGCAATTAGTGCTGTAAATAAGATGGACTCACACAGGAAAGAAGAACCCAATATTAAACTAAGTCCTGGGTTTATTAAGAGGAAATATTAATTCAGAGGAGTTCTTCTCCCTTTTCTGGTAAGAAGGGAGTTCTGTTATTTAATTCTGCTCATTAAGAAAGCAAACAAGGAAAGGGGAAAGGAGGGAGCAATTCACTTTCTTCCAGGGAAGTAAAATCTTTTCACTACTTCACTGGGAGGATATATATTATTCTTTTTTTTTTTTAAGGGGGGGATCCTTTTTGCACCAGAGCTCCAACAGTTAACACAAAAAGAAATTTAGATTTTTTTTCTACCATGAAGTGTTAAAAAGGGGGGAAAGGTTGTGTCAACGAATATAACATAAAATACAGGGCTATTTTGGGGGCAGAATGCACTGGAACAAAGTTCTGGCTGGCCTCTGGAGCCCAGGGGGTGGGCACGTACAAGCCCCCCCCCCACTCCCAGCAGCCCTCAGTGGGGCCACAAGGAGCAAGAAGGAAGGTAAATTGCAGAGGCCCATCCCGCCACCTTTCCCGGCCTGCGCCAAGGCGCAGGGCCTGGGGAAGGCCTGCAGCGTCCGTCCCCCCCCCCGCCACCTTCCCCTCTCTTTTTAAAAAGAGACCCTCCCCCAGAGACCAGCAAAAGATTGGAGTGGTTTTTTGTTTGTTTGTTTTTGCAAAATCTGGGAGTCTGAGGGGGGAGAAACAAAGACAGGAGGGAAGCACGGAGGGAGGGAGGGAGGGTGTGTGTGGGTGGGTGGCTGGCCAGCCAGCTAGAGTTCTTGATTGGGAAGCGACGAGGCAGAGTTGGAGATGGGTAGCTCACAAATGGTTAATGAGGTGCGAGTCTTTGTATGGGCTGGAAGGCACAAAGTGCGGCTGGAGCCGGGCGGCGGGGAAGCGAGGGCTGGACTGACTAGCTGCCCGGCTCTGGTTGAAGGGAGGCAGCTGGCCGGATTCCTCAATAGTGGGGCTTTCTTTCTCCTCTGGGGGGCTGAGCTGGGGGGGTCATCTCAGGGGATGCCAGACCAAGAGCCCTCCAACCACCCTGATGGGCAAGCGGGGGGAAAAAGCACAAGGGTCAGCCAAGCCAAACACACACACCCCAGCCGGCTTCAGCTGGTCTTTGGGGACCTGGCCCTGCACTGTTTTAACAGGGAGGGAGGCATGAGAAGGACGAGGAGGAAATTGTCCCTTTTGCAAAAGGGGGTCATAAAAAGCAGAGGTGTTTGGAGATCAAAATCCACTTTCTCCTTAGAAGGGATTCTTCTGGTTCAACTTTCAAGACGGGTTAAAAGTGCCATGGAATTGCTGTGGAATATCTATCTTGTGATCTGCCTCCTTCTCTCCCTCTCCCCTCGGGGAAAAACTGACCTAGTGATCTAGGTTGCAAAATGCCACGGGGGCAGGGAAGAGCGCGCTCTCCGTCCAGAGCTAAGTAACACTTGGCTGGCCAGAGGCGAGCGCGACATGGAAAAAGTGGTGGTGTGCGGTGGTGATGGAGTGGGGACGATGTGTGTTCAAGACTATGGAGCATTGTTTCGTCTGCTTCGGCATGTTGCCGATGCGGGGAGAGGGAAGGATTTTGCTCCTCCCTCCCAGTCCTGTCTTTTTCTGTAGTTGTGCGGAAGTTTCTGCCGGGCAGGGCAACTCCGCTCTGATATTTCTTCCCCTCCATTCAGGGTGCCCATGGCCTTGCTGATGCAGGAGTGTGCCGGCCGCGGGGGCTTGATGGTGGGGGGGAGAGCCTCCCTCCGTCCCCATCTCTTTGCCCTATTTCTTTCCCTTCTTCTTACCTTCTCTTTCTTTCCCTCTTTCCCTTCTTCTTGCCTTCTCTTTCTCTCCCTCTTTCCCTTCTTTCCTTCTATTTCTTTCCCTCCATTCCTTTCTTTCTTTCTGCGCAGATCTGTGCGTCCCCCCTTCCCAGTTAGCAATCCAAAAGAGTCCAGTGGCACCTTTAAGACCAAGGTTTACTGAGGTACAAGCTCTCCCTCCTTTGTGAGGGCAGATCTGCACTGTCAGGGGTGTGGCCTAATATGGTAATGACTTTCTGCTATTGGGTGTGGCCTATTATGCTATCGAGTTCCTACTGGGCTTTTTCTACAAAAAGAGCCCTGATAAAATATATTTCCAAGATCTCACTTTCCCAGAAGAAACACACTTTTCCAAAATGTAATTTATACACTATTACTGTTATGGGAGGAGGGGAGGGGAAAAAAGAGAACCAGGAAAAGGAACATATAGGATGCTATAGAATTTACTGATGATGTAACTAGGCTCACAGAGATTTCCATCAGAACAATAATTAGATGTAGATTAAAGTGTCAAAGTTAAATCTGAACTTAATCTGGGTAAATATTTTTGCCTTAATCGTATCTCACTTTTAAAAAAAAAGTGGTTTAAAATGCCATCAATACTGCACTTTGCCATCTATTTGCAAACGAAGATGCTGGCAGCCCTCCTGCTTGAGATGTGACTGATTCATCTGTGGCAGTCATTCTGCAGGCTAGCCATCCATGGACTACCTAATGCACACCTATGCAATGCCATTATAAAACCAGTGGAATGTGAAGTACATGCTGCCACTGAAATGGCTATTTTTACCACAGAAGAAGGTTCTCAGCCATCAGTGCTGAACAAGATGTATGAACTTTCCTTCTCAATTAAAGAACCTTCTGTACAGGTTCATGAGCAAGTATTGTTGAAACAACACTCTTTTAAAAAGGAATCCGGTCTCAAAACATCTGCTAGCTGTACAGTTTGTTATCCTGAGGAGCATCAAGTGTTTTTACAAGCATTCATGGCCACATGCATGTTTCATTTGCTGCTGTGCTTTACCAACAATAACAGTTGCAATACCTCCTCATCATCCATAGAGCTCACCAAGAAATAAACAGCCACTAACATCCATTCCTGGACTTACATCTGCTTCCAGTTATGGAATTGGCAATTTAAGCGGCTGAGGCATGAAAAATTAATCTTGTGAAGAAACAGAGTATCAGCAACAAGTTTTGAAAATAGTATTTGGCCAGAATAAGTTACATATGGAACTGAGCGTCCACTTATACTTTTCCTTAAATGAATTCAGAACTCAGTCAAATAATTTTTGGATTCTGGCATGTCTGCAGCTCCATAATGAAATCCAGTAACTCCGGATTTTGACAGCATTTTTAATAAAGTGGTTACTTAAGAATTAGAAAGGACTAAGATCTCAGGTCCTACTGAATTTTTCTTTTAATCTTAAAAAAAGAGCAGGAAAACACACTGACACATAACAGAGACCGGTCTTCTCCAATGCAGCCACATAACGGAGCAAAGGGGTAAAGCACATCTCTTTGTATAGAACTGCAAAGTCCAAAGTAATATGACAAAAAAAAAAAAGTGAATGGATCCAAACAAGCAGCCACTGTATATAGAGAAACGTGGATGAACTACTCACAGCACTTTTCCTCGAGGCCGTCTGTGTGTATTTGTCAGCATACATGCACCCAGCCACTTCAGATTTCTGGCTGTCTTTTTTGCAGTTACACCGAGCAGACTTTAGACATACAGAAAGCACAAAGCATTGGGTGAAGATGAATAAATTGTACATAAGACAAATATATTTGTTGCTTAATAATGCACTCCCATGGCTGAGTCACACAACATAGCTTAGAAGCAGTTACTCATGTACTATTTACATATGAACAATAGTAGAGTACAAGCAGAGGGACCCACATTACTCGTGGGGGGAGGAGGACCTCACAGCTGAGGTGGAAGTGGCCACAGGTAAACTCCCCCCTGGGCACCAGTGGCGAGGCCTGGATGCCTCCCAGCTGCTGGGCCCACCACTGATCTTCCCCCGCCCCCTGGCGGCGAGGCCTAGATGCATCCCAGCCGCCGGGCCTGCCACTGATCTTCCCCTGCCCCTGGGGTCCGGCAGCAAGACCTAGATGCCTCCCAGCTACCGAGCCTGCCGCCGATTTCCCCCCACCCCTAGGCTCCGGCCGCGAAGCCTGGACACCTCCCAGCCACCAGGCCCACTGCTGATCTTCCCCCTGGGCTCTGGGGGCGAGGCCTGGACGCCTCCCAACAGCTGGGCCCGATGCAGAGTTCCCAGAGCGTTCTTTGTGCATGCATAGGGAACACTATTTTACTTTGGGGGGGATTTAAATATCCCCCGTATAGTTTTTTAAAGTTTTCGGATTTTTCTGCACACCTGGGGAGCTCTCCAAATGTGCAGGAAAATCTTTCTGCCCTCCGAGTGCCCCTGACGGGCGGATTTAGATATCCGTACGCACAGGGGGCACTTGGCTATTAGTATATAGATGTTTGTAATATTTACAGTCTCACCAAGTACAGCTAACCGACACTTCCCAGATAACAACATGAAAGATTCTGAAATAGTTTACAACTGCTTTAAAACCTTTTACAGAGTTTTAAATTGAGCTGTACTATTGCCAATCCTTGAATGTGTAAGCCATGTATTATAAATTTATATAATAACAAACAATACATATTCTTTTTTTAATAACGTGGTTTCCCTATTCAAATTTCCTGCACACGTGAATATCGTACATCAGCAACCAAAAAGGTGCCACAGCACAATCTAGGAGCTCTGTTTCCTCATGCGAGCTCCAATTCACTTTGTTGCTCCTACAAAAGGACTTTCCCATTCACTAAAACAGTAAGGAAAGCTCACTGTGTACCCCCACCCCCCGAACAGGAAATCCCTTGAACACAAGTGACAATGTATAATTCTGAAACTCACTGAATGTCAGCACAACATCCCACAACATAAAGGTGTTCAGCTGTACTTACAAATTACAGGTTGCGTGCATACCTGAAGTCTAACTGAATCCTATTCAAAAGGAATTCACCGAAATTACTTTGGCGATGGCATTCTCTGCAGACTTAATATACTTACAAGCCGATGTTCAAGTCGCCTGATTGTTTCATCTTTTTTCTTTAAATCTTCTTTAAGTTGTGTGATCTCACTCAACAAATCATCAGTCTGGCACAACAAGACACAAAAGAAAACTAATTTCTATACTCTTACTTAGTGAGATTTTTACCTAATTACCTTTCTCAGAGGAAAACTTAGTTTTGGGCAAAACTGTTCTCCCTGTTTTTATTCGAAACTATCTCCGCTTGGAATATTAGGTTCCACTGTGTTTTCATTACCAAATGACAAAAGACCAACACAAACGGCAGATATTGTGAGTCTTCTACAATTACAGCATGCCAACAGTGCTCTTATTTTGCGTATTCCTGATTTTGTACATATTAAGTGCCTTTATTTCCAGTGATTACATCATCTTTAAGATTCTGTGCCAACCCAGGGAATACATAAACACAACTGGGTTTTGCTAAGCAACAGAATAAATACGTGAACTGCTCCTTAAAATATCCAGAAAGTTCACCAGATAGCATTGTTAACTGTACCCCAGATGTATTTCACCTCAATCCCAATTTATCTGTTCCCTTATTGGCTACTCATTGCTTCAAGCTTAATTAATTTGATTAACTTTGCTAAAAATGAACTTTATTATTCATCTTTCTGGCTCTGGTCTATCCTATCTATGTCTATCCAGTGCTAGCATTATTTCTCATTATTCTTGGAACTCAGGTGTTTGGCCCTTCCATTTCCTCTCTCACACATTCCATTACTAAATTTTTAAGAAACTGACTCTTTGTAAAGCCCAAATTTATATTTTAATTCTTTCACAACCTCTTTAGCCACTTCCTTTGACGGAAATGTGTCACCTGATAAAACCTGATTTATTAGATCCCTACTGGATCCCTTCTAGAAAGATTCCCATTATGGAATAATTAGAACTCTTCTAATTATATTAATTTTACTATCTGATTGGTCATACCACTGTTTTCTTTTTTCCCTTTCTTGTACTGTTCTGTAGCTTAAATAAGTCTTTGGGAAGGCTCCACTTACCTACTAGGCACTACACAAAAACAGCTTATTTGAAATGTTCATTTGATACTTGATTTGATATAATGAATATTAAACAGCAAACTTATTCAATGACATTTTAGTGAAAAACTGCCCTTGCAAATATTTAATGACAAAGAACAAAAATCAACTTTAAACAGAAAGGTACACAAAACAACTAGCATTACAAACTGACAGATCAAGGAGTCTGGGGAGGCAAATCTTTGTACAGTGGTCTAAGACCCCTGAAAAGGTACAACAATGGGTCAAGAAACCTTCACAGACAAAATGCCACATGGCACAGAAGGCTGCCGCGAGGAACGGAACTGGGTTGGTCACATGGAGCCACTGGGAAGGAGAAAACACGCATGATGCTCCTCCACAAGCTCCTACAGGTCGTAGGCTCCAACCCAGCTCATTCACTGTGGTCTACCTCTTGCACAAAACAACGCCATGGAATTATTTCTAATCACATCTTCCCTTCAGTTTTATATCAATACCAATAATCGTTTTGCCCTGCTACAAACATCGCCAGTTTACCTTGTGTACTGGGTCAGGCTCCTGAGGATCTGGGCTTGGAGGCAGTGAAAGAGTGATGTTGTGGAGTGACACATTTTCATCATTCTACAAGAGAGAAAAGTTTCCCCCATTTATTTGCCGGCCACATAAAAGTCATCACTGAATTAATACTACAATGACTTCTTCTATGAGTGCCAGAAGCGTCAATTGGTATAACTACAGGGAATTCCAACCACGACTTGGGTCAGCATTTTTGTTTCAAACACAGAATTATAAAACCAACTACTGAAATCTGCCAATAATAAAACAAACAAAAGCACACAGGGGCAAGGGTAGAATCCTTCTTCCTGATGTTCTAGTTTTGCATCTGAGGGATTTATTTACAGAGGTATTCCCATTTGCAGTCTGAAATAACACAGTTTAGACACAGGTCAGCCTTAAACTCTCACTGAGGTGCTAAAGGAGAAGAGAAGAGAAGAGGATTGGATTTATACCCCGCCCTTCATTACCTGAAGGAGTCTCAGAGCAGCTTACGATCTCCTTCCCCTTCCCCTCCCCACAACAGAGACCCTGTGAGGTAGGTACAGCCTTAAAGAAACTGTTCCAAAAAGCCTGTCAGTATAGCAAACAGTCTTTGGCTCCTCATAGCCCAACTACTAAGCTATTCTACAGTAGCATGTGAGATGGTTTATTTCAAGTGTTAATGACCTACCATATCTCCTCAGACTCAGTGCAGCTAGCAAAGGAGCAAAAATTGCAAGGACAACAATGGGTCAATATCCTGCATTGAGCAGGAGGTTGGACTAGATGACCCTGGAGGTCCCTTCCAACTATGTCATTCTGATTCTATGAAAAACATTGTCCAATAATAAGCTAAATAAAATCCACAATTGAAACTAAAAGCTAATTCATATAGTTAAAATCTGGGGGAGATCATAGAATCATAGAGTTGGAAGGGACCTCCAGGGTCATTTAGTCCAACCCCCCTGCACAATCTAGTTCAACCCCCCTGCACAGATCAGGGGGAGGGGCTGTTAATCCAGGTTATTTGTGTGGTTTTAAATGACTTTGTAAGTCATCGTGAGCAATGAGAGAGGCCAGGAATTACGGCTGCCAAGTCAGCCCAGGGGGCGGGGGATCCCCCGCTACAGGGGTTCCCGATCTGCCGGCCAGCATTCGGCTGGCAGGGGAAACCCCACCCCCGAGGTCGTCCAGCCTGGACGACCTCCCTCACGTGCTGACATCACTTCCGGTGACGCCAGCTGGCGCACGCGCCGGGGAAGCTCCCGGCCAGCAGAGCTTCCCCCCCGCCGGTAAGTTTCTTACACTTGGCAACCCTACCAGGGATAAATATTTAAACTAACACAATATGGGCAAACTACTGAATACAGTTATTGAGGAAGTAGAAACATGACCCCATCCTAGCTGTTTCCTCTTTCTAATGAGTCGGTTACATGTTTAGAAGGAGCAAACAAAGCTTTGAAATCTGTCAGGTTTTTTATGAGGAGGTATTTTTATTTTATAAACCAGTGCATATCCCTTCAGCTACTCTCACCTGCAATCTACTGATATTGTCCAGACATGCTCCTGTCCAGATAGCAACCGTACTTGTGTGGAACCAGGCTTCTGTATACATTTCTAGCTGGATGGGAAAATACATGGCCAACTGCTGCAAGCACAGTTCCTCAGCCTGCTCCTCCACCACGACACACAACTCTAGTTAGAGACTGGATACTGTTCAGCTCTTGGGGATGGGGCGGTGGTGGATCAGAATGGTTTACAGAGCAATCCACAGCACATGCTTCAAAATCCACTGACTTCAGCTAATACAAAAGGCACAGCTCTGTTTAGATTGCACTGCAAGTCGGTCTCTACCTTCTCTGTCCCAAACAACTGATGCATCCTATTCAGAATCTCTAACTAGGGCTGTTTCATTTCTAAGCTGGGATTCTAGCTATTAACTCTTCGATAGTAGAAAGCAGTGCTCCCTCTAAGCTGAGTCAGTGTGAGCTAGCTCAGTCTTTTGGCCTCCGGCTCACACTTTTTTTGGTCTTAGCTCAGGAAAGATGGCATCCAAGCAAACTAATTTATGCAGCAGCCAAAGCGCTCACTCACAACTTTAATGCCAGCAGCTCACAAAGTAGAATTTTTGCTCACAAGACTCCACAGCTTAGAGAGAGCATCGGTAGAAAGTGTAGTCAAATCAAAGCTGAATTATGGGGACCCCCATAGGATTTTCAAGGCAAGATACCTACAGATGTTGTTTGCTATTGCCTGCCTCCACATCCCACCCCCGGTATTCCTTGGGGGTCTCCCATCCAAATGCTAGTAAGGGCCGACCTTGCTTAACTTCCGAGATGTGGCAGGATTGGACTAGCCTGGGCTATCCAGATCAGGGCAGTCACAAAAGGCTGTCTAAAAGTCAATTTATTGCCTCCCCTGCAGTGGCTCCCTTTCGTTTATTTACTTTGCTGCAATATATCAAGCTACGGAGCTGCAATAAAATATTTACATGGAAATGTCTATACTATGGAAAACTGAAAATGTAGTATTATCACAGAAGTATGTACATGTGTCAGGTACAGATCTGTTCAGGAACTGAACCAGCTAGAAAAGGCGGCAAACAGAATCACACAGGACTCCACCCCAAGCTAAATAAACAGAAGAGCATCTAAATCTTTTTTAGCTAAGGTAAATGGAAGTTATAAATATCAAGGATTATGAACACTGGATGAAGACTGCATCCCCTTTGGAAGCTCCCTAGGTACTAAAACATCATTTACCAATTTTTCTTTTTGTCCAGATGGCCTGTATCGAAGTCTTAGTATATTTTCCAGAGTAGATGAAAGAAACATAACCTCCTTGACCAAAAGCTACATAGCTGCGTTTAGGAACACAGAATGCTGGACTCAGTTATCCAAATGGGTTTCATCATCTATGATGTCACAAACATTCATAAGAAGTGAAGTCCTCTACACAGTCAGTGCTGATACATTAAGGAAAAAGGAGATCACTTTCGAGGATTTAGTTTTATTTAAATATAAATAACTTCAGCAAACCATATACTATAAGGTTTTTATTACATTAAAGAACTCCGTGTTTTCAATTTTATAAAGTTTAACTTAATGTTCAAATATGTGAGTAATCATTCCTATTGTGATTGTATGGAAATGTCTCTGTCCAAATACACTTTGTTTTATTTACTACAGAATCTGTTTTCTAACTTCAACTCCCCCCCTTCCTTTTCAACACGGCAGAAATAAGTGCTACAGATGGAAGCATACCGTGCAGTAGTTTGCAGCTCTCTCTCATATACAAAGTATATTTGCAATTTTTCTCAAAGCAAATGAGGGCATTCACACTTTTAAATTCTATAAATATGTCCACCCATACAATTTTATATCCTAAGATACAAATTATGCTATTTTTAAATCACTAAGAATAGTTTAGGCTTGACAAGGGAAGTATTACATTTACTTCAAATTTCCCCAAAATTTCCTTTTTAAAAAAAGGGTTACATAACTTCAAAATTTCCTGACATTTTACATCTCTAACTGAATTGCAATTATTCTGTATGAAAAATGCTGCGAAATTCAGTGACTGAAGAGACCAGACCCTTCCTATTTTTGCTCTGCCTTTCAGCAGCAAAGCAACAGAAGAAGGGGTTCTCTTAAAAGAGCATGTTTCTCTCTTCTGCACTCACCTATTTCCCCCAGAGACACTTCCAGCCAGTTCTGTCGTTCACCCAGCCTAAACACCTCGTGAAGAAGGAACTATGGAAGAACTGGGCAGAGTCTATGATACGGGACAGACTGGCAAAGGTTACTCTGGTTACAGCTGTACCTATCAAAAACAGTGCTGCAAACTATTAGTTCTCTCAAAAACACAAAACGAGCCTCACACAACCAAAATCAAATGCAGCAACAGACACCATGATATGTAGGAGTAACTTTTAAAGAAACACTGAATTGGAAAACCCACGTGGTAGGGGTCAAATCGTCAGCACTACGGATTGTTGGGTCTATTGTACACTTCTTCTACACAAAGGGTGGGTGATTAATTGATCCAGCACTGAAATTGTTCAAGTGCAAAGTTAAGAACATAAGAGAAGCCAATGTTGGATCAGGCCAGTGGCCCATCCAGTCCAACACTCTGTCACACAGTGGCCAAAAACACCAGGTGCCCTCAGGAGGTCCAGCAGTGGAGCCAGGAGGACACTAGAAGCACTCCCACTGTTGCCCCCCCCCAATATCAAGAATATAGAGCATCCTTTTGGAGTGCCTCACAATCCTCCCTCATTCTCACCACCCTGAACAACTTCGTGTCATCTGCAAATTTAGCCACTTCACTTACTCCCAACTCCAAATCATCAATAAACAAGTTAAAAAGCATCGGACTGAGTACTGATCCCTGCGGTACCCCACTGCTTACCTCCCTCCACTGAGAAAAAAAGGGGTTTCAAGCTGAAGCAATAAAGATCAGGACCCAATCACCCCACAGTATTTGCCCACCAGAACTAACAGTCAATTACCCCCCCACTAAGCATATAGCCTAACAATCAACTTTTTGAGCGTTCTGTAACTTTGTTATGGCCTATGGCTGACACGATAAATTCTACTACTACGGCTACAAACAGCGTTGCCATGTGGAAGCAAGCACATCCCCAGAGCAGACATGACATATAAAGTGTCTCACAAACCTGATTAAGTATCCTTTTCATTTTTAACAGCTGAGCCTTCACAGTGGTGCAGTCTTGAACCATATGCCGAAGGGTCATTTCATCAAGCATCACAGTGTTTGGCGGCAAGCCCATAAAGGGTGGGTACGGGGGGCACGGTGCTCCATACCCTTCCAGATGACCAATAGGAGGGGAGTCTAAATAGTTGGACGTCCTGAAAGATGGGGGGGATGGGGAATTAAGGACAGTCATATATTGCAGTTGAGCAGGAAGCACATTATCAAAACCTGTGTATTAGTTCAGCTTAGGGGTCCCCAACCTGGTGCCAGTCAGAGCTATGGTACTTTCTGACACCTTTCCTGCCTCCCAAGTTTTTTTTTTTAGAAAGTGGGTACAGCCAGGTGGGGCATTTGTCCAGCAAGCCTTCTGATTAGCCACTGGAGATTTGATTGGCTGCGCATAGTCAACGTGTGACTGCAAGGTGAGCTATGGTGAGCTATGGCAGCAGCTATTTTGTGGCTGTGCTTACCATGCTTTGTCAGAATTCCAACAGTATCCATAGGCTGAAAAAGGTTGGGGTCAATACTCCCTCTAAGCTGTGGGGGTCTTGTGAGCGAAAATTCTACTTTGTGAGCTACTGGCATTAAAATTGTGAGCGAGTGATTTGGCTGCTGCATAAATTAGTTTGCTCTGGAGCCATCCTTCCTGAGCTAGGACAAAAATCTGTGAGCCGGAGGCTAAAAAAACTGTCAGCTAGCTCACACTAACTCAGCTTAGAGCAGGGGTGGCCAACCTGTGGCTCGGGAGCCACATGCGGCTCTTTCACACATATTGTGAGGCTCCTGGCAGGGCGGCTGGGGAAGCAAAGGGGAGGCATGCTTTTTCTCTCTTTCTCCCTTCCTTCCTTCCCTCCTCCCTCCCATCTATTTGCTTTCTTAGTTTCTCTATCTCTCTTTCTTTCCACTTCTTTAATTCTTTCGTTCCATCTCTCTCTTTCTCTCTCTCTCTCTCAATATCATTAGCAAACAAGTAATATCATTATCAATATCCGGTTTTCCTCGTTTGTTTTTATTTTTGGCAGTCCCATTTAACGTTAATAAAAAGCAAATTTGCATATTAAAAAAAATAAAAACGTGTGTGTGATATTTGTTCCTGTCTTGCGGCTCTCAGACATCTGATGTTTATTCTATGTGGCTCTTACGTTAAGCAAGGTTGGCCACCCCTGGCTTAGAGGGAACACTAGTTGGGGATCCCTGGTTTAACAAAATAACATATTTAAATTAGAGTTAACAAATGCTAGTCAATTCTTTTTGATGCCTCAAGAAAAGCTACAGATCTGCAGCTCTAGGCAAAAGGAGAAGAGTAACAGTTTACCCTGCAAATTGCAGAATTAAATATCACTGACGCTAGACTTTTTTTTTCAAAAAAAAGATGCTTTATCCTCCCAAATAGAAGCACATTGCCCTGAGATCATATCCTGAAAGATTAAACGAAAATTCCAGGCCATAGATCACATTGACAGATTAAGATACACTCATGGACGTTTTCATGACAGGAATTTTATGTAAATATCCATGAACTGATACAAAAAAATCAGCTCACCAAAATGTATTTGTTCAGCACTAATTCAGTTCATATATTCCTATACTCCTTTGGACTTTAATTCCAGTATCTTTTCAAGAAAGAAGAGCATTAACAAAACAAAGGATGCATCACCTTAACCAACATGCTAGATCAGGGGTGGGCAATTGTTTTGGCTCGGGGGCCACTTTGTGGGAGCGGAGGTTAGCGGAGGGCCACACCTTTTAAAATGATGGCATTCATTAGTTAACTTTGCATTTCAGAAAAGGTATAAATTGTATCATAAAAATCAATAAGTATAAATTAAATAGTGGTAGTTTTATTCAATTTATTTATTGTGCTAATTTCATATCATCTATAGCTGCAAGCATATTTAATTTTAGAATCAGTTTAATGAGACAAATGTACCGTATCACACCACATGGCCGACTGTCTTGGCAGGCCGCAAAAAACTCTGTGGTGGGCCGCATGTGGCCCCAGGGCCGCTATTTGCCCACCCCTGTGCTAGATAACACTAAGTGGTAACACTATGATAATCAAGTGAGTACAGATGCAATGTCCATTTTTTAAAGGAGTCATTTCTATCCATGAAACAGTGAGAAAAGAAAATACTAGACAGGGGTCCCCAACCCTTTTGAGCCTGCAGACACCCTTAAAATTTTGAGAGGGGGTGGGTGAGGACCTCAAAATGGCTGCCTTAAGAACCTGAGCCATACACAATACCTCCCTCCTCATTCTGCAAAAGAATCACCTGGCAATCACACTGAACACATGGATCTGCCTTGTCCAAAGTTCAGCCATTGGTCTGTCAAGGTTAGTATTATCTGTACTTTGGGTTGGAAGCTTGGTCTAGCCAATGAGAGGACAGCAAGTCTGGAAAAGGAGGGGGGCAGGCTTCTACTACTGACTGTTCATCTCCCTTCATGTAACAGCTCAGCTCCCCAGACCCTAAGAATGGGGAAAAGCTCCCCTGTGCTTTCAAAGAGAAGCTCATGGCAACAGTCAGGCTCCACACCCTCACTCTCACCCTCATTTTATTCCATGATCAACACTCCGACTGGCAAATATCCTTGGTGACATTCGTATCATTTAAATGTCCCTCAGGCTTTGGGGGGCAGGAGGTGTTTTCAAAAACTTTCTGTAATTTTTTTTTTAAAAAGGCTCGCTCTCAGGGAAGAGAAGGGGGGAGTCAAAAGAAAGGAAGGAAAGTCCAAGTAGGAAGGGAAGAAAGGGACGAGTGAATAAAAAGTAAGGAAAGCTGGGCAGGAAGGAGGAAGAAAAGACTGTGGACTAAAAAGAAGGCAAGCCTGAAGGTGGAATGGAACCACCACACCGACTAAAGAAAGCTTGCCAGTCCTCCTGAAAGTGGGAAACACCTTCATTCCAGTGAAGCCATCCAGGAACAAGTCCTGCTTGACAATGGCTGAGGACAGACCGGGGATCTGGAGTTCAGTGCGAGCGGGTGAAAAAGCCCCGGGGCCAACCCGTCCCGTGGCTCCCCGTTCGCACTGGCTGCAGTGCTGCGGGACCCTACTGGGAAGGAGGTGGAACGGCGCGTCCACACTGCCGGCTGGCCCCTGGAGCCTCCACTGGCACGGTGCGCGGCTCTTCCGGTGAGGCGCGGCTATTCGCATGGCCGCAGCAGCCAGAACAGCGCGTTCACACTGCTGGCGCCACTTCCTGTGCGCCGCAGACACGTCCACACTGGCAGGAAGCGGCAGGGATGCGCACCCAGATGGCTGGAGACCAGATCCAAAGGGTCTCCGGCTGAAGCGCACGGACAGCGCCTCGCCAACGGGTGAGTGCGCTCGGCTGACGGGGGACAGCTGTGGCTATGTGGACGGCCTCTCTTCCTCCACTTCTGAAGCGGAGGCATAGCGGCCCACATTGCCAGTCTGTCCTCAGCTAATGACTCTGCCCATGTTCTGAAAAGTTCTATATGCGCCAGGAGGTACAGCGGAGTGCCATAGTCCCTGTGGTCAACATGTTGGGGAGCCCTGCACTAGACCAGTATGTGCTGGTTTTTAAAAATGTTTCCCACATGGAAAGTATCACTGACTGGACTCCTCCTCTAAATCAAATGTGGGTCTTCCATCTTGCCCCTCCCCACCCCATGTATCCTGATTTAGACTCTATACTTCTTAGGGAAGAAGCTTATCTTTGCTTATTCTGGTCTGTAAAGCACCACATACAGTAATGCCACTATACAGTTATCATCGATAGAATTTCTCTCCACACACCCCACACACCCCGCCCCTTACCTGTTAAGATCATTTCTGCCATGGTGATAATGGTCAGTGTGACCGAGATGATAGTGATCTTGAGTGGTCCAGCGTTGTGGCGTCCTCTTCCACAGCCCTTCTTTCTGCTGTCTGATATTTCTTTCTGGTCGCTCATAACGATTCATATTTTCACAGTCCACTGGAGTCAGAGAAATATTCATAACATTGGTCTACAGACAGAACTATTACCACCCAGAAATCTAAAGGAGCTATTTAATTAACCACTACTTATCAGTAATTTATAACAATATATATATATATATATATATTACTGGTCACAGTTGACGTAAATAAGTTTGGTATTAAACTGCTGCTAATTTGCTTCTTTTGTTTCTATAATATTGTGATGTTTTCTATGTCTAATTATTGCTATGGACAAAAGTACGAGAGAGGTAGATTGTGTTTTAACTGTTGAAACAGGCAATGTCTGATGAGAAGAGAAGAGAAGAGAAGAAGACTTTGCAGAGGGCAGCAAGAAGACAATAGATAGGGCAGTGAGGTCAGCACCTTCTCGAAAGTTCCACACTTACTCTGTCCCTCAGCCAGTGATATAGTTAGGACAGCATCTCTGGCTATCTTTGGCTCTCTTCTTCACAATCAAGTATGTAAATTCCTGAATAAAGCTTTACCTACACTTTAATCAGGTTGTGCACCTTTGCTGTGTCAATTACTCAGCCAATATTAACTTAAGTGTCTAAATTCACTTTCAGTTTACCCTAAATCGGAAGCAGCAAACGTTTAATACTAGGAATACTCAGTTAAGCAATGGGCTCTTTCAATTTGCAAGACTTGAAACAAGGCTTAAACTGATGTCTTCAGAATGCAGGAGTATTTTGTGCTAGGAATAATCTTATTACTATCAGAATCTTAATACTCCAAGAACAACTTAAACTGACGCATACTATTTCACTCCATAAGGCAGTTTTCTTACAGAAAGCATTCATCAGGCTGCACAAGATGAAACAGATTTTAAAAATGGCTCTGTCACTTTGCAGACAGGTTGGTTTGAGAAAGTTTTATCTGGCAACTACTTATGGCAAGTTAAGCCAAAACACAAATTTCAGGCAAACAAGAGACGTTTCAAGAAACCCTTTAGATGTTCAACTTACCCTAATACTTTGTCTTCACATTTTAGCCCCGGGCTACAAGCAGCTTTTCATAACAGAGCCCTCTCTAACTCTGTGTCTGAGTAGGCAGCAGTTTTGCATAAGAGTAGAAAACAGGCCTTCCTTCCTGCCCATCCCCTTCTTGCGCATTGTTGGGAAGTGAGCCCAGTTTGACCCTGTGATTTAAAACTACCATGCTCCTTCACAGAGAACATACTTGTTCCACTAGAACAGCTGCTATAAATAGAGTGCAAGTTTCACCCCAGACTTAAAAATGGAACAAGGAAAACAACAAGCCTAAAAACCAATCTAACATTCTTGCTTGTATCTGAAAGATGATTTTAATCATTATAGACTGACTCAAAGTATATTTAAATATTCCACTCAATCCTGCATTAAAACACTCTGAAATCTAGATCATATTCCGATAACTGTTGAATACTTTAACAGCTTTAGTGCAAAACATCGGAAAGTCTTTATGGAGAGCCTCGACACCTCTCCGGCAAAGCTCTTTTAAGCGTTACGTGCAATTCATTTGCTTAAATGTTTACTTGAAACATGATGCGGAACAAACTGTATTACACAGTGAATGGGAAGCACTCCTTAAAGTAGTTAAAATTCAGAGAATAGTTTTTAGAGAAATGTAACTGCATAGAACTCTCTCCCACACTAACAGCCTTCGGAAGAATTAAACAGTATTTTCCAGAAGCCAAGAACAGTATGGATGCTGATATCCTTGGGAGAATCCTGAGTTCAAGGACCACAGTGGTGGTGGTAGGCAGAGGGTGGAAAGGGGGAAGGCAATCCATCTAGCAAGTGGGGCACATGTGCATTAAGACATATTAGATTTCTTTCACTAACCATTATCACAGGGTACATCTTCTGGTAAGTCGACATCAAGCATAAGATCATCATCTTCAAGATCGCATGAATCAAGGTTATTCAAGATATCCTATAAGGGAATGAGCACAGATGCTGCAAAAAACATGCATATTTCAGCCGGCTTCTTCAATGTACCATCTATGTGCGCTTTAAAATTCATATTTTACGCAGTGATTGTACTTCCCAGACACCTGATACACTAGCAAACCAGAGTAAGAGGCTATCCAACAGCAACATTTTTTTTTTAAGAAAAAAAGGCACACTACTCAGGACTGTGGAGAAATTCCAGTACAGCCAGCTCCTTCAGCCTTCCTTGGCATTTCTGAAGGCAAGGGAGTCAGTCTGAGAACAGAAACACACACAGCATTTGTGACATACTCAATCCTGACCAACAGCTAAGCAACTCCATTAGATGGACAGCAAAGTCAGGCCACAGGTTTCAGTAGAAATATCTCCAAAATCATATTCTCAAGAGTCAGGACGTAAAAGGCAAACTATGGAAACATTTATCTATGTGCTTTTGAAGTTAAGCGATTTTTAACAGGTTACTGGCGTAACACTAGAAGGTAAAGTAGTTCTCATTTTATTCAACAACTGAACAGAATATTTTTAATTGGAAAGTCTTTGTTGAAAAATATATTGCTTCCCATTTACTAAAAGCACCAAAATGCACCTATCACAATGGACTGAGCAGTCCTGTATCTCAAATGTACCAAGAAACCTGACTGGCTCTAACACGTGATCACCTTGCATCGGTATGATAAATAAAGGAAAAGGGAGAGGAAAAAAGCGCACTAGTAGAACATAATACAGATAAGCAGTATAGAAATCGGTATCATCCTATTCGAACCCTGATCCCATTTCCCTTGGCCATACCGCAAGGCCACATTCAGTGTCATACTGTACATAAGTGATAGCACAGACGTAGACTACGGGGGGGGGCTCAAGGCTCCCCCAAAATTTCCCGGGGGGGACTGAGCCCCCCCGGGAAAACGTAGCACCTGCTGCCACGCCTCCCAGGGCCCTTCCGAGGCTGGCAGCTGCTGCCGCCGATGCCTCTCCCCCCCCCCCCCCCCACCTGGCCACTCTTCCATCCTTCCCTCTCCCTCCCTCTTTTCCCGGCGAAGGGAGAGGGAAGGAGTGGGGGGGGGAGAGGCTCCGGCAGCAGCGGCTGGTGGGCCTCAGAAGGGCCCGGGGAGGTGCGGAGGTTTCCCGGCAGGGGGGGGACATCGCCCCAGCGAGCACGCACGCTAAAGAGCCCCCCCCCCGGAATTTACAAAACTTTACGCCCCTGAGTGATAGAATTAGAAGCCAAACTGTAGTGAAGATGTATTTCCCCCCACTGTCTTACAGCCGCTACCTACAGCATGGGACAAAGTAGTACAGACCAGAAAATCTTGGCTCTAAAAACAGCATTAATCCTTCAAAAGGGGGGGGGGGGGGCAATAATTGCAAAATGTAAACTTCTAATTCATGGCAGCTCAAAATTCAGCAACAAAGTCCCCTGCATGTCAAAGAGTTCTCTATCCCTGCCCCTATAATCAGCATTGTGTAAAGTCCATACCTTCAGAAAAAGAAAAAAAAGAGGATGAATGATAAAACTCTTCGATGAAGGGACCAGGAGCTACAGGCCGAGGCTGGGCTTGGGCCTATTATTGCTGGTACTATGACAGAATGTGGCAAAGCCGGGGAGGCCTTCCAGCCGAATGAACTTGCTATCCAATCAGGAAGCAGCAGCCATGGACACTGTCTGCATCCTCAGGCTCTCTGAAGCCACAATCACATGGGCTGGCTATGCCTGTTGTCATGGTGGCAACAAATGCTACTGTTAGCATTGTGCGACTATTGTTCCTCCATCTCCTCCTTCACTGGTTGAGTCAAGGCAGGCAAAGCATGCAAAATGCACCTCAAAGTGTGCTGAACTGGAGATTACTGGAAAACTTACTTGGACAAAATGTTAACCAGCAGCATGAATAGGATCCATCAGCATTTAACAAGGTACTTTGTGGTAGTTAGTTTACTACACACATGCTGGAGGCCAGATATTAAGAGTGCTACAGATCAGACTCATTATTTGAAGCATTGTTCTCAAAACCACTAAGGGTATGCTTCTTAACAAAATGGAAGCCAAGATCGGATCACTGTCATCTGTACTCTAGTAGGATTGCTCTTCCATTTCCCCCCAAGAAACATTTGCTGTCTGGTATATTAACCATCATAACTAGACACCATGAATTACATTAATTAGAAACACTTTCTATGAAGGACCCCACACTCCGTTTGGAATATAAGGATACTAGGCTGTATCTGCAGTGTGTGTTTACAATGGAACAGTTAATGATTCTGTGGTGTTCAGGTTCATTTCTGTGAGACTGAAATTAAAGTGGATGAGAACCAGAGAAACATGAACCTTTCTCCATTGGGGCTCATACTTGTATATCATGGCAAGGTCTGACCTCTGTAGCCCTGTATTTTACTTTGTTGCCAAAGGCAAATCTTTAAACAATAGAGAGAAGCAGCAAGTGACGTTTTAATACATCTGGAAACAAAACATAAACAAGTTTCTTGCTGCTAAAGCAGTTTTTACCTGAAGCAGAAGCAAACATCCATGTATCTCTAAAAAGCTGGCAGGCCCCTGAAGCTAAGTAAGAGTCAGAAGCAACTTGCAGCATTTTGGAGCGGCAGTCAGACTTTCTAAAAGCTGAGAGTTAGTACATCAGAATACTGCTGATAAAAAACAGATATAGCAGGATATAGGAACTTGACCTATTTCACAAACTCTAAAGACAAAGACTATTTCATGATACTACCATTATAATTTTTTTTTAATTAATGTTCTGTTACGGTTCTGTGTAAAGACTGCAGTTACCCAGAATCAAGAATTTTATTGTGTATATAGCCAAAGGCCATCACAATACAGAATTAGGGTAATAAAAAGAAGACAATTCTAATCATACGTAAGTAAAACAACAATTAAAAGGGTTTTCGCACAGATAAATATGGACCAGTTATAAACAGTAAAACTGTAAAAATAGAAGACCCAGTTAGTCATAAAAAGGTCATTAAAAGGTTAGCTTTTTGAAGCTGCAGTCTTAGCCCTGATTTTTTGGGTGGCCAAGGCAAAAAGACTTTGTAGCTAACAAGCGGATCGGTGTCAGATAATAGAAAGACCAGCTTGTCAGTATCAGAAGACAAATTTTGTCCTGTTAGTAGATTATCAAGAAATTTAGATCTAACCGCTGTGTACACAGGACAAAACAGTATATAGTGAAGAATGTCCTCTGGGACTGAGGCACCGCACATACAGGAACGGAAGGCCAGTGGTATTTGGGAGTATCTCCCCGTGAGTAGAGCCATCGGCATTGTCTGGAAACATACGGAAGTAAGTGCCTTTCTGGGATTTTGAGATGTAATATTCACTAAGTAAGGAGATCTATCGTGATCTCTTTTGAATAACTTAAACCAAGGGAAGAATTTAAACCTAGAGACTGTAAAACTGTCCAATAAAACATCACATTTATAGATCCAGTTTCGTAAGTTGGTGCCAATATTGAGAGCTCCCAACAAATTGTCTGGAATAGAGCAGTAGGCAAGTGTGTTGTTGTAACAAATAGACCAGAATGTATCTCTACGTGACATTAGTTGAAAACATTGTTTGCTAAATATGTTGGTAGGGACAGTATTACCTTTATTCCAGGATTTGAGTAAGGCAAGGTGGACACGAGCCCTAACTGAGGGCATACCAAGTTCAGCCCTCATAACGGCTGCAGGGGTCCCCTTGGGTGAGGCAAGGAGTCGTCTGATGAATACGTTTTGAATTGATTCCAGGCTGGAGAATATGTGGTCCTTCCAGCCCCAGACCTCTAGTTGTCTGCTATAAAGCCTAATGGGTGCTGGAAAACACCCAAGAGACACAATTTTTTAAATAAAACGATCTTTGAGGAAAAATCTACCTAAAGATAGTTTTCTATAAAGATACATATATAAGATAACCCAATGATATATAAGATATCCCAAAGGTTATTAATTATGAAATAAGGATTTTTAACAAGAAGAGGGACCTGCGATATTTGCGCGGGGGGAGAGGGAATATTCCCCATGGCTCTCGCCCTGCAGAAGAAGGAGGACCTCACGCTGAGGAGGAAGCAGCCACAGGTAAGTTCCCCCCCAGCACTGGCAGCGAGGCCTGAGTGGCTCCTGATCATCGGGCCTGCCAATCTTCTCCTCCACAGCACTGAGGCCCAAGCGGCTCCCGGCCACTGGGCCCACCACCAATCTCCTCCCCACAGGCCCCAGTGGTGAGGCGTGAGTGGCTCTCAGCCACTGGGCCTGCCACCAATCCCCCATGGGCCCTGGCGGTGAGGCCCGGGACCGCCGATCTCCCCCTCCCCACAGGTCCCAGCAGCAAGGTCTGGATGTCTCCCAGCCACTGGGCCTGCCGCCGATCTCTCCCCCCCCCCCCCCCCGCATGGCATCGGAGGCAAGACCTGAGCGGCTCTCAGCCGCTGGGCCTGCCAATCTCCACACACACACACAGGCACCAGCAGTGAGGCCTGGATGCCTCCCAGCCGCCAGGCCTGCCAATCTACACACACACACACGGGCACTGGCGGTGAGGCCTGGATGCCTCCCAGCCACCAGGCCTGCTGCCAATCTTCCCCCCCCCCCCATGGCGAGGCCTGGACGTCTCCCAACCACTGACCAGCCACAGAGTTCCCACAGCATTTTCTGCACATGCACAGGGAACACTCTTTTACTTTGGGGGGGGATTTAAATATCCCCATATCGTTTTTTAAACTTTTAGGATTTTTCTGCACACCTGGGGGGGTCCCCCAAGTGAGCAGGAAAATTTCTCTGCCCCCCCAAGTGCCCCTGATGTGCAGATTTTGATATCCGCACGCACAGGGGCATAGATATATAGATTATGCAGCATGAGACTGTATATTCATGCAATGTTTAATTTTTTTAGTAAATGAATTCCATTAATCCATTCACAATGGCTTCTGTAAGATTATTGGGTAGTTTTTCTATCTAGAAGACATTATCACAGATGCTTGGCTTAACAGTTCTTAAAACTGTGAATTTGTGTCTGCAGAGATCACATCCCTCTTCTTCACAGCAAAAATGTCATAAAATAAACATGCAGAGTTGAGAAAAGCCCTTAATCTTATTGTTCCTTTGCAAATCTATGTACACAGAATCAACCCATTACCTCTTAAGTGTTAAGTTTTTTAAAAAAATCAATGAATAGAAGATTGCTGGGAGTGAAATAGATCTGCACAAGAAGTTAAGTGTGAGGAGGGAGGGACAAGCAGTAAAAATGAAAGTGAAACCTTTTGAGTAGAATACTCCATAAGTGTTTGGATCTTTGAGTGTACAGCCTGTGGTTTTTCATATTATCCTTTCCCTGGAGGAGAAAACCTAATAATGGCAGCAGGCCATAAAAGAGACTCAGTTCAGGAATATCTTAATGAAATTCCTCTATCTATGGGTAAGGCAGGCACGCATGCAAATTTTAAACATTGCAACAAAGAAATGCAAGGCCTGGTGACCTGAATGAAACAACATCATGAGAAGTGCTGTGACAAAGACAAAAGAATGTGTTTGAACAGGCAAAATCTTCAGGTTGGTAAGCGTTTTGATTTCATTATATTTCTTTGAGCAAAATTATATTTCTTATAATTACTGCACGTTACTGTCATTTTGATACAGTTGTTATGTAAAAATAAAGAGTTGAAACAAGCAAATATTCCCTACTGGGGCAGTACTGAGTGGCAGTGATTACAATAATATCAAATAAGCAGAAATTGTATAAATAATAAAACATTGACTTTTTTGTTTAGCGGAATCCATCATCAATATAAAGGATTCTGGAAACTATCCACTTTCAAGATCACCATCCTCCTGTTCTAGTTTCAGAGTTATCTGTTCAGGATAGTGTTTCAGTCACATCATATATATCACACATCCACAGTATATCATCCTTAAAAAAAGGGGGGGAAACCAACCATCCACAAACCACCGTAGATAAGTTTGTGATTAAAACCCAGCAGATTAGAAAAAGAGTTAATTAATTTAAAAATTGCCCAGTTTGTTTACATGACAAATTCTTCTTTTTGTCTGAGTAAAAACCCACACTTCATTAATATGGTTCAGTCACTGAGACCAGGATAGAGTCCACCCAACAGAGCAGGTTGCAGGGAAACTGCTGGATAAAGTGTATGACAGAGAAATGTGCAACAGCTCTAGAGGGTAAAATTGTTAATCTAAGTCTTGATGGGTGGAGTGATGTCCACAATGATCCTGTTGTATGTGCTTGTATAACAACAGAAGAAGGGAATATCTTCCTTGCAGAAAAAAATTGATACATCAGGAAAAGCACACACAGATACTTACAAGAAGTGGCAGCAAAAGCTATAACAACATGAGAACAAAAATTCAAATTTCTAGTATGCAGCTTGGTCACAAGACAATGCTGCAAATGCATCCAAGATGAGAAGAAATTTAGAAGAGCACGAAGGGAATACAAAGCTAATTATATAGTTACAGTGCTCATTTGCTCTGTCTCTTAGCCAAAGACTTCAGTGTTCCAGAAATAAAGACTAATTGTTGTTGAAATTGCTAAATACTTCCGTAACAATCATTTTGCAACAGCAGTTCTGAAAAGAATGAGTGGAACCAAGCTAACACTTCCAACAAGATGCTAGATGGAACTCTATAGTGGACTTTTTTGAGTAGTATATCAAGAACTGGCCTATTCCGATTATAGTTTGTGAACAAAATCAATACAAAATAGATGGCACTGTCATGGCCAAAATACTCAACATTGGGTTTAAGAGAAATACTGAATATATGCTGAGCATCCTGAAACTCATTTCTGAAGCATTAAACAAAGTACAGAAAAAATAGCTGTTTTATTGCTGATGCTGTTGAAATTTGGAAGGAACTAAGTGAGTACATGGATATTTAAGCAAATACAACAATACATATGCTATAATGTTAGTGTTTTAGTTAAATAAAACTATTTAAATTGTTATTATTAAGGTAATGCTTATTTTTCTCCTTCAAATAAAGTACAGCAGAAAAGTTGTCCAAATATGAACGATTAACCTATTAAACTGGAGATAGTTAACATTGCAATAGTCATTATTTTTGATGTAGCTATAAAACTAATCTGAAAAGTTGTTATCCTAAAAATGAAACCTTCATCTGGTGGTAAATATTAAGATTATATCAGCAAGAATGAGTTTTAAGTGGAAAACCATGATTTCAATCTAGTGATTTAAATCGATTTGATTTAAATCAAATCCATCCTGTTTTAAGGTATGATGGTAGTATCCTCACAATTTAGAATCTTGTTAGCTAAAGCACACAATTAATCCAACCAATTTACAAATGGGACTATGACACCTTTGACATATGGTCACAGGGCTCTATCCATAGATCTCTTACCTCATTTCCAGCCCACCCCACCCCTTCCCCCAAAACAAATATGGAAACAGACAGCCATGCTGGGGGCACCTATAAAAAAATCTGACCAGGAACAGGCAACTGGCCCTTTTCTTACAGATGTCTCCAGAATTCTTCTTCATAGAAGTTAATGAACACACAATGTCCAAGCAAATATACTGGGAAACATAACATTTCTATGCAAGAAACCACCCCCCTCCCCCGGAATACTTAAAATACAAAACATTGAACTGTTTTCCTTCCTTACCACATCTCCTTTTTCTTACATTATTTTGACTATTCTATTGCGCTTTCAAAAGTAGCAACTCCTTTAACTTTTGACCACTTTCTTCATGTAAATGGTTTGGGAATTAATGTATGCTATCATTTGTACTTACAAAAGAAACAGCTGGAAAAAAGCATGAGAAATCAGCCCCAAAGGGCACAAAGAATCATTGCTAGAATTGTGGCTCCTGCAATATTAGTTAAACCACTGGTTTCACTATTTGAGATCTTAATGCATATCCATTTTTTAAAAGGTTCAAAATAAATTTAGGTATAAACAGTTTTGAGCTGTCCTATGATTCAGATGCAGACACCAAGAGGTACCTGTCAGCATCATGTTAAAAGAAAGCCAAGTGTCCACATTGCATACAATAACAGATTTTTTTTAACATGGATCTTCAGGCGGCTTTCTGCAGTATATGCTCAGAGACACCTGCCATTAATGCCAGATTTATTTTTTTTAAAAATAACATCAGGATGGCAACTCTAAACAAATTCTATGAGAAAATACAGCTTTAAAATGGATAACCAGTTTACATTGCTTTTTACGTAGAAAACAGCATGGTTTACAGTGTGATATTGTTAACAGAAGTGGAACACATAGAATCATAGAATCACAGAATTGGAAGGTGCCATACAGGCCACCTAGTCTAACCCCCCTGCTCAGTGCAGGATCAGCCTAGAGCATCCCTGACAAGTGTTTGTCCAGCCGCTGCTTAAAGACTGCCAGCGAGGGGGAGCTCACCACCTCCCTAGGATGCTGATTCCACTGTTGCACAACTCTTACAGTAAAGAAAGTTTTTCCTAATATCCAGCCGGTACCTTCCCACCCTTAATTTAAACCCATTATTGTGAGTCCTATCCTGTGCTGCCAACAGGAACAGCTCCCTGCCCTCCTCTAAGTGACAGCCCTTCAAATACTTCAAGAGAGCAATCATGTCCTCTTAGGACATTTTTTGAAATATACTTGCTCAGCGTTTCTTGCATGAAAGATCCATTACTATCAGTACTAAGCATCACACTCCCTTCTTGTAACTACTTCCCTTGCAGGAAGATTCATAGAGATCATAAAAGTGGCCCACCAGTACCCTAACAGACAGTTGCACATCTGCTTCTTGCATGGAAACCGCATCAAGATCATCCCTGAAATAGAAAATATATGTGGCACTTCTAGTCTTCCTTTGTAGCACAGTTTTCTGGACTAGAAGATTTTAACCAAGATTTAATTTGGGGGAAAGTAAAAGTATGCCAGTTTCTAGCTTATCAGGCATCCACTTAGTAGAGACCCAGCTCTTATTATGAACGGCATAATGAAGCATACAGTCCAGACTGCTACTCGCCTAATACAAGCAGATATGCCTAAAGTTAGACATTTTATTATCTAACTGGAGAGAGGTGGGAGACATGAAAGAAGACATTCGGTATGCCCTGAATAATATTTAAGCCAGCAGACTAAAGTTCTAAATAGCAGCATAATGATGGTCCTTTGCTGCCACCTAGTCTCCACTAGTGGAACTTACCAAGCATTAAAGTGGTCATTACCACATAAAACTCAACCAGCTAAAAAAATACATGGAAGCATTCCCTCAATTGGGGAAAGACGCTTAGGTAACCTATTTGGAGCCTGAAAAGGATTTATCCCCCCCCCCCCCCCCCATTTTGTCAACTGCCCCCTCCTGATGCATCTTAACGTAAAAAGAGGGTTATTTATCTATTGCTGTATGTGTCTAAATCCTCAGCCTCTCACAGCAGAGATCTTGCCACTATGATGCATGCCCTTGTCACGTCTAGACTAGATTACTGCAAAATGCTCTACATGGGGCTACTCTTGAAGGCTGTCCAGAAGCTACAGTTGGTACAGAATAATAAGGCCAGAATGTTTAACTGGTGCGGGCTGCAGGGACCACATTATTCCAGTCTTGTTCCATATTATACTGCTTCCTGGTATGCTTCCAGGCCCAATTCAAAGTGCTGGTATCGACCTGTAAAGCCCTGTATGGCATAGCTGAAGGACCATCTACTCCCATATAAACATACCGGACCACTCTGTTCATCTTCAGAGGCCCTGCTTTCAGTGCCTAAATATTACACACACACACACACACACACACACTTAATGTATGTGTGTTCAAAAGTTTGTTGCTTTGGGGACTGTGAAAGACAGTATAGAAATGTGTTAAATAATCAAGTAATTTTATATTAGTATGATTATTTCCGTGAAAATGTCTCCATTTTTTCAAGTACTTTGAGATTGTAGGTGTTTACAAAAAAAAAAAAAAAAACCCTTGATAACTAAGCATTGTTTAAAGGGCTCTGCTGCTATCTTACAATTCTCAGAGTATCATTCCTTGTGATATGGTTGTATTTAAAACTGAAAGAGTCAATAAACAATGCTTTAAAAGAAAAAGTAACAAGTTGCACCAGTAGAGTGAGGTCAATATTTAAGCAATGAGTGGTATAGTTGGTTGGGAGTTAAAGTAGATCAAGTGTCCCAGTAATAGTGCTCAGCAGTGGAGAAAACCAAATCATCCATTTAAATAATTTTAGTTCCCTGAGAGATGAGAACATACTTGCTGGATTACTGAACTGTACAGGTGATGCTCACCTTGAAGGTTCCTTCTATTTGGAACTTGAGGGCAATAACTGAACACTGGATACCACCTCTTTCCACCTTCCTTAGAAGAGTGGGGTGTTGGCTGCAGTTTCAGTCTCCACCTATAGGTGGCACCCTCCTTGTTTAGTTCAGAGACTTTCACAGCCATGTACGAGGGAAAAGACTGCAGTGCCTACAGCTACAGGTGTGGTACTAGGAACACGTACAAAGAACAGCTGTACCATGATAAATATAAGAACTATGAATATATACGTAAGCAACGAGCACAACGCTGAGAAAATGTGGCTGCCCAAGGTATGCCAAAAACTTCCCCTAATCAGCAGGATGGAACAAAATGATGCCCTCACATTCCAGCAATAAGGACTGTAGAGTAGCAGACGTTGTGCCAATTTTTTAAAGGGGTTCAAAGGAGAACCAGAAGTTACAGGACAGTTAGCTTGATGTCTATCCCAGGTAAATTAGCAAAAACTGTTAAGAGAGAACTGATCAGCACACAGAAGAACAAAGTCTGCTGAGAGAAAATCAGCATGGCTGTTGCGAAGGGAGTCATGCCTCATTAACCTTTTGGAGTTTGAGAAAGTGAACAAGCATGTAGACTATGGTGACTGGGCAGATAACTATATATTCAGATATTCAGACTTTCAAAAGGTTTTTGATAAGGTACTTCGCTAAAGACTCCTGAGCAAGCTTAGCAGCTGGGGATAAGAGAACAGGTCCTCTTATGGATTAAAAACTGGTTAAATGACAAGCAAAGAACAGGAATCAACAAGACAGTTCTCTCACCAGAGGAAAGCAGGTGGTGGGGTCCCACAAGGATCTTTATTTTGGTCCAGTGCCAATGTCCATGCTGACAATGCGGCTTCTGGCTTCCTCACAGGCAGTGGACCTGGTGTCGTCCATGGCGGCGCTGAGACTCTCTCAACATGGAACGGCCCCCACTCACTGAGCCGGTCACACGCTGGATTTGATCTTTGCGGCGGGGGGTTACAGTGGTCTGGATTACTGCATTGGCAGTTCCATGGTCGGACCACCATGCCCTGAAGGCCCGAGTGAATGTGTCACCCCAACCCTGTTTGGGTAGTGAGCGGATTTTAGCTCACCCACGGAGCCAAATGGACCCTCTGCAGTTTCAAATGGCTCTTCGGGATCCAATGCCCCCTGGCGGCTTGTTAGATGAGCTAGTCGAGGACTGGCATGGTCGACTCTCGACGGCCATCGACAAGATCGCTCCCAGATGCCATCTGAACTCTCGCACTAGGCTGGCTCTTTGGTATACCCAGGAGCTAAGGCTGATGAAGCAAAGGCTTAGACAGCTAGAGAGACGGGGGCAGCGTACTCACAATGAAGCAACAAGAGCATCTTATAGGACGTTTATGAGATCCTATGGAATGGCAGTCAAAGCTGCGAAGAGGGAGTTCTACGCAGCCACGATTGCATCTGCAAGCTCATGCCCAGCACAACTGTACAGAATGATTCAGTCTTTGACAGTCTTGCCACAGGGCAGACAAAACATTAGGGAATTGGATACTGGCTGTGAGGCCTTCGCGAGCTATTCTGCAGATAGAGTCATGTCACTCTGCTGCGATCTTCCCGCCACAGATGAGACAGTGAGCGAACTCAAGGCTTCATGCACATCATCTGGTCCCATTCTGGATTATTTCAATCCACTCAGCCTAGAGGAAGCTGACAGACTGATCTCAACTGTATGCCCAACCACACGCAGCCTTGACCTGTGCCCCTCTTGCCTAATTAAAGCTGGCCAGGAGGGGTTTCGAGGTGCGCTTAGGGAAACTATCAACAAGTCCCTCTCTGAGGGACTGTTCCCAGGGGCTCTCACGGAAGCGATGGTCCGCCCTCTCCTTTAAAAAACCATCTCTGAATCCAGCTGAACTGGCTAACTATTGGCTGGTTTCCAATTTGCCCTATTTGGGGAAAAGTATTAGAAAGGGCAGTGGTGATACAGTTGCAGAACTTTATGGATGACACTGAAAATAATTTTGTCATATAGAGGGGACCTGACCTGGGTAGCCCCAGCCTAGCCTGATATCATCAGATCTCAGAAGCTAAGCAGGGCCAACATGGAGAAAGGCAATAGCAAACCACCTCTGAACGTCTCTTGCCCTGAAAATCCCACAGGGTCACCATGAAGGCCAAAAAGAAAAAGAGGAGGGGGGTGTTAAAAAATTATCTGTCCCAGGCACCAAATAGGCTAAGTATGGCACTGGTGCCTATCGCTTTGGGTGATGTATACTTGTGATCTCTAATAAGAGTACTGAAATCTAAAAATGATACTTTGATGGGATATGTATATCCAGATGGTTGTTTTCTAAGCTTTGTTTATATTGCATATTCTACATAAATAATTTAGTTCAGTTCAGTTCATTTATTTAACAATCCAAGATCAGAATTAAAATTAATATACTATATGCCCATTGGTTACATCGAGACATGCAGAGTTAAAACAAGCAAATATTAAATAAACAGATTAAGATTTGTAAAATATTTTAGGATTGTTAGGGTAAGTTAAAAGAATTTTCTCTGCATTATTAAAATAGCCCAAGCACAAAATCTTGCCACTTTAGCAGTAATTTCTTTACAGCAATCCGCTAGGACAGGGGTGGGCAAACTTGCTCAGCATAAGAGCCACCTAGAACAGGGGTGGCCAAACTTGCTTAATGTAAGAGCCGCATAGAATAGACATCAGATGTTTGAGAGCCACAAGACATGAACAAATATTACCTGCTTTTATTGGAAAATAAGCAGATTTGCTTTTTATTAACATTAAATGAGACTGCCAAAAATAATAACAAAAGGGGTAAAAGCAGATATTGATAATGATATTAATTTGTCCAATGATATTTTTTGGTAATATTTAGCTTCCCCAGCCGCCCTGCCAGGAGCCACATAATATATGTGAAAGAGCCGCATGCGGCTCCCGAGCCACAGTTTGCCCACCCCTGCGCTAGGAGAGCAGAATAAAATTAGTTTGTTCCACTGGATATGGTGCTATAGTTGGGCCAAGATATTTTTCACAAATCTCTTCATAGAAATGGCAATATAGAAAGACATGCTTAATTGCTTCTGTCAAACCTGCTTGGCAGTACATACAAAGAGTTTGAGCATATCTCCCCTTAAGTAGGGCAGAGGGGAGAACGTTAAAACCAGGCTAAAGTGAAAGCTCTTTGATGCTTCGGGAATTCCAATGAGAAGAAATAATTAGGAATCGTAAAATTTTGTAATCTGCTTCCCAGTATGTGGGAGTATGAGACTCTCGAAAGGTCTGATTGTAAGGAGATATCCCATAACCTCTGTTTGATTATTTCTTTAGCTCCTTTATATCCAAACTGTAAAAGAGTAGCTTGTGTTCAATGGTTGAAATCCAGTCTGATAGAAAATTATCTAAAAGAATTAGAGGGCCAGACCGGGGTGGGGGGGATTTAACTTGAGCCATTTGAATATGGTATAGATCCAGGCTCGAGTTTCCAATGAGACTTGTCCAACCTCTAGCCTGAGTAGAGCATTAGGGACTCCTAGTAGAGATCTGAGAAATTTCGATTGAACTGCCTCTAATTTAGAGTAATTCTTGTAAATAGATACCAGTACACCATATAGAAGCTGTGGTATTGTCTTGCCCTTAAAACCCTTTAGGGCATAGGGAATGTGGGCTACTCCTTTGGTACGTACAGAAGAATTTCAGCATGGCAATAAGCTGTTTTTTGTGCTGATTCCTTAGCCTGTTTTGTTTTACTTTTAATTTGTTCTCAATTTGCTCTCAAATGTATTTTAAGGCTGAGACTGGCAGGGAACGGGACAGCTATTCATTTACTTCGCCCATACGGGTAGTAATTTTAAAAGTGTTGATTTTAACTTTGATTTGAATTCTAATAATCTCAATAGTCTTAACAGTGATTCTAAATAATGAATTAACTAGATATTTTACATATTTCCATAGGGGACACGAAAATAATTTTATAAGAATTAGAGAGGTTGGGTTTTCCCCCTTTTCTCAATACCCTTAGAGATTAATTTAATAGAGCAGACTAGTATAACTGAGACAGGGGCCTTTGTTACTTTGGTAATCTGTGAATATAGTATCAGGGATATGAGAAACACAAGCTCAAAAATTAATTCAGCTCCCCTGTGCCCGCACACTTCTTCAGAGGGAAGAGGGATTCTTCTGACACACGCACACAGTAGGCTTGTTTTACTCCAAAGCTTTCATCACAAGACGCTTAGGTCCAAGGCATTCCAGAGGTCTTCTGTGTGAGCATTCTACCCTGCTGAGGTCTCCCTCTTCCCCAAACTCTGACCTCCCCAGGCTCCATCCTCAAACCTCCCACCCCAGAGTTGACAACCTTATGATTGGACTACATGGGACATTTGATGAGATGTAAATCTGAACACTAAACTATATCTGAATTAGGGTCTTCTCTGGCTTTTCCAGAAACACTAAGTGATGGTGCCCAGTGATCGATCTTCTCTGAAGGCATTTTACAGCTTATGTTATTCCTGTGATCATGTTAAAACATCATCAGTGACAGTTACCAAACTTTTATTTCAGTAGTTCAGCTACTCTAGATATAATCTTAGTGAGATCCTTTTTACCCTTAAAACAACTTTTGCTGTTGATTTTAAATTGCATGTATCAAAGAAATAAAGCCAATATGGTCGAAACCAAAAAGACCCTGATTAGGAATTAGAACACTGTTAGGGTCTTAGTGTGTTTAATCAAGATTTTTCATTTTGACAGCCATAATACGGACTGAACTGGTCTCTGTGTAAAGGGCTCCTAATTAGAGCTGCCGAGAGGCCGGAAAGGAGGGAGGAACCCTGCCAACTGAATGCATGGAGCTGTACAGACATGATAATCTAAGCAAATAGTCAATGTGAGAAATTTCAGTGCATGCTTTTGCTGTTGTAGTGAACAACTGAGATTTCTCTAATAACAATACTTAGCGTGTATGTAGAGCTTTCAGTGTCCAAATGTGTCATATAATTGCAGTCATAGTCCTTACAACAGCCCTGCAAAGTAGGCTTGCTCACAACTTTAAAGCTCCTAGAACTTTTGGCTCACAAGTTAGAACTTCTGCACCCAGGATGGCATGGCTTAGAGAGAACATTAGTCTGTACAAGGTGTTTGAACAGAGACCCTGTAAACATCCATTTTGTAAAAAAATAAGAATCTGTGGAAGAGTAGCCAGTTGGCCCTTGTGCTGCTGATTCCATGTGTGATTCTTAGTTTCAGCAGGATACAGAGCTAGGAATAGGATAGCTCTGTAAGAACAAAACGCGCAAAATATAGTTTAACACACACAACCTTCACTGTGGCCTCAGTATGAGTGCCTCAGCTTCACTGAAAAACATTTCAAGATTAAACAAGGCAAATTACCATTTTAAGTCTAAGTTTTCCATGAGAAATTTATCAAGACACTATTTTAAAAGGCTTTTTATAACAGCAGCGTCCCAGGTTCAAAGTAAAACCCCCGTCTCCTTTTGAGACAGTTACATCTGTACAATCTTTACCCAGTTTCTCCGTAAAGAAATATAGCTTATTCCAGGTGCAATGAACACCTCCATTATGTTCTTTTAAAAGGCAATTAAAATCAGAGTTCTCAACATGGGTAGCCAAACCCATCGCATCAAATTCTCTGGGTTCTGCTTTGGACTTCAGCCTAGGCAACACCTGCACTTCAGTGCTGCAATTAAAAACGAAAAGAAAAAAAATGGATGTTGGTTGACTCAGAAGCTCAGCCAAAAATAGTCACAAAACCCCCAGCCCTTCAGCAATAGCGGAGCAGATCGTTCAACCACCACCAGAGGCTCTCTCCACTAACGGAGAGAAAAAGCGAGAGAGGGTGCATGTGTGTGTGTGTGTGGTAGCCATAACCTCAACAAGCTAAGAGATAAACCACTAAAAGCAGCATTCAGGAAACAATTAGAAATTGTGCAACTGTTTACTACAGTATTCAACTACAAGAACCTAAACTTTAATATTAAGTTCACTAGTGTGCGTACTATAAATTAAAAAGTTGCAATTCTTGAATCGAGCAATAAAAATCCAACGCCCTGGATAAATTATGCAAATTAAACAAAATTCTATGAAAGAATATGTTCTGGGCTCTGCAAGGAGGGTATCTGCACGTTATTTGAGACAAATGATGTTGCCGGGCAAGTTAGAATGATTCTTAAAGATGTGGGAATTATTATCAATTAGGGATGGGCACAAACCTGCCCGCGATTTTAAGGTCACTACTAAAATCACCCAGGTAGTGGCATGCCAGCTGAGGTTCATGCGGTCTTGCCTCAACTACCTTTCCACGATCCACCATGTGGTTTTTGAAGGTTCACGCATCTCATGGTGGGGCATGACGGCAGTGACCGCAGCAGACACGCTGGCACCAAACAACTGATTGTCAGAGTGATGGGAGGCTGAAATGGATGCAAGCCATTTCAGCAATCCCTTTCGCTCCTCCCACTTTCAAGCAGGGGGGAGTGAAAAGGATCACTGAAATGGCCTGCATCGATTTAAACTTAACAGCTGGGAAGGTCCACTTGTAAGCTGTTAAGTCTAAATGGCTGCAAGCCATTAAACCCATCTGTTTCGGTCCCCCCCTCTTCCAAGTGGGGGGAAGCAAAATGGTGATCCCCCCCTTTCTCCCACCTGCAGCCTGCCCGAATGCTGGTTCCGGCATTTTCTGCTCAGTTTGCTCAAACTCTGAACCGAACTGGAATTTTCTGGTTCGTGCCCATTCCTATTATCAATAGTCAAACTAACAGATGACAAAAACTGGCAACAATTGGCGGCAGCATTAAAATAATATATAATTTAATATTGTTTTGCTCATTGTAAGGCAGGCTAATGGGCTACTCAAAGCACTAAAACCTGCTATCATCTCTCTCTGGTGTATAAAATTTCAGCTGTCATTGCCCATTTAAAAAAAAAAAAAAAAACCATCAGCACATATGATTGTTGATTTGCTTGCTTTTTCAAACAGGTGAGCTTCCTAGATATTTGAGTTCTGTACCCAATACCCCACTTTGTACTCTTGCAGAATCAAAAATATTTTTCAACTAAATAAAAAATCCAAACAAAACTTCAAAAGAAAAAAGACACAGCAAAAAAACAAAAACAAGAACTTATTACACCCATCAAAATGTCAAACCGGGAGGGGGGAAATGGGTAGTTCCTCCGCTGTGTTTAGGAGGCTGGGGCTCCTTTAGTTGTTTGTCCTCTTCTGGGGGACAACCTCTTCCAGCTCGCTACAGAGAGCTTTGCAGAATCTAGTCCTTCTGCTTGAAATAAAAGGCTTGCTTTAAGAGACCTGTGTAGTGCTGTGATTAGATTTAGAACATTGGTTTCTTCTGGAGAGATGGTCCTTTGGCCAAGTGTTCTTCACACTGCTGCCTCCTAGTGAACATATGTAGGAATCGTGTCAGAATGCTTAACTGAAAATGATGATTAGAGATCTGTAAACAGGCCTCTTGTTTTTAAAGCTTCAAATAGTTATTTAACCCCTGCAGCTTTGATCCACACTGCTTATCTCTATGACAGCAATTTCGACTTCAGCTTTTTTTTTGTAGTCATAATTTCACACTATCACCAGGGCCTTGATAGCTGTTTCAGGAACACATTTGCCAAATGTGCCTTATACAAGGTGGCACACAGGTTTTCATCAAGAATGTTCTCCTCAAAGCTGAAGAGCATTTGCTGCCCCACATTATTGGTATCTTTCGTCAGCTGGTGTTTCTATCACAGTAAGACAGTAGTTTCGGAAACCTTCTACTGTTAGAGAGCACTTATCTTACTACCATGTCAGAACTATTGTGTCAGAACACCTGTACATTGGAAAAAATGTACAGCTTGCCTCACAGCACACACTTTACAGAGGACACGCCTGTTGGGCCTCACCATTAGGTCTCATAAACCAAGACTGTGTCTGTAGCTGCGTGCTGTAAGGAACATTGGTGGTGATTCAGCAATATGATTTTCAGGGAAGTTTGTCCACAATTATTGCTACCTTTTCCCTAGAATGCAGTATGAAAACCAGTGCCCTAAGTCAGGGGCAGTCAGAAGGTCACTTGGAAGTGCCCAGTCACTCTCCAAGCAAATAAAAGCACTTCTCTGCCTCCCCTTCATGGCTGCTATCAAAACTTTCTTGTCCAGCTCCATAAAGCTACTGCAACAGCTTCTCTCCCTCCTGTACAAAGGGAGGGCTCACGTATCTTCGCTGTGGATGGGAAACCTCTCACTTTGACAGCACATGCACTAAAACAGACAGCACCAGCACCCTTTCCCATCTACCTCTCCTCCATTTTCACATGCGTGCACAAGCCCTTGCCTAGACAGGAAGGGATCGTACTACCGACTCCCGCCTGCATAAAAGCTGCTATTTGCCTTTTCCAGGGAAAACAGAGTTCATTGCACATTTTCCCTTGCAGGTGAGTTACAGTTTGGGGTGGTCCTTGTTTTATGCTCTGGGAAAACAAAGGAAAGTCCTACCCCACCCAAGCAATGCAGACTTGCTCTGAAATGTTGTAATCTTTGAACAAGGTGCCATTTTGTGGCTGGCTCCACCCAACAGGCCACTACTGAGCTCCCAAAGCTCTTAAAAAAATTAAATAGCTCCCAGAATAAAGTCTGCCCTCCCTTGCTCTAAGCCAGGGGTGGGCAAGCTGTGGCTCAGGAGCCGCATGCGGCTCTTTCACATATATTATGTGGCTCCAGGCTGGGGAAGCTAAATATCATTAGCAAACAAATATCACTGGACAAATTAATATCATTATCAATATCTGCTTTTACCCCTTTTGTTATTATTTTTGAAAGTCTCATTTAATGTTAATAAAAAGCAAATTTGCTTATTTTCCAATAAAAGCAGGTAATATTTGTTCATGTCTTGTGGCTCTCAAACATCTGATGTTTATTCTATGCGGCTCTGACGTTAAGCAAGTTTGGCCACCCCTGTTCTAGGTGGCTCTTACGCTGAGCAAGTTTGCCCATCCCTGCTCTAAGCAATGGATTGCACACCTGACTCGGATCCATTATCCAAGACAATATAGAAGCCAGCTTAAGCCTAATTTATTTTGAAAGCAAAAAAAAAAGTCCTGGTTCAACAAAATAACCAATCCTAGGAAGCAGGAATAAAAGCAGAAAGTCATGCCTGAGGTAGTGTAACCCCTAGTTTGGAATGGAATGAGCCAGGAAGGGGTGGAGCCTCAAGATCAGGGGTGGCCAAACTGCAGCTCGGGAGCCACATGCGGCTCTTTCCCACATATTATTATAACATGCTGCATATCTCATACACCTATATTTGATTTAAAAATGTAATTGAATCTTATGCCTTTTAACGGCTTAATCAGTAAAGTTGTTAAAAGGCTATTTTTTAAAAAAATTCTTTATTACAATAATGTACCAGAACCAAAAGTAAACTCAAGTAAACAAGTATGACCTACTAATTACTAGCAGTTTTCACCAGTTAGTAAATGAACACTTAAGTGGACTAGTCTGCCAATTAAAGCTTGCTGCCTGATTCCAATGACACCTTGTCTTCAGTTCTTCAATTCTATGAAACAGATGATCTTTAGGCTATTTTCCCACTGGTAATTAGTCTTGTAACTATACCAAAGCTATAAGACTAATTTTCTGCATCAGTTCATAATTTGAAGCAACCAACAATGCCAGAAAACAGCTGGGGGGGGGACTGGAAAGCCCCCCAGACATTACTGAATAGAAATCTGACTACAGGAGACTCAAGATTAAGATATGATTCACGCGTAAATCAAACTATAGCTGCAATTTTGAGAATGCCCCAGGAACCCTCCTCGCATTTGTGTGCTTGTTTTGTCGGTTTTATGTGGAAGGTCTGTGTGCTTGTTTGTTGGTTCTACGTGGAAACGCCTGAGCATAATTTAAAATACTGAAATGGATTACTCTGAAAAAAAAAATCTATGGGCATGAACCACTTGCACCCACAAATGATCGCGGCACAGCTCCACAGAGCCCATCTCACCACCACTACCACCTTCGCGAGAGGAAATGTCATGAAAAAGTGTGCACATTTCATGTTATCCATATGGGCCTTCTTCTCTGTGCCCCAGAGTTTACTTATGCTCCCTAAAGTTCCAATGCACTGCCTGCCTATGGACCCAGGTGCACACATGGGGGACAGCTCAACTGAGCCCCACCGAGAACCTCAATTAGCAGGAAATGCATCCCCCAGTGCAAGTATATTGTGTCATTTTTAGAAGACATTCGCGTACAACGAATTCATAAGGCAAGTGTAAAAATAGCTTCTGCAATTAATGAAGGTAACTATTAATTTCTAAGAACTAACATCACATATATTGCAAGTCAAAAAATAAGAGCATAAGCCAACTAATAAAAGTTTCCAGCACTTACAGGGCAATCTTATGAATGTTTATTAGGAAGCAAGTCTCCCCCATCCCCCATGCTCAATAGGGCTGACTCCCAGAAAAGTGCACATTGGAGTGTTATCTAAGTCAATTAACGAATGCATATGAGCCTGCAGTTCATAGTGTACAGCCCACAGCTAGTCAACTTAGGCTATAGAAGCCAAAACAGACATATAGTTTACCAAGCACTTAGTATAAACCATAACGTAAAAACACCAGTAAACTTTAATGATGCCCCTTTCAGCTATCACTGATTATCCATTTTTACAAAATGCCTTCTAAATAATGCATTACCTTACATAGTCTATTCTCCCTTTGTCTTTGCTACTCCTTCTCTGTGTCTTGTCTGAATTTAGATTGCGAGCCTTCTGGCAGGACCCCGACCTTAAGTTCCTGAAAGCATTATGTTGTGTTTGTGTTCTTGATTATGCTGCATTACAATTATGGTTTAACTATGAAAGGGCGCTGGTATCCTAATGCTCCAATTCTCATTGGCTGACTAATAAAAAACTCCCACTGGTCCTTAAGCCAATGTAAGTACCCAATCGCTGAGCCCTGCTTGGGTCCAATAACATCGCTTGTATATAGTTACATTGTTGAAAGTTATTTGTTGGAACTGCATAAATTAGAGTGCTGCTCTCTTAGAGTTGTCTTTAGAGCTGAACGATGTTATGAATAAAAGCCTGCTTGCTGGATTCATCGCCTCCGCCTCAATACGTAAAACTTTAGCTTATTTCAGAAACCATAAACAATAAAAGATATACATACTATACTGTTCATTTCTGAAGAGTCGTAACTTCCACACGGATGGACATTTCCAATGGGCTCCAGTCCTTCTTCATCCCACATATAGGTTCCATCGGAACTATCAGATGGAGAAAGCTCAAAGGAGGAGCCAGCTCTATAGTCCAGGTCAGAGGAAATCACATTGTTCCCAGAAGGATGCTTTGCACTTTCGCTCTTGTCATCAACTGCTTAAGTACAAAAAAACCCTGTTAAAACTGTACTTGAACATTACTAAAATGTAATTTCGAAGAACATGTGCTTTTCAAATGCTATTTCTAAGAGCAAAATCTTATCACAAATGACGGAATAACTGCCTCAAGCAGGTGAACTATGAGGTTACCCTGCAATCAGATGACAAGCATTTAGGACCACAAAGCGCATAGAACTTTGTAGGTAACTAACCATAAACTCCATGGTTCTTATCTGCTAAAACTGATATCAACTGGGGCAAGTAAAACGGAACATTACCACTAAGGTTCTTTTTCGCTGAAGAAGACGACACTGACAATTTGGGTACTCTCCTACCCACAATCCCTGGAGTCAGGAAATAGGTTGTTCCCACCATCTCCAGTGGGGAGGGAATGCCCACCATCCTCAGTTCAGAGACTTTCTTCAATAATATAGCTCATCATGGAGTGCGCCTTCTTCAAAATGAACTGCAGCTCTATGGGACAGGGTACTCGCAAATATAGTATAGCACATGTGAGGTAACAGAAGGCAGAAAAGAGTTTCCAACAGCAAAGACAATTATAAACTGGAACGATACATGAGAAAACTGAACTGGCATTGATGAATGTGGAAGCCAATGCCTACGTAGCAGCTTTACAGATATTGGAGACTGGAACAGTGGTTTTGAAAGGGGCAGAGGTGCTGCATTTCTCACTGAATGAGCTGTGATGCCCACCGGCACCTGAAGAATTTGAGAAGAGTACATCAGAGCTATGCACTCAATCCATCCCACTTAGGGTTGATTTAGACTTTTCCCACCTCAGTACTGGATGGTCGCCATGAACAAGCTGAAGAACTGGAGAGTCTGAGCAGTTTGCATAACCAAAGAAACCCAACACTCTTGACCACGAGGGATGTGCCCAAAGCAGCTTTAATCAGAAAAGCTATTGCTCCATGGGACTGGCACAGTACCTCATAGCTCTAGCACTCATTAGTATCCCTAAGGGATCCTTCTCCCTCCTGGGCAAGGTGCACTCCTGCGGCCAGGCTAGCTGCAGGGCTGCCCACCACTGGAATTTCCAGTGACCTAGTAACCTTACGAAGGACGTTTTTTAGAAGGTACAACATGAAATCTTTGCGACAGTGGGTGGCCAAGCTCTTCCTTGATCCCTGCGGAAAAGCACTTGGGAAATGGGGGGAATGGAGCCTAGCTCCCTGGAGTCTGACAGAACTTCCAGGTCCCCTTCATCTGATTCTTCTGCATTTGCAACCTGTGGCCGCTCTGCTTTGGGAACAGAGAGCTTTAAGATTGTTACCGCTTCACAGAGGGGAGGTCCTCTGAGGAAAAAAGGCCATTTGGTGCATGGAGCAGAGGGAGGGGCCTCTTCATAAAGAGACAAGTCCCCTTCCTCCCTGGCCGAGTTATGGCCAGAGTTTGTTGAATAAGTTACAGGATATTCTTCACGGATCTGAAACAGGAGGGTAAGGGTACTTGTCGTGAGGCTGCTGTCTTTCATGGCTGCCTTGGTATGCCAGGCTTTGTGCTGCCTAGTGCCCCACTGGCAAGAATGTCACTTCCTAGGGGCAGTGCTTCCCACTGTCTGCGATCCCACTGGGCATTAACAAACTGTTCCATCCAGGCCTGGAGAGCTGTGGGAACTGAGAGGCCTTCTGCATGCCCCCCGCCCTGAAACACTGGAGATCCCATGTGCTGCTTACTCACCACCTTGGAGCATGCCCCTTCTCCGGTGGCATGAGCCCCAACAGAGTCCTCATGCCATACACAGGCCTCCCCAGCATGCAGTTGGTTTTCCCTCTAAAATGCAAATGGTGGCCACCATCTGTTTCTGAGCCTGCAGGGCTCAATATCGCTCTTGCATAGCTGTTGCTGAATGGCGCGAAGAGGTCCAGGTTGTGCAGCCTATTTGCCTCACGGCCAGAGGATGAGTACTACCCTTTCTCCCACAGAGGACACTGCAGAGGAAGCCACCGAGCCATTGCAGTAGCTGAATGGAGGTACTGGAGAAATGGAAAGTAGTCGAAAAGAAGCAGCCTTTCTTTCTCTGTATCTTTTTTTAAGAGCACAGAAGAGTAGCCAGATTCAGGAAGTAAAGGTAAAATGAAGAAACGTGGAACTCTTTTTTCTTGTCCTGCTCTCAGGAAAAGGCAGGAAATAACTGAGGATGGTGGGCACTCCCACCCCAGGGGAGACAGAAGGAATCTATTTCCTGCCTCCAGGGATTGTGGGTAGGAGAGTGCTGCCCTCTCTTTAAGTAAAAATAGGTTTCCATTCCCTTAAAAAATTAAAGGGGACTTAAAATACGCTTCGCTTTGGATAGATCATTTTCATTACATACATACATGTTTTCTATCAGTGACAGTTCTGACAATCTGAACACAGCAAGCTGCCAGGCTCAAGAACAGCAATGGAAGAAAATGAAATGACAGAACAGGCAATTGCTTTGACAATTGTTTGCACTGAAAATGTGTGCATGTTGCATTACCTGTGGTTCTCTGTAGCAATAAAAGTTTATTTTGCTGATCAGAGTTCCCTGGTATCATTGCCTGTAAAATTTGTTCTTACCACTTTAACTGCAGACAGTAAAACACTAACACAAAGTATCCTTAAACTGGTTTGTCATCTTACTGTGTACTCAGCATTTAAAAAAAAAAAAATCTCAAAACACTTATGCTTCAGAAAGAACCAAAACGTATTTCTATTTATTTAGAGGATCTTTATGTTGCATCTGCAGAGTCCTGCATGAGGCAGCTACAATCTTTATTCCTTATTATTCATAATCTAAGTTGCAAGATTCCTCGTTACTACATTTACCTGAAAAGGAAGCATTTGAATGTAAGAGGATTGATTTCCCTCAAAAAAAAAGTTACGCAGAACAGTTTTATAACTGTACGTATGTATAACTTGAATGACAATATAAGACGCCCTCCTTTTTTCTTGACAGCACATATGGAAAAAAACTCATCTTTCTTTCAGGTAAATATGGTTAGAAGAAAGATGACAAGCGGCACATTATAGAAGCTTGCCGTCATACTGAAAAAGAATATATATATATATATATATATTTACCAGACACATGAATATCCAGCCACTCATCAGAATTACAATGGGATCTTTCATTTTTCTTAAGAGATAGAAGTTGATCTAATGGTATTTTATTTCCACATTCCAGCTCTTGAACAGACACTTCCTCTTCTTGAATCTGAAGTGTTCTGTTTCGATATTCTAGGTCTACAAAATCATCACTAAAGTCTTCACTCAGATCATTTTTATCAGAAGACGACAAGGAAGATATAGATATTTCATCTACATCACCATCTGTGCAAATAACTTTGCCACCATCTTCTACCAAACTGCACACAGCTTCACTAATTTCTGGTCTTTCACTGTTTCGTGTGCCTTTTGCATCAGTATCTCCAGGAATATTCACTGAAATCAAAGAGTCCGCCTCTAAGCATTTCTCCGTATCGTTATTTGAGCTGCCATCCACTGGAATCCTTCTCCCCAAATGGTGGTTGCTGGGCTTTAATAAAGAAGGACGGCTTGTTCTAAATTTTAAAGACGGTGCATCCCCAGAGCCATTTGACAGAGGTGGTTTCTTCAATCCAGAGGACCCTAAAGTAGTATAAGATCTAGGGAACCCATACCTTAGGGATTCATTACCACTGGGTATCTCCAGCTGCCGGGCATTTCTTGACAAAAGATTTGCTCTCTGAGATGTTCTAATAGCTAGGTGTTGATTTTGATAAGGCCTTGTAAGATCCACAGCTCTGTTAAAAGAATGTGACCTGGTTAAGGATGTAGGCGGCAAGAGGCTGTTTTGAATGGAATAAGAAAAGCTCTGTGACCTGACCATCTTTTCACAGGAAGATTTAACATTGTCCGTTGATTGTGACAGACTTTCTCCTGAGCTGCTTCTCGTAGTAGTAGAATTACTTCTGTTCCTCTGCAAGCCTATAGTTGCCCGGGTCCCACATATTCCATTCAAGTGTGATTTCGGAGCATTTAGTCCAGAATACAAAGTCCTGCCCAACAATGAACTTTTGGTGAACTTAGCTGAATGAGGCTGCCCAGGCAAAGACTTTTGGCTTAATTCTTCTGCAGAGGACACAAACATGTTGCTTTGTTTTCCAGTTTGCGAAGATGCACTGTGTAAACCTTTCCTGAGCAATTCTTTACCAACTGCTCCTTGAGACTGAGGACACTTTTCAGAATCGGTCAGTCTTTCGTTGGAATTGTGACTGGAGCTAGATTCACTACTGATCTGGTCACCCAGCTGGTACTTATTTGATTTTCTCCAGTTAAAAGAAAAGGAAGACATACGAAGAGTGCCATTGTGCTTGCTGAAATTTTTGTCAATGCTCTGACTATTCCCTGATAAGTTGAGAGCTGTCCCATTTGGAATGGTCTGTAGGAAACTTCCAACAGGTTTTGTTCCATACTTTGGTAACCTGGAAACCAAGGACGCCCTGACGGGATTTTTTTCTTCCATGAGCTATAGTCCTTCCATGAGAGCTGGCCCTTGAATGCTGCTTGACTCTAGAGAAAGAGAGATAAAAAATATTTATAACTGTACAAGTATTATACAATTAATACACTTTAAAGATTCCTGTTAAAACAGAAACCTAAGCAACTGGAACTCATTTTTGTTTCACACACCGGCAAACCTTTCAAGAAGAAACCAAGTAAACCTGTCAGATACAACCACTTTGAAATTATGTGACTAAGGAAAAAAGATATGGAGTTGGATCAAGATCTTGGTAATTGTTCATGATGTGGCGATTCTTAATGTTGCCCATTCACGGGAATATTTATTACTTGCTTTAGCACAGACACAGAAACAGGCTTCACAGGAATGAACCGCACATTCAGTGTCTCCTGCTGGATCCACTTCGCAGGACTACATTTGGACTCTTTGGCCTACATGAAGCAAGTATGTCAAAAGTAATAATGACCAAGCCCCGTGTCATGTTAAAACTGGCTTCAAAGCCAGTGTACTTCCTAAGTGCTACTCCTTGTCTAGAGTTTTCACTGATTACAAACGACTGCTGTCTCTAGAAGACATGCAGCATTTCCTAGAGCTCCACAGCAACAGCTACAATTTATCCATTCACTACTTCGCAGCTATTAACAACTACTGGCGTGAAAAACAGCAGCACTTCCTCTAAGTGAAAGCCAACACTCTAAACAGGATCAGCTGTTCCCCTTTGAAGATGAAAGTTATTCCCACATACATAAAGGAAAATCTGATGAGTGAATTGACAACCTTTTGAGATGACACTCCAGTATTCTTACGAAACGAGGATTTCAGATTCTAAAGAGAGATCAGAACTATCTGAGCATATGAACTGATGCATTGCCAGTTCACACATTATACTATATCTATATGCAAACATGGAATTTATTCTTATCTCCGCAAAAGGGCAGCATGACTGAGGCTCACTAATAATACCTAGAGAAGTTTTAGCATTTTTTTCCCAGTGTAAACATTCTGTAAGTGAAAAGAGCGCACACATTAAACTTAGTTCACAAGTTTCTGTAATTTCTGTATGCGTGCTCATAGCTTTAGGCACATTATGGAAAGCAAAATGTATACTGTTTGGGGTATCTGCTGTGCCCCAGTCTAACACAGCATCACTAAAATAGCACAGAGAAGCTGCATAGCTGGGCAGTACCATAGTTAGGGATGGGGCAAAATTCAGTCCACTGAAGCTACCAAAGAATCATAGTTATCAAATGCAACTAACGAACAAATCTTTCCTACAGCAAGTTATTTCTGTTGATTCCACTAAGAACAGCAAGCAAATTCAAAGCTAGAAATGGGCCAACCGAAATCCTACAAATCCTCATCTGCTCTGATCAAAAGCTTTTATAGGAAGTAATTAGTTACTATAGAAAGCAAGGAACAGATATCTAGTTCCAGTAACGTTAATGTGTTTTGAAAGGAAGACCTAAATAATAAATACTAAAGGCTGCTATGGTTTATAAGAAGGGCTTACAGTAACATTCTAAACAACTGAACAGTCAAATCAATTTCCAGTCAACTTCCATACTGTGGTTTCAAGCTAGTTATGACCTACATTCTTTAATGTGAAATGCAGGTCATGCGAAACAAAGTTATAGTTTAATTCAACCTTGACAACGACAATTGAGTGTTTTCTCCCCCTCTTGTTCCATTCAGAAGGCAGCAATACCTTTTCCCATCCCTGCACTTCCAGCAACTCTTTTCTCTTGTGGAATAATGCCAGGTGTATCTCAATCAAGGCTATAGGAAGAAAGCTACACAGACAATCTCCATACCAGAATTCCGCTATGGAGATGCTACACTTCCCCTTCCAGCTACAGCCAAGAGCTCTTTTGGGAGAATGAGAACCTTACAGTCATTACGGCACAGCTCTGTCTCAATACAGAGCAACATATGGGGAGGTGGATTGCTAGAGCTCTAGCCCAACAGGAGGGACTTGTCAGGTGGTAGTTTTTAACAGCTATTAAGGAAGTGAAGTCCAGAAAACAAATTATTTACTTCTTTAATTTATACACCACATTTCTCCCTAGTGGGAACCCAAAGTGGTTTACACTGTTCTCCTCTCTTCCATTTTGCCCTCTCAAGAACCCTGTGAGGTAGGTTAGGTTGAGAGTGTGTGACTCGCCAAGAATCACCTAGCAAGCTTGGCAGAGTGGGACTCTGAACCTGGAAGGGGGACTGGGAAAGCAAAGGGGAGGCATGCCTCCCTGATTGGTCTTCCCTTCCCCAGCCAGTGTTCTTCTCCCTAGGTAGGCTTGGGGGGGGGGGGGGGAGAGCAGAGAAAGAAAGCAACTTGAACTTTAAATGCATTCTCAAAGCCGCCCCCCCCCCCCCCGGCTTGGAGAAGGCATTTGTCTCTTTAAAGCCCTTCTCCAAGCCAAGTCAGCTGGGGGGGGGGGGTTGGAGAACACATTAAAAGTTAAAGTTGCTTTCATTCCACCTCTCCCTTCTCCCCATTTATTTGCTTTCTTTCCACCTCCTTCTTTCTCTCTCTCCCCCTTCCTTCCTCTCTCCCTCATCCATTTGCTTTCTTTCCACCTCTCAGACAAATACCATTAGCAAACAATTAAACATCATTAGACAAATAACTATCATTATCAATATCTGTTTTTACCCCTTTTGTTTTTATTTTTGGCACTCTAATTTAATCTTAATAAAAACCAAATTTGCAAATTTTTCAGTAAAAAATGTGTGTGCAATATTTGTTCATGTCTTGTGGCTCTCCAACAGCTGATGTTTATTCCATGTGGCTCTTACATTAAGCAAGTTTGGCCATCCCTGCTCTGGGCTGATCCTCCATTGAGCAGGGTGTTGGACTAGATGACCTCTCTGGCCCCTTCCAACTCTGTGATTCTATGAATCCAAATAATAAACTTCCTTTTACCTACTTAAAAAAAACAGTTTCTATTTCTGTGTTTACGGCTATGACATACTACTATGTCAGTATTTAAGTAGCACCAGTTATAGCAGTTTGCATCTCCCCCTCTCTCCCACAGAATATACCTGCAATTGGTTGGATCCTTCCCACTCCATTTTATCATCACATCCCACTGAGGGAGTTGCCTGGGAAACAGCAACTGCCAAGGTCACACAGTGTGCTTCATGGCTATGAAGGTATCTGAGCTTCTCCCAACTTAACCCTGCACTATGCTACACTGTCCCGCCCTTTAAACTAAAAATTAACTCATGTAGGCATGTGTGTGCAGGGACTTTTGCTGACATCGCCAAGACCAGTGTAACTTTTCACTTCAGCAGATTTTTGCTATCCTAAGATTACACATTCAACATGTCATCACTATGTCATGCTGAGACTGCCGTGACCATCCTCTTTTGCTTTTCCTTCACATTTTTTCTGCTTATTATTGCTAATTTGAGAGGTACAGCTCACAAAGGCATAGTCACTACCAAGTGTTCAGTGGGTTGAAATTATGTTTGGTATTGGGATTTTCCAAATCAATACTGAACAAATTAAAAAGTTAGCCATAGTTAACCAACTACCGAAAAGCTTAGCTTCTGGGTTCATTATCTGTGTTATCTCCCAGTTTAATTCACACACTGGACTCACCTGGGCAGTAGCGTAAGCTCCTGGGCTACAGGGATTTGTTTGCTATTTTTGACCCTGCTTTAGGCCAATCAGGCCTTAAGTCCTACTTGATTATACAACATATGCTAACAATAAGGAAGATGCACAGAAATTATTCATATTTGCAACATTATTTCACACAGAAACCAATTTTTTTTAATTTTATAGACAATCTGTGGCTCAGTATCACCTTTAAACCATCCTTTAAGGGTTACTGGGAACACAGCTAGGTACTAGGCTTATCTAACAAAATCAGCAGCAGCAGCAGAAGTGTGGTATCCTACCTCCAACAGCTCTTTCTGACTCTGGGGAAGTTGATACCTGCGGTTACGAGAACAACAACCTAACAGCTGCACAGCTCAAGAGGGCAACAGCAAGAAAGGGAATGGGGCAAACCTGCGTCCCTATTTCTTCTTCAAGTCCAAGACTGCTGACAAAAGAGGGACAACAGGCAAATTCACCTCATCCCTACTACCTGACCCATTTGCTGTCTACTCTACATAGGTTCTCCGACTTAATATGAATTTGTTGGCTTGGAAGAGAAGACAGCAGAAATCCACACCTGCCAGTGCCTTCCATGAACAGAATGTAGGATCTAACACAATGTTTTACTTACAAAATGTATACTCTGCCTTTCTACCCTCATCAGGGCCACCAAGGCAGTGAACGTTAAATACATGCATAATAAAAAACAAGTCTTAAAAACCATCAAAATCAAACCCCAATGCATTGTTAAAGCAATCAAAACCAAAGCTAAAATATGCATAAAAACAGCAATTAAAATATTGGGTAGGAAGAAGGGATCACTAAGGGAAAGCCAAACAAAACAAAATCTTCACTCGCTGATGGAAAATGGCAACAGGAGGGGACTGCCAAGGCTTCCTGGGGAGAGATCCTGTGTCTTGATACCACAACTGAGAAGGCCGTCAGTGATCTGACACCCACCGAATCTCAGAAGGCAGGGGCACCCTAAGCAGGGCCACAGAACATGGTTTCAGTGGTTGTGCAAGTTTGTAAGCGAGTAGGTAGAGTATTTAGTGTGTCTGAAGCATTTCAGACCATCTTTCTCCAGCAAAGGACTCAGGGTAACTAATAATGGTATCTAAAAATGATACCATTTAAGTAAAAAAAAAAAAAACCTGTGATACCAAAGGGTATATCACAAATCTCCACCTTGCATAACTGGATACAAATTAAAAGAGTTGATGTATTCCTGACACATTCAGAAACAGAGATGTAAAATGTCTGGAAATTGCAGAAAAAACATTTTTCCCCATTAAAAATGGAAATTCGGAAGAAAACTGAAATATATAATACTCTCCTAATCAAACAAACTTCTTTTACCAATTTAACATAAAATATATCGGTCATGATTTAACATGTAAAATTGTGCTATTCGGAATTGTGCTATTTAGAACGTTTTTTCCCAGACCTTCACATCCCTATTCAGGAAGGCAATTCCATAAAGTTGGGGCAATTACCCGGGGGGGGGGGGGGGGGGGGCTCAAGGTCAAGGAGTGACAGTTTTCATGAGTCACTGTTTGTTTAAAAGCTGAAGAGAAGGAATTAATCGAGAAAATGGAGCTCCTACAGAGATTCAAATTGATACACAGAAACACTAATCTGTTATTAAGGTAGATGTCTGCCATGCAGCATCCCCTATACCCCACCCAATGAAAAATACTTTTTGTATTTGTGGAAAAACAGCACGGCACAACTGCCTTACCTCTAGGCCTGAGCCCAAAGGAGAGGGGGAAGATAAATTAAGTAGACTTAAGTTCACTTCTCCACAGACCAATACAAGGAAACACTAAGCAGGATGATTTTGTGGAAGCTGCTGTGATGTCTTGTGAAACGGATTAGGAAGGCAGATAACCTCTCTGTGAATCAGTTCCTAATTCTTGTACTCTTATCTATCAAGTGATTATCTATCGAGAGAGATACTGAACTAGCGACATGCCATATTTACCCAGAAGGAAGACAGCTCTGAATATAGAACACACAGAGAGAAACTTTATATGCAAAAAGGGTTTTATTGCTGATAATAGCCCTCTTTTTCTTGATGACACATCTGGAAAAATCCTGCCTTCCATTTTGGTAAATATAATAATTAAGTTAAGCACAGCCACAACACTATATCTACAAGTACAGAATAAAGGACTGAAAATCACAAGGATAAAAAAGGTAAAGGAAAGTAGTGTCAAAATATTCCTTGCTTGGTGCTGCTTTAGCAAGCACTATGATCCAGAAAAAGTTAATTGCAGGTTTGTATAACCTCAGTTCAGACAAAGTTAGCACACCAAGTTTAGATATTTGTGCCAGCATTGGTGTAATATCATTGCAAGACACTGTGCTCCAACAGTTATTCCCAGTTGTTAAACTTACATTTGTTAGTGCAGAAGATCAGGCCTTTAGGCACTTGACATGAATTATTATAAAGCAGACTGTGGCTTAAAATAATTTGACAATTTAATATCCCGGATTTACAACTTTTCAAGTTCCATCAAAATCACTATACTACTGCTTACTTTAGAGCACTCTTGAAAATAAAAGCTCTAAAGAAGTATTAGGGTATACCACTTGCATTTTTCCAATCCATCATCCAACTCCAACAGTTAAGCCCCTTTAGCACATTGCTCAGCTCTAATGTACTAAGTATTTATTTTGTCTTGATTTTATCAGTACTGAATGACGAAAAGGCAAGAATATCACAAGTTATTCACAGATCATATACCAGGCATTTCAAAGACATACTTCTTACTAGAATCAAGAGAGCAATGCTGTTCCCATACACAACTTTTAATTACGAAATGTCATTGCTGCATCAAAGTCTAAATCACTTGGACTGCTCAGAAAGGCTTAGGATTTACTTCTCACAATGTACTCAAATTCTGCCCAATTAAGATTATGCCTTGTAGCAAAATTGGGGCTAACCCATGCTTATGTGTGGTAACATATGTACTATGCTCTGTATACAGTGTTTCCCAACCTTTTCAAGTATGAGAACTCCTTTTTAACATCAGAAATTGTGTAGAGCTCCCCTCCCTCAGGGTAGCAGTTGTACTACTAGTATCTATTGGTTGAGAAAATACATCATAATGAAAAGACCAAAACAACAGTGCTTAGTGCGCATACGGATTCATGGATCCCTTTGCAATAACACCACAGCCCTCAGGGATCCCTGACATCCAAACTAGGAACCACTGCTCCAAAATGTAACTTTTAGAAGAGATACCTTTTTTTATATTAACTCTGAAGCATTTGAATTACTGCCTCTCAGTCTGTGTTTATGTAAGTTTTATTGTTAATTAAAATGTTCGTGTGGTTTAGAGAACAAATCTAGAAACCACGTCCTGCTAACGTCAGCAGCTATCACAACAGAAGCTGAAGATACATTCTCTCCTAGACAAGCCATTATTGTAGCACGTGCAACCCATTATTTGTAAGCATGCAGTTATATGGTCTGTTAGAGGTAACATTTTAAAAATTAGATGAAGATTTTATAAATGCTTTTAACACTTGGTTCAATAACCAACACAATGTGGCACAAGCTTTTGTTGAATACTATTTCCTCGCACTTCAAATCTGAAGTACTATAACTCGGCAGCACGAGGTCCTTCTTCTAGAAGAGCCTGTCATCTCAGGAACCAGAACCCCTTTAAAGAAATGCAGCCCCATTGATTTCGACAGACTTGATGTTAACAGACTTAGGCTTGCCTAATTCTACACAAGATCAGCTAGCATAGTCTATGCAGAACACCTAATCATTGACTTAATCAAAAAAGGAATCTTAAGCAGCCCCATACAGAGACAGCTTTTCAAAAGATTCCTCTAGTCAGTTACCATGAGTCATAGCACAATGAATTTGCAAGAGATAGATTTAAGAGACCGACAAAATCTCCCATCTAGCAAATGTCTGACTTTTTTAAAAGTATGTGATCAGTTTTTCTAAACAACTGCAAGAGTTCAGAGAAGACAACTCATGCACAGTTCTATTAATATATGACCTCTTTTTAAAGAAAAACATTTTAGCCATTATTGCTACATAATCATAACTGATCAGTTATTTATATGCTTAGGTTAATCCAAGCCATTCTAAAAGTTCATTCTTCATTTCTAATTATATAAAAAGCAAGTGGGATATTTTGCAGGCCAGACAATGAGATCCTAAACTCTGGCTAAACGAGGGAAACCTTTCCTCCTTTGCCTCTTTTGTGCATTGGGTTCTGTGGCCCTGTCAGCATCACGTAGGAATTTTTCTAGAACTGTGGCCTTCACAATAAATATGAGTGAAATTATTGGTAACAATCCACAAGACAGCTTCCTGTATACCTGTCTGGCACTAGCACATAGCTGAAGTTTTTGTTTAAAATTCAACAAAACTGTAGAAGCCAGGTTTTAATCACTGATATGTTTAATCTGGCCTGCAAAGGTATGTTTCTTTTTTAGACAATCAGAAACAAAGAATAAAATTTTAGAATTACTCAGATTGACTTAAGTATATAAACAACTGATCGGTTTTAATTATATAATAATGGATTAAAGGGTTTCTTTTAATGGATCGTATCACTTTAAAACATTAAACATTTGCTGGGGTTCTCAGGCCCAAGAGATGTCTGGCTGTCCTCAACCAGAGCCAGAGCTTTTTGGCCCTGGCTCCTGACCGGTGGAACTCTCTACCTGGAGACATCCACACCCTGCGGGACCTTGTACAGTTCTGCTAGCCATGCAAAACAGAGATGTTCCACCAGGCCAATGGCTGAGGACAGCAATGGTTTCCCCATCTCATCTGGCCCAAGACTCCGCCCCCTGGAGGAAGCGACCACATGCAGAACCCCGTCTAGAACTGAAGGTTAATGGTTTCATCAGTTTACTGGAAACCATGACAGATAGTTGGGTTTTAATTTTAATTGATTCATACTATGGAATGCTTTTAACTGAACTGTATTTTAAATATGATGGACAACACCCTGAGCCCTTCGGGGGAGGGCAGTTTAGAAATTCAATAAATAATAATAAAAATAATAGAGGAGAGATTTTTGTAGTTCTATATTTTAGCCTGCCATCTTAGAAAAAGAAAAAAGGCACTCAGAGGGCAGATATTCAATGAATCACAAACCTAACACTTTGTCCGCTACTCCAGGTAGAAAAGGCAGTGTCTTGTGCCCCGCAAGGCATGAGTAACTCAACCCACTGTCACCCACAAGCTCTCTTCACAGATTGTTAGGGGCCACACCTACAGGAAAATTTCACCAGAAGCAAAGAGCACCACAAGGCTGCACCCCTGCTGCAAACCAGCAGTCACCAAAACTGGAGGGAAAGCCAGCAACCTTGTCTTCAGGCTCATAAATAAGCCTTGCTTTGTGCAGCAGGGGGCCACAACACCAGGGAGGAACACCGGCATACACAACGTCACAAATGCAACCCCAGGCAAGGCCAGTTAAAAGGATCAGCGAGCAAGTGACACATAAGCCCTTTGGAGAGTTGCAACCGGCCAGGTCAGACGAAGCTGTCCCTGAGAGACCATCCCTCAGAAGCGGCCCTTCCATGCACGTTCAAGCACATACAAGACTGCCGCCTGAGCGAGCACCTACTTGCACACCTGCTCCAACATCTGGTCTCCATGCCGGGGTTCAACCCTACAACGGAAAGAACCAGAACAGATGGCAGCGCCCCCGAGGCAGTGCAACACATTCTCCCCACCCCCGGGGGGGGGGGGCGAGGAGCTACAAAAAGTCTCTCTCTCTCCGCCCAAGGATCAGGGGAAGCTTCCAGATCAGAGGGCAGCAGATTCGAACCCAGTAGGTCCCACCCCACCCTCCCTTCCTTTTTCTCGGAAGCAGAAGGGACCACCCCCCCCCCCTTGAGCTCACCGCACCATCCACGATGCCAGTAGAGCCAATCGAAGAGGAGGAGGAGGAGGAAACATGACACAGACATCGCCCCGGGCCTGGGGAAAGGGGAGGCTGGAGAGGGACCTTGGACGACGGGAGGGATGCTGCAGCCTCTTCTTGCTTGCCCCTCTACGAATCACGGCGGCGCTGCAGCCAGTCGCTCCCACGGAGGCATCACGAGATTGGGAGGGGGGGGGGAGAAGAAGGAGAAAGAGGGGGGAGGGAAAGGGCACGAGACGGAAAGGGGCTCCCGGGGGCGGGGGGACGCGCGCGGCGAGCGCGGACTTCATTCTGGCTCAGCTGAGGTTCATCGCCCTCCTTCCTCCCTCCCTCCCTCCCAGTGTTTTCCTTTCCTGCCCGCTGGGCTGAGGACCCCGCCTTGCCCACTCACCGCACAAGGGCGAGGCGCTTCTCTCTCTCTCTCTCCTCAGGGGCTCCCGGCGGCGATGACGAGCGGGGGAAACGCGCCAGCACACCGCTCCTCACGGCCGGCCGACGTCCCCTGCGGAGAGCCCGCCTCCTCCCTCCATGCCCACCACGCCCCGGAACTCACCGCCGGTCGGTCTCCTGCCTCATCCGCCCGCCAGGGAGGCCCCGGAACCGGCCTGCTGACGCTGACGTAATGCGCGGTCGCGCCCCCGCGCGCGCCCCCTTGCCGGCTTTTCTCCCCCTCGCGGCTCCTGACGCGCGCACCTCCCCCCGGCCCTCCTCCTCCTCGCCCAGTTTCTCGGGGGCGTGGCAGCGCGCGGTTACTCAGCGGAGTAAAACAAACTCGGAGCGCGAGAGCAGATGGGGCGGCGCTGCCGGCTCTTCCCGCCTCCCGAGTCTAACGTTCGAAAGGGCGGCGCTTCCCTTCATTGAACTCTCCCGCCCACCCCCCGGGCCGCCGCCGCCGCCTCAGTCTTCGTCCGGCGTCTGCCTGCCTGCCTGCCTCCGGCGTGTTTTCCTGCTAGGGTTCGAGCTGGCTGCGGTGCCGCGTGGGGGAAGCTCTTGGAAAGGGCGTGTCCAATCACGGCCTGAAGTCCTTCCTGACGGCTCTTGGGATTCGAACGGGGCACAGGCACAGTCGGTGTGGTGGTCGAACCGAGGGTGTTCCCCAGCAGTTCCCGCTCAGCTGAGTTAGAGTGGGCTAGCTCACAGCTTTTAGCCTCCGGCTCACACGTTTCTGTCTTCGCCCAGGATGGAGGGCTCCAGAGCGAACTAATTCACGCAGTAGCCAAAGCTCTCGCTCACAACTTCCATGCCAGTAGTTCACCAAGTAGAATTTTTGCTCACAAGACTCCACGGCTTAGAGGGAGCATTGATTCCCAGTAGTAATGTACAGCTGCGAAAGTTGGACCATAAGGAAGGCCAAGCGCGGAAGAATAGATGCTTTTGAATTATGGTGCTGGAGAAGACTCTTGAGAGTCCCTTGGACTGCAAGGAGATCAAATCAGGCAATCCTAAAAGGAAATCAACCCTGACTTTTCCCCAGAAGGCCAGATACTGAAGCTGAAGCTCAAATACTTTGGCCACCAAATGAGAAGGGACTACTCACTGGGGAAGACCCTGATGCTGGGAAAGATTGAAGGTCAAAGAAGAAGGGGAGGGCAAATGATGAGATGTCTAGACAGTGTTATTGATGTGATGTACTCCATGGGATCGTGAAGAGTCAGACTTGACAACAAACAAACAAACAAAAATAATCACTACCCCCTAATATAAAACTGCAACGAGGAGAACAGATTTAGAGTCCAGTGGATCCTTTAAGACCAACAAGGGTTTACTCAAGGTATGAACATTCATGTGCAGGACACACTTTTTCAAATGCATTGAAATGGCAGGTAAGGTTTAAATTTATAGCCAGAGAATGAACTATGAACCTTACCTGTCAGTCCAATGTATTGGGAAGGGAAAGGAGTTTGTAAGCCGCTCTGAGACTCCAAGTGAGTGAAGGGCGGGGTATAAATCTAATCTCTTCTTCTTCTTGAAAAAGTGTGCATGCACACAAAAGCTCATACCTTGAATAAACCTTTGTTGGTCTTAAAGGTGCCCCTGGACTCTTTGTTCTACTGTTTCAGACCAACATGGCTGACCAACTGGAGCTATCTGCAGTGAGGAGGGCATTCCTGATTTGGTCCACTTGAGCTTAGGGTTGGGAACCTCCAAGGTGGGACGTGGAAATCTGATATTACAATTGAGCTGCATACAACAGAGGTCAGTTCTCCTGGAGAAAAGGACTGCTTTGGAGGGTGGACTCTATGGCATTAAACCTCCCTGACATCTTTCCCCACTACCCAACCTCACTTCACCAGGCTCCATCCCTTATATCTCCAGGTTTCAACCCAGAGTTGGCAACACTAGCAGAGCTGGAGAGATGTCCCAGAATAAAGCCATATTTGAACTCCAAGAAAGGGTGTTGTCAGTAGCTTTTACTTTTACTTGCTAGATAGGTAGAGACATAGCTCCTTTGGGGAATTTGGTACTTTACAGATCAAGCACATACACAACCCCGGTCCCTGCCCAAAGGAGCTTAGTTCCCATTTTGATGGGGGTAAGAAAATAGAGGGGGGGGAGCAAGAAGGAATGAATATTAGCAAAATAATATTGTATGAACCTAGTCTTTGTTTCTGTTGGATCTCAATTATTCAGTCTGCCAAACACTCCCCCCACCAAAAAAGATGGATTGAGAGGAAGCATTGAAGTGAGACAAGGGAGATAGATTCCCTTTCTGGCCACAAGAGGAGGGTCAGTGTATTCAAGTGACCCTCTATGTCAGGGGTGTCGAATTCATTTCTTATGAGGGCCAGATTTTACATAAATTAGACTTTGTTGGACTGGGCCATGTGTATCAGAGCTTATATGTCTGCTACCTGGCATTATATTTTATGATACACATGGCCCAGCCCAACAAAGTCCAATTTATGTAAAATCTGGCCCTCATAAGAAATGAATTCGACACCTCTGCTCTATGTGGTTCATGTGCAAAGAGCCAGTGTGTTTCCTGATTAACAGTTTCTTCTTCCTCTCAGAGCTTGGGCTGGCTTTCCTCTTCATTCCAGGATGAGGTGCTTCGAAAGAGCCCAAGAACCACCAGTCTTGTGTCAATTTGGAAACAGCCACTCTTATTATTGAAGGATGCTTAGCTTAAAACCTCCCAAAGTTTTGCAGAACATTCCAAAATGCTGATTTGGTCCCATCCTTGATGGCAGCCATTTTGTGATTTTTCTCCTTCAGTGGGGGAAGTCATCCAAACTAGTTAGGTCACCCCTGCTCTCACTCCAGGCAGACTGTATTGGCTCAGAGTTTTGATAGTCCTGCCACTCCAGCAGGACGCTTGAGCCTAGCTCTGCTTTCTTGGAGACGCTTGCCTTATCGGTATGGAAGACAGAAGAGCTTTGAAGAGAGGCCCCATCGCTGGTCTTAAAGAGAAAAAGGAGACCATTAAGACAAGCCTCTCCCGCCTGAGGATGCAGGCACCAGAGACTGGCCAATGGCAGATACCTCTATAGCAGCACAAGCCGCCGTCAGTGCTGGCAGACCCGAAGCTTCGGGTTGTTACACAGCCAACCCGTGGAAAAGCCTGGCAGAGATAATCCACGGCAATCATCCACTCAACGTGCTGTGTAACTGTCTCTTGAACCCTACCCCTCACCCTTCTTCCCGTCACTGGAGATGCCCCCGCGAGCATGATCTCTTCTAGGGTGGCCTGCCTTGGGGACCCCACCTTGGCAGCCAGAGCCCCCATTGGAGTGGCCCTGTCATCTGCTCCCCCTCTCCCTGCCAAGTAGGTGTGTATCCCCTGCACCTGGTGGTAGAGTCTGGCACTCTTTCCTCCCGTGGTGGCAAACTGGGGTGTGACCTTCGCAAGTGCCTCCGTAGAACGGTAGTGGTTGAGTGGTGCAGGTCCCACCCCGTCCGTACACACTCCTGGCATGCCTGGCACTCCACCACACACTGATCACTGGACAGGATGCAGAAGTACTTCCATGCAGCAGAGTGGAGCTGTGTCCCCATGCCCACGGTTTGTGTACTTTGTAGGCACAACTGCCCACTGGTGTTGGGCCCTGGAGTGATTGAGGGGGGTATAATGACAGAAGAGGGACCAGCAGGGAATCGTGATTGGGAATCTCCAGCCGTGGCACAGGAGGATGAATCATGACCAGCGCCACCACCCTCAGAATCACCAGCATCAGAATCCTCCCTCCCACACAGTCTTTGGGCCTGCACCTTAGAGGGCACCGGCGAGAGCTCTCGAGTGTCAGTCAAGACCAGCCTCATGGACAGACAGCACAGGGGAAGTGGGTGCAGAGACCACCAATGATGTACTTGGGGAGGAGGGTGCCAGTGGGGAAGACTGTGGTCATAGCCATGACCAGTGTGAAGGGTGGGAAATATATTCCATGGCAGAAATACTGATGGGTGGATCCTGGGAGTAGTCTGTTGACATGGCGAATATCCTGAACTCCTTACAAAATGGCTGGCAGCTGCGCTGTAGTTTTCTTCCTACTAGCTGTACCAGTTGGTTGATCTCTGGGCTTCATCAACAGACAAACCCATTGTCCTGGTGAACCAGGTTGTTCCAGATCTGGGAGGGAGAGTGTGTGGAGTGGACCCCTGGCGCACCATAGGTATGCAGGTTAGGGGATGCATTGAGCCAAAAGTAGGAAGATTTGTTTTTGGCTGCATGCAGGGGCAGGAGCAAGGCTGCAGTGTTAGACCCAACATCAACTTCCAGCCAATGGTTCAGTGAATACTTGATGCAGTCATAGATAAATCGGAGACATATGTGCATTTGGTGATTAAGGTGTAATCTGAATCTTCAGGTGTTCAGACTCCCCTGCATATAACAGTGATCCCCAATGGAGTGTCTATGGGTGTTATGATGCCCACCAATCTGTTTCATGTTGCCCATTCCCCCCTTCTCCAGTCCCAGCTTTCCTTCTCATCGCTGGAGCATGAAGTGCTTCAAAAGAGACCAGGAGGCATCACTTTTGTGTGTGCGTCATGTAACTATCATAGGTGCTCACACGGGTCATTTTGAGCAGGAGCTCAGGGGAGCGCAGCTCCGAGAGTTGGTTCCACCCCCCCCCCCATGGGGGAATGCCTGCTTGTGTCATGGCTGCAGCAAAATGACCCCGTATGTCCCCTCTCTGCCAGCTCTTTCTCTCTCTCTATTTCTCTCTTCTTGCCTTCTGACATACTTCCAGTGATGTCAGGTGGTTTAGCATATGCAAATAAGTTATGCTAATGAGTTGTGCTAATGAGCTCCTACACCTCTTTTTCTACGAAATGACCCCTGGGTGCTCATATAGGATAACACATGACTTGAAACCACCTGACATGCTGTGATTGCCACAGGAGCTGCAGCCAATCATTTTATGGTGGCTACACACACATGCACCACACCAGCAACCGTTTTGTGGCCGCAGCTGTTACCTGTTTTCAGAATTCCAAAAGTGCCCAGAGGTTCAAAAAAGTCAGGGGCTCCTGACTTATAAAAAAGATGTGCTTACTTATAAAAAAAAATACTGCTACATATGCATTCACAAAGCTGTGTGCATCCACCTTTCTCCATTTCAGACTTGCCACTTCTGTTTCTCCAATCTACACAATACCATAAAAGAAGAAAAACAGTAACAGACAAAAGAGATTCAATTGACACAATGTGGGGATCCAAAGGATATAAGAACATAAGAGAAGCCAATGTTGAATCAGGCCAATGGCCCATCCAATCCAACACTTTGTGTCACACAGTGGCCAAAAACACCAGGTGCCGTCAGGAGGTCCACCAGTGGGTCCAGGACACTAGAAGCCCTCCCACTGTTGTCCCCCCCAAGCACCAAGAATACAAAGCATCACTTAGCCCAGACTGAGAGTTCCTGTCTATACCTTGAAGCTAATAGCCACTGATGGACCTCTGCTCCATATGTTTATCTAATTCCCTCTTGAAGCCGTCCATACTTGTAACTGCCGCCACCTCCTGTGGCAGTAAATTCGATGTGTTAATCACTCTTTGGGTGAAGAACTACTTCCTTTTATCTGTTCTAACCCGACAGCTCAGCAATTTCATGGAGTGCCCACGAGTTCTTGTATTGTGAGAAAGGGAGAAAAGGACTTCTTTCTCTACCTGCTCTATTCCGTGAATAATATTATAAACCTCAGTCATGTCACCCCTCAGCCATCATTTCTCCAAGCTAAAGAGCCCCAAGCGCTTCAACCTTTCTTCACAGGGAAAGTGTTCCAACACTTTTATCATTCTAGTTGCCCTTTTCTGCACTTTTTCCAATGCTATAATATCTTTTTTGAGGTGTGGCGATCAGAATTGTACACAGTACTCCAAATGAGGTCACACCATCGATTTATACAAGGGCATTATGATACTGGCTGATTTGTTTTCAATTCCCTTCCTAATAATCCCCAGCATAGCGTTGGCCTTTTTCATTGCAGTTGCACACTGTCTTAACATTTTTATTGAGTTATCTACTACAACTCCAAGACCTCTCTCTTGGTCAGTCTCTGCCAGTTCGGACCCCATCAACGTGTATTTATAGTTAGGATTTTGGGCTCCAATGTACATCACTTTGCACTTGGCCACATTGAACCCCATTTGCCACGTTGACGCCCACTCGACAAATCCCTTTGGAGTGCCTCACAATCCTCCCTGTTTCTCACCACTTGTTTCACAGGTCTGTGTTTCCTCTAATGATCAAGTGAAAGGACTTTTGTTGCAGAGTATCAGCTGCCTGTTTCCCCTTTGGAAGACAGGTCATGGTAGCTTTGTGTTATATGTAACGATTGACTAGGAAGTGAGTCATCCAGCTGAGTCATTTCATTTTTAATCAAATTCAAACTAGATCCGGACCATTTGTTGCACCGGTTGTTTTTCCAATGAACCTCTGTACAAACTGTATGGTTATTTATCACACATGGTGTGATCTTATTAGCTGTGGTAAGATTTTACTGGCTGTTTTTAGGTTACAAGACTTCTGGCAGCAGGATTGTCTCTGAATAGGGATGGGCACGGACTGGAAAAATGGAGGTCCGTGGAGGTTCATAGCATTTAAATGCCTCCCAACCCCGCTTCCGGAGGTAGCACAATGCCAGTGAGCTCAGGAGGCATTTAAATGTCACCCGGGCCCACTTCCAAATTGTGTCGCCATTGCGGTGTGACACCAGTGAGCTGGGGAGGCATTTAAATGCCTCCTGAGTTCCCTGCCAGCACACCCCAGCGGCCGTGCAATCTGGAAGTGGGCTCAAGAGGCATTTAAATGCCTCCTGAGCTCCCTTTTGGGCTGTGGTGCAATCTGGAAGTGTGCTCAGGAGGGGGCCACAACAGCAGCAGGGCTTCAAAAGGTTCCCTGTGGGTCAGTATGTCTGGTCCATGGACCACCCAAAAAAACTGCAGTCCATGGGGGGTCCGTCCAAATTGCAAATGCACAGACTGGGCAAACAGACCATGAACCATGCCCCGATTTGTCACAAAATTAAGTATGTATGTAGACCGGTCCGTGTCCATCCTTATCTATGTGTAAACTTTTTCTTGCTTGACATGCTTAGATTCTACCATGCAGCCAGTGTAGAATCTTGGTTGGAGCAGTTAGTGTGCAAGTATCATTTTCCTCAGCATGCTGGCAGTTTATGCAGGAGTTTAACTGCTCCAAAATAAAATTGTTTGTTTTACCGATAGCCGTGGTCTTCACAATTTATAGTCCTTTCACAAACGAAAGAGTTTGCAAGGCATTTTTAATGATTAAAACTCACACTGTGAGTTCTTTAAATGCGAGCCCACTGTAATTCATTTCACTATAATATATATCCTTTCCTTGCCACGATTCATTTCACTATCATATAAACATATCCCTCACTGCTTGTTAAGATGTATGAATGTATAACTTCCTTCATTTAAATCTAACATGAGTTGTTTCTTCCCACATCCCTACATCCACCCCTCATCTACATGCTCCCAGACTAGAATTACGGTGGAATATAAATGCTTGGCATTTCCATTAACTCAATACAATGTTTTGAAAACTCTGTATAAAAGCTGTGAATGCATCTTGATAAAACAGCAACTGGAAGTGTTTCACACACAGCTTTCGATTTTATTGCTGAAAGCAGAATCGTGAAAGTTGTTCCTGAAGGAGCATCACCAGTGTGGCATAAGGACAGAAAAATAACCCTCTGCTTTCAACATGGGGGGGGGGGGGCATGCCACGCGGGAGATGTGCAAGGCTTTGGGGGAGGCTCAGCACCTCCTGGAAATGTTCGGGGGGAGGGGGGCTCCAGCTCCCCAGCCCCCCTAAAGTTGACGCCTATGCTCCTTTGTTCCTCTTTTGTGTGTTGGATTTAACATGTGCCATTACAATGAATATCAGGTACAGGATCATTTCCTTTCCATCAGAGCTTCACCTTTTCATAGCAACGTTTACATTTACATACAGTTCTGAAACTTCTTTGAGCTAATGATATCTCCAGCCAATTCTTACCTTTTTCTGCTTCCGCAGGAGGCAGGGTTGGTGGGGGTCTGTCTGTCTACGTGTCTTATCTATCTGAAAGGGGAAAGAGTTTAACCAAACTACACACCATAAAAATGCTGAGCAATGCTAGTACAATAGAATGCATTTACAACTTGCTGTAAAGGTTTAGTGCTTAGATCAGAGGTGTCAAACATAAGGGGGGGGGGCGTCCGGGGCTCTTATGCAGCACGCAAGCAACTAGTGCAAGGGAGGGAACAGGAAACAGTTTGGGAGGAAGTGGGTGGAGCCATTCGGATTGTAGCTTCAGCATGGCAGAACAACCTCATCTGCAACACTTAAGCAAAGTGGGAGCGTCTGCCCAGTGCTGCACCGCTGGCTCTTCAGTCTGCCCAGTTTGCACACTCCCCAGCCCATGAAGCCTTATAGTAAGGATACATTAACTCTAGGGTTGCCAAGTCTCTTAATCTTACCGGCGAAGGGGAGTCCTCTGCTGGCCGGGAGCTTCCGCGGCGCACACGCTTCAGCACGTCAGGGGCGTTGCCAGGGCGACGCTCTGGCAACGCCCCTGATGTGATGGCGTCACTTCCGGTGACGTCGCCCGGCGCGGGGGAAGTCGTCCAGGCTGGACGACTTCGGGGGTGGGGTTTCCCCGCCGGCCGAATGCTGGCCGGCGGATCGGGAACCCCTGTAGCGGGGGATCCCCCGCCTCCCAGGCTGACTTGGCAGCCCTAACCAACTCTGAGCTTACCAGCTGCTGTCCTTTACACAGTTTATATCTTCATTACCTGGCATTGCGCTTTATGGCACATATGACCCAGCCCAACGAAGTGGCATTTATGTCAGATCCAGCCCTCGTACGAATGAGTTCGACACCTCTGGCTTAGATAGTTATTGCAGCAGCTGCTCAGTAAACAAAAGGACCAAGTTTTCTGCTTGTGAGTGTTGTACACAGGGACCCTTCAGGACTTGTTTGTACTGCTTTGTCCTATTGGCTTCTAGGGGAGTTGGAATTAACTTTCATTGTACCAGTACCAATGTCTGCCTTCTTTCTAATTTCCTTTCTCCTATAGTTCCCCATCCCACCTGTTCAAAGACTTTTTTAAAATTATGTTGAGTCACCAGGATGATGTGATTAGACAAATCTTGCAAGCAAATAAGCTGTACCCTTCACTAGGGAAGGAAATGATCTTAAGAAAGCCTCTGCATAAGCTTTCCTGAGTTGGAGTTCATGTGACCCATTCTGCATCTAGCATTCACGCCATTGTTTTACCAAATCCACACTGGAACAGAAAAAGATGTGGCTCAAAACCACATTCAAATACCCTGGGCCAGGGGTGGGCAAATGGCGGCCCGGGGGCCACATGCGGCCCGCCACAGAGTTTTTTTGTGGCCCGCCAAGACAGCTGGCCACTGTCAGCACCTGAGGAGCTGCAGCTTGAACTTATTGACATGCAGTCAGATCACACTGTGAAAGAAATGTTTAATGCTGTGACATTAGTTGACTTTTACAAATCTTTGTCTGCTGAAAAGTTTCCATGTATGAAGAAATTTGCTGGGAAAATGTTCTCTGTATTTGGGTCTACATATATTTGTGAGCAAAGTTTTTCTTGCATGAAGATTAACAAGAGTAAATATAGATGCTCTTTGACAGACATTAACTTGCAGGCTGTGATGAGAATCTCAACAAGCAATCTCACTCCTGATTTCAAAAAAATTGTAGAAAAGTGTGATAGGGTACATTTGCCTCAATTATTCTAAAATTCTAAAATTAAATGTGCTTGCAGCTATAGATGAGATGAAATTAGCACAATAAATAAATTGAATAAAACTACCACTATTTTATTTAATTTATATGTATTGCTTTTTAGGATACAATTTATACCTTTTCTGAAATGCAAAGTTAACTAATGAATGCAGTCATTTTAAAAGGTGCGGCCCTCCGCTAACCTCCGCTCCCACAAAGCAGCCCCCGAGCCAAAACAATTGCCCACCCCTGCCCTGGGCCAATGCCGTACTGACTGCAGAGTCACCCCTGAAAAGCCATAAAACAGCCATAAATCTATGCAGGTGTATCATAAAACCAAGAGATCAAAGGAAGTGGAATGGGCATGCAGTGTGGAGGCTACCATAAAATCCGACAATCGAAGAAAGTGAAAGTGGCATGCAATGTAGAGGGGAATCTCTGTTCCAGCGTGGGTTTGGTAAAACAGTGGAGCGAATGCTAGATGCAGAATGGGCCACATGAGCTCCAACTCAGGAAAGCTGATGGTGGAATAAATGCTGTTAGTCTTTTATTTATTTATGTATTTCAACTTCTATCCCGCCTAGCCAGCAAAGCCGGCTCCAGGTGCCTGAATAGCCCAGACTAGCCTGGGCTAAACTGGGTTGGCCGTGGTGAGTACTTTAACCTTTAAAGCTCTTTATGGTCAGGGGCCTGCCTACTTGAGAGACCGCCTTTCCCCATATCAGCCCCAGAGGTTACTGAGGTCAGGCACTCAAAACCGCCTGACTTGCCCCGGTCCGAAAGAAGCCCGTTTGACTTGCACCAGGACCAGGGCTTTCTCGGTGGCGGCTCCTTACTGGTGGAACGAGCTCCCGGATAACATCAGGGCCCTGCGGGACTTATTGCAGTTCCGCAGGGCCTGTAAGACGGAGCTCTTCCGCCAGGCTTTCAAATAGGAGCCACCATCGGGTGGAGAACTGACCTACTAACATCGCCCTGGTCTTGCTGGTGTACCCTTGTGGCCTTTGTTTGCCGGGAAACTCGGAAGTTGCCATCTTAGGAAGTTGTATTGTAATGTTTTAACGGTTTTATATTGTTTAATGGTTTTATATTGTAAACCTTAATGGTATTGTGTTCTGTTAGCCGCCTTGAGCCGGTTCGCTGGCTAGGCGGGATAGAAATAGAATGAATGAATGAATAAATAAATAAATAAATAAATAAATAAATAAATACTTGGAATGTAATGGCAGAGAACATCTGCATAACTCTTGCTTTCAGAACCCCAGGAGGGGTCACCATGAATTGCTTGTGACCTGAAGGCATTTATTATTATAAGTGGGGGAACTGCAAGGACATGCAGGGGAAGGATCTAATTTTACTGTCCCCCACTATTCCTGCTGGATGGAATTTCTTGCTACATCTTTATAAGCCTCCCGTCTTCAGGTTTCCTTCCTTATTCAGATTGTAGATTTTTCTGCAAACCTAGATCTTCTGTCAGGTTTGTAGAAAGATCTATCTTGTTTGTCCATGGCCCCAGTCTCTGGATTTACGTATCCACAGACTTGGCAATGTTGGGACTTAGATATAGTGATAAGTCTGTAAGGTGCTACTGGACTCCCGTTTCATTTTGCTGATACAGTTGCCAGTCGGGAATTGCTGCTCTTGTAATACTCAGCCGCTGGATCTCAATCAGTTTACGAAGACTTTGATGGTCAAAGTGGGCAACTTATTTCTAAAGCAGGGACACTCCGTGTTTTCCTGCATATTTACAGGAACGCTATAAAAGGACAGGATCCTTTAGTAGCCCTCTCCAGAACTGCTATGATTTCCAATCATCCTTTAATGGGTCTCTGCCCAGAAAAAATTAATTGCCATGGTTACAGACAACTGAGAGAGATGGAACTAAGGCAGGCTGCCAGTGGTGCTAGAAAAAGAGGACACTGAAAATCTAATTCAGATGACAGCAGGTACAAAGGAAACACAGAAAGTAATTGCTTTTTAGGATGAGTAAATAATGTTTGAAACCAAATCAGAGGCAGCAATGAAAACTGCTTTGGGGGATTTATTACATGTGATGAGTAGAGAAAGCACTTAGCTCAGAAACAATAGACTGGGTAGATCACTGTAGATGGGGTGTTTGGCCTTCTTCCATTTCTAAATTGCTTTCTACTGTGTTTGGTTTAGAAGTGTTTTGAACTGCAGACTGTAACCACCATCTTCAGTTTTGCTCTGTGCTTTTATAGCTACTAGCATCTTTCTCTTTTTCAAGGACAATGAGGCACAATGGGTACACAGTGCATGCACTGAGATGAACAAGAGGTATGGTGTTTCAGAAGTGAACACTGCTTAATTATGTATGGCCAGCTGCTTTCATTGACATGATACGTGTGCCAGAGGGGAGCCGGGGGGCGGGGAGAGAAATCAGTTAGGAAGAGTGTGTCTGAATATTCCCTTTATTTAGCTGAGACCAATATTAAAGTAATTTTTTAAGCTACCATTGCTAGTATTTTTGGATTGTAGTATGAGGACTTTTAACCACAATCGTACAAAGCATGTACCCCAATTGCATCTAGCGTTAATGCTGTTAAGATAAAATGGTTGTTTCAGAAGACAGTGGTGCTAGCCTTGGAAGGAGAGGAACACAGCTCTTTTTGTTGCAAAACAGAAGCACTACTGACCCTTAAGTTGAGTAAAAAAGCATACCAGGGGAAAGAGGGGGTGCAAGACGGTGTTAAAACAAAACTAAAACAACGAACAAAAAAAAATAAATTCACGAATCAAAGTTGGCGAATCAAAACAGAGAGGTTAACCTTACAAGGGCCTCTCACTTAAAAAAAAATGACAAGTGTTTTCACTGGCTTTATACAAAAAGGCAGTACATCTGTGTATCTAATTCTCAACAGCCCCCTCTGTGGATACTTATTTCTGCCAACAGAGGGCACACTCTCCCCCAACAGGTTTTTCTATGGACTCAGGGGACTCTGTGGGTCTGCAGAAAAATCCAAAAAGTAAAAAAAAAAAAAAAAATAGAAAGAAAAGAAACTCAGGGAGGGTTGAATTCTCCCCCCAATGCCTTTTGAAATGGCCGCCAAGCCTTTGAAAGAGGAGTGGCCAACCGGTCACCAAGCCTCCATCTCCAGTTTGTATCCCACCACTATATTGTTGGAGTGAGCGACTCAGCGTGCCTGGACATTGGGAGGTGCAACATCACTCTAAGTGTGGATAGGTGTTATCTCCTTGAATGAGATGCCTCTCTTTGTCTTAACTTGAGAGCTAACCTTGACTCCTCCTCTCTCCATTTGTCCTCTCACTAGGGTTGCCATTCCCCCACTAGGGGCAGGGGTTTGCCTGCTTTCGATACAGTGCCCTGATTGATACAGTGCCCGGATGCAGCCAGTGGGTGGAACCTCGCCCCCAAAGTGCCCCCTTCATGCCAACGTCATTATGCAAAGCACACTGCAGGGGGGGTGCTTTATAGTTTGAGAAAAAACTCTATGGTTACCACCACCACCATCCCCGCCAGCAGCCAGGTAAGACCTGGCAACTCTAGCTCTCACACTCTCATCACATGTCCTTCCATGGAAACACATCTCTGCAGGTCTCTCTTATTGATACAGTGCCCTCATACTCTCATACATATCTTGCTGGATTAGCTGGCCATTTGTGAAAGTACTCTTTAGATTAGTTTTCTTTCTTTTCTTTTGACTGCAACCTGAATGTGAACTGGATCTTCTTGAATAAATGTTAGTTTACCTTTTTTGCAATATACTTCTTGGGAGATTTATTTACTGCATTGAGTATCATGCTTCTATGAAAGGACAAACTCTGCAATATTAACCAACTAACCCAATACACATCTCCCTCTAGGATCATGGGAATGGCAGCTCCCTCCCCAAGGCACATACCCACCAGCTATCTCCCCAATAAGGAGGGAGCTGAAGACTAGAATTCCCACCCTCCAACCAACTCACAAGCCCTTTAACCTCCCCAGTACTTCTGGTTCTACAAACAAGGATACGGGCCCTCACTCTTATGCCCTCACCCCCCCCCACCCCGAGTGGTAACCCCCTCAAGGGTCCGGACCTTATCCCAGAAGCCCAGGGTGGTGGTGGTGATGCAGTTCTGTGTTCTGAGCAGCAAACTGCTGACTCAGGGGCCTGCTCTAGCAAAGGGGTCTAGCCTTCAAGCAGGAGTCCCAACCACTGGTGAGGTTCTCAGAAGTAACAGCTGGCAGCTGGATTTCACTTAGCCTTCCCCTTCCAGGCAGGTAGATTCTGGACTTCCTCTCTCAGCTGGGGTGTGTAGCAGATCGTTCTGGATTGTTAGCTTACATTCTGGAAGGTGGCACTTTAACCCAGGGAATGTGTTTCACAATTCTTAATTATATCAGCAGGCTAAATTGTTAGCATTGTAGCATCAATACAAATGCTGGCACTTCCAATGCCAAAAAAAGTGGGACTTTATCATCATTCAGATATTGCTGGGGCTCAAAGCAATCATACGTTTGTGTTCGACAGAGGCAGCTATTAGCAACCAGCTACATAGAGTCGGACCTTGATAAGAAAAGAGTATATAGCAGGTCGTTTGTTGGGCTTTTCACATTAATAATCCCCAAGGAGCTATGATTTGGACAGCTGTCCAGCTGTTGCTCTGAGTTTGCAAGATTAACCAGATGCGCCCTTTTCAGAAACGAAGCCATTCACTTCTTCTTACAATGGATTCCCCAGTCTCTTAACTCCTGTGCCAACACGCTGGAGAAAATATAAGATGCTGGACTTAAAACTGTTCCAGTAATATAATTAAAATGGAAACAATGCTGACTAGAAGGTTCAGTAGTCAAAATTGTTCAGCAACTGACCGGTCAAATATTTATTTAAAAAACGAATGTTGCAGAATGGTCACAAAGAGAGAAGAGTATGCAAATTTTAAATGCTCGTTTAAATTAATTGCTACGAAGTAATTAAATTCTAATTTAATTCTACTATAATCAATAATTATTTACAATACAAAGTGTTGTACAAATGTAGAAGCAGACCCATGGCAATGTAGAAATCAAACTTTACTTCTAGGCTTTTATTTGAAACCCCAAGGGAGCACAAACTGTGGTCAGTTTTGGGTAATATGAAATCAAACACTGGATGTCAATAACATAAAGGGTGCGGTCACACGGGACTTTACCACGGGAATTAGTGCTGTTCCCTCTCGCTTTTTAATCTCCTGTTCATACGGATCCCGCTCCGAAGCTCGCTCACTCGCACAACCCTTCCGCTTTTCTCCCGCATTTAAGGACCCCTGGAAAAACAAGTATTTTCCCGGTGTTAGAGCGAGGAATCCGTGATTGAGCCGATCTGAACAGCCCTCTCTTGCAATGATTGCGAGAGAGGGCTGTTCAGATCGTCCCTCCCTGGTTTTTTCCCCCATTTTTGCACTTGGGCGCTTGGGCAATCAAGCACCCAAGTGCAAAAATGGGGGGAAAAACCCTGCCTTGCGCTCCGCTCCTGGCCCTGTACCCCACCGGGCACCACTGCCTTGCCCCCCCTCACATTCTCTAACCCAAAAAATTACCAGGCAGTGACCGATGGGGCTTGGGGCCCAGAGCAGAGCACAGGGCGAGCCAGGCAGCCAGGACGGGTCCAGTGGTGGCTGCCAGTGGCAGCTGGCGGTGGTGGCGGCACGGGGGGGTGTAGACCTCTTGTCATAATTCTGCTTTGGACTTGATGGCACTTTCCCACCACCACGTGCGCACAGGAACCTGTAGTGCTGTGGATCAGAGACCTGTACCTGTATAAAATAGTAGCTCAGAAAATCCGTTGGCATTGGAAAGACGGTAGAGAGGAAAGGGTTAACCCTCTTTCCTCCATCACTATAGCCCTGATTCCCCCCAATATTAGTACTGTAAAATCTAGATTTGCGCATACGCTGAAAATATAAAATGCCTCCTTTAAATGAGATCCCTAAGAGATGATACTAATTTTGCTAGTATAACATTTTACTATCAAGATGAGATTTTATAGAGAAAAAAAATTTTTTAGACACCTACCAGCAGATACTATTGCACTGTGGAAATAAATGTGTAATGATTTAGGGATTGTCTTAGCTATTTCCCCCCCATTTTCATATAACAAAAATGATTGAGAGCTTCTTTATATGTACAAGCATATTTTTAGGAATGAATATAGCTTTGTTAAATACTTCAAAATAATTTTTGAATAGCAGTACTCCTTTCAACCTTGACTATAACAATGAATTCCTTTGTGATATATTCATAAATCATACCATCTATCCTATTGCTTCTTCACAACCAGAGCTGGAGGGCTGAAATGGTTTTTCTTTCTTTCTTAAAATAAAGATGAATATAACTCAGGTAGGTTTGCCTCTTCAGGGTTACCCTAATTCTAATGGACTCGGGAGAACCCAACTCTGCTTGTGTGCGCACTGTAATTGCATTTATAAGACCAGAGCTTCAAAGTAGTTGAGCTCCCATTGAGACACTGAATAAGGATGTAATCCTATGCATATTTTCCTGGAAGTAAGCTACAGTACCATTAGCTGGACTTAACCTGTAAGTAAGCTTGCATGTCGATGCTGCGGTGGCTCAGAGGTTAAGATGCTGAGCTGCAGACCAGAATATCTGTAGTTCAGCAGTTCGAGACCTGAGTGCTGCGTGACTGAGTGAGCTCCTAGGTCTGGCCCCAGTACCTGCCAATCTAGCAGTTCGAAAGCAAGAAATTGCAAGTAGATAAATAGGTACTGCTTTGGTGGGAAGGTAACAGCATTCCATGCGCCTTGCCCTTTAGCCATGCCAGCCACATGACCACAAAAATGTCTTCGGACAGCACTGGCTCTTTGGCTTGGAAACAGAGATGAGCACCGCCCCCTAGAGTCAGATTTGACTGGCTTTCGAGCAAGGGAAACCTTTACCTTTAAGCTTGCATAGGATTGGTTGGCAAGGCTCAGGTTTTCCAGGATACTGAGCAACCTGCAGTTCTTACCGTGTCATGACTCAAAGCCTGGATACATTAAAGAATCCAGAAATTCCTCTTGGAAAATGCAAGTGAGATATTGCAAATGTGTTATATTTACCTTGCCAGTGTGGTGTATGGTTAAGAGCAGGGGACTCTAATCTGGAGAGCTGGGTTTAATTCCCCACTCCTTCACATGTAAGCCTGCTGGGTGACCTTGGGCCAGTCACAGTTCTGTCAGAACTCTCTCAGCCTCACCTACCTCTCACGGTTGTGGGGAGAGGAAGGGAAGGCGATTGCAAACTACTTTGAGATTGCTTAAGATAAAAAAAAACTCCTACTCTTCTTCTATTTTGCATTTTTCTCAACCTTTGAAAATAGATGCAAGGTTGAGCAGGAATTCCAACCTGAAACAGAGAATTCTGCTCTGAACATGTGTACCAAATTTCATGCCGATACGTCAGTAATCAACAGACATACAAACTTACAAACCAAATGCAAATGGTGAAGTTGAATCAAATACATGCAAAATATTTATTCCCGCACCCAGGAAAATTATTTCTTCCTGTATATGTACCTGTATGTACCTGTATAAAACACATGTACCTGTATATGTACCTATATAAAACACATGAATATGTGTACCAGTCTGATTCGGAGTAAAACCATTAATTCATCGGCTCAGTGCTGTGGCTGATGGCAGCTCCTCGAGGTCTGAAGCAGAGAAGTACATTTCCCAACATATGCTATCTGCTTTCATTTAACTGGAAGTGGCAGGAAGTGGGGCATTCCACATACAAAGCATGTGCTTTGCCACTGTGACACAACGTCTCCTTAAAAAAATTGGTGCAACCATTCCCATCCCCTTAAGTTAGGGCTGCATGGTTGCGGCAGGATCCGTGGCCACAGTGTGAGAAAGCATGAAGGAAGTGCTGAAGTGCCATTAGAGTTCACAACTTCTAGGTGGAACCTGGACATCTCCCAGAATTACAACTGACCTCCAGGCTACAGCGTTGAGTTCCCCTGGAGAAAATGGCTGCTTTGGAGGGTTAGGGTTGCCAGGTCCTTAATTTGTATCAGCATGGGGGCTCTCTTCTTCTTCTTCCTGGAGTCTTCAGCATTACCATATAAGTTGATGGTTACCACAGAGTTTTTTCTCAGATGCTAGAGCGTCGTCATCCCCCCCCCCCGGTGATGTGCCTGCATGATGATGTCACCTCCAGGTGATGTCATCACACCAGGCATGTCAGTACAAACAAGACTGCTCAGGGGTGGGGCTCCCCCCACCCAGCCGAGTGGTGGTGGTGGGCCCCTGAAAGCAGGTAAACCCCTACCCCCCATTGGGGGGATGGCAACCCTATGGAGGGTGGACTCTATGGCATTATATGCTGCTAAGGTCCCTCCCTTCCCCAGACCCCACAATTTCCAGGCTCCACCCCCACACACACACACACAAATCTGCATCAATTTCCCAACCCACAGCTGGGAACCCATGCTGCCAGAAGAGCTTGTAGCATTAACACAAAAGGCACTCAGAGAAGGCATATAGCATTGATGTGCTACAGCTTTTCTTTCTTTGAAGAAGAAGAAGAAGAGGTTGAATTTATATCCTGCCCTTCACTCACTTGGAGTCTCAGAGTGGCTTACAAACTCCTTTCCCTTCCCCTCCCCACAACAGGCACCCTGTGAGGTGGGTGGGGCTGAGAGAGCTCTGAGAACTGTCCTTGAGAGAACAGCTGTGCCAGAACTAAGGCTTGCCCAAAGTCATCCAGCCAGGTGCAAGTGGAGGAGTGGGGAACCAAACCGGTTCTCCCAGATTAGAGTCCGCGCACTTAACCACTACACCAAACTGGCTCTCTTTGCTGAAAAGAGTATAAGTCCAGTAGCACCTTAAGACTAACCAAATTTGTGGTAGGGTAGCTCATACCCTACCACAAATTTTGTTAGTCTTCAAGGTGCTTCTGGACTCTTAGTTTTTTCTTTTTTATACATTTTTATTGCTTTTCTACAAACTATAAAAGCTATCCCTACCACAACAAAACTATTCCTATTTAAAGCAAATAATATAAATCGTTTTTAAAATATAGATGAATGAAATTCCCCATATAACAAAATACAGTATACTGAAGTGTGATAATATGTCTCAAATAGTACTGGCCATGCATATGTAGATTCAAGCACGTGACAAAATAAATTTCTTAAACTCTCAAGTTGTATTCATAGTTATTTCCCCCTCCTCCCTCTTCTTTTTGGTTTAACAGAATCCCTTTGGACTGTCGGTTGTTTAGGGGCAGCCGCCCCCTTTGCCGAGTCAGAGTCCTCTGAAGAGCTACTCCATGAACTCTCAGAACTTTCCAAGTCACGTATGATGCTGCCTTCTTCTTCCTCCTCCTCCTCTGCTGTCTTCTTTTCTTCAGTTAGTCTTTTTTGCAAATCCAGAAAAGTCTCTGCACTTTTGGGAGAGGTGATCTTTTCCTTTTTCTCCTTATAGTTGAATACCAAGCCCTCAGGAAAAATCCATCTATAAGGGGTGGAGTTCTTTTGCAGGAAATTTGTCAATTTTTTATATTGCTTTCTTCTTTTCTTATCTCAGATGGAATGTCTTTCAAGACCTTGATTTCCACATCTTTGATTTTTAGGGTTGTCCCATTAGTGGCCTTGAGCACCACATCCCTTGTTGTCCTCTTAGAGAATTTTACCACAATTTTTCCTTGCAGGTTTTTCTTCTTCACAAAATCAGGATATGTCCTGTAGATAGTATCCATTTCACTTTGCAAATATTCCACGTGTAAACCTGTTTTTGGAGCCAATGCTTCACTTAGGATTTCTTTCAAATTCTCAGGCTTTTGTTCTACGACACCTTGAAATCGTAGAACATAAGATGCTTTTTCCATTTGCAGTCTCAAAAGTTGATCTCTGTCAGTTGCTTTTTCTTTTTCCACCACTTGTAGTCTTTCATTCAATAATTTTGTTTTGGTTTCAACTAATTTTGCTGATTTGGCCACCTTTTCTACTTTGGTATTAGATCCTTTAATCTCTTTCTGGAGGGCATCAATACTTTGGTTCAATGTGGTCATCTGATCCAGCAGAGGGCGCAATGCTACAGACAACATGTTTGGAAAGTCTATGGTAGCTTCTGGTCTAGAAACTGGAAGAGAAGAGGATGTAGCTTTTGGAGAGGGTTTCCCTCCGGGCGCCATTTTTTCCCCTCTGCCAGCCATTATTTACTTTTTGGAGGAGTTAAAAAATCCACAAAAAGTTCTTTAAAGAAGCCGTTTTAAGAAGGATTCCACGTTACTTGAGCCCCCTATGCAGCGCCAATAGTTTAAGCCCTCCGCTTTTCAATCTTTTAAAAAGAAAAGGGGGGGGGGCAAAACTTTCCTTCTCCCTTCACCACTTTATTTTGAGGCTTCAGTATGCCTGTTAGTCCAATTGAGTGGACCCGCTGACTCACATTTTGTTCAAGGATGCACCGCAGGTAAGGGTTGTTTCATTTCTTCCCTACGTTCTTTGCTCACCGGTCCGGTGTGCCACTTTGGGTGCCAGAGGCTCCGTGGCGATGGGACCTTATGGGGCAAAGAGGTGCCTCAATCCTTTGGCTGTCGCCTCAGGAGAGGCACCTCTCGTGCCCCAGGCTGGGAGCCTCCTACAAAGGCTCCGGGGGGAACTGGAATCCAGCCGGTACCCCTCCCATTCGCTGAGGTTATGGGCTGCTCCATGCAGAGCTCCGCTGGAGCATGCCTGCCATTAAGCCGCCAAAACCGGAAGTCAACTCTTAGTCTTTTTTACTGCTATAGACTAACATGCCTACCCATCTTGATCTGTTTCTTAGCTGAGTATGAGTTTTCTTGTTTTACAATATGCTCCACCTTAAGAAAGCATACTTCTAATACAACACAGTAATTTCCAAAATGCTGAAGAACAGGCCCGTATACCCTATATACCCAGCCAGTTCTTTGATGCTCCCAAACGTGTCATGTTCATTTTGTTTACTAAATTACTTGCCAACATCTGATGGGCTCCTAAACGAATAGGCAACAGCAATATAAAGCAGACATTTTAATAGACAAGCTTTGTAGATGTGGATGACTTCCAAGATGCTTGTTAATGCAAGTTGTGTAAACTGAAGGGCGGGGGGGGGGGGAATAATATTTTGGCACCAAGGCCTGTTGGTAGGCATTGGAAGATCAGTTACAAACAGAGCATTAGATGGGATTGAGAGTAATGGGAACATCCTTTATTTTTGATAAGTGGCAGGTTATGCTGGGAACTGCAAAAAAGAGCAACACCCCCCCCCCCAAATTAGAATGGATGACATATCAGGGCTGCTCCTTCCTGTGCGACTACTTATAACAAATGTGACAGAATGTATTTTAATGTATCATTTTAGATTGTATCCCAATCCCATGTAGCTCCATTACAAAATTAAAATTGTCACAATTAGATCTCGGAGAGTACACATACCCCACATAAGGATGCCAGCCTCCAGGAGGGACCTGGGGATCCCGTGGAATTGCAACTCACCTCCAGACTACAGAGGCCAGTTCCCCTGGAGAAAATGGATGATTTGGAGAGTGGGAGCTATGGCATCACACCCCCACTGAGGTCCCTGTCCTCCCCAGGCTCCACCCACAAATCTCCAGGAGTTTCCCAACCTAGATCTGGCAACCATACATGATTCCCCACCAGGGGCCAGGGTGGGGGTTGGCAACCCTAACCCTGCAACACCACAGATTTTTACCCGATTCCAGAATGTTAATTTCTTTGTGGTTTCAGTAGGGAGCCTGTGAACTTCACACACAAAAAAATCTGGTGAACATTCAAACCTACCTTGTTCATAAAATCCTTTTTGTATTGAGTGAAGCACCTCATGTCATCGCCTCAACAATTTGCTCTCTAGTTGTTGAAGATTTTCCGGGCTGTATGGCCGTGGTCTTGGCGCTGTCGTAGCTGACGTTTCGCCAGCAGCTGTGACTGGCATCCTCAGAGGTATAACACAGAAAGATGGAGTATTCTCTGAGTCAACCTGAGAAGAAAAATGGTAGGCAGGTAATTTATATCTACTCAGGAAGGCGGGGTAGGGCTGAGTCATTATCTTGTAGGAGTTTCCCAGGCTGTGACATGCTAACAGAGGAGCTGTCCTGAGGGGGTTCTTTTGCATACGGATTGGCTGTTGAAATTATAATCTTATCAGTAGAGCAGTTGTAAGATGTAGAGCATTTTGTGTTTTTCAGGACTGGAAACCATGCCCTATTTATTTTTTAAACTCACTTCTTTCCTGTTGAAATTGTGTTTATATTTATGAATTTCAATGACTTCCCTGTGTAATCTGATACAATAATTGGATGTGTTGTCCAGCATTTCAGGTTCTTGGAATAATTTACTATCTGTTGACCAACCCTGATGTGGTTTTGTGTCCACACAATAGTGGCATAGCTATTAGAGTCTGGCCAGGTAGCTGCTTTGTCACCTGTTTACTATTTGCTTGGTTTAGGTGTGCTCCCAGGCTATGCATGCACCATTTAAAACCAACTGTATTCAAGCGTATGTGCTATGAAGTGGGTGGCATGAATCGCTGGCAATGCTGGCGTCGTGTTGGCATAGGTTATAGTATCAAATTATAGTTCCCAGATGGCAGTGGGAAAACACATAAATATTGTGCCGTTAATACAGTCACAAGTCAGCCTTGGAAGCTGAGCAGGCAAAACAAACAAGGATGGGATATTAGAGAGAAGCCACGTAACATCTGCCCTCCTCAACAACCAAAGAAAAGCAGCTTTTTGTAAATGATTTTTATCCTGGCAGGTGCCTTGGGTGGATGGGGAGGGGACAGCTGTGGCAGATCAGTGCACGCACAGATTATTTGCAATCCATATCCAGAGATTAAATCCAGCAGACACAATGAACACAATGAGACGCTAGAGATAAGCCACGCAGCTTCCCGCATCACATCAGGATCAAAATGTTGGTTTTTAAAAAATTTTTTACATTAAACACAGTTGTAACAAAGATGAGGGGTGGGAGGAAAGAATGGGAAAGCACTGTGAGAACGTATATGAGCAATGCATTTCTGGTCCAGTCTCGGGCATTTCCATTTGAAATGCAGTGTTGGCCTAAGTTCTCCCTAGAAGCTAAAATGACTAGCCTGAGGCTATTGTACTTTAGTCACATTATGAGATGACAAGTTTAACTGCAAAAGACAATAATGCTAGGAACAGTTGAAGGCAGCAGGAAGAGAGGAAAACCCAACATGAGATGAAGGAATGTACGGCCCTCAGTTTGCAAGACCTGAGCAAGGCTGTTAACAATTGGATGTTTTGAAGAGAAGAAAAAGAGATTGGATTTGTACCCTGCCCTTCACTTGGAGTCTCAGGAGCGGCTTACAATCTCCTTTCCCTTCCCCTCCCCACAACAGACACCCTGGGAGGTAAGTGGGGCTGAGAGAGCACCTTTGAGAACTGTCCTTGAGAGAACAGCTCTGAAAGAACCTGTGACTGACCTAAGGTCACACCAGCAGCTGCAAGTGGAGGAGTGGGGAATCAAACCCAGTTCTCCCAGATTAGAGTCCGCGCACTTAACCACTACACCAAACTGGCTCTCCCTATTTTCACAGACTGGCTAACCCTATTTACACAAAGCCAGGGTGACCTTCCTCGCACAATGTTGTATATTCTCCCTATTAACCTTTGAGATAGTAGGCTCATTTTATTTTTGTTTGATTTTGCTCTCTTGCTAACGGAACTGCCCTTGAGAGAACAGCTCTGTCAGAACTATGGCTCGCCCAGGGTCATCCAGCAGATGCAATTGGAGGAGTGGGGAATCAAACCCGGTTCTCCCAGATTAGAGTCCGCGCATTAAACCACTACACCAAACTGGCTCATTCATTCATAGTACCTCCATAAATCAGAAAGTGACTTGACAGCACATAGCACACACACATTTGGACATTTTGGAATGTTTGGGGGAAAAATCAGAGGGTTCAAGGGTTCACTGGCCGTCCTTATGCAGTGGCTGGACAAAGTCAGGGATGCTCTAGGCTGATCCTGCATTGAGCAGGGGGTTGGACCAGAGGGCCTGTATGGCCCCTTCCAACATGTAATTCTATGGTTCTAGGGTGCTGATCACAATTAGCAATCCAAACTGGGGGATGTTTGAGCATCCCCGTAAGAAGAAGGGAAAACCTCCATTGGAAAGTGGCAGCATGAAATGCAACTTGAAGCAAACAGAGGAGTGATGGGGAAAGGAAAGGGTATGGGTGCTCACACATTCCACAGGAACATCCCCCTGGAAGCTGAACATCAAGCTGAAGACCGGGAAAGAGTAGGAAAGTTCAAGGAGAAATCGTGGTGGTCTCCAAGTTGAAGAAACCCCAAGCATAACAGGAGGATCTGGGGCAGGGGTGGCCAACCTGTGGCTCGGGAGCCACATGCGGCTCTTTCACACATATTGTGCGGCTCCTGGCAGGGCGACTGGGGAAGCAAAGGGGAGGCATGCTTTTTCTCACTTTCTCCCTTCCTTCCTTCCTTCCCTCCTCCCTCCCATCTATTTGCTTTCCTAGTTTCTCTCTCTCTCTTTCTTTCCACTTCTTTAATTCTTTCTTTCCATCTCTCTCTCTTTCTCTCTCTCTCTCAATATCATTAGCAAACAAGTAATATCATTATCAATAACCGGTTTTCCTCGTTTGTTTTTATTTTTGGCAGTCCCATTTAATGTTACTAAAAAGCAAATTTGCATATTTTTAAAAATAAAAACGTGTGTGTGATATTTGGTCCTGTCTTGCGGCTCTCAGACATCTCTATGTGGCTCTTACGTTTATTCTATGTGGCTCTTATGTTAAGCAAGGTTGGCCACCCCTGATCTGGGGTAACAAGCAACCCCCTGCCTCCTGTTCTGAGGCCAGAAAGGAGATGCATGGCACAGCCTCTGCACAAACTCCTATGCCCACGTACCCAAGGCCAATGCTCAGTTGTGGGTTTCATTTGTTTTTACATTTATTAGCTTTAATATTACTAATGATTTCTGCGTATTGTCCTCTAGCTGATGCAAATATGCTATGACGAGCAGAGGGTCAGAGAAACGCTTTTGCCTGGCACTGTCTTGGAAATTACTACATTTTATAAGGACACATAAATTGCTTGCAGAGCGAAAGCTCATTCAGAAGCCACATTGTTGTCCTCTTCGGCAGCAAAAAAGTAAAAGCTCTGTTTTCAGATACCGCATCTGGATTTATTGGTATGCACAACGCAAACTGGGCCTCTTGCCGAAGGGATGCAAAAAGCAAAGTCATATTGGCCAGAGATCCCATGTGGAAGCTGGATTTGGAATTGGTTACAACAACTTCACCCAACGAGAAAGCAGGGAGTATTAAATATAAGTGTTCTCTGAAATAATGCTATATTCAAGACTAAAAAAAATAGGTTTTGACGCATGTATGAACCTAGTTTATTGTTTTCCTTTTTATTCTTAGAAATGCTCTTAAAATGTACTCTTTGATTATCGTTTGATTATGACACCCCTAGTGGTATTAAGATGTAATCGAACATATAATCTAAATCAATGTCCAACAGTTAATAGAGTATTACTCTTAATATTAATAGTAACTAATGATAATAAAGGTTAGGTTTAATAATAAACATATATAGTATATAAAAATCTTCCTAATATTATGTATTTTAAATGTCTATGTTAAATGCTCTATATTTACTCTGATGTTGATCATCCTCGTTATGAATAAGTTATAGATTATTTTAATATCTATATCTCCCCCTTTCCCCTTGTTTTCCTGTGTCCCTATTTTAATTTAAAATAACAATAATAACAAAAAAGCTATTTAAAAAAAGAGAGAAAGTAGGGAGTAGGAGGAGCACTTTGGTAGTGGGAAGCACCCGAGAAACATCATGTTGGAGTCTTGCTCTAGCAGAAGAATAAACATAAAGGTAAAGGTTTCCCTTGCTCGAAAGTCAGTCAAATCCAACACTAGGGGGCGGTGCTCATCTCTGTTTCCAAGTCGAAGAGCCAGTGCTGTCCAAAGACTTCTCTGTGGTCATGTGGCCAGTGTGACTAAAGCCTGAGGCACACAGAACGGTGACCTTCCCACCGCAGCGGTACCTATTTATCTACTTGCAATTTCTTTCTTTCAAACTGCTAGGTTGGCAGGAGCTGGGGCCGAATTATTCTAGTTTATCACAAATGGCCACTAATTCTGACTCAGGTTTTTTAATGAGAAATCTCTCTCTCTCTCTCTCTCTCTCTCTCTCTCTCTCTCTCTCTCTCTCTTTTTCTCTCTCTCTTATACACACACACACACTCATTCACTCTCTCACACACACAAGTTTATAACCTGTTATTTTGTTCACCAACATCACAAACCGTTTTCCAAGCCAGTTATGCGGTTGATTTGCTTACCGTTTATTATTTATTTATTTGCTTTCCGTTTTTTTGCCGCTAATAATCTTCCAGATATTATCAGATGATGTAAGGCCTTCCCCAGAGTGCCGAGCTTTGCCGCAGCCTGAGGAAGGCAAGGGTGGGGGTGGGTGGGGCTTCCCTGGAGAGCTGCGGCCCTGGGAAGAGGAGGATGGGGGAGGGAAGGTAACTTACCTTCCTTCTTCTGCCTCCTCATGACCCAACAGGGCTGCTGGGAGCAGGGGGTGGGGCTTGGTAATGTGCCCGCCCCCTGGGCACCTCATTCCCGGCTTTTGCCCTTAAAGGGAAAGCTCCCTTTGAGGGCAAAGAGCCGGGAGGCCAGACCTCACGCTCGATCTCCATGTGGAGATCCAGAGCACGGGGCCCTTTTCTGCCGGTGGGGAGGGGCAGGGCAGGCTCGGACACGAGCCAGAACACCATTCCGGTGCGTTCTGGCCCAAAAAGAGCCCTGCACTTTCCACTGCCCTAGAGTGCATTAACTTGTAATATCAGGCAAAGGGTAATTGGTTAATGGTCCTCGATTGCCAGTGTGAACTCCAAAGCAGTGGAATTTGAGTCACATAGCATCCATCCAGGGTGGGACCTGGAATTATGTTTGCAGTTTTCATGTGAATTGAAAAGAAAGAAAGTCTGAGTTTTGTTAGCCAAATTGCCTTAATTTATTAATTAATGTGGGGAAATATGAGTATAAAATGGCAATAGGCATATAGCATGGATCATGACCTGTGTATACTGGAGTTAGAATTCCCAAGAACCCAGGAATCGACACAGAAACTGGGTAGCTAAAATAATGATTTCTTTACTGAAGGATTCTTAAATATACAAACATAAAATCAAGCATTCACACACACAATACAGAACTAAAAAAGCAAAGGTGGTTGATAGCTAATAGAGGGGTCAGTTATGGGGTGATACTACCTGTCCAGATGTGCAGAGGTCCATGAAGAAGGGATTATAGCCTAAACCCCGAGGTTTAGGGATGGACTGCCAGTTAGCATCGGGGCAGACACACACTATCTGAGGCCATGTGCCTGAAGGATATAGACACTGGAAAACAATGTAGACCAATGGAAGGCCTTGGGGGCTGGTCTCAGGTGAGAACAATAGATTACCTGGACTAATGATGAGTCCCAGGGGTGCGTGGCATCAGGATGGGCAAGGCTGAGATGTGGGCAATGAGCTTCTAAAGGGGGCAGAGTTAGGCTTAACAATGGCCTTGATTAAATCAGCCAGGTGCTGGGTGGCTGTACTGGGGCTAGTTGAATGGATTTTATGACCGCTGATGGTTCTGCAAAGGCAGTTGAATAGGTTCCCAGATACAGACAAAAGATGGGAGATGGGTCCCTGATTAGCGTTAGGAAGGATCATTAATAATTTGAATGTTTGATTGGTTTATCTCGGTATCCTGAGGGATGGAGCAAGGAAGGACAAGTATCACACATAGACATGGGACAACACAAAAGGGCTGGGTGAAGTTCTGGAGACAGGGCTATTCGCCAGGAGGCCTCTGAATAACCTTTAGAAATGTAGATACTTCACCTGGTGAAACCCATTGTTATTCCATAAGCATATCTCTGCTGGGTGGAGGGGGAAGACTGGAGACTTGCTCTGAGGTTGCCTTACGAAACCTGAAAATGGAGACCCCTTTTTCAGAGCTGTCGCTAGCTCTGTGTTTCAGAACCAGGAGTGCCTTCCTTGGTCTGAGTTTTGTAGGTCTCTGGTTCAGGTTAGAAAGTGGGGTGCCCCTGCTATTGGGGCTACCCGAGAGTAAAGGCAGCCCCTCTGGCAACCGTTTGGCACTCACTGGAGCAGGTTGTCACAAGGTTTCTGTTCCTCAGCAGCAGTTTCTGGACTGATGTGAAATTAGAACTTCCTGCCTGCCGGCTTCCTTCTTATCTCCTCGATCTGTAATAAGATGTTTTCTTTTTAAGAGTACAAGCAGTACTGCTTATTACCAAAGGAAATGGTGACTGCCTATTGTTTGTAATGTGCAAAATGCAGCTAATTTTAAGGTAGAAGATTTTGACATAACTGCACTATTGAACCCAGATGGAGTGCAGGGGTGGGGTATTTTATTTATTTATTCTTTTATTTCTTTACATTTATGATGATTCTCCCTGCTCCCCCTTTTCTTAGCTGAGCAGATGCTTTTCTTCTTCTATGTCTGAGTTTAAATGAGTTTAGATATATGCTGACCCAACCTGGGTTGCCAAGGAACCATTAAATTCTTCATTTGTGTATGTCAGATTATGGCACAAGAGAGGCTGATAGTAAATCAAAACAAACAAACTGCTTTATTTCACTTCTACAGGGATATCTATCAGGTAGGTATTAGGTTTGGAAACTTGGCAGGTGAACAGGCAACAGGAATGAGGTAACTTTGTGTAATTATAAACAATAGATAGTTTGTCACACTCAAGTAGTTGTTTTGTTATACAGGCAGGTCTTTAAATCTGGAGAGAGAGCTCTTGGCACAACATGTTAAATGAACAGGCATAAACTTCTGTTTTAAAATTACTTAAGTCTGTGAAGGTAGGAGAACACACACAAGTTTCAAGTTTCCTTCTTAAACTCTTGATTGGGATCACCCCCTTTTACCTGAGGCTATTTCCCTCAGGGAAGGTCCACCAGTCCCACTTCCCTGATTCAGGATCCTCTCTGGTTCCTTCAGTCTTCTTAACTGAACTTAACTGTTCTAACTGCCAGCCTTAACTGACACTCTTAACTGTAGAATTTCATTTGAATCCACTGTCACTCAAGGTTCTCAGACTTGGTTGACATATTTGTTGACCATTACATTACTTATAGTCCACCTTTCTCACAGGGCCTCAAGGCAGATTACATATCTTCACTGTGTGACTGAAGGTAAGCTATGGCAATTAGGGCTGACTCTGCCTCCTGTAGCAGCCATTTTGTGGCTATATCAGAATTCCAAAGGTGCCCCCATGCTCAAAAAGGCTGGGGACCCCTGCCCTAAAACTTCTTTTTCTCTTCCCTTTCCCCTTTTCTTTTTGTCCTGAATGTGCTGCTGGATGAAGTGTTTTCAGGAACCTGAAAGCTTGTACTCTGGTTGGTTCTGCCAATTATTTTGCTCACATATGAAGCAGATAGACTACATTTTTGTCTCTTGCAGCAGTGTAAGCAATTGTGTAATGGCAACTTTGCAGCAGTTGTATTGAATCCTAAACCAGCACCAACAAACTTAGGGCTGCTGTTGTGTACTAGTCACGAAATGGCGACCACCATGCGGTCAGAGCACATGGCCCGATTCTACCTGAGCTTCAGCCAGGTAGAACAATAGACAGTCGGATCCAAAACAACCACCAATAGCCAGCCTAGGTCTTCCGCGGGGGACCTATGAACTACAACTTAAGACCTAAGGCCCTATCAGAACTATGTGCATATGCTAAGCCCCTATCAGGTATTTTGGGTGCGGCCAGAGGTGTGGCTCCGGCCAGCATATAAGCAGGGCCCCGGAGCCCTGGCTGCATGCTTGATCTGACCATCTCCTGAACATGCTCATTCACTAATAAAGTCTTTGCTATGATCATCATACAACTCGCCTCCCAACTCCAGTACTTTCCACAGGCGACGAAGGTGGTATCCTGATGAGCGACTCATCAGCCGCGCTGAGCAGTGGAGCTCCGAGCACTGAGCCGCTGGCTCAACAAGCCCCAGAGGACATCACTCGCACCCTCGCTCCTGCCTCGGTAAACATGGCTGCTGCAGCGGGAAACATCCCTCCATTCGACACCTCCAAGCCCGAGCACTGGGACGCATGGGTCAGGCAGCTCGAGTTCCTCCTGACCGTGCACGGAGTCACCGAGGCCACCCTGAAGAGGGCCTGGCTAATGGGCCACTGCGGCATCGAGACAATGCACATCGCGCAGAATATCATAGCACCCCAAGACCTGCTGGACGTCTCATACGACGACCTCAAGAAGCTGCTTGGGAACTACTTCGCGCCAAAACCATCCATATTGGTGTTCCGGGTCCAGTTCCTTGAACGGAAGCAGCAACCGGGAGAGAATGCCGCCACGTTCCTGGTCGACCTCCGCCGCCTGGCAGTCGGGTGTGAGTTTAAGAATGTGGAGGACAACCTGCTAGGCAGCTTCATGGCTGGGGTAAGAGAAGCCAAGCTCCGCCGCTGGCTTATCACCACCCCCGAGCCAACCCTCAAGAAGGTACTGCAGGCTGCCATCGCATTCGAGGCGACCTACAAGGACAAGCAGGCATCCAAGGTCCACCGCATCGCCTCCTCCGGGTCTGAGACAGATGAGGATGAAGACGTCCACCAGCTACACCGGTGCGCGCAGAAGGGTGAGTCTCGAGGCCGCGCCTGGCACACCACGGCTGCCGCCACCTCCGCTTCTTCCAACCCCAGCAGGCTGCCCCCGACGTGCGCTAGCTGCGGGGACCCCCACGAGAGACGCTCCTGCCATTTCCGGGATGCCGTTTGCAGAATGTGCGGGAAGACGGGGCACATCGCCAGGGCCTGCCACTCCCGGAATGCGCGACAGTCCTCCACGGCCTCCACCGCCCACTACGAGGCAGTTGACAGCACCTCTTTGGCCACCCAGGTACTCCAACTACGAGAGCCCCTCCCCTCAGCAATCCAGGTTAACCTGCGGATCGGGGGCACCCCCTGTTGCATGGAGGTTGATTCCGGGTCTGCCTACTCCATAGTCTCAGCGGCCACTTTTAAAAAACTGTTTCCGCAGCGGAGCCCCTGGCTGCGCCGGCCAACTGCCCTCGTGCTCCGGGACTTTCAGAAAAACACGGTCGCCATCAAGGGACTGGCACAGGTCCAGGTGCAATACCAGGGTGTATGCAAATCCCTTGACCTACTAGTGGTGGAGCAGGACCTCAACAGTCTGCTGGGGCGTGCTTGGTTCAAGCCCCTGGGGGTGGGCATGACGGGGGTTCACAAAGTAGAGTTAGCGAATTACGACTCAGTCTGCGCGGAATTCCCGGCCGTCTTTGATGGCACCCTCGGTTCCTACCGGGGTCCTCCAGTCTCCCTGGACCTGGATCCGGCCGTACGCTCGATCCGGGTGCCAGCCCGGTGGCCGGCTTTAGGAATGCGGCCCAAGGTGGAGGCGGAACTAGACAAACTTGTGGCTCAAGGTGTGCTGGAGCCAGTTCCCCATGCAAAATGGGAAACCCCTATAGTGACCCCGTTGAAGTCTAATGGGGAGGTCCGCATCTGCGCGGACTACAAATGTACTCTGAATCGGGCATTACAGGACCACTCGTACCCGGTACCAGTGATCAGCCATGTGCTAGCATCCCTAGCAGGAGCCACGATCTTTGAGAAACTGGACTTGGCTCAAGCCTATCAACAGCTCCCAGTAGACGAGGCAACTGCAGAAGCTCAAACCATAGCGACACACAAGGGCGCTTTCAAAGTGAAAAGGCTCCAGTTTGGGGTCAGCGTTGCCCCTGGTCTGTTTCAGCAACTAATGGACTCTGTTTTAAAAGGCATTCCAGGGGTGAAGCCATTTTTTGATGACGTCCTCATCGCGGCTCCGGACGTCGCCACCTTCAAGACACGCTTACGAGCCGTTCTGCAGCGTTTCCAGGACACCGGTCTCAAGGTGCGAAAGGACAAGTGCACCTTGGGAGTACCTTCAGTAACACTCCTGGGGTTCCACGTGGACGCACAGGGCATCCACCCCACCAAGGAGAAGGTGAAAGCCATCACGGAGGCGCCGACCCCGACGACAAAAGCGGAGCTCCAGGCATTCTTGGGCCTCCTCAATTTCTACCACGCGTTCTTGCCACACAAGGCGGCGGTCGCCGAGCCCCTCCATAGGTTATTGGACACAGGGGCGAAATGGGCTTGGGGGCCGCGACACGACAGGGCTTTCACAGCAGTTAAGGACTTGTTGGCATCTAACGCGGTCTTGGCACACTTCGACGAGTCTTTGCCGGTGGTCCTTGCGTGCGATGCATCTCCATATGGGGTGGGGGCTGTCCTGGGCCATCGTCTGCCAAATGGTAGAGAGGTGCCCGTGGCCTATTACTCCCAGACACTGTCAAAGGCGGAGCGGAATTACGCCCAAATAGACAAGGAGGCTCTGGCGATAGTGGCAGGGGTATGGACCCCGCCATGGACCATAAGCCGCTTCTTGGGCTGCTCGCCCCACACCGCCAGACGCCCCAGATGCTGTCCCCCCGGGTCCTGCGGTGGTCTATTTTTCTTGCAGGTTACCAGTACGACCTTATCCACTGCCCCGGGAAAGCCATGGGCCACGCCGACGCCCTCAGCCGCTTGCCCCTCCCGGACTGCGACCCCGACCCGGCTCCTGCATTCTATGTGGCCCTCCTCGAAGATCTTCCGGATCGCCCGGTCCAGGTACCCGACGTGGCCCGCCACACGGCGCGGGACCACGTCCTCTCCCGGGTTTCTGACTGGGTGGGGAGGGGGTGGCCCGACCATCCGGGCCAGGAGTTCGCCGCTTTCACAGCTCGGAAACATGAACTCTCCACCCACAAGGGGTGTTTGCTCTGGGGGTCGAGGGTAGTCATCCCCAAGCCGCTCCGCCCGAGGGTACTAGCAGCCCTCCATGAGGCACACCCTGGAATCGTCGGGATGAAAGCCTTGGCCCGCAGCTACGTGTGGTGGCCAGGCATAGACAAGGAGATTGAGGATCGGGTACACAAATGCAGCAAATGCCAAGAGTCGCGGCCCGATCCTCCCCATGCCCCCGTCCGGGCCTGGGAGTCAACTGACAAACCATGGTTGCAACTCCATCTCGACTTCGCTGGGCCGGTCCAGGGGCAGTTGTTCTTTATTGTTGTGGATAGCTACAGTAAGTGGCTGGAGGCAGTCCCGGTGCGGTCTACCTCGACCGAGGCGGCCAAGAGAGCCCTGTGGCGCATCTTCGCCACCCATGGGGTGCCAGACTCGCTCGTGACAGACAACGGAATGGCCTTCACATCGGGAGAGTTCCAGCGCTTCACAGACCTGTTCGGCATCCGGCACATCCGCTCGGCACCGTTCCACCCAGCTACCAATGGACAGGCAGAACGGATGGTTCGCACAACCAAAGACGCCATCAAAAGGATGGACACTGGGGACTGGGAGCTGCAGCTAATCAAATTCCTTTTCAGCCAGCACAACACCCCACACATGGGAACGGGTCGCCGCCCAGCGGAGTTGTTGATGGGCCGGCAACTCGGCACCATACTGGATCGTCTCCACCCCGACCGCGCCATCGATGCCAACGCGAGGACAGAGCTCCGGCCAGCCGCCCGAGGTTTCGCGCCCGAGGACCCCGTCTACGCCCGGAACTATGCCCGGGGTGGATCCCGGCATGGATCATCCGAGCAACTGGCCTGCTCTCATACAAGGTCGGAACGGAAGAAGGAGCAACCTGGCAGCGCCACATCGATCAGCTCCGGCGGCGCACTCTGGCGGCCACACACCAAGTGTTCCCGAGTCAGCACTTCCCGCGGAGCCATCACCAACCCAGCTAGGAGACCCTGATCCGGCGGATGAAACCTCAGAATCCCTACCGGAGGAGCAGCCCGTGGACGGAGCGCCGGCCAAGCCGCAGCCCAGTGCTCCCGAAAGCAACCAAGAGGGCACCCCGATCCCAGGGCCTGCCGAGGCCCCGTGACCTGCAATGCCCCGGCGCTCGGGCCGCGAACATCGCCGGCCAGAGTACCTTCAGGACTATGTCTGCTGAGTGGGACCGAACTATGGGGGGAGGGGTGTTGTGTACCAGTCACGAAATGGCGACCGCCATGCGGTCAGAGCACATGGCCCGATTCTACCTGAGCTTCAGCCAGGTAGAACAATAGACAGTCGGATCCAAAACGACCACCAATAGCCAGCCTAGGTCTTCCGCGGGGGACCTATGAACTACAACTTAAGACCTAAGGCCCTATCAGAACTATGCGCATATGCTAAGCCCCTATCAGGTATTTTGGGTGTGGCCAGAGGTGTGGCTCCGGCCGGCATATAAGCAGGGCCCCGGAGCCCTGGCTGCATGCTTGATCTGACCATCTCCTGAACATGCTGATTCACTAATAAAGTCTTTGCTATGATCATCATACAACTCGCCTCCCGACTCCAGTACTTTCCAGCTGCCAAGTCCCCTCAGGGGGCAGGGATTCCCCCTCTAAAGGGTTCCCCAATCCGCCGGTCCGGATTTGGCCGGCGGGGGGAGCTCCACCTCCAAAGTGGCCCGATCCGGCGCAACTGCCCAGTGTGATGACATCACCTGGAAGCAACGTCATCACGCTGGGCACGTTGCCGGGGCGAAGCTCTAGCAATTGCCCTGAAAACTCTATGGCACCAGAACGCCTGCAGAAGGGACAGGATTCCCCCACTTTCTTGCTGGTAAGACTTGGCAACCCTAGACAAACTGCTTTCAGTTTCAGTCAGTTTGCTACGTGCATGCATGGAAAAACAAGTATATGGTGAGGATTTTTTTTTTTTTAAAGCTGACTGTGCGGCTCCTCACAGTGGATGCCATCTAGACAATCCACCGCGGGAGTCACGCGCGGTGAAGTGTTTCAGGGGCGGGCTGTCTGGTTGTGCAACGCTGGACCAAAAACATCTAGCTCAAATTACAGCCAGGCCAATGGCAGGATTAGCTGCCCATCTGAACACACCCATAGGCTGTGGTCACACACGCTAAATAATCCACTTTCAATCAACTTTCAGTACACTTTCCAACTGCATTTTTATTACAGTGAACTGGCAAAATCCAGTTGGAAAGTACATTGACAGTGGATTATCTAGTGTGTGTGACTGCAGCCTAAGTGTTTTCTTTACACAATTCTAAGTTTTTGTCTGAATAATGTAGAAGGGAGTTTTGGTTTTTGTCAACAGTTTATAGCATGTACTGTGCTGTACCCATAAAGATACAGGTTATCTGGCCCTTCTCTTTAAAGTACAGAAGCATTTGAGCAATGTCACAGATATACCCTAGAATCTGAACCTGTGCTTTGTTCTGGGTTAATCAGATAACTCTGTGGCTTTATGCACAGGTAGACAATAGCTTTGCCATACCTTGAAAGTTCTGTCCTCAGTGGTCTAAGACTTCAAAGGTTTGCAAACAAGTGTCACGCACTGTTGTAATCTTCTATAATATAGGGCTGAGGCTAAACTGCAGGAGTTTGTGTACTACAGTGATTGCAACACCCTCTAAGACACAGTGGGTAGAGGTGAGGTTCCTGATCCTGCTTCAGTTTCCTATAGAGCTATCGTTGCCAACCTCCAGGTGGTTGCAACCCTCCAATGTTCATTGTGGGAAAAAAATATATTCTGGTCCAATTACAGTCCACAAACTTGCTTCTTCTTTTGTTTCTTTATTTTACATCATGCAGTGCTGCTGCTGCTTCCAGACAATTACCATGCGACTACGGATTTCCTAGGTAAATATTCCGTTTCCCCCAATGCTTTGTCAAGTCGCTTTTTTATACACGGAGCTGTTTTACAAATAAATTACAATATAGTTACAACTCTTATTCATTCATTCTTTTTCAAGTGCGAGCAATCAAGGGCGTGCTTACCCATTTGGCCAGGGATCCTGGAAGGGAATTTTCCCCTCCATCTTCTGATCATGAAGCAGGAGTCATCGGGGATGAGGGGGGGAGGCATTTGTGAATTTCCTGCATTGTGCAGGGGGGTAGGACTAGATAACCCTGAAGATCCCTTCCCACTCTATGATTCTAAGTCATGAGACTTATATGTAAGATGTCTTCATTGCTCTTCATATTAAAGTGTTTGTTTTAGGCATTCCTCATTTTGGTAGTCTTTATCAGGGGACCTAGAAATAATATAGGGGTGGCAGCCCACAACCGACAGTCATTAAAGTAGTTCTCCCACAAAACCTTAAGAAAAGCAGAGGAAGATGAGCTACTCCTCCAGGAGGGGCTGTTCCCAAGCTTTGGGGACACAGCAGCCTTTTGCCACTTTAATTCTTTGCATTGGTTCCATTTGATTAATTACTACTATTCATTTACTATTCATTTTTTTCTTTCAGTTACTGTTGATAGGAAATGTGTTGCTAGCTTGAAATATTCCCATCCCAATGGAAATCTAACATTTATTTTGATTTCTTGATGATATGGATTGCACCCCTTACCTGAACAGTCCTCAATGCCAAGTTTCAGCTAGATCAAAGCCTCCCCAATTTAGAGGCAATTTAAATTCACACCTGCAGAGCAAACACAGCCTTGGAGAGAGCCAGTTTGGCGTAGTGGTTAAGTGCGCGGACTCTAATCTGGGAGAGCCGGGTTTGATTCCCTACTCCTCCACTTGCACCTGGCTGGATGACCTTGGGCAAGCCATAGCTCTGTACCAGCTGTTCCCTCAAGGACAGCTTGGGAAAGAGCTCTCTCAGCCCCCCCTACCTCACAGGGTGCCTGTTGTGGGGAGGGGAAGGGAAAGGAGTTTGTAAACCGCTCTGAGACTCCAAGTGAGTGAAGGGCGGGATATAAATCCAATCTCTTCTTCTTCTTCTTCTTCTAGCAGTCCAAGAAAGGTAGGTAGCTGTGACCTGGCAAAGAAGGCACAGAGGCTTACATTTGGCAATCCAACACCATTTTTGTTTATGCTGCAAGTAACACGTGCAGGGTAAGACCATAGGCGTCAACTATGGGGGGCTCGAGGACTTGAGCCACCCCTGAAATTTCCCGCGGGGGGGACTGAGCCCCCCCGGGAAAATGGTGCACCCTCCGCTGCACCTCCCCGGGCCCTTCCTAGGGCCACTGCTGCCGTCTCTCTTCCCCCCCCCGGCCTGACCACTCCGTCCCTCCCTCCGTCCATCCAGGGGCCAGCTAAGCAAATGCCCAGCTGGCCCCTGGACAGACGGAGGGAGGGACGAAAGCAGGAGAGGTCAGGCCGGGGGGGAGGCAGCGGTGGTGGAAACATGGTCCCGGCAGGCACGGGCGCTTCGCGTGCACGCACAAAAGAGCTCCCCCCGGGATTTTGAAAACTTGACACCCCTAGGTAAGACTATATGCAGGAGACTACAGTGGAATTAAAATTAAAAGGGGGGAAATACGATAAAACACTACCTAAATAATGGTACTTTCTGTCACACCGGGCAAAACATTTCACTGACTTTTATAGTATAGGTGCCAGCAATGGCTAACAGCAAAGTATGCAAATTAGGAACCTGTAGTTCACAGCTTTTGTGAGAGAAATATACAGGCCAACAGAAATGGTTCCTCTTCCAATGTATATATAAATCTAGAAATAATAATAATAATTGTATGGCATTGTGTGTAATAGAGGCAGGAGATCCTAAGATTGTCTGGCAGTCTAAAGCTCTAGGTCTTTTAGCGTGGTGAGCTAGACTTATTTTTGGGCTGAAAGGGCTGCAACTGACCCAAGGTTACCCAGCTGTCTTCATGTGGAGGAGTGTGGAATCGAACCCAGTTCTCCAGGTTAGAGTCTATTGCTCTTAACCACTAAACCACGCTGGCTCTCAAATCCAGAAAGCTCTCTCCAAATGAATAAAACAGTGTAATCATGATATTTGACAGGAACACAGGAACATCTGCTAACTCTTTTGGGTGGATAAAGTTCCTGTCATTTACACCAGTGTCACACTCCCCCCCCCCCCCCCCCCCGCTCTCAATCTTCCCCTCTGGCTGCCACCTTGAGCCACTTGAAAAGCAGATGGCACAGGCATCAGAATTTACAACAGATATTCCCAAATGCTTCCAAAGATTATGAATTGTCATTATTGAGAGAAATCAGTCTATTTATCAAATATCAATATATCAAATATGATCAAGAACAGCAGGCATTTGGTCTGGCTTTTCATCCATTAATTCCCAAATGTAAATTTTGTCTGGCTTTTCATACATTAATTTCCTTATGCTTCAGTAAACAAACAGAACTATTGCCTTTAGCATCTTTTGAGACTTGTCACTTCCTGCATTGATCTGAAGCTTGGTGCTTCCTTCGTGTTTTTATCCTGTTTTATTTTGCTTTAAAATCTCCCCCATCCCCCACTTTTGGGATCTGGGGGAAAAATGCTACATGGAGTCAAGGAATACTTAAGTTTAAAGTGACTTTCCTAAACAAATTTAAATGGAAAAAAACCCAATGCATACATTAGGGCAGGGGTGGGCAAACTGTGGCTCGGGAGCCGCATGCGGCTCTTTCACATATATTATGTGGCTCCCGGCAGGGCGGCTGGGGAAACTAAATATCATTAGCAAACAAATATCATTGGATAAATTAATATTACCAATATCTGCTTTTACCCCTCTTGTTATTATTTTTGGCAGTCTCATTTAATGTTAATAAAAAGCAAATTTTCTTATTTTCCAATAAAAGCAGGTAATATTTGTTCATGTCTTATGGCTCTCGAACATCTGATGTTTATTCTATGCAGCTCTTATATTAAGCAGGTTTGGCCACCCCTGTTCTATGCGGCTCTTACACTGAGCAAGTTTGCCCACCCCTGCATTAGGGTAATGAATGAACCATTTAAGCCAGAATATTTTATGCTGTTTTCAAAGCCAGGTTTTAGTAAACAACCTCCCAAAGGTTGAGATAAGGCTTTAAGCTGTCCTTTAAACTGTGAAGGGTGGGGTATAAATCCAATCTCTTCTTCTTCTTCCAGTGCCAACTTGTACTGCTAACTAAACATGGCATTGCATGTTTTTGTTATGATTCTAGGCCTAAGGCTGAAGAATGAACAGCCTGCAGGCTTCAAGGATACCTCTCTTCCACAAAGACCTAAGGCCCTTACGTAAATTTCCCAGTAAGCATAACAGTTCCCAAGCTCCCTCCAAGCCTTATGATTGGGCTGGAGAAAAATGGACGGGAAATAGCTACCAATTGCTGTCAAGGGGACAGAGTTCTAACAGTGGTGGCGAACCTATGGCACGCGTGCCAGAGGTGGCATTCAGAGCCCTCTCTGTGGGCACGCACGGCATCGCCCCAGCACAGAGTTCGCAAGGTTGGACAGCAAAAATCACATTAATTGTTCAAAAGCATACCAAATGCAAACTTTTACCTTTCAATAAAAAGTTGTTTGTATCATTGTAAGCTCTGTTATTGTATTTTTCTTTTAAGACAAAAGATGTTAATGTATGAGTTGTTTTTTCTAAAACGAAAACCTCAGTAGTCAGGTTAAATTGCCGTGTTGGCACTTTGCGATAAATAAGTGGGTTTGGGATTGCAGTTTGGGCACTCGGTCTCTAAAAGGTTCACCATCACTGGTATATAAGGTTCTGTACAGGGAGGAAGGAAGGACATTCACTCCCTGAAGCTGAACTGTAGTGAGTCTTGTGTTGCAGGGAGCTGAGTCCCTCATTCCACAATGGGGCGACAGAAATAGGAACCAAGTAAGGCACTCGCTAAGGTTACCAGTTCTTACCCTCTCCTTGCTTGGGACTTCATGCATGCACCACAATGATGTCACCCGGAAGTGACGTCAACGCGCAGGGCACATTGCAGGGAGACGCTCTAGTGTTTGAGAAAAAAAACTCTATGGTAACCTGTGCGAGGACGTTACCTCTGGGTGACATCATTGTGCTGGGCACATTTGGCATGGCTGGGGCTCTTTGGGGGCGAGGCTCCTCCCACCAGCCAGCTGGGTGGCAGCGGATTGGGTACCCCAAAAGCGGGTAACCTCCCACCCCCGTTGGGGTAATGGCAGCCCTAGCACTCGTATTAGAGACCTTTGTTATTTTCTACATAGTTCCTTTTCTGTGTGAGGTTTGCCCAGTGCAGTTGTAGTGTCTCTGTGTTAATTGTGTCCCAACTGTGTAACTCTTCTGATATTTACTTACATGTTTTGGATTTGATTAATTAATTGTTTCTCACTCACCCTGCTTGGGTCCTTTGTGCCTCAAATTTGGCCATATAGCCGGGCCATACCCTGACTGAAAAGGGAGTTGCGTGGGGGGGGGGGGATGCTATAGGTGTCTCCAGTAAAACCCTAGAACCTGAGTGGTGGCAGCCAGTTAAGGCCCTTGCTGGATTCAGGGCTGTAGAGAGTAAGAGGAAAGGGGTGTGTATGCGGGGGGGGGGGGACACAGACCTTGGAAGTCCCATCCGTGTGAAACACTGCACGGCCCCACCCCTTTTGGCAATGATTTCACTTGGAAGCGTTTAGAAATGTCTTAACATGAAAGATCCTGGTTCAGGAGTGACAGACATGTTTGAGGTCTGTTTTATCAATACACGGAAGCCATTTTGATGTTCCTGGATTGTTTCTAAGGGCTTGCTTTTGTACTGATAATTTAGGATGGTTTTTATTTGTAAGCTGCTTCGAGCAGGAAACTGGAGAGGTAGCCTAATAATCTCCTAAATAATAAATAAAACTCTGTAACTGAGACTTTTCTTACTCCTGCACCTGCCTTGCTTATTTAAACATTATGGAAGTTGCCCAGATCACATTTCTCCCAGTATATCACAGGGGGACTTGTTCATCTTACATATGCCAGGTATTAAAGCTGACGCTGTAACAAACTTCTTTTCTTGCCTGGAAGAATTGCATATGGATTGCATATGCCTATGACAGGTGTATCCTTTTGATAACTTACTGGGCCATTGATCTAATTACTTCTCCTGCTTTCCGAAGTTGTTTTGAACTTCCAGTTACTGAGCATGTTTCAGTTGATCAATGGCGCACTTGACAGCTGCTCCATAGATCGGGGAATAAATCTAACTGGGGAGAAACTTGTTATTCCACTGACATGAGTCTCCTGGTATCAGGGAGTTTCAAGTGGGTAGCCATGTCAGTCTGCCGCAAAACTGTGAGACTCGAATCCAGCATCTCCTTAAATATCAGCAAGATTTCCAGGGTATCAGCTTTCAAGGGCTGAAGCTCCCCTCATCAGCTATAAGTAGGAAATGTTATCCAAGTAGCTGGAAGGGCCACCTTCAGGAAGAAACTAGTTCATTCCCACAAGAAGTTCTGTCAGTTTGTTGGGAACCATGACATTGTGATGTCACAGTGGTTTTAATTTGTACCTTTTTAACTGAATGTTTAAGAGAGAACACTTTGCTTATAAGCCCAAGAAAATTCTGAGGTATTTGAGCCCTCCTGAAAATAAAATGTAAGATGTATATGGAAGTAGTATGTGGTATTTCTCTTTCCCTTTTAGGTGTTTAACTGGCAATAAGTTGTTTCAGCTTGAGCCTTGTAAAAGAGTGCTAATTTAACATCTGTGAACTGTTCCAGTTGAAGCCCTTGGCGGCTTTTCTTTAAGCTCTCCATACTTGCAAATAATAATTAGTTATTTGGCCTTGACTGGCGGGCAGGTTGTTTAACATCAGAGGCCTTTCTTCAGAAGGGTACCAAGTCAGATTATGTGGGTCTGAGAGCATGAAACTTGTGGACGCTGGAATGTTTGTTTTCTCACTGTTGCTGTGCCAGGATTTGTTACTTTCTTCGAATGATCTTCAATAAATTTTGTCCAAAAGCTGAAGTGTGGAGCAGCGTTGTTAATGGGTGCCTCCCTCCCCTCCCCCAGAGCCGAACCGGAGACTGAAGAGGTGAGCCTTTAAAGAGCAGAGTGTTTTGAGTCCTGCTAAAGTCAATAAGCTGCCCCTTGCCATGCCAACTTGAGGCCTGGAGCCCCTGTAGACTTTGGCAGAAGAAGTGAGAGTGAAGCTCCCAGTTCATACAAGATGGTAAACGGAATCCATACATTATATAATAATGGGGTGTGGCTGTGGCTCAATGGAAGAGCCTCTGCTTTGCATGCAGAAGGTCCGAGGTTCAGTCCTTGGCATCTGTAGCTGAAAGTTAGCAGATGGTAGATGATGTGAAAGACCTCTACCAGAGACCGTGGAAAGTTGCTGCCAGTCTGAGTAGACAAAACTGACTGATGGCGTGATGGTTGGATTTAGTATAAGGCAGCTTCATTCTAATGCAATTTTCTGTTGCTCCTCCAGTGCTTAAAATAAAAGAGCCAAATTTCTTCAAACTCTCTATTTGACCTCTTGCCGGCTAGGCATTCTGCCTCTGGGTGTAATGTACTGTGATGAGCCTGGGTATTGCAAATGAGTCCTTATGTATCTCACATAGAGTGATCCACTGGATTTGTTCCTCAATAGTCCCCTGGCGCCTGGCATCATTCCACAAGGACCACAAGCTTGCTGCTCGCTGAGGGCTTAGAGAGAAGCCAGCTGTCTCTTACAGTCGCTGAACATCAGCAAGGGAAAAGAGTACTTCCAGTAATGCCGGTGCCAAAATATTCTCTGAGGAAATGGGTATATGCTTTCCTGTATGCTGTAATGTGCTATTAAAAACTAGTTTTAATTTAAAGGTCCTGTGATGGAGTTTACAGCAGATGTTCAAGTTCCCAAACACCCCTTTTTGGGATTATATTATGGTTACCACAAATTTTTATTACTTCATCATATCTGGGAAATTCAGCATTGTAAAAAGTCATTCTGGGCACTTCAGCTTAAGTCTTTTCCCTTCCCTTCATTTTTTAAAACATAAATGTCCAGATAGCTTTTATTTGACGACTGAATTTTTTAAAAAAACAACTAAGGAAGAAGGAGGAGGAGGAGATTGGATTTATACCCTGCCCTTCACTTGGAGTCTCAGAGCAGCTTACAAACTACTTTCCCTTCCCCTACCCACACCAGACCCCCTGTGAGGTGAGTGGGGCTGAGAGAGCTCTGAGAGAACTACTCTTTCAAGGACAGCTCTGACAGAACTATGGCTTGCCCAAGGTCATCCAGCAGCTGCATGCGGAGGAGTGGGGAATCAAACCCGGTCCTCCCAGATTAGAGTCTGCACACTTAACCACTACACCAAACTGGCTCTCCCTATTTTCACAAACTGGCTAACCCTATTTACACAAAGCAAGGGTGACCTTCCTCGCACAATATTACATATTCTCCCTATTAATCTTTGAGATAGTCGGCTCATTTTATTTTTTATTTGATATTGCTCTCTTGCTGTATTTCCAAGAAAATAAAAAGACAAGTGCTCCTTAATGGTGTTTACTGACCTGTACAATTTATGCAAAAACAGGTGTAGAGAAGAAGTGTATGTCAAGAAGAGCCTTCTTTTGGTGGGAAAACAGTTACAGAGGCCTGATTTATACGTTCATTTATGCTTTAGAACTGAGCCAGTTTCTGAACAGGAGCCACAAGTTGTTCTGTGCCTGTTAGTGGGCAAAGAAGTCAAACAGGACTGGTATTATTGACTCAAGTATTACATTTTTGTCCCGCTTTCCAGGAAAAAGAATGGATTCCCTAAGCAGTTCTCAAGTACAATTAAAAATCACATATGTGTCTTGAGGAGAGGATTGTCAGCTGGCAGTTTCTTGACCACCCCCTAGGCCCACGGAAGCTGGAAGGACCAGGGTCCTCAAGCTTATGGTTGTCAAGCCCACAGCCCCGGATCCTGGAAGTTTTGGGGGTGCAGCCTGGGAGTGGGAAGCATCATAGATGATGTGACATCAGTTCCGGGTGATCACCCAGAACTGACATCACATCTCCCACTTCCTTACATATACACTCTAGGATTTCTCCAGTCTCAATGGTAGGGTTGCAAGGTCCCACCCTGGCCACAGGTGCCATATTTGAGGAATTCCTAGAGTGTTAAGGTGTGTGTGTGTGTGTGATATCACTTGGTGGTGATCTCCCGGTAAGTCTACCTCAGCTGGATCTGGATCCAGGCATGATACATGGGGCTGCCTGTTGGCCATTGTCCCTCTTAAAGGCCTCAGCAGTGATGGTAGTTCGGAGCGGGGGGCTTTCAGCTAGAGCTGGATCCAGGCACCATGACCATTGGCTTCCTGTTCTCTTCCTGATAGCCCCATGGATGGAAGAGGGATAAGTCTGTCTATTGCGTTTGGATTGAAGAATGATGGAGACTCCCGGCCAATGCTCCCTCTAAGGTCTGGAGTCTTGTGGGGTGGGGGGGAATCTACTTTGCGAGCTACTGGTATTAAAGTTGTGAGCAAGCGAGCAAGGCTGCTGCATAAATCAGTTTGCTCTGGAGCCATCCTTTCTGAGCGAAGACAAAAATGTGTGAGCCGGAGTCTAAAAAAACTGTGAGCTAGCTCACACTAACTCAGCTTAGAGGGAACACTGCTCCTGGCCGCTGCCTCCTCTTATCTTTGATGTCCTTGTGGTTTTGCTGAGATGCTGGGCCGCCTAGAGAACCAATCTGATGGGGGCTAGGGCCTTGTTACACTTTACAAGGGCTTTGTGTTTGTTGCTGGGCAAAACAAGGATTTTGTGCCAGATGTGCAAGAGGAGTTTTGTGCCTCCTGGGTGAACGCCAGTTCTTTTCTGCTCAATTTGCATCCCATGGAGAGAAGCAGCTTCAACCTTCTCCCCTGCCCCATGCTTTTTCTCTCTGTGTGTGCTCAAACTGCCCCATGGAGCTATTGGCTCAGTTATGGAAATTCCATGTAGCCGCATGCATTTTGCCTCCTTCTAATCAGATTTTGCTGTACAGGAAGTAAGTCTGCTGCATGCATCTTAGCCTCTGGTATGGTTGAATCAATCACTCCTGATGCAGAGAGACAAGAGAATTACCTCAAAAGAGAGGAAGGTGCCCATTGTGTCTCTGGAGGAGTACTTGTGCAGCGTTAGTCTCCCTCCAGTAATTGGTCATAAGACTGAAAAGAATCTTCCTGTTTCTCATGTCTTCCATGTCACTGTGATTTTCATCAGTCAAGGTACTATCATCCTGGGCCACACCTAAATTTAGCAATGCCCACCGAGCTTTGTTTTATTTTTTCCCCCTAGTGAGTGCAGAAAGAGATGACTTTCAGGAGTTTTTTTTTTTTTCAGTAGCCATTGAGACGGTAGTCATAAGGAAGAGGAGGGGGAGTTCAGCAAAGAGCAAATGAACCATTAATAGTTACCTGCAATTTTAAGAGAACTCTAAGGGAAGGAAACTGGAAAGTATTGGAGTCGGGAGGCGAGTGGTAGTGATTTCATAGTGAAGGTCTTTATTGAGGGTCAGATGGAACATGGGGAACCCCGGGCTCAGAGCCCTCTTTTATGCCGGCCGGAGACAAAGCCCCGGCCTCGCCCCCAGGTCCTGATAGGACCTTAAATCCGTGGTTGTAGTTCATAGGTCCCCCAGCGGGAGACCTAGGCTCGTAATTGGTGGTCACTCAGGATCCAACTGGCTATTTTCTACCTGGCTGAAGCTCAGGTAGATTCTGACCATGTGCGCTGACCACATGGCGGTCGCCATTACGGGAGACCATGCGATCGTGGTCTTAGTACACAACAGAAACCATCATTCCTGCTTATACCGAAATGAGGCAAGAAGCCTGTACCCAGACTGTAGAGAGTCAAGACGGAGCTCTATAAAAAAAAGACTCTTGAAGACTGGAGGGGGAATTAAAAGCCGGACATCTAGAGGACCAAAAAGTCCAACTCTACTAGTGCATCTGGTGCAGTAATTCCCAGACTGGAGCACACTGGTGTGCTGTGGTACAACAGATGCTCACAGCGTCAGGGGACCTACCTAGGGAGGGGGCCTGCTGTGTCTATGTATGATTCCCTCTTCTGGCTTTGTTCCCTTCCTATCGACTCTTTGCACATGTAAGTGAATGAGTGAATGAATCCTGACGCAGAGAAGTAAGAGGATTACTTCTGAAAACATGAAGCTGCCCATTGTGTCTCTGCTGAAGTACTTGTTCAGGGCTCAACTCCTCCCAATGAGAAGCCACCGTCAGAATAGTGACCCACAGACACACAGAGTGGGCTACCGTGTGGATAACCCTCACTGTCTCACCTTGAAGATGCTGGGGAGGGATGGGCATGAACCTGGAAAATGGTGGTTTATGATTCGGTTGATTACACGAACCACAAACTTTCAGGATCTTTCCCCGTTTCCTGAACCAGTTCATGGTTTATTCAGTTTGTGAGATTGTTAGAGATGTCAAACTCACAGGGAGTCTTCAGCAGGCTTTCCTCCACCTGCACTCCAAGTTTGGCGAAGATTGGATTTGAGATGTCTGAGTTATAGCCCCCCAAACAGGTGCCCCCAGGAAAGCTCAGCTCTAAAGCAGCTCCCCCTAAATCAGCCACGCAACAAGCAATTCTTCCTAACTCACCCTCATACAATGACTAACTCCTCTCTCTTCCTGCTGCTCCCATAGAGTAGAATGGAAGCTCCGTGGTTGGCTCCCAGGGCTGTCAATCAAGCTATGGAAAACTGCTGTGGGTGTTTCTAGAGCTCTCCTCATGTCCACCCTCAGCATTGCCTAGGAATTGATCAAATCGGCACCAGGTTGTCTGGAGTATGAACCACTCTAACGAACCAAATGAACCTCCATGGAAAAAAGGCGGTTTGTTTTTGGATTTGGGAATGATGTGACCAAACACACCAGTTCGAAATGAACCGGCCCTGGTTCATGCTCGAATCATGGTTCATTTCTCGATTCCTATTCCTAGTGCTGGGTGCTTCCAGTCATACTTCAGGAAAAAAGCATGCCATCTACCAAAAGTTTGGAAAATACTGCCATAGTAAGTTTGTAATTTCCTTTTTCAATGAGGGCAATATTTTTTAAAAAGAAAACCAGAGGAGTTTTATAGATGTCAGTGGATCTATAGTGAGACCATTCAGTGGGTTATGGTGTGTAACCAGCAATGTTCCATCTTTATATACTTAAGGATGTGGGAGTATTACTGCTTTAGTCTGTTGCAAGTTATCCATTTTAGTATCAAATTATTTGAAATTAAATTTAACTTTCTCATAAATCCTACCACTTCTCCCCACCCACCCCAGTCTAATTACACACTTTTAACATTACTAGGCAATTACACGCCTGGAGAACTGGCCACCCTTCTGAGCGATTCTCGTACTATTCATTTAACATTTGGTACCTTCATGTTGCAATTAGGATTACTTCCACTCTGCTCAAATTGAAATTTCATCAGCTGTCTTCAGCCTTATATTACCTACTGTTGAAATTAGAATTGTTTCTCTCCCCACTCCTTATAAAGATATGCAAAAAATTATATTATCAAGTAGACAGTTGCAGTGATTTGTTATCTCCTCCGTAGCCTCAATTATACATTAAGGGATTTCATTTTTTGTTTTGTTTTTTGCCCTTGTTTTCATTTGGTGTTGCTTAATGAGCTTCCTAACTATACTTCCTCAGTTTTAATATTACTTTATTGTATATGCTCTGATTACCCTCCACGGTTCTTTTTCAGTTGCCAGATACCTTCATGTACCTTCTTAAGGCTCTTCTAAGAATGTAAGAAGAGCCCTGCTGGATCAGACCAATGGTCAACCTAGTCCAGCATTCTGTCTCACACAGTGGCTATCCAGTTCCTCTGGACGGCCGATAACAGTACATAGAGGCCGAGGCCTTCCCCTGATGTTGTCTCCTGGCTCTGGGATTCAGAGGCTTAGGCTGAGGACAGACTGGCAGTCTGGCCCGCTCTGCCTCTGCTTTAAAAGTGGAGGCAGAGCAGCAGTCCAGACCGCCACATCTGCCCGGAGGAGGCGGCCCGGACGCAACGCGTCTGGCGCCGCGCTCCTCCCGCAGCAGCCAGGCACCACTTCAAAGTGGTGTCCCGGCTGCTGCACGCACATTCCACTCGCTTCCGGCGGGTGTGAATGTGTGCCAGGCCAGGGGAGCCTTTCAGCGTTCGGACACCGCTGCCAGAAGCTGCCCGCAGTCTGGACACTGTGGGCGGCTTCCTTGCGGCAGCGTGCGAACGCCACACAGCAAGGCAGTTCCCCCCGCCTTGTTCTGCCGTGCCGTGGAGGCGCGGCAGAATACCAGTTTGTCTTCAGCCTCAGTGTCTCTGAATGTGGAGGTTCCCCTCAGCCACCATGGCTAGCAGCCTCTGATAGACCTATCCTTTACAAATCTATCTAATCCCCTTTTAAAACTGCCGATGCCTGTTGCCATCACTGCATCCTCTGGCAGCAGATTCCACATTTTAATCACTCTCTGTGTAAAGTAGTATTTCCTTTTGTTCATCCTGAACTGACTGCCCATCAGTCTCATTGGATGCCCTTGAGCTCTATATATTGGGCATGGAGTCATAACCAACTTTTCTTTCCAGGGGCAGCCTTTCATACTATATTGACATTGCTCCAAAAGATTTTCCCACATCCATGAATGCTTTTTGAGGGGCACAAGGGGCTGTGGTGGGAATGGGCTGAGTCGGGGCTGAAAAGCCCTAGTGTTCATGCAGGAGATGATGCACAATATTTTCAATCTCAGTCTAATCAAAATTAGTTAGTTGTTTTTTTTGTTGTCTATACACTGCGCATAAATATTTAAGATCTTAGACTTAAAGCGATTAGCCTCCAAAATTCGTAACTGTCATTTGATCATTACCACTACATCTAATAGCAAACTTGGCGGTCGACTGCCAGAGGGTACTAAAATGGGGCCATCCTCAGACTAGGTCATGTTTCTGTATACTTGAGGGGGGCTCTCTGGCTTTGTAAATAATTCAGACAAAATCACCCCCATCTCAAAAATGTCCGAGTGAGGACTGAGCATGCTCATCGTCCTAGAAAACACAGAATGTTGGAGGGCAGTTGAGCACGGGTTAAAGAAGAAAAAAATGAAAAGAAAGTCAGGTTCTGGCATCAGGCTGGAGTCCAGACTGTCTTCTCCAAGGTTCCTTTAGCAGGCTTTGCCCTCAGAAAATTGGGAGGGAGGTTATAGCACTCTCTTCCCACTCCCACCAGTAACCTCTCCCTAATTGCCTTAGGTGAGGTCTGGACCTTCCTCCTTGGTTCTCCCAAGGTGCACCATTTAAAGGACTGCCTGGAGGTGGGACAATTCTGGCCTCACTCACTCCCTCTGTCTTGGGGGATGGGCCTATGGGAGTGGTGGGTCCTAAGCCCAAGGGGCAGCTGCCTACCTGGGGTCCCATTTCCATGGGAAGCATAGGCTTCTCCTCTGCCCCCTGCTGGCCTAAAGAGGTCACTGTAGCCTGTTTCCTGCCCCATCCATCCAAAAAAGCCTTCCTGGTTCCCACAACAGATGAGGAAAGGGCTATCGCTTGTGGTGGGTTTTGCCGTTCTTTTGCCACCCTTGTTGCCTCTTGCCCATTTTTGGCCCCTGGGTGCTGACTAGCTGTCGACTGGCTGATGACTAGCTCCTGGCCTGCCTGGCATTTCTGGGTGTTCTGGCAAACTGGGAAGCTGCTTCTGTGGCATCAGATTGGGCTTCTGCAGTCCTCCCTGGGTGGTTTCCTTGGCATGGTCTGGAGACCTCTGTAAGTTGGGGTGGGAGGTTTGACCCCAGACAAAGGGATCATTGTGGCAATTTAAATTTTAACCCTGACCTGGATAGTCCAGGCCAGAGGCATGAACAAAGGAGTCACTTGATGGTCCAGTGAAAGAAGGCCAACCACAAACAAAGCACAGACATTTCAGCATATCTTGGGGGACTCTTCAGGTATGCAGAAAAAGAAAAAAAGAAAAAGATCAAAACAACAATAAATCCAAAAGTAGTCCAATGAGCACTGAGCCATGTTATTGCCCTCCACAAGCCATGGAGCATTGAGAGCAGATGCATGCCAGTTAACAGGAAGGACAGCGCTGGCTCTTTGATGTTGGCACGCCTAAAAATATATATTTCTGCCTCACAAAATCACTCCAGTTCCTCTACAATTGTACCTTCCATTTCTCATAAATTCCCATTAAGTCTTAACATGTTTGTAATCAAAAGCTCTGTATGTATTTAATTTTCATTACAAAACTGATATACTACGTTACTTCACGCTCAAATAAGGTAAAAAAATAAAATAGTACTCTATTTCTTTTCTCTGCTCTCTTAAAATTATTAAACTCGACTCTATTTCTTCCTCTTAACTGGAGTTCTTCTACTCGGCATTCCCTCCCCCTGGGGCTCCAGAAAATTTCTGGAGCAGACTCCCACAGTGTGAGTCTGACCCACTGGGGAGATGTGTGTGGGGGGGGAAATCCCAGTGGCCCTACCCATGTGCTCCCCTACATTTTTATTTTCAAGGCTGCAGCGCTTACTAAAGATATGAAAAACAAACAAAAACAACAAAAACAAATAGTGACTCAATAGCTGCTATCTCCTCATACGATCATCTTCTTTAGTTGCCAGTACCTTATTTTTAGTTCAGATCCAGGTTCAACACCTTTAAAAGCTCTTCTCCGGATGCTAGATCATGGGCTGTCAGTGTCCGACCTTGGTGCGTGATCGATAAATGTCCAAGAGCCAGCCAAAGGTACCTATAATTATTTTCTGTGAGCTTTTGAGCAATTGGACGCATGCTTTTCCTGGTGTTTAAGATTTCAAAGGGAATGTCTCGAAATAGCTGAACCAAGGTGTCCTCAAGTTTCAATCCTCTGTTCTTCCTGGCGATTTCCAAGAGGTTCCGCTTTGTCCTTATGTCTTTACACTTGGCCGCAATGTCTGGTATAAATGCTGGTGAGCCCGTTCGAGAAGGAAAGTTTAAACGAAAAGCATTACTTAGGGCTGGCCCTGGAAGCTATATAATTCCTTCAAGCCATTCGTTTAAAGCAACCGTAAGGTCCTTGTTTAGCTCAAAGTTTACAGAGATTCCACAAAACTCTACTTTAGTTTCCCTAGATTTGCAGTCCAAAAGCATTAATTTGCTCTTAGTCCATACTTCAAAAGATTTCAGTTCAGCTATTTCTTTGGAGTTCTTCTGGGTTTTGGCAGCTGCTGACTCCGCCTTCTCTTGGACTTCTTGTAATTTCTTGCTAACTTCATTCAGTTTATTTATGACCAGAGTAATGCTGTTTCTTATCTCCTCCTTTAAGTCCTGTTTTAAATCTGTCAGCATCTCTTTCAAGTGGTTTTTGGTGAGGGAATCCTCCCTTTTCCGCTTGCTTACAGACTCTGATGGGGGAGGGGAGCCCTCGTCCAAGGAATTTAGACCTTCCTGCATTGCTACAGGCATTATCTTGGAGACATTCTTACCAGTTTTAGCTCCCCGAGGCTTCCCCATTGTTGTAGCGAAGTTGTAGTATTTAAATTGCAGCCTGTTTTGTTATTTTAATCCTTTTGTAGGAGTCCGATGTGGAGGCTGAACTTGGAGCAACTGCTCAGCTCGCCGTCGCTAGCTCCTCCCTCGAAACCTTTAGCTTTACCTATAAGTAACTGGTTATGTTTTTAATTTTTGATTTCTCAGTAAGTGATTGCATATGAACTTGTCATCAAGAAATATTTGAAATCTTAGAAATTTTGGAGATATGTTTCTCTTTTTCTTTTCTTTCATTTTTCCCTCCTTTTAATTTCTTTTCCTTTTATCTTTTTCTTTCCCTATTTTTATATATATGAAAAAAGCAATAAAAAGTTTATTTAAAAAAGAAACAATGAGAAAGAGAGGGAGTGATTGAATGGATAATCTAACTGACAGGAGTATCTTCCAGCCAGATGAATTAGCAGATATTTCTGCCAAAAGAATCATCCACATAGGACTGTGTGTACACAGCAATTCCACTTTTTTCTACTCATTGCATGGCTTAGACAGGACTTTCTTAAGAACATAAGAGAAGCCAATGTTGGATGAGACCAATGGCCCATCCAGTCCAACACTCTGTTACACAGTGGCCAAAAACACCAGGTGTCCTCAGGAGGTCCACCAGTGGGGCCAGGACACTAGAAGCTCTCCCACTGTTACCCCCTCCCCCCAAGCACCAAGAATACAGAGCATCACTTGCCCCAGACTGAGAGTTCCTATCTATACTTTGTGGCTAATAGCCACTGATGGACCTCTACTCCAGATGATAATTTAATTCCCTCTTGAAGCCATTCATGCTTGTAGCCGCCACCACCTTCTTCTTGATTCAGTATAGACAGTAGCAGCTCCTGTTTGCTTGCTATTCTGTTCTTTGCTCAATGCTGTGCTTGCTAGGCCCAGGTGCAAATATTCTGCCTCCATTATCTGGAATGTAAACAGTTCTGCAGATTGGGGAGAGAGATAAGCCAAGGTTTTGCTTATGTTTTGCTTATGCCCTCTGGAAGGCAGGTAGGCAGGGCTGCTGCAGACTTCAGAGTGACAGAGGCAAATACATCCCCCCCCTCATTAAACTTAGTACATCATAAACATACACTGTAGATGAGACATGAACAAGCCATGAGGAGGAAGGGTGATGAAGATTTTTAATTTTATTTAAAATAAGATTCAGATGCATAGTTTATATGACTGGCCTCTAATCACAAGATAAGCTGTTTCCACACTATTGCAGTAAGATATAATTCTGCTGTCTGTCAAAGAGAATGAGTTCAAAGAAAATCGAACACACAGGCAGCTCCTATAACCCATGGAAATGGAAACAGCATTAATTCTTGTGGACAATCACTTCCTATGGGAGAATTTCAAGCAGCAGTGATTCCAACATAGACGCTAGCTAGCACAACTGTTGGTTGTGTATTCTTTTCAAACCCCAAATGGATTCAATTCTGTTCATAAACAAGTTGAATTATGGCAATCTGTTTCCGAATAGTCTTGCAAGAAGGATAATTGGGATTTATTTTGTTTTACACAGAAGGCAAACCAAACAAAGCCAGCGATATTGAACAATATTATATTCCTCCTCCCCCACCCCTGCTAAACCATCAGGGGATAATAAACACAGCTGTTTGCAAAAGTAAATAGCAGATTTTAATTCAATTAGCTGTTTTAATCGCAAAATGTAAGGAGGAATTTGCATACCGAGGCCGTTTTCAGAATATCTGCATGCATTCTATGCCTCTCACTGCGCAGAAATGCAACTTTCATCTGGAGTATTTATAATGCAGCATAATGTAGAAAAACATCATAGGAGGATTCCTGTTTCCTGCTTCGTTTGAGAGTTTCCCTTGCACACTTCACCCTCTGCTGGTTGCAAAGTGTAACAAGCCAGTACAGCAAAAAAAAAAAGATTAAGTGTATGACAGCAGCAAGAGGGAAGGCGGCATGGAACAACCCAATCTTGCTGGGACCTGGAAGCTAAGCAGGGTCAGTACTTGGATGGGAGACCAACCTAGGAAGACTCTGCAGAGAAAGGCAATGGCAAGCCACCTCTGCTTCTCACTTGCCTTGAACGCCCCTTGCTAGGGACACCGTAAACTGGCTACAACTCAATAGCCCTTCTGTACATTCAGGTTTTATTGCCCTGAACTGGATGGCCCAGGCTGGCTGGATCTTGGAAGCTAAGCAGGGTCAGTAGTTGGATGGGAGACCACCAAAGAAGACTCTGCACAGGAAGGCAACGGCAAACTGCCTCTCACTTGCCTTGGAAGCCCCTTGCTGAGGTCTGCCTAAATCAGCAGTGAACTGACAGCACTTCACACACACAGAGAGAGAGAGAGAGAGAGAGAGAGAGAGAGAGAGAGAGAGTGGCTGAAGTGGGCTCTGACTGACAAATGGTTCTGACACAATGAACTGTTTGGGAAACAAAAGCACGGGGCTCCTTGAGCCCCAAGTGGACCACCATCTGTCCCCGGTGATGGGCTGCACTGCATTGCTGGTTTGTGGCCACCTGTTGTAAAATATGCTTTCACCTCCTGAACGGTATTGCTTCCCCATATTATTGAAAGCAAGAGCTATAATTTTTCATTGATAGTCCTTCGGTATAAGCCTGAATTGGAATGGCAGACATGCCCAAGAAGAGAAGGAAAAGAGCCATCTGTCACCCTGCCCAGAGAACATTGTAATCAGAGCGCTTCAGCAGCAACTCGTAAAGTGAAAATGCTTTTCTGTAGCTGAGTAATAACACACACCACCTTGTTAAAGCAAGGGTGAGACAAGCATAGCTACGAGATTTCCCAGAAGTGTCTCTGTTCCCTTGCCTTTCTGGGCTTTTCTATGCGCACAGCTCACCCCAGATTTTCAGAGTAGTTGAGCCATGACGCTTGGGTTTGGCGTCTGTGCTTGCGTTTCCTACCATTCTTTTTCCTCTGAAATTTTGTTTTCTTTCAAGCTGTTGATTTTTGGTATATTAATTTTGCACATATAATGTAACAACCCTACTTTTCCTCAGTGGGGTGGGGGTGTCACTCATGACGTTGTGGTGGGTGGCGGCCAAATTGTTTTTTTTTTTTTTTGTAGAAGTGCAGCTAGCACAGCTGCACAGAAGCACCAACTGGTCTCCCCTCTCACATAAATTAGTGTGGTTTTGTGTTTGGGCATGTACTTTAGCGCTAACGTGCCAAGCTGAGAACAGCTGTGCTGTGATGCAAAAGTTAAGGTCCCTGTGGCTCAAGCACCTTTCTGATTCCGGCATCCAGAGACTGCCAAAATGGTTCCCCCCGCCAACTTAACGGGGCACCATTTGCAGTAGGGAAAGGTAAATACGGGGCAAGAGGAAAATAAAACACACACACAATGAAACCACGTAATGTGGATTGAAAAAAGAGGAAGGCCTGAGAGAGAATACTCAACTTGAGTCCATCCAGTTGCAGAGAAATCCCCCCCCCCGACTCTGAAACAGCTTGAAAAATACATTGCTGTAAAAGTGCTCCCCCCCCTAAAAAAAAAAGTGGAGAAAAAGTGAGGAGAAATCAAAGCAAGCACTAGACAGAGTGAAACGTGTGTGAAAATGGAAATCAAGGCAATTGGCAATATGAACCTACGACAACTGCTGGTGCGCCTCCAGCATCTATGGGCAGGGTCATCTCTACACACAAGGATGTAGTCCCAGACTTGGGAGGCTCGCAGCAAAGCAGAATTATACCCTTCTAAGCCAGAAAAGGGTAAATGGATGAACCAGCCCCTCTCCTATGAACATGGCAATATATACACTTTGTAGTACATACTCGCAAGTACAGCTGGCAGTGTGGGAACCTTCTCTGCAAGGGCAGCTCCAGTGGGTCCAAAGAGGGGTTGGATACCTTTTTGTAAAATCTTTTGTTTTAAGATGCCTAACCAAAAAATACGCCCCATGGATGATGACATCCTACATGATAATTGAAGTCCCCTGGTGTTATGTATTGATCATGCGGTCGCCATGTGCTCCCCTAATGGCGACCGCCATGTGGCCAGAGCACATGGCCAAGAAACTACCTGAGCTTCAGCCAGGTAGAACAAAGGCCAGGTGGATCCAAACAGGCCACCAATCCTGTACCTAGGTTTCTCCAAGGGAACCTATGAAATGTAAATAGACTTCTAATAGCCTATCAGGCCAGTTGGGTGAGGTCAGGGGATTGTCCCTGACCAGCATAAAAGGAGGGCTCCGAGCCCTGGGTTGTATGCTTCATCCGGACTAGCAATAAAGATCTAGCTGTTTCACTATTCCATGGACTCCGGACTCCAATACTTATCACCTGGGGTTGGATCCTGCGATCCAAGATGCTGCGATGCTGCGATCCAAGATGCTGATGACTGCTGATCTTCCTGGCTTTCTTTCCCATCCATCCCCTCAGAAGTTTATTCCTGAGTTCATGGTATCCATGTGAAGTAATAGCCATGTGGGTCGGGAGGCTGCAGTGAGGGGTTGCTGGAATCGTTCCCACCTGCCTCTTCCAAATACTGAACTCCCTTCCCACTCACCAACTGCAGCCTCCTCTGAGTGGGTCCTCTGAGTGGGGTCAGAAAGGACTGTGGTGGGGAATGGAATGCTGGGAAGATCTGTGGCCCTCACATGATTCTTATGCAATGCTCATGCTAGATCCTTGCCTGCCCTCTACTCCAGGTGATTGCCCAATAACAATAATTTTTTTTTTTTGAAAAAATGCATTTTATGGTGGTGGTAATAGCTTAGTTTTAAATTCCTAACATAAAAATTTGAGGGTCATTAGGCAGCACAATGGCTATGTACCATTCAGTACTTAAGATTTACTTACAAGCTGTCAGGTGCTAGATTACGCGGAAGGGGAAGATCAGACTCTCCACTTTCACTCTCCCCGATGCCAGCATCTTCCACAGCATGCTGGGAAATGAACATAGTCAGTATAATCGTTTTGCTCTGGGAGGGCCTTCTGGCACCTTACAGAAAGGCATGTTAGGAATTAGGGTTGCCAGCCTCCAGGTGGGGCCTGGGGATCTCCTGCTTTTACAACTGATCTCCAGCCGACAGAGATCAGCTCCCCTTTGCTTTGAAGGCTGGACTCTCTGGCATCGTACCAAGCTGAGGCCCCTCCCCTTCCCAAACCCTGCCGTCTCCTGGATCCACCCCCAAAGTCTCCAGGTATTTCCCAACCCAGGCCTGGCAGCCCTATTTGGAATTTACACAGGACAGTACAATGCTGTAGTGCCCATGTTTGTTTTATTGCTGACACTTGCCCACTGTTGACTGGTAGAGTGGTTGGATTGGGAGGGGGAAAATGGGGTGGAGATACTCTTTCAACTGTTGTGCGTACACACGTTTTTAGGAGTGGTGGTGGAAAGTGCCGTAAAGTTGCGACTAGCTTGTGAAGACCCTGTATGGCTTGCAAGGCAAGAAAGACAAACAAAAGTGGTGTGCTATTGCCTTCCTCTGTGTAGCAACCCTGGACTTCCGTGGTGGTCTCTCATCCAAGCCCTAACCAGGAGTGATCCTGCTTAGCTTCCAAGATCGGACGAGTTTGGGCTAGCCGGGGCTATCCAAGTCAGGGCATTTCTAGGAATACAGCAACATTAGACACAACACTGAACTGTTTTGATGCTTAAGAGTTCTGTTTGGAATTGCAGTCGGAATGAAGCAGTGAACAGACCCTCAGGTACTCCTTATTATGACGCTAGAGACAAACAGTTTAGCAAGTGGTGATATGCCGCTCATTAGTAAGCTGTTACTTGGTAGTTCGTAGTTGCTTGTATCTACCCAATTCCATGTGGCGGCCTGAAACGATCTGCAGATGGAAGCATTTTCACTAATATGGTGGTCTGGTAGACCACTCAGAAAGCTGGTGCAAACAATTATGAGTAAGCAGGGAATCTATAAACCCAGTTTATGAGCCCCTAAATGACATAAAGATTCCCCCCCCCCCCCCAGGGAATGGTGTGATAAACATAAAAAGGGTTTTTTAAAAAATCATCTTTGTATCATAAACTGAGCACTTAAAGGTTGGGGGATCCTCTTGCCTTGCCCTTCCATCAGACAAGAAAGGGGTCACCAGCCTCAGTCGACTGGCCTCAGCAAGTAAATGGAGGGGGGAAGCCCCCCCCAAAAAAAACATGCATTAGCAATGATCAACCGCAAAGAGAAACTAAAATGGCAATGAAATGCCTTCCATGGTCTTCAAGAAAGCAGAACATATTAGCAAACATTCCATTTTAGTATTGATTTGCTGGTCAATTTCATATTCCTTGGTATCTTTTGATTGCTCTGCATCGGTTCAGGACGCATCGTCACAGCATAAGCTTCATGCAAAGAGAAGCCAATGTCTTTTAAGGGTTAATTTTTTTAAATAAAGCTCTTACGACTCCAGCAGCTTTGCATTTGCAGCAGATTATCCTCTCCCTCCCTCCTCACACATACAAATGGTCTAAACAAACAACCAGAAGGGGGGGGGGGGGGGGCTCGATAGGAATTACAGCAAAGAGATTAACTCAGCATTACTGAGCTGAATTCAGGGAGCTCGCCGGGGGTGTCGCCTTCAGGATTCGTTACACTTGTCGAACTCAAACACATCTAGCAAGTATGTCAAGGGTGTTAGACTGTCTGCCTACACTGGCCAGACAAGCCTAACGCAGAGGACTTATTTGTTCCTAAATGTCTGTAACATCTGGCTGAATAAACAGAGCAAGAGCTTTAGAAGACTTTGCCTGCTTTCTCACTGAGACTCCAGGCAGATTGCGGGGTGTAAAACCACGTAATCAAATAGCCTAGGCAATCTCATAAACAGTGCAATAGGACTAAAACGTTGAAAATTAGAAACAGTGCAAAAATTAGCAGACAGGATGGGTCAAGGCCTGAAGGAAATTACAAAACTAGGAAACGATATAGTAACAACAGGACAATGCACGCAACAAATAAGACAATATACAAGTGGGGACCCGCAAGAAACTTGCAGGAAACTCTCCCATTCCCCCCACCTCTGCATCTTCCACTCTTCCCCTACTTCCCTCTACTTCTCCTTCCTGCCACCCCTTCTCTCTCTCTCCCCTCCATGCCTGCCATTTCCTTTCTGCTCCCACCCCATCACTCTTTCTGCCCCTGTCACTCTCCTGGTCTCCCACCTCCCCCTCCCATAGTAGCAGAGGCAGCAGCCACTCTCCAGGAATCACAACGGATTGTCCAAATACAGTGTTCAGTTTCTCTTAGGGTTGCCAGCTCCATGTTGGGAAATTCCTGGAGATTTGGGGGTGGAGCCTTGGGAGGATGAGGTTTGAGCTGAGTGACCACAGCAGGGTATAATACTGTAAAGTCCACCCTTCAAAGCAGCCATTTTATCTGTGGGAACTGATTGCTGTCATCTGGAGATCAGATGTAATACCAGGAGATCTCCAGGCCTTGCCTGGAGGTTGGCAACATTAGTTACCCTGGAGGAAATGTCTGCTTTGGGGGGGGAGTCTGTGGCATATCGGTCTGAAGTCCCTCCCTGTCTTAATACCCACCACCCCCAGGCTCCACCCCTCAAATATCCAGGAATTTTTCAACCTGGAGTTGGCATCCCTATCTCCTTCCCACCCAATAGCCAGACTACTTTTATCTGCCCCTCTGTCTTCAGCTTTTTGTCTCCTTTCCCCCTGCACCTTCTACTGAGGAAAATGATGGTCTTTCTCCACAGTGGGGACTAAAGCAGTTTACATTATTCTCTCCTCCTTTTCATCTACATAACAACCCTATGAGGTAGGTTAGGCTGAAAGTATGCAACTAATCCAAAATCACCCAGTGAGCTTCCACAGCAACATGGAGATCTAAACCTGGGTCTCGCAAACCCTACTCTGAAGCTCTGGCCATTATACTACACTGACTTTCATATGGCGGCTGCTGTTGAAGAGTAGCAAGCAGCCAGGCCTAGTTGACTCATGCAAGTCGGGTGGTATAAAGTCACCCTGAGGGTGCTGCTAGGCCTAGATTTGCCAGCATCCAGGTGGGACCTGGAGATTCCCCAGAATTACAACTGAACTCCAGACAACAGAGATCTGTCGCCCTGGAGAAAATGGTTGGACTCTGGCATTCTATCCAGCTGAGGCCTCTCCCCTCCCCAGACTTTGCACTCCTCAGACTTCACCACAGAATCTCCAGGAATTCCCCAACCAGGTGGTCCTGTAGACTGTAATGGGGCAGGGGTCCCCAACCTTTTTGTGTCTGCAAGCACTTCTGGGATTTGAAACAGCATGGTGGGCACAGCCACAAAATGGCTGACACAAGTTGGCTGCCACAGGAGGTGGAGCCAGCCACAAAATGGCTGCCACAGCTTACACTATGAAGATTCTTGTGCTGAGGTGGCAGCTGTTGCCAAAGCAATGTTTTTAAAAATCTGCACAGTTGATCAAATCCCCAATGGCTGATTAGGAACAAAAGCCTCACCTGGCCCCACCCACTTTCTAAAAACACTTGGCGAGCAACAGGGAAGGTGGTGATGGGTGCCATGGTGCCCAAGGCCACTACATTTCAGACCCATGTAATGGGTCCGCTGCAGAAGCAGCGTTAAAAGACACTGGGGAAAATCTGGTAGTAAACAGGTTGTGATGGACCACGGACAGACTTTCCCCTGTCTGATCATGCAAGCACACTTCCAAACTGTTGGGATGGTCTGATCAGGCCATCCCGGCTCAGTGCCAGTTCCCCCCCCCCTTCGCAGTATGCGCATCATAGCATACCCATAGGGGGTCCTTGGTGTGGAGGTGCGATTCCTCGTTTATGTGCATGGGAAACAAGCTGCAAAAAAACGCCCACCCATGACTCACTCACAGTTGTGTCTGATCACACAGTGACTGGCTGGGCCCGCAGCAACAAAGGGCTATGTGATCTCTCAACCACAGGTCTAATTCCTCTGGAGGGAATAGCCTCACTTCCCCTCCACTTCAACTGGCGCGTGTGACTGCATTCTATGTTTTTCATGTGTCTTCATCATCCATTTATAAGGCAATAAGCAGAGTCCAATTAAACCAAGAAGCACATGCAGGTGAGGGGACTCTTCCGCAGTACTCAAACACACAAAAGGAATGCTTGGAACACCCCAGTCTTCATGCTAAGTACTGGAACCCTGACCAGGAGAGGGAAAAGCCTTGAGTACACCCACTTTGATATTAAAATCAGACCCACTCATGCGCTTCCTACTCTATATGCAAATGGAGCAGGTACATGCACAAGCAAACATGACGGCTGCCACCACTATGTCTGGCTTGACCCTGTTTGACAGCAAACATATTAAGGGGTAAGCACGAGGTGTTCCAAGCCTTGTTGTTCACCTACAACTTCAGGCAGCAAGAAGCCAAACACAAAGATTTATATAACCATGAACTCTTTGGCTAATAGGACTGACATTTCTCCCCCTCCTGGGGTGGGGTGGGGTTCAGCCTCCTTTAATGCTTTACTTGTTTTCTTGTTATGGCAGCCTGGCAACCAAAATCTTGGTCTCCCAATGTCAAGACCATTTTGTGGTTTGACTACTGGGTGGCCATCTTAATTGAATGATCACTAATATGAACAAAGTGCGGGTTCTTCACACGGCCTGAATGGCTGACTCAGAAGCCAGTGATCTGTTTAAGTTAAAGGACTAATGAAGACCTCGGGGAATGGGAAATGTAATACTAGGGTTGAAGGAATTAATCTTCAGAAAATAAGGTAGCTTGCTGAGTATTACTGCAGGCAATGGTGTCAAGCCAGTAGGCTGTCAAGTTTTTCAAGAAGATAATTGGAATTCATCCCCCTCCCTTCCCTCTGTGAAAATAAATTGGTGGCACGGAAATTGTACTTGTACAGTTAAATGGTGAAGGTCATCTGAAGGGCAAGTAGGGTAGCATTGTGATAATGTAGACTGGGTTGTACATAATCAACCAATTCGACCACTTTCACTAGTCTATCTTTCTCTCAGTTAGAGATGATAAAATTGGGGTGGATGAACAGAAAAGGAGGGTGCCATGGGGATCGTTTTATTTTTCTAATGGAAAATGCTGAAGGTAGAAGAAGGTCGAAGAAGAAGGGGACGGCAAAGGAAGAGTTGGTTGGACAGTGTTATCGGTACAATGAACATGAAATTAAGCAAACTCTGGAGCATGACAGAAGAGAGGAGGGCCTGGCGTGATGTAGTCCATGGGGTCACAAAGAGTCAGACTTGACTGTGTGACTGAACAACAACAAAAAATTGGAAATGTGGACACTTGGAGGAGCACCCAGGGGAAGGGGGGCTCCCATGAAATATTTCCTATTTCGGAATGAGTTAAATGCTTTTTAAGACAAGATTTTACTCACTCAAATGTCAAGTATGAAGTTTTTTAGATAACACAACCTTAAAGATTAACAAAATTTGTGGCCGGATATGAGCTGTTGTGAGTCACTGCTCACTTCTCCAGATACAGCAGTGACTTACGAAAGTCTGCCACAAATTTTGTTAGTCTTTAAGGTGCTACTGGACTCTTACTCTTTCCCACTGCTACAGACAGGGGAACATGGCTACTCATTTTGATTTATCCCCATAACTCTGAATCACCTCTCCCAAAGGTTTCATGTAGATATGAAGCAGCATAGAGAGAATAAAACCCTGAGAAACACCATATTGTGACCATGATGGCACCAAATAAGCCTCCCCCAGTAGGAACAGAACTGTGGCAAAGGGATGCCTCCAAATCATGACACAGCCAACCATTCCAGAAGGATGCCATGGCCCATTGTATTAAACGCCAATGAAAGGTCCAGCGAAACCAACAGGGGCTAACTTCCCCATCACATTCCCAATGTAGGTCGTCTGTTAGGCTAACTAAGGCAGTTTGTAGCCCCAAACCAGATGTGGCACCTAATGGAAATGTATATAGATGACCTCTCTTTCTCAAAACTGCCTGGAGCTGTGACACCTCCACTTGCTTGAAGACCTTCCCCAGAAAGAAAATATTGACAATATTGCCACTAGTTGCCAAAGATCTCCAGATTTAGTTAAGGTTTTTTCCTAGAAGTAGGCAAAGAGCACCTTCCTTTAATTGTACTAGAATCACTTCAGCACCTCACTCCAGGACCTGCAGTGCTACATCCGCTTCACTCTTAGTTCTCAGCCAGGATGAGCAAGCAAGGAAGTGGTAGACCTTAACACTTCCTAGCAGTCTGCTCACATCCTCAAGTCATAAGAGCTGAAAGTCATCCAGCAAAATCAAACCAGACTTTACACTGGAATCCCCTGAAGAATAAACTGTGTTGTAAGTCAGTCTGTGCTCAGTGACAGCACAGATTCCTGAGAGAGAGAGCTACCTGCAGCTGGCTGTCAGCCAGTAATTGAACAACCGGCTGCAGCTGGCTTTGAGCCAGGAGGAGAGCAACAAGAGAGCAGGTTACCGGCTGATCAGGAGTCACAGCCTACAGCTGAAACCGAGCCAAAGGCTTGTTTGTAGCTCTGAAGCAGTAAACAAGGCTTCAGAAGCCACTCCCAGCCCACCTAGCTCACCCACACCCCTGCAGTGCCGATGCTGTCAGAGGCGAGCTGAGTTGCAGGAAAGGAGGAGGAGGAGTGCAAGACTCATGGCCTGTCGCCAGCTGCCAACTGATGAGATGGATGAGTAGTTTCAGGATGACTGCCAAGAAATTGGCTAGGAGTGTAGCTTGTTAAGACTTGGCTATAAAATCAGCCCGGAGAAACAGCAGTTCCTTGGATGCAACAAGTACACATTGCTACTGAATCTGCTGTTACTGGACTGCTGGAACCTTGACCCTTGGAATGAAACTGACTATTAGCTTTTCTGGAATATCTGACCCCATAGAGGCCCAATTATACCTCATGTAAAAATTTCAAAATCATACATACAAGGGGCAATGGGCTTGACCTGATGCGTTTTGGCCTTTTTAGGCCTTCTTCAGAGGTCATACACAACGAGGAACAAATTGGCTTATACCATAATACAATACAATTATACAGCATGGATACAAAATGGGCCCTATATGTTTTTTTAAGTTCTTTACAAATAAATACATAAAGTTTTAATTGTTGGCCCTCTACTCTGTTTGACTTACCTTTTTAAGGTTCTTGATCCTGGGTTTCAGGGTTAAGTTTGTTTCCCATTTTTTGTTCACAGTATCATCCAGAGTCACATCCAATAATCCCCTCACAATCCAGAATGATTCAACTGGATGGCTGTCTATGGATTCATGATGGTGAAGAAATGACCCCTTTGCCACCATTATCACCACAGGCTAGGCATGATAATACACTCTTGCTTGTGTCTGGTCATATTTGTTGTGGAACATCTCTACTTGTGCTCCGACTGTCTCCCCTGTTTCATTACCCTGAGCTCCTGAGTGAACCAAGGAGCCCCATGGGTTATAGAAGGAATAATGTCTGATAGTATCCAGAGCCCTAGTTATTTCTCCATCCCACAAATTGATAGGACCAAAAACTCCATGTTGCTGTTCAATTAAAGGGTTAATCTCCCTTGGATTCCTGCTACTACGAGCACACCAGGCATCAGTAAAACAAACTGCAGTCCACAAAATTCTTGGGCCACTTCCAGCGCATGGTTAACTTATGCTGGCCTGTAAACATAAGACTGTGTGAGTCCCACAGAAACCCACAAGGATTAACTTCCAAATAAATATACATCAAATTGGGCTACACAGTCCATTGCAATCAACGGAACTTGTATATGCTTCATGATGTGCTAGATGTTTTATTTCTGTACCTGGGTTCTCACAAGAACAGATGATAACAGGTATACCACCCAGTGGGGGAGAAAGTAGTAGTGATAGAGCTCTAAGGTAAAAATAATGCAGCAAAAGGATTTTTAAAATTTATTTATCGACTTAGTTTATACCCACCTTTCTCCCCAATGTAATTCTGCTCTCCTGATTTATTTCTTTTTGAACAAACCCCTGAAAAACAAATTATTACTGTAAAATGATGCCATCTTTGTTTTTTATTTGTTTTTTCTCTCTGAGTTTCTTTTAACAAAATAGGACTCCTTACTTGTGAGTGGGTTTGTTTGTTTGTTTTGGTGATTCCTCAGTTCTTATCAGTTTGCTCTTGACTGGTCTTAGTCATGATATCTTTCTGTTTTCTGAGCAGATGAATGTACACACCAGGGGCGTAGAGTTTTGTAAATTCCGGGGGGGGGGGGGCTCTTTAGTGCACGCGCTTTGTGCATGTGCTCACTGGGGTGATGTCCCCCCCCCACCAGGAAACCTCCACGCTTCCCTGGGCCCTTCCGAGGCCCGCCAGCCACTGCTGCCGGAGCCTCTCTCCCCCCCCCCCACTCCTTCCCTCTCCCTTCACCGGAAAAAGAGGGAGGGAGAGGGAAGGATGGAAGAGTGGGCAGGCGGGGGGGGGGGAGAGAGGCACCGGCAGCAGCAGCTGCCGGCCTCAGAAGGGCCCCGGGAGGCGCGGCAGCTGGCGCTACATTTTTCCGGGGGGGGGCTCAGTCCCCCCTGGGAAATTTCGGGGGAGGCTTGAGCCCTCGAGCCCCCCCCCCCGATAGTCTACGCCTATGGTACACACCATAGAAAATCAATACAGATTGGCTGCCGAGAGTTACCTCGAACCAGTCCTGTGCGAACCTCATTGTTACTCCAGTGTTTGTATGTGAAGTGTGGACCTTGTACCCTCATGTACATACATCTGATAACCCAACTAGTATCTGGGAGACCCAGGTTCAAATCCCCACTCGTGCCATGGAAGTTCGCTGGGTAACCTTGGGGGCAGTCATACTCTCTCAGCCTAACCTACCTCATAGGGTTGTTGTGAGGATAGAGTGGAGGAGCGGAGAATGATTTTAGCTGCTTTGAGTCCTCAGTGGGGAGAAAAGTGGGGTACAGATGAATTAAATTAGAATTAAAGTATGTTTGCCTTATAGATTTGTGAATCTGCCTTGACGATAGATGATAGATAGATAGATCGATAGATAGATAGATAGATAGATAGATGTATCAGACACTTGTTTTGAAAACATATGTGTGTTTCATTCACAGATTTTATTTGTACCCTTTAATAGTATTAGGTGCCCATCTATAATGTAATGTGTGGATTGTTCCTAAGTCCTAGATACATTTTGGAATTCACATTGAACAAAATGACTTTCATATGATAAAACTGTTTCTGGTAGTAACATTCATTAGAAGAAATCTTTGGCCAGGGAAAGTAGCCACAGATCTGGGTATTGAAGGCAGTATTCAAGGATTATTGTAACAGGACTGTGATTCTTTAAAATACCAGATGCTTCTGCATCTAGCTGCTATAAAGCAACCTAGCTACGTTGAAGACATCTCTTCAGAGTGGAAGGGATGTTCAGTTCTTTAAGTGTTTGGCTATACAACAAATACAATTTTCTAAGAATGGATCAGTGCTGTCAGACAGGACTGGGTTTAATATCAAGGGCGACCGTGCCCTGAAGCACAAAACCTGGTAGGTCCTCATAGATTGGATATGAGATAAAGTTCCTGTGTCTGCAGTAACTGTTAGAAAAGAGAATTTGCAGTATAGGCAGCTTTTGTTATAAATTTAGGGCTGCCATCCTCCAGGTGGTAGCTGGAGACCTCCTGGCATTATAACTGATCTCCAGGTGATGTGAGAGTCCTACAGAGTCAGAAAACAACAAGTGTCCTAGAGAAGGAAGTCTTTATTGAGAAAGGTCTGTTGTGGTCATCTGTACTTCTTGTGTTAGTAATGGCTGACACAGCCCCAAGCAGGACAATTATACAGAATTCAAAATGGGGTCTGGTAAGGAATTGCAAGCAATCACCAAGACAAAGAAAAGGCGCTCAAAATACTGGTCTATGGTTCCTAGGGAAAAAGCAGGAAGAAATAGAGGCAGGCAGGAGAAGAGATACATGGGCAGGCACCAGCAGTCTCCCAAGATCAGAGCAGCTCAGAGAGCGATAAGCATGCCATGAGAAGTATAACATAACATTCCACAGACCCAACGTCACAGGTTCACTCATCCCACCACCCAGGCAGGGGATGGCAGCATTAGCTGACATTCTGCCTCCCCAAAGCTGCCCCCGTCCCACCAGGTTTCAGTGGGTACAATTTATGGAAGGCACAAAGCAATGTGGGAGCGTTAACATGTTCAGCAGCAACCCATTCATTTTCTTCAGGCCCAAAGTCTTTCCAGCGCACTAGATAATATAAGTGACCACATTTAAGCTTAGAGTCCAGAATTTGTGCAATCTCATGATGAGGTTCACCATTCAGAATCAGAGAAGGAGGAACTGGTTTCTGGGCCACCAGATATTCGGTCCAGGGTCCCGTTTCAATAAGCTGAAATAGAAAACGGGATGCAAAGATGTCAATGACTTAGGCAGTTCAAGTTCAACAGTCACCCCATTGATCTTTTGGAGTACTTTAAATGGCACTACATATTTTCAGACCAATTTGCAACTGGGCTGCAGACCCCTCACGTTCTTGGTTGACAAATACACCAAATCTCCAGGCTGCAAATCCCACCCAGGTGCCTTTCCCTTGTCTGCCTGTTTTTTATAGTCCATCTTGGCTTTATCCAATGTCTTCGCTATTAAGGGCCAAAAGTCCTGTAAAGCTTTCCACCAGGCTTGAGAGTCCCCCGACCCTAGTCCAACAGGGGTGAGTTGCGGAAAAGGGGTCCCTTCATATCCACAGGAAGCCATAGAGACACCCATAGAAGAATGAACTGCATTATTATATCTGTACTCTGCAAATGGCAATAATTCAACCGAATTATCTTGTTGATAGTTTGAGAAACAGCGTAAAAATTGTTCAATAACTTGATTGACTCTTTTGGATTGGCCATCAGTCTCTGGGTGATAAGCACTGCTGAGAGCCAGTTTGGTGTAGTGGTTAAGTGCACGGACTCTAATCTGGGCGAACCGGGTTTGATTCCCCACTCCTCCACTTGCACCTGGCTGGATGACCTTGGGCAAGCCATAGCTCTGTACCAGCTGTTCTCTCAAGGACAGCTTGGGAAAGAGCTCTCTCAGTCCCACCTACCTCACAGGGTGCCTGTTGTGGGGAGGGGAAGGGGAAGGAGTTTGTAAGCCGCTCTGAGACTCCCTTGGGGAGTGAAGGGCGGGGTATAAATCCAATCTCTTCTCTTCTTACTCCACCCCCAATACTCGCAATAACTCCCGCCAAAGGTGGCAACGAACTGCAATCCACGGTCAGATATTATCTTGCATGGGATTGAGTGCAGTTTAATGATATTACTCATAAATATTTTGGCCAATGCCCTTGCTGTGGGTATTTGTTTGAACGGAATGAAATGGGCTTGTTTTGTAAACAAATCCACCACCACCCAGATCACAATTTCCCCCTTGCTAGGGGGCAGATCTGTAATAAAGTCCATAGAGATCACCTCCCAGGGTTGGCTAGGGGTTTCTAATGGTTTCAAGAGGCCAGGGTCCCCTCCCCACCCCCCGGCATTTACACATCAAACAGGACAATACATCTCCACGCATGCGTGGCCACCAGAATTGGCATTGTAGTAAATGAAGTGTTTTCAAATATCCAAAGTGGCCTGATAGTTTAGACTAATGAGCAGAGTACATCACTTCTCTCCGGAGGGAGTGGTTTATCACCTTTGTACCAACAAGCATCGGAACCCTGCACCACATTGGGGTCTCCTTGTATGTCAACTCAGCCTGCCTCAGTATAAGCTTGGGCACATTTCTCCTGCTGGGCATTAACACGAGGATTTTCAACCACCCAGCTTTTGCTCCTAGTGACCACCACCCCTCACAGCTGGGCAGGAGGAATGTGAGTCAATAACCTCATCCCAGATGCTGTCGTGTTGTGGGAGGTGGGACAGTGCGCCAGCAAGGGAGTTTGATTTCCCTGGGAAAATTTGGCCCACTGGAGCTGCTTAGCATTCAAAGTTCTATGAGTCTTAAGTGCCTCGAGGTTTTGATGATCAGTTCAAACCTCGAATGGAGTGCGCGCCCCTTCCAACCAGTGACACCACGTAGTCAGTGCCAGCCGAATGGCCGCAGCCTCCTTATCCCAAACCTCCCAGTTATGCTCAGTCTCCCCGAACTTTCAGGACACATAGGCAAGGGGGAGCAGCTTTCCGTCATCCCCTTCTTGGAGGATTGCCCCCCCCCCCAATAGCCACATCTGATGCATCCACATGTACAATATTTTTTTTATTTTCATCAGGGTGCGCTAACACAGGCTGTGAGGTAAATATAGTCTTAACAGCCTCAAATGCCTTTTGGCACTCAGGGGTCCAACTGAGTTGCGCTCCAGGTCATGTAGACCCTTCCCCTTTGTTTTCAATAAGTCTGTAAGGGGTAGGCTATATTGGACGAAATTTTTGATGAGTGTGTGGTAAAAATTCACGAACCCTAAACAACTCTGAAGTTGTTGGTGGGTTTTGGGGGGCTCCCAATCTATTATAGCCGCCACTTTAGCAGGGTCCATTTTCAAACCCCAGGGAGATATGCAATACCCCAAAAAGTCAAAATCACCTGGATCAGTTCACCTGGAGAAAATGGCCATTTTGGAAGGTGGACTCTTCGGCGTTATACACCATTGAAGTCCCTCCCATCCCCAAACCCTCCCCTCCTCAAATTCCACCTCCCCAAATCTCCAGGTATTTCCCAACCCCAACCTGCAGCTGGCAACCCTAATTTATAATGCTGAAGCAATGGGGAAAGGGCAGCTGCAGTCACTAAAATTCTATGTTCTGTTGAACTGTGGCAGAGCAGCAGAGAAAAATAGACAGTAGTTGTCGTAAAAATTACAAAAGATGATACAGTTAAGAAAGAGTTAACATTTGGAGTTGGTTGTGTCTGGGAAGAAGAAACTGTTGTTGTTAAGATGGCTGCTGGAGTTGGTATAGTTAGGCCCAAGTTTCGTAGTATGTAAATAAAACCTGTTGAGTTCCTTCACAAAGAGCTGGGATTGGTTCTTTGGGGACGCTGGGGGATCTTCCAAAATTCCCATTGCAATGGTAGTGACTAAAGTATCTTTCAGCAATTCTTTGTACCTGTGGCAGTTATAAAGAATTAGGATGTGGAAGACCTAGGATTGATGTCCCACTCTCTTGTGGAAGCTCACTGGATGATGTTGGGCCAGTCAGGCTAACTTACCTCAGAGTTGTTGTGAATGTCCAATGGAATGGGGGAGGAATGAAGTACTAAACTATCCTACCTCACCTTCCTGAGTAGATATAAATTACCTGCCTACCATTTTTCTTCTCACATTGACACAGAGAGTATTCCATCTTTCTGGGTTATACCTCTGAGGATGCTGGTGAAACGTCAGGTACTACAATGCCAAGACCACAGCCGTACAGCCCAGAAAATCTACAACAACTAATAGTTTGGGTTCCCATTAAGGAGAAAAGCCAGGTATGCGTAGATAATTTGCTTGTCATTTCTGTACCTCTCATCGAGGGACTTCCTGCTAAATTTCCAAGGAAGAATATTCGTAAACTCATTGAAACATCAATGGCATTCAAAAACAGAAACTCGGAGGTTGAACAGTTTAAAACTGGAACCATCCCTGGGAAGAACTGAGCTGTCAGTGAATCTACAAATAGTAACTGCAGTAGCTGCAATTTTACCTTCAGCAAAACTCAGGCTGCCCTCAAAGAGTTTCACTCCCATATTTGCTATAGATTTCACATTTCTTGTTAATTAGCAGAAAACATCCCTTCTGTGGCTTTTGTTTGAGGAGGGGGAGAGTGAAACCCTTAGTGCTAATTGCCTGAGGTTCCCCTTTATAATAATACCCAGCAGAGCCCAGGCTGATGAAGCCAGCCTCTTTTATGGGCTTCACTCCATTAGAGTATTGCTTTGATCACTGCAACCCCGGGGAGAGATAACTAGAGGCTCATTTGATGGGACCTCATTAAAGGGATGATCATTCCCAAAAGGGCAAACCAAATGATCTCCTGTCTCTCTCTCTCTCTCCCCCCCCCCCCTGGGGCATCTTTGTACACTGGCTCCTAGAGTGAGCTTTGGGTCTTCAACTGCGGTCCCACCATGTCATCCACACTGACAAATCGGGTTCATGTTTGCTGAAAAGCAAGGGCCTCCATGCACATGATGTTCTTAGGTGGGTAGTTAAGATACTTCCACCGTTTGTGGGAAATGTACACGTGTTCCCAACCTACGTTTGCACACACCGGTGCCATATGGGTTGGTATAGAGATGCCAACCTGCAGGTGGGGCCTGGAGCTCTCCCAGAGTCATAACCGCTCTCCAGACCACACAGATCAGTACCCCTGGAGAAGATGACTGCTTTGGAAGGAGAAATATTTGGCAGTGCATTCCCACGGAGCCTCCTTTCCAAACTCCCTGCCTCCCGGGCACCACGCCCAAATCTCCAGGCATCTCCCAAACTGACCCTGGCACTCCTATATCTGCATCTGGGAGCTTCAGTTGCTAGTGTGTTTGACGGGAAAGTATCCAAGGGCCAAACTATACATGTGCCCACTCCATGTCAAACATCAGTTGCAAGTTCTCCATGTGAACTCAGTTCTCAAGTTTTAGGGGTCCCAGTTTATAATTAGAACCATGGTACATTGGAAGAAGTTGCCCTGTCTTCCTTCCAAGCCATTTTCCTAACTGAAAGCAGCCGTGGGAGCAATCCCTCCCCCCCCCCCCCCCGAGTGGAGAAGTTCACATCCTGAGCAGAATATAACGGCTATAATCTTAAAATGGGCAATCAGCGGTGCAAGACCCTGCGTGGCTCCAGATTGCTGCTGAGTGGGGCTTCCTGTGTTAATAAGTGGCCACTCACACACAGCTTAGAGGAAACACTGCATGGGAGGTGTTTGCCCCACTGGCAGCTGCACATGTAGGTCACAACTTTGACAACTGGACTTCCATAGGGAACTCATCCTACCGTAAGTCCCCACTGTGGTCATGTGTCAAATGCAACATATAGTTTGGCCACTGTGAGAAGCACATATGAGAAGCACTGCTACCCAGGCCTGGTTGGTGAACATGAATGAGCCTTGCAGCATGAGAATATTTGGGCTCCAGAAAAGGAAGCCAAGATACCAGAGGATACTGCTGTCCTGTACATTGCTGGTGTTTAGCACATTGTTCAGAACCTAACATGTCCCCATGCTTTGTTTTATCCCCCACCATTCCCTAGTCGTTTGTCATATTTTTGCCACTTGTTCCTTCCCCCCGCTTTATGCATGAGATACTTTATGGCCCATCTCAGATGTTTCCATTTCATCAAATAAACAAGCGAGCGCTGCCAAAAGAGATGAATTTTAATCACTTGACCTACAGCGCTGTGAGTCTAACAATCTCGAAGCTTGGCACAGTTGATTAGGAAAGGGATTTTCATTCTTTGTGGATTGACTGCTAGCTTGCATGACATCAGCGGCAGAAGGGAGCATGTTTTTTGTTGTGTGTGTGTGATTTTTTAAAGAAACTGAGATAATATTGTTTGGTCTTCCAAGTAGCCAAGCAAGCATTATTAAAACAAACCAAATTTTGGCATTCACTGTGTTGCCTTTCCCAGTTCTTCTCCTCTCGAGCAAAAGAAAACAACAATAGTGTAAGGCAAGACTGTACATTTGGGTCACCATATGTCACACCAACCATTTCCCAAGGGGTGACCTGGATAATGTGCATTTAGCCTTCATTTCGCTTCTCCAATTTGGCTGCTGAAATGGAAAAAGGAATTAATAGGCACTGATGTAATGAAGATCCGCTGGGCAGACCAAAAAAGACAGCTCTTTTTATGACAGGGGTTGGGTAAATACTGGGAGCCTTTCTGATGTGACACTCTAATTTTACCACATCTAAGTTGTGTCCAGGTTTCTTGCCTCTGATCTTCAAAATGCCAGGTTCTTCTTGTTGGATGTTGTAACTCTGCATGCAAGAGGATCTGGGAGGGGAAGGGTTAAGAGAATTCTCTCACAGGGGTACAGTTAGCAGTTGATCCCATTCTCTCATCGGTTAGATGTTGGGCCTCTTTGGCCATTGCTTGCCTTCTATTTTATCTTATACAAAACTTCTCCTCTCTCTTACCTAGGCTTGGAGCTGTAGCCAATTAACCTTTTTGAAGTTAATCTGTTCACAGTAAGTTAAATGTGCCTATGAATATGAATATGTCATGTAAGATGTGCTTCTATTTTTGTAAATAAAATTACTTTCTCTTGTTACCATTGGAATCAGATTATCTTTGTAATTTGTTTGAATAGCATTTTCCCTTAACCAGGAAACATGGATGATCGGGACACTGTGTAAAGCTTCTGTTCTTCCAAGGCAACTGATTTTTTTTTTTACATTTACCCCAATACTTCTCTCCTCCTCCTCTGAATTAGTGAGTGATGGATAAGCTGCCCCAGCAATCTGGAAAATCATCCCCCCCCCCCTTTTGCTTAATTGATTTTTTGAGAGCATCAGAAAGTCAATTGAGGGAGACTCGTCCTTTGACCTCAGCTGCTGATACTTCCTAACCTCAGTCTGCTGAGAAAATATCAAACCGTTCCCCTGCCGCCTGCATTTCCCCCCCTAATTTATACCCTGGAGCAGCAGTCCCTTGCTCCGCTCTTTCATCTGTGCCTTACCAAGACTTCTGACACCACCTGATCCTGGTGACAGAGCGTTTGCTAGCTTGTGTGAGGACATAAGAAAGGTGGTTTTTTAATGACACTTCCCTATAATTCAGTTGGCATATCTTGTACATTCAGTGTGAATGAAGCACTTATATTTTTACGAGGCCACAGTTTCAATACAATTTTCTCCTTAGGTTACAGTTGACTATACAGATTCTCACTATTTTTGTAGTGTGCCTCTCCTATAGCAAAACAGCTGCTTGTCTGCTATTTTTTAAAAATCACATTTGCATCATTATTTTTATAGTCAAAGGAGTGCATGTTGATGCTGCTGGATTTTATTTATATGCCTTGTTTTAAAACCCTCCGAATCAAAAGTGTCTCAGTCCTCATTCGTAATTAAAGTATACAAAAAATAACACAGGATTAAAACAAAATCAAAGATCAGTTTAGCGCCAGCAGACCAGACGGGCGTCCTAGATATCAGCTTACGACCAAGGAAGAGCAAGATGCAAAAATACCCAGACTCCATCGCTACGAACCCGAAACATAATTGGTACCATCACAGTTGACTGTAATGCTCATAGGGATGCAGTCACACATACCTTGTCAAACCACATGGGGCAGCTGAAAGCCGGGGAGTAGTGGGTCCCTCGGTTCTCCTGAGCGGGTTGCAAAGATGACGACAGAGGGCAACATGGGCTGCTGATGGCTTGTCACCTGGGATCCCATGAGCCAAGTACACAGCGAGGGTTGCTAACTGCAGACTGGAGATTTTGAGGGCGGAGCCTGGGGAAGACACAGTTTGGTGAGGGAAAGGAGCTCAGCAGGGTAGAGTGCCAGAACTACCCCCCAAAGCAATGTGCCCCCCCACCTTCTGGAATGGCCCACCGGAGGAGGTCGGGAAGGCTCCCACTTACCTGTCTCTCCAGAAAATAGGTGTTATGTATTGACCATGCGGTCGCCATGTGCTCCAGTAATGGCGACCGCCATGTGGCCAGAGCACATGGCCAAGAAACCACCTGAGCTTCAGCCAGGTAGAACAAAGGCCAGGTGGATTCTAACCGGCCACCAATCATGTACCTAGGTTTCTCCCAGGGAACCTATTGTCAGGGGGTGCAAATGTTGAGCTGGCGTGTTAGCACCAGAGCAGAGATTCACAGCAACGTGCAAGTAAAGTGCAGAGCTTACGTCCCACAGAGTCCAATGTCCACACAGCCCAGTAGGGAAGGAATATATACAGGGTTTATTTACAAAGCCTGTTGTTAAATGCAGGTATACACTGTTCAGCACAAAATCACTATACAGACTGACACAGCGCTTCGCCCACATTGGAAAATACAGAAGAGAAAGATACACTGTACAACATTCACTTATATACATTGACCAGCCAATCACCACTGACTGCTGAGTCACTCTGACTGCTGTATAACTGTGCCAGTCAGAACCTGTTTGCTCCAGCTAGAGCTGCTGGCTATGGAGCTCTCAGCTGTCACTTAGCTGTCACATAGATCAGCACCATCTGGAATCTGGACTCATATCTTTATGCCCTGTCACCTATGAGATGTAAATAGACTGATAACAGCCTATCAGGCCAGTTGGGTGAGGTCAGGGGATTATCCCTGACCAGCATAAAAGGAGGGCTCGGAGCCCTGGGTTGTATGCTTCATCCGGACCAGCAATAAAGATCTAGATGTTTCACTGTTCCATGGACTCCCGACTCCAATACTTCTCAATAGGCAAAACTGAATAATTCAAGAGGGCTTTTCTACATAGACAGTTGGGTAACAAAAGGCTTCACAATGTGACTTGGATAAATTACTGGGGACTGTGGTCTGTATTACTGTGTATAGTTTGCTGTGGGTTCCTCCCATTGTGTAGCTTTGCATCATTTAATGAGTTGTGTTCACACTTACGCTTTGCTTCAGTTCTGTTTTTTAGACTTCTGCTTGGATCTACAGCCCCGATCCTGTTTCATTGTTTATTAAACGTCCCCTCTGAAGGGGGAAGAGGAGATGGAGGAGGAGGAGACAATGGAGAAGATGAAGAGTTGGATTTATACCCCACCCCTTCAGTCGGCGTCTCAGAGTGGCTTACAAACTCCTTTCCCTCCCCCTCCCCCTCCCCACAACAGAAACCCTGTGAGGTAGGTGGGCCTGAGAGAGCTCTGAGAAAACTACTCTTGAGAGAACAGCTCTAAGAGAACTGTGACTGTCCCAAGGTCATCCAGCAGCTACAAGTGGAGGAGTGGGGAATCAAACCCAGTTCTCTCAGATTAGAGAAGAAGAAGAGAAGAGACTGGATTGATACCCCGCCCTTCACTACCCAAAGGAGTCTCAGAGCGGCTTACAAACTCCTTTCCCTTCCCCTCTCCACAACAGACACCTTGTGAGGTAAGTGGGGCTGAGAGAGCTCTGATAGAAACTGCTTTTTTTCAAGAACAGCTGTGCCAGAGCTATGGCTTGCCCAGGGTCGTCCAGCAGGTGCAAGTGGAGGAGTGGGGAATCAAACCCGGTTCTCCCAGGTTAGAGTCCGCACACTTAACCACTACACCAAACTGGCTCTCTTAATTGTATTGACTCACTCTGTTTAATCTGCCTTGAGTCCCAGTGAGAAAGGTAGACTGTAGAAGATAACGTACATACATAAAGCAGCTATTTCCTCTGGGGGAACTGATCCCTGCGGTCTGGTGATCACTTGTGATTCCAGGAGATCTTCAGTGCCCCCTCCTGGAGGTTGACAACCCTATTTACAGCCAACAATGACAGTCTCACTATGTAACAGGAGTTGAAATAAGGCATGCCTGACTACAGGAACTGCGCCAAACTTGCAGGGGCAACTCACCTTGGCTGAGGCCAGCTATACATGGCTGTCAGTTGCCTTGGCCTGGCCAGGATGCACCCCAAACAGAAAAGGCAAGGCTGCAGACTCTGTGTTGAGCAATCACATTTTGCAGCCCCATCACTTTAAGCCTGTCCTAGGGAGAGAATAACCCGGAAAGTGCCTGCAGCTGACACAGGACTTCAGGACACTTCCTGACTGGCTGAAATGGTGGAGGGGAGGAGCCAGCCCTGGGAGGGTATTGGAAGAGTGGGCTGTTTAAGAAGGATCTGCAGCAGGCCAGGGAGGAAAGGCTGAAGAATCAGGTGGTGCAACCTCAGCCCCTCTCCAGCCTGGGGCCTTGCACAGGCCCTACACAAGGGGGGAGGTCACAGCAGAACCAGAGCAATGCGGCCTTGATGAAGGGGAGCATCAAAAGTGCCAGGGTGGAATTGTATGACACCTATGAGGAAGGCCCCAGTGCCTTATAACTGGGATCCCCCCCCAACCCTTCTGAGCCTAGGGACACTTTTAGAATTTTGAAAAAAGAGTAGTAAATGTCACCACAGAATGGCTCCCATGGGAGGCAATACTGGACCAGTCACAAAGCTGAGCTGAGGGCCTATATAGCATTCTGATCACACAGAGTAAAATGGAAACTCTGTTATTGGCACCCAGCAATGCCTGTAAAGGGCTTGGAGGGCCCTTACTGATGTGTCCAAGGCTGGAGAATTCCGCCTCCATTGCTTTGAAGTTTGGTAAACATTTTGATTGAGCGAAGACAGTCTGTCTGGAAATGTATCCATTCACGAACCGCCACAAACCACCATGAACAGCTTGACAGTTCATGGAAAGTTCATGCTGGTTGACCTACCACAAACTTCCGTTCACGAACCGGCCAAAATTTGTCACGAACTTTAGTTCATGAACTGGTTCATGCCAGTCCCTATTTCTGAATGGGTGCTTCCTGGAAACCCAAAGGTTCTTCCTGGAAACACCTGAGGTTCGCTGAAGAACCTGCTGTTCCAGTGAAGTGGGAGAAAACCAAGACTGTGGCTGCGAGCACACGGCCCCTTTAATCTGGGAGGGATCCCGGATGTAAAGGGGCCGCATTATTCTTCCTGCAGGTTGGGATTTTTACACATCCTAACCCCGGGGGCAGCGTCAGCGGCTGCGGGAGCCGCGGGAACGTTGGCCGCGGCCGTTGAAGAGGCAGCCGCGGCGGGAATGGCAGAAGCGGCGGCGGCAACGGCCGCTGTGGTGGCTGCTGCTGAAGAGGCGGCAGCGGCAGCAAGGAAAGGCTGCCGGGAACGGCAGCAGAGGCGGCCGCAGCAGCGGCAGAAGTGGCGATGGACGGGTGAGTTGGGGTTTTTTTTCCCCCTTTTACACTTGGGCACATGAGTGGCCATGCGCCCAAGTGTAAAAGGGAGGGGAATGGGGGGGGGCATCTGGACAGCCCTGCTCTCGCAATGCTTGCGAGAGAGGGCTGTCCAGAAGGCTAGAATGCAGGTTCCTCCCGCGACTCCCGGGAAAACACTAGTTTTTCCCGGGGTCCGAAAATGCGGGAGCACCCGCATTGGTGCCCGCTTCGCCGTGGGACTCGCTGTGGGCCATTGTGGACGGCCCCTTTAAATGCGAGAGGAAGAAGCCCTTCCTCCCGCATTAAAGGGCCGTGTGCTCACAGCCTGATTCTGCTTTGGAAAAGAAGCAAGTGGGCAGTAGGAAGCCACGGTGGCACCTGTGGGCACCACCCTGGAGATCACCATAGGGTCAGTCGCTGTGTGAAAGTCAGGGAGGTGCCTGCATAGCCCAACAACACTACCTGGCTGGAAATCTGAAATCACCTAAGTGGCCCCTATCAAAGGCATTACCTAATCTGGCATCACCTAAGTGGCCCTTATCAAAGGTTTGCTCCGCTGTCAAACAGGTGTAGCGCCAGAGCAGAGAATGGAACAGCAAGCAAAAAGGAATCCACTTCTGGTTATGTAATATCAATAAATTCCTTCCCAAGCAATGATGTAATCATTAATTGGGAGTAGAATACAGTGCATGGGGGAAAATGCCTATTGAGACGATCCTGTTTGGTGTAGTGGTTAGGAGAGTGGACTCTAATCTGGGAGAACCAGGTTTGATTCCCCACTCCTCCACATGCAGCTGCTGGTGTGACCTTGGGTCAGTTACAAGTTCTTTCAGAGCTGTTCTCTCAAGGGCAGTTCTTGAGAGAGTTCTCTCAGCCCCACCTACCTCGCAGGGTGTCTGTTGAGGGGAAGGGAAAGGAGATTGTAAGCTACTCTGAGATTCCTTTGGGTAGCGAAGGGCAGGGTATAAATCCAATCTCCTCCTCTTCTTCTTTTGGCTGGAAGATGCTCTGTCAGTTACATGGTCTGCTGAGTCACTCTTTCCTTATCTGTTTAATGTCTCCCTTGTTGATATCAGTAAGACACAGGGAGGGAAAAACAAACTTGACCCAAAAACTGGAATCAAGAACCACAAGGGTAACAATAATAAAGAGCCAATATTAAAAACCTAGTTAAAACTTATAATATACAAAAATACATGTATTTATTAGAAAGACAGTTAAAAACAAATAAGTGCCCAATGAAAGCCTCACTGAAAAGTTCAAGTGGCCTAAACACAAGGGCCAACTGCCTTTCTCTCTTTGATATCACCTATACAGAGGTGGGCTATTGGTTTGGCTCGGGGGCCACTTTGTGGGAGTGGAGGTTAGCGGAGGGCTGCACCTTTTAAAATGATTGCATTTATTAGTTAACTTTGCATTTCAGAAAAGGTATAAATTGTAACATAAAAATCAATAAATATAAATTAAATAAAATAGTGGTAGTTTTATTCAATTTATTTGTTGTTCTAATTTCATAGCATCTATAGCTGCAAGCACATTTAATTTTAGAATCAGTTTAATGAGACAAATGTACCCTATCACACTTTTCTACAATTTTTTTGAAATCAGGAGTCTTGGCGGGCTGCAAAAAACTCTGTGGCGGGCCGCATGTGGCCCGTGGGCCGCAATTTGCCCACCCCTGACCTATGAGAAGCAAACAGCAAGACCACAGAATAACACTGATTTCTGAAAATTTCCAAAGATTGATTTTTAGCAATCAAGTTTGGTATATTAAATGTACTGAGGATTTGTGGTACTTTGGTGCTAATTTTTGAATGCACGCATCCAGTAATCATCGACAGATGCTGGTAAACCAAGCTGCCCTATTTACTGGAATGGCAGAGAGGCAAAGGACAGGACGTATTCACCAAGATTTGTGCTGCACTTCGACAAGTACATTCCAGTCAACTTCTCCAGAAATCTACTTGTCCATTGACAGGAACTGCTAACTAGGTAGCTAATGCCCCATTTCATGCTGCAATTCAAAAGGTGAGGATTAGTGCAGACAACTGCCAGGCAAGTCATAAAAATAAATGAGCTCGATGGAGGGGGTAAATCTTGAATGTCAAGGAGCACCAGAGCTAATCTAATATCAGAACTGGGGCTTAAGGTAGATTGACTTCAGCAAATCTGCAGCTGTGTCAGCAAAGGGGAGGAAATGAATTAGACCAGCCTGTCTTCATGACTTTGCCACTTTCCTTTTACCCAGGATAATGGAACGCCATCCCAAATAGTATAGAAGAGGTTTTGTTTTTATTTTCAGAGGGCAGCTGTGTTGATCTGGAGCAGAGTAGTTCTGTCCGAGTCCAGTAGCATCTTAGAGACCAATGAGATTTTCAGGGTATAAGCTTTCAAGAGCTGAAGATTCCTTTGTCAGACACGAGTAGGAATGGAGATCTGAATCTTTTTATCCTAGTTGGAAGGTGGGAGGTGTGTTGTAAAGAATGCTTGTAAAGAACGCAGAGATACCACACATGTTGTAATCAGCTTGATTAGAGCAGAGAGGAAATGTTTGGGAGCAGAAAATTAGCATCTGTAGTGAGATAAGAATCCTATGTTCTTTATCAGCCCTTCTTCTGAACTTGTGAATGAACTCAAATTTAGCAATCTCACGTTGTAATTTCCCTTTGAAGTTTCTTTGTCTGAGGACTGCTGCTCTTAGGTCAGTAATGAAATAGCCTGGAAGATTAAAATGTTCTCCCACTGGTTTTTGAGTGTTGTGTTTTTTCGTGTCAGATTTATGTCTTTATTCTTTTGAATAAGGACTGACCTGTTTGTCCAGTGTAGGGAGTGGAAGGGCATTGCTGGCATTTGATGGCATATATAACAATGGAAGATGAGCAGGTGAATGAACCTGTGATGGTATGCCTTGGGTTGTCAGATCTGGTTATTGTGCTGTACGAGTGGATAATAGGGACAGAGTTGGCATCTTGGTTTGTTGCAGGGACTGTTCCCAGAGTCCGTGTCCATATTAGGAAAAGTATTGCTGGGGGTGAGAAGTTGTTTAAGGTTAGAAAGGTTTCTGTGAGCAAGAAAATGTTTGAAAACCTTTCTTCTCTTGGAGATATACATCATTCTTGTCAAAAGTCCCAGCCCCAACCCCGGGTAAGGACTTTTGGTTCAAGGGGAGTGCATCACAAAACAAAGTTACCAGAGAGAGTCTAAAACGCCCTAGTCTTGGTAGGTTGCCTCCCATCTATCCCAAGAGCCCAGGAGAGAAAGACCAAGTCCCCCGGCTTCTCAGGGAACTAAACAAAAAAAGTCAGCCCTGCAGAGTGGGTCTGCAGTCTGAGTTTCCAAGATGAAACAATTAGTTGGTAGGCGATCAAGAGCCAAAGCTCTGGATTAAGGCTGTGAGGTTATTAAAGGCAAAAACCACGACAGAGTAAAAAAAATATTTATTTAAGGTGCAAAAATATATAAAACAAGACTGGGCAGTGAAGGGAAATAAAACAAATAAAGCTAAGCTTTTCCAGCATAGCTAAACATATAGAAACAAGGTTCCAGTTGCCATTCACGGTTCAACAGAGGCAGTCAGTTCCAGCAAGACAAGATATTCACAGCTTAGCCAGTCCAGGCAGGAATCAAGTACAGTGCCATTACAGGAGCTATTGAACCACTGACATAATACCGTGTCAAGTAGTCACCAAACTCCGCTCCATAGTGGAAGGACTAACTAGATTTGTAGGGAAAAGGTCTCTGATTTGATCCTAGGCCTTTGGACCAATAAGATACCCAGGAGGTGATGTAACTCTCTTAGTTGCTAGTCCTGTGACATCCAAGGATGGACAAGACAGAGAGGGGGAGAAATGAAACCATACTGTAGCTAGGTCCGCCCTTTCCACGCACACAGGTGTCCATAACTTCAGTTGCTTGGAATGTGCTAATTGGAAGCACCAAGGGCAGTTGGTATTCCCTGCACTGCAGCTGAAAACAATTTACCTTGGCATGGTCACTGTGCTCTATCTACTTCTGTGCTGTCTCTAACTGTCTCTGGGAAGATTCCTCTAGGCCTCTAAACACTCTGAACCAAAGATTTTAGTTTACAGAACAAAGCAAGGAATCATTTTTCTTTACAATTCTCCTGTCATCTATTTTATCCTCACAATAACCCTGTGAGGTAGGCTAAGCTGAAAGACAGTGACAGGTTAAAGGTCACTGTGACGAACTGACCTCCAAAACCAGGATGCTTAGTGCATCAAACTCAGAGAGCAGGGAGATTAGGGGTTAATGTCTCACCGTAAAGCACTCTGATTGACAGGCTGCTGCCTGCGTGTGCCCTCTTCTCTCTGATTGGTCAGCGCCAGCTGCGGAGAGTTTTCAAAAGTCCTGTCAGGCTTGTCAGAAGAGAGTTAGCTGTCGTTTGGATTTTGACTTGGCAGTTGCCGGTCAGGAGGAGTGTGTGTGTGTGTCAGTCTGAGGGAAACAGACAAGTCGCTTGAGAAGTAAACTCCTCGCCTTTACTGTACACCAACACATTTGGGGAAAAGTTCAGAAATCAGAACTTAGCGTCTAAGTGTCAGCACTTGCTGAATTCCGTTTGTTCGTGGTCTCCGGAACTGGAGGTTTAGGGTTGCCAGAAGAGGCTGGGCAGTTGGTGGGAAACTGCCAGCCTAGCCAAACAGAAAAGGGTTATCACTCCTAGGAAAAGGAGGATGTTCCTTACCCAGATATTCAGAGGGTTCAACTCAGAAGGGACCTCTGGTCTGAGAAGTGAAAAGGGAAACAGTCTTAGACTCCTCAAGAGTACAGAAAGGGAGAGTTATAATCCCAAGAAAGAAAGTATTGATATACAAGAAGGAAGTTCAAACTTCCAGGAAACTATGGTATTTTCTATGAAACTTTATTAAAACATATTGTTGCTGAAAGAAATTTGCAATTTGCAATTTCTCACAGTAAAGAACTGAGTCTCTTAGAATTTAAGCTTTAATTATACTCTGTTGCTTGTTCGATATTCTAATTTTTGTTTAAAGAACTACAGTTTCCTCAGCTCATCGTCCCCTGCCCTATTCCTGATCCAACTGTGCCTATTCAATAAAATCTACCTTTTTGTTTTAATTTTACTTCATGTCATTTCCAAAGGGTTATATAAGAGGGCTCCTGCTGAACTACAATAAAAACCTTCACCTCGGCAAAAGCCAAATCTTTAACACTGGGTGGGACACAAAGAAAGTTATAAGTTTATAATTCAAACATGCTCCTAAGAGGCTGCTCAGTCAGAGTGGTGAACAGTGTTTTGGCGGGAAAATCTGCCTCACAGAAGAGAAGGAGCAGGGGTCCGTCATAGTCACCCAAGAAGCTTCATGGCAGAGTGGGAATATGGACCTGAATCTCCTAAATCCTAGTCTGACACTGTAACCACGCTGTATCTGAAGAAAATCAAAAAATTTAACAGTTTTATATAAGAGCTGGTAACATTCAGCCCAGTTTTTCTTTGAAGAGAAGATAAATAATCATGCAGCAGCCCTGTTACTATGGCTGGGCATTAGCCAGCTCCAATTACTGATTCCAATAATTGTTCAGTTAAGTTGTTCATATCATATATGAACATTATTATAGATGGGGGGAATTTGGTGGTTTTCTAGGGAGTTTAAAGGAATTAATTTCAAAAAGGAGATCTTGAGAGATGGATGGGGGATAGAACAGGTTGGCCAAAAAGATCAAGGCGTTCGAGCACCTTCCCTACAAGGAAAGGCTAAAAATGTTTGAGGTTGGGGAGGAAGGGAGAGAACTGTGTGGAAAAATGGTAAGGGTTTTATGGAGTTATCAGGGGTGTGGAAAAAGTGGATCTCTTCCCCCATCAATCTTGCAAAGTAGACAGATAATAGTTACCTCATATTATAGCTGGTGAGTGGAGGGGCCAAGATACACTGATTTTCCTAAGACTTAATTTATGGTTAGTGATTTCCGACATGAGGTATGAACCAGGAACCTACAAGCTAGGCTCCTAATGCTTTCCTAAGTCATTCATAAATTCTCTACCCTTAGCCTTGACCATATCCATACATTTTCTTAATTCTCAGGTGTCAGACACCATCTGACTACAATTTTTTGAATGATAAGTGAGAGGGAAACAGTGACCTTATGGCTGTACATTCATCTGATTTCCCCAGATACCATTCCTTTTTCATCCATATGTGGTTAAAGATAGTGCTCATTCAGTATCTGCTGTTTCTTTGAGACCGAAGCTCTCTTTACATGATAAACAGCATCTTTTCAAGCAATGTTTGTCACCCCAGGTTAGTTTCCCCCCCAAATTATAATCAAAGTCCTTATTGGTTCTATTAAAATCTGTAAGGAAACTCAAATGTGCTCGGTTCCAGAGATACGCAAAACCTTTTAGCCTCTCTCAAAGTTCCTACCAATACTTTCCTGGAAACTGACCCTTCAGATTAGCCTCATGTATCAGTTTACATGCAATTTGGTAGTGCTAGTAGAAATGTAAGATGCATATCCAAGAAATGTATCTGGCTCTTCTTACATGGGGAGCCAGTGTAATATACTGGTTAAGAGTGGCAGACTCTAATCAGGAGAACCGCATTTGATTCCCCATGCCTCCACATGATGCCTGTTGGGTGACCTTGGGTCAATCACAGTCTTCTCAAATTCTCTCAGTCCCACCTATCTCACAAAGTGTGTGTTGCCCCCTCACTGGAATAAAGAGGCGGACACAAGAGTTGGAATTAACTAAGAGCCACTTTATTGATTATTTACAATTACTGGGGCAAGGGCACAACATGCATGCAGACTTCGGGCAAGGCAGGTGTCAGCCCTCCGATCACTTCCTTGTCTTATGCTGGGCAAGCACCCCTGCCCCAGATGCAAGCCATGTCAGCTGCAAAGCCTGGAGGTGGATCCTGATGGACCCCCCCCCCCCCAAACTGGGTAGGTATTCTCTGGTGCTCACCATATCCGCTTTACCTTTTCCCACCAAGTTGCCCTCTGCTTCTAAGTGACTGTCCTAACTAATGGCTCCAACTGCTCCAAAACAGCATTCCACTGCACCCAGTGCAGGAGAGGTGAAAAAACACACCTGCCAAGCCAATCACAGAAGGGCACAAAAAATTCCTACCCAGCCCAGACAATGGTGACCAGCACGGCCTATATGGCTTACAGGGTGGGAGGGTGGGGTGAGCACAAGGCAAGAAGAGGAAGTGGGGTGGGAGGAGTCACCATATACACCCTGTTGGCTCCCCCCCCCTTGCAACCCAACACTGAGATGCTTGTATCCTGCATCATTGTCTCCTCCTCCAGGGGAGGCAAAGTGTTGGTTATTCTTGGTAAGAATATATTCAAGCAGAGTAAAAGAGTTAAGCATCAGCAGAGTACAGATTGAGAGATTGAGTCCATGTGTATTTAAAAAGGTAAAAGTCTATTATAAACCTAACATGGGAAAAGGTAAACGGGATGTAAAATAACAACAGAGCTAGATTCTACATCTTTACAGCTAGAGAGCTAAACCAGAAAAAGTGATGGCGTCTCCCTCCTAAACAAGAACAAAGGCTGGAAGGAGAAACCAGAAAATGCTAAATAGCTAGTACATGGTTTCCAATCAGAGAGTGAAGGATAGACAAAGTTTCCCGGGCTAACTGTTGTGTAGACATTGGTTACAAACAAACTTGTGACTTCCCATTGACTAATACAAACAACATTAATCCTGTAAATGCACTGAAGTGTTTTAAACTTGTTACACCCAACATCCCTTCTCAAGTTATAACACTGAAGTCATGCAAATTCAGTCTTTTATGAAGAGTCTTGAATTTCTCCTTGATGAGTGGTTTGGTGAGTATGTCTGCAATCATCTCTTCAGTAGGACAGTATTGAAGTTCAATCACTCCTTGGTCTTGCAGGTGTTTCACATACTTCCATTGTAGAACAATGGTCCTACTCTTGGATTTGGTGCTCTTAGCTTTGCAGATAGTGATGCAAGCTCGATTGTCTTCAAACACTATTATTGGCTTTGGTTCATCTATTCCAAGGTCTTTCAGTAGATGAATAATCCAACATAGTTCATAACTGGCACTTTGTGCAGATACACATTCCACTTGTAGATTTGCCATCAGGTGTATCTTTGCCCCAGTTGGCATCCATAAATCCAGTCAGTCTTGGTTCATCACAGGCTGAGATTTTAAGTTTGTAGTCCAAAGTTCCTTTCAGGTATCTTGCCAGTCCCTTTATAGCTTTCCAGTTGTTGACACTTGGTGAGCTGGTCTTTCTGCATAAGAGTCCAACAGCTGAAGTTATATCTGGTCTGCAGATTGAGCTCAAATATAAGAGCCTTTTGATTGCGGATCTGTATTCATGGTTGTCTTTGAGTAGTTCTCCATCAGTAAGCTTTAGGTAGTCTTTTTCAAGTGGAGTGCTTACTGGTTTGGAATGTTTCATTCCCACAGATTCAATAAAGTCCATGATCGTTTGTTTTGGGCTCGAAAGAAAATTTCCATCCTCAGTTCTTTCAATTTGTATTCCAAGGTAGTACTTTATGGTTCCTAATTGTTTCACTTCAACTTCTTTGTTCAGTTCATCTGCTATTCGTTGTACATCTCTTTGATCTTGACAACAAATAATTCATCAACATGAATAAGTATGTATTGATAATGTCCATTTTTAAGTCTTGAGAACAAGCAAGGTTCTGTTATTCCTTGTTGAAAGTTCTGTTTCTGTAACAGCTTAGTCAGCTTGTCATCAGTTTTGATGTCCAAATGTTCAAGATGCATGCCCTTTGAGGTGGCTATGCTTAGAAGTGTCCTGAAGGTTGTGTAGATTCTATTGATGTCCTTCCAGTCAGATGATTCCTCTTCTGGTTTTATACTTACTCCCTCATGTCTGGTTTTACACTTCTCTGTCTTCCACAAAGAGGACAAGCAGGCTTTAGGTGAAGATGATTCAATTTCTTGGCATGTTCTTGGAACACCTAAATTCTTTTGGAGCACAGAGACTGGAGAAAGGCTTTAATGGTTCGCATTAAAACCTGGATGGTGACACCTTGCAATTATAATAGGTGGCAAAATCACCAGCATCTGTTAACTGGGGGGCTAGTGTATTCATTACATTCCTACAACTGGACACTATTGTTTAAATGGCTCTTATGGGGATGGAAAGGGAGGATGACCTCCGTGTTGTATAAAATATTCATAGCTGCACAGAGTGTCTGAGCCACAATGCTTAAAATAGAGGACTGAACCAGCAAATGCGATCACATTTCTTATCATCTCATTCTTTTGTCCCATATGTGGCACCCAATCTGTTTAGGATTGTTAAAATTCCTGGGTGTTGTGCTTCCTTCCCTGGAGAATGCTGGGAAGAATTACGGATAGTGCCCAGAACAGATGGGGGGGAGGGATGTCAGAGAGTGAAAAGGTAGCAGAATCTCAGAGGGGAAAAATAAAAGAAAGAGGACAGTTATTTAACAGCTTCCCTGCCTACCTCTAGTACATTGGTACTGGTAGAACATTAGAACAGAATCCCTTCTTTAAGGGATGTCAATCACTGTGTGCTTTGACTCAAAGAGAAAACTACTGTGAATCCCAAATGCCACCTTCCACTGAAAGTTCCAAGTGAATATATCAGCTGGGTGCGATCAGACAACATGCTCTCTGCACTCTGATCACGCCTCTAATTTGATCCATTCCTGTAGCGTCCAGACATCCCCCATTATCATCCTCACTGTGTGGTCACCTTGTTTAGGACTGTCCAGGTGTTTGCTGTGTGCCAACCCCAGAGCATGCTGTCTTCTGGTTGGGTTGTTTTTTTTTGCCTTGTCCATTGCATGTGTGCATAAATGCATATGTGAATCTCTGGGCAATCACCACCCAAAAAAACCCTCCATGAACCACTGCCATTTTAATGTTTTCCCACCAGAGGAAGACTGCCACATGACCCAGGATGAGGAACATGGCCCCAATAGGGAAGCCTGAGTAGGGACTATTTTCAAAGCTGTCTCCCCAGCACAAACAACAGAAGGTATAGTTTTCTTCGCGGTTACCCTGGCAATCCCCCAGGCTCCTGATCCCCCCCCCCCCAAAAAAAAAACAGCACAGGAGTGCAGCTTGATTGTGTGGTATAACAATCAGACTTTGGGAAAGGTGCTCTAGATCCGTGTGTGGTGGACTTTTCCCACTGTTGAGGAATTCATGCCAGAAGTGGAGAGTACAGGAGGCTGACGACTGGGGAACGGGTAACATATGTTGCTGTCTGATTGTGCATTTCAAATCCATCAGGGAACCGCCACGAGAACCGATAAAACAGTTCATCTGATCAGACTTTCTGTGACTTCGAGATAAGTCAGAAAGATCTTATTGCAAGGTGCAAGGTTCCATTGCAAGGAACTCCTTGTCACACGCACAAAAAAAACCCACGTTCAAAATGCTGGTGACAGTCCAGTTCTCTGGGATTTACCAAAGGTATAAAGCACCAGAGGTCTCAGAGCAACCAGACCCAAACACATGAACTCTCTGCACTACCATGCAAGCTCTTCAGAAGCATGCCGCGCTGGCTTGTTTTGTGGTGTGCTTAAATGCCCTCTGATGCATGTTGTCAGAGAGAGGTGCTGCAAGCTTTTGGCTTAGTGCTGGTCAGATGATCCAAGGTGACACAGTAAGGGTTCAACAGGCACTATCTATATATCTAATAGCCAAGGTCCCTCTGCATGCGGATATCTAAATCTGCACATCTGGGGCACCTAGGAGGCAAAGAGATTATCCTGCACACTTGGGGCACTTCCCAGGTGTGCAGAAAAATCTGAAATGTAGAAAAAACTATAGTGGGGTACTTAAATCCCCCTCAAAGTAAAAGAGCATTCCCTGTGCATGTGCAGAGAATGCTCTGGGAACTGTGCCTCCCTGCCAGGCCTCGCCGTCGGTGCCAGGGGGGTGAAAGAGAAGGCTTGGGGAACTTATTATTCTAATTGTTATTGTATTCAATTAATTTATTTTAAAAAAAAATTAAAAAGGGGGAATTTATTTATCTCTCCTGCCCCTGCAGTTAGCTATACCCACATCAGGATTACACTCATTGTCCTGAGACAAATATGAGCAAACGTTCCATTTGTAGAAGATCCTGGAAGTATGGTGAGAACGTGAATGAACATCCTTTATCTACAGTATGTGCAAAGCACCTCTTGGGAAGCCTGTATGCTGCTTACACATAGGCATTTGGGTTCTTTGGATTCCCTTCTCCAAGTTGGTTACCCAAAGGAGTTCATGTCGTTTCTGTGCATGAACATTGTTGCTTCCATGCATGAATGTCACTCTTTAACTGTGCATATTTATTAAAGGGAGAGTTGGGAGGATCAGTTCTATTTGTGTTCATTTAATCCTTCTGGCATGCATAGCAGCATCACTGTAGCTAAAAAACAAAAGATTAGGATTACCCTGTTAAAACGATGCACAGATTACGGGGTACTGTGGCCTCTTTGCTGCACAACCTCATGCAATTTCATTAGGTCAGGAAGAGCAGGATTTTGTGCAGTTGAAAAGACAGAGACAGACACCCAAAGAATTAAATTCCTTGGGAGCAAGACCCATTGAAATCAATGCTGCTGATGCCAAACAGTGTTGAGGTTTTCTAAGGCGCAAGCTAGTGCTCCGTCCAAGCTACTCAGAGCCTGGGCAGGGCTTGTAACTCCGTGTCTGCATGAAGATGGGAAAGGAATGAAAATAGCAACTGAAGTGCTTCAGTATGTTCGTGTTCATGAAGGAGTGGCTAGGAATCCTTTTGTGTGTTGCACTGGCTCAGCACTAGTCAAGAAGAAAAGTTAGTCATAAAAAACAAGGAATTCCACCATGAAATGTGATCCTATGGACCTGAAAAAGCAATCAAATCCAAAGCAGCCATACAAGACTGTAACCCATTCTTTTCCAGAAGGTCCGCACAGTTCGGAGGACTTATAGTCCCACTGGGGTTTGCTGCAGAAAGATGGGGGACAGGTATCTTGGGGGTACCCTTTTCTAGTTCCCAGACTTGATAAGCATGGTAAACAGGAGGCTGGCATTTACAGCAAAGGAGCTTACGCTCCTACGGTATTTGTAAACTGGTTGCGGCTGGTATTGGTTTCTCTTCCTTGCCTCGCATACCTAAGAAGGGCTTCCTTTCATAAATCGCTGATTGAACACATTGGGGGTGGGTGGGGTCTACCTTCTGTTACAACAACTGCAAAGAGTCTTGAGGTACCTTAGAGACTACCACATGTCTTGTGCTATTAAGCTTTCCTGGGGCACTGATCACTCACTCACAGGCACGTGAGTGAGGGGGTGGCAGGTGACGTTAATGGTGCCACAAAGGTTTATGGGCCAGTGTCCTCTCTGCCAGGGGCAAGTAGTAGGTTCTTCCCTAGGAAGATTTACACCACCATCAATTCAAGGTGCCACGAGACTGTTGGCTTTGTTGCAATGGACTAAGATGGCTCACCCTCTAAAGCTTATCATTTCACTGGAAGTATCTAGGAAAGTGCCAGGTCATACAGCATGTCCACATTAGGCATAGCAGGCTCTCCTCCTCTTCCTCAGTGCTCATGGATCTGGTAAATCCACTGGCCAGCCTCCTTCCCTAGCTGCCCTTCAGTGGTAGTGAACATAAGAACATAAGAGAAGCCAATGTCGGATCAGGCCAATGGCCCATCCAGTCCAACACTCTATCACACAGTGGCCAAAAATACCAGGTGCCCTCAGAAGGTCCAGCAGTGGGGGCAGGACACTAGAAGCCCACCCACAGTGGTGGCTGGGTGCTGTAGAGTACACACTTGGACCATGCAACTGGATTCTCAACACCCATAGCATGGTTCGTAGCTGTAATATTTCTCTGTTCTATAGTTGGGATAGCTAACCACTGCATTTTAGGTGGAAATAGAGAGCTGTATTCACAAGACAGTAATCCAGTGGATGGAGAAGTCTGTCTGTCTCATAGACGGTCAAACTTAGGGCCAGATTAGGCTCACAGGCCAGAAGTTAGCCATCCCTGATCTACAGAATGCCCAGCATCATACATCAAATACCTGAAAATAATACATTTTATTTCATTTATACTTTCCTTTCTCCCCAGTAGGAACCCAAGGTAACATACACCATCCTTTCCTCTTCTGTCTTGTCTGTGAAGTAACCCTGTGAGGTAGGTTAGGCTGAGAGTGTGTGACTGGCCCAAGTCACCCAGCAAGCTTCCATGGAAGAGTCAGGATTCGAACCCCTATGCCATGCTGGCTGCTATCCCTAACTATAAGGCAATGTGTGTAACAGTGAACACTTACTTGGAGCCAACAATATTGTGAGTATTGTATAAAATACACAGGTAACAAAACGGAAAGAACAGGTGGCTGCAAAGAATAGATCAAAGAACCCTTGAATGAACCCTTGATTGAGGGGGAAAAAACGGACATTGAGTATGTGTTTAAAGGAGGACAGGAGTGTAGCTTGATAGACAGAGATAGGAAATTGGCTGTTCCAGGGAGATGAGGACCAGTTATGTGTGAGCGTGGAGATAGCGTTGGTAAGAAGCATTAAATGCAAATATTGCTAATTCACATGATCACATGAAGCCTCCTTAAACTGACCTAGGACAGTCCTAACAGAGACCTCCAGAGCTCACGTGGCAACATGTCAGCATTTTAGCCTGCAGTGGGACATGATGACCTTGGAGATGGCAAACAGAGATTCCACCTGGGTGCTACCGTCAGACTCCAGCATCCAAAGGAAGGTTCTGCCAGGTGACCAGTTGATGTCTTCTTGGCCAGGGTGGGTCAGGTGATGCTCTCCACTGAAGCTTCCAAGTCGGCTTTGCTCACAGGTCTGAACAACTCAGAAACCTGCTTCTCCTAAGTTGTGGGTCACCTTCAGCTTTTGACCTTTGATCTTTCAGAAGCTGGGTCTGAAATAACTCACACATCGAGGTGGTCCTTATATAGCCCTCTAATTTTGAAAAAATTGCCAGACCAACAAAATGCAGATTAAAAAGGGACAGGAGCTGCCAACTTGTTAACATAAAGGGCTGGAGCTGGGCACTGTGGAAAGGTATGGCTAGCATGAGGTACTATAGCTGCAGCACTGTGTCATTGGAAGCCACGGTGACTGTCTTTGCCATGCAGCTTGTCAAGGCCCAGGGGCTCTGTTGAAGCTAACAGTTGGCAACTGAAAGTGGAGTGACTCCTCCAGGCATTGAGCCTTTCTTCTAATTCTTCCCTGTTATGTTCCAGGATTCTCTCCACCACCATCACCATTTCATGGTACTGAGTCCAACTATGGAAAGAGACCCCTCACTCCTTGGCAAATAGAAGGGGAAGTCATGGAAGCAGTGACAGACTTCACGTTCCTGGGATCCAAGATCACTGCAGATGGTGACTGCAACCATGAAATTAAGAGACGTCTGCTCCTTGGAAGAAAAGCAATGGCAAACCTGGACAGCATGACAAAAAGTGGAGCCATCACCCTGCCAACAAAGTCCATATGGTCAAAGCAATGGTATTCCCAGTAATAATGTATGGCTGCAAGAGTTGGACCATAAGGAAGGCTGAGTGCCGAAGAATAGATGTGTATAAATTATGGTGCTGGAGAAGACTCTTGAGAGTCCCTTGGACTGCAAGGAGATCAAATCAGTCAGTCCTAAAAGAAATCAACCCTGACTGTTCCCTGGAAGGCCAGATACTGAAACTGAAGCTCAAATACTTTGGCCACCAAATGAGAAGGGAGCACTCACTGGAGAAGACCCTGATGCTGGGAAAGATTGGAGGTCAAAGAAGAAGGGGATGGCAAAGGATGAGATGGTTAGACAGTGTTATCAATGCAACGAATGTGAGGTTGGGCAAACTCTGGAGGACGACGGAAGACAGAAGGGCCTGACGTGATGTGATCCATGGGGTCGCGAAGAATCGGACCCGACTGTGCGACTGAACAACAAAAAGGTCCAAGACATTGCCATTTTTGGAGCAGCAATATTAATCTTTGTTGTGTGAACCACCTACAGTTATTGGCGGAGGGAGGAAATGCCAACACCAGTTGGGCAGTAGGAAATCAGCGATGCTCTATCTGCATCCCGGTTAAAATAATACAAGTGGCAGACACATGCCAAATAGGAACCACATGAATCACGACAGATTGCTGCCTAGTCGGCCTACCACAGATGAAGCACAGTTTTATGCAGTTTTACTCAACTCAAGCTATAGCAAATATATGAAATCAGTTCTCTCCTGTGTGCTCTGGTGAAATTCCACTTAACGATGGAAACAAAAGTTAGAAGAGGGTAGTAGAACTGGATGGTTTCCTTCTGGAGGGAATGCAGATTGGCGTCACAAATGGTACAGGTGGCCAAAGGCTTTTTTAAAAAAAGCCTGCATCCATCCAGGACCAGGTATGCTTAGCTAAAGCTAATTTGCAAGACCTATTGGAATATAATTCTTTTATTTCTCACCCCCCCCCCCCCCCCCCCCGGAATGCTACTTCAGTTGAAAGATCCTCTTCTTCTGGAATACGAAAGGACATTTTATTTTCATTGTATTCAACTTATATCCCGCTTCTTTCCCCGACAAGTGGGGCTTGGGGCAGCTATTACGTGCTGTAATAACTTCATCCACTCATATCCCATTTTCATTTTTCCTAATCTAAACAACTGAAAGTCACATCTTGAGGTCAGACTGTGACACCCCAAGTGGAAGTGTTGCATGTGAAAGTGCTGTAGAGAGCCAGCGTGGTGTAGCAGTAAGAGCAGCAAATTCTAATCTGGAAAGTCAGGTTTGATTCCCCACTCCTCCCCCCCTGAAGCCTGCTGGGTGACCTTGGGCTAGTCACAAGGCTTTCAGAGCTCTCTCAGCTAGGGTTACCATTCCCCAGTTTGGGATGGGGGATCCCCTGCTTTTGCAGGCTCCTGCCTGCCGCCAGCCAAGTGGCTGGTGGGGGGAAATCCCCCCCCCCCCGAGCAATGTTGGTTAATGTACCGACATCACCCAGAAGTGACGTAGGCACGTCGGTGACGTGGGGGGATGACACTCTGGTTTTGGGGCAGAACTCTATGGATTGAGGGCGATTTGACCATGGAGTTTTGCCCAAAAACTAGAGTGTCACCTCTGATGTGCCTACGGCACTTCTGGGTGACGTGTGATGTCATTTCTGGTGACATTGCCATGTCAGGGCAACGCTTCCGGTCTCCCGGAGCATCCCCTCCACCCCTCCGCTGGCATCTAGAAGACACCTGGCAATTCTACTCTCAGCCCCACCTACCTCATAAGGTGCTTGTTGTGGGGAGGGGAAGGGAAAGCGACAGCTGCTCTGAGACTCCTTTAGGTAGAGAAAACGAGGGTATAGAACAGGGGTGGCCAACCTGTGGCTCGGGAGCCACATGCGGCTCTTTCACACATATTGTGCGGCTCCTGGCAGGGCGGCTGGGGAAGCAAAGGGGAGGCATGCTTTTTCTCTCTTTCTCCCTTCCTTCCTTCCTTCCTTCCCTCCTCCCTCCCATCTATTTGCTTTCCTAGTTTCTCTCTCTTTCTTTCCACTTCTTTAATTCTTTCTTTCCATCTCTCTCTCTTTCTCTCTCTCTCTCAATATCATTAGCAAACAAGTAATATCATTATCAATAACTGGTTTTCCTCGTTTGTTTTTATTTTTGGCAGTCCCATTTAATGTTAATAAAAAGCAAATTTGCATATTTTTAAAAATAAAAACGTGTGTGTGATATTTGTTCCTGTCTTGCGGCTCTCAGACATCTGACGTTTATTCTATGTGGCTCTTACGTTAAGCAAGGTTGGCCACCCCTGGTATAGAAACTCTTCATTTCACTTCCATGGCCCAATGTGATATGGCCTCCAGACTGTTTTTACTCCCACTGTGCCACTATCATAATCATTACATCAATAAATTTTCCAGGAAATTTGGTTGATTGGCTAGTGGAAGGGAGCAGAACTCTGCCTCCCAATGTCCACTTACTTCACATTTACTGTACTGGACCTTTTGCTTGAGCAATTCTTTTTTCTCCCAGTTGTCGGCTTGGCTGTAGTACGAGATTCTGCCATAAATTTTATTTTCCCTTTGGTCTTTGAAGAAGAGCCCCTCCTAAGATTCCATAGGGACCCTGACCAGGATTTCATTGATTGATCGACAGAGGCCAGGGCCAGATTTCCACAAATATGAATGGGACAGCCCCTGGACATCTGGACTCCCAGTTTGGTGTAGTGGTTAGGAGCATGGACTCTAAGCTGGGAGAACTGGGTTTGATTTTCCACGCCTGCACTTCCAGCTGCTGGATGACCTTGGACAAGCCATAGTTCCGTCAGAGCTGTTCTTGAAAGCGCAGTTCTCGAAAGAGCTCTCTCAGCCCCACCTACCTCACAGGGTATCTGTTGTGGGGAGGGGAAGGGAAAGGAGATTGTAAACCAGTCTGAGACTCTGAGTGAAGGGTGGGGTATAAATCCAATCTCCTCCTCCTCCTCTTCTTCTTCTACAAAGTGAGTCGGCCCTGCAGAGAGCCTGTGTTCCCCTGCCATCTCTGAAAAGGGTACTAGACAACAGAAGAGGATAACCAGGCAACAAATGTACTTCATTCACTTAACCACACAATTACCACCCCCTTTTATTGTCCCAAGTGTGGAGAGGACTGGGGAAAAGGCATGATTTCTAAAGTCAGCATCCTGAGTTTGGGTGGGATGGATCTGGCTTATTTCCATTGGGGGCTGAGTGACTTCTCACTATCGGTCAGTCAGTCAGTCAGTCAAAACCTTTATTGGCATAGACTGAAAAAGACAGGGGTCCTTTCGAGCAGGAGCTCGGGGGAGCGCAGCTCCAGGAGTTGGTGCCAGCCCCCCCACCCCACCCCGCGGGGGAATGCCTGCTTGTGTCATGGCTGCAGCAAAATGACCCCGTCCCCTGGAAAGGTCCTTGTTCCTCCGACCAGCCTTCTGAAGTCTTCAGCCACCACTGAAGCTATCCTCCCAGAATAGTGGTATTTCTGAGGCTTGGATTAATAGCTGTCCCCTCTCTGCCACCTAACTTTCTTTCTTTCTTTCTTTCTTTCTTTCTTTCTTTTCTTTTCTTTTCTTTTCTTTTCTTTTCTTTTCTTTTCTTTTCTTTTCTTTTCCTTTCTTTCTTTCTTTCTTTTTTTCTTTCCTTCCTTCCTTCTGACATACTTCCCGTTATGTCAGGGGGTGTAGCATATGCAAATAAGTTATGCTAATGAGTTATGCTAATGAGCTCCTACACCTCTTTTTCTACGAAAGGACCCCTGGAAAAAGAAAACAACAAAAACAGAAGAACCACAGATTTTAAATATACAGAGACAGTCATCCTGCCAGAGCTTTAACCTTATAGTCTCGAATCCTCATAGCAACAGAGAAAAACCTCGCCACTGCAAAGGGGATGTGAGGGCGCTGATCTGATAGAAGGAAGGATACTAGTCTCTACTTCTCACTGGAAGCATTGAACATGTCTGGCTGCTGCCCCAGGACACCAAAGACACAGTTTAGAGATGTTTAGTGTCGTCATCCAATGTCAGCAACAAAAAAGCTTCATTAGCCCCATGGAATGTTGCCTGTCTTCGTGGATAAGCTGAGATCTTTAGTAAAATCTCACAGATTGTGTACATTTCCTCTCCTCAGCAATTCCTTTTCATAATTTTCACACAGGGCCACTTTCAAAGCAAGGGAGCTGCAATGGTTTCCCATCCACGCATGTTATTTATTAATTTGTTTTGATTTTCGTCCTACATGGACCAAACTTAAGAATCCTACAAACACACAGGTACACATTCTCATTCTCAAACCTGCAAAGAAAAAGACCCAGTTGCATGCATATCCTCCCATACAGCGCTCTCTCTCTCTCTCTCTCTCTCTCTCTCTCACACACACACACACACACACACATTAGCTCAGCCACTGGTATGCCGTGTTTCTTCCTCATTTCTTCCTTTTCTGTCCCCCACTTGAACAACTGACACAGACAAGTAGATGCAGGAAATTAAAGCCCCACCTTTCCCACCAGTTTGGTGTAGTGGTTAAGTGCACGGACTCTAATCTGGGAGAACCAGGTTTGATTCCCCACTCTTTCACATGCAGCTGCTGAGTGACCTTGGGCAAGCCATAGTTCTGTCAGAACTGTTCTCTCAAGGACAGTTCTGGAAAGAGCTCTTTCAGCCCCGCCTACTTCATAGGGTGTCTGTTGTGGGGAGGAGAAGGGAAGGAAGTTTGTAAGCCGCTCTGCGACTCCAAGTGAAGGGTGGGGTATAAGTCCAATCTCCTCCTCCTCCTCTTCTTCTTCTCAGGTCCAGCTCTGGCACAGTTTGTGTCCTCTGTGAGTCTATTCCAGGCCATAATGCCACCTCTTTTTGTTCCCTCATGGGATGTAATGGCATGGCTCCCTGTAGCGGAGCCTCTCTCCTGGCCCAAGTCAGTGTCCAAAATGTCAGCAATGTCCAGCAGGGGTCCTATCTGCATGTGCTTTCCTCTAGTTGTTGTTCCTCCACCCTTGGCTGTCACCATTTGGACAGCTTGCATTTATTTTTTAAGGCAACAGAGAGTGGCAGACCACTCTGAAGCTGTCAACCCCTATGCCCGCACCAGGACCAGCTGGCCCTTTCTGGACTCCAGCTCAATCCACAGCTCTCTCGCACCCTCAGGTGACCTCTCTTCTGGGCACCACTACTTGCTATGGCTATGAGCCAGGGTCAATCAGACCTGTGTTTCATCTAGGCCTGCATCCTGCTTCATGCAGTGGCCAACCAGTTGGCCTAGGGGTCCAAGAAACAGGAGCTTGATTCCAAGGCCTTCCTCTGATGTTGCCTCCTGTAACTGGTATGCAGAGGTTTGTTCCCTCTGAATACAGAGGCTCTCTTTAGTCACCATGGCTAGCAGCCATTGGTGGACTTAGCCTCCATGAATCTGTCTATCACCCTTTTAAAGCCATCTAGAGTCGTGGCCATCATTACATCTACTGGCAATGAATCCCATCATACTTACTCTTTGAGTAAAGAAGTATTTATCTTTGTTCCTCCTGAATGCATTGCCTATCACCTTCATTCGATGCATCCAAGTTCTGCAATGGAGGGGGGGACCTCCACCCACTTTCTTCATCCCATGCATAATTTTATAACCTCTGTCAGGTCCCCTCTTAGTCATCTTGTTTCTAAACGGGAAAGCCTCAGCCTGTCTAGGAAAGGTACTCCAGCCAAACCTAACTGACTTCCAGCCTCAAAACATCCTTCCTAAAACTTCACAAGTCCCCTTTTGGTATTCTGTGCCAGCCAATGAGAGATCTGCCTCATACTTTGAAGAGCATTGCCTTTGCGACAAAGGGAAGGCACACGACACACAGCTAAAGGCTTACTAATACACCTTCATGTTTCCAGGCTGACACTGAAAAGGTCTCAGTCTTAGTTAGCCCTTTTCCAAATTAAGCTTTCTGACTTTCCCGGAACTTTTCCCACAGCCCACAACAGTCTAAGACTACTACTTGATCTACATTATTCATAGGATTGCCATTCTCCAGGAGGCACCTGGAGATTTCCCACTATTACAGTTGATCTCCAGATGACCACAATCAGCTCCCCTGGAGAAAATGGCTGCTTTGGAGGGTGGACTCTATGGCATTACACCCTGATGAGTTTCCTCTCCTCCCCAAACCCTCCCCTCCTCAGGCTCCAACCCCGAAATCTCCAGGTGTTTCCCAACCCAGAGCGGGCAACCCTACTTATGCAGAGTTACTCCTGTCTAAAACAATTTTTAAATATGGACTTAGTCTAGAGTAACTCTACAGGTTAGAGCACTGTAAGACATTGTTCAGGCTGCAATGCCTTCTGACTTCCAACAAAATTCATAGAATCATAGAATTATAAGGCATCTCCAGGGTCATCTATTCCAGTCCCCTGCACAATGCAGGAAATTCACAACTATCTCCCCTCCACACCCCTGCTCCTTGCCCAGAAGATGTAATTATTATCAAAATGGGACCACGCTGCAAAAGAATACTAAACTATCTCATAGGTATTCTTATCTAGGTGGTTCATTGTCTTTTTCTCCATGCCCAGAAGATGGCAAAAAACCCTCCAGGATTCCTGGCCAAACCAGCCTAGAGAAAACTGATTCCTTACCCCAAAGTGGTGACTGACATTTCCCTGGGCATGTAAGAAACAGCCACGTGAACTAAGCACTGAGGCAACCCTTCCTGCTCTCCCTCTCATGATCTGCCTAAGTTCACAGAGTCAACATTGTTGTCAGGTGGCCCTCTAGCCTCTGTTTGAAAACCTCCAAAGAAGGAGAGCCCACCACCTCCCAAGGAAGCCTGTCCCACTGAGGAACTGCTCTGTCAAAAAGTTCTTCCTAACGTTTAGCCGAAAACTCCTTTGATTTAATTTCAACCCGTTGGTTCTGGTCCAACCTTCTGGGGCAACAGAAAACAACTCCGCACCATCCTCTATATGACAGCCCTTCAAGTACTTGAAGATGGATATATCAATTAGTTGAATTTATGTATTCAGAAAGGAGCCAGTTCTCAAAACTGGTTTTACCCCCTAAGTCCTCAAATCCTTCAAGTTCTCAGGTCATCCACACATTTGTAAGCAAGATCATCCAACATTGGAGCAACATAGCTTTAGGGCCCCTGCCATATCGTGCTTTGTGTGACATTATGTGTGCTTTTTTAGTAATTTTTTTTATTATTTCTGACAAACAGACAAGACATACATACACAAAAGTTACATAAAACACGTGGAGGACAAAGTATTTTAGGAAAGAATTTGACAGTATTTTTCATGATATCTAAATTTCAGTTCATGAATAAGCAAAAGTATAATAGACTGACCTAAAAAAGAAAAATATTTTACAAATGATCTGCAATCATTGCTTATATAGTATATTGACTCTAATTGTGGGTGAAGTATATAGGTCTGATTGAATTCAGTTTATATAGTTCTCCAGCCATGTATAAAATCTGGACCATGCATTTTTGTATTTCTCGTCTCGTAATCCTTTCAAAAATAAAGTTAATTTGTCCATTTCAGCAGTTCCCAGAGTTTTGTTTATAAACTCTTCTTTAGTAGGTATTTTTTCTCTTCTCCAATATTTTGCATATAGTATTCTAGCAGTTGTTAATGCATGAATAATCAAATAAAAGTCCTCATTTTTACAGTTCTCAGGTTTAATATTCAATAAATACAGTTCAGGAGTAAAAGGTATGGTAGTTTCCAACATTTTTTGTAACATTCTATGAATCCAGCCCCAGTATTTCTTAACCTTACCACACATCCACCGCATATGGTAAAATGTATGACATTATGTTGGTACACCTGAGGTTACATTCCCTTCCCAAAGATACTGTCCCGTTACTGAATATCCATACATGTGTGCTTTAACAAAAAGCAGTAAATTAGTACAATTAATGGAATTTCAGTATAAAGGAATGCCAGTTTAACAATCCCTCGAGTATTCCTAAAGCTATATAATTTGTGTATGGATCTTCATTAACTGCCCAAAATCACAGGGTTACTCTTCTGATGGACCTCTGTTGTTTCCAGCTTACGCTCTGTCATACGTTTGTTCCACAAATGTTACAACTGGCCTGGTAGAGTTCTAAAAGGGTTTATCAAAAATACTATATCTCACTAGTGTCTTCAGAGTCATAGCTGGCATCTTGGCTTAGTTCCCTTTTTAACTGAGAATCGGGATGGAAACAGAGTAAGGCCATTACCTCAATATGCATGCCGATAGATAACCAGCCTCTTGGCTGATGAATACCACAAAAGGGTTAAACGAACACACACTTACGCACTCCACCTCATACAGAGACACTCCTTTGCATTTCTGTCAAAGACCCACTCTCGGAGCAGCCACCAGTGGGGTAGGGTGTTCCCGTCCAGCCTAGCTGCCTTCCTAATACCTTCAACAAGGATTGAAACCTTGCTCTCAGAGGGGAAATAGCAAAGTTGTATACTTTCCCCCTCACGGACGGTAGGAATAGGACCATATGGTTTTATACAGGTTTAAAGGAAAAGAAGAGAACTTTTTCTTCTCTCACTCTCTCTCTCCCTCTCCTTATAAGGCTGAAAGCATTTTTACAGAAGCCTCCTGCTTGAAACATATGGAAAAATCGGTTGAATCCTGTTAAATGGGTCCCCGATTTTGATTTCTGTCCACCAGCAAAGATCTCAAAAAGTGTAGGTTGGTGTGTTTCGTTTTGGATTTCTACACAGAAAGAAAGTTGCCCAGGTATCCTCTGTCCAAAGGTAAGGAATTGCCTCCCCCCCCCCCCCCAAACCCTCAATATATTTGTAAGAATTGATATATATTAAGTGTTTATTTAACCAGGAGGGATCCAACTTCTGTTTGGGATAAGCCCTTTGTTGTCTGTCTTTTTCTCAGGAGGGCTTTGTATGTGACTGTTGTTTACTTTTAAAATCACAGGAAGTGTATAAAATGTTCATATCCGTGTAGAAGTTCAAGCGTTCCTGTCGTGTTGATAAGATCCAGCCATAAAGAAGGAACTGCAGAAGAGAGAATATTTCAGTATGCTGTGTGAATACCAGTGCCAGGGGCTTAATGTACGCAATTCAAACGCAAGACCATTTTTAGTTGCATGTATATATTATAATCCACGTATTTCTCCCGATGCAATTGACTCACTGCATTTTCAGACCTGAAGGCAACAGAATACCCTCTCCCTTGAAGGTTCCAAAGAGGAGAGATCCCTTGATCAAATGCAACCACAATTATGATAAATCACTTGTGCAGGTTAGAATTATAAATGTAGTACATTGATACAAAACACAGACACGAGGGAGAAATATGAATCGGATCCTTTTCTCTCCTTAAAACGAAAGTTTTTATAATGAGGTGCTGCATTTTGATGCTCTCTCTCTCTCTCTCTCTCTCTCTCTCTTTTTAATGCATCAGCAAAGTCCGGGTTCCTTTGTTCCTTGTGTTCCTGTTTCCAGCTTTATGGTCTCTCGTCGCTGCTTGTTAATCAGATTTCCCAGTTGCCTTATTATTTGTTATTATGGACTGGTTTACCGAGGCTTCCTCCCCAGCTGTTCTAACAGCACCCCCTGCCTACAGGCTCTGGGTTCTGCTGCCTCTTGGTCAGTTTTCCAACATCCCACTCGGATCCTTATTCTTCTCTTCTTTCCTGGAAAAAGACTGATCTGTAGGTCTTTCCAGAGGATCTACTGATGTTGCATCATGTGTGCAGTCCCTGCCGCTTTGGTCTCTGGGATCCAAATAACTTCCCTCCGGGAAATGCTTCTGTTTCAAAGATGACACATGTCCCCAGGATTCTGACTACAGTACAGGGTTGCCAGCCTCCTGGTGACAACTTAGACTTATAAGTGAACTACAGACTACAGAGATCAGCTCCCCTGCTTTACATCCCCTCAGAAGCTCCCTCCCCTCTCCTGATCTCACCGTCCTCAGGCTCCACTCACAGAAATCTCCCAAGCTGGGTCTGGCATCCCTGCAGGAGAATATGCAGCTCTTTCCTTCAGCCCAGCGGAGCTGTTTGGGTTGAAGAGGCTGTCAGGAATGGGAGAGGTACCTGGGAGCAGGTGTGGCCCAGGGCTTCATAAATTGAGTTGCCTCACATGTCCTTTGGTTCATATGCTGTACTTGCTCTTGGCTCACTCAACTTCTACCCTGCCTTTGAGTCCAGAGGGATCCCTAAAACATTTTACCCAGAATGATGAGCTGCAACTAATCTGAGGATGCTTCCATCCCTTCTGACGTAGGAATGGTCTGGGATGACACCAAACGCAAATCATAGTTCTCGTGTATGCTGCCTGATAGGTTCCTGTCAGTTTGGTGCCAGTTTGGTGTAGTGGTTAGGAGCATGGACTCTAATCTGAAAGAATCGGGTTTGATTCCTCACTCCTCTACATGCAGCTGCTGGCATGACCTTGGGTCAGTCACAGTTCTCTCAGAGCTGTTCTCTCAAGGGCAGTTCTCAAGAGAGAGCTCTCTCAGCCCCACCTACCTCACAGGGTGTCAGATGTGGGGAGGGGAAGGGAAAGGGATTGTAAGCCACTCTGAGACTCCTTTGGGTAGTGAGGGGCAGGGTATAAATCCAATCTCTTCTTCCTTTATGCCGGCTCACTTTCCTGGCTGCTGGCCAGTGGGTGGTCAATTGTCTGGGCGTGTGCTCTTGACACCTTTTGCCCAGGGCTACTGGATTTTCAATTGCCTCGGGACAGAACATGAAGCACTACTTGCCACAGCCTTACTTGGCTGAGGTGCTCACTAGGTGGCCTCAGGAAATTTATTTACTACATTTATACCCTGCCTTTCTCCCCACTGTGGGGACTGAAAGCAACTGATATAATTCCCCTCTCCTCCATTTTATCCTCACAACAACCCTCTGAGGTAGGCTGAGAATGCGTGACTGGCCCATAGCCACCCAGCAAGCTTTCTTCCAAGAGAGCCAGTGTGGTATAGTGGTTAGGAGCATGGACTCTAACCTGGGAGAGCTGGGTTTGATTCCCCACTCCTCCAAATGCAGCTGGTGTGACCTTGGGTCAGTCACAAGTTCTTTCAGAGCTGTTCTCTCAAAGGCAGTTCTCAAGAGAGCTCTCTCAGCCCCACCTACCTCCACAGGGTGTCTGTTGTGGGGGGGGGGGGGGAGGGAAAGGAGATTGCAAGCCGCTCTGAGACTCCTTTGGGTATTGAAGGGTGGGGTATCAATCCAATTTCCTCTCCTCTTCCGTGACAGTGCGGGGCTTCAAACCTGAGTCTGACACTCTAGCCCAGGGGTCTCTAGTGCAGTACCTGTGGGTGCCGTGGTACCTGTCAACACTTCCTGGTGCCCACCAAGTGCTTGTGGAAATCAGGTGGGGGTCAGGTGGGGCTTTTGCCCAGCATCCCTTTGGTTGGCTGTGCAGATTATCATGCATCTTTCTCAACAGAGCTCCTGCCTGACATGTCAAAGAGTCTCCATTAGAGTTAATCCTAATTTTGCTCCCTGGCATTTTGTGGTTGGCTGCACCTCCTGTGGCAGCCATTTTGTGATGGTGCTCACTACCCTGTGCCAGAATTCCAAAGGTGCCCACAGGCTCGGAAAGGTCGGGGACCCCTGCCCCAGTCAATATAGCCCACTGGCTCCCGCACATTGGCAAGCCCCCACATGCTTTCAGACTCCTATCTGAAATACGGGGACAATAATACAGGTCTTAAAAGGTGCTATAAAGGTGACAAGAAGATAAGAATTGCTTCAAACATTTGAAGGCATGATGTAATTGCTAAATGTCGTTTACCTATTGGCTAGTGCCCATGCCATCGCTGGGGAAGTGCAACTCAACTCCACCTCCCTCACCCATGGGCTCCATGCTGACTAACTGTAACGTGAAAAAGACCTCCCTTTGCACTGAAGTGTCAAAGCATTAAAAAGCTTCTTCAAGGCCCAGTCAACATCTTGACTGGAAGATTATAGCATGTGATAACCAGTCTGTTGGATGGGAAGCAATCCATGCTGCTGTTCCCTCTCTTCTCCTTGTAAAACAAGAGAAGGAGGACAAGGAGTGGTTTTATATCCCACCCTTCACTCAGAGTGGCTTACAAACTCCTTTTTCTTCCCCACCCCACAACAGACACCCTGTGAGGTGGGTGGGAGTGAGAGAGCTCTCTCAAGAACTGCTCTCTCGAGAACAGCTCTGACCGAACTATGGCTTGCCCAAGGTCATCCAACAGCTGCAAGTGGAGGAGTGGGGAATAGAATAGATGTACTCCAGCACATGAGAGAGAAGCCTTTCAGCCCACAAACATGGACTATGTCCCACATTTCTGCCCTCACATTTTAAAAGCATTAAAATCAATTAAAACATTGGTCAGGAAGGAGGGATCGCTGAGGGAATGCCAAACAAAATGAAAGAGCCTTCATCCACTGGTGGAAGTTGGCAAAAGAAGGGGACAGACATCTCCTTGGGAAGAGCATTGCAAAGCTTTGGTGCCACATGACCAAGGAGGTGGCCCTCTCCCATGTGGTCAGTTTTGGAAAGCAACAAGGACCCAATCACCCACGTCCAAAATGGCTAACTGTCAGGTCCTGTTACCACAGATGATGTTATCCACTTCCCCTTTCTCCCTTTGCCTCTTGATTGTACCACTCAGGATCAGGAAGCAGCCCTCAGAGGATCAGTCCCTGGCCCCTACTATTGGTAGATTCCCCACTGATGAGAAACTGATACAAGGGCTGGGAGTGGGATACAGCTGTGACATTAAACTCTAATCGCTACTGATGGGAGTCTTGGACTCTTCTGATCCCATAGATGCTTATCAGCCCTACATTTAAAAGACCATATATTTATCTCCTTGGCCCATAGGACCAATGATGTCTCAACTCTATTCTTCCCCGCCCTTCTGGCTTCTTGTGCTCATGTGCATCTCTCATTCCCTGGAGATGGCCAACAGTTTACAGCAAAGTTTCAAGAGTGACCTCTTCAGCTTCTACCGCACAGTTATTCTCGCCGATGGCAAGGAGACCACAATCCACCTCTTGAAGGATATACCTAAAAGGTGAGAGTACTTCCTAAGTTCTTTCTTTACTCCCCTTAGTCAGTAATCCAGCCACTCTTCTATATGATACTATTTAAAAAATGTATTTATTTATTTACTTACTTCATTTATATCCCACCTTTTCCCCAAGTGGAATGCATAATAACATAAGAAAAGCCAATGTTGGATCAGGCCAATGGCCCATCCAGTCCAACACTCTGTCACACAGTGGCCAAAAAATACCAGGTGCCATCTGGAGGTCCACCAGTGGGGGCAGGACAGTAGAAGCCCTCCCACTGTTGTCCCCCCAAGCACTAAGAATACAGAGCATCACTTGCCCCAGGCTGAGAGTTCTTACCTATACCCAGTGGCTAATAACCACTGATGGACCTCTGCTCCATAAGTTTATCTAATTCCCTCTTGAAGCTGTCCATGCTTGTAGCTGCCAGCATCCCCTGTGGCAGTGAATTCCATATGTTAATCACTCTTTGGGAGAAGAAGTACTACCTTTTATCTGTTCTAACCTGACTGCTCAGCAATTTCATGGAGTGCCCACAAGTTCTTGTATTGTGAGAAAGGGAGAAAAGGACTTCTTTCTCTACCTGCTCTATCCCATGCATAATCTTATAAACCTCAATCATGTCACCCCTCAGCTGTCGTTTCTCCAAAGTAGCCCACAATGTTCTTCTCTCCTCTATTTTATCCTTCCAAAACCTTGTGAGGTAGATCCAGATGGTCAGCCGTGTTGGTCTGAAGCAGTTAGAACAAATTTAGAGTTTAGTGGCACCTTTAAGACCAACAAAGGTTTATTCAAGGTATGAGCTCAAGGCACACGAAAGCTCATACCTTGAATAAACCTTTGTTGGTCTTAAAGGTGCCACTGGACTCTAAATTTGTTCTCGTGAGGTAGGTTAGACTGAGAGAGAGTGACCAGAAAAGCTCCCACTAACCCGTGGAGTCTTGTGAGCAAAAATTCTACATTGTGAGCTTTAAAGTTGTGAATGAGTGATTTGGCTATGGCATACATTAGTTTGCTCTGGAGCCATCCTTCCTGAGCTAAGACAAAAATGGGTGAGCTGGAGGCTAAAAAAACTGTGAGCTAGCTCACACTAACTCAGCTTAGAAGGAACATTGGTGACCGGCCCATGTTCACCCAGCAAGCTTTCAAGACAGAATGGGGGATTTGAACATGGGCCTCTTGGGTCCTGATTAGACACTCTAGCCCCTACTTCAGCCCAGTCACTTTATCTCAGTCTAACCCAACTCACAGATTCAGGTGGTCAGCTGTGTTGTTCTGAAGCAAAAGAACAAAGTTTGAGCCCAGTGGCACCTTTAAATCTTATACCCAGAATTAAATTTTGTTGGTCTTAAGGTGCCACTGGACTCCAACTCACAGGTTGCTGCAAGAACCCTGTAAGCCAAACTAAGACCCTTGGAGTTAGGGCAGGGTTTTAAAAATGCAGTTGATGAAACTTGCGGTTTTGTGGGAGAATGAGGCTTGGAAAGCGTGTCTGCCATGAAACAGTGCTCCCTCTAAGCCCCATAGTGTTGTGCACAAAAATTCTACCTCGTGAGCAAAAAGTCTACACTTGACTATTGCGTAAAATTAATTTTCAAAGATTATTTCCATAAGCTTGTAAAAATCTCAGAATGAATTCTTTTAAACTATATTTTAAGACTAATTTAAACATTATGAGAGAAAACAGAGTCAAGTCAAATTTCATTACACAAAATGTCAAGTCAAATTTCATTACACAAAATGTTGTCCACCACATGGGTAGACCAGACCTCCGGAGAACAGTTCTACCTGTCCCTTGCCATTATATGAGTAGACCTGGCCTCCGGAGAACAGGTCTACCCACCCCAGTCTACTATATTGGTAGAACTGTCCTCCAGATAATAGGTCTACCCACCCCTTTCCATTACATTGGTAGGCCTGGCCTTGGACCATCGTCCTGTGCTGACCCTCAGAAAACGTACCAGCATTTGGGGGGGACACTCTTGCAGTCTACTTTGTCTAGTGTTTTGTTTTGTTAAGTGAAATATGGCAACCAGCATTACAAGTCAAGTGTAACAGAGGTGGAACAATCACTGCCAGAACCCTGCCTAGCCTAACAAACAGGAAGTTGCTTAAACGTCATCAACCTGCCCAACCTACTTATTTATTCAAATATGTATATCACACTTTTCCCTGTGACTCAAGGCGGCATACAAATCATACTGAAAAGCATAACAGGGGTATGGGGAAAATAATTTTTTTTCTGGCTCAATTATAGCCTATGGAGACCATTATAGTCAATGGGCCCCACAGACTATAATGGAGAATTGATCCAGGAAAAAAAAGGGGGGGTACCATATAGGTGCTATGTAGAAACCCACCAGCAACAACAGAAATAAACCACTGCTGTCCGGGAGGGTAAGGCAGATAAAGAGTTCAGTGCGGAAACAACCTTCGTCACCACGCTACATAAAACTTGTGTGCTTTTATTGAATTAATTTCATGATCTTCAAGTCAGGGAATGTGATTTTGTTCCTGAATATGCTTACCCAATTCTTCCCATCGAATTTTCTCCATGTACTTTGGGGTTCGCCGCTACCTGAACAGGGAAAGCAGATATGCAAATCGTTAGAAGGAATTGTATGCAACAGCAGACTCAGCATGTGTCTGTTCCAGAATTCATTTTTATGTTATAGTGAAAAGCACCTGATAGGAAATACAGCAGGAGGGAAGGCAGCTTGGTATAACCTGATCTTGGAAGCTAAGCAGGGTTGGCTACGGTTAGTACTTTGATGGGAGACCACCAAGGAAGACTGCAGGGATTGTACTGAAGACACAGAATAATGACTCTATGTAAGCAGGAGATCATTTATGTTGTCTGCCTTGAGAATCCTTTTTTAACATCATCACATTCCATTCGAAAGCAGTCTTTGAACTGGATGAATGTAGGTAGGGAAAGCACGAATTTTATCTATAAGATTTCAATATCAATTCATGGGACTTTTTAAAAAAAATAAATTTATTAATCAGCACAACAATTACAACAATGATAACCCGGGGTCCGTTGGAGTGGGAGCGCACAGGAGCACAGCTTTACTCACAAAATTGATCATATTTTAGGAGCATGCTTTTTTAAAACCAAGTTCTTCATCTGCTGTTGAAAGTTATTGAAAGTTATTAATCACATGAAAAAGGCGAATCTAAAGAAGTACAAAACATACATAGCTGTAGATAAAGAATTTAGAAAACAGAAATTTCCAAGTGGGAAACCCACTGTCAAACCTTGCTTCACTTCGCTTCACGTAGTTTGTCATAGATGCTGGGGGGAGGGGAATTCCTGGGGGGGGGGGGAGTGAATGTGACGTGTGCGTGAGCGCTCTATCTTAGACAGCAGAACAATTTCCTCAAGATGCACCTCTCCCAGGTTCACAGGGACACGTCCTTGAAGCTTTCAGTGCCAGCATGTGTAGTAAGATAATGTGATCGTACATTCCCATGGGAAGGAGGGTAGAGACATGGGAGCTGGCTGCATGATGTGATGTATGTGCGAGCCTTAGGAGAGGTTACAGTTTGAACTCTCTATATCTATGCATGTATCCGCCAAAATGCTTCAGAACTGACACAGTGCTAATCATGCTTGGAACTTGCTTAACTCAATAAAGCTTTTCACAGCCAAAGACAGAGTGCTTGAGAGTGACTTGGCCAGGGAGTCTGACACCCACAAGGACTTGAGATCTTCCCATGCCCTACCATTTCCTCTTTCCCCTCTCCTAAAATCCCCCGTAGTATCTCCCTTTTTTCAGCTTCTTTCTCTCCTTCCCACCCACCAGCCACCCTGCCTTTTTCTACCTACCATCTTCAGGTTTGCCTCCTTCCCTCACCTGGCAGCCTCTACCCAGGAAAACTATGGGCCAGTTGGGTGGTGCCAGCCGCCAGGCTTGTCCTTTAGGCAGGTTCAGTTGCATAGTAGGGATCCTGCAAGGATTTGCAGGGGCCAGCTCACTTTCCCCTGTATCTCCCTCCCCACACGAATTCCCTTTCCCTGGCAACCCCCATATCGTCACTTCCCCCTGCATCCTTCTCTCCTTCCCACCCACCAACCAACTGCCCTTTATCTCTCCCCATCTTCAGCTATGTTTTTCATACTTCTTTGTATCTTCTGTTAATTGCTTGGTGCCCTGCTACAGAGCTGCAATGAGCCTCAGCTGGTCTGGTTACTGTGCTTCCAGGTACCATTTTGCTTTGGAGGAAGGCAGAACTTCTTCACCTTTCACAGTGACAGTGACCCCCTGTGATGTCCCCATTGAGTGGAGTATATGGGTCCATAAGATGTCACCAAACTACCTTGGAAAATTCGCACATGGTAAGAGATGCATGAAAGAGCATGGTAAAGAAAAGTAACATGCCAAGATATTACTAGGGTGGCAACACTTGGGATTAAACAGTCAGGGTGGTATGGCAGTTGGCATGTCAGATTAGGGCTGGGAAGACTCGGTTTCAATCCCCAGTCTGCCGTGAAGCTCACTGGATAACCTTGGATAACTCACTCTCAGCATAACCCTACCTCACACATTTATTGTGAAATAAAATTGGGACAGGAAGAGTACTGTGCATTGCCCTGACCTTCTTGGAGGAAAGGTGGGATAAAAACATGATAGACCTTCTTGGAGGAAGGGTGGGATAAAAACATGATAGACATAGCACACGTGTTGCCATTCCCTAGTACTGACTGGTTTTCAAGGTGTCTAGTATCTGCTTAGCTTAGGAGACAGCAGCAAAGGACCCTGAGATAGTGATGCCATGGGGACAGGCCAAGTCCTCAAGTTATACTGAGCAATTTTGCCCAAACTGAGAGGTCAGGCCAGAGCTGGCAGCTTTATAGGGCCAAATGAAGCCCCACTGGCCAGTTTGGTGTAGTGGTTAAGAGCGCGGACTCTAATCCGTGAGAACGGGGTTTGATTCCCCACTTCTCCACATGCAGCTGCTGGTGTGACCTTGGGTCAGTCATACATTTTTCCAGAGCATTTCTCTCTCCTTTTTTTGTAAGTAACAGACACAGAGAACATACATCAGCAACAGTGTGACATCGCTTCTGGGGAAACCTGGAAGTGACATCACACCTCTCTAAGAATCATCAGAATTCCCAGGTGATTCCTAGAGAGGACTGATGTCACTTCCAGTGGAAATCTAGAAGTGACATCAATCCTCTCTAGGAATTGCCAAAAAGTTATGGTTTTACGATAGAGTTTCTGGCAATTCCTAGAGGGGCATGGTGTCTCTTTCAAGTTTCCCCAGAAATGACATCACACCATCGCTGATAGCCTCCCCTACCCTGGTTTCCTCCCAGTTGCCAGACTAGGCCTTAAGCACAGCAGAAAGTAGGCAAATGATTCCTCCTCAGATAAGCTATCACATTCTTCTGTTGAGTTTGGAGGCAACCTAGTGGTGCATTAGATATTAAAGACTTCTCATCCTCTCCTGCCACCTGCATCCCCACTCACCATATTTTCAAAATAGCTTTTGCTTGTAGTCTGTTGGCTCAGAGAGAGCAGGTAGCACTGTAGCATAGGAGAGTCAGGCAGAGTGCGGTCCTGGATCTATGAGATTGCAGGCTCTGTTGTTTCAGTGCCACAAGTTCCCACTGCCTCTGTGCCATTTGTACCACTGTCCTGGCCGGGGCGTCCGAGACTGCTCCCTCCCCTGCCAGCCCGTCCCAGGACCTACCAGCGCAGGGGCAGCCGCGAGTGGGGGTGCCCCCACTCCTCCGACAGCGTTCGGTGTGCCCGAAGGCCTGGCTGCGGACCTGCCGGGCAAAGAGAGGGGTGGCTGCGAGGCTACACTGCCGCAGAGGTACACCTGAGCCCGGGCCACTTACAGGGCCCCGCGCCCACTCGGGCTCATGGGCAGCATGGCGCAATGGCCCGCGGCAGACGATGGAGGCAGCGATGTCAGAGGCGGCAATGACGGGAAGCTGGCAGTCATGCCACCGCCAGGCTGAGGAGGAGCCGTGCCGGAGCCTGACGGGGAAGCGGCCAGTGACGCACTAGACCCCGACACTGAGGCCAAGACGTTGGTGTCAGCCACGGGTGGGGCTGGACGAGGGTGTCTGGAGAGATAAAGGAGGTGGGGCGAGGGAGCAGGGAGGACAAGGGAGCTCTGGGAAGGGGAAAAAGGGAATAAAAGGAAGCAGAACGATGAGGCCGGGGAGGAAGAGCCAGGAATGCCACTGCTGAGAGAGAGAGAGAGGGCAGTACCTCTAGTGGCACGTCCGGAGGCAGGAGGGCGATTCAGGTGATATTAAACCCCGACCCCTGCCAATTCTAAGGCCGAGTTCCTCCAGTTCCTCAGCCCCCCCTCCTGGAGCTTCCTCATCCGGAAGGGCCACGGCTACGGGGAGACCAGCCCTGGGGAAGGAGGTGGAGCCTGACAACCACCCAAGCCACAAGTTAGCCATCCACTGAGCTGGATATCATGGATCTGTTCCACTAATGATGGTACCTTTCTGTGACTCAATTTGCCCTCCCCTGACACAGAGGAAGATGCCAGCATCTAACAGAACAGATCTCTGGAATCCAACCCATTGCTTAGAACCTAAGAAATTCTCTCCCCCACCCCACTTGAGCATACCCTTAACATATTTACATTTCTACTTCACTAACAGGTGGTTATGATCAAGAAGCCCTAAAGTTTCAGAAGACCACAAAAATAGAATCTACTCTTTTTAGCTACAAAGGCAACTCTGTGGAGACCTACATGGGGATTTCTTACTATTCCACAGTCTATATGCTCGAATTCTTATCCACTGAAAGAGACACCCATATTACAGTGTATCTAACGACAGACACAACTTCTGACCATCTGTATCCAGAACTCCCATCCGATCCACGCATAGATGTCATTGGCGTTGACCACACCACAGTCACTCTAGCTTGGAAACACAGCCCCACCGTGCTGCAGTACCAAGAAAATGTCCAGTACTGTCTCCTAATGAATGAAAAACACAACTACAAGAGTTTATGCGCAGCAGAGACAGCCATAAGATCATCTGGGATGAAATCACCACCAGCAGTAGCCCTGTCTCTATCTCCATATTCCCCAAACCCTCAACAAGTGATGATATTGTCCAATGGTGAATTAAGCATCATCAGCAAAGCTGGCAGTGGGGAGGTGCGGCAGATATGTGTGGGCACCAAGAACACCTACACGGTGCCCAACCTGACTCCCAGCACCCAGTATTATTTCGATGTTTTTGTGGTCAACTTCCTCACCAACGCCAGCGCTGCCTATACTGGAACCTTTGCCAGGACTCTGGAAGAACCTAACCCCAAGATTACTGAGTTGAAAGATGGGAAGGTGATTCATCTCATCCTAGATGGCAGGAAACAAAAAAACTATAGCTTCCAGTACCGGGCTAGGCACAAGAAGGTCCAGTTTGCCTTTCAGTCTTGCAGCGGCCAAGTTGAAGTTGAAATAACCAGGGATGAGAAAGTGCTGATGTCAGAGAGCTTTGCTGGACTGAGGCATTTCACGCTGAAGGGAAGAGTGGGAGATATATACTCGATGAACCTGGGGTCCACTGAACCTGCAAATGCATCTGTGAAAGTTCAGGTTTCTTCTCTCTTTCACAAGCTTTTCTTCCCGGCTCTCCCAGAAAGCTTAAAAATCAAGTCTTTCAGCAAACTGCGGACCTGTGACTCAGTCACTATTGCCTGGCTTGGAACGCAGCAAATGAGCAAATATTGCATCTACAAGAAACAGATTGAGGAGGACCAAGTCTGGATGGAAACGAGGAATGCAGACAGGTGCTTGGGACCAGAATCCAGGCACAAAAGCAACAAAGTGTTGTGCAAGTACTTCCATGATCTCAATCTACGGCGAGCGGTAACCACAGAAACCATCAGGGGGCTTAAGGCAGGAACCGTGTACTTGTTTGATGTTTATCTCATTGGCTCTTCCGGGATTCCGGTCAGGTATTACAGTAGAGTTGTAAAGACACGGAAGAAATGTTGAAGGCCCTTCCAAAAAAGGAATGGCAAGGTTGAAGGAATGTTGTGGCATAAGCAACATTTATGGCCTGTATCATTTGAAATGTTCTAGGTCAGAGAAGAATACTGAAGTTACAGGATTTGAAAGAAAGGAATCTTAGTCTAGAAAAGTAGACTTTCTCCTGTGAACTTTCCCCTCTAAATTTCTATTGCTCATTTGGAGTTACACTAAAAGCACTTTATGGTAGAACCTCTACCATCAGAATCAAAGCAGTCATCTCAATGCCTGAAGGATATAAACAAAGGAGGGGGAAATAATTTAGATGACAAGCACATATTTTTAAGATGCCACCTCAAAGAACATTCAACAGTTTTTTTCTTCATGTTGCATACCCTAGTTAATGTTGTCAAGCTCCAGAAGAAATACTACTAGACTTCAAAAGTGACCCACTGAACTCTGCCTTGCTACTCCAGAGTTGGGTACTCAATAGGGATGAACCATTACAACAACCACTGCTCTTTTCTTATACTGTTTATATGTGATAGTTCCTCATTCAGCACATGCAGAAACCTTACCCAACCAGTTCTATTGCTATTCCATATTTCTAACTACTCATAGGCTTCTGTGCTTCTTGTGAAGGCCATCATGCATTTGGACCATTTCTGGTCCCTGCCTAACTGTTGAAAAACTGGATGTCACCTGAGTAGAAAGGCATGATAGCTGTATAAAATAAGCAGAGCTCCTCTACATCACTAGTATGCAATAACAGGATCAGACCAGTGGTCCCCCCACCCCCCTTCGCCGTCTTTTTTCTCGACTGAAAAGTTCCAGACCCTCTGGCCTTCCCTCATAGAAAAGTTGCTCAACCCTTTAATCCCTTTAGTAATTGATGTGCGAAATATATTGTTTGCTGTATGAAATATTCCCCCCCCCCCAAAAAAACCCCTTAAATGTGATAACTCTACTCCTGACCCTGAGTTGAAAGTAGGAAGTAATTTATTATTATTATTATTTTAGGAAGTAATTTAGATTATTTCTGAAGCCCATTGCTTCACCCGAGCTGAGTCCTGGCACAGCCTCACATGTCAGCTTAAATCTGTGAGGCCCAGATGTGGGAGGATGTTCAAGGCCCTTTGTAGAGTTCCAGAGCTGCCTCCAAATTTATCTCCCAACTCTATGTAGGAGACTCTAGAACCCATCATCAGGATCCCCACCCCAGATTCTGGTGGCATTATTATGTCATGAGGAAATGATGGCCAACGATTAGTTTTCTGCCTTGTTGCCCTTTCAGAACACACACACAGAGGCCAAAGTAAAGTCGGTGAATCAGTTCACTTTCCTTAAACATTAATAGTCTGCACTGCCTGAGGGATGTCTTGGCCTTCATCTCATTTGGATATCCAAAAGCCACAAACTTCACACCCTGTGCTATTGTTCTCTCTCCCATCACACCTCCTGATCTCATATGCTGTGAGCATCACAAACATCAGGTGAGGGAAATCTGTTTCACTTCAGCTGTCGACATTTTGAGTTTCCTTTGGCAGACTCATCTCTCTGGCTTTTCTCATCAAGCGGCTAAAGTTACATCCTACACTGACTTGTTGAGAGACTATCTTGCTTTCCCAGTGGGCCGTTCCAAGTCATTAGTCTTAATAGAAAATGTCAGGAATTTAAAAAAAAACACGTACAAACAACTTTTAAAAAATTGTTTCCTTCATTATCATTTGTTCAGTAAGACAAAACTGAAGATACAGAGGTACAGCTTGGTAATCATCAATATATCTAGACACACATTCTCTCTGTGTGTGTAATACATCTCTCTTTATTATATAAAGCCGTTTTCAAGTGGCAAGATTCCATGGGGCGCCAAAATCAGTTGGCTGGAAGGACTGCCACTCAAAAGGGGTCCCTGGCCACTGGCTGCATTCTCTCACTGCTTTGCCTCAGTCCCGCCCACAGAGCCACTGGCCAGCGTCTCGGCCTCAGTCAGGAGGGAGCCAGCGAAGGAGAAGGACTGGGTGCTGGGTCCACTCTTCTCCTCCGCCCACTGCCAGGTGGGTCTAACTGTCCCCTCAGTGGCCTGCTTCTGTCAGTAAAAAGACAATGGACTTTCAGTATAACCCCCCTCTGCTGCCTGACTTTCTGACTTTCCTGTGAGAATAAACTGAATATTCCTGTCAGAATAAAGGCTCTCTCTCCTGCTTAGCTTCGCCATGGCTGGCTGGCTAATGAGGTGGGCCAGCAACCATCAAACCATTCCCTTCAACCCCCTGCTGTGCGGCTGACTTTCCCCATAGGGTTGCCAATCTCTAGATGGGACCTGGAGATCTCCCACTGTTACAATTGATCTCCAGATGAAAGAGATCAGTTCCCCTGGAGAAAATGGCTGCTTTGGAGGGTAGACACTATGGCATTATACCCTGCTGAGATCCTTCCATTCCCCTCCCCCCCAAAAAAATGCTGCCCTCCACAGGATCCACCCCCCAAATCACCAGGTATTTAGGGGCTGGCAACTTCCCCCTTAGTGCCTGTTGCTAGGCAACCAAGCCTGCTTCTCTAAAAGCCCCTTTCAACACCTATGTTGGCCTCTGGGAGAAAACTCATTGGGGCAGCTGAACAGAATGCCATATAGGCCACCCTCCAAAGCAGTCATTTTCGGGGGGGGGGGGGGGGAGACATCTGTTGTCTGGAGTTCAATTGTGATACCTAGCGATCTTCAGGCTCCACCTGGAGATTGGGTACCCTAGGTGTAGCAGGCAGCGCTTCAGAGCAGGACCTGCTAGACCCAAGTTCTTGCTGAGTGGGTGATTTTGGGCCAGTCACAGACTTTAAGTCTAATCTACCTCACAGGGCTGTTGTACAAGTCAAAAGGGGGAGAGGAGAATGATGTCAGCTGCTTTAGTCCCCATTGAAGAGGAAGACTACTTTTCCTGCAGGGGAACTATGGTTGCCAATCTCCAGGTGAGGGCTGGAGATCACTCAGAATTACAAGTGCTTCCCAGATGGCAGAGATCAGTTCCCCTGGAGAAAATGGTGGACTCTGTGTCCTTATACCGGGCTGAGATGGACCCCCTATGACAGCCAATGTGTCAGAACATGGTGGAGGCTGTGGGGGGGGGGGATGGAAAGTTGAACAGAGAGGTTGATGATTGGCTGGAAAGGCGATAGGGTTGCCAACTCCAGGTGGAAGATCCCTGGAGATTTGAGGGATGGAGCCTGGAGACGGTGAGGTTGGAGGAGGGGGTGGGACCTCAGACAGGTACAATGCCATAGACTTCACCTTCCAAGCCAACCAGTCCCTCATGGAGAACCATTGTTGCCAATGTCCAGGTGGGGGCTGGAGATCACTCAGAATTACAATTGCTCTCTAGGAGGGAGGGGGGAGGAGATGGGAAGCTGAAGACGGGCCAGATAACGATCTGCTGACGGTTGGCTGGGAGGGAGATAGGGTTGCCAACTCCAGGTTGGGAAATTCCTGGAGATTTGAGGGTGGACCCAGAAGACGGTGAGGTTTCAGCAGGGGTGGGACCTCAGACAGGTACAATGCCATAGAGTCCACCCTCCAAACCACCTGTTCCCTCATGGGGAACAATTGCTGCCAATCTCCAGGGGAGGGATGGAGATCACGCTGAATTACAACTGCTCTTCAGACAGCAGAGATCTGCCTTTGGAGAAAATGGTGGACTCTGTGTCATTATATCCTGCTGAGGTTGCCACAGCAAAATGACGCTGAGTGCCCAAGGCTGGGGCACTCTCCTAGAGCCTCTTTCTAGAGCCCATTGTATTTATTTCCACAATGGGTCTTATTCCTAGTATTAAAATAATATGCCTGGGTATCATCAGACAATGGAATTAGAACACTGCCTCACTGATGTTCTCCCTTCTATAAACAAGAACATAAGAGCCCTGCTGGGTCAGACCAGTGGTCCATCTAGTCCAGCATCCTCTCTCACACAACAGCCAACCAGTTCCTCTGGAGGGCCAACAACAGGGCACAGAGGCTGAGACTTTCCTCTGATGTATCCTGCTGACACTGGAATTCAAAAGTTGACTGCCTCTGAATGTGGAGGTTCCCCTCAGTCACCATGGCTAGTTGCCACTGGTAGACCTATCCTCCATGAATCTATCTAATTTATTTAAATGAGCATAGAATCAACACTCCACTGAAGGGATTTTCTCGACTGTGACAACATAAAACCCAGTGGTTGACCTCTAGGGACGCCAGCCTCCAGGTGGGACCTGGGGTTCCCCCAGAATTACAGCTCATCTCCATACTACAGAGATCAGTTCCCCTGGAGAAAATGGATGCTTTGGAGGGTGGACTCTGTGACCCTACTGAGGTCCCTGTCCTCTCCAGGCGCCATCCCCAAATCTCCCAGAGTTTCCCAACCCTGGATCTGGCAACCCTTCTCCCATACCCTGCTGGTGGCCAGGAGGGACCTGGCAACCTCGTTAACCCCTTTCTTACCCCTTCCATCCACCCCCAGTTCTCATTTCCAGCAAGGCCTGTCTATCAAGTTGTCTTCTGTCTGCTTCCTCTTCTTTCCTCAGAGCGCATTCATCCCACTTTCCTCAGACCTCCTTTTGTGATTACATTTTGCTTGTGACATTTGGGCTCCCCTGGCCTTTTCTTGGCCCCTCAAAGATTTTCAGCCCTCCACCTTCCCATTGCCAGTGTGGTAGGAGGAGGCCTCATACAAGCCATTATATACCAATACAGACATCTGTCAGAAATGAGGCTCTGTCACTCGCAGGCAGGGTGGGATACCTGTAATCATTATTGTCATGGTTGCGCAAGGAATGTCAGTGCTCATGAGAGGACTTGCTTCCCCCTCCCACCTGCCACTTCTCAAGCTCCGCCCTTTTTCTTGGGCGCTAATCAGGCCCATAGCCACAGTGGGGTATCTCGGGGCTAGGCCCCTGACTTACTGGCAAAGCCCCACGACTTCCCATCCAGCCCAGGGCCCCTGAGCGGTGGCAGGTGTGGGGAAAGGGCTGGATATTCCTTTAATTCAATTAGCCAGTACCCCCTTAGAAATTTAAATGCCCCCTGACTTTAAAAATCCTGGCTACAGGCCTGCTGATAATGCACCGGCTTTTCCCTCTGTTGTTTTAGCAAACCCACGATGGAACAGAAATTCCCCTCTGTATTGCATGCTACTTTCTCTTCCTTTGATCATCGGGTTTTATGGTACCTTCTGCATCGATTTATGCCATTTTATGGCCATTCCGGGGTGACTTTGGTCATTAACATTTTGGCATTGATGTGCAAAGGCTTTTTCAAGGCCAAAGAACTTCTGAGAGAGAGAGAGAGACTAAACTTGTTGACCCAAAATTTGGTACATTGTAAACAAAGTGATAAGCAAAACAGAGAAGACAATCAAATAGAGAACAGCTGTTTCAAAAATCAAGTTGGCTTGTAATGAGGGATCGAAATGTTTATACCCGCGCCCACAAACACACACATTGTGTCTTTTGTTCTTCCATAGTGCATTTGAGAACAGACGCAAGAAGCGCTCGGTCACAAAGGGAAATATATTTTGCTGCCTTTTTCATCACTGTAATTTTTGGGGATCCCCTCGGGTTCAATGGAATTCTAGTCTATGAGGTGAAAGTTGGCAGAAGATTGTGTCCCCATTTGCTGATGCAACAAAGTACAAAATAACATGTATGCCCACAAGAGGGCAGTGTAATATTACATAGAAGGATGGGTGACACACTGCATTTATCAAAACACTTGGGCAAGTTGAACAAGCAAAAAAAAAAATCTGCCCGATAAAGCTGTCAAAACACATAGTGCACAAACATTAAAAAAACAAGAAGGGAAAATGCTAATCAACTGAATAAAAATTGGAGACCTTTTTCCTAGTCTCCACTCCCAACTAGTGTGACTCTTGGATAGCTAATGTGGCCAGAGCATTGGATTGGAGATCTGGGTTCCAGTCCCTGTGTTGTAACCTCACTGTATTGTCATAAGCAAACGCTTGGCCTCAGTTCCCCATCTTGAAAAATGGAAATCAATGACCTGTATTTCTGTGATGGCAAGCCCAATAAACATTATTATAAAGCCTTTTGTAAATGATAGCTTAATGGATCTATATTATTATTATCTTTGGGCTGTTTCCCAAATATTCTTTATTTGATTGGATTCTCCTGTCTGCTTACAAAGACAGAACCAGACATGTGCCGCAGATAACAGCAAAACATGGGTTTCATTCATTTCCTGGAAAGTGGAAGACATTCAGGCAATCAGCAAGGTATTGGTTCTAGAAAGGCAGTATTGGGCTTTTGTGGCTTGTCAGGGGGCAAACACCTAATAGACCGTGCCGCCTGACAGGCTGCTTACTGGATCCCATCACACGGTCAATACTGTTCCTCTCACTGCTTGAATTACAGAGGTTGGATTTAAGACTCATATTGTTAGGGGTGCAGAAGTCTGGACCTGCAGGTAACTGATAGATTTTTTTTGTCTAGCCAGGTGATTGAGGGTGGGTATTGTAGGAGACCATATCACTCCAGTCTGGGCCCATCTACTGTCAGACTCCTGGTCAAGAGACTCCCAATAACACTCTCTTTGGCCGTGATTTGTTTACTGAGATATCAGCATGATCCAGGTTAGAACAGTACTGTGTCAGAACTGTAATTTTAAGCAGGAGAAATCAATGATATAGACAGTTAAAACATAGTCCTCTTTGAATTACCCAATCACATCACCCAGTCACTCTGCCTAGCTCTTGCGTCTACTACCCCCACCACACACACACCTGGGAATATATGATCCCGTTATCTACCGTAGCAAGCTGGCACACATCGACCTCAAGGTTGTCCTTTGAGAGGGAGGTAGCAGCTTCAGGAAGAATTACGATGCCTATGATAGCGGGGTTCACACAGACAGCCACTCACTCCCCCCATAGGCATTTCCCCACATACCTATGACAAACTGATGCTGAATTTGACATCTACACTGGCTTCTGATTAGCTTTTAGACACAATTCAACGTGCTAGTCTTGACCTTTAAAACATATACGGTTTGGGACCAACATAGCTGAAAGACCGCCTATTCCCTTATGAACCCGCCCAACCACTATTGTCATCTTCAGAGGCCCTGCTTCAGGTGTCCCCACCTTCTGAGAACAGGCAGGTGGCAACCCTGGGAGGGGGCCTTCCCAGTCATAGCACCAAACCTCTGGAACTCTCCCCACCCCCAGGGAAGTTCATCTCTCCCTTTCAGTTGCTGTCTTCCGCCAGCAGGTGAAAACTTTTTCTGTTTTGTCAGGCATTTCCTCAGAGATCCCTCTTTCCTAACCAATTGGTATTTTTTATGTTTCGTATAAACAAAACAATGCGATGGCTCAGTGGTTAAGACACTGAACTGCAGACCGGAAAGTCGGTAGCTTGGCAGTTCGAGACCCGAGTGCTGCGTGACAGAGTGAGCTCCTGTCTCTGGCCCCAGCTCCTGTCAACCCAGCAGTTCAAAAGCAAGAAATAGCAAGTAGATAAATAGGTACCGCTTCAGTGGGAAGGTAACAGCATTCCGTGCACCTCAGTGTTTAATCATGCCGGCCACATGACCATGGAAATGTCTTCAGACAGCGCTGGCTCTTCGGCTTGGAAACAGAGATGAGCACCACAACTCTAGAATTGGATTTAACTGGCTTTCGAGCAAGGGAAACCTTTACCCTTTACCTGTGTATTTAAACTGTTTTTTAATTGTTTTAATCATGCATGTTTGGGGAGGGGGTTGCTTTTAATGGCTTTAAGATGTAATTTTATGGTGTATGTTTTAAATGGTTAGCCGCTTCAGTGGCCCTTGCGAGGACAGAAAGGCAGGATACAGATTTTGCAAATAAATAAGTAAATAAGAAAAAGAAGAAGAGAGTGGATTTATACCCTGCCCTTCACTACCTGAAGGAGTCTCAGAGCGGCTTACAAACTCCTTTCCCTTCCCCTCCCCACAACAGACACCCTATGAGGTAGGTGGGGCTGAGAGAGCTCTGAGAGAACTGCTCTTGAGAGAACTGTGACTGACCCAAGGTCACACCAGCAGCTGCAGGGGAGGAGTGAGGAATCAAACCCAGTTCTCCCAGATTAGAGTCCGCTCTCCTAAACCAGTACACCAAACTGGTTCAATTTCAGCTTGTAACTAGGGGCAACATTCCTGAAAACATATCATCACTTGCAGTGGCATGAGCGTAGACTGATGGCTTAAGTTGACATTACACCAGAAAGCTTTCCACTATGCTGGGGCTCACCCACAAAAGAGAAAAGAGGTGTGTTGTTCCTTAGGAGAAGGTCCCAGTGTCCACCACACTAACTTGACCACCACCCATGAGATACGGAAAATGAAAGAATCGTTCCTTTTGAAAAGGGAAAACATCTACCTGATCAGTTGGACTTACCATCAATGGGATTTGACGACCACCTGCCCAACTTTCTGATCCTTCTGTGCATGGACCCACGGCTTTGGGGATTGATTGCCATCTTAGAGATTCTAAATATGTTGTATTTTAAATTGGACTTTTGTATTGTATTCTAATTGTTTTAATAGGGTGTAACGCACCCTGTTAAGGGTCTGGTTAAGACACTGAACTGCAGACTGGAAGGTCGGCAGTTTCAGCATTTCAAGACCTGAGTGCTGCGTGACGGAGTGAGCTCCCGTCTCTGGCCCCAGCTCCCGCCAACCTAGCAGTTCGAAAGCAAGAAACGGCAAGTAGATAATTAGGTACCACTTTGATGGGAAGGTAACAGCGTTCCCTGCACCTCGGTGTCCAGTCATGCCGGCCACATGACCACAGAAACGTCTTCGGACAGTGCTGGCTCTTCGGCTTGGAAATAGAGATGAGCACCACAACCCTAGAGTTGGATTCAACTGTCTTCCAAGCAAGGAAAACCTTTACCTTTACCTAACCTGCCCTGAGCCTGTTTGTGGGGGAGGGCTGGATAAAAATGTGATCAAATAAATTTTAAAAATGGCTTTGAGATTAGTTTAGTTTATTTCTATTACAGTACTTAGACCAGGTATGCTTACAGACTTTGAGATTCAAGGTGAGGTTGGAATGCAGCGTGCGAGAAAAAGCACTGATATAAAAATACGAGCATAACACATGCTTCTTGAATTGTAGAATCACAGAGTTGGAAGGGGCCCTACAGACTATCTGGTCCAACCCCCTGCCCAGTGCAGGATGAGCCTAGAGATGTTTCTATTTGGGTTTGGGAAATCTGTCAGTCACTGCCTAATCTGCCTGCTGAGTGGGGCAGTGGTTCAAAAAAGAAGAAGAAGAAGAAGTGGCACAATACAGTGGGCCTGCAGGGACAACGCAGTGCGCTCCTGATGTTATGCAGTGTGGGGCTGAGATTTCACAAACCAGTTACAGGTCTTAAGTTGGGGACCTGGAGTCCAGACCTAAGAAATAGACTCTGTGCTACTATGACATATTGCCATAATAGGGACACAAGAGATGCCGTGTTGGATTGGGCCAAAAGGCCCATCCAGTCCAACACTCTGTGTCACACGGTGGCCAAAACCCTGGTGCTCTTACGAAATAGACTCTGTGCTATGACAACAGTTTGCCAGAAGGGGGAGCTGCTGGCATGCTTCACCACGAAAAAAGGTGGAAAACAGCCAACCAAGAAAGATCTATATATTGTGATATACAAAAAACCCAACCAATTAAATGATGTGCACAAAGCACTATGCAGATCGTTTAATACAATAACAATTCAAGAAAAGAATTTGGGACATAGTCTATGTATTTATCTTGTGGAACATATTATGTATTTCAGCTACTTCATATCTGTTTGATGGTATATTCGCACATGTATATTGGTATTGCTATTTGGTATTGGTATTGCTATTTTGACTAGGTGAGATGGTTTTTAAAAGTTTGTATCTTTGTGTCTTTTGGAAGATGTATGGGTACTTGGAATCGTAATTTTATTTTTAGTGATATTCACCTGTGAATGATATTATTGAAGCTTGGTGTTTTGTTATAAGGTGTTCCTGGCATATTCCAAGTAAGTTTATAGTGACAACAATAACTATTATTATTATTATTATTATTATTATTATTATTATTATTATTATTATTATTATTATTATTATTTCATCTTTTTGCAGGTTTTTAATGTGGTCATCCTACTGGTCTTTTTAATGTGGTCATCCTACTGGTTTATTACAATTCTTCACAGTGTGACTGGGATGTGACTGTACTGATTATGTTCATAGTGTAAGCCACTGATGAAGGCAGTTTGCTGAAATGCATAGGGCACTTTATTTTGTCTCGTTAACTATGGATGCTTGCATCCTGCTCTTGAATTATTATATTAAACAAGCGTCAATGGGCCCAATCTACAGATTAAAGTATCCGCAGATGCTCGCCCTTCACCCTTTGATTTAAGATTACCTGTTGTGTAACGCTTTGTGCACACAATCAAATTGGCCCTTACTTGTATATTGCAGTATATATTGTTCTTTTGTTTTTCTCAGCCTTTTAGTTTACCCTCTGCTGGGCTTCTGCGCCGCCACAGTGGATGGACAGAAGGGACTACTACAGAACCTGGTTCAGCAGAACACCCAAGAAGGCAGCCAGGCTTCACCTGGCCCTACGAAGCCCCTGAATCCGGCCTAGTTTTTGAGCAGCTCGTCCAAGTGAAGCCAGCTGTCAGACTGGTGCCTCAGCTGCTCCTGTGTTCCCGTGGCTTACCAGTCCCCTTGTCTGCCAAGCTTACCTGCTCCAGGCTGCGAGCTCTGGCTGTGAGCCTTTCCAGATTATCAGTTCACAGTATAACAAACATGTAGTTGCTTAGTTCTTATATGGAAGCCAGACATCTTTCCTTAAGAAGGTTGCTTCTGTTTCAAGGCTATTGCATTTTCCAAATGTTTAAACCACAACATGTGGTAGCTAGGGATGCTGTGGACTTTCCCCCAACTATGTTCAGCAGGCGAACGTCCCATTTTTGACATTTGTGATCTCTTATGTGCCAAGCCTTTTATCTCCTCTTTCCACTGCTATCTTGCTCCAGAAACCAGCAAACACCTTGCTGGCTGCACAAGAGCTGTGCTGATGGAGTTTCATTTCCTTCTGCCTTGCAACCACATCTTGCACCTGTGCAATAGCTGCATTGGTACAATAGGTGAAACCGATTCTCCGTTGGGGGCCATGGATGGTGAGGTAATGAAATGAGTGGGAGTGGAGATAGAACTTCCATAAGACAACACACAAACAGGCAATATTTATTGATTTATTGATTTAAAACATTTATTAACTGACTTTCTACCTCATTGGAACTCAAGGTGGCTTACAATCAAAGTCATAATAAAACACAACTCATCCCTAAAAACCACTAGTTAAAAAACAATCATTTAAAACTGCCAGTTGGCAGAAGAACTAATCAAACGTCATCCTGAACATAACTGTCTTCAGCTGTCTCCTAAAGGTCGAGAGTGAGTGGGCCAAAGGCACATCCCTGAGGAGGTTGTTCCATAACCGCAGGGCTGCTGCTGAAAAAGATGAAGTGGAAGTCCATCAACCTCATGGAAACTGGTATCTGACAAAGGGAGATGCAACTCTCAAAAGTTTATACCCCCAAAACCCTGTCGGTCTCTTAAGTGCTACTGGACCCAAATTTCTATTTTTTTAAAAAATGGGTAGCCATGAAATCTTTGGATATCTGAGAACTGCCATGAGAAATGCTTAATACAAATTCTGCCTGCACGGATTGCTCCGGATTGGGCCTCACTGTATAGGGGAGTTACTATCTCCTTGGTTCTGGTGGTGTTTTGCTGCCATGCTCAAATGAATGCCGCTGATAAATGAATGCACCTACATTTTAACAATATATCATTACATCCCACCCAGCCTGGAGCCAGAAATTTAATATACCAACCATTTGGATAAGGCTTTCTTCGCCTCTAAGACGAGGCCTTTTATTTGCTTGGATATTTTAACCTCCCGGGGAAAGGAAGTATTCATAAAATGTGTGATAATAGAATGGATCCATCATAAATACTGAACATTCTTCTCCGAAAGGAATGAGAAGAAACTTCAACAACAACAAACACACACACACACTTATTTTGCAACCGCCGTCAGCTCCCCCTCCCTTCTCACCACCACATAATGGGAACAGCCACAATATTTTGCAAATCTGCTCTGTGGTGTGCCAATAAACAGACATGTAAATAACGGCACCATTGGCTTTGAGAGAAACGCCTGAAGGCAATTTTTTCAAGGACAGAGAATATTGAAGACTAGCATATTCACAAGTGGAAGTCTTCATTCACCTCATATGAGACCATGTGGGGGGGGGAGTATCTCAGATTATACAAAGCACACGCTCGAGCACTTCTCCTCATCCTCTGATGAAATCGTTCTTACGAGCTGTTCCCCATCCACCCAACCTCTGCTTGCAGACTTTGACTATGTTTGCTCTGCCTGGCCTGCTTTTCTTGATTCCCATTGGCTGGTTTGCTCTGATGTCACAACAGGCCCCAGTAGGCAAGCAAAGGTACCACTTCTGTCAAAGATTGGCTTCGCTGCTCTGATGTCACCGTGCTGCAGAGATAACATCTGCCACTTCCCTCAGGCTCAGTGCAGTTCAGTTTATTGTTACGGTCCTTAGACCAGTCCTACGAAAAAGAAGTACACCTTTACAAGATTCTAAAATTTTAAAATACACCAATAAAACATTAAAAGCCGATTAAAATTTAATCGAATGTGTAACTACCGTAACTGCCTAATATCTAACTACCATAAAATTCCTGTAACCTGACTATTGCCATACAGCAACTGGCTACTTGGGATTTCTATCAGATAGAAGAAACTCAAGTCTAGCTTTTTCAGAAAGGCCTGACATTTTTTCAGTCAACGGAGTGATGATTTCATTATGCGACCCCTGATCATACGAGCATATAAAAAACATGTGCCCTGTAGTTCTCACAAGACAAGAACTCGTGGGCACTCCATGAAATTGCTGAGCAGTTGGGTTAGAACAGATAAAAGGAAGTACTTCTTCACCCAAAGAGTGATTAACACGTGGAATTCACTGCCACAGGAGGTGGTGGCAGCTACAAGCATGGACGGCTTCAAGAGGGAATTGGATAAACATATGGAGCAGAGGTCCATCAGTGGCTATTAGCCACAAGGTTTAGATAGGAACTCTCAGTCTGGGGCAAGTGATGCTCTGTATTCTTGGTGCTTGGGGGGGGGCAACAATGGGAGGGCTTCTAGTGTCCTGGCCCCACTGCTGGACCTCTTGAGGGCACCTGGTGTTTTTGGCCACTGTGTGACACAGAGTGTTGGACTGGATGGGCCACTGGTCTTATCCAACATTGGCTTCTCTTATGTTCTCTTATGTTCTTATGCCTTAGCCACCCTCAACTGGCAGGTACAAAGCCTTCCTGTGAAAGGAATACTCCTGTGTTTTCCTTCAAGTACAGGAGAAAGGTGAGGGGCAGAACACCTAGCCAAAGTGAAGGCTTTTCTAAACCCTTTTACTTCCAGAGATGTTAAATAGTTTGCCGGTTCCACAATAATTTAATGTTTGCCCTCATCATAACGTTTTTTAGGCTGAAAAGAGCAGTTTGGTGTTCTATACCCTTGATTCTCTGCTTGACTAATATATATATATATTTGCTTGGTCTATTCCAAAGGCTAAGAGTGGCTGGGGGGGGGGGGGGGGGGAAGGCCTACTCTCAGCAGATAACTCTGAACAGACTTAACCCAGTTTGACTGGAAATTGTCCCTTGCTACTGCCCTTCCTTTCCTGCCACCACTCGTGTTTCCAGTGAGAGAGAGAAAAGCAGGTATGACATCTGACCTGGAAATGACATAATTTGGGCATTATATTTTAGGACACCCCCTCCCCCCAGTAAATGGTAAAAACCATAGAGATTTGGGGCAATTCCTAGAGCATTATACAGAAGTGATACCTCTTCTGGGTCAGCCACAACCCTCCCCAGGTCACAAGTTGCAGCAAGAGGCCTGTTGACCCTATTGGGCGGTCTAGTTAGGGCCAAGCAGCTGAGTGCTGTGGGGAACAGGGGGACTCACTGAATGATACCTTGCTAGAGCTGGTTGGTGAAATGGTTTTTGAGTTTTTACAAGACACACAGATAAAGACACTCGCTACATGTAGGCATGTTGGTGATGTCAGGGGTGTGTGAGGCTCTGGTTTGGGGGCAAAACTCTATGATAGAGACTAATTCCACCATAGAGTTTTGCCCCAAAACCAGAGCATCGCCCCCTGACATCCCCAACATGCCTACGTCACTTCCGGGTCATGTAGGCATGTTGCGTTTATTTTCAGCATTCCTCCCCACTCCCAGTGAACTCACCCACTATCCCTTGTCAGCAGGTCTGAGGGACTGGGCAACCCTAGTTGTAAGTCACCCTGAACTTTGGAAGGGCAAAATAAACGTACTCTTTATGTTGACAGACAAAGAAACTTTTGTCTGGTAAAAAAACTGGCTGCCCAACTCGTAGACCTTCGAGGAAGGTCAGCGTGGTAATTTTCAAAATCTGAGGCTGTTCACAGATTTAGGAAGTCCCTAAAGGCTGTCATAGGGCCCCGGGTACAGGTAAGCCACATTCAGCCTTTATATGACTTGGTTTGCCATTACTGCCATTTCGTACATGGGCCCTTGTGATGCCATCACATCAGATAGTATTGTGACGCCATCAGCCAAAATATTAGGCCCGCTGCTGATCAGTGAAAACAAAGAGAGCCAGTGTGGCGCAGTGGTTAGAGCGTCCGACTAGGAACTGGGAGGCCCAGCTTCAAATCATCGTTCTGCCTGGGTGATGCTCCCTGAGTGACCTTGGAACGGTCACACACTCTCAGCCTAACCTACCTCACAGGGGTGTTCTGAGCATTAAAAAGGAGTAGAGGAGACTGATGGAAGCTGCTTTGGGTCCCCACCGGGGAGAAAAGCAGAATATACATATCTAAATAAATAAATAACCTTAATAAATAATCTAACTATTTGTATGCAAATAAATAAACAGCCTATCAGACAAATAAACAGACAACTGTCACAAAACAAAACATGAAACTCAGGTCATTTGGGCTCCATTCTAATTATTTGTGCGGCTGGCCTTTGATATTCCAGTTCACAGTGTGGCAGTTAGCAATTTTGTAAGTCTTGTCCAATGCAGAATTTGTGTACAACTGTTTCCGTATGGAGTTTCTCTGTTTCAGCTAACTGCTTGGTTGGGGGGGAAGAGGGGGTTTTGCCTTGCCATCGAGAAAGAAATTCATCTTGGTCTGTTCTATTCCAAACACAGCCGAATAAAACAAAGTCTTTTTTTCCCTCTTTGGAAATCCCTGCGTGTGTGCAGTTCTTTCTCCAGCTAGATCTATGCATAATTTACCAGCTAATGACCTCCTTCTCTGTTTATGAAAGAATACTCTTAAGAATAGTAAGGCAGGACGTAAGTGGAAGCCATATGTTTCTTCTCAAATTCCTGCTCGATGAATGACCCGAAAACTGCTGTTTCAAGAACTTCTGAAACATATGGCTAAGCAAAGGGAATTTTTAAGTTCTTGTGTCGAGTCCAAAAATCTTTCCCATTATCAACAAAAGATGGCATACCAGCCCAATTACTCCTGAAAGATTCCAGTCAAGACGGATATACCGAGTAACCAGAGTCTGTGTGGGCGTAGGCAGCTTGCAAAGACAGGAATCACAGCAAAATTTCAAGGATAAATAAAGTATGGAGGCCATTTATATATCCCATCCAGACAAATGCATCCCACAGTGCTAAATGCGCTTTTGAGAGGAAGTCGGGATTTTTTCGGCATCTGACCAATGCTGATTTCAAGCCATCATAAACTATCAGAGGTAACGGTTCGTTCTCCAGTGTCACAAAAAGTCCTGCAACAGCTTTTTCACTTCATTTGTCAACAACGCTTGGACAAAGAACAAGAGCCAAGGCCTTACATAAGAAGATAAAAATGCCCCGAACTGTTATTGGGTTATTTTTCCCCTGCAAAAAAAGGGATTAATAATTAAGGGGGGAAAGTCTTCAATGCACATCCTTAGGCTGTACAGTAAAATCGATGGAAACCGTGGTTAATTTATGATTCATAAATTGTATTTTCTAATCGGGAGGTTACTCCTGTGCTGAAGCCCCACAACGAGTTTTGCACACACAGGGGTCCTTTCGTAGAAAAAGAGGTGCAGGAGCTCATTAGCATAACTCATTAGCATACCTCATGAGCATATGCCACATCCCCTGACATCACCAGAAGTGTGTCAGAAAGGGAATGTCAGTTTCAGCCCCATTATACCCTATGGGCCATTGAAATCAATGGCAAAAACTCATAGGGTCTATGAGGGGCTGCAGGAAAGGGGGGTTGAGGGAGAAGCTCCAAACTTGCTGGGTAGCTGCTGGGGCCTCTCCTCGAAATACCCACTAAGTTTCAAGAAGAATGGACCACGGGGTCCAATTCTACGGGCCCCCAAACAGGTTGTCCCACCCCCTCCATCGTTCTCGATGGAGGGAAAAAATGTTAACTTTTTTCCTACTATAGAGAACAATGGAGGGAATGGGGGTAACCTGTTTGGGGGCCCGTAGAATTGGACCCCCTGGTCCAATCTTCTTGAAACTTGGTGGGCATTTCGAGGAGAGGCCCCAGCAGCTACCCTGCACGTTTGGAGTTTCTCCCTCAAACCCCCTCCCCTCCAGTGGCTTTTAAAGTTCGGCGGCAAGCTGAATCAGATTAGAGAATCTGATTCAGCCCGTGGGTGCCCTACTAGCCAGTCCTGAGCTGGCAGAGCTTTGCTCCACCTCGCTCCGGCCCCAACGGACCCCTGTGCACACATAAATTTAATCCCCAGTTAAAAGATCTCAGGGATTACATGAACTTGCCTTACACTGAACTAGACCACTGGCAACATCAGGGGAACTGGTTGGCTACTGTGTGAGACACGATGCTGAACTAGATGGACTATTGGTGTGATCCAGCAGGGCTCTTCTGATGTTCTCATGAGTTGCAAGTGGCCAGGCAAGACACCAGATTGTGTCTCGATACAGGCAGAGAAAGTTGGCTCTTCTGCCCTTTCAGGACTTGTGAGTGGAGGACAAGGTCGTGCAAGGACACCTGCCCCCACACTCAACAAAGCCCCACCCATTTCAACTGGGCAGTGAATAGAGAGGTGGGAGGGAGGAGCTGGACCCAGATATAAGGGATGGCTCCCTTGGCCAGTCAGCCAGCCAGGGATGGAGGATAGTGGAGCAATAATATCCAGTGATAGGTACTGGGAAAAGGTACTCATCCACCAGCATGAAACTTCCTTCCTGTGGGGGAGGAGAAGCCCTTACAGGATATGAGCTGCCCGCACAGTTGCCTTTAGAAGGGGGTAGGAAACAGCCAATGAAGACATATGGTAACTCTCTCCTAGACTGAGAAAAAATGCTAGGGAGAGGAGGAGGAGGGATTTATACCCCACGCTTCACTACCTGAAGGAGTCTCTGGGCGGCTTACAATCTCCTTTCCCTTCTCCTTCCCATAACAGACACCCTGTGAGGTAGGTGGGGCTGAGAGAGCTCTGACAGAAACTGCCCTTGAGAGAATGGCTCTGAGACTTGTGACTGACCCAAGGTCATGCCAGCAGCTGCATGTGGAGGTGCGGGGAATCAAACCCGGTTCTCCCAGATTAGAGTCCACGATCCTAACCACTACACCAAACTGATGATGCCAATCCCCCTTTCCTCTGACTACAGAGGCCACCTCATAAGTTGGAGGAGAACGGGGTACACAAACATACACACAGACACCAGAGATGGTGTTTGAATTGAGCTGTGTCTTGGCTCAAATTTATCATAGCATCATGGTTCAATTAAACCAATTTTGGGGAGGAAAGCTAAATAAACAAATAACTGTGGTTAGAATGGGAATTTGAATGTGGGTTATCTCACTAACTATGGTTAAGTTAGGGTTCATCAAACTATATCCCCACATGTTTTGCTCCCTCTAGTTGTCAATTTGATATTACATCACTTTATGTCCGGCCTATTTCCCTGCACTTTAAATCTCCGGAGAGATATGTTGGGCATACAGTGATGCAATATCAAATTGACCACTGGAGGGTCAAAACACATGCAGAAAAGGGAGAAAAAACCACCCAAGGCAATAGAGACAAAGCAGCGGCAAAAATAAGAATGTGGAAGAGCCCCATTATTTGAAGTTGCTCAAGAAGAATTGGACTTAATTCTCTTTTCATATGATGTACAAACATGGGGCCACGATGGCTCAGTGGTTAAGACACTGAACTGCAGACCGGAAGGTCGGTAGTTCGGCAGTTTGAGACCCGAGTGTCGCATGATGGAGTGAGCTCCCATCTCTGGCCCCAGTTCCTGCCAACCTAGCAGTTCAAAAGCAAGAAATTGAAAGTAGATAAATAGGTACCACTTCGGTGGGAAGGTAACAGCATGCACCTCTGTGTCTAGTCATGCCAGCCACACGACCACGGAAAAAGTCTTTGGACAGCGCTGGCTCTTCAGCTTGGAAATGGAGATATGCACCACAACCCTAGAGTCGGATTCGACTGGCTTTCAAGCAAGGGAAACCATTACCTTACAAACATGAGCACCTGGCTTCTTTCCCAATTTCACCCCAGCTCTGCCCTTGGAGCAGACTAGCCTTCGATACTAGAGGAGAGGGTGGGGGAAAGGGATGAAACCTTTGTTGCAGCAAAGCAACATCTGAATGATCATCTGCAAGATGAATTGTGCTTTTGTAAACTAACCATAGTTAAAGTAGCCATGGGTTCTGGCTATGTCTGAACACAGCCAAGATGTAAAGAGGCCCTGAAACTTGTCATATTTCAGCTTGTGTGGTGAGGTTTGGCTTAGGCCGAGCTATATCTAATCACTTACCCACAATGTTGATAAGTTCAATTACTCAATGCTTTCATAATCGTTGTAATAAACTCTTGTGGGACCAAATGCTAAAATTCCCAGCCTGACGTGATTTCCCATCTGTGAGTACGAATGTGTGTGTGTTTTTTTTAAAGTCAGCCTATGAATGCCAAGCGTTACATCAAACGCAGGCCAGAAGCATAACGCAAATCCTGTTCTTGCTGAATTAAAGCATTTTCTGCAAGGATCTATCTTTGTTTTTTTCCCCTTCAGTTACACATAATGATTTTTCACAATCCCGTTTTGCAGCCAAACCCCAAGGTGGGGAAAATGCTTCAGAATCAGGAGCCCAGAAAGGGCTACAGCAGAAGATCATGAGACTCCATCGGTTGTAAAAAGTAAATTGCACAAGTAGGCAGTCCTGGCACAGCGGGGGGACGGGGGGGACCGGGGGATGGACGTGTCCTTTTAAAAAAATCGTTTTTCTCTTTAAAGAGGATGTAATATTAATGCACCGAAGAAGCTTTCAGCTCTTGAAAGGACCTGAACCAACAACTTGAACATGAAGGGGATGCTTAAGAGCATTCAGAGCCCTTCACGGACAACATCTCAGTCATTCTGATAACTTTGTAGGCTCTGTTGGCATTTTAATTCTCCTGAGCTCCCCCACTGAGCCAGTGGCTAAAGGAACAGATACTGTCCAACTCACAGTAACTATCCCAAACCTGATGTCTGCTTAGGGTTCCCAACCAATGTTCCCTCTAAGCAGGGGCGTTGAGTTTTAAAATCCCCCGGGGGGCAGGGGGTTGTGCGCGTGCGCAAAGCATGTGCACATGCTGGGACCATGTCCCTGTCACCGCTGCCTCCCCCCCCCCGCCTGGCCACTCCTGCTTCCGTCCCTCCCTCCATCCGTCCAGGGGCCAGCTGGGCATTTGCTTAGCTGGCCCCTGGACGGAGGGAGGGAGGGAGGGACAGAGGCAGCCAGGGCGGGGTGGTGGGAAGAGAGAGAGAGAGATGGCGGCAGCCCTAGGAAGGGCCCGGGGACCAACAGCGGCAGGCACTCCGTTTTCCTGGGGGGGGCTCAGTCCCCCCTGGGAAATTCCGGGGGTGGCTCGAGCCCTCAAGCCCCCCTGTAGTTGACGCCTATGCCTATGGAGTCTTGCGAGCACAGTGCTGGCCTCCCTGGTGGCTCACCTGAGAACTCAGGGGATAGCCATTTTCCCTTACCTGGATGACCTGCTGATAAGGTCAGTGTCCCTTCAGAGGAATGTGGAGGATGTCCACCGGACAGTAACTTGCCAGCAAGAGCATGGTTTCATCGTGAACAAGAAGAGCAACCTGAAGCCAGTGCATCAAGGGGCACACCTGGGGGTCATGATAAATATGGAACTGGACAGAGTCTTCCTGTCCCAAGAGTGATAAATGGAGATTATGGCCTCGGTGAGGGACATCTGGACCAATACTCAGGCAGACATGATGTTCCTGGCTCACCTGCTAGGGATGATGGTATCTTGCCAGGCTGTAATATCATGGTCCAGGTTTCATCTACGCCCACCACAATGGTTCCTCCAGCTGTTCCAGGGCCCGATTGCCAGCAGACAACCAAGGAGGGTTGAACTGCTAGCCGCTCTGGTCCAGGAGCTTCAGTGGTGGGTGACCCCCTCCCAATTCCTAGTGGGAACTTCACTATGGGACCCAAGGTGAATAATTATCACCATGGATGCCGGTCTGATGGACTGGGGAGCCCACTGTCAGGGGAGAATGGTCCAGGGATCCTGGTCCCTGGAGAAGTCAGCCGGGAGCATTGATTTCCTAAAACTCAGGGCCATCAGACTGGGCATGCTAGCCTTCCAGGAAATCCTGGAGGGACAACACATAATGATCCACACTGACAATGTAGTGGCCAAGGCCTATGTCACCTGGCAGGAAGAGACCAGATTGCTCCCCTTCCATGCAGAGGCAACAAAGGCACTCCAATGGGTGGAGAACCACATGAAAACTCTCAAGGCCCTGCACATAGCAGGACTGTCCAACACAGTAGCAAACAGGCTCAGCCAGGGGGTGGTGGACCAGACAGAATGGATGCTGAACAGCAAGACTTTCCGACAGGTGTGCCACAGGTTTGGAAAGATAGAAGTGGACCTCTTTGCCTCAGAGACCAACTCCCAATGACCAAGGTTCTGTTCAAAAACAAAAACTGCATGAGTCTGGGCCGTAGACGCTCTAAGCTGCAAGTGGCCAGATCATCTTCTGCATGTCTTTCCCCCAACACAGATAATCCAGTGAGTGATACAAAGAGTTATAGAACTACAGGCAGAGATCATACTTCTGGCCACGATGGGTATCTTACTGAGGCTGTGTGTGTTCCACAATGAGGAGGCTAGCGAGGGGGGCTTCAGACTTCTCTCCTCACATAAAGAAGAGCCAAGGGTTCTCCACTGGTCTGGGGCTCAGGGTCTCCTGCTGAGCCACTCCTGGATGCTCTGGCTGTGTCAGTTGTGCCTCCCACCCCCCCCACCCCCCGCTTGCGCAGGGCAGCTCCATTCGTTGGCAGTGGCTCCTTGGGGGGGGGGAGTGTGAAGGCGTTTCCCATTCCTGCTACACTTTGGGGAGAGGAGAACAGATGGGTCCAACCTGATGAGGGGGGTGGAGAGGAGAATTCAAAAGAAAAAACAACGAACTGAAAATTTTTAAGGGAATCTCTGTGCTCTCCTGGAGCATGGCAAACAGCACCCTCCTGCCTTGGGGCAAGACCGAAAGCTGGGGCCACAAGAGAGAAGGCCCTCCCAGTAGGGATCGCAGGCAAAGGCTTGGCCACCCTACCGACCCAGAGGGAGGAGCTTTTCCCAGATGTGCAAACCGACCTACCCCAGGACCACCGGAGAATATCTCTGCCCTGCGGGATCTACTAGCTTTCTGCAGGGCATGTAAGACAGAGACATTCCGCCGGGCCTTTGGTTGAGGACAGCAACGGGACGGTATGAAATCTGGCACTCTCGAAGCCCCCCACACTCTGCAACCCCTCCCCCCTAGGCGACCTCTGGGGGGGGGGAATCTATTTTGCCATCTTGGGAAGTGCATTGTTTTAGTTGTTGATATGTTATGGGTATTTTAAATTGGATTTTAACTTGTACTATTTATTGCCTTTGTTTAGTTGTAAGCCGCCCTGAGCCCTGCTTGCAGGGAAGGGCAGCCAAGAAATCTAATTTAATCAACATTAATTATTTAGACACTAGATACCTTGCACAAGGAGGGATCCTTCTCATGATCTCAAAAGAACAGATGAGAGAGAGAGAGATGCCAGAAAGCAGAGGGTGGTGCTTTGTGGGCCACTCAGGTTATATATGCCTACTCGAGAGGATATTTTTTTTAAAAAAAATCTGAATTTGTGACTTGACACAGCCTACCAACTTTTGCTTTAAAAAGAAATACACTCGTTTCAGTTGTATAACAACTGTAGGAATACATATAACAATGGAAGGAATACAAGAAGTTACTTTTAGTATACAGATTTGCATGGAATACCGATGATGATGTCTTCACAGGACGGGGGCAGCAGTATGGCTCCTTATCAGAACAAACAGTGGTATCTTGCAACCTCCACTGGAATTTCCAATATTAACCTACCTGTAAACCAAGGGAAACATTTTCTCATAGCTCAGGAATCACATTAGCACAGCCATTTGCTTGCAGGCGAAGGAATGCAGCCAAATAGGATGTAAAGGAAGTCGGGACAACGAGAAGCAAGGGATTCTGGGGGGTTACTTATTGCATCTTCTTTATTTATTTGAAACAGAAGCTGACTGCATATCTGTGCGACTACAATACTCGCGTAGACAGTGTAAGTGTGAAGCTGCCTTGTACAGAATCAGGTCCTTAGTCCATCAAGGGCTGGTTCTGCATCTACCATTCACTTCACATTTTATCAACTGGGAGGGGAAAGTGCAGCTCAAGACCGCATTTAAATACCCTGGGGCAACACCATACTGACTGCAAAGTCACCCCTGAACAGCCACAGATCTAGGCCGATTTTGCAGAAGGTACCACAAATCCCGATGATCGAAGGAAGTGAAATCGGCATGGCGTGTGGCGGCTACGATTAAACCTGATGATCAAAGGAAGTGACAGCAGCACGCAATGCAGAGGGGAATTTCTGTTCCGATGTGGGTTTGGTAAAACAACAAAGGGAAAAGCCAATGCAGAATCAGCCAAGGTCAGTCTTGTCTACCCAGACCGGCAGCGGCTCTCCAGGGTCTCAGATGGAGATCTTACGTATCACCTGCTCTCTGATCTCTTCAACTGGAGATGCCACCAGTTGAACCCAGAACCTTCCGCATGCCAAGCAGATGCACTACCACTGAGCCACAGCCCCTTCCCAGAGGGTGCATATACAGGGGTCCTTTCGTAGAAAAAAAGGTGCAGGTGCTCATTAGCATAACTCATTAGCATACCTCATTAGCATATGCCATGTCCCCTGACATCACCGGAAGTGTGTCAGAAAGGGAATGTCAGTTTCAGCCCCATTATATCCTATGGGCCAAAAACTCATAGGGTATATGAGGGGCTGGAGGAAAGGGGGTTTGAGGGAGAGGCTCCAAACTTGCAGGGTAGCTGCTGGGGCCTCTCCTCGAAATGCCCACTAGGTTTCAAGAAGACTGGACCTCGGGGTCCGATTCTATGAGCCCCCAAACAGATTTTCCCATCCCCCTCCATTGTTCTCTATGGAGGGAAAAAAGTTCACTTTTTTCCTACCATAGAGAACAATGGAGGGAATGGGGGCAACCTGTTTGGGGGCCTGTAGAATTGGATTCCCTGGTCCAATCTTCTTGAAACTTGGTGGGCATTTCGAGGAGAGGTCCCAGCAGCTACCCTGCAAGTTTGGAGCCTCTTCCTCAAACCCCCTCCCCTCCAGTGGCTTTTAAAGTTGCCACCAAATTTCAGCTGCAATTCGGCGGTGAGCTGAATCAGATTAGAGAATCTGATTCAGCCCGTGGCTGCCCTACTGGCCAGTCCTGAGCTGGTGGAGCTTCGCTCCACCTCGCTCCGGCCCCAACGGACCCCTGTGCATATATCTGTTTTCTTCCAATAACAGGAGTGGAGCCAATTTGCTAGAAGAGTGATCCATCAGCAGGCAGCACTAATTGTTACAGATCTTACCTGCATTCCCCAGCACCCAGTCGTCTCATTAGTTCTGGGGGAAGTTGACCCACGGGACTGTAGGACCCATGTGGGCCAATTGCCATGCAGGTGGGGAGGCTGCAGTGGGTGGGGGGGGGGGGATGACAATGTCATCCTTCATGCCTGCTTCTTTTAGTAGAGAAGCTGCTCCAACAGAGGAGGAAGGAGAGGGCGATTCCCCCTACCCACTGCAGCCCCCTCATCCACGAGGCAGGTAGTGCCCGTGAATCATGCAGCCCCAAGAATCAACTTTCCCTTGTTCAGTTAGATTGCTGGATCCGACCCACTGACAGTGGGGGAATAAGATTTTGGATAGTACCATTTCAGACTACAGGTGAGGAACTACATTTTGAATGTTTCCCCAATTTTTTTTTTTTAAAAATCACCTCCTTTTAAGGATCTGTCCTGGGACCTGTTTTGTTCAACATCTTTATCAATGATTTGGATGAAGGACTAGAGGGAGTGCTTATTAAATCTGCAGATGATACTAAATTGGGAGGGGTAGCAAATACAGTAGAAGACAGAGTCAGGATACAGGATGATCCTGACAGGCTAGAAAACTGGGCTAAAGCAAATAAAATGAATTTCAATGGGGATAAATGTTAAATTCTGCATTTAGGTAAGAAAAATCAAATGCGTAATTATAGGATGGGGGAGACTTGTCTTGGCAGTAATATGTGCGGAAAGGATCTAGGGGTCTTAGTAGACCGTACACTGAACATGAGTCAGCAGTGTGATGCGGTGGCTAAAAAGGCAAATGCGATTTTGGGCTGTATCAACAGAAGTATAGTATCCAGATCACGCAAAGTGATGGTTTTGCTTTACTCTGCTCTGGTCAGACCTCACCTAAAGTACTGTGTTCAGTTTTGGGCACCACAATTTAAGAAGGATATAGACAAGCTGGGACGTGTCCAGAGGAGGGCAGTGAAGATAGTGAGGGGTCTGGAGACCAAGTCCTATGAGGAAAGGCTGAAGGAACTTGGTATGTTTAGCCTGGAGAGGAGACAACTGAGAGGTGATATGATAACTATCTTCAAGTACTTGAAGGGCTGTTATATAGAGGATGGTGTGGAGTTGTTTTCTGTTGCCACAGAAGGTTGGACCAGAACCAATGGGTTGAAATTAAATCAGAAGAGTTTTCGGCTAAACATTAGGAAGAACTTCCTCACAGTTAGAACGGTTCCTCAGTGGAACAGGCTTCCTTGGGAGGTGGTGGGCTCTCCTTCTTTGGAGGTTTTCAAACAGAGGCTAGATGGCCATCTGACAGCAATGCTGATTCTGTGAACTTAGGCAGATCATGAGAGGGAGGGCAGGAAGGGTTTCCTCAGTGCTTAGTTCTTGTGGCCCTTTCTTACACGCCCAGGGAAATGTGGATCACCACTTTGGGGTCAGGAAGCAATTTTTCTCCAGGCCAGTTGGGCTGGAGATCCTGGAGGGTTTTTTTTTTTTTTTGGTCATCTTTTGAGCATGGAACAGCGGCCACTGGGTGTGTGGAGGGGGAGGTAGTTGTGAATTTCCTGCATTGTGCAGGGGGTTGGACAAGATGACCCTGGAAGTACCTTCCAACTCTATGATTCTATTATTCTATGTACTAAACTAGTGAGAAAGATTGCTCATAGCCCTCTTCTTGGAGTTTGACTACATTCCAGAAACTTTTATACTGAGGAGCAGAGATGTGAAACGATTCCCTCCAGGCAAGTAAAGTGGTACAGCTCAAAATCTTCCACCATCCCAGATCATTTGACCGAAGTATAGTTGTTATGTGTGAGCCACTGCAGTGCAGTGAGATTAAGCAGGTGGGAGCCTAGTCTGGCACTCTAACAACGACACCACACAAGATTGCTGCTGCTAGTTGAAACGAGGGTGTAGACTTTCCAATTTCGGGGGGGGGCAGGGCTGGGGCTGGGGCAGAGACATTACAGGCCATTGTCTCCGGGGGAGGCTCAGCATGTCCTGGAAAAGTTGGGGGGGGGGTCTCCAGCTCTCCAGCCCCCCTGAAGTTGACGCCTATGAGTTGAAACAGACAATAATAAGCTAGATCAGGGGTCTCCAACCTGGTGCCCATTCCTGACACCCACCAAGTGCCTTTAAAAAGTGGGTGGGGCCAGATGAAGCTTTTGCCCAACAAGGTTTCCAACTGGGTGTGCAGATTTTTAAATATGTTGCTTTGGCAGCAGCTGCCACCACAAGGATCTTCACTCCGTGACTGAAAGTAAGAGACAGCAGCCATTTTGTGACTGGCCTCACTTTCTGAGGCAGCCATTTTGTGGCTGCGCCCCCCTCAGTGTGTCAGAATTCCAAAGGTGCCTGCAGTCTCACAAAGGTTGGGACTTCCGATTCGGCTTCAGCATGAGACAAATTCGTGGACATACACTGGTTCTGCCACAGAGCTCATTGTGTGAACCTACCCCACAGGGTTGTTGTGAGGAAAAATGGAGGAGGGAAAGCCATGTATACCCTGAGGGCCATGGAGAAAGGGCAGGGTAAAAATGTATTAGGTCGACATACGCATGGCCAGCTGCGCTGGTGGGTCTCCATTCAAGCCTGATCTGTGGGATCAGAACAGGAGGAATCACATGAATCCTTTTTGTGCTAAAAATGAAATTAAATTTAATTCAATGTGACTGTCCCTTTTTTCATTGAGCAGACGCAATAGAACACTCTCTGGCTGTTTCAGTTAATGATTAGAAGACCTTTCCCAGGGGTCAACCAAGTAAAGTTACTTATTCAGTCTTGTGTGTTTTTAATGACATCATAGGAATTCAACGATATGAGAATCATTTGAACTATTTTTTCTTTCATCACCTCAATATATCTGCAGGTTACAGAATGCTAGGAATCGAGACGGGGATGATGTTTTGCACTCCCTGTTTCCCCAAGCTGTCGGACGCTCCAAAACCTTTCCCAGAATCGGTTTCTTTGTGGGGGCAGTGTGCTGGAAACCTTTGTGTGTGGGGTTTTTTTTTTGGTACAGTTTCTGTTTATTTGCAAACGCACAAACGAAGATGGGAGAGGAAGAGAGTATCTTTCAACCAGTATCGGTTTCTCTACTTCTTGCTAGGCAGTTCCAAAACACAGAACCTCTCCTGAAGTCCTTCGCTCTGTGTGACAACCAGAAACAGGGCTTTCTTGGAGGTGGCGTGTCACCTTTGGAATGGCCTTCCCCTTGAAGCTTGGCTTTGCCTACCTTACTTTCCTGTAGGCACCAGATCAAAGCATTTCTCCTCACCCAGGTTTTTAACTAAGAGGGTTCATCTTTTTTTAGCTGTTCTATGGCATGCTCCAAGCCTGATAGAATTGCCAACCGGATCCCCCATCCCCTGGGGACAACAGATCTCTGCAAAAATCTCTTCTCCTCCTCTCCTTCCCTCTGGAGCTTAATTCTACAATAGCAGCAGCAGTACACAAATGTACTTCTCCAGGGTGCCAGCCCTGACTCCATCCTGAAGGACTACGTTTGCATAGGGGATGATCCCATTACAGCATTCTAGGTCACGAAAGGAGGGGAGGAGGTGGAGGCCTGCACAGAGGCTCAGCCCTGCCACCATTACTCTCTAGGGCTGCCAGCCTCCAGGTGGGGCTTAGAGATCTCCCCAGCTGACAGAGACCAGCTCCCCTGGAGAAAATGGCTGCTTTGAAGGGTAGACTATGCTGAGGCCCCTCCCCTCCCCTCCCCAAGCCCCGCCCTCTCTCAGATCCACCCCCAAAGTTTCCAGGTATTTTCCAACCTAGAGCTGGCAACCCTATTACTGTCACCTCCCAGCCTCCCCTACCAGGAAAGTTTGTGAGAAGGGAAGAGGAAGGGAAGGGAGGGAAGGAGAGGTTTGTGTCTGGCTTAGTTCATCTTTTAAGTAGCAGACCAAAGGATGGCTTTTAACTAAGGGGCTCCATCTTTTTTGGCTGTTTTAATGGTCTGATTCTAGCCTGAGGTCTATTTTTTAAAATGTCCTTTTTGGGCTGCTTTTTATGCTTTTTTAAATGCCCCGGCTTGTCTCTAAAGGCCTGTTTTAGAGCCAGCATATAAACTTTCTCAGAAAATAAATCGCTTGTGATTATTCTCTCTCTCTCTTGACTCTCTCTCTCTCTCACACACACACACACACACACACAAACATTGTGCAAGGTAAAGATACAATGACTATTTCAAAAGCTGGTATCCCTACACCAAATTGAATGACACAATTTGTGGCTTTCCATGAGCTTGTTGACCCCTCCCTTCATTCTGCAGTCCCAAACAAAAAAAAAGAGGTTTATTAAATATTTGATGGGATGCCATATATGGATGGTAAACTGTATTTATTAATTTATTTAGATAGTTATACCCCGCTTTTTTCCTCAGTGGGGTTCCAAACCCTACAACATTCTCTCCTCCTCCATTTTATCCTCACATAAACTGTGAAGTAGTTCCAGGTGTGTTGGTCTGAAAACGTAGAACAAATTTGGAGTCCAGTGGCACCTTTAAGACCAACAATGGTATATTCAAGATATGAGCTTTCGTGTGCATGCACACTTCTTAAGAACATAAGAGAAGCCAATGTTGGATCAAGCCAGTGGCCCATCCAGTCCAACACTCTGTCACGCAGTGGCCAAAAATACCAGGTGCCATCAGGAGGTCCACCAGTGAGGGCAGGACACTAGAAGCCCTCCCACTGTTGCCTCCACCCCACCCCAAGCACCAAGAATACAGAGCATCACTTGCCCTGGACCGAGAGTTCCTATCTATAACTTGTGACTAATAGCCACTGATGGACCTCTGCTCCATATACTTATCCAATTCCCTTTTGAAGCTGCCCATGCTTGTAGCCGCCACCACCTCCCATGGCAGTGAATTCCATGAGTTAATCACTCTTTGGGTGAAGAAGTACTTCCTTTTATCCGTCAAGTCCACCCTCCAAAACATTCACTGCCGTGATTCTTCAGATACATTGGAATGGAAGGTAGAGGTGAAACTTATAGACAAAGGCTGGACAGCAAATTAACACGTGACATGAATATGTTTAAAGATATGCAAAGACAAAACTAAATAACAAACTAAGGTTATATGGACAACAGTTGTTTTGATTTAATGAAGGGGGGAAGGAAAGCGAAGCAATAAATGTCAAAATAGGGGATAAATATGTAAAGGTATCTTTTCTTCTTGTGGGAAGTAAACTGACACTCCATTCATCTCCTCTCAGGTGTGGAGGTAACTTAACAGTATTTCTTTCTTTCTTTTTTTGAGGTGGGTGCAGTGGTATGTCAGCAAAACATTCCAGTATTCCTTGGATTACATTCAGCATTCTAATATACTATTCTGGAAAAGAAACACATTAAAATATAGAGGATGTATAGTCCTTCTTGTTGAGAATACATATATGAAGACTGAATGAGTTAGCATATGTACTGAGATAAGAAACCAATATCCCTATTGAGTCCTGGGGAGGTTTTTGTTCCAAGACTGATTTCCCACAAGGTGCTGCTCTGGCGTTGTTATTCCGTTTTCCCCAATTGTGTGCTTCAGTTTCTCACTATTTGCCGTAGTGCACATTTTGACCTGCGGCTTCGCACGATTTCCCCTGCAGCTTCAGTGATCCTGTTTTTTGAGGATCACTGAAGCCGCGGGGAAAATTGGGTGGATATAAATAGTGGGAAATTGAAGCACGCAATCAGGGAAAACGGAAGAACGACGCCAGGGCAGCGCCTTGTGAGAAATCGAAGTGTTGTGATAACTTATAATTTGGCAATTTCCATTCTGTTCCTAGAGTTCCTTTGTAGGTTAGGCTGACAAGGAGTGCCCTGCCCAAGGTAGGGTTACAAGGTTCCCCCTGGCCACAGGCAGGAGATGGGGGGGGGGGGGGTAGCGTTGCCAGATCCAGGCTGGGAAACTCCTGGAGATTTGTGGTCCAGGGATGGAGGCTGGGGAGGACAGGGACATCAGTGGGGTACAATGTAGGGTTACCAGCTCCAGGTTGGGAAATACCTGGAGATTTTGGGGTGTGGAGATTGAGGAAGGCAGGGTTTGGGGAAGTGAAGAACTGCAGTGGGATATAATGCCATGGAGTCCATCTTCCAAACTGGCCATTTTCTCCAGGTGAACTGATTTTTGCTGCCTGGAGATCAGTTGTGATTGCAGGAGATCTCTGGCCACCACCTGGAGGTTGGCAATGCCACAGAGTCCAGTCTATCCTCCAAAGCATCCATTTTCTCCAGAGAAACTGATCTCTGGAGTCTGGAGATAAGCTGTAATCCTGGGGGATCTCCAGGACCCACCTGGAGGCTGGCATCCATAGCCCAAGGTTGCCCAGGAAGCTTCCGTGGCAGAGTACTGTTTCGCACCTGGGTCTCCTAGTTCGACACTGTAACCACCGCACCATGCTTGCTGTCATCTTGATAGGTCACGCCTGACACAGGCCTATTAATTTACTAATACAATTACTGCAGTTATTAGTAACAATCCATCTGAGATCTTACTTGGTTTCTTTTCAGAGACATTTAGAAAGTGCAGGCTTTTGACATGTCCTACCACTGAGTTTTAGCATTTACACATCAGTACCGAGTAGGTATTTTGTATACAGGAGCTGTCTTGAGAAGATAAAGGGACATATTCTATGGACCAGGTTGAAAGAATCTGAAACAGTTGCTAAAATGTATTGCTGATTCTCCTGTTCTCCACTGCAGTGATTCAAATAGGCCAAACTAAATGTTACTTGTGGCACAAGTTTGGTCAGTAACACGGATTACAACCAGCGCATAGAGCATCACAGAGGGTGAGGTGCAATGCTCTCTCTAAGCTGTGGAGTCTTGTGAGCAGAAATTCTCCTTGGTGAATTCCTGGCATTAAAGTTGTGAGCGAGTGATTTGGCAGCTGCATAAATTAGTTTGCTCTGGAGCTATCCTTCCTGAGCTAAGAGCTTAGCCGGAGCTAAAAAACTGTGAGCTAGCTCGCACTATCTCAGCTTAGAGGGAACACTGGTCGGGTGGCATATACACACTCCTGAGCCAAACTGGACCCCAGCATGGTTGGGAATGTTAGTTACCTGTCTTTCTGCATAAAGAACATGGTGTGGTTGGGAGAATCTAACTTGTGACGCTAATAGTGTGTAGGTTGGCCCTCCATAGAATTTGCATTCCTAGCTGTCTCTTTTATTCAGAAACATAATAACACACGCAGCGAGCCACAACTATATACAAAACCTCAGCCCCAACACACGCCCGCAAAATACAAGTAAACCAATAAGAACATAGTTGCTTGGAACCTTCATTTGCATGGCTTCGTTTACGCTTCTGTTACCTGATTGGCTGGCTTGGCAAGGGCGGCCAATCTGAACGTAGATGCAAGGAGCCTCTCGAACAATGAGTGTTCATTCAAAGCTTGGCATACCCAACAGTGGGGTTGTTTGATTTGATTGACCTACCTATGTTTTTGATACTGCATTTTAAAATGCAGCATTATAACATCAGAATTGGTAAATAATATGAGGAAGTAGACCCAAAGACCCCCAACCTGGATGGCCCAGGTTAGCTTGATCGCATCAGATCTTGGAAGCTAAGCTAATACCTGATTAGTATTTGGATGGGAAGCCGCCAAAGCAGTCCAGGGCTGTGATGCAGTGGCAAACCACTTCTGTTTGTCTCTTATCTTGAAAACCAGGGTGGGTCGCCATAAGTCAGCTGTGACTTGACAGTCCTTTCCACCACCAGTCCCAGAGAGGGAAGGGTTAGTTTGGTAGAAATGTCTTGGCAGAAGATACAGGAGCTGAGGTGGTTTGAACACGAGTCAGATTATTGGTCTATCAGAGCCTGTGTTTTATTCTCTGTATTCTGTTCTAACTGGCAGCAGCTCTCCAAGGTTTCAAGTACAGGTCTTTCATGTCCCCTGCAGCCTTACACATACTGGCCACCTGCCCACAGTGGGCGGCCTCCAGCCCCCGAGTTCCGGCCCCTGTGTCCCCTAGAGAAAAGACATGATCGAGGTTTATAAGATTATGCATGGGATAGAGCAGGAAGAGAAAGAAGTCCTTTTCTCCCTTTCTCACAATACAAGAACTCGTGGGCACTCCATGAAATTGCTGAGCAGTCGGGTTAGAAGGGATAAAAGGAAGTACTTCTTCACCCAAAGAGTGATTAACACGTGGAATTCACTGCCACAGGAGGTGGTGGCGGCTACAAGCACGGACAGCTTCAAGAGGGAATTAGATAAACATATGGAGCAGAGGTTCATTAGTGGCAATTAGCTGCAAGGTCTAGATAGGAACTCTCAGTCTGGGGCAAGTGATGCTCTGTATTCTTGGTGCGGCAGGGAGGGGGGGCAACAGTGGGACGGCTTCTAGTGTCCTGGCCCCACTGGTGGACCTCCTGATGGCACCAGGTATTTTTGGCCACTGTGTGACACAGAGTGTTGGACTGGATGGGCCACTGGCCTGATCCAACATTGGCTTCTCTTGTGTTCTTATGTAAAAGAGGAGAGGAGAAAGCAACTATACAGATGATGCCACCGACACAACCCCTCCCCAGGCTCCACCCCCAACATTCTTATGGAGATTGCCAGTGGACGGCTGGTAGCTCTGTACTCCCAGGGGAGATCAGCTGGAAACGCTGCGGATTGAACCTGGCTCCTTCTACATGCAAAGCACATGCTCTGCCGCTGAACCACAGCCCTCCTGAGGACAACAGTGCCTTTCCTTCAGAGTTAAAATTAGTTTGTGAGCTCTTTAGAATCCATTCAGAGATCCATGTCGTTTTGTTTAGACCACAGATGCACTTTGTTCCAGACTTTGAGGACAAATCTAAATTAATAACAAATTAGCCTCATGTTTGTTCTGTTGCTATCTGCTTCGAAACCCAGCAAAATTGGTTTTGGATTCACCACGACAGCAAAGCACCACTACAGAGGAGATCTGATCGATGGCCCCATATACTGTTGCAAGAATTTGCATTCCTAGCTGTCTCTTTTTGCCCTGGACATGCCCACCCACATAAAGTGGGAGAGACACTCATATGGTTTACATATAATGAGGTGCAGATTACATGGTAGAAACTACACGTCTAAGCCAGAGAAAATAGAAGCCTTCTGTCAACAGTCAGATAGGCCACTATTGTGTAAAATTCAGCTCAAATTAACTTATTAAGCACCAGAAAGTTAGAAATAGTCAAAGGTTCCATTTTATCAGTGCGGTACACTAATTCATATTTGTATGTTGTGAATAGAAATGCCTCTATGTTTTGAACTGTTTCGTAGCCTAGCCCTATGCACAGTTATTCAAAAGTAAGTCCAGTGAATTTAATAGGACACCCAGGTTGCTGTCTAAATGTGAAACTTTAGGTAGGTGGTAGGGTTACCAGCCTCCAGGCAGTGGCTGGAGATGTCCTGAAATTACAGCTTATCACCAGGTGACAGAGATCAGTTTCCCTGGAGAAAATGGCTGCTTTGTAAGGGGGACTATAAGGCATTACACCCCACTGAAGTCCCTCTTTTCCCCCAACCCCACCCTCCTCATGGCTCCACCCCCAAATCTCCAGGCATTTCCCAACCCGGAACTGGCGACCCTAGTCAGTCGAAATGATTTTTGCACTGGGCAAATGCCTACCCCCCCCCTTCAGTTCAAAAATGATTGTAGGAAAGATTTATTTGTCTGAAGCTTTAAAAAGAAATGACTCTTTAAGCTAGAGCTGTCAACTTCAGGTTGGAAGACTCCTGGAGATTTGGGGGTGGGGCCTTGGGAGGGTGGAGTTTGGAAAGGGGAGGGACCTTGACAGGGTATAATGCCATCAAGTCAACCCTCCAAAACAGACATTTTCTCCATGGGGACACTGATCTCTCTAGGCTGGAGCTCAGTTGTAATTCTGGGGGACCTTCAGGTCCCACTTGGAAGTTGGCATACACATTTTAACCTGTGGGGAAGGTTGCCCATATCATGGTCCTGAGGATGTAAACAGGAGCACAACAGGGACTAGAAGCTTCTCTGCCCTGCCCCCCATGATTCCCCCTTCCCCTTTCCTTTCCAGTAAAGAGGCCTTTCCTTTCCAGTAAAGAGGCCTTCCTCCATGAGGAAGGTTCACTGCCCAGGCCATGAGCATGTGACCTTGCCCTCAGGTTCCGGAACCATGGGACATATAGGACTGCCAGTCCCCAGGTCCCGGTGGGGTTCCCCTGGTTTTGGGGTCTTCTGCCCGCTGCCAGCCAGCTGGCCAGCAGGGGAAACTCTGCCTCCAAACAGCGAGGTTACTGTACGATGTCTCTGACATGATGACATCACCTGGAAGTGACATCATCCCATTGGGGGGCATTGTGGGGTGATGCTCCAGTTTGAGGGCAAAAGTCTATTTAAAATACTATTCAAAACTACCTTGAAAACTCTGGTTTCCTAATGCAGCAAAATCAGAGAAGGGAGGTGAATAGTTAAGTCTGCTCTGGAATACTGAGCTTGAGCAAGGGCTAGAGCTGAAGTACGTTTTCACACAAATGCCAAGGACTGGGGTTTGAGATTTTGACAAAGAGTGACTGGGTAGCAGACTGAAGCTCCCAATCAGGCCAAAAGGAAAGGAAGAAATTTTCAGGGGAGAAATTGGGGACACCTTTTCTTCAGCATTTCCAAAACAAGAGGAATGGTTGGGGGTGGGGGTGGGACATTCCTTCATTCTTCCTCCCCTATGTTCCTTCCTCTGGTTGAACTCTTCCTTCCTCTGGGGGGGGGGTGTTGTGGGGGGTTGCCCCTTCCTCCAATCAGATCCAAGACGGGAGGATGGCAGAAGAGATCCCCTACCTATTTCACACAGACAGAATAATGATGGCAAAAAATGGTTGCCCCACTAGAAAAAGAAATTGCCCCACAAGGCACAAAATCCTGGCTATGGGCCTGATGGGGCTGGAGATCTCCTGGAACGACAATGGATCCCCAGACTCCAGCACCCATAGAGACCATGGCAGCTTTGAAGGGTGGACTCTATGGCATCATACCCGACTAACGCCTCTCCCTTCCCCAAATCCCGCCCTCTCCAGACTCCAGAGAAAGCCAGTGTGGTGTAATGGTTAAGTGCGCAGACTCTAATCTGGGAGCACTGGGTTTGATTCCCCACTCCTCCACTTGCACCTGCTGGATGACCTTGGGCAAGCCATAGCTCTGTACCAGCTGTTCTCTCAAGGACAGTTGTCTCAGAGCTCTCTCAGCCCCACCTACCTCACAGGGTGTCTGTATGGGGAGGGGGAGGGAAAGGAGATTGTAAGCCGCTCTGAGACTCCTTCGGGTGGTGAAGGGCGGGGTATAAATTCAATCTCTCCTCCTCCTCTTCTTCTTCCACTCCCCCCCCCCCCCAAATTTCCAGAAATTTCCCAACCCAGAGCTGGCAATCTTATCTAACTGGTATCCTCAGCTTCGCCACTAGCATTGTAAGAAAGGAAACATGCGACTAGAGATCCTGCTCATATGCTAAAGTTCCTCTTCACCTAGAAAAGAACCAGGAAGCCTTGGCTTGGCTCACTTCATGACCTCAGACTGGAACCTCAACAGTACCTCTGTTGGAGACCATCTCAGAAAGAAGTCCCCCACCTTAGGATGGTCCCTTGTAGGAGGAAGTTGGGACAGGATAATTTATAGCTCTTGTGTTAATAAAATTTCCCTTTTGGAAGAGGGAATTGATTCCATGCCCGATATCAACAGCAGTGGCTCAATATTTTACCCCATAGAGCTTGGTAAGAAATTTGTCCTTCATGTTGTTTGAGGTTCTGAGACCACAGAGGAGCTAAGTTCAATACAGTGTGTGTGTATTTGGGGGGGGGGGGGGGGAGATAAAGGAATATGCCAAAAGAGAAAGCTCTCACTATTCTTTGCTTTGATAAAAGCTACTAGCCAAGCCCACACAAAATCACCAAGTTGTATGTGCCAAAGTCAACGCCAACCAAATATTCTCTTTATGCACTGGAATAAAGATCTGCCAATTTCCTCCTGGTTCCCCCAGTTTTCTCCACATGTCATGTTGTTCTAACCATTAAGAATGTGGCTGTCTATTTTGTTTGAGTGTAACCTAAAACCAAACCATGCAATTGCCATTTCATGCCTTTACTGAAATGCATGGGAGAAGGACTCTACAGTGAATGCAACCTGTTATTACATTACAATTCGAAGGGGCATAGGGGAGGGGGAGGGAGAAAACACGGTAATGGCATCCAGGCTGTAACCCCACTAGCTCTCCCAGGATAGAGACGTGGGGTTCTCATGAGACCAGGGACAATATGGGTCAGACACAGCTTTCATGGCCCTGTGAACATGTGGAAAGAAGCAGGGTGGTTGTTTTTGTCAGTATGGAATCATACCCAAAAGAACATTTGCACAGTTCACAAATGCAAATCAGGCAAACATCGGGGTGTGTGTGTGTGTGTGTTAATTTACTTGTTTACCGAATGTATATCCCGGTCCCTCTTCTCTGAATGGGACTCAGGACAGCTATCAGTATACAAAATACACCTGATCAAAGCAGTTCAAAGATATGATAAATAAACTTGAAAAATATAAAACTACTACACTATCCACTATCAAGCAGGGCAGGATGCGTGGATGGTGAAGAGACACAGCTGAAGCATAATTTACCAGGTACCTGACAGATCACAACCCTCCAAAGGCCGCCCCAAAAAGAGCAGCCTTGCATGCCCTGAAGAACCTTGGGAGGTCCCGCAAGGCACACACCTCTTTGGGCAGCTGATTCCACAGGACGGGGGGGGGGGGGGCACTACCGAGAAGGCCCTCACCCTTGTTGACATGAGGTGGACAGACTGGAGAAAACAAGGAGGATGAAGACTGGAGAAAACAAGGAGGATCATGATGGGAGAGGCAGTCCCAAAGGCATGACGGTCCCGTCCAATGCTCCCTCTATGCTGTGGAGTCTTGGGAGCAAAAATTCTACTTGGTGAGCTGCTGCCATCAAAGTTGCGAGCGAGCGATCTGGCTACTGCATAAAATCAGTTTGCTCTGGAGCCCTCCTTCCTGAGCTGAGACAAAAATGTGTGAGCCAGAAGCTAAAAAAACTGTGAGCTAGCTCAAACTAACACAGCTTAGAGGGAACACTAGTCCCAGAAAATTAAAGGTACATGCCAACACTTTGAATTGGCATCAGAAACTAATTGGGAGCCAGTGCAGCTTCCATAGGATAGACGTTTAATGCACTGACCAGGACGCTTCTGTCAGCAATCTGGCAGCTGTGTTCTGGACCACTTGCAGTTTCTGAAGCATCTTCAAAGGTAGCCCTGCATAGAGTACAATACAGTCGTCCAGTCTCAAGGTGACCATTGCATGAATTACCATGGCAAGGTCTCCACTGGAGACAGGGAGCTAGTTGGCAGGCCCGGCACAGATGGTAAAATGCAGTCTTTGTTACTGAGGGCAAACGTTTGTCCGTGAAGGGCAAAGAATCGAGCCACAACCCCAGACTCCTCACAGAGTCGACTGCAGAAAGTCAGACTCCATCAAGGGCTGGTAGAAGTGGCCACTCCAGCAGTCCAGGCTTCCCTAGACACATGAGCTCTGTCTTAGATGGGTCTAGCTTCAATCAACCCTCACCTAGCCAATCCACCACTGTATCCAGGCAGGAGGCCAAGACCAGAATTCCAGCTACCGGTTGCTCCTCAGATAAGAGGTAGAGCTGGGTATTATCTGCATATTGAAGGTACCCCGCTCCAAACCTCCTGACAATCTCTGCCACAGGGTGCATCTAGATCTTAAATAACGCTGGGGAGAAAATCGACCCCTGTGGAACACCAAAAGTTAGGGCCTGCAGTGATGACCCCTCTCCACCCATGATTACACCCTGGGGCTGACCCTGGAGGAATAAGAAGAACCAGCTCCAGGCCATGCCTCTCACACCCAGGGAGGCTAGGCAGTTGACCAAGACCAACTGGTCTACTGTGCCAAAGACAGACACATCCAACAGGATCAGTAGAGCTGCCCCACCTGTGTCAAGGTGTAACTGGAGATCGCCAACCAGAGCTACCAGAGCTGTTTTGGTCTCAAACCCCAGCCAGAAGCTGGATTGTAAGGGATCTAAGACAGATGTCTCATCCAGGAATTCCTTGAGCTATTCAGCCATGGCTCTCTCAATCACCTTTCTCAGAAATGGAAGGTTAGATACTGGGTGGTAATTGGCTAGGTCCCTCTCATCTAATAATGACTTTGTCAAGGAAGGTATCGCCACTGTATCCTTGGGGGAGCTAGGGAAAGAGGCCTGGGAGAGTGAAAGATTTACAATGTCTCCCAAAGCTTCTCCTAGCACTTCCCTAGAGGCTTTCACCAGCCAGAAAGGGCAGAGATCATAGAATCCTAGAATCACAGAGTTGGAAGGAGCCATACAGGCCCTCTAGTCCCAACCCCCTGCTCAACGCAGGATCAGCCTAGCCCTAGAGCATCCCTGACAAGTCTTTGTCCAGCCGCTGCTGAAAGACTGCCAGTGAGGGGGAGCTCACCACATCCCCAGGCAGCTGATTCCACTGTTGCACAACTCTTACTGTCAAAAAGCATTTCATAAGATCCAGCTGGTGCCTTCCCACCCTTAATTCAAACCCATGATTGTGAGTCCTCTCCTCTGCTGCCAACAGGAACAGCTCCCTGCCCTCCTCTAAGTGACAGCCCTTCAAACACTTTAAGAGAGCAATCATGCCCGCCCCCTCAACCTCCTCTTCTCCAGACTGAACATTCCCAGGTCCTTCAACCTGTCCACCTAGGGCTTGGTCTCCAGGCCCCCGATCATCCTCGTCGCTCTCCTCTGCACCCGCTCCATTCTGTCCACGTCGTTTTTGAAGTGAGGTTTCCAGAACTGCGCACAATATTCTAGGCGCAGCCTGACCAATGCAGTGTACAGTGGGACTATAACATCTTGTGATTTAGATGCAATGCCTCTGTTGATACAGTCCAAGACTGCATTAACCTTTTTTGTCGCCACATCACACTGACGCCTCATATTTAACTTTCGGTTCACCCTTGCACCAAGATCTCGTTCACACACACTGCTATCCAGAAGTGTATCCCCCATCCAATATGTGTGTTCCTCATTTTTGTTACCCAGATATAGAACTCAGCAATTATCCTTGTTAAATTGCATCCTGTTCGCATCTGCCCAGTTTTCCAGTATGTTCAGAACTCACTGAATTTTCCGTCTTCTGGTGTGTTTGCTGCTCCTCCCAATTTGGTGTCATCTGCAAATGTAATGAGTAACTTCTCCACATCGTCATCCAGATCATTTATTAAAATATTGAAAAGTACCGGCCCCAGAACCAAGCCCTGTGGCACCCCACTGGACACCTCCTTCTATTCAGATGCAATGCCACTGACAACTAATCTTTGAGTGCAGTTCTCAAACCAGTTCCCTATCCACCTAACTATCCTACAGTCCAGTCCACAGTCCTCTAGTTTACCCATCAGATCATCATGGGAACCCTGTCAAAAGCTTTACTAAAATCCAGCAGGAAAACAACATCAACAGCATTCCCTCGATCCAGTAAGCTTGTCACTCAATCAAAGCAGGAAATGAGGTTGGTTTGGCAGGACCTGTTCGGCAATAATTCCATGCTGACTTTCCCAGATCACCAAGTTGTCCTTTAGATGCTTGCAGATTGATCCCTTTAAAAATCTGCTCCAGCATCTTCCCTGGGACAGAGGTCAGACTGACTGGCCTATAGTTTCCTGGGTCATCCCTCCTCCCTTTTTTGAAAGTTGGGATAACATCTGCCTTCCTCCAGTCTTGTGGCATCTTTCCCGTCCTCCAAGAAGTCTGGAAGATGATGGACAAAGGCTTTGCAAGCTCTCTAGAAAGTTCTTTGAGCACTCTTGGGTGCATACCATCTAGCCCAGGGGATTTATGCTCATTCAATGCATCCAGGTGCTTCTTAGCTACCTCTCTGTCCATGTCAACCAGCAGCCCGGCCTTGCCTACTGCCATCTCTAGAAGAGCCTGTTCTCTTCTTTAGGGAAAAACCTGAGGCAAAATAGGCACTGAGCCCTTCTGCTTTCTCTCTGTCCTCTGTCAGAGTTTCTCCATTTTCACCCAACAGTGGGCCCATCGCCTCTTTTATCTTGCTTTTGCTCCTCATATATCTGAAAAAGAGTTTCTTGTGCTCCCTGGCCAGCTTTCGCTCACTGTGAGCTTTGGCCTCTCTGATCCAAAAGCAAACCACAAATGCCAAACAATAAATAAATTCTGCATATTCTATTTTTGTGTATGCTGTTTTACATACCAATGACATTAATATGCATATATAATTAAAATAAATGTATAATCCAAGTCTCAGGTTTATACAACGTTCTTATTCATACAAGTCCATTCATACAAATCAGCAGCACAATAAACTGTTGACAAGGATTCTCCACTGCAGATTGCTTTAACAATCGTGTTCCAAATCGCTGCAGCAGCCGAACCACCACAGCTGCTGATATATAACTCTTGTTTCAAACAAATACACCGACAGGAAGCTGGCTATAATTAACCCGTTTGGGGAAACTCCTTACTCAAGGTTGAAGTATACACTTTCCCTTCATAAGTAGCATTCGATCCTGGAGCTATGTCATACAAAATTATTATCAATACATGTTAAAATGAAATAGGTGCAAAAATAAACATATATCCCAACACTTAGAAGAAGAAGAGAAGAAGAGATTGGATTTATATCCTGCCCTTTGCTCACTTGGAGTCTCAGAGCGGCTTACAAACTCCTTTTCCCTTCCCCTCCCCACAACAGACACCCTGTGAGGTAGGTGGGGCTGAGAGAGCTCTTTTCCAAGCTGTCCTTGAGAGAACGGCTGGTACAGAGCTATGGCTTGCCCAAGGTCATCCAGCAGCTGCAAGTGGAGGAGTGGGGAATCAAACCCGGTTCTCCCAGATTAGAGCCCGCACACTTAACCACTACGCCAAACTGGCTTACCATATCAAAGGTACAAATTACTTCACAATCATACCTCAGTTATGGAGTCACAGCTCCCCACCTGCCAATTGAGTAATTAACATTCTCCAGGCCCACTTCAGTATATACCGTGTCACAGCCTCAGTAATTAAGTAACCACTTACAGCTGGAAAACATCTTAAAGTGCAAACGTGCCAATAAATACCTACTATCCAAATTACATTTAGATCATCACAATAATAAATAACATTCAAAGTACTTTAAAATGTTTTGCTTATTGCATGCTGACTTATAGAAAGATTCGCATCATGTCTCGGAGTCTATTGTTTTAGGAGAGCCCACCCTTCACTTGCTCCTTTCCCTTCCAGCAGTCTTGACCATGGAATGATTCTCATCATACCTCTGAGTTTATTAAAGTCTGTCTTACTGAAATCTAACATACAGGTGTGGTTATGAACTTCCTCGGTCCCCCACAGCAAAAGGAATTCTAGCAGGACATGGTCACTTCCCCCTAACGTCCCCACCACCTTCACCCCATCTACAACCTCTTGCCTGTTTGGTCAATATTAAGTCAAGTATGGTCGAGCCCCTCATAGCTTCCTCCACCATTTGATGAAGGAAGTTGTCGTCCAGACAGGTCAGGAACGTGCGTCACTGTGGACGCTTTGCAGAGTTTGTCTCCCAGCACACATCGGGGAAGTTGAAGTCACCCATAACTACCAGGTCCTGTTGTCTGGATACCCTGTCAAGCTTTTCAAGGAGGGCAGCATCCACCTCCTCATCCTGGTCAGGAGGTCTAGCAGACTCCAACCACAATACTGTTTTTCCTTCCTTCCCTAAACACTCTCCTCACATACAAACACTCCACCTCTTCTTCGATCCTTTTGATTTTCCTTGAACAACTTATATCCATCCACTACTACATTCCACTCATGGGAATCATCCCACCAAGTCTGTGTAATGCCTACTAAATCATATTCCTCCATCTCCATTAGAAGCTCAAGGTCTTCCTTCTTACTGCCCAAGCTTTGGGCATTGGTACATAGACACCTGAAGCTCCATTAGACCCGGCCTTCCCAGGTGGGCCTCTGTTGTTTGCTCTCCTTCATTTAAATCCCTATGCTGGTTGTCTCCTTCCCCTTGTGGTGTCAGTTTAAAGCCCTCTTGATGGATCTCCCCAGGTTTCCACCAAACACATTCTTCCCTGATCTTGTCAGGTGAAGTCCATTGTGTGCTAATAGGTTGTCATTCCAGAAAACCTAACCCATGGTCCCAGAATCCAAATCACTCCTGCCGGCACCACCAACACAGCCAGTGGTTCACCTCCCTCATTGTCTGCTCCCATCGTATTCCCCTTCCTATGACAGGAAGGGTCGAAGAGAATACCACCTGTGCCCCCATTCCCTTCAGCCTCCTCCTGAGAGCTTCATTGTCAGCCTTAATGCTTTCAATGGTGTTCACGGCCGTGTCGTTGGTTTTCATATGGACCTTCACAAATGGGTAATGGTCTATAGATTTGATGAGTTTGGGGATCCTGTTAACATCTTTAATGTTTGCCCCTGGCAAGCAACACACCGCTCGGGCCAGGGGGTCAGGCCTGGACACGTGATGTTCCATACCTCTCAGCAGGGAGTCACCTATGACCAGCACCTTCCTTTTCCTTCCCATGCCATTTCTTCATATCTCCTTGTTCACCTCCCTCGGTCTTCCTTGTGTTTGTGATACTTCTGCTGATCCAAGGAGCAGGTAGTTGGCTGAACAGCCATTAGGACCCTGTCAATATCTGCCTGGGAGGTTGGGTTAAAGGAGTAAAAAAAAAAAATGGGCCCGATTGAGCAGACAGGACTCTAGGATTCCTACTGACTCCAAATGTGGCAGCCAAGTCTTGAAAGAGTACAGAGACTTTATCCAAAAACAACATCACAAATGTGTCACAGCTAATGCCAAAATTTTATCTACTTCTGAAGCCACCAAAAGGACGATCAGTTGCCTGATAACTCTAAACAATTGAGCTGGACATGATATGGCAGGCGCAACGGAGGCAAAGAAGTAGGGGTCATTTCGTAGAAAAAGAGGTGCAGGAGCTCATTATCATACCTATTAGCAGGGGTCCGTTGGGGCCAGAGTGAGGCGGAGCAAAGCTCCGCCAGCTCATGAATGGCCACTAGGGCAGCCATGGGCCGAATCAGATTCTCTGATCTGATTCAGCCTGCTGCCGAATTGCCGCCGAAATTTGGTGGCAACTTTAAGAGCCACTGGAGGAGAGGGGGTTTGAGGGAGAGGCTCCAAACTTGCAGGGTAGCTGCTGGGACCTCTCCCCCAAATACCCACCAAGTTTCAAGAAGATTGGACCAGGGGGTCCAATTCTACGGGCCCCCAAACAGGTTGCCCCCATTCCCTCCAGTGTTCTCTATGGTAGGAAAAAAGTTAACATTTTTTCCCTCCATACAGAACAATGGCGGGGATGGGACAACCTGTTTGGGGGCCTGTAGAATTGGATCCCGTGGTCCAATCTTCTTGAAACTTGGTGGGTATTTCAAGGAGAGGCTCCAGCAGCTACCCTGCAAGTTTGGAGCCTCTCCCTCAAATCCCCTTTCCTCCAGCCCCTCATATACCCTATGAGTTTTTGCCATTGAAACTGACATTCCCTTTCTGACACACTTCCAGTGATGTCAATGGACGTGGCATGTGCTAATGAGTTATGCTAATGAGTTATGCTAATGAGCTCCTGCAGCTGTTTTTCTACGAAAGGACCCCTGCCTATTAGCATAACTCATTAGCATATGCCACACCCCCTGACATCACCGAAAGTGTGTCAGAAAGGGAAGCAAAAGGGGGGGCATCTTCAAAAGCCTCCCCTTCCGTTCCCCAGCTGGCCTGCCAAGGTGGGCGGGGAGGGGAGCAAAGCGAGAAGGGCCCCATAGAATACAATGGAAAGATCGTGCCGTCGCTGCCGCACGACTCTAAACAGAAGGGGTTTAAACTTTAAACCCCTTCTTGCTTCGCTTCCTCCAGAGGCCCACTGGGAGCAGGGAGTCAGCTGATCATCTGGGTGGAGTCTCTCCCTGGCACCCCACACCAGGCCTACACATTCAGTGTCAGCAACATCTGGCGCAGGAAGCTGCTCGAAGGAGAAAGAACCTCAGATGGGAACTGCCAGCCCATCCACCCCCATCCTCCTGTTAACAGTTGATGAAGGACCGAGCATCTGGGGGGAGTTAGCTAAGTGACAGCCACCACTTCATCCTCATCCACCCAGATCTCGGTCAAGCATGCCAGATCAAAATTGCCTTTCCCAATCTCAGTAGATTAAAAAAAAAATGACTGCTAACAGTTTGAAAAGTCAAGTGAGTACTCAAGGCTCCTCTAGAATCTCAGGCCCTGACCAAGGAGACCCCGTTGTCTTCCTGCTGCCCACGATACTCCAGACTGCATGGCTAACGCCTACAGAGTGTTCATCATTTCAAACAGGAAGGAATTCATTCCAGAACTTGGAGAACTCTTCCCAACAAGCCAGTTGTTCATCCAAGGTCACCCGGCAAGCTTCCATGGCAAAGTAAGGATTTGAAGCTAATTCAGAACTCGGAGTCTCCCACTCTTTAGTTTGACGCTCTTAACCATTTCACCACACGGGCTCTCAAGAGATTATGTAAATAGAAAAGGTCTCTAGCAGATAGTGTTGCCAGTGTGATGTTGCCTACTACTCTACCCCAGACGGTTTGTTGGGGGCTCTCAATATTGGCACCAACTTACGAAACTGGATCTACCAATGTGACGTTTTATTGGACAGTTTTACAATCTCTAGGTCTAAATTCTCCCCTTGGTTTAAGCTATTCAAAAGAGACCAGGATAGATCTCCTTACTTAGTGAATATTACATCTCAAAATCCCAGAAAGGCACTTACTTCCGTATGTTTCCAGACAATGCCGACGGCTCTACTCACGGGGAGAGACTCCCAAATACCACTGGCCTTCCGTTCCTGTATGTGCGGTGCCTCAATATGCAGACATTCTTCACTATATACTATTTTGTCCTATGTATACAGCAGTTAGATCTAAATGTCTTGATAATCTACTAACAGGACAAAAAATTTCCTCTGACATTGACAAGCTGGTCTTTCTATGACACTGATCTGCTCGTTAGTTACAAAATGTCTCTTTTTGCCTTGCCTGCCAAAAAAAATCAGGGGTAAGACTGCAGGTTCAGAAAGCAAACCTTTTTATGACCTTTTTATGACTAACTGGGTCTTCTATTTTTACAGTTTTACTGTTTATAACTGGTCCGTACTTATCTGTGCGAAAACTCTTTTAATTGTTGTTCTACTTATGTATGATTAGAATTATCTTCTTTTTATTACCCTAATTCTGTGTCGTGATGGCCTTTGGCTATATACACAACATTCTGGAATTCTGGAATGTTGTATGGTGTAATGGTTAAGAGTGGCGGACTCTAATCTGGAGAACCGGGTTTGGTTCCCCACTCCACCTCCACCAAGGCCCGTAGCCACAGTGGGGCATTTAGGGGTAGTGCCCCCTCACTTGTGGCCCACAGTTGCCGCAGCCCCTGCCCTTACCTGCTGGCTGCACTTGTTTGCTTTGGCCACTACAGGGGAAGGAGAGCTGACCAGTGCAATTAATACTCCTCTTCATCTGCCTGCCTGCTGATGGTATCTCTCCCTCTCCCCCACTCCCCCCTCACCTGCCTCCCCAAATTTCCCAAAGCCCCACTACCCAAAATTTTCTGGCTACGCCTCTGCCTGAAGCCTGCTGGGTGACCTTGGGCCAGTCACAGTTCTCTAAGAGCTCTCTCAGCCCCACCAACCTCACAGGTCATCTGTTGTGGGGAGGGGGAGGGAAAGGAGATTGTAAGCCACTCTGAGACACATGAGGCCTGCTGAGTGACCTTGGGCCAGTCGCGTTCTCTCAGAGCTCTCTCAGCCCCACCTGCTTCACAAGGTGCCTGTTGTGGGGAGAGGAAGGGAAGGCTATGGTAAGCCCCTTTGAGACACATGAGGCCTGCTGGGTGACCTTGGGCCAGTCACAGTTCTCTAAGAGCTCTCTCAGCCCCACCAACCTCACAGGTCATCTGTTGTGGGGAGGGGGAGGGAAAGGAGATTGTAAGCCACTCTGAGACACATGAGGCCTGCTGAGTGACCTTGGGCCAGTCGCGTTCTCTCAGAGCTCTCTCAGCCCCACCTGCCTCACAAGGTGCCTGTTGTGGGGAGAGGAAGGGAAGGCTATGGTAAGCCCCTTTGAGACACATGAGGCCTGCTGGGTGACCTTGGGCCAGTCACAGTTCTCTAAGAGCTCTCTCAGCCCCACCAACCTCACAGGTCATCTGTTGTGGGGAGGGGGAGGGAAAGGAGATTGTAAGCCACTCTGAGACACATGAGGCCTGCTGAGTGACCTTGGGCCAGTCGCGTTCTCTCAGAGCTCTCTCAGCCCCACCTGCTTCACAAGGTGCCTGTTGTGGGGAGAGGAAGGGAAGGCTATGGTAAGCCCCTTTGAGACACATGAGGCCTGCTGGGTGACCTTGGGCCAGTTGCATTCTCTCAGAGCTCTCTCAGCCCCACCAACCTTACAGGGCATCTGTTGTGGGGAGAGGAAGGGAAGGCGATTGTAAGCCAGCTCCGGGTTCAGAAATTTCAGGTCTGGGGGTGGAGCGGAATTTGGGGGGCGAGTGAGCTCAGTGGGGATGCCAAGCCATTTTATAACTTCCAGAAATTCCTTTTCCTCCAGGGGAACTGATCTCTGTAACCTGGAGCTCAATTGTAATTCCAGGAGAACTCCAGGTCTGGCCTGGAGATTGGCTACCCTAGATCTTGACTCTTCTGGTTTCAGACACCAGAGTTGAGTGGGCAAAGGAAGAGGCAGGAAACCGCAGCAGAGGGACATTTAAGCTCCCTGCACCCGCTTCCCACGTACAATATACATAATAGCTAAAATAATATAGTAATACAAAAATGTATAATAGTACAGTATAATGCAATAATACTACTACTGTAAAAATCGGCCACATGGTATAGAGGACTTGCATAAATGATGCTGAGTCTTTATTTTTAACTGTAATATAAGAACCCATCATTAAGGGAGTTATTTCCACTGCTAAGAAAATAGATAGAATGTACGGATTCCCGTGGAATGTTTCCAGTAAAACCCATAACAGACTTCATTATTTACATTATAGCTGATACGGCGCTGGAGTACAGTAGTCTGTATGCTAGGCTTAAATTTTACATAGCATTTTTCATACATTCTTCCAATCCTAAAGCCAGTATTATTGTACCATATGTGGCAGTTGGGTTGCCAGCCTCCAGGTGGGGCCTGGAGATCTCCCGCTTTTACAACTGATCTCCAGCTGACAGAGATCAGCTCCCCTGGAGAAAATGGCTGCTTTGGAGGGTGGACTCTGTGGCATTGTACCCTGCTGAGGCCCCTCCCCTCCCTAAACCCCGCCCTCTCCTGGATCCACCCCTAAAGTCTCCAGGTATTTCCCAACCCAGACCTGGAAACCCTACGTGACAAGACAGCAGCTTTCCCAGGGCTACATGGAAACACCTAAGAAGGGAGAGTGACTGACTGATTTAGAAAATGTATGTGCCACCTCTCTAGAGACCAGCTATGGCTACCAGATCCTCCTGGGGGGGGGGGGTTGCCCACTTTCAGGCCCCAAGATTCACCAGCCCGGATTCAGACAGTGAGGGGAACCCCACCCTCAAAGCGCCTGGTGAGTGGTAATGCACCCAGCACAATGACATCACCCGGAGGTGATGTCATTGTGCAGGGCACATTATGGGGGGATGGACAGTCAATCATTTAAGGAAAAACCATATAGTTTTTCTTTAAATGGTAGAGTGTCCCCTGCAACCTGCCGTGTGCGATGATATCAGTTCTGGGTGATGTCATCGTGGTGCACACACACCAAAGAGATCTCAGAGAAGGAGCTCTGAGAGGCAGCAGGAGATAGAGCTGCAAGAGGAGTAAGTGTTTTTTATTTGCTTTCAGCTGAGGTGATTTAGCCGAGGAGACTGTGTGTGGGGACTGTGTTTGGGAGTGTGTGAGATTTGAGTTGTTGCAGAGAGCTGGCTGCTTGGGATAGGGTGAGAAAGGGTCATTGACTATAATTGAATGCCTGGGTGAATTTGAATAGCTGCTAGCCATATCCTCTGCTGTGGGGAGGCTTTATTTAAGGCAGCACCTGGCCAGAGGCTCTTAACCTAGGGACTCTTAGACTAGGGGCTCTGTGAGAAGCCAAGGAAGAGTCAGAATGCCAGGGCCCTAGTCTCCTTGGGTTCCCAGTAAGGTAAGTAGACTTCTACAAGGGGAATACAAAGGGTTTAAAAGGGGGATTATATAAAATTATTTTTTAAGCAGTTATGAAGCCAGAATGCCAGCAGGGGGTTGGGAGCTATCCAGTGTTTTGCATGGTGTGTCACATGTGTGACTGGGCAGAAATCTTGGGTGTGTGCCCAGTGCAATGAGCTCCTGGTTCTCAGGGAACGCGTTTGTTCCCTTGAGGCCAAGGTGGCTGACCTGGAGAAATAGAGACAGTCAGTTAGGTGCATGGAGAAGACTCTCAGGGACTCGTTAGATATGTCTCACTCTGGCACCCCTGCCACTGTCAGGGAGCATGAGGGTCGAGAGAGAACAGGGCACCATACTGTGGATAAGGGGAATGTGCCCTCAGAAGCGACCTCTTCTTCAGCTGGTGAACAGGTATCTTTTCGCACCAAGGAACCATCCCTGGGCAGGGATGGAGGGGTATTCTTGGTAGCTGGTGATTTGATCCTTAGGCAGGTAGACAGCTGGGTGACGAACCCACGTACTGACCATATGGTGACTTGCCTGCCTGGTGTCAAGGTAGTTGACATTACTCGTGTTCTAGATAGGCTGGTAGATAGTGCTGGGGAGGAGCCAGTGGTCGTGGTACATGTTGGCACCAATGATGTGGGGAAAATGCAGTCGTGAGGTTCTGGAAGAAAAATTTAGGCTGCTAGGCAGGAGATTCAAGGCCAGGACCTCCAAGGTAGCCTTCTGGGAAGTGCTACCTGTTCCACACGCAGGGCCGGAGAGACAGGCACAGATCAGGAGTCTCAATGCATGGATGAGATGATGGTGTAGGGGGGAAGGGTTCAAGTTTGTTAGGCACTGGGATGCTTTTTGGAACAAGAGGTTGCTGTTCAAGAGAGATGGTCTCCACTTGTCCTGAGAAGGAGCCAGGTTGCTGGCACTTAAAATCAAAAAGGTGGCAGAGCATGTTTTTAAACTGAATATTGGGGGAAAGCCGACAGGAGATGAAAAATCTCTGGTTCAGGATGGCTCATCTCAAAGAGATGAAGGGGTAGCTGTTACTTTTCTACAAGGAAATGGATTAGAATTGTCCACTGAGACTGTGGGTAATGACAGGGACTGCCTGGAAAGGTCTCGAGGCAGCAAGAAGAGGGTTGTGGGCTTAACATGTATGAGAAACTATAGATGTTTGTATACTAGTGCTAGAAGTGTACGAGGTAAAATCGGGGAGTTGGAATGCTTGGTGTTGGGGAAAAACATAGACATTGTGGGTATTTCAGAAACTTGGTGGGATGAGGAAGATTAGTGGGATATGATGATTCTTGGTTATAATATCAGAAGGATCGGGGGGGGACAAAGTTGGAGGTGGGGTGGCTCTTTATGTCAGAGAGGGTATACAGTACAGTAAGACTTGAGAGGGTAAGAAAATTGGATTTGCTTCTGGAAACGCTGCCAGGCCGATTTCCCTCCACCACCACCCCGGCACCGGCAGCTAGGCCTCAGCACTTCTCAGCCACCAGGCCACTGCAGAGTTCCCAGAGCGTTCTCTGCGCATGCGCAGGGAACACGCTTTAACCTCTTTTGGAGGGAGGGGTTAAATATCCCCCAAAGTTTTTTTTTTTAAAGTTTTAGGATTTTTCTGCACACCTGGGGAGTCCCCCAAGTGTACAGAAAAATCTCTTTGACCCCCCAAGTGCCTCGATGTGCAGATTTAGATATCTGCATGGAGGGGGCGCCTTGGGAATATAGACAAGAAGGGGGGACCCGCGATATTCGTGGGGGGGGGGAGCTCCATGCAGAGGAGGAAGCCGCCGGTGGTGAGCCTTCGCCCCTGCCCAGCTCTTCCCGCCCCCTGTCCACGACGGCAAGGCCCGTGCATCTCCAACTGCCCGGCCCTCTCCTTCCCCCCGCAGCAAAGGCGAGGCAGGGAATGGTCTTTTGGGGGATTTTGCTGTTCAGCCTCTGTCTATAAGTTTGAACTCTACCTTCCATTCCAATGTATCTGAAGAATCATTGCAGTGAATGTTTCTGGAGGGTGGACTTGACGGATAAAAGGAAGTACTTCTTCACCCAAAGGGTGATTAACACGTGGAATTCACTGCCACAGGAGGTGGTGGCAGCTACAAGCATGGACGGCTTCAAGAGGGAATTGGATAAACATATGGAGCAGAGGTCCATCAGTGGCTATAAGCCACAAGGTATAGATAGGAACTCTCGGTCTGGGGCAAGTGATGCTCTGTATTCTTGGTGCTGGGGAGGGGGGCAACAGTGGGAGGGCTTCTAGTGCCTTGGCCCCACTTATGGACCTCCTGAGGGCACCTGGTATTTTTGGCCACTGTGTGACAGCGTGTTGGACTGGATGGGCCACTGGCCTGATCCAACACTGGCTTCTCTTATGTTCTTATGACCAGGAACCCCCCCTCCCCCAGCTGGCATGACCGTATGACTTCGCAACCCTACTTACAGCTAAAATAATAATTTATTTTATTTTATTATTTTATTTTATTTTTGGGATTTTTTATCCCGCCCTACCCCACAAGTGGGCTCAGGGCGGCTTACAACATGGCATCCAATAACATTACATTAGTTAAAACAATTCATTAAATTATTATTACTAATGATTAAAATTTTAATTACTGATTTATAGTAACCTTCTGGCTGCTTGGCGGATGGTTTCTTGTTTCAGTGCAAACTGGGCTCATGCTGGAGAGGGCGGTGACAGACTAACTAACCCCTAGTGCCCGTGATGTAAATAGTGCCAGGTATCACTTGAAGAAGAAGAAGAGACTGGATTTATACCCCGCCCTTCACTCACTTGGAGTCTCAGAGCGGCTTACAAACTCCTTTTCCCTTCCCCTCCCCACAACAGACACCCTGTGAGGTAGGTGGGGCTGAGAGAGCTCTTTCCCAAGCTGTCCTTGAGGGAACAGCTGGTACAGAGCTATGGCTTGCACAAGGTCATCCAGCAGGTGCAAGTGGAGGAGTGGGGAATCAAACCCGGTTCTCCCGGATTAGACTTAACCGCTACACCAAACTGGCTCCCCAAGCAGGGGAGGCTGATGTTTTTTGATGTCCACTGCCTCAACCAGAGGCTTGGTGGAGCAGCTCCTTGGCTCTTTCTGCCTTTTGTTTGCGGAACTGAGCTCCAGATTTTTTTGTTTTATCAGCCATAAATGTATAAAAATTACTTTTAAGATCAGGAAAGATGAAAATTGGTGTGTGCTTCTAAACCCTGTCCTTCTAAGCCAGTTTGGTTCAGTGGTTAAGAGTGGTGGACTCTAATCTGAGAACCAGGTTTGATTTCCCACTCCTCCATATGCAGCCTTGGTCATTTTCTCTCATAAGGAATAAATAGTTTGGTCAATGCTGCATGGGACCTTCCGCATGTAAAGCAGAGGCTCTTCCACTGAGCCACACGGCTGAGGAGTGCTGCCGCTGCTGTCTGTAAAACGCGCTGGGCTCTTGCGCAGTCTCGCTGAGTCTCTCTCTCTCTCTCTCTCTCCGCCACCTCATTTACCAGCTGTGCCCCTAGGCGGCTGCCTAGTTGGCCTAGTAATAGAGCCGGCCCTGGGCCTGGAGATCTCCTGCTTTTACAACTGATCTCCAGCTGACAGAGATCAGCTCCCCTGGAGAAAATGGCTGCATTGAAGGGTGGACTCCACAGCATTGCACCATGCTGAGGCCCCTCCCCTCCCCAAACCGCACCCTCTCCTGGCTCCACCCCCAAAGACTCCAGGTATTTTCTAACCCAGATCTGGCAACCCAGTCCTTGCCTCCTCCATTTTACATGCACTTCAACAACTCTGCAAAGTGGATGAGGCAGAGAGAGAGTGACTGGCCCACGGTCACTCAGCGAGTTCTATGGCAAGTGGAGATTTGAACCTGGCTCCCCAAGATCCTCCTCTTACATGCTAACCATCGCACCACTCTGGCTTTCATGTCCCAGGGCTGATTTCGTATTCCTGATAGATTCAGGTGGGTAGCTGTTTGGCCTGAATCATCAGAACAAAGTTTGGGTCCGGTGGCACCTTTAAGCCCAACGAAGTTTTATTCTGGGTATAAGCTTTGGTGTGCATGCAGGCTTCCTTCTATCTGAAGAAGTCTGCATGCACACAAAAGCTTTTACCTAGAATAAAACTTTTGTATACTCAGGAGTAAGGCTCCATGAGACCCAATGTGGTGTCGTGGTTAAGAGTGCTGGACTAGGATCTGGGAGATCCATGTCTGAATCCCCACTTGTGCCATGGAAGCTCGCTGGGTGAGCTTGGGCCAGTCACGGTCTCTCAGCCTAACTTACCTCGCAGGGTTGTTGTGAGGATAAAATGGGGGAGGGTAGAACACCATAAGCCGCTTTAGGTCCCCACTGCAGAGAGGGGCAAGGCATAAATGCATAAAAATTAAAATAAATGTCGCCGTTCAGAGGCATAGTGGGGAGACCATATAGAAGGAGCAGGCAGGGAAACTCTTTGTTCCCAACAATTTGACTTTGTATGCAAGTCCCTTTATTTTTCCTGATCTGACTCGCTGCTAACTTGCAAACAAACAAATCCTACAGCAATTTTCAGAGCACTTCCTGTGACTGTTTTAATGCTATGTTAATAATTACAGCCAGGGCATTTTTTGCAGAAAAAGCCCAGCAGGAACTCATTGGCATAATAGGCCACACCCAACAGCAGAAACTCATTAGCATATTAGGCCACACCCCTGACAGCACAGCTCCCTCCCAAGATCAGTTTCCCCAGGTGCCCTGCCTTCCCTCCCTGGATCGGCTTGGCTTCCCCAGGCGCCCCGTGGCTTGTGAGGTGCCTGGGGACCCGGGTGTGTGTGTGTGTGGAGGCTGTAGGCGTGGCCAACTCAGAAGCCAGCCGGAACTCCATTCCTAGGGTTCCCATCCTCCAGGTGGGGCCTGGGGATCTCCAGCTTTTACAACTGATCCCCAGCTGACAGTGATCAGCTCCCCTGGAGAAAATGGCTGCTTGGAAGGGTAGACTCTACGGCATTATACCATGCTGAGGCCCCTCCCCTCCCCTCCCCTCCCCCCACCTTCTCCTGGCTCCACCCCGAAAGTCCCCAGGTATTTTCCAACCCGGACTTGGCTACCCTATCCATTCCTGTGCATTCCTGCCCCAAAATAGCCCTGATTACAGCAATGTTACTAATGGGCAGTTTTTCCACAGTAAATAGATGGCTGCTTTTGCACTATTAATCATTTTAATTATGTATACGTAGACCATGCATTAATTTACTTGTTTATAGCTACAGTAACCCAGTTGGTAGGGGCGTCTGGAAACATGGATACTGCTGAGGAAGGGACTGGTTGGGAAGAAGATCCGGGGGGGGGGGAGGGGGGGAGCCTGTCCCCTGCCTGCTCTCTGGACAACACCCTTGAAGGGAAGGAGTTTTGTTCATTGGCTGTATTTTTATCCTGCCCTTTCTCCCGGCAGCTCAGACTAGTGTACATGGTTCTCCACTCCTCCAGTTTAATCTCACAACAACCCTGTGAGGGAGGTTAGGCTGCGAGAAAACAGTTAATCCAAGTTCAGCCCCAAGTTTCATGGCAAGCAGCAATTTGAACCCGGGTCTCCCCAGGCCTAGCCAGACACTCTGACCCCTACACCGCACTGATTGCCTGGTGACCGCTATTCCCTGTGGGTAACAGATGGTAAAAGGCGATGGCTGATCCCTGCGGTTCCCCCCAGGTGTCTGGCAGTGAGAGACAGAACTGAAACCTCTGCAAATGGAGGTTCCATTTCTATTAATACTGACAGACCATTAGTTATTTTGCTATTAGTGCTCATCAGAACATCCCACTGCAATAAGCTAATTTTTAACGATTGATTTATTTGATTCACTTATACCCCACCTTGCTCCCCAGTGGGAACTCAAAACACCTTTAACATCATTCAGCAACCCCCCCTCCATTTTATCCTCACAACAACCTTGTGAGGTCGCTAGGTGGAGAGAGTGTGACTGGCTCAAGGTCACCCAGTGAGGTTCCATGGCACGAGTGGGGATTTGAACTTGGGCCTTTCATATACTAGTCCGGCACTCTTTAACCACTGGTGCCCTGGAATGTTAGGTCATCTCTCCCCCCCCACCACCATCCTTTATGAGTGCTGTGGTGGCAGGAACGGATAGGTATGGAACTGTATGAGTAAAATCTATCTGTGCGCATCTTCGTCTAAAAACATTTATAGAGTTCTTCTGTCTACTAGAGCTCAAATTACATACGTTGCTGAGAGTTCCATGATTCTTTCCCCTGTATATTTTAAAAAAGTTTTTACCTGAAGTAGAATAACCTTTTCTGCCTCAGGTACCAAAGTATCTTGAGCGATTCCTGTCCGTTAATGGTCTTGTCATTGATGAAGGTCTGAAAGACTCACAAGGAAGCCTTGCAGGGTGAGGCCGGGGGCCCCTTAAAGAGCCACAGACTAATGCGGCTACTCCTCCGGCAAGAAGAAGAAGAAGAGGAGATTGGATTTATACCCCGCCCTTCACTCACTTGGAGTCTCAGAGCGGTTTACAAACTCCTTTTCCCTTCCCCTCCCCACAACAGACACCCTGTGAGGTAGGTGGGGCTGAGAGAGCTCTTTCCCAAGCTGTCCTTGAGGGAACAGCTCTGACAGAACTATGGCTTGCCCAAGGTCATCCAGCCAAGTGCAAGTGGAGGAGTGGGGAATCAAACCTGGTTCTCCCAGATTAGAGTCTGTGCACTTAACCACTACACCAGACTGGAAACCCCCCCCCCCCTTTCTACAGACAGCACTCTGCAACTGGAACAGCTGCTTTAATGAAAACAAGCAGGAGTCTAGTGAGATCTCAAAACTGACGCAGTTTCATTGCTGCCTTAGCATTCATGAGCCCTAACCTGGATAGCCCAGGGTGACCTGATCTCCTCAGATCTCAGAAGCTAAGCAGGGTCAGTCCTGGTTGGTATTTGGATGGGAGAGACCACCAAGGAAGTCCAGGGTCATGATGTGGAGGCAGGCAGGCAGTGGCCAACCACCTCTGAACGTCTCTTGCCATGAAAAACTCTACGGGATCACCGTAGGCCAAAGAACAACAACACTCAAATACTCTGTGCGTTTTCTGCGTGAGAATCAACTAGGCACAGGTTTTTTGTGTGTGTGAGTGCAGGTAGAAGTATGCAAATCTGTGTCCACTTTGAACTGGGCCCTTGTGAAGTGAGACTGGTCCTGAACAGTGCTCCTTCTAAGCTGTGGAGCCTTGTGAGCAAACCCCCCCCCACCCCCACCCCCACCCCACCCCACTTTGTGAGCTACTGGCATTAAAATTGTGAGCAAGCAATTTGGCTACTGCATAAATCAGTTTGCTCTGGAGCCATCCTTCCTGAGCGCAGACAGATATGGGTGAGCTGGAGGCTAAAGAAATGTGAGCTAGCTCACACTACCTCAGCTTAGAGAGAACGCTGGTCCTGAAATATGGACGCAGCAGGTCGTAATTCTTCAGTGGAACTTAGCAACAGCGACAACGGGTTCCTAAAGTAGCGCCGACTCCTTCAGCAGCACTGAGTAGACCTATTTCATGTAGAAGCGACAGAAAAAAAACACAAGCATTCCGTTATGTCAAGGGGCCGTGAAGTAAGGATGCAAAATTCAAATGGAACCTAGTGCAACCCTGTGCATAGTTACTCCAACTCGATCGGAGTGACTCCGCATTGTAGGCTTGTACTCAGCCTTTCACAAAGCGTTTACCAAGCTATTTAACCCCTTCCTGGGCGGAGAGTTCCAGTCGAGCTCAGCTCCTTAAAACGCTAATTTTTCATCTGAAGGAGTTGGGCTCCAGTTCCCTCAAGTTTAGGGGAGAATAAAATCTCGAGAACTTCTCTGAAGCGCTGCAAAACTCCTGGGTCTGACCAAGGGAATGTCGACACTTGGAAGTGTCTAGCCCCAAACGCTTGTTGGGCTCTGAGGCCCATTCTGCAGCTAGCATTCACTCAGCTGTTGTACCAGACCCCCCCGGGACAGAAATTCCCCTCTGCGCTGCATGCCGCTTTCACTTTGATTGATTGTGGGGTTTTATGGCAGCGTCCAGAGGGGATGCCGCTTTCCCTTGGATTGATCTCTTGGTTTTATGGTAGCCCTTTGCATAGATTCATGGCCGTTTTATGGCCCTGCAGGGGTGACCCTGCAGTCAGTAGGGCGTTGGCGTGGGGGGGGGGGTATCTGAATGTGGGTTGGAGCCGCATCTTTTTCTGTTCCAGCGCGGGTTTGGTGAAACAAGGGAGCGCATGCTGGATGCAGAGTGGGCCTAAGGTGTTGCTGGAGCGGCGTCTGCCCGTCCCCCGCAAAACTCGCGTCCCTGGCTTCGGCCGGCGGAGGGGCTAAGTCGTGGCAGGGTCGGCCCGCAGAGCAGGCGCGGGGTGGGCGGCGGGGGCGGGGCCGGCGGGGCTGCCGCCAGGCGCCGCGGCCGGCGGGAGGCGCTTGTGTGTCTCGGCTGCCCCCGGGCCCGCCCCCTTCCCCCGAGGATATCCCTCCCTCTCCGGCGGCGCGCGCCTCCGGCCGCCCAATGGAGGAGACGGGGATGCTGTGCGGACTGCGGGCGGGATGGGGGCGCAGCAGAGCCGCGGCCGGCCCGGGACAGGCGCTTTGCAAGGCGAGCTGCGGCAAGAGGAGCCGGGAGCCCGAGCTGGAGCTGGAGCCGGAGGCGGGCGCCGGAGGAGCCGCCGCCGAGGCCCTGGCGGGCTGGGATGAAGCCGGCGGCGGCGGGGGGCGGCTGTGGGGCCAGATAGCGTCCCGAGGCGGCGGCGGCGGCGGCGACGGCTGCTGCTATTGCTGCTGCGGAGAGGAGCTGGACGAGGAGGCGGCGGCGGCGGAGGGCGACGACGGGGCGGTGGTCGCCTGCGTGGCTTCTTCTGCCGCCGGCAGCGAGTGGCGCCCCAGCCAGCGGGGCGGCGGCGGGGCGGCGGCGGCCGGGCGAGGGATGGCCGCCCCGCCGGGCTACTCGCTCTCCGACCCGGGCTCCAACAGCGAGCGCAGCGCCGACTCGCCCCTGCCCGACGACGACGGCTCCTCCTCGGCCGGCCCCGCCCGCGCCCACTCGGCCAGCCCGGAGTGGGGCGAGGAGCGGTTCCGCGTGGACAGGAAGAAACTGGAGGCCATGCTCCAAGGTGAGGGGCCGGGCCGGGCCGGGCCGGGGGAGGCGGGCAGGCAGAGGCGGGGGAGCCGGAGGCCTTGGCGGGTCCCCTCGGCCAGAGCCTCCCCCCCGCGCCCGACTCGGTGCCAGGCTTCCCACGTGGCGGCGGGGAGCGGGGCGAAGGGCCGTCTGCAGGGCTTGGAGGGAAGACGGGAACCGAGAGCAGGAAGGGGACCCCCAAGGGTCATCTAGCCCAACCCCCTCCTCGGTGCAGGGAGTCCCTAGCTACCCCCCCCCCCCCGCTGCCCCGAAGTGACTGCGCTGTGTCCCAAGAGACCGTAGAGGAAAGCCGCTCTGGCGACGGGGCCGGAGAAGTGGGGGCCCGCAGTGCCAAGCCGTGGCGTTCTCTCGCTTTCACGCGTGCTGTTGACGAGCACCCGGCGGGAGGGAAGCTGAAACCGCCCCCTTTTCCCGCAGAACCGCTGGTCGAAATCTGCGGGACCGTTCTGGTCACCACTCTGGACCCGGGGGTGAGATCTCCTCTGCTCCCCCAAGTTGCGTGCCAGGCTTTTAAAAAAGCAAAAAAATAGTTCCCAGGATAGGAGTCCCTGGTTTGGCCCTCCGAAGCATGACTGAACAGAGAGTTTAAGTCTGGCTAGATCCTCGGGCCAGTGAACTCTTCACTGGAGGAAGGAGGGAGTCGGGGGTGGCCAGGGACTCTGCTGGAGGGCTTCTACAAGAGATAGACTCTAGTACCGGAGCACCTGAGAGACCAAAAGGGATCTTGCTCTTGGAGATGCTAACAGGCTCAAATCTGTTTGTTCTACTGCAGACCAACAGGACTGCCTTCTGAACCTGTTTTCTGGAAAAGGAGTTTCCCAGGTTGTGTGTATTTTGGTTGGAGTCCTTGAGTTTACTCCATTTAGTCCAGAAGACCTCTTACAGGGTCAGGGGTGTCCAAGGGAGCTCAGCAGATGGGCGTGGGGTTGGGGGGCTTTCTTATAGCTGTCCTTGCCCCGTGGAATTGGGCTGGTTTTGCTGAAAGAGATGTCTAAGGCAGGATCTCTGCTGAGACTTGGCCATCTCCGTTACTTCTGTACCACAGTGGGGAGCTGGTGGGGTGATAAGATTTGTAACCGAGCTTTTCCTGTCTGTTTGATTTCAAATGCTGGGCCACTTCCTCTTGTTCTGGCGCCGGTGGCTGGGGTTGATTTGGTGCTCCTGGGAGTGTCTCTGTCCTCAGCCGAAAGTGCCAGCTGAAGCAGAAATCCTAGAAATGGGCTTCCCGGTACACACTGTTGGCTCTGGATCTCACTTGCTGTTTTCTGTCGTCTCTCCTTCCTCATCCCCAGCCTTTGCGGCTTGTTTCCCAGAGACTTAAAACCCCAGATGTGGATCAGCTCTCTGTTCTACAGATGGCGGGACTTGTAATCTTAGCTGTTTTTAGGGGAAGTACTTGTTTTAGGGTAGGTTTCTCTCCCCCCCCCCCCCCCCCCGGATGCTAGCATCCCTTGTCCAGAGGCTTGGTATGGAGGATTTTGTTAGTCTCTTGTTCACTTTTGTCTGTAGTGTTTGAGTAATTAACACTGATGTAGATCTTGCTGGCAATAATGAAACATGAACTTCAAGAGAACGTTAAAAAACACATAACACAGTTGTGCAGGTCCTGGATGGGTTAACATTTTCAGAAGGCAAAGAAGCATTCACCTATGTAGAACTTCAGGTTAAGAAGCTGCCTTGGCTATCATGTGAGCATCTCTATGAAAACTTTTAGGAACCCCCCCCCCCCATCCCCGCCCAAATTAGTCATTATCCAAAATCAGGCTTTCCAAGCATCTGTACTCTTATTTTTGATGTAACCTGACACCTCTCCCATAGGAGGTCCGTTTCCTAGGACTTTTCCATCTTGTCTGGCCAGAGTTAAAGAAGTTTTATTCTGAGTTTTCCAAGAGTTGTTAAAAAAAATCTATTTGCCTTCAGAGGCCAAAGTGTGTTAATGAGGCCTATGAAAGGGACCGAAGTAACAGCTTTTTTTGGGGGGGGGGGTATTCTTTTGACGTCCATAGAGTTCAAAGCTCTGCATAAATCTTTATTTTTACGTGGAAGTCATGGATGTTGCCGCGGATTGGGGACTCATTGCCCTCTGGTTACTTCTGAGTTCTCTTGACCTGAGCTTTGCTTTTTTAACAGAACTGATCATGCTTGCGACCATGTTCGCATTCCTTTTACCCCCCCCCCCTCCCCAGTGTGTGGTCAGAACAGGTATTGCAGGTGTTAGAAGCACAAACACAAAAAATCCTTTTTGACCATAGATGATTACGGGACAGAAAAAGCATGGGTATCAATAGCACTTTTCATACGAGGTCTTCGGGGGGGGGGGGAGTCGTCCACTTGCATCCTTGAAAGCCTCTGTCAGTCTGTTGTAGTTCCATGCTGCAAAGGAATACTGGGAGTGGCTGTCAAGTTGTGATTTAGGCAGCTTGTCTAGTATTCGCTTTCCCCCTCCCCGCCATTGTGAACCCCCCCCCCCCCCCGATAAGCTTCTCAGATACCCCAGAGCAGGGGTGGGCAAACTGTGGCTTGGGAGCCGCATGCGGCTCTTTCACATATATTATGTGGCTCCCGGCAGGGCGGCTGGGAAGCTAAATATCATTAGCAAACAAATATCATTGGACAAATTAATATCATTATCAATATCTGCTTTTACCCCTTTTGTTATTATTTTTGGCAGTCTCATTTAATGTCAATAAAAAGCAAATTTGCTTATTTTCCAATGAAAGCAGGTAATATTTGTTCATGTCTTGTGGCTCTCAAACATCTGATGTTTATTCTATGTGGCTCTTACGTTAAGCAAATCTGGCCACCCCTGTTCTAAATGGCTCTTACGCTGAGCAAGTTTGCCCACCCCTGCCCCAGAGCAATACTCTCTCTAAGCTGTGGAGGCTTGTGAGCAAAACTTCTACTTTGTGAGCTACTGGCATTAAAGTTGTGAGCGAGCGAGCGATTTGGCTACTGCATAAATTAGTTGGCTCTGGAGCCATCTTTCCTGAGCGAAGACAAAACTGTGTGAGCTGGAGGCTAAGGAACTGTGAGCTAGCTCACAGTAACTCAGCTTAGAGGGAACACTGCCCCAGAGTCTTGAAGATAGTAACTGTTCCAGTGCTGCTATTATATGAATATGTTTACCATAGCCTTAAATATGGATGAAAACCAGAGCTATTTTGGGGCCAGAAGCACAGGAACGGAGTTCCGGCTGGCTCCTGAGTTGGCCACGCCTACAACCAAAACCTCTGGCAGGCGTGGCTAGAGAGCGTGCTGCCTTCCCCAGGTTACACACCAGAGGGAGAGGTGGCAGGTTAAAATGCCCTCTTTCCCTCCCCAGAGCCTGTCAGGATTTCCTTGTCAATTTCACTCCCTGCCAGTCAGCAGAGAGTGAAATTGACAAGGGAAGAGCCTCTCTCTGCCTTCCCTTCTCTAGCTGATACCTTGCAGCTAGAAAAGGGCAGGCAGGGAACCCAGGCAGTTTGAAAATGCCTTTCTTTCCCTGCCCGATCTGGGTGAGGGAGAGAAAGACATTTAACCATGCACTTCAGCAGCGCCTTTCCCTAGCTGTCTGGTTCGGAGAGGTAAGACACTAGAAAGGCGATGCTGAAGTGCCTGGGATCTTTCAGATCCCAGGCACTTCAGCAGCGCCTTTCCCTAGCCGTCTGGTTCGGAGGGGAGGGGTAGACTAGAAAGGCGATGCTGAAGTGGGGCGGAGACGCTCAGGTGGGGAAAGAGGCAAGCTTCCATGCCTGCCCTGTGCTTTCCTAGTCCCTGCCCAGTATGCTAATGAGCTATGCGGTCAGGGGTGTGGCCTAATTTGCTAATGAGTTTCTGCTGTTGGGTGTGGCCTTTTAAGCTAATGAGTTCCTGCTGGGCTTTTTCTACAAAAAAAAGCCCTGATGGAAACTCAGGGATGCTGAGCAATTCGATGTAGTGTAGCTGAAGATTTCATATAGTATGGAAAGTAGATTTTTTTAAAAGACACAGTTCAGTTTATTACAAAAAGAGAGTTTAGAAGCATGTGAGGGTTTTGCAACATATGCGGCCCGATCGTTGTGTGATTGTGACGGAATGTCTTCAGTTCTGTTCTATTTTGACTTACGTTACGCTTGCTGAAAGTTCTGTAAACAGTTTTTGATAAAAAAAAATATTTACAAGGAGTCGTTTATAAAGAGAGATGGGAAGATTAGAAATAATTCAGTAGGTGTAGCCATTGTGTAGCTTGTTGAGCTTTTAATGGTCTTTTAGGTTTTATCGAGGGACACAGGGTTTGGTTTACAGACCCGTCCTTTGAACAAAGCGGACAGTTTCATAACGGAAAGGGTGAAATCTTTAATCTTACTGGGACGTGCAGTGTATGGAAAGTGGGTCTGCCAGTGGCTATTGGCCATGGTAAGTACATGGCCCCTTGGTTTTCAGAAGTGGTATACCTCTGTATGTCAGATTTTGAGGGCACATAGAGCTTTCCCCTTCATGCCAGCTTGCAAACTTCCTGGAAATGTCTGGCTGGCCACTGTTGTAAACAGGATGCTGGACTGGATGGGCCTTTGGTCTGCTCTGTCAGGGTTGCTCCTGTGTTGTGCCTTGATATCACATTCTAGACTTTACAATCTCCATTTTGCTTACATTATAGTCTTATTGCCATGCATATAATCCTCAGAGCCAAGGTGTTGGAAATACAGCTTTACAACATGAACAAAGTTAACTTTCTGCATTCTGATTTTGTAAAAGTTATCAGTATACATGATCTCTTTTTACTATATCTGTGTGAGTCCATAATTGCAAAAGATCTGGTCCAACCTCTCTCATTCTAGGAATCCTATATATATATATATATATAAAAGCCCAGCATATTGGCACTTTCTGGCTCTCCCATTGGCTGTGCTATGCGCTCTGTCAGTTGTTGGCCCATGAACCGCCACTCAAGAGTACACATGTGCCATTGGCTGGGTGCTGGGTCCGCTTCTCTCCCCCGCCCAGTGCCATTCTCTGAAAAAACTACCAAAACTGCTGGGTGGCTCACTTTCCCCTCAGTGGCTGTTGCCAGGCAAGCAGGCTTGGTTCTGTCAGTTAAAAGGCAAAGGCAGGAGGCCCTTTCCAGGCCTACTTTGGCCTTTGTGGGGAACTCATTGGGGCCGGTCCTGACTAGGGTTGCCAGCTCAAGGTTAGGAACTTCCTGGAGATTTTGTGGTGGAGTCAATGGAAGACAGAGTTTGGGGAGGGAAGAGGTCTCAGCTGAATAGAATGCCATAGAGTCCACCTCCAAAGCAGTTATTACTCCCAGGGGGAGACACAGGTTCTTGCTGTGGAAGCTGAATGGGTGATTTTTGGACCTGTCACAGACTTTCAGCCTAACCTATCTCACAGGGTTGTTGTGTAGATCAAAAGGCAGAGAGGAGAATGACGTAAGCTGCCTTGGTCCCCACTGTGAAGAAAAACTGTACTTTTCCTCCTGGGGAACCATTGTTGCCAATCTCCAGGTGAGGGCTGGAGATCACTCAGAACTACAACTGCTCTCCAGATGGTAGAGATCAGTTCCCCTGGAGAAAACGGTGGACTCTGTGTCACTATATCCTGCTGAAGTCGCCACAGCAAATTGGCGCTGAGTGCCCAAGGCCAGGGCATCCACCCGGAGCCTCTTTCTAGTATTTTCTTGTATTTTATTTCCACAATGGACCTTATTCCTAGTATTTTATATACTTGATATATCATCAGTCGCTATGGTAGACAACTTTTTTTTTTTGTTGCTGATCCATATTTTTAAAAAAATTTTAAACAATTGTTTGAAATAATATTTATTGTTTGTAGACACCTGAAAGGCTGTGCTGCCATCGTATCATAGTTTCTTACTTTGTGCATGTTTAATTCAAATAACATCACTTTTGATCACTTGAGTGAGTTGTTGGGTTGGTCGGAAAGCAGTTGATGTGACTGACTATAATGTTTGGAATTTGTTTCAGGTTAGATTCAGTCTCCTGGGGGTAGGTTAATCTTTAAGCAGTTAATATTCTGCTTTGCTAGTAGAAGGATTTTGGAATGCAGCTGAGTGGAGTTCAGTTTTTTGCAACTGCTGTAATATAGTAATCTGAAGATGTTTTTAAAGACTGAAAGGGTGTCCTAAAGAGTTGTGGGTACACACGCTTGATGTTAAGAGGCAAAGAGTGGAACAGAATTCATAACATAAGGTAGATATTGCCAAGCAGTTTGCTGCTAAGTGGCTTACCTAGAAATGTGGTAGCAATTTCCTTATCACTCCGGAGGAAGATAGCCAGTACAGGTAATTTTGCCATACATCTACAAAATCCTGTTTGCCCTTGGCATGCAAGCTATCGAAGTGTGAGACTCATAGGGTATTTGTTACATTGGGTCATCTGGTTAGACTCAAGTGCCTAGTTTGTTGTGGGTACATGCACACTTTGATTAACACCCACTTGGCCAACAGTTGTCTGTACCCACCTTCATGCGGGTTTAGCTTTGGCGATGTTGATGGGTTTCTGCAGCATGTATAAGAAGTTCAGCTGTTGCCGAAGGTGCGTCACGTTCTTTCTGAATAGGAATATTATAGCCTTGCCACGTATGTGGTGCATTGGATTTGGCACATTGTTCTGGTTTGATCGGTTTTATTATAGCTCCTCTTGATCGTTTCTTTGGTTTTGCACCAGGCAGTTGCCAAGGAAGAGAGCCAATTGAAATAACCAGTATAAATCAAAATTTTTCCATTGGTTATTTAACCACTTCCAAAGTAAAAGTTCATAGTCGTTGGTTGCTATAACAGTAAAAAACCACATTGAATCAAAACTTAATGATCCTGTATATAACCTCTGAGGGGCCACAGTAGGTTTCTTAAATATTTAGCTTATTTTCTAAAACAGTAAAGACATTAATGATGCACTGCTTTTGAACAGTTGGAGAACTTAAAAAGTTCATGACCTGGAGCCATGACAGATTTTTGCGGGCAAGCATGGATTGGAACATGGGCGTCAACTACGGGGGGCTTGAGGGCTCGAGCCCCCTCCGAAATTTCCCGGGGGGGGGCTCAGCCACCCCCGGCAAAATGGAGTGCCCGGTGGCCAGTCAGCCGGCCGTCGCCGCCTCTCCTTCCTCCCCACCCCCGGCCTGCCCTCCTGCCTCCCTAGGGGGGGGGAGAGAGAGGCGGCGCTCATCTGTGCCACCCCCGCACGCCCCGAGCACGAGGCGGAGTGGGAGCCGGGGGCCCGCAAGGGCGACGCGCCGGCCACCGGCGCCCGAGGTGAACAGGGAGAGGGAGGGAGGGCGGGCGGGCACGGCCCGGGGGAGGGAAGCGGCGGCTCCCTGGGGTGGGGGGGGGAGAGCGGCGGGGACATGGTCCCGAGCGTGCACGCGCGCTTCGCGCGCATGAGAGAGCCCCCCCCCCCCGGGATTTAAAAAGTCTATGCCCCTGGATTGGAATACATGCTGACCTGGTGCGGTTTCCCACCATTCCTTTTTTTGCTTTAGTCTGGCCCAGCCCCTTTTCCCAGTCTCCACCCAACAAAAAATAAGTGGCCTCCGTCAGAAGTGCCCTGGCCGGGATGGCGCAGGCTAGCCTAATCTCATCAGGAGGTCTTAAGCAGGATCAGCCCAGGTTAGTATGTGGATGGGAGACCACTGAAGAGGTCCAGCATTGCTACGCGGGGAGAGCGGCCTATAAGTCTAATAAATAAATAGAAATAAATAAATACGCAGAGACGGGCGGGGGCGAACCCCTTCTTGAAACCCTGCGGGGTCACCTTAAATTGGCTGCCGCTTGACAGCGCCACCTTGCCTCTGAGAACAAGAATTCCATATGAAGCGGAACACTCTGATAGGAAAAACCAGAACCCGTGTCCTCGTAGGTGTTGTGGACTATTTCATAGCTGTTTATAAGCAGCTCCCAAAGCCCTGGCCCTGACCGGGACGACCCAAGATAGCTTAGTCGTGCCGGTTCTTGGAGGCTGAGCAGGGTCAGCCCTGGTTAGTCTTTGGATGGGAGACCACCAAGGAGTTCTCGAGTTGCTATGCAGAGGCAGGCAGTGGCCAACCACCTCTGACCGTCTCTTGCCTTGAAAACCCTGCAGGGTCACCATGAGTCAGCACGTTACGCATGCACAATCGGAAGTGAGGGCTGGTGGTAGTTCCTGGGCCGATCACTTATCTCTATGAGAAGGAAAGTAAGTGTCATCTAGAACTGGAGTACCGAGCCACACAGGTCAGTGGACGGTGCCTGTGGTGTCGTGCCCATCCTTGGGCCCCCCTCTCATGCCCCCCCCCTCACTAGGTCCCCACTGGGGAGAAAGGCAGAAGTATAAATGTAAATAAATAACAATACCACAATAAGTATACGAACTGTGCAGATATTATGGAATTGCATCACCCTACCATAGTTTCCAAGGGGCTGTGGTGGCTCAGAGGTTAAGATGCTGAACTGCAGACCAGAAGGTCGGTAGCTCGGCAGTTCGAGGCCCGAGTTCCGCGTGACGGGGTGAGCTCCTGTCTCTGGCCCCAGCTCCTGCCAACCTAGCAGTTCGAAAGTAAGAAATTGCAAGTAGATGAATAGGTTCCACTTTGGTGGGAAGGTAACAGCGTTTCACGCACCCCGGCATCTAGGCATGCTGGCCATATGACCACAGAAGCAGCTTCGGACAGCGCTGGCTCTTCGGCTTGGAAACGGAGATGAGCACCGCCCCCTGGAGCTGGATTCGACTGGCTTTCAAGCAAGGGAAATGTTTACCTTTACTATAGTTTCTGCATTGCTCTGTTTAATTTTCTTGGGCCTCAGTTCTTGTGGGTCTGTCCTTTGTGAAACTTTCTCTGTATTTGGTTCTAATGACTTGAGCACCACCTGGAGCTTTCAGGCAAGGTGTGCTGGGGAGGAAGAAGGGGGCAAAATTGCCTTCTCCATCTTCCTTAGAAGAGGGAGGAAGAGTGATCTCACCCACATCCCCTTCCGTACTCTCCCCCCCCAACCTGCATAGTCCACACAGGTCCCCACCTTCTGCTGACAGATTGCTGGACAGCCCTTTGGAATTAATACCTTTTTCCCAATAGAAGTGACAAAGTGAGCCGTGGCTCACAAAAGCTCATACTCTGCCTCATATTTTGTTAGTCTTTAAGGTGCTATGGGACTCTTGCACTTTTCTCTAGCTACAGACAGGCTAACACGGCTACCCATCTCGATCTTTTCCCAAAAGCGTAGCTTAAGTAGTTTGAAATGGCATTAAGGCTACCATTCTGTGAACCATGCGTTCCTGTTGAACTTGCTAAGACTTGTTTTCTGCTAAGGACTGGGCGGTGCATATGAGCTAGGGTTACCAACCTCCAAGTGGGGCCTGGAAATCTCCCAGAATGACAGCTGATCTCCCGACTACAACAATCTGCTCCTCTGGAGAAAATGGCTGCTTTGAAAGGTGGACTCTGTGGCATTATACCCCCCCTGACCCTCCAGGAATTTCCTAGCCCAGAGTTGGCAAGCCCAGCACTGTGAAATAAGAGCTGCTGCATGGGAGAACGTTTTCCCAGTTGTCATCTTAGTTCATTATCAACACAGCAAATGCAACAATCATTTCAATCAAAGAAGTGAAGTCTAAATCACACAAGAGATACGGGTTGTTGGAACGTGACGTTCTACTGTGCTTTCCCAAGGGGGGGGAAATGACAAATGGTCCAGTTAAACTTTATTCCCGTAACAGGGGTGAGTAACTTTTTTTTGACACTAAGGGTTTTATTACAGGTATGTTGTAAGCTGGCGGGCCACGATTGATTTGAAGAATTGCATGGTGGAATGCACTTTAACTAATCTGATTTGTGGATCAGTTCATGAACGTGATGGATTCCAAGCCACAGGGGGCATACTGGCATTCATTCTAGACTAGTGCTGATAATTCAGTTTATATGAGGAAAAACCTGGAATAAGTAGTTGGGGCTGTTGGGAAATCTTGCAACAGCAATGTAGAAATGTGGAGTTTTAATATACATTGGGCTTGAGATGCCCAGTCTATGGCTGAGCTTGCTTAACTGAAGGCTCGTGGCTCAAAGGATTGTACTGGGTCTCTAGGCCGTGTACCTTGGAAGCTACATACAAGCTGGGTCTTGTATTTTGCTCGTCTGAGTGATAGAACTGGGAATCTGTTGTGAAGAGCAGAGTCCGGGTGGTTTTTTGTTACTGCGTTTGTATGCCGATCTGTTATGGAATTCAGAACAGCAGACATAGGGATTCCCAGCAGGTCTCCCAACCAAGCGCTTGCCCATCCCTCTGTAGCTTTAGCAAGGCAGTTGGATCCTGTGCTTTCCGACTGTACCCTGGTCCCTGGATGCTGGTTTACCGGGAGAGAACGGCTAGTTCACGGCTAGACTTTCCCCACCTGCTGCAAGGTTGGAGTTTTGCTAACAGCCATCTGCTAAACTGGCATTGCAAATGCACCATTAATTTACTGCAGTTGGCTTGCTTGGAAAAGATGGTGTGGATAGTTGCCAGCTGCAGTGTTAAACTTATGCCTAAATCTGTGAAAGTAATATTTTTGTTAGCTCCCCAGAAGGCCCCCCCTTTTTAGTAATCAGTGGCCTAGTGGCCCCAACACAGCAAAGGGGGATAGAATACCAATAATATTTTTATTTATGAATTACTTTTTTGCTTGCCACCGCTGGCCAGTAGGTGGCTATTTACTAGCAGATGTGGTGGAATACTTCCTTCTTCCTGTGCAGATGTAGGCTTTTTCTGCACTCTCCTTTTAATCCATGTTCGCTGTGGTGTCCTCCAAGCAATTCTGCTCTAAAATCAAATTCAGCCTTTTTTGAAACCCAGGTCTGTCCCCCACCCCCTTCTGCACTAAAATCGAGTTCAACCTTTTTATTCTGGGTTCTCTCCCCCCCCCCCCCCATTCTGCATTACATGACCTCCCTTCAGTGGCCAGCCCAGTTTCAGCCTGCTGATGCCCCGGGTTATTTGGATGCTGTTTTGCCCTGGACTTAAATTGCCTTGACTCGAACACTGAGAAAATCCAGAGTGGCAGGCAAATGCAGAAAGGACCGTGGTTGCCCTGTCAGAACGAAGGCTCATTTGGCGAGCCTTTTTGTTTGTTCGTTTATTTCTATGTATATTCTGCCCTCCCCGCAAACCGGCTCAGGGCGGACCACAACATAGGTTCTAAAATGCATCGAATACAACATTGATAAATAATTAAAACATCTTAAAACCACATGGTTAAGAAACAGGTCACGGTGTCTGTATCTATGCATAGTTTCCAAGCTGGTGCCACTGGGGTTCTGAGGTATTGATCTGGGCCACATATTGATGGTGAGCTTCATCAGGGGAAGGTCGGGTGTTTATTGGACACCTGCTGGCTCAGCCAAAGGCCTGGCAGAACTGCTTCTTGTACAAGCCCTGTGGAATGGTAATAAGTCGCTCAGGGCCCTGATCTCAGCTGGGAGCATGTTGCACCAGTTTAGGGCTGGGGGGAAGAATCCCTGGCCCTGATCAAGGCTAAGCAGGCACCCCTTGTTCGATGGCGAAAGGGACAAAGGAAAGACCATCAGTAACTTTGCAGCATGCAGGCAGAGAAGAACCATCAGTAATCATGCTCATTGCAGTGGCAGACCAACAGTTACATTAACTTGGCTAGGAATCGTAGAATCACAGCGTTGGGAGGGGCCATACTGGCCATCTAGTCCAACCCCCTGCTCAATGCGGGATCAGCCTAGAGCATCCCTGACCAGTGTTTGTCCAGTCGCTGCTGAAAGACTGCCAGTGAGGGGGAGCTCACCCACCTCCCTAGGCGGCTGATTCTGCTGCTGCACAACTCTTACTGTCAAAAAGCTTTTCCTAATATCCAGCCGGTAGCTTCCTGCCCTTAATTTAAACCCATGATTGCGAGTCCTCTCCTCTGTTGCCAACAGGAACAGCTCCCTGCCCTCCTCTAAGTGACAGCCCTTCAAATACTTCAAGAGAGCGATCAAGTCCCCCCTCAACTTCCTCTTCTCCAGACTAAACATTGCCAAGTCCCTCAGCCTTTCCTTATAGGGCTTGGTCTCCAGGCCCCTGATCATCCTCATTGCTCTCCTCTGTACATGCTCCATTCTGTCCACATCCTTTTCGAAGTGAGGCCTCCAGAACTGCACAAAATACTCTAGGCGCAGCCTGACCAATGCAGTGAACAGTGGGACTATAACATCTTGTGATTTAGATACGATGCCTCTGTTGATACAGTCCAAGACTGCATTAGCCTTTTTTGTTGCTGCATCACACTGACTGCTCATATTCAACTTTCGGTCCACCCTTACCCCAAGATCTTGTTCACACACACTGCTACCTGGAAGTGTATCCCCCCCAATCCAGTATGCCTGTTCCTCATTTTTGTTACCCAGATGTAGAACTCGGCCCTTATCCTTGTTAAATTGCATCTTGTTCGCATCTACCCACTTTTCCAGTTTCTCCATTTTTAGTCAACAATGGGCCCATCGCCTCTTTCATCTTGCCAGAGCTCTTGTTTTAGGAGAGCCCACCCTTCACTTGCTCCTTTCCTTGTTTGCTACCGCATGCTTTGAGGATGAGCAGCAGGTTTTCTCAAACCATTTAGACTTGCACAGTACTGAACGCTGGCACCAAATATCCCTGAAAAAGAAATCTTTGTCTCTCCATATTTTCCCCAGTACACAATTCTGTTGTTCTGGCAGAAGGAAACAAGCTTAAACTTTGCTTGTACTACTGAAACAATCCGGTAGTCGTAGCTGTGAAGTATGAGTATGGCAAGGAGTTTTCTAAACATACCATACATTTGGGATAAGCTGATTAGCCTGATCTTGTCAGATCTCAGATGCTAAGCAGGGTCGGCCCAGGTTAGTTCGTGGATAGGCGAGCGCAAAGGAAGTCTAGGGTCACTGCGCAGAGGCAGGCAACGGCAAACCATCTGGCTTTGGAAACCCTACACGATTGGTGTAAGTCAACTGCATCTTGATGGCACTTTCCGCTACCACCAATTTTGGGGATGGACTCTGGGCTACATAAGGGAATTGGGAGGTAGGGCTTAGATTATACTCGCGTAAGCTCAGCACAGTTCGACTCTTGAGTGACATAGTTTGCAAATCTCTGCTCTGCATGAAGGCAGTGTTCCACACTGATTGTCTGGTGTTCCATTGCTGTGAAGGGGGTTATTGCCTAAAGCACTCGGAACACTCCTGGTACTGTTGCCAACCGTTCCGATTTTGTCTTGAGTTAAAGTGTGGAAACTTGCATCGGGTAACTGAATGTGAAGGGCAAGTTGAAGTTAGTTTTGAGGTTTGCAAATAAAATGCAGTTATGATGGATAATTAATGTGGCACTGACATTTTGATGTTGAAGTGACCGTATTTATGTCTTCCATTTCTGGGAATGTGTTTTTTTTTTTTTTTTGGTAGAATCTCCTGGCCTTTAATTCTGCACGCCTATGCAACTCTCATTGTTTTGAGTATCGTGATAAAAGGTCTCTTGGTGGTTTTTACAACTTTAAAACAGTTTCTGGTGGTGGAAATTGAAATCAATTATAGTTCTGGCTCCTCTGAAACGGGTAGGTGTGCAAAGCAGGAAGCAGATTCTTTCCTATGTAAATAATTCTTGCCGTAGTAATAAAAACCTCTGCAAGGATCCCAAGTCCTTTTAATGTAGCTCTTAGCAAAACCAAAACGCTGAAGTTTCAGGTTAGCAGTTGGGATTCCGCAGTAACGGGCCATCTTTAATAGCATTTACTTTTGGTGTTTCATGTGTGCATAAGCAGGAAAGGCTTCAGTTACTTTCTGAGAAGCCACATGCCGAATTTGCTGATCAGGCTTTCCTATAGAAAAATAAATAGACGAAATAGATTTGTGGGAGTTGTAGTTTTTAAAAATGTCCTTGCATTCCATTGTTAACTATTGTAATAATACCACTTCCTTGAGTTTCAGTGTTTCCTTAGTAGTATAACAGGCTATCTTGGTTTGGCACGAATTCGTGTTCTGGTTCTGTATTGCTGGCTTTGCAGATTCTTGTCGGTTGCATTATAGTCTTTACCTATCGTTGGAAAATATGTCTTGTTAAGGGCTTGCTGTGGACAGCCTGATTTAATGCCTGTCTGGCAAAAAAAAAAACCCAAAACATGCCCCAGTGTGATTTTTCAGCAGAAGCAACATCATTAAATATGTACCTATTTCAATTTTAAGGAATGGGTGAAAGGGTTGGTAGTGGCAGCTATGTATATTTAGTACCAAAAGAAATGCAAGTTTGGGTCCACTGACAATAATTTGGGATAATGAGCCTATCATTTGCATAGGTTACCCTCCCCCTGAGTTTCCCCAGAAGCTTTTTTTTCCTGTAGTGAATCAGGATTTAAGAGGGATGTGGGGGAGGAAGTCAATGGAAGTTGTAGCTAAGCCACCCAAGAGGATGGCCTACAAATAGCTGCAGAAGAGGGAGGCTCTACCATACCATTTTATGACTACATGAGATCCTAACCAAAGCCTTCTTCTTCTTTTTTTTAATAATTTTTTATTAGATTTTTTAACAATATATAAAATTAAACAACCAAAAGTAATATTCATATTGAATTTAAATGAACCATCATATCTTCTGTTCTAACATAACCAATTAATAAACTTGGACCAAATACAAGTAGGGTCTACATTACGGTTCGAGTTTAACAGGTAACTCAGTCTATCTAGTTCAGCCCATTCCGAAAGTTTACCAGGAATGTCTTCTCTTCCCGGCAAAGAAGATGATTTCCAGGCTTTTGCCCGAGTTATACGTGCCGCCGTAAGAATATAAGTTATTAATTTCATATCTACAATTGACAGATTATCTTCCAACATATTTAGTAAAAATGATTCTGGCTCCAACTCCATATCAATACCCACAATTTCAAGAATCAGTTTTTTAACCATGGCCCAAAACTTCTTCATTTCTATACATGTCCACCACATATGATACAATGTACCCCGGATCTTCCCACAAGTCCAACATAAATTTGACGTCGTTCCAAAGCATTTATTCAGTTTGTCTGGAGACCAATGCCACCTATAAAACAGTTTATATATATTTTCTTTATAGCTTACTGTTTTTAGAAATTTAGTTGATTTCCAAATCTTTAACCATCTATTAATTTCTACATTATGGCCGAAATTCTCCATCCATTTAACCATCATCGTTTTAATCTCTTCGTCTTGCATTTCATATTGTAAAATTATTTCATTCTGTAGTTGCTTCAGTTTTGGTCCTATTTCTATCTCTCGATGCCAGAAAAACCTGACACCGTCAAACGCAGAGGTTATTCATATTCTGCTGTCAAGTCACAGCTGACAAATGGCGACCCTATAGGCTTTTCAAGGCAATGTTAAGATCTTTGAATTAGTCCAATCTAAGTTTCTCAGATCCCTATTCAATGCACCTAGATGTACCTCTAATGTTATTCTCAGACAGGAAGCTGGTCTTCCCAAAGTGGAACTAAAAATCTGGGAACACGCAATATCTTATTGGTTAAAAATACATTTTGAACCAAAGGGTTTAATTCCTCTGTTGTTAGCCTCTGGCCCTTATCCAACCTGGTCTTCAAAGATTATTGACAAAATTAAACTGATTGGGCTGGAACCAGAAGCCCTGTTTGATAAGGGGTTGAATAAAGCAAAAGCTTTAGGAACTCAAAGGCTAACTGATATCGAGTCCCAAAATGACGAGGCAATACTTCCGTTAAGTTATTGGAGCTTGAAAGAGGAGCTGAGTTACACAGTACCCTCTTACCTTTTGGACATTACTTATGAGAGATACAGATGGGTATTCTCAAGAGCACGTTTCGATGCATTTCCCTCTGCTGTGTTACAAGGCAGATTTTCCCATCTGCCTATGCAGCTGCGCTGCTGCCCTTGCTTGAGTAATGTGATTGAGTCTGTGACACACATCCTTCTGCACTGTGAATTTTATCAAGAAGAAAAACTCCAGATACTTTTTTTCCTTTACTCTCCAGATTTAACCCTCTACAACACTATATTGATTTCAGCCCAGAAACTCTTCGGATCTTTCTGCTAGGAGATAGTCAGAAACGCATATCTTACGCAGTAGCAAAATTCTGTGTATTAGCCCTCAGGAAGCGGAACTGTTTGACCAAGGAAATGTTAAGTGCTGGAAAATGAATTAGAATCTTATAATTCGTGTTAATGCTATTCTGTTTTATGTATCAATTTTTAAATTTTTCTTTCTTTCTTTCTCTTTCCCCTCTGTTTTATCTTTGCTGGTCTGTAATAAAGCTGTGTGTGTGTGTGTGTGTGTGTGTTCAAGGCAAGCGACATTCAGAGGTAGTTTGCCATTGCCTGCCTTCGCATTCCTTGGCAGTCTCCCATCCAAGTACTAACCAGGGCCGACCCCGCTTAGCTTCCGAGATCTGACAAGATTGGGCTGGGCAAAGGTTATTAGGATTAGTACAGTGGTTTGCATGTCATCCCAGTGCTTGGTATATTTCTTCTCCTGTTCTCTTTCACCTTCTGAGAATGAGACCTTTTGCTGGTCTTTCGCCGATTCCGGAATACCCTTTCCTGTGCTCTAGACTGACTGTTGTTTCCCTGAATGGTTCTTCTCTGACTTGAAACATAAGGTAAGAATCTGTGCATGCTAGCGCTCAGGTTCAAAGCCTTGTACGTGCATATGAAAAAGTTCCTTTGAATTGATTCCTGACTATCTCATTGATTGCAGTATGCTATGAGGCTGCGGTCACACGGCCCTTTAAAGCGGGAGGAACTGCCGTTTCCTCCCGCATTTAAAGGGACTGTTCAGAACAGGACAACTCCCATGCTGAAGTGGGCTCAGTCACGGGTTTCTCCCGCATTTTCCCGGTGGTCGCACAAGGAACCTGCGATTGAGCTGATCTGGACAGCCCTCTCTCACAATCATTGCGAGAGAGGGCTGTCTGATCGTCCCTCCAGTTCCCCCCCCCCCTTTTGCACTTGGGCAAGTGCCCAAGTGCAAAAAGGTGAAAAAAACCCTGCTCCGCTCCAAGCCCTGCCGGCCACCACTGCCTGGCACTCCGTTCTCCCCAAACTTGCCAGGTGGCTGGTGGGGCTCGGGTGCCTCCCCCAGCCACCGCCAGCCGCTGCCCACCTCCTCCTCCTCTGCCGCCGGTAAGTCTTCCCCAGTAGGGCTCGGGGAAGGGTGCCTCCCCCAGCCGCCGCCTCCTCCGCCAGCTGCCACTGCCACCACTGGGGTTGGGATGTGTAATCATCCCAACCCGAAATAAAAAAAAAACCCGGTTCCTTTAAACCGGAGGGCTCCCGGATTTAACCCCCCGTGTGACCACAGCCTGAGATCAGACCACACCCTGTCAGTCTCTTGCTTGGGTGCATCCTGTAACTGGGCTGTGCTGTTCTCTCGATAGGTTTCTTGCAGCTGTTTTATCTGTTTTCCCTGTGCAAATCTAAAGTCCATGATTCATGGGCGTGTCCAGGAAGAGGGGAGTTACATTTCCATGAGGCTGTCCACCAGAGAAAGTGCTGGGTACCACGGATCCCAGTGGGGCAGTACAGTGATAAGCCTGGGGGGGGGGCGCACTATTGGGTGCAAGTAGAATTCTTGGAAAACAGACCAGCTTGCTAAGTGCTGATAATTACAGAATCAAATGAAGGGGAGATCAGACCTGTGGAAGGAAGAACCTGGCATTTGTGGCAGATGTATCTTGAGTCATTTGATGTAGGGTTCCTTTATATCCTTGCTGTTTGAGCGGGCGGCTGGTGACTCCTAGGTATGACGGGCTTCTCCCCCCCCCCCCCAAAGTCAGCTAGTTGTCTTCAGTTTTATTTGTCTTTGCCACTGCTACAAAGTCAGTGTAACAGACTTTCAACCGGCTTCACCTTTCTTTCCAGTAGGTTGCTTATTAGACTTCCGTAAGCAACATACTGTCATTTTGAGTAACCCCCCCCAGAAGTATTCAAACTTGATGTCTTTGACTAAAAATGAAATCTTCAGTCCAAATTAGATGAGTTTTTGGTTTAAGCTCTTCATCGAGGCATTGCGTGTTATGGCAAAAAAAAAAACATTCAGTATAGTTGAAATGTATTCAGAAGATGCTGGGCCTCTGACTTGTATGCGAAGGAAACTCATGCGGGAGAACAGATGGGGGTCTCTGCCTTTCCCACAGAATTGCATCAGTGATATAAAGGCATGCTGCAGAGAATGGTTGCACTTTAAGTTTCATTTTATTAAGTGCATATTTTATTTACTTCCAATGTCTTTGGGAAATGCTGGTCAGTCTTGCTCTTTGACAAGAGAACTTTAACCACAGATATTGAGAATCAAAGTGTTAGAGCTGCATTCCCCAAAGGGACCTGCCAGGATGAGTAAACTCTGATCTTTTCTTTGCTTAAAAGCTGTACGGGACATCAGGACATTTTTGACTACACATATATTGCTGTATGCTTGGCGGAGAGCCAGTTTGGTGTAGTGGTTAAGTGCACGGACTCTAATCTGGGAGAACTGGATTTGATTCCCCACTCCTCCACTTGTACCTGCTGGATGACCTTGGGCAAGCCACAGTTCTTTCAGAGCTGTTCTTTCATGAGCAGTTCTTGAAAGAGCCCTCTCAGCCCCACCTACCTCACAGGGTGTCTGTTGTGGAGAGGGGAAGGGAAAGGAGTTTGTGAGCCGCTCTGAAACTTCCAAGTGAACGGCAGGATATAAATCCAATCCCCTCCCCCTCTTCTTCCTCTTCCTCCTCCTCCTCCTTTACAAATAGCTTTTTTGGAAACCTTTTTACAGATTTAACTTGTTCTGTTTTGTTGCTGTTATTTTTTATTTTGTGTTTAAATTTTGCACTTCACTGTTTTGTCAGCTCATTTCCATACACTGTTTTACAGGGAATTTGTCAGAGAACCTTTGATGTGTAACGAATGCCAACATGTATCTCCAGACAGATTCATTCCTCTTATCTCCAGCCTCTCATTATCAGTGGGTTTTCAAGTCTCCTTGACTGAATTCATAATTGGTTCAATTCTTGCAAGTTTTCTTAACAGGCATGTAGAAGAAAATCTTGTCTTCCTGGTTTGTGATAGTGACGTAGCTGCAGAGATGACACCGTACGTTTGCACCTTTTTGTGTTCCCACTGGGAATTGCTGCAGGTGGCGTATAAATCATGGCTGCAGGTGGCATATAAATCAAACAGGTCCTCCTTTAAAACAAATAGGCGCAAGAGATACTTTTAGATCATTAGTGGGGGATATCTGTTGCCTACAGCATTGGCAAGTAAGTAAGGGAATTAATTGAAGTAGAGAAAAGTGTCAACACAAAGAAAAGCTTGCTCGGTTAAGTTGTGTAGCTCACAGCAACCAACAAGAGACACCTCAGAAATAAAAGGTCACAACCAGGGATTATATCCCCCCCCCCCCAATTAAATCCTGACAAATGGTGACCATATAAACTTAAGCCTGTTATTCCTGTTTGGTCTTTCCATTTGTTAAAACATCTTCATCATGTTGTATGCTAATTTGCTCTTCACCCTCTGCCCATATGTATGAATTGCTGACTTCCGTTTCAGTGTATCTGAGGAAGGGTGCATGCATGCGCACGAACACTCATACCTCGAATAAAACTTTGTTGGTCTTAAAGGTGCCACTGGGCTCAAACATTGTTTTACTGCTTCAGACAAACACACCTGCCCACCTGGAACCCCTTTCCCTATAAGAGCCTATCCATCAACTAGTATCTCCCAATCAAGCCTTGACTGCAGGGCCTTCTGTACACTAGATGTGGCTATCTGTGGGCCAAGTACTGGCCTTCAGTGACAGCTTCAATTTTATGGAAGGGGATACCAGAGGATTTGTGGAGAGCATATTCCTAGTTGATGTTCTTCAGCTGTGGGCCCCAAACTTTTTGGGCATGTGAGCACCTTTGGAAATCTGACACAGGATGCTGGGTGCAACTGCAAAACAGCTGGCACTGGTGGTGGAGCCATCCATCAAATGGCTTCTGCAGGAGGCAGAGAGACACAAACAGAGGAAGCCCAAGCGCAGGGGGAAAGGGGGTACTTTAACAAATACACCGGGAAAGAGGAACGAGAGAATAAAGCCAACACTGCCGTGGCAGTGGTAGCTGAAACAATGTTATTTTAGTCTGCCGGGCCAATCAGATCTCTAGCGGATTGTCAGAAGCCCTGCTGGGCAAGAAACCCACATGAGCCAGCCAACTCAGTGTGTGCCTGGAAGGTTGATGGGTGCTCACGGATGCTGTCTTGGAGACCCCCTGTCCTTGCAAAACTTCCTGTTCTTCTTCTAATAGGCGATTTTTGCCTAATTTACCAGTTGCTTTTATTGGGTGACTGTGTTTGAGATTTTAATTGCTAGGTTTTTTTTCTATGTGCTTGATTGTGTGCCTCCCTTGAATGGCACATGAGGCGAGCTATATTTTTTGAAACTACAAATAAACCTTACAGAAGTTTTGCAGATGTGCATACAAAGTATCCTTGGTTAGCCGGAACACTGACTTAGATCCTATTAAACTTTTTTATCTTAATACCTCACTCTACATAGTGATTTGTGACTGCAAGTGTATGGGGTTTAGTCTTACACTGAGAACAACTTCTAAGAGAGAAGAGAAGAAGAGGAGATTGGATTTATACCCCGCCCTTCACTACCCAAGGGAGTCTCAGAGCGGCTTACAATCTCCTTTCCCTTCCCTTCCCCCCAACAGACACCCTGTGAGGTAGGTAGGGCTGAGAGAGCTCTGACAGAAACTGTTCTTTTTCAAGAACAGCTCTGACAGAACTATGGCTTGCCCAAGGTCATCCAGCAGGTGCAAGTGGAGGAGTGGGGAATCAAACTCGTTTCTCCCAGATTAGAGTCCGTGAACTTAACCACTACACCAAAGTGATATTTGAACACCATATATCTGAGTATTAAGAACCGCACTAACTTCCAGTGTGTAACTTCTCTAGTTATAGAGCAGGAATTCTCCCTTGATCTCAAGCTTTGTTCCTGTGTGAAGCATGGCCAGGGCTGTCCAAACTTGCTTAACGTAAGAGCCACATAGAATAAATGTCCGATGTTTGAGAACCGCAAGACATGAACAAATATTACAGATTTTTATTGAAATATATGCAGATTTGCTTTTTGTTAACATTAAATGATACTGCCAAAAATAAAAAGAAAAGAGGTAAAACAGATATTGATAATTATATTTATTTGTCCGATGACATTTATTTGTTTGCTAATGATATTTATTTGTCTAAGACGGGGAGAGAGAGAGAGGTGGGAAGAAAGAATGAAAAAGCTGGAAAGAAAGAGAAACAAAGCAAATAGATGGGGAGGGAGGGGGAAGGAAGAGAGAGAGGAAAAAGGGAGAGAGAAAAAGACAGGTGGAAAGAAAGCAAATAGATGGGAGGAAAGTAGAAGAGAGAAAGAAACAAAGAAAGCAAATAGATGGGGAGGGAGGGAAGGGAAGAGAGAGGAAGGAAGGAAGAGCTAAAAGGAAAGGTGGAAATAAAGCAAATAGATGGGGGAGGAAGGGGGAAGAGAGAGAAATAAGAAAGCAAATAGATGGGAGGGAGGGGAGGAAGGAAGAGAGAAAGAAAGCAGGTAGATGGGTGAGGGAGGGGGGAAGAAGGAAGAGAGAAAGAAACGAAAGCTACTAGATGAGGAGGGGGGAGAAAGTAAGAAACAAAGACAGGAGAGAGAAAGTTGGAAAGAAAGCAAATAAATGGAGAAGAAGGGAGGGAGAGGTGGAAAGAAAGCAACTTAAAATGTGTTCTCCACCCCCATCCCCCATGCCACCATGCCAGCCAGCTTGGCTTGGAGAAGGGATTTAAAGAGACAAATGCCTTTTCCAAGCCACCTGGCAGGGAAGGGGGCTTTGAGAATGCAATTGCTTTCTTTCTCTGCTCCCCCCCCCCCCACACACCTCAAGTCTTCCCAGGGACAGGAACACTGTCTGGGGAAGGGAAGAGCAATTGGGGAGGCATGCCTTCCCTTTGCTTCCCCAGCTGCTTTATCATGAGCTGCACAGTGTGTGTCAAAGACAGCTTGTCCACCCCTGAACATTGCCGTGGCTAGCTGGCTTTGTCTCCACTTTGAGTTTGATTACTTTGACTCGACCAGCCCTTTGACTCAAGGCAGCTCATTAGAATGGAGCTTGGAAATGCCATCTAGTCATTCTGCTTTTCTGTGAAATCAGAAATCCTCCTGTTAATGAACGCGGTACAGCTCAGTTAAAGCAAATTGACACGGCGCAGTCTCTGGTGTTCGGTGGCTGCTCTTTCTTCTGCGGCACTAACAGATACTTAGCTGAATCTAAAATAAGAGTTCCATAATTATGGCTTTTGTAGGAGCAACAAGCTGTCGTTCAGTTCCCACCAGTACGCTTGGCGTCAGTTCCCGTCAGGAGACCCACATTTTAGCAAGTACTTTGTTTGAAGCATTCTTCAAGATTACTTTCTTTGCCTGGTCTCAGCCCCAAAATGTGGGCCCTTCTTGAAGTTAATAAGGGTGCAAGAAGTTGAGGAAACAAGTAATTGTGGAAAGTTTAATATTTCCCGTAAGGAAATATTTCTCTTGACCTCAAGCACTGGCAGATCTGGTCTCGTGTATCCTAAAGCAGTGTGCTCCATACTTGCTGTGGGAGCCCACCAACAGAATGCTGTCATTTGGCAGGATCCATCTCTTCAGCATAAAATCTTAGTTTCTCATTGTTTTACAAAAAAAAAAAAAGTTCCTTGCTTTTTTGAGTTATTGGAGTCTCTGCTTGCTGTAACTGTACAACTGGGAGAAAGTGTAGATACTTAAGATATGAGTAGATTTTTCCTTTAGCATAATGCCTTCCCTAAGGCATTTCCTTTTTCAGTTTGTGATTCAGTGTCACTGAAATGCGTGCTACTGGTCACCAAAGCTATGTTGCCAAAATGGTTCAGTGGCTGCCAGCGCTACATGACCTGCTATGTAGCTTTCCGCCCTGTTCTGAGCTAGCCCAATCTTGGAGCCTCAGCAGGGTGGGCTCTGATTAGTACTTGGATGGGAGACCTGGGTTGCTATGCAGAGGCACGCCATGGCAGACTGCCTCTGTTCCTCTCCTGCCTTGTAAACCATACGGGGTCACTGTGAATTGGAAAGTGTCATGAAGTCACTGCCCCCAGAGCCATCCAAGGTTTGTTACGTCACAAGGTTTCCCTGACCTGGATAACCCAGGCTAGCCCAGTCTCATCAGGTCTCGGAAGCTAAGCAGGGTTAGCCTTGGCTAGTATGTGGAAGGACGACCTCCAAGGAATACCAAGGGCATGACGCAGAGGCAGGCAATGGCAAGGCCCTTCTGAAACGTCTCTTGCCTTAAAAACAAGTCGAGCTCACCTCCTAGTGGTGCGTAACGCTAAAAGAGCTAGAACTAATGGCTGCCAGACAATCTTAAGATTTCCTGGCTATTCTACACACAATGTCATACAATAATGATAATTGTTATTGATAATTATTATATCACAGCCTAACATTTAGAGCAGGGGTGGCCAACCTGTGGCTCGGGAGCCACATGCGGCTCTTTCACACATATTGTGCGGCTCCTGGCAGGGCGGCTGGGGAAGCAAAGGGGAGGCATGCTTTTTCTCTCTTTCTCCCTTCCTTCCTTCCTTCCTTCTCTCCTCCCTCCCATCTATTTGCTTTCCTAGTTTCTCTCTCTCTCTTTCTTATAACTGGTTTTCCTCGTTTATTTTTATTTCTGGCAGTCCCATTTAACGTTAATAAAAAGCAAATTTGCATATTTTTAAAAATAAAAACGTGTGTGTGATATTTGTTCCTGTCTTGCGGCTCTCAGACATCTCTATGTGGCTCTTATGTTTATTCTATGTGGCTCTTACGTTAAGCAAGGTTGGCCACCCCTGATTTAGAGAGTGGCTGTACTGGGATATTCTACACATTTCCTTGCGTGGTTTCAGTGGCAAAAGAAATACTGGACTAGCTACAGACCAGAGGGCCTGCATACATTTCATGTCGGTTGTTGTACACAACAGCTTTGCAATTTAGTCCACAAAAATCTTTACTAACCCACATATACCTTTTAGCCATTTGTTAAAGAGCTGTTGAAGTTCCCTGCTTGGTCACTTAGAGATTTTCCATCACGGCAGCCCGGTGAGTGACAGATGCAATAAAAATTGCGTTACATAGGAGCAACGTTGTGTGGCTCAGTAACGGATGTGAAGCTGCTGGTGAAATTTCTGGGATCGGCAAAATCCAAATGAGAAATACCTCTTGATTGGAAGAACAAATTTGAAAACTAGAAATGCTGTTTAGATTTTTGATTCTAGGTTGCTTTATATGCATCATACTCTGAAAGTATAGCCTTGAGATGCTAGGTTGAATAAGAGAAATATTTGAAACATAACTAATAGGCCATCTGGTGTAGTTGTCTAAACATACGGTATAGGGCATTTGTTAAATAGCAGACAAATTTGTTTTAATGGTTCTTCTAGATCCGGGGTGTCAAACATAAGGCTCTGGGGGCCGGAACTGGCCCGTCCCGGGCAATTACTCGGCCCGCAAGCAACTGGTATGTATGGAAATGGAAGAAAATCCCCCTTTTATGGTATCCCTTGGAAAAACTAGTCTTACATATGATTAAATACATTTATTAGGGCTTTTGTGGGCTCCCCAGTAAATCAGTTGCTTTCACCGCTAGCAATCAATTGCTTTTGTTTGTAAATTGAGTAAAAAAAAATGATATTGTTAATCGGGTTTGCCTGTGTCCTTTATAAAGTTTATATCTCTGGTACCTGGCATTACATTTTATGGCACACATGGCCCGGCCCGACAAAGTGAAATTATGTCAGATCCGGCCCTCATAGCAAATGAGTTTGACACCTCTGTTCTAGTTGTTGATCGCATAACTTTTTTTTTCCTTAATAGGCTGTTGATAAAACTCCCGAAGAGAATCCTTTTTTATTTTTTGCTGCAGCTAGTACTTTACAAATTAAAACAATGAATACTCGTGGCCTACTTGCAGTTTAAGAAATCCCTTACAGGGAATTATAAACATTCCCTCTCAGTGACTCACTAATCCAGTTAATGATTCTTCCCTGGACCACTGCTGTTGTCTAGTTGTTGACAATTTTTGGTTAGTGCAGACACCACAGAACGCCATAGCTATGCAAACTGGGGCATCCATGTGACCCTAGGGGAGAGAAGGAGGGAATCTGTTAAGCCCACAGCATCTCCCTGATCTTCTGAAACCATTTTGCAGGAACTTGAGTCATTCTTCACTTAAAAAAAAAAAAAAGAGGAATGCTGGTGTCCTTTGGGATCTGAATCATGTGCCCACCGTCCCTAGTCTTCACTGTCTATGCTTCTGCAGAATCATGGCATACTATTAGCCCTGTCAGTATCTTCATTAGAAAGAAAGGAGGATAAGGACAGCTGATAGGGATGCCAGCCTCCTGGTGGAACCTGGGGATCCCCCAGAATTACAGCTCATCTTCCAGACTACAGAGATCAGTTCTCCTGGAGAAAATGGATGCCTCTGTGTGTGTGTGTGTGTGTATGTCTGTGTGTGGCCTCTTATATTCTCACACCTCTGTGAGCACAAAGGTACTGTCATCAGGCTGGGTAATTTTTTGGGGGGGGGCATAGTAATACTTTCCTACAGAATAGGTTCTTCTGTGACCTCTCTAAAATTTATAGGTTCTGGAGAACTGGGGACTCTCCCAGAGCTGGGAGCTTTTAGATGTTGAGAAAAAGGGAGCGATTTGGGATGTATACATTATAGCCCAACCACTGAATCCTTTCACAAAATATAAAATGATGATGATGATGATAGAAGAGAAGAGGTTGGATCTATACCCCGCCCTTCACTACCTGAAGGAGTCTCAGAGCAGCTTCCTTTCCCTTCCCCTCCCCACAACAGACAGTAGGTGGGACTGAGAACATAAGAACATAAGAGAAGCCAATGTTGGATCAGGCCAGTGGCCCATCCAGTCCAACACTCGGTCACACAGTGGCCCAAAACACCAGAGAACAGCTCTGAGAGAACTTGTGACTGACCCAAGGTCACACCAGCAGCTGCATGTGGAGGAGTGGGGAATCAAACCCAGTTCTCCCAGATTAGAGTCCGTGCTCCTAACCACTATGCCAAACTGGCTCTCAGCTTGCTATGCTAGTAGGGCTTGTGTGTTCCAGTGAAAGAGATGGCTATGCTATCACCAGCAGGGTCTCCTATGGTAGACAGGCCTCTGCTAAGCAGTCAAATTAAACAAATTCAACCCCTCCCCCATTCAATGCAGTGAGAAAATTGAATTCAAAGTCTGTACTTGCTCGGTCATTGCTTGGTTAACAGGGACCGCATCAGAGATTGATGTTCCACCAGGAGTTTCTCAATCGGGAGCAGGCACCCCTACCCCCCCATCCCCTGCTAGTGGCGGGGGGGGGGGGGAACGGGGACGGGACACACCTGGAAACTTTACTGATCTCACTCCCTTCCCGACCATATTGGTGCAGCCATCTGTACCTTTTTAAAATTGCACAGGATAGCCTTTTCCCCTCCGACTGTCATCCTCTCAAGATTCGGAAGTCTCGCCCCTCCCCATCAGCCCAAGCATGCCTGCGCCTTACACATTGGCTATGTACTTATTCCTTAGCGCAGTGTTGTGTCCAATGGTTCGCTTTCAGCTACCAGAACCGCAAGGGGATAGTAAGACGGCAGCTCTGGGCTAGGGTTGCCAGGTCTTACCTGGGTCCCGGTGGGGGGAGCTCCCTCCCGGCTCCTTGAGTCTTCTGGCGCATGCGCAAAGAGCTCGCCACGGTGACATCGCCTGGAAGTGCCACCATAGTGTTTTTACCCAAACGCTTGCGTGTCCCCCGCACCACGTGCCTGGCGCGGTGATGTCACCTCCAGGTGACATCGTTGTGTCTGGCACGTTGGGCATGCCAGGGCTCTTTGGAGGTGGGGCTCCCCCCACCAGCCAGTTGGCCGGCAGTGGGTGCCCCCCCAAAGTGGGGAAACCCCGCCCTTATTGGGAGATTGGCAACCCTACTCTGGGCAGAGAAACTGGACTCCAACTGACCTTACAGAAACTTTCCCCAATCAGTCCCTGGTCTTCTGTGACCTGAACTCTAGATCAGTGGACCTCTAGTATGGTACCCAGGGCACTACCCTGTGCTTGCTGATGGGTTTCTGGGTGCCGGTTTGTTGTTTCACCAAAGCAAGTAACCAGTCCTGGTGTTCTTCCACCTCACTGGTGTTTCAGAAAGAGCCCATGAGGATTCCCCTTTATGTCAGCATGATGTGCCCGTTTGGAAATAGCTGCCTCCATTGTAGGAGGATGCTTGCCTGTAGTCTCCCAACTTTTTGTATATGTCCCCAGTAGCTGTTTTGTAATCGCAGCCATTTTGTGACAGCAGCCTCTCGCCGTCCTCAAAATTCCCATAGTGCCGAGAGACCGGGCATCCCTGCATTTCATGTTTTGCTCCTGAATACTTAGTCCAGTTCTCAGATCTTTAGTCTGGGGCTTCTTTTCCTCTCAGCTTCACTGGATTGGCAGAGCCTGAGTTTGATTATACGTAAGAATGAGCTCTTGGTTTGACTTCTGACTGTGCAGACAGTCTTTGTCTGTGTTCATTTTATGTGGCGTTCTTGTAGTCTATAATGTTGTACTTGAAGTGGAATGTTAAGAATCCTTTTCTTGTGGAAAAATGCTTTTTTCCCTTACAGTTCTTCTTATTGTTTCTATGCATGGTATAGAGGAACGCCACTCTATAATCAATTTTTCGTTCACAAGATAACTGAAGGTTCTGAAGGCTTCAGTTAGCACGAACAATGCTGCCATCTTAGAATTCTTTGTTGACTTTGCTGTCATGTTTGCTAATACTGTGGTCGATCTCTCTGAGTGCCCCGTCCCACAAGGGCTGGGATATGAAGAGCTGTCCTCAGATGATCCTCCAAACACCGGTGGCTTGGCCAGCCACACACACAAACTACTGACTCCCCAGTTCATGGTTCATTATGCATTTGTAGTCTTTTTTTTTCCAACTTCAAAGCCATCGGTTAATTTTTTAAACATATAGATTTGTGTATAGTATGCTGTGTTTTATAAACTGCCTTGAGAAGCTGAGGAATTTTTAAAATATAAATACTTCCAACAGACTTCAGGGTTAGAATTGGACTGGGGGGGTGGGGGGCTTGGTCCATTTAGCAGTCAAATGCCAGCAACTAATTCATTGCATTAACTTATTAGAGCATTAATAACCACCAGGTGTGTTGCAAGTCCCTATGGACTTGCCATTGGTTTTTTTTGAAGGGGAAGGGAGATTTTTCCTGTGTACAAGAAAAGCTTGTAGTCAGTCTCTCTCCCCCATCTCCTATCTATCTATCTTTCCCTCCTGTTCCCTCCCTCCCAAGGCCAAAGCTGCCTGCAGTGGTTCACCCAGTTTGTAAAAAGGAACGGGTGGGAGAAGTTGGTGAAGTGAACTCACTGAGGTCTAGCAGCGTGAGACCTGTACTAGCAAGCTGATCCTTCATTCCTTGAGGTAAAAAGAAGGCCCTGCAGGGTCATTTTTACCACCAGTGTAGTGTAGTGGTTAGAGAGTGGAGAGACTCATGCTTGAACCCCTGCTGTGGCATGGGAGCTTGCTGGTGACCTTGGGCCAGTCCCAAAGACTCTCATCCTAAATGGAAGAATGATCTAAGCTGCTTTAGGTACCTACTTGGGAGAAAAGTGGTGGTAAATGAAGTAAATAAGAGCTGGGAATTCTAGGGTTGCCAAGTCACCTACGTGTCTGAGCGGGGAAGTCCCGCCCCCGGTCTGGGAGCCTCGCACGTGCGGCACGATGGACGTTGCCCAGGAGTGATGTCATTAGGCTGGGTGTGTCACTGGGTGACGCTCTGGTAATTGCCCTAAAAACTCTATGGTACCATAGAATTTTCAGGGCGATTGCTGGAGTGTCACCCTGCAACGTGCCCAGCGTGATGACATCACTTCCGGGCATTGTCATTGTGCCGGGCATGTTGGCCTGATGTGGCCATTTTGGGGGTGGGGTTCCCCCTGCCAGCCGAATCCAGACCGGCAGATTGGGGACCCATTTAGTGGGGGAATCCGGCCCCCCAGGGGGACTTGGTAGCCCTAGGGAATTCTGAGGCGCTGATACAGAGATTATGATCTACTTAAAAAAAAAAAAAGACCTTGTTACTCAGGGAATGGGAGGGAGCAGGGGTGTAGACTTTGTAAATCCCCAAGGGGGCGGGGGCTCTTTCGTGCGCGCACGCTTTGTGTGCGCGCGCATGGGACCATGTCCCCGCCGCTTCTTCCCCCCCCCCCCCGGGCCCCAGGGAGATAGACCCGGTTTCGGCAGCCAGGTGGCCGTCTGACTGCTGCTCGTGCGAAGCGCGGGACCATGTCCCCGCCACCTCTCTCCCATACCCCAGGGAGGCAGGAGGGCAGGCCGGGGGTGGAGGGGAAGGGGGTGGAGGGGAAGGAGAGGCGGGGTGGAGGGGGTGGAGGGGGGCAGGCCGGGGGTGGAGGGGAAGGAGAGGCGGCGACGGCAGCCAGCTGGCCGGCTGACTGGCCACCGGCGGGCGCTCCATTTTGCCGGGGGAGGCTCGAGCCCTCAAGCCCCCCTGTAGTTGATGCCTATGGGAGGGAGGGCTACTGTCAAGAGACTGAGGCCAGGGACTCTGTGCAATCTGGAAACTCCATTGTAGCTGTCCTGTGTCAGCAGCAGCAATGGGGTAACCGTCCAAGCCTAGTCACATGCAATCCTCTCTCTAAGCCAGGGGTGTCGAACTCATCTGTTATGAGGGCCGGATCTGACATAAATGAGACCTTGTTGGGCCGGACCATGTGTGTCATAAAATGTAATGCCACAGGTAGCGGAGAGAGAAACTTTATAAAGGACACCAACACAAAGATTTTTTTTTTTACTTAAAATAAAATCATGCTTAAAACACTAGCACTCTTGCAATGTTCTGTTTATTTAACAGTCTCTGATAACTGACACCTCTCGCTCTGAGTTATTGCGTCAAAATGTCTGTGCTGTTGCAATCTTAAGTATGCTGTTCAGGTGTGTGTCTGTAAGCTGCAAACCTACTTTTGATTTATTGACTTTCACCGCAGAAATCTCATGCTCTAAGAGTTCTGAGTCTAGGACCCAGGGGAAAACATGAAATGGCTGAGCGATTGAGAGAGTCTGGCAAAGCAAGCAATGATGCAGCAGCAGCAACAGAACTGGAAGCAGGAGATGGCCAATTCCAGGGTGGGCCTGATAGAAGCCCTCCGGGGGCCTGATCCGGCCCCTGGGCTGCATGTTTGACATCCCTGTTCTAAGCTGTGGAGTTTTGTGAGCAAAAGTTCTACTTTGTGAGCCACTGGCATTAAAGTTGTGAGCAAACAATTTGGCTACTGCATAAATTAGTTTGCTCTGGAGCCATCCTTCCTAAGACAAAAATGTGTGGGCCGGAGGCTAAAAAACTGTGAGCTAGTTCAGGCAAACTCAGCTTAGAGGGAACACTGGTCCCATTTAGAAATCACCAATCTGAGACAAGGCCACTCAGTGGCAGAGAAGATTCTTTCTTTGTTTCTTCCTCACAGTGGGTGTACCTCATGCTGTTTGGCTTGTGTTTCCTGTCCTAGACTCTCTTGGTCTGCTGTTCAGGGCCCCGGTCCTAGTTCTGTTTCCCCTCTTATTGTCACATGAGACTGCCATGCCCCTATCTGTCACACACTTTATGTTAAGAGGACTCTGTCTGGAAAGACTGGAAACCACTGGTGTAGCTCTCCACAGCTAATGAGGTGGTACTCCTGACTCCTGGGCATTTATGACCTATGGTGTCGATCGAAAATTTTCCATGAGGGTCCCTCGTACCTTTCCTGGCTTGCATCACCATAGTGGGTAGTGCTGTCTGAACTGGGCAAACTTTTCGTTCATGCTTACCAGGAGGTGCCTCCAAGCCAGTGTTGGCCAGTGGCCTTCTAATCACGGTTTGGAAGCAGTGATGCAAAGAAGAATCCTGAAAGATGTAGAGGGCCGAAACTTTTTAAAGGTCACCCATGGATTAGGAAGTTGAGCACTGTTTATGTCAGGGGTCCGCAGCCTTTTTGGCTTTTGGATTATGTCAGGGGTCCGCAGCCTTTTGGGCCTTTGGATTCTGACACAAGGTGGTGGGCACAACCACAAAATAACTCCTCTCGGAGACATAATCAGCCATATCCTGGAAACCCTAGTGCAGGGGAGAAGGGGGGTAATTTTTTAAAAAAATACAATGGGAAAGGGGAGTGAGAGAATAAAACCAGTACTGTGGAGGTAGTTGCTGCTGAAACATCTTTAAAAAACTGAAGAAGAGTTGGATTTATATCCCCACCCTTCACTCAGAGTGGCTTATAATCGCCTTCCCTTCCTCTCCCCACAACAGGCACCTTGTGAGGTAGGTGGGGCTGAGAGAGCTCTGAGAGAACTGTTCTTGAGAGAACAGCTCTCAGAGAGCTGTGATTGACCCAAGGTCACCCAGCTAGATGCATGTGGACGAGAAGCAGGGAATCAAGCCCCGTTCTCCAGATTAGAGTCCGCTGCTCTTAACCCTACCCCGAACTGTACAGCCAGAAATTCAGACTTCAGAAATTTATTTATTATGATCATGGATCGGAACAAACCATACACATAAGCATAGCAATCAGAAGAAGTAAATACAAAATGGGGTATTATAGATGTTTAAAATCATTATGCAACTTAATAATACTATATCTCCCTGGAGTAGAACAAATCAACATTGCTGTAAGTCTGACGTATTCTATAGGCAGCTGTGAGAATCTTGCATGATTAATAGTTATTTGAGAGTTAGTCCCTTTCAGGAGACTCTCTGTGATTTCAGTATCTGAACTTTCAAGAGAGGATCGTAACAAGGGGATAATAAACTTTGCACAGATATCCACATATATGTCACAGCGTAGTAGAATATGATCGACTGATTCAGTCTTGTTAGATCCACAGATATATAGTCTTTGATCCAAAGGAATCTTTTTGTATTTTCCACCGAGAACTGCAGAAGGAAAGGCCTGCCATCTTGCCAGTGTATAGGCTCTTCTTTGCTTGGGTACCGCCAATAATGAAAGACGACCCTGCCAATTATCGTCCTATTAGTCTTCTTAGCGTAACTGGTAAGTTGTATGCTAGACATCTTTTAGACAAACTGACAGCCTGGGTCTTACAAGAAGAGATCCTTGCCATGGAACAAGCTGGCTTCAGAGAAGGCATGTCTCCGCTGAGCCACTGCATCATACTATACCATCTACTAGAGAAATACAAATCTAAAGAGCCAGTTTCACTATATGACGCCTTCTTGGATCTAAGATCTGCCAGTCAGATGGTCTGCTGGGCAAGAGCTCCATCTGGCCCCACCCACCGTCTTAAAAAAACCTTTGCAGGCACCAGGAAAGCTATTGTCGGATGCCATCGTGCCCACGAGGGCCACGCTGGGGACCTCTAGCTTATGTGGTTGAGGACAGTTGCACGAAGTCATCAAGAATGAACCTCTGTTGATTTCATGTTTCGAATATTAGCAAGTAACAATGTAAGGAACGTTTGTGGGACAGTGCTTGGTGAATGTAAAACCTCTTGCAATTCCTCTCTGTCCTGCAGCATGTCTGGATGTGAAGTTCATAGGAAAGCACAAGCCAGCTGCTAGCCAGAATTATGGAGTCTAGTCACCAAACCCAAACAAATAAAATGCCAGTTGTTTACGACTAAAAAAGCGGAGAGGAGGCTAATGTAAAACAGAACTGCTTGCCACTAGTGGTCAGTAAAGGACTTTTGTCTACTTTTCCAAATGTGAAACAGTCAGTGTGATGAACTGCTTCATTGCCGTTGTTTGCTGTAAATGAAAAATGTTTAAGCTCTTGCATTGGTGGTGGGTAAACCTTCATTTACCTATGCCTCCTTTGAAAGTATCTTGCAGGGTATAAAACGTAAATGCCCTGACGTGGATAGCCCAGGCTAGCCTGATGTCATCAGATCTTGGAAGTTGAGTAGGGTCAGCCCCGGTTAGTACTTGGATGGGCGACCACCAAGAAATACCAGGATTGCTACACAGAGGCAGGCAGTGGCAAACCATCTCTAAACATCTCTTGCCTTGAAAACCCTACCAGGTTGCCGTAAGTCAGCTGCAACTTGGTAGCAAAAGAAAAGTAAAAAAACTTAAATACTCTGTGCTTTTTCTGTGTGAGACTCTACTAGGCTTCACTTGTTTGTGGGTGTGCATGGAAGCATGCAAAATTGTGTCCACTTTGAATTGGAAACTTGTGAACAGAGACTGGTCCTAAAATATGGTTGAAGCAGGTTGCAATTCTTCAGTGGAACTTAGCAGGAAGTCCTACTAGAGTGTGGTCAGTGTACACTCTGGGTCTGCATTAAGATAAATGACTCATCCTGGATATTAAGAGCAGCTGAACGGGACTGCTGTTTAAAAATCTTTAAGAGATGGGTCTATTTGCTTGCTTTCATTCCTCAAAGCAAGTGTGTGTCATTCAGTAACTTTAAGGGGAGGGGTTGTTTTTTAAAAAAAAACTAGTCTTGTTTCATAATGACTGCTTCACTGCAGAACAGTCATCAGACAGGCATAGTGATATTTCTGGATTTCTGTCTGCTATTCTGTCATTTCAAAATGCCTTTTTTAAGGGCATTACTTTCGTGCACACCAGTGAAAGTTCCATTTCTCTTAATCAGGCATCTGGGGGAAACAACCCAATAGGTTGCTGAAGACCAGTTTGTAGTGTTTTACCTTTCTTCAGTTGCTGTTCTTTCCCCCTGTCTTTAAATGAAGGACTGACACAATTCGGCTGAGATGATCTTTCGTCCTTCAGCCCTTCCACATTCTACGTGATTGTCGGAAGCACTGGCCTTTCTGTGTTCTGTGCTCCATCGACAAACTGGAGCAAGGTGTCCAGAGAGGCAGCATAGAAATTTTCTAAATAACAAATGCTGCATGGGTGCTGTATAGGCCATTAGCTCTCTAGTAGTGATAACCTGAATCAGAGTGGAGGGATTTTTATGAACTGCAGCCTGCTATAGCAGAGAGCACTCCACTGAAAACGTAACTTCAAGCTGTTGTCTTCAGGAGGAGTTTTGTGTGTGGGTGGTGGTGGTTACTACTACATTTAATCTTCGAGCATAGCACATTTTTCTTTCAAAATGTAACTGCAGAGTTTCGCTCTGTGTCATTGGTGCTGCCGAATTTGTTTCTTTTGACTCTTGGCTTGGTAGCTCTAACACAGCTTTATTCTGTTGTTGTTTAAATACAACTAGTAATTTGATTGATATTTTACTGGTTTTAATGAATTTTTTAAAAGGCATTGCGAAAGATTAAAAACTTATAAATGCGTGTCACAATGAAAGAATGAACAAAACTGTTGCATGCAGTTGGCTTTGGATATGGTTTTGGAGAAGCAGCTAATTACTGAAATAAATTGCTTTATACTTTATAATGACAGGCATATGGCTATAGCTTTGTTTTCCAGCAATCTGTACTCCTACATATGTGTCGGGGCACGCAAAACACTGAGGTAACATTTTAAAACACTCATGAGGCTGGAACTAGAAGTCTGGCAGCAAACACATGGTTTCCACTACTCCACTTGCTTCTACTGTGCAGAGAAGAAGAAGAAGAGATTGGATTTATACCCTGCCCTTCACTACCTGAAGGAGTCTCAGAGCAGCTTACAATCGCCTCCTCCTTCCCCTCCCGACAACAGACACCCTGCGAGGTAGGTGGGGCTGAGAGAGCTCTCCCAAGAACTGCCCTTGAGAGAACAGCTCTGAAAGAACTTAACTGACCCAAAGTCACACCAGCAGCTGCATGTGGAGGCATGGGGAATCAAACCTGGTTCTCCCAAATTAGAGTCCGCGGTCATAACCACTACACCAAACTGGCTCTCCAGAAGGGGAAAGGGACAAAGTCAGATTAGGTATCTCCAGGGGTCATTTCGTAGAAAAAGAGGTGCAGGAACTCATTAGCATAACTCATTAGCATAACTTATTTGCATATGCTACACCTCCTGACATCACCAGAAGTATGTCAGAAGGCAAGAAAGAAAGAAGAGAGAGAGAGAAAGAGAGAAAGAAATCTGGCAGAGAGGGGACGACTACTAATCCAAGCCTCAGAAATACCACTATTCTGGGAGGATAGCTTCAGTGATGGCTGAAGCCTTCAGAAGGCTGGTCGGAGGAACAAGGACCTTTCCAGGGGTCATTTTGCTGCAGCCATGACAAGCAGGCATTCCCCTGCCGGGGGGGAGGGCTGGCACCAACTCCCGGAGCTGAGCTCCCCCAAGCTCCTGCTCGAAATGACCCCTGGGTATCTCATGTGTGCCTGCATTCACACCCTTCTTCCCTCAGTTGGAGGAAGATATTTATCGATCGTTATCCAGGGAGAGAAAAATGGGTTAAAAATGCCATCAGTTATTACTTTTAGTAAATTTCTAGGTTGCGTTTTAGTCTTATCAAATCCCCATGGGGTTGTCTGCAACACAATTTTTAAAAAATACAAAGTAACAGAGAAAAACCAGAACCTTTAAAACCATTTATCACATGCTGTAGGGGAACCCCTTTCATCCAACAGTGTCAACATGACAATTTATGTGTGGCATTTGTATTTCTAGTTTAAAGGCCTTTGGAACAGGAGGTATCAAGTTCAGACTCACCTGGAAATGCCCTCTAGGATGGGATACCTAGAATAAAACTTTGCTGGTCTTAAAGGTGCCACTGGACTCGAACTTTATTCTGCTGCTTCCGACCAACACGGCTCCCCCACCAGAATGTAATTGTTAAGAAACTGTGGACCACTTCTTTCACTTGGGCAGTGTAGAGTTCAGAAGTATTCATGAGCTGCGTGCTTAGTCCTTTCAAAGGGGGTGAAGCCCCATCCAGATCTGGATTGGCTTTTATCTCCACCCACAGCACATCCGCCTTGTCTGGGTTAAGCTTCCTTCACTAAATCCAGTTTTTCACTTCTAAGATTCCTGTAAATCAGCAATAATCATGTTATGTTCTGTATGCAATTCTCTAATGTTAACTACATATGATTCTCTGAGGTTGCCTTATTTTGGTACATACGAAATGGCGGCCAGGTGCTCAGGTAATGGCGACTCCCATGCGGTCCGAACTTGAGGTCCACAAACAATAGGGCCTAAGCAGGGGTCATTTTGAGCAGGAGCTCGGGGGAGCACAGCTCCAGGAGTTGGTGCAACCCCCCCCCGGGGGGGGGAATGCCTGCTTGTGTCATGGCTGCAGCAAAATGACCCCTGGCCAGGGGTCCTTTCGTACAAAAAGAGGTGCAGGAGCTCATTAGCATAACTCATTAGCATATGCCACGTCCCCTGACATCACCAGAAGTGTTACTTTTTTCCTGCCATAGAGAACAATGGAGGGAATGGGGGCAACCTGTTTGGGGGCCCGTAGAATTGGACCCCCTGGTCCAATCTTCTTGAAACTTGGTGGGTATTTCGAGGAGAGGCCCCAGCAGCTACCCCGCAAGTTTGGAGCCTCTCCCTCAAACCCCCTCCCCTCCAGTCGCTTTTAGAGTTGCCGCCGAATTCAGCAGCGGGCCGAATCAGATCAGAGAATCTGATTTGGCCCATGGCTGCCCTAGTGGCCACTCCTGAGCTGGCGGAGCTTTGCTCCGCCTCGCTCGGCCCCAACGGACCCCTGACCCCTGGAAAGGTCCTTGTTCCTCCAACCAGCCTTCTGAAGGCTTCAGCCACCACTGAAGCTATCTTCCCAGAATAGTGGTATTTCTGAGGCTTGGATTAGTAGCTGTCCCCTGTCTCTCTCTCTCTCTCTCTCTCTCTCCTTTCTTTCTTGCCTTCTGACATACTTCTAGTGATGTCAGGTGGTGTGGCATATGCAAATAAGTTATGCTAATGAGTTATGCTAATGAGCTCCTGCACCTCTTTTTCTACGAAATGACCCCTGGGCCTAAGGATCCTAAACATCGGCCTATCAGAGGCCCTAGATAGTCAAATACACCAACCCAATTCTCTGGTGGGAATCGGGCCCTATCATATTGTTTGGGTGCGGACTGGGCGAGGCTTCCATTGTAAATAAAAGTCAACCTCTGAGCTGCATTGGGTATGCTTGTTCCTGACCTCCAATAAACCTGACATGCTGAAAATCACTTCACCAGCCTCCCAAGTCCAGTACTCTTCAAATCAATAGAAAATCAATGAACCCGTGAAAGTCTCCTACAGGAGCAGTGTTGGGAAATAAATGGTGCACAGTAAGCCGAGAAGTTCTGCAGCAGCTACCCCACTGAAATTCATAAGAGCTATGCAAGAACAGAGTAGCTGTTTTGCAGCCATTTCCAATGCCAGGAGAACTTTAGGTGGCTTGAGGGCTGGTGTGGTGTAGTGGTTAGAGTGCCAAACTAGGGCCCGGGAGGGTTGGGTTTGAGTTCCTCTTTAGATCATGGAAGCCTGCCCAGTGACCTTGGGCCTGTCACTATCTCTCAGTCTAACCTACCCTCACAAAACTGCTGTTGTTGTGAAGATTAAGTTGAAGAGGGGGGAACAATACAAAAAGCTGTTTTGAGCAGATTCAAGGACAAAAGCAGGATACAGCTAACCCCGCCCCCCCAAGTATGTTAACTAACAGTGAGTGTGCCTTGGGCTGGCCCTGGTACAGGGGTAAGTAGTTGGTGTTTGGAGTGGGGGGGGGGGAGTGAAGAACAGATCTACTGGAGTTAATTTTGGTGTGTAGCTATAGTTTCATGTCTTGGTTGTTCATATATTGCCTTCTTCTCTGAAACCAAGGGTAAGGTGGAAAGTAAGAAAGTAACACCCATGCAATTGAAAGGGCATAGAAACAGAGACTTGGCAGTGAGCTTGGAAGGGCATTTAGCTCAAGTACACAGAGCTGGTTTTGCTTAACCGATTTGTCTAAAGAATGTGCATTGGCAGCAGACATGTATAGCAGTATCCAGGATGGCAAAAAAGTAACATTGGCTTTTCCTGTCGGGTCCCTGACATTCCTTCCAAACTAGTGCCATTCCTAATGTCTCTTTAAAGAAAACAGGCCGTTTGGCAGAGGTTTTTGAGCGAAGCACTGAAATACATGGAGAATAATTGGCTAAAGGGACACTGAGTGAGAAATTTAAGCCTTGCTGCCTCTGGAGTCACATGCCATGCTGTCTCATTCTCTGAACACCTGATGATGCACTGTGGAAGTAAAGAGCCTATGCAAAAGGCAGGTAAGAAGTAAAACTGTACTTAAAGGGACCAAATGCTTTCTTGTACTGTCTTGCTGAGCCACTGCCTGGTTAAACTGTATCAGCATGCTGCTTTGTGGAAGATCAAATCTTAGAAACCTGTGCCTTGCTCAAGCAGGTTTTCCTGAAACCATCTCATGTACTCCCAAGAGCTGTGTTGCTGTTAGTGTTGCACAAGTGTGGGCCCACGATACTTGGGGGAGGGGGGAATCTCTCCACTTTCTTGCTGGGCCCAGTGTGGCTCCAAGGCTGTTCCAGTGCTGGGCTCAGTGGGGCTTCCAGGCTGCGCCGTCACTGTCAGGCCCAGCATGGCTCGTGATCTGCAAGTGGACCCAGCACAGCTCCCTGGCACCACCACTGCCGCTATTGGGCCCAGCGCAGCACCTGGGCTCCCATGATGATCACCGGAGATAGGTGCATTCTCTGCACTTGCACAGAGAAAGCTAAAAACATAAGAGAAGCCAATGTTGGATCAGGCCCTTCCCGACATCACTTTTTGTTTACAGTTTGGATAAGGAGTCCAAAGTCAATTAGAAAGTTCTTTCTTTAATCACCATTTAGTAGATTTTCCCCCCTCTCCGAGATCCAGCTGTCCAGCCAGCAAAAGAGATTCTCTAACTTTAATACAACGCTGCTTCTTTAAGGGGGGGATTTAAAGTTTAAATCCCACACTCTCCAGCTTATTAAAAACAGAGGATCTTGCCAGAAATCCAACGCTCACGATTTCGCCATGCGTTTCAGGTAGACAGATTTTTTTCTTTCAGCTTGTTCAACTCCTGCAGCTGTCCGGCGTGCATTCATCTGAGCCCAGAGGCACTGCGGTGGCCGAACCGTCTGAGACAAAGGGGAGCCTCGGTCCTGAGATCTCCATCCCAGGAGAGGCTACCCCTCACGTCTCAGGCAGGGTCCCCCTACAGGGGTTCCTGGGGGTCCGAGTCCCGCTCGGTACCCCTTCTAGCTTCCGAGTCCGGGCTGCGATTCTCGGAGCTCCGAGAGATCGTGCCCGCCATTGAGTCGCCAAAACCGGAAGTCCATATTTTGTTAGTCTTGACAATGCTACTGGACTCTAGCTTTTCTACAGCCTAAATTTGTTGGCTTACCAGTGTTGCCCTTTCCTTTAGGGGGATGTCTTTGTGATCCTGAGTTCCACTGAGGACTAACATAACTGTGTATTGACAGGCGGATTGCAAGGGAAAGGCCAGGGGAGTCTTGCAAGGACAATTTAAAAGAACTTGCTTGTAGTGTGCTGTCAAATGCATTTGAGGAATCTTTTTTAATAGAGACCTCTCTGAAGTTATTCTTGTCCAGAATGACCTTCAAGGTACCTAGCACTGAGAGAAGTTGCCTGCATCTATCCTGTTGGATGCAGTTAACAAGCACAAGTATGAATTGTGTATTCAGATTTAGAGTACAATAATGTGATCTCTTTGAGGCGGCATTTGAAAACTGGGAGTTACACAAAGTAGCGCCAGACCAGGTATCCCCAGCATGGTGCCCATGGCACCCACCAACCCCTTTCTTGGTGCCTGCCAAGTCCTTAAAGAAAGTGGCCAGGCCCAGCAAGGGATCTAACTGGAGATTTGATTGGCTCTTCAGATTTCTACCACAGCACAAGCCTGTTCACTGTGTGACTGGATGTAAGCCACAGCAGGCCATTTTGTGGCTTGCTTCACTTCCCCTTGCGGCAGCCATTTTGTGCTTGCGCCCATCACCCTGTATCAGAATTCCAAAGATGCTCATGAGCTCAAAAAGTTTGGGAACCCCTGAGGTAGACAGCGGTTGGGTCTTTCTTATGAGAAACTCACCTTGCCCATTTTAAGAAAGTTAGTTTCTGGCCTGGCTATTAACCTTGGAGACATTATATGTCCTGTGAAGGATCCATTTCTCCCATAGGAACCTGAGATCTACCGGGAGGGCCCTGCTATGTTTGCCAGTCACCTCAGAGGAGAGGCGGGTGCCCACTCAGGACAGGGACTCCCTCAGTAATCGCACTTTGGTTGTGGAAGAAGAAGAAAAAGAAGAGATTGGATTTATGCCCTGCCCTTCACTCGGAGTCTCAGAGCAGCTTACAAACTCCCATCCCTTCCCCTCCCCACAACAGACACCCTGTGAGGTAGGTGGGGCTGAGAGAGCTCTTTTGAGAACTGCCCTTGAGAGAACAGCTCTGACAGAATTATGGCTTGCCCAAGGTCACACCAGCAGCTGCAAGTGGAGGAGTGGGGAATCAAACCCGGTTCTCTTAGATTAGAGTCTGCACTCCTAACCACTACACCAAACTGGAACTCCTTCCCCTCCCAGTAGCAACATATTTGGTGCTGAGCTTACTTAGTATTCCTTTCCCCCAGGCTTTTATGAAGTCCCCCCCACATTTTCTCTTTTGCCCTGCTACAGTTGGTTGTCTTCCATCAGACTGACATGCTGATTTTTGTTTTGTTGCTGTTCTGTTAACATCTTGCTAGGGTATTTTATTTAAGAGGGTTTATACTACTTTGGAGTATTGTTTTAGGTCATTTTCTCTGAAGCACAGATGAAAGCGAGGGTTTTCCCTTAAACTGAATTTGGAAAGTGTTCTTCATACTTTCCGAACCTTTCCAAACGCCATTCGGCAGGGAAATGTGTGGATCATTGGTTCAGTGCGGTGTTACTGATTTACAGACGTTCATTCTAATGTGTTTTCAGTACAGGATTTAGACCAACTTGGAATTTGCCTTGAGCTGGGATACTTGCAGGTCTACTGATACGATCTGCTGTTTCTGTTTAACTGAAAAGTTAAAGTAGGCCAGGTTTGTGTTGTCGGGTACATGACTAGAAAAGTGTAGAGATGCTCTCATAATGATTTCAGGCTATTTCAGTTTGCTCAGATTGGTCGACTGTAGCTTTAGCCATAATCATTTGCTGTTTTTTTCACATTTTAAAAACACACTGGCTTAGACTGTTTTTAAAAATATCTTTTTATTGAACATAGTTAATAAGATTACAATGGTAGCAAAAATATCAAACTACAGACAGTATTAATGTTACAACTGAAAAAAACAAAATAACCAGTTATCACAAATCAAGAATCGTATCTAAGCTCGATACATAGTCTTCTTTATCTGATAGGTATTCTAGAAAGAGAAACCATATTGAGATAAATTTAGATAATCTTCGTTTTTTTTTTTTGCGCTACAGATTCAGTTATTTTGTCCAAAACACAGAGTTTGCAAGTCTTAATTATCCAAGCAGTGATCATAAATGGACTAGGGCTCTTCCACAATTTTGCTTTGGTTAGCCTAGCTGCTGTACATAGATTTTCTAACAAAACTTTATTGATTATTTTTGAAGTGTGTGACATCCATAAATTGAGTACTAGCACTTTTGGATCCAGTGGTATTTTGTATTTAGTTCTTTGATAAATAACTGTAACGATGTCTTTCCAAAAAAATTGAATTTTCTTGCATGACCACCTTTTGGGTCCTGCCTCCATCCCTGGGAGGGCCCCGCCTGTCAACTTCTTGTCCATCCATCGGGGGTGGCGGTGTTGCATCCAGATTTTTTTGCCACTCTTGTGAAGTAATTAGATCAGTACATGGCTTAGACTCTGTTGTGGAGAAAGAAAGACATAAACATTACAAACAAGTTTAATGTCATTTCTCTCAAGGTATTTCTCCACCTGTAACGTGCATCGTATCTTGTTTTCTCTAAGGACTCTTGTATTGCTTTATTGCTGTGTAGAACATAAACATCTTGTGCAAGATGAGAATGGTTTTTCTGAATATGGAAAATATAAAAATGTTTCGGAAAAGCTTTGAACTGTCAAGCTAATTTGTTTTGACATTGTATGGTAATTAGCCAGACTCTTACATTTATTGCTTAAGAGTTTGCCAGTGCAATCCTGTGTAGGGTTACTGTAGTCTAAGACCAGTGATTGCCGTGGTTTTAGACTAAAGTAACTCTTCGTAGCATTGTACTGTAAGCATAATCAGAAATGACAAAATGAGTCTGCTCATTGAGGAGCTTGGATTGACAAAGTTTGCTGCCGTGTGATGTGTGGAATAGAGTTGTCCCCAGCATTTGTCTTTTTTGTGAAGGGATGCATCATTGGCTTCTTCTACTGGATATGGGAAAACAGACAGGTGGGCAGTTGAGGCCTTGTGGGTTTGCAGAAGTCATAGAGTAATGAGGATGACAAAATGGGTTGAATTCAGATATTCTCTGTTTCTTACACTGTTGTGTTTGAGGTAAAAGGGAAGAGGGGGGAAGGTATTGGTGTAGGCCATGATTCAAAGAGCTAACAGTTGTAGCATAGGCATCAACTACGGGGGGGCTCGAGGGCTTGAGCCACCCCCAACATTTCCCGGGGGGGACTGAGCCCCCCCGGGAAAACAGTGCGCCCTCCACCACGCCTCCCCGGGCCCTTCCTAGGGCCTCCGCCATCGTCTCTCTCTCTCCCCCCTGGCCTGACCACTCTGTCCCCCCTCCGTCCATCCAGGGGCCAGCTAAGTAAATGCCCAGCTGGCCCCTGGACAGACGGAGGGAGGGACGGAAGCAGGAGAGGTCAGGCTGGGGGAGGGAGGCGGTGAGGGAACATGGTCCTGGCGGGCGCACACACTTAGTGCACGCACACAGAAGAGCTCCCCCCCCGGATTTTGAAAACTTGACGCCCCTGAGTTGTATATGCAGTAGAATATGTTTTCGCGAACTAGCTGACCACATCTTAGTCTGCTTTTGAAAGTTCCCTTTCAAAGTCAGTTTGGTGTAGTGGTTAAGTGCGCGGACTCTATTCTGGGAGAACCGGGTTTGATTCCCCACTCCTCCACTTGCACCTGGCTGGATGACCTTGGGCAAGCCATAGCTCTGTACCAGCTGTTCCCTCAAGGACAGCTTGGGAAAGCGCTCTCTCAGCCCCACCTACCTCACAGGGTGTCTGTTGTGGGGAGGGGAAGGGAAAGGAGTTTGTAAGCCGCTCTCAGACTCCCTTGGGGAGTGGAGGGCGGGGTATAAATCCAATCTCCTCCTCTTCTTCTTCTTCTTCTTCTTCTTCTTCTTCCCTCTGTAGTGGACACAGACATGAAGCTGCTTTTATACCCAAGTCAGGCTGTGGGACTACCCAAGCTGGTATTGTTTGTTCTGGCTGGCAGCGCCCCAGGGTCTCTGGTAGAGGAGCTTCACATCACCTACTGCCTGGTTCTTTTTTAGCTGGAGATGCTGGTGATTGAACCTGGGACTTTCTGCACGCCAAGCAGATGCTGTATCACTGAGCCATGGCCCTATCCCATAAACGTTGACTGCCTTTGGTTACCGGCCAGAATTTGTAGCTACTTACTCATCTGCGGCTGCGGTGGCTCAGAGGTCAAGACACTGAGCTGCAGACTGGAAGGTCAGTAGCTTGGCAGTTCGAGACCCGAGTGCTGTGTGACGGAGTGAGCTCCCGTCTCTGGCCCCAGCTCCTGCCAACCTAGCAGTACAAAAGCAAGAAATTGCAAGTAGACAAATACGTACCGCTTCAGTGGGAAGGTACCAGCGTTCTGTGTGCCTCGGTGTTTAGTCATGCTGACCACATAACCACGGAAACTTCTTCAGACAGCGCTGGCTCTTCGGCTTGGAAATCAGGGTTGCCAAGTCTGTTAAACTTACCGGCGGGGGGGAGTCCTCCGCTGGCCAGGAGCCGGGTGACGTCACCAGAAGTGACGTCAGCACATTGGGGGCGTTGCCAGAGCGGCGCCCTGGCAACGCCCCCAACGTGATGGCGTCACTTCCGGGTGACGTCATTACGTCGGGGAGGTTGTCCAGGCTGGACGACTTCAGGGGTGGGGTTTCTCCCGCCGGCCGAATGCTGGCCGGCGGATCAGGAACCCCTGTAGCGGGAGATCCCCTGCCCCCCCCCCAGCTGACTTGGCAGCCCTATTGGAAATGGAGATGTGCACTGCCCTCCAGAGTCGTATTCAACTGGCTTTCAAGCAAGGGAAACCTTTACCTTTACCTTACTGATCTGCAGGGCCTTGTCCCTGACACACACTTTTTAAAGTAAAGGAACCTACAAAGCAGAGAGAGAACTTGTATTTCTGATTGCTTCCAACCCCCCCCCCCCCCCCCGTTGTCTTATGCTGGGTGAATCTTCCCCCTTTCTCTAAGCGGGGGGGGGGGGGCTCATCCCTGATGTTTTGCGACATATGCTTGCTAGTTCGTCCTCAGTTTCAAAAGCAATTTGCCATGCGGGGGAAAAAAATACTGCTGTCTGATTGAAAGCAAACTCAGAGCTTTCTTCTTTGGGGACCTGACCATAACTATATTGCAAAGGGCAATATTTGAGAAACGCATAAAGCGATTGGTAGATTTCTCTCAACTTAGTTTGAAATACCTTTAGACAGTTTTTTAAACGGCATTTGCTCTCGCTGGTCAGCTGCAATATGTTTGAATTGCGACAATTCTCAATCGACGTTGCTTCATGTCCCTTATTTTCAGTATTCCATCGCTCAACACAAATATGCAACTTCACACTCCTCCTTGGCCATCTGGCAGTATTCAACGTAAACAGTATTCTTCAGATTTGTTTTCAAACATTGTTTAAATCCCAGCGGTAAACAGATCCTGCTGGAAGAGCTGTGTTAGCAGAAGGATCCAAAATCTGACTTATGACTTCTGGAAACTTTGTGTTCTGCTGCTGCGTTGCGAGCAATAAGTAGCATTAAGTTTAACTTTCTTAACCTGAGAACTGCGGGCTCCCTAAATAATTCCCTGCACAGCATGGCAGAAAAGTTAGCTTGTAAAAGTAATTATCCTTTTTCCAGACCTTTTCCAGTACTCCATCATATTTAGTTTTACCATCACAGGAAGCCCTTTGAGGAAAAAATGGCTTTTTAATAACTATCAAGACTCCAAATAGCTGCCTCTTTGTAATGCGTGGCTTTTCATGTAGCGACTTCTGAACAAAATGGCTTTTTCTCATCTCAGTCTGTATGACTTCAACTGCTGAGCGATTTTTTTTTTCAATTGGGGAAGTAGCCATTTCCTCCAGACATTATCACAGAAATCGTAATCCTTATAAACCCAGCATTTGATGAAAACTGGTGAATTAAAAAAACGTCACCAACTTTTATGTAGGTATGCTTTAACAATACATCGTGGTTAAAGAGAGAGGAATGGGAAATTACATAAGGGGTGTTTGATCTTTTCACATAAAGGAAGCACCATATGAATTGGTATCAATGTAAGCAAAGGATAGTAGGGTAAAGATACGTTTTAATTCCCATAGTATAACTTGTTTTGGGAGGGAGTGATCAGCAAACACTTAATGAATTGGCCTGCTTCCCACTTTCTGCATCAGTAGATGTTGGAGCCAGAGCTCAAAGACTGTGTGGTCTTGAACAGGCAAGCATATCCAGTCCTGCAAACTGAAATGACAAGCACAGTATTTTATAATCTGTATTTGTGAACTGATTACTTATTCCACGCTATCCAAATGAGGGTGGTTGTAATTTAGATGCCGTGGCTGGGTGCAGTGCACATGATGGCACTTGGGCGACCTCTCTTGTTTGCAGTGATGTCAGCTTTCTGCAAAGAAAAATAAATTAAATTGGAAAATTTTCCAATGCCCTAGCGATAGCACGATCTGATGGAATGTGTCTCTTTTGACTTGCATTATAAAACAACATTGTATAAGCCCATGTTAATTTTATGTCTGTATGTAGGGTTGCCAACCTCCAGGTGGGGCCTGGGGATCCCCTGATTTTACCACTGATCTCCAGCTGACAGAGGTCAGCTCCCCTGGAGAAAATGGCTGCTTCGAAGGGTGGGCTCTATGGCATTGTACCCTGCTGAGGCCCCTCCCCTCCCCAAACCCTGCCCTCTCCTAGCTCCACCCCCAAAGTCCCCAGGTATTTTCCAACCCGGACTTGGCAACCCTATCTGTATGGGAACAAAATACTTGAACAGAAATATTTAATGGGGAATCAAACATTTAAAGTTCAGTTCAAACAAATTCAAAACTTGGTGCGGAGATTATTATTTTAATTGGAATAATACAGATTTAAAGACAGCATAGCTTTGCTTTAAAGGCCTAATTTCGACACTACAAAATTTTATTACTGGATACAGAACTCCCTTTAACATCATACTAGGTGACATGGCAAAAATATCTAGCTATAAATCTTACTACTTATCAATGGGAAAAGATTTGGACCTCATCAAGCTTTACCTCACGTTCCTTACCTATTCTACAACAGGCGATAAAAATTTTGCTTTATTGGCATCTCACTCCATCAAAACTCTCATATATTAATCCACACACACATCGTCATCTTGCTGGAAACTATGGCTGAGGACAGACTGGCAATCTGGAGTGGGATGAATCCGGAGGCAAAAGCTGCGGGGGAAAAATCCCCCTGGGCTGGCTGTCCACATTGGCCAGGGTATTGCGCAAGGATGCCGTTACGGAGCGTTCAGACTGCTGCGGAGTGGCCCCAGGTGGGTCGGCCTCCACAGCTTGTGATAGGACTGTTTCAGCAATTTGCGCATGTGCACATGCACTCATGTGCGCATGAGCGTTCATGCGCAAACTGGCAAAACGCCGCGTTCGCACTCCGCTTGCCTCCTGCCTTCTTCCGGTTCACACTGCCTGGAAGCGGGAGGCAAGCGCAAGACGGCCTCCGGACACCGGTTTCTCCCGGTGTCCTGCTAAAGCGCAAGAAAACCGGCTTCAAAGCGGGTAAGTACGGAAGGGAGCCGAGGGACAGCTGCGCATGTCTGAACAGGCTCCCTTCCCCCGCTTCCCATGCGGACCTATCCCGGGGCAGATTGCCAGTCTGTCCTCAGCCTATGTGGGGCAAAAGGCTCTTTTTATCATTGCTGGTGGTCGTGTAGTAAGGCTACTAGATTTTGGAGTGAAAGCATATCACAAATTCATTTGATAACAGGTCCATTATATCCCTAAAGACCCAACTTTAATTCTTTTGGACTTAACAGCCAAAAATCAGGATTCCTCGAAATACCAAAGATCTCATTTCCAGCCATTTGGCAGCAACAGCACATGGTCTTGCTTCAAATTGGAAATTACAAAATCTCCCCTCAATGCATCCGTGATACCAAAGGGTATAGGGATATTTTTTACTGGACAAGACCTCAGAGTGGATTGTGCAGCATGATAGACAGGTTACCTCTGCTAGTATTATGGCCAAATGGTCATTTTGGCTAGACGCTTTTGCTGACCCAGAAAGAACTTCACAGAAAGCACCTTTAATTGGTTCTCACGCCATATATCTTTACCATTAAGTAGTTGAAGGATCTTTAAAACTGCATTGAACATTTATTTTTATTTTTAATTATTTGGTTGATGAGCTCAGAATTAGCAGATAACTTATTATGACAACCCTTGATTTGCCACAGACCTAGTGTGTTGATGTCTGTGTGAGTTGCGCTAAACAGCACTGTAGCAGAGGTTGAAGACTCCAAAATAAGAGACAAAGCTATGTACAGTTTATTTACAAATATTGTGCTCAGAATCAAAATGCTACGCCAGCCACCAATACAGAAGAGAAGAGAGAATACTATACAACATGTATCATATATATACATTTCACTGTACTCCGTACCCAATCAGGTTCATGCTGAGTTACTCCCCAAGTCACATTTGCAGTACAAGACTGTACCTGTCCCGTCCAGTTCTATCTGGAACAGTCATATGACTTGTTACCAACATGTCTGCAGTGATCTCACTGACAGCTCCTTGACAGTTCACTGTTTATGTGTTTCTAATACTGACACAGTGATCATTTTGTAATTGTTTTCATTCATGCTTTACTAAGTGCTGCCTTGTATTTTATCTTAATCTTTAGTAAACCGTTTTGTTTGTTTTAAAAAGACAGCACAGCAAATACTTTACATTGAAGCTTTTCCCCCAGGACTTACATGAGCAGGTAGTGGGCATAAGAACAGAATGGCTACTTTCGGGGGCTAGGTTCAATTAAAGAAAAGTCTTGACAGCACTGAAAACTTGACACACTAATTTTAGCAGACCGAAGGAATTGTGGCTGATGTGCCGTGGATGTGGTTGCCCGCTCACATTTCACTTTTCCTCCTTGGAAATCAAAGAAGCGCCTGCTTCAAGGTCACTCTCCATAGCATCTCTTGCAGTATTTTTTAGTTCCATATCATATGGAGGTGAATCTAATTCAGCATCATTAAAGGACACTTTTACTAGGGCTGCCAAGTCGTACTCACCTACTGGCGGGGGGAGTCCTTCTTCACCCGGAAGTGATGTCACCACGTTGGGGGCGTTGCCAGGGCGTTGCCCTGGCAACGTCTCCAACGTGGTGACGTCACTTCCAGGTGTCATTACGCTGGGGGAGTCGTCCAGGATGGACGACTTCGGGAGCGGGGTTCCCCCCGCCGGCCGAATGCCGGCCGGCGGATTGGAAACCCCTATAGCAGGGGATCCCCCGCCCCCCGGGCTGACTTGGCAGCCCTAACTTTTACCAATGAGTCTATGGACAAGGGCAATGTATCACATACCATATTCACTGATGGTACTTTTGATTGATACTTTATTAGGGTTACCAGCTCTGTGTTGGGAAATAACTAGAGATTTTGGATGTGGTCCCAGGGGAGGGGTTCAAGTCTTCATCTTGAAATCTTCCAGTCCCTTTCACGGGTCCACTAAGTGTGCACTTCCTTTCCCCCCAGCTCAGGGTTTGAGACATGACTCCATGTGTGCAGTGGAAGCCGAAACAAAAACCAGTTGCAGTTTTGGTTTTGCTTTGGCTCCGCTGAGATGAACAAGAATTTTAGCTCTGGTTGTGCAGGTCAAATCAGAAACGTTCAGGTGAATTTGTAACCTGATTTTTTTTTTTAAAAAAAAAGTGCATTATGTTTGTAGCTATCCCCCTGCTACAAATCAGTAAAATGCAATGTATACTCATGCAATTCTTAGGGATAATCCCCTGAAAAACATTCCTGACAAGCTTACCTAATGCTGCGGTGGCATTAATTCATTGTAATTAATTTTTGAAATGGACTTTTAGAAACAGGAAAACTTTCTATGGAATACTAAAGCCCTGGGAAATTCCACCTACATCTCTGCCTGTTCGCCAGGCTGGCTATGAAGTCGTGGGTGATGGACACGAGTCCTGAATGAAGAGCTGAGTCCTGGGTAGCTTCCACATGGACAGTTTGCTCTGCCCTGCTTCCCAGACAGCAACCGGTTTTCTCTGAGCTTTCCCAGGATGTTGCAATGTACCTTTCCAGGGTTTCCCCTCCCTCAATGCATTTTGTCTCCCTCAAACCTGCTTTGGGTACTGATCTGGAAGATTATACCCAAAGCAAGTATGATCAGTGTGTGTATGGGGAGGTGAGGTTTTCCACACCAAGTCCCCATCCACATAGACGCCAGTTTATAGCTCTCCCTTCACACTTCTCATTCCCCCTGCTGATTTTTGCCCTTTTAAAACTGATGCCAGGTGTTTTTTGGGGGGGATGTTTCACCTCGCCTTGCCCCTAGGTTTGCCAGCTTTAGTTTGGAAAATCCCTGGAGATTTGGGGTAGAGACTGTGGAGGAATCTCAGCAGGGTATGAATGCTGTAGAGTTCACCCTCTAAAGCAGCCATTTTCTCTAGGGGAACTGACTTCTGCACTTCGGGGATGGATTGCAATTCTGGGAGATCTCCAGACCCCACCTGGAGCATGGTGACCCTATCAGTGCCTTGGGAATGGGAAGGAGGAGAAATTGTGCTGTTGCAGTAGAGCTGTGCTTGGTAGTTTGCCGGAGAGAAAGAAAGTGCTGAGAAGCAGGGAATCCCCAGAAGGAGGAGAAAAGAGGGGCAGGGGGCAGACAGGGGATCTTGAGTGAGACTTGTACTTGCCTCGATCTGTCCCAGTTGGGAGGCGGATGGAACCACTGCGTGCCGGCTGGCCAACTTCCCCACTTTTTGGTAGGCAGCTGCAGTGTCCAGGCGTCTGTCACTGGAAGGGTCCCGAAGGAGCACAAGACAGAGCAGTAGCCTCACCAGCAGCCCCCGTTATCTCACAGCAGAAGAGGGGAGCAAGCCGTAAGGACCAGTGGGGTCCATTTTTAAATACCGGATGCTACATAGATCACTGTGCCCTGACTTGGACGGCCCAAGCTAGTGGGATCTCATCAACGCTCAGAAGCTAGGCAGGGTCAGCCCTGGCTAGTACTTGGATGAAAAACTGCCGAGGAAGTCCAGGGTTGCTGTGCAGAGGCAGGCAATGGCAAACCCACCTCTTTTCATGTCTTGCTTTGAGAAAACCCTATGGGGTCACTGTAAGTCGGAGGCACTTTCTACTACCACTGTATCACCATTTGCCTTCTTTTAATGAAGGCAAAAGGCCCTCCATCAACCCGGGGAGAAGACATGGTAGGTGCATGGAAAGAACCAGGGGAAACACGGAGTGCCACCCCCATGTGGATGCTCCATTGCTGGTACATGTTGAGCGGCACTTGCAGTGGCAGTGAGTGCGCCCCAGGGAATGGTCTCCATGTGTGTTTGTTTTTGGTACTCAGTGGCAGCTCGCTTGGTTGTGTGAATCGAATGATTTCTGAAGCTGAGCAGAATCAAGCTGTGAGGTTCTCCGACCTCCTGAACCTTCCCAGCTCTCAAAATATCTTTGGAAGCATGAAGTATTAGCGTTGCTAAAACCGGTTTGCTTACAGGGATTCAGCCCATCATGTAACAAGCACCTCCTCATGGCGTAGCTCTGCTTGGGTATGAAAAATGGAAGGGTGTCAAAAACAATGTTTTTTTCAAACCATTCCTATTGGAGAAAGAAATCCTGGCCTGTCATGGGCGAGAAACTAGAACGGGCGACCCAATTTAAATATTTGGGAATGACATTTAGTCATAATCTATCTTGGAAGCCTCATATTAGTGCTGCATCTGAGATTGCTAGAACAAACTCAAATGCAATCCTTAGATAATTTTTTCCTGTGGGGGGTTCAGTATGTACCAGTGGCCATTGCAGCCTTTAATGCTAAAGTAACTTCTCAGATTTTATTCGGGGTGGCTATTTGGATTAATACAGGTTCTGAATCTCTCAATCGTATACTTCTTTATGTTTCACATAGAATGGCAGGGGTTTTTAGATGCATGGCTGGAACTGCACTTACGGTGCGTTCAGACGCTCAGTTTGATCCGCGCCCCTTCCTCTTCCCTGACGGATTTAAAGGGCATGATCAGATAGCAACAGTTGTCTTTCATGCCCCAGTCGTCTTTGTCCCATTTCCCCCCCCCCCACTATACTCCGCGGCTTTTTGATACCTGAGAAAGTCCAGTGCAAGTGAGGTTAGAGTGGAATTTGCCCAACATTCCTTGGAGTCTAGAGCCTGGATTGCAGTTTTCAAACTGAGACTCAGTCCTCTATTCAGTACCATATGCCAAAGGTGGCCTTTTTTGCTTGATAAAGGAAGACAACCACAAAAGCAGCTGGGAAAGATATCTAGACGCTAGACTTGAGTTTTTGGGCTTTCCCCCAACAGTATGGAATAATTTAACTTACCAGGAAGCCTTAAAGCAGACTAGAATAAAGCTGATTAATCTTGATCGTACCTTAGCTCGAGCAAGACGTGTATGTTCCACTCTTGCCTTAGGTATTCCTCCTCCGGAGTCTCTTCCTTTGTATACTAGATCCTTAAAAATACCTAGTTACAGACTTGTTTTCACTTGCTAGGCTTTACTCTTTTCCAGGGGTCCTTTCGTAGAAAAAGAGGTGCAGGAGCTCATTAGCATAACTCATTAGCATAACACATTAGCATATGCCATGTCCCCTGACATCACCAGAAGTGTGTCAGAAAGGGAATGTCAGTTTCAGCCCCATTATATCCTATGGGCCATTGAAATCAATGGCAAAAACTCATAGGGCATATGAGGGGCTGGAGGAAAGGGGGTTTGAGGGAGAGGCTCCAAACTTGCAGGGTAGCTGCTGGGGCCTCTCCTCAAAATGCCCACCAAGTTTCAAGAAGATTGGACCACGGGGTCCAATTCTACGGGCCCCCAAACAGATTTTCCCATCCCCTCCATTGTTCTCTATGGAGGGAAAAATGTTAACTTTTTTCCTACCATAGAGAACAATGGAGGGAATGGGGGCAACCTGTTTGGGGGCCTGTAGAATTGGACTCCCTGGTCCAATCTTCTTGAAACTTGGTGGGCATTTTGAGGAGAGGCCCCAGCAGCTACCCTGCAAGTTTGGAGCCTCTCCCTCAAACCCCCTCCCTCCAGTGGCTTTTAAAGTTGCCGCCGAATTTTGGCGGCAATTCGGCGGCGAGCTGAATCAGATTAGAGAATCTGATTCAGCCCGTGGCTGCCCTACTGGCCAGTCCTGAGCTGGTGGAGCTTCGCTCCGCCTCGCTCCGGCCCCAAAGGACCCCTGCTCTTTTCCCACTGCTGAGTTAACAGGTCACTTTTCTAAAGTTCCATACTCGGATCGTTTATGTAAATGTGAGGCTGGAGTTGTGGAAACACTTGGCCATCTTCTATTATTTTGTCACCAATGATCGATTCCTAGATCGATTTGGATCACTCCAGTTCTTACCAAACACCAAGTACCTACTGAACTTTGGGTGGTCCTCTACTTGTTGGCAGATATTGATTCTGAAACTTACTTATTTTGTTACAAGATTTTTAATGATGGTTTTATCTCTAAAGCAACAAAAATCTGGCTGATTGTAACAGAATTTGTAACACTTAAATAATATGATCTATTTAAATGAATTACAGTTTTTATCAGCGACTTCTGTTTTAACATTTTAGATCTTTTAGATTTGATTATTTTGATTGTAAATTTTGATTGCATATTTTGTGCCCTGGGGCTGATGCTGCGTGCCCATGTTTGATGGTTGACTTGTTTTGGCTGAGCTTAAGACCTTTCTTTGGTCATAGAAGTTAATAAAGGTGTGAAGCTGCAGATGGGTCCTGGGGCCACTTTATAAGAAGGCTTCAACCGTTGGGCAGGCCACAAATAGCCCAAGCTGTTTTTCCAACTCTTCAAAATACCCTTTCCAGATTTGGTTGTAGCATTAATGTAGAAAGCAGATGAGAACTTAACCCTGCTCTGCATTTCTTTCTAATCTTTATAGCATTACAGATCAATTTGTAAAGTGCAGTGTGGTTTTGCGAAGAATATTATCTCAACGCTGCACACTTTAGGCTTGGAGATTTGGTGTGCTGCCAGACTGATATTCCTTGTTCAAATGAACATATTGACAATAAGGTGGCTTTGCTTGACTTGCAACTTGGAATTGTTGTTGTACCAGGCTGGTGGCAAAATCAAGGGGGTTACTGACCCCCTGGTAGATCACTGTGTGTAGCCAGTGGATCACAAGTTGTGTAGGCTTGCAGAAAATGTGATCATCTAACTGTGGAGTCTTGATGGTTGGGAAGCTTTTTGCTCTTCCTAAATTGGTAGGACAAATTTTAGAGTACAATGGCACCTTTAAGAGCAACCTTTGTTGGTCCTAAAGGTGCCATTGGACTCTAAATTTGTTGAACTGCTTCAGACCAACACAGCTGACCAACTGGACCTGAATTGGTATGGTTAGGGTTCTGGCACCCTGACCTGGATGGCCCAGGCTAGCCCAGTCTCATCCAATCATAGAAGCTAAGCAGGGCCAGCCCTGGTTATTATGTGGATGGGAGACCACCAAGAAACACCAGAGTTGCTATGCAGAGGCAGGCAACAACAAACCATCTCTGTTAGTTTCTTGCCGTGAAAGCCCTATGGGGTTGCCACAAGCCAGTCGCAACCTGACAGCACAGTACTTTTCACACACACATGGGGGGAGGGCGTGGTTCTGGCAATCCAGTGTAATACAGAGGCTTTTGTCTTCATCTGGACAACTGCATTCTCTTGTCTGTGCCACCCCCAAGGGGGGAAAGCCTTCTCAGGTTTTTTTTGCTAATAGTCTCCTCGGTTCTGTGACATGTCCATGCAGTGGGTTGGATCCAGCCTGCCTTTTGGCTGGTGAAAGAGGAGAGTCCCTTCAGACTCCCCAAAGGGGTTGAAAGATTTAAAGGGCCCCCCAATACCTAGAGTATTGTGTTCAGTTTTGGGCACCACGGTTTAAGAAGGGTATAGACAAGCTGGAAGGTGTCCAGAGGTGGGCAACAAAGATGTTGAGGGGTCTGGAGACCAAGTCCTACGAGGAATGGTTGAAGGACCTCGGTATGTTTAGCCTGGAGAGGAGACGACTGAGAGGTGATATGATCACCATCTTCAAGTACTTGAAGGGCTGTCATATAGAGGATGGTGCAGAGTTGTTTTCTGTGGGCCCAGAAGGTCGGACCAGAACCTATGGGTTGAAATTAAATCAGAAGAGTTTTCGACAAAACATTAGGAAGAACTTCCTGACAGAGCGGTTCTTCAGTGGAACAGGCTTCCTCGGGAGGTGGTGGGCTCTCCTTCTTTGGAGGTTTTAAAACAGAGCCTACATGGCCATCTGACAGCAAGGCTGATCCTGTGAACTTAGGCAGATCACAAGAGGGAGAGCAGGATGGGTTGCCTCAGTGCTTAGTTCTCGTGGCCCTTTCTTACACGGCCAGGGAAATGCTGATCGCCACTTTGGCATCAGGAAGCAATTTTTCTCCAGGCCAGTTGGGCTGGAGATCCTGGAGGTTTTTTGTCATCTTCTGGGCATGGAACAGGGGTCACTAGGGGTGTGGGAGGGGAGGTATTCTGAATTTCCTGCATTGTGCAGGGGTTTGGACTAGATGACCCCGGAGGTCCCTTCCAACTCTTTAATTCTATGATTCCAGCTGATCGACGGACCAAGCTGGAGAGGGCCCTTTAAATCTCTCGGGAAAGGAGGGAGAGGAGTGGCCAAAGGGGGTTATTGTTGGAGGCGGGGCTTGCGAGCTGGGAAGGAACCAGCATTGTTGGAGGCGGGGCTTGCGGGCTGGGAAGGAACCGGCAAAAGTGGGAGAACCCCAGCCCAGGGGGCTGGCAACCTTAAGAACTGGGCTTGATTGAGCTGTAAATCTGGTTGGATTGGCCCCACTGGTCACTGGAGCAGTAAAAAGAATTGCCAACTGTTATTTTTCCAGATTATCTATACGCGAACAGCTGTGAAAATATAACTGCTCTCCAGTCTAGTTTCTCCTGTGCTTCGTGCTTTGATGTTGCCCCAATGATGACTTCACTCCCTCAGACAAAAGCAGAAGATTTTGATCATGCAAGTGCCCTTAGACAAGTAGCTTTTGATGTAGACAGCTACAGCCTGTGTTTGTACTGATCAGTTGTAATTTGATTAGATCTGTCACCCTGTTGGATGCTTGCATACAGTCCTGAACTTACAGCAGAGTTAACCAGCAGTCAAGCACAGGGGTCCACCCTTAACTGCCATCACAATTTGCAGTTACACAGTATGGCGCGGGTTCATCACTGTGCAGATGGAGCTATATTCAAGCAGGGTTTAGTGACAGACTTGCTAGGATGTTATTGGGAAGCAGAGGGGGTTCCCCCCCCCTCCCAATATTTGCCCACAGCATCGTGATGCTTCCGTGCATGTTTCCCCTGTGTTTCAAGGGACCAGACTATTCCAGTGTGATTTTATGGGAAAGATTTCTGCAAGGCCTTAATGGGCCCTGGTATGGAAGGGGGAAATCTGATTCTGCCCCCGTTGGTGCCATTTTTCTTACCCCAGGTTCCTGCAGTGGCTAGGCTTGCCAGGTCCCCTGTGACCAATGGCGGTGGTAGGGGAGGGTAAGGGCTGCCAGCTCCAAGATGGGAAATTCCTGGAGATCTAGAGGTGCTTGGTGAGGACCGGGACTTCAGTGGGGTACAATGCCATAGAGTCCACCCTACAAAGCATCTGTTTCCCCCAGGGGAACTGATTTCTCTAGTCTGGAGATGAGCTGTAATTGGGGGGGGGGTCCCCAGGTCCCACCTGGAGGCTGGCATCCCTAGCAGTGGCCTTTCCTCCCTCCATGGTGGGCTTTAAAAAAAAACTTGTAGCTTGTTGCTACAGCAATATAACGAAACTTGTAGCTTGTTGCTACAGCATTATAACAATCTGCCAGGTTCTCTAAATTCCGAAATTTCATTTTTAAAAGGCTGTAGTCCATTTCATTGTGGAGATACGCCTTTTCCTTGGTTGTTGCAGGCGACTGGGAAGGGGGAAATGCAAGGGAACTTACCAGGTGAAAGGAAGCTCCTTTGCTCCTGCTCTGCATCATGGGCCACATCAGCCGTCGGGAAGTTTCAGAAGCCTGTCCCTGGCTAGAAGACAAATTTAGATTAGAGATTATTATACCAGTAGGGTCACCTGTCCCTTGGACTGCTTAATGTGGCTTAGCGCTTTCAGACACCCTTGAATACTGCACTTTCAATGCACTTCAGCAGTCATTTGCAAGTGGATTTTCCCATTTCACACAGTAAAATCCAGTTGCAAAGTGCGTTACGCCATTTCACGTGACTTCCAATGAACAGTCCACCAAAGCTTTTTTAAAAAAACCATTTGCAAGTACGTTTTATAGCTATGCAAGTACGTTTCAGTTGTAAGATTGGTCTTCCATAGCATGTGGAAAGCATCGTGTAAGTAAATCTTGTCTCCTAGATTTGTCCTCTCAGCAGAGATCCTGGCACATATGGAGCCTAGTATAAGCGCCAGAATCTCCTGGGAGAGCAATTCCGGGCTCCAGGAAGAAATCCTTCCCTTTTTGGAGCCCAGAATCACTCCCCCTAGCAGGGAATCTGACTCATCAAGTCTCTGCAAGTGGCAGAACCGCTACCTTGGAGCCCAGTCATCATTTAGAGCAGGGGTGTCGAACTCATTTGTTATGAGGGCTGGATCTGACATAAATGGGACTTTGTCAGGCCGGGCCATGTGTGTCATAAAATGTAATGCCAGATAGCGGAGATATTCCACTGGAGCCCCACATTAGGAGGGAAGGGTGTTAACTGATATTTCTCTGCAAAACTGGAGTTCTTCGAGTTTGTAGAACTCTATATTTTAACTGTGGATGGTCCCAAACCCCCCCCCCCCTTAAAAGATGCCTGCCTAAAATGGAAAGGTGGGAGAATACTGGGATTTGGCAATGCTGTTTTTAAAATAAAACATCAAGAAGAAGCGCAAGGATCACAGCAGAAACTAAATGCTCTGAGCCTAGGACCCAGGGGAAAACATGAAATGGCTGAGCACAACAAGCTTCCCCCCCCCCCACTAGGGTTGCCAGGTCTGGGTTGGAAAATCCCTGGAGACTTTGGGGGTAGATCCAGGAGAGGGTGGGGTTTGGGGAGGGGAGGGGCCTCAGCATGGTACAATGCCATAGGGTCCACCCTCCAGAGCAGCCATTTTCTCCAGGGGAGCTGATCTCTGTCAGCTGGAGATCCATTGTAAAAGCGGGAGATCCCCAGGCCCCACCTGGAGGTTGGGAACCCTACCCCCCACTCAGAGTGGCAATGACTCTTCAGGGTCTCAGGGTTGTTTTTACAGGATTGTTTGAGGTAATAATTTTGGTTGTCCTCTTCAGCACGTGTTCTGCTATTCCATTGGAGCCCCACATTAGGAGGCAGTGTTAAAACTAATATTTCTCCTCAGAACTGGAGCTCCTGGAGTTTGTAGAACTCTATATTGTAACTGTGGTTGGTCTAAAACCTCCCTCCACCCTTAAAAAGATTCCTGCCTAAAATGGAAAGGTAGGGGGAAAGTGGGATTTGGCAATAACAATTTTAAAAATAAAGTATCAAGTAGAGAAGCATGAGGGATCACAGTTGAACGATGCCCCACAGGTAGCCCCTACCTGTGGGCAGGATGAGAGAGGCCTGGGGCAGTGGCTGGGAGGCAGAGAGGAACACACCGAAAGGCCAAGGCAGCCCCGCCCTCTGCTCCCTGCACTCAGCAGCAGCTCGAGCCCAGAAGGGCTAATACGGGCAGAGGAGGGGGTTGCACAAAAAGAAAGAATGCACAGAGGAGGGGCTTGCACAAAAAGAAAGAATGACTAGTGAAAAGTACAGCTCCTGAACTCCACTGTGGCGTAGTGGTTACATTGTTGGACTGAGATCTGGGGGATCCAGATTCGAATCTCTACTCTGTTATAGTAACTTGCTGGGTGACACACTCTCAGCCTAACCTGGCTCACATTGTTGATGTGAGGATAAAATGGAGGACGAGATGGTATAAACTGCTTTGGGTCCCCGCTGGGGACAATGGCGGGGCATAAAAGAAGTAAATAAATAATTGAAAGCTGCAGGTGTGTGTCAGGACTATGACGTCGATAGCGAGAGTTACTCTGCCATCACTTTTCTATTGGCTTTTTTGGCACCGCTGTTTTCCTCGCTGGTGTGTTCCTGTTGCTTCAGGGGCGGGAGTCTGTTCCACGCATGTCTTGCTCCCTCTAGTGGTCAATTCAATATGTGTGGCATAAAAACCTGCAGTTTAAATCTATGGAGAGATAGATGGGACATAAAGACGTGTAATATTGAATCAACCACTAGACAGAGTGAAACGTGAAGAATTGGGGGGGGGGGGACAAAGCAAGAATCAAGCAACAGGAACACACAAGCAAGGAAAATGAGCATGCAGAAAAGCCATATATGTTGCAAAGAATGGCCTTGACAAGTTAGTGGCAACCATCTTCTATTCACCTCACATAAGGTGGTCTTATGCATTGAGGACTACACTTCTGGGAAAAAGTTACCGGCTAAGGTGACTACAATTAAATGTTTTTAATTAATTCCAAGATGTATGTGGCGTAACAGAACCAATTCATGGGAAGGTTTAGAACTGACTGAAGAAGAGTTTTTGAAACTGGGAGCTTGTTGCAAATTATCTAATCTTCACATTTGTATACTCCTATGTGTATTTAAATTGAGCTGGACATCGTCACGTGTTATGTGTTGCATTGTTATCTTGGGATTTTGTATTTTCACATGAAACTTCAGCAATTGTCATTGATAAATAACACGACCAAGTTTTTAAAAATAATATTTGCAGGAGACCTACTGTTATTCTAGAGTCAAAACAAAATTTTGCCACTGTCATTATTCTTTTTGAAATGTATTAAAGCCTGCTGACGTATGCTATTTGGATCTGAAATAATACTTAAAGTAGAATTTCAGGATTGTTTTTAAAATTTGATCTCTTTAAGAATTTTCTATTCATGCCTTTTCATGGCTGGGTAGACAAAACCTTGAAGTTCATGGGTACCATAACAGTTAACACCTGTTTCAACTTGCTGCTGCTTGTGTTGGCTGGGACTTCTGCAGCTCCATACTAGCTGAAAATAAGGAGCACGCGAAACGCTATATGGCACAATAACTGAGGAAACCACAAGAAAATACACATTGTTTTAATGTATATATTTGAATAGGAATAGGTACAGCTTTCAGCACACCTGTAATATATATAATGTGCTTTCTTAAGAAATGGACTGATAGGTTTTACAAATAATGTAACAGAAAAATGCACAGTTGGTTAAATTTCAGAATGCTGTGTATATTAACAGGAATAAAAAAAAAGCCCAGCTGTCATTATCTTAGAGCAGAGATGGTCAGTTCCTCTACTCTTGTGAGGAGGTTTGGAAAAAGAAATTTTGTGTCTCAAATCAACCCCATGAGTGAAGCCTAAGGTCCATAACGGTCAGTAGAGATGGGTACCATTTTGTCTTTGTTGCATGTTTATCCTGTTCTTCCTCTGAGGAACGCAGGGCGACATTTGAGTCTCTGTTCCGTTTTATCTTGACAACTCCGTGAGACAGGTGAGGCTGAAGGGATATGGCTGGCCCATTGCTACTGGTGGGTTTCATGGTGAGCAAGGATCGGGATCTGGTCCTCCTTAGGACTCGTCTTAACATTTTGACCACCATAGCACACATTCTTGAGTATACTCCTGGGCAACATCTATGTACCCAAAGAGGGCAGAGTAGCTCTACTCCTTAACACTTTTCTTTGCAAGCGAAACTATTGGTTAACTGTTTACCAAGCCTTCATTAACATTTGGTATGCACACTGCAGAGCATAGATGGCTTTGGGGACCAGATCAAGTCCATGAACTGCCATTTGACAGTCTTTACCATAGGCTAGAGCAGTACCTTGCTTGATATGTGGAGTTAGCTCACTGACGGTTGTAAAGCTGGTTAGAGTAGCACTGGGTGCAGGCAGGGTCTTTACTCTTTCACTTACCCTTATCCTGTAGACCACTTTCATATCTCGGTGGCCTTCCCAGCTACTTCTCCACACAGCCCTCTCCATAACCAGAAAGAATGGTCTAAAATCGTGGATTGTAAATTGCTGAACCGAAAACAACCCATTTTTTCTAATCATTGACTTTATCAAGTTTCCCATTACTTGATACAATGCCTAAACAGTGATGCATTCAAATTGGGTTAATCTAACCGCTCAAACATGTTAATTTAAAACTTCATAAAACCTTTAAACCATCTGGTAAGATTCTGAGCGGTTCTGTCGTCTTCTCCATCGGTATTGCACAACTTTCCTGCCTTGTTCTCTAATTACAGTCTCTGGACCAACACACACAAACAATGTGAAATGTTTGCTCATTGCATTCTGGTTCAGTTTTAATCTTACTGGGTTTTTTTTAAAGCAACTCACAGCATTTTAAAGTAGTCAAGAAGTTAGAAGACAAAACTTTAGATGAAAGATTATTTAAAAAAATCCTTTTAGTAACGCATCATGTTTCGGTTATCAACTGCTATATCTCTAGTCAGGTGAAACCAAAAACAATTCTAATCAAATTCTTAACAAGTAAACCTGTGTTGGTTACCATAAAAATAATAGATCCAGAGGAGTTAGCCATGTTAGCCTGTCGCTGCAAAATAGTAAAAAATCCAATAGCACCTTTTAGACTAACAAACTTTTATTGTAGCATAAGCTTTCGAGAAACACAGCTCTCTTTGTCAGATGCATGGAGAATATATGCAATTCCCAGTGGAACTTGAATCAAATAGTAAATTGAGTTAGGTAGTGACTGTAATAATTGCATGGGTATTTAATAATTGCATGGGTATTTAAGTGGTTTATCTCCACTGTTCTTCTGAACAAGATACATTCTTACTGAAATTCGTTATTGCCGATAGTTTGTTTTGGTGAACAGAACTATTGGGAAAATTCTAACTGGAACGTGAAAAGAGATTCCTGGTGTAGAAAATCAAATGTTCTGGCACAGTGCAGGTCTGACTTCTTTGTCTCACCACCCACCCCTGCCAACTTGGATCTTCTCTGTGTTGAAGAAAGATGGCACTTGAGAATCTGAAATGTATTTCGCTCTCCTGTTTCAGCACTTGCTATGTGAATGTTAAGGTTGGCGTAGTATTAATGGGAATGACTTTCTCACAATTAAAAGCTGTTCACTGTTCTAAAGCAGGGGTGTCAAACATGTGGCCCGGGGACCGGATCAGGCCCCCAGAGGGCTTCTATCAGGCCCGCCCTGGAACTGGCCATCTCCTGCTTCCAGTTCTGTTGCTGCTGCTGCATCATAGCTTGCTTCGCCAGACTTTCTCAATCGCTCAGCCATTTCATGTTTTCCCCTGGGTCCTAGACTCAGAACTCTGAGCATGAGATTCCTGTGGTGAATGTCAATAAATCAAAAGTAGGTTTGCAGCTTACAGATACACACCTGAACAGCATACTCAAGATTGCAACAGCACAGACATTTTGATGCAATAACTTAGAGCAAGAGGTGTCAGTTATCAGAGACTATTAAATAAACAGAATATTGCAAGAGTGCTAATGTTTTAAGCCTGTTTTTAAGTAAAAACACTTTGTGTTGGTGTCCTTTATAAAGTTTATATATCCGCTACCTGGCATTACATTTTATGACGCACATGGTCTGGCCCAACAAGGTTTTATTTATGTCAGATCTGGCCCTCAAAACAAATGAGTTCAACGCCCCTGTTCTAAGGTATTAGTGTAACTACTGATAGTCTGTGTTCACAATTGCACTAACGGCAAGGCATACCATAATTGGTTAGGAGTAGGGTTATTTCATAAAAACATAAGAGAAGCCAACGTTGGATCAGGCCAGTGGCCCATCCAGTCCAACACTCTGTCACACAGTGGCCAAAAATACCAGGTGCCCTCAGGAGGTCCAGCAGTGGGGCCAGGACACTAGAAGCCCTTCCACTGTTGCCTCCCAGTGTTCATTTGTACACTGATATTTTTGAAGGGATGTCTTGGAAATAATTTATTTGTGGCTGAAGATGAAAGTAAGCTCTCTTGGGGAGTATGGAATTTTATACTTTTGAATGTACCACATGCAGCCAGCTGGGTGACCTTGGGTCAGTCATAGTTCTCTGAGAGCTGTTCTCTCAAGGGCAGTTCTTTCAGAGCTCTCTTAGCCCCACCTACCTCACAGGGTGTCTGTTGTGGGGAGCAGAAGGGAAGGTGATTTTAAGCTGCTTTGGGACTCCTTTGAGTAGACAAAAGCAGGGTATAAAAACAACTCTTCTTGTAATGGCAGCTCCTTTTTGATGATTCAGTGTGTCCTTCCTCGTAAAAGCCAGTGCAGAAACTTAGATTTGCACAAGTGGGTGGCCCACAAGATTTGTGGGGGGATCCCATATCCCTCCCCCCCATTTCTGAGTCTGGTGCAGCTCCAGGCACCACTGCTGATCATTGAGCCCAGCTGCCGGCATTCTCTGCCACCATGCATGCACAGACAATGCAATTGTTTTGGGGGAGGGATTTAAAGCACCCTATATATGTATTAATTTTTATTTCAGATTTTCCTGCGAATCTAGGGAGGCCACCAAGTTTTCACGAAAATCTGCTCAGTGTCAGTATATAGATAATTAACAATGCAGAGTTCTGGGCAGAGAAAGGCTAGGGTTGCCAGGTCTACTTATCCGGCCGGCAGGGCGTAGGAGGGAGCCTTCTAGAAGTGGGGAGAGTGGGGCAATGTCACTGGCACGATGACGTGACATGGAATTGACTTCATCACGCCAGGCACGTCACATGGCAGCGCTCTAGCATTTTGGTCAGAACTCTATGGTTACCATAGAGTTTTGGCCAAAATGCCAGAGCATCACCATGCAACGTGCCCAACGTGATGACATCACTTCTGTGTGATGTCATTGCACTGATAATGTTGATTCAGGAGGGAGCTGTTCAGGGGTAGAGCTTCCCCCGCCGCCGAGCTGGCCGACAACAGATAGAAATGCCCAAAATTGGGGGAACCCCCACCCCAACCAGGGTCTGGCAACCCTAGGAAAGGTTCACCTCTAGTAGTATGCACCAGGGTGGTTTGGGCTATGCAACTGTTGAATAGCAAACAATATGTGAAACTAAGGGGAATTCAAAATCAGCTTGTGAATACCTCCTTGGGGTTCAAAGAGAACAAAAATGAAACTTCTATTCCGGATGCTCACATTTCTGAGTTCAGTCCAGCCCTAATGAAGAGATGCATGCTGGGATAGTCCTGATCTGAATAGCCATGCTGTGTCTCTGGCACCAGTTCCATTCTTGTCGAGAAGCTAACGATGCTCCTTCGTTTGAATAAATGTCAAATATTTGATTTAGAAGCTGGTCTAACGTGATTGTAGTGATGGTCTGATGAAATTAGAGTGTGAATAAAAGCTTTTTAAATTCCCCTCCCCAACACACACAGTGTCCCAGTGGCCAGCTTTTCCCCTTGCCAGCCTCCTGTTTCTGTAGAAAGATAGTTCCTCTGCTTTAAAATGCATGTGAAGTTGGCAGAAGATGGGAGTCTTTTTTATTAAGCAACTGGAGCCATGTGCTGGGTTCTTTTTCCCCTCCTTTCATAATTTGGTCAAGGGAAGTTGCCCAGTGTTATCTTCAGCAGTCATTGTCTCGCAGAATTGCTGTGCTGTTTTTAGACGGGCAATACAGCCCAGCTATTTTTCTTTCGCCTTTGCTGCCAAAGTCGTATTTCCAAGAGAATTGTCAAACGCTCATGGGACAAAGTTGCAGTATTGCAAAAATGGGGACGAGAGTTCCCGAAGGAGTCCTACCCGGGGCTGTCCTGTGCTGGGATAAATGATAAGAAAAGAGCATACAGCCAAACTGCTGTGGCTGAAGAGGTGGATTATACCTTATTTAAATTTGTGTCATTTTATTTACAGCTGCTGCTGAAGGAAAAGGCAAAAGCGGGGAGGATTTTTTCCAGAAGGTAAGAGAAACTGCATATTTTTAAAAGTCACATAGCGGTAGAACATGAATAAGAGTGAAAAGCTGTATCGCTATGGCTGAACTCTTAAAAGCTGAAGCAGACACGTAAGTCTGGGGCGAAGTCCTAGGCCGGTGAGCTGCCTGGAACTGGGTGCCCCCTCAGGCCTGGTGCTCTCTTCACAGATGTGTCCCTTTGGCCTTTGTGATTGGCGGCCTGTGTAAGTCCTCTGGGTTGACCTGATAAGATACAAATACCAGGCTTTCTGATTTTATCGCCTGCTCCGCAAGGGAAGGGGGCTGTGGCTTAGTGGCGGAGCATCTGCTTTGCATGCCAAAGACCCCAGGTTCAATCCCTGGCATCTCCAGTTAAATGGTCTGGCAGCAGGCGATTGGAAAGACTTCTACCTGGGGCCCTGGAGAGACGCTTGATGTCTTGAGTGGGCAGTGCTGACCTTGATGGACTGAAGGTCTGATTCAGTGTAAGGCAGCTTCGTGTGTTCAGATACTTTCTGCTTTTCACGCACACAAGGCTCTACCTTTTACCTCGTCTCCAGCAATTAACCTAATTTGGAGACATGCCCCACACCTCTGTTTTGGCTGTGACAGTTTAACAGAGTATATTTTTTGTCATCTGTGAAGTTCCTAAACATTGGGTTGGATTTGGCCACTAAGCGAGTAAGTGCTGCAGCTGGCAAGTAGAAGAAGAAGAAGAGAAGAGATTGGATTTATACCCCACCCTTCACTCCTCAAGGGAGTCTCAGGGTGGCTTACAAACTCCTCTCCCTCTTGCTCCCCACAACAGACACCCTGTGAGGTAGGTGGGGCTGAGAGAGCTTTTTCCCAAGCTGTCCTTGAGGGAACAGCTGGTACAGAGCTATGGCTTGCCCAAGGTCATCCAGCCAGGTGCAAGTGGAGGAGTGGGGAATCAAACCCAGTTCTCCCAGATTAGAGTCCGCGCACTTAACCACTACACCAAGCAGAGCAAGTTTACACATAATGCCACAGGGGAGAGAAACTTGTTTTCCCACAAGCAACTTGAGGTGTGCCACGAAGACAATGGGCAGAATGCAGTGTATTAAAAATCAAGAAAGGGGAGCATTTCATAGAGTTCCAGTGTTGGTATAGGATGGTCGGACAAGGGCTTGGGATATCTGGCTTCAAATCACCACTCGGCAATGAAGTTCCCTGGGTGATCTTGGGCCGCTCGTGTTCTTTCTCAGCCTATCCTAATCGGCGGGGTGCTTGTGAGGATAAAATGGGTGAGGGAAGCACCGCTATGGAAGCTGCTCTCAAATCCCTTTAGAGCAGTGATAATCAGGGGCTTGGAAGCCACCTGTGGCTCTTTGGCAAGGCCACCCATGGCTCTTCTGAGCACCATTCCCCAATGAGACACCTTGCACTGTGTTTCAGAAAAGTCGGCTCTGTCCGATGGGACTTGTGGTTGATAGGTGGTTTCCCACCTTGAAGCAGCCACCGCCAGGGGTCCAGGGAAGCTGTGAGCCTCCCCGAGGTACAGGCCTCACGCCAGGGATGGAAATAAATGTGGCTCTTCTGATTTGTGGCAGCTGTGGATGTGGTTCTCTGCAAACCACCAAGTACCTCTGTCTTAGAGGGAGGAATAAAAATGTGATGGCTAATGGCACCTGAGGTTCTTATGTATCCATGTATCCGTCAGTAGCCTGGAAAAGCTTTCACACATAAAAGAGAGAAGAAGAAGAAGAGGAGGAGATTGGATTTATACCCCGCCCTTCACTACCTGAAGGTGTCTCAGAGTGTCTTACAATCTCTTTGCCTTCCTCTCACCACAATAGACACCGTTAGGTAGGTGGGGCTGAGAGAGCTCTCCTGAGAACTGTCCTTGAGAGAACAGCTCTGAAAGAACTTATGACTCACTCAAGGTCACATCAGGAGCTGCATGTGGAGGAGTGGGGAATCAAACCCAGTTCTCCCAGATTAGAGTCCACACTCTTAACAAGTGCACCAAAAGCATGTTGGAAAGAAAACAAGGAAGATATTTAGCTGAATGTGAGTACCAAATGGTGTGGTGCCACCAGAGGAAAAGCCCTGCGCTGTCTTTTTGCAAAACTTAAACTGGGAATGTTGAGCAAGCCTCCCCCTTCTGATCTAAAAGAATGTGGGGGGGGGGCTTATGAAATCTTCTATTAAACGGGACTTGGATTTTTGGAGTTGTACGTTCTGAAGGCTGGCTTAATCTCAGCAAACCTCGGAAGCTAAGCAGGGTCAGCTTTGGTTAGTACTTGGATGGAAGACCACCAAGGAAATCCAGGGTTGCTATGCAGAGGCAGGCAATGGCAGACCACCTCTGAAGGTCTCTTGCCAGCACTTTCCACCCCCCCCCCCCCCCGCGTGTCCTGCATATTTTCTTGTAGATGGACTTGGAAGGATTTCCTCTGACACGAAGAAGTCGCGAACTTTCATTTAAACTGAATTTTTAGCTTCTCTGGTAATTGCATTCAAAACCATTTGTACAGTTGTCTGGAGATTGTTGCTTGCCTTACCACTGACCCTTTCCTTTCCTCCAAGTCCTTTTGTGCCAGGGTGTGTGTGTGTTGTACTGAGCTGTAGAGCTGGCTGTTTGCTTTCAGATGTTTCTTATCTTGCTGAGGTTTGAAGCAGTCTGGTCCAAAACATGATCCGATGAGAAAACTTGCCTGAAGGGAGTGGTTCCTGGCAGTGTTCTCAGCTTGCCTGAATGCTCAGCTCAGAAATGACATCAGCAGCACTTAATATCAACATGAGCGTTATGCCCCACACTGACGACAGTGTAGTGCAGTGGGGATAGAATATTATTTAGTGTGGAGGTTCCCAGTTTCCTTGGTTGTGCGGGGAACATTTTTGAATGGCTGGAATTGTTAGGCTTTTAACATCAATAGACGCATCAAACTTACATGGTCACCAGCTGGGCTTTTTTTGTTGTTGTTGTCTATTGCCCACTTAGGTGAGCAATTGTAGTAATATACAAGTCGCCAATTTACCACATTAAATTTCAATCCTTAACATGCAGCTGCTTGTGGTGGGTGAAGGATCATATTTTGGAGGCATTGTGTTATGTATTGACCATGCGGTCGCCATGTGCTCCCGTAATGGCGACCGCCATGTGGCCAGAGCACATGGCCAAGAAACTACCTGAGCTTCAGCCAGGTAGAACAAAGGCCAGGTGGATTCAAACCGGCCACCATTCTTGTACCTAGGTTCCTCCCAGGGAACTTATGAAATGTAAATAGACTTATAATAGCCTATCAGGCCAGTTGGGCAAGGTCAGGGGATTATCCCTGACCAGCATAAAAGGAGGGCTTCGAGCCCTGGGTTGTATGCTTCATCCGGACCAGCAATAAAGATCTAGCTGTTTCACTATTCCATGGACTCCCGACTCCAATACTTATCACATTGTAAACATGCCTGCTTTTTGACATTTTAGATGCACTCGCTAGCAATGTAAAATGCCCCTTTTATGGGTGGTGTACCTTGTGCATTACAGTATAATGCTTCAAAGCATGCAAGGTTCCCCTCTTTTTGTTCACCTCTGCCATACTTACCCCTCGTTCTCATAGCAATCCCTCATCATAATGAGCATTACCATAATTATGGCTGTATAACTGTAGAACCAATATTTATTTCCAGCATATAATCTGGGGACATATATGCGTGTGTGTTTGTGTTTGTGTGTGTATTTCCTCCCCATCAACAGCATTCAGTTCCTGGATAAAACCATTAGGTAGGACGTAGGAGCCAAAATGGGAAACCATTCGAGGAACTTCACACTTCAAAACAATTCAGCATCCTTTTGTTGCAGGACATGGTGGGGTGGACAGGGCTGTCGAGTCACAGCTAACTTTTCTTCAGCTTTTTAAGTGCAAGTGTGAGGTTCAAATGCGGAAAGGAAGTCCAAATACAGGTCCTAGCCAATGCAGGACTGCTTCCCATCTCAGTGGCTATCTCCCTAAATTATGTCAGAATTATATCCCTGGCTGCTGTTGTCACTAGAATAGGGGTGTCAAACATAAGGCCCGGGGGGCAGAACTGGCCCATCCGGGGTGCTTACCTGGTCCACTGGCAACTGGTATGTATGGAAATAGAAGGTTCTTTCCCTTTTATGGTATCCCTTGGAAAAAACCCTAGTCTTGCATATGATTGAATACATTTATTAGGGCTTTTGTGGATTCCCCAGTAAATCAATTGTTTCCACCGCTAGCAATCAATTGCTTTTGTTTGTAAACTGAGTAAAAAAATGATATCGTTAATTGGGTTTGCCTGTGTCCTTTATGAAGTTTATATCTTTATATCTGGCGTTATATTTTATGGTACACCTGACCTGGCCTGACAGAGTGACCTTATGTCAGATCCGGCCCTCATAACAAATGAGTTTGACACCCCTACAGTAGAATATTCAGAACGGTAATGGCAGAATCAAGGAAAGTTGTACTGCCTATGAATGTGGAAAACTTTTTTTTGCGGGGGGGGGGGGGCACACAGCTCCCCCTCATTCGTGGTCTTGCATCCTTGTCTTCCCAGAGTTCAAATAGACCCCATTCACTTTTATTGCTCTTGCCATTTAAGGACGTGGTTTCTTTAGTTCCCCAGATGCTTGGAAGGCACAACTGCCGTAAGAGTTTTGTCATCTTTCCATGGGCCACATCAGAATACAAGCTGGGGCAGTATGTGGAATAGTCTCGTTGAGGAGCAAACCTGGGAATGGCTTTCAGGCCTTTTAGAGTAGTTTTTTGGGGAGTTGCTCATGGCTTAGTCATTGTCTTGTCTGTCTAGTTTCCTCCAGTCGCTTTTAATGTTTTTCTCATGTGAAGTGAAGAGAGCCAAGTTTTCTGGAGAGAGAAGAAGTATAAGGAGCTGAAGACCAGGAGGAAAGAAATTGATACCGGGGCCGTAGGCAACACTGCCCATGCCTAAATCATCTGTTTCCAAACGAGAAACTTTTACATGGGACAAATATTTGGCAATCAAACTTGTGAAAGGAGAAGACCTTCCTTTGGGTTACTGTGCAGTGTTGAGCCAACAAATTAATGCCTCTTATTTAATTTGGCTCATATTTCTTAGGAGCCTGTAACTTCTCAGCATCAACGTAAGGAAGGCTGAAGAACCAAGAGTGAATCATTTACTCCTGAGTTTCCTGGCTTGCATATCTTATCCTGTCCTTTCTCCAGGGAGCGCTGGGCAAAGTACACTGTTCTCTCCTCCTTCATTTTATCCATGCAACAACCCTGTGAGGTAGGCCAGGCTGAGTGCCTGACTGACCCATGGTGAGTTTCATGGCAGAGTGTGGGTTTGAATCTGCATTTCCGAGTTCCATCGTGCTACACTGGCTGCACAAAGTAAAAAATAAAGTGTAGTAAATGTGTGTTTAACAGACATGTATATAATCCAGGGATATTTATCAGAGCACTGGGATGGGCTATAATCCCTGCTGATTGTATGCTTAGTGAAATACTTGGGGTTGTTACTGGTCCTTTCCGCACTCGGATCTCATCCCTGGCTTTTATCAGAGTTCAACTTGCAACACAAATCCCTTGCTTTTATCCCTGGTTATAACAGCATCCGTTTATCCCGGGACGTGTGGAGCAAAGCCGGGGTGACCTCAATGTAATGTGGAAACAAGAAATACCCCGAGATAAGTACAGGGGTGAACTCGTGAGTAGTGTAGATGTATGTTCGGGGACAGGGTTGAACCAGGATTTAAGGTCTAGTGCGGAAAGGACCACTGTGGAATAGGTGTCCCCAGAGTGATGCCTGTGGGTGCAGTGGCACCTGCCAACACCTTTCCTGGTGCCTGTCCTGTGTTTTTAGAAAGTGGCTAGGGCCAGGTGGGGATTTTACATGACAGGATTTATGATGGCTGTTAGAGATTTGATCGGCTGTGCAGATTTTTTTTAAAAAAGTAGCTTTGGCAGCAGCTGCCACCACAGCACAAGGGACTTCACTGTGTGACTGAAGGAAAGCTGTGGCAGCCATTTTATGGTTGGCTTTGCCTCCTGCGGCAGCCATTTTGTGTCAGAATTCCGAAGAGGCCTATGGGCTCAAAGACCGCCTTGCCACAGAACAGCAAATATGGTTTTGGCCACAAAACACAGGGGATCTTCTCTTCTATCAAAACAATAATTTTAGCCATTTTTAATAGCAAAAGTTTTTTTTAAAAAAAATTAAAATAAAATTTATTAATAATAGGGTTAGGATGCAACCATGGTCATCATATCTCTCTGTGTGTATATCTATACATACAAGTATACAGAGCTGGTGAATCAGTCGGCAGTGGGGGGGGGGAGTTAAATGCCTATTTGGATGATGGTAAAGACATAAAGGTTATGACAAAGCAAGGGAAAATATCAACATGTCAGAAACAAAACAGGCACACTGGACAGATTTTAAAAATAAGTAAATATGGATGTAATGAACTAATGAATGAATTATGCCTCCAAGAGTGGGGAAACCACCAAACATAATAGGGTGAATAGTGGAAGCTCTGAACAACAAGGGAAATCCCAGTGCAGAGATAATTCAATAAGTATATCAGAGGTAAATCCAGGAATGGTAATTTGAGTTAGAGGGTAGAAGATCTCTCTCTGACATACAAGTTAAGACCAAAAGCCAAGTGAGGATGAAATTGTCATAGACTTTTCTAGAGCTTGTATGTGAGTAAGCAGTGAAGATCGAAATCTTGTACATAATGAATTGATAGCAAAAGTTAAATGAAGAAGACTTTGGTACCTGCTATTACCATCAGTCCTGCTAAGATGTTCCCTTCTTGTGCTCATAGCTCTCACCTTCTGCTTAAAACCTCTTGAAGTCTATACAGGCCCATTCTTACAACCTTCTTATACATTAGAAACTTGTACACTTTCCCTTGATTGATGAGCTGAAGAAGAATGCTGGGTGTGCATGGAGGATGCATTAGGAACGCCTCAATAACCTGGGCCACTTAACAGCGTCATGAATAGAAATAAAATTTGCGGGACTGGCAATGGCCAATGGGTCACCTGGCAGACTTCACGTCTCCTTTGCCTGTTTCCAGGCAAATTTCTTAATCTTACTGGTCAGCAGTAGGCTGAGGATGCCAGCAAGGCATCTCCTGGCAACACCAGTTGCCACGTCCCTTTTCCTTTTGGTTCGGTTGCCCTGTTTCACAGTGTTCCCTCTAAGCTGAGTTAGTGTGAGCTAGCTCACAGTTTTTTAGCCTCCGGCTCACACATTTTTGCCTCAGCTCAGGAAGGATAGCTCCAGAGCAAACTAATTTATGCAGAAGCCAACTTGCTTCCTCGCAACTTTAATGCCAGTGGCTCACAAAGTAGAATTTTTGCTCACAAGACTCCACAGCTTAGAGGGAGCATCGGACATGATGCTGCCACTCTTAGCCTAACCCACATACTCGAAGTCCAGAGTAGGAGTGAAGTATTAAATGCTATATGGGAACCCCCATTTCAGTTCTTACTGCAGTTTATTTATTAAAGCATTTATATCCAGCCTTTCCTCCTGACTCAAGGTGGTAGCTGACAGCCCAGAACAGCTGAGTGGAGTTAGAAAACGTGGACTGTTCTATATCTCTGGATCCTGTGCGTGTAGGGTTCCTTGTTGTCAAGACTGCAGAATCCATTTTGGTGGATCTATTTCTATTAAAACCTATTTGACAATCTGCAAAAACACTTAGCCTTACGACATTTTGTACCGTCTTCATATGTAGGGATGTAAATCAACCAAGTGTATCAAAATGCTTCGTTTAATAAGTCCTTTGGCTTTCTTTGAGGTTCTTAAAATTTAAGCTGTCAGATGCTGAGCAGAGATGCCGCTTCACAAAGGCCACTAACGATCCATTTCAAAGTTAAATTTATCAGTTTCAGAGTTTGTATGTATTGTGCCAAAGCTAGGCTGCTAAAACTATGAATTAGGGACTCTCTTGGGTATGAGAATTCTAAATCTTCTTGCCTCTAAATGTATCAGAAGAAGTTTGCAGGCACCTGAAAGCCTTATATCAAACTTTGTTTTGTTGCTTCAGACCAACATGGCTAAAATCTAAATCTATAAACCCTAACTGTGTAAATCCACATTCCAAACAATCCTCCATAGATCTGTCTGTGCTTGATTTCAAAACACAAACTACTTTTGGGAGTTAGGGATAAGGCTTACCAAAGGTCCAAATGATTTCAAGTTTGCATTGCCTTGTATGACCAAGTTCATTGTTAACATCTGACCATTCTTACACAGAGTTACAGGCACTGGAGAATACAGATGGTACACTCCAGTATTTACTATGCTTGTGGCTTGAAAGATTAGAACATCCTCACCATTTGTTCCACCTTGGATATGCCACCCCAATTTTTGGTCCTGTTCAGCCTGCTAATGACCAGCTCTTAAAATACGCAACAGTTTCCCCAACATTGCACTTGGAAGAAACCAAGGAAGGTACTTGACTGGAGTTCTACAACGAGAAACAAAGTTTGAGTCCAGTGGTACCTTTAAGACCAACAAAGTTTTGTTCACAGCTTTCGTATTATTGTAGTAAGATTGCAGTCGTTATTTTTGCAGTTTTTCTCATTATTGTACTTGTTCTTATACTTGTCATACTTCTTGTTATTACATCGTTTTCATTGTGTTTATTTAAAAAAAGGTACAAGCTTTCATGGGCATGCACACTTCTTCAGATACAATGAAATGGAAATTACCAGTCCATATGCAAGAAATAAATGCAAAATAAATTATAAATATAGGTAAGAGGGTGAGCAGTAAATTAGCATACAGCATAATGAAGATGTTTAACAGATTCAGTGACCAAACACAAATAACAAGCTGAGCTCATATGTTTGCTACTTGTTCGGATTCAATTGGGGCGGAGCGTATTTTAGGAAATGAATATGTGAAGATTGGAGATCAATGAGCAGATGCTGAGAGTAATTAACTGAGACCCTATCATTATGCTCCATCCATCTCATCTTCTTTGAAGTGGGGTGATTAGTTATGTAAAGTTATCTCCCTTGTCCCCAGACCAGAGAAATGCATTCCAGTCTACCATTCCAAATTACATTTCATTCTGCTGGGGGGGTTTTTTGGTTTAAATTTTGTTTATTAAAGTTTGAAAAAGTAACATATCAAAAGCATAACATCATAAACATCATGTGTTGGAATGGTACACACTATTGTAATCAAAGAAGATATATAAGAGCCTCATCAGAGGTCGGAGAACACTTTTATAATAAACTACTACTCTGTGTGTCAGAGTGCTTGTAATAAAAGCACTGCATTTGGAGGTTGCCTGAAAGTACCATCTACTGACATTAATAATGAGACTGATGGAAATATTATGTTTCCGGGGTATCATACGCTTTGAGGAATCAAAGGTGAAGCCACGACTCAAAGCTTGGATTATGTGGCAGAAGATAGTTTTCCATCATAAATTGTAAGCATGGGAGCCAGGTGCGCACAGCATTCTATTTATTATGTTACATTACAATCTACTATTCTAATCTATTATTCAAAATAAAAAATAAAATAAAAAATAAAGAAAATATATGACCCTTCTGTGGGATTGGTGAGAATACAGATGTAAGGTCTGAATGAGGTTAGCATAGGTAGTGAGATAAGAAACCAATATCCCTTTTAAGTCCTGGGGATTCCATTGTTCTAAGTGTTGTAATAACTTGCAACTCAGCAATTTCCCTTTCTAGTCTGTTCCTGAAATTCCTTTGCAATAAAACAGCTACTTTGAGGTAACCCACTGAATGTCCTGAAGTGGTGAAGTGTTCTCCCACAGGTTTCTTAGTCTTGTTTTTGATGTCAGATTTGTGTCCATTTATCCTTTGGTGTAGGGTTTGACTTGTTTACCCTATGTTGAGAGCTGAAGGACATTGTTGGCATTTAATGGCATACACAATGCTGGAAGATGAGCAAGTGAATAAGCCTGAGATGGTGTAATTGTTGTTGTTATGTCCAGTGATGGTGTTATCTGGGCATATGTGTCAACAAAGTTGGCATTTGGGTTTATTGCAAGCTCTGGTACCAATGTCCATGTTCAAGTTAAACGTTGTATTATTGTGGGTGAGGAGTTCTTTGAGATTAGGGGGCTGTCTGTGCACAAGAAAAGGTATGTCCCCTGGGACTTGTGAAAGAGAACTGTCATCCAGTAGAGATTGTAAATCACTGATGGTGCATTGAACTGTTTTGAGTTGAAAGCTGTCTGTGACCATCAGTGATGCTCTGTTATTGTCTCTTTTGGGCCTGTCTTGCAACAGGCTTTCCCTGGGTACCATTCTGGCTTTGTTAATCTGTTTCTTGACTTCACCAGGTGGGTACTTTGGTTCCTAAAAGCTTTGTTGTAGATCCCTCAGGTGAGAATCTCCGTCTGTAGGATTGGAGCAGATGCGGCTGTAGCGTAGAGCCTGGCTGTATACAATGGATCATTTGGTATGTTTAGGGTGGTGGCTGGAGGCATGCAGGTATGTTTGTCCGTCAATAGGTTTCCGGTATAAGGTGGTGTTTATGTGTCCATTGTGTATTTTTAGAATAGTGTCCAGAAAATTCATTTCTTGCATAGATTGGTTCATTGTCAGGTTGATGGTGGGGTGAAAGTCATTGAATGCCCAGTGGAAAATGTCCAGGGCTTCTTTTTCCATGTGTCCAGACAATAAAGATGTCATCAGTGTATCGCAGGTGTGAGTGGGTGGGAGCTTAGGAAGCATTGCTCCAAGTCAGCCATAAAGATGGTAGCCTATTGTGGGGCCATTCGGGTGCCTATGGCTGTACCATTGATCTGAAGGAACAAGTCACTGTTAAATCTGAAGTGGCTGTGGGTGAGAACTAAATGGCACAGTTTGGTGGCAAAGTTAGCTGTGGTGTTGTCAGAAATTATATTCCTTATGGTTTGTAATCCATCTTTGTGTGGGATGTTGGTATACAGAGATTCCACATCCATGGTGGCTAAAATAGTATTCTCTGGAAGGTTAAGATGGTATTTTCCTCAAAGTCTCTGGTTTCACGAACATAACTAGGAGCATTGATGGCATAGGGTCCTAGAACAGAGTCCATGTATCCAGATACCCCCAGGGTAATAGTGCCTATGCCTGAGACAATGGGGTGCCCTGGGTTGCTGGGTTTGTGTATTTGGGGTAGAAGATAAAAAGGTACCTGGTCGAGGTTCCGATGGTGGGTCTGAAAGGATTTGTTCCTGAATGTGCAAGGATAATTGCTTTATAATCTTGTTTAGTTCTTTTTTGTATTCCTGTGTCCAGTTGTTCGTCAGTTTAACTATATTTCACTCCCACCAGTTTGTTCAAAACAGACATGGGTTGGCATTAGTTTGTATTCAGAAAAAAAAACCCCACTTCTCAAGGTTTAAGTAGAAATCCTTGCTTTTAAATAATCCTTAAGTCTGATTTCACCTGTTCATTTGTACTGCACATGGACACCTTGTGACAGTCTCCATTTAAAAGGCCTCTGGCCCAGTGGCTTTTCTGGTGGTGTGAGCATGTGATCTCTGAAGTAACTAGATGTCACTTGCATGGCTTTCTAAAAATGCTGCTGGGGAACCAGGTGGGCAAAAGCCTTTACACAGCCCCCAACTAATGCAGGAGCAACCACAAAATCTGTAGTAATGCTGCTTTTTTCCAAGCCGCAGCAAACTTACAAGAACCCTGTAGGGCAAGGGTGGGCAAATTGCGGCCCGCAGGCCACATGCGGCCCGCCACAGAATTTTTTGTGGTCCGCCAAGACATGAAGATCAACAAGAGTAAATATAGATGCTCTTTGACAGACATTAACTTGCAGGCTGTGATGAGAATCTCAACAAGCAATCTCACTCCTGATTTCAAAAAAAATGTAGAAAAGTGTGATAGGGCACATTTGTCTCATTAAACTGATTCTAAAATTAAATGTGCTTGCAGGTATAGATGATATGAAATTAGCACAATAAATAAATTGAATAAAACTACCATTATTTTATTTAATTTATATTTATTGATTTTTATGATACAAGTTATACCTTTTCTGAAATGCAAAGTTAACTAATGAATGCAATCATTTTAAAAGGTGCGGCCCTCCGCTAACCTCCGCTCCCACAAAGTGGCCCCCGAGCCAAAACAATTGCCCACCCTGCTGTAGGGTGTTCAAGGCAAGAGATGAGCAGAGGTCGTTTGCCATTGTCTGCCTTTGCAAAGCAATCCTAGACTTCCTTGGTGGTCTCCCATGGAAGTACAACCCAGGGCCAACCCTGCTTAGCCTCTGGGATCTGACAAGATTGGGCTCGCCTAGGCTATCCAGGACAGGGCAATGCTCCGTAAGCAGCTGTAAAAAGGTAGAGATTTTCAAAGTCTCAAGATTACACTTGGGGGCATGTCCTTACGGAACAGCCGCCATACCTTGAGATAAAAGTGTTTGTGTGAATTTGCTCTCAGATCTGTTCTTTATGGACTCGGTGTGGTTGTTCCTGTGTTGATTCTGTATGGCAACTGTGCAGATGTGGTTCCTCTAATGCAAATGATGCCTGATCTCTTGGGACTTACTCAGAAGGGAGCCATGTAGGCCAAAGCCTGGCTTCGAAGGGAGTACAGAAGGAGAGAGCACTATCGGGTGCTCCAAGCGATCCCTTCTTCAGATGAGTGACCCGTTTCAAAGGGCTTTGGATTTTAAAAGCCAAGATGCTGATGTGCCCAAATCTTACAGGGAAGCATCAGCAATTTAGCATTGCCTAATTCTACTCCGCATCTGGGGCTGGGAATTCTCATTTGGAAATATCCCCTTCCAGCTGCAATTCATTATCTTATGGCTGCTGAAACCCACACAAAGCAAAGTGTACTGAGCCCTGGCTGATATCTCCTGCTTTTTCCACATAGCATCCTTCTCTGGAAATAGTGGCTTCAAGGAATGCTGTTGATATAAGCATTAGAAATGGGCATCAGCTTAAGGAACTTAGGTTTGTGTGTTTGTCTTTCAAAGTGGCTGTGGTAAGGAACCAGCCAAGGATGCACCTGAAGTTCCTTTAATCTTAAATTGCAGGAGTACGCTCAGAGTTGGTGCAATTATTTCCATTCTTTAGGCCAGCTCTTCCAGACTTCTGATAGCTGAGCACTTTCTCCCCAGAGCCAAGATGAAAGGCATAGAGACGCATCTTAATTCGCGAAAGCGTTGCTTTGAGTGCATTGGAGGGCCCACCCAATGTGCTTCTGCATAAGCTACTGTGTTGAGATCGAAAAGAAACAACCCTGCAGCAGGAATTTATACGTGGCTTTATCAGGCAGCAACTTGTCTGCCTTGGGAGTAGGGTTGCCAATCCCTAGGTGGTGGCTGGAGATCTCCTGCTGTTACAGCTGATCTCCAGGCAACAGATTAGTTCACCTGGAAAAAAAATGGCTGCTTTGGGAGGTGGACTCTATAACATTATACCCCATTGAAGTCACTCCCCTCCCCCAAACCTTGCCCTCCCCAGGCTCCCCCCCCCCCAATTAGATTAGGTATTTCCCAATCTAGAGGTGGCAACCTTACTTGGGAGTGATGGGCTCAATTTCACCTGATGCGGCATGGCAGCAGGGCTACCCATCCCCAGCTGATTGGAAAGAGATGAGGGTAGAAAAGCAAATCATGCAGAGGTGCAGCAGGCCCCCTTTGTAGACGGGTGGTTTGGGTTCACAGGAGCCTATTTAACTTCACATGGCATATTAGCAGGTCACTTGCCGTACGTAACAGTAACTGCTGCTTTTGGTAGTTAGTAAACGATGTCAGTGGATTGTTTCTAGGAACCTCTTTAGGCTGCAATAATTAAATATGCAGAAGATGCTATTTTAACATTTAGAGAGGAAAGGAAGCTTTATGCTGAGAAACAGCTGCACAAAGTGTCCTCCCAAAGAGTACATCAAAGTTCTGGTATTGTGCATGCGTGGAGATAACCAGCTCATGAGCTTCTGGGCAGTGTGTATTATTATTATGCAGTGCGTACATATCTACACTCAAACCTCACTGCCAGGAATTGGTTGAGAGCATTGCCAAATGTGGCACATGTGCTGAACTTAGGTCTCTACTTGTTAACGTGTTTTATTTATTTATTTATTTATTTATTCATTTAATTTATATCCCACCCTCCCCACCAAGGCAGGCTCAGGGTGGCTTACATAAAAAATATAAAACAATTAAAACAGAGTTAAATCAGGACAATACAGTTATGAATATTATAAAATATATAAAGTGCTAGTTTCACATGGTGGGCATCCTCAAACAACATCCAGCTAAACATCATAGTCCAGGTTAATTGTCTGTTGACAATAATGCTAGTATTGGGCCAGAGCTACAGTTTCTTGGGTGCAACTCCATAATCAAAAGCCTGGTGGAAGAGCTCCATCTTGCAGGCCCTGCAGAACTGTAAAAGATCCCGCAGGGCCCTCCTCCAGGAGCTCGTTCCACCAGTGCGGAGCCGCCACTGAAAAGGCCCTGGTCCTTGTTGCAGCTAACGTGGTTTCTCTGGGGCCCGGTAGGGCCAAGCAATTTTTGAACCCCGATCTTAGTGCTCTCTGGGGAACATGCGGAGAAAGACAGTCCCTTAGGTATGTAGGACCCTGACCATATAAGCCTTTAAAGGTAAGAACCAGCACCTTGAACCAAATTTGGTATGCTATAGGCAGCCAGTGCAATGCTTTTAGTACAGGCTGGATGTGCTCCTGCAGAGGGAGACCCAACAACAGCAGCCTGGCCACCACATTCTGCACCAGCTGCAGCTTCTGGATTTGGGACAAGGGCAGCCCCATGTAGAGAGCATTACAGTAATCCAGTCTTGAGGTGAGCATTGCATGGATCACTGTTGCCAGGTCATTGCATTCAAGGAAGGAAACCAACTGCTTGATCAGCCAAAGATGATAAAAGGCTGACTTCGCAGCGGCTGCTACCTTGGCCTCCATCATTAAGGAGGCATCCAGGAGCACTCCCAAACTCCAGCGCTGGCACCAACGGCGCCCCATCGAAGGTCAGGAGTGGGATCCCTATCCTCGGGCCACTCCAACTCAGGCACAGGACCTCCATCTTTGTCAGATTCAATTTCAGTCAATTCAGTCTAAGCCAACCAGCCACAGCTTTCAACACCAGGTCCAGATCTTCTGGGTTAGAGTCAGACTGGCCGCCCAACAGCAGATAGAGCTGGGTGTCATCCGTGTATTGGTGACTCCCCAGCCCATGCTTCCTGGCAATCTGGGCAAGGGGGCGCATGAAGATGTTAAATAATATTAGGGACAACACCGCTCCTTGGGGCGCTCCGCAAATTAGCAGGTGCCTTCGGGACAGTTGTTCCCCAATGGCCACCCTTTGTCCCTGACCCTGAAGGAATGAGGTAAGCCACTGCAAGACAGACCCTTAAATCTCAGTGTTGGCGAGGTGGTGGGCCAGTAGTTGGTAGTCCAACAACACCAACACCGCCGAACCACCCCAATCCAGATGCCTATGAAGGTCGTCTGTGAGGACGACCAGTGCTGTCTCCGTCCCATGGCCTGGTCAGAAGCCAGACTGGAAGGGAGCTAATGCGGAGGTGTCATCCTTGCAACTGAATCACTACCCTCTCGATTAATTTGCCCAAATAAGACACGGATCAAGGCTGCACGTGGTAGGGCGAACAGTTAAGAGTAATCTGTCAACCTCCTCTACGCTGAGTGGACTGAAATAATCCAGAACTTGACAAGAAGACGTGCACGGAGCCTCAGGTTCACCTACTGTATCAACTGTGGTGGGGAGGTCACGGCGGAGCAACAAGACTTTTGATGATCTTCACCGTTTTTCAGTGTAAAATATTGCCGCTTCTATGTGTTGTGCAATTTTTTTGTCATGTGATTATCCTTATGATCCATGGCCAGTGGAAAGGTAAAATATAAATAGAATAAACTTCTGGGCTCATTTTAAGCATCTAAAGGCCAAGCTGAGGAAGGGAGTGTTTTTTTGTCAATATTTTTTGTCTTGGAGAAACGTTGTCTGAAATTGTGTTGAAGCTGTGCTGGCAGGAGGTTGTTAAATAATAAATGCAATGCATCTTGTTCAATGCTGTTGTAGTACAGATGTCATAATAAGGTAAGGTAGGTGTGAAAGGGAAAAGAAAACTGAGCGTTCATAAATCAGGTCCGGCTAGATGTAGCATTTTCCCGTTTTCAGTATATGATGCAGGTGCTAGATATTGCTCTTTTGGAATGATTGAAATGCTCTCTCAGATGAAGTTTTGCTCAGTGTGTATAGTGTGAAAATTTTTATGTATGGTGATGCACAGGGAATAAAAATCCGGGTGCACCCTGAAGATATATATAAAACATTCAAGTCCAAGATGCATTTCTGTACTAGAGGAAGCTGCTATTTTCAAGAGAGGAGCCAACAGGCCTGTTCTTAGTTCAGAGGGCACTCATGTCGGTATGCAATGAAAGAGCTGGATTTGAGTCCGTAGAGCCCAACAAGATTTGCAGGGTATGAGCGTTCCAGAATCAAACCTCCTGTTGTCAGATCTGCCGAAGGAAGGTTTGACTCTTGACCGCTCAACGTGTTGCTCTCTAAGGTGCTACTGAACTCGAATCTTAGGCTGCAGTCTCACACACACACTAAATAATCCATTTTGAATCTACTTTCAGTGCAGTTTCCAACTTGATTTTACTATGTGAACTTTCCAAGATCCAGTTGGAAAGTGCATTGAAAGTGGATTATTTAGTGTGTGTGACTGCAGCCTAAGGCCCTTTCTGCATCTCGCATTTGCTCCGCTGTTTTGCCAAACCCATGTTGGAGCAGAAATTCCCCTCCATGTTGCATGCCACTTTCACTTTGATTGATTGTCCCGGTTTTAATGCAGTGTCCAGACCGCATGTCGCTTTCACTTCGTTTGATCTCTCGGTTTTATGGTGGCTGTCTGCATAGGTTTAGGACCCTTTTATGGCCATTCAGGGGTGACTCTGCAGTCAGTACGGCGTTGGCCCCGGGGGTATTTGAATGTGGTTTTCTGCCGCATCTTTTTCTGTTCCCAGTGTGGGTTTGGTGAAGCAATGGAGCGAATGCTAGATGCAGAATGGGCCTAAGTCTGTTCTTATGGACTCCTGCAGGCCTTTCTCTGGTGACCTTCAGAATGGAGGTGTATCTTATGTAGCCTACTGTGTCACAGTTTGCATCTCTCTATTATTGTGTATGTTTGCAATTTTGCTTGTGGCAAAGTGAGGTGTTCATAAAAATTCATAAATATTTCAAATAGTATAACTCTGTATATTAGTTAAATGATGTATTTTATACTCAAACGGTGAAATAAGTTAATGCTTGATAAGGAAGTTTTCTCAGATTTTCCAAGTTCTTCCAACAAAAGGAAGAAAACGTCTCCCCATGGTTTGGTGCAGTGGTAAAGAGCACAGACTCTAATCTGGGAGAACTGGGTTTATTCCCCACTTCTCCACTTGCAGCGCTGGATGACCTTGGGCAAGCCATTGCTCTGTCAGAGCGGTTCTCTCAAGGACAGATCTGGAAAGAGCTCTCTCAGCCCCACCTACCTCACAGGCTGTCTGTTGTGGGGAGGGGAAGGGAAAGGGAAAGGAGTTTGTAAGCCGCTCTTGAGACTTCTTCAGGTAGTGAAGGGTAGGGTATAAATCCAATCTCGTCTTCTCTTCTTCTTTTTCTTCTTCAACGTTTCTGGAAAACCTTGTTCCTCTTGCTTTCTGAACACAGTGGTCTGGAGTCTGCATGATAAGCCAACCTGAGCTGGGGAGGTCAGTTACCTGACTGGACGGTGTCGAACTCATTTGTTATGAGGGCCAGATCTGACATAAATGAGACCTTGATGGGCCAGGCCATGCATGTCATAAAATGTGTGTCATAAATATGTGTGTCATAAAATGTAATGTCAGGTAGCAGAGATATAAACTTTATAAAGAACACAAACACAAAGGGTTGTGTTTTTTTTTACTTAAAATAAAAACATGCTTAAAACATCAGCACTCTTGCAACAGTTTGTTTATTTAACAGTCTCTGATAAGTGACACCTCTTGCTCTGAATTGTTGTATCAAAATGTCTGTGCTGCTGCAATCTTGAGTATGTGGTTCGGGTGCGTATCTGTAAGCTGCAAACCTTCGATGACGCAGCAGCAGCAGAACTGGAAGAAGAAGCAGAAGCCAGCTAGTTCCACTGTGGGCCTGAGAGAAGCCCTCCGGGGGCCTAATCCGGCCCCCGGGCCGCATGTTTGACACCCCTTATCTAAGGCCGAAACTGGGACCAGGACACAACTTTGCACTTTGAAAATTATAAGTTAATATACCTTCAGTGCAAGAGCTATCTTTTCGAAGAAAAGAAGGGCCTAGGAATAATGAGATGGGAGGGCATATGCAAGGTCCCTCATGTTCCCCTCCATCTTTGCCTTTAAAGTGATGCACAGTCAAATATTACTGCTCAGTAGACTGGAATGTGTTTGTGTGTGTGTGTTTTTAAAGGAAATGTTTCCAGGATTCTAAAAGTGCCTGCAAAATGTTAGCCCTTCCCTGCTGTACATCAGCATGTCTCCAGAAGGAATAGTGTTTCTAGGGATTTGGGAATGGTCTTGAAGGGCCATGATGCCCTTCTTCAGCTATAAAGCTGGCAGATCTTTTGGATAGCTAACCCCTTGGGAACTGTTTGGAAGCTGCTCCACGCTCTTTGGAGGAAGAACAGGATATCATTGAAATAAATACAAAAGGGATCCTGTAATAACTCCTTCTGAAAAACTTTTTTTTGAGGAAATAAAGGAAGAGGGCCTCAACAAAGACAGGAAACGAATAGTGTCAAGTGGAAAAGCTTAATATGGAAGGAGAAATGAACTGGTTAAAATGTAATGTCTCTGCAGATTTATGTGAATATTATTATGTGTTACAATTTTTAAAAAGAACTTTCAATGAATTGTGAAGCTGGGAATTGGTTTACTTTGCATTGTATTTAACTGCCACTGGAGATACAATAGGTCTGGTTTTTATTGGCATTCCTTGGAAATTTGCGGCAGTTAGAGCTGATCAGCCCCAGCCCCCATATCTGCCGCTTGTTTTTAAACAAAAGAAAATATGTCTAAATAGAGCATTTTTGTTTTTTTCACAGATTATGGAAGAAACGAACACCCAGATTGCTTGGCCATCTAAGCTGAAGATTGGTGCAAAATCAAAAAAAGGTAAAATTTTTGTCAATTGGAAGACATGTTTTATGGCAGTAAAAATACCACTAGAGCTGTTGATAAATGTGTACTGACTTCCATATATCTGAAAGTTGAACCGTGCGAGTTACCGTGTTGCTTCTTCCCTTGTTTGGCTTGGCCTGCTCTAGGGCCCATGAACTCTGCAAGTTATGGGGTCTTTAGTCTGGATGGTTGCATCTCTTTGAAGATTAGAATACAATGTATTTGTGTGACAGTTTGGAAAAAAAGCTGTTAATATCCCTGCCCACTAAGATACCACAGTCAGATAGGGATGGAGCAAATTTAAGCCCATATAACGTCTTTAACACAGTGAAAGTTGACCCTTCAGTGGTGTATAGGGTTTCCAGGTATGGGTATGGGTCGACTGCTTGCCAGTGAACCCAACTGACGAGAAGCCTAGGTCTGCTCTCGTTTTCGGCAATTCTTCATTAGAGTTATGTCACCTTCAGCATCACATCCAAACAGTATTCTCAAAGCTGGAACCAATGCTAACTTATTTATATCCCCACCAATTTCGGACATTAACAAAAATGTGAGACGTTTTCCCACTTGATACGGTTGGAGAACATCTGCCAACCATAGCAGTTGAGTTCCCTGGAAAGCTGAGCTTATTGTTATAATAATTGTAGTTGAGGTCTTTGGGAATGATCATTCATGACCTCATCGACAGATTTTGAGATGTTGTTGAATTGTATAGATCCAGTTCCTCTATTATAGAAGTCTGTATTGTTTATTATTGTATTGTATACATTGTAACAAATATTTGTTCATGCGTAACGTGAAGCATTGTTTGTGACAGTTCTATAATTGTAAGATTTCAAGAATACACAACACCAGTGTTCCCTCTAAGCTGAGTAGTGTGAGCTAGCTCACAGTTTTTTAACCTCCAGCTCACACATTTTTGTCTTTGCTCAGGAAGGATGGCAAACTAATTTTTGCAGTAGCCGAATCACTTGCTCACTACTTTAATGCCAGTAGCTCACAAAGTAGAATTTTGCTCACAAGACTCCACAGCTTACAGGAAACATTGCACAAAACACATTTTTGCATAATAATTACTGATTTATTAGTTCTTTGTAAAATTAAAGGTAACGGCATGGCCACACAGTATTTTTCTCTTTTACATACCTTCCAAAGTAGCTATTTTCTCCAGAGGAACTAATCTCTGTTGTCTGGAGAACAGTTATAATTCTGGGAGATTTCCAGCCACCACCTGAACGTTGGCGACCCTATATCTCAGGTGGATTTTAGTTGGGACTTACTGGAGTATCAAGGATTTGAAATCAATTACGGTGTTTAGATGATACAACACAAGAATCCTTTCAAAAGTGGGATGCATGGATAAGAAAAACAGCCAGATAAGGTATGATAGCTGAATGGATACCATTATGAGCAAGTCTTCCAATGTTCCCTCTAATTTTCCCCCCTACTGAGCGGAGCAGTTCACATCCTGAGCAGAATATAACTGCCATAATGTTAAAATGGGCAATGGCCAGTGCAAGACCCTGCATGGCTCCAGATTGCTGCTGAGCAGGGCTTCCTGTGTTAATGAGTGGCCGCTCATGCACACAGCTTAGAGGGAACGCTACTTTAAACCCTGTTCAGTCAGTAACTCGTCAGAGAAAGCTCTTAACCTTGAACATGTGTTGAGCAGGGCACATTATCCTGGCTTCTGATTCCTTGGCGTGCAGGGGCAAAAAAATTCCCCGTGCTGCTGTTGTATGTGCTTGAATATGGAATATATTAGACCTATATATGGGTGTAACAGTTGGACAGTGAAGAAAGCTGGCAGGAAGAAGACTGATTCATTCGAAAATTGGTGTTCAAGGAGAGTTTTGCAGATAGCATAGACTGCCAAAAAGACAAGTCAGTGGGTTCTAGACCAAATCAAGCCTGAACTCTTCCTAGAAGCTAAAATGGCTAAACAGTTTGTTGGACACTGGTCACATTATGAGAAGACAAGAGTCAGTGGAAAAGACAATAATGCTAGGAAAAGGTGAAGGCAGAAGGAAAAGAGGAAGACCCAATATGAGATGGATGGATTCCATCAAGGAAGTCGTGGCCCTCAGTTTGCAAGACCCCTGAGCAAGGCTGTTAAGGATAGGACGTTTTGGAGGACATTAATTCACAGGGTTGCCATAAGTCGGAAGTGATTTGACTGTTTCTAGATTAAAGAAGAGAGAGTATGAGGTCATGGATAAGCCATTGTTGAAATAAAAATATGATACAATGTAGCTCATTTGCCATAAGGGTTTGCCTCCCTTCCTGAGGACTGGAAGGTAGCGAATGTCACTCCCATCTTTAAAAAGGGTTCCAGAGGAGAGCCGGGAAATTACAGGCCAGTCAGTCTGACGTCGATACCGGGTAAGTTGGTGGGAACTGTTATTAAGGAAAAAATTAGTAGGCACTTTGATGAACAAAATCTATTGAGGAAGACTCAGCATGGGTTCTGTAAGGGAAGATCTTGTCTCACTAGACTGTTAGTGTTCTTTGAGGGAGTGAACAAACATGTGGTCAAGGGGGACCCAATAGACATTGTTTACCTTGATTTCCAGAAAGCTTTTGATAAAGTTCCTCATCAAAGGCTCCTAAGTAAGCTCAATAGTCATGGGATAAAAAGACAAGTCCTTTTGTGGATCAAAAACTGGCTAATTAAAAGGAAACAGCGAGTGAGTATTAATGGGCAATTTTCTCAGTGGAGGGAGGTAAGCAGTGGGGTACCGCAGGGATCAGTACTCGGTCCGATGCTTTTTAACTTGTTTATTAATGGTTTGGAGTTGGGAGTAAGCAGTGAAGTGGCTAAATTCGCAGATGACATGAAGTTGTTCAGGGTAGTGAGAACCAGGGAGGATTGTGAGGCACTCCAAAGAGATCTGTCGAGGATGGGCGAGTGGGCATCAATGTGGCAAATGGGGTTCAATGTGGCCAAGTGCAAAGTGATGCAAATTGGAGCCAAAAATCCTAACTATAAATACACGTTGATGGGGTCCAAACTGGCAGAGACTGACCAAGAGAGAGATCTTGGAGTCGTAGTAGATAACTCAATGAAAATATCAAAACAGTGTGCAACTGCAATAAAAAAGGCCAATGCTATGCTGGGGATTATTAGGAAGGGAATTGAAAACAAATCAGCCAGTATCATAATGCCTCTGTATAAATCGATGGTGTGACCGCATTTGGAGTACTGTGTACAGTTCTGGTCACCACACCTCAAGAAAGATATTATAGCATCGGAAAAAGTGCAGAGGAGGGCAACTAGAATGATAAAAGGGTTGGAACACTTTCTTTATGAAGAAAGGTTAAAGCACTTGGGGCTCTTTAGCTTGGAGAAACAACGGCTGAGGGGTGACATGATCGAGGTTTATAAGATTATGCATGGGATAGAGCAGATAGAGAAGGAGGTACTTTTCTCCCTTTCTCACAATACAAGAACTTGTGGGCACTCCATGAAATCGCTGAGCAGTCAGGTTAGAACAGATAAAAGGAAGTACTTCTTCACCCGAAGAGTGATTAACACATGGAATTCAGTGCCACAGGAGGTGTTGGCGGCTACAAGCATAAATGGCTTCAAGAGGGAATTAGATAAACATATGGAACAGAGGTCCATCAGTGGCTATTAGCCACAAAATATAGATAGGAACTCTCAGTCCTGGGGCAAGTGATGCTCTGTATTCTTGGTGCTTGGGGGGGCAACAGTGGTAGGGCTTCTAGTGTCCTGGCCCCACTGGTGGACCCCCTGATGGCACCTGGTATTTTTGGCCACTGTGTGCCACAGAGTGTTGGACTGGATGGCCCCCCCCCCCCCCCCCCCAATTTGTTTCCGATGTTCTTTCCCTTTGGAATAGTCGAACTTCTGGACTAGTGAACTCTCCATTATTACGTAAACTGCCTGTACTCTATACCACAAGGATTGCAAAAATAAAATACTTGCCTTAACCACCGGCAACCCAGTCTTAGAAATATGTGGAACTCAGCTTCCTGCCGTGTCTCTGGAGCCATGGAGCATTGCTTGTGTTGGTTGTGTTAGGCAACAGCTGATATCTTCCTAGTGTTGACATTCAGCTTGGTGATGCAGGAGGAACTCTGACATTAGGGAAGCTATTCTTTAGCTGGTACAAAGGCGGTAAGCTACAGGTACACCAACAGAAACGTTGGCTAATGTAGCAAGCGGAGTCATCTTAGCTGAATAAAGCCAGGATTTAAGGGTTTGTTGCAAAGAATTCTGCGTAGTAGAAAAGCAGATGGTTTTCTGTGGGAAACCTGTGCTGCAGTATTATGGTATAGTTTTTCTTGAAGATCTTTCTACCAGGGATTGGAATGCGCGTTTGGCCGAGCTGTTGGGGGAGGGGGGTAATCAAAATTGCTGACATCTTTTGTTTAGTAAATTGGCTGTATCTGTACTCATGCGTCAGCCACGCATAGCTCAAATTAAAGGTGATGTTATGTTCTGTAAAGTGGAATTGATTGAAATAGATCACATAACGGTGGTGTGTATAAAAGAAACATTGTATAAAACATGTTTGAATGAGCATAAGCAGAGGCTGTATAGCATAAGCAGGGGCTGTATAGCATAAGCAGGGGCTGTATAGCATAAGCAGGGGCTGTATAGCAGGTCTCCATGTTTTTTGGTTAGAGATCTTGCACATCAGCTACCTGATCACTTTGACCGGAGATGCTGGGGATTGGACTTGAGATCTTCTCTTTGCAAAGCAGCTGCCTTGCCCTTGAGCCACGGCCCTAACTCATGTTCAGAAGGAAACATTTTTTATTGCTTGCTTTAGGTGAGGCCTTAATGACTATTTCACATAGAGTACATCACTTTGTGTAGAAACAAGAATCAGTTCATGTCTCACGGGAAATGTGACCGCGGATAGATTTTTGACAATGGAATGTGTATTAAAAAAAAATTGGCCTGAGATATATTTCTGCATGTATAATTGAAATTGTTCAACAGCTATACCGTACAGGCCCTCATATATCACATTTCATTGATTTTTTGCATGGAGTGACTGACCTTGAAGTACAGTATTTATTTTCCCCTGCATTTATACCCCACTTTTCTCTCCAGTGTGGACCTGAAGTGGCTTACAGTATCCTCCCCTTCTCCATTTTGTCCTCACAACAGTCCTGTGAGATGGGTTAGGCTGCGAGTGTGTGTGATTAGCCCAAGGTCCCTGAGGAAGCTTCCGTGGCAGAGTGGGGATTTGAACCTTGGAAATGTGGGCAGGGTCCTTTTGCTTCATATACAACTGCCCCAAACAATGTCTGAACATGTACAAAATTGTTTTTAATGTTTTATGATTTACCATCTCAACCGACAATTTGAAAATCTCTACCCTTTCAAAGGGGCCGCAGTGGCTCAGAGGTTAAGACGCTGAGCTGCAGACTGACAGACCGGTAGCTCAGCAGTTCGAGACCTGGGTGCCGCATGCCAAAGTGAGCTCCAGTCTCTGGCCCCAGCTCCTGCCAGCCTAACAGTTCAAAAGCAAGAAATTGCAAGTAGATGAATAGGTACCACTTCTGCGGGAAGGTAACAGCGTTCCGTGCGTCTCAGCGTCTAGTCATGCTGGCCACATGACCACAGAAAAAGTCTTCAGACAGCGCTGGCTCTTCAGCTTGGAAACAGAGATGAGCACTGCCCCCAGAATCGAATTTGACTGGCTTTCGAGCAAGGGAAACCTTTACCTTTTTGCTCTTTCAAAATCTCCTCCAGGATTTTCTAAGTTCTCAGGGGCTTGAACTGCCTTTCTCTCTTCCTTTCCCTTTAAGTGGCACTTAGCTGACCTCAGGACCAGTGCTCCCTCTAAGCTGAGTTAGTATGAGCTAGCTCACAGTTTTTTAGCCTCCAGCTCACACATTTTTGTCTTAGCTCAGAAAGGATGGCTCCAGAGCAAACTAATTTATGCAGCAGCCAAATCGCTCGCTCACAACTTTAATGCCGGTAGCTCACAAAGTAGAATTTTTTGCTCACAAGACTCCACAGCTTAGAGCAGTGTTTTTCAACCACTGTGCCGTGCCACACTGGTGTGCCGCAAGATATTGTCAGGTGTGCCGCGGGATTTTTTCAATGAAAGAAATGTGCCTTCCAGGCTGACCTTCTGGGATGCATTTGCGCATGCGAGAAAGAACAGTGGCGCGGTCTCGCTGATTCCGCTCGCACGCTCTGTGGCCGGCCTGAGGTAGGGTGATTTGCACCAAGACATTCCAGTAAACATGAATATGTTTGATGGTAACAGCTAGCTGTTTCTGTCAGGGTGGGGTTCAAATCAGTAACTGTCCCTCAGCGAAGAATGGGTGTACTGTGCTTCTCTTCAAATCACTTATGGTCAGCGGAATACCGTTCACATAAGGGTAAGAGTTTAAACTCTCTATTTGAAAAACTTTAGCAGAATCGCAGTATTAAAATACATCCACATTATATTTCTTCTGAAACTCAGGTCAATGTTATGGGAAGGAGCCATTACACTTTGGATCTGTAACTTACGATTTCAAGTTGAGTGGCTATTACGTGTATTTGTAATACTGTCATAGTTAATACTTGAGCTGAGGCAACTAATGACCCATTTATCTTGTATTTCAGTGTTTTTCAACCACTGTGCTGTGAGATATTGTCAGGTGTGCCGCGGGATTTTTTCAATGAAAGAAATGTGCCTTAGCTCGTAAAAGGTTGAAAAACACTGGCTTAGAGGGAGCATTGCTCAGGACCCTCACCCTTCTGCAGCATTTTCAGCCCTCAAGTTGTGTTGTAAAATGTTTTTCTTTTTGGTTACTTTACAGAGTCATCACCTGGGAAGTCTCTCAAGTATGCAGATAACAACTTTTCTTAGATTCATTTTTCAACCTTCATTAGCCTAACCCTAAGCCCTTCAGTTTCTTGAAACTTTATTAAAGCTATGATGGAAGTGTTATAGTATATCAATATAATAGCCCCCCATTCTACATGGCTTTTCTCCATGCAGGTTCCATGATCCCAGACTTAGCCCTTTTGGTGGTCAAAAGGGACTCTTTTTCTCCCTTTTCACTCAATTAAATTTCTAGGCACCATGGTGACTTGAAGTGGATTTTAAAAAGGGAGGCCACCGTATGCATGAGGGCTGTTTCACAGCCAGTCGGTCAGCTAGCTGACTGGCAAGTCAACCCTGACCCTAAGTTCTGTTGAAGCCACTGGGAGCTAAACATTTCTTTCCTGTGGGTTGCATTGGACCTTAGCTTGGCCACTGAGTGATGATAGCTGTCATCGGACTGCAAACTGACTTCTAAGGGAGCCAGTGGTTAAGTGCGCGGACTCTAATCTGGGAGAACCGGGTTTGATTTCCCACTCCTCCACTTGCACCTGGCTGGATGGCCTTGGGCAAGCCATAGCTCTGTACCAGCTGTTCCCTCAAGGACAGCTTGGGAAAGAGCTCTCTCAGCCCCACCTACCTCACAGGGTGTCTGTTGTGGGGAGGGGAAGGGAAAAGGAGTTTGTAAGCCGCTCTGAGACTCCCTTAGGGAGTGGAGGGCGGGGTATAAATCCAATCTCTTCTTCTTCTCTTCTTCTTCTTCTTCTTCTCATTACAGCCACTAAAAGTGCATGTAGAATCTGGTAACCTTTACCATGGTCCAGTTGAAAGACCTGTGTATATGTAGAATCCTATATATATATATATATATATATATATATATATATATATATATATATATATATATATATATATATATATATAATTCCCTTATGTATTGGCCATTTCCAGCTCTCCCATTGTCTGTGCAGTGTGCTCCATCAGCCATTGGCCCATCAACTTCCACTCAAGAGTACTCACATGCCATTGGCTGGGGGCTGGGTCTGCTCCTCCCCCTGCCCACTGCCAACCTGGACATTCTTCCCTCAGAATTAACTGCCAAACCAGCTGTCTCTCCTGATGAAGACACTTCTTCTGCAGCTGGACCATTCAGTTCAAACTCCTGCTGTGTTTCTAACTTTCCCCTAGGGTTGCCAATCTCCAGGTGGCACCTGGAGATCTCCCACTGTTACAGTTGATCTCCAGATGACAGAGATCAGTTCCCCTGAAGAAAATGGCTGCTTTGGAGGGTAGACCCTATGTCATTACACTCTGTGGTAATGACATAGGGTCCTTTATTCCCCAAATGCTGTCCTCCACAGAATCCACCCCCCAGATCTTCAGGTGTTTCCCTACTCAGAGCTGGCAACCCTTCTTTCCCCTCAATGCCTGCTGCTAAGCAACCAAGCTTGGTTCTGTCAGTAAAAGACAGGGAGGAGACCCTTTCAATGCCTATTTTGGCCTTTGGGAGAAAACTCATTGGGGCCTATCCTGACTAGGGTTGCCAGCTCCAGGTTGGGAAATTCCTGGAGATTTGAGGAGTACAGCCTGGAAAGGGTGGGATTTGAGGAGGGGTGGGACCTCAGACAGGTACAATGCCATAAATTCCACCCTCTAAACCAACCATTTCCTCCTGGGGAACCATTGTTGCCACTCTCCAGGGGAGGGTTTGAGATCACTCAATTACAACTGCTCTTCAGGTAGCAGAGGTCAGTTCCTCTGGAGAAAATGGTGGACTCTGTGTCATTAGACTCCTGAGGTCCCCACAGCAAATTGATGCTGAGTGCCCAAGGCCAGGGCACTTGCCCAGAGCCTCTTTCTAGAGCCCATGGTATTTATTGCCACAACAGGCCTTATTCCTAGTACATCATAAGTGAAATAGTTCGTTACATTTGTAGGGGATATATGCTGAGGAATTTTGCAATGGTTTTAAGGAGGAGAGGAAGACTTCTTCATAATTAAGTTGTCATGGTTCGTTGTCACCTGATAGATCAATGCAAGCCCTTTATCCAGGTTTGATGCACCAAAGCATTGAATTTTAATATGGAGGATCATGGTCTCTAGCTGAGGGGTTCCTAGGTAAATCTTAAAGGGGTAGCCCTGTTTGACATAAATGTTATGGTGTCCATGTTGCTATATATGACTAGTACTTTAAATTTAAGATGATGTGTGTTATAGGGCTGATAAAATGATTACATTTAATTGTTAAAAACCCGGTTAATACCTTTAAAAGTTGCTTCCATTTAGTTGTGCAGCAAAGGTACTGCAGTTCTTCTAAAAACACAATCATAGGTGCAGGTGCCATTTTAGGAGACATAGTGTGATTGCCTGGTCTAAGATGATGCCAGCTACTGTGCATGCTGGCAAACTGATATGTAAATTTAATCAGATCTAACATGTAATCTGAAGCAGCGTTCAGAAGGGTGTTTATTTACTCAATTTATAACCTGCAACCTCTCCTCAACAGAGGGTGTTTCACAACATATACAATATAGCGTTAAGGCTTAAATAGATAATGAAACAGATAATGAAAGCAATACATACAATAAAACAGATTCTAATTAAAAATTCAACCAGTCATCAGCTCTGGTACAAAATTTGGACAGCCAGCCAGCTCACCCATTCTTTTAGTTACTTAAATGCTGCACAAAACAAGGCAGTCTTGCTTGCCCTGTGGAACCTTAATAGCTCCTTGGGAAGCTAGTTCCAGAGGTCAGGGGCAACCACCGAGAAAGCCCTTGCCTTAGTGGATGACAAACCAGCTGTTTGTGTTAAGCCTGTTGACTTCGGTAGGCTTAGTTCCAAACTACACATTACATTTCCCAAATGGTAGCCATACAACAGCTGCAAATTCCTTGCGGTAAATACTTCAGAAGTGCCACAGGGGCCCAGTTCAGCATGGGAGGAGCAAAGGGTTCAACCTCCCCCCACATACATTTCCCTGGCCTAAAACAAATGGCCCTGGGGAGCATTATCTGCCCCATCAGGGGGCTGAACATGCACTGACTGCTTATACTGGCAGCTCACTCAAGCAGATAACTCCCCCAGGGCCATTTCGGGTTGGGGTTCTGCAGTTCCGAACTGAATTGGGCCCCTGTACCAGTTCTTAATTTAGTTCCCTTGGGAAACTCACAGCTGGCATTCTGCTTCAGGTGCCCATGCCATGGTAGAGATGTAGTGTGTAGTTTTTCACCTAGGAGGTCATAATGCTATTTGGGATGGCCCTGTCAATCAACTGATGGGAAAAAAATAAAAAATCTTAATATAAGATCAGGTGATAGGGACTAGAAGAGAAAAACCCTGTTTTTTTAAGTATACTTCCAAATGTGCCAGTTTCCCAAATATCACCAGCACTGGGAATCTGATTACTTATGCCTTTATAAATGCTATCCCATATTGTGTGTGTGTGAGAGAGAGAGAAACTTAACATACACATTAATTTTAGGCTGATCTCTTGCTTTAATACTGGTATAAAGCGTGTTGTTGTGGCATCTTTTTTTAAAGGAATTTTTGGCTGAGGGGCTTTAAAATAAGCAGTTTTATTTGCTACCATCAGAGTTTCCTTAAAATATTATATGTTGTTAAGGATCTCAGCCAGCCTTTTGGACATGGGCTTTCAGTTGGATGATTCTTTATTTTTAAAAGTCAAAGGCTCTGTCCTCCTTGGGGACTAGGGTTTGCAGAATCCAGCTATGTAAAATGAAACGTTTCAAAGAATTTTGGCAGCTTTGACAGTTGCAGCTAAAGTAAAATAGAGGTTTTGAAAGGAAATAGCTGGACGATCTTGAGCAATGGGGTGTGCTTTCAGAGCTCTTGGCTTCTCCGCATGAAACTGAACCACACTGTAAATACGTGCAAGCGTTACGATGTTGCCGCTCGTGCTTCGGAGCATGATGGTTTGTGAAATGTATACGTGAGAAAATAAGACTGAATGAATCATGCTGTTACGAAAAACTAGCTCAAGTCTGAAAACATTTGTGCTGTCAAGCCCAGAAATGGCCGAAGCTCTGGGTGGCTGTTGGGAGGTCATCTCGGACCGCAGCAAACTGTTCTCCAAACCCGGTTTTTCCTTTGCAGTCTCAGCCACTCAGATCACTTTCTTCTGTAACACCAGTGTTCCAAGCTTGGCTGGCTTCCTTCAGAAGAGATAAATTTCTCAGGCCACACGCAGTTGGTTCTGTAAAAATTAGTATGTTGGAAAGTGTGTAGAAGGAGGTGGCTTTTAGAGTCTTTAGGAAGCCACAGTTTTCAGTCCTTGAGAGAACAGTGAGGTGTAACCGTTCCCACCCCCTCAATGTCTGTTTTGAAAACCTGCCGGTGGTAATATTTATAATTCTGTCAGAGATTTAGCTTCAGTTTTATGAAATGGTAGGAAAATAGTCTGTATACATGGTAAACAAGTCAAGATAATTTTTTTAAAAAAATGCTGCTGTTTATGGCAAATAGCCTTTAGCTACAGTTACCCAATCATTTCTGTCTCAGGCTTCCGACATGAGTTTGAATTTCCACCATTCATTTATTTTGGCTTGGGCTTCCTCGATTGTTTCCTGTGTTGTATTGAGAGCACATTAAAGTCCAGCACTTGGCTAAACAAATGGTTTCCTTTTGCAGGGATTGTGACTGCTAAAGATGGCTGTGGGTGCTCCCTAGGGATGCACATTCGGCGTTTGCGAGCTGAATAATTACCCGAATCATACCTTTTCGGCATGATTCAGGCATTAATTAAGCCAAATCAGATTCTCTGATCTGATTCAGCTTACTGATAAGAGAATCCAAAATTAATTCGGTATTCCTGAATTTTACCCACATTTCAATACAATACTGATATTGGAAGTTGGGTTTTCAAGGTAATACCAAATTTTTAAGGGTCCAAAAACCCTGGATCCAAAAAATGCCAATTATTTTCCTTGCACATCCCTAGTGCTCACCCCAGAGGGTCTTTCTGCATCTCCCCAACTGGCTTCCTTAAAACAAACATTAAACCCGAAGCTCATTGGCTGTAAATGTATTGCATGTGCAAAAACCATGTGTACATCTGTTCTCTTCCCCCCATCCTCAATTGGCCCCACTACCATAACTGGTCATTCTATCCTTGAAAAACCAGGTCTGCTAGCATCAGAAATTATGAACAGTGACCTTCAGCTCATGTCCTTCCTGGCACGTGGAACAAGACTATGGGTATTATGTTAATTGTAGCACTGCTCATGTAGTTTGGAAAAAATTATTGCACGTGTAAGTGAAAAATCTAAGGTCCCATCCCCCCGCCCCGGTCCTTCAGAATGGAAGACCAGTGGATCCAAAATAGTGTCTGAGAAAGCACCACCCTGCTAGCAGGAACCTGTAGAGGGATGAGAACTTATGAGAAAGACATGGTAGCCAGTTACTGCTTCTGGATTCCAATAGCATGGGTTTAATCCTGACAGGAGGCATATCCACAATGCCCAGGAAAGGGGAGTGAAGGGTTAGAGAGGTTTGTTACTTCATTGCACAGTATTCACTCATTTGTGACTCTTGAAAGAGGAGAACAGACAATTTGTGTTATATAATGGAGAAAGCAGATAGGAAGTACAACCACAGTCTGTAAATTGCAGTCCTCCAAAATGGCGGTAGAGTTGGCATTAAAGTACCCTTTTAAAAAGAAGTACTTAGGATCTGATATGGGAACAATAGAAGAAAGTACCAGGTAACTCATAGATGGGGGCCACATTGGGTATCAGTTGCCTGTGTGGCAGGTGCAATCCATTGTATGGAACTGCTGTCATGTGAAAATGTTTCCAGGGTATTCCCTATGGCCACCATTTAAGTGAACTCTATTCACAGTCAGTTCACAGAGTACTTTCCACCCAATCACTCCAGATACACATGGATGGATGAACAGAAGCTTTACAAATGTACCTTGATGATCTTGGGAATAGCTGTAGGCTTGACCATGGGAGTGTGATGTGGATCATGAAGCATATGCCTGAGTAAGGTCACAAAAACATAAAAAGAAGCCAATGTTGGATCAGGCCAATGGTCCATCCAGTCCAACACTCTGGGTCACACAGGGCCCCAAAATACCAGGTGCCAGCAAGTGGGGCCAGGACGCTAGAAGCCCTCCCACTGTTGCCCCCACTCAAGCACCAAGAATATAGAGCACCACTTGCCCCAGACTGAGAGTTCCTAACCTTGTGGCTAATAGCCACTGATGGACCTCTGCTCCATATGTTTATCCAATTCCCTCTTGAAGCCATCCATGCCATACAGGTCATGTTTGCTTGTGTAGAAGAAAAGCCATACTATGTAAGTTGCCCCCTGGTGCTCTGTAATGAGTCAGACAGCCCTTTTAAGAGCTGTGGGCAGGTAGGCCAGTCACCCAATGGAGGTTGTTAGCCTAGAGAGTAACCTCAGAGCAAAGAGGGCTTTATTTTCCGTTCTCCACATGGAACGGGAACAAATTACTTGAAGGGGAGATAACATCACATGAACTCAATAAAGCAAGTTTCTGAGTTCCTGTGCATCTGAGATGATCTCATTACTTTGTGTTTATGAATGTTTATTCCCTTTGTGTTCGTGCTGTATATTTTCCGAGGCACTTTAAAAAAAAAAGGAAGGGCATTGCTGACTGCTTTAACCAGAATTTAAGTAAGACGAGGAGACGGCAGCTGTGAAAACAAGTCTCAATTGCGTGGCTGCAGCCTTATCTCTCTGCGTGCTTCCTTGTGTGTCTCTTTGGTTTCCATGGCTACCTGCTAAGCAGCTCGGCCTTCTCGCTTGGCATCTCCTGGTGGTGTCCCAGAACCCGCTAATGGAAGAGGAATTCAGGATGGCTGCTTTGTTGGGGCCTATGTGCCTTTGTCAGCAGAGTTTTATTGAAAGCCCTGACTTAAAAGCTCTTGTTTCCCAAGGTATAAAAGTTGTAGGTCTGATTTTTATAGTGTTTCACTGAGGCATCTTGAGCGTGTGTGTGTGAGAGAGAGTGAATATTGGCCTTTATCTGTGTTTCCCTTGCCCGTCCCCATGACGACTGAACTTCTTGTCTGCTTTGCTATGGGATTGTGCATCCAGCGTAATTACTTCTTGGTTTCGTTTGGACCTCTACTTGCCCAAAGGAGGGGGGGAAAGCTAGGCAAAACATTTTCATGCCGTGCTCTTGTATATACTTTGTGGGCTGGGAGGGTCTCCCAAAACCAGGTCTGCAGCTGTTTAAGAGGGTGGCACAGTGTTTAAAACTGCAGAGAGGAATTTTGCAGGCCTAAAGACTGGGAAGTTTCTCCTTCCAAAGGCACTCCCTTAGTTTTTAATCAAGTTTTGAAGGGTGGTGGAAGATCCCTCAGTCAAGGGGCTATACTTGAGCAAGTTGGAGTTCAGAGTCAAAATTCAATATTGCTGAAGCCTACATGATACCTTTGTAACTGTGATTAAAGTGGTGTCTCAGGATCTCTTCACACAGTCGTTCCCCCTTCCCCCAGACATTTGCCAAAACTTATGAGGAATGAATGGCCGAGGACAGACTGGCAGTCTCGTTCAGACGGCCGAGGACAGACTGGCAGTCTCGTTCAGATGGCCGCATCTGCCCCGAGGAGGCAGCCCAGACGCATCGCATCTGGCACCATGCTCCTCCCGCAGCAGCCGGGCAACGCTTAAAAGTGGTGCTCCAGCTGCTGCGGCGCGTGTTCCACCCGCCAGAGGCGGGTGTGAATGCGCGCCGGGAGGGGGAGCCGCACGGCCATGGAAGCACGGCAGACTTCAAGTCTGTCCCCAGCCAATGTAATAAAGATATTTGGAAATGTGGGAATCATATACATAACGGAGATGAGATTGGCCACCGACCCATGTTTGTACATTAGGTTTGCTGCCACCTTATATGGGAAACAGCCTGCATGTTAACTTTTATAACATCAGTAACAGTTTCATTTATCATTCACTTCTTTGGGAGCCTCAAGTTGGCTCCATCACCCTGTTGAATGCATCATGAGCAGTTCTTTCCTTTTTTCCATTTTAGTCTTACAACAACCCTTCGAGGTAAGCTAGGTTAAGAGTGACTGGCCCAAGCTCACTCAGAAAGTTGTTTGGGGAGCAGGCACATGAAGCAGGAACTCTCCAGTCCTAAGCTGGCACTTTGCTTTATGTCATTACAGAAATCTTTGCTGATGCTGATTTCATTTCATTTTGTTGCTCTCTTTCAATTTGTGTCTGTACCGGCTTTGCAGGTAAATGTTTTGTTGGTGTTTCTCAAACGGCAAGCATTCTCAAGAGCTGAATTTTGGTTTGAATGTTTTATACAGTGTAAATATTTGTAACAAATAGCCACTTAAGAACTAGCAATGCATATTTGTAGTTCTAAGAGAGAAGAATAGCTTTCTTGTATGATTCAGTCTCCAAACTGAATAAATGTTGGATTTGGCTGCATATGGAAAATGTATTCTCTCCCTCAGTTCCAAGTGAAGAATTCTTAAGTAATGATTACAAACACTGTTGTTGTTGTTTTAAAAAAATCTGAACAATAGTTTAAAATGCTAATTGAGTTTCCTATAGATGAGCAAGAGTTGGCGTTAGTATGTTAGCTTGACTATCTTTGTAGAATTTCTTCAACTTGATATTTTGCACTTGGTTACTGGTGTACAAGATAGACAAAGACGGAACATCTATGCGTGTGGGGTGTGACTGCTGTAGGAAATACATAAAGAAGCATGAGCCTTTTCCAAGTGACACCATAAACAACACCAAATTGGAGCTCTGTATATGTATAAAGTGCTGTCAAGTTGCAACTGACTTATGTCGATCCTGTAGGGGTTTCAAGGCAAGACACTAACAAGAGGCCGTTTGCCATTGCCTGCCTCTGCGTAGCAACCCTGGTAAGGAATACCAGGAATATCCAAATACCAATTTGGACATGACTACAGTGGACAGAACATGTCAGCCAATAAAGAAATTCCTTAAGTCAGTATTGTATTGTATTGTATTTATTTAACTTTTACCCCACCCTCCCCACCAAGGCAGGCTCAAGGTGGCTTATATAAAACCAATAAAACAGTATGTATTCCAATGTAAAATCTATAATAGCAAAATGAGAATTACAATTATTGGAACAGAATTAAGCTCATGTACTAAATATATATACACAAAGAAGACTCTCAAGAAGCCCATATGAATGTTAATTAGCAGGTGTTAAATGCACCTCCATACAAAACACACCAAACATATGAATACATGTAGCAGACACTTGGTCCATCAAAATGAGTATTGTCTGTTCTGACTGGCAGTGGTTCTCCAGGGTCTCAGGCAGAGATCTTTCGCATCACCTACTTACTACCTGTCCCTTTTTAACTGGAGATGCTGGGATTGAACCAAGGACCTAATGCATGCCAAGCGGATGCTCTACCACTGAACCACAACCCTTCCAAAGCCTTAGACTTAACAGCCTTAGAGTAGCCTATTTCTCTGCTATTAGTACTTCCCAAGCAGTTTCACAGCTTCCAAGTTTTCACCTCTTACTTGTCTGTATAAATGGTGATAATTACTAGTCCATGCTTTTTAACCATTAAAGTTTTCAGCCCCTCAAAATCTAGTTTTAAACTGTGCAGATTATTTAATTAAAAACCCTTTAGCATTCTATTATGCCTAAATCCATCTGGCTGATCGCCTCTAGGATGAGCTACCCAGTTAAGACAGCCAAAAAAGCTCAACTAAACGCATCGTCCCAAGCAGGATGATCGCAAGCAGATGTCTCATTGCTAGGCAATGACTCATCCCCCCCCCCCCCCCCCCGCAAAGGGGCTTTAGTAAATCTGATACAACCTGCATGTTTGTCTCCTTTGCATGTTGGCTGAGGAAGTGTGGTTTGGCTAGAGAGGGAAACTCGCTCATGGCCTGCGCTTTGTACCTGAGCTCAAGCCGTGGGAGTGAAAGGAAGTGCCTAGCCCATGAGAAGCTGCGTTTAACGTGGGAAGGGGGAAGCATGGCTTGAAGAGCAAGGAGGCAAAACATGACGAGCAAGGGGACAGTAGTTATGGAGAGGCAGCCGAGTGGAAATTATTATCTTTGGGATGAAAAGCACAGGGTATCAGGAAAGCAGAGTTGGGAGGGACCCGAGACTTCATTGACTTTAAACCTGCACCTCTGGTGAAAGGGAGGCATCCATATGACATCCCTCCTCATTCCCGTATTCCACCACTGTTAGAGTGAAGTCCTTCATAATGTCCAGCATGACTGTTGCTGCCTGAAACCACTATCTCTCCCATGATAGGCAAGGAGAAAAAGCAGGTTCTTACCTTCAGAAGGTGGTTAGTGTGGTCCTTCATTCATCTCTTACATGGTTTGGAAAGATGATGTCTCTAAGCATGTTGGAGAGTTCTAGATTAAATCAGTTGCTGAACATACTTGGAAAATGTCAGTGAAAAAGAGAAATCTCCGTTTCTGGTAATTCAGTACTTACTATGCCTTAACAGGATGTGTCGTATGTTAAACCTGTCAAAATAATTTTAGCATTCCTTTTCAGACGTGTTATGGATTGTTGACAATAATTCTGTCCTCCATCCTCTTTCTGATGAGTGGCCAGTAAATATTTCACAGCACTCATCCCCTTATTTGAGCATTTAAGTGTCCCAAAAATGATCTGCAAGTGGAAACTTGCAGAAGTATAATCTATGAGTAGTGCGCTCAAAAACCTACTTCTGTCACAGAAGTTGTTGAACTCTTGAAGTAATTCCTCCTTGTCTAGGCATCTCTCGAACATCTTGTGTGACTGTTACTCCCAGCTTTGTCTCTCCAGAAGACTAGCTGTAGAGGAACTTATTTATTTATTTATTTTTGGGATTTATATCCCGCCCTCCCCGTCAAACGGCGGCTCGGGGCGGCTCACAACAAAACACCATACAAAATTCATACAGTAATTTAAATATAAAAACGCTTATCTGTAATGACGACATACCTACGGCTCAATATATCCTAACAGAGCCCAGATGAGATTCTTATAGATGGTCACAGTAGGTTGGCGGATAAGATCGAATAGCTGGGCCAGGGCCAGAATTGACAACATTAGGCGGCCACTACATGAATGCCTGGTGGAAGAGCTCCGTCTTACAGGCCCTGTGGAATTGTAATAAGTCCCGCAGGGCCCTGATGTTATCCGGGAGCTCATTCCACCAGCGCGGGGCCGCCACAGAAAAGGCCCTGGCCCTAGTAACTTTGTCGAAGCCTAGGTCTCCACCCTTTCCAGAAGCACTAAGGCATCAACAATCTGAGTTAAACTTATGTGGGCTGACTTTTCAGTAACTCCATAACGTTTTCTCTTCGTGCAGCTTTGTACAGTTATATATCCCGAGATTCTGGAAAGACATAGAATAAGAATTGAAAAATGTTAACATGCAATAATGTGCTTATAGCATTTCAGAGGGCAAAATGGCACATGTAATTTTAACTAAACCACTCAAGTTCTCCTTTCCTTGCTCAGATACCTAGTCCTTACAAGTGTTGCATGTTATTGAATTCCCACTGTGGTATACAATAACATATTAAAAACCAATAAACATCAATTAAACCATAAAACACAGTTAACTATAGATCAGTCAATCCTGGCATCCTATAGTTTTTTGTTTGTTTTTTAATGGCAGAACAAACAAAAATGTAAATGTTCTTTTAAGAGACCTAGTGGGGATCGATCTAGCTGATCTTTTCTGAGAGAGGATCCCACACAGGGAGCCACCACCAAAAAGCCCTTGTTTCAGCACTAACTAGTTTTGCTTTGGATCTCAGTAGCATCAAAAGAATCGGATAATCACTAGAACTTAGCGGGAGGGAGCCACCTAAGGGGCAAGGTGCTCCCTCAAGAACATCACTGGGCTGACTATTCCTTAGTGACCTGGCAAGACTACTTGTGTCTGAGCTCCATGTGTAGCCGAAGGAGTAGCAGGGAGGAGGCACTGATTTGAAAAGGGAACACACACGCCTTTCCCATTTCAATGATGATAGGAGGAAATTGCTATTAATGCCTTGGCTATAGTATCTATGAATGTACATCATGAAAATGTGAAAAAGGGCACTGTGCATTTTCAGAGCCTGTTACACTTCTGGAAACAGTCTTAAGTGTGTCATGCTTTGAAACTGCATATGAGTTTTTCCAGTGGTCTGGCACATTAGCCAGCTCCAGCTTCCCACTCTTTCTGTGTTTTCTTTTTCCCCTGTAGTAGTGCTAGGGTTTCTGTCTGTCTGTCTCTTTTACATTTTTATCATATCTTATACACAAAAGGAACTGAGTATATTAAAAACCTTCAGTGATGGAAGGAACTTATGTGGGTGCAAATGATTAAACATATCAGTAATCAATATTAAGGTTTTTTTTAAAGTATTGGGAGTCATACCCTGAGCACTGTTCCCTCTAAGCTGAGTTATTGTGAGCTAGCTCACAGTTTTCTAGCCTCTGGCTCACACATTTTTGTCTTAGCTCAGGAAGGATGGCTCCAGAGCAAACTAATTTATGCAGCAGCCAAATCACTTGCTCACAACTTTAATGCCAGTAGCTCACAAAGTAGAATTTTTGCTCACGAGACTCCACAGCTTAGAGGGAGCATTGGTTGCCAGGTGTTATTTTCTCCCTGGCAGAGGGATTGGGGGGGGGGGGCAGATGGGAGGAGGAAAATTTGGAAAGAATTTAAACATACACAATACTTCCCTGTAAACCTATTTTTATTGATTAAGCAACACAGAAAGCATCGATTATAGCATATAAAAATTGTATTATTTGGCATATTTATGGAGTTTAAAACTACATATGCCTTCATTTTCTGTTTAAAAAACTGGAAGAATGCCCAGTACTGTTTAAAAAACTGGAAGAATGCTACCATAGCACATGCCTCTTTAAATTGTTGCCATCTGAGAGGTAGGAAAAACTCAGATTTGAAGGTAGAAAAATTCTTTAAACAAGCAAGAGAATATTGGGATAGAAATATTCTCATACAGTCAGAAGAGATAGGACTACCAGCATATTGTATGATATGAAATTAAAACTTATAACCTTGAAAACAGTGAACTCTAAGGTATTCTCATTAAACACATTATAACATATTAACTGTTGCCCCAATTATTCACATTTACAATTTGTATTCTGGAAAGTGCTGTGTATGTTTACAATATATTTAGGAATTGTTATCAAACACTAGATTGTCTTAAATGAAAAAAATTGCGCACTGTGCATCGAATAAACCTTATCTTTCATTTCACTCATTCTAAGAAGGGGGGCAGGAATCATGTCCTAGTTTTCAGTGCTCCAGCAAACGGCCCCATTTTAACACTAGAAGGACTGAAAATGTTCTCAAGACTTTTTCATCCTGTGCATTTTGAGTGTGAAAAGCCTTGCTTTAAGAAGCATTTCACTCACTCTAAAAGAGAAAATATTTCATGGAGACATTTAGAGGTGGTTTGCCATTGCCTGCCTCTGCATAGTGACCCTGGACTTCCTTGATGGTCTCCCATCCAAATACTAATCAGGGTTGGCCCTGCTGAGCTTCTGAGATCCAAGTCAGGGCCAGAGAGAGGCAGTGGGGGGGGTAGCAGATATCCCACTAGGCAGAGGTGGACAGGCATGTGGTGGGCGAACACTTCAACATTTTTCTCTTCCATGACATGGATTACCTAGACGTACTTCAATCTAGTGCATAGGTTTTTGTTACTAAAACTGATCTGGTCACCCTTCATTACTATCAGCAGGAGGGAGACAGGGGGAGTATTACCCAGTTGATATTCCTGGACCTTGTACCAGTTTTCGAGTGTCACCAATGGTGGGTTTTTCAGTGGGATATTGGAGATAGTTGCGAAAGACATCATGCTCCAGTGGTTCTGGTCTTGTCTGGCGGGTCACTATCAGAAGGGGGTGATGGGGATCCACAAGGTAAGCCCTTGTCAGTTATGCTGTAGCATCTCACGGGGTTCTGTTTTGTACCCTGTCCTGTTAAAGCGCCAGAGGAAACTGCTGCAGAGGTCATCCACAGCAGTGGATTCTTGAGAGCAACTTTCTGCTGAGCGCAGAGACACCCTGCATACCACTCAAGCCCATCGCAGCTGGGCTGAAGAATGAGTGTAAGGTCTTGCAAGAACGCACATTCACTTGAGGATTCCTGTTTATGAAGAAGATCTTTGTGAGCTCAGTCTTTCCCAGTGCTGAGAGAAGCTGAACACATCTGTTCTTTAAATATGCTTAACAGGCATAACTACAAGGGTGCATGTTTTGCTGTCTTGAAAACTGAAAGCTCCAACTAGTGCAAAATGCAGCAGCTAGACTGCGGGGCATCAGTTGTTAATAGGAAGCGCATCTTGCCAGTTTGTTGGGCTCTCTGCTGTCTGCTGGTTTTCTTCTGGGCCCAGCTCTGGCTTTTACTTACGAAGCCCTTTATCGCTTGTAATCAAGGCCTTTAAAGGATCGTTTGTTCCTTTGTGAACATGCCCATATATTTGGCAGGACCAAGGCTGTTTCGTGGGTCACCATCGTGAGGGGAAGTTGAGGGGCTGTTACGGGCAGGGCCTTCTCAGTGGTGGCACTGCAGTTCTGGATTCCCTCCCTTCAGATTGTTATTGGTTATGTTACTACTTCCATTTCCTCTAGTGGTCTCAGAGAGATGGGGCTCTGATCCTTGAGGGAAATCCCAAGCCCCACCTCTGTAACAGAATCTTCCCAAGGGTGGCTGACCTTATCACAGGCCAGATTTATGCTGGTGGAGTCCGGAATCACAGAGGTTGGAAAGGGCCCTACAGGCCATCTAGTCCAACCCCCAGCTCAATGCAGGATCAGCCTGGAGCATCCCTGACAAGGGTTTGTCCGGACGTTCCTTCAAGACTGCCAGTGCAGGGGAGCTCACCACCTCCCCAGGCAGCTGATGCCACTGTCGCACAACTCTTACTGTCAAAAAGCTTTTCCTAATATCCAGCTGGTACCTTCCAGCCCTTAATTTAAACCCATTATTGTGAGTCCTCTCCTCTGCTGCCAACAAGAACAGCTTCCCTGTCCTCCTCTAAGTGACAGCCCTTCAGATACTTATAGACAGCAATCATGTCCCCCCTCCCTCAGCCTCCTCTTCTCCAGACTGAACATTCCCAAGTCCCTCAGCCTTTCCTCACAGGGCTTGGTCTCCAGGCCTCCCTGTGTTTCTCTTAGAGTTTGTCCCTCTGCTTAGCATTGCTTGGGGATCCTAGGTGGAATGACCCTTTGCAAGAGTTCCACTGGGGATGAGTATGCTGTCTCGCTGCCCTGCTGTTGAGCATGCCTCCCTTGTTGAGCCGTGAAGGCCAGGGGATGAGGGCTGCTTCCAGGCTAGTCTCTCTGACCCTCCACCACTTCTGTGGTCGCACTGCTTGGCAGTGGAGATGCACTTCGTACCCCTCAAAGTCAGGGGTCTCCAACCTTTTTTGAGCCTGCAGGCACTGTTGGAATTCTGACCCTGGATGGTGGGCGCAGCCACAAAATGGCTGCCGCAAGAGGCAGAGCCAATTGCAAAATGGCTGCCACGGGAGGCAGAACCAGTTGTGAAATCTAACTCAACGCAAAATGTAGCTCCAGCTCAAATTCTTCAATATTTCAGGCAGAACCTCCGTTTAATGGGATGTCTTTTTAAATGAAGATTGTTTTAAAATATTTTCTTGTATCAGGTAAAGCCAGTTGAATCCGAATTTTCTTGCTTGAAAGCCAGTTGAATCCGACTCTAGGGGGTGGTGTTCATCTCTGTTTCCAAGCTGAAAGCCAGCGCTGTCCAAAGACAACTTCCATGGTCATGTGGCCGGCATGACTTCACGCCGAGGCGCACGGAACGCTGTTCCCTTCCCACCGAAGCGGTACCTATTTATCTACTTGCAATTTCTTGCTTTCGAACTGCTAGGCTGGCAGGAGCTGGGGCCAGAGACGGGAGCTCACTCCGTCATGCGGCACTTGGGTCTCGAACTGCCGAGCTACCGACCTTCCGGGCTGCAACTCAGTGTCTTAACCTCTGAGCCACCGTGGCGCCTACACACAGCTTAACTTCAGTCATCAGTGAAGATCCTTGTGCTGAGGTGACAGCTGCTGCCAAAGCAACTTTCTAAAAAATCTGCACAGCCAATCAGAAGCCTTGCTGGGCAGAAGCCCCTCCTGGCCCTGCCCACTTTCTAAAAAAACATTTGGTGTGCACCAGGAAAGGTGTCTGTGGGCAGCATGGCGCCCAATGGCGTGATGTTGGAAAATCTTGCTCTAAGTGGCATTTGTCCTTGCCCGTGTGACCCTGTGCTGTGGGCCTGTGAGCCGATGTGTAATCGGGTGGCACCTGACACAGCGCTGCTGAACGTTTCTTGTCCTAGTGCTGCTTTTAATCATTGGTGATTCGGTCCTGTTGAGCAGTGCTCCCTCTAAGCTGTGGAGTCTGGTGAGCAAAAATTCTACTTTGTGAGCTACCGGCATTAAAGTTGTGAGTGAGCAGTTTGGCTACGGCATAAATTAGTTTGCTCTGGAGCCATCGTTCTTGAGCCAAGACAAAAACACGTGAGCCTGAGGCTAAAAAACTGTGACCTAACTCACACTGATAAGTATTGGAGTCGGGAGTCCGTGGAACAGTGAAACAGCATGATCTTTATTGCTGGTCCGGATGAAGCATACAACCCAGGGCTCCGAGCCCTCCTTTTATGCTGGTCAGGGACAATCCCCTGACCTCACCCAACTGGCTCGATAGGCTATTATCAGTCTATTTACATCTCATAGGTTCCCTGGGAGAAACCTAGGTACAGGATTGGTGGCCGGTTTGAATCCACCTGGCCTTTGTTCTACCTGGCTGAAGCTCAGGTAGTTTCTTGGCCATGTGCTCTGGCCATGCGGTCGCAATTAAGGGAGCACATGGTGACCGCATGGTCAATACATAACACACACTAACTCAGCTTAGAAGGAACACTGCTGTTGAATGTTCTGTTTTATTGTTGGAAGACTCCTCCAGTGCTGTTTGACAGAGTTTTCTGGGATTTCTGTTTCTGAATAGAGAATGCTTGTTCAAGGTTTTACATCGTTTTCAGATGAAGATAAATGCACTTGGGCTCGGTAACTCTCTGGAGGGCAGGAGCTACTTAGGTTATACTACTGACGTAGTACGGGGCACAGGAGATATTTTTTATTTTAAGACTAAGACAGCTTTTCTTCCCCCAGTTTATCCCTTCTTTAACAGATGCAATACGCTCCCATCCCCACCAGTATATTCAGAAAGGCCACATAGTGTCAATCATTGGCACGCAGCCTCCTTTAGCTTATTCTGGGCCATTGCCACCATCCTGCAGAAAGTTTTGGGGGCAGGGAAAATAGAATAATAGATCACCAGCATAGTCTCCTTACCATTGATAAGAGAAATTTGCTTTTGGCATGCTCATCAGCTCTGGAGCGTACCACTGGGCTCTGCTTCACTTGGGAGCGCATAACTGAGTCTAATGATTTCCAGATGTTTCTCCCCCCCCCCCGAAACAGACTTCAGCTGTTTCATGCGTATTGAAAAATGGCACTGAACGCCGAGCAGTATTGCATTTCGTATTTTCAATTGTACCTTCCATGTTGCTTCAGTCGCTGGTCCTGGTGTTTCTCTTGCTGATCTTGGGACGCGGTGAGATATCAGTGCCAGACTTGTTCTTGGTCGAATTCCAGCTCTTGAGGCTCGGTTCTTGTACAGAGTTCTTTTAGGAATGCTCCTTTTCCTTGCAGATGTCAGTGGCAGAGCTGGAAGACCAACCAGCCCAGTTGGTAAATAGGTAATGCTGGCCCGTACGAACTGGATGTTTCTCTTGCTCCTGCAGTACAATGGTGTAGCATTGTGGTGATCAGTGAATTTTTGCTTCTTCTAGCTCGGGGATCCTCAGCCTTTTTGTGCCTGCGGGCACCTTTGGAATTCTGACACAGGATGGTGGGTAGGCTTGCCAGTCCTCAGCTGGGGGTGGATGATCCCCCAATTTTGGGGGCTCCTGCCTGCTGCTGGCCACCTGGCTGGCGGGGAAAGCCCCACTCCCAACAGCAACCACCCACAGCCACCCATCTCCCTCCCGTTCTGCATGATTTAAAGGGCCCTCCAGCTGATTGGTGGGAGCACGTGGCCGACACATCAGCTGGAGGGCCCTTTAAATCCTCAGGAGGGGAGGGAGAGGCCTGAACTCCAAGTGGCAAATTCACCGCTTGGAGTTCAGGTACGGATAGGCAGCCAGCCCCAGCTTGCAAGAAACCATTTAATGAGAGGCTTCCCTTTAAATGGTTTCTTGCAAATGGGTGCCACTGGCGCCTTCCAAGGGGCTGCGTCCCCAACGTGATGACATCACTTATGCATGATGTCATGGCATAGGGGAGTCCCCACCCACTCCTGGAACGCCAAAGTCCCCTGCCAGTGAAAGGTAGGGACCTGGCAACCCTAGTGGTGGATGCAAACACAACATGTACAGTCGATGCTGCAATGCAGAGGAAATGAGGGAATACAGTGAGAGGGAATAACAGCAACTCTGCAGTGGTGGCAGCAGCTGCTGAAACAGCGTTATTTTAATCTACACAGCCAATCAGATCTCTCATTCTGGTGATATCTTAGCTGCTTTGGTATTATGATAGCTTCTTTTTCTTGGTTTGGTCCTGCACAGTCTCCGGTGAGGAACAGATGCTGGAGAATTCTTTAGACGTAAAGACGAGGGCTTTACTCAGGCACTGCTTAGAGCGGCAGGTCTGAAAACGGCCTTTTCTGCCATTTCAGCTGTGGTGGAGCAAATACCGATCCAAATATGGCCGCCCATGGAAATTTAAGGAGCTGCCAGAGCTCAGGTTGTGGCTCTCCAGTAATCTTGTTTCACTGAGCCCTCATCTGTTTGAGACGGGGGCTGCCTCTGTGAGCCTGGTTATTTTTGTCCTTGCTTTTATCACTCGCAGAATGGGAGACATGGAATGCAGTAAGCAGTTTCTCAGCCTGCAGCTGCAGTCCAGATGTCCGCATGCATGAAACTTTTCCGATTCTTTTGTGCTGCAGATGCATCTGCACAAACAGTTGTGCAGCATGAGGCACGCTGGGGAATAGCTTGCTAGGCAAAAGCACCTTGCATGGGGGCCACACCTTTTCAGGATCCCCCCCCCCCCCCATCCTGATGCAGTGCTTTTGCAGATGCTGGAGGAAGCCATTTCTCTGCCTGTGGAAAGGTCGCAAAGAAGATTCTCTGAATCGCACTGTTTGAGATAAGTGATTCATAAAGCTGTAAACCAAACTGTGCCAGTCTTCAGCTACTTTCAAGAAAGGAAATTTATGCCAGATACTGATATCCCAGTAACTCCTTGCTAGTGTTGATGGTTGAAAGATTGTGGTGTTTTCCTTATTTAAATTTTTCCCCACGCGGTAAATATTCGTGTACTCAGTGTTCAAGTGGAGGACATGCTTATCTTTTGCTAGCTATTGAGATTGCAAAAAGAAGAAAGAAAAAAAAGGGGGGGGGGAGAAACCAAACCATGGCAACAGGGTGGGTACTCAAAAAGGTTGAGTATAACATACGTTAAAAAAATATAAGGTAAAGATTTCCCTTGCTCAAAAGGCAGTCGAATCCAACTCTAGGGTGTGGTGCTCATCTCTGTTTCCCAGCTGAAGAGCCAGTGCTGTCCAAAGACTTTTTCCATGGTCATGGGCAATGCTCCCTCTAAGATGTGGAGTCTTGTGAACAAAAATTCTAGTTTGTGAGCTACTGGCCTTAAAAGTTGTGAGTGAGCGATTTGGCTGCTGCATAAATTAGTGTGCTCTGGAGCCATCCTTCCTGGGCTAAGAGAAAAATGTGTGAGCCGGAAGCTGAAAAACTGTGAGCTAGCTCACACTAACTCAGCTTAGAGGGATCCCTGGTCATGGGACCAGCATGACTAGATGCCAAGGCACATGAAACGCTGTTACCTTCTCACCAAAGCGGTACCTATTTATCTACTTGCAATTTCTTGCTTTTGAACTGCTAGGTTGGCAGGAGCTGGGACTGGAGATGGGAGCTCACGCCATCACGTGGCACTCGGGTCTCGAACTGCCGAGCTACCGACCTTCTGTTCTGCAGCTCAGTGTCTTGTACACAGTGTACAATTAACAATTAAAAACCAGATAAATACCTAGGGGTGCTAAATAGATACCTAGGAGTGCTAAATCCAACCTAAAGAAATTGCACGTCAACTGAACATGAATCACATAACAGAATATCTCATAAAATGCCACTAGACCAGACGCATTTTGGCTCTGAGAGCCTTCTTCAGTGGCCTAAAACCAAATAGCACACATTCAAAACTAATTGTAAAAGTTAAGGGCTAGGCAGGTTTGTGGTATTTCAGTGTAAGGATTGGCTCCTCGTGAAAATCAGACCTGTATTTAATTCTGAGCCAACCCACAAAGAGGGCAGTGTCTCTCTCCAGTTATTCTGTCTCTGACCAGGAACCCATCATCTCTGGGTGTGATACTGAAAAAGGCTCTCAGAGGCGAAATGTGTCCCGTCTAGTGGCCTTTTATGACATATTCTATTATGCGATTCATGTTATTAAAGAAAAAATTAGTAGGCACATTGATAAACAAAATCTGTTGAGGAAGACTCAGCATGGGTTCTGTAAGGGAAGATCTTGTCTCACTAACCTGTTAGTGTCCTTTGAGGGAGTGAATAAACATGTGGACAAGGGGGACCCAATAGATGTTGTTTACCTTGACTTCCAGAAAGCTTTTGATAAAGTCGCTCATCAAAGGCTCCTAAGTAAGCGCAATAGTCATGGGATAAAAGGACAAGCCCTTTTGTGGATCAAAAACTGGCTAATCAAAAGGAAACAGAAAGTGAGTATAAATGGGCAATTTTCTCAGTGGAGGGAGGTAAGCAGTGGGGTACCGCAGGGATCAGTTCTCGTTCCAATGCTTTTTAACTTATTTATTAATTATTTGAAGTTGGGAGTAAGCAGTGAGGTGGCTAAATTTGCAGATGACATGAAGTTGTTCAGGGTGGTGAAAACCAGGGAGGATTGTGAGGCACTCCAAAGGGATCTGTCAAGGATGGGCGAGTGGGTGTCAACGTGGCAAATGGAGTTCATTGTGGCCAAGTGCAAAGTGATGCACATTGGAGCCAAAAATCCTAACTATAAATACACGTTGATGGGGTCCGAACTAGCGGAGACTGACCAAGAGAGAGAGATCTTGGAGTCTTGTACATTATGGTGTACAATTCTGGTCACTGTATCCCCAAAAGGACATTAAAGAGGTTGGAAAAAGTACAAAGGGAGGGCAGCCAAGATGATTAGGAGGTTGGAGCACCTTCCCTATGAGGAAAAGCTGAAGGGTCTGGGACTTTTCAGTTGAGAAAAGAGACAACTAAGGGGGGGGGGGGGACATGATAGAAGTTTATAAAATTATGCACGGTGTGGAGAGAGTTGACAAAGAGGAATTTTTCTCCCTTTCCACAAATACTAGAACTCAAGGCCATCCAATGAATCTGATGGGGGTAGTAAGTTCAGGACGGACAAAAGGAAATCCCACTTTACACAGAGTGATTAAAATGTGGAATTCGCTGCCAGGGGATGTAGCGATGGCCACAGGAATAAATTAAATGGGGATTAGATAGATTCAGGGAGGATATATCAATGGCTACTAGCCATGGTGACTGAGGGGGACCTCCATGTTCAGAGGCACTAAACCTCTGAATCTTAGAGCCCGGAGGCAACATCAGGGGAAGGCCTAATCCACTCTGCCCTGTTCTTGGCCGTCCAGAGCAACTCGTTGGCCACTGTGTGAGACAGGATGCTGGACTAGACTGACCACTGGTCTTAACCAGCAGGGATTTTATTTTGATGGACTGGCATTATTTGAGAGTGATTCCTAGTCCCTGGGAAGAATGTCTGGCATCTCTCTCCCCCTCACCTTCACGTTAAGGAGCCAAAGTACCATCTGATTCGGATTGCACTGCGTGTATCTGAATGTGGCTTCTTCATACCCTGTCTGTCTCCAGAAAGAATTAGAAGAGATCCATTGCGCGTACTACAGGCCATGCATTTAAAGAAACAGTACAGCTTTGGAACAGATGACCACTCTTCCTTTGCAGCAAAGAATATGGTGTGCCCATATCTGAGATACCAGCTTGAGATTTCTCCCCATTGAGTAATGTCAGAACAAGCCCTTCTTGAAGGTTGTGTCTTCAAGACGTTGCCGCTTACTCCTATGGGGGAAATCTGAACATATAGTTTGCATCCCTGTGTGGCAAAATTGTGTTCCTTTTGTGTAAAGGTCATTATGATGTATTATTTGACATACAGAGTATCAAGGTTGTCTTCTGAAGAAGATTCTCCGAATCGAAACGAAGATTGACGTCTGGAGTTTTCGTTAATGTTTTATGTCGTCGTTATATTGTGCGACAATAAGTGATGGTTTCCTGTGAGTCCAGTTTGGTGCATGTATAATACAAGTTGGTTGTAGAAATGTAATGGCTATAAGCGTTATGTTTGCACTGACTGGCATTATAAATAGGCTAAAGCCAATTGCTATTCTGTTGCTTTTTGGTTAAACGCCACTGGAATGCCCTTGCAAGTCAAAGTTGAGAGAAAGGGGAGTGGTGCTTTGACGGCCGCTTTGCTGTTTGAATTCAAGACAACAAGCCACTCTTGTTTTGGGGCACATTCCACTCCCCAGGCAACTGAGCCCAAATAGCTGTTTTTTTCATTGACATAATCTTCTGTCTTCTGGGGTCATAAACAGTTGATCTGGGATGGCCTTCAGCTATATTGGAGCCATGCCTATTCAGCAAAGACCCTTTTGGAGCGGGTTGGGCCAGTGGACCTTGAGTTCCACAGACATTAGCAAATGCACATGTCCTGGGAGATGAGGAATGGCTAAGTGGTTCCTTCTTGGTTTAATTAGTAATGTTTTTAACATGCCGCCATGCTGTGGAAGGGGGGGGAAGAGAGAGGGGGAAATAAATCTGCCAAAGGACTTGCATTTATGCAGTGTATTAAAATATATTACTGGAACAAGTTGCCTTTATGGAAATGCCAGCCGCATCTGCTAACTCCCAGCTACTCCAGAAACGGCTTTCCCTAAATCGTAAAGCAACCTGAAAACAAGTTTGCTGCGTGAGAGGAACTTTGTTGAAAGGCAGCTGCAATTAGACCTTTAATGCAGACCTTCTGATGCTCATAAAGGCATTTCTAAAATGTGTAGAATTTCTAAGATACTGAGTTTGAACTCATTCCTAAATCACTGTGGTATGGGAGACTGGTGTCAGTACATTTCTTACATGCCCTGTTTGGGGGGGGAAGGGACGTCAGTGGAGTATAATGCCATACAGTCCACCCTCCAAAGCAGCCATTTTATTCAGGGAAACTGATGTCTGTCACATGGAGATCAGTCATAATTTGGGGATCTCCAGGTCCTGCCTGGAGGATGGCAACTCTCCCCATGAGATAGGTTTAGTCGAATGTGGCTGGTCCAAGGGCACCAAGTGAGCTTCGTGGCAGAGTGAGGATCTGCACTGAGGAAGTTAACTCCCAGGTATCCATATTCAAGTCCGGCCACCACATCGCTCTCTTGTCAGTAGTAAACAGTCAGGGGTCATTTCGTAGAAAGAGAGGTGCAGGAGCTCATTAGCATAACTCATTTGCATATGCCACACCCCCTAACATACCGGAAGTGTGTCAGAAGGCAACACCCACCCCTCAGGCTCCACTCCACAGGTTAGAGAAACTGACCTGCTCTTCCTCCATTCCCTTCCCCATCCAATACTTTGTGCAATAAAAATAAGCGTAAAGAACACACCCTCATTCTCTTCCTGCTCCCTTGAAACCACCAGGTTTCAAGTAGACTTGAGATACCTAGGACATGTGCACCACCCATCCCTTTCCCTTCCCCTCCCCACAACAAGACACCCTGTGAGGTAGGTGGGGCTGAGAGAGGTCTTTTGAGAACTGCTCATGAGAGAACAGCTCTGAGAGAACTTGTGACTGGCCCAAGGTCACACCAGCAGCTGCATGTGGAGGAGTGGGGAATCAAACCCAGTTCTCCCAGATTAGAGTCCAACTCCTGACCACTACGCCAAACTGATGGGGTGGAAGCTGCTGAAGGGTTGGTGAAATTTCTCCAGTACTTATGTGCCATATGCCCAGATAAAAAATGGTATACTTAGAAAATTTATATGCCACCTTGAGCAAGTCTCTGGAAAAGCAGCACACAGTCATAAAAGGAACAATGATAAAATCATCAATATTAAAACAAAACATTAAAAACAATAAAGACCCTAGCAGGACTTTCCCCGGGGCGCTGCGCCTCTGCACTGCTCGGGGAAGCCGAGGAGGGGGCGGGGCTTGGTCATGTGCCTGCCCCCTGGGCTCCTCACTCCCGGAGCTGCGCTCCTGTGCGCTCCTGCTCCAACGGACCCCTGTAAACAGTTATCTGGAAAATAACAAGTAGTCCCAGTCAAATCATCTAGCTAGAACGAGAAGCAAAATAAACCTCTCTTTAAAAGAAAACTCAGTTTCCCTGCCTACTCTATTTCATCTGTCTTCTGGTGTTCTTTCCCCCCCCCCCTCCATTCAGTGATGATGTGTCCTATCTCAGGAACCACATCCAGAGCAAAATTCAAATTTGTCTTCGATTTCACTTGTTCCGCAGCCAGCTGCTTAATGCTGACTTGTGTTTTCTGTCATATCTGAATCCTCAAACATCCTTGATGTTTATGGCTTTACTTTCTTACTTGCCGAGAGTGAGAGTGGATGCCTCTGCTTTCGTGTGTTCCCGGAACGGCTGGAAACGAGAAGGAATCTCTTGTGAATGGGTGGTCCCTCCCATCAAGGTTGCTGCGTAATGCGGGGAGGGGGGGAAGGGGTGGTCAATAAAAATGTGGTTTATGTTTGATTATTGGCTTGTGGATAAACAGAAGGACTCTACGTACTCTACGTCTAGTCATTGTGGCTCCAAACAGTTGCTTTTCACATATCTTTTTTTTTTTAAGTTGACCTGCAAAATACAGACATCACACACCACACACACACACACAAAAATTAAAAAGTTAATGCTTTAAGTATCCCTTGTAAACTTTAAACATTTTGCTTAGCATCGTTGAGACTGTTAGTACTCATTGTTGGCCTGATCACAATTTGTAGAGTACATTTTCTTGCAACGTGTTTATTGTTTAGAATGCCACATGAATTACAGTATGTTTTGGGCCAGTACATTAGAAACAACATCTGTTTTTTGTTAGGATGTTCTCTCTAATTAAGAAACACGCTCATCTGTTAGAAAAATACCTGTGTGTTTGTGGGAAAGTGTTGCAAAAAACCCCACAACCAGCCCAACATCCTCCTCTTTTATGAAACAGAGCAGCACAAACTTTTTGGACTTATGCACCGGGGGGGGGGGGGGGCGGGGGAAACGGGACTCCACTATTTATAGCTGATTTCTCTTTGGCTCATATGCTCATACACATGCAGTTGGCAGTGTGTTCTTGTGTGTGCGCTCTCTCTCTCTCTCTCTTTGGGTATTTTTCTTTGTGTGTGTGTCTGTCCCGAAAGTCACGTCGAACTCTGGTGATTGACCCCTACTGGGACCTCTGGTGATTGACCCCTACTGGAGGTCTGGAGGATAGTCAGAGAAGTGGCTGAAAGCCTGCCCCTGTCCTCCCAACTTGGTATTTCAAGGAAGTCTCCCCCTACTGGGACCTCTGGTGATTGACCCTGTACTGGGACCTCTGGTGATTGACCCCTACTGGGGGCCTGGAGCAGGGGTGGGCAAATTGCGGCCTGGGGGCCACATGCGGCCCGCCACAGAGTTTTTTGTGGCCCGCCAAGACAGTCGGCCACGTGGTTTCAGTCAGGCCTCCATCTGAAAAGGTCAGGAAGGCTCCTGCTCTCTCCTGGCTTACCACTATTTTACCACTAAACTATCACTATTTTATTTAATTTATATTTATTGATTTTTATGATACAATTTATACCTTTTCTGAAATGCAAAGTTAACTAATGAATGCAATCATTTTAAAAGGTGCTGCCCTCTGCTAACCTCTGTTCCCACAAAGTGGCCCCCGAGCCAAAACAATTGCCCACCCCTGGCCTGGAGGATAGTCAGAGAAGTGGCTGAAAGCCTGCCTCTGTCCTCCTGTCTTGGTATTTCAAGGAAGTCTCCCATCCAAGTACTAACCACAGTCAGCCCTGCTTAGCTTTTGAGATCAGACCTTGCCTTGGCTATCCAGGTCAGGGCCTTGTGTGTGTTCTCTTGTATGATAGGAATAGGTATCGTTTTGGTCTGGGCCTTGTAAACTATTAAGCTACAACACCCCAACCCACTTTCCTCAATGTCTGTGAAGATATTGCATATTTCTACAAGAGAGAATAGGGGATTCTGGGAAGAGTGCATCTATATGTTGCAATATTTAACACACACACACACCCCAGTAAGCTCTTTCAAAACGAGTCATTTTCTCTAAAAAAAATTCTAACTTAAAAACATAACGGTTTGGGTATGCAAAGGGATTTATTTTGAAGAGGCTTCTTTTTTTTTGTTTTTATCAAGTTGCAAGAAAGAGTAATTGAGTTCTCCAGTACAATAGAAATAAAAAAATAAAAATCCTTTTGAAATTAGCAAAACGTAATTTTCCTCTCATCTTTAATTTCTGTTATATAGAACTCCTCCAGAGGGACTCACCGGAACCACTTGATAGCTATTTATGCAACAGGCGGAGATTTCCCTTTTTGGAGTTAGAGTTCAGAATAAGTTTCGGGGGGGGGGTGTTATAGAGAGAGGGGCTCTTTTGCCCTTCTTTCTGAAAAGCCAGTGTGGTGTAGTGGGTAGAGTGTTGGACTAGAATCTGGGAGATCCAGGTTTGAATCCTCACTCAGGCCACGGGAAACTTTCTGGGGGACCATGGGCTAGTCAAGCTAACCTACCTCCCAGGGTGGTAATATTGGCGTAAGCTGTTTTGGGTCCTCACGGGGGAGAAAGGCAAGCTAAGTAAATAGCGTCTGTAAAAGCTTTCTCAAAGAAATATTCAAAGTTAAATATTCAAAGTTAAATTGTGCATAATTTGTTCACTTTACTTTATCAGATGTTACCAAACTTACCACTTGGAGGCCTGCTTCATGTGTTAGGAAATCCCTCAGCAGGAATCCAAATGGTCTGGTGTTCTGAACTTTAGGCACCTTTCCAAAAGAACCTTTGCTTAACTAGCAACATTTAATAAGGGACATGCTATCGTTTCCAAAACCCATCTATGTTGGGGGATGAGACAAGATGAGATGGAATGTTAGCCAACGGCAACCGGGGGTTGAGTGAATAGGCATGTCTGCCAGTTTCCTTCACTACACGGCAGATGGGACCTTCAGAATACACGGGAGAGACTTGCATTACATTAGTGATGGTTCACCGAGGAAGGAGCTTCCAACAAAAGTTGAACTGGTGCGTGAGGGGCAGAGTGGATCTAGCCATTTAACGTACTATGGAACTGTGGATGAGTGGAGGACACTGAAGAAGTAAGGGTGGATCCATTGGGATTGCATGGCCCAGTTTACTTCATGGTGGTGAAGAAGTGTTCCCCAGTTCCCCAGGGAAATAGTTTCAGAGGATACTTGCGTTAGTCCGCAGTAAAATAGATTCAAGTCCACTCGCACTTCAGAGGCCTTCCAGGCCCCAGAGAAGCCAGGCTTCTCTCAGTGGCAGCTTCGTACTGGTGGAATGAGCTCCCGGAAGACATCAGAGCCCTGCGGGACCTTTTACAGTTCCACGGGGCCTGTAAGATGGAGCTCTTCTACCAGGTCTTCGACTAGTGAGCCGCATTTAACAAACTGAGGCCCTGGGCTCAATACTAGTGCCACCTTTGGCAGCCTGTGCTCCGCCAGTATGACCCAGACTGAGATGTCCGCTGACTGTACTCTTATGTTTATGCCACTAATGCCTCGCCATCGCTATATGATCTGCACTAGCACTTTATGCAGTGCTTTTACATTTATATGTCTACTTTATTTAATTCTCTGTTATATCTGTTCAGTAGAATTCTATGTAAGCCATCCTGAGCCTGCATTGGCAGGGAGGGTGGGATATAAATTAAATTTAAATAAATAAATAAGAGTTTCAGGGTGTCAGCTTTCAAGAGTCCTCGAGGAACTACTTAGATTCAAGTCCAGTAGCACCTTAAGAGACCAACAAGAAGTTCCTCAGGGGACAGCCTGTTGATCATTGATTGGAGGACTGCATGTGATGCCGTGGAGCCCAGACATCCCTAAAAAACCAGTTACCATCAAAACGTGCAGAGTAAACTTTACCTCCAGGAATCCTGTACCATAGCCTATCTTGCTGTAAGGTATACAGTGAAAGACAAAGCTGAATGACATCAGCATGGTTGCAAGGATATTTGCTGGTTGTTGTACCACACACTGAATCACGTTTGATACATTTGATGCTTTCCATTGCCTATTACAGCATGTCTGTTTCTTGTTTTCCGCTTATATCAGTGTCTCCATATTAGAAATACATCTATATCGGCTTATTCTGAAGAACTGGGCTACCTCAGTGCTCTGCTCGTGGCTTAGTTTCCATTCTTCTGTGTTTGTGCCCCCCTTTCTGGTGTTTAAGTTGTTCAGCACACAGACAATCGAAGCCAGATCTGTTGTGGTAAAGATGGGAAACCATTCAGTCGTAGATGAATAAAGCATTTAACTCTGAGTAGACAGTTAATGTTTCGATCCACTCACCTGATTGTAAGGCCAGATTTAAAAACAATGCTGAGGAATAAGAGGAATCGACCAGTGTTTCAGTATACGTGCCCAACATCTTGTTTAAATTGCAGTAAGGTAGTCCAGGTGAAAGGGAGCACGGTGGCTCAGAGGTTAAGATGCCGAGCTTCAGACCTGAAGGTCAGTAGCTCAGCAGTTCGAGACCCGAGTGCTGCATGACGGAGTGAGTTCCCGTCTCTGGTCCCAGCTCCTGCCAACCTAGCACTTCGAAAGCAAGAAATTGCAAGTAGATAAATAGGTACTGCTGTGGTGGGAAGATAACAGCGTTCCATGCACCTTGGCGTTTAGTCATGCTGGCCACATGACCACGGAAAAGGTATTCGGACAGTGCTGGCTCTTCAGCTTGGAAACAGAGGTGAGCACTGGCCCCTAGAGTCAGATTCGACGGGCTTTCGAGCAAGGGAAACCTTTGCCTTTACTTTAGTCCAGGTGAGCTTTTCAGTAGCATTCTCTAGCACAATTCTCTTAATAAAGTTGTACACGCAGAACAAAACACACAGAACAAAACGGCATCGTGCTTCACTGTGCCTACATCCCTTTCCATGCAGTCATTCCGACAGGGCAGATCCGGTAATGCATTAGAGATGACCCAAGAGAGGCTTTTGGTACCCAGGGGAGGAATATCCAAGTGGTTATTCCCCCTTGGTGGTAGAATTATAATAACCAAAAATAGCAGGGAATTTACTGCCTTTCACCGGTAATTAAAATCTTCTGCGCGATTGAAGTTGCTTTCAGGTGACAGCAAAAGATGACTCAGATTTTCATCACAGAAAACTGGCAGGACAGACGTGTTTTGAAACGGAGTGAAATGAACTAGCATCAGAGAGGAAGTGGAGGCGAGAGTCTTTCTGCTGCCCCGCATAAGAAATGGAGAAACTAAAAAAGCCTTCTTTAAGTTACAGCAAAAAAGTAATAATTACATTTGAACCCATAAAGCAGGTTCGTTTGAGTCCAAAATCATCCAAAATCCTGAATTTTGTTTTTTTTAAAAAAACATTTTTTAAAAAAAAATGAGACCCGAAGCGGCATCATATTTAACCATGTGGCTGTTGTGGTAAGTCAAGCATGTTTGTGCAGTTAGCTAATTACAGTGGCTGCCCTAGACTGTAACAACAACAACAAAAATTAAAGTAGAACTTGTAAAATATCCGCAATAGGAGGAATTAAAGTGGGTCCCCAGTCTTTTTGAGCCCGTGTGAACCTTTGGAATTCTGTCACAGGGTGGTGGGCGCAACCACGAATGGCCACGGTGGGAGGGGGACCACAGAATGGCCACTGTGGGGGGCCAACCACCCACACAGAGGAAGCCCAAGCTCAGGGGACAAGAGGAGTCAGCGAGAGAATAACACCTAACACTGTCGTGGCAGCTGTTGCTGAAATGTCAGTTGGCAATCAGAAGCCCTATTGGGCAGGAGCCCACCCGGCCCCACCCACTTTCTAAAAGTGCCTGGTGGGTGCCAGGAAAGATGTTGGAGAGCACCCTGGGGCCCTCAGGCATCACACGGGGGGGGGGGGATCAAAAAGTGAACAAAAAGTGGTCAGACTCCCAGCTTCATCTCACAGTGTACATTCTAGCATGCCTAAACCAATTTATAACGAGCCAAGATTCTGTTTCTGAACAGATTCAGATTCTGTTTCTGAATTCTTGGGGAATTTTAGACTGATTTTTCAAGTATCTCAGCAAATGTAGGGATTAAATTTGTTGTTGGTTTAAACGACAAGGCCTGTTGTGCAGTCCTAGATCTTCGATCCTTTACCGTTCATTTCAGAACTTCTGAATTCTGTCACCTGTCCTTGAGGTTTTGCTAACTTAACCAGCTCTGTTTTGAGAAAAGCTTAGGACGCTTCATTCTCACCAATGATATACATCAATGTGGTGGGTTTTTTGCAGAAAAGGAGTAGTAGGGGACATACTGGTAATCAGGGGCGTAGACTTTTTAAATCCGGGGGGGCTCTCTCGTGCGCGCGCGCTCGGGACCATGTCCCTGCCGCTCTCCCCCCCGCCCCAGGGAGCCGCCACTTCCCTCCCCCGGGCCGTGCCCACCCGCCGCACTCCCCGCCCCCCTCCCTCCCTCTCCCCGCTCACCTCGGGCGCCGGTGGCCTTGCGGGCCCCCGGCTCCCGCTCCACCTCGCGCTCGGGGCGTGCGGGGGTGGTGCAGATGGAGCACCCGGTGGCCAGTCAGCCGGCCATCGCCGCCTCTCCTTTCCCCCCCCCCCCGCCCCAGGGAGGCAGGAGGGCAGGCCGGGGGTGGGGGGGAAGGGGAGGCGGTGACAGCCGGCTGACTGGCCACCGGGCGCTCCATTTTGCCAGGGGTGGCTGAGCCCCCCCCGGGAAATTTCGGGGGGGGGCTCGAGCCCCCCCGTAGTTGACGCCCATGCTGGTAATCCATTCCTGTAGCAATTGGTTAACAGATCGGCCTACTCAGAAATCTCAAAGAGACAGTGCTGCTGTTACAGCTAGCCACACCCTGTGTTAGGTTAGAGTTGCATGGATTTGTGCTGAAAAATTCGCTGGTGGTTCATTTCTATCTGGCATGTTCTTTATTTCCATATGAGTGTTGTGGAAGCCATTTTTTGTAAAAAGCTTAAACCTCCACTTAATGTTGCTTCATTAAGGGTATGTGCTTGTTTGTTTTTTACTTTGTCACAGTGCTGAGATCCCTTTTGCGGACACAGCAGGAACAATGTGAGACTCTTCCGCTTTTGTGTGTCTGCATCCAATAAATTGTTTAAGACTTAAGAATCTTTCTATGGAGTGAGTTTTGCTTCCATGCCTCAGGGCAGCTAATATAATTGCTGCAACAGTTCTTGTCATCTTCAGTTACTGGACAATCTTAAACTTGTTGAGCCAAAAAGTCATAAATCTCTTGGAACAAAGATGTTAAGGTATTTGGCTGCTAGCTGGTAACAGCGTTTGCCAAAATGCTCTGGAAACAGAACTGAATGTCTCTAACGGAATGCTTCATAAACAGCACAATAAACTTTGATAAGAAGTTTGGAATACACTGTGTATATCAGGCTTATGTTCACACAACACTTTTTTCTGCTAATGGCTTACATAATAGGATAAGCTGCTTTCCTCCCATCATGTTCAAAGGGTAATCAACATGGAAATCGGTGACTGTTGGTGGCGTCTGTGTCCGCTGATAATGATCGTCTCGTTGTAAGTCCCGTATAGAATCAGTTATCACTTGGCTACAGGACTTTATTTTGTTTTTAAAATGCCTATGCTGCCTTTTACCCAATTCAGGGCCCCCAAGGTGGCAAACAATAAAACATTAAACTCAAGACACATAATATTTAAAACAATTAAATAAAATGTAATATCACCACATTAAAAGTAAACACCCAGGAAGGAGGGTTAATAGGGAATGACAAACAAAACAAAAAAAGTTTTCCTCTGCCAGTGGAAGATAGTAGTAGAGGGAGACAAACGAATCTCTCTGGGGATGGAGTTCTAAATTTTGGGTGCCATGACCGAAAAGGCCCTTCCTCAGGTTGTCGCCCATCTACCCACAGATAGCAGGTGGTGGCTGGAGATCTCCTGGGGTTACAGCTGATTTCGAGGGAACAGAGATTGGTTCACCTGGAGAAAATGGCCTCTTTGGAAGGTGGACTCTATAGCACTATACCCCATTAAAGTCCCTCCCCTCCCCCAACCCCCACCCTCCCCAGATTCCACCCCCAAAATATCCAGGTATTTCTCAACCCAGAGTGGGCAACCCTGTGTGAGAGTGTCTAGACCAAGGTCACCCATCCTTCGCCCAACACTCTCACCTTCACACCACTCTGGTTTCCCTTACAAGATGAACACCCAACTTCTGGAGCAGAGCTGAATATCAGGCTGGTGTACTTAACCTGTATTTTTACACAAAGCTGTATTTTGCTGTGAATTACTCATGATTGCTATGATGTGATCTAGCCTGTCGTCCACAGTTAGTCCCTGTCAGCCATGATTCTGTATTGCAATTTTTATTATATATTGAATTTTAATGTTTTTGTATATTTTATGGCATCATGCCTTGTACATAGCCCAAAGCCTGGCACACACTGGGATAGGGTGGAATAATAATAATGATGATGATGTGGCTGAGGGCAGTGAGCTGAATAAGGTCAGTCTGGTGTCTAAGAGTGCATTTCATCATCTGAAGGGAAATCGGCCCCCCTCCTTGAACTAGTCTAATCTGGCTGCACTTCAGTTGATGGGCAGTAGATTCAGGACAGACAAAAGGAGATACTGCTTTACACAGAGTAATAACAATGTGGAATTCACTGCCGGAGGATGTGGTGATGGCCATGGGAACAGAAAGTTTTAAAGGGGGATTAGGTAGATTCATGGAGGATAGATCTACCAGTGGCTACTAGCTATGGTGATTGAGAGGAACCTCCACATTCAGAGGCAGTCAACCCCTGAATCCCAGTACCAGGAGGCAACATCAGGGTTACTGTGTCAGACAGGATCCTGGACTAGATGGACTACTGGTCTGATCCAACAGGGCTCTTCTTATGTTTACTAATCTGTGCTGCAGTAATCTCTGGCCTGGATCTGTAGCATACTCAAAAGAGGCCTACCTTTGAAGACCACCTGGAAACATCATCTGAGGCAAATTGCTGCAGCCCACTTGTCAGTGGGAGTCTGTAGGCCAAACACTACGTTGGCTCCCTCCTTTGTTTTCAGGTTCAGTGTAAGATGTTGGTTATTACCTATCAAGTACTGTTACCTATCAAGTTGGTTATTACCTATCAGGGCCTGAGAAGGTCAAAGAACCCTCCGTGTGACTTCTCCAACATATCTGTCTGTTTCTGCTCCTGCTGGCTAAATTAGGAAAGGCCAGCATCTGAATCCTCAAGGGCACTGTGGATGATGATCCAAGAGTCAGAAATATGTGTTGGCTGCACAACTCAGGCCCTTAAGAGCTGTTGCATTAGTTCAACTTTTGGATCCAGCTTTGTTTTTCTTACCGGGGATACTTTGGCCATCTCTTTTAAAGCACATTTTGGTTAATTATATAAACTCTTTCTACCCCATCTTGTAAAGCAGGAAGCTGTTTGTTTTATAGGTGGGTCACTTAGGGGAGGGGGTGAAAAGAGGTTTTTCAAGTAAAAGCCAACATGGTATAATGGCTAGAATATTTTACTAGTTTCAGATCCCCAGTCGATGTTCAGTAGGTTGACCAGGCATGCTCTCTCAGTTTAACTAACCTCCCAGACTTTTTATGAAGATGAAACATGAAGGGAAACCTACATATGCTGTCCTGAGCTTCATGGAGGAATGGTCTGTGTGAGAGGGGGGTAAAAAACGGACATGATGTGGTAGTAAGAAAGGATCTGAATTTGAGCATAACCCTATGTTCTTTCTGGTCCATCTGTGTGTATCCCAGTGACACTCGTCACATTCACAGTTCTCATTAACCAAAAGACCTGTGTGACTACTGCATGCCCTGGGTACTACTCCAAACACACACAAACAATAATATGGAATATCTATATACTAATAGCCAAGTTGTCCCCTCTATGTGGATATCTAAATCCGCGTGGAGGGGGCACGGGGGGGCAGGGAGATTTTTCTGCATACTTGGAGGATTCCCCACGTGTGCAGAAAAATCTTAAAAGTAAAAAAAAAATTCTGGGGGGATATTTAAATTCTCTGGGAACTGCAGTGGGCCCGGTGGCTCTGAGGAGAACAATATAAACCTCCCCCCCAAGCTTCTTGGAGAAAGGGCAGGATCTAAAAAGGACTACATAAATAAATACCAGTCTACCGGACAGGATTGTTGTTGTTATGGTTTACACAGATTAACATGCGCTCCTTGGAAATCTTGGAAAGCACCACAAGCACATAATAGGATGACATGGACCTCACCCTTGCAACCGGGGGGGGGGGGCGCTCGCTGTAGCCCGGGGGAGGGGAGGAAGGCTTACCTGTGGCTGCTTCTCCACACAGAGCTCCTTCTCCCCCCCCCCCCGCGAGTACCGCGGGTCCCATCTCTTGTAACCCTTTTAATTACCAGAGTACCTCCAAGCATCTAGAGTTGTCCTTCCTGACTAATGAGTTTTCTTTTATGGGCTAGTGTTCAATAGTGGTATGCCCCATTCAGCTGCACATGTTGACTCAACTTCAAGCATAGAATCCCTGCATCTGCACAACTTTGACATAATTGCCCATTTCGATTTCTAAAGTAATTAATTGCCTATTTTCTTGGTACATGGGGTGGGAACAGTACTCAGAAGAGATACAGGTTGCATGTTAAAGAGCCACATGTGGTCCTGAACCACTGAGTATCACTGCTTTATGCGCTATACAACAGGGGTTTAATAATGTATTAAGAGCATAAATTCAGTTCTGCATATGTCCACTCTAAGTCAGTTAACTGCTTCATAACAATCAGACTTGCTTCATTGCATCTGTAGTAGATTAGGAACAAGGAATGCTTGAACATTGGGGAGGGGCTATGGCTTAGTGGTAGGGCATCTGCTTGACATTCAGAAGGTCCCAGGTTCAATCCCCAGCATCTGCATAAATGGGTGCAGTAGTGCGTGAGGTGAAAGACCTGTACCTAAGACCTCTGACAGCCACTGTTAGTCTGAGTTGACTACTGACTTTGGTGGACCAATGGTCAGATTCAATATAAGGCAGCTTTATGTCTCCATTTTTTTATTTATAGGTTTGTATTTTTCTGTTTAGATAACATTCTTAGTGTCTTACAGTGTTCCTGAAATACAATTGCACTATGAGATGGGGGGGGGGGGTATTTTTTGTTTTTGTTGTGTGTGTGCACGCGTGCACCTGGAAGTCATGGCAACTGACCCCTACTTGGGGCCGGGAGGATATTCAGAGAGGTGGCTGAATAAAGCCTTCCCTCGCCTCCCAACTGCTGGTATTCTCTGGAGGTCTCCCATCCAAGTACTTGCCGGAGCTGGCCCTGCTTAGCTTCTGAGGTCTGACGAGATGGGGCTTGCCTGGGCTATCTGGGTCAGGGTGCACTACGAGATCTTGATGTCAAATTAGGCAGTTGAATATATTAATTGCTCTTCTCTGGAATATCTTGACACCAGTAAGAGACCTCATTTTATCTCTGTCTTAACTGGATATCGCTGTGTTAAAAATAATTCGGAGGCGCTCCTAAAGGTAGAGAAAAGTGTGGTATAAAAATCTACTATTCTGTTTTGTAAGCATGCTGAAACATTTTATTAAAATAACGTGAAAGATTGGTGTGGCAACCAAAGAAGTGGGGCTTTGGGGCATGATTCCCTCAATTGGTTTGTGCTAATCAGCATTTTTTCAGTTGCGCAAGGAAGGATTCTTTGTTGTGTTGTGGGATGGGAGTTCGTCTGCAAAATTGAGTTTCCAGATGTTTTCATGTCATGAAATCATCTGCTGCACCACTGGGAAAAATGTCACACAAACTCATTGCTTCAGTGTGGAAGGGTAGTGTCAGGACAACAGGCTTACCTCAAAATATGGAGTACCCAAGTAGTTGTATGGGAGATGTATAAAAAACACCAGATGGTGCTGTCCTTCTAAGTTTCGTATGTAATTCCTACATTTTCTGTTTTGCTGAAGTTTCTTTCACATCCCGTTAGCTCGGCAAAAACCCTGCCAGGAGAAGTTGAACTAAAGCAGCACTTTGAAGAAGTAGTTCCATGCGTTTGTTCTGTTACCATGTTCTTTGGGGAACTGCATACATTTTCTTTCTCGGTTAGGAGCTGCCAAGAAAGTGTTCCCATTAAGCCCTTATTTGTTAACGATGCTGTCTCAGTTCTTCTCCCCCCCTCCTCCTTTGGCTTTGGCAGTATAAAAGATGCTGCTTTAACTGAGTGGGGAAGGTCTTTTCACAGCGCACCATATTGGATCTAACCCGAGACTGCCACGGTCCATCAAACTGTATATGTGTTAATTGGTGTGACACACCCCAGAGAATATTCAGCATGTGTTGAATAGCAGTGGCCCGTGGCCGCTAAAATACTTGGTAAACCAGTTAGTCCAATAAGACCAAATGTTTGGTTGTCGTGAAAGAGGGGCTTAAATAACTGTTGGGGTGAGTGGAATTCAAAACCATTGCATTGATTTCCACCAACACTGACCATTAACTTCAGCCCTTCTATCCAACACAGGGAGCCAGTCCAACATGGATACAAGAGCCTCTCGTGTTGGGGGAAGAATCCTTGCACCAGAGCAATGTTCTGCCCATTGGTGGAACAGACACAAAAGACCATAAAGAAGTTATTTATGAAAAGTGGTCCAAATATGACAGTGTTAATTTTTAATCCTGGCACCAAAACCCCAAAGCCTTCCAACACTTTAAAAAAGATGAAATTAAATGAAACACACACATTAGCTATAATAGACAACAGTCTGTGTTTCTGCATGGTTATAATGATATAACTATATACACCTGTTGTTGCCCCTTTAAAAGGAGAGATGTTTGGGAAGTGATACTTGCAATTCAGCAACAGCAAAACTTTCCACTCTTGGAAATGGTGGGGAAAGTCTTCCATGTTCCATATTAAATCAAGTTAGGAAATGCTGTCGAGGTCTGTCGACTCCCTTACTTCATTGTGATTATATACGACTGGGAAAAACAAGATTTATTTCTCGATAAAGCGTCTTCATGAAACAGGGTTAAAGATTACAAGCCGGCAAACCTGTTGGAAGATATTATTCATTTCCCAGCTTCTGGAAGATAGTATTTATTTCTCAGCTTCTACTAAACGTGGTTCAAGTGATTCTTTCAAGATTAATTGGAGCAAAACCTAAGGAACTTTACTATACTTACAGAATACAAGAGATAGTAAACCACAGGAGCAACACCCACATTAGTAGTGGAACGGTTAGTAAAAACCTATTTTCTCCCTTAGGGAGAGACTGCATGAATTAATATACTATTCCTTCTTGCATATTTTATTTGTGAGTGACTATAGTACAATATAAGAGTTGGCTTGAGTTGAACTGTAGGTACTGTACCACTAGGATATGCTGTTATCATTTATTGCATAAACAGATACTAAAAGTTTATATAAATGCAGGTTTGAGTATTTTGTTGCACAGTCATTTTTTCTTGTGGTTATAATGTCGAGCAGACGGGGTGCATGTTCCTAAATGGGGAAGGGGCAGATACAGACCTGCAGGATAAAAGAACTTCTCCTTTACTATCGGATAAATACCCTGAAGTGGATTTTAAAAAGGGAGGCCACCATATGCATGAGGGCTGTTTCACAGCCAGTTGGTCAGCTAGCTGACCGGCAAGTCAACCGTGACCCTAAGTTGTGTTGAAGCCACTGGGAGCTAAACATTTCTTTCCTGTGGGTTGCATTGGACCTTAGCTTGACCACTGAGTGATGATAGCTGTCATCGGACTGCAAGCAGACTTCTAAGGGAGCCAGTTTGGTCCAGTGGTTAAGTGCACTGATTCTAATCTGGGAGAACCGGGTTTGATTCCCCACTCCTCCACTTGCACCTGGCTGGATGACCTTGGGCAAGCCATAGCTCTGTACCAGCTGTTCCCTCAAGGACAGCTTGGGAAAGAGCTCTCTCAGCCCCACCTACCTCACAGGGTGTCTCTTGTGGGGAGGGGAAGGGAAAGGGAAAGGAGTTTGTAAACCGCTCTGAGACTCCAAGTGAGTGGAGGGCGGGGTATAAATCCAATCTCGTCGTCTTCTTCTTCTTCTAAGTACCCATTTGCCTGAGTGTGTGTTATAATGGCTGCCTACCGACAAGGACGATTTTAGTCCCCCCCCTCCCAGTTCAAGTGGCTGATTTCTAACATGGTGTGGGCTAGTACGTTTTACTCCTAGAAAACAGGAGTAGGTTTTACTCCTAGAAAACAGTTCCCCAACTTCAGCTACTTTGAGTGTATCTTTGATCTGTTCTGTTCATGGTAGAGTCTGTTTTTGCATTCCTCAGGTGTTAATATGTAACCTGGAAATTCTGTTTCATTAAAGCAGAGTCCCCTAACTGATACTTTTCCTAATTAAATCGAGTCATTGACCTTTGGGAAGTGTATTTGTATGGTCGTAAACAAATTCCTTATCATGAAGCTACCACCTCTTTTAGGTGCTTCTCTAATGGAGCATATAATGTGCTTTCAGCCGTTACTGTGTATATGCCGTATGTGTAAAATGATAGTTGGCTGAAATGTCTCCAAAACTCTGTGGGTTTGAATCTTCTGTTAGAAAATGTGGGTAACTTGCTAAGCTGTTTGTATAGCTGACTTAAAGTAATCTCTCTGTTTCTTTTCAAGATCCCCATATTAAAGTCTCTGGAAAAAAAGAAAACGTTAAAGAAGCAAAGGAGAAGATCATGTCTGTCTTGGACACAAAAGTAAGATGAAAATCAGATAACCCGCATCAGGACTAGAATCCCAAGTCTCGGGCTTTTTGATTTTTGAGATACAGCAGTGTTGAATGTCCCAGCACACAAGTTCTTGAACCATCTCAAGTTGCATTAGAAAGCAAACATTTTCACTGAATTCTAATATTAACACTGATAATGCACCAGTGGTTATTTTCATGTTGGGTTCGATACACTTTCAAGTAGTTCGCCTTTACATGCTGTAAAACAGCTCAAGTGACCCGACAGGAACTCTGGGAGTACTTTGGAGAACTTGGTGGTTTTGTAACATGAGAATATCACCACATTTTTATCATGGGCCTCCTGATCCTGTTAAGCCTGTTTTAGCTGCTTTGGCAGAAACCACGGTCTGCTTTGCAACAGCTAAAGTGGAATTCTACATCCTACTTACGTTTGCAGGGAAGAAGAAAACAAACAACGACTACATCTGAGGCTTGTAAAAAACAGAATCAGGACTGGCCACTAGGGCAGCCACGGGCCGAATCAGATTCTCTAATCTGATTCAGCCTGCTGCCGAATTGCCGCCGAAATTCGGCGGCAATTTTAAAAGCAACTGGAGGGGAGGGGGTTTGAGGGAGAGGCCCCAAACTTGCAGGGTAGCTGCTGGGACTTCTCCTTCAAATCCCCACCAAGTTTCAAGAAGATTGGACCAGGGGGTCCAATTCTACGGGCCCCCAAACAGGTTGCCCCCATTCCCTCCATTGTTCTCTATGATAGGGAAAAAGTTAACATTTTTTCCCACCATAGAGAACAAGGGAGGGGATGAGACAACCTGTTTGGGGGCCCATAGAATTGGACCCCCTGGTCCAATCTTCTTGAAACTTGGTGGGTATTTTGAGGAGAGGCCCCAGCAGCTACCCTGCAAGTTTGGAGCCTCTCCCTCAAACCCCCTTTCCTCCAGCCCCTCATATACCCTATGAGTTTTTGCCATTGATTTCAATGGCCCATAGGGTATCATGGGGCTGAAACTGACATTCCCTTTCTGACACACTTCTGGTGATGTCAGGGGACGTGGCATATGCTAATGAGCTCTGCTAATGAGTTATGCTAATGAGCTCCTGCACCTCTTTTTCTACGAAAGGACCCCTGAGAATCACACAAATGTGCTAACACAGTTGTTCTAAGCTGTAGTGTAAATGAGGGAGGGGCAGACAGGTGCATCCTGAGTAAGATCAAAGCAGTTATCATGTAATATTTTGGCAGGTATCCAAATGCTAAATTATGCAATGTTATTAATTTGGAGTAGTTTGACCTGGCTTGGGGGTGGGTAGTGGGGAAGTCAGATGGAAGGACCCTTGCTAAGCGTGAGAGGAGCAGGCTGCAGTGTGTGGTGACCTTGTAGATTGTTATTGGCCATATGCATGGAACCTGACAGCATTCATCTGTTGGATTTTGCTATTGGCAGATAAAAGCATGGAATTCTGGGAGGTTGCCTCTGGCCTTTTGGTGTTTGCCAAACTGCTTAAAAACATAAGAGAAGCCAATGTTGGATGAGGCCACTGGCCCACCCAGTCCAAAACTCTGTCACACAGTGGCCAAAAATACTAGGTGCCATCAGGAGGTCCACCAGTGGAGCCAGGACACTAGAAGCCCTCCCACTGTTGCCCCCCCCCCCAGCACCAAGAATACCGAGCATCACTTGCCCCAGACTGAGAGTTCCTGTCTATACCTTGTGGCTAATAGCCACTGATGGACCTCTGCTCGTGGCAGAAAAGAGGAGCAGTTATCCATGAGAATCTGAAATAGAAAATTTCAGAAGGAGTTCAGCTCACTCCTAATTTTGGCAACCATTTCCCACAGGAGTCAATCCAGGAGTAACTTATTGTTTTGTAGTTCAGTTTTCTACCAACTACATACAACCTGCCAGAATAATACTTTTTTAAAGATTGTGCCGCCCTGGCTCCCAAGATCAGGGGGGCAGTTGTTGGTTTATACAGTGGAGAGCCTGTTCCAAGCAAGACCCCTTACAGGAGGGGTGGTAGTTCCACTCAAGCACCTCACGGGATGCTGCTCTCTGCATCTGTTTCTCCCACAACCACCAAAGTCCTTTACAAGCTGCATCAAGGGCAGGCAGTGATCACTGGAGCAGCTGAGCTTATGGCTTGGTGCTGAGGCTTAGATGGGGCCTCGGAGTGACAACGTATCTGTCCCCTGTCGTTCAAACCCACTATACTCAGCACTGACAGGATATAACCCCTAACCCAAATGTTCTTTGAGGAGAATGAATTTGAGGGGCAGGGAGAAGCAAATAAGCTAATTGTTGTTGAGTATTAATGTTTTTTAAAAACTGCCAACCCTAAGACATAGGTCTATTTCACATTCCCTTTTAAATCACATAGTTTCCATTATTGGCCTGTCATGGAGGAAACCGGTACAGGGATGGCTGTTTCACGCAGCATTTCCCTTCCGGTAAGGCGCCGTCCCGGAAGCGCTGTGGCCGTTTCAAACTGTGCCCCTTTCTTTTCCTGCCATTTCTCTCCATGTGCACGATCTCCTTGGGAGGTTTGTGGAGGCAAAATTTAATGGGAGGGAGGATTTGCATTGGTCAAGAGGCTCAATCCCAGATTAATCAATTTAATAGCCTGATCCACATAGCAACAACAAACTGTGGGTTGTTGTGGGGAACTTGTACTAGAGCTAATTGGTCTTCCTCCTATGCTTGATTTGGAACTTGGAAGCCAATCATTTTTTTGTAATTTCAAATAGAATTTTGTATGTATTACTTCATTACAGTGTTTTTCAGATTTTAGTAGCTGCCAGGAGGTGGCTGGTGATCCCTGGGATTACAGCTCATTTCCAGGTGGCAGATCAGTTCACATGGAGAAAATGGCCACTTTGGAAGGTGACCTCCATGGCATTATACCCCGTCGAAGTCCCTCCCCAAACCCCACTCTCCTCAGACTCCCCCCCCCCCAAAATCTCCAGACATTTCCTAACCCGGAGTTAGCAAACATTAGTAAGAGGGAGAGTCAACTTTAGTATTTCGTTTATATCATGAGGAAAATGCACTAACAGATACTTCGACCCCTTTTGCAGAGTAATCGAGTCACCTTGAAGATGGATGTGTCTCACACAGAGCACTCTCATGTGATTGGCAAAGGAGGCAATAATATTAAAAAGGTGATGGAGGAGACGGGTTGCCACATCCATTTTCCAGATTCTAATAGGAACAACCAAGCAGAGAAGAGCAATCAAGTGAGTCTTCTCCAAGTCTGTTTATCCATCCTAGCCATAGGTATTGGTCAGGGCTTTGTTTTATTTCATATTCAGAAGTGTCCCTCAAGTAGAACTGCTCTACATTTTGAGGGAAAGAGTGTCATTCAACCTTCCTGGGGTGGTATTTAAGAGGAATGTCGATGTTTGAACACTTCCCCATAAGTTCTCCCTGCATTTTTTTAAAAAATAGCAGGTCAGGTGGCTTAGAAAATTTTGTTTTCTGATGTGCTTGTTTTCCGTAGGCATTTTTTAAAAAAATCTAGTAGATTATTTTATTGCATAATCATTCATCCGCATTTCTAACCTGTTTATTTTAGAGCTTCTATATTTGTATTATCTGCAAACAAGAACATACAAAATGTTGCAGAATATTTTTAAAATATGGTCAATGTTTTCGGGAGCCAGATGTGATATCACAGAATATAACACATTTTTATCCAGTTGTTGAATTCATCTTGTCCTCCACAGCTTGCCTCTCCTGAATTTAGCTACATACGCACGTGCTCTCTTTTCTGTATTGGCTGCTTGCCAGAGTTTTGGCTATCCAATTTTTCCCTCTTCTGGGATTGCGTTCAGTTTCCACTGCGTGGCAAAAATCACGTCAGCAGTTTACAGCACGTTAGGTGTGCTCACCTGAATTTTTTGGAGTGCTGTCATCCCTAGAGGGCCATCCCTTTTCCAAATGAGTAGATTGGCCATCGGAAGGGTACAAACGATGTAAAACAAAACTGTTCCGGAGGGACATTTTTATAGAGGAAATAAGGCTGCATTATAATAGAATGATTCGGGAAAATGCTTCAGTAGTGGAATGGGACTATATTACCAATATATGTTATCCATTGCTGTATATTTTTATTGGGCTCTCACAGCATTACATTTCTACTTACGTAATATCATTTCTGGCTTTATTTAACATTTAACGTTTAATACTTATGCCTTATTTGAGATTTCTGCAGGCCTATTACATTGTTTGTCTCCTCATTCTATTGATTGCACTGACTCACACGCTGTAATCTGCAGGGCTGCCAAGGTGGGGGAGGGGGATCTCTGGTCCCCAGGTCTCCTTGCCTTCTGCCACTCTGAATAGCGGTGTGGGGAACTTAAAAACTGCGGCCTTGGGTTCTTCCCAGAAGTGAAAAGGGTAGTTCTAGGAATTGCCGGATTCCTAGAGCTATCCTTTATCATTTTTGGTTTTTAACCAACATAGTGCTGCGCTCAACAGCACGGCACCCCCCTGGCCTACCCAGAATTCTCCTGCTGGTTGCCAGGTGCTGCCTTTCAACCCTAGTAATCTGCCTTGACTCCCACTCAGTATGGCAGACTATAAATAACATATCAACGGAGTCCATTTTTAAGGAACACCCAAAGCTTTCTTTTTGCAGCTTGTACAATCACAGCTCTTAAAAACTATAGCTGTTGTTCCTACAGTGGCAACCTTGATCCAGTGACGGCAGCACCCCTTGATTTTACATAGCCAGATAAAATACTTGAACAGTTGATCGGAAGGTTTCAGATATGTTTCAAAGACCCATGGCAGTCTATGGTGGAGCACACGTCTCTCATAAAGCTCTCTAAACTCTTCCATATCTGCCTATCCTCCAGTCTTATTTTGCCCATCAGTAACTTCTATTTAAGAACGATCTTCCAGCACATCGCTTTCTGCTTTCCTGTCCTAAATTGTGTAGTTTAGTATTTACTGCTTAAATTTTGCGAGAAGTGTTACAATTAGAAATTTGTTCTACGATATATTGGAGCTTCAGGAGGTACTACTGCATTTTAATTGTGTGTTTTTTAAATAAATATTAAGGCTGCCAGCAGAATTACAGCTTTGAATCAGAACCATACAGTCATGGGTTAGAATTAAATTTTCTGATTTCCACAGGTGTCTATAGCAGGACAGCCAGCCGGAGTTGAGTCTGCCAGAGCTAGAATACGGGTAACTATGGGATTCACATTTGATACAATCTTCTGTAAAGACACTTGAAATGAATCAGAATGTTATGCTAATTCTAATTACTTGTAGGCTTGCAGCTGAAGGAAATACGTTTCAAGCCCTCATTTTTCCCAGTAGTGTGGCTTGCATGTACCAAAAGAACATTAAGGGTCATGCAGACTACGAACTGGAGACTTAAAATAACGATTATAGCCGATCACATTCACTGTTGGCCCCAGCATGAGATCAGAGAATCCAGGGTGATAGCCCTATAAATGGAAGGGGGGTGGACCGAGGGTATACGAAAAGACCCAGCCTTTTGTGGTGCTACTCTGCATGGGGAGCATCAAAACTACACTTTCTTACAGACCAGATCATTGACTGACTTAGTTCCCCCCTGGGATGCCAAGTCAAGGGTTGCTAAAGCAGATTGTCCAATAGTGCTACAACCGTGCATGGAAGCATTTTGATTTGAGGGGCATGAGTACAATTCAAAGCTGTGTTCCAAATGCATTTTTACAATATACCTCTACTCTTCCCATATTTTATTTCCCAATTTGGGGGTGGGGGGGGGGGAATGATGATGGAAGATCCTTGTGGTTTTCCGTTAAATGAACGGGTACACATGTTCACCATTATTAAGGTCCTGAGCCTTCTCAGCTACAACTTGGGTTTTATATAACAGCTTATCTGTGGAAGTACACCAAAGCCCTAAACACAAAGGGTTTAATAAAAGCTTTGTGTTGCCTTCCCATTTGCTTTTGGCGACCTTTCATGTATGTTCGTAGTATTGTATTATCATCTTATTTATGAACCACTGATTGAAGCTGATCTTTATTATGCCTTAACATTTCGTTTGATTGTATTGTGATCATTAGAACTATGTGCGTAACAGTTCCTAAACGTTGAGTTTTTATTCAGATTGTTAAACTAACCTTTAGCAGAATAACAATCCCATTTCATCCTGGCAATTGATTGCACAATGCAGTTCTAGAAAGCCAAGTTCGTATGCCACAGGAAATGGCTCTTCAGGCCGCCTAATGCTCCACAGTGTGCAACTTTGCGATAGGCTCAGTAGGTTCTTATTAGTGCTGAGTATTTTCTGTGTTTGATTGGATCACGTTCTAGGAGCTGCTTCCGCTGGTCCTAATGTTTGAATTACCTATAGCTGGAATCCTTCAACCAATCCCCGATCCCAATTCTCCCACCATTCAGCATATATCTCAGACGTACAACATTTCAGTGTCTTTTAAGCAACGTTCTCGGACGTATGGTGCTACAGTCATCATCAGAGGATCTCAGAATAATGCTAGTGCTGTGAAGGTAACATCTGAAATCACTGTAATTGCTGTAAAAGTCATAGTTCCGGTTTCTGTTTGACCAGCATCTGCTTATCCCCGTTCGGCTTTTGACTGGTCCGTAGTCGCTCCCACTGAGTCCTGAAACTATCCTAGATCTTGGCATCCCATCCAATGGATGCATTCTTACAGATTCTTCAAGGTGGCTTTTAAACAAGAGGGAAGTATGAATTATATAACAAAGACTTTTTTCAAAAATATGTAGCATGCATGATAGAAATAGCCCAGTTTGATTTTTCTGCAATTTGCAACTCTGTAGCATGCTTGTGCAGATATGTCTTCAGTGATATATCATCCATATATTGGGTTGGATCGGACCACCTTTTTGGCTGGTGAAAGAGAGGATCCCCCTTGAGAACAAGGGGTAACGGGGCCTACACAGACAAAAGACATGGGGGAGGGGGCTGTGGCTCAGTGGCAGAGCATCTGCTTGGCACGGAGAAGGTCCCAGGTTCCCAGCATTGAAGGATCTGGCAATAGATGATTGGAAAGACTTCAGGCAGGGACCATGGAGAACTGCGGCCAGTCTGTGTAGACAATATTGACTCCGATGGACCAGTGGTCTGGTTTAGTATAAGGCAGCTTCATAGGACGTGTAGGACAGGGGATGTAACAAGTAGGAGAACTGGACAAGATTATGTTAAAAAGTGGGCTGGATCCAACTCATTCAAATAAAACCTAAACAAAGCCTAGGGATGCCAGTCCCCAGGTGGCAGCAGGGAATCCCCTGATTTTGTGGGCTCCTGCTCACCACTGGCCAGCTGGTTGTGGGGGAACCCCATCCCCAAGCCCTGCCCCTAACAGCGGTCACCAGCAGCCACCCCTTACCCACCCCTCCGGTAAAATTTAAAGGGCCTTCCAGCTGATCGGTGGGAGCACATGGCCTGCCAATCAGCTGGAGAGCCCTTTAAATCTTGCAGGAGGGAAAGAAGAAGAGGAGGAGATTGGATTTATATCTTGCCCTTCACTACCCAAAGAAGTCTCAAAGCAGTTTACAATCTCCTTTCCCTTCCCCTCCCTAGCTCACAGTTTTTTAGCCTCTGGGTCACACAATTTTGTCTTAGATCAGGAAGGATGGCTCCCGAGTGAATTAATTCATGCAATAGCCAAATCACCTGTTCACAACTTTAATGCCAGTAGTTCACAAAGTAGATTTTTTGCTCACAGGCCACAGCTGAGAGGAAGCATTGCCCTCCCCCTCCAGGACCCCCCCAAAGTCCCTCACCAGCGACAAGACAGGACCTGTTAACCCTAACAAAGTTGGACAACTGTTAAGTTTGGAAGAAAGAAGTATTTTAGGTCTATGGGTATCTCCATTAGCCCTGATATTTTATAGTCAAATATCTTCTACACTTGATTTATTTGTAGAATTAACTGGCTGGTCTCAACACAAATTAATATAAGTTAATAACTGTTGGATGGAAGATGGAATTTTATCCTATGAGAAAGTATCAGATAGAATGAGTGGTGCCATCCATCTCTTCCTTCAGTACTTTCGGTTGAGAGATAGAGCACACACGGTGTGGAGGAAGGGATTGTTCAGTCAAAACAATCTGAATTGTTATTGGATCCATATTAAAAGAACAAGTCGGAAGAATCCCAACTCTGGTTTAAACTCCATATTAAGGGATAATGCTACAAAAGACAAATGACGAAAAGATATTGGATGTCCCATTTTACCGCAGGAGTGGGACTAAAGTTGGGAAAACATCTTTTATAAGTTTCAGCGAAGGTGGTTGAGGTTGAAATATGTTTTTGACAATGATAATTGAGATTTTTGGCCACAATGAACTTGAAGAGGAGAATGTGTTATTGAGTTGCAACCAACTTGTGCTGAACCCCATCCATGAGACATTCCAAGCAAGAGATGAGTGGAGGTAGTTTCCCATTGTCTTCCTCTTCATAGCAACCCGAGTCTTCCTTGGTTGTCTCCCATCCAAGTACTGACCAGGGCCAACCCTGCTTAGCTCCCAAGGTCTGATGAGCCTGAGCTAAGCTGGGCTATTTGGGCTGGAATGCAAACACAGATACCATGCATATGTTCTAGGAATGCCCATTTATACTGATTTTGGGGTAACAGCATTTAGGTTTCATGTTGTTTTAATTCAGATTAATTGAATGTCTTTTGCCTTGCAGAATGTACAGTGAGTAACCTGATTGCAAAAGCTTATCTCATTTCCCCCCCCCCCCAAAAAAACCAAACCAAACAGGAAGGAACTGCTATGCTTTTGGAGCATCTGGCTGGTAGCTTGGCTTCTGCGATCCCTGTGAGCACACAACTCGATATAGCAGCTCAGCATCATCTCTTTATGATGGGTCGAAACGGCAGCAACATTAAACATATCATGCAGAGAACTGGTGCTCAGATCCATTTCCCTGATCCCAGTAACCCACAGAAGAAATCCACAGTCTACCTCCAGGGCACTATTGAGTCCGTCTGTCTCGCCAGGCAGTACCTCATGGTAAATAATTTACATGAAATCTTTGGGAAAACATCAGACGGTATTAAGGGAGGAGGGTGTTCATGTGATTAAGTGGATGCTAGGTAGGGCCCTGGGTTGACCCTCTAGTGTACGCTTGGCCGTGCCACCGCTGCCCTTGGTTAGCTGTCTGAAGACATCAACCCAAGTCTGGGCTATACGACTTCAGATTACCGGTAGGTCTTCCCATTACAGCATACTCTTTTTGGGCAACTCTGCTCATAAAAAGTGGTTTGAGGAGATCACCCCAAATGTAGGATTGTAGCTATTGGGAGGTTTTGTGTATGACATACTGGTTGGTCATTTGACCCCCGATTCAGGTTTATGACCTCATCTCGTTAAGAGTATTTGGTGGTATATGTTTCCAAACACGAGTGTCTCATTCACACACTTCTTCTTAAGTGTACATATAAAACATCTAAAGTAGATACATTTGTCCAGGTGATTGGTCCAATGAATGTTAAGTACTTCTAAGTACCATTGACTTCAATGGGAGAATTTAATCTTTCCCATTAAAATCAACAGGACTGAAAAGTGCTAAACCCCAGGTGGAATGGGCCCATGGGGTAGAGGGCACTCGCTTATGAACAGCTTTAACTGTATAAATCTGAATATTTTTTTAAAAAAAAGAATGAGTTTTCAAGTCCCAGCAAATTTTTTTGCAAAAATCTCCTTACTTTAGCTCCTAATGTTAGAGTGAGCTAGCAAAATCTTTAAAATATCTTCTTGAAGGCTTTTTAAAGAATTTTGGGGTTTGAGCCTTACAAATACAGGGAATCACTGAGTTTTCTTCTCTTATAGCTCCGGAGACAACTGTGTCACAGTAATTTGTAATATGTACTCCCTTTTGATAGTAATTAACATGGCCATTCTTTCTTTCAATGCTGCAGGGAAGTGCACTTATAATTGGATGGTAAGACATGGCTCCATTTTATCTATATAACCTGTGATTACTAAAAATCCACCTAGTAGCATTCAGTGTGGAGGAAGAAATTAATCTAGAACCATGCATGGTCTTTAATACTGTTACGTGGAAAAAGGGACACAGTGGTTTTCTATTTAGAGATGACAAAAGAATAAAAATAAATTTGTGATATCAAAGATCTTATGTTCCTTAAATATTCTAAACAATAGCAAGCAGATTAAGTGCTAGCATAATTTCACAGGTGATACAAAGCCCTCCTTAAGTACTCAGTATGTCTAATTACTGTTAAAGTATAATAGAGGAGAGCTATTTTAAAATCTGAGATGCATCATAACCCATAGATTTGGTTTTCATTCACATTTTAAGCACTGGAAATAATGGAAGTATTGTTTCACTTGTAGCGTAACAAACATGTGCTAAAATGTTTTGGATCCCAACAAAAGTAATCACTGGTTAAAGTATTTCTGTCCGCAGAATGTGACTTTCTCTCCTCCTCCTTCCTGCTGTAGCCCAAAATTCATCCCAAATTGCTGTTCCCTGGGGATGGGAGACCCCCCAGAAACAGCACAAAGAGGAATTTGGAGATCTGCAATGGGAGGTGGGAATCAGTGAAAATTACCTCCCTTTCTGCCTGAGGAAATGGTTAGGTGGGATCCATCCCAGTGAAATTCTTGGTATTACGAAGTAGTTCTTTGTTCTTCCATTGCTCAGGTGCCTTTTGCCATTTGTGTTCAATTTACTATACTACACTGATTGATTGTTTAATTTAACATCTGCATTTGAGTGAAGCTCAGAGTTTCGTAGTGAAGTTCACAGTTTGCATGTTTCTCTGCGTCAAGATAAGGCTTTTCATTAGCGTTTGAACATTTCCAGTTGGCCATTTTCAATAAATGATCATCTTCACAAATCATTTATGCAGGTTGAGTTCAAACATGGTATAAAACTGTGGCTTAATGGTTAAATCTGAATGCTGGCCATTCTATCGCCATTGCCGCTGTGGATCTGGCAGTAGATTGCCATGGCGATGAACTAACCTGATGTGTATGTTATAACTATGTTTAAGTCACCGTGCTACTGAAGTCTACAGAGGTCAGATTCTAGGGTTTTAATATTGTTAGTTTTTACGTCTTGAGGTTTGTTCTGCCTGGTTTGCGTATAACAGGCTGTGGCTTGCCATTAAACTGAAAGCTGTGTTTAGGAGGGGCGTGCACAAGTCTGAAAACTTCTAAGGCTTGTTCCTATAATGACAAACCGTGCTTTGTCATTACCTGTCAATCATGTTAGAACTACTCCATAGACTTAGATTTCTGTAAGAAGAGGAGGAGATATTGGACTTATACTCCGCCCTTCACTACCCAAAAGAGTCTCAGGGTGCGTTCAGACGGGCAGCTCATCCCACCATTGGCCCGCCTGTAATTTGAGCTAGATCTTTTTTGATCCAGCGTTACAGGACCAGACAGCTCGCCCATGAAGCGCTTTACCGCATGTGACTCCCGCGGTGGATTATCTAGATGGCATACACCATAAGGAGCCGTGTGGTTGGCTTTTTAAAAAAAAAATCTTGCCTGCACATGTGCAGATGCGCCTCACCATATAGTTGTTTTTTTCATGCATGCGTGGACTGAAATGGTAAAAGCACCGCCAGCGGTACCTTTCTCTAGGTACCATTTCAGTTAATAAAGTTGATAAAGCTCAGGGGACTGCCAAAAACATAAAATTGTGTGGATCGTCACATGTTTAAACGGTTATGCATGCATCACTAAGACTTTTTTAAAAGGGAGGCCATTCAAGATGGTCTGGAGTCCATCCCTACAGGCTGATTGTGTGCTGGTAGAACGACCTGATGGTGGAAAGTCCAGCATTGGCCCGTCGGCCAGCTTGAGACCGGACTTTCACCCCTATCTTTTAAGTACGGATCCCCAACGGGGATCAACAAGCTACTCACAAAAGCGGCACGATTCCCAGATGTTGTGATCTGGACATGCACTTTAAATCCACCAGGCACTCGTGCCTGGCATGGCTCAAAAGAGCCGTATGAACACGCCCTCAGAGTGGCTTACAGTCTGCTTTCCCTTCCCCTCCCCACAACAGATGCCCTGCGAGGTAGGTGTGGCTGAGAGAACTCTCTCGAGAACTGCCCTTGAGAGAACAGCTCTGAAGGAACTTGTAACTGACCCAAAGTCACACCAGCAGCTGCATGTGAAGGAGTGGGGAATCAAACCCTTTTCTCTGGGATTAGAGTCCGCTCTCTTAACAACTACACCAAACTCCCCCCCCCTTTAATTGGCTTTTGCAACTTGTTTGCTTTGGGTGCCCCTTTATTAGCTGCTCCTACCTTCCTTGGAAATCTGCCCAGATCACTTGTTGCCTGGATGCAGAACAGTCAGCTGTAACAGTTTGATTTCAATAAAGATACAAGGTCCAATTAGGTATATAAAGGCTTGTATCCAACAGAGCACTGACTGGAGGCACAAAGGATTTCTCGCCCGTCTCTTTCCACTCCTGCCATCCCTCCCAACCACTGGAGTTGCCCCAGTGCTGAAGAATTACTTGTGGTGTTACAGGACCCATGTGAAGAAATAGCCATGCAGACTGGGGTGCTCCAATGTGGAGGAAGAAGGCAGAAAAATTGCTCCGTTCCCCTGTTCAGTAGGGTGTCACATGGCTTCCCTGCAGTCTTTTCAGTAATGTCAGAATAGATCTCCATTCCTCACTTACTTATTTATATTCATTGTTCCATTTATATCCCACCCTCCCCACAAAATAGGCTCAGGGCGGCTTACATTCATTCACTTAGCACCTCACTGCCATCAGTTCACTTTCCCTCCCATTTGCCTTTAAAGCAAATACCAAAAGCCCACCTCACAGGTCACACAGAGATCCATTCATTCTCTCTTTTCAGGGAAACAGAGGGCAGAGTTACTAAGCAGAAGATGAACTACGGTAGCTTTTTGCTCCGCCAGCTCAGTTCTCCAATCCTCTGTTCCCAAAGGCTGAAAATCCAGGTTTAGTTCCCCCAGACACAAACCAGGATTATAAATCAAGTTAGCCTGCATGTCTGCACTCATATCACAGAAAACCAGTGCTAGTTTTTCCACTAAGATTCTCTGCTGGAGAAGGGGGGGGGGGGGGAAGGTGCTCACGCAAGCCCAGCAGCGCAAGTGGGTTCATGCGCATTCCAACTTAAGGCACCTGTTAAGTAGCACCTGAATGCAGCCTTCATGTATTCAGCTATCCCTTAACCATCGAAGTTACGAGTGTTCCTTACAGAACTGGAGCAAAGCACAGAATGGAAAAACTGGTTCCCACCATAGTCTTACTTGCAATATTTCTGTTCAGTTTTAATCTTGTAATGCAAGAAATCACAATTAAGAGGGACATGTCCATTTTAGTCTAGGCGCACTGAGCTATTAAGATTTTCCAAAGCCGTCATTGTTGGCAGTCCAGGTCCTGCACAAGGTGTAAGTTTCTCACTTGTGTACAAAACGCAGAAGAGGAAATCAGTAGAAATGTTTCCTATTGATGTCAAACTTAGGTCTACGCATTGCTGTGCAGGAGGCATTAAGTGTGTTCTGAGTCTGTGATGACTCTTTGCGGACTAGCTTTTTTATTGGGTTTTGTAATGGACCTTTTCAGGGTTGCCTTCCTCTTGTGCTGATGTTCGATATGAAGGAAGAAATTGACATAGAACCACACTTTATAACTCAACTAATGGAACAGCTGGATGTCTTCATTAGTATTAAACCAAAGCCAAAGCAACCAAGCAAGGTGGGTCACAGATCTGTCCTTAGTATGGGAGACTCATTTTCGTCCTGTTGCCCTGAAATATACTGACTCTGGTATACATAGTTAGAAAGTTTTGCTCTTTATTGACAAATAAATGTGGCAAGATCCTATACAGTTACAATTGGATAATATCTCCCATTGTCATGCTTTTAGTGTTACAATATTTGTATCTGGGGTTATTTGAACTGGTGTGCCATACTGTGGTTTCAGTTTCTCTACTTGCCCCCCCCAAAAGTCAATATTTCTTTTCTTGATATCGCAGTAAAACTTTTAACAATAAAGGCTTCCAAGGAAAGCAAGAGCAGAGCCCATAATTCTTTTTTTTTTTTAACGTGGCTTTGAGAGATGCAAGAGGGGTGGGGGGAAACAAGCCAGATGTTTTAGCATTTCCCTAAATGATAGCTGGCATCTGTACTAAACTTCGGGCTGATTTGCTCACAGTCTCCAAACGCTGCCGGGCAATTTAGGCAGCTCCTGTGAGTTATAGGTTTGTATGGCAGAAACATTACCTGAGTCCTCCTCCATGTGCCCAGAACCTGGTTTCCCCTTTACAACACTGATCTTCCAAAAATGTTGCAGTGGTAAGGTGAAGCAGGGCCTGTGATGTAGCACTTGAGCATCTTCTTGGTGCTATGTACTTTCAGGTCAAGCTAGCGTGACTTTGAACACACATTTGGAAACGGCTCTTGTGAACTGGTAGTTATCCTCTGGAGGAGTATGAACACCACAGTACCAGTCTCCTATGTCCTGGACCTGGGATTTTTGTGCCAGTCCTTGCCACCTAGAGGCACACCAGGGCTGTATGGACTTTAACCCCCTCTCTCTGCAAACCTTGGTGTAGAAATCAAGGACCTGCCTAGTAAATGAGCTTCCTTTCCTCCTGTTGGAGCAGTCCCCTTCTCACCTTTTCCATTCTTGATGTTAACTTTGGTTCTTCACTACACAAACCCAATTTCTTATTACCATAGAACCTATATTTGGTTTACAGGGGGTTCTGTTGGTGTACATGCAGCATGAAACCATGGTTAACTTAAAGGAAGAAGGGAGCAGTTAATAAATGCTCATGAGTCTGCTTCATTTGCAAACTGTAGCTTTTGGGGAGCCAACATTGCATGTATGTTATGTTTGGAGTGTTACACAGTAAGGGCAAGGGTATCAGAGAAGAGAAGACATTGGATTTATACCCCACCCCTCACTACCCGAAGGAGTATCAGAGCAGCTTACAATCCCTTCCCTTCCCTTCCCCACAACAGACACCCTGTGAGGTAGGTGGGGCTGAGAGAGCTCTTCCAAAGACTGTTCTTTCAGTCCTTGTGGATGACCCAAGGTCACACCAGCAGCTGCATGTAGAGACGTGGGGAGTTCTCCCATATTAGAGGATGCGCTCTTATCCACTCTCAATTGGTACAGGATATAGAATTCAGAAGTCCCTCAACTTGGAAAGGGAATCATTATTGGCATACATTTGTGTGATTCCACTGTCTTTCCAAGATATGGGGGAGGGGGGGATGTTTAGGTACTGTAGAATGTCTTCTTGGCTAATCTTGCTTTAAGAATGAGGAACAGATAGAAAAAAGGAAAAGCGACAGTCTTGGGTAATGGGGCTGTAGAGGACAGACAGGCTATGATTGGAGGAGGAAGTTCATTTGGCTACGCACATCAAAAATTGGCCATTTATCAAATGACTGAGTATAATTCTAAGTAATATTTACATAAGAAATGGATTCTTGCGTAAATGTCGATCTACCCCTCCCTTTTGAAGTCTTATGAAAGATAAACTTTGATTCAATAACTCTGTATTTTATCCTGTAGCTGTTAGAAGAAGCTAGCTGCATTTTAGTGTTTCCATGTTCTAGAAGTCTTTAAAAAATGAGAAAAGTCAAGTATGTTGGAGGGCATGTGTGCTTTTTATCATGTGTGCCAGAGGATGAATTTGACTTAAGGGTAGGTTCGTAAGCAATTCCTCTTGCCTTTTGTTGCCAACTGTATCAAATTGTTTGAAATATTTATTGTACTCTCATTATTGTACGTTTCTTTCCCCCACCCCTCTTTACAGTCTGTAATCGTAAAAAGCGTTGAGCGAAATGCCTTAAACATGTACGAGGCACGGAAATGTCTCCTGGGCCTTGAAAGTAGTGGAGTTGCCGTAGCAACGGGCCCGTCCACAGTCTCCTGTCCTATTGGCCTATCGTGTCCTGGCTTGGATATCCTGTCCTCAGCTGGGCTAGGACTCACTGGACTCGGTACAAACTATTATGCTTGCATTCATAATATTTTCAAACTTAGCCTAATGATCTGCAAAAAAAAAAAAAAGAGCCTATGTGCCTGAGATCCAACAGGGGAAATGGAAGTAATTGTGTTTGTCTTAGACATGGGAAATAAAGGGATTTAGGCATCTGTTGGTAGGTCAGCAGTGAAGATTAGAATGTTTAAATAAAATGTGCAACAGGAAAGAACTGGATAAAGTGTTTGGACTCTTAAAAAACTGATGTGCCAAGTTCCCAAAGTTGGCTCTCCACATCACACTAGTTTAACATTTGGGGGACCGGGAGGAAGGCTGCAGCTCTCCATCTCAGTCCATTGTATGTACATACGTATGAGGTACACATGAAGCTGCCTTATACTGTAGCAGACCATCACTCCCTCAGGGTCCGTGTTATCTACTCAGAGTGGCAGCAGCTCTCCGGAGCCTCAGGCTGAGCTCTTTCACATCACCTACCTGATCCTTTTAACTGGAAATGATGGGGATTGAACCTGGGGCTCTCTGCATGATAACCAGGTGCTCTACCACTTAGCCATGCCCCCCCCCCCCGAGTTCTAATATTTGGTGGGAGGAGCCACTGTTCTGGGGGCTGTGGGTTTTAGTGGGCTACTCTTCAATAATATCAAGAAACCAAAGAATATCATGTATCTTTCCATTTGGTATCAAATAGAAATAATTTGGATAAATGACTTTTCTGCAAAACATTGTTTAACCTATTCTGTACAGGCGTTTGTAACTAGTCTTTTATTTTTGGTGCAGGTCTCTTGGGTCCAACTGCCTTGTCCGTCAACACATCCACTACTCCAAATTCTCTCCTAAATGCCCTTAATAGTTCTGTTAGTCCTTTGCAAAGTCCCAGTTCAGGCACACCTAGCCCAACGTTATGGGCCTCTTCCATTGCCAATACAAGTGCCACAGGCAAGTATATGACTGACCAAGAGAGAGATCTTGGAGTCGTAGTAGATAACTCAATGAAAATGTCGAGACTGTGTGTGACTGCAATGAAAAAGGCCAATGCTATGCTGGGGATTATTAGGAAGGGAATTGAAAACAAATCAGCCAGTATCATAATGTCCCTCTATAAATCGATGGTGTGACCGCATTTGGAGTACTGTGTACAGTTCTGGTTGCCACACCTCAAAAAAGATAGCATTGGAAAAAGTGCAGAAAAGGGCAACTAGAATGATAAAAGGGTTGGAACACTTTCCCTATGAAGAAACGTTAAAGTGCTTGGGGTGACATGAAAAAACGACGGCTGAGGGGTGACATGATCAAGGTTTATAAGATTATGCATGGGATGGAGCAGGTAAAGAAAGAGGTACTTTTCTCCCTTTCTCACAATACAAGAACTCATGGGCACTCAATGAAATTGCTGAGTAGCCGGGTTAGAACAGATAAAGGAAGTACTTCTTCACCCAAAGAGTTATTAACACATGGAATTCACTGCCACGAGAGGTGGCGGCGGCTACAAGCATGGACGGCTTCAAGAGGGAATTAGATAAACATATGGAGCAGGGGTCCATCAGTGGCTATTAGCCACAAGTTATAGGTAGGAACTCTCGGTCTGGGGCAAGTGATGCTCTGTATTCTTGGTGCTGGGGGGGGGGGGGTGCAACAGTGGTAGGGCTTCTAGTGTCCTGGCCCCACTGGTGGGACCTCCTGATGGCACCTGGTATTTTTGGTCTCTGTGTGCCACAGAGTGTTGGACTGGATGGGCCACTGACCTGATCCAGTATTGGCTTCTCTTACGTTCTTATGCATCTTCGCATGCTGTTAAAAAGTCAGGTTTTTGAAGTAAGACTTTTTTTTTTTGTTTCAGATATCAGAAGAAGAATTGTATTAATCTGGAAATGACTTCTGTTCCCTTGCTTGCAGGATTCTCTGCTATTCCCCACCTGATGATACCATCTACAGCCCAGGCCGCTTTAACTAGTATCCTTTTGTCCGGAGTGCCAAACTATGGTCAGAACACGCCCTCTCCCCCTCCCGGCTTAACCCCTGTCGATATCCATGTCAATGGCATGCAAACGGAAAACAAGAAAAGCCAAACTTCCTTGAATGGCCACGTAAAGGTAAATAAGGTGACTCTGGTCTATACGCGACCAAAATCAAGACTTGCAGTGTTTAGTTCAGGGGTCCCCAGCCTTTTTGAACCTGCGGGCACCTTTTGAATTCTGACACAGGGCGGTGGGCGCAACCACCGGTTGGGGCCACCGGGGAGGCAAAGCTGACCACACATGCAGGGGGAAGTCCAAATGCAAGAGAGAACTGTGGTCATTTTTTTAAAAAAATACACCGGGGAAGAGGAGTCAGATAAAGTATAAAACCAAGAGTATTGTTAGTAGTTGCTGAAACGTTACTTTAATCTGTGCAGCCGCTCAGATGGCCAGTGGACACTTAGAAGCCCTACTGGGCGGGAGCCTACCTGGCCCCACCCACTTTCTAAAAACACGGGACGGGCACCAGGAGAGGAGTTGGCCGGCTCCAAGGCACCCCCGGGTGCCCTGCTGGGGACCCTGCTTTACATTCGTTCGTTTTTTAAAAGCATTGATTTGAAAAGTTCCACAAGTAGGACAGAAGACTACTATTTTTTTTAACATTTTGAGATCTCAACCTAACAATTACAGGATATGACATAGTGTCTAGGTAAGTGGAAGGCTGGGGTCTGCTTCTAGTCATCATCTAAGGGGAAGGGTCAGAGGTCCCAAGCAGTGTTCCCTCTAAGCTGAGTTAGTATGAGCTAGCTCACAGCTTTTTAGCCTCTGGCTCACACATTTTTGTCTTAACTCAGGAAGGAGGGCTCCAGAGCAAACTTTATTAATGCGGTAGTCAAATCGCTCCCTCACAACTTTAATGCCAGTAGCTCACAAAGTAGAATTTTTGCTCCCAAGTCTCCACAGCTTAGAGGGAGCGTTGGTCCCAAGAGGTAGCCATGTTTGTCTGTGGCGCCTTAAAGACTACAAACCTTATTCCAGTGTAAGTCTTTTGTGTGTCATGGCTCAGTCCACCAGCTGCATGGACTGAGTGTCCAGAACAGTTAATCTTAGGGTTACAGGCAGCAGGCAGCTTTGGGGAGATGTTACAAAGAGAGGCCACTTTGAAACAATAACCAATTACTGCAATAGAGGGATCGGTCCATACAGAGGTGGGTAAAGGAGCCCACTTCTAACTGTAGGAGAGGGCAGAGTAGTATAAACATAAAATCTAATCAAGGAAGGTATAATGTGAAGCAAGAGAGGCAGCATGTAAAAGCTGCAAAGAGTGTGGGGTATTGCTGAGCTTCGTTTGCCTGCAGTGAGTGAGGAAATGCACTGGGGAAGAAATGGGTATCGAATCTACTGGAGTCTGCGTATCCTCCTTGGTGCACCAGGGACGATGGGCAAAAAAGATTGGATAGCTCTTGCTGCACCCCTGATCCAGAAAAATGTAGCTAGGCAGAAGCCTCTTTGAAAGATCAGACTCACATTAGTGATGTCTTTTAGAGAGCCAGTTTGGTGTAGTGGTTAAGTGCGCGGACTCTAATCTGGGAGAACCGGGTTTGATTCCCCACTCCTCCACTTGCACCTGGCTGGATGACCTTGGGCAAGCCATAGCTCTGTACCAGCTGTTCCCTCAAGGAAAGAGCTGTCTCAGCCCCACCTACCTCACAGGGTGTCTGTTGTGGGGAGGGGAAGGGAAAAGGAGTTTGTAAGCCGCTCTGAGACTCCCTTGGGGCGTGGAGGGCGGGGTATAAATCCAATCTCTTCTTCTTCTTCTTTTATTTCAATAGAGCAGCTACAACTAATTTATTTTTTGTTTTGCCATTGCTCAACAGGTATGAAACAATAGACAGGAGAAGGCTGTGCAACACGCTTCAGTATAATGTGATAAGAGTTTAAAGAGACATTTACAAAATACAGAAATACAATATATTAAGGGCAGAGGTCCATAAGGCTGTTGTAGTTGTTGACGAGGTTCTCCGGACTAGCCTTATGGACCTCTGCCCTTAATATATTGTGTTTTTGTCTTCTGTAAATGTCTCTTTAAACTCTTATCACATTCTGTTTAAGCGTGTCGCGCAGCCTTCTCTCGTCTGTTGTTCCACGGTCTCTCAGGCTGTGGTTCTCTGTGCTTGTCTCTACTATATTGCACAACAAGTAAACATTATGGTAAAGCCATGATCAGTAAAATGCACGTACTTGCTGTGGTTGGCACAGTGAGGGAATAAAACTGACTGCAGAACTACAAAGCTGAGATCAGGCTTGATTCTCTGGGGCTTCCATTAGATTCGAAGCGACCAAGTAAGCAAGATGCAATTAGCCGTGACTATTTGGGAGAGTCAAAACCAGCACAGCCAGTAGCAGAGAGCAGATCATGTCTCCTTATGAGTGAATTGCTGCAATCCACTTCTGTTGGGGAGAAAAAATAAAATAAAATGCTGGTGGACCTGCTCTCCCCCCCCCCCCCCGGCATCCTGAAGGGTAGGATGCAGCTGTCAAGACAGTAGACCGTATGAACTTCCAACTGTGCCCTTTATTGTGTGTTGTTACAGAAGCCTTGCAAGTTGAAAATAAAAATGGGTTGAAGTGATACACTGCTTTGGGGGGGAGAGTGATTATTCTTAATCAGTGGCTTCAATAAAAACATTTTGGTCCAGAATCAGGGCCTTCTCAGTGGTGGCTCCTCACTGGTGGAACAAGCTCCCGAAGGACACCAGGGCCCTGCGGGACCTTTTGCAGTTCCGCAGGGCCTGCAAAGCGGAGCTCTTTTGCCAGGCCTTTAATTAGGAGCCGCCACTGGGGGAAATAGCCACTGGTAAAGCGGCTGGTTGAATTTCTCTGGCCCAGGAAATCAGCTGGTGGAAGCCTCCTGGCCTAGGATCGTTAGGTTGCTGCTTTCTGTGTTGGATGCTGCTATCATCTGTGGTTTAATTCTGCTAATTTTATATAGATGGATTTTATTTTTATTTATGTATGGTTTTAACTGTTGTTAGCCTCCTTGAGCCGGCTTTGCTGGTTAGGCGGGATATACATTTAAATAAATAAATAAGTCCAAGATGATGATTTAAACATTCTTGTACCAACTCTAGACTTCAGCTATGAAGTATACAGCTCTGTCTGCTGCATCACTTGGTGAGAACGTATTAACTTCAAACCACAGCGATCCATCCCGGCAGATGAGTAGCCACAACGCCTCCGAACAAGTGACCACCAAGGCGAACGCTGGAGAAGGTGGAATAAAAAATGAGCACGATGCATTCTTTATGTTGCTTTTGTCTTTTCTTTTGGAGGGTCAGCTTTTTTCCTCTCGGGACATCCAGGATAAACGCAATGCTTGAATGGGTGACGGGGTGTGAACATCAGCCGAGAAAGTATCATGCTCAAAATTAAGAGCAGACTGCCCACTTAGTCAAGACTCTCTGGTCTTGCAAAATTCAGTTAGGGACCCCAGATAAAATTGCTTGGTGTGAAGCGATGTCCATTTGCTGTTCTCTTCTTTAAAGATGCCCAGTGAGTCTCTGGAAGGTTTCATCCTGAGCCTTAGAAATTCAAGTTCTGTTAATTTCACAACACATGAATGATGGTAGAGAGGCCATTAATAGGAGGACCATAATCCCTATGGTCTCTCTTGATGTTTCAAATAAATGCACGTTGCTGGTCACATAGACGTATACGCATGTCTGTAGATCCTTTTATCTTTTTTTAAAAAAAAAATCTAGCTGACTTGGCCCCAAATTTGACTTGAAGGAGCACTGAATTCTTGAGACTCTGTTTAAATTATACAACCTAAGTATGTCTGTGTATAGTTCTACTCGGGGCTTTTCTTGTAGAAAAAGCCCAGCAGGAACTCATTAGCATAATAGGCCACACCCAACACCAGAAACTCATTAGCATATTAGGCCACACACCCCAACCACACAGCTCCCTCCCAGGATTGGCTTCCCCAGGTGCCCCACGGCTTGCGGGGCACATGAAGAACTCGAGGAGGGGAGGCAGTTTAAACTTCCTTCCCTCCCTGGATTGGCTTGGCTTCCCCCAGGTGCCCCACGGCTCGCAAGGCGCCTGGGGAACCCGAGTGTGGGGGGGAGGCTGTAGGCGTGGCCAACTTGGAAGCCAGCCGGAACTCCGTTCCTGTGCGTTCCTGCCCAAAAAGAGCCCTGGTTCTACTCCTTCTGGCAAAATGCATGACTTAGATGATGCATTCCCAGTCCCTTCTGTCACCTCATTTCAGCAGACATGGCTGCTCAGAGCCTTTAATGCTGCCAGCTCCCTTTCTCTGATGAAAGCTCTGCTCTGGAATGTCACTCTCCCATGGCATGATTACAGCATGCACAATCTCCCTGGTCGCAGGTGGAACATTAATTCATTTGTTAACAATTTACCCAAGTTCCATGGGCTCAGTATTGTAAAAAGATCCAGTTAGTTCTGTTAGTGGTAGGATTTCCCATAGGCGTCAGTCATCCCCGATGGGATCCCCTTCTATCTGTCTGTCTGTCTGTCTGTCTATCTACATTGTTTTTCATTGTTCTTTGCAGGGTGCAATGATGCTTTTGTGGAAGTGGGCATGCCGAGAAGTCCTTCGCACTCTGCGAATGCCAGTGATCTGAAGCAAATGATGAGTTCCTCCAAGCCGCCCTGTGCGAAGAGGCAGACAGTGGAGTTGTTGCAAGGCACCAAAAACTCACACTTGCAGTATGTTGCATTCATAAGTATAAGACCATAGAAAGTACAGCGTTTTTTAATTTATTTATTTATTTCATTTCTATCCCGCCATGCCGGGCAAGCTGGCTCAAGGCGGCTTACAAGATTAAAATGCAGTAAAACAATAAATACAGTATTAAAAACCGAATCAAATGCAGATAAAAGAATGCAAGTGATGGCGACATTCAGAATAGAATCCGATGGTAAGGCAACGTCCAATCTCATAGGCCAGAAGATGTTCCTTTGGCGCTTTGGTGAGTGGTGGCTCGTAATTGAAGGCCTGGCAGAAGAGCTCCGTTTTACAGGCCCTGCAGAACTGCATAAAGTCCCGCAGGGCCCTGATGTCCTCCGGGACCTCATTCCACCAGTGTGGAGCTGCCACTGAAAAGGCCCTGGCTCTAGTGATGGCCAACCTGGCTTCCTTCAGGCCAGGGAGAGTCAGGCAATATTGAGACCCTGACCTCAGTGCTTGCTGGGGCACATACGGAGAAAGGCAGTCCCCCAGGTAGGCAGCCCCCAGACCATATCAAGCTTTAAAGGTCAAGACCAGCACCTTGAACCGGATCCAGTACGCTATTGTCAGCCAGGGCAGTGTCCTCAGCACAGGTTGGATGTGGTCCCACATAGGGAGACCCATCAACAGCCTGGCTGCAGCACTCTGCACTAGCTGCAGCCGCCGGATCTGAGACTAGGGCAGCCCCATTAGAGAGCACTGCAGTAGTCTAATCTTGAGGTGACCATAGTCTGGATCACTGTTGCCAGGTCATTGCATCCGAGGAAGGGAATCAACTGCCTAATCAGCTGTAGCTGATAAAAGGCCACCTTGGCAGTGGCTGCTACCTGGGCCTCCATCATTAAGGAGGCATCCAGGGGCACTCCCAGACTCCTAGCCCTCGGCGCTGGCACCAGTGGCGCCCCACCAAAGGCCTCTTGAGTGGAATGAGCTGCTCAGTCATTTGTGATCCTCCTCCTGGTCCATGCATAGATTCAAGCCTGGCTCCAGGTTTTGGGGTGCCCTGGGCAAAGCGCATCTGATCCCCTCTCACACCCCTACCTGTAATAATCGCTCAACTGCGTACACCTAGCTGAGGGGCTTTTTGTTCCTTCTTGAGGGTAGTATCTGTGTCATGGTGCTTTTCACTTATGAAACACTCTGTTTTCAAAGTGGTTTAGGAACGCTGTGGTGGTGGTGGCTTAACAGTCCGCCTTTTTGACTAAGACGGATTACGTAGTGTAAATCAAGTACAATCAATAGGATGGGACATGCAGTGAGCAATGAAATAGTGTCTGAGTTCTAGGATTGCTGGTTCTCCAGTAAATCTGCCTGTGCTTTGAGGTCCTTGCTGCAATTGCAGCTGCTCTTGCCTTCTGCCAGTTTGGTGTAGTGGTTAAGTGCACGGACTCTAATCTGGGAGAACCGGGTTTGATTCCCCACTCCTCCACTTGCACCTGGCTGGATGACCTTGGGCAAGCCATAGCTCTGTACCAGCTGTTCTCTCAAGGACAGCTTGGGAAAGAGCTCTCTCAGCCCCACCTACCTCACAGGGTGTCTGTTGTGGGGAGGGGAAGGGAAAGGAGTTTGTAAGCTGCTCTGAGACTCTTAAGTGAGTGAAGGGCGGGATATAAATCCAACCTCCTCTTCTTCTTCTTCTTCTTCTGAGGTTAGCCTGGTGGAACCTGGAGGTATTGGTCTTCTCCGTGGTAGGGTCCTATTTGTAGAATTTCCCCCTCCCCAAGGAAATTCAAGTGTTATCACATTTACTGAGGCTTAGTCTGAAATGTTTTCTCCTACTCATCATAGGTAAGGAAGCTGAACTTTTAAAAAGTTCCACTGGCTGTTCCTTGTTTTATTTTTATGTTGTGTCTCTCTTTATAGTTCATTCCAGCTATTCTGAGCGCTTGGGAAAAAAATGCAAAGAAGTTTCTGTTTGCAAAAGGAAGCTAAGCTCTCTTTGCTTCTTGCAATTGTACTTTAATTGTTTCTCCGTGATAATTTAGATTTTTCTAGCGTGTATTTATTTATCCGGGAAAGGAAATGCTGATGATGGAGAATGAGCCCCCAACTCTCTTCATGCTTTCATCCGAATTTACTGGAAGCAAACGCATGCGGTTGTGGTGGCCATGGACACCGAAAGCAAAACATTAGCAGATTGCCTGCGATATCATCTGTTTAAAAAGCAAGCTTAAAAATACTGGAGGAATATAGCCCTAAAAAATAGGTGCTTAATCCGTCTTGCTCTTAAATTCTGTTTTCCTTTTGATTTACTTAACAGGGGGGGAACTTCTTTATTTTTACAGCACCGCAGAGAGGCTGCTGTCAGATTCTGAGCTGAGCGCTTCAGAGGGCCCCGTGGCAGATAAAAAAGCCCCCGGAAGTGAGCGAGCGGCTGAGAGGGCTGCAGCTGCCCAGCAGAATTCCGAAAGGGCCCGTCTTGCTCCGAGGTCGTCGTATGTGAACATGCAGGTACTGGGTGTAGATTCAGTCAGTCGTGTGTTCCCATGATGGCCTGTGAACCCGGGGTGGTCCCACAGACAGCTCTCAGAGCAATTTGATCTGGTCCCAGCAACCTTAGCAAATTTTTTATTTGAGCTACAGTTTGGTTTAGTGGTTAAGATTTAGTGGTTTGATTCCCCACTCCTCCACATGCAGCTGCTGGTGTGACCTTGGGCCAGTCATAAGTTCTTTCAGAGCTGTTCTCTCAAGGGCAGTTCTCAAGGGAGCTTTCTCAGCCCCACCTACCTCACAGGGTGTCTGTTGTGGGGAGGGGAAGGGGAAGGGATTGTAAGCCGCTCTGAGACTCCTTCGGGTAGCGAAGGGCGGGCTATAAATCCAATCTCTTCTTCTTCTTCATGTTGCAGGAAAGAAAACTCTTTTCCTAAAGGGGTGGTGAGGGGAAAATCCACACTTGAAACCTAACATTCCTTTGGGTTGCGTTTATGATACCCCCCCTCTGCTTCTTCTGAAACTGCTGGATAATTTCGTTTTGGTTCCCATGCTTGACCAACCATGTGTGTGTCTGTGTGGAATGTGTGTGAGTCAGTTTTGTGTGACAAAATAACTCTTCTGGCTCCCAGATCCCCCCCCCCGCTTCACTGTCTAGGGTATAAGGAGGTTCCAGGAATGCAGATATAAACTTACAGATGGCAAGAAGTGCCTCTCTAGAAACTTCTGGTAACAGTGACTGACTTGATGTTCTGTGACTTTGAGCCCCCCTTCCTCCCTGTAGAAATTATTCACTTCTCTGGCATCTGCAAGTGTAACTAATGAAAAGCAAAGGATGGTTTTCTGGCGGGAGGCTGTCTCCCAAAGGCAAGACGACAGGCGCTGTTAAGATCTGTGGCATGTGAAGGCCAGAGGTAAAAGTTAGAATATCGCACCCCCCCCCATCACTCCCACCTAATTGCAGGGGCTATTCCTGGGTGCCTTTGGCTAACAAATGGCACTGATTCCCATGTCAGCGATCGAGAGGCCAAAAGCCAGCTTACAGTGGGAGGAAAAGGAGCCAAAGAATCAAGCTGTTTTCAGGCCCTTTCTTAAAGAGCTGTGGTTGTTTGGCAGAGATTCATAAACTCTCACTAATAAATAGCCTACTGGGCGCTTTCAAACAGTCCTGTAGGCTGCAGTGAAAGTGTTTGTTCCAAGGGCAAGGCAACCATTTTACCTCCCGTGTCCTCTAGATCCCGTCAGTCAAAACTGTTCTTTACTGCTTGTGAATTGCCTTGGATGTATCATTCGTTCATCCATCCAGGATTTTCCGCTTGACTGGCAGTGGCTCTCCGAGGCCTCGGGCAGAACCCTGCCGCCTAAAACCCTTTTAACTGAGAGGAGCTGGGGACCGAACCTGGGACCTTCTGCATGCAAAGCTGGTGCTCCACCGCTGAGCTACAGCCACTCATATAGCTGAAAGGGACTCTAGGAGATCTGCCACTCAGAGGGAGGACAGTCTGAAGCTGCTTGATACCGTGGTTAAAGCAGGGATCCCCATGGGCATCCTGGCACCCACAAATAGCTTCACCGGCGCTCGCCAAGTGTTTTTAGAAAGTGGGTGGGGCCAGGTGGAGTTTTTATCCAGCAAGGCTTCTGATTGCCCATTGAAGATCTGATTGGCTGTGTGTATTTTTTGTGCACCACTGCACAAAGACCTTCGCCGTGTGGCTGAAAGTAAGCTGTGGCAGTCATTTTGTGGCTGCCTCTGCCTCCTGTAGCAACCATTTTGTGGCTGGGTCCACCACTCCATGTCAGAATTCCAAATGTGCCCGCAGTCTCAAAAACGTTGGTGACCCCCTGGTGGGGGCTTAGGATATTGATTAGGCTAGGACCAGCGAGGTCTGGATTCATGAAACTTGTTGTGAATCTTAGCTTTTATTTAGTTATGTATTTAAAACATTTCTAGGCTGCCTTTCTTGGTTGATCAAACAAAATTAAATTGGAATACTTGCTGTCAGATAGGAATCATCAGATGACGAGACAGGTGGCTAGGTTCTGCGCCCAGGTCGATAAGAAAGGCAAAAAGTGAGGCAAATAAGCCATACTTTCACATTTTAAATAAAAAAAAATTAGTGACTTTTAAAACTGTTTAAAAAGGCAGTTCTATTCCTCTCTTTTATTATAACGCTTAAACTTTTATGGTATTACAAGCTTTTTGGGGTTATTATAGAATCTTGGGGATTCTTTTTCATTGTATTTCAACTTGATTGAACTGTACTGGTTGAAGACTGTAATAATAAATAAATTGGAAATCGGGTCCCCTTAGTGGACGACCTTGGGCCAGTGCTTTGCTCTCAGCCTAACCTACCCTTGCAGGGTTGTTGTGAGGGTAAGCTAGAGGAGAGAAGAACAATGTACTGAGCTCCTTGGAGCAAGGGCGGGGTAAAATTCTGAAGAAATCAACAGCCCTGACAGGGGACTCCCTCATTTTTTCCTGAATACTTCAGTGCTTGTAAATTTCTTCCTCATCCTCCTCCTCCTCCTCCTGTGTGTACAACCAAGCTTTTCCAAAGGGCGAAAGGACATCATAAAGTTGCTGAATTAAGGGCCAGTGAATACAAGCAGAAGAAAAGGGGGAAATCTTGACCTAGCCCGGTCCCATTTCAGGATGTTGGGGGAATAATGAGCTGTGACACGCAGGGGTCCTTTTGTAGAAAAAGAGGTGCAGGAGCTCATTAGCATAACTCATTAGCATATGCCACGTCCCCTGACATCACCAGAAGTGTGTCAGAAAGGGAATGTCAGTTTCAGCCCCATTATACCCTATGGGCCATTGAAATCAATGGCAAAAACTCATAGGGTATATGAGGGGCTGGAGAGGAGGGGGTTTGAGGGAGAGGCTCCAAACTTGCAGGGTAGCTGCTGGGGCCTCTTCTCGAAATGCCCACCAAGTTTCAAGAAGATTGGACCAGGGGGTCCAATTCTACGGGCCCCAAAACAGGTTGTCCCATCCCCTCCATTGTTCTCTATGGTGGGAAAAAATGTTAACTTTTTTCCTCCCATAGAGAACAATGGAGGGAATGGGGGCAACCTGTTTGGGGGCCCGTAGAATTGGACCCCCTGGTCCAATCTTCTTGAAACTTGGTGGGTATTTCGAGAAGAGGCCCCAGCAGCTACCCTGCAAGTTTGGAGCCTCTCCCTCAAACCCCCTCCCCTCCAGTTGCTTTTAAAGTTGCCACCGAATTTCGGCAGCAATTTGGCAGCGGGCTGAATCAGATTAGAGAATCTGATTCGGCCCGTGGCTGCCCTAGGGGCCACTCCTGAGCTGGCAGAGCTTTGCTCCGCCTCGCTCCGGCCCCAACGGACCCCTGGTGACACGTACAGGACAGGACAGGAGAGTTGGGGGTAGCCTTTCTTCCAGCTCGCCAACTTTCAATATGCAAGAAGGGTTGTGTCTGGTTGGCCGGGGTGTGTGTGTGTGTGTGTGTGTGTGTGTGTGTGTGTGTGTGTGAAGAATTGAAAAGTGCAATCCACCTCCCATCTTTGGCCCGAAGTGGACAGGCCAGGCAAAACTTTAGCACAATCAGTTTCCTGTACAAACTACTCCTGAGCTTGAAACCGCAGAAAAAAAGGAAAGTGAAAGACATCACTCATTACCGTGTGCATAGCTTCTTTGCCCTTGAGGCTTTTATCACTTGAGCCTGGCTTCTGCGCTTCTCCCCACGTTCAGCATAGATGTAGCAGAGAAAGGGTTGCCAAGTCTGGGTTGGAAAATACCTGGAGACTTTGGGGGTGGAGCCAGGAGAGGGCAGGGTTTGGGGAGGGGAGGGGCCTCAGCAGGGTAGAATGCCATAGAGTCCACCCTTCAAAGCAGCCATTTTCTCCAGGGGAGCTGATCTCTGTCAGCTGGAGATCTGTTGTAAAAGCGGGAGATCCCCAGGCCCCACCTGGGGGCTGGCAGCCCTAAGCAGAGAGCAGAAAGAGTTTTACTTTAAGCAGTCCGCTTTTTCTTAACAAGTGACATATGAAAACGGGGTGGTCCAGAAACCAGCTGTAATATTGTTCTGTAGTACAGTGAGCCCTCTTTTAAGTATAACTGGAGTTCTACGGGGGCCATCAGTACTGATGTGTTAGCTCCACATGGTTTTAGTTTAGGACATGTTTACATAACTTACAAGCAGCTCTCCTCTGAGGGGGGTGGGTGTTGTGAGTTATACAGGCACGCTGTAAATAGTGTTCCTTGTAAGCTGTCGACTGTTGTGAGCAAAAATTTTAGCTTGTAAGCCAAAAAAATCTACAAGCCTAAAAGCTGTGAGCAAGCCTATTTTTTTAAAAAAAAATTGTTTACAAACATACAAAAAAAACGAACGAAAGGAAAGAAGGGAAAAGAAAAAGGGAAAGAAAGAGGGGAAAAAGGAAAGAAGAAAAAGAAAGAATTGGAACTAAAGAAAGGGAAAGAAATAAAACGAAATGGAAAGAAAGAAAGAAAGAAAGAAAGAAAGAAACCCCCTGTAATGGTGAGCAGCTATTAAGAGTGCTCAGTTTGACTCTCCATGTATGGGGAAGCCAAAAGGAGGGCTGAAATGGCTTCCCGCTCTTTAAATCGAGCAGTGTGGTGGGTTCTCCTGTCAGCTGCTCACTTTAAAGGGCTGGCAGCTCCCCCTCCCTCCCTCCCCGGGGGAGAAGGAAGGAGACCTCGGCCAGTGCGGGGAGTGGAGGCTTGGCTTTGTGCCTCTCCTCCCCGGGTGATAGAGGGAGCTGGGTTGGGCAGGCTGTGATACAGTGGCAGCCCGGGCGCAGGGAGGGTGGGGCCAACCCACAAGGACCCCTGCACTGAGCTAATGAGCTCTGCATTTGAGGGCAATCAGTGCACCAGCACAGGCTGGCGCACGTTAGTGGGAACCCTGGCTGTAAAGCAAAGCTCAACAGGCAGGATTTTCTCAGCATTCCTGGAGCAACATGGAGGGGACTGCAGCGGCAACGACACTGTATGTGTGTATAAAGAAGATCAAAGTTTGGGGCGTAGCTGTTCTAGAGGACACTGTCGCCTGAAATCTAAATAGTTTTGGGGAAAAGATTGTGCTTGAAAATTCTGTATTGCGGTTATTGCTAAATCTTTACTCAAAGGGTGTTTATTGCCCTAATTAGCTTGGTTTAAATGAAAGTTTAAAGTATATCAGAAGTTCATTGGCCTGCTGGAACATTGTTGTTCAGTGCCTAGCGCTCCTCCTAGACGAACTCATGGACCACTTTCAAAATCTTTGTGGCTTGGAAAGCAGAGTTACTGGCATGACATTTAGCCGTAGCTGTGATTAAGCTGCCTTCTGTGCGTTTTCATTTTTAGGCATTTGACTATGAACAGAAGAAGCTATTAGCAACCAAAGGTATGTGGGACAACTCTGACTTTGCAGCCTGTATCTGTTTGTTAACGGGGCAGTGAAAAAGGATTTCTGCCTCCCGTTATGACCACTCTCTCCCTCCCCCCCTTCAGATTTGGCTGGGCTGGTTGCTAGAATGGAGAAACTGTATCTTGGGACAAGTTTTGCAATCCAAACTTGTATGTGTGTAAAAACCATGGAGTGGCTGCTATGTTTTATATAACAAGAGAACACTGTAAACCTTGGCCCCTCTGCCCTGTTGTTGGCTCTCCAGAGGAACTGGTTGGCTACTCTGTGAGACAGGAGGCTGGACTAGATGGACTATTGGTCTGATCCATCAGGGGGGCCCTTCTGATGTTCTTATGAAGGCCTCAGCCTCTGTGCTCTGTTGCTGGCTGTCCAGAGGAACTGGCTGGCCACTATGTGAGACAGGATGCTGGACTGGATGGACCACTGGTCTGATCCAGCAGGGCTCTTCTGATGTTCTTATGAAACATCTTAGCATCCAGGGCCATGCTCTTGACCTGCATTGCTCTTTCTTGGGGCAGGCATTTAGAATGTGCAATCCTCTGGTTTCTGTCCAATTCTACTGCTTTGTTTTTGCCACTTGGTTTTTTCTGTCTTCTGCATAGGCTTTCCTCAAGGATAATTGTGTTTAAAACATGTATCCCCCTTTTTATGGCTGCTTAGGTAGCTAGTTCAGAGTCTTTTGCCAGGCACCTGGAGTGCGTGGAGCTGGTGCCGTAAGTTCTTACATCCCACACCTCAGGGCCTAAGAGCTGAAGAGAGTGACAACATGTATATACCCATGCATGTGGGAGAACCTTCCCTAGAGAGCCAGTTTGGTGTAGTGGTTAGGAGTGTGGACTCTAATCTGGGACAACCAAGTTTGATTCCCCACTCCTCCACATGCAGCCGCTGGTGTGACCTTGGGTCAGTCACAAGTTCTCTCAAGGGCAGTTCTCGAGAGAGCTCTCTCAGCCCCACCTACCTCACAGGGTGTCTGTTGTGGGGAGGGGAAGGGAAAGGAGATTGTAAGCCACTCTGAGACTCCTTCGGGTAGTGAAGGGCAGGGTATAAATCCAGTCTCCTCTTCTCCTTTTCCGTCTTCTTCTTCTTCTTCTTCCACATAGAGGAAAGCCCACAGAAATTATATAAACTGGGATCTTATAGTGTAGATCCCAGATTCTCATATCACACATACAGAACTCCCAGCTGAAGTGTGAACTGGCTTTTAGGAAGATGCAGGTCTGTTGGACCCTTTTCTTTGGGGGGGAGGGGGGATGGAGAAGGCAAACACTGAGAGCAAACTGTAGATTTATATGAGCTGCTATATGTAGAATACTGGCTAGCCACTAGGGTGAGGTTCATTTTATCCAAGCTGAGGCTGTTTACAGGACTAAGGCTTACAAATAAATATTTTTTTTTGGCCTTTTCTCAAGCGATGTTAAAGAAGCCAGTTGTCACTGAAGTGAGGACGCCAACCAACACCTGGAGTGGACTTGGCTTCTCCAAATCCATGCCAGCTGAAACAATCAAGGAACTAAGGCGAGCTAACCATGTATCATACAAGCCGTCTATGACGATAACTTACGAGGTATGTTGAACAATCGGTAGTGGTTTCCTTAGAATGTAAATTGTGCATGCAAAGTGTTGGATTTTGCACACGTACAGATTTGGGAGGGGAGGAGGTTGCAAAGTTCAAGGGCTTTGGGTCCCAGCAGACCAGAAGAGGATCCTTCTGAAACAAAATGTTTTTTGAGAATAGGGGATTGTAGTGAGAAGCTGGAACCGGGTCACCGTGTACCTGGGTAGCCCAGGCTGGCCTGATCTCATCAGATCTTGGAAGCTAAGCAGGGTCAGCCCTGGTTAGTACATGGATGGGAGACCTCCAAGGAATACCAAAGGCATGCTGCAGAGGCAGACAATGGCAGACCACCTCTGAAATGTCCCTTGCCTTAAAAACAAGTCTGGCTTTCCCCCCTAGTGGTGCATAATGCTAAAAGAGCTAGAACTTCTGGCTGCCAGACAATCTTAGGATCTCCTGGCTACTCTACACTCACTGCCGTACTATAATTATTATTTGGGTAAATTCACCTCTTCCCATGACTGCTTCCTTACTCCTCACTTAGCCTCTTGTATTGCCTGGTTTTCAGCAAATGATTTTTCAGGGGACAAAGGGGGAGAAGATCCATTTCACATGCTTCTTCTCCTTCCCCATCATTAACTGGTGGGGTCCTCCTTAATGCTGATAGTTATTAAAAACTTGTTTGATGGACATTTTGCAGAATCCAGACATTGTGCAAGAAATAGAAACAGTGTGCAGGAACTATAACGGATTAGTGTGGCTGTGGTGCATCACTCCCAAAGGGCTTCTAGCCGGTTCCTTTGGGCTGTCAGATGCTCCGGAGAAGGTGTTGGTGACCAATTTGGGGAGGGGCTGTGGCTCAGCGGTAGAGTATTTGCTTGGCATGTAGAAGGTCCCAGGTTCAATCCATGGCATCACCCATTTGAAAGGACCAGGTAGCAGGTGATGGGAAAGACCTCTGCCTGAGACCCTGGAGACCCACTGCCATTTCATGTAGAGAGTACTGACTTTGATGGACCATGGGTCAGAGTCAGTATAAGGGAGCTTCACGTCTGTTCATTTCTATGCCACAGATAGTGGGGCATGGTCATGATTCCACAAAATGGCAAGCCGTGGCTTGGTGCCATAGGAATTATTGGGTGGGGGAACTTGCAAGGGGCATCCATAGTGTAAATCTTACTCCCTTCTTCATAAATGTGTATGGGAAAGTATTTGGGAGGGTGTGTCATAACATATAGCCTGTCACTAAGAGTCCCAGTCTGAGGGTATATTTACTACATTCTATCCTGCTTTCAATGGCAGTCTTCAAAACAGCTTACCTCACTTTAAGAAATCATTTTAACAACTTCTTCACCCACCCACCCACCCACCCCCCGTTCCATATTCTCAATTTATTCATCCCTCTTACTGAGTGAATATTTTAAACCTTCCTCCCAGGATGAGAAGATATTCTGAGAACCAAGGAAGGCTTCTCTGCCCCGATGTTAAAATGGCAGTTGCTTGGGATGAGGGTGGGGTGTCTCCAGTCCCGTCCCCCCCAGTGCCGAAAGGTCTTTACTGAGAGTAATGCAAACCACCTTCTCTCCCAGCCCCTCCGCAATTTGCACTGTGAAGGCATATCATTCCACGTTTCTTGTCCTCTCTGACTTTCACACAGGATACCGCAATCCTGTTTGGATTTCCCAGTTTCCTCCTCCTGCTGCTGCTGTAATTCGCTGTGGTTCATCGGCAGTGAGATTGTGGGGTCTTTTGGTGCGTGGTGGTGCTGATGGAAACTAGGAATATTCTTTCAGGACTCTGCTTGGCTTTTGTGGTCTTAGAATAACGTACACTGCACTCTGCTGGCAGCCCTTTCTCCCTTTAGCACTGTAGAATTTTCTTTGCCTTATGAAGGAACCATCCCTGCCACATACCAGGTATCCTATATATTTACTTGGTCCAGGACAAGTCTGGTTTTGCCGCCTTTTTACTGGAAAAAAACGTTGTTAAGTGAGGGGAAAGGTCATTTGTCTGTGGAGTCCACGGGGCTGAGGCAAAGTAAAAGACCAGTGGTGAGCCCACACCTTATTTTTTGTTGACTTCAAACCATGGCAGAAGCCATGTGCTCTCATTAATTCCTTCCCTCACACCAAATCAAAATTATTGCATTAAATGGGATGCAAATCACCCTCACATCTCTGAATGGGTTTCAAGTGATAAAACAAAGTGGGTTTTTCCTTACGAACAGGTTTAGATACGGAGTACCATGTGTTTTCCATTATCTTCCTGAGCCATTTTACTCTTGCTTCCTTGGGGGGGGGGGGTGGCAGTTTACTAGGAGACTAAAAATGTTTTTCTGTGTCTGAGTCATTTGGCTGTAGCCCAGCAACAAACCACAGCCCTGGGCTTCTTTGCTCTGTAAACAATTTCTTCAGAGACTCCAGTGCTTATTGTTTGTGCTGTGCTTTAGGACATGTGGGAAGAATAATTCTTTACCAAAAACACCAGAGGTCCCTTTGTTTTCCTACATGTTTTGGGTGGTTTTCAGCGCTCCCATTGGCCTTAGAAAGCACTCCCGCCGTGGCACTTGACATCATTTTCCAGAATGATAAGCCAAGGCTTTACCAGTAAGCTGAGAGAGACGTGTGGGTTGGGTCCCCAACCTGCTGATTGGGGGTGGAGGGTGGCAAAAGAAACTGTTGATGGAGAATTAATTTCACTTCCAAGTCCGTGTTAAGACTGGCCGTACAAAAAGCGCTGTGATGTTAGTAGGACCTTCCTTCCCTCTCCCTCTTCTTTTTACAGTATTGACGAAAGCAAAACACTGTCATACAAGCTTAGTTTTGCAGTGGCCAGACAAGTGCCTGTTATTCAGAATTGTTTGGGGTTTTTTTTCCCCTGTGAGGCAGTCTCTTACTTACGGAAATTATTTTTTTACGCAATGCTCGCTGGAGACATTCTTTGGCACCGTCTGTTTGCTCCACATTTTGTTTTCCAGTGTTATGAGTACAAACCTTGTTGCCCGTGAAATGCCATTAATAGAAGCCTTTAACCATATGCTCCAACCACTGTTAAGCAAAAGAAGAACGGGTGGGGGGGAGAACTCAAATCCGACTGACGCTCTGTGCCTTGCCTTTTAGGTCTTTGCTCCGTATGTTTTATGCAGGGCTTCCCTTTTGCCTCTTGTTCCCTAGGCGGCAGCTCTTCGTCTTCCCTTGGCATTGCCATTCTCTGCCCTTACTGCTGCTTTACTGAGGCCGCTGGGCCAGCCAGTGCAGTTTTGTTAACGGCCACCTGTGAGTTCCTCAGCAAAACCATGAGGATCACAGGCAGGGCTCATTTCGTAGCAGGAGCTCCTCTGCATATGAGGCCGCACACCCCTGATGTAGCCAATCCTCCAAGAGCTTACAGTAGCCCCTGTAAGAAGAGCTCTGTAAGCTCTTGGAGGATTGGCTACATTAGGGGGGTGTGGCCTAATACGCAAAGGAGCTCCTGCTATGAAATGAGCCCTGGGGCTGCTTGAAGACAAAGAACGCCTCTGAGAAGTGCTGGTCAGGGGAACAAGAGGGCCAAACAGTGACTGAACAATATAATGGTGACTCTTCCAGTAATTGGTGCAGATGCGCTGGATACGCTGAGCTGGACCAAATATCAAAGCTAGTGCATATTTGTTATAGGGCTGGTTTGCTGTTATCTGCAGAAACAAATGACAGTTCAGTAGGTTCAGGACAGACCAAAGGAAATATTACTTTACATAGAGGGTGATTAAAAGGTTGCATTCACTGCCACAGAGGATGTGGTGATCACCACAGGAGTGAACAGCGTTAAAGGGGGATTAGATAGATTCATGGAGGATAAGTCTATCAATGGCTACTAGCCATGGTGACTGAGGGAAACCTCCACATTCAGAGGCACCAGTCCTCTGAATCCCAGGGCCAGGAGGCAACATTAGGGGACGGCCTCAGCCTCTGTGCCCTGTCATTGGCTGTTCAGAGGAACTGGTTGGCCACTGTGTGAGGCAGGATGCTGGACTAGATAGACTGCTGGTCTGATCCAGCAGGGCTCTTCATATGTTCTTAAATGAGGTAGTAACTGACCACCGTATGGGTAAAAGTGTATCAGACTCGCAATGTCTATTGACGCCAAGCTTTAATTTTGCCTTCAGCTGCCTGTGGAGGCAGTGTCAGGGAGGAGGAGAAGTGGGGCTATCCCAGAAGAGGTTCTCCATCTTGCTTTTTCTGTGCATGTTTGCCTTTGTGGGGCCTCTGCCGGCCCACGTGGAAGCGTACTTTGAAACACATGCATGAAGCTGCCTTATACTGAATCAGAACCTTGGTCCGTCAAGGTCAGCGTCGTCTGCTCGGACTGGCAGCAGCTCTCCAGTGTCTCAGGCAGAGGTCTTCCACACCGCCTCCTACCTTTTACCTGGAGATGCCGGGGATTGAATCGGGTACCTTCTGCATGCCAAGCAGATGCTCTACCACTGAACCCCACAGTCCCTCCTGCAATGAGGGTCACTATTGGTTGGTCCACAGAACTTCATCAAATGGTGGTTATAAGTGGCTTTTCCGCTCAGTTTTCATGTCATCTCCTCCCCTCCCCCCCATTTTTTCTTCTGGCCTTCTTTACAGGGTTCATCGATGTCTCTCTCGCGGTCCAATAGCCGGGAGCACTTGGGCGGCAGCAGTGACTCTGATAACTGGAGAGACCATAACGGCATTGGTCCTGCGGCTCCCAGCAATTTCGTCTCGTCCATTGGCAGCCCTAAACGGAAACAAAACAAATCCGGTAATGACTTGCTAAAGCTTCTTTGTTTTTTAAAAAAATAAAATAAAAATTGGGGCATGACTGAACTAACACAATAATGTTGGATGAGATCAAATTTTGTTCCAAGCCTAGAAAACACAAAATACGTTTTATAAATGGCGCTAGGTGGGAAGACTAGGGCAGAGCTAGAGATGTTAGAAATGCAACCCTGCCACTGGAAACGTCAGCCACGTGTTGAGTTCCCTCTCTGCCACAATATGTAGTTTAGTTTCCTTTATGAAGGGTTGGACTGTCGATAGCCGTCAGCCACAGTGGCTGAATGGGATCTCTGTGTCTGGAAACAATAGACCACTGGGGATAGTAGCGGTGGGGAGGTTTTAAGCCCCTCCTTGTGGTACCTGCCTTGGCAACTCCAGACAACAGGATGCTGGACCAGATGAACCATTGTTCTTGTCCAGCAGAGCTCTTGTTGTCTTAATGCTTGGTTGAGTGTTTCCATCCCACATCTTGGGTTGTGCTGTGGTTTGGGTGGAGAAGTATTTGGTATGAAGTTGGAGTATATATTATAGGGGGGGGGCGGGAGAGCTTGATACAGGGCTGCCATTATCAGCAGCAGCCTTTCTAGTTTGCAGTTCTTCCATTTCTGGTACTTTAGTAGTGCTTTCAGTGTATTGACAGTGCAGACATAACACAAAATTACAGTTTTGTTTGTTTGTTTAATGTGGCTAGCTTTATGAAACTAGGACTTGGCTCTCAAACTGTAGTTCAAGAAAGGATCCATCGATCACGTAGCAGATGCTGCTTTTGAGACCATCCCTCCCAGCTAGGCATCTCAATAGCCCAGAGGAGTGCAGCGATTGGGTATGGGGACACGAGCAGGGAATACAGGAAGAATACCTCCTACACAAGGGTAGCCAAAAGGCTTAACTGTGATTAATGAACCAACTTCAAACCATGGTTTCAGATACTGGATTGACAGACTGTAAACTAAACAGAGTAAGTGGAGCGACCCCACCAAGTGGGTGATCCCAGGAACCACAGTTATTTATGATTAAACTGTGATTTTGCGTTATACCAGCAGTGAGAGCAAACCGCTTTGGGCAGTGAGTAAACCGAAAGCTGCTCATCAGAGTGGCTCATGCACCATTAAAGTAGTCCAGTGGGCTGAAGGGGAAATTGCTTGGTAACTCAAAACGTCCTTCCTTTCTCCTGCATGTCCAGCTGAACATTATCTCAGCAGCAGCAACTACATGGACTGCATCTCTTCGCTGACCGGAAGCAACGGCTGTAACTTGAACAGTCTATTTAAAGGGTCGGACCTGCCTGAGCTGTTCAGCAAACTGGGCTTGGGCAAATACACAGACATATTCCAGCAACAAGAGGTCAGTGTCTGGAGGAAGGCTTTTTCAGTCGCTGTTGCCATTGTTGCTGTTGTTGTTGCTGCTGAAGTGTTTTGATTACTTTCCAAACCAAAACCACTCGATGGCTACCATCTGCTGTACTTCCATTGACTATCCTGTGAAGGTCAACCATTACATTCCTTGAATGTCGGAAGAGCCACCTTCAGACCTCAGTGCATTCAGAACTCTTTGCTTGCTTTCATTCTGCCCCCTTAAAACTTTTACTTCCTTTCTTTATAATCATTCTACAATTTGTATTAACCTGCGGGGCATGAAAGGCCCTCTGCCGCACGGGTGTGCCATCAGTGGCTTGTGGATCAGTGGGCTGTGGCAGATCTCGACAGGAATAGGAAGTCTTGTGAGATGCTTACAATCTGTGAGAGCAGGATACGCTGAAAGGGGGTTGGAAGAGATTTCCAGAGGCTGAAGACCAAGTTTCAGTGCCTCCCGTATCTTGGGAAACGAGAATAAATTATGCAAAATTAGAATGGTGAAAATGTGTTCAGTTTGCACAGTTTCCTTTGGCAGATTTTGACCCGCAGTTGCAACATCACACCTCCCTTTGAAGCTGTGGGCGCAGTCCGTCAGTGTGTGATCAGACGCAACTGTGGGTGAGTCGGGGAGTTGGGTCCCGTTTTTTCCCATGCACTTAAACGAAGGATCGATGAATCACTCGAACCTCCACACAGCACCTTGAAGCAAACTTGGTATGCTATTGGCAGCCAGTGCAGTGACCTCAGCACAGGCCGGATGTGCTCCCATCTGGGAAGGCCCATCAAAAGCCTGGCCGCAGCATTCTGTACTAGCTGCAGCTTCTGAATTTGCGACAAGGGCAGCCCCATGTGGAGAGCATGACAGTAGTCTAGTCTTGAGGCGACCATTGCATGGATCACTGTTGCCAGGTCATTGTGGTCAAGGAAGGGAACCAACTGTCTGATCAGCCGAAGATGGTAAAAGGCCGACGTAGCAGTGGCTGCTTCCTGGGCCTCCATTGTTAAGGAGCCATCCAGGATCACTTCCAAGCTCCTTATCTCCGGCACTGACACCAGTGGCACCCCACTGAAAGTCGAACTGCCCCAACTCAAGCACAGGACCTCCGTCTTCATCAGATTCAGATTCAGCTGGCTCAGTCTAAGCCAACCAGCCATGGCTTGTAGTGCCTGGTCCATATCTTCCAGTCCGGAGTCTGACCGGCCACCCAACATCAGGTAGAGCTGGGTGTCATCAGCATACTGGTGACATTCCAGCCCATGCCTCTAGGCGATCTGGACAAGAGGGCACATATAGATGTTAAATAGCATTGGGGAAAACACTGCCCCTTGAGGCACCCCACAAACCAGCGGGTGCCTCCTGGACTGCTGTTCCCCATGTGCCACCCTTTGTCCCCAACCTTGGAAAAAGGAAACAAGCCATTGCAAGGCAAACCCCTGAATTCCTATGTCGGCGAGGCGGTGGGTCAGTAACTGATGGTTGAACGTGTCAAACGCAGCCGACAGGTCTACAGCACTACCGCTGATCCACCCCGATGCCTCCTGAGGTCATCTGTGAGGGTGACCAGTGCCATCTCCATCCCGTGTCCTGGTCGAAAGCTGGACTGGAAGGGATCTAACATGGAAATGTCATCCATAAAGCCCTGCAACTGTATCGCCACCGCCCTCTCAATTAATTTGCCCAAATAGAGCAACTTGGAAACCGGCCAATAGTTGGCCAATTCAGCTGGGTCCAGAGATGATTTTTTTAAGAGAGGGCGGACCATCGCTTTCTTGAGTGCCCCTGGGAACGGCCCCTCTGAGAGGGACTTGTTGATAATGTGCCTGAGGGCACCGCAAAACCCTTCATCGCCAGCTTTAATAAGCCAAGAAGGGCACGGCTCAAGGCTGCACATGGTTGGGCGTACCATCGAGAGCAATCTCTCGACTTCCTCTAGACTGAGTGGGCTGAATCGGTCCAGAATCAAAGACGTGCATGGAGCCTCGAACTCGCTCACTGTGTCAACTGTGGAAGGGAGGTCGCAGTGGAGTGACAAGACTTTGTCCACGAAATAGCTTGCAAATGCCTCACAGCCTATATCCAATTCCCTAACATTTGGTCTCCCTTTGGCAGAACAGTTATAGACTGAATTGTTCTAAAGAAATGGGCTGGGCGTGAGCTCATGGAAGCAATCGTAGCTGCATAGTACTCTCTCTTCACACCTTTGACTGCCATCTCATAGGATCTCATAAATGTCCTATAAGATGCTCTTGTGGCTTCATCTCAAGCATGGCACCACCGTCTCTCTAGCCATCTCAGCTCTCGCTTCATAAGCTACAATTCCTGGGTAAACCAGGGAGCAAGTCTAGAGTGTGGGCACAGAGGGCGCCAGGGAGCGGTCTTCTCAATGGCTGTGGAGACTTGGCTATGCCAGTCCCCTACAAGCTCATCCAATGAGTTGCCAGGGGGCATCGGATCCTGCAGAGCCATCTGGAGCCGCACTGGGTCCATCTGGCTCTGTGGGCAAGCTAAAATACTCCCACCACCTAAACAAGGTCGGGGTGGAACATTCAGGTGGGCCCTCAGGGCATGGTGGTCCAACCATGGGACTGCCGAGGCAGCATAACTCAGTCCACTGTTACCCCCGCCATGAAAATCAAATCGAGCATGTGCCCAGCTCAGTGAGTGGGGGTCATTACATATTGGGAGAGTCCTAATGCCGCCATGGGTGACACTAGGTCCATTGCCTGAGTAGAGGTTGCGTCATCAGCACGGACATTAAAATCACCCAGGACTATCAGGACTATCAGTCTAGGGTGTTCCAGTGCCCAGCCTCCATCAGGGACGGCAGGCTATCGGTCACTGCGTTAGGTACACCAGCCAAATCGCCAAACTCTCCCTGGCCTCCCACACCAGGCCAGCACACTCGATGCCCGTGCTCTTTGGCCATGGCAAAGAAGAGAAGAGACCCCTGCCTCCCTATCCACTACAGTTCTCAGGAGTATCAGGCCGTATGCACAGGCTCAGAAGAATTTTTTTTAATGGCTTATGAATCTGACCTACCAGATGGCAGAGTTGTAATCCTGAATACATTGAATATTGTGAGATTTATTTCTTAATAAACACAGTGCCTTAAGGTTTAAGTTTACACATGCTAATACTTTAAAAATTGGGAGCCCTCTGAAAAAGGGCAGGTAGAGAGAGAGAATGAATGAAAGGGCAGCCTCCCACCTGGAGCAGAGGATATGCCATTAAGTTGGCTCCAAATTATATGCAGGGTGCACATATGCATAACTGCCTGCCAGCCAAACCTCAATCATGGCAGCTGTGGTGGGGGAGGGAACTTGGCTGGAGGAAGATGTGGGACGGGGAATCCTATAAGCTCCCCTGCTAAGCAAGTATTCCTTCCCTCTCCACCCAAGGGGCCACTCACCTGCTCCTGCAGTCACAGATGCATGAGAAGACTCCTAGCTGGAGTAGGTGGGGGAGGAGAGGCAGACACAAGCAAGGCAATAAGTCAGAACAACCAGCTCTTGTTGAGGAAGGAAGGATGCTTTTGCCTGCAGCAGCAACCTCACCAGTAACCTTGGAAGCCACCTGGAGGAGCCTTGATGGGTGGAGCCTCTAGACATGTTCAGCATGCAAAATACTTTGTATCCTTTTTTTTTTTTTGCAAAAAAAATCAGCTCTTTTTTCCTGTCCTTTCCCCTCCTTTTTTGCAAAAGCAGGCCAGACATCTCCTGTATGCATTCATACAGTTGCTTTAACTTCCTTGCTTCCTTTATCTTCCTGTGAACTTAGGCAGATCATGAGAAGGAAAGCAGGAAGGGTTGCATCAGTGCTTAGTTCTCATGGGTCATTTCTTACACGCCCAGGGAAAGGCTGTTTGCCACTTTGGGGTCAGGAAGCAATTTTTCTCCAGGCCAGTTTGGCTGGAGATCCTGGAGATTTTTTGGTCGTCTTCTGGGTGTGGAACAGCGGTCACTGGGGGTGTGGGAGGGGTGGTATATGTAAATTTCCTGCATTCTACAGGGGGTTGGACTAGATGACCCTGGAGATCCCTTCCAACTTTGTGATTCTATATGTAGCCTTCAACATGGTAATGCATGGGGAGGGGGAGTTAAAAAGCTGAGTGGTATGGGTACCTAAGCTTTGCTTGCTAGTAAAGCACCCAGAATGGCCAAAATGCTACTATGGAGGAGAAGACCAAGAGGGGGTTGACAAAAGGAACCATGGAGACCAGAAGAAACAATATTGCTATGGGGGGGGGGGGGGTTGCAAGAAAGGGATGGGAAGAGCAGCAGTAGGTGGTGCCTCTTGAGGCAGGGAGAACAGTGTGGGTCTGAGGGGAAATGCCTTGAGGGTGATAGCAGCAAACAAGCAGGTTGGAGGGCCACACAGAAAGAGCTTGGGGGCCATATGTGGCCTGGGGGCTGCAGGTTGGGAACCCCTGGCTATGGAAGATTTCCATGGTCAGAAGGGATTTCCATCTGTAGAATGCAACTTCCTTGCTGCTGCCTCCTACTGTAGCCAGAATATCCCCCAAACTAATGCTTCTGGGGAACAGTGGGTCCCAGGAGCACGTGGGGGGTCAGAGTTGTGCTATGGAAGGAGGAAAATGATGAAAAAACACCCCTCCCTTCCATCCATGGAAATCCTCTGTGGGATCCGAACCACTTCTCTTATTTATTTTATTCTGTCTTTCTTCCATCATGGAACTCAAGGTGGCATACATGGATTCCCAGACTGTTTCCCATTCAGACACTTGACAGGTTCTAGAGCTACTTAACATTGGCAAGCCTGCTAGAGCATCCCCCGGTGATCACCCCACACAAACAAAGCTTGAGATACACATCAAGATAACCTTGACCGCTGTTTTTGTAAATATAAAAATCCTAACAGCAGAGAAACTTACACGATGTATTTCTCTTTGTGGCTTTGAATCAGGCTTTGATTTGTGAGTTTTCTCTCTTCAGTTTCTTCCAGAGAGGTTATCAATACCACATATGAATAGCCTCACTGCAAAATATGCATTTAAAATATTTTGTGGCAAAAAGGCTTCCTAAGCATTAGTCTTCCATGACCAGACGGTATATTCTTTCTGTTATTTTTTTTTCTAGATTGATCTTCAGACATTCCTAACTCTCACAGATCAGGATCTGAAAGAGCTTGGGATTACTACTTTTGGTGCACGAAGGAAAATGCTGCTTGCAATCTCAGGTAAACAAGCCTAGCAGTTCTTGTACATCTTATCCATTTCTTGGACTGTCAGGGTGCTACAACAATGGCAGGGGTGTGCATTCAGCTATATCTGAGCCAAAAAAAACATCCAAAAATACTTTATTGGTATTTTTTGGCTATTCTTTGAGCTGAATATAGATTTAGGTATTTTTGAGATTTTTTTTTTTGGACCAACAGATAGTTGGAGTTAAAAAGTGTTTAAAGGATTGCAGTCCCTTTAAATGCCTTCCAGGTGAAATCACCATCTGGAGAAGGTGTTTAAAGGGACTGCAAGCCCTTTAAATGCCTTTGGAGTTCAGTTGCAGCTTGGAGAAAGCATTTAAAGGGACTGCAATCCCTTTAAACACCTTTTCTTCCTCCATTGAAACCAACGGAAGATAGGGGCACCTTCTTTGGGGCCCATAGAATTGGACCCTGGTCCAATCTTTTTGAAACAGGGGGGTTGAGGAGTTATACTGCAAATTTGGTGCCTCTACCTCAAAAAACAGCCTCCCCGAGCCAAAGATACCCACAGATTGATTCTGCATTATACCCTACAGGGCCTTGTCTATAATGGTCCCTATAGAGTGTAATGAAGCCAAAAAAATTAGGGATTTCAGAAAAAATTTGAATACCGTATTGGTGTTGGGATTCGCAAATATATCAGTAAACATTCTGATTTTGTTCTTGCTTTGTGCAAACTGTTAGATTATGTAGATTACTTAAAACTCGGGACCCACCAAGATAGCAACCGCCTGCCAATCAACCTTAGCATTAAAGATTCAAAATCTAACAATCCAAGTAACTGAGAAATTATTTGCAGAGCTGACTCATGTTTCTGGTTATAAAAGAATCAAATGGTCCAAAAATGTAGATATGCAAACCAAAGATCCGCCAGCTTCGCAGCAAAATGATCAATTGCACCCACTTTGAAGCCATCTTAGGACGTTATCTACAGATATCTAATGGATGGCAAGAACTGTTCACTAAAAGCAAACCCACCCAAGAGCCCCCGAGAGTAAGATAAACCCACACAACCATGATTCGATCAGGATTTTTTTGTCAGCCAAAAAATCAATTAATAGCCAGGTTTACTCAATATAAGTCACAAAACATCTGCCACCACTGCACAGGGATCATCACTGCATAATTGGAAGTAAGCTTGTGTGTGCGTGTGTGTACGTGTGTATAGTGCTTTAAAACAACCAGCAACAAGTTTGTTTTCCCAGCTCTCCCCTTGCATCTGTGTTTTTTTTTTTAATGAACAGCACTTGTTAACTTGTTCATTTAAAACACATCTGTCTAATCCCTGTTCAACTGCTAGTTTTGTTTGTTTTTTTCATGGGAGTTTCCCCCACTCTTCCCCACACAGAACTGAACAAAAACCGAAGAAAACTGTTCGAGCCCTCCAGCATCCGTGCCTCATTCCTGGAAGGCGGCGCCAGCGGACGGCTGCCCCGTCAGTATCACTCGGACATTGCTAGCGTGAGCGGCCGCTGGTAGCAGTAAAGAGAAGCTCTTGTGGTCGACTGCGCAACCCGACATGGCAATCCTGTGGACGGCCATCACTGCACACCACCCTCTGCACTTTGGGAGTCTAGGTACCGAGGACCAAAGCCTTTCTTTTCTGCACAAAACCCTTGTGCCAAAAAATAGAGAAAGAGAGAACACTCGTTTTTGTCTTTCCAAGCACCAAATGTGGATTGTTTTACTCATGTAGACTGGACAGAATTTGCAATATAATATAGGGTTCTTTAGTATTTTATTACTTATAATAACGATATTGTATGCACTGAATTTTTGTTTTATTTCTTTGAACGAAGAGTGAAGGGCTGGGATACCAGAGGGGCATAGCATGTGTGGGGTTTTTTTTTAACAAGAAGGTATTTCTGGTACTGCTTAAAAATTAATTAATTGAGGCCTTTCTGCACTTTACATGTTCTGATTTCTTGTCCTGTGGAAATTGTATTGTTTCCCTCTTAATTTCCACGGAGTGTGGGGGGGGGGGGACAACCCTATTGTTTGGCACTAATCAACATTTGCCATGCGTCTTCCCACATTAGATGAAAAATCTTTGTTCATAAATGGTACTAGCAAAATTATTTTTTTGATGATTTCTTCATTCTGCGCCCCCCAAACTGTAAAGAAGTCCTCCATAATCAGATTCTTTGGTACTGGAGCCAAACCTGTTTTTTTTCACTTTCTGGGAAAGCAGTCTTGAAATCCTTGCAGTTGAGCTATCGCACTGTAAAAAGATGCAACGGAAGATCAAAATGGACCTTATTGCCATCCATTTAACCCTATTTAATTGCTGCCTGTAATGCTAAAACTGATTTTAATGGTTGTCTCAAAGCAAAGGACTATTTTTAGTATATACTGCCACTTTATTTATAGCAAATGTCTTATTTTTAGCATCTGTACACTTAGAGTACATCAGAGATTCAATCGACTAAAAAGTTGACGATAGAGAGCGGAAGGGGATTTCATCAAACCAGAGCTCTGAGCCATCACTGTGTCTAATCAGAGCCTTATTTCCATGCGACAAGACAGACCTGTTGCATTTATTTTGAGAAGGATGTCGCTTGCGTGACTCTTCCCCAAGCGATACAGCCAACACATGCCCGGTAGTTACAGTGACATCTGTTTTTCAAGGATGAAGTTGTCAGCCATGAGAGTTTCAAGACAAATGGTCTCCAAAACCCTGTGTTGACTATCCCTGGAAAGAGTTCATGTTGTGTGTGGCTAGAGCTAACAGGTGTGTTCTATACTGTGAAAGGTCAAGAAATCTGGTTTATACCATTTCTGTCTCTTTTTTTTTTTTTTTGCAAAACGACTAGACATAAATTTATGAAGTGAAGGGGATAGTACGAAGTGCCTCTCTGCAATGCAATATGTTTCCAAACCTGAATTTATCAGAAAGAGAAAAACATTCCCATAGCAAATATTGTGAATTAACTTGTACTGTAACGTCTTATTTATGTACAATGTACACACCCTTTAAAGTGGATGTAAAACCACTCGCAACTGAAGGCATTAGATTTAATCAATTTACCGTAGTGTTATTTTTTTATATATATATATATGCAAAATCTGGTGGGGAGAGATAGCTGTGACACTTTTCTGTGGATATTTCTTTTCTAGGGTGAGGAAAAACATAACACACAAAAGGGAATTATTCTTTTTTTTTAAGTGACAGCATAGATGCAGTAGTAATCTGTTACTCAGTTTTGTTAGTGGCTGTATAACTGGGCAGTTTGCTGCTGCCACTGAAAGGGCTGCTAGTCGCCTTCCGCATGCCGAGTGAGCACTTACAGGGCTGTAGAGAGACTTCTTGGGTATGCGTGTGAAGTCATTCATTCGAACTGGAAACCCAAGCGCCAGTCTTGAAACGTAACAGATACTTCTGTGTATGCAGTTAAAGGTAGAGGATCCTGATACTAAAAACACTAATTTTTTAAATCACGAGTACTCCCTTTGGTATGAGTCTGTTCATGTGTTGTAAATTTAAGCACTTGTGTTAGCAGATCAGGACCTCTGCTTGCCTGTGTAAATTATTGTTACCAAAATGCAACTTGGGTTTAGTCTGGGACAGAGTTACTTAGAAGAGTATCAGCAGTCTCTGAACTTACATTGTCCCACCTCCCAAGCAAGCATTCCCGCCCCCCCAAACTGTGGATATTGAATTTGTATTCATTTTTTGTACTTCAAATGCCGTGTTCTGACAGTGTTATTCCAGGAACCACAGTTAAACTACTGGAATCTATGCTGAAGTAAAGAATTTCCCAGATAGGAGTAAAGCTACAACTGCACATTCGCTCACACACACTCACATGCCACACTGGAAAAGAAATGCATTTTTTTTCCTCACTCCTTTTGATTCCGCAAAAGGGAATATGGCAATGCAGTATTCCGTATTGTCTGGTATTATGCACAATAAATATTGAAACATTAGTTTTAAATTTGTGCCTTCATAGTGACCAGTTATCTGTAAATATAGAGCAGATACAGATTGTATTTTGGGAGGGAAAGGGTCCTTTTTTTAGTGATTCTTTTTTAAAAAATAAATAAATGGAAAGATGGAATAAAGCATTTACAAATGGGAATTTTTGAAATTAATCAAATGTTACATGAAAGAATAAATTTATATAACCCCTTGTTACACTGCTTATTAAATGTAGTCTTGTCATCTTTCACCTCACAGTCTCACAGTGTGGGAAAACTATATACTGTTATAACATTGCAAGCCTCTCCTATCCTATCCTAAACAGAACTTGGCTTCAAAGAGCATTGATCATCCTCCAGAATATGGAGGGACACGTCTTGTGGATTGGATTCATCCTTAGTTCTTTCCAGGATCCACATGCTGATTTGCCACTCATCAGTGGCAGCAGTTCATGGAGAAGGGGAGCGGAAAGAGAAACCACAGACTAGGATCAGGAGATGAAGTAGGAAGGCAAGTGCGGTGGGAAGGAAGTCACCAGGCTGAGGAAAGGCTGGCCATTGGGTGAGGAAACAAGGAAGGAAGATCAGAAGGGTGGATGATTGAGAAATGTCTGAGTACAGTTTCTAACAAAAGATTTTTAAAAAACGTCTCAAACATGGTGATAGTTAAACGAAAGTAAAAGTTGACCAAAAATGCAAGAGTGAACACTATAAAGCATTATGTAATCTGAAAACCAATGAGAAGAAGCAAGGAAAACACTCAATTCCTGAGCGAGAAGACTCTCCACAAAACTCTACACCATGCAAACGAACATTCCCTGTTCACTTGCCACCAGCCGCAGGTCACAATGACAGGTAACATTTTCACAAGCCTTACCCTTTGTGAAGATTGCAACTTTCTCGACAGTTACAATACAAAGTTACCTCAGTTTTATTTATCGGTTCACCTCATAAATCCTACACCTGATTCCACCTGACCTTTTCTCCTCCAAGTTAAATAAAACATTTTTGTTTATTTTGAACTTTCAAAAGCCTTTTGTGTGCCATTTCAAAAGCAGAGTGTAAGACGGTGATTTTGTCTCTTTCCTCAGTTCTCTGGGCTAGGCCAGCATAAATATATGTATATATAATAAAGTGACTGGGTGGAACAGCCATAAACAAATAAGAAGAAAATAAATAAAGGGGCTGCTCAGCAAGAAAGAAGACAGAAGGGGAAATCCTGTGTGTGAGGGAGGAAAGAGGGTGAGATTGTCATATTTCTGTGCAGGGGGGAAAATCCTAACATGCGAGCAGTTCTAACCCCAGCTGCATGCTAGGAAAGGAAACCCTGTCACGAGGAAATGTAATCTGTGTAGACTGTGTAGACTTCCAATCAGCTTGTAGACCTTCAACAAATATAATATTTTTGCCATCAAGTCACAGCTGACCTATGCTGACCCTATGGGGTTTTCAAGGCAACAGATTTTCAAAGGTGGTCTGCCATTGCATGCCTCAGTTTAGCAACCCTCATATTCCTTGGTGGTCTCCCAAATATTGACCAGGGCCAAAGATGCTTAACTTCTGAAACCTGACAATATTTTCACCTAGCCTGGGCTATCTAGGGCCCATTAAGCACAGATGTTTTCCCTCACTTTCACCGTGCATGTCTGTCGGGTTTTCTTTTTCATTCTGCATTGATTTTCTCCCTTCAGCGCTCAGTTCGCTTTTTGGTCACTGTTTCTCTGGGTTTTCTGAGAGTGCTTCTGTGCCAGTTTTTCCCTTGCTTTGCTTCCAAGCTGAAGGTAATTCAGAAGCATAAAGATTCCCTCAGAATTCCCCCGCCACCCTTTTTCCTACTCCTCGAAGGCCACTCCACTGCCCACACTGAGGTCATTCCTCCCACTCTGCACCTTCCGCCATCCTCCCCCTTCATCAGTGTACAAGCTCCACTATTGCTTACTTTTTCCATCATTTAAATTTGGGGGCGGGTTTTGTCAAGTGGGATGAGTTGAACGATATGAGAATATCACTAGTCTTGGATTACTGGGGGGGAAATTGACAGGAAAAGCTTCAAAAGTTTTGCTAGAGTTAGTGGTGCCCCTTTGGCTACACGTGACTCAGCTCTCTGAGGAGTCTCTTTGCAAGCTTTGAAAGGGTGGAGGAAGGGGGTCAAGACCAGCATTGGGTCATGTGCCACTGATGAAGCCCAGCACCAAGCATGCCCACCAATCCTCAGCTTGTGTGTGTGTTTTCCATGGCCACATGTGGAACGGGCTAGCAAGCACTTTCCCCCAAAATGTGGCATCATCCCCCATCCCATCTCAGTGACCCCACAGCTTCCCTATTCTTTCCACTGCCCCATCTGTCTCCAGGGGCTACTGGGTGTGTTTCTCTGCTTTGGGCATGAATCACCGTTGAAACGTCTGCAGTTGGATTGGAGCTGGGTTGCGTGACTGTCCCCTCATCTTCCTATTCTTTCTCCAGCCTCCTGCTCAAGACTGCATGTAGATCTGGTGTTAATGGGCACTCTCTTGGCTTTGATGGATTTTAAGTAACGCTTTCCTGCTAGTCTCATGCCACATATTTGGGGAAAAAAATTAAAATATGGGGGAAATAACTGAAGAGCTATTTCAGTATGGTGCTTGTACGGCAGTGAAGGTGGTTGGTGGTGGAGAATCAACCTTAGAAATAAAACCGAGCTTTGCAGCTGCTGAAGTCAGTCTCAAAAAATGTTTTGTCAGTTTTATGATGAATTTTTTTTCTACTTCACTGCATTCCTTTGTGTTCTCTTTCGTGCAACAGACTGAACCGTGAGGATTTTAATGGAAGCTGCGGGTTTACTTTGTAGAGCCACCATCATGGTAATGGTTTCATTAAATGCATAGTATGTAGGCAGGAATGCATTAATACTGCTTTTCCCGATGTTTTCAAGTGGACAATGGGCATTAGAGTGCTAACACTTTTTTTCTCGGGCGGGGGAAGGGGGGAGTTGTAACTCGTCCCCAGTTTTTCCCAGTAGCGACCCACTCTGAAGAAAATTCCCTTGTGGTCACATTGGGGCCAATAACACACCAGAGAATTACCTGGTGGTCTCCATCTGGCCAGTCCAATTACTTTTGTAGTTTTGTCATCCAATAGGATCAATATTGGCTGAGGGCAGTAACTTTGGAGGTGTGCAGTAGGTGAAGGATATGAGGAGTGCTTGGTCCTTGTGGTGCCATTTGCCATGAAAATACCTTCTTTTTTTATTGCATCCTTGCTAGAGCAAAACAATATGGCAACCAGTAGCAAGCCTTGTAGTGGTGGATGTGGAGTGTCCTGGTGAAAGCGGGAGACGCTGGATCTCCTCTCCCTATGGGGAGAGCAGAAGGTACAGGAGGCACTGAGGTCTTCCCATAGGAATATTGACATTTTTGAAAGGATCGCTGTGGAGATGGTATTGAGGGGGTACAAGCGATATGCGATGGAGTGCTGGACAAAATCAAAGGCTCTCTGCCAGGAGTACAAGAAGGCAGTGACACATAATAGTCGATCAGGCAATTCACCTGCAACATGTCCATATTATAGTGAGCTCCACTGTATTTTTCGTGGAGACACCAGCATTGCACCAATGCGTGTTGCGAGGAGCCCTGATCTTCAGGTTGTGATTGAGCAACACCAACCCAGCTTGGATGTTGGTATGGGATCAGAAGAGCTGTTCTTGCATGATCTACTGATGGTAAATCCGGCAGACATACATTGCTCCATGCTCCTGGATGTAGGTGAGTTGCCACATTGCTGCAACGTGAACTCTCTTGATCCGTTTTGCTGGGGCCTTGGTTTGATTTTTCTGGGTTTTGAGCCACTTCTATATTCTTGCTTGTGCAGGTCGGGTTGGTGAAGCGCACCGACATCCAGAAGAAGAGGACCTTGGTGAGACCAGGATCTCCAACGATCTTGGGCGCAGTATGTTTTACTTCACCATCCCTGTTCCCCTCCCCCATTTCTAAAATTCATATCTACTATTCTATCAATAAAGCGCAAAGGCAAACCCTTAGTTCACAACGGAGAGTCCTACCTTACATTGCTGTTGAAATGTCATGTCAAGCAGTTCAGGCTCCAACCCTGGCCAGTGAATATGTTGCATTTACAACAAGCAACGGTGACTGTTGGGGGCTTGACTGGTTGCAGTGAATGCTCTTTGCCAGTTAAAGGGTGGGGGGGATCAGTTAACAGTACGTAGTCCCTTTGTCCACTTACAGAAATTGCCACGAGGGGGTGTGTCCATACTTCCCCCATGTATAATGAGACTGGATGTAGGTGCCATCGTTTTCCCATTTGCAACAGTAATTTCATCACCTGGAGTGGGGAGCTGTGCCAAGGGGGGAGGTCGGATGTGAAAGTAGACAGTGTTCCCACCATTTGAAGCTGAGAGAACCTGCTACCATAAATTAGTAAAGGTTATATGGGGTGGTTGCAAATGCAGTGAACCACTCCTCTACTCTTGGGCTGGCAACAATGCAATGAAGCTGACTTCCCCGTCTTGCCCTATACAAGACTGATGTTTTATTCTTACAGTCTTTAGGAGGCTTGTCAGGAGAAGCAGGACAAGAAGAGTTGCCCAGCCAGCAGCCATCGCCAGCAGATGCCAACACAGGAGAAATGCCAGGTCAGACTTGCTTTTGCCTTATGAGTTTGGGTTTCCCGCACACTGAAGTCATGAAACCCTGATATTATCTAATTGAAACAGTGTTTTATTTATTATTTATATTTGTATCCTGCCCATCCTGCGAATGGGCTCAGGACAGGAAACAGCATTTGTAATAGATCCAATCAGAGTCTAAAGTTTAAAACACAAAGCAATATAAAACATTAACATTGGTAGTCACAACTAAAACAGGAAGTCAGCTGGCTATAAGGATTCTGGCTCATTGATATGGATGGAATAGTGGCCAGTTATCAGTGGGTAGATGACAGCAACCTCAGGGAGGCCATGTGTGTGAACACCTGCTGCCTCAGCCAAAGGCCTGGCGGAACAGCTCTGTCTTGCAGGCCCTGCGAAACTGAAGGAAATCCCACAGGGCCCTGATCTCAGTGGGGAGCTTGTTCTACCAGGCTGGGTTGAGGCAAGACGGATGACGCTCAGGCCAGGGACCACCAGGAGGTGTTGAACTTTAGAACGCAACACTCTCTGGGGCATATATGGGAAGAGGCGGTCCCTTAGGTATGTTGGTCCCAGGCTGTGTAAGGCTTTCAAAGTCATTACCAACATCTTGAAGAAAAGCTGGTACTCAACCGGCAGCCAATGTGGTTGGCAGAGCACAAGCCAAATGTGAGCCCACACAGGCATCATTGTCAGCAAGCATTGCCACCGCATTTTGCACCAGTTGCAATTTCTGGGTCAGCCTGAGGAAAGCGAGTGGCAGTAATCAGTCCTGGAAGTGACTATTGCATAGGTTCGTCTTTCCATCTCTGTACTTTACCCTACATCCAGACAGCGTTACCGCATAGTAGAGTTTGATTGTGGGAGCGTGACAGCCACTTTTGTCAATTGGTTAGTGAATTTTGGTTTTCTGGGCGCAAAAATGGGGAACGATTTCGAAGCAACTGTGTCACATGTATTCCACTTGTGAGAATGCAATGTAGCCAGTATCAGACGTATATAGCATGCATTGAGGCTGCCCAGCCATGGAGAGTGACTTCATGCTGACCTTGGCCATGGTGGCGGGCAACATTTGTAAAGACAGCACTTGTTCTGCTTACAGCTGACAACTCCGAGGGGCAGAAGGATATGCCATTAGGGCAGATGTCATCAGCCACGCATTTGGCCAGTGCCCAGAACAGAAGAGGGTGTGTTGCCATACTCATGAATGTCGCACAGCAGATGCTTCACCAGTGTGAGCGTGGAGAGGAGAGTTCCACACAGCGTCGTGAGCAGTTGATGGCAGCTGAGGAGAGGCACCTGGCTGAAGAAAGGCGGCCATATGGCTGCCTACTGGAAGAGACTAGAATGGACTGGCAGACTTTCAAAGATGCCATGGACCAGCACCCAAGTCATGCTCACAGCTTTGGAGGCCTTTGAATCCATTGGTAACTCTCAAAAAATGGTGCAGCCGGTTGCGCCAGCAACAGTCCCGGAACATGTTCTTGCAGAGAGGAGGGAAAATATAAACGCTACGAAGAAGCATTCAAGCACTGGACAAAAGAGGGCCCTCTTGGACTTGTGAGATGAGGACTGTGGACAGACTCCATATGTAGTTATTGGCAGTGCATTTTGTGTTGAGAGATGGTATAGCTGCACTGGATGTGCTGAGTTAATAGGCTGAATATGTTGGTTTTCCTGGGCACTGTTTGGCCATGTACTTCTGAAAGTACAGCTTTCCAGTAAAATCAACTGAAAACTACTTGAGAAAACTTTACCTTTTCACTAACAGATAAAGGAAAGGTTGCCTCAGGGCTTGCAGAAACACATTCCATTACATTCCATGGCCTTTCAGGAAGGACTGCTGGCCCTGTCTGGGCCTTGGAGTCATGGCTAGGCTGGCATGGTCACCCCTGGACACCAGTGTGTGATGGAGGTGCGGTTGTCATACTCGGGGAACACCCTAAGCTTTGGGGAGGATCTAGGGAAGGGCACAGACCCTGTTGGTGTAAAATGCCACGGGGTACATCCAGATGAGCACTGCTGTTCTCCAGGTGAGCTTGTCTCTGTTGTCTGTGTGGCTGAACTGTAATTCCATGGGAGTTCCAGGATGCACGTGCTGGCTAGTGTACCAAGAATACCTCTGACTAAGCACTGTTTCATCATTTGCACTGAACCAGGAGAAATTTATGAATTGTTGAAAAGCAATGTGGAGTTGTTGCCTTCATGTTAACTGTGGTAATCATGAGAAGTACTCTTCATCTGTGAAATTGCCCAGTGTCGCTTACGTTGGGTTTCTCAGTCGCCATGTGTTGGTTTGGGGTTGAACATAATATGCCTGCAAATTTCCAGCTCATTATCTACCAGCCCAGCTTCCCTGTGATTAGACACTTGCTATGACTGCTCGGGACCCAGTGATATCATTGGGTGTAAAGAGCAGCCTTGCCTGCTTTATTGGAACGTCACATTACTTACTTTCTTTTGGGGAGGCGGTTTGCATTTTAATTTTAGTAAAGAAATAAGACTAGAAGACATGCAGAAAAAAACCCTAAAATCATGCACAAGCAATAACATAAGTGCTGTTGAAATGTTATGCGGGTGGCTCCTTGGCCAGGGAAGGGCAAGAGGGTTGGCCCTGCCCAGCAATCACATTTCCAGGTGTCAGAGGGGGAGTTGGCAGTTGGGCCCAGGTAGAGACAACCACCCACGAGCATGCAGGTGCTCCTGGGCCCATGTGGGCTGGTTGGCCGGCCATGGCCCTCAGTCTGCCCTGTCAGTGAAGGGGGGCCCGGGGACACTCCCAAACATATGCCTGACATCTCCCCAGAACTCAGTTTCCTGGGTGCACCTTCTTTGGGTGTCTATAACTCGACCCCCCAACTCCAACCTGCACATAAGTGGGAGGGCATGTGGTGGGGGGGGGGGTTATCCCAGGGAGGTACACCCTGAGTTTGATTCATCTAGCTTGGCCCAGGTCAGTTCTGTACACTCCAGAATCCATGCCAGACATGCCCCCAAGAGGCACTTTTCTGGGGGGTCTGCAACTCGGCCCCCCAAATCTGATCCATATGTAACTTGCAGGGCATGTTGGGGAGCATCCTGGGGAGGGGCTCCATGAGTTTGATGCATCTAGCTCAACCAGGGTCAGTGCTATGCACTCTGGAACCTGCACCTCACATCTCCCTGCAGCACTTTCCTGGGGGCACCTTGTTTGGGGGTTGGTAACTTGGCCCCCCCAAATCCAATCTGCACATAACTTGCTGGGCATGTTGTGGGCCCCCTGGGGAGGGGCTCTGCGAGTTTGATACATTTAGCTCATCCAGCGTCAGTTCTATGCACTCCCGAACCAGTGTCAAAAATGTCCCTGAAAAGCAGTTTCCTGAGGCACCTTGTTTGGAGCTCTCACCTTGTTTGGGGGTCCGTAAATGCCCCCCCCCCCCAAGTCCAATCCTCACCAGACTTGATGGCCAACCCAAGAATAGTCTGCTGGAGATGAACAATGATTTTGGGGGCTCTAGGGCTGACCCCCTCCTTTCTGAAACAGTTCAGTTCACGAACATGGCTGGTTTGTGAACCTGGTTCAGAAACTGCTGGTTTGCAAACCTGAACCAGGCTTACCGGGTTTGTGCCCATCCCTACGTGAATATATCATGTAAGATGTGCTTCTATTTTTTTTTCAGTAAAATTTCTTTCTCTTGTTACCATTGGAGTCAGATCAGCTTTGTAATCTGTTTGAACAGCATTTCCCCTCAATCAGAAACTGTGGAGGATTGGGGATACCGCGTAAAGCTTCGTGCTTCCGAGGCTCTTTTTTACCTTTAACCCAATAATTGAAAGTTGAACAAACCATTGTGGACTGTTTTATCTGTTCCTGCTGTATGTGAGGAGCTCCCCTACTCCCCATCCAAATAGTCAAACAAGTCTAGAAGTTTTTTCCCCCCACCCACCCTTCAAGCCAATTGAGAAGGTATGTCATGGGAAATGAACTCCATATTAGCTGGAGCAATAAAGGTAAAAATGTTAAATCAATGAATCTGCTTTAGATGAATATGATTAATCTCTGGATACTTCATTAAATAGGTGTTAGCCATAGAATACAAACACTTACAGTAGAGAACAGCTGGTGGTTCCAGGATACAGACCTAGCTCTGCTCAAACGGTACGGCTAGCTGGCTTCCCAGTGGCTTCCCAAAGGTGACAGACAATTTGCCTGTGGCACTGAACACTCTTCATACTCAAGTGGCCTTCCTGAGCATTAGTTGCTGACCAGAGAACTGGGAGTAGTGCAGTGCTGCCTACAAACCAGAAAGGTAAAAATCTGTCACGCCTTGCGTTCTTTTAAGCTCTAAATTCTTTATTTCAGTGACTATGGAAATAGGCAGATAACTGATTGTAGATTCTCTTGAAAGCAACAGCTACCTGCTGCTTAGAATAAGAGAACTGAGCATGCATTCTTCTGAATTCTGCTTAATTTTTTCACCTCGGCCTTTATTTGGTTGATTTATGCCCTTTGTGTTGAACAGACACCCACAATGACTTAGCAATTTGTAAGGCAGTCCTTACAATTGAAACATGGATAAAAACTGCACTAATATGTCGGGACAGTAACAAACAATTCTTGTTCCAAAGGCCTTCCAGAATAGACTATGTTTTCAGGAGATACTAGAAGGCCTGTAAAGATGGTGCTGGTTGACTTTCTGCAGGATGAAGTAGCATCTGAGATGTGTCCCCCCTGCCAAGAGTTCCCTGTGTGTGTGAGAGAGAGAGAGAGTGGGTGGGTGAAGAGTTGTCAAATCACTTGTGAATTATGGTGACCCTATGAATTAATGTCCTCCAGAACATCCTATGATGAACGGCCTAGCTCAGGTCTTGCAAACTGAGGGCTGGTGGGCTGTGGCATTCTTGATTGAGTCGATCCATCACATGTTGTGTTGAACTGTTTTCCTGCTGCCTTCAACTTTTCCTAGGATTAACGTCTTTTCCAGGGACTCTTGTCTTCTCATAATGTGAACAAAGTATAATAGCCTCGGTGTGGTCATTTTAGCTTCTAGGGGGGAAATCAGGCAGCTGTATCTAAATCAGGTTCCTATAGCAAGGCCTCCCAGCCTCTAAACCCAGCAAAACTGGTGAAAGATGCCTTTGGCTACCTCAGCCACCGGTTTATTCAACAGGAAGCTTTGACTTTTGAAAGCTTATCCCTGGAAATCTTAGACCCTGGAAATTCACAAATATATCCCTCCACACACACCCCTAGTGACCACTGTTCCACGCCCAGAAGATGACCCCTCCAGGATCTCCAGCCAAACCACCCTGGAGAAAAATTGCTTCCTGACCCCCAATGTTGCGATCAGCATTTCCCTGGGCGTGTAAGAAAGGGCCACGAGAACTAAGCACTGATGCAACCCTTCCTGTCCTCCCTTTCATGATCTGCCTAAGTTCACAGGATCAGAATTGCTGTCAGATGGCCATCTAGCCTCTGTTTGAAAAACTCCAAAGAAGGAGAGCCCACCACCTCCCGAGGAAGCCTGTTCCACTGAGGAACCCTCTAACTGCCAGGAAGTTCTTCCTAATGTTTAGCGAAAAACTCTTTTGATTTAATTTCAACCCATTGGTTCTGGTCCAACCTTCTGGGACAACAGAAAAAAATGCCACACCATGCTCTATACGACAGCCCTTCAAGTACTTGAAGATGGTGATCATATCACCTCTCAGTCGTCTCCTCTCCAAGCTAAACGTACCCAGCTCCTTCAGCCTTACCTCATAGGACTTGGTCTCCAGACCCCTCACCATCTTCATTGCTCTCCTCTGGACACGTTCCAGCTTGTCTATATCCTTCTTAAATTGTGGTGCCCAAAACCTAACACAGTACTTTAGGTGAGGTCTAACCAGAGCAGAGTAAAGTGATACCATCACTTTGCGTGATCTGGACACTATACTTCTGTTGATACAGCCCAAAATGGCATTTGCCTGTTTAGCTACCACATCACACTGCTGACTCATGTTTAGTGTATGGTCTACTAAGACCCCTAGATCCTTTTCATACATACCACTGCCAAGACAAGTCTTCACACAGCTACCCATGTGAAGCTATGTAAACGATTGCTCTGATAACAATGAGTCTTCATGTTTTCCTTTGGTGAGTGCATTCAGTAGCCTTAGAGGAAATCTAGGGGAAAATCTGTCATGCCTTGTGTTCTTTTAAGCTCTAAATTCTTTATTTCAGTGACTATGGAAATAGGCAGATAACTGATTGTAGATTCTCTTGAAAGCAACAGCGACCTGCTGCTTAGAATGAGAGAACTGAGCATGCATTCCTCTGAATTCTGCTTAATTTTTTTACCCCGGCCTTTATTTGGTTGATTTATGCCCTTTGTGTTGAACTCATAGGACTTGGTCTCCAGACCCCTCACCATCTTTGTTGCCCTCCTCTGGACACGTCCCAGCTTGTGTCTATCCTTCTTAAATTGTGGTGCCCAAAACTGAACACAACACTCCAGGTGAGGTCTAACCAGAGCCGAGTAAAGTGATACCATCACTTTGTGTGATCTGGACACTATACTTCTGTTGATACAGCCCAAAATGGCATTTGCCTTTTTAGCAACCACATCACACTGCTGACTCATGTTTAGTGTATGGTCTACTAAGACCCCTAGATCCTTTTCATACATACCACTGCCAAGACAAGTCTTCACATAGCTACCCATGTGAAGCTATATAAATGATTGCTCTGATAACAATGAGTCTTCACGTTTTCCTTTGGTGAGTGCATTCAGTAGCCTTAGAGGAAATCTAGGGGAAAGCTCTGAGGATACCAGTCACAGCTGCTGGTGAAACGTCAGGTACTACAATGCCAAGACTGTGGCCATACAGCCCGAAAAATCTACAACAACAAATAAAAAAGCTCTATCCTACTTTGCAACTGTTCGTCTTTCCCTGAGCAACAGAACTATTGACTTGTTATCTTAATAGACAGAGTAGTACTTCCTCCCTGAGATTAATGTGAAACTGTAGAAGGCTGATTTCCCTGTGCCCGTAGTAGATCTATCTTGCCTATCCAAGTTTCGAGCTGGATGTTCTGAAGTGACTCTTTACAACAGCCCTAGAAAACACTACTTCCAATATGAGTAACTGATAGCGATCACAAGCTGCTTTTGAGCCGAACTGAAGTTACCCAAAGATGCTAAGCATCCCATGTTGGGCAACCGAGTTGTCGTGTGTGTGTTCACAGTTCGTTCTTGCTGGCAGGCTGCCTTGGCAGAGATGCTAAATAATCCCAAGCATTATTTCAGCTAAGAATAAATAATGGAAATTACTCCATGTGCGCCAAAGGTTGTCACAACCTCATGAAGATGAACAGATGGAAAAGGGGGAAAGAAAAGCACAGTGTTTGACAGACCTCACTCGTACCCAGCCCCTCTTGACAATGAGGGAAGGGATTGAGCTCGGTTTCTAACATGAAATGCATTTTGTCTTGGGGTCTCAGTGCTGAAGGTAAGTGTCACACTGTGCTTCCTGGGCTCCTTGAAAACAAGTGCAAGGATCATGCAGGTTTATTTTTGATGTGCAAAACCTCTTCCTCATTGAACTTCGCCTCTGTCTTTAGAGAAGACACCGTGTTGCATTGTGCGTGGCATCTTCTGTATTCATTCTAAAAACAGGTTCAAGGGTCAAGTTATGAATTACGCTTGAATGCAATACATAGTCTTGAAAGCGCACCTGACGTCAATACTGTCTCAGTCTTTACGAGAATCGTTGCTGTTGTTTTGTATTTTACTTTTGTTTATTAAAATACCTTTCTGTTGGGGCTCAAAGTGGCTTACCATCCTAAATTAAAACCATCCATAATACAATAAAACCTAGATTCAGGTGGGTAGTTGTGTTGGTCTGAAGAAACAGAACAAAAGTGTGAGTCCAGTGGCACCTTTAAGACCAACAAAGTTTTAATTCTGGGTATCAGCTTTTGTGTGCATGTATATTTCTTCAGATATCTGAAGAAGTGTGCATGCACATGAAAGCTTATACCCACATATTAAACTTTCTTGGTCTTAAAGGTGCCAATGGTTACAATAAAACCTGTAGCTCATCTGTATATATAAAAGAAAGTCCCCTCACCATAAAATCAATGCCGAGGCCAAACCCCTGGACCTAGAAACACAAAATTCAAGGAGAGCACTCCTACCATGATGTAGAGTCTCATTTATTTATGTATTTATGTATTTATCAAGTTTATACTCTGCCCTCCCGGTTGAGACTGGCTCAGGGTGGCCTACAACAGAGTAAAACGTATTTTTTTTAGAAATTCGATCCATAAGGGGGTCAAAAAAGGTAAAATATGCTCCCCCCATTGCTTCCTATGTGGCTGCCAGGCAGCTGCCTCCTTGCACCCCCCACCCCCACCCAATTGGTCAGCTGCAGAGCTCAGTGTTCTGAGGTAAAAACAGTTACAGGAGATGTCAGAGAGCTAATGACAACTGAAGAAATCAGGAATGGCCAACCACCTGTGAGGTGCAGCAATGCTGCTGGTCCAGCCTCCCCCCACCTCCTACACCTGACAGGTGGCTGTCTGTCAGGTGCCGGGTGCTTAAATTCATCAGGGAGCCCACCCCAGCAGTAATGCCTTAGCAATGCTGACAGCCCAGCCTCTACAATGGCTTGCAATACCCCACCCCCCTCTCCCTCCTACAATGGACAGACAGCTGCCTGTCAAGTGTAGGATAGGGGGTGGAATGCTTACAGCCATCAGGGAGTCTTGACCAGCAGGGCTGCCTTAGCACTGCTGCTGGCCCAGCCTCCCCGATGCCTTTAAACACAATCCCCCCCCCCCTTATACCAGACAGGCAGGTGTTAGTCAGGTGTAGGGCCAGGGTACTTTAATCCATCAGCGAGTCCACCCCAGCAGGATCATGTCCCCAGTGGCTTTAGCCACACTCCCACCCACCATGGAAATATACCCCAAATTTGTATAAAAGTTGTTTCCTGTATTGTAAATTAACTTCTGGCAATGTGGGTTCTAGAAAATTGGTTCATATGAAATTGCTTAATATCCGATTGCTCGGATGTTGTTTTGAATATGTAGTTATGTCCCACTTCTTAAATGTAACATAAATGAAAAGCATTTGTGTCAAAAAAATAATAATAGAATAACCAGGGTATGCCCTGTACCACCCCCACCTCCAAATTCAATGCCCAGGCCAAACCCCTGCACCAAGAAACCCAAAATAAGGGGAGTCATTCCTACCATGACATCGACCCCCACTATGAAGAGATTTCTAAGGGGGTAAAAAAGAACCAAAATGTGTCCCCCCCAATTGTTTTCCACATGCCTGGCAGGCTGCTGCCTCTCCCCGCCCCCCCCCCCCCCCCCCGGCTTGGTTTGCTCAACTGCATTGCTCAGAGTTCTGAGGTAAAACCTGTCTGCTTGCACCCACCTCCCTCTGATGGCTCAGCTGTGGATCTCAGTGTTCTGAGGTAAAAACAGCCCACAAGCTTCACCTCAGAGTGGGGGCTCCAGTGATGCTGCTGTGGAATCTTAACCCACCCAGATTCTTCAATGGCACCAGATTGCAAGTGAAGGCCCTGCACAGGAACATCATCAAGGCCACACTGCTCACTGGCAGTGCTAGGGAAGAGTCGGTGTTCATACCACTCATACCATCAGAAAACCCCTTCAAGTTCAAGAGGCTGCTGTTCCCCCTCAAGGTCTGCTTTGCTACGACCATCAACAAGTCCCAAGGCCAGACACTGAAGGTAGCAGGAATTCACTTAAGAGACAACTGCCTTTCACATGGACAGTTCTATGTGGCCTGCTCCAGAGTGAGCTCACCAAGCAGCCTGGTGATCCTAGCACCTGAGGGCAGAGCCACCAATGTGGTCTAGAGAGAGGTCCTTCAGTAGAGGAAAAAAACACCACAGTCTTCTCCATTAGAATTCCTACAATAAATGTTACATTTCAGACTTCACATCATCCGTCTTATAACTGGATTTACGGAACTTAAATACTGTAGCGAAGCACGGGAATCAGGCTAGTAACACATAAAAATGCCTGGAGCTCATAACACCCCTGAAGAAAATGCTTGTAAATCAAACCCTAGCAAAAAAACCCTAGCAAATAAAAACAGCCTTACAGCATCCTTGCCATTTACGGCGGGCTCAGGGCATCTACCAACCAGTTCAAACAGTACAATAAATACATACATATAATAAAACGCCAATCATAAAACACTGCTATACAAAGCTAAAATACTAAATATCCAAAACAAAGAACAAGATGGCAAACTACACAATCATACCCATGGCAGTCTGCAAGCACATCATCTTCCCGATTGACAGAGCTCCGTTGGGGCCGGGGCGCGCCGGAGCACCACTCCGGGAGAGAGGAGGCGGGGGGCGGGCACTTAACAAAGCCCCGCCCCCCGGCCTCCCCCCCCGTCAATGCTCCAGAGCCGGCGCCGCCGGCCCCAGAAAGGAGAACCCTCCCCCTCCCACTGCTCCCAGGGCCGCGGCAGAGCGCCGCGGGCCCCGGGAAGCCGCTTCCCTCCTCCCCCCCAGTCAATACTCCTGGGGAAGGAGAACCCTCCCCCCTCCCACTGCTCCCGGGGCCACGGCAGAGCACCGCGGGCCCCGGGAAGCCGCTTCCCTCCTCCCCCCCAGTCAATACTCCCGGGGAAGAAGAACCCTCCCCCCTCCCACTGCTCCCGGGGCCGCGGCAGAGCGCCGCCGGCCCCAGGAAGCCTCCAGCCCTCCCCCCCGATCTCCCTCCCTGGCCACTGGCAGGCCGCCGGCGAGGGAGAAGCCCCCAGCCCACCCACCCACCCCATCTCCCTCCCTGGCCAGCAGGCACGCTGCCGGGCCAGGGAGAAGCACCCACCCACCCACCCCATTTCCCTCCCTGGCCAGCGGGCACGCTGCTGGGCCAGGAAGAAGCACCCACCCCACCCACCCACCTTATCTCCATCCCTGGCCAGCGGGCACGCTGCCAGGCCAGGGAGAAGCACCCAGCCCACCCACCCACCCCATCTCCCTCCCTGGCCCGCAGCAAGCCGCTGGGCCAGGGACAAGCCCCCAGCCCTCCCCCTCCTCACCATTCCTGGGTCATGTGGGGAGGTAGTAAGGGAAGAGCTGGGCCTGAGTGGCTTTAAGCCACTGGGGCCCAAGCAAGGGGGGGAGGGAAACACCTTGTCTGCCTGTCTGTCTTCCTTCCTTCTCTCTCTCTCTTCCCATCTACCTACCTTCTTGTCCCTTCCTTCCTTCCTTCCTTCCTTCTCTCTCTCTCCCCCCCACCTGCCTACCTTCCTGTTGCTTCCTTCCTTCCTTCCCTCTCTCTCCCCCACCTACCTACCTACCTTCCTCTGTCTGTCTGTCTTCCTTCCTTCTCTCTCCCCCCCACCTACCTACCTACCTACCTTCCTCTTTCTTTCTTTCTTTCTTTCTTTCTTTCTTTCTTTCTTTCTTTCTTTCCTTCTTTCCTTCCTTCCTTCCTTCCTTCCTTCCTTCCTTCCTTCCTTCCTTCCTTCCTTCCTTCCTTCTTTCCTTCTCTCTCTCTCCCCCCACTTACCTTCTTTCCTTCTTTCCTGTTCCTTTCCTTCCTTCCTTCTCCTTTCCTCCCTCCTTCTTCCTTCCTTCCTTCCTTTGCCATTAGATAGGCTTGCCAGCTCTGAGTTGGGAAATACCTTGGAGATTTTTGGGGTGGAGCCTGAGCGTGGGTATTGCCTTCTGACACACTTCCAGTGACGTCAGGGGTGTGTGACCTTCTGACACTTCCGGTGACGTCAGGAGGTGTGGCATATGCAAATAAGTTATGCTAATGAGCTCCTGCACCTCTTTTTTTACGAAAGGACCCCTGCCGATTGATGTCAAGTGGGTAGGTCGACGGTCGATGTTAATTAAGCCAGGGCCAGAACCACAAAGCTGGGGCAGCCCCCACTCGAAGGCCTGGTGGAAGAGCTCCGTCTTGCAGGCCCTGTGGAACTGCAAAAGGTCCCGCAGGGCCCTGATATTATCTGGGAGCTCATTTCACCAGTGCGGGGTCGCCACCGAAAAAGCCCTGGCCCTGGTCACCACCAACCGGGCCTCCTTCAGCCCTGGCAGGACCAGACGGTTCTGGGAACCTGACTGCAGTTCTCACTGGGGTACATGCAGGGTGAGATGGTCCCTCAGGTAAGTGGGCCCCTGGTCATATAGGGCTTTATAGGTAAGCACCAGCACCTTGAACCGAATCCAGATTGCTATAGGCAGCCAGTGCAGTGCTTTAAGGGCGGGCTGGATGTGCTCCCACATAGGGAGACACAGGACCAGCCTCGCCGCTGCATTCTGCACCAGCTGCAGCTTCCAGATCTGGGACGAGGGCAGCCCCATGCAGGGAGCATTACAGTAATCCACTCTTGAGGTAACCAGTGCATGGATCACTGTAGCCAGGTGCTTGAGTTCAAGGAAGGGAACCAACTGCTTGATCAGCCGTAGGTGGTAAAAGGCTGACCTCGCAGTGGCTGCTACCTGGGCCTCCATTGTTAACAAGGGGTCCAGCAGCACTCCCAAACTCCTAACCTCCAACGCAGGTTCCAACAGTGCCCCATCGAAGGTCGGGAGAGGGATCCCTAACCTCGGGTAGCTCTGACTCAGGCACAGGACCTCCATCTTCGTCGGATTCAATTTCAATCAGCTCTGCCTAAGCCAACCCGCCACAGCTTTCAATGCCTGGTCCAGATCACCCGGACCAGAGTCTGACTGGCCGCCCAACAACAGATAGAGCGGTATCATCAGCGTACTGATGACAACCCAGCCCATGCCTCCAGACGATCTGGGCAAGGGGGCACATATAGATGTTAAACAGCATTGGGGAGAGCACTACACCCTGTAGCACACCGCACACAAGCTGGTGTCTCCAGGACAGTTACTCCCCCACTGCCACCCTCTGTCCCTGATCTTGGAGAAACAAGGAGAGCCACTGTAAGGCCAACCCCTGGATCCCAATATCGGCAAGGTGGCAGGCTAGTAGCTGGTGGTTGATGGTGTCAAACGCCACCAACAGATCTAATAATACCAGCATTGCTTTGCCGCCTCAGTCCAGATGCCTCTGGAGGTTGTCTGTGAGGGTGACCAGAGCCGTCTCTGTCCCATGACCCGGTCGAAAGCTGGACTGGTAGGGATCCAGAATGGAGGCATCATCCAAAAAACCCTGTAGACAATCCACTACCACCTTCTCTATTAACTTGCCCAAATACGGCAAATTAGATATCGGCCATTAGTTGGCTAAATCGGCCAGGTCCGATGTTGGCTTTTTCAGAAGGGGGCATACCACTGCCTCCTTCAGGGCCCTCAGGAACACCCCCTTAGTGAAGGATGTGTTAACAATCTCCCTTAAGGCCCCTCGTACCCCTTCACGGCTCTCTTTAATTAGCCATGACAGGCACGGATCGAGATTGCATGTGGTTGGGCAGACTGCCAAGAGCAGATTGTCAACCTCCTTTAGGCAGAGTGGATCAAAATAATCCAAAATGTGACTAGAAGACATGCATGGAGCCTCAAGTTCCATTACTGTGTCAAGTGTTGTGGGGAGGTCTTGGCTGAGTGACCTGACTTTATCTGCGAAATAGTTCCCAAAAGCCTCACAGCCAATCTCCAATTCCCTATCGTTTGGTCTGCCATGGGGCAGAGTGTTCAGTGACCGAATTGTCCTAAACAATTGGGCTGGGTGGGAACAGATGCGATCGTGGCTGTGTAAAAAGCTTTCTTTGCAGCCTTGACCACCACCTCATAGGCTTTCATAAACGTCCTATAGGATGTTCTTGCTGCCTCGCCGGGAGCATGGCACCACCGTCTCTCTAGCCGTCTGAGCTCTTGCTTCATTATCCTCAGCTCCCATGTATACCATAGGGCCAGACGTGAGCAGGGGCGTAGAGAGCTCCGGGGAGCAATCTTGTCAATGGCTGTCGAAAGATGATTTTGCCAGTCTTCGACCTGCTCATCTAATGAGCCGCCAGAGGGCATCGGATCTCGCAAAGCCACCAGGAATCACATGGGATCTGCTCACCACCCAAACAGGGTTGGAGTGGCACATTCACCCGGACCTTCAGTGCATGGTAGTCTAACCATGGAACGACCGTGGTCGTAATCCAGTCCACCATAACCCCTGCCACAAAAATCAAGTCGAGCATGTGACCAGCTCTGTGCATGGGAGCCATAACAAGTTGGGAGAGCCCCAGTGCCTCCATGGATGACACTAGGTCCATTGCCTGCATAGTGGTCGCGTCATCAGCGTAGATGTTGAAATCACACAAGACTAATAGTCGAGGATGCTCAAGCACCCAGCCTGATACGACCTCAAGCAGGGATGGCAGGCTGCTTGCTGGTGCGTTGGGTGGACGGTACACCAGCCAGACAGCCAAGCTCTCCCCGGCATCCCAGACAAAATCGGCACACTCTATGACCGCCAGACTCAGCGGAGGGAGCTTCCTGAAGGAAAAACTCTCACGGATGAACAGCGCCACTCCCCCCCCCTCGCCCCTGAGTCCGAGATTGGTGGAGGACCGAGAACCTGGGGGGAGCCATCTGGGACAGGGCCACCGTCTCCCCCTCTCACACCCAGGTCTCGGTCACGCACGCCAGGTCCACTTCCTGCTCTGACACAAAGTCACGCAGGATACTGGTCTTGTTGTTAATGGACCTGGCGTTACACAGCACCAATGTCGGAGTGGGGTTTCCTCTCCTAGCCCCACTGGCAACTTCCTTCGGGATGGGACACAGATTGGAAGGGGACCAAGCTCGTCCACGTATCCATTCCCTTCCCTTCCACTTCGATCTGGTCCCACCACCGTACCTCCCCATCCCCAGGAGCGCCGGGATCCCTTGGCTGGTCATGAGTCTGGTGTCGGTCTTTGCTCTTAGGCCTCAGCCAATCCCAGAACATCAGACCAGTGTTGATGGAGTCACCGTCGTGGTCCCTCATGCCTACCTGTCTGATGGTGGCCGTTGCTAAACTGCCAGCCAAATTCCACAGTCTAATCGGTGGTAGACCATACAATCTCCAATACAAAAATATAAACAAACAATATCAAACCCACGCTCCCCACCCTGACCTCCCTTCTTGCGGCTCCCTCCCCCCCAAGACTAAAACAACCTACAATTAAACTACATAGGATAACGACCTAATAATAACTAACTACACTATAGGCTACCACTGCGCCCACCCAATCTATTCTAGCCCAGTTCCCTCAAGGAGCTGGCAACACTAATGTAAGCCTATCGCTAGTTAGTGAACTATGAAGAAAGGATGTTATTTCAGTGATGTCTGGAATAATATTGAATAATGAACCTAAAATGTACTCAGTTTAGTTATGGAAGTCTCAGACATTGGGCCTCTTTGGGCCCTCCAGTGACACCCTGACGACAAAAATGATGGATGCTCTTTGTTACTTCACAGTCTAAGTAAATATAGGAGCTCTCCTTTTCACAAACTGTTAACCTCACAGCTCAATAAGGGTGGGAAGCTATCAAGTTACCGATACATAGAAAGCTAAAAATGGCAAACTGAGGAGAAGCCTGGTGCATCTGGTATACATAAAAGCCTTGGCCTTGGACGCTAGGGTTGAATCATGGTCCTCCTTTATGGAAATTGGCTGCAGATTTTCCAGTTTTTGTTTAATCATTTTTTCATCATATCCTGTCTCCAACCTTTGAATGTTAGAGGCCCAGAACAGCTTTTGGAACCACACGTAGCTTTGTGGACTTTGTAGTTACACAAACACAGTGCTGCCTGGTCTTTATTTAAAGTGATGAATGTGGAAGCTTTCCAGAACTGCAAGAAACAGAAAAGGAATATTGACAGGACAAAGCTATGTTATATGAGGGCAGCGGAAAGCAAGTAACTCTAGAATGGAAGTGAGGCGATAAACTCTGGGTTGGTTTTCTGTGCTAGGTAAATGGTACCCCCTTTATCTGTGGTGTTTACTTCCGTTTTACCTCAGCAAGAGCTGAAATGTTCAGAATCCAGGATTAGTTTGCCTCAGAGGAGAAAGGATGCCATAGCCTTAAGATTGTTCACTGTGTGTGGGTGAAACTCTGCAATTGGAGAAACATAGCAGTCAACCCCAAATTTTGTTTTGGGCCGTAGAGGTGCGCTGTTTCTCCCAAGCTTCTTCCCCAACCAACTGGTTCAAGAACTAGACTTGGCTCTCTGCCTTCATAATGTGTATTTTAAGGGAAGGCTCTTGGCTCAGTTGTAGAGCATCTACTTTACATGCAGAAGGGCTATGGTTGTCAGCCTCTGGCTGAAGCCTGGAGTTCTCCCAGAATTGTAGAGATCAGTTCCCCTGGAGAAAATGGCTGCTTTGGAAGGCATTATATGCCACAGAGGTCCCTCTCCTCCCCAGACCTCACCCTTCCCAGGCCTAGGGTCGCCAGCCTTTCCAGGTGGAAGCAGAGGTCTCCCATTGCCAGGTCCTGCCCCCCCCCCCCCCCCACACACACACACTGCTGATGAGCTGGCCAGCAGGGGGGAATTATCAGGAGAAAGAGGAAGACCCAGGTGATGTGGTCAGCAACATGGCAACTTCTCTTCCGGTGCGCACAGAAAGTAATGTCATCATACTAGCGGAAACCATTTTTACCATAGAGCTTTTGCCCAAATACCAGAGCATCACCACAACATCACAGTGTGATGACATCACTTCCTGTGCACACCAGAAGTGACATAGCCATGTCACCAGCAATGTCTCCTGTGCCTCCTGCCCTCTCCTGGTAAGTTCCCTCCATGCCCTGCCGGTTCCCAGAACAGACCTGGCAACCCTACCCAGGCCCTACCCCCAAATCTCCAGGGAGTTGGCAACCCTAAGAAAGGCCTGGGCTCATTCACTAGCAACTCCAGTTAAAACAACCTGATATTGATATGAGAGGCCTCTATCTGAGAGGCCCTGAAGAGCTGCTGCCGATCAGAGTAAAAAAGACTCATCTGGGGAGACCAATGGTCTTCCTAGGTATAAAGCAGCTTCCTGTGCATTCACTTTTAGGAAAATCTGACACTCCGGTGAGCAGTTCAGTTTATAGGCAGGGATCCAGGGTTGGTGTGCCAAAGCTTCCCGTATTCCCTTACAGCCCTCTAGTCAGATTTCCTAGTTTTCTTTTTTCTTGAAGTGGGGCTCCACTAGAACAAACAGAAGATCAGCTAGTAATTTGGCTTGGGCAATAATTTAAAAAGTGCTTTAAAAATGCCTTGACCTGGATAGCCTAGGCTAGCCCATTCCTGTCAGAAGCTAAGCAGAGTTGGCCCTGGCTGGTATTTGGATGGGAAACCACCAAGGCATACCAGGGTTGTGACACAGAGGCAGGCAATGGCAAACCACCTCTGAGCATCTCTTGCCTTGAAAACCCTCTGGGGTCGCCATATGCAGCTGTGACTTGACAGCAGATAGCAAAAAACCTCCATCAATGCTGTTACTTGCTATAGCTTATAATACACATTGTCCCTAAAAATCCCTTGAGGGTTTTTTCCCCCAAGAAAAAAATTACCTCCCCCCAAACAACAACAGCTCTTATTAATTAAGCTCATTCGAAATAGTTTTCTCTGCAAGCACTCCAAGGAAGAAAAGAAACATTCATCTGCTTTCCAAGAATTCCACATTTCCAAGCACCACATTTTACGAAGGATGTTGACAAGCTCAGCATGTCCAGAAGAGGGCAACCAGGATGGTGAGAGGGTTGGAGTCCAAGTCTTATGAGGAAAGGCCGAAAGAGTTGGGTGTGTTTAGCCTGAGAAAGAGAAGGCTTAGAGGGGACATGATTGCAATCTTCAGATATCTGAAGAGCTGTCATGTAGAAGATGGAGCAGATCTATTCTTTCTCGCTCTGGATTGCAAGACCGGTTCTAATGGGTGGAAATTACAAGGGAGTTGATACCGGCTAAATATCTGGAAAAACTTCCTAACTCTAAGAGTGGTTGAGCAGTGGAACAGACTGCCTTGGGAAGTGGTGGATGCTCCTTTGCTGGACGTTTTCAGAGGCTGGACAGCCATCTTTTGGGTATGTTGTAGGGCTATCTTTTGGCTATGCTCCTGCAGAGTGCAGGGCGTTGGACTAGATGACCTGCAAGGTACCTTCCGACTCTAACATTCTATGCGTCTATAATTCTATGAATTTGTTTCAGCTTGTAATTTTGGTCTGTGGATGCTGGTGCAGCTGTGTGCATATACCTTATTGTAATGCTCCTTCAGAATTGTAGCTTCCAGCCCAAAACCATGGCTTTAAAGCCTCTTAGGAATTCAAAAGCCACCCACGTCCCAAAACAACCACACCTGGAATGAGAGAGGATTCAGAATCTGCATGAAGATCAGCTACATCAGGGGTCCCCAGCTTTTTTGAGCCTGTTGGCACCTTTGGAATTCTACTACAGGGTGGTGGGCACAAACACAAAATAGCTGTTGCAGGAGGTAGAGTTCTAACACAGAGGAAGCCGGTACAGGTGTTAGCCGAATTGCTTTAATTTATGTTCAGCAATTGGCGAAATAACGGGTTTTTGCCAACCATACCAAGGTCCCGCCCCTTCCAGGAGTTCTCAGTAAATAGGCGTGGAGACAGAGTGGTTTCTTTGAATGGTGTTTACTGAAAGATGTTGTTCAAGCATACAAGGAATAATAATAAAACCACATACACACAAGATCTAAGGAAATCAGACAGAAAATAGCACTTTTGCATGAGCAGGAGTATCATTGAGGGGGAGTTATGTTACCTGTCTTGATGGTGGGTGAATCACTTCCACGAGAAGATTGAGGGAGGGATGAATGAGAAAAACAGAGAGAACAAGATCTGAACCTGCAGATACACGCTCCAGTCCTGGCTGCACAAACCAGGGATTAAAGATGGAGGCAAGGTGTTGGGTACAGGAAGCTGGACATGAGAGGTTGGTAAGAAGATAGAGGTCGAAGATGGCTAAGCTAGGCTAGGGGTTCTGTTGTGCAAGATCTTTTATCAGGTGGCATTGGGGCGGGCTGCGCTGACCACATCCCATTGTCACACCCACTAGGTTGTCCGTCCTTACTAGTCTTTCTATTGGTCAGTGTCATAGTGAGGAGGGGGCAGGAAGGAGTGGACAATATTGCAAATCTAGGTACTAATCAGGATCTAACACCTGGGCCTTCTGGTCAGTCTTCTTGGCGCCAATCTCTGGTCTCGTGATGGCTTCGGCCAGGTCACTTGATGATCGGCGATTAGTTGCTGGGCAACCTAATCTCCTACTGGAATTTTGGGGGCAGGTGTGAAGGGGCCAGCGTAAAGGAGAAAAGGACTCTTTGAAATGGAGTCTTGGTCTTCCTGTTGTTGAGAACATGTGAAGTAGATGTGAGAGCTCTTTGATATGGATTCTGGTCTCCATGCAAGTGTGAACTCTGAAGGAAGTCTCCCGCTGTGGGCTGGAGCCTCTCATAGCAATAGAGAGTGCCTTTGCCTTAGGCAGAAAACCAACCCCAAAGGTCAAACTTATGATTTTAAAGTTCATAAGAGCATATAATATGCCTTGCTGGCTTACACAGGGACAAGAAGGGTAATTTTAAAAATGCACTTGGAAAAGGGAATGTGAGAGAGAAAAAATCCCAACACTGCAGTGGCACTGGAACATTTTTTTAATCTGTATATCCAATCCAATCTCCAATGGCCAGTTACATGCCCTGTAAGGCAGAAGCCCCACCTGGCCTCACGACATTGTAGCAAACAGTTGGCAGGCACCAGGGAAGGTGCCAGTGGGTGCCATGCCACCCATGAGGCATCATGCTGGGGACCCCTGAGCTACATAAAACACAAGGAATAACTGGGAGGATTTCCTCAAATGACAAAAGATACACACTGTATAAATAAAAGGCTGCGTGAGTCGATAGCGTGGATGCAGAATCCATTGCAATCGATGAGTCTTTCAGCAAAAGTAAGAGCTATCTATTTAAACACACACAAAATTCTGTCCCTGTGCTAACAAAGTAGGTGACTTCTCAGGTCATTTCAACCCAATCAGGAAGCGTTTCAGTGGAAGCGAGCGTTCCACCATTAGAGACTATTTGTATATGTGGCTCCAAAGCAGCTGTCTTTGGGTGCCTTGGTTGAACACCACCAGTGCATGTGCTGAATCTTTCCTCCTATGAGCTAGAGGGGCATTTGTCAATAATAAATACCACAATTGAACATCAACCCCCAACAAAAACCAAATCTTTACATTTGCTATATTTCCGTATTCCGGAATATTAATAGCAAAGAAGTCCTACGGAACTGAAAATGATCACCAGTAAAGGATATACTACTTGATTTCTACACTCCCCGATTCTCACAAATCCCTGGCACCTGCAAGCTGACAGGACAGGAAACACTTCGCTGTTTTAAAACCATTTCAGATGTCAAAGCCGGAGAGTGCTGCGACTGTGGCTTGCAGGTGACAGCAGATGGCAGAATGTTTCCACGGGAGCAGCTGTTGAGAGCACAGGCGAGGTTCTTCCGCAACCCCTGCTGTGATAGCAGATGGGAGTGTTGGTCAGAAAGGAGGACACGGCACCATAATGGTATGTAAGGCAGTCTTTGATGGCTTGCCAGTTGGCACATGCATCTTTAATAAGCACCAAGCAGGATAACCAGAAAACACCCCCAAGAGCGTAGCAGACACCGACCAAGAACTAGAAAAAAATTGCCAGTCAGATGCACATTCACTTGAACGCAAGTCTCCCCTGTGCCTCATTCTCAAGTAATTGTATAAAGCAGCGGTTTCAGGATGGCAGCCCCCACAAGTCCATATTTCCTTGGTATGCCGACCCATCCAAAGTGTGTGAGGGGGATTGCGTCCTAGGCAGGGGTCATTTCGAGCAGGAGCTCGAGGGAGCTCAGCTCCGGGAGTTGGTGCCAGCCCCCACCCCCCGGCGGGCAGGGGTATGCCTGCTTGTGTCATGGCTGCAGCAAAATGACCCCATCCCCTGGAAAGGTCCTTGTTCCTCCAACCAGCCTTCTGAAGGCTTCAGCCACCACTGAAGCTATCCTCCCAGAATAGTGGTATTTCTGAGGCTTGGATTAGTAACTGTCCCCTCTCTGCCAGCTTTCTTTCTTTCTTTCTTTCTTTCTTTCTTTCTTTCTTTCTTTCTTTCTTTCTTTCTTTCTTTCTCTCTCTCTCTCTCTCTCTCTCTCTCTCTCTCTCTCTCTCTCTCTCTTTCTCTCTTTCTCTCTTTCTCTCTCTCTTGCCTTCTGACATACTTCCGGTGATGTCAGGGGGTGTGGCATATGCAAATAAGTTATGCTAATGAGTTATGCTAATGAGCTCCTGCACCTCTTTTTCTGCGAAATGACTCCTGGTCCTAGGCAAACGGTAACCCTTGGCACTTCCAGGGGAAGTCTTCAGAGCATTGAACAACTTAAATTTTTAACTCAGACTTTATGGTCTTAATGAAAACTTTTTCCTGGGAGTCAAAAATTATTAAATGAAGCAACTCCCTACAGAAATCCCCAGACATGTTTTTACACTCTGTGATTAGAGGAAAGGAGGCCTCAGAAGTGTGTGAGAGAAATGGATGAGGTCCCATCCCCTGTCTATAAACCTTATGACTTGCTTTATGACAAGGAGTATTTGGTGATTGCTTTATGACAAGGAGTATTTGGTCTCCTCAGATTTTTCAAATTCTGTTTTCTAACTGGTCCTCCTTACTGGCAGATGCTTCTGACAACACACCAGGAGTTTTCTCTTCAAATGCTTCCCCTCAGACCGTAATTAAGGATGCAGGAGATTCAGTTCCTTCAACCCATGAAATAAATGCCCCTGTTGTAAGTGATGCGAGTGAAGTTCCAATGGATTTGGTGGATTTAGTCTTTTTAATAGTGAAAACAGTGAGTTTTATTTGTAGAGATCTTAAACTGCTGCACTCTAAATTAGAGGATATTTCCAGAATGTTATCTGGTCTAAATAAGTAGTAACAAGGCTGATTTCTTCAGTTGCTTATTCAATCGCTCCACCAGCTGCTCTAAAACAAGAAAAAGCAACTTTGAAACCAAGTAAGGCATTTACACAGGGGCATATGCGAGAAGGGGGAAATTCCTATCAGCTTGTCCAGCAGCCCCATAAGGTCTGCTTGGCTATCTGTAAATTTAAAGGCACTCCCTTGTCAAGAGGCAAAGATATCCAGCTGGCCTCGACCAGTGCCTGTGCCTTTTCAGCCCTGAACCCAGCCTGGTGGAACTCTAACAAATGACATTCGTGCCCTGTCTGACCTGTTAAAGTTTTGCAGGGCACGTAAGGCAGAGATATGCTATCTTGTTAATGAAATGTTTTCAAATACTTCATGTTTGAATATTTTTAATATTGAATTTTTATGGTTTTAATTGGTTTTATAATGTATTGAATTATTCTGTTGTAAACTGCCCTGAGCCCTGCATAAGAGGGGAAGGGCGGTCAAGAAATCTAATGAAATAAATAATCTTGACAAGGGAATCAAATTGGCTATGTGGACTTAAAATCTGTGGAGCCACTGAACAATGATTTCCAAGTTCAAAAGGTATTGCTGACCTTGGATAGCTCCAAATTCCCAAAACTGCTACTTCATCAGAAATATTAATAAGAACTAGAGGGATTTTTCCAGCTCAAGTGTTTTGCAATGTAATTTTAGAGCCATTATTACCTAACTGTATTTATAGCAAGAATCTAGAAGAAGAGACGAGGAAGAAGAGGAGATTGGATTTGTACCCCACACTTCACTACCCTAAGGAGTCTCAGAGAGGCTTACAGTCTCCCCTCCCCTCCCCACAACAGACACCCTGTGAGGTAGGTAGGGCTGAGAGAGCTCTTTCGAGAATTGCTTGTGAAAGAACAGCTCTGAAAGAACTTGTAACTCATCCAAGGTCACACCAGCAGCTGCATGCGGAGGAGTGGGGAATCAAACCCAGTTCACCCAGATTAGAGTCTGCGCTCCTAACCACTACACCAAACTAGCTCTCTACATCCAGTCAACAGAGCTAACCTACTTCTACTTATAAAAACACTGAGGCAACTGAACAATCCTCATTAAAGGACCGGTTAAATCAGTCGGAATCATCCAAAATGGATTTTTGAACATACAATGATATTTTAGAAGGAGAGGTGCTGCATGTCTTTAAGGACTTACCAACTGCTGAGCAATTTTTTTTGTAATTTTATTTTCTACGCACTACAACAAACAGTGAACTAAAAGCCCCTACACTACCCTAAGGTATACAGGAACCAGGTTGTTATCATATTAGAATTACAATTGCTTCAAACCTGTCATGAAAAAGATTAATATATCAAGGCAACCTTAGCTTCTTCTACAATCAACCTTAAATGATTAACGTAAACAACTGTATTTCAAACAAGTGAATACAAGAGCAAAAACAAAAACTTTCCAATTAAAAATGATTATTTTCTTCTTTCTTTCTGCTTCTTCTACTAAAGTCTTATTTGACTTTCTGGAGTTTTGGAGCTGCTGCTCCTTTTTCTGCATCAGAGTCTTCCTCCTCAGATTTATTACTTGCTGAGGACTCAGAACTTTCCAGTCTATATATGCTTTCTTGAAGTTCCAGTTCTTCCTCTGTGGATGTTTTTTCTTCCAAAACTTTCTTTGCCTTTGTAACAGAGTCAAATTTTTTTGCTTTTTTTTCTTTATAACTAAATGTTAGGCCTTCAGGAATCAGCCATCTGTACATGATAGATCTTGTTTGCAGGAAAGTGATTAAACTTTTATAGGGTTTCCTCTTCTTCCTAATTTCCATGGGAATGTCTTTCAAAACTTTAATTTCTTCACCTTTGATCTTCAAGGATGTCCCATTGGTGGCCTCGAGCACCACATCCCTAGTAGATTTCTTAGAGAATCTCACCAGTATCTCTCCTGGCAGGTTCTTTTTCTTCAAGAATTCAGGATAGGTCCTATAGACCATATCCATATCACTTTGTAATATATCAGCTTGAAGACCTGTCATTGGAGCCAACTCACTTTTGAGTTGTTTGAGATTCTCACCTTTCGGCTCTGGAACACCTTGAAATCTTAAAAAAAAGGTTGACCTTTCCATCTGCAGCCTCAAAAGATTATCTTTATCAGAGGACCTCCCTTTTTCCATCACATCCAGTCTTAATTTAATAGTTTTTGACTTTTTTCACTTCTTTAGCTGTTTGTTCAGATCTTTTATTGGCATCAGCAACCTGCTTTTGCAAGTTATCCAGCTTAGAGTTCACTGTAGTCAGCTGCTCCATCAGAGGGTGCAATGCTGTAGCCAGTACAGCAGACAAAGCAGTGTTTTCTTCAGATTTAGATGCTGGAAGTGCTGATGTGGTTTTTGGAGAAGGCTTTGTTCTCAACGCCATTTTCTCTCCCCGTCCAGTCATTGTTGTTTGTTTACAAATCCAGAAAGTTTTAGAAAGTTACTAGAAATTCTGATTTAAAGTAGCTAGAAAGAAGCATGCAGACACTTGCTCAGAATCCAGTCACTTAGCAAAGATAGAGCCCTGAGTTCAAATTGGAGAATCGGCCGGTTTAAAGAGCGTGGAGAGATTTAAACCCTCGCTCTGCACTTCAAGATAAGGTCGCTTTCGGGAGCTTACTCATCTTGTCTTTCAGAGACATGCATCTTCGGGTAGGTGGTTTTTTCCCCATCTTGCTTCAACCATGGTCCCTGCAGCTGTCTGATGTGCGCCTCTTGTTGCCATTGGGCGCCATGGCAGTGGGACTTTTGGAGGCAAAGGAGAGCCTCTATCCCTTGGTCACCACCTTGGGAGAGGCTCTCCTTGCACCTCAGGCAAAAAGCTCCCTACAAGGGCTCCAGGGGGGCTGAAAACCAGTTGGTACCCCTCCTGACGCTGGGCTCGGGTCATGTCTCCTGGAGCTCTCCAAGGATTTGCCCGCCATTAAGGATGCCGAAACTGGAAGTCCCAACTTCTGAGCAATTATTGCTAACAGATAAACTGGAAGCTGTAGGAGCAAGCCTTCTTGAAAATATTTCAGACAGCATTCAGCCCCCCCCCAAAAAACCCTTACTCTCAGAGGAGCCAACCATTATAACTGACACCCCACAAAAATCTAGAACACCAACAGGAATGTTGATTCAAGCTGACATTCATCAAGACCCTCCGATGATTGATGACCTCGCTTCAATACAGGATGGAAACTATGAACAACCAACCATGCTACTGGAGTCAAAGGCTAAGTCTGGGGGTGTTGATAATGGCTGTGTGCATCATGACACCAACAACTTCCTGGAACAACTCATTATAATCAACTGACTCACAAACTCCCCTTCAAACCCTCTTTCTTCCCCAGTAATTAAAACTGTGTCATGGAATATAGTGGGTTGTGTTAGGACTTTTGTCCAATAATCAAGAAAAATTCAGAGTAATGAATCTTGCTTTTCTGGAAAGAAGAGATTGCTTCTTTTAGTTTAAAAGAAGTTTATTACTAAAGGGAAAAGGTAAACGGGATTAGCTACAAATAAACAAAACATGCTTACTAAGCAGCATTCTGCTTCATCTGCACACTAAGACATCCTGATAGAGAGTGAGAGAGATTACAATGGAGTATCTCTCCTTTTTCTTGACCCCTGAAAGGAAACACCTGATATCATTGACCAATTAGCAGAACAGTACACCTTCAGCTTTCCCGGGCTTAGAGTTAATTGGCCAGCTGCCAGGTATCACTTCCAGGCTAAATCTAGGTAAACAAACAAGTTGCATAGGTTAACCCTATAATGACTGAATTTCTCAGGCCTTGCGTTACATGCTCATTTCTCCAACAGGTTGGAGGAGTAAGGCCAAGAACGGTGATTTTTTGGAACATCTCAAAGGCTTTGACGTTGTGTTTCTCCGGGAAACCTGGTCACAAATGCAATTATATGTGGAAGGATTTAAATCTTATTCCCTCCCAGTTTTTAAAGCTAATCTCAGGGGCCGCTCGCAAGTTGGCTTTTACCCATCCTTGTCACCCTATATTTTAATTCAGAATTAATTACTTTAGAGACATGTAGTCCTACAGTGCAAGCTATTAACAAATTCACTTTAATTATAAGAAATGTATGTATTCCTCCTTGTTTAAACAATCCAACCCTTCTCCACCACTGGAATTACGTAACAAACCTTACAGAGGAACTGGAGAGAAAAAAATCCCCTTTGCAGAAATAATTCTGGCAGAAGACATCAATGCTAGAGTGGGTAGTGATGACTCAGATTTTTTTTTAAGATTTTAAAAGTTGATCAGGATGTTCCACTCCCACCTTCCTATTCCCTCAGGAGACTCTCCAAGGATAAAGATTTGAATTTTGCAGGTATAAAAGTAAAGGTTTCCCTTCCTCGAAAGCCAGTCGAATCCAACTCTAAGGGGCAGTGCTCATCTCCGTTTCCAAGCCGAAGAGCCAGCACTGTCCGAAGACTTTTTCCATGATCATGTGGCCGGCATGACTAAATGTCGAGGTGCACAGAATGCTGTTACCTTCCCACTGGAGCGGTACCTGTTTAGCTACTTGCAATTTCTTGCTATCAAACTACTAGGTTGGCAGGAGCTGGGGCCAGAGACGGGAGCTCACTCTGTCACGTGGCACTCAGGTCTTGAACTGCCGATCTACCGACCTTGTCTGCAGCTCAGCTGTGCCTCCTTTATCTACTCTTTAATCAGGCTGTACCCCCCTTGCTGTGTTAATTACTCTGCCAACACTCTTCCATCCCCCACAAAGTAGTCATCACTGCACACCCCTGAGCGGCCAGTTGCATAATTAAATAGTAAGCAAATCGATTAGATATCCAGTGACTTTCGACCCCATTTTTGCATCTATTTGATGTTCAGCCTCACCTGGATGGCCCAAGCTAGCTCAATCTCATCAGACTGCAGAAAACAATCTGGGTCAACCCTCATTAGTACTGGACTGGAAGACCTCCAAAGTAATCCAGGATTGCTATAAAGAGGCAGGCAATATCAGTCCACCTCCATTTGTCTCATCTTGAAAACCCCAAGAAGGATCACAGTTAAGTTGGCTGTGACTTGGCTGCATTTCCCACTACCAACACAATTTGTTGTTTGTTGAAACCTGTCATTGAGGTTAATTTGATTCCCCCCCCACACATTATTTAATTGCCTAACCTGAACCCTTCCCCTCCATGACCCTGGGGGAGAATCAGTTTCACCCACTGAAGATGCAACAGCACGTGCAGGGAAACGAAACTTCGCCACCACAGCTACAGTGCAGCTGCAAAGAGATTTGACCCAGTGGTGACAAGGCAAACGGATCCAAGGCTTGGCTCATGAGCTGCTGTGGCTGTCAACCATGGTAGGTTTGTCAGCTGAACCTGTTTTTCTGTAAAATTCCCAGCATCCCTGCACACAAGTAGATGCAGCTACCGATTCCAAAGGGAAAAATGAAGGACCTAAGGCTACCCAGTACAAGCACGGTTCCCGGAATCAAGGCATAAATCCACTGGTCCTGCCAGAACACAGACAAGGCCACAAGCAGCCACACCCAGATCCAGAGTAAGTATCCTCTGGCCCTTAAAGCCACTTACTGGAGGTGGAGAATTTAAATACAGTGTGCAAGAAATTCTATTACGTTCAGCAAGCAAAGGCAGTGGTGTTGGAGGAGTTTTATAGATAGCATGGTATAGTGGTTAAGTGCACAGACTCTAATCTGGGAGAACTGGGTTCAGTTCCCCACACCTCCACTTGCAGCTGCTGGATGACCTTGGGCAAGCCATAGTTCTGGCACAGCTGTTCTTGAAAGACCTCTCTCAGTGCCACTTACCTCATAGGGTGACTGTTGTGGGGAGGAGAAAGGAAAGGAGATTGTAAGCCGCTCTGAGACTCCAGATGAAGGGCAGGATATAAATCCAATTTCCTCCTCCTTCTCCTTTTCTTCTTCTTCTTGAATTCAAGCCTGAACTCTCCCCTAGAAACTAAAATGACCAAACTGTGGCTATTGTACTTTGGTCACATCATGGAAAGCCAAGATTTAATGGAAAAGACAATAATGCTACGAAAAGTTGAAGGCAGCAGGAAAAGAATAAAGGGCTAACATAGGATGGATTGACTTAACCAAGGAAGCCACGACCCTCCGTTTGCAAGACTTGAGCAAGGCTGTTAATGATAGGACATTTTGGAGGTCATGAATTCACTGGGCTGCCATGAGTCAGAAGCGACCTGACAGAAAATAATGCACCCTTCGCTACTGAATAAAATGATAATTTAGTTTTGTTAAAACATGAGAAAAATACTTTGTTCCCTACTGTATTCATTGGGAGCACTGCTTGTGTGTAATGTCAAAAAGGGGGGGGGGGGTGCCTGAACGGGCTTGCACAGACTCCCGTTCTTGTCCCTGGGGCTAACTTCAGAGCCGGTCTTGATAAACTTGTGCCATGTTTTATCATAATTAGAGAAGCCCCCCAAGTAAGAAACAGCTGTCTTTACTTAACATAGTTTATGAATAATATGATATTGTTAGGGTTCTCAGCGGGGGGCTGTGCGTAGCAGTGGTTATGATGTCGGACTAGAACCAGGTTCAAATCCACCACGCGTGCCATGGAAGCCTGCTGGATGACCTTGGGCCAGCCCTACTCTCTCAGCCCAACCCACCTCACAGGGTTGTTGTGAGGACAAAATGGAGGCGAGCCACACTGGGTCCCCTTAGGGAGAATGTGGGGTACAAATGAAGAGAATCAATAAAAATGAGTTTTCATTGCATTTTAGAAAACATCTTTTTTTTCTTGTGCATGGAAACCATAAGACACACCATAATACAGATGTTAAGTTGTTGAATTTAATGCTTCAATCTCTATTTTTGTTTCAATCAGAAATTGTACCAGTTCGGCCAAAACATTACAGCCGTTCACATGAATCTGAACCAAGTTCACAGAGCAAAGCAAAAGTCAGCAGGCTATCCACCTGTCGAGTCTGTGAGCTTTACGGAGGTTGGTTGAACCTCCGTGCTGTTCCAGAGGAGTTGCTCACTGGAAACTGTGTGGGATCTGAAAGCAAAAATGGCATGACGAGAAGGCCAGAGAGGAGGTGGTGGTGGTGGTGGGAAGAAATGGACTGTCACAGTTCTAGGGGAAAGAGGGTGGTGGTAATGGTGGTTACCCAGGAGGGGGAAGTGACCAGGGGCAATCAGAAATCCATCCATCTGGAAGCTCCAACAGTGGCCTCAAGGAAGCAAGGATGCAGATGAAATAACCAAGCCTTTTCCAATATAGAACTTACATGTCAGCATTACTCAGCTCAGCCAAATTCTTCTTGAATGCAAAAAGCTAGTAACCATGGTGATTCATGCCTTAAGAAAGAAAAGGTCAGTGTGGAAGTCACCTTTATATCCAGTAGTATTTTTGAGACGGGCGTCTGTTGCCTTCCTTCACTCTGCCTGGATTTTTGCCAACAACTCTCTTTATGAGGAGAAGATGTATTCAAGAAAGCGCAGTGCATATGTAGCCTGGCCCACATGTCCTCCTCATCCCCTCCTGCCAACAGCACAAATCCCACTTTGGTTTTTATGTTCCATATTGCACTATCATGAGGGAAATATGGAGGATAACCTCCCTAGGCCAGTTCTGACATCATAATCAAGGTGGCGAAATAAAGGAAGGGCTGTTGTCCTCATGAACAAGAGTGACTATATACAGGCAACTAAGAGGCCACTCTCCAGCATCACATGTGATACATCTCACTGAGAAACATCAGAAAGAAATGAAATAATCATGCAATTTCCCTAAGGTTGTCCGGCTGCGGAACCTCCGTTTTTGCAGGGTGCTTCCCCACAGGCGGCCAGCTGGCCAGCAGCGGGAGGGGAATCCCACCTCCAACTGGTCCAAAGGTGACTTGACAACATCACCTGGAACTGACTACAAACCATAGAGTTTTGCCCAAAAACTACAGCGTCACTCCCCTGACGGTGGCAACATGATGATGTCACTTCCAGCGACGTTATTGCACCATGTGCGTAAAGCACGTGTGGCGGAAGATCCTGGAGAGGACCAAAGACCCCCTGGCAGCTGCCAGGTAGGACCTGGCAACCTTTCCAACGTATGTACAGGAACATGGATGTACCTCAGGAGCCTCAGTTGAGTAACACACAAACACTGTGGCAACCCTGTGTCTTTGGGTTTTGGCAAAATCAAGGTAGGAGTTTCTGGCTATATGGACTCCGTATTTAACCCCTATGGCACCAGCTCCTCTCAGTTGTTTGAGATGACTACAGTTTTCCTCAGGGAACCACAAATCCTTGTTTACCTGGAACTCGTCTGTTGATAAGAGCAAGTGGGGACCTGGTAGAATTTGTGATGGGCAAAGGGGGTAAGGAGGGCTGCCATTCTCCGGGTGGGGCCTGGAGATCAACCAGAATTACAACTGATCCTCAGTTCCCCTGGAGGAAACGTCTGCTGTGGAGGGGGGGGGCCTGTATCACATTATATGCTGCTGAGGTCCCTCCCCTCCCCAAACCCCATCCTCCTCATGCTCTACCCCCTAATCTCCATTAATTTTCCTACCCAGAGCTGTCTACCGCAGGGGCAAGACAATGAGGAGGAGATTCTTTTACTCTCTTTGGTCCTTCCTCTTCTTTGTATGCCAGGGCCGGACCCTCCCAGCGCTGATGGAACTGACCCAGCAATTGCAGTGGAAGCCTGGAACATCTTGAGCTTGGTGGGCTAGTACCTATTTATTTATTTGCAATTTCTTGCATCCAAACTGCTAGGTTGGCAGGAGCTGGCACCAGAGATGGGAGCTCACTCCATCATGTGGCACTTGGGTCTCGAACTGCCGAACTACTGACCTTCCAGTCTGCAACTCAGTATCTTAACCTCTGAGCCACCGCAGCCCCTTTTGCAGGTATATGCCTTGCCAAATTCTGTACTCAGTTTAACAGTATTTGGCTGTATGGCATAACTGGTTTTGCTAACTCAGGTGAACTTACTTTTATATCACCAAGAAGCTCCTGGGTGATTGATGACATCTTGATCTCTCATTTAGGATTTATGTTGAAGACTTTTCTGTGGAAGATAATATTATTAATGATCATCTTCCTTTAATTTTGACTGTTAAGTGAATTTCCTTTAGGATTGCTTTTTGCCGTACTGTCCTTAGATGATAATCTAGACTTTCTGCCAAGAATTTTCTGGGACACAGTTTTAATTCAAAAGACTCAACAATTACTTAAAACTAAACTGTTCCTGGAGTATAGATCCTCCATAATTAATACAGGTGAACCAGTAGAAATTATAAAAACTTACAGAGTATTAATATATCCCATATGACAGACTCACTAAATCAAACCCCAGAATAAATCGAGGAAGAACTATACAAACTCTTGGTTTGATAATGTAGGGATCTGAAAATCCTTTTACGTGACACCTGCCATCACTATCAAAATTCCATGGCTGTAGCTTTGCCATCAGAATATTTTAATCTTAAAATTCAGCTCCAACAACTTATAAAAAGAAAAAGAAATAACTTTATTAACCATCAATGGGAACAACTACTCCAAGCTACAACCCTAAATAAATCTAGACAATTCTGGGCTATAGTCTCAGGATCATTTTGCGAGGAAGTCCCCCAATATGTCCGCTATTTCCCCTCATACTTGGTTTCAATATTTTTCAACTCTATTTTATGAGGGGTGGATGAGTGTAATGGAACCATTTGAGTTTTCTTTAGATGACTTACCTGAGTGGCCTCCTATAATGCTGGATGAAATAAAAGAATTATCCAACTAAAACTGAAGAAAGCCAGATGTGGACCAGATGTGATATTGCCTGAAATTTTAAAACTGAATCCAGATTGGTGGGCCTCTCCCCTTGCTGCTCTCTTTACAGTGGTAGACAAGACTGGTTTAATGCCTGAGGCTTGGATGAATGCAATAGTGGTACCCATTGACAAAAAGGGTGACCACATAATCACATCAAATTATAGACAGATAAGTCTCCTTTCTATCACTGTATGCTAAGCACTTATTATCCAAACTTACTCTTTGAATGTCACAGCAGAGAATTTTGGGGCCAGAAGAAGTGGGGTTTTGTCAGGGAAAAACCACATTAGATCATTGTATTACTTTATCCCATCTGGTTAATAAATACACTAGGAGAGTTAGTCTTAAGCTATATACTGTGTTTTTAGACCTTAAAGGAGCCTTTGACTCTACAGCTAGAGAACTACTCTGGGACAAATTAAATAAAATGAACATTGACAAGAGGTTACTTCTGCTTATTAAGAAGTTATATACCTCTACAACCTGGCAAGTAAAATGTTCCTTAACAGGAATATTAACATTTAAAATCCCCACTAATAAAGGAATCAAACAGGGCTGTATCTTAGCTCCCACCTTATTTAATCTTTTTTTCTTAATGATCTGGCCCCGTATTTGGCAGGAGTTGATGGTCATAGTCCTAAACTTGGCTCCATACATGTACCGTTGTTACTATATGCAGACGATGCAATAATAGTGTTTTGCTCATTAAAAAAATCTTGTTTTCTCAAGAACGTGGAAACCGTACAAGTGGGAAATAAATGGATAAACATTTTAAATACTTAGGAATTCATTTTCAATACAATGCCTCTTGGACCACTCATTGTAAGTCAGCAATAAATATGGCTAACAATAGTGTCCAGGCTATTACTCACTTTTTCTATAACAGAGGCAGTCAAATTGCACCTGCTGCATTAAAGGTTTTTAATGCTAAAGTGGGCCCACAACTGCTATATGGTATCTGACTTTGGACTGGTGCATTTTTTCATTCTCTGGAACGTATTCAGTCCAAATGTCTTCATGAAATCTTGGAAATGCCGCTTTGTGTGCCTTATGCAGCACTCTGTTTGGAAACTGGACAAGCCCTAGTTAAAACCAAGGTGTGGCTCACCACTATTAAATTCTGGCTGCAATTACATTATAATTCTGATCCTTCTGGTCTTATTTATCTAATGCTTTCAGAATCTGAAAGAGTGGGCTGGTTAGTTTCCATTGAAAAGAAAATCAGTGTTATTGGTTTATCCCTGGGTTCACTATCTATGCTCTCCCAAGCAGATGTATTCCATAGGATTAAACACAGAATTTGGGGCATTGAATCACAAAATCTCTGTAGCGCGGCCCACAAAACTTGTTCTCCCTTGAGCTTGGAGATGCCAGTAAAAGCAGGCCATATGGCTTCATATCTCCACTCCTTGCAAATCCCACAACAATGCAGAGCTTTCTCTTTGGCCAGATTTAATGTTATGCCATCTGCAATCTTATATGGAAGATTCCAAAAGGTACCATATTCAGCTAGATATTGTCCCTGTAAGCTAAGCTGCATTGAAACAATTTCATATATCCTTTTTTATTGTCCTTTTTATGTAGAAATTCATACTAAATATTTAAACTCTATTCTGGTAAATAAGATGGGACTCCCTGATCCCATTAAGACTCATTTTATCGTGAATGATTCCTTTCCGGATATAACTGAGAAGGTGGCTATATTTGTGCAATGCGCTCTAAAGTTGAATCGTGATAAGACATAAAGAGTCAATTTGATGGTATATTTATCTAATTGTAATCCTAAAGAAATCTGCATGTTATGTTCCATCTTATCTACTTTTATGCCAATAAAGGACTGATTGATTGGTTGGTTGACTTATGGCACTGGTTTAGTTCAACATTCCATTATCTAACAGTGGCTAACCAGATGTTTCTGAGAGGTCACTAGCATGGGTGGAATATGAGGACAGTATAGGCATTCCAGGATATCCATTCCCATTCTGTGTGGTTGTGCAGGCATGCAACGCCCTGGTCATCTTGCTGCTGTTGTCTAACACTGCAGCCTTTTGAATATTCTGGGCCACCCCAAACATGAGAAAAATTTAGCAAGGACAAATCCCTGCTGATGAGGGATCAAACGAGTCTGAAAGCTCTCCCTGTATATAAAAATTTCATTCATGGTAGTCAGTATGGTTATAAAGAAAGATCTTGAAGACTAGGACAAACTAATTTTGATATAGGAGTTGATGGGGGGAAGGAACAGGCATTCAGCTCCCAAGTGGACTCTGGAGCCCTGAGATTCTGGCTGATGGTAGTTCTCAGTTCTACAGGATGCCTCTTGAATAAACAGTTCCATCTTCACATTACACATTTCACATCTAAACTAAGCTTGCTTCACTTGAAGCACCTTGTTGAGTTAAGGTTACAAAGGGGAACTTGTTTTCGTTGAGTGATTAACAGAATTGTTCTGTGTCAGAGTCATAGCTTGGGTCATGTCTGGGAACCTACCCCTGTACTGTATTGCCCTGCCAGTGCCTTAATGCGAGCAGCTATTTGTGACAGTTATGTTCCTTTAACAGTGCAATTAAAGTAAAGTAAAGGTAAAGGTTTCCCTTGTTCGAAAGCCAGTCAAATCTGACTTTTGGGGGTGGTGCTCATCTCCGTTTCCAAGCCGAAGAGCCAGCGCTGTCCAAAGGCTTTTTCCGTGGTCATGTGGCCAGCCAAGGCACACAAAACACTGTTACCTTCCCACCAAAGCGGTACCTATTTATCTACTTGCAATTTCTTGCTTTCAAACTGCTAGGTTGGCAGGAGCTGGGGCCAGAGATGGGAGCTCATTCTGTCACAGGAAACTTGGGTCTCGAACCGCTGAACTACCGACCTTCCAGTCTGCAGCTCAGTGTCTTAACCTTTGAGCCACCATGGCCCTAACAGTGCAATTGCACATATATAAAATGTACTCTGGGAAGGTGAAAACCTCACTGAAAAGCAATGAAGTCACTCCCCAAACTGTTGTTTTTATCGCAAGTGTGCGGGTTGCTTGAAAACACACCGAGGACTTCCCGTTGTCAGTTTAGGAATTGTTTATTTATCTGATAAATTTTTAGGGGAGGGGGAGGCCATTTCTCTGCAAGTGCATTCTTAAAACCTGAACCCGAGGTAACAAGCAAACTGATGTTTCATTGCAGGGCATGGTTCCTGCATCTGAGAACAGGTCGTACATACAAGCATAACCAAGCAATGTCTCTTCAAATGGAAGCATTTCACTATCTGAACTGATCTGCAAAGCTGATGTTTAGGTTGAAAGCAGGGCATGGTTTAGCCCACATTTGTCAGATCTTGGAGGGTAAGCAGGGTCAGTACTTGGAGGGGAGACCACCAAGGAAGACTCTGCAGAGGGAGGCCATGGCAAACCACAGCCTGCTTAATCACTCGCCTTGAAAACCATAAGTCAGCTGTGATTTGACAGCACTTCACACACACACACACACACACACACACACGTTAAAAGAGATGATGGAAGCAGTAGGTCCTTATTCTTTCGAGAAGCAGGAACATAAGAAAATGTTATCATCTCTCTTGATCAGTCGTTTTACTTTCTATAGCACGTGAAGAGTGAAGTTTAATCAGTTTCGCCTGCAGCGACTGCTGTTCCATTCATTCAAAACAGAACGGCCTGGGAATCTCACCACTTGTTGAACATTGTGCGGAGAAGTACAGAAGTCCATTTTCAATGAACTGATGAGTAGATACTGAGAGGGTGCAAACCCCTGCTGAGTTCTGATTCCCAGTGATATTGCTCCAAGCCTCCTGAGAGTGCTAAGAATTAAAGCAGGTGTCGGGAGAATCTCTTGCATCTGCCCTAACTCTCGAATGCCACCCCCCCCCCCCCCCGAGACAGTTGAGTCCTGGAGGCTGAAAACCTCTGGGAAGCCTGCATAATTTGCCCTGCTTCTTCAGACAAATCTCCAGGTAAGAGCGCCTGTTGCTCAGTCTCTAAGCAGGAGGCTGAAGCTATCCTGCTGGATCTTGGTTGAATAGTTACTTCTGACTGACAGAGATCTTTCCAGATTGGTAGTGGCCAGGGCTCTCAGATCTTCAGGTCAGTTAACGACATAAGAGAAGCCGATGTTGGATCAGGCCAGTGGCCCATCCAATCCAACACTCTGTCGCACAGTGGCCAAAAATACCAGGTGCCATCAGGAGGTCCATAAGTGGGGCCAAGGCACTAGAAGCCCTTCAATTGTTGCCCCTCCACCCAGCACCAAGAATATAGAGCATCACTTGCCCCAGACTGAGAGTTCCTATCTATACCTTGTGGCTAATAGCCACTGATGGACCTCTGCTCCATATATTTATCCAATTCCCTCTTGAAGCCGTCCATGCTTGTAGCCGCCGCCACCTCCTGTGGCAGTGAATTCCATGTGTTAATCACCCTTTGGGTGAAGAAATTTGATCCAGGAACCATGACTTCCAGGGTCAAAATAGTGCAACCCCTGTCACTTTTGCTTTCAAAGAACCTTGCTGGGAGAGGAAGAATGAAATTAAGCCTCTTGGACAACAGGACTGGCATCAGACCTGTTACCTCAGCTCTGCTCTTCTGAACAAAACAGAAACCAATGGTTGGCTTTTGGTCTGTTTGCCACCACAGTTGTTCAAATGGGGTGTCCTGATGTGACTTATGTGCCTACTGAACAGGTTTGTATTGGTTTTGTTCAAAGCAGCACAGTCCAAACAGAATGGCAACCATTAACATCACTAACAACTACTTAGACAAACACCAAGGGTAAGTTTTTTAAAAACAACAACAACACAGCATTAATTTCTAACTGAGTGAAACTGTTACCTAGCAAGGCATACCATATGCTCTTATGAACTTTTATGATCAATAAGTTTGAACTTTGGGTTGCTATACTTCAAAGGACGGAATGCACTCTTTATTGCTGTAAGAGGCTCCAGTCCACGGCAGGAAGCACACCCCAAGAGTTCACACTAAGTCAGAGACAAGAACTCCATTTCAAAGGGTTCTTCTGTCTCCTTGTGCTAGGCAATTCACACCTTCCCCCAAAGTTCCTGCAAAGATTATGTTAAGTGAAGTTACCTGGCAACTAATCATTCGCACATCGAGTGGCCAGGCCAAAGCCATCAGGAGACAATGGAATGGCGCCATGACTCCTAGCAAGCTTGCCCAGGTGTCAGTTCCTGATTAGCATTTAGTATTATAATATTGACCTCTCCTTCACATCTCCTCCCCTTTTACACTGACCAATGGTAGGGTTAGCGGGGACGGACTACCTGGTAGGTGTGTTAGTGGGATGTGGTCAGCGCAGCCCGCCCCAATACCACCTGATAAAAGATCTTGCACAACATACAATCGTTCTCTAGCCTCTACGACCTCTATCTGCTTTACCTCCCCCTTACGTCCAGCTTGCTATCCCACTACCCTGCCTCCATCTTTAATCCCTGGTTTGTGCAGCCAGGAAGAAGCGTGTATCTGCAGGTTTAGATCACGCTCCCCATTTTTCCTTTCTCCCCTCAATCTTCTTTTGGAAACGGACCACCCATCTCCAGGACAGGTAAAGTGTCTCCCCTGCCCTCCTCATAAGCGGGCTCAGGACGGCTTACACAGATGGTCTACAGTGACCGCGAATACTCATAAATTCACATTAAGGATATCACAACTAATAAATGCAATAAAATTTCAGGTACAATAAAATCAAGTCAAATCAGATCAAAGTGCCACTGCTGTTTCAACAGTTGCCTAAGGTGGCTTGCTAGCATTTCCCCACCACCTGTCTATTTGCCATTCCATGATCCTCCTGGGCATAGTGGTAGGCCAGAAATTAAGGTCGCAGGCTGGGCTCGTTGGTAGTAGTGGGGCGGCTCCTAGTTGAAAGCCTGATGGAAGAGCTCTGTCTTGCAGTCCCTGCAGAACTGTAAGAGATCCTGCAGGGCCCTGATCTCCTCCGGGAGCTCATTCCACCAGTGCAGAGCCACCACTGAGAAAGCCCTGGCTTTAGTGGTGGCGAGTCTGGCGTCTTTGGGGTCCGGGAGGGTCAGTTGGTTCTGGGACCCTGACCTCAGTGCTCTCTGAGGTATATATGGGAAAAGGGAGTCCCTCAGAAATGTCAGCCTCTGGCCATATATGTGGCTATCACCATACCAATGGGACCACAGTGGCTCAGAGGTTAAGACACTGAGCTACAGACCAGAAGATCAGTAGCTTGGCGGTTTGAGACCTGAGTGCAGCGTGATGAGTGAGCTCCCATCTCTGACCCCAGCTCCTGCCAACCTAGCAGTTCGAAAGCAAGAAATTGCAAGTAGATAAATAGATACCGCTTTGGTGGGAAGGTAACAGCATTTTGTGTGCCTTGGCATCTAGTCATGCCAGCCACATGATCACAGAAAAAGTCTTCGGACAGCACTGGCTCTTGGCTTGGAAACAGAGATGAGCACCACCCCCTAGAGTCAGATTCAACTAGCTTTTGAGCACGGGAAACCTTTTCCTATTACCATACCACTAACAAAAACATCAAAAACTTGTGGATTACCCTCCAAACAAATTCAGCCATGCATGCTAAACAAGTCCAGCAGGGCACAGGTGTCATTCAAAAGTGCATTCTGCAGGGTAGGGGCCACAACTGAGGAGGACCTTCCCCTGATGACAGCTTAACCAAGCCATCCTGCGGCCTAGTAGTGGCATGGGGATAAAGTGGGAGTCTACAATGGCTAGGAGGAAGCTTGGTCCACCTTTTCCCCAGCCAGAAGCAACTTTTGTTAGCAGAAAACAGATTAGGGCCTAGGCCACGGTTGCCAACCTGGAGTTCTCCTGCTATTACAGTTGCTCTCCAGACGACCAAGCTCAGTTCCCCTGGACAAAATGGCTGCTTTGGAGAATGGACTCTGTGGCATTATACTGCAATGAGGTCCCTGCCCTCCCCAAACCTCGCCTTCTTTAGGCTCCACCCCCCAAATCTCCAGGTATTTCCCTACCCAGAGCTGGCAACCCTAGCCTAAGCCTAGGTGTCCTGGTACCCATGATCAGCTTACCATTTTCTGGCACCACTAGGACTGAGGCCACATATCTTTGCTGCTTCTCCCTAGGAAAAAAAAAAGATTGTGAATGACTCAAAAAAGGTTTGTGTAACTTGCGACCCACCCTGGCGAACATCAGGCATGGGTTATGGTCTTCCAGGTCACAAGTCCTAGGCAAGCAGGATGTGGGCCTGGTTGCATTATTCCCTGGTCACAAATGGTGCAGGCTTGACCCATGCCATCATTATCTGGAAACTGACTCCTCCGTATCTGCCATGTAGGAAGATCACTTTCAAAGACAGAAGGCGGAGGGACCCGGCCCAACAGAGCACTTAAGTGCTGGAGATCACAGCCTGTTGAGCACATAACTTGGAGTGTTGTTGATTGAAGAAAAAAATTATTTGTGACCTGTTTCTTCCATGCACACTGTGAAAAAGAACAGTTAATGACTGTATGTAACACCCCCACCCCCACTCTCAATATAAACCAGGAATTTAAAAAAAAAACCCTATGCTCAGCATTTTCCGGTGGAATTTAATAACCTTCCAAATGTTGTTCAAAAGCATTTCACAACTGCATGCTGGCACATCTGCATTGTAATGTTTGCCAGTTCTCTTCCCACGCAAGATTAGTCTCAAAGGTATCGGAGCTTGTTGAAGGCTGGGCAACTGATGCACTGAAGGAAAATGGAAAAAAACCCGGCACCTCTGAAGTCATTACTCTGTGCTGTGAAGTACATGTGAATGTTTAACACAGAGAGCTGACAAAAATATTAAATATATACTTATCTACTACCTGGCGCCTTTTGATCATCTGTTTTCTTCGTTAATTGATTTTTCAAAGCAATGAAGCTTTAAAAAGGCAGAGATAATGATTTATATTCAATGATTGCTTTATAATGTGGAATATGTGATCAATGTTTGTGGATGCCCGTACTTGTTATTCCCCTACTGAATGAACAACTGCCCATTTCCTTTCAATCGATTCCATTTCTGTCTACTTTAGATCTTTACCAGATTTTCATCTCTCCAAACGCTGATGCATCTTGTTTTCCCATTATTCTCTTGTGAGCATCTTTCTCATTGTTTAATATCTGACATGTACAATTCCTGCAGCCGGCACTAGAGTACTTTTTGATAACTCCTCTGTATGGTTTCCATAACAGAAATGTCAAAGGCTCCACATTTTAACAAGTGTTTCAGTAATTCAGTAAACCATTCTGCCAATGTCAAACCAATATTTTTTAGCAATTGGTCTAGTTCTCCATAATAAAACATTCCTCTATAACCTTTCTAATATAAAGGACTATACATGACGTTTTATTTCAATTGCCTGTTCTTGGGTGATAGAAACTACTGTAAGATATTTTAACCTTATGGCCATGGGAGTCTGCTGTGTTCCTCTTGTCATGGATTAGAATCTGAAAGTCTGATAAAAGTACATAATTTTTATTTACTGAATTGGGTTTTTTAAAATGAAAAAACGCAACCCATTAGTGCAGACAATCAGACAAAAAAAGGTTGTTTAGCCAAAAGCTGTGATGTGATGTTAGGGAGTGGCTGTGGCTCAGTGGTAGAACATCTGCTTGGCAGGCAGAAAGTCCTAGGTTCAATCCCTAGCATCTCCCATTGAAAGGACCAGGTAGGAGGTGATGTCAAAGATCTCCACCTGAGAACTAGAGAGCCATTGTCAGTCTGAGTAGACAATACTGACTAGGGGTGTGAACAAAAAAAATGGCTCAGGGCACACCTGCCCAGGTGGCTCAAGACATGCTGGGCCAGTTGGCTGAAGGAGGCACACCTGAGCTGGCTTCGGGCACTGCAACCTCTTAGGCTAGCCATGCATGAAACCCTAGAGAAGACCAAGTGTGGTCAAGAAATCAACCTCAAACCATGGTTTTAAGAATGTGGTTTGATGTATCCTAATAAAACCAAGTGTGTGGAGTGAACATAATCTGGAAGAGGCTGGAGAGCGGGGAAAGGAAGAAACGAACAGATCTTATTAATTTGCATTGTCAGATGCCTTCCCAACCAACCCTGTTCCTCTCTTCTCCATCTTATTTTTTTGTTTCCTTAAAACATTTTTTTATCCCACCTTATCTCTTTGGACAAAAGAATTTGCCTATGATTTTTCTTGAATATAGGAAAATGAAAAAAATGGGTTGGATCCTATCCATATCCTACCACCCCATGGAGCAAAATTTGAACTCTTCCCCCAGTTTAAATGGCTTTTCCATTGAAGGGGGGCTCCTTAGTCTGGAGGAATGTCTAGGGTTGCCAGCTCTGGGTTGGGAAATTCCTGTAGATTCAGGGGCGGAGTCTAGGGAGGGTGAGGTTTGGGAAGAGGAGAGACCTCAGCTGGGCGTAATGCCCTCTGCCCTCCGAAGCAGCCATTTTTTCCTCAGGGGAACTGATGGTTGTGATCATTGAAGATCAGCTGCAATTCCAGGTGATATCCAGGCCCCACCTGAAGGTTGGCAACCCCAAGAAGGCCCCTTAGAGGCTGGTTGGACCCACCCCTATATATGTCCACCTCCTATTATACAAGGTTATATTGTTTAAAAAGAAAAAATGCAAAGTGGTTCGCATAAATAGTTCACGGGAACTCACTCATCACCTTTATAATCGACAATGCTTGTTTTAACAAACTAATGTCTATTTCTTCCCTACTCCCACACCAAACAGCATGTACTGTTGCTAACATGCTGTTAGTAATGAATTTATCAGCACCATGTAATAAGATGGCAATTTATGACTGGGGTACCTTCTGAAAAGCAGTCCTTTTTTTAACTTAATTTTTTGATATTAAGAAGAAAGTCTAAACATATCCCTTGTTCCTTTCCCTCCTTTCTCTCCTTTCTTCTACTTTCTTTTTTCCCCATTTTTTCTTAATTCCAATTTGTGCATGTGTGGGTGTGTACTTTTATTTATTGTAACTTAATGAAAAACAATCCTGTTGAAAAAGCAAGGTTATGATTATTTTTCATAGATGACGGATACACAGGGAGCTCCCAGGATGTAATGGAATAGTGATCTTCAGTCACAGGGACCCCACAAACTAGGGGTGCCAGCTTCCAGGTATGACCTGGGGATCCCCAAAATTACAGTTCATCTCCAGACTACAGAGATCAGTTCCCCTGAAGAAAATGGATGCTTTGGAGGGCGGACTCCATGGCATTGTGCCCCACTGAGGTCCTTGTACTCCCCAGGCTCCTCCCCCAAATCTCCAGGAGTTTCACAACCTGGAGCTGGCAACCCTAACCTCCCACTCCACACTGCTGGCAAGGGTAGGGTTTCCAGGTCTTACCTGGCTGCCAATGGGGCAGGGCGGGGGGTCCCAGTCCTGGAGTTCTTCCGTGTGCACGCTGCAATGACATCACCCAGAAGTGACATCATCGTGCAGGGCACGTTGCAGGGGGGATGCTCTATAATTTAAGGAGAAACTCTATGCTTTTTTCCTTAAATGATTGAGCATCCCCCCTGCAACGTGCCTGGTGCACATGAGGCTCTTTGAGGGTGGGGTTCCCCCCGCTGGCCAGATCAGGGCTGGCAGATGGGGGGCCATGAAAACGGGTAAACCCCTGCCTCTGTCAGGGGAATGGGAACCCTAGCCCAGGCAAGGGAGGATCTGGCAACACAACCACAAAAACACAAGGATGCCCCTAAGTGAGGAGCAATTTGAATTGCAGTTCCTGAAAAGTGGGTTAACATCCCCCTAGATTTTTATTTTCCCCTTTGGAACTCCTATTTTTCTCATGGGGGAAACATAAAGCCCCCATATTATATCTGTACCCAATCCTTCATGGATTAAATACCAGCTGCGGGAAAGAGTGATTCAAACTGGGACAATGCCATGGTGGGGTTATCACCCCAGTTTTCTCAGTACTGTGAGTGACCCCCATTTAATTTCTCCCTTTTCCAGTGGCTTCTTTGAAGGGTGGGGTTTGTGGAGGGGAGAGGCCTCATTGGGGTCCCCCCCCCCCGGACATCCCTGGCTCAGGTACAGAAGCACATTCTGAAGTAATGTGCTTCCCAAGTGTGCACGAGCCTGATTAGGATCGAAACCACACCATGTGGAGAGAGGGAGCTCAGACCTTCCCTCCAACTTTGTTTTCTCAAACTGAAAGGGCCCTGGGGCGGGCCTCATTGCCCCATTGTGGAAACATAAACACTTGAAGGACACATGCAGCACTTAACAGAGCAAATAACACCCACTAGTGCAATTGCAGGTTGGAGAAAAGGTTCCGGGGAAAGTAACAGTTCTCTGTGTAGACCATTGCCCTGAAGAAGAGAATCTGCTTCTCTAGGAAGGATGAAACTTCAGAACATTCCCCTCTAGCCATGTGATATGCAGTCATGTCCCCTAGGGTTGCTAACTCTGGGTTCAGAAATTCCTAGAGATTTGTGGGTGAAGCCTTGGGAAAGGATCTCAGAAGGGGTATAATGTCACACAGCCCACCCTCCAAAGCAGCCATTTTATCGAGGGAAACCTATCTCTGTAGTCTGGAGATCAGTTGTAATTCTGGGAGATCTCCAGGCCCCTCCTGGGGTCTAGCAGCTCTACAATTAACTGAGGACTGTTGAGTCAGACTGAGGCAGTACTCTCTGAGTAAAAACTCCTCAGGAGTACAGTTAGGATTGCCAACCTCCAGGTGGGGCCTGGAGATCTCCCACTATTACAATTAATCTCCAGTCGATAGAGATCAGTTCCCCTGGAGAAAACGGCTGCTTTGGAGGATGGACTCTCTGGCACTGTAACCTGCTGAGGTCTCTCCCTTCCCCAAACCCCACCCTCCCCAAGGCTCCACCCCCCAAATCTCCAGGTATTTCTCAACCCAGAGCTGGCAACCCAACGTAAAGTCAATATAACACACATGGATAGGCAGGCGGGGAGGCGAACTTCACAGATTCCCTTAACTAATATTTCTAAATCAGCTTGCCTAAGGCATACTTTTGATTGATGTTTGAAGTCTTGGCATCACTATGATTGCAGCATGAACGCAAACAGGATGTGAATGACAGGCAAAAAGTCTATAAATACATTAACTAAACGTTGAAATGAGGGTTTTGAAGTTTACGGCTTCCATCTGTTGTGCCAGTTCCTCAAGAGAAGTATTTGGAAAATGCAGATTCATTGGTACCTGTGCCTTATTTGAGAGCAGCTGGAACAGTGGACTTTATTCCTTTATTTAGTTTATTTATAGCCTACAGGGACCCAAGGCAGCTTACATCATTCTCATCTCCTCTGTTTTATCCTCACAGCAGCCCTGTGAGGTAGGTTAGGCTGAGAGTGTGTGACTGGCCCAAGGTCACCCGGCAAGCTTCCACGACTGAGTAGGGATTCGAACCTGGTTCTCCCAGATTAGGTTTGCCATCTTCCAGGTGGGCCTGGTACCAAACAAGATATACACTGCAAAAATATATAAAAATTAACGTGTTCTATTTATAACAAACGTTCCTCAAAATGCATAGTGTGTCATTATTACATCCTTGTCAAATACATATGTTCAGTACATTCAGTAACTACTGGACAATTTCATATCAGTTTTAAAAATCAAGCCCCAACGGGAATTTCCAGAATGGCACGCCCACTTCTGCTTGCACGAAGTCTTCCAAAGGGGGAAAAGTTATTCAGTTATATTCCATTGATGCTTGTTGCCGGTCTTTGTTGTTCAGTCGCACAGCTGAGTCTGACTCTTCGCGACCCCGTGGACCACATCACGCCAGGCCCTCCTGTCCTCCGCCATCCTCTGGAGTTTGCTCAATTTCATGTTCGTTGCACACTGTCTAACCATCTCATCCTTTTCTGTCCCCTTCTTCTTTGACCTCCAATCTTTCCCAGCATCAGGGTCTTCCCCAGTGAGTGCTCCCTTCTCATTTGGTGGCCAAAGTATTTGAGCTTCAGCTTCAGTATCTGACCTTCCAGGGAACAGTCAGGGTTGATTGCTTTTAGGATTGACTGATTTGACCTCCTTGCAGTCCAAGGGACTCTCAAGAGTCTTCTCCAGCACCGTAATTCAAAAGAATCTATTCTTCTGCGCTTGGCCTTCCTTATAGTCCAGCTCTCACAGCCATACATCACTACTGGCAATACCATGGTTTTGACCATACGGACTTTTGTTGGCAGGGTGAGGTCTCTACTTTTTGTTATACTGTCTAGGTTTGCCATCGCTTTTCTTCCAAGGAGCAGGCGTCATTCAATTTCATGCAGGTCCTACAAAATACCAATTTAAAGAAGCATGGTTCATGAGTATAAAAGTTATACAATTTTTCTAATACAACATAAATTTTCTAACCGCAATATGCAGCTAAGATTCATGGACAGAGAGCTCCTGTCATTTTCAAAGGCTGCTCTCTATTCACCTTGTCCTCTGGTCATTTAACCTTGCAACACAGGCCCAGGTGGGGCCTGGGGATCTCCCACTTTTACAACTGATCTCCAGCTGACAGAGATCAGCTCCCCTGGAGAAAATGGCTGCTTTGGAGGGTGGACTCTATGGCATTCTACCATGCTGAGCCCCACCCCACCCCCGGCTCCACTTCCAAAGTCCCCATGTATTTTCCAACCCAGACCTGGCAACCGTATCCCAGACCCTAGTCCAGCACTCTAACCACAACACCACACTGGCTATTGGTAGACGATGAGCTTCCATTACAAGAAGTGAACATATCAGAGAACATGCTGTTTGGTCACATAAAGTGAAGAGATGGCCCTTCTTTAGGCCTTATTTCATGTTTTTTGGATGTTTGGGGGCTATTTCGTGCCTCTGGCATTTGGGTATCACAATGCTTGCATAAATAGGATGTGAAAGAAACAGACTTTCAGTTCAAAATCAGGAAGAAAGAAGGAGTGTTGCCCACTCTGTGTTGGGAACTGGAGGTCTGGGGGTGGAGCCTGGAGAGGGCAGGGTTTGGGGAGTGGCGGGACTTCAACAAGGACATGACGTCATAGAGCCTACTCTCCATGGGAACATAGAGCCTACCATTTTCTCCATGGGAACTTGTTATATTCTGAGTTCATTATTGTTGTATAGTTTTGGCTCGGGTATCGTAATTCCCTCGTTCAGATTGGCCGAATAATAAAGACCAGCCATTGGTCCTGACGCCACCCTAGGGAACCAATCATAGAACCCGGCTTAGGTCCAATAAGACTTCTTGTATATAGTTACGTTGTATATAGTTCACTGTTGTAAGCATATAAGTTTAGGTGCCGCTCTTGCTAGAGCTGTTCAGAGCTGAATGATGTTTGGAATAAAAGCCTTGCTTTGATTCATCGTCTCCTAACTCTCAATATACCCAGAAGATATTGACCTGAAACTTATTGATGACCTTTTGCACTTTCACCTGTATGTGAGACAAAGCCATAGACTTACAGAAGAGCACGCTGTCTCATACAGACCTTTATCAAATTATATACAAGGAAAAAATTCAAATGGCCTTTCCTAATGTGGAAGCAATCTTGCGGCTATTTCTTAGCTTTATGGTCACTAACTGCTCAGGAGAGAGAAGTTTTTCAAGACTCAAAAGAATTAAAAATGAATTAAGGGCCACAATGTCTCAAGAGAGGTTGTCCGCACTGAGCATTCTGTACATTGAAGGTGACAAACTTAGACAAACAAATTTTGATGAAGTTTTGAATGATTTTGCTATGAGGAAGGCTAGAAAAAAACCTTTTTAGTCTTACTGTATTTCATGGTTGTGGTTTACTTCTTAATATGTATTTTAAAACTGACAACAGAAAGTAGATTTTAAAAGCGCCACGCTGTCAGGTAATCATGGTCATATTATTTACGCTTCCCAGGCAACATAATTCATAAACTCAAGGTTGTTTTTTTAAAGAATAACATTACAACTTCATTTTCCTAAAAATTAATGCTTATTCCACAAAAGGTTTACAAAGTTCAGTTACTGCAAAAGTTTTTCAGTGTTAATTTTAACATTTATGCATTTTTTCAATCACTATGGTATTTAACAATAACATCTTATGGCCTTGAGAGGAGAAGTTGTGAATTGCAGAATTTTAAATACGCGTCACCATCCTTGGCTTCGCTCAGTTTTGTTTATAACACTCTTCCATTTTCTTCTAGTCGTGAGGGTGGGGGATTGGGAGGGGCCTCACAAGTGGAGTAGCCTAGGGCCTCTCTTCATTTAAATCGAGCCCTGATCGTAGGTGATACTATGCCCACCTGACATATGGGCAAAACATGGCCTTTTTGATAGTCCACAGATTATCTTGCTCTTGACAAAGCAACAGGCCCTGACCTGAAGCCCTCTAACCACTTGGAGAACCATAAATCAGTTCATATATTTCCTCTGCGGTTGAATATCTGCCCCACATTTAGGTACATCACAGCATTCACTTTTTTGGCCGAGCTGAGTGTTTCCGCAGTTGCTTCTTCCCTCATGTGGACATTTTTTTAATGTATAAAATCACCGCTTACCCTTCTGCAGTGCTCTGGGGAAATTACTGGAAAGCTACAAGCCAATGCACGTTAGAGTGATTTAATAATGTTGTAAAAAAGTGTTTTATTAATTTTTCGCAATGGTTGCCACGCAAACTCCTCTGAGAGGGTCTCAAAATCTTTTGCTTGAGGGGGGACAAAAGGAAGTGCTAGCCAGCCTTGGGGAAGGGAGCACATGGCTGGGGGGGGGGAGGGTTCAGCACCCCAAATTGGGCCAAGAATGTGCAACAGAGGACTTCGGCCTGGAATCCATAGCAACCAGCACACACTAAAAAAACAACAACAGGAGGAGGAAGGATTTTTATTTTTTGTAACATAGCTCCTGCCTGACTGGGCCTCCCTTGTCATATTTTCAAAATGAATGTTGTTCAAGGAGCTTAATAAATTTCTGATTTGCAATCCAACAAGAGGGACAACATGTCCCTTCTTGGAGCCAATCCAGAAAAGTGCCTCAGCTTTTTGATATTGTTTTCAGTGGTGCAGATGTCATAGGGTTGCCAGCTCCAGGCTGGAAAATTCCTGGAGATTTAGGGGTGGGAGTTTGGAAAGTGCAGAAGCCTCAGAGGGGTATAAAGACAGCGTCCATCCTCCAAAGCAGCTGTTTCTTTTCTCCAGGAGAACTGATACCTGTAGTCTGGAAATCCATTGTAATCCTGAGAGATCTCCAGGGGCCACCTGGAGGCTGGCAAACCTGTATAGCAGACCCAGTATTACAGTGGTAGGGGGAAAGGCAGGGTTGTCAATGGGCCCAGAGAAAAATGGGCTGTCCCTTTAATAGAGTGTCAAAATGGGCAGGGGAAGCTCTTTAGGGCATGGAGGCACATAACAATCCATCCTATTAGGCCTCTGATAAAGGCACAGGACTTTTTTTCCGCCATAGACTTGGCAGCATTAGAGAAAGAGACCTGGATCGATTCCACAAAAGTAGTTGTTCCGCCCTCAGTCTCCCATTTCCCCCAGTTGTTCAAGGATCAAAAAGATGCAAGGGAAATCGGGGGCGGGGGGGGAGATGCGGGTCAAAATGCCACTGCGCAGCAAATGGGGAAATTGAGCAGCACAACAGGGGCAGGGGGAGGAACAGGAAACCAAGGGCAGAACAACTGCTTTTGTGAAATCAGTCCTGGATTCAACCATTGTGTGGCTTTCTGACCCGCCCCAAACTAGGGTTGTCAGCCTAGGGTTGCCAGCCTCCAGGGGGGGCCTGGGGATCTCCCGCTTTTACAACTGATCTCCAGCTGACAGAGATCAGCTCTCCTGGAGAATATGGCTGCTTTGAAGGGTGGCCTCTATAGCATCGTACCATGCTAAGGTAGGGCTGCCAAGTCAGCCCGGGGGGCGGGGGATCCCACGCTATAGGGGTTCCCGATCCGCCGGCCAGCATTTGGCCGGCGGGGGGAATCCCACCACCAAAGTCATCCAGCCAGGATGACTTCCCCAACGTAATGACGTCACCTGGAAGTGACGTCATCACGTTGGGGGCGTTGCCAGGGTGACGCTCTGGCAATCGCCCCAAAACTCTATGATACCATAGAGTTTTGGGGTGATTGCCAGAGCGTCACCCTGGCAATGCCCCCAACGTGCTGATGTCACTTCCGGGTGACATCACTGGGCACGCGTGCTTTGCATGCGCGCTGGGGAAGCTCCCAGACGACGGAGGACTCCCCCCCGCCGGTAAGTAAGGAAGACTTGGCAACCCTATGCTAAGGCCCCTCCCCTCCTCAAACCCCACCCTCTCCTGGATCCACCCTCAAAGTCTCCAGGTATTTTCCAACCCAGACCTGGCAACCCTATGTCACCCTCTGGGTGGTAGCTGGAGATCTGCAGGGATGAAGACTGATTTCCAGGTGATAGAGTTCAGATAGGGCTGCCGGTCCCCCCCCCCCCCAGCCACCTGTGAGGGCGGGTGTATTAGAAGAACCCAGTGCAATGTCCCTGTGCCTCAACCCCCAAGAAACAAGTGACCATAGAGAGAGGCAGACACTAAGTATCTTCCTGTTTACTCTTCTGTCAATCAACCCTTTAATGTACAGATTGCTACTCTTATGGAAAACAACTTCCTTCCGCCTCCTTCTCTCTCTTCCAGCAGGCATACAAAGAGAGAGGACACGTTTCCTTTTCTTTGGCACCATAGATTCCAGATGCCTCTCTGCATCTGCATCCATCCCTAGCTAGTTAGAGTAGAATCTGTCCCTGTCTGGAGATTGAGCTGTAACTCCAGGGGATCCCCAGGTCCCACCTGGAGGCTGGCATCCCTAAACCACCTGGAGAAAATGGCCAGTTTGGAAGGTGGACTCCATGGCATTATACCCCTTTGAAGTCCTCCCCAAACCCTGCTCTCCTCCAGCTCCCCCCCAAAATCTCCAGGTATTTCTCAACCTGAAGCTAGCAACCCTACACCTCCACCACACCAGTCTTAATGGAGGATCAGTTTTCCCCCAAAGCTCTTTCTTTGCAAACAGTTGCAAAAGTCAGACCTCTGTCTCCTTCCCTGGCAGCATTTTCAAATGCCAACCAGCTTCTTTCAACCCCCCACCCCCCAAGCCCGTGTGGTGGGGTGTCAGCACTAGAAGTTCATAACCGCCAGCTAGTAAAACCAGTTAATGCTCACAGAAGCAGGCTTCTTCCCTCGATCAGTGCCCATTAACCAAACTTCTTTAGCGATTCACTATGCAAAACAGATGCAAAATAATTCTCACTTGGCAGCCATAATTATACTATTTGTCTTTGACCCTTATACAGCAAAAGAGTTTATAACACTTTAACTCAGCCTTAGCAAGCAAATAGGCCCCTTGTGGAGGGGCAGTCAGGCTTATCGGCCTTATACATTTTATTGCATTCTTTCTCCAAGTTCAGGGCACCACACAATAACCCTGAGAGGCAGGGAACAGGTGTTTCCCTAAGGGTGCCCATTCACAAGCCAGCAGGGGGGGCACTAGGCTTGCCATTCCGCCCCGGGGGTTAGCCCGCTTTAGGGACCCCCGGTTCACTGGCCTGGATCCAGCCAGCGGGGGGAACCCCACCCTCAATGTGCCAGGCACGTTGCCAGAGGGACACTCTAGCACTTGGCCTAAAAACTCTATGGTTCCATAGAGTTTTCTGGCCAAATGCTAGAGCTTCCCCCTGATGAAGTTCCCAGTGCAATGATGTCGCTTCCAGGTGACATCATCATGGGGCGTGTGCCAGAAGATCCCAGAGAGGAAACTCCGCCCCCCTACCTGGCAACCCTAGGGGGCCCACTGGTATCTTGCTGATGTGCGATGCCGCCTCTGGTGCACAACCAGAACTGTCATCATCACATTGGGACACCATTTAAGGATTTGCCCCCGCTGTACCACGCTGGGGTACCTCCCCTCCCCAAGCCTCGTCCTCCCCAAGCTCTACCCCCAAATTTCCCGGCATTTCCCAGCCCAGAGCTGCTAACTCTATAACTGTGGGAAACTTTCAGAATTACCCTGCGCACTGAATGTTAAATTCATTTAAATAACTTACCTAGTTCTTTTTCTGTGTAGAGCTGATTGCATGCCAAAAGCTTATTCCAGTACGTGAGATTTATTTTTGTCCTAAGTGTGGGAATATGAACATCAAACACTACATCAGAGGCTTCCGCTGCTGTCTCTGCACCCCATCCCCCACCCATTTTTTACTACTAACAGCAACTGGGACTAAAGTCCCACTGTAGTCTGGCCTGCATTTGCGATTATTTGTTCACTCGTTTTTTACGGATTGTTCAGACAGCATCACAATCAGTCTATTACATTGAAGTATTTTCTGCTTCTGCTTCTTTTCTTTTTTTTGCTTTCTTTCTTTTAAGCTCATTCAAGGAGATTCTCGTCTACTTCAAATGCAATTGCAGCACTATCCTATTCCATTTTGTCAGTCAAAGCACTACGGAGGCCACCCAGGGCTACTGTCTGTCACCTTAACAATTTTTACCTCTCTTTTTCTTCTCCTTCAGTTCTGAGCAGGGCTTTTTTTGTAGAAAAAGCCCAGCAGGAACTCATTAGCATAATAGGCCACACCCAACAGCAGAAACTCATTAGCATATTAGGCCACGCCACTGACAGCACAGCTCATTAGCACAGCATATTAGGCCACACCCCCATGTTACCAGAAGAGTGGTCATCCAGCCACACCCACCTTTTGCTTCTTCTTCTGTTTACCTTGTTTGTTGTCAAAACCCAGGGCTTTTTTTGTAGCAGGAATTAATTTGCATGTTAGGCCACATACCCTTAATGTAGCCAATCCTAATGAGTTTCTGCTGTTGGGTGTGGCCTATTATGCTAATGGGTTCCTGCTGGGTGTGGCCAACTCAGGAGCCAGCCGGAACGCTGTTCCTGTGCGTTCCTGCCCCAAAATAGCCCTGGTTCTGAGCAATTGCTTTCTGTTTCCTCCACACTTTTCATTTCACTCCTGACTCATGATGGTCTTGATTGTCAGTGCTTGTCTGGAAGTAGGGATGGAGGGTATAGGGTTCCAAGATCCAAGTTGGGAAACTTCTGGAAATTTGGGGATGGAGCCTGGGGAGGACCGGGACCTCATTGGGGTCCAATGCCATAGAGTCCTCCTTCCAAAGCATCCATTTTTCTCCAGAGGAACTGATCTCGGTCATCGAAAGAGCAGTTGTAATTCCAGGGGATCCCCAGGTCCCACCTAGAGGCTGGCATACCTATTTGGAATTAAGAAAGAGAGGTCTTAAAAAGAGCCTGTTCTATTTCTGAACTTTACAGCAAGCCACATTATTGACCCTCTTTTCATTTTCATGAAGTGTATTCTGTTATTGCGTGCTAATGCTAAGAAACAGCAGCATGAAAAAGGAGCAATGACTTCTGCTTGCTACGAAAGCTAAAAAAGTACTTAGGCCTCATCCCACAACACAAAAGCTGATAATTAAGCATTGATTCATAACTAGAGGGACAGAACTAGCAACCTCAGCTAAAAGAAATGATTAGCTGGCCTACAAAGGGAACAAAAGGGAAACTGCAGGAAGCAGTGGGGCCTTTGCAGAAAGGGATTTACTTCCAAGTAGACATATAGTGGGAACTTGCCAGTGGAAAATTGATTTTTATGGAAAATACCATGCTTGATTGTGTGGAGAATTTTATTTTGTGTTATTTATTTAAATTATTTAAAGTTTATTTCATTAGAAAACTTAACGCTTGCTACACTGCATGGCAGTGCCTTATGAGAAGCCAGTGTTCATTTGGAAATGTGCTAATTCACTTGCAAATACTTATTTACTTCATTTAGATGCCACTTTTCTCCCCAATAGGGTACCAAAAAGCCTGACATCATTCTCTTCTCCCTTTTATCCTCATAACAACCCTATAAGGTAGGTTAGGGCTGAGTTTGTGGGACTGGCCTAAGGTGTCCCCCCCCCCCCCCCCCCCAGTAAGCCTCCATGTCAGAGTGGGAATTTGAATCTGGGGCTGCGGTCACACACACTAAATAATCCACTTTCAATCCACTTTCAGTGCACTTTCAAACTGGATTTGCCAGTTCACACAGTAAAAATCCAGTTTCAAAGTGCATTGAAAGTGCACTGAAAGTGACCGCAGCCTGGGTCTGTCAGATCCTAATGTGACACTCTAACTGCTCCGCCATGCTGGCTGTCAATGATTAGCAGACACGAAATGGTTGTCGGGTGCATCCAGTCTGGTTTGCCCAAATGTGATAGTTAAACAACGTCCATGATAGACTTCTGCTGTCCAAAGAGCTCAGGCATCTCAACATGGTTTTAACTTCATCAGATTTATACCTCGCTTGTTAACCATAAGATCCTCTAAGTGGCTTACAATCTTTAAAAACATCATTTTAATGTCTTCCTCTCCCACCTTTTCATATATCCAATGTATAATGACACACAAACCACTGGTAGATTTGGAAGGACAATTGTTTTGATGACGCATGCTCCCTTTCCCCTGGGACTAACCATCTTTAATGTACCAGGAGCCAAGCAGGGGTAAGCCGTTATGGGAGTCAGTGCAGCAGGAGGTTCCGTTTCAGAGAATAAAACATTTACACTGTTTTCTCTTCACTGCTGTGTAATGTTCAAAACTGCCCTTGAGGAACTGTCCTGATCCAGCCAGAGAAAATAGTTCGAATAAGTGCTGGGTTTCTCTTTCCCTGGGCTGAGAATAATAATCTAAAAGTGCCTCCAGTAGCACCAGTCATCTGTTTGGGGTTCAGCTGCCAGCTCCAGATTGAGAAATACCTGGAGATTTTGTGGGTGGATCCCAAGGAAGGAGTGGCTCAAGGAGGGGTGGGATTTTCAACCTCCTTCAACCTCTATTAATGCTATAGAGCCCACCTTCCAAAGTGGCCATTTTCTCCAGATTAACTGATTTTAGGAATGGCAACAAAGACACAGGAATCATGGCAAGGTTGAGTAAACGTGGAAAAACAATACACACAGTTCTGATAACTTCATCTGTTCGATTAAATCATATAATATACAGTAAAGACCCTAGTGCACCTTATTAATTATAATACACTGATAGCAATGACATAAAGAACAATATATATGTTGTAAGAAAGTCTACAACTGCAGAGACGAATATGAAGACAGGATTCAATGCTGTAGCTGTCTTGCTTTCAGAAAAGAGATGCAGCAAACATCAATGGAGGGTCCTTTAATCTCATTGTAGTGAATGGGATTTAAGCAGACTGGCTGTTTGCAGGTTTGCCGCCTCGGGGTCTGTCTCCCATCACTGCGCTTGTTAACGAGTTCCTGTATTCATTCACAAGTATCTCCAACAGCCATCAGAAGGAAAAATGAGTCACACTTTTGAAATGCCTGCTATTTCTAAATAACCTTGTAACTTAATGTGGTGTTGACCGTTTTCTATCATAATGGGTCTATTCAGACACTTGCAGTCAATACAAAAGCTCCTGATTACAGTGCTGCAGTGAGTGGCTGGGAGCAGGGGGGTTGATTAGGATTGAATTTTACATCCAGGTCTTTGAAGCAAATAAAAAGAAACCTGTCATTAAAAGTGTGGGCAATGAACTCGGTAACAGCCTTACCATGTCTTCCACCCCTGCTTCTTTAATAGGTTCAGCTGGCTTTGTTTTCTCATCGGGTGAGTAGGTTGCTGGTGTGTTCTGAATTAGTATCCAGCACTAGTGTTTAGCTCCCACCTGTATGTGTTTCCCAGTCAAACAGGGCTGTCAATCTCCAGGTGGTGGCTGGAGATCTCCCACTATCACAACTGCAACAGAGATCAGTTCACCGAGAGAAAATGGCCGCTTTGGAAGGAGGGCTCTATGGCATTCTACCCCATTGAAGTCCCTCCCCTCCCTAAACCCCACCCTCATCAGGCTCCACCTCCCAAAATCTTCAGCTTTTACCCAACTCGGAGCTGGCAACCCTACCACCAAGGGATGAGTTTTGTTTTTTGAGGGGGAAGGAATAAAATGCTTTGCAAAACAAGGTACAGTCTTAAACAGGTCTACTCAGAATCCGACTTAGTGGGGTTTACTTCCAGGAAAATGTTCCTGGGATTGGACTGTTAGTGTGTACGGTATGAAGATTTTTATGGGAAATGGCAATGTTAGTGTATGCGGAATGTGTACAATGGCGCCCGCCACGTGCTCCTGTAATGGCGACCGCCACGTGGCCAGAGCACATGGTCAGGCAGTGACCAGAGCTTCGGCCAGGGTAAACAATAGATGTACAGATCCTAAGTGGCCACCGATAAGGAACTTAGGTTCTCCTAGGGGAACCTATGATTTGCAATGTAAGTGTAAGACCCTATCGGGTCATTTGGGTGCGGCCGGAAGTGTGGCCTTATCTGACCATCAATAAAGCGCTGCTATGCTGAAATCACTATCACCGGTCTCTCAACTCCAGTGCTTTCCAGTTAGTTAGCGGTAATTCCTGGGTATACTGTAGTCCAGGGATCCACAGCCACATTGCACTTATAGACCGTTTTTGGAATTTTGAGAACCGGGTAGCAAACACCCCACAGCCATGGTGGCTGAGGCGAGTCACAAAACATTTGCAGGTTCCCAGCCAAGTATATCCTATGATGCAGGCAGCTGTCTCCACATAAGTGCTCTCTGCATACCCAAAGGCGATGCCTCCTGTGCTCTTCGGAAGCACTTTCTGCTTCAGTGAGAGTGTCGCAGGCCCTGGCTCTGCTGAGGCCAGCCAAGCTTCCCTTCACCCCTCACTCCTCTTAGAAGCTTGCTTGAAGCTGCTCCATCCAAGCCCACTGAGGCCTTCCTTGCCACTTTCTCACATTGCTCTTGGGCAGCAGGCAGTGGGCGCCAGCTGAGAGGGGAGGCTGAGGCTGCCCCATGCCCAGTGGTGAGGGGGCAAGGCAAATTCAGGGTGTGTGTGTTGCCCTTGTGAGGTTCCTCATGGCTACGGGTCTGGGCCAGTCACAGTTCTTGAAGAACTCTCTCAGCCCCACCTACCTCACTAGACGTTTGTTGTGGGGAGAGGAAGGGAAGGCGATTGTAAGCCACTTTGAGATTCCTTAAGGAGTATAACAACTTTCTCTTCCTCTTCTTCATTACTGCAACCACAGTATCCTATAGCACATGCACATGAAAGCCACTGGACTCAAACTCTGGTTAATCTCTCTCTGTGTCACAGCTGTCTGTATCTACAAGTGCAATAAGGAAAAAGAATGGAAGGCACATCCCTTTCCTCTGTCTTGACTTCCCTCTTCATTTAAGCATTTGTTGACAAGAACTTTCTTGTCATATTTGCATAATTGGAGTCTGCATGCTCTAATAATCATTAGACAGAACATCTCCTGTATCTCAAAACTGTTTCAGCAAAAGAGCAGATAAAAAACCATCATTGGGCTTAATTTATTCCTTGTTTTTCATGTTGTAGTTAAGATCACAAACAAGTCTTTTCCCCCTTTCCAGTGAGAAATAGTGTTCACAGAGTAAACTGCAGTATGAATAAGGTTATAAGCAGGGGTCCTTTCGTAGAAAAAGAGGTGCAGGGGCTCATTAGCATAACTCATTAGCATAACTCATTAGCATATGCCACGTCCCCTGACATCACCAGAAGTGTGTCAGAAAGGGAATGTCAGTTTCAGCCCCATTATACCCTATGGGCCATTGAAATCAATGGCAAAAACTCATAGGGTATATGAGGGGCTGGAGGAAAGGGAGTTTGAGGGAGAGGCTCCAAACTTGCAGGGTAGCTGCTGGGGCCTCTCCTCGAAATACCCACCAAGTTTCAAGAAGATTGGACCACGGGGTCCAATTCTACAGGCCCCCAAACAGGTTGTCCCATCCCCTCCATTGTTCTCTATGGTGGGAAAAAAGCCTAGGATCATTACACCATTGAATCTCTCATTTGAATAATCGTGTAATACCTTGGGTGGGGAGTTATTACAAGTCAGGCTTGTAGTAGGGTCCTGCCCAGTCTTCTGGAGGCATGTATGTGCTTGAAAAATAACTCCTCAAGCCACAGTTCCTCTTCGCCTGTGAACACCGGGGAAAAAATTGACCTAACCAGTGTGGAAGTCATGAACAGAAAGTTCCTCGCATTCATAAATCAGAGATTTTCTATGAAATTTCATACAAAATAAATTTTATACTAAATATTTCCACAGGCAAATTGACTGGCTGAAAGAAATATGAAATGATCTATTCCCCCCCTAAACTCAATCCAAATGAAAATATTTTTTGAGGTTAACAAAATTAAAAACGTTCAGGAATTGCTTTCCATTATCCTTTCTCCTCTGTGCTTCCTGGTCTTCATGAAAGTTCTAGTATGCTGGGAATCTTTGTGTGTGTGTGATGGTTTGGGCAGTTCCTAAACCAGGAATTCATGAAAATCCTAAGGAATTTGGGTCCCCAAAGTATTCACTGAAGCTGCCAAAACCATTCAATCTTATCTATCAGCCGTTAAATACTCCCTCTAAATGTTCTTTTTCCATTGGGTTGCAACCAAAGAGTCTTACAGTGCAGACGTAGACAGAGTTACACCCTTCTAAGTTTACTGAAAAAAATAATCCCTGATCTGGATAGCCCAGGCTAGCCCAATCTTGTCAGATCTAGGAGCTAAGCAGGGTCTGCCCTGGCTAGTATTTACATGGGAGACCTCCAAGGAATACCAGGGTCATGACTGGGAGACAGACTATGGCAAACCTGAAGAAACCCCATGGGGTTGCCATGACTTGGCGGAACATTTTGTAAGCGTATTGTACAATGGCAATCAGAAATCATCCTTTCTAGTTGTCCTCTAGAATTTAGCCTTCTTTCTTCAGAACAATTTGAATTGCAAATAATGTTTGATTAATCTTGTAGGCTAGACAAGGCTGCTTTAACGCAGCAACAAAATTCATTTTCTAGGGACTCAACAAAAGCCCTGTAGCATGTGAGTGGGGAGTATATACTTCAGAAATAAATAAGATGGCTGTAATTTCTTTGCATCTAATGATCATTCTGCAGGCCTTCTGTAGGAATGGTTGTTCGGGAAAAATGATTTGATTGCTTGGCACTTCAAGCCAATTTAATGTATGGCTTCCTCTTGATCACTGGGAGGCAGAGTCGTCTGTTCTTGACTAAAATCCATACACACTGCATTACATCCAATTCATTTATTTCTCTTTCTGCACTTCTGCCCGCTGGTTTGGGCTTTTTAAGTGAGACCACTTGGGTTTTAACTAGTCTTCCCTCTTCCTGTTTTGTTTTTCATTGTCTTATCTATATACTAACAGCAACATGCAGAAAGCCCAGAAGCAGGACTGCCAGTGTCCAGGTGGTATAAATGACCCAACAAGAGAACTGCATCAAAAAGACGCTAGTGTAATAACATACATAGTGCAAAAGTTCATTGAATCTTAAGGTAATACATAATGATAGGAAACAATATAAAGACAGTCATGGACCACAGAAAAGTTAATGAAGGTCTCTAGAATACTTCTTCGTTTTGTGGAACTTCATCCGAACTGAACTATGGGAGTTCTTAATGCCATAGCCCGACATTCTTTCTCTTCTGCGTGAAGATTGTTTAGAGATTTTTTATGAAATTGTACGTCTATGCTCATTCTGTCCGAGATTTAAGAATACAATGGGAGACCCTGATATGGTCCAGTTCGGATGAAGTTCCATGAAACAAAGAAGTATTCTAGAGACCTTCGTTAACTTTTCTGTGGACTATGACTGCCTTTATATTGTTTCGTATCATTATGATTGAATCTACCTTAAGATTCAATGAACTTTTGCACGACGTATGTTATTACGCTAGCGTCTTTTTCATGCAGTTTTCTTGTTGGGTCATTTATATTTTTCCTTAGACTGTGACTCTCTTGAGCTTAGTGTCCAGGTGGTGGCTGGAGATCTCCCAGAATTACAACTGGTCTCCTAGGGTTGCCAGCCTCCAGGTGGGCCCTGGAGATCTCCCACTTTACAACTGTTCTCTAGCTGACAGAGATCAGCTCCCCTAGAGAAAATGGCTGCTTTGAAGGGTGGACTCTGTGGCATTGGAGCATGCTAAGGTCCCTCCCCTCCCCAAGCCCCACCCGCTCCCGGATACACCCCCAAATTCTCCCGGTATTCTCCAACCCAGACCTGGCAACCCCATCGTCTTCAGATTACAGTTACCAGTTCCCCTGGAGCGAATGGCTGCTTTGGAGGGTGGACTCTATGGCATTATATCCTGCTTGAGGTCCCTCCCCTCCCCTCCCCAAACCCCACCTTGAGGTCCCCTCCCCCCGGCCCAAACCCTGAGCTGGCAACTTTACCCAGAAGGCTATATGGGTATATGCACTGTGCTTCCTTGAATACATCTCCTCATAAAGAGTGTTGTTGGCAAAAATCCAGGCAGAGTGAAGGAAGGCAACAGACGCCCGTCTCAAAAATACTACTGGATATAAAGGTGACTTCCACACTGACCTTTTCTTTCTTACGGCATGAATCACCATGGTTACTAGCTTTTTGCATTCAAGAAGAATTTGGCTGAGCTGAGTAATGCTGACATGTAAGTACTATATCGGAAAAGGCTTGGTTATTTCATCTGCGTCCTTGCTTCCTTAAGGCCACTGTTGGGGCTTCCAGATGGATGGATTTCTGATTGCCCCTGGTCACTTCCCCGCTCCTGGGCAACCACCATGACCACCACCCTCTTTCCCCTAGAACTGTGGCAGTCTGTTTCTTCCCACCACCACCACCACCACCACCTCCCTGCCCTTCTCTTGTCATGTTATTTTTTGCTTTCAGATCCCACACAGTTTCCAGTGAGCAACTCCTCTGGAACAGCACGGAGGTTCAACCAACCTCCATAAAGCTCACAGACTCGACAGGTGGATAGCCTGCTGACGTTTGCTTTGCTCTGTGAACTTGGTTCAGATTCATGTGAACGGCTGTAATGTTTTGGCCGAACTGGTACAGTTTCTGATTGAAACAAAAATAGAGATTGAAGCATTAAATTCAACAACTTAACATCTGTATTATGGTGTGTCTTATGGTTTCCATGCACAAGAAAAAAAAGATGTTTTCTAAAATGCAATGAAAACTCATTTTTATTGATTCTCTTCATTTGTACCCCACATTCTCCCTATGGGGACCCAGTGTGGCTCGCCTCCATTTTGTTCTCACAACAACCCTGTGAGGTGGGTTGGGCTGAGAGAGTAGGGCTGGGCCAAGGTCATCCAGCAGGCTTCCATGGCACGCGTGGTGGATTTGAACCTGGTTCTAGTCCGACATTATAACCACTGCTATGCACAGCCCCCCGCTGAGAACCCTAACAATATCATATTATTCATAAACTATGCTAAGTAAAGATAGCTGTTTCTTACTTGGGGGGCTTCTCTAATTATGATAAAACATGGCACAAGTTTATCAAGAACGGCTCTGAAGTTAGTCCCAGGGACATGAACAGGAGTCTGTGCAAGCCCGTTCAGGTACTCTCTCCCCCCCTTAAAAAAAAAAAAATTATTTCAGGTTTTCCCCATCAACAAAAGCCGTAGAAGGTACATACAACTTATACAATCGAGAAATTTTAAAAATAGAGTCTTAACATTGCAAAATGTCTTACTATAATACAGAGGTGTCGACTTTTATAAATCCGGGGGGGGGGCTCTTATGTGCGCATGCGCGAAGCATGCGAGCACGCCGGGACCGTGTCCCCTCCGCCTCTCCCCCCCCCCCCCCGGGCCTGGCCTGGCCACTCCTGCCTCTGTGGGGCCAGCTGGCCAGCAATGCCCTGAATCTCTATGGCATATGGCATATCTAGCCATTCCTAGAGCGTTGCCCCAGCAACGTGCCCAGCGTGCTAGCGTCACTTCCGGGTGATGCCAGCACGCTGGGCATTTGCCCACCTGGCTCCACGGAGGTAGGAGTGGCCAGGCCAGGCCCGGGGGGGGGGGGAGGCGGTGGCTGCCAGCCAGCTGGCTGGTGGGCCGGCGGGCGGGCGGGCAAGCAGGCAGGCAAGCGAGCAGGCCTGGTGGATGCTCCGTTTTGCTGGGGGAGGCTGAGCCCCTCCCGGGAAATTTCAGGGGGGCGGGGCTCGAGCCCCCCTGTAGTTGACGCCTATGCTATAATATTCCAAATAGGATTTCAGTAGTTACATTCAGTAACTGCACTTTTAGATAAAACAACATACTCTTAAGCAAAACTAGGATACAGATTCCTTGGCATTTCCTTGTTAGCACCCTCCCACCCCTTTTTAACATGACACGCAAGCAGTGCTCCCAATGAATATTGTAGGGAACAAAGTATTTTTCTCATGTTTTAACAAAAATAATTATCATTTTATTCAATAGTGAAGGGTGCGTTATTTTCTGTCAGGTGGCTTCTGACTTATGGGAACCCAGTGAATTAATGACCTCCGAAATGTCCTGTCATTAACGGCCCTGCTCAGGTCTTGCAAACTGAGGGTCGTGGCTTCCTTGACTGAGCTAGTCCATCAAATGTTAGCTCTTTATTCTTTTCTGGCTGCCTTCAACTTTTCGTAGCATTATTGTCTTTTCCATTAAATCTTAGCTTTTCATGATGTAACCAAAGTACAATAGCCATAGTCTGGTCATTTTAATTTCTAGGGGAGAGTTCTGGCTTGAAAAGAAGAAGGAGGAAGAGGTGGAGGAGAGGAGGAGGAGGCGATTGGATTTATATCCTGCCATTCACTCGGAGTCTCAGAGTGGCTTACAATCTTCTTTCCCTATCCTTCCCCACAACAGACAGCCTGTGAGGTAGGTGGGGCTGAGAGAGCTCTCTCAAGGACTGTTTGTGAGAGGACAGCTCTGAAAGAACTATGGCTTGCCCAAGGTCATCCAGAGGCTGCAAATGAAGGGGTAAGAAATCAAACCTGGTTCTCCCAGATTAGAGTCCGTGCACTTAACCACTACACCATGCTATCCACAAAACTCCTCCAACACCACTGCCTTTGCTTGGTCAATGTAATAGAATTTCTTGCATGCTGAATTTAAATTCTCCACCTCCAGTAAGTAAGAGGATACTTCCTCTGGGTCTGGGTGTGGCTGCTTGTGGCCTTGTCCGTGTTCTGGCAGGACCAGTGGATTTATGCCTTGATTCCGGGGACTGTGCTTGTACTGGGTAGCCTTAGGTCCTTCATTTTTCCCTTTGGAATCAGTAGCTGCATCTACTTGTGTGCAGGGATGCTGGGAATTTTACAGAAAAACAGGTTCAGCTGACAAACCTACCATGGTTGACGGCCACAGCAGCTCATGAGCCAAGCCTTGGATCCGTTTGCCTTGTCACCACTGGGTCAAATCTCTTCGCAGCTGCACTGTAGCCGTGGTGGCGAAGTTTAGTTTCCCTGCACGTGCTGTTGCATCTTCAGTGGGTAATACTGATTCTCCCCCAGCTTCATGGGTGGTCAGGTTAGGCAATTAAATTATGTATGTGTGTGTGTGGGGGGTCAAATTAACCTCAGTGAAATAGGTTTCAACAAACACCAAATCGTGTTGGTAGTGGGAAATGCAGCCAAGTTACAGCCAACTTTCTGTGATCCTTCTTGGCAGGGGTCTGTTGGAGCGGGAGCGCACAGGAGCGCAGCTCCGGGAGTGAGGAGCCCAGGGGGCGGGCACATGACCAAGCCCCGCCCCCTCCTCGGCTTCCCCCGAGCAGTGCAGAGGCGCAGCGCCCCGGGGAAAGCCCTGCTAGGGACTTTATTGTTTTTAATGTTTTGTTTTAATATTGATAATTTTATCATTGTTCCTTTTATGACTGTGTGCTGCTTTTCCAGAGACTTGCTCAAGGTGGCATATAAACTTTCTAAGTATACCATTTTTTATCTAGGCACATGGCACATAAGTACTGGAGAAATTTCACCAACCCTTCAGCAGCTTCCACCCCATCAGTTTGGTGTAGTGGTCAGGAGCTGGACTCTAATCTGGGAGAACCGGGTTTGATTCCCCACTCCTCCACATGCAGCTGCTGGTGTGACCTTGGGCCAGTCACAAGTTCTCTAAGAGCTGTTCTCACATGAGCAGTTCTCAAAAGACCTCTCTCAGCCCCACCTACCTCACAGGGTGTCTTGTTGTGGGGAGGGGAAGGGAAAGGGATGGCTGGTGCACGTGTCCTGGGTATCTCAAGACTACTTGAAACCTGGTGGTTTCAAGGGAGCAGGAAGAGAATGGGGGTGTGTTCTTTACGCTTATTTTTATTGCACAAAGTATTGGATGGGAAGGGAATGGAGGAAGGAGCAGGTCAGTTTCACTCACCTGTGGAGTGGAGCCTGAGGGGTGGGTGTTGCCTTCTGACACACTTCCGGTATGTTAGGGGGTGTGGCATATGCAAATGAGCTATGCAAATGAGCTCCTGCACCTCTTTTTCTACGAAATGACCCCTGCTTCTTGGGGTTTTCAAGATGAGACAAATAGAGATGGGCTGATATTCCCTGCCTCTTTATAACAATCCTGGATTACTTTGGAGGTCTTCCAGTCCAGTACTAATGAGGGTTGACACAGATTTTTTTCTGCAGTCTGATGAGACTGATCTAGCCTGGGCCATCCAGGTCAGGCTGAACATCAAATAGTTGCAAAAATGGGGTTGAAAGTCACTGGACATCTAATTGATTTGCTTACTATTTAATTATGCAACTGGCTGCTCAGGGGTGTGCAGGGATGACTACTTTGTGGAGGGTGGGGTAAGCTAGAACTCTCAGAGTGTTGGCAGAGTAATTAACACAGCAACAGGGTACAGCCTGATTAAAGAGTAGATAAAGGTGGCTCAGAGGTTAAGACGCTGAGCTGCAGACTGGAAGGTCAGTAGCTCGGCAGTTTGAGACCTGAGTACCGCGTGACAGAGTGAGCTCCTGTCTCTGGAACCAGCTCCTGCCAACCTAGCAGTCCGCAAGCACGAAATTGCAAGTAGATAAATAGATCCCGCTTCGGTGGGAAGGTAACAGCATTCCATGCGCCTTGGTGTTTAGTCATACCAGCCACATGACCACAGAAAAAGTTTTTGGACAGCGCTGGCTCTTCTGCTCGGAAACGGAGATGAGCACCACAACCCTAGAGTTGCATTTGACTGGCTTTCAAGCAAGGGAGACCTTTATAAAAGTTTATTTAGGAATTAAGATATTTGATTGGAAGAGGAGAGGCGGAGATAGGTTCTGAGCTACATCTCCAGCTGAGAAGGAAGGTGAGACTTGAGTGTGGCACTTCCGAGAAGAAGGGGGAAATTGTCCCGAGAGTAGTAAGGAATGACGCTTAACGGGAGAGAGAAGGTGCTGACCTCACTGTCCTGTCTAACTGTCTTCTTGCTGCCCCCTGCAGGGTCTTCTCCTCTTCTTCTTTGTACACCCGACGATGCCTTTTCCAACAATGAGAACGCACATGCACGAAACATTGTGGATTGCACTGTACTGTTCGAATGCCTGAAGAGTAACTTGTCAAGTAGGCTCAGACTGTTCACAAAACAACCAAACAGATTGACTAAAGTGGTCTCCCTGCTCACACGTGAGGTTTTCTTTACACGAGGCACCTGACCTTAGTCGGGTTGCGGCATCTCTGACCTGACTCGCAACCATCTGTTCAACAAGGAACTCCCCTTAAAAGCAGTTTGGGGAATATGGTTTTCCCCAAGTGGCGTAAGAAGGGGCTTCAACATTTCTTCAGCAGCAGGCACGCTTCTCCTGCTGCCAGTGACCACATGTCTTCATTCCCATGATCCCAGGACGCACAGTCCCAGCAGCAAGACAAGCAGCCATCCCTGCCACCATTTTCACTGCTGAAGCCCCTTTCTCATGCCATGCCACCAGAGGGAAAAAATAACTCTTCAAATGACTTTTACGATGAGTCCCCTGTTGAACGTCTGCCTGTGGCATGGGTTGGGGAAACCTGACCTGACTCACCTCAGACATCTCCTCTAACCATAGCCTGATGCAACATAACCGAACTGGAAGATGTCTGGGCGTCCCTATTTGGGTGACTGGTGGTGTGCTGCCGGCATTTCTGCCTGCTGTACTGTGGTCTTCCTCTGCTGAAGGCAGACAAATATAAAATACAATTTGAATTTGAAGAGGCGTGATGTTGCACAGTCTAGCTCTTGGCGGTAGCGGAAACAGTTCCCTTTTTTATGCTGACACGTTTACAAAAATGGAGTTTGTTCCAGATGGAAAAGGGGAATATCCATCTGAGATCAAAGTGCTCAAGCTCCTTAAAAGGGATTACCCTTGAGCAGAGCAATAGAAGAGCATCAGAACTCTGTCTGGCATTGCTCCACCAGCCAACGACATTTGCCTTTAAACTCCTATTCACTGCCGTGACCTCTTGACCAGTGGTGATTTCAGCTTGCCTGCTGGCTTAAGTCCCTCTTACTGGTCCTTTCTGCATTTGCCTGCCATTCTGGATTTTCTCAGTGTTCATGTCGAGGTGATTTAAGTCTGTGGCAAAACAGCTTCCAAAAAATCCAGGGCAGCAGCGGGCTGAAACCAGGCCGACCACTAAGGGGAGGTCATGTAATGCAGAACAGGAAAAAAAAAACCCTAGAATAAAAAGAAGGTTGAATTCGATTTTAGTGCAGAATTGCTTGGAGGACACCGCGGTGAACATGGATTAAAAGTGTGGAAAGGGCCGTTAATTGTTATCTCATCTTTCCGTCCTTCTTGCTCCCCATCTGAAAGGTGAATTGTGATCTTTCTGGGACGGCAGCTGGCTTCACTGGTGCATTCCCACACAGTTCCTTTACTGGCCTCCCTATAGACTAGCAAGATCAATTGCAAAAGACAGACGTAAGATCAAACAAGGATTCACAGCGTGTTGCTTAGCCATGTTATGAGCACAGCTTTCTTCTGGCTGTGCCATCAAACAGACAGATGTGCCTCCTAGAGAATCAAACACTAGTTCAGCTGGCTGTCTCATATTTCCCCGCCCACCCCTGTTGCTTGCTACTGCTCTGGCTATGTCCCCCATCTTCCATCCAGGGAAAGTTAGCAGAGCAGCCCACCTCTGCGAGCCTGAGATGGATAAAAGCTGTGCTGTCTTCTCCTTTTCTATGGAACCCTGTAGTAGGAACCACCCATTACCCCAAGGCAACCCTTGACCTTCTGACTTCATGCACGGTTCCACAAGAAAAGGAGAAAGCTGTAGCCTCTTCCTGTCTCAGATTACTGCCTCTGGCTGCTTCATTAACTCTCCCCAGATAGAAGGGGAAGGGTGAGACAGGTGGGTAGAGGGGAAGATTGGCAATCGAACCAACCTGATTGGATGCAAATGCACACTGGTCTTTTCCATCACAAAACAGGGAGGAAGCTGCCATCGATTTTAGATGTCTCTTCGTTCCAAGGGATAGTAGAACGGGCAGTCGCTTGTACCTAGCCATGCCTTTGGGAAACTGAAGAGCAAAGAAGGGATCTCAGTGGGTAGCCTTGGGAAGAGGGAATTAGTAAAACTTGCTGCCCCCTCCCCCCAAAATCTAAGTGTGGAACTGCATGGCTGGATAAAGTACTTGAAGGGCTGTCATGAGGTATGGAGGATGGTGCAGAGCAGGGGTCATTTCATAGAAAAAGAGGTGCAGGAGCTCATTAGCATAACTCATTAGCATAACTTATTTGCATATGCCACACCTCCTGACATCACCAGAAGTATGTCAGAAAGCAAGCAAGCAAGCAAGCAAGAAAGAAAGAAAGAAAGAAAGAAAGAAAGAAAGAAAGAAAGGGGACAGCTACTAATCCAAGCCTCAGAAATACCACTATTCTGGGAGGATAGCTTCAGTGGTGGCTGAAGCCTTCAGAAGGTTGGTTGGAGGATCAAGGACCTTTCCAGGGGACGGGGTCATTTTGTTGCAGCCAGGACACAAGCAGGCATTCCCCATGGGGGGGGGGGGCTGGCACCAACTCCCGGAGCTGCACTCCCCCGAGCTCCTGCTCGAAAGGACCCCTGGTGCAGAGTTGTTTTCTGTTGCCCCAGAAGGTCGGACCAGAACCAACGGGTTGAAATTAAATCAGAAGAGTTTTCAGCTAAACATTAGGAAGAACGTCCTGACAGTGAGAGCGGTTCTTCAGTGGGACAGGCTTCCTCGGGAGGTGGTGGGCTCTCCTCCTTTGGAGGTTTTCAAGCAGAGGCTAGAGGGCCATCTGACAGCAATGCAGATTCTGTGAACGTAGGCAGATCACGAGAGGGAGGGCAGGAAGGGTTGCATCAATGCTTAGTTCTCATGGCCCTTTCTGACACGCCCAGGGAAATGCTGATCACCACTTTGGGGTCAGGAAGCAATTTTTCTCCAGGCCGGTTTGGCTGGAGATCCTGGAGGTTTTTTGTCATCTTTTGGACATGGAACAGCGGTCACTGCGGGTGTGGAGGGGGAGGTATTTGTGAATTTCTTGCATTGTGCAGGGGGTTGGACTAGATGACCCTGGAGGTCCCTTTCATCTCTATGATTCTATGAAAAGTCAGTGGTCTTTTATATGGACTGATAAAGCAGCAGGGTCACGTGTTTGCAGTTTAGGGACTTAGAACTCTTTATGAAGAAAGTCAGATTCGCTGATGCAGCTAGGGGCTTTAGGGCTACCGAGTACCATGGCCTGGCTATTATCGGGTGCTTAGCAGAATCTGCATATCACTCCCACTCTGCACATGCTCCATTGGTTACTGATCAGGTACCAGGCTCAGTTCAAGGTTTTGTCTGCCACCTGCAAGACCTTTTGTGGCACTGGGCCCGTGTACCGGCAGGACCACCCTTCCTGCAATATTGCACTGTGACAGCTCTGCTCATGAGAGGAAAGCCTTCTGAAGGGGGCAGCCTGCAAACAGGTACCATCCGCTACTGCTTGTCCACAGGCATTCTCTGTGGTGGCTCCCCACATTATGGAACAGTCTGCCTAAGGCTATCAGGAAGCGCCCCCCCCCCCCCCCCCCCCCCCGGCTTTTATCGTTTCACAAGATGTGCAAAATAGAATTGTTCAGGAGGGAATTCTTGTATAGGGAGTAAAGCTTTGGTGTAATGGATCAGCTCAGGAGGTGACCTCTGTTAGGAATAATATGTTTCCCCCCCTTCCAGTTTTTCAATCCTAGCCCCGCTACATCAGAGGTGTCAAACTCATTTGTTACAAGGGCCAGCTCTGACACAAATGTCATTTTGTCGGGCCAGGCTACGTGTGCCATAATCATAGTGCCAGGTACTGAAGATATAAACTGTATGAAGGACAGCAGGTGGTAAGCTCTGAGTTGGTATGTCCTCACTGCAAGGCCCCATGGTGTGAGAATCCTACAGAGTCAGTCACAACAAGCGGCTTCCAAGAAGTTGATCTTTATTGAGAAAGGTCTGCTATGGTCATCTACACGTTGTGTGTCAGTAATGGTTAGAACAATCTCTGGGCAGGGCAATTATACAAAATTCAAAGAGGGTCTCACAAAGGAATGCAACCAATCATATAAATCACAGAAAAGGCGCCCAATGGACTGGCTTCAAGTTCTCCGGGAAAGATATACATAGCTAGGCATCAACAGTTCTCCAAAGTCAGAGCCAGACAGTGAGTGATAAGTAAGCTATGAGAAACAAAACATAAAATTCCATGCACCTGACATCACAGGGTGACTCATGTCATCTTCCGGGCAGGGGATGGCAGCAGTGTAGCACTGGGTAGATGTTCCCATGACGCTTGACTGCTGCAGATGAGGTTGTTCTGCTATGCTGAAGCCACAACCAGAGTGGCTCTGCCCACTCCCCCCAGCAGTCTCCTGTTCCCTCCCTTGCACCAGTTGTTCATGGGCCGGTTCTGGCTCCCGGGCCTTATGTTTGACACCCCTGTGCTACATTATGTTGTTGCACTAGGATTCTTTGCTGTTAGACTCAAATCTTATTTTATTTTGTAATCTGCTTGCTGATTGACTGAGTAGCTTTGTTTTGCTAGGAAACTTTGCTATAAGATTCAAACAAGTCTGGGCCCATGAGACTCACAAGAGGGGGATCCCGTCTTCCCTCCCACTTTCTCATTGGGTCCTGCATGGCTCCCAGGCTCTGCCACAGCCACCAGTGTCCATGCAAGAGATAGAGGAATTCTCTGCACTTGCTCAGAGAATGATCTTTTCTTTTGAGGGGAATTTAACTCCCCGCTGATGTATTTTTTTCAGATTTTTCTGCAAACCTGGGAGGGTCCCCCAAGTCTGTAGGAAAATCTGTTTAGTATCAGTATGGCTCCAATCCATGGATTTAGACATCCATAGAGGGGAGCCACACTTCACTATTAGATATATAGATGTTGTCGTAATTTGTAATCAGTAGAGCAATTGAATAGTTCTTTCAACCTTTTAATCTGTCATGAGTCCCAGTGAGAAATGTGGATTAGAAATGAAAATAAATAAATATATAACTTGGGAAGGAATTGTTTGCACAAATATGATGTCAACTGTAAGATTCCTCCTTTCTTCCTCACCCCACCCAGCTACTAGGGCTGCTCATGGGGGTCAGATGGCTTGCAACTGATTTGTGCAATCGTTGCTTCTCTAGCAGGCCTGTCTGTGTTTGCACTCAGATTTCTTGGCCACTGTGTGGCACAGAGTGTTGGACTGGATGGGCCACTGGCCTGATTCAACATTGGCTTCTCTTATGTTCTTATGTTCTTAGATTGGGACACTTGTTCCTTTTTACACTTATATCCCACATACTTTGTATGCTATCCTTGTGATTTGCAGAATGTGGCTTGCAGTCACTAATGTAGACTCCAGCTCTCACTTCACTGATGAAGAAGAAGAAGAAGAGGAGGAGGAGATTGGATTTATACCCCACCCTTCACCCGGAGTCTCAGAGCAGCTTACAAACTCTTTCCCTTCCCTTTTCCACAACAGACACCCTGTGAGGCTGAGGTGGGGCTGAGAGAGCTCTTTCAAGAACTGCCCTTGAGAAAACAGCTCTGACATAACTATGGCTTGCCCAAGGTCATCCAGCAGCTGCAAGTGGAGGAGTGGGGAATCAAACCTGTTCTCCCAGATTAGAGTCCGTGCACTTAATCACTACACCAAACTGGCTCTTAACATGTCTTGAAAGGGTGGGGTAAAAAATAGCGATGGGTACAAACTGGATCATGAACTAAAGTTTGTGAAAATTTTGGCTGGTTCATGGTTTGCAACCTGAAGTTTGTGATAGGTTAGCCAGCACGAACTTCCCATGAACTTTCAAGCAGTTTGTGGAGATTCGTGCCAGTTTGTGAACGGATGCATTTTCAGACAGACTGTCTCCCCTCAAACAAAATGTTTACTGAACTTCTAAACAACTGGGAGGGGGGGATATTCACCAGCCTTGGAAATACTCTTGTCCATTTCAAACTAGTCACATCAATTTCAAGAGGATTCCCCCCCCCTTTGCCAACATTCCTTTGTGTTCCCTTCCCGTTTTCTTGCACGGAGCTTGCAAAATCCCCCCCCCCCTTGCTTAGATTTGGCACTCTGTACTTCGAGATCAGTCTTTGTAAGCTTGCAGTGCCAGTGGCACTGGGTTCTGTTGGGCATTCTGCACATTGTAACTGGTTCTGCATGACTTGCAAAATTCCCCCTCACTTGGATTTCTTGTGACTCTGCTTTGAGATCAGTCCTTTTAAACTTGCAGTGCCACAGTGGAACTAGGTTCTGCTGGACATTCTGTATACTGAACTGGTTGTGCTGGGCTTAAAATAAGTCCCCCTTCAGTTTGTACTGCAGGGATTCTCTGGTTTGACATTAGTCCTCTTTTACTTACATTGCTACAGAGACACTGGGTTCTGCTGGGCATTCTGTATACTGAACTGGTTGTGCTGGGCTTGCAATCCCCCCTGGCTTGGATTGTGATTCTGTTCTTCACATCAGTCCTGTTGAGCTGGCATTGCTGCAATGGCACCAAGATCTGCTTGGCACTAGTACATTGCACTGGTTCTGTTGGGCTTGCACCCCCCTTGCTTGGCAAGTGATTCTGTGCTAGGCATCAGTCCTATTGAGCTGACATTGCCACAGTGGCACTGGATTCTGCTGTGCACTCTTTGATTGCACTGGTGCTGCTGGCACTTTGTATATTGCCCTGATTCTGCTGGGCTTGCAAAAATGCCCACCACTACCACCTTCAGTTACTATGGCTTGACCATAGTCCTGTTGGGTTTGCAGTGCCACAGTGGCACTGGTTCTTCTGGGCATATTGTACTGGTTCTGCTGGGCTTGCAAAAATGCCCACCACTACCACCTTCAGTTACTATGGCTTGACCATAGTCCTGTTGGGTTTGCAGTGCCACAGTGGCACTGGTTCTGCTGGGCATATTGTACTGGTTCTGCTGGGCTTGCAAAAATGCCCCCCACCTTCAGTTTCTACTGCAGAGATTATCTGGGATTTTGATTCTGTTCTGCTGGGCTTCTATTGCCCTTGTTTTTTTGCTTCCCCCCCCTCAGTTGGAAACAATGGAGTATAGGGGCACCTTCTTTGAGGGGGGGCATAAATCCAATCCTCACTGAGCTTGGATGGCAGGTAGAAGAGTCAGCCAAAGATCCCCTGTGAGTTTGGTGCCTCTGGCACATCAGGGGGCTGTTCTACCCCATCACAAACCTCACAAACCATCATGAGCTGCATTTGCCCAGTTCGTGCCCATCCCTAGCAAAAAACTTACATTTGAACCACACTTTTGGCTATATCCCAGCTCCTGGCAAGATTGCCCTGGGAATATGCAGAAATACTGTTACTCTTACATGTGAAAAGGGACGCTACTTGGGAGCTGTGCCAAGGACCACCATGACCTGCAGTGGCAGCAGCTTTTGGAACCTGCTTTCATCATTGGAATTGAAGGGACTGTATGTATATGGGAGATCTGATCCACACCTCTGGTGCCTCTACTCTAGCCTGGCCAAAAGCTGGGCTGTTCTCTGCTCTTGCTACAATTCCAACTAAGGAAGAGTTTACTCCCGCCTAAACCCACTGAAATCAAAAGGGTAACTTGGATTGGAAGATCTCTGCTATGATTGTCCTGTAATCCACAAATATGCTCTGTGGCCATTCTAAAAGTATCACTGTGGGCTTCTAACATGTAATTTCTGTTCCTTCCATTTCTTCTTTTGCCTCAAATCTGCACGTAGGCCTTGGATGCTGTTGGATGATGAGACTGCCAGCATTTAAATATGAAATAAGGCAGAGGTACAAATGCTGTTTCATACAGTCTTAATTCCTCGAGGCTTTAAAGATTTATGACTTTTAACCAAACTCTTGACTGGGCCATGGTTTATCCTTCAGCTTTTCCTAAGTACCCAGATGAATGTCTTTATAAGTATCCATTGGAAATGAAATATTGTTTAAAGTAAAACAACCACTTTCTGCATTCTGAGTCTGTTTTCAATCAGCCTTAACTATTCACTGGACACTGAGAGGAGAATCTTTTGTTGTTATCTTTGACCCTGATGACCTCTGCAGAGGATATTGTGTATAGGCAGTAGCTTCAGTTCAGTAAGGTGAAAGGTGTACATCTCAGACTGAGGAGATGCTAATGGCTTTTTAATTGTACAAATCACAAAAAAAGCCCCCTTCTTGGTAACAACATAGAATCGGTAGAATCACACAAAAAAGCCCCCTTCTCGGTAAAAAAGCCCCCTTCTCGGTGGAATCACAAAAAAAGCCCCCTTCTCGGTAACAACATAGATATATAATATTTTTTTTAAGGGCCTTGAAGGAAAACTTGAAGGAAACCTTGAAGGAAAAGAGCCTTGGAGGCCCCCAAACCTGTTTCCCTCATGCTGTGAATGTTGGGGTAGAGATGGAATTTGCATGAAAAAGTTTGGTGGGTGGAAGGGAAACCTATAACTTCTCCCGGAGGTCTTGCAAGGCTGGGCCACAGCAAAGTTTGGGTTGAAAATCATGGGGTTGCTAACTCTGGGTTGGGAAATTTTGGGAGATTTGGGGGCTACAGAGTCCACTCTCTGCCATTTTCTGTAGGAAAAATGATCTCTAGTCTGGGAACAAATTGTAATTCTGGGAGAACTTACCTGGAGGATGATAGTCTCAGTGGACCAGCAAAGGCTCAGCTTTTAATCTCCTGCTCAGAAAACTTCACTGAGCTCCAGCCCTTGTAGGGATGCAGACATGGGCGTCAACTACGGGGGGGCTCGAGGGCTCAAGCCTCCCCCGAAATTTCCCGGGGGGGGCTCAGCCACCCCCGGCAAAATGAACACCCGCCAGTGGCCAGTCAGCCGGCCGTCGCCGCCTCTCCTTCCTCCCCACCCCCGGCCTGCCCTCCTGCCTCCCTGGGGCGGGGTGGGGGGGAGAGAGAGGCGGCGATGGCCGGCTGACTGGCCACCGGCGGGTGTTCATTTTGCTGGGGGTGGCTGAGCCCCCCCCCCGGGAAATGCGAGGCGGAGCGGGAGCCGGGGGCCCACAAGGGCAACGCGCCGGCCCCCGGCTGCAGGCAGCAGCAGCAGCGATCCTCCCCCGCCGGCGCCCAAGGTGAGCGGGGGGAGGGAGGGGGCGGGGAGCGCGGCGGGCGGGCACGGCCCGGGGGAGGGAAGCGGCGGCGGCGGCTCCCTGGGGCAGGGGGGAGAGCAGCGGGACATGGTCCCGAGCGAGCGCGCGCGCTTCGTGCGCACGCACGAAAGACAGCCCCCGCCCCCCCCGGGGATTGAGAAAGTCTACGCCCTTGGATGCAGAGAACTGGGGGGGGGGTGATCAGAGAGATCAGCAGGTAGTTGTCATCTGATTCCCCCCCCCCCAAATCCTTGCTGAGTTCATGCAAGAACAGAGCACCACAAATTTTCTGGGTGTGGGGGGTGTCAGAAGCTGGCTCTTAGCTGCCCCTCTGCCCTGATCAGCTTAGAACAGGGGTCCCCAGCACCTTTCCCTGGTGCCTGCCAAGTGTTTTTAGAAAGCGGATTGGTCTGGGTGGGGCTTTTGCCCAGCAAGGCTTCTTACTGGCCATTGGAGATTTGATTGGTGGTTCAGATTGTTTAAAATGTTGCTTTGGCAGCAGCTCCTGTCACAGCCATTTTGTGGCTGCACCCACTATGCTGTGTCAGAATTCCAAAGGTGTCCACGGACAAGTTGGGGACCCTTGGCCTAGAGGCCCTTCCCTAATATCTCTCTGTATCTACGCAAGGCTGGTGCTCAGCAAGAGGTTTCCCATTCCTGCCAAACTGGCACGAACAGCTGAGACGACCATTGATAAATTAACTTCCCCGGTCATGACCAGCAATCAGAATGTGAGCCCAGTTGGTGGGTGTTCAAATGCCCCTGATTTAAATTTCAGCTCTGGGAATTTAGCAGTTAGACCAGGGGTGTCAAACATAAGGCCCGGGGGCCGGAATCCGCCCATCCAGGGCTCTTATCTGGCCTGCAAGCCACTGGTGCACGGGAGGGAACAGGAAGCTGCTCAGGGGTGGGCAAGTAGGCGGAGCCACTACAATTGTGGCTTCAGCACAGCAGAACAACCTCATCTGAAGCAGTCAAGTAGAACACCTTTGCTTCATGGGGCCTTTTGCAGTGAGGACACACCAACTCAGAGCTTGCCAGCTGCTGTCCTTTATAAAGTTATATCTCTGGTACTTGGCATTATGTTTTATGGCACACATGACCCAGCCCAACACATTTATGTCAGATCTGATTCTTGTAACAAATGAGTTTGACACCCCTGAGTTAGACTGTTGGACTAGAATCTAGAAGATCCAGGTTTAAATCCCTACTCTGCCATCTGATGAAGGGAGCTTCGACTCTGGAAACCTCATACACTGAAAATCTTGTTTGTCTCTGAGGCAATGCTCCCTCTAAGCTGTGAAGTCTTGTGAGCAAAAAGTCTACTGCTTGAGCTACGGGCATTAAAGCTGTGAGCGAGCGATTTGGCTACTGCAAAAATTAGTTTGCTCTGGAACGAAGACAAAAAGGTGAGAGCCGGAGGCTAAAAAAACTGTGAGCTAGCTCATACTAACTCAACTTAGGTGTCAAACTCATTTGTTACAAGGGCCAGATCTAACGAAAATGTCACATTATCGGGCCAGGCCATAATGCCAGGTACCAGAGATATAAACTGTATAAAGGACAGCAGCTGGTACGCTTCTGAGTTGTATCCTCACTGCAAGGCCCCATGAGTTGGGAAAAAGCTGCAAAGGGAAACCCAGATGGGTGGATTGGAGAGCCAGCAGTGCAGCACTGGGCAGACGCTCCCACGCTGCTTGACTGCTGCAGACAAGGTTGTTCCGCCATGCTAAAGCCACTGTCGGAGTGGTTCCGCCCACTCCGCCCCAGCAGTCTCTTGTTCCCTCCCTTGCACTAGTTGCTCGCGGGCCGCAGAAGAGCCCTGGATGGGCTGGTTCCGGCCCCCAGGCCTTATGTTTGACACCCTTGGCTTAGAGGGTGCATTGTTCTAAGGAGCTACTGGACTCAAATCTAGCTGTTCTACTCTGCCACAGAAGTTTGCTGGGTGGCCTTGGGCCAGTCATGCTTCCTCCTCAGCTGAGTCTACCTCGCAAGGTTGTAGTGAGGCTGAAATGGACAAGGGGAGAATAATGTATGCCACCCTGAGCTTCTTGGAGGAAGAGTGGGATAAAAATGTACTAAATATATATCTGGGAAATATATTCCACCAAAAGGAGTGTGTATATTGATGACAACACATCCAATATGTGGATGTTTATTTCTAGCTATCAGGGGTCCTTTGGGGCCGGAGCAAGGCAGAGCAAAGCTCCGCGAGCTCAGGAGTGGCCACTAGGGCAGTCACAGGTCGAACCAGATTCTCTGATTCGGCCCGCCACCGAATTGCTGCCAAAATTTGGTGACAATTTTAAAAGTGACTGGAGGGAGGGGGTTTGAGGGAGAGGCTCCAAACTTGCAGGGTAGTTGCTGGGGCCTCTCCTCGAAATACCCACCAAGTTTCAAGAAGATTGGACCAGGGGGTCCAATTCTATGGGCCCCCAAACAGGTTGCCCCCATTCCCTCCATTGTTCTCTTATGGGAGGAAAAAAGTAACATTTTTCCCACCATAGAGAACAATGGAGGGGATGGGACAACCTGTTTGGGGGCCCATTGAATTGGACCCCGTGGTCCAATCTTCTTGAAACATGGTGGGTATTTCGAGGAGAGGTTCCAGCAGCTACCCTGCAAATTTGGAGCCTCTCCCTCAAACCCCCTTTCCTCCAGCCCCTCATATACCCTATGAGTTTTTGCCATTGATTTCAATGGCCCATAGGGTATAATGGGGCTGAAACTGACATTCCCTTTCTGACACACTTCTGGTGATGTCAGGGGACGTGGCATATGCTAATGAGTTATGCTAATGAGTTATGCTAATGAGCCCTTGCACCTCTTTTCTACGAAAGGACCCCTGGCTACCATAAAACAAAGGAAACAAGTTTATCTGAAATTCTCATAAGTTTCTTTCTGTTTGCTACCTTATGTGTAAAAGAGGAGGCAAAAAAATATTCAATTTCCCTGGTGCCACCTTTGAAGGTTTGAGCCTGTTGTGTGTACTTTAAGGTTTGGGGTTTTGAAACACATACACACTTTTGGGGTAAGTTAAACCAAACTGTGAGACTTCGGGGTTATTTATTATTGACGTTGGCAGGGCCTGTAGCTATCTGAAATGGAGCCATATTTGGCTTTTTAGTTCAGTGAGGAACAGAGGGGGAAAGGGGGGGCAGGCATTGCCAGATGGAAAAGGGTAATGATATGTTGCAATATATTCGGGGGGGGGGGGGACTGCTACCGAAAATTACTAGTCTGAGAGCATCCTTCTGTTCCCGTCAGACTCATCCCAGTATAGATTTCCTTTTGCTCTTTTTTCTGCCTCAGCTGTGAAGAGCGATAGTTAACTTTCATGTTTAAGTTTCTTGGAAGATAAGTAGGGGGTGTGGGGTGGAATTAAACCATTGAAGAGATCCAAATGAACCTGGCTTAGCAGATATTGAATCGATGCAACCTCAGCTCTGTTCAAAATAGAGGCTGTTTGTTTTGGTGCTCTTTCAGCCATAACAATTCTGTGAGGAACTCGCACATGTTTCCCGGTTTTGATTTCCTGCTATTCTGGCTTATTGAGTATTGAGGTGGAGGCGATGAATCCAGCAAGCAGGCTTTTATTCATAACATTGTTCAGCTCTAAGACAGCTCTATGAGAGCGGCACTCTAATTTATACTGTTCCAATAGGGCTGCCAAGTCAGCCCGGGGGGTGGGGGATCCCCCGCTAAAGGGTTTCCCGATCCGCCGGCCAGCATTTGGCCGGCGGGGGGAACCCCACCCCCGAAGTCGTCCTGCGAGGTCGACGTAATGACGTCACTGGAAGTGATGTCAGCACGTTGGGGGGCGTTGCCAGGGTGACACTCTGGCAATCGCCCCAAAACTCTATGATACCATAGAGTTTTGGGGCGATTGCCAGAGCGTCACCCTGGCAACGCCCCCAACGTGCTGACGTCACTTCTGGTGATGTCGTTGGGCATGCGCACTTCGCACGCGTGCCAGGAGAGACTCCCGGCCGGAGGAGGACTCCCCCCCGCCGGTGAGTCTTCACGACTTGGCAACCCTATGTTCCAACAAATAACTTTCAACAATGTAACTATATACAAGCAATGTTATTGGACCCAAGCAGGGCTCAGCGATTGGGTACCTAGATTGGCTTCAGGACCAATGGGAGTCTTTATTAGTCAGCCAGTGAGAATTGGAGCATTAGGATACCAGAGCCCTTTCATAGGTAAACCATAGTTGTTAATGCAGCATAATCAAGAACACAAACACAACACGGCCCCTCTTGGTTTACAGAAAAATGAGGAGGCCTAGTTTTACAATTATTCTGATGTTTGCAAACGTTCAGGGTGCGTCTGTGTAAAGACGGCCTCTTCAATTCTGACAGAATCTACTTGTTTGTTTGTTTTTTAAAGCTTCTAGCTGCAGGCAGAAACAAAGTCAAAGCACTTAGGCACGGCCTGAGCCCAAGTGGGTGGCCGTAATGGAACTGAGGCCTTGAGGCATATGCTGTCTATCCCAAGGGCCCTAAGCCAGTTGCTCGAACTGGCAGCTGGAGAAGCTGGAGGCCGGAGCGCAGCAGCTCTGCTGACCAGGCAAGGGCAGAAGGCCAGACTCTTAGTTACAACAGGCTTCATATTGGCTGCTAGTCATCGGGCCTGAAAGTGCAAGGCAGACCATTCTTCGCTTCTGTGGCTCAGCAGGCACCTGAGGCCCAGTTCCTGTACGGTTCCAGGAGGGTTCCTAGACTAGGCCCCAGACTGATTGTTTCCATTTCAAACCCCAAAATCTCTGGCTGGGATCACCAGTATTATAGTGGGGCCTGGAGATCTCCCAGAATTACACCTGATCTCCAGACTACAGAGGTCAGTTCCTCTGGACGAAATGGCAGCATCAGGGGGCAGACTCTGTCATGTACCATAGAGCCTAGAGGAAATGGAAGTTCTAGAGTGACTGCCAAGGGTGGATGCTCTGGAACATCTATTGTATACCACAGACACTAGGAGAAATTGATCACTGTAAGGACTCTGAAGAGCAGAAGCTGGCTGAGAACTGAGAGACTGGATGGGTTTTCAGAGGGGATGTTTCTTATTAACCGTAAGAAATAACTTAAGAGCTCGCTGGGATTTTGTGAAGCACTTCCTGCTCTGAGAAGGTGGAGGGAAGCTGGGATTAACTTTTTTACGCGGGAGAAGAGATTCATTGTTGAAGAAGCAAATGGTTTCCAGGACACCTTTTTGGACAGGTACCATGGTGTTCACAGGTATTACATAAGAGAAAGGGGTGGAATGGATTACATCATACTAGGAGACCCAGATTTCTGCTTGGCAGGCCAATGGACTGCTTTTGAATTACAATAAACCATTGCGTTTGAGACGATGGAAAGGGATATGACAGCTCTGTCTGTTGTTCTCAGTCTGGGATGCCGCCTTAGCACATGCAAGTCATCACCTGAATGCTACATGCATGAACCAAGCTTAAAATCGGGCCAAAGTTATAGTTCAATAGCAGTGGTTTACTTTTTTTGTCAGCTTTCTCAACAGGACAATCCCTGTTCCAGCAACGAGTGCCGGAGCCTCCTAGAAATGTAGCACTTCATATGAATGCAGCCGAAATATGAGCATGGAATTGAATGAAATACTGGTTCTGCCACTTGGTGGCTTTGATCCAGAAATGTGCACACAGAAACCTAAACAGACTTTGCTCCTCTTGGGCAACACCTGGCACTTTCCTTCCCATATGTTATAGTGCCCAGAAATTGGCTGGTCTTTTTCTTGCATTTCTGCTTGTGCAAGAGCTCTAGCAGAAATGTTGCACTGGATCCAACCCAGCCTCCATTATCCAGGGGTTAAACCCATGGGACCCACCTAACATCTATTTAATGGTTTACTTCACTTATACCCTGCCTCTCTCCCCACTGAGAGACCCAAAGCGGCTTGTCTTCTCCTCCTCACATGACTAGCCCAAGGTCACCCAACAAGCATCCATGGCAGAGTGAGGATTCGAAACAGAATCTCCCAGGTCCAAATCCGACACTCTAAATGCCAGGGCTTTTTTTGTAGAAAAAGCCTAGCAGGAACTTATTAGCATAATAGCCCACCCAAAACAGCAGAAACTCATTAGCATATTAAGCCCCAACAGCGCAGCTCCCTCCCAGGATTGGCTTCCCCAAGTGCCCCGCGGCTTGCGGGGCACCTGGGGAACTTGAGGGAAGGAAGGCCGTTTAAACGGCCTTCCCTCCCTGGATTGACTTGGCTTCCCCAGGCGCCCCACGGCTTGCGAGGTGCCTGGGGAACCTGAGGGGGGGGGGGAGGCTGTAAACATGGCCAGCTTGGAAGGCAGCCGGAACGCCGTTCCTGTGCGTTCCTGCCCAAAAATAGCCCTGCTAACTGCTACACAACGCTGGCTCTCCTACACCCACACTGGCTTTATGCTAGGGTTGCCAAGTGTCCCTTACTTACCGGTGGGGGGGAGTCCTCCATTGTCTGGGAGTTTCCCGGGCGTGCGCGTGGCGTGAAGTGCACGCGCCTGGCGACGTCACCCAGAAGGGACGTCATCACGTTGGGGGCGTTGCCAGAGCGTCGCCCTGGCAATGCCCCCAACGTGATGACGTCACCTCCGGGTGACGTCATTACGTTGAGGAAGGGGGGTGGGGTTCCCCCCGCCAGCCAAATGCTGGCCAGCGGATCGGGAACCCCTGTAGTGGGGATCCCCCGCCCCCCGGGCTGACTTGGCAGCCCTACTTTATGCATTCTAGTGTGGTACACTGGAGGCATTTATATGACCTGGGAATTAACCTCAGCAGTATAGATCAGGTGCTTTCAGCTCATCTTTCTTTTGGAACTATAAATGAAAGCAGGGTACTTGTCTCTGAGCAGAGCTGTCCCTAGAAGAGAGTGAATAGAGGCAATCATTCTGGGCCCTGTGTTTTTTCTTGAGGGGGGCATGTTTCCCCAAGTGGCCGATCATGTGAGCGGTGAGGTCCGTGCAAGGCCTTTTATGAAGGTGATTGGCAATGGAACAGAACTCCTGTGCTGCTGAGGGGACATCGTGGTCTGCGTGCATCCCTGGGGCCTTTGTGGGTTAGAGGTTGCCATTCTCTAGAGATCCACAGTGACCTGGGAGTACCTCAAACTAATCACCACAATGGTGTGGTTGAAGCACCATGGAATTCTCAATGGCTCATACCACTTTGAGCCAGTTTGGTGTAGTGGTTAGGAGTGCGGACTCTTATCTGGGAGAACCGGGTTTGGTTCCCCGCTCCTCCACATGCAACTGCTGGTGTGACCTTGGGCAAGCCATAGTTCTTTCAGAGCTGTTCTTTCAAGGGCAGTTCTCGAGACAGCTCTCTCAGCCCCACCTACCTCACAGGGTGTCTGTTGTGGGGAGGGAAGTGAAAGGAGTTTGTAAACCACTCTGAGACTCCTTAGGGTAGTAAAGGGCGGGGTGTAAATCCAATCTTTTCTCCTCTTCCTCTTCTTCTTCTCCTAACAACTCTTAGGTCCAGACTGTGTCAACAAGGCCTCAAAAGCCTCCAGTTTTTTTGAGCACATCCATAAAGCTCGGCCGAACCAAGCCTTATGTCAGCAATCCTTGGATTTTTCCATTGATGAAGCCCGTTCTTTTATTTCTCTTGGATGCAGATGGCATTCTTTTGTTATTCTCGTGTTATTTCATATTTATACAATTAAAATGCGACTTTTCAGTACATCGTTTGCTTCCTGTTTGAAGTCCACCACCACATCCTTGCACTCTACTTCACCCAAAAATAACAATAAAACCTGAAAAGGTCTATTATTCCTCCTACAACCAAAGGGATGTTGGTAGTTAGCTGTGCGTTTCCCCCCTTTTCACCGCCTGGCAGTCTGCCTTTCCTCCACCTCCTTCTTTGCCCTCTGAGGACCGAGCCTGGCTCTTCGTGTAGATAAAGACACATTCCTGTAAGTCTGCAGCAATCAGTAGACGCTCCCCTTTTGATCCAGGCCTCTTTCTGCTTCTGTTGTAACACAGGACTTTCCCTTTCTCTCAAAACCTTAAATTTCCTCTGTAGGGAGTCCTAACTCAGCTGCTTTTTTTAACGTTGTATGTTCCAGGGAAAAAATTAAAATTGAAATAAGGTTATTAATAATAACATTGTGTGTATTTGTTGGGTTTTGGTGAAGGCCGATGCCTGAAACCCTTGCTGTAGTAGCGGGGGGCAATCTTCCAGACAAAATGGAGGTGCAGATGGTGACTGCAACCATGAAATTAAAAGACGCCTGCTCCTTGGGAGGAAAGCGATGGCAAACGTAGACAGCATAGTAAAAAGTAGAGACATCATCCTGCCAATAAAAGCCCATATGGTCAAAGCGATGGTATTCCCAATAGTAATGTTTGGCTGTGAGAGTTGGACCATAAGGAAGGTCAAGTGCCGAGGAATAGATGCTTTGGAATTACGGTGCTGGGGAAGACTCTTGAGAGTCCCTTGGACTGCAAGGAGATCAGATCAGACAGTCCTAAAAGAAATCAACCCTGACTGTTCCATGGAAGGCCAGATACTGAAGCTGAAGCTCAAATACTTTGGCCACCAAATGAGAAGGGAGTACTCACTGGGGAAGGCTCTGATGCTGGGAATTATTGAAGGTAAAAGAAGAAGGGGACGGCAAAGGATGAGATGGTTAAACAGTGTGCAACGAACATGAAATTGAGCAAACTCCAGAGGATGGCGGAGGACAGGAGGGCCCTGGCTTCATGTGGTCCACGGGGTCACAAAGAGTTCGACTCAACTGTGCGACTGAACAACAACTGGAGGGAGGATTGCCAACCTCTTTCTGGGAAATTCCTGGAGATCTGGGCATGCTGCTGAGGGAAGGTGAGGTCTGGGGAGGAGAGGGATGTTGGCAGGATATAGTGCCACAGAGTCTACCCTCTGTAGCAGCCATTTTGTTTAGGGGAATTGATCTCGGTAGTCTGGTGATCAGCTACAATTCTGTATACTTACCTGGAGGGTCTAGTGCTCCTTACTTTAGATGGGGCGAAATCATCCTTGTCCAACTGTTCGAAGCCTAGGTGTGGTGCTGCAGTGACCAAAGGCAATTTTTTGTCTTCATCTAGTGTATAATTTAGCCCCCAACAGGACTCGGTCAGTCTGGCCACGATGATCCACACAACCACAGTAACCTCAAGGCTGGACTACTGTAATGTGCTGGGGGTGGGGGGGCTGCCCTGAAAGATGACCTGGAAACTTCATCCGGTGCAGAATGCTGCAGCTCATTTATTAGCCGGAGCTGAAGAGAAACTGCATGTTACAGAGGTTTTATCACAGGATTACACAGAGTTGGAAGGGGCCATACCAGCCATCTAGTCCAACTCCCTTCTCAATGCAGGATCAGTCTAGAGCATCCCTGACAAGTGTTTGTCCAGCCGCTGCTTAAAGACTGCCAGTGAGGGGAAGCTCATCACCTCCCCAGGCAGCTGATTCCACTTTTGCACAACTCTTACTGTAGAAAGGTTTTTCCTAAAATCCAGCCACTACCTTCCCATCCTTAATTTAAACCCATGATTGTGAGTCCTCTCCTCTGCTGCCAACAGGAACAGCGCCCTGCCCTCCTCTAAGTGAGAGCCCTTCAAATACTTCAAGGGAGCAATCATGCCCCCCTCAACCGCCTCTTCTCCAGACTGAACATTCCCAAATCCCTCAGCTTTTTCTCAGTGCTCCTCCTCATCGCGCTTCCCTGCACCCACTCCGTTCTGTCCATATCCTTTTTGAAGTGAGGCCTCCAGAACTGCACACAATACTCCCGGTGTGGCCTGACCAATGCAGTGTACAGCACAACTATGACATCTTGCAATTTGGATGTTATTCCTCTGTTGATACTCCCCAAGACTGCATTAGCCTTTTTTGTTGCTGCATCACACTGGCTGCTCATATTTAACTTTCAGTCCACCCTTTCCCCAAGATTTCATTCACACACACTGCTACCCAGAAGTGTATCCCCCATCCAGTATGCCTGTTCCTCATTTTTGTTACCCAGATGTAGAACTCAGCACTTATCCTTGTTAAATTGCATCTTGTTCACATCTGCTCACTTTTCCAGCGTGTTCAGATCTCATCGAATTCTATCTCTATCCTCTGGTGTGTTTGCTGCTCCTCCCAATTTGGTGTCATCTACAAATTTAATGAGTAGCCCCTCCACATCCTCATCTAGATTTAAAAGCATTGCATTGTCTGTCTGTTTCTTTCCCAATCCCAACTTGTATTGGCTGTTACCAGTATGAGGACTTTGTGGCCCAGGACCTCATCTGTGAGACCCCAATATGCTCCATTCCTCAGATCGAGGCTCACAGGCAGATTTGATCATCCTCTGCCACGCCTTCCAGCTTGTGTCTAGAAGCCTCCCCACCCCACCCCACACACTGTTAGGATTCCATCATTAGGGTTGCCAGGTCCCTTACCTTTTTTGGCAGGGGGGAGTTGGTCCCAGTCTGGGACATTTGCATGACATCATCACGCTAAGCATGCCACCAGTGGAAGCTCTAGCATTCATCTTGAAAACTCTATGATACCATAGAGTTTTCAAGCTGAATGCTAGAGCGTCCCCCCAGCGACGGGCACGTCAGTCGGATCCAGACATTTTGGTGGTGGGGTTACCCCACCAGCTGAATCTGGGCTGGTGGGTCAGGGGCCCTTTGAGCAGGCAACCCCCCCCCCCCGGGGGGACCTGGCAGCCCTATCCATCATCAATTCAATTTTTGTTTATTACGGTCAAAGACCCAACAAATGACAACATTTCATAACTAATCCGTAATACAGCCGAATGTACACTGGGAGGTTGTATCCTAAATTCATTGTAACTGGGCAGGTTAAAATGCCCTATTCAAAATAAATATAAAATGGAAAAACACTATAAACCCAGGCAGCCTATGTTAAAATAACAAAAGAGACCAAAGGGTGTCTGTTGTGGGGAGGGGAAGGGAAAGGAGTTTGTAAGCCGCTCTGAGACTCCCTTGGGGAGTGGAGGGTGGGGTATAAATCCAATCTCCTCTTCTTCTTCTTCTTCTTCTTCTTCTTCTTCTTCTTCTTCTTCTTAGGCAACATTGGGATTCAATACGTAGGGAAGGATGTCTTCACCAGCTGGCAAAAGGTGTACAGAGAAGGTTGTTCCAGAGAGTAGGGGCCACTGTGCGGAAAGTCCTCCTCTATCCCTGCTTCATCTCATCTCAGTAAATGGGGCGAGGCCATGTCAGTTGACCTCCAATGGCCGAGAGGAACATGTGGTGGCATTAGGCCCCAATTAAGAGGCATGAAGAATGTGACCTGTGCTGTGATTGGTCATGTTTATGCTGAATTTTCTGAAACTGTCTACCTGCTTGTTTTGTTGTCCCCATCTCTTAGGTTAACCAAAGAACCGAATGGCCTCTGCTTGGTGAAAAGGGGGTAACTGAAGTCAAAACATGTTAACAGCCCATATATCTATCTAGTTATTTACTTATTTATACCCCATTTGTACCCACAATTCCCTCTAAGCTGAGTTAGTGTGAGCTAGCTCAGAGATTTTTAGCCTCCAGCTCACAGATTTTTGTCTTCGCTCAGGAATGATGGCTCCGAAGCAAACTCATTTCTGCAGTAGCCAAATCACTCACTCACCGCTTTAATGCCAGTAGCTCTCAAAGCAGAATTTTTGCTCCCAAGACTCCACACCTTAGAGGGAGCATTGCCCACAATGGGGACCAATATCAGCATACAACATTCTCCCCTACTCCATTTTATCTCCACAACTACTCCCCTGTATGGTGGGTTAGGCTGAGAGTGGCTGACCAAAGGACGCCCAGCAATATTCCATGACAGGGTGGGGATTCGAATTGGAATCTCCCTGATCCTGGTCTGATACTCTGTTATACTAAGCTGGCCGTCACGTCATCTGAGTTCCGAGAAGTAACTAGAATCCATTTTCAATCGACAATAAATTATCCGAAGGCCACCAGGAAAGCCTCTGGATTATCTTAACCAGTCCCTATCCTGGTAGAAGATACGTTTGTCTGTGACAAAGGATATTGTACACTTCCGCCTCAGAAGAATGCAAATAGGAGTGAGAGAGGTGCGCAAAGGGGGCAGGTCAACAGTAAGGGTTGCCAGCAGTGTTCCCGCTAAGCTGAGTCAGTGTGAGCTAGCTCACAGTATTTTAGCCTCCGTCTCACACGTTTTTGTCTTTGCTCAGGAAGGATGGTTCCAGAGCAAACTAATTTACGCACGAGCCAAATCGCTCACTCACCACTTGCATGCCCACTTGCAGCTCAAAGAGTAGGATTTTTGCGCACAAGACTCCACAGCTTAGAGGGAGCATTGGTTGCCAGATCCCATTTTCTCCCCAGCGGGGGGATTTGGAGGGTGTGCTGGGAGGGGCTGTCCCCGGTGCAATGACATCACCATGTCAAAGACGCAGTGCTGCACATGCACACACCCCCACTTTCCCCCAACCGTTTAAAGGCTGGTGTAGTGGTTAGGATCACGGACTCTAATCACGGTTTGATTCCCCACTCCTCCACATGCAGCTGCTGGTGTGACCTTGGGCCAGTCATAAGTTCTTTCAGAGCTGTTCTCTCAAGGGCAGTTCTCAGGAGAGCTCTCTCAGCCCCACCTAACCTCACAGGGTGTCTGTTGTGGGGACGGGAAGGAGACTGTAAGCCACTCTGAGACTCCTTCGGGTAGTGAAGGGCGGGGTATAAACCTCCTCCTCCTCCTCCTCCTCTTCTTCTTCTGGTTGTGGGGGGAGGGAAGGAGCAGCCACCTGCTCCTGCCCTGCAAGTGGTGAATTCGCAGGGCAGGAGTGGGCAACTACTTCTTCAAACGAGTGGGCGCTGTGCCTGCCCTGCAAGCGATGAGTTTGCCTCTTGGAGAGCAAGCGCACATGTCCCATGCTCTTTTCAAATGGGGTCATGGAGGACTGTTGGGGGTGGGGCTTCCCCTTCCACTGGCCAGTGGGGAGCAGGAAAAATCAGGGAATCTCCCGCTCCCACTGGGGACCGGCCTCTCTATCGACAAGCTGAGCCAAGCTAGTATATTCTTAAACCCGGGGAGCGGGGGGGGGGGGGGGGGAGGGGGGATAGTACAGTGGATAGCTCTCAATGACCAGAAAAGCTGCAAATCCAGGCAACTTACAGACAAGGCAGAGATTTCCAGGGATTCCTCATGTGTTCACAAAAATATGACTTTGTAAATTAACAACAACAACAACAAAGGTCTGATGAGAACTCAACATGCTCTAGAACCCTGGAAGATTGAGAGCTGATGAGAATTGGTTTGAGGAAAATGGGGAGGGAGGGGAAGTTGGCCTGTCCACGGTCCTGGAAATGTATAAGAACCCTGTAAATTGTGCCTCACCTTGTAATTCCTCCGGGGATCCTTACTTGTTTCACTAAACGGTGTTCTCTTTTATAAGAGAGACTTAATGCTTTTAATAGTACTGTCTACTATACCCAGAGGGCAGTGCATCCTTTCATAATTTGTATGCTTCATATTTTTTGCCCTACCCCCTTAGTGCTAGCACATCGTTTGCCACAAAATGTTGAGTTTGTTCTAAGTTTCCCCTTTCCGCAGAGACAATTTGCAAAGGAAACCATCATGGATTAGTGATCATTTTTTTATTTGGAGCACCTCCTTTATGAGGAAAGGCTGAAGAGCCTTTCTTCATAGGGAAGGTGCTCCAACTAAAAGTTTAGAAAAGAGACAACCGGGGGGGGGGGGGAGAGAGACATGACAGAGGTTTATCAAATTATGCATGGGGTGGAGAGAGTTGGCAAAGAGGAATTTTGCTCCCTCCCCCCAAATACTAGAACTTGAGGGCGTCCAATGAAGCTGATGGGCAGTAGGTTCAGGACAGACAAAAGGAAATACTACTTTACACAGAGAGTGGTTAAAATGTGGAATTTGCTGCCAGAGGATGTAGTGATGGCCACAGGCATAGACAGCTTTGAAAGGGGATTAGTTAGATTCATGGAGGATAGGTCTATCAGTGGCTACTAGCCATGGTGACAGAGGGGAACCTCCACATTCAGAGGCACTAAGCCTCTGAATCCCAGAGCCAGGAGGCAACACCAGGAGAAGGCCTTGGTCTCTGTGCCCTGTTGTTGGCCCTCCAGAGGAACTGGTTGGCCACTGTGTGAGACAGGAGGCTGGACTAGATGGACCACTGGTCTGATCCAGTAGGTCTCTTCTCATGTTCTCCTGTTCAGGGAAGCTGGGAGTCGTGGCCCTCTTGGCCAGCGATTCCTAACCACTGGTGGTAGTGTACTGAAGAAAGAGTAAGTGGACAAACCCTCCCAGAGTCAGGCAGGCCAGGAGAGCAGCATACCTCTGGGCACGGGATGGTCGCAGGATGGCTCAGATGCCTTGGGGGGCTGAACGGAATGGTGCTTGCAAGTCAGTGGACTACTTCTACCACATTCCCCTTTAAACTGACAGCTTGTCAGGCCTAGAAAAAGACCCAGCTGCTCATAGGAAGGAGCAAGGAAGAGATGACTCTGAGTAATCTGAATGGGTATCTGTGTGCGTGAGAGAGCCGTAAATGAAGTGTGTGTGTGTGTGGGAGAGAGAAAGAGAGAGATAAATGGGGAGTGGGCAGATGTCACAGCAGTAAACAAAACCCACATCTGTGAATGTTTGTAAGCCTCAGCTTGGTGCTGATATTAAAAAATGTACTGACATATACCAGGATTTCTGGCTTTTAGAGCAGCTTCACATGTTACCTTTTGTAAGGAAGTGCCTGGGATATTTCACTTGTAGTGTGTGAGCAACACAAGTTTCTCAGTCTCCTACATCCAGGAAGAAACCAGTGTCAATGGTGGCTGTGTGTATAATATATACTTGGAAGTTCAGTTCAGTTTGATTTATTGCATATGGCCAATGGCCATTACAAATACAATACAATACAATAAGTTATAAAATACAGAATAAGATCTGCATTAAAACACAGGAAGTAAAAATATATATGTCTGGCATAAAACTGCTTAAAATAATACAAGATAAGAATTAGAACAAACAAAATAAAAATAAGGTTTGGGGTAAGGTTACTAAAAAGGACCTTAAATACCTTAACAGCCCTGGCTATTTAACTGGAGAGGATTTAGTCAACTTGATGCGGATTTTCTTTGCCGCTAGGGCAAAGAGTGCAAACTTGTGCAAATACTCTGGCTCCACTTCTGCAAGTAAAGTTAAAACTTTTCCGGGTGTGGAGTAAGGGCCCAATTTATCTAAGATTGTGTCAGTATACTTGAAAGAAAACTTGGGTCGTCCATCCCAACTTGGACCTCCATCCCAGTCTGTTCCTGGATCAGAGTTGTTCAGTTTGTCAGCAGTTCCAGGCCTTTGAGGGTTTCAAGGAGAAATGTGGATTTGAGATGGGATGTAATCATGTGACCGCGGCACCACCTTACCGAAAGCAGCTTGAGTTACCTCAGTCTAGACGGGTCAAACAGAGAGTCAGTGTGGAGTAGTGGCTAGGATCACAGACTCTAATCTGGGAGAACCGGGTTTGATTCCCCACTCCTCCACTTGCACCTGCTGGGTGACCTTGGGCAAGCCATAGCTCTGTACCAGCTGTTCTCTCAAGGACAGTTGTCTCAGAGCTCTCTCAGCCCCACCCACCTCACAGGGTGTCTGTTGTGGGGAGGGGAAGGGAAAGGAGTTTGTAAGCCACTCTGAGACTCCTTCAGGTAGTGAAGGGTGGGGTATAAGTCCCATCTCCTCCTCCTCTTCATCTCCTCCCCTTCCTTCTCTTCTTCTTCTTTGTAATCTATCAATATTTAAAATTTTATTAGGGTCTTTAGGATTCCACCATCCTCGAACATGCTGGGAAACGCTAGAATGGAAGCATCATGGGGAAAATATGGTGACGACTACTGGTTCTAAGAAAATGTTAATTCTAAGGAGGTGGCTCATGCTGCCGCCTTGAGTCCACGTACCTGTGGGCAGAATTGGAGAAATCTGATTGGTTATAAAAGGAATTCCTGGAGGGAGGGCACATAATGCTGAGATCAAGCTCAGGACTCAGCTCTTCCGTGGATTGGGCTGCATGGGTGCCATTCCTATGGTTGGCTGTGCAGAATACCCTCCTTGCAGGTGTGCACAACTATATTTTCCTCTACTTGAAACGGCTGTTTGCTTTAGTACAGCAGAGTAGCACATAACATCGAGAAAGGGTGGGCATGTGTGGGGCAGCCATGGCATGGTTCTGGTAAGGGGAGGATCCCCCCCCCGTAGTTCAAACCATAATGTGATTATCCCTCTGGGCCATCCTGATTTCTATTGTGAGACATCAAAAGGTAACCATGAGAAATGCCCATAAAATTCACTGTTGCTTTGCAGTATAATCTCAATTGCAGCCAAGGCTCTTAGCTTGTGCATCTTGCCCACTGAAACCAGAAATGTTACCCCTCTGATAGTGGCTATGTGCGGGGATATGGCAGCTTTGTATGGACCTAGTGATCCAGTCAGATAAACACCAGCTTTTGTTGTTGTTGTACATACTGGGGTGACAAGAAATGTGACAGCGTAAACCGCTTGTAAGCAACAATTAATTGAAGCCCATCGATTGGCTTCTGCTGCTGCTGCAATATCGCTGTAGCCCACTAGATGGCAAACTCGCATCATGTTCTGGTTATGACTGTGGTCCCTCTAGCCCTTTAACCTTCCCTGAAGCTTGTCAGGTCAGCTGTCTGACTCAGATATCCTTTACGCCATTTGCAGAGAGCGACACAACTGTGTCTGAGGCAGTTCTCCAGAGTCGCTGAAATTCTCTATACCTCAAGCAGCCTTTTGAAATTCACAATGGCTGACAGCTTCACAAAACGTAGCTATTTTCACTTTAGCACAGCCATTGTGTGCCTGTTTACCTGTGAGTAAGGCCCGTAGGCGAGAGACATTCACAGCTGGTTTGCCGTTGCCTGCCTTTGCGTAGCATTCCTGGGCTTCCTTGGTGGTCTCTCATCCATGTACTAACTAGGCCCAGCCCTACTTACCTTCTGACAGGCTCCAGCTAGCTGGAGCCATATCGTAGCGGCAAAGTAAAGCAAAGCACAAGTCCAGTGGCACTGTTGTTCCAGCATGAGCTTGCATGAGTCAGAACTTGGTCAGAGTTTAGATTGTGTGGCATGTGGGGTTCTGATCTCTGCTTGGTCATGTGCAGGGGTCATTTCGAGCAGGAGCTCGGGGGAGCTCGGCTCCAGGAGTTGGTGCCAGCCCCCCCCCCCCCCCGGGGGGAATGCCTGCTTGTGTCATGGCTGTAGCAAAATGACCCCGTCCCCTGGAAAGGTCCTTGTTCCTCCAACCAGCCTTCTGAAGGCTTCAGCTGCCACTGAAGCTATCCTCCCAGACCATTTGGCGGGCTCAGGGGGGTTAACAGCATAAATAAATATACATTAAAACTCAAATATTAAAACACGTCACATTTAACTTGCAATATAAAACCATAAACACCCAATGCATAGCTATGTTAAAAGATGGTGATCCGTTATCCTTGGAATGGTGCCTCCAGGCCCCTGCCGAGCTGTTATTCCTCCGGTTGGTGGCAATGTTGATAGCCAGGCCAGGGCCAGTGGCACCCTATTTAAAAGCCTGGTGGAAGAGCTCCATTTTACAGACCCTGCAGAACTGTAAAAAGTCCCGTAGGGCCCTGATGTCATCCGGGAGCTCATTCCACCAGTGAGGGGCCGCCACAGAGAAGGCCCTGGCTGTCATGGGCGCTGGTGACGGGGAGCTGACGGCAGCAGCGGAATCCACACCTGGCTCTACTGAAGCATTTGAAATGGACAGCATTTGAAATTGCCTTCGCTGCCCACATCAGTAACAGCTGAGGAGGAACAGCTGTCAGCAGACAGATCTCCTGGCTCGCCTCCAAGGGTTGCACGATTAAGGGACCACCTCCACCAAGATCTGGCATCCCAGAGGCGCAAAGCACGCTTGAGGAGCAGGCGGTCATTCAGCCCTGAGTTTTAGCAGAAGCGTGGTCACGCGCACCGATCATTAACTGGAAGCAGCAACACAGATATTTAGCTTCCTGCTGCAGACCGGTTTCTTTGTGGAAGCAACTAGTTGATCTTGTGATGCCCTTGCGCCCACCCCATCCTTGTCTCTGCACAACCTCATCCTTGTTTTGAACTCTCAGCTCTTTGACCTCGGCTTTGAACAACTCCACTCCTGCTCTGAACTCCCGGCCCTCTGACCTCGGCTCTGAATGATTCTGCCCCTGGTTGGTGTTTTGGGACTTTGGGTGGCTGGCTTTGATACTATTCCAGGATAGCGTCAACCTTAGACTGTGTTCTGATCTCCTCTTTCGGCACCCGCCCCAGCACTTGACACTGGCCCTCGTTGTGGCCAACCTGGCCTCTTTAGGGCTCAGGAGAGCCAGGCAATTTTGGGACCCCGATCTTAGTGCTCTCTGGGGCACATGTGGGGAAAGGTGGTCCCTTAGGTAAGTAGGTCCCTGACCATATAGGGCTTTAAAGGTAAGAACCAGCACCTTGAACCGCATCCGGTATGCTATATGCAGCTAGTGCAGTGCTTTTAGGGTGGGCTGGATGTTGCAAGGGGAAAAGGGATCAAGAGGTCTTGGGAGTCATCCTGCCTCATCATGGGTGCAGGACTGACCACATATATATTGTTGGTGCCCTGTAAAATTTCTGGTGCATTAGTGCTCAAGAACAAAGTGGTAGCCCTTGAGGAGAAGGGGCCGGCAGCACCCATGTCTTCTGGCTTAGCTTCCACCAATGAGAAATGGCTTCGAGGTTTCGAACAGAGAGTGGGAACAAACAGAGATCAGAATGCTAGAGTCACACACATCACTTGTTTTTTAGCAGAAGGGGGAGAAATAAAAGCCAAACTCCTGGAATAATGAGTGGGCCAGCTGTGACCGATGCTGTACACTTGGTCTTGCAAGATCACATCTGTGCTGTATTAATGCTACACTCTATGGAGGCCTACAGAAAGGAAGACCCACAAGCTGTCTAGAATCTAAATAGCTCCTCTAAACACCAGGGGAACTGGGAAACCAACTGAAAGTCAGTTTGCCTCTCTCTCCCTACCTCCCGCCCCCCATTTCCAAGCAAAACCAAACATAAATCCACCAGCGGGGCCAGAATTCCAGAAACCTTCCCACTGTTACCTCCCCCCCCCCCCCAAGCACCAAAACCCTGTTTGGTAACAATAATTGCTGACTTTTTATATCATGCTCTCCTTCCAAGGATCTCAGGATGGTGAATATGAGGTCTATGTGTTGTCAAAGGCAACATGTGATTTTTGGGGTGCTGTTAAAATGAAGGATGCTTAGACTTACTCCTTTCGGAAGCCAAACTATGCCTTCAGCAGGAGGAGGCATCTGGGTGCTAACACTCTCACCTGCAGTCTGAAATGGTACATTCCAGTAAGAATCCCACTAGATGGCCTTTTTCACATTACTGTTTTAAACCAGATACTATTTGTTGGTGGCCCAATTTTGAGTAAAGTGATACAGGGACGAGGGTTTCATACAGTGAATTTCCTTCCATTAATGAGCCATCTGTGAAGTGCTATGGTCATTTCAGACAATGCCGCTTCCCCCCCCCCCCCCCGGCCTTTTTTCACCACGTGATCTTCCTTGGGCTTTTTAAAATGTTCTGAGGTGAGTGCTATGGTGGTTTAGTGTGGTAGCACTCACCTTAGAATGTTTTTAAAAGTTTGAGAAAGATTGCACACTGAAAAAGGGTGTGTGGGGGGGAAGCAGCATTGTAGGAAGCTCTATGGACATTTTAAACAGCACACTGCAGCAATCCAGAAGCACAACAAAGGGGTTGAAAATGGGGAAAAAGCAGTTTCCCTCCAAAGCTGCTCAACCCCGCTTTGCTAACCTGACACAAGCGGGTTTGTATAAATAAATACAATAAATTCCGCTAGCAGACAGGTAAATAAATTCCGATAGCAGACAGTTACCAAAATGGGTCTGTCTGAAATGACAGGGGGGAAATCCATTAGCTACCAGTTACTGAACAGAATACAAAAGCAGTTTGAAAGAGGTCTGTGCTATTTCTCTACATGTGGATTGGCCCAAGCGGTAGCTGGAACTGTTGCCTCTGCTGTCTCAATTGTATACAAGGCATATGAGCAGTTCTCACTGAGATTCAGAGCTGCATACAATCTGAATGAAAGAAGTTCTTCATATCTGAAGTTGCACTGGAGATGGAGGCTAGGGGCTATCCCTGAAGCACCTCAAATTGACTCTCTGTCTAGTTCATTCCCTACTGCAGTTGAAACCGTGCATTCCACAGAGAACGGAGCCACAATGGCTGGACTGTGAAGTACACAATAGGGAACTGTTTATTGAATGCATGTGGCCCTTTAGGCCTTGCTGAATTCTCAGAGACACAAGCCTCTGTCCATTCAGATTGTGAGCAACATCTTCAAAACGTTCACTTTTTAAAAATCAAGCATTTGACGTTGGGTCCAGGTGCAATGCTCCCTCTGGGCGGTGGAATCTTGTGCGCAAAGCTTCTACCTTGTGAGCCACTGGCGTTAAAGTTCTGAGCGAGCGATTCGGCTGCTGCATAAATCAGTTTGCTCTGGAGCCATCCTTCCTGAGCGCAGGCAAAAAATGTGTGAGCCGGAGGCTGAAAACCTGTGAGCTAGCTCACACTAGCTCAGCTTAGAGAGAACACTAGCAGGGCAGCTGCCAGGGGGCAGGAGGACTTCTGGTGGGCTCCACTGCCACTGACCCTCACCCACCCACCTCCCATGCCACTTGTCTGCATGCTCGATCCCAACTGCCCAGTGTCATTGAGGAAGGGCATGTTGGTGGTGCCCAGCAGCGTCACTCCTAGGGCCCATGGCAGCCACACTCCCAGCTGCATATACTGGCCAGTGCTGTCAGAGAAAGGGTGCACAGGTGGTGCAGGCAACTGAGCCTAGTCAGTGGGAAGGCTTGCAGGTCGGAGAAGGATGCATGGGCAGGGGGAAGGCATGCAGGTGTTGGGGTGGAAAGGAAGGCATGGGGGGACCCCGGTGGTGAGCAAGTGGGGTTCCTTGGGCACTCTCTTCCCAGCCCCCCAAACCTGGAACTGGCCCTGGTTGGGGTCTATAGGTAAAGGTCTCCCTTGCTTGAAAGCCAGTCGAGTCCAGCTCCAGGGGGTGGTGCTCATCTCTGTTTCCTCCCCACCACAGCGGTACCTATTTATCTACTTGCAGTTTCTTGCCTTTGAACTGCTAGGCTGGCAGGAGCTGGGGCCAGAGACGGGAGCTCACTCTGTCCCACGGCACTCGGGTCTCGAACTGCCGAGCTACTGACCTTTCGGTCTGTAGCTCAGCGTCTTAACCTCTGAGCCATCGCAGCTCAGTCTATTGTCTATTGCAAATGTTCTGCACCTTGCTTTCCTGCTACTGACCCTCTCCCCCTCTCCTGTCCACTATGGGCCCAACCCACTTGACGGGGGGGGGGAATGAATATTTAATCGATATATATTCAGTTTACAAAAAAGGGTGTTTCCTTGGTTGTCTCAATCTTTGCGGAATAAGTGGAACCTCACATGGCTTGTCTCTCTAGTTTTCTGGTTCTGACCACCAGAGTCCCAAAACCCATGTGCATGCACATGTTCTAAATCAGATTGCAAATACTCTGCACATCCTCGCAACTGCTTCCTGGGAATCCAGGGATCCTACGAAGAGGACACCTGAGTGTCCTGAAAGAGATATCAAAAAGTTAATTGAAAGGAACCATTTCGAAACCATCTCTTTGTGTACTGAAAAAACAACTTCATTTGGGCACACAGAGGGCTGGTTTTGAAAGGGGTTTCAATTCTCTCTCTCTTTCTATAGTGCTTAGGCCCATTCTTCTGAATGGGGGGTGGAGAGAAGCAGTTATAATAATAGCAAATTAAAAAAAAAATTCAGTTAAAACCAAAAATAAATAAGCAAACTCCAGATCTCTCCCCCCCCTCCCCTCCTTAAAAGATGCCTGCCATTCAAACTCCATCAAAAGCCCTGGCAAACAGGCAAGCTTTGCAGCACCTCCTGAAGACCTCCAAGGAGGGCCTCCCCCCAGTTTGGTGTAGTGGTTAGGAGCGTGGACTCTAATCTGGGAGAACCGGGTTGGATTCCCCACTCCTCCACTTGCACCTGCTGGAGTGACCTTGGCTCAATTACAAGTTCTCTCAGAGCTGTTCTCTCATGGGCCGTTCTCGAAAGAGCTCTCTCAGCCCCATCTATCTCACAGGGTGTCTGTTGTGGGGGGGGGGGGGAAGGGAAAGGAGATTGTAAACCGCTCTGAGATTGTAAACCACTCTGAGGGCAGGGTATAAATCCAATCTCCTCCTCCTCCTCCTCCTCTTCTTCTGGTGGAATAGTCAACAGATGGCTGCCTGACAACCACAGTTGGCACAGAGGGACATATGGAAGGAGCCGGTCCTTCAAATATAGGGAAGGAGCTGGAGGAATCCACTTATCCCTAATTTTCCATGAAATACTGCCTGCCCGCAATGACAAACATACATAATCTAGGCAAGCCAGGAAATTGCAAGCGCGCCAATAGCAGCTTCTTGGCCACTTGCCATGCTGAATGCCACCAACTGCCTAGACTCGAACTACTGCTCATTTTGAGATCAGTACAATCTTGCCGAGAAGTGGGCCAAAGAGAGAATGGGCACTGCAAACAGAATAAGCAACTTTCAAACACGTTCTTTGTAAGAACGGAAGAAACACGACTAATATTTTCTGCAGAGCTGTAAAAATAGTGGAGGCTTGGCACAATCTTACTGCACTATTTGCGGCGGTTTAAATAGTTGCAGGAAGTTCTGATCAGACACCCCACCCTTGCCCCATGGACCATTGTTCAGATGGTTACGCCATACTTTTTTTTTTGTCTTTCACCCATGCATGTAAGAGTGCACCCGAAGCTCCAGCTCCTTTTTTGACAGCTCCACAATCTCTCTGCCAAGTCCTCCAGCCCCTCTCAGCCTCCTTCCCTTTGCCTGTCTTCCATGGAACACATGGGTTGTGTGTGTAAAGTGCAGATTTACATGAGGGTAGCCCCACCAACTTGTGTCAATCATGGGATGCTCTCAGATGCTGACGCAGAAGCAGGAGAGGGGGGCTTGGGGGGGGGGGAGATTTGTCACTCGAAAACAACTCCCCCAGGGACTCCTGATCCAGAATGACTACTTGGCTGCGGTGACTGACAGTGCCAGGGGCAATTGTGCACTTATGCACACGTAGCTCCCTGATCCAAAAACAAAACAAAGAAGGCGAAAATGGAAGGGAAGGTTCAGACTTCCCAAACGGCTTGACTTCGCAACAGGGGGGTTCAGATGTCAGGAAAGGTGGGGAGGAAGTTCTGGCTCCTGTAAACACCAGACATTTCCCCGATTACTCTGCAGAACAGGGTGGCAATGACTGGGGCACAGAAGGCAGATGTTGTTATCCAATCATGCTCTTTAAATCCACAAAGGTATCACTATTATATCGCGGCAAACTGCTTATGTGACCGCAGCCTTAAACATGACTTTCTAGCATATCGTAGGATCAAAGCTACTTACAGTGCTGGACAGTGCCATCAAGTTGAGCCAAATGGACTCCTCGTGGAGTTTTCAAGGCAAGAGTCAAACTGAGGTGATTTGCCATTGCCTGCCTCCATGTAGTGACCCTGGACTTCTTTGGTCATCTCCCATCCAAGTACTAACCAGAGCTGACCCTGCTTAACTTCCAAGCTACCTATACCTGGTCAGAAACAAAGGACCTCAAGGAATCTTGAGGGAATAGATTGAGAAACCAGTGGAATTAGGGGCAAAACCTGCCTTCCCGTATCTGTCAGTCTCAACCATTCTCTGTGAGCAGGGCAATAAATGTACGCCTTTTTCTGGCACTTGAATTATGTGCTGCCTGATGTATTTTAGTGTGTGGCTAACCCAGATCAGAGCCCCTTTGGCACTTTTCCTTGGGCACAGCTAGGATTGTATAATATTAGTCTTCCATGCTTAGGAAATCAAAGAGACTTGGCTGTTTCCCCAATTCATGTTATAGCCTCATCCATCTATACCTGTGGCAAAAACTTGTCAGCATTAAGTGAATGAATTTCATGGTCTCAGAAGCCAATAGATTCTCCTTGTGCAGATTGTCAAGGATGCGAGGCACAGACTGCTGCCTCTGTAGGACTAGAGAGTTAGATTTGTAGAGTTAGAAACAAGCTGTGGACAAGGCCTAACCCATTCTAGTTCTTCTGTTGTGTGCATCTGGAGGCTTTCAATCTCCATTGGTGCGTCCATTAAGCTCAGGGAGACCTGAATGTGTATCGCCATACAGATGCACATCCATCTTTCAATCAGATTTATTTCAAATCATTATGTCTGCCTTCTGTCCTCAGACTCCAGGTGTGCTGAGTCCAGCTGGTCGCCATGGATACCCTTCACTGGAAGCTGGATATGCAGTCCAAAAGCGAGCCAAGAAACAGTTGAAGGTCAGAAAGCTGGGAAATCAGTCAGAGGTGTCGGGAGCAAGGAGCGGAGGCTGACGGCCGGGATCAGTTTTGAGGACGCACAATTGATTCCGTGCCGAGGCAGGTGAGCGGGGGTGGTTATGACCAGGTCCTCCCTTCCCTGGGAGCCAATCTACCAAGACTCACAGCCCCTCATGTTGCCTTTGCAACAGCTGCAGCCTGGCACTCTTCCTTCTCTCTTGCACATTTAGATGCTGGTGTGCCTTGCGTCTGAGACACTCAGGTGAGCTAGGTGGGGATTCTGGCCTCGAGGTGTCTCCAGCTGGGGGTGCTGGGCCAGGCTCTGGATCAGTCTCTCCCTCTGACTGCACCTGAGTCTCTTCGCCTTGCTGCCCCTCCTGTGCAGCTGCTGGGGCCTCTTCTCCATCACGTGCTGGTACAGGATGCTCTTCTGGGCTGACTCCAGAGGAGGCTGGGTTGCTCCATGCCTCTTCCTCATCTGAGGAATAGTCAGCCTCAGCAGAGCCAGGACCCATGACACCAGGCAGATAACAAGGCAGCAGAAGAAGAAGAGTTTGCTTTTATACCCTGCTTTTCTCTACCGTAAGGAGTCTCACAGCAGCTTACAAGTGCCTTTCCCTTCCTCTCCCCACAACAGACACCTTGTGAGGCAGGTGGGGCTGAGAGTTCTGAGAGGACTGTGACTGGCTCAAGGTCACCCAGCTGGCTTCAGGTGGAGAAAGAAGAAGAGGAGGAGAAGGAGAGTTGGTTTTTATACCCTGCTTTTCTCTACCCTAAGGAGTCTCAAAGCAGTTTACAATCACCTTCCCTTCCTCTCCCCACAACAGGCAGCTTGTGAGATAGGTATGGCTGAGAGAGTTCTGAAAGAACTGTGACTAGCCCAAGGTCACCCAGCAAGCTTCATGTGGAGGAGGAGTGGGGAATCAAACCCCGTTCTCCAGATTAGAGTCCGCCACTCTTAACCACTACACCATGCATACCGCAGTATAACAGTCTGTTAAAATAAAATACATCACACAAGATTTTAAAAACACAGCTAGATCTGCTAAAACTGCCTTCTGAAAACACACTTTCCTGACCACAGTGAATGAAGGCGCCTTCGGCAGCAACTCTGGTAGGCCATTCCAGCAGACTGGACACCCCCCCCCCCCCGAGAAAGTCCACAGCCTAACTGTTGCCATATGGACGCAGGCAGCTCAGTCTTGCGGTGTGCAATTCTGTGGCTGCTGAAGCCAATGTTGACATTCTTACCAGTTATAAAGGCAAATGCTTACTAAACTGGGAGAGTACAGATACCCTGTGTATGTATCAACTGACCATGCCACTGGTGACTCTCGTGTCACACAAGAAACACATTTGATATTATCTGGGCACGCTTCCTAGAATGGTAGAAATAGCACCACTGGGCCAACTCAAATGTAAGATGAGAAAAAGTAGACGCTTGTTAAGTTATGGGGAAGGTGGGGATGCTGAAGTTAGTTAGAAACTGGTTACGTTATTTAGAAACTGGTTACTTTTACTGGTTACCTACCTCACAGGGTGTCTGTTGTGGGGAGGGGAAGGGAAAGGAGATCGTAAGCTGCTCTGAGACTCCCTTGGGTAATGAAGGGCAGGGTATAAATTCAATCTCTTTTCTTCTCTTCTTCTTTTAAAAAAATCTTATTTTCAACACAAAACTCAGCCACATAATCTCAGCCCAGAGGCCCCTTGAGATGGCTTCCAAAGATTAAATAAAGTAAACAGCTGCCAAACACAAGACGGCAGGGCAGCCGCTCTAAAAAACACCATTTTAACCAGCAGAGCAGTAAAATGTCAGTTAACTGCCATAAATTTTGTTCAATAACTGTGTTACTGCTACTGAGTGTATTTACAGGACCCCTGAAAAGGTTATTAGCTTTCATTTGTTTTTTCCTCCTACTTGGTGACAGATCCCGCCCGGGAGTTCTCAACGGGGCCATGACTCCCTTCTCCGGAATGTGTGCTTTGCTTTGCTTGCTTGCGTAGCTCGGCTTGCACATGCCCGTCTCAGTGCTTTGCTCTTCCCTGCTATCACTGTGCCCTGTCCTTGAAGGAAATGCTTGCAATTATGTGAAAGCCAAACACACAGGTGTTTTGTATTCCTCTTATCCATGCCTTGAGAACTGAACTTTAGAGATGTTCAACATCATTATTTTCTGGGAACCCTTTTCCCCATGTTTTCTATGGGAACTCTAAGCCAGTACATTTGAGCGCCTAAAATCCTGCCTAGTGATTGGTAGAATATCCTTAAGCCACATTTCATATCCAGTATATCAATACCTGTAATCCCTAAACCCAGTATTACTAACAGTGAAAGTGTTTCACTCCAATGATCTTCTCTGCAAATAAAGGACTTACTGCTTCATGAGACCTGCTGTGGATTATACCTCTTGGGACATTCTCACATAAAATACTCAACCGAAGCCAGTATTATCATTAGAAACAGACAGAGAAGTGATGATGATGAAGAAAAAAAAATATCCCTTGAAACCCTAGAGGAACATTTTACCTGGTACTTTAAGCTGATTGGCCTTTTCACTGCATGAATTGCTGCAAGGAGGGAATACCAAGAGTCAGGGAGCCTCCATAGAGAAGACCCTGTTACCACCCACCTCACTTTTAAAGAGGCAGCTACTCAGACCAGGGCCTCTTCAGAAGGTCTTAACTGACTGTGTAGTCCACAACAGTTTTAATAAATGGAGCATTTGGTTGCAAACCACACTGTAAAAGTCACTGACCAAAAAAACCTGCTCCCCAAGAGGTGTCCACAGGCAAAAAACTTGCGGCTCAACTTCTGCGTGCCAGGGGAAGGGGAGCATCCTATATGAGCAAACACAGAGATCCCTCTTTATCTTGCACTCCTCTTTCCTCTCACCGCCCTCTCTCATCTTGTTGCTAAGCGATGGCCTCAAACGGGTGCCCTCTTCTAACAAAAGTGCTACAGGTGTCTGGTAGCTATGGTGACAAGGCTTCTTTTGAGAGGGAGAAGTAGAACTGCGGTCCCCAGTTGCTCTGTGGGTAAAGAAAGTTCATCACCAGGAGGAGACCAAAGACACATTGTGTTCTTTAAAACAGCAGAGGGGTGAACAGGTGAGTCTGTGGCCCAGCTGAAGCAACGAGGAGCCCGGAGGCATCTTTGTTGGGATGCCCATGTATACTTCTTCACTCACATAGTGATTAATGCATGACATTCACTGCCACAGGAAGTGGTGGCGGCTAGAAGCATGGACATAAGAATATAAGAACATAAAAAAGTCAGTGTTGAATCAGGCCAGTGGCCCATCCAGTCCAACACTCTGTCACACAGTGGCCAAAAACACCAGGTGCCATCAGGAGGTGCAGAAGTGGGGCCAGGACACTAGAAGCCCTCCCACTGATGCCCCCCTCTCAAGCACCAAGAAAACAGAGCATCACTTGCCCCAGACTGAGAGTTCCTATCTAGACCTTGTGGCTAACAGCCACTGATGGACCTCTGCTCCAGATGATAATCTAATTCCCCCTTGAAGCCGTCCATGCTTGTAGCAGCCACCACCTCCTGTGGCAGTGAATTCCACGTGTTAATCACTCTTTGGGTGAAGAAGTACTTCCTTTTATCTGTTCTAACCCGACTGCTCAGCAATTGCATGGAGTGCCAACGAGTTCTTGTACTGTGAGAAAGGGAGAAAAGTACCTCTTTCTTTACCTGCTCTATCCCATGCACAATCTTATAAACCTTGATCATGTCACCCCTCAGCCATCGTTTCTCCAAGCTAAAGAGCCCCAAGTGCTTCAACCTTATTTCATAGGAAAAGTGTTCCAACCCTTTTATCATTCTAGTTGCCCTTTTCTGCACTTTTTCCAATGCTATCTTTTTTGAGGTGTGGCGACCAGAACTGTACACAGTACTCCAAATGCGGTCACACCATCGATTTATACAGGGACATTATGATACTGGCTGATTTGTTTTCAATTCCCTTCCTAATAACCCCCAGCATAGTGTTGGCCTTTTTCATTGCAGTCGCACACTGTCTTGACATTTTCATTGAGTTATCTACTATGACTCCAAGATCTCTCTTTTGGTCAGTTTCTGCCAGTTCGGACCCCATCAGTGTATTTATAGTTAGGATTTTTGGCTCCAATGTGCATCACTTTGCACTTGGCCACATTGAACCCCACTTGCCACGTTGACGCCCACTCGCCCATCCTCAACAATCCCTTTGGAGTACTTCACAATCCTTCCTCGTTCTCACCACCCTGAACAACTTTGTGTCATCTCCAATTTTAGCCATTTCACTGCTTACTCCTTCACAGCTTCAAGAGGGGATTGGAAAAACATTTGGAGCAGAGGTCCATCAGTGGCTATTACCCACAAGGTATAGATAGGAACTCTCGGTCTGGGGCAAGTGATGCTCTGTATTCTTGGTGTTGGGGGGGTTACAGTGGTAGGGCTTCTAGTGTCCTGGCCCCACTGGTGGACCTCCTGATGGCACCTGGTGTTTTTGGCCACTGTGAAACAGAGTATTGGACTGGATGGGCCATTGGCCTGATCCAACATTGGCTTCTCTTATGTTCTTACGTTTGATCTCAACTGGACTCAGACCTCCCAGCAAATTTCCATGGCAGGGGCTGGATCTGAACTCAGGTCTCCTGGATCGTAGTGTGACTGACTTCGTCACAACGCTGAAAGTGGAAATAATGATCTATTCAGTTGTGTGCTGCAGTGGAGAAATTATAGGAGTGTTTTAAGGTAGCACCCTAGAGACCAACAAGATTTTGGGGTATAACCTTTCAAACCCTTATACCCAGAAAACAGGGTTGCCAGCCTCCATGTGGGGCCTGGAGATCTGCTTTTACAACTATCCTCCAGCTGATAGAGATCAGCTCCCCTGGAGAAAATGGCTGCTTTGAAAGGTGGACTCTGTGGCCTTGTACCATGCTGGGGCTCCTCCCCTCCCCAAACCTTGCCCTCTCCCAGATCCACCACCCAAAGTCTCTAGGTATTTTTCAACTCAGACCTGGCAACCCTACCAAAACATCTCATTGGTCTCTAGGATGCTACTGGACTCATATCTAGCTGTGAGGCCTCTTGGCATTTTTGAAATAAGTAATTGGGCACCACCACAAAATGGCTGCTGCAGGGACTGAGGTACAAAATGTTGGCAGGTTCCAAGCCTCCTGCTGCAATGGGGGGGGGGGGGGATAGCGGTTTCTGAATGGTCCTCCCTGCAGACATAAAGTTGATGCCTCCTGGACTCTTCCGAAGCATCTATTCCAATGAGGTGGAGGAAAGCCACAACTGGCTCTTCGCTGTGGGAAAAATTTTACTTTGGGAGTGAAGGCAGAGGGTGCCATGCCATGCAAAGGCGTGTGAGGAAATCAGTAGGCCAGGGATTGGGCTAAATGTCTGTTGGCCAATATGCGCAAATAATAACCCACAATAAGGCTGCTTAAATTGTGTATTTGCGGTACTTGCCCACCTCCAGGTGGGGTCTGGAGATCTCCTAGAATGACAACTGATCTCCAGACTACAGAGATCATTCCCCCAGGAGAAAAAGGCTGCTTTGGATAGTGGACTCTATGGCATTGTACCCTAATGAGATTGCTCCATCCCCCAAATCTCCCAGAATTTCTCAACCTGTAGCAGGCAACCCCACACCAAGCGCTGACCAATAGCTTGCAAGGTGAGGGCAGCTGGAAGGAATGGTTGCCTGTTCCCACCCCATGGTCCTTCATGCTGAAATGAACATTCTGAAGAATCATAACAAACAGACTTTCTAGGACTGTACCGTGGGAGGGAAGGTGGCATAGTGTAGCCTGATCCCACCAGATCTCAGAAGCTAAGCACGGTCGGTACTTGGAAGGGAGACCACTGGAGAAGAATCTGCAGAGGAAGGTGATGACAAACCACCTCTCACTTACCCTGGAAGCCCCTTGCTCGGGTCACTGTAAGTCGGCTGCAATTTGATGGCATTTTACACACACACAGGACTGTACCAGTTAAGAATGCAGTGTGTGGGGGGGAGAATCACCTCTCCTATCCAGGAATAGACAACCCCCTGCCCCTGCAAGTCCTCTGTCGGCTGTTGTGTTCCCTGGAATCCTCTCTGAGGTCCCTCCTCTTTGCTGAATGGAGCAAGGGCTGGTGGAAAAGAGCTCAAGGGAATGCAAGGACTTGGGACATCTATTTCAGTCTGGGCTAGATCCTGGATGGGCCGGGAGCCGATCCGAAATGGATGCAAGAGGAGTAGGAAGCCGATGTTGCTCAAAGCTTCCTATATATCAGACTTGACCAGATCACTCTTTCTGATTCATGCACACCATGGGTATCAATCGAGGGAATGCTAATTCACATTTATCATGTAACGTGATTAATTTTTCACCCTTAACAGTGTCTACTTGCAAAGAAAAACCACAGGCCGCTTGCTTAGCTAGAGGTCTGTGAGGCGATGGAGGAAGTTAATTACCCACTTAGGGGCTAAATATATTGTTCAGTTCTTAATCGGGATTATGTATAAAACACGAATACATCTTCACAGGGGCAGGCATCCTCCAAATGTACAGGCATTTGGGTCTGGAATAAAACACCCCCAAGTGCAAGCAGCCCAAACTGAGAAAACATTCTCTGTCATCTATTTATTTTGGGCCAGGCTTTTCAGTTACATCAGTCAATATACGCAGCTGCAAGCTGAATAGGGGCATTCAAAAATGTAGCTGGTATGTGCGTGGCATTGGGTAACACGAGTGTGGCTGATCCAGAGGTGCCCAAAAGCACAGCCCAACAAATTGTCATTTTTTTTTCTAAGCATCAAGCCACTGAGTCTGAATGGTAAAGAATCAAATTCGGAAATGTGGTCTCACTCGGACACCTGAACATTGCACACAGACTCTGCATGGAAGGCTTGCTAGCAGGATGAATAATTCTGAAAGGATCACTTCTCACGGAGGGGGGTTCGACATGTAGCTTTCATCACGGTGGTTAGACCAGAAGCCGTGCACGCTGGCAACAGAGCTTCACATGGAATTTTTTGTTCACTTTCCACTCTCATTATCTTCGATCACTGCCACCCTTCATTTTTTTTGCCCTAGAACAGAGGCGTCGAACTCATTTTGTTATGAGGGCCGGATCTGAGATGAATATCACTTTGTCGGGCCGGGCCATGTGCGCCATAAAATGTAATGCCAGGTACTGGAGATAGAAACTGTATAAAGGACAGCAGCTGGTAAGCTCAGACTTGATGTATCCCCACTGCAAGGCCCCATGGGCTGGGGTGGGTGTGTGCAAAGGAAAACCCATATGGGCAGACTGGTGAGCCAGCAGTGCAGCACTGGGCAGACACCCCCACACGGCTTGACTGCTGCAGACGAGGTTGTTCCGCCATGCCGAAGCCACAGTCGGAGTGGCTCTGCCCACTTCCCTGAGCAGTCTCCTGCTCCCTCCCTTGCACTAGTTGCTTGCAGGCCGCAATAAGAGCCCCTAGGCCTTATGTTTGACACCACTGCCCTAGAAGATTTCTGAGGCCTTTAAAAAGTGTAATTGCTTTGCCATTATAGTGTTATAGCCCTATTTATTTATTTGTTCAATTATTTATTTAAAATATTTCTACACCGCCTTTCCACTGGATTTCCAACTGGATTAAGAACCAGAACAAAAGACTGATGAAATTGGAAGCAGCAGTTTCAACTGAAGGTTTATGCAGCCATCGTTGCATTTAAAAAAGACAAAACAGGAAAACCATCTTAAAATGCGATGAAATGCAAAGGCCATTTAATCAGAGACAAAAAAAAATTGGTGGTCATTTAATACAAGAATTAGTCCACCAATCGCACCTATAATGTCACCAATAGATGCTTATTATGGCAAACTTGTGAGAAAAAAATGATTTTATAGCATATCAAGACATGATTAATTCGCAAGGGAAAATTAAATCCTAGCAGACAATCAGTGAAGAAGGGATAAAGATACAGTGGCTAACAGATCTTCAACTCACATTGAGACTTAAAGAAGAAATGCATGTAGAAAGAGACGGTTTAAGAGATTTGATTGAATTTGAAAAGATAACACTGAATAAAAAAGATCATCCTCTAGGATATATTTACAAACTTTTACTTCAATATGACACAGAAATGGAACAAGTCAAAACATGCATGGTAAAATGGATGCAGAATTTTGATAAAGAGATTTCACTTCAGCCATGGGAAACTTGTGGACAAAAGACATAAAATTTACAGTGAGTCAATCACTTAAAAAAAAAATTGGTATAAGACATTTTTTCACTGGTATATCACCCCAAAATATATTGAGAGGATGGATAAAAATTACAAAAGAAGGTGTTGGAAATGCAAAGAGATTGACAGTACGTTTTACCAAATGTGGTGGTCTTGTAAAAAGATGAAATTTTTTGGATAGGAATACATAACAAAATTCAGAAAAATGTTAATATAAAATTCCCCATGAAACCTGAGACTATGTTATTGGGGATCCTACCAGTGAATATAGATAGATGAACACATGTATTGTTTAGATATATGTTAACCACGGCACAAGTGGTATTCGCAACTAAGTTGAATACCAAAGTTTGCCCAAATCTTGAGAACTGGAAAGATAAAATGGAGGATTATGCTGTTACTTGACGAATCATATAAATAAAAAACCGAATACCGAATTTGAGAATAATTGGAGAGCTTTTTATACCTATTATAGATAAAGATGTAAAAGGAGATATAATATTCAGGGACTTCAAACTGATAAAGAACTAAAAATCAAATAATTATAGTAGGCATCATAGTTATTGTTATCAATTAATGTTATTAATTAATGTTGATTTTATAGTCATATATCTAATTTGTTATACAAATCTTAATTTTCATATGGAATACCATCTTTTGTTTTTTTCCTTATTACTGCAAATTGTTATGTTGTTATTTTTAAACTATATACAAAGTTAAGAGAACTCTATTTTCTTCTTGCCCATTTGTTTTTCTTCACAGCCTTCTAGATATGGAATAATGAAAGTATATTATGTGGAAAGCATAGTATAGTCTGTCTATATAGCTATAGCGATTTATTATGACTTGCCACCCGGCTTTGACTGCAGTGGATAACCCCTACCCAGAACTTAGAGTTCAGCTAAGGGAACTTTGGCGGAAGGGTGCAGTGGAATAGGTCCCAGGCAGGCTTCGTTCTCGGGGTTTCCATTCAATATTTTTCCTAGTGGATAAAAAATATGGTGGGTGCAGGCCTGTACTGGATCTCAGAAAATTAAACAACTTCTTTAAAAATTCAAAGTTCACAATGGTTTTGCTTTCTTCTGTGATCAAGTTTCTTAACCCTGGTGTGTGGTTTGTGGTCCTTGATTTAAAAGCCTCTTAGGCTGAGGACAGACTGGCAGTCAAAGTTCGCTCTGCCTCCGCTTTAAAAGCGGAGGCAGAGCGGCAGTCCAGATTGCCACATCTGCCTGGAGAAGGCGGGCCGGACGCAATGCGTCCGGCGCCATGCCCCTCCCACAGCAGCCAGGCACCACTTAAAAGTGGTGTCCTGGCTGCTGCACACGTGTTCCATCTGCTTCCAGCAGGTGTAAACGCGCGCCAGCCGGGGGAGCTGTGCAGCGTTTGCACGCTGCCGCCGGAAGCCACCCACAGTCTGGACGCTGTGGGCGGCTTCCTTGCGGCGGCATGCGAACACCGCACGGTGGGGGCAATTCCCCCCGCCTTGTTCTGCCGTGCTGCGGAGGCGCAGCAGAACAACAGTCTGTCCTCAGCCTTATTTTCATATATCTATCCACCAATCTCATAGGCAGTATCTATGGTTTAGACAGGGTTCAGAGGTGTTCCAGTACACATCCCCCCCATTTGGCCTTGCTACTGCACCAAGAGTATTCACCAAGTGTATAGCTTAGTGGTGATGCACCTGCGCACACAGAACTGCTCTATTTTCTCATACCTAGACGATTGGCTTATTGTGGCCCCCAGTCGTGATCTACTGAATGACCATGTTCACCTCCCCATTTCCACCTGCAACAGGTTAGGTCTCATGGGGAACTGGGAGAAGTCTCTGTGAGTACAGTTCAGTGGTGCCTCCCTCGATGCTACCACAGGGAGAGCTGTTTTGCCTGCATACGAGGCTGAAAACATTAAGGCAATGGTGTTCAGCTGTATTAGAAAATGCTGACAGACAATAAAGGTGATTCAACAACTATTAGGACTTATGGCCTCGACCACTGCAGTGATTCTGTTATCAAAACTGCATAGGCAGGGCATGCAAATCTGGTTTAAAAGGTACGACCCAAACAAACACCCCACAAGACACTGCTTTTTTTATTCCTAGGGTGCTGGTTAGGTCTCTGCAGTGATGGCCACATGACACTAATTTGTTCTCAGGGATCCAGTTTGGGTTCTGGGTTCCCCAGGTCCCTCTGACCATGGAAGCTTCATTATCTGGTACGGGGGGGCACTGTGAGGGTTTTTGGGTGCAAGGTCAGTGGCTTTGAATACAGAATACTCCCCATATTGATGTCCTGGAGATTTGTTGCCCTGCAAGGCACCTATCGCGCTCTTATGGACTTATGATCCATAAGTGTTAAAATGGACTGTGCAAGCAGTGTGCAAAAATGGACTGATTGTGTGGTAACCAAATGCGATGCCAGCTGTAGATACATGCTAGCAGAGGAAAAACCCTTCTCCTGGGATGATGTGCCAGTGGCTCCTGTACCTCTAGTAAGATGTACCAGCTCCCTAGCCACATGAAGCACCCAAAAAGTAGCAACATTGCTGTTTACGCCAGTGTTCCCTCTAAGCTGAGTTGGTGTGAGCTAGCTCACAATTTTTTATCCTCTGGCTCGCACATTTTTGTCTCAGCTCAGGAAGGATGGCTCCAGAGCAAACTAATTGATGCAGCAGCCAAATTGCTCGCTCACACCTTTAATGCCACAAAGTAGAATTTTTGCTCACAAGACTCCACCGCTTAGAGGGAGCATTGCATGACAGACCCCCTACAGAAGGAAACAGGATCATATAATGTGATCCTGCCCTGATTTCTCTGCATTCAGTGTCTATACAGAACCAGATTTACTGTTCAAGGCATTCAGTCAACCATTGGTTTTTATATTTCCAGTCCCTCATTATCCCCCTTATTTAGCTGTTTCTACACAGTGATGATTCTGTGTAACATTTGCAGTGGCATCAAATTGTCCATGTGGCACTTTTCCATGCACTTTCTTTCCCCCCTCAGCCACCATTCTGACCCCCCCCCAGCACTGTTTTTTTAAAAAGTCATTGCTAGATTGCAGTGGAATTATGTCTGTCTGTTTCCACAATCTGCTATCTCCTTTGAACCACCAGCTTTCTCTTTATTTTTTTTAAAGTCTCTAACCCCTTTTATTACAGAAGTATAAGTGGCGCACCTTTCCCCTTACATCTCTGTAATTTAAAAGGCTAGGGACTGCATTTTTAAAAAGATTAAAGCTGGCAATTGAGAGCAGCTAGAAGATCATGACAGTAAATCATTGCAACATCAGTGCGCTATAACAATCTAGTAATTGCTAATCCCCCCCCCCCCAAAAAATCCCCACAACCGTGGGTGCTGGAGGGGGTTGTGGCCATTGGGAGTAATGCAAGGAAGATTGTACCAATGTGGTTGGGACTTTACACTGCTCTACTTTGGATGTCAAACTGGAGCAAAACCTGCCAGTGACAGCAGCCATTCCCCCAGAAGGCCAAAGAGGCACTCTGATACCAGGTCAACTAGTCAGTGCCATTTTTTCTAGTTAAATATGCCCAGAATCCTGCAGAAGATGTAGATCATGGCTGGAAACGTTCCTCCCTCTCTTCCTTTTTAACATCCAGCCTGATGAAGACTTCTGGAGAACTTGAAAGCTTGCATGCTGCTTTATGCTATTTTGGTTGCTCTTAATGAATGGCGTTAACATGGCTTTTGCTAGCTTCTCCATGTTAGCTCTCAAAAAAACTAAAACCTCATGTTTTTGCTACCTGCCTGGAATACCAAACATGAGACTGGCCTGTGTGTGTGTGTGTGTCAACAAATTGGAAGGCCACCATATGTGGCTGGTAGGTAGGGTTACCAGCTTCCTACCTAGTGGGGCCTGGAATTCTCCCAGCATCTATATATTTAATAGCCAAGATGGCCTCTGTGCAGATACCTAAATCTGCACATCGGGGGCAAAGAGATTTTCCTGCACACTTGGGGCACTCCCCAGGTGTGCAGAAGAATCTGGAATGTTGAAAAAACTATACGGGGGATACTTAACCCCCCCCCCAAAGTAAAACAGTGTTCCCTGCGCATGCACAGAGAACACACTGGGAACTGTGCCTCGCCACCATTGCCAGGGGTGGGGAGAAAGCTTGGCTCACCAGCGGCCACTTCCTCCTCCTCCATGTGGAGCTCCTGCTGCTTCAGCGGGGGAGCTGTGTGGAATACCCCGTCCCCCTGGTGAGTATTGTAGGACCCTGCTTCTTGTTACATCTGATCTCCAGATTACAGTGATTAGTTTCCCCAAAGAAAATGTCAGCTTTGCAGGATGGACTCTATGGTATACCATGGAGAAACTGGTAGAAACTGCAGCCACACCCTAGGCGCCCCCCCCCCCCAAATCTCTTGGACTCTGCAATGGAGTCATGGGCCTAATCCGTCAGCATTGTCTCCCAAGGAACTCCACATTCCATGTTTTCAGTGAGGGTTGCCACCTCTGGGTTGAGAGATTCCTGGAGATTTGGGGGTGGATCCTGGGGGAGGGACCTCAGCAGAGTATAATACTGTAGAGTCCACCCTCCAAAGCTCCACTCTCTGTTGTCTGGAGATCAGTGGCAATGCCAGGAGATCTCCAGGCCTCACCTGGAAGTTGGCAAGCCTAGTTTTTAAGGTGTGTTTGGGTTTTTGAGCCCCAGTGCAGCAGGAGGCTTTCTGATACCTCCCTTCCCTTCCATCACCAGCCTTTACCCTGCTGGCCACATGAGATACCCCCGAGGCATTTTTATTCCCGCTGTACCCTTGGCTGTGCCTCCGAATATCTGACTGCCTTTTTGTTCTGCACCACCTGACTGCGCGCAGCCATTCAGCCTGGCTCTGTTTTTTCCCCTTTGCACCCACCAGCTTGCTTGAGTTAGCAATAATTTCTTTGCAACTGTATGCTCTCTCTCCCCCCCACCCCGTGTGCCAGTCCCCCAGCTCTGGTTCCAGAGATAATAATGTTTCCTGGGGATTAGATTTCAGCTTGAAGGAGAAATGCAAACTCATGCCAGCCTTATTGCTGTCGGTCCCCGTCATGAGGAGAGGGAGCTGAAGCCGGCTGTCGGCACAGAGAAGTCGATCTTCTTAACTCTTGCCTTGCCATCCGCATTGTACCATCTTCTGGGCCGTGTTCCTTCCAGAAGTGGCTGTGTGTTGGATCAGGCTGTGGTGGCAAAGGACAGCAAAGAGTCTGGTAGGGTTGCAAACCTCCAGGTGAGGGCTGGAGATCTCCAGGAATTACAACTGATCACCAGACTACATAAATCGCTTATTTACTTATCATTTATTTATTTAAAACATTTACTCCACTTTTTCTGGAGAAAATGGCTGCTTTGGAAGGTGGACTGCAGGGCATTATACCCAACTGAGGGCCCTCCCCTCCCCAAACCTCGCCCTCCCAGGCTCCACCCCCAAACCTCCAGGTATTTCTGAACCCAGAGTTGGCAACCCTTGAGTCTGACTAGTCTTTAATGACAAGTTTCAGCAGATGCTGTGTGTGTGTGTGTGTGTCAAGAGGGACCATGAAATCTCATGCCACGCTAAATGACTTAAGGGCGCAATCCTGAGCAGGTCTATTTGGAAGTAAGCCCCATGTTATTCAGCAAGCCTTACTCCCAGGAAAATGTTGTTAGGATCGTGGCCTGAAGATGCCCTGAGACTCTCTGAAGCCACTTACAGTGCCAGATCCTACCTGGCACTTTAAATTAAAAGCACTCATCAGACCTTCCTTCCTCCCAGCGCTTATTAGAAACTCCCGTCCCCATCCCTCTGCTTATGAATCGGTCTTCTTGGCAAGGTGCCTCTCTCCTCTGGCGTGCTGCAGTGGCCGTTCTGTGAAAGCCACAAGGAGCCCATTCATTGCAGCGCTGCAGGACAGGAGGCCGGTTCATGCAGGTTCAGCTGGGCTGTGGATTATTACTGTGTCACAACGCTGAAATTCACTGCTGCAGAACTCACTTGCCTGGCATCCCTGTGGCTTTGGGAGAGCAGGTTATTGTTTTCCCAAAAAGGCACCAGCAAGAAGGGGAGTGGTGGTATATCCCTTGTGCATGGGTTTGGCAAAATAAGGTCCCTTGTTTCTATCTATCTGTCCGTCCGCCCGTCCGTCCGTCTGTCCGTCTGTCTGCCTGTCTGTCTATCACACAGAGATGGTTTCTTAATAGGGAAAGTTCTTCGGTTCCCTCTCCCCCCCCCCCCCCCAAGAATCCAGATGGCAGTTGTTTGGAGCAGAATCAGAGACTCCGCTAGGAATCAAACGTAGCTGAACTCAGACTCATTTGACAGTCTTTCTCAGGTCGTCTGGTCACAGCCAAGTCCGGACGAGTGTGTGAGCCATTCCCTGGCCGAGGCACACTATCCATTGGAATGATTAAGGTCACGGGAGAAGGGGCTGGCATTCGGGATGCTGTAAACAGCTTAGCGGGATGAATAAATTTCTGAGCACAGTGGGGACCCCTGATGACCGCCAAAGCTGCTTATTGGAGCAGAACAACCCAATGTACGACAAGACACAAAGAAAGGGATCTTTTTTTTTTCCCTTCTGAGGATTTGGAAGAGCTTCTTTGCAGGCGACTTTGGATGGTTTCATTTTCTTGGCAACAGATGGCTTAATGTGTAAGGCTTAATCTGAGCAAGGAGTCTCCCCTGGGGCTGTCTTCCAGCATCAAAGTGCATCCGAGCATCATGTATAAAAGACATATTCTTAAACACGTGAGCGCCAAAGCTCAGGCTAGGCACATGCCACAAGAAAACGAAACTCCTGCATCCTGGCATCCTATAGTCTATACGAGTAACAGCTGAGGTTTGTGTCGTTCTCACAAGCCCTGCTCTTTAGACTTCTCCTTGCAGAGAGGCAGGGCCTTTTCAGTGGTAGCGCTTCACCCTTGGAATGCCCCTCCTCCTGAGGCTCACCTGGCACTGATCCTACTGTTTTCAGTGCCAGACCGAAGCAATTTTTTCAACCCAGGCTTTAAACGAAGCAGGCAATCTTTTAAATTTGCTTTTAGCCTGAGGACTGTTTTATGAGTGTTCTTTTAGGCTGCTGAATGTTTTATGCTTTTAAAAAACTCTGTAGCTAGGGTTCTAATGGCTGGGCCTTTAATAGTTTTGTTAGCTTTAATTAATGACTGTCCCGGCTTTATGGTTTTATCAAGTTTGACTTTGCAAACTGCCTCCAGTAGGTTCTCTGAAGAGGTGGTCCGTAAATGTTCTAAATAAATAAAACACATCGGACAAAGATACCCATGGCTAAAGTCCTGCCAAGGCACAAAGGAGCCCTGCTGCAGCCACTGCAAATGGGTTTCATCTCCCCAACTCCTGTGATTTTGGCAATGCGTTTTTGTGCACATTTTGAACACATGTGCCAAACTGGGTCCCAAGCTCACATCAGGGCTGGCTTTCTCATGAGTAAGTCAGAGGGAAATCGAATAAAGCCCGTGGGAATAATACCAGGAACTCAGATTGTGTTAACCTGGAATGTCTCCCTACCAAAATGGCCCTGGACACACACGAAGCTGCCTTCCAGTGAAGCAGGCCCTTGTGGTTCATCCGAGTCAAGACGGCCTTCTCCGTCTGGCAGGCAGCACTCCGGGGTCTCAGGAAGAAGTCTTTGATACCACCTGGACCTTTTAGCTGGAGATGCCGGGGACTGGACCTGGGACCTTCTGCATGCGAACCAGGGGCACCTTCCACTGAGCCACAGCCCCTCCCCAAATTTTAAAATACATCTTGATGGCAAAAAGACCTATACACTTGCTTTTTTTAAAAAAGAAATTTTGCACCTTTTTGTTGACTTTGGCACCCCAGGAGCACGCCCAGTCCTTGGCTTGGGATGTTCGGCCTAGAATTTCCAGAGGGGCAAGAAAGAGGGCCATTCCCCATGATGCCCCACGGAAGACCTCTGATCTGCCCCCCCCAAGCTATTCCCGGAAGCTCCTGTCCTCCGGGGGCAGCATTTCAGGAAGTAGACCTGGCTGCTGATAGACTTATATCTTTCCTTTTATCAGATCTTCGCCCTCACATTACCTTCCCAGTAGCGCAAGCGGCCACACGTGCTTAATGTAAGAGCCATATAGAATAAAAGTCAGAAGTCTGAGAGCCGCAAGACAGGAACAAATATTACGCACATGTTTTCATTGAAAAACATGTGAATTTCCTTTTTATTAACATTAAATGAGACTGCCAAAAATAAAAACAAAAGGGGTAAGAACAGATATTGATAATGATATTTATCCAATGATACTTTCTCTGTCTTCCCCCCCCCCCACAAGCCTACCCAAGGAGGGGAACACTGGCTGCGGATAGTGTTGCCAAGTCCTACCTTGCAATCAGCAGGGGACTCCTGTCCCCAGTCTGGGGCTTCAGCCCGCTCATGAAGCGCACACACGCCGTGATGATGTCACCTGGAAGTGATGTCATTGCGCTGGGCACATTGCCAGGGTGACGCTCTGGCAATCGCCCCAAAACTCTATGGTACCATAGAATTTTTGGGGCGATTACTAGAGTGTTACCCTGGCAACATGTCCAGCATGATGACGTCACTTTTGGGTGACGTCATCACGCTGGGGCAGTCGTCCGGATCGGATGACTTCGGGGATGGGGTTCCCCCTGCCGGCCGAATCTGGGCTGGCAGATTGGGGACCCCTGTAGTGGGGGATTCCCCGCCCCCTGGCATGACTTGGCAACCCTAGCTGGAGAAGGGAGGACTGATGCCTCCCCTTCGCTTCCCCCATAACCCTGCCGGGAGCCACACAATATGTGTGATAGAGCTGCATGTGGCTCCCAAGCCACAGTTTGGCCACCCCTGCTCTGAGGGTAAGAGAATATAAGGTCAAAGCCCTGGCGGGTTGACTGTTTTACATTTACATATTTTATATGCATCTTAAAATGGGACCCATGTTGTATTTTATCTATGCCAATAAAGGTTGACTGACTGACTGACTGACTGATTTGGCTGCCATGGGGGAGGGGGATTGGCAAAAACGGGTCCCCTCCTTGAACCTGCAGAAATTCTGGTTGCGATCCAAGCCTGGGCCTCAACCCATTCCTATATATTGGGACTTTGAAGCTGGCAGCGTTGACATCCAGGAAAAATGTGAGCCTCAGAACTGCTCCACTTATTAAATTTAACCACTGCTTTTGAATAAATATGACAGATGACTGACACTGTTGAAGGGAATGGCTATAATATATGGGAAAATAATGCCAAAGAACATGTAATCGCAAAGATGCTTTTAGTTGTAATTTACAAAGAGAAGGTCTATTTATTCTTCTTATTCAGTTATTCAGCTTGTCTCCTGTGTGTAAAGCACTCAGAGCCTGGGCGACGCAGATCTTCAACAGTTACAAAAATAAATTGCCAAGCCTAATGGTTTCCATGGTGAAAGTCTTGCAGGCTGTCTAGAAAGAGCCTTTACAGAAACTCACCACGTTATAAAAATAAACACAGATGCACAATGCCAACATTTTCTCCGGGGATCAGTCGGGAAGTGGGTGTTTGCAGCGTTCACAAGGTCCGTGGCAGCAAACATTTCACGCCGGTGGAGCCATGCTCCATCCATAGCGGAGCTGGCCATGAGCCCATCAGTGTCTGTTTGTGGAATAACTCAAAACAAGACCAGACATTAATGAGTATGTTTCAGAATTGTCATTCTTAGCTAGATGTGGGTCTCCAAAGATGATGGCTGGCAGCAGGTGATAATTTTTTTCAAACTGTTGAAAGTGGTCTGCGAAAAGCATTGTGGCTCGTAGCATGCAAATGAATCCCACCATTGTTGCTGGCTAAACAGGTGTTGGAGGTTTGAGTAGTGCTTCAAAAACCTGCAACACCTGTTTGACCAAACACAAGCGTGGAACAAATAAAACGTGTGTGTGCACTGCAGGCTAGGGTGCTTTTCTTGTACCAGCTCACTTAATGAGTACTGCTTGTCACTACCCTCAGGCAGAAATCTATCCTATGCCCTGCAAATCAGGTGTCCCTTCAGCTAGAGATACACGCTTAGTGGAACGTGTTTGGTTTGTCTCGTGGCATCAGCTGACAAAGTGGCTTCTAGCACTCAAAAGCCTATCACAGGAAGTGTCTTAGGCCAGTGATTCCCCTGAATAGTGCCCAGGAGTGCCGTGGTGCCCACCAATGTGTTTCCTGGCACCTGCTTGCTTCTTGAGTATTGAGTGTACAATCCAAAGGGACTTGAATGAAGCACTCCTACCAGCTGCCTGACTAGCAAAGCGCTGTGCTCATCCAGGGCAGGCCATCATGGATCTTGGAGTCATAGTGGATAACTCAATGAAAATGTTGAGACAGTGCGCAACTGCAGTGAAAAAGGCCAACGCTATGCTGGGGAATATTAGGAAGGAAATTGAAAACAGATCAGCCGGTGTCATAATACCCCTGTACAAATCAATGGTGCAATGTCATCTGGAGTACTGTGTACAGTTCTGTTCACCACACCTCAAAAAGGATATGATACCATTGGGGAAAGTGCAGAAAAGGGCAACTAGAATGATAAAACGGTTGGAACACTTTCCCTATGAAGAAAGGTTAAAGCGCCCGGGGCTCTTTAGTTTGGAGAAATGAAGACTGAGGGGTGACATGATCAAGATTTATAAGATTGTGCATGGGATAGAGCAGGTAGAGAAAGAGGTACTTTTCTCCCTTTCTCATAATACAAGAACTTGTGGGCACTCCATGAAATTGCTGAGCAGTCAGGTTAGAACAGATAAAAGGAAGTCTTTCTTCACCCAAAGAAAACACGTGGAATTCATTGCCGCAGGAGGTGGTGGCAGCGACATGCATGGATGGCTTCAAGAGGGAATTAGATAAACATATGGAGCAGCGGTCCATCAGTGGCTATTAGCCACAAGGTATAGATAGGATCTCTTGGTCTGGGGCAAGTGATATTCTGTATTCTTGGTGCTTGGGAGGGGGCAACAGTGGGAGGGCTTCTAGTGTCCTGACCCCACTGCTGGACCTCCGGAAGGCACTTGGTGTTTTTGGCCACTGTGTGACAGAGTGTTGGACTGGATGGGCCATTGGCCTGATTGAACATTGGCTTCTCTTATGTAAAAGGAATAACCATATCCCTGCTCAACCTACTTTTCTTTTTTAATAATCTTTTTATTGATTTTCTACAACTACAATCATCACTAAAACTACTACACTAACTAAAACTCTAAACTACCCTAAGGTATACAGAAATCAAATCTCAATGCTGGTATAACATCCTTACTTCAGATTATTCCAGAAAATAATAAAATATTCAGGCATTAGAGTTGCTAAATACTACTTATCTCAAAGCTATAAAAATACTTAAATGGCTAAAATTCAAAGTGGGTTACAATAAACATATTTAGCTTTTAACATATCACAGTTTATTTTTCCTTATGTCTTCTCTTTTTCTTCTTTTCTCTCTGGGATTTTGCAGCTGCTGCTCCCAAATCTGCATCCAACACTTCTTCTTGTGATCCCTTGCTTTCAGATGAATCCGAGCTTTCCAGTCCATAGATGCTCTCTTGAAGTTCTAATGAGTGCTCTGAGGCTGCTTTATCTTTTCCTTTTTTGCAATAATCCAGAAATTTATTTGCTTTTGCAGCTGAGTCAATCTTTTGCTTATCTTTATAGTTAAATTCCAAGCCTTCAGGAGTAAGCCACCTGTACATGATGCCTCCTGCTTGCAGGAACATAGTTAAGCTTTTATAGGGTTTCCTCTTCTTCCTGATTTCAAATGGAATGTCCTTCAACACTTTAATATCTTCTTCTTGAATATTAAAGGCATTTCTATTTGTGGCCTTAAGCACCACATCTCTAGTTGATTTTTTGAGAACCTCACCATGACCTCTCCAGGCAGATTTTTCTTCTTTACAAATTCAGGATAGGTTCTGTAAACTATATCCATATTGCTTTGTTGTGAAGCCGCTTGTAAACCTGTCATTAGAGCCAAAGCATCACTCAAAATCTGTTTGAGGTTCTCATCTTTTTGTTCAGGAATACCTTGAAATCTTAGGAAAAAAGTTGACCTTTCCATCTGTAACTTCAATAAATTGTCCTTGTCAGAAGTCCTTTCTTTTCCCATCATGTCCAGCCTTAAATCAGTCTTCTCTGCTTTGGTTTTAACCTCTGCCAATTCTTTTGCTGTCTGATCAGACCTTGCATCTGCCACTTGTTTTTGCAAATTGTCCAGTTTAACATTAACAGCATTCAGTTGATCCATCAGGGGGCGCAAAGCTGTTGCCAGTACTGCAGTCAGGTCTGTACTCGTCTCAGACTTAGTAGCCGGAAGTGTTGATGGAGCTTTAGGAGAAGGTCTAGGTTTCCCCACCATCTTTTATTCCTGGCCAGTCATTGTTTTTAGTTTACAGTTGCAAAAGTTCCCAAAAGTTAGTTAAAAGCCATGCTTTTCCAGTTCACTGCTAGTTAGCTTGGTCCCATTTAAACTCCAGTCATTCAGTAAGTGAATAAATTCTCTGTTGCACTGTTTCTTTAAGAGGGGGGGATTTAAACTTTAAATCCCCTACACTTTAAATTCCAATCAGAGAATCTCCATGAAGTTTGGCCACTTACAGTTTTGCCATGTGTTCCAGGTAGGTAATTCCTTTCTTGCTGCTCATATTGATTTCTGCAGCCATCCGGTGTGTGCTTTGGTGTGCCCGAAGGCACCACAGCAGCAGAACCTTTGGAGACAAAGGGGAGCCTCGATCCCTGGGTCACCACCCTGGAAGAGGCTTCCCCTCATGCCTCAGGCAGGAGACCCCCTACAAAGGCTCCTGGGGGTCCAAAACCTGTTCAGAACCCCTTCTTACCACTGAGTCTAAGTCACGCCTCCCGGAGCTTCGGGAGGGCGCACCCACCATGAAGCTCACCAAAACCAGAAGTCCCTCAACCTCCTTTTCTTCAGGCTGAACATCACCAGTTTGTGCAGCCTCTCTACATAACGCTTAGTCTCCCGGGCCCATATTGCATCACTTTGGGCTCTCCATCCACTTCCAAAATGCCTCCCTAATATCAAATCCCCTTCCAAGTCCAAAGCCCCCAACTGTTGTCTCCATCCTCCTCCAACATTACTTTAAAGCCCACCCAGTGAATCTAGCTAACCTCCGACCAAACATGTTCTTCCCCATCCTTTTAAGATCCCTGGGTCACCACCCTGGAAGAGGCTTCCCCTCATGCATCACATGCAAGCAAACCATCCTCAAGGAATCCTAAGCCATTGATTCCCCAAAACCAAACCGCTCCCTCTGGCACCATCATCTCAACCATCGATTTACCTCCAAAATTTTCAGCTCCCTCCACCTTCCACTTCTTTTAACAGGGAGGATTGAGGGAAATACCACCTGAACTCCCATCTCCTTTAACTAGGGTTGCCAGGTCCCTCCTGGTTGGGGGGGAAGGGAGGGGTAGCTAGATTTGTGTTGGAAAACTCCTGAAAATCTGGGGATAGAGCCTGGAGAGGACAGGGACTTCAGTGGAGTACAATGCCAAAGAGTCCACCCTCCAAAAATTGATTTTCTCCAGGGGAAATGATTTTTGTGGTATGGAGAGGAGCTGTAATTCTGGAGGATCACCGGGTTCCACCTGGAGACTGGCATCCCTACCTTTAACTGTCTCCCCAGAACTTAATAATCCATTTTAACACCCTCAACAATGTTATAATTGAGCCAGTTTGGTGTAGTGGTTAAGTGTGCGGACTCTAATCTGGGAGAACCGGGTTTGATTCCCCACTCCTCCACTTGCACCTGGCTGGATGACCTTGGGCAAGCCATAGCCCTGTACCAGCTGTTCTCTCAAGGACAGTTCTAGAAAGAGCTCTCTCAGCCCCACCTACCTCACAGGGTGTCTGTTGTGGGGAGGGGAAGGGAAAGGAGTTTATAAGCCGCTCTGAGACTCCAAGTGAGTGAAGGGCGGGATATAAATCCAATCTCTCCTTCTTCTTCTTCTTCTTCTTCTATCAGCCACATTATGTGTTCTTAAATGAATCTTAACAAGAGAGTGATTAATCAGTGGGATTAATAAAGGTCATCCATAATCTTTGCCCCAAGCAAGCAACACCACTGACAAGTTAAGGGATCCGGCCTGGAAACTTAACATTCCAACCCCCTTAGTAGGGAATCGCCAGCAGTCAACACCTTCCTTTTTCTCACTCCACTGTGAGTAGTAGATCTCTGTTCCATCTCCTCACATCCTTATTCAGGCCCATGATGATCCACTTCTGCCATGTCCACCACATGGCTGAAGTGGATCATCAAATTTGATTAAATCTTTTTGGAAAGACTGCCATTAGCACATATGTAGATGGGAAGCTGCATATTTGGAAGGTGCCACCGACATAAGTGTCATTTCCTTGGCCTCGGCCTCCTGTAGCCACCATTTGCCCCTACACCACCAGAGGGCTTGTTCGGGCTTTTTTTTTTTAAGGTAATTGCTGGTTGCTATAGCATTATAATGATCTATTTCCACCCTCTACTAGTTCTTCTGATTTCTCTGCTGGTAGCTGGTTAGCTGTAACGTCTAATTAGGAGATCTGAAGTGAGAATTTTTTCCTGTGCGCTTATTTGTGACACATCAGAAATCTTCTGAAGCATGGATATGATAAAAATTGCTTCACCACACGACTGAGGGCTACAAACGACTGGCTTCCCACAGGGCGGCATGTACAGTAAGGATAGGTTCACACCAGCTTCTTTTTGCTCACACCAGATCCCAGCTGGAGTCACCGAACAGCTCCTAAAAGGAGAAACTCATTTTCTTCCAGAAGGTTCCCTGTGAGGTTTAAACAGAAATCCTGAGAAACAGTTGTCTGGGATGGCTGCAGTCTCCTGCTTGAAACAGAGCCCTTCTCTGGCTGGCAGATCTCGCCTCAGGAGCCAAATACCTCAGAATAACTGTTTGAAGCTGCAGGAGGCGAGTCTGTCACTTGGAAGGCAGCCCCCCCCCCCCCGCTACCAGCCAGCCCGTTTGCAAAAGGCGCTGGAGCTCCGCAAGCTGTGAAAGGCTCCATTTCAAGTGGGAGGCTGGAGCTCTCCCAGCCGGCAGACTGTACTCCTGACTAAGCAATCCACATTCGGCTTACTTCTGAATATTCCGCTTCTGTTCATTTGATATCACTTTGGCTGTGGACAGCTTTTCCCGCAGTCTTTGGAACAGTCATTGGGTAAAAGCACAGAGAATTCTCTCTAAGGCCCCTGCCCTTTCTCACAAGCCCTGCACCTGAGGCTCCATTTTGTCTGGAGCGTGGCTACGACTTTGTCTAGGGGGCCGCAGGGAATTCCCCACTAGAGAATCAGCTGGCACACAAAGCGTGATGCCTGTCACACTCCTAACAGTGGAAGGAGCATTTCTCAGCTTCATGGATGGTGTAATTAAGTCAACAGAAGTGTTTAGGGGAGAGGGGAAACGACTAGCATCTTTGAAAGTGTGCTAGCTTCGTGTCAAGCCGCACCTTAGAGTCCCATAAGATTTTTGGGATATAAGTTCCTCAGAGTCGTCGTAACTCCCTCTGCCAGAGCTTTGACTCTTGAAAGCTTATACCCGAAAATCTTGTTGGTCTCTAAGGTGTTCCTGGACTTGGATCTAAAGCTGTTCTATAGCTGACGTGACACGGCTACCCTCTGGAACTATCTTGAAAACATATGCGCCCTTGATTCTTAAAACCAAACCTTATGTTGGCAGGTTGACTGCAGGCAGATCCCAAGGCCTTTCTTTCGTCAAATGAGGCTTGTGTTTCCAGGTTCAAAAGTCCAGAACAGGGGAGCTATATAAACCTCTCATAATCAGCTTTCTACCAACTCAGCTTAGCCCTTACCTTGATAAGGCTGACCTGGCCACCTGGGTCCACGCCAATGTTCCCTCTATGCTGAGTTAGTGTGACCTAGCTCACAGTTTTTAGTTACCAGCTCATGCATTTTTTTCTTAGCTCAGGAAGGATGGCTCCAGAGCAAACTAATCTATGCAGTAGCCAAAGCGCTCACTCACAGTTTTAATGCCAGTAGCTCACAAAGTAGAATTTTGACTCACAAGACTCCACAGCTTATAGTAGGGTTGCCAAGTCCAGGTTGGAAAATACCTGGGGACTTTGGGGGTGGAGCTAGGAGAAGGCAGGGTTTGGGGAGGGGAGGGGCCTCAGCATGGTACAATGCTATAGAGTCCACCCTTCAGAGCAGCCATTTTCTCCAGGGGAGCTGCTGTCTGTCAGCTGGAAATCAGTTGTAAAAGCGGGAGATCCCCAGGCCCCACCTGGAGGCTGGCAACCCTAGCTTAGTGGGCGCATTGGTCCATGCTACCATGACATTGAGCCTAGACTACTGCAATGCACTGTACATTGCTCAGGTTGAGCAGGTAAATAACCAGAAAGGAAAGGGCTCTGTTCTGTTCCACTCCACCATCCCACCAGTCTTCTGCCCAGCAATAATGCCGCCTGCAACTGCTGGAGAACAAAAGAAACTCCGAACAGAGGAAAGAAGTCAAAGCCCTGTGACATTCAGTTGAGTGGTTTCTTTGCATTCACAGATTGCCTTTGCAGTGTGACTGATGCTCCTGCCTGGTTCAGTCCCACTGCATTTGACATGGATAATCCCATGGGATGGGGGGATGATGTGGGATGTTCCCATGTCAGCATTGCATCCCCTGGAGGCCAAGGTCATTGGGATGGGAATTTCTCTCATGACCCCCCCAGACCCAATTCTTTGTGAATCTCCATTGCAGCAGGGGACTGAAACATTGGGAAGCAACCAGTGGCACTCTCAAGGTGGACTTCAGGGCTCCAGCTACCATTGGCTTGGTAAACTGCCCCCAAATGCAGATCATAGTAAAGATGGGTGAGCTCCCTCCGGCTTACCTCCATCTTTAAGAATATAAGATCACTTCTCAGCATTTTGGCTATGATCAAGTGTGTGAACATAAGAAGAGTCCTGCTGGATCAGACCAGTGGTCCATCTAGTCCAGCATCCTGTCTCACACAGTGGCCAACCAGCTCCTCTGGAGGGCCCACAGCAAGCCATAGGTTGCCTCCTGGCTCTGAGATTCAGAGGCTTAGTTCCTCTGAATGTGGAGGTTCCCCTCAGTCACCATGGCTAAGAGCCATTGATAGACTTGTCCTCCATGAATCTATCTAATCTCCTTCTAAAGCTGTTTATTCCTGTGGGCCATCACTACATCCTCTAGAAGCAAATTCCACATTTTAACCACTCTCTGTGTAAAGTAGTATTTCCTTTTGTCTGCCCTGAACCTATTGCCCATCAGTTTCTTTGGATGTCCTTGAGTTCTAGTATTTTGGGAGAGGGAGAAAAATTTCTCTTTTGTCAACTCTCTCCACCCTATGCATAACTTGATAAACCTCTATCATGTTCCCTCTTAGTTGTCCTTTTTCTAAACTGAAAAGTCCCAGACTCATCAGCCTTTCCTCGCCAGCGCACTCCACCGCACTCTGATATTCCATCTTATATGGGTTTTACTCCCCTGCCCACCTCCTGTAATATCACCATCTGTTATGCTCATACATGGAGCAACCTCAGAAATAGTTGTAATTAGCATAGGGTTGCCAGGTCTCTACCTGCTGCTGGCCGGGAGACAGAGCTTCTTTGCCAGGATCTTCTGGTGCATGTGCTGTAATGACATCACCCGGAAGTGACATCATTGCACTAGGCACATCACTGGGGAGTGCTCTAGCATTCAGCCAGAAACACTATGGTACCATAGAGTTTTTAGGTCAAGTGCTAGAGCATCCCCCTCAGCAATGTTCCTGGTGTGATGACATCACCTCTGAGTGATGTCATGACACTGGGCCCATTGCCGCAATCCCAGCACTTTGGGGGTGGGGTTCCCCCCACTGGCTGGATCCTGGCTGGTGGACTGGGGGCCCCTAAAGCAGGCAAACCCTTCCCACTGGGGGAAATGGCAAGCTTAAATTAGCACCATAAATGAAATTATTTATAAACTAGGGGCAAGGCCCGTTGCAGGCAACAATGCAACGGGCGCTAGCAAGAGGAAGAAAAAGAAGGAAGGAAGCAATTCTCTTCATCTCAACTTCTTCCCCTCTTCCTCTCAGCTAGCCCCCCCCCCCCGCACCCTTGCTGTCTTCCCCCCCCAACAGAGCCTCTTTGTAGAGGCCATTGCATTTATTAACTGAGTGGGTGTCGGAGTGCATCTCTCTTCCTTACTTACTCCCGAGTAAACAGGCTGTGCACACACATTATTAGGACTAAAGCTGGGGCCAGCTCACCTATTTCCGTTTTGTAGGCACTGCAAAAGGGTTTGCAGAGGGGCTCTCCTCCGTCATCAATTTTGAAAGCAAATAAATGCTTCCTCCTGTGCTAAGCCCCACCGTCTGCAGCTCTTCTCTCATCTCCCAAAGCTACAGAAATCCCCAGAGGTTGGTGCAGAGTGGTGGAGCCAGAGACTTGCTACAAGCCAGCACTTAACTGATTTCCAGACCAAAGTTTGAGTCCAGCTGCACCATTAAGACCCACAAAGTTTAACTGTATGTAGCCTTTCATGGGCATACACAGTGAACTGACCGCAAGCTTTTGTGCTGGATATTTTCCTTTCATTTCCCCGCAAGCCCTTTCAATTGCAAAGCTGCTTCCCGTTTTAACACCAGCTAATTAGTTATCCTGGCTCACCACCTCTTGGGACTCCCAAATTGGGAGTTGTAGTTCTAATTCCCTTTGCTATGGTTGCAGTAAAGCCAGCAGAGAACTACAACTCCCAAAGTGCAACGCTCTGTGGGCGAGAGTGAGGCAACACAGGGAGGGAATGCAGCCAGTGGGCAAGGACGCCATTTTGAGTGGCAGTTCTTGCAGCCAATTGATTTTGGCACCCCATGGAATCTTGCCGCTTTGAAAACAGCTTTATATATAAGAGAGATGATTTTATAATTTGGATTTTAACCAATTACTGACTGTTGATTGTCTTCTCTTAATCTATTATATTGTATTGTGTTATTATATTGTGTTTGTTGGACTGTTGTAACCTGCTCTGAACATTGCTGCGCAGGGGAGGATGGGCTAGAAATTTAATTAAAAAATAAAAATAAAAAATAGGGAAGGTGCTCCTGCCCCCTAATCATCTTGGTTGCCCTCCTCTGTACTTTTTCCAGCTCTTCAATGTCTTTTTGGATATATGGTGACCAGAACTGTACACAGTATTCCAAATGAGGCTGTACCATAGAGCCGCACGGGGGTATTACAATATCGGCCATTTTATTCTTAGTCTCTTTCCTAATAATCCCCAACATAGAGTTTGCCTTTTTCATTGCTGTGGCACACTGGGTTGACACTTTCATTGAGCTATCCTCTGCAATCTGTCTTTATTCCTCCTCTTTTCCTTCCCCCCAAGTGCATTCTGGGAGTTACAGTGCCCAGAATGCCTCAATGGTGGACATTCTGGGAACTACATTTTACAGAATGCGGTCAGGGGAAAGGAATAATGGCATCTGGTACATTCTGGGAAGGCTAATAGTTCATGTCATGCATTCTGGAAACTATAATTCCCAGAATACACTTGGGGAGTGTAAAAGGATTTAAAAATGGATGAACGGCCTCGCGTCAACTCTCCTCTTGGCTGCATCAGTTCCCACCAACAAGGAAAATAAATCAGGGTGGGATGGAAGAGGGGAAGGTATGGAATTCTTCTCTGGCTTTAAAGTTAGATTTGGCTTCCAAGCCACAGAAAGAATTTAGCCTTTGGAAGTTCATCTCATACTTCGATACAAAAGAGAACAAACTTTGTCAGAATCCTGAAACTGGTCAGGTTTTGCGTGCCCATTGGACCATCAATTCCAGAGGCTAAGATTAACTGTACCACTGGAAGCAGCCACCAGATCACAGAAGAACTGTATGAATTAGCACAGGGACTTCCCTTTTCCATTCATTTGTTCAGTGGTTTCTTGACATAGTTGCTTGCAGTTTGTTGGTTTGTCTCTTGCCACTTCAGCTTCAAATGACGTGTAATGGGGCTCTTAAAATTAATTTAGTATATTTCCAATTTAAATCTCTGACTACTTCTCTGAGTATCAGCTGCCTCGCCATTATGCAAAAAGTAGCTCTGAGATTAATGCTAGCCTCTCTTTGAAGTCAGCCATCTGGCTCAGACTTTGCCATCAGAAGGGTACGAGCTGGGCGTAATTGTCAAGGGCTTTGCAGAAGAGTAGTCAAGGTGGAGTGTATTAAAATTGTCAAGCTTGTTTTCATCAGGCCAAGCTAAATGTTGAGAAGATGAACAGGCCTCCACAAATCGAGATATTTCAGAAAGCTGAAGTCAGGGATTCAGTTTGGTTCCCTGCCCAGCATAAGCAAGAAATTGGCTTCTACTGCACCTGACCTAGATGGCCAAGCTAGCCCAATCTTGTCAGATCTCAGAAACTAAGCAAAGTAAGCCTGGTCATTATATGGATGGGAGACCACCAAGGAATACCTGGGCTGCTACGCAGAGGCAAGCAATGGCAAACCTCTTCTGAACGTCTCTTGCTTTGCAAACCCTACGGAGTCGTCATAAGTTGGCTGTCGCTTGACCTCACTTTCCACTTCTACTGAGCCAGACCCTCCGTCTATCAACGTCAGTCTTTGCTATGGTTACAGGCAGTGGCTTTCCAGGGTCTCAGGTTGAGGGCTCCCCATCTGCTCCCTGATCCTTTTCACTGGAGATGCTGGGGATTGAACCTGGGACCTTCTACACGTAAAACGGATACTCTACCAGTGAGGGCCACACTGGGAATATGTTTGACATGGTGTGGGGTTCCAAATGCAACCGTGAGGACATGTGCATCTCTGCAGCGGGGCAAACTGAGCCCCCCAGCATGGCCAGTTTGGCTGGGGGAAATGGTGCTGAAGGCCCTCCTCCCCCTGTGCTGCACTCTCAAGCTGAATCAGCCCCTGGCATGCTTAGGGGTGTTCGTTTCCTGATGGTGTGTATTACTGCCAGCTGGGTTGACCCAACATGTATCAAACGTGTCCTGTAGTTTGGCCCTTAGCCACGAGAGCCAAAGTAATGCGACAGCAGTATAGGTTCCCGGCATTTTTCAGTATACAGCCTTATGTGTTTATTGGCTGCTGTCTGATGGCATACTACTTGGCTTTACTTGACTCAGTTGGGCAATTCTTCCCCAAGGGTTTGATTTTTTTGGTGATGTGCAGCATGTCGATGCACAGCGGGCAGTTGCCTGCATCCGTCTGATCCCCTTTACTGACAGCAAGTTCACACATGCATATGCCTTGCGCGCTGCAGTGAATCATGAGTGCAAAACGGAAGACATCCATGCCTTGTGGAAGTTGTTCACTTTCTGCAGGGCATGTGAGGCAGAGATGTTCCGCCAGGCTTTTGGCTGAGGACAGCGATGGGACTTCTGGCACTCTCAGGGGGTTCCTCATTCCTCATGGCCCCTCCCCCCAGGGAGGCCAAGGAGGGAGGATCCTTCTGCCATCTTACATATGGTACATATACTGTTTTTACCTATTGTTATTTATCGGATTGTTTTAAATGGTGTTGTACGAGACTGTATATTATTTGTTGTAAGCCGCCCTGAGCCCTATTTGTAGGGAAGAGCGGCCTGGTAAATCCAATTTAATAAATAAATAATAAATAATACATTGTGATCAGATACCATGAGATGCCATGGGATGGCTCCTTTGCACCTGCAAGTCCTCATTTGATGTTGTAGTCGTTGTGATGGAGCGCACACACAAGTGAACCAGCAGAGGATTGCTGGAAGTGTCCAGAAATCAAGTAGTGGAAGAACAAATGACAAAGATACATGTACGAAACAGGCCTGAACTGAAACTACTCATCTGCTTTGCATATTCAGGTTGTGGCCAGTTGTAAAAACTGAGCCCTGTTCCTTCTTGCCCCCTCTTAAAACCATCTGTTTTCATCGGCATGTGAAACCATAGTACGTTGACTCATCGTTATGGAGTCCATTGGAATCTCTTAAATCTTCTGCTTGAGCCAGGTAACTTTGTGGATGGGTGATGGGATTGGGATGGGTCTGAGCTTGGCATCTCAGCACTAACATCCCACGGCCTTTCCAGCCCATAATTTCATATGGCTTTTTTTCATGTGGCATTGTCTGCCAGGACATATCAGGGGTGCAAGCAGTGGTGGCAGTTCTCAGTGCCAACTGGTCTGACGCAAACAGTTTTGTAGCACACATTCAATGGTAGAAGGAGGAGGAAGAGACTAGATTTATACCCCACCCTTCACTCAGAGCGGCTTACAAACTCCTTTCCCTTCCCCTCCCCACAACAGAGGTAGGTGGGGCTGACAGAACTGCTCTTTCAAGAACAGCTCTGACAGAACTATGGCTTGCCCAAGGTCATCCAGCAGCTGCAAGTGGAGAAGTGGGGAATCAAACCCGGTTCTCCCAGATTAGAGTCCGTGCACTTAACCACTATACCAAACTGGCTGTCATATGAGAAGGGGGACCAAACATATCTGTACACCCTTGAGAAGAGCCATGTTTTTGAAAGCACACTTTCATGGACATGAAAACCCTTGGGGCTGATCGAGCAGTACGGGAAGTATAGTGGAAAAGAGCCTTCCAAGAGAGAATGGTCAACGTGACAATTTTTTAAGGAGGCGTTTCCTGAAAAACTTGGTTTTATTTCACCAGTCAAACATGGTGCATCACTAGTATGAGCCCCAGTTCTCTAAAGCATAGGGTTGCCAACCTCCAGGTAGTAGCTAGAGGACTCCGGGGATTACAACTGGTTTCCAGGTGATAGAGATCAATTCACCTGGAGAAAATGGCTGCTTTGGAAGGTGGACTCTATGGCACTATACCCCATTGAAGTCCCTCCCCTCTCCAAAACCCCACCCTCCTCAGGCTCCACTCTCCAAATCTCCAGGTTTTTTCCAACTCGGTGATGGCACCCCTACTGAAAATGCTTCCTTATCTTGTGGAAGAATAAAACAGAATTCCAGTGGCACTTTACAGAGTAACAGAATCTATTTCAGCATCAGCTTTTGTGAGTCAGAGCTTCGATGCATGGAGACAGGATGAAATAAATATTGTTAGTCTTTAAAGTGCCACTGGACCTCTGTTTTATTTTGCTGCAAAAGATAGTGTGGTCTGCAATCACATGCTCCTTTAGATCTGACATAGGTGCGAATGCCTGATGGATCTACAGGGAGCGATCAGACAGCAACATCTGGGAAGCGTCCCACAGTTGTCAGCAACCCGTGCTGCTCCGCCACGGAAGCAGAGTTAAAAGACGCCAGGGAAAGTCCAGTCCTAATGCTTGCCAATGGGCTATGGGTGGTCTTTCCCATGTCTGATCTCTCAAGCATGCTCTCATGCTATCAGGATGGTCTGATCATGCCATCCTGACTCTGTGCTGTGTCCCCCCCCTTTGCAGTATGCGCATCATCACATACTCCATAGGGGGCCCTCAGTGCAGAGATGTGATTTCTCGAATGCTCATTTAAGTACATTGGGAACAACTGGCAAAAAACCCCTCACCCACAGTTGAGTCTGATCACACAGTGATAGGTTGTGCCCGCAGCTTCAAAGGGCTGTGTGATCTCAAACTGCGTGTGCCTCTCTTCCCCTCCACTTCAACTGGTGCGTGTGACCACAGCTGTGGTTGTCTTTCTGGAATTCTTGTCTTATGGAACATCTATGCCATAGAATAAATAGATATGGTTGGTGGCGCCCCACCCCCCATCAACACTATTCAGTTTTTGGCTCAGGTCTTCCTGACAACAATGGGACCGTTGATTCAATTGGATATTTTAACTTGTTTAACATTAACAATATATTTGGATTTACAGGTCAGTTTTAGAAAGTCTTCTGTTTAAGCTGTCTGTGCTCCTTGTGGAACCTCAGAGTACACACACAACTTACCAGAAGGTTTCCTTTTAAAAAGAGTTTTAATGGCAAGATTCAAGGCAACAGCAGTCCCAAAGGCTCCCACCGTGATATAAGGAGGGGTTTTTTTTTTGCTTGGCTGGGCAAAGAAGAGTCAATACTGTTACCCAGAGGCTAGAAGTCACACGAATGTTTGGTTCTGTGGATTGCAATCAATGCCAAGATGTGCTGATGGAATAAAAACTATAATCGGAGGGGAGGGTTGAGTGCTTCGAGGCTCACCTAGCAGATTTGAGTAGCCTTGGTTTTCTATAAATAAGCCATGATGGATCTCTTGCATCCTTCCTCTCCTTGAAGTATTGTGAAGTATTTGATGGGGTTTAGAATTACAGGCAGTGTAGAAAGGAACCCCTTCCCCACCACACACACTAGAAAAGAGAATTGTTGACATACTTTTCTGAATCTGGCTAATCAGCTGTTCTTAGTCCATTTGATTTTTGAAACAACCCATAAAAACTTTTTAAAAATCCCATCTTTAGCCAGTGATTGAGATAAAGAAGTAGGCTTCCACACGCATAGCAAATGTCCTTGGGTTGTATTCCAATGCCTGTTGTAGTGAGCTTGTAGTACGCTGAGCAGTCAGGTTAGAACGGATAAAAGGAAGTACTTCACCCAGTGATTAGCACATGGAATTCACTGCCACAGGAGGTGGTGGCAGCTACAAGCATGGACGGCTTCAAGAGGGAATTGGATAAATATATGGAGCAGAGGTCTATCAGAAGCTATTAGCCACAAGGTCTAGATAGGAACTCTGGGTCTGGGGAAAGTGATGCTCTGTATTCTTGGTGCTTGCAGGAGGGGGCAACAGTGGGAGGGCTTCTAGTGTCCTGGCCCTACTGGTGGACTGCCTGATGGCACCTGGTATTTTTGGCCACTGTGCAACAGAGTGTTAGACTGGATGGGCCATTGTCCTGATCCAACATTGGCTTATCATATGTTCTTATGCTGAGCAAGGTGGGGTGGAGCCAGTGGTGGTATGGGCAAGAAATTTCTCCCCCACTTTGTCTGGCTAGCCCAGGGCCCTCTACCTTTTTTAGCCGGTGTGCACTTTTGGAATTCTGGCATAGTGTGGGTACAACAACAAAATGGCTGCCTCAGGAGGTGGAGCCAACTACAAAATGGCTGCCTCAGGAGGAGGGGACAACAACAAAATGGCTGCCTCAGGAGGTGGAGCCAACTACAAAATGGCTGCCTCAGGAGGAGGGGACAACTACAAAATGGCTGCCTCAGGAGGTGGGGCCACACACATACAGGAAGCCCAAGTGCAGAAGAAAAGATACACTCACATGCATGCACACACATGTGCACGCACATACACACACACAGGGAAAGAGGAGTGAGACAGAATAAAACCATCACTATGGTGGCCGCTGTCAGCAAAGCAAAATTATTTTAATCTTTACAGCCAATCAGATTTCAAATGGCCAAGAAGAAGCCCTGCTGGGCAAGAGCCAGGCTAGCCCCTTACAGCTGTCTTTCTGTATCCTGCTCCTTTCTGACAGAAACCATTTTTTAAAAATATAAATTTGGTTTGGGACAGCACTGTCCCACACACTGCTTCTTAGGCAACCTCACACCAAGAATTCCATAAGCTCTTCAGCAACAAAGGGCTTGGCTCCTGCAAGTGATCAAAATTGAGCTCTGCCATGGCTTGCAGGAGGACAGTGATGGCTGCTTCCTGTTGTTCATCTCCAGCATTTGCTACTCGAAGGCATGCAGCATGTGAACAAGCTCCATTTGGCTATCACGATTAATAGTGTTTTGTTCGGGGAGGAGGAGGAAAGGGCCCTTTGCACTGAGTTTCCCATTCAGACACTATCTGAGAAGACCTCCCCCCACCTTGACAACTTGCTCATATATCCCGAATAGACCCCCTCAGTGTGACAATCACGGGTTCAGTGGCCAAAGGGGACAATGTCGTTTGGCTATGGTCGATCCAGGTAGTCAGCCGTGTTGGTCTGAAGCAGTAGAACAAATGTAGCACCTTTAAGACCGACAAAGGTTTCTTCAAGGTATGAGCGTTCGTGTGCAAGGCACACGTGCTAAAACACTATGCAGGTCTTGAACCTGCAACCCTGTGGACATCAAGCAGGGACTTCACCCCCCTCCCCCATCAGCAAGGGGCAGTAAACAAAGCAATACTTGTTGTGGAAGTGCAATAGCAAGGCCATACCAGCATCTCAGCCTGTTGCCACCGTATTTGTTCTGTCCTAATTTTCACGGCATGCTTTGAGTTGCTAGGTTTCTGCCTTATTGATTTCCTATATCTATTAAAAAGTAGCTGAAGCAGCTCTTGCAGGGGAAAGATGAGCGGGGCTCCGAGCCCTCAGCTGTGGATTACCAGGTCTCTTGAGCTGCACCCCAGTCCCGTCTTCCCTGCCTTCTCCCCAACCTTTGTTCCATTTCCATGACAGATCACGGGGGAAAGTTCCTGGAATAATATTTTCCTATGCTGTGCCCCAACAGCTTCGCTCATCAAAACAGGGTCTTCCGGAGGCACCAACCTGCACATGGTCTAAATCAACAACTCCCCCTGCGCCACATACTTTCTCCGTTGGCATGGCCTGCCTGGGGAGATCAGGAAGACTCCCAGTCTTCTGGTTCTCTGCAAACTATGCAAAACTGAACGATTCAAGAGGGCTTTTCTGAATAGGCAATAGAATAGCCCTGTACTAAATGATTCACAAAGTCACTTGGACAAATTATTAGGGACTGTGGCCTATACGACTGGAAATTGGCATCACTGACTGTGTCTGACGTGGGACTTTTCTGACACCTGTCTAATAAGTGTATGCGTGTCAACCCACACTGCCTTGGTTCTATGTCCTAGGGCAGGGGTGGGCAATTGTTTTGGCTCGAGGGCCGCTTTGTGGGAGCGGAGGTTAGCGGAGGGCCGCACCTTTTAAAATGATTGCATTCATTAGTTAACTTTGCATTTCAGAAAAGGTATAAATTGTATCATAAGAATCAATAAATATAAATTAAATAAAATAGTGGTAGTTTTATTCAATTTATTTATTGTGCTAATTTCATATCATCTATAGCTGCAAGCACATTTAATTTTAGAATCAGTTTAATGAGACAAATGTACCCTATCACACTTTTCTACATTTTTTTTTTAAATCAGGAGTGAGATTGCTTGTTGAGATTCTCATCACAGCCTGCAAGTTAATGTCTGTCAAATGTCTGTTAATGTCTATATTTACTCTTGTTGATCTTCATGCAAGAAAAACTTTGCTCACAAATATATGTAGACCCAAATACAGAGAACATTTTCCCAGCAAATTTCTTCATACATGGAAACTTTTCAGCAGACAAAGATTTGTAAAAGTCAACTAATGTCACAGCATTAAACATTTCTTTCACAGTGTGATCTGACTGCATGTAAATAAGTTCAAGCTGCAGCTCCTCAGGTGCTGACAGTGGCCAACTGTCTTGGCGGGCCGCAAAAAAACTCTGTGGCGGGCCGCATGTGGCCCCCAGGCCGCCATTTGCCCACCCCTGTCCTAGGGTGTTGGCCCTTTATCGAAAGGCGTTGTGATATGCGAGCAGGCTCCACTGACGGAGCTGACAGAGACTCAGAGACCAAAATCTCTTTTCAAACAAAGGAAACGTTTCTTTATTTAGGGTTAGTTCAAGGATAGAGAGCGGAGCCCTTTTGTCAGCCGGGTGCTGTAACTGAGTGCCGCAAGGCAATGCAAATACTTTTTCCTTCAACAAACAAGCAAGCTACTAAGATAAGACCGTAAGAGAATCCCCCCCCCCCAAAAAAAACATACTATACAAAAGGCCTCTGGGCCACTCAAAAGAACTTGAGGGAGTAAAAAAAAAATCTCCCTCAAGTTTCCAAGAGCGAGCGAAGATGCCAGTCGAAAGCCACAGATTTATACAGAACAGTTATAGAGTTGCCCCAAAATTATTACACTTGTTAGTTACATCAGTTTGACATCAGTCGAGGTTTTGATGGTCCAGCTATTCCAGAAAGAAGCATTTTGTTTACAGAACATGCTAGATAACAATTTGCATTTTGAATGGCAACTCTTTGTTCTTGTCCGGATGTTCCTTTGCATGAGAGATATCAGAGAGCTTGGTGTTATCTCTGATGTGTCAGTGGGGGTATGAACCGTGGTGTCTCTGGGAGTTATTGCTTTGCTAAATGATGGCCCCTTGGTCCAAAAAGGGTCTTTTCCTGTCAAATGCAGGAATGGAATGTGTGCCTTTTTCCTGCGTACACGCAGGTCTGTTGGAAACAAAGGCTTAGAAAAGGCACATGGATATTTAGTTCAGTGCGGCTAACAAAATACAAGCTGCTTGCTAATACAGACACAGAGAGCTATATTGAATATATAAATGCTGTGGTTTTCATTTTAAACCCAAACCAACTATGAATCTAAATTTTCTCGCTACAGTGTCACGCTAATACTTTGCTTCAGTTCTGTTTTTTAGACTTCTGGTTGGTTCAGCTACCCTAATCCTATTGCACTGTTCATTGAATGTCCTGTCCTGTCGATTGTATCAGCTCACTCTGTGTAATCCGCCTTGAGTCCAAGTGAGAAAGGCAGACTATAAATTACGTGAATAGACATACGTACAGCTGGTGGAAAGATGCCACACTAGTACCATTCTGTGGAATTGAAATTGTGTATACGTGTCTGTTGGTGCATGGAAAGTGTGGCTTCTATAGAACAAACAGTGGCCGCGATCACAGGAGCTGTTTGGCCTGACACAGCCACTCCTCCCCTCTGGATCAAATCGGCACAATCAGACAGCCACATCTGTCAGCCATTCCCCAGCCATACTTATCCCATCACAGGATGACCTGGAGCCAGGTTAAAAAGCTACCATATCACAAGTGGTGTTTTTGGTTCTTTGCATAGTCATTGCTCATGGCCAGATGTCTGAATGCACACACAGAATGGATTTGGCAATCTGAACCTGCAGATCCATTCCTGCTTCTAGGGAGATTTGGGTTTAGTTTTTGTTTTTTTTAAAAAAATCACCTATATGTACATAAATTTTGAACGTTTTTTGGCACTGTGTTCCGTGGCTGAGGTGCTGCAGTAATGTGGATGCTCGACCATGGGATGTCTCCATGGGTAACCCACAGCAGGGTGTGCTGTGTGGCTGATATGCCCCACAACACTTTAAACTGGTTTAATTAGAGGAGGCACCATATTGCGCCAAGCCACCAGTGTGAACACAGCCAGTGATAAGCATACCCATGAAGCTGCCTTATACTGAGTTGGGCCACTGGCCAACTGAGCATCACTGATTCTAACTGGCAGTGGGTCACCAGGCTCTCAGGTCCTTCACATCACCTGGCACCTGATCCTTTGACTGGAGATGCTGGGGACTGAGCCTGAGGCCTTCTGCATACAAAGCATGGGCTCCGCCACTGAGCCATGACCCTTCTTTATGCCATGTTTGTGACATGCATGAGGGCACTTTGGGTGGAACTGGTGCAGAAACCACCTGGAGGCCAGCTGAAGGAGAGCACCCAATCGACAAAGATTTTAGAAGATAATGGAATCAAGAGGTGCAAAATGGAAGGTATTGAAGGGACAGGAAGCTCAATGCATTTTAAGCTACGTTCACCATTGGGGGAGACTCAATCACCCATGTCAGAAATATGGATGGGCAGGTGCACGCCTTCCCTGAACGCCAAGCAGTGATTTTGCCACTTGAGTTTGCAATACAACAGAGTTCAAGCATGGTCAGCCCCCCACTTGAAAAACACCATTTAAAGGAAACCCTTTAAATGCTGTTTTTCAAGCAGGGGCTGCCCATGTTCAGGGAAGGTGTGCAGGCAGAAGCCACCCCTCTCCCTCACCTCCTGCAACATTTAAAGGGCCCGCTGATCAGCTGGAGGACCCTTTAAATCTTGGAGGAGGGGAGGGAGGGGTGGCTGCAAGATTTAAAGGGCCCTCTCGCTGATCAGTGGGCCACATGCTCTGCTGATCTGCTGGAGGGCTTTTTTAATGTCCAAGAAGAGGGAGGGGCAGCAGCTGTTGTGGGACATGCCTCACATTTGAGGGGGCAGGGTCCTGAGACACCCCACCATAGCTACAGGCCTAGTCACCAATGAAGTGATTTACTTCAGAGAAAACCTAGAAGTGATGTCACACCCCTAAGAACATAAGAGAAGCCAATGTTGGATCAGGCCAGTGGCCCATCCAGTCCAACACTCTGTCACACAGAGGCCAAAAATACCAGGTGCCCTCAGGAGGTCCACCAGTGGGGCCAGGACACTAGAAGCCCTCCCACTGTTGCCCCCCCACCAGCACCAAGAATACAGTGCATCACTTGCCCCAGATTGAGAGTTCCTATCTGTACCTTGTAGCTAATAGCCACTGATGGACCTCAGCTCCATATGTATATCTAATTCCCTCTTAAAGCCATCCATGTTTGTAGCTGCCACCACCTCCTGTGACAGTGAATTCCACGTGTTAATCACTCTTTGGGTGAAGAAGTCCTTCCTTTTATCCATTCTAACCTGACTGCTCAGTGATTTCATGGAGTGCCCACGAGTTCTTGTATTGTGAGAAAGGGAGAAACGTACTTCTTTCTTGACCTGCTCTATCCCAAGCATAATCTTATAAACCTCGATCATCATGTCACCCCTGAAACTGTGGCAACCCTAAGTGCCACTCACTTCTGTGTCTGTCTCATTCTCTTTCTCAGGACGGTACTGAAAATTATGCCCACGGGGAAAGAGAAAGCAGATGTTGGCAGAGTTTAAATATGCAAGGAAGTCGAGCGCTGACTGTTTATTAATGGTTTATTAAAGAAGAACAAACTGTTATAGAACATAAAAGAGAGAGGGCCTTAACTATCTAGTCTATCTGCTGAAGAAGGAACAACAAAAACAGGAAACTCTGTAGGAGCAGGAAGTCTCCAGAAGAGCCAATCAGGAGAGAACAAGGATACAGTTTGAAATAGTGGGAAGTCCCTAGTCTAGCTATGCTAACTACCTGTCCTTCAGCTGTCCCCCTGGAGAGTGACCTTCAGATCTTCTTCATAAGGCTGCACTATAGATCTTGCATAGTCCAACAGCAGGAAGGCAATAAGCGTGGTGAGGTAGACAGGATGTCCACTGAAGATGTCCACTGAGGGCCACCATGGGTATATTGTCCAAGGAGCTGACACTGTTGGCCATAGCAGAGAGGAGCGAGTGAGGAAGTTGGAATGTTCTCAAAATAGAGTGTCCCCCTGTTTAAAATTCTTCTGAATATTATGAGAAAATGCAGGAGGCTGCCAGTACTCAGAATAAGATAGGGGGAAGACCCCTACTCAAGACATTGTGCAGCCGCAAAGCTCATTGGCTTTGGGCAAGTTGCCAGTCTCTCTGTAAAATTACATCCCTTTGGCATTGCCTAACTGCTGTTGTGTACCTGTGTTTTCCTCTTTCTTGTGTGGTAGCCACAAAGAATAGTTCTGGGGTCATGGTATTTTACTGGAAATCCTCCCCTCTCATTTCACTAAATGGGTTCATTTTAGAATAGATGCTGAACTATATAGGATGTTTCGGGGGCACATTTGGAGGAGGGACTGTTGTGTTTGAGGGAGAACAAGGAATTCCATACTCCATTCTTTCCCTTCTAATCTCATTAACCCCTGTGCAGCAAATTTCATTGGCCTTTGGAGCAAATGGCTGGATACACACTTTTCCTTCTACTACCCACAGCTGTGCAGTCCAAAGTTATCGTGTTTTCTCATTTATAAGTGTTGTTAAAGGACACTCCCAGGAGATGAAGCAGTGCACTGAACATGAAAGCTTTTCCTGAACGGAACTGCTAGGGAGAAAACTCAATAACTCTGCTCCTTAAAGGCAAAGCTTCAAAGCCAGAGAAGAGTTCGTGTCTCCTGCGTGGCTTCATCTTTCCATGCTGCTAAATACTGAAAAGATATTCCTGAAGCCCTCAAAGCTGAACTGTAATTGTCACGAATGGGGACAGTGTCCGGTGGCTGTGGGGAAGCTAGTAAAGTGAGGCTAGGAAGAATAAGAATAAGCATTTTGTTGAGTGGATCTTGAAGGAGGTAAGGAATATGGACAGAATTCTGGACTCAGATGGGCTGCAAATCCAGCTACGTCTTGGTAGTAAATCAGCAGCCATACTTCTTTTAAGATGGAAGAACATACCGTGTGGCAAACACAGAATTCCCAATTTTGTGTTTGCTGTCTTATGTAAAGCCCTGACCTGGATGGTCCAGGCCAGCCTCCTCTTGTCAGATCTCAGACACTAAGCAGGGTCAGCCCTGGTTAGTGTCCGGATGGGAGGCCACCAAGGAAGCCCAGGGTCACGATGCAAATCCAGGCAATAGCAAACTATTTCTGAATGTTTCATGCCTTGGAAACCCTATTGCAGGGGTGTCAAACATAAGGCCCGGGTGTCGGAACCAGCCCATCCAGGGCCCTTATGCAGCCCGTGAGCAAGTAGTACAAGGGAGGGAACAGGAGACTGCTCGGGGAGAGTGGGTGGAACCACTCCAATTGTGGCTTCAGCATGGCGGAACAACCTTGTCTGCAGCAGTCAAGCAGCATGGGGGCCTCTGCCCAGCACTGCACTGCTGGCTCTCCAGTCCACCCATATGGGTTCTCCTTTGGACCCATAGGCGTAAACTATGGGGGGGCTCGAGGGCTCAAGCCACCCCAGAAATTTCCCGGGGGAGACTGAGGCCCCCCAGCAAAATGGAGCACCCGCTGCCACGCCTTCCTGCTGCCGCACCGCCACCAGAGCTGCACCACCATCAGAGCTGCTCTCCCCACCCACTCCTCCCTCCTGGAGAGCAGCAGCACGGCGGCTCTGGCGGTGGGGACATTGTCCTGGTGGTGGCAGTGTGGTGGCGATGGTTCTGGTGGCAGCGGGGGAGACACCACTGCTGCACCTCCCCACCTGCCGCAAGCCTCCCCGGCCGCCGCCGCCACAAAAGCCCCCCTCTGAGGGGTGCGTGGGAGCCAGGCAGGGGGGAGAGGTGGTGGCAGCAGGGACATTGTCCCTGTGGTAGCGCACGTGCTTTGCACATGCAAGACAGAACTCCCCCCGAGGAGAATGGAAAGTCTACGCCCCTGTTTGGACCCCCCTCCCAGCCCATGGGGCCTTGCAGTGAGGATACACCAAGTCTGAGCTTAACAGCTGCTCTCCTTTATACAATTATATATCTGGTATCGGGCATTATATTTTATGGCACACACGGCCAGGCCCAACAAAGTAAGAAATGAGTTTGACACCTCTGCCCTATGGGGTTGCAATAAGTTAGCTGTGATTTGACGGCGCTTGACACATACACGTCTCATGTAAATGGAGGTGCCCAAGAGGTGGCAGTGCTACGAATCTGCAGAAATAATGCATTGGGAAATCATGCTGTGCTGGTGGTGCCAGTTTTGAGTTGATCACTCCCTATGATCGCATGGATGATTTGTTCGCAAACAGAACGCCAGATGCTTTTCCAGCTGTGCGACTGGCAGCATTCAACATGGTGGCTGGCTGGGCAGCTGCTGTTGATGCATGCTGACCACTGACTGGGTCATTGGGTTGACGAACATCCAAGGGTCACCAAGGGCAGAATCAGCTACATTTTTGCAAATGTAACTCTCATACAGTCAGAAGCATATACAATGTCGGCCCATGCTCAGAGCATACTGGATCAAACTATAGTCCCCACGTAGCAGTGAAAGAGCACGGAAAGTATTTGTGATCTAACTTAGAACCTGTGATGGATGCATGGATTTGGGAATGAGGCAAGGAAACTGGCAAGCCATGTAGCCCCCCCCCCCCCCACACACACACATACACACACCTCAGCAAGGCTTGGACGACCAAGGAAAACTCCTGCAGTAAGCAAAATTCTCTTTCTGTTATCCCTGTGACAGCTTATCCATCTGTGACACTGTTTCTCCATATTTCTCCCACAGCTATAATTGTAGTCAGTTTATTCCTAAACACCGAAACCTTTATTTTTTTCTATGGGGAAATAAATAAGATTCTGGACTCTTCCTTGGTTACATACAAGCAAACAAGGTTACGATGGGTTCAATAGCAGGGCAGGGAAGTTGGCAAGAGTGTCTCCACAGCGGGCCAGGGGCAGATGTCATCAGCCTCAGTTATTTACCTCTCCGGTGGCTAACAGCCAGTAAATTAACAAACAATTAACAGGCCAGTTAATCATCAAACCTTTGGCCTCTCCATGTTAAGTTTACTTGGTGATGGGGCAGAGCGGTCTGGAGGCCCGTCCACAAATATTTACAGTCTAACATGGTCCCCATTAAAGGACAGCGGCATCAGGGCTGCATTCACATACACATCTGCAACTTAACAGAGAAATAACAAGATCCACAATAATCCACACTGATATGTAGATGGTCACGGCAACAAACAAAGTCTGCACAATTCTGAGCTGTCAAGCTACATGCTGGGTGTATTGTGGCCTGCTGGGTGTTTGACAATCCCGCCTCTTTTTGTGTTGCCTGAGACAAGAAGCTAAACCTGGAGTTTTATCGACCCCCCCCCCATCCCCAATGGGTTTTGTTCCAGTTAGATGGATCATGGCTCTCATCTGTTTGTAAAGGTCATCATGGGTGAGAGCTCATTCGCTAGGCAGCATGTCCCACAAGGAATGCCAACTGATCATGGGCCAGTGAATTTGTGAGCACAGTAGAGAGGTAGAAAAGTTTAGATTTGTTTTGTCCTAGGCCGATTCCGCACTAGTCGTTGCCCCGGCGTCACTCCCCGATAAAATCTGGGGCAGAGCAACAGTTCCCCACTTGTTGCTCTGGGTCTGCAGTTGGCCCGAATGTAATCATCGTTTCCCCCGGATCTTCTGTTTCTGGGATTTTCAGGGGGGGGGGGGGTTGCTACGGGAGTGAAGTCGGGGCATTCAAGTGGGGAACTCCGAAATCGGGGTTTCTTGCTCCACCCCTTTAACGCCCCTCTGCTTCTTTTTCTCCCCTTTCCCGCCCTGGTGCAAGCGGGGTTTTTTTTTTTTGTTCCCCGCTTTGTTGCATTACAACAACACAACACGACATTGATCCACCGTTGACTGGCATTTAAATGTCTTTTTTAAAATGTACTTTTGTTGTTGATGTCTGCACATTTCTGTGTTGCACCTTTTGCACAAAAGTTGTGCCTGAGTCATGCCACTATAAAAATATGTATCGATGGCTTTGAGGCACAGCGCAAGCTGTCCCCTCCCCCCCCGTTGCATTACAACAACACGACACGACATTGATCCATCATTGTGTGGTTAACATTTTTTGCAGGGTCAGTGTATTGCAGGTCGCGTGGTGGTGTGGACACAATTTTTGCAGGGGTTACATGTGTTTTAGTGTTGCATGTTGCCCTTCCATTTCCCATCCCTCTCCCACCCTCCATTTCCCCTCCAACTCTGGTGCAAGCTTTTTTTTTCTTACATGGATGATTTTCGCAGGCTTGGAAGCTCAGATGGCCAATCACGGCTTTGTTGCATCACGTCATAACGCAACTCCGCCTACATTTTTTTAAAGGGGGTAGACGGGCGGGGGCTCAAGATTTGGGGCAAGGACAGGTGCAGAAATGAAGAACCGGCATCAACCTGGGTCAGATTCATGTAATGCGGGAACACGCACACTGATTTGGACCAATTAAACCCGGGAGGAAAGGGAAGCAAAGCACTTGTGCGGAATCGGCCCTAAAGATGCTGCCCCTAAACCCTAACTTCATCTCAGTGTCAGGATGAGGAGATGGGCCTCCACGAGACTACTGCTGGTGTGCACTGGGTTACTCATCCAAGATGGCACCAGCCCAGCGCAAGCATCCTGGGATGCCCCTACACACAGTACATGCAGGCAGTTTTGGAGCCCTTCTGGAAACTCGTCCATGCCACCAGAGAAGGCTGGCTAGATGTGAGAACATGGAGGGGGAAGAGTAAGAAAATCCATCTTTGACTTTCCCTTTTGACTGGTGAAAAGCATTCAGTTTGCATTGTTCCATAAATGTATTGCAGAGAAAATCCAGTACAGCCCATGTTAGACTCCACAGCCAACTTCAGCACCAAGAAGTGGCTGGTATTTCTGTGCTGCTGCTCCCAGAGGGGCTCTCTTGCCCCAGGGTTGTCAGCTCGGCCTTGGGGAATTCCTGAAGATTTGGAGGCGGAGCTCAGGGAATGTAGCATTTGGGGAGGTGGTTAAGTTCAGCGAGGAGGACCATTTCCCGGGCAGCTGCCAAAGGCCTGCTGACGGGGGACGAATTTGCCTCCTTGTAAGGAGGAAAGGGGGTGGACGGGCTGTGTTTGCACCCGGATCCGGAAGGGGTAGGGCCAGCTCTACTAAGGCTGGCCCCTGACCCCTTTGTGTGCATTCCTGCCTCATGGTTGACCCACCCATCCGCCCTGTCTGTAATGTAGGTTTTGGCTGGTTGTCCCGTTTAATAGGGGGGTGGGTAGGAATTTTTTACCTCTGATCTGATTGGCTTTTGAGAAGGGGACTTTTTCACCTACCCTACATTACTCACAGTTAATTGAGGAATTGGCTCGGGTAGGGTTCGTGTTAGGTATGTCACTTTATTTTGGGTGGAGTTTTATTAAATAATTGTTACGGCTCAGTAAGCACCTGCAGCAACCCTGGAGGGTGAGGGGGTCTGTTGGGATCATAACTGCGGCCTTGCGGCCAGGGATGAGGTGAACAGGTTGCCCTTTGGGAGTGCCATTGATGGATACTCAACACAGACCTGGCGGATGTGTATGAGGGATCCTCAGAGCATGTCCCAAGGCTGGGCTGCCCAGGTTCGAGCCGCTAATAGCAGGCTATGCCCCGGGGGCCAGGTGCATTGCCCATAATAGGGTAAGGGTGGGGTTGACTACCTCAGGCCTTGACCATGCTGCTTTTAGGTTAGCCCTTGCCATGGTTTGTAAATAAATGAATAAAGTGGCCATTAAATCCCAATTACTTTGTCTGACTCTTTCTTCCGTCTATGGGGGCAATGTGCTAGCATAGAGTTGACCCTCCAAAGCTGCCATTTCCTCCAGGGGAACAGGCCTCCATAGTCTGGAGGTCAGCTATCATTCCAGGAGAACTCCAGGCCTCACCTTAGGCTTGCCAGGTCTGGGTTGGAAAATACCTGGGGACTTTGGGGGTGAAGCCTGGGGAGGGGGGCTCAGCAGGGTACAATGCCATTGACTCCACCCTTCAAAGCAGCCGTTTTCTCCAGGGAAACTGATCTCTGTCAGCTGGAGATCAGTTGTAAAAGCGGGCGATCCCCAGGCCCCACCTGGAGGCTGGCAAACCTACCTCACCTAGAAACTTAACAGCTAGTAAAATTGAGAATGAGAAATTCCCATTCAAATGACATCTGAAGCAAATCACACCATCAGGGTCAGATTTTGGAGGTATGCGTCAAGGGCCCTAGTACACAGGCATTGTAGAAGGCCCCCAAAAGCAGTCTGTTCCTTTATCGTTTACCTTATCTAAAGGAGTGCCACATAAGACCATTAAGTCCAGTGTCTAAAATTACATAATCCTGCCTCTGATTTCGACCTAGTGAAGTCAGACATAAAAGAGGGGCAGAAGCCCAGGTTATTGCGAGAACATGAGATACCCCCACTGCTCTCCATGAGCTTATGCAACAACAACACAACACCACGTGATGTTCCAGCATGCAAAACAAATATCACGCCGCTCTTTCAGACTGTTCCCTGCGGAGTGAGGCCTGAGTGCTCTTTAAGCCTACCATTTTGGCAGCTAGCCCTGGACTGTCTCTACTCATAAGGCTGATATTTTCCTTCAGAGCAGCAGAGGCATCAATCAAAACAAAATGAAGGTGCCTCTTCGCTTTGTCATGCCCTAGCCCAGAGCTGTTTTCATTTCCCACCGTTCTGCATCCTGTCCTGCACTCCCATCAACAGGCCAATCCCTCCCTTCTCCCGGAGTTCTGAATTTTGGACTCAGCATAGGATCACTCTCCTCCGAATATGGTCAGCATGGGATCACTGTCCTCCAAGTGGCTGAAAGAATACTTTCTTGGGGTTCCAAACAACAGCAAGGCTGTATGGTTTTGAAATTTCTGAAAATTGTGGTATTTGGGAGGTAAGATCCTGTAGTATTTCAGAACAGACTTGAATATCATGGAATGTCCAGGCAAGTTTTCCAAGATAAAAGGAAGTACTTCTTCACCCAAAGAGTGATTAACACGTGGAATTCACTGCCACAGGAGGCGGTGGTGGCTACAAGCATGGGCAGCTTCAAGAGGGAATTAGATAAACCTATGGAGCAGAGGTCCATTGGTGGCTATTAGCCACAAAGTATAGATAGGAACTCTCAGTCTGGGGCAAATGATGCTCTGTACTCTTGGTGCTTGAGGGGTGGGAAACAATGGGAAGCCTTCTAGTGTGCTGGCTCCACTGCTGGACCTCCTGAGGGCCCCTGGTGCTTTTGGCCACTGTGTGACAGAGTGTTGGACTGGATGGGATCAGGGGGGCCTGATCCAACATTGGCTTCTCTTATGTTCCTATGTGTACAAAATCACACCGTTTTCAGGTTTATGAAATTCTTCACGTGCATGCTTTAAAAATTCATGCAACGTGTAGTTGGTGCCTTAATAGAAACTCAGAAGCTTTTTGCTCACATGTGCATAGTTGCCATAGCAATACATAGAGTGATGACAGGTCTTGGTTCTCTGGAATAGACCAAGCCTGGCTGCTTTTGAGCAGCGTTGTGGGCTACTTAACAGAGCAGATTGGAGTGCCACAGGATACAGAGGTTAAATAAAGGTGATGCATTTACTACACTAGGTCTCTGTCTTACAGTTTCCTCAGGTGGGGTAGCCGTGTTGGTCTGAAGAAGCAGAACAAAGTTTGAGTCCAGTGGTAGCTCTGAGACCAACAAAGTTTTATTCACAGTATAAGCTTTCGTGGGCTTATACCATGAATAAGACGTTGTTGGTCTTAAAGGTACCACTGGACTCAAAACTTTGTTTTACAAGTTTCTATATGCCTTTCAGCACTCACCTCCAAACCCCACACATATATGGGCTTCATTTTGAACATGTTGGCCCCATACAAATGAACGCAAATGAACCACGTTCTATGGTTGCCAGGCAGCCAGCAGGAGATGTGGGGGTGACGTGGACCTGTGGGTTCCTGTAGGCAACTGTGTGATGTCACTTCTGGGTAAATGCTGGAACTGATGTTAGTCCTCTCTAGAAATCACTGGAACCTTTTTGGTAAAACCATGCAGTTTTCTGAGATTCCTAAAGAGGACTGATGTCACTTTCAGGTTTATCCTGGAAGTGTGTCATGCCATCGGGCTGATGGCTTTTTTTTTTTTTTGGTTTATTTTTCTCCCACTGCCACTGCAAGCTCAGAGTGGGGATTCCCCACATCTGAAGGGAGATTAGTAGCCCTACTGGGATCACTGACATAGGCCCTAGTCTTGGGAGGGCTATGAGAAATCTTGGAAAGAAGTACCTGAGAAAAGTCTGCCAATCTGAGCCCAGGAGCAGAGGGTTCCTACTTTATGGTCTGAATACTCATAGCAGCAACTTGAAAAGGGTTTGTATATTCAAGCAGATAGGTCCCCTCCAATCTCCCTTGTTCCCCCATTTCTGCTTATATTATCATCCTTTCAGAACCTCTCCCCTCTTGCTTTCTGCCTGTCCTCATCTTCTCTTTTGGGTCCCTTTCTTAGAAGGTTCTAGTTCTAGTGTCCTGGAGGCCATGCTGGTTTCCTGTTACCAGTCAGCCACAGAACAGTTAACATAAGAACATAAGAGAAGCCAGTGTTGGTTCAGGACAATGGCCCATCCAGTCCAACACTCTGTCACATGGTGGCCAAAAATACCAGGTACCATTAGGACAGGGGTGTCAAACATAAGTCCTGTGGGTCAGAACCGGCCCATCCAGGGCTCTTATGCAGCCCATGAGCAACTAGTGCAAGGGAGGGAACAGGAGACTGCTCGGGGAGAGTGGGTGGAACCACTCCAATTGTGGCTTCAGCATGGCAGAACAACCTCGTCTGCAGCAGTCAAGCTGCTTGGGGGCCTCTGCCCAGTACTACACCGCTAGCTCTCCACTCCGCCCATATGGGTTTTCCTTTGCACCCTCCCCCCAGCCCATGGGGCCTGAGGATACATCGACTCAGAGCTTACCAGCTGCTGTCCTTTTATATCAGTTTATATCTCTGGTACCTGGCATTATGTCTTATGGCATACACCACCTGGCCCGACAAAGTGACATTTATGTCGGATCTGACCCTCATAAGAAATTAGTTCAACATGTCTGTATTAGGAGGTCCAGCAGTAGGGCCAGGAGAATAGAAGCCTTCCCATTATTGCGCCCCCAGCACCAAGAATATAGAGCATCATTTGCCCCAGACCGAGAGCTCCTATCTATACCTTGTGGCTAATAGCCACTGGTGGACCTCTGCTCCATATGTTTATCCAATCCCCTCTTGAAGCCGTCCATGATTGTAGCCGCCACAAAGTAAGTTCCTTACTTGGATTCCTTCCTCCCTCTTTCCTTGCCTTGTGTTCTTGAGATTCTAATTTTTTTTTTAGTTAGCATTTTTGTTGGTGTTTCAGTGGTCACGAGCAGGGCTATTTTGGGGCAGGAACGCACAGGAACGGAGTTCCGGCTGGCTCCTGAGTTGGCCACACCCAGCAGGAACTCATTAGCATAATAGGCTGCACCCAACAGCAGAAACTCATGATGATTGGCTACATTAGGGGTATGTGGCCTAACATGCAAATTAATTCCTGCTACAAGAAAAGCCCTGGGTTTTGACAACAAGCAAGGTAGACAGAATAAGAAGCAAAAGGTGGGTGTGGCTGGATGACCACTCTTCTGGTAACACAGGGCTGTGGCCTAATATGCTAAAAAGCTGTGCTGTCAGTGGTGTGGCCTAATATGCTAATGAGTTTCTGCTGTTGGGTGTGGCCTATTATGCTAAAAAGTTCCTGCTGGGCTATTTCTACAAAAAAAGCCCTGGTCACGAGAAATAATGCAAATGTTACCAAGCACCTTATCAACAAAGGAGCTACTCCCCAAATCACTCCGCCCACTATTTCTCTCTTAGACAACCCTTTCAAGTACTGTTTCAGGGTGAGCGGGAACAGTAGTTTAAAGCAGAGAGAAAAGGTAAAGCAAGATGGCTCGAAGGCCGAGCGAAGATCTTAGGAGACCTGGGTTCAAACGGAAGCTTCAGTTAGCCAAGCCTACCTCATAGCAGGAGAACCTCCAAAGGCAAAGTGTTATGGAGATCAAAGGATTAAGTTTTCCTCCTTTCAGCTTTGCAAAAGTCTGGGGCAATGTAAGGCCATGGCTCTTATGTAATGAAAACAAACCTTTGCCCCTCCCCACCGCCTCTGCACTCTGTTCCTTGCAAAAAAAATATATATTGTTGTAGAACACAGGTGAGTGGGTGCTATGCACTTTGTATTCGAAGGCACTTAGACTGGAGAAATCTCACTCACTTTTAAAAGAAGCAATACTCATGAGGCAGCAAGCACTGCAGTGAGCTATTGTCCCCCTCCCCCGCCCAATTGGTCCCAGGTTTTTTCCCTCTCTGATGTTTAGTGCTGTAATCTCCTGCACTCTCAGTACAGTCTCATAGGATGACCAAGCTTTCTGCTGCAATGCAAGCCTAATTAATTTATGGATGAGCCTTCCCTGCCTTGGGCTATTACTGAACTGCTCAACTCCTGGAGTCTGCTCAAGAGTTTTCTGCCTAGACTGGAGAATGCATGAGCAGCCCTGGGCCACGCCCTCTCAGGCATCCCCTTCTTAGAGCACAGCTAACACGCACAGTCTTGCTTGCTTTCCTTTTCCATTGCTTTCCTTCCATTGCCTGGTGTTTTTGGCCACTGTGTGATAGAGTGTTGGACTGGATGGGCCACTGGCCTGATCCAACATTGTTGTTGTGTACTAAGACCATGGTCGCCTGGTCTCCCGTAATGGCGACCGCCACGTGGTCAGCGCACATGGTCAGAATCTAGCTGAGCTTCGGCCAGGTAGAATAATAGCCAGTTGGATCCTGAGTGACCACCAATTACGAGCCTAGGTCTCCCGCTGGGGGACCTATGAACTACAACCACGGACTTAAGGTCCTATCAGGATCTGCAAGCGGGGTCGGGGCATTGTCTCCGGTCGGCATAAAAGAGGGCTCTGAGCCCGGGGTTTCCCATGTTCCATCTGACCTGCAATAAAGAGCTTTACAATGAAATCACTACCACTCGCCTCCCGACTCCAATACTTTTCAATTGGCTTCTCTTATGTTCTTATGCTTGGTTTTCAGCTGGCCTTGGTACGCGCAGCCTGGGTCAAATGGTGGTTCACAAGTAGCGGTGGCAGCTTGCTCAGATAGATTGACCGGAGGTGTCTCAATGCGATCAATAGAAGAGCTTGTCTGCTAAAACCGTTCCTGTCAATTATCCTGTTGTTTGCTCTCTGAGAGTTTGCCTGCACCATCCCTTTCCAGTTGGGCCTACACATCTTCAGTGACAACAAGCTCTTCCAGACTACTCACGGCTTTCCGTGGAAATATCATTGCAGATATCCAGCAGTGCCTACTGCAATGGGATAGAGCAGGTAGAGAGAGAGGTACTTTTCTCCCTTTCTCACAGTACACAAACTTGTGGGCACTCAACAAAATTGCTGAACAGTCAGGTTAGAACAGATAAAAGGAAATACTTCTTCACCCAAAGAGTGATTAACACATGGGATTCACTGCCACAGGGATGGTGGCAGCTACAGGCATAGACAGCTTCCAGAGAGAATTGGATAAACATATGGAGCAGAGGTCCATCAGTGGCTATCAGCCATGAGGTCTAGATAGGAGCTGTTGGTCTGGGGCAAGTGATGCTCTATTTTTGGTGCTTGGGGGGGGCAACAGTGGGAGGGCTTCTAGTGTCCTGGCCAAACTGGTGGACCTCCTGATGGCACCTGGGTTTTTTTGGCCACTGTCTGACAGTGTTGGACTGGATGGGCTATTGGCCTGATCCAACATTGGCTTCTCTTATGTTCTTAATGGGCAGCATTATGTCTCCAGGTAACAGGACAGGGAAAAGGTTAACCTTGCAGTAGGGCATTCTCATCGTTATTTGCTACTATTAGCAATTATGCTCTGGAAGCTTTAGCTTCCAAGAAGTGAAATACCATTCCTTGCCGGCCCCCTCCCCTGGTCCGGCTCTGCTTTCCACCAGTCCAGCCCCTGGCCCCTCCCCCCCACCCCGGCAGGCCCATCTCTTCTGCCCTGTGGCACCAGCTCTGCTTTTCTCTTCCCTCAGCTCTTCTTCCTCTGGGCACCATTTTGGGTTGCTATTGCATAGTAATAGCAATCCTGGAACTCTTTTTTAATGTTGCCACATGCACAAGCAATGCTTTTATCTTTCCCCCCCAAAATGATACACCAGCATTAAAAACAAAGAGAGGCCGCATTCAGACTGGCAGTTTGGCCCAGTCGTACTCACCCCATTGTATGATGAGTTGGAACTGTAGTAAATAGTCACCACATAACATGTGGTGCTTTTGGCTCCCCATGCATTCTTTGCACATAGTCAGATGTCTGAATGCGGGGGAGTGCAAACAGAACGGACTGGCAGTCTGAACCTGCCAATCCATTCCCACCACTAGGGATGTTTTTTTGGAGTTTTGCCTAGGCGCACATGTGTGTGCCTGTGCCTGAGCGCATGTGTGCATGCCCGCACATGCATGGGTACATATGTGTGCGCACATTTTAAAAATGACTGGGCAGAACATTCCATGGCTGAGGTGCTACAGTAATGTGGATGCTTGACCACAGGATGTCCTTGTGGGTAACTCACAGCAGGGTGTGCTGTCTGAGTATGCCCAGCAACACTTTAAACTGGTATAATTAGAGGTGGTACCATATCACGCTAAGCTGCCAGTCTGACCACAGCTAAACATTGCTTTCTAGAAACCTGGAGGCTCCCTAAAGTTGCAAAACACTGCCTTGTAGCCAGGGCATGGTCCATTGTACAGATTTTTTTATATATGCATGGAGCTCAGCCCTTGGCTGTTAGATATAAGGATTATAATTCCTGGTAGTACGTGTAGGACTACAGAAGGGTGGCCCAGACTAGCCTGATCTCAGAAGCTAAGCACTAATTTTTTAACCTGTTTTCTCTCCCCACCACGGCTAATGCGCGCTTGTGATTTAATAACACCGTGCTATTGAAAAGCAATTAACTTCTAGTCAGTGTTTAAATTGTTTAGTTGCACTAAAGCCATCAGGATTTTAGAATGAATTTGTGAAGGTGCCAAAAAGGTGCCAAACACTCTGAGGTGAATGTCTCCCAGGGGAGTCTTGGAAGCAGTATCTTTCAGATATACCGATCAATACTTTACCTTGTTCTTTGGACCCCCAGCTTGGAAGAGCAGCCTCAGAGGTTGAGCTAATCCCGCCCTTCCCCTTTCCACATGGTAATGTACTGTTCCTGCATCCCTCTTTGTCTGCCAGTATGATGTCGAATTTTCGTCTAACCTGAGCCTGTCGGACCCTTTTCAGGCCCTGCAGTGACACCTTTTGCTCTGTTCTTTATGAAATCTTTGCTCAGCCTTGCTTTACCAGACTCCTAAATGACTGTAAATCATCCTCGGAACAAGAGAAACAATTACAGAAGGAAAATTCCAGAAGGACCATTGTATGTCTATGGACAGACTTCAGCCTCTGAGTTCCAATATGTTGTTGTCATCTGTCTTTTGCATTTTTAATTTTCTGGCATTGAGGTGGGAGCGCCAGATATGAAGACAGCAGCAACAAGAAAAGAGCCAGTGTGAGGGCCTGGAGAGTATAGTGGCTAAAGTGTTGGTCTAGGATCTGGGAGTAAAAATGAAGGTTTCCCTTGCTCGAAAGCCAGTTGAATCTGACTCTGGGGGCGGTGCTCATCTCCATTTCCAAGCCAAAGAGCCAGGGCTGCCCAAAGATTTCTCGGTGGTCCTGTGGCCGGCATGACTAAACACTGAGGTGCACGGAACATTGCTACCTTCCCACCAAAGCGGTACCCATTTGTCTACTTGCAATTACTTGCTTTCGAACTGCAAGGTTGGCAAGAGCTGGGGCCAAAGACGGGAGCTCACTCGGTCATGCAGCACTCGGGTCTCGAACTGCTGAGCTACTGACCTTCCGGTGTGCAGTTCAGCATCTTAACCTCTGAGCCACCATGGCCCCCAGGATCTGGGAGACTTGGGTTCAAATCTGCACTCTGCCATGGAAGCTTGCTGGGTGACACTTGGGTCACTTACATGCATTCACCCTAATCTACCTCACACGGCTGTTGTGAGGATAAAATGGAGGAGACAAGGTCAGCAGCTTTGGGTCCCCATTAGGGAGAAAAGTGGGGTATAAATGAAGGAAATAAATGAATAAATAAGGTGCTAAAGACATTCCAGTGGCATTCATTAGTGTAGGGGTGTGTATTTACTCCAAGCACATGAACATAAGAAGAGGCCCATATAACCTGATTAAAAAGCCTCTCCATTTATTTATTTATTTGGTTGGTTGGTTGGTTGATTGGTTTATATACCACCCTCCTTGTAAACGGGCTCAGGGTGGTTAACATAAATCAGTATAATACAATTAGAACAATGTTAAAATGACATTGTAAACATAATAGACAGACTAAGTTAAAATGACAGTTTAAACAGAATAAACAGAATAAGTTTAAAACAGTTATTCAGTTAAAACAGAATATCTAGCCCCCTTAAGGACTGGAAAACTATACACTCAAAGAGAATCCAGCCTTCTACTAGTGATATACCTTTGATTGACTTTTTATCAACAAAGAAAGTTCATGTTCATGAGCCAGACTTACTGGATAGGATGACCTGTGAGAGCATCAAGCAGCCAAATGAAGCCAAAATCTTTCCTCCTTTGCCATACTTTCTAAAGGATAATCAACTGGACTTAGTGGCGGCAAACCTCCTCCAATCATTTCATGCCTTACCCTTTGAGGAACAAGGCAATATAATCACAGCACACACTAGGGCAAACTGACCAGGATCAAAACCAGCCAATTTACCTTAAAAAAGGCTATCATTAGATGATCCATACAGGTCCCCTGATAAGGATGTGAATCAGTCTTTAACCCGCCCCCTAGAGGTCATCACCCACTCTCTGACTAATAAGAAGCCACGTCATCCAAGCCAGACAAGAGGGAAGATCCCTATTCCTCTTGAGCCAAAGATTATAATTAATTCAGGGAATACCCACATGTTGCCAGCACTAGATACTTCAGTAGCTAACGACTGACTAACTGGGACTCGTGGACTTCAAATTCTGAGTTGGGATATAGCTGGTTGGGCCTCAAGACTGAAATGTTTACTGAAATGTTTTGACTGTAATGTTGTACACCACCCTGAGCCTTGTGCACAGGAGAGGGTGGTCTATAAATCAAATCAATTAATCATCATCATTATCATCCAGGAGATCTCCAGCTGCTGTCTGGAGGTTGTCAACCTTAGGATGTACTACAGGATGGCAGCCCAGAACTTGTGGAAACTGCATCCAACGTGTAAGGAGGAGGGGGGAGATTCTTTTGCCCCATCAGGCAGTCAGATGGGTTCCTGTCTGGATACTTCAGGACCCTGGTCAGCGGCAGCAGTGAATACTGCTGAGCCAGTACAGTAAGTCCCATGGGGGATAAGATACAGCAGGCGCTGGTTCTGCATCTGGCACTCGCGCCACATTTTCTCAACGCTGAGGAAAAGATGCAGCTCAAAACCGCATTCAAAGTCACCCCTGAATTGCCATAAAATGGCCATAAATCTATGCAGAAGGTACCATAAAATCCAACTATCAGAGGAAGTGACAGCAGCATGCAATGCAGGGGGGAATTTCTGTTCCAACATGGGTTTGCTAAAACAATGAAAGGAAAAGCCAATGCAGAATTGCCCAGGGCCAAAGGGGACATTCTCTCAATGGGGAAGACAACAATGGAAACAAAGGACCTGAAGATAAACAATGTTTTAAAAATGAAAACAAATGCCGTGCCCTCTTGTGCTTGGAAATAACTCCAACTTACCCACTTTTGAGGCCTTGGTCCTGAGCAAGAGGTGTCCGTGTTGCTTTCTAGCCAGGCGTGTGCATTTCAGGGTGGCAGAGTTCTTTCCCACTTTAGCTTCACTTTACCAGCACAGCTGAAGAAGCCACTGCAGCCCAGCGAATCATACTTTTGGGAAGTGGATAATGGGGAAGCCATTACTGAAATGAGATTGAGATTGAAACTCTTTCTCTCTCTCTCTCTCTCTCTCTTGGCTGGCCCTCATGTGGTGCTTTTAGCCGAAGCCCAAGCTGCCAAAATCCAGCTGGCCAAGCTTTTCTCTAGAAGGGTGATCACAGTGTTGGGAAAAGCTTCACCAGCATAGCTTCCACCTGTCAAGAATGTTGTTAAAAGGCAAACAACCAGAGCCTGGGTGTTGTGTACTGAGCATGAGTTATCCCTGAGCTAGCACCTGGAATGGGTTACGCTTGTTACTCCAGAACAATAGCTTACCAGGATTCAGGAGTGGGCCAATAGAGATGTAGTATTATGTAAATAGCCTATCACTGGGAGTGGGGCGTGTTAGGGTGTGGTCTTTGCATGCTTTATAAACAGTGCAGCCAGCCCTGGTTTTTGTCCAAGTTGTGTTTCTTAAATCACTGAATAAAATAGAGCTGTTCACTGCAATGCATCTTGAACCCAGTATTTAACACTGGGGAAACAATTGACCTCCCAAGACTGAAATGCTTGCTTAGCTGTAGATTTACGAAGTCGGGTTGCCAGATCTGGATTGAAAAATACCTGGAGATTTTGGGAGCGGAGCCTGGGGAGGGCAGGGTTTGGGGAGGGGAAGGACATCAGCAGCAGGGTATAGTGGCATGGAGCCCACCCTCCAAAGCAGCTCTTTTCTCCGGGAGAACTGATCTCTGTAGCCTGATCATTTGTAATAATGAGAGATCTCCAAGCCCCACCTGGAGGTTGGTACAACTGCTGTCTCCCAGCCTTCCCTTCTCAGCTTATAATTCAATCAAATCGTAATGCTCAGGGTGACGGAGATACGTCTGCAATGTTCCCTGCACTCTGAGAATGCCTTGTAGGAAAAGTTCAGAAGGAAATGGATTGGAAGAGCTTTGGTCCCAGTTGAGAACCATTGTGGAGCGGCGTAGGGTTGCCAGCAACCTGGCAGGAAAAAATGTCCTGTCCCTTTAATCCAGGCTTAATGTGTAGAAATAGGCAGATGAAGGCTGCAGTCACACGTGCCAGTTGAAGTGGAGAGGAAACAAGGCTATTTCCTCCAGAGGAATTTGACATGGAGTTGCGAGGTCACACAGCCCTTTGTAGCTGTGGGCTCAGCCCTTCACTGTGTGATCAGATGCAACTGTGGGTGAGCTGGGGTTTTTTGCTGTTTGTTTCCCATGTGCATAAACAAGAAATGATGATGCACATACTGCGGGGGGGGGGGGGGGGACGGCACCGAGCCAGGATGGAATGATTAAACGATCCTGACAGCTTGAGTGCATGCTTGCATGATCAGACAGGGGAAAGTCCATCCGTGGCCCATCAGAACCCATTAGAGCTGGACTTTCCCTGGTGTCTTTTAACTCTGCTTCTGTGGCAGAGCAGCACGGGTTGCTGATGACTGTGGGATGCTTTCCAGATGTTGCTGTCTTTAGATCTGTCAGGCATTCACAGCTGTGTCGGATCTAAAGGTGCGTGTGATCACAGCTGAAGTTTTCTTCCACCATGGAGGTTAAGTAACATTACCCAGTAAACAACATCCCATTAAAGGGACAAGGCATGTTTTTACTCCAGATTACTGGCAACCCTGAGAGCAGGGAGGACACACAAGGGAGAACTCTACCATCTGCACTACCTAAAATGTGTTTTTGCTTGCTCTTCCTGTTTCCTCCCTGCAGGTTTAAAGGCTGGGAGGAACTACAGGCTTGAGCCGAGGGGTTCTTGGCTTTTGACAAGCAGCACTCCGACCCCCAGTTTGTGAGGGGTGTCAGAATCTGACAATAGTATGCCTGTCTTGCTAGACTAGATGTCTTTTTCTTTTTCCAATTTGTAACCATTTGCTATTTACTGCCTGCCTTGAAGTATATTATCAGCTCTGCTTAATGTTACCACTCTCTGGTTGGGAGGATGGCGCCTCGCATTCCTGCACGTCACATAACAAATGGCTCTCACTTCAATCTACTCCCCCTCAGCCTTTGAGGCTCAAGGAATGTTATCAAGTTGTTACAACCTTGGGACTTGTTTTATTGTTGCCGGTCGAATTTTTAGCCTAACTTTCACACATGTGGGTCACCCAGATCAAGAAGGGAATTTTTATAACTTTCTCACCTCCGCGGTGGGAACCTCAACGGTCATCTTCCTTTTTCCCGCTTTCATAGGTTGGCCCTGATTGGTCATGCATATGTATTCAACTGCAACTGGGGGGTATATTAACCACTGTGGCTTTCTATAATGTATCTCTAACAAACATCGAGTACCTGTTCCAGTATTAGAAATAAAGAGCTTTGCTTTAACCCAAAGGTCTGATCTATTGCTGTTAGTACAGAAGCCTCACAAGGACGTAGTTGGTTATTCTGTTTGTGTATCCAAACTTACTTTTTGTATAGCATTTTGAGCATCTTTATGGTTGTATGTTGCTTTATTCAGGTAGATCCTGCATCTCTCCCCAATAGTGGTTGAAAGCAGTAATGCAATACAATATGACAATACAAAAACAAAGTATAACAGAAACGCCACAAGCAGGAGAAAAGGTAAGGGGGGCTTCTAAATACAGAGCAGGTCTCTCTGTCACTGTGCAAGCAAATTTTTCTGCCAGCTAGGGTTGCCAACTCTGGGTTGGGCAACTCCTGGAGTTTTAGCGGGCAGATCTTTTTATTAATAGGAGTCATACTCTAGAATATGTTTCATTTTGCTGGCAATGTAGATGTAGTATGTTTTAGTGGTGAGATTGGTCCTCTTGTATACATAGCTCATACTCCTATAGAGGTAGAGTTTCCATCTGAACAGGAAGTGGAATGTCATTCTTGGGGAGAACACAAATAGCTGTTGCAGCATTAAGAAGCCTTAGCTAAAGCAAAGGCAAATTCCTATCCATCTTTTCAGGTAACAGAAGGTTAGCGCAAGGAAGGCTGCTGAAACGTATTCAGTGGGGGTTATTTATAAATCTTGCAGCATTTAAGAGAACAACAAATATAGAAAAAACTCACATAGCAATTCGAGTTTTAAAAAACAACACACGCTAGATCTTGCAGGACATGATGCAACAAATGAGATTGATCAGGAAAAAATTAGACACGCTTGCTATACATAAAATACATAAAATACACATAAAATGATTTGAAAAGCAAAGAAGAGGATGTATTTCCTGAATGACTAAATCAGACAAGTGGCCATTATGACAAATTTCATTTTAAATACCCCTCCTATTCAAGTTGTGATCATTGCTACTAAGGGCCCGCGGTGGCTCAGAGGTTAAGATGCTCAGTTGCAGACCAGAAGGTCAGTAACAGCGTTCCGTGTGCCTTGGCATTTAGTCATCCCAGCCACATGACCACAGAGAAGTCTTTAGCTTGGAAACGGAAATGAGCACCGCCCCCTAGAGTCAGATGCAACTGGCTTTCAAGCAAGGGAAACCTTTGCCTTTAATTGCTACTAACTAGGAACATTCCTAACCTTCTAACCCCAAAAGCAGACATTTTAATCAGGTTTTTTTTTAAAGAGCCCAAAAGAGGATGGGCATTAAAAAAAAAAGGAGGGCATGTCCTCTAAAGATCCTCTAAAAAGAGGGCATCTGGTAACCCTACATAAAATTAATACAAATACTATGTATCCAAAGCATAAATATTTTGAAACAGATGCTAAACCTGGGGGGTTGTTGTGTCGTAAGAGTGCAAAAAGGCAGGCAAGACCTCATCAGTGGAAGATTTACATCCAGTAGAATGTTAAGAGAGTTACAAGGTTTGGGAGTATGAGCTTTCAATAGTCTAAGCACATCCCCCCAAAATCTTGTAAACCTCTAACATGCTACTCAACTTGAATGTAGCTGTTCTACTGCAGACCAAGACAGCTACAAAGTTTTGTGCACAGATGGGTTCATTTGTAGGTGTAAATTCATCTTCCTTACTGCAAATGTATGTACATATCCATGGCTGTTATTGGAGATCCCCCACTCTCCATTTAATTCAAATACAGGAGAGGCAAACAGAACTCCAAAAACACAGCACAATAGCAAAGTGTGCTTTGGGCTTGCTTTGCGCTAAATTGCTCAGCTGCCTTCTGCTACAAAACCAATGTCATGTCCTCACTTCTTCATCCAAAGAGTGATTAACATGTGGAATTCACTGCCACAGGAGGTGGTGGTGGTGGCCACAAGCATGGATGCTTCAAGAGGGAACTGGATCTTTAGGGGACATGCCTCTTACTGGAAGCTCTATGGTTTTACCATATACTTTCCTGTGATCCCCAGAGAGGTGTGACATTACTTCCAGTTTTGCCCGGATACAAGAACTCATGGGCACTCAATGAAATTGCTGAGCGGTTGGGTTAGAACAGAGAAAAGGAAGTACTTCTTCACCCAAAGAGTGATTAACACGTGGAATTCACTGCCACAGGAGATGGTGGCGGCTACAAGCATGGACGGCTTCAAGAGGGAGTTGGGGAAACATGGAGCAGAAGTCCATCAGTGGCTATTAGCCACAAGGTCTAGATAGGAACTCTCAGTCTGGGGCAAGTGATGCCCTGTATTCTTGGTGCTTGAGGGGGGGGCAACAGTGGGAGGGCTTATAGTGTCCTGGCCCCACTGGTGGACCTCCTGATGGCACCAGCTATTTTTGGCCACTGTGTGACCAAAGTGACTGGATGGGCCACTGACCTGATCCAACATTGGCTTCTCTTATGGTCTTATGTTCACTTTGGACTCTTAAGTATAATTAGATGTCATGGTATTTGGGGTAATGTGCAGACCTAAATTAGCTTTACAGGTAGTATGGAAATATATTTGTGGGTGCCCTTCATGGCCCCCCTGTCACAGTGCCAATGGCCCATTTTCAAAGATTTTAATTTTTTGTTAAACTTCAGTTGCATCACAGTGGAAACTCAAAGTGGCTTACAACATCCTCCCCTTCTCGATTTTATCCTCACAACAACCTTATGTGGCGAGGTAGGCTGACAGCCTGTGACTGGCACAAGACCTCACCGCAAGTGTCCATGGCAGAGTGGAGATCTGGACCTACCACACCATGGGGAAAGTGGGAATAGCGATATATCAAGTAGTACATAGTAGCAGAGAAATCGTAGGAGTGTTTATGGGGCAGAGAGGGGGGTATTGGAACCCAGGTCTCCTAGTTCCTAGTCCCAGTTGGGTAGCCGTGTTGGTCTGAAGCAATAGAACAAAGCACGATTCTGCATCTAGCATTTGCTCCCCATTTACCCAACTGGGAGGAAAAAGGGCAGCTCAAAACCACATTCAGATACCCCAGGCCAATGCCGTACTGACTGCAAAGTCACCCCTGAACGGCCATAAAACAGCCATAAATCTATGCAGAAGGTACCATAAAATCCAACGATCAAAGGAAGCAAAAGCGGCATGGAGTGTGGACCATAAAATCCCGTGCTCAAAGGAAATGAAAGCAGCATGCAATGCAGAGGGGAATTTCTGTCCCAGCGTGGGTTTCATAAAACAACAAAATGCAGAATCAGCCACAGTTTGAGTCCAGTGGCACCTTTAAGACCAACAAGTTTGTTTCTGGGTGTGCACGAAAGCTTATACCCAGAATTAAATTGTTGGTCTTAAAGGTGTCACTGGACTCCAACTTTGTTCAGTTCCTAGTCTGGCACTTGAACCACTATACCATACAAACTACCTTAACCATTCTGGTATCAAATGTGAGTAAGGGGCACTGCCAAGAAAGTGGGGGCTGGTGTGGAATGGGTGTGGTTATAGAAGATGGGTAGGGCTATTATACAATGGAGGCTAAGAGCATCTACAAGAGAGCGGTTTCAAAGGACACCACTCAAGAAGGTGAGCTGCTAACTTACTCACAGGGCCTCGCAAAAGCAGTTGTGTTCTCCATTTATGTTGTGGACCAGCCTCAGCCTGTGGTGCAGCCAGACACTGACTCGCTGCCTGAGCCCAGCCTGAGTGAGGACCAGTCTGACTTGCAGCCTGACCAGTCTGATTGGAAACTGGAGCCCAGTGTGAGTGAGGACTCCTCAGAAGTCGAGCCCGAGTCCAGCATGGTGGATGATGACTTCAGAATAGAGGGCACTCAGGAATTTCAGACAGATAATACTGAGCTGGCTGAAGTCAGGGAGCAAGTACCTCCAGAGGTACCCACGACTCCCCCAGATCCCCCCCTCATAGAAAGAAAAAGGGCTAAGATCAGAAGGCAATTGCAAGAACGCAGACAGAGTAAAAGAGTAATGGCCTGTCAACAGCTACAAGATGGGTCATTACAGGAGCCCTGCTGCAGGTAAGACGAATTAGGGGAAAGCTACATAAAGCTGGGTGCGAGTTGTGGCCCACTTGTGGAAGCAACATGTCACCTCACAGGGAATCCTGTGACCATAACTCCTGACTCTGCTCTACTCCTGTGACTCTTGGACCGGCTTGACTCTGCTCTTGGACTTTCTCTCTGACTATAACAACTAAACTTGGACTGTTTGGACTACACTGTGAACATTCTGTTGATTTGTTCCTGTGTTAGCCAGCAAGGCACTTTTCTGTGCTCTTATGGATTTTCATATCCATAAGTTTGAACTCTGTGTCACCAACAGTGGTAGGGTCTTGCGCTTTCTTCTTGAAATAGGAGCCAGCTCCAGCCCAAGCCAGGAGGCTGACACCCTAAGCAGTTCACCCAAGACAAAGACAAGGGATTCCTCTTGCCATGAGGCTTCCTTCTGTCAGACATCCGCTGGCTAACCCCCACTCCCCCACCACACATCTGGATAGTTATGCTAACTAGACTGCCTAGCAACTAATGTGCCAGCCATCAGATACTTGGCTAAAACCATCAACTAACAATAGGTATGGCCAGGTGAGTCATTGGACCCCAGACTCAGTGTCTGTTTCCTGGTGAGATCATACTCTTGCAACACTGACCAAGCCCCTGGACCTCCTCCCTTTGTTCACCTTTAACCTATAGCAAGGTCCAACAGGGACGGACCGCCTAGTAGGAGTGTTAGTGGGTTGTGGTCTGCAAAGCCCGCCCCAGGACCCCCAATAAAAGCCCAAACCGAGAGTCACTCGGCCTCTTGAGCCGTCGCCCTCTATCTTACCTATTGACCCTTCAGTCCAGCTCTCTGTCCCCAATCCTTGCCTCCATCTTTGAACCCCTTTTTCTCTCTCTGGACTCGCGATCCAGGAGAACCACGTGGTTTTGCCGGTTCAAGCCTTGTGGCCCCATAGCTTTTATACCTTTCTTCCCCCATCCAATTCATCTTGACATCGGACAACGCATCTAAGGTAACGTGCTTTCCCCACCAACGCGACCTGCTCATGCAAAAGTGCTATTTTCTCTCTTTACTTTATTAGGCCTGTAAGATTGTGTGTGTGATTACGATTTTTGTATGCTTGACTACATGATCCAGTAAACAACCTTGAACTTGGAATCTGCCTCACGTGCCTCTTTCCTTGAGATCTCCCGGGAGGGGTGGGACCCTGGTATAGTTGGCAAGAACCCGTGTATTTTGCTGATTGCTAAACGTAAATTAAAGCAATTCGGCTAACACCTGTCTTTGTGACCTGGAATTGGACTTGGAGCCTGAGAGACCAGCTGAGCTACGACAATTTAATATGAGCGCATGGGGTAACACATCTGGCTCAACTTTCACCTTTTCAGGTGGAATGCGAACGCTAAGCACTTTTTCAAGCCCCGTTGCAAAAAGGCATGTTAGATAACCAGTCCCTCCACTATGTTTTTCATAGTTGAAATTTTTGTGGTCTCTCCCACCACCCTGATGTTCCATAAGAGCTTTGAAAGTATGCAAAATCTGCTTTGTTGAGCAGCTGCTGCTTTTTTGCTTTGCGGCTCATTTTAAAAACTGTATTGCTACTTCTGCTGATTTTTTTATGATGCTGCTTTCTGTTGTTTTTCATCGTTTTAATGAGTGCCATAAACTGCCATGAAAATATTTTATTGCCTTATTGGGATATGAGTGTTTTAAAACATAACTCTGGATGTTAAATTTATGTCCAGGCATTTGCAGCAGTTCTCGGTGCTTGTGCAATAGGTTCTAATAATATATGAGCCGACTTTTTCGGTTGCTGCTTCTGTCATGAACAGCCCCTTTGTGCAGTGATATAATATCCATTGGTTAGATTAATTTTGCTCTTGGCTTGTCCAGAACATATGAATAGGATGTAGTGGAGAGCTGGGCATGGAGGAGGCATAATTGTTCCCCTAAACAGGAAAGGAAGTTCCTTCTACTGCTAGGTACACTCCCTCCGTGTAATTTTTTTCCTGAGGAAAAGAAGAGATTGGATTTATACCCTACCCTTAACTACCCGAAGAAGTCTCAGAGCGGCTTACAATTCCTTTCCCTTCCCCTCCCCATAACAGGCACCCTGTGAGGTAGGTGGGGCTCAGAGAGCTCTTTCAAGAACTGCTCGTGAGAGAACAGCTCTGAAAGAACTTGTAACTGACCCAAGGTCACACCAGCAGCTGCATATGGAGGAGTGGGGAATCAAACCTGGTTCTCCCAGATTTGAGCCCACGCTCCTAACCACTACACCAAACTGGCTCTCTGAAGGAATTTTTTGCAAGCACGCTGGCAGCTGGGCTAAAGCCAAACAGGCCAATATTATAATATTTCAGGGTCTACAGGTAAAGGCTAACTGAGGAATGGCTTAAAACCGTGATGCTCACTCTGTGGCACTTTTATATGTTACCCATGTCTCTTCTGCAGCATGGCACCTTTCTGATGCTCCAGGCCATTGCCCTGCAGGGCTTGTGTCTGGCAGGTGGTTGCCCCCTTAAAGCAGTTGTGACTGGAGAAGATGTGTGAGTTTTGAGCCTCCCTAAGCCTTGTGCCAGGGATGGAAGTAGGGTTGCCAGGTCTCCCCTGGACACCTGTGGGGGATGAAGGGTTAGGGTTGCCAGATCCAGGTTGGGAAACTCCTGGAGATTTGGGGATGAAGCCCAGGGAGGATAGGTACCTCAGTGGGGTACAATACCATAGAGACCTCCCTCCAAAGCATCCATATTCTTCAGGGGAACAGTTCCATAGGAACCAGGGCTATTTGGGGGCAGGAACGCATCAGAGCAGCGTTCCTCCGAGTGGGGATGTACAAAAAAAAATTGGGGGGGCCCAATTCGGATTTGGCTGAATGTGATTCAGCCAGCCAAATAACCCCCAAATGCCACTTTCTGAAATGCAAGCCAATTGGGGTGGCATTTGGCCGACTGAATTACGTTTGGCTTGTGGGGAGGCAAGAGCCCCCCCCCCCCCGGCGCCTTTCCTAGCTCACCTGCTGAGGCAGGTGAGCCAGGAAGGACCCAGAAGAATACAGGGAAGCTGCCTCCCCATGGCTTCTCTGGCTTGCCTGCTGAAGTGGGCGAGCTGGAGAAGCCCGGTAGAACCCCCCCCCCCATTTATCCTAGCTTGCCTGCCAAGGCAGGCGAGCCAGGAAGGACCCAGGAGGGCGTGTGGAGGCATTTAAATGCCACCCCCTGCCTTCCCCTCACCCAGCAAAGGGATTCCCTGAAAGGATGCCGAATACACGGCATCCATTCGGGGAATCCCTGTTCGGCCAGCTGAATATTAGGCCCGAGAAAGAACAGAGGCAACTGGCGACCTGTCACCATTTTGGAAACTTTTGGAGGGATTGTCTTTAACAGATGATAATTCAGCTTAGATTTAAAGAAGAAGAAGAAGAAGAAGAGATTGGATTTATATCCCGCCCTTCACTCACTTAAGAGTCCCAGAGCGGCTTACAAACTCCTTTCCCCTCCCCTCCCCACAACAGACACCCTGTGAGGTAGGTGGGGCTGAGAGAACTCTTTCCCAAGCTGTCCTTGAGGGAACAGCTGGTACAGAGCTATGGCTTGCCCAAGGTCATCCAGCCAGGTGCAAGTGGAGGAGTGGGGAACCAAACCCGGTTCTCCCAGATTAGAGTCCGCGCACTTAACCACTACACCAGACTGGCTCTCTCTTATTTCACCATTTCACCAAAGACTTATTTCACCATTTCAGTATAGTTTTCCAAGTTCCAGAGTGTTTATTGAAATGTTTGCTTATGTTACTGAATGTTACTTTTAAAATAAATATAATATTAATTATCAAAAGTATGACATTAGAAACTTTTTTTTAAAAAATAATGTTTTTATTGGTTTTGACAACATGCGAGGTAAACAGAATAAGAAGGAAAAGGTGGATGTGGCTGAATGACCATACTTCTGGTAACATGGGGGTGTGGCCTAATATGCTAACGAGTTTCTGCTGTTGGGTGTGGCCTATTATGCTAATGAGTTCCTGCTGGGGTTTTTTCTACAAAAAAAAAAAGCCCTGCTAGAAACAATAGTCTGGAGATGAGCTGAAGTTCTGGGGGATACCTAGATCCCACCTGGAGGCTGACATCCCTAGACTGAAGTAAATGGGCCTGTCCTCTCCAGCAACCCCTCTTCTCTGCAGCTTCCTCGTTCTTATCACACCACCATGGTAGCCACTCAAGAAAAGAACAAGCTAGCCCTAGCAGGTGGCAGTAGTTTTACTCCTCTTTCTCTGCAGGTAGTTTGTCCTCCTTGACACATCTTAGCCATCTCACTCTCTTGCCTGAGTGGAAGAGAGAGTGGAGGCTGCAATCACACACATGAAATAATTCCCTTTCCATCCACTTTCAGTGCACTTTCCAAGTGGATTTTGCTAGTTCACACAGTAAAATCCAGTTGGAGAGTGCACGGAAAGTGGATTGAAAGGGGAGTATTATTTAGTGTGCGTTATTGCAGCCTGAGGCCACCAGCTTAAAATGGCAGCCACCAAAACATCTTGCTCTGCCGTTCCTAAGCTTCAGTCTAGAACAAACTAAGATCACATGACTGTAGGGCAAGTTCAAAAAATTACCAGTGCCTTAATACTATCACATCTAAGGGAATTGTTCTGAGCTGAGTAAAGCAGATGTTCTCTTTTTCTCAGCTCCAGCAATCTGGTGGGGTGGTAACCAACAATAAGCATTTGTATCTTGTTCTCTGTGTACAAAATGCCTAGACGTGCTCCGCTATGGAAAGCAATTCTTCATCATTCAACAAAATCTAATTTTGATTTTTTTTTCCCATCCAGGCATCTGGCATTTACATGTGAAACAGCTATGCAGGGGAAAGGGGACTTGGGGAGTGGTCTAACTCTTTCCCCAGCTCTCTCCTGCAATTTCTAAGTAGGAGGGAAGTTACCGCATGTGCTTTACGAGAAATGCTAAATGTCAACAGGCAGTCTGAAAGTCAGATTTTTCTGTCCTTTGAGCATTGGTCTTCTATAACAGGTGTTTAAATTGCATGAGGAAAGGAAACAGCAGGTGCAGGGTCTGTTCCTGTGTCTCAGTGATTTTGCCAGTTCACACAGTAAGAAAGTGGACTGGAAGTGGATTGAAAGGGAGTTATGTAGTGTGTGTGATCGCAGCCTAAGTCTAAATGATGCAGATGTCACAACAGACTGACTCTCACTAGCCCCCATATTGTTGCCTGAGGTGAATGAATGAATGGAATTTTGTTACGGCCTCCAGCCAGAGCAATCCAAACACTTCAGCAAGGGCACCAAAATAAAATATTATGTAATACACAATATAAAAATTGTCTGAGGAGGTGGTGGGGGGACACACTGGCTAGCTGGTGCTCTGGCAGGGACCACGTGACTTGATAACCAATCATCTCTAGATAAGGCCTGCTAGATTCGAGTCAAGTGGCATCTTAGAGACCAACAAGGTTTGGGGGGTATGAGCTTTTGGGACTCCATGCTCCCTTCATCAGATGTGAAAAAGGGAGCTTTGATTTGTGAAAGCTTATACCCCCGAACTCTGGCTGGTCTCTAAGGTGCTACTCGACTTGAATCTAGCTGTTCTCCTGCAGGCCAATATGGCTACCCTCCAAAACCAGTTGAGACCTGTCCGTTGTCAGTTTTGTCATCACAGCAGCTCAAAAAAGAGCCACCGTGATCACCAGAGCCCTGGCACCTGGGTGTATCGCCCCATGCAGAGAGGTCCGTTTGTGCCCTCATTGCCTTCGTACGATCTCCATTGGTTCGAGACCTACCGGCAAGGTCCCGTGTTTTTGACTTTGATGATGCCAGAGCAGCTTGGCATCTGACCTTAGCCTAATGGAGCAAAATACAATGGAACAGTAACCTATTGAAAACCGGACACACATCGCTGTCAACAGAAGCATTACAGACCAAGCGTGCAATCTTTTTTAAAGGAGAAATGCCATTGATTTCAGCGTCACTGTGATGGAAGTTTCACAGAAAGAAAACGGAGGCATTGTCACAGGAGTAATTTCAAAGTGGTCTTGAAAAGCTGTATGGTTCTGCAATGTCTCTGGCCTTTGCAAAGGAATGACTTGGAGAGCATCCGATTCTATAAGTCACAGAGGGCAATTCAGGCCCATTCTGCATCTAGCATTCACTCCGTTGTTTTACCAAACCCACACTGGAACAGAAAGTGATGCAGCTCAAAACCACATTCAAATACTCTCGGCCAACGCCATACTGACTGCAAAGTCACCCCTGAATGGCCATAAAATGGCCATGAATCTATGCTTGGGGCAGGCGGGGTCGAATGTAGTGAGTTGTCCCGGAGCGGCTGCCATGACTCTGGAGCGGTGTGGTGAGCGATGTCCTCTGGGGCGGTCGGCGGTGCTGTGAGGCTCTGGAGTCTAGTGTTGCTTGGTTGCCGGCAGATCGGTGCTCGATGCGATCCTGGAATTGGTGTCAGTGTCGCTCATTGGGATCCCATCCTCGGCGCCAGTGTTATGTACTGGGTTCGTTGCATTGAAGAGTCATACGACGACGTAGCGACAACTAAGTACGCAACTAAGCATGCGTAACCGGCCAAGACGGCCAACTATATACAGTCCCTAGGATGCACCAAAAGGTCCTATCAGCGGGTTTGAATTTCTTTTTGGAGGGCTAGTGGAGGCCTAGGATCCTTGACTCCTATTGTTTCCAGGAGTCAAGCTCAGGCTGTATATCGCTGGAGCCTAGTGGCGGCCAGCGTACATAACACCGAGAGATCAAAGAAAGTGAAAGTGGCATGCAGTCTGGACACTGCCATAAAATCTGACAATCAATCAAAGTGAGAGTGGCATGCAAGGCAGAGGGGAATTTCTGTCCCATCTTGGGTTTGGTAAAACAGCACAGTGAATGCTAGATGCGGAACAGCCTTCTGTTAGCCTTTAACAGTCAGCAACTAACAGCGCCATCCTAAGCAGTGTTACATCCTTCTAAGCCCACTGATGTCAATGGGCTTATAAGGGTGTAACTTCACTTAGGATGGCAATATAACCCTATTAGAAACCATATTAGTCCCTTAGAATACATTATGAAGATTGACTGGTAATATAAATGCATGGCTTTCCGAGCTTTCAAGGGTGCAATTGGCCATGTTCAGACCAAGCAGAGGTTGTGTAGACTGTGGGTTTGGGTTGGGCCAACTGTTTGCAAAGAGCTTCTTTCAGATTCTGGGTTTGTGGGGGGTTGCTTATGAATGATCTTTGAACAGATGGATCTTTCTTCAAATGAGTCTGAATGTTGAACGTTTTCAGAGTTGTTTTTATTCAGATAGCTTATGGCACTGTGAACCATTGCTTTCGTTTTCCACTCATTTTGTCTTGTTGTGTGAGACAAAGAGCTAAGCCATTATGTCTGGTTTCCCAGGAGGATAATGACATTTGGACCCTGATTTTACTGTGGATGTGGGTTTTAAATACTCTCCTCTGTTGTAGTCTGGATGCACTCAAAATAATATGTGCTAAATAAATAACAGGGGCTCTCAGCGATTCATTTCAGTAGATGTTTTCATCTCAGAATCTTAAATCGGTTTTCATTTGTTTTCATTACCACACAGAATAATTTTTCTTTCATATTTTAGTTTGCATATTTTAGTTTAGTTTTCCATACTTTAGTTCTTTCGTATTTTAGTTTAGTTTACTTTTTCGTATTTCAGTTTTTCATAGTTTAGTTTCATAGTTTAGTTTCATGGTTTAGTTTTCATATTTAGTTTTAGTTTAGTTCATATTTAGTTTTTAGTTTAGCAATGAATCTCAATTAACTATTTCTGGTGGTAACTTCATTCAGTTGAGATGACATTATCAGGGCTTGTCCTCTTCTCACTCAAGGGGCTAGCCCAGCCAAATTCCAGTCAATAGGAGAAAGGCTCTCCATTTTATATGCAGAAGGGGGTGGAGGTGGCAACCAAGAAAGCACTGAGTATGGAAGAGCAGGTACAAACAATAATATATGCCACGGGGCACCACAAATGTCAGGATTCTGACAATAGGTTGCTTATACTATTCTGTTATACTATGCTGTGCTGAAAAGTTACTTTCTGTTTCTTTGTACCCCGTTATCACTTACATGTTTTATTGCTTGCCTTGAAGTAGAAATTGCTGTCCTGCTTAGTGTTACATTTTTCCCTCTGGGAGGATGGCCTCTTAATTCCAATGCGTCACATAAACAACCGCTATCTGGCCAGAGTTTCCTCCCCCTCCGGTCAAAGTCTCTCAGGGTGCTATCAGAAAGTTACTTTATTGTCGCTGCCCAAATGTTTTGCCTAGGAGTTAGCACATCTGGGTCACCCAGGGCAAGATGGGAATTTTTACAACTTTCTCACCTTTGGTGGGAACAAACGGTCCCATTTATTTTCCCGCATTTTGTGTGTATGCTGATTGGAGGAATTTGTTTATGCAGCTATGCTTGTAGGTATATCAACCCCAAAGCTTCTTTGTTTGCCATCTCTAACAAACATCAAGACCCTATTCCAGTATTTGAATAAAGAACTCTGTTTAACTACAAAGGTCTGATCTCTTGCTGATAGTACAGAAGCCTCACAACAATTAGCAGGAAGATGCACCTGGTAGAGCCGCCAACAGTCCTTCTGCCCTCTCTGTGACACTGATGTGTGAGTCTTTTCATCTTTCCCTTGGGGCTGAACTAAAGGAGACACTAGTGTTTTCTTTAATTTCTTCCATGAGTGTGCTTTATGCGCCGTAATGTTGCTTCTGACTTATGGTGACCCTATGCTTTTCAAGGCAAGAGACCTTCAGTGGTGGTTTGCATTTCCTGCCTCTGTGGCATGATCGATGGTCTCCATATGAACACCACGAAAAAAGATATAGCATTGGAGAAGGTACAAAAAGGGCAACTAAAATGATTAAGGGAATGGAACATCTTCCCTATGAAGAAAGGTTAAAGAGGTTAGGGCTTTTTAGCTTGGAGAAACGATGGCTTGAGGGGTGACATGATAGCAGCTTACAAAATTACGCATGGGATGGAAAAGGCAGAGAAGGAAGCCCTTTTCTCCCTTTCTCACAATACAAGAACTTGTGGGCATGGAATGAAATTGCTGAGCAGCAGGTTTAGAACAAATAAAAGGAAGTAATTAACACATGGAATTCACTGCCACAGGAAGGGGTGGCAGCTACAAGCATAGACAGCTTCAAGAGGGGATTGGATAAACATATGGAGCAGAGGTCCATCAGTGGCTATTAGCTACAAGGTATAGATGGAACACTAGGTCTGGGGCAGAATAAACTCAGCGACATGATGAGAATCATTCCATGGTCAAGACTGCTGGAAGGGAAAGGAGCAAGTGAAGGGTGGGCTCTCCTAAAACAAGAGCTCTGGCAAGCTCAAGCTATCGCTATTCCAACAAGAAGGAAACATGGTAGGGGATCCAAGAAGTCAGTGTGGATGTACAGAGAACTGCGTGATGTGCTAAGGGAGAAAAAGGAAATGTTCAAGAAATGGAGGCAAGGACATACCTCTAAAGAAGAGTATCTGCAGGTTGCTAGGCACTGCAGGTCAGACATCAGAGAGGCCAAAGCTCCCACTGAGTTAAAGCTGGCCAGGGTGGCTCGCTACAACAAGAAAATCATCTTCAGATTTGTGAGGAGCAAACACAAGATAAAAGAGGTGATGGGCCCACTGTTGGGTAAAAATGGAGAAACTCTGACAGAGGACAGAGAGAAAGCAGAAAGGTTCAGTGCCTATTTTCCCTCAGTTTTGTCCCTGAAAAAGAGAACAGGTTCATCTAGAGATGGTAGTAGGCAAGGCATGGCGTCTCGGCTGCTGGTTGACATGGACAGAGAGGAAGCTGAGAAGCACCTGGCTGCATTGAATGAGTACAAATCTTCCAGGCCAGATGGTATGCACCCAAGAGTCCTCAAAGAACTTTCTAGAGAGCTTGTAGAGGCTTTGTCCATCATTTTCCAGACCTCTTGGAAGACAGGAGACATGCTACAAAACTGGAGGAGGGCAGATGTTGTCCCAATTTTCAAAAAAGGGAGGAAGGATGACCTGGGAAACTACAGGCCAGTCAGTCTGACCTCTGTCCCAGGGAGATACTGGAACAGATTAAAGGGATTGATCTGTGAGCATCTAGAGGACAACTTGGTGATCTGGGGAAGTCAGCACGGATTTGTTCCCAACAGGTCCTGCCAGACCAACCTCATTTCCTTCGTTGATCGAGTGACAAGTTTACTGGATTGGGGGAATACTGTTGACGCCATTTACCTGCTGGATTTCAGTAAAGCTTTTGACAGGGTTCCCATGATGTTCTGATGGGTAAACTAAGGGACTGTGGACTGGACTCTAGGATAGTTAGGTGGATAGGGTGGATAGGTTGGAGAACCACACTCAGAGAGTAGTTGTCAGTGGCATTTAATCTGAATGGAGGGAGGTGTCCAGTGGGATGCCACAGAGCTTGGTTCTGGGCCCAGGACTTTTCAATATTTTTATAAATGATCTTTATAAATTTCTGATTTATAAGACTAAAATATTATTATCACCAAAAACTTATATATAAAATACCAAAATATGCCATATAAGCAAATGTTTCTATAAGACTACGCAAGTTATTCTGACAACAATAATGCTGTGTGTTTTTGAACCAATTGTGGGTTAGAATTTTATGGGAATCAGTCCCTGTTGGAGGTAATGTGTCTGTCCCCTTTAAGAGAACGGTGATTACACCTGGGAAGGCTAGTTCACTATTTCTGCGATTCAGAGGGCAGGGCCAGTAAAAACGCTGGTCCTGATGTGAAAATACTCAGATGCTGATGGATTTTCACAGGCTGCCTGCGTTCTGTTATTAATGCACCTTGTTGCCAATGTAAGCTATAAGTACCCCAGTCGGAGTTGAGAGATGATCTGATGGTATGTTGCTGAGCACTGTAGTTAGTTTGCTCATATGTTTATACAGGGCATTTTTTGTAGAAAAAGCCCAGCAGGAACTCATTAGCATATTAGGCCACGCCCAACAGCAGAAACTCATTAGCATATTAGGCCACACCCCTGACGGCGCAGCTCCCTCCCAGGATCAGCTTCCCCAGGAGCCCTGTGGGGCGCCTGGGGAACCCGAGGAGGGGAGGCAGTTTAAACTGCCTTCCCTCCCTGGATTGGCTTGGCTTCCCCAGGTGCCCCGTAGCTTGCAAGGCACCTGGGGAACAGGGGGGGAGGAGGCTGTAGGCGTGGCCAACTCAGAAGCCAGCCGGAACTCCGTTCCTGTGCGTTCCTGCTCCAAAATAGCCCTATGTTTATACATAGGCTTATGTTCACAGAAGGATCATCAACTCTTACTTACTTCTTTATGCTTCTATTCCGCCTCCCTGCGAACGGGCTCAGAGCGGATGACAACAAAAGTCGCAGTAAGAATTGTCCATAATAAATATTAAGAACAGATTCAAAATGAGCCAGAAACAAAACCGATGGCCCAGCGGTTTAATCTGGTGGCCACAAAAACGGGAACTGCCAGGCCGTAGGCCACACTGTGGGCCGTTGGAAGACGGAAGGCTCAGGACGGGAGGCCTTCTCTCGATCCTCGTGACCTTCGAAGCGGCCTTTTACATTTTAGGGTTTTATTGTCTCAGATTGTTTTAATGGTTGTTTTAATGTTATTATAGTAAAAACGGTTGCAAACCACCTTGAACCCGCTCGCGGGGGAGGGCAGTATAGAAATCAAATAAATTAATCAAAAGAAAAAAGAAAACCGATCGTCCATTGGGTTTGGATCCTTATTCATTATATGCTTCATCACCCTAACACAAACTGGATGGAGTGAACTCTCTTACTACAGCAGGATCCAGTTTGGAGAGAATTTCGTACCTTTATGGAAAGGTTTTTTTTTTTTTATGATAGGATTTCTTGCATTTTCTATGTTTGGAATGGACACTTTTGATACCTAATTTGTTTGTGTTTGTATAAGAACCTTTGTTATTTGTTTATGATATTCATATTCAATACGATAAAATGCACTCAGATTTCTCATATATGAGTTTCTTCCTTACAATTGTGTTACTTTACAACAGGGCTTGTTATCTTGGTCTCATAAATTTTACTCTTCTGAATACTGTGTCAAGTACTGGGTTTTAGGGAAGGCGGGCAATCTTTTCTTCTGCATTGGATGGGCCCAGAGTTGTAAACAGAGTTGGGAAGAGAGAGGTTGCATCAGGTTGGCATGCAGGTGTGCAAACTTTCAGGTAGGGCCTGGAGATCTCCCAGAATTACAGCTGTTCTCCAGACGACAGCAATCAGTTTCCCTGCAGAAAATGGCAGCTTCAGAGGGTGGACTTTGTGGCATCATGTCACTGTTGAGGTCCTTCCCCACCCCAGGCTCCACCCCAAAATTTCCCAGCCTGGAATTTCTAAGACATCTTCTAAATACAGTTGTCTTCTGTAGCCTTGTGTATGGGGGGGAACTAGATAGAGTTGGTTCCACCTGCTCTTGAACCTGGATCCAACTACCTTTGACCGCACTGCCCTCTGACCAGCCCTACTGGGGAGCAACTACCAATTTCCTGTCCTTCAGTGTTTTCAAACCACACAGCACCAATCTGTTCCAGCACCTGAGGACCTGTCGCAGAGACTTTCCGGCCTGTGGGTTACTGCATATGTTACAGCTATGGCCTGGTGGTCCTTCAGGCTTGCCCCGCACAAGTCCTCTGTGGAGTTTGTCCTGCCTGAACAATATAAGAATCTGGCTGTTAGACTTAGCAATTAGCCAAGAAATCCATACTTGCACACTTCAGTTCTGCAAAACTGAGCTTCCTTTCTCAGTGGTGTTTGTTCGTGCAGTCTAATTGCACCATTTTCCCTCTGCACTACGGAACATTAACTTTGCAAATTTTCTCAGAAATAAGGCAAAATTGTTCAAAACCTCTAAAAGTAATGAGCCTATATTAACAGTGCCCCGTGGCAATGAGACAAGCCACATAAAGTCATTTCCTAATGTACAAATCTGGAATCAATTTGAAAAGGCTGGAATGTGCTAAATGCCATTAGGGAGTACATGCAGCAAAATGTAAAGAGGGCCTTCTTATGTGAGAGGTTAAAAGACTAGGGTGGGGGATAGGGAGGTGTTTCATGCCTTGGGAGCCAGTTTGGGGTAGTGGTTAAGTGCACGGACTCTAATATGGGAGAACTGGGTTTGATTCCCCACTCCTCCACTTGCACCTGCTGGAGGACCTTGGGCAAGCCATAGCTCTGTCACAGCTGTTCTCTCAAGGACAGTTCTCGAAAGAGCTCTCTCAGCCCCACCTACCTCACAGGGTGTCTATTGTGGGAGGGGAAGGAAAAGGAGTTTGTAAGCCACTCTGAGACTCTGAGTGAAGGGCGAGGTATAAATCCAATCTCCTCCTCCTCCTCCTTCTTCTTCTTCCTCCTCCTCCTCCTCCTCCTCTTCTTCTTCATCTTCATCTTAGACATCCAGTATTAGGCAACTAGGGATTACCTGTAATATTTTCCCTCCCAGATCTGCCAGACCACTCTCACTCCCCACATCTGTAACCAGCCCACAAGGAGGCAAATAAGACCCAGCCCTGCTCAGAGGCTGGGGGGGGGGGGAGCCATTTTCTGAGGGAAACCCAGCCGGGGTTCCCAGGCCTCTGCTGGAGAAGGGGAATCCCCTACCTCTGGCTCCTATTTCCTATTACTGCTGCTTAGAATCATTGAGGTAGGGGGGGAAATTAATTGGCCATTGGCCTAACAGTGTGACATCACTTCTGGGAGAAACTTTCTAGGAATTACTGAAAGCTCTATGGTTTTACCATACACTTTCCTGTGATCCCTAGAGAGGTGTGACATCACTTCCAGTTTTGCTCGGATACAAGAACTCATGGGCACTCAATGAAATCGCTGAGCGGTTGGGTTAGAATGGATAAAAGGAAGTACCTGTGATTAACACCTGGAATTCACTGCCACAGGAGGTGGTGGCAGCACTAAGCATGGATGGCTTCAAGAGGGAACTGGGGAAACATATGGAGCAGAGGTCCATCAGTGGCTATTAGCCACAAGGTATAGACAGAAACTCTCAGTCTGGGGCAAGTGATGCTCTGTATTCTTGGTGCTTGGGGGGGGGCAACAGTGGGAGGGCTTCTAGTGTCTTGGCCCCTCTGCTGGACCTCCTGATGGCACCTGGTATTTTTGGCCACTGTGTGACAGAGTGTTGGACTGGATGGGCCACTGGCCTGATCCAAGATTGGCTTCTCTTATGTTTTCATTAAGTGATGGCACACAATCACCAAAGGCTGCCTTCCCATGTCCCCCCTCCTCAGTCTCCAGTTAGAACTTGGCGACCCTAAACCCAACCTTTATAAGTAAGGTTTCAGTAGGGTTCCTTTGTGGCTCCCCAACAATTTCTCAAGTGCTGGGGGGGAGGGCTTTCCCTTCAGTAGTTGCCACCACCTCCTGGTTTCTTTACCCCCTTTTCAATTTGCTGCCGGGAGTAACTTCAAACTGAGCTGTTTCAATGATATTAGCCACAGTAAGACACATAGGTAGGAAGAATCCAGCCAGTCTTTTTAAATATATTTTACAAACACAAGCTTTGTTCTACTGTCAGCATCGCTGAAGAGTACGCAGGCTACAGAAATTATGGTACAGAATACTAACAAAGAAAATGAAACATAGAAAGCTTTGTAACCTCCTTGGAAATGACCATACCATTCTCTCCCTGCCTTGGGTGTAGAAAGGTCCTAGCCAATGTGGGTTCTGGGTTCTGACTGTATGGGCCCACCCCAACCCACCAGCCAGGAGTTTGGTTGTCCAAGGGATTTTCCCCGCAGGATATGAAAGCATCCAGGTCTGGGTGAAATGGGGGTTTCCCAGTCTCCTTGGTGCTACGAACATTGGTGCATCTCCATGTAGCTCTCACCTCTTCCTTACATGGAAGGTCTTGTCCTGCTCCCAGTCCTTAGCAACTGTGAAGCCTCAGTGGGGGGCACCAGCTTGAGAACAGGTTCAGTCAGAGAGGGGGAGTTTGCCTGTGGGAAAGGCAGGGCAGAAAGGAGTGGATGGGAGAATATGGGAACATGGGGGACAGAGATAGAACACTTGTTGGAAAAAGGGAAGAAACTGGATCATTACATAACACTGGTTTCCAGTGTAGACATAAACAAATTTAGAGTCCAGTGGGGCACCTTTAAGACCAACAAAGTTTTATTCAAGGTATGAGCTTTCATGGGCATGCCCACATTTCCAAATACATTGACTGAATGATTGCTTGCTTGCTTGAATTTCTACCCCGCCCTCCCAGCCAAGGCCGGCTCAGGGCGGCTTACATAAAATCAGCATAGAATTCACAGTAAAACATGAAATATAAATTAAATAGCGACAATTAAAACAATTCTACAACCATTTAAGCCATAAGACATAATAAAGTGCTAGTATCAGTGATTTCACGGTGGCTGCTGTTCCTTGGTTCTGTCTTCTCACAGCTGGAATGGTAGGTAAGGTTCAAACTGATAGACGGGGCTGAACAGCAAATCAACATGTAACATGATGATGTGCAAAGACAGAGCTAAATAACAAGCTGAGGTTATAAGGTCAATAGTTGTAAAGCAATAAACACGTCAAAATAGCAGATAAATGTGTAAAGGTATCTTTTCTAATTGTGGGAAGTAAACTGATACTCTCCATTCTCTCCTCTCAGGCGTGGAGGTCAGTTAACAGCATTTTTTTTTCTTTTTTGAGATGAATGCAGCAAAACATCCCAATATCCCTTGCGTTACATTCAGTATTCTAATATGCTGTTCTGGAAAAGAAGTACACTAAAAAACAGAGGATGTATAGGCCTTCTTGTTGAGAATACATATGTGAGGACTGAGTGAGTTTGCATATGTAATAAGAAACCAATATCCCTGTTGAGGTTTTTGTTCCAAGTGTTGTAATAACTTGTAATTCAGCAATTTCCCTTTCCATTCCGCAGACATAAGTCATTCTTGCCTCAATCCCTCCTTAAGCATATCTTCTTAAAGGTTGTTTACACTTTCTGACAGATGAGTTGAGAGCCAATTTGCAGGGAATCATGGGCTGGGGCAATAAGAATCCATTTGTATGAGACTGCTAGGTTCTGGGGTTAGATTAGTGACTTGCTGTTGATTTAAGTCTGATCTTTAAATGAGTGATGTTGGAGTGCAGTTACACTGTAGTGTGGACTACTGAAATTCAGGGCTACATGAGCAAGAAGTTGCTCATCTAGACCTGAGCTTGAACAGTTCAGTGGACACGGTGGCCAGACTGTTGTTGGCAACATAAGAGCCTTGCTGGATCCATGATCCATCTAATCCAGCAACCTGTCTCACACAGTGGCCAACCAGTTCCTCTGGATGGGCATTTAGGTAGTGGGAACTGGCATACTGACATCATTTCCAATGAAAACCAGAAGTGCCATCATGAGACAACCTAGGACTAGCAAAGCTCTTTGGTAAAATGATGTCATGTGTTCCCTCATGAAGTTCTGGCAGGCAACAAACCAGGTTTCCGTTATTGGCCCATCATGGAGAAAACTGGTACCGGGACGGCTGTTTCACACAGCATTTCCCTTCCAGTAAGAAGCCATCTCTGAAGCGCTGTGGCCATTTCTTTTTCTTTTTTTTTGTAAGTTTTATTTTCATTTCCCCTATGTTACACATTAGTTTAAAGGACATCCTTATTTCATTTGCAACAAAGAAATCAACTACGTTACGTATATTCTATAACGTGTCTTAACATAAATTGTACCTTTCGGTATCCAAGGCAGAGCCCCTACAAACCACTGCCTCTGTCACTCAAACTACAAATACATATGTTATTTCGAGTCTCATTTTGAGTCTATCGTTCTTTTTTTATAAACCTCTCACAAACCAAGTTATTATGAATTCATATAAACATCACATCCTAGTTTTAAGTCTATCCCTTATTACTTTTTTCTATCCATTTATAAACTTTCAACCATCTATTTTTATATACCATGTCATCTTTCCCTTGTAATATTATAGTTAATTTATCAATTTCTGCCAAATCCAGTAATCTATCTCTTAGTTCTTCCCTAGAGGGGATATGTTCTGTTTTCCAGTATTTGGCTAGTATTATCCTAGCAGCTCTTAGAATATAAACCAGCAATAATCTATTATTATAACCATAACCTTCCGGAGTAATATTCAAGAGCTATATTTCCGGTAGTATCTCTAAATCTATGTCCATTATTTCTAGAATAGTTTTCTGAACCATCTTCCAATATTTTTGTATTTTTACACAACGCCACCACATATGGTAAAAAGTACCTACATTCGATTTACATTTCCAGCAAAGGTTGGAGCTGTTAACAAAACATTTAGCCATCTTGTCCGGAGACCAATACGGTCTGTAAAATAATTTATACACATTTTCTTTGCCCTCATATATCTGGTGGATTTCCATATCTTGGACCACTCATCAAAATCAATACTATGGCCTATATCTTGCATCTAAGATACCATTGTTTTCTTCACTATTTTGTCCTGTAAATACACTTCCATTAAAAATCCATACATTTTTTGTACCAGTTTATCACTGGAAGACAGCCATTTCAAACTGTGTCGCTTTCTTTTCCCACCATTTTCCTCCACATGCATTATCTCCCTGAGAGGGGTTGTGAGTTTTTTGAACATTTTATTGGGAGTGCTATGATGCTGATTTGACATCCTGTTATAGCTAAAGAGCCCCAAGGGTTTTAACCTTTCTTCACAGGGAAAGTGTTCCAACTTTTTTATCATTCTAGTTGCCCTTTTCTGCACTTTTTCCAATGCTATAATACCTTTTTTGAGGTGTGGCAACCAGAATTGTACACAGTACTCCAAATGAGGTTGCACCATCGATTTATACAGGAGCATTATGATACTGGCTGATTTGTTTTCAATTCCCTTCCTAATAACCCCCAGCATAGCGTTGGCCTTTTTCATTGCAGTTGCACACTGTCTCAACGTTTTCACTGAGTTATCTACTATGACTCCAAGATCGCTCTCTTGGTCAGTCTCTGCCAGTTCAGAACCCATCAACGTTGACTTGGAAACAGAGATGAGCACCAACCCCTAGAGTCGGATTCAACTGGCTTTCGAGCAAGGGAAACCTTTACCTTTACCTTACTCCCAAGCCCTGACCAATACACCATACTGGAAGCCCACAAATTGTGCATGAAGCCAGACAGCCTTCCCTGGTAATTGATGCTCATACTCAAATGAATGTCTGTTTCGAAGTCCCAACATTTTCAAGCCTGTGGGCACCTCTGGAATTCTGACACAGGTTGGTGGGCACAGCCACAAAACAGCTACCTCAGGACTAGGTGGAGACAGCCACAAAATGGCTGCCATAGCTTACCTTCAGGCACACAGCAAAAACCCTTCTGCTTATGGTGGCAGCTGCTGCCACGGCAACCTTCTAAAACTCTGTGTAGCCCCACCTGACCCTGCCCACTCTCTCCAAACAATTGGTGGGCACCATGAAAGTTGCTGGTGTGCACTATGGTGCCCACAGGTACCATGTTGGGGATCCATGGTCTATTTATTTTTTCCATCTCTAATTACTGCTTTCCTTATACAAGCAATAGCAGAAGCCAAAAAAACCCAAACACCTTGAATCTGTGTCCTAGAAAAAATGGTTGAATGCATTATTAATTTTTCTTTAAAAGTTATATGTCTAGTACAACATTTTTTCCTCTCCATGAACCCAGTTCACATAAACCATTGGCTTGATTATTTTTCATATCTCTGAACCAGGTTGTGTTCAGTGCATACAAGACTCAAATAACAGCATTTTTGTATGGCCTCCCGCCCCGCACACCTTTTTACAAACAATGCAAATCACATCTACAGCTTTGCTCTAAACCCTTTTCTGGCACGCAGCCTTATAAATGTTGCATAAGGTGTCAATATCTTTCTTTATTGGTGTTTTTAATGAGTTCAGCAAGGCAGCACGGTCGCGGAGAGTCAATTTATTTTATCATGCTGAATTTTCTGCCTCGGAAGCTTTGCTCCTGTTTGCGGCCTTGACGTATCTGACCTATTAGGGTGGTGGTGTGGGGCTGGGCCCTTCTTATGCCTCTGAAATGCCATAATCCCTGAAATTTCTCTACATCTCAGAGATTCTCCTGATTAGCACAACAGCATTTCCCAATGAGGCAGCTCTATATATATTTGGAACGCTTTCATTTAAGAAAGAAGCAGTTCCAAGAATGGACAGGCCACATCACATGAACACATGAAACGGACTTGGACTGAATCAGAGCCTCGATCCATCAAGGTCAATTGTCTACCCCAGGGTGTCAAACACATGTTCAGGGGGATGGATCAGGACCCTGGAGGGCTTCTATCAGGACTGTACTGGAACTGGTCATCTCCTGCTTCCAGTTCTGTTGCTGCACCATAGCTTGCTTCGCCACACTCTCTCAATTGCTCCGCCATTTCCTGTTTTTCCCCTGGGTCCTAGACTCAGAACTCTGAGCACGAGATTTCTGTGGTGAATGTCAATAAATCTGCAAAATCAAAAGTAGGTTTGCAGCTTACAGATACACACCTGAAGAGCATACTCAAGACTGCAACAGCACAGACATTTTGATGCAATAATTCAGAGCAAGAGGTGTCAGTTATCAGATACTGTTAAATAAAATATTGCAAGAGTGCCAATGTTTTGAGCATTTTTTTAATTTGAAGTTTAAAAAATTGTGTTTGTGTCCTTTATAAAGTTTATATCTCCACTACCTGGCATTACATTTTATGACACACATGGCTCGGCCCAACAAGGTTTCATTTATGTCAGATAACAAATGAGTTCGACACCCGTGATCTACCCGGTCTGGCACTGGCCCTCCATGTCTTTCACATCACTTATTGCCAGATCCCAGGACTGAACCTGGGATCTTCTGCCTGCCAAAGAGAACCTCTACCACTGAGCCACAGGGCTTCATCCATTGCAGAAGGCATCATGGAGCCTTCCTTGCAGGTTTACCACTTTTTTATGCATTTGCATTTATTTATTTGTATCCTGCTTTTCTCCCCAGGTTGGTACTGAAAGTGGCTCAGGACATCATTTTAGGGTTGCCAGGTTCCTACCTGCTGCTGGTGTGGGATGGAGCTCTTTCCCTGGCATCTTCTGGTGTGTGCGCCACGATGATGTCACCTGGAAGTAATGTCATCACTCTAGGCACATCCTGAGTGGGATGCTCTAGCATTTGGCCAGAAACTCTATGGTACCATAGAGTTTTTAGGCTGAGTGCTAGAACGTCCCCCCAGCAACATGCCCGGCGCAATGACATCACCTCCGGGTGATGTCATTGCACCAGGCACATTTGCACAATCCCAGCACTTTGGGGGTGGGGTTTCCCCTGCCAGCCAGATCCGGGCCTGTGGATTGGGGGGGGGGGGGCTAAAGTGGGCAAACCCCTGCCGCCCTAGAGGAATGGCAAGCCTACATCATTCTCTTCTCAATTTTATCCTCAAAACAACAACCCAGTCAGGTAGGCCAGGCTGAGGGTTTGTGAAAGGCCCAAAGTCAACCAACAAGCTGTAGGGATGCCAGCCTCCAGGTGGGATCTGAGGACCCACCCACCCCAGAATTATAGCTCATCTCCAGACTACAGAAGTCAGTTCCATTGGAGAAAATGGATGCTTTGGAGGGTGGACTCTATGGCATTGTGCCCCACTGAGGTCCCTGTCCTTCCCAGGCTCCACCCCCAAATCTCCAGGAGTTTACAAGCCTGGATCTGGCAGCCCTACTCCCCCCACCGCTGCTGGTGGGCAGGGAGCACCTGGTGGGCAGGGAGCATCTAGCAAAGTGGGGATCTGAACCTGGGTTACCTGGGGTCCTAGTCTGCCACTGTAGCCACACACACACACCCCACACACACGTCAGGATATGCTCCTTTAACAGTAAGTAGGCTGATGGACAGATTTAGGGAACAGAAATTTCCTAGCATAGTGTCTGTTGATGCAAAGGCTCATTTTCTCCAGTTAACTGTTGTTAACATATTATAGGGCATGCTTGTGTGTCTCTGTTTCTCCATTATATATTTAGCAAAAGAACAAATCCTCTGGTGGTCTGAAATCTGTGCAGTGCAAGCAGAGAAGAGGTTTCTTCAGGGAATTACAGTGGGAGGGACGGGCAGATCCTTAAATGCTTCTTCAGTGAGCCTTGTAATCTTACAGGTACACGCGAGCATAGTGCCAGCCCCGTGTGACAGTGCAGTTGCCCTTTGGTTTGCAAACTCCAGGTAGAGTGGAGCCCTGGAGAGGGTGGTGTTTGTCATAGGGTGATTCTGCAATAGACCTTAAATCCTGGTTCGACCCTGTCCCCAAACTTACATTCTACACTACACTCAAGTTCACCCCTGTAATTATCTCGGGGTATTTTTTTGTTCCCACATTACATTGAGGTCACCCCGGTTTCACCCCACGCTTGTCCCAAGATAAACGGATGCCGTTATAACCAGGGATAAATGCAAGGTCTTTGTGTCGTGAGCTTAACTCTGCTAAAACCAGGGATGAGCTCCAAGCGTGGAAAGGATCATAGACCATGCCTCTAAAGCAGCCATTTTCTCTTGGGGAACTGATCCCTGTAGTCTGGAGAGCAGTTGTAATTCCAGGAGATCTCCAGTCTCCACCTGGATTTTGCCAATCCTTTTTTTTTTATAGAATTTTTTTATTAGGATTTTCTCATATCAATACAAAGATCCACATCCTTAAACAACATTTACACAAATGAGCACAACAAGCTATTCCAACCATATAATAAATTTGGACCATACATTAGCAGGGTCGCTTTTGGTATCTGTATTCAATAGGTAGCTTAACTTGTCCAATTCAGCCCATTCTGAGAGTTTGTAGATTATTTCTTCCCTACTTGGTAAAGCAGATGCTTTCCAATACTTTGCCCATAATATACGAGCTGCTGTTAGTATATATGCCATTAGTTTTTGTTCAGATCTCCTCAAGCCATCTGGTAGCATGTTCAATAAGTATACTTCCGGAGTCAAGACCAAATCATAGTCCAGAATTTCCCATATTAAATTTTTAACCATCAGCCATAACTTTTGCACTACTTTGCAAGACCACCACATGTGGTAAAGTGTGCCAATATTACTTCCACATAACCAACAAAGACTAGATGTAGATTTAAAACATTTGTTTAGCCTATCTGGTGACCAATACCAATGGTAAAATATTTTATAAATATTTTCTTTATAAGCTACTGTTTTCAAGTATTTTACAGACTTCCAAATTTTCAACCACTTATCTACATTAATGTTATCTCCAAAGTCTTCCATCCATTTTATCATTACTTGTTTAATTTCCTTGTCTTGCATTTCATATTTCAGAATTATATTATATAACTTCTTTATCAAGTTAGAGTCATTATGTAACCAAACCACGTCTAGTTCGTTTGGACTTTTACTAAACCCCCTCTTTTTATCATCTTTGTATATAGATAGAAGTTGGAGGTATACATTTAACGTGGTGGATTTTGCCAATCCTAACTGCACTGCCAATTTTATAGCGGGCACCACCAGTCACAGCTGGCCCCACCCATCATATCATGACCCTTGCCTTCTTGCTAGCTCTGCCCAAGCAACCAAATCAGAACTGGCATGGGTCGAATTCCCAAATCAAACAGTAAACTGGGGCTGTATGAGTTCCTCTAGTTACTCTAGAATGTAGAGGTTCCTTGGAACACTGTTTGAAAACCACCGTACCACACTGTTCCAGAGTTTTGCAGTGCACATTTCTGTTATGGTCCCCCGGAGGGGGGGAACCACTTACAGCAAGTCTTGAGTTCTCGCCATGGACTGGTGACTCGGAATGGGGACCTTTCAAGTTATTCTTCCTCACACTCTTTTTTAAAAAAAACGAAGGCTGAGGACAGACTGGCAGTATAAAGCGGAAGGGAGGCAGGGCAAAAAGATCTGGGTCCAGTTGTGGCGGGGATTCCCGATTGCACTGCACCGACTGATGCGGCAGCATGCTGGTGAGGAGGCGGAATGGGGCAGTCGCACTGCGGGGTGTCTCCTGGTGGTGCTGCAGTTGTGCACAGCTTTGGTCCGTTCTGCTGACCTGCGTGTAGGCACATGGGTGCATAGGCGCAGCAGCAATTGGGGCAGGATCCTGTGGCTGGGAGCTTTAACTCCGCGAGCCGGAAGCATCCCCATGGGCGGTTGTGTGCTCAAGTGCACAGCACACATGGGCAGTTATGTGCATCCCTGCCAGATCAGCGGGTTCACATTACCACCGCCGCTTTCTTGCAGCTTTGCAAACGTCCACACTTCTGGGGAGCGGGATCAACGTGCCCTTCACGGTTTGCCCCGGATTTCACCAGGTACTTTTAAAATGCGGGATCAAAGTGGCGCAGGACGGGGTGAGTGCGGCAGGGGAACAGGAGGCAGCTTTGGCTGTGTGAATGGCCCCACATAATCCGCTAGAGAAAGGTGCCTAAATTAGGCAGTCTGAACTTGGCCAGAGAAAACTTTTTTGTCTGAAGACTGCACCATATTTTTATAATTCCCATGGAACAAAAAATGCATTTTCTCTTGCTGAGAGGGTAAAATAAGGATGCTTTTAGGAGTAGAATAACACACAGAGGCAACCCTGGCGAGTTATATAATTTTGCAATGATCTCCTGCACGCAGTGCCATGTGCTTAACTGCAATTCCCCTCCCTAGTTTGGGCCCTGAGGGCACCTGTACTCAACCAGATAACAGAGGCTGGGAAATAATCTATAATTTTTTACAGATCCACAAGCATTGATTTCTCTGCCCTGTTGGTATGTGTGAGAGAAAAAGATAGACAAACGCTATATTTTAAAAACAAAGGGAGTTTTTTTTTAAACCCTTTTCCACAACTAGGATTTTTTTTTAGGTGAAAAGGGAAATCAGTTTTTTCCCTAGCCCAAGGAGATCCTGAATCTTCCCCCTTTAGGCTACAGTCACACACTCTAAATCAGGGGTGATGAACTCATTTTTAGGGAGGGCCGGATTTGACACAAATTGGACTTTGTCGGGCCGGGCCACGTGTGTCATAAAACGTAATGCCCGGTATGGGAGACATAAACTTTATAAAGGACACAAACACAAAGATTTTGTTTAACTTAAAACAAAAATATGCCTGAAACATTTGCATTCTTGCAATATTTTGTTTATTTAACAGTCTCTGATAACTGACACTTCTTGCTCTGAATTATTGCATCAAAATGTCTGTGCTGTAGCAATCTGGGAGGGGGAGGTGCATCAGCCCAGTGCAGGGAGCAGAAGCTTGCCTATCTATCTCTCCTGAGCGATTGAGAGAATCTAGGAAAGCAAGCTATGATGCAACAGCAGCAGCAGAACTGGTGGAAAAAGTGGGAGACAGCCAGTCCTTTGCGGGCCTCATAGAAGCCTTCTGGGGGCCTAATCCGGCCCCCGGGTGGCATGTTTGACACCCCTGCTCTAAATAATCCACTTCCAATGCACTTTCCAACTGGATTTTACTGTGGGCGATTCTGCATTGGGGTTTCCCTCCATTGTTTTAGCAAACCCATGTTGGAACAGAAATTCCCCTCTGCATTGCATGCTGCTTTCGCTTCCCTTGAAAATTGGATTTTATGGTACCTTCTAAACTTTGTGCCACTTTGACTTTCTTTGATCATTGGATTTTATGGTACCTTCTGCATAGATTTATGGCCATTTTATGGCCATCCAGGGGTGACTTTGCCGTCAGTACGGTGTTGGCCCGGGGTATTTGAATGTGGTTTTGAGCTGCACTTTTCCCTCAGTGTTGAGAGACTGTGAAGCGAATGCCACATGCAGAACCAGACTCTGTGAACTGGCAAAACCAGTTGGAAGGTACATTGAAAGTGGATTGGAAATTGATTATTTAGTGTGTGTGAACGCAGCTTTAATTACACGGCAAGTGGATTTCCATGGTGCTATATCCATCCCAACCCTTGACTCAGTGGCTTGGGTCACTGAAGGGTATTCTTGCTAGTTCTACAAAACTGAGAAAAGCTCTTTTCATGCTTGCAGAGCTGCATATCCTAAGATGAAGACCATATTGGAACAAGAGCCCCTGACTGTCTAGGGCTGGGGTTCCCAACCTTTTTGAGCCTATGGGTACATTTGGAATTCTGACACAGCCACAAAATGGCTGCCACAGGAGACAAAGCCAGCAACAAAATGGCTGCTGCAGCTTTCCCTCTGCCAGTGTTGTGTTGTGGTGGCAGCTGCTCCCAGTGCAACATTTTAAAAAAATGACACAGCCAATCAAATCTCCAGGGGCTAGTCAGCAGCCTTGCTGGCCCCACTCACTTTCTAAAACCATTTGGTGTGCCCCTGGAAATAGGGCTACCAAATAGGTGCCACCTGGAGATCTCCTGCTACTACAATTGATCCCCAGATAACCAAGATCACTTCCCCTGGGGAACGTGGCTGCTTTGGAGGGTGGACTGTATGACACTATACCCTGCTGAGGTTCCTCCCCTTCCCAAATCCACCCTCCCCAGCCTTCACCCCAAAATTCCAGGTATTTCCCAACCCAGACCTGGCAACTCTACCTGGAAACATGTTAGTGGGTGCCATGGTGCCCTGCCCTCAGGCACGACACTGGGGACCTCTGATCTAGAAGCTCTTTCTTCCCTTGGCTTAAATTTGCTTCTGCTTTAAAAGATTCCTGGAGTGTATAAAACTAAAGCATCACATAAAATGAACTATCAGCCCACACCCCCACTTCCATGTCTCAGACAAGGACTTCAAATTGGTTCAGAAGCAGGGAGCAGCTGTGTCGTTTCTAGCAATTACCCACACCATCATTTTTGTGTCAGTTATTCCACACACTAAGAAGTCCTTTGCACCAGTAGGCAACAACCTATCTACAAGTTTCTTAGGTTTTATCAGTGGCTACCATTCCTATCCAGCATTTGACTTATGGTTAATTAGAACATGTTTTTCATTTTAGAATGGAGTTTTTCTTGTAAGGGAGTCTAGAATGACAGCCATCAAATCAAGAGCCAATTTGGCATAGTGGTTAGGAGCACAGAGTCCCCACTCTTCCACATGCAGCTGCTGGTGTGACCTTGGGTCAGTTACAAAGTTCTTTCAGAGCAGTTCTCTCACCAGCAGTTCTTAAAAGAGCTCTTTCAGTCCCACCTACTTCACAGGGTGTCCGTTGTGGGGAGGGGAAAGGAAAGGAGATTGTAAGCTGCTCTGAGACTCCTTTGGGTAATGAAGGGCAGGGTATAAATCCAATCTCCTCCTCCTTCTAAAATCATCCATGTTCACAGAACTGATGCAGCCAAACCTGGAACCAGTGTGGTACAGAGGTTAGAGCAGGGGTGGCCAAATTTTCTCAGCAGAAGAGCCACATAAAACAAATGTCACAAAATATGAACAAATATTACACGCATTTAAAAATATACAAATTTGCTTTTTTTAATTAACATTAAATGAGACTGCCAAAAAGAAAAACAAAAGGGGTAAAAACAGATATTGATAATGATATTTATTTGTTCAATGATATTTATTTGTTTGCTATGATATTTATTTGTCTAAGAGAAAAGGAGATGTGGAAAGAAAGACAGAGAGAGAGAGAAACAAAGAAAGCAAATAGATGGACAAAGAAAGCAAATAGATGGATGGGAGGGAGGGAGGGAGGGAGGGAGAAAAAGTATGCCTCCCCTTCACTTCCCCAGCTGCCCTACCAGGAGACACACAATATGTGTGAAAGAGCCGCATGTGGCTCCCGAGCCACAGTTTGGCCACCCCTGGGTTAGAGTGTCATATTAGGATCTGGGAGACTCTAGATTCAAATCCCCCCATTCTGCCATGGAAGCTTGCTGGGTGGCCTTGGGCCAGTCACACACTCTCAGCCTAATCTCACAGGACTGTTGTGAGGACAAAACACAGGAGAGGAGAATGATGTGAACTTCTTTGGGTCTCTACTGGGGACAAAGGCAGGGCATAAATGAAGTATGTATGTATGTATGTATCTGTGTGTGTGTGTGTGTGTGTGTGTGTAAATAAATAAATGCTCTCCTCCAGCATTTTTAGTACATTGTCTTGTCCTGCTTAGAGAAGTTTCTGTTAAAGGTATGCTAGAAGTCTTGGAATTGTGTTTCTAGCGAGATTGGTTTTCTTGGTACAGGAAAACACTGTCTCAATACATGTTTGACTGGAGTGTATGGAATGAAGCCTGATTTGGATGTCCCAGGCTATCTTGATCTTGTCAGATTCTGGAAGCTAAGCAAGGCCGGCCTTGGTTAGTATTTGGATGGGAGACCGCCAGAGAAGTCCAGGGTTGCTACACAAAGGCAGGCAATGGCCAACCACTTTCTGCACATCTCTCGCTTTGAAAATCCTATTGGGGTCGCCATAAGTTAGCTGTGACTTGCTGGCACTTTCCACCACCACAGGAAATGAGAACTACTGCTGGCTAACTGTGTTTTAAATGCTACATTTTTGTGTGGCTGTATAATGGAGTTATTGATAAGAACATAAGAGAAGCCGATGTTGGATCAGGCCAATGGCCCATCCAGTCCAACATTGTCACACAGTGGCCAAAAAAAACCAGGTGCCATCAGTAGGTCCACTAGTGGGGCCAGGACACTAGAAGCCCTCCCACTGTTGCCTCCACCCCAAGCACCAAGAATACAGAGCATCACTTGCCCCAGACCGAGAGTTCCTATCTATAACTTGTAGCTAATAGCCACTGATGGACCTCTGTACCATGTGTTGATCCAATTCCCTCTTGAAGCCATCTATGCCTGTAGCCGCCAGCACCTCCTGTGGCAGTGAATTCCATGCGTTAATCACTCTTTGGGTGAAGAAGTACTTCCTTTTATCCGTTCTAACCTGACTGCTCAGCAATTCCATTGAGTGCCCACGAGTTTTTGTATTGTGGGAAAGGGAGAAAAGTACTTCTTTCTCTACCTGCTCTATCCCATGCATAATCTTATAAACCTCAATCATGTCACATCGTTTCTCTAAGCTAAAGAGCCCCAAGTGCTTTAACCTTTTTTCATTTTATCTTTGCAACTGTCCTGCAACCTTTGTGGCTGAGCAGGGATTGGAACCACATGGCCACAGTCCAGATACCATTTATCCATTACCACAATGGTGCATCCATGTCTCTGTGTGTCCCCTTATGTCCTTAAAGGCACTAGCTGGTTTTCTCTGTCTGGCTAACAGAGCTGGAATGTATTTTTGCAGCAAAGAAACCCCGTCTCCTCCTGGAACATAAATACAAATTCACACAAATATTGAAATTGCAAAACCCGTTTCATCCTGTAAGACCACCAACAAAGCAAGCAGCAAATTCTAATGCTGTCGATACAGATTCCTGTCTCTGAGAAGCTGAATGAAAATGTCTACTTTCATGGAAGCCATCAAAACAGAGCAGATGGTGAGAACTTCTAATGGCTCCAACATCGGTTGGATTTGGTACAACACATGGACGGTTCACAAACTTGCTATCCACTTCCAGCCATCTAGTTCCCAATGGTGCACCCACTCACGGAAACAAATATTTAAATTAGTATTAGATAGCCTTGGCAATTGCCTCATGCACCATTCCATTAAAAGGGTTTTGTTTTCTTCCAGGGCTGGGGGAGAAAATATGAGCTCTTTTTGGTGCAAAGACAGTGTAGAATGATTTGCCAGCCATTCATCCAGTCCAACGCCTACAGCCAGATTTTACCAGTCCCATTGAAATCAAAGGGAACTTTATCAAAGGGGTCAGAAGGTGACCTTTAGAGAGGGTATAGCCTTCTAAAACTCTCGCCCGGAAGAGAATTCCAAAGTCCGAGCCTGTGCAGCTTTCAAAAATAAAGTGGTTGTTATTTCAATTCGTACTGAGATTTCGTGGCCTAACATGAGGAGAGAGGGCATGATAGAATTAACATGATCCACCCTGAACAAATTATACAAAATTAAAGAATTAAATGGTACTTAGGAGCAAGAACCATACTGATAACGAGAATCAGGGTGTTGTTGTTGTTGTTGAAGTATCAGACTAGGAATGGAAAGATCAAATCCCCTCAGCTATGAAGTTTACTCAGCTTAATTTTAAACTAGCCACTTTCTCTGAGCCTAGCTTAACTCTTAAGACTAACTAGAGTCAGGGGTCATTTCAAGCAGAAACACACAGGTGCGCCGTTCTGGGAGTAACAAGCCCAGGAGCGGGCACATATGGTGATGCGCTGTGGAAAAAAGCAAAAGCATATTAACTTGATCTGTATTTTCATGCTCGTTGTAGGGTAGCTTCCCTGCAAGAGCAAAGGAAACCTAAAGTGGCTTTAGTCAAAGTATAACGCTAGCTCACCAGCTCTGAGTTGGAAAATACCTGGAGATTTTTGGGGTGGAGCCTGAGCGGAGGGTGTTGCCTTTTGACACACTTCTGGTGGTGTCAGGGGGTGTGGCATATGCAAATAAGTTATGCTAATAAGTTATGCTAATGAGCTCCTGCCCTTTTTTTTTTTTTACAAAATGCCCCCTGATTAGAGTATAATGAGAATCAGGGTGGTATTGTTGTTAAAGTATCTGACTAGGAATGGAAAAATCAAATCCTCTCAGCTATGAAGTTTACTCAGGTTAACCTTAAACTAGCACTCTCCCTGAGCCTAGCTTAACTCTAAGACTAATTTAACTCAGAGGGTTGAGGATAAAATGGAGGAGGGGAGAGTCATATATGTTGCTCTTTGGGGGAGTGGCACAGCTGACACTTTCTTAAATAACATACATACGCCATGGACCAAGAGTCCCCCGATGGGGTGCCTTGGCACCTTCTGACACCTTTCCTGGTGCCCACCAAGTGTTTTTAAAAACTGGGTGGGGCCGAGTGGGACTTTTGTCCAGCAGAGCTTCTGACTGGCCACTGGCGATCTGATTGGCTGCGCAGATTAAAAGACATGACAAGCTGGCTCTGCCCCCAATAGTAGCCATTTTGTTGTTTCACACATCGCAGCATGTCAGAATTCCAAAGATGCCTGCAGACTCCAAAAGTCTGATGGACCCCTTGCCATAGATGTCATCCACAGATCTGTGAAAGGGCTGCAGCTGGGCAGTAGCCATGGTAGAGGAGTTTTGTTTTCTTCTGCTTTACAAGGTGCTTTCGCATATGCTCAGTTGCTGAGATCAGTTCTTTCCCAGGATTATGGATCTTCTGGTGAACTATAATGCAGGGAAGTACTACAGATCCCATAAGGCTGTGAGAAAGTGTGCATCCATGAAAAGAACCATGATGAAAACATGAATGGAAATGAACAGCAAACAGTAATAGTTCTTTTTAAAAAAAAATACAGTGTTTATCATCACTGGCTGACTGATCAGTTTCCTTAGTAACTGACTGGATGCTGAGTAGTGTGCAGTAACATCAGGTGTGGGGCAGGAAGGAAACTCAGAATCCCATTAGTCACTGGGAAAATTCATGTGAGAAATGCCGCCCACTGCAGTGCACTGGAGTACATTATTTGGATATGAGGAAACCCACCAAACAGGCTCAAACTGCTCATGGACAAACTGCTCAAGGGGGAAAAAAATCTCCCAGCTCATGATCGGTAAGCAGAAAATGAGCTGAAATAGCAGTTATTCAGTCTTCCTAACATTTTGTTTTTTCTGACAAATAAACCATTCTTGGCTCACACCCTGTGTTAAGGACCAGTAACACCCCGATTCTGCCCTGCCTTCTCCTGATCCAGATTTCCACTAGTTCCACCCCAACATACAAGATGATGGCTCCAGCCCTCAGCCCACCAAACTCCTCCTGGCTCCACCTCTAAACCACCAGATTCCTTCAGACTCCAGCCCAGACTTGCCAGATTTTCACCCTGCCAGGTTACCCTTGCTCCGCTCTTTTATTTACATTGATTTATTCAACATTTTAATACTCTGTCTCCCTATTTAAAATGCCCAATATCCTTTGCAACCGTATTAAAACACGTAACAATCCAATAAAAATGATCAAAGGTGAAAACAATGTTGCTATCATTCCAAAAATAATCTGTCACCTATTTTAAACATCAGTCACATTCCCTAAAACCCAGCAGGAACCGGTGTTTTAAAAGGAAATGCTGGCAACGCATTCACTTCTTTGTTGGGTAATTTTTTTCTATGCCCTCACGCCATTGTTTGTCGAACTCTTCCCCTTCACCCATAGAGGTCTGCAAGGAACATATGTTACTCTTACTAATGAAAGCCAGGATTATTAGAATTTTAAGATGCTTAAAAAGGGTGTAGGGAGGCAAAAGGAAACCTTTGTCCTGAAAGATCCCCCGGGATATTATTTGTGTATTGGAATAAAATTAGTAAAATAGAGTGTGACTTTAAAGAGGCTACCCTGCATTTTCTAGAAAGCGAGTAATGATGAACATACATCTTCATTAGCATATTGAGATATATATTAGAAGTAATCATCTGGCACTAAAGAAAATAAATAGTATGCTTTTGAGGATAGCCTTGCAAATAAAATGAACATTTTTTTTAAAAAAAAAGAACCTTCCCAATCAAGCACAGAACTTCAGTATATTAAGGATGTAATCAAAGCTGTATTTTATTTGTATGTAGGAAGAGCAGACTCATTTAAGAAAAGCAAAGGAACCCCCAGGCATGTGATTTTAATTAAGTCCCAGTATGCGACCAAAAGGGCAAATATTTACCATATGTGGGTGTTGAGTCTAATATTCAGCAACTCCCAGGTACAAAAAATTAAAAGACGGAATCTAAAAGAAATAAAGAAGCTTGCTTCCTCTTCCCCCTCCCTCGACCCAGAGTTCCTCCAGCCTAAATCATTTCCTTACTCTTGTCACTCAAATCACAGGACTTCTCTCCTCCAGGCCCTGCATTTGTGAGAACCTTGTAAGATCCAATAAGCCAGGCCTTATGTTGAATAAAGTCCTTTTATTTTCTTAATGGTCTACTCAGTAAGCACTTTCAGTGTTAGTGATGACAGTTACAGGGCAGAAGATAAGTTATACTATATTCAACGTCAGAACCAGAACCTGGCACCAATCAGGTGAATTGTAAAAAGGTGCACCTTTTGCTTTCCCACCGAAAAGGCGCCAACCCGAGGCAGCTCAGACTTGGCAGCCCTCCTCCACCTCCCACCATATATCCCCGTTGGTTCCCATACCCTCACCACCTGGAGTCAGTGCCATTAGAAAAACATTTCAAGGTTACAAGCATTGCTTAGAGGTTAAGGTTAGGTTTACGTTAGAATTAGGGTTTCAGTTAAGTTTAGAGTTAGGGTTAGTGTTGGGTTTTGAGTTAGGCTTGGGTTATGATTTGGGTTAGGGTTAAAGTTGCAGTTTGAGTTAGGGTTAGGGTTTGGATTAGTTTTAGGGTTACGTTAGGGATAAGTTAAGGGTTACAGTTAAGTTTGGGTTAGCATTAGGGTTAGGTTAAGGTTTAGGTTAGGGTTAGGTTTGGGCAAGCATTAGGGTTAGGGTTATGGTTTGGGTTAGTGTTAGATTATGGTTACAGTTAGGTCAAATTTAGGGTTTGGGTAAGGGTTTGGTTTAGTGTTAATATTAGGGTTCGGTTAGCATTGATCATGGAAGTAGGGTTGGATCTCATGTATCTCTGGTGTTTTGCAGTGCGCTGCATCTGTTTTACTGTATTGCTTTATTGTTTTGCTTGAATTGCATTGTTACGTGATCAATTTTTTTTAAAAAAAATAGTGACCATGCAACTCTTTTGTACAGCAATTCTATAGGAATTGCTGGCTTCACTGTAATGCAGGAATACAAGAGCACTGTTATGATGCAGAGAAACAATTTGTATCAATACATGCAAAGAAAATGTCTATTACAGTATTGCAATAGGATACAAAGCTCACAGTATAAGTATGTCTTTAACACTCAAAGCATAAAGCTCACAATAACTTCAAGAACATGTCTTCAAGAAAAATTTTTTCCAGAGCACAGTATCCAGTGAAGGAGACGAAGATGCCAGCTTTTTCTCTTCGTTTCACTAATGCTTCCTCAGTAAACTCAATTCTCAATACATGAAGCACAAAAGTGCTAGACTCAACTTCCAACTGGATCAAAATCCCCAAAGAGTTTAGTGTCCAGAATTTATTACCATAACCTTTTGGTTCAAGACAAATGGGCTACCGCTCATTCCCCACTCCAAAAGTCGGTGCTGCCTTGCTTTGGGGATTTTGATCCAGTTGGAAGTTGAGTCTAGCACTTTTGTGCTTCATGTATTGAGAATTGAGTTTACTGAGGAAGCATTAGTGAAATGAAGAGAAAAAGCTGGCATCTTCGTCTCCTTCACTAGATACTCTGCTCTGAAAATTTTTTTCTTGAAGACATGTTCTTGAAGATATTGTGAGCTTTATGCTTTGAGTGTTAAAGGCATACTTATACTGTGAGCTTTGTATCCTATTGCAATACTGTAATGGACATTTTCTTTGCATGTATTGATACAAATTGTTTCTCTGCATCATAACAGTGCTCTTGTATTCTTGTTATCTGTTACTGTGATTATCGCTTTTGGTGTTCACTGTAATGCATTCATGATCTCTATGTTGTTGTGACATAATAAATATTTATTAAAAATGGCAAATTTGAACTGCAAAGAAAAGGGCAGGGGGGGAGAGTGGTGGGTTTGGGAAGCATGGGGCATGCAGCACTATGACAACCCAAAAACAATGAAGGCATGGCAGTAAGGTAAGCTTGACTCCTATAATTACCAATTCGAAAATGTGAGTTAAGGATCGAGGCAAATAAAATTTCTTGAAAATCCAGGATTCATAAAATGCGGAGCTAGCGGGAGGAACATGGGCATCAAGTCCAGTCATGCAGGATCTTGTGCAGAACCATTTGAGTACTTTGAATGTTTGAGGACACTGATGGCGGGGCAAGTGCTTCTGCAGAAATGGCCTCAGTGAAGAATGCTGACAAATGAGCAGTTTGTAGGGCCTAGCCAGCAAAAGGCTTAGTTTATAAAATGCTCTCAACCATAACTTTGTATTGACAGTTTCTCAGGAAAAGCCTTATTAGGAACATTTTTGGCATTAACACAAATTCTTCTAGTGACTGGCGTCTTTTTTCTCCTCAGAAATGAAGAGCTCTGTGAATAGCTTGATTATTGTGGAAGCAATTAAGGCACAATCTCTGTCCAACATTTTCCCCCCCTTCTCAATTGTCCTCTAATCCCTGAGGCATTTTTTGCACAGATTCAGCAGCTCCTAGGCTTGAAATTCTCTTCATAACAAAAATTCAAATGACATCTTAACTAGAGAAATAAAATGTCACTAAGGTGACATTAAAATTGTACAACTGTGTGATGGGTCAATAATTATGTGCAATCTGCATAGAAAGTGAAAAAGAACAGAAGTTTGTTATTAGGTGTGAAATTCATTATCTTGAGAATCTCTACTTGTCTGCTTTTAAAAAGCCTGTGTGATTGAAAAACTAGGATTTAAAGTGTGTGGGAAGTGCCCACTGAAACTGTTGGGATATAGGGTTGCTAGATCCCTGGTGGAGGTGGAGACCCTGCTGCCAGACCCTGCCCCCCCCCCCCCCCCCACCAATCAGCTGGCCAGTGAGGGGCCATACCAGGAGAGAGATGAAAGCTCAGGCTTTGTCGCTGGCAATGTGGCGACATCACTTCTGGTGTGCACTGGAAGCGACATCATCATGTCAGCTATGTTTGGGTAACACGCTGGTATTTGGGCAAAATCTCTATGGTAGAAACTAATTTTTGACATACAGCCTTTGCCCAAATACCCAAGCATCACCCCGATGTTTCTACGTGATGATGTCCCTTTCAGTACACACCAGAAGTGATCTAGCCACATCACCAGTAATGCCGCCTGGGCCTCCTTCCTGCTCCTGGCAAGTCAGAGGGATTTGACAACCCTACTGGAGTATTTCTAGCTACTTGGAGTCAAAACTTTAGAGCTCCCATAGGTTTTCATTTTATCCCATGTGGACCTGAAGTTAAATAAATGATTCACTAGAAACAATTAGGCACTGTCAAGGTTTCAGTTTTTTTTCTCTTCGTTCTGCTTCACTGATCACCTTGCCATGCTTTAGGGGGGAGGGAGAGTATGGGTGAGTGTGTGCCTGCTTCTAGTAGCCATAACTTTTCTTCAAGTTGTACCCCTGGGCCTTTTTTCATGGGATTTGGCCTAGGAGACTCTTTCGCCAGGCTAGGGTAGATAAGCAGCTGTATATCTGTCAGGGTTGTCATCAATGTTCCCTCTAAGCTGTGGAGTCTTGTGAGCAAAAATTCTACTTTGTGAGCTACTGGCATTAAAGTTGTGAGCAAATGATTTGGCTACTGCATAAATCAGTTTACTCTGGAGCCATCCTTTCTGAGCTGAGACAAAAATATGTGAGCCAGAGGCTAAAGAACTGTGAGCTAGCTCACACTAACTCAGCTTAGAGGGAACACTGGTTGTCATAGCAACGCTAAGGGCTGGATGCTGATGTATGTGTGGGGTGTGGGGGTGTGCTGGAGTTTACCTATAATCTCTGGATTTCCCGCACTTTCTTTACTTCTGACAAAGAACCTGTAGTAAGCAAATCTCTAATAAAGCATCATTATAAACATACTGTGGAGAATGTCTTAACTGGGGATCTGACAGGCACCCATTTTCCTAATTTAAGTTGACTGCAGAATTCTGCTTTATAAGATAACCATATGTGCATGAATATGATGCAGAATTTTATGCAAAACACTGATGCCTTGGGAACAGTACTTTTTAAGATTAGCATTGGTGCTCAGTGGGAAAATTACCTTGTTTTTATTAAGCTGGTAAAAACAGTGCCTAGGTTGTACCCTTTCAGGCTGCTGGTAGGGAGGGACTCACATATCAGAAGGACCACCTCTCCTGAGAAGCTCTGCTAGGGCACCTTGGCTCTGGCTTGTTAAAGTTTACAAGTTTAGAACAATGTCTGCTCATTCTAGTAGGGTTTTTTTTTTTTTTAGTAATGGCTCCTCAGTGGTGGAGCAGCCTTCCTGAGCAAGGCTCCTACATTACTGGTTTACTGGGCACTGAACAAAATTGCGTTATTTTTGTGAACCTTAACCCTTTGAAGGCCTGGCTTTTGGGATTGGTGTTGAAAATGAGTCTTTTGCTGGATGAGTATAAACAGTGATATTTTCATGGTTGCTTTATCCCTAAATAGTATTGGTTTTAATAAGAATGCCAGCCTCAAGGAGGGACCCAGGGATCCCCTGGAATTACAGCACATCTCCAGACTACAGATATCAGTTCTCCTGGAAAAGTGAATGCCTTGGACGGTGGACTCTGGCACTGTATTCCTCCAAGGTCCCTGTCCTCCCTATGTTCCATCCTTCCTTCTCCAGGAGTTTCCCAACCTGAATCTGGCAACCTTTCTCCCTTATCCCACATCAGAGCCCCCCTCCCCCAACCTGGCAACCCCTGTTCTAAGTAACACTATAATCCACCTTGAGCCCTTTTCTGAGAAAGGCAGGCTAATAATATCACATATAAACAAGCATGATAAAATGCTCCTTCATTAATAAAAATCCACATATCTTTCCTTATATATAATTGAGTAGTGGGGTGGCACTTTCTGAACATTCCACATGCTCCTAAATCAGTTGGCTCCATGATGTGTCACTCAGAAGCTGTTCCTATCCACTGGCTGCATTGCCTGAGTCCCACCCACAGTGTGCTCCATCAGCCATTGGCCCGTCAGCCACCACTCAAGAGTACTTGCGTGCCATTGGCCGGATGCTGGGTCTGTTCCTCTTCCCCGCTCACTCCAGCCACTGTTCTCTGTCAGAATACACTCTCTCTCCTGACAAAGACACTTCGCCTGCTTGGCTCCTCTGTAGGACTAACTTTTCCCACTCTGCCTGTTGCTAGGCAACCAAGCTTGGTTCTGTCAGTAAAAAGCCCTTTCCATACCTATTTGGGCCTTTGGGAGAAAATTCATTGGGGCCAGTCCTGACGAGAGTTGCCAGCTCCAGGTAGGAAGATTCCTGAAGATTTGAGGGATGGAGCCTGGAGAGGGTGAGGTTTGAGGAGGAGTGGGACCTCAGACGGGTACAATGGACCAGTCACAGACTTTCAGTCTAACCTACCTCACAGGGTTGTTGTGCAAGTCAAAAGGGGGAAAGGAGAATGATGTAAGCTGCTTTGGTCCCCATTGCAGAGGAAGACTACTTTTCTTCCTGGGAAACCATGTTGCCAATCTCCAGGTGAGGGCTGGAGATCACTCAGAATTACAGCTGCTCTCCAGATGACATTGATCAGTTCCCCTGGAGAAAATGCTGGACTCTATGACCTTATACCCTGCTGAGATGACCCCCCAGGACAGCCACTGTGACGTGGTCAGGGCTTCAGAACATGGTAGAGGCTGCAGGTGGGGGGAGATGGACAGCTGAAGAGTGAGGGGAAAATAATGATTAGTTGGGAAGGAGATAGGGTTGCCAACTCCAGGTGGGAAACTCCTGGAGATTTGAGGGATGGAGCCTGGAGAGGGTGAGATTTGCAGAGGGGTGGGACCTCAGGTACAATGCCATAGACTCCACTCTCCAAACCAGCCATTCCCTCCTGGGGAACCACTGTTGCCAATCTCCAGGTGAGGTGAGGAGATCACTCAGAATTACAACTGCTCTTTAGGTAGCAGAGATCAGTTCCTCTGGAGAAAATGGTGGACTCTGTGTCATTATACCCTGCTGAGGTTGCCACAGCAAATTGATGCTGAGCGTCCAAGGCCTTGGCACTCTCCCAGAGTCTCTTGCTAGAGCCCATTGTATTTATTTCCACAACGGGCCTTATTCTTAGTGTAAGGCATAAGTGCATACTACATTTTCTACAAGGATATCACCATGTTGCATGGATAGGAATGCTTGGTCAGACATGATGCAGATCAGAACATGTGAGTACAGCATGCGGAGAGAGGGGACCAGATCCTTCTCCTTGCCACATTTTCCTGACCTAAAATGTAGCTTCATCAGTACATGGGCAAATAGCTGCCGTCTGGGACCATTTCATGCCTGTTTACCTGACAAAAATTATACACGTAGTTTTTGTTAGCCTGGTTAGGGAAGACAGACTTGTAATTAACTAAAGGTCAAACAAAACGTGACAGTGGGCTCCTTGTGTATGTACAAATTTGACATGTGAAGAAGATATGTGCAGGGAGATGCCATGGCTCAGTGGTAGAGCACCTGCTTGGCACGCAGAAGGTCCCCGGTTCAATCCCAATGGAAAGGATCAGGGAGGAGGTGATATGGAAGACCTCTGCCTGAGACCCCGGAGAGTCACTGCTAGTCCGAGCAGACAATACTCACCTTGGTGGACCGATGGTCAGATTCAGTGTAAGGGAGCTTCATGTATTCACGTGTTGGTGGTCTATTTTTTTCAGTAAAAATGGAATGAGCAGATGAGGGGCACCAAGCCCTGCTCCTTTTAGTGTCACTTTCATAGTGCTTTATTTCTTATTCTTTCAACATTTTCTCTCACCCAGATATATTCCCAGTATCAGAGGCTGGTGGAAGAAAAATACTGAAAGCGCCTGTGAGATGGAGAAGATAAAGTGTAGAAGGGGGCAGAATGGAGCCCCTGTAGTGGCCTTCTCCACACTCCCCAACACTGCTTTCTCTACACATGAATGTATAAATACATTGAGACTCTTATTTGTGTCAGATATAGGGTTGCCAGCTCCAGGCTGGGAAATTCCTGGAGAGTTGGAGGTAGAATCTTGGGAAGGTGGTGTTTGCAGAGGGGAGCCACCTTCCAAAGCAGCCATTTTCTCCCGGGGAACTGATCTCTGTCGCCTGGAGATTGGTTGTAATCCCAGGAGATCTCCATCCATCTCCTGGAGGTCAGCAACCCTACTTAGATACCTGCATTTTGATGTTACCAAAAATTTCCCTGTGCCCTCTCTGCATGGAAGAAATCTGACTGTCTATAAAGTAGGCACACTTTCTCCTATTTATCTGAAATATGGCAAGGAGTATCCCTTGGGTGAGGAGTACAATCTGAGAATGTAATTTCTAGTGGACTGGAGGAAAAGTATAGATGGAAAACGTGTTTCCTGCTAAGCCCAGTGGAAATGAAATATTGAAGAACTAAAACAAATAGAAAGGAACAGAATGAGGAAAGGTGCAAATCCTTGTCTTTTCAGTGATTTTGCCTCTTAAAATTCAAGATCTGCCTAGAGATCGATAGTTTCAGAGGGCAGCCATGCTGGTCTGTAGTAGAACAGTTAGATTTAAGTCCAGTGGCACCTTAGTTAGTGTTATCGATGCAACGAACATGAAACTGAGCAAACTCCGGAGCACGACGGAATTCAGGAGGGCCTGGCGTGATGTGGTCCATGGGGTCACAAAGAGTTGGACTTGACTGTGCAACTGAACAACAACAACAAAGCACCTTAGAGCCAATTTAATGTAGTGGTTAGGAGTGCGGGCTCTCATCTGGGAGAACCAGGTTTAATTCCCCACTCCTCCACATGCAGCTGCTGGTGTGACCTTGGGTCAGGTACAAGCTCTTTCAGAGCTGTTCTCTCAATGGCAGCTCTCTCGAGAGGTCTCTCAGCCCCACCTACTTCACAGGGTGTCTGTGGTGGGGAGGGGAGGGGAAAGGGATTGTAAGCCACTCTGAGACTCCTTTGGGTAGTGAAGGGCTGGGTATAAATCCAATCTTTTCTTCAACAAAGGGCATCGATGAAGGAGGTGGTATCCAGGGGGCTACTGGACTTGAATCTAGAGACTGATCGTAGCTTAAGAGACAAAGTTCTGGAATGCCCTCCCTACAGAAACTCTTGTGGCCCTAAATGTATAAGCTTTTAGGAGTCAGTGACAGTTTTTATTCTCTCCAGCATTTTAAAGTCCCCTTTTCCTACATAATTTTATTAGTTGTTTTATAAAGATTGTCCAGCTTTTTGTTCCATGGCTCTATTAGTCAGCTTTTCCTGGTTTTGTGTTGACTGTTTGAGGTAGGGTTGCCATTGTATAAGCATATAACAGGAGAACTGTATAACTAATCTAAAAAGTACTGGAGTCGGGAGGCCGGTAACAGTGGAAACAGCATTGTAGTTTATTGCAGGTCAAGATGGAACATAACAACCCCGTGCGCAGAGCCCTCTTTTGTGCCGGTCGGAGATAATCCCCTGATCTCGCCCCAATGTCCTGATAGGACCTTAAGATAGTGGTTACAGTTCATAGGTCCCCTGGGGGAAACCTAGGCTCATAATTGGCGGTCGTTTAGGATCTGACCGGCTATTGTTCTACCTGGCTGAAGCTCAGGTAGATTCAGGCCATGTGCGAATGTCCACGTGGCGGTCGCCATTATGTGAGCACATGGCGACCGTGATATTGATACACAACACCCCTCCCCCCATAGTCCAGTTCCCCCTTGCAAACATAGTCCCTTAAGTACTCTAGCCGGCACCATTCACCGGGGAGTTGCAGGTCCTGGGACAGTGCTCGGACCGGGGAGCGGGGTAGCCGGCAACTGTACAGGAGTCTCTGTAGGGAGTACCGGCAGTGGTGCTGGCGGTGTCAATTCACCAGGACTGTCAGACAGTGGGATCTCCGCAGGCTCCAAGTCAGGGCTGGATTCCTGGAGCGGGAGCTGGTCCTGTTCTGAGGGTGCCAGAGTCTCAGGAACATTGGGTGCTCTGCTCAGGAGGTGCCGCTGGATCTGGTCGATGTGGCACCGCCACACCAACCCTTCTTCTATGAGAACCTTATAGGAGATCAGTCCTGTAGAATGGGTGATTCTTCTGGGGACCCATGCTGGACCTCAAGCGTAGTTCCGGATGTAGACTGGGTCCTCAGGGTTGAATCCTCGGGGATCTTGCTGGAGCTCAGGCTTGGTGCTGCCATTGACGGCATGGTCAGGGTGGAGCCAGTCTAGCATGGAGCTGAGGTGCCAGCCCATCAGCATCTTTGCCGGTCTGCGTCCAATCCCAGTGTGTGGGGTATTCCGCTGGCTGAATAGAAATTTCGCCAGCTTGAATTCCCAGTCACCTTGATCCATCCACTTGAGTGCTTCTTTGGTAGTTCTTACTATTCGTTCTGCCTGCCTGTCGGTCATGGGATGGAAGGGCGCTGAGCAGATGTGTTGGATGCAGAGGGAGTCCATGAAATGCTGGAACTCCCTGGAGGTGAAGGCAATCCCATTGTCCATAACGAGGGTGTCTGGAAGTCTGTGGGTGGCGAATATGCGCCACATGGCTCGGATGGCCGCCTCGGTTGAGGTAGCCTGCACCGGGACTACCTCCAGCCACTTGCTGTAGCTATCTACAATGATTAAAAAACAACTGGCCCTGGACTGGCCCTGTGAAGTCCAGGTGGAGTCAAGACCAGGGCTTGTTGGTCAACTCCCAGGGCCGGACAGGGGCATGAGAAGGTTTGGGGTGTGACTCCTGGCATTTGCTGCACCAGTGTACTTGATCCTCGATCTCCTTGTCCATGCCTGGCCACCACACATAGCTGTGGGCTAGGGCCTTCATCCGAACAATTCTGGGATGAGACTTGTGGAAGGCCACCAAGATTTTGGCGTGGAGCATCCCTAGGATGATTACCCTCGACCCCCATAGCAGGCACCCTTTGTGGGTGGACAGTACATTGTGTCTTGCAGTGTAGGCAGCAAAATCAGGGCTCGGATGATTGGGCCACCCCCTCCCCACCCAGTCTAAAACTCAGGAGAGGACACGGTCCCAGGCCATGTGGAGGGCCACATCCAATACCTGTACTGGCAGGTCCAAGAGGTCCTCGATGAGGGTGATGTGGAAGGTGGGTACCAGGTCCAGGTCACAGGATGGCAAAGGAGATGACTCAGGGAGCCGGCGTGGCCCATGGTTTTCCTGGGCCAGTGCACCAAAGAGTACTGGTACCCCGAGAGAAAAATGGACCATCGGAGTACCCGCAGGGACAGCATGTGCGGGGTCTGGCGGTGCGGAGCAAGGAGGCCCAGGAGCAGCTTATGGTCCATGGCCACTGTGAAAGCCCTACCATACAGGTAGTCATGGAATTTTTTGACTCCCGCAACTATGGCCAGGGCTTCCTTATCAATTTGGGTGTAGTTCCGCTCTGTCGCTGACAAGGTCCTGGAATAGTAAGCCACCGGCACCTCCTGCCCATCGGGAAGCTGATGGTCCAGTACCGCCCCCACCCCGTAAGGAAACGTGTCACAAGCCAGGATCACCAGCAAGGACTCGTCAAAGTGAGCAAGGACTGCGCTGGAAACTAGCAAGTCCTTAACTGCCTTGAACGTTGCCAAGTGTCGTGGCGCCCATTCCCATTTGGCCCCCTTGTCCAGCAACCGGTAGAGGGGCTCAGCTACCACTGCCTTGTGGGGGAGGAAGGTGTGGTAAAAGTTCCCTTTGAGGTGCTGTGATAAATGTTATGGCTTCTGCTCCTGGAGTTGTATTATCTGTATTTTATTAGTTTTTTTTATTTTTCTGGGGTTGCATTGTTTCAATCTTTATTGTAAGGCGCCTTGAGCATTTGATATTAATATAGATTAAATGAACTGTGGCAGAGAGAAGCCATTTGGGCAAATCCAAATTACGTGTGCTGAGTCGGCCAGGCTTGGCATCTAATGGCTATTCAGTGGCTCATGCAGTGCGAATTGGTTACACCAGGTTTCGATGCTTTCTGTCATCATGTGTAGTCATGGGAACTGAAGAATCCCTTCTAAGCAGCTGAATTTCAGACCCTTTTTAGTTCACTGCTTTTTTTTTCTTTTGAAAACCCATTGAGACATTCATGATCAGTTTCTATGGGTTAGTCGGGACATCATGTTACCCTTGGAGAATTTGTTGTGCTTGAGTAGTTGGCTTCCTTGTGGAATAGGAAATGTCTGAAAGGAAATTCACATTAAGTCATATCAGAGCTAGGGTTGCCAGACCCCCCTGTTCAGTGGGGGTTTCCCAATATGGGGAAGCTCCTTCCCACCCCCAGCTGGCTGGCCAGCGAAGGGAAGCCCTGACCCCAAGAGTGACCACCTGGCCTCCCCCCACCTCTTCCCAACAGCATGAAAGAGCCCCTCTGAATGCTGCTGGGGAGAGGCCGTGGCTGCCCGGCTGCACTCCAAGACCCGAATTCAGGGCTTGGAACACAACAGGCACGCACAGCTCTTTCGTTGGGTGACTCTTTTGAGAAACACAGGCTGTGTAGGTTTTGGATATGCTGAGTCTGGGGATTTAATTTGAATGTAGATGTAAAGGTATTCATATTATATTCTTATGTTTTTTTGTTTTCATACCGGCTTTGACAAAGAAAAATTTCGAAATGTGTCAGCCAGCTGAGATTTGACTCTCGAAGAACTTGTAGCCATACCTGAAGTCAAGCCATGAAATGTCTTTGGATGAAAAAATCCCATAAGTTCTGCTCAATTGTATTTATGTATTTGAAATAGTCTGTTGTATACCCAGGAGAGTTATGCATTGGATGTACAAGTATCTATATGTTTAGTTAAGCTATATTCCATGTCTATTATATAACAACAGAGAGACTGTGACATAAGTTAGCACGGTGCATCTTATTTTTGGTTTACACACAATCTTTCTGAGGGGCTCTTTTGGTTTACCCAACTATCTGGAGGCTGGCAACCCTACTCATATCATCCAGACCACCTAGAAAACAGGAACAAAACAGCAGCAGTATTGTAACTGGGTTGGGCTGGATCTGGAGGTCTTTTCTTCACACCCTTACCTTTTTTCTCCCCCCAGCACAGCCTGGTTTAGCCACTATTATTGCAGCTGGTCAGTTTTACAGTGCTTACAGTCATCGATTCCCCCAGTGAGGTCGTAATGATAATTCAAGCCCCTCTTTTTTCCTGTCAAGTAGCTGAGGTGTTGCACGGCTTCCTGTTATGTGCTTGCATCTCAGTGGGTCCCCTGGTGTCCAATGAGGGGAGGGGTTGAAGGTGGTTCCCAGGTCTGGAAAGGTTGAGGACTATTGGAATACAGCACATATGACTTTTAAAATCCTTTACAAGCAGGGCTGGTAGTGTGGTGTAGTGGTTAAAGTGCCAACTTTGGATCTGGGACCCAGGTTTGAATCCCCACTCGCCGTGGAAGCTCACTGAGGGCCCTCGGGCCAGCTACTTTCACTCAGCCTAACATAAGAACATAAGAGAAGCCAATGTTGGATCAGGCCAATGGCCCATCCAGTCCAACACTCTGTCACACAGTGGCCAAAAATACCAGGTGCCATCAGGATGTCCACCAGTGGGGCCAGGACACTAGAAGCCTTCCCACTGTTGCCCCCCCCCCCCCCCCAGTACCAAGAATACAGAGCATCACTTGCTCCAGACCGAGAGTTCCTATCTATACTTTGTGGCTAATAGCCACTGATGGACTTCTGCTCCATATGTTTATCTAATTCCCTCTCGAAGCTGTCCATGCTTGTAACTGCCACCACCTCCTGTGGCAGTGAATTCCACGTGTTAATCACTCTTTGGGGGAAGAAGTACTTCCTTTTATCTGTTCTAACCCGACTGCTCAGCAATTTCATGGAATGCCCACGAGTCCTTGTATTGTGAGAAAGGGAGAAAAGGACTTCTTTCTCTAACTGATCTATCCCATGCATAATCTTATAAACCTCAATCATGTCACCCCTCAGCCGTCATTTCTCCAAGCTAAAGAGCCCCAAGCGCTTCAACCTTTCTTCACAGGGAAAGTGTTCCAACCCTTTTCTGCACTTTTTCCAATGCTATAATATCTTTTTTGAGGTGTGGTGACCAGAACTGTACACAGTACTCCAAATGAGGTCGCACCATCGATTCATACAGGGGCATTATGATACTGGCTGATTTGTTTTCAATACCCTTCCTAATAACTTAGCTCACAGAGTGATTGTGTAGATAAAATGGAGGAAAGAAAAATGATGCTGCAAGCCACTTTTAGTCCCCGTTGGGAAGAAAAGTGAGGTATAAATATCTAAACAATTTAAGGAATTAATCATTTTCTTGTTGTTGACTGATATGGCATTTAGTTGAGTTTAAATTATCTGAATATCTCCAAAATCTCAGGTGCCTTTTTCAGATACTGAAAGAAGAATAACGTAAATTACAACTTTATTTGCTTGTTCAGTTTTAGTAGAGAGGACCATTTGAAACATTTGTTCAGCCCTTATTAATATAACTGGAACTAAATAGCATTAATAATAAACCAGTGTTTCCTTATCCGCAACATCAAGAACTAAACATTTCTACTGCTGCCTAAAATCACCTCTTCCCCCAAGATGCAAACCAAGGCATTTCGGTGCCCGAGACAACAATTCAAATTGGCATCCAAGCTATGATACCTCCCTCAAACTTAATAATTGAAATTTGCTGCCCTTTAATGGGTCAACCCAAACCCAGAGAGATCCTGGGAGTTCTATGCTTGAAACTCTCTGTGTTCTTTTCATTCACGTTTTGGTAATACAGGTGCCTTCTTTGGACTGGGATGGCAATGTGGGAGGGTGGGGGTGAAGCATGACTCCCCGCCCCATTTTCTTTACACTTAATATTTTATTTGTATTTATTTAAAACATTTCTATGGTTCCTTCCAACCCAACCCAACTGAACCTAGAGATAACAAATGACTTGAGAATTTGGCTACAGAACTGAGACTATGTGGGATCTGCCTTGAGAAAGCACCGAAATGGAAGTCACAGCTGTTCCATTGGTGGAGCCGCAGGGAATGCAGTGCGCAAGTGAAATATGGACATGAACTGATTATGGAACAGGACTTTAAAAATTAAAACTTTGGGAAGTCTTCAAGACACTTGGCACAAGCACATTACCTTTCCAATGTAATTATAAAATTATGTCAACACTACTTATGAAATATTTATAAAGCTATTTACACTAAATGTATTAATCATATCATGGTTGTGTGTAGTCTGAGTGCTTCAAATAAAAAATGCCAGTATTATTTGGGGTGTAACACCGTGTGGTATGGAAATACTGTATTGGGCCAGGTCTGGAAATTTCAACGCCTCCCCCTAAATTACAGGCTCTGTTTGATTCCCTTTAAAGTCGCTGAATAAGCTGACACTGATATCTGCTTTACTTGTGAAGTAGCTCAATGCAACCTTCTTCAAAATATTGCTATGACCTTTCTGTGCTGCCAAGGATCGTTTTATTTTACGTAGAATAATCTTTCCTTGACATTTACACATTGAAACGGTGGTGAATTAATAACCTCCCTTGTGGGAGGCTTCTCCCAAACTTAGCAGGAAAGCCCTGGATTTGATCAGATACGATTCCTTTCAGATTCGCCTTCTGTGACTTCCCTTAAGTGGCTGAGATTCTTATGTCTAAAAGGTTTCACCTTTTCCCTTTAATTTTGCTTTGCTTTTATGTAGCTCCCTTTGCGTTTGGTTGCTACGACAGTGAGTCAAGGTTTCCGTTAATTTTTTCACAGCCAAAAGGTGACATTCTGAACAGACCAAACTATTTTTTTTCCTGACATGTTCATGCCTTGTTTTTTCAACAGTGGAAGCAGAAGGTAGATCATGCAGCCATCATTACAAAGACTAAAGGGAATGCCCGATAGGACAATGGTAGAGTACATTTTAGTATCTCCAGTTAAACCATCTCAAGGAAGGCTTCTTCTTCTTTTTAGAAAGAAGTACTTAGGGTTGCCAACATCCAGGTGGTAGCTGGAGCCATAGGCGTAGAGTACGGGGGGCTCGAGGGCTTGAGCCACCCCCGAAATTTCCCGTGGGGGGGGCTCAGCCACCCCCGGGAAAATGGAGCGCCTGCTGTCGCGCCTTCCCTGCTCTTTCCGAGGCCGGCGGCCGCTGCTGGAGAGGGAGAGGGAAGGGGTGGCGGGAAGGAGAGGTACCGGCAGCAACAGCTGGCGGGCCTCGGAAGGGCCTGGGGAGGCAGGGCGGTTTCCAGGGGGGAACATTGCTCCAGCCCCTGCCCCCCTGCCCCTGCCCCCCCGGGATTTCTAAAACTCTACGCCTCTGGCTGGAGCTGTCCTGGGATTACAACTGATCTCTATGCAACGGAGATCAGTTCCCCTGGGGGAAATGGCCAGGCCTGTACCTACAGTGGGGCATCTCGGGGCCAGGCCCCCCTGCTTACCACCCAGCCCCCCACTTCCCATACAGCTGGTTTATTTAATTTTATTTTGTGCACATGCCAAGGCTGCACCAAGCCGTCACCCTGCCCTGGCCTGCCTGCCAGCAGTGTTCCTCTGGGTGGCCATGTGTGGGGCACACCAAAGGGCATGTCTGCGCCCTACTCCAGCCCACCCCCCTCTTGCTTTGTTTTAACTTTTACTCTCTCCTCACTCCTGACACAGTGCCCTCAATTTATTTAAATGCCCCCAAACTAAAAAAAAGTCTTGGCTATGGCCGAGAAAATGGCTGCTTTGGAGGGTGAACTCCTTGGCATTATACCCCACTGAGATCCCCAAAATCTCCAGGAATTTTGAAACCTGCAGGTGGCAATCCTAGAGCCACTGCAATGAGCGAAGACAATGGCTCAGTTCAGACACAACAGAAAACCATGGTTTATTTTTTAACTATGGTTCCTCTGTGAAACCTGGATGCGGCCTGCAGATCACCCCAGTTCAGATTTGCTTGACAAATGCTGATTTCATCACCTTTACTCTGGCCAGATATCTCTGTAGTTGGGGAATGCACAAGGACATGGCTGGGAGATAAGCCAGGATGAAGCCAGGAGGTGTGCATTTCTCATGGAAAGCCATGGTTAATATCCCAATTCCAAATCATGGTTTCGTATCCTGGTCTGATTGACCCTACCTAACCATCGTTAAGATAGCGAGATTCGTTTCCAGGAGATGCGGCTCAAAACCACATTCAAATACCCCAGGGCAATTGTCAGAATCCATGGATTCTAACAGGGGTTTTGGGATTTTATGCTGTGCTGTGTACCTTTCTGTGTAACCCCTCCCTTTGCTATGTAACCCATAATTGATGCTAGCTTGTTTGTATCATGTAATCCACTATGCAATGCCCCTTTTCATTTATGACCCTGGGTTTATGGCTCTGGCTAGGTCTGGCTAATGTAACCATTTGTCCGGGAGGATGGCGACTTCAGAGCCTGAGAACAATCGGCCTCTCACCCTCCTGCCTCCGCATTCCTTTCCGCCCAGCCGGAGCAGACGGGACCAGTTTCTTATCAATGTGCGAAGGCCTTGGAGAAAGCAATTTGTTATGTGAAAGATGGTTACATCTGAGGGGTCTGTTTTAGGAAGGAAAATTTACTGCTTCACACCTAACCTTTTCCTGTGGGAAGCAAATGGTCAAGAGACCTTTTAGCCCGCGGTTTTTCCCCTTTGTTAATTGGTTACCTATGGGCAATTCAAACTGTGCTAGAAGGTATATTAGTCCTGCTTCTATTGTATGTCTTATCTCTGACAATGATCCGAGGACCTGTACTAATGTAGTAATTGGAAATAAAGAACTGTGTTTCATCAACAAAGATCTGATCCTTGACTACTCAGGGCAGAAGCCTCACAGATTGTCAGAGATCTGTGACTGGGACTTGGCCGTTCCTGAGTATGTCGGACGACGGTACTATTCCCATCCCTACAACTGAAGAGCAACCGGTGACCCCGGCGGACCAGGGTGCCAGAGGTGAAGGCAGTGGCGGGGAGCCCGAAGTGCCAGCGACTACGGCTCAGGGGGCTTATTACATCCCTCGGCCACCTCCTCATCAGAGCGTGACCCCGAGGTACTCATGGAGCAATTTCAGCCATGGGACCGTCGACTCGTGGGTCCATGATCAGAAGGGAGCGCGGGTCTCGATCCAAGGAGACCGCTTCGAGCACGGGAGACCGAACTTCCTGGGAGACGAGCGCGAGATGATCTACGGAGGAGACTGGCAACCCCCACCCCTGGAAGAGGAGAAAGGCGCGACCTACGGTCCCAATCTCTACGGGGAAGACCAGACCCAAGCCCTAGATCGCATGATGGGGGACTTGCGAATGCAACTCACCACGGAACTACGGGAGATAGCGCTCGACCTGCAGTTCCAGTTCCGTGACGCCCTGACAGCTATTCAGGCAGCGCGGCCGGCCCCAGGAGGGGTCGGAGGCCCTGGAGGGGGAGCCCCACCACAACCGGTTCTCTCTGGGGGAGCGCCCGTGGGAGTCGTCCCGCAGCAAGTGCCACAGCAGGTTCTGCAACCCGTTCCTCGCCCGGTTCCCGCTCCCGTGCCGGCACCAGTCCCGGGACCCATGGGACCGATGATCCGTCAGGCGCCTGCCGATCCGTTGATGGCTACTTTCGATGGGGACCCCGAAAAGCTATGGTTCTTCCTCATAGAAATCGAGAGGTTCCTAGACACCTGGGGGCACCTCTACCCCACCAAGAGGGACCGGATTGGCTACATCGGATCCAAACTGAGGGACACCGCCAGCGATTGGTATGTGAGCCTCCACAACGCCCCCGGGCCTGAATTGCGCTCCGTACACAACTTCATGTGGGCCCTCAGGCAACACTACGAGGACCCCCTGGGAGAAGAGAAGGCTCGGAACCAATTGCGGAAGTTGACCCAGGGGCGGGCCTCCGTGAGAGAATACACCGACAAGTTCCGGCGCATAGCGGCCAAGATCCATGGCTGGACCCAAGATCTCTTCATAGAGAAGTACAGAGAAGGCCTGAACCCCGAGGTGTACGAGACGGTGTTGCGAGGAGGGAGACCGGGCTCATTAGCCACCTGGATGAGAGCGGCAGCGGATGTGGAGGAACGGTTCACCCTCATCAAGATGGGAACTTCGGCAGCAGCCCAACCCAAAGCCCCACAGAAGGTGAAGCCCAAGCTCAGTGTCCAGGAAATCCGAGACAACCGGTTCAAACAAGGGCTCTGCATGCGGTGCGGGGAGAGCGGCCACTATGCCTCGGCGTGCCCCCGTGGGGGTGGAAAGGTTCCAAAGACCTCCACCCCGGTGGCAGGGAGCACCCCCAGCAAGGGAAAGACCTCGTTCAAACCCCGGGCTTTACAGCTGGAAGGGGCCGCGAGTGAGCAAGGAGAGCTGGAGCTGACAGAGGCACAGATGTCGGGAAACTCCAACGGCCTGCAGTGAGCGGCGCAGAACTGCAGGTCCCCAACCCCGATGCGCCATCTCCGGTGAGCATCCCCGGTCCGTTATTGTATATGGTAGTGACTGTAATAGCCCCTGGGACTGGGACCCATGTCCGGGTGCGTGCCCTAATTGACTCAGGGTGCGCCAGAGACTTGATCAGCCCCTTAGTAGTGGACGGGCTAGCCCCGAAAGTCACCCCGCTAGGGGAGCCACTTACGTTTACCCAAATGGATGGGTCGGAAATGAAAGAGGCGTGTGTGGCAGAGACTGAGAGACTAATAGTGGGGACCGGGGAGCATTGGGAGAAGAGAGCTTTTATCATTACCCCCAACACCCAGTTCCCTATGGTGTTGGGAAGCCCCTGGCTGAGTTCCCACAACCCGTACATCAAATGGAGCGAGGGAACGATATCGTGGGTGGAAGAGAAATGCCACCACCATAAGTGGGACCCAGGGTGGGGATCGGGTCCCCCGGCACCCTTACTAGCGGCGGCGCTCACGTTGGCACCCTCCACCATCCCCAGGGAGTGCCGAGACTTGATGGGAGTGTTCAGCGAAACTGAGGCGGATGAACTACCCCCCCACCAGCTGTCGGACTGCACCATTGAGCTGCTCCCAGGGGAAAAGTTACCGAAAGGAAAACTATATTCCATGAGCCCCTCAGAGAGGGAGGAACTGAGGAAATTCCTAGACAAGAATTTGGAGCGAGGTTTCATCCGCCCTGCTAAGTCCCCTTTTGCCGCGCCCATTTTATTCAGGAAAAAGAAAGATGGAGGGCTGCGACTGTGCACGGACTATGGGGTCTAAACGCAGTGTCGGCTTCCAACGCTTACCCCCTCCCCCTCATAAAAGACTTACTAGCGGAGGCAGCCAAGGGGAAGGTGTTTACGAAGTTGGATCTGCGAGATGCTTATTTCCGTGTGCGCATCCGGGAGGGGGATGAATTTAAGACTGCTTTTAATACACCCCTGGGCCAGTTCGAATACCTGGTGATGCCATTCGGCTTGAGTGGCGCGCCGGGAGTTTTTATGAGCTTGATAAATGAGGTGTTACACAAGCATTTATTCAAGGGGGTGTTATGTTACTTAGATGATATCTTGATCTATTCTACTGATAAGAAAGAGCATGTAAAATTGGTCCGGGAAGTGCTTTCCACCCTGTTGGAAAATCAATTGTATGCTAAGCTGTCTAAATGTGAGTTCAATCGAAATTCAGTGGATTTTCTGGGGTATCGCATTTCTCAGAAGGGGCTGGAAATGGACCCTGCCAAAATAGAGGCAGTGGTGCAGTGGGAGGCACCCCGGACTAGGAAACAGCTGCAGAGCCTATTGGGGTTTTGTAACTTCTACTGCACCTTCCTGAAAGATTTTGCCACGGTCACCCTCCCGCTAACCGAACTCCTGAAAACCAAGGGGAGGGGCCCCGAAGCGGGGAAACCAGGGGAGAGAATAGCATGGTCCGAAAACTGTCAAAAAGCGTTTGAGACTTTAAAGAAATTGTTCACCTCAGAACCTATTCTTGCCCATCCTGACGAGACTAGAGAATTTGTGATCCATGTAGACGCTTCCGATGTGGCCATGGGGGGAGCCATTCTCCAGAAGGGGCTGGATAATAAATTACACCCCCTGGCTTATATTTCAAAAAAGTTTAATGAGACCGAGAGAAACTGGTCGATATGGGATAAGGAAGCCGCCGCCATACGGTTGGCCCTAACCACTTGGCGGCATTGGCTTGAGGGAGCGCAGACCCCTTTTGAAATTTGGACCGATCACAAAAACCTAGAAGCCCTGCGCACCCAAAGGTCTCTGAACGCTAAACAACTCTGGTGGGCTGACTTTTTCTCAAAATTTAATTTTGTGCTCAAACACTTTCCTGGAAAGGCCAACTCATTAGCAGACGCTTTGTCCCGATTGCCCCAACACGAAAGCCAAAAGGAAGAAGTGTTTGACTCCATGTTCTCCCCCCAGCAATTGGGAGGAACCGTCACTACCCGGAGCCAAAGCAAGCAAGCAGCGGTAGAATCCTGGGAAGACAAGTGGGGGGGGGGAATACTCCCCAGAAGAAGCAGAAGAATTAGAAAGCTTAGCGGAATGCTCCCTCCGGGCCAACAAGTGCTGGTACCATGGAGACAAACTCGTGGTGCCTCGAGCTCGGAGAAAAGACATCTTGCTAACTTGCCACTCATCGAAACTAGCGGGACATTTTGGTTTCCTAAAGACTCTTAACTTAGTCCAGAGACAATTCTGGTGGCCACGCATGCGCAAGGATGTATCGGACTTTGTCACTGCTTGCCAGACCTGTTTGATGTGCAAGAGGAGGGGGGGGAAAGTCCCAGGACTGTTGCACCCATTGCCTACCCCCTCTCGTCCATGGAAGCTATAGCGATGGACTTTATTACTAACCTGCCACCTTCGAAAGGGAAGACGGTCATTTGGGTGGTGGTTGACATGTTCTCGAAACAAGCCCATTTTACCCCGTTCAAACAATTGCCTACCACTAAGGGATTAGCTAAAGCATTCTTTAACCACATGATTAAATTACACGCCTTCCCCAAACGTGTGGTATCTGATCGGGGCAGCCAATTCGTTGCCAACTTCTGGCGGGAGCTTTTGAAAATGTTAGATATTGAACCAGCCATGAGTTCGGGTTACCATCCAGAAACCGATGGCTAATCCGAGCGAACTAATCAGATATTGGAGCAGTTCTTGAGATGCTACACTAATTATCATCAGGACAACTGGGTAGAGTTGCTGCCGTTTGCTGAGTATAGTTACAACAATGCCATTCATTCCTCCACTGGTGTGTCCCCGTTCATGGCAGTAGGGGGCTTTGAGGGAAAGCCCCTACCCACCTTAGAACAAACGTCGGACGCCCCTTCTTCGGACTTTAAACAATGGTGGGCCAATTTGCAAGACTCGTGGCCATTAATTGCGAAGACTCTAGACAAAGCCAAAGAGGACTACAAAAAGTATGCGGACCGTGGAAGAGCGGAAGGTTGGGACCTCCAACCAGGGGACTCTGTCTATCTATCAACGAAAAATATACACGGTCTGCAGCCCAGCAGAAAATTAGGGTGGAAATATGTTGGCCCTTACAAGGTGTTGCGTAAAATTTCTGATGTGTCCTTTGAATTAGAATTGCCTAAATCACTGAGGTCTGTGCACCCTGTTTTTCATTTCAGCTTGTTGAAGAAGAATCCTGGGCCGAATGCATGGCATCCAACTCCTCCGACTCCTCCTCCACTGATGAAGGAGGGGGACCCCCATTTTGAGATTTCTGAAATCCTGGATTCTAAAATGCGTAGGGGCCGCTTGCTGTATCTAGTCAAGTGGGTAGATTTTGGTCCTGAACAAAATGAATGGGTTCTTTCTGACAAGGTTCATGCTCCTAAATTAGTTAAAGCTTTTCATAATCGATTTCCAGATAAGCCGAAGTAGATTGGGTTTTTGGGGTGGCAGGGTGTCAGAATCCATGGATTCTAACAGGGGTTTTGGGATTTTATGCTGTGCTGTGTACCTTTCTGTGTAACCCCTCCCTTTGCTATGTAACCCATAATTGATGCTAGCTTGTTTGTATCATGTAATCCACTATGCAATGCCCCTTTTCATTTATGACCCTGGGTTTATGGCTCTGGCTAGGTCTGGCTAATGTAACCATTTGTCCGGGAGGATGGCGACTTCAGAGCCTGAGAACAATCGGCCTCTCACCCTCCTGCCTCCGCATTCCTTTCCGCCCAGCCGGAGCAGACGGGACCAGTTTCTTATCAACGTGCGAAGGCCTTGGAGAAAGCAATTTGTTATGTGAAAGATGGTTACATCTGAGGGGTCTGTTTTAGGAAGGGAAATTTACTGCTTCACACCTAACCTTTTCCTGTGGGAAGCAAACGGTCAAGAGACCTTTTAGCCCGCGGTTTTTCCCCTTTGTTGATTGGTTATCTATGGGCAATTCAAACTGTGCTAGAAGGTATATTAGTCCTGCTTCTATTGTATGTCTTATCTCTGACAATGATCCGAGGACCTGTACTAATGTAGTAATTGGAAATAAAGAACTGTGTTTCATCAACAAAGATCTGATCCTTGACTACTCGGGGCAGAAGCCTCACAGCAATGTCTTACTGACTGCAGAGTCACCCCTGAATGGCCATAAAAAACAGTCATAAATCTATGTAGACTGTACCATAAAAGCGAGAGATCAAAGGAAGTGAAAGCGGCATGCAATGCAGAGGGGAATTTCTGTTCCAATGTGGGTCTGGTAAATCAGCAGAGCAAATACTAGATGCAGAATGGGCCTCTGTTTGCCCATGCATGTGAGTCAACATGAGCTGTTTCCACTTAAGCACAACCAATTCAGTCAGCTGCATCCTTCTCCTCTCCCCGCTGGAACTCTTAATTGTTGAACTTTTGAACTGCTGAAGCAAACTGAAGCCTGGGAGTTTTCTAGAAACAAAATCAGCATTTGTGCCACATAAAAGGAGGGTCCAAGTTCATTGCAGTTGGCTAGGGAAGCAAAACCAACACAGTAACACTGCCTTTGTTGACTACTGAGGCAGCAGCAAACAAAAGGGACTTTGGCTACAGTTTCTGGTCCCTTCATGTGTATTGCCTGCATTTAAGTTCATGAAAATTGTGAGGGTCTATCCAAGTTTTCTTTAGGGCAATTATCCTCCTGGGATATACAGCTACAGAAATTGCTTACTCAAGTGTGATTCTGTTGAAGCTGCTGTTACGGATGTCACTATGAGCAAATCTTATCAATTTCATGGATTTGGAGGAAAGGGTAATGTATCCAGAACATGGATCACAGAAATCCCAACCAACCTGGCTCAAGCCACAGAAAAAGCCTTAGCAGAAGGGTTTTTTAAATGGTTTAAATATCTATAAACATGGGAGCATGGGAGCTATTGAGATGCAAGCACATGACAGGAAGTCAGGTGACATCACAGTAACTTGACAGGAAGAGTTGGAGCCTGAGTTGTTACTTCATCAAGAGGGCTCCACGGGAGGAGTGCGGGTAGCATACTGGAGGGCTGAATGGTGGGGGCGGGATGTCTGGGGGGCAGAATCATATAATACAAGGAAGAACTGGTGTCAGGAAGGGGGGCTCAGCTGAGTGACCTTGTCTCAGTCCTGCTGCTCCTGGGGGAATAGGGTGGACATCTCTGGATGACTTAAAAACGAGAAAAGAGCCCTCAGAAAACAGGACAAAAATTTTGAGGGGAAAGGATGCGATTTGCACAAAATTTGTATATGCTTATTTACATTGATGTTAATTGCATATAACACCTATCATTCGGTTAGAAATACAACTCACCATGTTGATAGTTCCAGCTGGCCAGCCTTGTTGGCCTGAAGCAGTAGAACAAATGTAGAGTCCAGTGGGGCACCTTTAAGACCAACAAAGGTTTATTCAAGGTATGAGCTTTCGTGTGCATGCATACTCTGTCAAATACAGTGGAAAGGAAGCGAGATTTCAGACTTATGGACAGAGGCTGAACAGCAAATTAACATGTAACATGATGCAGATGCTTTAAGATATTAAAAGTGAAACTGAGTAACAAGCTAAGGTTATAAGGCAAACAGTTGTTTTGATTTAATTAAGAGGGGGAAGGGACAGCAAAGTAATAAATATGTCAAAATAGGGGATAAATGGGAGAAGGCGTCTTTTCTAATTGTGAGAAGTAAACTGAGAATCACCATTCATCTCATCTCAGGCATGGAGGTAACTTAACAGCAAAACGTTCCATTATTCCTTGCATTACATTCAGTATTCTAATATATTATTCTGGAAAAGGAACACACTAAAATACAGAGGATGTGTAGTTCTTCTTGTCGAGAATACATAACTCACCATGTTGTCAGCCTTTTTTTGCTATCCTGGTGCTCCCTGTTGAGGGGGGAACTTTCCAAGGCCCTTATTCTCCCTTCTGATAACAGCTCATAATCTTTAATTCACCCCAAACTGCCTGCTTAGCGGTAGAAGATATGGATGGATACCCTATGGCTGTGCAGGAATCTAGCCTCCATTATTGGACAAAAGCAGAACTTGGATGTTTTCGAGGACAGGCCTCAAAAAGAGGATATCTGGCCACCCTAGCAGAGATGCAGAAGGTAGTTCCCTTGCATCCTGCACTTATGCACTAACAACGGATCCTTCCAAAAAGCAGGGGGGAAACAGCTGCTCCATAGGGGACTAAAATCCAGCAGGTGTGGCTTCACATAGGGGTGTTAGGTTGCCCACCACAGCGGGTAACTGCATGGCCCCACTGTTGAGGCTCCTGCTTGACATAGGGGAGGGACAACAGCTCAGCAGCAAAGCATCTGCTTGGCATGCAGAAGGTCCCGGTTTCAATCCATGACTCTCCAAGTAAAAAGATCAGGTAGTATGTGGTATGAAAGGCCTAACTAAGACCTTGGAGAGCTGCTGCCAGTCTGAGTAGACAACACTCATTCTGATAGACCAAGGGTCTGGTTCAGTATGGCAGCTTCATTCAACAGAGCAGTGGAAACAGAAATTGGGAGGAAGTAGGTATGTCACAACTCTCTATGGTAAAAACCATAGAGGTCTGTGAAATTCCTAGACCATGATGTCACTTCCAGATATGCAATGAGACATTAGGTCACAGTGTCAGCAACTCTGGTTTGCAGTCTTTCCTCAATGCTTCTGGGGGTTCCCAGCCCTTGGCTAAGCTCCACAACCCACCTGAGGGTCCCAAACCATAGACTGAAAACCACTCTTCTAGGAAAAATTGTGGGGCCCAGTACAGTACTTGGTTCAATACTGTCATGGCTTCTCTTTTAGCCAGCAATGCTAAAGAAGAAGCAAGGCCAGCATTGAGCTAAACTGATTTTAGTTTAGCCCTTGAAAACGTTGGGGCTTAATCAGAGGCGTCGACTTTTAAAATCCCCGGGGAGAGCGGGGGCTCTTGTGCACGCGCTGGGACCATGTCCCCCCCGGACTGGCCTAGCCTGGCCACTCCTGCCTCCATGGGGCCAGGTCAGGCCCGTGCCAGGTCAGGCCCGGGGGGGGGGGGGGGAGGCGGCAGCAGCAGCCAGCGGGCGGGCGGGCAAACGAGGCGGCAGCCCGCGCCTGCCCCGCCACCTCCCCCCCCCGGGCAGCGGCGGCGGGGCTCAGTCCCGAGGGGCGGCAGCGACAGTGCCGGTCCCTCCTCTGCCTCTCGGCCGCCGCTCCGGGGGCCGCTGGCTGGAGGGTCCTGCTGGCTGCTTAGTCCGTGGCGCGGCGGACGGTTGGTCCGCTCTCAGGGCTGGCTGGCTGGCAGCAGCGGCAAGAACCAGGAGCCCCGGGCGCGCCACTTCCAGGGCGCGCGCGTGCGGGGGGGAGGGAGCCTGGTGGCTGGAACCCCACGGGAGGGGCAGGAAAGCGAAGGCGGCCGGGGCGCCTGCGGAGGTGGTCGGGGACGAGCCCAACCCCCCCCCCCCTTCCTGGGGCGCGAGGCGCTCTCGAACCCCGCCGCGCCAACCCTGCTCGGCCGTCCCCAGTGGGGGCCGGCAAAGTTGAAGTCAGGCTCCTGGTTATTGCTGCCTGCTCCGCCGCATCCCCCCCCCCCCGCCTGCTCCTGCCTCCATTCCTTTGCCCAGCTGGTTCCTGGAGGAGGGAGGAACGGAGCAGGGGGAGAGGCAGTGGCGGCGGCAGCCAGCCGGCCGGCCTGGGCGCTCCATTTTCCCGGGGGTGGCTGAGCCCCCCCCCCGGGAAATTTCGGGGGTGGCTCGAGCCCTCGAGCCCCCCCGTAGTTGACGCCTATGGGCTTAATCCCAGGCCTACATGACTGCTGACCCACCAGACCAAACCCAGCCTACCACTCTTGCATTATAGCTTGCTTGATAACCACCTTGTTTTCACAATCCTGGGCAAGCAGCGAATACAGAAGACTTCTTGAGCCCTGGTGGACCCCATCCGTGGCTGGTGTGCTGCAATCTGCTTGGTGGATGCAAGGCTTAAAAGCCTGTTTTATTCTCCTGAGAGCCACAGGCTTCATCCCTTAGCAATAATGCACAGCACAGTTTCCTCTGTGGATTTTCTCAGTCACCCAGATCGTTTCCCTGCCAACATCAGTTTCTGGAACTGTATATCCCTGATACAGTAGCATTTCACCTGATCCAAAACAGCTGAGTCAGGAACAGCTTACAACAGCAGCACAGAGATGAAGGGATTTTGTTTCACGCCCTCTTGGGGGTATCTTCTCTGCAGGCTCTTGATGAAGTTCTGCTGATCATTTTATGTAGATCTGGCAACTGATGTGGAGATTCCTGTATAAATGTCATTCTGAACTCTTTGGAAATAGTGCAGAATATAATAATGGGGGATTTGTTAGCCGAATTGCTTTAATTTAAGATGAGCAATTGGCAAAATACCGGGTTACAGCCAACTATACCAGGGTCCCACCCCTCCCGAGAGTTCTACAGGAAGAAGGCACGTGAGGCAGATGGCAAATTAAATGCTGTTTACTGAATAATGTAGTCAATCACACAAAAACAGAAGCACACACACATGCACACAGAGCCTAAGAAATTTAGTTAGATAAAGCACAGTTGCAATCTGCAGGAAACGTAGTTTGGGTAATACTGTACCTGTCCTGAAGAGGAGTTGTCTGCTCAGAGGAAGAATTGGATGGGGAGAGAAAAATAGAAAAATGGGGCACGTGGCTTGAACCGGCAAGACCACGTGGTCTCTCTGGTCGCGAATCCAGAGATTTAAAGATGGAGGCAAGGGTATTTGGATAGAAAGCTGGACATAAGGGGTAGTAAAGCAGATAGGGGATGATGGCTCAAGAGACCAATTGCCTCTGTGCAGGGTCTTTTATTAGGTGGTCTTGAGGGGCGGGCAGCACTAACCACATCCCACTAACACACCTACTAGGTGGTCCGTCCCTTTCTGACCCTACCATAGGTTAAAGGTAAACAAAAGGAGGAGAGGCCAGGGAGTGGTCAATATTGAGAAACTGAAACTAAACTGGAACTTGACACCTGGGCACTCCTGCGATGAGTCACTGGATCACCTCTATTGTCCGTTGATGGCTCTAGCCAGCTGGCTGATGGCCCGACCATTAGTTGCCAGGTAACCTCGTTTAGCATAATCCGTGCAGGGGCAGGGGTTGACCAGCGTGGTGTGACAGAGAAGAAACCTCATGGCAGAGGGAGTCTTTGTCTCTGTCTTTGTGAACTATCGAGGTTGCCAGCCCCCAGGACTAGACTGGAGCTTCTTCCAGCAAGGGAGAATGCCTGTAGTCCTTACAGCATAGCAACATAAATTCAAGCTTATGACTATTACAATCCATAAGAGCACTAGAAGTGCCTTGCTGGCCAACAATTTGTTCCTTTTCATATGGTTGTTGCAGTTGGCACCTATGACTATTTTGGAGGTCTGTATTGGAGGTCTGTAGAGCAGATCCAGATGTTACATTCACATGTACATTCTGGTTCTCTGTCCTTCTTTGTAATGTTCAAAGTTTGACTGTTACAGCTCTTGGTCAGGTTTCATGGTTTTATGACTTCCATCTTCTCTCTTTTCACTTAACAGATTGCTTTTTTTAAAGGAAACACACACACACACACACACACACACACATTTAATGTAATTTGTTTTTTAAAGATATATATACCCCTCTTTTCTCCCAACCAAGATAGAAAGCAGTTTTTGTCAGTTAAAATCAAATACAATCTCAGTTCATAAAAATACTAAAAAAAAGTGTGCACTTCTGAGCTATCAAGAACACACTGGGAAAGCAGGTTTGTCAACCTCCAAGTAATACCTAGAGATCTCCCACTATTATAATTGATCTCCAGATGACACAGATCAGTTCTCCTGGAGAAAATGGCTGCTTGGAGGGTGGACTCTATAGCATTATGGCCTGCTAAGGTCCCTCCCTTCTCCACCCCCTGCTCTCCTCAGGCTCCACCCCCAAATGTGGAAGTGTTTCCCAACCCAGAGCTGGCAACCCAATGGAAAAGTCTCAGTTTACAGAGCCTCTGAAATATTTGCCAGTTCGGGATGTTGAGCCTCCATCAAGAAAGCCCAAGCAGAAGCAGGGCTCACAGACCTAAATGAAAGAGCTCCTAATAATTCTGGGTCGAGGGTTGCCAACCTACTGGCAGAAATTGGGCATCAGGAACAGGTACCTTGCCGAAGTGCAACATCAGTTCCAGTACAAAACCAGTACTGCCATCATCAGGTTGGGAAAATGCTCTAAGATTCACCTAAATCTGGAGTGAAGAGCCAGCAGGGAACAAGGGGCAATGGCTGGGAGCTTTTGTGCTCTAATGGGAGACCTGGTCCCCCATTCGGGTCTGGTTCTCAGAGCTGCCTTATTGGCACATATTGGCGGAAACTTCTGATGGATTTGACTTGACCTTGTCAGACTTTTCTGAGATTGCTGAGATCCTGAACAAAGACTCCTTTTTGACAGGCCTTCACAGTTTGTGATCTGCCGAGCTGAGCCACCATCTTATGTACAAGGGCCTACTAGAAGTTCTTCACGCCTCCTTTATTTCCATTCCCCTACAGCTGAAAAAGTGGGGATGGGGACAGTCGCCTGGCACAGCCTGGCAGGGCAGAGTTCTTGATCTTGTTAGTCCTTCCGGCCTGCTCTGTTATTTCCCATGTTGCTGAAATAGGTAAGAATTGTGGTGTTTGTGTTTTCAGTGGAATATTAACTCTCCCCCCCCCCCCCGAATTTCAAAGGAACACCTGGGAAGATCCTCTAGGTGCCATTTTCAATACTGCTTGATTTATTTCCTCATGTTACTCAGTCTTTTCCTCTTTCTAAGTGCTGGATTTGATGACTCATGGCAATGCCAGTAGCAAATGCAAGTAAATGTGCTCAAATTCAACACACTAATCAAAGGCTATGTGCCATCAGGGTGCTAATTTTAAAAATCCGGGGGGGGGCTCTTCTGTGCGCACTCGCAAAGCGCGCGTGCCCACCAGGACCATGCCCCCCCGCCACTGCCGCCACCACCTCCCCCCCACCCTGACCACTCCTGCTTCCGTCCCTCCCTCCCTCTGTCCAGGGCATTTGCTTAGCTGACTCCTGGACGGACAGAGGGAGGGACGGAGTAGCCAGGCCGGGGGGGGGGGGGAGGGAGAGAGAGAGAGAGACGGTGGTGGTGGCAGCGGTGGCCCTAGGAAGGGCCCGGGGAGGCCCGGCAGACGGCGCTCCGTTTTCCCAGGGGGGGGGCTCAGTCCCCCTCCGGGAAATTTCGGGGGTGGCTCAAGCCCCCCCCCCCAAGTAGTTGATGCCTATGTGTGCCACTGAAACATAAACATTGAGTTTGGTTGACAGTCCTCTCTGAGCAGTGGGAAAGCTTTGCTTTTCAGTCCGACAAAAGAGCTCTTCCTGAGACGGCACCATCTATTGAGCTCAAAACAAGATTAATGAGACTGTCACATGCTGTGGAGTGAACAGTATCCCATCAGGCCTCACCAAAGGCCCTGGGATTTTGTCAACACAAATGTCTTTCACTGCACTAAACTGGAAAGGGGCTTCAGTTCGAGTTCCGAGAATTTTATTCCAGATTTTTGGGGGAGGGGGGGCTGCTTATATTTGTACCGTTGTGTCTGTTCCTCTCCTGAACAGTGGATTTTATAATGTCAGCTCTTTTGAAGTAGAGACCTATCTGCTTCTTGCTTTTGAAACTCTATGAAGCACCACATGCACACAGCACTGCACTGAATACGCATGGCAGTCTCTTGCAACTTCCAATAACTTTGGTAGGGTTTATGCAGGCAGTCATCCCAGCATAGGGACATGGGGTGGGAGCTGGCATTGCCGTGACATTGTTTCCGGGTTTCCCCCAGAAGTGTTGTCATGCCACATGTGACACTGGAGTATTTTTATTTTTAAATTTTTTAAATTTTATTAGAAAAATAAAACATACAGAAAAAAACTTAAACCATACATGAACAACAACAACAAAAGAAGAAACATAAAGGGGAAGGGGAACATAAAAGGCTTCCGATTTTCTTTACAACAAATATGATTTTGATAACAAAATTTTCCTTGCCTAGACATACAAACAAGAATTCTCTTCTTATTTCATCAGATCATCCTTATCTTCTTCATGCAAAAAGTCAATGAGGGGGTTTCTAATCTCTAATAAATGAAGTCGTTATCGTTCCCTAACCAATACTACAAATTTGACCATAACTAAAAAGTGCAACACCTTCTCCATTCTTATACTGTTGGTATTGTCGTGTCTATGCATAGAACAATTCCATTGCTATAATCCAAGGCCTTTTTTCTGGGGAAATGCACCAGAACGGAGTTCCAGAACCTCTTTGACAAAATTCTTTTAAAACTGTTTAAAAGTCCATGAATTTTCAGTATACAGATTGAAAACTTTATTTCCCTCTTGAGAGTTCCAGCACCTCTTTTTTTAAAAAAAAGAAGAAAGAAAGCCTTGCTATAATTGAATATAGGAACTCTATAACTTCTTTCCAAGCAATTGTCCATTAAACCTAACATAGCAAACTCTGGTTTTAACTGTAGCTTAGACCAATTTCGCACAAGCCATTGCTCCACCCCCACTCTTCCCTTTCCCCCAACTGCATGCATCAATTTCCCACTATGTGCTGCACGGCCATGTTTTGACCCACAGCTTTGCCCGATTTCCCCCGCGTCTTCTAGATCCTCAAAAAAAACAGGATTGACAAGACGCAGGGGAAATCGGGTGAAGCTGCGGGTCAAAATGCGCCCACGCAGCACATAGTGGGAAATTGACATGTACAATTGGGAGGGGAAGGAAGAGAGGGGGCGGAGCAACGGCTTGTGCAAAATCAGCCTTAGTCTTTAGAATCTTCTGCAAATTCCATATCCATCCCTTTCCTGAAAAAGGAGATCATGGAGATCTCTCAGCTTCAAACAGTACTGCATTTCCCTCAAGTTCATAAGAGCAGATAGATCCAGATGCCTCTCGAGTTGCCCCCCAGAAGTGATGTCATGCCACATGTGACACTGGAGTATTTTTAAAAGCTTCCTCCCACCACCACCACTCAGAGTGGCAGTGGGCAATAGAGGTTGCCCACAGGCAGGAGATCTCGTGCCACAGCTGAAGATCTGGCAGCCCTACCTGGAAGATTATGCCCAACTGTTTACTCTGCACTCATACTGACGGAGACTACCATGTAAGAAAAAAAGAATATTTGAGCAACTGGAAGTGGTGTTCCTTTGGATAGCAGATTGTGCAAGGTGAAAGAATATTACACAGCTTCTGAACACCTAGTTTTTGAGTGTCCACAGCTGTTGAGCCCATCTGTCTGTAAAGAGCATCTGATGGCAAAGAGGGACTTGGTCCCACCTGCTCATGCCCCCATTATATTGAAACAGACTTAGTACCAAATATGCTAACAATGCATGTGAAGGAGTTCTAGCAAAAGTTCTATGCAAAAGAGTTCTAGCTCTCTAGTTCATGCCATGCTTCCGCAGTGGCTCTGGATCCTGAACAAGCTGCCCATCATACCTGGAATTCAGCAAATGCCATCTGTTCTAATTCTATACCTTGATGCCATTTTGCAGTTTCCAGACTCCAGACTGCAATCTTGGGGTGTATCAGCAGAGGCATAACATCCAAATCACAAGCTGTCATAGTCCCTTTAAAAGGCACCCCCCCCCTTTTCAGGAAATGCAAAAGAAGGATCGTGACTTAGAAGACCCAGATGCCAAAATAATGTATCAAGTAAATTTTTATTCTACCCTCGCTCCAAAAACCTAAGGGCAGCTTAAATGATTCTTCCATTTTAAAAAAATCTTCATAACAATGCTGTGGGGAGGGAAGAGGGCATGGTACAGCTTGGTCATGTCAGATCTCAGAAGCTAATCAGGGTTGGTACTTGGAAGGGAAATCAGCAAGGGAGACTCTGCAGAAGAAGGCCATGGCCAACCACCTCTGCTTCTCACTGGCCTTGAAAACCCCTTGCTGGGGTCACCATTGGTTGGCTGCAACTTGACGGCACTTCCACACATACCTGTTTTATTGCCATGAAGTGGACAGCCCAGATCTCATCAGCTCTTGGAAGCTCAGCAGGATCAGTACTTGGAAGGGAGACCACCAAGGAAGACTCTGCAGAGGAAAGCAATGGCCAACCACCTCTGCTTCTCACTGGCCTTGAAAGCCCCATGCTGGGGTCTCCATAACTATATTGTGACTTGATGGCATTGACCTACATAACAATGCAGTGAGGTCAGTTAGGTGGACAGAGTGACTGACCCAAATCTGCCCATCAAGCTTCATTGCAGAGTGCGGGGAGGGGTTCTGAAGCTGAATTTCCTGGATCCTTGTCCAGCTACAATAATCTTAAAGAGTAAACCATTTTAGTCTCTGTTGCAGCTAAAACAAACAGATTTGAGTCCAACACTCTAACCCCTATGCTCCACTGCCTGAAGTCCGTTCTGGGTAAATAAGGGCCACTGGGAATGTAACCAATGGGAATGGTAAGTGTATACTTAAATCCAGGGGTCCTTTCGTAGAAAAAGAGGAGCAGGAGCTCATTAGCATACCTCATTAGCATATGCCGCATCCCCTGACATCACCGGAAGTGTGTCAGAAAGGGAATGTCAGTTTCAGCCCCATTATACCCTATGGGCCATTGAAATCAATGGCAAAAAACTCATAGGGTATATGAGGGGCTGGAGGAAAGGGGGTTTGAGGGAGAGGCTCCAAACTTGCATGGTAGCTGCTGGGGCCTCTCCTCCAAATACTCACCAAGTTTCAAGAAGATTGGATCACGGGGTCCAATTCTATGGGCCCCCAAACGGGTTTCCCATCCCCTCTAATGTTCTCTATGGTGGGAAAAAGTGTTACTTTTCATGCCATGCTTCCGCAGTGTTACTTTTTTCCTACCATAGAGAATAATGGAGGGAATGGGGGCAACCTGTTTGGGGGCCTATAGAATTGGACCCCGTGGTCCAATCTTCTTGAAACTTGGTGGGTATTTCGAGGAGAGGCCCCAGCAGCTACCCTGCAAGTTTGGAGCCTCTCCCTCAAACCCCTTCCCCTCCAGTCACTTTTAAAGTTGCCGCTGAATTTCGGCAGCAATTCGGCAGCAGGCTGAATCAGATAAGAGAATCTGATTCGGCCCGTGGCTGCCCTAGTGGCCACTCCTGAGCTGGCGGACCTTTGCTCCGCCTCGCTCCGGCCCCAAAGGACCCCTGCTTAAATCTCTCAGTTAACTCAAGTGGAACTTAAAGTGCTGGGCATTGATGGAACTGTTCCCTTCAAACCCAGGATTTTTAGGATTGTAACAAGTGACCTGGATAGCCCAGGCAAGCCTGTTCTCGTCAGATCTCAGGAGCTAAGCAGGGTTGGCCCCTGGGTAGGACTTGGATGGGAGGCCACCAAAAAAGTCCAAGGTCACTCTGCAGAGGAAGGCAATGGCAAACCACCTCTGAATGTCCCTTGCCTTGAAAACCCTATGGGGTCGTCGTCAGTTGCTGTGACTTGACACTACCTTCCACCCCACCAGCAAGTGACCGCAGGCAACTCAAAAGACTTTGGTCAGGATGGGGGAGTCTCATTTTGTTCAACCCTTAAGTTATATAATGCAACCTCTAAGCTCTTCTTACAATATATGGTGTTTTTCATAGCGTCCGAACTTGCTGTGCAGATTCTTCTTGGAAACTCAGCTGCACTCCTGGAAAGGAATGAATGGGGATGTTCTGAATGCCTTATGTAACTCATTGAGGGATCTTTGTTGTTCCTGTCTTTGTCCAAATTTCTTGGACTGCCTTATTTAATGGCGAAGAATAAAGGCCGGTTGGAAATCCTAGTTGACTTCCAATGCTGGGGCTCAATTGGTATTCTGAGACAAGAGGGGCTGTATGAAGGCCGCTCTTGTCCAGAAGATTTTCTCTAGACGGCTGGCTCTGTTCGTGTCTTCCCAACAGGAGCGAGGTTTTAATATGCATGCCCTTGGCTTATTCAAACAGAATCTTTTCTTCGCAGAGTACATTTTAATTCTTCATCAGACTTTATTTAGGGATGAGAATTTCCCAAACTGCCCTTTTCACACAAGAGAGATTCAAGAAATTACCTTTCTGTCTGAAAGCTTTATAGACATTTGTACTGTCCACAAAGGACAGAAGCTGAAGTTCCTTTTAGAAGAATTTGGATTCAGTGCTCCCTTTTTTATGAAGACATTTGCTGTTTTGTTCTCTCTCAAATACATAAGAAGCTCCTCATTTTAACTGCCCTCACAGACCACATAACATTCTAGAAAGTTTGATTAACCTCAGTTAGTGTGTGCAGGCAGTTGGTATTCCGTTGGTACCTCCACCAATTTACTTCTCAAATCATGAGGTGCAGATTATTTGATGAAATGGAGGGGTACTGAAAAATTGTGTGTAGGATCCAGAGGTTTTCAAGGGATCTCTAGGGTCCTTGGTAAATCACTGTCCCCGTTTTCTTTTACAATGTTATCACTGCATCCATAGGTGTATAAAGGTGCTGTCTTTCAGGTCTCTCAAAGTTAAATCTCTCCGAGTTTCCACACTAGCCATTTAGTCTGGAACGGCCACTATTAATTCACTCTTTTTTTTAACCATCAGTCCCGGTGATGCTGTGGTAAGTCTGATTCACCACAGTAATTTTTTGGCTTGGAGTGGGTGGGTGTGGGGTGTATCCTTGAGTAGCTCTGGGTTTGGAAATACCTGGAGTTGAGGGTATAGCCTGAGGAGGGCAGGGTGTGGAGACGGGAGGGACTTCAGTGCGATATAATGCCCTAGAATCCACCTTCCAATGTGTGCTGTTTTCTCCAGGTAAACTGATCTCTGTCACTTGGAAATCAATTGTAATTCCAGGAGATCTCCTGCAACAACCTGGAAGTTGGCAACCTTACATACATGACAGGATTGCTACTAGGATAAAACAAGTCTGGGTCTGTGTGATTCGCAGTGAGGGGGGATTCCAGCCCCGTACTTTCTCACTAGGCCCAGCAGGACTACCAGGCTGCACTGCTGCTGGACCCGGCACAGCCTTCGGTCTCTTTCAGTGAACTCCAGAGGTAGGTGTGTCCTCAAGGTTTGCTCAGAGAATGTTATTTTACTTTGGGGGGTATTGCCCCCTCCCGGTGTATTTTTTTAAGATGCCAGATTTTTCTGCAAACTTGGGGGGGGGGGGGTGTCACCCAATTTTATGGGAAAATCTGTTTGGGGTAAGCGTGGCCCCAATCTGCGGATTTAGGTATCTGCTGATGGGGGCCGCATTTGGGAATTAGATATATAGATGGGACTATGTAAGCCATTTAGGGTCCCCACTGGACAAGGGTGTAGACTTTCCAGTTTCCTGGGGGTGGGGGGCTGGGGCTGGGCCAGTGACATTACAGGCCATTGTCTCTGGGGGGGAGGCTCAGCATGTCCTGGAAAAGTTGGGGGGGCGGGGCTCCAGCTCCCCAGCCCCCCTGAAGTTGACACCTATGCCACTGGAGAGTAAGGTGGGGTATAAATGAAGCTAAAGGGACAGCTAGAGAGACCAGTTTAAAAAACTGGTAACCCCTACAAGGCCATCTAACCCCAGACCATTGGGCACACCTTCACTGTCAAAGCGGGATTTCACATGTTGACTTGAAAGATCCATCATTCTTCTCTCCTTTGGATTTGACATGTGTTAGCCCTGAACTAGCACCGGGATGCTGAGTAGCAGCATCCTGGTGAGTCAGCTAAGAAAACTCCATAGTCATACAGAATAATCAACCTACGGAGAGCGACCAATCAGTTTCCCAAGCATCTGGGTACCAAAGCATCAAACTAGAACTGTGTCTTCCCTGTAGCCCTTTGCTGGACTCGCTAAATTTGGTAGCAGTATAAAAGACGAGCTTGGATGTTCAAATGTCATTATTTTAACCAAGTTTACAGATTTGGTGGGTCCGCTCACTGACTTTGACCAATGCGGCACTGTTATGCTTCTTTACTGAGCCTCAAACAGGACATGTTTTCAGACAGCCAGAGTTTATAGAGAACGATAGGGCAGCAGAATTGGAAGCCCAGCTTTGTTGAGCCATCCATGCCATGGTAAAAAAAGGCAGCTGTAGCCACCTTTGTGTGGCAGCATCTCACACAAGTCAAAAGAGTGGAGATGCATGACCCTCAGCTATTCGTATAACTGGGGGGGGGGGGCATTGCCCAGTACTTTCTGTGCCCTCCTGTCACCTCCGGGCATCTTCCTCTGAGGGAAGGAAAGCTGTAGGTCAGTTGCAGTGAGAAAAGGTCAAGAGTATCCACCAAGCAGTTTCTGGGTAATGCAGCTGGAGGGAGGAAGACCAAGGAACCAGCCCTTTTCATACTTTATTAGAATTACATGTCTGGGGAGGAGATGTTCCAAACCCTAAGAAACCCAGGCAACGCAATAGGATTAGTGTTGCTAACATTCTCAAGGCTGGCACGGTAATGACACTTGCTCACTTGCAGGGACCGAGTCTTTCAAATTGAGCATGGTCTAGAAAGGGAAATTTGAAGTGAGCATTCCTCCTCATGTAAAACATCTCCGGGACTTAGGGGGAAGCCAGAAGAGTTTCAATAAGCCAAGCAAGCTTTTTCAACAGGGATTTGCATACCCTTAAGTTAAGGCGACAAACTTTTCAAATTGTCTGCTGATTAGCATTCCCTTTGAATTCAAACCAAACAACAACAAAATCGGGACGGGTGGTGGGCGACTACTGCCTCCCTTCTCACATCCAATTCATTACTTACCATCTAAAATGGATTAATTAACCAGGCATCCAATGAACGGCCTAAATGAATCCCTTTAAAGGCAATTAATTTGAGACCTCTAACAGACATCATCCTAATTAAATCAATTTTAAATGAATTGATTTCAAAGCAGAGCTCCTGGGCCCTGATGACATCATGAGGAGCATGGAGGAGTCCAGAAACCTCCCAGAATCCTGTGCCCACCCTTGCCTTTGGAACCCTCCCCCCAACCCCTGGTGTTTCCTGGTGGTGGTAATGGAAGTCTCATGTGGTTTTCATGGCAAGAGGTGTTCAGAGATGGCTTGCCATTGCCTGCCTCTGCATAGTGGCCATGGACTTCCTTGGTGGTCTCCCATCCAAGTACTAAGCAGGGCTAACCCTGCTAAGCTTCTGAGATCAGCCTGGGCCAACCGTTGCATTTCTCACTGGATGGGAAATAGCATAGTGGGTCCTATTCAGGTTAGGATGGACTGATCCACTTGGAAGAGATTTACTCTCTGCAGAAACATTTGCTCAGGATGACGACAGGCAGGAGAAAAGGGTCAAAAGGGTGCTGTTAATGCGCTCTGAGTTCTTGTTTTAATATACAGGTCAGTGAATCCAATGCTGTGATGCTCCAGATCTCGCACTCTCTCACACTGCTACCCGTTTGTCTCTTTCCTTCCATCACAGAAAGAAGGTCACCAGGGCTGTATTCTCCATAAGGCTGACTAGGCCGAAGCCTAAGGTCCTACAGGGACTAGGGGCCCATCATTTTTATTTTTATTTTTTTGCTGAGGCACTGTTATTTTCTCTTCATAGACAGCCTGTAATATCTAACTATTAATAAGATAATTAACTGCTTCCTTGTTGCAGTGAAACAAATGGCTCTTATATTAAAACAATTATCCATACATTATATATTTTAATAAATAATACAAATTTTCTTCACTTCAAAATATTAAAGTATTGAACAATTATACCCTCAAAATGTGCTTTGCTGAAGAGTCCTGTTGTTGTTGTTCAATCGCACAGCTGAGTCTGACTCTTCACGACCCTATGGATCACATCACGCCAGGCCCTCCTGTCCTCCATAATTTGATCAACTCCATGCTTGTCGCATCAATAACACTGTCTAGCCATCTCATCTTTTGCCGTCCCCTTCTTCTTTGACCTTCAATCTTTCCCAGCATCAGGGCCTTCTCCAGTGAGTGCTCCCTTCTCATCTGGTGGGCAAAGTATTTGAGCTTCCGCTTCAGTATCTGGCATTCCAGGAAACAGTCAGGGTTGATTTCTTTTAGGACTGACTGATTTGATCTCCTTGTAGTCCAAGGGACTCTCAAGAGTCTTCTCCAGCCCCATGATTCAAACGCATCTATTCTTTGGCACTTGGCCTTCCTTATGGTCCAACTCTTGAAGCCATATATTACTACTGGGAATACCATCGCTTTGACTACATGGACTTTTGTTGGCAGGGTGATATCTCCACTTTTTATTATGCTGTCTAGGTCTGCCATCGCTTTCCTCCTAAGGAGCAGGCATCTTTTAATATCATGGCTGCAGTCACTGTGAGGAGTTCTACTTGCACAATAAAAATATATTTAAAAATTGTGACTAGAATCCTTCAGGAGACCCTCAAAAGGGATATAGGGCTATGTACTACCATACCAGGGTCAGCTGTCAGCTGTAGTGGGGTGAAGGACTGAAGTGCCAGAGGGCCCCCGAAATACCTGAAAGCCTAGGGGCCTGGCCATGGGTTAATATGGCCCTGAAGGTGCCCCGTAGCCAGTTGCTCACTTTTCCCACTCACTTTTTCTCGAGGCACGTTTCCCCACTGCTTCCCTCTGTGCTTGTTCCCAAATGATCACAGCTGCTGAGCCCCTTCTGTGTGTTATGGAGGGAACAAAAGCGTACTACAGTGGATGTACATGATGTGGCAGTGGTACACCCTCCTCCCGTGTTTGGCAAGCCACTGCAGAGTACTTTTGTGGAAGAGAGGAAGGATGGCAGAAGCCAGCCAAGAGGGAAGCATGATTGGAGTCGATCAAGGTTTGATTTGCAAACATATTATAGCTATGTACACATTAAAAGGCAATCTCATAGCTCATTCAGAGCACTTGAGGTACTTTTTGATATACTTTTGGCATACGGAAGTCTTTATTCTGATTCTTCATGTGCATTCCAAAGAGTCTATAGACCCCACCTGTGTTTCCTGAGAAATAAGAATCTTGCTTTTCTGCAGCTGAGAACAGGTGTAGTTTGCCATCCAAAGAGGGCAAGTGAAGAGTTTTCAGGCTGGCTTTTGGGAGTGGCAGAGCCTTCTTGAATTAAGGACGAGTTCTGCTAGGGTTTATAAGAGCCTCTCTCTCCTCTTTATTCCTGTGCAGTCATATGTGGAAGTTGTAATCATGCAAATAGGTTTGGGAAGGAAAGCTCTGTTTGGGCTGTTGGTGTATCTGCTTGGCAGTTTCTTTGATGGCATTTCCTAAGTTCAATGGGAATTGAGGGGTGGTTTCAGCCTGGTAAAAAGGCTATAGGCAGGGGTCCGTTGGAGCCGGTGCGAAGCGGAGCGCTGCTCTGCCAGTGAAGAGGCTGGGGGGTGGGCACATGATGAAGTCCCGCCCCCAGCAGGGCCACCGCTGCATTGGACTCCGGGCCTGGGAGACAACTTCAGAGGCTGCCTTCCCCTCCCAGCTACATCTCCCAGGCCCGATCCCCCCTCCCTGGGAAGAAGCCCCCTCCCTCCCTCCCCCCTGCTCAACAATCCCGAGCCGGCGGCAGGCCACTGGCCCAGGGAAGAAGCTCCCTCCCTCCCCCCCCCCCCCGCTCAACGATCCTGAGCCGGTGGCAGGCCTCCGGCCTGGGAAGAAGCCCCCACCCCCCCACTTACCATTCCTGGGCAGGGGGGTGAGGGAAGGAGAAGCTGGGCCTGAGTGGCATTAAGCCACTCGGGCCCAAGCAAGAGTGGGGGGGGGAGGGAGGGAAACGCTGGCCCCAGTGGCTGACAGCCACTTGTCCCTCGCGAGCGGGGGAGAAGCTCCTAGCCAGCCTGCCTGCCTTCTTTCCTTCCTTCCTTCCTTCCTTCTCTCTCTCCCCCCACCTACCTACCTACCTTCCTGTTCCTTTCTTTCTTTCTTTCTTCCCCCCTTCCTTCCTCCTTCCCCCTTCCTTCCTTCCTTCCCCCTTCCTTCCCCCCTCCCTCCCTCCCTCCCTTCCTTCCTTCCTTTCTTTTCTCTCTCTCTCCCTCCCACCTACCTTCCTGTTCCTTTCTTTCTTCCTTCCCCCTTCCTTCCCCCCTTCCTTCCTTCCTCCTACCTTCCTTCCTTCCTTCCTTTCTTTCTTCCTTTCTTTCTTCTCTCTTTCTCCTCCCCACCTACCTATCTACCTTCCTTCCTGTCCCTTTCCTTCCTTCCTTCCTGAGCCTGAGCGGTGGGTATTGCCTTCTGACACACTTCCAGTGACCTCAGGAGTGTGTGGCCTTCTGACACTTCCGGTGACGTCGGGGTGTGTGGCATATGCAAATAAGTTATGCTAATGAGCTCTTGCACCTCTTTTTTTTACAAAAGGACCCCTGGCCACAGGTATTCTTACCCCTTTCCCATCCTCCTTTCCAATGGTAACTCTCGTCTCCAGGCCAGTAAAGTAGTTCAGGGAAAGAACAGAATCATAGGCAGACTGACAGACATATGCTGAGATGCCCTGAGTTTCAGCTCTTCTCCACTAGGAGCTACATGGGGAACTTGGAAGTGTCAGAAGAAGCTCTGTAGGCTGGTGCGAGTGATTGTTCAAAGCCAACAAAAGATGACTTCTCAAGAAAGCAGGCTTTTGCTCTTCACTTGGGAATATATCTCCTTGAAGCACTTTAGCTCTAGCTTCAGGGCCTGGGAATGTTACTCCGGCATCATCAATCTGTTTAGACGGTAGTGCTGCGCTGGCTTGGAGGGTGCGTGGCCCCTAGACTTTGATATGGAAGACTGCATATCGCTCTGCAGGAGTCCCTTCCAGGCAACAGGATGGAGCAATATCAATCCCTATTCCCTGAAAGAAAAAACTGTTTTGGTACTGCTTTGGTTCTGCTAAAAGAGGCTCAGGGAGCATAATGTAGGATATTGGGCTCATTTCCATTCTAACTGGAACTCCTGAGCTTTGTGCTCAGAAATCACTTAAAATTACGGAGCAAATGTTGTCGATTGTTCAGACGTAGATATTTCCAGGCAGTGGGGTGGTGTTAAGTATGCACTGGTGGCAACTGCACGACTGTATTTTTAACGGTACCCATAACCAGTGTTCCCTCTAAGCTGAGTTAGTGTGAGCTAGCTCACTGTGTTTTAGCCTCTGGCTCACACATTTTTGTCTCAGCTCAGGAAGGATGGCTCCAGAACAAACTGATTTATGCAGTAGCCAAATCGCTCACTCACAACTTTAATGCCAGTAGCTCACAAAGTAGAATCTTTGTTCACAAGAGGAAGCATTGCCCGTAACCAAGACAGAAATCCCATTTATTCCTGTAGATGGCTTCTCTGTATAAGTAGTTCAGATGCAGAGAACTTGCAAAGTCTGTCCGCACAACCGACAGTTACCCCGTGCAAAACCCACACCTGTGCAAAACTGACTCAATAGAAAAATGGGGTGGTATTAAACCTCATTTAAAACCAGAACTAATTTTAACTGGGGATCATGGCAGATTTGTGGCTGTTGAAATTAATTTCTGAGGGCAGAAAACTATGGTGGTGGGTGGCAGTATATGCTCCTAATGAAAATAGAACAGTCTTTTATTTAAAAAATTGATGGACACTCTGATTAATTTATCATACGAAAGCTAGTGTCTGGTGGGAGATGGAAAGGTGTGATCCCCCCCCCCCCATGGATAAGATGGCTGAGAAAAATACTAACATTTCACAAGGTGAATTGCCAAAAAAAAATTGATTGGATGGAAAATTTAGGACTGATTGATCTGTGGAGACAGAAAAATGGAAATTCCAGGGAGTATACTTACTTCTCAGAAAGGCTTTTAAAGAGTAGATATGATACTGACATCAAAAGACATAGCCACTTGGATCTCTAAAGCAGAGAGATTGTACCAAAGTTGTTTTCAGAGCATAACCCTGTGTTGATGGTTTATAGAAGGAACTCTAATAGAGTTGGATGGAGACTAACAGAGCAGTTCTGGGGGGGGGGGGAGAAGCATTCTGGGAGCCAACTAAGCCTTACACTGGTGTAAATCCAAGATACACCCACATAAGTGCCGTTTATGATGGTGGAGGGCTCCAGCGCCACACCATTTATTTATTTATTCCCCGCACGTGGGCTCAGGGCGGCTTACAACGGTGGCACCAGTTGCCAGTAAAAACAGATATAACATTTAAAACAGTATAAAGCAATAAATACAATATTTCTAAAATCATAAAATCATTGGTGCTCTCAGTATAACATGCATCGTTTACGATGGCATACTTAACATATCCATAGTTGCTACTATTCCAGTTCAGTGCTAGATGTTAAAGTGAGGGCCGGACTTTTTGATAGTAATCATGGGGCGGCTCCTAGTTGAAAGCCTGGTGGGAGAGCCACAGTGGCCGCCCTTCACTGCAACTGAGGCGTAGACCCGTGCACTGGCATGGTTGCAGGTGGCTCTGGAAGTATGGCCAGAGTTAGTCTGCTCCCTGAGCCCTTTCAGTCTGGGCTTCCCCTGCCAGAGGCAAAAAGTTATACCAACCAAAAACATGGCATAGCCCATAAGCACCCATGGATTTCAAAAACCGAGGTGGGCCCTGCCACTGTGGTAGCAGCAGCTTGGAGAAGCTCAGGATGCTGACTACAGGCTTGCCTGATCACTTCCCTCCCCACGGCAGCCAAGCCCCCACCCCAGCACCCAATCATGGGGGCCCTCCTCCTACAAATACTTCTGGCAGGACAACACACAACTCAGTAGTTAGGGCATGTGGCACAGGACTCTGTCTTGGAGCTCCCTGCCTTGCAGACTTGGAGCAAGTGGTAAGGCACTTTGGTGGTGGCAGAAGCACAGAGAGGGCACTTTGCACCAGAGAAGGAGAGCAAAGTCTGTACTTACTCTTATGTTATGCATTATCTTATGGTTGTAATCTTATGGCTATAAGCATGGATGGCTTCAAGAGGGGATTGGATAAACATATGGAGCAAAGGTCCATCTGTGGCTATTAGCCACAAGGTCTAGATAGGAGGGGTGCCACGGTGGCTCAGGGGTTAAGATGCTGTGTTGCAGACCAGAAGGTCGGTAGTTCAGCAGTTTGAGACCCAAGTGCCGCATGATGGAGTGGGCTCCCATCTCTGGCCCCAGCTCCTGCCAACCTAGCAGTTTGAAAGCAAGAAATTGCAAGTAGATAAATAGGTACCACTTCAGTGGGAAGGTAACAGCATTCTGTGTGCCTCGGCATTTAGTCATGTTGGCCACATGACCACGGAGACATCTTTGGACAGCGCTGGCTCTTTGGCTTGGAAACGAAGATGAGCACCGCCCCCTAGAGTCGGATTTGACTGGCTTTCAAGTAAAGGAAACCTTTACCTTTACATATAGATAGGACCTCTCGGTCTGGGACAAGTGATGCTTGGGGGATGCAACAGTGGGAGGGTTTCTAGTGTCCTGGCCCCACTGGTGGACCTCCTGATGGCACCTGGTATTTTTGGCCAGTGTGTGACAGAGTGCTAGACTGAATGAGCCATTGACCTGATCCAACATTGGCTTCTCTTATGTTCTTATGTTCTTATTTTAGAGTATTTAGAAAAACATGATGAAAAACAAGCAGCATTGATTTTTTTAGACACAGAGAAGGCCTTTGATAACCTGAATTGGACCTTTTTGTTTAGAACCTTGGAGGATATGGACTTTGGAGATCATTTTATAAAATGGCTTAAATCAATTTATATATTGCAAACCGCAAGAATTATTGACAATGAGGATTTGGCCAAACCATGTAAGATACAAAGAGGAATGAGACAAGGTTGGTCATTGTCCCTATTGTCGTTTATTTTGATACTTGAAATATTGAATAGAGACTTAGGACAAGATGTAAAAAATGGAGGTATAACGATCAAGGGAGAATCATACAAACTGAGAGCCTTTGCTAATGATTTGATGCTGGTTGTAGAAAATCCTTTGGAAAGTATTAAGATATTAATGACTAAATTGAAATAATTTGATGCAGTTGCTGGTTTTAAAGTTAATAAACAAAAGACTAAGGTGATAACAAAAATATGACATACAAGATACATTTGGCTGCCATCACACTGGTGGCTTGGCGTGGTATTGTGGCATCTCAGATTGTACCAGTTCAAAGTGTACCGGAGCATTTCATCCAGACAGCAGATCCTGTGACAGGTTACCCATGCGACTGTCCTGTGGGGGAGCATCCACATTAGTGTTGCACTTCAACCGTGGGTCTAACTGTAAGGGTGGGCTTTATTTAAATGCAGGCGGATGGATGCACGTGTGAGCATATGCGCATATGGGCAGCAACTTAAAAATACATATCAGAAACAGATCTGCATGTTCAGACATCCCTTCCAGGTTCCTTTCACTGCAGGAGAGTTCAGACATTGGGAAACCCAGACAGAACTGCGAACAATCTGGTATCTGTTTATTCTACTTCCATTGCCGAAGAGCACAGGCTGCTGACGATTGCGCCATGGGAGGCAGATGTCCTCATCTGAAGGGGCCCACTTATTGCACTCAGGAAACACTACTATAGAGCCACAAACAATGTGTGTGACCGCAGACTTTATGAATAAAACAGGTTTTAGACGTGAAAAGAAGGTGAAATATCTGGGTGTCACTGTCAGGTATGAATTGCATGCTATTTCAAAATAATTATGATAAAATATGGAATGAAATTAAAAAGGATTTGCAGAGGTGGACTAACTTACATCTGTGATATGATTTGAGATTTGGATGGCATGGATATTTAATGCATGACAAAGTTAAAGCCAATGTGGAATTTAATAATTATTATATTAGACGTGCCATTCTGAGAGTGTGGAATAAGTATAAACTTAGACTTTGTTTGAAAATGCCATTATGGTTATCTCCAAAAAAGCACATTTTAGAAAAGAAATGACTGGTCCATATAATTGGTTAACATATCATGATGTCTTAGACTTTCAACAAGATGAATATAAACTAAAATCTAGAGAAGAATTAATAAATGAAGGTCATACCTGTAACTGGCTAAGCTACTTATAAATTCAGGAAAGGTTTAAGGGTGACAAAAGATCTTTTGATTATGAATACTCAAAGTCTAAATTTGAAAAAGAACTGTGTATGAATGATGATCATGTTATTGCTAAAATGTATAAACTTTTATTGAAATTTGAGACCGAGGAAGAACAAGTTAAAGAATGTATGGTTAAATGGGCTAAAAATGTTGGAAGTGACATATTTATGGATGAATGGGGAAAGCTGTGGGCAAAGGGGCTGATATTTACCCTGAGTTCTAATTTAAAGGAGAACTTTTAGAAGATGATGTATCAATGGTATATGTTGGAAATGCAACCATCATGAAAGGACCTTTTATCATATGTGGTGGACTTGTAAGCAAGCTAAAAACTTTTGGATATAGATATACTTTTTAATGCAGAAGATCCTAAAGACTTGGATACAGCTGAAACCAGAGTCTTTTTTTTGGTTAGGCTTAATGTTTTGTTTTTGTATATGACTACGGCAGCGAGAATGATCTACACATAGAAATGGAAGTGTCCCACAACACCTACAGTAGAACAATGGCTGGAGAAGATGTTGGACTTTGCAACTATGGCTAAACTTACAGTATTGGTTAGGGGAAAGATTGTTTCTTCATTTATTAGGGACTGAAAACCCCTCACTGATTTTTTGCATGAAAAATTTGAGGATAATTTGACAACTTGTGGTTTTGTTGAATAAGAAACTTGTTTAAGAGGAAATAAGTTCTCGATTGCATGTTTATTTTGTTATCAAAATTATATTTGTTGTAAATAAAATCCTTTTATCCAGGTGGTCAGCCATGTTGGTCTGAAGCAGTAGAACAAATTTAGAGTTCAGTGGCACCTGGAGAGAATGGAGATTCTCAGTTTGCTTCCCACAATTAGAAAAGACACCTTTAGACATTTATCTGCTATTTTGACATGTTTATTGCTTTAAAACTGTTGACCTTATCACCTTAGCTTGTTATTTAGCTCTGACTTTGCATATCTTAAACATCATCATGTTACATGTTAATTTGCTGTTAAGTCCCTCTCTATAAGTTTGAACCTTATTTACCATTCCAGTATATTTGAAAAAGTGTGCCTTGCACATGAAAGCTCATACCTTGAATAAACCTTTGTTGGTCTTAAAGGAAGCCTTTTATGTCCCCCTTTCCCTTTTGAATTTTCTCTTCTTGTTTTTCATGTTGTTATTTGTGAATAGTTTTAAGGTTTTTTCCCTGTATGTCTTCTAGTTTTATTTCTTTAATAAAATTAAAATTCACCCTGAAAAAAAACCAAAACAAAATTGACTTAACCATTGCATCTTGTTGCCGGTTTGATTCTCCAGCTGTGGAAGCTAGCATGGAGACACAGTTCTATGGCAGAACTCGGTCCATTTAAAGTGTTGTTTCTATGAACTCAAGGCAGGAATGCTAATGTGCTTGTCACTATAATTAACATCACGGTGGTTCTGGCTGCAGGGGCTGACGCCAAGATTTGGAATGAGTAGTTGAAACTCAGCTCAAGATTAGAACTATAGGCTTTTCCCCTTAAGGAGCAAGGACATCAGAGCCTGGAAGAAACAAGGAATCTCATCAACCCCCATGGAGGTTAGATCATAGGGACATCACAGAATCCAAGAATTGTTGGCCATACTTGTGGCCATACTTGTGGACACCAACAAGATTAGTGGTGGAGTGGTCGCTATCACAGGAGATGAAGTTGGTCTCTCAGGTTAACCTGATTGCTGTGAAGGCCAGATGGGAAAGCTCCCTGTACTCCTTGGAGGAAGGGAGGGAAACAAACATTCCAGCCTCCAGCCTATTTACTTTGCTCCACAGAATACTGTGGAGGCCACTAAGAATGGAGCCAGCCTTCCTCTTTAAAACTCCACCCAGGGCTGGCTCCAAGTTTTGGAAGGCCCTGAGCAAGACATCTTCTCTCAGCTCCCTATAGTAGCACGTGGCTGCTGCTATGGCCTCATTGCCCATTTGCTTCTTCCTAATTCAGACAGTCACAGAAAACAAGAGGTCTGGGCTGTGGCTGTTTGCTGCCGTCACTGGTGCTCATTTGCCCAGCAGGTAAACACTTATGGCTGCTAGGAACAACAGCAGCCACTGCTACACAGGCAAGCAATGGGTGTTGGCGGCTACTTCTCCTCCCTAGTTGCCACCATTACTTAAGCAGACAGGACCAGCTTAGCCTTGGGGCCTAACTCAGGGTTGGTCTGGAGGTATAGGGAGCCTTGAAGAACAACCTGGAGGGTCTGTAGGAAGAAGGGGAAGTTGGCAGAAATGTTGGTTCGTTTGGACCAACGCCCTATTGCTACCATGCAGTAGAGGAGGATGGGCACCAGTAGATGTGCTTCTGTGGCCATCAGCAATGGGATTCCTAATGCTCTTGGTCCTCGCAACTCCCTGGCAATGCTAACGTGACGCCACCCCTTCATTCATATTTCATAAATACTTCATTAACGAAGTCTCCGGATCGTGATCTTTGTTTCGGAAGTCTTCTTCCAGAATATCAAAATATCATGACTCGTGTGTTTCAGAATATGTAAAATTGTAAGACAGCATTTCTGTTCAGTCCAAATCTTTGTTAGGTTACAGTAATTTCATCTAGAGTTTCAGAAGACGGGCCACCAATAACACATTTAACGCAGAGACACTCTCTACGTTGCTAATCTGGTAGATTCTGGAAGAAGACTTCCAAAGTGAAGATCACAATCCGAAGACTTTGTTAATGAAATGGAAATTTATGAAATACAAGGGGGGGCTGCGATATTCGTGGGGGGGAGAAGCTGACAGCTCCTTCCCCCCGTCCCCCCTCCAGGCAGCTTCCCCCCCGCCTTTAAAACGGCGGCGGCGGCAGGGAGACCACTGCCTGCCGAGGCTTCCCCCCGCCTTCAAAACGGCGGCAGCAGCAGGGACACCCACCGTCCACTGAGGCTTCCCCCCTCCCTCCCTGCTTTCAAAACGGCGGCGGAGGCATAGAGACCTGCCGCCCGCCGAGGCTCTTCCCTCCCCCCCTCGCAAACGGCAGCGGCGAGTCCTCATCACGCCGCTTCCTATCCCCTCCCCTACAGCGGCCACAGCGTTCTCTGCACACGCGTGGAGAACACTTTAACTTTTCGGGGGATTTAAAGATCTCCCAAAAAGTTTTTTAAACATTTAGGATTTTTCTGCACATGGGGGGAGTGCCCCCCGTGTGTAGAAACCCCACCCCCCAAGTGCCCCCCCGGCACGGATTTAGGTATCCGCACGGGGGAGGGTACTTGGGAATTAGATATATAGATGAATTTATGCACAAATGAAATATGTAATTGTTGGAAGAAAAAAACACACATAAATTTTACTAGTTTATTATTTGAACATAATTTATTAGCGTTTACATACACAGTTGGTTGTATCCTGGCTTCTGTAGATTTGACTGTGTGATCTCTTGTTATTTCTACCACCCCTTCATTGGCATATCTCCACCCAGGGCTGTATTTCTTGGTGCAGTGTGTGACAGAACGGTGTCGTTTTAACCCACCAGCATGGTGGTTTGATTAGAGTGTCAGATGATGATCTGGGCGACCCAGGTCTAGATCTACACTCCGCCATGGAAAGTTCACTAGGTGACCAGTCCCTCTCTCTCAGCCTAACCTGCCTCACAGGGTTATTGTTGCAAGGATAAAATGGACAATGGGAGAACAATGTTGTAAGCCACTTTGGGACTCCATTGTGAGAGAAAGGTTTCCCTTTGCTCGAAAACCAGTCGAATACGACTCTAGGGATGTGGTGCTCATCTCCGTTTCCAAGCCGAAGAGCCAGCACTGTCTGAAGACGTTTCTGTGGACATGTGGCCGACATGACTAGACGCCGAGGCACACGGAACGCTGTTACCTTCCCACCATGGGAGAAAAGCGGGGTATAAATAAATGATAAATCTTGATAATGGTATGTTTTATTTTCTGTAGTCTCCAAGGAGGAGAAAATATTCACAACTCTCGATGGCAATGGGGAAAGGCATCATCAGATTTGTTGGTGGGTCTAAAAGGGACAAAAATCAGGTGACCTGTTTGCGTCATTGGAAAGTATTGGAGTCGGGAGGCGAGTGGTAGTGATTTCATAGCAAAGCTCTTTATTGAGGGTCAGATGGAACATGGGGAACCCCGGGCTCAGAGCCCTCTTTTTATGCCGGCCGGAGACAATGCCCCGACCTCGCCCCCAAGTCCTGATAGGACCTTAAGTCTGTGGTTGCAGTTCATAGGTCCCCCAGCGGGAGACCTAGGCACGTAATTGGTGGTCGCTCAGGATCCAACTGGCTATTGTTCTACCTGGCCGAAGCTCAGGTAGATTCTGACCTTGTGCGTTGACCACGTGGCGGTTGCCATTGCAAGAGGCCAGGCGACCGCGGCCTTAGTACACAACAGTCATGCTGTGAACTTGAGAAATAACAAAGTACTTAGAAAGTTTGCCATTAAGAGCAGCTCATCCCTGCTGTTAACACCGGTTGCCTGTTGGGGTGGATTGTTTGTTCCCTGCCACCATTGTGTAGTTTGCTGTTACTTGTGTCCTATCCGTTCATTGTTCCTCCATTGTACACGGGGCTTATCACTAAAAAGCAGAAGAGTCTACAGAATTTATATTCGTTACTGCTCAACAATGCCTAAAAACCCATTGTCTGTCTTTCATCCCTTGATAAATGGCTACCAAGGAGAAGCTAGCCAGAGGAATCCTTGCACAAATCAATGCAATACATTTGTACCCAAGTGTGAAGGGCATTGGCTCAGCAGTGATGTGTATCTGCATGTATGATCCTCTGAACTTAATTTAAACCAGAAATCAGACATCTGTTTCCGTTGCCAGAGTTGAGCCCTGGAGCAATATGGAAAATTATAAGCATGCCTTTTGATGATGTGCAAAATGCCTTTCTCTTATCACTGGAGTGGCCACAACTGTCCCCCGCATACCCCAGGGAAAAGAGACCCAAAGGTTCTCATTTTAGACACTGTCTGAAGTTTGCATCTTCTGTTGTAAGCAACGTAGGGTAGCAGGGCTGGGGGAAATTCTCCTTTTGTGATCCAGAAGAGGTAGGATTGAGACCTCTTTGAGGTACTAGGCTGGATGGATGTGGAGAAATTTGTACAACCATCTTAGTCTGTAAAGGTAAAAGTAAAGGTTTCCCTTGCTCGAAAGCCAGTAGAATACGGCTCTAGGGATGCAGTGCTCATCTCCATTTCCAAGCCAAAGAGCCAGCACTGTCCAAAGACTTATCCGTGGTCATGTGGCTGGCATGACTAGACACCGAGGTGCATGGAACGCTGTTACCTTCCCACCAAAATGGTACCTATTTATCTACTTGCAGTTTCTTGCTTTTGAACTGCTAGGTTGGCAGGAGCTGGGGCCAGAGACGGGAGCTCACTCCGTCATGCAGCACTCGGGTCTCAAATTGCTGAACTACCAGTCTCCAGTTCAGCGTCTTAACCACTTGAGCCACTGCAGCCCCTGTATTAGTCTGTACAAGATCCAAAACCAAGAACAAAATCTATGTGATACTTTTCATTAGGACCAACCAAATCAACAGGGTTTTGTGTCAGTCGGGTTGGTCCTAACGAAGGGTATCTAAAGCCAGGCAATGGCAAACCACCTGTATTTGCCTCTTGCCTTGAAAACCCTATGGGGTCACCGTAAGTTGGTTGCAACTTAATGGCACTTTCCACCAATAAAAGGCATCACATGGATTTTGTTCTTGTTTTTAGATGGGCATGAGGCAGAACTGGGTGTGCAATTGTGTCAGTCTTTGGCAATTATTACGACACGTGCTCCCCTTCATGTGTATCCTTAGATATACATGTGGACTCTCTAACTTGGGTTCAGAACCCTCACCCAGAATGGCAACCAATTTGAGGGTATTTAAGCTCAGTGTTAGGTAGGTTGTCAGGCAGTGCCAGAGAACTGGCAGGAGGATTGTGGGGTGGGGGGCAGCATCCCAGAATTTTTTTTAAAAAAAATTATTTTATAGCCAGTGCTGTCCAAAGACTTTTCCGTGGTCATGTGGCCGGCATGACTTGATGCTGAGGCGCATGGAACGCTGTTACCTTCCCACCGCAGCAGTACCTATTTATCTACTTGCAATTTCTTGCTTTTGAACCGCTAGGTTAACAGGAGCTGAGGCCAGAGACGGGCGCCCACTCCATCACATGGCACTCGGGTCTTGAACTGCCGAGCTACCGATCTTCTGGTCTGCAGGCCAGTGTCTTAACCTCTGAGCCACCGCAGCCCCACATAATACTTTTGGGGGCGCACAGAAATGTTTTCATTTCTTTTAAAATCAGAAGGGGGGAAATGAACTTTTAGGGTCGAAGGTCTCACATCAGAAAAAAACGTTGAGGTATTTAAAGTTATATCAAAATAATTTTAATATTGATATCATGGTGGGAGGGACCCTCGAAGGCAAAAGCGTCTAGGGTCCACAAAAGTCATAATGTGGTCCTGGGCCCTGGTGGGGGATGGGGGCATTGGGTTGGCACATCCAGGTTGAGAAACTCCTGGACTGATTTCCCACAAGCGCTGCCCTGGCATCATTCCTCCATTTGCCCCAATTGTGTGCTTGAATTTCCCACTATTTGCCGTGGGGCGCATTTTGACCCATGGCTCTGCCCGATCTTCCCTGCGGGTTCAGTGATCCTCAAAAACCAGGATCACTGAAACTGCAGGGAAAATCAGTCAGAGCCCCAGGTCAAAATGCACCCCACAGCAAATAGTGGGAAATTCAAGGACACAATCAGGGCAAACGGAGGAACGATGCCGGGGCAGCGCTTGTGGGAAATCAGTCCAGGAGATTTCAGGCTGGAGCCTGGGGAGGACAGGGACCTCAGTGGGGTACAATGCCACCCTCCAAAGCATCAATTTCCTCCAGGGGAACTAATCTGTGTAGTCTGGAGATGGGCTGTCATTCTGGAAGATCCCCAGGTCCCCTCTGGAGGCTGGCATCCCTAGCTGAGTGGGGTAGCATATGTCATCCATTGCAGCTATCCGGAGATTGAGAGCAGGAGACTTTAGGCAGAGCTTCCAAAAGTCCTGGGGAAATAGTTCAAAAGGGCGGAACAGCGGAGGGACCCTCCTGTGTGTCGAGGAAACGTCCCACAATCCCAAAGGGGAAAAAGTTATGTTGGCAACATTTGTGCAAGCAGAGAGGAAGAGACTACCTCCACCATGCTTTGGCTGATAAAGCAGCAATAAAAGCAGGAGCCGGCAGAAAATATCAAAGCAGTGATTTTCTGGCTGCACCTGGAGTATTGTGTGTAGTTCTGGAGGCCTCACTTCAAAAGGGATGTGGACAGAATGGAGCGGGTGCAGAGGAGAGCGACGAGGATGATCAGCATTCTGGATACCAAAACCTGTGAGGAAAGATTGAGGGACTTCAGAATGTTCAGTCTGGAGAAGAGGAGGCTGAGAGGGAACATGATCGCTCTCTTGAAGGATTTGAAGGGCTGTCCCTTAGAGGAGGGCAGGGAGCTGCTCCTGTTGGCAGCAGAGGATAGAACTAGCAATAATGAGTTAAATTAAAAGCAGGAAGGTATTGGCTGGATTTTAGGAAAAACTATTTGACAGTAACCGTTTTGCAACTGTGGAATCAGCTGCCTATGGAGGTGGTGAGTTCCTTCTCGCTGGCAGTTTTTGAGCAGCGGCTAGACAAACACTTGTCAGCAATGTCCTAGACTGATCCTGCATTGAGCAGGGGTTGAACTAGATGGCCTGTATGGCCCCTGCCAACCTCTGTGATTCTATGACTGTCAAATACAGGAATTTTGGGTGAATCCAGGGTCAGCATCTATGGATTTCCTGGCACTTCCCAGAAAGGCAACAGAAGGTGATTGCACTCAGATTGGTGAATATCCTGGGCGGGCAAAGAGATGGCAGGGCAGAGGATTCACCCATGCCTCAGGCGGGTTAGTAGGAAGTATCCAGGCAAGGGCAGTAAAAGCAATCAAGCCCACCTGGCAGCTTGATAGTAATTAGATTTTACACTCCAGAGGACTTGCATTTGCTGACAAGATTATATTGATAGACTGAGGTGGGTTCCCGACTTTGGGAGCTCTTGCAGTGATGAGAAAGCATGCAGATGTTCCATCAAATCAATCTCCTGCCCAAGGTTGTGGCCATTCGTTTTAGCCTGGCCTGACTAAAGAGAGCCATGTCCTCATCTTCTCCAATGTGAGGCATTGCTAGCTTCTAAAATGGCGGCCAAGGTGTGAGTTTTGTCAAGATGGAGCTGGGGCGGGCAACATATGTCAAGGAAAAGGTCTTCGGTAATGCTGTATCGTCTTAGTGGGCTTCTTTGGTAATCTGGTAAACTGAAACAAAATGCATAAATAATTGTTGTTCAATCGCACAGTCAAGTCCGACTCTTCACAGCCCCAAGGACCACATCACGCCAGGCCCTCCTGTCCTCCGTCGTGCTCCAGAGTTTGCTCAATTTCATGTTCGCTGCATCGATAACACTGTCTAACCATCTCATCCTTTGCTGACCCCGTCTTCTTTACCTTCAGTGTTTCCCAGCATCAGGGTCTTCTCCAGTGAGTGCTCCCTTCACATTTGATGGCCAGAGTATTTGAGCTTCAGCTTCAGGATCTGGCCTTCCAGGAAACAGTCAGGTTGATTTCTTTTAGGATTGACTGATTTGACCTCCTCGCAGTCCAAGGGACTCTCAAGAGTCTTCTCCAACATGATAATTTAAAAGCATCTGTTCTTCAGCACTTGGCCTTCCTTACGGTCCAACTCTCGTAGCCATACACTACTACTGGGAATACCATTGCTTTAACCATATGGACTTTTGTTGGCAGGGTGATGTCTCTACTTTTTATTATGCTGTCTAGGTTTGCCATCGCCTTCCTCCCAAGGAGCAGGCGTCTTTTAATTTCATGGCTGCAGTCACCATCTGCAGTGATCTTGGATCCCAGGAAGGTGAAATATGTCACTGCTTCCACGACTTCCCCTTCTACTTGCCAAGGTGTGATGGGGCCGGATGCCATGATCTTAGTTTTTTTGATGTTGAGTTTCAAGCCAACTTTTGCACTCTCCTCTTTCCTCCTCAACAAGAGGCTCTTTAGGTCCTCTTTACTTTCTGCCATTAATTAAATTACAAACACTCAGGCATCCTACCATATTAAAGTATTTAAAAGACTGTCACTTAGAGGAGGGCAGGGACCTGTTCCTGTTGGCAGCAGAAGAGAGGACTCGCAATAATGGGTTTAAATTATGAGCAGAAAGGTACCGGAGGGATATTAGTGGAATTGTTTTTTATATTAAGAGTAGTTCAGCAGTGGAAATGGCTGCCTGGGGGGGGGTGAGCTGAGATCCCCCTCACGAGCAGCCTTCAAGCAGCGTTTGGATGAACCCTTGTCAGGAATGCTTTAGACTGATCCTGCATTAAGCCGGGGGTTAGACTAGATGACCTATATGGCACCTTCCAACTCTAGGATTCTAGGATTCTATGGAGGGGGAAAGTCCAAGAATCACTTGCACAAGCGAGTGTTTATTCTCGGACAGTTCAATGTGTACAGTGGCACAGCATCAGCTGAGTATGTGTGCCAAAGACCTATAACAAAGGCCCTTTAATCTGCATAACATTCATGGAAAAAACAATAACTCGAAGAAGCCAAGTGGGGGGGTTGGCCCAGGGAGAGGCCCAACATGTGATCCAGAAATGGTGCACTGACGAATAAGTTAAAGCAGTAATTGTGTGCATGTATTAAGTTCAGGCTCGATTCTTAATGCCAGTATGGCTGGCATGCAGTAACTTTAAGCAGCACAGCATTGTAGTGCTCCTTTCTACTATATGTGTGCCATTCATTTCTCTGGGGAAATGGGGGCCTAATTTTTTTTTTGAGCCAGGGGTGGGGTGCAGTAACTGACAAGGACTCTGTGGAGGAGTGTCTCTCCATATGTGCAATGCATGCACCCTGGCTCCACCTAGTAAGCAATCCCTTGTGCTGCCCACCCCTCACAATGATGGACATTTTGCTACTCCTATAGAACAGCTGGACTCGGATGACCCTTAGCTGTGGTGTGATGATTCCTTCAGATGTCCTCTAAGTGTCTCTCTCAGACAAGGGTCTGTCTTTGCCTGGCTTGTCATTGGTTGCGTCTCTTGATGAGAGCCAACCAGAACACTTTTTCTCATGCTCATCCCCACCCCCACTTTTCCCCCAAGAGGAAGGCCATTGTGGCACAAAGGATGTTGCACTTCACAAGAGCCTGAACTGTGGGAGAAGGAGTCACCGTCAGGAGAAGGACGACCGGTCGCTAAACCAATCTGTAAGTTACTACATCCAGGAGGAAGTATGTGTGAGGATTTAAGAGGAAAGGGAGAATGGAGGGAAACTGTTATGAGGAAACTGGAAGAAACCATAATGGGCTGTATGGTAGACTTGGGTCAGTGAAATGCAGGAAGTACATTGACCCCTCCGTATTTTTATTTAAGAAGCAAATAGGGTTGCCAGCTGTGGGATGGGAAATTCCTGAAAATTTGGGAGTGAAGCCCCGGGAGGGCAGGGTTTGGGGAGTCCTGTAGAATCTAAGGTCTAATGCCATAGATTCTGTCCTCCAAAGTAAGGGTTCTCAGTGAGAGTGGCAGGGAAAGAACAGGGCTTATATTGACCTGACACTCCAAGAAGTGTTTGTTTCATGGCACGGGTGGCGCGGCTGCTTTAATTGCACATGGCCATTTAACCCTTTTGCAAGGCAGCTGGATGAGGCGGTTATGTAAACAGCGCTGAAGTTAATTGAAAGTAACAGTTCACGTTCACTTTGACCTTGGCCCCAGGTCAAAATCACACTGGGCGATGGAAATCCTTCAGCTGGAATTTATGTACCTTCGAAACAGCAGCGCACAGGCAAATGCTTTCTTTTCTTCTCCAAAATTCAACAGGAGGGATTTTTTTTTTTTTTGGCGAAATCTCAGTTCATCGGCTCCCCCCCCCAGTTGCTTGCCGAGAGAGAGAGAGAGTGCTGTTTCCATGGAATGAGTAAGTCTTTTAAACTTGGTTTTCTCTCTCTTGCTTAAAAAAAACCAACCCACCCTGTGTTATGAAGAAAGGAAGGATTCCGCGCCCGCTGATTTACTGCAGTCTGAAGGCTGTTTGGAAGCCCGATTTTCGCATGAAGTTCGTCTCCCTTGACTGCTCCCTTTCTGAACACTGATAGGAGCTCACTTGATGGAAATGTTCCTCAATACAAAACAAATCCTTCTCCATTAAAAAAAAACCCCTAGGAGGTAAAGTTGCCAGCCTCCAGGTGGGACCTGGGGATCTCCCGCTTTTACAACTGATCTCCAGATGACAGAGATCAGTTTCCCTGGAGAAAATGGCTGCTTTGGAGGGTGGGCTCTATGGCATTGTGCCCTGCTGAGGCCCCTCCACTCCCCAAACCAAACCCTCCCTGGGCTCCAGCCATGAAATCTCCCAAGTATTTCCCCACCCAGAGTTTGCAGCCCTACCGAGATGCGAGAGAGAAGGACGCTAGCCCAGTCTTCTTCCCTGCTGTTTTTCTGTGTGCATGTTTTTCCCCCTCCGGACACTGGAGCAGTCAGTCCAATGAATCTCTGCTTGCATGCTGAAGTACTGTAGCCCAGAGAGGGATTCACCGTCTCAACGAGAACTCGGTGCCCAAATATAAAAATGGGTTTCATTGGCTATGACCAGAAGTGGCAAGGGCAACCTGTGTTCAGGAATGTGCTTTCATGCAGGATCCTGCGAGAAAGGCCAGGAAAGGGCTGCCAACCTCCAGGTGGGGCCTGAAATTCTCCAGGAATTACAACTGATCTCCAGAATCTGGGTGTCAGTTCTCCTGGAGAAAATGGCAGCTTCAGAGGGTGGACTCTATGGCATCACATCATTGCTGAGTTCCCTCCCTTCCCCAGGATCTGCTTCTGAATCTCCAGGAATTTCTCCAACCCAGAGTTGGCAACCCAGCTGATGGGAAGGGAGGTGGAGGGTGAGATTGACAGAATGGTGGCTTTCCTAGGGTCGTTTATTAGCGAATGTGAGGTTCCAGTTTGAACCAGAGACATTTCTGCACATAGGCCACGCTGAGCCGTGACGCCGCATCGGCTCTACTCAATCATTCTGTTACAATGAAATATTTCAGAAGCTTTTGTAATTCCTCTGCAGTGAAATCCTGGCTGGCCACTGATGTATTACGACATCCACAAACATTTGCAATACTTAGTTACATTATTAACTCAAGGACCTTTCCATTTCTGCGTGTCAAAGTCATGTATTTGAAATCTTCCAGCCGGTGATGCAAATCAGGGTGCAGATATGGAGATCACTTTGCACATAGTCCCCCACTGGGTTTTTACTACATTATGGTTGCGGTCACATGCCCAAGATAAAGTGGGGAGGGGGAGACTATTTTCTTCAGCGGAAATTGACCCACAGTTGTGCAATCATGCAGTCTTTTGAAGCTGCGGCTGAGTCGTTTGGGGGGGGGGTTGGCATTTGTTTCCAATGCGCTTAAATGAGGGTTTGATGATTCGCTCCTCTACCCTGAGGGTTCCCTATCATGGCTGCAATCACACACACTAAATACTCCACTTCCAATGCACTTTCCAACTGGATTTTGCCAGTTCACACAGTAAAATCCAGTTGGAAAGTGCATTTAAAGTGGATTGAAAGTGGATTATTTAGTGTGTGTGATCACAGCCATAGTGTGCAATGATGTGCGTACTGAGAAGGGGGGCAAAACAATGGCACAGAGTTGGAATGGCCTGATCAGACCATCCTGATGCGATGAGAGCACACTGGAGTGATCAGACGTGGAAAAGTCCACCCGTGGCCCATAGCAACCCGTTTGCTACCAAACTTTCCCGGGTGCCTGTTTACTCTGCTTTCTGCAGCAGAGCAACATGGGTTGCTGCCAGTTGTGGGATGCTTCCCAGATGTTCAGGTCTGATTGTGCACATTAAATCTGCCCAGCATTCACGCCTATGTTGGGGCTAATTGTGCTTATGATCACAGCCTACGTTACTCAGTTTTGGACTGATAGCACTTTAGTAGCTTGTCAAAAAACCCAGACCTGATTTTGTTGGTGACATAATCAGCAACATGTGTCCATAGGACACTGTTTTCCAAACCGTGTGTCAGGACCAAAACATGAGTCATGAAGCCTCTGAAAGTGGGTCGCAGGCCAGCCCTCGCTCATGGTGGCTCTCCTGCCCAGAGATGAACTCCTTCTTGCTTGGGGTTCATAGTGGGGGCAGCTGCGCCCTTTGTGTGATGTCTATTGGTTTCGCAAAACAGCTGGTTGGCCACTATGGAAAGTGGAATGCTAGAATGGATGGATGCCAAGGTCATAGTTTGCTTAGGGCACCAAAAAAACCTTGGGCCAGCCCTGGATGGGTCCCCATACAAAGTAAATTTGGGCTTGTCGGGCACTATACCAAAAAGGCTGGGAATCACTTGCACAGGGAGTTTGCTCAGTAGAAAATAGTCAGGGCTGAGTCTGAAACCAGTTATTGTTGAAATAAATGGGGTCTAAATGGCTGCAAGAGTTAGACCATAAGGAAGGCCAAGCACCAAAGAATAGATTCTTTTGAATTATGGTGCTGGAGAAGACTCTGAGAGACCCTTGGACTGCAAGGAGATCAAATCAGTCAATCCTAAAAGAAATCAACCCTGAATGTTCCCTGGAAGGCCAGATCCTGAAGCTGAAGCTCAAATACTTTGGCCACCAAATGAGAAGGGAGCACTCACTGGGGAAGACCCTGATTGCTGGGAAAGATTGAAGGCAAAAAAAGAAGGGGACAGCAAAGGATGAGATGGATAGACAGTGTTATCGATGCAACAGACATGAGGTTGGGCAAACTCCAGAAGATGGCGGAAGACAGAAGGGCCTGGTGTGATATGGTCCATGGGGTCACAAAGAATTGGACTCGACTGTGCGACTGAACAACGACAACAACAAAATGGGTTTTAATTTAGACATCCTGATGGACTCTACTGGGTCTGCCGGTCACAGCCATGCCTCTCTTTTTTATTGCATGTTAGAATCTCATTAGAACCCTGAAAGGGAAACTGAGGACAACATTCTGCAGATGAGATACTTGCTAGTTAACTGTCTCAGATCCAGCTATTGCCCATGCTAGGGAAGGGCCTGTGATGCTACAGAAGCTGCCATCTGATGCTGGGATTTCCTCCAGGGGAACTGCTCTCTGTAATCTGGAGATCAGTTGTAAGATCTTTGGGTCTCACCTTGAGGTTGGCAACCCTAGACCCCACTGTTTATGCCTCCTGTGGTACAGTAGGTAATTGTGACCAGCTCTGAGGGAGAAGTTCTGCAACTAGTTCCAGCTGATGGGCACCAAAGTAGATCCCTCCAACCTGAAATGTTCCCACCTCTAGTCTACATTGGTGGAGCTGGTTATCCTGTCCTAGGCCCTTTCACCCAGAGTTTCCCCAGACTGAATCCCCTACTTCACATCCCTTTGGGGCACAAGGTTTGGGGCCTGCTGGGATATTGAGTCCTAACTGCGCAGGTCCCTTGCTGTTCACAAGGATGGAGATATCAACCACAGGTGCAATTTCCGTACTATTTTATCCCTCCATTTTCCTATGGGAAGTCCAACTTATTATTTTACAAAAAGGTATCTTAAACAAATTTACAAACACAATATTATAAAAAAGCAAGCAACCCCCCCCCCCCAAAATAAAGAAGAAATCCCAGGCTGATGTTCACCAGGTCAGTTTGACTGACCAAAGCCACTGGTTATAATCCGCAGGATGTAATCCGATGCTTCTTTCTTAAACAGCATACCACTGGCATTACAGTTTCTTTTCTAGTTTGAGAATTTGTTTTCTGCAGTTCCCATAAAAATTCATCTTCATTAATGCTTGGAACAATAGTTTTCTGACTGTAAATAGTTGCATTAATTATACTTATTGAATAGACATCACCGAGGTAATGTGCAAGCCCCAAGTCATTAGCTGTTTGGTAAGGATGTATAAATCATGAAATGATCAGATTTATGTTTCTACAATGTAAATGCCAAGCTGGTGGATTCAAAGAACAGCACAGGAAGTTCCAGAGGTCAAGAGCTTCTCAGACGGCAAAACATGAAGAAGAGGGCTCTTAGCTAGCTAGCTATTTATCTGTCATTATTTTAGCTCGCCTTTCTTCCATGGAACTCAGAGCTGCATACGTGATTCTAAACCCCCCCCCCCTCATTTTATGCTCACAACATCCCTGTGAGGTCGGCTAGGCTGAGAGAGTGACTTGCCCAAGGTGACTCAGTGAGCTTCAGGACTGAGCGGGGATTTATTCAGCTTGGCCTCCCAAGTCCTGGCCAATACTCTAACCACAATGCCACAATAGCTAGCATGCGTGTATGAGGTAATATGGTATATATAATGATGGATATTGACAGCCAGAATGGCGTAGGGATTGGAATGTGAAGACTAGGACCTGGGAGACCCAGGTTCTAATCACAGAAGCTCACCAGGTGACCGTGGGTCAGTCATACTCTCTCTTAGCCTAACCTTCCTCATAGATTCAGAGGGGAGCCATGTTGGTCCACAGTAGAACAGTTACATTCAAGTCCAGTCGCACTTCAGAGACCAACAAGAGTTCCAGGGTGTAAACTTTCAAGAATCAGAGCTGGAGCTTACACCCTGAAACTCTTGTTGATTGCTAAGGTGCTACTGGGCTTGAATCCAAGTGTTCTACCTCATAGAGTTGTTGTGAGGATAACGTGGAGGAAGGGAGACTGACGTTGTAAGCCACTCTGGGTTCCCATTAGGGAAGGAACATTGGGGTATAAATACCTAAATGCATAAAGAAGCTTTAGGGAATTTAGTGTGCCCATACACAGGGTGGTTTGTATTCCAGGTGCCTTCAGATTGATTTCAGGCTCATTATTTCGTGTAAAATTTAGAATCCTGAGAATTTCGGGGAGGGCAGGTATGTTTCGAGCCAGGTAGGTTCTAGAGCTCATGAGGGGGAACACTTTGACAGGGTAAAGGACATTTTCTGGTCAAGAAAAATAGTACAGGGCTGGCAGACAGAAGAGTTTCCGCAGCCTGCAAGCTTTGTGTGTTATCAGTGATTATTCTGAGTGCCTGTTCTACCATGGGCTTTTATTGGAAAGACAGGATGCAAATATTTTTATTTAGTAGTTATTAGAAGCCAGACTTCCATGCATCTTCTCCTGCCGATAGATAGATAGATAGATAGATAGGTAGATAGGTAGATAGGTAGATAGGTAGAGAGCCAGTTTGGTGTAGTGGTTAAGTGCGCAGACTCTAATCTGGGAGAACCGGGTTTGATTCCCCACTCCTCCACTTGCACCTGGCTGGATGACCTTGGGCAAGCCATAGCTCTGGACCAGCTGTTCCCTCAAGGGCAGCTTGGGAAAGAGCTCTCTCAGCCCCACCTACCTCAGAGGGTGTCTGTTGTGGGGAGGGGAAGGGAAAAGGAGTTTGTAAGCCGCTCTGAGACTCCCTTGGGGAGTGGAGGGCGGGGTATAAATCCAATCTCTTCTTCTTCTCTTCTTCTTCTAGATAGATAGAGATAGAGATATGCCTTCATGAAGAAGTTGCAATTTACTGGATAATCTGAGCTCCTGAGCATACTTAACCTGGAAGGGAGCCCCACTGAAATGAACATGATTTATTTCTGACTTCAGATAGGGATGCAAATTGCAGAGACCCAACGGTGCAGTCCTAAGGGCCGCAGTGCAAATCAACTAGTGAAAAAAGTCCATCTGCACACGTATTTGAATATACCATATTTGGGTAACAGAGAGTGGGTGAACTCACTGTGGTTCTTCAAATCATAATTGGGTCATCAGTTCTGAGCAGCATCTGGAAACATTTGAAAGGGGGAAAAAAAGCCTTTTATCACGAGTTCTGAAATGGCAACGATCTCGTTTTTCCCCATACATGCATGTTCACACACCGCTGCTTGGGAAGTGTGATGGGGGAAAGGCAGCATGTTGCCTAGGCAACCATGCATCCACTCCCTTTCCTTCGGTGAACATAGCACGTCCTGAGGTCTTATCTCACGTTTCCAGCTTGGGTCTTCTTATAGTAGCAGTGGAAGAAGAGGCAGCAGGAGTTCTTGGTGGCATTTACTATTAACACTTACAAAATCTCAAGCCACTTCCAAGCAGTGAGGACACTGAAGATCAGCTAATTTTAGTTATTTATGTTATTTATTGTCTGTTTTTCTCACAGAAACTCAAAGCATACACATAGTGAGTCGGTACAATTGACAAAAAGAGACATTCAATAATCAATGCATTAATAGAATAGAATAGAATATACTTTATTGTCATTGTACATAGTACAATGAAATTAAAAAGTGCCATCATTCAGTGACTCGCAACATATACACATGCGCACTCACACAGACATTCACAACTGCTTCTCCCTTTTACATAGCAACCAAACCACTGTTTCCTCCAGATTTCAGTCTCATGCAGCATTCAGGGCAATAATAGCTCTCGAGTAAAAACTGTTTTTTAGTCTATTTGTCCTTGTTTTGATTGTTTTGATTAAAATATTAGAAGTCTGGGACCACCAGAAAGAAACAGAAACATAGCATAAGTATATTAACATGACACATTACGCTGTAGCAATGTGTATGAACAAGATCTTGGGGTGAGGGTGGACTGAAAGTTAAGTATGACCAGCCAGTGTGATGCGGTGACAAAAAAGGCTAATGCAGTCTTGGGGTGCATCAACAGAGGTATAAAATCCAAATCTCAAGATGTCATAGTCCCACTGTACACTGCAATGGTCAGCCCGTACCTGGAGTATTGTGTGTAGTTCTGGAGGCCTCACTTCAAAAAGGATGTGGACAGAATGGAGTTGGTGCGGAGGAGAGTGACGAGAATGATTGGGGGTCTGGAGACCAAAACCTGTGAGGAAAGGCTGAGGGACGTAGGAATGCTCAGTCTGGAGAAGAGAAGGTTGAGGAGGGACATGATTGCTCTCTTGAAGGATTTGAAGGGCTGTCACTTAAAGGAGGGCAGGGAGCTGCTCCTGTTGGCAGGAGAGGACTCGCAATCATGGGTTTAAATTAAGGGCAGGAAGGTACTGGCTGGATATTGGGAAAAACCTTTCGACAGTCAGAGTTGTGCAACAGTGGAATCAGCTGCCTAGGGAGGTGGTGAGCTCCCCCTCCCTGGCAGTCTTCAAGCAGAGGCTGGACAAACACTTGTCAGGGATGCTCTAGGCTGATCCTGCATTGAGCAGGGAGTTGGATGACCCCTTCCAACTCTGTGATTCTATGAGTCTATGATTCTATAATAGGATACTACTTACCTTTTAATAGATTTTTATTGAGTTTTTGTAAAGGAAACAAGAAAGAAGAAAAACAAGAAAAAACATACAAAGATAAAAACATACTAACAGATACGGAGTCCATACTATATATGCCGTATTTTTCGCTCCATAAGACGCACCTGATCATAAGACGCACCTTGTTTTTAGAGGAGGAAAACAGGAAAAAATGAAACAGAAAGAAAGAAAGAGAGAGAGAGAGATAAAGGAAGGAAGGAGGAGGAGAGAGAAAGAGAAAGGAAGAAAGAAAGGTGGGGACAGAGAGAGAGACAGAAAGACAGACAGACAGACAGACAGACAGAAAAAAGGAAAGGAAGGAAGAAAGATAGAGAAAGGAAAGAAGAGAGACGTCGGCATGCCATGCAAAGCCAGGCCTTTCTGTGCAAAGTAGCCATGGAGTTTAATCTATGGGCGGGGCTTTCTGCTGCTGGCTGTCTTAAAGGGGAAAAGCACTTAAAGGGAAAGAGTACTTAGCCTGGTGGGGTCTTTCCTGCCATTTCCCTTTTAAGTCTTAACAGCTCAGGCCCAGCAGGGAGGGGCGGGGAAGGCTGGGATGCCAGCCTGAATGGCGTTCCCCTGCGTTCCTGCTGAAGAAAGAGCCCTGTTACAGGTAAGAAAAGCTCCATATTCGCTCCATAAGACGCACACCCCCCCACACACACACACTTTTTTGGGGAGGAAAAGTGCGTCTTATGGAGCGAAAAATACGGTATCTATATAAGCATCTCTACTAGAATCTATTTCTAATTCACCAAATTAGCTTATCACAGTTTTTATAGGAGCATACAGTTAAAATTGGTTCATTATTTAAGATATTCTTCTAGCCATTTATTAAACCTTAACCAGTTATTTTCGAAGATTTCATCTCTTTTATCTGCTGATTTCAATGTTAAATTATCCATTTCTGCAATCTCCAATAGTTTATAGATTATTTCTTCCTTAGAAGGAACTTCTTCTCCTTTCCAGTGCTTTGCATAAAGAATCCCGGCAGCAGTTATTACATGTATAATCAGATATGTTAAAAATTTCTGGAATCATATTTCACAAAAGAAAAAATTCTGGCACAAATGGTATAATCAAATGCAACATATTTTACAATATTTCATGAATCCAGGTCTAATATTTTTTGACCCATTTACGCATCCACCAAATGTGAAAAAAGGAATTGACAGTTTGTTTGCACTTCCAACATTCATGCAACATGTTTGGATACCACTTGATCCATTAACATTAATGGAAACTGATTTCAGTTTACTTCTTTCCACCTTTTTCTTCTACTTACGATACGCTGTGTGCAGGACAGACCACAAGTCCCAGTCGTTTTTCCAAGTATGTTTGTGAACCATTTTGTACTGTGCAGCCGTATTCGTGGTGGTGGAAAGTGCCATCAAGTCACAGCTGACTTATGGTGGCTCTGTCAAGTTTTCAAGGCAAGAGCTCTTCGGAAGTGGTTTTCCATTGCCTGCCTCCACATCACAACACTCGTATTCTTTGGAGAGCTCCCACCCAAATACCAGCCAAGGCCAACCCTGCTTACCTTCTGAGATCTGATGAGGTTGGGGCTGAGAGAGCTCTTTCCAGAACGGCCCTTGAGCGAACAGCTCTGAAAGAACTTGTGACTGACCCAAGGTCACACCAGCAGCTGCATGTGGAGGAGTGGGGACTCAAACCTGGTTCTCCCAGATTAGAGTCCGTGCTCCTAACCACTACACCAAACTGGCTCTCCTGGAGGCCAGCATCCCTAGCTGAGCAACCCTTCTCCTGCGGGCAAAGCATGAATAATCCCTTCAGAGAAGGCTAGGGCTAAACGACACAGCGGCACTGATAACTTCTGCCCCCTTACTGTTTGGAGGGAAATATTAATAGAGCGTCAGTTCAATCACAAATTCATTGCATACACAAATATATTTATTTATTTGTATTGATCACTTTTGCCTTTCTATTTAAGTAACCAACAAAACCAACATTGCATAAAAGAGCAGCGCTAAATCGATACAAAGAAGGAGAATGCAACTAAGACTCTCTCGACAACTTGTCATCGGAGAGAAAATGATAGAAAATAGAGGGCTACCTCCTCCATCAGGATATAAATGATATGGGACAGCAAATGGAGACCTGTCCAATCACCTTCTCTTCTGTCCCTGTTATTGTTCTTTTAAGAATATGGGTCTCACTGTGGGCATCTATTTCTGCCCACATCCCTGTCCTTACAAAGCGTATCGATCCACAGTGCTCGTGGCATCCGCCTCCTTACTGTATTTCCCCGGTTGTAATTGACTTCTGAAACGTATATTTCCCTGGTGAAAGTCGAAAATAACGTTGCGGTCTGTGATTAAGGAGACTAAGCCCATGAGTCTTAAAAGTGAAAAATTATATTAGGCTGAATCAGTTTTGGCCTGGTTACATGCGGGTTTTCCCAGAAATAGGAAGCAAAAACAGAAGGGTGAGATTTTGCATGAAACATTTGCTTTCAGAACTGCAGAATTTCCCTCTCCCCACTAGGGTTGCCAACCTCCAGGCGCCGAAAGACCAAACAATACATCCGTGATGAAAATAATGATGAATCAATAAAGATATATCTGCAAAAAAAATATTTACTATCACAGTTGTGTTTCTGTAGAAAAAATATCTTCTTTTATTGCTCATACACAACAGGTGTTTGGCAATATCAACTTCACCGTGGGTTCTAATACAAGAGAGTCAGCAACAGATGTTCATTTCTAGAGTGGCTAAGTTGATAAGAATTACTATTGCAACATGCTCTGACAAAGCAATCTATGTGACATGGGTAGTTGACCCTGGGGGAGATCCTTGCTGGTCTCTAAGTAGGGTTGCCAACCTCCAGGTGGCGGCTGGACATCTGGGATTACAACTGATCTTCAGGCAACAGAGAAAATGGCCGCTTTGGAAGGTGGACTCTATGGCATTCTATCCCACTGAAGTCCCTCCCGTCTCTACACCTCACCCTCCTCAGGTTCAGCCCCAAAAATCATGAAATTAAGCAAACTCCGGAGCACAACAGAAGACAAGAGGGCCTGGTGGGATGTGGACCATGGGGTCACGGAGAGTTGGACTCAACAGAACAACAACAATAACAACAAAACTTACAAGTATCGATGCCAATCAAAAAGAAACCGAAAGATTAAAAACTTCCCAGATATGATATATATGTAGAATGCAGGGGTCATTTCGAGCAGGAGCTCGGGGGAGTCAGCTCCGGGAGTTGGTGCCAGCCCCCCCCCCCCCGGCGGGCAGGGGAATGCCTGCTTGTGTCATGGCTGCAGCAAAATGACCCCGTCCCCTGGAAAGGTCCTTGTTCCTCCGACCAGCCTTCTGAAGGCTTCAGCCACCACTGAAGCTATCCTCCCAGAATAGTGGTATTTCTGAGACTTGGATTAGTAGCAGTCCCCTCTCTGCCAGCTTCTTTCTTTCTCTCTTTCTTCTTTCTTTCTTGCCTTCTGACATACTTCCAGTGATGTCAAGTGGTGTAGCATATGCAAATAAGTTATGCTCATGAGTTATGCTAATGAGTTCCTGCACCTCTTTTTCTACAAAATGACCCCTGGTAGAATGTTATAATTTATTATTATAGTTTCAGAGATTAACTATGTTGGACTGCAAAAGGATAGCTAGAGTCCAGGAGCACCATAGAGGTAGGGTTGTCAGCTCCAGGTTGGGAAATACCTGGAGATTTTGGGGACTGATCGCTCAAAAAGGTGCAAGTGTGTTTTTTGACCTTGAAGTTTGTCATCAGTGGCTTGTAGCTTGCAAAAAAAATTTAAAAATGGATGATTGACTATAATTTCCTTGCAGTCCTACACTGAGGTACTTCAATAGTCAATGGGTTTCAGTGGGAATAACTCTGCATTGCATTTTATTCAGTGACTCTCTTGCAGCAGAAACTGCATATTTCTTGAGTTACCAGATGTCCTCTTTTTAAAGGACATGTCCTCTTTTTTTGTGTGTTCATCCTCTTTTGGGCTCTCTTATTTAAAAAAGAAAACGATGAAAATGTCTTCTTTTTGAGTTGGACAGTTAGGAATATTCCTAGATAAAGGTTTCCCTTGCTCGAAAGCCGGTCGAATCCAACTCTAGGGTTGTGGTGCTCATCTCCATTTCCATGCCAAAGAGCCAGCGCTGTCCGAAGACTTTTCCATGGTCATGTGTCCGGTTGAGTAGACACCGAGGTGCTCAGACCGCTGTTACCTTCCCACCGAAGCGGTACCTATTTATCTACTTGCAATTTCTTGCTTTTGAACTGCTAGGTTGGCAGGAGCTGGAACCAGAGACAGGAGCTCACTCTGTCATGCGGCACTCGGGTCTCGAACCGCCGAACTACCAACCTTCTGGTCTGCAGTTCAGTGTCTTAACCACCCGGGCAACCGCAGCCCCTAGGAATATTCCTAGTCAGTGGAAATTATCACAGCTTAAACTGTAGGGGTATTTAAAATGAGATTTGTCATAGCGATCCCATGTTTGAAGTAGTCAGTTGGGAAATACGTCCTCTTTTTTGTGTTTCAAAATATGGTAACCCTAATATTTCAATAAATAGGGTCAATCCAGTTGGTCCTATTACCCACATACAGCTCTCTGCTTGTGAAAAGGTTACTGATATAGGAGGGGAGCAGAGAACTCTTCTTTCAAGGGATTCGTCCTTTGGAGAAAGGAAGGATGCAGTGATGAACTTTGCCCTCAACATATTCTATGATTGTCCTTTATATGGCTTCATTCTGGCCACTGTACACCCAGTCCATACCACCCTTGCCCCTGGATGCTTTCATTGTTTCTATTAAAGATTCTTTTAGGACAGCATAAGAGAATTTTAAAATGTGATGCTGGAGGAGAGTTTCACAGATACTGTGGACTCCCCCCCCTCCCCCAAAAAAAGACAAATAAGTGGGTTCTAGATCAAATCAAGCCTGAACTCTCCCTAGAAACTAAAATGACTAAGGCTGTTTTTACATCTGACTTTCCCACTGGAATCATTCTAGTTCCAAAAAACCCTGCCCATACTTCTGTGCGGTGTGCTGCCACTGAAATGTCCACATCTACTAATTACCCGCCTGTGGTCAAGCTAGTATGCAACCGGCTTCATTCTGCTTTAAACAATTGCTGTTGATTAGTGCACTTAGACCCCCTGGAGTGAAATTTCACACCACTGTGAAATCAGCACAGGAAAAGACAGCAGTCAAACTACTTTAGAGGGGAGGTGTAAAATGACCCTAAACTGATGCTATTGTACTTTGGTCACATTAAAAGAAGATGAGAGTCACTGGAAAAGAGAATAATGCTAGGAAAGGTTGAAGGCAGCAGGGAAAGCGGAAGACCCAAGCCAGTGTTCCCTGTAAGCTGTGTTGGTGTGAGCTAACTCACAGTTTTTAGCCTCCGGCTCACACATTTTTGTCTTAGCTCAGGAAGGAGGGCTCCAAAGCAAACTAATTTATGCAGTAGCCAAATCGCTCGCTCACAACTTTAATGCCAGTAGCTCACAAAGTAGAATTTTTGCTCACAAGTCTCCACAGCTTAGAGGGAGTGTTGGACTCAACATAAGGTGGAGTGACTCAATCAAGAAAGCCATAGCCTTCAGTTTGCAAGACCTGAGCAAGGTTGTTAACTATAACTACCTCTGAAGGCCATATTCTCACCAAAAATAACTTAGAAACCCAAGGCCAGAGTACAATACATTGGTACCAATATCTCCAACTTCGACGCCTTTTAGATAGTAGACCATTGTGTGAGAGACTAAAAACTAATCTCACTGCATTTGAGCAACTGATTAAAAATCCACACGCAAGCTATAAAATAAATATATCATTACTATATAAAATGCTACTATTGATAGTTGACAGCTCCTTACCTTCCTATACCACTTACTGGAATAAAGACAGCTCTCAACCACTTTCTTCAGAATGATGGAAAAAAATATGGAACTCTTCTATCTTTTGGGCAAAAAGTACATCTAATTCGCAGTCAATTCTTTAAAGTGATTATGAGATGGTACTTAACCCCCCCAAAACTGAGTCATATCCAAAAAGACGCCTCACCAAATTGTTGGAGAGGTTGTCAAGAACTGGGCTCATACAGACACTGCTGGTGGGACTGTACAATTATAAGAAACTTTGGGAAATCAGTACTAGAACAAATTTATGCTATAACTAAGTTTGAGGTCCCGTTCGAAATGGAATCTTTAGTATTAAACTACTGGCCTACTGCCAAAGGTCATATGCCTGAGTCTGGTCTGATAGGAATCCTCTGTGCAGCAGCTCATGCAGTCATCACCAGGTTTTGGAAAGATGAAAAAAGACCTACCATATCAGACTGGTTTTTGAAAGTGCAGGAATTTTGTATAATGGACAAATTAGCAGACTCCATGGGCTTTTTCCCACTCGCATTGTGCCGGCGTTCTGCCTCCGTTTGTCCCGGCGCTGGGTGTCAATTTCACACCCTTTGCTGCGGCGCGTGTGTTAATACGGGGGCTTCGCGTCATTTTCTCCACGCCTTCGGTAAACCTTTTTTTTTTAGGTTTACTGAAGGTGCGGAGAAAATGGTGCGAAGCCCCGTATTAACACACGCGCCGCAGCAAAGGGTGTGAAATTGACACCCAGCGCCGGGACAAACGGAGGCAGAACGCCGGCACAATGTGAGTGGGAAAAAGCCCCATGTTACCCAGTGAATCTTACCCTTATACCTCGAACTTTGTTAAAATTTGGTTTCCAGTTCTTGAGTACTTGGCCTCTCAAAAAGAACTTGAATGTATTCTTGAAACTATTAATGTTGTGTATTAGTTTTATTTAGTTAGTCCAGGGGTGGGCAAATTGCGGCCCGTGGGCCACATGCGGCCCGCCACAGAGTTTTTTGCGGCCCGCCAAGACAGTCGGCCATTTGTCTCATTAAACAGATTCTAAAATTAATGTGCTTGCAGCTATAGATGATATAAAATTAGCACAATAAATAAATTGAATAAAACTACCACTATTTTATTTAATTTATATTTATTGATTTTTATGATACAATTTATACCTTTTCTGAAATGCAAAGCTAACTAATGAATGCAATCATTTTAAAAGGTGCGGCCCTCCGCTAACCTCCGCTCCCACAAAGTGGCCCCCAAGCCAAAACAATTGCCCACCCCTGAGTTAGTCAGTTAGTTCTAAATTTGTACGTTACACCCTCCTTCTCTTAAAGTAGCTTATTTTTGTATATATAGTATTGTTACAATTGTTTACTTGTAATCGACTGTAGTTATCATTCTTCGGTTAGGCTTAGGTATGTTTATCAATTTCAATAAAGCATTTTTGACCAAAACAAAAAAAAAGAGGCTGATTCAAGTATTGTGCTGCAATGTATGCATACTATTGCCAACACAGTTGAGGAATTTCACACAGCCAATATGTTCCATTTCAGGAACTCTTCAGTAATGGTTTCTGTCTGATATTTCAGACAGAACCGTTTTAGTACCAGTTCCCTAACGGAACATATTGGCCCATTCACACAGAAACACTTCTCTATCATTAGGGAAGCATTCCTGAACTGCTGTACCTGGAAACCAGCTCCCAAACGGTCTTCAGTTCTTGTACCGGTCCTGAAGCGCTATGAGGTGCTGTGTGAAATGCCCCCAAAGCGCTTCCTCCAATGACGAGTGTTTTCGCACCCTTTTTCACCTGCGCAGGCGATCTCCATCAATTTTTTTAAAGATTCGATTTAGAGTCGTTTGACAGTGTTTTGGAGTCCTGTTACAGCGTCATATCGCTCTAAATCGAACCTTTAAAAAAAAAATGACAGAGATCGCCCACATGGGCAAAAAAAGGTGCAAGAAGGAAGATGTCAGTCACCTGAAACATTTTCTCCTACAAGTGAGGCATTAAAGTCCCACTTAAAGAGAACTCATTAATAGCATGAAAGCAAACAGCTTGAAACATTCCGAATCTATTTGCACCAGAGAAAATGGGGCAAAATGCAATGGAAATTTTTGTTACAAACCACTAGTTCCTCTCTCCTGTCCAATGTACACAGAAGAATGTATACTCAAGAATGAGGACCAGACAGCAGGAGTTGCAAGAAAGAGGTTAAAGCATCATAGCAGAAGTGACAGACCGATTTCCCATGAGGAGCTGCTCTGCCGTCACTCTTCCCCCCCAATTTTGTGCGTCAATTTCCCACTATTTGCCCCACACTGAATTTTGACCTGCGGCTTTGCCCGATTTTCCCTGCAGCTTCGTGATTCTGTTTTTTGAGGATCGTGAAGCCGCGGGGGAAATCGGGTGAAGCCACGGGTCAAAATGCTGCGTGGGGCAAATAGTGGAAAATTGATGCACAAAATCGGGGGAAAGGGAAGAGCGATGGCGGAGCAACGCCTCGTGGGAAATCAGTCACACAGTTTGAATCCTTCTGTCCCATACAAATATGAGACACTTACTGGAGACTTCAGAGAGAAAACCACTGAATTGGTAACATCAGCTCCACTGCTTTAGAGGTTTGCCAGAGACCTTGATTGCTTTATTGCCTGCACAGAAATAAAATCATCTCACATTCACCTCAAAAAACCCCAACCCCCCCCCCTACAAGATTATCAATTTAATTGTGTTTTAAATGTTGATTGCTGGCTTCGGCCTTGAATAAAACTTTACTACTACTAACTATAGGATGTTTTGGAGGACATTAATTCGTAGGGCTGCCATAAGTCGGAAGCAACTTCACAGCACAAAAACCACACGCGAGAGAAGTTTATTACACTGTTTCTTGGAAACGTTTGTATTGTAATTGTTATTTTTGATCAGTAATATTTCCCCTTCATCTAGTTTCAAGTAATCTGCATGTTCATGTGGTGAAAAAGAGGGACTGAATTGGATTCATTGCCAGGACACAAACAAGGGAGAAGGGGGGTGGGGTTTGCAGGTCACCAGCAGCACATATATTAAATGCCTTCACTGTCTGGATAAGCTTCAGTCTCCAGAGTGAAGGGAGCCATTGCCCCACACAACCTTTCTAAAGATGCTGAAGCCGTAGGCTTAAGTACCTCAGTGTCACAATGAATAAAGAGTTCCGGGTAGTCGGCTCATGACGGAAAATAACACAGCCAGTGAAAGCAGAAAGAAATGCCGGAAGGGAAGACTCCAAGGGGGTCAGGAAGCTCAGGTTAGGTGGGTTTGGAAACACAGGTTACCTCCCCAGAGTTTGGCTCCCTTTAAACTTCTTCTTTGTCTTCAAATGAGGACTGAGTTTGAAGAAAGGCCTTCCAGGCTGGAGAGGCTGCGACGGTTACTCAGCAGCCAAGGAAGATTATACCAGAAATGACTTTAAAGTGAAAATACACTTGATTCTGCTTTCTTCGTAACATGTTCTGTGTATTTCCTGGGCATCCGCTTGGTGTAGATCCAAGTGCTTATTTAAATCGATACCATTTTAAGCAGCTTGACCTGTACTCACTTGAGAGCCAGTTTGGTGTAGTGCAGGGGTGGGCAATTGTTTTGGCTCGGGGGCCGCTTTGTGGGAGCGGAGGTTAGCGGAGGGCCGCACCTTTTAAAATGATTGCATTCATTAGTTAACTTTGCATTTCAGAAAAGGTATAAATTGTATCATAAAAATCAATAAGTATAAATTAAATAAAATAGTGGTAGTTTTATTCAATTTATTTATTGTGCTAATTTCATAGCATCTATAGCTTCAAGCATATTTAATTTTAGAATCAGTTTAATGAGACAAATGTACCCTATCACACCACGTGGCCAACTGTCTTGGCGGGCCGCAAAAAACTCTGTGGTGGGCCGCATGTGGCCCCCGGGCCACTATTTGCCCACCCCTGGTGTAGTGGTTAAGTGTGCGGACTCTAATCTGGGAGAACCGGGTTTGATTCCCCACTCCTCCACTTGCACCTGGCTGGATGACCTTGGGCAAGCCATAGCTCTGTACCAGCTGTTCCCTCAAGGACAGCTTGGGAAAGAGTTCTCTCAGCCCCACCTACCTCACAGGGTGCCTGTTGTGGGGAGGGGAGGGGAAAGGAGTTTGTAAGCCGCTCTGAGACTCTTAAGTGAGTGAAGGGCGGGATATAAATCCAATCTCTTCTTCTTCTTCACTGTAGGGACAACCACTTCCTGTTCACAGCAATTGCTATCAGCCATATGAAGTGATGAGATGTTTTGTGCAGTTGTTTAAACAATCACTTCAGCCTTAAATCAGCATCCATAGTATTTCACACTTGCTTCATCATGACTGGGGACAGGTCCCATTATGTCACAAATATGGCTGCGGTCACAAACACAAAATAATCCACTTTCAGTGCACTTTCCAACTGGATTTTACTGTGTGAATTGGCAAAATCCAGTTGGCATGGAGGTAATCCACATTGCCTGGTAGATAACATCCCATGAAATCTCTACCAAAGGGGCAAGATGTTTTTTCCCCTCCTGACTGTGAGTGACTTGGTGTCATACTCTTGGACAACATTACCCTCAGTAACACTCTCCAGCAGTGATTTGTTTATTGAGAAATAAAGATGCGCCAAGCTGAGACGCTTTCCGAGTCAGAACTGATATTCTGGCGTGAAACCCCACAGTTACAGACAGTTCAAACAGGGCCCCTTCAATCATTCAGCTCATTCATCCCTGCCTGGGCATTCGCACACTTAGAGACCCCACCTGTAAATCACTAGTATACTATCGCTAAGCGTAGCAAGCAGAGATGCAGACCAAGGACATCCCAGAGGGAGACTATCTTAGAAGAGTTACTTTTGCTGCTACAGTAGAGCCGTTCTCACACTCATGCGCACACATACACACACACACACACACACGCAGGAATTCCCCCAGAAGACATGGCAAACTAAAGGCGAGTTTGACACTTGGCTGGAGAAGGGCTGTGACTCAGTGGAAGGTGCCTCTGCTTTGCATGCAGATGGTCCCCGGTTCAGTTCCAGGAATCTCCAGTTAAAAAGGACCAGGTGGTAGGTGGTGTGAAAGACCTCTGCCTGAGATCTGGGAGCGCCTCTGCCAGTCTGAGGCTGATTCTGCATTGGCTTTTCCCTCCGTTGTTTTACCAAACCCACGTTGGAACAGAAAAGGTGTCGCTCAAAACCACATTCAGATACCCCGGGGTTACGCCGTACTGACTGCAAAGTCACCCCTGAACGGCCATGAATCTATGCAGAAGGTACCATAAAACCCAATGAGCAAAGAAAGTGAAAGCGGCATGCAATGCAGAGGGAAATTTCTGTTCCAACATGGGTTTGGTATAACAACGGAGGGAAACGCCAACGCAGAATCGCCCTGAGTGGACAACACTGACCTAGAAGGACCAAGAGTCTAATTCAGTGTGAGGGAGCTTCATGTGTGACATAGACAGGAATCTGCAGTTCCTTTGTTTCCTCAATAATCTGCTAGTGTATTATTGATTCAAACTGAATCCACTTCATAGTCTGCAGGAGGGTTTCTGCTCATACAAACGTACCTGCAAATAGAATTGGGCAGTGCAGTGCTTAAGAAACAAACAGAAAAATGAGGGCTAGAGTTCATTAAAAGTAAACTATCACCCACTTGGAGGGGAAATAGCTCTCTGTGGTGGAAGCGTTCGTGAGCACGAATGCATGTATTAATTTTCATTTAGCTCATTATTACATTGTATGTAGCTCATTATTACATGGTATTACATTGAAGCTTGCTAGAAAAAAGGCTCTGCGGTGCTTGCATACCAGATAGATATGGGGCCGTTCGGCCTACCATAAGGGGAAGTGAAAGGCAGAGACGACTGAGTGGGCACGGGAGCTGGATCTAATTCGGTGCAGGGGTGTGCAGTGGAAGGAAAGCTGGCAACAGAGGGCAGAGGACAAGCTGGCAGCAGAAGCAAGCAAGCAAAGGAAAGGGTGACATGGGATTTCCCCTTCCCCACGGTTCTGTTCCCACTCATATCTCATAATAAGTGTACAAGACACAGTCACCCTTTTTAAACCAAAGCATTCTGTGGCCTTGGCATGGATATTTAGTATCTCTAGGCCCTTTTAATTGTGTACGGCAAGTGTATAGAATCTGGCTGTTGCCCAGAAATATAGATTAAGCAATATTCCCAAGTGGTCTGAAACAAGTGGGGGGGGGATAGAAGGAGGGCACATTATGCTAGCCTTGAGGGAGGCCTCCATTTCAGTCCTAAGCATCCTTATTAACACATAGCTAGACTGCGGTCATAAGAGACAGGTGTATTAAAAGTTGGTCTTTGAACGGAAATGTTTCTGGTAGGGATCCCCAACCCGGTGCCAAAGGAGGAGGGGGAGGGGATTGGATTTATACCCCACCCTTCACTCGGAGTCTCAGAGCGGCTTACAAACTCCTTTTCCCTTCCCCTCCCCACAACCTGTGGGGTAGGTGGGGCTGAGAGAGCTCTTTCCAGAACTGTCCTTGAGAGAACAGCTCTGAGAGAACTATGGCTTGCCCAAGGTCATCCAGCCAGGTGCAAGTGGAGGAGTGGGGAATCAAGCCTGGTTCCCCCAGATTAGAGTCCACGCACTTAACCACTACACTGAACTGGATCTATGAGCACCATGGTGCCTGCCAAGTGGTTTTTAAAGTGGGTGGGATATGGTTGCCAACCCCCAGGTGGTGGCTGGAGATTTCCTGGGGTTACAACTGATCTCTAGGTAACATTGATCAGTTCACCTGGTGAAAATGGCCACTTTGGAAGGTGGAGTCTATGGCATGATACACCACTGAAGTGCCTCCCCCCAAACCCCGCCCTACTCAGGCTCCACCCCCAAAATCTCCAGGTATTTTTAACCCAAAGCTGGCAACCCTAGATTGGGACCAGGTTGCTGTCCTACCCAGCCAGAGATCTGATTGACTGGCCACCACAGGGTTTTTCTCCTCATCCTATATATTCTCTCTCTGTGTGTGTGTGTGTGTGTGTGTGTGTGTGTGTGTGTGAGAGAGTGAGTGTGTGTGTGTGTCTCACTCCATCTCCAGCGGTGACCAATTTGGGGTTGTGCCCACCACGCTATTTCAGAGTTCTCAATGTGCCCACAGGCTCAAAAAGTTTGGGGATCCCAGTTTATACTCCCACTTTAGGAATCTCTGCAGTTCTGATTATATACTAATCACTGTAGGCTGCTGTGCTCTTCATTGATACCAAATATGCTCGGACATTTTCTTCCCAGTTAACATTAGGAAACGACTGGCCAGTTTGGTGTAGTGGTTAAGTGCATGGACTCTAATCTGGGAGAATTGGGTTTGATTCCCCCACTCCTCCACTTGACACTGCTGGATGACATTGGGCAAGCCATAGTTCTGTCAGAGCTGTTCTCTCAGGAACAGTTCTGGAAAGAGCTCTCTCAGCCCCACCTACCTCATGGGCTGTCTGCTGTGGGGAGGGGAAGAGAAAGGAGTTTGTAAACCGCTCTGAGACTCAGAGTGAAGGGCAGGGCATAAATCCAATCTCTTCCCCCCCCCCTTCCTTCTTCTTCATGAAATCTGACAGGTGTTCTTGACTGGCGGAAAAATGGCTTAGAAGAGATTACATAAGGCAGAAGCTAGGGTTAGGAGCAAAGTGTTGCTGAGAGAAGAGAAAAACCATCTGCCTCGTTCATTTTGATCTCACCTTTCCTCTAAGGAGCTCAGAGTGGTCTCACCTCTTCCACTTTCGCTTCACAACAACTCTGGGAGGGAGGTTAGGCTGAGAGAGAATGACCAGTCCAAGGTCACCCAGCAAGTTTCACATCAGTGTGACAATTTGAATCCTGTTCTCCCACAGCCTATTCTAACAGGTTTACCACCACTGTATGGCACTGCTTTTCCCAGATGAAAACCATAAGTCAAAGTTTTGGGGTAGAAGCCGTTCGGGGAGCAGTGCTGTCCCCCCCCCCCCCCCCAGCAGCCAATATAGAGCCAATGGTAGTTTGTAGCTGGGGTTCCCAATCTTTTTGAGCCTACGGGCACATTTGGAATTTTGACACCACATGGTGGGTACAGCCTCAAAATGGCTGCCGCAGAAGGTGCTGCCAGCCTCAAAATGGCTGCCACAGTTTAACTTCAGCACACAGTGAAGATCTTTGTGCTGTGGTGGCAGCTGCTGCCAAAACAACGCTTTTTTAAAAAAATACACAGCCAATTAAATCTCCAATGGCCAATCAGAAGCCTTGTTGGGGAAAAGACCCACATTCTAAAAACACTTGGCGGATGGCAGCAAAGATTTCAGCAGGTGCCATGACACCCATGGGCATCACGCTGGGGCTCCCTGGCTTATAGTGTGTGTGTTGATTTGGGATTAAGGCCGCTTTTGTCTCTAGAATATACATGCCTCCTTCATTCTGCAGCTTCTATGGCTAGGATATTTCATCTGATTTTTCTGGGACAAAGAAAACATACAGTCAGAGAAGGAGGAGGAGGAGGAGATTGGATTTATACCCCGCCCTTCACTACCCAAAGTAGTATCAGAGTGGTTGGCAATCTCCTTTTCCTTCCCCTCCCCACAACAGACACTCTGTAAGGTAGGTGGGGCTGAGAGAGCTCTGACAGAAACTGCTCTTTTTCAAGAACAGCTGTGCCAGAACTATGGCTTGCTCAAGGTCATCCAGCAGCTGCAAGTGGAGAAGCGGGGAATCAAACCTGGTTCTCCCTGATTAGAGTCCACGCACTTAACCACTACACCAAACTGGCTCTCATACCAAACTGGCTCTCCAGAAGAAGAACAGGAGGAGGAGGAAGAGGAGGAGGAGGAGATTGGATTTATACCTTGCCCTTCAGTCAGAGTGGCTTACAAACTCCTTTCCCTTCCCCTTCCCACAACAGGCAACCTGTGAGCAATGCTCCTTCTAAGCTATGGAGTTTTGTCAGCAAAAATTCTACTTTGTGAGCTACTGGCATTAAAGTTGTGAGCGAGGAATTTGGGTGCTGCATAAATTATTTTGTTCTGGAGCCATCCTCCCTGAGCTAAGACAGAAATGTGTGAGCCGGAGGCTAAAAAACTATGAGCTAGCTCACACTAACTCAGCTAAGAGGGAACACTGCCCGTGAGGTAGGTGGGGCTGAGAGAGCTCTTCCCAGAACTGCCCTTGAGAGAACAGCTCTGACAGAACTATAGTGTGAGACTTCCTGGATGAACTCACCCCACGCAAAGGATCTTAAACAAGACTTTCTTTATTGGGGGATTTTCTTCAGGGTACACTGGTTGAGTTAGTAATGGATTGGAACAATAATGTTAGGATAGATATAGTGATTTCAAACGTGTATTGCCACACGGGTTCCCCAGTCCCTGCCCTGGGTTGAATCCCGCCTAAAAGCTTTCGCAGGCTAAAGAATGGGAAGGCATTAATAGATGACACCTGCAAAAGAAGCTAAAAACACTAAACATGTCTGCGAGAAGTTACCAGTAACCTTTAATAGAGATAACAACCCTGTGAAGCCAGCAAGCGGAGGAAAAGGAGTACATTCCAGTGGGAGGAGGGGAGAGGAGTGGAGTTGTCTCACCCAGCCCAGTAAATCCCATCTCCCGCCCTGGAGAGTGGCAGGATTACCTGGCACATAGCCTGCCCAAGGTCATCCAGCAGCTACAAATGGAGGAGTGGGGAATCAAACCCGGTTCTCCACGCACCTAACCATTATACCAAACTGGCACAGGTCGGTACTGCATGAGATACCAAGCCAGATGCAAGCCATGATGGACGGCTCACCAGGGCGGGGCGGGGGGGAGGGGAGGGGAGGGGGGGGGTTGATAAATCGTTTCGTTTCTTGCCCAGGACTCCAACCCCTTGTGGGGAGGGAGTGTGAAGCCACTGGGACTTACTTCTGAGTAAGCACGCATAGGATGGCATGGGAGAGGCTGGACATAGCAGGCGTTCACTCATCACATGGTACAAGCAGTGAGCTCCGGCGATCAGAACGGGCACGCCATCCCTGTAAGCTGCTAGGTATCGAGATGATAGAGCGGAACAGAGACGCACGCGCACCCCTTGCTGGAATCACGTTCTGCAGCCAGCCTCGTGCACTTGCTAATATAGAGAATTTAAGATGTATTTTGCAAATATCCCCAGCCTTTGCATTTTGTAAACAAGCATTGCTGTTAACAAACGTATCAATATTAATGATTTTTTTTCCCACAGCAAAGAGGAGTAATTAATCATTTATCTGGAATTCATTTTGCACAGAACTCGCTTTTCGGTCTTGATTTGTTGGATTGTGTGTTTTCAGAAGCCATGGCCTGGTGGCTGCTTAATGGAATTCTGGACTTCACTGGGGACATGGTGGGAAGGGGTTGGCTAGAAAAGGCTCCAAACCTTGACGGGCTGCTCCATTGGCTTGCTGTTTTGGGGTTCACCCTGTTCCCCTTTCCCGTGCTTTAGTCCTGCTGTCCTACAGGATCTGATTAAATAAGCACGAACAGTGTGTTTTACATAATTGCCCACCCTGTCCTACCAGTGGTTACCACAGGCTGACCTCTATCCAAAGCCCGAGGCTAGAAATTTCCTCTGACTGCTAGAAACTGATTGTTTGCTTATGATTAATATTAATGAGCCTCCCTCTATAGCTTGGTCAAATGTTGCCTACCATTTCTGAAGACAGAATCCAGTAACGGGCATTTGTGTTATGGTTGTTGTTTTTTAAATGATCATTCCAAGGCAACGTGTGTCTGTATCCCCCAGACGTCTGTTAGATTGACAGGCAGGTCCTTAATGAAGGGAAGGCTGTACCGTCGCATCTAGCGGCTTTTAGTTATTGTCTCCAGTTAGAGATTTGGGGGGGGTGGAGCCAGGAGAGGGAGCGATTTGGGGTGGGGAGGGACCTCAGCAGGATATAATGACATAGAGTCCGCCCTCCAAAGCAGCCATTTTCTCCAGGGGAACTCATCTTGATTGTCTGGAGGTCAGGTGTAATAGTGGGAGATCCCCAGGTGTCACCTGGAGGTTGGCAATTCTACAGGTTACCCTAGGAACAGCTCACATTTCAACCCGGTTGCACTGTAGTATTCTCCAAGAGATTGCCCCTCACCACCATTTAGTCCTGATTAAGATCCATCACTCACAGCCAATGCTCCCTCTAAGCTTCAGTCTTGTGAGCAAAAATTCTACTTTGTGAGCCACTGCCATTAAAGTTGTGAGTGAGCGATTTGGCTACTGCATACCTGAATTTGCTCTGGAGCCATCCTTCCTGAGCTAAGACAAAAATGTGTGAGCCAGAGGCTGGAAAACTGTGATCTAGCTCACACTGACTCAGCTTAGAGGGAACACTGGAGCCCACCCTTCGCAGCAGCCATTTTCTCATGGGGAGCTGATCCCTGTCAGCTGGAGATCAGTTGTAAAAGTGGGAGCTCTCCAGGTCGCACCTGGGGATCCCCTGGAATTACAGTTGATCTCCAGACTACAGAGGGCGGTTCCCCGGAGAAAACAGAGGCTTTGGAGCAACGCTTCCTTCTAAGCTGTGGAGTCTGGTGAGCAAAAATTCTACTTCATGAGCCACTGCCATTAAAGTTACGAGCGAGCGATTTGGCTACTGCATAAATCAGTTTGCTCTGGAGCCACATCCTTCCGGAGCGGAGACAAAAATGTGTGAGTCAGAGGCTAAAAAACTGAGCTGGCTCACACTAACTCAGCTTAGAGGGGACACTGCATCACAGCCCTTTCTGTACTAATTGAGTGCATTTTTATCCCACCCTTTCCCCATGGAGCACAGGTGGTGTATCTGGTTCCCGTCTCCTTAAATTTTATCCTCACAATAACCCTGAGGTAGGGTAAGCAGAGAGAGAGAAAGAGAGAATATATGATGATCCCAACTTCTCCAAACCTGTTGGGTGACCTTAGGCCAGTCTTTCTCTCACCTCAACCCTACCTCACACTCTGACTTGGATAGCCCTGGACAGCCCGATTTCATCAGATCTCAGAAACTAAGCTGGGTGGGCCCTGGGTAGTATTTGGATGGGAGATAGGGTTGAACACCTCCAGGTGGTGGCTGAAGATCTCCTGGGATTACAGCTCATCTCCAGGCAACAGAGATCAATTCACCTGGAGAAAATGGCCACATTTGAAGGTGGCCTCTATGACATTATAGAAGAAGAAGAGAAGAAGAGATTGGATTTATACCCCGCCCTCCACTCCCCAAGGGAGTCTCAGAGCGGCTTACAAACTCCTTTCCCTTCCCCTCCCCACAACAGACACCCTGTGAGGTAGGTGGGGCTGAGAGAGCTCTTTCCCAAGCTGTCCTTGAGAGAACAGCTGGTACAGAGCTATAGCTTGCCCAAGGTCATCCAGCCAGGTGCAAGTGGAGGAGTGGGGAATCAAACCCGGTTCTCCCAGATTAGAGTCCGCGCACTTAACCACTACACCGAACTGGCTCTCCCACTGAAGTCCTTCCCCGCCCCAAACCCCACCCTCCTCAGGCTCCACCCCTGCAAATCTCCAGGTATTTCCCAACCCAGAGCTGGCAACTGTGGGAGACGACCAAGGAAGTCCAGGGCCAACATGCAGAGGCAAGCACTGACAAACTACCTCTGAATGTCTCTTGTCTTGAGTGCCCAGTGGAGAAGCCACAAGTTGGTTGCTGCCCCTTGATGGCAAAAAAAACCCGTACCTTGCGGGATTCTTGTTGTGAGGATAAAATTTTAAGCAGAAAGGGGTCTGGTACTAGCTTGTAACTGCCCCACCCTGGTCGTAACCCATATATCTAATTTCATGAGTCATACAAGGAAAATTCCTATTTTATTTATGAATGACGCCACGTTCTTTCAGACGTTAATGCCTAATCCACTGCCGCTGTTAACATCACCACTTTAGACTTACAGATTAGATTTCTCTTTCTGAAGGTTGCAGCACGTCGGCTGCTTTTTGATACAGAGGCAACAGGTTGACTAAACTATCCCCTCCCCTCTCTCTTGAGTAATTGAAGCAGGCTGCTAAATCTCTGCTACCATTACATTTTGCTCGCCTGTGCTTGGAAAACTGGCATCTGGGAGTGGAACCAATCTGCATAATAAGATACTGGGAGGCAAAAGATACCAGGTACAAATTTTTGAAAGCGGTGCTGCTGCAGTTTGCCTGCTATCCAGTCCAAACACATCTACAGAAATTGCAGAACCCGTCACTTTCTCTCGCAGGTTCATCTTTAGCATTTTAAAACCCTTCTTCCGCTATTGCTGCTAACTGAAGGGGGGAGGGTTAAGAAAAGGGGGGGGGGATTAACAGCCTAATTTTAACTGATTATTCCATTAAGCGGAAAATTATATTGATCCAGGTGATATTCTGAGACTATTTAACAGAGATAAAGCTGTTCCCTCGGTAAAATAATGGCAAATCCTTCAACTGCTGCATAAGTTGTTTTAAATTCGTTGACTGTAAACCTCAATTGCGCTGTTAGCGCTGAGTAGTGTTCAGTGGGGGAATGCCACAAATTAACAGTCTGATTAATTTTTGTCTAAGGGCCAAACTGGGGAATGTGTGGTTGGATCCTACAGTGGTTTGTTGTTGTAGTTTTTTTTGGAAGGGAAGCCTGGTTCCAGTGAGACCCCCAGTGCTGGGGGAGGGGAGTTAAGCCTTTCCCCTCCCCCTCCTCCTTTTCCTGAGGCAAATGTCTTCCACGGTGTTTCCCTCAGAGGATGTGGGGCGTTGCCAGAGCGTTGCCCTGGCAACACCCCCAACGTGCTGACGTCACTTCCGGTGATGTCATTACATCATCCTCGCTGGACGACGTCAGGGGTGGGGTTCCCCCCACCAGCCAAATGCTGGCCGGCGGATCGGGAACCCCTTTAGTGGGGGATCCCCCACCCCCCTGGGCTGACTTGGCAGCCCTAATGTTAGGGTTGCCAGCTCTGGGTTGGGAAGTACCTGGGAATTTGGGGAGTGGAGCCTAGGGAGTAGGGGACGTCAGCAAGGTAGAATGCCACCCTCCAAAGCAGCCATTTTCCCCTGGGGAACTGATGTCTATTGTCTGGAGATCAATTGTAATAGCGGGAGGTCTCCAGGCCCCACCTGGATATTGGCAACCCTATTTCCCCTCCAGGACAAAGGACAGCAGGATGAGGGACTGTCATTTTCACTGGGGAGAAGGGTAAGCCCCCCCCCCCACACACACACACATGGGTTCCTAGCTTTTAATTATTATTTTGTTAAAAGAATTCTCACTGTTAACACAAATATGAAGAAGACATCAATACCAGGGAGCAGGGCCTTTACTGCAGTTGCCCCGAGGCTGTGGAATGAGCTCCTCAATGAGGTTCAGTGTTCTTCCCCTCCATTAGAAAAGGTGTAAAACTCACCTGCTGCAAAAGACTTGGCCACTGAGTTTGACTGGGGTCTTGCTGCTGTTGTGAAAGCTAAGGTTAGAGTTGCCAGCTCTGGGCTGGGAGATGCCTGGAGATTTTGGGATGTGGAGTCTGAGGAGGGTGGGGTTTGGGGAGGGGAGGGACTTCAATGGAGTTTAATGCCATAGAGTCCACCTCCAAGCCAACCATTTTCTCCACGGAGGGACTGATCTTGTGATCAACTGTAACCTGATGTAACCTGTATAAAATAGCAGGAGATCTCCAGGTCCCACCTGGAGGCTGGCAACCCTATGTGCCCAATTAGCCAACAGAGGTCTGCTGTGCTGTTGCATTTCTCTGGCAAGATGGAGTTAGTTTGGCTCCTTTAGCACCATGATGGATGATATTGAGGCCTAACACAACAAGCCGGCTGACCAGTGGGGCAACATAGGCAAAATGAGTGCACCCCTTTCATAGCAGCTTCCTGGTGATGGGGGCTGCATACGGGGAAGGAGTGGCCATCTGTATGCCTGTCTGGCAGTCCCACCAGTCCATCCTACAACCCCCCACGTTGTATCCCAGCACAAGACGCACAGTACCATCCTGAGCAGAGTTACACCCTTGTGAATTCATTCAGGTCAGTGGGCTTTGAGAGCCAGTTTGGTGCAGTGGTTAAGTGCGTGGACTCTAACCTGGGAGAACCGGGTTTGATTCCCCACTCCTCCACTTGCACCTGGCTGGATGACCTTGGGCAAGCCATGGCTTTGTACCAGCTGCTCCCTCAAGGACAGCTTGGGAAAGAGCTCTCTCGGCCCCACCTACCTCACAGGGTGTCTGCTGTGGGAAGGGGAAGGGAAAGGAGTTTGTAAGCCACTCTGAGACTCCCTTGGCTAGTGAAGGGTGGGTTATATATCCAATCTCTTCTTCTTCTTCTTCTTTGGTGGCACCCCCTGATATCCCCAATGTGATGATATCACTTCTGGGTGACATCACCACAGCGCATGTGTGAAGATCCTGGAGGAAAATCAGGATCCCCCTGCTGGCAGCCAAGTAGGACCTGGCAACCCTACCTTCCCTAAACCCTCTCCACCCCCAAAATCCCCAGGAGTTTCTCAACCCAGAGTTGCCAAGCCTAAAGAATCACAGAATCATAGAGCTGGAAGGGACCTCCAGGGTCATCTAGTCCAACCCCCTGAACAATGCAGGAAATTCACAAATACCTCCCACACACACACACACACACACACACACACACACACACACACACACACACATCCAGTGACCCCTGTTCCATGCCCAGAAGATAACAAACCCCCTCCCCCGATATCCAACCAAACTGGCCTGGAGAAAAATTGCTTCCTGACCGCAAAGTGGCGATTAGCATTTCCCTGGGCGTTTAAGAAAGGGCCATGAGAACTAAGCACTGATGCAACCCTTCCTGCCCTCCCTTTTTGTGATCTGCTTAAGGGTCATTTTACACCTCCCCTCTAAAGTAGTTTGACTGCTGTCTTTTCCTGTGCTGATTTCGCAGTGGTGTGAAATTTCACTCCAGGGGGTCTAAGTGCACTAATCAACAGCAATTGTTTAAAGCAGAATAAAGCCGGTTGAATACTAGCTTGACCACAGGAGGGCAATTAGTAGATGTGGACATTTCAGTAGCAGCATGGTTTCACACCGCACAGAGGTGTGGGCAGGTTTTTTTGGAACTAGAATGATTCCAGCAGGAAAGTCAGATGTAAAAACAGCCTAAGTTCACAGAATCAGCATTGCTGTCAGATGGCCATCTAGCCTCTGTTTGAAAACCTCCAAAGGAAGAGAGCCCACCACCTCCCGAGGAAGCCTGTTCCCCTGAGGAACCGCTCTGTCAGGAAGTTCTTCCTAATGTTTAGCCGAAAACAATTCAGATTTAATTTCAGCCTGTTGGTTCTGGTCCGACCTTCTGGGGCAGCAGAAAACAATTCCGCACCGTCTTCTGTATGACAGCCCTTCAAGTACTTGAAGAGGGTTATCATATCACCTCTCAGTTGTCTCCCCTCCAGGCTAAACATAGCAGCTCCTTCAACCTTTCCTCATAGGACTTGGTCTCCAGCAAGGGGCTTTCAAGAAGGTGAGAAGCAGAGGTGGTCTGCCATGGCCTTCCTTTGCAGACTCTTCCTTGGCAGTCTCCTCATCCAAGTACCAACCCTGCTTTGCTTCCAAGATCTGAAGAGATCAGGCCATCCAGTTCAGGGCAAGAAAACCAGGATGTACAAAAGTACTCTCAAGTCACAGCCGACTTATGGCGACCCCAGAAAGGGGTTTCCGAGGCCAGTGAGAAGCAGAGGTGGTGTGCCTTTGCCTTCTTCTGCAGAGTCTTCCTTGGTGGTCTCCCATCCAGGTACTGACCCCTGCTTAGCTTCTGAGATCTGCTGGCATCAGGCTACACCATGCCACCTTCCCTCCTAATTATGTGCAAATGTAAATTAATACAGTAGTATAGCTAGCAGTTTGAAAGCAAGAAACTGCAAGTAGATAAATAGGTACCATTTCAGTGGGAAGGTAACAGCGTTCCGGGTGCCTCGGCATTCAGTCATGCCGGCCACATGATCACGGAGAAATCTTCAGACAGCGCTGGCTCTTTGGCTTGGAAATGGAGATGAGCAGCGCCCCCTAGAGTCAGATTCCACTGGCTTTCAGAGCAAGGGAAATAGCTATACCTAGCTTTGTCTAGAAAGGATTTCTTTTTGTTCTTTGAATCAGCAAAGATGGTATCCGAGGCTGCTTTCTACCTCCTCGTCTTCAGTGTAATGTTAATTATAGCCTGCCTCCCCCTTCTTTCTTCATCTCTGCAAACACACAAATGTCAGGCAAATTCTTATCATGCCATAACAGCAGGGGCACTATCCACAGCAAGCTGTATTAAGCATTTTGGACATTTAGGATACACAACGTCCTCTCAAATGTTTTATCTGATCTTCTGTGCAACAACAAAAGAGTGTATTGTTTCAGGTAGAGATGGGGATGGCACAGGAGAGAGGTTTAATTGCTTTGGCTTCAGATTGACGAGGTTTGCCTTCAGTTTAGGAGACTGGGGGTGCGTTTGAAAATGCTTAACGTCTGGCCAGAGAGGCGTGTCTCTTTGGGAAGAGGAATAAATAAGCATCACAAAGGAAGGCAAAGGCAAGAAAATTAATGTAACAGGGTGAGAAAATATAAAACCACAATAAATTTGGTGACAGATTTGGACAAAGAGAAGAAGAAGAAGAGGAGGAGGAGGAGGAGGAGGAGGAGATTGGATTTGGTGAGAAAATATAAGACCACAACAAATCTGGTGACAGATTTGGACAAAGAGAAGAAGAAGAAGAAGAAGAGATTGGATTTGTACCCCACCCTTCACTACCTGAAGGAGTCTCAGAGCGGTTTACAATCTCCTTTCCCTTCTCCTCCCCACAACAGACGCCCTGTGAGCAATGCTCCCTCTAAGCTGTGGAGTCTTGTGAGCAAAAAATCTACCGTACTTTGTGAGCTACTGGCATTAAAGCTGTTGTGAGTGAGCGATTTGGCTACCGCATAAATTAGTCTGCTCTGGAGCCATCCTTCCTGAGCTAAGCCAAAAATCTGTGAGCGAGCTCACACTAACTCAGCTTAGAGGGAACACTGCCTGTGAGGTAGGTGGGGCTGAGAGAGCTCTTTTGAGAACTGCTTGTGAGAGAACAGCTCTGAAAAAATTTGTAACTGGCCCAAGGTCACACCAGCATGTGGAGGAGTGGGGAACCAAACCCGGTTCTCCCAGGAGTCCGCACTCCTAACCACTACACCAAACTGGCTCTCAGATGGAGGAGGAGGAGAAGACCTGCTCTTCACGACCCAAAAGAGTCTCAGAGCAGCTTACAAACTCCTTTCCCTTCCCCTCCCCACAGCAGACACCCTGTGAGGTAGGTCGGGGCTGAGAGAGCTCTTTCCAGAACTACTGCTCAAAGGACAGCTCTGAAAGAACTTATGACTGACCCAAGGTCACACCAGCAGCTGTGTGTGGAGGAGTGGGGAACCAAACCTGGTTCTCCCAGACTAGAGTCCGCATTCTTAACCACTACACCAAACAGGTATCATATGCAAGAGGGCTGCAATAAGTTGTATAGATTTACATGAGCAGTTATGCTATTTTGCACTCTGTTCATGTGTAGACATGTTGAACTTATTCCCACAGCAAGGCCACCACCTTTGGGAAGAACTTCGCTTGTGTGCTAGCTACAATGTCACAGAAACCCCTGCGGGTGCACGGCTTTAGATGCTCTTTGACCACCATGAGAGAAAACACAGGGGAATCGACAATCATGCAGATAAAACAACATGGGAACAATACACAGAAATTACTGTCGGAGAGTAGAATGTAGGGTTTGATCGCTGGGTGGATCCAATGTAGGGTTTGATCATTTGACTGGATTTTTAAAAATCGGTCAATGGATGTAGCCAGCAAACGAGGTCAAATGTTGACCAAATGTCATGGAACAGAACTGTAATGGAGTAGAATTGTAATGAACAGAGACCTCCTGAGCACAAGAAACCCAAATTAGGTAATGGTTGTTATACAAAAATGACATTCTAAATTTAATTTATTTATAGCTAAACATATTCTGCAAATACAAATATTTGCGAATCATATTCAGGAGACTAAACAGTTCTTGGCTTGCATCCTAGAATAGCAGGACAGGCTGAGCTGTGCTTGTGGCTGCCTCTGTCTGCTTCTCCAGAGCTGGGGTGCATTTCAGCTGCTGCTTTCTCCTAACACCAGGATTCCAAGAAAACGGCAGGGCTGCGACCTGCAGTGGAGCTTTCTCCGTTTCATGAACTATTTGGCCCCTGTCCAATACCAGCCAGTTGACAATATTTGATCAGTCAGTTTGCCAGTAGCTCATCCTTAGTGTATAGAGTTAGTGCTGATTCCCACAAATATGAGATCAAAATAAGGATGGATGAGCTCATCTTAGCATCTCCAGTAAAGATAAGAGAGACCAGGTTTGATAGCCACTATATCCAGGACTGGCAGTCATTTGTGGCGAGCTAGTGTAAATGACCGACTGAACACTCATTCGCCTGCACTAGAAGCCATATCCTGAGGCCTTAAACTATGTCAAGTTTAAGAAGCCGTGTGTGTGTGTGTGCGCGCGTGTGCATGTGTTAATTGTTGTTGTTGCTGTTATTGTTGTCGTCATATGGCATTGTGTGTAGTGTAGCCAGGAGATCCTAAGATGGTCTGGCAGCCAGCAGTTCTAGATCTTTTAGCATTATGTACCACTAGGTGGTGAGCTAGACTTGTTTTTACAAGGCAAAAGCCGTTTCAGAGGTAGTTTGCCATTGCCGCTTTCTGCGTCATGCCCCTGGTATTCCTTGGAGGCTGCCCATCAAAATACTAGCCAAGGCCAACCCTGCTTAGTTTCCACAATCTGACAAGCCTGGGCTATCCAAGTCTGGGCTGCACGTGCATGTAAAGTGCCATCAAGTCGCAGCCCCATAGGGCTTTCAAGAGGTGGTTTGCCATCGCCTGCCTCTGCGTAGCAACCCTGGACTTCCTTGGTAGTCTCCCATCCAACCCTGCTTAGCTTCTGAGATATGATGAGGTTGGGTTAGCCCGGGCCCTCTATAACATTACCCAAAAGATTGTACCTTAGTAATTTTTAAAAAGACTTCTAATCTGAGGCCTCACATAAATCCAGCTCTGCTAGAAGTGCATTTAAGAACCCTTTGTTCCGGGAAATGTTGTTGTACGGGAGACTAGGGTTGCCAGGTCTCCCCTGGCCACTGGTGTGGGATGGTGGGGTAGGGTTGTCAGATCCAGGTTGAAGATTTGGGGATGGAGCCTGGGGAAGACAGGGACCTCAGTGGGGTCCAGTGCCATAGAGTCCACCCTCCAAAGCATCCATTTTTTCCAGGGGAACTGATCTCTGTAGTCTGGAGCTCAGATGTAAGACCAGGGGAGCTCCATGTCCCACCTAGAGGCTAGCATTCCTAGCAAACCACTGTTCTTTTTTGTTTCTGCATCTATGGTACACCACACTTTTTCTCACTCTAATGGCCGTGGGATGGGAGGATGCCAGAGGAGTCCCTTGTCCAACTGCATGGCACTCTTTTTCTGTCCTCTCGCTCCCATTGCTATGATGGTCTGCTGGTGGTCTACTGGTGGTCCCAAGATCACAGCCGAAGAACAGCCGCCTAAGAGGAAGCATATGCATAGCTTCTCTGCCTGCCATAGCTATTTTCCATTTCCATGATAGCTGAGAATTCATTCCCCTAGTTTTTCCCCAGGCACAACAAATATGTGTAATGTGTTGACAGTAGAAGTCTCAGTAGGCCTATTTCTATCAAGACGTCATCCTTCCCAGGAGGTTTGTTATTAGTTAAATCCTCCCCTACCAGTCTTTCCACATCATCTAATGCAAATTGCCTCAGAACAGCATATTTTCTACCTAAACCAACACTGTTTTCAATGAACCCTTGACATATCGAGCAGCATGATGTCTCAGAGTCGTTTTTAATTTGAGGAAATGGATCTTGCCTAATGAGATGACTGACAGTTGCCACTTTCGTCTTGCCAAGAGTTTGTCATCAGTTTCAGAAATGCTTATCATTCAGACTCGTCATCATCCATGTGGGTTGTGTGTGTGTGTGTGTGTAGCACAGGGCAAAACAGAGCAAGTGTTTACAGGGCTATGGCTACTTTTGTTATGCCACATTACTGTGCTTTGGCACTGCCTTCTAAATCAATGGCTCCCAACTTTTTCAGTATGATGGCCCACTAGTCCAAATGTACTCGGCACAGTGACCCGGTTAGGGCTAGCCCAAGGGTTTTTTGTTCCCTAGGCCAGCTATGACCTTGGCACCCATCTGCTTCAGTGTCCTATTATTTGCAGTGGCTAAACAGATGTTTTTGAGAACTCAACAACCATCGTGCAAAGGGCACAGCTGCCCCCTATATGAACCCAAGCAAAGAGTAATCCAACACACACAGCCTTTGCCTGTGGAGGTGACATTCCAGCCTTTGACCACCCTCTCCTTTTCTAGCACTCCCACTAATCTCTCCCTAAGATTCTAAGAAACTCACTCTAGGAATCATCAGGGGACTTTTAACCTGATCAACACATATATGCAGTGAAGAAGAAAAATATCCATTTATGTTTGACATGGAAGATTTCCAGGATAGGTGAAGCATACTGGACTTGGGAGACCAGGAACGGTGAAATCATGAAGCCTTTATTGAGTGATTCAGCATGTCCAGTAGATGGTCAGATCAAGCATGCTTACATGGCTCCAGGGCCCTCATTATATGCTGGCCGGAGCCACACCTCCAGCCACACTCAAAAGACCTGATAGGGGCTTAACATATGTGCATGTTTGTCATAGGTTCTCTGGAGGAGCCTTTGGCTTCATTGGCTCCCCAGGGAGAACCTAGGTCCCACATTGGTGGAGGCTTTGAATCTTGATGTCTATTGTTCCTCCAGATTCAAGCTCCCCTCTCTGCCTGACCATGTGCTCTGGCCATGCGGCGGGCGCCATTACCTGGGAGCACATGGCAGGCCGGTTGTTACACAGAACATACTACATTACAATAGGGCTGCCAGACCTCCCAGTCTGGGGGGGGGGGTTACCCACTTTTGGGGAGCTTCAACCCACTGGTGGCCAGGTGGCTGGCGGGAGAAGCCTCGCCCTTAAGTCCAAAGACCCATAGCCACCCCCTCCCTCTCTTGAGAGGGAGGGAGAGGGGCGGCTGCAGCCTGGTGCTTGTACCTGGCGGGGAACCAGACCCACATGCCTGATCTTCCAGAGCAGGGGGCCATTGGCTCCTGCCTTGTAAGCAGCGAGATTGCCTCTTGTAAGACAGGAGCGCTTGGCCCTCACTTCTCCCCACACACACACCAATTAAAGGAAAGTTTACCTTTAAATGATGGGGGGGGGAAAGCGGGGATATGATGACATCATGCAGAGTGATGTCACCGTGCTGGGGTGGCCACGCCCCCTCCTGAATGCCCCCTCATCCCCCCGCTGGGGAGAAGATCAGACCTGGCAACCCTATTTCAGATCAGATCTTGATTTCCAGAACACAAAGAGAGCCGTGGGAAGGGCAGGGGCAGCCATTAGGGAAGGCTGGCCCACGACCCACTTTCAGAGGCTTTGTGACCCAATCTTGGGTCCCAACCTGGGACACACTGTTCTAAATGGGCATAGGTCTGGTCGCCTTTGGTGAGTATGAGTCACCTTCAGGTAACCAGGCAGGGAAGCTTTTATAAACTTATTTTTTCCCCCTCCTCACCCCCCACATACATTGGCTGCGATCACACACTCCTTTAGGTCTGACATAGGTGCGAATGCCTGATGGATCTAAAGGGAGCTATCAGACAGCAACATCTGGAAAGTGTCCCTCAGTCACCAGCAACCTGTACTGCTCTTCCATGGAAGTGGAGTTAAAAGACACCGGGGAAAGTTCGGTGTTATCCGGATAAGGCGGGCCACAGGCGGACTTTCCCCTGTCTGATTGCTCAAGCACACTCTCATGCTATTGAGATGAATCAGGCCATCCCGACTCCATGACATGTTCCCCGCCCCCTTCGCAGTATGCACATCATCGCATACTCCATAGGAGGCCCTCAGTGTGGAGGTGCAGTTCATCGTTTATGCGCAAGGAAAACAAATGGCAAAAAAAAGACTCACCCACAGTGGCATCTGATCACAGAATGATGGGCTAAGCCCACAGCTTCAAAGGGCTGTGTGATCTTCAAATGCGTATCAAATTCCTCTGGAGGAAATAGCCTCACTTCCCCTCCGCTTCAACTGGTGCGTGTGACCGCAGCCTTACCCTCCTATTTCAAGTAGTTGAACTGCCACAAGAATTAGCAAGTAAGTATATGTGTTTGGCAGCTGGACTAGTAAAAATACTTATGGTCTAGAAACTCGTGTCGCCTTTTTTGAACTTCAGGTGTAAAAACGTGATTTCTTTCCAAAAGAGCCAAAATTTTCTCTTTTGTTCTTAATGAAAAATGACCACACCTTGGGGAAAGTGTTCTGGCTAAGAAATCAATAAAATAAATCGTGAAGACAGACAGATATGCACCCCCCTGAAAAAATACATAAGAACATAAGAGAAGCCACTGTTGGATCAGGCCAGTGGCCCATCCAGTCCAACACTCTGTCACACAGGCCACGGTCACACGGCCCTTTAAAGCAGGAGGAACTGCTGTTTCCTCTCACATTTAAAGAGACTGTTCAGAATGGCTGGGACAACTCCCGTGCCGAAGCGGGCTCAATCGCAGGTTCCTCCTGCATTTTCTGACCCCAGGAAAATCAAGTATTTTCCTGGTGGTCATGCAAGGAACCCGCGATTGAGCCAATCTGGGTAGCCCTCTCTCGCAATGATTGTGAGAGAGGGCTGTCTGATCAGCCCTCAGGGGTTTTTCCCCCCTTTTTGCACTTGGGCGCTTGGGCACTCAAGCGCCCATGTGCAAAAAAGGTGAAAAAAAACCCACTCCACTCGGAGCCCGGCCGGCCGCCGCTGCCTGACACCCTGTTCTCCCCAAACTTACCAGGTGGCTGGCGGGGCTTGGGGAAGGGTGCCTTCCCCAGCCATTGCTGCCACCACTGCCACCCACCTCCTCCTCTGCCGCCACCAGTACGACTTTCCCGACGGGGCTTGGGGAAGGGTGCCTTCCCCGGCCACTGCCGCTGTTGCCAGCTGCTGCTGCCACCACCAGTAAGACTTCCCCGGCGGGGCTCAGGGAAGGGTGCCTCCCCTGGCCACTGCTGCTGCCAGCTGCTGCCTCTGCCACCGCTGCCGCTGGTAAGACTTCCCCAGTGGGGCTTGGGAAAGAGTGCCTCCCCCGGTCACCACCTCCTCCACCAGCCGCCGCCAGCCACCACTGTCAGGGTTGGGATGTGTAATCATCCCAACCCGAAATAAAAAAAACCCAGTTCCTTTAAATCTGGGAGGGCTTTAAAGCCCCGGATTTAAACCCCCATGTGACCACAGCCATAGTGGCCAAAAAACACCAGGTGCCCTCAGGTGGTCCACCAGTGGGGCCAGGACACTAGAAGCCCTCCCACTGTTGCCCCCCCCCCAGTACCAAGAATACAGAGCATCACTTGCCCCAGGACTGAGAGTTCCTATCTATATTTTGTGGCTAATAGCCACTGATGGGCCTCTGTACCATGTGTTGATCCAATTCCCTCTTGAAGCCATCCATGTTTGTAGCTGCCACCACCTCCTCGGGCAGTGACAGTATACTGTGACAGTATAGGCAAGACTATGGATGAGAAACAACGGGGTGTATTGGTTAAGACAGGACTGCGGAACCCTATACTGAAATCTCCATTCGCCATAAAACTCACTAAAAGAAGAGAAGGTTTTTATACTCCACTTTTTTCTACCTTAAGGAGTCTCAAAATGGCTTACAATCATAAGAACATAAGAGAAGCCAATGTTGGATCAGGCCAGTGGCCCATCCAGTCCAACACTCTGTGTCACACAGTGGCCAGAAACACCAGGTGCCCTCAGGAGGTCCAGCAGCGGGACCAGGACACATTCCCTTCCTCTCCTCACAACAGGCATCTTGTGTGAGGTAGGTGGAGCTGACAGAGTTCTGAGAGAACTGTCACCCAGCAGGCTTCATGTAGAGGAGGAGTGGGGAATCAATCCTGGTTCTCCAGATTAGAGTCCACCATTCTTAACCACTATACCATGCTGGCTCTCTACACTATTATGCCCCTAGCAGTTCCTTCCATCCTAAGCCAAGTTACATCTTTCTAAGCCCATTGACTTGAATTCACTTAGAAGGGTGCTTTGGACGGCACTATGGGTTACCTAGCCTCACTTGTGTTTCCTTTCAGCATAATTTACGCCACTGGTTTGCATTAACATAAGAATGCAACAGAGGAGAACAATATGTACTCCCTGGACGAAAGACAGGATAAAAATACAACAGGAAGTTATTCACAGATTTTCGGACTCCCACTTTAATATCATATATTTTAAATCCAGGTGAATTTAAGACAGGAATTGTGGCCACACAAAACAAATAATGAAGTTCAGGGGTCATTTCGTAGAAAAAGAGGTGCAGGAGCTCATTAGCACAACTCATTAGCATACCTCATTTGCATATGCCACACCCCCTAACATACTGGAAGTGTGTCAGAAGGCAACACCCACCTCTCAGGCTCCACTCCACAGGTGAGTGAAACTGACCTGCTCTTCCTCCATTCCCTTCCCCATCCAATACTTTGTGCAATAAAAATAAGCGTAAAGAACACACCCTCATTCTCTTCCTGCTCCCTTGAAACCACCAGGTTTCAAGTAGACTTGAGATACCCAGGACACGTGCACCACCCATCCCTTCCCCTTCCCCTCCCCACAACAAGACACCCTGTGAGCAGCGGCGTAGACTTTTAAAATCCCTGGGGGGGGGGGCTCTCTCGTGCGCGCACGCAAAGTGCGCACGCACGCTTGGGACCATGTCCCCGCTGCTCTCCCCCCCCGCCCCAGGGAGCCGCCGCTGCCGCTTCCCTCCCCCGGGCTGTGCCCACCCGCCGCGCTCCCCGCCCCCCTCCTCCCTCTCCCCGCTCACCTTGGGCGCCGGCAGATTACTGCTGCTGCTGCCGCCTGCAGCCGGGGGCCGGCGCGTCGCCCTTGTGGGCCCCCGGCTCCCGATCTGCCTCGCGCTCTCTCCCCGCCTCTCTCCCCCCCCACCCCAGGGAGGCAGGAGGGCAGGCCGGGGGTGGGGGGAAAGGAGAGGCGGCGACGGCCACCGGGTGACCTGGGGGAAAGGAGGGGAAAGGAGAGGCGACACCGGGGGGAAAGGAGAGGCGGCGACTGGCCACCGGGTGCTCCATTTTGCCGGGGGGGCTGAGCCCCCCCCGGGAAATTTCGGGGGGGGGCTCGAGCCCTCGAGCCCCCCCGTAGTTGACGCCCATGCCTGTGAGGTAGGTGGGGCTGAGAGAGGTCTTTTCAGAACTGCTCATGAGAGAACAGCTCTGAGAAAACTTGTGACTGGCCCAAGGTCACACCAGAAGCTGCATGTGGAGGACTGGGGAATCAAACTCAGTTCTCCCAGATTAGAGTCCAACTCCTGACCACTACACCAAACTGATGGGATGGAAGCTGCTGAAGGGTTGGTGAAATTTCTCCAGTACTTATGTACCATGTGCCCAGATAAAAAATGGTATACTTAGAAAATTTATATGCCACCTTGAGCAAGTCTCTGGAAAAGCAGCACAGAGTCATGAAAGGAACAATGATAAAATTATCAATATTAAAACAAAACAATAAAAACAGTAAAGACCCTAGCAGGGCTTTCCCCGGGGCGCTGCGCCTCTGCACTGCTCGGGGAAGCCGAGGAGGGGGTGGGGCTTGGTCATGTGCCCGCCCCCTGGGCTCCTCACTCCCGGAGCTGCACTCCTGTGCGCTCCCGCTCCAACGGACCCCTGATGAAGTTTAGACAGAATGAGCTGGATTGTCATCCTTCTTGTAATACTGAAGTACTGAGAGAGAGAGAAAAGAAGCTCCTATTAGCAGTGTAGATTGTAGCCGTAACAAAGAGGCATTCAGAAGAAAACAAAACAAATGGACTCCTTCTCCTCTTTCTGCAAAAGAAGCTAGGAGATGGAACTGAATCCAGTTATTATATTTAGCTGGCATTCAGTAAAAAGCTCCGCATGACCACACTGTTTCCTCAGGGAAATTAGAACCTGGGTTGGCTTGACCTGAAATGCAATTAAGTGGATCAGACACTGGTCACTGAGCAGCAAAGTAATTATAAATGGTGGCCCCCTCCATTCATCCAAGGAGAATCAGCCAACAGAATCCACAAAGATCAATGTGTGACCCTACTTTGTTAAACATTTTTATAAGGACTACAAAAGATAAAATGCTAATTATGGAGAGAATGTTTCAGGAAAAGGGATTCTCTTTGCCATGACCCAGCTGAAATTATGCCCTTGCTTCAATTCCATTTGTTTTGATGAGATGTGTAAATAAAGTTAGTTACTCTTACAAGCCATGCATAAATGCAGAGATTTGGCCATCATTATCTAGCTGAATTGTTCCAGGAGGCCATTTACATCTTTCTACTGGTAAGGAGGCCAGAAGTCCTCATTTTCATTGGACGGTCCTCTTTTTCCCAGGCCTAGCCTCCGAAATTTCCTAAACCACATATACCAGTGACATCCAGAAGTACAGGTTTTCTCATGACGTCATGACACTTCAGTGCACTACAGGCTGAGAACTGACTGGCAATATAAAGTGCAAGGGTGGGGCAAAATGACCCGGGCCAAGTTGTGGCAGGGATTCCCGGTTGCACTGCACCAACTGATGCGGCAGCATGCCAGGGAGGAGGCGGAATGGAGCGGTCGCACTGCAGGTGGTGCAGTCGCATGCGGCTTTGGTCCGCTCCGCCGACCTGCGCGTAGGCGCATGGGCGCAGCAGCACTGGGCGGTTGAGCATGCATGGGCAGTTATGCACATTCCTGCCAGATCAGTGGGTTCACATTACCAGCACCGCCTGACTGCGGGTTTTTTACATCCACACTTCTGGGAAGCGGGATCAACGTGCCCTCCACGGCTTGCTCCGGCATTCACCTGGTACTTTTTAAAAGCGGGAGTGAATCGTTAAAGGACGGGGTGAGTACAGCAGGGGAATGCCAGACAGTTGTGGCTGTGGGAACTGGCCCACTTAATCTGCTTGAGAAAGGTGCCTATAGCGGGCCAAACTGCCAGTTTGAATTCGGCCACAGACTCTGTTGACAAATTTAATACTTTCACTCTCTTTCTCTCTCTCTCTCTCTATATATATATAGTGTGTGTGTGTGTGTGTGCGCGTGTGTGTGAAATGAAGACTCCTGACCAATCTTGGTGTCAATGGCGCTTGTACCAGTGTGGAGTTCCAAACAAATGTTTGTCATATATATATAGTAACTTAAATATTTATATCACTGTGTGTGAAAAAATTGCCTTTAAGCGAAGGTCTAACAAGACCTGGAGGCAACTCCCCTTTACATAAAAAAATTGTTAATTTTTTTTTTTAAAAAAAAAAAAACCTCCCCTTTACTGTCACTAAAATGAATGCTGTCTTCAGCAACCTTTCCATTGTGCAATTCTGCCTCATATTTTTGGTATGTGTTTTTTTTACTCTTACAATGCCGGGAGAGACCCATCAAGGAACAAACTTTCGGTTTACAAGTTGAAATATTAGTTTTCTTTTAACATAGATAAGAATGGGCCTCAGATGGTGCTTATCCCTGTTGGAAGGATAGTAGCCTACAACAGTTTCAAGTTGTTGTAGCTTTTCCGGGCTGTATGGCCGTGGTCTTGGCATTGTAGTACCTGACGTTTTGCAAGCAGGACCAGCTCTCTCACTAGGCCAACTAGGCGCCCATCTAGGGGCGCAGGTGGCAAACGGGGTGGCGGAGTGAGAGAGAGAGACTCGAACAAGTCTGCCCCTGCCTCCCCACATGCAACTCGGGCGCCCGGGCAGGCATGGCAGCGCCCCCAGAGTGGAAAGTCGCCTGCAGAGCACAGCCGGGCACAGACTTCTTCCCCTCCCCCCAAAAAACTTCTGCTTACAGCTGGCTGGCTGGGGTCCCGCCTGGAGGGTGCCGCGCTTGGCCCAGCCACTGAGCCCCACCAAGCAGCGCTGCCTTCTCAACTCAGCTTACAAGGCAGTGCCTCCCCCCACAATCTCCTGGAATTCCCCAGCCCAGAGTTGGCAACCCTAGCTAAGCATGTGCCTGAGTGGAGACTAGTAGTTTGCATGGGGTTGTTAAAATGCATTTATGTTTGAAAATTGGGGGGGGGCGCATGGGGGGTGCCAGAAGGTAGCCTCGCCTAGTGTGTAAAAAAACCTGGGGCCAGCCCTGTTTGCAAGCAGCTGTGACTGGCATCCTCAGAGGTATAACACAGAAAGATGGAGTACTCTCTGTGTCAATGTGTTCGTTTGTTTGTTTATGCCTTCTTTTTTCAGATGCATTGCTACTAGAATATCACTTTCATTGGCTGTCACATGGCAGACCTGAGCCAATGACAGCGATATCACTGCAAGCTCCAGTACATAAGGTGACAGACACTACAAGATGCTAAAGAGAGAGCTGGCTTTACCTTACCAGACTGGTATAAAGCTGTGACCTTGACTTGGGTGAAAGACTGGATTACTTTGGAGAACACAAGACTCCTGAAAATCTAGGTTGGCACGCCTTTGTATGGTACAGAAAAGCAAACTCTAATAAATATTTCCAACAACATTTTATTAGAGCATCCTTTCCAAAAATCTGGAAACAAGAAAGGAAGAATTTTTACATCAAAACACCAAGATGGGTTGCTCCATTAGAAACATTTACAAACCCCAACATATACCAAGTAAAAGAAACTTTAAGATATGAAGAACTATTGAACAACAAAAACCAACTTAAACCAATAGAAAACTTATCTTAGTGGCAGAAGACCCAAATTGAATCAGATACAGTAAAGATAAATCGCTAGGTTTTTATGATAAATCTTCAGAACTAAATAAAATACTCTTATGCATGGAAGAGAAACATAAAAAAAACTCTACATTTTTCTTTTAGATTTTAAGATGCAGGATGAAATGATTTAAAATGTTATGGTTAAATGGGCACAAAATTTGGGTCATAATGTAGATATAGATAAGTGGTTACAAATCTGGGGGGAAAATATTAAAATTACAAAAGCAATTTCATACAAACAAAATATATATAAGATGTTCTATAGACGGTATGTTACACCTAATAAGTTAGCAAAGTTTGATTCTAAATGTTCAAATATGTGTTGGAAATGTCAAAACAAGGTTGGATCCTTTTACCATACGTGGTAGCTTTGTAATAAAGCTAAAAAATATTGGTCTGGAAGTATATCACCTGAAAACTGTAAAAAATATGATTTTTATCTTATACTATATATTGCTACAACAGCCATAATTTTATATGCTAAATACTGGAGAAAAGCGGAAATACCTACGAAAGAAGAACTTATAAACAAAATCTTGGAAACAGCAGAAATTGATAAATTGACTTTAATTTTGAAAGACCAACCAGACTCTATGTTTGAAAACACTTGGAAAAGATTCTACAACTGGTATAAAGAACACTTTTCAGTAATTAATACAGAAATCAAAATTGCCAAGGACATAAATGGTATTAACATGTTAAGTTTTGCTTTTTTCTCTTAATTTAACTATATATGGTGAAATATGCAAAATATTATAATTGGGCAATTTATGTAAAATAAATTTTTGAATGCTGATTGATTACCCCCTTTTATGTTTGTTTGTTTCTGTTTTAAAAAAATAAAACATTTATTTTTTAAAAAGTGACAGGCTGGGGAGCAGATAGCCTTGTACGGGGGGAGAATCCCATTTATATATCCAGAGCTTATGCATTCTAGTGCTTGATATAAATCTTCCAAATAATTCCTTATTTAAAAATTAAAGAAAAGGAAGAAAGTTTTTGGAAATGGCTGGAGTAGGGGGAAATAAAATCCCAGAGCAGGAGAAGGGACGTATGCGTCTGGAACTGAGCGAGCCGAGATTGACCCAAGTACACGTCTACACAGTTTGCAGCCAGTCAAGGAAAGGGCAGCTCACCTGCCATCCTTCAGACTTTCTCTTTGCTTTCTCTCTAGGCAGTTGCTAAAATAGAAAGGTTGTTTTGCTCCTGAAAGGCCACACTTCACAGCTGGTGGGCTGAGTTTTGACTTGGCGGGTCACAAATTAAGGAGGTTTGCACTAATTCAATCTCATCCCCATAATGGGAACCCATATGTCTACCCCAGTGTAGCAAACAGCAGTTCCTGGCAAGGGCGTAGACTTTCCAATTTCCCGGGGGGTGGCTGGGGCTGGGCCAGAGACCTTACAGGCCATTGTCTCCAGGGGAGGTTCAGCATGTCCTGGAAAAGTTCAGGGGGGATCCAGCTCCCCAGCCCCCCTGAAGTTGACGCCTATGGCTCCTGGGAGCCATTTTATTGGGGAAATGCCACAAAGGGGAGGCTTACTGCCCTCTTCTCTTGCACTGTGGTCCTGAGCTGAACTGGATCCCTGCATGCCCAGAAATTAGGTGGTTAAAAACTCTGGGAGCTCCTGACACGGAACTTACAGTGTCCTCTCTGTCTTGGCCCCAGATGTGATAACTCTGCTTGCCAGAGCAAATATCATTGCCCTCCAGCCGTGTCATTGTTCAGGTTGGCTTCTGGTTTGGGCTGGTTTGATAGTGGTACGGTGGGGAGTTATATATCTAAATTCTTAATATCTGAATATTTTATACATATTGTGAGATTTTGTTGGTTTTTAACTTCTCTCGTATGATGATGACGTTTAAGTCTCATAAGTCGCTGTCCGACACCTTGGTTGAGCAGCCACTAAAAAAAAAATCAAATTAATAATGCTCTATGGCATTACACCAGATTGAAGTCCCTCCCCTCCCCAAACTCCGCCCTCTTCAGGCTGCACCCCCAAAATCTCCAGGTATTTCCCAACCCATAGCTGGCATCTCTAGGCCTAGAGTTCTCCTGGAACTAGAGCTTCAGAGATCAGGTCCCCTTCAGAACATGGCAGCTTCAGAGGGCGGAGTATAGGGCATCACATCCCTCTTGAGCTCCCTTGCCTCCTCAAACACTGCCCTCCCCCAGGCATTACCCCCATAGTTCCTGGATTTTCCCAGGCCAGATTTGTCAACCTTGTTGGGAGAACCCCCCCATCAAGGATCTCTTGTCTAGTCATCCCCAAAGAAAATGGAGTTCTAGAACATGGCAGAGCCTGCTTTACACGGCTATTTTAATGCCATTTTCATACCTATGCTATGCCGTACTTAGTGCACAGATGGAAATGCAAGTAATTTGCTGTGCAGTACTAAGCAGTGTTACCCTCTTCTTATTTAGAAAGGTGTAACTTTGTTTGGAATTGCACTGTAAGGCTTCTGGGCCTTTTTGACACGCCCAGGGAAATGCCAATCACAAGTTTGGGGTCAGGAAGCCATTTTTCTCCAGGCCAGTTTGGCCAGGGATCCTGGAGGCTTTTTGTTGTCTTCTGGGCATGGAGCAGGGATCACTGGGGGTGCAGGGGGAGGTATTTGTGAATTTCTTGCATTGGGCAGAAGGTTGGACTAGATGAGTCTGGAGGTCCCTTCCAGCTCTATGATTCTGTGATTCTACAGCTGGAATATAACCTTTTAGAAAAAATAAATAAATAAGGGGAACAAAACAAAACAAAAAGGAAGTCCGTTACTTGAAATGTTATAGTTCAATTGTGTGTGTGTGTGTTTTGATTTTTCTGATTTTTCTGATTTTTAATGTTTTATTCTTATTTTAAATTAATTTGTACCCTACCTTTCTCCCCAGTGGAGACCCAAAGCAGTTAACACCATGTTCTCCTCCATTTTATCCTCACATCAACCCTTTGAACCAGGTTAGGATGAGTATGTGATTTGCCCAAGTTCATCCTGTGAGCTTCCACGGCACAGGTGGGGGGTTTGGAACTGGGTCCCCCAGATACTGGTCTGGCACCCTTAACCCCTCCACTACTGGTTAATTCATTTATCTGTACTTAGATTTTTTCATTTCATTTTATTTTACTTGCATTTGAATCGATATGTTGTTTTGCCAGGGTGACCATTTTTATTGGAACGGTAACCACAGACCTGTGTTACAAACATAATGAAAAGTGCAAGCAATCTTACTATGTCAAGATTATATTTTTCAAAATTTAATGCCTCGGCATTGGGGATTGGATCTCCTGGACAGTGCGGGGTTGCTGACAAGGCGTAAGTGGACTTTTCTAGGGCATGTCTCACAGACTTCACTTCTTGCTAGGGATCCTGGGAACTGTAGTTTTTTGAGTGATGGAACCTGATGCCTGTGCTCTATATATGCCCTTTGGTGTCGTGGTTAAGTGCGCGGACTCTAATCTGGGAGAACCGGGTTTGATTCCCCACTCCTCCACTTGCACCTGGCTGGATGGCCTTGGGCAAGCCATAGCTCTGTATCAGCTGTTCTCTCAAGGACAGCTTGGGAAAAAGCTCTCTCAGCCCCACCTACCTCACAGGGTGTCTGTTGTGGGGAGGGGAAGGGAAAGGAGTTTGTAAGCCGCTCTGAGACTCCAAGTGAGTGAAGGGCAGGGTATAAATCTAATCTCCTCTTCTTCTTCTTCTTCTTCTTCTTCAACACTTAAAGACAGGAAACCAAAGTATAGTTTCAGAGCAAGAGTCAATTAGAATCTAATTGCTCTCCCCTCCCTTGCATTTCTCCATTCCCCCCTCCCCCCGCATGGCAAAGGTAATAAAGGGGTGGTGATGCTTCAATAAGTAAAACCCAGTTTGGCTATGGAAGATTTTTCTTTTTTTGCACAATAACAGCAGTTTGAATGCTGGATATTGCCCGGTTCCTTCCAATTTCCTTTCTTCCCCCTTCTTCCTGTAAGCGTAATGAATCTCTGACAGCCCTGAAATTAAATTCTCTCCCAGTCCTGTTCCTTTCCCCTCTTGCCTACATATACTCTCTTCCAATTCATCTATTGGTTGCCCTCACCTTCTCCATTGACTCAGTGCCTGTCCTCATTCAAGCTGTAGCTCATCTTTGCCTCCTCTCTTTCTGACTCATCCACCCGTGCGTTCACTGCTCCATTAGTTTTCACTCCCAACGATTCCCCGTCCTGAAATCTATTTTGTGATTCAAACATCGTGGAGGAGAGAGAGAGAAACAGAGAGAGGAAAGGGAGTCCTTGGCCCACTGCTACCCACTGCTACCCAACATGATGCTTACGGGTGCCATGGCACTCGACATTGTGTTTCCTGGCACCGACTTGCTTCTTCACCAAAGCATCTGCTTCACTGCAGCATGGGGTGATCAGAAGAAGCCAGGAGGCATCACCTTGGTGTCTGCAGAGAACACCATTCAGAAACAGCTGCCTTCATCATGGGACAACGCTTGGCTTGGAACCTTCTAGCATTTTGTGGAACCTCCCAGCATTGTGTGCTTGTCTTATGACAGACATTTTCTTGTGGTGCCCACTACCCATTCTCACAATTCCAAAGGTACCCAAAGGCTCAGCAAGTTTGCGGACCCCAGCCGTCACCTCTTCCCTGAAATTCTTGCGTGGTGACACCAAAAGCAGCCACAAGAATCTGGATTCCAGCACTTGACCTTCTCTAACTGCAGCATCTTAAAATTCAAGAAACTTTGCATGGATACTAATAGTGCTATCCTAAACAGAGTTACACCCTTCTAAGCCCATTGACTTCAGTGGACTTACAAGTGTGTAATTCTTCTTAGGATTGCATTGTTAGTAGGGTTTGAGCCAGTTCGTGGTTTGCAAATGAGGGGTTCAGGAGAACGTGTCTCCCACAAGCCGCCCACGAACTTCCACGTTTTTAATGGAGGTTTGGGAGATTTGGGGGAGACACGTTCTTGGGTTCTAAAGGCATTTAAATGTCTTCGAAGCTTACTTCCAGGTCTGGAGGCCCATGTGGAAGTGAACTCCAAAGGCATTTAAATGCCATCGGAGCCCACTACTGGCCCACGGCCCCACCTGAGTGAGCTCTGAAGGCATTTAAATGCCTTTGGAGCTTACTTTCAGGTCAGGCCACCCAATCAGAAGTGAGCTCCAAAGGCATTTAAATGTCTTCAGAGCCCACCTCCAGGTGGCCTTTGGCTTTATAGGCCTACAGAGCTCACTCTTGGAGCTCAGTTGAGCCAGGTGGCCTGACTCGACTGAGCTCCAAGAGTGAGCTCTGAAGGCTTTTAATAGATCTTCGAAACTCACTTCCAGGTCAGGCTGCCCAATTTGACTGAGCTCCAAAATTGAGCTTCGAAGGCCTATAAGGCCAAAGGCCTTCAGAGCTCACTATTAGAGCTCAGTCAGGCCAGCCCAACCCGGAAGTAAGCTCTGAAGGCATTCATTCATTCACTGGATTTTTATTCCACCTCCCCAAAGTGGCGGATCACAACACAACAGAGTCGGAGACTTGTTACAATAAAATTACATTACATTAAAATCATTAAAACAGTAGGAGCAATTACATAGAAAACCTGTTCGAGCAACGTAGATGGAATCAATGGGTACTTCAGTAAATTGGGAACTAGAGCAAGGAGGCCAACTCAAATGGATTTAAATGCCTCCAGAGCTCACTTCTGGGTGGGCCGAACTCCACGAACTGGTTTGTGTAATGGAGGAGTTCACTGGAGGTTCGTGGTTTGTGAAAACCGCCAACAAACCTCCATTTTCCTGGTTTGTGCCCACCCCTGTTAGCACAGAAGTCTTTGGCTCTTCTGTGTTTCAGGTTCTCATATGCCAGAGTTTGCTGATGAGGATTTTTGGTCAACATATTCTCAAATAAATGTCTAGATAAGTTGAGGAGGAAGGCTATAAATGGCCTCTCCTCACAACACGATGCCCTCTACAATTCAGTGAAGGCCATCAGATTTTTGGTATGGAGATACTGTTTGACCTGTGCAAACTGACCATCTCTCTAGGCTTGTTTTAGTACCTTGCTTGCTTGACTTTTTGATGACTGGTGGCTCTAAGCTATGGAACACACAATTCCTGCTTAGAAAAGAAGGAAACACTGTAGAACATGATATATAACAATACAGCAAAAACCACAGTAATGTATAAACAACGGGAGAGTCACTGTTTAACGCAGAATAAATCACAAACAATATATAATATAAACAATATAATAGGCTCATCAGGAGCTTGTTCAACTTGAACCTCTTCAGAACAAGAAATCCAATTTCTATTATATTCAAAGTTGATTATTCCAAAAGTAAGAACATTGACAGGCAACCGATCCAAAAAGGGACCCAGCCTCACATAGTCGGCACGCCTTGACGAAACGAAGGATCAAAGCCGGCATCTTCATCCTTCATCTGAAGATTATGTGTCTTTATTTGATTGTATTTTGTACAAGAGAGACTTACATGTTTTGCTTGTAGACCCTGGTGGGTTGTTTACCATACAGATAGACCCTGTTGGGCTATTATATTGTTTATATTATATACTGTTTGTGATTTATCCTGCGTTAAACAGTGACTCTCCCTTTGAACGTAATATATAAACAGTATAAGAACATGAGAAGAGCCCTGATGGATGAGACCAGTGGTCCATCTCATCCAGCATCCTGTTTCACGCAGTGGCCAGCCAGTTCTTCTGGAGGGCCAGCAAACAAGGCATAGAGACCAAGGTCTTTCCCTGATGCTGCCTCCTGGCACTGGCATTTGAAGGCTGACTGCCTCTGAAAGTGGAGGTTCTCTGTAGTCACCGTGGCTAGCAGCCACTGATGGACTTACCCTCTATGAATTTGTCTAATCCTCTTCCAAAGCCACCTATATAGTCAGTGAAGGAGAAACAGATATGAGTTTTGCAGCTGCCTGGCGAGAAGCAACTCTTTTTTTTCTCCTAAGAACAGATGCTGTTTTAAAGACTTAACTCTGTCTGCGTGGGTGTCGCTCTGCTCCCCGCTCCTAACTATGTACAAACAAACAGCTGTTACAAAAAGCAGCACAGGTTATTTATTTATTTATGACATTTCTTGGGCTGCTTTTCTCCCCAGTGGGGACCCAAGGCAGCTTAGGGGGAAAAATACCAATATAATGTGAGCAAACAAAAGGTACACTAAAAATCCTGGGCGGGGATCCACGGTTGGGGCAGTCCATCAGGCTCACAGGCTAAGGTCCGCTAGGACAGAGTCCCAGGAGAAAAATTAAAAACAAAAATAAGGCCTTAGGCTTCTTGCTGGAAGCTGTGACCATAGATCTCCTAATGGTTCCTAGAGCTACCTGAATTGACAAAGGTATCCCTAGCAATCATCAGGAACTCTATGGCCAGAACTTCTGGGAAGTAGCTGAGGGCTTGTTTTTCTTTTTAACGTTTCTCCTCAGCACAATCACCCACCCACCCCTTGCCCCCAGTTTCTGCCTTCTGATCATCTGAGGATTCACAGGCAACGGCTACCATTGGCTTGAGGTCTCCTGCCATAAGTGGGCAAAATAGAACCCTACTAGAGCTTAAACAGCTGGCAGCCATCTTCCCACAGTTCCCCTCCATTGGTCCCTTCATTCCTAACACAAAAGTCCCTAGTATTTCACAACAATGACTCTGTAAAAAAAAAAAAGAAAGTTCCCTCTGAATTCTCTACTACTTGGGGGGAGGATTTTCATCATAATGTCGGGTTGCCAGGATATCCCTGACCAACAGCAAAGGTGGGGGGGGGGGAGTTCGGTTGCCAGAACCGGGTTGGGAAACTCCTAGAGATTTGGGGATGGAGCCTGGGGAGGACAGGGACCTTAGCAGTAGGGCTGCCAACCTCCAGGTGGCACCTGGAGATCTCCCGCTATCATAATTGATCTCCAGACAACCAAGATCAGTTCCCCTGGAGAAAATGGCTGCTTTGAAGGATGGACTCTATGGCATTGTACCCTGTTGAGGTCCCACCCCTGAGGTCCCAAACTCCACCCTCCCCATGCTCCACCCACAAAATCTCCAGGTATTTCCCAACCCAGAGCTGGCAACCCTACTCAGGGGGTAGAATGCCACAGAGTCCACCCTCAAAAGCATCCATTTTTCCCCAGGGGAACTGATCTCGGTAGTCTGGGGATGAGCTGTGATTCCAGGAGATCCTCAGGTCTCACCCTGAGGCTGGCATCCCTATCATAATGCTCTCTATGGTGGTTCAAGCAAAGGTTATAAGACAAGGGCACCTGAAACCAAAAGCTCCCCCAGCTCCTCATATGGGCCTCATTTCGAAGGCAGGCTCTGCCAATAAAATAAAGGTAAAGGTTTCCCTTGCTCGAAAACCAGTCAAATCCAACTCTAGGGGGCCTGTGCTCATCTCCGCTTCCAAGCTAAAGAAACAGCGCTGTCCGAAGACTTTTTCTGTGGTCATGTGGCTGGCATGACTAAATGCCGAGGCTCATGGAATGCTCTTACCTTCCCACTGAAGCAATACCTATTTACCTACTTGCAATTTCTTGCTTTCGAACTGCTAGGTTGGCAGGAGCTGGGACCAGAGACGGGAGCTCACTCCATCATGTGGCACTCGGGTCTCAAACTGCCGAGCTACCTACCTTCCGGTCTGCAGCTCGGCATCTGAACTTCTGAGCCACCGCAGCCCTTGGCTCTGCCAATGCCAGGTGCCAAATGTGCTTTTGGGAAAGCGAACGGCTATTTGCTAAGAAATGGACTGAGACCAACTCATTTGAGAGGCTCGCAGCAGACAGCTGGGAGCCTCTTGCAGTCACCACTGAATGCCGATTGGCATTTAAACGGGCAACCTGGAGGTCTTTAATCTGATTGGCTTTTAATCAGGAGAGGAGTGAAAATATTGTAAGCAGCTCTGTGTGTGTGTGCAAATGCACCTCAAATGCCGCTACTGCTGCTGCTGACAGCTTGCGGTTCCCTTTCTCCCCTCTCTGTGCTTTTATCCTCATTGTTATTCTTAAAATACGAACTGTAGTTTCTTTTCTAAAAGCAAACAATGAGGTGGGAGCAGTGGGAGCCGAAACGGTGTTTCCCACAGAAGAACCTGAAAATCGGTTCTGCCTCTTTCCATAATGTATCTTCGTTATGTATCTTCCACGTGTAACATGTTTTTAGTTGCACAATGGATTAGAACATAGAGTTTGTGCCACATATTTATGAATTGCATATTAATGAGTTGCTGGGGGGGGGGTTTCCATAGGGTTTTTGGAGTCTTATTGCCAGGGGTCATTTCGTAGAAAAAGAGGTGCAGGAGCTCATTACCATAACTCATTAGCATACATCATTTGCATATGCCACACCCCCTAACATACCAGAAGTGTGTCAGAAGGCAACACCCACCCCTCAGGCTCCACTCCACAGGTGAGTGAAACTGACCTGTTCTTCCTCCATTCCCTTCCCCATCCAATACTTTGTGCAATAAAAATAAGCGTAAAGAACACACCCTCATTCTCTTCCTGCTCCCTTGAAACCACCAGGTTTCAAGTCGACTTGAGATACCCAGGACATGTGCACCACCCATCCCTTCCCCTTCCCCTCCCCACAACAAGACACCCTGTGAGGTAGGTGGGGCTGAGAGAGGTCTTTTGAGAACTGCTCATGAGAGAACAGCTCTGAGAGAACTTGTGACTGGCCCAAAGGTCACACCAGCAGCTGCATGTGGAGGAATGGGGAATCAAACCCGGTTTTCCCAGATTAGAGTCCAACTCCTGACTACTACACCAAACTGATAAGGTGGAAGCTGCTGAAGGGTTGGTGAAATTTCTCCAGTACTTATGTGCCATGTGCCCAGATAAAAAATGGTATACTTAGAAAATTTATATGCCACCTTGAGCAAGTCTCTGGAAAAGCAGCACACAGTCATAAAAGGAACAATGATAAAATTATCAATATCAAAACAAAGCATTAAAATCAATAAAGACCCTAGCAGGGCTTTCCCCGGGGTGCTGCTTGGAGAAGCCGAGGAGGGGGCGGGGCTTGGTCATGTGCCCGCCCCCTGGGCTCCTCACTCCCGGAGCTGCGCTCCTGGGCGCTCCTGCTCCAACGGACCCCTGCTTATTGCTATTTCTCTCTGATTCCCACTTGCATGCTAAAAATCCACAGAGACTGGCTGAAGCCAAATGATGTTTGATTTATTTACGTACTTCGCTTATACCCTATTTTTCTTCCTGTTGGGGACCTAAAGCAGCTTCTGTTGAACCTGGTTCTCCCAGATCCTAGTCCGACTCTTTAAACACAACACCCCACTGGCTCAAGCTAAGCAGATGTGGGCCTGCTCAGTGGCTAAATGGGGAGCAGTGTTCCCTCTAAGCTGAGTTAGTGTGAGCTAGCTCACAGTTTTTTAGCCTCCGGCTCACACATTTTTGTCCTAGCTCAGGAAAGCTGGTTCCAGAGCAAACTAATTTATGCAGCAGCCAAATCGCTCACTCACAACTTTAATGCCAGTAGCTTACAATGTAGGATTTTTGTTCATGGGACTCCACAGCTTAGAGGGAGCATTGATGGGGAGTGTTTGGGATCTCTCTATAAACTACTTTGAGGTCCACAGTTTGGATACTGGGTTGGTAAAGAATTACAATAGCACATTTCTTGACATCTTATTTCCCAGGGCTGAGTTCCGTGTCGTATTTCCTTCCTCCAGAACGCAGAACAGTTGCATTCTTGGGTTCATCCTTTTCAGATGTTGCATCCGCGTATACCAAGAGCTTCCCAACTGTGGGTGATTCCACATTAGACCTTAAATCCTGGTTCATCCCTGTCCACAAACTTACATTCTATACTACATGCAAGTTCACCCCTGTAATTATCTCGGGGTATTTTCTGTTTCCACATTACATTGAGGTCACCCTGGTTTCGTCCCACACTCGTCCCGGGATAAACGGATGCTGTTGTAACCAGGGATAAATGCAAGGGATTGGTTCGCGAGTTGAGCTCTGATAAAACCAGGGATGAGATCCAAGTGCGTAAAGGACCTGTATGTCACTCCTCCCTATATGTAGTCACCATGTTTTCTGTGGAAGGACAATGCACATTTTTATTTATTTATTCATTTATAGCCCTCCGTTCTCACTGAGACTTGAGGCAGATTGCATGATATAAACAAAGTCATCAGACAACAGCGCTCACTCACAATGCAATGGGACTAGGATCACAAATTTTAGAAAAGCAATGCAAAAAGAAAAAGATGTTAGACAGGGCTATTTGGGGGCAGGAACGCACAGGAACGGAGTTCCGGCTGGCTCCTGAGCTGGCCACGCCTACAGCCCAAACCTCTGAGCATGCGTGGCTACAGAGCATGCTGCCCTCCCTACCTTACACACAAGAGGGAAATGCCCTCTTTCCCTCTGGGGAGCCCTTAGGATTTCCTTGTCAATTTCACTCCCCAGCAGTCAGTTGAGAGTGAAATTGACAAGGAAAAGCCTCTCTCTGCCTTCCCTTCCACAGTGGCGGAGAAGCTGGGGGGGGGGGGAGAAACAAGCTTTCATGCCTGCCCTGTGCTTTCCCAGCCCCTGCCTCATATGCTAATGAGCTGTGCTGTCAGGGGTGTGGCCTAAAATGCTAATGAGTTTCTCCTGTTGGGTGTGGCCTGTTATGCTAATGTGTTCCTGCTGGGCTTTTTCTACAAAAAAAGCTCTGGTGTTAGACCTAACGTATTGTAAACAGAACAGAAAATGGAATGGCAAAAGTAGAAGGCAATGCAATAAAAGCAGGATAAAACATCCAATAGACATGGGAATAAACTACTGTCCCATTCCTGAGCTGGATGGCCCAGGCTAGCTCAGCCGTGTCAGATCCCAGAAGCTAAACAGGTCACATCTGGTTAGTATGTGGATGGGAGACCACCAAGGAATCCAGGATCAGCATGATGCAGAGGCAGGCAATGGCAAGCCATCTCTGAATCACCTCTCAAAACCCTAGGGGGTAAGTCAGCTGCGACTTGACATCATTTCTATCACCACCACCCCCATTTCTTTCATAAAGTGGCAGCCTCCTGAACCTACAGCCCTTTTCCCTTTATCAAAATGCCCTCCTGGGCAATTTTGTTTTACAGTCTGCAAAAAGACAGCAGTGTGGGAGCCTTCCTGGCCTCCTCTGCTCCGTGAGAAATGCACATAGAGTTTGGCTACATACAAACTGACGGCTGGTTTTTTCAGGGTTCTAGTTCACCACTGGAGAAAGGGTGGAGGAAATGGCTGGATGGAGGGGAAAGCACAGGGGAAATGTCCTCTGTGTTCACAGGCCCATTCTGTTTCTAGCATTCACCAGTGTGCTGTAGTAGTTAGGAGCACAGACTCTAATCTGGGAAAACTGGGTTTGATTCCCCGCTCCTCCACATGCAGCTGCTGGTGTGACCTTGGGTTAGTCACAAGTCCTTTCAGAGCTGTTCTCTCAAGGGCAGTTCTCGAAAATCCTCTCTCAGCCCCATCTACCTCACAGGGTGTCTTGTTGTAGGGAGGGGGAGGGAAAGGAGATTGTAAGCCACTCTGAGACTCCTTCAGGTAGTGACGGGCAGGGTATAAATCCAATCTCTTCTTCTTCTTCTTCCATTGTTTTACCAAACCCACACTGGAACAAAAAAAGATGCAGCTCAAAACCACATTCAAATACCCCAGGCCAACTGACTGCAGAGTCACCCCTGAATGGCCATAAAACAGCCATAAATCTACCCCATGCATAAATCCATGCAGACAGCAGGGGTCTGTTGGAGCGGGAGCACACAGGAGCGCAGCTCCGGGAGTGAGGAGCCCAGGGGGTGGGCACATGACCAAGCCCCGCCCCCTCCTTGGCTTCCCTGAGCAGTGCAGAGGCACAGCGCCCCGGGGAAAGCCCTGCTAGGGTCTTTATTGTTTTTAGTGTTTTGTTTTAATATTTTTTTTGTAAAGAAATTTTTATTTTTCAAAAAAAAACCATCAAAAATAATACATTTACCTTATACAAATCCCTTTTTCCATATTATATAACATTTTGTTCTATTTGTACATTCTATTTTTATCTTGTTTTGGTGGTTTCCCACCGCCTCTGAAGCATAACACATTTTCCATTTTATTCAAAATAGTAATACTATATCTATGTTTCATTTCTGGTAACGGTTATATATCTTTAAAATACTTGTACACCAATTCTTATTTTCTATATTCTTATATATTTCTAAATAAAAACAGCTTCATTGTCTAATTTTAACTAAAACCTTCATATAATATATTTCTATTCCTTTATGCTATTATAACCATGTATAAATGTAGTTTTTCATATCCCAGTATTTTTCAACATATTCTTTCAAATCTTTCCAGTCTTCTAGAAAGGTCTCTGAGTAGAGATTATTCAATTTTCTAGTCCATTTATCCATTTCAGCCATATATAACAGTTTTTTCAACCATTCCCACACCTCTGGTATTTTTTCATTTTTCCAATTTTGTGCATACACCATTCTTGCTGTTGTAATCATATACCATATTATTGTCCTTTTCTTTACATTTATCTCTTCTAGTTTAAGTCCTAGCAATAACATTTCAGGCAACTTCTTAAATGTACATTTCAAGATTTTTTCCATTTCTGCATGTATTTTGGACCAATAAATCTTTGCTTTATCACAAGTCCACCACATATGATAAAAAGAACCTTCTTTCTTTTTACACTTCCAACATTTGTTAGACATATTCTGACCAATATTTGCAATTTTTTTTGGTGTCATATACCATCTATACATCATTTTAAAACAATTTTCTTTTAAGTTATAACACGTAGATATACTCATAGCATTTTTCCATAAAAATTCCCAAGATTCCATTTCAATGTCTTTGTTAAAGTTTATCGCCCATTTTACCATTTGTTCTTTTACCATTTCCGTGTTTTGTTTTAATATTGATAATTTTATCATTGTTCCTTTTATGACTGTGTGCTGCTTTTCCAGAGGCTTGCTCAAGGTGGCATATAAATTTTCTAAGTATACCATTTTTTATCTGGGCACATGGCACATAAGGACTGGAGAAATTTCACCAACCCTTCAGCAGCTTCCACCCCATCAGTTTGGTGTAGTGGTCAGGAGTTGGACTCTAATCTGGGAAAACCGGGTTTGATTCCCCACTCCTCCACATGCAGCTGCTGGTGTGACCTTGGGCCAGTCACAAGTTCTCTCAGAGCTGTTCTCTCATGAGCAGTTCTCAAAAGACCTCTCTCAGCCCCACCTACCTCACAGGGTGTCTTGTTGTGGGGAGGGGAAGGGAAAGGGATGGGTGGTGCACATGTCCTGGGTATCTCAAGTCTCCTTGAAACCTGGTGGATTCAAGGGAGCAGGAAGAGAATGAGGGTGTGTTCTTTATGCTTATTTTTATTGCACAAAGTATTGGATGGGGAAAGGAAAGGAGGAAGAACAGGTCAGTTTCACTCACCTGTGGAGTGGAGCCTGAGGGGTGGGTGTTGCCTTCTGACACACTTCTGGTATGTTAGGGGGTGTGACATATGCAAATGAGTTGTGCTAATGAGTTATGCTAATGAGCTCCTGCACCTCTTTTTCTACGAAATGACCCCTGGCAGACAGTATCATAAAACCGAGAGATCGGAGGAAGTGAAACTGGCATGCAGCATGGAGGCCACCATAAAATGTGACAGTCAAAGAAAGGGAAAGTAGCATGCAATGCAGAGGGGAATTTCTGTTCCATCGTGGGTTTGGTAAAACAGCAGAGCGAATGCTAGATTGAGAATGGGCCACAGCCTCTGTGAGAGCAAAATGGGGAATTGCTGTCCTTGGAAGCTGCTGTGATCTAGCTACCTGTGGCTTTCCTGGAAGACTGTTGCTTTGTTCATGCAGGAAACCTGGTTTGAGGCCAGCTGTGATCTGCATTGGGAGCCAGGTGCACTTGGCACTAGTAGTGAACCTTTTAGAGAGGACTCATCGCTCATTGACACTGACCATAATTTGCCTTCGTAAGAGCGTGTGATCTATCTCTGGCTTCTTAAATAGCAGCAGGGGTCATTTCATAGAAAAAGAGGTGCAGGAGCTCATTAGCATAACTTATTTGCATAGGCCCCACCCCCTGACATCACCGGAAGTGTGTCAGAAGGCAACACCCACTGCTCAGCCTCCACCCCAAAAATCTCCAGGTGTTTCCCAACTCAGAGCTGGTGAGCCAGCTTTACACTTTGACTAAAGACCTTTGCTCTTGCAGGGAAGCTGCCCTACAACAAGCATGAAAATACAGAGCAAGTTAGTATGCTTTTGCTTTTTTCCAGAGTGCATCACCATGTGTGCCCGCTCCTGGGCTTGTTACTCCTGGAACAGCACTCCTGTGCACTCCTGCTCAGAATTACCCCTGAATAGCAAAGTTAGGAAAGACCATTGAGGATGAGGTCCAGATGGTTGGCTGTGTTGGTCTGAAGCAGTAGAACAAATTTAAAGTCCAGTGGCACCTTTAAGACCAACAAAGGTTTATTCAAGGTATGAACTTTTGTGTGCAAGCTGAGGTTCTAAACTTATAGACAAGGATTTAACTGCAAAGTGAAAAACTAAATAACAAGTTAAGGTTATAAGGTCAACAATTGTAAAGCAATAAATATGTCAAAATAGCAGATAAATGTCTAAAGGTGTTTTTTCTAATTGTGGGAAGTAACAGAAGCTTAATTATCTCCTCTCAGGCATGGACAGTGGAGGGCATTTAACAGTATATTTTATGCTGGATGTAATGTTGTCAGCAGACATCCATTCAGTATTCCAATATACTATTTTGAAAAAGAAATGCACTAAAATACAGAGGATTTATAGTCCTCCTTGTTGAGAATACGTATGTGAGGACTGAATGAGTTAGCATATGTAATGGGACAAAAATCCAATATCCCTGTTGAGTCCTGGGGAAGTTTTTGTTCCAAGTGTTGTAATAACTTGTAATTCAGCAATTTCCCTTTCCATTCTGTTCCTGAAGTTCCTTTCTAATAAGACAGCTACTTTGAGGTTACCCATTGAATGTCTTGGGAGGTTAAAGTGTTCTCCTACATGTTTCTCAATCCTGTGTTTCCTGATGCCAGATTTGTGTCCATTTATCCTCTGTCGCAGGGTTTGTCCTGTTTGTCCTAGGTAGAGAACCAAAGGTCACTGTTGACATTCAATGGCATATACAATGTTAGAAGATGAGCAAGTGAATGAGCCCCTGATGCTGTAGTTGATGTTGTTAAGTCCAGTGCTTGTGTTGTCTGGGTGTCTGTGGCAGCAAAGTTGGCATCTGGGTTTACTGCATGCTCTGGTCCCAGTGTCCAAGTTCAAATGAGATGTTGCATTATTGTGGGTGAGGAGTTGTTTAAGGCAAGGGGGTTGTCTGTGTGCAAGAAAAGGTTTGCCCCCTAGTACTTGAGAAAGAGAACTTACTGCCAATCAGAACAGACAATACCAGGCTGAATGACCAGTGGGCTGCCGACATAAGGCATCTCCCTTTGTTCATATGCTTTGAAAAGAGGAAATCCATGTCGCTGGTTTAAATTATCTCTGTCCACCTTAATTTTAAGTTCCCCAAAAGGCCATTAAAGCATTTCAAGGGATAGTCCGTGCTGCTGTGGGTAACCTCTGCTCGGTGTATCGTGCATAGCATTGGCCTCTCTGCATAAAGACGAATTTTGTATGATCAGAAAGGTTATAGATCAAGGGTGGCCAAAGAGCGGCTCGGGAGCCGCATGTGGCTCTTTCACACCATCTAATTTAACGTTAATAAAAAGCAAATGTGCATATTTCCGAATAAAAATGTGTGTGTGATATTTGCCCATGTCTTGTGGCTCTCAGGCATCTGACATTTATTCTGTGTGGTTGTTACATTAAGCAAGTTTGGCCACCCCTGTTATAGGTTGCTGTGTAGACCTGCCTAAGTATGGGAGGTACAGGGAATGTAGACATGTTGCAATGAAAGATCTCCAGGAATTACAACAACTGATCTCCAGACTAGAGAGAGAAATGCCCTGGGAGAAAATGGCCCCTGGAGTCCCTCCCCTCCCCAAACTCTGCCCTCCCCAGGCTCCACCCCCAAATCCCCAGGAATTTCTGAACCCAGAGTTGGCAACTCTAGGTATCAGAACTTCCAGATGGCATTACTACTTACAAAGATGGAAAAGTTCTGCAGTAGGGTTGCCAGCTCCAGGTTCAGAGATTACTGGAGATTTGGGGGTGGCACCTGGAGAGGGGGGGGCTGGGGAGAGGGGGGCTCCAGGGGACCATTTTCTCCCAGAGGATTGATCTCGCTAGTCTGGCAATCAGTTGTAATTCCTGGAGATCCTTCATCTCAACATGTTTACACTCCTCATACCTCCCACATACAGTCCACCCTCCAGTGCAGCCATTTGCTCTAGGGCAGGGGTGGGCAAACTTGCTCAGCGTAAGAGCCACCTAGAACAGGGGTGGCCTAACTTGCTTAACGTAAGAGCCGCACAGAAAAAACATCAGATGTTTGGGAGCCGCAAGACATGAACAAATATTACCTGCTTTTATTGGAAAATAAGCAGATTTGCTTTTTATTAACATTAAATGAGACTGCCAAAAATAATAACAAAAGGGGTAAAAGCAGATATTGATAATGATATCAATTTGTCCAATGATATTTGTTTGCTAATGATATTTAGCTTCCCCAGCTGCCCTGCCAGGAGCCACATAATATATGTGAAAGAGCAGCATGCGGCTCCCCAGCCACAGTTTGCTCACCCCTGCTCTAGGGGGACTGATCTCTTTCAGCTGGAAATCTGTTGTAATTCCAGGAAGTCTCCAGGCTCCACCTGGAGACTGGCAGCCCTGGATAAAACACGAGTCTTTTCTTTTCCATCCATGGGACCATGAGGTCTAGAAACTTTACTCCTCTAATGGGGGTAGGATTGCCAGATCCAGGTTGGGAAAGGTTTGGGGGTGGAGCCTGGGGAGGACAGAGACTCCAGTGGGGCACAATGCAATAGAGTCCACCCTCCAGAGGATCCATTTTCTCCAGGGAAATTTATCTCTGCAGTCCGGAGATAAGAACGTAAGAGAAGCCAATGTTGGATCAGGCCAATGGCCCATCCAGTCCAACACTTTGTGTCACACAGTGGCCAAAAACACCAGGTGCCCTCAGAAGGTCCAGCAGTGGGGGCAGGGCACTAGAAGCCCTCCCACTGTTGCCCCCCCCCCCAGCACCAAGAATACAGAGCATCACTTGCCCCAGAGTTCCTATCTAGACCTTGTGGCTAATAGCCACTGATGGACCTCTGCTCCATATGTTTATCTAATTCCCTCTTGAAGCCATCCATGCCTGTAGCCCCGCCACCTCCTGTGGCAGTGAATTCCACCTGTTAATCACCCTTTGAGTGAAGAAGTACTTCCTTTTATCCTTTCTAACCTGACTGCTCAGCAATTTCAATGAGCGCCTATGAACAATGCTCCCTTCAAGCGGTGGAGTCTGGTGAGCGACAATTCTACTTTGTGGGCTACCGGCATTAAAGTGGTGAGCGAGTGATTTGGCTGCTGCAGGAAATTAGTCTGCTCTGGAGCCATCCTTCCTGAGCCAAGACAAAAAAAATGTGCAAGCCGGAGGCTAAAGAACCGTGAGCTTGCTCCCACAAGCTCAGCTTAGAGGGAACACTGCCCAGGCGTTCTTGCCTTGTGAGAGAGGGAGACGAGGATTTCTTCCTCTGCTAGCTCACTGTCCCGTGCCTGATCTTGTCAACCTCGATCGTGTCACCCCCGCCGCCGCCGCCGTTTCCCCAAGCCAAAGAGCCCCAAGCGCTGGCATTCCGGGGGATCCCCGGGCCCCACCGGGAGGCTGGCATTCCTCACCCGGACATCCTTGGAAGTCGCCGGCCCTTTCCACAAGGAGCGGCGGGGAGCTGCTGCTGGCGGGCCTGGGAGAGGGCGGCAGCGGGGCACGGCCCCTTTAAAGGGCGAACCCCCCGAGGCGCGGCGCCTCTCGCGCTCCTTCTCCTCCCCCGGCCCTCCCTCCCCCCCCCCGCGCCCCCTGCTTCCTCCGCGGGGCCGGGCAGCCGCGCTCCTTCCCCCCTCCCCTCCCCTCCCCTGCGCCGGCCTTCCAATCCGCGCCCGCCCGCCCGTCCTGGGGAGGGGTGGGGAGGGAGCGCGCCTGCCTCTCCTCTCCTCTCCGCTGCGCCCAGCAGTTTCGCAGGCAGCCGGGAGAGACGGCGAGAGCAGCCGCCCCAGACGAGAGCCAGAGCCGCCGCCGCCGCCGCGAGCCCCCTCCCCTGGCTCTGCGCAGCCTTGCGAAGCGATCCGCCGAGGAGTTGCGGGGAGGGAGGGACGGAGGGAGGGACGGAGGGAGGTCGCCGCCGCCGCTGCCCGCGCACACACAATGGAGGTGCCTCGCCTGGACCACCCGATGAGCAGCCCTTCCAGCCCTTGCGAGGATGTCATCAAGAACCTCAGCCTGGAGGCGATCCAGCTCTGCGATAGGGACGGTGAGTCTCGCGGGGGGGGGGGGGGGGGGGGACTGGGGGGCGCGGGGGGGGGGGGCGCTCGGCTCAGCCGGCTTCGAGACCGCTTCGTGTCTCTGCACCTCCCCCCCAACCTCTCTCTCTCTCTCACACACACACACTCCTCCCTCGCCTCTGCTTCCCCCATGGATGCTCATACACCCTTAATCCGCCCCTTGGGGGGGGGGGCGTATGGCCCTTTGTTGCCACCTCATGGCATCCTCCCCGGGCGGCATCCGTGCCCCCCCGTCCCTCTTTGCACCCCAGTCTTGCTTCTCCTCTCCATTTCAGAACAAAAGAACCAAAAAAAGGAAGGGGGGGGAGAGAGGGTCACACCTTACGGAGCCGCCTCCTCCTCTACGGTTTACGCGGCTATTGCCTGCTTAGCCGACAGGCGAGGAGGGGCCCGCAGCCTTTCCACGCTCCCTGGCGTCCCCAACCGTCCCCCCCCCCCCGGCCGCCCCTTTCCAAAACACGCCAGTGGACGCCGATTTGCACAATGCCTGGGGGAGTCCTGGGCTGGCTAGCGGCGGGGATCGCTTCTGGCCAAGCCGGGGTCTCGAACCCCTTTTGCAGAGTCTGGAATTATGCGGGGCCGCGGGAGGGGACGAGGAGGAGAGGAGAAGGAAATAATTGCTGGGTAGAGAGAAAGCGAAAGACGGAGAAGTGTCTCTTTGCGCGATCTATCGCTCTCTTCCTTCTCTTTGGGAGAACGCGAATAGATGTATATGTAGACTTGTTGCCTATTCACAGTATGTATTACCGTAAGGAATCGAGTGCAGCCAGAGCTAATCATCCGTGGGGGAGTGGGGGTCAATATATAAAGGGGGAGAAGCCTAGCTGCGGGGTGTCGATAAGAAGAAAAGGCAATAAGGCGGCGTGTTGGGAGCGGTAGCTTGGTTCAGCACCATGGACAGCTGCAGCCGCTTCAGCGCTGTGGTGGAAAGACGAGCTCGCCTAGGGAGTGCCTGAAAATTCGCTTGGTAGAGCCTGGCAGAATGCGGTCTGAAGGTCTGATGCAATACAGTTCGTGTGCTAATATTAAGCCCTTTGTTCTAGATGTACACACAACAGTTACAAATATTGATGCCCCGGGAAAATGGGAGGGGGTATACAGAGGGGGCATCGCTTCTTTCCAGCAAAAGAGATGGTGGTATAATGGGGGGGGGGGGGGGGCTTGTTAACCCTGATGGCACTAAGTGGAAGAGCGAAAACTGCCTAATAAATGAAGTTTGGTTTTGGAGTGCAAAAGGACTGTCTGAGCCGCGGAAAGCCAGCCAGTTTTTAAAGGCTTGGATGAGGATCTGGGATCCACTGTACTTGATGCATCCACTCGGAAGGCGAGCAGTTTTATGTGTGTGTTTAATGTTAATTCCTTACAATTATGCCTGGCTTCAAAGAGAAAGTCATACCTTAAAGAATGAACTCGCAGAACACGATTTGATGGTCTGTCTGTGCAGTTAATAGACATCATTTTTGCAGCTCAGACAAGGTGACGGTGCTTTTTAACTAGCTGAAAGCATGAAAACATGAATGCCCTTGCTTTTGTTGATTCCATGATTTTTGGACTTCTCTAGATGTCTGTAGTCTTAACATTACATTTCTTCCTTATGCTCATATTACAGTGACTCTTTGGCCGCTCCCCATCAACACGTTACTCTGGAGCAGTCCCATTAGTTCCAGTGGGTGGGAATAATTTAGAGTCATGTCAGAAGTGCAGACCAAATCGCTGCAACGAAACTGACACCCCAGCATGATGGAGACTCTTTTCCATAATGAGCTGGTCAATGAAGAGGCTTTTCACTTCATAATTCCAAAGCATTTGTCAGCTATTAATTTTATTTTAACATTGTTTGGGATTCTGGGTGTGTGTTTTTTTTAAAGGCTTCTTGCTCTGGAGTTCAGAATCCCCATTCCCCCTGGGTGCATTCATAGGAATACTTTCATTTATACATACAACAACACTAAAATCTTTGCATGGGGAAGATTAATTGCTGATGGAGAGTGGTAGCAATACAGGAATAAGACTTAAATTTTCAGGCAGTCACCCATTTCCCCTCAAAATGTGATCCTGTTGTGCAGCTTTCCCCAGCTGCAAAGTAATGTGCCGCTATGCACAATTTCTTTTACATATACAAGAATTATTTGCGGATGCAATGTGGAAGACACGTTATGTAACTCTCTCTCTCTCTCTCTCCTCTCTCTCTGCCTGTCTCAAGCAATGTGTAATGAAGCTTGCTATGTTAATTGTAGTGGGCTGCTAATTAATTCAGCATAGTATAATGAATTGCTCTATACAAATGAAGCTACAATTTCATGAAGCCCAATAGGATCACACTTTCCAGAGTGGTTCCCCCGCCCCATCTTAAAAAATAACTGGCTCAGACTGCTATCAGGGTGGGGTGGGGGAATGACAACTTTCACTCTGGTAGATTTCTAATAGTCAAACAATTCGCATTGCTGTGGTTCTGAGGTTTAAAGAGCTCTCAGAAGGCAAGGCTCATTAACTCCAATGTATTCGGGGGTGGGGCATTTGCAGAGACTTTCTTTCACCTGCGAGCAAGAGGCATTGAAGGAAATAAAATGTACGTATGTGTGGATAACTAGGTGCAGAATAGTACTTGAAGCATTATTTCCAACAGGTGGTACTTAAGACCTCAGAACGCCGACAAGGGAAGGCAAAAGGGGAACAAATGGAAACTGGGCAAGCATACCGAGTTACTTGCTTCTAAAATGCAAACTCCATCTGAATCAGAAGACATTCCTTTTTAAACTGTTGCGGAGTACAATCTGACCAAAGGGCTATAGTACAACATTCATTTTGGTGGTACTGCTGAGGGGCTTCTGGGGAAATCCTGTCAAAGCAAATTGCCTGGCAGCCATTCTGGGGGAGTTTGGAGTCTCATCAGCATAACCCCCACTCCTTTGAAGCTGTGGGACATTTATCTCCTCCCCCCCCAAAAAAGGACCAATAATTGCATTTCATAGCTACAGTCTTTTGCTCAGCTATGTGAGCGTGAGCTTCACTAAAACCCAAATCAGTTCACTACTGGAGCCCACAATAATAATGTCTTGCTTAGAAAACCTCACATATCAAAGAAGTCTGCATTATTTGGAATCCACTACACCTTTTTTTTTAAAAACAACCCTAACGTAGCTCTTGTTAGACAACTGCTAACCGTGTTGGTTGATAATAATGACCATAAAAATGTGGGAAATGATTCCTCTGTCAAGCTGTAGAGCGGGCGGTATGCATACAAATGCTTTCTCCTTTTTGTAACAAGGGCTGCCCTGAAAGATATATGTTAAAATAAATAATTCATACATATGAAGCTTCTAAATGTAGTGTTATCCTCCAAGTAACAACCCTATAGATTTACTCTGCTTAAATACTTCAGCAGTCGTCCTAGAATCTGATTTGACGGTTGCTTTGAACGTTTCGGAATCTGAAAAGTAGTTTGCTTTGTCTACTGTCTCACATTCTTTTTATAGCAAACTTGGAGGCCAGAGCTTGAGCTGGGGCTGAAACAGACTTTGATAATATGAAATAAATATTGGGGGATCATGAGAAACTGGGCACATGGGGACAACTTGGAAGTCCTACCTCAGAATTTTTTTCTCTCCTTCAGGATTCTTTAAGTTCTCTCGAATAGGCTGGTTCTCTTAGCCCTTTTTATTTCTTTAACTGACCCTCAGCTGATCTCAATATTCTGTCCTTTGGGGAGCATTTTCAGTCCTCATTAGGACAATTAGTGGATTCCCCCCCTTCTAATTGCTTTGCATAGTTATATTTTTCTATGTACCTGGCAGGAATCCCAAATTGGCAGAGACCTCTGCCTTGTCTGTGAGAGGCCCTGGTGTGTCGTTTTCATTACCATAAGAACATATGAAGAGCCCTGTTGGATCAGACCAGCAGTCTATGTAGTCCAGCATCCTGTCTCACACAGTGGCCAACCATTTCCTCTGGAGGGCCAACAACAGGGCACAGAGGTCGAGGCCTTCCCCTGGTGTTGCCTCCTGGCTCTGAGATTCAGAGGCTTAGTGCCTCTGAATGTGGAGGTTCCCCTCAGTCACCATAGCTAGTAGCCATTGATAGACCTATCCTCCATGAATCTATCTAATATTTTTTTTAAGCTGTTTATTCCTGGGGCCATCACTACATCCTCTGGCAGTGAATTCAACATTTTAATCACTCTCTGTGTAAAGTAGTATTTCATCGTAAAAAATGATCAGTTTACTATCAGATACAGTAATATATCATTGTGTGTGTATTTCTCACCATCTTCCTTTTCTCAACTTTATCAATTCTCTACATACGCTGGGGAAATCTAGAATACACTAAACAAAATTAAGAAGAAGAAGACGACATTGGATTTGTAGCCCGCTCTTCACTACCCAAAGGAGTCTTGGAGTGGCTTACAATCACCTTCCTTTCCTCTCCCCACAATAGACACCGTGTGAGATAGGTGGGGCTAAGAGAGTTCTGAGAAAACTGTGACTGACCCAAGCTCACCCAGCTGGCTTCATGTGGAGGAGTGGGAAATCAAACCCAGTTCTCCAGTTTAGATTCCATCACTGTTAATTACTGCACCAAGATGGCTCTATTAAATAGAGCAGTTTATTCAAGTGGATAAACAAAGTATTATTTATTTATTCAGAGATTTATATTCTGCTTTTCCTGGGTTTACAATGAACATTTATCAAATTACATAAACCTAAAATATTGATTTTTTTTGAGGCGACTTGCTGGACAACAAAGACATCTATGATGCAGAATGGAAAACAGACAAGAAGTATTTTTTTAAAGTGTTCAAAACCATATCACTGGTCAAGCTGACCCAAAGATCTGGAATTGCTACAAAAAAAGCCCTGCTGGGTTATTTGATCAAATATGCTCCAATGGTACCTAAATAAGAACCTCTTCAGCAATGTAAAGGACCAAAGGGAATGCAATAATGTTACAACCTTACTTCAGTGCTCTCTTATAGGTATGGAAGTTATCTGTGTATATGGAGTTCCCATGCCCACAAGTAGTTCTCCAGTATAGCCAAGAGCTGTATAAGCCATGTAAGAAAGTATGGTGTCCTCCTATAAGACAGTGTGGTGACCAGCATCCTGTTTTGCACAAGGGACAGCCGGAGGGCCATCATTCAGGTGATAGAAGGCCAAGGTCCTTCCCTTGATGTGTCCTAGGACTGATATTCAGATATTTACTGGCCCTGGACATGGAGGTCCCCTTTGGCCATGATGGCTAGTAGCAACTGATGGACCTATCCTCCATGAATCTCTCATTTAAAATACCATTTTAAAGCAGTCTGTGCTACTGGCCCTCACTACATCCACAGGCAGTGAATTCCACAATTTAAATACTTATTGAGCAAAGACATACTTCCTTTTGTTCATCCCGATGCTCGCCAAGATCTAGTATTATGGGAGTAGGAGAAAATGTTCTCTAGTATGGACACGGTTTTTGGCTGCTCCCCAAATTCTTAGCAGTTCAAGTGTCATGGTTAACACTGTTATTGCTTTTAGATGCACCCAAATGGCAATTACCCATTCAGTTTCGGAGTCCCATGGCTTCGTTGGTTTATCTTGCTGTCTCTTTAAACATTTTTTATTTACTGCATCGTGTCGATGCACTATGATTCAGACATTCCCATCTAAGTGCCTGCCAGTGTCATCTTCAGCTTTGACTCTGATGGACTTAGAAGGGTGTAACTCAGTCTAGGATTGCCATGGACACCTGTTATCTTCAAATATTTGGATTCACCGTTCAAGGTTACAGTCTTGCACTTTGTACCAGGGGCATCAAACATAAGGCCTGAGGGCCGGAACCGGCCCATCCAGGGCTCTTCTACGGCCCACGAGCAACTAGTGCAAGGGAGGGAACGGGAGACTGTTCGGAGGAGTGGGCAGAGCGACTCCGTTTGTGGCTTCAGCATGGCAGAACAACCTTGTCTGTAGCAGTCAAGCAGCGTGGGAGCGTCTGCCCAGTGCTGCCCTGCTGGCTCTCCAGTCTGCCCATATGGGTTTTCTTTTGCATTAAATTTTTATGGTACACGTGGCTTTGGCCCAGCCCGGCCCGGCCTGGCCCGACAAAGTGACATTTATGTCAGATCTGGCCCTCATAACAAATGAGTTTGACACCTCTGTTTTATAATAATACAGTTGAAGGGCGTTGTATACGTAATGAGATGTGGACTGCAAAACAGGTTTTATATGGAAAAGGACGTGTTGAAAAGTTGAACAGTGTAGCGTGAAGCATCGGTCTCAAAAGGAAGCAGAAGCTCCAGATCGCGGGGCAACTAGCAATGTCCTGGAGACACCAATCTGTTCAGTCTTCTAATCCTTATTTCCTTCCGTCATAGATATCCCCGGCATCATCATTTCTCTTAAATTCCTAAGAAAGATGCATTCTCAAATGTGATCAGAGGGGGAGTTGGTTCCCTCTGTGATTATTTTTTCCTTGCCGGCTATTTGTGAATATTTAAGAAGCCGTCATGGTCTGTGTGGCTCTACTTATGGAGGGTTTCTACCAAGTCCCCCCCCCCCCCAAAGCCCCACACTGGCTATTTGCACATTGTGGAACCAACGTGGAGCAATGACGCTTCACATTTTTGGAATAGGCACATCAGTTTGTATAAAAGAAAGAGCTGAAGGGCTTCTATTAGACCAGCCAGTTGAATGTCATGATGATGTGAATTTCCTCCCACACCCTGTCTAGCTACAACTTGGAGTTGTCCAATTCAGCTCCCTCCCATGCCAAGATGGCTCTGAAATTTCACTGGAAACCAGTGCTATGAATGGCATCATGTGTATCTCTTTTGGGGGGGAGGAACCGGTCATTCTAAACTTTTGTCTTCTCAGTCCTTTACTTTCATGTTCATAGAGTCATGTGTTCCTTATGAGTTTTGTCTTGTTCTTTGTTTACATGCTTTAAGTCCTCCTGATCGTCTCCCTTCCTCGTGGCCGTGTCTCTTTAAGTCTCTTCTCTTCCATCAGTTGTTGTCCCCTTGCTCATAGTTTCAGTTGCTTTTTGCTGAGTAGGAATTCTAGGCTGGGGGGAGCCCTTGTAATGGGAGAAGAATTCCTTCTTAAAGCATTTCTTTTAAAACGGACACATGGAAACGAAGGGTCTCTTTGCTTGTTTCAAAGCAACACGTTAACCACTAAATCGCAGGGCTGTATTGAGATGGCTGTTTTGGGGTAGCGGTTAAGAGTGGTGGACTCTAATCCAGAGGATTGGGTTTAATTCCCCACTCCTCCACATGCAGTCAGCTGGGTGACCTCTATCACCCCCCCTAAGTACTGCAGTCAAACTAAACATTTAAAGGAACACACACACCAAAAGATGAAATCATTACAGACCTTGGGTCAGTCACAGGTTTTCTCAGAGCTGTTCTCTCAAGAGCAGTTGTCTCAGAGCTCTCTCAGCCCCACCTACCTCACAGGGTGTCTGTTGTGGGGAGAGGAAGGGAAGGAGATTGTAAGCCGCTCTGAGACGCCAAGTGAAGGGTGGGGTAGAAATCCAATCTCCTCCTCCTCCTCTGCCGCCTTCTCCTTTTCTTCTTCTTCGATACCCAGTCTCTATAGTGGGGTTTTTTTAAAGAAAAAATTGTGAATTCATGCTGATAGTTTTTTGCCTCTTGATGCTCTTGTCATCATATATTATTGGATTCTTTCTTTGTTGCATTTCTGGGGTATCACAAGCTGCCTCAGAAGCCATAGTTGTCCAGAAACCTGGATAAAGAAGTAATAACATTGTATCTCAGCTCTAAAATCAATCCGTCATACAGCCATAGCTGCTTCCATGCCATAGCCCAAGGGAATCATGCATCCATTTCAGTGAACACATGGACACATAAAGCTGCCTCATACTGAATCAGGCCTCTGGTCCATCAAAGTCCGTATTGTCTACTCAGACTGGCAGTGGCACTCCAGGGTCTCAGGCTGAAGTATTTCACATCCCCTCCACCCTGATCCTTTAGCTGGAGATTCTGGGGATTGAACCTTGAACCTTCTGCATGCAGTGCAGAGACTCTGCCACTGAGCCACAGCCCCTCCCCAGTCCGATTCTTCTGTGTAAGGGAAATGAGCCATAAATTCCCTCTTCTGTGCTTCCCTTGTAAAAAGGCAGTGAATTCTTTCCCAGTCCATTTCTTAATATTAGCAGTCCATTTCCTAATATGTTCTTTTCTATGTTCCTCCATTCCATTGTGTGGGTTTTGCCAGCTTATTCCGCTGAATTACAAATTGTTCTGCATTCAGGATCTGTTCAAGATATCTAATCATTTGCAAGCAATTACTCCTCCCCATTTAATATCACTGGCAGATTTTGCTATTGTGTTCCATCTCATCTGGATCATTAATCAAACTTTTCATTATGCATAGAGGAAAAAAGCCCAGCATCTGTGAGACCTTGCAGAACATCTGACCCTGCTCGAATCTCTACCACTGCCTGCTATCCCCATTTGACCATCTCTCAGGCCATGTTCACTTCCACATGCCAGTGTTCCTGTCAGGCACTGTTCTGCAAAAAAGAGGACAACCAACCAACTTAAGGAAAGGGCAGGGGTCATTTCGTAGAAAAAGAGGTGCAGGAGCTCATTAGCATACCTCATTAGCATACCTCATTTGCATATGCCACACCCCCTAACATGCCGGAAGTGTGTCAGAAGGCAACACCCACCCCTCAGGCTCCACTCCACAGGTGAGTGAAACTGACCTGCTCTTCCTCCATTCCCTTCCCCATCCAATACTTTGTGCAATAAAAATAAGTGAAAAGAACAAACCCTCATTCTCTTCCTGCTCCCTTGAAACCACCAGGTTTCAAGGAGACTTGAGATACCCAGGACATGTGCACCACCCATCCCTTCCCCTTCCCCTCCCCATAACAAGACACCCTGTGAGGTAGGTGGGGCTGAGAGAGGTCTTTTGAGAACTGCTCATGAGAGAACAGCTCTGAGAGAACTTGTGACTGGCCCAAGGTCACACCAGCAGCTGCATGTGGAGGACTGGGGAATCAAACCCGGTTCTCCCAAATTAGAGTCCAACTCCTGACCACTACACCAAACTGATGGGATGGAAGCTGCTGAAGGGTTGGTGAAATTTCTCCAGTACTTATGTGCCATATGCCCAGATAGAAAATGGTATACTTAGAAAATTTATATGCCACCTTGAGCAAGTCTCTAGAAAAGCAGCACCCAGTAATAAAAGGAGCAATGATAAAATTATCAATATTAAAACAAAACACTAAAAACAATAAAGACCCTAGCAGGGCTTTCCCCGGGGCGCTGCGCCTCTGCACTGCTCGGGGGAAGCCGAGGAGGGGGCGGGGCTTGGTCATGTGCCTGCCCCCTGGGCTCCTCACTCCCGGAGCTGCACTCCTGTGCGCTCCCGCTCCAACGGACCCCTGGGGAAGGGCCTTTTTAAAGAACTTTGTTTTCCACCACACATCAGGCACGTATCAGAACCAGCAGGTTCATAATGTGGCTTTGTTTCTATGAGAGATCAACATTTCTTGCATCTCCAGTTTTAAAATATTTCAATGTAGGCCTAATTCTGTCTTTCAGAAACTTCAGACCATCGTGAGTACTTGGCACATTCATGGGGAGAGGCTGGGGCTCAGTGGCAGAGCATCTGCTTCGCATGCAGAAGGGTGAAAGTTCAATCCCCCCCCCCCCGGCTTCTCCAGGGAAAAGGATCAGGTAATGTGAAAGGTCTCTGCCTGAGACCCTGGAGAGTGTCAAAGCCAGGCCCGTAGCGACTCCGGGGCCCGCGGGGCCCTCCCCCAGTGATTGTATGGGCCCCTCCCCCTAGGTGGGGTGGGCTTACTTGCCACCAGGAGCCCACTCATGAGGGGAAGCAGGAGTAACAGCCCCCCCCACCCCGCCAAGACTCCCATTCCTGCTGCCTTTGCTGAGGTGGGAGAACTCCAGTGCAGACAGAGGTCCAGGAAGCTATGGGAGCAACAGCGGAGGCCAGGCAGAGGTGCGGAGTTGGATGGAACACAGTCCTGCCCCTTCAGAGGAGGGTGGAAGAGGACAGGGTTGAGGCAGCCAATGAGAAAAGGTCCCAGGTGCTGACCTGGCTGTTGCCAGGTAGAAGAGCCCTGGAATGCCGCCAGAGTGGCAGAGGGATGAAAAGGAGAAAATCAGGCCAACTCCAGCAGCTTCTTATTTCTCGTGCTGCTCTTTAGACCCGCCCCCCCCCCCCCCGAGTCTCAGCTGGGGGTTCGTGATGGCTGCATCCCCCCTCCATTTGGATGAGAGCCCCTTGTGCCAAAGAAGTCCCCCTGGAAACACCCCCAGCAGGATGACGAGGGAACAAACAGAAAGAGGAGTGGCGCCTGAGTCCCTGCCAGTGTTCCCTCTAAGCTGGGTGAGTGTGAGCTAGCTCAAAGTTTTTTAGCCTCCGGCTCACCCATTTTTGTCTTTGATCAGGAGGAATGGCTCCAGAGCAAACTCATTTATGCAGCAGCCAAACTGCTCGCTCACAACTTTAATGCAAGTAGCTCACAAAGTAGAACTTTGTGTATGAGTATGGCATGGCAGTTTTGCACAGATATATAATGGCCAGCCCCCCGAGAAAAACATTGGCCCCCTGCGCAACAAGTTGTTAGCTATGGGGCTGGTTAAAGCGGCCAATAGGGATGGGGGCAGACGAGTTCATGAGCCAAAATTCAGCACAAACTTGGTCCGGTTTGTAGCCCCCAAACCGATTTTTGGGGAAGGTGCCACAGCTTGCCTCCAATGCTCCCTCTAAGTTGTGGGGTCTTGTGAGCAAAAATTCTACTCTGCGAGCTACTGGCATTAAAGTTGTGAGCGAGCCATTTGGCTACTGGATAAATTAGTCTGCTCTGGAGCCATCCTTCCCGAGCGAAGACAAAAATCTGTCAACTAGAGGCTAAAAATCTGTGATCTAGCTCACACTAACTCAGCTTAGAGGGAACACTGCTTGCCATGGCTGAGAGAAAGGGGGATCCAAACTGACCAGTTCAGTTTGGGCATTTTTTGCCTGGTTTGGTTCGGGCTTCGGTTCTGGAACGGCCCAGAACTGAACCGGAATTTTTAGGTTCGTGCCCATCCCTAGCAGCCAGCAGTGACCCAGATGGATGCATTGTCTGACTCATGGGGCGGGGCACTGTAAATAGCGGGTGGATCAGCTTGATGGGTCATATTTTTACAGACCTGGCCTGCCTGCATAAAGGCATTCTACTTTATTATAATCATATAGACTAGTTGGTAGTCAGGAAGCTCACCAGATTTTACTCATGTGTGTCCCTGTTTAAAACAGAACTTAGGCTCAACCAATGAAGCAATAAAGGAACATCAATATCTATCTATCTATCTATCTATCTATCTATCTATCTATCTATCTATCTATCTATCTATCTATCTATCTATCTATCTATCTGCATGTGGAGTGAAACTGATGGACAGGAGCTTCTCTTCCTCCCCCACTCCCACTGCAGCCTACTCAGCTCTCTGAAATGCTGGGACAAGTGCCATCCTAAGCACAGTTTCTTCCCTCTATGTCCATTGAGGTCTTAGAAGGGTGTAACCCTATATTAGAAGGGTATAACCCTGCTTAGGATGGCACTGTTGGTCCCCTTCCCCTCAGTAGGGCTGTTTCTTCTCTTGGCTATGTACCCAGGAGTACCAGACCCTCTTTTATAGGCATCAACTTCAGGGGGGCTGGGGAGCTGGAGCCCCCTCCCCCCCGAACTTTTCCAGGACATGCTGAGCCTTCCCCGGAGACAATGGCCTGTAATGTCTCTGGCCCAGCCCCAGCCCCACCCCCGGAAATTGGAAAGTCTACGCCCTTGCCCTCTTTGGCTTGTCCTATGCCCAGAAGATGCTACTGTCACCTCTGAGTACCATTGTTACTTCTTGAGGCAACGATTACGAGAGGACATTTGCTAAGAGAACAGCTCAAGCACCAAGTAGGTATCTGCAGTGAGATGGGTGGAACTGGTTATGTTGTCCTCCCCTCAGCCACCGGTAAAAGTGCCATTACGCCAACAGAACAGAACCTTTGGATCCATCCCTGTGTGGTTTATTCTGCAGGAGGCTGAAACACATGAAGGTACCGGATACTGAGTCAGATCCTTGGCCTGTCAAGTTCAGTACTGGTTCCCCTGACTGGCAGTGGCTGTCCAGGGGCCCAGGCAGAAATCACTCACATCATCTTGGACATGATTCTTTTTTTGCTTTTTTTTTTTTAAGCTGGAGATGGCATGGATTGAACATGGGAACCTTCTACATGCAAAGCAGATGCTCTACCACTGAGCCTCTTGCCAACTTGAGGATTCATGGCTGCTAACATAAGGTCACCTTTAAAAATTGCTCCACACCGTTAGGTCCATCAATAAGCTATTAGACCTAAGCTAAGAATGGATCCACCACGTTCAGAGCTCCTGACTGCCAGTCTTGGGGGACAAATGGGAACATGGCTACCTCCAGCATGCCTGTTTTGTGAGATCCGGCTGATTGTCATGGGAACCAGAATGTTGTGGTAGGTAGGCAATTGGGTGAAAGCTAGCATGGCAGTTCTAATGCTTTGTTACTAACTTCCCTGAAATTCATCTGGTAATGTTGTTGTCGTTCAGTCGCCCAGTCGAGTCCAACTCTTTGCGACCGCATGGACCACAGCACGCCAGGCCCTCCTGTCTTCCGTCATGCTCTGGAGTTTGCTTAGTTTCATGTTTGTTATCTGGTAATACGTCTAATAATACAGCATCTGGTAATACAGCAGTGTAACTAGGTTGCTAAGTGCAATGAGACCTTTTAACCAAATCAATCAGATGCATAAATAGGTTGCTACACCTTGGATCTTTGCAATTTTGTTTGTTTGTTTGTTTTATACCCCAGCCTCCTCGCAAAAGCAGGCTCAGGGTGGCTTACAAAGTTTGCTACATAAATAACAATTAAAATCCACATAAACTCATCTAAAAATAGTTTGATTGTAAACAATCCAATTGTGTAAAGTGCTGGCCATATTTAATTAATTGCCTAACGATGGCATACTGTATGAGTTTAGGAAGATGGTTGGGAAGATGGGATCAAAATCTTGATACTGCTGCAAACTTTCATTTCTAAATGGCCCAATTAAAACTGTCCCTTTGATTTTTTTCCCCTGTCTATGGCCAACCTGGCAATTGATCCTCTGATCGTATGACTGCATTTGCCTGCCACAGTTCCTTGACTCTACTCACAAGGACATGAACTCATGTATTCATTCCACCGTCTTTCGCAGCTGTTCTCTCTTCACCCTCTGGGAGGCCTAAATATTTTGGCTTTGGAGCGAGCAACTTATGACTGCCAAGTATATTCTGTGCACAGTTGCAGCTGTTTGGGCTTTGGATTGAGCAATTTATGACTGCCAAGTATATCTTGTGTGCAGTTGCAGCTGTTTTGGCTTTGGAGCGAGCAACTTATGATTGCCAAGTATATTCTGTGCACGGTTGCAGCTGTTTTGGCTTTGGAGCAAGGAACTTATGACTGCCAAGTATATTCTGTGTGCAGTTGCAAGTATTTTGGCTTTGGAGTGAGCAACTTATGACTGCCAAGTATATTCTGTGTGCAGTTGCAGCTGTTTTGGCTTTGGATTGAGCAATTTATGACTGCCAAGTATATTCTGTGTGCAGTTGCAGCTGTTTTGGCTTTGGAGCAAGCAACTTATGACTGCCAAGTATATTCTGTGCACAGTTGCAGCTGTTTTGGCTTTGGAGCGAGCAACTTATGACTGCCAAGTATATTCTGTGCACAGTTGCAGCTGTTTTGGCTTTGGAGTGAGCAACTTATAACTGCCAAGTATATTCTGTGCGCAGTTGCAGCTACATCCTGTGGAGGATTAAACAGCCATTGGTTTAAAGCTCTGAACTCTTTCCATAGGTTTGTTTAGGTCTACTTTTCCAGCAACTCTTTCTCCCCCCCCCACACACACACTGTGGTTTCTGGCTCTCCTGGTTGATAGCCTTGCCTTCCTATGTCCTCCTCTGTTCCTTCAGATAACCCTGCGGCTGCCAACTTTTCCTCTCCCTTATTCATTCTCCTTTGCTTGTTCACACCCAGTGTGATCTCTCTCCTCCTTTACTTGCTCTTCAGGATTTATCTGCCATCTTCCTTGCCTTTCAAACCCACATGTGGTTTCTGGAGAAACACAGTTCAGATTGCTCATGGCCCATTATCTGTCCTTGTCATCTTTTGGTAGAACAGCTCACAGCAGAAGGACCCGGGCCACATTTAAGGAGGAGCCGCGAGACCCATTAGGGGCTGTGGTGGTTCAGAGGTTAAGATGCTGAGCTGCAGACCAGAAGGTCAGTAGCTCAGCAGTTCGAGACGCAAATTCCACGTGATGGAGTGAGCTCCCATCTGTGGCCCCAGCTCCTGCCAGCCTAGCAGTTCGAAAGCAAGAAATTTCAAGTCAACAAATAGGTACCACTTTGGTGGGAAGGTAACAGTGTCCCGTGTGCCTCGGCCTCTCCACATGATCATGAAAAAAGTCTTCGGATAGCGCTGGCCCATCGGCTTGGAAACGGAGATGAGCACCACCCCTAGAGTTGGATTTGACTGGCTTTCAAGCAAGAGAAACCTTTACCTTTACCTTAGCAAAACACACAGCGGGAACTTTGCTTTTGGCTTCCTTGCTCTTGTGCAGCAGTTCCCGTGGCCAAAGAGACAATCTTCCTATTAAGCGAGCCTCCCACTGTACATATGGTTCTGTCCCATTCATGCATATTACTACACTGAATCCTGGCATGCAGCTATGTAGGAATGGCATGTCCTGCTGTTTGATTCCAAAGACAACATAACATCTGTCTTGGGGGGGGGAGTGATTTGGAAAGCCAATGCTCCCCTCCTACTCCAGCCCCTCACGTTGCCTGTGTGCTTTTCGTCAGGGTCTGCTGACCCCTACAAACACATTGGGGGGGGGGGCTTAGTGGGTTGCAGGAAGAAAGTCCCACTCTGCAAGGTTTACTCCTTGAGTGAATCTCGTTGGGTACAAACCACTGGTTCCAAAAGAGAGCCAAAAAAATGGAGGAGATCAAGGGTTGCTCTGGGACTGGCTCAACTCCCCAGGATGTCATGATGCTCCATGGTTGGTCTTGGGCTAATTCCTTAGCCTAGCCCACCTCATAAGGTTGGGAAGAAAAAAACAGGACAACCCCACATATATTGTTTGAAGCTCTCTGACGGAAGGACAAGACACAGATGTGATAATTGCATCAGATCTATAAGCCAAAGCTGGCTTGAATGAAGTTTGTCTGAGATCAGGCTGGAAAAGGACCAGGCAATGTACAGTACATGGATGGGATCCAGGAATCATGTCTCTGGGGCCCAGTGCAGACTTGGAACTTCGGCCACTGTCAACACAATCCCTTCTCATACGTGGTGGTGGAAAGTAGTGTTGAATGGTAGCCAACTTACCACGGTCCCATAGGATGTTCAAGGCAAGTGATGAACACAGGTGGTTTGCCATTGCCTGCCTCTGTGTGGCGACCCTGGACTTCCTTAGGGGTCTCTCATCAAAGTGGTAACCAGGGCTGAGACTGCTGAGCTTCTGAGATCTGACAAGATCAGGCTAGCCCAGGCCCTCCAGGTTGTCCTGCGTAAAGTGCCGTCAAGTTGCAGCCGACTTACGATGACCCCGGCAAGGGGTTTTCAAGGCCAGTGAGAAGCAGAGGTGGTTTGCCATGGCCTTCCTCTGCAAAGTTTTCCCTGGAGAGCTCCCTTCCAAGTACTGACCTCGCTTAACTTCTGAGATCTGATGAGACTGGGCTACACCACGCCGCCTTCCCTCCCCTCCCCTCCCCTTATGTACAGTCTAATAAATCATTTTGTAAATATACTCTATTCTGAAGTAACACAAATCAACCCTATCATGATAAGTGTCTTGCAGCCAAGGCCAGGTGCCTCTGGAAATCTGGACCCTGGTAAAATGCATTCATTCTCCCCCTCCTTCATCAAAGATTGGGCGCCATGGGTGGGCTATGCGTGGCCCTCCAGTCCGATTTTGTGCGATGAGACCTGTGGAGTGAACAGAGTACTTTCATGACAACTTGTGAACACTGCCTTATTGCAGTCACGTCCCCCACTGTTTCCCTGACCATGCCTACACAAATGCAAACCTCTGCATTGGCGTTCTGAAATAATCAACATTTGTAAAACTTTCCACACAACTTGTTGCCTCCCCAGGAGTAGATCCGGATTTCGTGCCACGTTACCCTGACTGATTTCACACCAGGCACTGCTTCGCCGTTGGTCTTCCCACTGCCCTGATTGCATGCTTTGATTTCTCACTATTTGCCGTGGGGTGCATTTTGATCCGCGGCTTCACCCAATTTCCTCTGATTTCCTCTGCGGCTACAGTGATCCTCAAAAAACAGGATCACTGAAGCCGCGGGGGAAATTGTGCGAAGCCGCGGGTCAAAATGCGCCCCGCAGCAAATAGTGAGAAATTGAAGCACGCTGGTGGGGGAAAGGGAAGACTGATGGCAAAGCAGCGCCTGGTGAGAAATCGGTCCCTGTGTTTCCCTAATCCACTTTACCCACGATTTCTGCCCCCCTTCAGATCTACACTTTCATTTTTCCAGTGAGGTATTCCTGGTTTTGAATGTTGCTTCCCCCAGCCCTTTTGTGTCGGCAGTGTTGTGTGTTCACACACACCCCCTCCCACCCTCCTGCCTGCTCTCAGATTGTCCCCTGGGCAATCCGCTAATTTTTTAAGCGTAATGTTGATTGCATTCCAACAGGCATTTTTCATTATATTTATTTATTTATTACTACATTCAAATTTAAACTGCCCTCCCCTGAAAGACAGTGTACAACATAATACATAAATACTTCATTTCAAATACATCATCAATACATCAGTAAAACCAAATAAAATCAGCAAGACAGTAAATAACCTAGCAACATTCAACTCAACGGGGAAGCAGCGGCAAGGCTGAGGTGTGGAAAAGGTTCCTTTTTCCCCGCTGAAAACACGGCGTGTTTCTCAGGAGGTCTGCAGCAAGCCACACTCTCTACATCCAACACGACTGCATCACACAAAAACGGTAATTGCTAGTGATAAAAGTGCTTGGCAAGATTGACTCTGGATCTGTTCCCAAGGCATGCTGTTGGAAGGTGGCTGCCACAGTATTGACGATGTATGGAAGTGGTGCTGTCAAGAAGCAGTTGACTTACGGTGACCCCAGCAAGGGGCTTTCAAGGCCAGTGAAAAGCAGAGGTGGTTTGCCATGGCCTTCCTCTGCAGAGCCTTCCTTGGTGGTCTCCCATCCAAATACTGACCCTGCTTAGCTTCCAAGATCTGATGAGGTTGGGCTGTACTGTGCTACCTTCACTCCCAGCATTGACTTTGCTGTAGGGGAAAGAATATGCCTTTCATACAAGCTCCTAAGTTGATAAAGAAGGTCTTTGGTGCCTCCACCTCAAAAGATCTCCAGTAGCAGGGTGGGGAAAGGCCTGTGCCTGAGCTTGGGAGATCTTGGAGAAGGAGCCAGCGTTAGGCAGAACTGATGCTGCTAGGCTAGATGGATTGTAGACCTGACCCATTATGGAAGCACTTTATATTCAGAGTGAGTGGATTTTGGTTAGTGAACATGAGAAGGTCCACCCATGATTGGCACTGACTTCCTTTATAGCTTGACTTTCTCCATGCGAGTCAATTGTGTGGATTACACAATACAAAAACAATGCCATCAGACAGCATATATAAGACATCCAGTAATCAATGCAGACCGAAACAAGCATATTAATCCATGACATACATACCCTAAAACTATGCAGAAAATGGAGTCCAAAAGTAGATGATAAGGCAGGAAAACCAAGGTTGTCACTGATTTCCTCCCTCCCATGGCAGACCACGAATCCTCCTCCCCGCCCCCAGCTATGCCTGGGATCCCCCATTCTCCAGGGGTAGCTTTTCAGGACTATGGTGGGCAAAACTGACAGGAAAGTTGCACTTCAAGGGACAGAATTCCTTCCGCCCATGAAAACTGTACATGGGATTCAGCCTATTAGTCCAGCCCTCATTGTAATTACCCCAAGACAGCCAGCCTATCACTTAAATAGAGTTTATAGACTCTTTTATCATTGTTGGGGTGATCTCCCTCTGTGAAAGGGGTGGCACTGCAGGTCAGCGCCCCCTTGTTTGGAGGGGGTGCCTTGTTTTCTGTTCAGGCATCTCTTTCAGCTGGAGATGTTGAATACTGCATGCACAAAACAACAGTTAAAGATAATGCTCAGCATACATGTAGTGTTTTCACATGTTCAGAGTGTTTCATGTACATTAGAATTATAAGAACACAAGAATAGGGACCCGCGATACTCATGGGGGGGAGGACCTCATGGCTGAGGAGGAAGCAGCCACAGGTAAGCTTCCCCCTCCAGCACCGGTGGCGAGGCCTGAGCGGCTCCCAGCCACTGGGCCCACCAAACCTCCCCCTTGGGCACCAGCAGCAAGGCCTGGTCACCTCCCAGCTACTGGGCCCACCACCAATCTCCCCTCGGGCACCGGCAGGGAGGCCTGGTCACCTCCCAGCTGCTGGGCCTGCCCCCAATCTCCCTCACCCTCGATCTCCCCCTGGGCACCGGCGGCAAGGCCTGGGTGCCTCCAAACCATCAGGCCCGCCACAGAGGTCCCAGAACATTCTCTGCACATGTGCAGGGAATGCTCTTTTACTTTTGGGGGGATTTAGATATCTCCCATATCATTTTTTAAAGTTTTAAGATTTTTCTGGACACCTGGGGAGTCTCTCTGCCCCCCGCAAGTGCCCCCGATGTGTGGATTTAGATATCTGTGCACAAAGGGGACACTTAGCTATTAGTATATAGACAGGCAGGAGGACCCGCGATATTCGCAGGGGGGGGGAGGAGCTCCACGTCGAGGAGGAGGAATCACCCACAGGTGAGCCTTCTCCCCCGCCCCCTCCGGCACCAACAGCAAGGCACAGGCCCACCAATCCTCCCCCCACAGGCACCAACGGCGAGGCCCAGGCTCGCCAATTCCCCCCCCCACATACAGGCACTGGTGGCGAGGCCTCAGCGGCTCTCAGTTGACAGGCCACCGCAGTGTTCCCAGAGCGTTCTCTGTGCATGCGCAGGGAATGCTCTTTTACTTTTGGGGGGATTTAAATATCCCCCATATAGTTTTTTTTTAAGTTTTAGGCTTTTTCTGCACACCTGGGGAGCCCCCCAAGTGTGCAGGAAAATCTCTGTGCCCTCTAGGTGCTCCCAGTGTGCAGATTTAGATATCCGCATGCAGGGGGTGCCTTGGCTATTAGATATATAGATAAGAAGAGTCCTGCTGAATCAGACCAGTGGTACATCGAGTCCAGCATCTTGTCTCACACAATTGGCCAGCTCATTTTTCTGGAGGGCCATAAAGGCCGAGACCTTCCCCTGATGTTGCCTCCTGGCTCTGGGATTCAGAGGTTTAGTGCCTCTTAATGTGGAGGTTCCCCTCAGTCACCATGGCTAGTAGCCAATTATCATCTTATCCTCCATGAATCTATCTAATCTCCTTTTAAAGCTGTTTATTTCTGTGGCCATCACTGCATCCTCTGGCAGCAAATTCCACATTTTAATCGCTTGCCCATCCTGAACCTACTGCCCATCAGTTTCTTATATTCTTCTTACCGCTCACTGTGGCCCTTCTGTTGAGTTTGCTATCATCACGGGGTTAGAGGCTGTCAAGTTCTAGTATTTTGGGAGAGGGGGCAAAATTTGTCAACTCTGTCCACCCCATGCATCGTTTCATCAACCTCTATCAGGTCCCCCCTGAGTTGTCTTTCTTCTAAACTGAAAAGTCCTAGACTCTTCAGCCTTTGCTCCAACCCCCTAATCATCTTGGTTGCCCTCCTCTGTCTTTACAGCCGCCTTGTAAAGCAGGTCAGTATCAATGTTACACATCGGAAAGGAGATGACACTGTCCAATAGGGGATTGTTTGAGGCCATCTAGTGCTTTTTTGTGGGAGAGAGACAATGGTCCAATCTGCACTGGTCTTTCCCACCATTGTGCCAATGATCTCACATCATCTCACAAATTTCTTTCTGCATTTTATGCCGCATCCACTCTCCTATTGTTTCATCTCAGCATCGGCTGTCTGCATCATTTTGTTGCCATTTAGTGGTGACTCCAAGGTCACTACAGGGTCGCACCGCCTTATCTGGATTTAGTTTTAAGGTGGTACAATTGCTCCTCCCCACCCTCAAGCCGCTGTGAGCAAAAAGCAGACAACTGGAGCCGAATTCTCCCCCCCCCCCATCTTTTCTAAGGTGATATGCAAATTGTCACAAAGGAAACAAGTTAGCTGAAAATCTAGTCATCTGCATTTAAAAGCAGCCAGGGAACATTTTTTTGTGATCATATTTGGGGGGGGGGGGGGGTTGGAAGCACGCCCACCCCTGAACCATCTGTTATTTCCTGGGGCAGTCCCCAACACACTCTGCCTGGCAACCGCCAGGTGTTTCATGTTTTTTACCCAGCTCATTCCATCTTTCCTGCCCCCGCCTTCGCCTCCCCCTCCGCCAAGTCACCCCCCTTTACTTTTTGCGCGGGGAGGTCATGGGTGCCATTTCCTCCCTGCAGCGCAGCACAGTGCCCTGATGGCACCCCCAGATGGCTGCTCCTCCCCCCCCCCCTCGCATGCTGTCCCTAAACAACTTGTGTCCTGATGCAGACAGAGGAGAGCTTTATACTGAGCCAAATGGGAAGCCAGTGCCACAGCAGCACAGAACAGCTTTACATAGCAAATGCAGACTGGGCCAATAGCTGATCTAGAGATTTCCCACCTCATAAACTAAATTCACGTGGGATTGTTTTCAGCCCTCCCCCACAGTTAGAGTGCACATGTGAAAAACGAGCAGCTTTAAATGTGCTCATGTCAGGGTTTCTGAATCGATCAATGGCTGCATGGGAAGGTTGATTTATAGTCGCATTTACAAACATTCCTGAACTTTACAGTGCATGTAGGATTTCAGTTTGGCTACTTCACTACATCAATTTGCAATACATAATCATCTGGCAGCTATGCCATAGGTGCAGTTGGATTTCATTTTCTCCAGATTGTCCTCCTGTAACACCATCCTGAATTCTGTGTCTGTGATAGTTTCTCAGGGCAGAAACTGCTCTCATTCCTGCATATTTAGGAAATTATGTTGGATGATGTCTGACTGCTAGGGTTGCCAATTTTCAAGTGGGGCATGAAGAGCCTCCAGTATTACAGGCTGTAATTTACAGCTGATCTCCAGATGACACAGATCCTGTTCCCCTGGATAAATTACTGCTTTGGAGAGTGGACTGTATGGCATCATACCTTGCTGAGGTTCTTTCCCAAACCTCACCCTCCAATGACTCCACCCCCCCAAATCTCCAGATATTTCCCCACTCAGAGCTGTCAACTCTTCCAACTGACCTGATCGTAGGCTAACCCCATCTCCTCAGAAGCAAAGTAGGTTTGGCCCTGGTTAGTACTTGAACAGGAGACCACTGAGGAAGTCCATGGCTGCTAAGCAGTAGAAGGCAATGGAAAACCATCTCTGAATGTCTCTTGTCTAGAAAACACTACGGCCTCGCCATAAGTTGTGGCTTGACCGTGCTTCCATCCACTAATGTCCCATTGTTACTGGCTCATAAGACTCTGTGAAAAGTTTCCATTTGCAACTTGTAACTGAGAAGAGAGAAATTCTGAACGTGCACACACACACAACTTTGGTGGAGTGGATTTTGTCACATCTCTTGTCTGACCTTGAAACTATTTCTTTCACCATGTCAACAGTACATGGTGGTGCTGGTGGTGGAATCAATTCCCAGGGCGGTGTTTTTAGTCGAATCATTAATCAATTTTAGTTTCATTGTTAGCACAAAGTGTTCTTCCTCTGTTCACGCTTGAACGCAGGCACTATTTTGCATAGATGGATCTGAAAACCATAATTGGACTTTAAAGTAAAAAAAATCCATTGAAGGCTTCAGTGAACCTCGGCACTCTTACCTGAGATTGGGGGCGGGGTTTTTTTTGCTAGAATAACCTAAAACGCTTTGTTTGTATTTAACCGCGTTTCTGATATTTGTTCGTACCAAGTATATGACTTAATCGGAACACTCTCATGTAATTTTTTTCTATCGGTGTCCGTTTTTTCTAGATCCTCCTAAAGGGCTGTCGTTCCATCAGGGAGTTTAGCTAGATACAGAGTGAAAGGGAAAGTTCAAGAAAGCTGGGAGCAGGATGGACAGAGGCAAACAGACCACTCAGGGTTCAGAATAGATATGAGTTCATGAACAGTAAGAAGCCCCTGTCGCGCAAAGCATGTGCCAGCTAGCACCCACCTAGATAGCCTTAGGACTTTACCAGCTTCTTCAGCACCACCAGCATTCACCAGTTTTCACTGCTGTGTAAAATCCTCATAGTAACCACACAGTACTCAGTCCAGTGGTGAACTATGTACAAGGATTTATTTATAATATTTACAGCAGTCCGACAAAAGCTCCCGCCAGCAACCATATAATACAGAGAAGGTACAATGGAAGCTACACAATTGAATATATACACACCTCAGCCAATCACCTTCTTGCTAAGTCACTGTGACTGCACTTGCTCCAGTGCCAGTCATAAACCGGTGTGGACTTGTGCTGTCCAGTCCCACACAGCTACCAGCTGTCAGCTAGATCTCTATGATCTGAATGCTGAAGCTTAACTGTCAACAGCCCCCCCCCCAAAAAAAAGACAGATGAGAGGGGCCATGGCTTAGTGGCTGAGCATCTGCTTTCTGTGCAGAAGCTCCCAAGTTCAATCCCCAACACCTCCAGTTAAAAAAAAAAAGCATCTGGTAGTGTGTAGGGTTGCCAGCCTCCAGGTGGCACCTGAGGATCGCCTGCTATTACAATTGATCTCCAGATGACCAAGATCAGTTCCCCTGGAGAAAATGGCTGCTTTGGATGATGGGCTCTATGGCCGATTTCGCACTAGCCTTTCCCCCAGGTTTGCCCTCATGCTTGCACTGGAGCTCCTGGTCGATTTCACACCAGTTGCTCCGGGCTCACGTTTTGCTCTGGAGTATCGCCCTGCTGCACTGGAGTTTCCCTGGAGCAAACAAATCCTGTTTTTAGAGGATTTTCCTGTTTGCTCTGGGGAGAACCCAAAATGAAAACATGCCCACTCGCCCGCCTTTCATCAAGGCTGCCCCATTGTGGGAGTTTCTAATTTTTTTTTTAGAAAACCCTTCGTCACGCTATATCGAAAGGGCTGAGGTTCCAAGTGGGAAAATGAAGAAAATACTCTGGAGGAAACTGGGAGGGGAAACTCCGGAGAGAACGAGAGGCAACTGGCCAGTGCGAAATCGGCCTATGGCATTATACCCTGCTGAGTATCCCTCCCCTCCCCAGGCTGCACCCCCAAAGTCTCCAAGTATTTCCCAACCCATAGCTGGCGACCCTAGTAGCAGGTAATGTGAAAGACCCTCCTCAGTTTGAAACCAGTTGACGTCCAGTTGATCTGGCCGTAATTCATATGCCTTCTACATGAATGAGATGGGTCAGCTCTCTTGTCGTCTTTCTTCAGTGGACGCGTTCCAGAATTGCTTAGCTAAAATTACCTTTATGATCTCTGATTCCTTGCTGCTCCGCTAGCTCTCACTTGAAAGGTTTCCCATCTCTCTTTCCCTGGTCTACCAAGCATCATAAGTGGTAGAACTCTGTGGTGATACAATGGACTGTACCATTTTAGACTGCAGACAAGGGAGGTAACTATTTTTTAACCCTTCTTATGGTAAAACTAAAAATCTTTCCCAACAAGGTAAAAATGTCTATACAAGGATATAGCTCAGTTCACTGTGCGTTGTGCTATGTGTCTACTTGCAAAGAATTCTTAAAATGCAAGGAAGCTCTCCAAAGTGGTTTTTTTCCACCCATCATCTTGTCATACTTGTATACTTCCACCTTATTTTTCGGCATGTGTGAACCAGGCCAGCATCTTCATTCTCATCTTAACCTTACGCTTTTTCTCATCCTTCGGTCAACTCCAGTTGCAGGATGGGAACCCCTTGGGACTATATATCCCACGCTGTGAAGGGAAAGTCAGCTATTCAGTGCTGGGATAGAAGATGAAAACTATGACTAGACAAATTCATGAAGCATAGGTCTATCAGCTACAGTAGCTACAAATGGAACCTCCATTTATGGAGAGTCTCCTGGTCACAGATGGTAAAGATGGAATGGCTGCTTCTACTGTGTCCTTCTTATATCTTCTCAAGGAGTGGCTGGCTGGATTCAGAATGCTGAATGACAGGTCTGTGGTCTGATCCAGCAAAGCACTTATTTGTAATAAATGACGTGAACCATCTATGCCCTTTCTTTTTAGGAACAGGGAGGGCAATGTGTATGCAGTAAAAGAAAACTACAGTTCTGTAGCCAGGCAATCTGAATGCTGCACTAAGAAAAAGCCAGATTTTACCTTATTTCTCTTATTTTGCATTGGTGTATTGCAAGTCGTAGGGAGAGACCCAAACCCTCTGACTCCCTCTAGGAATCTTCATCAGCCACCTCTATGGTTTCTGAGATGCAAGAGGCATTACCCACCCATGCTTGAGCATATCTTTGCAGCTCGGAGGGCTAGGATCTGGCTTTTAAAAAACTGAGGTCCTCCTTGGGAACTTGAATCCTGCATCCCGCTGCACTTTACTCTGTGCTCCTAGTATGTTGCATTTATTTGGACCTGGATATAATCTTCAGCTACTCTGGCCCTTCTTCCGTTAGAATGGATGGAATATATTTCTGTGTTTGAATACCTAAGTCAGCAGGAAGTGGATGTGGATTTTGAATGTTGCGCTGTCATTTTCCAGGAAGACTCATTCCATTCAGAGGAGAGTAACCGGAGATCTGAATGATCAGTCTAATCGCTGCTTCTCCTGGCTCGAAAAGGCAATATAAGCTTGCTGGAGTCGAATCTGATATTGCATGGTCAGACGTCAGTGAGAACATACAATCCAAAATAACATTGTGCTAAGCTTTTTCTAGGTGCCAATGTCATCCTTTCTAGAAGCTCTTTTTTAAAAATGCTACACTGGAACGCCATGGTTTTCCAGATGTTGCCCAGATTGCATATTGAATCCACTGGGCTTTTTGCTTCATTTGGTATGTTTTGGTGAAGTCCTTTCACACACTCATCCACCCTCGAGGCACCCTTACAAATAAATCCACGAAGATTACCGGCCCACAAAAATTATGAATACTTTGACTGCCTCCACATATTAGTCATCTGTAGCACATAAATATATGATAAAAAGAGATTTTGTAAATTCTAAGTCCCGCCCCCCAAATCTGGTCACTTGGATACCGTATCTACTTGCCATAGATGGCCAGGTGTGTGGTTATTTGCAAAGCCCCATCTACAGCCTAGGGATCACGTTTTTGTGAGGCTACTCTGGAACAGGGGAGGGATGGGTGACAGGAGCACCGTACAAATTATTCTTCCCCACTCATGTCATCCTGCAACTGATGTCATCCTTTTCCTGGCTGCAGCTGCCTTGGGAGCAATTCATGTGGAAATATCCGACACAGATGGATTAATATTTATTTCTGCATTTGCATTTGTACTTGCGTGAAATCAAAGGGCACATGATTTGTCAGGAAATTTGCTGCTTCTTTGAGTGCCTGCAAAAGGTGAAGCACTGTAGACGACCAACATATTGGCCGGTCTTCGAAATAGGATGCTGATCTAGATGGGCCTTTGTTCTGATCCAACAGGGATCTTACTTTCTTAACCATACTGAAGACTGTTATGAAAGCACAGCTTGGGGTAGAGGCTGGATTGAGGAGAATTATCTGTTCTAACTTTAAGTGGGGGAGTGAGTTAACACAGGGGTCTCCCCCTGAATTACAGTAACTTTAAAGAAGTCAACAAGAAGTCAACTAGTATTACAAATGTCAAGTGAACCATATTATCCATACGCTTTTAAAGAATTTCTTTATAAACATTTTAATAGTTCTTGTAACTCTGTAGTTTCCATGTCTGTCTATCCTACGTCTAATAAATACTAAGCTACAACCCTGCGGGGCAGCCATGCTTTACACACACACAAACACACACACAGTATTAAAAAGTGTGTGTTTACTTAGAAGAGTAAATTGTGGACAATGAGGAATAAATATTAAAAAGGCTGAATATATGCAATTCAATAGATTGTTCACACTAACAGTTGCTTGGGTGGCTTAAGAACATAAGAAGCACCATGCTGGATCAGACCAATGGTCCATCTAGTCCAGCATCCTGTCTCACACAGTGGCCAACCAGTTCCTCTGGACGGCCAACAATAGGGCTTAGAAGCCGAGGCCTTCCCCTGATGTTGCATCCCTGCACTAGGATGCAGAAGTTGACTTTCTCTGAACATGGAGTGACCTTTAGTGACCATGGCAAGGAGCCACTTATAGACTCATCCTGCATAAGTCTATTGAATTCCCTTTTAGAAGTGTCTATGCCTGTTGCCATCACTACATCCTCTGGCAGCGAATTCCACATTTTAATCACTCTCTGTGTAAAGGAGTATTTCCTTTTGTCCATCCTAAACCTACTGCTTCAGCTTCATTGGATGCCCTCAAGTTCTAGTATTTGGGGGGAGGGAGAAAAAATTATCTTCGTCAACTCTCTCCACCCCACACATAATTTTATAAACCTCTGTCATGTTCCCCCTTAGTCATCTCTTTTCCAAACTGAAAAGTCCCAGACTCTTCAGCCAGTCTGGTGTAGTGGTTAAGTGCGCGGACTCTAATCTGGGAGAACCAGGTTTGATTCCCCATTCCTCCACTTGCACCTGGCTGGATGACCTTGGGCAAGCCATAGCTCTGTACCAGCCGTTCCCTCAAGGACAGCTTGGGAAAGAGTTCTCTCAGCCCCACCTACCTCACAGGGTGTCTGTTGTGGGGAGGGGAGGGGAAAGGAGTTTGTAAGCCGCTCTGAGACTCTTAAGTGAGTGAAGGGCGGGATATAAATCCAATCTCCTCTTCTTCTTCTCTCCTCATAGGGAAGGTGCTCCAACCCCCTAATCATATTCACCACCTCCTCTGTACTTTTTCTAATTCTTCAGCAACATAGAAGTGAATAGTGGGATGTTAAAACTATAGTTTAGAGACAGAGCAGTGAGATAATAACAACTCCCTGCCCTTCACAAAACCTAAACTAATTACTCTTTTTCTTCAGGAGTTACCTAATACTAGTACTGGACTGTTGGATTCCACTGGGAGTTTTCCAGATACAACCTGAGATCACATACGCAGAAATCCGCCAAGGAATGTTCTGGATAGTACAGTCTCGATCTTTTTTCTTCCTTATCAGTGTGTTCAATAAGGATTCAAGAATGACCAGAGAGAGCTCATTAAAAACATCAGTAGGAAATGGTATTTGAAAGAAGCCATAGTTAAAACTGAATGAAAGGAGTAACATTTCCTCCTTGACCTCGGGACAGATTTACAGCAGAAGCCTCTTCGTGCGATGGAAATGCGGAGACATTATTCTCGAAAGGTTCTTTCATTTGTTTTTGAGTGTTTCTTCAAATGTGCTTCGTTAATAGTGATGTTGGTGTATTGACCCTTGTGATATTTAAAAAGGGAAAGGGAAAAATGCAGAATCGTATACAGGGTGTTTTCAGACTGTTTTATTAGCTGCTTATGCACAGAGGATCTGTTTGGTAGATTTCGAAAGACGATTGGAAGCAGGCGACATTTTGTAACCTGCAGAGACAGCTCAGTCTTACTTGGGGGATAAGAAAGCTGTGGTTCCTTGTCTGGGTGAATGTGAGGTCACAGGGAGGAAGTGAACTTCATGTTGTAGGTGGTCCAAAAAGCTTTTAAAGCCAATGGTGTATGGTGTGGACCTGTCCAGTCACCGTGTGAGGTCAAGAAGAAGAGCAAGGAGGAGGAGGAGGAGATTGTTCTCCTCCACTCCCCGAAGGAATCTCAGAGCAGCTTACAAACTCCTTTCCCTTCCCCTCCCCACAACAGACACCCTGTGAGGTAGGTGGGGCTGAGAGAGCTCTTTCCAGAATTGTCCTTGAAAGAACAGCTCTGACAGAATTATGGCTTGCCCAAGGTCATGCAACAGCTGCAAGTGGAGGAGTGGGGAAACAAACCCGGTTCTCTCAGTTTAGAGTCCGCGCACTTAACCACTACACCAAACTGGCTCTTCCAGTTGAAGCCCACCCCTCTGGCCATTTCATGGTGTCTCATTAGCCAGGAGGCCAAAGTAATGTCTGAGGTGTGCCCTTCCAGTAGAATACCTTTTGTTCTGCACGGTCTTTTCCCTTCATACAATGCAATCCTATGAAAGCTTCCCTGGGATTGAGCAACATTGAACAGACCTGCTGGAATTCTGCTGCACCTTAGGGACCAACAAGATTTTCAGGAATGAGCTCTGGAGAATCAAAGTTTCCTTCAACGGATACCTGACTAAGACAGCTTTGACTCCTGAAAGCTCATACCCCGAAAATTTTGTTGGTCCCTAAGGTAAAGGGGGAAGAAGAAGAGATTGGATTTATACCCCGCCCTTCACTAGCCAAAGGAGTCTCAGGCCGATTTCGCACTGGCCAGTTGCCTCTTGTTCTTTCCAGAATTTCCCCTCCCAGTTTCCTCCGGAGTATTTTCTTCATTTTCCCACTTAGAACCTCAGCCCTTTCGATATAGCATGATGAAGGGTTTTCTCCAAAAAAAATTAGAAACTCCCACAGTGGGGCAGCCCTGATGAACAGCAGGCAAGTGGGTGTGTTTTCATTTTGGGTTCTCCCTCGGAGCAAACAGGAAAATCCTCTAAAAACAGGATTTGTTTGCTCCAGGGAAACTCCGGTGCAGCAGGGCGATATTCCAGAGCAAAACGTGAGCCCGGAGCAACTGGTGTGAAATCGACCAGAAGCTGCGGTGTAAGCATGAGGGCAAACCTGGGGCAAACGCTAGTGCGAAATCGGCCTCAGTGTGGCTTACAATCTGCTTTCCCTTCCCCTCCCCACAATGGACACCTTGTGCGGTAGGTGGGGCTGAGAGAGCTCTGACAGAAACTGCTCTTAAGAGAACAGCTCTGAGAGAACTGTGACTGATCCAAGGTCACCCAGCTGGCAGCATGTGGAGGAGTGGGAAACCAAACCTGGTTCTCCTAGATTAGAGTCCGCACTCCTAACCACTACACCAAACTGGACCTAGCTCTTTTGCTGCTGACTGACATGGCTGCACTCTGAAACTATTGAATAGCACATTTCTTTTTTAGTTTGCCTTGCTCTTATGTTGAAGAGCAGACCTCTCCGCCAAGCCAATCATTGCCCACTAGCCATGTGTGGTGATCCACCAGGGGTGTAATATACCTAAGTTTGGGGTCTCTACTGCAAAAACTTTGCTTTCAAATGCCTGTGCATCTCTATACATGTTCAAGAATCCCACCTTCTCGGAGTCCCGGGTCACAATGACCTCCATGTGAAGGTTCTTTCAACCGTTACTGTCAACTGCCATTAGTGGATGGGGCAGAGTCAACGGATGAAAGAGGGTGTGAGCAGGTATGTTCTGTTAATAAATGTTTCTGCAGAGAAAGAGATCAGCCCAAATGGCCTTGTGGATAAACCTCACATCGAGGATTACTTCAGTCAGAGGAAGTCTTCTTCTCTATAGGAGAATTGGTTCTTGTCGCTGCTGCCTGGCATATGGATGAGACCCAGGCCGATTTCGCACTAGCGTTTGCCCCAGGTTTGCCCTCATGCTTGCACCGGAGCTTCTGGTTGATTTCACATCAGTTGCTCTGGGCTCACATTTTGCTCTGGAGTATCGCCCTGCTGCACCAGAGTTTCCCTGGAGCAAACAAATCCTGTTTTTAGAGGATTTTCCTGTTTGCTCCGGGGGAGAACCCAAAATGAAAACACACCCACTCGCCCGCCTTTCATCAGGGCCGCCCCATTGTGGGAGTTTCTAAAAAATTTTGGAGAAAACCCTTCGTTACGCTATATCGAAAGGGCTGAGGTTCCAAGTGGGAAAATGAAGAAAATACTCCGGAGGAAACTGGGAGGGGAAATTCCGGAGAGAACAAGAGGCAACTGGCCAGTGCGAAATCAGCCCCAAAGTTTATTTGTTACAGCACAAGCTCTACCTGTTGCCATGCCATCTTTGGAGCCGACTGGTGCCAAGTCCTTGGGTGGTGGTGGGGCTACTTATGAGAAGGTGGAATTTGCGTGGCAAACCCTCGTCGCAAACCCTCAGTACCATATCTTGGGTTGTTCCAGTCAAACTGTGTTATGGTAGAAAAGAGCAAGAGTCTTGTAGCGTCTTAAAGACTAACAAAATATGTGGCAGGGTAAGAGCAGTGACTCATGAAAGCTCCTCCCCTGCCACACATTTTGTTAGTCTAAGGTGCTCCGGGACTCTTGCTCTTTTGTGCTATTACAGACAGACTGACACGGCTACCCCTCTTGATTCGTGTGATGGGCGGAGATATTTGTGCATCAGTGTCCTGTGTTGCGATTTGTATTTCTGACTCGGCAGATATTTGTCACTGTCCTCTGTTGGTTCCAAATTCAGAGCCTTGTTAAAGGCTCAGTGGGAGGATAAAGGACCACAGCATCTTTTCTGGCTGCCAAAAGCCACAGTTGGGCACCATACAAGGATTTCCCCATGTAAAGAAACACAAAATTAGGAACGAAAAGGAGGAAAGGGGGAAAATAAACCCTTCTAACTTCAGTGGGATGTACTTCTCTTTCATTGCTCCCTGTCACCATGGCAAACAAGGGAGACACACCCACCCACCCAGTGGGAACAGAGGCAGGAGAGCCTCTCTAGGAATTCAGATTTTCTCACTTTAACCCTTTGCTTTCCTCATAAAAATAGCAGGTGCTCCCGTGCTGCAAGGAGAGCCCTTGTATGCATTCAAAGCAAAGAGTGGCTTAGTGTGAGTGATTATAGGATTCCTAGAGAAGTATCTAGCTGTTGCTGAAGGCCCATAATTAGCCCAGTGTGTGGACTTGGCTGGCAGCCACCAAGGCGATATGCTAGAAGCTGAGGACTCGAGCCGGAAACAAGGTCAGTGAGAAGCCAAAAGTCCAGTAGCCGGAAGGTCATTTCAAGAATGCAGGTTTCCAAAGGAAAGGAACGACTACTGTGAAATCAGAAGCAGATCTGGTATTGCAGAGTTGTTGCCGCACTGGGCCAGGTGCACCAAGGGGTTTTAAACAGATCCTCCCTCCCTTTGGAGTAGAGTCTACAGAGGCTTACAACTCCTCTGGTTGTCATTGCTGTAGCCTGGCACTTCTTCTGCATTCCTGCAGAGTCAGCCTCTGCCGTACCCTACATCTGGGGCACTCAGGGGAACTAGGCAGGGAGTTTGGCCTTGGGGGTGTCTGTAGCTTGGGTCAGGGGCGTAGACTTTTGGAAATTCTGGGGGGGGGGGGCTCGATGTTCTCCCCCCCCCCGGAAACTGCTGCACCTCCCGGGGCTGTTCCAAGGCCCGCCGGCTGCTGCTGCCAGGGCCTCTTTCTCCCCCCCCCCCCCGGCCACCCCTTCCCTCTCCCTTTCCAGCAGCGGCAGCCGGGCCTCGGAAGGACCCAGGGAGGCACAGCGGCAGGCACTCTGTTTTGCCGGGGGTGGCTGAGCCCCTCCCCACCCAGGAAATTTTGAGCCCCCCATACTCTACGCCTCTGGCTGGGGTTGCTGGCCCCAGCTCAGGAATGGTTTCTCCTTCTGGTTGCACCTCTTGTGCAGCTGCTGGGAACTCTTCCTCCTCAGGTGCTGCTAAGGGTTCTTCCTCTGGGCTGTCTCTAGAGGAGGCTGAGTTGTTCCCTGCCTCCTCCTTGTCTGAAGAGGAGTCAGCCTCAGCCGGACCTATACCCACGACACCCAGGCTAACATGCCTCACATTGACTGTCCCCATGTTTTCACGTGAGAGGAGAATGAGACAAAGGGAGTGCCTGGCTTTCCAGCTCCCATGAGAAGCCTGGGCCACTGGTCAATGGACTTTGAAGGCTGTAACTGCTTAGAACAGTGCTTCTTGGTCCCTTTCCCCTTCACAGGCCTGCTTCTGTCCTCTGATACACAACCAGGAAGTCCCCCTGTTGCGTGTCCTGTACATATAATGTCCTCCTATCACCACCAAATCCCACTGTTCCTTACTGCTGTAATGACCAGAAAACACAGAGTACGTCTAGTTGCATTTTTATGTTACTTGGTAGAAGGTCATTGTTATTTTTGTCCTTTAAATATTTGTTGCGTGTCACTTGATATTCTCCAGTTTTCATTTCCCCTCCTTCAAACTGAAGTCATTTTTTACCCCGCAAATGTCAGCATATAGCTTTCCCGCTTCCTCCGTTCTTGCTAATTATTAGAAAGATGTCCACCACCTTGCTCGTTTGTGGGTCCAGCCACTTTCCAAACCCATGTACCCTGGTAGAACCAGCCTTACATTATGTTAAAGTTTTCATCTCTTGCTTGTTGTCTCCTTTGTTGATGTGTGCTGGGTATCTATAGTCAACAGGCAGCTTGAACTGTAGCACAAATCTCTGCGACAATACACTGTGTGTGACTGTAATCCAACTCTCGAGAACCATGGCACATTCCTGAATTCACCCGGTGCGTCACCTGCCTTTGAAAAGATCTGACCATCAAGTAGACCTGGTGTTTTTAACTTTGACAGAACGAAATTGTGTTTCTTAAACGGGTATGGGCTTCAGATAAACCCAAAGCGAGTCATAGACATTTAAAAAAATCTTAGTAGTTTAACTGAGCATGGGCAACAGCTGCAAAGAAAAACATTACATTGCATTAAGCATGGGAGAAGAATGTATGCAAACACACCCAGCAGAAAAAATTAGAAACCCCAATTTTGTCACTTTCAACATATATGTCAACTTCAGCTCCCTTTATCACAGGGCTCTTACCTTTTGGGATCCTTTGGAACCCCATTTGCGTGATCCTGAGCCCCTGCAGAGCCACCGTTTTTGTTGCTTTTTGGAAGGACCCACTGCTAGTGCGCATGTGTGGAGAACAAGGCTGTTATGCGCCTTGCCTCATGTCGATAGGTGCAGTATGATCGTAAGGTAAAGGCACTCAATAGGAGAGAGGAGAGGATCCCTCTTTAGCACAGGCTTTGTCTTCCTGTCACATGACTCCAATATCTATTGCTTGCAATGCCACATGCTGCCACCTGGGGGTTAAAGGTGGCTCTCAGGTGTGGAAATGTTAAGGGCCGCTGCTTTACAATGCCATTGGGATAAAAATGACTCCAAGACTGTGGATTTTTACACTGCGCCTTTTCTTTGGTGGTAGAAACTGCCGTCAAGTCACAGCTGATTTATGGCAATCCTGCAGTGTTTTCAAGGCAAGAGAAGTTCATGAGTGGTTTGCCATTGCCTGCCTCTGTGTTGCAACCCTGGACTTCCTTGGTGGTCTCCCATCCAAATACTAACCAGGGCCAACCCTGCTTAGCTTCCCAGATCTGACGAGATCAGGCTAGCCTGTGCCATCAAGGTTGGAGCACACTTGCATATTACAAATAATTAAAGTGGGGCAGAAGGAAGCAACAGAAGGTCATTGACCTTAATGAGGTTGAGAAAGACATGGAAGACAAAGCTAAAGAGGAGTGGAAACTAAGCTGAAGCAGTTTTTTTTCTCTATTTCTCAGGGTCAATTTTATCCCACTGTCTCTTGAGATAGAATTCCAAATTGTCTTAAATAAGGCAAGAACAGTTGCTTCTACCTGCCATTACTTCATTCTGTTCGTCTGAATGAAAACTGTTGAATCCTGGTACAATCAAAAAGCCTTGGAGATGTGTAGATTTTTTTTTTCTGGGAGGGATCTACTCTTCCCAGAAGTCCTTTCAAGCCCTGATTTGCCAGCAGTTGTTGTCACATATGGTTTCAAAGATGCTAATGAGCATGTCTAGCAACATCCTCCCAATGGAAGATGGGCATTCAGGAAGCTGTTGAGGAGCCCCCTCAGACTTGCAGTGGTTGAGGAGCCCCCTCAGCTCTTACCGTGGCTGAAGCCCCTATCAGATCAGAATTGTCTGTCCCCAGTTCTGAGGCCCGGCTGCAGAGGTCCACAACATGGTGCCCACTGACACCTTTTCTGGTGCCCACCAAGTGTTGTTAGAAGATGGGTGGGGCCAGGTAGGGCTTTTGCCCAGCAAGCCATTGGAGATTTGATTGGCTGTGTAGATCTCTACAAACGTTGGCTTGGCGGCAGCTGCCAACCACAACACAAAGATCTTCACTGTGTGACTGAAGCTAAGCTGTGGCAATCATTCTGTGGCTAGCTCCACCTCCTGCAACAGCCATTTTGTGACTGCAGCCCCAGCACTATGTCAGAATTCCAAAGGTGCCCACAGGCGCAAAAAGGTTGGAGACCCCTCCTGTTACATACTGTTACTGTGACTGAGCTTCGGGCCAAGCTTCACAGACTGCGAGGATCCCGAGTGTCATCTCCTGAGCCAATCAGAAGAGAGCATATTTTGGAGGGAATCGTTGTTATTGGCTCTTACCATATAGAGGTAGTTATATTGAAGCAGCTCATGCCTGAGCCATGTGTTAGATAGCACTGCTTGCTAGTATGACTGAGTACCTGCTCTGATGGGCTGCCCAAATAACAGACCAATCACGGAAGTCTAGAATGAAACAGGAAATGCAAATAAGGCATGCTGTAGTGTTCACTGTGATTGGTATTACTGTGTCAGGTGGTGTGGTTTTGGCTGCTCTTGACTGTATTGCTGGGTTGTTTTGTGTGTTGTGTTCTGAGCTGAATAAAAGAAATCACTGTTTGATAAGAGCTGCCTCGAGCCCAGTATTTAATACCTGCCCTACTGCTTCCTTCCTCCCATACCTGTCACCTATCACAAGCCCTCTTCCCAGTTGTCCTGTTCCACCTCCTTATGGAACAAAAATCTTTGCCCACAGATTATGGCTGCTTTCTACATATTTCAGCATAAAGGCTGTGACATCTTTGTCCCAACACTGCTGCAGTCTGTTGCTTCCCTTCTACTTGCAAAGGACATGTGGACTCTTACCTTCCTGTGCTTAAAAGAGAAGAGATTGGATTTATACCCTGCCCTTCACGTGGGAGTCTCAGAGCAGCTTACAAACTCCTTCCCCTCCCCCTCCCCACGACAGGCAACCTGTGAGGTAGGTGGGACTGAGAGAGCTCTGAGAGAACTGCTCTTTCAAGAACAGCTCTGACAGAACTATGGCTTACCCAAGGTCATCCAGCAGGTGCAAGTGGAGGAGTGGGGAATCAAACCCGGTTCTCCCAGGTTAGAGTCCGCGCACTTAACCACTACAGCAAATTGGCTCTCAGACCAAACTGGCTCTGAAGAGCATCTGAAGCTCCACCACAAATAGGAGATCAGAATTTCCTTGCTCTTCATCAGTGTTAAGGCGTGTGTTGTGTGTTTCCCCCCCCCCCAGCTCCTTTCAGCCCAAATTATTTGGTTACATTGCTTGTATGTCACCTGATTGTTCTCTAGAGCTTGCCTTAGGCAGTGTTCCTCAGCACACTTGGAAGGGTTGAGCTACAAACGGATCGATGTAAACATCACAGCATCCCTTCAGAGTACTGTGCAAACTGTAGTCTTGTGGCTGCCAACAGAGCGTTCTTAGCACAGACTTCTAGGGTCAATGGTTCTTGGGCAGAAAGCCATGACAGCTGTTGTTGTTGTTAACCATTCAGTTGTGTCCAACTCTTGGCGATTCTATGGGCCAGCTCTCTCCCCGTTTTCCGATCTTGTACTGTTCCTTTGCGTTGTTCCATGCTCCGGCTGGTGTCAACTTTTATCGTGTCCAGCCACCATGTTCTTTGTCTGCCCGGCCCGGTTTCCTTTTGCCGCTAACCAGTCCAAGCGTAATTGCTTTTTCTAGTGAGTTCCTCTGCATGACAAGGCCGAAATAAGTCAGTTGCAGTTTTATGATTTTTCCTTCCAATGACATGTCTGGTTTTATGTGCTCCAATACTTGCTCGTTTGGCACCTGTCCAAGGAACGCACAGGAGTTAAACAGCTTCTTTAAAACCAGTTTATGTCTGCCATAGCACCATGCTCTCACTGGAAGGTTTCTCTTGAAGGGGATGGTAGTTGGTGCCGAATAAACAGGATAGAGTTTTCTGTAAGGTTCATCCTTGGTATTCCTCCATCAATTTCCTCCTTTGGATTATTATTTAATAACTGACAATGAAAAGAGAATTTATGAAGGCAGGGCTGCTTAAAAGCAGGAGATACTACTTGAGGGGTTGTTTGGTTTTTTGTTTTTTTTTGGTGAGGCAGAAAAATATTCTTTCAAGGAGAAGAACTCAGACCTCTAAATCTTTGGGGACGGGAGTCCCTGTGGTAAACTGAGGAGCTATGTGTTATTTATGGAGCAGGCTCGCTGCCTTTGAAAAAAAGAGTTGGAAAACATGATTTATGTGGAAGGGGTTTGACAGGCATGAGGAACTTGGAACCATCCGAGAACAAATAGGCTCTGCGCCTCACAGAGAATATCTGCACTGCAGATTTTAGGGTATTCTTCATTTCACACTGCATACAATGCATTTCCCTGTCCTCTTCCTGCTCTTTGGCTTTTACTTGATATACCCTTCCTTCATCTCGGGGTCCGCATGTACCTGGATGCCAGGTCTCCTGAGTGTTTGAAAACTTGATGTGCATGCTGATGAGTTTTGCAATGCTTTCCCTAACAGCCCCACCTTAAGGGATAGAGCAGATAGAGAAAGAAGTGCTTTTTTCCCTTTCTCACAAAACAAGAATTCATGGGCACTCCATGAAATCGCTGAGCGGTCAGGTTAGAATGGATAAAAGGACGTACTTCTTCACCCAAAGAGTGATTAACACGTGGAATTCACTGCCACAGGAGGTGGTGGCGGCTACAAGCATGGGCGGCTTCAAGAGGGAATTAGATAAACATATGGAACAGAGGTCCATCAGTGGCTATTAGACACAAGATATAGACAGGAACTCTCAGTCTGGGGCAAGTGATGCTCTGTGTCTTGGTGCTAGGAAAGGGGGGTAACAGTGGGAGGGCTTCTAGTGTCCTGGCTCCACTGGTGGACCTCCTGAGGGCACCTGGTGTTTTTGGCCACTGTGTGACAAAGTGTTGGACTGGATGGGCCACTGGCCTGATCCAACACTGGCCTCTCTTATGTTCTTATCTCCTGGAAATGCCAAGTACTCAGTGCGTGATTGGGCCTTCCATGCGTTTGAAGCGCAGTGCATCCTTGGTGGGTCTAGCCTTAGCATGGCTTTGTCAGGAGCTGAATTGCCCTCCTGGTAAAGGAGCGGTGCCCTGATCTACATGGCCAAGGCTAGCCCGATATCATCAGACCTTGGAAGCTAAGCTGGATCAGCCCTGGCAAGTTTTTGGATGGGAGACCAGTGAGGAAGTCCAGGGTCATGACGCAGAGGCAGGCAATGGCAAAGCACCTCTGAGCGTCTCTTGCCTTGAAAACCCCTACGGGGTCACCATAAGTCAGCTGAGAGTTGACGGCATTTGCACCACCGAAGGAAAGATGGAGCAGCTCAGTACCATTCAGGGAGCATTGCAGGGAAAGGTTTGGGACCCAGTGCTTTGTCCTTATCCCTTCTGCATTTTTTTAAAAAAGTGCAATGTAGAATCACATTTTGGTTACATGTGTAGATTCCTGATCCTGTTTGGCCAGCTTAGTCAGTTTGCAAAGCTTGATCATAGCCAGGGCTTTTTTTGTAGCAAAAGCCCAGCAGAAACTCATTAGCATAATAGGCCACACCCAACAGCAGAAACTCATTAACGTATTAGGCCACACCCAAGACAGCACAGCTCCCTCCCAGGATTGGCTTTTCCAGGTGCTCCACGGCTTGCGAGGCGCCTGGGGAACCCCGGGTGGGCTGTAGGCGTGGCCAACTCAAAAGCCAGCCGGAACTCCGTTCCTGTGCATTCCTGCTCAAAAATAGTCCTGATCATAGCTAAGTTGGTATGTCATGGAACAAGAGTATCACATCTGTAGAGGATGTGGAGGGCAGAGTCTCAAACTGTCTGATTTGCCATGATTCCTCGAAGCTGTGGAGCGTTGTAAGCAAAAATTCTACTTTGTGAGCTACTGGCATTAAAGTTTGAGTCCAGTGGCACCTCTAAGACCAACAAAGTTTTATTCAAGGTGTGAGCTTTCATGTGCATGCACACTTTGTTCTATTGCTTCAGACCAACACAGCTACCCACCTTGATCTGGCATTAAAGTTGGGAGCAAGCCATTTGGCTACGGCAGAAACTAGTTTGCTCTGGAGCCCTCCTTCCTGAGCTAAGACAAAAAATGTGTGAGCCGGAGGCTAAAAAACTGTGAGCTAGCTCACACCAGTGTTCCCTCTAAGCTGAGTTAGTGTGAGCTAGCTCAGTTTTTTAGCCTCCGGCTCACACGTTTTTGTCTCAGCTCAGGAAGGATGGCTCCAGAGCAAACTCATTGATGCAGCCGCCAAATCGTTTGCTCAGAACTTTACTGCCAGTAGCTCACAAAGTAGAATTTTTGCTCACAAGACTCCACACTTAGAGGGAGCATTGGCTCACACTAACTCAGCTTAGAGGGAACACCGCTGGTTTGTCTTGGAATTCATTTTTTTTTTTCTTTTACTTATCCAGCTCATACTTTACTGTGGTCTCTGTCAGCAGAGTTCTGTGCCATTTCAGCTTTTCATTATCTCAAAATCTCCAAGATTGTCAAGACTGGTGTCTTTTCTGGATCAGCGAGCATGCAGCACTGTCTAATCTCCTAACCGTGATTAGGAGATGAGTGGTGCAATCATAAACATGGTTACGCCCTGCTAAGTCCATTGAAGTCAGTGGATTGCACTGTGGGAGACCCCTGACAGTTTATGTGTCTCTTCATTCCAACTCCCCTGACCCTGCTCATTCTGGCAATTTCGCCTTCCCCTTTCTTCGTTGGAGCTCTCCATGATTAGTCTTATCTCTGCACCAATACTTTCAACTAACCATGTTAAACACCAAACCATGGTTTTCAGTAAACATAGTTAAAAACAACTTTCACTTTAAATGAAACATGAAAAGGAATATGGGAGGTAAGAACCACCCCGAGCCTGCCGAATGGTGGGGAAGGTGGGATATAAATGTAAATATAAATAAATAAACCATCTGAGAGCCAGTTTGGCATAGTGGTTAAGAGCACAGACTCTGGTCTGGGAGGACCGGATTTGATTCCCCACTCCTCCACATGCAGCTGCTGGTGTGACCTTGGGTCAGTCATACATTCTTTCGGAGCTGTTATCTCAGGAGCAGTCCTCGAAAGAGCTCTCTCAGCCCCACCTATCTCATGAGGTGCCTGTTGTGGTGAGGGAAGGGAAAGGAAATTGTAAGCCCCTCTGAGACTCCTTTGGGTAGTGAAGGGCAGGATATAAATCCAGTCTCCTCCTCCTCTTCCACTCCTGATTTCCTAAATCATGGTTAGGGTAGGTTAAGTGGCATCATATCTGTGCTAGGGTTCTTTTCAAGAATTCTTAATCCTCAAAACATACTTGGGAAGACGAAATCACTATTAAATAATTTCAGATATTGAAATGTTAGTTTTTCCTTGGTATGGGTGGAACTTACCACCTGACAGATTCTTATTTAGGGCTGAGCATCAAGCTTGAGGGTCCATCTTTACTACTGACTTGTTCATTGGCTTTATACCAGTTGGATATTCTTGGGTTCTTCCAGTTTATTGTGGGAAATGTAGACTGGTGACAGTTCTGAGACTTCTCTATGCATTTATTTGATTGATTTACTTCACTTACATTCCACTTTTCTCCCCAAGGGGAATCCAAAGTGGCTTGCGGCATTCTCCCCTTCTCCATTTTATCTTCATGGCAACAGCTGTGAATGTGTGACTGGCCCAAAGTCACCCAGTAAGCTTCCCTGACAGAGTGGAGATTCAAAACCTGGGTCTCTCAGGTCCTAGTCCAACACTCTAACTCTGGGGTCCCCCAACCTTTTTGAGCCTGTGGGCACCTTTGGAATTCTGACACAGAGGGTGCATTCAGATGGCGTGCTGGAGCCACTTTAAATCACCCTGCTTCGATGTGGCTTTTTTTTACTCCGGACAATTGCGATCACACCACAGTGTATGCCATTCCCCCCCCCCCCAACTTTGTGCATGTGCATAGGCGCTCATCTGGAGATCTGAAAAAAATAAAACCTTGCGCATGCGCAAAAGCAGTAGAGCAAAACCTGCCACAGTTCCACAAGCACTGTGATTTCACCGCCCTGACAGAACACGTCCCTTCAAACTTTTCCCCTGAAACTGGCCTCCTTGGGATCCCAAACTCCAAACTAGTGGCCAGTGGACTTCCAGTCCAGGGCTTAATGAGGGCAGACATGTGCAGAGTAGCTCTGCCACAAACTGCCTTTCCTCAGGGTTATGCCTTCTTTTTGGTGACTCTAAGAAGTTCTCTAAGGCATTAGAGAGCGAGCAGCAAGCTTTTCCTTAATTTGCAGACGTCTGGCAAGCGCCTGCTTTATTTAAGGCTGCTTGGAAGTGGAGAACCCAAGAGGACGCCCAGCAAGACTATTGTATGGTCATTCTCCAGTTGGCCAAGAGAACCCCTACAGAGTCTACAAACTGCAAGCAACACAAGACTCAAACAAAACTAGTGGCCATTTAATATTTTTTTAATAGACGCGTGCGCGGAGCAGCGCTTATGCGCATATCACCGATGCAAAAATAAAAATGGCGGGCGAAAAGTGGAAGCCAGAGGCTTCCATGGTGGGGAGGGTTTTAAAGACTCAGAAGTGGCTCGATGACAGTTGAGCGATCACACAGGGGGAAATGCGTTTTCAACTGGGAGAGCGCAGAAAACACCACCTAAGGACCTGGTATCAAAATACTATGCTTTGCTCGGGAATTTGCTCTGGTAAGCAACAGCTGGGGACAGGAGGCAGCTGCTGCTGTCTGAACACGCACATTTGATCCATTTTTGAAGTGTGTCGAAGCCAGATTAAACGGCACATCTGAACGTACCCTGAGAGTGACTTAACTCCTAAGATTCCAATAAATGTTGGAGTAAAACAAGGCTGCATCTTAGCCCTTCTATTGTTTAATCTTTTTGCCAATGATATAAACTATTATTTGAAAACTGCTGATGGCCATAGTCCCAAATTAGGGGCGATCCATCTCCCACTGCTTCTCTATGCAGATGATGCGGTACCGCTTTCCCTGACTCAAGCAGGAATGAAAATACTCTTAGTCCGCTTTCTTGAATATTGTGATGTTAATAAATTAACTTTAAATTTTGGGAAATCTAAAATCATTGCCTTTGGGAAGACGTGGAAGCCTAATAAGTGGAAGGTAAAAGGTAACCTGATAGAGCAGGTTCCAAGCTTCAAATACCTGGGAGTACACTTTCATCATAGCCTTAGATGGGCAGTACATAAAAAGAAAATGACCAAGTCTGTCAATAGTACCATGCATGCAGTTTCTCATTTTTACTATACTAAGGGCAATCAGTATGTGCTCGTGGCCCTGAGGGTTTTCAGTCATAAGATCAGTGCTAAACTGATGTATGGGGTTCCAATCTGGATTTCGGCTATTAATAAAGATATATAGAAAAAGTCCAATCTAAATTTTTATGGAAAATATTAGGCCTTCCCCCATGCGTGTCCTATGCAGCCGTCTGTCTGGAGACAAATCAGAGTCTTCTGGAAACGAAAGTTTGAATTATGACATTTAAATTTTGGCTCAAGTTACATTTTAGAGCTAATGTCAATCCTTTTATTTCACAAATGCTTACCAAGTTCTCATCCTCGGCGTGGTTTCTCCATATAGAGAGTAAGATTGTGTATATAGGAATTAGTTTTGGAGCGCTTCTTCATTTGTCAGAAAGTTCAGCCTTTCACTTGATAAAACAGACTCCTCAACATAGAGTGCCAAGAGCTGATTAGCCTGGCTTCAAGTAGATGCTCCCCCTTGAAGGTTGGGTTTCCTGGCCAAGGGTTTATAGCAGAATATTTTTTCTGTTTAATCACTCATCGAAGAGCTTTTATGTTAGGCCGTTTTAATGTGCTGCCTTCGGCTATACTGGGTGGTAGGTTCTCTGAGACTCCTTATGTGGATAGGTTATGTCCTTGTGCTATTAATGAAATCTAGAGTCTGGATCATCTTCTTCTGCACTGTATCTTCTGTCGTGATGTTCGATCATTATATCTTGAGCCTTTGGTGAGAAAACTAGTAAATCATTCTGATGAATGGAAGATATTTACTCTCTACTCGCTCCTTAGTGATTATGGAAATGGTGGCCAAATTTCTGTTTTTGGCTTCTAAGAGGAGGGAATGTATAATTAAGTGCATATGACTTGTATTTCCTTGCCTGTCAGTTCTAATATGATATGCCAATAAAGGTTTGATTGATTGATTGACACAGTGTGGTGGGCGCAACTACAAAATGGCTGCCACTGGAAGCAGAGCCAACCAGAAAATGGCCCCCGCAGGAGGAAGAGCTCAAGTTTAAGGGAGAAGATGGGTAACTTTTAAAAATACACTGAGAAAGCTGAGTGAGAGAGAATAAAACCAGCACTGGGGTGGCAGCTGCAGCTGAAATAACATGGTTGTAATCTGCCCAGGCGATCATGCAATCCAGTGACCAATCAAAAGTCTTGCTGGGCAAGAGCCCCACATGGCCCCACACACTTTCTAAAAACTCTTGGTGGGTCAAAGGCATCATCAGGCTGTGACGTGTGAAGTGATTGGATTTAAACCCTGCCCTTCACTACCTGAAGGAGTCTCAGAGCAGCTTACAATCCCTTTCCCTTCCCCTCCCCACAACAGACACCCTGTGAGGTGGGTGGGGCTGAGAGAACTGCTCTTATCGTACTACAGTTCCCAGGTTTTAAAGCTGTTGATATATCTGTGTTGTAGATACCTCCTCAGTCTCTCATCATGGGTGATTTTTCAAGCTGTTTCCACCTGGGGTTCCTCATCAGGCTATCAGTGTTTCCTTAATGATAAGATGAGTACTGGTGGGCTCGCTTTCCTGAAATGGAGCTTTCCAACTACTACCGCTCGTCCTTGAAATGTACTATCCCAAAGGGGTATAAGCTAATGCCGCGTCATGGCTAGAGTGTTGGACTAGGATCTGGGAGACCTCCGCCCATACCCCCAGTTGGTTATGAAGTTCACTAGGTGATGCCAGACCCCCCAACCATGGGGGCAGGGGTCCCCCAGTTTCAGGCACTCCCCTCTGCCCCCCCATTACCCCCCCAGGCAAGAAGTCGGAAATAAATGCGACTTGCCTATGTCACTCAGGGCGATGCTCTGGTTTTCGGGCAAAACTCTATGGTAGAGGTTTTGCCCACAAACCAGAGCATCGTCCCCAACATACCTATGTCACTTCTGGGTGATGTAGGCATGTCACGTTTATTTCTGGCTTCTTCCCTCCCCACTCCTGGTAAATTTACCCCCATCCCCCACCAGCTGGTCCAACGGACTTGGCAACCCTACCTCGAACAAGCCACTCGCTTTCAGTCTCATAGTCCACCTCAGTGAGATGTTGTAAGGATAAATGGGGGAAGGAGAACTATGTATCCCCCCAAGCTCCTAGAAAGACGATGAGATTACAATGTACAAGACAGGTGGTGTGACAGGTGGTGTGACAGTGCAAGAAATTGGGGAAGGTGCTTTGAAAGAACCAATCACAGCTGAGCGCTGGGCAGAAGGAAATTAAGATTCTGACAGCTGGCGGTTTAATCAGCTAGAAGCTGGGAGTGAGACACACACACTAAATAACACACTTCCAATCCACTTGCAGTACACTTTGCAACGGGATTTTATTGTGCGAAAAGGCAAAATCCACTTGCAAACGGTCGCTGAAGTAGATTGAAACTGCATTATTTAGCGTGTGTGAAAGCTTAAGGTTTGTGAATGGTTAGGTTTAATAGGAGTGTGGCTGAAAGATCTGTATAGGCAGGGTTATTTTGGGGCAGGAATGCACAGGAATGGAGTTCCAGCTGCCTACTGAGTTGGCCATGCCTACAGCCTCCCCCCCCACTCAGGCTCCCCAGGCACCTCGCAAGCAGCGGGGGCCTGGGGAAGCCAATCCAATCCAGGGAGGGAGGGCAGTTTAAACTGCCTCCTCTCCTCAGGTTCCCCGGGTGCCCTGCAGCTGTGGGGTGCCTGGGGAAGCCGATCCAGAAACTGATTTCCTTTCCTCGGGCTTCCCATGCGCCCCGCAAGCCGCGGGGCACCTGGGGAAGCCAATCCTGGGAGGGAGCTGTGCTACCAGGGGGTGTGGCCTAATATGCTAATGAGTTTCTACTGTTGGGTGTGGCCTGTTATGCTAATGAGTTTCTGCTGTTGGGTGTGGCCTATTATGCTAATGAGTTTCTGCTGAGCTTTTTCTACAAAAAAAGCCCTGTATATAGGTATCAGATTGCTGGTTAACTTCACCAATTTTGGGAAGCTGAGTGTAAAAGGGTATTCTAGTACTCCAGCAACGTTTGCTGGGACTAGTTTGCCACTAAGCTGTGGCAGAGGACTGTATTTATATGTAATCTGTTGAGGTTAACTGGAGTGGCTAGTCCAGTCACAGTTAGTTAGCAGAGTGGTTAAGTAAAGCTACAAATGCAGGAGCATCACTTTACCAGGTTACTCAGCTTACAAAGCTACACAGAGCCATGTTGCAAGTTCAGAAGAGAAATACTTCTCTCTTTATTTGAGAAGTACACTTTGGATAGGAAAGAGCAGAGATTGATAGATTACTAATTTACTAGTTAAAGGATGGAGGCGGATGGCGAGAGGCCCATCTGCCTCGTGGTGGCAAGAGAGGACCCTCTCCTGGTGCATGCAGGTAGAGAGCAAGTCTTCATTCAGAGTGAGAGAGAAGCAGGAAAGGGAAGTTGATCCCTGAGATCGCAATCAACATATCATAGAGGGCAGTGGCAAAAGAGTAGATACAGGAAGAAAGGACAGTGTGCCTCTCTAGCTATGTAGTCTCTCTTGCCACCCAGTCTGGGGATCGGAGACAGGGGATATCACATTTGGAACTTCCAACATAATCAGCCTGCCTAGGAGTGACCGTTTCTTCCATTGGCAGGCACAGTTTAAAACCTGATATTCAACCTCTGTAATTATCAGTAAGGATTTACCTCAGTTTGTATCTGACTAAGGGAGCTTTGACCCTCCAGAGCTCATATGCTGCAAATCTTGTTGGTCTCTAAGGTACTACTGAACTCGAATCTAGCTGCTCAGTTTGTATGTTTCAATTGCATGAACTTCATTCTTGTTCATTTAAAAAGTAAGCCATCTGGTCCCTGTGAGTTTGCCTCATCCTTTAGCAGGCTACAGGCTTAGTGAGTTATACCCAGGTTCAGATTCTATCCATCTTTTTAAATTCCCGCTTGGAATCTCGGTGAAGAGGATTAGGCAGTGAATTACAACAGGAAATCTTTGTGGGAGGTGTCTAGCCCCAGCAAAACTGTTATGGGAGAGCTCTGTAGCCTGGCTGGTGCACTGTACTACTAACTGGGGCCTAGAACCCCAAATCCTCTAGCATGTGCAGGAATTCCATGGTAGACATGCATGGTAGATGTTCCCAAACAAACAAATAGATGTAGAATGCAAGAAATTTAGAAACCACAGTTCCAGCAAGCGGCCAGATTAAATTGCAGCTCGTCAATGCAAACTGTTTTTTCTTCTGGATAATCCAGTTCATTGCATTTTTTTTCTTGAGCAGACAAACGTTCTCCTCCTCGTCAATTTTTGCCCGGAGCCCAAGTGTCTTATTCTTTCAACCTTCTCGGCGTGCTTCTTTTGAAGCGCTATGAATTTCATGGCTGGGGAAACTAATGGGAAGCTAGAGACAATCGGTATTGACATTTTAAAAACTCTGCAGGTCCATTAGTCACTCATGCCCTTTCAAGCAGAAATCTATCTAGAGAATGACCTTGTCCAGCCGTGAGATTCCACTATTATGCAAGAGGAATGATCTGTTTTGGCTTGGCAGGGGGGGCAGGTTAGGGTGTGTTTTTTTTATTGTTATCATATCCCAGTCTCCATGCCAGTTAAAAATTCATCCCTATGTGAAGGTGATCAAATCAGAATTTCAGCAGCACTGGAATTATTCCAGAGTCCAAAGCTGGCCCTAACAGGGGCGTAGAGTTTAAAAACTCCCAGGGGGGGGGGGGGCTCTTCCATGTGCACACGCCCACTGGGACCATGCCACCTCCTTCTCCCCCCCACCTGACCGCTCCTGCTTCCATCCCTCCCTCTGTCCGTCCAGGGGTCAGCTGGGCATTTGCTTAGCTGACCCCTGGACGGACAGAGGGAGGGTCAGAGTGGCCAGGCGGGGGGGAGATGGTGGCAGCCCTAGGAAGGGCCGAGGGAGGCACGGCGGAGGATGCACCATTTTCCCGGGGGGGCTCAGTCCCCCCTGGGAAATTTCGGGGGTGGCTCGAGCCCCCCCATAGTTGACACCTATGGGCCCTAATGAAAGCTAAAACAGATGAGCAAAAAAACCCACCACATGATGGTACTGATAGACTGTAGCATTCCAGATTGCCCGTCTAGGACTAAACATTTGAAACAGAATGCAAATAGGAGAAAAGGCTAGCTTAAAATCTTATCCTTTTTTGGGCAGGGAGGATTTTATGTGTGGCAATGTTCAGATATCCGGTCCCCCACTTTAGAGCTCAACAAGATTTCTGGCGTATACCCAAAATATCTTGGTCTCTGAGGTGCTACTGAACTCAAATCTAGTTCTTATACTGCTGACCAATATGGCTGCCCTCCTGAGCCAGATACATCATAAGTGGCTTCAGGGCTAACAATGAGATTTCTCCTTTCTAAGAATTCTAGTCTTCTGGACACAGTAAAGCCAGGGGTGTATATTCCTTGTTAATTAGGAGAATTGGTACCAGTGTCTCATTAAACTGGAAACTTCCAGAAACTTCCCCATTACAAGTAAACATAATTATTTAAAACCCTGAGGTTTAGGTATGCAGTGTATGTCAAAATACTCATTGCTCCTAAGCAGTGTTCCCTCTAAGCTGAGTTAGTGTGAGCTGGCTCATAGTTTTTTTAGCCTCCGGCTCACACATTTTTGTCTTGGCTCAGAGCAAACTACTTTATGCAGTAGCCAAATTGCTGGCTCAACTTTAATGCCAGTAGCTCACAAAGTAGAATTTTTTGCTCACCAGACTCCACAGCTTAGAGGGAGCATTGCTCCTAAGTAAAACTAACATTCATCCAGGCATATCCTAGGCTGATAAGGGAATGCTCATGTGCAATATCATTATTTCTGGAAGCTTTTAATGCTCTTTGGGGTGTAATCCGTAGGACCAATAGTGAGAAGATTTATGGGGTTATTTACATCCACCTTGAGCAAAATTAATTTCTTTCTGTCTGAATTGCTGGCTCATGAGTTATGTTACCGTTGTAGCCAATAGGTATATATTCTTGCAGCTTGGAAAACTGAAAGCTTCATTTAAAAGCCCATTCTGGCAGCCCAGACTCTGGCAGCCCATGACCTTTTTCTGTGGCTCGAAATTGTCACCATTAGCAGAGGTCTGGCTGGTGGTCATGTTGACTGGGGAAATAATTTCCAGCCCTTGGAGCAGAGTGAATGATTGTGTCACAGCTATTTCAGAAGGAGGCTCACCCTGTCATATGGTCACATGTTCACCCACATGAACTGGGCTGTGAGGGTCACATTAATGATCCAGAATTTCCCATTGCTTGTTTGTCTTCCCCAAAGGATAAGTCTTGTGAGACTTTTTGAATCTGAGGTGGTCTTCCCCCTTTCTTCAAAATCGTAGTGGTTTGCTTCTGGTAACACACTACATATTTTAAACTTGTTTCAGACTTCTTCAACTTTTATTACCAGTAAACAAGGAACAATGGGGATTGGAGTTCAATGACAGGGCTATGGATTTCTGTTAAATGCTCCTCAACCCCCATATAGAAGGATGGTTCACAGGATTCATGTGAGGAAATCATAATGGTTAACTTGGTTTGAAACCAGTGTATATTTCTAGCGTGGCTGTTCCATCCTGTTTCACTCACATCTTGGATCTCCTCAAAGAATGACCCTTAGTCCTGAAGGAAATCACACCTCAACGAGTTGCTGGGATGACTCCCTTGATGAACTCAGGCTTCCTCAATGATGCCAATATTGCAGGTCCCAGAAGGAGGGCCCATGAAAGTTGTACGTGTATGGCCAGTATATGTATGGCCAGTAATTGTGTATGGCCAGTTCCCTGACCTGGATTGTCAGATCTTAGAAGCTAAGCAGGGTCGGCCCGGGTGAGTTCTTGGATGAGAGTCCAGGGTTGTTATGCATAGGCAGGCAATGGCAAACCACCTCCGAACATCTCTTACCTTGAAAACCCTAAAGGCTTGCCATAAGTCAGCTGCTGCTTGATAGAACTTTTCAGTAGTATACAACCAATATAGTTTCTGTAGTTGGCACTGACTGGATGGTGATAGCAGATAGAGAAGCTTAAGCCGTGGGAAAGACTATTATATCTGGGAAGCAATTAGGGGCTGTAAAGTAAATTGTAAAAAAAAAAATTGAGGCAGCAACTCTTGTCTTCATGACTGAAGATTTTTCTGTTATTCAGATGGGTTGCATTCAGAGAGTGACAAACAGTTCAGTGGTAGAAACGTTCCTGAAATGGGAGATGTGTCTAGGTCATGTTTATTTATACTATAGCTTCTATAATACATATTTGACTGCCCTTGCATTCTCCCGAGCATCCTGGGAACCGTCGCTTCATGAGGGAACTGAGAATTACGTTTACCTCACAGGACTACAGTTGCTTGAGAAGAAGGTTTATTAAAACAATTTGATGCTGTGGTGGAGATATGCCCTCAAGTTAGGGGAAAAGGTTGCCTCATGAAGCAGGGCTGCCAGAAGAAACAGGCTCTGACTCACAAAAACTTATGCCATAATAAATTTCTTAGATGTTAAAGGGTGCCACTTGTTATCTTGGTTGTCTGTGGTATATTGTTTCCATTTTGTTTTTCCTTTAAAAGTTCGGTCAACGTTGGTTCTCTCTCATCTTTGGTAGGGGTATTGAGATAATAGGTAAAGGTAAAGGTTTCCCTTGCTCGAAAGTCAGTCAGATAGGACTTTAGGGATGTGGTGCTCATCTTTGTTTCCAAGCCGAAGAGCCAGGACTGTCCAGAGATGTTTTCCGTGGTCATGTGGCCAGCATGACTAGATGCTGAAGTGCATGGAACGCTGTTACCTTTCCACCGAAGTGGTACCTATTTATCTACTTGCAGTTTCTTGCTTTTGAACATGCTAGGTTGGCAGGAGCTGGGACCAGAGATGGGAGCTCACCCCGTCATGCAGTACTCGGGTCTCAAACTGCTGAATTACTGACCTTCCAGTCTGCAGTTCAGCGTCTTAACCACTTGAGCCACTGTATCCATTGTATTCCATTGTATCCAAGTATTAATGCATATGACTTTACGTGAATTTGTTTAGTTGTTGCTTTAGGGTTCTTCATGCTTAAGGTGTCACATACAAGCAAAGTTAGTGGAGGTAGGGATAGAGGATTGCCAACACCAGTGGCATCAACTGTGAGAATACCTCATAATATTGCTGTAGCATGTCCAGCACTTTTTTCCAGTGTGAGACCATCTTTTTTATCTGTTTGTTGCTGTTGCTCAGACAGTGAGCTTATTCCAAAACCGAAGGCAAGGACCTTGATCAAATGACACACGGGAGCTATTTGCTGGTACACAGTAAAAGCAGGGGTCTTTCTGGTCCTAACTGCTATAAGAAGGCTACAAGAATAAAATCAGAGCTGAAATTGCATAGGGAAGGTCAGCCTACTGCAGACAGATATCTAGAGAGCTCAAACAAATGCCACATAATACCTTTTATGAGGACCAACCCAAATGGCACAGTCAGGGGCAAGCTTTTTGTGTTCTCCAGAGCTCTTCATCGGGCTGAATGTTACAAAAATTAAAAAGTGAGAGGAGCAGGTGTCTCAGGTTAGGAGCTGAAGACCTTGCCTTGTCAGCAGGGGTCCGATGGAGCAGGAGCGCAGCTCCGGGAGTGAGGAGCCCAGGGGGTGGTCACATGACCAAGCCCCGCCCCCTCCTCGGCTTCCCCGAGCAGTGCAGAGGCACAGCGCCCCAGGGAAAGCCCTGCTAGGGTCTTTATTGTTTTTAATGTTTTGTTTTAATATTGATAATTTTATCATTGTTCCTTTTATGACCGTGTGCTGCTTCTCTAGAGACTTGCTCAAGGTGGCATATAAATTTTCTAAGTATACCATTTTTTATCTGGGCACATGGCACATAAGTACTGGAGAAATTTCACGAAGCCTTCAGCAGCTTCCACCCCATTAGTCTGGTGTAGTGGTCAGGAGTTGGACTCTAATCTGGGAGAACCAGGTTTGATTCCCCACTCCTCCACATGCAGCTGCTGGTGTGACCTTGGGCCAGTCACAAGTTCTCTCAGAGCTGTTCTCTCATGAGCAGTTCTCAAAAGACCCCTCTCAGCCCCACCTACCTCACAGGGTGTCTTGTTGTGGGGAGGGGAAGGGAAAGGGATGGGTGGTGCACATGTCCTGGGTATCTCAAGTCTACTTGAAACCTGATGGTTTCAAGGGAGCAGAAAGAGAATGAGGGTGTGTTCTTTACGCTTATTTTTATTGCACAAAGTATTGGATGGGGAAGGGAATGGAGGAAGAGCAGGTCAGTTTCACTCACCTGTGGAGTGGAGCCTGAGGGGTGGTGTTTGCCTTCTGACACACTTCCGGTATGTTAGGAGGTGTGGCATATGCAAATGAGTTATGTAATGAGCTCCTGCACCTCTTTTTCTACGAAATGACCCCTGCTTGTCAGCATCTTCTGTCCAATGCTGAACAGGCATGCAGATTTCAAATGGTGCTGGTGTCAGGTAGCACACCTGTTATTCTGGAAGGAAGAAGTATAAATAAAATAGATTTCTGTTTGAAATCCAAATGACTCCCTAACAGCAGTCTGTAATACTTCAGTGGCTGAGAGCAGAGGAGAAACTTGGTATTCCTTTTGTTAATTTAATTAACGTCATTTATACTCTGCCTTTCTCCCCATTTGGAGACTCCAAGAGACTTAACAGCATATTTTCCCTCTCCTCCATTTTATCCTCGCAATGAACCTGTAAGGTAGGTTAGGCTGAGAATGGGTGGCTAGCCCAAGATCACCCAGCAAACTTCCATGCCGGAGTAGGGATTTGAACCAGGATCTCTCAAATTCTAGTCCAACTTTCTAACCACACTAGGGCCGCGATCACACGCACAATTAGCCCTGATATAGGTGTGAATGCTGGGTGGATTAAAGTAGTGCAATCAGACAACAACATCTGGGAAGCGCTCCGCAGCCATCGGCAACCTGTTTTGCTCTGCCGCAGAAGCAGAGAAAACAGGCACTGGGGAAAGTCCAGTAGCAAACAGGTTGCTACAAGCCACGGACGGACTTCCCCTGTCTGATCACTCCAGCACGCTCTCATGGTGTTAGGATGGTCTGATCAGGCCACCCTGACTCTGTGCCATCGTTTCTCCCGCCTTCTAGTATGCAAATCATCGATCCCCCATTTAAGCGCGTCAGAAACAAATGGAAGGGGGGGAAATCCTGACACACCCGCGGTTGTGTCTGATCATGCAGTGGCGAGCTATGCCCACAGCTTCAAAAGACTGTGTGATCATGCAACTGTGGGTCAAACTCCGCCGGAGGAAATAGCCTCTCTTCCCCCACCGCTTTATCTCATGCGTGTGACTGCAACCTAGGTGTCTCTTAACAGTGCAGGAGGAGAATAGGCTTGGAAAGAGGAACAATAGACTCTAAAAGTAATGGCAGTCCTAGAGTGGTTACAGAGAGTGGCTGCTCTGAAACTTCCATTTCTCCTATGGTACACCACAGATACTATAAGAAATTGACTGATAATTGCCTGTAAAGGCACTAATGGCTAGACTCTCACTGGGGATTGAGAGAGGTATGGGATAGCTGTTGTATTCTTCTCCTTTACACTGTGAAAAAAACTGAAGGCTATTTTGAAAGTTTTTTTTTTAGGTTGAGTGATATGAAGCTGGAAATCTAAATGTAAAATTTTAATTTTGGTGGGAGGAAGTGACATCACAGGAAGGGGAGGATTCGTAGACATGACCTAGATATGCTATGACAGAATGTGCCACCACATCCTGCTGAATTCTGTCTGCCCTCCCCAGTCACCACCCATAGCTATCAAAGAACTTCCCAAGCTGGTGTTGGCAACCATAAGTACCGTGCAGAGCACGAGTGACCACTTCCCACACTGCTGACGTATATGCTGCACGGTCAGTAATACAATGTAGGACAAATGTCATGTTTTCTCATGTATCCTGTTCTTAAATGAATGAAGGGCAGGCTCACATGAATACAGCCTTCGTCTGAATCAGACTCCTGGTCCATCAAGGTCAGTATTGTCTACTCGCTCTTTGTATTTTGTATTTTTCATATGTGCATGTGTGTGTATATGTACCTGGAAGTCATGGCGACCTCTGGTGACTGACCCCTACTGGGGAAGCTGGAGGATATTCAGAGAGCTGGCTGAATGAAGCCTGCCCCCGCCTCCTGACTGCTGCTATTCCAAGGAGGTCTCCCATCCAAGTACTTGCCGGAGTCAGCCCTGCTTAGCTTCCGAGGTCTGACGAGATCGGGCTTGCCTGGGCTATCCAGGTCAGGGCAATATTGTCTACTCTCTTGAGCTCTTTCACATCATCTACTACCCAGACCTTTCAACTGGAGATGCCAGAGACTGAGCCAGGCTATGGCAGAATAAATAAATATAACATAAAACAGACGACGCAGAGCCTCTACCAGGGTGTGGTAGTGGAAGCACCGTGCCCTGGCAGTGATCCTTGGCAACGGAACTGGGATGTTAAGAGCATGCCCTTCCCCCCCCCATCTGTGAAATATTGGAGGCTATGTCCTGCATGTGGTAAAACTACACTGAGAGGAGAGCAACTAATCTTTCCTCTCTGATGTGCTAATTTTTATCACACGAGCCTAAAATGATAGAAACCAGAGTTCTATATGAGACAGAAATGGTGTATTTCCATCCTAGGTCTTGACGACGAGATGTTGTGTTATTGCAGCTTAAGATGGCAGCCTCTCGTGGCATATTGCTGACTCATGCGGAATTAATTATTCACAATAACGCCCGAGTCCTTTTGGGGAGTGGCGCTACCGAGCCGATGATCGCCCGTTTTCCAAAGCTGTAGCAAATTAAACACAGGCACACGCAACGCTTTCGGCTCTAGCTTGATTTTTATTCTCTTCACAGTATTGTTGTTTGTTGCTGTCAGTGGGAAGGCTCAACGCTGAATCTTGATGGAAATAGATGTTTTTCGCTCCCCTTCTTGGCGGCAACGAAACTATAAAGAGAATAATAAAATAGGTGGTGCGCACATTGTTTTGCTGAGATTTGTGTGTGTGCGTGCGCCTGCAGTCTTCTTTAAGGTGTAGGAGCCTCTTTAAAATTGATTAGACAATTTGACTTGAAATTTAACTCTGACTGTGGCAGAGGGAGATAAGCCTGTGAACGGGAGCATAAAGCATTCATCTTTGGGTGTTCCCGCTGATCTTAGTAGAGCTGGCAGGTTGTGTTTATCCTTTTTATTTTTAAGGACTGTCTAAAACCTTGCACTCTAAAGCATGAATGGTTCTTGGTCTTGGACTTCTCAGTAAAAGGGGGAAAGACGACTCGTTTGCTTGGAGCAAACAAAGCTGCTTGGACAGCAGGTCTTCCAGAAACTGAAGTTGTCTGCCGGCTTGAGAGAGCATGCCCTCTTGGCACTGGAATCAGTGGTGGCTGAGGGTGGATTCCTAAATGAGTTTTATCGGTAGGGTTGCCAGCCTCCAGGCGGCTTCTGGAGATCTCCCGCTATTACAGTTGATCCCCAGGTGACCATGATCGGTTTCCCTGAATAAATGGGTGCTTTGGAGGGTGGACTCCGTGGCAGTATACCCTGCTGAGGTCCCTCCCCTCACTAAATCCCACCTTCCTCAAGCTCCACCCTTAAAATCTCCAGGTATTTCCCAACCCAGAGCTGCCAACGGTTGCCAGCGTTTAAATGTACAAAGAAAGTGGAGCACTGACTGTTTAGAGAAAAATAAGTAGGCTTATTAAAGAACGAACTGTCATAGAACTTAGAAGAGAGAGAACCTTAACTGTCTAGCCTAACTGCTTTGAGAGGAACACGGAGCAACAGGAAGCTCTACAGGAGTAGGAAGTCTCCAGAAGAGCCAATTAGGAAACAGCAAAGACATAATTTGAAAAGGGGGGAAGTTCCCAGTCATGCTATGCTAACTACCAGTCCTCTGTCCCCGTGTAGGGTGATCCTCAGATCGTCTTCATAGGGCTACACTATAAACCTTGCATATTCCAACAGCAATCCTATTTATAGGCCTGATTTATACTTCCTAGGCAGTGTGTTTACCTCAGATAACCAGTGTTCTCTGTGGTGAATATGCAGAAGGTGAATGGTTGTCTCCAGCCACTCAGAGGCTGCGTTCAGACAACAACACTGAAGAGCAATCAGCCCGTTTTTTTTTAAACCGAATGAAATCATCCTGAAAGAATGGCATCCAGACGGCGATCCACTCACCTGCCTCAGCACGCAGTTGTTCCGTGACCGGATGTCCAGACCTTACCGCGCTTTAACCTCAAAGCCCGCGTTTGTTGTTGTTGTTGTTTTTAAAAAATCCACGCACGCGCATGAGCAGACGAGTGAACCAGCAAATCCCTATGCGAACACGCATGTGCACTGATGACCCTGTTGGGCAGACCGATTCACGCTGATTCACGCACGCGCATGTCTCATGTGCGCATGCGCAAACGGCCGCACCAAAGGTGCACGTGTGCACATGCGGAGAGTTGTTTTTTTAAAAGATGGCGGTCGCAGTCTTGGCGTGCAAGATCACGATCAGACATTTGGGAAGTGCGTGCCAAGACTGCACCGCTCATCTGCACCGGACTTTCTCAGGTATCAAAAAGCCGCGGAGTATAGTGGGGGGGAAACGGGAGACAGACGACTGGGGCACGAAAGACAGCTGTTGCTGTCTGATCGTGCCCTTTAAATCCGACAGGGAAGAGGAAGGGGCGTGGATCAAACTGAGCGTCTGAGCACACCCAGAGATGTGGCAGGATCAGCACTAGGTGGAGCTGCTGGACACACATTACGGAGATGTCTTTGTTTGTTTCTCAAACCTTTGCTGCGTTTTCTCTAAGATCCTCCAGGAGATGTGCGGCAAAAACGGCTACCAGACAAAATATGGAATCCAACAGGTTAGATCCTAGGTCCCCATCCTGTGTAACAGTGAGACATGAGTTGCAGGGTCTCCTCAGTTCCCACATGCACAGTACCCGGTTTGGATTGTGACTGTGGTATACACAGAGCTGGGGCTTCCACCTCCCCACACAACACACACTGTTTTGCCAACCTGAAACGATGCTGGAAGGCCACTGTTTAGCTTGCGGGGGAAGCCCATGTGTCCAAACCCAACCTGTGAGCTTTGTAATGTTCAAATGTTCTCTGTGGCTGAATGGTGTCTTTCCAATCTTCTTGGTACTGGTGAGATTCATGAATTTGCTTTCTCAAGAAAGCAAGAGTGATTCAGATTGTTGGGCGGTTGTATTCCCAACATTGACTCCAGGTTGGGAAGGACAAGAAGCTGGATATTCCCAAAAGCTTGATGTCTTCAAGGTGTCATGAGACTCTTTGTGATTTTGGCCACTGCGGACTGGCACCCCCTGCCCCTCTGGAATTAACTGACTGTGACACTCTGGAAGTGCAAATTTCTGCTCAGATGAGAATAGGACAAACACCTATAGCTCTTCAGTAGATTAAGAAGCTTATTGAGGGAACCATGAGGATTTCGACTGTGTTCCTTTCAGCTTTTCTCAGCTTGCTAAAGGAAGGCTCCTCCCTGGCCCATTGTTATGAATATTCTGCGTCCTATGGCAACAGAGTAAGACTGAAAAATATATGCTTTGCTGTAATTAACCAAGATCCTCCTGGTCTCACATTCTGTTTCCAACCATGGCTAGACAGCTACCTCTGGAGATTCATGGGTGTGTCATAAAAATGGTAGCAGGGGGAGGAGCTGCAGAGCATCTTGCTAGGAGCAGCTGGACTGAGATCTGAATGGAGTTTGTTTGGGTTCTGACCCTTGGGCATGGCCAGAGACGTAGCCTGTCGGCATAAGCTAAAGGGCTCTTGGCCAGTGGCTCATGCCCTAAGCCGTGAGTGAGCCAGCCCAGGGAAATCAGCATGGGGTCAGTGTACTTTTTGTTTTGTTTTGTTCTGTTTTTGAAAAAACAACCTTTATTTCTTTTAACAGCAGCATTCAAGTCCAGTAGCCCCTTAGGGACCAACAAGATTTGGGGGGATATAAGTTTTGGAGAGTCAGTATTCACACCCCCAATGTCTCCTTGGTCTCTAAGGTCATCCTGGACTCAGATCTAGCTCTCCTACTGCAAGCCAACATGGCTGCCCTCCAGAACAACATTTATTTTGTGTTTTGGTGCTTTTGTAAGCCACTTTGGGTCCCCACTGAGGAATAAAGTGGTGCAAAAATGCCCAAATGAATACGAACGAATCCTCTAGAATCTAGAGGATGGTCTAGACGGTCGCCAACAGCTGCTGATTAGAGATGTGCTGCCTCAATCGTGGACGTTTCCATTTTGGTCTGGAGAGAGAGAGGGTCCTTGGTCCCCTCAGCTCCGCTCTCCAATATTGCACCTTTGTTGTATGGCTGCTGCGGAGGAGCCGACTGAATTCAGCAAGATTGCTGCTTGTGAGCTGCATGTTAATGGCTCTGTCTCTGTTAGGAGAGGTCTTTCCAGCGCTTGTGTGCTTAGGACAGAATTCAAAATCCTGACGACTGAAGATTTCATTATTTTAGCACACATGTTTTGTCTCAGTAGGGATGCTTATTCTGCTGCTCCATTTTGCTGTTGTGTGAGCTTATAAGTGCACAAGGTTCAAAGGTTAATCTTTTTTAAAAAATTCTCGTTGCATGGAACTGCTAAAATAAAATAAAACCCGGATAAATATCAGACGGTGTAGGTCTTAAGACCCTGGGCCTGTAGGAACTGTGAAATTCATAGTTGCAAGGGCTTCTTAACTGCGTTGTAAAACATTATGGCATTCGGAACAGCTGAAATGTGCACATCTGTTCACACTGAAGCGATGCACAGAAGAGCTAAAGGGGAACAAAAACAGCTTAAGGGGTGCATTTTTCCAGATGTGTGTTTGGATGGCAATGCACACAGCGAAATATCCAGTGTTTGTGAGGAATGCTGAATTGTGAAATAGACAGTAGCTTGGTGACTATCCAAAGGATGGTAGAAAGAAAGGCCCTTAATAAAGAGCCTTATGAAATCTAATTGGCACATCAATTCATTGTTGTGGTCTGCAAAGAATACTCAGTAAGGAACTGAGAGGAATAATGTAAGATGAGGAAGAATAAACTGTATTATGCAGGCTCTCATGAGATGCTGGATGTGCACCTGGTGACACCTATGTCATTCAGTGAGACGTCGGAGGAAATGCAGTATTTTATTATACCAGAGCAAATTAATTCATTGTGTTTAGAAGGCCGTAATATAATCTACACAAGAAGGTGAGGGTATAAGAATAAAATCAAAGAAGTTGGAAAACAAAAAAGATAGGAGGAATGCTACTAAAAAAGCCAGTCAGTCTTTAGTATGGAAGATCTGGTGAAGATCACATTTTAGTGGCAATCCCATATCATTTTCTTCTCCTGTGTAGTGGCTGCAAATAGGGTGCTTGTGTGTGAGGAAACACAGAACAAGATGATTTTGTATACTACATTTTCTTTTCTATGTGGTACAGGTTGAGGAGAGAAAGCGCAGCCCAGGCTTGCCATTTTCAGTGATAGTCCTGCGTTCTTCATCATGTCTGGTTCCACCTGCAGAACCCTCAACAGGAAGTTAGTTTTGCTAAATGGAATTGGAAATGGAAGACCCTGCCATGGCGAAAACCAGGAGCCACTCTGGGCTCAGCAGCAGCAGGTACTGGGAGCAGTTCCAGGCTTGGAGCCGATCCCAGACACTGTCACCACCGGTCTTCAAGGTGGGGGCTTAGGCTCTCGACAGCTCAGCAGTGGGGGATATCCCGCTCCATGAGTTTTGTGAGCTCCCACTTGTAAGATATAAATATTAACATTAAAGTATATAACTATAACCTTTTTAGTTGCTAGAGAACTTCTGTGCGTGGAGGGTTCTCCACCCACCACCACCACTATATCAAATCTTAACCAGCCGTGTATCAGGAGCGAGGGGGAGGGCCTCCCTCTCTGCTTTCCTGCTCAGTCCTCAGCATGAGGCACAGCAGGTCAGGTGAGAGAGTGAGACTGCCAAAGAGCCAAAGTCCCTGGAGGAAGGCCAGCTGGCCATGGAGAAAAGGCAGTGTAGTATTCTACCCCCCATGACCAACTTGCTCTTTTCCTGGGTGGATGCCATGGTGGTAGTTTTACTCTCACTTCCCTTCAGCCAGCCTTCTGTCCTCCCACCAGGTACCTGGATGCTGGAATGGGAGTGAAGAGACTGTGGAGAGGGGTGGCAGGTCATTGGAGATGAAGGGCCCTTTACTTCCCATCCTAGTGCAAGTCCTGCAGCTCAGGGAGGCTCACAGCTTATCTGTCCTCCAGGTCTCTGTAGCAGCAGCTGCCCTTTCCCTGCCCCTTGCCCCCCCTGCCCTTTTACTGCCCCTTAAAAGTCACTCCCTGTCCCCATGGAGGTCATTCCACACACTCCGCACCTTCTGCCATTCTTCCCCCTTCATCATGTACAAGCTCCATTTCCCCCTCATTGTTTAATTTTTATTTTTTTCGTCAAGCGGCTTGAGTCTAGCAATATGAAATTATCGCTAGTCTCGAATCACTGAATAAAAAAATTAAAATGACTTGGGGGGGGGGAATTTAAAAGGAGCTGAGCGAGGTTTAGTTCCCTGCTGGTATTGACTTGAAAGGGGGATCAGAGAGGAGGCAAACAACAATACCCCCAGTGCAAACAAAAAAAAAAGGATTTCAGTGCTGCATGCAAACAAAATAAGGGGGGGTCATCAGTGCAGAATGAAATTCACATTAGATGTAAAGAGAGAGAGAGAGACTGGGATGGGAAGCCTAAAGCTTTGAAAACATTTTTCCTTTTAATGCTTTAGTGAACAAAGTTGGGGGGACACCATTTTAACATTAAAATGGCAGCTGAGGCACATGGACCTTCTGTGTACTGCCAACTTAAGAATCGCTTGGGATTGATCCATTTGGAGGACAGAGTACAATCCGCACAGGACAGGCTTTAAAAACTGCCAAGATCATGACCAGTGTGCAGGATCAAATTAGAGAATCACAAAGAGAAAACCACGCAAACTTGCAAGAAAGGGCAGGAAATTAGCATTGCTATGCAGCTGTCAGGACATTGGTGAAAATACACACACCTCTCTCTTTTTCATTTTAGGAGTACACAAGACTAAAAAAGCTCTCCAGAGCTTCTGTCAGGGATTCCTCCCCCATACAAATTGCAGCCCTGTACAAAGTGTGGTGGAGTTGCAGCCAACTTTGCACAGGCGCCCCCTCATGCATACACAAATGTTGCCAGTGATCACAGCTTGCAATGCCTGTGTCATTGGGTTCTACCATGCATTCTGTACACTCAACATCTTTCCTGATATAATGAGATCATGTGATTCTTTCCCATTTTTCCAAGTGGCCAGTAACACAGCAAAGAATCCCCTAGTTCTCAGCAATATGGAAAAGAGGATTTCACGGCTGCTTGTCAGTTTCAGGAAAAGTCTGGTTAGTTTCAACAGTGGATTTTCCCTCTTTGCCTGCATTCCTTTCTGTACCTTTTCATTAAATGTTCTAATGCTAAAATGCATGCACAAAACCTGAACCACAAGGATTTAAATGGAAAGTGCTTGCTGGACACCACTGCACAGCTGCAATAGGACAACTGTGTAATTTTTTCTTTAAAAAACTTTTAATGCCATCCCCCACACGTCACAAGGGACCTTCCACCCTGATTTAGAAACATTCGGTTTTTTAAAAATTGTAGCTGCAGAATAAATGCACTGGAGGAAGAAGAATGGTAAATAAGGCAGGCACAGAATCCAAAGTCAAGATTAAAGGTTTACTGCTCTGAAAATCTGCACTAAGATGTGCACATGTAACGCGCCCATCAGTCTCCATCACCTCTCAGTTCTACAACCTAGCAATGGTCACCAAAAGAACAGCTCACAACATTGGTGGGTAAAGTCCCTTTGAAGAATGCTAAACACCACTTGGGTCCACAAGTCCCCTGAAATCTGAGCTGTATGTCTATGAGAAAAGTATCACAAGAACCACTGCCTTGGGATCACTTGGATCCAAGCTGATGCAGAATCAAAACCTCAGCCCATGCTCTTCTTGGCCAAGATGGCTTTACAAAGGAGTGGACATAAGATACATGGAGGAAGAATCTATCCAGGCATGTTAGCCACAATAGCTAGAGAAGAAGTCTCTGTTTAAGTCCAACAGAGCTCTAAGCATGTGACATTGGTGATAAACAATGGGGAACAGGAGGTTCCCTGCCTGGGGGATTTCGAGATGTGTCCAGCTAAAGACAGATTGATGGACCCAGGGCCTGATCAAGCAAATAATAGGCTCTTACATGATTTTGCTTATATATATCTCTCAGATAAGTTTTCCCAGGGCTATTTTTGGGCAGGAACGCACAGGAACAGTGTTCCGGTTGGCTTCTGAGTTGGCCACACCTACAGCCTCTCCCCCACTCAGGTTCCCCAGGTGCCCTGCAAGCCACGGGGCATCTGGGGAAGCCGATCCTGTGAGGGAGCTGCACTATCAGGGTGTGGCCGAATATGCTAATTAGTTGCTGTTGGGTGTGGCCTATTATGCTAATGAGTTCCTGCTGAGCTTTTTCTACAAAAAAAGCCCTGAGTTTTCCCATTTCTCTGGATTCCCATCCAGTGCTCTCTCTAAGCTGTGGAGTCTTGTGAGCAAAAATTCTACTTTGTGAGCTACTGGCATGAAAGTTGTGAGCAAGCAATTTGGCTGCTGCATAAATTAGTTTGCTCTGGTGCCATCCTCCCTGAGCTAAGACAAAAATGTGTGAGCTGGAGGCTAAAAAACTGTGAGCTAGCTCACACTAACTCAGCTTAGAGGGAACACTGCTCTGGAGCCATCCTTCCTGAGCTAAGACAAAAATGTGTGAGCTGGAGGCTAAAAAAACTGTGAACTAGCTCACACTAACTCATCTTAGAGGGACCACTGATCTGTCCCTGCTTCCCTGGAAGAACTACAACTTCTGTATATTCTGCGGGAACAGCCAATCTGTTACTAGAACATTAAGAGAGATAGAACAACAATTATGGGTTTTAAAAAGATATAATGAAGGAAGAAAACACCTAATATTCTATTTGGAAGCTGGGGGGGGGGGGGGGGAGAAAAAGAATTATTTTGATTTTTTAAGCAAGGAAGTGAATGAAAAATCAGCAGCGTGTGCAACCTTTTTTTTTTTAAAAAAAGTTCTTTTTGCTATTAAAATATTTTTGTGAGCCTTAAGCTGTTTGTTGTGGAAGGAAGGCAGTAATGAAGAGTGGGAGTTTGCTAGCACAACATGAAATAATGTTGTGTTCGACAACTGTGACTCCTTTGAGTCACTGCTCATATGGATAATAACTTAATTATACAATTAGCCATTTGTGAATGAGGCATAACATTGGGGTGGGGAGGGAGGAGGAAAGGAAACAATTGTTCACAGCTTTCATGTTGGCTCAGATGTACACTTGCCACATCAAAGTCTGTGGGTGTTAGGGATACATAACGCCACTGGGCCTGTATGTGTGTGACTGATGTGGGTCTATATGTGGGCTACCAATGTGGTTATTGCTCATAATTAGCTTAAAATTCATACCCCCAGCTAAAAGCTCTTTCTATGACTGTGATTGGGTCATGTTTTATTTTAAGCACTTCACTGTATGGTAGGAGGTACTATTTATACCAAACCTTACTGTATTTAGTCGGGAAAGGTCTCGGTACTGGAGCCTACAGGGGATCTTGGACCTAGAATTGAAAGATTCATCACAGATTCGTCTTGTGTGCTATTTCCCAGTTCTGGACAGAGGAGGGAACTTCAGGGAGTTTGAACCAATCAGCAAGGGACCCTCTTAACATCTTATTGGATCAGGTAATGTGATTCTCCCTGGCCTTATAAAAGCCTTCAAGCGAAGCTGAGCATTGAAGGGACTCTGCTCTTCTGGTCTCAAAGATATGACAGCCCTTCAAGTACTGGAAGATGGTTCTCATATCACCTCTCAGCTGTCCCCTCTCCAGGCTAAACATACCCAGCTCCTTCAACCTTTCATCATAGGATTTATAGGTGCCATGAATATCTTCTTCAAAGCCAGTCATGAGCCAGTCTTCAGATTGCCATTCTCCCTTTATTTGTTCTACAAGATTATTTTTGTTTGCATGATTTAATTCAGAATCCTGTGTCAACAAATCAGACAAACAGCTCATTAAAGAGGACGGGAAAACATGCAAAACATCAAAATGTAGTGTTCGTCAAGGTGCTAGACCAGTAGAAAATGCGTCAACCAACTGTGAGGTCTTAAATAGAAAATGTGCAGGGTCCAACGCATAACTTTGTGCAAATATCCCTCCGATCGTTTCTGCTTGGTGTTTGAGGGGGTTCTGAGTTCAGCCCTAAGTTCAGGGCCAATTCAGCAGGGTAAAGGATCGAAGTGAGGAAAGCTCAGTGTGATGGAGCAGAGACTGAAAAGAAAACAGAACCATAATGCCAGCCTGTCAATCTCAGGGGCATCCATATCTGGAAGGCTGTATGTAATTTAGACCTGTGTGTCTCAGGGGGGAAAGAAAGGTTAGCGTAAAGCTGAAGAGAGGATGGGTAAGATGTTATGTCTTTTCACTTGAGGGGAGGAAAGGGTGAATAAGAGGTTTTTACTGTTCTGAATGGAACAGCAAAAAAGAAGAGAGAAGTTATTCTCTCTTGCAATACTAGAACACCAGTTACCCAAAGACATTGAACCATTGCCGACAGGTCTTTCAGAGCTGTTCCGCCAGGCCTTCGGTTGAGGTGGTGGGTGTCCAGCTACAGGGGCCCTCCCCCGCCTCATCCCATCCCATCCCATCCCTTTCATTTCATCTTATTAATGGTGCTCCTGCCCAGCCAACTACTGCATTCATCGAGGCATATCTACGGGTTCCTTCGGGAGCTCTGTAAAAGTGTTTCACTACCTTGTGATTGTGTTTTGGGGGTTTGAACTAAATTATTGTTAGCTATTTTTAAAATGTTTTACTTTGTTGAATCCTTGTTGTGAACCGCCCTGAGCCCCCTCAGGGGAGGGTGGGATAGGAAAGAAAGAGGGGGGGGAGGAAGGAAGGAAGGAAGGAAGGAAGGAAGGAAGGAAGGAAGGAAGGAAGGAAGGAAGGAAGGAAGGAAGGAAGGAAGGAAGGAAATTATCAATGGAATCAGTTCACACTTCGAATCATTTTGCGCTGGGTGATCGAGTGATTGTCCATGCATGTGTGAATCAGAGAAAGGTCTGTCAGTGATAAATTCAAAAGGCATGCTGTGTTTATTTTAAAGGAAGACAACTCTGAATATGAGATGGCCCCCTTAGAAAAAGGTTATGCACAAAAAGTTCTTTTATAACTGTGCATAACAGTAACTTGCGTGCAAATTTAAGGTAGCCCTCTTCTTTTCTTGACTGCACATGTGGAAAGTAAGCCGATCTTTCTTTCAGGTAAATAGAGCGTTTCTGGCTATCAGGAACATATAGCAGCGCCTCTGTCATGTTTTGCCTCTGATCTTCCCAGGCTGGTCTGGTGGTCACAGGTTCTCAAGTAGAACTGGTCAAGGCTGCAACGATGGAACCGAAGCAAGGAAGTGAATGATGATGAGTGAGGGACTGTGGACTGGATCCCCTGGCTCATCCCCAAGTAGGGTTGCCAGCTCTGGCTTGTGAAATTCCTGGTGATTTTAGGGGTGGAGCCTGGGGAGAGCACGGATTGGGGATGGAGGGACATCAGCAGGGTACGATGCCATAGAGTCCACCCTCCAAAGCAGCCATTTTCGCCGGGGAACTGGTCTCTATTGTCTGGAGATAAGCTGTAATAGTGGGAGATCTGTAGGCCCCACCTGGAGGTTGGCAGCCCTATCACCAAGTCTTTTGCTCTTCTAAATTAGTCACAATGCCATTCCCTCCATGAGTATATCCAGCAGCCCAGGCATGCCTCTGGGGCTACTTCTGTCCCCAGTGGACTGAGTGAGCCATAAAATCAGTATGGTACATCAGGGTGGATTTTTTTTTTTGAAAAAGGGAAGTTGCTAGCCCTCATGGAGGAGAATCCTGAAAACATGACACTACAATATGGACTAAACAATGACCCTGCAATTTTCGAGGGATGATTCTGCAACTTCTGAAGGGTTAGGGTTTTAGTCCAGGGATCGGTCTTTGTATATGATCTCCCTTATCTTGGATTTCATAGCCTGGGAATCCTGCCCCAGAGGTGGAAATGGCTACTTCTGGCACTCTCCCACTTAAGGTTGCCAGCTCTGAGTGGGGAAAAATATCTGGAGATTGGGGGGGGAGGGGGGTTGAAGCCTGGGGAGGGCACAGTTTGGATTGGGGAGGGACCTCAGCAGGGTATAATGTCAGAGTTCAGCTTCCAAAGCAGCTATTTTCTCTGGGGGAACTGATCTCTGTCGTCCAGAGGCAAGTTGTAAAAGCAGGAGATCTCCAGGCCCCACCTTGGGGTTGGCAGCCTAGACCAGGCTCAGCCCTGTGTCGCTTCAAACAGGGGGAATCAAGCTTGGAACGATCAAGTACTATTAAATCCAATCATTCTCCGGGCTGCTGCTTATTACTATTACTATTACTATTGTTGGCTGCTCATTCATAGACTTCACTTGTTCTTCTGTTGTCATGGAGACTGCTTGTAACTTCCAGAATTTTTGCTCAGAGAAGATCACTGGGGCTCGTCACCTGGCTGCTAACAGCTTTTTACTGCTGCTGCTGCTGCTACTTTTGGGGCCCCAGTGCTTGAGGCACAAGACCCGGCCAGGGCATGAGTTTCTGAGTGATGTACAACGAAAGAAAGAAGGTCAGCTGCAGGGTTTGCATCATTCCGTTTTAGTATACCGCTTTCTTCCTGAGGGTCCTATCCAGAGCTGGAAGATTGCTTGGTTGTTTTGGAGAAGCTATATTTGCCACCTTGCGGGGAGGCCTGTGCTATTAACAGCTGCAAAGTGGGCAGAAATTGAACAGGTGCAGCTTCTCTTTCGTCCCACATTTCCATGTTGGGATAAAAAGCACCCTGTTGAATTCCTGCACGTTTAGTAGCATTTGTGTGTGTGTGTGTGTTAAGTGCCGTCAAATCACTTCTGATTTATGGCAACCCTATGAATTAATGTCCTCCAAAAGGTCTTATCATGAATGGTCTTGCTCAGTTTTTTGCAAATTGAGGGCCTTTGTGGCTTCCTTGACTGAGTTCATCCATCTCATGGTTGGGTGGGTCTTCCTCTTTTCCTGCTGCCTTCAACTTTTTCCGGCATTATTGTCTTTTCCAGTGACTCCGGTCTTCTCGTAATGTGACCAAAGTATGATAGCCTCCGTTTAGTCACTTTAGCTTCTGTGAAGAAATGCCATTTTGTATATGCGTTTAACTTTGTTTGGGCTGGATAGGAGGAGACTTTAGGCAGGTCTTGGCCTAATCTCCTTCTCATTCCCCTCTCCCCTCCTGTCTCCAACCAGTAATCTGAGGGCAACTCCCTAGAGAGGACAGGAAATCCATTAAGTTTATGGGGAGATCTGCCCCAGAATGCTGCAGGAGGGAACGGCTGTTCATATTATTGAGCCTTTGGGTGGGAAGCCAGTCAGTCGGGTGGTCGATTGGATCTTGCAAGAGACAGAGACAGGTATAGTCCTGTTCCCAGGCCAGAGATGGAGGCCATTTTGAGGAATATGTTTGTCCAGCTTACTCCAGAGTAACGAAGTAATGTACCCACCCGGCATACCACCTAGACAGGGCATGAGTTTAGAGGAGGTGGAGAGATGAAGCGTTTTTGTCAACATTATTTTGTTCCTTCCGTTCACTTGTGATGTGCCTGCACACAGCTGAGAGTTTTAAAGAAACCCTTTAACTGTTGAAGGAGTGACGTCCCTCTGCATCACATAGTTCCCCCAGCCACTTGGAAACACTAGGAGTGGGTCAGGGGGTCCCCTAGGGAGGAGAAAAGTGGTAGAGGGGCCAGTTGCCAACTCTCCAGGGGAGCCCCCCAGAATCCTGTGAAGCCCCAAGGCAGGTTCCTAGGGATGCCAGAGGGTGGGTTAGGAGGCTGTCTAGCCTAGCCAGAGCCTAAGACTGGGACAGTGGTGGCAACGGTACCCTGAGGCAGTGGAGTGAAACGGCCCCTTCAGGTGCCAGGTCAGGCAAAGGAGGGGTGGGCAGAGCGGGGCCCGGTCCGCCATGGCTTCTATGGAGAGTTCAGACTTGCTTTGGTCTAAGACCCACTTATTTGTCTTTTTGGTGGTCCACGGTACCCACGAAACTCTCCTCCAGCATGACATTTTCAAAGGAATCAACTTTCTTCCTGTCAGCTTCCTTCATTGTCCAGCTTTCACACCCATAAATAGTAACGCAGAATACTGTAGTATGAATTGTCTCGATCTTGGTTACCAACAACACATCTTTTCCCTTAAGGATCTTCCCTAGCTCCTTCGTGGCTGCCCTTCCCAGCTTCAATTTCCTTCTGATTTCTTTGCTGCCATCTCCCTTGTGGGTGATAATGGAGCCAAGGAATAGAAAATCTTTAACAGCACAGGGGTGACAAAGTTGCCTACCGTTTTAAAAATCATACATCTAGAGCTTCTGCTGTTTGGCTGGAGGCTACTTTCAGGAGCCGTTTTTCTCGGTAACTGTCCTGCCCTTGTTCTTTCTCCTTCGCACTTTCCTAATGCCTCTCTGCGCTGTGCTGTGGTGTCCTTTTCACCCTGACTCATGTCTGTTTGCATTTCTCTGCCTTCTTATGTGATATGACAAACATATCCTAATCCCTGTTTAGCACTTTCTGGTGGCACCACTTCAGGGAAAGGACTGCGACGAAGGGGAAATACCTAATTTTAGTCCAAGTGATGCTTCTTGTTGGGCGGGGATGGATCCATCTTGCTCCCACTCTGTCCTGAGAGCCACAGAAATCTGTCGGATCGCTCTTAAGATACTGCAGAGCCGCATAAATATGCCCGCACCACTCACAGAAGGCTAAAAGAGGGGAAGTAATCACTGTAGAGGCTTTTGTTAAAACTCAGATGGATTGAAGATGACACGTCTTGTGCTGGTGTTTGCATATTTTGGGTCATATGAGGAAAAAATGGCACATAGCATTAATGAGAGACAGACAGCATGACACTTCACGTACTGATGGTCTGATCTGAGGGTTTTGGCTACCCCGGAGTCAGACAGAAGTCAGAAAACAAACTTGAATTAAGAAAAAGCTAAAGATGTCTTGATACAGTCATTATTTTCATGAAGCAATTTAGGCAATAATATTTTATAACTTGGTCTCTGTATACCTTAGGGTAGTTAGTTTGTTTTTAGTTTAGCATCTTTGTAGTGTGTAGAAAACAAAATAAAAATATTTTTAAAAGAAAGAAAGAAAATCCTCAGAATTACAGCTCATTTCCAGACTACAGAGTTCAGTTCCCCTGGAGAAAATGGATGCTTTGGAGGATGGACTCTATGGCATTGTACCCACGCTAAGGTCCTGTCATCCCCAGTTCTACCCCCAAATCTCCAGGAATTTCACAATCTGGAGCTGGCAACCCCCCATCCCCTGCCCGTGGCCGGGGGGAGGGCCTGGAAACCCTAAAATTGGATAAGAATGTGAGGTTTCAGAGGAGAGTGGTTGAGTTTCAGAGTCCTGAAATCTAGATTTCCTTTACTTATTTCCAATATGTATAAACTGTTTTCTGTTGGAAAACCACCACAATTAGGGTTGCCAAGTCTGGGTGGGAAAATACCTGGAGACTTTGGGGGTGGAGCCAGGAGAAGGTGGGGTTTGGGGAGGGGAGGGGCCTCCGCAGCGTAGAATGCCATAGAGTCCACTCTCCAAAGCAGCCATTTTCTCCAGGGGAGCTGATCTCTGTCAGCTGGAGATCACTTGTAAAAGCAGGAGATCCTCAGGCCCCACCTGGAGGCTGGCAGCCCTAACCACAATCGGATTTCAGGGGCGGACTGGCCATTTAACTTTCCAGGAAAGTTCCCAATAGGCCAGGCCCCTGAAGGGCTGCTGTCTGCAAGGAATAAGCACAGTCAGTCCCCAGCAGCTCCTCCAGCCCTGCAGGGGTTGCTCGGCTCAAGACCTTCAGCAGTGACAATCATGGGTGTCAGCTCACCTATCAGCTGCCTCCTCCTACCTTCAGTGGAAGCAGTGGGTGAGCTGATGGCCATCGTCTGGGCTGTGGACCAGGATTACGCCTGGCATGTCCCTAAGCTGTTGAAACTTCCCAGCCTGCCCCTGTTGAGTTTCATGGACCCGGCCTTTTTCTATTGAAAGCCTCTTTGCAGCTCTTAAGGGCCAGGACCGTGAGGTGCGTAGGGCTCTGCCGCTGAGCTGCGGCAACCTCCGTTCATATCCAGGTCAGGAGAAGTTCTTGAAACTGCCGCTTAGATGGCGGGACACAGGCTTGGCATTCAGAAAGCCTCTTGATTCCTTTCTGGCATCTCCATTCAGCTTAGGGTTGCCAGCTCCATGTTGGGAAATACCTGGAGATTTTGGGGTGGAGCCTGAGGAGGGCGGGGTTTGGGAGGGGAGGGACCTCAGTGGGGTGTAGTGTGATAAAGTCCACCTCACAAAGTGGCCATTTTCTCCAAGTGAATTGCTCTCTGTCACCTGGGCCGGTGATCAGAGCCTGATACCTCGCTGTCTGGAATACGTTTGTAGACTACGTGTCATTTTGAACCTCATCAAAGCTTGGTGGGCCCCATCACTAAGGAAAGCAGCCTGATGAAGCCTTAAGAAACAGCGAAGCAACCTAGGTGTGCCGTTGACGCTCCTTCGGTTCATGCTGCAGCTATTCCGGAGCCCGTGCCGTCTCTTTTGTGTTTTCTGTTTGGAACACCTCTCTACATTGTGGTGACGGCATCATTCTAAGGAGAGACTTCGACTTTCAAGGACTATTCGGTCACTATTCAACTGGCGCAGATGTTATTTAGGCACAGTGGCAAAACCATTATTGTGTGTATTGTTTATAATTGTAACTAGAACTGTATAAGAGGACAGAAGTCTCTAGTGTAATTTGTACAGCGTGACAGATTATTGTTTATTTGTTTGCATAGCTACATTTTCTGTATTTCCATTCTTGTGTGGTTGACCCCCTGGGAGCTGACAATCCTAATTTAGAAAGAGCGCCAGGCTAAACTACAAATGCCACTCAGCTATATGTCGCTCCCTCTCTTCTTTTCGCTTCTCTTCTTTTTCAAACTGAAGCTATGGCAGCTGCATGTGGAGGTTTTCCCCACTAAAACTGCCCCCCCCCCCCCCGGGATAACTTTTCACCTCACACAGATAAAAATACATGTATTATGTAAAAAAAAATGATATGAATGACAGACTATACATTTATTTGGATGTCACTTTCTCCCCAGTGTGGCTGCGGTGACTTAGAGGTTAAGACGCTGAGCTGCAGACCAGAAGGTCGGCAGTTCGAGACCCAAGTGCTGTGTAATGGAGTGAGCTCCCGTCTCTGGTCCCAGCTCCTGCCATCCCAGCAGTTCAAAAGCAAGAAATTACAAGTAGATAAATAGGTACCGCTTTGGTGGGAAGGTGACAGCGTTCCGTGCGCCTCGGCGTTTAGTCATGCTGGCCACATGACCACGGAAACATCTTCGGACAGTGCTGGCTCTTTGGCTTGGAAACGGAGATGAGCACCACCCCCTAGAGTCAGATTCAACTGGCTTTTGAGCAAGGGAACCCTTTACCTTTACCTTTATTTTTCCTGCAGTAGGAACCCAAGGGTGCTTACGACATTGCTCTCCCCCTGCTCCATTTTATCCTCACAACAATGATCCTGTGAGGTAGATTGGGATGAGAGAGTGTGATGGACTGAAGGTCAGCAGTGAGCTTTCCCAGCTGAGTAGGGGTTTGAGCTGGGGGGTCTCCCAGAGCTTAGTCCAGAACATTGCCCTGTCTGTCACTGACTGAACGTCACCGCTAGTTCTCAGGGTCCATTCATCATATCACAAAATTCTTATGCTTCTCCCACCCCTGCCCCTTGCCATGGCCATCATGAGGAACTTTCAATTGTACTGGGAGCTCCATGCTGACCACTTAATTCCCAGGAGAGGAGGAACCAATCCTAGCTACCATTCTTCGTATCAGATTGGTTGGAGAGCCAGTTTGGTGTAGTGGTTAAGTGCGCGGACTCTAATCTGGGAGAACCGGGTTTGATTCCCCACTCCTCCACTTGCGCCTGCTGGATGACCTTGGGCAAGCCATAGCTCTGTACCAGCTGTTCCCTCAAGGACAGCTTGGGAAAGAGCTCTCTCAGCCCCACCTACCTCACAGGGTGTCTGTTGTGGGGAGGGGAAGGGGAAGGAGTTTGTAAGCCGCTCTGAGACTCTTAAGTGAGTGAAGGGCGGGATATAAATCCAATCTCTTCTTCTTCTTCTTCTTATGACTGAAGGGATCATTTTTTGGTTTCATCGTAACTGCATGGTGCAATATAATTTTGTTAGCCACCTTAAGCTAACGGAAAGGTGGGATATAAATCAACCAGAGAGGGTGCAGTCTGCTCAGCATTATTTTAAGCATATTTTAAGTCATCGGGCAATATATGAAGAGCAGTCCTGAGCAGGTCTACTCAGCGCCCGGCTCAGGTCTGTTCGGTGGGTCTTATTCCCAGGAAACTGTTCTTAGGGTTGCGCTATTAAGTATTTAATTCTCCCCACTGAGAGCAATAAATAAATCAGCTTGTATGTGTAATAGTAAAGGTAAAGGTAAAGGTTTCCCTTGCTCGAACGCCAGTTGAATATGACTCTAGGGATGCGGCGCTCATCTCCGTTTCCAAGCCGAAGAGCCAGCGCTGTCTGAAGACGTTTCCATGGTCAGGTGGCTGGCATGACTAGATGCCGAGGCGCACAGAACGCTGTTAAGGAGTTTAATGTGGGGGGTAGGTGTGTACGTTCTGGTCCGATGGGCATGCCCACTGAAATGCTGTTACTGATATTGCTACTACTGCTATTTTTATGAATCATTTCCATTCCGCCTGTAAACATTAAAAAGCCTCGTAACATCCATGCTCAACATGTGCAAGATTAACTTCAATACTCATATCCCCCCCCCTCCCCAAATGTGTCCATTAGTGGCTGGAGTTAGCTATTAAATTAGCCAAGCAGTCATTTCTGGAACAGTCACGATTCTCTCTAACATTAATTACTTCATATGTCTCTCAGGATGGATTTTTTTTTTTTTTGGTAATCGCATGGGCTCAGCTTTTTTTTGATGAACTACTGTGAACCAAGCTGTGGAGTTTTAAATGATGTTCAAGAACATTTAGTCATGTGGATAATCCCGCTACTTTTGCCAGCCCTACTTATGCAAATAGAAATGCTGGTTCACAGGGAGAGAGCTGTGGCTCATTGGTGGTGCAACTGCTTGACACGCTCCTGTTAAAAGGAGCAGACCTATGGTCTGATTCAGTATAAGGTGGCTTCATGTGTTCATGGTGTATGAAGACGCATGCTTGCTAGACCCTATCTGGATGCTTCTTTTATGTAACTGAGCAGGATCGCCTGGTAGCCAGTACTGCACTGGTCAGACCACAGCACCGAGTGGATTTGCTCAGTGGGTGCGATCCAAAAAGCTTTTCTGCTGATGAAAAAGGAAGGAGGGGTCCCTTCTGCCCATTACTATCCTGAGGATAATTGGAACGGTGTTTGCAATTGCCATGTGGGATGGGGGCAGTGTTCCCTCTGAGCTGAGTTAGTGTGAGCTAGCTCACAGTTTTTTAGCCTCCGGCTCACACATTTTTGCCTTCACTCAGGAAGGATGGCTCCAGAGCAAACTAATTTTATGCCACAGCCAAATCGCTCGCTCGCAACTTTAATGCCGGTAGCTCACCAAGGAGAATTTTTGCTCACAAGACTCCACAGCTTAGAGGGAACATTGGATGGGGGCTGTAATAAGGAGGGAAACATGGCAAGGCTAGGGTGGCCAGGCTGAGCAGGAGAGTTGGGAGGGGGGACATGTGGGGGGCAGTGTTGCCAGTGTGACGATGTCACTTCCAGGAAACACCCTTATGGAGTTTCCAGCTATTCCTAGAGCCACCCACTATTGCTTCTGGGTTTTCCCCAGGAGTGACATCATTACTCTAGCAAGGCTGTCAGGTTTTTTTAATTTACCCCAGCCGCATCTTAGAGCAGTGGTGGGCCACAGGAACTCAGGGTTGGGGCTTCCCTGCCCTGACCAGGGGCTTGGCAGCTGCAGGCAAGGCTGAGTGAAAGGGCTGGCTGGATCCCACCCAATCTTTCTTCCTGAGGTGCAAGTTGTCTGCTTGGTTTCCCATGTTGGAATGTTCAAAACTGTGATCAACTCCACCTTCAGTCTCAAGTGGCATGGTTCGTTCCACGAGCTCGGGAGTCTACCACCTCATTCCATCGCATGTGTACAGAGGAGGCCTTAGGATCTGAAAAGCTCCCAGTTTTCTCAAGTGTGTCTAGGGTTGCTGGGTACTTACCATGCATGGGGGTGAGTGGGAGGGAGCCTTCCAGGAATGGGGTGGGGCTCTGCCCCCAAACAGCAACGTTGCTGTGCATAAAGTGACATCATCGTGTCAGGGACGTTGCACAGTGACACACTGGTTTGAGGGCAAAACTCTATGGTATGAGGGCAATTTTACCATAGAGTTTTGCCCTCAAACCAAAGCGTTGCTGTGCAACACACCTGACCTGTGCAACACATGTGACCTCAGCATGTCGGTGATGTCGCGCAGGGACATCGCCGCTTGGTGGTGGGGTTTTCCCTGCCAGCCAACTGGCCAGCGGTGGGCAGAAGCCCCTCCCAAACCAGGGAATTTTCCACCCGGACCTGGGGAATGGCAACCCTAATTGTACCCGTGGCTTATCAGATTCTGCTTTAGTTCTGCCTCTGACCTCCCAGGTTCTTTCAGAACCCTATTGGGTTCTGTTCTGACTGTCCCCATTTTGGCCACACCCGTGCTTCTACTTGTACTTTTCAGATCTTAAATGTACAGCCTTAACAGGTCCGTAGGCAAGATTTTTTAAGTTGGGGGGCATTTAAATTCCTTAGGGGGCACTGGCTAATCAAAGTAATCCAGGGGAGACGGCTGTGACACCCTGGGCAGAATGGGGAGTCGGGGGGCCTTGCCAGCAAGTGGGGGGGGGGCTAGCCCCAAGATGCCCCACTGTAGCTACAGGCCTGAGCCTTAACCCCATAGGTGTCTTTTTCACTGTAATCCTCCAGCAAGGCCTAACTGTGGCACATTTTTCTCCACGCCCTCACAGGGAACAAATCGCAAGACAGTGGGATTGCCGAGATGGAGGAGCTCCCCGTGCCCCACAACATCAAAATCAGCAACATCACCTGCGACTCCTTCAAGATTTCGTGGGACATGGATTCCAAATCCAAGGAACGCATCACGCACTACTTCATTGATCTAAATAAGAAAGAGAACAAGAATTCCAACAAATTTAAGCACAAGGTATGTTTGGGGGGGGGGGGGGGTGTTGGTACCGTCGGCAGGAGGAGGAGTCGCTTCTTGAACCAGTACAGTACCAGTAGTAATTCAGAAAAATCCTGTAACATTGTAGCTTGTGATCAAGAGGTGTACAAGTGAGGGTGGAGGTGTTATTTGCTGTTAAATTAATTCTCTAGGGGACACTGCTAGCAGTCAAAAGACTTCTGCTGAGGCCAAGCTTGGAAGTTTTCCCTCCAGAAGTGAGATTCCTTACCCATGTAGCTATGCGGCATCTCTAATTGCCCTGTTGAGCTCAGGTCGGCACAGTTCATGACCAGCTCTGTACCTGATCAACCTCTTGTTTTTGCTGTCTGTCAGAAGCGGCAGGTCTGCGGTGAGGAACGGGGCCGGCCGCATCCATTTAATGCACATACTCACTGATCTATTTATTGAGGGAATTTGTATCTCCGGGCTCTCCAAAGACCTATTCAGGGTGACTCACAACTGAAACAATGAAACAAAACAAGCCATTGTACACAAGGCGAGGCATAAAATAGACATAAAACAGAATACTGAGCCTCCTAAAATGATATTTATAGAACAGTCTTCACACCATAAGACATGTTAAAAAGCTGGAACCCCCTAGTTGAAAGCCTGGATATATATATATATATATATATATATATATATATATATATATATATATATATATATATATATATATATATCATAAAGGAAAGCAGGTACCAGAAAAGCCTCAAGTGGGAGGGCATTCCGAAAGTGAGGATCCACCACTGACAGCCAGCATGGCATAGTGGTTACGAGCGGTGGACTCTAATCTGGAGAATTAAGTTTGATTCCCCACTGCTGCACCACATAAGGTCTGCTGACTGACCTTGGGCAACTCACAGTTCACTCAGTACTCTCTCAGCCCCACCTACCTCACAAGGTGCCTGATGTGGGGAAAGGAAGGGAATGTGATTATAAGCCACTTTGAGACAACTTAGGTAGAGAAAAGTGGGGTATAAAAACCTACTGTTCTTCTACTGAAAAGTAGACTTGCCAGGTCCCCTCGCCACGCCTGTGAGATTTGGGGGCCTTCCAGGACATCTCCAATGCGATGATGTCACCCAGAAGTTATGTCATCGCACCAGCAATGCTCTGGTTTGAGGGCAAAACTCTATGGTTTTAGGCCAAACTTACCATAGAGTTTTGCCCTCAAACCAGAGCATCATCCGTGACATCCCCGACATGATGATGTCACTTCCAGGCGATGTCATCATGTCAGGGACGTGGCTGTTTTGGAGTGGGGTTTTCCTTGTCAGCCAGCTGGCCAGCAAATGAGCTAAAGCCCAGAAAACCGGGGGACCTGTGGACTGGCAACCCTACTGCAAAGCCTGGCCTGTGGTCGCCACCCATATCCCCTCTACAGGTGGGGCCTGGAGAACTGGGCTTCAGAAGAGGGTCTTAACTGGCAGGTTGAACAGTACAAGAGAAGACAGTTCTTCAAGTACCCATCCTGTATGTATAATCTCATGTGTCTTGAGTGAAAACTTCCTTTTTATGTTTGAAATGACACAAAGAGACTAAAGCAGATCATCACAGCTACCCCACCTGGATAAAGAGGCTGTGTCATGGTAACAGGCTTGCCCCTCCCCGAACACTGGGCCCCAGTAAACAGTTCCTGTTTCCCTGCAGTGAGGGACTGTATTTGGTGTTGCAGGTCACAAATGAACCAGCTTTGGCTTAGCCAGATTGCTTAGGAGGGGTAAGCGAGGAGCCCAGCAGGCCTACTTGCAAGTGGCTTACTCCATTTGTAAATCAAAAGTAAGGGGAAAGAAGCTGTTGCAGACATAGTCAATAGTAAGTCTGTATTCCTCAGCAAGAAGGCAGCTCTCCAAGTCAAAAGGAAGTCAGCAAATGTCAGGAGGCATCCAAAGGTATATTAAGAAAACAGAATTTAATAAAGAAGAAGAAGAAGAAGAAGAAGAAAAGTGATTGAATTTATACCCCACCCTTCACTACCTGAAGGAGTCTCAGAGCGGCTTACAATCTCCCTTCCCCTCCTCACAATAGACACGCTGTGAGGTAGGTGGGACTGAGAGAGCTCTTTTGAGAACTCCCAAGAGAACAGCTCTGAGAGAACTTGTGACTGACTCAAGGTCACACCAGCAGCCGCATGTGGAGGAGTGGGGAATCAAGCCTGGTTCTCCCAGATTAGTCTGTGTTCCTAACTGTTAGCCAGATTGCTCTATTTTTTAATAATAGATTGGGGAATTATAATATTAATGAGCAATTGGCATAACTATAGGATCAGATCTGTGTATACTGAATTCCCAAGAACCCAAGAATAGACACAGAGACTGGGTAGCTAAAATAATGACTTCTTTACCGAAGGATTCTTAAACATACAAACATAAAATCAAGCATTCACACACACAATACAGAGCTAAGAAAGCAGAGGTGATTGATACCTAATAGAGGGGTCAGTTATGGGGTGATACTACCTGTCCAGATGTGCAGAGGTCCATGAAGAAGGGATTATGGTTTAAACTCAAAGGGTTTAGGGGTGGACTGCCAATTGACATCAGGGCAGAAACACACACGGTCTAAAACCATGTGGTCACGGATATAGGCACTGGAAAACAATGCAGACCAATGGAAGGTCTTGGGGGGTGGTCTCAGGTGAGAACAATAGATTACCTGGACCAATGATGAGTCCCAGGGGTGCATGGCATTAGGATGGGCAAGGCCTAGATGTGGCCAATGAGCTTCCAGAGGGGTATAGTCTGGATATAATGAGATTAAGCCAGGTGTTGGATGACTGTGCTGGGGGTGTCCATTGTGGAACAGTAGAGTGGTCTGGCGTTTCCCTGGTGCCAGACAAAAGGAGTGATGTTTCTTAATGTGTGGCAGGATGAACCTGAAGGGGTGACCATTCACTAGACATGGGGAGTTAACGTTTACCTTGATGGGTCTGGCAGAGGTGTAAGAATGCAGATATCTTAGACAAATATATGGAGACAGGGATGAGAGGATTATTCCAAAGGTACTTCTTGACAGATAGGTGAAACAGGAGAGGAGGGTGGAAACATGCAACGTGCTTCATTCATGACAACAGCACAGAGCAGAGGCTTTTTGTCCCTGCCTGCCTGTGCATTTGACAGACAAAAGACCAGCCATTGGGTCAGCAGAAGATGTCTGAGGCCAGGGGTCATTTTGTAGAAAAAGAGGTGCAGGAGTTCATTAGCATAACTCATTAACATAACATAATTATTTGCATATGCCATACCCCCTGACATCACCGGAACTGTGTCAGAAGGCAACACCCACCATTCAGGCTCTACCCCAAAAATCTCCTGGTATTTCCCAACTCAGAGCTGGCGAGCCTCCCTGGAGAAAAACCGCTTCAAAAGCACACAGTCAAGATGTTAATTGGTTTCAATATAACAAACATTTATTATAATGTTCCGTCCTGGCTCGTTCCTCCTCGAAATGACCCCTGGGCAGATGTATCTTTAATTGTGGAATGCTGAGACCAATTAACTGAGACCCTACCTTTATGTTCCATCCATCTCCTCTCCAGCATGGAGGCAACTTTACAGCATCTTTTGCTTTGAATTGGGGTGACTGACTGTGTAGAGTTATCTCCCCTGTCCCCAGACCAGAGAAAGACATTCCAATCGACTATTCCAAATTGCATTACGTTCTTCTGTTATTACGTTACATTACAGTCTACTATTCTAATCTATTATTCCAAATAAGAAATAAAGTACACTAAAGAGAATGTATGGCCCTTCTGGGGGATTGGTGAGAGTATAGATGTAAGGGCTGAGGTTAGCATATGTGGTGAGATAAAAACGTATGGACTGGTAATTTCCATTTTATCGTATCCGATGAAGTGTCTATGCACAAAAGCTTATACCCAGAATAGGAGGCAAAGAGTTCCACCAAGTTGGTAGAAGTGTTGGAAAAGGCAATGTCTGGTGTACGAAGAAGAAGAGAAGATGACCCTGCAGGGGGCAGCAAGAAGACAATTAGACAGGACAGTGAGGTCAGCACCTTCTCTCCTGTTTAGTGTCATTCCTTGTCTGTCTCCAGGTTGCTACTCTTAAAGCAATTTCCCCTCTTCTTCTCCAAAGTGCCACAGTCGGCTAGAGATGTAGTTACAAACCTATCTCTGTCTCTCCACTTTCCTATCAACTATGTCAATGGCAATTCCTAAATAAAGTTGTGCACCTTTGTTGTGTTAAGTACTCTGCCAACAATAAGTCAAAGAACATGCCCTCTAGTGGCAATCAGCTCTTGCATGCCGACCATACCCATGCAATAAAAGCCCAAAAAGGGTGGTACTACAGTTTCCAAAGTAGTAACGACTCTTTAAAAAAATCAGACCCATTCTTCTGATCTAGCTTGTTCTTGAAATGTCCCAACAGCCCCTATTGACGATTTTGCGAGATGTTCTAATAGGAAGGACAGGATTGTCCACTGGAAACAATGGGAGAGACTCGAAGGCCCATTGGAAATAATGGGAGCCAGGAATGCCAATTTCTTCTCTATACATTATAGAGTCGCCCTTTCTTCTCTATACATTATAGTTCAAGAAGAGTTGCAAAGAAAAAGTGGAATGGATTTTCCATTAAGGTCTCTGGTCCCAAATACACTACTCTAGGACTGGAATGACAGGCCCCAGAGTGGAATGACAGTCCCTGGGGGTAGCAGGAGTGTTCTGACAGTGGAATGACAGCCCCCAGGGTGGAATGACAGCCCCTAGGGGTATCAGGAGTGTTCTGGGACTGGAATGACAGGCCCCAGAGAGGAATGACAGCCCCCAGGGGTAGCAGGAGTGGTCTGGGGTGGAATGATAGGCCCTAGACTGGAGTGACAGCCCCTGGGGATAGTAGGAGTGTTCTGGGAGTGGAATACCAGACCTATCATTACAGTCCCAGGACACATCTCCTACCCACCCCCAGGGGCTGTCACACAGCTGTGGGCCCCGCCTCAGAGGGGCCAGGCCCAAGCGTAGATGCTTTCCCCACCTTCTGTGGGCACGGATGTGAGACAAAGGTGAGAAGGCAGCTCAGCCAGGGAGGAAAAGGCAGCACCACTGTCACCGGGCTCTCTGCTCCCGGCCATTGTTGTGAGACTGCAGCCAGGATCGCCCGCAGCCTTCTAAGCAAGCCGTGAGGGGTGTGAGGTGAAGGCAAGCAGGGGGGGCCTGCGGGGCAGCAGACAAGGTTGTCGTGAGGCACGGGGGGTGCACTTTTGTTGTTCACTTCGCTCACCTGCTTGCGAGGGAGGCTCTGCCAGTGTTGCTTGAGGGTCACCTCTTCAGTTCACTGTGGTCCCCCCCAGCAGTCGCCCTTTCTTCTCTCCCCCATCTGCAGTGCTAATGATGACCATTGTGGGGCTCCCCTTAGCTTTCCCTGTGGGGAGGACGAGGGCGCTTCGGAAAGCGATGTTTTTTGCTGCCGCCATTTCAGGGCTCCATTTCACTTCTGGGGGGGGGGGGGGAATGAAGGGGAAGCCTCAAAGATGTTCCCGCCCTTTAAAGCCAGCAGCCGGTGGGAGGACCTTCCGGCTGCTGGCTTGAAAGGGCACACAGCTGTTTCAGGGCTACCTTTCATTTCCCCCTGCTTCTAAAGGAAGGCGAGAAGCAGCAGCCTGGCTAGGGAGGTGCAGCAAGTGGTGGCGGCGAGAGGAGCAGCAGGCCGAGAAGTGGGCTGTGCAAGTTTGCAGCAGGGCGGCAGAAGAAGCCACAGCTGCAACAGGCAGCCGAGCCAGCGGGCACCCTGGCTGGCTGCTGCTTGCGGGCAGGCCAAGGAAGGTGCAGGGGGCTGCTGAGGGTGGGGCTTGCCGCTCCTGGGCTTGTTACTGCTGGAGTGTTGCTCCGGTGAGCTCCGGCAGGAAATTACCCCTGCCTGAGGCAAGGGCAGAGACTTGCCCATTCTAGTCCTTTTTGGACTGAGCTGAAAGGATAGACAGGGGGGTTGCTTGCATGGAGGGTGCTTGGCAGTGCAACCAGTCTGGAGAATTCTCTTTGGCCTGAGTTTTCTCAGCCAATATGTGGTTCTTGTAGTCTCCCAGCAAAACCCACCATTTAAGCCAAGCCTGGCTTCATAAGGTACTGCTTGTGGAGGTTCAGAAGTTGTTTTGGGTGTCTCTCAGGAAAGACCACCCCGGGTTCAGGGCTGGGGATGCTGGCAACATAACCACTACACCAAAACAGAATTTTTGACATATATTCAGCATATGTCTGATTCGCCACATAAATCCGTTAGGTCCCCCTAGCGTGCGGCACTTCTCCCTGGCACTGGCCAGCTGGCTGGCAGGAAAGAATTACCGCCCCAAACATGATGCGCCAGATAGTTTTGCCCCAAAACCAGAGTATCACACACACACCCCTGACATCACCAGCATGCCTGTATCACTTCCGAGTGACATAGGCATGGTGTGCTTCTTCCTCCCCTCTCCCAGAGCATCCCGATAAGTCCCCACTGGCTTATCCTTTGGACCTGGCAACCCTAAAAGCCATGCATGAGGAATCATACTGAAGGGGGAAACAGTTTCAGATGTGTAGACCCCCTTGAGTGATACTAATGTCCTTGATATATTTTTGAAACAGTATTATCCTGTTCCTTTGTCTAAGAAGTTTGCCTTGCAGAGAACCTAGTCTATTGCTGAGAGAAAACAAAATGGCTTCCCGGTAATTATCTAAAAGCCGTCCCAAAGTAGTTATTTGGGTGTGAATTGACAAGAATATTAATTTTCTTATTGACACTGCCTGAACTGTGGCATGCTTTGTCCTCATCCAACAACATTTTGCTCTCGTGGAGAGGTGGAGGGTGCAAATTAAAAGAAAAGCAGTTAAAACCAGATTTCAAGAATGCACTCCGTGAGGTACCTTCAGGAAATGAAAGGTGCATTTAGGTCTTGCAGCATAAACAAGGACTTCAAAGAAGGCAACATAGGGACAGAAAAATCTATGTTTGATGCTGCAGGCATCAGTGGATGTCAATGGCTGTTCTAAAACAACATCACTGTTTTTTTTTCCGACTACGCATGAGTGCAAACATGCGCTCTAAAAATTAACAGGAACCTGACCTCAGCATTGATGTGAATGGGTCAATCCGGGCTCACGTGGAAGTTCCACATGCACATTGGGGCCCCATGGTACTCCGGTGGAGGGCAGCTTGCACAAATTTTATCCCTTTTATAACAGTTTTATCTGGTGTTCCTATAGATGACATTGTTGAACACCACATGACAAATCAAAATATCAGTTCAGAACACCAGCTATGTATAAACTAATTTATCCCTCCAGCGTTCACCGGGGGGGGGGGGTGGAGCCTGCAAAACAGTGTCCCAAAGCCTTTGGAAGCAGAGATACCTCATACCCCTCCCAACGGAGAAAAATTCAGCCACAGACCTCACCTAGGAGGTCATTCAGCAGCTCTGTGGCTGTCTCAGGAAAGGTGCTTCTCCTGCAAAAGCACCTGGAACAGGGTTAAGGATCTCAACTAGTTGCCATAAAACTGGTGAAAAATGCACTCGTGGCCACCCTGAGGTCCTTCTTTTCTAGGGTTGCCAACTCCAGGCTGTGAAACAACTGGAGATTTTTTTTGGGGGGGAGCCTGAGGAGGTGGGGCTTGGGGGGGGACTTCAATGTGGCATAGTGCCATAGAGTCAACCTTCCAAAGTAGCCCAGGGAAGGGACGGCAGCAGCAGCATGGCTGGGGGAGGAAGGAGGAGGCATTTAAAAATGCCTCCCTGATCCTTCCAGCCTTCCCCAGCCTGCTCACTGTGGTGGGAGGGCTGGGGAAGGTACAGGGAGGCATCTATATTTGCTTCCATCATTCCTCCAGCCTTCCCCAGCCTTCTCACTGCGGAAGGCAGGTTGGGGAAGGTGCAGGGAGGCATTTACAGATGCCTGTTTGATCTTGTCTCCCTTCCCAGGTGGCCCACTGGAGAAGCTGGAGAAGGGAGAAAAGATTGGGGAGGCATTTAACACACACAGACCCCAGAATCCCATGGGGGCGGCAGGCTTCCATCCCTGAAGGGAAGGCGAATAGCTTTCCCTTCAACGGAGGGAGCGTGCTGCCTCCATGGCCCGACTGTAGAGTCGCACTGTAGATTTGTCTTCCCTTCAGTGATGGGAGCCTGCCGCCCTGGCATTAATCTGGGGGAGGTTATTATACCCTATTGAGATGGTTCCCATAATTGAGCCATAATCAATTTGGCAGTACCGATAATTCCCAAACCCTGGGATTCGGGAATATTGGCAAATACCGATATTTTTCGGGTTTCATATATCCGAACCTGAAAAATACCCAAAAAAATTTGGCGCACACCCTTACTCCGTAGCTTGGAGACCAGTTGTAATTCTGGGAGATTTCCAGACACTACCTGGAGGTTAAAGCAAAGAGAGAATCACAGAAGTGAAAACAGCAAAGCAAAACAAAAACCCATGATTGTATTTAACAAGAAGTATATTGCATAATGTGAGACTTAAAAATATTTCATTAAGCTTAATGTCAACATTCCTTAGGTAACAGGAGCAATAACATGATTCTATAGGTAACAATCTTCAGAAGGCTTCAAAAACAGCAATTGTGCTATGTGTCCAATAAAGTGCTTCACAAATACATCTTCTCTGTCTTCATTCTAAAAATTGTAGACCACTGAATATTAAAGGGCTTCTTAGTGGTATACGGTACTTTCATATATATCATATTTGTATTTCCCAAGTACAATCATCCATCCGATGGAATTTGCCAGCATAAATCTCTTCGTTTCACCAAGGCTTCCTCATAGATGGGAAATCACATCACACACAAGCACAGCAATAAGACATTCACAGCATGGAGACCTGTTACTGGTATGAAGATTGCTCTCATTATCTACGGAATGATGTTATTGCTCCTGAGACCTAAGGAATGTTGACACTAAGCTTCATGAAATACTTTTAAGTCTCATGCAATATACTTCTCATTTTTTATTTGCTTTGCTGTTACCACCTGGAGGTTGGCAACCCCGGGCCAATTTGTAGAAGGCCCTCTGGGCCAGCATTTTGTCTCTCTGGTTCTTTCCGTTCTTGGTGCCCCTGAAATCAGAGATCCAATTTATTGAGTGTGGGATGAGCTGACAGCCTGGATACTCTGCTGAGGCAAAAATGAAGCTCACTTTTATTTTCCCTTTCCGTTCTGCTGTCCTCCTTGCACAGGGCCCCCTAGTGGCTCCAGTGCTGATAACACAAGTTAGAGGAAATTGTTTTCTGAACCCATCAGGCCAGAGCTGAAGCTCCACAAGAGACATCAATCAGTGTTCCCTCTAAGCTGTGGAGTCTCGTGAGCAAAAATTCTACTTTGTGAGCTAAGTAGTTTGTGAGCGAGCGATTCGGCTACTGCATAAATTGGTTTGCTCTGGAGCCCTCCTTCCTGAGTGAAGACCAAAATGTGTGAACCAGAAGCTAAAAAACTGTGTGCTAGCTCACACTAACTCAGCTTAGAGGGAACACTGGACATCATACAACATATTCTTTCTAAATTAATCCCTTGCTCATAGGGCTTCCAGTGCCACTGCCACACGATTGCACCGTCCTTTCTCTTTTCCATTAAAGTTTGTCCATAAGCCATTTTTTGCAGTCTTGCATATACAGGCTCCTTTCAAACTTCACGCATTGCAGAGTACACAGATCTGATCTGGGGTCAGTTTGCCAGCCCTGCCCCTACACATCCCAGGAGCTTTTGGGGGTGGAGCTGGGGGACAAAGGAGCATTGCAGATGCTGTGACATCACAGCCCTCCCACGTGCTTGGAATTCCTCCAATCTCTGTGATAAAGGTCATAGAGATGTGGGGGGATTCCTACAGTTTCGTGCATACTGTGACATCACTTCTGGATCACCTGAAAGTGATGTCACAGCATCTACACCATCCCCTTCCTTTTCTCCCACTGCACACTTGACCGAGGGTGGGGCTGGAGTTTACCCACCATAAGCAAGAAATAGTAACCCTAGTCTGGTGTCCACCCCCAGTGCTGGCATCATGCATCAGAAGCAAGCTCTCCTAAATTCCCAGTGCTCAATTAGGATCAGAACCAAGGCACACGTGGAAAATGAGTCTCAGCCTTCCTCCCTGCGCTATTTTCCCAACCTGAAAGTATCCCAAAGGGTCATTTCCAGCAGGAATGCCATTCCGGGAGTAACAAGCCCAGGAGCGGGCATGTATGGTGATGTGCTGTGAAAAAAAGCAAAGGCATGCCAACTTAATCTGTATTTTCATGCTTGTTGTAGGCGAGAGCAAAGGAAACCTAAAGTGTCTTTAGACAAAGTATAAAGCTGGCTTACCAGCTCTGAGTTGGGAAATACCTGGAGATTTTGGGGGTGGAGCCTGAAGAGTGGGTGTTGCCTTCTGACACACTTCAGGTGATGTCAGGGGGTGTGGCATATGCAAATAAGTTATGCTAATGAGTTATGCTAATGAGCTCCAGCACCTCTTTTTCTACGAAATGACCCCACTCCCAAGGGATGCTCTTTGGGGAAATTTGGTGTTCCCTGGGATACATGTGGGTTTCCTCAACAAGGTCTATGAAGACCTCCTTTCTCTTTCTCCCACAAAAAAACTCTGTGTCGCTTATAGATAAAGCATGTGCACAATAGTGTAGTATTTATTCTCACTTCCTTTCTTCCCCTAAACCAGATGCCAAATAATCTCTGCTTCCAGAGCGTGCTCTCTGCTTTTGTGTGGTGGATAGCTTTGCTGATCATGAGCAAACCCAGCATGACCTTGAGAGCTCTGTAGTCAATACAGATCCAATCTGCCTCAGAACCACATGAGATGTATAAGTGACAGACAGCTTGTTTTTGTTTTTTCATCACGCCGTTGCTGAGTCGCCCCTAGGGATCAAGTACAAAGTGAGGGCCAAAGAGGCAGAAAAAAAGAAAAGAAAAGAAAAGATGAAAATGAAGAGCAGAGTGTGAAGTCTCACAAGCGCAATTAAAGATACTTGGGTGAAAACTGTGTTTCCCGTGTGAGGAGTGGGAAAGTGTGGTATTCCGCTGAAACCCAGAAGTTACGATTCTTTTTTTGTTCTAGGAGTGCCATTTAGGAAGGGAAGTGGGGGCAGGTGGAAAGTGGGTGAGGAAAGAAGTGTCCTCACCTCAGTGTTTTCCTTCCCTCGTCATTCTCTGGATCTCACAGTTACTGTTATAAACAGCTAAACGGGCCTACATCTGAGGCACACACACCCGAGTGACAAATCTCAATATTTTAAATCAAGGGGGTGACTGGCCCCCTTTGAGCCTCAACAGACACAGGGGGGTACAAAAATTGGAAAGGTAGCCAGGAACCTGAGTGGCACAATGTCACTCCTAGGGTTGCCAGATCCTGGTTGGAAAACTCCTGGAGATTTGGGGATGGAGCCTGGGGAGGACAGGGACCTCAGTGGGATACGATGCCACACAGTCTACCCTCCCAAGTATCCATTTTTTTCCCAAGGGAACTCATTTCTGTAATCTGGAGATGAGGTGTAATTCCCAGGGATCCCTAGGTCCTCCCTGGAGCGTGGGATCCCTACTCCCGTGGTATATCATCATCCATGGGCCTGAGAGCTTTAATGTCCCAATGCCATAGAGAGGGGAAGGTCTGAGGCCTGGTTACAGCAGCAAACTGTGAAGCCGCCGCCCAAAGGGTGTTGGAGCACAGGTAGTGCCGTAGCAGGGTTACTTCCTTCTTCCCCAAACTGGGCAAGTTTGGTTTTTTTTCCCTTTGTGAGAGAGGGGAGAAAATGGATCTTGATGGAGCCAGTTTTCCATCATCTTGCTTTCATCACTGACAGGGTTCCTATTGGAGTGCTTTGTGTAGGCACATTCCTCATCAGGTGTGGTGTTTCTCTTCCTTCCTTCCTTCCTTCCTCCCTCCCTCCCTTCCCTTCCCTTCCTTTCCTTTCCTTTCCTTTTCTCCCTCCCTCCCCCTCCCCTCCCTTTTTGGTTTTAACTAAGTAATATTTGTCTGCGTAGCTGGAGAGTGCCCTGACCCGGATTACTCAGGCTAGCCCAATCTTGTCAGATCTCAGAAGCTAAGCAGGGTTGGCCTGGTTAGCACTTGGATGTGAGACCACCAGGGAAGTCCCAGGTTGCTACCCAGTGGCCGGCAATGGCAAACCCCCTCTGAGCATCTCTTGCCTTGAAAACCCTGCGGGGTCACCATAAGGTGACAGCAACTTGACTGCACTTTCCACCAGCACCACCTGGAGAGTTCCTTGACGCATGCAGAATATTCTGCCTTGTCTGTCAAGAGGCCCCATTTTACTGCCATGGTTGGCATAGGATCACCAAGTCTGTTCCCAGAGGGAACAACTTCAGGCTCATAAAGAAACCTGCATGTGTGCTTGAGAGAGAGCAAGAGAGAAACTCACAGGCGTAGCACTGGAGGAGGGTGTGGAGTGCAGGGACACATACCTCATGTTTTCCAGGATTTGCTAAGCTCTTCAGAGGCTAAAGCAGATCTGATTTCCCCTCCCTTTTCTGTTTCCCCCTTTCCCCCATTTAACTGACACAGATCGGGCCTCAATATTCTGTGCCTCTGGGAGAACACTGGGAATGTTGATGCTCAACAGACCATTCATGATCAGGAAGGTTGTGTCTTGTTTTAATGTGCAGGGTCTGCATGGAATTGCACTATTCAAAGAGCCTACTCAGGGCTGGATGAGAATGAAATCTGGATGGTGACAGGTTGGAAACTGGAAAGCCTTTGCAGGATGAGGTCCATTTGATGCAGTGAAGAGGCAAGGGCCCTGATCCTACCCATGATTAAAGCAAAAGGATGGCACTTGATACCCTTGCTGATCAGGACCAGAGATAGTTGTACACCGAAGGAAATATGAGATGTCCCCTGGCGACAGCCACTCTGCTAGACTCCTGGAGCTTGGGGCCGCTGATTATAATGGTGTCCTTGTAAAAACCTGGTTCTGATTGTATCAGTTCAAGACTCAGTTCACTCTTGGAGTGACCAGCTGGAAACCTCTGTAGACTCACAAACAGGGTTGCCAACTCTGGGTTGAGAAACTTCTGGAGGTTTAGGGGTGGAGCCTGTAAGAGGGAGAGGTTTGGGGAGGGGAAGGGACCTCAGCAAAGATGTGATGCCATACAGGCCACCTTACACCTTACAAACCTGGAGGTTGGCAAGCCTATTCTGGGTTGGGAAATACCTGAATATTTAGGGGGTGGAGCCTGAGGAGGGCAGGGTTTGGGGGGAGATGGACTTCAGTGGGGTATAATTCCATAGAGGCGACCTTTGAAAGCAGCTATTTTCTTCAGGGGAACTGATCTCTGTGCCTGGAGATCAGTTGTAAATCTCCAGCCACCACCTGGAGTTTGGCAACCATTCTCACAACCAAGGTATGCCGGCGATAGCCAACCCCTATTTTTTTATCCCCAGTATCTGATATTTGGAGGCATAATGTTTCTGCACATGCAAACTCTATTCAGATCTTATAGCTTGGAACTGCAGTGATGTTTCTGCCATGTAATCCTTGTTTTTATTTAAGAAACCACTTATACAACTTGCTGCTAAAGATGTTAAAAATCGAAAAATTTTGAAGCCATGGGGGGGAAACTTAGCTTTTCTTTTTAAAAAACAAACAGAAATTTGGGATAAAATTGAAATATAAGCCATACTTAACTTTCCTGTTAAACCTGAACGTATTTCACTTCTTTAATAATTTAAAATGCATAGTGATATCATATAAAGTCTATTTAGCATACTTTTGGAATTTTAAAGCAAAAATGCTTTTGTTTTCTAGAAGGAGAATTACCCAAAAGTGAAGTGCTGTAAACCTTTGCCCCATCACTATACTTTCTTAACTTTTGCCAGCTGAGAGGTTGGAAAAAAGGTAGACATTAAATTCTGTAGTAAACAAAAGAAAGTATATTATTTAGACAGAAAGCCTCTCATAAGTCACACTAAGTAGTACTATCAGCATGTCTGAATATCTAGTTTATAATACTGCAAAACTGGACTCTTTAATAATGTATTATCATTAAACATATTATTGTCAAAATTATTCACATTCCAGCAATAGACAGATTCTTAAAACATGTCCTTAATATATATAAGAATTATTATTTTCTAATACTGTAGAACGTAGTGAGATATACAAAGTTTTATGCTACAGATTTTGAGACTCTAAAACCCTTGTCATAAAACGCATTCCTCTTATTTAAAACAAAAAAAAAATTCATAGTAAAATTAAGCAAGTAAAATGTTGTCTTAAAAAGTGTTCCACTCATCCCAAAAGGGAAAAAAAAACTATTTCATATGATTCCCCCCAGTACACCCCCAAATTTCCATTGGAGAAATTGAAAAGAAGTCCTCAAAAAGAGGTTCTCCTAGTCCCCCCCCCCCCCCGGCTCTTTTCATCTAGTCACAGGTATGAGCATGCTCAACTGGTCCCTTGTGATGCTTGGGTTTATGGAACTACAGTTCCCAGCATGCTCAGTTGTCACTTTGGTCATGCATATGCACGCCAACTAGTTATCTGCATCATTCCTCTGCAATCAGATGAAGGTTCTTGAGCTTCTCCCTTTCTCTGCTGCTGCTGGTAGCCTCCCTGTGGCACTGCTAAGTTTTGGGAGGTTTTTAAAATCTCATTTGCCGAGCCACTACTTATTAGTAATGGATATTGTGCACTATAATCAATGTGGAACTGCAGTGCGTGTGTGTGTGTACTTATGCACATGAATGCACTTACTTATGCAAACTGAGCATGGGAGCCAGTGTCTGGAGCTGGTTATTTTTAAATTTGCAAGTGACAGCCTCGTTTTCGCTTGAAGCCTCTGAATCTTCGCAGCCACTCTGTTCGGTGCACCAGGCGCAAATCTTCGCCCAGCACATCAGCACAGGCAGGGCATCCCAAACTGGGAGACTGCAAGAATATTCTACCTGTTTTGCAGGCCAATACGCTGGCAGAAACACTGGTGTGGGGGGGGGGAGAGGTTCTTCTTCCTCTGCCAGTTAGCTTATGCACCGCCTATGCAACCAGCAAATCAAGTAGCAAAGCCGTCTCCAGTTGGTACCACTTCAGACCGAATCCTCTCCCTCTACAGCCCACTCCGCAAGTTGTTTTTGTTTTTTTGTTTTTTAACCTAGCATCTCAGCCTGGACTAGGCAAAACACTGATCTGCCGGTTATCTGGCGGTGGAAAGTGCCATCAAGTTGCATCCAACCTATGGCGATCCCGTGGGGCTTTCAAGGCAGTAGATGCTCAGAGGTGGTTTTCCATTGCCTGCCTGCCTGTCTCTGCCTAGCAACCCAGGACTTCCTTGGTGGTCAGGGCTGCCAACCTCCAGGTGGCACTTGGAGATCTCCCGCTAGTACAATTGACCTCCAGACAATCAAGATCAGCTCCCCTGGAGAAAATGGCTTCTTTGGAGGGTGGGCTCTATGGTAGTACACTCTGCTGAGAGGTCCCTGCCTTCCCCAAACCCCGCCCTCCCCAGGCTCCACCCCAAAATCCCCAGGCATTTCCCAACCCAGAACTGGCAACCCTATTGGTGGCCTCCTATCCAAGCATTAACTAGGGCTGACCGTGCCAAGCTTCTGAGATCTGAGGAGATCAGGCTAGTCTGTTTTATCTGTATGCAGGACTGATTTCTGGTGAGGGGGAGACTTCATGTACGCATCTTCCACTTGACAGCTTGTAGAAGTATAAAAGCTGGGGGCAGGTTGGCCTCATTTCTAACTGGATTCTCTCCACCCTAATGCACAATATCACATTGTTCTCAGGATGCCAGCCTCCAGGCGGGACCTGAGAATCCCCTGGAATTACAGCCCATCTCCAGAGTACAGAGATCAGTTCCCTTGGAGAAAATGGCTGCTTTGGAGTGTACAGGGGTCATTTCGTAGAAAAAGAGGTGCAGGAGCTCATTAGCATAACTCATTAGCATACCTCATTTGCGTATGCCACACCCCCTAACATACCGAAATTATGTCAGAAGGCAACAGCCACCCCTCAGGCTCCACTCCACAGGTGAGTGAAACTGACCTGCTCTTCCTCCATTCCCTTCCCCATCCAATACTTTGTGCAATAAAAATAAGCATAAAGAACACACCCTCATTCTCTTCCTGCTCCCTTGAAACCACTAGGTTTCAAGTAGACTTGAGATACCCAGGACATGTGCACCACCCATCCCTTCCCCTTCCCCTCCCCACAACAAGACACCCTGTGAGCTAGGTGGGGCTGAGAGAGGTCTTTGGAGAACTGCTCATGAGATAACAGCTCTGAGAGAACTTGTGACTGGCCCAAGGTCACACCAGCAGCTGCATGTGGAGGAGTGGGGAATCAAACCCAGTTCTCCCAGATTACAGTACAACTCCTGACCACTACGCCAAACTGATGGGGTGGAAGCTGCTGAAGGGTTGGTGAAATTTCTCCAGTACTTATGTGCCATGTGCCCAGATAAAAAATGGTATACTTAGAAAATTTATATGCCACCTTGAGCAAGTCTCTGGAAAAGCAGCACACAGTCATAAAAGGAACAATGATAAAATTATCAATATTAAAACAAAACATTAAAAACAATAAAGACCCTAGCAGGGCTTTCCCTGGGGCGCTGTGCCTCTGCACTGCTCGGGGAAGCTGAGGAGGGGGCGGGGCTTGGTCATGTGCCCGCCCCCTGGGCTCCTCACTCCCGGAGCTGCACTCTTGCTCCAACGGACCCCTGGGGATGTGGACTCTATGGCATTGCACCCCACAGAGGTCCCTGTCCTCCCCAGGCTCCATCCCCAAATCTCCAGGAGTTTCCCAACCCAGATCTGGCAACCCTATCCCACCATCCCCCACCGGTGGCCAGAGGGGACCTGGTAGCCCTACCAGTGATTGTTCCCATGAATCATTACTGCTGTCCTGACTCTGCTCCTTTGCTTTTACTTTTCAAAGATTTCTGTACCCTTAATCAGGGCTTCACTTTGTGCTAGCTAAGACTAATATGCATCAAGGAGGCGTTGGGTTGCAATAAAAGCTTTTTATGGGCTTTTGCTAAGTCATGCCAGATACTTAACGTTTGCCGGCATCACAGTATTTTAGGCTTTTGTGCAAAAGCTGGTGCTCTGGCGTTTGTTGGCAAGAGCGGGGCTACAGGTATAGATTCCTATTCATGTACTATACAGGGAGGGGAAGCGATGGGTGTATTCTCCCCCTCCTTCCAGGTCAGTGTTTTTGGAATTCAAATTTATTTTCACAATGGAAGCACTGGCCTGCTGCAGGACACAAGACGCTGCCATTCTGGATTAATGCAATACAGCTTTATCAGCAAGCATTAGCTAAAGAGTCTGGGACTTTTCAGTTTAGAAAAGAGACAATTAAGTGGAGGGGAGGGGGAACATAATAGAGGTTTATAAAATTATGCATGGGGTGGAGAGAGTTGACAAAGAAAATTTTTTATCCCTGTCCCAAAATATAGAAACTCAAGGGCGTCCAATGCAGTGGATGGGCAGTAGGTTCATGATGGACAAAAGGAAATACTTCTTTACACAGAGAGTGATTAAAATGTGAAATGCGCTGCCAAAGGATGTAGTGATGGCCCCAGGAACAGACAGCTTTAAAAGGGTGTTAAGACAGATTCCTGGAGGATAGGTTTATCAGTACTTTTAAGCCATAGTGACTAAAGGAAACCTCCGCATTCAGAGGCAGTTAACCGCCAAATCCCAGTGCCAGGAGGCAACATCTGGAGAAGGTCTCAGCCTCCATGCCCTGTTGTTGGCCCTCTAGAGGAACTGGTTGGCCACTGTGTGAGACAAAGTGCTAGACTAGATGGACCACTGGCCTGATCCAGCAGGGCTCTTCTTATGTTTTTATAATGAAGAGAGATTAGGCAAAATATTTTGCCTCCTTGACTTGTGTCCACAAAGTAGTAATTTTTATTGAGCTAATGAACATAAGATAAAAGGCGGTGGGTTTTAGATTAGAATACATTAAAAAGCCAGGAACAAATGACATTACATTTCAATAAAAGCTGTTAGAGTTTGAACACACGGCTGGATAGTTTTTACTTCTCAGTTGCTGCTGATAGTTGCGTTCGCCGTTTGAAATAGAACCTTGTTTGTTTTTCATTGACATTTATAACATACTCACAGTACAATATAGGTGTGTTAGATCCTGTTTTGTTTTATGTGACCAAATAGAACATATATTTAAATTTTTTTAAATCATACTACTAAACATCAGTTAAAAGTCTGAGTGAAAAGGAATATCTTAGCCTTGTGCCTAAGACAAGGTATTTTGCCCAGTTCCAGCTCGTGAGGGGCCACTCAGAGAAGGCCCTGTCCCTTTGGCATCTACCATGCTGCCACAAGTGGGGGCACAGAGAGGGCCAGGAAATGGGAGAAGGCAATGCTTGGCATTATTTCTCCACACCCTGACTTTTTCCCTCCCCTGTTTGTCTGCCAAATCAGGATGTACCCACGAAGCTCGTTGCAAAAGCCGTCCCTCTGCCAATGACGGTCCGCGGCCACTGGTTCCTGAGCCCAAGAACTGAGTACACGGTAGCTGTCCAGACTGCCTCGAAGCAAGTGGATGGTGATTACATGGTTTCAGAATGGAGTGAAATCATAGAGTTTTGTACAGCAGGTAAGGGCTTCTCATACTGCAATCCAGGTGATAGAAAAGAAGCAACTTATAAATGCCTCTTGTGTATTGAACTATCTTTTGTTGGTACCGGAAACAGAGATGTGCAGATTGCCATTTCTTTCTCCACCAAACGTTCCAGGCCACCTTTCCCCCCTCTCCTGTGTATAAAGATTGCCTTAGGCGGATGCGCCACAGAGTACAGCTGCATGCCTTCCCACCTACCTGCCTTTCTGCAAAGGAAAAGGCAAACCAAGGAGAAATGGATTGGTGTCGGGGTGAAATTGCTGGATCGGGAAGACACTGGTTCAAATCCCCACTCTCCCATGCAAGTTACTGGGTGAGCTTGGACTAGTCACGCCCTCTCAGCCTAACCTACCTCAAAGGGTTGCTGTGGGGACAAAACAGAGCAGGTGTGACCCATGTATACCACCATGAGCTCCTTGGAGGAGGAAGGGTGCATAAATATGTACCAAACAAACAAGCAAGTAACATTACCATTTCAGATGTGTGTGTCCCCCATCCCCGCCCCCCCTCTAAGTGTCTGTATGGGGAAGAGAATCATAGATGTCAAAAAAAATGGAAAGATTAATGGCTTTGGGAGGGAGCACTACATTCAGTAATAATAATTATTATTGTGTGGCAGTGTGTGTAGTATAGCCAGGAAAGCCTAACATTGTCTGGCAGCCACAAGTTCTGGTACTTTTAGTGTTATGCACCACTAGGTGGCGAGCTAGATTTGTTTTTTAAGGCAAGTGTCGTGACTATCCTGACCTGACAAGCCCAGGCTAGCCCAATCTCGTCAGCTCTTGGAAGCTAAGTCAGGGTTGGCCCTGGCTAGTATTTGGATGGGAGACCTCCGATGAGTACCAGGGCTGTTTAACTAGCAACTGGGCGCAGCTGATTTCAAGTCAGGGGCTGTGGTGAACGGCAGCTAACTCTTTTCCCCACCCGGGTGCCATTCCATCCTCTTCCCGAGTAGTCATTTTCTACGTTGATAAAGATGTAGAGGTTGCCTGCATGGCTCCCCTAGTGGGGCAAATGGGGTTCCGAGGGGCTGTTTTGTGTCAGGGAAAAAGAACGGGGGAGTTTAATGCCTCCCTCCCCAGTGTGATGCATCCCTGATCTCAACCAGGAGGGTTCCCACAGCTCCTATTAGCAATTTTTTTTTTTTAAAGCCACATTGGAGAACTAGTCCTGGATCTTCTCTGTCTTGTTTCCTCTGACCCTTAATGGCCAATCTGTGTGGATATAACAGTCCCTGCTGGCTGCTGCATAATAAGCTGTAGTCTTAAGTGAGGGATGTCGATACAAGTCCGTGTCTTCAGGGGAAACCAAGCACCCCACTCGTTCTCTTAAGCAAACCACAAGTTACATTTAACACGTGGTCCCTGTGGGGACTTGCAGCAGGATGCCCGGTGGCAACTCAACGAAGAAGTAGAAGACGTGGTAGTAGAAGAAGAAGAGATTGGGTTTATACCCCACCCTTCACTACCCAAAGGAGTTTCAGAGCAGCTTACAAGCTCCTTTCCCTTCCCCTCCCCACAACAGACACCCTGTGAGGTAGGCGGGGCCGAGAGAGCTCTGACAGAAACTGCTCTTTTTTAAGAAAAGCTGTGCCAGAACTATGGCTTGCCCAAGGTCATCCAGCAGGTGCAAATGGAGGCGTGGAGAATAGAACCTGGTTCTTCCAGATTAGAGTCCATGCACTTAACCACTACACCAAACTGGCGCCGGGGCCCAATTCCAGCTTGGACAGCAATATGGGAGGAGGAGGGGTACCTGTCTCCCCTCCCCATATCCTGGTCCCAATCCAAATTGGGCCCCTGCAATTGCCAGGGGGACCTCACCGCTGTCATGTGGCTGCAAGTTCCCCCGGCCATCTCGTGTAAAATGTCATGTGTAGTTGGGACTTCTCTGTATGGCAAAGAGAGAGATGCAATTCTGCTTTAGAGAACTTCCAAGCTCCAGGGTCCTGCCAGACCTCCATCTCACTCTGAGTTTTACCACGCGGACTTTGGAGATTGTGATGTTTTGCTTCTTGCTAGTGGAATGTTTTGTGTTTGCAGATTATTCCAAGGTCCACTTGACACAGCTTTTGGAAAAAGCGGAAGTGATCTCGGGACGCATGCTTAAATTTTCAGTCTTTTATCGGAACCAGCACAAAGAATACTTTGATTCCATCAGGTAAGAGAGTCGTGACCTTTCTTGTGACCAAGAACAAAACAGAGTGTGGTCTTCTCCTCCGTGCCGCACAGCTAGCGGGAAGAGTTCCTGCATTTAGCTTTGGAACAGTCGGCTGGCATGGTCTGTAGATATGGGGCTCTGCCGGTAAAATTAATTAGCAGCTAGGTATTTCTTTATGTGAATTTACAGTCTATGCTCTTCTCCGGAGCAGAGGGAGGATTTTAAAAAAATAAATCAAAATCAGGAATATGGCAAAGGCATCTGTACCTGGTCTTCAGCTAAAATAGGATTCCTGGTGTTCCAGCGCTGTACGCTCTCTGCAGCACACAGAAGGGCCTCGGGTCCAGTGAAGGAGCTGCATGCCAAACAGCTGGCTCCCTAGCAACAGAACATCTGCTTGAATGCAGACAGTCTCAGGTGCAATCTCCTTGACACCTCCAGTTAAAATATCATGTAGCAGGTGATGTGAAAGGCCTCTGCCAGTCAGAGTAGGTAATGCCGGAGCAGGCAAACAATGATTGGATGCAATACAGGGCAACATCACATGCTCTGTGCGTGTTTTCCTGCTGTGTCCAGTTGGGGAGGGGGTATGGCATAGACCAGAGGTGTTAAACATATGGCCCAAGGGCTGGAACCGGCCCATGCAGGGCTCATATCCGGCCTGCCAGCAACTGCTATTTACTTTGAGACCTGATTAGTATGGGTCATCTGGTCTCTCACACACATGCATGTTAAGAGAAAGGAAGGGAAAGAGATGACTTGGGATAAGGAGAAAGGGAAATTAAAAGGAAATTATTTTGGCTTATTCTGAAAAAAAATTAGATTAGATTTCTCTGTGTCTATCTGGGGTTTTATTTTCTTTCAAAAAGACCCTGATTAGGAATTTGCTTTGATTGATTAAAGACTGCTTGTTGATAGTTGCTGTTTATATCTACTCCATTCAATACAGGCCTTTCTAGCTGGAGCCAAGGCCACTCACAATGACAGCTAGAAGAAGCAGCACAACAGCAATTTGATTGGTAGCCATCAAAGCACAGCAGTCATCAATCCCACACTGTAGGGCAACAGGCCTAAATCCCTTGTATCTGGGGATTCAGAGAGGAGGGGGCTGCCTCCCTGCTACATTCCAGGAAGCCACTCCATCATGTGGAGAAAAATACATTCTGAGAGGCAAGCAGCACCAGCCAAAAGTAGTCCCTTCCCTCAGCCCGCCTCTGAAAAAAATGCTCAAGCCCAAGCAGGGGTGGTTTTAACCAGCCTGCATGAGGAAGTGGAACGGACTCACCTGAAGGTTGCCATTGCTGGGATCAGCCCACTTTAAGGCCCAATTTACACCTCCTCTCTGAAGTAGTTTGACTGCTGTCTTTTCCCAAGCTCATTTCACGCTGGTTTCAAATTTCACTCCAGGGGGTCTGAAGAGTACTAAGCAACAGCATTTGTTTAAAGCAGTATAATGCTAGCTTGACCACAGGAGGGCAATTAATGAATGTAAACAGTAATTTATAAACTAGAACAAGTATGGTTTGAAACTAGAAACAGGTATAGACAGGTTTTTTTGAAACTAGAATGATTCTAGCGGGAAAGTCAGATGTAAATTTGACCTAAAGGAGAAGAAACCTGTAGGTGGCCTGATAGGCATTGCCAGTGCTACAGAAAATACTAGCTTGTAATGAGCTTAATCAGCCACTGGGTGTCACTGTACTGCTTTTCAAGAACAGCCACCCACCCCTCTCCAGTCCTTCTTTTGATAGTGAGTCTTTACTCATCTGGGTTTTGGTATTTGGTATTTAACTAGCCCTCACTCTAAAAAAATAAAATCAAAAGGTGAGCAGCCAACCCACATATTCCCACATGACATGCCACAGAGCTGTACTCAACAGGGAGCGCCTGCCAGCCCCAGCTCTCCGATTACTCTTAGAAGAAGAAGAAGAAGAGATTGGATTTATACCCCGCCCTCCACTCCCCAAGGGAGTCTCAGAGCAGCTTACAAACTCCTTTTCCCTTCCCCTCCCCACAACAGACACCCTGTGAGGTAGGTGGGGCTGAGAGAGCTCTTTCCCAAGCTGTCCTTGAGGGAACAGCTGGTACAGAGGTCATCCAGCCAGGTTCAAGGTCATCCAGCCAGGTGCAAGTGGAGGAGTGGGGAATCAAACCCGGTTCTCCCAGATTAGAGTCCACGCACTTAACCACTACACCAAACTGGCTCTTACTCTATGATGCGTGTGTTTCTAGCCCTGTGTGGGTCATTCGTATATGGCCTTTTCAGGGGATGTGCTTTATAAATAAGTCTGAAACTATCCTGTATTGAAACAGCCCTCTTTGGAAGAGCAGGTTTGTCCCCACGCTGCCTGCCTGTCACCCAGGAGTTGTCTTCTATGGTGACAGTGCCCAGAACTGGATAGTGCAGGCCAGGGGTCCTTTTGTAGAAAAAGAGCTGCAGGAGCTCATTACCATAACTTATTAGCATAATTCATTAGCATATGCCACATCCCTTGACATCACTGGAAGTGTGTCAGAAAGGGAATGTCAGTTTCAGCCCCATTATACCCTATGGGCCATTGAAATCAATGGCAAAAACTCATAGGGTATATAAGGGGCTGGAGGAAAGGGGATTTGAGGGAGAGGCTCCAAACTTGCAGGGTAGCTGCTGGAGCCTCTCCTCGAAATACCCACCAAGTTTCAAGAAGATTGGACCACAGGGTCCAATTCTGTGGGCCCCCAAACACGTTGTCCCATCCCTTCCATTGTTCTCATTGGTGGGAAAAAATGTTACCTTTTTCCCTACCATAGAGAACAATGGAGGGAATGGGGCAACCTGTTTGGGTGCCCTAGAATTGGACCCCCTGGTCCAATCTTCTTGAAACTTGGTGGGTATTTGGGGGAGAGGTCCCAGCAGCTACCCTGCAAGTTTGAAGCCTCTCTCTCAAACCCCCTCCCCTCCAGTCGCTTTTAAAGTTGCCGCCGAATTTCGGCGGCAATTCGGCATTGGGCTGAATCAGATCAGAGAATCTGATTTGGCCCATGGCTGCCCTAGTGGCCACTTCTGAGCTGGCGGAGCTTTGCTCCGCCTCGCTCTGGCCCCAACGGACCCCTGGCGCAGGCCAGCTTGAGCTCATCAGATCTTGGAAGCTAAGCGGGGTTGGCCCTGGTTAGTATTTGGCTAGGAGACCGCCAAGGAAGCCCAGGGTGTCATCACAGAGGCAGGCAATGGCCAACCACCTCTGAATGTCGCTTGCCTTGAAAACCCTACAGAGCCGCCATGAGTCAGCTGTGACTTGACGGTGCTTTCCACCACCATGCTGAAAATGCAGACTTTATTGGCCCAGCTTAACAAAGCTAAAATTTGGCATCTGGCATCTCTCTCCTCTCTGCTCCCTTCCTCCCCCCCCCCCCCCAATGTATATTTTGGGTTTCTCCTTTGCTGTTCTTTTCTACCGAGATGAGCATGTCTTTTGTTTTGTTTGGGGATCAGATGCCATTATCTCCAATTCTGGGGGGGCTGTACTTTTTGAATGATCAATCAATGTCTTGCTCTCCAATGCCCTTGCAAAAATAAACAAAAACTGCCTGTCCTTTACTTCTAGAGAGCAGCACGGAAATGCGCTGCAGCCTTCTGTCAAGGATAACAGCGGCAGCCACGGCTCTCCGATCAGCGGGAAGCTGGAAGGCATCTTCTTTAGCTGCAACACCGAATTCAACACCGGGAAGCCCCCGCAAGATTCGCCATACGGAAGATACAGGTTCGAGATTGCAGCGGAAAAACTGTTCAACCCAAACACTAACTTGTACTTTGGGGACTTCTACTGCATGTACACGGCCTACCACTATGTCATCCTCGTCATCGCGCCTGCTGGATCGCCGGGAGATGAATTCTGTAAGCAGCGCCTCCCTCAGCTGAACTTGCAGGACAACAAATTTCTGACCTGCACTGAAGAAGACGGGGTCATGGTTTACCACCATGCACAGGATGTAATCTTGGAAGTGATTTACACCGACCCTGTGGATCTCTCCCTCGGCACCGTTGCAGAAATTACTGGTCATCAGCTAATGAGCTTGTCGACCGCAAACGCCAAGAAAGATCCCAGCTGCAAGACCTGCAACATTAGTGTGGGACGTTAATTTCAAGCCCTTCCCCTCCCCCTTCCTTAGGAGCCTTCTCCATTGCCTAATTTCCATTGTCAGCCATTCTCATCCAACGCATGCATATAATGCCGTTCTCTCCAAAAGCAAACACCCAGTGATCAAATTCTTCAACAGCATTCTTAGGGCAGAACTACAGGTTATGGCCAACACAGGGTTAGTCCCTTCTACATGGCACTCTGTGTCCAGTTCCCCTCTCCTCTGTAACTTACCCAAGTTGTGATGCCTTCATGTTAGACAGCTCCCTGACTCCATTCCAAACCACTTGGCTAAGCGTGCTGGAAAAATGCACACGACAACATCACAACCCCAGCAAGGGCACCCAAATATTGCTGGGAGAGGCAGGGATAACCGGACACGGGGAATGCCGTTTCCAGCAGCAGCCTTGTCAACTTTAGCATGCGGCTGTGCCCTTAGTTCTTCCACCCACTTTCCGCCCCCCTTCTGGTCCACCAGTGCTTTTCAACCGTTAGAAATCTCTAATCTTTCTCTATAGCAACCATTTATATACCTAGATGCTGCAACTGGTGTTTTAAAATTTCTTCCCTTTTTTTCCTCTTTCTCTCTGCCTCTCCATATTGCCAAATGTAACAAATCTATATAAAACAGCTTTAGCAAATAAAACTACAGGCTTCTAAATGGTGTTTAAATATGTATTCATTTTAATCTACTGAACAACTTAACTGGGGAATCTCCAAACAGCATGAAAGGTTGTAAACTGCAGCATGACTTAACTCTTCGCAGCCTAGAAATATGTCAGCACCTCCAATGTGTTGTTTGACAGTGTTATTTATGTTATTTATATTAGCTAACAGGAAACAACAACAACAAAAAACCCTGTGTTCCAACTTAATAAATAGAAAAATATTTTATTTGTACCGTTGTATAAAATATTATACAATCATATAGAATATATAGATTACATTTTAATAGCAACTGTATACATATGTCATGAAACCATTTTTCCCCCTTATCAAAGTTGTAGTTTGTAAACTTCAGACTCTTGTGTATCTGTTCCTGTTGCTCTGACATGACTTTTAATTAAAACAGATTTATGAAGGAGACCGGTTCTGAGTCGTAAAAAAAGTTATAAACGTTCCAAGCCAATTACACTGAGACATCCAAAGGTCATAGAAACAAAAGACGTCTGTGTCGGATAGCAGGGGTGACGTGATTCCCCTCCAAAACTCTTTTGAAAGTTTTTTTTCTTGTACAAAAATCATGCTCCAGCATCACACACGGCAGAAACACAAACTGGGTTGGCAGACCATCGACGGTAGAACAAATATCTTCTTATTACTATATCCAAAGTGCTGAGGCACTATCTGAGGGACAGCTCACTGCACAGGGATCCCGACAAGAGCTTCTAGAGAAGACTTCACCACCACGGCCCACTGGCCCTCACCCCACGCCCCCCCCCGTGATGTCACCATAGTGACAATAATCCCCCGTTTTCATGGCCTGCTCGTCTCCTGCTCCCAACACTAAGCATACCTTTGCCTCGGTGGGTCACAGCCATATTATGCTGAGCTAGGAGGTGAAGGACCATCCCCGGTGGTTTTCAAGTCATTTGTACAAACATGACAAAACAAGAACACAAACGGGGTTACATTCTTCTTGGAGCTCTTCCTCGAACTTTTTTTTTTTTTTTGCCACTGAACCTGTGTTTACCGGTGAACACCGCGAGCTTGGTGCCATGCCGTGCCCTGTTCAGAAATCACCTGTTGCAAGAATAATCTCTCTCTGCGTTATAAAGTGTATTCTTCTTGAACAGCAAGATGGGAGAAAATATCCATCTTGCGCACATAAATACACACACCAAAAAAAAAGGGGGGAGGGGAGGAGAACTCCAGCCTTCCTTCAGTTCATAACCATGACACTTAGATTAAATATTCTGCATACATTAAATCTATCCAAAATATCATAATGCAATAAACTATTGTCACTATTTTAATAATATAGCTATCTTGACAATCGTCACACGAGAAATATATTAAGGTCCTACAAAGTGCATGCTTTCAAACGAGCTTTGGTAGTCAGAAAAGTAAAACTTCATAGCGTCGGGGCTAAGGAAAAGTGCTACAGAAATAAAAGGTAGGCCTCTGCCGTTCCTCATTGCTTTCGCTTTGCTTGATTTTTGGTTATTATCCACCAAGTCTAGGCAAATACTACTAAAACAGAATATCATTACATTGTCTTGCAATATATTACTCATACCTCTTCACCGAGTCTTCCTCCCCTATATATCAGAATGACCCTTTCCCCCCCCTCCCCAAAACATGCATCTTAAAATTATTTCAACAGTTTTGTTTCTGCTGTGATGTAACCTTAAGCCAGTTTCTTAGTCTACTGCATTCAGGGCTCAACCAGTGAAGAACCTTTTTCCGGGCGTCCACATCATCCAGCAGAATTTGCACTCATGCAAAAAAAAAGGGGGTTCTTTCCAACACACAACTTCCACCGGAATTGCAACTAGGGAGGCTGGTGGCATACTCCACTACGTGGATGACCATCTCTCCTGATCCCACTACGCCAGGTGACCCATCAGAAAGGGACAGCAGTCGATCCTGACAGTCCAGAGACATTCCTCAGGGTCCTCCATCCCCAAGAAGCATCAGTTAGCTGAGCTCTGTTGGAGGCAAAAGGCAGGGAAACTCTGTCCTGCTGATGGGGAATTTAGTTTGGATCGAACCCACGGCTTGCATATGGGCTGTTGGAATTGAGCACTGTTCCACCACACTTGGCTCTTGCAAACTGTGGCTGGTGGTCAGGCCTGTAGCCAGGACTTTGTAATGGGGGGGCCTTTAAATAAGTCAGGGGGCATCCCCACACAAACCCCAAGCAAGCAGCCCCACTCCTGCCCTTCCCTGTAACTCTCGCATGCTGGCTGGCCCTGCAAAGCGGAGATTCTTTCCAAGCTGCTCCTGCTCCGTCCATGGAGACCCACCCACCCACCCTTTCAGCCCTTTTGCTGCCAGGAAAGGGTGGCTGGAGGGAAGGGCGTGCCAGGCTTTCCAAGCTGTGCATCATCTTCCAGACCTCTTGGAGGATGGGAGGCGTGCCACAAGACTGTAGGGGGGCAGATGTCATCCCAATTTTCAAAAAAGGGAGGAGGGACAACCCAGGAAACTACAGGCCGGTCAGTCTGACCTCTGTCCCAGGGAGATACTGGAGCAGATTTTAAAGGGATCGATCCGCGAGCATCTGAAGGACAATTTGGTGATCTGGGGAAGTCAGCACGGATTTGTCCCCAACAAGTCCTGCCAGACCAACTTCATTTCCTTCTGTGATTGAGTGACGAGCTTACTGGATCGAAGGAATGCAGTTGATGTTGTTTACCTGCTGGATTTCAGTAAAGCTTTTGACAGGGTTCCCCATGATGTTCTGATGGGTAAGCTAGAGGACTGTGGACTGGACTCTAGGATAGTTAGGTGGACAGAGAACTGGTTGGAGAACCGCACTCAGAGAGGGACTCAGAGGGTCAATGGCATCTCATCTGAATGAAAGGAGGTGTCCAGTGGGGTGCCACAGGGCTCGGTTCCGGGTCTGGTACTTTTCAATATTTTATAAATGATCTGGATGAGGGTATGGAGGGGCTACTCATTAAATCTGCAGATGACACCAAATTGGGAGGAGCAGCAAACACACCAGAAGATATAGAATTCTACGAGATCTGAACACACTGGAAAAGTGGCCGGATGTGAACAAGATGCAATTTAACAAGGATAAGTGCCAAGTTCTACATCTGGGTAACAAAAATGAGGAACAGGCATACTGGATGGGGGATACACTTCTGGGCAGCGGTGTGTGTGAACAAGATCTTGGGGTACGGATGGACCGTAAGTTAAATATCAGCAGCCAGTGTGATGCGGCGACAAAAATGGCTAATGCAATCTTGGGGTGTTATCAACAGAGGCATAACATCCAAATCACAAGATGTCATAGTCCCGCTGTGCACTGCATTGGTCAGGCTGCACCTGGAGTATTGTGTGCAGTTCTGGAGGCCTCACTTCAAAAAGGATGTGGACAGAATGGAGCGAGTACAGAGGAGGGCGATGAGGATGATTGAAGGCCTGGAGACCAAGCCCAGGCCGGAAAGGCTGAGGGACATGGGAATGTTTAGTCTGGAGAAGAGGAGGTTATGGGGGAACATGATTGCTCTCTTGAAGTATTTGAAGGGTTGTCACTTAGAGGAAGGCAGGGAGCTCACAATCATGGGTTTAAATTAAGGGCAGGAAGGTACCGGCTGGATATTAGGAAAAGGTTTTTGACAGTAAGAGTTGTGCAACAGTGGAATCAGCTGCCTGGGGAGGTGGTGAGCTCCCCCGCACTGGCAGTCTTGAAGCAGCAGCTGGACAAACCCTTGTCAAGGATTCTCTAGGCTGATCCTGCATTGAGCAGGGGGTTGGACTAGAGGGCCTGTATGGCCCCTTCCAACTCTGTGATTCTGATTTTAGGGTCTGGCCAGCCCCCTACAGAGGGGCTACTATAACCACTGATATGAAACTCCAAAAATGGGCTGCTGAAGACTCCCAATTCATCTACAAATGCACATAAAAAATAACGGAGGGGCAGCAGGATGCGCAGCAACAGGGCAAGGGGGCGTGTGAGTGAGCGCCAACACGTCCTGGAAGCCAAGCGTGTGGAGCTGGCCTCCACCACAGCTCCAGCTGGAAGATGCCTGTGCCTGGATGGCCGGCTTGCAGGGCTGCTGGCAGGTGGGGAACCTGCCCCGTGCCTGGAAGGGCTGGAGGGTGAGGAAACCACTGGGGTTGCTCGCACCTCACCTCCCTTTTGAGCAAGCTGCACTTGGGGAAGGGGTGGTGGTGGGGAGTCTTTCAGGCAGCCAGAGAGTCGGGGGGCCTGGGCTGGGTAGGAAATTGAGGGGGGGCCTTGACAAGAAGCTGTGGGGCCAGGCCCCAAGAGGCCCCACCGTAGCTACAGGCCTGCTGCTGGTGGGACCTAAGTGCACCTTTTTATTCTAAAACATTGCCTTTTCACACTTCCTATCGTTAGAGAATCCTTGTACATCAACATCTGCTGCAGACTCCCTCCTAATTGGCCAGGGACTCCCCCCTCCCTTCTGTGGCTAAGCATTCTGGTGCTAACTAGGTGTGCATTGAGTGTACATCCTGGAATAACGCCCCCAAACATACTCCCCTAGAGCAGCACACTGTAAAAAAGGTGAATAGTGCTAGACAACCTATATTTCAGGGAAAGTCATTATGCAGTTACTGAAATCTCTGAAGAAATCTTAAGCTTCTGCAGAACTCCAAAAGTGGGACGCACTTTTGAAAAATCACCCGCTGTAGTGCAGACAGGGCCCGCTTGCCCACAGCTGTTGGGAAAGATGGCTGCTGCTCACCCTAAAAAGGAATCCAAGCTCATGAGGCCAAATGGGTGACAGTCTCCCTTCCCCACCTCTTGTAATCAGAGAATATGAACTCTGACAAGCCTTTGATGGTCTTCTGTGCATCTCACCCCACAGAAACAATGAGTACAATGTGGTGAGATTCTCTCTCATCAAACCACCGGCAGCAAACCCGTGGGCTCTTTCCAGCCCTTCTGAGTGCACTTAGTGAGCACATGGGATGCAGGATTGCGGCAGCTAGCTCAACCCGACTTACATGAGTCCAATGGAAGGTCAAAAGAGAACTTACGTACATTCAGGTGCTAGATTTGAGTCCAATAACATCTAAGAGACCAACAAGACTTTCAGGGTGCAAGCTTTCCAGACACAGTAGACCAGAGGTGTCGAACTCATTTGTTACGAGGGTCGGATCTGACATAAATGTCACTTTGTTAGGCCGGGCCATGTGTGCCATACAATGTAACATGAGGTACCCGAGATATAAACTTTATAAAGATGATTTCTGATGCCAAATGGCAATAGCCAGCTTGATCGGATTGGGTGTGATATGCAGAGGGGTAGTAGGCATGGAGATATCAGGACTGGTAATGAGACAGGAAACCTAGGTCTCAGTTTGGTACAGGAGGATTCAGTCCAGGAGGATACAAAGAATAAATGGAAATGAAGTCTGAAGAAGTGAGCAGTGACTCATAAAAGTACATACCACAAATATTGTTAGTCTTTAAAGATGTTACTGGACTCTTACTCTTTCTACTGCTATTAGAAACCACAACATAAAAAAACCAATGGGGGAACATTTTAACCTTCCAGGACATTCAGTTGCTGACCCAAGAGTAGCAGTTCTCTTACAAAGGAATTTCAAAGGGAGATTAGAAAGAGAGACTACTAAATTCCAACTGATCAAAAAGCTCAAGACAATGCAAACTCCTGGACTGAACTGAGACCAAGGTTGTTTCTCTCATTACCAATGCCTGCTTTTGTCATTTGGCGTCTGAAATAACTTCACTCCAAGATATAAGGAAAGATGGACTCTCATTCTAGCTGTATCTGAAGAAGTGAGCAGTGACTCACGAAAGCTCCTACCCTGACAGAAACTTTGTTAGTCTTTAAGGTGCTGCTGGACTCTTGCTCCTTTTCACTAATAAGGAATGCAAGCTGTACTGTTAGGTTTCTTCCCCCTCATCTGTTAGAAATGGAAAAGGGGATCCATCTCTCTCTCTCTCTCTCTGGCATGCTCTCTCTAGCTTTCCCCCTTCCCTGAAGTCGTGTGCAGGCTAACAAAAAGCTTATAGCTGGAATAAAACATTGTTGGTCTTACACAGGACTTTCTCTCTGGCATGCTCTCTCTAGCTTCCCCCCTGGAAAAAGTATGCAGACAAACAAAAACTTATACCTGGAATAAAACGTTGCTGGTCTTCTTAAAAGTGCTACCAGACTCCATTTTTTTCTTTCTCTCTGGCTCTTTCCCCCCCCCCACCCCAGAGGAGGAGAAGCCAATCAGCCAATCAAAGGAAGGCTTTCTTTCTCTCTTCTGCCAAGCAGGAAATAGGAGAGACTAGGGGAAAGGAGCTGCGATGCCAGAAACAGGATGGGGGAAGCAGCAGACAGCCAAGTTCTTGGTGAGCCAGAAAGAAGCCCCCCAGGGGCTGGATGCGGCCCATGGGCCGCATGTTTGACACCCCTATAGTAGACAGTAGACAAAGTGAGTTCTGCCTCTTGAAAACTTACACCCTGAAACTCTTGTTGGTCTCTACGGTGCTACTGGACCCAAATCTAACTGTTCTCCTGCAGACCAACATGGCTACCCTTGTAAACGTACTTTCACGTATGTATCTCTACAGGACTGGGAACTCATAAACCGCTGTATGCAAGCAAGGTCTTTTCCAGTCTCCTATGGAACACCAATGTCATGATCCCACCCCCTTTCCCTGCACCACACCTCCACACTGAGCGAGTGAGTTCTGAAGCGCTGAAAAGACAATAGTCTCAGTGGAAAAAGAAAACTTAGACACTTGAGAAAGTGAGTGACAGAAACCACAGGAAGCAGCCCTAAGGGCCAGATGTTGTTCCTTACGGTTGTACGCAGACTGCAATTTAGAAAGTAAAAGTAGGAACACTTTGGGTGTTACTTGTGGACAACTGATATTATCATACCAGCCTCTTAAGATCTACACTGGAGTCAGTTCAAGATCAGTTTCACTCAAAAGACAAGCTTGGGCAGGAGTAGCGTCAACAAACTCGGGGTGGACTGAAAACTCGCAGCACAATCAACGCAGCCGAACAAATTACAAAAACCTCAACCTTGTCAAACATACATGGTGAGTCAGGGCTCTCCAGTGACCCATCATTCCCTAGCTGTTGTTTTCCACCTTCTAAGCCTCATGTCATTTCCCACCTTCTAAGCCTCTTGGGTTACCGCATCCTGCTTGATTTTGTTGCTCGGCCTCAATGACCTCATCAAGGCAGAAGAAGCATCGTAGCACCATCAATAAATCATGCAAATCACGACAACCAATAGGATTGATCAGCAACAAGGCCAAGGGCAGTGAGGGTGAGTTGTACCACATGAATGGGTTTGCAACGGGGGCACAAAACAGCCTAACATGGGGCCTTCTGACCCTAAAACAAAGCACAAAGTGAGGAACATAGTTTTGGCCCAACTCTTCAGGCAACTGTTCAAAAAACTGAGGGGCAGAGCGGCCCGGTTTGTGGCAGCCATTTTCTTTTGCCCAAGGGAACTCCCCGTCTGTGGTAAATACATCACTGGATTGGCCTGCCATGAATAGAAGAACCTTCTGATATTCCAGTATTCAACCCACACAAGAGGACCAGGAGATATCAATGGACCTGTTCATCTGCTATGAACAGGGGGGCATCCAAGAAGCAGGCAGGGTGTCACCTTACCCCTCTCCATATACTTATAGAAACTCGTATACTTAATCTCTATATTAAAACACCTTTCTCCTATCTGGTCCAAACCAAATATTATTGAAGAGAGATGTCAGCCTGGAAGACACAAGACGAAGCACACCTCAAATGAATTTAAAGATACTGTCATGAATTATTCTCTGCCTTTTTTGGTTCCATTCTTTTAATGTACAGCATCGGTTCAAATGGTTCACTAATAACTAATTCGAAATGGGTATTAAATATGGAGACACGAAAAGAAAAGACGCACCGGCTGTGAAAAAGATCATAAGGCACGGGTCTAAAAAGTCCAGGCGGAGAGACTGATTTCTGAGGCGGACCTCATTCCGCTGGGAGTTGCCAGGCAAAAGGCGACTCAGCCTGCTCGTCAGGGCAGTAGATCCCACCCCCCCACTTCCGCCCTTCCCTCACAATCCATTCGAAAAGTACTCTCACAACTCCGGGCGGCCTTCTCTAAGCAGAGCATGGGTTTCACTCAGCCATTCAAGACAGACGGTTAACACCAAGACAGGACTGGAGGAGGTCCTGCAGCTGGGGGAGGGGCGGTAGTAAAAGGCAAGCAGGAAAATTCAACACTCCCCCCCCCCACACACACACAGATTTCAAATCGGCAGTGACGGTAGGCAGCCGGTGGGTGCATAGAACTCCAGCAAGCAAGGGCAGCGGGCAGAAACTGGGTCTAGCAGGCAGAGACTGGGTCTAGCTGGCAGTCAGGCTGTGGGAAAACAAGCAACCAACAGCCAAGTACCTAATGCTGGGGCGGAAAGTGGGCTTGTCCCGTGGTGGTGGTGGAAAGACGACTTACAGCAACCCTGTAGGGTTTCCGAGGCAAGAGACGTTCAGAGGCGGCTGGCCATTGCCTGCCTCTCCGCAGCAACCCCAGGCTCCCTGGGTGGCCTGCCCTCCAAGTATTAACCAGGGCTGGCCTAGCCTGGGCCACCCAGGTCAGGGCTGGCTTGTCCCACAGGAGCCTTGTACTAGGAAGGGGGCTTCCTTCCTCTGCAGCTTCAAGAAGAAGAAGAAGAAGAAAAGGAGAGATTGAATTTATACCCTGCCCTTCACTACCCAAAGGAGTCTCAGAGCAGCTTACATGTGAGACATCCTGTGAGGTAGGTGGGGCTGGGAGAGCTCTCTCTCGAGAACTGCCCTTGAGAGAACAGCTCTGAAAAAACTTACGACTGTCCCAAGGTCACACCAGCAGCTGCATGTGGAGGAGTGGAGAATCAAACCCGGTTCTCCCAGATCAGAGTCCACACACTTAACCACTACACCAAACCAGAATGGCTGGCCCTCTGCAGGGTCACTATGCCTCTGTTCTGGGCCACTGAAAATCTCCCAGTGGACCTTCTGGCTGGCTTCTGACTTTACCCCCAAGCATTGCCTAGATGCCTTCAAAAGCACATCTTCATAACCCATAAGGGCCAGGGACCTGCTTTTTGCTCTTAGAAAAGGAAAGCTGAGATACTCTGGAAGCTGAAGTCTGCACCAGTGCCATAGTTATTTTTGCTTTTCCTATGCTACTATGGAATCACAGAAAACACCACACAGCCTTGGATACCACCCTGAACCAGAAGGAATTCCTCCACCGCTCCGACCGCAACCCACAAGTTGCGTTACCGTCTTTACAGACAATCACAGCTCACGCTCTGCAGTCCCCGTCTCCCGCTCACAAAACCTCAGTCCCTCAAACGGGTGAACACCTCCCCAGCGTTTCTCACAGACACAGAAAGAGAGAGGGGAAATATGCCGACGTGGAACCCAAGGCTTGATACTTGAGACTCCCACATTCCTCACTAAGTCACTACGGTTGCTGCCATTCCTGCCCACCATAATTACAGCCCCAAGAGAGCTGGAACTGGAGGCGCTTTCTACACCACCCAGCCCGGGTACCTCCCACCTACACAGGGCGTGGCTCCTGCTGGAACCCAACAATCAAGAAAACTACAACCCCAAAGAGCATGAACGGAATCAAAAAAGGTTGTGAAAAACGCTACTATAATAAATAACAATAATGTGACACAATAAAGACCGTAAGTTCAGTTCTTTCAACAGGATTTTTCCAAGAAGGGTTTTCCCAAGATGACGAGGTTTTCTAGAATAAAATCTCTCGTTTCATCCATCATGGACTTCATCTGAACAGGAATACTTAATGTGTCGCATGATGCATACATAACGGCATAATTATTAGAACATCATCAGTCGCATAGTACTACACTCGATACAGATGCTTCACAGCATTTTCAGTGAAGGCTACAATGAGTACTTCCTAATTAGCCTAACGAGAGATTTTATTCTAGAAAACGTTGTCATCTTGTGAAAACCCTTCTTGGGAAAATCCTGTTGAAAGAACTGAATTTACAGTCTTCGTTGTGTCACATTCTTGTTATTTATTATAGTAGCATTTTTCACAACTTTTTTTGATTCTGTTCGTTCATCCTGCTGGAACCCACCATCGCCCTCCAGAAGAATTCCTTATTCCACAAGAGGTAGTTTTGTCCCTTCTGCCAGGGTTCTTGACACCCCAGGAGAAGGCGCAGCATGCATCTTTGGGGAGAAAATTCTCCACCAGATTGGCAAATGTAGTGTCTGTCTCTATTCATTATCATCACTGGCCTCCAGTGCAAGACAGAGAAGAACCACCTCCTAGAGGTCAACGAGGCCTCAAGAACGGCTTCCCTGCCCCCAGCCTCGGGTGCATTCTTGGGTGGGAGAAGGGTGTGATTTCCTTAGGAGAAAGTGAGCTGCCCTGAGACCCAGGGCCCTCGCTTACAGGCCAGCTTGCTTTTTATGAGGCATGGTCAACCTCCTGGCATGAGTGGAGCCAGCATTTAGGCCTAGAAGTCTCCAGGGTATACTGCACTGGTGGCTAGTCATGATCCTGGAGGTCAGGTTTAGGCAGGGACAGCCTGTTGGACGTTGCCCCAAGAATCAGTGTTCCCTCTAAGCTGAGTTAGTGTGAGCCAGCTCGGTTTTTTTAGCCTCCAGTTCACACATTTTTGTCTTAGCTCAGGAAGGATGGTTCCAGAGCAAACGAATTTCATGCAGCAGCCAAATCACTTGCACACAGCTTTAATGCCTGTAGCCCACAAAGTAGAATTTCTGCTCACCAGACTCCACAGCTTAGAGGGAGCATTGCCCAAGATTGAAAACCCAGCTCAAGTCCAGCCTACAAGACTGGCTCCTCTCTCAGCAGGCAGGATGGGAAGCAAGGTTCTTTACCCATGTGCTGTTCCCGCTTTAATTCTGAATCCAGCATGCTTTTCAATACCCACAAGCCTTCCGTAGATCTCGAGCAAACCAAAGAAGTCCCGTAAACAGAGTTAAACCAGTGGCCAATTCCATGATGCCATTTGAACAGACCTGTTTGCCTGGAACAGGAATCCTGCAAACCGCCCCCCCAGGCCATTTAATTAAACAGGTAAATTAATTATCTTGAAGACATCTAGCTAGACTTGCATAAAAGAATGGTGAGACACTGACCCAAGGGGAGGGGAATCTGGATTTCCCCACTTAAAGGCCCTGCACTGTCCTTTCTATATTTTTGAGTATCATTGTGGAAACATTAAGGAGAGCCCCGCTGGATCAGAGTGGTCCCTTTAGTCCGGCAACCTGTTTCAAACAGCGCCCAACCAGTTACCCCTGGAGGGCCCACAAAGGGCACAGAGGCCGAGGGCCTTCCCCTGACGCTGCCCCCTGGCGCTGGGATTCAGAGGTTTGCTGCCTCTGAATGTGGAGGCTCCCCACACCACAAACAGAATGAGGTGGTAGAATTACAAGGCGGTAAAATGGGCTGTACCACTTTAGACCACAGTTGGGGAGAGTCAGAGTTTTAACGGTTCCTCACGTAAAAAACAAACAAACTTCTGTACAAATTAACACACAGGAGAGGAATGGTTCTAGCCTAGTCCTTACTGTGGGGTGCCTGTTTTCCACACACAAGGAAGTGTTAGGGTAAAGGGAATGGGGCACAATGTAATACCCCACCTACAGGCTGAAGTGGTGCAGTCCATTCTATCACCTCGGCACCCCGCAGCCTCCCGACCCCTGCCTTTGCTGCATGTCTAGACCAGGCTGCCATCTGCCTGCGGAGAGGAGCTCTGAGTCCAAAGGGCGTTTCCCTTAACGAGCATCCTGAATTTGCATAAGGCCGCCTGCTTTTGGCTGAGCATGGGAAACGATGGGCGATGGTGACACGCAGGTCAGGAGCCAGCCCACTCCCTTCCACCTGCTCCAGCCTCCCTCCTCAGCCGGGGCAGGGCAACGTTAATAAAGTGCATCAGACGTTCAGGCTGTTGTGCCGAAAGAACCAGCCCTCCGTGTCGTGTCGTTCTCGTTCCGCTTCTCCCCCACCCCACCCCAAACTGGGGAGCTTTTTACTACTGCAAAGCGCTGGCGGCTTCAGATGGTTTTGGAGACATCGTGCTTGCTGATGAGAACCTCCAGCAGCCGCAGCTTGGCTTTGATGTGCTTGTACTCAGAATACTCCTCAGACATGGGGATGCGGTCTTCCCTCTGGGGACTCCTAGGGGAGGGGCAAAAAAAAATAAAATCAAACCGGTGTCACCGAAATGGCAGAAGGGGCCGGGCTTCACAAATTACTTTCTCGCCTACAACAAATTTCTCCTCTTTGGTTGACGGGATTTCTCCAGTCACGGGCTCCCACAGGCAACAAAAGGAGAAAAATGGTCATGCAGCCTGGATCGAGGCCAGGCAATTGAAGTGTCAAGTGCAGACGTGGGGCTGGTTATTACATCAGGACAGCCAGCTGTGGAGAATGCTCTAGCTTGGATTTCCTGCACCGGGGTGGGGTGGGGGTTGGACTTGAAGGCCCATTTATTTGGAGAACTTGTATGCCATCTCTCCAGATACCTGATCCGATCACAGCTAAAGGGAGAAGACAAAACCTGGGGCAAACATCTTAGCGGCCAACAACGCAGCAGACTAAGACCGCTGGTTGCTTGGCGGTGACGTGCTATCAAGTCACAGGCGACTTATGGGCCGATTTCACACTTGCCAGTTGCCTCTCCTTCTCTCCGGAATTTCCCCTCCCAGTTTCCTCTGGAGTATTTTCTTCATTTTCCCACTTGGAACCTCAGCCCTTTTGATATAGCGTGACAAAGGGTTTTCTCCCAACAAATTTAGAAACTCCTACAATGGGGTGGTCCTGATGAAAGGTGGGCGAGTGGACGTGTTTTCATTTTGGGTTCTCCCCTGGAGCAAACAGGAAAATCCTCTAAAAACAGGATTTGTTTGCTCCAGGGAAACTCCGGTGCAGCAGGGCGATACTCCAGTGGAAAATGTGAGCCCAGAGCAACTGGTGTGAAATCGACCAGAAGCTCCGGTGCAAGCATGATGGCAAACCTGGGGCAAATGCTAGTGCGAAATCGGCCATGGAGTCCCTCGTGGGGGTTTTCAAGACCAGAGACGTTCAGAGGTGGTGTGCCACTGCCGGCCTCTCTGTAGCTACCCTGGATTTCCTTGGTGGGCTCCCATCCAAATACTAACCAGGGCCAATCCTGCTTAGCTTCCACGATCTGAAGATGAGTTAATTTCACCTGCCTTGCACTACCCTTGATAACAAAGGGCAACTAGTCTAAAGAACAGGGGCTTGCGCGCCGGGGCGTCCAAGCTGGGCTTGGTTGGCCATCAGAGGGACTGAGCGCCCCTCCCTCTTAGCTGCGAGCAAGACAAATCTATCTAGCCTTGTCCCTCTCTCTTATTTACTTTGAAAATTTATATGCTTGCCTCCCCGCTCAAGGCAGTTCATAAAGTAAAGCCAATACAATAAAGTCATTAAAAGCAATGATCGATAATAAAGCAAGCCATGAAGATAAGCCAGGGGTATTAAAGCAGCACAAAACATCATTCAGCCGCGTGAAGCTCTAAAATAGTCCTCAAATGAGCAGGCCACAAAACAGCTCTGAAAGACGGAATGCCTTTGCTCGAGAGTCTCGGTAAAACAAAATGTTTTGGCCGGGTGCCAAAAGGAAAGGAGGTGCCAGGTGGGCCTCAAGGGGAAGAGCATTGCACAGGTGAGGTGCCACCACTGACCAAGCTCCGTTTCTGGTCACCGTGCAACCCACCTCTGCAAGTGGACACGAAGAGAACAAGGCTCAGGAAGCGGATCTTAACTTTCTTGCCTCTTTCTGTCCCTTCTCCCTTTTACTTCTGTTTTTTGAAATGATAACTGGAGAGCACAGGGCATCACAGAATCACAGAGGTGGAAGGGACCTCCAGGGTCATCTAGTCCAACGCCTTGCACAATGCAGGAAAGCCACAAATACCTCCCCGTGCACACACACCTAGTGACCCCTGCTCTATGCCCAGAAGAGGGGGAACCGCCCCCCCCCCCCCCCCCCCCCAGGATCTCCAGTCAAACTGGCCTGGAGAAAAATTGCTTCCTGACCCCAAAGTGGCGATCAGCATTTCCCTGGGCATGTACGAAAGGGCCACAAGAACTAAGCACTGAGGCAACCCTTCCTGCCCTCTCTATCAGGATCTGCCTAAGTTCACAGAATCAGCATGGCTGTCAGATGGCCCTCTAGCCTCTGTTTGAAAACCTCCATCACGAGACAGTAAGTAGGAGAACCCAGCATTGGCACCAGGGATGACCTTACTTGTCAGCGCTGGGTTCTGCTTATCCATTCAGTAGCTGTACACTCGGCACGCTTCTCCCATGGCCCCACAGCCTCCACTGTCACCTCCTGACGCCCTCTCGTAAGGGCACCAACTTGGAGCACTGCAGTCAGCCCTGAGGCCTACCATGAGTTGCTGCTGATCTATGCCATTCTGTGGTCTTTTCACTCAGCCACAGAAGCTGCCCCGTTCTAGAAGTGCCCTACAAACTCTCCCACACCACAGTTAGGACAGGAAATCTCAAAGTGCATCGAGGTGCCTCAGAATACTGCAGGGACTAAAATGATTCAAGGCGTCCACAGAGGTACATCATCATTGTGTCTCTGCATGAGTCACTGCTCTCAAATGGCCTGCTTCGAACAAAAACCCCAAACCATGTGTAGGCTCCATAGCAGTAGGGTTGCCAAGTAGGGTCTACTTACCGGCGGGGGGGAGTTGTTCTCCCCCCGGGAGCTCTTCTGGTGCGTGCGCTTTGTGCGCGCGCCACAGCGACGTGATGACGTCACCCAGAGGTGATGTCATCATGTTGGGGGCGTTGCCAGGGCAACGCTCTGGCAACGCCCCCAACGTAATGACGTCACCTCCGGGTGACATCATTACATGGGGGAAGTCATCCTCACCGGACGATTTCTGGGGCAGGGTTCCCCCCGCCAGCCGAATGCCGGCCGGCGGATCGGGAACCCCTATAGCGGTGGATCCCCCACCCCCCGGGCTGACTTGGCAGCCCTACATGGCAGGCAGGCAGGCAGTTTTGACATCATTCAAGCAGAAAACATTTTAGGATACAAGAGTCAAGTGTGCCTCCCAATTTAACTCAGTTGGAGGGGAAAGCTCTGCCATCAGGAGCCCGGAAAGCAAGGAAGCACACATCCTATCTAAGCCGTGGCCTGAATAGTCTTGGTTCAGGCATCTAGAGACTCTTGATTCCATGGGGAAAAAAAGAGGAGCAGCATTCAGAGTTGGCAATGCTTGAGGCCCACAGCCTGGCACAAAGTCCGCTGCCAACAAGAGAACAGGATTTCAGCCCTGGGGGACTGACAAAGCCACGGCAGCTTCTGTTTACTTATTTAAACATTTACATCCCACCTTTCCTTGTGGTTGCAGGCAGCTTACAATAATAGTTTTAGACAGTTCCGGTTAAAACCCCAAATAAAATAACAAACCCCAAATCCCTCCCTCTCTCCACCTCCCTGCCATCCAAATTCCTCACAAGCCTTGGCAAACTGATTTGCCTTGCATTCCAGGGAGGGGCCCCCTCTCACCTCTTCCGGGAGCTCATGCCATAGAGAAAGGCCCGGGCACTGGTCAATGTCAGACAGGCCACCCGAAGTGGTGGGAAAGCCAACAGATGGATGGCTGTCTGAGGATCGTAGCTGGCCCGCAGGAGTGACAGGCTTAGGACGTGTGTGGACAGGGATCTCTGGAGGGTGTACTTACCATGACCCCCTGAAAGCTGGAGCCCAGCGAATAAACATCCTGTGTTGAATAATTTGCTTCCTGGGATCTGGACAGAATATAGGTCTGTGGGGTAACCAGATGAACACACACCAAGGCTTACCTTCCTGTCTGTTTAAAGAACTGCTCCTCAAACTCTCTCAGCACTTTCCGTAGTCTTTTCTTGTCCGCTCGGGTTTCTCGGAGATGTTCCAACAGCACGGGCCTGTTAAGGGAGAGTTGAGATTGGAAGACCATGTGGTTTTGAAAACACTTAATGATAAGGCAGGAGACAAATTCAGTCATGAAATCATCCTCGACTCACGCAGCATGAGTTTAAGTACAGAGCTGGACTGGGTGTTCTTCTCAGGTTTTGTTCTTGAAAATATTGATGAGGAAGTTTTCCCAGTCCAAGTGATACCCATCACTCTGAGAATGCATAGAGCTATTTGGGTATGGCAGCTGGCAAAGTCTATCCAGGAGATGCTGCGTATTCAATGCACTCAAATGCTACAAGAGGTTCCTTACAGTAACACAAGTAAACTGGTAATGCTGCCTTAGTTGGCTCATAATGATTTCAAACAAAATAAGGGGCAGAAATAACATTACGTGCCATTCAGCCATGTTTCCTGTTCCCCACCCCTTCTCTATTCCATCCCGAATCAATTTCAGGCACTTCCTCTGGAACAAAAGAGGAGGTCAGGGTTTGGGGTGGGGAGGGACCTCAGCTGGGTATAATGCCATAGAGTCCACTGCCCATTTTCTCCAGGAGAACTGATCTTGGTCATCTGGAGATCAGTTGTAATACCTAGGAAATTTTCCGTAAGGGAAATGTTGTGCTATGGCTGTGGAACACGGTGATTAGCAACTCCAGTGACCATTGAAGAGAAGACAGGGAGATGTATTTTACCTCAGAACATATTCAATGACTCCCAACAGCAACAGCAAACTGTTCAGAATGTTAGAGGCAAAGGCCAATCAGGCCGCAAATGCAAACGACCTCTGTGTTCCGACTGGCTACAGGGGGGAGAGGAACAGCAAACTGTTTTGAATGTTGGAGGCGGGACTCAGGAAACGCAGCCAGTGGATAGGGACAGCTTGAGTGACACATCATGGAGCCAACTGATTTAGGAGTGTGTGGAATGTTCAGGAGAGTCCACAACCAAAACACAATTATTATATAGAGAGATACACACACAAGACAATTTGCATTTTACATATAAACACCATATGTGTATTGTAAAAATTTCCCATACAGACTACACAATAAGCAGCAAAAAGCAGAGAATCAAAACTGTGGACAGAAATGTAAACAAACAGGGAACCCAAACGGGGAATATTCACTTGTTCCCAAATGCTATTAGCTGTAGATTCGGTGAAGTTTTCTACTGATTCAGTTCATCTTGCTAATTGTTTTGTTGCAAGGGCGTTTCCCAGTTCTTGCTGCAGTTTATGGTTGGTTTATTGGGACAATTTAATTCAATGTCTAGGCTTTTAGTTTTTTAAAAGGTATGTTCTGCAGTGCAGTCCTACGCAGAGCTGGTGGTGGAAAGTTCCATCAAGCCACAGTCAACTTAACCCACAGGGTTTTCAAGGCAAGAGACAAACATTAGACATTTGTCATTGCCTGCCTCTGAGTAGCAGCCCTGGAACTTCCTTGGCGGTCTCCCATCCAAGTACTAACCGGGGCTGACCCTGCTTAACTTCCCAAGCAGAGTTAGATCTTTCTAAATCCAGTAAAGACAGTGGGCTTTGAACTATGCAACTCTGCCTGGGACAGCACTATTAATAGACTTTTTCTAGCTATCTTTTGGATTGCTGATGAAAAGGTAAGATATGAATGTTTTACAGCCTGTGGGCACAACTTTTTAGAAAGTGGGCAGGGCCAGGCGGGGGTTTTGCCCAGTAAGGGCTCTGATTGGCCACTGGAGATCTGATTTGGCTGTGCAGATTTTTTTAAAAAAAATATTGCTTTGGCAGCAGCTGCCACCAGAACACAACCATCATCACTGTGGCAGTGAATGTATGTATGCCGCATGCACTGTGAATCTGCCTCCTGAGGTAGACAATTTGTGGCAGACATTTTGTGGCTGTGCCCACCATGCGATGTCAGTACTCTAAAGGTGTCTATAGGCTCTAAAAGGTTGGCGACCCATTTTACTAGAGGTATCAAAAACTGGACACTCACATGGTAGCTTCGTGCAGGTTAGACATAGACAAGGCAGGCTGCTTGATTCCCTTTTTTTCATCCAGGGGTGAGAGAAAGGCAAGCTCGTTCTCCTCATCCGAGTGGCACAGATGATCATCAGTGGGCAGGTTGAGGGACGACGTGGCTGAGGACAATTCATAGCTACTCTGGGAATGGTCTTCGTCAGAATCTTCTTCCTCCTGCTTGTAACAAGGAATGCAGATTGTCAGATCGACTGCCTGTCACAATCTCCTTTGGAAATTAATGGGGAGGATAATGTTAAAATAAATTAGATCAGCACCACGAAGTTTTCACCGAAGATCTCCCCAGGGTAGAATTACATGAGCCAACAGGCAAACAGATTAATCCGGACTGATACACAGTCTGCCTTCGGGGCTCAACCTCCGTGTCCTTCATGAAGGATCCAGTGGTTCTTTTCAAAGATGATATGCCAACCAATTTTGCTTTAGTAACAGCTCCGGACATGACTGTAAAAATCTGCATTAGCTGGGATGTACATTTAACTTTTTGTCCAAACTCTCTCTATCATTAACAGCAATCACGCATGACACAAAAACCCCAGAGAGCTTCACATGCATTTGCAACTTAGTGTACGAAAATGCCCGGTCCTGTTAAACCAGCAAAGACACCATTTACTTCAGGAGGACTCTATGGAGGCAGTCACCAAATCTCCATTTCCTTTGTTTGAGGAAAGTGGTGACAATTGCTCTCTTCCTCCTCGGCTCCCAATCCATCCCAGTTTTTTGATTTACAGCAGTTATCAGTGCAACCCCTGCAAGAGTATACTTTCAGAAACGCACACAAAGTAAACAAGCAAACCCAAGGCTGAGTCAGTTCCCTTGGAGGTAAACCCCAGTGAGTCCACTGGGATTCACTCCCTAGATAGAATGCCCAGGATTGTGGCTTTATTCATATAACCAAGTTTCCACAAAAAAGAAGTGATTCACCAGAGCAGAGGATGAATGCGATCCAGCATGGGGCAAAGGAAATCCTATTTGGGTTATTTCTTTCTGGACCCTGAACCCCCCCCCCCAAAAAAAAGTAACTGTCCCACAATATAGTCCAAGCCCCATATTGGTGGTAGGTACTAGGGATGGGCACAAACCCAAACACGGAGCTAAAGTTCAGACCTGATTTTGGCTGGTTCGAGACTCGGGTGGCTCAGTTCAAAGGTCACATGTTTGGACCCAGAAGTCTCCGAGCTTCTCGGCCCAGCTCGGAAGCTCCCAGCAAAGAAAACCCCACCCATATAGGGTCGTACTGAAAAGCTGATGTGTGTGGGATTTTCCAGCCATCAAGGACCAATAGGGATCATCCAAAGCTGACAGGCAAGTCTGCTTTCAACCGAGAGACGTCCATCTGCCTCCGTCAGGATGGGGGGGGGGGTGTATATAAGCACTGGAGGCATGCCCCTTTCCTTTGTTCACTTTGGGTTTTTGCAAGTTCTGGAGTCCTTGCTGCTGGTAGGGTTGCCAGGTGAGAGAAGCCAGTGGGGGACTAACTCCAAAGCAATTTTGGCCATCAAATTTTAAGGGACCATCTTCCTTTTAAATGCTTTCCCCTCCACTGGAAATAATGGAGAATGGGGGCACCTTCTTTTGGGGCTTAAAGAATTGGAGCCATTGGTCCAATCTTTTTGAAACTTGGGGGGGGGGGGTGTGAGGAGAGGCACTAGAAACTATGCTACCTCAAAAAGCAGCCCCACTAGAGCCCCAGATACTCACAGATCAATTCTCCAGGATACACTATGGGGACCAGTCTCTATAGGGTATAATGGAGCACCCAGGGGCCATTCCCCCCCACCACCTCCAACTGGGGATTGGCAACCATAGCTGCAGGTGGGCCTGGGGTGTGTGTGGGGGAATTCCAGGGGGGGGGGGGATTGCTGGATCTCCTGGCTACAATACAAATTTCCAGATGAACAGCAGCATAATCAATTCTTTCTGCCTACTTTTTTTTTTGCCCTGTTTCCCTTCCCTGCATTCCTCTGCAACAATTCCTCCCCCCCCACCCACCCTCATCTCTCTTTAATGCAAAGGGTGGGAAACTTGGGTAGAATTTATTCCCTTATTCACATCGCTTTTTTGTTTTGGGAGATCTCCCTGTGTGCTGTTTGGGTCCTTCAGATTGAGTTGCTGCTGGGGGTTTCTTTTCTGCTCCTCTACAAAAACCACTAGTTTTTCCCCTGGGTTTCTTGGATGAAAGCCTTGGGACAGCCTCTTTCCTCTGCAGCTCAAGCGCCCAGCTCACCCAGCCACTTTCTGGGGTTCTGCCTCACCTCATCCTCAAATCTTTCCCCCAAAGAATTCTGGCTTCCTGCCTGACAACATCAGTGTGATCATTGTGGACATGGTTGCTGTAGATCAGCATTCCCTCTCGACAGTGGGGCTTGGGAGACCTTCTGCCATACATAGGGTCTGGGTCGTCAGGTCCCTCCAGCAGAGACCTGCAACCGCCCCCCCCCCCCCCCCTAGGGATATTTTAGTTCCTGGCCACTAGTCCTCCAGTGCACAGCCTTGCGGAGTGTCTCGGTCATCAGGTGCTGAGTCCCTGTCACCCTCCCAGGCAGGGTGGGAGGCTTGGCCCCACCCAGTCATCATGTCACCAGGGCTGGGTGGCTGACCCTGGAAAGACACAGCAACCCGCAACCATGTGGGTGGTCCCCGGGGAGGTACTCTGGGAGTTGGATGCCTGTAGCTTAACCAGGTCCACTTGGTACTGTCTCAAACCGATGCTGGACAACTCTCCCAAAGCAGTTTCCTGGTGGCACCTTGCTTGGGGGTCCGCTACTCAGTTCCCCCCAAATCTGACACACATATAACTTGTGGGGCATGTGGAGGGTCACCACAAGGAAGAACAGTGCGAGTTGGAGGCCTCAGACTCGCCTGGGTCAGTTTTTGTCACTCCTGAACCGGCGGGGGTGACATCCCATTGAAAAGCATTGTCCCAGGCAACCCTTTTCAGGGGTCTGTAACTCAGCCCCCCGAAATCCAGTGCAAACCAAACGCGGTGGGCATGTCAAGGAGAGTGAGCTGGAGACACCCTGTGATTTTGGAGCCTCAAGACCCCCGGGGGGCTTGTTTTACCTGGACCGGTTTGCAAAACTGGTCTGGGAATTGGGCTGCTTCAATTCGTGAACCGAACCAGCATTTCCCAGTCTGTGCCCATCCCTAGTGAGTACAATGCTTACTTTCTCTGGGGGAGAAAAGTGATAGTGCAGGGATTCAACCTCCCACTTGGGAGACCTATTCCCCACATCTAAGCTGGGTGTACACTCAGGTATTAGCAGAAACTAATGTGGCAGCATGTGGTACCTTAGATCAGCTATGGGAAGCACTGGTGTTACACTGCTGTTTTTCACAGAAAATACAGAAGCCAGTCGTGAGCATATGTGCACATTTAAGCATTCATGTACACACATCTATGATGAGACCTGGGCCTATCCAGCTTCTCAGACACACGATCCATCCATGCTATATGTGTCTTGACTGCAGAAAATCCCTGCAACAATTCTTATGCATCACATCGCCTTCTTTTGTCCCATCTGCGGGAAAGAGCTGTCGTACACGAAAGTGGAGCCGTTCTTTATCGTCAATCTGCTTTGTCAGTTCAAGCTTAAAACGGCAACAACAATAGGAAGAGGCAAAATCAAGCCTGAATGAACACTAAATGGGGCTTCCTCAATTACTGTATTCTGGCAGGCAGATCTTCTGCTTGACTGTTCTGCCAACGTTTCATGGACAGAATTCCCTGGGGAACACAACACAGTGTATGAACAGGCCCTCAAACAGCCAACTGTGCAATCCTACGCAGAGGTGCTTCAGCCTAAGTCAGTAGTTTGGCCTGGTACATACATTCCAATTGCACATTTGATCGTTGAACGCAGAGTGGGAGAGAGTACAAGAGCACTAGTCCCACCGGCTCCGTGTGCTCACCGGCTCAGGAGCACAGCATCTACACATGAGGGACACGTGTACATGTACACGCCCTCTTTGTGGTCAGGAATGCGGCTTTGCCATGTTTCTGATCACAGGGACAGAGCCCATGCATGTAGATTTCCCTCCACCCGTAAGCACCACGCTCATGAGCAGGCGGAGGGAAGGGTCTGCCCTTGCTCCCCTCCACAAGCATTCAACCAAAGCACAATCGGTAGGTATTTCAGGGCTTGCAGTAATGTCGCAGAGGACTGTAGCGCTGGTGTAACAATTGTTCGGAGAACACACTGTTATTTACGCCAGTCTTCTTTGGACTTACAATGGTGGTAATCAAAGTTGGTGTCGACAGAAGCTGCTTGATAATCCTGTAGCGTTCATAAAGGGGCTTCATCAGACTTCTGTCTTGCTTGCTGGCCTAAAAAGAAATCGGATCACTGTGTTGACTCTGCAGAAACGAGAGGCTCGACCTGCGTCAAGCTCTGTGCCAAAGAAGAGGCATATTTGTCCTCGTCCTAATGATGAATTGACTTTCAGTGGGCCAAAAAGTCACATTCATAGTAGGAAAAAAAAAACTACATGTGATAGGATATTGTACTGCCACTTCTTTTTTAAAAAAAAAAAACACTTTGTGCTACCACTTCTATAGAAATATTTAAAAACCAAAGAATAGAGGAAGGGATTTGTGGGTTTCGAGGAAAGGATTGGTCCAGGGCTGCACTAATCCTGCCAAAAGGCACTGCTAGTAAACCCAAGAGTCACTTCCTCAACACAGCCCTTGGCAATCGCAAGACTCCATGCCCCTAACTGAGGTTACTGCTAGAGCAGCAAGCACCTGCTTTAGCCACCCAGGGTTTACTGTGGAGGAACTGTGGCTCAGCCTCTGCTTTGCATGCAGAAGGTCCCAGGTTCAATCCCTGGCATCTCCAGTTACAAAGGACCAGACAGTAGGTGCTTGGAAAGACCTTTGCCTGAGATCCCGGAGAGCCGCTGCCAGTCTGAGTAGACAATGCTGACCTTGATGGATTGACGGTCTGATTGGGTACAAAGCAGCTTCAACTGAGCTCACTACAGTGTAATTTAATGGCCATGTGGGGTCCAAATCCCCACTCAGCCCATCAAGCTTGCTGGGTGACCCTTCTCTAAGCCCAGCCTATCTTCACTGAGCTGCTGCAGGGACAAAGGGATGCAGAATCCCGTATGCTGCTCTGGGCTCCTTCAAGGAAGGGCATGACTAAAATGTACTAGACAGACAGGCTCCAAGTCATCAAAAGACTTCCAAGAGACAGCCGTTCCAGAGATCCTCTACCCTTTCCTAGAATACCCTCGAGCCTTACCCTGTGATTTGCTTCCTACCTCTAACATACTAGGAAAGAAGGTTTGCTGGCAACTGAAGGACAAACGGAGTGATTGTAACTGCCCAGTGAAGTGAGTGATGCACTGATTCCAACTCCTGATGGCCAAAATGGATTTCGCTCATGTCTTATCCTCGAGACCATCAGCATAGCTTTCATGTGAGGTCTCCTGCCAATGCTTTGTCCTCAACCATCAGCTGTGTAATCCCAGAGAGACCATTCTGGATGGCCAGCCCTTCATCTGGGAGGGGTAACAGGCAGCTCAGCTCCAAAGCCTGTTGGATAATCTTTCTGTCTTTCAAAGGTTCACGAACTCAAAAGGGAGGGAGAGATTACATTGCAGCATAAAGGGGAGGATAATAAGGTCCATCAAAGATAGGAACTGTGAAGCAGATAAGGGAATTGCCAGGCTGATCAGATGAAGGACATATTGACATGGTATGTATTGAGTCAGTCCATTGTCCCATTGAGTCCAATTCTGTCTGTTCCAACCGGCAGCCTCTTTCCAAGATCTCAGGCAGAGACCTCTCCCAGCCTTACTGGCAGAGGCCCTGCTTAATGAAGATGCTGGGGGATAAACTGATATGCTTCTACATGAGCGACAGAAAAGCAAAGAGGCTAGGGGTGACCCAAATAGGGGACAGCTAGAATCAAGCCCAGAAGCACCTTAGAAACCAAGAAGATTTTCAAGGAAGAAGAAGAGGAGGAGGATTTACTCGGCATCTCAAGAGCGGCTTACAAACTCCTTTCCCTCCCCCTCCCCACAACAGACACCCTGTGAGGTAGGTGGGGCTGAGAGAGCTCTGAAACAACTGTCCTTGAGAGAACAGCTGAGACAGAGCTATGGCTTACCCAAGGTCATCCAGCCAGGTGCAAGTGGAGGAGTGGGGAATCAAACCCGGTTCTCCCAGATTAGAGTCCACGCACTTAACCACTACACCAAACTGGCTCTTTTGGGGTATAAGCTTTTGGGGTATGAGCTTTTGGGAGTATAAACTCCCTTTGTCAGATAATCTAAGGTGCTCATGAACCTGATTCTAGCTCTTCTACTGCAGACCAGCATGGCTACCCTCTGAAACTACCAAAAAGGGAGGGGGGGGGGGAGAGAGCATTTGCAAGTTTAATTGATTGTATTACTCGACATGTTAATGCCGGGGGGGGGGGATTAATATGAACATCATAGGCCTCCAGGGACATGCATACACAGTGAGAGATTTATTTATTATTTCAACTTTTACCCCGCCCTCCCCGCTGGAGCAGGCCCAGGGAGGCTCACATAAAACCAATAAAACAATATTCATTACAAAATATATCTAAAACACTACATAATAACAATTCAAAACCATTAATATCGATGGCGGTTCTCTGAATAAAGTACGTTTGTGCATGGTCGGCTGTGCTACCGCTCTAAAAAGCTTCAACTCTGGGCTGGCCCAAGGGCTATTGGAAGGCTTGATGGAAAAGCTCCGTTTTCATGGCCCTGCGGAATGGTGAGAGGTCCCGCAGGGCCCTGATCTCACCAGGGAGCTCATTCCAGTAAGCCGGAGCTGCTAAGGAAAATGCCTTGGTCCTAGTCGATGCCAACCTGGTGTCCTTTGGCATCGACTAGGGCGATTTTGCAGTCCTGATCGAAGTGCTCTCTGGGGAACATGCGGGGAAAGGCGATCCCTCAGGTTTTACATTTACTCCATCTGAACCTCTCCACAGATTCTGAAGTTTCATAGTACAGCCCTTTTCAGTAGTGGCCATTCTGGCACTCCTTACCCCACATACTGAGGCAGTGTGCCACCCACAATCTTCTCAATACATGTATTCACCACTGAAGGTGAACAGGACAACATACATATTTCCCATCTAACTGAGAAGCCCAGATTTTTCAGGGCACATGTTCCCTTGCACCAAAGGTGGAAAATATGCACGCTGTCGCATTCTCACAAAATGGCAAATGCACACATCGGGAGAATCACACGTTAACATATGTTCCCAGCCCGCAAGGTAGGAGCACCAAAACGGTCATGACTGAAAAGTTTACACTGCTTTAAAAAAAATGTTAGTGATCAAAATATAATAAAATAGAACCAAACCAACTATACACTTTTCCCAAAACTTATTCCATGACTCCAGATTGCTAAAACTTTTTCTTTAGTGGCTTGCCCTCTCCTCCTTTCCAAATCTCCTCCAAACTTTCCAAATCTGAACTTTCCCCAACCTTCTTAGACCCTCACATATCCAATCTATGTAGGAATGCATACGCACACAAGGTATGACCATGTGAGCATAAAGATGCCCCCTCCCCACAACCCTCTGATATCTGGGTTCGGCTTGCCCAATTGGGGCAGGTGGAAAGACCCAGATTGCTATGTGTTCACAGGAAGAATTACTGGGTTCTAATCACTGCTGCTCACATTTAAGGTGTATAATTTATAAGAAATTCAATGGCACGTAGTAGCTTCTCTTCAAAATTCAAAGCACACAACCACTAACAGCCCAGTAATAGTTACGAGCAAGCAATTCCAAGAGATGTGGACTCCTCTTATATGCTTGGCAATCAGCAGGATACAAACATGGTAAGTCACAATGACTAGGAAAATGCTGAGCATTCTTACAAGAGCTGTGTGTGCATGCAGAAGGAGGGGGAGCATAAGAACACAAGAGTAGCCAATGTTGGATCAGGCCAATGGCCCATCCAGTCCAACACTCTGTGTCACACAGTGGCCAAAAACACCAGGTGCCCTCAAGAGGTCCAGCAGTGGGGCCAGGACACTAGAAGCCCTCCCCCCCAAGCACCAAGCTTACAGTGCATCACTTGCCCCAGACTGAGAGTTCCTATATATACCTTGTGGCTAATAGCCACTGATGGACCTCTGCTCCATACGTTTATCCAATTCCCTCTTGAAGCCGTCCATGCTTGTAGCTGCCGCCACCTCCTGTGGCAGTGAATTCCATGTGTTAATCACTCTTTGGGTGACGAAGTCCTTCCTTTTATCTGTTCTAACCCGACTGCTCAGCAATTTCATGGAGTGCCTACGAGTTCTTGTATTGTGAGAAAGGGAGAAAAGGACTTCTTTCTCCACCTGCTCTATCCCATGCATAACCTTGTAAAACCTCGATCATATTGCAAAGGCCCACTGGGGATGTGATCCCTGATGTGATCCCATTCAGTGACAGACAGGCAAATCCCGCAGACTATAGAGATCGGGTACTATCTGACCTCTGAATTATCTCCAAATGCAGCATTTTACTATTCCTCACGTTTCTTGCCCCTTATAATGCCTGGGTATTGAGAATTAAGCCTGTTCCTGTTGACACAATTCTGTCCTTGACCATGTTTCTTACAGTAGTCTCCTAAACAGAGCTGGACTCTTATAAATCCACTGAAGTCAATGGGCTTTGAAGGGCATAACTCTGTTTAGGATTACACTATTAGTCACACTAGTACATGGCACAATGTTACCAGCTAGCTTATATACAATTAATAGCTTGTTCTTGGCATAGCAGGTATTCAATTTGAATCACCAAAGTATTGCTACAAGTCTGGCTGTCTCAGTCGCTGTATCACTGGTTGGCCAAGGAATGAACAAAACAATGACTGGTGGAAGAACATTTCTTTCCCATGTGTTTGATGATGACATCTTTCTGTCATCGGAAGGGATGGAGAAACTGTCTACAGCTCTGGAATTGATCTGGAATTGCAGACAGAAGGAGAAAGCCAAGGAGTTTCAGATGGAGTTGGCTAAAATTGAGGCCTACGTCAAGTACAGAGAACTGTTGGCTTGTATGTAGCAGATGGCTTGCATTCAAGAAGGTCTACACAGCTACTTGCAAATAAGCAAATTAGAAAGATATTCTGCAGAGCTGCCCCTGGACTTCTCTCCAACCATGAAGAGTAGCTTATCTATATCAATTATTTTCCCCCAACCTGTATATCTTTTGCATATTTGTAACACACTCTTATAGTGTGTTACACTCCCTCCTACTGAGCCACGCTTCTTAATTGTAGATAACAACAATGAAACAGCAGGAAAGAAAACAGATGCCTTAAACTCACTCCATACAGTCCCTCAGTCCAGCGCAGCCACATTTTTCCACCGGCCTGTACAGATACTGCTCCCTGAACTTGGCATACATCTAGGTTCAGTACCCAATCCCAACAAGTTCAACCTTCGACGGCATAGCCCATCTAAAAACTAAGGCTGCCTTGGGACAAAACAGTTTCCTGAATTTGCTTAGAACCACTAACTACAGTTGAGAACTCATGGCAACCAAGTTTTAAGTTCTTTATGGGCTGATCTAATAGAACTGGTTCACACAGGCACGAATGTCACTGTTCCTCACCACTGGATAATCTGCAGCTTAAATGCATCAGCTGACTCCACTGAAAGCACTGTATTGGATGTGATGAGTTCAGTCTGAGAAGACTGGTCTGAGGTGGTTCCATCACACATGCTGGACACTGTTGGGTGCTGTAGACCAACAGCAACAAATATCCATGTGTGAACCAGCTGAAGGCTGCTCCCCATTCCAATTAGAACCTCAAACTGACCTCTGGATGTTTAATGAGTCATCTCAGAAGTAAGGTATACAGTAATGGGTAATCTAAAGATGTATCTATCTTCCCATGGCATACTTACAGGTCGTCCATGAATACTTTCAAAATACAGTAGGCTTTTCTGGAGACTGAGTTTTTCCAAAGCCATTTGCTTTTTTGTCATGGCCTATTTGAAAAAAAATCATTTATGAAAAAAAATTATGAATCAATTTTTTTCATCTCCTAGAGGTCTATACACCTACTATATTAGTACAGAAGTAGTATTCCCTCCCCCCAAAAAACAGCATCCTTTTGAGCAAATGCGTTCCCACAATATACCTGACTCACCGTCCACCTATGCCTTTTTTAATCCTACTGATTTCAACAGGAGAGATTTACATAATTATATCTAATTCTGAACATGACCAACAATGCAGATCAAAAAAATCTGCAAAATAAGGCCACGTGCAGATATAGGCATCTTTCTACAGCCCTGAGAGGACCCCAAAGCTTGCAGAAAGCTACAGAAAGTTTTTAAAAATGTGGGAAGGGTGTGTTAAAATTTCCCTGAAAACAAGGAATGCTAACTGAGCTCTAACCAAGCTCTCACGGAGGCATGTGAGATCAGCTGGCACTATGGGGTTGCCTAGCAACTGAGGCAGTAGAGCCTGGGCCTAGTCAACTTCCGCCTGACTTCAGCTTGGAAGAGAGAGGCAGAGAAAGCAGGGAGGGGGTGGCTGGCTGGGGAGAATGAAAAACCTGAGGGCTGGAGGAGAAGCAAAGGTGGGAGAAAGTAAAAACGGGTGGAGGAACTGTTAAGAGAGAGAGATCAATGTGAACCATGGGATTGGGTGTAATTTCCCTCCCCCCATGAATTTCACATCCAAATATTGGAAGCATTATGTCCCAGATACAATAACTTATGAATGATCTAAACATGGTGGGACACATGAACCTGCCTTATACTGAATCAGACCAATGGTCCATCAAGGTCAGTGTTGTTTACTCAGACTGGCAGTGGCTCTCCAGGGTCTTAGGCTTTCACATCACCTGAGTATTTTAACTGAAGATGCCCGGGATTGAACTTGGGACCTCCAGCATGCAAAGCACATGCTCTACCACAGAGCCATGGTCCCTCCCCTTTCTAAAGACCCTTTTTGTCACGTTTATTATTGATGCTTACAGTGGTGTGAACTGACCCTCAGTATTTTCTGAAAGGAGTCATCCTGACCAGGCTATAGGAGGAAAAAACAAAACAAATCTCTATGCTGCTCTGAATATGGAAAGAAAGCTTTCCTGGTTTTATTTTTGGACTATTTTATCCCTTTGTTCCTAACTGTTCTTTGCTTGTGTCCCCAGGCAGAGCTTCATATCAGTTTGAACATCACACAAAGCCATGGTTCAACTGTGACTAGTGGGATTTTCCAAATACAGGCCTCTTCAGTAACTATAGTTACCTAGGGCCCGTCAGACAAGAATATTCATCTCTGAATAATTAGGAATATTCATTCCCTATAACAGCTCTGAATATAAAATGAATCCCTGAACTGTAGCTATCCTGTTCTGTGCTCACTTGCTTTCTTCTCTTCAGTGCTTTGGCACGCATTTTGGTTATCAGATACCTGATGGGGAATTATCAGAGTTTATTAATGGGCCATCGATTACAGCAAGAAACCCTTTGGCCCTGAGATGCATAGGGTTTAAGAAGCCAAATGAAAACCCATTTTCGAGGTCTGAGAAATGACTTGAGTGCAAGTTTGGAACATGGGGCTTTCCCACATTCTCATTTTCCTCACTTGTAAGTTCCTGTTTCTTCAGGGTTTGTTTGTTTTTTTTCTTCCACACCTGTTTTGCTCTCTCTAGTGGTTGATCTGAGATTACATCGATTTATGTCTGGCATAAAAACCTGCAGTTTAAATCTGCAGGGAGATATGGTGGACATACAAAGCACTGTAATATCAAATCAACCACTAGAGGGAGCAAAATATGTGTGGAGCAGGCACTCTCTCCTCCCCCTGCCCCCACCCCCCGAAACTGGCACTTAAAAGCAAGGAAAATGAAAATGCAAAAAAGTCCATGGTCTGCTCAGAGAAGGCTGATAGATGGTGAGGTTGCACTGATATTTTGCTGCAGAATTGGCAAGACATGTGCTTGCTACTACACCCCCATTATATTTGTTCTTATTTCAGGGTCAACAAAAGAGAGGGTAAAACCAGGGCTCTTTTTGGGCTGGAACGCAACGGAACAGCGTTCCAGCTGGAGTCCGAGCCCCCCTCCCTCCCTCCCCTCCACCCTCCCTCCAGCCAGCAAGAAAGGCCTCTGGGCTCTCTGCACTCAAAGGGAGCTTTCCCTTTAAGAGCAAAGAGCTGTGGGGAAGGGGCCGGCTGTCGCAGCTCTCTCCATAGGGCTTGTTGCCATGCCTACACTCTCCCGGCTGCCAGTAAGTGCCTCCTCTTCTCTCTCTCTCTCTCTCCTTTTCTTTCTTTCCCTTCCTTTCTCTCTTTCTGTTTCTTTCTCCCCCCCCTCCTTTCCTCCTCTTTCTTTCTTTCTTTTCCCTTCCTCTCTCTCTCTCTCTCTCTCTCTCTCTCTTTTCCCTTCCTCTCCCCCTCTACCCCCCCATCATGTAAAGGCTTAATGTGTAGAAATGGGGAGTTGAAGCTTTCTATAGCATGAGAGTAAATAGCATCTCATCAAGCCTCTATTAAAGGGACAGGGCATTTCCCCCAGGCTGTTGGCAACCCTGGATATAAATCCCATGAGAAAACTTGTTTCAGTCTACATTAGAGGATCAAATCAAATATATGCCACAACTTAGAAATAGTACAAACAAGTCCTGAAGGTTAGGATGACTCTTTGAATTGCAAGGAAGGGGGCTATAAAAACTGACTTCCTTCTAAAAATGGGAACTATGTTTTTAATAGACTTGAGTGTAGAGGTATAACTGACAAGCCATTCTTCCAAGAATTATATACCAAAGGCAGGGCAAGTGGGCATGTAACTCAGAAAGGTAGGACTGAATGCCATCTCCACCTGGATCATTCACTACTCTGAACCAAGTACTCTGTCAAGTCACACCTGAAAGATTTATGCTGCTGTTGCAAAAGAAGCCCTGAAAATTGCCTCAACCCAGAACTTTAAGAATAAGGGAATGACAACAGCATCTTTAATTTTTGAGAATCTCTTTAGTTTCTCATGGCATCTTCTGTTCAAGAAAAGTAAGTTTGAAGCCTGAGTGTTAGTTCATTGTTGTGTCTTGTTGGGACTGGGTTGCAAATATATGGGTGTCTAAAGTCTGTATTAAAGTGGTTTGGTGCTGTCATGCAAGAGAAAACATCTGAAAAAGTAGCTTTATTGCTGTGTGTGTTGGCAGAACACTTGACTGTTGCATGGTGGACTTTGGGAGACATCTGTAGAGAAACAGAGTCGTAACTAAAAGTGAGCATGGTCAGCAGCACTTTGGAGATTGCCTGTTTTGCGAAATTTAAAAAGTGGGCAGAGTTTCTGAAGAAGATGATTGTCCCTCTTCTCCTGCCACTGGACTGACATCTGCCTTTAATAGGCCAACAAAGTTGATGATCTTAAACCTCCTAATAAGAGAAATTTCTGCTTCTGAGGAGTTGACTTCCAACGATAGGTGATCTTGTGATGGTAGTGATACTTTGATGTGGTAAAGCCCACCTTTGCACAGGATCATTTTACCTGTGGGACAGACTCTGCATGGTAACCACTCCACTGGTACATAATTGCTTGTAAAAAATATTATAGTGTAATAATTCAGGTGGGTAGCCGTGTTGGTCTGAAGCAGCAGAACAAAGTGGGAGTCCAAAGTTTCATCCAAGCTATAAGCTTTTGTGTGCATGCACACTTCTTCCATCTGAAGAAGTGTGGTTTCATCTGAAGAAGTGTGGGTGGCACATGAAATCTTATACCTTGAATAAAATTTTGTACCTTGAATAAAATAGTCCACAAACTACTCCTGTCCTAGAAGAAGAGGAGACTGGATTTATACCCCGCCTTTCACTACCCAAGGGAGTCTCAGAGGGGCTTACAAACTCCTTTCCTTTCCCCTCCCCACAACAGACACCCTGTGCAGCAGGTGGGGCTGAGAGAACTCTGAGACAACTGTTCTTGAGAGAACATCTGGTACAGAGCTATGGCGTGCACAAGGTCATCCAGCAACTGCATGTGGAGGAGTGGGGAATCAAACCCGGTTCTCCCAGATTAGAGTCCACGCACTTAACCACTACACCAAACTAGCTCCTAGCATTGTTCTGCCAGTGAACTAGGGTTGCCAACTCCAGGTTGAGGAAATCCCTGGAGATTTGGGAGTGGAGCCTGAGGAGGGTAGGATTTGAGGGAAGGAGGGGCATAATGCCATGGACTCCACTTTCCAAAGCAGCCACTGACCTGATCTCTGTAGTGTGGAGCTCAGTTGTAATTCCAGGAGCTCTCCAGACCCCACCTGTAGGTTGGCAACCCTAAAAAATCATATTCAGTGTACTAGTTCTGCAGGAAGGCAAGCTGATTTCCATGGGAACCTAACCTTTACGAATTGATTCCAATCCAGTGTGGGAATAATTGTTGGACATAAGATATTGGTTCAGGCAAGATTTTGTATAGATGGGACAGAAAATAAAGTTTTTATTGTTTTTGTCAAAACTGTTTTGGTAACAAACAAGGTAAACAGAATAAGAAGCAAAAGGTGGATGTGGCTGGATGACCCCACTTATGGTAACATTGGGTGTGGCCTAATATGTTAATGAGCTGTGCTGTCAGGGGTGTGGCCTAATATGCTAATGAGTTCCTGCTGGGCTTTTTCTACAAAAAGAGCCCTGGGTAAACCCAATGGGAGAAGAATTCCACTAGGAATGCAACTAAGGAATATACTAGTTTGCTAAGAAGCACCCATCCCCAATTAAGAAGAAACTGAGTACAAAATAAAGGCTACATTCCTAAACTCTGTTAATTCTATAATTGGATACATTTCTTTATCATTCCAGACATGCACCAAAATAACTTTTGCCTTTAAATGGAGTTATAATTTAACTGCCAATCTATTTTATAATTACCATTTGAGTTGCTAATTGCCTATTATTTAAAGTCTCACTGAAATAATTGAAATATTAAGGGCCAGATGCCAGTCGTCTAGGGATCACTTCCCATCTAGACTAGGTGTCTCAATGAGGACACAGCAATCACACCACTTGATGGAATTCAAGCCCATTTAACAAATACCCCTCAAATGCTCTGACCTGAAAATAAATGCCTTTTGCAGGCTTTGATAGGGAACACATTTTACATTGAATTCGCAAACAGAAAATACCGGAGGCTTAAAGTGTGGCATCACTGGAACACTGAAGACATTTGGCTCCATTTTTCATTCTCGGCCCTGGAATCTATTATGGGCTGGAGGAGGGATAGCAAACTAAAATTGAATCGGTACAAGATGGTCTAGAACTGAGTCCAGTAGCACCTGAGAGATAAACAGGGTGCTTACCTGTAACTGATGATCTTCAAGTGGTCCTCTGTGCAGTACCACACTTGGATTGGGCGCTTGTGCATGACTTCATCTGAAGAATATTCTAGAGCTAGCTTCAGAAGTTTTTGGCAGGCTCTCTCTCCCATTCTGGGGAGCAGGCATGCACTGTGCAAGGGAGCAAGGGAGAGAGCCACCTCTCACTCCGTTCCTTCGACTGCTACTGGTAAGTCTTGACAAAAAGGTAAGTGACCAAGAGATTCTGCAGTGGGGAAGGCTGGGTGGGTTTCTGGTACCGCACAGAGGACCACTCGAAGATCATCAGTGACAGGTAGGCAACCTGTTTATCTTCTTTGTGGTCTCTCTGCAGTCCCACTGCTGGGCCAAATGCAGTATCCCCTTGAGCTCAAACATCGAGTGCATAGTGGGACATGAAGGCTGATAGAAGGGAACACATGGCAGCTGCACAGATGTCATCAAGTGGGATACCAGACAGGAAGCCCGTGGATGCTGAAACAGACCTGGTGGAGTGGGTTCAGACAAAGGCCACTTTGGGTAGTTCGTAACAGAGAGAAACAGTCGAAGTGACCCATTTAGCCAGTCTTTGCAAGGAAATTTTGTCACCTTTTTGGGACTCTCCATAGGCAATGAGATTCGGGGCTTTGCAGAAGGGCCAAGTGCAATGTATATAAAAAGGGCTCTGTGAATGTCCAAAGTATGGAGGGTGTTTTGAGCGTCATCTTTTGGTTCTGAGAAAAAAAATCAGTAAGATCAAAGACTGTGACAAATGAAAGGTCCAGACAACTTTAGGCAGAAAGTCTGGATCCGCGCAAAGAGACACTTTGTCTCCGTGGAAGACAGTATATGGGGGACCCGCTCTGAAAGCACACATCATTTGCACACTTTGCCATAGTAACAGCAACTAAAAAGGCTGTCTTTCAGGAGAGCAAGCAGAGTTCCATCATAGCTAGTGGTTCAAAGGGGCAATGTATAAGCTGGGACAAAACCAGGCATGTACCAGGGGGCTTCGTAGGTGAACAGAGATGGAGAAGACCCTTTAAGAAGGATTTGGCCAATTGATGGGAGAAGACTGTGGAACCCTCAATCAGGCAGTCGTGTGCCAAAATTGTCACCAGATGCACCTTCATCAAGAAAAAAGAGTGGTCCGCATCCTGTAAAGAAACCAAATAGGAAAAAATGTCTGAGAGGGATGCCGAAACTAAATCAAAGGTGTGGAGAGAAGCATAGGTCAAAAAATGAGACCATTTCATTTAATATGTACAACAAGTATATGGTTTTCGAGAGTTCAAAAGAATTTCACGGACTGCAGGAGAAAAATTCAGTGAAGAATGTTCGTGGCTGTCAATTTGAAGAAACCCAGATCGTGATGCAGCAGCTGAACTTGAGCCCAAGAAAGAAGGTCTGGCACTGGAGGAAGGGGTAGGGAGGTCCCCCGGAGAGATGGAGCAGGTGAGGAAACCAAAGCTGTCTCAGCCACAAGGGAGAGACGCAGGAAGTTTTGTCTTGGACAATTTTCTGCAATATTCGGAGAATCAGTGGGAACAGGGAGAAGAAATAGTAGAGAGTCCCAGTTCATTGGTGGCAGAAGGCATCCCCTGTTGGATGTGGAGGAAGGCCTGCCACTACTGAAGAAATGGAGGCATTTCGTGTTGTCTGCAGTTGCAAAGTCATCGATCAATGTTACCTCCAAACTGGATGGAGGTAATAAAAATTTAGGCTCCACTTGGTCTCGGGGTCAGCCAAACGGCTTAGAAAATCCACCTGGACACTGAGGACACCAGGAACATGTATCGCCAAAAAAGTCAGATTCACACAGTGCCCCAAGTGAGCTAGGAGATTCAGCATGAGTTGCACATCAATCTGTAGTTGCAACATTGAAGGGGCGACTACAAGCCAGTCATTGATAAAAGGGCAGAGCACTCCCTCCTGCTGATGGAGCTCCGCTGCCACGACCACTATGGTCTTGGTGAAAATGTGGGGCGCTGTTGAAAATCTGAAAGTAAGGACTGTGTACTGGAAGTGGTCGTTTCCAATTGCAAATCATAGAAACTGTCAATGTTGAGGATGGATGGTTATGTGAAAACAGGCATTGCGTAGGTCTATATACACCCATTTTTTGGTAGAAGGGGGAGGATAGACTAGAGTGTAATCATGCAGAATTTCACATATTTGACAAAGGAGTTCAGGTCGCAGAGATCTATGATTGCTCAGACACCACCATCCTGTTTGGAGACTGTGAAATACTCAGAGTAGAAGTCAAGAGTCTGTGTCATGGTCGAGACTAGTTCAGTGGCACCCTTCACTAGAAGGGCTTTGACCTCCTTGGTGTGGGGGGGAGGGAGAAACCAATGTAATGATGAAGTGCGGTAGGATCAGTGGCAAAATAAACTCTATGGTGTACCCCACCCGGATGATGGTAAAGGCCCAGCAATCCGTTGTGATGGTTTCCCAACCTGGTGGATAGGGAAGAAGTCTGGTGCCCACAGGTGGAGTGATGGCAAGAGGAGGAGGAGGTGGCGACCAAGCAAGCAGATCAAGCTGACTGCTTGGGCTGCAGAGTACAGTTTGCAGTAGGAGTTCTAGACTTAATGGAGTAGGAAGGTTTGTTATGGAAGGACCTCCTTCTCCAAGAATCTTGTGGAAGGGAGTGATGGCGCTTAGAGAATGTAGGCCTCCATTGTAGAGGCCAAGAGCACTGGGTGGACTGCTGAGAGACCCCTAGGTTTCGAGCCCTTTTGCGGTTGTCATTCACAACCTTCGGGGTGTCATCAGTGGTAGAATGAAAAAGGCCAGTGGTAGAATGAAAAATGGGGGGTCCTCAAACTTTGATTTGACATCCCATTGTAGAGACATGGAACACAGTCATACGTGTCACTGAAGAGTTATGGAGGTAACTAAAGTCTTCGAGAAAAACCCAACACCATGACAAATAGAGTTGATTTGCTGTTTAGAGATGGCACAGATCTCTAAAAGAACCACTGATAAAGCAAGACGGACATCTTCTGGTACTGAATCCAGGATAGGGTGAACTGCAGAAGCCACACTAAAGGCATAAGCAGAGAGGTAAGATAAATAGCTGTGAAGTCATAGTTCACAAAGAGCAGATTTTCTAAACCAGTACATCGACCTTTCTGCCCTCACAGTCTGGAGGAGCAAGTTGTCAAGCCTGCTTAGCCTTGTTAGAGGAATGTATAATCATTGAGTTAGACAGAGGATAATTGAACAAGAATTTTGCAGAAGACTCTTAGATCTTATATAAAGCATCATACCTCTTTGATACCAGAGACATGGAAGCAGGGTGATCCCATGGTTCCTTAAGGGCCACCAGGTGAACAGAAAGCAACAGCAAGATTGTGGAGGATAGCAAGTCCGCTTGCACTAATCGATGGACAACTTCTCTTACTGTGGGTATATCGGTAGCACCTTGTCCTTGCAAAGCCATAGCCAGTCGGGTGATGAATTCCAGGTAAGATTTGGGGCCCTCTGTAGGAGAAAGAGAACCCTGTCGAACCACATCATCCCCCAGTGGAGTGATGTCAAGATCCTCATCATATGAGGCAGAGTGGTCAGAGTTGTCTGTGGAAGAGGATGACGAGGACTGAGGAGATGCTTGTGTCACATGGACCGAAAGTTTCAATGTCGAACCATCTGCTGGTTGGGCTATCTGGTCAGACGTGTTATGAAGAGATGATAAAGGCTGAGATGGTTGTAAGGGAGCCACAGAACTTTCAGTGGCAGGAGGTCCTGACGCAACAGCTGAGCGAGAACAAGATCTCCTACTCTAAGATTGTAGTATCGGGAAGGATGGTCGAAGTGCCGACCATAATCAGAGCTGGATAAGTGAGAGCAAGATCTCCTGCGATAGTATCCTCTTTGACAAAATGGAGATCGAGACCAACGGGTCGAAGGGGAGGGCAAGCTGGAAGAGTAGCTATGACGGTTACGTCCCCGGTATTGAGAAAATGAACAATCCCGATAACGACAATCCCCGCAGTTCAGTAATTGAGAAGGCAGACGAGAGTCTCGAGAAGGCAACCATTGCCGGTAACTTGGCCTGGGAGTGAGAGGCAGATGCCTCACCAAAGGTGAGCAAGAGGGGACTAGAACCACCTGCTGTCCCAGTAGAAGTCGGTCTGCACAAGAGAATAAGACCTGCATCAAGACAGGAGGGTGTTCCTCAGGAGGCAGGGCAGACTCAGTAGGTGCAGAAGCTGGTCTCACTACCAGAGTCAAGGTCGAGAGCCCAGATATTATAACGGAATCAACTGTCAACGAAATATGAGGCACCTCTTGCTTCGCCTGTTTCACTTTCTAAGTCACAGCACCGAAGTCGCCCAAATGCTTCAGAGACTTTGTTTTAAACTTCTTAGTTGATGAAGACTTGGCGGAGCCTGTAGAAGTAATAGTCTGTGGGCTTTGGAGTCAAGTGAGATGTTGCAGAGGACATTCCAGGGCATAGCGCGTATTCAAGAAGGAGGGCTTGAAGATGGGCAGCACAATTCCTTTGGGCTTGTCAGGTGAATTTCGCACAGTGTTGGCAAATGTCAACACGGAGTTCTTCACCCAGACAAAGCAAACACAAATCATGCCCATCGTTAGAAGGAATTTTAAAAGCACAACACTGACACACCTTTAAAAAGAGCATACTGCTCCTGACCTGGGGAAAAGGGGAGGGTGTGAGGTAAACGAAAGAGAAGACTGCCTATAGCATACCTGATCTGGTTCAAGGTGCTGGTTTTAACCTTTAAAGCCCTATAAGGTCGGGGGCCAGTCTACCTAAGGGACCGCCTTTCCCCATATATACCCCAGAGAGCACTGCGGTCAGGCACCCAACACCACCTGATCCTTCCTGGACCTAGAGAGGCCAGGTTGGCAACCACCAGAGCCAGGGCCTCTCAGTGGTGGCTACACACTGGTGGAACAAGCTCCCGCAGGACATCAGGGCCCTGCGGGACCTATTGCAGTTCTGCAGGGCCTGTAAAGCGGAGCTCTTCCGCCAGGCCTTTAATTAGGAGTTGCCGCTGGGGGAAAGGGCCCTGATTTAATCTGCTGGCCCGGGAAATCAACTGGTAGTAGCCCCCCAGTCTGGGGCATGTGGGGAGCCCCTGGTCTGGGGTATGTGCTTGCTGTGCTTGGCAGGACGTTCCTGTATTGCCGCTTTGGGGGGTTTTACTGTGTATTTTAAGTAACTGGTTTTTATCTTTCTTATGTATGGATCTGATCTTAACTATTTGTTAGCCGCCTGGAGCTGGGGTATAAATGTAAAATAAATAAATAAACAGACAGACGAACAAACAAATAAATAAAAGAAGACAGTATGAAAAATTTCTGGGGGTTTCTTAAGACAAAGAATGACGAAGGAAGAAGAAATTAAGAACAAAGATCAATACAATTAGCTGAGGTGAAGCAGGAGACGAAGTGTGAACACAAGGGCAGTCAGAAAGGAACTGAGTGGGAGACAGCTCTCTCCCTCTCTCCAGGCAAGCACCATGCGCACATCCTCCCCAGTGTGGGAGAGAGAGCCTGCCAAAAAAACTTCTGGAATATTCTTTGGATGAGGTCGAGCGCAGGCACCCAACCCAAGTGTGGGACTGCACAGAGACCATGAAGAAGATCAACAAGATTTTCAGGGTATAAGATTTCAAGAGAAGAGTCAGAGCTCCCTTCATATTTGATTCTAGTTCTTCTGCTGCAGACCAACACAACCACTCTCTGAAACCAACAAGATGGTGGTTTTTTTGACCTGAACAAGCAAAACTGGACCTGGATTTCTACCTGATCTGGATTGGGCCTAAGTCCCAAATAAATTTGATGGCTGGGACCATTCCTGGACTAGACACTAGTCACCAGGAGAAGATTTTTACCAGCTTGAGCAACTTTGCCACTAAGCAGGTCTACTCAGAAGTCAGTCCCACTTTATTAGTCAGAGCTTACTCCTAGAAAAGCGTTCTTAGGACTGCAGTCTTAGTCTAGTACGCATCTGGCTTCTGCCACTTGTGTCCCATTCTGCCATTCACTTGGACTACTGTAATGTTGTTTGCATGGGACTGCCCTTGCTGATGTTTCAGAAACATCAACAGGTACAGATAATGACAGCCCAGTTATCATTGCCTGTGATTTGCTACAGAAAATGTATTATTACCAAGTTAAAATACCAGCATGGGGTACCTATTTGTTTATGAGCCCAAAATCAAGGTGCTGCTTTTGGACTTCAAAGTCTTAAACATTTTTGCTGCTTACCGAGGAGACTGCCTTCCCCTTAAGAGAAAAGGCCAACCATGATTATTACCATTCTGAGGGCTCAAGCCGGCAAGCAGGAACATTCAGGGCCTTCATGGCGGTGGCACCATAACAGGGAAATTCCCTGTTGACAGAGGATCAGCCAGTGCAACCATCATCAGTCACACACACACACTGTAAGTATGAGCTTAGAAGACTGTTGCTTAGGATTTCGCTGCTGGCACTTGGAGAGTGAAGACGAAAACCAGCCTCTCTTAGAAAGCTGTTAGAATAGTGTGAGCTGGTTTCAAAAACAGTGCTGTTTGACTTTACACTGGTTTGTGACATTTCATTTAACTGTTTTCCTGGCTCCCCCTGGCAACTGAATGGTTTATTTGCCTTGGGAAAAACAAGTCAATGCACATTGTCTTGTCTTCCACTCTAACATCTTGGGCCCCTCAGCCATGAAGTCCATGGGACAACCAAGGCCAGTAACACACAAGCGCGTGCACACACACTCTCTCTGTCTGAAAAGAATACCACTAGGCTGCTGCCCTGGCTGCTGGGATAGAAGATAGGAGACAGCAGAGGCACAATACAGGCAAGCAATCAGTACAAGATTATTCCCCAGGTTATGTTGTTCTGTCATTCTTAAAGATGGATTCAGGTGGGTTGCCATGTTGGTCTGAAGCAGCAGAACAAAGTTTGAGCCCAGCAGCACCAACAAAGGTCTATTCAAGGTATGAGCTTTCGTGTGTAAGCACACTTCCTCAGATACTGACTGAAACAGAATTGCCTCAAACCCTGCATGCAGAAATATAGGGGGGGGGGGGCAGTCACATTGTGCATCTTGACGTAACTTTGCTCCTCTTTTAAGTGAATGAAGAACAGAGTACCATTCCTGGCTTGAAGCAACACACGTCATACCTACACTGGAGAGGGTATTTTGAAACAGATTCAAAATAATTATTGTTTAAAATGGCTCTTTGGTGTTGTGATACTTCATGGACTCCCCTTAAGACTACAGAGAACTCAGCTTAGAGCAAGAACGCCAGAGCTTTGAAATCAACCTCATGGTCTTGGATACTGCATTTGATGCAACGCGGGTCGCAAAATGACTGCACTGTAATTCGCACTCAAAGCCAGTTTCAACGTGACGATCAACCACAAGGAGAACCCCCAAAAGCACTTCCCTTTGTAGACTTTCCACCTCTTTGTTTATTGTTTATATATGGCTGTCAATATTTTAAATGTTCTCTGAGGCTTGGAAAACTGGTGAAAGGGTAACATATGCATTCCAATGCTATCCTTATTGTTAACTACGTACCTACGCACAAGACTGATACCAGAGAATTTACATGTTAAGATCAGCAGCAGACCTGCTAATACGTGTGTTGATATTTTTAACCATAACATTTTTTATAAAGAGTTGCGGCTGCAGTGGCTCAAAGGGCTAAGATGCTGAACTGCAGACTGGAGGGTTGGTAGTTCAGCAGCTCGAGACCTGAGTGCCGCGTGATGGAGTGAGCTCCCGTCTCTGGCCCCAGTTCCTGCCAACCTACCAGTTCGAAAGCAAGACACTGCAAGTAGATAAATAGGTATCGCTTCGGGGGGAAGGTAGCAGCATTCCGTGTGCCTCGGCATCTAGTCAGGCCGGCCACATGACCGCAGAGATGTCTTCGGACAGCGCTGGCTCTTTGGCTTGGAAACAGAGATGCGCACCGCATCCCTAGAGTTGTATTCGACTGGCTTTCGAGGAAGGGAAACCTTTACCTTTACCTATACCCCTAGTTTAAAAGGGTCCTTCCTCTAGAACAAACTCAGTTAGCTGGGCTCTGCCAAAGAGCAGGAAGAGAGCTCCTGGAGTGCTAGACATTTGGTCAGTTCTCAAAGTTTCAGGGTACGTCAGCCCACCAAAGTATTTCTAGGTGGAAAAGAATCCACTCGGGGGGAAGTGATGATGAATGCTCACGGACCATTTCCAGTCACCTGCGGGGAGTGTGCCATGTTTGTCTCCCTCCCTGAGGACAAGACGGACTACACTTGTCAGAAGCGCAAGTTGAGAGGACTCTTAGAGGAGAAGGTTTGGAGCCTGGAGGAAAGGATTATGACTCTCCATGAGATCAAGGAAGGAGAAGAGTTCATTAACAGAAGCCTTGATGTCCTGCACAGGGAAGAAGAGACCAGTCAAAGGGTGTCTGACTGTCCTAACAAGACTCCTCAGAGCGCAACAGCAGGACCCCAAAGGTGTCAAGCGAGACAGCACTCCATGCCATTCGAACTGAGGAATCAATTCCAGGCCCTTGCAGTGGAGGCAGAGATGGAAACCCTGCCAGTGGAAGTATCACAAGCACAACGGAGACACAGGGAGGAGGGCAGGGAGACACGAAGAAATGGGAGATAAACCCTACAAAGCGTCGACAGTCATGAAACTTCCTGACCTGTTTGGATGACAACTTCCTTCATTAAATGGTGGAGGAAGCTACGAGGGGCTCGGCCATACTCGACTTAATACTGACCAAAAGGCAAGAGATAGATGGGGTGAAAGTGGTGAGGACGTTAGGGGGAAGTGACCATGTCCTGCTAGAATTCCTTTCGTTGTGGGGGACCAAGGAAGTCTGTAGCCACACGTGTATGTTAGATTTCAGTAGGTCAGACATTATTAAACTCAGAGGCATGATGAGAATCATTCCATGGACAAGACTGCTGGAAGGGAAGGGAGCAAGTGGAGGGTGGGCTCTCCTAAAACAAGAGCTCTGGCAAGCTCAAGCCATCGCTATTCCAACAAGAAGGAAACATGGTAGGGGATCCAGGAAGCTAATGTGGATGAACAGAGAACTGCATGATGTGCTAAGGGAGAAAAAGAAAATGTTTAAGAAATGGACGCAAGGACATACCTCTAAAGAAGAGTATCTGTGGGTTGCTAGGCACTGTAGGTGAGCTAAAGCTGGCCAGGGAGGTTTGCTACAATGAGAAAATCCTCAGACATGTGAGGAACAAACACAAGATAAAATAGGTAATAGACCCACTGTTGGGTGAAAATGGAGAAACTCTAACAGAGGACAGAGAGAAAGCAGAAAGGCTCAGTGCCTATTTTGCCTCAGTTTTTTCCCTGAAGAAGAGAACAGGCTCTTCTAGAGATGGTAGTAGGCAAGGCCGGGCTGCTGGTTGACATGGACAGAGAGGAAGTTGAGAAGCACCTGGCTGCATGAATGAGTACAAATCCCCCGGGCCAGACGGTATGCACCCAAGAGTGCTCAAAGAACTTTCTAGAGAGCTTGCAGAGCCTTTGTCCATCATCTACCAGACCTCTTGGAGAACGGGAGATGTGCCACAAGACTGGAGGAGGACAGATGGTATCTCGATTTTCAAAAAAGGGAGGAGGGATGACCCAGGAAACTACAGGTCAGTCAGTCTGATCTCTGTCCCAGGAAGATACTGGAGCAGATTTTAAAGGGATCAATCTGCAAGCATCTGAAGGACAACTTGGTGATCCAGGGAAGTCAGCATGGATTTGTCCCCAACAGGTCCTGCCAGACCAACCTCATTTCCTCCTGTGATCGAGTGATGAGCCTACTGGATCGAGGGAATGTTGACATTGTTTACCTGGATTTCAGTAAAACTTTTGACAGGGTTCCCCATGATGTTCCGATGGGTAAACTGGAGGACAAGTGGGCAGATGTGAACAAGATACAATTTAACAAGGATAAGTGCTGAGTTTGACACACAAAAAAAGGCTAATGCGGTCTTAGGGTGTATCAACAGAGGCATAACATCAAAATCACATGATGTCATAGTCCTGCTGTACACTGGCCACACCTGGAGTATTGTGCAGAGTTCTGGAGACCTCACTTGACAAAGGATGTGGACAGAATGGAGCGGGTGCAGAGGAGGGCGAGGAGGATGATTGGGGGCCTGGAGACCAAGCCCTAGGAGGAAAGGCTGAGGGACTTGGGAATGTTCAGCCTGCAGAAGAGGAGGCTGAGGGAGGGGGGACATGATTGCTGTCTATAAGTATCTGAAGGGCTGTCTCTTAGAGGAGGGCAGGGAGCTGTTCCTGTTGGCAACAGAGGAGAGGACTCGCAATCATGGGTTTAAATTAAGGGAGGGAAGGTAAATGGCTAGATATTAGGAAAAACTTTTTACAGTAAGAGTTGAGCAACAGTGGAATCAGCTGCCAAGGGAGGTGGTGAGCTCCCCCTCACTGGCAGTCTTTAAGCAGCGGCTGGACAAACACTTGTCAGGGATTCTGTAGGCTGATCCTGTATCAAGCAGCGGGTTGGACTATATGGCCTGTATGGCCCCTTCCAACTCTGTGATTCTATGAACACATGAAGCTATCTTACACGGAGTCAGACCATTGGTCTCTCAAGGTCAGTGTGATCTCCTCTGATTGGCAGGAGCTCTCAGATGGACATCTGGCACATCAACTACTACTTCATCCTTTTAAAGGGGAGACTGAACCTGGGGCCTTCTGCACGCAAAGCAGATGCTCCAACATTGTGCCTCAGCCCCTTCCCAAAATGAACACGTGAAGCTACCTTAAACGGAGTCAGAGCCTCACCCATAGTTTAGAAGAGTTTGCCCTCCTGTACATATGACAGTATCTTATACTGAATCAGATCACTGGCCAACCAAGGTCAGTACTGTCTACTCTGACTGGCAGCAGCTCCCCAGGGTCTCTGATTGAGGTCTTCCACTCCACCTACTACTTGATCCTTTTTTAACTGGAGATGCCAGGGATTAAACCTGGGACCTTCTGCATGCTAAGCAGATGCTCCACCATTGAGCCACCACCCCTCCTATTGCACACGCCATATCTACACAGCAGCATGGCATCCGTCTGGGCCACAGATCTGCAAACGATGCCCGTGTAATGGCTCCCAAGCAAAGAATCTTATCCCAGTACTGAAGAATGCGTAAATGGGCCAGAGCTTTCCAGCAGCTTCTATCTGGCCATCATCATAGTTAAATTAAGTCATTTTATTTGAAGACACAGAGCACAACCCAGTAAAATATTCTCCAAATTTCCAACACATCAAGCATCTCTAGACTAAGTCTGGTATTTTCCCCCCCTATCCTGTTCCACAAGAGGCTGGGTTTTGTACTATCATATGGCCATCCCTATCATATGGCAATCCCTAGCAGCAGCAAGCCAAACAATTTTGCTCTGTTTGCTCAAGCAATCAAGACACTGGCAGAGCTGCTGGGTCAAATGACATGGGAATGAGGGTAGGGGCATATCTCATGCCCCTTGTCACCTTGTGGACTCCACACACCTGCCACCTACGTCTAAGCAGAGTCCCTCAGGGTCTAACATAATGTTACATTTTCCCCAGGAACATGTTTAGATTGTTCATGGATATGTTCTGGAAGGCCTGTTCTTCCCGAGAGAGAGAGAGAGGTTCTGACTTATGAAATAAAGTCCTCCAAAACATCCTATCATTAACAGTCTTGCTCAGGTCTTACAAACTGAGGACTGTGGCTTCCCACTGTGGAAGGGTCCCTATTCGGATCATGACCTCAACCGGGGGAGGGGGGGGGGCTTAGATCTTGCTGCCCACACCCAGTTTTCTTGACCTGAAACAGCTCTACAAAGCCTGATTATCTGCCCTATTGTGAGCATGCCAGCTCCTTCCCAGGGCTGTTCTCGGGTCTAAACCCTTCTCTCTGCATGCCGTGGTCCCAGTCTGAATCAGTCCCCCTGCACCTGAACAGCCTGGAGCTCCCAGAATGCGTTTGGGCATCAACCTGGGAAAGCACCCAGCCAATGTGTAGTGAGGCCCCGAGTCACTGACAGCATTACTGGTCACTCCCAATACATCTCGCCATGTTCAAGTCTCCTCTCTCCCCACTCTCTTTTCTTGGCCAGAACGTCATCATCTGGCCAGGTAGACAGTACATCATTTGTGAGAGCCAGGCCAAAATTAATTGCTTCCCTCTGGTCTGAAGAATTAAGACTGCTTCTTCAAAAAGCTGTTAACACACACGTACATCCTGTCACCCGCCATCTAAATGTTATTGTCTTTTTATATGATCCTTCCTGCCGGAAGGTTCATAAAGAAACAATGACCAACACCTACACATCTTGCTCAAATGGTAAATCACTTCCTTACCTTCCTAGGTCTTACTAAGAGCATTAAAAGGTATTTCCTGCTGACGCTTTTGATGCCGTAGATACTAAATCAATGGGACCGGATGGGAACAAATGGGGGTTACCACTCCCTCCGGGTGGTTTAAGCTGAGGCCTAGCAGTTCATCAGCTGAGCAAACACGAGCCACGTACCTTAATATTCTCGGGGATATTGAACTGCTGTCGCTTCTCCTTCAGTCGCTTCAGCACGGCATCCATGGTTTCTTCCACGGATGGACTTGGGGGAGCTTGGGCCGCATCCTGCTTCACGGTCTCCTTGGAGCTGTCCTGGTGCGAGTTTCGTTGAGCTGCTTTGAGGGGGCAGCTTTGTTCTTCTGACAATTTGAGCTTCAGCTCTGTGAGGAAAATTTCACAGGCGAACAATGAGCAGCTGCTTACAACAAACTCTTCCTGTCACTGCAGGCAGGGGGTGTTTTATACACATGTGGCTCATGCTGTCCCTACCCCCTAAGAGCAGCCCCTGAGGGACCGTTTCGGGGCTCAGAAGGAGGGAAGAGCAAAGGAGATCCTGTTCCTCTGGCGGAAATGCCTTCTGTTAGCAGAGATCTCCCATGGGATTCAAGAAAACCCTTACGTGGCTGGCTTATGGCAATGAATACTATAGTAATGGACTCCAACCACTCTGCTCCTGCGTACATACTGGGCTCTGTGTATTTGCCAAGAAGGCAGAGGAAAACAGAACAGACATGGTGGTGCCAGGAGGCTAAGAAGGAGTCAGCTGAAAAAGCTCTGGTTTGAATTTGACGTCCAATGCCATAAGACCTTTTAAGAAGACAGTAGGCTGCAGATCTGCCCTTTGGAAGGAGACTAGGGCATGTCAAGGGTTTCTTGAAGAGCAACAGTCTAATTTGTGAGACTCCGACTCGTTCTCTGGCCACTCCTGATCTGCATTCTCCATACCTGATACAGAGTTCCAAAATAATTTCAACTTAGCATTACCGACTAGTGGTTTTCAAACGGCATTAGAAGGAACCCTAGAGGTCCTTGGAAACTTAGGAGTGGTGGGCAACCTTCCCTAAGAAGACAGTTTGGCCCCACCCATTACTTATCTTCCCCTGCAATATGCAGGTAAAGGGGAGTGTTGGGCAGCATTCCACGGATGCATCCTCAGATCCCACGTGGCAATGCTGAGCCCGAAAAGAAGCAATTAATCCCCACAAAACATGAATGTGTGCACTCCTTGGAATCTTCTGCAACATACAGAGGGCTCCTCAGCCGACAAGAAAGGGTTCCCCTGACAACAGAAAGTTCAAAAGCCACTCTTCTGGAGCACCCATAATATGAGAGTACCACTCAGCTGTAGAATTCAAATCCAGCAGAGGGTGCTTTCCGTACAGAAGATTCAAGTTAACAATTCTGCAAAAAAAGGATTTGGGTTCCTTTCAGCAGTTTCGTTGCTTTTGGAATAGCCAGGTTAAATGTTCAAGGGAACACTTGCTGGAGGGTGCTGAACACCTGCATATCCTTCTAAGCATATCCTTCCTAAATTTAACCAAGAGAAGAAACATCATCTCAGAATTCAGTAGAAGCTGTCTGCAGAAAGACTCCCTGCAAGGTTTAAAGATCTGCTGCTGGCTGCACTCAAGACTACACTATACTGTTGCAATTTATTTTATAAGCACTAGTTGTGTTGATAACCTTTTTACCTATGCCAAAGAAAATAGGGAACCCTTAGCGTACAAGTATAGCCACAAATAACACCCACCAAGGGAAGACCATCAACAATTCACAACTGATCAAAACCGTATATTACATTCATTAAAGTACAAAGATGGGTTAGTGGGAATGACCCAATAGAATGTATAAGCACATATCCAACAGATTGCTCATAACAATTAAGCATTGTTTACAAAAAGGTGTTCAAAACCAACAGTAGGCTCCTCTGTAATTCCATACATAGATAGTGTCCACAGAACTCCAAACAGAAGTAGCTGCGGACGAAGACACCCACTGTGGAAAAAATAACAGCCACACGTCTTTCCAAGGTATAAATCAAGACGTTTCAATGATCTTTAACAGAGGCTGATAAAACGGAACCCAGTTTCCAAAATAACATAGGCACAGCTCAAGAACTTCAATGGAATCCTAGGACGTAGATGGCTCTCCAGGGAAGATTAGCACAGGTGCGCCAAAGTCTTTCAAAAGCACCAGGAGCACCACAGCCTTGGTCAGCTACCAGGAAGAGCCAGCAAATGCTCCACAGTGCCTCTGGGTTGGACCCCAGAACTCCAGCTCTCACCAAAGTGAGAGGATGAGTCCCTCAGCTTCCTTCTAGTAGGAAGCCAATGGGATAACAGAGCTGTAGAATTAAAACAATCTGTAAAAAGGGCTACGCAGCCATTAGTAATTCTTTTCCTGCCTCTGTCCATGCTGGCTGAACCCTGGCATTTAAACCACTAGCTACAAGGGCTAGGAAATGTCTAGCTGGTCTGGTGTGTTAATGCTTCCATTTCTCTTTGCATTTGAGATTCGCCTCATTCAATTACCTCCTCAACCAGGACTGAACTTTCCCCAGATTCCACTCATGTCTTCTTCTGGAATAAGCCATCTCTGTGTGTTTGTTTTGAACATCAACACACCCCCCTCAACCTGCTCTGTATGGCTACCTCCCACACCCTTCGGGGTTTTCCTTCTTTTTGGTTTGCAGCCCCTCAGCCCCTTGACAAAGTGGGCTCCTGTTCCTAAATCAGCTGCAGATGGCAGTGGCCAAAGACTCCACCCCCTTATTTCTGGTGGGTTTCCAGCCCCTTCCCTTCTCTAAGGCCAGCCCAGGAGGCCATAAGAACACTTACTCTCTCGAGGAACAGGGAATTGACAACTCTACACTGCCTTCCTAACTAGAACCCAAAAGCAGAGCCTGCTAGAAAGCAAGGGATTCTGGTGTACCATCGTCACTGATTTTCAATCAGCTCTGGATGCATCATCTTCTTAACCCTGTCTGCAGCCAAGCGGAATGCACAGAGAATCAGATGCACTGACGTCAGTTGGCTACGCCAGACTTATAGCGTGTTAATGCCACCCTTCAGTAGATTAGGAACCTGATAATGTGCACTTGTAGCAAAGTGGAAATGGTAACTGCATGGTGGAAATGGTGATTGCATTACGGTCCTTCTTATACCTAGGATCTTGACCAAAAAAAAGCCCCCCCCACCCCACCCCGGTCTTAACTTGTGGAACAAGCAGCATGGTTGGGTGAAGAACAGTATACAGCATTCACAGTCTCCCACGAGGCAAAAGGTACAGATTAAAGTGGAAACATGAGACACCCCCCCCCCTCAAGCCTAGTGAAAACCTGACACTCGCAGCTTACAGAAAGGAGAAATAATCAGTCTTTTAACTCAAGTTTGGTGAAACAAGAGGCAGACGTATCATTTCATTATTACAGTGTGAAAGGTATCCACATAATGAAGCTATTAACTCTGCATTAACTCCATTAGTGGAATTCTGTACTGCACAGAGGGAGATCGATGGCACGGCTATTTAATATTTCAGAAAGGGGGCTGCTGGAATCCAGTGAAGCCATGCAAAACCTCATTTGTTTCAGCAGACTCTACATAACAGCAGCACTTGGAGGACGCGCCCCTTTGGCATCTCTTTACTATTGATTTGCGCAGGTTTAATACACCTTCTCCCTTTCACGTAGCAAGAGTGGAGGGTAGGTCGGATATCCCTAAAGGAATGCTCAGCACTCTCATCAAACTACAAGTCCCAGAATTCTTTGGTGCAAGTCATGACTGCCAAATAGGTATTGAGCCCATATACAGTTGTCCTGTAAAGATAAGGAAATGGATTCCCGTTGCTTTAAGTAATCCCACCGCTCTGCTCCAGAGCACAGGACTAGGCTGAGCTCTAGGGGTCTGCAGGTGTTTTGGGAGGAGAGAACAGGATAGCCCCTTCTGGTGTCTTATCTGGACTCTTGGCACTGTAGGTCCCCCCAGGGCGGGCTTCCGAAGGGTCCTACTTTTTGTGTAACAAACAAGTGACCTCGAAGGGTGAGAAGCCAATCTCCTGGCTATCTCTTGCTGACACAATAAGACACACTTCTTTCCAGAGAGACAGGCTGTCTCTGTGCTTTCAGGAAAGGCAGAGAGGCCTAGATGGTTCTAACATGGCTGTGCTCTGGATAGGGTTGCCAAGTAGGGTCGACTTACCGGTGGGGGGGAGTTGTTCTCCCCCCAGGAGCTCTTCTGGTGCGTGCGCTTTGCGCGCGCACCACGGCGACATGATGACGTCACCCGGAGGTGACGTCATCACGTTGGGGGCGTTGCCAGGGCAACGCTCTGGCAATCACCCCAAAAACTCTATGGTATCATAGAGTTTTGGGGCGATTGCCACAGTGTCGCCCTGGCAACGCCCCCAACGTAATGACGTCACCTCCGGGTGACGTCATTACACGGGGGAAGTCGTCCTCACCGGACGACTTCTGGGGCAGGGTTCCCCCCACCAGCCGAATGCCGGCCGGCGGATCAGGAACCCCTATAGCGGGGGATCTCCAGCCCCCCGGGCTGACTTGGCAGCCCTAGCTCTGGAAAATAGAAAAAGCCTAACTGAAGCCCAGAAAAATGGCTCAGAAATAGCAGGAAAATGGCTCTGCATTGCAGGGAAGGTGGCCCTACGATGCAGGGTTGGTTTTCTTGCCGGTCACCATCAACCCCAAAGCTGAAAAGGTTGAGGTATTTGTATGAAGACACAAACTATTACAAATCTCATAAACTCTAAACTAAATAAATACATTTATTGGATTCATAACAGATGGCTTGTTTCGCATACATGTATCTCAGCCTTATTTGCTTCTTGGAATAAGCACAGAGACAGAAATCCTAGAATCATATATGCCCCTTGGTTTCCACCCTGATTTGGGGACACCATCCGTCTCTGTACCCTGCCCTGTCGCAGAAGCCAAGTGGCAGGATATAGCTGAGTGAGCCCAGCCACAATTAGATGCACATGTCATGAACTCAGTAGCCAAAGGGCACAGCTGCACACTGCTGGCGCAAGGCCTACATGCCTCCAAGCATGCAAAAACGGCTCTTTTGGCTGTTTCACTGCCTTCCTGGCAGACACGGACCACTGAGTTTACAGTCAGAGGGAGCGACAGGATCTTCCTTCAGGCACTGGAAAGGAACTCACTGGTGTACCCGGGGCTGCATTCTTTTCCCCGGTTATCCATTAGGTTTAATGTGATGCATTAGTAAAACAGGAAACACTGTGTGACTTTAAAAAAGAAGAAGAAGAAGAAGATAGCACACGATGGTTACCTTTAAGCTGTTTACGACTTTTGGCCAAATCATTCATCCATTTCATAACTTCGGGGTTGGCAATTTTGTCTGCATGGGAAGGCTGGGCAGGAAAGGAGGCACAGTGTCAGTTCATTCATTTAGATACTTCTATCCCACTTTTCTCCCCAACCGGGACCCAAAGCAGCTATCGTCAGTCTCCATTTCAGCCTCACAACAACTCTGCAAGGTAGACCAGGCTGAGAGCGTGTGACTGGCCCAAGGTCCCCAATAACGCTTCAACAGCAGAATGCACGCTCGAACCTGAGCCTACCAGAGCCTCACCTGACATCCCGACCACTACATCCCACTGGATCTCAACTCTGCAATGTTGGTTAGGCTGCAGCTTCAGTACGGCTCTTCTTAGCGATGAGGAGATACACTCTGGTGTTAACCTCCATTAGCCAGATTGATTTTGCCCCATTGCCCTGTTTCAATAACTGCATGTTTATCACCGCAGGGAAAGAGGAGGGCACCTGGAGATGTTTTTGACTGTGGAAATGGCCCAGGGGAAGGCTAAACCCCCTCTCTCCCTTCTAGGGTTGCCAGCCTCCAGGTGGGGCCTGGGGATCTCCCGCTTTTACAACTGATCTCCAGCTGACAGAGATCAGCTCCCCTGGAGAAAATGGCTGCTTTGGAGGGTGAGCTCTATGGCATTGTACCATGCTGAGGCCCCTCCCCTCCCCAAACCCCGCCTTCTCCTGGCTCCACCCCCGAAGTCCCCAGGTATTTTCCAACCTGGACTTGGCAACCCTACTCCCCTCCCACTACCAGCCCAATCAGAATCAAACCACCACAGACCTGTTTTTGTCTTTTAAACAATGCTGTTGATAACTGTCACAGTCTCATATGAGCCAGCAAAAGTTTGATCTCAAAAAGAGGAGACTGGGAATAGCAGGAAAAAAGAAAAAGGATGGAAGGAAATCAGCCAATCTGTTGTATATGGAAGGGGGGGTTATGTCTTAATGGCAACCGCACACGCAGTCAGAGAAACGCACGTGGCCGGGCTGGCTACCGGAGCTTTGCTTCGGGAGACAATAGCCCGGCCAGACTGTAAATTAGACCAAGCGGCCACCCAGGTTCCATCAGGGTAATCCTATCAGGGAGTAATCCTATCAGGGAGTGGGTGTAATCTTATCAGGCTAATCCTATTAGGGAATTTGGGCAAGGCCGGGGGTGCGGTTTAGACATGTATTTAAGCAGACCCTCGAGCCCCGTTCAGTAGCCTGGAATTGTACCATCAATAAACTTACAAGCTGATTTCACTGCAACGCATCTCTGGACTCAGTACTTTATAGAGGGGGAGGAAGAGCAGGCAGGGTTCCTCAGAAAGGGTTCCAAAGCACAAAAGAAGATAACTGTCTTGTCCAAAGAATGCAAGGAATGGGTTCCCGATGCTCCCGTAAATCTCCAAATGTTGTCTTCTCTTGAAAGAAACTCTGCCCTTGGATGTGGGTGTAACATCTGCATGCTTTTTCCAGGAACGGAAGAACCACGTATTCTCCCTGAGCTACCTGAAGGGAAGGGGGAGGAAGAGGAAGGTTTTTATACCCCTCTTTTCTCTACTTTAAGGAGTCTCAGGCTGTGGTCACACATGCTAGTTGAAGCGGAGGGGAAGAGAGGCTATTTCCTCCGGAGGAATTTGACACGCAGTTGTGAGATCACACAGCCCTTTAAAGCTGTGGATGCAGCCTGTCACTGTGTGATCAGACTCAACTGTGGGTGAGTCTTTTTTTTGGGGGGGTTGCCATTTGTTCCCCTTGCTCATAAATGAGGAATCGCACCTCCATACTGAGGGCCCCCTTTGGAGTATGCGATGATGTGCATACTGTGAAGGGGGGGACGGCAGGGAGTCAGGATGGCATGATCAGATCATCCCAACAGCATGAGAGCGTGCTTAAGCGATCGGACAGGGGAAAGTCTGTCTGTGGCCCGTCAGCAAGCATTAGGACCAGACTTTCACCGATGTCTTTTAACTCCGCTTCCGTGGTTAAGCAGCACGGGATGCCGACTGTGGGATGCTTCCCAGATGTTGCTGTCTTGATTGCTCCCTTTAGATCCACAGGCATTCGCACCTATGTCGGATCTAAAGGAGTGTGTGATTGTAGTCTCAAAGCAGTTTACTATTGCATTTCCTTTCTGTCCCCACAACAGGCACCTGGTGAGGTAGGTGGGGGCTGAGAGAGTTTTGAGAGAACTGTGACTGGCTCAGCAGGCTCCATGTGAAGGAGGAGTAGGGAATCAAACCTGGTTCTCAAGATCAGAGTCCGCCACTCTTAACCACTACACCACATTGGATTATATGCCTATAGGCATCTAACAGACATAAATGCAAGAGAGAGAGAGAGAGAGAGAGAGAAATTATAAGCCAATCGCATTCCTAAAAAACCCCCTTCAAAACGGGCACCAAAAGGCCAGGTGAGTCTGCCATTCATGCTGATGAGAGGTCTCCAGCCTTCTTGATCCTGGGAGCTCTTCTAGAATTTTGAGAAAAGGTGGTGGGGATACCACCTTGAATTAGGGGTGGGGAGAATCACAGGGTTGAGAGATTCCAAGCTAAGCATCGTCCTCTGAAAGAGGCAATTATGAGATTTCTTGGGATCTTCTGAAGTATGTCCTGTGCCAAGGTCCACAGAGGAAGGCTCTCTGAACGAAGAAGAGAAGCTATTTGGTATCACTTTCCAAAGCAAGGTTCTAGACTTTATCTCCAAGATTCGAGAAGCAAGTGGTCAGCAGAAAACTCACTGGCAGGCACCATGGCATCCCCTGGTATCATGCTGGGGAGCTCTGACACAGGGTCTGAAGAACAAGTTCAAAACTCTTCTCCAGCAACAGTATCTTCCCTGCCCTTCATTTTTACATGTATTCATACTAGGTAAGATTCCCGGTGACTACCTGGTTTCTTCTGGACTCGCTCTCCTTCAAATGCATTTAAAACTGCCACACACAGTTCCATTCTTACCTGCTGGATGAGTCAGTGGCACTTCGTACATCTTTTCTTCCCCCGTTTACGAGGTGAAAAACGAATTACCTGCCCTTTCTCCCATCTCTGCCATGTTCTCACATTGCTGCTTCCTAACCTTGCTAATGGCCAGACAGCTCAGTGAAACACCAAGATCTGGTAACCAAGACTGGGCATCTGAGACTTCATTGTTTAGTTGCCCCAGGCTTCTTCTACGAGGTCACTGGGACTATGAGTTCACCCACAGGAATCAGCAGTAGGTGAAGGGCATTTGCTCTTACTTGCATAGCAGTTAATGTGTCAGACTAGAGTATGGGAGACATGGATTCAAATCCCTTAACAGACAGGTTGGAAAATTCCTGGAGGTGGAATCCAGGGAGGGCGGGGTTTGTGGAAGGAAGGGGCCTCAGCCAGATATAATGCCACAGAGTCCACCCTTCAAAGCAGTCATTTTCATCTGGAAATCAGTTGTAATTCCAGGAGATCCACAGGTCTCATCTGAAGGCTAGCAATCCTACTAAATAGCCAATGTGTATTTTGGGGGCAGTCACCCTCTCTCACCCAAACTGATCTAGAGTTGCCAGGTCTGTCTTTGTCCCCAGCAGGGGGACTTTGGGGGGCATTCCCAGAGGGGGCAGGGTATCCCCAATGCAATGACATCATGTTGGGGACATCCCCGCTCTAAGCCCCACCCCCAAGAACAACTGCCCATGGCCACTCCCTCCTTAACCTCCTGCAAGATTTAAAGTGCCTGCCGATCAGATGGAGGGCTCTTTAAATCTTGCAAGAGGGGAGGGAGGGGGCGGCCACTGGCTGCACACCTGAACTCCAAGTGGCAGTGCTGCTTGGAATTCAGGTGCACGGTGCCTGGTCCCCGCCGGCCAGAAGCACTTAAAGGGACCCTTTAAATGCTTCCAGCTGGCAGGGCCCCATGCACCTGATCTCCAAGCAGTAATGCCGCTTGGAATTCAGGCAGACAGCCCGCAGCCGCCCCTCTCCCTCCCCTCTGCAAAATTTAAAGAAATTTCTCAAGAGAGAAGGGAGAGGAGTGGCTGCAGGTGTTCGGGCTTGGGGGCAGGGCTTCCCCCGCTGGCCAGCTGGCTGGCGGCGGGTTGAAACCCAAAAAAGCAGGTAAACCCCCACTGGGCCTGGGGGTCTGGCAACCCTAAACTGATTTCTCAGAACTGTTTACAAGGATACAATGAAGAAGGGAGAGCCAAGTATGCAGCCCTTTGAAGAGAGGCAAATTAAAAGTGGACCAGACAGACAGACAGAAGTATCATACCAGGCCTACACAACTTGCAAACAACTCCCTAGGCCAAATGCTGCTTCTCTCATGATCATTCTCCCTCCCCTTTCCTAATACACAACACACACAAAAATCTTCTCTGAATGCAAGTTTGCTGTCCTACTTGGGGTTCTTACCCGGTAATTCTTTTCTTGCTCAAACTTTTCTTCATATTTCCTGATTTTCCTCTTAAGACTCTGCAGGTGCTTCGTGAGCTGTGCTACTGTCTGCGGCTCTTTGCAGTCATCGCAGCTACCCCGAGAAGAACTTCTTGGCCTGGAAATTCAGAAAGCCTAAGATGAGTAACCACAGTCTGAGATTGTTTCATACCACCTGCTGCAAATCATGGCAGGACAATACCAGTCAAAACGGAACTCCAGACCAGGACTGATGTGATCAAATCCAGGTGTGTAACTGAACTGCAGAAAGAGGCAATGCTATAAGTCCCCCCCACACACACCTTTTGCCCCAATCAGATATGACCCCCTCCACGCTGCGTTAAACCACAGGAGGGAAAAGGCCCAAATAATTTCCAACTATCTTTTTTTCCCTGCCTGGTTTTAAAAGAGCTTGGGCAACCATTCCTGATTGGAGAAATGGCACTGGGCAGGGAGGGAGATAACTCCCCTTCCACAGCACTATAGCTCAATCCATATGGGGGTGGGAATTTGGGGCTGCTTTTTGCTGTTCTGTTATTCATTCATGGATCCAATCAAGAGTCTCTTCCAAAGGCATGTGTCATTTGGCCCTGAATCTTCAGGGTGATAAACTACAAACTTGTATTTCTTTTACACCAGACCGACAGTCATGATGTCTCCCCACACTGGTCCCTGAATTCTGGGAAATGTAGTTTAGCTGAGAATTCTGTTATCAGTCCCTCGTCTACTTAGTTCCTACATTTCCCAGTACTCTCCATTGGCTGGAGGAGCTATTAAACCAGTTTGATCCAGCAGAATATGGACACCCTCTGTTTTACTGACACCAAAACTGTAAGCCCAGCTCTATAACAAAACGCCCTGAACTAATCCATTAAAAATAGCAAGGCTACATTTTGGAGGACAAGAGGATACCTGCAAGGACTCACATGGAAAGGAAAACCTTAATTTCCTTTTACTGCTGTCTCTCCTCTCCCCAACACAGCTAGGTCTTTAATTCCTCCCACTCACCTGCTTCTCTGCTGCTGTGAAAACCCCTATACTCTTAACTGGCTTTTTTGGCAACATCTGTAAAAATCGCAATTAACTTGGGGAGGGTTACCCCCCATGTTAGTTTTTTTAAAAGTCAGATTTTTCAGGAGAGAGTCCGAGATCATACCTGTACCCATTGTACAGATTTAACTATCCACATGGAAGCCAGCTCTTGCTATTAGATACTGGTATGTAAGAACTGTATTTCTGCATGGAGACTAGGCCTTCTGTACTCTTGCCATAAGCTTCCATAAAATCCCACAATACAAGCGTTCTTTTTTCTCTCTCGTGTGCAATGGTTTTCAAAAGTTGCAAAAGCTGTTTGGCCAGGGACTACTACAGAACAAAATGAAATGAAAGCTGGTAGATTAGGCAAGTTAGCCTCTCTGCCAGGTCAAGTTAAAAACAACAGTCTATATACAGCAAGTCACTTTAGAAGGTCTGCTGAAGTTAGCCAAGGACGAATGCAACACGTAAAATGGCCAATCGGTGGTGATGAATTTCCTGGTTTTGCTGCCTTTCCCTGAAAAAGAAAAACAAGAGTGCAGGCCCCAGGACACGACTGATGGGACAGGCAGGGCTACCAAAGGACCAAGGGGGGCAGAAACAAGCCAGCTTCCCCTGGTACCTTCTCAAAGCATTTTGTTCTGCTGAAATAATCAACAAGTGAAGCTTTCTAAATGGCACAAAGATAAATATTTATCTCTCGCTAATGATTGCACCAGTGCGGTCGCCAGTAGAGAAGGTGGCAATCCTAGCTGCCAGTCGTAGCAGCCTGCCTTCATCACTGGAAGCCATCCCAGCAAAGCAGCTTTTCTGCTCTTCCCAAGCATATGTGGTTTTCGAGCACGTGATCAGCAGAACAGGGAGGGGAGTCGGACACCTGCTTGGGTGTTTCTGCACAACGGAATATGGATCAGAGCCAAGGGATTTCAAATGGATCGTTGCGGGCTTGGATCCTGATCGCTGCAGCTCAGGAAATCCTACACAAAACAAGAAATGTCTGTGTTTTCCAATGACTGCACTCATCCCACTCCATGGGTCTTCATGGCCTTGTTCGTCCAACCCATCAGGACACGGGGGAAGATGGATGACTCCTCCACCTTGGCTGAAGGGAGTGGGCAGATGCATGGGGGGGGGCACCATTTTGGATGCCAGGAGAGAAGAAGCAGACAGACTCTGCTGAGAATTGGCTGAAGCATCTTGGACAGGCGGGATCTCTGTCCCTGGTGACCTGATGTAGGGTCATGGATCTGCTGCCCCGCAGCAGAGTGCTTCGACCTGTAAGCAAAGCCAATGCTAACCAAATGCCATAAGCCTCCAGTGCTCTCTCCTCTGAAGGGAACCAACTGTGCTAAGTTCCTGGAATGCCTCCCTGCCCATGACAGAATGAACCAGAACAACAGTTCACAACCAGGCTCCCCAACAACACTGAAAAAGAGACTTATGGTTTCCAGGAAAGTATATTAAAAGGGACTGTGAGCGCAGGTTATGAGGTGTAATGTAGTATGCTCTGTGTAGCAACCAGCCTGCCATGTGCTCCCAGGTAATGGCGCCCACCACATGGCCAGAGCACATGGTCAGGCAGAGAGGGGAGCTTGAATCTGGAGGAACTATAATCCGGATTGAAAGCCTCCACCAATGTGGGACCTAGGTTCTCCCTGAGGAGCCAATGCAATCAAAGGCTCCTCCAGGGAACCTATGACAAACATGCGCATATGTTAAGCCCCTATCAGGTCTTTTGGGTGCGGCCGGAGGTGTGGCTCCGGCCAGCATATAATGAGGGCCCTGGAGCCCTGGAAGCATGCTTGTTCTGACCATCTACTGGGCATGCTGAATCACTCAATAAAGGCTTCATGATTTCACCGTTCCTGGTCTCCTGAGTCCAGTATGCTTCAGAAGCTATTCCAAGATTCCCACTTAGTGATCTGTGTGATAATTCCAATGTGGTGGAACTCTTCTGGAGAGCCAGTTACTCCTCCTAGTAGCTTTAGGCTCATTCTGCATCGAACATTCACTCTGCTGTTTTACGGAACCCACACTGGAACAGAAATTCCCCTCTGCATTTCATGCCACTGTCACTTAGATTGATTGTCAGATTTTATGGCACTGTCCAGACTGCAGGCCGCTTTCGCTTCCTTTGATCTCTCGGTTTTATGGTACCGCCTGCATAGATTTACGGCCGTTTTATGGCAGTTCAGGGGTGACTCTGCAGTCAGTACGGGCATTGGCCCCCAGGGTATTTGGATGTGGTTTTGAGCCGCATCTTTTTCTGTTCCAGTGCGGGTTTGATTAAACAAGGGAGTGAATGCTAGATACAGAATGGGCCTTAGTGTTTTGTGGAGAGGCTAGGGACCAGGGTTTGCCAAAACAGCAGGGTTCCCCAGCGGAAGTTTCCACTGTTCTAAAAACATTTCAGTTTTGGCTTTTTTAATACTTAGGACCCAAATAAAATGATATCATGTTAACCATAACAAGTGGTGGGAGAGCTCCCGTTAGGTAGCAAAGAGACCCCCCACACACACACACACAGAGAAGCGGAAATACAGAACATATTGGCTTACATCATGAACAGTTGAGCACTTGGTGGGGAAGGAGCTGATTCAGGGTCTAAATTAAACCTCTGGCTTTGGCTAAAAATAGAGCAGCGAGGAGACAGCAGAGGATTATCTCCATCCGTAATGTGATACAGCAGTCGGCTGGTCCCCAAGGAGTGATGGTCTTCGTGTCCATTGTCTGCATCCGTCTGAACCTCTTTGTAGCTCTGCCCAGGCTCTGCAATGACAAGATGAACCCAAGAAGTCTGTTACAGAAAGGAAGCTTCATTAACTGCACCCATTAAAAAGACAACTCCAGGCTCATAGGTGCTCCCCGGAGGACGGTTATTGGACATGACAGAACAGGAACCGACGCGTACTGAGAGGAGGTTGTGTCAATAACTAAGGAGGGCGCATACATTACGAAGTGTTTACGCAAATCTTTTATTGACTGCCATCCTAAGAACGTTTACAGGGAAGGAAGGTAATCTCGCTGAACTTAATGAGACCGACTTCTAGGACATCTTGTTTAGGACCAGGCTGCAAGATGGGAAAATAAACCGAGATCTTGACATCTTGAGAGGAAAGGCAAACGGAAACCCAAGAAGGAAACTGGTCTCAACTTTTTAATGGAAATGGTTTTAATTGTCACACTCATTATTTCTGCAGACTGTAACAGCAACTGGGAAAAGAAACTCAGGGCTCACACCTCTGATCACTTAAAACCCCAGGACAACATGTGTACCCATTCTTCCATTGTACAGCCTGGTCCTAACCTTTGGTTTCCATCAAAGTATTTAGGGCAGGATGCATGTAGTTTATCCCATTCTGCATCACAAAGCCGAGGAAACAGTATGAAGGGAGCTGTCAGGACCTGCCCTGGCCCAGCCTCAACTGAGGAGGAAGACTCTTCAAAGGCTGAGGAGGAGCCCTACATGGTCCCCACGACCCCCAAGAATCCCTACACTCCGGATCTACAGCAAGCTCCCACTCAAGAGTCAATGGGACAATTCGACCGGAACCCTCCCCCATGGACTCATCTACCCCCAAAAGCCCCAGGGCCCCACCCCCCCCCCCAACCAAAGAAGGTGCATAGCAAGAGCTGCAAACTTGGCCAGGTGAATGAATGCAGAGCAGGCAGCTTCAGACATCCTACAGCTCAGTTTCCTGCAAGAGGTGACCAAAAGTCTCTAGATCTTTGCAAGACACAGGACAGAACTCTGGCTACAGGGATGGTTGGGGATATTGGCTCCCTTAGGTAAAGGCCAAACTACACAATACCATGTCCCTGAGTCTGCCACCAGCATATGGCACCATTTTAAAGCATTTTTTTTAAAAAAGTTCAAAATAACTACAGGGACCCGATCCTGCCAAGGACTGCAGTGTGGGAAGAGGGGCTCTCGTCTCTTCCCCCAAGACGTTTTCAGGAGCTGTGCAGCCCTTTTAGCTGCTGGAAATGGCAGGGGGACAGGAGCCCCTTTGCCACAGTCCCTGGCAAGACCAGCCCACCCACCCCCCATCAATTTTAAAGTTTAAAAAAGGCTTCAAAATGGCACCATGTCCCTGTTGCAGCCTCGGAGACACAGTATCATGTAGTTTGGCCCTAGGCTTTCAGATGAACCTCTGCTAGTTCAACAGTTCTCCAGCCCAGCTCATCCTAAATACTGGACAGTCCCTTGTGAAAAGGCCCCTGCTCTCCAGCACTGACACTAAGGGTCAGCTCCAGTTTGGCCTGATCCTGACCTGACACCAGAGCCCCCCACCCATGCCTATTTCCCTACTTGGCATGGTATGAGAATAAAACAGGGGCATTCATTTGGGCAGGGGGGAAGAACTTCTAATTCTCAACTGCGTAAAATGGCGCTGTTATTAATATGAGCCTTACAAGGACACTAATGTTGTTGAAGATTTTTAGCACTACCCATGAAGTTGGTCATACAGGTAACAAAAGAGATATTTAAGCCCAGGACTAATTCATACGGTAGCACTGTAGAATGTGTGCTGTACATGGAAGCCACGTGGGAAAAGGCCAAAACAGATATATGTAAACAATGTTTTAACAACAAATATATGAATGGGCTATCCAGGCAATCGTACGTTGCATTTATTGACCTTAAAGCTGCTTTCAACTCTATCCCAAGGTAGCACCTATGGGACAAATGAAATGAACTGAATATTGACAGCAGGCTATTCGACCGAATTAAAGCCCTCCATACTAATGCCACTCTTAGAGTAAGACTAGGAGTCTCCAGCCAATTGTGCAACCCAATTCCAACTTCAAAAAGTGTATGCCAGTGCTGTGCTCTGGTGCCCTTACTTTTCATCTTGCAGATAAATGACACGGCTGAACTTATTTCAGGAATGCAATATTTTCTGGTTAGGCTTGGAAAGAAAGCTGTTTCGATACTCTTTTATGCCAATGACACATTACTTGTATCCCACTCACAAGTCAGGCTTAGAAGGCTTTTAAAACAGTTTAGCCTTTATTGTAAAAACAATTTATTAAAAGTCAATTATGATAAAACTAAGAATAATTTTTAGCAAAAGGCCCTATTTCCATAAATGGACAAGCTTGTCATTAGGGACACTTGCCACCAGGCGCTTGGGAATTCTTGGAAACTAGTAGAAGTTCCACAAGCCTTTGAAGACTAACAGCCTGATACAGATATCGATTCGAAACAGGCCTTATCTCACTATAAATATTTTTACAAAAAACATATTCCATTTATATTTTTCAAGGTTGCTTTTGTATGTTTGGTCGATTCTTTTTTTTTTTTGTAAGAAAGTTTTTATTTTTCAAAACATTAAAATTAATACATTTGTTTTATACAAATCCTTTTTTCCATATTATATAACATTTTGTTCTATTTGTATAGTCTTGCTTTTATCTTGTATTGGTGGTTTCCCACCACATCTGAAGCATAACACATTTTCCACTTTATCCAAAATAGTAATATTTATCTCTATGTTTACATTTCTGGTAATGGTTATATATCTTTAAAATACTTATATACCAATTCTTATTTTCTATATTCTTATATAATTCTAAAAAACAAGTTCATTATCTAATTATTCTTAGTACATTCATATACTCAATTTCTATTCCTTTATGCTATTATAGCCATGTATAAATGTAGTTTTTCATGTCCCAATATTTTTCAACGTATTCTTTCAAATCCTCCCAATCTTCTAAAAGTCTCTGAGTACAGATTATTCAACTTTCTAGTCCATTTATCCATTTCAGCCATATATAACAATTTTTTCAACCATTCCCACACTTCTGGTATTTTTTCATTTTTCCAATTTTGTGCATACACCATTCTTGCTGTTGTAATCATATACCATATTATTGTCCTTTTCTTTACATTTATCTCTTCTAGTTTAAGTCCAAGCAGTAACATTTCAGGCAACTTCTTAAATGTACATTTCAAAATTTTTTCCATTTCTGCATGTATTATAGACCAATAAGTCTTCGCTTTATCACAAGTCCACCACAAATGATAGAAAGAACCTTCTTTCTTTTTACATTTCCAACATTTGTTAGACATATTTTGATTAATATTTGCAATTTTTTTTGGTGTCATATACCATTTGTACATCATTTTAAAACAGTTCTCTTTTAGATTATAACATGTAGAAATACTCATTGCATTTTTCCATAAAAATTCCCAAGATTCCATTTCAATGTCTTTGTTTAGGTTTATCGCCCATTTTATCATTTGTTCCTTTACCATTTCATCAGCATTAAACCATTTTAACAATACTTTATACATTTTAGAAATCATTTTTTCCCCATCTTCCTCCCAAATTTGTTCTATTTCATTGCTTTTTTCTCTAAAACCAGATTTTTTATCACTTCTGTACATATCATATATTTGTCTGTACCTTAACCAGCCATAATCAAAGTCCATCTGCTGCTGCTCCTTCAATTTAAAGTCTTTACCATGTCTTGTTAACAGGTCTCTATATTTCAACCAGTCTTGTCCTTTGTAGTGAGATGATGGATTTAAAACTTCTGCAGGTACAATCCACATAGGTATTTCTTCTGGAAAAAAGTTTTTATATCTTGTCCACGTATCGATTAATGTTCTTCTCAAATAATGATGCTTAAACATATTGTCCATTTTTGTTTTACCATAATACAGATATGCGTGCCACCCAAACCTACAGTCATGACCTTCCAGGGACAATAACTTTCTGTCTTGTAACATAGTCCATGTCCCTATCCAAGTCAAACATACTGCATCATGATATAGCCTTAAGTTTGGTAACTGAAACCCACCTCTCTCTTTAGCATCACACATTATTTTCATCTTAATTCTTGGTTTTTTCCCTCCCCACACAAACTTAGTCAATTCCTTCTGCCAGCATTTGAATGTTTTTACATCTTTCACAATTGTGATAGTTTGAAACATAAACATTATTCTTGGTAACACATTCATTTCAACCACTGCAATTCTACCCAGCAGTGACAAATTTAATACATTCCACCTTTTAATATCTTGCATAACTTGCTGCCATAATTTCTCATAATTATTCTTATACAAATCAATGTTTTTCATTGTTAGGTTTACACCTAGATATTTTGTCTTTTTCACCACTTCACATTCTATAAGATTTTGTAATTCAATTTGCTTATTATTTGGCATATTTTACACATCACTTTCGATTTGTTCTTATTTACATAAAACCCAGCCAAATCACCAAACTCTCTTACTTTCTGCAACAAATATGGTAGTGTAGTCATAGGGTCTTCAGCTATAAACATCACGTCGTCTGCAAAGGCTCTATATTTAAAAGAGAAACCTTTTATTGTTAAGCCTTTAATTTCTTTATCTTCTTTCAAATTTAGTAACAAGACTTCCAAAATCCAAATAAATAGCAACGGCGAGAGTGGGCATCCTTGTCGTGTTCCTTTTTCCACTTTAAAGTAATCCGTTTTTTCAGTATTAATTATTAAAGAGGATTTCTGTTCTCTATATATTGACTTAATAAGATTAAGCATATAGTCTCCAATTTCAAGATGTTCCAACACTTCAAACATAAAATCCCAATTTAAATTGTCAAACGCTTTTTCCGCGTCTAAAAAAAGAAAGCCCACTTCCTTCTCCGGATGTTTATCATAGTACTCTATAGCATCCACTACTACTCTTATATTGTCTCTTATTTGGCGATTAGGTAAAAATCCTGCTTGTTCTGTCTGTATAGTCTCTTTAAGATGTTCCTTAAGCCTATCAGCTATAATCTTGGCAAAAATCTTATAGTCATTGTTTAACAAAGAAATTGGTCTATAATTTTTAACATTGGTTAAATCTTGACCTTCTTTCGGAATGAGTGAAATGGTTGCTTCTTTCCAAGTCTCCGGGACCTCACCTGTCACTCCTATATCATTCATTAATAGCAATAACACTGGTGAGATCGAATCCTGTAGTGATTTATAAAACTTAGCTGTAAATCCATCTGATCCAGGTGCTTTCCCTAATTTTGAATCATTTATTGCATTTTTAATCTCTTGTAGTGACATTGGACAGTTAAGTAGTTCTTTGATTTTCTCCGTTGGTTTTGGTAATTTTAATGACTGTAGGTATTCTTTAATCCTTCTTCTGTCTTTATTTTCCTTCTTAAAAAGCTTTGCATAATATTTAAAAAATTCTCTTTTTATTCCCTTATTGTCTATTATCTTAATATTGTCCCGTATCACTTTAGTAATAAATTTATTTTCACGTTTTTTCTTTAATTGCCATGCTAAGTACTTTCCAGGTTTATTTGCACCTTCAAATGCTTTTTGTTGCAATTTTTTCAGGTTCCAGTAAGTCTCTTGATTCAAAATAGCTTTTGCTTGGTCTTGTAACATCCAAATTTCCTTTTGCAGTTTCTTTTTCCCTGGTCTGTTCTTCAGTTCCTTTTCTTTTATTTTAATTGTACAATGTTTTCATATTGTTCTCTTTTCTTTTTATTGTCTTTAGCGTTCAATGATTTCAATAATCCTCTCATAACTGCTTTGTACGCATCCCACACAGTTTGAATTTTTACTTCTTTTTGTATGTTCGCTTGAAAATATAAATCTGTCTCTTCATGTAATTTTTTAACTATTTCTTGGTTGTCTAATAAGTCCTCATTTATTCTCCATCTCCCTTGCCTTTTTATTTGCCCAGAAGTCCATAGACAAGGATTGTGGTCTGAGATTATTCTAGGTAGAATTTCAACTTTTTTTGTCTTAAATGTTAAATTAATAGACATCCAGATCATATCAATTCTTGAATGTGAATCATGTCTGTTAGAGTAAAAAGTATAGTCTTTCCCTTGTGGGTTAACCTTCCTCCAAATATCCTCCAGCTTTTCCTGTTTTATCAGTTCAAAAAAATTTTTTGGAAGTTTCCCTAGTGTGTCGTCTTTTCTCTTTGAGCGCCTATCTATTTTATTATTCACAGTCCCATTAAAGTCTCCCAACATTATGATTTGTTCATAGTTTACACTGTCCAGTTCCATTTGTAGTTCTTTAAAAAAGATTTCTTTAGCTCCGTTGGGGGCGTAAATATTTACAATCAAAGTCTTCTGTCCGTGTAACAGAATTTCAATAGCTAAGTATCTTCCTTCTTTATCTTTAAATATTAGTTTAGGTTCCAAGTCTTTTTTGGCATATGTTACCACTCCATTCTTTTTATTACTTGCCAATGAAAAAAATTCTTCTCCCAACTTTTTTCTTATTAAATATTTGTAGTCTTGTTTCTTAAGATGGGCCTCTTGTATACAAACTATACTACATTTTTGTTTCTCCAGCCAGTGTCCTACCATTCTACGTTTTTGGGGTGAATTAAGTCCATTTACATTCCATGAGAGTACTTTGTAATCCATCTTGTTGTAGTCTTAAATATCACCAAATTCTTCCTTGTTCTCACCAACAAAGGCGTACATTTCTGCTGAATTTTTAATCACCATTCTGTTGTTACCATAATAAAAACTCAGTCCTTGTGGTATTTCCCAACGAAATCTTATTTTTTTCTCTTTCAGTTTGTCTGTCAGACGCTTGAATTTTTTCCTGTCTTGCAAAATTGCTCTGGGCAATTCTTTCATTACGATAACTTTTTTTCCACCTATTTCAAAAGAGTCTGTAAAACATTTCTTGTAGATTTGTTCTTTTGTTCTCTTCATTGTAAATTGAACTACCACGTCCCTTGGTATATTTTTGTCTCTCGCGTATGTAGCATTGACTCTGTAAACAAGATCCATATGTTCTTTAACAACTTCCTCTTCCTCTTGTAAAAAATCTGCTAATGCTTCTTGCATTCTTGTAAAAATGTCTTCACCTAATTTTTCCTCTATACCTCTAAATCTCAGATGGTTTTGCATGTCTCTATAGTGCATCATCTTTTCCATTCTGTCATTTTCCTTCATTGTTTTTTGAGTATTTTCTTCCAGTTCTTTTACTTTAATTTCTATGTCTTGTGTTCTAGTGGTTAACTTTTGTAATTCAGCTTTTAAATCTATAAAATTTTTGTCTGCTTGTGCAGCTATACCATTCATTTTAACATTTACCTCTCCTATAGCGTCTAACATTTTTTTCCATTGCTTCCATAACAGCTAGTAATTCTTTTTCTTTTTTTGCTGCCATTGTAGGAGAGGACCATGTAGCTGCTCTCGATCTTAGCCCGCGATCCGTCTTGTCTCTTTAAAAAAGATCGATTTTATTTTATTTTCCAAATCAAACACCGTTTAGTGTAATCACACAAGCTAGTCTTGCCAAGTCAAATTTCGTTGGTTTCAGCCTTCTAAGTTATATAGTTTATGAGATATTACTGTTTAAAAAATTTATAAATCCAAAATGGCGGGCGCAACTTCTCTATGGTTTGTGTCAAAGGTTATAGTCTTTTTACCTTGCTTCTGGCTTGCCGTAGTTTCCTTTTGTCCCTTCCTCTTGCTTACCTGTCTGCTCTCCGCACGTCACTTCCTGTTGTAGTCCTTTTGGTCCGGCAGTTTTTACAGTCCCCTTTGCTCTCTTCCGGTTCTTCTCCGCTTCCCTTCTTGTCTGCTCCTCAAGCCGTCACTTCCTGTCTCAGTCCTCACAGCTTGGTCTCGCGATGCTTGGTTCCCTCCTCCCCTCTTTGTCTCGCAATGCTTGGCTCCCCCTCCCGACTCTTCTTAACCGCAGGAATGTTAAACAACTTGTTTTTTTGGCTTTTTAAGTTCAAATTCAGCTTTTTAACGTTTCAAAACTGCACTCATCCAATCTGCAACAGTCTATTGCTTCACCAGATCTGCTTTTCGTCTTTCAAAACACGGTAATGGTAAGGCAAAAAGTTTTTTTCCGTTACCTTATGTTGTTACTTCTCTTCAGATGTGGTCCCAACGTTTAAACTTTGTCTTCTTTGTTAAGGAATCAGGGGAATTGGAGATTTTATGCTGATTAATCAGCCCAGCTCGGCTCCTTAGAGATACTTGCAAAAATCTTCTTCGGCTGCAGTGCTCAAGGTGTTGTAAAAGTCTCCTCCGAGGCTTTTCCTTCACCGAGCTTGCTCAAACCTGGATTATATTGCTTGCTGGTCCTCACACTACCTGTGTGAGGTTGCGTCAGGTGGATTTATCCACCCAAGCTGTCAAGAAGAGCCGCTGTCCACCCTGCGCATTTGCAAAGCGTGTCAGACCTCCATTCCTCCGACTGGAAAAACCCTATGTTTGGTCGATTCTATTATTGGCAACCACCTCCTTGGTTGTTTTTCCCCAATTCAATACCAGCAGCCATAGTCAGATCAGAATTGTTTCTGCTGCCAAAACTGGCCCCAGCCCACAAAGCTATCATCAATTATTGATTGAAAATTCGGTTTGATTTAAGTTTCTTAACCATGGCCTATGAGGAAGAGGAAAGTAATCCACGGTAAAGTTATACACTGAATCTGGTAGACGAACTTGGATTCTCAGAAGATTGGCCATCAAAACTAAGGGTTTTCATTGGTGTAGTTAAAATTTTCCTGAACAATCTGGGTACCTTTGCAAATGAGCTGATTCCAGATAGTTAGAGGCTCCCGTTGTCACTACTTTCAATGGCTCCCATTCTGCCCTGATAAAATCTGAACCCTAAGCATCTTCTAGCATCAGTGCATGGCCTACCATCAGATAATAGGCAAGGTATATAAAGAAGAAGAAGGGAAGAGATTGGATTTATACCCCGCCCTTCACTCGGAGTCTCAGAGCAGCTCACAAACTCCTTTCCCTTCCCCTCCCCAAAACAGACACCCTGTGAGGTAGGTGGGGCTGAGAGAGGTCTGAGAGAACTGCCCTTTCAAGGACAGCTCTTGTAAGAACTATAGCTTGCCCAAGGTCATCCAGCTGCTGCAAGTGGAAGAGTGGGGAATCAAACCCAGTTCTCCCATATTAAAGTCTGCACACTTAACCACTACACTATGGTCCCAGTCACATGAGCGAGATAATCCAGGGGGGAGTGAGGCTGTTTGCTCCGGAATAATTTGACCCACAGTTGCGCGATCACACAGTTCTGTGAAGCTGCGGGCAATCATGGGTGAGTCGGGGAAGTTGCCTTTTTTCCTGATGCGCTTAAACGGGGGATCAATGAATCGCATCTCCGCCCTGAGGGCTTCCTATGGCAGTATGCGATGAAGTGCATACTGAGAGGGGGGGGAAACAACAGCATGGCATTGGGATAGCCTGATCAGACTATCCCTGACGCCACGAGTGCATGCTGGAACAATCACATGGGGAAAGTCCGTCTGTGGCCCGTAGCAAACGTGTTTGATACTGGACTTTCCCTAGTATCTTTTAACTCTGCTTCTTCGGCAGAGAGAAGTGGGTTGCCGATGGGTGTGGGATGCTTGCCAGATGTTCTGGTGTGATCACGCCCTTAAAATCTGCATGGCATTTGTGCCTATCGTGCGGCTAATTCTGTGTGTGATCGGGGCCCAAACCAAATGTTAGGCATTATGGCCATGATCCAAGGGTAAATGAACACCAGTTGTATCTTCTTCCTTTGTTTTCTCTTGCCCTGTACTCAAATTGCAAGAGAATTCTGTCTTTCTGATTCCATTGAAGTCAACAGGATTAGAAGGGTGCAATTCTGTTTAGGACCGCACTGCAAATTACTAGGGTTCTTTAAAAAGCAGTGCCTTTATATTCAATTACACTGTATTATGTAGCACATCTTTATCATATAACATAGCAATGTTGCAGTAGTATATAGTGTATATTAAGGACGTGCTTGTTTTGAATCTTTTGGGTTACAATGAGAGTGCTGGAAACAACTGAATGCCTTCTGTATTCCACGCCTTAACTGGAACATGTCTAATGATTCAATCCCTATCCATCAAAGGCAATGGAGTCTTCCGGGCTGCTGACTCTAATCTGTGGAACATATTTTAGAAGCAGAGTTGCCAAATTATTCACACACACACCCCGATGGCTTCTTCCTGGCCTGCTGCGTGGTTCCTTTGCTAGCACAGCAGAAAGCTGTGAGTTCCGTCCCAAGTAGACAGAGCTGTACATTTACAAACAAACAACAAACAGGGTGGATCCGTGGCTCAGCAGTAGGGTATCATCAGCTTTGCATGCAGAAGTTCTAAAGTCAGTCCCTGGAAACTGCGTGCCCCAAAGAGCCACTGCCAGGACACAGAAGACTCACCTTGAGGGACCAACGTTCTGACTCAGCAGAAGGCAGCTTCATGTGTTCAAAAAAGCAGAGATTAGCCCTTGCAAAATGACCACAGGGAGGGGGGAAAGCTTTTAAAATAAGCTCTTCTGCCATAGCCACTTAATCCATAAAAATTACCTTGGGATTAAGCTGTGTAACACTGACCCATTTGCTTCAGCAGAGGCAATGCACCGTCTCTGCATTTAAGCCTGGCCTGAGACCCATCCGCTTGCTCTATTAGTCTTGTTAGCTCTGACCTATTTTCCGTACACAGCGATTCGCCTTCTGCTCGGACCCAGCAATCAGCTCCTGCCATCTGCGTGATTGCAAAGTTCTGTACCGAGACAAAGGATGCCGGAGCCTCAAATCCCATCTATTTCCAACAAGCAATTTCTAGTGGGGGGTGAGGAAAGTGCAAAACACACTTGACAAAGAACACTGTAGCCCTGAACCAGTGGTTTGTCACACTTCAGCACACCCTTTTGTCACTCTGCTGGGGCGATCCATCAAAATCAACAAGGGGAAGAAAAAAGATGAGCTGGCCTGAAGACTAATAAGATGTCAGAAAGTGTTTTTTAAAAAGGGCAATTTTAACAGAAAAAAAAAAGTAATTCCGAGCGCAACTGCCGGGATCCAACAAAAGAAACTGGTTTTGTCCATGGAAAGTAAGGAGCCAGGCCTTTCCGATCACAGATTGCTCTCCCTCAAAACAATCAATATCCGCAGACAATTTTCAAAAGCAGGATGCGTTTCCTTTTTCTTCTCATTTGCACACTGTTTGTACAATGGCATTCTTCTAATGCAGACAGCTACAGAATCAGGTCAGCCAAGCTACCAGCAGTTACAAACAAGGACATGATGCAGAACAAAAGCCCCTCTTACCTCCACAGCCGTCCCCCTCTGCCTGCACCCCAGTTTGGACCAAGGAAGGGACAGGATCCTTTGAAGCCGGTAGCTGAGGAGTTTCTTCCTGGGTCGGTAAAAACACAGAACAGAGGTCAGTTTCAAGGGCTTGCAGCTTCAGCAAGGAATTCTGGAGACAAAAACAAAGCATCGGGCTCAACCTAAATCACCCAAAAAAGGATATCGATTTTAAGTTCCTCAGGGACCTCAGCGGTGTCTGCGGAAAAGGGTTGTTTTGCTCACCACTCAAGAAAGGTGAATGAAACGGCTCAAAACGGGCCTTACGCATTATGCCTTCCACTTATTTAACCGGTCTGGATTATTTATGAGGCAAGAGATGGATGATTTCATTAGTCCAAGATTATTTTGCTCTAGAAAGCCAGTCTGAGAAGCAGACAGCACGGCTCTCCCGTCTTGGAACAAACAAAAAAAAAAGTGCTAGGTAAGGATTTTGCGGGGTGTGCTGGCAAGCAGGGGTTGATGGCCGTATGCCCCTCCCATTTTGCCATTCACAGAAAAAGAGGGGAATCACTTCCCTCTTCATTGCACACTGTGCTATTATACACTGCAGTGAGCAAACAGTTCAATTCTCAGGCATGCTCATGGCTCATTTTTTGTTTGTTTAAAAGCAGCCCTTTTCTGATGGCGGGCTTTGGGAAGGTGATCTCTGACCTTCAGTGGGGGCTGCAGCCAGCTGCATCAGGGCACCCTTTTCATTTCCCCCACCAAGCGCCAGGGCAAAATTAACAGATCTTTGTCATCGGCTGCAGACAAATCAATGAAGGCACGGCTGCTTATCTCGTGACGGCTCCTCCGGGGACAGTGTCACGCTTCATCCATTTCTCATTTCTATCTTGAATATCAAGTGCAATATCCCAGCCACACAGAGACAAGCATCCCAGCATGATGCAGATGTGCCCACACCCTTAATCGCTACCTGACTGGGGAGGGGAGAGGGGTCCATCTGAACACCTTGTCATTCTCCACCCCTCCCCAAAAAAGGCTCATAGACAGTAGTGGAGTGCCATACCAACAGCATGCAGAACAACCCCAGACACATTAAACAGTAAGGTGCTTTCTGGGGGGAGCCTGTGATTGCTAAGGCTGGATATAAAATTAGGTAAAGGTAAAGGTTTCCCTTGCTCAAAAGCCAGTTGAATCCAACTCTAGGGGGCGGTGCTCATCTCTGTTTCCAAGCCGAAGAGCCAGCGCTGTCCGAAGACTTCTTCCGTGGTCATGGGGCTGACATGATTAAACACTGAGGTGTGCAGAACGCTGTTACCTTCCCACCAAAGCAGTACCTGTTTATCTACTTGCAATTTCTTGCTTTCAAACTGCTAGGCTGGCAGGAGCTGGGGCCAGAGACGGGAGCTCATTCCGTCCCACAGCACTCCAGTCTCAAACTGCCGAGCTACCGATCTTCCGGTCTGCAGCTCAGCATCTTAATCTCTGAGCCACTGCAGCCCCTATATAAAATTAGCATTGCTCAAGAAATGAGCATCTTCTCCATATAGGTCAAATCCTATCCCAGAGACAGGAAAGTGGCGGCCAGGAAGTGGGTGAGTGGGGCTGCCAACGTCCAAGTGGTGCAGTCGGTAACAAAAACAGCCATGATGTTGTATAATGAAAATATATTTAGGCTTCAGTTCTGCAATGAATATATTTCTTCATCACATTATGAAAACATACGCGCGCACACGACGGAAAATGCATATAAACCATTTCGCATAACAGCTTTTTCAGAGTGCACTGCGTGAATGACACTGGTTTACATATCCACAATACTCATCCGTGAGTTAACACACAACATTCTTCCTGCTTCACTGAGACAAATTCTATCAGTGAGAATGTTATGTGTTACCCCACGGGTATTCACTGCAGAACTGAAGCCCCAAATATATTTTCATTATACAACATCACGGTTGTTTTTGTTATTGACTGCATCCTTCCTGTGATCTCTCTGTTGTTTCTACAACTTCCAAGTGGTGGCTGGAGATTTCCTAGGATCACAACAGATCGCCAGGTGGCAGAGATCAGTTCCCCTGGAGAATATGGCTGCTTTGGGAGGTGGGTTCTATGGCATTATACACCACTGAAGCCCCTCCCCTCCCCAGGCTCCACCCCCAAAATCTCCAGGTATTTCCCAACCCAGAGCTGGCAACCCTAGGTCTCAGTCTGAATCTGGCCTGTTCTACATGTAACGTATAGGCTTTATTTGGTACATTTCAGCCCCTTCTGATAAAAGATACAGACATCTCGTACCCCTTTGTTGGACTTGTATTCTAAGCAAGAATCAGATCCTAGACCAGTGTTTCCTGAACCTTTTACACTCCAAACACCATCTGCCCTCATGAGATTTTACCATCCAGATTTCTGCACAACTCTGTTTTGTGGGAATGCCTCTTCCAAAGGCAAAGAATTGTGTTGTGAAGCTGTATCAGGAGTTGTTGAATGGCACAGTCATGGTATTTACATAGATACACAGCAGAATTACTAACCCCCCAGAGAAAGCAGGGCCAAAGCATTCACTCATGCAGAGGCACAACAGGCAGCCTCTTGTATGAATGGTTACTATGGGCTCAAACATTACAAGGTCGTTCATTTACTTCACAAAGCAGTTTTCTCAGGGCCCACTGCTTTACACAAATAAACAAGGCTGGTTTCTGATCTGAAAGTGACTTCCTTGCTAAGGGACCCAATCCACGTCCTCCATTCTGAAAACTGGTGCTGCAATCCTACTTAGTCTATATTCCACGGTGCAAGAAATCCCAGTTGTATAATCTGGCTTTTCCTATAACCTTCCGCAATAAGGAAGGGAAGCTTCATTTCTGCTCTCTGGCACCACCTACTGGGCCGGGCCTAACGCGAACCATCTAAAAACCCTCCTGGCTCCAGAAGAGCTAGCTTCGAGTGCAGCAGCACCTTAGAGACCAACAACCCTTTCAGGACAAAACAAAGGACTCAGTATGTCAAGGTACAGCACAGACAGTTACAACGCGAGACTGCTGAACTCGAGTTCATTCACAAATTCAGAACAATGTATCCCCCCAGAGTCATAGGCGTCAACTTCGGGGGGCTGGGGAGCTGGAAGGGGCCCCCTCCCGAACTTTTCCAGGACATGCTGAGCCTCCCCCGGAGACAATGGCCTGTAATGTCTCTGGCCCAGCCCCAGCCCCCCCCCCCCCCCCGGAAATTGGAAAGTCTACGCTCTTGCCCAGAGTTGAATTGGGGCATAGGATTCTTATCTCACAACACAGGCTAACCTTCTCCCCGCTGTCCTGTACTGTACGATGCTGTTCCTTTGTGCCCCGACTGCCTCCTTTGCAACACCCTTCCCACCTTGTTGGTCTCTCTAGTGCGCTACTGGATTCGAATCTAGCCGTTCTTCTGCAGGCCAGCACATCTACCCTCCTGAAACAATCTTCAGGATCCGATTCATTTTGACAAACAGCTCAGATAGGAAAAGGGGATGGACCACATCCCACACAACTCGCATGCATCACCCACTCTGCCTCTTCACGGCACTCCAAGCCTTCCACTTCACGCAGCTGCTTCACTCCACAGCAGGCCCCACTCCAAGCCCTTCCTACTTTAGGCTTCTTCTCTGAACCCCGGCCTGATCAGATCTCAGAAGGTAAGCAGGGTCAGCCCTGGCTAGTATTTGGATGGGAGACCACCAAGGAAGCCCAGGGCCGTGACGTGGAGGCAGGCAATGGCAAACCACTTCTGAACGTCTCTTGCCTTGAAAAGCTTATGGGGTCGCCATAAGCCAGCTGTGACTTGACGGCCAAAAAAAGGCATACCAGACAATCCTGGTATATGCGCATCAAGAATGAACGCATACATGGTGCTCCTTTCAGACGAAACGGTGACTGTGCCAGTTGGGAGGATCATGTGCAGCACCCTGTCCCCAGATATACACGGTGAAATGTTACATTAGGCCTCACTGTTGCTCTGAGTAAACAGAGAATGGGTAGCAGAGCTGGATAGCTCAGGATAGCCAGATCTCATCAGATACCAGAAGCTAAGCAGGGTTGGCCCTGGCTAGTATTTGGGTGAGAGACCTCCAAGGAATACCAGGGTCGTGACGTGGAGGCAGGCAACGGCAAACCACCCCTAAAGTCTCTTGCCTTGAAAACCCTATGGGGTTGCCATAAATCAACTGTGACTTGACAGCAAAAAAATAAAAAGAGAGAAAGAACATATTTAACATTCCCTTGCAGCTATCACTTCCAAGAGAAGATGGTATACTCAGGTGGGTTGGTAGCTGTATTAAGTCTGAAGCAACAGAACAATGTTTGAGTCCAGTGGTACCTTTAAGACCACCAAAGTTCAGTTCTGGGTATAAGCTTTCAATCATGCATATGACGGCTTATATCCAGACTTAAACTTTGTTGGTCTTAAAGGCGCTGCTGGACTCAAAGAGGAGATAGGTAACAGCAGATCCCAATCAAGATGATTTTCAGGGCTTTTTGCCACTACTGATTTTCTCACTGAGAACCTCTGAAACGCTCCTGAGGAACCCCAGGGCTTCCTAGTACACATCTTGAAAAACCGCCGCTCTAGTGACTGTCAGGGGAATGAAGAAGGCCATGACTGCCCAACAGAAATAATTAACTCCTCCATCAAAAGCAGATACGCTGCTTAAATTAGGATCATTACACCCTGATATACTTGTTCTACAATTAGCCACTAACGAAGTACAGTTCAAAATCACTCAAGCAGACTACAGTGTTTAAAGCAGTATTTTTAGCCATTTTCATGCTGTAATATACCATTTTAAAAGCTTCTCTCTCGCCCTCCCTCCTTCCCCCCCGTCCCAAAAAAAATTTCCCATCTGGTGAAGGTAGGAGGACAGCAGATTTCAGTGACTGAAGTTTCACATTTTTAAAAAAGTGTTTATATTCTTGTTAAAAGGATGATCTTGATAATATTGCTTCCTTATGTCTAATCATTTATGTGATTATTTATAAGCAGTGAAGAATCGAATCTCTCATTTCTTACTGTCTGTATCACCAGTATATTTAAGGGGATGCCAGTAGACTGCTACCAGAGATGGAAGAAAAGGTATTTGGAAGGAGAACTTGTGACAATGTGCCAATCAATGCTCCCTCTAAGCTGTGGAGTCTTGTGAGCCAAAATTCTACTTTGAGAGCTACTGGCATTAAAGTTGTGAGCAAGCAATTTGGCTACTGCGTAAATTGGTTTGCTCTGGAGCCATCCTTCCTGAGCTAAGACAAAAATGTGAGAGCCGGAGGCTAAAAAACTGTGAGCTAACTCATACTAACTCAGCTTAGAGGGAACTCTCCTAAAAGAAATGAATGTCTGTTTTACACCTGCGGTTCCTCAGCAGTTATTCATATACTTCTTCCTCCTGCCCTGATTCCCCAGACCAGTGTTCCCTCTAAGCTGAGTTAGTGTGAGCTAGCTCACAGTTTTTTTAGCCCCCAGCTCACACGTTTTTGTCTTCACTCAGGAAGGACGACGGCTCCAGAGCAAACTAACTTATGCAGCAGCCAAATCGCTCACTCACAACCTTTAATGCCAGTAACTCACAGAGTAGAATTTTTGCTCACCGAGACTCCACAGCTTAGAGGGAGCATTGATCCAGACCCTGAGGGGGATCCCCCTTTTACAAGTTGCAGAGGAGAGAAAAATCCAAAAGGTGCAAATTCTAGCCTCAGGGCAGCACTGCAGTGACAATGCTCACACACACACACACAAACAGAAATTGTACCTTCAAAGCCAGTCTCACAACCTGGTCTAGGGACAAAGTGCATGGAGAATAGGGATGACAGAAGGATTCTCCACTTGCAATGGATTGCAGTGGATTTCCTCATGCAAAAGACTGACCATGACCTGGGGATGTTCAAACATTCAGAATCTCTGCAAGGGTTCTTCCTCCCCCCCACCCCTTCTTTCTCTTGGCTCCCGTGGGATTGTAGGAGAGAAGCGTTCCCCCCCCCCCGCCCCGCTTGCTTTCCAACTCCTCCCCCCACTTCTTCCCCCACCCCATCTTTTAAGATAAGGCAATGTTATTCTTTCCCCCTGCTCCCTCTGTTCTTGTTCATGCACTCAACCAGTGGCTCCCAGGTGTCCAGCCAGCTCCCCCCCCCCCCCACAGTGGCAATGTCTTAGTCAGAAGTTGGGGGCAGCCAGTCAGTCTCCATCTCCTTCCCCCACTGCTCCTGGACATATGCGGTGGAGCAGGAGGGCCATAAACATGGAGCTGTGTTCCTTTCTTCCCCTCCTCTTTGAGGCTGCTGCCATTGCGGCAACAGGGAGCAAGCCAGCTCCTGGGCTCTGGACAACTCTCTCAACAAACTGAGTTTTCCCTTGGGGGGGGGGGACTTCTTAGCCTGCAAGGTCCAGGCCCAGGGGTCTAAAAGGAAGTGAGCTGTGTTCCGGAGAGACACACACCTCCCCAACCCATGAGCACACCCAGCCCACCCTGTCCCTTCTCTGCACGAGCCACGAAGAACTGCAGGGAAATTTCTTCCCATGGCGAGATCCACGGCAGCCTCTTTTAGTCTTGCTCTCTCCCATTTTGCACATCTTCCTCAGGCCCAGCTGAGCCCCAAAACTCTCTGGGGCTAGGGTTTGAGGAAGGGAGGGTGGCGATGCTTGGGCATCCAAGCTGTTGGAGACTCCTTCGTTCCACAACCGCCGGCCCGCCAAGGCATGGAGGAGAAGGAAGCAGCTGCAAGTGAACCGTCTCCCCTTCTCCCCTGCCCCCCCGGCACCAATAGCGAGGCCCGCGCAGCTCCTAGCCGCCGAGCCCGCCAAGCCTTCTCCCTCCCCCCACAGCACCAGCAGCGAGGCCTAAGCTCAGCCCGCCAAGACTTCTCCCTCCCTCTCCCCTAGCAGCGGCAAGGCCTTGCCAACCCGCCAAGCCTTCTCCCTCCCCTCCGGTGGTGGCAGTGGCAGTGGCAGCGAGGCAGTTCTCAGAGCGTTCTCTGCACATGCTCAGGGAACGCTCTTTTACTTTGGGTGGGATTTAAGTATCCCCCCTATCGTTTTCTATATATTTCAGATTTTTCTGCACATCTGGGGATTGCCCCAAATGTGCAGGAAAATCTCTTTGCCCCCTAGGTGCCCCCGATGTGCGGATTAGATATCTGCACGCAGGGGACGCCATGGCTATTATACATACATACATACATACATACATATATATATATATATAATATATATATATATATATAAAAACATGTGTGGTTGTAGGCATCAACCTTTGCCACAGAGGGCTGTTTGTGTTCCCGTTCTTTCCTGGGAATGCCCCCAGGTACAGCACGAGACCTGGATGAGAAGCTTTGCTTTGCTGCTGCGTTCATCCCTGACGGGGCTCCTCCCTTCCCGTGATAACAAATGACACTGCAATTACATAAAAAAGGTAAATGCCATCTAGAGAGCAGCACTCTCGGCTTCACAGAAGAGTCGATCACAATCGACACAAGGACAATCGATTGACCAGCATGCCAATCCTAGATTTAATTAGCTACCCCATTTCCTGTCCATATCATGATGTATTACGTTTAAAAAGCTGTGGCCACTGAAACTACAACTTCTGCCTTCGCCCAGCCTAAGCTGATCTGATGCACTCCCTCTGTCACTAAATACAAAATTCTTGCTGAAGTCAGTGTGACTGCATAAAGCATCCCAATCTCCTAATAGCTGGATTTTTCACACACCTTCCCTTCAAAAAATAGCATTATTATCAGCAGCATGAACTTCGCCATAGGCCAGGGGACCCCAATGTGCTGCTCACGGGCGCCATGGCATCTGCCAACACCTTTCCTGGTACCTGCCAATTGTTTTTAGACAGGGGTTGAGGGCAGGTGGGGCTTTTGCCCAGCAAGGCTTTTGATTGGCTGTGTAGTTTTTTGTTTGTTTGTTTGTTTTTAAAAGCATTGCTTTTGCAGCAGCTGCCACCACTACATAAAGATATTCACTGTGTTACTGTAAGGAAGCCATAACAGCCCTTTTGTGGCTAGCTCCGCCTCCTCTGACAGCCATTTTGTGGCAGCCATTTTGTGCTATGCCCACCACACCATGTCAGAATTCCAAATGTGCCCACAGACTCAGAGAGGTTGGGGACCCCCGCCATGGGCTATTCCTGAGCGGGAGGCACGATTTTGGAGCTTTGACGACTGACCTCGATAAAACAACAGCAACCTGAATGGAACAGTAGACCTAAATAAAAAACGACTGAACCAGAAAGACAGTCAATTGTAGACTGAATTCTAATGGAAAGCACTTAATAAGGAAGAGCTGGGAGACGCTCCCATGCATGTCAGAATCTTATTCACAAGCATTCCTTGTATTGCGGTGGCAGCAGCCCTGCTGTTTTCAAGGGCTTCACCGTGACCTCTGTTTTGTCTGTGATGCTTCGTTCCATCCAGATGCTTACAAACCGATACAGAGCACATAGGCGTGGCTATGAGGGGAGGGCTCACTCCACAGTCACACCACACAAACATCAACTTTAATTAGAAGAATGGTCTGAACTCATCAGGGCCGGGGAGCTAAGCAGGATCAGCCATAGTCAGTACTTGGGTGGGAAGACCACCAAGGAAGCCCAGGGTTGCTACGTGGAGGAAGGTGACCGCAAACCACCTCAGATGCTCTCTTGCCCGAAACGCCCATGGACAGGGTCGTCACTTGAAACTCAACAGCATTCTCTTCTTCTCCTTCCATTTTTACTTAAAAGAAAGAAAAAGAACATCTCCAGCCTCTGAGGTAAGCAAACACAGGCTTGAAAGCAGTGTTCCTTCTAAGCCGAGTTGGTGTGAGCTAGCTCACAGTTTTTTAGCCTCCAGCTCACAGATTTTTGTCTTACCTCAGGAAGGATGGCTCAAGAGCAAACTAATTTATGCTGTAGGCAAAATCTAATATTGTCAGAGTATTATAAGAATGTGAGGGGGGAAAGCTGACAGAGGCCTGAGTAAAAAGGGATTTTACTGAGCAATTTAACAAAACATCTTATAACCAATACGCTTCTTTCACCAATCGTTTTATCTTGTTTATTGTTAACCCAGAGTCACATGCTGTTAAAAATATAAGGGTGCGATCACACAGGCATTTAAACTTGGCTCTCGTGCGCGGCTTTTTCCAGCGTGATGGCTGGAACCTGGGTTTGGGGTGACCAGACATCCCTCAGCAAATCGCCTCAGTCCCGCAACTGGGGTGCACGAACTGTCCAGACCGGCGCGCCGGCAAAGCGGCGGCGCAGCTTTTTTTTTTTTTTAACTTCCCTGAGCATGCGCACAAGCGCGTTTACAAATCACAGGACATGTGCAGAACGGTGATCTTTTTTTTTTTTTTAACGGCAAGAGGGAAGTTGGGATTGTTGCGAGCGGAAGTCCAGACGGGCACAACTGCGGGTTCTCACCAGGAGAAACCGTAAAATACTTGTTTTTGCTGGTGTTTGGAAAGGCGAGATCGAATGCGGTAGATCGTGGGGGGGCGCGGGCTTCAAAACGGGAGACAGATGCGGTCGTCTAGTCAGCCCTTTTAAATGCGATGGGGAACAGCGGTGAACCCCTCTGTAAATGCCCGTGTGATCGCACCTTCTGAGTCTCTTCCTCAGAACCACATGGTCCAATGAAGGAACCTTAGAGCTTGGGCACAGTACTATGGGAAAGGTTAATTAAAGACTGGGATTAAATTCCTGGTGGCAGCATTACGTACATTGAGTGAGAGAAAGAAACAACAAGAAATCTAAAACCCCATCATATCTAACTGCACAAAATCAAAGAGAGGTACTGTGACATATTCACTCCATCGTTTCCTTCAGCTGTCTGTCGTCTCATAAAGTGGATGAGGTCACCATCCTCACCCTGACGCACCAGCAACACGTTTTGATCCAACCTAGTCACAACCAGAGCAGCCCAAATAACCCAGACCTTGACAGAGCTCAGAAGCTAATCAGGCTCAGGAGGCGGAATATCATGGGGATGACGCAAGTTGGCTGCGACTCAAGAGCACACTTTACCTTACCTAGTCCCAATAAGTGTTCCCCCTAAGCTGAGTTAGTGTGAGCTAGCTTAACAGTTTTTTAGCCTCCAGCTCACAAATTTCTGTCTTAGCTCAGGAAGGATGGCTCCAGAGCAAACTAATTGATGCAGGAGCCAAATCGCTTGCTCACAACTTTCATGCCAGTAGCTCACAAACTACTATTTTTGCTCACAAGACTCCACAGCTTAGAGGGAGCATATTACTAGTTCACTGTTGCTTTAGTTTCACCTTGTCCATTTTCTTACCCTTCACTGTGATCACTACATTATACATTCAGCTTCTTCAATTTAGCCAAGACTTCTCTACCTTGAGCGTGGTTTTCCTTTACAACCATCAAAACTTTAAGAGCCTGAAAACCCTCCTGAGTATCAAAAGGATTGCATTTTCAGAACAGAACAAAACCAAGACCCTACAAAGTCATAGACTCAAAGAATTGGAAGGGGCCACACAGGCCATCTAGTCCGACCCCCTGCTCAATGCAGGATCAGCCTAGCCCTAGAGCATCCCTAACAAGGGTTTGTCCAGCCACTGCTTAAAGACTGCCAGTGAGGGGGAGTGGCAGTCTTTAAGCGGCAGCTGGACAAACACATTAAGTTGTAACGGGTCATCTATTTGCAAGTCATAAATTGATATGATAATACCTAATATATATACCCCAGAGAGCACTACGGTCGGGCTCGCAGAACCGACTGACCCTGCCGGGTCCCAAGGATGCCAGGCTCACCATCACCAGGGCCAGGGCGTTCTCAGTGGTGGCTTCATACTGGTGGAATGAGCTTCCAGAAGAGATCAGGGCCCTGCGGGATCTTTTATAGTTCTGCAGGGCCTGCAAGACAGAGCTCTTCTACCAGGCCTTCAATTCAGGAGCCGCCCTCACTAGTACCATCAACGAGCCCGGCCCACAGTTCCAACAGTGGATCTACTCCATCATGACTCAGGAGGCCACTGAGATGGTAAAATGTCTGTAAGCACTTTTGAAAGCGATATCACACCATCTTATGGAAATATTACTAGTACCTTGATTTTATTGACCTTACAATTTTAGTGTATTGCATTATTTAAATGCTTTTAATGTATCTTAATGGTACCTGTGTACTGACTTTGTAAGCCACCCTGAGCCTGCTTGCGGGGAGGGTGGAGTATAAATTGAACCAATAAATAAAATAAATACATAAATGATGTATACAAATGAGACCATCGTATGACTGATTTGGTACATATCAACAGTACAAGGAGCAGAAACAAGAAGCTTCCATATTTTTGAGATAATATCACCATAATACCACCATCATATGGCTACATGGCTACAAGCTCTCACACTGACCGTACAGAACCCAGAAATTAGTGCCATAGTGGCATCAGTGCTAGTCTAATCTGAACTCCCTTTGTTGTTGCTCAGTCACACAGCTGAGTCCAAATCTTCACAACCCCATGGACCACATCACGCCACTTTACATCTTCCAAAAGTATTTAGAAGAGGGAACAGAACAGAACCTACACATCTCTGTGACACACAGAGGCTCCCTACATTATGTACGGTGGGTATCTGAAACAGGGGTCCGTTGGGGCCGGAGCGAGGTGGAGCGAAGCACCGCCAGCTCAGGAGTGGCCACTAGGACAGCCACGGGCCGAATCAGATTCTCTAATCTGATTCAGCCTGCTGCCGAATTGCTGCCGAACTTTAAAAGCGACTGGAGGGGAGGGGGTTTGAGGGAGAGGCTCCAAACTTGCAGGGTAGCTGCTGGGGTCTCTTCTCGAAATACCCACCAAGTTTCAAGAAGATTGGACCAGGGGGTCCAATTCTACAGGCCCCCAAACAGGTTGCCCCCATTCCCTCCATTGTTCTCTATGGCAGGAAAAAAGTTAACATTTTTCCCCACCATAGAGAACAATGGAGGGGATGGGACATCCTGTTTGGGGGCCCACAGAATTGGACCCCCTGGTCCAATCTTCTTGAAACTTGGTGGGTATTTCGAGGAGAGGCCCCAGCAGCTACCCTGTAAGTTTGGAGCCTCTCCCTCAAACCCCCTTTCCTCCAGCCTTTCATATACCCTATGAGTTTTTGCCATTGATTTCAATGGCCTATTGGGTATAATGGGGCTGAAACTGACATTCCCTTTCTGACACACTTCTGGTGATGTCAGGGGACATGGCATATGCTAATGAGGTATGCTAATGAGTTATGCTAATGAGCTCCTGCACCTCTTTTTCTACGAAAGGACCCCTGATCTGAAATGCCATTATTCACTGAAAAAAGCCCCACACACGGTTACTGGGAAACATGAACTTCTACTAATTCCTGGTTCTTGGATATGGTTCAGGTCTAATAGCAAACTAAGACTTTAAAATGCGCAGTTTTTTAAATGACTTAAACCAAGACTTTAAAAAGCACAAAAATGTCATTCCGTTTGAAAGTCACCATGGTGTGAAACTGGACACCAAAGTACTTTGGAACAGTCTTGCAAACCACAGTTTGGATCCAGTGCAACCAGGCATTACATCCACACCGTCAATTTGCTCCACAAAACAGACATAGAGCTGGCTCAACAGAAGCCATACTTCCTCAGCACAAGAGCTGGTCACATTAAGGGAAACTAAGGAACCAGTCCCCAGCTCTGCATGCTCAACCAAAAACAAGACCAAGATTTTTTGAGCTGGAACGGCAGGGCTGCAAAATTCAGTCATGGCCCCACCAGATACGTTCTTGATAGCATTACCTCAGTGAAGCTCTGCAAATGTTCAGTAGCATCTGTTGGTGAAATGAATGCACTCTGATCTGTTCTGAAAAATGAAAATTAAAAAGACAAATCAGTTTGATTTCCAGCAAATATACATATCAGCAAGCTGAGCACCACCTCAGCTTAATTATAAGCTTAATTATAATTATAAACATGTATAATTATTTATAAATAATTATAAATAAATAATTATAAACATGTATAATTGCAACCACTTCTTTGGAAAAACATGTCTAGAAGTACTTTCTAATACTTTCTAATACTTCCTAATACACAGGCCTATCTTTGGACACATTTAACCTTCTACCATGAACCGAACACAGGAGAAACTGATTCTTCCTCTTTCTGAGAAAAGATTTCCTGAAGAGGAACAGAATGGAATGAAAAAAACATACTGAAACTTGAGCTGGCTCTCAGTACAGGAACAAGCATATAGAGAAGTTAATATTTGTCCTTCAGCAAGACATATCAGTTCCTCGAGGTAGATACTTCTGCATACACAACTAAATATGGGTAATGATAAAAGGTCACGGAATTCAGTTTCTCTTAATGCATGGTTAGATTCCCTGGGTGCAGAATTTCCTTTTTTCCTTCAGCACAGAGAATGTATAGCCCCACTGCTAGTGGAGCAGGCCTGCCCAACTTCTGATCAGTTTAGAATACCACTCGTGAGACACGGCCGCCCACCAGGATCTCAGTAAACTTCCTGTCGTCGCTGTCTGCCCAGCCAACAACAAGGAGGATGTCCAGCAGAACAAAACTAGTAAGACCCATTGCATTGGCACATCTCAGGTTGTGCCTGCTTTAAGGAATGAAGCAGATGCATTAGCTTACAGTTAAATGGAACTGAAATGACCCGTTTATCCGCCAGAGCATACCTGGGTTGAAATTTGATGACTGTTTCCTGGTATCGGAAAGCCGCATTCTCAGAGTAGTCGTTAGCTGGCGTCCCCGTTTTCCTTTGACAGTCCGAGAGCCACGGTAACGCATTTCCCATCTCCTGCAAAAGAATTTTGGAAATAACGAACACAGTCAAGTAAACAGTCACCAGGCTGATGTCAGCTTTCTATTCTGGGAGGAGGAAATTTAAGTGTGTAATCAAAGCCGATTTGGGGAGGAGAGGCTGGGGGGGGGGGGGGAGTCCAAGAGGGGACACAAAGTTCTATTCCAATTTTTGGCAACCTGATGGAAAGTAATACTGCGTAAAATGCATAAAAGTAATACTGAAACTATTGTTATTCTTCGCTGCCTGAAAAAGGTCACTGCAACAAATATGGAGTGAGACAATATAATGGAAACTTTATTAACTGGCATCCACGAGGGTCAACCAGTTAACCAAATACACAGCAGCAAGAGGACAACAGCATTAGGCAGGCGGTGCCAATGCCCAAGACGCAGCCAGGACCCTCAGCTTGTTCCACCGCCATCCACTAGGCACTGCTGCCCTCTCACCAGCACTGGACCAGGAGAGCAGTGGGGAGGCAACTAACCCTGCTAGGACAAGAGCAGGCACCACACAACTGAATTGGCCACTGACTTGGGTGGGGGGACGACTTCAGGAAAGGTCCAGAGCATACTAGCTAACAGAACTTTTACTGTATTTCCAAAACTATGCCACTTCTGTTTCAAGCCATCTACATAGTTTTCCAATTTTCTGTTTCCTGGGAGCCCTTTCCACACTGACTCAGGCCCTGATAACACACAGCACCACAAGGCGGTAATGTAGTGGCAGTGTGCTGAGGTGGAAGAACAGATGGTACCACTTCACGCTGCAGGAAAGGGATTACCTTTTCAAACAGATCCCCCCTCTTCCCATGACTTGGTGACAGTGATCCATTCAATGGTCACCTCTGTCAGACTCCTGGACAAGTTATCCTCAACAATACCCTTTTTGGCAGTGATATGCTTTATTGAGATATAAGCAAGTTCCAGGTCTTAACAGAACTGTGTCAGAACTGAAGATTTTGGTGGGTACAATCGAAGATATAGAGAATTCAAATGTAACCCCTCCTAAGGCCCAACACGTACGTCACAGTCACTCTGCCTAGCTCCAGTGTCTTTGCTCCCTTTCACCTGGGAAATATATGGCCCCATTATCTACTAAGCAAGCTGGCACCAGAAGTCTCAAGGACATTCCTCTGGGAATGAGAGGAAGAAGCTTCTAAGATAGTGCCGTCACACACTCCACACTCCATGAGGGCCTCTCGTAAGGAATCCCCCTCCCCCCAGTGTCCATGGCAAACTGAGCAGAGCAAGATTTGACACCTCCAGGGTTGATTACTGCAACTCACTGTACATGGGCCTGCCCCTAAACCTGACCTGGAAGCTCCAGCTGGTAGAAAATGCAGAAGCGCACCTGCTGACTGGGACGCCTGTGTGAGCACACATTCAGCCAGTGCTGCACCAGCTGCACTGGTTGCCTGTTGAGTGCCAAGTCAGATTTAAGGTTTATGATATTAACCTTCAAGGCCCTATGTGGCCAGGGACCAACTTGCCTACAGGACCCATATATGCTCTGAGGAGCCCTGAGGGAGTGGTATTTAAAAAATGCAACTCTCCCCATCCTCTGTCTGAATCGGTACGGCCCATCCTACCATTTTTAAGGTTCTATCACCTCATTCTGCTGTGTGGGTGGAACAGGCCTCAGAGACCCAGAAAACTCTCGCTCATCTGCCTCAGGGCCTGGACATTTTGTAGACTGCCGATATTATAAATAGATCACCACACTACACATGACGTTGACTGAAATGCCTTGTGTGTTTTGAGCTCTTTAAAAAAAAGTTGTTGAGAGGCCCCCAGGATGAACCAGTGCTGTGGGACCCACCCATTAAAAACAAGAAACACAAGAAATACTCCCAAGCCGTTTCTCCATGAGGGCCCAAATACAATCCCCCACAACAGCAGAAGCACAGGTGATATGCTGAGAGAGTCCACACACCAAAAATCTTCTCCACTTGCTCTGTTGCCACCTCCATCAACCCCTGCACCTCCCCCTTCTCCCCATCACATCTTCACAAAACATCAGGCACAATGGCGGCCCTAAACACAAACCCCTTTCCCTATCAACTTACGCAGTAATACTACAGCATACTTCATCAGGGAAAGGGGGGGAAGCCTTCTAAGGGAGTGGGGGGGGTCACAAAGCAACGAGTCATAGAATCATAGAGCTGGAAGAGACATCCAGGGTTATCTAGTCACACACACTGCACAAAGCAGGAAATTCACATATACCTCCCCTTCCACACCCCCAGCGACTGCTGTTCCATGCCCAGAAGATGACAAAAAAACTCCAGGATCTCCAGCCAAACTGGCTTGGAAAAAAATGGCTTCCTGACCCCAAAGCAGCGATCAACATTTCCCTGTGGTGCCAAGAGGGGGGATTGTAGGACAAGGGAAAAGGATGTGATTTCTGACACTCTCTCCTTGATCTATATCGACAGCTGTCACTGTGCCTTCAAAAGTTTAATCATAATAGAGCCAGATCCTGGTATGTAACCTAGAAACTTCTGATTAGAGAAACCTATAGCAGAACACATATATTTCCTATATAATAAAGCCGTTTTCAATTGGCAAGATCTCATGGGGCGCCAAAATCAATTAGCTGGATGGACTGCCACTCAAAAGGGGGTCCCTGGCCACTGGCTGCATTCTCTCTCTGCTTTGCCTCAATCCCGCCCACAGAGCCACTGGCCAGCGTCTCGGCCTCAGTCTGGAGGAAGCCAGCGAAGGGGAAGGACCGACTGGGTGCTGGGTCCACTCTTCTCCTCCGCCCACTGCCAGGTGGGTCTAACTGTCCCCTCAGTGGCCTGCTTCTGTCAGTGAAAAGACCATGGACTTTCAGCATAACCCCCTCCTCCACCCACTGATGTTCCTGTCAAAATAAACTGTCAGAAAATGGCTCTCTCTCCTGCTTAACTCTGCCATGGCTGGCTGGCTAACAAGGTTGGCCAGCGACCATCAAACCATTCTCTTCAACCCCCTGCTGTGTGGCTGACAATCCCCCTAGGGCTGCCAATCTCCAGGTGGGACCTGGAGATCTCCTGCTGTTACAATTGATCTCCAGATGACAGAGATCAGTTCCCCTGGAGAAAATGGCTGATTTGGAGGGTAGACCCTATGGCAGGGGTGGCCAACCTGTGGCTTGGGAGCCACACGCGGCTCTTTCACACATATTGTGCGGCTCCTGGCAGGGCGGCTGGGGAAGCAAAGGGGAGGCATGCTTTTTCTCTCTTTCTCCCTTTCTCCCTTCCTTCCTTCCCTCCTCCCTCCCATCTATTTGCTTTCCTAGTTTTTCTCTCTCTCTTTCTTTCCACTTCTTTAATTCTTTCTTTCCATCTCTCTCTTTTTCTCTCTCTCTCAATATCATTAGCAAACAAGTAATATCATTATCAATAACCGGTTTTCCTTGTTTGTTTTTATTTTTGGCAGTCCCATTTAACGCTAATAAAAAGCAAATTTGCATATTTTTAAAAATAAAAACGTGTGTGTGATATTTGTTTCTGTCTTGCGGCTCTCAGACATCTGACGTTTATTCTATGTGGCTCTTACGTTAAGCAAGGTTGGCCACCCCAGCCCTATGGCATTATACCCTTCTCCTGCTTCCCTCCTGTGTGTGACTTACCTCAGTGGCTGTTGGTAGGTGTAAAGAAATGGCAGTTATCAGTGTTTATAAGATGGCTGCTGTCTGTGGTTTGTTAAAAATGTTCCCCCACAAGGTTCAACTGTTACCTCAGTGGCTGTTAGTAGGTGAAACGAAATGGCAATTACCTGTGTTTGTAAGATGGCTGCTGTCTGTGGTTTGTTTAAAATGTTCCCCAGTAAGGTTCAATTGAGCTGTAGTTCCAGAGAGAGGGACTGCAGGAGTATCACTCACTGGGTTGAATGGGGCTTCCTCATCTGCTGGACTACAGTTCCCAGCGGCCCCAAGGCCAAAAAGTGCAGGAAAAGAGGGACTGTCCCAAGGGGTGGGGCACCATCAATACAGACTCCAGCCCATCCAGGGAGGATTATGTTTAACCCCTGTTGCTTTATGTCCTATTGATTCATAGTATGTGCTGATGACACCTCCGTCTTCGCCGGGTTCAATTTCAGCCTGCTCAGTCTGAGCCAACCAGCTACGGCGTGCAATGCCCGGTCGAGATCTTCTGGGATGGCGTCAGATTGGCTGCCCAACATCAGATAGAGCTGGGTGTCATCAGCATACTGGTGACATCCCAGCCCATGCCTCCGGGCAATCTGGGCAAGGGGGCGCATATAGATATTGAACAACATCGGGGAGAGCACTGCCCCCTGAGGCACACCACAATCAAGTGGATGCCCCGTGGACTGCTGCTCCCCTAGCACCACCCTTTGTCCCCAACCCTGGAGAAAGGAAATGAGCCATTGTAAAGCCTGTCCCTGTATCCCCACGTCGGCGAGACGGGGGGCCAGCAGCTGATGATTGACCATGTCAAACGCCACCAACAGGTCAAGCAACAGCAACACCGCCCCACCACCCCAATCCAGATGTTGCCAAAGGTCATCAGTAAGGGCGACCAAAACCATCTCCGTCCCATGACCCGGGCGAAAGCCAGACTGGAAGGGGTCTAAGACCAAAGCATCATCCAGATAGCTCTGCAACTGTAATGCCACCGCCCTTTCGATGAATTTGCCCAAATAGGCAAATCCTGTGGGCACTCTGGAATTCTGCCAGTGTCTGATGGGCGCAGCCACAAAATGCCTGACGCAGCTTACCTTCAGTCATACTATGGAGATCCTTGTGTTGGAGTGGCACCTACTGCCAAAGCAATGTTTTTTAACATGAGCACAGCCAATACAATCTCCAATGACCAGTTGCCCCATCTAGCTCTGCCCAGTTTCTAAAAATACCTGGTGGGCACCAGGAAAGGTGTCAGCAGGCACCACGGTGCCCTTGGGCACCACACTGGGAGCCACTGGGTTAGAGTGTTGGACTAGGATCTGGGAGATCCAGGTTCGAATCCCTGCTCTGCCATGGAACCTCAGTGGGTGGCCTTGGACCAGTCACACACACTCTCAGCCTAGTCTCCCTCACGACGAAATGGAGGAGAGGAGAATGGAGTACGCCACTTTGGGTCCCCACTGGGGAAAAAAAGCACGGTATAAATGCAATAAATAAATAAATACAAGGAACAGGGAAGTGTCCCAGTCTCGCTCCACCACGGTTCATTGAAACTGGGGGTTGTTTAGTTAAATTTCATGCAGACTCACACATAGGATTACGGACTCAAAAAAATGTGCAATTGATTTACTATTTATATTTATATTGCTACAAATTTACACATTCAAGAAACACTGTTCTCAAATCACTGTCTTCTCTGCATGGACAGATTCTACTTTCTATCTCACAGACTAGCAGCAGCTGTAATGATGCTGTGACAAAACTCATTAGTCTCCTGGGTAGATCCACATTGAAATAGGCAGCCATGTATCACCAGCACTTGCCTCCACGGTCAGCTGTTTTTCCATACAGTTGCTTTGCGCATAGGTGGGGGGGGGGGTTAATGGAAAAGAAAACTTTTGTTTAAGGAACAGATTGGGGGAATGGGGTTTAACATACAACAATTATGCAACAAAACCTAGTCACCCTCTTTTCCCTCCCCCATGCCAATCCTTGCTGTAAACCAAAATTAGACACCCAACATTTTTCAGTGTTAGCAATCTCATACATGTTTGACTGAATGTAATTAGATTGCAAGTTGTCTAAGACTCAGTTTGTGAGCACTCATCCTGCATTTGGAGAAAAAAATACATCCATCTTCCAAATTTAACTCATATTCATTGCCAGAGTTTAGCTGCACTCATGGTTACTTAAGAGCATACATCCACTCAGACACAATATTAGGTTTGGCCTTCTTCCAGAGCTGATCTCCTACTGCTCAGGCAATAAACAGCATAAATCGGATCAGCTATTTCCGAAGGACAAAGAACAGCTTCATCACCTCTGTATCCCAGGTGCACACTAAGAGGTTGGAAGTCCAGTACATATCCTGTTATGTGCTTAAGCTTACACGAGATTCCGGTCCAAAAACTTTGATTCATAGAGCTGGAACCGTGCCTATGTAAACAAGTTTCAGCACTCCACATTAAACATTTATTAGAACGGTTCTATGAAAAAAGCCCACAGGAAAAAAAGCCCACCGAAAAACCCCCAGTCATGAATGTTCACATTTGTGTTGTGATTTTATCAAGTATAAATAAATAATAATTTTGCTGTGTTATTAGTGAAGTACTTCATTACTATACAAAAGTGGCCTGTATGAGGAGGGCTTTAATGCTCTTGAGTGTAAAGGCTTGGAAGGGGAAATACAGGAAATAAAAGTGACCATTTTGTTATCAATGAACTTTATTGAGAAGGGAAATTATTATTTAATTATACTTGATAAGATCACAACACAAATGGTTGCGTGTGAATATGACATGTTTTAATATAATATAAAATATAACAATATAAAATATAGGTAATACCTGTTCATTCTCGTAAATGGAGATGAATGGCTATCTACAATTATCAATATCTATGGCGCTTTACATGGTATTTTTCCATATGGGTTTCTTTACGTGTGGGCTTTTTTCCTGTGAGCATTTATGACCGTGGGGTTTTTTCTGTAGGCTTTTTCCCTGAGGGCTTTTTCCCGGTTACCATGTACTCTATCGATAAAATAGGAGTCCAGGGGCTTCTTGAAAAACAAACTTAATTCTGGTATAAAATTTTGCAAGACAGAGCTCACATCATCAGATATATGATGTTCTTCTTATCCCGTAGGCAGAATTATTTATACTCAGCTGTGAGCTCCGGCGACAGCAAAACGTCTAAAAAGCGCTAGCTGCAGAAGATCCATCTTCCATGCTATGGCCAGACACAGGAGAATGGATTGTCTTTGGCCATCTGCTTCAGATGCGTGACCAAGCACTTCCTCAGCACAACTTTGTATATAAACTTTTGCCTGAGGGATGAATACCTCATGCTTTTGATGAGGTGAGCGCTGACTCGCTGGCCAGAGTAAACTGTGGTAGTAGCCCTTTAAATTGTCAGTGGACGCCTGTTTTACTTTGCTGCTACATACTAACACGGACATTGTTCAAGATTTTCTATTCCTTGGTGCTACCATGAACCCAAAGGGAGACAGAAACCAAGAAATCAGAAGGAGAGTGAGACTGGGAAGGGCAGCCATGAAGGAGCTAGGAAAGATCAAGATCATTCATACCATAATATTCCCCATTACTACATACGGGTGTGAAAGCTGGACAATGAGGAAAGTTGATTCATTTGAAATGTGGTGTTGGGAGGAGAGTTTTACGGATACTGCAGATCAGGGGTGTTGAACTCATTTGTTATGGGGACCGGATCTGACATAAATGAGACCTTGTTGGGCCGGGCCATGTGTGTCATAAAATGTAATGCCAAGTAGCGGAGATATAAACTTTACAAAGGACACAAACACAAAGGTGTTTTTTTTAACTTAAAATAAAAACATGCTTAAAATATTAGCACTCTTGCAATATTTTGTTTCTTTAACCGTCTCCGATAACTGATACCTCTTGCATCCAAATGTCTGTGCTGTTGCAATCTTGAGTATGCTGTTCAGGTGTGTATCTGTAAGCTGCAAACCTACTTTTGATTTATTGACATTCACCACAGGAATCTCATGCTCAGAGTTCTGAGTCTAGGACCCAGGGGGAAACATGAAATGGCGGAGCGATTGAGAGAGTCTGGTGAAGCAAGCTATGATGCAGCAGCAGCAACAGAACTGGAAGCAGGAGATGGCCAGTTCCAGTGAGGGCCTGATAGAAGCCCTCTGGGGGCCTGATCCAGCCCCCAGGCCACATGTTTGACACCCCTGCTGTAAATTGTAAAAAAGACAAATAAGGGGCTTCTGGATAAAATCAAACCTGAAGTCACAGTAGAAGCTAACGTGACTAAACTGAGGCTATTGTACTTTGGTCACATTATGAGAAGAAAAGAGTCACTGGAAGGACAATAAAGCTAGAAAAAGTTGAAGGCTGCAGGAAGAAGAAGAGGAGAAGGAGGAGGAGGAGGAGTTTGGATTTATACCCTGTCCTTCACTAACCAAGGGAGTCTCAGAGCGGCTTTCAATCTCCTTGCCCTTCCCCTTTCTACAACAGTCCTCCTGTGAGGTAGGTGGGGCTGAGAGAGCTCTGACAGAAACTGCTCTTTTTCAAGAACAGCTGTGCCAGAGTTATGGCTTGCCCAAGGTCATCCAGCAGCTACAAGCAGAGAAGTGTGGAATCAAACCCGGTTCTCCCAGATTTGAGTCCGCACACTTAACACACTTAGGAAGACCCAACATGTGATGGATAGACTCCATAAAGGAAACCACGGCCCTCAGACGGCAAGCCCTGAGCAAGGCTGTTAACAATAGGATGTTTTGGAGGTCATCATTTCTTAGTGTCACCATAAGTTGGAAGCAGTTGGGTGGCACTTAACACGCACATACTACTAACATTGCTACCTACCTGATACTACCATCTAGAATTAATTGCTTAATAATACTTTCTCATTATGACAGGCATTGTGCTTCTGGAGGACAAGGCAAAATATTATAATGAAAGGAAAAAGCACTGCCCTTCATAAGAGCTATGAAAACTCTAGTAGAATTTCTAATCCAGTAAAAAAAAAAATCTAGTTATACACACCAATATGTCTAGCAGACAACAGGGCCCCCTCTGCAGATACTTAAATCTGTGAACTGGGGCCACATTGAAAGAAGGGAGATTTTCATCCAAACCTTGGGGGGGGGGTCAAAAAACCTCAAAACAGAGAGTAGCAGTCCTTGTATATAACCTGGTACTGGCAAATATTTGAACCATTATTATGTTAGTATATTGATTCTTTTATTATATATATATAATAAATAAATAAATAAATATTATATATATGCCCCCCCAAAAAAAAAACCTTTTACAGTTTGCGTAAGATAAAAGAGGTTATAAAATCAGATTTTCTCAATTTTCGGACTCCTAGGTGGTTAAAAATCACAAATTTAATGTGTAGTTATTGAAAGTCCAGAATGTTTTGCTATCCTTTTTGTTTTGTCCGCAATCTGATCTGGAACAAAAGACATAATTTCAAATAGAGGTTCTTAGCCTCAAGAGCTTTGTATCATCTGCCATTCATTTTCTTTACACTTCACCCTGGTGATAAATTTCTTCCCCTTAGCAAAAAAAAATAAATCTGTTTGCTCTACTGTTTAACCCAGTGAGCTTAATGTCATTTTAGAAGTACATCTCCATACCAATTAAGGATCTAAGAGTGAATCATTTCATAATCCATATTCATGGTTATGCCTATGAAACATGAGCAATAGAAGTAAAAAGGAAAAAAACAATCTGGTTTCCAAAACCTCAATACTAACCATCAGGTATCATATCCAGAAGACAGGCACTCTTTGCAAGCAGAGGTACTAGAATGAATGCAATTGACAAGGGCCAACCCATACATTTCCACTGAAAAAGGAAACTCCATCAGCACAGCAAGATGCATGGACAGACTGCAGCTGTCAATGGAGGCAATTCCTACAACAGATCTTTTGAGCTGGTCCTTAGCTAGGTCACAAGATAGTGTGCCCGCCCACTAAAGGTTCCATCCCACAGATCCGTCCCACTGATGGTGGCACTCTCCTCCAGAACAAGAAGCCTACATGTCAGGGGAAAGGAACTGCGCTGGAGGAAGGTACCAGCATTAGATGAACAGCTTCATGGGACCCAACCCAACGTCTATGTTCAGTTCCCAGAGAGCTTGGGGAATACAACAACATATTGGACTATGCATGTACCTTCGTTGGAGATGTTACAACAAGCTGTGGGCTCATGCAGCCCAGCTCTTTTAGTTTCCACAGTAACTTTAGAAAACTTAATAGGTTACCCCCAGTATTCCCTCTAAGCTGAGTAAGTGTGAGCTACCTCACAGATTTTTAGCCTCCAGCTCACAGATTTTTGTCTTAGCTCAGGAAGGATGGCTCCAGAGCAAACTAATTCATGCAGTAGCCAAATCGCTTGCTCACAACTTTAATGCCAGTAGCTCACAAAGTAGAATTTATGCTCACAAGACTCCACCGCTTAGAGGGAGCATTGGTTACCACCACCATTTTCTTTTTACCCAGTCTGTCATTAAACAAGAGAGCAAGCAAACTATCTTCTCTTTAGTCAGAAAGACTGCTTTTATAAAACTAGGGTCTCGCCTGAGCTGAAATAGCTTAATCTCCAACCAGTGCTATCTCCTCACATTTCAAAAGTCCTCCATTAGGCAGCCATGTAGACCAGCCTACTTGTATACACAGTTCTTATCTCACCCTCATGAGGCAAGAGGATAAAAACGCAGCCACAGGTGTTCCAGGAAATGTGTCTATCCCTTGCTCTTTTGTAATGAAAGACAGTAAATACTTGACCATCAACATTACTCCGATTTTAATCAGAAAGAACAAACAGAGAGAGGATGGAAAGGTATAAGCAACATAAAACCCAACTACAGTTGTTAAGAGAGATAAAGTTACGGTATAGCTTGATGGCTTTCCAAGGTTTTGCGCCTGATCATGACAGAATTCCAAACAAGCCCTGTTAATATCTGTTTTGAGAAAAAGAGCAACGTCGTTCACACATGCATGTTCAGGGGCAGCTTGGGATGTTAAAACCTCCACATCCTGTCCTGTACATAGAAAGCAGAGTTTATTTGTTTGGGCAGTTTCAACCCACTTTCTTCTACATAATGGAGGAGTCAATACGATACCAAAAACCACCACCACAACAGAAAACCAACAAATACTTAAACCGAAATTACTTAACAGCAAGCCCACCAGCCAACAACAGACTAACCCACTAGGAGGGGAGCCAGTGATAAATGGTCTGTCCTTGATGGGAACAATCTCAGCCCCGAATAGCCCCCCCCCATGTGGCTCTTAGTCAGGGGGAAAGAGAAATAGTACACTTTGACCTAGAAATATGAAGCTCTGGAAACAAAACGGGGGGGGGGGGGGGGGGATCAAAGTTCTCCCCTCTCATTTCTTTCTTTTTCTCAGTTTTCCAACAGAAAAATTGGAAATGCCTCTTCTTCAATATTGTTTCCTCTCAGACATACGAATGAAATACTTTTTAAGGAAAGGTTTTGAAAATATGGACTTAGCTGGTCCTTACACTCTCAGGGTGCATTCAGACACGCCATTTGATCCAGCTTCGACACACTTCAAAAATGGATCAAATGTGCACGTTCAGACAGCATCAGCTGCCTCCCATCCCCAGCCATTGCCTCCAGAGAAAATTCCGGAGCGAACCGCAGTATTTTGATACCAGGTCCTTAAGTGGTGTTTTCTGTGTGATCGCTCCACTGTTGTTGAGCCACTTCCAAAAGAGTTTTTTTTTTATTTATTTTTTAAAAAAACCTGCCACGGAAGCCAGAGGCTTCCACTTTTCGCTCGCCATTTTTATTTTTGCATCAGCGATATGCACATAGGCGCTGCTCCGCTCCCGCATCTATACAAAAAAAGTTTAAATGGCCATTAGTTTTGAGTTCGGGATCCCAAGGAGACCAGTTTCGGGGGGAAAGTTTGAAGGGACGTGTTCTATCATGGCGGTGAAATCATGGTGCTTGTGGAAATGTGACCGGATATGCTCGACTGCTTTTGCGCATGTGCAAGGGTTTAGTTTTTCAGCTCTCCAGATGAGCGGCTATGCGCATGCACAAACTTACAAAAAAAACCAGACCCGACATACAATCCTGTGTGATCGCGACTGTCCAGAGTAAAAAAAAAAACGTGCATCGAAGCAGGGCAATTTAAAGCAGCTCCAGCACGCTGTCTGAATGCACCCTCAAAGTGCATTCTCATAATGATGCAGTAATTCTCCCTAGAAGTTAAAATGACTAAACTGAGGCTATCAGACTTCAGACACATCATGAGAAGACAAGACTGCTCTGACTGTTTCCACATCAAGGTAATAGAAACAATCTTTTTTTCCCTGGTTTTGATAAGGATGCCAGGCTCCAGGTGGGACGCTGGAATCCCCTGGAATTACACTTCATCTCTAGACTACAGAGATCAGTTCCCCTGGAGAAAATGGATGCTTTGGAGGATGGAGTCTATGGTATTGTACCCCACTGAGCTCTCTTAAGAACATAAGAGAAGCCAATGTTGGACCAGGCCAATGGCCCATCCAGTCCAACACTCTGTCACACAGTGGCCAAAAATACCAGGTGCCCTCAGGAGGTCCACCAGTGGGGTCAGGACACTAGAAGCCCTCCCACTGTTGCCCCCCCCCAAGCACCAAGAATACAGAGCCTCACCAGAATACCCTTTCCTCACCAGGCTCCATCCCTGAATCTCCAGGAGTTTCCCAACCTGGAGCTGGCAACCCTAAGTTTTGATTATTTCTGTTTTCAATGCTTTTTTCTTTCTTTCGTGTTTTCCCAGCTAGAAAAAAACGATGATATTAAACATCTACTGATGTAACTCAGTCTCGAACAGCCTCATTTTCTAACAGTTTTAATCCTTCTAAGAAGTCCTCTACTTTAACCAGGCTGTGGTTAATACCTGTGGTGGTATTAAAAATTCAGATTTTTCAAGGAGATCAGCCTTTCTGGGGGTACCAAAAGGCTGGGGTTCTTCATATAAGTCAGTTACTGGGCATCCCCAGAGTCATGGGATGACCTGTGAAAAGTGGAGGTCCTACCTAGTTCTCTCTTTTATCTTTTTTGTCTAAATGAATTATAGGTATATTAAACATATCACAGTTTTTCCTAACTGGGAAAATAATTTCAAAAAGGGTTGGAAACAGAAAGCATCAAAGCCGGGGGGGCGGGGGATACCAAAGGAAGCACCTTGGAGACACAGTCATCTGCCATTCCATCTCTAACACTGACTATTTTTATAAATATTGTTTGAACTATTAAAAAGGCAAATATACTACCACATTTCATAAATACAGCTAATGGAACAATTTCATGTACTAACCAGGCTATGCATAATGTTAGGCTCTTGTTTGGCTATGGAGAGTGTGTATGTATTTCCAGGGGTCCTTTCGTAGAAAAAGAGGTGCAGGAGCTCATTAGCATAACTCATTAGCATATGCCAGGTCCCTTGACATCACTGGAAGTGTGTCAGAAAGGGAATGTCAGTTTCAGCCCCATTATACCCTATGGGCCATTGAAATCAATGGCAAAAACTCATAGGGTATATGAGGGGCTGGAGAGGAGGGGGGTTTGAGGGAGAGGCTCCAAACTTGGAGGGTAGCTGCTGGGGCCTCTCCTTGAAATACCCACAAAGTTTCAAGAAAATTTTACCATGGGGTCCAATTCTATGGGCCCCCAAACAGGTTGTCCCATCCCCTCCATTGTTCTCTATGGTGGGAAAAAATGTTACCTTTTTTTCTACCATAGAGAACAATGGAGGGAATGGGGGCAACCTGTTTGGGGGCCCGTAGAATTGGACCCCCTGGTCCAATCTTCTTGAAACTTGGTGGGTATTTGGGGGAGAGGTCCCAGCAGCTACCCTGCAAGTTTGGAGCCTCTCCCTCAAACCCCCTCCCCTCCAGTCGCTTTTAAAGAGAATCTGATTCAGGCCGTGGCTGCCCTAGTGGCCACTCCTGAGCTGACGGAGCTTTGCTCCAGCCCCAACGGACCCCTGTGTATTTCAATTATTTCAGTCTTTTTCCAAGATGGGGGTGGGGTGGAAGGGAGGAAGCTTCAAAAGATCCAAATAATGTTCATCTTTAGCGCCACCTTGCCCTACTTCCAGATTCTGCCATAAATCACCACCAAGCTTCCCCAAACATCCGATCACTGTCCTTTCCAAATACACTACCCCAGGGGTGTCAAACTCATTTGTTATGAGGGCCGGATCTGACATAAATGAGACCTTGTTGGGCCGGGCCATGTGTGTCATAAAATGTAATGCCAAGTAGCGGAGATATAAACTTTACAAAGGACACAAACACAAAGGTTTTTTTTTACTTAAAATAAAAACATGCTTAAAACATTAGCACACTTGCAATATTTTGTTTATTTAACAGTGTCCGATAACTGACACCTCTTGCTCTGAATTATTGCATCAAAATGCCTGTGTTGTTGTAAATCTTGAGTATGCTGTTCAGGTGCGTATCTGTATGCTGCAAACCTTCGATGACGCAGCAGTAGCAGAACTGGAAGAAGAAGCAGAAGGCAGCCAGTTCCATTGCGGGCCTGATAGAAGCCCTCTGGGGGCCTGATCCGGCCCCCGGGCCACATGTCTGACATCCCTGCAGTACCCTAACAATACAAAATAACATTGCTCTGAATTAACATTCTAAAACACACGTGTGTGCATGCACACAAACACCCTGTTCCAGATCCACCTACTCCAAACATATAGTACATAAAGTATAAATTACATATACTGTCATGAACTCATAAGATTGTATGCATGCGATGGGATCAGAGTGAGAGTCCCTGCTACAGGTTCATACCAAGCCCACAAAAATTATGCTTGGGCCCACTGAGAACCAAACAGCATTTGGGCAATCATCACATGGAACAGTCCTTCCTGGACTATCCCATTTCAGATTTACATATTTGTAGCTCACTTTTCTCCCCCATGAGAACCCCCATCACTTACAATATCAATCTCTCCTCCTCCATTTTATCCTCACGGTAACACCCTGTGAATAGGATGCGAGCTCTGGGTTGGGAAGTACCTGGAGATTTTGGAAGTGGAGCCTGGGGAGGGTGGGATTTGGAAAGGGGAGGGACCTCAGCAGGGTACAATGCCATAGAGTCCACCTTCCAAAGCAGCCATTTTCTCCAGGGGAACTGATCCCAGTCATCTGGAGATCAATTGGAATAGTGGGAGATCTCCAGGTGCCACATGGAGATGATCAACACTTCCTGTGAGGTAGATGCTCTTCTACATAAAGTTTCTTGCCTATGATAAACTAACATGTCAAGCAGAAACCTTCTAGTTAGCCTCCCTGACGTGATAAACTTTTTATGTGCAGGGTTGCTTTTTTTAAGAGGCAGCATTCAAACATATACAGAAAGGCCTTATACAATGTGAAATTTCTGAACATCAGTCCGACAGCACAAAAGAAAGCAAACCAGACAATGTCAATCCATCATTATGTTTGACACCCCAATTTGTTCCCATTTTTTCCTAAGGTGCCTTCTTCCTGTCATCTGATTACTCAGCACTTGGAGAGGAGGTAGGATTTCCTGGATCAAGGGACGCCCATATCGAAGTGGGACACTTGAGTGATGTGAGAGACCAAATGAGTCAATAGAGCATTAGTACCTGTAAGCAGAGCCAAGAAACCAGCACATCTCTGAACTTGCAAAACAACATCCCATGCCTTCCCTCCCCACCCCCCACCCCCAAAAAACCTGAACAGCTGCCAAAATCACGCTTGGTCAATAACACTTAAAAGCTACTTGAGCTGTTGAACGGCATTAACGCAAAGACTGTATCACAGAAACAGTTGTTCAGCCTTTCAGAGTTAAAACAGAAATCCTAAATGCAGCAATTCAGTTAATGATGTTGTACGACTGGAAAACCCAAACTACATCCTCATGAATACGACAATGTTCCTATCCTGTTATCAGACAGGGAGGAAGGAGATGAAACTGGAATGATTCCACAGCGACAGACAGAACACCAAAGAGATGTATATTGTAAACAGTGTTCCCTCTAAGCTGAGTTAGTGTAAGCTAGCTCACAGTTTTTTAGCCTCTGGCTCACAGATTTTTGTCTTAGCTCAGGAAGGATGGCTCCAGAGCAAACTAATTCATGCAGTAGCCAAATCGCTCACTCACAACTTTAATGCCAGTAGCTCACAAAGTCGAATTTTTGCTCATAAGACTCCCCAGCTTAGAGGGGGCATTGATTGTAAAACATCAACAAATACATTTCTCAAAATCTTGAAAACTGGGATGCCATGTGATGCAGACCAGGAGTGCTTAAAAAGGAGTGCCTTCTCTGCATTAATACATTTAATTATTCATTTACCATCATCTGAGCAAAATCCAAAAAGAACTGTTGCCAGGTGTGAAGGAATAACAAAGGCCCAGCGCAATATACAATCCAAGAGCAAATTGCTGGAGTGAAGCCTTCGAGAGCCCGTTCTTTATGGTTAAAGGAGGATTCTGGCAGACAATGAGGGAAACTCCAGGAAAAAAAATGTTGGAGAAAACTGATGATCACCCCACAGAAAAAGACCAAGCATGCATTCAAGACAGGGTGGGCTGTCATCTCTTTGCTCACTCTGAACAGGGAGTCCCCTTTAGCACTGGGACTAGGCCTTCTGCCCATTCCCCTGCACGGGGGTGTTTCCACGCAGCCAAGGATCATCCACCACACAGAGAAGACCCTCTGAGGTCAAGGTCATGCCAGAGAGATTCACTTATTTTATGTCAAGATGAAAGTCCATAGGTTGTTAACAGATGGTTTCAAGGACAATGTATGAAGGGCTCTTGCCTACAGCAGATATGCAACACAGTTATCTCAGCAGCAGTACAGCACCCCTATGAACAGGACAAGAGGTGGTCTCTAAATGGCTGCTCTGACCCAAGTTTGCTCTCGTGTCAACTGCCTAAAAGCCAAACTAGTTGTGACAGTATCCTCATGGCTGGAACGAGGACCCCACAACCATTTTAAAGTCCTTCAGGCGAGGTGTTTTGTTTCCCGCGGTGCCTTAAGAAGTGCCAAAATGCCACACCCACAGATCTTGTTTTGGCACTCGAAAAGTCAAAGAGGGAACAAGGGCACCGTATTGCAGGCCCATTCAGAAACAGGCCCTCATGGCATTTTTAAATGACCTTAAAATGGCAGCAGCCAAGAAGACGCCATCACATCTAGCTTGGCCCTAACAGCCCAGACAACAAAATGGACAGAAAAGTTCCACCCCATAATTCTAGCTCAGTTTACAACAGCCACCCTAGAAGCACTGCCCCCAATCCCATAAGCTTAGAGGCTTCAGCCAACATTGCTTCTCCCCACATTTATACAAATAGGCCCCTAAAATTCGAAGTGCCCTTTTGGCTGGGCACAAGTCGGCTGGCTCCATAAAAATATCCGAATGGCTGCCCAAGCCATCTGGCAACAAAGCACAATCTTGATGACTTTTGCGTTGGAAGAGGAAGAAAAGGAAGAAGACAACAAGGAGGAGGAGATTGGATTTATACCCCACCCTTCACTCAGAGCAGCTTAATCTCCTTTCCCTTCCCCTCCCCACAACAGACACCCTGTGAGGTAGGTGGGGCTGAGAGAGCCCTGAGAGAACTGCTCTTTCAAGAACAGCTCTCTCAAGGACAGCCCAAGGTCATCCAGCAGCTGCAAGTGGAGGAGTGAGGAATCAAACTTGGTTCTCCCAGATTAGAGTCCATGCACTTACCCACTACACCAGGGGTGGCCAACCTTGCTTAACGTTAAGAGCCACATAGAATAAACGTCAGATGTCTGAGAGCCGCAAGACAGGAACAAATATCACACACACGTTTTTATTTTTAAAAATATGCAAATTTGCTTTTTATTAACATTAAATGGGACTGCCAAAAATAAAAACAAACGAGGGAAACCGGTTATTGATAATGATATTACTTGTTTGCTAATGATATTGAGAGAGAGAGAGAAAGAGAGAGAGATGGAAAGAAAGAATTAAAGAAGTGGAAAGAAAGAGAGAGAGAGAAACTAGGAAAGCAAATAGATGGGAGGAAGGAGGGAAGGAAGGAAGGAAGGAAGGGAGAAAGAGAGAAAAAGCATGCCTCCCCTTTGCTTCCCCAGCCGCCCTGCCAGGAGCCACACAATATGTGTGAAAGAGCCGCATGTGGCTCCCGAGCCACAGGTTGGCCACCCCTGCACTACACCAAACTGGCCCAGAGCAATTTCATGTCCATGGGCCGATCCTGACTTGGCCTTCTGTGGGAGCAAGCAACCTTCATGGAATCCCCCCCCCCTTTTAAGTTGAATTCTATCTCTGTCACCCCAACCACAGTCCAATATGTTAGCCACTATCCATTCACCACTCAGAAAGATCCAGGTCTCTGCAGGTTCAGGGTCTTTCTTACCTGAGCTGGCAAAAAAACAGGAGCTAAGTAAGAGCCGATTCACAAATGAATCTAGTCCTAACGGGTATTAAAAGGGCTTTCAATCAGATGGGGCTGAAGTTCCCCACCAGGAACCTAATCAATTCAGACCGGGACTGTACCACACTGAGAGAGGATGCTTAACCCCACCACACACAAGCCATTTTCCTGACTTGAAATGGTACTTGAAAGCCATTGTTTGCCCCTGATACTCATAGCCACGTGGACATTTGACAAGTGGAGCAAACAGCGGCATCTGGGGGCATCTTCAGTGCAGGGGAGGGAGGCTTACAGGCCCTCATATACCACAGTCCCGATCTTAGATCGGCAACTGTTTTAGTTTGTTTGTAGCTGTAGAAAAGAGCAAGACTCCAGTAGCACCTTAAAGACGAACAAAATTTGTGGCAGGGCAGGAGCTTTCGTGAGTTATCTGAAGAAGTGAGCCATGACTCACGAAAGCTCAAACCCCGCCACAAATTTTGTTAGTCTTTAAGGTGCTCCTGGACTCTTGCTCTCCTCTACAGTCCCGATCTGAATCAGGAGCACTGAAGAGGGAATTCCCAAACCTCGTGTGGTGGACTCATACACTTTGTAACAGGTGAATTGGCTCTAAGAAATGAGGCAAAATGTTACATTTCGCAGGCAACCTGCAACTGGTTCCAGGCTAGGCAGATGCGGATACAGAAGCAGATTGTGGTACTGGGGAGGGGGGAGGAGACTGGATTTATACCCCGCCCTTCACTCACTCAGAGTCTCAGAGCGGCTTACAAACTCCTCCCCCTCCCCCTCCTGTGAGGTAGGTGGGGCTGAGTGAGCTCTCTCGAGAACTGCCCTTGAGGGCACGGCCGGCCCCAGGGTTTTTTGCACACTAGGCGAGGCTACCTTGTGGCGCCCCCCACCCCAGGTGAGGCTGCCTTGTGGTGTCCTCCCACCACAGAGCCGCCCTCTCCGCCACCAGAGACCCAAGGGAGCCCCCCCCCCCGCCCCAGTGCCCGCCTGCCTGCCCGGGCTCACGAGCTCTCCAGCCCCACCAGCAGCCATCTGCACCAGCTGGCCGCAGTGCCTACAAGTCTATCTGCATTGGCCCAAGGCTAAGTTTGGTTCTTAGCCTGAATGGAAAGCTGCATTCAGACATAATGGTAACTCATGGTTTGCATAAAGCACACGATCCCCTGGTCTGAGTCTCTTTCAGTCTCTCCACTGCCCCGTTTTCCAGCTGCACCCCTAGGCAGCCGCCTAGTTGGCCTAGTGATAGAGCCAGCCCTGCTTGAGGGAACAGCTCTGACAGAACTATGGCTTGCCCAAGGTCATCCAGGAGCTGCAAGTGGAGGCGTGGGGAATCAAACCCGGTTCTCCCAGATTAGAATCCGCACACTTAACCACTACACCAAACTGGCTCCCATGTTCCAGCGCACAAAGGCTGCAAACAGGAAGGGCAGTGACCAAACAGTGTGAGGAAGGGTGGAGGGTCCATGAATATATCTGTGCTCAGAGAAGCCAGCATCTTTACAGTGGTCAAGTTCCTGGAAGGTCATTGGTTTCAGCTGGCCCATCCCTGAAGACCTCAACATGTAAATACACAGTTCTAATCGCAAATGAAAATAACTGCCAAAACAATCAAAAATGCCACCAATCTGCATGTAAATGGCACATCTTTTATTGAACTGCATCACACAATACCAGAGCAAACAGGCAAGAGTTTTCGTTGCTTATTACCTGACTTTCTTCATGGTTTTTCCCATTTTCTGTTTTTGGAATGGCTGTGGGCTTTCTGGATTTTAAGTTCCCCATTCCAACCCTTAATGTGCCATCACAGGGTGTCTGGGAATCCTGGAACACTGCCTGGTTTTCCTCTAAGACTATAGCTGTGTCTGGATAGTTTTCTTTGTTTTCATCACTAGAAGAAAATGAAAGCACATTTTTTTAAGGCACTGAGCAGAATTCAAGCCAGCAGAAGCGTGAGCAACAACATGATGTTTCCAGACATCCTGCTCTGCTCACAATTTAGTTATGCAGGGGTCCCCAACATAGAAGAGATTGGATTTATACCCCGCCCTTCACTACCCAAAGGAGTCTCAGAGCGGCTTACAATCCCTTTCACTTCCCCTCCCCACAACAAACACCCTGTGAGGTAGGTGGGGCTGAGAGAGCTCTCTCGAGAACTGCCCTTTAGAGAACAGCTCTGAGAGAACTTGTGACTGGCCCAAGGTTACACCAGCAGCTGCATGTGGAGGAGTGGGGAATCAAACCTGGTTCTCCCAGATCAGAGTCCACTCTCCTAACCGCTACACCAAACTGGCTCTACACCAAAAGTAGTGCGCATGGGCGCCATGGCACCCGATAACACCTTTCCCATCACTCACCGTTTTTAAAAAGTGGGTCGGGCCAGGCAGGGCTTTTGCCCAGTAAGGCTTCTGATTGGCCGTTGGAAATTTGATTGGCTGCGAAGATTTTTAAAAGCGTTTCTTGGGCAGCAACTGCCACCGCAGCACACAGACCTTCGCCATGTGACTGAAAGTAAGCGGCGGCAGCCATTTTATGGCTGCGCCCACCATACTGTTATCAGAATTCCAAAGGTACCCACAGGCTCAAAAAGATTGAGGACTCCTGGGTTAATGTATCTAAAATTACCTTTAAAAAAGAAAATTGAGAAATATTCCAGGCTAGAACTGCTTACAAGTTTGAATTACTTTTAAAAAATGGCATCAAAGCTAATCTCTCACTAATGCGTGAGGCTCCTAAGCATTCACCATCTGGGCACTAACCTGTTTTGAGTCCTTCGCAACTATACCACTGAAACTTTGCCAGGTAGCCTCAGACCATTTCATGGGAAAACTAAAACAGTTTCCTGAGAACTTCCTGTAATGAAGTGTGAACCTAACAAACTCACTGTGCATTTATAAATACTAGCATGCCTGTACCTCATTCTGCTCCTGTGGAAAATCTCAGCAGTGACTATTCCCCTTCTCTTTTCCCCTCATATTATGTAATTAGTCCAACAATAATAGCTATTGATCAGCGGCATTTCCCCTCTAGGAACGTACAAAACTCAACTGGGAAATGTCGGTAGCCCTACCAAAACTTTTTGCTTTGGCCAAAATCCCCCCGTCTTGCAGGAACCTTAAAACCTTTTTTTCCTATTTTGTTTTTGATACAATTCAATAAACAGCATGTGTCGGAAGCATATACTGAATTATTAGAATCTAGAACTGTTGTCATTTACCCTCATCTGAGAAGTCTAGAACAGGGGTCCCCAATGTGGCGCCTGTGGGCGCTATGGCATCCTGGTGCCCAACAAGTGTTTTTAGAAAGTGGGGAAAACCAGGTGGGTCTTTTGCCCAGCAGGGCTTTTGACTGGCTATTGGAAACCTGTTGAAGAGTTACTCTTAGAGTTATGCATGACCTCACTCCCTGACATTCTATGGCAGGGCCCTGCCTCCTGCGGCAGCCATTTTGTAGCTGACTCCACATCCTGCGGCAGCCATTTTGCAGTCTCAAGTTGCCAACCTCACGTTCAAACATACCTGGAGCGTTGAGGGTGGAGCCTAAGGAGGGCGGGGTTTAGGGAGAAGAGGGACCGCAGTAGGGGATAATGCTGTGCAGTCCACCTTCCAAAGCAGCCATTTTCTCCAGGAGAAGTGGAATGAATGTTTTAAATACTTAAATAAAAAATAGTGAAGTTATTTATATAGCCTGGAGATTCCATGAGATCTCCAGCCCTCACCTGGAGGTTGGTACCCCTACTGGAGTCACACCACCACCCTTTGTTGGAATCCCAAAGGTGCCCACAGAATCAAAAGGTTAGAGACCTCTGGTCTAAAATATAGAAAACTGTATCAGATCTCTGCTTTGCTAAGAAGTCACTTGATAGCCTTCAGTAAGTAGTTATCTCAGTGCTAATAGTTTTACAGTAAGTTTACAGTTCCTGTGATTGCTGTTCTTATTAGGTCCTCTGTAAGACAAATGGAAATAGAGAATTTTGTTTTTGTAAAATACAGTAACAAGATACCTTTGGGAGGAACTGGCTGTTTGGTCTTCATGAACACATTCTGTCTCCTCGCCACACCTTGAAAATGGATATAAAATCATTATTGATTTTCTGCTAGTCTGGATACCCCTTCCTTCAAGCAGGTAGAATGCTCCTTCAGAACTCACAAGCACTGTCTGATAAAATACAGAAATTATTTTTCACAAGGAACTAAAGGAAGCCCATGCAAAGTAACGTTTCCCCTCGGTTCCCTCACATTGTCAACAAAGGATCTTCCTGTCTGTGCTACTGTTCTTTCTCAAAGGAAGGCAGTGAGGGGACCCACCTGCTTCTGATCTTATGCCTCTTTACAGGGCTCAGTTGGGAAGAAGTTACTTCAGCTCTGAGCCATAGTAGCCCCCTAGTGCTGTGAAATGAATTATGTGAGCTAATTCTCAGGGAATCAGGATATTGGCCATCATCCCAGTTCCATTCCACTTCCAGCCATCCAACACCTGCAGATCTCCACACATACACACACCGTGAGATCCCCACTGGAGGAGGTCCTCCTGATATCACCATAAATGTTAATAAAACACAATGATTGCCAACACACAACCCATCAATAGATTTCCTGGCACTCCTTAGAGAAAAGCGTCTTTTCCCCAAAGTCAAGAGCTTCAGAAGAGGCCAAGATAACCTTTGTGTTATTAGAAAGCACCCATCCACAAGCAGTTACTGTCATCATAGGAAGATGCTTAGCTTGGCATCTTCCAACATTCTGTGATTGGCCCAGTGTCCTATGGCAGCCATTTTGCACGGGCAGAAAGAAGGGGCATACATTTTTGTAAAACAAATTCTTGTGCAGTGGCTTCTGTGACAATACAATGAGGAAAGTAGAAAACTGGCTATAACCATTGTGCCTCCATTCTCTTCACTGCTGCTTCCACAGTGGGAACTATATATTTGGTAAAACTGCATCTGAATTTCACAGTCATCATTAACACAGAAAAACAACAATACCAACCCTTAAAATAACCTTATATCACCATTTTCAACAGGGCTTATCCTTACGTTATTATAAAACAATATATAAAACAAGATGAGTAACTAGTTGTGTTACAACTTCTTCCACAGTGGGGTGAGTTTTTCCTGTCCACATGTAGAACCAGCCTTAGTCTTCCTTTACATGGGGACAAACTAGATAACCCAACAAATCTAACACTGTGAAAATTAAATATATTCACTAAAATTTTAGGTGCTAGCAATGGAGAGCAAACTCATTTGTTACAAGTAAAAGGAGATCATGCCCCAGCAATCTGAGCTATTTCCATTTGTTCACCTAGTGCAAAAGGAGGAGAAAATTGCATATTGCTCCAATTGGGAGTCCCAGACCTCACTATAGGAGCGATGCACAATTTTCTGAAGCACCATTTCATGAGAGCTGGTTTGGTGTAGTGGTTAGGAGGGCGGACTCTAATCTGGGAGAACCAAGTTTGATTCCCCACTCCTCCACTTGCAGCTGCTGGTGTGACCTTGGGTCAGTCACAGGTTCTTTCAGAGCTGTTCTCTCAAGGGCAGTTCTCAAGGGAGCTCTCTGTAAGCTGCACTGAGACTCCTTTGCGTAGTGAAGGGCGGGGTATAAATCCAATCTCTTCTTCCTCTTCTCTTCTTCTGTATTATCAAAAGTGGTGTTAATGATACAGGCCCAGCAAGTCAGCATTATTAAAGCAAATGGACTTATGCCTAAGGCACACAAACCAAGTACACAGACATTCAGAGCTAGTCAGAGAAACGGGTACTCCTGAGGAACAAACACATGTGGTCTGCGGAGGCTGGGGGGGGAGGAATATGGCCCTCTCTAAATAGCATCCCTGACAACTCTCTCCCATTCTCGCCTTACACAGGAAGTGTGAAAAAAGAAGCGTGACTCACTCATCCGTCCTCACCCCCGGCCTGTCTGCAATATACGAAAGCACCTTTTGGTTGATGTGCAGAATATTTCTCAAGCAGCCACTCGCAAGTGGTCGCAACCCTGCAGAACCTTCGCTGACAGAAGTCCTAGTGGAGCACATGGAACCTGGGCAAGACGCAGAAGGGCCAGTCCTTGACGCCCGATCACCAATATAAAAGCCAGCTAGATTCAAGTCCAGGAGCACCTTAGAGACTGACAAGTTTTTTTTAGGGGGGGGGGGTACAAGCCTTTGAGAGTTAAAGCTCCCTTAATCAGAAAGCTTATACCCCGAAAATCTGGTTCTACTGCAGACCAACATAGCTACCCTCTGAAATGATATAAAAGAGCTGACTTAAATAACTCCATGGTAATAGGAAGTGCATTCTCTTCTGCGCTCTTCTTTTTATTGCAATGCTGACTCACAGTTGTCACGCCCCGCCTAGTCCCCCCCCCGGGTGGGGTGCCAGTCGCCATGGTTTCGTAGGCGGGAGAGGGATGCTGCACCTAGGAGCAGGAATGGGGGGGGGGCAGCTCAGGCCTCAGAATGGCAAGGGGTGCGATTAATGACACCCTAGTGCACCCTCTTGCCCCTGGGAGCAAAGACCTTCCTCAGGACGCCGCCCCTCTCTCTCTCTCCGTGGCCGTCCTTTTTCCCGTCTCTCTCTCTCTCTGCCTCGCCATTTGCTTTGCTCCTCAGGTTCCTCCTCCCCGGCCCGGCTGAAGCCCTCCTGTTTTATTCCCTCTTCCCTGTGCAGCCCCTCCTCCACCAAACCCCACCTCCCCTTTGTGTACAATGATGCCTAACTGCCCCTGCCCCTGACTGCCGCGCTGCCAGACGGCTCCGGGCCACGATGGGCTCCCACTGGCTTTGCCTTCCGTCTGCCCGCTCTCCTTCCGTCACAGGCTCAACGCTGCCCGTTTCGGCCCACCTCCTTGACTCCAGCGTGCTGGCGGGGTTCCAGGTGGGTGGATTCCCGAGCGCGGTTCCCGGGCTTCGTGGCGGGCGCATGTGGCGCCTCTTCCTCCCTGGGCTGCTGGACGTCTGTTGCACCCCCGGCACGACCCCGTAGCGGGGTTGGGGGAGGCTTCACTGGTGCGGCTCAAGTGGGGGGGGGGTGGACTTCGGGGGCAAAAGTCCCAGGATGGGACAACAGTGCAATCCCAAGTAGAGTTAAAAAGGTAAAGGTTTCTTTTGCTCAAAAGCCAGTCGAATTTGACTCTAGGGGGCGGTGCTCATCTCTGTTTCCAAGCCGAAGAGCCAGCGCTGTCTGAAGACTTGTTCCATGGTCATGTGGCTGGCATGATGTAACACTGAAGTGCATGGAATGCTGTTACTGCAGTGGTACCTGTTTTTCTACTTGCTATTTCTTGCTTTCGAACTGCTAGGCTGGCAGGAGCTGGGGCCAGAGACGGGAGCTCACTCCATCATGGGGCACTTGGGTCTCGAACCACTGAACTACTGACCTTCCGGTCTGCAGCTCAGCGTCTGAACCTCTGAGCCACCATATCCATATCAGTGGATATAGAAGGTTGTGCCAATAGCCTTCAATAGGAGGGGCTGCAACAGGAACCTTCAACCTCCCAAGTAACTCTTGGGGGGGGGGGGGTGTTGGAATTTTTTTATTTTATTTTCTACAGCTACATCACAGCTAAAACCACTACAATAAACTAAAAACCTAAAAAAATACACTACCCTAAAGTATACAGCAACCAGAATGTAATACTGACATAACAATCTTACTTCAAAATACAAGAAAATGGTAAACTATGCAAGCTAAAAATTACTTTGCTATATATTGCTTATCTAATGCCTATAAACAGTTAAAGAATGATTGGAATTCAAAATAGGACATAATAAAACACATATGACTTTTAACGAATCAGAGTTCATTATTCTTTATGTCTTCTTTTTTTTCCTTTCTCTCTGGGGTTTTGCCGCTGTTGCTCCCAAATCTTCCTCCAACTCTCCTTCTTCCACACTTTTACTTCCAGTTGAATCTGAGCTTTCCAGTCCATAAATGCTGTCTTGTAGCTCTAAAGAGTCCCCTGCAGCAGCCACATCTTTTTCTTCTTTGCAAAAGTCCAAAAACATTTTGGTTTTTGCCGCTGAGTCAATCCTTTGCTTCTTATCCTTGTAGGTGAAAATCAGGCCCTCAGGAGTAAGCCACAGGAAGATGATGTTCTCTGATTGTAAGAAAGCAGTTAAATTCTTATAGGGTTTCCTCTTCTTCCTTATTTCAAATGGAATGTCCTTTAAAACTTTAATATCAATCTCTTGGATCTTCAGGGTATTTCTGTTTGTGGCCTTGAGCACCACATCTCTAGTTGATTTCTTTAAGAACCTCACTATCACTTCTCCAGGCAGGTTTTTCTTCTTTACAAATTCAGGATAGGTCTTATAGACCATATCCATGTCACTTTGCAAATAATTCGCTTGTAAACCTGTCATTGGAGCCAAAGCATCACTCAGAGTCTTTTTGAGATTCTCATCTTTCTGTTCAACAAAACCATTGAACCTCAAGAAGAAAGTAGATCTTTCCATCTGAAGCCTCAATAAATTGTCCTTATCAGAAATCCTCTTTCTCTATCCCATCCAGCCTTAACTCAGTTTTTTCTGCTTTCAATTTGACCTCTGCCAATGTTTTTGCTGTCTGGTCTGACTTCAAGCTTACATCTGAAATTTGCTTTTACAAAGCATCCAGCTTTGTTAACGACAGTCAGCTGGTCCATCAGGGTGCGCAAAGCTGTTGCCAGTGCAGCAGATAGGTCTGTACTTGTCTCAGACTTTGCAGCAGGAAGTGCTGAAGGATTTTTGGAGAAGGTTTCGGATTCCTCGCCATCTTTCTCCCTGTCCAGTCATTGCTTTTTGTTTACAATTAGAAAAGTTCACAAAAAGAAGTTAAAAGCCACTCTTTTCTTCTTTTCAGGCAGTTAAAATAGTCCCATTTGGTCTCCAGTCATTCAACATATAGGGAGATTCTCAAGTGTGTCGTTACTTTCAGCCAGCAAAAGAACTTTAAGTTCACATCCAAGAATCTTGTTGCAGGGAAGCCACTTACAGTTTCGCCATGCGTCTCAGGTAGGGATTCTTTTCTTGTCGCTTTTCTGGTTACTGCAGCTGTCTAGTAAGCGCTTCATTGCACCCGAAGGCTCCGTGGCGGTAGAACCGTGGAGGCAAAGGGAAGCCTCAATCCCTGGGTTGCCACCCTGGGAGAGGCTATCCCTTGCACCTCATGGCAGGAGTCCCCTACAGGGTCCCCTGGGGGTCAGAATCCAGTTTGGATCCCCTTCTTGCCGCAGGGTCCGGGCCACGATCCCCGAGACAATGGGAGATCGCACCCACCATTAAAGCAGCTGAAAACCGGAAGTCATCAAGTAACTCTTATGTTTAAAAGCTGAAAGGAGAAATACTCATTTTGGAGGGGAAAGTTCCACAACGTGGCTATAAAGCAGTGTTCTGCAACAAATGGCTCCAGAGCCAAACAGGCCTCTTTAGAAAAGAAAATTAAATATTTAAGTTAAGGTATACGGGAGAGGCTCCTTGAAGATGCTTTACAGAAAGGGAAACAATAGAATTTAATAGTTGCCAGTAAATAATCCAAGGCAAACTGTGCACAGATTTATGTCAGTGTACTAAAACAGTTCCACAGTGTACTCCTGTTCTGTGTATCTTCATTACTTATTGTGCGAAGTCATGTGTACCCCCTTGTAATAAAAGCCTCACAACAACCAGAAACAAGCAGAAATTTTATGGATTAGTAATCAGCTTGTCAATTATGAGTAATGTTGTATGTTTTTGATTATCCAAATGGGCTGTCTTATACAGTCTCTTTAATGACCTCCTACTCTGAATTTTGACATTGTTTGGCTCTTTAATTATAAAAGGCTGCTGATCCCAGCTATAAAATTTAGTGAAATTACAACAAGCATGGAAGTTTCCAAAACTAAACATTCTGACTACCTTAAGAGAGAAATGCAAGGGTAATACTTCATGTGATAAACCAGTGACTACAAAATAAGGACATTCCTTAGTACAATCCCAGTAGATAGCAGAAGTAAAGCATACTAAAGGTTTCTGTGGTCTTCCATTTAAACCGTCCAGATTGTTAATTCTGTACAAACACTATTTCCCTGTCAAGCTTCACATTTCACAGTGCTTCACGCTAGTATCTGGAACAGCCAATTCCCAGCCTACAGTCTGACTGACTCATCAATTATCAACAACATCTGGCTTATTCAGGAAAACTACCATATATCTAACTCTGAACCTGGCCTCAAAGTGCGGATCAAAAACCATACAATGGAACAAGAGACGGGCATGGGGAATTCCCCTACAAACTTGAGGGAAGCCCTAGGTTTGCAAAAAAATCTGAAATCTTTTAAAAAATACATTGGGAATTAAAACTCCCCAAAATAACAGAAACAACTTAAGTCCCTTTAAGAAACAAATGCCCTCTGAGCTCTTGCAAGACCAAGCAGTGGTCACCAAGTGACTTGCTGCCACATGACTCACCTGGCCCCAGAGGTGGTGGCCAGCAGATTACTCATTCAGGTGACTTTGCTACTGTACAATTTACACAATTTTGCTGGATTTTCCTGGGAAGAGAGGAGGGAAAGCTGAAGACTGGGAAGGGGACATCTAGATTGGTTGATGGGTGGGAGGGAAGAGAAGGAAGCAAGAAAACAGGCCTGCCAGGTAAAAGACAAAGTAGTGTGGGGAGGGGGATACTGGGGGAAATGAGATGCCCCCAGCAAGTTTTTGCAGGTTCACTGCTTATAGATGCATATTTGTAACTAGTGATGTGAAGGCCTAGGAAAAAAATGGAAAAATTCGGGGGGGGGGGGGGGGAATCCCTTTTTTTTTTTTTTTTTTTGAAAAATTTGAAAAATTGAAAAAAGAAAAGAAATTGATTATGGAAAATTTTATTTTAACATGATGAATAAAATATTTTAAGACAAGGTGTTCAAATATTTTCCAATTCATTTCTAAAAAATATGTATGGTATCAGATTAATCTAATTTCTGTTTCAATCCAGGCAAACCTTCAGGTTTTAGAGGTCCATAATAACTGTGATAATGACAAACACAACAGAGCAGCTGCAGAAGCAGAGACTGATAATTACAGCTCAGAAAATGATTCTTTATAAATTTCATGCCTATTCATTGAAACTTAGTCCCACACTCCCTTCTATACACTTCCCCCCTCTTCAATTCTTTTTATGAGAATGGTTTTTTTATTTTTATTTAATACTGTGGAGAGGAAATATGAATAATTGTTACTTTTGGATTTTAAAAAATTGTTTTGTGAAGGGTTTTTTGTCTGTTCCACATAAACTAGTAAACAGTTCAAAAGATTGTTGCTCCATTTGTTACAATTACAAATAAATATTATTAAAACACTAAATTCTGTTTGTAATAATTGTTTGGATACACTATATTTTTAATATGCTAGTTGTGATAATTTCACGCCAAGTAAAATTGTCCATAGTCATATTTTATGTTCCTAAAGTAACAAAATGACTTTCAATCTGGAAAAAAAGAGAGAATTTTTCCAAAAATTTCCTTTTTTTCCGGAAAAAAACTGGGAAAAAACGGGTTTTTCCCAAGCTTCAAAATTTTCAGAAATTTTACATCTCTATTTGTAACTGATCTTTACGGTTTCAATATCTTACTCTCTTCATACCAACATATAAAGCTGTCTTATTACTACATCAGATCATTAATCTGTCAGGGGCAGTACTGACTTCTACTAGCTCTTCAGGGTCATTCACTACACCTACTACCTAACCCCTTTAACTGGAGATGCCAGAGATTAAACATGGGGCCTTCTGCATGCAAAGCAAATAGTCTAGCACTGAGCCACAGCCCTTCTGCAAAAGCTGTTGGTGAGACTCATCCCGCCCCGTAATATCCAAAAATAAATCTGCCCTTTTGTTACTGATACATCCATCTAAGGTGCCTTGGGGGATTCCCATTGTTAGCATAGTTCTATACCAGCTAGAAACTTCACATTTGTACATATGAACAGTCAAAACTAACAACATAATGTTGACCTCTAAATACAGTCCTGTACAGAACAAGACAAACTGCACATGGGAATCCTGGACTCTGGGAATTCTGTAACACTTTCACATATTTTAATTAGACATGCAAAAGACCCCCTCCCTATTATGAGATCGATTAGCTCTAGGGACAGATGAATACTTGTGACGATCAGCAATCACCTACTACAATATAATTGTCCCATAGTACAGATAAGCTGATGTTCAAAGCTTGGTGAGCAGGACTCTGTTCTTCTAACATCAAATCAAAGTGGTAAAGAATAGGAGTATCTTTATTTCTCTGTCTCTAAGATTTATGGAGACTTTGGAGAAAGGAGGGGTGGAAGAAATGTGTACCTCATACCATTACAAATACTGTAACTTTCTGAAGCTCGAACAGACTAATTTCCACTACTTCCTCAGGTTCCTCTCTGTAATCCCCTTAATTAAGGCACATCTACCCTTGTGGCAGAATAGCTCCACTGACCTGTGGGCCCTGTTCCATTTCAGCCCTCCAAGACCCAGTGGTTGTTCCGAGTCTCCACCCAGCAACATGCCACTATCACAGCTCACCCAACTCTGGGAGGATTTATCTCACATTTTTCCTTCAGTACGCTGCCAGCAAGTGGTCAGTTTCAAATTTACCCACCAAGAGGGCCATAACTCCCATCTCCCTCATTGCTGATTAAAGGTTCCACCTTGCGCTTGCAACTACCACTACCCAACAACTAGTCAGCCTGGGGATTGCTTACAACCCTTGTCCACTCCTAGGGAATTACTGATCTAGCAACCAACTGCTTCCCTTTCCCGGGCACCTGTTTTCAATAGTGTATTCGAACAGTGGAGGTCTAAGTGGTACAATGAACAACTATTGGCATTTAAAATAGAAAAGGATTTATTAAAAAAGCAAATGCTACACACAAACACTGAAGAGTAATGGATCAAGCAAGGAATTAAAAGAAAATGTGCAAACATGCGGTCATTTGTGCCCTAGCTGGTCTTAGTTTAAGGAAGTCTCTAAAGTTAGAAGTTACAGCATTCTAAAAGCCACCCATTATCTTGAAGTCTTGGTCCAGGTTGTTGGCTCTTTGTTAACTCCACGTGGCAACTGTAGCCATCAAGAGAGAGCCCAAGTGAAAGACCTCTGTCTTCCAGATGAAATCAGCCAAATGGACCTGTCTCCCTTGGTGCCAAGGGATTTTCTCTTCTGTATGTCCACCCCCCTGGGTCACATCTATCCTTCCTGGGGTCACAAGGAACAGCCTACCTAGCCTCCTGCATTCCAAGCCTCTATCGCCTTCTGGGTTTCAGATTCCAGCCAAGGTGTGAACTAGCCATTTCTGAACTAGTCTCTGGCCAGAATGTCCATTTGCATTTGTAAAGCTATGATAGCTCAATACTCACTAGAACCATTTGCAGGATAGGCAATACTTGGGAACAATCAACTATCCCTTTCCTGCCTATGTTCTGCTCAGAGAGCAAAACTTTTAAAAAACAAGTGTAAGGTTTGTGAAGAGCTCAAATCTAAAAAAAAAAAAATACATTTCTCCAGAATCCACAACAGTCCTCACCTAGAAAGCAATACTCAGTCCTCAACCAGCCACTTGAGAAGCTAGGGTAGAGAGGTTTCTGCTTCTGTTTTTTAATTTACAAAATATTATTTTCCTGAAAAACTAGGGAGTCCCACCACTATGTAGAAATTCCTCATCTATAAGTGGTCTCATTTTGCAGCACAACATTCAATACTGCACAACATTATTTTGTATTAAACAAAGAGGGCTACTAGAGAGAACAATTTGGGGAACTCTGATGAATAAGGCAGGGAGATAAACATTTGGAAAAATTCCCCCAAATGCAAATTTCTCCATTCAATATAAATTCTTAGAATCACAGAATCATAGAGTTGGAAGGGACCTCCAGGGTCATCTAGTACAACCCACTGCACAATACAGAAAATTCACAAATACCTCCCCCCCACACACCCCCAGTGACCCCTGTTCCATGCCCAGAAGACGGCAAAAAACCTCCAGAATCCCAGGCCAAACTGGCCTGGAGAAAAATTGCATCTTGACCCCAAAGTGGCAATCAGCAGTTCCCTGGGTGTGAAAGAATGAGCCACGAGAACTAAGCACTGATGCAACCTTTCATGCCCTCTTTTTTATTTTTTTATTTATTAATTAATTTGACTTATACCCCACCCTCCCCACAAGTGTGCTCAGGGCGGCTTACATAATTGGTCCCCAATGACCATTAAAATACATAAAATCAGTTTAAAATTTCACAACAATAATTACATTCAGTTTCAAATACAATAATACAGTACTATGGATCAAACTGCTAATGCTGTTCCTCTCATTGCATAATTGTTTAATATGGTACGCTTCATGATCTGCCTAAGTTCACAGAATCAGCACTGCTGTCAGATGGCTACCTAGCCTCTGTTTAAAAAGCTCCAAAGAAGGAGAGCCTGCCACCTCCCGAGGAAGCCTGTCCCACTGAGGAACCGCTCTGTCAGGAAGTTCTTCCTCATATTTAGCCAAAAAGTATCTGATTTAATTTCAACCCGCTGGTTCTGGTCCGACCTTCTGGGGCAACAGAAAACAACTCTGCACCATCCTCTATATGACAGCCCTTTAAATACTTGAAGATGGTGATCATATCACCTCTCAGTTGTTTCCTCTCCAGGCTAAACATACCCAGCTCCTTCAACCTTGCCTCATAGGACTTGGTCTCCACAGACCCCTCACCATCTTCATTGCCCTCCTCTGGACATGTTCCAGTTTGTCTATATCCTCCTTAAATTGTGGCACCCAAAAATGAACACAATACTCTAGGTGAGGTCCAACCAGAGCGGAGTAAAGCGATACCATCACTGCACGTAATCTGGACACTATACTTCTGTCAATACGGCCCAAAATCGCATTTTCCTTTTTTGCTCCCACATCGCACTGAGCATGAACAGCTTTTCCTTTCCCCAAGACAGTAAATTCCAAAATTACATGGTCACTACCCACTGCTTTCACCTCATCAACCAGTTCTTCCCTGTTGGTGAGAATCAAGTCCAAGATAGCAGGTCCCCTTGTTTTTCTCTCTACTTTCTAGAAAATGAAGTTGTCAGCAAGACAAGTCAGGAAATTTATTTGACCTTCCAACAGATATCCAGGTAACTGAAATCTCCCATGACCACTATGTCCCGTCTCTTTGAAACTTTGTAATCTGTTCTAGGAGTGTCTCATCCAAGTACTCTGCCTGGCTTGGTAGTCTATAGCACACCCCCACCATAATATCACTATTATTTCTTACTCCTTTTATTTTTACCCAGAGACTCTCAACTAAATTCTCCTGCTCAGATTCACATATTTCCTCACAAGTATATACCTCTTTTGCATATAATGCGACTCCTCCACCCTTCCTTATTTGTCTGTCCCTTTTAAATAAGTTGTATCCTTCAATCCTAATATTCCAATTGTGAGTGTCATTCCACAAAGTTTCAATAATGCCTATTAGGTCAAAGTCCCCTTCCTGTATTACGACTTCAAATTCCTCCTGCTTGTTTCCCATACTCTGTGCATTAGTGTAGAGACATCAGAACCCATGTTTTATGTGCCATGAGGTTTTCATTTCTGTACTTGCCTGCGAGTTAATGTTACTTAGCATATGTGCCACTCCCCACAACACTTTAGCATTCTTATCTCCAGTTATTGGCATCATACTAGGATCTGCATTTTTGTCTTGCTCCCCCATAGGATTTAGTTTAAAACCCTCCTTATCCGGTTTACAAGGCTCTTGCCAAACACATTTTTTCCTTCCCTCGTGAGGTACAAACCGTCTCCCGATAGAAGAGCTTCATCTCAAAAGCATAAGCCATTGTCCAAAAAACCACACCTTTCCTGAAGACACTATCTACGTAGGCAGTCTTTTATTTGCAGTATTCTTCTTTCCCTTCCTAAGCCACAGCCTTTGGCAGGAAGAACTAATGAAAACACAACCAGTGCTCCCAGGTCCTTCACCTTCTTACCCAGAGCCACATAGTCTCTTTTAATACATTCTGGGCTATGCCCACATTTGTTCCCACACGGATCAGCAAGAAAGGATAATAATCTGTGGGTTTGATGAGTCTTCCTACCCTTTCTGTGACATCCTGGATGCGTGCACCCAGTAGACAGCATACCTCCCAAGATGACAAGTCCGGTCAGCACATTTTAGCCTCTATCCCTCTCAGTAGGAAATCCCCAATCACCAGCACATACCTTCTCCTATACTGGGGAACAGAAACACAAGTCCTCTCATCCACAGGGGCCTGAGAAATTTCCTTCAAGCTTCATAGAGGCTGGGGAAGTAGCCCTTGTTCCAGTGGTCCAGAATCAATATCTATGGGGAGATCCTGGAACTGATTGCTTAGCAACAGAGGCTCAAAATGTCTCCTGATTTTCCTGTTTCTGTGGGTTATTCTTCCATGTGCCCTCGTCCTGTGTTGAATGCTCCTTCCTTCACTGAGATACCTTTTCCTCCTCCTCCTGTTGCCCTCTCAAGAGCACTTCATCCATTCTGTCCATGAAATCTTCACCTTCCCGTATAAACTGGAGTGTGGACAAGTGTGCCTCAAGTCCCTGTATATTTCTCCTCCAGTAGGGCTACCAACTTAGACTTGCTGCAAGTGTAATTGCTGTTTTACGAACATGCCACAGACTTTGCACATCACAGCTCCCTCACCAGCCATGCTGCTGCAATCCATTTTGAAATTCGTTCTGTTTATCTTATACTTCCCTGATAACTCCACTGCCAAACTGCTTCTCAAAAAACTACTTGTGACTACTCACCTTCCTACTGGGCCCCCAGGTCAGACCCCCCCAGGCTAAGAGCAACAGGGCAAGAGCCCTTCAGCTCATGCCAAAGCCCCCGGCAAGGAAGAGCCTTATACAATTGAAGCCTCACCCAGCAGAGGGTGGGGCCAACAGTCAGCCCCAGGCAAAACTGCTCAAAGCTACAATCAGCTACACCCAGGCAAAAGAGACAAACAAACCAAACTAAGGGTGCGATCACACGGACGTTTACTGCGGGCTTCGCGGCTGTTCCTTATCACAATTAAAGGGGCTGACCAGACGGCCGCATCTGTCTCCCATCTCGAAGCCGCCCCCCCCCCCCGCATTGGAGCCCACCTTTCAAACCACCTTACAAAACAAGTACCTTCCGTTTGAGCCATCGCGCTTGAAAGAGACCCGGGTTTAAATGCCCGTGTGATCGCACCCTTACTCAAACAGGCACCACTCTCCAACAGGCTATACACACCCACACACCCTCAGACACTGTCCTCCAATACAGTAACAGCTAACTCTCCTCAGCAGTTAAGGAAAGGCAAAGGCTGGCTCTGCTGGGAGGGCGGGGTAAAAATCTAAATAAATAAATTTAAAAAAAAAACACTCACCCCTCCAGCAGCTCTCTATCTACTGTGGTCTTAGGCATCTCCCTCCCCCTCTGTTTCCCTGTTTCCTTCAAAAGATACTCAACTGCTTTCAAGAGGGCTCTTAATACTCCCTTGTAAAGAGCAGGGAGCATGTGCCATTTTCATCAAGCCATTCTCCTAAGAAATAAATCGTACAAAGTTGTATATTTCTACATACCTATGACGTTCCTCAAATACACAGCAACCTCTCTCTTGCCTCTGGGTGGCCCCATTGCAGAAGGTAAAGAAGGTATCAATAATAATACTATCTATAATATCTTTAAAAAATCAGCTATCAATTACATTAAGGAGACAACTGCTCGTAAAGCAAATGAGGTCAGTTATTAAAAGCTCAAGAGGATAGAACAGGCTTCACCTCAGTGCCTAAATACAAACAAAGTAGGCCCTACACAAATTCCCCGGGACTCCCTCCTCCATTTAAACTAACCCAACCCCTGAAGTCCGAGCACTCAGAAAAAGGCCTCATTTGGGGATTTCGGCTGAAGGGCAGGCTCACATAGGAGAAGGTGAAATTCTCAAACTAGATAAAACTTTAAAGGTCAAAATCAGCACTTTGAATGATGTCCAGAGACGAACTGGAAATCATTAAAGAGCTTTTAATGCCACTGAGGACGGTTCCAATTGGAGAATACCAATCAGCAGCCTAATGGCTGTGTTTTGAACCAGATGTGATTTCTGATTCGTTTTCATAAGGCAGCCACAGTTACCACAAATGGCAGAAATCTAACCTGCATATTTAGGCCTAGATCACTCACCCAGATGAATTTTAAAACTATTTAACATTACCACCAAAATTAACAAAAATGTTTTAATCATGATTGCTAACAAAGTATGAAAACTAAACTTGTTTTTTAAAAAAATGTTTCTCACTTAAAATTTAGGATGAAATTTGCACAGCTGGGGTTACCACCATGGGTCCCATTAACATGCGACAGCCTGTGCTGGCCCACAGATCCCCCACCCAGCACAGTACTTTTTAGCTCAGCGCAGGGATGCTTTAGGTTGCCCCCCCCCCCCGGCGGGCCTGCCCTATAAAGGGGGTACTGGCACCCACTGCCCAAGAGGTTCCCTTCCCACAAGCTGCCTGACCTGCTCTGTCACCCTCCTGCTGTCCTGCCCCACCACATCACGACTTGGGAGTCAGGACAGAGGTGAGTCACCCACCCGCTCAACTTTCTCCCCCTCAGCAGCCCTTCCATGGACCTCCCGGTGCCAGCACTGTCAGGGGGTGTGCTGCAAGGCCCTCAGGCCTCACTTCCCAGCCAGGGATTGAGGTGGGAGGGCCAGGCTGCACCCATTTGCCTGCCTTTCTCCCTCTCAGCAATGCAGCCCAGTGCCCATCCATGAGCCTCCTGGTGCCAGCACTGTTGGGGGATGCTGCAGGATCCACACGCTTCACATCCCAGCCAGGGATGGAGGTGGGGGGGCAGACCACACCCATCTGCCTTTCTCCCCCTTGGCAATGCAGCCAGCACACTTCCATGGATCTTCTCGTGCCAGCACTGTTGGGGAGGCGACCTCTCTATTTGCTTTCTTTCCACCTCTCCCCTTCTTCCCTCCCTTCCTCTTTCCCCATATATTTTTCTTTCCACCTCTCTTTCTCTGTTTCTTTCAGTCTTTCTCTCTCTCTCTTTTTCCTGTCTTTGTCTTTCTCTGTCTCTCTCTCTGTCTTTCTTAATTTCTTTCTCTCTTTCTTTCTCTCTGTTTTTTTTTCCCATCCCTCTTTCTTTTTTTTCCTCTTTCTGTTTACACAGAGTATGAATAATACAGCAGATTCTGGAGTAACTTTCAGCTTTTAATTAAATTGGGCAAAGCCTAGTTAAAATTTTCTTCGGTTTTAATGCAAGACTCAGAACAAACTGGATAATGAAATGATGACTTCTAAATGAAATAGTGGCAGGAACAGGCATGTTTTAACAGGGTCGTGTCAGCTAAAGACATCAGTGATAAGTTTCATATATGATTTGTAATACAAATAGTAATTTATATTCCATGTGTGTGTATCCTATCCTTATATATAATCCTGTTTTCAGGTGGCAACATTCCATGTGCACCAAAATCAGTTGGCTGCCTGAACTGCCACTCAGAAAGGGGTCCCTGCCACCAGCTGCATTCTCTGAGTCCTGGCCAGAGAAGCAGCAACCACCAAAATTCATGTGAGAAGACAGTCTCACATCAGGAGACAGGATGGTGACTCTGCGCTGCCACTGCTCCCAGCCTCAGCCTCCACTGAAGCCAGGGCCTATTGCCACTTGACGCCACTGCTTCTGCAGGCCCCTCTCAGACCCGGACGACTCAGGACAGTAAGTCCTGAGGACAGTAAAGGTGGCACCCTTTAAATGCTTGCCTGAGGCTTCCCCTGCTCGCCCACTGAAGCAGAGTGCCCCCTCTTCCTACCTTGCCCGCCAAGGCAGGCAAGCCAGAAAGGACCCAGGAGGTATTGCTTTCACAACGGGCTTTACTGCTAGTGTGTGTGTGTGTGTAAATGTAGGCCTGCTCACAACTTTATGGCTAGTAGATCTTTCAGCTCACAAGGTAGAATTTCTGCTCACAAGACGACATGGCTTAGAGGGAACACTGGATCAGACAGCAGGTCAAGCTATACATGCCACAGAACAGGAAAGTGGAAGTTTCACCTTCATCAACTTGAACCAACCTCATACTGTGAAGAGAGCCAATTCCCAGCAGTTGCCAAGGAAGCATCTATGCTCATAAAATAATAGTTGTATTTCAGATTATAGAACTATCCATGGCTTGAACCAGGAATTCAGGTCCAGGCAGGCTTGCCATTTGCCCACCAATGGCAGGTAGACCTCCCACCCTCAGCCACAATGCCCTGCCCTCAAGTAACTGAGTAGCAGGAGAAAAAATGACTGGAAAATGGCCCAAGTGACACTCTAGGAATTTCCCCACATCTCCATGATCTTTGCCACAAGAGATTGAAGAAATTCCTAAACCACCATCCAGAAGTAATGTCACATCCTCTTTAAACCCGCTTGTGGGGAGGGCGGGATATAAATTTGAAAAATAAATAAATAAATAAAAATAAACGCCACCCTCCCCAAGCACGGTTCCAAAAATCTCCCACCCTTTGCTGCAGCATTGTTGGCAATGCTTGGTCCAAGGGTAATATAGCCTCATGGATCCTCATGGACAGTGTATGTTCAAACATCATGCAACTTCAAGAGCAGAACAGAGGAGTGCATTTGTGCTGCCCGGGAATGGGATGGACTGAAAGAAGGGCTTTGTGCCATTTGGAAGACAAGGAAGAGACAAGCAAGGGATGCCAGCAAGACCAGCAGGAGAAGAGATAAGATGTGAAGCATCCCATCAGGACCTTAAGCTTCACTGAGAGATGCAGAGAAAGTGTCAGATGTGAGCTCTGTTATGGGCAGGTTCATGACAGTGTTCGATCACATGGATACCAGGACAATGTATTTTTAAAGTAACACTGCCATTCTTGTTGGCTACACTGATGATATGTATGTCATCATATTTTGGGGTACAGGTGGACAAGATCTTGGGGTACAGGTGGACTGTAAGTTAAATATGAGCAGCCAGTGTAATGTGGTGACAAAAAAGGCTAATGCAGTCTTGGGGTGTTATCAACAGAGGCATAACATCCAAATCACAAGATGTCATAAGTCTCGTTGTACACTGCATTGGTCAGGCCACACCTGGAGCATTGTGTGCAGTTCTGGAGGCCTCACTTCAAAAAGGATGTGGACAGAATGGAGCGGGTGCAGAGGAGAGTGACAAGGATGATCAGGGGCCTGGAGACCAAGCCCTGTGAGGAAAGGCTGAGGGTCTTGGGAATGTTCAGCCTGTAGAAGAGGAGGTTGAGGGGGGACATGATCGCTCTCTTTAAGTGTTTGAAGGGCTGTCACTTAGAGGAGGGCAGGGAACTGTTCCTGTTCGCAGCAGAGGAGAGGACTTGCAATCATGGGATTAAATTAAAGGCGGGAAAGTACCGGCTGGATATTAGGAAAAGCTTTTTGACAGTAAGAGTTGTGCCACAGTGGAATCAGCTGCCTAGGGAAGTGGTGAGCTCCCCCTCACTGGCAGTATTTAAGCAGCCGCTGGACAAACACTTGTCAGGGATGCTCTAGGCCAGTGGTTTTCAACCTGTGGGTCATGACCCCTTTTGGGGTCGAACAACCATTTCACAGGGGTTGCCGGCTGGCGTCCAAGCCTGCCCCGCCCTGCCGGCAGGAAAGAGCCCCACGCTCGATCAAGCGCGAGCTCTGGCCTACTGGCTCTTTGCCATCAAAGGGAGCGTTCCCTTTAAGGGCAAACAGCAGGGGTTGGTTGGGGCCGGAGCCCCGCCCCCTGCTTCCTGCAGCCCTCAGTGGGGCCATGAGGAGGAAGAAGCCAGCAGGTAAGGCAATAGCCGCTTCCCCCTGCCGCCATCTTTCCTGGGCTCCACGCTTTGGCTCCAGCCACCCCCCGGTCTTTCCTGGGCTCCGCGCTTCGGTGGGGAATCCAGGAAAGGAGGCTCCAGCTGCCCCCAGTGTTTCCTGGGCTCCGCGCTTCGGCGGGGAGCCCAGGAAAGGAAGCTCCAGCTGCCCCCCGGTCTTTCCTGGGCTTCGCACTTCGGTCTTTCCTGGGCTGTAACAGCCTCTCCCCCACCCCCACTGCCTTTCCTGGGCTCCACGCCGAAGCCCAGACCCCAGGAAAGGCTGCAACAGGCTCTCTCCCCCACCTACCTTCTTTCCTTCCTTCCTTTTTTCTCTCTCTCTTCCCCCCCCACCTACCTACCTACCTCTCTCTCTCTTCATTGTTGTTTGGCAGAACACTACTGTTGCTTGGGGGACTATAGGGGACATCTGCAAAGAAAGAGTCCAGTGCATCCACAAACCTAGGATTCTTCTGCCAGTGAAGTAGGGTCGCCAACTCCAGGTTGAGGAAATCCCTGGAGATTTGGGAGTGGAGCCTGAGGAGGGTGGGGTTTGGGGGAAGGAGGGACCTAAGTAAGGCATAATGCCATGGATTCCACTTTCCAAAGCAGCCATTGATCTGATCTCTGTAGTTTGGAGCTCAGTTGTAATTCCAGGAGATCTCCAGACCCCACCTATAGGTTGGCCACCCTAAAAATTCATATTCAGCGTACTAGTTCTGCAGGAAGGCAAGCTGATTGCCATGGGAACCTAACCTTTAGGAATTGATTCCAATCTAGTGTGGGAATAATGGTTGGGCATATGATATTGGTTCAGGCAAGATTTTGTATAGATGGGACAGAAAATAGTTTTTATTGGTTTTGTCAAAACCATTTGGACAACACAACAAATAATTTTATGGTTGGGGGTCACTCCAACATGAGGAACTGTATTAAAGGGTCGCGGCATTAGGAAGGTTGAGAACCACTGCTCTAGGCTGATCCTGCACTGAGCAGGGGGTTGGGACTAGAGGGCCGTTATGGCCCCTTCCAACTCTGGGATTCTACGATTCTACATACAGAGCTCAAGGGTACTAAAGGTAGGAAGCATTTGCCTTCTACAGAAAATCTGGACTGGAGCTCCTTTCCCACTCACAATCTTTTGTCAGTGCAAGAACAACAACAACAACAGAAATCAGGGTTCCAAAATAGCTTCATGTAGCTTCTACACATCCCACATTGCAAGAACAGTTTTAAACCTACAGAACTGGAATTCAAGAATTAGAGCTCTTTCAAACCTACTTGCAGTTTTTTTTCCCCACAAACATTTCAATGGTGCCAAAAAACACTTCCCACTTTCAGCAAGTTGTTCAGAGCTTCTTGCAAAAAGTGTTCCAGCGCCCACAGTGAGCCTGTCAACTATAGCAGTGTCATCATATAACCAACTCTGATTGGCCGTGTGGTGCTATGAAGGCAAGCCTGCTCACTACACAACGCCCGATTCACTGGGGTTGCCCATGTGACTAATCCAGGAAGGTAGAAAGAGCAAAGGGGGGAAATGGTGTCAAGACACGTCAACTTTAAAAAGATGAATATTTGTACTATTTACATCCATTCAGGGAAAATTTCTACTATCTTGCGATTGCTAGTTTCTACACCAAAAACTAGGAAAACCTGGAAGAAGAAAAACGCCTATAATGCTGAAACAAAAATATTAACATATTTTTGGTAGGTAACTCTGTCCTTGCCCCTGATATATCAAGATGGGTAGCCATGTTAGTCTGTCTGTTGCTGTAGAAAAGAGCAAGAATCCAGTAGCATCTTAAGGACTAAAAAAAATTGTGGCAGGGCAGGAGCTTCCGTGAGTCACTGCTCACTTCTTCTTCAGAAGAAATGTTGTCAGTTTTTAAAGGTGCTACTGGACTCTTGCCCCTGATATTACTGTAATCCTACCATAGTTGCTCCTGCTGTCATCTGTCTCTGTAGTGACATGACTTTAGTTTGATTTTTAATGGAAAATGTTCTTTATTATTATCGTAAGCCACATTGATCTACGAAGAAAGGTGGGGAATAAATGTTTTAATTAAAAGAAAAGTGCCCCCCAGAAACCAAAAAAAAAAAAAAACAGATACAAATGAGCAGTGATATGAATAAGTGACGAGATACCCTAAATAAAAGACAATTTAAAAATACCCAATTAGCTACCCCACTGTACACATAATACACAATGGAATAGAATAAATTCTTCATTTTAATTCTGCAGGCCAAAGTTTTGTTTTGGTTTTAATTCAAAATCTTAGTTCAAAATCTTAAATTAAAATTGTAGGTGGGATCCAGCCACAGTTAAGAGCTTTTATCCCATTGATTTCAGTGGAAGAGGCAAGCTTATCTCCACCCTGCTGAGATCAAGGAGGCTTGAAGCACAATCTTAAACACGTCCACCAGGCGCATATCTAGACTATTTGGCACCCAACGTGTATAATTTTTTAACACCCCCCCACACCTGTATTTATTTCTTTTTTGCCATCACGTCACAGCTGACTTCTGGCGACCCCATAGGGCTTTCAAAGCAAGAGAAGTTCGGAGGTGGTTTGCCATTGCCTGCCTCCCCATCGGCCCTGCTCAGCTTCTGAGGTCTCATGAGATTAGGCTAGATTGGAGCTATCCAGGTCAGGGGCCCTCTTCTATGTGACCAAAAAAAAAACCATGTTGGTCTGAAGCAGCAGGACAAAGTTTGGTCTTAAAAGTGCCTCTGGACCCAGACTTTGTTTCAGTGGCCAGAGAAGAAACGCATACAGTGAAAAAATTATTTAACTTCAGAAATGTAATCATGCCAGTAAAAAAAATACTCAAATTCCACTATGCTATTCTACCATGAGAGCCAGCATGGTGTAGTGGTTAAAGTGTCAGACTAGGTTCTCGGAAATCCAGGTTCAAATCCCCACTTGTGCTGTGGAAGCTTGCTGGGTGAGCTTGGGCCAGTCACATTACTCTCAGCCTAGCCCTGACCTGGATACCCCTAGGACAGCCTGATCTCGTCAGATCTCAGAAGCTAAGCAGGGCCGACATGGAACCAGGCAACAGCAAACCACCTCCAAACATTTCTTGCCTTGAAAACCCTACAGGGTTGCTGTAAGTCAGCTGTGACTTGATGGCAAAAATAAAATCCATCACACCACTCCTGTTCTGAGCAGGCACTTGGGAGGGCTTCTGTTCTCCATTTTGAAGCCCAGGAGCTGACCATTCCAAACATCCACAAGGCATTTTTGAGAAATAGGAGTGTGCCTTAGAACTGTATTTTACTAACTAACACCAGCCAAAGCATCACAAAATACTGATCGTTTCAACAGACTTGATGTTAAGAAACACATCACCCCACCAAAGAAGGTGCCCCCATCCTCCGTTGTTTCCAAAGGACTAAAATCAAACCAGAGAGTCTCTGCAGTACAAACTGGGGGGAGCATTTTTGCAAACCCAGCAGAACCAATGCAATGTACAGAGTACCCAGCAGTACCAGAGCAATCGCAGAGTGCCTAGCAGAGCCCAGGACCATTGTGGCAATGCCAGCTGATCTCAAGCACTGAATCACAAGCCAAGCAAGGGAAGGGGGGTTGGAAGCCCAGAAGAACCTAGTGCAATTGTGGCAATGCCAGTTGATGTCAAGCACAGAATCACAGACCAAGCAAAGGGTTGAAAGCCCAGCCGAACCAGTGCAATGTACTGTGCCCAGCAAACCCAGTGCCTTCTGTTCATAATATTAACAAAGGTTTGTTACTATACTACTCTTATATACATTCTGTCACCAAGATCCTGAGACCAAGAAGTGAAAATAAAGAGAGGGGGGGCATGGAAAAATGCTGGCTTAGTTGTACAATCTGTTAAGCAAGTTTGCTTCAGTCTTGGAGAAAAGGAAGTCTAGCCTATCCTACAGGGTTTTTTTTGCTATGCTCAGACTTCCCAGAGAAGGGGTGTCAAACTCATTTTGGGGTGTCAAACTCTTTTGTTATGAGAGCCGGATCTGACATAAATGAGACCTTGTCGGGGCAGGCCATGTGTGTCATAAAGTGTAATGCCAGGTAGCGGAGATATAAATTTTATAAAAGACACAAACACAAAGGGTTTTTTTTACTTAAAATAAAATGTTTGCAACATTAGCACTCTTGCACTATTTTTTTATTTAACAGTGCCTGATAACGGACACCACTTGTTCTGAATTATTGCATCGAAATGTCTGTGTTGTTGTAATCTTGAGTATGCTGTTCAGGTATGTATCTGTAAGCTGCAAACCTACGATGACGCAGCAGCAGCAGAACTGGAAGAAGAAGCAGAAAACAGCCAGTTCCACTGCGGGCCTGATAGAAGCCCTCCGGGGTCCTGATCCAGCCCCCGGGCCGCATGTCGGACACCCCTGTCCTAGTGGATGCAGCCAAAACTGCATTTTAAAAATAAAAGTAAAGATGTTTGGCTGGACGCAGCATGACACTGGCTTCAAGGGCCCCTCACCCTTTGTGCACAACTGATCTCCATTCACAAACACATCTCACTTAACTCAATGGAGCTTCGAGGTCCATCTATCCCCGCAAGGAATCGTTCTGCCAGCCATCTCCTCCTTCTTGAGCAACGGCTGGCCCTCAGTACATGAACACGAACACACTGCAGCACCGTGGTCTACACAGCACATGACACCTGTGCATGTTTCCTGTACACTTTCGCAGTGATCAGCAGCCCTATACACTTAACCCCTTTGTGTGCTGTAATCAAGAAGCGCACAAGGGGAGCAGGCAGAAAAGGCTGGCCCCACCGATGATCAATCGCTAGCTCATCAACAAAACATATGTGTGTATGACGTGAATGTATACAGACGCCCTCCCCACGATCGGGAATGCTCCTTTGCCAAATATCCCCAATGACAGAGACGTCTCCTAAGTGCATGTTCATAAACTGGGAATTGCACACAGACAGAGCCAGGACCATCGTGCTTGGTCCCTTCAGTGCATTTTGATTCAACATGCTTTAAGTCGTGTAAAGGGACTACTCGCTTTTCCGGGCTCACAAGTTACGCTAGTCCCACAATGGCCAGGCAAGCAGCCTGAAGCGCACACAGTCTTCCATTCCACATAACAGCCAATGCCAGGGTCTCCAGCCTTTTGGAGCCTACAGGCACCTCTGGAATTCTGACACAGTTATGATGGGCGCAGCTGCAAAATGGCTGCTGCAGGAGGTGGGGCAAGCCACAAAATGGCAGCCTCGGCTTACCTTCAGTTGCACGGTGAAGATGCTGGTGCTGTGGTGGCAGCTGCTACCAAAGCGATGTTTTTACAAATCTGCATAGCCAATCAAATCTCCAATGGCCATTCAGAAGCCCTGCTGAGCTTCTTACCTGCTCTGGGCCACTTTCTAAAAGGACCTGGCGGAATCAACAGGCGCCATGGGGGCCCATTGGGGACACCTGGCCAATGCACTGTGGTACATGCATACCCATGGGCACCACAGCCCTACTGGGAGCTGTATACCAATCACACACAATGCCAATGATACAAGATTATGCATGGGATAGCGCAGGTAGAAAAAGAGGCACCTTTCTCCCTTTCTCACAGTACAAGAACTCGTGGGCACTCCATGAAATTGCTGAGCAGTCGGGTTAGAACAGATAAAGGGAAGTACTTCTTCACCCAAAGAGTGATTAACACATGGAATTCACTGCCACAGGAGGTGGTGGTGGCTACAAGCATGGACGGCTTCAAGAAGGGATTGGATAAACATATGGAGCAGAGGCCCATCAGTGGCCACTAGCTACACAATATATAGATAGGAATTCTCAGTCTGGGGCAAGTGAGGCTCTGTATTCTTGGTGCTTGATGGGGGGTGGCAACAGTGGGAGGGCTTTTAGCATCCTGGCCCCACTGCTGGACCTCCTGAGGGCACCTGGTATTTTTGGCCATTGTGTGACAGAGTGCTGGACTAGGTGGGCCATTGGCCTGATCCAACACTGGCTTCTCTTACGTTCTTATGTTCTACACCCAACTAAGTGTGTGTAATATTACAGCTTTAAAGACCTTTAAGTGCAGCTAGATAATGGATCACACTAGCTTCTGTTTTAAAAACATCCCATTCCTCATAGCAGCCTTTATCTTTTGTAGCACTTTGAAGCAGACATGACGTCAAATTTTATAAAGGAGACACAGAAGAACACAAGAAAACACAGATCCCTGGAATCATCTCAAAAACCATTCCACCTTTTTGCTGTACTGAGATCATAGCCTGTGTAAACGGCACAAATCAATTAATGTGGGAACAAAGAAGCCACCGACTCAAATTTTATTTTCTGCCCAGAAACTGACTACAAACTGACTTTTGGGGAGACACCACCCCTCAGTTGCAGCTCTGCAGAGCCAGCATGGTATAGTGGTGAAGAGCAGTGGACTCTAGCCTGGAGAACTGGGTTTGATTCCCCGCTCCTCCACATGCAGCTGCTGGTGTGACCTTGCGCCAGTCATAGTTCTCTCGGAACTCTGTCAGCTCCACCTGCCTCACAGGGTGCCTGTTGTGGGGAGAGAAAGGGAAAGGAGTTTGTAAGCCCCTTTGAGACTCCTAAAAAGGTAGAGAAAAGTGGGGTATAAAAACCTACTCTTCTTCTATAAAGAGAAGGATACTATCCTCCCTTGCAGGAATGTTATAAAACTTACTCAGATTAAGGATGTGAAAATGCTTCAGTACCCTAAAGCACCAGACGCTCTTGGCCTACACAAAGGGCACACCACAATTTGGGGGGTGGGTGGGTATTTATGCCTCTGTGTGTGTGTGTGAGTGCACGTGCGTGCGTGCAGCCTGTGTCTGGAAGTCCTGGCGACCTCTGGCAACTCCAACTGGGACACAGAGGATATTCAGAGATGTGGCTTGATAGCCTGCCTCTGGCCTCCTGGCCCTGATATTCTCTGGAGGTCTCCCATCCAAATACTTGCTCGTGTCGGCCCTGCTTAGCTTCCGAGTTCTGACGGGATCAGGCTAGCCTGGGCTACCCAGGTCAGAGCAGCACACTGCAGTGTTAATGGCCAACACACCCCCCCCAAAAAATCAATGCACATGCATTGAAAGTAAATAAAGAGGTTTCATTAGCACACTTGAGTGAGGAATTTATAGGGCCAGGTCAGGTTTCTCCCGGCTTTTGTGGTTGTGTCGTCAGTAACAGTCATCTGAGCACAGGTGCTTCTTCAAGGGTTTTTGCTACCTGAAGGCGGCCCCACTGCCACACAGAGGCCCACTGTCTGGGGCCAAGCCGGCTCGTTACGGCACAGGTGGAGACGGCCGCCCACTGATTGTCTTTTAATTTTTTTTTTTAAATCCCATACCTTTGTTCTCTGCTTTCAGAAGGAGGCAACACCAGAAGAGCTGAGGCATTAAAGCCGAAGACCAGGTTGCGCAAGGGGAGGGGTGGCAGGTGGGCGACTAATAAAAATTAGTAACTGCCCTGACCTGGATAGCGCAGGTAAGCCCAATCTCGTCAGACCTCGGAAGCTAAGCAGGGCCGACTCCGGCAAGTACTTGGATGGAAGAACTCCTTAGAATGCCAGCAGTCAGAAGGCGGGGGCAGGCTTCATTCAGCCACCTCTCTGAATATCCTCCAGCTTCCCCAGTAGGGGTCAGTCACCAGAGGTCGCCATGACTTCCAGGTGCACCCCCAGTCAGTCACCGGAGGTCGCCATGACTTCCAGGTGCACCCCCAGTCAGTCACCAGAGGTCGCCATGTCTTCCAGGTGCACCCCCAGTCAGTCACCGGAGGTCGCCATGACTTCCAGGTGCACACACACTCACATGTACACACGCACATATGAAAAATACAAAAGAAAAGAAAGAAAAATTAGGGTTCTTCCTTTCCTCAGCGGCACAGAGAAAAGGGGAAGCACTGGAGCAGGGAGTCTGGAACGGAAGCAAGCTTGTAAAGAAAGAAAATATCTGCCCTACACGTGAGGCAAAGTTGTGAGAAATGTGTTTTGTAGGTTCATGTAAGACAATAAAAAAAGGCCTTGTGTATCAGAGCACACTCTTGTATAGACCAGTATTTAGAGTCCAATAGGGTTACCAACCTCCAGGTGGAGCCTGGAGTTCCCCCGGAATTACAGCTGACAGACTATAGAAATCAGTTCCTCTGGAGGAAATGGCAGCTCTGGAGGGTGGACTCTATGGTATACCAGAGATGGAAGTCCTACAGTGATGTCGCATCCCCTTCTGCTCCCCAAACTCAGCCCTACTGAGGCACCATTACTAACTGTCCAGGAATCTCCCAAAACCAGAGCTGGCAACCTTAGATCCCAACCGTAGCCAAGACATAGCCCCTGGAACACATCAGGAAAGCATGAAAGCTACTGGCCTTCTCTTGTTTTTCAACAAGCGTTCAAAGGTATACTGCCTTTGAACACGGAGGCCCTATTCAGCTATCATAAAAACCAAGGCTTTTTTTGGTAGAAAAAGCCCAGCAGGAACTCATTAGCATAATAGGTCACACCCAACAGCAGAAACTTGTTAGCATATTAGGCCACACCCCTGACAGCACAGTTCATTCGCATATTAGCTCATATTGGCACAGCTCATTTCCCAGATCGGGGTGGGAAAGAAAGGCATTTTCAAGGTGCCTGGGTTCCCTGCCTGCCCTTTTCCAGCTGGGACATGTCAGCTAGAGAAAGGAAGGTGGAGAGAGGCTTTTCCTTGTCAATTTCACTCTCAGCTGACTATCAGGGAGTGAAATTGACAAGGAAATCCCTAAGGGCTCCCCAGAGGGAAAGAGAGCATTTTAACATGCCGCCTTTCCCTCTTGTTTGTAAGGTGGGGAGGGCAGCGTGCTCTGTAGCCACGCATGCCAGAGGTTTTGGTTGGGGGCGTGGCCAACTCGGGAGCCAGCCGGAACGCCATTCCTGTGCCTTCCTACCTAAAAATACCCCTGCCCCACTGACAGAACTATCCTTCACAGACTATCCTTTTAAAAATCAGATAAACTAGCGCAGCACTTGTTGTGGGGGAAGCCTGAATTTGTTTTTCATTTTCTGAAAACTCAGGGCTTCGGGGGCAAGGAGAAGCAATTAGGAACACAGTAGACACTACAAATGGAGGGGGGGGGTGGATGTTGGGTTCAGGTCTTGTCCTTATTAGGCATACTTGGCAAAGTCACTTCATTCTGTTTCAAACAGTACCCATATTACATGATACAGCTGTAGGGCTGCCAAGTCCCCCGGTAGAGCGGGGGAAACACCGATTTTTAAAGCTTTCCCCCGCTTTTCCAAAATTGGCCACCGGGGAGACAAAATGGCTGCCAGCAGGGGAACCTCGGAGCCTGCCCTGGCCTCTTGAACTTCTTAAAAGGGAAATTTCCCCTTTAAGAGCTGATCAAGCAAGAAAGCCCCGCCCAGAGATTAAGGAGGGACTAAGCTCTTTCTACTGAAGGGCTTGCATGCAAGGTTGCTGCTGAGTAAACTGCTGGGGTAAGCGAGCTCTTTTCCTTCTCTGTCTCTCCCCCTCCCCCTCTTTCTTTTTTCTGTCTGTCTGTCCACTGTGGTTTTGTCAAAGGAATAAACTGTCACTTCCAAAGAGGTAAACTGTCACTTCCAAAGAGGCCCGCGGACCGCCATTTGCCCACCCCTGCTCTAAGCGGTGGATTCTTATGACCAAAAATTCTACTTTGTGAGCTACTGGCAGTAAGTTGTGAGCGAGCGATTTGGCTGCTGCATAAATTAGTTTGCTCTGGAGCCATCCTTCCTGAGCTAAGACAAAAATGCGTATGCCGGAGGCTAAAAAACTGTGAGCTAGCTCACACTAACTCAGCTTAGAGGGAACACTGATCAGGCTGTATCCTGAAACAGCTGTCCCTATATGCCATAGGCTTTTGCTGCCAGGTGTTTTAAATACAGTGCAATTTACATTCTGATCCAACAATCCCTATGTGCCACAGGAGCACTGCATGTGCGTACTGATCAGAAGCCCCATAGCTGGCTCTCAAGGAGAGGTTGCCTGTAGAAGGTCTGGGAGTGGGATTGTTTAAAATGTCTTGTCGTGGCTGTTTGGGTCCCCCCAATCCTCATTTCCCTTCTGCAAATAAAAGTTGGGATTCCTCATTTTTATGCCAATTTTCTGTTTCTTTCAACCGTGTGTCCCCCTCCGGCAGTAAAAATCTGCATTTTTAAAAGCATTTGTACATCAAGTAACCGGTATTTTAAATTAGGGATGGATGGATCCAACTAGCTTTTCTGCTGGCGAAAAGGGGAGGACAAAGGTCCTCTTTAGCCACCAAAAAGCCTATGCTGGGGGGGGGGGGGGAGAAGTTATGGGATTTACATGGACAACAGCTGGGTGAAACAAGGGCCAGAAATAAAGCCTGGGAATTGGGCAAGAGTAAGTGAAAAAGCTGGCTGTCTCTCTCTCTCTCTCTCTCTCTCTCTCTCTCTCTCTGTCCCCATCCAGCAGAGGTCTATCAGTGGCTATTATTAGCCACAAGGTCTAAATGGAACCCTTTGTCTGGAGCAAGTGATGCTCTGAATTCTTGGTGCTTGGGGGGCAACAGTGGGAGGGCTTCTGGAGTTCTGGCCCCGCTGCTGGACCTCCTGAGGGAACCTGGTATTTTTGGCCACTGTTGTGACACAGAGTGTTGTACTGGATGGGCTGTACTGGATGGGCCGATCCACTGTGGCTTCTCTCCTGTTCTTATGATATGAAAATCATATTTAGCACTTGTTTAGCACTTAGGGCTTCATATTCTGCCGAGATGAGGAAGGATTCAGTAGGGCCATTGCTCAGTGATAGAGCATCTGCTTGACATGCAGGAGGTATCAGCCTCTTCAGCTAAAAAAGGATCAGGTAATAGGTGACATTAAAGATCTCAGCCTGAGACCCTGGAGAGCCACTACCAGTCTGAGTAGTCAATACTGTCCTTGATGGACCAATGGCCTGATTCAGTATTAGGAAACTTCATGAGTTCATGTGGAAGCATGTGGAAGCAACATCACAGGATGTGACATCACAAAATGATGTCACTTCCTTTCTCCTGGCTCCACCCCCAAAGTCTCCTGGCTCCACCCCCAAAGTCCCCAGATATTTCCCAAGTTGGACTTGGCAGCCCTATACAGCTGCCACATGACTGCCACAGGGGCCCTGTAGGAACTCAATTCAGAAGCTTCACAGGGGCCCGATTCAGATCAGGTGTGAGGAGAGCTCCCTCCTCCCTGTGCCACAGTCCTGATCCACATTGGGCCCTTGTGAAGCTTCTTAATTGAGCTCCCCCAGAGAACTCACAGCGGGTGTGTGGCTCCAAGTCTCCATGATGACCATATGGCAGATGTAACATGTACCCTGGACCTCAGGCAAATGCCTCTGGGAAATTTGGAGGCGGATCACCAGGGCAATAGTTCTGCCCTTAACTGTTCCCCACAGAAGGCATTCAGAGGTATAATGCCTCTTCACACAGAGGTTCCATTTAACTGTCCTGACTGACAGAAGGTTCCATGGAAGAGGAGGAAGCTTTTGGTGGGTGGAGCTAAGGTATGGTGGGTGGGGCTTAGCAGGTATAAGGGGAGGAGCTTGGCACCCACTGTTCCTGCCAGTATATATAGTCTAAATATTACTCTTGGGAAAATACACATGGAATCTCTCCCGAAGCCTTTTAATGAAAAGATCATACACACACACCCTTTTGGTAAATTCCCATTTCTGGAATGGAAAACGCACTGGGCACACACAAACCAATCTATAATTTGCTTCCTTTCTGCTGACTTTGCCGAACCCTCATATTTTCCAATTCCAGAAATATTACTGAGCTTGAACAGCCTGATGCTAAAATAAACCACGATATTCAAGAATAGCAGATGCTCGGGAGAGCTAAAAACGCCCAGAGTAATCCAGGAATATGCTGCAAGTAAGAAAATCACACCATGCAAGATCACCTAAACCCCCTCTTCTCCCCCCCCCGGCCAGTGCTGACGCTCTATTACACTTGGAGGGAAAGGCACGATTAAAAAAAAAAAAAAAAGGCAGATGCATCAACTGCTACGAGAAAAACGGGATTTATCCACGCTTGGTTAATTCGGCGATATTTTTGCAAAAAAAAAAAAACATGCTTCGATCCGGGTGTCGTCGTCCCCCCCGTCCCCCCTTGCGGTAACTATGGAGCATGTGCTGCTACTGCTATAAGAAACCTTGATCATTACGATGCCGAGTAACCGCCGCTTTGCTCACGAGGTGCGCCCTGAACATCGCCTCTCCGAGCCACACGGCTGCTGCGAAGCCCAGCAAACGAAGGGCCGGGATCCCCCGATCCGCCCCAACCCTCGGCCGGCAGGACTCTTGAACCAAACGCTCCCCACGCCGGAACAGTTAAGCTCCCCCCTGCACGTAGAGCTGGACTCACGTCGGGTTGCAAGCGCCTGAGAACGGCGGGCGGACGCGTGTTTCACCTATTCATTCTTGCCCCCCCCCAAAAAAATCGTATCTACAAATAACGAAGAGCGCAAAAAAGGGTTCGCCTCTCTCCCGCCGCTCTGCGCGCAAAGCGACGCATACTGATGGCAGTTCCACAATGGAGTAGGGAGCGCGGCGCGCTCCCACCAGCACTTACTCTGGCAGCGGCGGGCTGGGGAAGGAATTCTCCTGGAGGCTGAAGCAGAAGCAGGAAAACATCAGCGGCAGACGGAGGGCGATCAGCGAGGCTGGCGGGCTTCTCCTCCCGGGGGGGTTTTCAGCAGCGGCAACCCCGAAGGCGGCATGGCATCGGGGCGGGGGGGGGGGGGGAGCCGGGGGCGGCAGAAGAGACCCCGATCCTCTGGCTGGGCGTGTGCACGCGTGCGGGGCAGCCGCGCTCCCCGCCACCCAGCCTGTGTGCCAGTTAGCAGGCTGGTCTGCACATGCTCACACAGGCGAAGGACCCCCCTCGTGGGACTGAGCCGCGCGTCAAGGCTGGCTCCGGAACCACAACGCCCATCAGGCCCTGCTGCTGCTGCTGCTGCTGTCAAACGAGCCGGGCCCGGGAGAGGGGGAAGGCCGGCGGTCGTGCCAGAAAAAGAGGACCGGAGTCAGCCCCGTGGGTTGGACGCCGGGCTGCGCGGAGGGCGCCGTGCCGCGCCACTGTTGTTTGCGTCCCTGGCTGCCCGGGGGGACCGGGGCTAATTTCTCCCAACGTGAGTCATCCTCGGAGATTCCCTTCGCAGGTTCTGCTTTGAGCGCCAGCCTCCCTCCCTCCCGCCCTCCCTCGCGAAGCTATGGAAGGCGGGGGGAGAAAGAAGCAGGAGAAATTTTTGCAACGCGGCGCGCGGAAGTTGGCGCCTGCTTTATGGGGGGGGGGGGGAGGGGGGCATGAAAGAGGAACTTAAGCCGGGCCTGCAGTACAGCAGAGGGGAAAAGGTTGGTGCAGTGGTTAGGAGCGGCGGACTCTAATTTGGGAGGACCGGGATTGATTCCCCACTCCTCCACAGGCAGCTGCTGGTGTGTGACCTTGGGCAAGCCATAGTTCTGTCAGAGCTGTTCTCTCAAGGGCAGGTCTCGAAAGAGCTCTCTCAGCCCCGCATAGGGTGTCTGTTGTGGGGAGGGAAAGGAGATTGCAAGCAGCTCTGGGACTCCTTCGGGTAAGTGAAGGACGGGATATAAATCCAATCTCTTCCTCTTCTTTTTGAACTAAAAACAGGAGGGCGGAGGAGAGGGGAGACCACCTAGGGCAAATGGTCTCCCAAAAAGCCAGGGGCTGGATCTCAAGGAATGGACCGCGTTTCCCTGCCACTAGAATTAGGGCTGCCGGCCTTCAGGTGGCACGCAGAGGCCTCCTGCTGTTACAGTTGGATCTCCAGACCATTGAGTCCAGTTCCTCTGGAGGAAGTGGGTGCTTTGGAGCGTGGACTCCATGGCCTTATATCCTGCTGAGCCTCTCCCCAGGCTCCACCCCCCAAATCTCCAGGTGTTTCTCAACCCAGTCCTTGCAACCCTCTTATGGCTGGAGAGCTCCCGGAATTACGCCTGGCCTCCAGACAACAGAGATGAGTTCCCCTGGCTGCTTTGGAAGATGGGCCTGTATGGCCAATATACTCTGCTGAGGTCCTCCCCAAACTCTTCCCTCCACAGGCGCCCCTCCCAAATCCTCCAGCTATTTCCCAACCCAGCATGGGCAACCCCTACTAGAATTGATGCCAGCAGCCACTTTGGGAAATGGGGGGAGGGGGGAGGAGACCTGCTTTGCGGCAATGCCCAACAGATTTCCTCGCCATCAGGAGGGTCCAGGTGGAAGCTTCCCTGGCAACGCTGCTGCTGTTCATGACCCATGTTCTCTCTAAGCTGGCTCACAGTTTTTTAGCCTCCAGCTCACACATGTGTCTTAGCTCAAGGAGGATGACTCCAGAGCAAACTATTTTCTGCAGTAGCCAAATCGCTCGCTCACAACTTGAATGCCAGTAGCTCACAAAGGAGAATTCTTGCTCACAAGACTCTACAGCTTAGAGGGAGCATCGCTCGTGACAGTGGGAAAACCTGAGAGGAGTGGGGCGACAGGTCTTTGGAAGCATCCTATGCGGAATCAGGCATTTTCAAATGACAGTGCCTCTCTCTTCTTGCCGCAGAAGCGCAATCACAGCTATGGCATACCAGGAAGTATGTGTTTTGTGGATACCGATGGAGGTGCCTGTCTTTTTTCCCCACAGGAAAAGAAGAAGAGACGAAGAGACTGGATTTGTACCCCGCCCTTCGCTACCTGAAGGAGTCTCAGAGTGGCTTACAATCTCCTTCCCTTCCCCTCCCCACAACAGAAACCCTGTGAGGTAGGTGGGGCTGAGAGAGCTCTGACAGAAACTGCTCTTTTTCAAAAACAGCTGTGCCAGAACTATGGCTTGTCCAAGGTCATCCAGCAAGTGCAATTGGAGGAGTGCGGAATCACACCCGGTTCCCCCAGATTAGAGTCCGCACACTTAACCACTACACCAAACTGGAGGTAGGTGGCGCTGAGTGAGCTCTCTGGAGAACAGCCCTTGAGAGAACAGCTCTGAAAGGACTTATGACTGACCCAAGGTCACATGAGCAGCTGCATGTGGAGGAGTGGAGAATCAAAACCTGTTCTCCCAGATTAGACTCTGCGTTCTTAACCACTACACCAAACTGGCACCCTTCTCAGTATCCACAGTAGGACGCACATATTTCAGGAAGAGCATGTAACTGCAAGAAGAAAAGTTAGTTTCTCCTGCCCCATTCTCACAACCACAGTTTGGAGGTCCAAAGCAAGTGCTTTAGAAGTTTTTACATTATAGGCTGAGAGATCCCTCGTGTTGTGGGACATTTGGCCCAGGTCAGCTTGCTGAATTCTCAGCAGTAAACTCGCGGCCGTGACCTCCTTGCAGGAGCAGAGCCAAGGGCCGACAGCCACTTTGCAAGAGATCTTGTGAGAAAAGTCACAAGAAGCTGGGATGTAGGGAAGGGTGTGTACAAAGAGAACCTCTTCATGTGGCAGAAGTTTAGCGAGAGCTTCTCCGTTGCGTGTCATGGCATTAATAGCAGAGGGCTTCCTCACATTAAAAAAAACAAACCCAAGCTACAGTCAGGTTCAGTTCTTAAACAAATGGAATGCAGCCCCTAATGGGCACCAGAATGACAAAGACAGCTCAGCAGAACCAACTTTAATTTTTATTTTTTTATTTTTTTTATTTGTTCAATTTATACCCCACCCTCCCCGCCAAGGCAGGCGCAGGGCGGCTTGTCCGAAGGATAAAACACATAAATAACAATGGTAACAATCATAAAACCAACAAAAACAATTCCATAAATAAAACAATTCAATATTGTAAAGTGCTAGCAGATCTATACTAAATCTATTGCTTAAGATGGTGGTGTTCTATCGTCTGTCTTAATAGCTCATAAAGGTAAAGGTTTCCCTTGATCAAATGCCAGTCAAATCCAACTCTAGGGGGTTTCAAGCCGAAGAGTTTGAGGGGGGCAAAGGAGGTTTCGGGGTGGTGGAATCCTCCTGAAAACCCTCCCCGCGATGTTCTTTTCATCGCACTTACCTTCGCAGCTGCTTGAGTCTCCCTCTGCCACTGGTTAGGAGCCATCCCCCCCCCCTTGGCTTTCTTCTTCTTCCCTAAACATTTCCAACCCCTCAGGGATCCCAAGCCTTTTTGAGCCCATGGGCACATTCAGGATTTGCAGAATGTGTAATGGGCACAGCAAAATGGCTGCCGTGGCAGTTTCCACAAAATTATAGGAAGGTCCAAGCCAAGTATCCTTCTGTGATAGAGGCAGCCATTTCCAAATGACTGTTCTATGTAGATAAAAAGGGAATGCCTCCAGGGCTCTTCTGAAGCCCTTCAAGAGCCAGCATATGAACATAAGAGAAGCCAGTGCTGGACCAGGCCAATGGCCCATCCAGTCCAACACTCTGTCACACAGTGGCCAAAAACACCAGGTGCCCTCAGGAGGTCCAGCAGTAGGGCCAGGACGCTAGAAGCCCTCCCACTGTTGCCCCCCCCCCAGCACCAAGAATACAGAGCATCACTTGCTCCAGACCGAGACTATCTAGACCTTGGGGCTAATAGCCACTGATGGACCTCTGCTCCATATGCTTATCCAGGGGTCATTTTGAGCAGGAGCGCGCAGGGACGCCATTCCAGGAGTAACAAGCCCACATGGTGATGTGCTGTGGAAAAAAGCGAAATACTAACTCGATCTTGTTGTAGGGTAGCTTCCCTGCAAGAGCAAAGGAACCCTAAAGTGTCTTTTTAGTCAAAAGTGTAAAGCTGGCTCACCAGCTCTGAGCTGGGAAACACCTGGAGATTTTTGGGGTGGAGCCTGAGCGGTGGGTGTGGCCCTCTGACACACTTCCGGTGATGTCAGGGGGTGTGGCATATGCAAATTAAGTTGTGCTAATGAGCTCCTGCACCTCTTTTTCTACGAAAGGACCCCTGTGCTTATCCAGTTCCCTCTTGAAGCCATCCATGCTTGTAGCCACCGTCACCTTCTCCTGTGAAGAGCGGTGGACTCTAATCTGGAAGACTGGGCTTGGTTCACCACTCCTCCTCTACAAATAGCCTGCTGGGTGACCTTGGGCCAGTCACAGTGACATCAGCATTGTTTCAGCCTGAACCTCGGAGTGGGGTTGGAGAAAAAAAACAAAAAGGGACACACCAGAAATGGAGAGGAACAATCACACTGCTCATGCGATCGGACGCCCAGAAACCCGCCATGGAAGGGTCTTGTCGAGGTAGCCACCAGAATTTGCCAGTGGCTGTTTAATCCTAATGGGAGTCGTTTTAGCTTGGGGTAGGGGCGGCTGGCGCACAGGAGCGAGATGTGCATGTTTCATCATGCCCATTTGATCTGGCGGGGAAGCGTAGCTATGCTGGGCCAAACTGCTCATGCGATCGCACCATTAAGCTGCCCCAGAATACTTGTGATTATTACAGAAACAAAGCTGTTTTGTGAAGTCAAGCTAACCTATGCCAACAAGGTAAGCAATGCTCCCTGTAAGATGTGGAGTTTTGGTAAGCAAAAAAATCTACTTTGTGAGCTTCTGGCATTAAAGTTGTGAGTGAGTGGTTTGGCTGCTGCATGAATCAGTTTGCTCTAGAGCCCTCCTTCCTGAGCTAAGACAAAAATGTGCGAGCTGGAGGTGAAAAAACTGTGAGCTAGTTCACACTAACTCAGAAGGGAACACTGCCCCCCCCCCCAATAAAGCAAGACCCAACTTCCGCACGCCACGTTGCAAGAAGGTAAGGCAAATTTTAAGTATTGAGCGGGAGGCAATGAATCAAGCAAACAGGCTTTTATTCAAACACATTGCTTCAGCTCAAAAGACAGCTCTATGAGAGCAGCACCTTAATTTATACTGTTTCCAACTCATAACTTCAAACAATGTAACTATGTACAAACAATCCTATTGGACCTAAGCGAGGCTCAGCAATTGGTTACCTAGAGTGGCTTAAGGACCAATGAGAGTCTTTATTTGTAGCCAATCAGAAAGGGCCTTTTGCATCCCAAAGTCTCTGCAAGCTGTGGCTGTAAAATAATAAGAATACAACAGCAAACAATGTCAAAAGTTACAACTGGTGAATGGACAGACCACCACAGTGGACCCTAATGTGGTGCCCATGGGGCACGATGGTGCCGGATGACACCTTTTTAGAAAGTGGGCAGGGACAGAAGGGGTCATTGGCCATCGGCTGATCAGGCAGTTGGTTCCCTTCCTTGACCGCAGTGATCTGGCAACAGTGATCTATGCGATCAACACAACCTTTTTATGGTTTGAATATTTGCAGCTCCAGCACCTGTTTGCGGCCCCAACTGTTAACAGTAATCTTAAAAAATCCCTCACGGGCTTTGAGCACTTGCTGTACACCAATGCTAGTAAAAAAAGGGTCTCATTGCACAAATTCACCGGCTAATTTTAGATGTCAGGGATAAAAAGCTCCTGACCTACCAATGCGCCTGGCACAATGATCTCCAGCGGTTGTTCACCAAAGAGCAAGGGGAAGAAATTTGGGCCACCCATGCCAAAACCTCCAATTCTCAATATATAAAGTCAGCTGCCCTTAAGGTTTTAACTCGATGGTATTTGACACCGGTCAAAATAGCTCACATGCACTCTAATGCCTCCCCCCTTTGTTGGAAGCTCTGTGGGACTGTAGCTACCTATTACCACAACTGGTGGCAGTGTGTGCACATACAACGTTTTTGGGAACAGGTTTTGACTAAGATTAAACTGTTTACCAGATACTCTATGGATCCGGCAGTAGTGTTGCTTCATTGCAGACCTCCAAAACCCCCACCTTCAGGAACAATGGAATTAATATACACTTTGTTTATTGCCGCAAAAGTAGTTATAGCGCAGAATTGGAAAAATAAAAATGCTCCCACAATAGCTCAATGGCTAAACAAGGTATGGGATTTGTTTATTCTAGAAAAACTTTCTGCTTTTGCTAGCAGTACTGACAATGAAAGGGAGTTGTTAAATCCTATCGATAAATGGTACTCTTCAGTACGCCATCTTAAGCAATCAACGAACTTGCTTAAGCACCAGCACTTTGTGGTTTATTTACAATTGAACTTTTTAAATTATTTTATGTGGATTTTAATTGTTATTTATGTATTAACCAATGTAAGCTGCCCTGAGCCTGCGTTGCGGGGAGGGCTGGGTTCAGATTAAATAAATAAATAAATAAATAAATGGAGATGGGATTGGCTGCACAGATTTTTAAAATCGTTGCTTTGGCGGCACCTACCGCCAAAACACAAGGATCTTCATAGTGTAACTACAGGCAAGATGTGGCGGCCATTTTGTGTCTGGCTGCTCTTACTGCGGCGGCCATTTTGTGGCTGCACCTACCGCATTTTGTCAGAATTCCAAGGTGCCCACAGGCTGAAGGAGTTTTGGGACCCCTGGACCATCGGGACTCAGCATATTCCTCTCTCTGGGGTAGTAATGCCTCCCAGGCATCCCCAGTTCCATTAGTCAGATGACCCTATGTCACGGGCTGGGCTGAGAGGCAGGAGTCCGGTCCAGTCCAAGGTCATTACTAGGAGAGTCAGAGCGAGTGACAATCACGAGTCCAAAAGAGGAAGCCAGGAATCCGAGTGAGAGTGGGGGTCTGAGCACAGGAACCGAAGGTGGATGCGAGGTCCGCACAGAGGCAACTTCTTGCTTCCACAGCGAGTCCAGTCCTGAGTGGGAGCTATTTAGGCCTCCAGCCATGCTTCCCTTGGCAGCAGTGTCGCTCCTGCCAGTACTCAGAACTTGGCACTCACTTTCCCTGTCAGTGTGCGTCTCGGCAGCAGGTGGCTAAAGTCCCTGTGGAGCCACTCCCTCAGCCCAACTACCCGTGGGGGTGAGTCAGGCGGGCTCCCCGGTTGCACCTGTACCTCATTGGCTGCTGCAGGACCAGGTGCAGGGCTTACAGGCTTGGGTGCTGGCTGCACTGCCAACTCAGATGGGGGCCCGGCGCTGTCGTCATCGCCCGTGACACCCTCCAGCAAGTACACCAGGATCAGACTAGGCAGAACCGTTTGATAACAATACACCGTCATAGGAGTGTCAGCTGGATTTTTATAGGGATCCCATCAAAGATTCTGAACACTGTTCCAAAATCCGGTGGATTCTGCTGGCCTTCCTGTGATGAGTCCGGGGGGTGGGGGGGTGGAGCTTACTATAACCCCAAAAACTTTCTGACAGATTCTAATATGCTGTAGTTCGGATTCTGTAGTCATAAATGTGCAATCCAACGTGAACACCAGCTAGGGATGGAATTACATCATCCCTACCCTGACCTGGATAGCCCAGGTTAGCCTGATCTCATCAGATCCCACAAGCTAAGCAGGGTTGGTCCTGGTCAGTATTTGGATGGGAGACCTCCAAGGAAGTCCAGGGTTGCTATGCAGAGGCAGGCAATGGCTAATCTGCTCTTTTTTTGTCTCTTGCCTTGAAAACCCTACAGGGTCGCCATAAGTCGGCTGTGACTTTGTCCCCCCCCCCCCCCAAAAAAATCATCCCCGTGACTCTGGATGCAGATTTCACATTGCAGACTACTGTAAGCAGAAAAATACAGGCCTTTGTCCCAAGAAGTGAACAGTGCATACGGTCACAATAGGCGGAGGCAACAAAGGGGAGAGAAAAATCAAGAGAAACTCCTACGCACTAGAAAACTGCAGTTTATGGGGCCATCTCTTGTGCATTCACAATATGATGTTGGTCATATGAGCTGATCACATGCAGAAGCAATTATTTGCCAGGGGCACAGCAGTGGCTAAGCCCTAATTTTTTTTTTAAAAAAAGGAAGTCCCTGCCCGAAGGAGATGCAAATCTAAACAGGCTGGTGGAGACAGTATAGCAGAGGTCTCCACCCTTTTTGAACCTGTGGGCACCTTTGGAATCCTGACACGGCGTGGTGCACGCGGCCACAAAATGGCTGCCATAAAATGACTGCCGCGGGAGGCGGAGTCAGCCACAATACAGCTGCCACGGCTTAACTTCAGCCAGACAGAGAAGATCTCTGTGCTGTGATGTTAGCTGCTGCCAAAGCACTGCCAATCAACTCTCTAGTGGCCAGTCAGAAGCCTTGCAGGGCAAAAGCCTTGCATGACCACTCCCACCATCTAAAAAAACTTTGGGTGCCAGGAGAGATGCTGGTTGGGAATCCCTGTAGAGGAGGGAGGGAGGGAGAGGCAAGGGTAACAAAACAATATAGAGATGGATCAGATGCAGGGCTCATTTTGAAGCAGGAGCTCCTTTGCATATTAGGCCACACATTAGGGTTGCCAAGTCTTGAAAACTCACCGGCGGGGGGGAGTCCTCCTCTCGCTGGGAGTTTCTTCTGGCGCGCACGTCCATCGACGTCACCGGAAGTGACGCAGCACGTTGGGGGCGTTGCCAGGGCGATGCTCTGGCAATCGCCCCAAAATTCTATGGTATCATAGAGTTTTGGGGTGATTGCCAGAGCGTCGCCTTGGCAACGCCCCCAACGTGCTGCATCACTTCCGGTGACGCTGGCAATCGCCCCAAAACTCTATGGTATCATAGAGTTTTGGGGCGATTGCCAGAGCGTCGCCCTGGCAACGCCCCCAACGTGCTGCGTCACTTCCGGTGACGTCATTACGTCGTCCTTGCTGGACGACGTCGGGCATGGGGTTCCCCCCGCTGGCCAAATGCTGGCTGGCGGATCGGGAACCCCTTTAGCGGGGGATCCCCTGCCCCCCGGGCTGACTTGGCAGCCCTACCACACACCCCTGATGTAGCCAGTCCTCCAAGAGCTTACAGTAGCCCCTGTAAGAAGAGCTCTGTAAGCTCTTGGAGGATTGGCTACATTAGGGGTGTGAGGCCTAATATGCAAAGGAGCTCCTGCTACGAAATGAGCCCTGGTCAGATGATATGTGGGGGGGAGCTTTCCATACGACCTTCCCCCTCCCTTCATACAAGCAGTTTATGAACAGCACAAAGATAGTCGCTGAACTTACACCAAAATCAGGGCACCTCTTGTTTATTTAGAAAATGTATATGCCACCTCTCTAGGCCGTCTCACAAAGTAAAAGCAATACAATGGGATTATTAAAAACAATATAAGAATTAGAAACGTTAGCCCTGACCTGTATAGCCCAGGCAAGCCTGACCTCAGAAACTAAGCAGGGCCGAACCTGGTAAGGAGTTGGAGGGGCAACCTTCAAGGAATACCAGAGGAAGGGTGCAGAGGCAGGCTAAATCACGCCACCTCTCTGAAAAATGTCCCAGTAAAGGTCGCTGGAAGTCACCATGACTTACAGGCAAGCACACAAAAAGACACTAGCTTGCACACAAATAAATAAATACATTTAAAAATTAGTAACATTAGCCTAAGTCATAAAAAACACTCCAAGGGCATAGAAAAGGGACAGTTAAAAAGCTTTAAAAGACAGGAGTACATCAGTTAAAAAGCCAGGCTAAAAAAAGTGTTTTGGCCCAGCATCTAAAAGACTGTCTGTAACCTCAGTTTGTGGGTTCTGTAGGGCAGAACTTGGAATGAATCTTGCAATAATTTAAACAGAATAAAACATTTTTACCTTTCGCTTAACCTCATATCATGTAACAAAAACATAGAACTTAGTAACACAACAAAACAATGATCTTTTACAGTCCAAACAATAAACTTTTCCCTCCATCACAGCACATCTCTTTCCTCTTGTTGGTGGCGCTGAACATTCTGTGCACCAGCTTCAAAGACGAGGGTCCCCAAATGAGCTCCCTTTAGATAACACATTGGATAACATGTCCCATAGGGGGTCAAGTCTCATGGAGGCGGGGCTTTCAAATAGGGTTGCTAGGTCTTACCTCCTCGCCAGCAGGGGGTGGGAGGGAAGCTCTCTGGGAGTGGGGGGCGGGGTGATGTCACCGTGTATAACATCCCTGACGTGATGACGTCACTTCCATGTGATGTCATCATGTCCAGAACATTGCACAGCAACAGTCTGGTATTTTGGGCAAAACTCTATGATTGCCATAGAATTTTGCCCCAAATACCGAAGTGTTGCCATGCGACGTCCCCAGTGTGATGACATCACTTCTGCGTGATGTCATCATGTTGGGGATGTTGCACCAGATCGTGGCTTTTGTGGGTGGGGCTTCCCCCCACCAGCCAGCTGGCCAGAGGCAGGCAGGAACCTACAAAATTGGGGGTTCCCCTGCTCCCACCTGGGGGCTGGCAACCCTACTTTCAAAAGTGAGGTGCCACCACTGGAAAAGCTCTGTCCTCTGTCCACCCACCTTATCTCTGCAGGGAGGGGACAGAGAGCAAGGCTTGAGAAGACGTTTTTAATCGGCAGGTTGTTGGCCTTCTTACCTGGTCTTCTCACCAAAGACAACTAGGCACAACGTATGCTTAAAATATGGGATTAATTCACCCAAGAGGTGGCAATTGGTGCAAGCTGAAGCAGCCCTTTTAAGGAATAGGTAAATCTGTGGAGAAGGGACGCATCAGTGATTCATTCTGTGCCAGCTTGGGATGTGCGCTTGGACATTAATGAAACTACAAAATAAAAGAAGCCATGAAATTATGAAATAAAAGAAGTTGTTTGAGTTCTCAGTTGGTATATATTTGGAAAACTGCAGAATTGTCCATTGTAGTTTCTGAATCTAGGACAGGCTATCTATCCCCTGTTGCGTGGGGAAAGGCTGCATCCCAGCAATGCACCTGCTTATTTTTTCAGTCACATGAAGCAGCTATCAAAATACCAGAAAGAGGAGAGAGAGACTAAGTACATTTTATCCTGCCTTCCTTACGGAAAGCTCAGAGCAGCATACATGGTTCTCTCTTACCCATTTTGTTCTCCCAAGAACCCTGTAAAGTAGGTTGGGCTGAGAAGGGGTGACTGGCCTAAGGTGACCCAGTAAATCGCATGGCAGACTGAGGATTTGAACCCAGAACCAAGTCTGATATTCTAACCGCGACTATACCACACTATACCACTGGTTTCCAAGGCCAGTGAGAAGCAGAGGTGGTGTGCCTTTGCCTTCCTCCGCAGAGCCTTCCTTGGTGGTCTCCCATCCAGGTACTGACCCCTGCTTAGCTTCTGAGATCTGCTGGCATCAGGCTACACCATGCCACTTTGCCTCCCCCAGCAAATCCGCACACGTGCTTAAAACTGACACGTAAATGCACCCTCCAGAGGCTGTATGATTCTGATCCGATTGGAGATGCAGGCGGCAAGCAAGAGGGGAAGGCTGCAGCTCTCAGACCCAGTTGGTGATTTCCTGGAGACATCTGGCTAGCTGCTGCTGTTGGAAACAGGTTGCTGGCATGGACGGACCAGCAAAAGAGCTATGCCTGTGTATACCTTTTAACCATGTATACAGGGGTCCTTTCGTAGAAAAAGAGGTGCAGGGGCTCATTAGCATAACTCATTAGCATAACTTATTTGCATATGCCACACCCCCTGACATCACCAGAAGTATGTCAGAAGGCAAGAGAGAAAGAGAGAGAAGGAAGGAAGGAAGGAAGGAAGGAAGGAAGGAAGGAAGGAAGGAAGGAAGAGCAGAGAGGGGACCGCTACTAATCCAAGCCTCAAAAATACCACTATTCTGGGAGGATAGCTTCAGTGGTGGCTGAAGCCTTCAGAAGGCTGGTCGGAGGAACAAGGACCTTTCCAGGGGACGGGGTCATTTTGCTGCAGCCATGACACAAGCAGGCATTCCCCTGCGGGTGTGGGGGGGAGGGGAGCTGGCACCAACTCCCAGAGCTGTGCTCCCCCGAGCTCCTGCTCGAAAGGACCCCTGCATGTATAAATTAGCCTAACGACTCAGGTACCTCAATGCAAATGACCTTATGGGAAATTTGATGAAAATAACCATTTCTGTTGATTCAATTAAACAGGGCCAGTGTATTTATTGTGCATAGATTGTTTAAAACACCAAACACCGGGGGGGGGGGGGGTCCCATTCTCATTACAAACTGATGAAAAATCCAATTTTCAATCTGTGGTTAATGAACGGGTTGCAGAGATTAAGTGATTAATGCTTTCAGCTCTGTTGAGAATATTACGGGGGGTGTTGTGTGTGTTTTCCACTGCATTATGGATTCTGCAGAACACCGCGGAACGCGCTTCCTGTTTGCAAATAAGGGGCCATTACAAAAAAAAATATAGATGCAGCTTTCTGAAATGGTTACTGGTATTTATACATAGTGTAAAGAACACTGACGAAAATCCCAAAGGAAGAATAATAGAAGTGTAAGCAGCTGTAAGCGTGCAGCATAGAAGATAAGACTTTTTATTTTTATTCGCATGAAGTCACAGAACTAGATTTGCAGCTGCCAAAAAAACCTGTTGGAGACGTAAAACGTTAATAGTGCAGTTTAAAAAACAAAACAGAACAGTACATCGGCTCCATCACATGTTGGAGTTTTGTGTTTTGAAATCCTTAACGTGTAGTGGTTAAGAGTAGGGTTGCCAGCAATGCTTCCTCTAAGCTGTGGAGTCTTGTGAGCAAAAAACCTCCTTTGTGAGCCACTGGCATGAAAGTTGTGAGCGATCGATTTGGCTGCTGCATAAATTAGTTTGCTCTGGAGCCATCCTTCCTGAGCTAAGACAAAAAAAGTGTGAGCCAGAGGCTAAAAAACTGTGAGCTAACTCACACTAACTCAGCTTAGAGGGAACACTGGTTGCCAGCCTCCAGGTGGGGCCTGGGGATCTCCTGCTTTTACAATTGATCTCCAGCGGACCGAGATCAGCTCCCCTGGAGAAAATGGCTGCTTTGAAGGGTGGACTCTATGGCATTGTACCATGCCAAGGCCCCTCCCCTCCCCAAACCCCGCCCTCTCCCAGATCCACCACCCAAAATCTCCAGGTATTTTCCAACCCATAGCTGGCAACTGTAGTTAAGAGTGTCGGACTAGGATCTGGGAGACCCAGGTTCCAATCTTCACTCATGCCATGGAAGCTCACTGAGTGATCTTGGGCCAGTTATACTCTCTTAGCCTAACCTACCTCACAGGGTTGTTGTGAGGATAAAATGGAGGACAGGAGAATGAGGTAAGTCACTTTTGGTCACCCTTGGGGAGAACATTTATTTAAATGAATTAAATAAGGAATCATTGCAAATCTCAAGCAATTGCCATGGTCTGGGTTTCGACCTGCCCTCTTAACTCTCAGTAGAAGAACACGGTCCTCAGTTCCATCTCAGTCTTCGGTTACAATGATCCCCCGTAACAAAGCTGGGAAAGATACCGAGCTGAGACCTTGGAGAGTCGCTGATGGTCAAAAAAAACCCTGGGCTAACAGACCAATCGTGTGGGCCAGCATGCTGTAGCGCAGGGGTGGCCAAATTTGCTCGGTGCAAGAGCCACACAGATTAAACATCAGATGTTTGAGAGCCGCAAGACATGAAAAAATATTACACACGTTTTTAATTTGGAAAATATGCAGATTTGCCTTTATTAACATTAAATGAGACTGCCAAAAATAAAAACAAAGGGGGTAAAACCAGATATTGATAATGATATTTATTTGTCCAATTATATTTATTTGTTTACTAACAATATTTATGTGTCTAAGAGAGAGAGAGGTGGAAAGAAAGAATGAAAGAGGAGGAAAGAAAGAGAGAGAGAAACAGATGGGAGGCAAATAGATGGGAGGGAAGGGGGGAAGAAGGAATGGGAAAAGAGAGAAAAGGCATACCTCCCCTTCTCTTCCCCAGCCGCCTTGCCAGGAGCCACACAAAATGTGTGAAAGAGCTGCATGTGGCTCCCAAGCCACAGTTTGGCCACCCCTGCCGTAGCGGATAGCATTTCTGACTAATAATCTGGTTCAAATCCTCAGCTGTCAGGAATCTTGCTGGGTGACTGAAATATACTGGGTAGAGTGATCAGCTCATAGTTTATTAAGTGATTTAAGCCAGAACAAGACAGCCCTAGCAGGGCCGAAGCCCTGCTTATATGCATGCAAAACACTCCACCCCACACCCACCCACTCCCCATGATAGGCTATTTACAAAACATTACTATTTGAATGGTTTACTCCAGAGTCCTCGTCAGCTATTGTTCTTGTGCCCCAAGCTCAGCCAGTCTCTAGCGTGATTCAATCAGGGATGATTCAGTCCCAATGCATAACAGTGACCTTGGGTCAAGTCAGCCTAACTTACCTCAGAAAACTTGTGACGATAAGGCGGGAGAACAATGTATGTCACCGTGAGCTCATTGGAGGAAGGGCAGGACAAAAAAAAAGTGCTAAACAAATGAAATAAATGAATGTATAAGGCAGCTTCGCATGTTCAACTAAGGATTAATCTGGTCTATATTTCTGCTAATTCAAGATAGGCAGGACAGGGCACTCTTTATTCTTTTCCTGTCTTGGGGTGACAAGATGGCTGCCCCCTGTGTGAGAAATCCCTTTGTTGTTATTCAGTCGCACAATCAAGTCCGACTCTTCGCGACCCCATGGACCACATCCCACCAGGCCCTCCTGTCCTCCATCATCCTCCGGACTTTGCTCAACTTTGTGTTCGTCACATCGATAACACTGTCTAACCATCTCATCCTTTGCCATCTCCTTCTTCTGTTACCTTCAGTCTTTCCCAGGGTCTTCCCCAGTGAGTGCTCCCTTCTCATTTGGTGGCCAAAGTATTTGAGCTTCCGCTTCAGGATCTGACCTTCCAGGGAACAGTCAGGGTTGATTTCCTTTAGGATTGACTGAAGGGACTCTCAAGAGTCTTCTCCAGGCCCATAATTCAAAAGCATCTAGTCTTCAGCACTCAGCCATCTTTATGGTCCAACTCTCACAGCCGTACTTTACTACTGGGAATACCATCCCTTTGACCATATGGACTTTTGTTGGCAGGGTGATGTCTCTACTTTTTCTTATGCTGTCTAGGTTTGCCATCGCTTTCCTCCCAAGGAGCAGGCGTCTTTTAAAAGATGGCCACTGCCCCCAGCCTGGCCAGTTCATTTTGTGGTACTCTGCCTTTCTGTTCTCAAAACCCTAAACGTGTCTGAAGGTCCAAAAAGGTTGAAGACTGTTTATGTAATGCTTTGATTAAAATCAGAATAAATTAATAATGGCTTAAATTATGTGGACACCGAATATAAGCTTGCTACTGAGCATGTAAATAATTTAGCCTCTTTGTGTCTTTATTTTTAAGGGAGAAATGTAAAACTGTCTTTAAAAAAAACACCCACAAATGTCTATTAATCATGATGTCTCGAAGAACACGTTGTAGGGTGTCATGGGTGCAGAAATGCTTAAGTCATTTTGTGGCATTCTGTTTTTGAACATGGGATGTTGTATTTTCGGACTTCTTTGTTGCTTATATAATATTCTGTTTTAAAAAATTTAATTGCGGAGTAAGTCTCCCTGTCGTATTTCTCTGAGCCTTTATTTTGACTGCCTTTTTCTGAGAATGAGGACATATTGTACCTCAGGACATACAATCACTTTGCTGTTCATGAAAAAGTATGGAAAACTGTGTCCAATTTAATTCTTGTGCAATGAATAAACGCTCTGTGTGTATGCCAGCACGAAGAAAATTCCAATTCACCCAAAGGCGGCGGGGACATGACCCACAGGGATATAATATACACAAGAATCTAGAACAACCAGGACAAAAGGTAGCAAACTAAAATAGTCATTCATTTTTCCCAGTATTCACTCAGGATTTCTGTACCAACGGATTGCCTCATTAACGTCAGTGGCAGCATGTATCTTGATGGAACATAACTCTTTTGCCTATCTGGCTAATTACTACTGCCTCCACTGAAACGGATGAAGACTTCACTGCAGGTAGGGTAGCTTTGGTGCACATCAAAATCACCCTGCCTAGAAAATGGAGTTCCTGACACTGCCTCAGCAAATGCTGGGAGATTTGGGAGGGCACTGCCTGGGGACAATGGAGTTTGGGAAGACTGTGATGTCACTTCCGGGTGATGGTCTAGGCTCCCTCCCCTAGTCTGTATAGTCTTTCCCATACAGACTAGAGAATATTCCCAGAGTGTCACTATGTGAAGGCTATTTTGTGCTCTCACTCTTCCATTGGGGGAGGGGGCTGAACTGGGGATGTGGTCAGGTAATTCCCTGTCCCAGGCAGGAAAATGAGAGGCCTACCTGGCTGGATTGAGTACATTGATACTGTTATGCAGGGCTCATTTTGTAGCAGGAGCTCCTTTGCATATTAGGCCACACACCCCTAATGTAGCCAATCCTCCAAGAGCTTGCAGTAGCCCCTGTAAGAAGAGCTCTGTAAGCTCTTGAAGGATTGGCTACATCAGGGGTGTGTGGCCTAATATGCAAAGGAGCTCCTGCTACGAAATGAGCCCTGCTGTTTCGAGTATGGGATTTGTTAATGGATCTGTTTGATAAGCTTGGCCTGAAGTAGCATGCTGTGGTGAAATCATGGCTTATCACAAAAAGAGTGCTTGTCCCCCCTCAATGGGCCTTCACCACACTGTCCAAGTGCTCATCCGGGCTTGGAGGATGTGACTGTTCTCTGGGCTGAGCAGAAGGGGGCATGTGTGTATGAGTGAAGAGGGCTAGCAGCTTTGGATGCTAGAAGAGGCAGCTGACCGAGCTCTGATCCCTTAGGGGATCGGCTGTGGGGAGGCAGATCTGCCAGAATGGGTACTGCCCATTGTGTGTGTGTGGGGGGGGGGGGATACTTGGCTCAATTTTAAATAGTTCCATCTAAATATTCAATAAGACAAGGCCAATTTTTTCCCCTCAGCACACAGTCACAATGTTATCAGATAGGGCTTCACAGACAACAACAACAAAAACCCATCTAATGCAAGATGGAACTGGAAAGAGTCATTCTTGGGAGAACATATTGCCTCTCTGCTCGTGCCAAAACATGAAGTGCGGTTCAGCCACCAAGAAGCAGCAGAAAAGGATGACTTTGACAGATGACTCAGCTGCTGTGACTAAACTCTTCCTTTTCAAGCCTGAGCTTTCGACTGAGTGCCATTTATGCCCAAACGCTGTCCAAATCTCCAGCGTATAGGATTAGCAAGCACAATATATTTTCCACACTGTTTTGAAAAAGACGATGCACAGAAAGGGACCTGTGCTGAGATTATGGGCAGCTATTTCCTCCCGTGGTAATTCAGTGTCTGAAGCACTCGGCACAGAAGCATAAGGTATGACGCCTCCACACTGAAGGCAAGCACATATGTTTATTTTTTTTACTCTGGGGAAACTCTCAGCCAGATAGATAATCCACAGAATGCCCCTTTTAGAGCACCCCTCGAGAGATGTTTCAGTTGTGTATCCGAAAAGGTAAAGGTAGAAACATACAAATGTATTTGGGGCCCATATGTTATGTGAATACACTCCGTGTGACCATGACACATACACGGATGACGTGTGGATTACCAGAGCTTTTCTTTTTTAAACTGCCAATACTCATATATAATGTTGCACTGATTTCAGGATTTAGGAGTTGTTGTTTTTGCCATCAAGTCACAGCTGACTTGTGGTGACTCTGTAGGGGTTTCAAGGCAAGAGCCATTCAGAGGTGGTTTGCCATGGCCTACCTCCACGTCATGACTCCGGACCTTCTTGGTGGTCTCCCATCCAAATACTAACCAGGGCCAACCCCACTTAACTTCTGAGATCTGATGAGATCAGGCCAACCTGGGCAATCTAGGTACTCATGTATAAGGGTGCACTGATGTCCACCTATTCCATCCTTGGGACATAGGAGACACCCCCACAAAAGGTGCTCCTACTCGTTAATGGTGAGTCGTAGTGGTGGGAGGTGTCATCAAGTCACAGCCAATTTATGGCGACTCCGTAGGATTTTCAAGGCAAGAGACGTTCAGAGATGGTTGGCCATTGCCTGCCTCTGTTTAGTGACCCTGGTCTTCCTTGGAGGTCTCCCATCCAAATACTAACCAGGTCCAACCCCTGCTTAGCCTCTGAAATCTGACAAGGTCGGGCTGGCCTGGGCCACCGCCACAAAAAAAGCCCCAGGTGGAGACAATCCAAGTTCTCTGGAGAGGTAGCATAGACAGATTCTAAATAAAATAAATTAAGAAGCTGTGATTAGCTGCAGTTCCAGTCAAGTGTATAAGTGGTAGCTAACCTGGGTTTGCCACTGCGTAATGCAGTGTAATGTGTAATGCTGAAGCTCAAATACTTTGGCCCCCAAATGAGAAGGGAGCACTCAGTGGAGAAGACCCTGATGCTGGGAAAGACTGAAGGTCAAAGACGAAGGGGACGGCAAAGGATGAGATGGTTAGACAGTGTTAGTGATGCAACAAACATGAAATTAAGCAAACTCCAGAGGACGGCAGAAGACAGGAGGGCCTGGCGTGATGTGGTCCACGGGGTCACGAAGAGTCAGACTCAACTGTGTGACTGAACAACAGCAGCAAATGCTTTGTATTAAAACTAGAGGCATTTACTGCCACATAAACACCCCTGAGGTACTAGCCACCGATAAAACCAGTTTTTACAGTGCCATGTACCACGAGCCAGACGGCGAGAGAGGTCAGTCTTCAGCCCCCTTCCATAATGTGGATCACAACCGCAAACTCAGACTGTACCTCGACCTCTTCTATCCGAGGCCAGATTTCAGTACAAAAATCTGACTGTTCCTATTAAACTCCCAGAGAAACAAAGGAAGAAAAACACACACCCCCTTTCATCCTCCAGTACATTTATCATCTACTGGAGCGAGCGATGCTTGCCAAATTATGAAAAGGCACTATGTGAAGCAATGATCAATCACCAAAGCGATACCCCAAAGACCAATAAACAGCATAACTGATCATCAATTATTTACAACGTGAAAGCACGATGCGCTACCAAGCCAGACAGGCTCATATTTCCTTGTGCAAAATGCATTTAGGAGGCAGAGGTTTTTATTTAACCCAACAACATCTGCAATCTGTTGTTGTTTTTTTAAAGCATGGCCATGATCAGAAGTATCTGGCAAAGCCCAGGGATATCCATGCAGTTAGTAGATTTGGCTTGTTGGAGCAGGCCAAAGTGGCCAGATACATCAGTGAAGGTCATACGCAGGGACGATGCAGAGGGCTATTTTTTGTCCCCTAAACATTAAATGGGGGTGGAAAGTGCCATTGAGTCATAGCTGATCTATGGCAATCTCATATGGTTTTCAAGGCAAGAAACATTCAGAGGTGGTTTGCCATTGGTCTCCCATCCAAAAACTAGCCAGGTCCAACCCTGCTTAGCTTCCGAGCTCCAACAACATCAGGCTAGCTCGGGCTATCTTCTAAATATCACCTCCAAATATGGCGGTTTCATTTAAATAGCCCTGTCTGGTGTAGTGGTTAAGTGCATGGACTCTAATCTGGGAGAACCGGGTTTGATTCCCCACTCCTCCACTTGCACCTGGCTGGATGACCTTGGGCAAGCCATAGCTCTGTACCAGCTGTTCCCTCAAGGACAGCTTGGGAAAGAGCGCTCTCAGCCCCACCTACCTCACAGGGTGTCTGTTGTGGGGAGGGGAGGGGAAAGGAGTTTGTAAACCGCTCTGAGACTCCCTTGGGGAGTGGAGGGCGGGGTATAAATCCAATCTCTTCTCTTCTTCTTCTTTAACAGCCAAGGCCTGGTCCCTGCATGAATTTTTAAAAATCCACAAATGTGAATGTTAAAAATAACCATGCTGCAACACGTAAGGTATGAAGAAGAAAGTTGGCAGCATTCAATTAGATATTTATGTTTAGTGGCAGACTAATCCATAAAATAGCGTGGTCCACTCGCTAGAAATGAATGTCAGCTGACTTTCAAACTGAATATTGTTTTGTACAATTATAATTTATGCAATGACATTAAAATAGAGTATAAATGATTTTCAACAACAATAACAATAATAGTCTACAAAATGAAACCCATCTTACCCACAGTTTAGGTCTCTACCAACCTCGAAAAAACTCCTTGTTTGCAGAAAAATCTGAAATGTTAAAAAAAAAAAATAATGAAGAGAAGCTCCAAAAACTTTTCAAATAATGTCTGCACAGGCAGTAAAAATACCCAAGCAGTTCAGATGGCATATTAGATTGTCAAGCAACCCAAGATATTGCTCACAGAAAATGCAGGTAGAAGTGGCAGAGTTGGAGCCGGGGAGGGAAAGAAACCTGAGCCAGCCAGAACTCGGGTGGCGCACGGAACAAGTGCAAGGAGTAGGGTTGCCAGCCTCCAGGTGGGGCCTGGAGATCTCCCACTTTTACAACTGATCTCCAGCTGACAGAGATCAGCTCCCCTGGAGAAAATGGCTGCTTTGGAGGGTGGACCAGTGTTCCCTCTAAGCTAAGTTAGTGTGAGCTAGCTCCCAGGTTTTTAGCCTTCGGCTCACACATTTCTGTCTTAGCTCAGGAAGGATGGCTCCAGAGCAAACTATTTTTTGCAGTAGCCAAATCGCTCACTCACAACTTTAATGCCAGTAGCCCACAAAGTAGAAATTTTGCTCACAAGACTCCACAGCTTAGAGGGAGCATTGGATGGCCCTGTATCCTGCTGAGACCCCTCCCCTCTCCAAACCCTGCCCTCTCCTGGCTCCACCCCCCAAAGTCTCCAAGTATTTTCCAGCAGGGAGGGAGGAACAGAGACAGACATGGAGCAAAAGCAGAGCCGTCATGGGTGGGGGGAGGAGTACGCACAAGGTGGAAGTGGGAACCAGGAGGTGAATGGGATTTTCTGTCCTCTGTGAGTCCTGAGTCTGACAGGTCCCCTCTTGCCACGACAAAAAGCTGTTGACAGCCCTCTCTTCCACGAATTTATCTAGTCCAGGGGTGTCAAACTCATTTGTTATGGGGGCCGAATTTGACATAGATTGGACGTTGTCGGGCCAGGCCATGTGTGTCATAAAATGTAACGCCAGGTAGCAGAGATATAAACTTTATAAAGGACACAAACACAAATATATTTTTACTTAAAATAAAGACATGTTTGAAGCATTAGCATTCTTGCAATATTTTGTTTATTTAACAGTCTCTGATAACTGACACTTCTTGCTCTGAATTATTGCATCAAAATGTCTGTGCTGTTGCAGTCTGGGAAGAGGAGGTGCCTCAGCCCAATGCAGGGAGCAGAAGCTTGCCTATCTATCTCTTCTGAGCAATGGAGAGTCTGAGAAAGCAAGCTATGACACAGCAGCAGCAGCAGAACTGGAGAAAGAAGCAGGAGACAGCCAGTCCTTTGTGGACCTGATAGAAACCCTCTGGGGGCCTAATCTGGCCCCCGGGCTGCGTGTTGGATATCCCTGGTCTAGTCCTTTTCAGAAGGCATCTAGATATATAGTAGCGAAGACCACATTCCACAGGGTCATACCTCACGTGTAGGCCTGACAACTCCCAAGCTGGGAAAATTCCTGGCTATTTGGGGGTGGAGCCTGGGAAGGGTGGAGTTTGGGAGGGGAAGGAGCACAGAAGGGAGGTGATGCCTCAGAGTCCACCCTCCAAAGTAGCCATTTTCTCCAGGAGAACTGATCTCTATTGTCAGGAGATCAACTGTAATTTTGGGAGATCTCCAAGCCACACCTTGAAGTTGGCAGCCCTATACCATGCATGATCTCAAAACCACAGGCCTTCTAAGACATCAGTTGGATGCCCCATTTCTTGAGCCACTACATCACTTTGGAAAACCATAGGTCTCCTTGGACCTGAACAGAGATGTTGGGCCCTAGCCGCCTCCTGCTGTTCTCCACACCAGTGATCCCCAACCCTTTTGAGCCTGTGGGCATATCTGGAATTCTGACATGGCATAGTGGGAGCTAGGGCTGCCAAGTCCAACTTGGGAAATATCTGGGGACTTTGGGGGTGGAGCCAGGAGACTTTGGGGGTGGAGCCAGGAGAAAGGAAGTGACATCATTTTGTGAAGTCACATCCTGTGATGTTGCTTCCACATGCTTCCACATGAACTCATGAAGTTTCCTAATACTGAATCAGGCCATTGGTCCATCAAGGTCAGTACTGACTACTCAGACTGGTAGTGGCTCTCCAGGGTCTCAGGCTGAGATCTTTAATGTCACCTATTACCTGATCCTTTTTTAGCTGAAGAGGCTGATACCTCCTGCATGTCAAGCAGATGCTCTATCACTGAGCAACGGCCCTACTGAATCCTTCCTCATCTCGGCAGAATATGAAGCCCTAAGTGCTAAACAAGTGCTAAATATGATTTTCATATCATAAGAACAGGAGAGAAGCCACAGTGGATCGGCCCATCCAGTACAGCCCATCCAGTACAACACTCTGTGTCCCAACAGTGACCAAAAATACCAGGTGCCCTCAGGAGGTCCAGCAGCGGGGCCAGAACTCCAGAAGCCCTCCCACTGTTGCCCCCCAAGCACCAAGAATGCAGAGCATCACTGCCCCAGACAAAGGGTTCCATTTAGACCTTGTGGCTAATAATAGCCACTGACAGACCTCTGCTGGATGGGGACAGAGAGAGAGAGACAGACAGACAGACAGACAGAAAAAAGAAAGAAGGAGAGAGAGAGAAGGAAAAGAGCTGGCAGATGGACTTACCCCAGGCCCAGCAGCAGCAACCTTTCACTCTTACACCAGCCGCATGCAAAAGCAGGCCCTTCAGTAAAAGCTTAGTCCCTCGTTAATCTCTGGGCGGGACTCTCTTGCTAACTCTTAAAGGGGAAATGTCTGGTGAGGCTTTTCACTGCAGGCTCTTCAGACATTTCCCTTTTAAGAGGCCTGGAAGGGAGAGGGCCGGGCAGGCTCCGACGTTCCCCTCCTGTTGGCAGCCATTGCCTCCCCCCGGTGGCCAGTTTTGAAAAAGCGGGGGTAAGCATGAAAAATCATTTCCCCGCCCTACCGGGGGACTTGGCAGCCCTAGTGGGAGCAGCAGCAAAATGGCTGCCACAGGAGGCAGAGCTGGCCACAAAATAATTGGCACAGCTTAACGTCAGTAACACAGTGTGGATCTTTGTGCTGTGGTGGCAGCTGATGCCAAAGCGACATTTTAAGAAAATCTGCACAGCCAATCAAATCTCCGATAGTCAATCAAAAGCCCTACCTGGCTCTGCCCACTTCCTAAGAATATATAATAGGTGCCATGGCAGCACGTTGGGTACCTCCACGCCACACAGTGACAGGTCTCTGCTCTTTCCTGTTGCTGTGACAGCAGACTGCAGAATTTATAAATTTAATGAAGTGCATGTACAATAGTAAAAAAAAATACCACTGTGATTAAAGGGGGAAAACCTTGAGCCCACACTTGCAGAAAGGATCTGTACGTAAGTAAAAGGTAAATGTAAAGGTTTCCCTTGCTCAAAAGCCAGTCGAATCTGACTCTAGGGGGCAGTGCTCATCTCCATCTCCAAGCCAAAGAGCCAGCGCTGTCTGAAGACTTTTTTCCATGATCATGTGGCCGACATGACTAAACGCCAAGGCACGTGGAACGTTGTTATTTTCCCTTCGAAGTGGTACCTATTTATCTCCTTGCAATTTCTTGCTTTCAAACTGCTAGGCTGGCAGGAGCTGGGGCCGGAGATGGGCGCTCACTCCGTCACAGGGCACTCGGGTCTCGAACTGCCAAACTACCGACCTTCCGGTCTGCAGCTCAGTGTCTGAACCTCTGAGCCACCACGACTCAAGGTAAGTAAAAAGATGCACTCAAATCATCCAGTGCTTTAATATCATTATTATAAATAAACCAGTTCAGAAGATAATGACCACTGGAAATAATCATGAAAAGTCAGGCATCCTTAGTATTCTGGTACTTCAGTGATGCAGTTTGCAGTTCAGCAGAAGAGGGGGACAGTGAGTCAGCAGGTAAGGTGAGTGGCAGGAACACTATCCAACCAACAGAGTGCATCAAGTTTGCTGTCAAAGAGAATGGTGCTGATAGGTTTCTGTGCCCATTGTTTCCACCAATCAGTGGCCACGGCAGAGCTTTTTGAATTATATATAAGTAGGGCATCCCCCTTTCTCTCCCCGTACTGAGTGTTTTTCAAGGCATTTCAAGGTGTTTCATCCAACCAAAGAAAGTACAGTTTTGCTGTGTTTGAATAGCACGACCTGGTGTCATGTCATTACTTGGGATACACTGAAAGTCTGTATCTTCACTGTAGCTGCAAGGATGCTCAAGATCCTCCTGTGATCTCACAGTCTATGTGAGATTTTACTCGAGGTCTTCCCAGATCACACAGAGACACTAGAATAGCCCAGCTTTCTAGATCATCGGAGCCCCACCATTTTAGGCAACCGGCGTTAATTGTGTAGTCAACAGTCCGCAGCATGATTCAATTGACTGAGGCTGGTTTTACATCTGCCTTTCCTGCTGGAATCATTCTACTTCCAAAAAAACTCGCCCACATCTCTTTCAAGTGTGAATCTGCATTCCTTCTCAACTGTCCATATCTGCTAATTGCCCTCTAGCTCTCAAGCTGGCTTCACACCTCTGTAAACAAATCCTGTTCTTAACAGCACTTCAAAAAAATGACCCCTTTCACTCCAGTTCAATCAGATGTGGGCATTCCCCTACAACAGCTTTGACACCAATGTGTTACCGGTGCAGGGAGCGCTGGAATGAAGCTGTTACAAAAATGCACATGTAAAATCAGCCTTAGAGCCAAGGCCAGCTAGTACACCAGGAAACGTCAGAGGGCTTACAGATTCATTTATCTAAAACTAACCTCCCCTGCACTGCTTATGCTTGCAAGTAATAAACCTTGAAGAGTTGTAAATCAGCTGTTTTGGCTCGCTCTCCATTTCTCCCCAGGACAAATGATTGTGCAACATAATAACAGAGATGGTATCACAGTGGAGCAGCCTAACAGCCCACCACGACATGACTTTATCAGCACTTCAGAGCTATGCAGAGTCAGTACTTGGATGGGGAACCATGAAGGAAGATTGGGATTGCAGCGCAGAAGGCGGCACTGGGGGACCACCTCTGAACATCTCTTGCCTTGGAAACCCCATGAGGAGTTGCCATAAGTCAGCTGTGACTTGAAGGCATGCAATTTTATATATATATATATATATATATACATATTGGAAAAAAATATTAGTTTATATAAAGAAAGGGGGAAGGGAAGGAAGGAAAGAAAGATACAGAAATATGAAAAATTTCAATTTAACATTCTGCATGCATATCTTCGTATTACAATTTCACAACTACTTCATATATCACTCTTATTATTTTTCATTTAATCTTATTTTCTCAATACTTGTTTTAACCAGTCATAAAACGCCCGCCATGGTCCCATAAATTTTTCTTCCATCTTTCCTTTTAATATATTTCTTAACTTGTCCATTTCAGCACATTCCATAATCTTCGATATCAACTCAAGTAGCACTGGAATCTTCAGTGTCCTCCATGCCATTGCAAATAAAATTCTGGCAGCTGTTATAACATGTAAAATAAAATATCTATGGCTCTTATCGTAACTCATCTGGTAAACAGTTTAACAAAAATATCTCTGGCTTAAAAGGTATTGTGATATTCAAGACTGACTGTAAAAAAGTACGCACTTCAATCCAGAATTTATGAACCTTTTTACATGTCCACCACATATGGTAATACAACTCAATACAGTTGTTACATTTCCAACACGCATTACTCAAGTTTTTATACATTTTAGCTAATCTATCTGGGATTAGATGCCATTTATAGAACAATTTATATAAATTTTCCTTGAATGAAACAGATTTAGTCAATTTAGCGATTATTATTATCCCAGGTGAGAACAGTTCACAGTTTCGTAAAGAAATACAGCTAACTTCATAAGGAAGTTAGGTGCAGTGAATGAAACTCCCTGGGAAGTTTGCACAAGGGCATTTGTCTCTAGAAATGGCATAGTGCAGGGGTGGCCAAACTGTGGCTCGGGAGCCACATGTGGCTCTTCCACACATATTATGCGGCTCCCAGCAGGGCAGCTGGGATGGCAAAGGGGAGGTATGCCTCCCCAATCAGTCTTCCCTTCCCCAGCCAGTGAATCCCTCCCTGGATAGGCTTGAGGTGAAGGGAAGCAGAGGAAGAAAGCAACTAACTTTAAATGCATTCTCAAAGCCCCCCCCCCCTCCCCGGGCAGGCTGGCTTGGAGGAAGCATTTGTCTCTTTAAATCCCTTCTCCAAGCCAAGCCAGCCAGCATGGAGCCGTAGAGGGCTTGGAGGACACATTTAAAGTTGTTTTCTTTCTACCTCTCCCTCCCTCCCCCCCCCCAATCTATTTGCTTTCTTTCCACTTTCTTTCTTTCTGTTTTTCTCCCCCCATTCCCCATTAAGTTAAATGTGTTCTCTGAGCCCTGCCACACCGGCAGACTGGCTTGGCTCGGAGAAGGATTTATATCTTTAATTTAATATGCAAATTTGTATATGTTTTTTTTTATAAAAATGTGTGTGTTCGTGTCTTGTGGCTCTCAAACATCTGATGGTTATCCTATGTGGCTCTTACATTAAGCAGGTTTGGCCACCCCTGGCATCGTGGCTTTAGACGACTCAGTACTCTTTCTGCCTTGGTCCTCTTTTTAGATAATACTGGCCTACCATCCAGGATTATAGTTAGAACGCTATACAGGAAGAGAGAATCTGGTGATCTTCCTATTTCAAAGAGAATCCATCTCTCCGGAGTTTTTCCTTAAAGGAGTTTTTCCATATTTTTCCTTAAATGATAGAACACCCCTCCCCCCCCAACATGCCCTGCACAATGATGTCACTATCCAGGTGACGTCATTGCAGCGCGCGTGACTGAGAAGGACTGGGACTTCCCCGCCAGCAGCCAGGTAAGACCTGGCAAACTTGCTCTGTGCACATTTAGAATTCAGGCCCTCCGAGCACAGGGCCTGGACCCGCAATCCCTTGCCTCCCCACTCATACCCAAATACACCCCTGGCGTGTTGGCTGTCTCTTTCCTGCTCCCACCATTTCCCTCCTGGCCTTCTGTTGAATAGTGGGTTCCGTGGATCAGTGGACTCACTACCAGTGAACAGCTCTGCTTTATTGGTGATTTCCGCAGGACAAGACTCCAGAGCCTCAGCTCTGTTTAAACAGCATGCAACGGCCACACCCAAACACACCCCACTCCCAACGATTGGCTATTTACATAACATTACTTCTTGATTGATTACTGCCAGAGGCCTGGTGGACTATTGTTCTTAGTCTCCAAGCTCAACCAGTCTCTAGTGGCACAGTCCTGCAGTGTTTCAGTCCCAGTACATAACACCTTCCTATGATTGCCAATTGCATCTTGGGAAGATCCCAGAGGTTTGGGGGTGGAGCCTTGGGAAGAGAGGGACTGCAGCGGGGACGAATGCCACATGGACCCCACCCTCCAGAGCAGCTGTTTCCTCCACAGGGACTGATCTCTGTAGTCTGAAGACTGGTTGTGATTCTGGGGGCTCACCTAGCACCATCTTAAGGTTGCCAGCCAGAGTTTGGCAAAAGATATATTTTAAAAAGAAAACTCACCCCCCAAAAGTGGGAGAGAAGCACACATTTTATTTTATACGTTCATCTTGAAGCTTGCTTAGTAAGTTCCAGGCTGTGCAACTGAAAAAAAGCTCCTTCCTTCATCTCCCCCCACCCCTCCCCAATGTGATGTAGGGGAGAAAGTGGTGGACTGAAGCCGGGTTGACGCAAGTTTGAACTATGCTAGCTCACTGGGTGACTGTGGGGCCTGTCACCATCTCGCCACCTGGCCTACCTCACAGGGTGGTTGTTGTGAGAAAATGGAGGAGAGGAGAATGATGTTCTGAGCCGCTTTGAGTCACTCCCAGCTAGAGAGAGAGAAGCGGGATATAAATAAATAAATGCAAAATAAATCCAAAGTGCGTCTCTTATCTCATGCACCTCTGGCTGGGTTCTTAGTGGACTACCAGCAGGAACTAGACATTAGCAAAAGTATCTCATTTCCCTTATCAAAAATTACATTTTGTGTCAATTTCTCCGTCTCAGTCATGACTTCTCTAAGATCAAGTATTATCATTTTAGGTGTCACCAACCTTGTCTATAGTGCATGCCTCAAACACAGAGGGCCACAGTTCACCAGCGCCATTAGTTTATGCTGCCTATAAAAACAAAAGCAATCATAGCACTTTGTTTTTAAAATCAAAATAATTTGAGCTCAGTACGTTGCCCCCTGCTGGCCACTGATAGGGGAAGCAGTTGTTTTTCCTAACGGAAAAACCCTAAGAACTTTAAACAGTTCTGTACTAGAACTAGGAATTTACAACGTATTTCCAGTTCAACTCAATAATATTCTACTATAAAGACTCCCAATACGTCTAGATATCTGGAATTCAATGGGTTTCTATAGAAACCAGGCTGGGCTGCCTGAAAAATAAAAGTGGAAGACAACACATACCCTGGAAAGCCATGCACCAGGGGGCATTGGGGCAAACAGCCAAGTGCATGGTGCTGCCGAGGGAGGAACTTAGGAAAGAGTGCATCCTATGACTGATTTCTGTCTGCACTTATGGAATGCTGGAGAAGGCACAGATGACAGAAGTAGTGCTCCCTCTAAGCTATGGAGTCTCGTGAGCAAAAATTCTACTTTGTGAGCTACTGGCATTAAAGTTGTGGGCGAGGGATTTGGCTGCTTCATAAAATTAGTTTGCTCTGGAGCCATCCTTCCTGAGCTAAGACAAAAATGTGTGAGCAGTAGGCTAAAGAACTGTGAGCTAGCTCACACTAGCTCAGTTTAGAGGGAACACTGGACAGAAGCACTTTCAGATTGCTCCTTTACAACTTGATAGGCAGGCCTGGCCTCTTTATAATGCTTCTGCTGTCCCCAGATCAGGTGCAGCTGATGAAGGCACTTCCAGGTGGGGCTTGGAGAGCTCCCAGGATTATGACCGATTTCCAGGCTACAGAGAGCTGCTCCCCCAATTTAGGGATGCCGGCTTCCAGGTAAGGGATCTCCTTCAGTTACAGCTCTATGTCTGGACTACAGAGATCAGTCCCCCTGGAGAAAATGGATGCTTTGGAGGGTGGACTCTATGGTATCGTACCCCACTGAGGTCCCCCTCCCCAAACCCCACCACCTCCAGGCTCCACCCCCAAATCCCCAGGAATTTCCCAACCTGGAGTTGGCAACCCTCTATATTGAAGCAGGCCCTTTCTATGAGTCTCATCCATTTGATTTCCACTCAAGCCTTTGCTGTATATATTTACTTAATACCAGGGGTCATTTGGGGCCAGAGCTAGGCGGAGCAGAGCTCCGCCAGCTCAGGAGTGGGCACTATGGCAGCCATGGACTGAATCAGATTCTCTGATCTGATTTGGCCCGCCGCCAAATTGCCGCCGAAATTCGGCAGCGGCTTAAAAAGTGGCTGGAGGGGAGGGGGTTTGAGGGAGAGGCTCCAAACTTGCAGGGTAGCTGCAAAAAAAAATAAGGTCTGTTAGATTTTGACACATAGATACTGTCGTGCACTCGCCAGATACGCTCAGCAGTTAGGGGTGCCAACTTGTCAGCTCCGGGCTCAGAAATTCCTAGAGATTTGGGGGTCGTGTTGTAGAGGGTGGTATTTGGAGAGTGTGAAATGCCTGTTTTCCATTGATTTTAATAGATTTCCCAACATACGTAATTCCAAACAAAAACCTAATTGGAACTCTAAATACAAATTTAGGTGCTGGTGTACATCCCCCCCCCCCCATTTGCAGTGCTTTCTGCCCATACAGAGATATGTTAAATTGATACCTTTTGCTGCAATATTAGTGGCAGTGCACACAGATAAAGTCATGGTGCTTTCATTGCCTTCGTCAACAGCACGTGGTCTGTGGGTGTTTCTGATAAACTCTGTTATCTCAGTGCCTTTTCCGTCAGTCACACGCACTCACTGCCTGCGTAGTGGAACCTTTGCCCTGCTTTGCCTGGCCCCCTGCCTTCCCGGGGGCACTGGATGCTCCTTGGGCTCACTCTGCCCTTCTGCCTGCCTTCTGGGGTTGCCTGATACTTCCCTGTGCCTACTTTGCAAGCAGGCATTGTAGCTACCTGTGAATCATAGACTCATAGAATCATGGAGTTGCTTGCACAGGTTCTGCTTAGGGGTGTGCAAAAAAAAAAAATTCGGTATTTTTCGGATTCGGATATATTGTACCCAATTTTTTTGGTATTCCCGGATAAAACCCGAATATTTATATCGGTATAGGGTAGAAAACCGAAAATTTTCGGTATTCCCGAATTTTTGGGGACCGTTATACCCTACGGGGCCATTGTAATCAATGGCAAAAAAGTCTGAAAAGTTTCCAGGGGGCTGGGGGGGAGGGGGTTTGAGGTAGAGGCTCCAAATTTGGACTGTAGCTGCTGAAGCCTCTCCCCAAAGGACCCCCAAAGTTTTGAAAAGATTGGACCAGGGGGTCCCATTCTACGGGCATCCCCCTCCACACACACTGTTAACCGAATTGCTTTAATTTAGGATTAGCAATTAGCTAGACAGGAACTTGACACCCGGGCAATGTTCGATGACTCACTGGGGCCAGGGCAGGCCATCCTTTTGTCTCCTTAATGTCCCTAGCTGGCCACTTGATGGGAGGAAGATTAGCTGCTAGGGAACTTCGTTTAGCATAATCCTTTCAGGTATGTTGGAGGGGGCAGGAGTTGACCTGCACAACGTGGCAGAAAGAAACCTTATTGCAAAAGGAGTCTTTGTCTCCAGCTTGGTGAACTGTGGTGGGTGCCAGCCTCCTGGAATGGACTGGAGCTTCTCCCAGCAATGGAGAATGCCTGTAGCCCTTACAGCACAGCAACCCAAGTTCGAGGTCATCCAGTCCAACCCGACATACAGCGTGGCAAAGTCTCAGACACCTCCCCATCCACTCGCACCCCCAGCAGACCCTGGGCCCTGTCCTGAACAATGATTTGCTCAAACTGACTCACTGTGAAGTGAACACAGCCCACTTAGCTGGAGAAACGAGGAACCATGTTCTTGTTAGATCTGAACTGGGTCTTCCTTCCTCCGGCCAAGGAAGTGCTTCTGTCTCTCCAGGCATGCGTCAGCTTACCTTGACATACATCTGCTCGTGTGTCTCAGGTGACCCAAGCAGACTCTGTCTGCAGTGCACAGCTAGACTCATCATGGACTCTGGGGAGGGGACCCTCACGGGTCATCTAGTCCAACCCCGGTCTGCACAAGGGAATTCACTAATACCTCCCCCTCCATTTGCCCAAAGTGTGTGACTTGCTGTGAAGTGAACGTGCAGCCCACTTAGTCGGATGCTTGGAGTGGATTTCTAGTTAACACAGAAGGTGGCCACTCACGCATCCGGCCAAGGAAGTAGCCTCTCTGCCTCATCTTATGATGTCAGCTTACCAGAAAAGGTGTGGCCCAAGACTCCACGGCTACAGTTGGAAGGAACTTGGTTGGAACTTAGTAGAACTCGGGAGGGGACCCTCAAGGTCACCTAGTCCAACCCCACACGGTGCAGGAAAATCTCAAGCACCTCCCCCTCCACACATGCCCCCAGTGGACCCTTGGCCTGGGCCCTGTCCTGAACAATGGGTTGCTCAAACTGACTCGCTGTGAAGTGAACGCAGCCCACTTAGTCGGAGGAACAAAGTGCCATTTCTTGTTAGATCAGAAGGTGGGTCTCCCTTCCTCCGTCCAAGGAAGCCCCTGTCTGTCTCTCCAGGCACGTGTCAGCTTCCCTTGACATACATCCGTTCATGTCTCATGTGGCCCAAGCTAGACTCCCCATGGACTGGGGAGGGGACCCTCAAGGGTCATCTAGTCCAACCCCAGTCTGCACAAGGGAATTCGCCCAAAGTGTGTGACTTGCTGTGAAGTGAATGTGCAGCCCACTTAGTCAGATGCCGTGCGTGGTGTTCTGTTTAACTTAGCATAGAAGGCAGCCCCGCACGCATCTGGCCAAGGAAGTAGCCTCTCTGCCTCGTCTCATGATGTCAGCTTACCAAAAAAGAGAGAGCCCCCCCCAAAAAAACAGAGAGAGTTCTAACAGAGGCCCCCCCACAACCACCCCACTACCCTCAGCCCCCAAGCCCCCAACCCAGAATATAAAAAATGCCCTAAAATTTAAACCCTGCAGCAGACTCCAGGCAGCAGTGACTCTGAGCTCACTCCAGGCAGGCAGGCAAGCAGGCCAGGCTGGGAGGAGAGGCCAGAGGCTCAGAGAGCAGGGGCAGCAGCCAGCCACACTCTCCAAGCCAAGCTCCCTCAACTCTCTGACCAGTACAGCAGCACCAACCATCCAGGAACAGGAAGAGAGTCAAGGGAGGGTGCAGGACAGGTCTGCTTTTATGATCTCTGGGCATACACAGAGGTTTCCTAACAGAAAACCTTCTGTGAATGGCCAGAGAGCGGATACCAAAATCCTATTGGCTGCCAGTGCCAGTCCCTGGGAGTTCCATAGATGTTTGCAAAGTTTGCAACTGGAAATGCATTGCACTGATTGGCTATCCACAGTCCCTACTCCCCCTCCCTCCCTGGGATCATTAGCAAAAGGTGGGAAAGAGGCTACAGAACCCCCACCCCCCACCCCGGGAAACGAAAATGTAACTAAACTGTTACTAAGCTTCTGGCCTTCCCGGCAGTTAAGCCCCCCTGAGGCTATGATAATTCTTTAACCCCTGAAATGCCGAAAACCCAGTAAAAGCCGGATTTCTCGGCTTGTTTTTTACCGGGATACCAGGGAAGCACGCTGCAGCATTCCTCTTATCCGGGAAACACAGAAAAACCCGAAACGGAGTTTTCCGGCTTTTTTCGGCTTTCCACGAAGCCGAAATGCACACCCCTAGTTCTGCTGCTGGCCTGGCTGGCAAACATGCTCCCTCAGTCCAGTTATGCTGCAGGGATTTTCGGGTTTGACCTGAGTGAGTCCTGTGGCGTGGGCACTGACTGGCACAGTGGCGCTGTCTTTGGGGGGCAGATTGCACAGGTTCTGCTGCTGGCCTGGCAAACATGCCCCTCACCCCCTCAATTACTTTCTTGGACAGATTCTTGGGGAGACACTGTCTGCTGCCTGCCTGCCTTTAGTTTTTCCCATAGGAAACAATGGAGAATAGGAGTACCCTCTTTGGATGCCCCTGGAATTGGACCCCCCGGTCCAATCTTTTCCAAACTTTGGGGGTCCTTTAGGGAGAGGCTTCAGCAGCTAGAGTCCAAATTTGAAGCCTCTAACTCAAACCCCCTACCCCCAGGCCCCTGGAAAGTTTTCAGAAGTTTTTTGCCATTGATTACAATGGCCCCATAGGGTATAATGGACTTGAAAAATTCGGGAATCCCAAAAAAATTCGGGTTTTTTTTTCTTCAGAATACCGAAAATGCTTTGTGGCACCTTTCCGGCATCCAAATCCCCCCCCCCCCCAAAAAAAAGATTTTTTCGGGCGGTTTTTTCGGATTGGCAAACCTGAATGCACACCCCTAGTGCAGATTCCAGTTAATCTTTAGGGGTGGGGAAATGTGTCTAGAAATACCACATTCAAATCTGGAAGTCTTCCCCGCTTATCATGGATGTGTGTGATTCTCTGTAGTTACTCTGGACCAAGGGGAATGCACTGTGTGTTTGCTCAGGGGTACATTACTCTATTCTTGTTTCCCGAGTTCCAGCATTCAGGCCTGGAATTGAAAACCGATTTTTTAAAATTTTGTTTAATTCTGGCACAAATTAAAACCCTGTAGGCAGGCAGTTCATCTGCATGGGAAACAAACTAAGAAATGACTCAGTATAATAACAAGTGCTGATCGGGATGCGATCTTCGATCATGTCATCAACGGAGCTTATGTGGTATAACAGACTGAATGGCAGATTGGGATGGTGGGGAGGGGGAAGAGAACCTGAGTTCAAATTTGCCGTTCAGCCCTAAACCTGCCTACCCTATAAGAAAGGTTCGGGTTGGTAGCCGTGTTGGTCTGAAGAAGTGTGCATGCACTCAAAAGTTTATACCCAGAATTAAACTTTGTTGGTCTTAAAGGTGCCACTGGACTCACACTTTGTCCTATACAAAAGGGTTATTGTGAACACACCCAGCTTCTTGGAGGTTGTGTGGGGCATGCTGGCAGAGTTTAAATGTGCAAAAGGAGTGGAGCACTGACTGTTTAAAGAAAAATAAGTAGGTTTATTATAGAAGAACAAACTGCTGCAGAACAGACAGCGAGAAAGCCCAAACTAACCCGTCTAAGTGCTGGAAAAGGAACAAAGAGCAAAAGGAAGTTCTACAGGAGCAGGAAGTCTCCAGAAGGGCCAATCACGAGACAGCAAGGACACAATTTGAAATAGTGGGAATCTAATCTAGCTTTGTCAACGACCAGTCCTTTAGCTGTCCCCCTGTAGGGTGATCTTCAGATCTCCTTCATAAGGCTGCACCGTAGGCCTTGCATATTCCAACAGGGCAAAACTTTAATCAATAAATATTATCCCAAAATGGCGATGTAACATCTGAAGCTTACTTCTTGGAATCAGGACCAAGAAAAAAAAATTCACATCATCTAGTTTGGAAGGGAAATATTTTATATTTTAGAGAAATTAGTAGACATTTCCCTTTAGGACAGCAAAGAAAATGTTCCAGAAAGAGAAAATTATCTGAAATAAATATTTCTTGTAGTACCAAGGGGAAAATAAGCAGATTAAGTAGCAGATGGACCATTGTCAAAGACTGAAGCAACATTCTTATTCCTCGGGGCTTCTTCTCTTGTATTTAATATTCAGCTAAATTACATGCTGCAGCCTTCGTTGAATGGGGGGGAGCAGCGTTCATTTGGAAAGAATACATTTCTTTGCTTGCTTTGTGTCATTATCTGAGTTTTTATTTTTAGATCACCGTGAGGCTGCTCACAGCTAAAAAGTCCAGCAGTTAAGGCAGTGAAGGCCAGGGAAATCATTTTGCAAAACTATATTTTTCAGAGCTAAAACTGCAGGCAAACTTCTCTTTTATACCTGGGGGGAAAAGTTTACTTTTAAAGTGTGTTGTTGTGTACTAAGGATGAGTCATCCCTACACTAGCCTTATGATCGGGTCGAGCTTGGCTGAGGACAGACTGGCAATCTGGAGCGAGATGAATGCGGAGGAAACTGCTGCGGGGGGAAAACTCCCCGGGGCTGGCTGTTCACACCGGCCGGTGTATTGCGCAACGGTGCCGATACGGAGCGTTCAGACTGCTGCGGAGTGGCCCCATGTGGGCTGGCCTCCGCAGCTTGTGATAGGGCTGTTTTGGCAATTTGCGCATGTGCAAATTGCCAAAACAGCGCGTTCACACTGCTGCCTCTGCTTGCCTCCCGCCTTCTTCCGGTTCACACTGCCTGGAAGCGGGAGGCAAGCGCAAGACGGCCCCTAGACACCGGTTTCTCCCGGTGTCCTGTTAAAGCGGATGGAAAGCGAGTGGGAGACGGGTAAGTGCGAAACGGAGCCGACGGACAGATGTGCATGTCTGAACGCGCTCCCTTCTTCCACTTCCAACGCGGGGCTGTCCCGCTTTACATTGCCAGTCTGTCCTCAGCCCTTGTGCCCACAAACAATAGCTGGCTAGGATCCTAGAACAGACCAATAGAGATCCAATAGGATCCTAGAATAGACCAATAGAGAAACAGTGTTATGTAATTAGCCTATCGTTGGGAGCCGGGTGTGTTCGGGGTGTTCGGGGTGTTCGGGGTTGCCTTCTGCTGCTTGCTGAAATCACTAATAAAGTAGAGCTGATCACTAGACTTGGGGTCTGTTCATCCATGGAACCCAATATTTGACATGTGTACAACTGAGAATTACCCATCTGCAGATGAGCCTGTGTTTCTGTGTGAGTCCTTGTTCTGACTGAGATGCCTGACGGAAAGGAAGTCCAGAACAGTGATTCACGCAGAGACACACCATCATGTTGTTCTTAGATGCAGTTCAGAGCTAGAGTGAGAACTCTATGACATGTAAGCAGATTCAGATTGCTCTGCTCAACAGCTGTGACTCGCAAAACACCACCACTCATTCCTTTAAAAAAGAAAAAGGCAACACTGGAACAATCTAGATGTACAAGCCTACCATTGTTTTAATATCTACAAATAGCACATCTGTTTCAATCACAAAAAAATAAAATAAAGTTTGATAGACCATTAAACTATTTTGAAAAACTTTTGGTTACTAAATTGTTTAATAAGAAAGGTACAATATCACAAGTATATAAATCCCTGTTAGTAGAACCACCGTTTAAACCAGGGGTCATTTCAAGCAGGAGCTCGGGGGAGCACAGCTCCAGGAGTTGGTGCCAGCCCCCCACTCCATGAGGGAATGCCTGCTTGTGTCATGGCTGCAGCAAAATGACCCTGTCCCCTGGAAAGGTCCTTGTTCCTCCAACCAGTCTTCTGAAGGCTTCAGCCACCACACTGAAGCTATCCTCCCAGAATACTGGTATTTCTGAGGCTTGCATTAGTAACTGTCCCCTTCCTTCCTTCCTTCCTTTCTTTCTTTCTTTCTTTCTTTCTTTCTTTCTTTCTTTCTTTCTTTCTTTCTTTCTTTTCTTCCTTCCTTCTCTCTTCTTTCTTTCTTGCCTTCTGACAAAATTCCAGTGATGTCAGGTGGTGTAGCATATGCAAATAAGTTATTCTAATGAGTTACGTTAATGAGCTCCTGCACCTCTTTTTCTACGAAATGACCCCTGGTTTAAACCCACATCATCCCAAATAGCATGGAACAAAGACTTGAACAGAACTATCTCAGAAAAACACTGGAAACAAATATGGGGTTCCACAGTCTACAATTCAAGGTCAATTCCTATCCAAGCACAAGCAACCCAAGTCTGGTCGGAAGTTATCCAAGAAATTAAAAAGGTTACAGGGGTATCTATTCAAAAGGACCCTGCATTAATTCTGTTAAACCTATGGCCCAAATCTCAAATCTGCAATAGGGATAGAGAATTAATCTCAATCACAGTGGCAAAAAAACGTAATTGCAGTGAAATGGAAAGACAACACCAAACCTACACTGGAACAATGGTACAGAAAAGTTTGGGAATATTTCTTATTCGATAAAATTACAGAATGCACAATCCAAAATGAAACAACAACTGAACACAAGAGTGCAATGTTCAAGTGGACTAGATTTATAGAAACACAAGAGGATATTTTAAACAATGTTAGTCGTGTAGATCAGTCGGCCTTGATACTGTTTCATTAGAGATTTCCAGTTGGGAGAATGGAGGTCTGACACGCTTTGCAAATGCGCAAGGCGGACAGCGGCTCTTCCTGACAGCTTGGGTGGGTTAATCCACCCGACGCAACCTCACACAGGTAGTGTGAGGACCAGCAAGCAATATAATCCAGGTTTGAGCAACCTCAGTGAAGGGAAAGTCTCGGAGGAGACTTTTCCGACACCTTGAGCACTGCAGCCGAAGAGGATTCTTGCGAGTATCTCTAAGGAGCCGAGCTGAGCTGAAAAATTCAGCATAAAACCTCCAATTCCCCTGATTCCTTAACAAAGAAGACAAAGTTTAAACGTTGGGACCACATCTGAAGCGAAGTAACAACAAAAGGTAACGGAAAAAAGTTTTTTGCCTTACCATTGCCGCGTTTTGAAAGATGAAAAACAGATCGGGTGAAGCAATAGACTGATGTTGATTGGATGAGAGCAGTTTTGAAGTGCTAAAAAACCGAATTTGAACTTAAAAAGCCAAAAAAACAAGTTGTTTAACATTCCTGCGGTTAAAAGGAGTCGGGAGGGGAAGCCAAGCATCGCGAGACAAAGAGGGAGAAGGGAACCAAGCATCGCGAGATTAAGACGTGAGGACTGAATCAGGAAGTGACGGCTAGAAGAGCAGACAAGAAGGAAAAAGGAGAAGAACCGGAAGAAGGTAAAGGGGACTCTAAATACTGCCGGACCAGAAAGGGGACTCTAAATACTGCCGGACCAGAAAGGGGACTCTAAATACTGCCGGACCAGAAAGACCATAACAGGAAGTGACGTGCAGAGAGCAGACAAGTAAAGAAAAGGAAGGGACAAAAGGAAACTACGGCAAGCCAGAAGCAAGGTAAAAAGACTATAACCTTTGACATTAACCATAGAGAAGTCGCGGCCGCCATTTTGGATTTATAAAATTTTTAAACTGCAATATCTCAAAGATTATATAACGTAGAAGGCTGAAACCAACATAATTTGACTTGGCAAGATTAGCTTGTTTGAATGCACTAATTGGTGTTTGATTTGGAAGACAAGATAAAATCGATCTGAGACGTGGTTGTCCAATTTACAATGAAAAGAACAAAAGAACAAATCTACAGGAAGTGCTTTACTGACCCCTTTGTAATAGATGGAAAGAAAATCATAGTAATGAAAGAATTGCCTAGAGCAATACTGCAAGAAAGGAAAAAATTCAAGCGTCTGACGGATAAACTGAAGGAGAAAAAAATCAGATTTCGTTGGGAAATACCTCAAGGACTAAGTTTTTATTATGGCAACTCCAGAGTAGTGATTAAAAGCACAGAAGAAATGTATGCATTCCTGGGAGAGAATAAAGACGATTTTGGAGATATTTAAGAATATATCAAAATGGATTACAAAATACTTACATGGAATGTAAATGGACTAAATTCACCCCAAAAACGTAGAATGGTAGGTCATTGGTTGGAAAAACAAAAATGTAATATAATTTGCTTGCAAGAAGCTCATCTTAAAAACCAAGACCATAAATATTTAATAAGGAAAAAATTGGGAGAAGAATTTTATTCTTTAGCAAGCAATAAAAAAAATGGTGTTGTAACATATGTCAAAAAAGATTTGGAACCCAAAGTAATATTCAAAGACAAAGATGGAAGATATTTAGCTATTGAAATTTTACTGCAAGGAGTGAAAACTTTGATTGTGAACATTTATGCTCCGAATGGAGCTAAAGAAATTTTTTTTAAAGAACTTCAAATGGAATTGGACAATGTAAACTATGATCAAATTATGATGTTAGGAGATTTCAACGGAACTGTAGATAATAAACTAGACAGGCGCTCTAAAAGAAAGGATGAGACGTTAGGGAAGCTTCCAAAAAACTTTTTTGAACTGATAAAACAAGAAAAGTTGGAAGATATTTGGAGGAAAGCTAACCCACAAGGAAAAGACTTTACCTTTTACTCTAACAGACATGACTCACATTCAAGAATTGACATGATTTGGATGACTACTAACCTAACCTTTAAGACAAGAAAAGTGGAAATTTTACCCAGAATAATCTCAGATCACAATCCGTGTTTATGGACAGCTGGGCAGATTAAAAAACAAAAGAGAGGGAGAATAAACGAGGACTTATTAGATAATCAAGAAATAATTTAAAAATTACTTGAAGAAACAGACCTATACTTCCAAGTAAACATGCAGAAAGAAGTTAAAATTCAAACCGTATGGGATGCATATAAAGCAGTGATGAGAGGACTATTGATATCGTTAAATGCTAAAGATAATAAAAAGAAAAAAGAGCAATATGAAAATATTTTACAAGCCATTAAAACAAAGGAAGAAGAACTGAAGAAGAAACCAGGGAAAAAGAAACTGCAAAAGGAAATTTGGATGCTACAAGACCAAGCAAAAGCCATTTTGAACCAGGAGATGTACTGGAACTTAAAAAAACTTCAACAAAAAGCATTTGAAGGTGCAAATAAACCCGGAAAATACTTAGCATGGCAATTAAAGAAAAAACGTGAAAATAAATTTATCACTAAAGTGATAAGAGATAATATTGAGATAATAGATAACAAAGGAATAAAAAGAGAATTTTTTAAATACTACGCAAAACTTTTTAAGAAGGAAAACAAAGACAGAAGAAAGATTAAAGAATACCTGCAAACATTAAAGCTACCAAAACCAACAGAGAAAATTAAAGAACTATTTAATAATCCAGTATCATTACAAGAGATCAAAAATGCAATAAATGACTCAAAATTAGGTAAAGCACCTGGACCGGATGGATTTACAGCGAAGTTCTACAAAACGTTACAGGAGTCAGTTTCACCGGTGTTACTGCTATTGATGAACGATATAAGAGTTACTGGAGAGGTACCAGAAACCTGGAAAGATGCATCCATCTCACTGATCCCGAAAGAAAATCAGGATTTGACCAATGTTAAGAATTATAGACCGATCTCTTTACTGAATAATGATTATAAGATTTTTGCTAAGATTATAGCGGATAGACTAAAAGAGCACCTTAAAGAGACTATACAAACAGAACAAGCAGGGTTCTTACCTAATCGACAAATAAGGGACAATCTAAGAGTAGTAGTGGACGCTATAGAATACTACGACAAACATCCTGAAAAGGAAGTGGGCTTTTTGTTTTTAGATGCGGAGAAAGCGTTTGATAAGATACTGTTTCATTAAACTAAAGCAAGACAAAGAAAAATAAAATAAAGGGGGGGGCTAAGAAAATATTTGATTGAAGACACTATGATAATATATAAAAACTGTACAAACCTTACAGCTGTACTATATGTCATGTACTGTATTGTTCAAGTTATGAAGAAATAATTCTTGTATTGTAAAATGCTTTTAATTTTCAAAAAATAAAATAATAATTAATGGAAAAATTTAATCCAAAATACCAGCCCAAAAAGGTAGCTGCCTTTTGTGTCTCTGGAGGGTTTGTTGCTTTGGCCTTGACACCTTCCAGTCAGCCCCTGCTAGGTTTGTCCATAGGGCATGATTAGATCCTAGAATTCCCTTAGAGATGCAGTCTGATGCATTTGTGTGTCTGTGTGTGTCCGTGTGTGTGTGAGTGTGTGTGTGTCCATAGGTGTCAACTACGGGGGGGCTTGGGGGCTCAGGCCACCCCTGAAGTTTCCCGGAGGGACTGAGCCCCCCCGGCAAAACAGGGCACCCACCCACCTGCCCCCGCCGCTGCACCTCCCCGCCTCCCTTGTTCGACAGGCAGGCAGGCATGCCCACCCACCATTGCCATCGCTGAAAGAGCCGTCCGTCTGGAGGGCTCCCCTCCCCTGAACTCACCGGCTCCCTCCCTCCCTCCCTTTTGGGGCCATCCCAGCATGATGATGTCACCCAGAAGTGACATCACCACGCCGGGCACATTGCCAGGGCGATGCTCTGGCAATCGCCCCGAAACTCTATGGCACCATAAAATTTCAGGGCGATTGCCAGAGTGTCGCCCCAGCAACATGCCTGGCGTGATGATGTCACTTCCAGGAGACATCATCATGCTGGGGCCCCAGGAGGGAGCCAGTGGGTTCAGGGGAGCCGGCCAGGCAGGCAGGCTGGGGGGGCTCTTGCAGCGGCATCGTCCCAGTGTGCGCACACACTTTGCACGCACATGAGCCCCCGCCCCCCTAGTAAGTTAAAAACCCTACACCCCTGTGTGTGTCTGTGTGTGTCTCTCTGTGTGTTAAGTGCTACCAAGTCACTTCTGACTTATGGCAACCCTATGAATTAATGTCCTCCAAAACGTCCTATCATTAGCAGCCTTGCTTAGGGGTCTTGTAAACTGAGGGCCTTTGTGGCATCTGTTATAGAGTCAATCCATCCCTTGTCCAGTCTTCCTCTTTTTCCTAGCATTAGTGTCTTTTCCATTGACTCATCTTCAATGGGCATGTGTGGGGTGGGAGGTAGTTGTGGATTTCCTGCATTGTGCAGGGGGTTGGACTAGATGACCCTGGAGGTCCCTTCCAACTCTATTATTTTATGATTCCATTATTCTAATTCTCCATCACACCTGCATCTGGACCAGCAACAGCTTTAGCTGAATGCACCCCTGCTTCAACGACCCTCTGTACACACCTTTCGAGATACACATTTCATTTATACCCCACCTTTCTCCCCCAATGGGGACCCAAAGCAACTTACATTGTTCTCCTCTCCTCTATTTTGTCCTCACAACCACCCTATGCAGGGATGCCAGCCTCCAGGTGGGACCTGGGGATCCCCCGGAATTACAGCTCATCTTCAGACTACAGAGATTAGATCCCCTGGAGAAAATGGAGGCTTTGGAGGGCGGACTCTGTGGCATTGTACCCCACTGAGGTCCCTGTCCTCCCCAGGCTCTTTCCTCAAATCTCCAGAAGTTTCTCAACCTGGATCTGGCAAACCAACCATGCTGGAGGCCAAGGGGGGGGGGGGGGGCTGGCAACCCTGCCTATGAGACAGGTGAGGCTAGGGCTGCGATCAGATGGGCAGTTTGATCCACTGTTGCCTTGCATCTAATTGAGCCAAGTTATTTTTTAACAGAGAATCCTGATCAGACTTACCCCTTTTAGCACTTGTCAATGCGCTTTTACCCATGCTTGAGTGATCAGACAGCAGCAGGCAGGAAGTCAGCCCATCAGCCATTTTTTAAAGTGTATCCTTTGAGCATGCCCACAAACACTGATGAGCCTGCTGGGATATGTAGTTCATGGGGTCATCAGCGGGAGAGATAGAGCAGTACAAATATGCAGTTATGCACGCTTTGCTAACAAGTAAAAAAATGGCGGTTGGAAAACAAGAGACCAGTCAGAGCTGCCTGATGACTTGGGTGTGCAACAGAGTGATCAGACAACAGGAAATCTGTTTTGGAACCAGTTCAGACCAACAAGAACAGACTTTCTCAGGTATCAAAGAAAATCACAGTTAAGGGGGGGGGGGAACGGGACTCAGACAACTGGGGCATGACAGACAGATGTTGCTGTCGGATCATGCACTTTAAATCCATAAGGGAATAGCAATGGATCAAACTGTGCATCTGATCACAGCCCGGGAGTGTGTAACAGGCCCAGGGTCACCCAGCAAAGCTTCTGTTTCAGAGGGGGGATTCAAACCCTGGGTCTCCCAGATCCTAGTCCTCCAACTCTCTAACTGCTACACCCACACTGGGTCTCACGGAACTGCGTCTTCTGTCACCTTCTGGACAGGCTGACAGTGTCACGAGACCTTTGCTTCAGGGAAGTCAGGCAGACAATGAAGGAATGTTGAGGGGTCAGAGCAGGGCTTTTTTTGTAGAATAGCATATTAGACCACACCACTGACAGCACAGCTTATTAGCATATTAGGCCACACCCCTGTGTTACCAGAAGAGTGGTCATCCAGCCACACCCACCTTTTACTTCTTATTCTGTTTACCTTGTTTGTTGTCAAAACTCAGGGTTTTTTTGTAGCAGGAATTAATTTGCATGTTAGGCCACATACCCCTAATGTAGCCAATCCGAATGACTTTCTGCTGTTGGGTGTGGCCTATTATGCTAATGAGTTCCTGCTGGGTGTGGCCAACTCAGGAGCCAGCCAGAACTCCATTCCTGTGCATGTACCTGCCCCAAAATAGCCCTGGGTCAGAGACAGGTGAGAGGCTGCTGGGAAAGATGGAACACTCCGAGATGGAACACTCGGCCTAAAAAACTCTATGGTACCATAGAGTTTCTTGCCGAATGCTAGAGCATCCCCCAGGCAATGTGCTTAGCACGATGATATCTCATCCAGGTGACATCCTCACCGTGCATGCTATACATGCGCACTAGAAGGTCCCAGAGAGGAAGCTCCATCCCCCGCTGGCAGCAGGTAGGGACCTGGCAACCCTCCTAGCCAAGGATGTGGAGATGGCAAGCACTGCCTGTACAGATAGCACTAAATTAAGGAGATGGGAGCAGTGAGGCATCTTTAAGCTAAAACCTTTCTTCCTCCCCCTCAAACTAGCCACACAGCACCAGCACCTTGCCTGGTTCCATAGGTCCCCAGAATATTCCCTACTCCCACCTTCTCAGTATTCCTGCTACAGAGGGCAATAGAAAGTGTCATGTAAATGGTAATTATTAGTATGCTTGCCAACCTCCAGGTGGCATCTGGAGACCTCCTGCTAATTACAGCTGATCTCCAGACAACTGAGAGCAGTTCCCCTGAAGAAAATGGCTGCTTTGGAGGGTTGCATTATACCCCATTGAAGTCCTTCCCCTATTCCACACCCTGCCCTCCCTAGGCTCCACCCCCAAAATCTCCAGGTATTTCCCAACCAACAACTGGCCACCCTAGTTTAATAATGTAATAAAAACACCATTCCAAATATTTGGTTACCAGCCCACTGAAAAGTCTCACCTACTTCATTAAAGTTCTCATAAATTTAGCATCAAATCTAGTGTATAGATTTCATTGATGCTTGGAAAGCAGGTGTGGGGATACAGCTGGGGAAAAAACCTGGTGGGGGTTTTTTTCTGACAGAAGTGCAGATTAAAGCAATAGCCAGTTCTGATTTGTGCACACCAAAGGGTGGCTTCAGCAGTATCAATTCAGAGTCGCCTTTTGAACTGCAGTAATTGGTGAGGAGAGGCAGCAGATTCCTTAGAGCTTTCCTTGACATTTGCTAATCCTTTTCATAGTTGGCTCTCCATTAAAATGAAACAGCCCCACCCACATCAAGAGCGCCCGGCGCAGAAATTTCCTTCCCAGGTCTGTCGAGCATGCCACGATGTTAAACATGTTCATTTTTCTGCACTTAATAGGGAGAGATACAAAACCAGACACAATCAGCTACTCAGTGTGGGTTACCCAGAGCAAACAATCAAGTTGTGGATTTAATAACAGCAAACCCCTACCACTGAAAAACAGCAAGCGATTCTGGGCGTGGTTTTCATTTCCTTTTCAAAGCGTTCCATCTGGCAGCTAGTTCTGTCAATGTCTGGCGGGAGGAAGTTCAAAGGAAAAGTTAAGTAGAAAATAGAAGTACCATAGTGATTTCTAAGGTGTTTAAAATAATAATAATAATAATAATAATAATAATAATACAACAACTTAATTTTCCTAAAAAATAATGCTTATTCCACAAAAGATTTACAAAGTTCAGTTACCGCAAAAGTTTTTCAGGGTTAATTTTAACATTTATGCATGTTTTTTTCAATCACTATGGTATTCAACAATAACATCTTACAGGGGTCATTTCGTAAAAAAAGAGGTGCAGGAGCTCATTAGCATAACTAATTAGCCCAACTTATTTGCATATGCCACACCCCCTGACATCACTGGAAGTATGTCAGAAGGCAAGAAAGGAGAGAGAGAGAGAGAGAGAGAGAGAGAGAGAGAAAGAAAGAAAGAAAGAAAGAAAGAAAGAAAGAAAGAAAGAAAGAAAGCTGGCAGAGAGGGGACAGCTACTAATCCAAGCCTCAGAAATACCACTATTCTGGGAGGATCGCTTCAGTGGTGGCTGAAGCCTTCCGAAGGCTGGTCAGAGGAACAATGCGCACTAGAAGGGGATGGGGTCATTTTGCTGCAGCCATGACACAAGCAGGCATTCGCCCGCACACGGGGCGGGGGGGCTGGCACCAACTCCCGGAGCTGCGCTCCCCCGAGCTCCTAGTTGAAATGACCCCTGATATCTTATGTCCTTGAGAGGAGAAACTGTGAATTGCAGAATTTTAAATACCCGTCACCATCCTTGGCTTCGCTCAGTTTTGTTTATAACACTCTTCCATTTTCTTCTAGTCGTGAGGGTGGGGGATTGGGAGGGGCCTCACAAGCGGAGTACCCTAGGGCCTCTCTTCATCTAACAATAGCCCACCAGGCCTCCGGCAGTAACCAATCGAGAAGTAATGTTATGTAAATAGCCTATCGTTGGGAGTGGGGTGTGTTTGAGTGGGGCAATTGCATGCTATTTAAACAGAGCTGAGGCTCTGGAGTCTGGACTTGCTCTGGCTGAAATCACTAATAAAGTAGAGCTGTTCACTAGTAGTGAGTCTGCTGATCTACGGAACCCACTATTTAACACCAGAATGGTAATTCAGTTGTTTCCAGTAATTTGTTTATATTTAGAGGCTCCTCATCTTCAGAGGCCCCAAACCAGTGGTCTCCAACGTGGTCCTCGTGGGCACCAGGGCACCCACCAGCCCCTTTCCTGACATCTGCCAAGCGTCGTTAGAAAGCGGATGCTGCCAGGTGGGGCTCTTGCCCAGCCAGACTTCTGATGGGCCACTGGAAATTTGATCAGCTGTTCAGATTCTCAAGATTTTGCTTTGGCAGCAGCTGCCCCCACAGCACAAGGAGCTTCACTGGGTGACTGAAGGGAAGCCACGGCAGCCAAATGGCTCCGCTTCCTGCGGCAGCCATTTTGCGGCTGCGCCCACCTTGCTGTGTCAGAATTCCAAAGGTGCTCCGAGGCTCGAAAAGGATGGGGACCCCTGCTCTAAACTGTAACTCCACATTTGCATAAATCCGGCTTTGAGCTGCGGAAACATTTGTGCCAGTTAGCCCTCGTTTCATATCTTTCTTCGGGCTGATGGAATTTGACTTGCTTGAAATTACTGTAAGCTAGAAAGAGCTTAGCAAAGGAGTCAAAGGTCCAAAGACAGGCAGAGAGAAAGAGAGAGATCAAGGCACGCGTAGGCATTAATACAGTTTGGAGCAACGCATCTGCAAATGAGACCTGACAGGCCAAGTAAAGATGTCTTCTTCTTCTTCTTGATTTATGCAGGATGCAATTATTTATACTAGTGGGCTCCAATGAAACTGTGACAGTGTTAGGGAATTAATGAGACGAGTGCCATGTATCTGTGGCGCGAATGGGGATGCCTCGAATGGCGGCCCGATGTCGACATATCCTTGGCAATTAAATTTGCTGCAGCAATGCCTAGGGATGTGAGGATGACCTGGAGAATTGTATCAGCAGCACCAGGTAGAACAGGTTGCACTGCAACATGGTAGACGGAGTGGAATGGGGGTTTAAGAATGGGAGGACAGGTATGGGCCAGGAGCCACACACAAACCCATGAGGCAGAGGACACTGCACAGTTTAAAGTAACTGTATAGTAAGAAGCTTTGCTTATAATTGTGATTATAAGGAAATTGGACTTGTCCTCATAAAGTTACTTGTAAGGCACAGGAATACTATACGCCATCCCCCTCCTTGGGTGTTGCGCATGTGATGCCTCAGGCATAGTGAAGCACACATCCTCCATAACCATGAAGCCCTGACTTGAAGGCAAAGCTGGCGTTCATTATGTGGCCTTGCTGTTTATGAAGGGGGAAAGTTGTGTGGCAAGGTACATTTTTGCCCCCTAGGCTACAGTCTGGAGAACAAAGTGGCCCCGAAATAGTAGAAACTCCTTGCCTTTGCTTTAGATCACATCCTGACAGCCAATACTCCCTCTAAGCTGTCGAGTCTTGTGAGCGAAAATTCTACTTTGTGAGCAAGCTGTGAGTGAGCGATTTGGCTCCTGCATAAATGAGGTTGCCCTGGAGCCATCCTTCCTGAGCTAAGACAAAAATGTGTGAGCCGGAGGCTAAAAAACTGAGCTAGCTCACACTAACTCAGCTTAGAGGAAACAGTACTGACAGCTCAGTTAGTGCCACTTACACACTGTGGCAAGCATGAAGTGTAGTGGCACGTTTTCTTTCCATCCTGCTTTGTGGGCTTCTCAGTGGTATCCCTTTGGCCTCGGTTAGAAACAAAATGCTGGACCAGATGGACTTTTGAACAAATGGTGGTGGGAGATGCCCTCAAGTTGCAGCTGACTGATGGCGACCCCGTAGGATTGTCAAGGCAAGAGAGGAACAGAAGTGTGCCAGTTTGGTGTAGTGGTTAAGTGCGCGAACTCTAATCTGGGAGAACCGGGTTTGATTCCCCACTCCTCCACTTGCACCTGGCTGGATGACCTTGGGCAAGCCATAGCTCTGTACCAGCTGTTCTCTCAAGGACAGCTTGGGAAAGGGGTCTCTCAGCCCCACCTACCTCACAGGGTGTCTGTTGTGGGGAGGGGAAGGGAAAGGAGTTTGTAAGCCACTCTGAGACTCCAAGTGAGTGAAGGGCAGGGTATAAATCCAATCTCTTCTTCTTCTCTTCTTCACTGCCTGCCTCTGTGTAGTAACCCTGGACCTCCTTGTTGGTCTCCCCTCCAAGTACTAATAAGCACTGCTGACCCTGCTTAGCTTCCAAGATCTGAAGAGATCAGGCCAGCCTCAGCCATCCAGGTCAGGGCTGAGGGTTGCAGGTTTCCCCAGGGACTGGCGGGAGAGTTACCTTGCCTCACTGACAACATAATGATATCACTAGTGATGCAGTGATGTCACTAGCAGCATGGTGATGTTACTCCCTTTGCATCCAAAAGTGACAGCAGTTCATTGCTGGGGGGGTGGGGGTGGGCAGGGATGCTCTGGCATTCAGGCAAAAGTCTATGGTTAAATGTCCAATGTCCCCTTTGGTTTCCTGCCATTTTTCCTCCACCAGCCAGCTGAGCAGCAGTGGGAAGCCGGGCTTTGCAAGGCGAATCTGATATTGCTTTCTAGCAGGATAAACCCCTTTTACGCACAACATTATTAGGAAAATAACCCAGGAGGGTGAGTCAACTTGGCAGTTTTGCAGATTCCTAGCATGGCCTGCAGGGGCATTCGCTCTCCTTTCTCTCTTCCTGGGCCACACACCTTGCTTGGTTCATTTGTGTGGCGGATTAAATGGACTCTGACGGCCAGAGGAATGCTAGGCACTCCCCCTTGCACTGGTGCCTACTGGTGGGCCCAGCTCCATTGCTGGTTCAATGAAAGGCAAATTAATAGGACCGCCATTTTAAATTAGATCCACTGCCCTTCCATACTTAATCAGTTGAGCAGGGCTGCTTTACCTTCCCCCCCCCCCTCTTTTTTTATTTTTAACTACAATTATCATTGGGGCTTTCAACAAAACAACACCAAATATCCAAAAGCAAAATCTACGTATTCCGAAGTACACAACTATCAAAACATAGGGTTAACAATAACACAATACAATAAATCAAACATTTAAAGTATCATCATTCTTAAATAAAGCAGGAAGTCGACATAACTCAACATTATCAGATGCAAAGTCTAAAACCGGGAACCAGATCAATTCAAAATTGGATGACCAGACTCACCCTGCACCAGTTGAGATGACAATTTATCCATCAAGTGGAAATTAATTTATCCATCAAGCGAGTCTGAACATTTCCAAAACTTAGCTATTGCCATTCTTGCTGCAGCACATAGTTTCACTATTAATTCCTTTCATTCTGGAGAAATCATTTTCAAATCTTTATTCCATAAATTTAACAGCAAAAAATCTTTTCTTAATGGAATTGTATAACCAATAAGATGTACCCAAAACTTTTTTTGTACCCAAAACTGGACAACACTACACTCCCACCAGCAATGTTTGTGTGTACCTACAGCTCCACAGTTCCTCCAACAAAGTGAAAAAGTCGTTTGCATGCATATGGTGTAATTTCTGCAGTGTGATGTACCACCTTGATAGTGTTTTAAGGAATTGCATTTTTATCACGCTGACTTTTGATCAGAAAGGCTGAGACTGCCAAATCTTACACCATTATTCTGTGCTGATATTTCTCCGACAGTCTTTGCACCACTAGTTGGTATAAGCTGGTAATTTGTCACTCTGTGAAGTTATTAATATGTTGTACAGGTTGGAAATAAGACTTTTGTAGTTTTGCTGTTGGCGCACTAGACGTTTTTCAAAATCTGTTAGCTTTCTTTCAAGACATTGTTTAACGTCTGGTTGCTCTAATAGATGTTTCAGTTGAAATACCAAAAACCAATGCATTGTGTGTCATAATTTTAATTCTAAAGCAGCTTTATCTAGCATTATATCAAGCAATCACATTTTGGAGTGTTCTTTCCAGCTGGCAAACGAGTTAAAATGATAAACTGGTTCAAACCATGACTGACCTATGTATGTAGATGGTGGTGAATTAGATGGGGCCAATTTATTTCTGTTTCAAGATTTTAAAATGTGTGATAAAAATGGATTGCACAGTGAAGTATCCAGTTTTTCCTTAAACTTATTCCATACTAGACCAATCAGTAATCTTTGAAAGACTGAAACGTCTTCAATATAAATCCAATCTGCAGCTACATCCCATTGAAGAATCCAGACAAGATTTGATAATTTGCATGCTTCATAATAAGAGAACAAGCTAAAATAAGCCATTCCCCCAAACTTCAAAGGTTTGGACATAGTCTGAAAACTAATCCTCACCTTTTTGTTGTTCCAAACAAAGTTATTCAATGTCCTTTGCCCAGAACTGGTGTGGGGTATTTGAATTGGAATGGTTCTAAAACAGTAAATGAATTTCAGTAAAACCAAAGATTTAACCAAATCTAATTTTTCTAGCCAAGATAAATTATAGGTTGATCATTGCTTACAAAGATTTTACTGATTTATACAGTTCTCCCAAATTCTCACTTAGCAGGTTCTTTAGATCAAGGGGTATGGTGACGCCTAAATACTTCCACATCTTAGTAATCCACTTATACTCATATCTCAATTTGACATTGCATTTTGTGTCATCGTTAATATATACTGGGTATATAGCGGGTTTGCTTTACAATGAATGATATGGTGGCTCTGGGTATAAATTTTGAGGAAGCACCAACCTCCATAGTAGCCACCCCTCGCCCGGGAGCTGCAGCACCTAAAGAAGAAGAAAAAGAGACTGGATTTATACCCCGCCCTTCACTACACTGGTACATAATTGCTTCACTACACTGGTACATAACCACTCCACTGGTACATAATTGCTTGTAAAAAGTATTATAGTGTAATAATTCAGGTGAGTAGCCGTGTTGGTCTGAAGCAGCAGAACAAAGTGGGAGTCCAAAGTTTATTCAAGGTATAAGCTTTTGTGTGCATGCACACTTCTTCCATCTGAAGAAGTGTGGGTGGCACATGAAATTTTATACCTTGAATAAACTTTTGTACCTTGAATAAAATAGTCCACAAACTACTCCCGTCCAGTGCATCCACAAATCTAGAAGAAGAAGAGATTGGATTTATACCCCACCCTTCACTACCCAAGGGAGTCTCAGAGCGGCTTACAAACTCCTTTCCCTTCCCCTCCCCACAACAAACACCCTGTGAGGTAGGTAGGGCTGAGAGAGCTCTGAGACAATTGTCCTTGAGAGAACAGCTCTGAGAGAACTATGCCTTGGCCAAGGTCATCCAGCAGGTGCAAGTGGAGGAGGGGGACTCAAACCCGGTTCTCCCATGTTAAAGTCTGTGCACTTAACCACTACACCAAATTGGCTCTCTAACATACTTTCCATCCTCATTCCACTGGCATCCCTTAAAAACAACATGGTCAGCCACACATCCCACACCCAAGAGTTCAGGAAACCCCACTGGGCGTGCAGTTTTCTGCACCATGTTTTCTGCACTCAATGAAATTGCTGAGCAGTCGGGTCAGAATGGATAAAAGGAAGTAGTTCTTTACCCAAAGAGTGATTAACACATGGAATGCACTGCCACAGGAGGTGGTGGCGGGCGGCTACAAGCATGGACGGCTTCAAGAGGGAATTAGATAAACATATGGAACAGAGGTACATCAGTGGATATTAGCCACAAGGTCTAGCTAGGAACTCTCAGTCTGGGGCAAGTGATGCTCTGTATTCTTCGTGCTTTGGGGGGGGACAACAGTGGGAGGGCTTCTAGTGTCCTGCCCCCACTACTGGACCTTCTAATGGCACCTGTTATTTTTGGCCACTGTGTGACAGAGTGTTGGACTGGATGGGCCATTGGCCTGATCCAACATTGGCTTCTCTTATGTTCTTATGTTCTCATGTTTAAGGTCCTCTGGGGTATAAGGGGAAATAGAGTATTATCTGAATTGGTTCTTGGATGGTGGGGTAGGGAGGATGGCAGCAAGGAAAGCTGTCCCTAATTGAGCCGCCATTGCAGTCTGGCAGTGCCTAATTGCACCCTCCATCCCATTCCTTAAGCCAGTGATCTGCAAATCCCATTGTGCTATGACATAAGGCTGGCAAAATTTCAGCTGACCATGAACCAGTTTCCAAATTCTTCTAGGGAGGAACACCACTTTCCAAAAAAAAACAACCCTAGGCTGCTTCCTAAAATAGTAGCCTTGTCCCCATTCCCTTTCCATCACTGTAGTTCAGCTTTTAGTGAGATCATAACATTAAGCATTTCCTCATTCCTTGTCACTGGATGGGGAAAAGCTCAATATAATGCTGCTAGTACCTGATAGAAGCAAAACTACTGGAGGGACTTAACACAGGACTGCTGTTTTCGCCGGCAGCTACATGTCAAGCGTACTTCCACCCTTAATTACTGCTGAGTGGAAAGAGATATTTATGTTTCCTCCTGATAAAGTGGTTAATGTAGCAAAGCCAACCCACATCATGGGAAATGAAAATCAAGTAATGAACCTAAACCTGAAAGTTTAACAATTTTAATCTGAGCCCAGCAAATTGAGGACAGTGTCATGATTCTCATTTGCAAAAGCTTATTCAAAGATCTCTCTCTTTTATCTTGATTGGGGGGGGGGGGGGAATGAAAGTTCATAGAAGTTTCCACAAGCAGAGTTCAGGGTTTAATTAGCCTCAAGACCATCATTACGTAAAGGGTCCTTATAAGTCACTTTCAGGCCTCGATTGAGATCCAGGAGTCAATTAGTGCATATTCAGTTCTCATCATGCATCAGAAGGAAAAGGGAAATGCAATTTGGCCTAGTAATTAAGCCTTGAATTTTCAAAGGAATCTATGGAGATCAGGCACATAGTTCTACCAGTCATTCAAACCAAAATCCTTGCATGCTACTGGAAATATAAATCGCTTCCTTCGAATCCTCATTCCTTCACTTTTCACAACTTCATAAATGCGTACAGGGAGTTGGATTCCACCTAACATTGCCTTAGATGGAAAGGAAGTAATTTTCATCTATTCCCCTCTGCTACAGACCTCTGATTTCCTACTCATGCTGTTCCCAGGGATTCCCCATCCTCCAGGAGCAGGATTTCAGGGGATGTTTTGGGCTACAGTAGGAAAGTCAGTGGTGTTTTCAGTGGGATCCAAGCCTCAGGTTGTGAGAAGAGACACAGTAAGAAAACAGGAGCCCAACCACTAAGCTTAGGGAAACTTGGAGTGTGTTTTTATAGAAGGCACTGCAAACAATTTTGACTCATTCTGCATCTAGCATTTGCTTTGTTCTTTTACCAAACTCACACTGGATCAGAAAAAGATGTGGCTCAAAACCACATTCAAATACCCCGGGCCAATGCTGAACTGACTGCAAAGTCACCCCTGAATGGCCATAAAACGTCCATAAATCAATACAGACAGTAACCATAAAACCGAGAGATCAAACAAAGTGAAAACGGCATGCATTCTGGACACTACATTAAAATCTGACAGTCAATCAAAGTGAAAGTGGCATGCAATGCAGAGAGGAATTTCTGTTCCAGTGTGCATTTGGTAAAACAGTGGAGTGAATGCTAGCTGCAGAATGGGCCTTAGGCTGTTTTTACATCTGACTTTCCCACTGGAATCATTCTAGTTCCAAAAAAATCTGCCCACACCTCTGTGCGGTGTGAAACCATTCTGCTACTGAAATGTCCACATCTACTAATTGCCCTCCTGTGGTCAAGCTAGTATTCAACCGGCTTGATTCTGCTTTAAACAATTGCTGTTGATTAGAGCACTTAGACCCCCTGGAATGAAATTTCACACCACTGTGAAATCAGCACAGGAAAAGACAGCAGTCAAACTACTTTAGAGGGGAGGTGTAAAATGACCCTTAGAGACTCTTGTAGGCAGGACAGAAACCCAGTTTAGCTGCCCATCTAAACGCACCCCAACAAAAATTGCCAGGGTATACAAGGATTTTGTGAGTTTTTACTCATGTACGCGTATACCCTGGAAAATTTTGTTGGGGTGTGTTTAAATGGGCAGCTAATCCTACCACTGGCCTGGCTCTAATTTGATCCTGATCCTTTTTATCCAGTGTTGCATGACCAGACAGCTCCCCAGTGAATTGCCTTACTGCACGCAGACTTCACAATGGATTGTCTAGACAACATCTACCTGAAGAAGCCCCATGGTCGGGTGTTTTTTTGTTTTTTTTTAAATTCTGTTTGCACATGCGCATATGCGCCTCACTGTATACTTGTTTTTTGCATGTGCAGACTTGAATGGTAAAAGTACCACCAGTGGTACCTTCCTCTAGGTAGCATTTCAGTTAACAAAGTTCATAAATTTAATAGCCATTCAGAAACATGAAATTGTCCAGAACGTTTGAGCAGAGCTCTGCAACTGTCACACGTTTATGCGCATATCACTGAGATTTTTTTAAATGGCAGCCATTTGGGATAGTCTGGAGTCAGACTCGATGGGCTGACTGTGTGCTGGAAGGATCAGATGAGGGAAAGTCCACCATTGGCCCATTGGCAAGCTTTAGACCGGACTTTCACCAGTATCTTTAAAGTACAGCTCTCTGGTGGGGATCAACAGGCTGATCACAGAAGGGGCACCTTTCCCAGATGTTGCTGTCTGGACATTCCCTTTAAATCTGTCAGAGTGGTGAGAACCAGGGAGGATTGTGAGGCACTCCAAAGGGATTTGTCGAGGATGGGCGAGTGGGCATCAACGTGGCAAATGGGGTTCAATGTGGCCAAGTGCAAAATGATGCACATTGGAGCCAAAAATTCTAACTATAAATACATGTTGATAGGGTCCAGACTGGTAGAGACTGACCAAGAGAGAGATCTTGGAGTCCTAGTAGATAACTCAATGAAAATGTCAAGACAGTGTGCAACTGCAATGAAAAAGGCCAACGCTATGCTGGGGGTTATTAGGAAGGGAACTGAAAACAAATCAGCTAGTAGTATAATGCCACTGTATAAATCGATGGTGCAACCTCATTTGGAGTACTGTGTACAGTTCTGGTTGCCACACCTCAAAAAATGTTATTATAGCATTGGGAAAAGTGCAGAAAAGGGTAAGTAGAATGATAAAAGGGTTGGAACACTTTCCCTATGAAAAAAGTTTGAAGCGCTTGGGGCTCTTTAGCTTGGAGACAGCTGAGGGGTGACATGATTGAAGTTTATAAGATTATGCATGGGATAGAGCTGGTAAAGAAAGAAATACTTTTCTCCCTTTCTCGCAATACAATAACTCGTGGGCACTCAATGAAATTGCTGAACAGTCAGGTTAGAATGGATAAAAGGAAGCTCTTCTTCACCCAAAGAGTGATTAACACGTGGAATTCACTGCCACAGGAGGTGGGGGGGGGGGCTACAAGCATGGATGGCTTCAAGAGGGAATTAGATAAACATAAGGAGCAGAGGTCCATCAGTGGCTATTAGCCACAAGGTATAGATAGGAACTCTCAGTCTGAGGCAAGTGAGGCTCTGTATTCTTGGTGCTTGGGGGGGGGGGCAACAGTGGGAGGGCTTCTAGTGTCCTGGCCCCACTGCTGGACCTCCTGACGGCACCTGGTGTTTTTGGCCACTGTGTGACACAGAGTGTTGGACTGGATGGGCCATTGGCCTGATCCAACATTAGCTTCTCTTATGTTCTTTCAACACCCCTCCCGAAATCAGCGGCTCTGGAGTGGGCAAGCACTTCTCATCTTCCACAGTGAAGACAGGCAAAAAATGCATTCAGCTTCTCAGCCATTTCCCTATCATTCTTCATTACCCCTTTTACCCCTTGGTCATCCAAGGGCCCCACTAATACAGCGATTCAGCATACACATGCACACCTTAGGCAAACTCCCAAGCAGTGCTGCATTCGGATAGATTCAGGTGGGTAGCCATGTTGATCTGAAGCAACAGAATAAAGTCTGAGTCCAGGGGCACCTTTAAGACCAACTATGTTTAATTCTGGGTATAAGCTTTTGTGTGTAAGCACACTTCACCAGATACATCAATGACGTGTGCATGCACATGCATGCTTATACCCAGAATTAAACTTTGTTGGTCTTAAAGGTGCCCCTGGACTCAATCTTTGTTCTAGTGCTGCAGTCAGACGGGCTCTTGCGCTTTAGCAGGAATAAACCAACTGCAGCAAGTTCAAAGTAAATAAGTGATTAGCAAAATGGAAATCAGCATGTAATTATGTTATTAAGGGAGCAGGTCTACTCAGAAGCAAGCCCCGTTTTATTCAATGGGACTGGCTCCCAGGAAAACCCTTTTGAAAAGGATTGCACTATAAATGTTTCAGCTATCCCCTTTTGCCAGTAAGTCTCAGAGTTCAAAGCAGTCACAATGATTGGTCTTTGAATGCAGAGAATAAAGGGCATTCTCAAGATGCTGACTTCCATTACATAGGGCTTATATGGATACAAGAAAGATTAAAAATTGAATTAATAGCCTACGTAATCATTTCTGCATTATCCCCCAACGAAAGGCCAAAAGGTGTTCAAGAGCCATACATGTTCAGAAGTCTTGTCCTGCTTGTGTCTGAATTAAATAGGTTTTTAATTGGAAATATCTCCTAGTCTGATCATTAAACTAAACTACACTGCAAGGTATTTTGTTACAATGGCTGGCATGTGATTTCTGAAACAGGTATGAAGAGCTGTTGTTTCCTCAAATTTACTGCATGTTCACGGAACGTGTGTTATATAATGTGTAGCATGTAACAGGATTTAAAGGTGACATTCTGTTTAAAGGAACAGGCTTAAGACTTTGCTTTCTTTCAAGACTGTTTGTTTCAAGGATGATTCATCCCGACTAGAGTCTGCAGTGTATAAATATTAAATGACTGGATGATTTAAGCGCTTGCTTTTTCTAGGCAGTGTCTGACCTAGTTCTTTTACCAAGTTGGGAACTTTCCCTTTTTCATTCACTAAAGCCCAGAGTTTTAATATTTGCTTCGGTTCACTAAGATTCAGCCCCCGCATCTGTTTTCAGTGTTAGGGCTCAGCCCAGGAAGGTATGGATCGAGACTCAATGAAAATCCCCCAAAATAGGTACACAGAGTACATATTTCTCATCAGGGGCGGTTCTCATCAGGGGCAGATGTTGATCTCCATGTACAGTCCTGCTGAATCAAACCCATCTAGTCCAGCATCCTGTTTCACATAGTGGCCAACCAGGTGCCTTAGGGGCCAACAAACAGGGAATACTACTAGCACTCCTAGTACTGGTACTCAAAGGTTTATTGCTTGCAAATGTGGAGGTTCCCTTTGGTCACCATGACTGGTAGCCATTGATGGATCTGTCCTCCATGTGTCTGTCGGTTCTCTCTTAAACCCACCAATGTTTATCCAGAACTCTGCGGCTCCTGTCATTCGTTCATTGAACTTTTCAACAGAGGCAGCCGTCCCACACGCACAAGTTCACAAGAGACCTTGCCAATTTCACTGAAACAAGTAAGGAAGGCCCTTACAGAACTCAATCCTGTGGCACATGGAGAGCCAACTTAGCAATGACTATCAACCGAAAAAGCCTCATGACTATTGTATACATATGATAGTACTAAATATGGCTATTAATATTGGAGCAATTAACTATAACCTTCCTAAATTACCAGATTAATTCTGAACATGTAAAGTTGTCTCTCTACAGCACTATTGAAACTTAGCCAGTCTTTGTGTATCTGGATGTAGGGATGCCAGCCTCCAGGTGGGACCTGGGGACACCCCCCCCCCCCAAAATGACAGCCCATCTCCAGACTACAAAAATCAGTTCCTCTGGAGAAAACTGATGCTTTGGAGGGTGGACTCTGTGGCACTGTACCCCACTGAGATGCCTGTCCTCTGCAGACTCCATCCCCAAATCTCCAGGAATTTCCCAACCTGGATCTGGCAACCCTACCTCCACTGCCAGTGGCCAGGAGGGACCTGGCAACCTTAGGGGAAGAGCTTTTCTCCCTCTGCCTTCTTGCTCTCTCCTCATCATGAGGGAGAATTGCTCCTAGAGGAGGACAAAGTGGTCATGGAAAAGGGGAATTAAAACTGCTGCCCCAACTTTGTGGCCAGCTTGTTCTTTTCCTGGGTGGCCAGGGGCGTAGACTTTCTAAATCCCGGGGGGGGCAGGGGCTCTCTCGTGCGCACACGCGAAGCGCACGCGCACGCACGGGACCATGTCCCCGCCGCTCCTCTCCCCCCCCCCCGGCCCCTGGGAGGCAGACCCGCGCAGTCTCGGTGGCGGCGGCAGCCAGCTGGCCGGCTGACTGCCCTTCCGCTCCTTTTGTAACCTTCCCGAGACAAGTAGGGAGCAACTAAAACTGTCCTTGAGCGATGGGAATGCTCCGTAGGAGGCAGCGGCCGCGGAGACAGAGAAGGCGAAGACGAGCGAGCGAGAGCTGCTTACCAGCACGTTTGCTTGGAAATTCTGGGGGTGCCGGGAAATTCAACGGGAGGGCGGTGGGTTCAGCGATGGGAGAAGCTCTCCTCTCCCTCCTCCTCTCTCCCCCCCCCCCGCCCCAGGGAGGCAGGAGGGCAGGCCAGGGGTGGGGGGGAAGGAGAGGTGGCGACAGCTGGCTGGCCGGCTGACTGGCCACCGGCGAGCACTCCATTTTGCCAGGGGTGGCTGAGCCCCCCCGGGAAATTTCAGGGGAGGCTCGAGCCCTCGAGCCCCCCCGGAGTTGACGCCCATGTGGGTGGCTGTCATGGTTGTTGAACTTCCTTTTCTCTATGGCCAGCCTGCAGCTGCCTGGATGCGGGCTTGAGAGTGCAGAAGCTACAAAGAAGGGTGCGGGGTTGTTGGAGAGAATGGGCTCTTAGCCTCCATCCCAGGCATGAGGCACACAGTTCAGGCATTCTTTTGATTACCTATCTTCCAATCCCTGTGGTGGAAGCTAGGCTTGCAAACTCTGGTTTGGAAGATGCCTGGAGATTTGAGGGAGGAGCCTAGGGGGGTCTTGAGAGGGCAGGGACTTCAGTGGGGTATGATGCCATAGAATCTTCCCTCCAAAGCAGCCATTTTCTCTAGGGGAACCACCCCGCCCCCCCCTGGCCCAGAAGCTGGAAACCGTAGTGGCAGCTCTTTTAAGGCAGGAACACACACACACACCGCCCAACAAAATGTCCTTGCTCATCTTTCTGGGACAGGGGGGAGAACAGAGCTCAGAAGAGCCACAGCTGGCATGTGGCTCCTGAGCCACTGAGTATCACTGCCTTACCGCAAAGGAGCTTCGTGAATTCTGTTCATAGGTCCCATCAAAACGATGAATTGGGGCGATTGTGGTCTAAAATAAGGGACCTCCATTATGGTCTGTGTGGTTGTAACTACATTAGAAGGGTGGGAAATGATCTAGAATTAATTTTTTTGTGCAAATTACCCTTTCACTTCCAAAAAGCACTGGCTGTCATCCAGAGAACAATGTGTACAAAGGAATTTCATTTTTGGCTGTGGGAGGTTGAGAATTTACGAGCAAGTCATTCCACCACTGATAATGAGAAACCCCCAGCTGTGCTCAAGATACTTTTTGGCGGATTGTGGCCAGGGTGTGAAATATATATATTGGTTCCCAGTCTGGGACTACCAGTGCAATCCTGTGCAGAGACACTGGAGTTTAAAATGGTAGATTTCAATGGGCTCAGACAGGAATAACTCTGTATAGGATAGCACTGTACAAATAGATCACACTGCTTCAGACAACAGGAAGAATACCATGTTTTAGTGCTCCCCCCATGTAAAAAAAATTATCTGCATAGAGCAAACTTGCATTTCAAAGGGAAAGATTCTAGGTAGGGTTGCCAGCCTCCAGGGGGTGGCTGGAGACCTCTTGCGACTACAGCTGATCTCCAGGCAACAGAGATCAGTTCCCCTGGAGAAAATGGCTGCTGTGGAGGGCGGACTGGATGGCATTATACCCCACTGAGGTCCCATCCCCAAACCCTGCCCTCCCAGGGCGCCAACCCCAAAATCTCCAGGTATTTCCCAACCAGAGCTGGCCACCCATTTATATATTAAGCAGCAGATTAAAAGGGAAAGGATGCCATTTAAATATGCCAAGCTTTTGTGAAGCATGTTGGGAAAACTCTGAACTCCACCCAGAATTAGTTTAAGTTTATTTAGAAACAATATAGACCACCTCTCCAAGGACCTGCTCAAAGCAGCTATCAAAGTGAAAATAAGCCAACCATAAAAGTATAAAAACAAAGCAAAATGGGTAGTAGTAGTAGTAGTAGTAGTAGTAGTAGTAGTAGTAGTAATGATTTAATAAAAAATAAATAATAAGATGAAAACTAGCACTGGGTCATAAAAATAGCACAAAATCGGCTAACAGTTTCAGCAGAAAGCATAAAATAGCATCGCTTACTATGGTGTAAGATAAAAGGTAGGGCTTTTCTATGCAGTTGCACTGTACTATAGTTACCTGGATAAATTATTAGGGACTGTGGGCCACACCACTGAGTATAGCTTGCTGAAACTAGAAACCTGCTATGGAATTTTTGCATCATTTAATGTGCCATGTTAATACTTATACTTTGCTTTGCTTCTGTTTTTGACTTCTGACTGGTTCTAAAACTCTAATCCTATTGCAACGTTTATTGGCCCTCCCATATCGTTGACTGTACTCTCACCCTGGGTGATCCGCCTTGATTCTGAGTGAGAAAGCTGGCTTAGAAATAAAGTAAATAAATCAATAAAAGTCAAGGTTTCAGTTCTGAAAACTGAATTTCTGAACAACATCAAATCTTTCACTATTTTTTGTGTGGGCACAAAACATTACGAATTAGTGCAGGTGTTTGTTTCTCTAATGCGACAGGTGTGGTCACATTGCCCTACCCCTAACTTGGGCCTGAAAATGAAGCCAAGGCCTCACATATGGCACTTCTAATAAATCAATGCTGGTGCAATCCATCTTGGCTGGCTCCTCTTATTTTACAAACGTTAAGGTCAGCTCCTGTATTCGCAATAGCAAACACAATAGCAAATCAATACGAAACACTATCTTCATCTATCCATCTGTATATCCAGAGCCAATCTATTAAAACTTTCTAATATCAAGGACATTTACAGAACATCAGCTGACCGGCAGCTGCATTTGTTTTCTTTTGAATGTTTAGGGGTACACTCTCACATCTACCTCCTGTAAATTGAGCAAGGTTACTAGGTTGCATCCTAGGGCTGCCAAGTCAGCCTGGGGGGCTGGGGATCCCCTGCTAAAGGGGTTCCCGATCCGCCGGCCAGCATTCGGCCGGTGGGGGGAACCCCACCCTAGAAGTCGTCCAGCCTGGACGACGTAATGACATCACCAGAAGTGACGTTAGCACGTTGGGGGCGTTGCCAGGGCGACGCTCTGGCAATCGCCCCAAAACTCTTTGATACCATAGAGTTTTGGGGCAATTGCCAGAGCGTCACCCTGGCAACGCCCCCAACGTGCTGACGTCACTTCTGGTGATGTCGCCGGGTGCGTGCGCCAGAGAAACTCCCAGACGGAGGAGGACTCCCCCCCGCCGGTGAGTTCTGTAGACTTGGCAACCCTATCGCATCCTGGAGATTCCCCCATTACCTTTAGGACAGGGTCTGATTTAGAAAATTAGGGGGCTTCTCTAGTTTGTCCCCCACCTGTCCTTTGGTCTATCCTCCTTCCTCACCTGTTGTGCAGCACATCTGGAGACCTGCTCATTACAGCTAGGGATGCCAGCCTCCAGGCAGGACTTGGGGATCTCCTGGAATTACAGCTCATCTCCCGATGACAGAGATCCAGCTCCCTGGAGAAAATGGCTGCTTTGCAGGATGGACTGTATGGCCTTGTGCCAGGCTCAACCTTCAGCTGGTGCAATGTACCCTGCTACATGTCTGGACATGTTAGCCAGGCGCTCCTGTAATGGTATTGAGACCAGCCAGGAGCACCTGGCCGAGACACCGACTTGAGCTTCAGTCTCAAAGAACAATAGCCCCTCGGATCCTGATTGTCCCCCTATCAGAGGCTTAGGATATTCAAAAGGACCTATGATAGCCTCTGGCGGGAACCTAATCCCTGTTTACCCAATCCCCCATGGGGGGCGAGGTCGGGGGTGTGGCTTACCTGTAAATATAAGCAGGCCTCCCAACCACAGTCCCCCATGCTTGTTCCTGACCACCTGATAAAAGAGCTATGTTTGGAATCACTCCAACGGCCTCCCGAGTCCAATACTTTTCAGCTGGCAACCCTAATTCCCCCATCCCCCCGGTGGCCAGGGGGAACCTGGCAACCCAACATTATAGCAGGTGGGGAAAGGGAGAGGCAGATGGGATTGAAAGGGTGGGGCAGCCCACTGGAGAAGTGCTTTGTCCCCCACCACACCAAGGAATTTGAAACTACAGCCTGGATCACTGAATTGCAACTCGGCACCCCTAAAATGGCACCCGTTTGACTTTCAGAATGCAGAGAAAGAGGAGCAGCACACCTCATGAGGTGGACAGCAGACCAGAAAAGAATTGCCTGGCCTGGTACTGCTCTTTGAATAATTTGTCTTCACAGAAACCAGCAGGCAGGGCCCGCATCGCCATGCGCTAAGGTGGGGGCAGCTTCCAGGGCCCACTGCTGAGGGCTCCCCCCTCCAGCATCTCTTCTGACACCCTGCACTCACAGTGCCTCAGCAGTTAAAGTTCTAAACCAGCGGTGGTGGACTCGATGGAGATGGACAAATAGAAACTTTTATTTTTTTTTGCAATAGAATTTTTATTTTTTTTCCATTATTCTCAAATGCATTTAGCTTTTATACATATTCCATTCTCTATAAAACTGCATAGTTAGCTAAAAAGATATAATCATTAAATGACTTCCCACCCCACCCGCACCTTCATATATATCAACCGGTAAACATGTATTTTAAAAGTATTTGCCTCCTAAGGTAACATTTTGAGCTATTATAACTTTTATACATTTAAAAATTATATTGGTTAAAAAAGGAAAAAAGGTTTAGTTTCGCAGCCAACTGAAAATTCATTTTTGTGTTATAATTCTGTCCCTCATTTCAGTAGTTAGAAAGTGTAAAAATATTGTCTTTCATATTCCACTCTCGCTCCATATATTCCTTCAACTCTTTCCAATCTTCTGAGAACTTCACTGAGTCTTGATTGTTTAGTTTTCTTGTCCATTTGTCAATTTCTGCCATAAATAGCAATTTTCTCAACCATTCCCCTAGCTCTGGAGTTTTCTCTGATTTCCAACCTTGTTCATAAACCATTCTTGCTGTCGTTACCATATACCAAATCAATGTTCTTTTACTTATGTTTACATCCTCTAACTTTAGACCAAGCAACAACATTTCGGGCAATTTTTTAAACTTACATTTCAAAATTTTCTCCATTTCAGCATGTATCATACACCAAAACCTTTTTGCTTTATCACAGGTCCACCACATATGATATAACGATCCTTCTTTTTGTTTACATTTCCAACACTTATTAGACATATTTTGATCAATATTTGCAATTTTTTTCGGAGTCATGTACCATCTATACATCATTTTAAAACAGTGGACAAATAGAAACTTGATTCAGACAATATGGAAGCATCGCTGACTGGGAATCTGACTGACTTTGGACCACGCAGGCTGCTGGTCTCGGAAGGTGTTGCGCTCCCACTGAAGACAGGTTTGCAACTGGAGCGCACTCTAGGATCCAGGACTCCTGGATGACCTGCACTGGTTGCTGAGGCCAACAGAAATTTTGGGCAGCTTCAGCTGGCGTTCTGCCCGTGCCCTTTCCTAGAAAGGAATGACCTTTCTAGCACAGTTTGTGTTTTGCTGACATCCCGATTATGTCACTGTAACACTATGGCTGAGGACAGACTGGCAATCTAAAGCGGGGCAGGCACGCTTCGCAAACGGAGGAAAGGAGCACGTTCAGACATGCGCATCTGCCCGTCGGCTCCGTTGCGTACTTACCCGTCTCCCAGTTGCTTTCCTTCCGCTTTACCCGGACACCAGTTTTTCCCGGTGTTCAGGGGCCTTCCTCCGCATGCCTCCCGCTTCCAAACAGTGTGAACTGGAAGAAGCGGGAGGCATCCGGAGGAAGTGTGAACGCACCGGCAAAAAGTTTTGCGCATGTGCGCACATGCGAAAAACATCAAAGAAAAAAAAGTGCAGCGGCGCGCGCAAGCCGCGCGCGCTGGCTATGCGGCAGTCTGAACGCTCCGTGGCAGTCTGAACGCTCCGTATCGCCGCTGATCCACATTGCTCTGGCCAGTGTGAACGGCCAGCTCCGTGGGTTTTTCCCCCGCTCCAGTTCCCTCCGCTTTGCCTCCGCTTCAGATTGCCAGTCTGTCCTCAGCCTATGTTGGGCTGCCTTTGAGCAGTTCTCAGAAATTACAACTGGTTCAGTATGTGGGTGACAGGGTGTTAAACGGAGTAAGCTGCCAGGAACATGTGTAGTCATTCTTGAGACAAATTCACTGGCTTCAAGCAGACTTATAAACCCAGTTCAAAATTCTCTCTTTGACTTGTTTTGAAACATTGAACGGTTTGAATCCAGGGTACACTAAGGACCACTTTCTCCCAAATGACCTTACCCATTCATTAATATCTGTTCAGATGCTCCAGGTTCCCACTATCTAAGGCTCATTGGATAGTTTTGTGTTTTTGTTTCAGAAAAGAGCCTTTTCTATAATGGCACAAAAGCCGTAGAACTCAATTCCTAGGGAAGTTCTCTCTCTCTCTCTCTCTCTCTCCCCCCTCCTCCTTCTTCTTCTAAGTGCCAGAGGACTTCCTTTTCTCTCTCTCTCTCTCTCTCTCTGGCTCTTTCCTTCTTCCTCTCTCCCCAGAGGAGGAGGGGGAGGAGCCCTTAGCCAATAGAGGGAAGGGAGGCATGGCTTTCTTTTTCTCCTCTGCAAAGCAGAAAATAGGAGACACTGGGCAAAAGGAGTTGTGATGCAGGAAGCAGCAGAGGGCCAGATAGCAGCCCTGCAAGGACTGGATCCAGCCCACGGGCCATACGTTTGACACCCCTGATATAGATGGTCAGTATTATGATTTCGTGATACTGGGGTTTTTTTTTTAATGAGTTTCCTATCATTCTTTCATTTTTTAAAAAAACTGGAAAAAATTAAGGGGGACTATACTTCCCTACATTCCCCTCCATCCTATCTGCCACTAAAAGATTTTTTACAACTTGCTAGAAGGTCAAAGGCCCACACACACACCCGCCACCCGGCAGATGAATGGGCTGGTTGGAAGATGATACAGAGGGATGCCTTTGCCAGATGATGGCTGCCATAGGAATGATGAGGGTTGCCAGCCCTTAGGGAGCAATGCTTGGGTGATTGGCTGGGTGGAACTTACCCTAATGGCACCCTGTGTTAAAACCACAGAGTTTGGGGTGAATCCTAGAACACCCTACAACACAGTTGCCTCTGATTACATAGCTGGAAGTGATGTGGCATCACAGAATGTCCTTCTGCCCCTCCATATTTTCCCCAGGGCCCCACTGAGTGCCAGTGGGGGACAGGGGAGTGCTGGTGGGGGATTTTCTACCAAAAGGGGGCAAATGGCAATCCCAGGAATGACAGACATAGTGAATACCACGGCACCTCACCCCATGACCATTTGAGTGCTCTTAGCCAATATAACGATGGAAGAAACTGCCTTGCTCAGTTGCACCAGATAACCATCCTGCCCTTGTCTGGCCCCAGCATCTGGTACTCCAAAGTACTGTGCGCACCTCCAAGGGCATCCACAGCAAGAACAGGCGGGAGCAAGGTCACACAGAGGTCACTTTGGAAACTCGGGTCAGGGTATATTTGAAAAAGCAGTAAAGTTGGGATTCTGGGCAGTGCCGCCCCACCCCCCACCCCCGGCCTTCTCTGGATACCTGCCAACATGAACCCGAAAAGATATGGAGAACAGCATCTCCCCCCACACACAAAAGCACGCTAACAAGTACTAGCTAGATAAATCTGATAACCCAGAAGGCGTTCTTTCTTTTCTCGGCATGAAATTATGCATTTAGACCCTAGAAAATCTATATTATGCAGAGCAATTTTTATTGGTTTCTTTGCAGCGTTACTTTTTAAAATTCCAGTCCAGAGATTGTACTATGCAATTATTCTCCTTTGAAAGCAGAGGGCTCTAGACTCCCGCTTCAAATTCCTCAGGCCCAAAGCTCATGTTGATACACGGGTCACGGTACCAAAGCCATTTTCCATGGGGACAAATCATGTACACAAGTCATGTACACTCAGCCCTTTCTCTGGTCCAAACAGTCATCCATCCTGTAGCTTTTCTCCACAAGGGTTCATAAGAAGAACATAAGAAGAACCCCACTGCTGGACCTCCTGAGGGCACCGGGTATTTTTGGCCACTGTGTGACACAGAGTGTTGGACTGGACAGGCCATTGGCCTGATCCAACACTGGCTTCTCTTATGTTCTTAAGGGTTTAGATACACTCTTCTCAACATTTAAAACTTGGTGGGATGAAAAGCCACAAATGGGAAGAAGGATTTGCAATGGAGAAGCGGCAGGCGTGGAAAGGGTAAAATGACCCCCACCACTCTGATCCCAATCCCTCTTTCCAAGGTTTTTTTTTCCTTTCAAGAAGGTATCAAACAATCATTTTTCTTACGGCACATTTGGCCCTGAGACCACAGCTGTTCGCAAGTTGCAAACAACCCCTTCTGAATCCTAATGATGCTAATTGCCGTGCAGGTGGAGCAATGGCAAAAAGATTTCACATAGGTGGAAAACAACAGGTCTCTGCTCTGGCAGCCCTTTCACTTTCTTCCACATTAATATATATATATATATATAATGACGATGCAGCACGGGAGTACAGATGAAAGATGTTTTCCAAGCATCATGGCCCTGCCTGTGAAACATCGCTCTGGGAAATAGCATTTTACTTTTATTGTATTTGCTGCATTTTCCTAGCACCTTTCAACAAAGCTTTAACAGAACGGCGTAGATATTCTAACAAGATGCCAGTTCTCAAAAAGCCATCAATTATTATTTTCTGGCACAACCCCCTGGGAAAATCTACTGTACACACGCCCGCTGAAAAGAATGGGAGCGGCACAAAGACACAGCAATTCTCCCCAGTTAATTGCAGTGGGGCTGCATGGGAGAACTTGCACGTCTGTGCCCCCTGTTGAGAGGGCAGTGCCATTTGGGTCTCCAGGCGCTAACATGACTTGGGCCAGTTTGAGGAAATCCTTTAAGGTGACGTTTCCCAGCCAAAGCACAGCAGATTTATTCAGGGGTCATTTCGTAGAAAAAGAGGTGCAGGTGCTCATTAGTATAACTCATTTGCATAACTCATTTGCATATGCCACACCCCCTAACATGCCGGAAGTGTGTCAGAAGGCAACACCCACCCCTCAGGCTCCACTCCACAGGTGAGTGAAACTGACCTGCTCTTCCTCCATTCCCTTCCCCATCCAATACTTTGTGCAATAAAAATAAGCGTAAAGAACACACCCTCATTCTCTTCCTGCTCCCTTGAAACCACCAGGTTTCAAGTAGACTTGAGATACCCAGGACATGTGCACCACCCATCCCTTCCCCTTCCCCTCCCCACAACAAGACACCCTGTGAGGTAGGTGGGGCTGAGAGAGGTCTTTTGAGAACTGCTCATGAGAGAACAGCTCTGAGAGAACTTGTGACTGGCCCAAGGTCACACCAGCAGCTGCATGTGGAGGAGTGGGGAATCAAACCCGGTTCTCCCAGATTAGAGTTCAACTCCTGACCACTACGCCAAACTGATGGGGTGGAAGCTGCTGAAGGGTTGGTGAAATTTCTCCAGTACTTATGTGCCATATGCCCAGATAAAAAATGGTATACTTAGAAAATTTATATGCCACCTTGAGCAAGTCTCTGGGAAAGCAGCACAGAGTCATGAAAGGAACAATGATCAAATTATCAATATTAAAACAAAACATTAAAAACAGTAAAGACCCTAGCAGGGCTTTCCCCGGGGCTCTGCGCCTCTGCACTGCTTGAGGGAGGGGGTGGGGCTTGTTCATGTGCCCGCCCCCTGGGCTTCTCACTCCCGGAGCTGCGCTCCTGTGCGCTCCCGCTCCAATGGACCCCTGGATTTATTACTATATCCATTTATGCCCCCCACCTTATGGAATGGCCTGCCTGAGGAGGCCAGGAAGCCTCCCACTCTCCTGGCTTTCCACAAACTATACAAAACCAAATTATTCAAAAGGTTTTTTCAGAAGAACATAAGAGAAGCCAATGTTGGATCAGGCCAATGGCCCATCCAGTCCAACACTCTGTCACACAGTGGCCAAAAACACCAGGTGCCATCAGGAGGTCCACCAGTGGGGCCAGGACACTAGAAGCCCTCTCACTGTTGCCCCATCCCCGTCAAGCACCAAGAATACAGAGCATCACTTGCTCCAGACCGAGAGTTCCTATCTATACCTTGTAGCTAATAGCCACTGATGGACCTCTGCTCCATATGTTTATCTAGAGGAGGAGGAGGAGATTGGATTTATATCCCGCCCCCCCCAATCTCCTCCTCCAATCTCCTGTCCCTCCCCCTCCCCACAACAGACACCCTGTGAGGTAGGTGGGGCTGAGAGAGCTCTGACAGAAACTGCTCTTGAGAGAACAACTCTGAGGGAACTGTGACTGACAAGGTCACTTAACAGCTGCATGTGGAGGAGTGAGGAATCAAACCTGGTTCTCCCAGATTACAGTCTGCTGCTCTTAACCACTGCACCAAACCGGAGTTGCACTGTACTAATATGATTCACAAGAGTCCACCACGATACACGCAGCCAGGCAGGCCAAAGCAAGCACTGAGCAGCAGCAGCTGAAGGCCTTAAGCCAGAGGCCAGCAGCAGCCACCACACAAGAGCCCAGCAGCAACACCAGCCTTACAAGGGTGCACATGCATTTGCAAATGCATAGCTGTGATTGGCTGTGGGGACCCCTCTTCACCTCCCCCTCCCACCCTGGTCCCAGGGAAGACCAGGAGAAGGCAGGAAAAAGCTGCTTTAGTTAGTTTCTGGACTCTTCTTTCTTTATGCTTCCACTGCCCCCTTATTTTTATTTAACACTCCCCCCCCCCAATTGCACCCAAGGCTCCTACCGCCCACCTGGATCATTCCAGTGCCCCCCAGGGGGCGGTATTGCCCACTTTGGGAACCAGTGTTCTAGACTTATTAAACTTTTATTTGATTTTTGATCCAGTCTGATATCCAGACTAGACCTGCTGCTTGATAGTATAATTTGATGTTAGGTATTGCCAAGCCTCCTCTTTTCTTCTCATCCTGCAGTACTTTAAATCTGATTCTTGGGGTTTTTTTGCCATTCCATATAGACTGGTTTGTTTCTGTCAGTCATTCAGTATCCTTTCTTGTATAATGATGGGTAACCTCTGAAATAGAAAGTTTAGTTTCAGTGATATATTCATTTTTATTGCAGAAATTCTACCCAGCCAAGATAATTTTAGTTCAGTCCATCTTTCCAGGTCCTTTTGTATTTTCATCCAAACTGTCTTATAATTGTCCTTATATAATGTATCATTTTGTCCAGTTAGGTTTGTTCCCCAATATTTAACTGGATTTAATGTTATATCACAACCTGTAATTTTCTTAATATTTTCCTCTTTTTCTTTTGTTAAACATTTTGAGACTGATTTCCCAGAAGCAGCTGCGCTGCCATCGCTCTTCCGTTTGCCCTGGTTGCATTGGTAAATTTCACACAATTCGCCCTGTGGCCACATTTTTGTTGGAGAAATGAGCATGTAATGCAAGGCCTGAGAAATTCAGTCATTATAGGGTTAACTATGCAACTTGTTTGTTTACCTATGTTAGCCTGGAAGCAATACCTGGCAGCTGGCCAATTAACTGTAGACCCCGGAAAACTAAAGGTGTACTGTCTTGCTAATTGGTCAATGATATCAGGTGTTTCCTTTCAGGGGTCAAGAAGAAGGAGAGATCCTCCATTACAATCTCTCACTCTCTATCAGTATGTCTTAGTGTGAAGACGGAGCACAATGCAGCTCCTTAGAAAGCATGTTTTGTTTATTTGTAGCTAATCCCGTTTACCTTTTCCCTTTAGTAATAAACTTCTTTTAAACCAAAAGAAGCAATCTCTTCTTTCCAGAAAAGCAAGATTCATTACTCTGATTTTTCTGATTATTGGACAAAAGTCCTAACAAATGGTAGCAGAGAGGATGGTTCTTAAAAGATGGTTCTTCTCTTAAAAAAAAAAAAAGCTTTCTGGATTGATTGAGAAAGAGAAATAGGGAATAAGAGCTAGAGGCTTGGATTTTTAAAACGACCACTTTTTTTCCTTCCTGCTCTCAGAGCAATCTTGCAGCCAGAAAGGCCCAACCCTGTTTCCTTGCTGATCAGGGAAAAACCTATGCTGGATTGTAGTTTGCCAGGAGCAAAGGATCTTTTTTGACTGGATTAATTTTTGCCTGCTGTAAGTGGAGCTGAGCCTTGGAGCACTGAAGAGACGCTGCTGCCTGGAGAACAAAGGAAGGCGAGGCAAAGGAGCTTTTGAACTTCGCGCTGCTGCTTCTGCTGCAGAGAAAGGAAAGATTAACCCTGCCAGCTCCTGGAGAAGTAGATGACTGAGCCAGAACCTGTGCTTCTACCTCAAATCCAAAGGGACGTGAGTAAAAAAAAATGGCTTTTAATGCCCCATCCCAGGAAATGCCAAATCTCAGACTTACAAAGGCTAACTATCAGTGGTGGGAGGAGTATTTGAAGAGTCGCCTGCAGACTCACAATGCCCTTCAAGTATTAACAACTGAAAATCCTCCAGAAACTGACCCTGATAAGACACAATTCCTTATGATGGATGGTTTTGCTAAAGCCCTGATTTTAGGGAGTATCCCGTACACAGAGGTACCAGGATTAAGAGGGCTAGCCACGTCCAGATTGATGCTTCAAAAGTTAAAGGATAAATTTGATAAGCACAGCAAGAGTAAAATCTATTCCCTCAAGGGAAAGATTTTTGATTTCAGGATGAAGGAGGGAGACTGCCTTCCCAAAGAGATGGACAAATTAATGGGCATTTACACACAGCTTAAAGACCTGAATGAAGCACCCTCTGATACAGATATGATTTCTTCAATTCTCAAGGGTCTGCCTGGTTCCTATAAGTCTGTAACCAGTATGATTAGACTGAAAGATGATCTGACTTTAGAAGGTCTTTTGTCTGCACTAACTGAGGAATATGATTCTAGAAATTTGAAAGAAAGTTTGTCTGATGAGATGTCTGTTTTGAGTCTAAAGCATGGACAGAGATTTAAAAGGAAAATAGAGTGTTTTATATGTGGGAAAAATCATCTTGCAAAGTACTGCTCTTCTAAGTATGTGTTTAATGATGAGCCCCAAGAACAAAGAGCCACAGGAGCACATGGTTCCAGTAACAAAGAACCAGCCAGTGGAAGGGGAAGCCATTATGGGAGGAGCAGAGGTCACGTTTCACACACACAGCACAGAGGAAAGAAGTTTGCAGCACAGACACAGAGCAAAGGCAATGCTTTTAGGATCACTGATGATTTTAACACAGATGATAAGAAAATATTTTTAATCGATTCTGGCGCTTGTACACACGTGTGTAGAGAAAAAGCCTGGTTTAGTAACATAGATGTTGAAAACAAACCAAGAATTTACCAAGCTAACAGGGAATTATTGAATGTACAAGGTGTTGGAACTGTAAAATTGCGATTGTCCACTACAGATAATCAATTAATTGAAGTTGAATTGCAAAATACAGCTTATGTGCCTGAAGCTGTTGAGAACTTAATTTCAACAAAAAGCCTTATGAATACTGGCCATATTGTAGTGCTCAAACCAGAGCAAGGAAGCAAGGTCTCTACCAAGGATGGAGAGCTTGAATTTAAAGTGGAAGAGAAAAATGGCTTTCATTACTTTGTAGCTTGTGATGATGAGGAGACAGAAACTTTTGATGTTGATCCTGATGAGGAAATAGAGACTGTTGATGATAAGGAACAGATTTGCCAGACAAAGGATGCTTGTGATGATGCTTGTAAACATGAAAAATGTTTATTTTCGTGGCATATTAAAATGGGACATAGAAATTTGAAATCTGTTGAGCAGTTGTTAAAGCAATGTGGAATACCTGTTGTGCATTGTGAAAAGAGTGAAACTAGATGTGAGACATGCCTCAGAGCAAAGGGAGATGCCCCAAGTTATTCTGGGAAAACTCCAGCGCAAAATCAAGAATTTTTGGAAACTGTATACAGTGATCTTGTTGGGCCTTTACCTGCATCCCTAGGTGGGAACAAATATTTTGTGACTTTCACAGAGAATAAAACAAAATACACTTATGTGTATATGCTGAGAAGTAAGGATGAAACACTGCGTAGATTTAAAAATTATGTGGCTATTGTTAAAAATAAATTTGGCAAAGCACCTCAAAGCTTACTCACAGATGGAGGTGGTGAATATTGTAATGCTGAATTCAAACAATTTCTACAAGAGCAAGGAATTCAACATAAAGTATCCATTGCTTATTCACCCCAGCAAAATGGAGCTTCTGAGAGATTAAATAGAACACTGCAGGGGATGTGCAGAGCTATGCTGATGCATTCTGGACTGCCAAATGGTTTATGGGCAGAAGCCCTGAACACAGCAGTGTACTTACACAACAGATTACCCTCAAAGATTATTGGAACCTCCCCTTTTCAGGCTTGGTTTGGAAGACAGCCTGGTCTAAGACATATCAAAGCTTTTGGCACAAAAGGGTATGCACACATACCAAAGGAAAAGAGGGGAAAGCTTGATTCCAGAACTGAAACTGGACTTATTGTAGGCTATCCTGTTGGTGGGAAAGGGTACAGGATATACAATCCCCAAACCCACACAGTAGAAGAACGTAATGTTGTTTTTATTGATGAGACTGTATTGCCTAGTGTTTCCACTGCAGCTGATCCAAAGATGCCTGGGACTGCACCTGATGAGTTCGTTGCTTGGCTACCTGTAGTGACTGCTGGTGAACTGGCTGGGGAACTGGCAAGTGAAGCAGCAGGTCCACCTTCTGAGGAAACTATTGAAACAGAAGGGGAAGCAGGGGCCACACCAGAGGAAGCGGCTCAACCCATGGCAGAACCCACAGCAGAACCCACACCCAGTGTGAGGCGATCAGAAAGGAGCACTAAGGGACAACCTCCAATGAAGTATGGATTTTGTGAACTTGTGCAACCTGCAAAGGAACCCAAGAACTGGAAGGAAGTTTGCAACTTACCTGCGAGTGAAAGAGGCAGATGGCTTGAAGCAATGGAACAAGAGCTGCTATCCATTAGCGAAAAAGAGGCCTGGACTCTCACTCAACTACCTCAAGGCAGAAACCCTGTTGGATGTAAATGGGTCTTCAAAATAAAGCACAAGGAAGATGGAACTGTGGAGCTATACAAAGCACGCCTAGTAGCTAAAGGCTACTCGCAGCAATATGGGACTGACTATTTTGAAACTTTTGCTCCAGTTACTGACCAAGCAACATTCAGAACACTTCTAAGTGTTGCAGCATCTAGGAACATGATAGTAGAGCATCTTGATGTAAAGACTGCTTTTCTCAATGGAGAACTATCTGAGGAGATCTACATGGAACAACCTGAAGGTTTCAAGGTCAAAGGTCAAGAAAACTACGTCTACAAACTTAATAAAGGACTCTATGGCCTAAAGCAAGGCGCAAAGGCCTGGTATGACAAACTTACTGAACTTTTAAAGAAGCAAGGCTTCAAGCAAGGGAAAGCTGAACCTTGTCTGTACACTAGAATCAGAAATGGACAATACCAGTATGTTCTTGTTTACGTTGACGACTTGATCGTGGCTTGTCAAAACAGAGGAGACATCAAAGCAATAGCTGATGGACTGAATAAGGAAGTGGAAGTCAAACAGCTAGGAGATGTTCAACAATACCTCGGAATGCAAATTGAGAGACTCGAGGATGGAACTTTTCTTTTATGCCAGAAAAGAAAGATTATGGACTTTATAGAATCTGTTGGCATGAAGAACTGCAAAGCTTCATCAATCCCACTTGAACCTGGATATCTGAAGGAGAAGGACGGCACACCACTAAAGGACATAGGAGGATACAGAGAGGCTGTCGGAAAGCTCTTGTACCTGAGCAAATCAACGCGTCCAGATATTACAGCGGCAGTTGGATTTCTAAGTAGAAAAGTAAGTTCGCCAAATCATCATGATTGGAGCGCAATAAAGAAGATGGCACGTTACCTAAGAGGAACAATGGACTTAAAACTAAAAATTGCACCAACTGAACAACCAAGACTAGTTGGCTACATGGATGCCAGTTGGGGAGAAGAGATGAACAACTACAAGTCTACCAGTGGATACCTATTCTTTTATGGAGATGGACTGATAGACTGGACTAGTAGAAAACAGACTGTTGTAGCGCAATCCACAGCAGAAGCTGAGTGCATTTCAGCAGCAAGTGCCTGCAGCAGACTTGAATGGATCTTTGAGATGTTGAAAGATTTTGGAATAATTGAACCTGTACCTATACTTATGTTAGAGGATAATCAAGCTTGTATAACTATATGTAAGGAAGAGAGCACGACTGCTAGAAGTAGATCTATTGGTATTAAATGTGCATTAGTTAAAGATTTGTACCAGAAAAGGTTGATAGAGATTAAGCATTGTCGTACAGAAGAGATGGTGGCTGATATTCTGACTAAGCCACTGACCAAAGACAAGTTTGAAAGACTTCGTGAAATGTTGAATATGCTTGATGCTAATGTTGAATAATGTTTTGTGTATGCATGTATAATGACTTGCATTTCAGGTCTTGAGAAGGGGTGTTGGAGAAATGAGCATGTAATGCAAGGCCTGAGAAATTCAGTCATTATAGGGTTAACTATGCAACTTGTTTGTTTACCTATGTTAGCCTGGAAGCAATACCTGGCAGCTGGCCAATTAACTGTAGACCCCGGAAAACTAAAGGTGTACTGTCTTGCTAATTGGTCAATGATATCAGGTGTTTCCTTTCAGGGGTCAAGAAGGAGAGATCCTCCATTACAATCTCTCACTCTCTATCAGTATGTCTTAGTGTGAAGACGGAGCACAATGCAGCTCCTTAGAAAGCATGTTTTGTTTATTTGTAGCTAATCCCGTTTACCTTTTCCCTTTAGTAATAAACTTCTTTTAAACCAAAAGAAGCAATCTCTTCTTTCCAGAAAAGCAAGATTCATTATTCTGATTTTTCTGATTATTGGACAAAAGTCCTAACAATTTTAACCCGCAGCACCCCCCCAATTTCCTTCACATCTTCTCGATCTCAAAAAACAAGGATCAAGAAGACGCAGGGGAAATCAGGGGGAGCTGTGGGTCAAAATGCGGCCACACGGTGAATAGTGTGAAATTGACCGATGCAACCAGGGCAAATGGAAGAACGACCGCAGCACAGCTGCTTGTGGGAAATCGGTCTGAAATTATTTTCTTTTTTTTCTGTTAATTTTATAGCCTGAATCTGTTCTAGTACATACCGCAATGACAGATCTGTTCCGTTACATACTGCAACGACAGATGAGGATTTCAGAATCAGAAGATTTAACGCAGTTCAAAGCCAGCCTTAGATCAGTCATAAACAATAAACAAAAAGTTGTGAAAATTGAATACAGGGTTAAAACTGTGATGAACAAGATAGAATCTACAATTTTAAAAGTATTTAAAGATCTACAGCAGAGTTGTAGTTATACGGGGAAGATAAGACAGAGTTAATACTTCGATCTCTCAACACTATACTTCCTATAGTACTTCTGATACTTCCTACAGTAATTACAAAACATCTGATTATTGAATTTCAACTGTGCTTCCAACTAATTGCATGTGACTATTACAGGCTGCTTCGGGGAGAGCTAAAATATTCCAACAAGATCCCCTCCCCAATCACTTGGATTTGCCAGACTGGCCCCTTGTCTCTAAATCCAAGAGCAGAGGCTTAATTGCCTCACTACCCTTGGGAAAGTCCCCAGAGGAAGACCTGATACCTTCAGATTTCTATAAGGCATTTACAGACTGGTGGTCCCCAGTTTTGGCTAGAGTTTTCCCTCAGATCAATGAAGCAGATTTGATTCCCTCCGGCTGGAAGCAAAGCACTGTCGTGCCTATTCACTAAAAAAGGGGATAAAACGGTTCCACAGAACTATAGACCAATAAGTTTGTTAGATATAGCGGCCAAATTATACAGCAAACATTTGCTGTCTAGATTAGAAGACTGGGTGTCTGCGATGCAAATTCTTCACCCTGTAAAAGCAGAATTTAGAAGAAGCCTCAGAACCATCGATCAATGCCAAATTCTTTATCATTTGGTGTACTCAGGCATGCATGGACCCTCAAGGGCTCTATATGTAGCACTTAACACCTGATCCCCCTTTACTGGAGAAACCAGGGCTTGAGCCTGGGAGCTTCTGCATGCCAAGCAGTTGCTCTATGACTGAGCCATGACCCCTCCACAATATAGCATCTGAACTGAATATTACATGCTTTACTAGTTATGAAAGCCCAATGCCTGTGCAAAACTAAAGACAGCAATCAAGGCATGTGTGGTTAGTCACAAAGAAAGAAGTGGCGAGACACTTTGTAGACAGGTGGGTACAAGCCAACAGATAGCAATAGTTTTTTTTCCCCTGGCTTACACGTCAACTGGATTTTTCTCCCCAAGACTTTCTTACATCATTATGAAGGGAAATCACAGACAATTGCTAGGCAGGAGGAATTATTATTTCAAATGGGTAACCTTTTAAAATGTCTTTGAAGAATACTTCATTTGTAAAGGTCAGAATATTATCCATTTATAAAACTCCACAAAATATTAGAAACTGTTCAACTAGAAACTGCAGTACGATCTCCCAAAAGCATTACTGGACAGAGTGACAGTTCCAGCTGAAAGCCTGCACCCTGGTAGGGTATGTAAACCCCATTTATTTCAGCGAGACTTATGTTGGGATATACACTCTTTATTAACTATCAAAAATATAAATTTAAAATCCCATTATTATTTATCGCAAAAATAACAAAACAAGCAACATCTGTTAATTCAGTGTTTTTCAACCACTGTGCCGGGGCACACTGGTGTGCCGCGAGATACTGTCAGGTGTGCCGCGGGATTTTTTCAATGAAAGAAATGTGCCTTCCGGGCTGACCTTCCGGGACGCGTTAAAATACATCCACATTATATTTCTTCTGAAACTCAGGTCAGTGTTATGGGAAGGAGCCATTACACTTTGGATCTGTAACTTACAATTTCAAGTTGAGTGGCTATTACGTGTATTTGTAATACTGTCATAGTTAATACTTGAGCTGAGGCAACTAATGACCCATTTATCTTGTATTTCAGTGTTTTTCAACCACTGTGCCGTGAGATATTGTCAGGTGTGCCGCGGGATTTTTTCAATGAAAGAAATGTGCCTTAGCTCGAAAAAGGTTGAAAAACACTGTGTTAATTTACACTAATATCCATTCTTCTGGTGCCTGGCTGTCTAAGTTTTGAGAGTTCAAATTCCGTTCAGAGGTTAATCAGATGTCCCTGGGGCCAGGGACTATTAGAAGATGTTGATTTGCGGACCTCAGTGCCCTCCAGGGCTCATATGGGGAGAGGCAGCCATTTTTCCAATCTTCCTGATTGAGCCAGTTGGTGTCGTGGTTAAGTGAGCGGACTCTAATCTGGGAGAACCAGGTTTGATTCTCCACTCCTCCACTTCCACCTGCTGGATGACCTTGGGCAAGCCATAACTATGTGCCAGCTGTTCTCTCAAGGACAGCTTGGGAAAGAGCTCTCTCAGCCCCACCTACCTCACAGGGTGTCTGTTGTGGGGAGGGGAAGGGAAAGGAGTTTGTAAGCTGCTCTGAGACTCCCTTGGGTAGTGAAAGGCGGGGTATAAATCCAATCTCTTCTTCTTCTTCTTCCTGGAACCCTTTGAGGAAAGGTTGGATTAATATGCATCTGAGGTCATCATACAAGGGACAATGCAGCAATATATGATCAACCATTTTAATTTCTTCAGAGGTGCAAGTACATAGATGCTCATGGAGCGGGACACCATGGTATTTCCCATCTAGTAATGTAGATGGCAAATTGTTAAAAGGATCCAAAGTGAAAGCTATCCTATGCTTGGGACTCAGTAAACTAGCTAAGTAATTTGAAAACACCAATTTCGTGTGCCTTCTCATAATATGACCAAAGAACAATAGCCTCAGTAAAGTCATTTTAGCTTCAAGGGAGTGTTCCGGCCAAAAATACAAATGCAATTTAAATAAGTTTACATTACCAAAACACAGTACAAAGAATAAGAAGGAAGGGAACCAAAAAAAGATACCTGAAACATCCAGAGCTGGTATCCACTGGGTTAGTTCATCAAGGGCCCTTTCAGTCTTGCCCTTTGGCTCACATCTCCTGTCAGAGACCTAAGCTTGCCCCCCCCCCCCCTCGAGTTACCACCTCTTGGGAGGCAGGCAGTGCTCAGGACCATAAGTCAGGGCTGGATACCCACAAATAAACCAGGCCCTGGTAAAAGACTGCAGAGGTCATTTTGTAGAAAAAGAGGTGCAGGAGATCATTAGCATACCTATTAGCATAACTCATTAGTATGGTCAGCTGTATGTCAGTTTCAGCCTCATTATACCCTATGGGCCATTGAAGTCAATGGCAAAAACTCATAGGGTATATGAGGGGCTGGAGGAGAGAGGGTTTGAGGGAGAGGCTCCAAACCTGCAGGGTAGCTTCTGGGGCCTCTCCCCGAAATACCCACCAAGTTTCAAAAAGATTGGACCATGGAGTCCAATTCTACGGGCCCTCAAACAGGTTGCCCCATCCCCTCCATTGTTCTCTATAGTGGAGGAAAACCTTACTTTTTCCCCACCATAGAGAACAATGGAGGGAATGGGGGCAACCTGTTTGGGGGCCTGTAGAATTGGATCCCCTGGTCCAATCTTCTTGAAACCTGGTGGGTATTTGGGGAAGAGGCTCCAGCAGCTACCCAGTAAGTTTGGAGCCTCTCCCTCAAACCCCCTCCCCTCCAGCAGCTTTTAAAGCCACCACCGAATTTTGGCAACAATTCGGCGGCGGGCCAAATCAGATCAGAGAATCTGATTCGGCCCGTGGCTGCCCTAGTGCCCACTCCTGGGCTGGCAGAGCACTGCTCCGCCTTGCTCCGGCCCCAAATGACCCCTGAAAATATGTAACAGTTTATTAAATAGTTAAAGAAAGGATAACACTAGGCAGTGCTGTCACTATAATTATGTAGCATAAAACAAGAAAACTAACTTTTCTATCTAATACATCAATACTTAGAATCATAGAGTTGGAAGGGACCTCCAGGGTCATCTAGTCCAACTCCCTGCATTATGCAGGAAATTCACAAATACCTCCCCCCATACCCCCCAGTGACCGCTGTTCCACGCCCTGAAGATGACAAAAAAACCTCCAGGATCCCTGGCCAAACTGGCCTGGAGAAAAATTGCTTCCTGACCCCAAAGTGGCGATCAGCATTTCCCTGGGCGTTTAAGAAAGGGCCACAAGAACTAAGCACTGAGGCAACCCTTCCTGCCCTCCCTTTTCGTGATCTGCCTAAGTTCACAGAATCAGCATTGCTGTCAGGTGGCCATCTAGCCTCTGTCTGAATACCTCCAAAGAAGGAGAGCCCACTACCTCCCGAGGAAGCCTGTTCCACTGAGGAACCGCTCTAACTGTCAGGAAGTTCTTCCTAATGTTTAGCCAAAAACTCTTATGATTTAATTTCAACCAGTTGGTTCTGGTCTGACCTTCTCGGGCAACATAAAACAACTCTACACTATCCTCTATATGACAGCCCTTCAAGTACTAGAAGATGGTTATCCTATCACCTCTCAGTTGTCTCCTCTCCAAGGCTAAACGTACCCAGCTCCTTCAGCCTTTCCTCATAGGACTTGGTCTCCAGACCCCTCACCATACTTGATATTAGATGGCACAGTCTTAAGGCTTCAGCCCATAGCTACAGTGGGGCATTTGGGAGTGGGCCTCCCAACTTTCTTCAAAGGCCCCTTCAAAGGCCCCCCGACTTCCTTTAAATTCCCTGGCTGAACTCCCCCTGCACCACTGCGGCCCCTGCGCTGCCTCTCCTTGCCTTCCCCGGCAGCCTTCCTCCTTATCCAAGGAACAAGTGCTGGGCAATCCTGTGCCACCCGCCTTGGACCCGCTTGTATTGTGTTCACATTCTTCATTGGCGAGAAAATTTACAATTATCAATTTCGCCCAGTGTTGATGCACAATTCAATTTTCTTAAAATGCTTTTTTAAAAAAAAACTTCTATAAGGTTATAGGGAACCCATCTGGGTTTTTGAATTTGCGTCATATATAAATACAGCTTTTTAAAAAAAATCCTAGCATGCAAATGTATGATTTTGAAGACAAATCACGTATGAAGATTGTGCATCAAAATTCTGAAGTGCAAATGCAATAACAATAAAACATTGACACAGGGAGTACTCCATCTTTCTGTGTTATCCCTCTGAGGATGCCAGTCACAGCCGCTGGTGAAACGTCAGGTACTACAATGCCAAGACCACGGCCATACAGCCCGGAAAATCTACAACAACTAACAATAAAATGCTCAGAACTTGAACAAAGGGATGGGCCCCAATTTGTATAGGATTTTGCCCTGTACCGGGGGTGGGGGTGGGATGTAGAGCTGCCTCCTTGCCTCCCACTCACCTCTAGAGCTGCCAGCTGGCACATATGCAGATGGGCCATTCCGCTATTTTCCTAATGTCTGAAAATTGTCATTTTATTTCTGTGCCAATTTCTTTTCTTTCGTGGGTGTTGCTCAGCTTCCTTCCTTCCATGGTATGCCGGCCGGGTCAGATAGCTGGATACAATACTGTGGCGTTAACAAAAATATAAGCTTTATTATGCTTGGACTTGCCGTAAGCCAACTCACCACCACACCGACTTCAAATCTTTTTTTTTTGAAGCATAGGGGACCAGTGCTTAGTTTTCTGGGCACTAATTTGCACATGTGGTAGTCATTTCCTTTGTTGGCTTCCTGTTAACAAAGAATGATATTTCTTTCGTTGTGGCTGTATGCAAGTTCAGCATGGAATGACCTTGGTGAACACACCGCTGGGCATAGAGCATGAAAGATGGTTCATTGGCGAGAGAGTTTTTCCACTCTAAATTGGGCCGGTCAGCACATTTGCCGGAGTTCCGGGTTTCACCACGGACATTATGGCAGCTAGCATAATAATGTGTGACTGAATGATTCCTAGAAACAGCCGTCCAAGACAAACAAACCTGAATATTATAAGATTGGATGCATTGCTGGCTGGGTCATAGCATTTCTTTAGCCTAGACTGCTTGCCTCAAACTATTAGTCGCTGCAATCTTCTAAAGAGCAGAAAGCCAATTAAGGAAAGAATTTTCCCTCGGGGAAGCTTGGTTGTACTTCATGTTCAGCGTTAAACTTGATTGCCCTGCTGAAGGCGGAGTAAAAATTCTTTCCATAGGTCAAAATGACTACGCAGATCCTGAATACTTGGATCTCTCCACTCAAACCACTTGGAATCCTTGGCTACTGTAACATCCCTGAAAAACCAAAAAGGAATCTTGGGGCACCTGGAAAAATATAGAAATGATAAGTGTCCGTAAATTATTCTGAAGTCACAGCTGATTTGTGGCGATCCTGCAGGGCTGTCAAGGCCAGAAAGGTACAAAGGTGGTATGCTGTTTCCTGTCTCTGCGCAGCAACCCTGGCCCTCTTCGGTGGTCTCCATCAAAGTACTAACCAGGGCCGACATAGCTTAGCTTCCAAGATCTGACGAGGTCAGGCTAGCCTGGGCCATCCAGGTCAGTAACAGGTAGGACTGATGATATGGAAGAGGTCCAGCCTGGGACATTACTATGCAAACCTCTGAAATCAACTGTGACCATTCACAGCAGCAGTTAACAGGTGGACATCACAATCTTGCTAAGGTAATTAAATGCCTTTCACATGACAGGAACCCAGAATCCCTACTGGGCCCAACAGGATAGTGTCAAGTAGGGGTCATTTCATAAAAAAGGGGTGCAGGAACTCAGTAGCATAACTCATTAGCATAACTTATTTGCATATGCCACACCCCCTGACATCACCGGAAGAGTGCCAGAAGGCAACACCACAGCTCAGGCTCCACCCCAAAAATCTCTGGGTATTTCCCAACTCAGAGCTGGCGAGCCAGCTTTACACTTTGACTAAAGACACTTTAAGTTTCCTTTGCTCTTGCAGGGAAGCTACCCTACAACAAGCATGAAAATACAGATCAAGTTAGTATGCTTTTGCTTTTTTCCATAGCACATCACCATGTTTGCCCGCTGCTGGGCTTGTTACTCCCGGAACGGGGTTCCTGCTCGAAATGACCCCTGGTGTCAAGCTTCCCAATAAAATTCTGATTCAGCAGGCATCTGGATCACTCCCACTGTCTTGCTTATAGCTCATTCCCAGTGTGGGTACTAAGGAAAAACACCTGGAAGGAACTTGTGTATGTGTTTCCATTGGAAGAGCCATTCCTGAAAGTCAGGAGGAAAAAAAAGACATATGGTGTAGTCCTCTCGTATGTAAATCCCACTTTTGCAATCAGCATTGGAAGTAAGTTGGAAACCATTCTGGCAAATTTCATATATTTGCACATGGATGTTTCAGCTCTCACTGCAATATTCAGAATTTAATCACTGCAGGGGGAGAAGGCAGAAACAGCTTTCTGTGCCATTGCAAACATTCAACTAGAGTACCCTCCTCTCAAAAAAGATATGGTCGGACACACTAAATCCTTATATGCTGGGAGAGGAACTGCAAACAGAATCACTTAAGCAGCAGACAACTGCAGCACAGAAGAAGTAATTCTTTGATTTTATCGACTCGCTCTGCGTAATCCGTCTGGAGTCCACGAAGAAAGGCAGACTAAAAATAACATAAACGAATACATAAGAATTCCGCATCAACTAAGTACAGCCTTTACAAGTCATAAAGGATTTAGAACTTTTTTGGCAAGGAATGGTTTGCAGGAGGAGGTTGAAGGGGAGCAGAATACATTTTGGAGCAGAAGGTGGTTGGAAGGGAGGCATGCAAGAAATTTCAGTCCTTTCTCCCATCGCTGAAAACCTCAGGTTTGATTGAGCCTTCTCCAACTCTGCCCACCCATTTTAGAGCTGTTCTCTAAAACTGATTGAAACTTGAAGGGAGAAAAACCCAAAATCTTCAGGCTGCCAGTCTCTGAACCAGATGCTAAGATTGCACCATCCTACCACAAAGACAGAAACCACAAAATTAAATTGTAGATATCTCTGGATTATAGCTCTTCCTTCTGTTTCTATATAATGGGGAGCTGTCCTTTGGTGAAGCTGTGGGCCTATACTATCGGCTCTGACAGGCGGGGTCTCTTTGCCAAGAGATAGTTATCTTTAGCTGTAGCGTCCATCAGAGTTCTGATACGCAGATTCATGGAGCAGAGCCGCCCGTTAGGCATCCCAGCCCACTTTGAGAGTCTAATCAAGTGGGATGTAGATGCTAAAATAGCAATTAAGTCAACGAGGGAAATTGATCAACAAAAAAAAGACTTGTGGTCACATCAGATCTCAGTGTTTTTAGGAATTCCCAACTGTGTCTCTAGATGCAGATGAAAATATGTATTCCCAACTGGGGCCACTGATTTGTTGCATGACTTGAACTGGATTGTGTCCTATGACCATTTTGTTTTTACTGCAGCCCTCAGGACTCATGCCTACCCAGAAGGCTGAATTTTGCATTCCTTGGCAATCACATGCCTGCCCTCAATGAGATGGTCTTGTTACTTCTTCTGGCGGTTCCCAAGCTAACCCATTGTGTAAACAGCTTATGCCAAGGAACATTTGTGTTTTCCCCTTAGACAGGAGTTCCCAAGAGCCCTTGTTCCCACTGTTCTCAATTCAAGCCAACAAAATGAAGAAGTATTTTTGGTTATCTGAGGGAAGATATAAATAGCAATCAAGTCACTACCCCAACTTTTGGGGGGCCTGTTCAAAACAATTTGCCTGGCTAGTGCAATGAAGCCAAATTTTCTGCCGAGCCCTGTCTGAATTAAGTTTTTTAAATCTTGACAAAGAGCAATGCCTTTGAAAATGCTACATTCTAATATTTCCCATGAAACTCATAGGATTAAAGAATCTGTGCTGCTTAACACACTGCAGAACAGAGAGGCTGAAATTCAAGGCTCGCATCATTTTTGAACAGCACATCAATGCCCTGGCTGCAAACTGTGAAAAACTTTCTGAGCTAGAGGACTGTTTGAATGTGAATTTTTCCACACCCTCCTTTCCAATGTCAGCAAGGGCATCCAGACTGAAATATCTGTGGTTCACCTTCCTGGTCGGCATTTAATTGTAGGTTTTCAGCAAAAATATGCATTTTCCCCAAATGCACACACACAAACACAAAACACTCCAAAAGATGCCAGCAGAGGCAACATTCAATAGGTAACTAAGGCTGTGGTCACATGTGCCAGTTGAAGCAGAGGGGAGGCAGATTCCCTCTGGAGGAATCTGACATGCAGTTGCAAGATCACATATCCCCTTGTACCTGCGGGCTGAGCCTGTCACTGTGTGATCAGACACAAATGCGGCACTGTTCCCTCTAAGCTGAGTGAGTGTGAACTAGCTCACAGGTTTTTAACCTCCGGCTCAGACATTTTTGTCTTAGTTCAGGAAGGATGGCTCCAGAGTGAACTAATTTATGCAGTAGCCAAATCGCTTGCTACACATTTAATGCCAGTAGCTCACAAAGTAGAATTTTTGTTCACAAGACTCCACAACTTAGAGGGAGCATTGAAACGCGGGTGTCTTTTTTTTGCCATTTGTTTCCCGTGCACATAAACAAGAAATTGCACCTCCGCATTGAGGGCTTCCTATGGAGTATGCGATGGGGGGGGAACAGCACCGAGCCAGGATGGAATGATCAAACTATCCTGATGGCATGAGAACGTGCTTGCGCAATCAGACAGGGGAAAGTCCGTCCATGGCCCATCAGAACCCATTAGAGCTAGACTTTCCCTGGTGTCTTTTAACTCCACTTCTGTGGCGGAGCAGCATGAGTTGTCAACAACTGTGGGACGCTTCCCAGATGTTACTGCCTGATCGTGCCCTTTAGATCCATCAGGCATTTGCAGCTATGTATCATTTTGTAGAAAAAGAGGTGTAGGAGCTCATTAGCATAACTCAGCATAACTTGTTTGTATATGCTACACCACCTGACATCACCGGAAGTATGTCAGAAGGAAGGAAGGAAGGAAGGAAGGAAGGAAGGAAGGAAGGAAGGAAGGAAGGAAGGAAGGAAGGAAGGAAGGAAGGAAGGAAGGAAGGAAAGAAAGAAAGAAAGAAAGAAAGAAAGAAAGGAGAGAGAGAGAGAGGAAGGAAGGAAGGAAGGAAGGAAGGAAGGAAGGAAGGAAGGAAGGAAGGAAGGAAGGAAGGAAGGAAGGAAGGAAGGAAGGAAGGAAGGAAGAAAGAAAGAAAGAAAGAAAGAAAGAAAGAAAGAAAGAAAGAAAGAAAGAAAGAAAGAAAGAAAGAAAGAAAGAAAGAAAGAAAGAAAGAAAGAAAGAAAGAAAGAAAGAAAGAAAGAAAGAAAGAAAGAAAGAAAGAAAGAAAGAAAGAAAGAAAGAAAGAAAGAAAGAAGAGAGAGAGAGAGAAAGAAAGAAAGAAAGAAAGAAAGAGCTGGCAGAGAGGGGACAGCTACTAATCCAGGCCTCAGAAATACCACTATTCTGGGAGGATAGCTTCAGTGGTGGCTGAAGCCTTCAGAAGGCTGGTCGGAGGAACAAGGACCTTTCCAAGGGGTGGGGTCATTTTGCTGCAGCCATGACACAAGCAGGCATTTCCCCGTGGCAGGGGGGGCTGCACCAACTCCCGGAGCTGAGCTCCCCCGAGCTCTGGCTCGAAATGACCCCTGGGTGACAGGATTGTCATCACCTTCCCAACACACATCACTGCCAGCTGCATTCCATGTGTGCCATACATGAGCCAAGGCTCAGTGGTAATAGACCATCTGGTTTCCATGCAGAAGGTCCCAGGTTCAATTCTCGGTATCTCCATGTTAAAGGATCAGGTAGTGGCTGATGTGGAAGATCTCTACTGGCCAATCAAAGTGGACAATACTGACCTTGATGGATCAACAGTCTGATTCAGTATAAGACAGTTTCACGTTTGTGTATATTCTGGAACCTGCACTGGACCTGGCAGAGGTAGCACAAGAGAAAGGTGTCTAGGTTGGCAATATGCTTTGAGTTTGCCTTAACAATTCAGCCTCTTCATTACAAGGTACCATTTTTTGAGTAGAGCACTGGAAAACCATTCCATTTCTAGGTGCACTGAAAACATTACTATGTTGATCAACCTATAGAAAATTTCCAGAGAATGTGAAACATTTCAGAGACCTTGCTGAACAGCCTGCCTGCATATTCTTCTCTCCAGGATGTGATGAACCTGGAATTTTTGACCGGTTCTGTGGCTCATGGTTGCATTTGAAGAAGCAGAAGCAAGACGATGAACTGTCAAAAACAAAACCACCACCATTCTCACCTGCACATCTTAATAAATATACATGCTAGGTTTCTTGCTTTCAAATTGAAACACTTAATCGTGCTTGTTGAATATGGTATGATGCACTCTGTGCACTAATGAACACAATTTATAGCACCATTGAAGGGTTATCTGAAATCCTCAAGATGACCAAATGGGAAAACCCAACTGTGATGTCATGTCTCTCTAGGAATCACCAGAAATGCCTAGAGAGGACTGTAGTCACTTCTGGGTTCCCCCCAGAAGTGATGTCATGCCACTGCCTGAGTGATTCTTTTTTCTTCATCCTGCCAGCAACTGGAGTATCGGCATCCAAGGCTGACTGGGGGCAGGAGAGCTCACACCACCAATGGGCACATGGTAACCTTAAAACACACACGTACTCTCTACACAGTTTGGTGTAGAGATCCAGTTTGGTGTAGTGGTTAGGAGCACGGCCTCTAATCTGGGAGAACTGGGTTTGATGCCCCACTCCTCCACATGCAGCTGCTGGTGTGACCTTGGGTGGGTTACAAGCTGTTTCAGAGCTGTTCTCTCAAGGGCAGTTCTCGAGAGGGCTCTCTCAGCCCCACCTACCTCACAGGGTGTCTGTTGTGGGGAGGAGAAGGGAAAGGAGATTGTAAGCCACTCTGAGACTCCTTTGGGTAAGTGAAGGGCGGGGTATAAATCCAATCTCTTCTTCTTCTTCTTCTCCTCCACCCCACTATACAGGTAGGTAAGTTTGTGGAACAACTCTGTAGGACTTCCCAGCTCTGTAGGCCACACTCTCTACCATGTATAAATGAGGGATGCATAGTCTTGTGAGGGTGCTGAATGTCCTCTCAGTGAGATAATTAACAGGTATCCTGTAGGGGGAGCCACGAGCATTACAACTATAGCATAAACCTGCCTTAAGAATACGTAAGAAATTGTATCCAGTGGCATTTTTTAGAGAAAAAAAAATCTAGCTGGCACTCAGAACCATTTTCTTGAATCCATTTGGGACTGTTGTCATTACATTTGACATTTTGCAAATAGCTAGCAACACGTCAGCCATGGCGGTACAGCAGTTATTTACAGATAAGCTTCACTGACAGAAAAAAGGATATTTGAGGGGGAAATGTAATGCTGAGAGAGAGCCACATCCATCATGTTAGACTATTAATTCAGCTCATTATCTGTTAACACGCCTGTGTCTGCCAGGCGAAGGTTAATAGAAAGTTTATGAAACTTGGAATGCAATTAAGTCTCTGAGGATAGCACAGTCGGAGGCTGTGGCAGTTGCTATGGCAACCAGAGGGCTCAGGACTAGTAACAGGAGATTAACTTGAAGAGAGATAAGTACATAAAAATAGCTCTCATCGTCTGCGTCTCCAGATCTTATTATGGAATGAATCAAAAAGTTGAAAACAAAAGGATGCAGTCAAGTCCATGGTTTTGCACAACCACTGTGTTGTTTACACGCCAGCTACTTCATGTTAGGTTACAACCAATAATAGATAATATGCAGAAGTTTTTGCCCAGTAGTTCTCAAAGCATAACCATTTTCTAATAGGGTATTTCTCAGCAGCCCCTCTGTACCCATTCTCTTGTTTTCATACGACACTGGGGTCCTTCCTACAAATGTCCCCCCAACAGAGCCCACAATCCACACATGGAGTTGCTCTCCTCCTCCTGGAAGTTAGTGCAGCCAGACTCAAACTCAAGGAGGCACCTAACACTATTCTTTAACAGACAGACAGACAGACAGATAGATACAATGGAGTCCTATATTTACCCTCCAAGTTCCCAAATGGCAAATCTATCTATCTATCTATCTATCTATCTATCTATCTATCTATCTATCTATCTATCTATCTATCTATCTATCTATCTATCTCTGCTCATAATAGCCTTGAGCAGAAAATAAAATTATAAAATAATAACAAGAACATAAGAGAAGCCAGTGTTGGGTCAGGCCAACGGCCCACCCAGTCCAACACTCTGTCACACAGTGGCCAAAAACACCAGGTGCCCTCAGGAGGTCCAGCAGTGGGGCCAGGACACTAGAAGCCCTCCCACTGTTGCCCCCCATCAAGCACCAAGAATACAGGGCATCACTTGCCCCAGACTGAGAGTTCCTATCTATACCTTGCAGCTAATAGCCAAGGATGGACCTCTGCTCCATATCTATATACTAATTCCCAAGTGGCCCCCCCTGTGCAGATAGCTAAATTCACGGAGGGGGGCATTTGCGGGGAGGAAGGTTTTCCTACACATGGGGGGACTGCACTCCCCCCATGAGCAGAAAAATCTGAAAAGTTTTAAAAGATATTTGGGGGATATTTAAATCCCCCCCAGAGTAACAAGCGTATCTGTGCATGCGCAGGGAACGCATTTACCAGTCCAGCCGGGAGAGGTTTGCCTCTCCAAATCTCCAAGGCTGAAAACCTGGCCGGGCAGTGCACTTGGTGAACTCTGGTCTGGCTCTCCTGCCGCAGACGAGCAGGGGCTCACCCTCTGAAAGGATCTCTCCCTCTCCGGGTGCAACCGGCTTTCTGGCCCGGGGCCGCTTTCCTCCCTGGCTGCAACTGAGCCAGCGGCGTCCTGCGCAGTGCCTCTGCACCCCCCCCCCCCCCAATGCCCTCCTTTGTGGCTGCCCCGCCAGCTCCTGGCTGGTGGGGAAGGGCTCGGGGATTACCTTGCTGGCTCCTATGGAAACAAGGACGCACTCAGCTGCTGGAAGGCACCTGCCCGGGAAATCCAGCTGGAACCTGCCTGGTGGCCCAGGGGCTATTCTGGTAGTGGTGGGGGTGTGGAGGAAGGAGCTGCGGGGCTGCTCCCCCCATCCCTGCCATTCTCCCCTCCCCTCCGCCTCATAGGAACCGGGCTGTTCTCCCTGCCTGGCGGCCCAGGTGCTTTTCTGGAGGCAGTGGGGGTGTGGAGGAAGAAGCTGCGGGGCTGCCCCCTGCCCCTGCCATTCTTCCCCCACCCCCTTGCCTTGCCCCACCAGGGGCTTCCCTGGCTGCTGCAGAAGCAGTTCTGGTCCTACAGATAAAACGCCCCGACTGGCTGGGCTGCGGGCAGCGTAGGAGCACCCAGAGAGGTGAGCATGGCGTCTTGGATGACATGTGGGGATGCAGGCGCAAAAGAGCAGGGCGGGGGGAGAAGCGCCAGGCCCGAGTGGCTGTCAGCTTATCTCCCCCCACAAGTATCGCGGGTCCCCCCTTCTTGTGTTTATCCAGGGCTCTTTTTCAGCACGAACGCACCGGAAAGCTGTTCCGGCTGGCGTCCGAGCCTGCCCCACCCCCTCCCTGCCGGGCCTGAGCTGTGTACACTTAAAGGAAAAGTTCCTGCAGAGAGTCGGCACTTTGGAGATTGCCTGTTTTGTGAAATTTAAAAAGTGGGCAGAGTTTCTGATGAAGATGATTGTCCCTCTTCTCCTGCCACTGGGCTGACATCTGCCTTTAATGGGCCAGCAAAGTTGATGTTCTTAAACCTCCTAATAAGAGAGATTTCTGCTTCTGAGGAGTTGACTTTCAATGATTGGTGATCTTGTGATGGTAGTGATACTTTGATGTGGTAAAGACCACCTGTTCACAGGATAATTTTACCTGTGGGACAGACTCTGCATGGTAACCACTCCACTGGTACATAATTGCTTGTAAAAAGTATTATAGTGTAATAATTCAGGTGAGTAGCCGTGTTGGTCTGAAGCAGCAGAACAAAGTGGGAGTCCAAAGTTTCATCCAAGGTATAAGCTTTTGTGTGCATGCACACTTCTTCCATCTGAAGAAGTGTGGGTGGCACATGAAATCTTATACCTTGAATAAACTTTTGTACCTTGAATAAAATAGTCCACAAACTACTCCCGTCCAGTGCATCCACAAACCTAGAAGAAGAAGAGATTGGATTTATACCCCACCCTTCACTACCCAAGGGAGTCTCAGAGCGTCTTACAAACTCCTTTCCCTTCCCCTCCCCACAACAGACACCCTGTGAGGTAGGTGGGGCTGAGAGAGCTCTGAGACAACAGCTGGTACAGAGCTATGGCTTGCCCAAGGTCATCCAGCAGGTGCAAGGGTGGGAGTGAGGAATCAAACCCAGTTCTCCCAGATTAGAGTCCATGCACTTAACCACTACACCAAACTGGCTCCTAGCGTTGTTCTGCCAATGAACTAGGGTTACCAACTCTAGGTTGAGGAAATCCCTGGAGATTTGGGAGTGGATGGTGGGGTTTAGGGGAAGGAGGGACCTAAGCAAGGCATAATGCCATGGACTCCACTTTCCAAAGCAGTCATTGACCTAATCTCTGTAGTTTGGAGCTCAGTTGTAATTCCAGGAGATCTCCAGACCCCACCTGTAGGTTGGCAACCCTAAAAAACCATATTCAGTGTACTAGTTCTGCAGGAAGGCAAGCTCTTATGATCAGATAGATTCAGGATGGTAGCTGTGTTAATCTGAAGCGATAGAACAAAGTTTGAGTCCACTGGTTTCCATGGGAACCTAACCTTTAGGAATTGATTCCAATCCAGTGTGGGAATAATTGTTGGACATAAGATATTGGTTCAGGCAAGATTTTGTATAGATGGGACAGAAAATAATGTTTTTATTGGTTTTGTCAAAACTGTTTTGACAACAAGGTAAACAGAATAAGAAGCAAAAGGTGGATGTGGCTGGATACCACACTTCTGGTAACATCGGGTGTGGCCTAATATGTTAATGAGCTGTGCTGTCAGGGGCGTGGCCTAATATGCTAATGAGTTCCTGCTGGGCTTTTTCTACAAAAAGAGCCCTGTGTTTATCTAATTCCCTCTTGAAGCTGTCCATGCTTGTAGCCACCACCTCCCCCTGTGGCAGTGAATTCCATGTGTTAATCACTCTTTGGGTGAAGAAGTACTTCCTTTTATCTGTTCTAACCTGACTGCTCAGCAATTTCATTGAGCACCCACGAGTTCTTGTATGGTGAGAAAGGGAGAAAAGTACTTCTTTCTCTCTTTAGTATAACACTAAAGAGAGAAAGAAGTACCAGTTTGGTGTAGTGGTTAAGAGCGTGGACTCTAATCTGGGAGAACCGGGTTTGATTCCCCACTCCTCCACTTGCACCTGGCTGGATGACCTTGGGCAAGCCATAGCTCTGTACCAGCTGTTCCCTCAAGGACAGCTTGGGAAAGAGCTCTCTCAGCCCCACCTACCTCACAGGGTGCCTGTTGTGGGGAGGGGAAGGGAAAGGAGTCTGTAAGCCACTCTGAGACTCCCTTGGGGAGTGGAGGGCGGGGTATAAATCCAATCTCTTCTTCTTCTTTTCTCCCTTTCTCACCATACAAGAACTCGTGGGCGCTCAATAACTGAACACTCATGATCAAGGCTACTGAGCAATTTGTTAGTAAGTCACTAAAGGTTCTGAAACATCAATAATGAACCAATGAACATTAAGCTTCAGTGCAACCACTGCTATAGAGACAATGTACAGGAGAGAGGAAGCAAAACATGGCAGGACAGGATTCTTTTAGCCAATGTCAGCATCAGTCTATAGAGCACTGTGTTATTTTTTTAAAAAAAGGGGGGGTGATAAGAGCGCTCAGAATTATTACGGTTCCAGGCTTCCAGCAGGTTTGATGTAACCCTGATATCAGCAAGTGAACTAGGAGCACCAGGGACACTGGTAATTCCCCCCAGCATTTAACTTGAGTACATTATTGGTATTTTGGTATTCGCATCTGGAATTTTTTTTTTGTTTACCAGTCCTGAGTTAGCTGCCATTTTTACTCCCACTGGTATTAACTGAGGACCTGATTTAAATTTCAGATTGTCATTAGGTAGTTCCCTCAGGAGTCTAATGATCGGAGTAGTGCAGAAGTTTTGACTTCCGCTGATTTAAAGACACTAGGGTGCAGCCACGCCTCAGGAGTCACCAGAGATTAAATTATGCACTCGGCAGGAAACGAGAAGTTGATCGATCTGGTCATAATGATACTTTCTAGACTAATTCCTTTTAAATCTCAGAACAAAACTAGCACATATTTAATACCCCCTGGTCTGAATCCTGCCTCTGTAGCTTTGTCCTCTGCAGCGCAGACGGTTAAAAATAAATTCTCCATTTTGATCCAACTCTCTGCATCTCCCTCTGTCTCTAATTATAAGAAAAGAGTTTAATTCTGGGTATAAGGTTTCATGTGCATGCACACAAAAGCTTATACCCAGAGTTAAACTTTGCTGGCCTTAAAGATGCCAGTGGACTCAAACTTTGTTCTGTCGCTTCAGATTAACACAGCTACCATCCTGAATCTATCTGATCATAAGAGCTTGTCACAGAGCAGCCAAAGATGGTTTTCTGGATATTCAGAAAGTGCCAAAAAGTAGTTTTTCTCCTCATGAGCTGCATTGTTTCTGTATATTTGTGTATATACCCACACACCAGAGTTCCCTCTTAGCTGAGTTAGTGTGAGCCAGCTCACAGGTTTTTAGCCTCCGGCTCACACATTTTTGTTTTAGCTCAGGAAGGAGGGCTCCAGAGCAAACTAATCCATGCAGTAGCCAAATCGCTCACTCACAACTATAATGCCAGTTGCTCACAAAGTAGAATGTTTGTTCACAAGCCTCCACAGCTTAGAGGGAGCATTGCCACACACACAAGCATACACTTTATAATTTAATATCCTCACACATAATACGGGAGGTCAAAGAGAACAGAAAATCTACAAATCACAGAAGGGAGTCTATACGAAAAACATTGTACCAAAGTGTGCGGGTTTTACAGGAATATAATCCCCACCATCTATCAGCAAAAAAAAGAAGAAGAAGTATTAGGGGGAATTGAAATAGATTTGTCCAGTTAGTACAGAAAGTTCAAAGAAGGGACATACTTCTGGGCATGGGCAGAATGCCTTTCTCGCTCTCCACTATAGCCACACACCTCTTAGGTGGAAGGAGAAAATTGTAGGCAAGCATAATGCTGTAACACGCTGTATTCATGGCCATCAAGAGCAATCCCCCCCCCCCCCCCAGGTTTGTCATGACATTTGAATGGACCCATAATCAACAGAAACAAACATCAGCTGGCACTGAGACCCCAACTCAATCAAACTAAAATGCCTGAGTGAAGAGAAAAAGTCCTAACAATAGACTAAGACAAAAGCAGTGAAGAGGCCTGGCTGGAAGGCGTCCCGTACTCCGTAGCAGCAACGCCATCACAAAGGGCGCCTGTGAGGTGCTCAGGATGTCCATCAACAACACTGGCAAAGGAGCTGAGGCACCTGAAAGGCAGAGGGGACTCCTGGCCTGACCACTGCTCTTCACTGCCACTCCTACAGATGGCTGCAGCATGGGGTTGTCAACGCAGAGTTGGGAACTTCTTGGAGGTTTGAGGGACGGAGCCTGGGGAGGGCGAGGTTTGGGGAGAGAAAGGACCTCAGTGAGGATGTGATGGTATAGCCTCCATCATCCAGCTGCCATTGTCTCCAGGGGAACTGATCTCTGTTGTCTGGAGTTCAGCTGTAATTCTGGGAGATATCCAGGCCCCACCTGGGAGTTGGCAATCTTTCTGTAGCATACTATTGCAGTTACCAGTGTGCCTGTTCCCACCGCTCAGATGTTCTTGGATGTTCCAGGCTGTGGCTTGTCAACCCTAATGTAACTGAGAAATCCTTCTGTGCCCTTTGAGGAGTTTTGGCCTTCTGTATACATGTCTCCCAGGTCTGGCCTACATGCAGCTGAGTGAGATGATAACGCTCTAAGGTGGCAAAATAGGTTGTGTCATTCCATATTACAGGTGGACAGAGGCACAAGAACACAAGAGGCCTGCTGGATCAGACCCGTGGTCCATCTCACCCAGGTTCCTGTTTCACACAGTGACCAACCGGTTGCCCTGAAGGGCCAGCAAACAGGCGTAGAGGCCCAGGCCTTCTCCTGATTTTGCATCCGAGCACTGGAACTGACAGGCTGACTGCCTCTGAGTGTGGAATCTCCCCTTAGTAACCACGGCCAACAGCCATTGATGGACCTACTCTCCATGCACCTGCTCATTCTACTTTTAAAACCCATCTATGCTCGCGGCCATCACTATGCCCCCTGGCAGCAAATAGCACAATTTAATTACTCGTTGACTGAAATAGTACTTCCTGTTGCCGATCCTGAGTCTAAAGCACATCAACTGCATTGTCATACTGTTAATCTAAACACTTTGTACGAATACAACATTATTACATCCAGGAGAAAGATTACAACTGAGCCTTTTTGCATGCTGCACTTAGCGGGAATGGTCAAAGTAGACAAAATCCCTTATGCCCAGACTAAAGTGGGACCGTCCGTTCTATCACCCCAGCACTCAAATTCTTCATGAACTCCTTATTCTGCTCCATGTGTATAGACCTGGTCTCATGTTTTCAGCTTCCTGTCCTTCTTTGTGTATCACACCCTCTCTCTGATTCCTGCACCTGTGTTTGAATGTGCTTTCTGGCACAGAAATAGCTCTTATCGTGAGCAAGCTGGTCTCTATAGTCCCCCCGTTTACAATGAGAAAAACTGTTTTGCTAGGATCTGTCTTCCAAATACTCCATTCCTTAAAAACATACTGCTTATATCTGTATTAATAGGATTGCCAGCTCTGGTTTGGAAAATTCCTGCAGATTTGGAGTGGAGCCTGGAGAGGGAGGGGCTTGGGGAGGGACTCAGTGGGATATAATGCCATCCAGTCCACCCTCCCAAGCAGCCATTTTCACTAGGGAAATTGATCTCTGCTGCCTGGAGATCAGTTCTAATTCCAGGGGATCTCCAGGCCACACCTTGAGGCTGGCAATCCTAGTTATACATGTGATTACAAGCCATATGGGCTAGATGTATGTTTAGGATCCTTTTTTCGGAATGCACCACAGCCACAACTCTGTACTGCGTTCAGGTTGCTCTGCGGTTGTCAGAAATCCTGTGGTGATGGTGACACTTATTGGCAGGGGACTTGTAACCACATGTGATAACTGTAAAGCTTAAGGGAACAGAGTCCTTGGTCTTCAAGGATCTGTTCAGGTTCCAGAGAGCTGGCAATCCTACATTCCCTTTCCTTTCTTTCAAGCTTTTTTGATCCAACTACCTTGAGTGATGAAAAAGGAGCCTTTATTTCTTCAAGGGAAATATGGCGGAGAGATACTTGGCCACATTCAGCGTAGTCTTTGGATCTCAGTCCACCAGCAGACAAGGGACTATGTTGTCTTTTGATAAGGCAGAAGGTAATTGTGTTAAAATAGGGGGCAATCCATAACTCACAAAAGAAATTATAATAAAGAGATTCCAGTATCGCAGGATAAGGAGTCAACTCTTTTCAGGCCACATTGGCAAAGGCTGTCTGAATAAGGCAGATTACAATATCTCCCATATAGGACAGCTGAAGGGGCAGCATTCAGATGCATGAGCATAAATGCTGTGCGGTAACGAGGAAATGTTAAAATTTTTACATGCATAGGCTGGGGTGGTTAGAGATGAAGAAAAGCCACAAAGCTGGATAGAGCATACTCTCCGAGCTCATATAACTGAGCTAAAGGGATCTAGATCTTTATTATACATTTCTTAATAGTTAATAAAGATTCATTTTTCCCCAAGTCTCAATGTATCGTCCTTTGCTGGGCTAAGACTAAATAACTTCTTGTCTATTTCTTGCATCTAGTGGGAATGGAAGTGGTCTTGATTGGGCTCGTATAGCAGACCATCTTCCTTTGAGGAGAAAACGACCTTTCGCCTATGTTTAAATGCATGCAGTCATACTTTGGCTTCGATAGAGCCCTGGCCCAATTCTAATCTTAAAGCTACTCCAGCTACACATCTTGGGGTTCCTGTGAGATGTCACAAAAAATGGCAACGAAAATGGTCTAAATTCTCACAGACTTGGAGAAGTCATATCAAGGCTCCATAGAGGCGCTATGGAATAATTTTCAAATTGAACATATGCAACCCCCCTGGAATATACTTACCTCCCTTACAGATAAAAGAAGCATTCAATCGCTGCCATGGAGGGTTTAATTTTGTTTGTTACAAATTTAAGATGGGATTGCCAGTTAAGATTAGAATTGAAACCCCACACTCAGGTATAGAACTCTGGGAACTTGTTCAAATAGGCTTTAGAAAATACCATAACCTTTGATTTTGAATGACTGATCTGAAGTTCTTCAGATTTGCAATATTTTAAGAAACGACTTAAAAATCTTCTCGGCCCAACCTGAGTGTGGCACTCCTACCCATCAAACTAAACTTCTCCAGCATGACAGTTCACAAGAAAGGTGATATTCCCACAGATGATATGTTGGCCCCAGGCCAAGCTCAGAATGAGAGCCTCCCAAAATAGTGAGCAAAATAGGGTTGCTCTTACCTGAAACAGACGTTCATCAACTGGTCCTCTGTACAGTCACACCGGGAACCATGCATGCCCCTTACCTTTCGGCAAATGCATAGAATTACTCAGCATCTATAAAGTTTAGACTATCAGGGTGGTATAACAACTCTGAACTGGGCACATATTTACCCCATATCCATAACAGTGTATAGAAGTTCTGGTAGGGGTGTGTGACCAATCTACTTGGGAGGGTGGGAATTTTAATTCTTTCATACTTATGAGGCAAAGCACCCTGATCCTCCCCCCCCCCCCCCCCCCCCGGTTAATGTGAATATTGGCAGGCCTGCTCCGGCTTGCAGGTGTTTATAATTGGGCCTCCCTGCCTACACCATCCATACCTCCTTGAAAGCCAGATTCCAGAATGTGGTAATTGGCTATTGTGAGAACCTGCGTTCAGTTCTGTAACTAGACGGGAGGGGGGAAGCAGGAGTGGATGTCATCATCTTCTGAAGGGTTCCATCAAGTGAGCTCCCTGATTGGGTTGGGGAGACCACCTGGTGCCAGACGGCAAAAGGCTATAATTAAGCCGTACACAGGAGGGAAGCCACACTGACTTCATGATTCGACTGGGCAGTGGCTCTGACTCTGTTAAGCCTCATTATGATGGACCACCACACAGACAACGCTTAAGCCTCTAGCATGGATCCTGATAAAGATGTGTCATCGGTTGAGGACAGTGACAGGGGCATCCTTTGGCACGCTTACTCAAGTCCCCATCCCTCGTAACCCCTTCCCCTAGGGAGGCTGGGGAATCTAAATCTTTCTGCCATCTTATATATGCTGGGTTTTCACCATTTTGTCTATGCTGTTTTAGGTATTTGGTGTTTATTGGGCTGTTTTAATTTAGTTTTAATCTGAGATTTGTATATTATTTTGTTGTAAGCCACCCGGAGCCCTACTTGTAGGGATGCTGAAGGGTGGTAGAGACTGTGTTGCCTAGGGATATCTCATTTCTTAGAAACCATATATTTCACCAAGGCCTGGTTTCTTGTGTGCAGATAACCTTGAGGACCCACCGGTCTGGCCACTGCTTGCTTGTCCCAAGGACAGTGGCTCAGAGGGAGCCCGGCTGGGTCCTTGACAATACTTTTGAAAGATTTTTGCAAAAAAGTTTCACCTTGTAACATACTAGGAAAAAAATGTCTGGTTTGACTTAGTGTTATCTCCTCCAATAAGTCACTCCACAGTCCACGGCCTTCATTCAGAAAAAAAACATATTTCAGATTCAAGGAAACTTCGACATGACAGTTAACAGAGCCCTTGAAAAAAATCAGAACTGTCTCAGCGGCACATAATGAAGCTATTTTTGATCTAGCTAAGTTAGCCTTGACGCTGGAGGAGTGAAATTTGCTAAAAGAGATTAGAAAGAGGATTGAAAGTGTTGCCTGGAAACCACAAGATGCTTAGCCCTAGGGGCTGCTGTCTCCCACTTGGGAAATACCTGGAGATTTGAGGGTGGAGCCTTGGGAAGGTGGTGCTTGGGAAGGGGAGGGGCCTCAGCAGGGTACAATCAATGCCATAGAGTCCACCCAGCAAAAGCAGCCATTTTCTTCAGGGGAACTGATCTCTGTCATCTGGAGATCAGTTGTAATTCCCGAAGCTCTCCAGCCCCCACCTGGGGGTTGGCAACCTTACTTAGCACCTTTCTCCCAAACCTAACAAAATGAACAGCCCATGGCTTCAGAAGAGTTCCTCAGTTCAAAGAGAATTAATTGCAGACAGAATTGCCTACCCAGTACCAGGCTTGAAGCTTCAGCTGAAATAAAACTGGGAAAACAGAGCTGCACTCACCTGCAGCTGTTGTTCATTGATGTTTCCTGTGTAGACACACACTGGGACTGTGCCTGTGCAGGCCAGCCACAGACATTTCGTTTTCTAGCTAAAAGCTCCAAAATGGGGGTACCCTGCCCCTTTCAGAGCTGGCACATGCGTGGGTTTCCTGCCAATGCACCACATATGCCGATGATGGTGCACCCCCTTCCCTCAGTTCCCACTAAGCCACCATGAGCTCCTGGGTCTCTTCTCCCCCCTCCTCAGCACAATGGGACATGTGAGAGTTCACAGTGGGGCAGGAGGGAGGGAAAGTGTGTCTGCACAGAAGATGTCAATGAACAATTACAGGTAAGTGCAACTCTGTTTTCATCTTCCGTCTTCGCATGCAGCCCCACACTGGGACCATTAGAGCGCTACTCACCACCGGAGTTGAGGTGAGTCTCTCACTGGAACAGAATCTGCAGAACCGCCTTGCCCGTCTGCTTCCTTTCTTGCTTGCAGATCTAGCACATAATATCTCACAAAGGTGTCCTCAGACAACCAAATTGCTGCGTTGTAGATGTCTAGAAAGAGCACTCGCCGGTGAAAGGTGGCCGAAGATCCCTGCGCCCAAGTAGAATGTGCCTTCACATCGATTGGACATGGCTCTCCGGCTGCCCTATAGCAAGACCAGATGGCAGCCACTGGGCTGACGCTGCCCTTCCTTTCTTGGGACTTCAATAACAAATAAATAACACTTTATCTTTATGAAAAGGCTTTGTTCTTTCTCAATAATAAAGAGGAGCCCTCCTAACATCAAGGGTATGAAGTGCTCCTAACATGAAGTGTATGAACCAGGAGGGGGGGAAAAACTGGTAAGACTATTTCTTGTGTGAAGTGGAACTTTGAAACTACTTTAGGGGGGGAAATCGAGACTTGGGTGTAGCACCACTTGCTCATTGAACACTTTAAAAAAGATGGGTCAAATTTAAGGGCCGCTAGTTCGTTGAACCTCCTGGCTGAGGAAACAGCCTCTAAAAATGTCACCTTTCTAGAGAACACAACTCCAAAGGCTCAAAAGAAGCCTTCATAAGGCTGGCTAAGACAAAGGGCAGGGACCACTGAGGAACTGCCACCCAGTGTCCAATCTTTCGTTTCTGGGTAAGGGAGTTGAGAGAGCAGTGACAGAAGAGCTCCAGGTCTTCCTAGAGGACACACTGATACTGGACCCATTCCAGTCTGGTTTCCGCCCTGGCTGTGGCATGGAGACAGCATTGATTGCCCTCACAATCTCTGCACACACCTGGGTCAAGGCAGGTCAGCGCTGCTGTTGTTAATCTGTCAGCAGCGATTAACATGTTCGACTATGATCTAGCCTGATCCTGCATTGTGCAGGGGGTTGGACTAGATGGCCTGTGTGATTCTGTGATTCTATGACCAGAATCCGCTGCCTTGCCGATGTTGGGATTTGGGGAATGGCCCTGAAGTGGTTTGTCTCCTTTCTCTGAGGTCGAGGACAGAGGGTGGCCCTAGGGCAGTGGTGGCAAACCTATGGCACGCGTGCCAGAGGCGGCACTCAGAGCCCTCTCTGTGGGCACACAGTTTGGGCATTCAGTCTCTAAAAGGAAAAAAACGACACAGACTCGAGGCTGGGCTGCTCTCAAACTTACAAAGTATGAGCCAAGGTTAGACAAATTATCAGCATGCATTCAACAGCAAAAATCACATTAATTGTTCAAAAGCATACCAAATGCAAACTTTTACCTTTCAATAAAAAGTTATTTGTATAATTGAAAGCTCTGTTATTGTGTTTTTCTTTTAAGACAAAAGATGTTAATTTATGAGTTCTTTTTTCTAAACTAAAATCTCAGTATTCAGGTTAAATTGTCATACTGGCACTTTGCGATAAAATAAGTGGGTTTTGGGTTGCAGTTTGGGCACTTGGTCTCTAAAAGGTTCGCCATCACTGCCCTAGGGGAGAGGTTTCACCATGACACCCGCTGGTGTGTGGCGTCCCTCAAGGGGTTATTCTCTCCCCAGTGTTATTTGTCTATTTATTTCGATTTGTATCCCGCCCTCCCCACCAAAGCATCTATATGTGTCCCCTCACCCAGCTGGTGCAGAGTTTCGGGCTGGTGTCTTAATTGGCCAGCAGACTGTCAATTGTTACACTCCACTGATTGTCATAATTCACTGTATCGTGCACTGAATTTTTATACCTTAACGGTGAAACTTCTCAGTATCATGCACTGCATGTAGAGACTGTTTTCACTAATCATACTATACTATTGGCACTGTGTATATGAATAATTTGGTTTGTACCCAGTTAAGTGTATCAGCCTTCCCCCCCCCTTTTGTATGGGCCCAATACTATCTTTTGTGGTTTCCTACAGAGGTCTCCCCCCCCCCCTTTTTTTTTTTTGCTCTTCTGTCTAGGGTTTCCAGCTCTGGGTTGGGAAATACTTGGAGATTTTGGGGGTGGAGCCTGAGGACGGTGGGATTTCGGGAGGGGAGGGACTTCAATAGGGTACAATGCCATAGAGTCCACCTTCCAAAGCGGCCATTTTCTCCAGGTGAACTGATCTCTGTTGCCTGGAGATCGATTGTAATCCCAAGAGATCTCCAGCCTCCACTTGGAGGTTGGCAACCCTACTTTCGTCCTAAGAGGTCCTATCAGCTCCCTGCATAACCTTTTCATTCCTCAAAAGATGCCCTTCCCCCCCTCTTTTGCCACTGACACTGGCAGGATCCAGCCCTCAAAGGAAACACATTAACACATTACTGAGAGGAAGAAACACATATACACTTTTTCAAAAAGATCTGCAAAAAAAAGAAGAAAAGAGGAGTAAAAGGAAAGCTCTAACCTAAAAAACTCTCCCACCCCACCCTGTTAACTAGGCAATGTATCTGATAATCACTGTATGGTAGCCAACCTCCAGGTATGGCCTGGAGATCCCCTGGAATTAGAGCTGGTCTGGAGACTGGAGATGGCAAGGGTCATTTCTCTTGGAGAAAATGACTCCTTTGGAGGATTTTATTTTACTTAAAACATTTTAATGCTGCCTTTCCACCCTTATCAGGGCCCCCAAGGTAACACACATAAAAACACTAAAACGTCTGAACGAGGAGGGCCAATAACCATTACTGAAGGATTGTCAAATGAAACAAAACAGTCTTCACCCACTGGTGGAAGATGAGGGAGAATAGTAAAAAGCCCAGTAGCACCTTTAAGACTAACAAACTTCATTGTAGCATAAGCTTTCGAGAAACACAGCCCTCTTCGTCAGAGATGGGCTCTGTGGCATCCAGGATGGACTCCACGGCTTCACGTCCCTGCCGAGTCCCCTCTCCTCCCTAGGGTCTGTCCCCAGATCTCCAAGAACTTCCCAATCCAGAGCGGGCAATACTCATTCACTGACACAAGTGCAAATGAATGTTGTTGGGAAAGAATGAAAAATAAATATTGTAAGTCAGATACTCATAAAAGAATTTTCAATGCAGAGAAAACAGATGACACGGACAAGGTGCTCCTAAATGGAAAATATGCAGATAGAGAGATTGAGGCTTATTAGAGATTCTGGGGAAAGGAAAATAGGCAGATGATGGTGGCGCCTCAGGCCACAATTTGTGTATGATATCTAATTAAACAAACGGATATGGAAGTAGTGCACAAATAATGCAAAGTGACAAAAGACAAGAGTCAGTAAGAATTAATATCAATGTATTTTATAAGTGAAGGTAAAAATATTAAACAGAAGCACTATCAAAAGGAGAGGTAGCTTTCAAATGTACATTGCAGTGTTGAATACTGTTATGTCCTAATGGCAACTGCACACGCGGTCAGAGAAACGCATATGGCTGCGCTGGCTACCAGAGCTTCACTTCGGGAGACAATAGCTCAGCCGGATCGGGGACCTATGGTTTAAGGTAACTCATGATTAATCCTATCAGGGAATTTGGGCAAGGCCGGGGGTTTGGTTTAGACGTGTATTTAAGCAGACCCCCGAGCCCCGTTCAGCAGCCTGGAATTGTACCATCAATAAACTTATGAGCTGATTTCACAGCAACGGGTCTCTGGACTCAGTACTTTATAAATACAAAATAAAGAACTGTCCTAAAAACATCAAACAGTGATTAACAGTTACACAAACGAAACAAAAAGAATGTTTTACTATTCAAAAGGCATGCTAATAAAAGTTAGAAAATAACATCGACAACCTTTTGGCTTTCTGTTCGAAATAAAAATTCAAAGCAAAGATGGGACTTGAAAAAACTCAACCATGAAGAGTTGCCTCAGGGACCCCACTTATAGTGACCCCACAGTTTTTTCAAGGCAAGAGACATTCAAAACCCGTTTGCCATTGCCTCCCTTCACATAGCGATCCTGGTGTTCCTTGGTTTAAAGTAAAAAATTCTAATTAAAAAAAAATTCTAATCCCTTCCAAATACGAAGCAGAACCAACACCGCTTAGCTTCTGATATCAGGCTAGTCTAGGCTATCCAAGTGAGGGCCCCTACTTACTATTTATTTATAAGGCACATAATATTGCGTTAGGTGTTGCATAATTTTTTTTCCTTTTAAGTGCCTAACAAATGGCTTACAATTTAACAGTATAAGATACAAATGGGATAAGGGAGGGATAATTACAGTTCTAAAAATTAAAAGTGCTGTTATGTGTGAATGGAAATTCCTGCTGACTGGAAAAAGCAAATCTCAAGAAGCTACTTAAAAGAGGAAAGCACAACAGCATGAGTTGGATGAGAGAGAATTTCTACAGCATTGTGAGGGGGGTAAGAGAAAAAGGAAGTGAACACGCAAGAAAAGCAGAGATTTGTAGCTTGGGAGAACCCTAGAACTGATGCATCAGGAAGAAAGAGATAGGCGAGTGAGCAACATGCTGTTTTACAAAGAGATTCCTGAATGCAGGCATTGCCTTATGATAGGGTTTGCCCACACCTAGGGTCATCTTGGGAACAACAAAAGAGGAAAAACTCTACAGTCACTAGAGGCTGCTAGATAACTGGTTGGTGACCTCCAACTCTGGCCCAAACTGTGGTGAATCTGAGCACAAGAAACACTTTGCTCACCTCTCGGAATCATATTTTGTTTTCACAGCAGTGTGTAAATCTGGATCCTTTACCAACCTAGTGAGTAAAGCTTAACCAGTAAGAAGACTGGCCCTGCTGGTGGACCTCCTGATGGCACCTGGTATTTTGGGCCACCGTGTGACACAGAGCATTGGACTGGATGGGCCATTGGCCTGATCCAACATGGCTTCTCTTATGATCTCATGACACAGACTCAATAGTTTAACTGGAACAAATCAAAGTGGTTTATTAAAGCACAATAAAGATATGAAATGCATGAAATACCTCACCGTGCTAAATATACAATGGAAACAGAACAGATCAAGAGACTCCAAGACCAAACAGGTTCCAAACCACGCGTCCTCTTATGGCAGTTGTTTCCAAGGGGGGTGTTCCTTACGGACACCCCAGTGATACCTCCAGTGCTGTTTTGAAAGACGTTCTACTCCAGTGGAGGAAAACTGGGACTGGCTCTTTTCTTTGGAGAAGAGATGATTTGACAAAGTTGCAAATGAACACCGAGAAATACGTCGGTGGATGCCATGACACCCACAAGGCACCACATTGGGGGTCACTAGAATAGATGAATGAAATGATTAAACGCTCAAGGTAAATTTAAAGAAAATTAGACATTAAGAGTGGAGATATGGACCTGAAAATTACCAAGAATGTTGAACAGTAGAGAGATGAATTTATGATGCACTTCAGGAAAGGAAACTAAAATTTAAAAAATGAGTAGCATAGCTGCAAATGGCTGTAGTGCAATGATTGGTAAATGAAATTTATTTCCCATCACCATCCATCTGGTTAATAAAGTTACCTAAGCTAATCTAAGGGAGGGTTGGGGGGTTGTTTTTTGTTAAGTCACAGCTGACTTACGATGGACCCCATGGGGTTTTCAAAGCAAAAGACGTTCAGAGATGATTTGTCGTTGCCTGCCTCTGCGTCATGACCCTGAACTTCCCCGGTGGCCTCCCACCCAAATACTTTAACCAGGGCTTAGTTTGACAAGATCAGGCTACCTTGGGTTAACCAGTTCGGGGTGACCTAGGTTCACCCCTGTGATTTTCTCTGTGCTCCACACAATTCAGAAGTACATGTCTGGTTAGGGCTGCCAAGTCAAACTCACCGACTGGTGGGGGGGAGTCCTTCTTCGCCTGGGAGTAGGGCTGCCAAGTCAGCCCGGGGGGTGGGGGATCCCCCACTATAGGGGTTCCCGATCCACCGGCCGGCATTTGGCCGGCGGGGGGAACCCCACCCCTGAACTTGTCCAGCGTGGACGACTTCCCCAGCGTAGTGACGTCACCTGGAGGTGACGTCACCGGGCGAAGAAGAAGGACTCCCCCCCGCCAGTCGGTGAGTTTGACTTGGCAGCCCTACCCGGGAGCCACCTGGGAGCCTCCCTGGCGTGTGTGCCCGGTGACGTCACCTGGAAGTGACATCACCACGTTGGGTAAGTCGTCCACGCTGGACGACTTCGGGGGCGGGGTTCCCCCCACCGGCCAAATGCCGGCCGGCAGATTGGGAACCCCTATAGCCGGGAATCCCCCGCCCCCGGGCTGACTTGGCAGCCCTATGTCTGGTGGTTCTTTGGGTGATGTGCTCCAACTCAATAGCCTGTCCAGTGAGCCTGTCCAGTGAGGAGTCAATAAGGCTCAAAGGAAAAAACTGAACAGGGAAGAAAACAGGAAAGGGGGGGGGGGAATCCAGGAAAGAAAAACAGAGCAGGGAACAGAAGGGAAAGTAACAGAAGCAAACCCCCCCCCCCAAGGAGGAGAGAAATTTCTCACAACATCATCAGCAGTGATTGTTGGTGGAGAGAATGCTCCCTGTGTCTGCTGTGACCTTTTCATATTCTTCTCCTTGATCAAGATTTTCTCACTATGACAGATATATTCATGGTTTGTTAAATACACACCCACACCCACACACCCTAATTATCAAATTTCTCATAAATAACTACCAGGTACTTGAGGTCATTTTGCTCCTCACAATACTTGTTTAGCATTTTCTTTTGTGAACTTTCCTCCATATTCATTTCATAGGCCATCCACTCATCCAAGAGAGCCACTCCTGAGTGGCTGGATTCCTCAGTGCCCTGCTCATGGTAGCTTCCATAGCACCTCAGAGACCTCAAGGCCGCACTGGCAGATTGTTACCAGGATTTTTTCCCCCTTCCTCATAACCGATAGCCTGTGAGACTTCTGCTCAAAGTAGTCAAGGATCAGATCTTTGTTGATGAAACACAGTTCTTTATTTCCAATCTCTACATTGGTACAGGTTCTCGGATTATTGTCAGAGATAATGCATACGATAGAAGCAGGTCTATTATACCCTTCAGTACAATTTGAATTGCCCATATGTAACCAATCACCAAAGGGGAAAAACGGCGGGCAAAAGGGGTCTTTGGCTGTTTGCTTCCCACAGGAAAGAAAGCTAGGTGTTAAGCTGTAAATTTCCCTTCCCAAACCAGACCCCTTAGATGTAACCATATTCACATAACAAATGCTTTCCTCAAGGCCTTCGCACGTTGATAAGAAATGGTCTCTGTCCTCCCCTTGTCCTCCCAGCAGGGATGAATGGAATGCAGAGGCAGGAGTGTGAGAGGCCCATTGTTCCCATGCTTTGAAGTTGTCACTCTCCCGGGCAAACAGTTACACAGACCAGGCCTGGTCAAAGCCATAAACCTGGGGTCACATAGCATACAGTCATCCTGGCAAAAGATATGGTCACATGGTGGGCATAGGGGCAACTAAAAGCAATAAGCATGGATACATAATATGCATGAATACATAATGGGTGCAAGCACAGGTTACACACAGCACATAGCATAGCAGAAAGTCCCAGAAATCCTTGTCTGAATCAGCAGATTCTGACATAGCCCTTCTTTAGGGCAGGAACAGCTGGCCTTCTCCTTAGTAATCTGGCCATCTTCTTCAGGTTTCAAGACTGAGGTAAGACTTGGCCTCCTCAGGCAAGCAGCAGCCATGTCTAGTCTTACCCTGACTGGCCACCCCAAGCAATTCCTTGAGGGTGAATATTAAGCCGTTGACCTGTAGCACTGTCCTTGTATGACTAGCTCTAAGGAAATTATCTATTTACATTGTTTTAACAGAGATACAGTTTGGTCTGCTTCACATTAAGTGTTCTAATGCTGCTGCCCAATGCACACTTACTGGAGAGGATGCCCCACTGAACTCTGTGAGACTTACAACCAATTGAACATTATAGGATCAGGCTACAGTTTTTTTTTAAAAAGATGTTATACATTTGAGGAAGGCTTGAAAGAGAATGAGTGGCAACCATCCTTTTGAGGAAGCAGGATGCAAGGCTACTGCATGGAGCCCCCAATGCCTGCTAAAGTATATAGGCAACCCTAACGGGGAAGCTGCGTGGGAAAGTAGGGTCAGCTAAGCTAGTGCTGGCATTAGGACATGCCCAAGCTACATGTCACTCAGCTTTGTATTGCTTCTGGCTGTATTATTTGGAGTGTACTTGGCAACAGACAAGGAAGGGAACCCCGAGCTGTTACCTTCTTTAGACATATCCCTCTGGCTTCCACCACACTGCAGATATTTCAAATTGTGTGTGTGTTAAGTGCCATCAAGTCACTTCCGACTTATGGTGGCCCTACGAATGAATTCTCAAGTCGTGCGAACTGAAGTCGTACCTTCCTTCATTGATAATCCATCTCATGTTGAGTCTACCTGTTTTCCTGCTGCCTTCAACTTTTCCTAGCATTATCGTCTTTTCCAGTGACTCTTGTCTTCTCATACTGTGACCAAAGCATGATAGCCTCAGTTTAGTCCTTTTAGATTCTAGGGAGAGTTCGGGCTTGAGAACCTACTTATTTGTCTTTTTGGCAGTCCACGGTATTTGTAAAACTCTCCTCCAATACCACATTTCAAAGGAATCTACTTTCTTTCTTCATTGCCCAACTTTCTTCATTGCCCAACTTTCACACACATACTTAATAAAGGGGAATATTATACTACAATTACAGCACTGTATTTCACAGGAAATCTCAGCTACTGAGATAGCATCATGTAACTGGTGTTCAGAACCTCTCTTAACTGCTGTCAGCTCAGCCAATCCCCTTTTGTCTCTACCGCTATTAGGTCACAATGTAGCCTTCTCAACAATGCTATGAGTTATGACATCATCACAGTTGGTGCTTCAATATGTTCATTTCTAACTGAACGGCTGGTGCAGTTGGACAGAAGAGCTGTTTAAGAAGGGGACTGAATATATAAATCATTCAAAAAGTCATTTAATCATAATATATTTTAATTTGTTGGTTAGGTTTATAGACAGGTGAGTGAAAAATTAGGTAATATTTTATTTATTTACTTACTTGCTTATATATTCATGGTGTATGTTTGTTATTTAACTGTTTGTCATTAATAACTGTTAAATGGTTTAGTTAGATAAACTAGGCTGCATTTGACTCTACTAGTTTGTCACATTAGAAAAACCATTTACCAGATAGGAGATTGAATGTAATACAAAATTGTACAACATTGTCTGTATTAATGGTATGTAAACAATGGGAGGTAGGTGGTAGAGTAGTACACTGCCCCAAGAGAGAACATTTGAAAAGCAGGTGCCCAAGTGAAGACCTTAGTCTTTGTCACACAAGTTCAATCAGTTTGTCATATGGTGAGAGAGTGGATGTCTTCAGCATACTCTGGAGGTTGCAATGGGCTGTAAACTGAAGCTCAATCCATATAAAACTAAGGGTGTTTCTGCATGCTCTCCCACACACACACTTTGTCTCCATACCTAAGCTGGTTTGCCTTTACCCGCCTTTAGTGCTCTCAGTTCTGCACCTATAGGTTCCTCTCCTGAAATCTCAAATTAACCGGATTATGTGTTCTACATTACTCTGTGTAAACTCAGCAAAATCCAAATGCCATATCCCGTTTTCCATAGTTTCCATTGACAAGATGCTAGGTGGTGCCAGTATCTCAGCAGCAGATGCGCAAACCTTTGGGGTGACAAATTACATTTAGATCTATTTCAATCCTATTTCGAACCTGAGTTTGGAAAAGCATTGATTGCCATAAGTAATAGACAATGTCTGCCAAGAGAGAGACAAGGGAGTCTGTTGATTCTCTTGGACCTCTCGGCATCTTCCAATAGTAACCCGAATATCCTTCAGAATCAGCTGGCCAGGACAGGTACCTGGGTCACTGTAGTCTAGGGTTTTTATGTTGTCCAGCTGATCGTTATCAGAAGATGTCACCATGAGGTTCTGTCTTCTCCCCCATGCTGTTTAACATCTATATGAAGTTGCTGGGTTTTTGAGTCAAGTATGGTTGGTGAGCTGATGCCTCCAAACTATTCACCTTTTTATCTGAGTCAGGCAAGGGAGTAGAGTATCAAGGAGATGGAAAGGGTCTTGATGGGGCCAGTAAACTGAAACAGTGCTAGACTACAGTGCTGCTGGTTGTTAAGTAACTAATGTAATGTAACTAATGTAACAGAGATGAATGAAGATAGTTCCAGAGGGTAGCTGTGTCGGTCTGCAGTAGAACAGCTACATTCCAGTCCAGTAGCACCTTAGGCCAAATCTACACCTCTCCTCTGAAGTAGTTTGACTGCTGTCTTTTCCTATACCCATTTCACGCTGGTTTCAAATTTCACTCCCTGGGTCTGAAGAGCAGTAAGCAACAGGATCTGTTTAAAGCAGTGTAATGCTAACTTGACTACAAGAGGGCAATAAACGAATGTAGACAGTGATTTTTAAACTAGAACAAGTATGGTTTGAAACTAGAAACAGGTATAGACAGGTTTTTTAAAAAACTAGAATTATTCCAGAGGGAAAGTCAGATGTAGATTTGACCTTAGAGACCAACAAGATTTTGGGGGTGTAAGCTTTTGAAAGTCAAAGCTCCCTTTGTCAGAGATTAACAAGTCATCCTTTTCTAGCCAGAGTTTCACACCCCCTAAAAAAAAAACAGCTTGGGCACACTACTAGATCAAGGATGTTGATGATAGGATGTTTTGGGGGTCATTATTTCATAGGGTCACCATAAGTCAAAAGCAACTTGATGGCATGTAACAGACATACAGAAGAGGGAAAATATAAAATACTGAGTTCTAGGCATAGTGATTCAGCTCAGATCTTTATTAGGATAACCTTAGAAATGAAGATAAAACTCTGGCCAAAAAGGGCCAACTTTATACAACTCCTGAACTCCATCTCCAGGTCCCATTGGTGGGTTTGAACTTCCCGCCAAAGTTCCTATCGGTGTTCTGTCGTAAGCTCGGACCCTTGGCCCCTATTGTTCCCCGGAGCCAAGGTCAGATTGAATCTCGCTGGTGCTAGTGGCAGTCAGCGGACATAACAGAAATGTTTAAAATAAATTACAGTTAAAAAGAGAATATGGACCACTTAAAGATATGGGCCACTTAACAGGAACATCCTGCCTGCTTGGCTGTGGTGGTTAGCCACCGCTTTCAGATGACTAGGCAGAGGAAACTAGAAGAACGTGTTAGTCTTTATGATGTGAGTATGCTTTTTTTTTAAAAAAAAATTGTGTATCTGAATCCTCTCTGAACTTAGGTAGTAAATAGTCTCTGGAAATCCTAAAAACATAATCAACTTCTACAAAACATGAGAGGAAAAAGAGAGAATGAACAAATCTGAAGTGGATAAAAACTTTGTCCACAGCTGCTGGGAGCTAGAAAGTGGATGTAGTTATCAGGGTCCCAAAGGTAAAACCCTTCATCTTCTTCAGAAAAGGAAAGTGTTCCGAGTCAAGGGGAACTCTTTTCCACACTTCACCCTGTTTCTGATGGAGAAGATAAACACCAGGATTTTGGGGGTGGACTTTTCGGGGGGTGGGTGAGAACTCCAACACACAGCAACTGTCTTTGTTGAATGCACTTGTGGAGCTTATGACTGGGGTTGTTTTGCTAGCTGGCCAACAAAAGAAATATCAGATGCAACCAGTGTTCCCTCTAATCCAGCTCTCATAACAAATGAGTTCTTCCGGAAGACTTGCGAGCAATGGCGGACGCGTCCCTCCGCACCAGCGGGGGAAGCGATCTGTGCCCGACGGGAAGAAGGGGCTCTGGACAGGTGCCGAGCCCCCAGAGACCCCAGTGAGGGGGCTCTGCCTGGGGTGGCACGAGCGGGGATTTCTCTCTGCAGTGGCGACCGCGAGATCGAGATCCCCCTCATCACCCCTGTAGGTTCCCCCATCGTGGAGCCGTAATGGCAGCAGTGCAAACCGTGAAGCAGCAGAGAATATGAAGTAGAGAAGCACAAGATCCCCGATACGCACGGTGAAAAAGTGAGTCTCGAAGTAAAACTAAGCAGAACTTAGCGAGAAAGCGGCGGGTGGAGTGAACCCCCCCCCCTCTCGTACATATCGGCGTACTTACAAGGCTCGATCCCACGGCGTTACTGAGAAAATAAAAGCTCCTACGAACTGCTTGCAGGCGGTATCGCATACTTGAAGGCATAAGCTTGAAAACGATTTTAGTGCAGTTAAGAAAACTGCTTTCTTTGCGCATCTTATCTAATCGTAAACAACAGCATAGTCTCAACAATGGCGGGGAAACCGAAACCTTCCCCCAAACTAGGAAGTACAGCTCCGAGTGCAAAGGTCGATACCACAGAGATGACCACGGTGTTCTCCTCGTTATTGCGACCTCTAGTGGACCAAATGACGTCTCTCAACACTAAGATGGATAAAATGCAGATGGAACTGAAAGAATCAAATAAGGCCACAGAGAAGCTGCAGCTGGACCTCATGGGAGTTAAAAAGTCAGTTAAAATCAAGACTCAAGGCTACAAAAAGCGGAAAAAGAGAAGGCTCTTCAACAAGATTCGATCTTAAAAATGCAGATGGAACAATCTAATTTCTTCCTAAGACTTCAGAACGTACCAGAAAAAAAAGGAGAAGACCTCAAAACTATGCTAAGTGAAGCACTGGAACCAGTAACAGGCTTAAAAGCAGCGGACATAAAAAACGACATGGATATGGTTTATAGGACCTATCCTGAATATATTAAAAAGAAAAGCCTGCCTGGTGAAATAATGATAAGGTTCTCCAAAAAATCTACAAGGGATGTGGTCTTAAGAACCACAAACAAAGCTGTTCTGAAGATCCAAGAAGAAGAGGTGAAAGTTTTGAAGGACATACCGTTTGAAATAAGGAAAAGAAGAAAAGCCTATAGAAAGTTAACAACGTGGCTTCAGTCTGAGTCTATTGTGTATCGTTGGAATATTCCAGAGGGACTAAGCTTCAGCATCAAAGACAAGAAATATAAGATTGACTCTGTTGAACAAGCGAAAAAATTTCTGGAAATTGATAAAGAAAAGAAAAAAGACAGATACTTAGATGACTCGCTAGCTTCGCAAGAAAGCATGTACGGTTTTGATGGTTCTAAAAGCGATGAAGATATTTCAGACTCGGAAAAAGGGGCGGCAGCCCCAAAAGTACAAGTTGAGACCAAGAAGACAAGAAGAGGACAAAGGAAGAAATGATTTTTTTAAATCGTTAAATTAAGTATGTGCACTAATATGATGTATAAGCCATGTCATTAAGTGCTTTCTTTAAAGTATGCATACTTGCCAAATAGCTTTTATAGTAGAAACAGTAACAATGTAATCTGTAGTTAACCATGGTTTTATTAATGCTTCATTTTTTTTTATATAATCAGATATAATTAAGCATTTTTAAAGTATTCTCTGTATAAGATATATGTAGCATAGTAAATAGCGTTTAGATGTAGATATTAGAAAAAGCAATAAATTTTTTTTTTAACAAATGAGTTTGACACCCCTGTTTTATCCTATTCCTTTTTTTCTCTTTACTGTTTGCTATTTAACTAAAGCCCTCATTTTGTCAGAGCCTCTGGCTATTGTTGGGAAAAGGATAGTGGATCAGATGTATGTTTGGTTGATCTAGGGTTGTCAAGTGACTCACCAGTCCGCTCTGGGACCCTCTTGCGTACCATAGAGTTTTCAGGGCAATTACTAGAATGTCGCCCTGCGACATGCCCGGTGTGATGACGTCACTTCAGGGCAACGTCATCGCGCCAGGCACGTTGGCCTGATGTGGCCATTTCGGGGGTGGGGTTCCCCCCGCCGGCCGAATCCAGACCGGCAGATTGGGGACCTATTTAGCGGGGGAATCCCCACCCCCCCGGGGGGACTTGGCAGCCCTAGGTTGATCCAGTAAAGCATCTGTTCTAAGTTCTTAGTTAGGAGTTTTGTGAGAGTCCATTCATTTCTTTTGGTGGATCTTCAGTAGGTTTTCATGTCTCAAGCTCAGATTCAAGTACCTTGTTGACTACACCAGGTATTTTGAATGGGTAGGTATTTTGAACAAAGGGGGAGATACTTTGAATTTTCACTTGACCATTCAAAATCGATTTAAATCCATCCCCTGCCAGTCAGCACCCACTTAATAACATTCCTAAGAATTTAAGAAGAGCTCTGTTGGATCACTCTAATGATCAGTGCAGTCCAACATCCTGTTAACAATAGCTAGCCAGTGCTTCCAGGAAGTTCACAGATTGGGCATTAAAGAACCTACTCTCAGTAAGTGGTATTCAGGCCTATGCTGCCAATGAACATGGATTCTATTCTGGCTATCATGGGTAATGGCTGGGGATAGCCATATCCTCCATGAATGTGTCTAATACTATTTTGAAGCTTTCTAAACCAGTGGGAAATGTGTGCTTATGACATGACTTTTTTAAAATCACAGGCTGGCAACTTTAATGGGAAATGTTACTGCTTATAACATTTTAAAACCGAAACAATTCTCTGCCCACCTGAAATGGTCCGTCCGTGACATTTGTGCTGGTCCCATGACTGAACTCTTCCTGCACATTCAGTATTGCACAATCCACAAATTCTCCTGGCCTGGTCCCGGAAGTTGGTGCTGTTCCTGGAATTAATTCACTGTCCAGCTTCATTCCATTGCTTCCTTCACAGGTCTGCAAATTGCTCATCTCCTGTGGGCAACATCAATGCAGAGTCAGCCAACGAGAAACCGGGTCAGATCAAGATGGAAGGTGCGACGGGGTGCTGGAGCACAAAGTTGTAACAGCCAGCACAGGGATTACTGCTTTCTACCCACAAGGCATTGTCCCCTCCTTTGGAAACAATGGAGGATGGGAACACCTCCTTCTAGGGTCCACAGAATTGTACCCCTGGTCCAATCTTTTTGAAACTTGAAGAAGGTTTTGATGTTCCCTCTAAGCTGAGTTAGTGTGAGCTATCTCACAGTTTTTTAGCCTCCGGCTCACACATTTTTGTTTCAGCTCAGGAAGGATGGCTCCAGAGCAAACTAATTTATGCAGTGGCCAAATCGTTCACTCACAACTTTAATACCAGTGGCTCACAAAGTAGGATCTTTGCTCACAAGACCCCCCAGCTTAGAGGGAGCATTGGTTTTAAGGAGAGGCACCAGCAGCTAAAGGAGCTGCGGTGGCTCAGAGGTTAAGACGCTGAGCTGCAGACTGGAAGGTCTATAGTTCAGCAGACTGAGACCCGAGTGCCGCGTGACGGAGTGAGCTCCCATCTCTGGCCCAGCTCCTGCCAGCCTAGCAGTTTGAAAGCAAGAAACTGCAAGTAGATAAATAGGTATTGCTTTGGTGGGAAGATAACAGTGTTCCGTGCAGCTCAGCGTTTAGTCACGCCGGCCACATGACCACGGAAAGGTCTTCAGACAGTGCTGGCTCCTTGGTTTGGAAATGGAGATGAGCACCGCCCCCTAGAGTTGGATTCGACTGGCTTTCGAGCAAAGGAAACCTTTACCTTTACTTTACCTTACCTGCAGCTATGTGGCAAATTTGGTGCCTCTACCTCAAAAACAGCTCCCCTAGAGCCCCAGATACCCCCAGATTGATTCTAGACGGCCTAGGTTAGCCCAATCCCATCCGATCTTGAAAAAGTCAGCCCTGGATAATACTTGGTTGGGAGACCACCAAGGAATTCCAGGGCTGCTATGCAGAGGAAGGCAATGGCAAACCACCTCTGTCTCTTGTCTTCAAAACTCCATAAGGGGTCGCCATAACTCAGCTGCCACTTGACGGCACTTACCACCACCAATGTGCAGTTCTGATGTTCAAAGCACTGGCTGCTACACATGAGAGGGGGAGCAGATCAAGCAATTGAACAGATAAAATAATAACTCATCACCTCACTGGATGGATTTGGCAGATATCTCCTAGAGAAGTATGCAAATGTTAACAGTGTTTATAAAAGAACCTCACAGAGTAGAGTTATGGTAGCAGAAAAGAACATATTGATATAACTTTCAGCTTGTGTTTGTTATTTTTAGAAGAGCCTATTCAACTGACCGGCAAAAAGTATTACAAGCTCAACGCTATTCATTTTGTTCCCAGAGGTGGGGGGGGGGGATGAGAAAGAGATTAATTTTGGCTGCCTTTGGAGTTGGCGTCCTCTCAATTTGGCTTCTTATTCTGAAGCAAGGAAGAGGTGTGTGGGTGTCTGTGGGATGAGTTTAAGACTGTACTCTGGGCAGAAGAACATTAAAATAACACCCAGCAGATAAAGAGACGTGGAACGAAAGAAAAATATAGATCTTGGGGGAAGAGAACAGGATGGAAAGAGAAGGTGGTATGGGCAGGTAGCAACCAGATCTGACTGCCTCTATACAGGGCTTTGAGAAGAAGCCACAGCTGAACACAGCTTACTGATAAAACACACGTATGCAGAAGGACCCAAGCTCAATCCCCGACATCTCCTGCTATAGGAATCTCAGGTAGAAAAACTAGGGGAAACCTGTCTGTGGGAAGGGCTCTGTGGCAGAGCATCTGCTTGGCGTATCAAACGTCCCAAGTTCAATCCCCAGCATCTCCAGTTAAAAGGATCAGGTGAGGTGAAAGACCTCAACCTAAGACTCTGCCAGCCTGAGTAGACTATTCAGATCTCAATGGCCCAGTGGTCTGATTCAGTATAAGGGAGCTTTGGGTGTAATAACTTCGGTCCTAAGAGAGCTGCTGCCCATCAGAGAAGGCAGAATGGTAACAGACAGAGCACAGGCCTAACTCCATAGAAGGCAGCTCATAGCTTATGCAGGGATAAAGAAAGTGGAAGGAAATGGGCAGATCACAGTAGGGACGCTTGCTTGATCTCCCATCCTAGAGCAGTCTTTGGGGCAGAGTGCAGTCGCCTCTTCAGAGCAACCTTCTGTACATAGGTTTGCCAACTCCAGGTTGGAAAATGCCTGGAGAATTGGGGAGGGGGGGTGAAGCTTGGGGAGGGGACGAGCCCCAACAGGGTATAATGACATACAGTTCACCCTCCTGAGGCATCCATTTTCTCCAGGGGAACTGATCTCTGTAGTCTGCAGATCAGCTGTAATTCCAGGCAATCTCCAGGGCCAACCTGGAGGTTGGCAACCCCATTGCAGCCATGCCTCCCATGGCTGGATGATTGTCTCATGGTCAGGTCAGTCCTATGAATGGGAATCTGTACTCTATTTTACCTGGACTTGGAAGATAATATCAAAGTGTCCTATGTTCATATATGAGTTTTCCCTGAATGGGAGGAACATGGGATTTTGTGATGAGAGGGACTAAAGGGGGACTTCCTTACCGCTTTTAGTCAGAGCAGAGCATAAAATTAGCCCTGATGAGCAGCTCCCAGTAAGGCCATACAGCATTGCAGTTCGCAACATTAGCCTTCCTAGAAGAAGATCCAAACTCATCGTTTTAGCCCTGCTGAAACCAAATATGTTATGTACTGGGGCTGAAACACTGCAGGACTGTGCCACTAGAGACTGGTTGAGCTTGGAGCCTAAGAACAATAGTCCACCAGGCCTCTGGCAGTAACCAATCAAGAAGTAATGTTATGTAAATAGCCAATCGTTGGGAGTGGGGTGCGTTTGGGTGTGGCAATTGCATGTTGTTTAAACAGAGCTGAGGCTCTGGAGTCTTGTCTTGCTCTTGCGGAAATCACTAATAAAGTAGAGCTGTTCACTAGCAGTGAGTCCACTGATCCATGAACCCACTGTTTAACAAATTACACGTCAGAGAGAGATTCCCCCAGAGAGATTTCAAGTGGAGGGGCGGGATTCACTGTGATCCGAAGGCCACACCCTACCATTTGACCCTGAAATTAAAAAACAGTAGGCAGCATGAGCTTCAGCTATGTTCCCCCCCCCCCAAAAAAATAGCCATTGCAATATTATCAAAGATAGCCACCTTGCTTTTTAAAACAAAAGAATCTGTGCCTTTGATGTGTACGTTAGGCGCATTTAGTTGTTTGTTATCATAATAACTTTGTGCCTAGAGCTAGCAAGACTACGCATGGCCAAAGATGTCACATTTCTAGAAACGTGGAAGAACAAGGAAATGACTCAAACTTTTCCGAAATGGCAGTGATTCGAAGTCCAGCGAGACAATATCCTCCCCCCTTCCCCATAACATGAATGCGCTTAGTATCCTCCATATGCCCCCATTTGACTGTATAAAGAGTGCTTCTATTTATCCAGACATTTGAGTATCCAAAGTCCAGTCTGTTTCCTCGCGATATTTGGATTGCAAAAGCCTGCAGCACAAGGCCATTTGCAAACGGCCACAACCCACAATGGAAGCGAGGCACACGTTCGACTGTTAATAAAATCAGCGATGACAGCGTTCAGAGGTGGGGGGGGGGGATTATCCCAATAAGGAACAATCTGTAAAGAAGATAATATGCATCCCCACTCATCCTTGGAAATGTTCACCTAAAGCCAAACCTGGTTCCGCAGAGTGCAAACGATGAGTCAGAAAGAATTAAGCACAATACTGACATCAAGTGGAAGGAAATCGTCAGCAACTCTTGGGCTGCTGCTTAGCTTACAGGCGATCCATTTTCTCTTGGCACCGCTGGGTGAGGCAGAGATGCTGTGGAAACCAGTGTGGTCCAGTGCTTAGAATGTCAGGCTAGGCTTCTTGAAGACCCAGGTTTAAAGCCCTGCTCGGTCGTGCCATGAGGCTTGCTGGGTGATCTAGTTGGGCCAGTCACACACACACACACACACACAGAGCCTCATGAGATGGTTGAAAGGATAAAATGGGGAAGGGAATGCCAGTTTGCACTCTTTGGATGAAGGGTGGGCTTTTTAAAATGTACTAACTTGAAAGATAGAGAAACCGAGCAGAATGGTTGGCACGGGAAAGGGTGGCAGAACCGAAGGGGAAAGAGGGAGGATGGTTGCAGGGTGTTCGGAAAAAAAAAACAGGGAGTCATGTTCATATCCATTGGCCCAAAAGTAATGTTCTCCATGCATTAGATCCCCCTCACACACAGACTACTCCATCTCCTTAACTTAGAGAATCTAAATTGTTGCAAGGCCAGTCTAGAAGACACATGGTAAAACTGTTCCTGAACTCTAGACAGACACCCAAGAAATCTCTAAACATAGAACATTAATGTGTCAAGGAAAAGGCTAAGGCTAGAACTGTTCTCTCTTTCTTTCTACGTGCAGAAAGAAGCATTATTTTACTGTTCGCATAAGAATGGATATTCAGTGATGAATGTGTCTTCCCAAGCGCATTTCCTTTTTCTTTCCATCCCCATAGGCTTTAATATGCAGACCAACATGGTGACAGAACCAAAAAAGACAAGAGTGAGTGAAAAGTGATCCCTGAAAATCCCCTATGGTCAAGGGGATCTTTGCTCTCCAAATGTTATCACTGATATTCTTGGGACGAAACGATCATTCAAGCCAAACGAATTCTCCCTAAATATTCCAGCTCTTGACTGCTGTAGTAATTTGACATTACTGTCATAAGCTGACTTACGTCCTTCTAAACCCATTGACTTCAGTGGGTATAGAAGGATATAGAATTCTGTTTAGGATTGCACTGCAAGACTGGTGTGACTCTGCAGCACAAGGAAGTACAAAGGAGCAGTGTTCCCTCTAAGCTCAGTTAATGTGAGCCAGCTCACTGTTTTTCAGCCTCTGGCTCACACATTTTTGTCTCAGCTCAGGATGGATGGCTCCAGAGCAAACTGATTTATGCAGTAGCCAAATCACTCACCCACAACTTTAACACCAGTAGCTCACAAAGCAGAATTTTTGCTCACGAGACTCCACAGCTTAGAGGTAGCATTGCAAAGGAGTCTTTTGGGTCTCTGCTAAAGCTGTCCTTCTCATCAGCTTCTCACCTGAGGGTTACTGTCTTCTGCCACGAAGAAATGGCTGTCAGGACAACCCACAAGCAGTTCCTCGGAGTGTCGGAGAGCATGCAGGAGCACAGAATTGCAAAACGTTTGCTTCTCACAAGCTAAAGGACTGCAAGGAATTCTGAAAAGCAAATGGAATGCCATCGATTTAATGGTCATCAGACTTTAGCCCCATACCTCATCATGCACAAACCATTTTCTGATGGTCTTTAAGCATCAGCTTAAAACAGGGGAAAGGGCAGAAATAAATTTGCACATAACAGACAGCTTTTGGGGTCAACGGTTTCCTTTTCTTGCTGCAACTAGCTGTCATGTGTTAACGTGTCTTTGAGGCATAAATAGTTCAGTTCAATTTATTGTAATTAGCCACTGGCCGTTACAAAGCTGCAAAACTCTCAGTGGTAAAAATACAAATTATGAGCAAGCTATAGGTTAATATCAAGATATTCAGAGGTACCGAAAGTCAATAACAAAATATGACTGATTTAATACAATAACCTAGATCAGGGGTGGGCAAACTGTGGCTCGGGAGCCGCATGCGGCTCTTTCACATATATTATGTGGCTCCTGGCAGGGTGGCTGGGGAAGCTAAATATCATTAGCAAACAAATATCATTGGACAAATTAATATCATTATCAATATCTGTTTTACCCCTTTTGTTATTATTTTTGGCAGTCTCATTTAATGTTAATAAAAAGCAAATTTGCTTATTTTCCAATAAAAGCAGGTAATATTTGTTCATGTCTTGTGGCTCTCAAACATCTGATGTTTATTCTATGCGGCTCTTACGTTAAGCAAATTTGGCCACCCCTGTTCTAGGTGGCTCTTATGCTGAGCAAGTTTGCCCACCCCTGACCTAGATAATGCCCCTTCCCCGTTGCCACCTTGGAATGTATATTCTTTGCAGCAAGGGCAAATATGAGGCATAAATTATGCACATTATTGTTATGGGTCATGAGATCCCGTTTTGGCCTGCCTTGCTTATAATGGGCAATCAAAAAAGATCACCCTGCCCTGACCCAGATAGCCCAGGCAAGCCCGATCTCGTCAGATGTCGGAAGCTAAGCAGGGTCAACTCTGGGAAGTACTTGGATGGGAGACCTCCTTGGAATGCCAGCAGTCGGGAGGCAGGAGCAGGCTCCATTCAGCCACCTCTCTGAATATCCTCCAGGCCCCCAGCAGAGGTCGCCATGACTTCCAGATGCACACACACATGCACATATAAAAAATACCAACCGCCCCCCCCCCCCCCCAAAGAAAACAGATCACCCCAGCCACTGGGATGGTCAGCTCACAGCCAGATAGGGTGGGGGACCTTTGAAACTGGCTTGCCCTGTCTGGATTTGAGGGCTGAAAGACCCAAAAACCTTGGCTGGAGCTAATAGGTTTGAGTAAACTAGCTGGAAGGGTAAAAGGCAAAACTGGCAATCACTGAGTATTCTCAAACTTGATTTAGAATAAACTTGGGGGGGGGGATTGCCCCCAAATTAGCTTTTTTACCCCAGGCCCATTCTGTTGTTCAGGCCTTTTTGTCATATTCCAGTTCCCAATGACATCTTGAGGAACATGGAGGAGGACTGGAAGCCTCATCTCCCATTGCTTTCTTCTCTTTCTCAAATCCATCTTGGCCAGTTTGGCGGGCAATGAAAAGGCCTGCTGAGACGGCCTTTTAGCATCCACAAGGATCATAGCAACAGCCCTTTGCACTGTGCTGCTAGGTAAGTTTCAGTGGTGAAGCAACATGAAGGTTGTGGTGGGGGTTGCCAGACCCTCTTGGAGGTGGGGGGTCCCCAACCCCAGGCCCCACTCCCAATGCTGATCAGATGGCTGTTGGGGGTGGGACTAGGGTTGCCAGCCTCCGGGTCGGGCCTGGGGATCTCCCGCTTTTACAACTGATCTCCAGCTGACAGAAATCAGCTCCCCTGGAGAAAATAGCTACCTTGAAGTGTTGACTCTATGGTATTGTACTATGCTGAGGCTCCTCCCCTCTCCAAACCCCACCCTCTCCTGGCTCTACCCCGAAAGTCTCCAGGGATTTCCCAACCCAGACTTGGCAACCCTAAGTGGGACATACCAGGAGTAGGAGAGAGGACCAGGCTATGTCGCCAGTAATGTGGCAACGTCATTTCCAGTGTATACCAGAAGTAATATCATCATGTTGGCGATGTCACAGTGACGCTCTGGTATCTGGGCAAAAACTCTATGATAGAAACCATTTTACATAGAGTTTTTGCCCAAATACCAGAGCATCATCCCTGCTGAAGTGTTTGGATTGTTCTGGCTGGATGCCATAATAAAATTTCATTCATTAATTCATTCACCTCAACATCACAACACTGGCCGTGATGTAGCCTGGGCCTCCCTCCCACTCCTGGTAAGTCCCAACCCCACCCCCATTGCGAGGAGGGACCTGGCCACCCTAGGTGATGGCAGGGAAGGTGCAGAGCTAATTATGAACTGAGCTCCATCTTCAGGTTTGAGTTTAACTTGCAATTAACCCAGATTTCCAAAACACGGAGGGTCACATCCCCAATTCAATTCTGAATGGCTGCATCTCTAAGCAGAACCACCTTTTCAGATGCTGGGCTGATATTACTTCAGGTTTTCAGGGGCCTGGTGAAAACCATAGGCCCAGCGGATGTTTTCAGAAGTGGTGGATCTCTGAAATGCCTTTCAGCTCTTTCAAACTAAGATATAGTGCCAAGTCCGCCCTCTGGACAAGCAGACACATCAACACGGCCCTGGTGTAATTGGTAGCTCCTAACCATGTGCAATCAGCACCGCTACCACCTGAAAAGAATTAATCATCCATCTGGAAGCACTCGGGGGATTTTTTCAATCTATTGTGAAATGAAAAATACATTTTTTCCTTACCTTAGCATAATAATGTAACCTTGTGCAGTCAAAAACAAAGGCATATAAAAGGAAAGGAACAAATTCTCTATAAATATCTTAAACTTGACAGATGCTACTTTGTATCAGGGCAATCCCACATAAGGTGTAGGGTGTATCAGGCCCTTGACCTGTCCCCAGTGCAGCCCTCAGGTACCTCTACAAGAGGATTACTGGATGCCCTTCTTAGGCAAAAACCGCATGTGGATAAACCAGAAGGGGGAGACGGTGAGTGGAGATATTTGTGTAGGCAGGAGAACTTTGGCAAGGGAGCAGTGGAACATGGGAAGATGACTGGGCTATGAGCAGGTGAGGGGCAGTGGATTGGGGGAGCCCAAAAGTGGGTTAACCCCTGCCCCCATTGGAGGGATGGCAACCCTACATAAAGGTCAGTACTGTTTACTCAGACAGGCAGCAGCTCTCCAGGGTCTCAGGTCTTGCACATTGCCTGCTTCCTGATCTTTTGAACTGGAGATGCCAGGGGTTGAACTTGGGACCTTCTGTATGCAAAGCAGAGGCTCTTCTATTGAGCCACAGCCCCTCCCCCGTGGAATGTAAGGTCCACTGCACATGGAAGCCAACAAAAGTTATGCATACTTTTAAAGTGTGTTCAGCATCTTAGACTGACAGCTTGTATACACAACCAACAAAATGGAGTGGGTAAAACTTGACTTGGGCTGTTCCATCGCCGGCAGCAGGTGGGTGGTTATGTGTCTGAATGTTCCCTCATGGGAAAAAATGCCCTTCATATAAAAAAAAAACATAACAACAGCGTAAGTTGGGCTATAAAACTTCTCTCTTTGCATGCCGGGAATGGCATGTGGAGGAAAGGTTTTCTTCAGAGGGAGCATTTCAGACAGGCAATTCCTCTCCTGCCAAGTGAAGTGGTATAGACCAGGAAAAACCACACCCACATGATTGTGATGTGTCTGTAGTTCAGCTGTGCAAGGTTTGATTTTCAGCTCTTGCATTTTAACTGATACATAGAAATTCTAAAGCCACATATCAACAACAAGGCTTACCTAAAGAGGGTGGGGCCAAAAACAATGGCCAGGTTCTCCAGCGTCATGTGGTTCACATCACTGTGCGACGACACCTTGGTCAGAAACACAACAAGGTAATGGAAAAGGTGATAGTTGGCTATTGGCAAGTCACTTAGTAAGGTTTTCAGACATCTTGTGCATTCCGCCATGTGGTTTATATTATCTGTGAAAAATGTAAATGTTCAGTCATTAACTAAGATCAGGATAGGTTTGCAATCAGTGTATTCATTTCTGCTAGCACAGCACATCTACTGAGTACCAGCACCTGCTAGGTGCTGTACAGAAAAGCTACAGTCCCTGCCCAGAAGGGAGACAAAGAAGCATTTACCGTGCTTAAAAGTGCATCTCCTGCTTAAAGGCGCATGAGCTGCACATGCAATCTGGAATTCATGCCTCTTGCTGCAGGGGGGAAATTAAACGAGTCCCCCATTTTGCATGTTATGCAGAAAGAGGATGTAGAAGACACACAGATTATTCATGATTCTTCTGCTGCAGCGTTTTTAATGCACCAAACTCCTGAGAAGGAAAAATACTAGAGAAGATGCCCAAACGATTGGATCATAAAATAGCAATACTCTTGTATGCCGACGATATGGTAATTCTTTCCAGAACCCCAGTGGGTTTAAGAAGGGTCCTAAAAGCTTTTGGGCATTTTTGTAGCAATGAGCATCTGAAAATAAATTATTCAAAAACTAAAATAATGGTTTTTAGGGAAAAAACCCTAAAATTAGGGGATGGAGTATCGATGGTCAAAAGATTGAACAAGTGTCTAGCTTTAACTACCTGGGCACAGTAATGCAAGCAGCTGGAGTGATGAAAGTTCACTGTAAGAACAGAGCCGAAACAAGGCAAAAATCCGCCCAAGCTACTGTTACATTTTTACGTACTAAAGGAGGGCATTATATACCTGCTGCCCTCAAACTCTTTCAAGCTAAAACATTAGCCCAGATTTTATATGGAACAATACTTGGGCCTTCACCTTCTTATGTTCCCCCACTAGAGTGAGTACAGTCAAAAACTTATAAGAACAATCCTTCAAATACCAACATGGGTTTCAAAAGCAAATCTGAGACTGGGGACTAGCATGATTAAAGCTTCAGCCAGGGTGGCCCTAGCCTCCATTACTCAATGGCTAAAATTAAATTCTTAAAGATAGTTTCAAATCCTCATGGGAGAAGGCTGTAATTGGCAGGTTGGCTGCTTTGAGATTCTTCCGCTCCCCCCGATTGATTCTAAAAGTAGGGTTAGAACAAGCAAAGGTGTTGGTAAAGCAAAGAGTATTTGATATCAAGGGGCAATATGATGTAGGGAATTCACCAACTTTTCTGGCCCCACTTCAAGTCAGATATATAGTCGCCCTGGCTGATTACTTGTTTCAGTGAGAAATTCCAAGTCCACAGAGTACTTCCTCTTTTGCTAGATGACAAGCCCTCCCTACAGCAGAAGCAGAAGCGCAATATAAAAAGATTCCCTTGGAAGAGAGACTCTGTTCATGCAAAAAAGGTGAGGTGGAAACTGTAGAATATGTCCTATTCCACTTTCCATCAAAAGATCCACTCAGAGTATATATCCCCTTTGCTTGATAGAAACCCAGGCTGTTCAAATCAGGCATATGTTAGAAGGCTGCTCGTGGCAGAAATGCACAGGTTACACTTACCGCAAAATTTTGTGCAGCAGTTTGTAAAGCCTGACAGAATATCTTAGAAAACAATGAACAGTAGTAATGTATAGTAGTAATGATTTTTTAACTTAAGATATAAACTGGTCTGGCATAAACAGCATACTAATTTTATAAGACAATATTGTTACAGTTACAGTATTTATTCATCCAACATTGCCTTATTTGCCTTATCTATATATAATTTTTAAAAAACTTTTAATGTATATTTATATCACATTTTTAATTGAAATTTATGTAAGTAGAATATCTTGTCTCGTGTTTATACTGGCCTACGACTGTAATAAAGGAAAGTTAGTACTAGAGAAGATACAATATTCATATCAATAATTCTTATTAGTAACACTTTGGCATTTGTGTCTTCCCACTGACAGACCGAATTCGCACGAGGTGCTGCTCCGGCGTCGTTCTTCCCTTTGCCCCGATTGCGTGCTTGAATTTCCCACCATTTGCCCTGCACCACATTCTGACCCACGGCTTTGCCCAAATTCCCCGACGGCTTCAGTGATCCTGTTTTTTGAGGATCGCTGAAGCCACGGGGGAATTCAAGCGAAGCTGCGGGTCAAAATGCAGCGCGGGGCAAATAGTGGGAAATTCAAGCACACAATCGGGACAAAGGGAAAAACGACACCGGAGCAGCACCTCGTGGGAAATCGGTGACAGTCATGTACCCACTGGGGTGGAAAGAACCTGTAAAAATAGGGGCCTCCTGCTTGTGTGTGTGAAAAGTGCTGTCAGGTAGCAGCTGACTCATGGCAGCCCTAGGACGCGGCTTCCAAGGCCAGTGAGAATCAGGGGTGGTTGGCCACTGCCTTCCTCTGCAGAGTCTTCCCTGGAGGTCTCCTTTCCAAGTACTGACCCTGCTTAGCTTCCGAGATCTGATGAGATCAGGCCACACTGTGCCCCCTCTCCTCCTGCCTTCTCTTTACGGAGACCAAATTAACAAACCAGGGCAAAAGAAATTGAGAATTTTAAAGTTTAAGTTCTAAAAACCTGAAGTTGCAGAGCGGGGCAGCAAGTCGGTGTACAAAGGGACACAAATAGGTGTGATGCATTGTGTAATCCTGTGTGGATGTATATCGTGCGTTCTGCATTCTCTGTGCTTATTAAAAACCCCTCAGCCTGTGTCATATGCCCAGAGCTGAACTCTTCTTTTTGACATGAACAAGCTGGCTTTGATTGTAGAAACACGGCAAAATATACAGACTCGCCAGTTTCAATCTTCTTCCTGTTTTAAGTACTTTGACACCTGACTCAGCATCTTTCCGTGACATCGCAACACACTCAGGCCCGTTGGGCATCTAGAATTCGCTCTGCTGTTTTACCAAACCCACTTTGGAACGGAAATTCCCCTCCGCATTGCATGCCACTTTCACTTTCTTTGATTGTCGGATTTTCTTGCTTTTGTGGTACTGTCTGCATAGGTTTATGGCTGTTTTATGGCCGTTCAGGGGTGACTCTGCAGTCAGTACGACATTGCCCCGGGGGTATTTGAATGTGGTTTTGAGCCGCATCCTTCTCTGTTCCAGTGTGGGTGTGGTAAAACAACGGAGCGAATGCTAGATGCAGAATTGGCCTCAGTTGAAATAAGAAAGGGGGAGAGAAACACAATGCACATTCCTTGCCTTACCTTCGAAAGTGGCCAAAATAGCAGCACATATATTGTCTGGGAAAATAGCAACCGGGAGTTCATTCAGAAAGAGTTTCAGAAGGCTGGCGGCTGAGTCTACATCTCCTTCGTGAACAAGATCCACTTCTTCTCCTCGATCGTACTTCTGCTTCAGCGTCTTGATTTTGGTGGCTGAGCCACTGATGCGAAACAGGCCTTTGTGATCCAGTCCTATTGAATGAAGGAGAAAGACAATTACTCACTGATGAAGCACACAAGGTAGAGCACTAAAATGAACTGTAATCACTTCACGTTTTGTTAACATTCAATGACAGCAGGAACACAGCTTAATAAAAAGTAGTACTTATTATGTTATGATTGTCAAATCTTACTGAGTTACAATCTTAAGTTACTGTACAAAACAAACTGTAGACTTAAACTTGTCTATGTAGGCATGTATTTGTCATGTCAGCACAGTTCTGCCAGGTCCCCTGGGGGGGGCAGGGGTTTTCCCGCTAAAATGGCCTCCAGTCCACTGGTCCGGATCAGGACTTGTCCTTTTATCCCATGACTATTGAGCTTACTTACTTTGATGGGGAACTTTATCAAAAGCTTTCTGGAAGTCAAGGTAAACAACATCTGTTGGGTCCCCCGTGTCCACATGACTGGCCTGTAATTTCCCGGATCTCCTCTGGAACCCTTTTTAAAGATAGGAGTGACATTCGCTACCTTCCTCAGGAATGGAGGCAGATTTTAAGGAAAGATTACATATTTTTGCCAGGAGATCCACAAGTTCACATTTGAGTTCTTTCAGAACTCTCGGATGTATGCCATCTGGGCCCGGTGATTTATTTGTTTTTAAGTTGTCTATCAGATGTAGGACCTCCTCTCTTGTCACCTCGATCTGACTCAGGTCTTTCAACCCCACTCCCGAAATCAGTGGTTCTGGAGTGGGCAGGCACTTCTCATCTTCCACAGTGAAGACAGAGGCAAAAAATGCATTTAGCTTCTCAGCCATTTCCCTATCATCCTTCACTACACCTTTTACCCCATGGTCATCCAAGGGCCCCACTGCTTCCCTGGCTGGTTTCCTACTTCTAATGTATTTGAAGAAAGTTTTATTGTTGGTCTTTATGTTTTTTGCGATATGCTCCTCATATTCCCTTTTTGCCTGCCTGATCACAGACTTGCATTTTATTTGCCACAGCCTGTGTTCCCTTTTATCAGCCTCACTGAGACTAGCTTTCCACCGCTTAAAGGAATCCTTCTTACCTTTTACAGCTTCCATTACTTTGTTTGTTAACCATGCAGGCTTTTTTCTATACCTATTTGTGCCTTTCCTAAAGCGCGGTATATATTTTCTCTGAGCCTCTAGGATTGTAATTTTAAATAGCCTCCAAGCTTCCCCAATGGTTTTGACAAACCTCCAGTTTTATAGTACTGCTGGTGGTAATTGGCAGAGCTACAGTGAAGACGATGGCATGGATCCAATGGAGCATTTTCATGGATGGAAATGATTTCTGACCACAGAGTGCAACCTTCTTGCTTACCTCCTCCCTTCGCAGCACAAAATGCTCTTCAAAATGCTGTCCCTTGAAACAGCATGGGTGGGGAGGGGGGACATTCGGGACTGGAGTGGGAAGGTGAGAAAGTAATGTCTTATGGAGGAGGAGATGGAGGAGGAGGAGAGGAGGAGGAGGAGGAGATTGGATTTATACCCCACCTTCACTTGGAGTCTCAGAGCGACTTACAAACTCCTTTCCTTTCCCCTCCCCACAACAGACACCCTGTGAGGTAGGTGGGGCTGAGAGGGCTCTTTCAAGAACTGCTGATGAAAGAACAGCTCTGCCAGAACTATGGCTTGCCCAAGGTAATCCAGCAGCTGCAAGTGGAGGAGTGGGGAATCAAACTCGGTTTTCCCAGATTAGAGTCCATGCACTTAACCACTACACCAAACTGGCTCTCCTTCCTTCCTTCCCTGGAAACACTACACTGGATGCACGCCATTGGGTGGATCTAATAATTGCTTTCCATTAAGATGAGGGCTTCTTCTGCCTGAAAAAGACTCTTCTTTCAGAAGACAGTCGAAGGAGCTAACCCCATACTTGCCTTAGGAAAGAAAGTCAAAATTGTAATTGCACCCCCAAACAGGAGAAAGCTCCCAGGACTCAATAATCCAGCCAGTGTAGTATAGTGGTCAGATTGTAACACTAAGGATCTGGGAGGTGCAGTTTTTAATCCCACTCTGCCAAGGAAGCTCGCTGGGTGACCTGGGGTCAGTCACACACTCTCAACCTATCCCAACCTCCCAGGGTTGTTGTGAGATAAATGGCAAAGGAGAGTGATGTAAGCAGCTTTTGGGTCCCCACTGAGGGAGGAAGAAGAAGAAGAGGAGGAGGAGGAGATTGGATTTATACCTCGCCCTTTACTTAGAGTCTCAAAGCAGCTTACAAACTCCTTTCCCTTCCCCTTCCCACAACAGGCACCCTGTGAGGTAGGTGGGGCTGAGAGAGCTCTTTCGAGAACAGCTCTGACAGAGCTATGGCTTGCCCAAGGTCATTCAGCAGGTGCAAGTGGAGGAGTGGGGGAATCAAACCCAGTTCTCCCAGATTAGAGTCCGTGCACTTAACCACTACACCAAACTGATGCTATACTGCTATACTGGAGATCTCTACTAAATCCTGTGGGAAAGCCGACAGGAGATGAAATGTTTTTGGTTCGGGATGGTTCATCTCTAAGAGATGAATAGGTAGCTGTTACTGATCTAGAGGGAAATAGATTAGGACTGGCCACTGAGAGGGTGGCAAAAATATTGACTGCCTGACGAGGTCTAGAGGCCACAGGTGGAAGGTTGTAGGCTTAATGTGTCTGGGGAATTATAGATGTTTATATGCAAATGCTAGAAGTGTCCAAGGTAAAACGGGGGAGCTGGAATGCCTAGTGTCAGAGGAGAACATAGAAATTGTGGGCATTTCAGAAACTTGGTGGGATGAGGAAAAGCAGTGATTCCTGGATATAATTATATCAGAAGGATAGAGAGGGAGGAGTCAGAGGTGGAGTGGCTCTGTATGTCAGAGGGGGTATACAGTCCAGTAACACTGAGAATTTATGAGAAATAGTTTTGCTTACAGAAACACTATGGGTGGAAATAGTGGTTCCAAAGGAAGCTTAACTCTTGAGTTTGTTACCACCCACCAGATCAAAGATTAGAGGATGATTTAAAAACAGCAAAAGAATTAAGAAAAATAGCTTGATGAAATAACTGTCATAATACGCGATTTTAACCACCCACACATTGATTGAGTCAATATGTGTTCAAGTCAAGAGAAAGAGATTGGGTTTCTAGATACTCTCAGTGACTGTGTCATGGAGCAGATGGTCACAGAACCTACCAGGGCGGAGGCGATCCTGGATTTGGTCCTAAGTAATGCTCAGGACCTGATGAGAGATGAAAACGTGATAGCATCAGTTGGGAATAGTGACCATAATGCTATTAAGTTTAGCATTTGTGTAAACAGGGAGTTGCCCAAAAAGACTAACACAACCACATTTAATTTTAAAAGGGGTAACTTTTCTCAAATGAGAGAGCTTGTAAAGAAGAAACTGAAAAAAAAGGTAAGGAGGACCAAATCTCTTCAGGAAGTTTGGAGACTATTTAAAAATACAATACTGGAAGTTCAGATAAAATGTATAAGGCAGGTTAGGAAAGGTATAAATAGGTTTTCCAAAAGGCCTGCCTGGTTAACAAACAAAGTAATGGAAGCAGTAAAAGGTAAGAAGGATTTTTTAAGTGGTGGAAGGTCACTCCAAATGAGGTAAATAAAAGGGAGCGCAGGCTTTGGCAAATAAAATGCAAGTCAGTGATCAGGCAGGCAAAAAGGAACTATGAGGAACATATTGCTAAAAAAAGAAAAAAAAGACCAACAATAAAAATTTCTTCAAATATACAAGAAGCAGAAAACCAGCCAGGTAGGCGGTGGGTCCTTGGATGCCTAAGGTGTGAAAGGATTACTAAAGGATGATAAGTTAATTGCAGAGAAGCTGAATGCATTTTTTGCCTCTGTCTTCACTGTGGAAGATGGGAGGTGCTTACCCACTCCAGAACCATCGATTTCCAGAGGGATGTCGAAAGAGCTGAGTCAGACTGAGGTGACAAGAGAGGAGGTCCTACAACTGACGGACAAAATAAAAACTGACAAATCACCAGGTCCAGATGGCATACATCCAAGAGTTCTGAAACAACTCAAATGTGAACTTGTGGACAAAAATATTCCATCTATTGCTAAAATCTGCCTCCATTTCTGAGGACTGAAGGGTAGCTAATGTAATCCCCATCTTTTAAAAAAGGTTCCAGAGGAGATCCAGAAAACAGTCTGGTCAGTCTAACGTAGATATTGGGTAAGTTGGTGGAACCCATTATTAAAGATAGAATTAGTAGGCACATGGATGAACAAGCAGCATGGATTCTGTACAGGAAGATCTTGTCTCACTAACCTTTTAGAGTTCTTTGAGGGGGTGAACAAACATGTAAATGAAGATGACCCAGTAGGTGCTGTTTACCTAGACTTCCAAAAAGCTTTAGATAAAGTTCCTCATCAAAGGCTCCTAAGTAAACTCAGCAGTCATGGGATAAGAGGACAAGTCTTATAGATTAGAAACTGGTTAATCAACAGGAAACAGAGAGTATAAATGGGCAGTTTTCACAGTGGAAGGTGGTAAGCCGTGGGGTATTGCAAGTCTCAGTACTAAATCCAGTGCTTTTTAACTTGTTCATTAATGATTTGGAGTTGGAAATAAGCAGTGAAGTGGCTAAGCTTGTGGATGACACTAAGTTGTTTAGGGCGGTGAGAACCAGGGAGGACTGTGAGGCACTCCAGAGGGATCTGTTGAGGCTGGGTGAGTAGGCTTCAATGTGGCAAATGAGGTTCATCATGGGCAAGTGCAAAGTAATGCACATTGGATCAAAAAAATTCTAACTATAAATATACATTGATGGGGTCCAAATCGGCAGTAACTGACCAGAAGAGGGATTTTGGAGTCGTGGTAGATAACTCACTGAAAATGTCAATTCAGTATACAACTGCAATTAAAAAATTATTTGTTTATTATCTTTGGCTTATAGTTCACCCTCCCCTGCACAGCAGGGCTCAGGGCAGGTAACAGCAGGTACAAACAACAATATTAAAACAATAACTAAATTAATCATTAATAACCCAATTTGCAACAGCAGTTTGTAGCTACAACCTAAATCCAACCACTCAGATGGCAGCACATGACTTGACACAACTTGGGCATCTTCTCTCAAAAGAGACTGCAGTTCAAGTGTGTCCACAGATACCAGGATGGTGCTGAAACAGATAGACAGCCAGGAACTAAGCGACAAAGGCAAATGCTATGCTGGGGTTATTAGGAAGAGGTCCCCATGCCTCAAAAAAAGATATTATAGTACTGGAAAAGGTACAGAAAAGAGCAACTAAAATGATTAAGGGGATGGGACACCTTTCCTGTGAAGAAAGGTTAAAGAGATTAAGTCTTTTCAGCTTGGAGAAATGACGATTTAAGGGTGACATGATAGAGGTTTACAAAATTATGCATGGAATACAGAAGGCAGAGAAAGAAGGACTTCTCTCCCTTTCTCGTGGGCACTCCATGATATTAATTAGCAGTAGACTTAGAACAGATAAAAGGAAGTACTTCACTCAAAGAGTGATTAACATGTGGGATTCACTGCCACAGGAGGTGGTGGCAACTACAAGCATAGACAGCTTCAAGAGGGAATTGGATAACCATCTGGAGCAGATGTCCATCTGTGGCTATTAGCCACAAGTTATAGAGAGAACACTATGTCTGGGGCAGTGATGCTCTGTATTCCTGGTGTTTGGAGGGCAACAATGGGAGGGCTTCTGGAGTTCTGGCACCACCGGTGGACCTCCTGATGGCACCTGGGTTTTGGCCACAGTGTGACACAGAGTGTTGGACTAGATGGGCCATTATTCTTATGTTCTTTAGAAAAGTGGAGTATAAATGATGTAAACAACAACAACAACCCATCATTTATTCAGATATTGGTTGGCCTAACAGGTGTCGGGTGAGGTGGAATCTCCCTGTTATGTCTGGAAATTTTTCAGTGGGCCTTGAATCAAAATCATGGTGGTATGCCAAGAAAGCTGGGTGAGGCCTGGAAACTGTATTTGAAGTTCATTCCAGGTTCTGCTTCAGAGACCAGAATTTCCTCTGGGTGTACACATGGTTGACGACATCAAGGACTGTTCTCTAGATGGCTTCAGGCATCGTTCAATCACACTGCGCCTGTTCACAGGTCTTTGGAGCACAGCACTAACAGTGTCATCAACCCCATGCTATACTGAAGATCTCTACAAGCAACCTTAAGCCCTCACTAAATCTTCTATCTCCACACCGCAATGGGAACCCACAGAAATTTAGTATCTAGAGAGTATAATGTACTCAGTTTAAAGAACAAAACAAAGCTGAACGAAAGACTTACCAGATTCTTCTAAATATTCTACCAGGTGTTTGACAACTAAAGGAACATGACCATGTACTGCATCTTGAACACAGCTGCCAAGAGGAACACCAAAGATTCTTTGGGGCTTTGGTCCAACTTTATTTGTGCAATGTTTAATTTCAATGGAAGATAACGATTGCTGAAAACAAACAGAAAATAACTTCACTGTAATGCCTTCTCAGGGCCTCTTTGCATCGCTCATATAAAAGAAATTGTCTGAAAAGCAGGCAAGTACAGAGTTGTAGTATCGATCTCATGGGCCAAACTCAAGAACTTCTCTGTGTGTGATGTTATCGCTATATATCTAATTCTCAACAGTCCCCTCTGTGTGTGGATACTTATTTCTACAGATAGGGGACACACTCTCCCCCAGAAGGGTTTTCTACAGACTCAGAGGACTCCGTGGGTCTGCAGAAAAATCCAAAAAGTTTTTTAAAAAACTCGGGGAGGGTTGAATCTCCCTCCAATACCTTTTGAAATGGCTGTCACAGGGATCTACTCCAGGCCCCACAGCATCAACAGTGAGCGATAGACTGACTGATAGCTAGAGAGAGTGAGGGAGGAAGCAAAAGCAGAACTGGAGCTCAGATTGGGAAGGATTCCTCCTGCAGTAAGAATGGCTAAATAGCAGGGGGTTTGGAGCCAGGCCTGGGACTAGGATTGCCCACTCCAGGTTGAGGAACTCCTGGAAATTCTGTGGTGAAGTCTGAGGAGTGCAGAGTTTGGGGAGGGGAGAGGCCTCAGCTGGACAGAATGCCACAGAGTCCACCCATGTTCTCCAGGGGGACAGATTTCTGTTGTTAGTTCAGTTCAGTTGTAATTCTGGGGGATCTCCAGGTCCCACCTGGAGACTGGCAAACCTAGGCCTAGCAGCACCCTCTGGGTGACTTGACACCACCTGACTTGTATGATTCAACTAGGCCTGGCTGCTTGCTACTGTTCAACAGCAGACACCCTATGAAAGTTAGTGTAGTATAATGGCCAGAGCTTCAGAGTAGGGTTTGTGAGACTGGGTGATTTTGGACCAGTTACATATTTTCAGCCTAATCTACCTCATAGGGTTGTTGTGTAGATAAAAAGGAGAAGAAAATAATGTAAACTACTTCAGTCCCCACTGTGGAGAAAGATAGAGAAAGCTAAAGATAGAGAGGCAGATAAAAGTAGGTTGGCTGTTGAGTGGGAAGGAGATAGGGATGCCAACATCAGGTTGGGAAATTCCTGGATTTGAGGGGTGGAGACTGGGGATGGTGGGGATTGAGGTGGGGAGGGACTTCAAACAGATATAATGCCCTAGACTCCACCCTCCAAAGCAGTTATTTCCTCCAGAGGAAATAATGTTGCCAACCTCCAGGTGAGGGCTGGAGATCTCCTGGAATTACAACTGATCCAGAGAAAGTGGCTGCTTGGAAGGGTGGACTTTTTGGTATTATACCCTGCTGAGGTCACTTCCATGCTCAAACCTCATCCTCCCAAGGCCCCACCCCCAGATCTCCAGGAATTTTCGAAAATGGAGCTGGCAACCGTAAGACGAACTGATCTCTGTATTTGGGCAATCTGTTGTGATTCCTGGAGAGTGGCTACTGCCACTTTGGGGTGGGGGGGGAAGGAAGTAGGTGGGAGGCCAAGAGAGTGACGGGGAAGAAAGAGTGATGGGGTGGTGGCAGAAAGGAAATGACAGGCATGGAGAGGAGAGAGAGAGAGTAAGAAAAGGGGTGGCAGGAGGGAGAAAGAATGTGAGAGAAGTAGGGGGGAGAGGGGAAAGCAGAGGTGCAGGGATGGGATAGCCGCTCCCACTCTAGGCTGATCCTGCATTGAGCAGGGGGGTTGGACTAGATGGCCTGAATGACCCCTTCCAACTCTGTGATTCTATGGTTCTATAAGTTTCTTGTGGGTCCCCACTTTTGTATGTGTGTGTGTGTGTGTATAATACAATATTAATGCAAAATACTTGGGGGGGATAATGAAGGTCTCTAAATGGCAGTGTTCTGTTATTTGAACAAAAGCAAAAACTCCCATCGCTCCAATTTTAACCTTTTCAGAGACCCAGCCAGACAGCAATTTACATGGAAGAGAACATTGTGGCCTGAAGAATTCTAAGCATTTAAAAAGCTTTTTTGTTTTACTAATTGTCATTTCTGCACCCTGCCAACATCTCCAAATGCAGATGATGAGGCTAAGATGTGATCTCCTAACCTGAATGTTCTGACCTCTGGCTTGGTTAGCGCAAAATTCATGAGGCATAACAATTGTGCCGCAGTATGCACCAGAGTCGGTTGTTGAGGATCATAGGGAAGGTTACAGACTGAGATGCAGTTATGCATAATCAGTCATGTACATAAGATAGGTCTGAACCATGAACAAGTGGGATGGACATTGCTGTTTTCTTTTTATCTGAATCTAAATGTTTCTGATGGTGGCTGAGAGATGGTTTAGGCTTGTGAGAACCCCATGGAATTTTATTTTATTTTTCTCCCTTAAGCAGCAGAGACATAACCTTTGAATGCAAAACACACATTCAAATCCCCACTGGGTGCATGGAATTAGGGCCAAACTACAATACATCAGGCCAGAAGTTGCATCAAGGGAATGCATGTGCAGCCCTGCAATGAGGCAAGCAACACCCCCAGCTTCAGAGCTGTTTTGGCTTCATAAACACCTCTTCCCCGGCACCATGGGCTCAATCTGAATTGGGACCTGTGGTGCCAAGTTCCCTGCAGCTGCCATGCAGTGCAAAGAACACCAATTTTAAAATAGTTTCCTCCAACATTGGAGTATGCTTGATCAAACCTCTCTCCCCCACCCCCCACCCCTCCTGAAGCCATTTCTGACTGGGCCCAGCCCTATGGCAGCCATTTTGTGGTAGCACCTTTTGTGATTCAGAAATGCAAGGTGCTTTGAAGTACATCGGGGAGCTCCTGGGATCCTGACAGCCATTTATTCTCCATGGAAAAGAGCCATAAAATGCACAGAGAGATCAGTGTGCAGATGTGTTTCCACAGAGAGAACCATTTGCCTACCTGCCAGGGGACCCAAAACAGCCGTTGTAAAACATGATGGGGGTATTGAGATGTGTGGAGTGGTTCTAGGTTGACTGGAGAGAGATTGGGGTGCACATGCCCACATGGGGCAAGTTCTCTAAATCTGGATTGGGAGGGGCTTCCTGCCAGCACAGGGCAGGAAGGATGAAACATCCATTAGCCCTTGTCCAAATTCTAAGAGCCTAATTCCTCTGCTAGGGGATAGGAGGGGGTCTGGAGGTGCATTTGTTCCACAGACATCCAGGCAGGAATGTCAGAGGTGAGTACTCTGTATCAGGGGTCCTTTCGTAGAAAAAGAGGTGCAGGAGATCATTAGCATACCTATTAGCATAACTCATTAGCATAACCAGCCAAATGTCAGTTTCGGCCCTATTATACCCTATGGGCCATTGAAGTCAATGGCAAAAACTCATAGGGTATATGAGGGGCTGGAGGAGAGGGGGTTTGAGGGAGAGGCTCCAAACTTGCAGGGTACCTTCTGGGACCTCTTCCCGAAATACCCACCAAGTTTCAAGAAGTTTGCACCACGGGGTCCAATTCTACGGGGCCTCAAACAGGTTGCCCCATCCCCTCCATTGTTCTCTATGGTGGGAAAAAACAGTACTTTCCCCCCACCATAGAAAACAATGGAGGGAATGGGGGCAACCTGTTTGGAGGCCCATAGAATTGGACCCCCCTGGTCCAATCTTCTTGAAACTTGGTGGGTATTTGGGGGAGAGGTCCCAGAAGCTACCCTGTAAGTTTGGAGCCTCTCCCTCAAACCCCCTCTCCTCCAGGCGCTTTAAAGCTCCCACGAATTTTGGCAGCAATTCAGCAGCGGGCCGAATCAGATCAGAGAATCTGATTCAGCCTGTGGCTGCCCTAGTGCCCACTCCTGGGCTGGCGGAGTGGCACTCCACCTCGCTCTGGCCCCAAAGGACCCCTGCTCTGTATCGGTAACATTAGTTTAGTGTTATGTTTTCCATTCTTTTCATTAGATCTGTAACCAGTAGGTGCGATAGCTATTTTCTGTCTGTGCTCTAGCTTAATCCGGACCAATAAAGTTTTTTCCTATTTTAGAAGACAGACTGTGATTTAACTCCCTTACATGCACCTTAGATCACTTGCTCATGCTCGTGTATGTGCGCACGAGCTGGGAAGAATTGGAAAGCTCTGCCCTTTGTACTTGCTCAGAGGCAGTGCCGGGATGATGATGTCACTGATCCTCTGCTGTGCTAGAGGCCTCCAAAGGGCCAGCACTAGGCTTTGCTGCTTCTATCCAGTGGAATCTGGTGCAGGGCTCATGAGATTGTTAACCACGTGCCCACTCAGAGGCAGTTCTGGGCTCTGAAGCAAAGCTTGGGAGTACATCAAAATCTGTCCAGTTTCAGTCCCAACACTGGGGTAGACCAGAACTGACTGAACCCGGAACGGAACTTATTTGGGAAGCCAAGCAAATATTGCGCCTTACTAGGGATTTGCACTCAGATTACAGGGACTTACTTTGATGTAAAGAAGCTCGTGGTTGGGATGTTAAAGAGGAAAGGCCGAACAGGAAAAGAAGTTGGACACGAGATGAACAAAGAGTGTGACAGTGTATAATTTATATTTTTTAAAAAACATTATAAAATGTTCCAGGGCTCTTTCCCAGAAACAAGATCTCTTTTGCTTTAGCAGAGAGGACATACGTTAGAAACAAATGAGCTGATAAAATTCCACTTACGCAGATGGAAATGGAAGCTCCTGTTCCCATCTTAAGCCTCAACGACTGAGCACTGAGCTACGATGTCCTGTTCCCCCGTCAAACCATGTCATCTTCTCAGCAAGGCTGTATGCAGCTATATAGCTACATACACATTCTTACTTTAATCTTGACTTTGCGGGTGCTGCAGCTTTAAAAAATATATAGTATTGGCAACCACAGACTTTTTGCCTCATAGACTCTTACTGCCTGTCTACATAATTCCAGGACAAAAACGCACCAAGGAGTTCCAGCCAAGGTGTTACCATAGCGTCTAACACACACATACCACAGTATGCAATTACTTCCGGCAATTCCACAGCCTGTCTAGTTGACATTTAACCTGTACATTCCATGAAGGGGAAAACCCAACAGAGCTACCCACTGAACACACAAAGGTGCCTTATACTGAATCAGATCATTAGTCCATCAGAGTCAGTACTGTCTACTCAGACCGGCTGCAGTTCTACAGGGTCTCAGGCAGCAGGCTTTCACGTCACCTCCTACCTGACCCTTTCAACCAGAGATGCCAGGGATTGAACCTGGGACCTTCTGCGTGCCAAGCAGATGATCTGTCACTGAGCCACAGCCCCTATCTGTTACATTTTCAGCCCTAAAGGGAGATTGCTTTGGAACCCTTTCCCGAGAAGTTTGCACCAAGGCTGTGCAATCCATACAGGCTAACACAGAAAAACATAGGATTTTATGAAGGATGATGGATTTTGATAAAAGATTTCCATACCGTAGTGATGAAAAAATAAGTTTTAAAGTGTACAGGCCATGTCCAGTATGCAGCTAGGCCACTCTTCTCTGATTGGCCCAGCATTTCAAGGTCATTTGCATATGGAAGCTGATTGGACCTCACTCCGTTCCACACCTCAACCCCCCCCCCACACACACACACAGTTGGAACTGTCAGTTGCATATGTGACCTGGTGTATCCTGAGGTAAAATATGTCCTCACCCACAACACATCACTTCCCCTTCAAAAGAAACAAACCAAATAACACAACCATGCCACACCACAAAAAAGACTGGTCACACCACAAGCAGACTACCACAAAGCAAAAAATGATAGGAAAAGGTGCCAGCAGTCACCTTATTACAGCCACTGATATGTATCTGAGGCCGCGGTCACACAGCATGGGATTCTGGTTTTTTTCTTTTGGGTTGGGATGTAAACAGCGGCCGTGGGGGGAGGCACCCTTCCTGCTCACCAGAGAGTGCTCTACACCCCTCTCCACCACCACTGCAATCGCCGTCAGCTGCTGCTGGACCCATCCTGGCTTCCTGGCTCACCCCGTGCTCTGCTCCGGGCTCCGAGCCCCGCCGGTCGCCGCCTGCTAAATTTTTTTGGTAAGAGAATGCGAGGGGGGGGCTAGGCGGCAGCAGCCGGTGGGGTTTGGGGCTGGGAGTGGAGTGCAGGGCGGGTTTTTTTCCCGCTTTTGCACTTGGGTGCTTGAGTGCCTAAGCGCCCAACTGCAAAAACTGCAAACATTGCGAGAGAGGGCTGTTCAGATTGGCTCACTCGTGCATCCCTTGCGCTAAGACTTGGAAAATACTAGTTTTTCCAGGGGTCCGTAAAAGTGGGAGAAAAGCGGAAGGGTTAGGAGCGGGAAAAGTGTGAACAGGAGATTAAAAAGCGAGGGGAAACACCTCTAATTCCCGCTGTAACGTCAAGTGTGACCGCACTCTGCTAGAGCTTCAGAGGATGGTATGCAGGTCCCAGGTTCATGTTATAAAAACTGCCTGGGGGATTATGGACCATTCACAGACTTTCAGCCTACCATACCTCACAGGGTTGTTGGGCAGGTCATACAGGGGAGATGAGAATGATGTCAGCTGCTTTGGTTCCCATTGCAGGGAAAGACTGCCCGTTCCCTAGGTAGAAGCTGCAGGGAGGGAGGGAGGAGATGTAAACCTAAAGACAGGCAGATAAATGTAGGCTGATGGTTGCCTGCAAAGGACATAGGGTTGCCAATTCCAGGTCAGAAACTTCCAGGATGTTTTAGGGATGAAGCCTGCTGAGGGTGGGGGTCTGAGGAGGAGGAAGAGGAGGACCTCAGACAGATACACTGCCATAGACCCCCACCCTCCAAACAAGCCATTTCTTCCTGGAAAACCATTGTTGCCAATTTCCAGGTGTCAGCTGGAAAGCTCTAAAAGCTCTGGTGCTAATTCAAAGTGCAAGGGGAGGGGTTGCATTCTGGCAAGGGACACTGTGAGTGTAGAAAATGAATGTGGACAGAGTAGTGTTTTGGAAAATCTTTGGGAATTGTTTGGTGCATGCCCCACCCAGAGCCTCTGGCATTTTCTCACTCTGCTGGCATCAAAACCAATTTAAGGCAAAATAGAGATATGGAGACTTTCCCATCCTCCTTTGCATCAAACTGTCTTTGTTGGCAACCCTAGGCCTAGCAGCGCTCTCAGGGTGACATCATGCCTCCTGATTGGCATTACTTCACTAGCCCTGGACAACAATTACTCTCTACTACCATAAGGTATGTTGTTCTTCACTCCCACATTAGTTCTTTACTGTGCAAAACACTACTCTGTGTAGTGATTTTGTATCTTGAACACAGATGACTTTGCACAATGCACACAGAACTTACTGAATGCTGCACTCTGTCACGGCTTTTCCAGCAGAATGTTAACATATGATGACTTAGGGACTTATTCATTCTACAAATCTGAACTATTTCAACGAACACACAGTCCTAAGATCCGCAGATCCATTGGGCAGTGTGGCTGTGGTCTCCAGCACCTCACCAGTTCCCAGAATCCTTTGGGGGGGGGAGCATGACAGTTTATGTTAGTAGAAAAGATAAGATCTAAGAGTACTAGAAGAAAATAAAAACTGCTCAAAGGTCAAGCAATGAGGAGTATGTATGGGTGTTTAAAAGACACCAATTCTTTACCACATTAGTATCCCAGCATTACTCCAAGGAGCTCAGGGTAGCAGAGACAGGGCCAACCTGTTTTGCCCTTAAACAAACATGAGGAAGTGGAGAATCAGAACTTGTCCAAAGTCAATCAATGGCATTTGCAGCCAGGGAAGATCATGGAACCCTCCTCCACTAACATCACCAGCCATAACACCTTGTCGACCAGCCCAGGGTTGACCAACTTCTGCGTTCTGAGGGCTACTCTACATTCCAGACTGTGGTCTGAAGGCCAGAAGTTCTTTTTGCCACACAACCAGAGCCTCTCAAAAGCAATCACACGCTGATAAAGTTGGTATCACCTATCAGGGAAGACTTCAAGCAAGGTGGTCAAGCACATATGCTGGGGCATTATATACACACAACCCATTAAGAGACACAGGTATTTAAAGTATGGAAGCTCAAGACACACACACATGCCAACACACCCATTTCAAAAACAGTTTTATTTTTCATACATGTGACAACTTTACTACGCTGTCACTTAGTGGAAGGCAGGGAACTGTTCCTGTTGGCAGCAGAGGAGGACTCGCAATCATGGGTTTAAATTAAGAGCAGGAAGGTACTGGCTGGATATTAGGGAAAACCTTTTTACAGTAAGAGTTGTGCAACAGTGGAATCGGCATCCGAGGGAGGTGGTGAGCTCCCCATCCCTGGCAGTCTTTAAGCAGCGGCTGGACAAACACTTGTCAGGGATGCTCTAGGCCAGGGGTGGGCGAACTGTGGCTCGGGAGCCACATGCGGCTCTTTCACATATATTATGTGGCTCCCGGCAGGACGGCTGGGGAAGCTAAATATCATTAGCAAACAAATATCATTGGGCAAATTAATATCATTATCAATATCTGCTTTTACCCCTTTTGTTATTATTTTTGGCAGTCTCATTTAATGTTAATAAAAAGCAAATTTGCTTATTTTCCAATAAAAGCAGGTAATATTTGTTCATGTCTTGCGGCTCCCAAACATCTGATGTTTTTTCTATGTGGCTCTTACGCTGAGCAAGTTTGCCCACCCCTGCTCTAGGCTGATCCTGCATTGAGCAGGGGGTTGGACTAGATGGCATGTATGGCCCCTTCCAACCTCTGTGATTCTAAGATTCTACCTTCATATCCTGGGCTCACCTCTACACTATTTCATAAATTGGATCCATGATCCATGGGCTCAAGCAGAGCAAATCTTTCCCTCATTCCCTTCCCCTCCCCAAGAAACTGGATTCCTGGGACTATGGGACTATTGTGGATTAAGAGCTCTCTGGATCGTAGAGGGGGGTTATACTAAAGAAGCAGTGGTCTGAATGACCCAGTCTACCCAAGCTTGTCAGATCTTGAAAGCTAAGTAGAATCAGCCCTGGTTAGTACTTGGATGGGAGACCACCAAAGAAGTCCAGGGCTGCTATGTAGAGGAAAGGCAAACTACCTCCAAATGTCTCTCATTTTGAAAACCACCGTAATCGAGTTGTGACTTGGCAGCACTTTCCGCCGTCATATTGAATATAGGGACCTTCTACTGTCTTCCATTACCTTGTCTTTGCTGATAGAAGAGGTAGGGAAGGGCAATTTTTTCTCCTTCTCCCTCCCCTAAACAGGCCTGGGACCTATGTGGTTATTTGTCCATGCAGGCTGTGACCCCAGAAATCATATTCCCAAGGTTAGATGAGCCTTCAAGGGAGAGGGGGACACGGGAAACCTGCATGACCATCAGTACCTTACACTGACAGATTGCTGGGTCCCGCTCAAAAATTTTAGTATGCATTCTTTCTTCAATGAATGGGCTCTCAAACGTCAAACACGCAAGACGGTACCTTTTCAATTTCCTTCCCAAAGTTTGCATCACTCTGCTGCTGTGCTCAGAAATGACTTACACTCTTGCCCTGCACAAAATACATAGTATCGAGCCGTATCGAGGAATTTTTTTTCACTTGTTCAAGTTAAAATGTGCGTTTTGGGGAAAGGAATATTTTTAAAAATGCACCCCGAAGGCACCGCTGTGCAAACCATGGCACGAAAAGGGTGGGGGAAATATCCATGTGTTTCTTCTTCCAGCCACGAGATGGTGATGAAACATCACGGGTTCCCGTCTAAATGCATCTCCAAACAATTGTGGAAACTTATTGCAGTGTTCTGTTTGAGCTCTAACAGAACAAAATGTGTGGGAAGATAACCCCTCCATCAGATAAAGAGTTAACTGCCATTTTTAGCAGCCTGCAAGGATCTTGCCTCCTTTCCTTTTGTGAAGGAACACTTGCTTAGGATGAGTAAGTAGCAGGATGCTGTGTTCCCTCTCTCAGCCTTAGTAAGCAAGTGGTACAGTGGTTAAAGCTGTACTGGGCCAGGAGAGGCATACTGGTGGCCGCTGACTGCATCAACAGAGCCATGGTAGCCAGGAATAGGCTCTGCGCCACAGAGAAGCCACACCACTCCAGTCTGTGCACACACACATCTACTTCTCACTTCCTCCTGGCTTTCACTTCCTTTGATCATCGGATTTTATGGTAGCCTCCATACTACATGGCGCTTTCACTTCATAGAATCATAAAGTTGGAAGGGACCTCCAAGGTCATCTAGTCCAACCCCCTGCACAATGCAGGAAATTCACAAATACCTCCCCCTCCACACCCTCAGCAACCACTGTTCCACATCCAGAAGATGACAAAAACCTTCCAGGATCTCCACCCAAACTGGCCTGGAGAAAAACTGATTCCTGACCCCAAAGTAGCAATCAGCATTTTCCCGGGCATGTAAGAAAGAGCCACGAGAACTAAGCACTGAGGCAACCCTTCCTGCCCTCCCTCTCACCATCTGCCTAATTTCACAGAATCAGCATTGCTATCAGATGGCCATCTGGCCTCTATTTGAAAACCTTCGAAGGAGGAGAGCCCACCACCTCCTGAGGAAGCCTGTTCCACTAACTGTCAGGAAGTTCTTTCTAATGTTTAGCTGAAAAGTCTTTTGATTTCTCTATTCCATCATCCAAATCACTGATAAAGATGTTGAACAAAACATGCCCCAGGACAGATCCCTGAAGCACTCCACTTATTACTCCTCTCCAAGAGGATGAGGAAATATTAACAAGCACTCTTTGGCTGAGATGTGTCAACTAGTTACAGATCCACCTGACAGTAATAGGATCCAAACCACATTTTTTAAATTTATTTATTAGTTGGATTTATATCCCGCCTAGCCAACGGTTAGCTGGCTCAACTTGTCAACAAGATTATGTGGAACCTTTTCAAAAGCTTTACTGAAATCAAGACATACTACGTCTACAGCATTCCCCTGATCCAGCAAGGTAGTAACTTTTTTTCAAAAAAAAGAGATAAGGTTAGTTTGGCATGCCTCGCTCTTGAGAAACCCATGCTGGCTCTTAGTAGTTACAGCCATCCTTTCTAAATGCTCAAGGACTGACTGTTAAATGATTTGTTCTAAAGCATTTCCAGGTATAGATGTCAAGCTGATGGGTTGGTAGTTACCCGGATCCTCCTTTTCCCCCTTCTTGGAGATGGGGACAATATTTGCTCGCCTCTAATCTTCTAGCACCTCACCTGTCCTCCAAGAATTCTTTAAAATAATGGACAGAGGTTCAGAAATTACATCAGTGAGTTTTTGTAGTACCCTTGAATGCAGTTTATCTGGCCCTGAGGACTTCGTTTCATTTAAAGAAACTAGACGTACTACCCCTATGCCGATCCTAGGCTGCAACTTCCTGCCCTTATCAGGTGTTCTGGTTTTGCCATATTGAGCACCATTTCCCTTGCAAGAGAAGACTGAGGAAAAGTAGGAAATGAGCATTTCTGCCATCTCTTCATCACCTGTTACAATTTCACTTTCCTGTCCCTGCAGTTGGCCTACCATGTCCTTGCTCTTTTTCTTACTTTGAACATAAGAACCTTTTTGTTGTTGTTGTTTTTAGCATCTCTCGCTAGCCTAAGCTCATACTGAGCTTTAGTTTTCCTAACTCTCTACAAGCACTTCCTTTGATCATTGGATTTTATGGTATCTTCTGCATAGATTTATGGTCATTTTATGGCTGTTCAGGGGTGACTTCGCAGTCAGTACGGTGTTGTCCCAGGGTATTTGAATACGGTCTTGAGCTGCACTTTTTCCTCCCAGTTGAGAAAATGTGGAGTGAATGCTAGATGCAGAATTGCTCATCAGAGTTCCAAATTTCCTGGTGTAAAAGAGCACTAGATATGTTGTAATTCCAGCAGCTTACTTATCGTTGTCAGAGATCCCATCGCACCACTGGGCTTACTCTATGGCTAGATGGAATATACTCCCCTCTGCAGTAGTGGAGGGCCATTATAGAAATTTCCCATTAGCAGAGAGTGTTTGCTCGTATGGAGCAGGGAAGGTCGATACAAACGAGCATATTTTGCTTCATTGCCATTTCTACCGGGAACTTTGTGCGAAGATTATTGCACCCTTGCTTGGGAGGTTTCCCGCCTGCTCTGAATCTGAAATTACAAGGAAATTCCTTTCAGGCGCAAATCCTCAGCTCACCCTCCACTGTGCCAGATTTCTTGCAGCGTCATGCAGAATTCACAGGGAATTAACACAGAATGCAGCTGAACCATAAAATGTAGATGTTTTGTCCAATCTGTTCTGTGAATTTAAGAATGCATGGGCCATTCAGTAATCTCAATATTGTATATTTCCTAAAAATTTAAAAGAGTCATGCACGTTGCTGTAACTGATCTTGTACTGGTCACAAATTGTATTAATACATTTGATTCGATTTGAACTGCTGCAGCTGAGGCCTGGAAATGGCCATTGTTGTTGTTTCAGGTAGGTTGGAAGAATTCGTGGTCGTGATTTAGGAAATGGCAGGAAAAACTTCAGAGGAACAAGAGAAACGGTGGTGAAGTTGGCTGCTCCTTAACAGGTTCCACTTGCAAGTTTCTGAAGGAAAAGTCAGTCCCCACTTCCATACATTCTTTCTTGGATTCTCCCCCACCCCCAGAGCATAATTCAAAAATCTGCAATGTAGTCCTTGGCAAGAGAAGGATGCAAAGACCCTGACAGCTGAATATTGAAAAATGAAGGAAAACAGCTGTCGGGCAGGTTCTTCCATTAATAAAAATGTAGTAGTAAATAAATAGTTCAATTTGTGTTGACATTGATTAGTATTAATATGCTTATTAAATACTCACTTAAACACTAAATTTTCACAATGAAAAAAGTACTAATTTAGTAAATCAGTATCAGGTCGATGGTGGGAAGGGCCATCAAGTTACAGCTGACTTATAGCAACCCCATTGGGTTTTCAAGGCAAGAGACATTCAGGGGTGGTTTGCCACTGCCTGCCTCAACATAGCAACCCCGGACTTCCTTGGAGGTCTCCCATCCAAATACCAGCCAGGGCCAACCCTGCTTAGCTTCTGAAATATGGCAAGATCAGGCTAGCCCAGGCTAGCCAGGTCAGGGCAATATCATGTTAATTAGTATATTTTCATTTTGGTGCCAGTTTGGTGTAGTGGTTAAGTGCACGGACTCTAATGTGGGAGAACTGGGTTTGATTCCCCACTCCCCCACATGCAGCTGCTGGATGACCTTGGGCAAGCCATAGTTCTCTCAGAGCTGTCCTTGAAAAGGCAGTTCTCTGAGAGCTCTCTCAGTCCCACCTACCTCACAGGGTGTCTGTTGTGGGGAGGGGAAGGGAAAGGAGTTTGTAAGCCACTCTGAGACTCCGAGTGAAGGGCAGAGTATAAATCCAATCTCTTTTCTTCTTCTTCTAAATACTGTCATACTAATATTAATACTGATTAATGGTACATGTGGCCAACCACATTACACTTGTGTCAGATCCAGCCCTCATAATAAATAAGTTCAGCACCCCCAATTTGGTGTTTTTCAATTGATTGTATTATGTCCTTAAGCAGTATTCGATCAGGTGAAAAATTGCTTGCATTCACAGCTCCTGTCTAAGGATGGTGTATTACCTGTGGATTATCTGTTAACAATTAGCACCCATTGAAGAATTATCAGTGAGCCATTCTGAGACAGCAACATGACAAAAGAACAATCAGCCAGCAGAGCTACAGGCTAGGAAAAAAAGCTACTTTTAACCTATGAATAAGAAGTATCTGTATCTGTACCAGCTGTTCAAAGAATTTTAAAAGAACAGGGAAGCCAAAACTCCACTTTATCAGACAATGAAGAAAACCTAGTAATTGTGGGATATAACCTTTTATAGACTGGAATCAGGTTAAGAATAAATGGGTAGTTATCATGGTAGAAAATAGTTAATAGGAAATGTCCCAAGGGGGAGCAGTGCTGGTTAAATTTTCATAACTTGTTTTGGAATCAAGTACAGGAGAGTTCTGTGCAGCCAGCAGAAACCAGAAGAAAGAACAGAATGAATTAGAAAATGGTAGGAGAACACAGACTAGCCCAAACTTTTCAGATCTTGGAAGCTAAGCAGGGTCAGCCACAGCTAGCACTTGGATGGGAAACCACAAAGGGAAAGCAGGGTTGCTATGCAGAGGAGGGCAATGGCAAACCACCTCTGCTCATCTCTTTCTTGAAAACCCTGTGAGGGGTTGACAATTCAGTGTTCCCTCTAAGCTGAGTTAGTGTGAGCTAGCTCACAGTTTTTTAGCCTCTGGCCTACACATTTTTGTCTTAGCTCAGGAAGGATGGCTTCAGAGCAAACTAATTTATGCAGCAGCCAAATTGCCCGCCCACAACTTTAATGCTAGTAGCTCACAAAGTAGAATTTTTGCTCACAATACTCCACAGCTTAGAGGGAGCACTGGTTGCCATAAGTCAGTTGCAACTAAACAACACATAATAATAATTATTATAATTACTACAGGAAGCCAGTCCAATAGAGAAAGATAAGATGTTTTGATGGGCCTTGCAGAAGAAAACTTTTTCAGTGAAATTCAAAGTAAATTTAAGTTGCTATCTTCAAAGGAAGATACAGTTTCATCTTTGGCCATAAGGTGGCAGTGAAACACTTGGGGTTCTACTTGGTGCATTGGCCAATTCATTGATTTTGCAAAGCCCTCAGCCGGTAAGATTACAAGTCACCAAGTCACCGTGGCCTCAAAAACTCAAGGAAAAGAAGTGTGAACTGTATGTGCTTGTCCCTTTCATCTGTATGGAGCAGGTAATGAGAAAAGTTATTGCTTGTTGGCAGCATTAAAATACCTAAAAGCTCGGAAGTAAACTCCCCCTTCAACTAAGCAGGGCTGTCGAGAGCCACCCTGGGCCCTAAACAAAGATTATACCCGCCCCCCCCCCCCAACCCTGATCCTAAGTATAGTAACAAAACAAATCACTTTGCTTGCTGTTATGATGCATCTCTAGCAATAAAAGAGATTGAATCCCCCACTCTGGCCAGTTCGTCTATATATATAAAAGGATCCCCTCACCGTAAAATCAACGCCCAGGCCAAACTGCTGGACCTAGAAGCACTAAATTAGGGGAGAGCACTCCGACCATGGCGTAGGTGCTCACTAAGAAGGAATTTCCAGGTTAGCTTCACAATAGGCAACACGCAATGAGAGAGCTTTTTATGTAACCTGTCATGTGTCTCTAGCACTCAGGTCCCCGACCTGCCATGAGAGGTTGTTGGGTGACACACTCTCCGCCAGACCTACCTCACAGGGTTGTTGTGAGGATAAAATGGAGGACAGCAGAGCAATGCAGCTTTGGGTCCACACTGGAGAGAAAGACTGGGTGTGGTATTTGCTATAAATCTATTTTAAAGACATAATTATATCATTTGCCATATAGCAAAGCAGCCTTTACAAAGGGCTATTAGATCTTCCACCAACATCATAATATTGACAATCCAGTGCCTGAACTGGGAGTTCTGATTTAATTTCCACATGCATAACCACTAAAATGATTAATGTTCCATTACCCTGTATGTAAAGGGTGGAGGGGGGGAAGCATCCTTTTACTGCCTTGCTAGATCATGGGGAAATATTAACTCCCCCCTCCTTTCTGTTCATAATATTAACAAAGGTTTGCTGCTGTACTGCTATTGAGTAAACTCTGGTGCCAAGCATGATAGAGATGAGAAAGACTTGAGATCAAGACTTGAAAATGGAAGGGGGGGGGGGCTGACCTGGATAGCCCAGGCAAACCTGATCTCAAAAGCTAAGCAGGGTTGACTCTGGCAAGTACTTGGATGGGAGATCTCCATGTAGGAGGTGGGGGTAGGAGGTGGGGGCAGGCTTTATCCAGGCACCTCTGAATATCCTCCAGGCCCCCAGTAGGGGACAGTAACCAGAGGTCACCATGACTTCCAAATGCACACACTCGCACATATACAAAAATACGAAGAATACAAAAGGGGGGGGGATTAGGTGGAGGAAGAGAGAAATTAATGGGAAAAGTGTACTAAAGAGGGAGATAAATTAAGGAAAAGAGAGGGAAAGGTTGTTTTATCTTGCTGCAACACCCTGATTGCTGCTTTGCAAGATCTGGCTGAGCTGGGCGCAAGGAAAGGGACAGAGAAAGATTAGACTACTGGAGAAAATGACTGGCAGGCTGGTAGTTACTGTATCAGCCATCAGTGTGCTGTCTTGTCTTGCTGTGGTGCTAGCTTGGTTGATGGGCTTAGCATGGTCTGTTAGGCAACTTGGCTTCAGGTCTTGGCAAACCTAACCAATAGTGGGATGCTTTTTACTGTGCTCAGACTTCCCTGTGCCCCTAGTGGCTGTAGCCAGAACTGCATTTAAAAATAAATGGGAAGAAGTTAGGCTGGATACGGCATAATGCTCCCTCCTTGGGCCCCCATAACTCTGTCCCCCCCTGTGGGCAGCCCTGCAACTTAGAAGAGCCTGTATGTTTTGCTGCGGTGCACTGCCGAACCTCCCGTCTCCAGGGACGTGACAAACCAGTTTCATGATCACACGACTCTTTTGGAACCCTATTTCACAATTCGTATTTATTCCTTGGTTTCGTGACTTTTGGTTCGTCAGTTTTAGGGGGGGAAAACAGACTTATGAAAAAGAGAGTAGTAAACTATTTGGAGAGCAGCATCTTCAGTGGTATCTCGAGCCCACCGTTTACTTCACAGGTGACGCGACCAAAAATCCCTCTTTTTTAAGCAACCAGTGAGATTTTAACAATAGAAAGCATTTACCTTATCGGGAAGCAAGCACCAACAATTCGTATTACATTCAGGTTGATATGATGAGGTCTTCTCTAATAAATCTCTCCCCTACAGAGCAATCAAGCTTTCTAGAAGAAGCAAGTGCTGTCATTTGTCAAAGGTAAGCAAAAAAGTTTACACAAAGTTTGTATAAAATACATTCTGTTCATTTTTAAAAAAAAAAGAGCTAGTGCAAATGGTGAAAAATATACCATAAATAGAGGGAGGAGAGAAAAGAAATGGCGGGACAGAGATACCACACTGGCCTGAATCTAGAGAACGGTATACTTCTATGGATCTGTAGAACCTCTGTGCATGCAAAACCTTCCCTGTTAATTTCAGTATTCTGCATGTGTATCCCCCAACCCCAACACTGAAGCCAATGGGAAAGCATTTATGCAGCAGTTCCATATACACCTCCGAGGTTCTTAAAGGGCCCATTAAAAGCTCTGGATTGGATAAACTGGCTGCAATCCAGCCTTGCAGGCACAAGCGGAGTTCTCTCAGCAGTGGCGTAGCATGAGTTGCCAGCGCCTGGGGCAAGGCGAGTATTGCGCCCCCTAACCTATGGACTGTTAGCACTCCCTGGGTCCCTTCCGCCAGTCCAGTACTGAACCCCTTACCCACCAAGCACGTGTACTGTATTTTAAGAAAATCCTGATGTAATTAAAGTAAAATAAATGTAATGCTAGTATACTCAAAATTTATTTAAACTTGCCTGGTTTTGATTTGTGCACATTTTTATTTGCCCCGTCATGCTGAAAAAACTGTGTAGAATGTTTGAACATGTGGGAGATTTTGTGTGTGAGGGGGAGGGCGCACTATTTTTTATTTATGGTGACTATTTTATGTTCTTTTTGAAATGTTGCGCCCCTAAGAATTTTGCGCCTGGGGCGACCACCCCTGTACCCCCCCCCACTACACCACTGTGTCTCAGCGCTGGCAGGTAACACATTCGTTGTGCCGCTACATTTGAGCCCAGTAACACCTTAGAGACTGAGATTTTTTTTGGGGGGGGGGGGGGGATATGGGTTTTTCAAGAGTCAAAGTTTCCTTCATCAGATTCTTGAAAGGTTACAGTCCCAGAATCTTATTGCTCTCTAAGGTGCTGCTGGACTTGAAACCAGTTCTTCTAGCGCAGACAAATACGGCTGCCCTCTGAAATGATCCTCCTGCAGACGGAGCTTTGCTGGTCATTGCTTGTGCTGATGTTCCCTCTAAGCTGTGGAGTCTTGGGAGCAAAAATTCTCCTTTGTGAGCTACTGGCATTAATGCTGTGAGCAAGTGATTCGGCTTCTGCATAAATTAGTCTGCTCTGGAGCCCTCCTTCCTGAGCTGAGACAAAAATGTGTGAGCCGGAGGCTAAAAAAACTGTGAGCTAGCTCACACTAACTCAGCTTAGAGGGAACACTGGTGCTGAGTCCCCCAAGCACGCCAGAGGCTCTGGGTCAAACCTAAAAGCAAAGTAGTACAAAAAGAGAGAGGTTTTCTTGCTTCATAAACGAAAGTGGGGGAAATTCACTAGAACATCTTGCTGTGCAGTACAAAAGGCGATCAGTGGCTCTTTGCTGGCACCTAAGCCGTGGCTGAAACTTTGTAGGAGTAAATATTGGGAAGCGGCTTTTCAGGCTGATGGCTGCAGCTCAAGCTGTTCCAACATGGCAGCGCAGCGACCAACAAAAGCAGCCCTCCAAACAAGACACAAAATCCGCTAAAATAAAATGCTGTATCGTAGGATTCTGTCCAGTCGTAAAACCAACCTGGGAAAAAACAAACCAACAGTCAGGCACACAAATTTGACTGAAAAGATTTAACAGTTCCTAAATGTGCTCTATTGCCCTTTATATCAGGGTCCCCAAGGTGGTGCTTGTGAGCCCTACAGTGCCCGCTAATACTGTTCCTGGGGCTTTAAGAAAGTGGGCGTGGCTAGGTAGCACTAGCAGAGCTTCTGATTGGCCACTGGAGATCTGACAGACACTGCCAGATGAGTGTTCCTTAGGTAGCCCAACAGGTATACCTGTGGGTATGCCAGAAAATATTTGCAAACAATATGTTCATTTTAAACAGCATCCCTTTAAACAGAGCATCTGCCTGAAATGCTGAAGAGCTACAGTCACAGGTATGCATAGCCTCACTCCCTGACATTTTGAGTGGCTCCACCTCCTGCGGCAGCCATTTTGTGGTTGAGCCCCTGTGTCAGATGTCTAAAGGTGCCCACTGGCTCAAAAATGTTGGGGACTAGCAACAACAGCTCAAGAGCACCAAGAACAAACAAACAAAACAAAAGACCATCATGTTGAAAGAGTTCCCACCCCCACCCCCTGTGCTGATTTAAGCATGAGCCCCAAAAGTCAGACCGAAGATATAGGTCTTCCCCTTGTTTCTGGAAGATGCTCAGACTTGGACTTTGGAAAGTCACACATAGTGTTCCCCAGTAGTGGGGTACAGAGAAAGGAACACTAGTCTGGTTCTAAGAGGGCATTTCTTCTCATGCAGTGTTCTCCCCGCCCCCCCGCCCCCCAGTCTCCAGCAGTCCCCTCTCCAGCTGCAACGCCATGTACCAGATCCAATACTGCACCGCAAAACTATCCTAACTTGAGGAATGCCCAAGGGGTGCAGAATGAAGGAGCAGGCAGGAAAGTTCCATTTCACAAGCAGAAGTCTGCTCATGACTCGAGTTCTACTTGCTGTTTATAAAATTACTGACCTAAGACATCTCACCTTACAAACCGAACCAGAAAAGGGGGGAGGGGGCTTACTAAATGTATGTTATAGGTTTTAGCATCTAATGACTATTCTTTTCACATTTACTATGAAGTCTGAATAAGCAGTAGCGATGTCATCTGGTGTTGTGGTTAAGTGCGTGGACTCTAATCTGGGAGAACCGGGTTTGATTCCCCACTCCTCCACTTGCACCTGGCTGGATGACCTTGGGCAAGCCATAGCTCTGTACCAGCTGTTCCCTCAAGGACAGCTTGGGAAAGAGCTCTCTCAGCCCCACCTACCTCACAGGGTGTCTGTTGTGGGGAGGGGAAGGGAAAAGGAGTTTGTAAGCCGCTCTGAGACTCCCTTCGGGAATGGAGGGCGGGCTATAAATCCAATCTCTTCTTCTTCTTCCTTCCATAATTTCTTATTTAAACAAATTCTGCATCGGCCACAAATTACTAGAATTTACTCCGAGGAAGCCACAGCCTTCAGTTTTAGCAAGACCTGACCAAGACTGTTCATAATAGGTTGTTTTGGAGGTCATTAATTCATAGGGTCACCCTAAGTCAAAAGCGACTGACCATACGTAACGCAAAAACACAAGAAGATGCCTTTTTTGAAAAAAAAAAATCAGGAGAACACACTTAATACACGTATGTGTTCAAAATGCAATCTTACCTACAATTGGTGGTCCCAGGCTATTTCCAAGTCCAGCAAAAAACATCAATATACCATATGCATGTGCTAATTTATCTATTCCTACAGTCTTTGTCGTGATGTATGGAAAAATGGACCAATTGCCCGTCAGGAAACCTAAGACTCCTGAAAGTATTGCCAGCATAATGTAACTTTGGGCAAACGGAATCAAAAGCAGTGCCACCGAAGTCATTATCAATGTCAGGACATATAGATATAAAGTATTAATCCATTTAAAATCTGCTAATATCCCTAAAGCAAGTTTACCAATGGCAGTCATAATGCCTATGATTGAAACGAGCGGAATTATGCAGTTCTCTTCACTAATATTTGAACTTCTGGCTATGTCTTCCATGAGCAACGAAGGAGGAAATACGCCAATGTCAAAGAAGAGGATAGCGATAAAAAGTGATGAAAATACTTTGTTTTTAAAAAGACTCAGCGTTTCTGCCCAGTAGTCCAAATACAGGTGCCACTTCTTTTTGGCGAGCTGTTTACAGAAATATGTCTGTTCTGCAACTTTCATTTTGTACGTGTCTGTCTCTTTCGATGCTACTGATGATAGTCTGTTCTTGTTCATGAGAGAGTCCAGCTTACGATCACTGCTGGTTGGTTTATTTACGCTTTTCTCTTCAGTACTGGCCTTTTCTAGTATATTTACATTTTCTTCATAAAGAGTCTTTTCTTTTTCGTTATAAATTAAGTACTGGTCCGGGATCTTCTCGAGGCATGATTTCTCCGGTAAGGAAGAACCACACAAGCGCAAAGGTCTCATTAGACTACCACAGGCCAGTATATTTAGAGACAATGCGCCAACAATGAGCAGGCAGCCCTCTAACCCATAGAGTTCAACTAGTTTTCTCTGCAGTGCTGCGTATACAAAAAGTCCAACACTCGATCCTGAAGGGGGAGCGGGGAGAGAAGAGAGATGCTTTAAAAGACACACTTGAACCATTTCATAGAGCAATACTAGGCCCATCTAGTGAATGGACATATTGGGGCAGATCCTGTGCACAGATCACGCAAAGACGCAAAAGGGCTACTGTCTTCCCAGCTTTCTCCTCCCCACAGCAACCATTTCCAACCTGAGAAAATTTATTCCCAGGTTCACGGAATCTGTGTAGAACCCACGGCGAATTATACATTGTAGTACGGACCGCGGTGGCTCAGAGGTTAAGACATTGAGCTCCAGACCGGAAGGTCGGTAGTTCAGCAGTTCAAGACCTGAGTGCCACGTGACGGAGTGAGCTCCCATCTATGGCCCCAGCTCCTGTCAACCTAGCAGTTTGAAAGCAAGAAACTGCAAGTAGATAAATAGGTACCGCTTCAGGGGGAAGGTAACAGCGTTCCGTGCACCTCGGCGTTTAGTCACGCTGGCCACATGACCACGCAAACGTCTTTGGGCAGCGCTGGCTCTTCAGCTTGGAAACAGAGATGAGCACCACCCCCTAGAGTTGGATTCGACTGGCTTTCGAGCAAGGGAAACCTTTACCTTTACTTTACGGACTACAGTCCCCAATAATTTATCCAAGTACATTTGTGACTCCTTTTTCACAGTGCGACCCTACTGCCTGCATAGAAAAGCCCTCTTATTCAGTTTTGTATAGGCTACCGAAAGGCAGGAGACTGGGAGCCTTCCCGACCTCTCCCGGCAGGCCGTTCCAGAAGACAGGAGCCATGACAGAGAAGGCAGTTGTTGGTTTTGTCCATTTGCAGGCTGGCATAACGCAGTTCTTCCAGTCTAACTACAGATCAGGAAGTTGGCCCCATATCTCACTCCCCGGGACCTGGCTATAGTGACTCATGCAATGGTTGCTTCTAGACTGGTCTATTGTTACTCTCTCTATGAGGGCCCTGACTCTGCTCCAGAAGTTGCAGCTAGTGCAAGACGTGGCAGCCCGGGTCCTGACAGCGAAGCCTGTGTGGGCTTGTATCCACCCAGTGCTGCGTGAACTGGATTGGCTGCCTATTGAATTCCGGATACATTCCAATTTGTTGGTACTTACCTTTAAAGCCCTATATGGCCAGGGGCCAACATACCTTCGAGACCGCCTCTCCCCATATGAGCCCCACAGAGGTCCACAAACCAACATCTCTTGGTGGTCCCCGGCCCCAGGGACGTCCGGCTTGCCTCGACCAGGGCCAAGGCTTTTTCGGCCCTGGCCCCCACCTGGTGGAATGAGCTTCCGTATGAGATCAGGGCCCTGCAGGACTTATTGCAGTTCCGCAGGACCTGCAAGCCAGAGCTCTTCCACCGGGCTTCTGGTTGAGGCGGTGGACGTCCCCTCCAATCTCCCACCAGTGGCCTGAATCTGAAGAGACATCGGGGCACCCACCACTGTATTTTAAACAATCTGAACTGACATCTGATCTGTCTGTTTTTACATGGTATTTTATGATTTTATCCTGTTTAAACTGTCATTTTAACATTGTTCTAACTGTATTATACTAACTGATGTAAACCGCCCTGAGCCCATTTACGGGGAGGGCAGTATATAAACAAACAAACAAACAAATAATATTTTCAGTGGATTCCAGCTGGACTCTGCATAGGATTACACAGTAAGCTAACTATGGGTAGTGTGATTTTCGGATAGGGTTGCCAGGTCTCCTCTGGGGGGGATGGGGGGGGGAGGCTGCCAGATCCAGGTTGGGAAGCTCCTGGAGATTTGGGAATGAAACCTGGGGGAAGGACAGGGACCTCGGTGGGGCGCAATGCCAGAGAGTCCACCCTCCAGAGCATCCATTTTCTCCAGGAGAACTTGTCTCTGTAGTCTGGAGATGAGTTGTAATTCCGGGGGATCCCCAGGTCCCACCTGGAGGCTGGCATCTCTGTTTTCTGAACAGAGGCCACTCCCACTAACTATGAGTAGCCAGGTCCATCAAACCAGGTTCTAAAACCCTAGCGTGAAGTTGGTTTATTAACCACCGTCAGTCTTAACAGCAGGCTTGTGTGATATGTGAACACGCGTATCCTGGCTGGTCCATTGGACACCACCCCTCCCCAGTTACAGAGTGAAACCAGCCTTTCTCAAGGCCAGCCAAGATCTGTGTGATCACCTAGAAGCAGACTCTTAGCATCACAAACTAACCAGTTATAATAATCCCCGGTCTTGTATTGTTTCTGAACTATATGGAAGAGTTATACCTGTACAGTAAAGATTAATTTTTGCTAAAAATCATACCTGTAGAGATGAGGCCAAGGGCCAGGCCTCTGCGCTTCTCAAAATACTGGCATGTAATAGTCACTGTTGCAGTGTACAATAAGCCACACCCAAGTCCTGAAAGCAGAAGAAATTTTTTATCACAAATGAAGAATCTTTTATTACCAAAGAAGCAATTTTGATTATCTGTGTCACCAAAAAAGGCACAGATAATTTTCCAGATACAAATAGGGTTGCCAACTCTAGGTTGGGAAGTTCCTGGAGATCTGGAGGGTGTTGCCTAAGAAGGATGAAATCTAGGGAGAGGAGGGACCTCAATGGGGTACAATGCCATAGAGTTCTCCCTCCAGAGCAGCCATTTTCTCCAGGGGAGCTGATCTCTGTCAGCTGGAGATCAGTTGTAATCCCAGGAGATCTCCAGCCCCATCTGGAGGTTCACAACCCTAGGTACAGATCCAGAAAGCCCTGCCACACAACCTCCATTAATTTAGAACAGGATTATCTAAGGCAGTTCCTGGCAAGCTTCTGTGTCGTTCCAAGCAGTTAAATCATGAATGATGTTTCCACTTATAAATACAAAGGAGAACTGAAGTATTAGACAAGTAGTTTTGAAGTACAAAAAAATCCCCTTCCCCTTTAGAGCATGTATACACCTTATGCATTCTTTAAGGACCTCCCACAAACTCTCTTACCAACAACAATTCCATAGGAAAACAACAGGAAGTAGATGTTGGGTGCGAAGCTGCTCATCATCAGTCCCCCGGCAACCATAAAGCCACTAAAGACGGTTACAGGTCTTGCTCCAAACGCAGAGACACATGCACTGCAAACAGGACCTATGCAGTTTTTAAGGGGTTAAAAAAACAGAAACAGTGATATGATATGACGCCCTCTAAGGTAGTGTTTCCAGAGATTCATTCCCTTAACACAATAGCTTTCAGCGGGCAATGCAGTAGCCCAGTATTAGGGGAAATAGGAACTCTCAGTCTGGAGCAAGTGATGCTCTGTATTCTTGGTGCTTGAAGGGGGGGGGGGCAACAGTGGGAGGGCTTCTGGTGTCCTGGCCCCACTTCTGGACCTCCTGAGGGCACCTGGTGTTTTTGGCCACTGTGTGACAACCGAGTGTTGGACTGGATGGGCCACTGGCCTGATCCAGCATTGGCTTCTCTTATGGTCTTATGTCTGACTCCTAGGCTGTGATCACACAGGCAATTCGGCTCGACACAGCCACTCCTCCCCTCTGGATCAAATGGGTGCAGTCACACAGTCACATCTGTCAGGCATCCCCCTGGCACACTCACCCTGTCATAGGGACAACTTAAGAGCCAGGTTAAAAAGGCACCACACATCACAAGTGGTGTTTTCTGTTCCCCACGCAATCGTTGCGTGTGGCCAGATGTCTGAACCCGGGGGGCGTGCACAGAACGGATTGGCAGTCTGAACCTGCAGATCCATTTCTGCCACTGAATTTTTGCCTATATGTGCACAAGCACATGTGAGTATGAGTGCATATGCGCACACATCCACCTGCATTTTAAAAAAACTGACCAGGCAGCGCGCTCCATGGCTGAGGCACTCCAGTAATGTGGATGCTTGATCACGGGACAGCCACGTGGGTAACCCGCAGCAGGGTGTGCTGTCTGGATGATACGCCCTCCAACACTTTAAACCGGTACAAATTAGAGGCGGCCCCATATCACGCCAAGCCACCAGTGTGACCACACCCCTATTCAACATTTGAAGAATAAACGAGGAAGTTAACCAGGAAGTGCTTCTCAATTTGCAGTGCTTGATGGTACCACAGAGCAGTGAGTCCACCTCCACTTTCACTGGCAGTTTGTCCTCCTGTACACACAAGTAGACTTTGTGGTCCTGGCTCCCTCCAGTTGCCTTTGACTTGCCATGCCCTGAACCTGGGATGAGAACAAGCCCTTACAGCTGGGATGCTGATCTTCGCTTTATCTCTAAACTGGCTGAGATTTAAGCAGATTTATTTCTTGACCCCAGGGAGCAAAAGTTTGAGAGTTTCCATTTATTTCATTTGACCTATACTCTTTGGACTTTTATTCTTCCACTATGTTCTACAGAGACTTACCCCCATATTTACACACTAACATATGGATTGTCCCTAGTTATTACATCCTAGCATGCTGAAATTCTACAAAAAACAGAGAGAAAGAAATGCACTGTTATCCCTGAAGTATGCACTATAAACAATTAGCAATATACACAAGGTCATGCCTCTTCCTCACCCACTGCAGGGCAGGGCGTCATTACCCCCAGCTTCTGACCACATCTCTCAAGCACACACCCTCCATTCAAGACCTCTGCTTAACCGGCAGTTCAAACAAGTTTGGGAAAGTCCCACAATCTTTGGTAAGTAAGTAAATAAATTTGTTGCAAATACTGATTAGCCAAGACTGACACAAAGAATCAGCAACATCTCTACATACAATAACATTTCAAAGCCACACAATAGGCTGATTTCAATAGTAAACTAACCAGCTGTTTCCTTCTTAAACATGCCGAGGAGCAACATTTGGCCACCCTTCCAAAATAGCTGATGGTAAAGCATTAAAGCAGGCCAAGGTGAAGGCTCTTCACTATTTAGGGGATTCTAAAACATCTGCTGGAACAAAATTTTTACCACGGTTTCCTACCATCCAGACTTTGCCCACTGTCTAACTGAAGGGCTAGATCCCAGATTCACTGTTTAATTATATCTTTAGTTCCAATCCAAGATAGGTGGTTGCTGGGTGTGTAAAGCCATACTAATGACATGATTGCTCTCCCTAAGTATTTGAAGGGCTGTCACTTAAATGAGGGCAGGGAGCTGTTCCTGTTGGCAGCAGAGGAGAGGACTCGCAATCATAGGATTAAATTAAGGGTGGGACGGTACCGGCTGGATATCAGGAAAAACTTTTTGACAGTAAGAGTTGTTCAACAGTGGACTCAGCTGCCTAGGGAGGTGGTGAGCTTCCCCTCCCTGGCAGTCTTTAAGCAGTGGCTGGACAAACACTTGTCAGGGATGCTCTACCTGCATTGAGCAGTAGGTTGGACTTGATGGCCTGTACTGCCCTTTCCAACCTCTGTGATTCGATGAGTCTATGATTCTATGAAAGAATGAATTTCACTCAGATTTGTACTAGCAGCACCATTCAGTTGCAAACATAAGAAGGAAATACTTGCTCCATGCTGGCTGCTTAAAGCAATTATCCTAGAAAACTTCTAATATTTATCAGAACAGTTATATTCCCTCACCATTTCCCTTTCTTTTAAAAGACAAGGAGCTCGTCTGGATGTCTGCCAGCATCAGCAAAGAGGATAGAAAGTGCTATTTTGATCAAAAGTGTCTGATGTACACAACGGATGTGCAAACAAATAGCAGCCAAACTTTAAGCATGTTATTAACATATATTTCAGTAAAATTTGCTTCTGAAGCCAGTATGTGTACACTTTCAATGGCAAATTTAAAACATGGAGCAAAATAATTGTACAGAAGAATAAAAGCAGTATGCATGATGCATCAGCATACCAAGAATGGAAAAGCTGTTTAATTTCCTCCCTTGGAAAATCGCAAACACAGAAAGGGAAACAAAACTGGAAGACCAGGAATGCCTTCAAGGGAACATCACCATGAATTCTTATTTATGTGGCTTAAAGTTCCTTTCCTTCTTTTTGACATTTCGCTCCGCCAGCTCAGGACTGGCCACTAGGGCAGCCACGGGCTGAATCAGATTCTCTGATCTGATTCGGCCCGCTGCCAAATTGCCGAACATTTTTCCCCACCATAGAGAACAATGGAGGGGATGGGACAATCTGTTTGGGGGCCTGTAGAATTGGACCCCGTGGTCCAATCTTCTTGAAACTTAGTGGGCATTTCGAGGAGAGGCCCCAGCAGCTACCCTGCAAGTTTGGAGCCTCTCCCTCAAACCCCTTTTCCTCCAGCCCCTCATATACCCTATGAGTTTTTGCCATTGATTTCAATGGCCCATAGGATATAATGGGGCTGAAACTGACATTCCCTTTCTGACACACTTCTGGTGATGTGACATATGCTAATGAGTTATGCTAATGAGCTATGCTAATGAGCTCCTGCACCTCTTTTTCTACGAAAGGACCCCTGCATTTCATCCTATATTCCCCCCCCACACAATGTTATACAAGAGGGTATGTTATTCTGTGACAGAATTACAAATAAGTGGTTGGAAATCTCGAGTTGTGCAATTTCTTGATAATAAACTACTGTTATGTTAATGTGATTGGTTCCAGAAAACTTGTGCAAAAAACCATTGCAAAACAAGCAGTATTTCATCAAAGGAAGAGACGCTGTGGCTTTTTCTCTTAAGAAGTGGCTCCCTGTTTGTTATTCTGGTAAGAATACATCCAGACAGAGTAAAAGAGTTAAGCATCATCAGAGTACAGACTGAGAGACTGAGTCCATGTGTATTACAAAAGGTAAAAGTTTACTGTAAACCTAACATGGGAAAAGGTAAACGGGATGTAAAATAACAACAGAGCTTGATTCTACATCTTTACAGCTAGAGAGCTAAACCGGGAAAAGTGATGGCGTCTCCCTCCTAAGCAAGAACAAAGGTTTGAAGGAGAAACCATAAATGCTAAATAGCTAGTACATGGTTTCCAATCAGAGAGTGAAGGATAGACAAAGTTTCCCGGGCTAACTGTTGTGTACACAGATTGGTTACAAACAAACTTGTGACTTCCCATTGACTAATACAAACAACATTAATCCTGTAAATGCACTGAAGTGTTTTAAACTTGTTACACCCAACACTTCCACCATTTCCCTGGTCTCAAGGAATGATTTTCTCATTAATATCACTGCTGAGAATCTCCATCTGCCATGTGATTTCTGTGCGTTACATAAAAACACAGACAACATTCTAGAATGCAAGGGTTCACGTTTGACATATTAGGCTTCGCCGATGTCCTAAATTAGTTGTCTCCAGTCCTTACAGACCAAGAATCCCCAGCAGTAGAATCTCAGGATCCACTGAGATTCAAGAACATGACAGGCCAACATCAGTCATATGACAGAAAGAGCTGGACTCAGAGTTATGATCTCACCCGTGTTAAAACCGAGACCCGAGGCAGAAAAGCAAGAGATCTGGGAAGAGGAAACACAAGCTGAATATCAGCTGGTATAGTGAAGGGGAAGGGGCTGCGGTGGCTCAGAGGTTAAGACGCTGAGCTGCAGACTGGAAGGTCGGTAGCTCGGCAGTTTGAGACCCGAATGCCTTGTGACGGAGCAAGCTCCCGTCTCTGGCCCCAGCTCCTGCCAACCTAGCAGTTCGCAAGCAAGAAATTGTAAGTAGATAAACAGGTAACGCTTTGGTGGGAAGGTAACAGTGTTCCATGTGCCTCGGCATTTAGTCACATCAGCAGAAAAGTCTTCGGACAGCACTGGCTCTTTGGCTTGGAAATGGAGATGAGCACCGCCCCCTGGAGTCAGATTCGACTGGCTTTCAAGCAAGGGAAACCTCTGCCTTTTATAGTGAAGAACTAGTCAAGCATCAGAGCCACGGAGGAATTATCTCGATGATTGAATAACTCCTTCTGCTCCTTCTCTCCGCGTATTCAGACACGCGATGCCTTTGCTGTTTACCCACATGCGCTACAGTGCTGCGTGCCAAGTGCCATTAAGTCGCTTCCGACTTACGGCGACCCTATGGATTGATGTCTTCCAAACTGTCCTACAGCAGGACCTTTGGAAGAGCAGCCTTTTAAAAAAAAATAGCCCTATGGTGCTCACAATCCAGCAGATGAGACTCCGTAAGTCATGGGTCAGAGAGGGCTGCCCGCCACGAACCAAGAGCCTTTCCAGAATGTGCTTAGAAATCCCCTGCAGCTGTATGTCCCAAAGGAAGCCTGCTCAGAGGAGACACACTGCCATCCAGGGGAGCCCGCCCACCACTACTGATCTTCTCGCTGAAGAGTTCCCAGGGTTGCCCAGAAGGTCGTCCCTAGCAGCTCGTCAATTTCCTCCCCCTTCCCCCGGGATTTAACATGAGAGCTATTGAAAAGATTGTGTTTAGCTGGGTGTCCTTGGAAAAACTCCTGCCAACCTAGCAGTTCGACAGCAAAAAAATTGCAAGTAGATAAATAGGTACCGCTTTGGTGGGAAGGTTAACAGCATTCTGTATGCCTTGGCGTTTAGTCAGGCTGGCCACAGAAAAGTCTTCAGACAGCGCTGGCTCTTCGGGTTGGAAACGGAGATGAGCACCACCCCCTAGAGTCGGATTCGACTGGCTTTCGAGCAAGGGAAACCTTTTACCTATACCTTTTACGCTGTAAAAAGCGCTTACATTTAAATCACCATTTTAAAGGAAAACCCCCCTAAAAACTGCTCTTTATCTGCTGCCTGTTTGGGGAAGCACCATCTGAGAACAAGTGCCTCTCTGGATGCTGGTTCTGACATCCGAGGTAAAACAGAAACATTATGGAACGAGACAAGAAACCCATGACAGCTTCGCTAGTCCAGGATCACAATATGTTCCATCTGTTTAACAGAATAACTGTGTTGATGCTGCAGGGAGAGGTTGAGGCAGCGGGTTCTCATTCCCAAAGAGGCAGTCTGGCATATGTGACATTTACTCGACATTAATTTTTCGGCAGTGGATTGACAGGAACCTTTATCAAGGCATATTGAAATTATCGTTAGGAACCACTAGAGGGCCAGGCAATGTGTTGTAAAAATAGTTAAGCCCAGATTAACAGGCTGGTGTCACACTTTAGCTTCTCCGCTACCCTTTCTAGTATGCAACACTCACTGTGAGCTCTGGATCATCTGGAACCAGGTAAGCTCTGCTGGAAGGCAGGGAAAAGCTGCCTTTTTGACAATAGCCAAGCATTTAGCTTGGAATTCTGATAGCTCGCACGCTCACCTGAATAGCTGGGGCTCAAAAGGTATTAGGGAGCCATTAATATCATTGCCAAGCATACAGATATTTTAAGGAGCATTATTAAGGAGCCAGTTTGGTGTAGTGGTTAAGTGCGCGGACTCTAATCTGGGAGAACCGGGTTTGATTCCCCACTCCTCCACTTGCACCTGGCTGGATGACCTTGGGCAAGCCATAGCTCTGTACCAGCCGTTCCCTCAAGGACAGCTTGGGAAAGAGTTCTCTCAGCCCCACCTACCTCACAGTGTGTCTGTTGTGGGGAGGGGAAGGGAAAGGAGTTTGTAAGCCGCTCTGAGACTCCAAGTGAGTGAAGGGCGGGGTATAAATCCAATCTCCTCTTCTTCTTTTGTCTTTTACGGGTTACCGAGTATAAACCAAAGTATACAGAGGAAACAGCTGGTAGATTTAGATCCTAGCAGGGTAGAAGCCACGTCAGGAAGAATAACTTCATGCTCTCCCGATGGAACATTTGAGATTTCACCTAAAGCAAGTGTGATCATTATTGCTCTAGATACCATGGTAAATCAACATATAGTCCAACGTGTGTGTGGGGGGGGAATTTCTCAATTCATCTTTTAACATCAAGGCTGTGTTCACATCATGAACAAACTCCAGTTTGTCACTAACAAGAATAAGCCTGGTTTGCCCTCAAACTCAGACAATTCCCCCTCCTTCTGTTCTCTTCCCTCTAGCAAAAAGCCCAGATGCCTGGTTTGAAAGAACAGGCTGCTCAGCTTACCTGTAACTATGGCTTTCGAGTACTAGCACAGAACCACATTTGGAACCTTCTAGAAGTTTAAACCAGTTTGGCCAAGGAAACATGAGAAGTGCTGCTGGGCCACAGGCATCCAAGTAGGCTAGCCGTAAGACTGGACCTTGAATTGGTGGAGGTAGGTTGGTTTGACATCTAGCCCTCACCGTCTGGCCACTGAGATGAGTGGATCTACGGAGCCAGATGTCTTAAGCAGGAAATGTAGGTGTCTGGTCTCTTATTGAGGAGTCATTAGAAGATTCCAAGGTTACCTCTGATGATCCAGCCATCTCACCCCTGGGCAACAACAAAAAGCAGGATCTAGACTGGCTGGAGGCAGTTTGTGACTTGGAAGAGAACACTTTCTTGACTGTAAAGCAAGGACAATGGTAAAGGGCTGTCTGTTTGGAAGGAACAGATGAACTCCAAAACCATCAATACTGAAGAGGCAGGATAAGCCATGACAGATGAAAGGGTTGCCCAAACCGGAGGGGCTGCAGGAAGTACAGGAGGCAGGTGCTTCAGTTTTGGGAGGAAGACTGTAGAGATTGAGGTAGATGGACCAGAAGGAGGGTTTCAGGACCTAGGTCACAGTGGGTGGTGCTCAAATCGGAAATGACAGCTGGACCAAGGTTTGCATGCCCTAAATGAGGTAACTGAATAGCATTTTCAAGTGTGTTTCTAGGACCTTCTGTCTTACTGGTGATTGGTACCAAGAGCGAGTCACGTATGGAGACAGGGTCTGATTGTCCTTTTGTGAGCATGGTTCCCGGAGGCGGTACTGAGAATCACAGGGCTGATCCGGGTAACAGCCCCAGACACACGAAGAGGCACAGCGAGGAAACACCTAATTTGTTGAACAGGCAGTCTGAGTGAAGAAGAAGAAGAAGAAGAAGAGGAAGAAGAGATTGGATTTATATCCTTCACTCACTTAAGAGTCTCAGAGTGGCTTACAAACTCGTTTCTCCTCCCCTCCCCACAACAGACACCCTGTGAGGTAAGTGGGGCTGAGAGAGCGCTTTCCCAAGCTGTCCTTGAGGGAACAGCTGGTACAGAGCTATGGCTTGCCCAAGGTCATCCAGCCAGGTGCAAGTGGAGGAGTGGGGAATCAAACCCGGTTCTCCCAGATTAGAGTCCGCGCACTTAACCACTACACCAAACTGGCTCTGAAGGCGGGTAGCTGTTAGGTCCAACTCCAAGAGAAGCAACCCAGAGGAGGCCAGTCCCAGGGCAATACCAGGCAAGCCTCCGGTGTCCTGAAGCTGTCCGTCCGAACTGGATCCAGTGAGCTGCACATCAGGGCAGGTGCTACACCCTCAAGGCTATCTATGCCCAGTACCAGAAAAGTATACACTGTGGAATGGACATAGGTGGTGAAACGCTGTTCAAGAACAGTCAAGAGCGGTTTGAGGGATTTTAGAACAACAAGCAGTCCTGAACATTAAACCAGGGAGTAGACTAAAAGATGTAAAGAGATGGCCACGTCAGCTTGGAAACCAGCCGGTGGACATTTACCCTTTCTTTTCTTTAGCTCTGAAGATGTGCCATGGTGATGTTTGGATTTTGAAGGTCAGAATTTCTGCTTTAGCTCATCAGGAGTCAGAGCTACACTACCCAAGAAGCCAGAGAGAAACAGAGATACCAGCAGTGCTGAGACAAAGCAGGCAAATTTGTTACCAGGGAAACCAGTACCTGCTGGGCCATCAAGTCTGAAGCGCTCAAGGCACAGTCCCACAACGTAGCTCAGACGTGAGTGAAGCCGTCTTGGTGAGCTTGCTTAATGAGGCATTGGCCACATGTACAAGACTCAGCTTTGTAACCCTCACCGAGGGTAAGGTAATAGAACCAAGGAGGACGGCACACCTCGGTCCCCCCAAGCTTCCATGTTGCAACATTTTCCTTACAATGGAGGAGGCAGGTGCCAGCCATTATAAATTAGTTTAAGTTTACCCCTTAAAAAGTTCTGAGCATGGCTCAGCCCCGGGGCCACCACTGGTGAGAGCATGCCTGGAGGCCACAAAGAAGAAAGAGTTTGTGTTCAAACTGAAACACATTAGCGAAGAGTGGTTTATTTCTTGTCTACAGATTCTAAACCACAGTTAAGCCCCAGGTTAGGACCCCATTTTGTAGGCGAGAAACAAAAACAGCAAATGTGTTAAAGTGCCCCAAATTTGTACGTCACAAGAAGTTGCAGTTTATTTTTAATCAGAAAGTCTTCAGTCTCAGTTCAACACACAAAGGGGGGGGGGGGGAGCTCTAGCACTGAGGGGTAAACCATGAATATAGTCAATACAGCAGGGGTGGCCAAACTGTGGCTCGAGAGCCACATGCGGCTCTTTCACAAATATTATGCAGCTTCCAGCAGGGAAGCTGGGGAAGCAAAGGGGAGGCATACTTTTTCTCCCTCCCTTTCTTCCCCCTCCCATCTCCCTGAGCCTGCTTGCAGGGAGGGCGGGGTATAAATTAAATAAATAAATAAACCTATTTGCTTTCTTTGTTTCTCTTTCTTTCAACCTCTTCCATTTCCACCTCTTCCATTTCCACCTCACATTCTTCCATTTCCACCTCTCTTAGACAAATATAGTTAGCAAACAAATAGATATCACTAGACAAATAAATATCACTACCAATATCTGTTTTTATCCCTTTTATTTTTGGCCGTCTCATTTAATGCTAATAAAAAGCGAATCTGCATATTTTTAAATAAAAATGTGTAATATTTGTTCACGTCTTGTGGCTCTCAAACATCGGACCTTTCTTCTATTTGGCTCCTACGCCGAGCAAGTTTGGCCACCCTGCAATAGAGCCTTTCTACACTAGGATAATTGATCAATTTCCAAAGGAGTAATAAAACCGCTTTATTTTATACAGCTACAGGTAACTGAACTGATGAAACACAGCACAGCAAAATCCCCAGTAAATTGTTCTCATCTTACACCTTATGTCAACCTATATAATTAAAAATATAGCCTAGGCATCACTCAGTGAAGCACTCAATGAATGATCTGACTCTCTTATGACAGAAAAAAACTCAAGTTGTTCAGTAGCAGGGAACACTGTAAAGACAGACTGACGCTTGAGAAATTCGGCTGGGTGTTTTGTTATCAATCTTCCCGGCTTCAGTCGATGATCGACCTCCGTAGAGCTTTAGTTGCCAAGGAGAGGGCCAAAGGAGAAGTCTTCTCTCTCCTACAGATGCCAATGTCATTTCTGAATATTAAATAGATTCACTGAATAATTTACAAAGACATCCCCTTTTTCTTTTCAAAACACGGGCAATAAATATTTCAGTGCTGGCCAGTCTTCACCACTGCCAAACAAACCCCAGCCTATTTATATGTTCATAATCTTCTCTTAGACTGCATCCCAATAAGCAGTTTCTCTTAGACTGCATCCCAATAAGCCAACACTGTTGGCTGAACGACATCACAATAAAATTGGCCATGTGAGAAAGAGTGCTGCAAAAATATGAGGGTTGGGGGGGGGGACTGTTAAACAATCAGATGCTTGAAGCTTATCATCTTACCTAGGCCTCAGATATCCCGCTACCTGCTGTATGTATCACAAAGGAGCACTATAACCATTTTCTGCAACCCTTACGGAATCAGTGCCCCCAATACTTGAGAATCCCCAGTGCGGATTACAAATCAGGACACAGGATTCTCAATCCCAGATTTAATGGTTTCTGTAAATTGGGGGGGGGGGGGGGGGGGTTTAAACATCAGAGCCTTCTTAATCCTCACTAGCTAAAAACCCTGCACCCAAAAACCCACCTTTCTTGTCCAGTTTCTTTTTGTTTCTATTCTCTTCTGTGTTCCCTTGTCATCCTTTGGACCTTCATACCTCCTTTGACAACTGACCCTTCCTCTGTAAACAGGCCTCCTTCACACTGTGACTATTGTTCTACCATACACTGGAGGAAAAAGCACAGCAATGCTATCTTTAAACTCACTCTTAATACACAGAGTAGAACAGTAGTTGTTGGAGATGTGATCATCCCCTGCTGCACTGGTTTATCAATAAATTTCACTTTAGGAATATGACGGCATCTTTGCATCACGCGCGGTGGGGACAACTGTAATCAAAGCAGTTAAGAGAGCTGTAACAACTTCGGCAGATATATTCCGGGAGAACCTCTAAGCATCCCTTTACTACTAAACTATGACCAAGTACGTGATACTGAAACACATAGTATAGACTTCCCTATTTATCCTCACCTCCACTTTTCTCCCTTCAGCCATCATCCTTCTGACAAATTTTAGATTGCAAGCTCCTTGGGGCAGGGACTTGTCTCCATGCATTCTGTAAAGTGCTGTGTAACAACAGCAGATTCTCCATCCTTCACAAAAGAGGACAGCTGCTTGATACCTACCCTTTATTAACTCTTCCATCCCACACTAAAGAAGACTGAGAAGCATACATACAAGATATCAGCCAAGTATTTACAAGGGCTGTGTACTTAAATGATTAATGAAACTGTGTACTTAAATGATTAATGAAAATCTGAAAGTAATCTTCTCTTATCTTTAACACATCTAATGTTCCACATCTAAAAATCGCTAAAGGCTACGACCTTCAATAATCTCTAGAAATGTCCATGGCAACTTCTGCCACCTGTACTGTCTACTTTGTACTCATACTAGGTGGTGGTAGCAAGAGCAAGTAAGTTTTTGCTAATTCACACGTCATGGAGCTGACAGGTTGGGGTTGGGGTCTCCACCTCACATAACACCTGGACATGACTTGTGGGTTCTCTTCAATTTATGGGTGGACTGAGAAGTGAAAATGGCCCGGAAGGGGACCTGCCCGTCTCTCCCAACAGAAGGGGGAAAGCAGCAAAGCACAGTTCATACGGGTAGCTGTTTGCTGGCAGCTCGGGTAGCTGGCTCGCTCACTGGCAGTGTGGCAGCTGCTCAGCAGCATGGCCTGGGAAGCCAGCTCACTCATAGCAGCAAGCTGCTCACCAGCCTCGCACAGAGAGAAAGCTAATGGTTCTCTCGCTGCCATGACTGCTCCTCCACCCCGCACTAGGTGAGGGCATCCAGCTCTCCTGTTGCAGTGGATGTTCCCCTGCTCTACATGGGGAGAAGGTCAACATCTCTCTTGCCATGTTGGCTGCTCCTCTACTCCACATGAGGAGAGGGCTGAGGGCTCTCCCACTGCCAAGGATGCCAGCTGGTTGTGCATGGGGTAAAGGCCACTAGCTCACCACAGCGGCTGCTGAGAGGGCCTCCCTCAGCTTTTCCCTCATTCAGTTTTCCCAACCTGAAAGGAGGGGAGCACTACTTGGCCTGTTGGTGGAACAAGAAGAACAAGGAGGAGGAGGAGTTGGATTTAAACCCTGCCCTTCACTCAGAGTCTCAGAGAAGCTTACAATCTCCTTCCCTTCTTCTCCCCACAACAGACACCCTGTGAGATAAAAGTGGGGCTGAGAGAGCTCTGTGAGAACTGCCCTTAAGAGAACAGCTCTGAGAGAACTGTGACTGACTCAAGGTCACCCAGCTGGCTGCATGAGGAGTGGGGAATCAAACCTGGTTTTCCAGATCAGAGTCCACCACTTTTAACCACTTCACCAAATGGCTCTCCAGAGGCTAGCTCCCCACCCCACCCCCATTTAGGACAGGAAAATGGCATGCGGGGAGGCAGAAGCCCCTTTTCCACCTGTGTCACAATCCCGATCCAAACTGAGTACCGTGTACAGAGGAATGGAGCACCCACATCTCCCGTCCGACTGTTGTACATGGTGGGGACTCCAGATCCGATCTGTATACTCCATAATGTGTGAATCAATTTAAGTCACAACAAGTATATCTTCCAGACTTTCTCACTGATCTTTCCGGAAGGCATATCTGTGCCCAGCATTGCCGCTTCCTTCCAACCGCTGCACTGTCTTAAGGGCTTTCTGGGTTTATGTAAGCAGAGGCAGACTTCACTTGCTTGTAATTCTCTACTCCTGGGCCCTGCATCCTTGGCAGCCCAGAGGCGAATGCAAGGAAACACTCCAAGGTTTGGCTTCTCTACTTTGGAAGGCTGGTATACAACAGACTTTGTGTGAGGAAGGGAGATGATGCAGAGGCTAAAGAAAAGGCCAAGACAGAGGATATGCAAGAGATCCATCGGGAGGAAAGATCAGAGATCTTCCTCTCCCAACACAAGGGCAGTGAGCACCAAACTCCTGAGATCCCAACTAGAGTTGCCAAGGGTGGCCTGGAAGATTCCTAGAGAACTGCAAGGACTGCCTTGGGAGGGGAAAGAGTATAGCAGGGAAATCAGGTTCTGAGAGAACTCCAGGCCTCATCTTCAGGTTGGTATCCCTAACCCCAGCAGTTAACTTTATGTAAAAGCAGATGTGCTACTCTCCCCCATACTATTAGGCCCTTGAAGTCCCCCCCCCCCCATCCTGTTAAAATGTAAAGAAAGCCAAATGTGATGAGTCTATCTTTTATACAAAACATGAGTGGGGGACCGCCTTGACCCGCATGTTCCCCAGAGAGCACTGAGGTCAGGGTCTCAAAACCATTTGGCCCTCCCAGGACCGAAAGACACCAGACTGGCCTCTACCAGGGCCAGGGCCTTCTCAGTAGCGGCTCCATACTGGTGGAATGAGGTCCTGGAAGACATCAGGGCCCTGCAGGACCTCTTACGGTTCTGTGGGGCCTGCGAAACGGAGCTCTTCCACCAGGCCTTTGATTAGGAGCTGCTACCAATAACAACTGAACCGGTGGTAAGGCCGTCTATGTCAACATCAACAGCCTCTTATACTCTGGACACTGACTTTGGCCGTACTTTTTGTTACCATCTTATCATGGCCCAGGGGTCCTTTCGTAGAAAAAGAGGTGCAGGAGCTCATTAGCATAACTCATTAGCATTACTTATTTGCATATGCTACACCACCTGACATCAGAAGTATGTCAGAAGGCAAGAAAGAAAGGAGAGAGAGAGAGAGAGAGAGAGGAAGGAAGGAAGGAAGGAAGGAAGGAAGGAAGGAAGGAAGGAAGGAAGGAAGGAAGGGGGACAGCTACTAATCCAAGCCTCAGAAATAGGATAGCTTCAGTGGTGGCTGAAGCCTTCAGAAGGCTGGTCGGAGGAACAAGGACCTTTCCAGGGGATAGGGTCATTTTGCTGCAGCCATGACACAAGCAGGCATTCCCCCATGGGGCGGGGGGGGGGGGGAGCTGGCACCAACTCCCGGAGCTGCGCTCCCCCAAGCTCCTGCTCGAAAGGACCCCTGTTATGGCCTATTGGAATGTTACCACCACCAGCACTTTATTTGTCACTTGCTATCTGTTACGTATATGAGTTTTATGATCTTGCATTGTGTTTAATGCATTTATGTTTTAATGCATTTTAACTTTTTAATGTAAGCTGCCCTGAGCCTGCTTCGGCAGGGAGGGCAGGATACAAATTGAATTAAACATATAATAAAGAAATAAAGGAAACGGAACCTCCGTTGTTTAATTGCCCCTTCTTCCGGTGCTTGAAGCATTTTTTTTCTTCTCAGTTTGATTCAGACACCAGTAGGTTAGCTGAGCTGGAAGAAAAATGCTAAAAATCAACTGAGCGCAGTTCAGTAAGGCCTAGTGGGGGAGACAAGCCTTTGCTCCCCTCATCCACTCAGTTTCAGTTTAAAAATAGATCTGACACCACCCACTAATTAAAAGATCCCAGGAAAGGAGGAAAACTTGCATATGAAGGTTATCGCTCTTCCCTCTTGTCAGCTCTGCAACGCAGAATTCTAACTGCCTATAAAATAATGACCTTTTCTCCAGTCTGTCTGAAAAGTGACAGGGACAAAGGGTATAATCCCCAATGTTTGCAATTAGCTGGAAAACAAAGAAAGCTACAGCTAGAAACGTGTCCCATGGAAGCCAATGTAAATAAAAAACAAAAAGCAGTAAATAAACAAGCACCTTTAATAGCAAAAAAGAATCAGAGTAAAGTTTTTTTTGAACCAAAACATGAACCAAATACAAACATGAAAAAGTGTAGTATACCAACCTTAGTATTTCCCCAGTTTTTGCACAAGACAAAACTATGAACATTTCCCCAGTCAACTTGAGCTTCTATCATTACAAATCTGATTCAAGCCTATGTTCAGTGAAAAACTGTTGTGTCTTATCCTATAAGCTGCATAGGGTTGCCAGCTTTGGGTTGGGAAATGCCTAGAGATTTTGGGGCTGGAACCTGGAGAGGGCGGGGTTTGGGAAGGGGAGGGACCTCAGCAGGGTATAATTGCCATACAGTCCACCCTTCGAAGCAGTCACTTTCTCCAGGGGAACTGATCTCGGTCGTCTGGAAATCAGCTGTTAATAGCAGGAGATCTCCAGGTGACCCCTGGTGGTTGGCAACCCTAAACCCACATCCAGTGGCTATCTCTGGGACAACACCTCTGCTTCAAGGTTGCTGCAAGCCCCTCTCCTTAACTCCTTCAACTTAAAATTTATATTTTAAAATGATGTTTCTTGATATACACACACACCATTTTAAACTGTCCTCCCAATACTCCTTCTAAAAAAAGATAGCTATGTTTCTTTCTCAAAATAATTTCAGGATAAAGCTGGGCTATTTTTATAATATATATATGGTGCCCCAAGATGGAAATAGCAACTGTGGGTTGGCTAATGCAAAGTAGAGAGAGGTAAAAGTATAGCCTGTCGGCTTGCTCTCCACAATATTACCAAAATTCGGCTGCACATTTCCTGCAATGTGGCCCACACAGAACGCTTCCTGTTAATATATTCCAAAACAGCATTTCCATTTCTTTCAATCTGACAAGTTGTCTATGATATAGCAATCTGCCATTCACGATAAATTCAGGTCTCATGCAGCACAGATGTGCTGATGGCTTTCTCCTCATATTCAGTTTCTCATTCTGACCGTAACGCTTCACATTTTTCTTTGCAGAATTTGGTTTTATAGCTAACTGCTGGCCAGGTCTCTGTTGGGGAAAACAGTCCAAAACACTTAAATGCTTAAAGGTTGCAATGGAGCTTTGCTTCATTGCAGAGGAGACATTTCTTTCTGTTTAAAATCTTTATTTCTAAGGGAAGGGTTTACTGGGAAACTACAAAATAAAGATATCTAGAGCTACATTTTTACGTCCCACTGTTACAAACACGTGGTCACACACCAATGGAGAATCCTCTTTCTTCTTGACTCCTAAAAGGAAATCACCTGATTACATTAACCAATGATTGCTAATAAACACACTTAGGTTTCCTGGGTTTTCTTCCCATTGGCTCCGTGCCCTTCCAGGTCAGTCTAAACAATAGCACAGAAGGTAAAACAGATTAACCCTATAAAGGCTGGAATCTGGACCTTGCAACTCAGACATTTCCAACACACCTTCTCAAGGTCCAACATGTAAGCCATTATACATGCACATACAAACATTATTCATTATTCATTTCAACATTTGAATCAAGCATATTCAACATTTCACGAAGACGTTCACATTTTTCTTTGGTCAGTGGCTTAGTCAAAATGTCAGCCACTATTTCCTCTGTACGACAATGTTCAGTCCCTATTAGCTTCTTCTATTACAAATCTTTCACTAACGCACACTTGATACCAATTGATCTACTTCTTGCTGTGGAGCTTGCTTCCTTACATATAGTAACACAAGCCTGATTGTCCTCAAACATAAGTACAGGTACAGATTCCCTTATTCCAAAGTCCATATATCTGACTAGTCTTGGTCCTTCAGATGGTGCAATTCTCAGTTGTAAGTCCATTATTTCTTTCAGATACCGGGCCAGTTTCTTTATTGCACTCCAATCATGATGGTTGGGTGAATTCACTTTTCTGCATAAGATATCAACTGCTGCTGTGATATCTCATGGTTTGGCTCAGGTAGAGAAGTTTTCCAACTGCGTCTCTGTATTCTCCAATGCCTTTGAGAGGTCTTCCATCCTTTTCCTTTAGATATCCAGGTTCCTTTTGCAGATTGTACAGTTTCACACCATCCATATTTCTTTGGTGGTTGCCCTTTAGTGCTTCTTTCTGATCATCTCACACTGGTTGTGGGTTCTGTCGTGGGTTCTGCTGTCTCTTCTGGTGCAGTTCCCGCTTCCCCTTTGATTCTGTTAGTTTCTTCAGAAGGTAGACCTGCCGGTTCCCCGGTGGTCACCACAGGTAACCATGCAACCAGCTCTTCAGGAGCAGTTCTAGACCTCTGTGGATCAGTTGCACTGGAAGCACATGGCAAATCACTTTCATCAACATACACAACATTGCACTCCTCAACTGTGCGATTTCAGGGGTTGTATATCCTGTATCCTTTTCCACCAACAGGATACCCTACTACATGTCCAATTTCAGCTCTGGAGTGAAGTTTTCCCCTGTTCTCTTTCGGTATGTGAGCATACCCTTTGGAACCAAAAGCTTTTATGTGCTTTAGTCCAGGCCTTTTTCCAAACCAGGCCTCAAAAGGAGTGGTTCCAGTAATCTTTGAGGGTACTCTATTGTGTAGATATGCTGCTGTGTTGACAGCTTCATCCCATAGGGTATTTGGTAATCCAGAATGTGTTAGCATAGCCCTACACATTTCCTGGATTGTTCTATTCAGACTTTCAGAAGATCCATTTTATTGAGGTAAGTGTGGGATAGACACCTTGTGTTCAATCCCTTCAAGTTCTCGAAATCTTCTAAATTCTGCATTGCAATATTCTCCACCTTCATCCATGCATAAGCTTTGAGGTGCTTGGCCAAACTTGTTTTTAATTGTGGCCACATAACATTTGAATTTATTCAGTGTCTCATCTTTGCTTTTCATCATATACCCAAAAGTATATTTTGTTTTACTCTCAATAAAAGTCAAAGTATTTGTTCCCGCCACAGGATGGCACTAGTGGACCAACAAGATCACTATACACAGTCTCTAGAAACCTTTCATTGTGAGCAGTGGATTTCCCAGTATACTTTGGAGCAGTTCCTTTAGTTCTCAGACACGTGCCACACTTCTCTTTTGCCTTGTCACAGCACACAACAGGAATTCCACATTCTTTCAACAACTTTTCAACACTATGCATACTCCAATGTGCAAACTTCAAACACTATGCATATAAGCAGTTCTGATGATTACAAGAGCCATTGCCAGTTTGATAAACTTGTCTCTCATCAGTATTAACAACTTCAGATTCTTTACAAACATCCACAAGATAATGAAATCCATTTCTCTCCTCCACTTCAAATTCAATTCCAGGCATTTCAGCAACAATCTTACTTCCTTTCCTTCTCTTAAGCAACACAGTATGATCACTGTCCATAAGCCTTTTGGTTGAAATCAAATTATCAGCTGCTTCAGGAACTAGAGCCACAAGTAACATCCATCACTTCTCCACTTGTAGTGAGGAGTTTGATTGGCACTGCCCCAACACCTTTAACATTGAGGGGCTTCTTGTTAGCTTGAAATACTGCTGGCCTATTGTCAGTATCAAGTTCAGAAAACAAGTCCTCATATTTGCAAATGTGCATACAGGATCCAGAGTCTACTAGAAACACTTTCTTATTCTCTTCATAATCATCACCACATATTCTAAAAGCATGACCTCTCTGTGGTCTAAAGCCTCTGCTATGATTTCCTCTTCCACTAAGTGTCTCTCTTTTAATCTGAGCACGTGTTCCAGTGGGCTGTTGTCTGGCATACCCTTTAAATTCACAATTTCTGGCATTTTTAAATTCACAGTTTCTTGCCATATGATTTTTAACACATATAAAACATTCAATTTTCTTTGCCCTTTTAAATCTGTGCCCATGTTTCAAACTCAAAGCAGACATTCAATTAGGCAAAGCATCCTGGCTAGTCCTTGAGCCATATTCCTCAATATCCTCATTATCATCATCAAGTGTTAGATCCTTTTGGTGTCTCAGAGTCATAGCCAATCCTTTGCAACTTTCAGGCAGGCCATTAAGTATTGCAGCAATCATGTCTATCTGATCAGGAGTCTTGCCTAGTTCTTTAAACTGGTTATAAATTCCCATTTGTTTCCTTAATTTCTCAGGCAAAGAGTCAGTTTCCTTTACTTTAAAGTAAAAAAAATCTGAGCCTTCAAGTAATAAATCTTATTCATCTTTCAGATATGCAATCATTAGCTTGGAGGTTTCTATGGTATATAGATTAGGTACATCATGGCAATTTTCTAATCCCAAAATCAAAGCCTTTGCATAGCCATCTTGCCTTTTAAATGCACTTTTCTCTGGCTCATTTGCTGGGCGGTCTTCTGTTAAGACATGTTCAGCCCCATAAATCTCCATTTTAACTTTCAAAAAAACGTGCCACCAATTGAAAATATGCTGGGTTAGCCTCAGTGGAGCTAATCCTGGGGGATCTCTAGGGAACATACATCTCTGGGTGCTGATTCTGTTGATGTAGAAGTTGAAGTACTCTGTGTATCACTCATCTTGATTTGAAGGCTGTAGCAGACACTCAGCAGGGACTCACAGGGTTAAAATTCCTTCCTCAGCAATCAATTGGCTGAAACTGTAAGGCTGGAAGCTATCGGCTTCTACTCTCCTACTCTCCTCGGTGGAACAATCAGCTGGGGCAGCTGTAGGAGGTTTCTCTTTTGCAACTCAGACATTTCCAAGTCTCCAGGTTTTGAACCCAAGTCAATCCTCCAAAAATTAGCCAAAAAACCCCACTCTCACCTTGTCCACACCTGCAGATCTCATGAATGTGTCCTGATAGTTAGCTTTAAAATGCTGAGAACAATGAGGTATAAGAAGCAGTTTCTGCAGCCATGGCAACTCCACGGGGTTGTCAAGGCAAGGGACAAACAGAGGTGGTTTGCGATTGCCTGCCTCTGCATTGCAGTCCTGGACTTCCTTGGTGGTCTTCTGCCCAAATACTAAGATCCAGTGTGATTGGACTAGCCTGGGCCATCCAGGTCAGGGCTTAAAGTAGATAGCCAGTCGTATTTCTGCCAGTGGTCTTTCTAGGCTACTTCTCGAGCTCTATGCTATACATCTAGGCTTCAGTCCCCTCTAGTGAACCTCTACTGATGGGAGGGATTTCCATCAATGTAGCAGGATTTCCACACCTTCCCAATCCTTCTCATCTCTAAAATGTTTCCCCAAATGCTGTTCCTGGAGAACATGGGATCCCCCCTCCTCCAGAACGGAATTAGGAAGAGTTGGTTGTCTGCACCAGAACAAGGAAGTTAGTAAAAATTATGCCCCCCCCCGGTCCATTAGCAGAAATTCCTCATGGGACCCAACTTCTACTAGTCTGTTCTCCTGACACATCCCTTCCAGCACAAGGGGCATTCCACTGACACAAAAGCCTCTTCTGACAGCGGAAGAACTCTTGAATTGGAGGAACACAACAGCACCAGAAGACCAGCAGGACCCTAAATCTGGAACTTCATCAGCTTTTACAGAAGCTTGGTGTACTATAGAATACCTCCTTGCTCCTCCTCTGAACAGAAAGGAATTTTTAAAATAACTTAACCCCTTCTGATCATTTCAAGAGAACAGGGGTGTCTAACTGCCCCATATTTGAACTATTTACAAATTTTATATTTTTTGTGTGTGTGAGGAACTTGCAGAACTAGATTGTACAGTCAGTGGAGCTCCAGTCCTGGACTTGCACTAAACTAGAGACCAAAATTACACAGGGACGTGGGAGGTCTGTGATCAGGCCCTCCAGCAATTTCCATGAAAGGCAAAAGCAATCATGGAGCAGAGATGCAATCAGGGCCGGGGCTGCAGGGGAGCCTAGCCCTATACCCTCATGCTGTTCTCCTGATGCAAATCCCTCCTTTTCCCCTTCCCCAATATTTATTCAGCATAGTTGTACTGCCCTCACCTGAGAGGGGCACTTTGCAATGGGGAAAGCAGCACAAAGGAAGAAGGCTTACCCCCGCCCCAACTCACAAATGGCATCATTCCCATACTCACAGCTGCCTCTCCATTCTTAAAGGGGGGGGAGAGATCTTGGATCTTCTGAGCTGGGTGCAATTCGGACCCAAGAACCAGTGCAGATACGCTAACATCACATCACTGTGTTTCTTTCTTCATGTTTCAGTTAAGAACTGAAGGAGGGACTCAATGAAAGTAGGGGCAACTACCTTCCATGAGCTGCCATTTTGGACACTGCATGGCTCATGCGAGGGCTCTCTCCACATGCACGAATGTTTAGCCCAACTCTAAGGCCCCTACTATTGCACACGAGAGTTGCAGTTTTAAGCATAAGTATCCATTTGTGAATGACATTTTTATTCTGTTCTTCTTCTGAGGAACTCAGGGTGGTGTACACAGTTGGGGTACAATTACCAGCTGCTCTGCAATTTTCTTTTATGCAGCAGTTTCATGCTTGCCTCCTTAAGTAAAACACTAAGGAAGTAGCAATTCCATATAATTATCTGTGGATGCTTCCACATGGAGATGATTCTGTGTATAGCTCTCATCGCTGCTGAGAATGCAGAGGCATTTGCAGTGGTGACAGAGCACCCACACAGCAGTTTCCCCTACACTTTCCTTGCCTTAGTCACCTGCAGCCACCACTCTCCCTCTCCACCAGAGGGTATGAGGGGGGAGGTGTCAGAAATCCCTAGATCGTAACAGTGTTGTAGCGGTTTTGCTAGTTCCCGTTTTCTTTTTGAAAGCAAGCAAGTATCAAGCCCTTTTTGTTGTGGAGTTATAAGAGGAAACGTGCAACCTGCACTGTCCCCTTAAAACTCTTCAACGAAAGAGCCAGAGAGCTACTCTGTTTAAGAAAATGAAACCTAGGGACTAATAGATCATGGCAACAGACTGGTTTAACAATATAGTGATGTAGCAATTCCCAACTTTTAAAAAAGACACTCTGGTGTGTGCATGGGGTGGAAAGTTGCCACAAGGGCTGGGGCAAGGAAGATGGCCCCAATGCAACTGGGACCTCCAGAAGAGGAGGAGGAGAGGAGATTGGATTTATACCCTGCCCTTCACTACCCGAAGGAGTCTCAGAGCAGCTTACAAACTCCTTCCCTTCCCCACAACAGACACCCTGTGAGGTAGGCGGGGCTGAGAGAGCTCTTTCCAGAAATCTCCTTGAGAGAACAGCTCTGACAGAACTATAGCTTGCCCATGGTCATCCAGCAGCAGCAGGTGGACAAGTGGGGACTCAAACCCAGTTCTCCCAGATTAGAGTCCATGCACTTAACCACTACACCAAACTGGCATACCAGAACTGCATACCTTCACATCTACACATCCAGAAGCACTGTGACTGCAATAATTCCAAAGAGATCATAGCAAAGTGGACCAACAGAGGTCAACAGCCATGTGGATGGTCCTGAAAACAGCATTACTATAAGGAAGACAAGGCTGAGCAGCACAGGCTGTTCCCACACGGATGTTTTGGTTTCTTTATTCTAAAACATGCAAGGGATCTTTCCCATTTTTAACACATTTAATTTGATTATGCAGAAATTTTAAAGCACACAGGTATTTGGAAAAAGTGTTTCATAAGTGAACACTAAAATTTAAATTACGAGCTTTTTTTTTTTTTTAAAAAAGACACTTACTTGCAAGTAAACCGACCCCACTTGCAAGGGATCCAACCCATGCAGTCGTTCCTTTCCCTTCGCCAAAGATGTCCAACCATTCTAAATACAGAACTCCAACGGCTAATGGAGATCCATAGCACAAGAACTGGGTGAAGAAGGAGACGAGGACTATAACCCAGCCCCATCCACCATCTGGTGGCTTCTGGAACACCATTCTCCAGGATTAGTTCGAGAGTTCAAAGGTCTGTGTGGGGGGGGGGGGGGGAGAAGCACACGCACAAACGGGAACAGAGTTGAATAGGCACACGGATTGCAACAAAACCTGAAATGTACAAGCCAAATATTCAGAAAGTAAGCTGGCACTGCTGCACTGGGACGGGATGGCTTTGCTGGTGCTGATCAGCACAGACTACAAACGTCGTTTACGGTGCAGTCCTAAGCAGAGTTACACCCAAGTCCATCGAAATCAATACACTTAAAAGAGTGCAGCCTTGCTGAGAATGGCACTATTAGAGAGCGGCAGGGTGAGAGCAATAGCCACTGCATGGGCTTCACAAGTGACCTCTCTAATATGCAGCCCAGTGCCATCCACCACCAACTGGACGAAGCGCGTTCTGACTTACAGAATGTAAGGATGGGAATTGATTCTTTTTGGTCTCTAAGGAACCATTAGAAGGGCTGCAGTGGCTCAGAGGTTAAGACACAGAGCTGCAGACCCCCCCCCCGGGAAATTTCGGGGGTGGCTCAAGCCCTCGAGCCCCCCCGTAGTTGACGCCTATGTATGGAGCAGAGGTCCATACATAGCCATCAGTGGCTATTAGCCACAAGGTATAGATAGGGACTCTCAGTCTGGGGCAAGTGGTGCTCTGTCTTCTTGGTGCTGGGGGGCGGGCAACAGTGGGAGAGCTTCTAGTGTCCTGGCCCCACTGGAGGACCTTCCTGATGGCACCTGGTATTTTTGGCCACTGTGTGACACAGAGGCCGAAGACAGACTGGCAATCTGAAGCGGAGGCAAAGCGGAGGGAACTGGAGCGGGGGAAAAAACTCACGGAGCTGGCCGTTCACACTGGCCAGAGCAATGCGGATCAGCGGCGATACGGAGCATTCAGACTGCCACGGAGAGTTCAGACTGCCGCATAGCCAGCGCGCGGGGCTCGCGCGTGCCGCTGCACTTTTTTTTGGTTTTCCTTTGATGGTTTTCGCATATGCGCAAAACTTTTTGCCGGTGCGTTCACACTTCCTCCGGATGCCTCCCGCTTCTTCCAGTTCACACTGTTTGGAAGCGGGAGGCATGCGGAGGAAGGCCCCTGAACACCGGTTTTACCCGGTGTCCGGGTAAAGCGGAAGGAAAGCGGCTGGGAAACGGGTAAGTACGCAACGGAGCCGATGGGCAGATGCGCATGTCTGAACGGGCTCCTTTCCTCCGTTTGCGAAGCGTGCCTGCCCCGCTTCAGATTGCCAGTCTGTCCTCGGCCAGAGTGTTGGACTGGATGGGCCACTGGCCTCTCTTATGTTCTTATGTGAAAGCGGCCTCTGTCCAGGGTGTGCTACAATTACCTGCGGCGTCACTGAAAATCAGAAGTGGTCACTGAGGGGACCTATAATGTGCTATTAGTCTCAGTTCATGGCCAAAATCTGGGAGAAGAATCAGGGAAGGAAAAACAGACCTCTCTGCTTCATCTGAAGGTATAAGGATTCTGTAACAGCTTCTTAAGACAAGCCTGGATTGACTATGTCAGAACAAGGCATCAATTCAAAAGGAACACTCACGAAAGCCTAAATTTTGCACTGATCCGAATTCCCAAAGACTGTTAAAAGTCATGAAGCATTGTATAAACTGATGAATAAATAAATCTATTTTCTTCAAGGTGTGCATTCTGCCTCATTTTTCCAGGTGGAGGGAGGGGTTGCAGAAACCACATAGGTAGGATAGCATGAACACATCTGGAACTTCTTCTCCCTTCTGCAAGAACCTTCTTGTGCCCTCCAAATGCTGTGGGTTTAGAAAGAATGCTACAGGGCATTGGCGAAGAAACACAGTGAGGAGCAGAGAATTAAACAAAACCACCCTACCTTCCTCTACTGCCAAGAACGCTCAACAGCTGGAGAAGGAAGGTATGGGCACTTTCTCCCAATTCTCCTACCTCACCGCATCCCAGCTCCCTGTAGATCTTTTGACCCCCCTTCCCCCCGCCAGCTACAGAATCAGCTTTTTGGGGATCACAAGGAACTGCTGGGGGAAGGGAGGAAAAAGACTGGTTTTGGAAACGCTCTTGCATTCTCAGTTCAACCCATTAAACTCAAATGTTGAAAAGAGAACAAGGATTCAAAATTTTAAAAACAAACATTTCTCATCATGCTTATTATTCATTTCCTTAGTAAAACGAAGCGCTGCGAGAGATGCCATAAGGAAAAAAAATGGGAATGACAGCAGCAGTGTGCGGCTTAAATTTTTTAAAAATCCAGGAAAGGGGGGGGGGGAGAAATCCTTCCATATAAATAGTTTTAAGGCTGCAGGGTACTTAAATAAACAATAGGTAGTACTTACAGAAGATGGTCTCAAGTCATTCAGTCTTCTAGAACACGTTCTTATTGGCGAATCTGGCAACTCGACCTGGGAAGAAATAGCAGGTCTCTGAGCAAAGCAATTCAACTGTGGAGTACCAAAGTGGAAGAGAATGTAGAAATCTGTTACTCAGATGCAGGAAAGATCGTTGCATAAGGATTTCAAAAGATACTGATCTAATCAGAGGGAACAAGATCAGACCCAGCTCCCACCATCACTCAGAAGTTTGACAGCAGCCTTGGGTGCAAGGAAAGCAAAAGCTATGGGGACAATAAACATCAGGAACATTCTGATATTCCAGTACCATGGAATGATTTACAGACCTCCAGCACCACTGCCTCTGCTTTTGATTTATCCATAAAATGTGGGATCCTTTTACCCTTCCGTCCTGTATAGCTTTGAAAGCCATTGCTTTTATCAGACACACTGTAGTCCTAGACCTTTAGCCGGGTGCTTTGAAACTGAGTATTACAAGCTTGTATCTGATGAAAGGAGCATTGACTCTCGAAAGCTTATCCCCTGAAAATCTCGTTGGTCTCTAAGTACTGCTGGACTCAAACCTAGTTAAAAGCATGTCTCTCTCTCCCACCAAAGTCAGTAGGACTTAAAAGTCCCTACTTATGGCTGGATTGTGCCCTATGTTTGAGTAATGGATTATAAAGTCATTCCTCAAATGGTCACCCTCTTAGTTTTACGCACATCTAAATTCACTAATGTACCTATGTTTCGTAGTATTTTACTTTAAAATTATTATTCATATTTTTAAAAAATACCTGAAGTGTTATTATTGGAAGAAAAAAATACAATGCACTCAATTACTTATTAGGAAATAAAAACCCTGTGCATCTTCAGCGGGGTGCTGTTCATGAGGTCAGATTAAAATCTGGAAGAAGCTTTTGAATGAGGAAAAAATATTGCAGCGAGTGCTACAACAGCAAAGAAGGCAATTCTCTGAGCACTGGTAAATTGAATGCAAGACATTCAACAAAGGTTCCAGGGGTCATTTCGACAAGGGGCTCGGGGGAGCGCAGCTCCGGGAGTTGGTGCCAGCCCCCCCCCCACGCGGGGAATGCCTGCTTGTGTCATGGCTGCAGCAAAATGACCCCATCCCCTGAAAAGGTCCTTGTTCCTCCGACCAGCCTTCTGAAGGCTTCAGCCACCACTGAAGCTATCCTCCCAGAATAGTGGTATTTCTGAGGCTTGGATTGATAGCTGCCCCCTCTTTCTTTCTTTCTTTCTTTCTTTCTTTCTTTCTTCCTTCCCTCTCTCTCTTTCCTCTCTCTCTCTCCTTTCTTTCTTGCCTTCTGACATACTTCCAGTGATGTCAGGTGTAGTATATGCAAATAAGTTAGGCTAATGAATTATGCTAATGAGCTCCTGCACCTCTTTTTCTATGAAATGACCCCTGAGAGGTTCAATATAGTGGTTAGTGCTGGACTGGAATTAGGGAGCCACAGTTCAAAGAGCCCATTAAGCCAACTGGATGACCTTGGACTTGGTCTGTCTCCATATTTCTCTCTCGCACCCACGTACTCCCTCTAACCCACCTCACAGAGCGGCTGTGAAAATAAGCAGAAGAGGAATTTAAAAAATGTGTGTAACCCCAAGCTCCTTGGAAACAGGATGGGACAAAAAACTTATAAATAAATAAAATCCACAAGTATATATTAATCTATTTGTTAATACTTGTTAATAATTTGTTAATCCTGTTGCAATCCTTGCTATAAGGACCTGTTATAAATTCATGGGTGAAAGCATCTACCGATCTTATTCTGTTTCTGATTATTAGACATATTTTATCCCATTCTTCTTCTAAGGACCTTGGGATAATGTTCACCCACCCACCTCCAATTATATCCTGACTATCCTGTGAGGTTGGTTAGGCCAGTCGCTATCCCTGAGCTTGACATTACCCAGCAAGATGTGGAGCAGAATTTAAATCTCCAAGCACAGTTCAGAGTGCTGGTTCTTCGGGCCAAACTCGACGCCATCCTGGAGACGGATCCTGCCATTTAAAAAGGCTGTGACCACAGTACAGAGAGACCAGGTGATCTTGTCCCTCTGCCATACCTTTTGAAGCATCGAGAGAGCTATTTTGGCACTAGAAAAGGTAGGCAGGGGGAGACAAGATCACCTGGTCCTGCCATGCTGAGGCCTCACACCATTTTTTTAAGTGGCCAAATTTATCTCTAAAATGGCATCAGTGTCCACAGGTCAGACCCATGGATGCCATAATGCAGGGATGTCAAACACACAGCCTGCGGGGCAGATGCGGCATGCAGAGGGCTCAGATCTGGCCTCTGAGCAACTTCCTTCTCCTGCTTCCTTTCCCAGGGTTGCTGCAGCAGCCGCACTGTAGCTTGCTTTTCCCCCGGCTCCCTCATGGATTTTTGCTTCCTGTTTCCTGTCTCTTGCCTCCCTCCCCAGCTTCTGCTTCCTTCTCTGGAGCTGCTCCTCCTCTTTTGGGAAGGGAGAGGAGGAGAGAGAAAAAACAGAGTAGGAATCCCATTGCAGCTTCAAGACCAACTATGTTTTATCTCAGGTATAAGCTTTTGTGTGCAAGCATACTTCTTGGATGGGAGAGAGCGAGGGAAGAAGGGCGTGGGTGGGTTCTTCTGACAAGCACGATGTACATTGAAGAAATTATTGTGGCACATTCTGAAAAGTTGTTTTTAAAAAGACTGGATTTCTCTGTTCCTATCTGGATTTATTTTTTTCCAAAAAGAGCCTGATTAGGAATTAGAATACTTGGACTGGTCCTTATATCTTGGAGAGTGGAGTGATTTTAGATGCTAAATGATAATAGCGCACATTGGTAATGAGACAGAAAAACAAGCTCTCAGTTCAGTCCAGGAGGATGTACTGTCCTGAGCTTCATTATCAATTGCAATTCAGCAGTCTCTATTTCTAAGCTCCCTTTGACATTCCTTTGTAGGAGCATTGCTCCTCTTAGGTCAGCTACTGAATGTTGAGGTTTCTAATGTCAGCCTTATGTCCATTTATTCTTTGCATCCTCCTGGACTGAATCCTCCTGTACGGAATTGAGACCTAGATTACCTCTCTCATTACCAATGCTGGTATCTCCACACCTACTACCCCTCTGCATATCACACCTAATCCAATCAAGCTTGCTATTGTCGTTCACCTGCTACTGCCATTTGGCACCTGAAATCACCTTTATGAAGTTTATGTCTCTGGTACCTCATATTACATTTTATGGCACGCATGGCCTGGTCCAACAAAGTGACATTTATGTCAACTCTGGCCCTCGTAACAAATGAGCTCAACACCTTGGCCATAATGTCTAGTTAGGTCCTTCCCTTTAAGACCCTAAGTGGCTTGAGGCCAGGGTACCTGAAGGACCATCTACTCCTGCACTGTCCAGCCTGCACATTAAGATCTGCTGCCCAAGCCCCGCTTTCTGTACCTATGTTCAGAGGTGAGGCAGGTGATGACTAGAGACATGGCATTTTCAGTGGTGGCACCTAGTCTTTGGAATATCCACCCTTTGAGGCTCACCTGGCAACTACAGTACTGTCTTTTAGGTCCCAGACAGAAACATCCTTTATACTCATGCTCATAACAGTTTTATGGTATAAGACTGGCACTTATCGTTTAATAAAAAATTATAAACATATACATTACATATAATATACTACTCTGATTGTTCATTATCAACCAATACCAGCTGTGAAGTATAAACTCTATATTTAATCATACTCTGATAAATGGTGGAATCTCTATTTTCTTTTATTTTTTTGCCCTCGTGTCGCAGCCTCCTTATGGTGACTCTGTAGGGTTTTCAAGGCAAGAGACATTCAGAGGTGGTTTGCCACTGCCTGCCTCTGTGTTGTGACCCTGATATTCCCTGGTGGTCTCCCATCCAAACACAAACCCAGGCCAACCCTGCTTAGCTTCCATGATCTGATGAGACCAGGCTAGACTGGCCTATCCAGGTGTGTTTTCTTGTTTTTATTATTCCCCCATCTAAATGTACTTCATTTCTCTACTCTTCCCTTTTTGCAGTTTTTCAGTCAGCCATACAAACAAACATTCTGCCCCTTTAGACGTGATCCCGAAAGCTAGTTGGGACATGAACTCTTACTCCCATGGTCACTCAGAAAGGAGGTCTCACTGATTAACTCAATTTACTACAAAATAAATGAGCATAGATAAGTACAAATTTAGAGTATATGGCCAAAAGCCAGTACAATACAACGCAGCTGCTCAAGCAATAAGACACAACAAAACTGAAGAAGAATGTGCCATCAAGTTGCAACTGACTCATGGCCACCACTTCCACGGGGCAGTCTAGGCAAGAGATGAGCAGAGATGGTTTGCCATTGCCTTCCTCCACACAGCATCCCCAGTTTTCCTTGGTGGTCTCCCATTTATATATTTATTTTGTTCAATTTATACCCCGCCCTCCCTGCCAAAGCAGGCTCAGGGCGGCTTACATAAAAGATTCAAGCACATAGATAACAATTATAAAACAGCCATAAAACAATCATAAAACAAAACAACACAACTATCATAAAGTGCTAGTAACAATCAGAAAGGGCTTAAGAAGGCAGTAACAGTCATGATGGTATATTCAGGCGATCTGACCTGATGGTCAGCTCATTTTGGTCTATTTATTAATGTGGTGGGCACAGGCTGTTGATGGTAAAACCAAGGCACAGGGTTCTGTCACTTTCCAGTTATTTGGTGTGGCTCCTTAATTGAAGGCCTGGTGGGAGAGCTCCGTCTTGCAGGCCCTGCAGAACTGTAAAAGGTCCCACAGGGCCCTGATCTCTTCTGGGAGCTCATTCCACCAGTACAACGCCACCACTGAAAAGGCCCTGGCCCTGGTTAGAGCCAGCCTGGCGTCTTTGGGGCCTGGGAGGGCCAGTCGATTTTGGGACCCTGAGCGTAGTGCTCCCTGGGCCAGCTCTGCATTGCTCTCAAGCTCCAACAAGCTGAAGCTAAGCTGGGCTATTCAGGCTGCCCAATAAAGTGATGTTAAAATTTCCAGGGCTAAAAAGAACATAAATTGCAGCACATTAAATGTCCATCAAAAATTGGAGGGCAGGTATTCTTGGAGGCCAGTGTGTAAAGAACCATCATACATGAAACACGCTGGTCGTCATCAGGAAGAAGGTAGGTTGTTTTATCTACCACTGAGCACAGAGCTAGCCTTGCTAAAATGGCTGCAAGAAACCTGCACAATGGGAGCTGAGTGAAGACAACAAACAAGTCATAATTGGTGGACATCCTCTAGTCCTGACTTTTGCAACTACTACTGCCTAACATGGCAGTTAGCAGTGTTTGGAATAAGATGACAGTAAAGGCTTCTCTTTGTTTATCGATGCCCTGACCCGGCTAGCACAATTTTGTCAGATCTCGGAAGCTAAGCAAGTCTCACCATGGCTAGTATTTTGATGGGAGACCTCCATGGAATGCCAGGGTCATGACAGGCAACGGCAAACCACCCCTGTTCGCCTCTTGCCTTGAAAACCCCACAGGGCCCCCATAAGTCAGCTGGGACTTGATGGCACTTCCCACCACCACCACCGAGTTTACAGAAGGTGAAGACAGACAAGTCCAAAGCTCTGGTGTGGTCCTGTTTGATCAGTTTAAACCAAACCTGGAGCATCATCAATGGCATCTACATTAAATACCTGGACACGAGTTTTACAGTGATGTAGGGAAGATCTGAGACTGGGATGCTAGCCAGGCCAAAGTCCATGCTTCTCCCCACTCCCTGCTACACAATGAGCATTGTCCTCCTGAAGCTAGCTGGCTGATAAGCCCTACTGCAAACAGCAGGCTCCTGAGACGTCTCATCTCCTCCTTATCCCCTCATGTTGATTCCATGATTGATTATTGTCTACTGAACGCTGACGCAGCAACCTAGGGGCGTGGTGTGTAAGTCTATGTATGTTTAAAAATAAACCGCTCACTGCCAGGGGCAGACTTGAGTTTTCCCCTTCAAACTTACTTGTCTCGTGTGCAAGTCCTTCATCGTGATCCAAAGAGGGGTCCTGGAAGCTGACTGATATCGGGTAGCGACAAAAAATTCCTAATGTAACCAGCGACCCAGAGGCTATCCTGCAGCAACTGGGCAAAACACAGATTTGACAGGTGCCTAGACGGAGAATGCTTCAGCAGCTTTCAGCAGTAGTTCATTAAAGCGATATGGGCACAAACCCGGAGAGAGGACAAGCCAGCCTCAGCACACAAAAAGGCAGCTGATGTGCCCTGAGGTGGAGTCCGAATTCTCCTTTGAAAAGGAGTTCTGTGTTTTATTCAAACATGTGACCATGCTGTCGTGCCAGCCCCAGATCTCAACCCCACACAGAATTTGAGCAATAACTTTTCTTTGGAACAGTTTCAAGGTGGGATCTATCAGGAAAACTGCCTTTGGAATGATAGGACTTAAGAAAGGCCCCAGACGTTCTTGTGACTGAAGCATTCCCAATGGCCCCTTAAATCAAGCTGCAAGTGGAAGTTTTAGCTACAAAGGTGAAAATCTTACAGATGCAATCTTACATGCCACAATCCATGTCAACCTCTGTGACAGAATGCCTCTCCCCCTTCCTCCACTCTTGATTTTCAAAAGTCATTTGTTTGTCTCTTCTTTCCGGAAGGGCAGGAAGCTAGGTCAGTTAGAAGCCATAGTGATGCAAATAACTTAGCTTGCAAAGTAATTGAGGGATGTGGTGTTAGGAATCTCCAGGTGACTCCTGGAGATTTTCCAGAATGCCTTCCAGGAGGGCTCCCAGGAAGCACCTGCATGCCCCAGGTCCACCTGTGTGACCTGAGCAGACCAAGTCAAGAGTAGGGATGCCAGTCCCCAGATGGGATCGGGGGATCCCCCAATTTTTCTGGCTTGCTCCAGACACCAGCCAGTTGGCGGGGGGTGGGAATCCCCACCTCAAACAGTCCTCCGTGGCCCCACTTGAACAGAGCAGGGGACCACTTGCAGGGCAGGTGCACAGGGCACCCGCTCATTCAAAGCAGGGCTGCCCGAGCCTGCCCTGCAAGCAGTAAACTCACCCCTTGCAGGGCAGGCACGTGCGGCGCCCACTTGAAATAAGTGGAGGCCACCTGAGCCTGCCCTGCAAGCAGCGAACTCACCACTTGCAGGGAAGGCACATGTGGTGCCTGCTCTTTTGAAGCAGTGGCCACCTGCCCTGCAAGCAGAGAGTTCGCCACTTGCAGGGCAGAAGAAGGCAGCCCCTGCTTCTCCCCCCCCCCCGACCATTTAAAGGAAAGATTCCCTTTATATGGCTGGGGGAAAGTGGGGAGGGTGTGTGTTCACGGTGCTGCGTCCCTGACGTGATGATGTCGCTCTGTGTGACATCATCGCATCGGGGACAGCCCCACTCCTTCCTGTGCTGGTGGAAAATGGGACCTGGCAACACAGGTCAAGAGGGGTGGGAAGAGTGATGTAGAATGGGTAGAGTCAGAGGTTCAATAAAAGTATTTGGTCCCAGGAGGGAGCTCTCTTGGTGCTGGGAACAGACTGCTGAGCTCTGGTCAGCAGGCCAGCAGCCATCTTGAACATGCAGCCAGGCCTGGCTGTCTGGCTGGATGCAGGAAGCCTGAGGTAATGAGACATCTTTAGAACAGTGTGCAACTTACTAAGCTTGGAATTGCCTGCTCTATTTCAACATCTAGTAGAATATGCTTTTAGAACCAGGGAAAGATGGATGCAATCATGACCAATTTTTCTTTGTTCATCCGGTTGCCGATCTGGTGCCGTGCTAAAAGTATGCTTGTGACTTTTTTCTCCTTTTAATAAATATTATACTCTTTAATGCCAGTAGTGTTCTCTGGACTGCATAGAGGGGACTGACAGAACAAGGTCTGTAAGTCCGAGCCGGCCTGTTCCGTCACAACCTCTTTCAAAGCCTCGTCTCTCATTAAGCCTGAGTGTCTGCCATCCAGGTTCTGTTTTCGAGGAACTGATGGAGTATTTTACATTGCAGTTCTGTTACAGCCCTTCCCTCGGGAGCAAGTCTTCCTTCTAAATGATTCACAAATCAAAACCACACGTTGCTTTGCTAACCCCAAACCAGTTTAGCGTGACTGCTTATGCCAACAATACACAGTTTTAACGACAAGAACAGATCCGCCTGGCTCCCAGATTATGTTTATTTTCTCTGTGAGTAAGAGACTGAATATCTGCTGCCTGACACCTTACAAGACAGAGCTGGCTCTTCCATCATGCTCCTGAATTAAGCGAAACGTATGGTTTATATTTCAACTCTTTTTGCAAAGAACCACAGCACTAGTCTTGGGATTCCAGGTCCTCAGAAATTCCCATTCGGTCACAGTGGGTTTTGCCAAGTGCTCTTCTTTTTCCCCACATTAAGCATTGGCACAATTTTTATCACCCTGGATGAAAACAGCAGTGCAACAGAAGAGCAACACTACAAAACTTTTATAGCACAATAATAAGCAACGCTGGGTAAATAAGGATCATACTCAGCATTGGACAACTGTTTTGAAAGAGAACATATGTCAGAGCCAACTTTTTCTCCGTCTTCCGCAATACTAGAACTTGGGCCCACCCAAGGAAGTTGATGGGCAATGGATCCACGATGGGAACTTCCATATTCGGAGGCAGAAAGCCTCTGAGTTCCAGTGCTAGAAGGCAAATTCAATGCCCTACAGTTAGCCCACTGCAGTAAATCACTGGCCACTGAGAGAGATAGAATGCTGGACAGGATGGACCACTGGTCTGATCCAGCAGGGCTCTTCTTAAGGGGGGAATTTTGCATCAATAAAGTATCGTTTGTGAGTGTAAAGCGCCGCTGAGTCGCAGCCAACTCATGGCAACCCCTTAGGGCCTGATGTTCGGGGGGGGGGGGGAGTGCCATTGCCTGCCTCTGTGTAGCAACCCTGGACTTCCCTGGTGGTCTCCCATCCAAGTACTAACTAGGGCTGACCCTGCATAGCAGCCAAGAGCTGATGAAATCAGACCTGCTGATTATTTAGCAGTAGTAAATGATCATTCCTATTTAGTACTTTTAAGGCCTTTCTATACCATACAAGCCCTGACCCAGATAGCCCAGGCTGGCCAGATCTCAGAAACTAAGCAGGGTCAGCCCTGGCTAGTATTTGGATGGGCGACCTCAGGGGAATGCCAGGGTTGTGGCACGGAGGCAGGCAATGGCAAACCACCTCTGAATGTCTCTTGCCTGGAACGGGGGTTGCTGTAAGTCAGTTGTGACTCGACAGCACAAAAAACAAAACCCATGTGAACATACTGTGTAAAATAACATAGGTGAAAAGTGCTGTATAGCATATGGTGGGATAAATTTCTCCTTCCAAGATTTACTCTTATTTTGCAAGAGTAAAAAAAAAAAGAGAGAGTAAATTTACCCTTCTGAGGATCTACTTAACTGTTAAGGCAGTGGTGGCAAACCTATGGCACGCGTGCCAGAGGTGGCACTCAGAGCCCTCTCTGTGGGCACGCATGGCATCGCCCCAGCACAGAGTTCGCAAGATTGGACAGCAAAAAATCACATTAATTGTTCAAAAGCATGCCAAATGCAAACTTTTACCTTTCAATAAAAAGTTGTTTGTATAATTGAAAGCTCTGTTATTGTGTTTTTCTTTTAAGACAAAAGATGTTAATGTATGAGTTGTTTTTTCTAAAATGAAAACCTCAGTATTCAGGTTAAATTTGCCGTGTTGGCACTTTGCGATAAATAAGTGGGTTTTGGGTTGCAGTTTGGGCACTCGGTCTCTAAAAGGTTCACCATCACTGTGTTAAGGCATTAACAGCTCTGTTAAATTACTGCAACAATGCACTTCAGAACATCAGAGTTTTCCTGGATGAGACTGAGGCCCACTTGTCCCAGGATTCTTTGCTATAACCTCTGCAGCCAGTGGGGATGAGAGGGTCCCCAGGAAAGGGTGCAGGAGTCCACTGGGGACCAGGGCCTAACTTCTACCCTTCGAATAGCAGAATTCTGCTATTTTCCAGAATTCTCGAACAGAAGACTTGGAAGCTGGATTCAAGAGAACTATTTAAATGTCCACTCAGTCACAAAGGGCATCGGACAGCCGTGAGAAAGTTACTATCTTCACATAAGAACATAAGAGAGGCCAATGTTGGATCAGGCCAGTGGCCCATCCAGTCCAACGCTCTGTCATACAGTGGCCAGAAACACCAGGTGCCCTCAGGAGATCCACCAGTAGGGCCAGGACACTAGAAGCCCTCCCACTGTTGCCCCCCCAGCACCAAAAATACAGAGCATCACTTCCCCCAGACCAAGAGTTCCTATCTATACCTTGTGGCTAATAGCCACTGATGGACCTCTGCTCCGTATGTTTATCCAATTCCCTCTTGAAGCTGTCCAGGCTTGTAGCTGCCAGCACAAACTCACCCCCCCCCCCCAGAGTGTTTGGGAGGACAGAATGGCACACAACCCTGAGGTCCACAGAGAAAGGATAAGGCACGAGTGCAGCAACCGTAGGCAAACAAGCAAAAGAAGCATAACTTACCATAAGTTATCACGGGATGCCGTGGAAAAGGCTATCATCAATGCAGCGATGTCTGGCATATTTTCTTCCTAATGCTGAATGCTTCTTCCATAACTGACCAAAACAAAACAAAAGTGAGGCTATCACAGTGTAATAGAAGTTGGCCTCCAGGGGAGGGGTTTCCCCCCACAGCACATATTGTGCAGTCAGAACCTCTGCACTAGGTTGAAGCCAAAAACTGAAATATAACAGATCATTACATAATCCAGTTCCAAAAACATATTGATGCTCAAGAGGTACATGTTGTACTGCAAAATGTCATAAGATAATATACACTTCAGCCTAGACAGACATATACATTTTCACAAACTATCTTGGGGTAAGCTAAGGAGAAGTTCACACACAGCCATTACCCTCATACTGGAATGTTAACAATAGATCAAAGCTCAAGTCCATTGAATTAATTTTGTTAGAGACTGGTTCACTTACTATAGAAGATAAAACTATCAAAATACAAATTTCAATACTGATAGCTGTGGCTAGGATTGCCATTGCACAAAATTGGAAAACAGAGAAGGCCCCATCACTATTTTGTTGGCAAAATAAACTATGGGAATACTTTGTATATAGCCGTATTACCAGTGTGGGAAACCAATATAAAACACAACAATTATTTCAAGCAACGTGGTTTACTATTATAAGCTACTTAACTAATAGTAAGATTGTTCCAAAGAATCCCTTTTACAAAAACTTATTATATTTTTAGATGTTTTATTCTGTTTTGATATGATTAGCCTCAATTGTATAGACCATCTTATCTGTAGTTTGCTTTGTTATATGTTTGGTTTGTTACTGTGTTGGCGTGTTATTATGAAAATAAAATAAAAAATTATTGGAAAAAGAAAAGCTCGAGTCCAGTGGCAGAGTTAGAGATCGCTTAGCACTTCCAGAATATTTCAGAGAGGGGCCATGTTGGTCTGCAGTATAACAACAAATTTAGAGTCCAACGGCACCTTTAAGACCAACAAAGGTTTATTCAAGGTATGGGCTTTTGTGTGCCAGGCACATCTCAGAGACCCAACAAGTGTTTCGGAGTGTAAGCTTTTGAGAGTCAACGCTCCCTTTGTCAAGGACGAAGGATGTCTGATGAAGGGACCTTTGACTCTCAACCACTTATACCCTGAAGCTCTTGGTGGTCTCTGAGGTGCTGCTGAATTCGAGTCCAACATTTCCAGAACAAAAACTTTAAAAACAAGGGGCAGGGTGAAGCTGTGCAGCTGCATCTGTTCAATGGATGTTGCAATATCCTGAATTAAGGGACAACTACTTGCAGCATTGAGACGGCATGCTCCGCAACAGATGCTGATAGCTTACCTGGTAAGCCTAGAAGTGTAACCAAGGAGTGAGAAAGAGTGTTCTGGACAGGGACTGTGTGACTCTGCAATCTGTTCATCATGGGGAACTTGAGAGTCACTGCCTCTCGGGTTTCTCTTTATCAAGAGCAGGCAAGACAAGACAAATGTGTTTTGATTGAACATAAGAGCAAACTTAAGAGTGTCAACCAGCAGTGTGGTGAAATACGGCCATCTTGAGTAGACAAGTCACTGCATACTTTGGGAGGTTTCCCAAGTACTGCAGAAAAATATCCATTTGTAAACTTGGGAGGAGGGGGGAGATGGCCTAAGGAGTAGAGCGTATTCTCGCAAGGTGAAGAGTCAATTCAGAAGGAAATCGAGCTTGCTCAAGTCCCAGAAAGCTTATAGTATGGGGAGGGGGGTGAAATTAAGGATGGGGAAATGCTTCCTGTGAGAGTTGCATTCCCTGATTATCTCTTATAATCTAGCAGGGAATGGGGGGATAGTGTTGGACTGGGTGGGCCATTGGCCTGATCCAACACTGGCTTCTCTTATGGCTTGGTGAGGCTCCCATACACTGCCACAACAAGGCCCTAGGTGAGTGGTTGGGCCTGGATGCACTGGCTCAGCAATGGGGCGGGGGGAATTCCCCCCATGAGTGCCCCCCGTTTGTTCTAATAACAGGTGAATGCCTACCAGTAGGGCACCACAACAGGCACTACTCACAGCCAAGGGAAGGATTTCTGTGTATCTGGGGACTCCCCAATAAGCAGGAAAATATTAAAGTCTCAGTTCTAAAAGGGAGGAAAAACAGTCCAACGAGCATGCACAGCAGCACAGAATGCTGACAAAAAAGGTTGCGCTGCTGGTGAAACATCAGGTACTACAATGCCAAGACCACGGCCATGCAGCCTGGAAAATCTACAACAACTAAAAAAGCTGAGCATCCTTTCAAGATGTGCATGTGCGTAAAGTGCCGTCAAATCACAGCTGACTGATGGTGATCCCATAGGGCTTTCAAAGCATGTGAGGTAGTTTGCCATTGCCTTCACAGTCTTCCTTGGTGGTCTCCCATCCAAGTACCCTACCCACCCTGCTTAGCTTCCAAGATACGATGAGATCTGGCTATACTATACATCTCCCATTTTAAGGTACAGGGAGAAAAAAAAAGAAGGGGAAGGAGAAAACTGGCCAGTTCTAACACCTAAGAACTTACAGCATGTTGGAGATGAAGATTATCATCAGGGGATATGTGCTGTGAGGCAGATCATAATCCCCACTCCCACCACAGCAGAGGATTTTTAAAAGCTTTCATGAGCTCTGACTGCCGTGAAGCTGAAAGAATCCTGGCAAGGAAGTTCCTTAGGACTAGAGGAAAAACACTTCCACCGTTCTTAATTAATCATACTCAACTTCCCAGGATTTTGCAACCTGCAAAGGCCCATAAAAGATCTTGTAACTTTCCAGATTTGGGGTGGATGAGGGTGGGATACAATCCCAACTCGCCTCATCAGTTCCCCATATAGTGCTGTGCAAAAGTAATTCCCAGCTGTGCTTAGTCTTTCAGGTTTGAAGCTAGACCGAAGCAGCTAGCTTCAAACCAATGGCACTACAGCACTAGACTTCTGAAACTCCATGATCTTGTACAGCTGTGCTGTCAGCAATCCCTTCCCACACCGCCTGAAAGGCCCACCAAATGGTAGAAATCTGAAAATTGGTTTAATCTTGATGTACACACATCTGTTACCTAAAGTTAGTGTGACATAATATAAAGAGTCTCAATGCCCATAAGATGACAGAATGGACACTTTTTATCAACAAAAATAAGGTGATAAAGTATAAAAGACTCAAAATCCGCACAGCTGATTTACTACAAGGAACCATTTCACAGGGGAGAAGGGCTATTCAGCCTTAAGAGCACATACACAACCCCACACTCTATTATTTCAGATTGTTTATATAGCGGCCATCAGCATACAGAGATTTAGGTGATGGCAAAAGAAACCACCCGAAGGAATTTACAGCCAAAGGTTAGACAACAGAGAGAGAGATAAAAAACGAGGGAAGAGGAGAGAGCAACAAGCAATAAATATGAACAACAATCAGCACAACAATCCTGGGCTAGGCAAACAAATATCCGCCCCCTTTAAACCGACTTAATAACAGGAGCAGAGCCAATCCAGGCTTCCCTCTAAGCTGAGTCAGTGCGAACCAGCTCACAGTTTTGCAGCCTCCGGCTCCCACGTTTTTGCCTCCGCTCCGGAAGGATGACTCCGGAGCCAAACTAATTGATGCAGCGGCCAAGTCGCTCGCTCGCTCACAGCTTTCATGCCAGCAGCTCCCAAACTGGGGCTTTTGCTCACCAGACTCCACAGCTGAGAGGGAGCACTGGTCCAGGGCAGATCCGCAGAACCCGGTTCCCCCTGCTGCAACCATCTGCGGCGCTCCCTGGGCACTAACTGCCTGCTGCATGCAGCCCGCAATCACCCCTGGCAGCATATCCCTAGTCCTCCATGCCGTTTTTCTAGTCTCTTCCTAAGAACAGCAAATGGGGGGGGGGGGGGAGGAAGAGGGCTGCATTCGTGTATCTTGTCCCCCCCCCCCCCCCCGATGCTTGACAGAAACTTCCCCTCACCGACACTCGCCCCCCCCCCCCCAATACACCCCCTTCCCGGGCCCTAAACGGCTCTCTCCTCCGCCTCCCCCCTCCCCATTTACCTGCCACAGCCCCGGCCGGCCGGGCCGCCCCCCGAGGCCAGGCAAAGCAAGGCAGCGGCTTTCTCTGGGAGGGGAATCCCGCCCGGGGTGGGCCCTGCTCTACCGGCGCCTCAGGCCGCGGGAAGCGAGGGGTCGCCGCCGGACTCTCCCCGCCGCGCCTCCTCCGACGAGGCGGAGGGACACCGCGCTGTTGTGCTGGGGCGGAGGGGGAGAGAGCGAGAGGCGGCGGCCGGCACAAACCGGTTGTAACTAAGCGCGAGGGTGGCGGTGTGTGTGCGTGTTTTTATGGCGAGGAGGAAGGAGGCGGCGGGGGAGGCGCTGCCGCCGCTGTTGCCGCCGAGGTCCGGGCTACCCTCACGCCTCCTCCTGCCGCCAGAAAAGGGCGCCCGCCCGCCCGCCTTCCGCCGGCCCTCCGACTGACGGGTCGGTCCGTCGACCGCGGGCGTCGCCGCTGAGTCTCGCGGCCAGGCCTGAAGCGCTCCTTGGCCTTCGCACGTGAGGCGGAGGGCTCAGACAGGTGGGCCTGGCAGGGGCTTCGGAGCAGTCGAAGCGGCGGAGTCTGGTGAGCAGGAATCCTACTCGGGGAGCCGCTGGCGTTAAAGTTGTGGGCGAGCCATTTGGCTGCGGCATAAATCAGTTTGCTCTTCTGGAGCCATCCTTCTGGAGCACGGGCAAAAAGGTGCAAGCTGGAGGTGGAAAAACGGGGAGCTAGCTCACACTGACTCAGCTTAGAGGGAACACTGGAGCCCACCCTTCGCAGCAGCCATTTTCTCCAGGGGAGCTGAGCTCTGTCGGCTGGAGATCAGTTGGAAAAGTGGGGGATCTCCAGGCCCCACCAGGAGGCTGGCAAGCCTAGAGGTGCCAGCCTCCAGGTCGCACCTGGGGATCCCCTGGAATTACAGTTGATCGCCAGACTACAGAGGGCGGTTCCCCGGAGAAAACAGAGGCTTTGGAGCAACGCTTCCTTCTAAGCTGTGGAGTCCCGCGAGCAACAATTGTACTTTGTGAGCCGCTGCCATTAAAGTGGTCTAACTGCTGCATAAATCAGTTTGCTCTGGAGCCATCCTTCCTGAGCTAAGACAAAAAAAGTGTGAGCCGGAGGCTAAAAAACTGGGAGCTAGCTCACACTAACTCAGTTTAGAGGGAACAAGAGGGAGCTGCAGGTAAGGGCCATTGCTGCAGACCGAACAAGTGCTCAAAGGACCGCTGATGAGGTGTTCACACACTGCTGGCCCGGCTTCCCATAACACATCCTAAGGCTGCGTGTACACACTTAGATGGAGGTTGTGCGGTACTAGCAAGCTTTTGCAGCTGGAGTGGCCCAGGGAATTGCAGTAGTACAATAGCGCAGTGTCCAATGATGGGTGGGTGCTGGTGTTCCCTCTAAGCTGAGTTAGTGTGAACTAGGTCAGTTTTTTAGCCACCGGCTGACACATTTTTTTGTCTTCGCTCTGGAAGGATGGCTCCAGAGCAAACTGATTTATGCAGTAGCCAAATCGCTCGCCCACAACTTTAACTCCAGTAGCTCACCAAGTGGAATTTTTGCTCACAAGACTCCACAGCTTAGAGACAGCATTGTGTGGGTGCAGCCATACACAAGTGTCAGCTTCATGCAGAATTTTTTGTCTTTTAAGGAAGGCACAGACCTTACTTTCTCGGGGAGGAAGGGACACCCCACAGTCATCAGTGAGCATTTCAGCCACTCAGCTGCTGCCCTTCCTGCTACTTGATATGAGGATGGGGGACGGACAGCCTATACCCTTCCCTGGGTAAAGTTCATCAGTCTGGCACTTTTTTGTAATCTTCATATATTGAGTTTGAGATGAACCCCATCACAAAATGAGTCTTGTACTAAGGTAGGGAATCCTATATTCAGTCTAGGTTGCCAGCTGTGGGATGGGAAATACCTGGAGATTGGGGTTGGGGGGTTGGGGAGGGGTATAATGCCATATAGTCCACTTTCCAAAGCAGCCATTTTCTCCAGGTGAATTGATCTCTGTTGCCCGGAAATCAGTTGTAATCAGAGATCTCCAGCCACCCCCTGTGGGTTGGTAACCCAGGACCAAGCAGCATATTGCTTACTAGGGTTGTCAGCCTCCAGATAGGGCCTGGAGATCTGGAATTTCAACTCATCTCCAGACAAGAGGTCAGTTCCCCTGGAGGAAATGGCTGCTTTGGAGGGTCAACTCCATGGCATTATGCCCACCCCTTTCCAGATAATCTCTCTGCCCAGCCTTCATGCCCAAAATCTTCAGGGCTTTTCCAACCCAGAGTTGGCAACCCTATTGCTTACTGTCTCCTCACTCCACATTTTCAAAATTCAGCCCTCATAGTTTTCTTATTTTTTTCCATTGATGTAAAAACACCCGTTCTCAATAACATTTTGCATTTACTTGGGGCTTTGGGTGTTCTAAGCCTTTATAACAGTCCTGTAAAGTAGGGCAGTATTGATCACATATTACATATGGAAAAGAGACCAGTGGGCTTACTCAAGGTGAAACAGTCAATTTGTAAGCCAGCAAGGCATATTATATGCTCTTATGAACTGTTTAATATCATAAGTTTGAGCTTTGGGTCGTTTTTCTGCTAAGGGCGAAATGCGCACTCTAGTACAGTGAGAGGCTCCAGCCCACAGTGCGAGACTTCCTTCAGAGTTCACACCTACATGGAGACCAGAACTCCATTTCAAAGAGTTCTTTGGTCTCTTTCACATGTTCACATCAACAGGACCCCCTGGCCCAATCTTCTTGAAACTTGGTGGGTATTTCGAGGAGAGGCCCCAGCAGCTACCCTGCAAGTTTGGAGCCTCTCCCTCAAACCCCTTCCCCTCCAGTGGCTTTTAAAATTGCTGCCGAATTTCGGCGGCAATTCGGCGGTGAGCAGAATCAGATTAGAGAATCTGATTCTGCCCGTGGCTGCCCTTCTGGCCAGTCCTGAGCTGGCGGAGCTTTGCTCCGGACCCAACGGACCCCTTCTGGTAAGTAAAAGACAGTTTGTACATGCTAAAAGGGCATGCACTCCTTTGCACAAACAAACTAAAACGAGATGGTTTGCAGTTAACCATTATTGGGCTGAGTGAAACTTGGCATTCATTTTTCTGTCCCTGCGCCCATCTTCCCATGTCTCCCCTACTCTTGAGGCAAATTCCCCACTGTTCTCACTTTGTCACTGTGGACATTAAAGAGGACGGAAACCAACAAGACAGAAGCAAAGGGCCCAAGGTGAAAAGACGATGGGACAGAGTAGAAGAAAATTAATTTGCTCAGGAAGGGGTTAACTGGCTCAGCTCTTGCCATTTTCTGCCCCCATCCCTTACAAGCAATTGAGGAGGGGGGCACTGCTTGCACATTTCCCTTATATCTCTATAACAAAAAGGGCTTGAGACTTCTTTTTAAACAAAACCTTGGAATTCAGAGTGTGGTGTGGCCTGGCCTGCTTTGGGTGGGCATTGATCTCAAATGCTCCTCTGTAGATAGGTAAATGTAAAGGTTTCCCTTGGTCAAAAGCCAGTCAAATACGACTCTAGGGATGCGGTGCTCATCTCCATTTCCAAGCCGAAGAGCCAGTGCTGTCCAAAGACTTTTTCCATGGTCATGTGGCCGGCATGACTAAGCGCCAAGGTGCACAGAATGCTGTTACCTTCCCACCGAAGCGGTACCTATTTATCTACTTGCAATTTCTTGCTTTAGAACTGCTAGGTTGGCAAAAGCTGGGACTAGAGACGGGAGCTCACTCCGTCATGTAGCACTTGAGTCTCGAACTGCTGAACTACCGACCTCCAGTTCAGCTAGCTCACAAAAACTTATGCTTCAGTAAAGCCGTAGGGTGCCGCAAGACTCCTAAGTGTATTTGCAGTTATTTCCTATAGTGCTTGAAGAGCAGAACGTTGATGATGTGAAAAGAGGTTCATAGGTTACAGCCCATGTGGCAGGAGTTACAAACCACTATCACAGTGATGGCTGTGTTCCATCTAGGGGAGGGTTCCCCAATATGACTTCCACAAAAGGCAGAGCATCCATATCATCACAACCAGCATGAGTCAGGGGTGGGGTGGGGTGGGATCAATAACTGTGTGTCATCACTTCTGAAGAAAACATGGAAGTGATGTCATGCCTCTGTAGGAATCACTGGAAACTCTGTGGTAAAACTATAGAGTTTTTGATGATTCCTAGAGAGGCGTGACATCACTTCTGGGATTTACAGCTGTTCCACAATAAGTACAGTCAGATCTACTGGCAGTGGAAACATTCCTTGGTGTGTAATTAGATGAGTTATATGTGCACCAGATTGTCCTTATTTTCATCTGTCAAATGTTGAAGGGTATGTGACACTTCCTACAAATAATCCACCAGAAAACATTCCAGATAATGTTGCTAGGGAAGGGGAGAACAGTTGCTAGTGCTAACATAAAGGGGGGGGGGGAAATCACCATTAGGATGAAAAGCTCTTTGAAGGAGATGTCACATACCTTTCAACATTTGATAGATGAAAATAAAGATACGCTGGAGTACATGTAACTCCTCTAATTACATTCCAAGAATGTGTCTGCTAACAATAGATCTAACTGTAATTGTGGAACAGCTGTAATTCAAATATCCACAACATGTACCTAAGTACGGGAGAAGTCAGTAGAAGCGAAGCAGTGAATTGACATTTGTACTTAATCAGCTTACCCAACGACTAGGTTTAATCATGATTTAAAAACAGAGGGTTGCTTGTTCTTGTGCCTAAAGCGATCCTAGAAAAATGTAACTGTGCTGTAAGATTTAACAGGTCAGAATGAACCTCAGTAGCTGTAGTGTGTGAAAAGGCAGGCTGTGTTCTATATGGTGATTTAGTGTGTATGTGTTCATGAGCATACACATTTGCATGCCAATGCATTAGGATCAGGATATATCCATCCATCCCACACTCAGAAGTTTTACTTCTGGACACTCGGGGTGGGTGGGGGGGCTGAAACTTGAAGAATGGCGAGACAGGTTCTTGTGTGTGCGCAATACTTTCAATTTTCAGTCTTTCCCCACAGGTCAAAATAGGGGTCATGATTTGCCAAGAACATGTGCCAAAAAACAGGGGCGGTTAAAAGAGATAACCAAAGTCTACCATGTCATGTGAAGTGATGCTCAAGAAGGCTTACAAAACATTACAAGGCAGGCTTCTTTGTAGGCCTCAAAAAAGATTTTACTGAGGGCAAGGGAGCAGTGAGAAATAACTTGCTAATACAGGATACAATGCTAAATCCATTCTGAACCACTTAAGACAGGGGTGGGCAATTGTTTTGGCTCGGGGGCCACTTTGTGGGAGCGGAGGTTAGCGGAGGGCCGCGCCTTTTAAAATGATTGCATTCATTAGTTAACTTTGCAGTTCAGAAAAAGTATAAATTGTATCATAAAAATCAATACATATAAATTAAATTAAATTAAATTTATTTATTGTGCTAATTTCATATCATCTATAGCTGCAAGCACATTTAATTTTAGAATCAGTTTAATGAGACAAATGTACCCTATCACACTTTTCTACAATTTTTTTGAAATCAGGAGTGAGATTGCTTGTTGAGATTCTCATCACAGCCTGCAAGTTAATGTCTGTCAAAGAGCATCTATATTTACTCTTGTTGATCTTCATGCAAGAAAAACTTTGCTCACAAATATATGTAGACCCAAACATAGAGAACATTTTCCCAGCAAATTTCTTCATACATGGAATTTTTTCAGCAGACAAAGATTTGTAAAAGTCAACTAATGTCACAGCGTTAAACCTTTCTTTCCCAGTGTGATCTGACTGCGTGTCAGTAAGTTCAAGCTGCCGCTCCTCAGGTGCTGTATCAATATCAGCAGTGATGGGATAAGAGAACAAATTGAATTTAGGCTAAATTTTCTTGAAGTCCTGAAATCTTCTTGGCGGGCCGCAAAAAACACTGTGGCGGGCCACATGTGGCCCCCGGGCCGCAATTTGCCCACCCCTGACTTAAGAGAAAAACCCATTTTAAAACTTCCAGAGAACATATTTTTTTTCTGACATTGTCAGTGCCGTGTCATGCAACTGGTGAGCAGACAGCAATGCAGCAGTGCATGCAAAAATATGAAATAAAAAATCTAAATATTTTAATATAAATTGCACACACAAACTGTTATCCGTAATTGGAGTCTATGGCAGTTTTTGCACAAAGAACATAACATTCTACAGCTGCTCTTCAGTCTCTCACTCCCTCAGTCTTTTCTTTATTCTTATTCACTTCCCTTAGGCCTGATAACACTTCAGCTTGCAGGAAATCGTTTTTTGATTGCCAGCATAAATTGTCGGCTGTTAATTAAAACCTCTTATATTGCTAGACGTTCTCCCTGACGGTACTGAATATTCAGATTATTATTTTTTTGTACTACTACTGTTCCAGTTCCCTATGTAACCCCTTGAGTCCCAAGGGCCAGGTTCAAAATCTAGAGTAATGTTCATAAACTCAAAATGCAAATCCAATTTCTTTAAATACAACAGAAAGCAACTGTGGAAACCATTCCCAAAGGTATCAATACTGGTTCACTAACCATTGTCCCAGAGCAAAGTGCAGCTCAGAATCCACTTTGTAGAAGGCACAGATGTGTTCTTTCTAGGGCTAAGCCTGGAGCAGAGTCCCAGATGTCAAGAAGGCATAGCAGGAACTCTTCCTGTGAAGATGCTGGATGAGTCTTCAAGTTTGCTCGTTGTCCTGGAAGCTGTTCCCCTTTCCTCCTGGCAAAATGAAGTGGGAGCCGCTCAGTACTTGTGTTAATTTGCATGTTTCGCAGAGGCTCATGGGGCATGTTTTTGAAAGAGCCACCATGACAATGAATCATAGAATCAGAGATGGAAGGTCCCCCCAGGGTAATCTAGTCCAACCCCAATGAGAGGTGGTATTAAGTGGGACTGGGCTGGCTAAAAGGGCGAGAAGGGTAGATGGACTGAGAAGCACTGAAGGTAATGCTCTCTGAAAGGCACAGCTTGTTTTACAAGCTTTGGATTCAAAAGGGGCAAAAAAGACAGAGCTAAAACCGCTAGCTGGGAAAAGTTAAACAATCCTTCCTGGGAGAGCTGCAGCAGCTGGGCAGAGCTGAAGAGCAAGGATGGCGAGAGTTGCTGAAAGCTGAATTCAGTACTCTAGTACAGAGCGGCTCCACTTCATTTTGCCAGGAGGAAAGGGGAATGGCTTCTAGGACAACGAGCGAGCTTGAAGAATCATCCAGCATCTTCAGGAGAACAGTTCCTGCTATTGCAAGAAGAAGGCCTTCTTGACATCTGGGACTCTGCTCCAGGCTTAGCCCTAGAAAGAAAACACAGCGCTGTTTGGTGTAGTGGTTAAGTGCGCGGACTCTAATCTGGGAGAACCGGGTTTGATTCCCCACTCCTCCACTTGCACCTGGCTGGATGACCTTGGGCAAGCCATAGCTCTGTACCAGCTGTTTCCTCAAGGACAGCTTGGGAAAGAGTTCTCTCAGCCCCACCTACCTCACAGGGTGTCTGTTGTGGGGAGGGGAAGGGAAAGGAGTTTGTAAGCCGCTCTGAGACTCCCTTGGGGAGTGGAGGGTGGGGTATAAATCCAATCTTCTTCTTCTTCTTCTTCTTCTGCAAAGTGGATTTCTGAGTAGGATTCTGCTATATGCCTAGGTCACTTCCAGGTGACGTAGGCACATCGCTCCATGTTGCTGTTGGGGGGATTTCCTCCTGCTGGTCAGCTGGGGGATCCCCCGCCCCCAACTGAGGACTGGCAGACCTAGAGGGGGAGACTTCAATAGGGTGTAATGCCATAGAGTCTACCTTCCAAAGCAGCCATTTTCTCCGGGGGAACTGATCTCTATCAACTGGAAATCTGTTGTAATTCTATGAGATCTCCAGCTACCACCTGGAGGTTGGCAACCCTAGGAAAACTGACTTTTTGATTTTTGATATATATTCATTATTTTATATGGATTGTACATATAGTGTGACCTCTGTCCATCGTTAGTAGAAAATGTTGCCCGTTCATTTTTCGCAGCTAGAGAATAGTAGCCACTGAACACACTTCATTCAGTCCTACCCAATTTAAAAGTGGGAAAAAAATACTTTTGGTTTTAAAAGCGGGGTGGTAGGATGAGAGAAGGCTTTTGAGATATCTGTGCACAATGATAATTATGCTTTTAAAATAATCAAAAAAGAGATTTGTAGATATACCACAGTGATATGTCAACTGCCACATTCTGACAACCCAGTTTGGTGTTTGGGGCAGAATAAAGGTCTACAGTGACTATTAGGAGTAGGTGAGCAATAATTTTCCAATAATAATTCAAAAGACAGTTCAGTAGCTACAGGATTATACTTTTCCTGCCCCTCCTGTTTTCCTCCACTAACACAAGGAATGGCTGAGCTGGCCAGGTTAAAACTTGCCAGCTAAAAAGATGACAATTGAAGTGTCGATTCCATTTACTTCCTTGTTATTTCAGTTCCACTTGTCAAGACTTGAATTAATTATCAGTAGTTAAGAGGCTGAAGTCTCTTACCTCATGAATCCAAGGGAACAGGAAAGATTTTGGAAGAAAGAACTAGTGCTCAAAGTCCATTATGTTCCAAGTCCTCGAACTTAGATCTCTTGTAAGAAAAACAGTGATTGTATCTAAAGGAGCAAAGATAAGAAAAATAAAACGTTAACTAAGAATAATTGTTATACAGGAACTGAAAGGGCAAAGCGCTGACTACTCAGCAGCATCTAAAAGTGTTGTTTGGGTCATTACAGTGTAAGCCATCCTGGGGCACAAAAATACTTGCAACCCCGTGTTCCAAGTGTTTGCTTGTGCCAAATGAGACAGCTGAAGATAGTCCTGGTGGCTGATGGGAAACGAAACAAGACAAACCATTGTACATCTTTCCTAAACTGTTTGAAAAATATTTGCCAACTTGGACTCTTATTTTTCAGTTACTCTCAGAAAACATCCATGCATGCTTCTAGAGCAGGATTAGGTAATACTCACGAGTCCTTGGTGGGCTCTCCCAAGTCCTTTCTAGAGGAGCTGCAGGATCTTTCACAGCAAGACAGAAATAGGGGTACATTCGAAGGACCTTTTATCTCTGACAACTTGGGATCGCAGACTTAACTAAGCCATTTTATAAATGACACATCAGTTCAAATTAACTCAAAACTGTACTAAACCTTACATTTTTAATGCCAAACTGTTTTTGAAAATATTCTTTTATATCATTTCTGCCAGATGGTCTCCAGCAAGGCAATTACTGTAAGTATGGATTTGGTTGGTTTTATTGCTCTCTAGATTTGTAAGTTCCCTTGATTTGGGTAAATATTAGTAACTGTTCCCCCAAAGCAATCACTGGCTCAACTGAAAGTCATTAGGCTTTCAATTTTTGATACCGATATTTTTAGAATTTTATACTGATTTTATTGTGGTTTATACTGATTTCAAATTATGTTATTCTGCATTGCTGTTAGCTGTTATATGGTATTTAACTTGCTTAAATTGTGTTATTCTACATAGCTGTTTCAATCTGCATTTTGATCTGTGGGAGAGATAGGATCAACCCAAAGCTGGCAGACCTACAAATTGAAATTATCATATGGCGTTGGGTGTGGAATAGCCAGGAGATCCCTGGGAGGATTGTTTGGCTCCCAAAGCTGTAGTTCTTTTTTGGCACCACTAGGTGGCGAGGTATGCTTATTTTTAGGCAGAGGGTGCTGTGACTTGCCTAAGATCACCCAGCTATCTTCAAGTAGGGAATCTAACCCAGTTCTCCAGATTAGAGTCCTCCGCTCTTAACCACTACACCAAAATGGCTCTCTTGGCCACAACTGCACCACAAGAACCAAGTCGATCATTTGATGGGATATGCTTTTAATAACTCTCAAGGACTGCTGAGGGCAAACCATAAACAACCCACTAATGTAAAAGCTCTGCTTCATTTTGGTAGGCTTAACTTTTTAAATAGCTTGCACATTTCTTAAGCACTGGGGAAGTTTAAATCCAAGGTTCAAGGTGAACAGGAACAGTGTGCCACAGCATGCATATTCTGGCAAGTCCTTTGCTTGACTAGTGCTTGGGCTGCCTTCAGACTGTGAAACAGTAAAGTCAGGACAGAAAATCTAGCCCTGTTCATTTCTCGGATTATAACCTTCTTCCCATTTGCTCAGAAATGCGCCTTTCAATTCTAAAGTGGCAAAAGAAGATGGATCTCTATGGCAAGTATTCAGCCAGAAGTTCATGGCTACAGCCCTTGCAACAGCTGATACAGAGAGGCAAGATAATCGACTCCTATTTAGCAAATAAAGGAAATGCCACATCTGGACATCAGCCTTGCTTTTAAGTTGCTTATGGCCCAAATCCAAAATGCTTAAGTAACCGTGTATATAATTTACATAATCTTGAAGTTTGTATATACCTCTCTGTATAGACAAGTACTTAATCTACATGCAGATTTATTTTTTGCTGACTCACAGAGCATTTTAGGCTCTAAGACAAGTTAGGGCTGCCAGCTCTGGGTTGGAAAAGTCCTGGAGACTTTGGAGGTAGAGCCTGGGGAGGGCAGGATTTGGGGAGACAAGCAGAGTATAATGCCACAGAATCCACCCTCCAAAGCAGCTGTTTTCTCCAGGGAAACTGATCTCTGGTCATCTGGAGATCAATTGTAATAGCAGGAAGTCTCCAGGTGCCACCTGGAAGGCGGCAACCCTAGATGAAGCTGGATGTTTCACTAAAAACCTGTTTCAGTAACTCACTTTCCAGACCGACGCTATGCCACAATAGTTCAGAGGCCAGAAAGAAACAAATTTGTCTCTTGTAACACTGGTCCTCTTAATCCAGACAACGAGAGCAATAATGCAGTCACCCCTGCTGCCCAGTTTGGAAACTTGCTGCGTTTCTTAACTGTGTAGTAAAACCTTCTCCTTTTGGGCTACAGTCTGATAATCTGCCGTGGAAATTCCATTAAGTAGCACCAATGTCCAGGAAAGTTCCAGTAAATAAAATGTTGGCAAAAGTGTGAAGGACTGACTACTCCTGAGTGGGTAATACTGGGGGGGGGGGGGAATGCAGGCCGTTCTGATAGGGTTGCCAGGTCCCCCCTGGCCACCTGCAGGGCATGGGGAGGTAGGGTTGCCTGATCCAGGTTGGGAAACTCCTGGAGATTTGGGGGTGGAGCCTGGGGAGGACAGGGACCTCAGTGGGGTGCAGTGCCATAAGAGTCGACCCTCCCAAGCATCCGTTTTCTCCAGGGGAACTGGTCTCTGTAGTCTGGAAATAAGCTGTAATTCCAGGGGATCTCCAGGTCCCACCTGGAGGCTGGCATCCCTAGATGATGTGAGCTTGAGAGTTTTAAAATGCTGATGTGTAAATTATTTGCCATTTGCTAGGTTTTAACAAAAATCAAGTGAGCAGTGTTAAATACCTATTATTATAACATGGAAATAATTGTATGTCTGCGTCAGCCCAGTCTGATCCTGAGGTATGCAGGTTCAGGCAAGCGCAGCGCCTTGATCTGTCGAAGGACCCATCTGCCAGCAAGGGTTACCACCATTGCAGTACAGTGACAAGCCAAGTCTCAGCCAGTTAGCCTACCTCAAAGGAGAGGACGCTGTAAGGTTGCCTCCATGCTTGAGAGAAGATGGATGGAGCATCATGGCAGAGTCTCAGTTACTGACTCTCAGCCTTCCACAATTAAGAAGATTAGATCTGCCCATTAATCTCTGATTTTGATATCTTTATTTCCTTTACTATGTTCCCCCCCAGAATTAAACCCAAACAAATGGTAACCATATAAACTAAGCTTGCTATTCCTGTTTGGTCCTTGCATCTGCTAAACGTCTTCGTTATGTTGTATGCTAATTTGCTGCCTTTACCTATATGTATGGACTGGTAACTTCCATTTCAGTGTATCTGAAGCAGTGTGCGTGCACACAAAAACTCATACCTTGAATAAAACGCTGTTGGTCTCAAAGGTGCCACTGGACTCGAACTTTGTTCCGCAAGTCCCAGGGGGTGTGCTAGCTATGATCCTGTCATGCCATGTCTGAAATAAATGCTACCCAGACTTTCCCGTAATAGTACTAGCCACTTAATGGTAGACTCGTAATTTCACTGATCCCACCCTTACTGATCCCACCCTTAGTTATATGGATCTGCTAGGCCAAGACATCAGAACATAATACATAGATGCACCTTTCGGGGGGGGGGGGGAATCAAGACATTTTGCCACCTTAGCTGATACCAATTCATCAATGTTGGCCCACGGACAACAAGTCTCTTGGCTAGCCTTTGCCCGCCTATATCAAAATATAACCTGCTCAAAACTGAAAGAGGAGCAAGAAGGAAATGTTTAAAAGGTTTATCGTCTGGGTAAAGGGCAAGAGCTGCCCCACTGAAGAACCAGCAAAAAGTAGCTGCAGAGTTTCCGCCATCTTGAGTGCTTAACTACTAAGGTTCATCGTCACTGAAATCTTCTGAGTCCTCAAGTTCAACTGCAAAGTCCACTGCTGTTTTTGTTTTTTCCTGGTTGCCACATGGACTTAGTTGCGCAGCTACGTGTAGTGACACATAACAACCTAAAACCAGAATTTTGCCACCTTACCTGATACTGACATCTGGTCTGGCCATGGCCTATTAATAACAACATGTGCCTGCAACAGCAAGAGCCACTCTTTGTATGTGGCTTTCTTCATAGGACTATGCCAATAGTGTTCTCAAATACAACAGCATTGAAATATGTGATTGGCATTACATCATCACATATACCCTGACCAAGATATGGAACCCTGGATAGGGCTGCTGGGTAGACAGGGTGAGACTCAGGCAGCAATGGCTCCCTCTGAGTTCTGTTGGACAGGGTGCATTCTGGGATATATTTAATGAAAAGAATTTGGTCTCAATCCTGGACCTAGCAGAAGGAAGCAAGTCCAGCCTCTACTACACTAAAGTTCCCAATTGTATGTAGACAAAAATGGACTGAAGCAACTGTAAATTTGGATTTCAGGCATTCCAGTAGGAAAGGCTGGAGCCCGTTGAAAAAACTAGGTGAAAGCCCACCTGTGCTCCAAGGAAATCCAGAGGTAACATCAAACCAGGTTGCTGCCCAACTGGTATGCCTGTCTAGAGCTCTGAAGGAGTGAGATTTTACAATCATGATAAAAAAGAAGTCCAGATTTTGAAATGCACCTGCCCCGAAGACTGTGAGCTGTCATGGGATTTCAGCACTGATAAGATTTCCAAGGCACTGAAGGACATCAAGAGTGGAAAGGCACCAGGCTTTGACTGCATCCATAATAGGTTCCTGATCAACAGCGGCATGTTCACTAAGAAGTGGCTCACAGAGTTTCTCACTGATATCATGAGAACAGAAAGACTCTCAGGGGAATTCAAGAAAGCAAAAGATAAGTTTATATTCTGAAACCTGGGAAACAAAAACATCTGGTGGAAAGTTACAGACCTATTTCCCTTCTGAGCTCCTGTTATAAACTCCTTGACGGGCTAAAACTGAACAGGCCCATAGTCAGAATTTTGTGGCTTGTAGTGCAAATTTTTTTCTGGTGGGGCTGAAGTCCTCAGTGCAGAAAGGAAAGCCAGAAGTCAAAGGATGATGACTCAGCTACTGTGGAATCGAGCCTTTTAAAATCAAAGCATAGAGGTTTCTGCAAATCTTAGCCCCAGAGTGCAACAATAGCAGGCTGAGGGGGGGGGGGGGGAGAATAATTTTTCTGGTAGATGGAAGACATGGCACTGGAAATACTTATCTGGGTTGGCCAGTAAACTCATTCCAATTTGTATAAAAACACATAAAAATCTTATTTACAAAAACAAATAAGAAATAACTCATAGTCAGGGGAAACATAAGAACATAAGAGAAGCCAATGTTGGATCAGGCCAGTGGCCCATCCAGTCCAACACTCTGTCACACAGTGGCCAAAAACACCAGGTGCCCTCAGAAGGTCCAGCAGTGGGGGCAGGAAGCCCTCCCACTGTTGCCCCCCCCCCAAGCACCAAGAATACAGAGCATCACTTTCCCCAGACTAAGAGTTCCTATCTATACTTTGTGGCTAATAGCCACTGATGAACTTCTGCTCCATATGTTTATCCAATCCCATCTTGAAGCCGTCCATGCTTGTAGCCACCATCACCTCCTGTGGCAGTGAATTCCATGTGTTAATCACTCTTTGGGTGAAGAAGGACTTCCTTTTCTCCGTTCTAACCCAACTGCTCAGCACTGACAGGATAGAGAAAGCAGAAAGACTTAATGCCTATTTTGCCTCAGTTTTCTCCCTGAAGAAGAGAACAGGCTCATCTAGAGATGGCAGTGGGCAAGGCATGGCATCCGGGCTGCTGGTTGGCATGGACAGGGAGGTAGTTGAAAAGCACCTGGTTGCACTGAATGAGTACAGATCCCCCGGGCCAGATGGTATGCACCCAAAAGTGCTCAAAGAACTTTCTAAAGAGCTTGCAGAGCCTTTGTCCATCATCTTAGAGACCTCTTGGAGGACAGGAGATGTGCCACAAGACTGGAGGAGGGCAGATGTTACCCCCCACTTTTCAAAAATGGGAGCAGCGATGACCCAGGAAACTACAGGTCATTCAGTCTGGCCTCTGACCCAGAGAAGATATTGGAGCATATTTTAAAGGGATCAGTCTGCAAGCATCTAAAGGACAACTTTGTGATCCAGGGAAGTCAGCACAGATTTGTCCCTAACAGATCCTGCCAGACCAACTTCATTTCCTTCTTTGATCGAGTGACAAGTTTACTCAATTGAGGGAATGCTGTTGATGTTGTTTACCTGCTGGATTTCAGTAAAGCTTTTGACTGGGTTCCCCATAATATTCTGATGGGTAAACTGGACTGTAGGATACTTAGGTGGATAGGGAACTAGTTGGAGAACCGCACTTCGAGAGTAGTTGTCAATGGCATTTCATCTGACTGGAGGGAGGTGTCCTGTAGGGTGCCACAGGGCTCAGTTCTGGGCCTAGTACTTTTCAATATTTTTATAAATGATCTGGATGAGGGTGTGAAGGGGCTACTCATTAAATGTGCTGATGACACCAAATTGGGAGGAGCAGCAAACATACCAGAAGATAGAGCTGGAATTTTTGAGAACCCTTGTGGAGCCAATAAGCCACACCTTCTGGAATTAAAAGTCCTTTTTTATTCTTAATGGTCCATAGTAGTCAACACGTTTTGTGTTAGTGATACAGAGCAAAGGGCTGTAGGTAAGTTATACATTATTCAAAGGTGAAGGGGGAGGAGGGGCACCAATCAGGTCAGTCAGAAATGGCGCTACATTACATCCGTTTAGCTTCCCAGGAAAAACGTGCTCATATGTGCGATTGCTCATCTCACATTCCTTCCCACACTCCACCAAAACCTCCCCAGCGATTCCCAGGCTGCAGTCAGAGAGGCACCTGGAAGGCAGAGTAGCCGTTAAGACAACAAGCCAAGACCACATAAAAGCAAAGCAGATAACAGTTTCAACAGCAGTAATGAGCTCTCCAGGGAAGTGGGTGACGTAGACTGAGTCAGGGAAACCACCTCCCGCTCGAGAAATGTCAGATTCTGACAGAATTCAATGAGATCTGAACACAATGGAAAAGTGGGCAGATGTGGACAACATGCTGAATTCTACACCTGGGTAACAAAAATTAGGGGCATGCATACTGGATGGGGGATACACTTCTGAGTGGCAGTGTGTGTGAACAAGATCTTGGGGACCAAAAGTTAAATATGAGCAGTCAGTGTGATGCGGTGACAAAAAACGCTAATGTGATCTTGGGATGCATCAACAGAGGCATAACAACCAAATCACAAGATGTCGTAGTCCTGCTGTAGACTGTATTGATCAGGCCGCCCCTGGAGTGTGTGCAGTTCTGGAGGCCTCACTTCAAATAGGATGTAGACATAAAGAATGGGTACAGAGGAGAGTGATGAGGATGATCAGGGGAATGAGGAAAGGCTGAGGGACTTGGGAATGTCCTCATTCCCATGAGGACCAATCTCCAATCTCCTCCTCCACCCAGCAGAGGTATGCATATGGAACAATGCCGAATTCCACCAGGTACAGTATCTGCATTTCTAAAAGCTATTCAGTGGCCACCTGGCAAATAGGCCTTCTTCACATAGCCCTTTTGTATGATACCTGTGTCTATGTGGAAATCCTTTGTCTCAACACCTGTCCTTCCTGCTCCCTCCCATAGGATACTAAGATAAACTAATCAAACATTCAAATTATTAACGATCCTTCTGACATCTATCGTACCTATTTCCCACCTTTTGTCTAAACCTGGGAACCTACTCAACCTGCCTTGGCAGGACCATCAGTTGTCATCAAACCCATTCAGCCAGTTCCAGTAGAGCCATCCAGCACCTGGCTAATCTCATCAATGCTACTGTGAATCCAGACTCTGCCCCTCCAGGACTTCATTGGTCAAACCTAGGTTTTGCTCCTGGTGTCACACTCTCTTGGTCCAAGTAATCTTTTGTCTTCACCTGAGACAAGCCCCTCAAGGCCTCCCATTGGTCCACATTGTTTTCTAGTGTCTATATCCTCCAAAGCACACAGCCTCAGAGTGGGTGTCTGCCCCAGGATGCCAACTGGCAGTTCACCCCCAAACTCTGTTTGGGCCATAATCCCTTCTCCATGGATTTCTGCACATCTGGTAGCTATGACCAGTGTTCCCTCTAAGCTGAGTTAGTGTGAGCTAGTTCACAGGCTTTTAGCCTCCAGCTCACACAGTTTTGTCTTAGTTAAGAAAGGACGGCTCCTGAGCAAACTAATCTATGCCATAGTCAAATCACTGGCTCACAGCTTTAATACCAGCAGCTCACAAAGTAGAGTTTTTGCTCACGAGACTTCGCAGCTTAGAGAGAACATTGGCTATGACCCCCATCCTCATCAACGCTTCACCCTCTTTTGTCTCTAATCTCTTTAAGATCACTAAGATCTTAAAGATCACTTTACCTATTTATTTCCTAGCTCTCTGGTGTATGTATGTGTGTGGCTGAATGTATTAGGGTTATCTCCTTAATAAATTTCAATAAAAGATATATCCTGTCTGTTGTCTGGGCTGCTCCAAGAGGGTTCTGACTCTGATGTAGTTGGCTTGTGCACCTATTAAGCAAATGGTCTCTTAGCTCGTTTCCCCCATCATAACTCAAACAGAGACCCAGTGTTGTGCTGACAAAGGTACCGGCTGGATACTAGGAAAAACCTTTTTACAGTCAGAGTTGTTCAACAGTAGAATCAGCTGCTTAGGGAGGTGGTGAGCTTCCCCTCACTGGCAACTTTTAAGCAGCGTCTGGACAAACACTTGTTTGCTCTAGGCTGATCCTGCATTGAGCCGGGGGTTGTATGGTCCCTTCCAACTGTGTGACTCTATGAATCTATGATTCTAAAACTCCTTAGACTGTACTATTTCAGACTCTTTATATCCATCCTTTTCACTTTATCACTCTCTTTCTCTCTCTCACACACACACCACCAACAATAGAAATGCAATACATTAAGGAGAAGGCTAGGCTAGAACCATTTGCCTGAAAATGCCTGATTTCCTTGGGCAGGTAGTTTTTTTATGGGGAGGGGTGGATCCCTCCTATGGGTTGGCACAGTTTGGGGAATATACCACCACGTGATTTATCAGCTCATATAAATCAACCCTAAAGTTAACTCTGTGCCTTGGGAAATAAATATACACATGATAAAAGTCTAAACATTCCTCTACTGAAGGATGACTTTCGGCAAATAGGCCTCTCAAAAAAAAATCCTAATTACATTCAAAGAACTTGCTGAATTTATGTAATGCAAGATTTAACACTCCCCCTCCCCCCCCCCCCGCCACAGCAGGTAGTAATCCTAGAATTGCTTAATAGTTTGAGGAATGCAATACCTTTTAATGGTCTCAATGGTTGTCATGGTTAGCGCTTGTTTTGGAAAGAACCAAACAGAAACACACATTTATTTAAATAAAGCTGGCATGACACTCGCAGGTCATGAAAAATCAAGTAAGACTTGCCCAGTATAAACAGATGGAAATTTGTCCTTCTACATTAGAGAAGATGTGTTTGGACAAGCAGAAGTAACCGGAACGAACTGGTAATAAATATATGGAGGAAAGCTTCCACTTAAGGCCAGCAAATTCTTACCTGTATATGGTATCCAGTATTTTCTAAACTGCTTTGGAAACCTCTGCATGGAGATGCTTGTCAAAGCTCTTTTGCACTTTCCATGTTCAAGACAGGTGGTAAAATGGTAACAAAACAGGCAGCATCTGGTAAGAACTATCTTACTAGAGCAGGCTAGGATGTATCTAGTTTAGATTAGATTAGTGCAGTGTGCTCTACGTGGGGCTTCCCCTGAGAAGCGTTCAGAAACATCAGTTGGCAGGACCTCATTAATGACAAAAACACTGTTGGAACATAAATTGACTGTCTGTATTCCATGGTTTACTTACCTTCAGATATAACATTTTTGTTTTACAATTAATTTTCCGGATATCTTACAAACCCGCCTTCTTTGTCATCAATCTGAAAAACAGAAGGGGTTAATTTCAAGCTTGTATGATATTCTGGAAACGCTCGACCAGGAAACCCCATATGGTCCTCAACGGAATTCAGTTCCTCTGTTCTAGTGATGAGATACCAAACATTCCAAGTGATATCCCATTGGTGTTTGACACCGAAAGCCCACACACATGCCATTCCAGGACTGAGCCCAGCATGCTGGAAAAAATGTGGTTCTGAGGGCGATTACCTCCACTGTTGGCTTACCTGTCCAGTGCTTTGGCATTTTTTGGCGTACGGCGCTGACGACAATTTATACAATTACTGAGATCTGACTAGATGATGCCTCTGAACATCTACTTCTGGGATTACTTCCGAATGATGATTTACCAATATGGAAACAAGCGATTAATGGTATTTTACTGGCGACGGCAAAACTTGCAATTGCTTCTCAATGGAAATCACCTTCAGCCCCATCTGTTTCGGCGTGGCATTCCAGACTTTGGGAACAGTATGTTTTAACTGAATTAACTTTTAATTGTAATTCTTTGCCTTCGTCAGCAACAGTTTCCAAGTTTTAAAAAACTTGGCCCCCTATTTTAAATTATTTGGCAAAGAATAGAGAAATTCCAAAAGAACTTTATATATATAATTTACAGCCCTTTTCTTTGTTCTGTTCTGTTTGTTTTACTGGTGTTGCTGTACCATTGTTTTAATTCTTAATTTCTGAATGTAATAAATGTGTATTAAAAAAGAAAAGAAAAAAGAAAAGAAACATCAGTTGCTACGGAGGGTCCCAACTGGGATGCTGACTGGCGTGAGTCACAGAGAACATACTTGTCCACTCTTGGCCCATCTACACTGGCTTCCAATTGGTTCCTGGGTACAATTCAAGGTATTGTTGTACACCTTCAGAGCCCTATACTGTTTGGGACCAGCATACCTGAAAGACCGCCTACGCCCTTATACATACGGTTGACAGCTCCGGGTTGGAAAACTCCTTGAGATTTGGGGAGTGGCATCTGAGGAGGGCAGGGTTTGGGGAGGGGAGGGACTTTAATGGGGTATAATGGGATAGAGTCCAACTTCCAAAGCAGCCATTTTCTCCAGGAGAACTGATCTCTGTCACTTTCACTCTGCATCCTCCGGGTTGAGAGAGTTACATTAAGCCAGCAGCACAACATTAAAGACTAAGAGGGCTCCAGTCTCCTCTCCTGAAGTGTGACCTCGTGGGGCAAGTGTTCATTTACCCTGCAACAAGTTATAAGCAAGGAGTCATTTTGTAAACAAAGGAACGTCTGTACAGGCTCAATGTCTCCTGGAATTTTCTCCATAGGGGCTTGCTCTCATTTACTCGAGGATAGGACTGGCTTTTAGGGGCAGGAGAATGAACAGAGATGAGGACGCAAACCTGGGCCTACCTTTCCATCATAGAGTAGCTGGGCCAGAGGTGGACATGCCACTTTCTAGCCATGCTGTTGTTTTACACAAGTGGTAATACACAGCCTGGTCTATCCCTTTAACAGCCTGAATAGCCTGGACTAGCCTGCGCACATCAGAGCTTGAAAGCTAAGCAAGGTCAGCCATGGTTAGTGCTTGGATGGGAGATCACGAAGAACATCTAGGCAAAGGCAGGCAATGGCAAACCACCTCTGCCCGTCACTTGCCTTGAAAATCCAATGAAGAAGAGAAGAAGAGTTGGTTTTATGCCCCCGCTCCTCACTACCCAAAGGAGTCTCGAGGAAATGCTTTTGACAGCTTCTGTTATTAATCTGTTCCTCCAGCATTATAATGAGTGTTGAACTACTTTTGTAACATCTGGCCAGGATCCAAAGAACCTGGAAGTTTCTTCTGTAGGCAAAGCAAAAATTTCCCGGCCTTTCCTCTTCACATCAATTCTCATTTCTCCGCCGCCCCAGGGTTGCCAACTCCAAAATGGGAAATTCCTAGAGATTTGGAGGTAGAGCCTGGGGACAGATCTCAGTGGGGTATAATGTCCATCCTCCAATGCAGCTGTTTTCTCCAGGGGATTTCTCCAGGGCCCACCTACAGTCCCTTCTCGTCTGTAACGCCATTCACAAGGAATCAGTGCAGCAGCTGAAAACAAGGCCAGTGCACATCTTTCTGGGTGTTGTCTTTGCCTATTTTTATAAGAGCATCCATGTCCATGAGCAACATAAGCAGAATAAATGTCAAAGGGTGAGACTCTTCTGATGCTCATGTTGGGGGGGGGGGTAGTGGCAAGCTGTGGGACCCCAGAGGGCCAGCAGGCTGGGTGGCCATGTTCTGGTTGTGATGGGAGCCCTGCCCACTGATCAGCTGGGCACCAACAACATAGTTACTGCCTGGTTGATTGGCAGGGATAAGAAGACTTCACCTACAGAGTAAGGAGCAATCATGGGGTTAAAAGAAGGTAGGATGAGGCCATACCTATCGACCAGTCAGCTCTTCAACTCCTGCAGAAGCCAGGAAGCCCCCTCTAAAGACTGGCCCTCAAAGGCAAGACCTATCAACCAATCAGCTCTTCAGCTCTATTGGGCCTATTAGGATAAGCCAGTTTTTGCCCCAGCCAGAGGCAAAGCATGGCAAGGACAAAGGTGAGCTCTTTCCAGAGGACTTAAGGAAGTGGATAGGCAAGGAGGTGGAGGGATGCAGAGGGGAGCCCAAGTTCGGAGCATTACAATGACGATAAAATCCTGCCCCAAGACAATAAAGGGGATGGAAACAGAGGGAGGGTAGCACCATGAGAGCGAGCATGAGTGAATACTGGTCATATGTTGTTTTAATTAGGGATGCCAGCCACCAGGTGGGACCTGGGGATCCCCTGGAATTACAGCTCATCTCCAGCCTAGAGAGATCAGTTCCCCTGGAGAAAATGGATGTTTTGGAGGGTAGATTCTGTGGCATTGCACCCCCCTGGGGTCTCTGTCCTCCCCAGGCTCCACCCCCCAAACCTCCAGGAGTTCCCCACTGTGGATATGGCAATCCTAGCTGTTTTAGTTTCTGATGAGGACTAAGATTAAGCTATGAAATCATTACCCGTGAAAGAACATCAAGAAAGGCAATCAGACTGAGACCAAACCAAGTGAGCTTCTCTAAATTGTGTCCTGGTCCATGCAACTGTCCCAATGAAGAGTCCACCAAACCTATAAACACTCATAAAAAGGTATTTTGGACCCTCTCTTTCAAACTCCCCTTATGCTCTATAAAGATGGCTGCTGCCAAGACAAGCAGTCGGCACCTATCTTAGCAGTTTCTCGAGGTGGTTTGTTGTTGTTTTGAAAAAAAGGAAGAACAATGGCTAATTCTAGCAGGCCAATGAAAACAGGAAGCTAGAACCTCTTTATAGAACTTCTCACATGCTATGGGAAACTGAGCAGCAGCTGGTGCTGCGGTTTTGCAGTTGTAAGTGGAGTATCTTGGGTCAAGGCCAGAAGTGGAAGGGTGAACTTAAGGAAAGGGCTGTGTATTTCAGAAGACTATTGCAACAGCAGCAATAAATCAACTGGCGTGAAAAGGTGGCCAAAACTTGGAGGGGAGAACCTTGTCTTTTGAGTGAAGTTCTCTAGCCTACAATAGATTCTAGAGTAAGCTCAGTTCAAGCCCTCAGGTTTCATAGTCATGGTAAGAACAGAACATCTCTGCCAGCTGAATGAAATCTGGGCTGAGCTTCTGTCCCTTCTTTGTCATGGGTAGTTAAGCTTGGGTATAGCCAGAGGTGCTCTGGGCCCTTGGATCTTAGCCTCTGGCTTGCAGCCTGTAGCCCTGTCAGCTGGGCCAGTGGATCCAAGAAGCTGGAGTATTATACTGCTTTTCCATCTCTTCTTTAAAAAACTGTTTTTGTATTTTGTACAAAATATGGGGAACCAGTGTAGATAGGCCAAGAAGCTAAGCAGGGCCAGGCCTGCTTAGTATTTGGATGGGAGACCACCAAGGAAGTCCAGAGTCACAATGCAGAGACAGGCAATGGTTGCCTTGAAAACCCTAGAGGATCACTATAAGTAAGCTGCAACCTGACAGAAATTTCCACCATCAATACTATTTTTATCTCATGTAAAAGAATGGAATGAAGAGTATCTGATGTCCTTGTCGGGCTGCCTGGTGCTGGTACAGGAGCCACAGCCTCTGTAGTAGCCGGCTATGAAACCACGGTCAGAGAATCGCGTCTTGGTATCTAACGAGCATCCTCAGGAATTGGGCAGACATTATTAGATCTTCCCAAGTCCACTTTAGTACCAATTGTGGCAAGTCTTCGGATCCTCTGTTGACTTTCTTGTGAAAAGACAACATGGTCGTCAACCCTGATGCAACAGGCGCTTCGCCCAAGGGTGGTTATAGACAAGGAGACAATGTTGTCTTTCTTGTGAAGCGCTTGTTGCATCAAAGATGTTCTTCCATAAGCAAAACAAAGTGACAGGCCCATTCTTTTGGGTGAACATCTCTCCTCTGAACATGGGAAGGTTGCTATCCCCATAGCATGAAGCACCATCAATGCCACCAAACACCTTCAAAAATATTCTGGGGCCAGAGACTAGGGTGCCGGGAAGGGCTCAGGATGGGAGGCATTTCCCCAGCTGTAGCAGACTGCCTGATCTCCGGAGAATAAATATACATTTGCCAGAGTTTTTTTGCTTTCAGCTGAGCGAGAAGCAAATAGAAGAGAGTCCTCTATGACATTTATATCAGACAGCCTAACTGGAATACGTAACCCCTGTTTGAGAGCTAACCGCAGTTCCAAATCAGATGCTCTGTTGTTTCATTTAGGCAATATTATGCTTCTGTTATTATGCTCTTTTATCAATATTAGCTTCCAGCATGCAATAATCAAAATAAAATAACCCCCCAAAAAACATTCTGGGCCCACTTTCTGCCCTGAAATGACTGAGATCTTTTGACAAATGATGATGTATTAACCTGGCCCCACTGGTGGACCTCCTTATGGCACTTGGTATTTTTTGGGCACTGTGTAACAGTGTTGGACTGGATGGGCCATTGGCCTGACCCAACATTGGCTTCTCTTATGTTCTTAGACCTTAAAATGACCAGCAATATAAAATGAGCTACACCTTGCAAAGGATTTATGTTTCTCTATTTCAGGGGTCCCCCACCTTTAAAGCCTAAAGACACCTTCGGAATGCTGACACAGTATGGCAGCTACGGCCACAAAACAGCTGCCACAAAAGGTGGAGCCAGCCACAAGCTTACCTCCAACTGCATAGTGAAGATCTTTGTCCTGTGGTGGCAGCCACTGCTGAAGCAATGTCTTCTTGAATCTGCACAGCCAATCAGATCTCCAGTGGCAAATCAGAAGCCTTGCTGGACAAAAGCCCCGTCTGGCCCCTCCCACTTTCTAAAAACCCTTGGCGGTGTTGGCGGGCAATGTGGCTCTCAAGGACACACCCGTCAGAGACTCCTGCTCTTTGTTTTCTCCAACAGTGTCAAAACTTGTGTTGATTTTGTAACAGTCTGATCAGAGATCTGTTACCTGCAACTCCTGTAAACTTTCCCAACGAATCCAACCCCCTCCCCTGCCAAGAATTCACAAACTGAAATTATTAAAGCCAAAGAGTACCTGCTCAGAACACAGAGTCTATTTTAAAAAGTCATTTTGACTGAACTATATTAACTGGATAGGGGGGAAATGTGAGGTAATAACTTCTAAGGAAAAAATGGTGAGGATTTTCAAAAGGGAGACTTTCAAGCTTACGGAATTCTCTGAAATGACAAACATAACAAAACCAAATGCTTTATTTGCACAGAAGTAGTGCTGTCCTATTCTGTGCACTTCCTGGCCTCTCCTTTAACTGCATGGTCAGCACTCATTAAGGACTGCTTAAATCCAAAATGTGGAAGTCATTTGAAAATACAGTTTCAGATCCTGGTTTAACAAGATCCCTTGTGAACTTTTAAACCATGGTCCTAAAGAACTGTTTAATCTGTTTAACTGTTTAAAGGTAAGAAGGATTCATTTAAGCGGGGGAAAGCTAGTCTCAGCGAGGCTGATAAAAGGGAACACAGGCTGTGGCAAATAAAATGCAAGTCTGTGATCAGGCAGGCAAAAAAAGAATATGAGGAACATATCGCAAAAAACATAAAGACTAACAATAAAACTTTCTTCAAAAGCATTAGAAGCAGGAAACTAGTCAGGGAGGCAGTGGGGCCCTTGGATGACCATGGGGGTAAAAGGAGTACTGAAGGATAGGGAAAGGCTGAGAAGCTGAATGCATTTTTTGCCCCTGTCTTCACTGCGGAAGATGAGAAGTGCTTGCCCACTCCAGAACCGGTGATTTTGGAGGGGAGTTGAAAGACCTGAGTCAGATCGAGGTGACGAGAGCGGAGGTCCTACGACTGATAGACAACTTAAAAACTAATAAATCACCAGGACCGGATAGCAGACATCCAAGAGTTCTGAGAGAACTCAAATGTGAACTTGTGGATCTCCTGACAAAAATATGTAATCTTTCATTAAAATCTGCCTCTATTCCTGAGGACTGGAAGGTAGCTTTAAAAAGGGTTCCAGAGGAGATCCGGGAAATAACAGGCCAGTCAGTCTGACATCGATAACGGGTAAGTTGGTGGAAACTGATATTAAGGAAAGAATTAGTAGGCATACTGATGAACAAAAACTATTGAGGCAGACTCAGCATGGGTTCTGTAAGGGAAGATCTTGTCTCACTAACCTGTTAGTGTTCTTTGAAAGAGTGAACAAACATGTGGACAAGGGGGACCCAATAGATGTTGTTCACCTTGACTTCCAGAAAGCTTTTGAAAAATTTCCTCATCAAAGGCTGTACCTAAGCTCAACAGTCATGGGATAAAAGGACAAGTCCTCTTGTGGATCAAAAACTGGCTAATTAATAGGAAACAGAGAGTGAGTATAAACAGGCAATTTTCTCAGTGGAGGGTGGTAAGCAGTGGGGTACCGCAGGGATCAGTACTAGGTCCAATGCTTTTTAACTTGTTCATTAACGATTTGAAGTTGGGAGTAAGCAGTGACGTGGCTAAATTTGCAGATGACACTAAATTGTTCAGGGCGATGAAAATCAGGGAGGATTGTGAGGCACTTCAAAGGGATCTGTCAAGGATGGGTGATTGGGTGTCAACGTGGCAAATGGGGTTCAGTGTGGCCAAGTGCAAAGTGATGCACATTGGGGCCAAAAATCCTAACTATAAATACACGTTGATGGGGTCCGAACTGGCGGAGACTGACCGAGAGATCTTGGGGTCATAGTAGATAACTCACTAAAAATGTCAAAACAGTGTGCGACTGCAATGAAAAAGGCCAATGCTATGCTGGGGATTATTAGGAAGGGAACTGAAAACAAATCAGCCAGTATCATAATGTCCCTGTAAAAGTCGATGGTGCAACCTCATTTGTAGTACTGTGTACAGTTCTGGTCGCCACACCTCAAAAAAGATATAGCATTGGAAAAAGTGCAGAAAAGGGCAACTAGAAAGATAAAAGGGTTGGAACACTTGGGATGCTTTAGCTTGGAGAAAACGACGGCTGAGGGGTGACATGATCGAGGTTTACAAGATTATGCATGAGATAGAGCAGGTTGAGAAAGAGGTACTTTTCTCCCTTTCTCACAATACAAGAACTCATGGGCACTCCATGAAATTCCTGAGCAATCAGGTTAGAACAGATAAAAGGAAGTGCTTCTTCACCCAAAGAGTGATTAACACATGGAATTCACCGCTAAAGGAGGTGGTGGCGGCTACAAGCATGGACGGCTTCAAGAGGGAACTGGATACACATATGGAGCAGAGGTCCATCAGTGGCTATTAGCTACAAGGTCTAGATAGGAAGTCTCAGTCTGGGGCAAGTGATGCACTGTATTCCTGGTGCTGGTGGGGGGGGGGCAACAGTGGGAGGGCTTTTAGTGTCCTGGCCCCACTAGTGGACCTCCTGATGGGACCTGGTATTTTTGGCCACTGTATGATGGTGTGTTGGACTGGATGGGCCATTGGCCTGATCCAACATTGGCTTCTCTTATGTTCTTAACCATGGATAAGCAAGGAGGGAAGAATTTACTCCAGGGAGGTATGAAATTGTGCAGAGGAATCCATGCATAAATTCCTGGATTTGGACCTTCATTTCTTAACCTGGTCAAACAAGAAACCAGCCTCTACCAGCATTGACTTGACGGCAGTCCAAAAGTAGAAACTGACCCAGCAAGTTAGGACGCAATCCCCATTTCTTTGGCTCTCATGAAAGATTTAATATTTGGTATTCCATACCCTAAGACGCTGAGCTGCAGCCCAGAACACTGGTAGCTCAGCAGTTCGAGACCCGACTGCCGCGAGATGGAGTGAGCTCCCGTCTGTGGCCACAGCTCCTGCCAAGCTAGCAGTTCAAAAGCAAGAAATTGCAAGTAGATAAATAGGTACCGCTTTGGTGAGAACAGCGTTCCATGCGCCTCGGCATTTAGTCATGCCGGATGCATGACCGTGGAAAAAGTCTTTAGACGGCGCTGGCTCTTTGGCTTGGAAACGGAGATGAGAGTTGGATTCGACTGGCTTTCAAGCAAGGGAAACAGTTACCTTTAATTTACCCTAAGAACAACCCAGTCCAAGCCCTCTCGATTTCAATGGGAGAATGTTAAGCACATGTCAGTGAAATCAATGGGAATTAGACAAGGGGCATCTGCTGACCACAGCTGGTTTCAGTGGGAGAGGTAAAGGCATACACCGTTCTCTCCAATAAAAATCAAGGAGATTCACAAAAGGGATCGGATCACATTTGCTTCCAACACTTATATAGTTTGTCCTCAAGAATGTGTGCAGCCAAGCTGCTAAGGCATGCCACAAAAGCTTTCATAAACAAACTACATTTGTGTGTGGTTAAAAAAAGATGTCTTGTTAAATAAACCACTGACTGTCATATGCATCAAATAAGGTCTGATTTTAAATGTCAGCAGTAACGCAAAAGCATGCACACTTCATGGTTGCAATATCGGCTCTTTCAAATGGACTGCTACATCACCTCCCCCCCCAAAAAAAATCATGGTTAGATCACACCTTGGAGCATCAGAAGTGAAGCCTCTGCGGAAGAGAATGCTGTTTCAAGCAAAAATAAAAACTGACACTTTTTGTTCCACTGCAAAGTGAAACCAAACAATTTATTTGTGTTAAATGGAAAGAATGTATTTCAGAATACATTTCTTTATACATTGTACCGGCTTATGCTGCTAAATATGCATTTGCTATTTGTCACTTAACTTCCTCTGTAAATCTGTTCTTTTCTTCTACCAAGCAATACAACATTGTTCAGCTGTTATACCAATATGCTGCTATAAATGTGCACTTTCAATTATATTTACTTTCTGATTCTTCTTTGAACGCGTACAATAGTTGCTCAGACTTCCAGAGTGGAGGGTGCGGGGAGTGTCACACAATTAATATATTTTAAACATGGGGGGGGGGGGGATCAGTCTGGGTGGGAGTTTTTTGTTTTTAATGCAAATTGCTTTTTTTATGGCAGAAATCAGAGAACACACTTTAATCAGCCATAAGGATCTTGTTGGCAGCACCACATTTCACAGAAGATCATTGTGATGGAAAAACAACAGTACAGACAGTTTTTACAGATCAACATGAAAGAGAAATGAAAACAATCAACTCTTTAAGGTTCATGGATCGATACATTCTATATACTTCGACAAGTCAGGCTTCCCACATTGAACTTCAGACTGCACCACACACTGGAGAAAAAGGTATTCAAAGTTTAACGATGTGTCTGAAAATTACGGGGTGCCACTAAGAAAAAGTGAGCTTGGGCATCGAGCGGTCCCGACTTTCACTTTTGCACTAAAAAGCTGCACTTTTGTCATTTACTGAAATGTAGCACTAATACACCGGATATGCTCAAAAAACGTAACTGTACTGTCTTGGGAGTTCATAATATACAGCCCATGCGTGTAAATTTATATGCAAATTGTCATGAAAAAATATAAAAAGCTGTCCCTTTTATCTTACAAACCTAGAAGCCCGGGGGGGGGGGGGGGGGGCATAAAGCTTTGGGAGCCCAGCAGAACAAAATGCCGTAATATCAAACAGAGGAGCAAACATTCCAGCCAAGAGAATGGACATACACGCAAGTTCAAGTAAAACACTGATGGAATCTTTGTTGTCGTTTTTTAAATTAGTGTTGTAGATCCACAACACTGGCTGCACATTAGGACCGCTTCAAAACATGACATGCTTCTTGCACGGAAGACACTTCTGGGTAACACTAAGCACAGCCATCTCCTGCGTAAGCGGCCACGTCTTATCCTCTACGTGTAAGCTTCACGCTATCGCCTCCACCAAAGCGCTTTTCCGTGTATGAAACATGCTACTGTTTTGAAGGAGCCTGTGGACAAAAACCCCTCCCCCAAAACATGTACAACACAATTAAACAGTGAAGCCTCGATAAACTTCAGTGCAAATAAGTCAAATCCAAATATGCCGTTGAAAGCCTTTGGCTTGTAGTAAACTGCTCGGTGTCATGAGTCCGACTCTGAAGACAGATCTGCTGAGCGCGTGCACTAAGGCTGAGATGAAGGGTGCATTGAGTGTGGAAAAGAGGCCGACTGGGAGGTTGATGACTGGGCCGGCAGCTGCACGGGGGGCGGTGGAGGGGGCGGAGCTGGCTGCAGCGGGGTCTGCGTGTTCGGGGAAGGAGGAGGAGTGGGGCGTTTGAATTTGTCAGGGCTGTTGCTTCTTCGTGGTGAAGGCCTCTGTGGAACCGAACACACAAAAAAGAAGGGGTTGGATCTGCTGGTTCTTCAAACAGCAAGGCAGAGGTTTCCCCAACATGTTCCCTCATTAAGCAAATAAAAACATCAGTTTCAGTGCAAATTAAATCCAGAAAATAAAATGCAAAACAGGTAGTTTATGGGCCCAATTTTTTCCCTGATAACCGATAACTGATAAATGGATGGCCCTATAAACTTTGTGTATTTTACACACAAAAAAATTACTGAAAATAAAGATTCAAAAGATTGCCACAAATCAACAGCTAGTGGACATCTGGCGCACAACCAGACTTGTTCAGTATGTAATCAAGCTGATCTTCTGGTCTCCCTGACACACAAGTCAGAAATGATTTCACCAGTGAATGTTAAAAAAATACCCGAGCCCACAACATAATGAAGAACACACACGCTCCCTTTTGGGGTCCAACAGCAAAAAAAAAGAAAAGAAAAAATAAAGGAAAAAGGGCCAGCTCTGAACTTCCCTCGATCTTCAGAACAGAACCTTCATTGGCATCTAAAACTAGTAAGATATAACTTCATCAAGCTAAAATTACGTCCATAGATCTTAGAGCACACCAATATTAGGAACAGTTTCTTAACCTAGACCTTCATGGAAGAGAGGGTCTATCAGTGGCTACTAGCTGTGGTGACTAAAGGGAATCTCCACCTTTGAGGCAGTCAACCTCTGAATCCCAATGTCAAGAGAAGACCTAGGCCTCTGTGCCTGGTTACTGGCCGTCCAGAGGATCTTGTTGGCCACTGTGCGAGACAGGACACTGGACTAGATGGACCACTGGTCTGATCCAGCGGGATCTTGTGTCATTATGTTCAACCCTAATACTGGTTACCTGCCAGAATGCGGTTTTATTACAAGAATAATGAAATGTAATAAAATAACTGAGGCTGGCGACACTCGCATGGAAGTTTTATGTTTCTAACCAGCGAAGACAGAAAATGAGTAGGCTGCTAGGTATGAGTCATAGTATTGTGTGGTATCTAACACAACTACCTGTCGGATCATGAGAACGAGGGATAAAACTGATGCCTCGTTTCCCAGAATGAGTGGGAGAAGAGTCTTGGGAGTGTTTAAACTGTGTCATAACTCTGGCCCCCAAGAGACTGGCCTGTGGCGGTCACCCTCCACCTCCTCCCTTCCCTAGGACTTCTGGTTTGGGCCTTTCGCTACTGCATCCAGGAGCAGCTGTTAACCCATGCCCCGCTGGCAGCCAGGCCCTTACAGTGCAGCAATAGGTCTGGTTTTATGGAGTCTGAAAGTCCGTATGCTTTCTGAGTCACTTTGAGCTTTTAAAGTTGTAATTAGGGGAGCAGTTCACAAAACAGAGTGAATAAACAAACATAGCCATGAGCACAAGGCGATACAAGGAAGTAACCGCTGCCATTCCAGCACCAGCAACGACCCAGGGCAGCGAGCGGCTGATCTGTGAGTGCAGAAAGAGTATGCCTGTCCCAAGGTGGGACTGCGCTCCCTATTCTGAGTATCTATTATCTGTTCAATTAAATTCAGTGATTGTCTATTCAATTAAGTGCCTTTCCCACTGACCACGGAGGCGCCAGGTGGCAAAGGAAAGCTTCAGCAGCAGGAAATACAAGAATTAAAACTGTAAGCAATCCAGAGACATAAAAAAACAGCAAAGCAAACTGTTTGTTGATGCCGATCAGCTGTGGAATAAAATTTCCGTGACAGAAGTAGCAGAAAGGGAGACACACGGGGGGCACAGGACTCTGATTTGAAGACCTCTGCAAAGAAGACAAAGACCGGACTTCCACATTTTACAGGAACCGTTTTCTGTGACGCATTCTTCGGAAATACTCACTGTAATACCATGGGATGGTCCCATGTGCTGCACATGAAGGCCTGGGTTGTTATAGTAAGACACGCCGGCTCTGGTGAGTGAAGTTGGGGGAGTAAAACCAACTGTGTGGCTTGCATATGAGAGACCTAGAACAAGGCAAGTGACACATTAAAAGTACACCCATGTATCCGAACTTCCACACAGCGCATTAGAAACGAGCGAGCAACAGTCACTACCTCCTAAAATGTTTTTTTGTACACTAGACAAATAAACCACATTGGAAAATCTGTTTGCACAAAAATGATTCGTGGCCCTGATGAAGCCCATCATTTTGATTTCTGGCTTGCTCTATTCCAAAAGCGGGGTGGGAAACATCAAGAGTTTATGAGCTGAAAGTGGCAGGCAGGCAGGCTAGTAAGCTGATTGGCACGAAAGAGCTCAATCTTCCACCAATGACACCTTCCTTCTAAGTGGCTCACAGCCACTCAGGGCAGCTCTGTAAGGAGAGCAGAGAACTAAAAAAAAAAGGGGGGGGAGTTTACTACCCCACCAAGGCTGCGATCACACACACTAAATAATCCACTTTCAACGTACTTTCCAACTGGATTTTTACTGTGTGAACTGGCAAAATCCAATTTGAAAGTGCACTGAAAGCGGACTGAAAGTGGATTATTTAGTGTGTGTGATCACAGCCCACGTAAATCAAAATCATGTCTCTCAGCACATTCCTACTTTTAAAGTGTCTTCAGCCCGTTTATTGGCTTTTGGTCTATTCTGACCCAGCCACTGACTTGCATAAGCCACAGGGGCAGCCTAAACATGTCCAGACTAGACAACAGGTGCATTAGCAAGGCATTACAGCACTTGTACAGTTATGCCATGATGTTTTCCTGTAATTAATAAGGACATCTTTTCCTTCTTGAATACTCAGAAGGGGTTTAGGATTTGTGATGCACGTTCTAGATCTCCACACTTCTTTCTTCCACCTCTCAGCCATGTGGCGTAACAGGAGAACAACTGAAACATTTTGCATTCTACCAGCCTATTATCAATAAGGACAACAGTAGCAACACATTGACAGGAAGGCCAACAGCTCGGAAGAATAACAGTTAACTCGTGTGATTCAAAAAGCTGGAGGGAAACAAACAACCCTCCCCTTCAAAAAATAATTAATCAGCAGGCCTACCAACACAAACACACCTGATCAAATTGGGTGCTAAGTGAATGGCTGAGGACAGAGAGTTCTATTGCCAAGGTGCCACCACAGAAAAGGCCCTGTCTATGACAGCTCCCCACTTGGCCTCTAATGGTGGGGACAGAAAGATTATTGTGGCAGCTTGCTGGGGTCCTATGCATGCACTCCACTCCCTGACTTGAGACACAAGAGAGCAGAAGGTCTATTCTTTCCAGACCTAAGGTTCTTTCACAGCATACTATGAAGAGAAATACAATAACCCTTGGAGGAGCGGAAGAACCCCACAGGCCAACTGGCAAACTATCAGGCTTCGCCACCAGGTGTCAAGATACATGTAACCAGCCGCACCTGGGCTGGGAGGATGACCGCCAAGCAGGGCCATAGGGAGGTCAGCCCAGAGTTTACCTGGCTGTATGACCTTCTGCAACAAAACACAACGCTGTAGCCAGCCAGCTGCTAGTCCACATCAAGTGTATGGTGGGGGAAGTCAATATGTCCCCCACTCTTGTAGGGTGCATAAAGACATCACAATGCAATACAAAACTTAATCATAAGCTAGTAAGTACATATATTTACCAGGTGATATAGGTCTGCTAGAACTTGGTGAAGGTGTGTAAGGGATTGGACTGGACACAGTGCGAGGTCTTAATCCTTGTGCAGACATCTCGTTGAAGTATCTGATTAAAAAGAGAAAAGGATGATGTGTCTGTTCATTTCAGACCCAGGCTCCTCCGTAGCCTATCGTGGACCAAAATACAATAAGCTAGTAATGCTAGTTGTGTCAGGACATGAAGTAAACTGCACATCACACTGCAGAGGGGAAGAACTCTATACATTTTTTGTGATGGCTCCACATTTTTGCGACTCACGGCTCTTCCCTAAGACTTAGAAGCCTTTTCGGAACGTGTATTTAATTTCTTTTGATCCCTTACGAAGTCACTGCTGTACCACTGCATGCACCAGTGACACAAACCTCTCATCATCCATTTCCAAACTCGATTCGCTCTCCGACAGCTGTCTGCACAAGGCTTCTCTTCGCTCCATCTCTCTCTGCAGTTTTCTTTGGAGTCTCAGATTCTCTTCTCTCATGTGACGTTCTTCCTCTAAATACTGTGCCATCTTCTCCGAATCTAAAATGTCAAGACTTATTTTTTTTTAGCAGCTCTCATTAGTAAACGCAGTTTCATGTTTCAGATGTACTATAAACACTGGTACATTTTTAGAATTCAGAACCGGTCTTTACCAAGTGATGAGAATATAAGTAGCATAACCCATACCCTACTTTCTGGGGTCAACAACCTTTTAGAAATTACCCAAACAATGTTGAAGATTAACAAAGAGATCAACAGAGAGGGAGCATAAAGAAAACCTCCTTGCATAACTGAAACGAGACTCTAATATTACTGGTGATTGACATGTGGATTAATAATCCATAACACTTCTGCAGCCCAAACACTGGTTGTTGCAAGTCCTTTATTCACATGTGGCACACACAAGATCACACAATAATACACACAGGCAGGGTTCCCTCTAAGCTGAGTTAGTGTGAGCTAGCTCCCAGTCTTCTAGCCTCCGGCTCACACATTTTTGTCTTCGCTCAGGAAGGATGATGGCTCCAGAGCAAACTAATTTATGCAGCAGCCAAACTGCTTGCTCACAGCTTTAATGCCAGCGGCTCACGAAGTAGAGTTTTTGCTCACAAGACTCAACAGCTTAGAGGGAACATTGCACACAGGAGCACAAACTATTTTAGTGCAGTAAATCTGCGCACAGTTTGCGCTTGGGTTACTGGTAAGTGTCCCTCTCTGTCATTTCCATTTTTGTAAAGCATTTCTACGAAGTTCTTTTTTTTTTTTAAAGGAATAATTTAAGAAAGCTCTCTCTCTTTTTTTGTCTGCCATTACCTTAACATAGAGGTTATTTTAGTAACCCACCCATCCTTCCAATAGACTTTAGCTTTAAAAGTTTTCATTTTCTTTTTTTTAAAGAGCCATATCTGATTCCATTCAGAACCACATTTGGGCTCTTCGGCCATAGACTGTCCTGCTTTGACTAGTTGAGAGTAACCAACAGCAGATCAGAATCCAGGAAGCGCGGCCAGTTCCCAGAACAGACACAACCAAAAACTGACAGATGACGAGGCAGACTGAAAAGGAAATGGCAGGAAGGAAGGAAAGAAAGAAAACAAAACAGAAGAAATGCCAATATCCTGGGCCAAGTGCTATGGCCCAGTGATAAGCTGATCACAAATGGGACACAACTGCAGAATCCCTTCCAAGGCTTTGTAACTGTTTTCAGCAAAGCGGCAAACCACTTTTCAACCAAGATGCCTCCGCGGCAGTGTGAGTGGCTTCAGAGCAAACGACAGAAGAAATCTCTGGCGGAGGGAACCCTTATCTCTGAAAAAGATACAGCATTTTGCTGGATCAGGGGCTAAGTGCTGCGATGCAGTCAAGCCTCTTTTTTCTCAGCTACTGACAAAACAGACGCAACACACAGCTACGCTAAACTCACAGGTACCTGGAGGAGAGGAGAACTGAGTTCACGATAACTTCAAGGTCTCTTTTCCAGGGCACGCAGGGAAGAGAGAGAGGCAACTGAGGGGAATCGCAGTCCCTCAACAACTACTGCCAACATCTGAACCCAAGAAACTGCCTTACAGCAAGTCAGACCAATGGTCTGTCAAGGTCAGTGTTTCAGTTCTGAAGAAGCGAGCAGTGGCTCACAAAAGCTCCTACCTTGCCACAAATTCTGTTAGTTTTTAAGGTGCTACTGGACTCTTGCTCTTTTCTACTGCTACAGACAGACTGACACGACTGCCCATCTTGATCTAAGGTCAGTATTGGTTACTGTGGCTGGCAGGGGCTCTCCAGGGCCTCAGGCTGAGGTCTTTCCTCTCATCCACTATCAGGAGGTGCCAGGGATTCAGTCTGAGACCGTCTGCATGCAAAGCAGATGCCCTACCGCTGAGCCAGAGCCCCTCCCCCAAGACGGGACAGCGAGAAGGCGGTGGAGGGCGATATCCCCGAGGGGTTCAAGATACAACTCCTCCTGATGCACTATGTATCTTGCCAACTCACTAGCTCTGCATAGTGATGGCTAATGTTACAGTGGCCTGCATCAAAACTGTATCTTCTGGTGGCCACAGAAAGAAAAAGAAGGGGAGGTGGAGTTAGAGAGAATTTCCACTAATTTCCCCTCCTCCCACTGCAGACCTCCACTTCACCTTGTTCACTCAACCTTGTTCCGGGGGGGGGGGGGGGGGGGGGCGGACCAGTCCCCAGACAGGCACAGTTGGCTGCAGTGGGAATCTGCTTTGGCACTCACCATTTTGTTTGTGCCAAGTGAGGTCCAAGCCAATGAAATAGCGTGTGCTGGGGCAAACATGGCAATGGCTCAAATCCCTTTGCTTAAAAAAGTGGTGTGGGGAGGGGAAGAGGAAAAGGCTCAGTCTGAGTTAATAACGTTCCGACCGTTATTATAAGGTATAAAAATTAACCACAGCTAATAGTCTTAAAATGTATTGCCTTTTTTTGCAATTTAACCCCTGCTATAACTGGGATTTAGAACAACGTTGCAGCTCTCAACCCCTCCCCGCCAATACCCAAGGTGGTCCCCTGCATGTAATACCAGTTTCCAGGCAATGACTAATTATTCCAAGGCTGGGATGCAAAGTGACCAGGTCACTTTAAGTTCACCGGAGTTGGAAGCATCCTTGGAGCATTCCCACTTAGTTAGGAAGGAAATCAGCTAAAACTCAATCACAAGTGAACTGGGACCAGCTTTGGATGCCACACCTGTGGGAAGTGGTTTACGGTAAGGCAGAACTACCGTGATGGCTCAGACTCAGAAGGATTACCCTTGGAACTACGGGAAGGTGGGGGAGAGGCCATCTTGGGAGAAGGAGGAGGGCAATCCTATAAACTCCTCTAAAACAGCTCCCTTGTGAATACAAGAGATTGAACAGCAGAATACTCATCTACATAAATTCTCAAGCTCAAGAAGTATCCGGCTGCTTTAACTTCAGTATTTTTCACAATTTCAGCAAACAGCCAGGAAAGTTCCTAAAAGATACTGAATAAGTTAAAAAAAATCTCATACCACTAAATACTCCCTCTAAACTGTGGAGTTGTGTAAGCAAAAATTCTCCTTTGTGAGCTACTGGCATTAAAGTTGTGAGCGAGCGATTTGGCTACGGCATAAACTAGTTTGATCTGGAGCCATCCTTCTCGAGCTCAGGCAAAAATGTGTGAGCCGGAGGCTAAAAAGCTGTGAGCTAGCTTACACTGTCTCAGCTTAGAGGGAACACTGACCACTAAGAATCCATTTTCAATGGGCAGAATATTGGGACGGTGTGATATAGGAATCAGCTCGGCTGAAAGGTTTGGTTTCTGAAGAGAGAATCCCCCACCCCCTTTGGACAACAATAACGGTTTTCCTGTGGAGACAGAAATAAGGAGCTGGATCTTTGTTAATGCACAAAGGTGGTGGAAGTGTATCTGCCACGCTTGTATCCTGCCCTTCCCATAAGGAACTCAGGGCTGAGCACAGGGGATTCGCCCCAATTTATTTCCGCAACAGCAAACCAGTGGCTGGCCTGACACCATTTCGTGATGTTAATCACTGAGAAAGGAAGGAAGCCACTTCAAACCCAAGCTCAACCCTACCCACTGCGCCACACTGTACCAGCCACACAAATGAATAATTCTCGCAAAACTTTCCCGGCAAAGGTAACTTCAGCAGCCCCAGATCCACATGGTGGGAGCTCATCCCATTGCTGCTCTGCCCACAAAGAAACCCTTGTGTGGAGAGGAGCTGAGAGTGGGCTCCGACTCACAGAAGTTCACATTGGAATAAATGTTGTTTGCCATCATGGCTGCCTGTGTTTCATTTTCATCAGACTAACACAGCTACCCTTTTGGAATCCTCTCCTGTGAGTTCTGGCGTTCTTGCATTTTGGGAAGAAGCCGCACCGAAGAGGGGCACGCAACATAGAATTCATTTCCCAAACTGAAACTGGGTGAAAAAGATTATGTGGACCGATTTGGCAGTGCAGCAGTTTCAAGGACCTTTTGTGCAGCCTGGTTTCTCTCAGGTTGCTTATGCCCGTGTGTAATATGATAAATCATTTGTGCCATCAGGTCACGGGCGAACTGGGATGACCATCAGGTCATCCAAGGACAACAACAGACCACTCGAAAGACAAAGGAGAGTGAAGCCAAAAAAAATCCCATCTTTGTGCTAATAAATCAGGCTTTGCACTTGCGCATGTACCCAAGCTCAGTACCCAGAGATGCTTGTTCTCACTTCCAAGTACAGCAAGCCAAGGTAACCCATCGAAAACGACTGGAGAGTACACCAAGATTAATGCATCTCATGTGCTTTAAGTGACAGAGAATATTAATTTCCCAAACTTGCATACAAGGTCCCTGCCTACAAGCATAGGCTTTCCCATCTCCCCCAAACAAGGACATCAATAACATACAAAGGTAGGCTAAAATATTTCGGCAGACTATTAGAAAGGAGACTAAAAACAATCACATATGGGGTTTCCAGAATCAAGGGAGGGAATAAAGCACAGGACCTGTTGTCAGGGTCTGTTTTTTCCGCCCTGCTGGTATTCATGAGACATTTATGCCTCCTACTCAGTCTGAAGGCAGGGCTATGCCAATCAACTGCATCGTTCTCCAAGTCTGGCTGGAGACTGACTCCTGAGTTCATGGCTTGCCAACAGCACAGAAAGGAAACACTTGAGCAAAAAGCATTCCGCTACTACTGTGATCATTCAACGAGGCTGAGCTGAACGATGAACATCAGGGAAGCTATCGTGCTGGGAGACAAAGCCCCAAATGGGATTTTTGGCAGGAATCCTCTTTCTTGTCCTCCTCAACTGCATGCTTTACCCAGAAGGCAGAGACCCAGACAGAGTGATTTTCTCATCCAAAATGGCCAGGGGAAGGAGACCGGTGAGTAGAATGGGATGGCATTACCCTTTTCAGGGCCTGGCCAGTCATTCTGCCTGAGCAATGGGCCACCTAAGTGGAATTTCTTATTGTGGCAGTAAGCGATGCCAAGCAGTGCCTGGGCACAATCAGAGACAGGTTGGGTTGGCAGGAGTAGCGATGCTGCTGGCTGGCACTGGTGCTCATGCCCAGAACTGCTGAAACTTTGGCACTAATGAAAGCCGTGCTTCTTGCTGCCGGAGCTGCCAGAGCAAGACTGAAAGCAGCTGGTGTCTAAGGGGGCAGGCGCCACCAGGCCCAGAAGACACCCACGTGGCCATGACTAACCCATCCTGACTAAATAAGGCTGAGGGAGGAGACAGTGAAGGGCACAAGCATCTGGAATTTTAAAAAAGAAGTGATAATTTTAAGGAGAAAGAAGAGGAACAGTTGGATGTATACCCCGCCCTTCACTTGGGAGTCTCAGAGCCGCTTAAAATCTCCTTCCCTTCCTCTCCCCACAACAGACGCCCTGAGAGGAAGGTGGGGCTGAGAGAGCTCTGAGAGAACTGTGAATGACCCAAGGTCACCCAGCTGGCTGCATGTGAGGAGTGGGGGGATCAAGCCTGGTTCTCCAGATTAGAGTCCGCCACTCTTAACCACTACCCCTAACTGCAGAGGAAGCAGGCTGGGGCATAGAGGGGTCCCACCTTCAGCCCAGAAGTGGAGGGGTCTGTGCAGTTCCTTTGCATAAGTCCTGCCAGTGAAGTCAGGAGGAGAAACTGCCCTCTCAAGGACAGCCTCTTCCAATGGTGGAGAGCTCTCCTGTTCTTCAGACTAACTACTCCCACAAAGGTATGTCAAGACCCTTCCACACATTACTGAAAGTAAAAACAAAACAGGGCATTATGTCCCTGTGTCTGCCATATGTCCAATGAAGTCTGAGAGGCTGTTCAAGCCTTAGCGCTCCCCGCCCCCGGCCGCTATTTATATGCACAGTCAAAACTGGAAGCGGTCACTGAGCTTGCACACTTGCCTCTGTGTCACAGGCAGAAGCAAACACTTGAATTGGGAGAGTTCCGTGGACATGGGGGTGGATGGGTTTTTTTAAAAACCTGTATTAATTCATTGCCACGGTAATATATATCTTGGTCAAAAAATAAAATACAGATTTAAGAGAAGCATGCAAGTCTTCAATTGTCTCTTAACATTCAGTTCATGGCCCCCTAACAACATACTAAATTGAAAGCCTGTTTTTCTATGAAAAGAAGAAAAAACAATTCTGAAGTAAGCACGATATATCCATTACTTCAATAATGTTATCACTAACAGCGTAGTTACTTCCCACCTCTTGTGGAAAACCTGTGCTCGCCAATAATTAACTGACTCTCTTCTAGAAAACCCAAAGAACTGCTCCACAGTCTGGCACCTCTCTCTACATTTGTGCTAAGTAAGCGATCTTCCATGTGAATTCTGCACATCCGAAACACAATAATATTTAAAATTTTCTTCTAAAACTTTTATGCTGTACCTTTCCTTCAAGCTCAAAACCCATATAGTCATTTAGTACAAAGATCACATGGGCTGTGCAACCTGAAGTTTCAGATTCTGTTCTTAAACAGGATTAAGGTTTTTCTCTAAATTGCAAAGCAAGCCTGTTTCATTGTTATAGCAACTAATTTATATCTGCTTGTTCATGAAATGCATGATTTACACAGACAACTTGACTTAAACCAATGATTTAAATCAACCTCTATCTTGTTGATTTTAAATCATTATTTAAATGGCGGATTTGCAATCAATCCATCCTTTTGAATATTGACAGCCTGCTTAATTTATAAAGTTCAGTAATCAAGGACAAATGGGACCCCCTGTGGAAAAACAGGAACCATTTAGTTTGGGCATGTATTTCCATGTGCAGAAAGGAATAGCTGAGAGGGAAGAAATTTGAGTGCCATTCGTGAGCTTATCAAACATTTGGGAGGGACACCCACAGGAGACCCAAAAAGACATACTGTCAGAAACCTGGTATTTTTTTAAAAATCAAACAAGAGATTTCTTTAATACTCGAAACTGCCTGGAAGTCTGATGCAGAGGGGCATCTTAAATGCTTTTTTAAGTCTTCTGAACAGCAGATCCTGTATTACAGAGAGTAATGCAAACCCAAAACAGTTTCATTTCAGCAAAGATGTATTACGATGCCAGGTCATTTTACTAAAAACTGTTTCTGTTCTCCTCAAATGTGCCCATATTCTTTAAAGCACCAGCACAAAAGAAGAAGAAGAAGAAGAAGAAGAAGAGATTGGATTTCTATCCCGCCCTTCACTCACTTAAGAGTCTCAGAGCGGCTTACAAACTCCTTTCCCTTCCCCTCCCCACAACAGACACTCTGTGAGGTAGGTGGGGCTGAGAGAGCTCTTTCCCAAGCTGTCCTTGAGGGAACAGCTGGTACAGAGCTATGGCTTGCCCAAGGTCATCCAGTCAGGTGCAAGTGGAGGAGTGGGGAATCAAACCCGGTTCTCCCAGATTAGAGTCCGCGCACTTAACCACTACACCAGACTGGCTCTCAAGAGATGGTAAAACTGAAGATCCAACCAGAAGATCAGGTAGCTGAGCATCACATATAACCACAGACAACCATAATGCACTACTGGGGATTGCTTGAAATCGGTAATTGTTTTATTGAAGCTTTTTCAATCACAAGTGGAACAATAGCGGGTGATCTTGAACACGATTCAGGAGTTTTATTTTCAAACATTTCTTCTACCATTTCCAGCCAGAAAAGCTCACGGTTCCTGAAAAACCTACTTTTGCAAGGCACACAAGAGCACACAGACGAGGCAAACTGGACTTACGTTGTAACTGTGCTGCCCTCAGTTGTTTCTTTAACCTCTCCACCTCATTCTTTAGAAACCTGATGTGCCGCATCATATTCTCTGGGGAGTCTATCTCCATTGATATGTCCCTTGGTGATGGAGGAGCAGACACGGGTTGGTCTAATTTCTCCTGTAAAATTCTGAATTAAAAAAAATAACATAAAGGGAACTTTAACTCCTGAAACAAAAACCACGTGCAGTTGCATTCCACTGTAGTTCTGTGTGACCCAATGGCAAAGGGAAAAAGTTGAGTAGAATTGTTTTGTTTTTAAAAGGCTTTTAGGTGAGGGAAGAGCTCGTCGTCAAAGACTGTCCATTCATTTGCTCCAAAGTGACTGCCATATTGGGCAACTCCAGCACTGTGTCTTAAATATGAACAGACTGATGGTGGGATTTGTGGGCCCTAAGGACGCTCGGCCAGGTCCACAAGGAGGTCACCTCAACGGTCAAGACTACACTTTGTATTCACTTGTGCTCTACATCGTATCGTGACTATAGTACTGCCTCGGTGATTCCGCACTAGACCTTAAATCCTGGTTCAACCTTGTCCCTGAACTAACGTTCTACACTACACGCAAGTTCACCCCTGTAATTATCTCGGGGTTTGTTTTTTTTTGTCTCCACATTACATTGAGGTCACCCTGGTTTCACCCCACACTTGTCCTGGGATAAACGGATGCCATTATAACCAGGGATAAAAGCAAGGTATTTGTGTTGCGAGTTGAACTCTGATAAAGCCAGGGATGAGATCCAAGTGTGGAAAGGACCTCTGTTGCATTGCTGGACTTTTTGGCTTCCTTGTTTAGTAAAAACGCACTATTTTATTCTTCATTCGGTACCCTAGGTAAACCCAGTACTGTATTACAACCTTACTATGTGAGAATAGGAACAAATTGAATAAACCTGATTTCTTTAAGCCCCCTCCTTAATTTCTGAACCACTGTTTGTACAAATCTGACTTTCAAATCCCCCTTTGCAAACAAAGGCTGAGGGAGAAAAAGGGACCTGTGCTTGCTTATGATCACCAGACAAGTCCATGGCGGAGGCGGGCAAGAGACTCAGACCAAGGATTTTCTGATTTGGAGCTGAAAATGCCTTGGCTGCTACACTACATTAGCTCTAGTAGCGGGGATAACTTTGTCACCCTTCTGTACCTGATCAGAAATCTGGGCAAGCATGCAAGAGGCAACTTTCTCCACACCACTAAGTTAGTGCCTGGTAAATGGTCACCTGTATCACAGAATCATTCATCCGGCATCTCCGGTTGCCCTCAGATGACCTTCCAAATGATGTATGGGTTAAATAAGTTACTCAGTAGTCACCTGCACACATCTCCCGGCTCACTATTCAATCTCATTTTGTCACGTTCAAAGAGAAAACATTTGATAAGTTAGCTTGCTGTCATTTAGCAACCACAGAGAGTGAGCCAACACTTCCCGGTGAAAAACACTCCCCAAAAAAACATACGATGTGCTGTTATCATACAGCCAAGCGTTTTAACTCCCTGTGCTTTGTTAAAGATTAGAAAGATCACACCTAGCCTGAAGCACTCATTTAACTAGATTAACTATGACCACATCTTATTATTTTTCCCCCATGGCTCTTAGCTGTGTCTGTTGTGGGGAGGGGGAGGGAAAGGAGTCTGTAAGTCGCTCTGAGACTACAAGTGAAGGGCGGGGTATAAATCCAATCTCTTCTTCTTCTTAAGAGATTTAATTGCTCCAGCAAAATTGACTGGCTGCTAAGAAATATCAGTGACTGTCCAACGTAATTTCCACCTGTTAAAGTAAGCTTAATATTATTAAAGCAAAGCCCATCACAGGCCAAAAAGGACGACACCTAGTTATTCAAGGGTTCCCAAAAGGACTGGAAAGGGGACATTTTTATTTCATTTATACCCTGCCTTTCTCCCCAGGGAGGGCCTAAAGCGGCCTACATCCTCCTCCTCTCCAATGCTCCCTCTGAGCTGTGGAGTCTTGTGAGCAAAAATTGAGCTACTGGCATTAAAGTTGTGAGCGAGCCATTTGGCTCCTGCATAAATCAGATTGCTCTGGAGCCATCCTTTCCGAGCTGAGACCAAAATGTGTGAGCCGGAGGCTAGAAAACTGTGAGCTAGCTCACACTAACTCAGCTTAGAGGCAACACTGTTTCTCTCCTCCATTTTGTCCTTTTTTTTTTTGTAAAATTTTTATTATTTTCTTTCTACAGACACTAAGACACTAAACTAAAACGTAGGCTAAACAAGGGTCATACAATATGATTAATGATTTGCTTAAGTTAAGATTCCCTTTATAATAAGATTAATGAAGTAAGGCTTAATTCTTAAACCTTCTGATACAAACGGGTATTTAAGTAATTAAATCAAGGAAATACAGCTTAAAATTCTCAAACGTCCTCTACTTTATCTGAACAACCACCCTGAGAGCTAGGCTAGGCGGAGAGTGTGTGACTGGCCCGTGGTCACCCAGAGTGCTTCCATGGCAAGGGCAGAAGGGGGGGGGGGGGGGGGGTCAAATCTCAAATCTCCCAGATCCTAGTCCAACACTCTAACCACTACACCAGACTGCCTCTGGCCATGGGTCAAGCGAAACTAAATGGCCCCCTGGGATACTCCAAGCCAGAGATGCAGAGGACACTCAATTCAGTGGGGCCAGCCGTGGGCATTAGCTCTACTGTATCCTCCTCCCGCAAACTGGCGAGCCGACACCAACTGCCCTTGCTGATGCCAGGTCTGAGCAAAGTGGCCCCTGGGAGGTGACGGCACTGCTGCTAGGGCTTGGCTCTGTTTGCTCCTGGCCACCAACGGCCCTCCAAGGCAGTGACCCCACCAGCAGATTTCCCTGCAAGATAAATGGCCAGCCCACTCCTGACTACAGGTCAATTCCATACCCTACCCTCGGCAGCAGCATTAGGGGGCTTTCCAAACATATATGCCTTCACAACCAGATGCATGCTGTTTGTATAACAGAACCCTTTTTATTAAAAAAAAAACCCTGCTTTTGGCATTTAGATATTTGATTGTTAATATCACACAACCTCTGCTGAAGAAATTTTGTGCAATGTGCAAGCAATACAAAAGGAAGTGGGGAGGGGACTGAACACAAACCGTTTTTCTGCTTCAAGTTTATCCATTCTCTTCCAGAGGCGATTCACTAACGCTTCTTGTTCCTGTTCTAGGGTATTTTCAAGGTCAATCTTCTCACGTCTTAGCTAGGAAAAAAGAAATGGTTAATAAGGAAGAGAAATGCTTTTCGGAGAGTTTTAGTTGGACGGTCGCAGTAGCATATTTAAGACGATCTGTGTAAAAAAAAATTAGGTGGAATAAAATACGGGACTGAGGTCCAGTAACCATATTTAGATGGCATTACGCTTCTGTTAGAATGCACTTCTGTAAAAAAAGAGAAACAAACGAAAACCCCGCTGAGAGTTGCTCCGATTTTATCTCACCTGGTTCTGAACCCGTAAAATGCCAGAAATTAGTACTAATGGTACTCCCTTGTGACCTTCATCCAGGTAACTCTGTCCATGATGGAAGCCTAGCTAGGGCCACAGGTCTTTTCCTCTTGACCAACCACTCTGGTTAACATTATGCAACCAAATTAAACTTTCAGTCTGGGATGGAGGCCTCACTGAACAGCCAAAGTAACATGTATGAGTGAAGGGAGGCAGTAATTCCCCCTTTCTGCATTCTGTATCAGCTGGAACTCCTTTTCCTCTTGACAATGGAAGTGAGGTCAGTGTGGGGGGAGGAGGAGGAGAAGAGTTGGGTTTCTACCCTCTCCTTCACTCGGAGTCTCAAAGCAGCTTACAACCTCCTTGCCTTCCCCTCCCCACAACAGACACCCTGTGAGGTAGGTGGGGCTGAGAGAGCTCTGAGAGAACTGCTCTTGAGAGAACTGTTCTGAGAGAACTGTGACTGACCCAAGGTCACCCGGCTGGCTGCATGCGGAGGAGTGGGGAATCAAACCTGGTTCTCCAGATTAGAGTCCACTGCTCTTAACCACTACACCAAACTGAAGGGGACGTGAGGAGCTATGGGGACGTAACCCTGGGGCTACTGAGCTGCATATCTCCTTAGGTCTTCAGTTTGTGCCCCCCCCCCCCCCACAATTCTCGATTTGATCAGGCACAAAGTAAATGGAACAGCTACCATCATCAGTAGTTAGGAATTCAAATTACACGGGATGTTTCACGGTTTGCTTAACAGAAGGCATCTGCCAGGCAAGTCGAAGCAGCAAAGGGATCATCTGCTATCAAGCACGTCCTCTTGCAGAGAACAACTATTCACATCTGAAGAGTAATAATCGTGGGCAGTTCCTAATCGAAACACAAGGGCAGAAGAGACACACAGCCGCTCATTTCTAATGACATCTCTGAAAAGGGCCACCGTGAAAAGGAGATACCCCTGCGTATCACATCATCTGGGCCACCCACTCGGACAAAAAAAAAATACAGAAGGAAAGCTCAAAAGTCCTCAAAGCGCTGACAGATAACCCTGATTTTACATCAAGGGAGAAAGTAAGTCTCAATCACAGTGAACAGGGATAGCAGAAACGGAACTAATCCATCCTTACCCTATATTTTTACTACCAAATGTCAAACTTCATGTAATGTGGAAGGGGCTGCAGTATTAAACAGATGCAAAATGAAGCAAGATGTTTCATAACGTTGACTGCGCTTCCCAGATCACGGCACTACCAGTTCACATAAGTCGGGATGCCAAAAGGGTGTCAAGATTTCACATAACCAGCAGCAACAACCTTACAATCTATTAATAGTTCATAGGAAGAACTCAGAATCAGCAGTCTATGGGGGCAATGAAAGGAAACGGCCACTAACTCTGATCTGGTTCTTCCATATAACAGGAAAGTGGGAACGACACCCTTTCAGACAAATTGCACTGTTTCAATGAAACGGCAGCAGGAAAGGGACTCTTGTTAAAACCCACAGGATTTCTTCTCACAGTCCTTTGCCGGCGGCCCCAAACACAAATCACTAAAAAAAGCAACTACAGCAAAGAGCAACTACAGCAAAACCTACATCTATCTGTCAAGTAGACAGCAAAACATTTGCCCTAATGCAGAGTGAATTCTATTACAGGGAAGGAAGGAAGAGACTGTGGTCCTATGCCAAACTCAGCAGCTTCCGAGAAAACCGAGGGACTGAAAGGAATAAGGCAGGAAAGGAATAAGGCAGGAACAAACTCTACTCTGATTAGCAAACACAATGAGTTTCTGTGATGGAATTCTAAAAATATCTCTAGAGAGATGCAGACTTACACGTGGTACTCTAAGGAGGGCTGGGCAACCAATACCATCAATACGTGGGGATAACTTTATCACCCTTCTATACCTTCTATCAATATGTTAAACATACATTTGTGGCGGCAGCATAACAAATCAAATGAAAACCTACTTAATCTAGCACTAGATAGTTTAGAACTTTACTGATGAAGTTAGCAAGAAGCAACTTCCAGGCTAAGAAAATTTAGACCATCTTCTTGGTTCACTCTCAATTCACTGATGAATTCAGCCTTCAAAGTAAGAGCAGACTGTATTTCCCCCTACAACACAGACACAAAAGCAAATATATTTGTGCTTTTAATCTTGCCCCGCCCAAGTTTGTAGCTAGTTTTGAAATCAAATGTGCAACATATATAGTTGTCCCTCCGTAGACTCCAAGAAAGAAAGGCTAAACTGCCCTAATCCAGAGAGTCTTTGGGCAGAAAGTAAAGCGCTACGCTGACTTAAACTAAGAACTTCAAAGTTCACACCACCTGTATCTTGCAGGATACAAATTTATCAATCCCTACCCTCTAAACTCAGACTACGTAAAAATATTTATATCTGGGGGGAAATTCATACAGTTTATATCTTCAGGGAGTACCTCCTGTTCCACCTAGCATCTCAGAATATGAATCATTAAAGGTTTCTATCTTATTCTTGTATATTTGTCATACATATTCTTTCCTTGGGGAAAAAATCTAAAGGGCCCGCAAATCAGAGCACAAGAGATGTATCATATGTAGATAAAGTGTTTTGGGTTTTTTTTTAAAAAAAAATTTTTGGCCAGCCAAAAGAGCTTAGAAGAGCTATATTCTTAAATCTCAGCTAGGAGGTACCCAGATGGCAGGTAAGTAGCTCATCGTAAGACTGGTGAAGGTCAATCAAGCCTACGTTGAGGATTAGATTAACATAAATCTTCTCTCTCTTTCCACAGCCGCAGCGGCATTGTGCAGCATCCAAGGAGATTATCAGATTGTTACAGACGCCACTACAGCACCCTCAATATTCGCTGTCTGGAGTAATTATTCCAGGGGCCAGGCTAGCCCGATCTCGTCAGATCTCAGAAGCTAACCAGGGTTGGCCCTGGCTAGCCTTTCGATGGAGGACGTTCAAAGAATACTAGGGTAGTGACGCGGAGGCAGGCAATAGGAAACCACTACTGAATGTCTCTTGCCTTGAAAACAGCATGGGGTCGCCGTAAGTCAGCTGTGATTTGACGGCACTTCCCACCACCAATTCCAAAGGCAAGACCTGTACAGGAGATCCATGTGGTCAAGACAACTTTTTGCTTTACCTATAATCCCACAGACAGTATTCTAATAGATTTCAGGGCTCACTGCCAGCGCAGTGGTTGCAGGTGGCGTCACAACTCTTCATCCCTTGCCAATGGTTAGGAATACTGCTAATAGTTTTCATCCTGCAGGGCCAGAAAACTATAGCCAGGCAGGGGGTCAAAATAAGGCATCGCTCTCAAAGCCCGTGGGTCCAAGTTTAGAAACGGAGCAACAGAGTTCTAAGGATGTACTCATAAAAGTTTTGAAATGGCTGGAATTCATCATCATCGAGTATAAGGAATGGATCTGCTAGCTACTTCAAGCTACTTCAAGCAATTCCAGCATTTTCTACAAGGTTAAGCTATTGCTGGTGCAAGGCTCAAAGCAAAGATGCACCCCTACTACACTGGAAAACTTGCCTGAATGAAGAGGCGTTCACTGATCTCTTCTATGGTTGGTAGCATTGACTGATGCAGGTGCAAAGACTTAGAAGCTGAGAACCTGAAGTTCCAGGTGTGAACAAGAGAAGCAGATGGATGCCCGTAAGAGGGATGTTTTAAGTTCCTAATGCCTCTTCTGCACATCGTTGACGGTTTCCAGCATCTCAAAGTTCACGCCACAAACTGCAGATCACATCATTCACGAAAATGCACAGTCATCTGACGACCTTGGCATTTCCCTTCATGGACATGACGGAAGGAAACATTCCGCCCCAACTTCTGATAAACTGGCTGCTTCCTTGTGGGGATTTCTATGCTGTTTGGGGGAGTATAGAAAAGACCAGTGGGACTCCTAGGCCTTTCCCCTTTGACTGAAGGAAAACCTCCTCAGCTCTGCATTTCCTTCTCCCATTTTAGCCCTTTTTCTTCTTCTTCATGGCTCTCAACAAAGAGCCATAGTTCTGTCGTGCTCAGACTGTCAGACAAAGAGCTGGGAGACCCAGGTTCAAATTCCCACTCTACCACAGAAGCTTGCTGGGAGACCTTGGGCCAGTCACTCACTCTCAACCTAACCAACCTCACGGGGTGGCTGTGAGGATAAAACAGAGGAGAGGAGAATGATGTGAGTAGTCTTGAATACCAATTGAGTACGAAGGCAGATTATAAAGTACAGATATAAAAAATAAGTGAAGTGGGCGGGCATCCCTGCATGCTCCTACCGCTTCTACTGCACTGCCTTTTCCTGCCCCTGTGCAGAAGCAGCCACAGCTAGTCCATGACATTCTTGGCATAATTTACAGGACTTGCTTTCAAGAGGAAACCTAGGAGAAAACTCTGCTTTTGAGCCACAGCCAACCTTTTGGAGTGTGTATAAAAGTAGTTCCCTGAGGAATACATCCCTTGTAATTATTACATTTTTAAGATCCTTGTTTAAACCCACCCAGCTCCCAAAGCTGCTTACAACTTTAAAAACAAATCCATTTACAAATCTACAATTATACTAAAAAAACAACAACCAGGAGTAAATACATCAGCAACTCCAGTAAAGCTTCGCTATCAAGATCTAAAGTAGGTTCTAATGTAGACCACAGAGATCTTTGTAAAAAGGAAGGTTTTAACTTTCCACTAGAAGGGAGCTTGTGAAATTGTTTTGCAGCTAACCTGCATGCAGGTTGAATGTTGGTTAAGTCACCACTGCCATCTAGAGGGCACTGTTTTTATTTCAACAAAGCAGGGCTTCTACTTCCATTTGCAGCACGGATGTAACTCTTGCGCTTCCCCACCTATGACTAATATATGATAAAGCCCAGCCAGGTCAGAGGAGCAGACGTCGTTTTGTGGCTCAAATCTGACCATGTCCGTCGAAATGTAGTTACGTTTGTAATAAATCCCTGTCCCATCAGCAACACCACTGCAGTTTTTCAAATCTACACAGGGGTCCTTTTGCAGAAAAAGAGGTGCAGGATATCTCATTAGCATATGCCACATCCCCTGACATCACCAGAAGTGTGTCAGAAAAAGAATGTCAGTTTCAGCCCCATTATACCCTATGGGCCATTGAAATCAATGGCAAAAACTCATAGGGTATAAGAGGGGCTGGAGGAAAGGGGGTTTGAGGGAGAGGCTCCAAACTTGCAGGGTAGCTTCTGGGGCCTCTCCTTGAAATACCCACCAAGTTTCAAGAAGATTGGACCACGGGGTCCAATTCTATGGGCCCCCATACAGGTTGTCCCATCCCCTCCATTGTTCTCTATGGTGGGAAAAAATGTTAACTTTTTTTCTACCATAGGGAACAATGGAGGGAATGGGGGCAACCTGTTTGGGGGCCTGTAGAATTGGACCCCCTGGTCCAATCTTCTTGAAACTTGGTAGGTATTTGGGGGAGAGGCCCCAGCAGCTACCCTGCAAGTTTGGAGCCTCTCCCTCAAACCCCCTCCCCTCCAGTCGCTTTTAAAGTTGCCGCCGAAATTCGGCAGCAGGTTGAATCAGATCAGAGAATCTGATTCGGCCCATGGCTGCCCTAGTGGCCACTCCTGAGCTGGTGGAGCTTTGCTCCGCCTCGTTCCGGCCCCAACGGACCCCTGGATCTACACATACGGAACACAAGGCCACTGGTCAGAAATTCACACAAACAGGATTCTTCTTTAGAGTCCAGGGGCACCTTTAAGACCAACAAAGGTTTATTCAAGGTATGAGCTTTCGTGTGCAAGGCACACTTTGCCAAATACAGTGGAAAGGAAGCGAGATTTCAAACTTATAGATGTAGGCTGAACAGCAAATTAACATAGACAATTCGTATTGGTTGTTGCTTTATTTTGTGCATTCTTATACATTTTATGTACTTATTTTACTTACCTTATTGCTGTGGTCAGTTTATTTTATTGTGTGTTCCTGCTGATTTACTGGCTTGATGCTGTAATAAACTATTTATCTATCGATCATACAACATGACGCAGATGCTTTAAGATATTCAAAGCGAAACTAAATAAAAAGCTTTGTTATTTGTTCGTTATTTATTTGTTGTACTGCTTCAGCCCAACATGGCTGACCACCTGGAACTATATCTCCATGGAAGGATTTTTCTTTGCTATTCTGGAAGCATATAAACATTTAACGCTCACTGCGCTTCCATCCGTGTACAGGACTATCTATGCAGCTGACATGTGATTACAGTGGTCTTCAGAGGAGACAGCACTAAGCTGCGATGGAACCAAATCCACTAATTAAAATGGCCCATTTAATGGCTAATTTTTACATGGCTTTTCCTACTGAAAGAATACACAGAAGCAACCTCCCGGCTCTGAGAGAGTCAGCCTTCAAATGTCTTACCACTGCTCTTGGAGGAGGACAGGTCAGAGGGGGAGAAGGGAGACAAAGTGGTAAAACTAGTTCAGATGCCTACGCAACAGCGTCAACATGACTGTCTGAAATATAACAACCGTAGTACCGGATGCAACCGCTCTTTTTCTGCTTCACTCCCAAGGCCATTTAAAAACTCCCCGCACCAAGCTTGCCATGTGAAAAAAAGGGCAACAGATCTGAAAATGGGGTTTTCTGCAAGCAGGAGACTGGGCTGCACCATTCAGTGAGGTCTAATTTGTGATCAGATCAGCCTGTGGTCAGGAGCCCCCGACGTCTTCTCCGGTGCCCCCCCCCTCCTACCAACAGTACATTGGCTGCATTCATGCCCCCACTGGCCACTGTTTCCTCAAGTCACTGCATCCTCTATTTATTTATTATGTATTTATTTCATTGGATTTATACCCTGCCCTCCCTGCCGAGGCAGGCTCAGGGCAGCTCACCTTAAAAGTTAAAAACAAGTTAAAATCATAAAACATTTAAAAGCTCAGAGGTGAAGACACTGAGCTGCAGACCGAAAGGTCAGTAGCTCAGCAGTTCAAGACCCGAGTGCCACGTGACAGAGTGAGCTCCCGTCTCTGGCCCCAGCTCCTGCCAACCTAGCAGTTCGAAAGCAAGAAACTGCAAGTAGATCTCTTCGGTGGGAAGAGAACAGCCACATGATCACAGAAACATATTCGGACAGCGCTGGCTCTTCGGCTTGGAAACGGAGATGAGCACCGCCCCCTAGAGTCAGATTTGACTGGCTTTTCAGCAAGGGAAACTTTTACCTTTATACGTATAGATACAACATATATGATGGTGAAACATCGTTTTTAATATTAACCGTAACAGGTATCCAATCAGTAGTGGTTGTAAGACTACTATCCAGGCCCCATGGTATACTGAATACAGGCATGGCACAGGTAGCCAGTGATGGATTCCAGGGCATGGCTCTTAAGTCTACGCTAAATTATTAAGTGCCGTCCTCAGTCAAATGCCTGGTGGAAGAGCTCCGTCTTGCAGGCCCTGAGGAATTGTAATAAATCCCACAGGGTCCTGATATCCTCGGGGAGCTCATTCCACCAGCGCGGAGCCTTGGCTGTTCCTATATCTTGCACAGCCTTCCTAGGACCCCTCCCCCCATCCCAATAGCACACAGCGCCTCCTGAACTTAAGCTCCATGAGGTTTCTTCAGAGACCCCTCTCTTACTATGGCCTTCCTGACCAAACTCCATCGCCTCCACCCTTTGCCCCTCGTGGTTCCTCATCCGGAACTTTACTACCAACGAATGCAATGCAAAAATAAAAGGACGTTTACCTGCTCCAAAGTAAGCTGCTTTGAAATGGTATCGTTTTCCAGTTTTTTAATCTTCTTCATCAGTTTGTTCACTTGGAATTCCTGTTCCTGTTCTAAATGCTGCTCTAGTTCAGCCTTCTCATGCTGCAGCTGTAGACCAGGAGAGACAAGGAAACCCGAGACACAAGCATTTTAAAACTGAAGCAGGAATGGTAAAAGTCAGTTCATCTGTATATGAATCACTTTCACTAACCCAGATCTGAAAATGTAACAGTGAACAGCACTGGTTTAACACAGCAAACTTTAACATATGTGAAAGCAAACAAGATTTCTGTGCATTTTGAAAGGACAAGATTCGGTTTGGGGGTTTTTTGGTTTTGTTTTTTTAAAGATTGTATGTTGCACAAACTAGGACAGGGTATAAATTTTGGCACTCAATGCAACAGCCTAGAACACACCTTTTTTTAAAAGGCAGAGATTAGAGACGGGCAACTGAAGGCACAGAAAGCTTGATCTGACTTTGCCCTTCAGAATGCTACTTTGCTTGGGGTTCATAGCGGGGGCAGCTGAACCCTTCTTGTATGATGTCTGCGGGTTCCTCAAAAGCATCTGGCTGGCCACTGCAGAAAACGGAATGCTGGAATAGTTGGTTGCCAAGGTCATAGTCAATGCTCCCTCTAAGCTGTGGAGTCTTGTGAGCAAAAACTCTACTTTGTGACCTACTGGCATCAAAGTTGTGGGTGAGTGATTTGGCTACTGCATAAAGTAGTTTGCTCTGGAGCCATCCTTCCTGAGCTAAGACAAAACTGTGTGAGCCAAAGACTAAAAAACTGTTAGCTAGCTCACACTAACTCAGCTTAGAGGGAACACTGGTCATAATTCACCTAGGGTGCCAAAAGAACCCCTTGGGCCAGCCCTGGATAGGTTACTGTACAAAGTAAATTTGGACTTGCGGGTCACCGCACCCAAAAGGTTGGGAACCACTACTCTACATCACATCAAGATATTCTGGCAAGTGTGGAGGTACATTCATCTCTTTTTTGGCTTTTAAGAGCATCAAGAAGTACCAGGAAAGGATCCTGGGAATAGAGTTTCAAGAAACTCAAAGTGCAGTATCCATATAATTGCAACATTGTTCTAGCCTCAGCCGTTCTGAAGAACAGCAGCACGCAGAATTATACACTCAGGGCACGAGCTACATGTGCTGTGCTTACAGTTTTATTTATTTATTCAATTTGTACCCTGTCCTATCCCACACGTGGGCTAGGGGTGGCTTACAATATGTAGTAAAACAATAAAACAGTAAAAGCAATAAAACAATCGATGGCACGATAAACAATATCATCAAACCCCATGCCTCATATCAGGTGAATTTGCTCCAACGTCCAATAATATTATGTCAGCAGGCCCTGGGAAAGGTGCCACGAACAGGGGAGGCCAGAATGGCTGAATGTCCGCCTCCTCAATCAAAAGCCTGGTGGAAAAGCTCCGTTTCACAGGTCCTGCAGAACTGTTGTAGGCCCCGCAGGGCCCTGATCTCCAGTAGGAGCATGATCCACCAGGTTAGGGCAAGGGCTTTTTCAGCCCTTGCCCTGGTTGAGGCTAAGCGGACGTCTCTCGGGCCGGGGATCACCAGGAGGTGCTGATCAGAAGACCATAAAGCTCTCCAGGGCTCATATAGGGAGAGGCGGTCCCACAGGTATGATGGTCCCAGGCCGCCACACACACACACACACGCACGCACGCACGCACACACACACACACACACACACAGCTTGTCTTCAGACAAACACAGTCCCTTCTGAGATGCCTGCTAACAGGCCTTTTCCTCCTCGTTGTGTTCCTGCGGTACATAATCTATTCAACCAATCGCTGCACGGCATAAAGTTCACTGAACAAAGTGCTCTCACAAGGCTAATGGGCACAATGTGTCACTGAAACCACGATCCAGGCATTTTACAGCATTGGTTACGACACGACATTATGGAGGAAACATGTCATGAGAAGAGAGGTGGGCAATCTGAATAAATATTCTCGAGTGTGCAAACATGTCTTTCCTTTACAATTAAGTGAACATAATGAAGGGTTATTTCAAATCAATATTTCCCGACACTAAAGCTGAAAAGCTGATACATCAGTGTGTTTTTAACCACAACATAAATCATGCTGATGTGGGAAATTCCAGCCAAGTTACTGATGGGAGATCTATAGCTCTCACACTGATGGTCAGCTTTTGTATTTAGACTGTACGAGGGGGGGGGGGGGGGAGGACACCCTTCTGGAAGGTTCCCCACACCCACCCATGCTACTACTGTGAATCTAGTATCTAAGCTCCCTACACTACAACAGTAAATGTTTAACAAAGCATTTCACTCAGTCACTTTGCTGAACAATCATGCGATGGCATGGTGCTGCACCAATCAGGGCCTCTGAAAGCCTGCACGGACGCACCACAAACAGCAATACACAGTCCTGTTTCCATCCACAAAGTTCCAAAGACTTACGTTAAAGGGGGGGGGGAGACTTCCCACTGCTTTCCTACTCCTCCCTTCCTGAAATTTTCCCAAGAACAGAATAAAGGGCAAAGTGGCGGTTTGCACTGGAAATCGCCAACCCCTCTTTCAAAAACCCAAGTACCCTTAAGCCTTCAGAATCTGTGGTGTGATGCAGGTCATGGGATCCATCGCTGTGAGCAAGATCTGTCAAGCTTCAAATCAAGCAAATCCATGCAAAATTGCACAATCTACCCTTCTGCAGAAAGAATATTCTGTGGATTTGGAATCCTATAAAATCATAGTACTTGAAGGGCTATCATATAGAGGATGGTACACAGTTGTTTTCTGTTGCCCCAGAAGGTCGGACCAGAACCAATAGGTTGAAATTAAATCAGAAGAGTTTTCGGCTAAACATTAGGAAGAACTTCCTCACAATTAGAGCGGTTCCTCAGTGGAACAGGCTTCCTCGGGAGGTGGCGGGCTCTCCTTCTTTGGGGGTTTTCAAACAGAGGCTAGAGGGCCATCTGACAGCTATGCTGACCCTGTGAACTTAGGTAGATCATAAGAGGGAAGGTAGGAAGGGTTGTATCAATGCTTAGTTCTTGTGGCCCTTTCTTTCATGCCTAGGGAAATGCTGACCACCACTTTGGGGTCAGGAAGTAATTTTTCTCCAGGCCAGTTTGGCTGGAGTTTTTTTGTCATCTTCTGGGCATGAAACAGGGGTCACTGTGGGTATGGGGGGGGAGGTATTTGTGAATTTCCTGCATTGTGCAGGGGGTTGGACTAGATGACCCTGGAGACCCCTTCCAACTCTTTGATAGTTCTAGAATTCCTGGCCAACATTTTCTTAGGTGACAAAATGATAAAAATTTGGGGAAACAATGAAAAATATTAAACAGATAGAGCAAGGACCTGACACCCAGGGAGCCCAAGAAACATTCTAACATCCTCTGCCACTCAACTAACTTTTGCTTTCAAAGCCTACTTCTTGATAGAGTATATCTTGAATTTATGTTGCTGTTGAAAAGCTTTTTCTTTTGATTCTCAGGAACTCCTTGCTTGGTCCACATTCCTACAGTCGACAACAGCCCCAGACATAATGCTATCAACTTGAGATTCTCCCAAGGGAAATTACACGCAAATTAAAAAGAACAGTGGCAGTGGGTAATTTCAGCCTGAAGGACTGAGGCACCATCTGGATTCACACACCTCTAGTTAATTTAGTGTGTGCAATTTAAGCACCTACTCCAGACGTATTGTTAAGCATAAAGCAAGTGCTGCTATTCATAGTGCCAACGGGCCCTAGGATTTTCTCTCCCCAGAAAATTTCTTCTCTATTAGAAAATATTTATTTTAGATACAGCTTTAATTGCTCTCAATCCTTTAAAGATTTCTTAAATTAATTGGCTGGATCGTAACTGATTACATGATTAAACACTACTAAGTTTCCAAAAGAATTTTTAGGTAATTGAGAAAAAACCTGTTACTTTCTTCTGTAGTAGGATACCAGAAAATGTAATAAATAAAAGTTACTGGCATCATCAGGGGGAAAAGGCTATTATCGGAAGGAAGTTTTTAATTTAAAGCAGGACTGGATCCACGGAATATTCCCTAACACACCGGAGCCAAGAGGAATTTAAAATAATCAAGTTCAAGTAAGGTCCTTCAGTGTTATGAAAAAAGCAGGCAATTAAAGTATTTATACTGCTGCTCATATTTATGTTTATATTTATATTGCTGCTATATATTTGGTACTTTGGGGTGTGTATTTGTAAGGTACGATCAGTCTTCTGGACAACTGTTGTGAGACAATAAGCTCATAAAGTGTGTGAACTTTCCCCCTCTTTATACACGGCGGAACTTCCAAGCCCTTTAGTCACATGCAAAGGCCCCGTCATCCCACCACAGTGTCAGCAGGTCTCCGGCTCACTGTGCAGAAGTAAACACAATTCTTTCATTGCTGCGCTCAACTGACAGGCTGGCTGACTTAATAAACACATGCAAAACTTTTCAAACGCTCTAAGCTCTTGAATAAGCCCATAAGCTTTCAAACAGTGTCAATAAAAGCATCTGTAAAGCACATATTGTAAAGACGTTATCAGGAAAGCCGTGTGTTAGTAAAAACAGAATTTAAACTGCCATGTCCACAGAGAAGCCTGGCCAGCACTTTCTGACGAAGATTTAAATATAACTGCAAGTGTTATGTCCTTCAGTTCCCGCAGCCAGCCATGCCTTCCTGTATTTACAAAACATGGGGCTTTGGACCATTGCAGGAGTGCGTTTTCTTTTCTTGCTGCCTTACCCTTCTCAATGCCCCCTGGAAAGCTGCTTCTGATGGTAGAGGGGGCCCTGGGAACAATGTGAGCAGCGAGACAGAAAGGACAGCCAGAAAGTGAAAATTAGCAGAGACTACCGCACAAAAGATGTGGAGCTCCTCAAGAGCAGTGGAGCTTTTTTGGGGGGGGGGGGAGTGACACGATAGGGGGAGACAGTAGGAAGGAAAAGGCAAAAAGCGGTTATGTGAACTTGCTCCATTTTCAATATAGCAGGGTCCAACTCAATGTTTTAACCACAGCCCCAAGAAATAAGCAAACCCAAAGCTATAACTTCATCCAGAGGCAAACACCACTTAACGCAGTAGGGCCAGGATGCACAGCTAACAGGCTATATAGCACGTTCGCCCTTGTCTCCTCCTTGGACTTTTAAGGACACGCCTCCTTTCTCTCTTTTCAAGATCTCACAAGGCTATATAACTTCAGTGATAATCCTGCCATTCCCTTCCCTGAACAGAGAGAGCTAAAGACCACATACCTGCATCAGTTTCCTTGATAGCTCATTAGTGAGAAATTCTTCCTCCTTTTCATAGTTCACCGCAAGTGTCTCTTTCTCCTTCTGCAAAGCTTGGATCTTCTTAAACAGAGTATTACTAATAAACTCCTCTTCTTGCTCTGCTCTCGCTTGCTGCAAAAGAGAGATGTTTTTAAAAAAAACAGCTGTTAAGGAGGAAAAACTCAAAACACGAAAACTCCCCCATGGTAGACTGGATCAAACTTTAAATGTCCCTACGGGTCTTTCCTTTGCCACTTCAGCCTCAAAAGATACTGGATATCAAGATTAAGACCACAGTCTGGCAACTTTGCCCCCACCGATACATTTGAACACGGAGATGCTGTCTGCCAAACCTGCAAAATTAAGCTCTGGTTTAGAAAACGATGCATTTAGTACTGCATCTCCACTGGGGAGAAGCCGTGCATAGCCGCAGTGTCACAAATGCAACTCTAAAGCAAGGGACCTATGGGGCTGCACATGCATTTATTGGGCTCCTGGAAAAAGTGTGTTTTTAAAATCCTCACAGGTATTGCCATGCCAAGTACATCAAACCTGTGTGCAAGAAATCTATTTCTGCACACAGACTGCAAGTTCCAGTCCCCTGAACACAATGCAAGTGTTTCAGCCAGTTAAAATGCAACCAAGATGCAGGCCACACAGATGTGCCACAAGATGCAGGCTCTCTTATATCCCCCACCTCTCTTAGGACAGGCATTTTACTATCATACAAAGCAGTTCTCCACTTCCATCTCTTTCAGTATTCAAAAAAAGGGGGAAGAACCACAGCTAATTTGTTTCCCACAACATAGCCTCCTAAAACCGCAGGGAAGAAGAAGAGGAGGAGATTGAATTTATACCCTGCCCTTCACTTGTAGTCTCAGAGTGGCTTACAAACTCCTTTCCCTTCCCCTCCCCACAGCAGACACCCTGTGAGGTAGGTGGGGCTGAGAGAGCTCTTTCCCAAGCTGTCCTTGAGAGAACAGCTCTGACAGAACTACGGCTTGCCCAAGGTCATCCAGCCAGGTGCAAGTGGAGGAGTGGAGAATCGAACCCGGTTCTCCCAGATTGGAGTCTGCACACTTAACCACTACACCAAACTGGCTGTCATAAAAGAAGGTAATTCAAACAATGGATGCTTTGTGTGACATTAATATGATGGCAATGATGGCCAAGGGTGAAGTGTAGGAGACTCCACTCTTACTAAATTTAGACTTGGGCTCATGCTCATCATAATCCGGGAAGCACCATGCCAGTCTAAACAAGGCTGGACAGCAGGCTGTTCCTTGTAACCTGGCAAGGCACCGTTGTTCTCAGGTTCCCATCCAGGCTCTGAAGCTGCTAGCAGGGATGGCTCACGTGGAGCTGGACCAGACGTCCCAATGGCCATCTAACCTCGGCAAACGAAGCAAGCGGCCTGCTCATGGGAGCAAAGACACTTTTGACAAATAGGTTCATAGAAGTTACATAAGAGAACATAAGAGAAGCCAATGTTGGATCAGGCCAATGGCCCATCCAGTCCAATACTCTGTCACACAGTGGCCAAAAACACCAGGTGCCCTCAGAAGGTCCAGCAGTGGAGGCAGGAAGCCCTCCCACTGTTGCCCCCCCCCCCCCCAAACACTAAGAATACCGAGCATCACTTGCCCCAGACTGAGAGTTCCTATCTATACTTTGTGGCTAATAGCCACTGATGGACTTCTGCTCCATATGTTTATCCAATTCCCTCTTGAAACCGTCCATGCTTGTAGCCGCCAACACCTCCTGTGGCAGTGAATTCCACGTGTTAATCACTCTTTGGGTGAAGAAGTACTTCCTTTTATCTGTTCTAACCCGACTGCTCAGCAATTTCATGGAGTGCCCACGAGTTCTTGTATTATGAGAAAGGGAGAAAAGGACTTCTTTCTCTACCTGCTCTATCCCATGCATAATCTTATAATCCTCGATCATGTCACCCCTCAGCCGTCGTTTCTCCAAGCTAAAGAGCCCCAAGCACTTCAACCTTTCTTCATAGGGAAAGTGTTCCAACCCTTTTATCATTTTAGTTGCCCTTTTCTGCACTTTTTCCAATGCTATCTTTTCTGAGGTGTGGTGACCAACTGTACACAGTACTCCAAATGAGGTCGCACCATCAGTTTATACAGGGGCATTATGATACTGGCTGACTTGTTTTCTATTCCCTTCCTAATAACCCCCAGCATAGCATTGGCCTTTTTCATTGCAGTCACACACTGTCTCGACATTTTCATTGAGTTATGTACTACGACTCCAAGATCTCTCTCTTGGTCAGTCTCGTCCAGTTCGGACCCCATCAATGTGTATTTATAGTTAGGATTTTTGGCTCCAATGTGCATCACTTTGCACTTGCCACATTAAACCCCATTTGCCACGTTGATGCCCATTCGCCCATCCTCGACAGATCCCTTTGGAGTGCCTCACAATCCTCCCTGGTTCTCACTACCCTGAACAACTTTGTGTCATCTGCAAATTTAGCCACTTCACTGTTTACTCCTAACTCCAAATCATTAATAAACAAGTTAAAAAGCATCGGACCAAGTACTGATCCCTGCGGTACCCCACTGCTTACCTCCCTCCACTGAGAAAATTGCCCATTAATACTCACTCTGTTTCCTTTTAATTAGCCAGTTTTTGATCCACAAAAAGACTTGTCCTTTTATCCAATGACTATTGAGCTTACTTAGGAGCCTTTGATGAGGAACTTTATCAAAAGATTTCTGGAAGTCAAGGTAAACAACATCTATTGGGTCCCCCATGTCCACATGTTTGTTTACTCCCTCAAAGAACACTAACAGGTTAGTGAGACAAGATCTTCCCTTACAGAACCCATGCTGAGTCTTCCTCAAGAGATTTTGTTCATCAATCTGCCTACTAATTTTTTCCTTAATAACAGTTTCCACCAACTTACCCAGTATCAATTTCAGACTGACTGGCCTGTAATTTCCCAGATCTCCTCTGGAACCCTTTTTAAAGATAGGAGTGACATTCGCTACCTTCCAGTCCTCAGGAATGGAGGCAGATTTTAAGGAAAGATTACATATTTTTGTCAGGAGATCCACAAGTTCACATTTGAGTTCTCTCAGAACTCTCGGATGCATGCTATCCGGGCCCGGTGATTTATTTGTTTTTAAGTTGTCTATCAGACGTAGGACCTCCTCTCTTGTCACCTCAATCTGACTCAGGTCTTTCAACGCCACTCCCGAAATCAGTGGTTCTAGAGTGGGCAGGCACTTCTCATCTTCCACAGTGATAGTCATCACTTTACCCCATAGTCATCCAAGGGCCCCACTGCTTCCCTGGCTGGTTTCCTACTTCTAATGTATTTGAAGGAAGTTTTATTGTTGGTCTTTATGTTTTTTGCGATATGCTCCTCATATTCCCTTTTTGCCTGCCTGATCACAGACTTGCATTTTATTTGCCACAGCCTGTGTTCCCTTTTATCAGCCTCACTGAGACTAGCTTTCCACCGCTTAATGGAATCCTTCTTACCTTTTACAACTTCCATTACTTTGTTTGTTAACCATGCAGGCTTTTTCCTATACCTATTTGTGCCTTTCCTAACCCATGGTATATATTTTCTCTGAGCCTCTAGGATTTTTGATTTTAAGCGCCAGCAGCCTGGTTCCTTCCCAGAACAAATGGAGACCGTCTCTCTTGTACAGCTCCCTCTTGTTCCAAAAAGCATCCCAGTGCCTAACAAACTTGAACCCTTCCCCCCCACACACACCATCGCCTCATCCACGCATTGAGACTCCTGATCTGTGCCTGTCTCTCCGGCCCTGCACGTGGAACAGGTAGCACTTCCCAGAAGGCTACCTTGGAGGTCCTGGCCTTGAGTCGCCTGCCCAGCAACCTAAATTTTTCCTCCAGGACCTCACGACTACATTTCCCCATATCACTGGTGCCAACATGTACCACAACTACTGGCTCCTCCCCAGCACTATCTACCAGCCTATCTAAAACACATGTAATGTCTGCTACCTTCGCACCAGGCAGGCAAGTCACCATACGGTCAAAACGCAGTTTCGCCACCCAGCTGCCTACCTGCCTAAGGATCAAATCACCAACTACCAAGAGCCCCCCTCCCTCCCTGCCCAGGGATGGTTCCTTGGTACAAAAGGATACCCGTTCACCAGCTGTAGAAGAGGTCCCTTCTGAGGGCACACTCCCCTTATCCACAGCATGGTGTCCTGTTCCCTCTCAACCCTCATGCTCCCTGACAGCAGCAGGGCTGCCAGATACAGACTGGGACATACCTGACAAGTCCTCGAGAGTCTTCTCCACGTGCCTAACTGACTGTCTCTGCTTCTCCAGGTCAGCCACCATGGCCTCAAGGGAGCAAACTCGTTCCCTGAGAACCAGGAGCTCATTGCACCGGGCACCCACCCAAGACTTCTGCCCAGTGGGCAGATAATCATACATGTGACACACCGTGCAAAACACTTGATAGCCCCCAACCCCCTGCTGGCATTCTGGCTTCATAATTGCTTTAAAAATAATTTAATATAATCCCCATTTTAAACCCTTTGTATTCTCTTTGTAGAAATCTACTTACCTTACTGGGAACCCAAAGAGCGTAGGGCCCCTGGTGTTCTGGCTCTTCCTTGGCTTCTTACAAGCCCCTAGTCTAAGAGTCCCTAGCCAAAGAGCCACAGGCCAAGAGCCCTTTGGTTCGTGCCAGAGGCTCGTGCCTCTGGTCAGGTGGACACCCCCTGCAGAGGGTGTGGCTAGCAGCTATTCAAATGCACCCAGGGACTCAATTTGCACTTAAACAATGGCCCTTTCACACCCTTATCTCAAGCAGCAAGCACTCTGCAACAACTCAAAACTCACTCACACACTTCCACACACAGTACCCTCAGCTAAACCTCCTCAGCTGAAAGCAAATAAGAAAAACACTCACCCCTCCTGCAGCTCTCTCCTGCTGCCTTCCAGAGCTCAGCTGCTTCTGCAAGCAGCAGATGTAGTAAACTGTGGAGTCTTGTGAGCAAAAATTCTACTTCGTGAATTATTGGCATTAAAGTTGTGCACGAGTTATTTGGCAGCTGCATAAATTATTGGCTCTGGAGCCGTCCTTCCTGAGCTAAGACAAAAATCTGTGAGCTGGAGGTTAAAAACCTGTGAGCTACCTCACACTAACCCAGTTTAGAAGAAGACAAAAGTGCTGGCAGGCACCAGAGCCTCCACGGGCACCGTGCTGGGGATCTCTGCCCTAACCATTACACCAGGGGTGGCCAACCTTGCTTAACGTAAGAGCCACATAGAATAAACGTAAGAGCCACATAGAGATGTCTGAGAGCCGCAAGACAGGAACAAATATCACACACACGTTTTTATTTTTAAAAATATGCAAATTTGCTTTTTATTAACGTTAAATGGGACTGCCAAAAATAAAAACAAACGAGGAAAACCAGTTATAAGAAAGAGAGAGCGAGAAACTAGGAAAGCAAATAGATGGGAGGGAGGAGGGAAGGAAGGAAGGAGGGAAGGAAGGAAGGAAGGAAGAAAGGGAGAAAGAGAGAAAAAGCATGCCTCCCCTTTGCTTCCCCAGCCGCCCTGCCAGGAGCCGCACAATATGTGTGAAAGAGCCGCATGTGGCTCCCGAGCCACAGGTTGGCCACCCCTGCATTACACCATCCCAGCTCTTTCCAGCTCCTTCAGCCTGCCACATGTCCCGGTGGGTAAATGTGAAAGGAGAGAAGCGCTGTGGCATTTTAGGCGATGCACTACAATATCTAAACCTTAAGTATACTAAATAATAGATACGGCAGCACTTTATCCATTATGGCTTGGTTTAAGAACTTAAGAAAGGACCCAATAGTAAAGGCAAAGGTTTCCCTTGCTCGAAAGCCAGTCGAATCCGACTTTAGGGTTGTGGGGCTCATCTCCGTTTCCAAGCCGAAGAGCCAGCGCTGTCTGAAGACTTTTTCATGGTCATGTGGCCAGCATGACTAGGCACCGAGGCACACGGAACGCTGTTCCCTTCCCCCCGAGGTAGTCCCTTTTTATCTACTTGTAATTTCTTGCTTTCGAACTGCTAGGTTGGCAGGAGCTGGGGCCAGACACAGAGACAGGAGCTCACTCCATCCCATGGCACTCGGGTATCAAACTGCCAAACTGCCGGTCTTCTGGTCTGCAGCTCAGTATCCTAATCTCTGAGCCACCATGGCCCCCAAAGGACCCAATACAACACAGCAGCTATCCATCTGGCCCAGCATCCTGTTCTGCCCAATGTCCCACCAGAAGACTTAGAGAGGCCCATGGACAGAGGCCCAGAAGACAAAGCCTTCCTCTGCACAACAACTGTTACTAAGGGGCATGCTACCTCGGAACCTGAAGGTCCCATTTAATCTACCATCCTTCACAAGTACTGCTGGATCTATATACCACCAATTGCTTAGTCCCCAGTGACAGATTTAGTTTACCTTTCGGAATTCTTATACGGCCCTTTGCACGGAAGCACATTGCCCCCAGAGACACTGAGAAACCGAATTAAATCAGGTTTTTTAAAAGAGAGAAACAGGTACAGCATGGTACATACACATCCGAAGGTCTGCGATATGCCTCTGAAACCACGGCAAACGTGTGTTACATGCAGCCTTCACCCTTGTATGCAGAGAACACAACCTCCAACTAAGAAACTGTTCTAATGCAGGTTCTTCACGATTCTTCATAAATATCAGGTACAATCAGTTTTTTACACCATCTCTTAGAAACTCTTTGCGTGAATACCAACACCAAACGGTCCTCATCCCCCTTATCAATCACTTTTTGAAGGATTTGTTCCATTACCCACCTGAAAGGAAATACTCATGTTTGCCAACATGAACAAAATCATTCCAGACTTCAGAGGGCCACTGTTTCAAAGCACTGTGGACCAGCTCCGGCAGGCTTCAGCTCCCCCCCTGCTCCAGCTGCCTGCAGATTCCTTGAAAATTTCCTTCTGTAAATCGCTTTGTTTCCAAGCAGAATTCACAGTGCTGGCTCTTACCTTTAAAGCCCTAAATGGCTTGGGGCCAGAGTACATGAACAACTCCTCTCCTCCCATATTGCCCAGCTCACCAGTTCAGACCGGACTTACAAGCAGCCCTGCTCTCTGTTCCTCTACCTTCAGAGGAGAGGGAGAAACTTACTAGAGACAGGACTTTTTCAGCGTTGGCACCCTGCCCATGGAACACCCTTCCCCCTTGAGACCTACCTGGTACCTGCACTACTTTCTTTTAGGTGCCAGGGCAAAATGCTTCGGTTCACCCAGGCGTTTAACAAAAGGACTGACCTCTTGAACATTGTTTTAAGGTCTGTTTTTAGCCTGAGAACTCATTTTAATCTACTTCATGCCAGTTTGGTGAAGTGGTTAAGTGCGCAGACTCTAATATAGGAGGACTGGGTTCGATTCTCCACTCCTCCACTTGCAGCTGCTGGATGACCTTGGGCAAGGCATAGTTCTCTCTGAGCTGTTCTTGAAAGAGCTCTCTCAGCCCCGCCTACCTTGCAGGGTGTCTGTTGTGGGGAGGGGAAGGGAAAGGAGTTCGTAAGCCATTCTGAGACTCCTTTGGGTAGTGAATGGAGGATTATAAATCCAGTCTCCTCTTCTTCATGCTGCCCTTTATTTTTAATGTTGGGTTTTAACAACTGTTATGATATTTTATGCATAGGTTTTATTTTGTAAGCCATCTGAGGTAGCTTTCTTGGAGAGGCTGCAAAGAAATTTCCCAAAGGAATACAAAAAAAATGAAACATTTTGGAAAGGGCGAGAATTTTGGGAACGGTGATACTTCCCCCCAACACAACTTCCCAATACGGTATCGATGCTCCCACTGTTTAGTCACGCCCTTCCTGACTTTCTTATACAAAATCAGAACAATAATTTCTGGGGTGCACTTCCCTGGGGCCAGCTTTAAGAATCCCCCACCATCCCTTTATACAAGATAGTTCCAGGTGGTCAATGTTCAAAGATGCCTTTACACACTTATTCCGTATTTTGACCTATTTATTGTTTTGGTGTCCTTTCCCCCTTCATCAAATCAAAACAACCGTTGGCCTTATAACCTTAGCTTGTTATTTAGCTTTGTTTTCTCGTAACTTAAAACATCTTCATCATGTTACGTGTAAATCTGCTGTTCAGCCTGTCGATAAGCTAGCACTCTAACTTCCATTCCAGTGTATTTAAAAAGGCGTGCCTTGTATATGAAAGCTCACACCTTGAATAAACTTTTGTTGGTCTTAAAGGTGCCCCTGGACTCTAAATCTGTTCGATCCATTTACAAGAGTAACAACCGGTTTCCCTCCTATCCCAAAGCAACCCGAGGGAGCCAAAAAGGCTTCATGTTGTTTTGACTGCCAGGAACATCTTGATCCTTCAATTAGTGGCAAGAGAGCCAGCCTTTTTTTAAAGGGTTGGGAGTCTGGAGTGCTTCCTTCAGTCCTCTGTACTCTCCAGCCTGGCCAAAAATGCTCTGGCATCACACGCTCCCAGCCACTAGGCAAGAAGAAGTGAGCCGTGACTCACAAAAGCTCACACCCTGCCACAGATTTTGTTAAGTCTTTAAGGTGCTCCTGGAAACTCTTGCTCTTTTCTACTGATATTAGGAAAGTTTGGAAGTTTTGAGTTGTCCCCCGCCAGAGGCTGGTTTACGTTTTTCAGCTGATCATCCCTATGACTTCTGAGAAAGAACGTGTGTTATGTTCTACTGAAGTACAAGTTTGGGCAGAGGCGCACGCGCAAATAATTCTACGAAGCCAAATGAGTTGTCCGGGCCCTGACCTGACTCCCTGACCTACCCAGTGAGTTGCAGTCATGGGGAGTGAGGAGGAACTTGACCTGGGGCAGCTGGGCAGAGAAACAGCGGCAGCCCAGGGGAAGGAAGCTGTCCCGGCCACTGGAACAGCGGGACCATGGAAAAAGCCACGGCAATCAGAGTGCAGCTGTGTCTGAGGTGCTGGCCGATGACCTCGCAGGCAACACACTGATGGAGACCCCCTCAAGGAGTTTTCAAGGCAAGAGAGGAGCAAACATGGTTTGCCATCGCCCAGCTCTGTGCGGCAGTCTTCCTTGGTAGTATCGTACCAAGATCTCGCTGTGGCCAATCTCGCTTAGCTTCTGAGCTTTGACTGGGCTACTGAGGCTGCGTCACTAAATGCAAGTCAAAACAAGTATGCTAGACTGGACCACTCTTTACTTAGGACACTGGGAAAATTTCTGAGAGAACTGGGTTTGATTCCCCACTCCTCCACTTGCACCAGCCACATGACCTTGGGCAAGCCATAGTTCTGACAGAGCTGTCCTTGAAAGGGCAGTTCTTGAAAGAGCTCTCTCAGCCCCACCTACCTCACAGGGTGTCTGTTGTGAGGAAGGGAAAGGAGTTTGTAAGCTGCTCTGAGACTCCAAGTGAAGGACAGGGTATAAATCCAATCTCTTCTCTTCTTCTTCTTGTAAATGGGATGTTTAGAGCATGCCGAGGCACTCAAGCTCTGGGCCAAGCCCACTGGCACACAATCCGGCAAGAACACTGGCGGAATATAGCACAAAAAGGTCCAGGAGGGCTAGCAACACCGGGAGCTTAGTTCCTAACCAAACGCATCTCCTTCTTTCTAGGGAGCTAAGTGCCCACTTCCACACCCATTCCCCTTCTCCGAAAAAAGGGGAGGCAGGGGAGCCTCGCTTTTCAGTCCCTACACACTTCTTCGGGGAAGAGTAGTAGTCATTTTGGCTCTTCTCTCCCCATGCTATGTTCTACACGGGATGAAAGGTAAAACACCTGCTTTACTTTCATTATGTTTTTGCAGAAAACAGTGACCTTCTCCAAGAGTGAGAGCACACACCATGATTTACCTCCACACAAACAAACCTCATGCTATTCTTGGAAATGAGCGCACTGTGACATTGCCACTCAGGGGATGTGTCCGTAGAGAGAGGAGGCAGCACCTGGAATGATTTGGTACTAAATTGTCAGAGGGGAGGGGTGGCTGGATTGAGCCCACGATGTGAGGAAGGGAGACTCAAACCTCTTCCCCCAAACCCCATGATCCCACTACCTGCTCGGCCCCCACACCCTCCACCCTTCCTTTTTTGGCTCTACAGAAACTTCTGTGGGTTTTGCAGTAAGCACATTTTATAGCATCCCTTTCAACCATGGGTTTTCTCCTGAGCCAGAGCAGAATCACAAAGCTTCTGGAAAAAATTTACTATTGTGGGCAAGGAGGGCCACTCAGGTCCGTCCATCCGTTCCCCTTCTCCCCTGCTTCATATCACAAGTCCAGGGCACTAGGAGGTGTCCTATAACAGAGCTGAGATTCCCCCCCCCCCATTATAATAAGCTGCCTTGAGCCAAAAGGAAAGACGAGGTGTAAATATTATTAATTAATCCAGTTGTATAGTGCAACTCAGCCTCTAATCCTGAAGAGCTGGTACACGGTGGAGCCTGAACTTTACCTGCCCTGTTCGACCCTAAAGGCCCCTTCTTGAATGGCAGGGCATAAATATGATCAGAGTGCAGCAAGGTCAAATACCTACGCAGCCCGCTCCGATAAGCCAGTTTTTAAATCTCAGTTCTACAAGAAAAACAAAACTGCAGAACACTGAGAAAAGTTCTGTGATTAGTAATTGATATATTATGATTAACTTCGTAAGTCAACTGAAACTCATTAAACATAGTTTCAATCATAGAGTTGGAAGGGACCACCTCGTCTCTTCTAGTCCTGCACAGTGCAGGAAATTCACAAATACTCCCCTCCCACACACACATTCCCAGAGATCCCTGCTCCATGCCCAGAAGATGGCAATAACAACAATAATTTTTTTTAAAAGCCCTCCAGGATTCCTGGCCAAACTGACCTGGAGAAAAATTGCTTCCTGACCCCAAAGTGGTGACTGGCATTTCCCTGGGCATGTAAGAAAGGGCCAGGAGAACTAAGCATTGATGCAACCCTGTCTGCCCTCCCTTCTTGTTTTCTGCCTAAGTTCACATAATCAGCATTGCTGTCAGATGGCCATCTAACCTCTGCTTAAAAACCTCCAAAGGAGGAGAGCCCACCACCTCCCGAGGAAGCCTGTTCCACTGAGGAACCATTCTAACTGCCAGGAACTTCCTCCTAACGTTTAGCTGAAAACTCTTTTGATTTAATTTCATCTCACTGGTTCTGGCCTGTCCTTCTGGGACAACAGAAAACAGCTCCGCACCATCCTCTATATGACAGCCCTTCAAGTATCACCTCTCAGTCATCTTCTCCCCAGGCGAAACACACCCAGCTCCTTCAACCATTCCTCATAGGACTTCTTCTCAGGTCTATTGGACCCCCCAAAAATCGGGATTTCCAAAAAAAACCTGGGATTTTTCAAAAATACTGAAATTTTGGGGGGTCCAATAGACCTGAACCAAAAAATATCAATTTTTGTACCCCCTCTAGTGCCAAGGATTCCAGGGCTTTGAACTGGGAAAACTTGAAACCTCAAGGCCCTCTTCAGGCACAGAAAGACAACATAGGGCCTTGTGATTGGCAGGCAAGAGGAAGTCTCAAATTTCCACAAACTCAAGCAGAAGAACTTGTATTAGGAGCCAGGGAGCTCAACTGGAGAAAGGAAGATCCCTTTCTGTTTACAGAACTGCACTGGATCTCTAGAGGTTTCAGATTCTATTTGCATAACCCATCTGCCAAGCTCTCTCTCTGGGCTCCTGGAGAAATTCGCAATCTTTACCACAGTTCCCTATCAAAAAGACTGACAACACCACCCAAAAATGAAGGTAAAATCACCTGCGGGTCAAAGCACACTGAAAAGGCTACATCAAGTAGAACAAGTGAATTGTTTTCCTCACAGTATTTAGCAACACCTTACATTTATTCACACATTTAGAGGATGAAATTTTGCAAAGGAAATATAGGAAGGCACGTAATCACTGGCTGGTCCCCAAGGTCAGCTGAACACTAGCTGGTGGCCCCTGTGTGAGCTTCCTGGCAGCACACACAAGGCCACGGGGCTCATGGTCAACCAGGGAAGCACACTCAAAGGAGCCACCAGTGAGAAGAATTGGTGCCTCCAACATGGTGGTTAGTTCTGCAGGGAGAAAAAAGTCTAAAAGAAAACAAATCTGGCACAATCTCAGTAACACAACTGCATTAAATTGCAGCACTCAGGTGGACACTTTGCATGTGAAAACATTAGCGTGCACACACACACCCACGTGCACATGCACACCCACCCACAGAGTGCCCTCCATATGAAAGCTTCCCAACAACAAGCAGAGTTGGCAGTGAATATACGCAGTGTGCGAAGCGCTCTTAGGGTAAACATTCAAACTGCCACACTCTGCACATTTACTTGAGAGTAAGCCAGTGGGACTCATATCCAAGTAGCAAACATCTGTATGTCTGTGCCAAAAGTGTACCTTTTAGATGGAGCTGCAAATTCCTTATTGACATTGTATTAAGATCTTTTGAACAGTTTCTATTTCCCCAACTGGAAACAAGATTACCTAAAGATTCCATGACAACTCAAAAGAGACTGCTAGCTTTTATCATTTCAGCTAAGAAAAAGCAGGCATAGAATATTAAAGAGTGAAAAACCTGAAAAAATGTGTGTGCGTTTAAGACAGGTTGCGGGGGTGAATACACAGTGTACATAATTACTTCCCAACCTTCCTAACAGTAAAACTTAAAAGATAATTTATGTTTATGAACCTTTAGGTAGCCACTTCATATAGATGGGGACAGCTAGGTTAACTAAGCACCACTAGTCATGGGGTTTATGTAATAATTTTGCAACTTGAGTTTCAAACTCTGATTACCAAGACCGAGGGATTCCAGGTCGGAAGTCAGTTTAGCGACATATTTATCAACCCACAACCTCCTACTTGCTTTCATTAACATCAGTCTTACACTTCTGACTGCCAGCTTTTCATAGCTTGACAATTAAACACCTCTGCAGTGATAAGAATTTAAGAGATCAAAGTAAGCTTCTATGTTTCCCTTCTTACTGTGATTGTTAAGTGATATGGAAGTGCTTCGACAAGATTAGAAGTTATGCTAATTATGCATCAGTCACCTGCTAGAACATTCTAGAGTTTCCTTAATCCAGCTGAGATCTGTGTTGAAACTGGACAGAACTGCTGAACGATGCCCAAAAATGTTACATTGGTGGAAAACCGGAGGTCCACTCTCAAGTTGAAACTGGAGTAACCAGCAGCATTAAAAAGTGTACTTGGACTCTGCTGTGGGTGAGAGTGAAAATGGCAGCCAATCTGACTCCAGGCTACTCGGGTTCCCACAGACAAGGATCCTGTGGAGGATCCAACCAGTGGACACATATCATAATGATCAATCTCACAAAATGATTAAAGAGCTGGACAGCTTGCTGTTGTATTGTAAAGAACCATGCAAAACCTTGTGTCTTATACTACCGTTATACACTCACAATCTCCAGCAGGGAAACATTCTACTGCGGTTGGCAAAGGAACAGTTACATGAAAAGGAAACTGATGTGAGGTGTTGAGCACTGGATACACTATTTTTAAAGCTGAAATATTATGCACTGTTCAAACTATTTTTAAAGCTGAAGTATTATGCACTGCTCAATGTTCATTCCAATAAATATATCAAGATGCTAGTTTCTCCAATCAGCAAATTCTAGGGGGGAGGCAAACCTTGTGTTTTTATATTTTGCAACACAAATTACCTTTGATTTTTAAACAGCAGCGGCCAACCATTCTTGTAACAGTGCCACAAGTAAGGTCCAAAACACAAAATAAGGCACTCTAGCATTCTGTTGTGGGGAGGGGAAGGGAAGGGGATTGTAAGCCACCCTGAGACTCCTTCTGGTAGTGAAGGGCGGCGTATAAATCCAATGTGTGCGTGTCTCTCTCTCTCTTCTGTAGCCTTACAGGACACACAGCAACCTGTGGTTTCATGCATATTTGCCTCTGCTGAGTAGAATGGAATGTGTCTGACTGTGCTATAGCCTGGGGGTCCCCAGCATGGTGACGGTCGGTGCCATGGGGCTTGCCATCACCTTTCCTGGCACCCACCAGATGCTTTAGGAAACCTGGCAGGATCAGAAACCTGGGGCATTTGCCCGGCAGGGCTTCTGATTGGCTGTGCAGATTAAAAGGCATCCCGTCAAGCAGAGCTTCTGCTTGAAAATATTGAAGCGTTACTGTTAAGAGTTACACATAACCTCACTCCTTGGTATTCTGTGGTTAGCTCCACCTCCTGTTTTATTGCTGCACCTACCTCTTTGTGTCAGAATCCCCAAGGTGCCCACAGGCACAAAAAGCTTGGGGGGGGGGCTGCTATAACTTCACAGGCCCTCTAGCTCTTGCCCAGGTATGCCGTAACTCTGTCCTTGTGGCACCCCTGTTGTAGACTGGATGGCCACGACTTCTGTAATTTCCATCTGAAAGCACAGCTGTCTCTGAAAAGCACAGATTTCATTGCTATCATTCAGTTTTCCTAGGTTTTTTCACTGACCCAGGAACTGAAAAACCCACAGCAGATGAAGGTCAATGTTTTAACAGACAGGACAGCGTACTGGAGACTTATGGAGTCTTCCATTAAGCTGATGATTAATGTACAGGTGGATCTGGCATTCCAGGGCTATGGAGCCAAGCACACACAGACAAGGTTGGGAAGGTCCACACCGACGCCAGCCCTGCCACCAACAAAATCAACATTATTTTCCTGTATATCCCTCCCCATAGTTCTAATGCTTGTGACAGAGTGAGCGCAGACTTACAAAAGTTCATACTGGAATAAATTGTTAGACTTTAAGGTGCTGCTAGTCTTCTAATTTCTGTGCAACACACTAAGACAGCTACGCCTCTGGAACTGCAGTCACCCAGCCAGCCAACTCTAAAAGTGCTCCTGGTTAGCAGCCTTCGGGTGGCTGGGGGGGGGGGGGGGGGAGGAGGAACCACCGCTTTTGCCAAACCAAAACTGGATTGAGCCCTCACTGTGGCAGGTGTGTGTGACTCACTCCCCAGATGCTTGGAACAATCTAATGGCCCATTCGTGCCCATGTTCAGGGAACACCGAGTGTACGGAGGACTGCTTAATACCAACACAGAGTTCCACTGCTGTTACCTGCCTGCTCCAGCAGGGTTTCACACTCCTATCCTGCACTGCCTGGCTTGCTACTCCGAAAGCCTGAGGGAGCTTTTAAATGCAGCACAGGAAAAGCACTGGTCAGGTCAGAGTTCCAAATCTACCAAAATCAACCTCTCTGGATTATGGCTATAATTCTTTTTCCCCATTGCCAAGGGACTCTTAAGTTCTCAAAGGTTTTGTTTTGCAAGGATCCGTTAGCACTGCGCCTATACTATACCCCTTTTGACTTCGTCCATCCCCTATTTCCCTTTAACTGAGTCCTCTCAAGTTAAAGACTTCCCCCCACACATATACCAGATCCTTCATCTAAGCCTGTACTCCCCTGTTCCTTCTAGCCCCTCAGAGACCAGGAAAAGAAGTTTTCAACTCAATCTGCTTGTTTTTTTGAAGGTCCTACAACAAGCAAAAAAAAAAGGCTTCATTCTAAGTGTATTTTCTTGCAATAAGTTGCAGGATCATTATCAGACTCAACAATTAACATTTCGCACAGCAAGCACGGAGCCCTGCTGCTGCTCCACAGCATGTGGGAAGTATAAATAAGAACACAGCCACAAGTTGCCTGATTTGTTTAACTGTTCTACGGAATCCCCACCCCTTTGTATGCTGACCCTCTTCCAGTTTATTCCTGAAATTCCAATCTATTTTGCTTTAAGGGATGGAGTGTGCAATTATTAAAATAATATGGTACAGTCGATCATAAAACAGAAAGAGAAAGAAAAAGGGGGAACAAAGGCAGCTAACCGCAAATCTGAAGCAAGTCAAAGAAGGAACTCTCTACATAAAGGGGGAAAGATCACAAACCTTTTAAACAGGACAGACAAGGCCAACATTTTGCATGGCAGCAAGCCTTTTTAATGCCCACAGGCTGGAGCATTCAAACACACACACACACACACACACACACGTTGTGTCATAATACTCCTCACTGCCAGAAATCCCTCTAACACAGGATACCTTGAGGAATTTTGCCAAGAACTTCTCAGAACAAACCCAGTCAAATGTTTTTCGCGTGAAACTCCAGGACAGTTAAAGCCATGATAATTACTCTGACTAGTTATTATCCCAGGTAAAACTGCTACCTTTCCGATATCACAACTAACTGGGATTGGAGCAAGCCTCGGCTTATAAACGAAAGTTTCTCACGATGGCTGAATGAAGCCTTATTTTCAGGGGCAGACTGTTATGCAACCAATGGGTATGTTACCGCTCAATACTCCCCCCACCCACCCCCAGGCTTATACAACTAGTTTTGCATTTCCTTGGGAATTACTCCAACCACCAGAATATGGAAAAACAAAAACATGTAACAGTTTCACCACTCACTAAACTCTGGATGAGGCAGGTGAAGAAGAGTGTGCCGTTTCATCAGCTAGGTATGGTGAAGTGTCTTAATATTCGTATCTGTCTTGTCTGCTGCCAACCCACTTCCCCGGGGGGAGACAAGCAAAATCTCTCCCCCTTCTTCTTGCAAACAGATCAGCCTCTCATATCTTTTCCATCTTTTCAATCAAGCAAACCGTTTCAGTCCTTATTAGGCTGGAAGCTACAACTAAGACACACAGAGAGGCAAGAAAATCAAAACCGATTATTTTTCACCTCTCTTTATAAAGGACGTCGTATTGGGACAGGTGGACACCATATTGACTCCTGTGAATGATCTGTGTCAGTCACATCTCACTGTAAGGTGCTGACTTGTTGCAGTTAATGCAAATCAAAAACCAAGTAAGCACTTCTAGGTTTTTGCCCCGACTTGCCTTTTTGGGTGATTTTACATCACTACAGAGTTGTTTTACTACTATTTTGCAGGCTGTATCTACACTTCTGCCTCCCTATTAGTGTCATCAACACCATTATCCTTCTGCAAATGATTGAGGTATTATATAATCACTTCAATTTAGGCTTATTTCTGATCACAGATCCAGAGAGAAAAGCGGACTCCAAGGACCTTAGGGAAAATTCCACCACCGGGCTGCACTACAGAACCAAAGCGCAAGTGTCAGATGCCAAGATAACATATGACCCTTGGTGTGTAAAGAATGCTTTGGTAAAAGAAAACCGCACTGTAAATCATTCAAAACAATTTCAGGCACAGCCCAGCCTTAGAACAACTGCCCTCAAAACAGCCATGGTGGGAACTCAGCCTATATCACGTGAAGCCCAAGACATGAAGCACTTCAGAGTTTCATCTCATCTACAAAAAACGCCTGCGTTTCAGACTCCAAATCGTTTTGTGGTCCAAAATTACACCTCTCTCTGTTCAAGACAAAGACTGGCCATTGCTTTTCCAAATAAGCTTTTAAAAGCCGGATTTCTCTCTTCCCTGATATGTGCCACATTTTTATGAGGAGGGATGATGACTACCAAAGGAATGTCAAAATATTCCCAATGGGAAAAGAGTGGCAGCTTTCAGGCACAACTAAACTCTCAGCATACACATATAATGAACTGCCTTGCAACACATTAAACGCCTGCACTTAGCTGAGTGGGATTCCCCCCCCCCTTTTGACGCTAGACCTCCTGCCTTCTTTTAGAGGCAAAGTGCATAGATATTCAAGAAACACAAGCCCAGCTGGGCAGTTCTTGTATTCTTGGTCAAAGTCTTCATTTCCAGCCAACTTTTTCACTTTAAATTTTTTAAGTCACTCCGGAAATCTTTTTTTAAAAGGCTCTTAACACTATGCAAGTAAATAATATTAATTTCAATTCTGGACTCCACTATCTGGTCATGCAATAAATTTTGCCATATTTTGACAACTTCCTGGGGGACCTATTTTTCATGATTGTAAGAAGCCACATAATACATCCTTTGCCATTAGCAGCTCAACCACTTTGCCTGGAAAATGCTGCGTATATGCTCTTTTGTCACTCCGGCAATAGGCAATGTACCTTTTCATTTTATAACTCCTCCTTCAATTACATTTTTTCAGGACAGTTTAATGATTTAAAAAAAAAACCCAGGAAGCCAAGAGAGGAGTATCTATGAAAACATTCCTTAAGTTTCTGACAGCCTTTCTCTCTGCCAGCCACCCCCACACAGCCTGTCATTGCTTTTAGCAATTCTCCCCCTTCCCCAAAAAAGCCAAATGTGTCTAATCCTTTGCAGACTCGCCACCAACAGCAGAACAGATTTTTGAACAATCAAAAACCCTAGGATATATTTGCAACTAAATCTCTTGGTTTAAATCAAAGCCATTACTGACAACTGGTATTTGCACGCAGAAAATGCGAGAGGCTGTATGCCTTCAGTGTAGAGGCACCTCAGAAACGGAGTGGGAGAAAAAGAGGGGAAACTTTAATGCACTATTGCCCATGCTACTATGTACTTTTATAGGCTTAATTACTTGATAGCTTCCCTATCAATGGAAGTAAATGACAGAGCAGTTTAAGAAATAAGTCTCTCTTCTATATCTCAATAACATTTCTTTAGATCCTCTTCTCTGTAGAAAGCCAGTGTAGATTATGTTTAATCTTCGAGGCCTCCAGGACAGTCCTGACATTTTAAAGCATACGGCGTTACCATATGTAGAAAGCTAAGGTGTCTAACTTCTACTGTTGAGTTTTACATGCTAGCAGCAATCCAGCATCTGTTCCCCGCAAGGCGTCAGGGACTGCACATGATGGGTATCAATGCTGAACCCACAAATGTGCTTTATACTGCATCCACTGGTCTATCAGGGGCCGGTTCTGTGTCCTCTGACCAGCCACCAGCCACCTCTTCTATTTTAAAAAAGCAGCAAAATGTTTGGTTGTTTTTTTTAAATCACCTTAAGATCAAACAGTTCACCATCTTATAAAACCACTTCAGTAAGCCAGCTTCACTGGGGAAAATGAATACAGCATACGCTGTAAGAATACAGATATCTAACAAGCTGTGTACCCGACTAAAGGCAGAACAATTCCATATGTGAAGAGCACAGACTCCATAACTCTCTTACTGGCACACCCCACAGAGAACATCACGGTCCATGTACAATAACCTTCTGGTGGTCCCCGACCCAAAAAGTATTCGTCTTGCCTCAACCCGGGCCTGGTAGAATGCTCTTCCTGATGAGATCCGGGCCCTGTGGACCTCCCCCAGCCTCCCTCCTTGCCTTCCCTTGCCCTGTGTTCCATCGTTTTACAAATGTACACCTTGTACAACCTCACCTAGATAAATTGTATTAGTGCCTACATCTCTGATTTTATCTTTAATTGTTTTAACTGCTTTAATAATTCATTATATTGTTTTTAACTCATTATTTGCCCTAACCCTTGTGGTGTTGCAGGGGAGGGCAGGTAAGAATAATAAAGTAAATAAATAAATGATGGCAATAGTCCACACACACACACACACACAAGTCTTCATACAACTTTAGAAGCTGACTAAACTAGTAAATCTAAGAGCTAGAAAATAATTAGGACTAAATCCAAGCCCCTCATCACACATTTTTCCTGATTTAACCAGAGAAAACACACTTGTAGAAAGATATTACACTTTTAAACCCATTCTGAAAATTCTACATTTGTTTCAACTAGACATGGGACAAATCTATCTAGTATTAGGGGAGGGGCTGTGGCTCAGCGATAGAGCCTCTGCTTGGCATGCAGAAGGTCTCAGGTTCAGCCCCTGGCATCTCCAGTTAAACAGGACCAGGCAGGAGGTGGTGTGGAAGACCTCAGCCTGAGAACCTGGAGAGCTGCTGCCAGTCTGAATAGACAATATTGACTCTGATGGGAAAGGTCTAATGCAGTATAAGCAGCTTCGCGTGTTGATTCACCTGCTTGAGGTTAACAGATGTAACGTATTTTGCAGCAGTCTAATATAGGTGTTGCTCTTCACCAGGATCTTCAGGACCTTGAATTAGCCTCCCCCAACAGGCAAACAACACTGATAGCTCTGATCATAGCCTGGCTACAAAGTGCCACCCAAGGACCCTCCTGAGTATGCGGTGAGGTTTTGGAGCCACTGTCACCCATGTAGCTGAACAACCTGCTCCCTAAACTCAGAGGACCTTTGAGAAATCACGAGGAACTAACGTTGGAAGGGGGGGAGAGGGAAGACCCACGGCATGCACAAAAGCCCTGCTACATGCCCAAAGCATTCCTCTGATTCTGCCTGATCTATCCCACAGCATCTCAGTCTGGATTCAGGTGTTTTCCTCCCACGTACACAGCTGCTCTTTTGCAACCGATAAGAAAGGTTTATGGCCAGCATGATGTGGGGAAAAAATGCATCAAGAAAATTAAGCCTCCTGCCAACCCAATGTACCTTCCCACAGCTGAGGCCTGGTGCAACTCTGCATGATTTACTGTTCAGTCCACTTTTACCTGGGAGAAAAGCTGTTCTGCTATGTCACTGAATCACTTTATCTATCCAATAGTTCCAAGTGCAGAGATGCAGCTAAATTACCTGCCTCTGGGAGGCATTCCTAGAACGGGGGGGGGGGGGGGGGTCCTCATAGGGGAGACTGGCACACAGGTGCTTACTGTGAAGGTTCATTCTCCTTGGAAGTGACTAGGAGAACTGGATGTTTGGGGAACTCCCTTCCCTCCACTTTTAGTGGCAGGAAGTCCAGCTTTATTGTTTCGGAGTGGAGGAGTTCCCCCACCTCTCCTTCTGTCCAGAAACTTCCTTTGGTCCCGACACATGACGTAATCTGAAAAATTTAGCAACACAGCGGCATAATCAAACCCAGACTAACAAACGGGTCAATCACCTGATCAGGGAATGTCCCTCTTTTTCTATAACATCTCTGTCCTTTTGCACCTCTATGTGTCATTTCCCTTTTCTGGGGGGTGGAGGTGGGCCCAGGTCTCCTAGTCACTTCACAGGAGAATGGACCTTCATGGTAAGTACCGATGTGCCATTCTCCCTTGGAAGAACTAGAAGATTCGGATGTGTGGGGATGTAATAAAACACACTGTCCCCAGGATGGGTAAAAAAGCCTCAACACCCTTAATCCTCTTGCACTATCTGCTGCATGACTTGGTGGCCATGGGCTGTATCCAAAGAGTTCGACTGACTACCTTTTAGGGCCAATGGAGGTAGAACTGGGCCAAATAATTGCCCTACATATCTCCACCATGGAAGTACAAGCTTCCAGGGCTGTGGATGTGGCTGTTCTCCTAACAGATCAGACTGAATACCCTCACGGGAAGGGATCTTGGCTGCCTGGTAAGTTAACAGAATGCACTGCTTCAGCCACCTACTCAACTTAGTCTTGGTTACCCTCTTACCCTTATTGGAGGGACCAATGCCCCCAAGAGCATATCATACCTACACCACTGTTTAGCTCTAAAAATATATATGCAAAGAACTCTATGGACATAGAGAGTAGCCACCTCTACTCTTTCTAGCGTGATGTAGGGAGATGTAGGACAAAGGTAGGGATGTAGGACAAAGGTGTAGGACAAAGGTAGGGAGGAAGATCTCCTCAGATCTGTGAAACATGCAAATTAATCTTGGCCGGTCACAAAAACCACCATGTCCCAATGGAACACACAAAAGACCTTTCTGTTAGAGAGGTCTCTTATTCGTAAGTCCCTATGGGCTGAAGTCATCAAGACCAGGAAAAGGGTCTTTTAACATTATTGCCTTCACAGAACCTCAAGAAGCAGTTCAAATGTCATGATGGTCAAATTAAGCCTCCAAGTTCGAAATCTGTGTATTGTTGGAAGAATAGAGAGGAGATGCTCCCTATCTAAAACCTCTTAATCAGCCAATGTGAGGAGATTGGGTGACCATCACACTCTGGTAGGGTGGTGGCAAGAACTGTCAATCCTCTCCATAAAATACTGGGGCACAGGCCCCTTTTAGACAGCTCTGTAAGAAAGGCAGTTTGGGTTTGAATTCTCCACACAACTATCAGTGCATCAGCTCTGGAAGCCTGCCATGAGGACAACAAGGGTTCTAGAAGTGGATATCCCACTGGCAGTTAGAACAATCTGAATCACCTTGTCTGAGAGCAGTAAATGATTTAGGATCTGTGATCAAGAACCAGGCGGTTAACCTGAAACTCTCGGGACTTGAAGAACAATTAGCCCGTTTCAGGAGGACCACTGAAATTGAAAATGTTCAGGGTTCTCCTTTAAGCAGACTCACCAGATCATAGCCTTCTGGGCCAACACCAACAACTTGTGCACACAGTTCCTTCACCTTACAAAGACACTGATGCAGAGCTGGTATTGGAGGAAATATGTAGAGAAAGCCTTCTGGCCAGGACTGGAGGAAGGCATTAATCTCTTCTGCCTGGGGACAGAGGTACTGGTTGCAAACTAATGTCTTCAGAGACTCTATTTTTGGTTCCAGGACTAATTCGGGAAGCCAATCCACTTCCCTGATGGCCAAACTCTGAATGTAATCTGCTCCTATGCTTTGTAGATGAAGTTCTGACCACCTAATGACCCTTGAAGCTTGCACTAAAGGCTTCTTAATCTGGTGGCCCCCACGTGTACCTCCCACGTGGGCCTTGGCAGACTGGGTTTTGGTCCAGACATCCACAGATGAGGATGCAACGGTTGAAGGAAAAATGATGAAGGGCCAAGGGAAAGGTTTGTAACTATGGCCAATTTATTGGTTTGAACTGATCCCAAAGAGACCAATTCCCTTGTAAATGAGTTGACTCCATGTGAGCTCCCCATCCCCCCATGTTGGCATCCATCATCACCACCAGCTCTGGTGTGGGAAGAATGGATTTGCCTCTTAAAAGGCTGCAAGAGTTGGACCACCATATTAAGATGATCTCACTTGTTTGAAACCATAATTTTCCAATGATACTTCACTAATACTGACGACTGTCAGAGAAGAATTAGCCACTGCAGATCTCTCAAGTGTGTTCTTGCCCATGGGACCATCTTGATGGTAGAGCTCATGGGGCCCAAGGGGACCCAAAAGGAACATGATGCTTGAGGTAGGCTCACTGAGCCAAAACAGTCATTGCCTGTGCCTAGTCTGGTGGAAGGAAACGTTTTCCATCTGATGTTTCTATCATCACCCCTAAGTGAGTTAATACTAGTGTGTGTGAAAAATGGCTCTTCTCAAAGTCGATCATGAACCCATGACACCAAAGAAGGTGTCCTATCATTCTCTGCAGGTCCTCAGCTCTGTTCTCTGTGGAGGGCCCGCTCCTTTACTTTACAGGTAAATGTAAAGATGGAGGCTGCACCGCCAAAGAGTGGTCACTAACGATACTGTTGATTTAGTGAAGGATCTGGGAGCCAATACCAGACCAAAAAAGGCACTGACTGAAATTGGAAATGCCAGTCCCAAACTGAGAATCTGAAAAACTTCCAAAATAGAGGTCAACCTGGAATGTAAAGATACATCTCAGTGAGGTCTATCATGGTAAGGTCTATGAAAAAACAAGAAACATCCTGTTCAGAATTTCTATGCTGGATTAAAGAGCTCCCACCTAGAACTAAAGGAGCTTCAGTGACTGGTTTAGAAACTGGGGCCCAGAATGGATTACCATTTCCTGTTCCTCTTCGGAACCATATAGACCTAACCCACAGAGGTAATAGATTTTATGGCCCCTAGCTCCTGAAGATGTCAGAGCTTGAAGAACTCATTGAAAACTCTGTTTGACTGGAAGACAGGGGAGACTGCAGGAACCTTCTTGGAGTTGAGGCGAACTCTAGTTGAAGACCCAAGGAAACTGCCCAGAGGACCCATGGATCTGGAACAGACTGTACCCACTGAATGTCAAATTCTTGCAGTTGACTTCCCACCCCCTTAGGAAAGGCATCAGCTCTAACTGGGACATCACGCTTTACCCTTAAAGGGTTCAGTATTGCCTGAGTGGGAACTAGACAATGAAGGCTGGCACTTGTAGGAAGGTTTGTAGCAATTTTAGGAAAATCTGCTGTAGACCTGAAGGTTCCTAGAAGGTCCAATGCCCTAGAGAACACAAAGAAAGAGCCCAAATGTCTGAATCCTCTCCTGTTCTTAGAATACATACAGGATAAATCCTTTTATTTCCCGTTTGCTCTCTCTCTTTCTCACTCCACCGCCTTCCTTCCGTAACTTGGGAGTGGTAATTGTATGGTCGTTGATGAAAGACATGCAGCAGGCAGTAGGATGACAACCCGGGAGGGCCAAGATGTCCTCCAACCCTCAGAGGAGAAGGACCCCTCACGATAAGTACCAATGGTTGTTCTCCTTCTGAGGTGGAGGCCTCCTCCCAGAGCAATATCTCTAATTTTTGGGCAGGAGGTCATCATCCACCGACAGAACTGACTGCAGTACTCGACGACCAAATGCTGCATCCACGGAGTCATATACGTTGATTTTGTTGTGTCTGATGAAGGTGGACAAAGATGACCACGTGGCAGCTTTGCAGACTTCTTCTACCGAAGCCCTATTAGCGAAGGCCACATTGGTCGCTGCGCTGCATAAGGAGTTTCTGAAGGATTAACAAAGATTTGTATTATTTATTTATTTATATATAAAATTTCTTCATCGCCCAATCTCTGCATAAGAACACAAGAGTCTGCCTAACATGGTCTGCAGTGCAGACTAATTCTGAATTCTGTCTTGCTAGTGCCGAGATGGCTCAGCAAGCTTCGTAGATGGAGTGGAAATCTGAACCCAGGTCCTACAGTTCCTAGTTCATCACACTAAAAACTACATCCCATTAGTGTTCCGTGTGCTTAAAATACTAACAGCAACAAGTCAAAAAAACGTTCAGCTCTTTTTATAGTAACGTGCAAATTCCAATGTTCTCATAAACAATATGTTCAAACCTTAAGGTATTTTTGCGCTGCACACATTTCAGTTTTTCAAACCACTAATTGGAACTCTGAACACTAAATAAAGACTAAATGAACTAAAATAGGAAGTATCACTAAGCTTCAGAGAAACTAAGAGCAAAAAATAGCCAATGGGTCCTATATGGTAACTTCTAGTCCCAGCCTAACATTAGCATCCTATTACTTTCCAGGCCACTGCCCCTATTCCTTGTTGCCTGTATTCTACAACTTCATTTGTTATACAAAATTGATTTTAACATCACTTCTCTTCATATGACTGTAGCTGCTTTTGATTTTTCAGTACCAAAACTGCCCTGGCTACTATAGTTAAAACCATTAAAGGGCTCATTTTACAGAGATTTTCAAGAATATAAAAAACTGATAGCTAACAGGGTTGCTACTGAAATGCTTCACCTTTCTGCATTCTCTGGTTATTCCCTTTGGAACTATCTGTGCTACTAAATGTCTGAACATATAGGACCCACTTACAAATAATCTGTCCTACGTATAATATTTCAGATTCCAAAAGCCTTAGTGAACAACCTCTGAATATCATATCAAAAGCATAATCAGAAAGAACACCCAGTGAAATGTTCGGGCAAAACAAAAACGGGGGGGGGGGGGGGGGGGAGATCGTATTGTTTCAGAAGTATCCCTGTCTTTTGCAGCTATGCAATGGGACATGAAGGTAATAAATTTGAGTGATTAATTACAGCAGTAAGGTTTCCAGCACATTGCTTCCCTTTAAATAACTAACATGGAAGGACCTTCTGATGAGCTTCTCTACTTGCCACGCATCTGGGGAGCTGATCCCATACTGCAGGCCATCTCTTCTTCCTGCAAATCATTCTTCTAGTGTCCAATAGGAGATCTGTCTCAACTTTGAGTGCCATTTTAAACAACTACTTCAATACTCAGATATACAATGGAAAAATTACATCTCTTTATGACACAATGAAATGGCCAAAAAATTGAGTAAGCATGAGAACGCAAGATTGTTGAAAAAAATTCTCTTCAAAACTTCTTTCTTAAAAACCACACATTTTCCCAATTAAGACTTCATCTTGCTTGACTATCAATGCCAAGAATTACTGAAATACACTGGGTGTGAGAATCAAGTGAATGGGTTTTAAATGATCTTAACAATGGATGAATCACACTAATGGTTCTAGTCCAAATAAAAATCCTATCAGAACATGACCATACCCAAACGGATGAGTATTCTTTGTCCAGACTGTAAAGTATGTTACTGGAAGTCTGGCTATCACTTGCAACTTGGAAAAACACAATGATTTACACGAATTCTTAGTGTATATTTTTTCATAACAGAATAGCTTTGAACATTTCATAGATGTTTTCTAATAAAAAATGTGGAAAATGATCACTGTTTTGTGCCATCAAGTTTACCCTTTTCTCCTTGCATGCAAATTGCAAGCTTGTGGCCTTACCCTTCATAAATACTGAATATTTAACTTTTGGATTTGCATCTATGAAATCAACATAAGCTATAGTCTTCTAACATGCTACTTGCTCAAACTCAATTTCAAAGCATATCTGGTGTACCCACAAACTGTTTATTCTTGAGCAAGCAAGTCCATTGTAGTAAAATGATGGTCTTTAGAAAGACTGTTCAGTACTCTTTTTCTATGTCCATCCAAATCTTATGCCTTAACAAAGCATTTAAAAATGTAAGCTTATTAAACACTATTTATTTTAATAAAAACACTTGTTGGTATCAAACTTTAAAAACTGGGGATTAGAAGATCTCCTCTTTGGCACTAAACAGAATTTACTTTAGCACTGTATGCCACTCAGTGAATTTTAGTCAGAATGCATTTTTAAAACAAGACTGTCTGAATTTCTGCTTTACTTTAAAAGGGACACGAGGGGAAACACTATAAAACACTCCAGGACTTCATATATTATGGAAAGCTAACAGAATGTGCGTGAAATGAAGATGCCTTCAAACATACACCCAAGGATTTCTTATAAGCTATATGGAAGACACCACCACACAAGGACAGATGACAAGTAGAGCATACCCATTTCCACGTTAGCTTCAACAGGAAGACAGGTAATGGTGGTTCCAGGTAATTTCAGAAGTCAGAAACACGTCCTGGGGCAGGAGATCCCTTATGTCAGGAGAAAGAGTGCCCCCTTTTAGGAGGCCAGTGCCTACTGGAATTACTAGATAGCACGCACTTCTACATCTGCATTCTGAATTTAAGGCAAAGAAGAAGTCTCCCCCATCTGTTCAAGTGTGGCACATCTGGTGTCTACTTCTACAAAACCAAAGGAGACTACAACCTTATCCTACAGGATATCCAAAGCAAAACAAGCATTGATAAATTCAACATGCTTACCTCCAGAATGCCGCAATAGACTGAATACTCAAAAGACAAACTCACATTTTCAAGACACTAAAATCATGGGAAATGGCTTTCCAAAATACAACATCCCCCCAGATTAAGATGCTCATGACGCAGAGTCTGAATATCACAAGAGATCCAAAGTGCATGAAATATTCTACCGTAATCTGCCACTAAACTCTCAAATAAGCTTGCAAAATTTAAAACATAAATAAACTTGATGACTAGGCTCAATGAAAGGATATTATTACTCAACAAAGGTGAATGCCTGTGAATACTAGAGGCTCTGGGAGAGTGCCCCGGCCTTGGGCACTCAGTGTCAATTTGCTGTGGCAACCTCAGCAGGGTATAATGACACAGAGTCCACCATTTTCAATCGCACTGAACCTGTCTGAAGTCCCACCCCTGCTGACAGCTCACCCTCTCCAGGGTCCACCACTCTAATCTCCAGGGAATGTCCCCACCTAGAGTTGGCAACCCTAACTCTGAGCCAACCATCAATATATCGTTATCTGCCCCCTGGCTTCAGCTTTCCATCTCCTCCCCCCTCCCCCCTTGAGAGCAGTTGTAATTCTGAGTGATCTTCAGCCCCCACCTGGAGACTGGCAACAATGGTTCCCCATGAGGGACTTGCTGGCTTGGAGGGTGGAGTCTATGGCATTGTACCTGTCTGAGGTCCCACTCCTCCTCAAACCTCACTGTCTCCAGGCTCCATCCCTCAAGTCTCCAGGAATTTTCCACCTGGTGTTGGCAACCCTATCTCCTTCACAGCCAATCATCAACCCCACTCTTGAAGTTTCCAACCCCCCCCCTCCCGCAGCCTCCACCATGCTCTGAAGCCCTGACTGCTATCTCACATTGGCTGTCATAAAGGGTCCATCTCAGCAAGGTATAAGGAAGTAGAGTCCACCATTTTCTCCAGGGGAACTGATCTCTGCCATCTGGAGAGCACTTGTACTACTGAGTGATTTCCAGTCCTCGCCTGGAGATAAAGTAGCTGACATCATTCTCCTCTTCCCCCTTTTTGACTTGCACAACAACCCTGTGAGGTAGGTTAGGCTTAAAGTCAGTGACTAGCCCAAAATCACCCCCTCAGCATGAACCTGGGTCTAGCAGATCCTGCTCTGAAGCACTGACTGCTATGCCTAGGGTAGCCAACCTCCAGGTGGAGCCTGAAGCTCGCCAGGTATTACAATTGAACTCCAGACAACAGATCTTCCCCCTCCTTTGGAGAAAATGACTGCTTTGGAGGGTGGCCTCTATGGCATTCTGTTCAGCTGGCCCCAATGAGTTTTCTCCCAAAGGCCAACATAGGTGTGGAAAGGGGCTTTCAGAGAAGCAAGCTTGGTTGCCTAGCAACGGGCTCTGAGGGGAAAGTTGCTGGCTCTGGTGATGGAATAGGGTTCCCAACCCCCAGGTGGGGCCTGGGGATCTCCCGCTTTTACAATGGATCTCCAGCTGACAGAGATCAGCTCCCCTGGAGAAAATGGCTGCTTTGGAGGGTGGACTCTATGGCACTGTACCATGCTGAGGCCCCTCCCCTCCCCAAACCCCACCCTCTCCTGAATCCACCCCCAAAGTCTCCAGGGATTTTCCAACCCAGACCTGGCAACCCTGTGATGGAAATACCTGAAGATTTGGGGGGTGGATGCTGTGGAGGGCAGCATTTGGGGGGGGGGGGATGGAAGGACTCAGCAAGCTATACTGACATAAGGTCCACCCTCCAAGGCAGCAATTTTCTCCAGGGGAACTGATCGCTGTCATCTGGAGATCAATTGTAACAGCGGGAGATCTCCAGGTCCCACCTGGAGATTGGCAATCCCAGGGGGAAGTCAGCCACACAGCAGGGGGTTGAAGGGAATCGTTTGATGGTTGCTGGCCCACCTCATTAGCCAGCCAGCCATGGTGGAGCTAAGCAGGAGAAAGAGTCTGAGGAATTTCACACAGCCAATATGTTCCGTTTCAGGAACTCTTCAGTAACGATTTCTGTCAGGCATTTTACACAGAACCTTATTAGTACCGGTTCCCTAATGGATCATATTCGCCCTTTCAATGTGCCTCTCCAGTTGGGGAAGCGTTCCTGAGCCGGTTTACCTTGAAACCTCCTCCCAAGCGTTCTTCAGTTCTTGTGCCGGTTCTTAAGCACTACGGGGTGCTATGTGAAATGCCCCGTTTCTGACAGTTTATTCTGGGCACGCTAGCAGTGTGCGGGGGAAGGGGTTATGCCGATAGTCCATTGTATTTTCACTGACAGATGCAGGCCACTGAGGGGACAGTTAGACCCACCTGGCAGAGGGTGGTGGAGAAGAGTGGACCCAGCACCCAGTCGGTCCTTCCCCTTCGCTGGCTCCCTCCAGACTGAGGCCGAGATGCTGGCCAGTGGCTCTGTGGGCAGGACTGAGGCAAAGCAGGGAGAGAATGCAGCCAGTGGCCAGGGACCCCCTTTTGAGTGGCAGTCCGTCCAGCCAACTGATTTTGGCGCCCCATGGAATCTTGAAAACGGCTTTATATAATAGGAAAGATATATGCACCAGCAGGGCTGCATGCAGAGATATTATGTTCAGCCAAGTGAGAAAATTCCTTCAGAGAACATTTCACTCTTCTTGTACACTCTGTTCCTGACCTCAAATTCACAATCCCTTAAGAAAACTTCAGAGGAAGAGTCCACTGTGAAACTGCGGAACTGGGTGGAATGCTTTAAGAGGCGTCACATTACTTCCCTCACCTTAAACAAAAGCTTGGGATTTCCTCACCCAGACAACTCTCTCAGCAAAACCTGGGACTCCCCATTCATTACAGGTAGTAGAGTTTAGCCTAACTAGTGAACCAACTCTGTATTTCCCCCCCTCCAATGTGAATTTTGCACAATGCACAAAGCACTTCCCTGCATTTCACAGGCCTATAGACTCTGTTAAAAATAGACTCCGTACATAAAACAAGTCGCAAGTCCACTGAAAAAGTGGGCTGCAGGTCACCCAAGTCAAGACTGGTATAAGACCTTGCTAGTCTTTAAGGGTCCACAAGATTCCTGTTCATTTTTATTTAGGGCTGCCAACTGCCAGGTGAGGCCTGGAGCTCTCCTGGAATGACAACTGACCTCCAGACCAGTGTTCCCTCTAAGCTGAGTTAGTGTGAGCTAGCTCACAGTTTTTTAGCCTCTGGCTCACACATTTCTGTCTTAGCTCAGGAAGGATGGCTCTGGAGCAAACTAATTTTATGCAGCAGCCAAACCGCTCGCTTACAGCTTTAATGCCAGTAGCTCACAAAGTAGAATTTTTGCTTGCAAAGACTCCACAGCTTAAAGGAAGCATTGCTCCAGACAACGGAGATCAGTTCTCCTGGAGGAAATGTCTGCTCCAGAGGCCAAACTCCACCGTATACCACCGATTCTAGGTGGAACCCCTCCCCTCCCACATGCACCACCCCAAAGTTCCAGAAATTCCCCAGGCCAGAGTTGGCAACCCCCGACGGTTACTTCCCATGAGCGAGGCTAAGAGAGGGGAGGCCCATGCTGCCAGAAGGCCCGGCTCTGCCAAGCAGCCGTCCAGCCAGCCCCCTACCCACCCCCGTTCCTTGGGGGCCCGCGGCCCCACGGCGCTCAAGGGGGGCCCGCCACCAGCGGCTTCAACACGCAGAGATGGATCTGCCACAGGTAGGGTTGCCAGCCTCCAGGTTGGGCCTGGAGACCTCCCGCTTTTACTACTGTTCTCCAGAGTTCAGAGAGCAGCTCCCCTGGAGAAAATGGCTGATTTGAAGAGCGGACTCTAAGGCATTGTGCCATGCTGAGGCTTCTCCCCTCCCCAAACCCCGCCCTCTCCTGCCCCCCCCCCCAAAGTCTCCGGCTATTTTCCAACCCAGACCTGGCAACCCTCGCACGGGCGGACTGGGCCTGGCGCGGTGTTCCCTCTAAGCTGAGTCAGTGTGAGGCAGCTCCCAGTTCTTCAGCCTCCGGCTCACACCTGCCTGTCTCAGCTGAGGGAGGGGGATGGCTCCTCCAGAAGAGCAAACTGATTTACGCAGCAGCCAAACCGCTCGCTCCCAACTTTAACGCCAGCGGCTCACGAGGTAAGAATCTCTGCACACCAGCGGACGCCACCGCTTGGAAGGAGCCTTGGCCTGGCGCTCGGGATTCAAAGGCGGCGCGGGAAAGCCGCGCGCCTTCCCGGCGGGCCCGGCCCGGCCGCTCTCCCCCCTCACACCCGACCCCCGGCCGGGCAGCCAGAGCCGCCTCTGCTCCTCCCCTCCCCTGGCCCGGCCCGGCCCGGGCGCCCCCTCCCTCCCTCCTCCCTCCCGCCCCAGCCGCGGCCTCCTCCTCCTCCTCCTCCTCCCGGCTCACTCACGATGGTGACGCTGGCCTTGCGCAGGTCGCGGTTCTCCTCCTGGAGGGCTTTGCACTTCAGCTTGTAGGTCTCCAGCTCGATCTTGAGCACCTTGTTCTCCTGCTGCAGCGAGGCCAGCCGGTTGGTCAGCTCCTCCAGGCGGAAGGGCGAGATCACGATGCCGCCCGCCTTGCCGCCCCCCGCCGAGCCAGGCCCCGCCGGGCACCCCGGCGCCGCCCCCGGACCCCCACTGCCGCCTCCGCTGCCCCCCGCGCCGTCCGTGTCGCTCTCGCTGGCGCTGTCGGCCATCCCCGAGGCGCTGTGGGGCGGCTCCTGCAAGGCCCGCCTCGGCCCCACCGCCTCGCCTCCCCTCGCCTCGCCTCCCCTCGCGCGCGCGCGCCCCCTCGCTCTGCCCGCTGCCCAGGCGGCCGGCCAGCCCCGACTCCTCCTGCCGCTGCTCCTGCCGCCGCCGCTGCTGCTGCTGCTGCGAGGGACGGAGGCGGGGCCGGAGGCGGCTGCGAGACGCACCGCCTGGGCCGAGGCAGCTCCGCACCGCGCACACTCCGGCCGCCCGCCCGCACGGCCCCGCCGCTCTCGCTGAACGCCAAGAAGGGAGCCGGCCGGGCGCGCCCCTCGCCGGGCCCACAGCGACGCCGACCGCGGCCTGCAGACACTGCAGCTGGGCCGGGCAGGCGGAAGGGGGGGCGGAGCCCGGCTGGAGCCGACGACACCGACGGCTCCGGGACTGGCCTCGCGGCTGCGGGGGGGGGGGGGGGTATGGGGACTGAGGGACGCTGCCCTCTAAGCCGGGGGTGGCCAAACCTGCTTCAGGAAAGAGCCAGGCAGGATACATGTCAGGTGTTTGGAGAGCCCCAGACATGAACAAATTTTACACTTTTTTTGTTGGAAAATGTGCAAATTTGCTTTTTATTAACATTAAGTGAGTCTAGGGTTGCCAAGTCTAGGTTGGAAAATCCCTGGAGACTTTGGGGGTGGAGCCAGGAGAGGGTGGGGCTTGGGGAGGGGAGGGGCCTCAGCAGGGTACAATGCCATAGAGTCCCCCATCCAAAGCAGCCATTTTCTCCAGGGGAGCTGATCTCTGTCGGCTGGAGATCAGTTGTAAAAGCGGGAGATCCCCAGGCCCCACCTGGAGGCTGGCAACCCTAAGTGAGTGCCAAAAATAAAAACAAAAGGGGTGGGGGAACAGATATTGGTAATGATATTTATTTGTTCCAATGATATTTGTTTTCTAATGATATTTATGTGAATAAGAGTGAGAGAGGTGGAAAGAAAGGATGGGAGAAGTGGAAAGAAAGAGAGAGAAACAAAGGAAGCAAATAGATGGGGGCGGGAGGGATGAAAGAAGAGCAACAGAAAGAAAAAGAGAGCAAATATCTGGGGAGCATCCCAGGAGCCACACAATGTGTGTGAAAGAGCCGCATGTGGCTCCCCAGCCACAGTTTGGCCACCCCTGCTCTAAGCGGTGGAGTCTGGTGAGCAGAAATTCCACTTTGTGAGCCGCTGGCATAAAAGTTGTGAGTGAGCGGTTTGGCTGCTGCATGAATCGGTTTGCTCTGGAGCCATCCTTCCTGAGCTCGGGCAAAAATGTGTGAGCTGGAGGCTAAAAGACTGAGCTAGCTCACATTAACTCAGTTTAGAGGGAACACTTCACCAATGCTCCCTCTAAGCTGTGATGTCTTGTGAGCTAAACTTCTACTTTATGAGCTACTGGCATTAAAGTTGTGAGCGAGCGATTTAGTTGCTGCATGAAATTAGTTTGCTCTTCTGGAGCCGTCCTTCCTGAGCTGAGACAAAAATGTGTGAGCCGGAGGCTCAAAGACTGAGCTAGCTCACACTGATTCAGCTTAGAGGGAACACTGCCCTCAACCAATGCTCCCTCTAAGCTGGGGAGTCTTGTGAGCAAAACTTCTACTTTGGGAGCCACTGGCATTAAAGCTGTGAGCGAGTGATTTGGCTGCTGCATAAACTAGTTTGCTCTGGAGCCATCCTTCCTGAGCCAAGACAAAAATCTGTGAGCCGGAGGCTAAAAAACTGTGAGCTAGCTCACACTAATGCAGCTTAGAGGGAACACTGATCATCCTGTTACATGTTAATTTGCTGGCTATAGGTTTGGACCTTTTTGTCATTTTAAGTGTATTTGATAAAGTGTGCCTTGCACATGAAAACTCATACCTTGAATAAACCTTTGTTGGTCTTAAAGGTGCTCCACTGGACTCTAAATTTGTTGTTCTTCAGATCTGTTTTCCTTTAAAGTAGCGGAACTCTCTTTGGCACAAGAAACGGTGGGACTATTACATCATGGCTAAAATAATACTTAACACCTCTCCACTCGCCTCTGCACCCCCTCTTACTGACTTTTCAGCTACTTGGCTTCCAATTTTGGAATACTTAACGAAGCAAGATGAAATACCTTGTATTATGAATCAATCAAGTTTATGGTGATTACATCAGAACTAGCATCCCTTTCTCTTCCCTCCTGATTTATTTATTTCTTTTCCACCCCTCTCTGTTCTTTCTCCCCTTCCCTTCTCTATTTTCAATTATACCTCTGCTCTGTAAATAATAGATCTGATTTAATTTTGTAATTGTTATACCAGTTGTTGTTAAATTTTTATGTCTCTGTATTGCATATTTAACTGAGCAGCAGGACTTTGCAGTCAGTACAGCATTGGCCTGGGGTATTTGAATGTCATTTTGAGTTTCACTTTTTCCTCCTAGTTGAGAAAATGTGGAGCAAATTCTAGATGCCGAATCGACCAAGGTTTGATTCAAGATACAAGCTTTCGCGTGCAAGCACACTTCTTCAGTGAAAAACAGAAGGGCTTGCCCCAGGCTTCTGATGGCTCTCCAAGGACGACTGATGAACACATCTCCGCCTTCCTGCACTTTACAATGCCCTTGGGATTTCGGTGAGCTCGGCAGGACTTCCTACTGAGTAAACGTGCACAGAAGAAACAACAACAAAGAGATTCGGTGACACCTTTAAGGTTAATGCATTTATTTTATCAAGAGCTTTCCTATCCTTATAGCATCTGATGCATAAAGTGGACAGTGAAGCAGTGGCACACACACACACACACACAGGCTTTCCATCTTTCTTTAAAAAACCATTTTAAATTTTAAATTCTATTTAAATCAAGTCATAGCATGTTTCCTGGACTAAAGAAAAAAAATATGCTACAACACTCTAGATTGGTTGGAAGTCACTCTGCAAGAAAGCAGCCAAGCAGTCACCGGAATAATCTAAAAAAAACCCAGTTTGGATTTTGTTCTGGACCTGTGTGGCTACCTGCACCCATTTGGGTTCCTCTCATTAATTTGTTTGTTTTTTAATGAGCAAGTTTATTCCAGCAGCCTAAGCACTCTTCACTCTGTACAAGATCTGGCATTCATTTAGCGTTGGATGAACAGAGGGCCTAGGGATGCCAGCCTCCAGGTGGGATCTGGAGACTCCCCAGAATTACAGCTCGTCTCCACACTAGAGCGATCAGCTCCCCTAGAGAAAATGGATGCTTTGGAGGGTGGACTCTATGGCATTGTTGTTTTTTAAAACTTTTATAACTTTTATTAAACTTCCATTGAAAAGGCATTACCTTATTGTATTCTATAATCACAAAACATTGTTCAAACATCTAACCTATATAACTTAACACAATATCTGTTGTTTCTTATCAAATAAATAACATATAGCTACTATACTTTTCAGTGTAAAGGCAAAAGAGAAAGTTCCATATTTCATAAAGCATTAGGTTGCTTGGAATAATCCCTAAGCCTTTTCCAATGAAAGGCTGCCATTTCTTCATAAGACCCGACTGTAGCACTGTAGGTTGAGTTTTAACTATATTATCTGTCAGCTTATCTAAAATAAAATATTTCCCAAACCTCGAGTAACCATTACTGCACAGATGGGGGGGCTCTATGGCATTGTACCCCACTGAAGTCTCTGTCCTCCCCAGGCTCCACCCCTAAATCTCCAAGAGTTTCCCAATTTGGATCTGGCAACCCATCCCCCCCACCAGTGTTCCCACTAAGCTGAGTTAGTGTGAGCTAGTTCGCAGTTTTTTAGCCCCTGGGCTCACACATTTTTGTCTCGGCTCAGGAAGGATGGCCCCAGAGCAAAGTAACTTATGCAGTAGCCAAATCACTCACTCACAACCAATGCTCCCTCTAAGTTGTGGAGTCTTGTGAGCAAAAATTGTACCTGGTGAGCTGGCATTAAAGTTGTGAGCGAGCAATTTGGCTACTCATGAATTAGTTTGCTCTGGAGCCATCCTCCCTGAACTAAGACAAAAATGTGTGAGCCAGAGGCTAAAAAACGGTGAGCTAGCTCACACTAACTCAGCTTAGAAGGAACACTGCTCACAACTCTAATGCCAGTAGCTTGCAAAGTAGAATTTTTGCTCACAAGGCTGCACTGCTTAGAGGTCTTTAAAAGTCTTTTAAAAAATGTAAATATCTTAAGTATCTCTGAGCATATGCCAAGTTCACAAACCCTAGTGAAGCTGAGTTGTTAAAACCAGATACACAAATCTCTGAGCGAAGTGTCCCTGCTCATGTGCAAATGGCCCCGTGCTCTGAGACCAGGAAGGAATCAAGGGGAAATGAAAGGACCCTCGCCGGGGAAGAACCATCACTCTTATAAACCATAAAACCCACAACATTACCAAGGAAATCAAATAGAGCAATACTGGATGCTAATGCTGCATGCCCGTGTGCATTAGAAATCGTCGGGGAAATTAAACGCGACGATAAGTGAGCTACGCTCTTCTCTAAAACTCTATCATTCTCGTAATAGCAAATGGTTTACATTTACAAAGATCCTCGTACTCATTCTAAAGAGAATTGAGAATGCTAACTTTATTCTACCACACAAGAATTAGTACTGCTGTCCATTCGATTTCCGTGGGAGAATGAAAACCAGGGGTCATTTCGTAGAAAAAGAGGTGCAGGAGCTCATTAGCATAGCTCATTTGCATATGCCACACCCCCTAACATGCCGGAAGTGTGTCAGAAGGCAACACCCACCCCTCAGGCTCCACTCCACAGGTCCGGGAGTGAGTGAAACCGACCTGCTCTTCCTCCATTCCCTTCCCCATCCAATACTTTGTGCAATAAAAATAAGCGTAAAGAACACACCCTCATTCTCTTCCTGCTCCCTTGAAACCACCAGATTTCAAGTAGACTTGAGATACCCAGGACATGTGCACCGCCCATCCCTTCCCCTTTCCCTCCCCACAACAAGACACCCTGTGAGGTAGGTGGGGCTGAGAGAGGTCTTTTGAGAACGGCTCATGAGAGAACAGCTCTGAGAGAACTTGTGACTGGCCCAAGGTCACACCAGCAGCTGCATGTGGAGGAGTGGGGAATCAAACCAGGTTCTCCCAGATTAATGTCCAACTCCTGACCTCTACACCAAACTGGTGGGGTGGAAGCTGCTGAAGGGTTGGTGAAATTTCTCCAGTACTTATGTGCCATGTGCCCCGATAAAAAATGGTATACTTAGAAAATGTATATGCCACCTTGAGCAAGTCTCTGGAAAAGCAGCACACAGTCATAAAAGGGACAATGATAAAATTATCAATATTAAAACAAAACATTAAAAACAATAAAGACCCTAGCAGGGCTTTCCCCAGGGCGCTGCACCTCTGCACTGCTCGGGGAAGCCGAGGAGGGGGCGGGGCTTGGTCATGTGCCCGCCCCCTGGGCTCCTCACTCCCGGACCTGCGCTCCTGTGCGCTCCCGCTCCAACGGACCCCTGATGAAAACTATGTCCCCAATCCTCACATGGAAATAAAGGTGTCCACACCACTGTATAATTAACATTTAATGCATACATCTAGCAATATGTTTTTTTTTCATTTGCTATTTATCCTTTCTTTCGTTAACCACGTTCATTATGCGTCAGGTGGCCAAAATTAAATGTGTCCCGTGTTATACCAAAATATAAAGACTTCGCGTGACTTTCAGACCATATGGAGAATCAGTATTGTGCATTATAGCAGGTCTTTAATCTTTCTGCACATTATATCTACAATCCGTTTACTCTGGAATGCTACCCATGAAGCCCTAAACTGAATTACACCCAATGACACTTAGAAGGATGTAATTCTGCACAGCATGACTCTGCAGTTCAAAGGGCTGCCAGCCTCCAGGTGGGGCCTGGAGATCCCCCACTTTTACAACTGATCTCCAGGCAACAGAAATCACTTCCTCTGGAGAAAATGGCTGCTTTGGAGGGTGAACTCCATAGCACTATACCATGATGAGGTCCCTCCCCTAGCCAAACCCAACCTGCATAGTTTTCTGAAGCTGCAGAGATTCTGAACAGGGCTACTTTTGTGGCATGAATTCATCTTAGGTCAAGATCTACCAAGAGAGACGCAATCCACCAGCTACGTACTATGGCAGGGGTCTCCAACCTTTTCGAGCCTGCGGCTACCTTTCAAATTCCTACACAGTATGATGGGTGCAGCCAGCCACAAAATAGCTGCCACGGGAGGTGGAAACTGCCACAAAATGACTGCCACCGCTTACCTTCAGTCATATAAATAAGTTCCTAGTGCTGTGGAGGCAGCAGCTGCCAAAGCAAAATATGCCCAGCTAATCAAATCTCCAATGGCCAATCAGAAACCTTGCTGGACAAAAGCCCCACAAAACACTTGGCAGGCCGTAAGGAAAAGTACTGGCGGGCACCATGTTGGCGACTCCTGTACTACGGACTGCTGACTGCACCCCTGCCCTGGTTTTGCAGCCTCACGCAGTGGCAAGCAGTTAAGGAAAGAAGAGGGTCATTGAGTTCATGGTGGGCCACCGTGTGTGGCTGGTGACCTGTGTTCACATTGGTGGATCAACGTGGTGCGAACACCTGATAAATCCCAAGACCATAAGGACTGCCTGATGGATCATGGCCCGTCTAGTCCAGCATCCTGTTTCACCCTGGAGGGTCAACAAACAGGGCATAGAGGCTGAGGCTTATCCAGCATTGCCCCTTATCACCAGTATACAACGTTGCCTCTGAATGTGGAGGTTCCCTTTGGCCACCATTCTTAGTAGCCATGAATGGACTTATCCTCCATGTAGGGCGGCCCGCCTCCAGGTGGGGCCTGGGGATCTCCTGCTTTTACAACTGATCTCCAGCTGACAGAGATCAGCTCCCCTGGAGAAAACGGCTGCTTTGGAGGGTGGACTCTCTATGGCAGGGGTGGCCAACCTTGCTTAACGTAAGAGCCACATAGAATAAACGTAAGAGCCACATAGAGATGTCTGAGAGCCACAAGACAGGAACAAATATCACACACACGTTTTTATTTTTAAAAATATGCAAATTTGCTTTTTATTAACGTTAAATGGGACTGCCAAAAATAAAAACAAACGAGGAAAACCAGTTATAAGAAAGAGAGAGAAACTAGGAAAGCAAATAGATGGGAGGGAGGAGGGAAGGAAGGAAGGGAGAAAGAGAGAAAAAGCATGCCTCCCCTTTGCTTCCCCAGCCGCCCTGCCAGGAGCCGCACAATATGTGTAAAAGAGCCGCATGTGGCTCCCGAGCCACAGGTTGGCCACCCCTGCTCTATGGCATTGTACTATGCTGAGGCCCCTCCCCTCCCCAAACCCCACCCTCTCCTGACTCCACCCACAGAGTCTCCAGGTATTTTCCAACCCAGACCTGGCAACCCTACCTCCATGAGTCTCTCTCTTTAAAGCCATCTGTGCATCTGGCCACCTCAGGCCCAGGTGGAAAATCTGTTGACAGAAGAGAAGCACTTTTCACCTCCTTCTTTCCCCCCCCCCCCTTGGCATACCGAGATCTGTTGCTGTTGCCTCCACCCTTAGCAACAGGATGGAAGAGAACAAAAACATAATGACAAGGCTGAGCCAGTTTTATTGGTAGGTTGTATTTACCCAAAGGGTTTACCTTTAAGACCACTTTGAAGAACCTCTTTTGGTCTGCCAGTCTGAAATGTCTTGATTTATTATACAGGCCTGTGAACTTAGAATTTAAACAAAGCAGGCCCGAACTAGAAACAGGTTTAAACAAACCAGACTTCATTATCCTCCCCTCTTCAATTATATAGCCCCAGCTTCCCCTCATCTACAGAGAGCTCTGTTAGGTATTTCAGCATCCCAGACAAGACCACCTGGGTGGTAGAAAGAGTCCAATGGTTGACCGCATTTAATAGCCTCATAAAACAGTTTTGTTTGGTCATTTCGGAATGCTATTTCTCGACTAGTTTTGCAAAGCTTCTAGAAAATAAGTGTACTGGTGGGCATTTTGGAATGTAAGATGTGACTTCTAAAGTGGAAGTTGTAGAACCGGTGGGTGAACAAGATATGATGAATCTGTACCCAACTTCCATTCTGACTGTGAGGGAGATTGCTGAGATACCTTTTGTTAGTCAACTGTTCCTTTTTGGAAAATGTTTATTTATTTTCTACGCAACTACACACTACAAAACTAAAAGCCCCTATACTACCCTAAGGTATACAGGAATCGGGCGTAGAGTTTTGTAAATGCCGGGGGGGGGGGGCGGTCGCTGGGGCGATGTTTCCCCCCGGAAAATGTAGTGCCTGCTGCCGTGCCTCCCCGGGCCCTTCCGAGGCCCACCAGCCGCTGCTGCCGGTGCCTCTCTCTCTCTCCCCCCCCCCCCCCACGGCCTGGCCACCCGGAAGTTTCAGGGCAATTGCCAGAGCGTCGCCCTGGCAACATGCCCAGCGTGATGGCGTCACTTCCGGGTGACGTAATCACGCTGGGCATTTCGCCCGGAAAAGAGGGAGGGAGAGGGAAGGAGGGAGTGGCCAGGCCAGGGGGGGAGAGAGGCACCGGCAGCAGTGGCTGGCGGGCCTCGGAAGGGCCCAGGGAGGTGCGGTGGTGAGGCGTGGCAACAGGTGCTATGTTTTCCTGGGGGGGGGCTCAGTCCCCCCAGGAAATTTCGGGGGTGGCTCAAGCCCTCAAGCCCCCCCCCCCATGGCTCGAGCCCTCGAGCCCCCCCCCCCCCCGTAGTCTATGCCTATGACAGAATCAAATGTTAATATAGTAAATTATAAGCTTCAATTACTTCAAGAAAAATATTAAAATATTCAGGCTTTATAAATTGCTACCTATTACACCCTTCTTATCTTAAAACTTTCAAAATTACAAAAAAAAACCCGACTGAAATCCCGAACAGGAGAAACAATAATCAAATATAGCTTTTAAAAACAACAATGTTCAGTTTTTCTTCCGTCTTCTCTTCTTTGGTTCTTCTCCCGGAGGTCTTGGTGCTGCCGCTCCCAAGTCTTCATCAGGTCCTTCTTCCTCTGATATAATACTTCTGGATGCATCTGAGCTTTCCAGTCCATAAATGCTCTCTTGGCGCTCTAGTGAATCCTCTGTGGATGTTTTTTCTCTTCATACATTCCAAGAATTTTTTTGTTTCTGCAACAGAGTCAATCTTTTGTTTCTTATCTTTGTAGTTCAAAACCAATCCTTCAGGAGTGAGTCATTTGTACATGATGCCTTCTACTTGCAAAAATGTAGTTAAACTTTTATAGGGTTTCTTCTTCTTCCTAATCTCAAATGGAATGTCCTTTAGCACTTTAACTTCTTCATCTTGGATCTTTAAGGTGGTCCTGTTTGTGGCCTTGAGCACCACATCTCTTGTTGATTTTTTTGAGAATCTCAACATAATTTCTCCAGGCAGCTTTTTTTCTTCACAAATTCAGGCTAGGTCCTATAAACCATATCCATGTCGCTTTGTAATACATCTGCTTGTAAACCTGTCATTGGAGCCAAAGCTTCACTCAATATCTTCTTGAGATTCTCACCTTTTTGTTCAGGGACCCCTTGAAATCTTAAAAAAATGTTGACCTTTCCATCTGAAGCTTCAATAAATAGTCCTTGTCTGAGGTCCTTTCCTTCTCCATCACATCCAGTCTTACATCAAACTTTTCTGTCTTGGTTTTAACTTCTGCCAATTCTTTTGCTGTTTGTTCAGATTTCATACTGGCATCAGCAACCTACTTTTGAAGATTATCCAGCTTTTGGTTAACAGTATTTAATTGTTCCATCAGAGGGTGCAATGCTGTTGCCAATGCAGCAATCAGGTCTGTACTTGATTCTGGCTTAGCTGCCAGAAGTGTTGATGCAGTCTTGAGAGAAGGTCAAGGTTTCCCCGCCATCTTTTCTCCCCGACCAGTCATTCTTTATATTAACAACTTCCAGAAAACTTTCAAAAGTTTGAAAAGCTTCTGCTTTACAAAGTTCTTTCAGTTAATTAACTCCTGGTTAGGTTCCAGCCAAAAGGACAGAGTCAGATTCTCGGTTCTTAATAGAGAGAGCTGCTTCTTTAAGGGCTTCGCTTCAAGTTCAAACCAGAGAATCTCAAGAAGGATCGATCACTCACACTTTCACCATGTGTTGCAGGTAGGAATTTTTTCTTGTAGCTTCATTTCGATCCCTGCAGCCGTCCAGTGTGCGTTTCTGCGTGCCTGAAGGTGCCACAGCGGGAGAATCTATGGAGGCAAAGGGGAGCCTCTATCCCTCGGTCGTCACCTCGGGAGAGGCTTCCCCTCATGCCTCAGGCAGGATGCCCCTTACAAGGGTTCCTAGGGGTCCGAAAGCCAGTTGGCACTCCTTCTCTCTGCCAGGTCCGGGTCGCACCTCCCAGAGCTCTGGAAGGACATGCCCGCCATGAAGAACGCCAAAACAGGAAGTCCGTTTGTCATCTGCTCCTTGATGCACAAGTCCCAAAGGTGGAATGAACAAAAATGTTACAAGTCTTGGATGTTTTGGCACATGATGCTGGCCTCTAATTCAGAGCCTCATTTGCCTCTCATGCACATGGCTGTGTATACAAAAAAGGTGTCAGCTGCATAGGAACCTGCCAATACTGGAACCCTTCCTTTGTCAGTCTTATGGTGTTTCACCATAATGCAGAGACCACAGTGTCATTCTTCTGTGCAAGCTGTCAATGTGTGACATTTCTGCACAACTTTAATATTTAAAGTTAATATTTCTGGGTCCTCTGATAAGGACTATCAGAATGAGGGATGACTTGAAACGATATGAAGAAGAACCAAAACATCTCCTATAGCAACATCTAAACCTTCTCCTAGAACTACGATCACGAGATCTTAGGGCAAGTCCACAAACTACTGATTCCTTAACATGGCAACGTATAAGGGAATGTCTCTAATTTGTAAATTCTATCACTACTAAAGAGGGTAGTTGTTGGATTTGCTGCATTTAAACCTTTGTGCACTCTGCTATATTCTCATGGTTCCCTGGCAGTACGTAGTCCAGTGAATCCAACGGTAGTCACGTTTATCTACGAGATATTTGAAAACGCATGATGCATTGTGTGAAGGAACACAAACATGACTTTGGTGTCAACTCCAAATTAGCAATCTGTCTGCTACACGAAAAAGAGTTTCCTACCTCTTGCTTCCTTGGAATGGATACAGGATCTCTCTCTCTCTGTTTCTCTCTCCATATTATCCAATACAGCAAGAAATCTCATTGATTGGGCTCCTAAATCATGAGTTCATGAAGCCCTAGTAATTGGTAGTTACTCAATTATTTATGCAGCTGCTCCAGCTCTTAGCAAAAGTAGTAATTCTTGTAATAACCACATATAAGGACTTAATTATACCTTGCCGTAATAGTTTTTGTTTGTCCTGCTCCGCAGTGGTCTGCACATTTAATCCTTATTTAACAACTCTCTAATGGCACATTCTGCAACTTCATTTCACAGCTTGTTCTTTCTTTGACAGAAAATTAGACTTCCCATGCAGACTTATTTGGGAGTAAGACCCACTAAACACAGTGAGACGCTTCTGAGTAACCATGCCCAGGACTAGGCTGCTATCATTTACGATCTAGTGTTTCCATAAGCAAAGGCAATCACTTTTCTATCCCAGCTTTACAGTAACCTTGGGTCTTCTCCAAACCATGGACAGAAGCACAGATCCTGAACAGTCTGCGCCTTGCCTGTGCTGTTTTAGACAGAAATGCTGATCTGAGAAAAAAATCTTTGAGTCCAGTAGTGGAACCTTTAAGACCAACAATGTTTGCACGCACACAAAAGCTTTTATCCAGAATTAGACATTGTTGAACTTAAAGGTGCCACAGGACTCAAACTGAGAAAAACCTGTGATTGTTACCCTCTTAAAAACAGCACTAGTCTTCATAGCTACACACCTGCTACCTTGAACAAATGTCTTACACAGGGATTATGAATGCCATTGCACCATTCATTTTACAAAATGGATCAAAGCCAGAGTTGCCAACAGGCGTGGAGAAAAATGTCCTGCCCCTTTAATAGAAGCTTAATGTGTGGAACTGGGAAGCTGAAGCTTTTCCTGGCATGCAGGTAAACAGCATCTCCTGGCTCTGAGCCTGCCTTGGTGGGGAGGGTGGGGTATAAACTGAATTAAATAAATAAATAAATAACATCCCATTATGCTTCTGTTAAAAGGACAGGACATTTTTCTCAAGGCACTGGGCAACCCCAGTCAAAACACAAAGATACAATATGAAGCTGCTCCAGCTATTGCTCCCTCTAAGCTGTGGAGTCTTGTGAGCAAAAATTCTCCTTTGTGAGCTACTGGCATTAAAGTTGGGAGCAAGCGATTTGGCTACTGCATAAATTAGTTTGCTCTGGAGCCATCCTTCCTGAGCCAAGACAAAAACGTGAGAGCCTGAGGCTAAAAAACTGTGAGCTAGCTCACACTAACTCAGCTTAGAAGGAACACTGGCTACAATGCAACTTCAAGTGAACACATACACAATGAAGGTACAAAACTTTTTCGAAAATGTTCACTGGGTAATATCATAGTTTTTTACACCTAAATGTTCAAGTTATTTGAAAAACCTTGTAAATAAATGTGTAAAACCACGCCCTGAAACTATATCAATGGTCAAACTTGATTTTAGTAATTTCTGTTTTGCACTTAAACTTATTTTGGCTGTAGCACTGGAAGGCACTGAGGGATGATCCCTTGGTAGTCCCATGCTGTCAGAGTCTTCTCAGCCACTGTCACAATGTTGCACTCAGACATCAATCAATCAATCGACCTTTATTGGCATAACATACAGAACATACGGCTCAATATGCAAAGAATACTGAACGAGGTTTATAAGATTATGCATGGGATAGAGCAGGTAGAGAAGGAGATACTTTTCTCCCTTTCTCACAATACAAGGAGTCATGGGCACTCCATGAAATTGCTGAGCAGTCAGGTTAGAACAGATAAAAAGAAGTATTTCTTCACCCAAAGAGTGATTAACACATGGAATTCTCTGCCACAGGAGGTGGCGGCGGCTACAAGCATGGACGGCTTCAAGATGGGATTGGATAAACATTTGGAACAGAGGTCCATCAGTGGCTCTTAACCACAAGGTATAGATAGGAACTCTTAGTCTGGGGCCAATGATGCTCTGTATTTTGACTATTTTTCTCTAACAGGTACTTGATGGGGGGGGGGCAGTGGGAGGGTTTCTAGTGTCCTGGCCCCACTCCTGCTGGCACCTGGTATTTTTGGCCACTGTGTGACAGAGAGTGTTGGACTGGATGGGCCACTGGCCTGATCCAACATTGGCTTCTCTTATGTTCTTACATTAAAGCCTTCTTGAAGCTTCATACAGAAATTTAGCAACATGTTTTATGTATTGTTTGTGTACATATGTTTTGTATATGTGTTTGTTAGAAATAAAATTTTTCCTAAAAAAAAGAAGAAAAGAAATTTAGCAACAGTTTCAATTATTACATGATTCTGGGTTGTCATCAGCAAGAAATAGACCTTACATTTATCAGGTTTCACTGAATATTTTCTCAACCATGGCTCAATGAATGTAAGGCGCAAGTCTGAATAGAATGTACATGAAAGAAACACATGTCCAAGAGTTTCTATCTCCCGCTTAGTACAAAAACACAATCTGCTGTTGAATGGGTTTTTTTTTTTGGACTCTCCCATATAATACCGCTGATGGCAACACATTGAACCTTGCTAGCATATATGCTCTGTGCTGTGATTAGTAAACTGTAGTGATTATTAAATGGCAATGGAACATTTTTGGAAAGCCAGAAAGGAGAGATTGCAGCTGGATGGAAGGCTGGACACAATATTAAGGAGAATTTTCATGCTGAATTCAAAGCAGACAAGTCCTGGCACTCAAGACATGGTGCCGACCTCTGATCTTTCCATTTGAAAGGGTAGGTTCAGGCTTGAAGGAAAGAATCCTTTTTATCCCATCCTTTTATTTCTCCCTGCCCCACAATGATATGTTGCTGAAAACAGACTTTTCCTTGCTCAGTAGTTTTTCCTTCTGTAACCGGTAACTTTCATGCTGACAACATTACTCCAGCTCAAAATATGCTGTTAAATGCCCTCCACCTCTGTTATGATTCTGTTACATCCCACAATTAGAAAAAACACCTTTAGACATTTATCTGCTATTTTGACATATTTATTGCTTTACAACTGTTGCCCTTATAACCTTAACTTGTTGTTTAGTTTTTCACTTTGCATAACTTAAACATCATTATGTTACATGTTAATTTGCTGTTCAGGCCCTGTCTATAAGTTTAGGACCTCATCTACCATTCCAATGTATTTGAAAAAGCGTGCCTTGCACACGAAAGCTCGTACTTTGAATGGACCTTCGTTGGTCTTAAAGGTGCCACTGGACCCTACATTTGTTCTACTGCTTCAGACCAACACGGCTGACCATCTGGATCTATTTTCAACCACTAAGAAAAGCTAAACATTAAACAACAACAACACCTGGCTTAATGGTCTAGCTAGACTCAGTAATTTGCCCCAGGATCCATGCTTATAAAAGGAATAAGGGGAGGGGAAGGTACCCTTTTTGGATATCAAAAATCCCCTGGGCTCAGAGTGAACTGGGCTAAGAGGAAAGCGGAGAACCTCAGGAGTCCTGTTGGAAAAGGACTTTTAAAGAGACGACTCAGTCGCTAGGATGGCAACAACTGCAGCTCTCTCCTTCCTCCTAGTGGCAACAGTAGAAACAGCAGCTGCAGGGGAAAGGTTTGTTTTGTTGGGTGGTGTAATGGACAGGGAGAGAAAAGGTCTTCCTGGGAATATGTCCTTAGTTCCCCGACACAACAGGGTGGGGAGTCTGGGAATCCTGTTTGGCCACATTTCTCACTGTGGTTCTGGATGTTTAATACAATATTTAAGTCAGGTTTGTGTTGCGAACTGCCTGAACAGTCCTGAGAAGGCAGAAAGGTGAACAGTTCATTAAAAATAAACATCACACGCATTTATCACGCTAATGCATTTGTGCCAAATTAGGTACTTTTTAAAAGTACAGCAAAACAGAAAACCAAAAGAATAATTTGTCGCCCTTGCCACGTACAAAAAGTCAAAACAAGAGGATGAACTGAATCCTGGCAGAGAGGACAGTTTTAGTATCGGCGCCCATGAAGTCAATGCTCCGCAGACTTTCAGGTGCTCACCTCATTCATCACAAAAGTAGCAAATCTTTTCAAAGCTTTCACAGCAGATATCCATTGACTTTAAGACCTGTTTATATCACGAAAAGCAGGCTGAGTCATTATAATTCATGGCAATTTGCCTGTCAGTTTAGCACTAAAGACTTCTGCAAACTGTTTTCTTATTTCTAAAGAATGTTTAATAGAGTCATAGAGTTGGAAGGGACCTCCAGGGTTATCTAGTCCAACCCCCTGCACAATGCAGGAAATTCACAAATACCCCCCCCCCCCCACACACACACACCCAGTGGCCCCTGATCCATAACCAGAAGATGGCAAAAAACCTCCAGGATCCCTGGTCAAACTGGCCTGGAGAAAAATAGCTTCCTGACCCCAAAGTGGCAATCAGCATTTTCCTGGGAGTGTAAAAAAGGGCTACAAGAACTAAGCACCGATGCAACCCTTCCTGCCCTCCCTCTCATGATCTACCTAAGTTCACACAGTCAGCATTGCTGTCAGATGGCCATCTAGCCAGTCTGGTGTAGTGGTTAAGTGCGCGGACTCTAATCTGGGAGAACCGGGTTTGATTCCCCACTCCTCCACTTGCACCTGGCTGGATGACCTTGGGCAAGCCATAGCTCTGTACCAGCTGTTCCCTCAAGGACAGCTTGGGAAAGAGCTCTCTCAGCCCCACCTACCTCACAGGGTGTCTGTTGTGGGGAGGGGAAGGGAAAGGAGTTTGTAAGCCGCTCTGAGACTCCAAGGCCGATTTTGCACTAGCATTTGCCCCAGGTTTACCCTCGTGCTTGCACCGGAGCTTCTGGTCAATTTCACACCAGTTGCTCCAGGCTCACATTTTGCTCTGGAGTATTGCCCTGCTGCACCAGAGTTTCCCTGGAGCAAACAAATCCTGTTTTTAGAGGATTTTCCTGTTTGCTCCAGGGGAGAACCCAAAATGAAAACACGCCCACTCGCCCTCCTTTCATCAGGGCCACCCCATTGTGGAAGTTTCTAATTTTTGGGGGAGAAAGCCCTTCGTCACGCTGTATTGAAAGGACTGAGGTTCCAAGTGGGAAAATGAAGAAAATGCACTGGAGGAAACTGGGAGGGGAAATTCCAAAGAGAACAAGAGGCAACTGGCCAGTGCGAAATTGGCCCAAGTGAGTGAAGGGCGGGGTATAAATCTAATCTAATCTCTTCTTCTTCTAGCCTCTGTTTGAAAACCTCCAAAGAAGGAGAGCCCACCACCTCCCAAGGAAGCCTGTTCCATAGAGAAACCGCTCTAACTGTCAAGAAGTTCTTCCTAATGTTTAGCCAAAACCTCTTCTAATTTAATTTCAACCCGTTGGTTCTGGTCTGACCTTCTGGGGCAACAGAAAACAGCTCCACACCATCCTCTATATGACAGCCCTTCAAGTACTAGAAGATGGTTATCCTATCACCTCTCAGTCGTCTCCTCTCCAGGCTAAACATGCCCACCTCCTTCAGCCTTTCCTCATAGGACTTGGTCTCCAGACCCCACCCCATCTTCGTCGCCCTCCTCTGTCCAAGTCCCATGTGGTTATGACACTGGTACGAGCTTTTACCCTGTGTTTCCTTTGTTTTAATATACTGTTCATGGCTCCACAGTGGCGGCTATGGGCTATGCCTCTGCAGCCATCGAATGGATTGGATGCTGGAGGTCAAGCTGCTACAAATCTTATGTTTGTCCGCTTACTACTCTGTAAAAAGGCGGGTCCTGCTGTTTGTTCTCTTCTCTCTCCAGGTCTGGTTGGACACCATGAGAGGTGAAGAGTCACCCTTTGTGGCCACAGCATGGTCTTTTGGGTGGTCCATCAGGCCAGGAGGAGCCCTATGGGTTTGCAAATGGGGCTCAGTGAGTTTGCATCAGTTGAGGGGTTGAGGCGCTGGGGCCTGAGGTGGCTGGACCTCATCCCGCTGCTGTCCGAGGGAAGGAGGGTCCTCTGCCTAATATTGTGTTGATCCACTTGGGGGTAAACGATTTAGTCCTCATGAAAGGGAAGGTCCTGGTGATTCAGGGGTTCATACGAAGCAGATGGGCCTGGGGTGCAGATAGTGTGGTCTGCTGTACTGCCCTGCCAGGTGTGGGGGATCCCAGATGTCTGGACAGGGCTTGCTGGAAGGCCAACCTGGGAGCTGAAGAACATGCTGGCTGACAGATTGGGTCAATTTTTGCCTCACCCTGAAACATGGGGTGATTTGATGGGGCTGTACAGGGGTGATGGGGCGCATCTCTCTGAGAAGGGCAGTGGTTTATTCCTGGGGGATCTGCGGCAAGGGCTGCGGGCAGCTTCAAGCTGTCTGGTGGGCACAAGGTCCTAAGCAGAGGCTTGGCCTTGGCAGAGCAGGTTAGTGTGGAAAAACGGAAGCAGCAGATACGGTGAGCAGCATATGGCACTTTCCCTTTTGGGGAGGGAGGGGTCCGTCAGGCACAGCCCTTGGGTTTTGTGGCCCACTTTGGGGAATGAGGACTGCCTTTGGGATTGCCCTGGCTAGGCTCTGCCTCTCTACATTTTGTGGGTTGGGAGGAGCTCTGAGGCAGCCTTGTTTGCTGTGCTGGCCAGTTACGAGCTGGAGGGACGGCTCGCACCTAAGGCAAAGGTGGCTTGCCCAGTGGATGGCAAGGAGGTGGTCTGGGGCGACCCCTGGCCTTGGCCTGTTCTTGGGGTGTGCCCTTGCTGCAAATATGTAAATAGTTAATAAAGTGGTCCTTAGTTAAACCCAACCTGGTGTCTTTCTCTTTCTTCTGATGGGGGGGGGAGGATAATCAAGGTGATTCAGCTTTGACATGGCTCTGGAAGGCTTAAAATCAGTATCTACATGCTATTTATAGCTTTTCGTCTTGTTCTTGTTTCAAAGGGTACAGCAGTCTCTTCTGTTTACAGTCATGACTATGTCTATACCATATATAATCTGGACATTTTATACATAAAACTGTACAAAATGAGTTGGCTACCAAGTATGCAATAAACTTGAAAAAGCTGAATGGGACAGTTAAAACAGCACTGCAGTTCGGAGTCATAGTTTTTGGTTGATTTGTCACTTGAGCCCTTACAGTAATTCACGTAGCAAAGTCCAACTGTAAGAATTAATTTATTATCAGCTCTTTACCTTCATTTGGTGCATAGCAGTGATCTTCATTCATGGCGCCCACCAATGCTCTTGACACTCATCTGCTTCTTTGATAAAGTTTCCCTTTCTGATAGCGAAGAGCCATTCCTGGTTTACTGAAACAGATGAACCCAGGAGGCATCACCTTCATATCTACAGAGAGCACCTATTCTGAAACAAATGTCTCTATAAAAGGAGGATTCTTCATTTGCAAGCTCTCAACATGTTGTGACTAGCCAAAGCACTCTTGGGCAGCCATTTTGTGACTGCTCCTCTAAGGTGGCCGTTTTGTAAATTTGTTGTCTGAAAATTCCAACACTGCCCACAGGGTCAAAAAAATTGGGGAGCACTGGTGCACAGTGTGTCTAAATAGGTTCATAGCTTTTTAACCTGAGACAATTTCCTCAAAAGTGATTGACTGTATGCTGTGCAGTAAAATGTAACCTTGAAAATTCAGGGTAATTTCTGAGGATGGCATCCACATACATCTTGTTACCTTCCATGTAATTAGTCTGGAACAGGTGCCTGCTTTCAACGTACCCATACAAGTAGAAAGATGACATTATGGCTGATCAACCTGTATGGGTTTCCCTTACCTTTTTGCCTATTCATTGGCTGCTACTTGGTTGGCTGGAGAAACTTGCAGTGCACTGTTGTCCCATCATGTTTTGTGCTATTAAACATTACCGGGGAGAGAAGAGATGCAGGGCTGCTGTTTTTAGCAATAGCCTCATATATGACATCCACTTCCAGTATCACACAATACAGCACCTAGATAATATGTAACCTTCAAATAGAAGCATTTTTTTTCTTGTAGTTAAAAACAAATGGTTCAGATCACTGTGAAAATGACTGAAGAGCTAGCTCACACAAATGTATTCATCATCTGTTTGATGTATGTCACACAATAGGTAGAACTTCCATGCCAGGTCAAAGATAATACCCGTCAGTGAAGATCATTCAACAGAGATGGCTGAAAGTCACTCAACAATCAAATGATGACAGATCAAGTGAATTAGCATAGAGCAGGGTTTTTCTGGGGGGAACGTGCCCCAGAATGGAGTTCCGGAATCTCTTTGACAAAATTCTTTTTAAAATGTTTAAAAATTCATGAACTTTCAGTATACAGATTGAAAACTTCATTTCCGTCTTCATTTCCTTTAAAAAAAAAGAAAAGAAAAAAGCCCTGGCACAGAGTAATCAAGAACACCGATAAAAGAAATGCAGCATTTGCAACAGCATTTAACAAAAGAAACATCATGGCAGTAGAAATAAGGCAAAATGAAGTATTAAAAATTATTGTTGTCAATGAAGAGCACTGCAATTCTACATTTGCATTTCTTCTTTTAAAAGGAACAAATCCAGCAGATATTCTCTAGTATTCTTAGTCGTCTTCCTATTTGCTGGGTTTCCACGTCATCTCTAACTTCATGCTGGGTGGAGATTATCTCCCAGGGCTCTTCTTCTGTTCTTATGGAATTGTACATCTGAGCAATTGGCCTTAATTAAAAATAGAGATTTGGGGGTCCGCTCACGCCCTGATCACCCGCTGCAAAGCAGGATGCTGATTACAACCTCGCCACTCACTCACCCAAGTTGGAGAGATCCTCTTGAAGCTCTTCATAACCTGCTTTGGTTTTTACCATCCAGAATAATTTGGTATCGTCCATAAACTTGGTCACTACACTGTTTGCCCCATATTCCATAACATTTATGGACAAGTTACATGGCATCTGTGGAGTCTAGAGGGCAGGGAAGGAGGAACAGAAGAAACAGGCAACCAGTGTAGGTAGGAAAGAAGAAAGGGCCAAGGTGAGAGAAGGTGGAAGAAAGAAGAAGAAGGAAGCAAGGGAGAGCAGAGCCTGAAAGAGGGCAAATGAAAGTCAAGGAAGGGTGGAGAAACTGGAAATGCAAAGAAAAGAGAGTGAAGCAAGGCCGCCTGGGAACAAGAACCCACCACTCAGATGGTTACTTATGATTATTTTGGTATACATCGTCTAGAATAAAATAATATTACAATATCCGTATAAGTGAAGAGTTTTAACACAATTTATTTTATGCTTAAATAATCAACTAGATCATTCAGTGGTTTTTTCATACATATGTAATTAGAGCTATTATCAATGAATTCTGTTTTCATATGAAGATAATTAACAAATTAAAGTATTTCACCAAAAAACCCAAATAAAAATGCCCTTTAAAACACAGCAGCCTTAACAACCTAAGATGACACGGCTAGAATGATTACAGATGATTGGCTTATTTAAAGATTCTACATCTTAAGAGCCAGTACACAATACAGTAATATTTTTTTTACAGCGTGCCGCCAGTCTGATATCGAAGAATTTCTCTTTGTTTCTCTTTTTGTTTTTAAATATCCCAAACTTGTGCTTACAAGAGCACCAACCCATCTCTAAAAGCTGCAAGCATTCCCCCACCCCACCCCAGGGGTATAAAGCAAGAACAGGTAGCACCCCCCTCCCTATAATGCAACTACTGTAGATGTTATATCTTCTTTAAATTTTAGGTCATCTCCATTGACAAAAATTGGCAACAGCGACAGATATTAGGTGAAGGACTACCTCTGTGTTTGCAGAGAAAGGGCACACCCCTCTTCAGCAAGCACTGCTGCTTGAGCAAGTGTCCTTCGTTTCAGTGGCACATGTGCCAGGGTCCCCTCTACACCCTATTTAAACAAATGGGGACTGGCTCAGTGGCCGTGCTTGGTGAATTGCAACCCCCCCTCCCCCCCGAATCTTATTTGTCAAGTTGCGGTCTAGTGTTTGCAAAACTGGAAAAAGATTTCATCAAAATAAGGTGAAACGCATGCACCAAAATATTAGTACTCTGAAGGAGGGGGGGGAAATCATTTTTTTTCACAGAACTACAGAATTCCTTATCTTAGGAATCATTAAATTTGCAGTGGATTTTAAAGATTTTTTTAAAATCAAGCTAGCATTTTTGCATATACAAACATTATAATTGCTAAATATACAAGAATCTGTGAAGATACACCCAGAATATCCCTGCAAGTGTAAGCCATGTTGAGACACTGATTTTCTGTCTGACGCAAATGCAGTATTCCGGTGGGTGAGCTAAGAGCCAGTGCCTTATCAACATTGAATCTACTGAGAATTTATACAGTGTTATTTATTTACAGTGAAATTATCAATGTCAGTTATTATTATTTTTTTTTTAAAAAAAGGAAACAAACAAGTGTTTTATTACCCTGACAGTTTGGGTCCAAGAAAAATAAGGCGAGCTGTTGTGTGGATTTTAGTAAAATTTAGTGTCTTTCTGTGGTTCGAACCATTTTTCAGTGTCAATTCGTTCCCCCCCCCACGCGCCCCTTGCTACAGGAATTCTTTTTTTGTGATGACTTCCAGTGGCCTGAAAGAAGCGATTCCAGCGAGACATCTTGTATATACAGTGCATCGGTCCGCCATCTGCAAACTCTCCAATGCCGTGAATGAAAGTGAATTTCCATGCTCTTGAAGAACTGGCTCATGCTAAATTATTTTTTTGTTGTTGTGTCTTTTTTTCTCCTTTTCGCATAAAAACCATGCGATTAATGTGTGGAAGCAGCACACACACACACACACACGCTTTTATCAGTGACTTGATAATTCCTGTTGGTTTTGTGTTTTTTCTTCCTTGAGTTTCTTCCTAGAATACTGGCAGTAATAGCGCACACAGTCCTGGGATGGGCAGCAGGGTCAGGGAGAGAGAAGGAGAAAACAAAGATCAGGCACTTCCATGTAAAAGCAAAATGACCAGGCAATTCAATTCCAAATCTTTGCGCGGTGCAATCATTAGGGAGCGAGATAGGTAGTAATTTACGCCGCAAACACAGTTGTACAACTGCTGGACTAGGAAGGCTAATTTGCTGGCACCATATTCAAAGATTCAAACAGATGCGACAGCAAATCAGAAAACCGCTCCTCTGGCCAAACAAAAGGGGAAGGGAGAGGATTCTGAAGGTGTTCTTGACTCTGAATATATCCACTATCTCTTAAGTCACCAGGAGCGTCAACCATGCCTTCAAAATTCTCTCTCAGCTCCGGGGCTCATTTCGTAGCAGGAGCTCCTCTGCATATTAGGCCACACACCCGATGTAGCCAATCCTCCAAGAGTAGCCCCTGTAAGAAGAGCTCTGTAAGCTCTTGGAGGATTGGCTACATTAGGGGTGTGTGGCCTAATATGCAAAGGAGCTCCTGCTACGAAATGAGCCCTGGTCAGCTCACCGCTTTATTATGTGAGGGTGAAGTGATTCTCCACCTGCCTGAGTCACTTTCTCCTCCTTAGGCAAGGGACAATTAATGCATTGTATTTAGAAGAAGGAATTCATTAGCTTTTTAACCCTTTGGGATAAGCAGGTATTTCTGGAACAAGATTCCCCCGCTTTGTTGTCAGGACCTCTGTCTATGTGTGTAATCTGGAGCTGTTATACTTGCTTTAACTTACTGCTCCCAGACAGTGGCTCATTATCTTGGGCAATTAGTTGCAACAGCTGGCAAAAGCTGCCCTCTCTCAATTTTTTAAAAAAGGATTTATTTCACAAAATGGCTGACACCATGGCAGGGAAGAAGACTGGACAGTATAAAAACAGACAACCCAATTTCCAAGGAGATAAATATTAGGATATGACACCCGCCCACACACAAATTCAAGCTGGATTGGTATACAAGGTTGTGGTAACACGTGCCAGAAAACCCTGGCGGGAGGGAGAGAGGCTATTTCCTCCGGTGGAATTTGACCTGCAGTTGCATGATCACAAGTCCCTTTGAAACTGCGGGTGCGGACCGTCAGTGTGTGATCAGATGCAACTGTGGGTGAGTCGGGGGTTTTTTTTGTCCCTCCCCCCCCATGTGCTTAAATGAGGGATCAATGAATTGCACCTCCACACTGAGGGCTCCCTATGGAGTTTGCGATGATGCGCATACTGCGAAGGGGGGGGGAACAATGGCACAGAGTTGGGATGACCTGATCAGACCATCCCAATGCCATGAGAGCACGCTGGTGTGATCAGACACAGGAAAGTCTGTCCATGGCCCATTGCAACCCATTTACTACTGGTTTTGCCCTGGTGTCTTTGAACTCTGCTTCTGCAGAGGAAAACAGGTTGCTGACGGCTGCGGGGCACTTCCCAGATGTTGTTGTCTGATCACTCCCTTTAAATCTGCCCGGCATTCGCGCCTACATCGGGTCTAATTGTGCATATGACTGCAGCCCAAGTAAGCCTCATTTAGCATCATGGCCTTAATGTGCATTTTCTTTCCCTGAAACCCAATGAGCTGAACTAGATAAGTGCTCCTTTGAACCATGAATAGGGTTTGCTTATTGCCTATACTTCTAGATAAATCCCCATCCCCTGGATATATACACATATAGCCACATTCTTTGAACTATATCACAAGGACCTGTGCAGGCAATCACTACTTTGGTCTGATAGACAAAGGGCCAAAGTCTATGGACAGCTGTAGAATCTTGAGATTAGATGTATATATGGGGGGTTGCAGTGCTCAGCCCAACACACATGTTCGATTAACCTGCTGGTACAAGTCTAATTTATCTCTAGCTGATGTTTTCAAATAGGCTTGCTGACACTAAAGGCCCAAAACACACACTGGGGGTGATCTGGTCGCTTCCATGCCGCTCATAGGAACTTAGAAAAAATTCTGTTCGCATACTTTGGCTTCCCTGTGCATTGAGATAACACACAAGTGAAGCCCATGCTTGACTGGTACCATGTTGCCCCAGGTACACTGCAAGTACAAGAGGCAGTAGAAGTAAAAGCAGCAATTAAAGGGTGCGTGGCAATAAGTACAAGCCCCCAAATGTGCCCTGCATGCCAAAAGTCCATGGGCTGGATCCTAGACACTTACTGCTTGTGGAAGAGGGTGATTTTTACCTCAAGGCAGCCCTCCCCTTTGACCCACATGATCTGCCTGGGGGGTTGGTTGACACAGTGCATCTCCACTAGCTAAACACAGGATTTAAGAGTGAAGCATGGGATCTGCCCATAGTAGGGTTGCCAGCTTCGGGTTGGGAAATACCTGGAGATTTTGGGGGCGGAGCCTGAGGAGGGTGAGGTTTGCAGAGGGGAGGGACTTCAATGGGGTATAATGTCATAGAGTTCGCCTTCCAAATTGGCCATTTTCTCCAAGGGACTGATCTCTGTCACCTGGAGATCAGTTTTAATCTCAGGAGATCTCCAGCCACCACCTGGAAGTTGGCAGCCCTAGTGCATCATCTCAAAATGGGAACAGCCACATTTCATACTGACCATTTGCTGTTTGGTTGTTATGAATATGACGTCTTCTCTACATGTCGGACTTCCTTTTTCGTCTTCACCTTATAACCTTCTCCCTGTTTTAAAGGACAAAGGTACACTTTCAGAAATCAAATAGCATTTGTTACTCTGCTGGTTCTTGTAGGTCCCATGAAGCTGCAATGGGATACATAAGAAGCTGTTAAATCATAACACTTCATTTCAAAACCACACAATCCACGGCCTTAGCCAGTCTGCCAAGCTGCAAAAACACACACTTTCAATAGCACCTCTTTACAGAACAATAACCCTACAGATTAGGCAATGGCTGCTGAATTGGGTTGCCACCAATCTAGAACAATCTTAAATGGGTGTTTTTTAAATTCAGAATTCTGAACACCGCATCTCAATGAAAAGCCAGATCTGTAGATACCCCATGCTGGGCACCCCAAGTTAGCAGATACTTTGGAAATCATACCTCTTTCCTTAAAGGGTCTTATTAACCATTCAGCTTCAAAGTGAGTAGATTAGTAATGGAGGAAAAGATAGGGAGTGGGAGAGGGGGTAAGCCGGCAAAAAATATTTGCCAAAGCAGAAATTCTGCAATAAAAATCAAAGAACTGGCAAGCAGTGCAGATCTTCTCAATTCTGGTCATTTAAGTCAGAAGACCTAAGAGTGGAGCACGGTCCTATTAGCAACAGCTCAGTGTTAATGTAAAAACAGGGGGGAAAGAAAAGAAAACCCCAACTTTTCATTGGCTGGGAGCTGTAATTTTTTTTAGTTTGGCAATTATTTATCTGCATACATTGGCCTATATTATAGACTTACTCCAAAGAGGAAGATCTAGAAGTGGAATCAAATTTCCACTTATGGTTTTGCTTTGCTACCTACTCACAAAGCAGGCTACGGGGTAGAGGACATAGTGTACCTGGCACAATTAATGCACTACCAATCATGCTCGGCACATGGGAAATGGGAAACAGGTGCGGCATTAAGACCAGATGCCCCCTACGTAACAAGTGTTTACTGATAAGTCAAGCGAATATCAAGCTTGGTGAAATACAGGAGCGCTAGAATAACTCCCTTCATCCTCTTCAGTGTCCTGACATTTTGTAGATCTTATGGTAATTTAGAAAAAAGCTTGTAGTTTCATTCTCCAGATTTAGAATATACACCTTCTGCGACATTATTTTAAAACGGGCAAATAACTTTCACCTAACGATGACATATGACACTATGAGTAATGGACTGGTAGTGATCACAGCATTTTTGCTAAAACAAAATTGTGGTTTTTTAAGAAGAATGCAAGCTTTAATTAGTGGAACTATCAACTCAAGCTCTAGCTGATTAATCTGTGGAGCTGGAAACCATGGGCATACTTATTTGTATTTGAAACTACTTTGGTTCTGGTGTGTACTTGTAATTGTGAATTAAAAGAAGAAAATAGCAACCTTGGCTTTTTTATTTAGAATGCATGGAAGCTTTGTTTGATTTAATTGTAAGTTATCTCACACTTTGTTTAATATCTCAAAAAAGCACCAGCATTAAGAACTAAATAGTATACTGAGTGCATTTATTTGAATTCAATTGTTTAAGAGGAAGAGGATTCCTCAATGGGAAGAAAAACCCTGAACAGTTTTTGCAATCATCTGTCAAAACTGTTGGAAAGGCTGGCTCAGTAAAGAGCCCGAATAAGGAAAAACTTGGAACAATGTGGGATTTGACTCTACAAAGGCAAAGAGTGCACAGATGTGACAGCGTTTGGGGCTGTGAACCAGACATCTAGTCTCGGGCTTGCCACCATCACCTCTGAGTCACAGAAGGATTTCTTAGAGGTAAAGGGCTGCAGGGTCCTGAAACCTACTCTACCCCATTCTTTCCCAAGTTCATACAAGAAATCAAAGAGGACCATGAGGGATGAGAACAGTGATGGATCTTCAGACCTTCTGAAAAACAAACGCTAAAACACATATTTATTGCTGTCCCTACAATAAAACGTGAATGTCTTTCTGAAGAGACTGCACACGCACACGTCCTATCCACAGTCTGTCTGTAAGCCTTTTCCAGAGTGGAGGCGCGCCACTTATCGCAAGCACAAGCACTCTGCTTTGCATGGCCTGGGTGTTAAAGTGCAAGGAGCTAGCCGTTCAGCAGCGCTATTCAGACAGAGAGCACAACCCTTATTTGCTAGCCCCCTCCACACGCTGTTACCATTTCACCGAGTTTTTTCTCATGTGGGATAACAAGACGCCTTAATACTTTCCGGGTAACCTGTGGGAAGCAATACAGGAGAAATCGAAAATTGGTACAGTTTCCCCTGAGTCTGAAAGGACAAAACTGATGGCAAAAGTCAACACACAGATTTTTTTTTTTAAAGGTCAGAAAAAAACTCAAGGCAGGATTACTTTTCTGGTGACGACGTTGCCTTCTTCGTCAGTAAACTGTTCTTCCGTAACAGATTCACCAGGAATGTTTTTTGCTTCCTCACCCTAAAGAATGTCATAATGTTAGCTAGATCGGCCATATTCCCCCACACTGGATTTTCAGCACCACTCCAAGCAACACAAGTCATGCATGGTTACTTGTGAGAGACAGTGACTCCAAAGTTGTTGACAACAAACAGCTTATATGCGATTTTCACATTCTAATGTACCACATTAAAAGTTTTATTAAGCTGTCATGAACCAGGATCCAAAATGCTGTAAATCTATGGGAACTTCTCAGCTTCCCTTTCTGGTTAACAGACCCACCCCTCAAAAAACTCGTCCAGAGACCCTATAAAGGTCAGAGGCCCACTGAAGGAGCACCCCATGAGATGCAAAGGATAACCACTAGAAGGAAAAATGGGCTACCTTCTCCTGCATGTACAGAAAAACATGTGCCTGGCCTTTCCCTTTCTTTTTCAACTAATTTATCCTTTCTTTTGATTTCCAGATTTCTAGCTGATTCAGATTTAACATTTCCCTCAGCGATAGCTCCATCCCCTTCTCCTTCAACTGTCTCAACCACTCTGTCTTTCTTTGGAGGCATCCTGACAGATTTTTACCTCACAAAGTGTATTAATTTCTTACCGAAAGGTGTTTACTTGGGTGTAATCACAAAATAAAATTTAACCTCAGCACTAACGATAGTTGTGGTCTAGATTTTAAGGGCTGGTTAAGTACATGCAGCAACTCACATATGATCGCATCTAGGAATGTATAGGGCCACCAGAAGGACAGCACGAAAGTGCCACTGGAGTGAAACGTGCTAGAAACAGTAGCTCCAAAGTGACTCACAACAAATAGTTCGTGTGCATTGTAGTCACAGCTGCCTGGATACCCTATGATGACAGCAGCTCAAAAAGGTGCCAGCACGGCGCACATGAAGCTGCCTTACACTGAGTCAGACCACTGGTCTATCAAAGTCACTACTCTGACTGGCAGCAGCTCTCCAGGGCTTCAGGTATACGTCTTCCACACCACTACTATGATCCTTCAGGAGCTAGTAATGCCAGGGATCGAACCTGGGACCTTCTGCATAAAAACCAGATGCACTACCAGTGAGACACAGCCCCTGATGGAGGTGGTCCTCGTAGGACTACGGCATGCATGTACTTGGCCTTCAATCGTGCACTAAAAATCTTCAGCAACAACGCTGGACTCTCACTCATCTTATCAGCTACAGACAATTGACAAAGATTGTTTAAAACACAACATTTAAAAGCAAAAACTCGAACTATGTTTACAAAAGAAGAGATAAATTTCCTTTCTTACTTGCTGATCTTATACTAACAGATAAAAGATTGAAGTTTTAGCCCTGTGATCGACTATATGGAGGCAGAGTAGGGCCTTTTTTGCTATCCATTTGGCACAGTTCTTCATATTGCCTTGGGTCAGCCCTGGCATGCAGAAACTGTATGTAGAACAGTCCTTCTTGGCTTATACCACTTCATGTTTAATGTCGCCCAGGCCACACTGAAGAGAAACCTAGAGTAATGCCTTGATCTGTGATATACCAAACTTTCAACATATAGGGTGCGTTCACACTTGCAGATTTGAGCTGGCTGCAGCTGGCTCCAATCTGCATGTTTACACTGTAACAGCTGGCTCTCGTCCCCAGCCGTCACTCAGGTGCGACAAAGTGTCTGAAATCCGAGACCAGCTCCCCTGCTGGTCTCAGCTGTCCTCTTCTGCCTGTAGCCGCATTTGTGTGCTGTGTAAACGCTGAGCCGTCTCCGAGGCACTTCCGAGTAACCCCCCTCCCCTCCCCGCGGAAGCCTCTGGCTTTTCGTCCGCCATTTTTTTTTGCATTTAGCGAGATTCGCATGAGTGCCCATACGAACCTACATTTAAAGGACAGATGTGCAAATGGAGGCTAGTTCTACCGTGTACATGAGTTTGCGGTCACGATGAGGCTATTTTCGGGATGAAATGTCACAGCGTTTTCAAGTGTCTAAAGGAAGCAGTGATTCGGTTTGGTGGTGCTGCGCATGCGCGAAAATTTTTTCCCCATCCGCCTGCATGAGCGCTTATGCGCATGCGCAAGTGGCGAAAAAAATTAAAAAATCCCGAAACCCCGCACCCCACCCCTGTTGTTAGTGTGAACGTGGGGGAGCCGCTTGAAGGCGACAGGAGGAGAGGTTAGTGTGATCGTGATTGTACGGAACCAGCCGTTTGCAGCCGGCTCCAGCAGGCTCCAGCACTCCAGTGTGAACACAGCCATAGAGAATTGCTTCTTTTAAATATGTGAGACCAAACACACTATCCCTCCACCTGTGTTCTGAAATGGAACAACCCCCAAAGGACTGTATCCCATGGTGAGGAGGCAGCTCACTGTGGCTCAGAGAACTGTCCTTTGAAAAAGAAAGCAAAAGGCCCTGTAATGAATGCAGATCCTGCCGACTGCCTATCTCATGTGGAGATCCAGGAACCAAGACGGCAACAGCCTCTTTTCAGACAGACCCGTCTGATGATGACGTTCGAGCTCTCAGACACAACAGTGTCCTTCATCAAATGACTACAAGGATTAGAAGAGGCTGCCTGCGTCTGGGGACAAAGCCATAAAAGTCTTGTGACACCTTAAAAGACTAAGAGATGTAATACAGGGGAGGCTTTCATGTCTGGACCCAGAGTCCGTTTTTGTCAGTTGCCAGCATTCAGATGGCAGAGAGATTTATACACAACACTACCTGAGAATGAGGAATAAAACAGATTGGGGGTGGAGGGAATGAAAGAACACCCTGCAGGGTCAACCATGTAGACTTGCATAGAGGGCAAAAGCATTTCTTTTCCACTTGAAGCTGTTATTCAAGATTCAACCAACACGTTCCAAATGCTGAAAGACCCAATGAAATCAGTGGGAGTCTTCCATGAACCTTAGTTTTAAGGGACATACCTTGGGATATAAGGCACCAAGAAGAGTAGCCACCAGGGCTCATTTCGTAGCAGGAGCTCCTTTGCATATTATGTCACACACCCCTAATGTAGCCAATCCACGAAGAGCTTACAGAGCTTTTCTTACAGGGGCTACTGTAAGCTCTTGGAGGATTGGCTACATCAGGGGTGTGTGGCCTAATATGCAAAGGAGCTCCTGCTACAAAATGAGCCCTGGTAGCCGCGATCCTTCATGAAACTTTCAACACTTCATTTATTTGAATGAACTGAGGGACATCAAAAATCCTCAGATTTGGGGGGGGGATGGGTTAAAGTTTTGAGTTTGATTTAATAAAGCAGATTGAATTAAGGTACATGAGGCGGCTAGCCCACATATATAGATCGTTATGATTTGGTTACATTCAAGATCTAAATGCATATGATGTCACAGGGGTCAGATTATAAACCCACAATTCTTTCCCTAGTCAACCAGCCCCAACGATCCTGACTTCCACTGTCAGAGATTCCAGCCACATCTACTGCTACAGAAAAGAGCATTCCTAAGTGATGACAGGCAGGACAGTTTAATGCCACAAAGCTTTAAAAATGCTTAACACCACGGTCTTTTCTTTCCCCCTCCGCCATAAGCCTGTGCAGCCACCTTCTGCCTGCTCGTCCCATGAGGCCAAGAAACAGAATTTCTGCTCATCAGCACCTCAAAGGACCGAGGGTCAGCAGAAGAAACAGAATGATATCTAGTTTAAACATATTTTCTTGGCAAGAATAGTTCCCAAGAGAAAGGAAGCCTCTCATGGTATCCGGCAGCCAAGACCTATTTATTACAGTAGAACAAAGGATCAGGTTGCCTCAGCATTCAAGCCTTAGAAAGAACTGAAGCCTGCACCACTATTTCTCACTAAAGCATTCTTAGTCCAGGGTGATCTAATTCAGCTTATGTAATTGCCTACCTGAACACCATCTCAGTGAGGTAACTGAGACTACCTCCAACCACACCTGTTCCCTGGTCAGAAACTTTTTCTTTGTTTCTTTATTTGGAAACATCCCCAAGCCCCTAGAGCTCCCTCCTCCTCACCTTCAGCCAGACAAGAGGCTCACTATGCCTGCTTTGTGCATTCCAAGTTAGGAGACAAAAGAACTGGTTGTTTTAGAACTCTGGCCCTATAACTGCAGCCAGAATCTAACTCCACAGTAAGCAGCTGCATGTGCAGGGTTACTCAAGTTCTGAGAGTAGCAAAATGACTGGTTACACACATAAAGAGTTCCCACCGGTCTTTCTCTTTGGACTGTCATTTTGGATTCTTGGCTGCCTGGGTTCCTTTCCTGGGAACTGAACATCTGATTGGAATCTGCATGGATAGGAAGCTACAAGCTTCAGCTTCAGTCTTCCCTTCCTTGCTCTCCCTTCTTGGCCGCTTGTCCTACCATTCCTGAGTGATGTATGGTGAGCTTGGTGTGTGTTTGGAAAATGCATATCTTAACATGGGCATTCTAGTCTTGACCATACAACTGTGACTGAGTGTCTTCTTATTCCCTTCAAATCCCCTTTATTTTTACCATATTGTCACACTGGGCATTGTCCTCCCACAGGTTCTCACCCTCTGCCCTCCTGAGGAGGGGGGAAGAGAAGTTTGGCTGAAACCTCAGAATGGGAGCCGTGGGGTTAATTCACCACCACTGGTGCTTCCTGGCTGTTACTGCCTCCCAATTACCTCTCTCTGATCTCCTCTGTAGTTTACAGTTCCTTTTTCCTCCCCCAGCTTTACCGTTCATCTTCCCCCTTTATCCCTCTCTCTCTTCCGCCACCACTCTTTTCCCTTCTTCCTATTGGCTCCTCCACCCATCCCTCTTCTCTTCTGGGTCCTCCATTGGCTAAGAGGAAGATCCCTTCCCTCCCTTGGTTCTGCCCCCACAAGTTGCTCCCATAGAGCACTCAGTGGGGCCCAGGAGCTGATTGGGTGACCACTGCCTCCCCTATGTTGTCACCGGATGGTCTCCACATTGAGTCAGATGAGTTTCCCAGCTTCTCCTCCTGTCCCCCCATCTCCAGCGCATCCTGTGGAGATGGGGTCTGGAGTGGCCCAGCTCTCTTCTCTGGTTGCTGCCAGCCCAGTCCCCGAAATTGTGGCTGGTGCCATGGGCCCCCAAGAAGCAAGTCACTACCTTTGTGATGGTGGCCAGGCCATGGCAGCTCAGACTCAGCCATGCCAGGTTTAGACTAGCTGCGTCCTGGGTCGGGCTGCTCCAGCTTGCTCAGTGGCTGGCTTGCTGGGGTGTGCGTCACCCCCAGACCAGCTGTGGTGAGAGGCCCAGACCAGGATGCATATCAAAAGCCTCAGTATTTCTTCACAACACGTGCAATTAGCTTCATCCCTTTGACAAAGAACCCTTTTGTTATTCACATGTGTCCTTGCCCTGTCTGGATTCTCATAGCCAGGTGTAAACCTGAGCCAGAAATAACTTTCTCCTAGAAGTACAAGACGGCAGAAGGGAGGCAACTTCCTTATGCTCAGGCTGCTCTAATGTGAGCCAAACTGGACTTCCGGAAGACTTGCGAGCAATGGCGGACGCTTCCCTCCGCACCAGCAGGGGAAGCGATCCGTGCCCGATGGGAAGAAGGGGCTCTGGACAGGTGCCGAGCCCCCAGAGACCCCAGTGAGGGGGCTCTGCCTGGGGTGGCATGAGCGGGGATTTCTCTCTGCGGTGGTGACCGTGAGATTGAGATCCCCCTCATCACCCCCGTAGGTTCCCCTGTCGTGGAGCCGTAATGGCAGCAGCACAAACCGTGAAGCAGCAGAGAATATGAAGTAGAGAAGCATAAGATCCCAGATACGCACGGTGAAAAAGTGAGTCTCGAAGTAAAACTAAGCAGAACTTAGCGGGAAAGCGGCGGGTGGAGTGAAACCCCCCCCCCGTACATATCGGCGTACTTACGAGGCTCGATCCCACAGCGTTACTGAGAAAACAAAAGCTCCTACGAACTGCTTGCAGGCGGTATCGCATACTTGAAGGCATAAGCTTGAAAACGATTTTAGTGCCGATAAGAAAACTGCTTTCTTTGCGCATCTTATCTAATCGTAAACAACAGCGTAGTCTCAACAATGGCGGGGAAACCGAAACCTTCCCCCAAACTAGGCAGTACAGCTCTGAGTGCAAAGGTTGATACCACAGAGATGACCACGGTGTTCTCCTAGTTATTGCGACCTCTAGTGGACCAAATGACGTCTCTCAACACTAAGATGGATAAAATGCAGATGGAACTGAAAGAATCAAATAAGGCCACAGAGAAGCTGCAGCTGGACCTCATGGAAGTTAAAAAGTCAGTTAAAAATCAAGACTCAAGGCTACAAAAAGCGGAAAAAGAGAAGGCTCTTCAACAAGATTCGATCTTAAAAATGCAGATGGAACGATCTAATTTCTTCCTAAGACTTCAGAACGTACCAGAAAAAAAAGGAGAAGACCTCAAAACCATGCTAAGTGAAGCACTGGAACCAGTAACAGGCTTAAAAGCAGCGGATATAAAAAACGACATGGATATGGTTTATAGGACCTATCCTGAATATATTAAAAAGAAAAGCCTGCCTGGTGAAATAACGATAAGGTTCTCCAAAAAATCTACAAGGGATGTGGTCTTAAGAACCACAAACAAAGCTGTTCTGAAGATCCAAGAAGAAGAGGTGAAAGTTTTGAAGGACATACCGTTTGAAATAAGGAAAAGAAGAAAAGCCTATAGAAAGTTAACAACGTGGCTTCAGTCTGAGTCTATTGTGTATCGTTGGAATATTCCAGAGGGACTAAGCTTCAAAGACAAGAAATATAAGATTGACTCTGTTGAACAAGTGAAAAAATTTCTGGAAATTGATAAAGAAAAGAAAAAAGACAGAGACTCAGATGACTCGCTAGCTTCGCAAGAAAGCATGTACGGTTTCGATGGTTCTAAAAGCGATGAAGATATTTCAGACTCGGAAAAAGGGGCGGCAGCCCCAAAAGTACAAGTTGAGACCAGGAAGGCAAGAAGAGGACAAAGGAAGAAATGATTTTTTAAAAATCGTTATATTAAGCATGTGCACTAATATGATGTATAAGCCATGTTATTAAGTGCTTTCTTTAAAGTATGCATACTTGCCAAATAGCTTTTATAGTAGAAACAGTAACTAACCTGTAGTTAACCATGGTTTTATTAATGCTTCAGTTTTTTTATATAATCAGATATAATTAAGCATTTTTTTAAAGTATTCTCTGTATAAGATATATGTAGCATAGTAAATAGCGTTTAGATGTAGATATTAGAAAAAGCAATAAAAAATTTATTAAAAAAATAAAATAATGTGAGCCAAACTGGAAAGTGGGCCACGGATATCCCATCCATGTTGTCCTTCTCCCAATGGCCTGCAAACTGCAGAGGCAGGTTCAGGATAAACTACATAAGGGAAGGATTTAAAGGAAGGAAAGCTGAGAACTGCAGTCTCAAGCAATAACTCATCAGTGTCTCTCCAAGAAAAGCTGGAAGTGAGACAGCCTAATCCATATCGAACTGAGGTCTATTTGCTTAGTTCATCCACTATCATTTCACAACAATAGGAGTAGACTTTTTAATTTGGGGACTAGGAACTATGCCAGCTAGACCTGCATCTCTTGAGGATGCTATGCCTCCTAGGGATCTGAGCTCAGATACAGCTATCGATTTCAGCACTGAGCAATGATAGTCAGATTTTAAAATGAGGACCCCTAATAAATATTTTATATTTCAGTTATTGCTGCAGGCTGAAACAAGGGACATTTGTCATACAAGCATTTTAAAAATGCTTTACATGCTACGTTTTTAAATCTGGGCTTCATTTATTCCTTCAGGCTCCCATAGCCATCTGAACATTTCACAACGCACAAAAGTCTGTAGATGAAATATTCCTTTCCAGGGGTTGGGTACAACCAGCTTTTTTGGCTGGTGAAAAAGGTGGGGAGAGGTCCCCTTTGACTACCAAAACAATCTATGCTGAGGATGATGGATCCACTATGGACAACAGCTATGCAAAACAGGGGCTGCAGTAATGAAGAGAAGCAGGTGAGCTTAGAGTGAAAAAGTTATCTGGATCCAAGCCCGTAATAGCTGGAGTCTCCTTTCTGCCTTTACATACCATCAGCACAGGCCCAGAATGGAGTGCTTAAAATGCTGTTCCAATCAGAGAACCACTTCCCCCTTGACACTTCTGCCTAGCAACTCTTAAACATTATGGAGAAATCAGGACAATCTTGTGAGGTGTGCAGACACTCTGGCTGAGTGTTGGTCCCAGGCTAACTGGGCCTCTCAAGTGTGGCATAGACTGAGCACACACCTTGGAACACAACAATGTTCCACTGAAACGGTGCACTACAGCAGAGACTCAGTAAAGCAACAGCAAACTATCTTTTGCGGGAAGTTTCTCTGCTCTAATGAGAAAGCCCCAAGGAGCTTTTGAGGACCCTAGGACTTCTAGGGGATGAAAGACGGACAATTGATTTCTAGTGTTGCAGTTTTGGCTCACAATGCCCCCACAACATTGTGATGAGAGGAAAGCTAACCGCCTACATCTTGTGTATATGTCAGCCACGGCTATGCCGAGAATAACACACAAAAATGCCTCCCTGTCACGCAGCTGTTTTTTGGGCCGTCTTCTGCAGTCCTTTTAAGGTTTAAAAGGACTGCACAAGACAGCCCAAAAGCTGAACAGCAGGGAGTGCCTCCCTGCTGCTTAGCTGTTCTTGTGGCTTTCGTGGGGAAAAAGAAAGCAGGGGTTTAAAAGACTCAGAGTCCCTTTAAACCCTTGCTTTCTTCTCCATCCACGAACCACCACAAACTGTATGGACTGCTCTAAAAGTTCATGACAGTAGACCCATTAGGAACTTCTGTTTGTGAAGCACGAACAGGACAAAATTCATGACGAATTTTGCTTCATGGGTCGGTTTCTGCTCATCCCTAGTCAGGAGTGCACCTATGTCTTTTCTTGCATGACAGCAAAAATGTGATACTCTAAGCCAGGTAAGTGAGGGCATCACCATGTAGCTATACATAATTTATGTTGAGAAAGTCCCCCTAGCCTCTCCTTATGGGCATGCTTCACAGACATAATGTTACATGAAAGACTATCAAACAGGCGGCTGTAGGTCCCCCTCTCTGCCTGGAAAAAAGTGTGCTGCATAGCTGTGCCACTGCTGTATGGTCACACCAACAAAGATGTGATCAACTCTTGCAATGGGGAGCGAAGGTCTTGATCCAGTGTTCCAGCCTGAATTGCTGCTTTCATGGGAACCCAAATTTATTAAAATGCCTTTTCCTGTGTTATTGAGCTCGTATCGATGAAAGGTATAACACTCATTTCATGGACTATAAGGAAAAGCAAAATACAAACTGCAAAAATCCCACAGAAAATTAAACAAGCTGTAGCAATTACTGTTCTTAGTTAAGGAATTATATACTTGTCTGTGAAAGACCCCAACAATATTGTTCCTCACTTGTACACAGACATACAAATCTGCAGCAAGGAACAGTATGTATAGACATCTCCCTAGAAACAGGGCAGGTCTATTATAGCTGCCCTTACAGAGGGCAAAATGAAAGAACAGGGAGAGTACCTCACATTCCCCTCAAATTCAATCAACAGCAATTTTGTAACTTGATCATTACAATTTTTTATCTGCAATGGCCAGTGTTCCCTCTAAATTGAGTTAGCGTGAGCTAGCTCACAATTTTTTAGCCTCCAGCTCACATTTTTTTTGTCTTGCCTCAGGAAGGATGGCTCCAGAGCAAACTAATTTACGCAGGAGCCAAACTGCTCACTCCCAGCTTTAATGCCAGTAGCTCACAAAGTAGAATTTTTGCTCACAGGACTCCACAGCTTGGAGGAAGCACTGGCAATGGCATGCGTATCAGCACACAGTTGTTTGGTTTCTTTTTAGTAACATTTTTTGGGGGGGGTCCAGGAGTAATTCTGAAAATTCTTGAAGAATATGACTCAATAGAGAAATCAAAGGACTGGGCGCCATTTTGGATGCTGCTTTAGGTCAAAGTGTAACAGGCATGGTTGCAAAACTGCTATTAGTTTAGTGTGCTCTTACCATACTGATCTGTAGTCATGTATACCTACAGGGAGGAAATCATGCAGCACACAGGTGGGGTTATGGGAGACAAACGCTCGTGCAGTTTGGCTGTCTCTCACCATGAGCCTGCACATTTCAAAAGAAGCAGCTCTCAGTTATGAAATCCATCCCACGCCAAAAAGAGAGTGTCTATTGTGAACGATGCCAAGGCCATCAACACAGCAATCAAAGACCAACTCCATGCCAACAGAGCTACATCGTGCATGTGATACCTTAAGAATCAAACGGCGTCGATAAACTCTTGTCGTGATTTTCTGTTCCTCCTCTGAGCTTGAATCACTCTGAATCTCAATGTCACTCTCACTGTCACTAAACTCCTGATAAATGCAGTTTTTAGTACATTTTACCAGCTCATTTAAAAGAGAAACATGAATCTGAGCAGGAACAGAGGGGAAAAATTATTATTCCCAACAGCAGTTCACCCCAATCAATACAATTACAAGGAGTCAGTGCAATCCGTGGAAAGGTTATCGGTGGAGTTTGGGTTCTCTGCTGTGCCCACTTGTTGGGCAAGGATTTGGCACGTAGCCCAGCATAAAAGCATGTTAAGCCAAAGAGGTCTAGCGCGGGCCTGATGATGGCTTGTTGCAAATCATGCTTTACAAATTGGGTGTGTGTGTGCGATTTTGGAAATGTGCATTCCTCTGCTCTTCCAGTACAGATTCCTCCCTGCTTGTTAGCCTTAACCATGGTTTAACACTGCTTTTACCAACCACTGTTTGACAATAAGGAGCCAACTTTGGGAAGCCTTCACTCGCCCTTACCTTTCTGGCCCAAACCAGGGTTAATGCAAGCCAAGTTCCAGAAGAAGAGGAAGAGGAAGAAGAAGAAGAAGAAGAAGAAGAAGAAGAGAAGATTGGATTGATACCCCACCCTTCACTACCCAAAGGAGTCTCAGAGTGGCTGCAAACTCCTTTCCCTTCCCCTCCCCACAACAGACACCCTGTGAGGTCGGTGGGGCTGAGAGAGCTCTTTCGAGAACTGTCCTTGAGAGAACAGCTCTGACAAAACTATGGCTTGCCCAAGGTCATCCAGCAGCTGCAAGTGGAGGAGTGGGGAATCAAACCCGGTTCTCCCAGATTAGAGTCCGCGCTCCTAACCACTACACCAAACTGGCAGCGTTTGAAAACACACTTCAAACTATGGCTTCAGTTTCTGGTGGGGATGGAAACCTGGGCTGGCATTAATCTTGATCAAGGCCAAAAAGGGAAGGAGGAAGAACATGGGAGGATACATTTTCGAGACTGGCTCCTGATTTACAAATCACAGATGGATGCAAACTGTTGTTCACTGGGCTGCAGGATTCTGAAGAAGAACAACCGGAGAAGAACCAGATGGGTAGACAGGTTGGTCTGAAGCAACAGAACAAGGTTCGAATCCGGGGGCACCTTTAAGACTAGCAAAGTTTAATCCTGGGTATAAGTTTTTGTGTGCGTGCACATCTCTTCAGATACTGGATGAAGTGTGCATGCACCCGAAAGCTTGTACCAAGAATTAAACTTTGTTGGTCTTAAAGATTGCCACTGGACTCAAACTTTGTTTAACAGGAACAGAAGTTACAGACTGTTGCAGGTGGCAAGGGGATAGAAGTAAGAAGAGGGCAAGATAAGAGCTCCCTGTGAACTCTTCTAGCTCGTGAGGGGGCCCCAGGGGGGACGGTGCCGCAACCCCAGAGCTTTAAGGACACAGCCCTGGGCATCTCAGAGGCCCCCTTAATGGCAGATCCATGGAACCCAGAGAGCTATGAGACTCTAGGCCAACAGCACTGTGCCAGATACCAGATTCTGGGTGCCCCACTCGGCCATCTAAGAATACTTGCCCCTGCTACTGCACTAGGTCTGGGGAGCTGAAGGAAATGCTAAGCTTACTCCTCATTCCATTTCACCTTGAGCTCAGAATGGCTTTTTGTTCATTCTCTAAGTCTAAGGGGCACCAGCTCCGTGATGGATTCAAGACTAAGCAGCCCAACAGTCCGCAAGCTCACTCCCTCAGTCCCAGATCCAATTCATGGGCTCCAGCAACCTAAACTTTCAGCCCTAGTCCATTCAGAGCTGCATTTGTAATGTTGCTCTTGCTTGTCAGGGATTTTCTTTGATAGTATTGTCAACTCACAACTGTTGGCCTGGATGTGCTCTTTGGGGGTTGGAAAGGGGACTGTACTGACCCCATGCAATTTGGGGGCACATAGAATCACAGAGTTGGAAGGGACCTCCAGGGTCATCTAGCCCAGCCCCCTGCACAATGCAGGGAATTCACAAATACCTCCCCCTCCACACCCCCAGTGACCCCTGTTCCATGCCCAGAAGATGACAAAAAGCCTCCAGGATCTCCAGCCCAACTGGCCTGGAAAAAAATTGCTGCCTGACCCCAAAGTGGCAATCAGCATTTCCCTGGGTGTGTAAGAAAGGGCCACAAGAACTAAACACTGATGCAACCGTTCCTGCCTCCTTTCTCATGATCTGCCTACGTTCACAGAATCAGCACTGCTGCCAGACGGCCTCTGTCTGAAAACCTCCAAAGAAGGAGAGCCCACCACCTCCCAAGGAAGCCTGTTCCACTGAGGAACCACTCTACCTGTCAGGAAGTTCTTCCGAATGTTTACTTGAAAACTCTTTTGATTTAACTTCAACCCGTTGGTTCTGGTCTGACCTTCTGGGTCAGCAGAAAACAACTCCACACCATGCTCTATACGACAGCCCTTCAAGTACTTGAAGATAGTTATCATATCACCTCTCAGTCATCTCCTCTCCAGGCTAAACATACCCACCTCCTTCAATCTTTCCTCACAGGATTTGGTTTCCAGACCCCTCACCATCTTTGTTGCCCTCCTTTGGACATGTTCCAGCTTCTCAATATCCTTCTTATACTGTGGTACCCAAAACTGAACACAAATATATTGAGGGTTTGTTTGGGGTACCACTGATTGGGGTACCAACTGGTAAAGACCCTCTACAACAGTCTTTGACCCCACTTCCTTTCTCTCCATTCATGTCTTCTTTTGGTATCAAAAACATACATACATAACACACACGCAAACACAAATGGGAGGGATAGATAAAGCCAATCCTAGTAACCTATTCAGTATTATACAATCACTACAGTTTGGAGGGGGGAAAGCTTTTAAAAAGTCATAAAGAACACACTGAAACAAGAATTGCATAAAAAAGAAGCAAGTTGTAGGTCTGTCAGTATTTTGAATATTCTATGTTTTAAAGGTCTGTTGACATTGGCTGCAGCTATCAACAACCTGAACTTCATACTATTAAATGGGAAGTCATACTTGTTTCTCCATCCACAATATAAATAATAACAAGGTAGCTGGAAGACAAAATAATCTATAACCACCCCCCAATACATGGCTCATGAAGAACCAGTGCATTTGCCTGCCCTTAGTAGCAATGGACCTTTTAAAGCCCCTGGATTCTTGTATAGCTACAAGGTATAGATAGGAACTCTCGGTCTGGGGGAGGCAATGCTCTGTATTCTTGGTGCTTGGGGGGGGGGGGCAACAGCTTCTAGTGTCCTGGCCCTGCTGGTGGACCCCCTGATGGCACCTGGTGTTTTTGGCCACTGTGTGACAGAGTGTTGGACTGGATGGGCCATTGGCCTGACCCAACACTGGCTTCTCTTATGTTCTTATGTGTTTGTGTTCACCTTGCTGGGCAACTGAGGAGAAATTTTTAATCTATCATTAGAGTTCTAACTGGCTTGTCACACTGAAAAACTGACTTGATTATCGATATGACTAGATGAAGCCATCATAATTAAACAGCCCTCCAGGATGCATATTTCATTATAACAAACATTGTTTCTGAGACTGAAAAAAGAAAGTGCATTTTCACTTAAGGTCCAGTGTTTTCTGTGCAGCCACTGTATTATGCAATAGCCACCGCATATGCGAGAGCCACTTGTGTAGATTATTCTCCACTTCATATGCTTTAGAGGGCTTTTAGACATAGGCAGTAAGGTAGCAATGTGCAAAGGGCTTCACAAAGTTACTTGGATAAATTATTGGGGACTGTAGCCTGTACTACTGTATATAGTTTGCTGTAAGTGGCTATTAGTCACAAGGTATAGATATAAACTCTCAGTCTGGGGCAAGTGATGCTCTGTATTCTTGGTGCTTGGGGGGGACAACAGTGGGAGGGCTTCTAGTGTCCTGGCCCCACTGGTGGACCTCCTGAGGGTACCTGGAGTTTTTTGGCCACTGTGTGACAGTGTGTTGGACTGGATGGGCCATTGGCCTGATCCAGCATTGGCTTCTCTTATGTTCTTAAGTTGGATATTGTTGTGTAATTTTGCATCATTTAATGTGTTAAGTTAAGCTTTACTTTAGTTCTGGTTTTTAGACTTCTGGTAGACTCCTATTCTATTGTTTACTGAATGTCCCATCCTGTTGATGGTATCGACTCACTCTATGTAATCTGCCTTGAGTCCCAGTGAGAAAGGCAGACTATAAATAACGTAAATAAATAAGTAAATAAATAAATGTTGTAGGCTGTTGCCATGGAGAAGCATCTCCACTCATGTCCATAATGGAAGTATCAGCTCTTAGGCCCAGATCCATATTTAATACTGCACTATGCTCGACTGACTGAAAGCGCATGTGAATTCCTCACATCTCTCCCATCCTGGCTTTGGTAGCACATGGGAAAGTGCCTATTTTGTGCTGACAGCATTGTGCTGACAGCATTGCAAGAGGCTGACAATTGTCAGCATAATGCTGAAACTTGGCTCTGCGAGAGGTCGGCATAAGGAAAGGCAGACACGAGAGATGCTGACACTTTCCCCTGCTCTCCGAACCCAAGTTTTCAGCATTCCAAACTGGATCCTATCTGCGCAGTTCTTCGGAAGATGTAATAATAAAAGGAATGAGGATTCAGCAAGAAGCCATCAGTGCAATCCAATGCAGAGTTATTCCAGTCCAGGCCCACTGATTTCAATGAGTTTAGGCTGGAGTAATTCTGCACGGAATTGCACTGTAAACTTTGTTATATGCTGACAAGGCTGTAGAGCTGAATGAAGAGGGACTGAACTCTCACGTCAAAGACAGCAAATGGTACTGATACCTTCTGTTCGAACGCTGCCGCTCCTTCCCCTTCCTGGGCTTTCGATCTTGGCTTGCTCTCCTCGGAAGTGTTCCAGCTCATCTTTTTCATGCTGACAGGCACAGAGGTTTTAGATGCATCAGCTGCTAGCTTGCTAGACTCTTGCAAAGATTTCTGATGCGATGCTAAGGATATCGTTTGCTCTTCAGAACGGATAGAACTTTGCATTTTTGGTTTCACAGTTTCCTTGTCGCTCTGCTTTCCTAGACCATTTGCGGACTCCTGAGCAAAAGGCTTAGTCTTTGCCTCTGTTGTTGGGTCGGAGTAGTTGCCGTTGGCTTCCAGTTTCCCAGCTTCTCCTTTGAGATATGAGGTAATAGAATCTCTACATTGGTCAGGCCTGAAAAACACAAAATGACTGAGAGCCTTGCATTCGTCAGCACAACGGAAAATCTGGATTAAAAAGAAAACAATGTCAAAACAAAAATCCTGGTAACAGCTTTAAATTGCAGGCAGCTAGACAGCATGCATACTGGTGGCTCTGGAGGAGGGCCTGCATCGGAAGCCGCCTCAAAAGACACAGCTAGCAGGTCCCCTGGGTACAGATAAGCTCTGCATTAAGGACAGAGATATCCACAGTTTCAGAACCAAAGCAAAGCCCTGCTGTACCAGACCAAAGGACCAGGCCTAGTCCAGTTTCCTGTTCCAACTGTGGCAAGTCAAAGGCTTCTGGGAAGCAAACATGAAGACAACAGACCTCCCCTCCCCACAAGAACTGGTATTTCAAGATATACTGTCTAAGAACCTTAATCCAGCCATCATGGCCATTAGAGATCCAATCCTCCCTAAAGCTTATCTCTTTTAAGATCACCTAAGCTAAGTGGACATCCCAGTGTCTTGTGAATTCCATCAAATTAATCACACATCGAATGAAATAAAATCTTCCTTTCACCTGTCTTCAATCTACCACTCATCTATTTTGTTGTGTTCTAGTACCACTGGGGAGAAAAATTATCTCCTGTCTGCTTTCTTCATAGCATACTGCCTGTTCCATGACTCCCCACTCCCACGTCCTCTTTTTTAAAAACTAAAAAGCTCCAAACATTCTAGCCTTTTATTCTACAGAAAGGGTTCTAACCCCTTTGTCATTTTAGCTGCACTTTCCTGCACCTCTGCTATCTCTATGACATTCTTTTCTCAGATGACTTGACTATAAACTAGATACAGCACACAGAAGAAGAAGAAGAAGAGAAGAGAAGAAGAGATTGGATTTATATCCCGCCCTTCACTCACTTAAGAGTCTCAGAGCGGCTTACAAACTCCTTTCCCCTCCCCTCCCCACAACAGACACCCTGTGAGGTAGAATTCCATATGAGCTGCACCACAGATTTATGGCTATTGTGCAGCCATTTTTGTTTCATTTCTTTCCATAATAATATGCAGGGGTCATTTCAAGCAGGAGCTCGGGGAAGCGCAGCTCCGGGGGTTGGTGCCAGCCCCCCCCCCCCCCGCAGGGGAATGCCTGCTTGTGTCATGGCTGCAGCAAAATGACCCCGTCCCCTGGAAAGGTCCTTCTTCCTCCGACCAGCCTTCTGAAGGCTTCAACTACCACTGAAGCTATCCTCCCAGAATAGTGGTATTTCTGAGGCTTGGATTTGTAGTGGTCCCCTCTCTGCCAGCTTTCTTTCTTTCTTTCTTTCTTTCTTTCTTTCTTTCTTTCTTTCTTTCCCTCTCTCTCTCTCTCTCTTTCTTCCTCCCTCCCTCCCTCCCTCCCTCCCTCCCTCCCTTCTTCCTTCCTTCCTTTCTTGCCTTCTGACATATTTCCGGGGACGTCAGGTAGTATAGCATATGTAAATGTTATGCTAATGAGCTCCTGCACCTCTTTTTCTACAAAATGACCCCTGATAATATGACTTTTTCATACATATCATAAAATAAACAAATAATTAAAAAAAATTAGATTCCTGAACATTTATATAAATATCCATAAATATTCATTATATTTATATACTTCATCTGAATAGAAACCACCAGCTTGAAAACATCACTGTTATTTAGAAACCCAAACTGTTTGGCTAAGTTTATTATAATAAGAATGTATCTGCCTAAGGCCTTTCCTACCTGTTATCCAGCCGATCCAGCAATTCACCACTTATTTTGCGTGCTGGCGTTGGTTGTTCCACGTTGACACTGGAGCCTTCACTCTGCCAACCTGTAATTGAAGACATTTCCTGTTCTGCCTGCTGAACATACTTAAGAATAGACCACACTTTTTCTTCCGTCATCTCCTCAGACTCAACTAATTCTTCAAGGTGAATGTCTTCAAACAGAGATTTAAGCTTTTCTTCCGTCATCTCCTCATCAGCACCAGACTTTTCTCTCTCATGCTGTTCAGTTCTTATTAAGGTTGGACTAGCCTCTTTGCTTAGAGTTTGTTTTGATATTCCGGCATAACTACCGAGGTACCGAGGGCAGGTATTAAGGTCCATTTCTTCCATCTGGATCTGGCCTACGTCTTTAAATGTTCCTTCTCTAGGCACTGAGAAATCATGCTTGCATTCTTCCAGTGATGTGTCTTCTTCTGTCACCACTGGAGGTCCTGCTGTTGTATCATCTATATTTCCCTGCGAAGTTACTACCACATCACTCAGTCTACTGGGAGTTCTAAGGGGTGACTCTATGCTAGAGAAATCGCTAAAGAAATCATCTTGATGGGAAGGGGTGGGTGGCACGAAGCGCAACCCAGTGGGAGTTTCCAGTTCCACTTGAATGGTGGGATAACCTAAGGAAGACAGTACATTTGGACTGATTGTGATGCAACATGTAAGCAAGCATGCAAAATGGCTGATTAACTGTAAAAAGTAAAAGAAATGAATGAGATGATTGCCATTTAATCATGAATGTAATAACGGATGTAACTTCCTTAGCGAACACAACAAAACTTAAATCCATAAGACTGCTATCACTATGCAGCTACTGCTTTTGACTATTTCAGAAATTAATAAACAGTCTGTCATGTGCATTACTGAAAGTTTTTAATTACTGGGTTTCCAGCCATTTTCATGACTCCATAGCTACAGAATTTTCTTCTCCAACCAGCAAATGCACTGAATCTGGGTTAGCGCTAGCTGTCCTTGTATATCAGTGATGGCCAGATTACATTTCTAATTTTATTTTGATTGCTGCACATTGTGTACATGTTATGCATAGAAGTGCATTATATTGCAAAATTGCCAAGTTTTCTTATCGGCCTCTTTTAAATGGCCTTATTTTTTTCTTGCCTATTACACTTGCCAAATACCATTACTGATGTGATGTACAGAGATACTTCGGTTTTACCACTACACCACGGAATTACAGCAGTTGTAAAAATGGAAAGCCACCTCAACGAGGACAGGAAAGTGGGGCATAACACAAGGGAGCAAATTCTAAAAGGGCATCAGCTACAAACTACAGTTCGGTGGTGGGGGAGGAATCTAAATATAAATTTCGGGAACGGTAAAGCTATATAGACGGGAGGAGTGTGACGAGTAAGGAGATCTTGGCGATCTTGGAGACTGAGGCGATCTTGGTGACATGGGTACAATCAGAAAAACTGATCAAATAAAGAGAGAAAAGAAAAGATAAGCAATGGAAAACATGAGGGCGATCACTCTCTTAAACAGGGATGGCCAACTGCAGGCCCGTGGTCCAGATCAGGTTTTGAAACATCGTACGTGGCCCCCACCAAATTGGACCTAAGATGTAGTCAAAATTTTTTGGCTCCCAGTATTTAACATACTTTTAACATTGTATTGTTATCTCTTGCACATTCTGAACCAGCAAAGGATAGCTCTTGAGGAGTACCATCCTTTCTTTAGCACTCCGATCAATGACCCCAAACCACTCAAGCATGTATAATCCACAACTGCAGAGCTCTCACTGTAAGTGATGCCACCTTTGTTCTAGAACCCGACCATTTGCGATGGAGCAACACTGTCTGCTGAAACACTTCAGACACCTGCGCTTGTGTCAGAAGACTATTAGAAATACAGAAGTTGGCCATCCTTGCTCTAGTGGTCAAACTTAGCATAGAGACATGAAATGACAGTGGACTGTAAATCATACTCCCATGTGGAGACATTAGTCTGAATGGCTAGCATAGGTGGGGTGGAAGACTTCATTGTGAGGCTGTGTTGCCTAGCGAGGAATGTGCGGCTTTTCTGAATCAACTGAGAGAAGTTAAAATTCAGTCTGGTCTTGGCGAGGACAAGCAGTTCATGGAAGATTCGGAGGAGAAGAAGGACAGAAAGGAACACAGAGAAGCACGCCGTCTTTGGAAAGACCCTTGCTTATGATTAAAAGGCATAGGTAACATTTCAAGAGGAAATTTCTTAAAATGTCCACAGAACTTTCTTCTGCAGTGAAATGACCCATTGTGCTTTTTGTAAGTGAATTAAGCTCATATGTTTGGCACAGCTAGAAGATCCACGCAAAAGCCAGCAAAAAAAGTTATGTATTCGAATAACATACAAAATCAAAATCAAAAGAAGAAGAAAAATCCTTTGCACAGTGATTAGAATAACATAGCTTAAAAGAAGACTCCAAAGGATTTGGAAAGAAGCCTACAGACATATCTTACAAGTCAGCATCAATTTGTATAACCTAGTAACTGGTGCAGCTTCACTTAGATGTCTGTTTGCAGAAGAAATGCTTTACCATTGAAAAACAAAGCCGAAACATAACGGGGGTTGAAAACCCAGAGTAAATCTGTGCATTGACAGGAATATTTCAGTTTCATAATCACAAAGGGCTGATTTTTGGACACAAAGCAACCAACCGTTGCAATTGCACTGGAGCAATGCTCCCTCTAAGCTGTGGAGTCTAGTGAGCAAAAATTCTACTTTGTGAGCTACTTTGTGAGTGAGCGATTTGGCTCCTGCATAAATTAGTTTGCTCTGGAGCCATCCTTCCTGAGCTAAGACAAAAATGTCTGAGCCAGAGGCTAAAAAACTGTGAAATAGCTCACACTAATTCAGCTTAGAGGGAACACTGCACTGGAGGGACTTGTCTGATCATAATTTTATGCTGATGTACTTCAGAAGAAGCCAATGGAGCCAAACCACTTTAGGAGCTCATTACAACACACCCTGACATTTATCTTGGAAGGAAAACAGATCTTCGTAGTGGAAAAAGAAGTTTCATCTCTCATGTTCCACTTTATTTATTTATTTATTATTTAAATTAATAAACCACCCTCCCCAGAGTACACAGGACTCAGGGCAGTACACATCATGGAACAAGAACATTAATAAATAATAAGAAAACAGTTTAAATGATACATAAGAATAAATAGCTAAAACAGTCTCAGATGGCGCAGCATTCCAATTGTGCTACTGCCTCACGGGGATGGCGGAGAAGAAGTAGGAAAGGAGAAGAGAATGCCAGAAAGATGGTACCCATCACCAGTGTTCCCTCTAAGTTGAGCTAGTGTGAGCTAGCTCACAGTTCTTTAGCCTCCGGCTTATACATTTTTGTCTTCACACCGGAAGGATGGCTCCAGAGCAAACTGACTTACACAACAGCCAAACTGCTCACTTGCAACTTTAATGCCAGTAGCTCACAAAGCAGGATTTTTGCTCACAGGACTCCACAGCTTAGCGGGAGCATTGCCCCATCACCATCCTCAACCAAAAGCCTGGTGGAACATCTCTGACTTGCAGGCCCTGCAGAGCTGTACCAAGTGCCACAGGGCACAGATGTTATTTGGCAGAGAGTTCCACCAGGTAGGAACCAGGGCAGGAAAGGACCTGGCTCTGGTTGAGGATAGCCAGATGTCTTTTGGGCTGGGGATCACCAGTAGGTTGTTCTCTGCAGAGTGTAACACTCTTCAGGGGACATACCAGAGGGGATAGTCCCGTAGATATGTGGGTCCCTGACCACTCAAGGCCTTAAACAACAGATTCAAGACTGGGCAGAAACTGGAAGGATCTAAAGGATCCAAAGATGGCTTCTTTAAGAGTGATACCACCACCGTCCCTTTTAACCTCTCCAATAGACCCCCAAATCCAGGGACAGATTGATAATGTCTACGAGGGGGCCCTGTATTCCTTCACCACCAGCTTTCACCAGTCATGGGGGACATGGGTCTAAGAGACACATAGTTGGTCTAACAGCACCCAAGATCCTGTCAACATTGGCCCGAGTGAGCCAGCTGAAGCCATCAAACACTGAATCCAAAGGTGGCCAAGGGGGCTCCAGTTCATATACTGTATCAACATTGGCTGGGAGGTTGTGGTGGAGTGACAAGACTTTACCCACAAAGAAGCTCGCAAAGGCCTCACAGCTGATGGTTGAATTTCTAAGCTTTTGAGTTCTCTTTGGGAGAGAAGTTAAGGATCTAATTACCCTAAACAATTGTGCTGGGTGCGAGCTAGAGGATGCGACAGAGACTGAATAAAATTCCCCTTTTGCAGCCTTCACTGCCACCTCATAGGATTTCATAAACATTCTATAAGATGTTCTTGCAGCTTCGTCACAACTGCATTGCCAAGCTCGCTCTTGTTGTCTTAATTCCTGCTTCATCCCCTTAAGCTCCATAGTGTACCAGGGGGCTGATTTGGAACAGGGACAAAGAGAACATTGGGGAGCGACTTCATTGATGACTTCAGAGAGATGGGAATTCCACTCAGTGCATCCAATGTGTCACTGAGGACAACAGATCCCACAGAGCATTCTGGAACCCAACTGGGTCCATTAGTCTTCATGAGTGAGCATAAATCAGCTTGTCACCTACACAGGGCAGGGCTGGAACACCCAGCCGGGCTTTCAGGACAAAGTGATCTGACCATGGCACTTCATCCTTAAGAATTGGATCCATATCCATCCCCAAGACAAAGATCAAGTGCTTGGTGTGCAGGACCTGATACAAACTGGGAGAGTCCTAGTGCTGCCATGGAAGACACCTGCAAGGAGGTGGTATCATTGTCATGGACGTTGAAGTCTCCCAGGACAATCAGTCTTGGGAACTCCAAAGCCCAACTGGCTACCACCTCCAGCAGGCTCAGTAGGCTGTCTGCTGCTGCGCTAGGCAGTCGGTACACCAGACAAACAGCCAATCTCTCCTCAGCATCCCAGAGCAGGTCTACACAATCAATGCTGGTGATCCCTGGAATAGGGAGTGCCCTGAAGGAAAAATCCACCAGAATGAGTATCACCACCCTACCCTCTGTCCCTTGGTTTGAGACTGATGGAGAACTGAGAAACTTGGGGGGACCAGTTCTTTCAGGGTGACTGTTTTGCCCTCCCTCACCCAGGTCTCAGTCACACAATTTATTAAATCAAAAGACCCTTATTAATTAAATCGAAAGACCCTGCTACGTAATTGAAAGGAAAATAAGATAAATCAAAAGGAATATTACAAAAAACACAGTTACCATCAACAGGATCATGGAAAACATTGTTTTCATCTGCAAAGCTTCTGGTGCCTGAAATGTTTCCATAATCAAATATTGGTCCTTCCAACAGAGTTACAATGTCGATCCGATTGATTTTTGTCAATACAGAGGTTAAGGCATCAGCTGAGGGGGAAAGAACAACAACAAAATAGTCATTTTGTCACGGCTTTCATGTTTGCACGGTGTACATACAGTAAACCTGTCAAAGGTGAAGGAGAGACATCTGCAAATGCTCAATAGACACCTGCTGGAGAGCCACAGGGAGTCTCTGCTCCCTGGTGCATGTCAAACGCATGCTCCCTAGCATTTGGAAATGTACTTCACCCTTTGCATTCACCAAAGCACATACAGGTGTACCACAATGCTGCAGAAACCATGAGTTTGCAGTCCAAGTGAGTTTGCAGGTACACGGAAGCTGCTGTAAAAAACGGATTAGTCCTGTTGATGTGTCTGTAAGCCCCAAATCCACTCAATCTAAAATGGCGGCGAGAACACACACAAAATGTAATAGCAGCCTTACTGGATCAGCATCTGTCCCAGCATCGTGTTTCATAAAGCTCAAGAACAGATGCCCCTGGAAGGCCTGCAAGCAGCGCACAGAGACCCAAGCCTATCTCTGCAGTTGCCTCCCAAGCTCTGGTATTTGGAAGGTTACTTTGCCTGAATATGGAAATCCGATTTCATCACTGTGGTTGGTGGTAGACTGAAAGGTTACACCAGGAGGAAGTGTAAGGATTTCTTCTAGCTGGGAATCTACCAACATTCCTCCATTTTACTAATTTAAAAAGAAAAACACAATAAAATGTTAACTATAAAAAACAAACAAACCACACAGCCCTGGAGATGCACATGTACATCTGCTGTACTGTATCTGCAGCAGGATTCTGTATAGTGCTCTGTGGCTATCAGCCATATAGAAATATGCATCTTCCCACAGGAAAGGCTGTGGCTCAGTAGTAGAGCACTTGCTTGGCATGCAGAAGGTCCCCGGTTCAATTCCCACCATCTCTAGTTAAAAGGATTAGGCAGTAGGCGATTAAAAGACCTCTGCTTGAGACCCCCGAGAGCTGCTGCCAGTCTGAATAGATAATACTGACCTTGATGGACCAAAGGTCTGATTCAGTATAAGGTAGCTTCATGAGTTAGAATCATAGAATCAAAGAGTTGGAAGGGGCCATACAAAACATCTAATCCAAGCCCCTGCTCAATGCAGGATCGGCCTACAGCATCCCTGACAAGTGTTGGTCCAGCCGCTGCTTCAAGACTGCCAGGGATGGGGAGCTCAGCACCTCCCTCGGCAGCTGATTTCACTGTGGCACAATTCTTACTGTCAAAAAGGTTTTTCCTAATATCCAGCTGGTACCTTCCCACTTGTAATTTAATCCCATGATTGCGAGTCCTCTCCTCTTCTGCCCACAGGAGCAGCTCCCTGCCCTCCTCTAAGTGACAGCCCTTCAAACACTTCAAGAGAGCAATCATGCCCGCCCCCTCAACCTCCTCTTCTCCAGACTGAACATTCCCAAGTCCCTCAGCCTTTCCTCATAGGTATTCATCACAAGCTTCCAGGGCTCCTGATACCCGCCCATACAGCTTCCCTTCTATCAAAAAATTTTGAACATACATAAAGAGGTCCTTAATAGCCCTGTGCGCTTTCCAGGGTGGGACAATAAACTACAGAGGAATAGGAAGAGGTAACCCCCCCCTTGCTCCTTTTCCCCAGGCCAGCAGGGACTGGGATGGTATACTTGTAGCAGGAGAGAGGGAGAAAGTAACAGAAGGAAGTGGATGGACCGTATAGACCTTGAAGTTTGCATTTGGATCATACTCCTGCAACTAAATTGTGCTGACTTAGAAGCAGGTCACACATCTATGCACACTGAAAATCGCTATATTTGAGAGGACAATGGGCAGCTCGAAAATTCTTCCTGCTGTTCGACCTGTAATGGTACGTGTGTGAAGTCAGTGTCACGGGACAATGCTCTGATGGGGATACTCTGTGGTGATACTCAGTGGTAGAACATCTGTTTTGCATGCAGAAGGCCCAAAGGGCGATCCCCAGCAGCTATAGTTAAAAGGATCAGGCAGTAGTTAAAAGGATCAGGCAGTAGGTCCAACATATGGCCAGAGTCCAACATACCTTAGGGACCGACTTTCTCCGTATATACCCCAGCGGGCACTGAGGTCAGGGTCAGCCCATCGTCTAGAGGTTCCAGGTCTTAGGGCTGCTAGACTCACTAAAACGAGGGCCAGGGCTTTTTCGGTGGCGGCTCCCATCTGGTGAAACGAGCTCCCAGAGGAGATCAGGGCCCTGCGGGACCTTGTGCAGTCCCACAGGGCCTGCAAGACGGATCTCTTCCGACAGGTTTTCGAATAGGAGCCGCCACCGATGATTCCATCCATCAGGTATATCATCTTTGATGCAATCTGGCCCGAATCAACCCTGGCGGGTGGCAGGGGGGATATAGAGTCCTACCACTGAGCCGCCGCTTTGATAATCTGATAACATGTTATAGGAAGCTGTTTGTAATCCTGTTAGTTCTAGGAATTTATTTTAAATGTTTAAATTGTTTTAACTGTTTTTAGCTGTTTTAATGTAGTATTTTTTGGCCTATGTGCCCATGTAAGCCGCCCTGAGCCCGTTCGCAGGGAGGGCGGGGTATAAATTGAAAAAATAAATAAAATAAATAAATAGGTGATGTGAAATGCCTCCACCCTGGAGAGCTGCTGCCAGTCAGAGTAGACAACGCTGACCTTGATAGACCAATGGTTTGACTCAATATACGGCTACTTTCTGTGTTCATACATGATCCCACAATTGTCAGGCGACAACCATGCCTGTGTGCCACAGCCCACATGACTTCAGCAAGGCAAAGAACCGCGTATCGTCCTAAACAACACGCAAAGCCGCCGAACTTACTTGTAGCGTTTTTTCCGTCTCTGGTAACCCATTTCTTTAACAGCATGAAGCTCTGAGCAATCAGAGAGTTTGGATTCTCTACACGGATCTGATTGATCTCATCAACAGAAAAATTCAGTTCTCTTGCCAGTTCTGAAGCACGAGAGGAGGACGGGGCGGGGAAAGACAGACAAATCACATCAGGATTATGTTGTACAGGCTGCTCGGTAGATTTCCCACAACGAACAAACATATTTGACATATAACAGTAATGTGATATCAGCTAGGAGTACTGCTGCTCTTCAGCCCTACAAGCCTCCAGGGGAAAAGTCTCAGGGAGGGACAGCAGAAGAAGATTGAGGGACTTGAGGGTTCGCCTTTCCCCATATGCCCCAGAGGGCACTGAGGTCAGGCACACAACATCGCCTGACTCTCCCCGGTCCGAAAGACGCTCGGCTGGCCTGTACCAGGGCCAGGGCTTTCTCGGTGGCAGCCCCATACTGATGGAATGAGCTCCCGGATGACATCAGGGCCCTGCAGGACTTATTACAGTACTGCAGGGCCTGCAAGACGGAGCTCTTCCGCCAGGCTTTCAGCTAGGAGCCGCCACCGGGGGGAATTCGTAGGATAACATCGACCTGGTCCCTTCAGCCGAACGTCTACTGCCTTCTGGTCACCATGAGAACTTTGATGCTGCCTGTTATAATTTTTGCTTTGCATTCGTGTATGTGCTCATGCTGGTTTTATGTTAGTTTTAACTGTTAACTTGTAAACCACTTTGATGGTATTTTATGGTTGTTAGCCGCCTTGAGCCAGTTCGCCAGCAAGGCAGGATAAAATAAATAAATAAATAAAATAAGATGTACACTGTGCACTACAAGCCAGAGTTTTGGGCTGGATCCCTCCTTGGCTATCTCTATAAACAGCACTGACATAGCTTTCACCTAGACCCTTGCTTCCCCTTGTTCTACTAGCTCTAGAATCTGTTCTACTAGCTCTGAATCTGTGTATATACTGGAACTACCCATCCTCTTCCCAACACTGCCCCTCATGCCCCCTGAAAAACTGCTCAGATGGTCTTTAGGAATGGCATGTACCCCTGCACATGAAGGAAGGAAACTGGCAACCTCCATTGGTAAGCAGAAGCAGCTTCCACTCACATTAGGCCCAAACCCATTAGATAAGCAGTTACCACGTAACAAAACTGTGAACAAAGACAACAATTCAGGCGGAGTACAGGACTGACTGTACTGTACTGTACGATCAGTCCTGTACTGCTGGCCCATCTACAGCTCTCTGGGTCACGTGGGGCTAGTCATACTGTCTCATTCTAACCTGCCTCACAAGGCTATTGTGAGGCTGGAATGGCAGTTCCTTGGCTGAATGAGCAACTGGATAAGAACATGACAAACAAGTACACTACAATTAGTTTTATATCAAAAGAAGTAGTTCTAACCAGTGTTCCCTCTAAGCTGAGTTCGTGTGAGCTAGCTCACAGTTTTTTAGCCTCCGGCTCACACATTTTTGTCTTCGCTCAGGAAGGAGGGCTCCAGAGCAAACTAACTGATGCAGCAGCCAAATGGCTTGCTCACAACTTTAATGCCAGTAGCTCACCAAGTAGAATTTTTGCTCACAAGACTCCACAGCTTAGAGGGAGCATTGGTCCTAACACCCATTTAATCAAGACAGCATAGATATATTTATGCCTATTGAATCACTTATGTCTTAGGATGCAAAATGCCTTGTGGGGACACACACACACACACACACACCATGTCATCCCCACATTATCAAATCTTACCTGTCCAGCTAAGTCCCAGGTGATCAGCCACAATTGCCATCCTGATATCTGTCCGTTCACATGGACTCTGCGGACCTGTGATTTTACAATTCCTTGATTAAAAAAGGTGTCGTGAAACAATCCTTAGCACTGACTAATTGTATTATAATATACTGCGCTAAGTTAACTGGTGCTCAGATCAAATACTAAAATGACCGAGTGCCCAAAAAAACCTACATATAAATATATATATATATATATTTTGTCACAGCTTTCAAATTTTTCAGTCTGAGAAATCTGAGTGTCAAACTAAATGATGTTAATTGTATAGATGAAATCAAACATGCTGACAGTCTGTCTAGTGAACTGGTCAATGGTGGTTTAATTACTGGTGTGTGGGGGGGGGGAAGAACCCACCAGTACTTAGAGGGGGTTGTAAAAAAAAAATCTGGTCTCCCCCCCCCCTCTATTTTGACAAAATGAGCCTTTTCGCTGTCACAAAATAAATCTCAGAAAACCTGACTAATGACATGAATGTCTTCAAAGCATGCTTCACTAGCTGTCTGTAAGAACATAGGCTTCATTTAGAAGGAAGAAAGAAGAGTAGAAGACGGCACGTACAGATGACAATGACAGAATGAGAACTACAGGAAGTCACTTCACAAGCAGTCACAACAGTTCATGCACTAAGGATCAACAAGTTGAAAATTTTACAAACTAGGCTGGATCTCCACGAGGTGAGCCATGAGAGCTCCAGAAACCTGACTCCCTCCATTCTCACCAGTCCTCTTACTCCTCCTCCTCCTCTCACTGTCGGCCTTTTCAATCTTTGTTTTTAAAGACGCTGCCTCTGTTCTCATATCTCTAGCGGGCTTCGGTGTAACGGAAGGCAGGAAAACTTGAGTGGCTTCGGACAGGGACGTGTTTCTGGATGTACTGTCTTCTTCTTCTTCTTCTTCATCCTCAGACACCTCTGACTGCGTCTGCTTCTCTTCGTCGGAGAGACGATCCACCAGCTTTAAAGCCTCACCACTAATTCCCTTAAAATATTCAATAGAATGTTTACATACCTCCCTAAGCTGGTTTTGCTTCACTTTAACTGTCGTTGTTGTTGTTGCCGTCGTGGCGGTGGATCTTACCTTTAATGGTAATTTAGAAGGAAGCGGTTTGGCTTTGTTTCTCTCTAGCTGCTCTTGGTTTTGAGCTGTGGGTGTTTTTCTAGCTACAGCTAAATTATGCCTTTGTGTGTTTTTTACAGGAATCTTAGACCTTACTTCTACGTGTGCCGGAGAGCTGTTCTGTTTCCTTTGGTCAAGTTTACTTTCCTGTCTGGCTTTAGTCACTCTGCCAGCCTGGCTACTGGTATGTGGGATGGCATCTTTTGCTGAGGTAGCCTTTATGGGAAGTTTTGATCTCGCTCTACTCCCTAGTGGCTCTGGTGGTTTCTGCTGTTCTCCATGTACTTTTTGCTTACAGTGTCCTTGTGCTGTACCTTTACCATTTCCTGAAGTGTTTCTCGTTTGATTAGCTTTTTGTGTGGGATGCTTGGACTCAAAATGTTCATTTAGCACTACTTTACAGGTAACACTATTAGGAGGTGTAGTGGGTGGATCCAAATTGTTGTTGTTATTAAAATTATCTTTTTGGAAATCATGCTTTTCTGCTTCCCTACCATTTGTCTGGCTAAGCATAGCTGTACTCGTAACCTCTGCTATGGCTTCGCACTCTAACCCCTGAACACCTGACGTCACAGATTCTACCTTATCTGTAACTTCTCCAGGGCCATCTTTCTTCAGCGTCATAGTAGAAGCAGAAATTCCCATTTTAATAGGTGTGCGCAATTTGGGATCAATTTTAGAAGCATTAACAGCTGTTGATGATTTCTCCAGTGAGCTATTACCCGGTGTGGCTTCTGTACAATCTCCACTGGCCTGGGTGATGAGCTTATGTTCAACTGCTGGTGTTTCTATGTCTCCCTCTAGAGTTTTTTCTACCGTTTTGTCCCCTGACTGTGGTTGTGTGATGGCAGTGACTTTATTTTTATCCCCTTCCCCCTTGTCCCCTGACTTCCCTTCAGAAGTATGCTCACCAATCTGAAAAAATTGGAGTCTTTCTTCAACAAAATCCCTCTTGCTCATGTCAATTGCGCCACTGCGAGTCATCTCAAACATCTTCCCTTCATGAAATGGGAAGGGGTTGGGCTCACTAGTTGGTGTACTTTCGTCTGTTGGAGTTCTGGCTGGAGTCGTATCGGGTGTTGTCGCTTGAGATCTATCTTCTACTCCCAAGCCAAAAGGCTTAGCCTCATCATCCCTTGATTTAGACTCAAAAACTTCGTCATCCCCACGGTTATTGGACCAAGGGTCAAAATCTAGACTTTTAGTAGCTACTGTCTTAAAAGGTGTTGCAAACTCTTCATCTACTTTGTAACTGAAATAAGAGTCAGGAAACACAGTCCTGTCAGGGTGTCTGCCTTCCAAAGTAAAAAACTGGGCCCCTGACTTCTGCTCAGTCTTATCTGCAATTTTTTCAGAAGTTGGGCATTTTGATAAAGGCTTGCTTTCTTCTGTACCAATTTTCTCTTCTTCCTCAATAACTTCCAGCTTACTTTGGCTAAAGCACCGATCAGTCTGTTTCAAGATACCCTCTGTAGCCCATATGTCTTTCTTGGTTTCTACTGCTGGACCTGCAAGTTTAGAATCACTCTCAGTTAAGCCATCATCTTCATCCTGGAGATCATAGCCATCGAGAGAATCAATTTCAGTCGCGTCTGTATCGTGGGAAAATTCTGCTGTGGTCGCAATGGAACACTCAGTGACAGACTGGTCATTGTTCCCGTTTTGCGCATTCTCATTCTGGGGGGAATCAATGCCGAGATCAAATTCATTCGCCTTCCCAGCTTCCTTCTTTTCAGATGACTTATGCCTTGAGGCTTCCTTCTGGTCCTGTACAACGTCATTTAATTTAAACATGTACTTTTTAATTGGAATGGGCTGATACAGGGATTCATCGTCACTGGAGTCACTGAAATCTTCTCCCGGTGGCACCGGAGAAGGCGGCTGTACTCTTATGACTGGCTCGGCCAACTGACATTTGTCATGTTCATCTTGCAGGTTTACTTCTATCATCTCCATCTCACTCTCGGAAGAGTGGCGCTGTTTCTCTGATTCGGTCTGATCAGCATCTAATGGAGGAGGAGGTGGGAATTCAATGTAGGCAACCCTGTTCCCCTTAGGCCTTTTGTTAGAATCTCGATCTAGGTTATTGGGCAACACTTTGTCCGTTTTTAGTGCCTCCACAGTAACCTGCTTTACAGAGGCTGGTTTAGCCTCTGCCTCTTCTTCTTCTGACTCTTCAGAGACCTCAGGAATAGGACTGGGTTTGCCTGGTATAAAAGCTATTAGTGAGTCAGGAGTTTTGGAGGTAAACTCATAGCTGACTTCCTCTGAGCTAGGCGTTTCAGGGGTTAATGGACTTTTCCCAGAGCTATCTATAAAGGACACCTGTTCTAACGTGTCATCTTCTGGACTCCCCTGCGGAGAAGGAAGTTGTTTTTGCTGTCTGGTGGTATAAAAGCCCCCCCTCGTCTCTTGCACGGTCTTGGACTCCTGACTTACAATTTTTTTAACAGTTCCTTGCTGCACCTCCTTTTCATACTGCCTCCCTACTTGAACAAAGCTGACATAAACTGGTAAAGTTTTTATCTCCTTTGTCCCCTCAGCTGCAGCAGCTAAGGGAGCAGATCTCCCCAAATTAGCATAATGATTTGAGTCAAAGTCCCTTGAGGCAGACTCTTTCCCTGGGCTAATTTCTAAAGAATCAGGTGATTTACTAGGAGACAGCTCAGAATCCTCCGCAAGAGGACTTAACTCAATGCAGCCATGTTGCTTACTGCTCAACTTACTGAACTCCGATTGCCTATTTTTATCTTGCTGTGTATAATCAAACTGTCTGTCAGCTTTTTCCCTAGCTATACTGGCATGGGACAGTTTAGCTGGCAGTTCGTGGGCTGTGTTTTTTAGCTGCTCATGAATGCCATCAGGAATGTTAACTGATAACATTCTTTTTTCTTCTGAAATCCTGACTGGGATGTGGGATGTAGTCAATGGTTCTTTTTTCTTAGAAGTTCTATCCATCACTTCACTGGGGCATTCACCTTCTCTGACCAGAAATTCTCTATACAGGACCTTTTTGGAGGGAGATTTTACAGTCACTTCCTTCACCTCCTTCAAATGTGATCCGTTTGTTGACACTTTGTGCTCACGTTCTGTCACAGTGATACATTCACCAGCTTTGCCCATGTCTTTAGCCTCAGGGTGGGCGATGTGATTTTCTTTCACCACATCTTGAATAAGGACATGGGAAAGTTTTTCTTTTTGTGGCTTATGAGTTGATGTTCCGGGGCTTTCCCACGTTCTATAGATCTTTTTATCCCAGTTCCCCTTCGATAGTGTAGTGTCTGAGCTCAAACTGTACGCCAGACCTTTCACCTTCTGGTCTGGAAAACCATCTGCAACAGTTTTACTCAGCGTTTCAGTTCTGTGTTTTGGTACAGCTGAAGCAGCAGCATCTTCCACAGCCTTCCCTTTGCTCAGGATGCCGTCTTTTAATTTGACAGCAGAAGCTTCTCTCTGAAGTGTTATGTTTCCGTCAGCAAGGTCTACCTCTTTTGCATGCTTCTCTCGAGCGTAAAATTGGTAGACTGGGAGCTTGCTGTCCTGTAATTTTTTCACCGGGATTTTAGACTGAGTGTCCTGCTTTTTATCATCTGGCGGCAGTTCCTTACTCTTACAGCCTATGCTCTGTTCAAACTTCAGCCTAATAGAACTGAGTTTGGATTGCTTCAGTTGAAAGCCAGTCGGTGAAGACTCAGGGGTTTTACTCTTCTGAGCAATTCCTTTGTTCTCCAACAACTGCTTACAATCTTCAGTCTTCTGCTGTGTGAGAGCCCTTCTCTCAGGGCTGCTGGGCAAACTAGCTGCTCTTCTTTCATCAGGTTTTGGGAAGCACTTTCTCTCATGGCCATACAATCCTCCTTTACTCCAGTCATCCTTTGAACCCGGCAGGTCAGTCGCTGTCACTTTTTCAGGGCTGCTGCTGGCTGAACTGTGGCCTGAATGAACTTCTTTCCTATTTCTTTTCTGTTGCTTCTTCTCTGGAGATTGGAGTTCATCATTCAGTTTTTCTGTTTTGTCCCGGAAGAACTGTGATACTTCCGTCAGCTTCTCTTCTGCCTCCTTAACAGTCCTGTCCACCCTGTCTTCATATATCAACTTTTCTCTACCTCTATCTAATCTGTTCTCAGTAAACCGCATCCACATGGCTTGCTTGGGGCTACTAACATCTCCGGTATAATGTAACACTGTCACTTTATCATAATGATCATCTCTGGACATTTTACCTACACCATTTTCTGATATATCTTTAGAGATTTTGGTGAGGATTTCTTTTGGGGGGGCTGTAGCTACTTTGCATCGCTTATCAGGCCCCTGCAAGTCTGAGCTAAGGGGTAGAACATGATCAGTAACTGATTCCTCAGTATCGGAGTGAGACACATCTAGCTTTTCTGAGAGAAGCATTTTCTCAGCAAACCTGTATGACTCCCCTCTTAGTTCTGACAACTCATCATCATGGTACTCTACTGAGTGCTGGCTCAAAAGCTTCAGTGCTTTGTAAGAGTCATCAGACATAAGTTGGGCAGAACTAGGGCGACTGTCTTCTTCCTGAGACACAGGAGTATTTACTCTAGAAGATTCCAGATAAGAAGGAAGTGACTCTTCAGCTGTAAGCTCTTCTTCTTCTTGCTGACCTTGTTCATCTGAACAAGGAAGAGCATCGTGCTTTTCCAAATCAACCCGGGGTAAGTCTTTCTGATAAACATACATTTCTTTCTCTGGATGTTTTTTTGTCTCTCTAATAATGACTTCAGTAGGCTCAGCCTCATTACCTTTTTCAATATGGACCTCTATTATACGCTCCAGTTTGGGTTTCATTTTGCTGTCCTTCTCTGCATGTAGTGGTGAAATTTCAGTTGACTTGGTAACGTCTGGTACCGAAGACTTATGTTCAAACAGACCTGCCAGTTCTTTGGAAGGATCGCGTCCTGACTGAAAAGCTTTCATTATATCGTGAACAGACATTGTTTCCTCAATTCTTTCTGAAGCATTCTCAGGGCATGGAGGCTTATGGTATACCATTCTAGTCGTGGTAGTGATATGAGTCTCTTCTTTTACACGGACACCTTTCCCAAGAACACACTTGTGGTCATCTTCTTCGCTATTAGCTTGCAATTGAAATGCTTTCACTTTTTCTTTGATAGATCCACCATTTGACCTGGGTTCTAGCTCTATGAGAGTGGGCTCCACTTTTGTTGACGGTGGCTCTTCTGCCTGTGGTTCAGGAACATCTTCCGAAGAGGGTTCGTAGCTACGAATAACATGAACTACCTCCGTTCTCGTTTCTGTAATGACAGGAGGGATGGGGACATCATGGAAAAGTGGTTTCGGTCCTGTGCTCTCTGCACTTTGCGGGGCTGAAGGTGTTTTCTCGCTTCTCGTTTCAAAGCCGCTGTCAGACAATGGACTTTTATCTTGGTCATGTTGGGAAAAGTCATCTGGAGACTCTAAAATGGTATCTGTTCCAAAATAGGAATCAGCGATTTTGCACAACTCCTTTTCTGAAGTAGAAGGTCTCATGGAGGCTGGAGGCATTTTAAGCTTATGTTCTTGTAAAGCAGTGGCTGGTTTTAAAACTCGTTTTTGTCTCTCTTCTCCTTCTCGTTTCCCCTCTTCAAATTTGTACTTTAAGCTTGCCAGTGAACTACTCCCAATGTCATTGGTCAAATAATCAATTACTTTACTCAAGTTATAATCTTTTTCAGATACGGCCTTTGCTTTAATTTGCATTTTTTCAGGAATAGTTATAGGAGGATATATCATAGGCTGCCGTCTTGCTTCATCAATCTCATCTGCACTGAACTCTACCCATTCATCCTCAGATGAGTGTCCTTTATCATTTTTGGATAGCTTGGCGGATCCTTTATTTTCTAAACACACATCTTTTTTCAGTATCTCACTAACTTTTACTAAGTCCTCTTTTACTTTCTCAACAATTTTAAAAGGTTCTTCATCATCTATTCTACCCTCTTTTGTTAGTTCTGGCTGGAATGCCTTGTCCTCCATTACATCTGTCTGCAATATTGCTGTCATTCTTATTAGGTCCTCTTTCATCTCAGCCACATCTTTTAATATCTCCTGACTAGAGGATAAAGAAGATGGTGCGGACAACTTAAGAGCAGAGGGTGCTAAAAACAAGGATGATTTTATAGGAGATAAGTTTCGGTTAAAGTGAGGCTGTGTGCGTGTCTCTGTAGTCAAGGTTTTAACAGGCGATAACAACGCAGCTGCTGATTTTGTAAGGGAAGATGACTCTGGGAGCTTCTTTAGTGCTGGTTCAGACAAAACATTGACTACAGAATATACTGGCACTGTGATTGTTGATGAAGTAACGGACGAGGTAGTTGCTGATATTGACCCAAGAGATGTGTATAGTGCACCTGCAGAAGTTCTTATTGACTGAAAGGCTGATGGACTTGAAGACGCAAGCGACCTGAGTGGAGAAAATGGCATTGCAGTAGTGGTTGGAAACATTTTCTCAACTGTATCGGTGGCTGCATTAACAGCACAACTTGCAGAACTGGCTGTCGCAGTGATCTTGTCTTGAAATGCGGACGTGGCTTTGGATCCATTGATTAAACTGGCAGGGGACGGATATTTCAGAGGTGACATGGACCCGTTAACCATGGCTATTTCTGTATGCCCGACTATGTGTTTCGCAGGGGATGAGAGGGATGAAGCCATCGTGACCTTAGAGGATGAAACAGCATCAACTGCTGACTTAGCAGGAGACACCACTGATTTTAAAGGTGAAGATAAAAGCGGTGATGCTGATGTGATGATTGATTTAAATGGCAAACTCGAAGAGTACATGTTAATGTTCGATTTGGGAGATGCTGGAGGCGTCATGGTAATGGATGATCTCTCCAAAAGAGACCCAGCTGTAGTCACTGGAGATGTCCGAGAGGGGAAAGCAGAACTGGATGCCAGCCCTTTCAAACTAGTGGCTTCTGTTACTGTGGGAGCTCTGATGAAGGAACCAGAAGAGACTTGGATATTATATGGAGACGGTGAGATCACGGTTTTTATTGGCGAGGCCATTGTCCGAAAAGATCTAATTGGAGAAGCTACATCGCTAACAGATTTAACTGAAGACGTAGTAGAGGCTCCTAACGTGGATTTTATAGGTGAAGCAGAAGAAACAGACCATATTGATTTTAATGGGGAAGCTGTTGGAGTGTTAGAGGAAGAGCTCGACAAAGAAGTGAAGCCGGATTTGCTTTGTCCAGGCACTGTGATTGGAGCTGTGGTCCATGACTGATATGGTCTTGCTGAAAAGAATGGCTTGTATGAATAGGTGGCAGGTAGGGATCTCGCAGGTCCTGCACTTCGTTCAACTGTTTCTTAAATTGTTAAACCAAAAGAAAAATCAAAGGTAAAAAAAAATCAACAAAAGTGATTGAAAAAAACAGAGAGACCAGAGAAGGGAAAAATCGGTCAGTAAACGTTGTAATATTACAAAAAAGCAATTAACAACTGTTTGTATGAGTTAAGATGGAGTAGGTAAAAATGAACAGCTAAACAGGAAGGGGGGGGAATAGGAATGAGCCACATAATTTATGGATGATCCAAAATGGAGAAAGAAAGAAGAAAGGAGGGAAAAAAAGGCAACATGAAATGAAAGACAGAAAAAAGCTGAAGGCAACCAAGTCTGCAAACAAAGTGAAGAACAGAAAACACAAAGAAGGCGTCCATTATGGTCCAAAGTAATAGTTGCAACCAAAAATTCTTCTCTTACTTCCTATTGACTTTCTGATGTGCTAGATTTGCAATTTTAATCTCCACTCCATTTTTTTTTTTTTTGCCTGTTATTGGTACGTCTTTGTTTTGTGCAATTACTCGCAATAGTTGGTAGGGGAATTTCTATCATTCTATCCTTTAGCAGAATGGTTCATACGCCGGTATAGTTAAAACCTACACAAAACAGTAGAAAACTTGTGCAAATGATACTGAGTAGCTAGAGTCTGCTTAGAAAACCACTCAAAACTATTTCATGCAGCACCCAAAAATATCTTTAAAGTGACAGGCAATAGATGTGCAAACTGTGAAGCAACAGGGAAAAAAGTCCAAATCTCTCTCTCTCCCATGCACATTTCGGATATGCTTCACACTCACAAAGCCAATAAGAGCAAGAACTTTTTCTGACTCGAGGATTAAAAGGGGGGAAAAAAGGAATTTCTTTTTGCATTTCTTGTCTTTTTCATGCGATATTCCTTTAACTTGGTCAAACAAAACAAAAAAAATTCACATGAAATGACTTTAAGAAGCATTTGTCATACATAAAAAAAATGGGAAATACAATTAAATGGAAAAAAAGTGAGCAAGCAAAGCAACCAAAACTTTTGTTTGTTTAAACTTTCTTCATGCACGGTTTGTCATGTCAGAACAAGCACATGGAATAAAACAGTTTGCATGGTGTACTATGCAGAATAACTGCAAAATGTTCAAAAAAATCTTTCCACAGAAGGCATTTTAGAAGAAGAGCACACTTTTCCTACAAGATGTAGTGTCTTGGTACCTTTTGAGGTCAGTTTGCAGAGCGATTCAAAGGAAGGCCTATTCAGCTTTGGCAAACTCAAAAGGTAACAGTGCAGAACACAATGACAACCTGGCAAAGACGAATCGGCAAATTGTGGCCATTCTCAAAATGTCCACTTTTCACAGGCTCCTCAGATCAAGGGGGGACTCTTACAGTTTGAAGCTGCTGGCTGGAGCCCTCATGTTATGGTCCGGGGAGCCATAACAGTCATATCTTTCAATACAAGAACAACACTCAGAGCCTCAGTTCATATGATATTACTGATGGTCCTCACAAGATGGAATTGGGGGGGGGGGGTTGCTCCTCTCATCCACTACATCCTTCGAAGAATACGTGAGCCTGACCCTTCCACCTGCTGCCTGCCGATCACACAGAGCTCCATTAACACAATTTCTCCCCCAGTTTTCAATTTAGAAAGAAACGGCGTGAATGGAACCTGGTTCACATGTCCTCTGAAGAGTACAGAAGGCGGAAGGGAAGTGCTACCACTCTACTGATTGAACCAGGCAGAGTTCCTTCATGACGGATGATTAAATGATTAAAATAAACAAACAAATAAACAAATAAATAAAAAACTTGGAGGCACAAGCTCTTCACTTGGAAGTTATAACTGGAACTAAAATACCTTCTCTCCACACCTTTGTTTGAAGTTATGTTGATAATATTTCAAACCAGTTTGGTCCGTTTTTAGGCGACCAATAATTCACTGTGAAAGAATCAACGTACAACTCGTGTTATCCTAATAAAGTAACGTGAACATACAAGCTTTTCTAAGAGCTGTTCATTGTACAATGGACAGTTGTTATTATTATAATTATAATAAACATGCTGGATGAATTTATCGATGGGGGGAAAATATGCCTGGGATGGATGCTTTCTGCACTGCAACAAAAGAATGTTAGATCCCATGTCCTATTATTTTAACCTCTAGAAGATCAAGAAATATCCAAAAAATAAAATGAAGTAATATTCAAGTCTGTGTGAGTGAGAAGGCTGGGTTTTGTTTTTACATTAAATGATCTGCCATCCCATGTTGTTCTGATGGCATTACTAGATCACATGGGGAGGGCAGACGTCATTGCTTTCCGGCTTCCAGTAAGAAGAATAATCACATGCAATGTAACTACATCACTGGCTTCTTCCACATGACACTCTAACAGTACCAAAGAAGCACGGGATGCATTCACAGGAGAGTGGCAACCATACTGCTAGTGAACCATAAGAACGGCCCTTATGTTTTCACCTAAGAGGAGGTATTTCTACAAGAACCTTTCCCCACCTTCCACATCAGTATCTGATTTCTTTGCTTTGTCATAAGATTTACTTTAAAAAAGAAAGACATTATTACAACTCAGCCAACAAGGGGGCTTCTTCTGCTTGGAACTGCTTTTGAACCAAGGGGAGTTTCAAAAGCTCTTTCTGATTCAGCATGGTGTAGATGTGAGGTGTTCACAGCACAAAAAAAGGAGTAAAAGACTGAGATGGACACTCCGTGAATCAGCCTAAGCCTGTCATCACAGACACTAAATAATCCACTTTCAGTTTGGATTTTGCCAGTTCAGACAGTAAAATCCAGTTGGAAAGTGAATTGAAAGTGGATTATTTAGTGTGTGTGATTGCAGCCTGTGTTGTTCTTCGCATACAACACTATTCTGAGACCACCTGCAGGCAAACAGCCACTCATGGAAATAAACATCCATTGTTTGCGCACAGAGGGTGGATTCTCATGACCATATTTTTTAACATGCCAATTGCAATTTCAGATTAGCTCAGTCCTCTGGTTTCCTCGGGCACTGAGTCTCCCTGACCCTTCCACAAATGACTGCCAGTGGGAGGAAAAAACCTGGTCATCAGGGCTATTTTTGGGCCAGAACGCACCGGAACTATGTTCCGGCTGGCGTCCGGCCACCCCTTCCCTCCCCACCCCACCAGCGGCGGGAAAGGGCCCCACACGCCCGGTCTCCATGCGGATATTGGGTGTCTGGTGCCTTTCAGCTCCCTGCACTCTCTTTAAGTGCAGGGAGCCAGTGGGAAAGGGTCCCGTTGGGGTTTGCAGTGCCTCCTTCTCAGCTCTACCTGCTCCCGGTAAGTGCTGGCCCAGCAGAGCCTCCCCCATGCTGTTCCTAGCTCACCCGCTGAGGTGCGCGAGCTAGGAAAGGCTGGGGGTGTAGGGAGGCATTTAAATGCCTCTCTGTAGCTTCCTCTGCCCACCCGCTGAAGTGGGTGAGCAGGAGAAGCCCGTCAGAGTCCCCCCGCACCATTCCTAGGTCACCCATTAAGATGCGCGAGCTAGGAAAGGCCCGGGGGGTGCAGGGAGGCATTTAAATGCCTCTCTGTGGCTTCCTCTGCCTGCCTGCTGAAGCTGAAGCAGGCAAGCAGAGGAAGCCCGTCAGAGCCCCACATAGTTCCTAGGTCGCCCGCCAAGATGCGTGAGCTAGGAAAGGCCCCAGGGGGTGCAGGGAGGCATTTAAATGCATCTCCATGGTTTCCTCTGCCTACCTGCTGAAGCAGGTGAGCAGGAGAAGCCCATCAGAGCCCCCCCTGCACCATTCCTAGGTCACCTGCTAAGGCACATGAGCTAGAAAAGGCCAGGGGTGTGTGCAGGGAGGCATTTAAATGCCTCTCTGTGGCTTCCTCTGCCCGCCTGCTTTAGCAGGCGAGCAGGAGAAGCCTGTCAGAGACCGCCAAGCCCATCAGAGACTGCCAGGCAAGCAAGCTTGGAAAGGCTCGGGGGAGGGGGTTGCAGGGAGGCATTTAAATGCCTCTCCGTGGATTCCTCTGCCTTCCTCTTCCTCGGCTCCCTGCACTTAAAGGGGATCCCTTTAAGTGCAGGGAGCCAGCCCTGTTGGTGGGGGGAGCCACAGGGAGGTGGTGGTGGGGCCTTGAGCGGAGGTGGGAGAGTCTCCCTCCATCCCCATCTCTTTGCCCTCTTTCTTTCCTTCTCTCTTTCCCTTCCTCTTTTCTTCTTTCTTTCTTTCCCTCTTTTCCTCCTTCTTTCCTTCTCTATTTCTGCGCTGTCAGGGGTGCTATTATGCTGATGAGATTCTGCTGTTGGGTGTGGCCTATTATGCTAATGAGTTCCTGTTGGGCTTTTTCTACAAAAAGAGCCCTGCTGGTGATGATTACCTCAGCAACTTGTGAATGGGCTGTTAATGCGCCACTGAATCAATCACTCCATTCTATCACAGTGATTTACCAGAATCAACTGCCAAGAGTTTCAGTTTCAGAGATGGAAAAACAATAAAACTAAAGACTTTGGAGCAGGTAACACCTCAACACATATTGTCCATATAAATGCCACCGGAGTGCTGAGTGCAGGTCTAATCATTAAGCTCTAATGAGGGGACAAATCCAGCAAGCAGTATAACTATGGATTTTCCAGGCAGTGAAAAATATTTGCCTTTACTAGATTAGGAGCCAAGAAACAGCCCAATAACAGACTTTTGTGTATCTAGAGGAGCATCACCAGCTTTCCCCTCCTACCCTCCGTGTGCAAATTTCCGAGAGTTGTTTTTGTTGCCCGATTATCTGAAATAAACACCTGGCTAAAATACCACCAAACCAATCAGCATTAGAACACTACATGAAAATAATAATAGATGAAAACCAGATCTGTCAGATATGAAGATCTGAGATAACATCATGGTGTTGCCCTATCCCCCCCCCCCCAAAAAAAAACATGGGAATGTGGAGGCCAACCTAGTACTCTCTTCACAACTAAAGGCCCTTCCTAAGTTACAGCAACAGGATGTGTGCCACTTGCTTGTGGGTGTTTCTAATTGGCTTTCAAACATGGAGGTCACATGGGAGAAGCTGACCAATATGACTAAGGAAGTAGTTGACTTTCTTGGAAGGCAGTAATATGGGTCATTCAAGCTGTTGTAAATGTTGCGGTGTTCTCTGCATCCTAAGAAAACATCTTTGTGTTTTGACTACTGCTTGGGATTTTATTGTGAACCCTCTATGGGGTTGGACTAATGTGTTGATCTGAAGAAACTATGTAGAAAAGAGGATAATAAGAAATCTGGAAACCTCTTTCTCAACTATCAACTTGTTTGAATAAACATCAACCTGACATGTTTGAATAAATTTACAATTTCCACTCCGTATTCTTATCATTGAGTCCGGTCCTCTTCTGATGGATCCTTTTGGACCTTTTGCGTGGACTTATATATTCTATAATGTTTGAGCTTTATGCATTCAGACTGAAGGGCTTTGCTCTCATACTTAATTGGGTCATCCCAGTTTTCTCGTTTCCTTATTCTTTGAAGGCAGGCATGGGAAATACCTGCACCACCGTTGGGAGACAGGCTGGCATTTGCTGGGGATTTCCCAATTTGTCAAGGCTTCAAAGAGCTTTTAAATAAATGGACAGACATTAGCCACTGAATCACTTCTTTCAGTGACATCCACTTGAGCTCCCTGTTCTAACGTTACAACGGCAGCAGAGAAATTTCCACTGGAGGAAAACCACCCATGTTGCTGCACCACTGTAAGAACTGTTCCTATGCTCAACTCTCCATGTTGTCATTTCTTCCCCAGAAGACCCTCCATGGCCTATAATATGAAAAATGTAACAGGTGCACCAGCAACTCACAGAGCTGAGATACTTCGATCTAGAGCTGCAGCTGCTTTGGTGATCTCTAGTTTGAGAGCATGTGATCCTGAGCTGCTGTGTATAAGTGCCCAGGGAAAATATGTGAGCTACTGGCTATAATGATGCATTGTTCACATGAGTAAATACTTCTTGTGAATGAAAAAGATGACCCTACCTTAAATGTAACATATAAGCTGACTTCATGCATGAAAGAATTTCAAATAAAGTTGAATAAGGGCTTTTAAAAGGTGGCACCTCTGGCAGAACTGCATGTTTGGCAGTAAGGACTGCTGCATTAGAAACTGAAGCTCAAGCGACGGCTTTGTGCATGCATTTTCCTGTGCCTGAATTTTCCAGGCGGTCTGTGCTCGAAAAAGAGCTCACGGATAACTGGAGAATTTTGCCTATTGAATCAGGATTTTTTTTCCCTCTTCAAACGACACCAAAATACAACATTTATAGAAAAAATGTCTCTTCTTGTGAAAAACTGTTTTATAGTATTAGTAAATTTGTTAAGAAACTCACTCATTCCAGGTTCAGTCAGATAGCTGTAGCGCTTACGTAAAGCAAGGGAGACAAAGTTCTGGCGCCGGTCTGTTTTCTCCGTCTGTAACAAAACATACTTCTTTTATGGTACCTTCGGTGGCATAGTTACCATCTACAACAAGCCATTTTGTTCTGTCTCTATCCTGTAGTTTCCCAAATGCTGTTCAAAGGTAGGAGTGTACTTCCAGATGTTTCAGATCCGAAGCTATGCCTGAAATTTCCTGCTTACTTTTAGGTTGGAAATATCTGTTCTGAAACTAAACAGGGAACTTTCGGCACTGCATCGAATTCAAAACATCTGAATTCACACCCCTAGCAGAAAGAATGATGCAAGCTACCCGTTCACAATAATAATAAAAAACTACCCATCCTCCCCATCACACCTCAGTTCTTCCGGGCACAGTTAGCTATGCGTTGAACAGTACACATTTCAAGTAAAATAGGCTATGGATTGACATAAGAAACCTGAATAGGGATGTTTCTAAGCACGACAGGCTAGTCTGAAAAACTGCACTGACCTGAGACCAAACAAGGCATTTATCTCTAGTCTGGGTTTCCAAAGAAAATACGTTTTAATTTAGTTTCAGTCATTTCACCTTCCCTCCTGAGCTCAAATCTTCCCTCAGATATCCCTCAGCTACTTGTGGCCAGTTCTGAGGTTGCACTCTACTGGCACCTATTTAAAACATGTACCTTAAGATCCATGTTGTCATTGAAGAATGGATATAAAGGTGTCTGTTTCATTATAAGTGTATGCTTGAGGAGGAAGAAAATGATAAATTATAAGATGTACGTTAGCACCTAATCAGATGCCACTTTCCCTCAGGATCTGGCCTGGGTTGAGGTTGGAAATGGACTGAGTCCAGCCCTCCTCTTATCACAGACAGAAGGTAGTGAGTGAACTATGGGAGCTGCATGCTAATTTGGATGTGGGATCTACCTGACCCCATGAGACAGCAGGTTCTGCATCACAAGATCAGACATGTCTTGTGCTCAAGCAAAACAGGGGTTCTTCAGTTCATATTACCTTCTACCAGCGATGAAGGAAGTGAGGGAGGTGTGGGGAGGGTTCACAGTGTCCACCCCAGTCTCATTCCAGGCAGAATCCCGGGGCGTATCAACCTTTGAACAGGGGCCTTGGTCATAAAATAGACATATATATATCCATTCTTAAGTGACACTGACACATATTTTGAAGATGCAGAGATTGTCAGTAAAGTGTAACACCAAAACCAATCTCACCACTATAGGACTTTGCTAGATGCCCTATCTCAATGGACATGATAGAGGTACGTTTTTCTGCTATGCGGCATTGTTATGAGAATATCCCTTAGTTTGTCCCTCTCAACCATATCGCAACATTATCATCTGAGCAATCATTTTGGTTAACAGATGAGCGCATCCATACACAAGGCTACAGTCAACACACGTAGAACATCAATAAGGCTAGAACTGAGGCCAGATATTTCTCCCAAAATTAACTTGCCATGAAAGCACATAAATCACACCTACATTAAAGTGAATACATAAAGGACAAAAAAAGGCATGGAAGGGTTTCTTTTTTAATATGCACAAATGCAGAGATGCAGATTAGAAAGCAATTGCCAAGTGGTAACAACCTGCATTGTTAACAAATTTTGTAGCTTGGCTTATTAAAGGCCCTCCACAGAAAGATATGCTTTTAACCTATGCCTTCAGTGTGGAACGAAAATATCCTGAGTTATTTTATAATTCTGATAAATTTTAAAATATTATAGTTTGAAATGTATGGAAATTAGAAGACTCGTATCATGTACTGGGCTGCTGTACATCTAAGGGTAGAAACCTGCCAAATGTAAGCATATTGAACTGGATTTGAGTGGGAGAGCTGAGTACATTTTTTACTCTCTCCCCACGCTGAGATCACCAGGTCTCAAACATGCCGAATCATACCTTAATTTTGTTTTCATACTATTGCTGTAGTGAACAAATCAGCCACAAACATACCATAGGCAGTGGGCACAATCCATAAACACTGTTGTGCTGATTCACCCCCTCAACACACACTGTTAGGGTGTAATAGGTTTGCAACTTCTGGCCAGGAGCTTTGACTGTGCAATAGCCTTGGTGATTGATGCAAGGCTGTGCAATATCCATTCCTGACCCAGAGATTTCCTAGATCCTGACATGTTGTGTTGGCTTGGGGGTGCAGGGGAGGGATGCCTCAGTGTAGTGTGGTTTGGTCACTGCACTCATGTTACTAAGGAGCAATTTTGGCGGGTAACTTTTATAAGGTTGGGTCCAAAGAACTATGAGCAGAAGGACAGCAGCTAGTTCTGTTCCACATACACTTGTGCAAGAGTTTGTACAATAGTTCGTGCCGTGCTATAATATTCAGGTTCCTAGAAACTCTCATGCTTTTACAAGAGCTTTTGCAAGTTCTTGCTAGATGAACAGGTGGATTTAGTTTCACTTTTTGTATCCAAAGCTCTATTCTAAGTGTAAGATAGCCCTTTTGTGAGAAGAAAGCATCTCCCAGCCTGCAATAGAGCACATCTGAATCCAGCTAGGGTTGTCAACAGGCCTGGAGAAAACATGTTCTGTCTCCTTAAAAGAGGCTTAATGTGTGGAAATGGGCAGCAAAGCTTTTCATGGTGTGGAGGTAAATAACATCAGCCAGTGAATAACATGAAGTTTCTATTAAAGGGACAAGACTTTTTTTCCCCTCCAGACAGTTGGAAAACCTAAATCCAAACCACGAAATGGATTAATGCTTGATGTATTATGAGAAAATAGTGATTAAATGTTGGCTAGGCTCTGGCCAGAAATCACAAGACTAATAAATGTGGGCCAGATGGTTATCAGGGATATTTTCCATAGTCTTCAGCTTCCTTTGTCTGTTGTAGTACCATGATCTATCTTGCAGAGCCTCACAAGCCAGGAAGGCATTTCCACAGCCATTCCATTGAACCTGTCCTCTGCGGGGTCTCAGTTAGCTGCGTAATAACATTCCTGATCTCACACAGTTTGGAAGGGAGTCTCCTCCACACTCCACACAGAGGTATACAGCTGTCTCCTCCTCTCCAGGCCTCTGACTGCAAGCTTCTCTGTGTGTTGGTGCCTGGGAGAGGAGCTTCTCGACTCTTCCTATGCATGGTGTGAAAGGACAACACTTGACCGGAAAGAGCAAAGCACATTAGCTGTGCGCTTAGCTTACTGATAGATAGCACATTTGACTGAAGACTGAAGGCTGGTGGGAGACAGGGAAGGGGATAGGGAAAGGGTTCAGGATCCCTCCTGGCCGTGCAGTTTCTTACAAGCTGCACACACAGGGTTGGATCCTATGCCTTCTGGTAAGTTGGACCCTATAACACCCTTCTGGCTAAGTCTTCCTTCAAGAGAAAAAGATTCAGGGACAAGGACTTTTTCTGATGGAGAATGACATTTTCTGCTGGAGGAAGGCTTCCTCTGAACAAGGAATGTCCTTCAGTGTTGAAGGACGCTGCTGGAGGAAGACTTGATGAAGGGTATCATAGGACTCAACATGGAGAAGTGGAAGTATCATGTCCATATTGTCCTAAGCACAGCACTTGATTTTAAGCTTCATCGAATGGTCTGCTGTGTTGGTATTCAACAACAAAGCATATAAAATACATATAATCTGAGAGTTCTGCAATCATATTTTAAGAGATACCATATATGTATTTCTTTTATTGGTACAAATTCGGATATAATGATAAAAAGACAGTGTTTGTATTACCTCATCATCTTGATCTGACTCTGTTTCCTTTTGGTCCCAAGATGCATTGCAGAGACAAGGAGTATTATAATGGGCAGCAGGGAAAAGAATATCAGGATATGAAAAGGACCAAGTAAGGGCGCACAAAAAAAGCAAAGCTAATTTATAAGGCAAAGCAAATCCAAAATGTCAACAGAAAATAACATCAAATGCAAATCAACACGTGACATTACGAAAAGGATAAAATATCTATGAACCGCAAGCTGAAGCATGAGCTGCAAACAGAGGAACCCCATCCATAAGAAAAGTAAAGAACAGAAACTGAGCAGCACAGTTGACGATAAATTTCAAAAGCTTTCTGCATACATGAAAACAATTCGACATAAAACAAGCTTAATCAGACTGTCAGGCATTCCCGTTTCTAGAGTTTCATTCTAATTAGCCAAAAACAAAACACCCCACATTCAAAAACCAAAATACCTCCCCCCCCCAAAAAAAAGACTAATCAACTGAAATCAAACAAAACTTGGAAGCCATACCTTTTTTTGTGCTGGCAGAGTGATATTTAAGTTGCAAACGGCTGTTTGTGGCAGACCTTTTGTAGTCTTTGGTTCTTTCAAAAAGGATAAGCGACCACAAGGTTCTTGGCTGGTGTCTCTAATCTATAAATAAGCAAATGTCCTTGTGTTGGTTTTAGAAGTTTTTTTGTGTGTGTGTGTATGTGTGTGTTACGCATTACATTTAGTTCAGTTTATATCTCTAACTTAAAAAAAAAAAAAAGAGATGGTTGTTTTTTTTAATGCCAAGAGATGGGAAAATGTATGAAGACTGCCTGTTCAAGTGCTTTGCCGAGAAACGATTTCCCCAAACACGGCACCTCATCCATCTACAGATTATATTTTAGAGATTAAGTTGCAGTTTATGAGATGTTGTAAACAAGGATTTAGAACAATCTGGGCTGCTGAGACCTCAAAAGGTAAGCTAAGAGGAGAAAATCCTAGGGGGCTCTGATCAGTCTTTGGGCCTACAGAGCTGGGCATATCATGTCATTGGCTTTCATAGTACCCCTTGTTCACATGTTACAGTGAACACAGGCACATCCTGCATGTACATCCTGTAACACCCTCTTTCCCTAACTCACATCCTCCACACTTTCTTTCACACAGGTTCAGGGTTACAGCAGGTATGTCAGGTAGTCACATTTCTCCATTTGTCTTGCCTCTTTTAAAACATACAGAGAGCCATGACTGTTTCACATTCCAGGTCCTCTCTGTCGCCCACAGAGATATCATCAGGCAGGGTAGCCCAGTTTCTTTCAATAATCACCCCTCATTCAGACACTCCATGGAGTTATCGAGGCTGGGGACTCCAGCACTGCTTCATTCACATGCTGCCACCATTTATTCACCTCCTAATATACAGTCCAGGTCAGCCCTGGCTACTATTTGGATGGGAGACTTCCAAGGAATACCAGGGCTGTGACATGGAAGGAAGCAATGGAAGACCACCTCCAAACATTTCTTGCCTTGAAAACCCTGCGGGGTCGCCATCAATGATTTGATGGCACTTTCCACCACCAACATATATTATCTGTAGGCCAAGGCCTTAGCTTTTCTTTGTGTGTTTCTTTCCCAGAAAGCCTACATATCCAACCCACAAGGGCTAAAAAAAACAGGGAGTAAACATTTATTTATGGTTTGAACATAAAATTAAAGGTAGAGGTTACAACGTTTCTTTTCAGTTGTAATTCTGAACAATTTCCCTATTTAAGCATTTGGAATTCTTTGTCACAAGTTGTTCTTATACCAGTCAGCGTTAAGCTACTTTTCTCTCAACTGAACGGCTGTTTTCAACAGTCCCTCCCACCAAGATTCCTTCAGCTCCCATTGGTCTCTCTTAGGGAAAGGCAGAACCTAATCTGTCCATCACACGTGCATACATCTGTATGTAAGAAAAGAGCCAACATGCATTTACTTCACAACTGAAACCAGGGACCAATAAAGGTGGGGTTTGTATCACACATTTAGCTGTACACGCATTGAATGTAATCATTATTATTATTACTGTATTATTATTACTGTTATTATTAATAGGTGCCAAGGTGGCTAACAAATCAAATACTTACATAATAATACCACATTTTAAAACCAAGAACACACATTAGCTGCCTCTGCGTAGTGACCCTGGACCTCCCATCCATGTACTAACCAAAGCCAACCCTGCTGAACTTCCAAGATTGGATGAGATTGGGCTCGCCAGAACCATCTAGGTCAGGGCCCTTTCTTGGAGGGGACACGTGAAAATACAGCATAGGTCCTGGCAGGCACATCAGTGCAGTATCTGTCCTGCACATCTATGGATTTTTGAAAACCACCTGAGTTCACAGGGCTTTGTGTATTGACACTTGATTGAAATAATCAGCAGCAATAACAGTCAGCATTTCAGAAGGAAGAAGGCCTTCTCACATAAAAAGGAGGAGAAGACATTGGACTCTTCACTACCCGAAGGAGTCTCAGAGCAGCTTACAGACTCCTTTCCCTTCCCCACCCCACAACAGACACCCAGTGAGGTAGGTGGGGCTGAGAGAGCTCTGAGACAACTGTCCTTGAGGGAACAGCTGGTACAGAGCTATGGCTTGCCCAAGGTCATCCAGCAGGTACAAGTGGACGAGTGGGGAATCAAACCCGGTTCTCCCAGATTAGAGTCCGTGCACTTAACCACTACACCAAACTGGCTCTCTGGAGTGGGGCCTTCCAAAGTTTTCTTCACATCAGTGAATAATTTCACTGATATATTTCCTCTGGGACCTCTCTGGAGGCTCCCTTATAGCCATTATCCTATTTTCCTTGAGAATCCTCCCTGCGACTTCCAATCTGTTGGGTGAAGATTCAGGTCAATGGGGACAAAGTTTTCTTGCCACACTGTTAAGTTAGCTAGTGTTCCATGTGTACACGCCTTTTCCAAGCACTCCAAATTAATACAGATTTTATTTTAAAAATCCATATAATCACAAGGAGACAACATTTTATCAGTGTTACTTCTCTGGCAGCTTTACTTTTACCTTGATAGAAAATGGCAGTCTGTTTTCTTTGAAAGCATAAAAATTAAATACAAGTTGTTGACCTCCTTTTGTAAGAGGGGCCAGATTCCCATAGCAATCCACATAAATAGGCTTTCCTTCTAGAACCTGTCAGAGCAAGAAAAAGCTTGTTAGAATGTATAAACTCTGCTCAACGGGTAAGCTAAGGAGTACAGACCTCTAATGGTTAGAATGATTATTTGCAGCTCTATTTAAGTACACATTATTTATTTACCTATCACATTTTTGACACACACCTTCTTTACTCCCTCACTATATCCTCACAACAATCCCTTCAGCAAAACTAGGCTGAGGGCCAAACTGGATGAGATGCTGTTCCTGGGATATGCCTCCATTTTGTTGTTGGGGAATGCCTTTTAGGAATGCTGCAGAGGTCCCATCCTGGTCGGGACCACCAGAGGTGGGGGGGGAGGATGGGCTCCTCCTATTCCATTTTTCCGACCCAAAATGGCACCAGGGGGCATTATTTGCCAATATACCCCATGTGGTGCCATTTGGGTCAGAAAAATGGCCAGGGTGGGGGATGCAGATGTGCCTCCTCATCCTGCAGTGGTTCCAACCAGAATGGAGGGCCCTGCAGTGCTCCCTAAAATGCATTCCCATACTCTACAAAATGGAGGCTGTCCCCAGGATGAACCTAGGGCCAGTGTCTCATCTAGTTTGGCCCTGAGAGTATGTGTGACTGGCCCACAGTTAGCTGGTGAGCTTCATGAAGCACTGGGAATTGGACCCGGGTCACCCTGTTCCTAACCTGACTCTTTAACTGCTATATAACATGGAGACCGATTTCACACAAGTCGCTGCTCTGCCCTCGCTCTTCCCTTTCCCCCGACTGCACACAATAATTTCCCACTATGTGCTGTGCGGCCGGATTTTGACCCGTGGCTTCGCCCGATCTCCTCCACGTCTTCTAGATCCTCAAAAAACAGGATTGTGAAGATGTGGGGGAAATCGGGTGAAGCTGCGGGTCAAAATGCAGCTGCGCAGCACATAGTGATGCGTACAATTGGGAGAAAGGGAAGAGCGGGGGCGGAGCAGCGGCTTGGGTGAAACTGATACAATTCGTATACATTGCCCACTGGTGTGTAAACTCACCCACTGTGACTTAGATATTTTCTTTTCAGCAAAAGAGGTTAGAATCTACCAGCTTTCCCCCTCAAACTTTTTCTGTTTCCTTCCTCACTGAATCTCCAGACCTTGTGGCTTTTCGTCCATATGGGTCCTGTGACCCCCAGGGCAAGCCTTTTGTTAACAGGGGACGTTCCTTCCTCTTGCACCACCAGAAAAGCTGGTAGAATCAAATCCTTCAGTTACAAGGCCAGTGTGGAAAGGAATTCCCATTTTCCTCTTGCTGTCCTTGGACTTCCCAACCTCCACCTGCTCCCTCACCTGCTGCTGCTCCAAGATGAAAGGGGATGTCCCTGATTCTGATGTTCCTCAGTTAGTTACTCTGCACAGGCACTAATGCACTGAAGAAGAAAAGATCTTTGGGCCGATCATCATACAGCTCTTGAGGGAAATAAAGGGCCAGATTCAGAAAAGGAGCAATAGCGTCATAGCACTCTGCAGCCTTCGGTCTCTGCCCCCCAGGCAGGCTGAGGATCAGAAGAATCAAGGGATAAACCTTTTTTCCTTGACTATACTAATTCTAGCCGCAGATGGGGGATTACATCACTGAACAATTCCCAATCGAAACATAGAATAATAACAAAAAACCTCTCCCTGCACATACAACTCTAAAATATCACGAACAAGCACTTAGTCTAGCCTTCTCCCTGCAATGCCACTTCTGCACGGACAGGGAGGGTTTCTACGGAGCAGCATTTGATCACGCAGGCTGTCCATCACCAACACATAACACACTTGCAGTCTGAAGTGGTATATCATAACCACTGAATTTAATAGTGTACATCAAAGCCTCCTTATAAAGTATGGTAGCCCTGCTTCCCAGTGCATTGGGACTATCAGATGCCTTTTCTTGGACTGGGTTCTGAGAATTCCAGGATCTGATCTACAGCCAGGGACCTAAAGTAGTTCAGCTTCCCTGCTCACCTTTCTTTTTTGCTTGATGTATGGAGAAAGTTTATTTACAGACGGTTATTGGGACTGGGTGACAGAAGAAGAAGAAGAAGAAGAAGAAGAAGAAGAAGAAGAAGAAGAAGAAGAGATTGGATTTATACCCCACCCTCCACTCCCCAAGGGAGTCTCAGAGCGGCTTACAAACTCCTTTCCCCTCCCCTCCCCACAACAGACACCCTGTGAGGTAGGTGGGGCTGAGAGAGCTCTTTCCCAAGCTGTCCTTGAGGGAACAGCTGGTACAGAGCTATGGCTTGCCCAAGGTCATCCAGCCAGGTGCAAGTGGAGGAGTGGGGAATCAAACCCGGTTCTCCCAGATTAGAGTCCGTGCACTTAACCACTACACCAAACAGTGGCTTACAATGGCTTTTTCCCACCCTCTCTGCCACAACTGAATTTTGATATACCTCGATATCTTTGCTTCTTGCAACCTCTTCAAAATTCTCTTGCTGCTCCAACGTTTTGTCCACTTTGTCATCCGTCATGCAGAAGCAACGCAAACTGGATTCTACAGCATCATTCATTTTGGCAAAGATCACAAACTTGGCCATGTATGGAACACATATTAGTTCCCTATAAAGTTGTGTGGCCAGCCCGACAGTTTCAAGAACTTGATGGCAGTCTGCTAGCCAAAATCTGAACACAGATTTGAAAAACAAAAGACCAATCAGCACGACCTCATATCTTAGAGATAGAGTTTGCACAGAGCCAAGCAAACAGATGAATTAAAAATTTGGTTTGAATCACTACAAAACTCTTGGCATTTCCCCCTAGGTCCCCAGATACCAGGAAAAAACTCAGGTGGAACTTTGTATGCCTCCCTAGTTTAGAACAGAACTATCTCCAGTAGGTTTATCTAAATTAAAGGTATCTGTATTGTACTATTTTTGTATATTTTCCACTCTGATCAAGCAAAGGTAAAGGTAAAGGTTTCCTTTGCTTGAAAGCCCGTTGAATCCAACTCTAGGGGGCAGTGCTCATCTCCGTTTCCAAGCCAAAGAGCCAGCGCTGTCCGAAGACATTTCTGTGGTCATGTGGATGGCATGACTAGATGCCAAGGTGCACAGAACGCTGTTACCTTTCCAACGAAGTGGTACCTCTTTATCTACTTGCAGTTTCTTGCTTTCAAACTGCTAGGTTGGCAGGAGCTGAGACCAGAGACGGGAGCTCACTCTGTCACGTGGCACTCGGGTCTCGAACTGCCTCTGGTTTGCAGTTCAGCATCTTAACCACTGAGCCACCAATCAAGCAAACCCCGCCCCCCAAAAAAAATCCCACTTATTGAACCAAAATGTCTTCTTGTTGAACAGGATCCTCAGCTAGTTTACAATCCTTGAAGTTATTCAGATCCTTGCAGACAGAACCCTCTGCTTTACCTGGCTGAGACGTTGGTTGTGAAGGAGACACAATCGTTTACAAAGGTCAGTGGAGTGGTGCCCGTGATATCTTCCCACTGAGCTGGTGAAGTACCGCCTGAGGGAAGGGGGGGGAAGGAGATACGTCAACACATTTTTTAAAACAATCTAAATTTCTGCACAGTTTTGAACTTCTGCTTGAAGACAGCTTGTTTCATTCTTTAACCAAATGTGTTAAGCTACTAAGACATCCTGATAAATCCTGGGGGTAATTTTGGATACAGTCCTGTGCAGAGTCTCTGCACTGAAGGGAGTGGGTGGCAGGTGACGGTTGTGCAGGAAGCTGGCCAAGCAAATGTCCTCAGGCCCTCACTCGAACTTCCCAGGCCCCTCCTCTCAAGGCAGCACAGACCCACCAGCTTTTCCCTCTGTTGTTTTAGCAAACCCATGCTGGAACAGAAATTCCTCTCTCCATTGCATGCTGCTTTCGCTTCCTTTCGTCATTGCATTTTATGGTACCTTCTGCATAGATTTATGGCTGTTTTATGGCTGTTCAGGGGTGACTTTGCAGTCAGTAGGCGTTGGCCCAGGGTATTTGAATGTGGTTTTGAACTGCACTTTTCCCTCAGTTGAGAAAACATGGGAGCGAATGCTAGATGAAGAATTGCCCCTTGTTGCACTTGCCCCTTGTTGCACTCTCTCCTGCTCCAGGCCATTTCTGTTTAGGTGCATACAGACAGAAAGGCAGACAGATTCCTTTTCTAAGTTGTTTTTTTTTTAAATCCAACTTTACCCCAATTAGTTCCCTCCCTTCCATGGTTCCCTTTTCCATGGAATCTTCACAATAATTCACAATAATAAAGCAGAGAGAGTGGTCCAAAGGCACCCACGTGAGCCTCATGGCTGAGTGGAGGGCTTGAAGCCAGCCCCCCCCCCCCCCAAGTCCTTGGGTTGGATCCCATGGAAGATTTCTACTGATGGAAGGGAGAGAGCAATTTTCACCAGTTCTCCCCACCTGCAGCAGAAAACCCTTCATGCTATTCTCACCCAGGAAAATGAAACTGCCTATACATTTATGACGTAGATAAACAGTAAAGAAGCCAACTAGGCAGCCTTGCATCTGTTAAGGCTCTGAATGTTTTGGAAGAGAAAGTCTCAGTCACAGAAATGCATGAGAATGATAAAACAGAAATACGCACAAGGAAAATGAATGTTTCAGCTAAACTTTTCAGTTCGAAAAGTTGGATTAGATAAACAAACAACCAATAGTCATAGCGATGATTCCTCAAGCAGGAAAGCTTGGAGACTCCTCACGAATATGAAATCTGCCATATAAAGAGTATCATGTACCCAAGAAAGTTTGTATTTATGTTGTATTATAAAACTAGGAATAAGGACCATTGTAGCAATAAATACAGCGGGTTCTAGCTTGGCTGCCCGGCCATGGCTCCCCTCGTCTTCCCCCTGGCCGCTCGAGTCTTCGGTGAGCCAAGCTGCCCAGGCTCATGTCCCCCCCCCCCGACTGAGGCCCCGGTGGGCCAATCTGCCCGGGCTCATCCCTCCCCCCCGCTTGATCGAGGCAGGTTGGGCAAGGCACTGGGGAGGCGCAACGCTGCTTTGGGCCGGACGAAGACAATAGGTGTGTTCAGCAGAGCAAAGCCACTGTCTTCTGAGGCAAGTTTGGGCCAGTGCTGCTTCTGTGGGTGGGAGTCAGAGAACGCAGCCAGTGGCCATGGTCCCCGTTTTGAGTGGCAGTTCTTGCAGCTAACTGATTAGGGAGCACATCAAATGTGGCCACCCCAAAACAGCTTTATTATATGGAAAGAAGTAAATATATAAATATTGAACATGTCTTTATAATTACTTAATAATAGTTCTTAAAATGATTGTGCAATTCACAATTTTAAACTAACAAAGAGCATCACGGGGTCACACTGAGTTGTGTGCGCATGTGCGCGCACATTGTGATTCTGCAAAAAAGAAATCTTGCATAATGTGGCACTGATTGTAGTGTTCAGCTTCCTGAGAATCCCAGCTTTTATTTTTTTAAAAGAGCAACTTCCTAGATATTACGGTGACTGAAGCAGACATCGTGCATGTGGAAATCTGAGAAACCAAATGACTGGAAGATTTCTAATGATTGAGGTAGGGATCCTTGCCCCACCATTAGCAAAAAGCATTATAAAGCAGAATAAAATACACAAAACAAGAGACACATGCTAAGTAATGATAGCTGATTAGTTTGAATCAGCAGATTTCTGCGCATGCACAGTTCTGTGAAAACCTGATGCAAACCACTTTAGCATGCATTTGAGGCTGTTCAGCAGAAACCAAACTGATGGGCTGATCTGACTTTCATCTCATCAGCACCTTTGAACACATTAAGCTTGACCGTCAAAGAACAGGTTTGTAGCAAAACTTGCGGCATCCCTTATCCTAAGCGGAGTTACACTCCTCTAGGCCCACTGATTTATTTTACTTAGAAACATTTAGCTGTCCTTATGGAACACAGTGACTTGGATCCAAAACAATGCAAGTGAAGCAATGTTGATGGCATGGATCTTTTGCCCCTCTCCTTTTCTCCACCCAAAATGCTGCTACTGAGGTTGTGACCCTTGGCTACAGCATGGGATGCAGTATTGGAGGCTGCAGTCAGGCTAGAAAATCCGCTGATATCACAGGCAATGCTCCCTCTAAGCTGTGGAGTCTTGTGACCAAAAATTCCACTCTGTGAGCTACTGGCATTAAAGCTGTGAGTGAGTGATTTGGCTCCTGCATCAATTAGTTCGCTCTGGAGCCATCCTTCCAGAGCGAAGACAAAAATGTGTGAGCCGGAAGTTTAAAAAGCCCAGTCAAGTCCACTGACTTCCATGAACTTAGAAAGGTGTAACTCTTCTTAAGGCCGCACTGTTAGAAACATAGGATGGGGAGGGGGAGTGGACAAATTACATTTTAGTGTTTTTGTCTAACCTGTGATACTACATAGTAGTCGAAGGCTGGGTGTTGTGTCGCCTTTATATCCGTTGGTTATCCCTTCCCCAGAGGGGGGTGGCACGGGGATCGTCATGGTGATTGGTTTATGGAATTTTCTTCTTCTGGGTTCCACGGTAACAATGGGACTGAAAGTTGCTTTGTTGCCAAGAATTTTCTTGACGGTTTCATCTGGAACTGGTTGAGCCTGTTTACCGGTACAGAAAGAGAGTCTAGAAGTATGAATTCAAGGTTTATGGGGGGGGGGGGGTTGAGGAAAAGCTAAACAGTCTCCTCATTCCATCTAGCTCAGAGGCCCCGAATCTGTTTGACACTGTTGGCATTTTGAGGTTAGCCCCCAAATGGCTGCCATGGCAGGCAGAGACAAACTCAAAACAGCTGCCACAGGAGGGGGCACCAAATGGAATACCAGCACCCATACATCTCCTGGAAAGGAGAAAACCCTGGATGGGCAATGGAACCACGCTAACTTACCAGTCCTCCTGACACTCCAATGGAAAACCTTTCCATTTGAATGTGGTCAGGCAATAACAAGCACTGCCTTACAGTGGTCCCACCTACCTTCTGAGATGCTCTGTGAGGGGCCAAGGGAAGTCCTGGTGGTGCCCATGTGCTCCACACTAGGGAATACCAATCCAGCTTCTTGGTATACAATGTACTCTTTATGGGTTATTGGATCAACACTACTGACCTTCAAAATGCAGTTTCTGCCATATTTCAAGCAACATTCCTGTCACTTTTTTAAAAAAAAATTATTTAATAAAATGTGTTTCCCATTTTTCTGGCCTCCCAAGGTTCACCAAGTAAAGGTAAAGGTTTCCATTGCTCAAAAGCCAGTCGAATCCGACTGTAGGGGGCAGTGCTCATCTTCGTTTCCAAGCCAGCACCGTCCAAAGACTTGTCCATGGTCATGTGGCCAGCATGACTAGACGCTGAGGTGCACGGAACGCTGTTAGCTTCCCACCGAAGTAGTATCTATTTATCTACTTGCAATTTCTTGCTTTTGAACTGCTAGGTTGGCAGGAGCTTGTGGCTAGAGACGGGAGATCACTCGAGCACGGGGCACTTGGGTCTCAAACTGCTGAACTACCGACCTTCCAGTCTGCAGCTCTGCATCTTAATCTCTGAGCCACCACAGCCCCTCTGAGCCACCACGGCTCACCAAGGCGGCTCGCAAATAAACCACATTTAATTAACCACATTAACCCCCCCCAAAAAACACACATAATTAAAACAATTTTAAAAGAACTAAAATACGAACAAAAACATAAAAACAGCAATTAAAATATTGGTCAAGAAGGAGGGATTGCTGAGGGAATGCCAAAAGCGACAAAGGCTACATGAATCCAGTATTAGGGGTAAAAATCAATAATGGAGTTTAATTAAATTCAATATTATCATGATGAAAATGTTAGCAGTGAGCCTGCTTGCGGAGAGGGTGGGGTATAAAAATGAAATATAAATAAATAAATAAATTCCAAAATGGTTCCTGAAGAAACTCCTAAAACCGTTGCACGTGAGCTGCTATACTCAGAACACTTTCCTGATATGCTGTAAATCTCTGATTCATCCAGAGTCCAGTTGTCCCAAGATGGTCTGGATACATCCAGACAGGGGTCATTTCATAGAAAAAGAGGTGCAGGAGCTCATTAGCATACCTATTAGCATAATTAATTAGCAAATGCCAAGCCCCCTGACATCACCAGAAGTGTGTCAGAAAGGGAAGCAAAAGGCATCTTCAAAAGCCTCCCCTTCCCTTCCTCAGCTGGCCTGCCAAGGCGGGCAGGCGGGGGAGCAAAGTGAGAAGGGCCCCATATAATACAATGGAAAAGTTGTGCCACTGCTGCCGCTTCGCTTCCTCCACAGGCCCGCTGGGAGCTGGGGGAGGGGCTTGCCACCACTGCCATTTGTGCCCACTAAGGGTGCACAAATAATTTTCTTTTGGCCCAATTCAGATCGGGCCAAATTGAGCCGCATCTGTTCCAGCTGCTGAATGTCACATGTCAGTTTTGGCAATGCAAGCCAATTCGGGAATCATTCGGCTGGCAGTTTCAGCCCCATTATACCTTATGGGCCATTGAAGTCAATGGCAAAAACTCATAGGGTATATGAGGGGCTGGAGGAGAGGGGGTTTGAGGGAGAGGCTCCAAACTTGCAGGGTAGCTGCTGGGGCCTCTTCTCGAAATACCCACCAAGTTTCAAGAAGATTGGACCAGGGGGTCCAATCCTATGAGCCCCCAAACAGGTTGCCCCCATTCCCTCCATTGTTCTCTATGGTGGGGGGAAACTTTTCCCCCACCATAGAGAACAATGGAGGGAATGGGGGCAACCTGTTTGGGGGCTCATAGAATTGGTCCCCATGGCCCAATCTTCTTGGAACATGGTGGGTATTTGCGGGAGAGGCCCCAGCAGCTACCCTGTAAGTTCAGAGCCTCTCCCTCAAACCCCCTCCCACTGCCGAATTTCGGCGGCAATTCTGTGGCAGGCCGAATCAGATCAGAGAATCTGATTCAGCCTGTGGCTGCCCTGGTGCCCACTCCTGGGCTGGCAGAGCGCCACTTGCTCCAGCCCCAAATGACTCCTGCATCCATCTTTATTTATTTTTTTATTTAGATTTCTTAACCACCCTTCCCCACTTGCGCGCGGCTCAGGGCAGTTTACCACAATTAATTCAGTACATTATCAAATGAATTAAAACCATTAAAAATTCAGTATTAAAAACATTAAAAACGTTTAAGCACTGAAAGACATTTTAAAACAAGATGGCAGTGCTAGTGTTCAGTCATGGGGAGGGGGGAAGGTGCCAGGCAGATGTAAGGAATCATTGCTGGCCTCAACCAGTCCATCATCCTGGCCATTCAGAGGAACTGGTTGGCCACTGTGTGAGACAGGATGCTGGACCAGATGGACTATTGGTCTGATCCAGCAGGGCTCTTCTTACAAGGCTCAGCAGGGAGACCAAAAATTAAGTAGGACAGCGCCACTAGCTTTAGTAGTTGCATAAAAGAAGGATTTGGGGCAGCTGCCCTTTCTCATTCAGGGCTAAGAAAAAGAGCACTCCCTTCTTCTGCTAAATGTACAAGAGCCCTCCTGACTGTCCCTTGCACCAAGGCTCAATTAAATCATACTTTTGGTTTTCAAAGAAATATGACTTTGTTACCTGAAGGCCCACTCGTATTCTTTTGGTTAATGCTCCTTCTGGAAATGAAGCCTGAACCCGCGGCACAGTTGTGCTGCTCAAGATACCACCCTCAGGACCAATCTGGTTGCTTTCTTGCTTGATTCGTGAAACCACTGCAAAGTACTGAGGGAAGTCCTTTGTGATAATTCTGCAGGTGCGTTTCTTCTCAAGTTCTTCGGCACTGTCCAGCTCTATATAAGGGTAAAAGTGAGTATTTGAACCAGAGAGATTATGAGCACTCTCATAAGGAAGCTTTCCCCATTATATCATCTATTACAGGGGGCCTCAACCTTTCTGAGCCTGTGAGCACCTTTGGAATACTGACGCAGCATGGTGGGTGGGTGCAGACACAAAATGGCTGCCATAACATGGGTGCCACAGGAGGTGGAGCCAGCCACAAAATGGCCACTGCAGCCTATCTCCAGTCACACAGTGAAGATACTGACAGAAGCTATTATCCTTGTGCTGTGGTGGCAGCTACTGCCAACGCACAAGATTTTAGAGAATCTGCATAGCCAATCTGCTGGGCAAAAGCCCCCTGTCCCTTCCGCCACTTTCTACAAACATTTGGTGGGTGCCAAGAAAAGTGATGGTGGGCAACCATGTTGCCCACGGGTACCACACTGGGGACCCATGGCCTGTTATATATAACCCTGAAACACAGCATACTATCCTTAACCTTATTACTTGTGCAAGAGGTACTTGCTCTTTGATTTACATCTACAATCAATAACAAGCCGGGTTCAATGTCACACCCAGTTCATAACCAACTATTTTTTCCCCCATGATAAAAGAGTTGGAACACTTTCCCTATGAAAAAAGGTTAAAGCGCTTGGGGCTCTTTAGCTTGGAGAAACGACGATTGAGGGGCGACATGATAGAGGTTTATAATATTATTCATGGGATAGAGCAGGTAGAGAAAGGAGTACTTTTCTCCCTTTCTCACAATACAAGAACTCGTGGGCACTCCATGAAATTGCTGAGCAGTCAGGTTAGAATAGATAAAAGAAAGTACTACTTCACCCAAAGAGTGATTAACATGTGGAATTCACTGCCAGAGGAGGTGGCAGCGGCTACAAGCATAGACAGCTTCAAGAGGGAATTAGATAAACATATGGAGCAGAGGTCCATCAGTGGCTATTAGCCACAAGGTACAGATAGGATCTCTCAGTCTGGGGCAAGTGATGCTCTGTATTCTTGGTGCTGGGGGGGGGGCAACAGTGGGAGGGCTTCTAGTGTCCTGCCCACACTGCTGGACCTCCTGAGGGCACCTGGTATTTTTGGCCACTGTGTGACAGAGTGTTGGACTGGATGGGCCGTTGGCCTGATCCAACATTGGCCTCTCTTATGTTCTTATGTTCTTCCTGAAGAGGACTCTGGCTTGGCTCCTATACCTTTGGTCCACATGTGCTTTTCCCCCAGCAATGCAGAGGCAGTCCACCACAGCAGATTTCAGTTCCTCTGGGCACTAGACACTTCCATTTGCAATGGAAATCTGTGGCAGAGGGCTACTTCCACAGTTCCCAGTGCATGGAACAGAGACAAAGGGTCCAGTCCTCAAATGCTGATGTAGTGTACTTTGAAAACTGGTTGAGCCTCATGAAAGGCATTATTATTTTTTTAATATTTCTATTTCAAAAAGGGGGAAAAATTACAACACAATACGAGATCAGATCACTTCTTTTCATTTTAAAACAACTCAACCAAAACCAGAAGCAGTCATAAGGGTGTTACAAATACAAAGTTTAAAGCTTGTTGGAACAACAGCTACTTAATTAACACTCAGTCTTGACTATTTACACATTCCTACTATCCTATTTAATATAAAAATGAGGCACAATTACTTAAGTCTGTCATATTTAATTCCTTCCTCCGAAATTCAAAATAAAGGATTTTATTGTTGTTGGCACAGATTTTCATCCTATAGTTTCAAAATGGCTACCTGGTTGTGATCTGCAGATCCTGACATAAGAGTGAAAAGGATAAAGAATCACCTACAAAGTTAGGTTGATTGCTCGTAAGGAAAATTACTGGAAGGAGCAATGCGTGATTCTTAAAAGCACATCTGTGCTAGCTACTGTGGGTACATCCTGGAATGCTAAATGAGCTGTTCAGGACAGCCCACGATAGTCCGATCTCAGAGAATGTCAGCTAAGACACCAGTGCAACATAACCTGGCTTGTGTTTTATAAATCGCTGGTTCCCCATTTTAAGGTTTGTCCCTTTTTCATGTATATACAAATGGTGCTTTGGAGATGAGATTTATTAGGGCCAGTAGATGGCGCTATACTCAGCGAAGACAGTCAACAGTCCCATTCTAAGACGGAAACAAAGATGGATGGTTTTCATTTCTTCAACTGTTGGATCAGATTACAAAGGTGTCATAACCATATAACCCGGACAGCTCCTCTACATCATCCAAATGCCACCTCCTTCACTTACGCTGTAAGCAGCTTGGTGAGGAAATGAGTGCAAACCTGGCAACTGGATGGCAGCAGTGTCAAATCTGGCACGCCCCCAGACACTGCCAGGAGCTGCAGCTCACGGAGCAAGGTGGCTGAAAACATGTACCACTGCCATGCTAATGGGAACAGCTGCGAGGAAGCAGCAGCTGCATTGGGACAGATGTTACTTTCTCTTTCTGGCTGCATCCCTGGAAATGTCCTGGCCATTCTGTGCAGAGAGATGAATAAATGAACCAGACCTAACAACCCCATTGCCGTGTGACTGACACAAACGCACATACACAATCTAAGAGGCACTTGTCTCTTGGGGAAATTACACAAATTCATGGAGGAAAGGGTATTAGTTATGACAGATAAATGGGAATTCCAGTTTCAGAGGCAGTGTATTTCTGAATACCACTTGCTGGGGCACAAAGAGTAGGCACAAGTGTGGGGTCTGCTGCTTTCCTGCCCTGCTAGCGGCCCCCATTAGAAACAGGACACTGCCTTGGGAGTCGTCATCTAATATAGTTATGCACAGGGGTCCTTTCGTAGAAAAAGAGGTGCAGGAGCTCATTAGCATAACTCATTAGCATAACTCATTAGCATATGCCACATCCCCTAACATCACCAGAAGGGTGTCAGAAAGGGAATGTCAGTTTCAGCCCCATTATACCCTATGGGCCATTGAAATCAATGGCAAAGACTCATAGGGTATATGAGGGGCTGGAGGGGAGGGGGTTTGAGGGAGAGGCTCCAAGCTTGCAGGGTAGCTGCTGGGGCCTCTTCTCGAAATACCCACCAAGTTTCAAGAAGATTGGACCAGGGGATCTAATTCTATGGGCCCCCAAACAGGTTGTCCCATCCCTTCCATTTTTCTCTATGGTGGGAAAAAATGTTAACTTTTTTCCTCCCATAGAGAACAATGGAGGGAATAGGGGCAGCCTATTTGGGGGCCTGTAGAATTGGACCCCCTGGTCCAATCTTCTTGAAACTTGGTGGGTATTTCGAGAAGAGGCCCCAGCAGCTACCCTGCAAGTTTGGAGCCTCTCCCTCAAACCCCCTTCCCTCCAGTGGCTTTTAAAGTTGCCGCCAAATCTGATTCGGCCCCAGGCTGCCCTAGTGGCCACTCCTGAGCTGGCGGAGCTTTGCTCCGCCTCGCTCCAGCCCCAACGGACCTCTGGTTATGCACATTATTTTGTGCCATATGTTACCATCTTTAATGAGGGAAGGAGGATGAGGTTCCTTTGCGTGTACCATCCAGCCAGCATATACTTTTATTACAGACAGATTTCAGCAAAAATAATGTGAAAAATATCCTAAAGCTTTGTATGTGGTTTTTGTAGTCCAGTCCAGATGGAATGGCAATTCTTGTCTAAAGTTTATGGTGGGCAAAGGAGAGACATGCATTCTCATTTGTGCACACACACACCATAGAGAATTGGTAGTCTGGTTGTTTCCAATGCTTCCACTGAAAATAACAGATACATCCAGTGCTCCCTCTAAGCTGAGTTAGTGTGAGCTAGCTCACAGTTTTTTTAGCCTCTGGCTCACATATTTTTGTCTTAGCTCTGGAAGGATGGTTCCAGAGCAAACTAATTCATGCAGTAGCCAAATCCCTCACTCTCAACTTTAATGCCAGTAGCCCACAAAGTAGAATTTTTGCTCACAAGACTCCACAGCTTAGAGGGAGCACTGGATACATCCATCTAGCCAGAAAAGATATATTTCTGGAGTTCTCTCCCATAATTGTAGGTTAACTCTGAGGCCCATCGGAACTGACCTAAGCTATCCTTGGTAGGGCTACTGAATGTACCAAAAGAATTATTTAGTGTTCCTGAGGTAATTTATCAGTTCCAGAGTAGCAGAAACAAACTGGCATTTTGGAAAGTGGCTGATTCTGACTGGCAAACGCTTTCTTCTCCACCCCCACTGGGGCAACTTATGAGTAACTAAAATTCATATAGCCAGTCGCATACATGATTTAGATCAATGTGGTTCCTCAAAGAGCTGTGGGTCCACAATCCAAAACTTTATTGGAGGAGGGGACTAAGAACACCAGTGGAAACTAGTGATATGTAGTTTAACAGTGGCACAAACAAAAATATCATCAAGGAAAGAAACAGTGGATATTCCAACAAAAACAAATTATGGAAATTGGCAGAGTGAATGGAAGGAATAAATCTGGAGGAAAAAAATCAGAAATGTGAGGAGACTTACTATATCTAATTCTGAATCAGGACGTAGAATGTGGATCAAAAATTCCACACAATGGGGCCAGGGACAGACAGTGGAGATTTTTCTACAAGCCTGGGGAAAGCCCCAGGTTTGCAAATACAATAAAATTGAAAAGTTGGGAATTAGAAACCACCCCCCCCCCCAAAATCAGAGAAGCAATTTTTGCCACTAAGATTCTACAAGACTACGTTATGAGATCTCAATGGCCATGTTCAGAGTTGCCAGGAAATCCACAACCAGCATCGTTGAGGATTCCAAGGTTCAGTTCATTTCAGCATATGGAAGCGGGGGGGGGGAGAGACAGACTTAATAAAAAGGTAAAAGGAACAGAAGGTGAAGCTGGTGGGAGGAGGAGTAAAAAAAAAGGTAAAGAAAGTAAGCTGAGGGAAGGGAACAGGAGGAGGATGAGTGAGAGGGAGCAGAGGCTGATGGGGAGAAACACAGGCTGAGGACAGACTGGCAGTCTTGGCCGCTCTGCCTCCGCTTCAAAAGCGGAGGCAGAGCAGCCATTCAGATGGCCGCATCTGCCCCAAGGAGGTGGCCCGGACGCATCGCGTCTGGCGCCGCGCTCCTCCCGCAGCTGCGCTCCTCCCACAGCAGCTGAGCACCACTTCAAAGTGATGCTCCAGCTGCTGTGGCACGCATTCCACCCACCGGAGCGGGTGTGAACGTGCGCCGGGAGGGGGAGCCGCGCGGCGTCTGCACGCCGCTGTAGGAAGCTGCCCACAGTCTGAACGCTGCGGGCGGCTTCCTTCCAGCGGCGTGCGAACGCCGCGCCGCAGGGGAAATTCCCCCCACCTTAGTCTGCCGCGCCACGGAGGCGCGACAGACTTTAAGTCTGTCTTCAGCCACAAAAAGGTAGGAAGGTGGGAGACAAGGAAATGGGAAGGGCTGCAGGCACTGTCAGGGGGAGAGAAAGCAAGAGGGAGAGATGGAACAGGGAAATGATATTCTCCATCCCACCATGAGTCCTTGTAGGTCTCCCTATTGTAAGTAATAACTTTGAAGTTAAATGGCTATCCTTTATTAACTTCTGTACCAGATACAGGCCCTACCAAGACATATAACTCAGCTGCTTTGCACCTCTATAAGTAGCTCAGGATCAGAATGTTGTATGTTTTTCTACTGGCAGGTATGATGGGTATGGTTGTGTGTCCATGTGATATTACACCCGACTTCTTTTTTGCCATCAAGTCACAACTGACTTATGAAGACCCTGTGGAATTTTCAAGGCAAGAGATGTTCAGAGGTGGTTTGCCATTGCCTGCCTCTGCATAGCGACCCTGGTATTCCTTGGAGGTCTCCCTTCCAAATACTGACCAGGGCGGACCCTGCTTAGGTTCCGAGATTTGATGAGATCAGGCGAGCCTGGCCTATCCAGGTCAGGGATTGTACTCTACTAATTACTGAAACTGACAACAAGAGATTGAGCTTTAATTATTTATTTTTTAAACGAGGGTTTTTTCCCCCCAGCGGATACTCTCCCAGTGGTTAACAGCTGCACAAACCAAAGTGATGCTATAACGTATTTACCTTCGTTCATGCCATTGAGAATTTCACTGAGGTTTTCGTGCCTGCTGTCATACTGGTGCTCTTTCCACGTCTCACCGTTTTCACTCCGAAGCACTATCAATTCTCTTTCTTTTCCGCGCATCGATCCAAAATGGGGGATTTCCACTATGACAGGACTAGACCAAATAAAGATAAAGAGAAGCATCTCATATCGTATCTGTATTCCCCCCCATTTTTCTAAATAAACGTTTTCTAAATAAAACTCTGTGAAACAATGACAAGCACACTTGGGGGTGGGGAATGGTTAATCCTTGGCAAAGCTGCAAAACCCTTTCCAATTCAGATTGCAAGTTATGTTGTCACTCCAACTACACAGCAAGATAAAGCATACACAGGAGAATGCTGACAGACAGCAATTTACACAGACGAAAAAGTAAAGAAGTCCAAAATACATACAAGCAACCAAAAAGAAAGGGTTTCAGCAGGCGAGCTGATCCTGCACTTAGCTGTGTGCATATACACTGCCATTTACTCAGGGCTGTGTGTACTTGGTGCTAAAAAAAAAGGTTTTGTACCCAAGTAACCCAAGTAACCTACATAAATGATGCAAGTTAAGCCACTTTGCAAGATTTATTCTGTAAAAACGAGGCAAAAAAGTACAAGCCCATGGCTGCCGGCAACCCATTTGGTTTTGGGTTGGCCACCCAATCTCAAGTTTATCCTCACAACCATAAGGGCTGGAAATTTGCTTTAAAAAGGAAAAGAAATAGAGGTGAAACTATAAGGAAGGTAAATTTTGCTTTGTCTTTGCTCAAGAAGGATCAGCATGTAAACAGCCGAGCGCATGCACAATGCAGTTTATTCAGGGCTATGCATACTCTTGCTAATTTTTTTTAAAAATCATAATTTTACACCAAGGTTATTTCATTTAAGATAAACTGTGATGTAAAAAGAAAATTTAATTCTCCAGGCTCTATTCATTTTGGAAAACAAGCAAATATACATATTTTTGCTCATTTGTGTAATTTGTTTCTCATGAAGGGGAAGTAATAGAAGCCCCACCCCCTGATGCCTGGAAATCTAAATGCTTTTAAGTCCCCAATACATCCATAAGGATTAGAAACGGGCTTTAAAAGGGGTGTGTGTGTGCCTCAAGAAGCTGAATCCTGCACCCACGATCACATTTACTGTTTTTGTTTTTTCTGCAGTTGTGCAGAACCACAGAATACACACAGCCCTGTACTTTGGCCAGTATCATTGGGAGATGCATGGACATAGGCAAAGACTGAATTTGACTCTAAGGCACAGAAGGGACACAGTCAGGTTTAACTAACATACAAACATACGTTCTATTTTGTGGACAAAGCACAAATACACTGGCTTGACGGCTCCAGTGCAACACTGGGTTTAAGTCCCTCACAGAAATGAATTCTTCAACCAGCTGATTCGCAGCAATAATTTAGAGCCTGACCCATGGGACTTTGTGCAGATCATTTCCCCTTTCCCCGGTTCCTTTGGTATAAACCCACGTTTATTTCCAAGTGCCTCCATGTGCCCCTGAAATGCATTTGTTACCTGTGACCACATGATCTTCGCCTTGCGTTGGAATGGAGACTCCTGGGCTTTTAAAACTGAAAGCCTACCGCTAATTTATTTTGAGCATTTGCTGCTTTAATTCTTTTCTCCAGCCTTTTATTTATTTATTGTTTTAGTTAATCTTTTTTGATTGTGACAACTGCACTGTACATCTTACTGGAACTGTTGCTGGACTCTGTCTGGACTGACAGATTCAAAAGTGGGATACAGATATTTTAAATCACATAATAATATAAGTCTGATGATTCAGAATGTATCAGCAATTTATAGAGCAATTCTAATCCAGCCAGTTTGGTGTACTGGTTAGGCATGCGGACTCTAATCTGGGGGAACCAGGTTTGATTCCCAACTCCTCCGCAGGCAGCTGCTGGTGTGAACTTGGGTCAGTCACAAGTTCTTTCAGAGCTGTTCTCTCAGAAGAAGAAGAAGAAAAAGAAGAAGAGATTGGATTTATATCCCACCCTTCACTCACTTGGAGTCTCAGAGTGGCTTACAAACTCCTTTCCCTTCCCCTCCCCACAACAGGCACCCTGTGAGGTAGGTGGGGCTGAGAGAGCTCTGAGACAGCTGTCCTTGAGAGAACAGCTGGTACAGAGCTATAGCTTGCCCAAGGTCATCCAGCAGGTGCAAGTGGAGGAGTGGGGAATCAAACCCGGTTCTCCCAGTTTAGAGTCCGCACACTTAACCACTACACCAAACTGGAGCAGTCCTTGAAAGAGCTCTCTCAGCCCCACCTACCTCACAGGGTGTCTGTTGTGGGGAGGGGAAGGAAAAGGAGATTGTAAGTTGCTCTGAGACTCCTTCAGGTAGTGAAAGGTGGGGTATAACTCCAATCTCTTCTTTTTCTAATCCAAGTTACATTCTTTTAATCTAAACCCACTGACTTCAGCAGATTTAGGTGCAACTCTGTTGAGGACTGCACTGTTAACCTGGAGTACTAAAGGAAATCTTTTGCATTTAGCATTCCGCTAAACAGCACTGATATTACTTCCTTCCATGGTAGCAAAGTCCAGTGCCAACGCAATCTTCTTACAACACAATCCCACACAGAGTTACATCAGTCTAAACCTGTTGGTTTAAATTGATTGAGACTGGGGTAAATCTGTACAGGATTGTGCTGAGAATATCCTAACTATGACTAGGATATTGACAGTACAATCCTAAACAGAGTAACATTCTTCGAAATCTGTTGAAGTCAATGGACCCTGCACTGTGAGTGTGATCCCCTTCCTTTTCTACTCTCATGTAAGAATATCCCTTTTTTCTGGAATGGATAATGGTGCAATATCACATTTGCCCTGGTGTTTATGCTAATCCGGGTTAGTTTGAAACCAGAATTTGCAACCATGGTTCAAAACAGGTTTGCGTACTTTGGAGGGGGGAATATAGCATTTTTACTGGGCCAGTAATGATTATAAGAGCTATCATTCATTCCATACTATAATCCTGCACACTGATACTGCAGCTAGAAGGAGGCAGTTTAGCTAAGGCTGTATATGACACTCAGCAGCTCAATGTCACAACTTTAGGGAGGAAGCCCTTTCGCCAGGAAAAAGAGGTGCCGGAGCTCTAAAGAGGGAAATGAAATTTTCAATCTGTATACTGAAAACTCACAAACTTTTAAACATTTTAAAAAGAATTTTGTTGAAGAGGTTCCGGAACTCTGTTTTGGCGTGTTCCCCCAGAAAAAAAAAGCCCTGCCTTTTGCAAAGGGTACCAGTTCAGACGAATTACTTGTCCTGATCTTGGCTGATGAATTGAATGGAACATGTGTGAGTAGGGGCTAGATGAGGGGTCCGCAGCATGGTGACTCTGGGTGCCATGGGGCCTGCCCACACCTTTCCTGGTGCCTACCAAGTATTTTTTTTAAAAAGTGGGCAAGGCCAAATTGGGCTTTTTGTCCAGCAGGGATTCTGACTGGCCACTGAGGATTTTTAATACAGTTGGTTAGGCAGCAATTGTCACTACAGCACAAGAATGTGACAGAAGGTAAGCAGTATGTATGCAAGTATTTTTGAACAATATGGTCATTTCTAATGGCAACTTAGAGTGCCTGCTAAAATGCTTAAGTGTTACTATTAGAGTTACACGTGACCTCATCTTGTGGCTGGCTCCGCCTCTTGCAGCAGCCATTTTGTAGCTGCACCCACCACCATGGGTCAGAATTCCAAAGATGCTCACAGAGGCAAAAAATGTTTGGGCCCCCTGGGCTAGATATTTTGTAGGCAATAAAAAAGGATACTTATGCTGTGGTCACACACACTAAATAATCCACTTTCAATCCACTTTCAATGCACTTTCGAACTGATTTTTATTAGTGGCCACTTCCACACTGTCATTTTTGTCACTTTTTTGTCCCGATTGCTTTGCCCCCCCCCCCCTTTTCACATGTGTTTTGCTCCCTCTGGTACTACTAGAAAGAGCAAAACACATTTTGGGAGAAAACCCTGAAGCAATAGGGAAAATCGAGACACAAAAGTGACCGTGCGGAACTGGCAAAATCCAGTTCAAAAGTGCACTGAAAATAGATTGAAAGTGGATTGTTTAGAGTGTGTGACCACAGCCTTATTGAACCCCTACTGGGCTTCGAAGCTGGTGGTCACAGATGTGATGGTTTGGGCACAGAGCTGCCTTCCTGTGCATTAGCACTGGTGGGTTCAATGCTTTCCCCAGCCCTGTTATTAATAATACACCTCGTCATTACCTGACTGTGTGCCCTCTGCCCAGGATTACAAGTGCACAATTAAGTGGCCAGTGTGAGAAGTCAACAGGTACAGCTCTTTGCTTTCCGTGCCATTCCTTAATAAGACAGACAGTATTACTAAAGTACTCGTGGCCAAGTAAAAGCAGCTGACAGATCTTGTCACAGAAACACGGACCGTTATGGATTATGCAGAGCTTTAAGACACAGTATCGTTGTTTTCCTACAGAGGTCGTACATAACTCTGCCCCTTCTACACAGAATAGAAACTGCAGCGGCAGTGTGCAATATTTAATGTTTACGAAGCACCCCACAAGTGGTGCATGATTAGCTAAAGAATCATTTCAGCAAGGGTGCATAATTTCTCCAGCTCTTTCTTTTTAAATTGGGGAGGGTGTATTAGAGCCAGCAATAACAGCAGTTTAGAAGAAAAGAGCATTTAAGACACAATCCATATGTTTTAAGTACTTTTACGTCCCATTGATTTTGAGGGGTTGATTTAAGCACACACCTAAATCATCCCCGATAAAACCAATGGAATGGAAAAGTGCTTCATAGGTTGGATTGTGTCCTTTCTGGTATCTGTAAAGTGTGACAATTTTGTTTCTTGTGCTTGGGGATTTGTTCCAGTGCCACAAAAAAGAGATGGCTATCTTCAATTCCACTTACTTGCCTATCCTAACTTTGCTCCAAAGAAAGTTATCTTTTTAATACAATCTTTGCAGGTGAATATGTCAGATACTGTCTCTCCATAGAAGACCCACACTGCTTTGTGCACAAAGATAAACAATACTCACAGAGAAGGTATTAAACAGGTATTGAATACAGGACTTGGAACAACACGCTACATTGAACTTCACAACTTTTGAATGCAGGCAATCAAAATACTCAAGATTTTAAAATACGAAGACTGCAATTTTCTCATTTTTGCACACGTACATCCAAAATTCACGCTTGGTTTTTTTTCCCCCAACTGACACATCATTCAGCGTTAAAAGGTTTAACTTTTCACCAGTGTTATTCAACAAGATTATTTATTGATTTTTTAATAAACAAGACCAGCTTTGGTCACAGGGGTGGCCAAATTGCCATTCCTGGAGTTTCAAGAAGCGCTTTAGTAGTGGCAAATGTTGTAAACAGGTATACTATAAACGCAGCAGGAACCAGACAGTCACTTCCAGCCTTCCAACTATGCACTGGGGTTGAAACAAGATTGACATTGATCCTGATCCTTGGAGCTGTACACTGAATCAGCTTGCAAGCTACAGGGAAAAACAACTACTCTACTACCCAAAGCTGTCCTGTTCACTGTAGCTGATCAGACCTCCATGTTTCCTCTTCTCTCCTGTCCCACTGGCAGTATCAAATGACTGGATGCCCTTCATTATTTTAGGCACCTCGCCAATGAAAGGACGCAAGAGTGTCACTCTGCCTTACTAGCTGCCTTCAAGAAGACTGTGTGTGTTTAAAGTGCCACCAAGTTGCAGCTAACTTATGGTGACCCCATATCGTTTTCAAGGCACAAAATGAACAGAGGTGGTTGGCCATTGCCTGCCTCTGGCTGAGGACAGACTGGCAGTCTCGGCCGCTCTGCCTCTGCTTCAAAGCGGAGGCAGAGCAGCCATTCAGACGGCTGCATCTGCCCCGAGGAGGCGGCCCTGACGCATCGTGTCCAGCACCGCGCTCCTCCCGCAGCTGCTGCAGTGTGCGTTCCACCCGCCGGAGCGGGTGTGAACGCGCGCGGGGAGGGGGAGCTGCGCGGCGTCCACCCGCCGCTGTAGGAAGCCACCTGCAGTCTGAACGCTGCGGGCGGCTTCCTTCCGGCAGTGTGTGAACGCCGCGCCGCGAGGGAAATTCCCCCCGTCTTAGTCTGCCGTGCCGCGGAGGCGCGGCAGACTTCCAATCTGTCCTCAGCCTCTGTCTGGCAACTCTGGACTTCCATGGTGGTCTCCCATCCAAGTACTAATCAGGGCTGATCCTGCTTTGCTTCCAAGATATGAGGAGACTGGGCAAGCCTGGGCCATCCCAGTCTGGGCCATTAAGCCTCTAGGAAAACTGGTATCTGACTACTCATCTAAACAATGCAAAACCATGAAAACATGCTTAATTCGTCTGAAAAAAACATTACATAATTTAACAATTTGTTAAGAATACTAAATGTTTCACATAAGATTTAAGAACCGTTCCTCTCCCAGGTAGATCTGGGACAGGCTTCCCAGGTGAGGCGCTGGTTGTGATACCAAGCACCACCCCACCACTACCCTCAGAAAACTCTTGGAGGTTGAAAACTAGGCTTTGGGAAATGTGGTTAAAACGGCTGCCCTCAAGTCACAGCCTTATGGGGTTTTCAAGGCAAGCGACAAACAGAGGTGGTTTGCCAATTCCTGCCTCTGCATGCTGGCTCTGGACTTCCTTGGTGGTTTCCCATCCAAGTACTAACCCGGGCCGAACCCTGCTTAGCATTTGGGTTCTGATGAGATCAGGCTAGCCTGGGCCATGCAGGTCAGGACTTTGGGAACTTGGGAAGGAAAAATAAACTGACCAGGAACAATCAATATTCACAAACTCTCGATACAAGCAGTCCTGCTAAGGATGAGTTTTTCAGACTACTTCGCTGATCAGCAGCAGCTATCCAGAAGGAAAGACAGGCCTTCCTAACTTCAAGGAAGTTGTTCTAAATCCATTAATTTGCCAAGGGATTATTGTGAGTGCACAAGATTCAGAGGCAGATTTCAGGGAGTTCTCTCAGCATGTGTAAACCACTCACTAACTTTTTCACAGTCTGCAACTGCTGCCCCAGGATCGCCAGCTCCGAGCTGGGAAATACCTGGAGATTTGCAGGGGTGGAGCCTGAGGAGGGCGGGGTTTGGGGAGGGACTTCAGTGTATGGGTATAATGCCACAGAGTCTATCTTCCAAAGCAGCCTTTTTTCTCCAGATAAAGAGATCTCTGTCGAATGGAGTTAAATTGTAATCCCAGGAGATCTCCAGCCATCACCTGGAGGTTAGCAATGCCAGCGTGTCCTGGAATATTTTCAGCACTCTCTTGTAGTTATACAAGTGCTGGAAAGGTTTAGCAATAGAAGATGCTGTTTTCTAGGGAGCTTGCCCACCATTCCTGAATGTCTCATTATAATAATCACCCTCAGGGAAGACGGTCTGAATCACATATTTGGCCACCCCTGTTTTTACAAATACCTACTTTAGAAAAAGGCCCAAGTTTGGCAATGCCAGTTCCAAAACCATGTAAATACCTTCTCGACCAACAAGGCTAAAATCAAAGGATCACCACTGTATTTTTTTTAATGTACTCAACATAGCTAAAACAGTTAAACTTCGTTTAAAAATCAGGAAAAAATGCACAGAAGTTATGAAAGCAGAGATGCTGGCAGTGAATTCCGCATGCCTAGAAGCACAAGTTCAGAAACAGGAGCAGTGCTAGAATAAAATCAAGCCACTATGATTTTTCTTTCAGTGACGGTAAAGTCAACTGAAAGGTTTTGTTTTATTTTTTTTTTCATTAACTAAAAACAAAAATGGGAATGACCAAAAGAAAAAAAACCAAATAAATAAAGCAGAACCGAAAAATTTTGAAAAAGAAAAAAAAAGAACTGTAGACATTTGATATCTTTTCGTATAAACATCCTACCCAACAAATTTTGTTCCTTGAGGCCCCAGCTGCAGGATTCGGCTAACCATGCTCTCGCCCTCATTTAGAGGGGGAGGATTGGTGGGCAGGTGCAGTTTACTGAATAACATCCATGCAGCAGGAAGAGAAACAAGAGGGGAAATTAGGAACAGGCTGTCATTCCCAACAGAACTTTCCACCAGGGACCACGGGGTGGTAACGAACAAAATTTATCATCAGTTGAATAAATAAATAAATAAATATATCTCGTACCCCCACATCATAGTGGATTGTTTCCCCTAACATTAGCCTGGGGGGGGGGGAAGTCTACTATTGCCATTTGTGTTAGTTCAATGGATCAGATTCGATGCTGCAAAATTCACATTTAGTAGTTTGTTCTTCCCTTAGCAAAGGCATGCAGCTCTCAAGAATGAGGGAAGGTTTGGCGTCGAGTACACAGCTGGGAAATCAATGGCATTTTGGAATGATTTGGTGGTGGACATATAATTCAACATGGCTTCCAAACTCATTTCATTCTATATATTTATGCATCTCCCTTTGACATCACTGGAGACGAATCAAAAGCAACAGAAGAGGAAATTTTTAGTAGTTTTCATTATACTCAACGTGTCCATAGGCAGAATTCTTGTTGATAATCATAGAGAATTCTGCCTAAAATAGAACTGCAGATGAGGGTTTTTTGTTTTTTTTAAAGGAACAGAGGCCTACCTCAGATTAAGCTATTTAAATAGGCAACAATTGAGAACGGTAGAGAAAAAGGTTACAGATCCAATATGGCCACTGGCAATAGCATTTGCAGAATAACTCACCCTAAGAATTGTGCACCTGAAGGCCCCATTTCCACCAGTCTACTAGCCAATCCTTCTCCTTCAACCATTGGTGGAGGGCTGGCCAGTTTGTGCCTCTTTACCAAGCGGCAGGTGATGCGGGTGGGTGCTGTACATTTTCGCGGAGGAATGATAATCCTCATGCCATGGTGACGGCTGCCCCTCATGGAACCTCCCCGGGCATCCACCATAAAACTAACCAAAAAACTGTGTGGAAAAACAAGAAGAAAGTCATCTAGAAGCTGTGTTTTTTTTAAAATGTACATCCATAAATGTCAACCAAAATCACAGTTTTACAACGAAACCAGTGACGATGAATATTTAAAAAGTCACACGATACAGACTTCCATGGCACAAGGTATACAAGTAACTCTTAACATGACTTCTCCTTATGAAATTAAATTGTAGCAGGCATACAGTGCACTCTTAAATGGAGCCACGCCCTTTTAAACTTATCAGCTTCGATAGATGGGGGTATCACTCTGAGGACTGCATTGATAAGTAATTAACAAACTTTTCATATTTTCACAGCAAGACGAATCTTTAGTTAAAAAAGGCTAGGTCAAATATTACGGTTATAAAGTGTGCCTTTGTCTACTGTAATTAAAACATTAGTGTGTCGCCCATGCACTAATCAACTACGTTGCACTAATAAACATTCCAGAAATCCCTGTCCTTCAAAGAATATGACATTCATATGAAAAAGTATTATGAAGGCATTTTAAAATTTCTCTGTAAATGAATCCATAGTGTTAAGACTGGGGTTTTCAAGGTATTTCATCGATCAGACCAGTGGTCCATATAGTCCAGCATCCTGTCTTGCACAATGGCCAACCAGTTCCTCTGGACGGCCAGCAACATAGCATAGCGGCCAAGGCCTTCCCCTGATGTCACCTGTTGGCTCTGGGATTCAGAGGGTTAGGGACTCTGAATGTGGAGGTTCTAGGGCTGCCAAGTCGAACTCACCTACTGGTGGGGGGGAGTCCTTCTTCGCCCGGGAGCTGCCCGGGAGCCTCCCTGGGAAGTGACATCACCACATTGGGGGTGTTGCCAGGGCGACGCTCTGGCAACGTCTCCAACGTGGTGATGTCACTTCCAGGTGATGTCACTACGCTGGGGAAGTCGTCCAGGCTGGACGACTTCGGGGGCGGGGTTCCCCCCGCCGGCCGAATGCCAGCCAGCAGATCGGGAACCCCTACAGCGGGGGATCCCCCGCCCCCCGGGCTGACTTGGCAGCTCTAGGAGGTTCCCCTCAGTCACCACAGCTAGTAACCACTGGCAGACTTATCCTCCACGAATCTATCTAACCCCTTTTAAAGCTGTTTATTCCTGTAGCCATCACCACATCCTCTGGCAGTGAATTCCAGATTTTAATCACTTTCTATGTAAAGTAGTATTTCCTTTTGTCCATCCTGAACCTACAGCTCCTCAGCTTCACAGGATACCCTGGAGTTCGAGTATTTTGGGAGAGGGAGAAAAACTTCCTCTTTGTTAACTCTCTCCACTCCATGCATAATTTTATAGACGAACATTAATGATCAGATCTCATAATTTTCTTTTAAAACTTAAAAATGGCAGCAGAGGGTGGGAAAACTAGGTCAGGATGGTGGAACTGGGGTGTAGGTGTTTGGGTTCTTTTTGCTTTTCCCATGGGATTTTCCCAACCTAAAATATACCCCCAACTGCAAATTTGCTGTTGCTATTTGCAGGGGGAATCACTCAGGTACCACCGAGCAGCTTAGAAATGTGCAGAAGCAGAAAGTAATGGAATCAGATCACCAAAGCTTCTAGTTTCCATGTACAAGAGCGATGCTTTCTAAAGACCATTCTGGGGAACTCTAGGTTTTCTTAGATGTTTACCAGCGATTCCTCAATCAGAAGATCAGTAATGAATGACAAGCTTTGCAGGATTGCTTACTCCCTATTACTAGGGTTTCCTTGTAGTGAAAAAGCTGTGCTAGGAAATTAAAGGTTATGGTATTAATCTTTAAAGCCCTGTGCGGACTGGCACCAACATATCTGCAAGACTGTCTCTCCCTCATACGTCCCTCAAAGAGCTTTATGCTCCACGGATCAACATCTGCTGGTGGTCCCCAGTCCAAAGGAGATCTGCTTAACCTTGACCAGGGTCCAGAGCCTTTTCGGCTCTGCCTCCAGCCTGGTGGAACACTCTCCCAAGTGAGACTGGGACCCTGAGGGATTTGTTGCCATTCCGCACAGCCTGTGAAATGGAGATGTTCCGCCAGACCTATGGTTGAGGCGGTGGAGATCCAACTCCACCGGCCTCCTCTACCCCACTTTTGTGCCATCTATGTGGCACTATTTGTGTTCTGGCCAGTGTTCCCCCTAAGCTGAGTTAGTGTGAGCTAGTTCACAGTTTTTTAGCCTCTGGCTCACACATTTTTGTCTTTGCTTAGGAAGGATGGCTCTAGAGCAAACTAACTTATGCAGTAGCCAAATCGCTCACTCACGACTTTAATGCCAGTAGCTCACAAAGCAGAATGTTTGCTCCCAAGACTCCACAGCTTAGAGGGAGCAGTTGTATGGCTCCATCTATGGGCATACATACTCAAAGTTCTCTGGGGCTGCTTACTATCTGTCCTTGATTGCCATCTTATCTACTATTTATTGTTGTATAGGTTTTTAATATCATGTAGATAGTGTTTTAATTGTTTTATCTTATTGTGTATATTTACTGTTGTAACCTGCCCTGAGCCCTGCTGTGCATGGAAGGGCGGGCTAGAAACTCAAACAAACAAACAAACAAATAAATATGGCTTCTACCACAGAGTTTCTTCCCAAATACCAGAGCGTTGCTGTGACATTGCCAGCGTGATGACATCACTTCCAGTGCACACGTTGCCAAATTGCTGGCAATGTAGCCAGGGCCTCCCACTCTCTCCTGTTAAGTCCTCTCACCAGCCAGCTGATGGGCTGGGGGGGGGGGGCAGGGCCTGGTGGCAGGGATTCTCTGCCTCCACGGGGGGGGGGGGGTCCTGGCATCCCTAGCTACAGCTGTTCCATGATGAAAAATAATCTCAGCTATCTGTGGAAATGGTTGGAGTAGAACTGGAGAGAATGATACGGAATAAGGAGGCGGCGGCAAAGAAGCTGAAGATGCTGGTGTGGGAGCTACGTCCAATGCCTGAGTACTCCCATACCCCGGGAAATTTCTGACAATATTTTTCTCTTGACAAAATTTCTTCTGATGTCTAATGGCTTGCACTATATAACATCCATGGGCAATAACATGCCTCAGATTGGGGAAAAGATGTCTATCCTGTATCCCATCGACTATAATATTTCACGCAAGAAGATTGGCTTTTTTCCACTTCCACTTTTGCTCAAAGGATGGGACCAACCCCCTTGATGTCCTATGCCTCTCTAACCTATAACATTTTTTTTTCTCATCTGCCTCATTTTCATTATAGGACAGACTCGGTAAAATGTTAAGCAAGATCACAGAGCCCTGGATTGCAGACTCAGCTGTTGTGTTTGTTTACCATTTGACTGCTATGACTTGGTGGACAAAGACATGGAGGAATAAAGGAAATGAAGTTACTCATTCAAACCTAGACTCTTCTCAGACTTCTGAAGCCCTTTCCCAGCCTTCCTCGGTGGTCTCCCATCCATGTACTAACTATGACCAACCCTGCTTAGCTTCGAAGCTCTGACAAGTGGACTAAGGTTGTGATCACACGCACAATTAGGCCTGACATAGGTGCAAATGCCAGGCGGATTAAAGGAGTGTGATCAGACAACAACATCTGGGAAGCGCCCTGCAGCCATCAGCAACCTGTTTTGCTCCACTGCACAAGCAGATTTAAAAGACACTTTGGAAAGTCCGGTAGCAAATAGATTGCTATGGGCCACAGATGGACTTTCCTGCGTCTGATCACTCCAGTACGCTCTCATGGCATCGGGATGGTCTGATCAGGCTATCCCAACTCCGTGCCATTGTTTTTTGCCCTTCTCAGTATGTGCATCATCGCACACTCCATAGGGAGCCCTCAGGGCTGAGGTACAAATAATCGATCCCTCATTTAAGCGCATCGGAGACAAATGGCAAAAAAACTCAACAAAAAATGACCCACCTGTGGTTGCGTCTGATCACACAGTCACAGGCTGTGCCCGCAGCTTCAAAAGACTGTGTGATTGTTCAACTGTGGGTCAACTTCTGCTGCAGGAAATAGCCTCTCTTCTCCCCTGCTTTATCTCGTGCATGTGACCGCAACCTAAGCTAGGCTATCTGAGCTGCTAGAGTTGTCTCAGCCCCATACAAATAAATGTCCCCAAGCATATCCCTTTTCTTCCTGCCTTACAAGGAAAAGTAAAGCATTCTGCTTTGGCAATGTTGGCGAAGTGAGCTCTTTATTGATGAGTGGAGGTGCATCTACAAGACGTTCAAAGTATTACACTTCGCCCCACCCATTCCCTAGGACCTTGCAATGGTTTCACTCCAACAAACCTGCCCAACATAATGCAAGACTATATTGGTTAGAATTTACATTTTAAAAAAAGGTCTGTTTTGGTACTTTTCATACAGAACACTGTTACACTGCTTTCTCCTACATGGGATAGTGCACTTTCAATGAGCTTCAACCATCATTGTCAAGTTGATTTTCTGTTTCACACAGGAAATTCCAGTTGCAAACAACTGCTAAAGTGCATTGAAAGCGCACTGAAAGTGCATTATCCAACATATATGAAAGCAGCCTATGTTTATGAATTCACATACGCTCTTATACGAATGCACAAATAGCGTGCGAGACACTCAAAGGTCTTTGAGGTGAATATTTTAGGGGTTTATGGAGATGAGGTGGGTGTCAGCTGACCACATTCTGATTCTGCCATTCGCCCAAGACGTGAACGGAGCTTAAATAGTTTCATTGTACATCAAAGCAGCGCAGCGGTGACAAATGGAATCCTTATCAGCAAGAATATAGAGATTCTAGTCATTAGTGAAACATTTCTTTTTAACAAAAAATGTTGCGGACATCTGCCATCTGTTTGCAAACTGCATTGCCAGTTAAACTGTACTCTTCTTTTTTTTTGAGGGGGAAGCATATATTACTACTCATGATTTTTTTTAAAGAACACTTCATGCGTTGGTTCTACAAACAGGATTAGTAGCTGATGTTCATCTAAAATTAATTATTGCCAGTCTAATGATGTGAACTACAGAATGCACATCTAAAATACAATGCTAAAAGCGTTAATTAAAAAAAAAGTGAAATGTCTACGGCACAAGTTAGCAAGGGCAAGGGGTAAATGCAGATGCACTAGAAAAGAATCATCTAGACCTATGTTGACTGTGGAAAAAGAATAAACATATATAAAATCAAAACGAGGAGTCAAAGACAGCGTCATCACCTTGAATCATACTGGGGGAGTGGAGAGGAATAGCTGCAAAATAATTTAGAAAGCAAATTGGAAAACAATTAATGCAAGATAATTAATTAGAAGCAAGCAACAGAAGATGTCAATCATAAGGAAAGGAAAAATAATAACAAAAGCAAAGCGTTTTGATTCAAGCTTGGTTTTTTTTTAAAAAGAGAGGTTCTTCTTCCATTTGTAGAATATATATATTCTGTAAAACATAAAATGCATTTTGTTGCTTTTAATTTTTTTTCCAAAGTATGATCGTGTGAGGATCTAAACAACACTCAGTACAGAAAAAAGTGACACATTTCCCTTATATCTGTTTCATATTAAAATGCATGGGGGAGGGGGGAACAGCCATTGTGCTTGCATAGAACACCTGTTTTCAGGTAACTAATCAAGCCGGACATTAAAAAGAAATGCGCCAGAACCCATAAGTAGGGCTGCCACCCCCTGATGGGGGCGGGTTTCCCCCTGATTTCAGGGGCCCTAATTCGCCACCGGCTACCTGGCCGGCGGGGAGCCCCACCCTCAAAGAGCCCTGTTGTGCTAGGCACGTCCATGGAGGATGCTCTAGCATTTGGCTAAAAACTCTATGGTGTCCACTGAGTTTTTGGCCAATGCTAGCACATCCCCTGCATGATGATGTCACTTCTGATGTCACTTTGCATGCACTCAGGAAGATCCCGGGAAGAAGCATGGCGCCCCCCACCAGCAGACGGTAAGCACCTGGCAACCCTACCCATAAGCCAGATATAAAAGTGCACTTCACATCATAATGACCAAGTCTGATGGATAAAACAATGATTTGTAGCAATCAGATGTTGAGAGGTCAACACCCCAACCTTCATATTGTTCTATAAGTATTACAACAGTTCTTCCCCCAATTTAATTAAGGACTCCTGGGACTAAATGGAAGTTATTGCATTAAAAAAGCAACCTTTTTGGACACATCCAAATGTTGGCTTTTTGCACTAAAATTTCCATATTTCCATTTGACCCTTCTGTAAATTGTCCAGATCAATGAAAAATTAAAACAAAATGTTCCAAACAGACTGGCTGTGGAACACTTTTGACAAACTGGGCAAACTCTTTGCCTCTATGATCTCCCCATATTTGCTGCCATGAGGAACAGAAAGCCAGGATGAGGCAGCTATAACAGAGCTTTGGATCAGGGCAACGGGGGAGAAAGAGATATGAGCTGGAAAATCTGGATTTCCGCACAAAGTGTGCTGAGTGAGTTTGGGTTAGGCTTATCACTCAGCCAAAATAATCTGCTAGAGGTATTTTGAAGGTGGAGTCATGAACGCCACCTTGAAGTCAGGGCTGCCAGGTCTACCCTGGCCACTGACAGGGAAAGGGGGGGCGGGTAGGGTTGTCAGATCCAGGTTGAAAAACTCCTGGAGATTTGGGGTGGAGCCTGGGAAGGGCAGGGACGTCAGTGGGGTACAATACAATAGAGTCCCCCCTCCAAAGCAGCCATTTTCTCCAGGGGAACTGGAGTCTCTATAGTCTGGAGATGAGCTTTAAGTCCAGAGGATCCCTAGGTCACTTCTGGAGGCTGGCAGCTCTACTTGAACTCCTTGGAGAAAGGGTGGGATAAACATGCAATGAAAACATTTATTACTTGGTTGGTTGGTTTCTTTGTGGGGTTTTTTTTTGGGGGGGGGGAGATAAGTGCATTTGCTTTCTTGCTGCTTTCCCCCATCCCCCACTCAACACAAGTCTCTTTAAGTACAAGAACTCCTAATTCCCAAGGATTAATCTTTCTAAGATTCTAAGACTGATGGACATTTGGTGACATTTCAAGGTTAAAAACAAACTTCCTGTGCTGCAGGGATCTGCAGACTTTCTAGTTAACCTTTGCAAACAGCTGAACCCCATCAGAAGTGGCTCTCTTACTCACTAGCATAAACAGGAGATGCGTTTTTTTTAAATGCAATTGCACGGTATCTATTTTTATATGCTAAAGGGTGTGTCAGCTAAGAATAAGACTGTCGCCAACACTACTGGGATGGCATTTACTCTGAATATCTTTTCTCCAGCAGGACTCTCTCCATCTCCATAAAGGCAAATATAACTCGAGGGCCCAGAGTCTAATATTTTATTTCCCTGTAATAAATTGATTTAAAATAGCCCGCTGGAACTGAAGCAGAGAATGCAAGTCATAAAAATGAGGTATGGTTATGAAGATGTACATAACATGTCACTTCTTATTTTGGCTAAGAAAAATACTGACTTACGATTACAATGTTACCAAAAGCATAGATGAGGTCTTGCACTTCTGTTTAAAAGAAAGAGGATCCTGCAACATTAGGGCTGCCAGCTCTGAATTGGGGAATACCTGGAGATTTGGAGGGTACAGCCTGAGGAAGGCAGGGTTTGGGGAGGGGAGGGATTTCAAGGGGGTTCAATTTCCAAAGCAGCCATTTTCTATCACCTGAAGATCAGTTGTAATAGCGGGAGTTTTCCAGCTTCCACCTGGAGGCTGGCAATCCTATGCAATGTGCATTTTGAAAATGACCCTTTCACTGTCGGGGATCATAGGATTAGAAGGGATTTCGATAATATGGCATCACTATAAGAACACTGTTGCTATTAAGAACACAAAATGAATTACTGAGCACCCTGTGAGTGTAAGAGGACTTACCACAAGGGTTTTAAAACACAAGTGCTTTAAATGACTAAAAAACCCTGAAAGAAGCATGTTTTAGTATTTTTAAAATCAAATAATGAGCTTTTAAAAAATATATTGGCCAATTTAAATGAAGTTAAGCCTACTTAAAACTAACTGAAATCTAAGGGACCTCAGAAATGTCCAGGGTTGCCATGTCTGGCCTGGGAAACACCTGGAGATCTTGGGGGTGGGTAGGGCTGCCAAGTCAGCCCAGGGGGCAGGGATCCCCCGCTACAGGGGTTCCCGATCCGCCGGCCAGCATTCGGCCGGCGGGGGAAACCCCACCCTTGGAGTCGTCCAGCCTGGACGACTTCCCCCGCGCCGGGCGACGTCACTGGAAGTGACGCCATCACATCGGGGGCGTTGCCAGGGCGACACTCTGGCAATCACCCCAAAACTCTATGATACCATAGAGTTTTGGGGCGACTGCCAGAGCGTCGCCCTGGCAACGCCTCCGACGTGCTGACGTCACTTCCGGTGACGTTGCCCAGCACGCGCGCGAGGACTCCCCCCCGCCGGTAAGGTGAAGAGACTTGGCAACCCTAGGGGTGGAACATGAGGAGGGTGGGGTTTGGGGAGGGAACTCAGCAGGATATAAACTCCAAGGCAGCCATTTTCTCCAGGGGAACTGATCTAGGTCATCTGGAGATCACTTGTAATAGCGGGAGTTCTCTAGTCCCCCCCCCCCCCCGAATCGCTCTCATCATAATGAATGACAAATATTTGACTACATTCAACATTAGGCCCACAAAAAATATAATTTATTCCTGAATAAGGGTGTACAATATACATTCGACTCAGTCAATTCTAATTCTTCCCCTGATTGTGGTTAGCTGTATTGTTATCTGCCATCTGTTTTGTTATGATTAGTATTTTAAGAATTGTTTCAATTAATTAACCTATGGTAATTGTTATAAAAATGTTGCTCCTCGTCCTGAGCCCTGTGGTAGCAAGGGAGGGTGAGTAAGGTTGCCAAGTCTGGGTAGGGAAATACCTGGGGACTTTCGGGGTGGAGCCAGGAGAGGGTGGGGTTTGGGAAGGGGAGGGGCCTCAGCATAGTACAATGCCATAGAGTCGACACTTCAAGGTAGCCATTTTCTCCAGGGGAGCTGATTTCTGTCAGCTGGAGATCAGTTGTAAAAGCGGGAGATCCCCAGGCCCCACCTGGAGGCTGGAAACCCTACGGGCGAGTCATAAATTGAAAATTTTAAAAAAATCTAACAACCCCCCCCCCCCCCCCCCTGGTGTCTGCAAAATGCTGGGAGACTCACTGGATTAGGATTCAATGTGCCATAAAGAACTGCAGTAAGAAAGCAAAACTGACAACCCTTTTCCTTTTTGTGGAAGGGCTTGGCCATTTCATATGGGTATGTTTGGACCCTGGTAATTAGGAAAGTTTTCAGGAGTTCCACGGGGTACAAAGAAAATGAGAAGGGTGTATAGGTACATGGGCTTCCAAGCAAAACATGGATATGCTGAGTTGCTGCCAGCTTTTCATCATACCTATGGATTGGTTTGCACATTTGGCAGCGCCTCCACATTTCTGCAGCAAAATCCACCGTGGGCTTGTCTGCCTGTGGCTGTGTCAAGAACCAGAAATACATATGCCTACAGCTACATAATCCTAGCAGCATTTTGCACAGCAAGAACAACTGTAAACCTGCACAGCCATTCTCAAGTGCACATTTAATTTATATGAAACCACAGCCATGTGACTGCAGGCACATGCAAGCCTAGGGACAATGGACTGAAGAGAATTTGCTGTAGGCAATACCAGGAATGAACAGGGAAGTTAAAATGGCCCTGGAACAAGCTGAAAACCAGGGCTGCAGGGCCATTGTCTTCAACAGAACCAGCAGTGGGAATTAACTCACTCACTGCTTCCTCCCACAAACTGGGGGCAGTGTGGGAGTAGGCCACTAATGAAGTGACACTGATCATTATTCTTGTTGAAGAATCTGAGCCAAGTGGCCTCTGAAGCACTGTTAGGGATCGGCTTTGTTTGCTCCTGGCCACCAGCGGCCTGAAATACCTGGAGCGTTTGGGGTGGACCCTCAGGAGGGCAGGGTATGGGGAGGGGAAGGACTTCAATGGGATATAATGTCACAGAGTCCACCTTTCGCTGAGGCCATTTTCTTCGGATTGCCAGGTCCTTACCTCTTACCGGTGGGGGACTTTTGAGGGCATTTCAGGAGGGGACGGGGACTTCCCAACATGATGACATCATGCCTAAGTGAAGTCATCACATTGAGGACTCAGCCCCTTGGAAGGCACTGGTGGCACCCGCTCACAAGAAACCATTTAAAAGGAAAGTTCCCTTTAAATGGTTTCTTGTGAGTGGGGCCCAGCTGCCCACCCACACCTGAATTCCAAGGGTTCACTGCTTGGAGTTCAGGTGTGCGGCTGGTGGCAGCCCCCCTCCCTCCCCTCCTGCATGATTTAAAGGGCCCTCCAGCTGATTGGTGGGCCACATGCTCCCACTGATCAGCTGGAGGGCCCTTTAAATCATGCAGGAGGGGAGGGAGAGAGGTGGCCTCAGGTGGTTGCTGTTGGGGGTGGGGTTTCCCCCATTGGCCAGGTGGCTGGTGGTGGGCAGGAGCCTTCATAATGAAAGAATCCCCTGCCCCCACCTGGGGATTGGCAAGCCTACATTTTCTCCAGGTGAACTGATCTCTGTCACCTGTAGACCAGTAATAGCAGTAGATCTTCAGCTACCACCTGGAGATTGGCAACACTATTGGACACCATCATATGTGTGAAGCCCTTTCTGCCACACTCTTGGAAAACTGTTTTCTTGGGGGGTTACTTTCAAGGCAGTTAGTGGCCTTAAATGCCTCTTGGGAAGTAAACTAAAGAATACTCTGTGGACAAAAATCTTGTTAATAACAACAACAACTGTTACTATTATAATTTAATATAATAATGATGTACAATAATTATTGTACTTTATTACAATAACTTATAATAATAATTTCTTCTACACAACTGTTGTTGCCTCTATCACTAAGTTTGGGTTTGCTTTTTTGTTTCAACAATGCTTACAGCTGCGTTACCGATTTAAGAAGAGATACTGCGACGTTTAACCGGCCGTGGCTTCTCGCCATTTGCATGGTGTCAAATAGAATGCCAAAATGGAATTTTCTGAGTTACTTACCCAGAATGGATGGGACTGGAGACAAGGTTAACGTTATCCAAGGTGTCTGCAGCCCAGCTATAATGTCTGAGTGAGTCAGAGTCGAATTCCCTTGGAAACGTCAGGTGCTTTAAAGACAAGCAGAAGTGTCAAAGTCAGCAGGGGAAACAAAAGTAAAACACGTTCTGATTTAGCCCCATTAAGAAAGCAAACGGATCATTCCCAGCGCTTAACAGTACCTATAATTATTATGACTCATTTATATAATATTTTTGTTTTTGTTAGGTCACTATAATGCACATTACACAATTCCAACCAGAAACAGGTTGCAATCACATGCTCCTTTAGATCCGACATAGGTGCAAATGCCTGATGGATCTGAGGGAGCGATCAGACAGCAACATCTGGGAAGTGTCCCGCAGTTGTTGGCAACCCGTGCTGCTCCGCCATGGAAGCGGAGTTAAAAGACAACACCCACAGTTGTGTCTGATCACACAGTGATGGGCTGCAGCCGCAGCTTCAAAGGCCTGTGTGATCTCACAACTGCATGTCAAATTCCTCGGGAAGAAATAGCCTTTCTTCCCCTCCTCTTCAACTGGTGCGTGTGACCGCAGCCACAAAGTGCTCTTACTAGCAAACTTTGAAGCCTGCCTCCAGTGGAAGAGTTTCTTAAATTGAACTTTCTCCAGCCTAAGGTAGGATACCATAACAAGCTCAAGGGTGAGCATTGCAGTCATTTGAGCCAGGGAGATCCATACCAAAAGCAAAGCCCTACACCCCAATGAGGATTTTATCAGAAATCCCCTCACTAAATATAATGCTAGCGACCTTAGGATTATATCCAAAAGAATGTGTTGCTCGTGGGGCACACTTTTACAGTCATTCCCTGCCCGCCCCTTCAATCCATTTCACAGAATGTCTAAATGATGCATGCACTGTCTGGGTAATGCGTGACCCTGAGAATGAGAAGGCAAATGTCATCCATTTTCCATGTATCAATCTGAACAAAAGAGGCTGTAGCTCACTAGAGCACATGCTTTGCACAAAGAAGCTTCAGGTTCTGGGATTTCTAGACAGACAATCACAGCTAACCAGGCGCTAGAAAAGACCTTTTTCCGTCAGACACCCTGAGGAATAACAACAAGCCAGTGAGGTGGATTAGGCTGAGAGTGTGCATCCAAACCAAGTTCACCCAGGACATTTCCTTTGTAGACTGGGGATTCAGAACCTAGACTTCCCAGATAGCAGGCTGATACTGGCCACTATACATGATTGTCTCTCTATTCTTGCACTGCCTCATAGGAGTTGCAGTTACTTTTCTGGGAAGACTATAGTTTTGTAGACAAACACATAGCCCTCACTCTGTGCCATGGTGCCTTCACATGTTCTTGACCAGCACAAAGAGAAATTTATGTACAAAAGCTCACAATGCTCAGCCATTTCATTATGTTCTGTAATGGAATTACATTACATTAGGTCATTACATTTTGTAATGAATGTCAATAAATCAAAAGTAGGTTGAACAAATTTAGAGTCCAGTGGCACCTTTGAGACCAACAAAGGTTTATTCAAGGTATGAGTTTTCGTGTGCAAGGCACACTTTTTCAAATATATATTCATACCTTGAATAAACCTTTGTTGGCCTTCAAGGTGCGCCCCGGGACTCTAAATTTGTTCTACTGCTTCAGACCAACACGGCTGACCACCTGGATCTATCTTCAAAAGTAGGTTGGCAGCTTACAGATACACACCTGGACACTGTGGACAGCATACTCAAGGGAACTAAAATCCATGATGAAGTGTGTGACTTCCAGTTAAGATGGCCACGGAGTAACAACTGGCAGGAGAGGCAGTACAGGCTCCTGTTTATTTTATTTTAAATATCTAGTCTGCTCAACTGCCAGACTTGGAAAAGTCTGGTATCTAAGCCGAGTGATTTTATTGTTCGGAGGAGTTGCTTTTCAGGCTTAATTAGTGTACTCAAGATTGATGCAATAATTCAGAGCAAAAAGTGTCAGTTATCAGAGACAGTTAAACAAAATATTGCAAGAGTGCTAATGTTTTAAGCATGTTTTTAAGTTAAAAAAATCCTTTAATTGTGTTTGTTTGTGTCCTTTATAAAGTTTATCTCTCCACTACCTGTGGCATTACATTTTATGACACACATGGCCCGGCGCGACAAGGTCTCATATGTGTCAGATCCGGCCCTCATAGCAAATGAGTTTGAAACCCCTGCTTTAGCCTTTCATTTCATTTGGAGTCATTACTTTTGTTTCCAGCAAGGTATAAAAATAATGTAAACTTTTAATCCTTTAATTTGTGCCTCTTCACATTCTATATATCCTCCTAAAACAAAAGAGGGATATTTCATTGTGTTTCAGGCCCTGGCTATTGCTCTGCTTTAATTTGAGGTTTTGCTTAAAAAAGCGTGAGGCCTCTATTAAATTGAATGGGGACACGAGCAAAAGACTCATCCACTTGAACTGAAGCTAAATGGATCAAGACGGGTAGCCGTGTTAGTCTGTCATAGTAGAAAAGAGCAGGGGTCCGTTGGAGCGGGAGCGCACAGGAGCGCAGCTCCGGGAGTGAGGAGCCCAGGGGGCGGGCACATGACCAAGCCCTGCCCCCTCCTCGGCTTCCCAGAGCAGTGCAGAGGCCCAGCGCCCCGGGGAAAGCCCTGCTGGGTCTTTATTGTTTTTAATGTTTTCTTTTAATATTGATAATGTTATCATTGTTCCTTGTATGACTGTGTGCTGCTTTTCCAGAGACTTGCTCAAGGTGGCATATAAATCTTCTAAGTATACCATTTTTTATCTGGGCACATGGCACATAAGTACTGGAGAAATTTCACCAACCCTTCAGCAGCTTCCACCCCATCAGTTTGGTGTAGTGGTCAGGAGTTGGACTCTAATCTGAGAGAACCGGGTTTGATTCCTCACTCCTCCACATGCAGCTGCTGGTGTGACCTTGGGCCAGTCACAAGTTCTCTCAGAGCTATTCTCTCATGAGCAGTTCTCAAAAGACCTCTCTCAGCCCCACCTACCTCACAGGGTGTCTTGTTGTGGGGAGGGGAAGGGAAAGGGATGGATGGTGCACATGTCCTGGGTATCTCAAGTCTACTTGAAACCTGGTGGTTTCAAGGAGCAGGAAGAGAATGAGGGTGTGTTCTTTACGCTTATTTTTATTGCACAAAATATTGGATGGGGAAGGGAATGGAGGAAGAGCAGGTCAGTTTCACTCACCTATGGAGTGGAGCCTGAGGGGTGGGTGTGGCCTTCTGACACACTTCCGGCATGTTAGGGGGTGTGGCATATGCAAATGAGTTATGCAAATGAGTTATGCTAATGAGCTCCTGCACCTCTTTTTCTACGAAATGACCCCTGGAAAAGAGCAAGAGTTGAGTCCAGTAGCAACTTAGAGACTAACAAAATTTGTGGCAGGTATGAGCTTTCATGAGTGAAGCAGTATCTGAAGAAGTGAGCAGTGACTCATGGAAACTCATTCCCTGTCACAAATTTTGTTAGTCTTTAAGGGGCTACTACTGAAGCTAAATGGTCTGATATGGTGAAAATTCTGAATAAACAGCTCAGTATCTCTTTTAACAATCAAGATGAGAAGATGCAGGATACTCAAGGGGCCAGATCCCACATACCTATTTTGCTAGTGCGGGCACTTTCTTTTGGAGGGGTATGATTTGGAAATTCTTGGAGATTTGGGGGTGGAATCCGGGGAAGGCAGAGTTTGCAGAGGAAAGGGGTATAATGCCACAGAGTCTACCTTCTAAAGTGACCATTTTCTCCAGGGGAACTGATCTCTGTCGTCAGGAGATCAACTGTAACTCCAAGGGATCTCCAGGCCCCACCAGGAGGCTGGCACCACTAACAAGGACCCCTCCAGAAGGAGGTACTGCCCACGGAGAAAGTGTTTCCACTAAGCACAGGAGCGGTTGCTACCATGCTATGTCCCCCTCCCAGCACTGTTGATTGGCCCATTAATGGCAGATTCATTTGTGGATAGCTGTGGCATTTGGTTTTTTTGTGTGACCTTGTTTTTAACACCCTAAGCTGCTTTGAGACTGCACTGAGCACAGAAGAACAAGTTAAATGTATTCAGGTGAATAAATAAAATCCTCCTGATGCAAGATGTTCTTCTGCTGGTGGAAGTACCTCTTATGACAGGTGATGGCTCCTTCCACTAGAGGAATGCACCACCACTGGTGGGATCAAACCCAGTACTGTTTTCAATCATACCCCATGGAACATCTACATGCGCCCCCTTGCCCAGATTGCCGGAAGTATGGGCTGGGATGTCACCAGTATGCTGATGACACCCAGCTCTATCTGATGTTGGGCAGCCAGTCGGACTCTGACCCAGAAGTTCTTGACTGGGCATTGCACACCGTAACTGGTTGGCTCAGACTGAGTAGGCTGAAATTGAACCCGGCAAAAACGGAGGTCCTGTGTCTGGGGCGGGACGGTCTGGGGCGGGGGGTCCCACTCCCGAGCTTCGATGGGGCACCGTTGGTGCCTGCGTCGCAGGTAAGGAGTTTGGGAGTGCTCCTGGATCCCTCTTTGTCAATGGAGGCCTAGGTAGCAGCCACTGCTAAGTCGGCCTTTTACCATCTTCGGCTGGCACGGCAGTTGGTTCCCTATCTCAACCACGATGACCTAGCCACAGTGATCCATGCGACGGTCACCTTGAAGCTGGACTACTGTAACGCCCTCTACATGGGGCTGCCCTTGGTGCAAACCCGGAAGCTGCAGCAGGTGCAGAATGCCGTGGCCAGGCTAATGATGGGTCTTACAAGACGGGACCACATCCGGCCTGTGCTAGCGGCACTGCACTGGCTGCCGATAGCATACCGAGTTCGCTTCAAGGTGCTGGTTCTCACCTTTAAAGCCCTATAAGGCCAGGGTCCAACATACCTGAGGGACCGCCTTTCCCCATATATACCCCAGCAGGCACTTCGGTCGGGGTCATGTCACCGACTTTATGTCCCGAGCCCCAGGGAAGCCAGGCTCACCGGGACCAGGGCCAGGGCGTTTTCATTGGCGGCTCCAGTCTGATGGAATGAGCTCCTGGAGGAGATCAGGGCCCTGCGGGACTTAATGCAGTTCCGCAGGGCCTGTAAGACGGAGCTCTTCCGCCAGGCCTTTGGCTAGGAGCCGCCACCAGTAGAAACAGTAATAACATCCACTGTAATAACAACTCTAATATGAGCCGGCCCTGAATGTAAGCCCAGGCCCGATGGTTATGGTTGGTGGGACCCCAACCCGATAGGAAGCCATCTGAGTAGAAAGACTGGAAGCACTTTATTAGGAATTGTAGTTACATACCTGTAATTTTCTGGTATTTTATTGTTATTATTATTATTGTTATGTTGATTTTAAATTGTTATATGATGTCTTAACTGGCATTTATGCCTTTGTTTTAACTGGCATCTATGCCTTTGTTTTAACTGGCATCTATGCCCTTGTAAGCCGCCCTGAGCCCACTTGTGGGGAGGGCGGGGTATAAAAATAAAGATAAATAAATAAATAAATAAAGTTTTGTGTGGGAGGTAAAAGCACGCAAGTCGTTACAGACCCAACATACTATCCTTCTGTAACTGTACTGCTATTTTTTTTTTTTAAATCCGTCATACAAGTTCATATTTTACATTAAACTGGAGTCATTTGCTTGAGGACACTCTAGCTTTGACTAAGATAGCCACACAGGTGCTTTTTGGACCAGAATTGGGAGATGTTCTAACTTAGGAGTTGTGCATTTGGCACCAGGCCCATGACTTTCATCTTTAGAGGCCTCACACACATCTTTGTCTTGTGTCTATTGCTCTTGCTGCTTAACTTTCCTTTTTTTGGTCCTGTGTTAATTTATTGGTTATCTTACTGCGATATGTTATATTGTAGCACGTGTACCTCAGACTGTTTGACCTCTGTAGAAAGCCCCCAATAGGGCTGAAATGCGTCAGGTCATTTGTCTTGGTCCTTGTGTTCAGGCCACTTGTACTTTTCTATGGGGATTTCATTAGGCCCTTGTTTTTAACTACCTTTCTAATAAATACATGTATTTTTGTATACTTTTGTATAGTTTTAACTAGGTTTTTAATATTGGCCCTATATTAGACTTCTTTCTTACCCTTGCAGTTCTTGATTCTGGGTTTTGGGTCAAATTTGTTTCCCCCTGCCTGTGTCTCACTGTCTCTTTTTAGAAACAAAACCCTATGCTTTAATTGGTATCCACCTGACCTCAATGCTTTTTACAAGAGTCGGAGAGTTACAACTAAAATTTGCCATTCCTGTCAAAAAAAAAAAAAACAAACCTAGGGAAGTCAGGAAGAGTAATTCAAGCATACCGAAAGCCACTGTGGGCATACAAACTTGCTAAGCATGGGCAGGAATACCAAAATATTGCTATCCAGGTCACTAAACAAGAATGCTACATTTAAACTTTTAATGAGTGTTTGCTTCTCAAAACCCTTTCATTAAAGAATGAGGGACTCTTTCATAATCCTCCCTTGCAAAAAACACTGTTCTGTAAAGACACCTTGGTTGTAATCATATAAACACATCACTGTCTTGACTTTTAAACCAAAAGGGACATTCTGGAATGTTCTGGCAGTTGACCTCAAACAGAATCTGATAGAAGTGAAAGGGATAGAGACTTCCAAAGAGATTTCCAGAGTCTGACTGGGTATGGGAAGGTCACCATTTCACCAGCTAACTGCAAGGCAAACAGAGAGCAAGCCTCACCCACAGACTTATGCTTTAATACAGGGACAATAAGAGAGGAGAGAGAAGCAAGAGGAAAGGGAAAGCTGGAAACCATAAGTCAGAGAGAAATTTTTTTTTTAAGCAGATGATCAGATAATGTTTGAGAACAGGAAGAGGTAATACAGTGCATGCCTCAGAAGGAAAGATCTTGAACAGGTTGAGAGTAGAAGGGGGAAAACAAAAAATATAAGCCACACAGCCACCAACGTTAGTTTTATAAAGTAAGAAAGTTGCAGAAGAATGAAAAAAGAAGCCAGGAGAACAGAGAAAGTGAGAGAAATCAGAATTTCACAAATGGGTCAATGCCTCATAAGCATGTGGCAATAGGGTTGCCAAGTCTGGGTTGGAAAATACCTGGGGACTTCGGGGGTGGAGCCAGGAGAAGGTGGGGTTTGGGGAGGGGAGGGGCCTCAGCAGGGTACAATGCCACAGAGTCCACCCTCCAAAGCAGCCATTTTCTCCAGGGGAGCTGATCTCTGTCAGCTGGAGATCAGTTGTAAAAGCGGGAGGTCCCCAGGCCCCACCTGGAGACTGGCAACCCTATGTGGCAACACCCCCACTATCTCCAGACGTCTCTCCTGACTCAGCCCTCACATTCATTTATTCTCCACAACTCTCACACAGACATCAATAGGCCCTCACATTCCTCACACGCACGCTCAGGTCCTGATGGGGAAAACAAACCCTCTCCCTAGCTCTGCAGCCTTCTCTAGCAGTCTCAAGGAACTCCAGAGTTTTGTGTCAGCTGGCCTTAAAGGAGTTTGAGAATTTCTGTCACCTCATTTCTAAACACACAAAATCTCTCTCTTGATTGCCACCCGTATGCAAACAAAACACTCCTGTAAAAATTCTCAACCATCTCCTGGTAGTATAACCAGTAAAATGTCTTGATAAAAAAGCAAGGAGAACATTTCGGGGTTATCTGGTCAGTTATTTCATGGAAATAACAAAAAGAAGGTGACCCGTGTTCTGAAAAAAAGACTTGTGGCAACATTGCCAGCCATAGGTGGTTAAAGAAATTTTTCACAGAACTGTGGAAAGGCAAAACTTGCTTGTTACAGTTTGTAAAGTAGAAGAATTCCACAATTATAAACTAGCCTGACCCATTAATCTGAAAACCATGGGGTTTATCTCAGTGGAGTTAGGGATGAACTTCTTAGAAAGACATCTTATTGCTAGCAATCATTTAAGTGTCGGATATAATTATTGAAGGAGGGAGTTTCCAAAATTTGACATTTCAACACATGTATTACTTTCTGCCTAGAAGCACAGATGCTTGGCTGTACAAAGTATTCTACTTTCCCCAATCTATCTGTAACTTCGGCCAAGACTTCACGTATTCAGGATTTCTGAAGATTGTATCAGGAAGGAGTCTGAAAGTAGTTGCACCATACATTCAGAAGATGGCAGAAACCACCAGAATTCTGAAGCTGAGGACCTAACAAGAGGATGCCTTCAGACCGGCATTTTGGCCCAACACAGTTGCTCTTCCCAAACAGATTAAAGGGGCTTGGTCACACATCCACATCTGTCAGCCGTTCTGCAGTCATACACATCCTGTTGTACAACAAGTTGGAAACGGAGTAAATAGCCATCACATAACGTGATGTTTTTAGTCCCCTGCACATTCATCGAGTGTGAGTGGACGTCTGAACTCCCCTCTTGCGAAGTCAACCTGTTTGGCAAGTCTGAACCTTCCCTTCCGTTTCTGCCCCTCTTTTTCTCCGATCAAAACTATTTAAACTGCCGCAAACAGAGGTGCTGCCATATCATGCCAAGTTTCCAGTCTGACCACAGCCTAAATGGGACATACAGATGTAAGAAAATGTTGCCATTTTCTGAAAAAAACAAGAATGTGTATTAACCCTTTTAAGGCTTGCTGTTTCTCTATGCCAGTATGCCTCCAAGCCAGCCCCCAGGGCACGAAAGGTGTATCTGGAAGGATAAACATGCCTTTAAAACCCTGCACGGGAAAAGCAACTTGGGGGAAGGGAAGACTTGGAGTGAAGACCCAGTAGGTTAAGCCTGCCTTCCCTCACCTGGCGATTCCCCATTCTCAGTCTGATGGCTTTTCTCTTAATAATAAAAAAATGTTGCTGAGACTTTAATACAAGTGTTTGCATGTACTAAATCTTTTATTAGGGTTCCATTCCCAGCTCTTCAAACAGCCATGATCGTCCTCCAGGGAAAAATTAAGACATGACCTCATCCAAAGCATAAGACTGAAGCAGCCAGCCTTATCCAACAATAGGGGGGGAAACAATAAGGACAGCATTCGGCTCCTGTTTGATGGTCACAGAGAAACTGTGGCTTCCAAAGTTAGGCTGAAGAGCCGTCAGAGCACAATGCTGTTTTGATATTTAATCCAGAAGAAAGCTAAAATCCTTCTTGAACAACAACAGATGGTCACTTGAAACATTAAAGCTTCTTAAACCATTGGTCTCTAGGAGCGGGCAAAATGCACTAAGAAATCTGCTGTAAAAGGGACACTCAGTCACACCCTCCAAGGAAAATTGCACAGAAAATGATTTCCTGGTAAAGCACTTTACATACATTGTGAAGTTCCAACTATAGGATATCCCCCTGATCAAGTCAGAAGTTAAATATACTGTGTGCAAAACAATCCTATGACATCATATGAAAGACCCAGAAACTGCATGACCATGCTGTTACCCAATCTGAAAAAACGTATTTAATGAGAAGTACACTGTCCTTTCTCTACGATCTTTTGTGATATGAGGAGGAGGTCCTTCCACACCTTTAACACCAGCACAGCAAAAGCAAGTAAGCCTCTTGTTGTTTAACTAAACACTGCCCATGCTGGCAAATGGTAGTACCTATATCTAGAAGAAGAAGAAGAAGAAGAGAAGAAGAGGAGATTGGATTTATACCCCACCCTTCAATACCCAAGGGAGTAAAGCGAAGTGGTTTACAAACTCCTTTCCCTTCCCCTACCCACAACATATACCCTGTGAGGTAGGTGGTGCTGAGAGAGCTCTGAGACAATTGTCCTTGAGAGAACAGCTGGTACACAGCTATGGCTTGCCCAAGGTCATCCAGCAGGTGCAAGTGGAGGAGTGGGGAATCAAACCCGGTTCTCCCAGATTAGAGTCCGCGCACTTAACCACTACACCAATCTGGTGCCTTAATTTATCTCCAGAGTTCAGCACATCTCTAATGAATCACCTATGATCTATTCAAAGCTTGAAAGTCAAAAAGGAATCACACCTCCACCAGCAAAATGCAGTACTATCTGAAATATCACACGTGCATGGATCAATTCACCAAAAAAGCTTTACGCCGTCACATTCATTCTTTTGCCTTTATTACTGTCCCTTGAACAATGCTTAACACCAGTGGGAAAGATTGCAATATTATTTACTTACAAGATTTGTATCCTGCCTGTCTGCCCTCACAAGGGCCACCAAGGCGGCTAACGATTTAAAACTTACACGATAAGATCACATTTCAAAACCATAAAAACCAACCTCCCCCAAACACACATCATTAAAACAAATTAAAACCAGAGTTAAAATACATACAAAGACATAAAAACAACAGTTAAAACATTGGTCAGGAACAGGTCCATAGCTGGGATTTTTTAAATTCAGGGGACCTTTAAGTCGGGGGGCATCCTGCACCCCCCCCCCAAGTGAGCACCACAAATAAACTTAAAAAATGGAAGTCGGGGGCCTGGGCTGGATGGCAAGTTGGGGGGGCCGTGGTGGTAAGTCAGGGGGCCAGGCCCTGAGATGCCCCACTGTAGCTATGGGCCTGGTCAGGAAGGAGTGATCACTGGGAGTACCAAGAGGGGGGGGAAGTCTTCACCCCCTGGCAGAAGATGGCAACAGAAGGGGACAGATGCATCGCCTTGAGAAGAGGGTTCCAAAGCTTTGGTGCCATGACCGAGAAGGCCTAATCTCAGAAGGTGGGGGCACCCAAAGGAGGGCCTCTGAAGATGACTATAGTGGTCAGGCAGGTTGCAAGCTCTAATCAATGACTTAACTGGTATGGTTAATTGACTGAAACATTCATCTACAACAAAAACTTTGCCTCTGACAAAACAAGAAGGCTGATAAATACAAAACTGCCAGAACAGGGATAGATGTTGGAGCTCAACAAATGGATGGGCTAATAGAACTGGCCAGCCATGGTAGGAAAGAGGGAGCTGATGGGGAGGGGGGAACAGACATAGCACAGCAAGTGGGGCTGATAGACCCCCATTTTTATACATAAGCCACAGAAGTAGAAAGAGCTCACCTGATCTTTTGATGGCACCAGCAGTTCTTCGATCATCATGCTGTCCCGAGCGAAGGAGCTTCTGTTCAGAGTGTAGGACCCAGCCGAACTAAAGGAGCGGAGGCTGATTGTATTTACAATTTACCACACAATGTGAATGTGATAATGAGATGAAGAAAAGAAAAATTAATGCATGCAACTTCCAGGGAACTGGCAAAAAAAAAAAGTGGTGCAATATATTTAAATGTCTGTACAAAATTTTAAAAGATGCTTTAAAAAGGTTATAATTCTCGTAATTTCTTTAAAATTTTGGTTGGTCCCGTGCGTGTTACAGTTATCTAAATCAGTGTACTATACTGTTGGCGTTCAGCGATACATTCACAAACATATGTTCAGATATGTGGAGTGTGATTTAAAGCATGTGTGCTCAAAAAGGGAACAATGGATTTCTACAGGAATTACTCTAGCGTAAGTGTGTTTAGGATTCATGCCAAAACCTCTCTACAAAACCTACCAATAACTACTTAGGTGCCTATTCAAATGGGCACTTCTGTGCAGTTTGTTCTATTTTGTTTTGTGTGGGAGGAGAAGGCACAACTAAGACTTCTAAGTTGTTGTAAAGCTACTTCATCCCCTTGTCTCAGTGTGAATAGGTTCTCTACAGCAAGTTTCTTGCGCTTTGCAGCCAAAATGCACCAAATCAGTGGTCTTCAACCTTTCTAGACCCTGGGCTCACTTTTAACACCCTGGTGGTAGCGTGGGACCCACTGAGTGCGAGCACATGACAGGATGTAATATGACAGCAAAGTCACATGACATGAAGAGGGGGAGTCCTGTCTGGGCTAAAAAGGAATCCTTTCCACCGCTGTGAGATCTCGCCTTGCCAGCCTACTGCTTCTCTCAGCATGCAAGTGAAGTGAGGCGGGGAGGTGGGTCTCTCTTGTTCTCTATGCATGTACACTAGCAACTGTTCCCTCCAAAAACAATACAAAATGGTGACCCTGTTGAGTTGAACCTGGTGGAGTTCTGCAAACCATGGGAGAGGTCTTCTGACCCATGCACTGAAGACCCTGCACTTTATTTAGCATAAATCATCATTCTAAAGCCATGGACTAACCAGGATGGCCTCTAGCACATGACTATTTTCTTAGCCAGACCAACTGAAATATGGGAATGACGCTATCGGCCTACCACACAGGGCTATTGAAAACAGACCCAAGAAAATACATGTGAAGCATTCTAAGTACTTGAAATGTGTTTATGTAAATATGTATTGTTAGTATTGTGATTACTATTGTTGTTATTTAATGGAAATTTAGAGTACGCTGAATATGCTGAGACCAAGGAAAATGCTGGGTCTCTGTGCATTATACATTAAACCCTGGAAGCTACATCAAGTTAGAACACATGCCACACATACAGACATGCTTGCTGTTTATGACTGAAAAGAAAAAATACGTCAAACGAAAATAGCTGCATCCAGCAAAACAAAAATGCTTTTGAACTAAGTTTTTTTAAAATATATATATATATAAAGCTCTAACAGTTTATAGCATGCACTTTGAACTTTTGAATAATTTTTTTTTACAAGATTCCATTTCAAAATATATCCCACTTAGATTGTTTCTCTTGATGGCTGGAGGTCCCACTGACTTGGAAATAAAGCAGAGTTGGCCCCTGGGATTATTATTAAAATCATCCTTCCCTAAGAAAAACTTAAAGAAATCAGATCATACATTATGATGCAGTAACCCAAATACTATTATCTAACATGGAGCATGACAGAAAACTGCACATCAGCGCACAATGCTGAGGAAATTAAAAAAATGAAGAAACAAATGAGAAATGGCAAATGTGGAGAAATGTCACAAGGGCTCCATGCTTTCTTACCTGACCTTAGGACTATTTTTTAGAAATGTACAGGGGGAAAGAAACAAGGAAAGATAGGAAGCAAAGAATCAGACACTGAAAAAAGCATAATGCCATGGCTGGATGATGTAGACATTTAATGTAATTTTTTTGCTTTAATGTTACACTCAAAATCAGCCAGGTGATAATCAAGCTGCACTTTTGGCTACGCACAGTGGTTTTCAAACCACCAGTGGGTTTTACTCTTGCAACAGATGTTACAAGTAACGGTGAACATAAACCTCTCAAGAGTTAACTGAAGTATCTACCACTGCACTATCTATAGAACACAGAATCAGATCCAGTGTGTGAACTGTAACATGGGAGGGTGACCAAATGTACTGAGAGACTAGAGTTGCAACTTATATAGTGCTGACAGGGGATTTTCTGGCAATGTGCCTCATCTCCACCTTTGCTCAGTAGAGAAGTGGGGGGAAATGGGGGAAGAGGAACAGTGCTGGGAGGCAACTTCCTATTTCAAAACAGGAAGTGACTTCATGATGTCCTAGGAATTTTCAAATCTGTATGGTAAAACAACTATTTGGAAATTCCTAGAGCGTCTGGGTTTAATTTCCTGTTTCAGAACAGGGAGTGAGATCACAACACTAGAGAATTTTCAATCTCTATAGTTTTTACTATAGAGCTTGAAAATTTCTAAAGCATCATAACATCACTTCCGGCTCTGAAACAGGAAGTGACATCCAAGCAGTCTCTGCCTCCCTAGCGTTCATGGGTATTGCCAGCCAAGGGCGGGCAAGACTAATTGAGACAGCCCATAACTGCCATACCTGCTAAGGAGTTCCCAGCATGGATGCTGAAGACCTCAAGGACAGTCAGCCTTGGGGATCTCACCACCAGGTCTGAGATCACCTCAAGGATATCAGGCAAGGAGGTTGCAGAGCAGTGGGTGGGTATTGCAGAACCAAGTTCCCCAGCGTGTGAAAGTCACCCAACACTAGGCATACACAGCCTGATAGGGCGCTTGCTGGGGGATGGGGAAGTGTTCGGTGTTACTATCTCCCACTGTCACGCATAGTGGAGTTGGAGAGTTTGGGGGTCTTCTGGGCACAAGTTTCAATTCACGTGAGACATAATGGCCCAATTGGCCCTAGCCAGCGCTATTTGAGAATGTTTGCTTTAGGATACCATCTGGAACAGTCTGCAATACGATAGGGTTCTCTGCAGATAAGCTGAGGGGGAAAGGCAGAAAGGCAAAAACCACTGTGTTTCACAAAAGACACTTAAAGTGACAATCCTAAACACACTTTGATGCATGAAATTCCCAGTGGAGTCAGATATGGGGTCTGTAATGTGCGTTTCTGAACTTGTGCTTTTTTCTCTGAGTGGTAACATACATGTAAGAAACTGCAGATGGAAGCATGAGTATATAGCAATGAATAATGGTATTCTTAAACTACATAAATTTATTCCTATATCAAGGAATAAAATATTGGCAAATGATTTCAGGTTGACTGGAGAGAAAGCAGTGTTCATAATGCTACTTTCCGGGAGTCTGAAGGTACGTGGGCCTTCCCTGATCCACTAAATACTGCTCAGTAGGTTCGCTTTGTCAAATCATTACTACAGTGACAATATAGAGATTGCTGACTAATAGTGCAGTCCTAAACAGAGACATGACCTTCTAAGCCCACTGGCATCAATGGACTTAGAAGGGTGTAACTCAGGATAGGATGGCATTGATGGTCGACAGACAAATATAAAATAAACAGAAACAGAAAGCAGGGTTCTGAGCTACTCAGGCAAGTAAAAAAAAAGACAGCTTTAAAACAATCAAAAATAGTCTTGCTCATCTAGTGTGGTTATTTCCAGGACACCTTGTTAATACATAATTAAAAAGAAAGTTCGTTAAATGTCCAAAAGATTTCTACAAGAACAAAGAGGATACAGTGGAAAGATAGGGTACCTGTTTCAGTCCCAGTGGCACTCATAAAAATCAGGACTGAAAAGATACCAACGCCCAAGTTTTTACCTTGTGGGAGGTGCCACTCCCTCTTAGACAATGAAAGAGCTTTTTACAACAGATCATTAAACTATAGGAAAAAGTCCTCAGGGCTCAGGCTTGTGAGGTTTAATTATTAGCTTCAAAATAATCCAACTGTCTGTAAACAGCCTACTAAATCCGCAACTGTGGAAATGGCCTCTGAATTATTTGTAGAGCCTTGTTTGTTTCAGATGCTAGACAATGTGGGAAATCCGTAGCTGAAATTTCCAGTCCTATAAATGTTTGCATGGCGTGAAGTGGAAAGGCTGGAGTCAGTCATGTATAATCTTTGACCTATTTTCTTTCCCCTTGTAAGAAAACTGCTTGTTCCTTTGGAAACAAAACACTGTGAGGGATTTAAGTAGCAACACAATTTGCAAACAGATTTAGGCTTTAACAAATTATTCTCCACCTGCACATTTTTGGGGAACAAAAAGAATTAGACTAGCCAGCACCATCCTTCAGGTTTTTTTCCCCTGGCATAAGCTTATGTTGTTTTCATTCCAATGTAATCATTCAAAAATAATTAGTGTCGAGAAGTATTACAATCAAAGAATTGAACAAATTCCCTTCCCCACCCCCTTCTGCTAAATGGTCATTGTAACCTAAATGGTCTGGCCGAGAGACAAGGGCTTCCAGCTGTTTTGAAAGGAACACTTTGACATATCTAGAGCATAAGCAGACACCAAGAAAAAAACATGAAGAATTAATTTGCTCTGAGCTATTGCCATAACAAAGCCACCAAGGACTGGGGGAGGGGAGAGCACAAAAAAAAATGGATGCGTATTTGAAATACTGGAAGTCATCACGCAGTCAAATTTTGGAATACCATTTCGCTTTTGGAAAAAATACAAACAGGTAACATAATATGTTAAGCAAAACAATGCACCAATGTTTGGTGTGAAATGAACATGCGGACAATGTGCTGAATACCTGGCAGATCGGGCGCCTAGGCTGAAGCCCATGTATCCTTCTGCAGGCAGAGAATCATCCCCCAGCTCTTTGAGATCCTGCGGCCCCAAGTACTTGTCCGTATCTCCAGTTATTGCATCTTCACCTGCCGGGCACAAAAGGAGGCTGAAATCAGAAGCTACGCACAGAGCTGGAAGGCTTTGCTTAGCTAATCCATCCTGGCTATTCATTGGGCCTGGTTGCTAGAAAGTAAACTTGCTGCATTCCTTGAGGCTTTTGCCTACCCTGGTATTAAACTGTCCATTACCTGTTATCTAAATGACATTAAAAAAAACACAAAGGCATTAATCTATAATTAAGCATAAAGATTATCCCTGCAAATCCAATAGTCTGGCAGGTTTATAGCAGGTGTGACACTAGTCTGATCTTTCTAGCAATCGCAGGCAAAAGGATTATGAATTAAAAGGTGTTCATCAGCGTGTGATACAACCAAGGTCCTGGTCAGCAAGTGCTTTTGTTGGTTGGCTCCAGAGTGGTTGGCTCCAGAGTGGTTGGCTCCAGAGTTGGTTGGCTCCAGAGTGGATTGGGTCCATGTGCCATCCTCCCCAAAGGATCCTGCTCACTCATCCTATTGCAGTGGTCACCAGGGGTGTAGGGTTTTTAACTTACTGGGGGGGGGGGCTTGTGCGTGCGAAGCGTGCACCCCCGCTAGGACAATGCCGCTGCTACTGCCGCAAGAGCCCCCCCTGGCCCAGCCGGCCAGCTGGCCGACCAGCTGGCTCCCCTGAACCCACTGGCTCCCTCCTGGGGCCCCAGCGTGATGATGTCACCCGGAAGTGACATCATCACGCTGGGCACGTTGCCAGGGTGATGCTCTGGCAATCGCCCCAAAACTCTATGGTGCCATAGAGTTCCGGGTGACATCATCACGGGTGACTTCCAGGTGACATCATCACGCTGGGATGGCCCCGGAAGGAAGAGAAAGAGGGAGGGAGCCTGGGTTCAGGGGACGGGAGCCCTCCGGGTGGCCAGGCAGGCAGCTCTTTAAGCGGGGGCGGGCAGATGGGCAGGCCAGCCTGCTTGCCTGCCGAACAAAGGGAGGCAGGGAGGTGCAGTGGTGGCAGCGGTGGGGGGGCGGGTGCCCCATTTCGCCAAGGGGGCTCAGTCCCCCCCGGGAAACTTCAGGGGTGGCCTGAGCTCCTGAGCCCCCCATAGTTGACGCCTATGGTGGTCACCTCTCCCTCTAGATTGCTCTAGATTGCTCTTTCACCTCCGAACTGTCAGCCAGGAAAAAAAGAAAGCAGATTATTCCCTTTGAAGGCTAGATTTGTCCCCAGGGCTTCCAGTTGCCAACCTGATATTTTTGTGGTAGGAAAAACACTTTTTCTCTCACAAAAACCTTACCTCCAGAACAGTAGATGAGCTCATCCTCTTAAGTCTAGTTAAAATGTCTTGCCTTATTATAGGAGAATGATGTGTGATTGATTCATTATTGTACAGTCCTGAGGAACTAAATCTGGAATGGTGCAGGTCTGGGTCCAGAAAACTTCATCTGAACTGGTGCAGATTTTGTCAAAGGAAGCTTCGTCTGCTACTATAAACTAGCTATTCTTCACAAGTGTTCAGTGCTGAGCAGAACATTAGCAGAGAAGTATTCACTATCTAAGAAGACTTACAATCAATTAGACAAAAGAGATAAGAGCTTCAATGGGTCCTAGAAGTGTATAGCTTTTTTGCTTTGGGTTCTGTAGTCTTAAAAGTTGTGTAAACAGCAAGAACGAGTGCAGATGAATACAACCATGGTTTTAGGATGGCTGTGGGTCCTCCTTAAGTCCCTACCCATAACCAGGGTTTACTGTTAACCAGGGTTTTGAAACCAGCTTTACAACCTGCTTAAGCCAAGTAGACAGAGAGCAGTGAGGATTCGTATTTCCTCCCACCCGTCCCACGTTCTAATCACATTTAAGATTGGAGTCACATTATGTGTGTGCAGACATAACTTGAGCATTAGTATTTTCCTGCCATGAAAGTAGGGTTGCCAGGTCTGGGTTGGAAAATACCTGGAGACTTTGGGGGTGGAGCCAGGAGAGGGAGGGTTAATGGGGAGGGGAGGGGCCTCAGCATAGTACAGTCCCATAGAGTCCACCCTCCAAAGCAGCCATTTTCTCCAGGGGAGCTGATCTCTGTCAGTTGGAGATCAGTTGTAAAAGTGGGAGATCCCCAGGCCCCACCTGGAGGCTGGCAACCCTACATGAAAGATATGAAAGAATTCAAATATTGAGAGAATACAGACAAGTTTGGGACCCATAGCTTATAGTATTGCAAGAATACAAATGGTTTGGCACAAAAGGACACCTTTAAAAAGGTAGCTATCATGAGACTGCATCATGTTTGTTCTAATATGCCAGGGGTGGGCAAATAGTGGCCTGCGGGCCACATGTGGCCCACCACAGAGTTTTTTGTGGCCCACCAAGACAGTTGGCCACGTGGTTTCAGTCAGGCCTCCACTGGGCCCGGAGCACCGAGAAGTGGCGCTCCGGGAGTGAAGTGTCCAGGGGGCGGGCACATTACCAAGCCCCACCCCCTGCTCCCAGCAGCCCTGTTGGGTGACGAGGAGGCAGAAGAAGGAAGGCTTTAAATTTATATTTATTGATTTTTATGATACAATTTGTACCTTTTCTGAAATGCAAAGTTAACTAATGAATGCAATCATTTTAAAAGGTGCCGCCCTCCACTAGCCTCCACTCCCACAAAGTGGCCCCCGAGCCAAAAGAATTGCCCACCCCTGTAATATGCCTAACTTTTAAGTGGACTCATCAGAAGCATAAGGAATTTCAGACTGGCCAGCAGAACTTTCAATTAAGATTTGGAAGTAATAGATCCACAATATTCAACTTAAGTGACACTGTGTGTGTGTGTGTGTGATTTTATGAGCAAATCTATTTAACATTCTATGAGTAGCAGAGAAAGGGTAGGAGAAATTCAGGAGGCAGTGGAGATCCAGGTATTTAGGACACACTTTGCTAAATAACAAAGCCATCTTTGAGTCACCTTCCAATGCCAATGTTGGAGTAGCGATGCAATCCATAGATCCTTATGCATACTACACTAGGATGCATAATTCAGCTGTGTCCAAGGATCCTGTGTGGTTTGCTTACTGAAAGGCTGCTGATAGGTTTGGGGGCTCAGGAAGTAAAATATGGAGGTCAGGATCAAACAGTTTCGACAGTACCTGTCAAAGGTCAAGCAATTAACTTATGGGATTCCCTGCCACATGATGACCTCTAACTTAGATGGCCTTAAAAAAGGATTCGTGCAGAAGTGGTTCATCGATGGCCATTAGCCATGAAGACCCACAGCAGTAAGTCTTTGAATATCAGTCCTCAGGGCCAGGAAGCTTTGGCCTTCATGCACTGTTTGCAGACCTTGCAGGAATATCAGATTGGCTGCTATGTGGGACAGGATGGACTGCAGGTCTGATGTGGCAAGACTGCTTTCATCTCTCCTGCACCTGATCAGCACAAATACCGTGAGCTGGATCCTACATCCACTAAGTGAAGAGCCTTGCTCCCGTGGAGGAAGCCACAGTAGCTAATGAGTTACATCTGAATCCATTACAGTTCTTCTTCCTTCTGAATTACGTATTCCAAGTCCAAACGTAGGTATGGGTTCAGAGGCACAGAAATCACTCAAAGGAATTGTCTCAAAAATGAAAATTTAAGACCTGGAATGGTACCAGAGTACTCAGCCTAATTATAACTGTGGGCCAGGGCTATTTCACTCATACCATTTCCTCTGCATCTGCATACAGGCATGCGGCAAACAACAATCACAAAACAATGTATTCCTGTGCTGATTGTCCATATGTCTCCTATTCTACTACCGGCACATATGCCGGAAAGCAATGAAGGCCACGTCTCCCTGGTGCAGCAAAAACTGATGGCTGGACAACACAGTGGCGTCTACTTATCTCCCTACACCCGCATAAGAAAGACCTCACCTGTGAAGGAGCTATGCAACCTAGCCCTGGGTTATCAGCTCAACTAGAGGCCCGTTTTTCAAAGACAACGTTTCTCAAATCCACAAAACTGCCGGGAACAGAAACGAGTCCTTTTTAATATTCAGCAATGGAAGAGTTAAACATTAACAACTTTCTTTCAGCCATTTAAACTACACCCTATTATGTCACCAGCAAAGCGACATTCCAACAGTGACGGGGATATTCTAAAATAGGCCTTGGCGGTTTGAGGGGTCTCTCCCTGCCTCCTGTTTAATTTGGAGGACAGTGGCTCATTTCATGCATTTCCCCCCCCTCTTACGCAAATATTTGGACTCTCAAAGTTGCACAGTTGGAAATGAGGATCCACACCAAGCGTTCCCAGAGCCTGACTGCGGTTGTTGCCCACACTGCTACTGGTTCAACTGAGTTTAAGTCTAACATTCATTTGCTGGGGGAGGAGGAGCAGGCCCCCTTTTCAAACTATCAATCAGTTCTAAAAATACCCCTTTTAGCTAGTCCCTTCCTTGCAACTGACAAAATAACAGATCAACTTTCCTGCAACCCAGCAACGGCAATTATTTTAAGTAACCATTTTACAAGTCTGTCAAGATTTTGCACAAGGGTACACCAAAATAAGGGTGGGAAAAATTAAAAAATCACAGTAAATGCTAAAGGTAGAAAAGTCTTACTGTTCTGGAAAGCCATTTTCACCCGCCTGGTCTCTAACAGGTCCCCTTTTTTCCCCCGCCTCTCGATGTGTCCAAGAATTCCTATTAGTCCTATTGCTTCTTAAGAAGCGCTTTACAGTTAATCTCCAACCCGGCAGAAGAACCTAATCTTTGCAGTTTCATATTCACTTTCCACAATCCAACCATGCTCTTCTTAACATCTTGATCTCTTCCAGTGCGCACGCAGGTTACCAAAAAATGTGCCTCTTTGTCCTCTGAACCCCCAAAGAAGCTTTCCTTCCAAACGTGAAACAAAAGTTTAAAAATATAAGCAATGACAGCTGTTGTGGGAAGTTGTTTTTTTTTTAAACCCAACTCCCTTTAAAAAACAAAACACTCTACGTCCTTTCCGAGCGCCCTCCGACTGGATTTAAAAACTTCTCCGGCAAACTGACTAACAACAGGACTTGAATGGTGACATACAGACAAGCAAGCGCTGGAGTTATTTGTATGTAAATAAGGGCACAGCCTGGGCGTCTTCCCCCCCTTCTCTCCTTCTCCCCCCCCCCCCCCCCGGCCCGTAATTTGACACCAACCCTTGTAGGTTAAAGCATGCAGGCGCTGGGACAGGATGAATTTGGCCAGAGAAAGTGAAGCACACTGCTGGGAGGGTCTTGCTGGAATATTTAGTGTCTTAACTTTCTTCTTAGCTGGGGCCAAGTGAGAAAGAAGCTTATCAGTGGGGGGGAAAGGGCAGGGACTGGCTGCCAGATGGTGCGGGGCACACCGAGCTTCCAGTTCTGAGCTCCAGTGGGAGGGGGGGGCAAACAGACCCTTCAGCAGATCTTTCCGCCTATCTTCCGTTAGAAGAATGAGAAGTTCTTCCACGCCTCCTTCAGAACCCAAATCAGAAAAGCCTCCTCTGCTCAAGGCCAAAAGAGAAAAAACAGCTAGTCCAGGTAATAAACAAACAACCCCCCTTCCCCCAAGCCACGAACTGGCCGTGGGGATGTTGGCAGTTGGTATTATTAGGTCTGGTTCTGTTAACCATTAACACCAGAAACATTCTCTCATTCCATGAGGCAATAAAAGGCGGAGAACATCAATCTCTCGGTCAGACGGAACCTCCACCACAGAGGAAAAGTCTCCTGTAGAGATTTGTTGAGTGGAGTTGTAGGGGGGGGTTGTTTTTTTTTGGGGGGGGGGAGGTTTGGCCTGTAGTCCAAATCTATTTTATACACAGAGGATTTATTCCCCTCCCCTGAAATGCGCGGGCTACTGGTATGTGCTGAATCCATAGGTAACACTGGGGCTTGTTGGCCAATTGTACTTTGTTCTACTGCTTCAGACCAACATGGTTGACCATCTGGAGGTATCCATGTGGTTAGTTTCAAAGGATAGCCTTGTTCATTTGCAGGAGAACAGTTAGATTTGAGTCCAGCGGGGCTAGGGTTGCCAGGTTTGGGTTGGAAAATACCTGGAGACTTTGGAGGTACATCCAGGAGAGGGTGGGGTTTGGGGAGGGGAGGGGCCTCAGCATAGTACAATGCTATAGAGTCCACCCTTCAGAGGAGGGGAGCTGATCTCTGTCAGCTGGAGATCAGTTGTAAAAGCAGGAGATCCCCAGGCCCCACCTGGAGGCTGGCAACCCTAAGTGGCACCTTAGAGACCAACAAGAGCTTCAGGGTGTCAGCTTTCGAGAGTCAACGCTCCCTTTGTCAGATGCAGTAGAGTAGAAATGGAAATCTGAGTCCTTTTATCCTAGTCAGAAGGAGGGAGGGGCGTTTCAAAGAATGCTTGCAAAGGGTGCAACGGTACAGCGTTTATTACAATTAACTTGATTACAGCACAGGGGAAAATTAGCATCTGTAGTGAGACAAAAATCCTGTTAGCGCATTTCCTCTCTGCTCTAATCAAGCTGATTACAATCCTTATTGTACCTTTGCATCCTTTGCAAGCATTCTTTCCAGCATCCCTTCCACCCACAGACTGGAATAATAGGACTCAGATCTCCATTTCTACTCTGCTGTGTCTGACGAAGGGAGCTTTGACTCTCCAAAACTTACGACCGGAAACTCTTCTTAGGCTCTGAGGTGCTGCTGGACCCAAATCTAACCATACCCATTTGGGACAGCTTAGGACATGCGATGTCCTTGGGTGGGAGGCAGTTCACCTAGGCTTGGTCTTTCGAGAGCTGCCTAAAGGAAACCCAGTGGCATTGATTGTACTCAGGGGTCATTTCGTAGAAAAAGAGGTGTAGGAGCTCATTAGCATACCTATTAGCATAACTCATTAGCATATGCCACTCCCCCTGACATCACTGGAAGTGTGTCAGAAAGGAAATGTCAGTTTCAGCCCCATTATACCCTATGGGCCATTGAAGTCAATGGCAAAAACTCATAGGGTATATGAGGGGCTGGAGGAGAGGGGGTTTGAGAGAGAGGCTCCAAACTTGCAGGGTAGCTGCTGGGGCCTCTCCCCCAAATACCCACCAAGTTTCATGAATATTGGACCACGGGGTCCAATTCTACAGGCCCACAAATAGGTTGCCCCATCCCCTCCATTGTTCTCTATGGTGGGGGAAAATGTTACTTTTTTCCCCATGATAGAGAACAATGGAGGGAATGGGGACAACCTGTTTGGGGGCCGTTAGAATTGGACCCCCTGGTCCAATATTCTTGAAACTTGGTGGGTATTTGTGGGAGAGGCTCCAGCAGCTACTCTGTAAATTTGGAGCCTCTCCCTCAAACCTCCTCCCCTCCAGCTGTTTTTAAAGCCGCCGCCGAATTTCGGCGGCAATTCGGCAGTGGGCCAAATCAGATCAGAGAATCTGATTCGGCCCGTGGCTGCCCTAGCACCCACTCCTGGGCTGGCGAAGTGCCGCTCCGTCTCACTCCAGCCCCAAATGACCCCTGACTGTATTGAATATAAATCTCTGCATGCTTTTCTTGGGCAGCCATGGTAGGGGGGGAGACTTTCCTCTGAGCACTTTATTTTTGTGTGCTGTAGGATCATTTGGTGATTCTCAGGAGAGCAAGTTTTCTTTTTTTCATACTGCCCCTCTCCTTCTCCAAAAATGGGCCATCAGACCACACCCCCCCACACATATTTTCAGGAAGCAACTAAACATTGTTGCATTAGATGGAACATGTTAGACGATTGTATGTGGGATTACGGAACTGTGTCTTCCTGTATGGGTTTTCATACCATTATGGGTTTCCCTTCAAATGTTGCTCTTGTGATTTTATTATAATATTGCCCATCTTTATGTATTTTGTTTGCCCCCTCTTTATTACACATCACTTCAAGTACACACATAGAAAGACAGAAGTGATTTTTTTTAAAAAAAATCAGCTATATTAGTTAATTCTCTGTCTATCCCCACCTCTTTTTTCTCTCTCTCTCATCTTCTTCCCTGAGAAGGTTCCTCACTGCTCCACACTGGAACAGAGTACAAAATGAACAAGATGCGGCTCTCCAAATTACTGGTGTGTGGGCACAGCAAGAATCTATATATCTAATAGCCAAAGTCCCTTTTGGGTATGGATACTTATTTCCACCAACAGAGGGCTCATTCTCCTACAAGAGCTTTTTCTATAGACTCCAGAGACTCCCTAGGTCTGCAGAAAAATCTGAAAAGTTAGAAAAAACATGGGTAGGGTTGAATCCCCCAATATCTTTTGAAATGGCCTCTGCATGGATCTACTTCAGGCATCAATGGTGAGAGATGAGAACATTTTGGGGGGGGGGCTTCTAACTGGCTGTCAGTAAAAGGCAGGGGGAGGGCCCTTTCCAGGCCTATTTTGGCCTTTGAGGGAGGGAGCCTTGGGGCCAGGCCTGACAAGGGTTGCCAGTGCCAGGCTGGGGAGGTTTTGTGGTGGACTCTAAGGAGGGCTGGGTTTGGGGAAGGGAGAGGCCTCAGCTGGGTATAATGCCATGGAGTCCATCCTCCAAAGCAGCCATTGTTTCCAGGGAGACAAATCTTTGCTGTCTAGAGTTCAGTTGTAATTTTGGAGGGTCTCCAGGTCCCACTTGGAGGTTGGCAACCTTAGACCTGGCAGCAGTCTCGGGTTGCCAGGTCCCCCCCGGCTACTGGCAGGTGATGTGGGGGGGGGGGGAAGGTTGCCAGATCCAGGCTGAGAAACTCCTGGAGATTTGGGGTGGACCCTGGGGAGGACAGGGACCTCAGTGAGGTACAATGGCATAGACTCCACCCTCCAAAGGATCCATTTTCTCCATAGGAAGTTATCTCTGTAGTCTGGAGATCAGCAGTAATTGCAGGGGATCCCCAGGTCCCACCTGGAGGCTGGCATCCCTAGGCAGCACCCTCTGGGTAACTTGATACCACCTGATTTGCATGACTCAACTAAGGCCGGCTGCTTGCTACTGTTCATCAGCAACCACCCTATGAAAGCCAATGTAGTAGAGCAGTTACAGCTTCCAAGTAGGGGCTGCAAGACCCAGGTTCAGATCTCCATCTTGCGGTGGAAGCTGAATGGGTGATCTTGGACCAGTCCCATACTTTCAGCCTAACCAACCTCACAGGGTTGTTGGTGAAGATAAAAAGGAGGTGAGAATAATGTAAGCTGCTTTGGTCCCCACTGTGGAGAGTTTTCCTAGGTAGAGGCTGTGGGGGAGGGTGGGGGAGACAGAAAGCTGAAGACAGATTAGGGCAGATAAAGGTAAGTTGGCTGTTGGGTGGGAAGGAAATAGAGTTGCCAACTCCAGGTTGGGAAATTCCTGGATATTTGAGGGGTGGAGCCAGGGGAGGGTGGAGTTTGAGGAGGGGAGGAACTTCAGACCAGTATAATGCCATGGACTCCACCCTCCAAACCAGCCATTTCCTCCACGAGAACTACCATTGCCAGCCTCCGGGTGAAGGCTGGAGATCACTCAGAATTACAACTGTTGTGTAGGTGACAGAGATCAGTTCCCCTGGATAAAATGGCTGCTGTGGAGGGTTGAGTCTATGGCATTATACCCTGCTGAGGCTGCTTCCCTCCCCAAGCCTCCCTGTCCCAAGGCTCCACCCCCAAATCTCCAGGGCTTTCCCAACCTTGATCTGGCAACTCTAAAGGGAACTGATCTCTGCAGCTGGGAGATCGGTTGTGGTTCCTGGAGAGCTGCTACTGTTGCTGTGGGGGGAGAGGAAGCAGGTGAGTGGCTGGGTAGGTGGTGGTGGTGCTGCTGTGCAGGGTGGGGGAGGAAGCAGGCAGGAGGCTGGGAGAGTGATGGGGCCAGAAAAAGTGATGGGGTGGGGGCCATAAAGAGAGAAAGAGTGATGAAGTAGGAGGCAGAAAAACAAAGAGAATGAGGAGGAGGCAGAAAGAGAGAGGAACTAAGGAGGAGATTGGATTTATACCCCACCCTTCACTACCCGAAGGAGTCTCAGGGTGGCTTACAAACTCCTTTCCCTTCCCCTCCCCACAACAGGCACCCTGTGAGGTAGGTGGGGCTGAGAGAGCTCTTTCCAGAACTGTGCTTGAGAGAACAGCTGGTACCGGGCTACGGCTTGCCCAAGGTCATCCAGCAGCTGCAAGTGGAGGAGTGCGCAATCACACCCACTTCTCCCAGATTAGAGTCCACACACTTAACCACTATGCCACACTGGCTAAAGTGTATGGAGGAGAGACAGAGGGTAAGAAAGGGGGGCAGAGGGAGAAAGGGTGTGAGAGAGGCAGGGGGAGAGGGGAGGAAGCAAAGGTGTGAGGAATGGGATAGCTCCACTTGTTAACATTCTAATCTCTTTCCTCTCATGACACGTGGAACGGGACTGTAGGAGCTAACGAAAATGCAACTGGTTTCCCCTCTTAACTACCACATAAGCTGTCAAAACTACGACAGGCGAGTAGAGCACAGGTGAAAAAAGGAAAAAAAACCCATTGAGGTGTTAAGGTTTAATTTTTTTTTTCTTTAAGAAAAATTGGTAAGGTATTTAATTTTGATTTAAGGATTCCAGCGGTCTAATAATTTTTATAAAAGGCATGGAAAAATGTATTTTGTAGAAGACTAAGCTAGAATGTTTTGATAAAGAGGCACTCAGTAGAAATCATGTTATCGTACTGAGTAAAACTCAAGGATAGATGTATTGAAAATGGCAGCGAAATCTTTTGATATTTGCTTAAATTGTAAATAAATTATGGTAGTAAGAGTGGCATAGAGATATATGCATCTGTAGTATATTTGTATGAGGCAGTTATAGAGTACAGTGTAACCAGTATTACTCTCCTATTTGTATGTATGTTAGTCTGTCATGTCTTGTCTGAAAATATTAAAAATCATTCATAATTTTTTTTAATGCATGCACTGAAAGTGTTTGCCTTGTAAAAACAAAAGATGAGTAATATTTCGTCTTAATAAAGGAAGACTCCCCACGGCAACCTCTTACCAGCTTTCTGATTTCAGAACTGAGAAATGCTTGCTGTCAACACTAGAACTTCATTAAGAACTCTTTAGGGTTCTGGTTCTAAAGAATGCTGGAAGCTCTCTCTCTCTCCCTGTGCCTTGGTATTTTCAATAGCACCTGTGAAACTGATGCCAGAACCCACAACAGATTGTGGATATGAAATACAGGGCAAGGAGGAATCAGTCTTTAGAATGAAATACTGGATGAAGTGATGGCTCCGTGGACCTAATTTTTAAGGGTCCACCCCACCCCACCCCACCCCGCGATGCCACCCACATGCTTAAATCTGCATAATCAAACTGAGCCAGATAACTAAATACTGAGTTTACTTACCTGAGGCAGCTGAATGAAAACAACCTCCTATTTACTGTATTCTTGGCTTATAAAAAAAGTAGTTTTCCATTTAGAAACGCACAAGTAAACAACATCTCTCACTTGGAAGAGCTATACAGAACAAAAATCTCTCTTCAAACTCACGTTCATAAAGTCCCACATGAAGTTAAAGCTTCCTTATTCATGCCGATTTTGAAACCTGTTCATAACACAAATGTGGAGGGCACTTTGGCTACCCGTACACTTTGCTAAGTGTTGTTGCAAGAAAGGCCCATTAAAGCCGAGGCTTATTTAAAACAAAGACATTCCTTTGTGAACAGGGGCTGGATTTGCATATAAAAAGGAAGGATGACTAGCAAGAACTGAAAACAGGTAAACAAGCCATTCTCTTTAATCAATTATCTTGGAAGGAATTTCCTGTTTTCTGAAAGCCAAAGAGTGCTCACCTCCAGATTGCTTGCAGTTAAGTCATTAATTAATATGGAGCTGATGAAAGGCTAACAGTTTGTGGAAAGGGATGCTGTGGTTTCTGGAATTACAGCTGATCTCCAGGCAACAGAGACCAGCTCCCCTGAAGAAAATAGCTGCTTTGGAAGGTGGACTGTATTGGCATTATACCCAGTTGATGGAGGCCACTCCCACCCCCACCCCCAGGCTCCACCTCCAAATATCAAGGAATTTCCCAACCCAGAGTTGGCAACCCTATGATATGATATGAGAATCTCAGAATTATGCAAACTCTACTGCATCCATGTCATTTCAGATTTACTGGTAATGGGGCAAAATCCTCAGCAAGGTTGAGATATATTTTAAGATTTTAACTGTAAAAAAAATGGAATGTGTTTAAGAACATTGATTGTGATTTATTTAAGAGTTTTGAAGAATTTGAAAGCTTGGACACTGGGCTTCATAATTTCACTAGTCTTCATAAACTTCATTATGTAGCTTTTGTCCTTTTACTATGAACCGACAGGCTGTGGGAAGTGCCATCAAGTCACAGCTGACTTACGGCGACCCTGTAGGGTTTTCAAGGCAAGAGGCGAACAGAGGTGATTTGCCATTGCCTGCCTCTGCGTGGGGACCCTGGACTTCCTTGGTAGTTTCCCATCCAAATACTAAGTGTAACATTATGTACAGCTTTAACTCCTCACTGTTTAATGGAGTTTCCCCTAAAGAGCTTAAGAAAGCAGTGGTAAAACCTTTACTGAAAAAGTCATTATTGGCTCTCAAAGTGTCGGCTAATTATAGACCAGTATGCAACTTGCTGTTTTGGGATAAGATTATTTGAACTGGTGGTAGCTGAACAGTTACAGAAATAGCTGGATGACACATCTTCATTTGACCCATTTCAGGCTGGCATCAGTCTTGGATTTGGGACAGAGATGGCTTTAGTGGCTCTGGTGGACAATCTCCATTCACATCTGGATAAGGTGAAATGCCTCCCTACTCGTTAGTTATATCAGCCTCCATGTGGAGCCTGGAGATCGCCCAGAATTACAACTGATCTCCAGACAACAGAGATCAGTTCTCCTGGAGAAAATGGCTGCTTCGGAAGGTATGGCATTATACCCCACTGACATCCATCCCCTCCCCCAAACCCACCCTCTGAGGCTGTGCCCCCAAATCTCCAGGAATTTCCCGACCTAAACTTGGCTTCCCTTCTACTGGTCCTCGTGGTGGATGTTCCAGAATTAGTTTAGAATGCTCACAGCATAATCTAGAATAGAATGAGTTTGCTAAAAACAAAGTATCTTGAGTTAGTCACCTATCGCTTGCCCTCTCTTCTATACTGAAATCTATCCCTATCTCTATCAAGCCCTATAGAGGGCTTTTGTAAAGATGAATGAAGCAGGGAGTGTCAAATATGCTAAAGGTAAAGGTTTCCCTTGCTCGAAAGCCAATCGAATCCAACTCTAGGGGGCAGTGCTCATTTCCGTTTCCAAGACGAAGAGCCAGCACTATCCAAAGATGTTTCCATGGTCATGTGGCCGGCATGACTAGACGTCGAGGTGCACGGAACGCTGTTACCTTCCCTCCAAAGTAGTACCTATTTATCTACCTGCAATCTCTTACTTTTGAACTGCTAGGCTGGCAGAAGCTGGGACCAGAGACAGGAGCTCACTCCGTCACGTGGCACTCGGGTCTCGAACTGTCAAACTACTGACCTTCCGATCTGCAGTTTCGTGTCTTAACCACTGAGCCACTGCAGCCCCTATCAAATATGCTAGGCAGGGACAATTCTATTTGTACCGCAATTATTGTTACTCTCCTGACCCAGTACAACAGATTCATCTGAACAAAACGTCTGGATCCTTTAGGGTTTAGGCAATATGCAGATAAACCTTTAAGGTACACACCTCAATAGTTTGCAGGAGCAAACATTCAACATAATTGTTCAAAGCTGAAATATTTGCTATGAGAGTCTGAATGCATGAGCATCAAACTTAAGGCAACTATAAACTAATGTGAAAATATCATTTTCTACTCCATATTTCTTAACCAATAGCATGTTCAAGTTAGATTTTACGGGGTATGTTTCCTTTGGACACTGTGCCTTTGAAATAATCTTCTTCGCACAAATAGAGCTTGACCAATCATTACAGGGGTGCAGAAACAGCACACAGGCAAACAATGCTAGTCTCTAAGACACATCTATCTGGTTCTTCGAAGTCCCCAAACTCTTCCTTTGTCAGATTTAAAAACGGCATTTTCATAACCTGTCTACAAACTGGAGAAACCAATGCAGTCCCCCCTGCCCTGTGTGATTCAAAATGTGTCCCAAGATGGCTGCAGATAAAGGGCAGCCGAACTGTCAGCTAAACAAACACTTCTGGTCAACTATCAATGAACAGGCTACAACAGAAGGATACAGAGAAGTTCCTCTCTGTGTAGAACTACATGAACTGCCACAGCCTAGATCATCAATCCTACTTTCTAAGGAATTACAGAGGAGTACCTTTTAAAGAAGGACACCAGGACTCCAGTGGCATATATAGTCCTCCATACTTTGCCATTTTTTTAACCAATGAAAGCTTTTTTTTGTTTTAGTTCATGTATCACCAACAATTTCAATAAGTAATTCCAGAACCTGCTATCCAATTGAGAGTATAGACTGGATATTAAAATCGTACCCCTGTAATCTTTTCCACACGCGGTCCCTGTTGATAAGCGCCTTATCAGCTTTCTTCAACAATACTTGTATATCCATTACAGATATCAGCTTGAATAAAATTATAATACATGAACATTTTATTTTATTAAAGGAAGCCGCAATAACATCAGAGAATGCCCCAAGAAGGTTAATGGCGTTTGATTAACATAGTGAAGAAAGGTCTGGAGAAATATCAGAGGGTTATCCTCAGTAATTGCAGTAATTATGAAAACTACAGTGTGCATCGAAGCACAACTATAGCTAAAAGAAATAACTAGGAACGTTAGTGAAAGAAAAGCCTGCTGCATATACACGGCCATGTACTAGTGATGATTTTTACTGGAAATTCATCAATCATCTCAGGGTAGCATTTCTTTGGTTCCTTCTAATGAACTTAAGTACAGAGATTTGTACTGATTGGTACTGTTCATTGGAAGAGCAAATATCTAAGATCCCAGGCTCAAACCTTTAAATTTCCAGTTAGAATCTCAGGAAGACCTAGGCCCGAGGCATTGCAGAGCTACTGTCCTTCAAAGAAGACAATATTTAGCTATAGGGTTCCAGTCTAACCTGGTACAAGACAGCTTCTTATAAAATTACCACTGATCTATTTCTACCTATAATAACTGCTGTTGTTTCCGAGATTTTGGCACTTCAAGGGTGGTTGCCATGGGAACAGACCCTGAAAAGGCTCCTATACTTTTCTTTTTAAAATCCCCCCCCCCCCACCAGTTTGGTATAGTGGTTAAGAGTGCGGACTCTAATCTGGCAGAACCAGGTTTGATTCCCCATTCCTCCACATGCAGCTGCCGGTGTGACCTTGGGTCAGTCATAAGTTCTTTCAAAGCTGTTTTCTCAAGGGCAGTGTTCGAGAGAACTCTCTCAGCCCCACCTACCTCACAGGGTGTCTGTTGTGGAAAGGGAAAGGGATTGTAAACTGCTCTGAGACTCCTTTGGGTAGGGAAAGGTGGGGTATAAATCCAATCTCCTCGTCTTCAGGTTATATAAATTCAAAAAATACATGTGGACAATGGTGCATCAGAGAAAATCAAAATATATGATTGCCAATAAAGGACTTCTCAGTTTGTGAATTAGCAAAGTTTATGAATCACAATCCAATAATCTATCAGGTTTTACAACACTTATAATATGTATTAGATTTAGTCCATTCCCGCAAGAAGTCCAGATGTAATTCTGTGTAAATTACATTGATTTTGGCACTCCCAGTGTTTTAAGACAGTCATACTAAGGTACCAAAGGCTGTTGTACCTTTCAGTGCTGCACAGAAAGAAGAATTTCATGAGATGCAGTTCTTCACCGTGACAGAACAAGCTGTACCAAGTGCTGCACCATTTTCTGTGCAACTCTGTAAAGGTATAGGAGACCTGGGGTCACCGTCCACTCACGAATAGAATTGAGGATGAAGTGGGGGCTGGAAGGGGATCAGCAAAAACTGCCTCTTCTCCTTGTAATCTGCACAGCCAATCAGAAGCCCTGCTGGGCAAACGCCTCACCTAGCCCCTCCCACTTTCTAAAAGCATTTGGTGGGCCCCAGGAAAAGTGTCGCCAGGCACCATAGCGTCCTTGCACTAGTGTAAGGCACCCATGTTCTTGCAGAAGAGCATCTTTGAACAGAACTCCTATTATCAAGGGAGCGGGGAAAAGGAAAATCATTGCGGCAGTCTTTCACAGGTATAGTGAGGACGCACTTCTGTAATGCAAACTAAGATGTCACCCCGAGCACACTGCGCAACAGTGAGTTTAACCAGGGGAACGTTACGAAGTAACAGCCCACTGATGGAAACAATCTACAGGGCAGTGTACATGCAGCATCGATTTGTCATGTTAAGACAGAAACTGAAAATGTCAAAGGGCAGAGGCCACTGCAATACAAATGAAATTCCAGAAATACCTTCTTCACCATCTGACATATATTCACCATCACTGAGAATTTCGGGGGCATTCGCTTTACGAACTGCACAATTTAAGTGGACAAGACGTTAAAGTCAATTAAAAACAGAATGATAATTATGTTTATCATTAAGTTATGCTATGACAAACAATGAAAACTAAGCAGAAGCACTGTTACATCATACCTTCGTCATCAGACATATCCAAAACTTCGTTCATTGTTTCTGGGACATTCATTTTATGTTTTTCTGTGACAGTCTGTGAAAGACAATGAAACATCCTTTCAGCCTGAAACTACCAATAGCATTTTGTAGGAAACAACAAAATGTTAATAACGAGAAGTATTTACATAGCACTTTCCCTTACAGTGACATACATATACATTGTTCTAGTAATTCCTTACAAGATAGATAGAACCATACTATTTTCTTGATATTTCAGCAAAGGGTCAGCTACATGAGACACTGGGAATTCTGGGAACAGAACTTTCCACATTTTTTGTTTTGTTTTTTAAATCAGGCACCGTGTGTGTGTGTGAGAGAGAGAGAGACAGAGAGAGACAGAGAGAGAGAAACAAATTCCAGTTAGGATGGCCACACCAGAAAGGGTTACATCCTTCTCTGTACTATTTTTCCAATCAAAAACAGTGCCAGGGAAGTGTTACTTGCCCTGTTGGGGCAGATTTACAGATACTGATGCAGGTATCTGTTTGTTCATCCTGTGATGGCACAAATAGCAACTCCTAGAAAATGTTTCAGGGGAGGCTAATGGCATTGGGGGGGAGACAGTTTAGAAGAAGAAGAAGAGATTAGATTTATACCCCGCCCTTCACTCACTTGGAGTCTCAGAGCGGCTTACAAACTCCTTTCCCTTCCCCTCGCCACAACAGGCACCCTGTGAGGTAGGTGAGGCTGAGAGAGTTCTGAAACATCTGTCCTTGAGAGAACAGCTGGTACAGCGCTATGGCTTGCCCAAGGTCATCCAGCAGGTGCAAGTGGAGGAATGGGGAATCAAACCCGGTTCTCCCAGATTAGATTCTGTGCACTTAACCACTACACCAAACTGGCTCCCGTTTACATTCCCTTGTTGGTTTACATTCCCTTGTTGCAAGCAGGGGACCAGGAAAGCTCTCTGTAGGCTGCCACCACTCTGGTACGGTTCTCCTCAAGAGGGGCCACAGCTAGGGTTGCCAAGTCGTACCTCATGAGAAGCGGGGGGGGGGAGTCCATTCTCTTCCTGGAGTCTTCTGGTGCACGCACAAAGCACACACCGTGATGACATCACAGGAAGTGATGTCATCGCGTCGGGCACATTGGGGGCGGACCTCAGTAATTCAAGGGAAAACCACAGAGTTTTCCCTCGAATTACAAAGCGTCCCCCCTGAAATGTGCCCGACGCGATGATATCACCTCCGGGTGACATCACTGTGCCGGGCACGTCCCCTCAGCCTGGCAATTTGGGGGTGGGGTTCCCCCCGGCAGCCCAATTCTGGCCAGCGGGCAACGGGCTGCTGGAGAAGGGGTTTCCCCCCCCCCCCCCGGGGGACTTGACAACCCTACCCAGAGCACCCACCCGACCCTTTAGGTCCACTCTTTCCCAATAGGTTGTACTTTCTATGTGACCAAATGAGGCATGAGGACTCAGGCAGAATAACGAACAATTTTATTTAAGAGGACTAGTAACAACTGGTTTTCAAATAATATGTAGAATAATGAGAACAGTAAAGGTAGGTAGGCAAACAAATAAAAGAACCCTAACCAGTCTATCTGGACTGTTCCTAGCTGTATCTAGGTGACTGGCTTCAAGCTGACTCACCACTGGGATCATTCTGTCCACAGCACAGTCTCCTCAGCTCTGCTCCCTAGGAGTGGGCAAGACCTTTTATCTTTTCTTCCCAGGCACCACCCCTTACTTTTCTACTGGTACGAGTTTTCCCTCCAAATTCCCTGTTAACCAATCACAGGGTCCAAAGGTGGCCTGAGAAATGTAGGCCCAGTAATCACCCTAATCCAAGCTTTCCCTAGGGCCACTAGGCTGCACTCTGCAGGCTCAAGTTCTTAACATCCCTCTACCCCTTCACGGTCCTGTTGGAACTGGGTCTCAGTGGGTGCATTCAGATGGCGTGCTGGAGCAGGCTCAAAACACCCCGCTCTGAACCATCGCGATCACACTCACCCCAGTTCGATGCGCGTTCAAGTAGTTCCCGGCGTCTACATGAGAGCGTATGTCGGGCTTTTTTTTTTTTAAAAAAAATTCCCCCCTCTTGCGCATGCACATAAGCAAATCTGAAAATACAGTCTAGCGCTAACTCTAAGCAAAGTCTAGCAAAGCCTCTCAGTTACACAAGCTTCACGACTTCCTTGCCCTGAAAAAACACGTCCCTTTAAACTTTTAACCTGAAATTGGTCTTCTTGAAATCCCGAATGGAGAAGTAGTGGCCATTAAAAAAAAATTTTTTTTTTTACAGAAAGGTGGAGAAGTGATTATGCGCATATTGCCAACGCACAAAAAAATGGCGGGCAAAAAGCGGAAGCTGTGCTGTTTAGCCCTGAGTTCATAACTAAAGCAGTGTTTGGACTAAGAATATCAAACTGGCAGTTTATTATTTTAACTTTAAAAAGAACACGAACAAGAAAAGAATTTAATATTTAAAATCCTGGCATTATTGAAAACCTCCTCCTTGCATTTTTTTTTGGTAGAAGTCAGTATCAGGGTGAAATTCGATTGAGATGACAAGTACTGGTGACTGAAATGGAAGACTGAGAGGAAAATACGGTTTCCTCATTACAAAATCACAAAATTGGTGACATAAAACATTTCCAGAGAGAAATGCTGTGAAGCATTTTCCTCCTGTCAATTAAAATTTTCATCCCACTCTTCCCTCAAGGAGCACAGGGCAGTGTAAATGAATCTCCCCTCCGCCATTCTTACTCTCATAAAAACCCTGTGAGGTAAAACTGAAAGACAAGCAACTGATTCAAGGCCACCAGGGAGTTTCAAGATTGAGCTGGGATTCGAACCCAGGTCTCATCCCTTCTAGTGTGACATTCTAACCGCACTGGTTCTCAAATTCACATTAAAACACCAACTATCATGTGAAGTGACCTGTTAGCTGAACTGGCTCATTCTACCCATGACAACCATATTTTTGATAGAACTGGAATAGGAAACATGCAATTTGTGAAAGTTTTCTACGGGGCTAGTCCAGTACATATTACTAACAAACAAAAAACCAGGTTTCCTGTCTCCTGAATTGGACTGCCCACATGCACAGTGGTAACAGGCCTTCTATAATCCAGGCAGGTGATTGGTACAAATCCCTACAGTCGGTTTGGTCGGTTTTAACAGACTACCAATGCAATGTTTTAAAAAATGAATTTCAGCCTGTTTACTATGTAGTTCCCCCCCAATTTCCAAAAGATTATTGAAGATTCATGTCTTAGGACTGATCCAAAAAATACTCGACAGCAAACAACAATTTTATCTATCTGTGGGTGGTCTGGATGATTTTAAGCTCCCAGACTTGTTCCCACTTTAGCAAACTAAACAGTTCCACAGGTATGGCAAGCTGATAAGTACACAAATTTGGTTCATCCAGCCATCAATGTTTGCTTCCTTTAGTTTACACTAGAGTTTGCTTATCTACTGGAAGTGAGTTTCAGCTCTGAAAGTTGCAGAATGTGGCAGTTTTACAACTGATTCCTTCTCGCTGATTTGCAAGCTTTGGTGCCCTTTGCACTTTGCAGCAGCAGTGTGAGCGTTTGCTTTTCTGTGGATTCATCCCAAATTCTTGCTCTATTGTTTAAAGGCCCAGCACCACAAGCATGCGGGCCAAATGTGTGAATTTTCCCCCATGCAGGGGTCACTGAACCCAGGTCAGGTGTAATGATCTAGTCAGAAAGACCTATGCAATATTACAGCCAGGCCTGAGTTCTATAGCAGCACCGTTGTAGCGGCATGAAACCATGGAAATCTCCTTCCCCTCTATAACACTGCTGAGGGTTACTGATCTCCAGCTGGGGACTGGAATTCTCCCAAGAACTACAACTGATCTCCAGACTACAGAGATCAGTTCCCTTGGAAGAAATGGGAGTTTCAGAGGATGGACTCTGTGGCATCACATCCCTGCTGAGCTCTCTCCCCAGTCTCTGTTTTTCCCAGGCACCGCCCCCCAAATCACCAGCAACTTCCTAAGCTGGAGCAAGCAACCCTAATACTGCTATGACGCCTAAACGCTACTGCTGTTGCAACCTGAAAAGGAATCAGAAGTGTCACATACAAGGCCACACACCCTTGAGTCCTCTTATGGTTCTCCTTAAAGCATTCTGCAGCCTGCTCCTCTCCAAACTCCTGTATGTGGTACCTGAACACTCTTAGCATAGCAATAATCAGCCTGTAGCCAGGAATGTCTAAGTTGGGGGCATTTAAATTCCTTGGGGGGCACTGGGGCACCGGCTAATTCAATTAAATGTAATTTAATTAACTTGATCAGTGCGGCACAGGGGAGAAAAGTGCAGTGCAGGGGGAAGGCAAGGAGGAGTGGTGGCCACTGCAGCATAGGGGAGTTCATGGTGGCCACTTTATTTTACTAGGGAGTCAAAGGGTCCGGGCCAAAAGGAAGTTGGAGGGCCTTGGTAGGAAGTCGGGGGGGGGGGGGGAAATGCCCCACTGTAGCTATGGGCCTGGCAAATAATGCTCTTGGGTACTGAGGAAACATTGTTACCACCAGTGGCCTGCCTCTTTGTTTGGGGAAATTAGTTATGCATAAGGAGAGGCCAGAGGGGTACAAGGGACAGCATACCAGTTGTATACCAAGGTCCGGCATGGTAGGAAGACTTCAGATTTGAAGAGTAAATTAAATAGGTTTTATTGAAGAATTTCCCTAATTACAAGCACACTAAGCATTCAAAAAGAGCAAGTACAGGCGTCAACTACGGGGGGGCTTGAGCCCCCCCCCCGGCAAAACAGAGCATCCACCAGGCCCGCCCGCTCGCTTGCCTGCCTGCCTGCTTGCCGGCCCGCCGGCAGCTGCCGCCTCTCTCCCCCCAGGCCTGGCCTGGCCACTCCTGCCTCCGTGGGGCCAGCTGGGCAAATGCCCAGCGTGCTGCCGTCACCCGGAAGTGACGCCAGCATGCTGGGCACGTTGCCGGGGTGACACTCTAACAATTGCCCCAAAACTAGAGTTTCAGGGCGATTGCCAGAGCGTCGCCCCGGCAACGTGCCCAGCATGCTGGCGTTACTTCCGGGTGACGCCAGCACACTGGGCATTTGCCCAGCTGGCCCCACGGAGGCAGGAGTGGCCAGGCCAGGCCCAGGGGGGGGGAGAGGTGGCGGGGACATGGTCCCAGCATGTGCGTGTGTGCACAAAAGAGCCCCCACCCCCCTGGGGATTCTAAAAGTCAATGCCTCTGAGAGCAAGCAATACAGAACTAAGAAAATAGAGGTGACTGATAGCAAATAGAGGGTTCAGTTATGGGGTAATACAACCTGTCCAGATGTGCACAATCCATGGAGAAGGGATTGTGGCCCAAACATATGTTTGGGGGTGGACTGCCAGTTGGCATCAGGGCAGACACACACCCTCTGAGGCCATGAGCATGAACGGATATAGACATTAGAGAACCAATGCTGACCAGTGGGAGGTCTTGAGGGGCTTGCCCCAGGATTACCTGGACCAATCAAGTGTCCCAGGGGCTGCAGTTGACAGGAGGGGCATGGCCTAGGTGTAACCAATGAGGTCCCAGAGGGGCAGAGTCTGGATTAACAATAGCTATGATGGGATTACTGGAGATGGCTGAAAGGAATCTGAGGATCACTAATGGTTCTGCCAAGGCAAACTGAATAGGTTCTCAAGTATAGACGAAAGGTGGGAGACGAGTCCCTGATTAGCGTCAGGAAGGATCACTAAACATTTGACTGTATAATTGGTTTATCTCGGTATCCTGAGGGAAGGAACAGGAAAGACAGTTGTGAGGACAAATGATTCTCACATAGACATAGGCGCACACAAAAAGGGCGGGGTGAAGTTCTGGAGGCAGAAGGGCTATTCGCCAGGTGGTCTTTGAATAGCCTTTAGAAATGCAGTTACTTTACCTGGTGGAACTGCCATTGTTTCATATGCATGCTTTTGCTGGGTGGGGGAGAAGACTGGAGGTTTGCGCTAAGGGCTGCCTCTATGCCACCTGAAAATGGAAAGCCTTTTCCAGAGCTATGGCTTGCTCTGTGTTTCAGAACCAGGGGTGCCTCCCTTGACCTGGTTAGGCTTACCAAGCCCCCCGGGAGGGCGGGGGAAACACCAATTTTTAATGCTTACCCCCGCTTTTTCAAAATTGGCCACCGGGGGAGGCAATGGCTACCAGCAGGAACGCAGGGGAACGTCGGAGCCTGCACTGCCCTCTCCCTGCCAGGCCTGAACTGTCTTAAAAGGGAAATGTCTGCAGAGAGCCTGCAGTAAAAAGCCTCACCAGACATTTCCCCTTTAAGAGCAGAGCCAGCAAGAGAAACCCCCGCCCAGAGATTAAGGAGGGACTAGGCTCTTTGTACTGAAGGGCCTGCTTTTGCATGTGGCTTGCAAGGTTGCTGGGGTAAGTGCCTCTGCCAGCTCTTTTCCTTCTTTCTCTCTCCCCCTCCCCCTTTCTTTCTTTTTTCAGTCTGTCTGTCTCTCTCTCTCTGTCCCCATCCAGCAGAGGTCTATCAGTGGCTATTATTAGCCACAAGGTCTAAATGGAACCCTTTGTCTGGGGCAGTGATGCTCTGCATTCTTGGTGCTTGGGGGGCAACAGTGGGAGGGCTTCTGGAGTTCTGGCCCCGCTGCTGGACCTCCTGAGGGCACCTGGTATTTTTGGCCACTGTGTGACACAGAGTGTTGTACTGGATGGGCTGTTGGCCCGATCCACTGTGGCTTCTCTCCTGTTCTTATGATATGAAAATCATATTTAGCACTTGTGTAGCACTTAGTGCTTCATATTCTGCCGAGATGAGGAAGGATTCAGTAGGGCCGTTGCTCAGTGATAGAGCATCTGCTTGACATGCAGGAGGTATCAGCCTCTTTAGCTAAAAAAGGATCAGGTAATAGGTGACATTAAAGATCTCAGCCTGAGACCCTGGAGAGCCACTACCAGTCTAAGTAGTCAATACTGACCTTGATGGACCAATGGCCTGATTCAGTATTAGGAAACTTCATGAGTTCATGTGGAAGCATGTGGAAGCAACATGACAGGATGTGACATCACAAAATGATGTCACTTCCTTTCTCCTGGCTCCACCCCCAAAGTCTCCTGGCTCCACCCCCAAAGTCCTCAGATATTTCCGGAGTTGGACTTGGCAGCCCTAGACCTGGTTCAGGTTAGAAAGTGGGGTGCCCCTGCTGTTGGGGCTACCCTAGAGTAAGGCAGCGCCTCTGGGCTACAATATGAAGAGGGAAGGTAGGGTTATGTGGGAACCCTATGAGGTGCCCCCCCCAAAGCCTCCATTAAGCATGCAGAATGAATGGGACTGAGTCCACAGCTGGTAAAATCAGTTCCATTCATAGTCCAAGGCCTGATGATGGAAACAGCCATGATAGCAATCATAGAGTCACCATCAAAAATAACAATGCCATAATGTTCAGCCACTTCTCCAATAATGTTATGAGAGTTACGATATCATCAAAGCATGCATTTCTCACCCTAACCTGGATAACACAGGCAAGCCCGATCTTGGAAGCTAAGCAGGGCTGACTATGGCAAGTACTTAAGAACATAAGATCATAAGAGAAGCCAATGTTGGATCAGGCCAATGGCCCATCCAGTCCAACACTCTGTCACATAGTGGTTAAAAATACCAGGTGCCCTCAGGAGGTCCAGCAGTGGGCCCAGGACACTAGAAGCCCTCCCACTGTTGCCCCCCCAAGCACCAAGAATACAGAGCATCACTTGCTCCAGACCAAGAGTTCCTATCTATACCTTGTGGCTAATAGCCACTGATGGACTTCTGCTCCATATGTTTATCTAATTCCCTCTTGAAGCCGTCCATGCTTGTAGCTGCTGCCACCTCCTGTGGCAGTGAATTCCACTTGTTAATCATTCTTTGGGTGAAGAAGTACTTCCTTTTCACTTTTTACTTGGAAGGGCGACCACCAAAGAATACCAGAGGTAGGACACAGAGGCAACCTAATCATGCCACTACTCTGAAAAATGTCCAGGCCCCCAGTAGTGGTCGCCAGAGGTCAACCATGATTTCCGAGCAAGTACACACAAACAAAAAATAAACAACAAAAAAAAGACATGTATTTCTTGGCCTCCACACCACAGCAGTGGCCAGTTCTGGAATGGGGAGCAAGGAGTATGCACCAAGTGGGGTGAGGTCTGAGCCACAGAAGTGGCAGGTGGGGAAAGAATTAAGCTGCCACTCTTCAACATTTTTGCTTTGGTCTAAATCCTCCTTTAATGATGTAGCTTTGTATCTTAAAATGAACAATTAAAATCTCTCTAGGCCATTCCTGGACAAGGCTGACTTAGATACTGTGACCTCAGTAACATCGAGGTTAGATTACAGTAATGCATTCTAGGTGGAATTGCCCTTGAAGACGGTTCAGGAAGCGCAACTGGTACGGAATGCAGCCTCCAGGATGTTAATGGAGAGTTGCTACAATGGATATAAAACAAATGTATTATGCTGATTATACGGGCTCCCAGTGCATTTCCTGGCTCAATTCTAAGTGCTGTTTTTAACCCTTAAAGCCCAAAATAGCCTGGGCCCAAAGCCTCTGCCCATATGATCCTCCTGAGGAAAGTCTGAAGGGGTCATTGCTGTGGAAACCTGCTCTTTCTGAGGTTAGGTTAGCAGGAACCCAAAGGAGGACTGCTGGTGGACTGTGGCATTCCCTCCCCAGAATGGACCCGGCCATCACGATGAGTGATTAAAATGTGGAATGTGCTCCCAGATGACGAAGTGACGGCCACAGGCACACATGACTCTAAGCAGAGATTAAACAGCCGTCATACTGTCCCCTTACATCCCTTATTTGTATATACTGTTTTGTGATCTGTATAAATAAAAGCTTGTGTACATATTAGCCTCAAGAACAGAAATCATGTCAGATGTTGTTGTGGATGTTTGCCTAGAACAGAGGTGGGCAGATTTCTTGGCAACACAGAGTCAGATGGAAAGTTCTCTTTCTCTTTCAAGCCTACTTTGGTAATAATGAGTTCTAGAACCTTTATTTTGAGGGGGAGGGGGAAATGAAAGGAGAAGTTTTCAGGTTGGCAGAAAACTCCCGTGTGAAACCGTTGTGAGGACAAGTTGACCAGGCCTGTTCTAAATGGAGCAAAACAGTATATTCCAATAGCATCCAGTTAAAAACATCTCTTATAGAGGAAAAGCTGGTCTTACATCTACTACCAAGATACAGCCATACTTACAATTGTGGTCATTGTCTCTTCCGTCACGACCTTCAGAGTGTCGACCACTGAGATGTAGCCCAGACGTTTGGCAATGGCAAGGGCAGTGTTCCCATTCTAAACAACAGGAAAGTTCATCAAAACAGACTGCGATGAACAAGATCTAAGGCTCAACAGAAGGCTAGTGGGAGAGAGCTAATGTCCTTAGCTTACATTCAAGAAAACGTGTCTCGATGAAAGCTCAAAAACCGTTGTGGGCTGCAGACACTGCAGCAGGGAGCGAATGTTTTGCATAACACTCGCCACTTGCCCCCAAAGCAGGAAGTCTGCCCCATAGATTCTCAGGGCAAACAATGCTTCATTTGTAACGATCATTGACAAACAAGCTGCAGAGCCAATCCCCAAATTAGAGATGATCTGTATGCAACTCTTAACATGATGCAGAACATGGAGCGATGAGAGAAATGTAATTTTTCAAGAAGTCCCAAGGCCATACACACATTAATCATTTGCATCAGCTTTATACCACTTGAAAAGACATGACAAACACCCAAGAATCCTAGAAACTGCAGGCTGGTGGAAAAAATTCCTCCATGCTTCCTCACAGAACTACAATTCCCAGGGTTCCCAGGGAAGGGGGGGAAAACAATACTGATGCAAATGAATGTGTAGTTATACTTCAATTTTTTTTACCAGACAATATTCCTCCACCCACAGAGTAGAACGAACTTAGCTACTTCACACTTTTTTTTTGTGGCACTTGTGTTTTCTATGGATACACACCAGCATTCTCTGCAGCAAACTGAATGCATCCCTAAAGATGCTCTGTGCACTCCCAATCTAGGACCCATCAGGGCTTCCTGGCCATGGCTCCCAGTGTTTCAAAGGCTTGCCTGCCCGCAGAATGCACAGTGTAACATGAGCACAGCAGCGGGAAACTCGTTTGCTGCTTCAAGATTAAAGCAGCGCTAAGCAAAAAGGGAAAACAGAGGAAAATACTACGCTGGGTGGGCCTGAAAGAGACAGCAGCAGATTTTAAATACTGATGAGACTTACAGTCTATGTTGAGCCAGAGAAGAAGTACAGCACTGCTGAAAGTTGTTGTCCCCGGATACAAAAAGAACTGGGAACAACTTCACTAAACAGGGCATGGTGGAGAAAGGCAGGGATACGTGAGCCCTAATCTTTCAGGGCTCTGTTTTCATTTAGACACTGCTGCCAGCAAAGACGCTTGACGGTTGCGGCGCAACAGTGTACTGATGTATGTCTGTGCATATACTCCCACCATTTTCCCACCAGCCTTCTACAAAAGCAACATCGTCAGTCCAAGCGGAATAGCATGACTGTGCGACCCGAGCCGCAGCCAAGGATAATGTTCCTGTGGCATCTCACTTACCACAGTGAGCTCATTGGGCGACGCACCATTCTGGAGCAAGACATTGATTATATGGGTATGTCCCTGTTGTGCTGCTTGATGAAGGGGGGTGTAGCCGTTCTGAATGGGAGGGAGGCAAAAAGGAAGAAAGGATTTTAAATGGGATATCCCCCCCCCCACCTTACAAAGCCAAGACCACTTGGGATGTGGGGGGGGGGGAGAGGTGGGTATAAGAAAAAAGCGGAGTCTCACCTTTGTTTTGGCATTAACTTTTGCAAACTGCTGCAGAAGGAAGTTGACTATTTTGATGTTTCCATAGTGGCAGCCGACATGTAATGGAGTGTATCCCATCTGGAAGTAAACACACACACAAAACAAGGGAGCAAAAAAAGAAAGGAAAATTAATCCCCCTTTTCAAGTGGTAGTTCGATACAGTTACTGCAAACAGCAACAGCCCAATCCAGTTGTAGTTGTGCTCAGGGGTCATTTCGTAAAAAAAGAGGTGCAGGAGCTCATTAGCATAACTCATTAGCATAACTCATTTGCATATGCCACACCCCCTGACATCACAGGAAGTGTGTCAGAAGGCAACACCCACCGCTCAGGCTCCACCCCAAAAATCTCCAGGTATTTCCCAACTCACAGCTGGCAAGCCAGCTTTACACTTTGACTAAAGACGCTTTAGGTTTCCTTTGCTCTTGCAGGGAAGCTACCCTAAATACAGATCAAGTTAGTATGCTTTTGCTTTTTTCCACAGCACATCACCATATGTGCCTGCTGCTGGGCTTGCTGCTCCCGGAACGGCGTTCCTCCTTGAAATGCTTAGAAAAAGGTATCTACCCATTTATTTATTCATTTACACCCTGCCCGTCTCCCCAGTGTGGACCAAAAGCGGTTTACACTGTTCTCCTCTTCTCCTTCCAACAACTGTTTGGAGTACGTTAGGCGGAGACTGAGTGGCTGGCCCCAGATCACTCAGCAAGCTTCCATGGCAGAGTGGGGGATTCAAACCCGGGTCTTCTAGATTCCGCACCAACCACTAGACAAGGCTGAGTCTGCATGACAAGCCGCAACGTCCATCAACAACATGGACAGGGATGGGAACTGGGATGCACACGCCACTGAAAGCAATGGACTGGAGATGGATGGCACCCGGACTCGGACAAGCATCCCAGGGCACAGTTGAATGTATGTTCAGCTTATGGCCACAATTCCTCATCTAGGCAATGATAGATGCACGGAAGCCTGGTTATATGCACATGGATCTATTTATGGGCACAAGCACAGTACAAATGATCTATCATCTATCATTTTAAGTCAGATGTTCAACCATCTTGGGGGACAATATCTTTGATGGAGTCAGAGGTTTGATGGAGTCAGAGGTTTATCTTTGATGGAGTCAGAGGGTTTTTTTTGTAAAAAAAGCCCAGCAGGACCTCATTAGCATATTAGGCCACACCCCTGACAGCACAGTTCCATCCCCAGATGCCCTGTGGCTTGTGGGACGCATGGGGAACCCGAGGGAAGGAAGGGAGTTTCTGGATCGGTTTAAACCGCCTTCCCTCCCTGGATCAGCTTGGCTTTCCAAGGCGCCCCGTGGCTTGTGAAACGTCTGGGGAATCCGGGGGGGAGAGGCTGTAGGCTTGGCCAACTCAGAAGCCAGCCGGAACTCTGTTCCTGTGCGTTCCTACCCAAAAATAGCCCTGGATGGAGTTATGCTTTTAATCCATTCTTCCTGCAAAACTTGACTTTCGCTAATTAAACTGGGAGGCCTATGAAACGAAGCTCAGAGGCTTTCTTAGTTTTCATCCTTTAACAAATGCCTTTGTTAAAACAAAAAAAAAATCTGGTTTCACCTTCACGTGCCACCAAGCATGCAGAGGGACACTTACGTTCCAGTTGCTTCTCTATTAAAATACTGGAGTCGGTTCACAAATCAGTAGGACACGGAAGATAAACGATCACTCAAACAGGAAAGCAGCAAGAGCTAAACATCTTACTAAATACACTTTGAGTATCAATTATAATCAGAGTCCTATGCTGTCAGGACAAGGACTTACATTTTAGCATTTTTCTAAAGCAAAGATATTTCTCTTTGACAACATTTTTAACCTGACTCCAGAAAGGGATGGAGCTTGGCACATCTTTCAAGGATGGGTGCCACTGCCAAAGCATCTCTGCTGTGCGCCCGCACCGCTCTCCTCTCGCTAAAGGAAAGGACAGGGCTGTGGGATGAGGACGGCACTTCCACATCATGCGTGCGCATGACATCCATCACAACGGGCCCTTTCCTGTAGGTTGTCTGGGTAGGGTTGCCAAGTCCAGGTTGGAAAATACCTGGGGACTTTGGGGGTGGAGCCAGGAGAGGGCGAGGTTCGGGGAGGGGAGGGGCCTCAGCATGATACAGTGCCACAGAGTCCACCTTTCGAAGCAGCCATTTTCTCCAGGGAAGCTGATCTCTGTCAGCTGGAGGTCAGTTGTAAAAGTGGGAGATCCCCAGGCCCCACCTGGAGGCTGGCAACCCTATGTCTGGGTGCTCTCACAAGGCAAACCTGCCTGATGAGTTGGAATTAAAAAAGACCACTTCTTTCTGAACAGGACATTCAGGCACACAGGGATCTAGTCCATGATGAGGTTGATTAACCAGAACTGAAAACTATGGACAAGGCTCTCAAGGTTGTGCCCATTTAATCATGCGTCGGTTGGGCTGAATCCAACGAAAACCACATTTTACATGCCAATCTATGTAAACAAGACCCAAGAATGGTTCTTTTAAAAATAAAAGTAGACTTCGCAGGCTACAGTTTTGCAGAAAGAGCAGCGTGTGCACGGGGAGGGCAGCTCATCCCAAATCTCCTCACCCCTATCTGCTTTCCCTCCTGGGTGATTCCAGATGCATGTTCGTAAAGGTGCATCTGGAACCGTGAGGGGAAAAGAAAAAAAAGCATGGGGTTATTTCATTGAGAAAAATAGCAAGAGAAGAAAGGGTTAAGCACCACACAAAGCTGCTGTTTCTTTTAAGTCATGCAATTTGCTGCACAGATTTGCACAGCACAGTTTGCCCTTGAGAGCTACATGAGTGGCATGGCAACAGAGAAGGCTGATGGGTGGGCAAGTTTAGAATCGGGAGGGGGGAGCACAGGGAAGAGCCCCTCTAGCTAGCCAGAGGGACAGATGTGGAAGGTATTGCAGAATCAACAAGGGCTAGTGTCCAGCCCTACCCAGGTAGAGTTGCCAACCTCCAGGTGGTGGCTGAAGATCTGGGATTACAACAGATCTCCAGGCAACAGAGGTCAGTTCACCTGGAAAAAATGGCCACTTTGCAACAGTGTCTCCGGCCAGTCACGAGCGATTATGCGAGACGGTGGGCCAATCAGCTCGCCAGCCTCATGCATATCCATAGCTTTTGGCTGAGTCAAAAGCTTTTAGGTGAATTTGTTTGTGCCCTCCTAAACTATCATGAAAACAGTAAACGTTAAGATTTTTAAGGTATCCGTTTTCCCTCAGGCAACATTGTGAAATGCCACTGCTTATTCCTCCACTGCCAACAGACCTGCCTTTTAAACCAAAGACATAAAGATATAAAGAAGTATGTGTGGCATGTATATATATTTTATATATACACATACACACATATACACACAGACACACACACATATATATATATTAAAAATCCTATGGAAGTCCAAAGGCCCGCAGCCAGGATTTTGTGATTTGTGGGGCAAATTTTTTTCTGATGGGGCTGAAGTTCTCAGTGCAGAAAGAAAAGCCAGAATTCTGAGGGTTATGCCTCAGCTACTCTTCTTTCTCTGAGTCTGCGGTCACATGTGCCAGCTGGAGCAAAGGGGAAACGAGGCTATTTCCTCCAGAGGAATTTGACATATAGTTGTGAGATCACACATTCCTTTGAAGCTGCAAGCTCAGCCCGTCACTGTGTGATCAGACACAACTGCAGGTGAGTCATTTTTGGGTTTTTTTGCTGTTTGTTTCCCATGCGCTTAAATGAGGAATCACACCTTCGCACTGCGGGCTCTCTACAGAGTTTGCGATTACGCGCATGCTGCCGTGGGGGGGGGGGGGACAATTGCAAGGAGTCAGGAAGGAATGAGCAGACCATCCCAACGGAATGAGAGTGTGCTTGAGTGATCAGACGGGGAAGTCTGTCTGTGGCCTGGTGCAACCAGTTAGAGCCAGACTTTCCCTGGTGTCTTTTAACTCCGCTTCTGTGGCAGAGCAGCATGGGTTACTGACGACTGCAGGACCTTTCCCAGATGTTGCTGTCTGATCATCTCCTTTAGCTCTGTCAGGCATTCGCAGCTATGTCAGATCTAAAGGTATGTGTGATCTCAGCCTGAGTCTTCTCAAGCTGTCTATTTTACATAGGTGTTCTTAACCATTTAGCCAATAGAAAGCGGTTACCAGGATAGACCTCTAAACTGCAAGCCAGTTTAGATGACAGTTCTCAGCTGCTGCAAGTTAATCACTTCTGCCAGCCTAAGCAATAATTCTGACAACAAGCCTGCAGCTGGGGGTGATGACTTCTATAGTCAAGAAAGCTAACGCTTAGGCAGAAAAACTCTCTTAAAGGAGACCAATTTCTTGACACAGAGTTAGAAGGGATCCTAGAGGTCACCTACTCCAACCCCCTTGCTCAGTGCAGGAATTAGTTGACTACAGCACCCCACTCCATTTAAAGGAGCACACAACTTTAAAATGATTGAAAAAAGCATTTACAGGAGAAATTCTTGTGCGGCTGTGCCTTTAAGAAAGGGGGCAGAACCCCCCAAAGTCCCACTGTAGCTACAAGCCTGGAAGTCCAGTAAAAGAAAAGAGCCCCAACCCTCAAACAACCCCCTTGCACACATTTAGAGCTATGCTATCCCAGCTTTCTGAAAACTCCTCAAGGTCTCCCAAGCTGGATCTAAAGCAGTCATTCCCAAACTGAGGGCCACAAAGAGCAGATGAAGTAAATCGAGACCCCTGTAAGTCTTAAATAACGATCCACAATGGAGGCTGCCTGCAGAATCTCGGAATGATTTACTGCTCTGATCTTGCCTAACTCTCACTCTGGGGGTGGATAATTCTGCCTCATCTCAGCATTGGCTGTGGTTAAATCATCTGGAGCAATCCTAACCGGGAGATGCACCAGAATTACCTGCCCAGGACAGTGATTCATGCAAAAACAGAGCGGGTGGGGCTCCTCTGGGGGGCGGATAGTTCTTACCAGAATGCATTGCAGCGTGTGTTCTTGGGTTTAAGGGTGAAGTTTATTTCTATTTTTAATTCCGGGGGGGGGGAGCATGCCTCTTTTCAGGAAACAGCAATCTAAAGATCAAACCACAGTTTTATCTACAGCAATATAAGGTGAAAGGTGAGCTCCCTGGTGTTGGCGGGGTGACTCTGTTTCAGCTCTCCCCTTCAGGAATGCAGAACGCTACCCCTGCAGCAACATGAGCCACCTGCCAAGCCTGGAGCAAAGCTATCAACTTCAGTCCTGAGCTCTGACCCTCCCGCTACTGGCATACTGAATTGGCACCGGGCTACTCTGGAGGGCGCATTCTTAAGTGTTCCGTTCCTCACAGTCATGTCACGTCATGCTTCATCAGCAGTCGCGTCCCGTACAATGCGGTCAGAAAGGCAGAGAGGCTGATCGGACGTGACACTGCAGGCTGCTCACTGGGTTTCAAGAGAGGCGGCTCCTCCCTCTTAAACGCTGCAGCTGACCAGCATCTGCCACGACTTTGCTGGGTCAGAGCGGCAAGACGGGAAACTAATTTCCCAGGCTGTCTGCTCCCATCAGAACTAAAGAAGGATATCCTTTGATTCCCACTTAGGGCTACATTCACTTCCATGCCAAATTGCTTTCTGCTTGGCAGGAGCCTCTGTTTACACTCGTTTCTTGACTTCCTTAATGCAGACGTGTACGCTGCAAAGATCTCGGGGAAGATGCCAACTGGCAGACTTTCCCTTCCCCCAGCCAAACCAGAGCGGGTAGCTAGATAAGCAATTTTTGCACAGCTCCCTGGATATACTACTGGTCAGGGTTTTTTAAAGATGTTGATTCCAGAGGAGACCAACGAGGGCCATAGATTACAAATGTACATGCGCACAGCATATAAACGTGTGCTGAGAAGCCTCTGATTTGGGTGCTTACCCAGCTTTTGCTGATGTAATCATCTTGAAACTTAGCTGGTTTATCCGGGTAAATATAGAATTTATGCTCAGACAATCCAAAGGATTTTGTTTAAATGCAGTTTTTAATCCTCTGGCAATCATCTGAATATGTCCTCCCTCTCTTAATTTAGGAACGTCAAGCCTCATGGGTAGCAGAGAAGAGCTGGGGGATCACGAGAGCACGCTGAGATGCCGCCAACTTCTACTAGTAGGTCTAGATATACTGGATTTTCAGGTTTATATTTACAGATTCAGAATGTGCTCAGTTCCCACTGGGACTGTAGCTCACCAGGAAAAGACTTCTTTAGAAAAAAGAACAACTTCTTTGAAGGATTTATAACTTGCCCTATCCTAGTTTACTGTAGCTTCTGACTAATGCAAAATAGACAGTCATGTCATTTATATTATAACCTGCCTTTCTCTATCATGGGAACTACACAGGCATACCCAGGATTCCCAACTGACTCTTGAAAGGTTTTTGCAGAAGAGAAATTTTACATTTTCCCCTGAACATCAGCACTGAGGTCCATGTCCAAATCTCCACTAGAAAGCCACTCTTTATCCTTGGAGCGGCTACAGTGCGAATCCTTCTTCATTCTCACCGTATGGAGTTACTCCAGTTTAATCCCATTGAGGTCCATGCTCTTAGACTGGAGTGACTTCATGCGGGATGGCACTGGGTCAAATCAAAATGGGTGCCTAGGCACGCCAATACGGATCAGAGAAAACTGCCAGCATGATGCATCAAAGAACAATTAGAAGTTGCTGTGCAGCTCTAAGCACGCTGTCTCCCCATCAGCCTCTTCCAAGGGTTTGTCCTTCCGCTGTGCCTCTGCGTCAGGAGTGGCCGAATGATACAATCACACTTGATGCAGAACCATGTGAGAATTACCTGTCCTCAAAAAAAGAGGTCATCCGCTTTGACTCTGTTTGAATCACTGCTCTGGGTGACCTTCAGTCTTGACTCAGAAAAATAACAGAGCTTTCAGAAGTCTGGGGAAACAAGGCTTTAAAATCTATGCCAATTTTTATTGAGCCTCCCAGCTAGCTCTTGAGCCTCTGGGTCCCAGAGCCAGGAGGCAACATCAGGGGAAGGCCTCGGCCTCTACGCCCTGTTGTTGGCCGCCCAGAGGCAGGGGCAGGATTCCCCCCTCCCCAGCGTTGTGTGAGACAGGATGCTGGACTAGATGGACCCCTGGTCTGACCTAGCAGGGCTCTTCTTATGTTCTTATAAGCATACTCTGTGTGCCCATCTAGACCATCCAATCACACCCCAGAAGATGGGCAAAGATTCAAAGGGTGGAAGTTCAAAAATTCCCTGTTCTCCTCAATCCAAATTGAGCCACACATGGTTGTTATTCAGGGCCAGATTACTTTCAGGGCCAGATTACTTTTGGGAGCCAGTTTGGTGTAGTGGTTAAGTGCGCGGACTCTAATCTGGGAGAACCGGGTTTGATTCCCCACTCTTCCACTTGCACCTGGCTGGATGACCTTGGGCAAGCCACAGCTCTGTACCAGCTGTTCTGTCAAGGACAGCTTGGGAAAGAGCTCTCTCAGCCCCACCCACCTCACAGGGTGTCTGTTGTGGGGAGGGGAAGGGAAAGGAGTTTGTAAGCCGCTCTGAGACTCTGTGAGTGGAGGGTGGGGTATAAATCCAATCTCTTCTTCTTCTCTTTACAGTTCACAGAACTCCAGCATCATGGATTGACCTTTTCACTTTAATGTTTTCTCTCTCATTTGGATTATATATGTAACATGTATACAGTATGTAAATATACTTTACTTTAAGCTGCGCCTGAGCACATGTTCAGTTAACTGGATAATATTTCTTGTCATTTGTCATTATGGATCCTGATCTTATGAAAAGGTCAATTTGCATGGCAAGATACATTTCTGGCTCCCAAATCACAGTCCTGAAAGAAACTGAGAACACTACACAAGTCAAGGTCATCATGTTGTAAGATTCCCCACACCACTGAAGATGCTCATCATGGGTGGAGAAACATGCAGTACAGTGGTTAAGACCGGCAGACTCGAATCTGGAGAACTGGGTTTGATTCCCCACTCCTCCTCCACATGCAGCCAGCTGGGTGACCTTGGGTCAGTCACAGTTCTCTCAGAGCTGTTCTCTCAAGAGCAGTTCTCTCAGAGCTCGCTCAGCCCCACCTACCTCACAGGGTGTCTGTTGTGGGGAGAGGAGGGAAAGGAGATCGTTAACCACTCTGAGTGAAGGGCAGGGTATAAAACCAACTCTTCTCCTTCTCCCTCTACTTCTATAGCTAGGAAGGAGTGGTGAGAAATCTGGCACAAAGCGATTGCCTGTAACAAGCATAACATATAGATGGGTTCTGAGATACTCTGTTAGCAGGAGGTGTGGGATATTTATCTCCCGCTTTAGATGATCTCAGGAAGCAAAAAAATCTACCTGAGCCCCTGAAAAGCTAAGTTCAAGAGACACTAGGCTCTGGATATGCCCAAGGACATGTCTCAGCTGCGAGCAGTGATCCATTTCGTTAGCATTTGTCCCATGGAACTCTGCTTTCGGTACATTTCTGGCAGAAACTTCTCAGCAAGACAGTTTATACCACAGCACAGATGTGGCTGCAGTAATAGGCGCCTCGTATCTGTTTTCATATTTTGTTACCCTTCACTCCAACAAACTGTTCCAAAGATCTATGGAAAACTAAATATTGACACCGAACAAAGACATGCCATAAAGCTAGCCTTTCGGCAACACTTGGAGCCAGTATTATAAATCCTAAAGGCTTTCTGTATCTCTTGCCCTCCAGGTCGGTCCTCAAGCCGCTTAGGCCACTCCTGCTGGAACTTGAGGCCCAAAGATGAGCACTACAGAAGCACGCAGAGTGTTACCTGGGCTCCCAATCAGGCGGAAGGCTCTACTGCAGGGGTGGCCAAACTTGCTTAACGTCAGAGCCGCAAGAATAAACGCCAGATGTTTAAGAGCCACAAGACATGAATATTACACTCATGTTTTATTGAAAAATATGCAAATCTACTTTTTAAAAAAATGTTAAATGAGACTCTCAAAAATAAAAACTAAAGGGGTAAAAACAAACATTGATAATTTTATTTATTTGTCCGATTATATTTATTTGTTTGCTACTGATACTTGTTTGTTTAAGAGAGAGAGAAAGAGGTGGAGAAAGTGAATGAAAGTGGTGGAGAGAAAGAGAGACAGAGAGAGAAACAAAGAAAGCAAATAGACGGGGGAGGAAGGGAGAGAGAAAGGAAGAAAAAGAGGAAGGGGGAAAGAAAGCAAATAGATGGGGGAAGGAGGGGATGGAAGGAAGAGAGAAAGAAACAAAGAAAGCAAACAGGTGGGGAGGGAGGGAGAAAGATGGAAATAATGAAAGAGGTGGAAAGAAAGGAAAGAAAGAAACAGAAACTAAGAAAACAAATAGATGGGGGGGGGGAAGGAGGGAGAGGTGCGTCCTCCAAGAGCATTTAAAGTTAAAGTTGTTTTTTCCCCCTCTGCTCCCCCCCCCCCACTTCAAGCCTACCCAGGGAGGGGGATACTGGCTGGGGAAGATTGACTGGGGAGGCATGACTCACCTTCCTCTTCCCCAGCTGCCCTGCCAGGAGCCGCACAATATGTGTGAAAGAGCCACATGCAGCTCCTGAGCCACAGTTTGGCCACCCCTGCTCTACTGCTTTCAGAGACCCTAATATGGTTGTCAGGTCTCTCACTATACAATTTTACCGTAGAGGTTTTTTTTGTAATTCCTAGAGTGTCCCATGATGTCACTTCCAGTTTTTATCAGAAGTGACACCAGCTTGCCAGGAGATGCTGGCATGCCAGTCTCCATCCCCTACTTACTCTCTCTGAGGTTGCTGGCTGTGGACTGTGGACCTCAAACCCAAATTAAGGGTTCTCCCTCCATACTTGTAGCATAGAAATGGAAAGAGGGGAGACTGGTGGATGAACATTTCTATCTCAGCTTAAGAAGTCTAATTGAACAAGCTCCTTCCCTGCCAAGAATCTTCAGAGAGGCAAGTTTCATTCATTCAGAAACTTATCAGTCTCAATTCTGCCACAGACTGCACTTAAATCGGTGCACAACACCAGAAAGGGACAACCAGCTTCTTCGTAACCCCAGTAAAACAATTCCCCCCCAAAATCTAAGAAACACCAACAGATAAAAGGAGCCACAAACCCATACTCAAGAGCCTGTGATTAAAATCTAACCAAGGAAAGTTGGCAGAGTTTTAAAAAAGCCGGGATGAATATGAGGAGTTGGAATGTAACATGTCGAAAATATGCCCTCTCCAGTTTAGCTTCTGTTGTTGAATCAAACCAAATGCGGTCATCACACAGCGGCTGGTATCTGACTTTTTAGCTAACGGTGGCTGTCAAATCAGAATGGTCTCCATAACATCATTACGCTTTCAGTCTTCCTATTTTACCCTTCACAATTTTAACCATATTCAACTATCCTAATGAAGAAGGATCAGATTCAGAAGCAGCTCAAGGCGTTCCATCAAAGGCAACACAGACTCGCAAGCTACAAGTCGAAATATTTGACATCCCCCTCTCTTAAGTGAATGATTTTGAAATGTATCGATTGCAAGGGAAATGAAAAGCTGGATATACAGGTATAAGCTACAGCATTCTTTCAACTAGGAGCTAACAGGTTTTTTTTATTTTATTCAACACCTATGTACATGGCTATTTCTAAGAAGGTGAGGGAACTCATTTATATCGTCACCTTTTTCTTTTGCACATTCCCTTCCCATCACGTCAAGCTGAATGATTAATCAGAAACACACTTACACTAGACGCTTGTGTAACGGTGCCCACACAACTTGTAACGGTGCCCACACACCAGGCCGGGCATACACTCGACTTGATGTTTGCGGCGGGGGTTGGGGTGGGTCCGATTACTGCTTTGCCACCACCATGGTCTGAAGGCCCGTCTGAATGTCCCACTCAGATCCTGTGTGGGCGGCAAGCGTATTTGGACTTGCCCGCGGAGCCAAATGGACCCTCAGCGGTTCCTGATGGCTCTGCGGGATCCCATGCCCCCTGGCAGCTCGTTGGATGTGCTGGTTGAGGACTGGCATGGCCGGCTCCGGGCGGCCATCGACAAGATCGCCCCCAGGCGTCCTCTTCGCCCTCATTCTAAGCGGGCTCCCTGGTAGACTGGGGAGCTGTGGCAGATGAAACGAGAGCTTAGATGATTAGAGAGACGGTGGTGGCGAGCCCGCGACGAAGCATCAAGAGCATCTTATAGGACACTTATGCGATCCTATGAGATGGCTGTCAAGGCGGCAAAGAGACAGTTCTGTGCGGCTACGATTGCATCTGCAAGCTCACGTCTGGCACAACTATTTAGAACTATTCGGTCCTGAACAGAACTGCCATATGGCGGACTAAACGATAGGGAATCGGACATTGGCTGTGAGGCTTTTGCAAGCTATTTTGCAGATAAAATCTTGCTGCTCTGCCGTGACCTCCCTGCCACAGTTGAGACAGTGAACGAACTCGAGGCTCCATGCACGTCTTCTAGTTCTTTTTTCGGTCCACTCAGCCTTGAGGAGGTTGACAGTTTACTCTCTACTGTACACCCAACTTCATGCAGCCTTGATCCGTGCCCTTCAAGGCTGATAAAAGCTGGCCATGAAGGGTTACGAGGTCCCCTTAGGGAGACTGTCAACAAGTCCTTCCAGGAGGGACTGTTCCAGGGGCACTCAAGGAAGCGATGGTCCGCCCTCTCCTGGAAAAACCATAATTGGACCCGGCTGAGTTGGCCAACTATCGGCCAGTCTCCAACTTGCCCTATTTGGGCAAGATATTGGAGAGGGTGGTGGCGATTCAGTTCCAGTTTCCTGGATGACACTTCCATGCTAGACCCGTTTCAGTCCAGCTTCCAGCCAGGTCATGGGACATAGATGGTGCTGGTCGCCCTCACAGATGACCTCTGACGGCATCTGGATCGGGGCGGAACGGCAGTGCTGGTGTTGTTAGATCTATCGGCTGCATTTGACATGGTCGACCACCAACTACTGATCCACCGCCTTGCCAACATAGGGGTTCAGGGGCTTGCCTTACAGTGCTTGTCTTCTTCCTCCAAGGTCGGGGACAGAGAGTGGTGCTGGGGGAACAGATGTCCCAGAGGCACCCGCTGGTATGCAGTGTGCCACAGGGGGTAGTGCTATCTCCCCTGCTTTTTAACATCTATATGCGCCCTCTCGCCCAGATTGCTCGGAGGCATAGGCTGGGCTGTCACCAGTACGCTGATGACACCCAGTTGTATCTGCTGTTGGGCGGCCAGTCCAGAGCCACCCCAGATGATCTGGAGTGGGCGCTTCAGGATGTGGCGGGCTGGCTCAGGCTGAGCCGACTGAAATTGAATCCAATGAAGACGGAGGTCCTGTGCCTGAGTCAGAGTGGACTGGGAGTAGGGATCCCACTACCGGCCTTCGGGGGGGGGGGGCGCCATTGGTGCCAGCGCCAAAGGTCCGGAGCCTGGGAATGCTCCTGGATGCCTCCTTAACCATGGAGGCCCAGGTAGCAGCCACTGCCAAAGCAGCCTTTTACCAACTACGGCTGATTAGGCAGTTGGTTCCCTTCCTTGAACACAATGACCTGGCGACAGTGATTCATGCTATGGTCACCTCGAGGCTAGACTACTGTAATGCTCTCTACATGGGGCTGCCCTTGACTCAGCTCCAGAGGCTGCAGCTAGTGCAGAACGCCACAGCCAGGCTGCTGATGGGCCTCTTGGTGAGGGACCACGTCCAGCCTGTGCTGAGGGCGCTGCACTGGCTGCCTATAGCGTACCGGATCCAGTTCAAGGTGCTGGTTTTAACCTTTAAAGCCCTATATGGTCTGGGGCCTGCCAACCTAAGGGACTGCCTTTCCCCGTATACACCCCAGAGAGCACTGCAGTCAGGCACGCAACATCGCATGACCCTTCCGGGCCTGAGGGAGGGCAACGCTCTGGTAATCACCTTAACTGGGCAATGCTCTGGTAATCACCCTAACAACTCTATGGTATCATTTTATATATTACTAGAGGATAGCCCTGGGACATGCTCAGCATGATGACGTCACTTCTGGGCAATGTCACTGCGCCAGGCACGTTGGCCTGATGTGGCCATTTCAGGAGTGGGGTTCCTCCCGCCGGCTGAATCCAGACCGGCAGATTGGAGACCTATTTAGCGGGGAATCCCCGCCTCCCGGGGGGCCTTGGCAGCCCTAGGAAGGTGCCATCAAGTCACAGTCGACTTATGGCAACCTCATTGGGTTTTCAAGATAAGAAACCAACAGGGGTGGTCTGGCCACTGCATGCCTCTGCGTAGCCACGTCGGAGTTTCTTGGTGGTCTCTCATCCAAATACTAACCAGGGCTCATCCTGCTTAGCTTCCAAGTTCTGACAAGCTCAGGGTAGCCTGAGCCATCCTGGTCAGGGCCTGGTTCTGGCCAATGGAGAGCAGGTTTGCAGTGCACACAGGCTGGGCACACAGGTTACACACAAGGACAAGCCCCTGGCACAGATCCCCTCTCCCGCCATGTACACAGCCTTTCGTATTAATCAGTATAAATGCTGCCTGTGAAAGTAAGATAATCCCTCTTTTATCCTTTAATGATGATGTACGTACAGAATATCTGCATATAAATAAGAATATAAATATTGAATATTATGTGAGTCGATTCACATAGTCATGATTTATTCACTCACTATTTATATTTTATTCAATGTTTTCATGTTCCATATTTTATACTTTTATTTATATGATGATATAAACATACGGTTTTAAGATGATTAATCCTCTCAATTAATATTATCACTATATCATCGTTCTATAAGCATAGTCATTACTTCTCTGCCTGACTCATGTTCAAAGTGACACACTAAATTAAAGAAGGTACAAGCCACAAAACAATACGATCAATCAACCAATTTTAAAAGCAAACACTTTTAATTGATGGATCAAGTGTGTATTTGTATCCCCATACCTCAGTATAGGTGTCGTTTTGATATATTAGTGTTAATTATAGTTTAATTATAGTTAATTATAGTTTAATTATAATTCTTATACAACAGGATGAAAACTGTCTTTAAAGAAATCCCACACTTGCCCTCCCTTTTGCTGCCTCACCAATTAAAATCTGCCCCCATTAATTAATAAACAAAAAGCTTTGCTGCTCAATCGTACACCCTCTTCGTCAGAAGCCAGACCCACTAAGATCAATGGGGCAGACCCCACAGTAGAAGAAGAACAGATTAGATTTATACCCCGCCCTTCACTCACTTGGAGTCTCAGAGCGGCTTACAAACTCCTTTCCCTTCCCCTCCCCACAACAGGCACCCTGTGAGGTAGGTGGGGCTGAGAGAGCTCTTTCCCAAGCTGTCCTTGAGGGAACAGCTGGTACAGAGCTATGGCTTGCCCAAGGCCATCCAGCCAGGTGCAAGTGGAGGAGTGGGGAATCAAACCCGGTTCTCCCAGATTAGAGTCCGCGCACTTAACCACTGCACCAAACAGTAAATGGGCATAGGAATCAACCTGGGAAGAAGAAGTGGTTTTATACCCCACTCTTCACTACCCAAAGGAGTCTTGGAGAGGCTTACAATCACCTTTCCTTCTTCTCTCCACAACAGGCACCCTGTGAGGTAGGTGGGGCTCAGAGAGTTCTGAGAGAACTGTGACTGACCCAAGGTCACCCAGCCGGCTTCATGTGGAGGAGGAGTGGGGAATCAAGCCCCATTCTCCAGATTAGAGTCTGCCGCTCTTAACCACTGTACCAAGCTGGCTCTCATTAGAGTGCTGGACCAGGATCTGGGAGATCCAGTTTCAAATCCCCACTCTGCCATGGAAGCTTGCTGGGTGACCTTGGGCCAGTCACACTCTTTCAGTCCAGCCTACATCGACAGGGTTGTTGTCTGAGAGTCAGTGGAGGAGAGCTGAATGATGTAAGCTGCTTTTGGCCCCCAGTGGGGAAGCCAGGACATAAAAGCAGTCAATAAATAAACAAACATTAAGCCACACGTTAGCTGATTACAAGTTTCAGTCTACATAGATCCCCAGAGAGACGGGTAGGGTTGACTCGAGACAGTTGTAGTCCCAGAAGAGATCGTGACACTTTACTTGCCACACCGCGAAGTCATGACTAAGGCATTTGTCCGCTCTCTCTCTCCACCTCTGGATTTTGCTACTGCAGGGTAACAGCAATGCCGCCAAGTTTTATGAGTCAATAATTCGCTTCCTAACCTTTGATAAGAGGACAAGGGCAGGTAATTATTCCTGCAGAGTGCTTTTCCCCCACTGCCATAGTCAAGAGTTTAACAACTCTTTCATTACTGTGTCAGGCTAGACAGGGCAGGTACTGCCATCTGCTAAACTGCCAGAGTCAAGAGCCACAGTCTCTGCCCCTAAACAAACCCCACACATGCTGCTGGTCCGGGAACTCCAGAGCTGGATCTGCTACTGAGGGCCGGGCAAGAACACTCTCGAGTTCTTCGTGATATGCAATAACCAAAGAGCAACGGAGATGCCGCTCTTAGGCAGATGCACGGCCCCTTCCAACTCTGATTCTGTGTGTGTAGAACCGCTGGATTCTAGGCCAGTAGCACCTTAGAGTCCAATAAACATTTCAGGGTATAAGCTTTTGAGAGTCAGAGCTCCCTTCATTAGATCCTCGTTGAAATGGAGGTCTGAGTCCTTATATCCCAGTCACAAAACGGATGTGGCAAAGGAGGGAGACAGGATGCAGAGGCGCAACGCACGTTGTAATTGGCTTGATTAGAGCAGAGGAGAAGATGCTTGCATCCCCGCCCCCTCCCCGCACGTTCCATTCTGAAAGGGAAGGAAAAAGCCCTGCAGGGTGGCAAATGTGGATGAACGATAAAAAGAGAAGGACCTTCGTCCAGTGGCCATTTCCCATCCCATTTATTCTCTGAAAGTAGGCTGGGAAATACGGGGGCTACTCCCATAGCACCCCAGGTAGACGGGAGCCAAGCAGACGGTCTCTGGGCCCATACAGACTTGCCACATGCCCCTTCTACACGATGCCATGTATAAGATTTCATGAGTCATGAAACAAGAAGAAGAGGAGGAGGAGGAGGAGATTTATACCCTGCCCTTCACTCGAAGTCTCAGAGCAGCTTACAAACTCCTTTCCTTTCCCTTCCCCTCCCCACAACAGACACCCTGTCAGGTAGGTGGGGCTGAGAGAGCTTTTTCAAGGACAGCCTGTGAGAGAACAGCTCTAAGAGAACTATGGCTTGCCCAAGGTCACCCAGCAGCTGCAGGTGTAGGAGTGGAGAATCAGACCCGGTTCTCCCAGATCAGAGTCCACACACTTAACCACTACACCAAACTGGCTCTCTATTTTATTTCTGAAATTCCTTCAGTGAACAGTATCATCGTAATGAACTTGCCATCTGGGCCGGGCCCCCCAGTGTCTCTATTCCCCCGCCCCACGCCTGGGCCCTGGAGGTGCTCAACATTCCAACTCCAGACTGCCCTGGGAAAACAAGTCCCGCATTCAAGAGACTCTGAGTTCCCTCCAACGCCTCAGGAAGCGTCTCAACAGACATCAGAGTTGCTCCCAATTAGAAGCACTAGATCTGTTGTTGCAACTGGATATAGATCGGGGGTGTCAAACATACAGCCTGCGGGCTGAAACCGGCCTGTCCAGGGCCCTTATCCAGCCCGCAAGCAACTGATCATTATTGCCAGATGTGCATTATGTCCGTTTACCGTCCCAGTGCTAATGAGTAATGGGTGGTGGAATTGGGAGGGTGGGCATCAGAGAGATACCTTAAGGACATACTGTAAGAGTGTTCATGTGTTAAACTTGTTTGTATTTTGAGTAAAAATAATATCATTAATTGGGTTTGCCTGGGTCCTTTATAAAGTTTGTATCTCCCATACCTGGCCTAACATTTTATGGCACACATGGCCCAGCCCGACAAAGTGATGTTTGTGTCAAATCCGGCCCTCATAACAAATGAGTCTGACACCGCTGATATAGATCATGTGCTATCTGGGAAAGACCCCCTTCAAGCACCTCTGCCTACGGCGTTAGATTCATGGTGGTTCATTTGCCCATGGCAAGTCATCCCTTGATGGTGCAGTTATCAAATGATGAAGGGGCAAGTGAGAACCACGAATCAGAATTCAGGGTTTGCTGCCGAATATGTGTGCTGGCTCCGCCGAGAAATTTAATATAGTAGGTGATGGGGGTCCAAAGTCATCAACAACTAAACATCCGGTAGATACGTTCGTTTCCAAAAGTCTTCATCAGGTGTGGACCAACAATTAGAATATCTTCAAACGTAATAAAAGTACCTCTACTATATCTGGCTGATTCAACAATGGCATTTTTTCAACTCACAGCATGTCTGGAATACTCCTAAGTTAATGCATGTCACTCAAAGGCTTTACAGTGTAAAGCTCCGCCGAGAAGCCGTGCGTTCAAGAAGATGTGCAGTGATGCCAAAGTTCTCCCGAACCATTTCCAGAGCCTGGCTGCACACAGGCATTCTCTTCTTTGTGCCAGTTTGTTAAGACCAATGTGAATGCTGTGTGGGCGGCACTGCAAACCACCATGAAGTGATCTCAAAATTGGGAATGTTTTTCGTTTGTCTGTGTCAACGGATTCTCTTTCCCTACAGGGACGCCTGCACATGGCGAGTGCTCAAACATACCTTGGTCTGTGCATCCACAACAGCACCTTGGTTAACGAGGACCTCAGCCACGTTGACTCTGTCCTCTTGCGCTGCGAGGTGGAGGGGAGTCAGGCCACTCTGTAAGTCAAGTATACGGATAATTAGTTCCTTGCAGAGAAGATGCATTCATAAGGCAATTTCAGATGCTCAGCGCATTTCGAGGGCGGTCAGCTCAGCGTCTGAGTGTTGTCAACTCTTTTGAAGCACGTTCAGTTACAAATGAGCAAATCCATGCTGGCCACCGCCTTCCTTGAGCAGCGCATCAGAATAAAATGCAGCCTGTTATCCCGTTGGTCCAAGAGGAACACCCAAGTTTTATTTCTTCGGGCTATTCCCCATTTTCCTTGATACGCAGGAGCACCAGAAATCAGGGTCAATTGTCATGATTTTTCTCACTTAGTATTTCTTGACTGACAGCTCAGAGGGTTTCTCACAGAGATAATCTGCTGCTGTTATCTTAACAACACCCCGGGAAGGTGGATCCGTGTCACTCTCTCTATATTATATGCAGGGAACTGGGGGACAGTGGTTTGCCTAAGGCACTGACGTTTTGATTGGAAACTTGGCTTTTTACCTCCTGCCCCACCCTCGTCCTAACGTGTCCAAATTAAGGTCACCAAAACCAAACACCTTCCCCTTTTAAACCTGCTCAGGTATAACTCCCCCCCCCCCCAAAAAACCTGTAAAACACAAACAGGCAAGCAAATGCATATTTGTGCCAAGGCGAGCTGTCCAGCAGCTGTATAAAAATGAGCCAGCCAGCCTGGCCATCTCCTGACCCATGCTGTAGCCGAGCTGGAACAAGAGTGACAGACAGAAGACATCTAGGGCTGGGGCTTGAAGAGGGATGCTGCAGAACCAAGGAGGGGCTCCTGTACTGATCTCCCCAACCAGTTTGCTTCTCGTTTCCATTCGGTAAAAAGAAGCTGCGTTCCTTCACTGGATCCAACCAGGACCTATTTAATTCAGCATTCTGCTTTTTAATAAAGCTACTTTTTAACAACACTCGCTGGGGCTTAATGATTACTACGGCACGGCCCTGGAAACCTTATGGGCCATCTCAGGATTTGGCGTGGAGAAGAGAAGCCTCCCGACCAATTCTCCCTCTAAGCTGTGGAGTCTTGTGAGCAAACATTCTCCTTTGTGAGTGAGCGATTTGGCTACTGAATAAATTAGTTTGCTCTGGAGCCCTCCTTCCTGAGCTAAGACAGAGATGGGTGAGCCGGAGGCTAAAAAACTGTGAGCTAGCTCACACTAACTCAGCTGAGAGGGAACACTGCTCCCAACCTCCCAATCCCCTCCCACTTTGTTCTAGCCCCTTCTCCTGCTGCTAGGAAGAGCTTTAAGTGGCCGGGATCGCCTCTTCCCCTTCCCTGCCGGCCACTGTCACTGCTGCCTCCCACACTGGGGGAGGGGGGGAGAGCTGCATTTGATGCTTCTTTTAGGGTGGAATCACAGCTCTCCCCTCCCTCTCCCAGCAATACATCTCTTCCTCCCCTACTGCACCAGAAGTGACTTGAATCACTTCTGCAATATGTTTCATTCTCCATATGCCATGGAAGTGACCGGATGTGACGGAAACTCATCAGCTGGCTTACAGAGAGAGAGAGAGAGGGAGAGGGAGGAGAGAGATTGCATGTATTTATTTTCAGTGTACAAAAAGCACTGCAACCCTCACCTCATTTGTCCCGAAAACAACACTGTGTGCTGGCTGCCAGGAAACAGACACAGTTGTGTGGGTGTGCATAAGCTTTAATGCAGCACAGAGATTCTAATGCAGCGCTACTCACTCTGCAGGCTGTGGAGAGGCACATCGGCTGTCACCATTAACCAAAAGAGCCACATTTAATTCCATCCCCAGCACCTGCACCTTGGGGAAGTTGGCAGCTTGTCTCTTCCTCTGGCAGCAGTTGCTTCAAGGAAGGAACCAATAGCCAATCACAGGCCTCACTGGGAAAGGGACTTGCTCCCTTTCCTGAACCACAGGGTGGGTGCCACATTGGGGCAGGTTGCTCAGAAGAGCCACATGGGATATCCCTGTTCTAAAGCAGTTAGTTTTCCGAAACCATTCAGCTATCAGGTAAGGCTTGGGGGGGGGGGGGGTGTTCAAAATGATCTGGTTGGCTGGAAGGTGGCCTGAGTCCTGTTTTAAAAGCTGTCAGTCCCCATGTGCGCAGATGGAATGTTCATGAACATTCCACAGAGGAATTTATACTTGCACGTGCTATTTATCAGACCACCGGGAAATTAAAGCTAGAGCAGGCGTGAGTAAACCACAAAGAGAGGGGAACGGAAGAGACTTCCAGATCATTCAGCTGTGATGCGAGTGTGACGCATCATGCCAACTGTGTTCCAAAGTGCCATTTCCCTTAAATTCACTCTGAGGTTCTCTCACTTCTTCAGAGAGGCCTTAAGGAAGACTCTTCTTGGAGGGGCTTAGAGAGGTGAAAATCTACATGGCCAACGACCGATAACCTGTCCTAAATACCTGGCACAGTTCTGGTGGCTATGGGCCCCCTTGCAATTTGCACCTCTCCTTCCTTTTTACCTCGGGTAGGAATAACTGCTCAGCACAGTGACTTCTGGGTGTTTTTAAAATGCAGCAGATTTTTACACCGAGGAATCTGATGTGGCACCTGACAATTTGGCCTCTTCTGCAAGGCAGCACCATGCATCGGACATATACAGAATTTTTACAAACGCCCAGCTTTGATCTGAGCAAGGTTCGAGGCTCATCCCTGTTGTCCTGGCCCAATTTTAGAGAGGAGGAGTCTTGGAATAGCCCGAACCTTGATCAGTGGAGAGACGCTCCCCCTGGAGTATCTCAGGAAGAGACTTCCTCAGAAGGAGAGAAGGAAGAACCCCAGGGAATCCCACACCAAAGAATTTGTCTATGCGCTCTTGGGGTCACCTAGCATTTTGCCCCTCACTACCATGCCAGGTCCCGAAGCAGCAGCAGCAGATGTACACACCTCAATAGCAGAGCACTGTCCCTTTAATTGAGTACGGGTCTTCTCCAGGGGGTGGTGCCTAGAACACACACTTCCCTGGAGGAATATTTCAGCCCTCAGGAGGTTTCAGCATTAGACTGGTGCAGAAGCATTACTGAAGCCTCAGCTCTATTAAGAATCAGGAAGTAGCACAGTCATTCATAGGGAGGGGACTTATTGGGAGCAGCAGGGAGGCTCATCCAACTACAGCAATGTGTCTACATCATTGCCCATGTGACCTGAAAGTGATGCTACCATATCTGGGATGCCAGGGCGTTGCTCTGGTATTTGGACAAAAGCTCTTTGGTAAATTTGCCTTCTACTATAGATTTTTTGTTCAAATACCGGAGCGTCACCCCCGATATCCTGGAAGTGATAGCATCAGAAGAATAAAATACCAACTGAAGCGAGGAGGGTCCTACCAGCGCGACGGTCAGAAAAGAACTGGCAGGATTGTCGTGCCTCTCCCTTGGTCATGCGCGCTGGAGCTCTGCACGTGCCTGGGGAGAGGGCGCGAGAATCCTTTCCGCTTTAGAAGATACCGATCAGGGTCGGCGCAGGTGCACTATATCCCAGAGGTGTGATGCACAGAGACCACGAAGAAGATCTGATTAATACCTAATTGCATCTCTATCTATACATGTATGCACAAACACAAACATGTAGAATGATATACACAGTCTTTACCCCTCCCCCCACCTTGCTGGGTAGGATCCTTTGCTATGTGTCCGGTTGGCTACATGTGGGGTCCGGAGATCTCCTGGAATTCCAACTGATCTTCAGATGACAGATGATGGGGAAATGGCTTGTTTTCATTCAATAGGGCCCCTGAGAGCACCAAAGGAAGCCAATTTACCTTGTTGCTTAGGTTCACATTAGCATTTCTGGTTAGAAGCAATGACACCATGTCTACGTGGCCCTCTTGGGAGGCCAGATGCACCGGAGCAATGCCCTGCCGGGTGACAGCATTGGCATCAGCACCGTATTCCAGCAGCGTGGTTGCGATATCCATCTGGCTCTTCTTGGCAGCAATGTGCAGGGGCGTGTAACCATTCTGTCAACACAAAACATTTGGGTTATCAGCTCGTCCACCCAAAAGATGAGGACTTTTCTTCGCGTCTCAGATATGACTGGCTTTAAGCATTTCTTTAATAATGGACACCCAGATACTGGAGGGGAAAAAACCTTTGTTTTTAAATTCTGTGTCAGTGGAGGGGAGGAACTGTGGGAAGACGGCCACCAGCCGTTTCTAAGATCCAAGCTTTATTGCAGTAAGAAGCCCTCTTGGGGACCCATTTTGAGTGGAAATGTGGCATAAAAATAGTTTAAATAAATAATCTCAGAGGACAGCTGTGTTGGTCTACAGTAGAAAAACTAGGTTTGAGTCCAGTAGCCCCTAGAGACCTCCAAGATTTTCGGGGTAACAGCTGCTGGAGAGTCAACATTCCCTTCGTCGAACTGACGAATTTTGACTCTCGAAAGTTCACACCACAAGACCCTTGCTAGTGTCTAAAGGAGGTACTGGACTTAAATAAAATAAGACATTTCTGCAACATTGTCCTCAGGGATCAAGTTAAAAAAATATATTAAAGAGTAGTAAGAGGAAGTCAGGAGAGAAAAAGACGGAGAGAGAGAGAAGTGTGAGAGAGAATTTCAGTCTGAGCAAGGGTGTCTAGTGACTGATCAGGCCGAATGTCTATTAGGAACAGGAACTCTTCTCCCATCGCCATATAATTTTGCATCTGCTTGCACAACACACGGCTCAAGGCTGTGAGGGGAGGGGGCTGCTATTAATTCCAGTCCTGATGCTTGGTTTGGTTCCATTCTGCGGCTGGCTCACTGGAAAACATCTTTTAGGAAGCTTCTTGGCTGGCATCAGAGTGCCAAAGCGGCAGCTGCTAGCCCATTTGGTTGGAGAACAAGCGAAACAAGTGACCCGATATATAATTTTCTGGTTCTCTTTCAAGTCGGTAATTTTATCATTTCTGGAGGCTTTGGGTTCGGAAAGCCGCTGGCACTGGGGGCAAGTGGAACCCCTCCTGCCCCTGAAGGGGGGCATGTTCCGCATCAGCTTAGTTTCTTTCAGCATTAAACTAGGTCAACGTTCGGTCCCCTCTATAAAGACAGCACTTAAGCGGTTGCATTATTTCAAGCCACTGCGCTGCAGTGCTAAAGGGTTTGGAAGTCAGCCTGGTTCATCTCCTAAGGCTGAATGAAGGCATATTCCCCCCATACAAAAAGGCTCTGGCCGCTGCTTTGAGCTTCCCGTATGAATGTTGATTTGCCTTTCCTTTTCACTACACAGCCAGTAACCCACAGCTTCTATTAAGATCCCCCTCCACAATCTCTTTCCTCTCTGCTCTTGCAAAAAGAATCTGACATCTAAGCCTTTAATCACCCATGGGAAGGCAGGCCAAGAGGAACTTCCTTTGTGCAGTTTCAGGACCCCTAAACAAAGTCTTTAAAACACGTTGAAAGTGGAATGTTAAAATTAAATTAAATTAAAACAGAAATCGGTACCATCTTGGCAGCTCAACTAGAGTTCATGGCCTATTTGGTTTTATTGTTAATGACACCAAAAATACAACCTGATACCAATTTATCGTGCATTTTAAATCACCCCCCAAGGAGAGCAGGGCAGGAGATGATCTCAGTATTAACAGTACAATTCAACTCTTTCCTTGCAGAAAAATACCAGCAAATGCCTTCGATCTTCACCCAGTCCTGCCCAGCCCTCCCCTGCTAAAGGCCCTGCATGTTTGCTGCCTGGGAATATCCTTGGAAGCAGAGAAGACTGTACAAGCCCTAGCCCTTAGCCAGCTAGAACTGGGAATATGGAGACCTGCAGGATAGGAAGGAACCTGCCACTTGTTTTACTTCTGTCTGGCCTTTAAAGGTGGTGGCAGGAAGAGCTGGGCTCCGGAACGACATGTTATCTGTTCTGTTTCCTCCAGGCTCAGTTTCCACACTTGCTAATTATTGTTTTTGCAGCAACTCCACTTGGATTTGCATCTGGATCTCTCAGACCCAAGACGACCATCCTAGCCACGGAACCTAACTGGCTCTCTCAGTACCATCAGGTTCTAGCAATGGCTCCCTAAGGCTTCTTGGTCTGAAATCAAGTTTCTGAAAGCTTTAAGAAGCTTATAAAATTGCTGGTCCCTCACCCCCTAATTAAGACAACACATGTGGCACAATCTCATAAGGAGCCCATACGACTCTGCCTTCCGCGTGCCAATTCCTATATGAGATGGGTTTTCTCGGCGGTCACTTTTATTATGCAACTCTCTTCCCCATCAGATTTATCCAACATCAAGCCCCAAGCAACTTTTGAGAGAGGATTTTCCTGCTGAGTATCTTCCTCTCTGGGCTAGCTTGCCGAGGCTGGTGTTAGACCGCCATAAGAAAATTTCACTTAAAACATTTTGGAGTCATTTTAGAGCATGCTGTAAAGGTAAAGGTTTCCCTTGCTTGAAAGCAAGTCGAATCTGACTCTAGGGGGTGGCGCTTATCTCCATTTCCGAGCCGAAGAGCCAGCACTGCCCAAAGACTTTTTTCCATGGTCATGTGGCCGGCATGACTAGATGCTGAGGTGCACGGAACACTGTTACCTTCCCACCAAAGCGGTACCTGTTTATCTACTTACAACTTCTTGCTTTGGAACAGCTAGGTTGGCAGGAGCTGGGGCCAGAGATGGGAGCTCACTCCGTCACACGGCACTCGGGTCTTGAACTGCCGCGCTACCGACCTTCCAGTCTGCAACTCAGCGTCTTTAACCTCTGAGCCACCACGACCCCAGAGCCTGCCTTACATCTTACTTAAAGCTATGTCACCTGGCTTAAGTGTCTGACACTGAGCAGATTAAGGCTGCAATCCCATGCGCACCATGCCTAGGATAGTACTGTAAAAGATAAAATGCTAGGAGGCATTTCATACATACTCCCCCCTGGCTCTAATTATCAGTTTCCGGGACCTGTTATTTTTCAAGCACAAAGCTCCAATAACCACTCCATGAGTAGAATTCCTTGACTACATTTTGGCCAGATTTACTCTGAAATATACAATCTGTGGAGGGCATTTTCTGCCGCAAGTTTTAAAAGTCTACACAGTCCACATATGTTAATGATTCCATGTAGATGTTAGTGAAGAACAACAACCACCACACAAACAACCATGCAAGGATCTTACCTGTTCTGCTTGTCTTCCTTTCCCCCTGACACGGGCATTGAGGACAAAGTATTCATAAAAAGCGAGCTATCTGTGAGTCTCTCCAGGGGACATTTCACCCTTGGGCAGAAATCCCAGGGAGGGGAGGGAGAGAGAACAGTGGGCCTCCAATGTACTGAGAAGTGGGGAGAAGTGAATGAACCAATTGTGGAGACATGGCCACAGCTCAACCGCAGGCTTTGCACACCCAAAGGTCCTGGTTCAATCCCTGGCAACTCCAGGTAAAAAGGATCACAGGTGGGAAATGGTGGGAGGGAGATCTTTCTCTGCCTCAAGAGTGTCGCTGCCAGTCGGATCAGACAATACTGAGCTATTTGGAGCACTATTCAGAGACAGTGTAAGCCAGAATTGTACCTCCTTGCATGGATGCACGATCTCCCTGATGCTGTAAAACTCTGCAAGGAATGCCCTCCAACCCAGATTAAGGGTGCTTTCGCAAACTGCAAAATAATGCAGTTTCAATCCATTTCAGTGATGGTTTGTAATTAGATTTTGCCATCTCACACAGTAAATTCCAGTTGCAAAGTACATTGAAAGTGCATTATTTAGTATGTGTGAAAGCACCATAAGTCTCACTGAAGTCTCACTCTTGTTTGCCAACTTCTCCTGTGTTGCGTGAACCCCTTAGAGTATTAGTGCAAGGTTCCTATGCCCAAAGAACTCCCAGCAAGAGCTCTTTTCTTAGCTACCATAAGGACTTGAGGGAGTCTCCCCATGCTTCCAACCAGTCTATGAAGTTCTCTCCTCAATAAGGCTCACCTTGTTTTCTTCGACACAGTAGTTATGTCAACAAGCTGTTGGGCTGATTTTAGGCGACAGCATTTTGGTTTTGTACTATTGCCAACGTATTACATTTCGGGTGTTAATTATCACCCTTCACAACTGAACATCCTAATTGTTGTGGGAGGTTTTAATCCGTGTTGTGAACTGGCTTTCTTTCAAAAGAAAGTATGTCCATGGCCCTGGGCGCCATCTCTGGGAGTATCAGATGACCATGATACAATCTTCTGGTTACAACTCTGACCCACCAAGGAGACTATTTCAGCAAAGTACGTTCCTCCCTGCACTAAAGCTTTCTTTAATGACTTCTACCTCCTTCTCTGGGTGCTTAAGACATTCCTGAACAGAACCAGTAAGGCCAGGGCAATGTGCCGAAAGGAAGACAGATGGCTGGGCTGCACAGGAAGTGGCTTCATGCAAATAAGTGGGCCGGCCCCCGGATTCCTAAACAGCGAGGACTGGTACCTTTGCAGAGGCGTGCGGTGAGGCTCCCTGGTCCAAGAGCAGAAGCGCCACTTTCTGATTATCGTAATGTGCCGCGACATGCAGTGGAGTTAAACCACTCTAAAAACACGTGCAGAACAAACAGGCATTGTTAGGAAATAACCACCTGACACAAAATGCTAGGAGAATTAGGTTAAACTAGGTTTGGTGAGATTACAGTGGCATTAACAGAAGTTTTGGAATGAAAAAAAAAAACCACAAACAAGCACAGCACGGACATGAAATTCTACTTGTGGGATGAATGTCCTCTCTCACACATATTAACAAGCAGCAGACCTTGGCTAGTTTCAGAAACAACTGTTGCCCTAAACTTTGACCTCCAAAACTGGTCAACTATGAGAAACGTTAATTCAGGGTTTGTACACTTGTTCCTCAAGAGCCAAACGCATTCTGAATGATCACGTGGTACAACCCTTCCTGGACTTTATCAGTTTCAGAATGAAGGTGGGGAGGGATTCCATCGAATACAGAATGCGCCATATGAAAATCTTCCTGAAAATTAGGACACCAAAGACAAGGGCTTCTCATCGAATCTTCTCAGTCATGAGTCGCTCTGCTGTGTGCAGAAAGTTCTTTGAAAAAAGGAAGGCAAGCAATTCAATTATGGAATTCCCCCAACCACTTTCTGAAACGGTACATTCCAGGAATGGTTCTACTGACTGGGTATTTCAAGTCTGCTTAGGGAATTCTGATTTCCAAGTAAATATTGCGTATCCCGGTGAAACCCAGTCCCCTGAGCACAGTCATCTTCTGGAAGATCTAGAGAAATATATAGTTTCTAGCTGAATATGGTCCAAACTGACTCAAGCCACAATTATCACTTGATGGATATGCTGGATTTTGAAGTAGAAAACTCCTCAAGAAACCAAAGAGTACTTAAGGCAGATGTAGCAATACTGGTGGGATGCATGGGGGGAAATGCAAACAACCAAAAGAGATCCATTGCTACAGTTACTGTCTGGCACTGGCTAGGGACAGGGCAGATCCAAACTGGTTTGAGCCTGTTAAAGTGGTTGGTTAGGGACTCCTTCCATGCCATACCTTTCCGGCAGCATCTGGAGGGGCATTCTTCTGAAGCAGGAGGTTGGCCACTTCAATGTTGCCATACTTGGCCGCCACATGTAGAGGAGTAAATCCTTTCTGTAAGACAAAAGACTTTTCATCAGCAGCTCTCTCTACCGTTAAGACCCTGGCAGTGGTCTTTAGACACTCAGCCAATCTATACAAGAGAGCCACCGGGAGGGCGATAACATGTACTCTAACAATAACGAAAAAACAGCTCTCAGAAGCTAAGCAGGGTTGGTCCTAAGAACATAAGAAAAGCCAATGTTGGATCAGGCCAATGGCCCATCCAGTCCAACACTCTGTCACACAGTGGCCAAAAACACCAGGTGCCCTCAGAAGGTCCAGCAGTGGGGGCAGGAAGCCCTCCCACTGTTGCCCCCCAAAAACACCAAGATTACAGAGCATCACTTGCCCCAGACTGAGTTCCTATCTGTACTTTGTGGCTAATAGCCACTGATGGACTTCTGCTCCATATGTTTATCTAATTCCCTCTTGAAGCCGTCCATGCTTGTAGCCGCCACCACCTCCTGTGGCAGTGAATTCCATGTGTTCCACTCTTTGGGTGAAGAAGTACTTCCTTTTATCTGCTCTAACCCGACTACTCAGCAATTTCATCGAGTGCCCACGAGTTCGTGTATTGTGAGAAAGGGAGAAAAGGACTTCTTTCTCTACCTGCTCTATCCCATGCATAATCTTATAAACCTTGATCATGTCACCCCTCAGCCGCCGTTTCTCCAAGCTAAAGAGCCCCAAGCGCTTCAACCTTTCTTTATAGGAAAAGTGTTCCAACCCTTTTATCATTTTAGTTGCCCTTTTCTGCACTTTTTCCAATGCTATATCATCTTTCTTGAGGTGTGGCGACCAGAACTGTACACAGTACTCCAAATGAGGTCGCACCATTGATTTATACAGGGGCATTATGATACTGGCTGATTTGTTTTCAATTCCCTTCCTAATAACCCCCAGCACAGCGCTGGCCTTTTTCATTGCAGTCGCACACTGTCTCGACATTTTCATTGAGTTATCTACTACGACTCCAAGATCTCTCTCTTGCTCAGTCTCTGCCAGTTTGGACCCCATCAACGTGTAGTACTTGGATGGGAGACCACCTGTTTTGTACTTGGATGGGAGACCACCAAGGAACTCCAGGGTTGCTACACAGAGGCAGGCAATGGGAAACCTGTTTTTCCTCTTGCCTTGAAAACCCCATGGGGTCACCATAACCAGTGTTCCCTCTAAGCTGAGTTAATGTGAGCTAGCTCAGTTTTTTAGCCTCTGCCTCACACCTTTTTGTCTTAGCTCAGGAAGGATGGCTCCAGAGCAAACTAATTAATGCAGTAGCTAAGTTGCTCACCAACTTTAATGCCGGTAGCTTGCAAAGTAGAATTTTTGCTCACAAGACTCCACAGCTTCGAGGGAGCATTGACCATCAGTCACATTTAATCATCCCCAACAGAGACACAGAATTTGCTTTCCTTTGGCTTTCATTTTGAAACAGTATGTTTCGAGACTTTGGGTAGTAAAGATATTCTTGAAAGTGTGCAAGCAACACCTGGTGAAACCTCACAAGCCAAATAAGTGTGTTGTTGGCTAAGTCCTCCAGGGTCTCTGGGAGGAGGCTTCAGGAGCCCTACATAGTTCTTTGTTCCCTGCCCGCAAGTAGTGGAAGTAATATCAACTATGCAAAATAGTTTAAAAGGCAGTATCAATTATACAAAATATTACACAAAGTTGCTATATCTTTGCAAAATGTATATCAATTGCAGAAATCTTTCCTGGGCACAGAATTTGGGTTATGTGGGAATGCCAATTTGGAAATTTCAGCTGGTGCAAACCTTTGTCTGGCTAAAAAGGCAAATGCAATTTTGGGCTGTATCAACAGAAGAGAAGAAGAAGAGATTGGATTACCCGAAGGAGTCTCAGAGAGGTTTACAAACTTCTTTCCCTTCCCCTCCCTACAACAGACACCCTGTGAGGTAGGTGGGGCTGAGAGAGCTCTTTCGAGAACTGCTCTTGAGAGAACAACTCTGAAAAAACTTGTGACTGACCCAAGGTCACACCAGCAGCTGCATGTGGAGGAGTGGGGAATCAAACCCAGTTCTCCCAGATTAGAGTCCGCACTCCTAACCACTATACCAAACTGGGTCTCAGAAGTATAGTGTCCAGATCATGCGAAGTGATGGTATCACTGTACTCTGCTCTAGTTAGACCTCACCTAGAGTACTGTGTTCAGTTTTGGGCACTACAACTTAAGAAGGCTATCGACAAGCTGGAACATGTCCAGAAGAGGGCAACAAACACGGGTCTGGAGACTAAATCCGATGAGGAAAGGTTGAAGGAGCTGGGTGTGTTTAGCCTGGAGAGGAGGTGACTGAGAGGTGATATGATAACCATCTTCAAGTACTTGAAGGGCTGTCATACAGAGGATGGTGTGGAGTTGTTTTCTGCTGCCCCAAAAGGTCAGACCAGAACCAATGGGTTGAAATTAAATCAGAAGAGTTTTTGGCTAAACGTTAGGAAGAACTTCCTGACAGTTAGAGCGGTTCCTCAGTGGGACAGGCTTCCTCGGGAGGCGGAGGGCTCTCCTTCTTCGGAGGTTTTCAAACAGAGGCTAGATGGCCATCTGACCGCAGTGCTGATTATGTGAACTTAGGCAGAGCACAAGAAGGGAGGGCAGGAAGGGTTGCCTCAGTGCTTAGTTCTCGTGGCCCTTTCTTAAACGCCCGGGGAAATGCTGATCGCCACTTTGGGGTCAGGAAGCAATTTTTCTCCAGACCAGTTTGGCCGGAGATCCTGGAGGGGTTTTTTTGTCATCTTCTGGACATAGAACAGTGGTTGCTGGGGGTGTAGAGGGGGAGGTATTTGTGAATTTCCTGCATTGTGCAGGGGGTTGGACTAGATGACCCTGAAGGTCCCTTACAACTCTATGATTCTATTTGCAAACGGGAGCTCACTATGACAACATGGAAGCAACTGCACTGGATTCCAGGTCAAGTTCAAGGCACTAGCTTTAGCCTATAAAATCTTAAACGGTTAGTGTCTTGTCCAATCAGCAAGTGTCTACACTCAGTATGAAGCTCCCTGTGCTACGGTACATTTTGTTATCTTAGTTTTTGTCCTATGATCAGCCATCTTTTTAAAAAAAATTTGAAAGGATACAAAAGCTTACCAAACAAAATACTATAGAAAAGCGCTTCATAACATTCTAGAGTGCTCCTAAATTTGTGCAGCTGGGCCTTCCACCCTCAACACCCTCCTCTGTCTTCAACACTATATCACGTCTCATTTGGCTCTAAATTTGGCAGGAGTTCATGGCTCTTCCTAGCACAAGAAGCCCTGGTAGCTCCTTGTACCAAAGTCCCAGTATCTGAAGCAATCTATTGAGGACTATCATTGGCTATAACTTCTTTTTTCTGCTGACAATTTCTCTTCCTAGGAATCATAAAGCCATTCTATGCAGAATGAGATGGTAGAAGTCAGGGTTGTACCAATTCAGACTAGAAGAAGGGGTGGTGTGTGTGTGTCATGTTCCTCCGTGTTTCCCTACAGAACAAAAGTTCTCTGCATGATGTCCTAGTTGAGAGAGAGAGATAAAAGCAGGGCCCTAACATGCTGATTTAATATAGCTGGGAAGTTTTTAACATGTGATCTTAAGCCAGTTTGGTGTAGTGGTTAAGTGCGTGGACTCTAATCTGGGAGAACCGGGTGTGATTCCCCACTCCTCCACTTGCACCTGCTGGATGACCTTGGGCAAGTCATAGCTCTGTATCAGCTGTTCTCTCAAGGACAGTTCTGGAAAGAGCTCTCTCAGCCCCACCTACCTCACAGGGTGTCAGTTGTGGGGAGGGGAAGGGAAAGGAGTTCGTAAGCTGTTCTGAGACTCCTTTGGGTAGTGAAGGGCAGGGTATAAATCCAATCTCTTTTTCTTCTCTTCTCTACAATCAAGAATCCCCCTGCTTTGTTCTACCCACCCTAGTCTGCTCAGGATTTCTTTGCAGCTGTGGGATTGTCACAGACTGCAGTGACTAACAATACAAAGACTTTGGCAGTTCATCGCCTTGACACTTTCAGCTACAGTTCAGTTTGTCACTTTGTTTTGATTATATTCCCCGGGAGGGAGGGACGCTTTCTGTACTCCTCAATCTAGGCTAGCCACGCCATCATGACTATCAAGGCTTCCTCACACAGAGTCCATCAGCAGAGCCTCAGATCCCCTCACCTTGGTCGTTATACTTAAGGAGGCACCATGGTCCAAGAGGACTGATGCGACATCTTCGTGTCCTTCTCGTGCCGAGAGGTGCAACGGTGTATATCCTGACGTCGTGGCGGCATTCGGAGACGCTCCTTGTTGCAACAGCTGCTGGACTATATCGGCTTTCCCCAGTCGTGCGGAGATGTGCAGTGGCGTTTGGTCATCCTTAAATGGGAAGACGAAAGGAGCCATGTAGACTGTGAGCAGATGTTACTAGCAACATTCTGGAATGGGAGTCACGTGGAATACCCAGATATTGCAACAACCTGTTGTGTACCTTCTGTATTACACTGTGGGGGTTGAATTAGTGGCTTTCAGCCCCACTTTGGGGAGGCCTCAGTCTGGGAGTAGAGGAGGTTCTGCAGACTGCTAATCTCCCCTTGCCTCCCTCCTGGCAGCCGCCTCCCTTCGGTTACCAGGAGCCATCCAGTGGGCCCAAAGCTGCTATAGATTAAATACCCACCAACACCCCCTGCATGCTTCTCCCACCTCCCCTCGGACTGGCAAGACTTCTAGCTCTCGTGAAGCTCTCACTGCGCTGCTGTTTGAACAGGTCAAGCTAGCCATCAAGGGACTGGTGCCACTGCCCGCCCAATTCCAGATTTTTATTCAGATCTGGAGGCACCTGCCGATGTGAGCCTTGGATGTATACTTAGCATTAGTCAGACCCCAGAACTTCCGTGAGAAATGTTTCAAAGTGATCCTATTTGCTACTCTGTCTGCATAGCTTATTCTCGGTGTCGGATGGTGAAACTAGTCTGTATTACCTGTTTATGTACTATCCTTCTTTCACTGCATTGTTTTCTACTTGTGTAATTTAATTTTCTGCATTGCTTGACAGATTATGTCTGATTTTCTTGCATTGTTTCTAATATTTGGAATCCTTATCCCACTGCATTGCTTATTAGGTGTCTCCTGCTATTTGAATGCATTTCTGTATACCATGTGATCCACCTGGATTCTCAGTGAAAAAGGCAGGACGAATAAAAGTAAATAAAATAAAATACATACAAATGCATACATAGCAAGTATGAAACACTCCTCGGAATAGCTAGGGCACTGACTCCAAGCCAGAGTGGTTCTGTGTAGTTCTATGTAGCATTGCCAGAACACAATTGAACATATAAATTTACCCTAAAGTGAGGGTCTGTATTGTCTACTCCAGAGATGTTGAACTCATTTGTTATGAGGGCCGGATCTGACATAAATGTCACTTTGTTGGGCCAGGCCATGTGCGCCATAAAATGTAACATGAGGTACCAGAGATATAAAATTTATAAAGATGATTTCAGTTGCCAAATGGCAATAGCAGGCGTGATTGGATAAAGTGTGATATGCAGAGGGGTGGAGATATCAAGCACTGGTATGATATACAGAGGTGTGGAGATAGCAGGTAATGAGAGAGGAAAGCTAAGTCCAATTTGGTACAGGAGGATTCAGTCCAGGAGGATGCAAATAATAAATGGAAATAAGTCTGAAGAAGTGAGCAGTGACTCACAAAAGCACATACCCTACCACAATTTTGTCTGTAAAGGTGCTACTGGGCTCTTACTCTTTCTACCACTATTAGAAACCACAACGTTAAAAAGCCAGTGGGGGAACATTTTAACCTTCCAGGGCATTCAGTTGCTGACCTAAGAGTAACAGTTCTCTTACAAAGGGATTTCAAAGGGAGATTAGAAAGAGAGACTGCTGAATTGCAACTGATCATGAAGCTCAAGACAATGCAAACTCCTGGACTGGACTGAGACCTCGGTTTCTTCTCTCATTACCACTGCCTGCTATTGTCTTTTGGTGTCTGAAATCACTTCACCCTCACATTCCAGCTGTATCTGAAGAAGTGAGCAGTGATTCATGAAAGCTCATGCCCTGCCACAAATTTTGTTAGTCATCAAGGTGCTGCTATACTGTTGCTCCCTTTCACTAATAAGGAATGCAGGCTGTGCTGTTAAGTTTCCAACCCCCCCCCCCCAGCTGTTAGAAATGGAAAGGGGGATCTCTCCATGTGCCATAGGATGGTCTCTCTCTCCCCCCCCCCCCCCATACCTGGAATAAAATATTTTTTGGGCTTAAACACAGGACTCCCCCACCTATACCTAGAATAAAATGTTTTTGGTCTTAAACACAGGACTGTCTCCCCCCCCCCCCCCCATACGTGGAATAAAACATTTTTTGGTCTTAAACAAAAGACTGACTCTCTCTCTTTTTCTGGTGTGCTCCCTCCGGATCCCTCCCTTCCTATCTCTCTCTGAAGAAAAAGTGTGCGGGTCTTCTTAAAACTCCCACAAGATGCCATTTCTCCCCCTCTCTCTGGCTCTTTCCCTCTTCCTCCCTCCTTAGAGAAGGGGGGGAAGAGCCCTCACCCAATCGAGGGAAGGCTTTCTTCCTCTTCTCTGAAGCAGGAACTAGGGAAACTGGCCAGAAGGAGCTGTGATGCGAGAACAGGAAGCAGCACACAGCCAGTTGCTCTTGGGCTGAATTGGGGCCTTGCGGGGGCTGGATTTGGCCTGTGGGCCGTATGTTTGACACCCCGGGTCTACTCTGACTTACAGTAGCTCTCCAGGGTCTCACATGGAGACCTATAACCTGATCCTTTTAACAGGAGATAAGAGGGTAGAACCTGGGATCTTCTGTATGCAAAGCAGATGTTCTCCCACTGAGCCATGGCCCTCTCCCCAACGCACGGCTCTTGCAATGCCAATCAAATACAAACTTACCTTGGCTTTTGCTTCTACCTGAGCTCCGTTCTGTACTAAGTACCGAACAACTTCCGACTGGCCAGCTCTTGAAGCCATATGTAGGGCCGTCTCTCCCCTCTATGAAGAGAAAATGTTGTTAGAAGTCAAGGTGCTAACTCCCCCCCAACCCCCTGGAAACAAGCACTTAAACAAGACGTGTCGTATCAATAAATCACAAAAGCTGCCCACCCTAGTTGGGATGGAAATAATCACCCTGTGAACATTTCTAAGGTGCAGCCTGGGAACAGAATGCAACATCCGGTCAATATCTGACCTCCAGCTCTGGCCCTCAGAAAGTAATTTATTCCAGTATTGATCTTCTTTCGAACTACTCCGGCACACCAGTGTTTTTTGTTCTTTGTCGAAGGCAGCAATGTCCTTTTGAAAATGTGGCACTTCATTTGTTTTGATAACATGTCAGATTAAAGAACCTTCCACAGTTGATCAACGTTAGTAATTATGCCAAGCTTTATGTGTTCAAACATGCATATATATATATATTCCTCATTTGACTCCCTCGAATGATCCTAGTATCTGTTGTCAACCAGCAAGCACTCAGCTGGGCAGATCAAATTAACCAAATGAACGACAAAAAGAATTAAAAACACTACTGAATTGTAGAACTCCACAGCCTGAATCAAAAAGACAGCATCAGCAAGGGAATGGGTAAACAAACTTTGGTTTCAAGGAGGGAAGATGCTTTCTAGAGCTTTTGTATTTCAAGGGATTTTTTTTTAACAACGGGAAATGCTGCTTATAGTTCAGAAGGGGCCACAGGAATCTATAACCTGAAATGGTTTTATAGAGCAAATGGCCAAAGAAATACTTAGTGGCCAGGCCTGCCTCTCATTTTGGCAACTGTTGCAAGGAACAATCATTGAAAAAGTGTAGTTGAAAACTGCTCACTGTGTGTGTGTGTGTGTGTATGCGCGCGCACGCGTGTGCATGTATGTTTTGAAGCGCAGCTATTTCAGTTTGTTGCAAATGCATCTCTGTTTTTTTAAAACACCCGTCCAGAAGGCCTCTGGGTAAAGGGACGCAATCAAGCATGAGCATGCGGACACCACCAATATGTCCTGACAATCTGTTGCAATCTGTCTGCTTCATCGACAGGGCTTGCCTCAACACGGAAAAGCCCCCCCCCCCTTTTCTGGGGATCACAGCACTCAAGGAATCAAAGGCTTGTCTCTCAAAACTCAGACACAAGGAGCAATTATTGGCGAGCTGTTCCTCATTCCAGTACAAAAGAAGATTGGGGGGGGGGGGGGGAGGATTCAAGTTGCAGTAAAAATAGAAGTAGGGAAAGGAGGTAAGCTAACTGAAAAACTCTTCAGCCTTCTTCTGAACACAAGGTGGAAAAGATAGAAAACGTTGGCTTCACATTCATTAGAGAACTGTCTGAATTAATATTGGTCAGCGGCCTCACCTCTCGGAAGAGCTGATTCCTATACTATGCTGCAGCAAACCCCACAATGCAATGGGTGTATGCTAATCAGGGAACCGCAGCCAATCCCACCTCCCTGGGAAGGATACCTGCACACCAAGCAGGTACTTCTCAGAGCTAAGGGCCTGCAAGATCAGCATGGCCTTCTTGAAACCTTGCTGACTTAGCCTCCTGCAGCTGGACTGGTCAACTGTTGCCGGGTTCTTCACAAGAAGCTACCTCCTGGTGGCAGCGAAACCTGGAGTCCCGCCGGCCACAGTGGCAAAGGCATAATCCACTTCCACGCTCACTCCCACGAACAAAGCTACCGAAACAAGAGCAACTGTGTCTTTTACAATTCCAGAGGGATAGTAGTATCAGCCTGTTGTAGGGAGAAATAGGAGAGGTGCCCAGCCACAACTTAAAGACAGTTTGGTGTAGTGGTTAAGTGCGCGGACTCTAATCTGGGAGAACCGGGTTTGATTCCCCACTCCTCCACTTGCACCTGGCTGGATGACCTTGGGCAAGCCATAGCTCTCTGTACCAGCTGTTCTCTCAAGGACAGCTTGGGAAAGAGCTCTCTCAGCCCCGCGTACCTCACAGGGTGTCTGTTGTGGGGAGGGGAAGGGGAAGGAGTTTGTAAGCCGCTCTGAGACTCTGAGTGAAGGGTGGGGTATAAATCCAAACTACTACTACTCCTCTTCCTCCTCCTCTTCTTCTATTGGAGCATAAGTTTTCACTAGAGCAGAGCCCACATCTTCTGATGCACCCCTCTGGCACTTCCAACACCCTCTCCCCTTGTCCTCCCCTATTTAAGCCCCCTTGTTGGCGCTTAAACCCCTTGCCCTTTCGACATTCTCTCCTACTTCATGCTTCCATAGTTCTTTGGGCTGAACTCTGATGTAATGCATACCCCGCCCTTCACTCCCTGAAGGAGTCTCAGAGCAGCTTACAATCTCCTTTCCCTTCCCCTCCCCACAACAGGCACCCTGTGAGCAATGCTCCCTCTTGTGAGCAAAAATTCTTGTGAGCAAAAATTCTACTTGGTGAGCTACTGGCATTAAAGTTGTGAGTGAGCAATTTGGCTACTGCATAAATTAGTTTGCTTCCTGAGCTAAGACAAAAATGTGTGAGCCGGAGGCTAAAAAACTGTGAGCTAGCTCACACTAACTCAGCTTGGAGGGAACACTGGTGTGCACCTATGCGCACACTGATCCTAAATGTCATGGCTTGTCCAGATGGCAACTTCCCAAGTTTTCTAGTGGTCACCACAGGCTACCACAAAGACAGCAGGAAGTATCTCAGGGAGAGACTGGTCCCCTTGTTCTCAGAAATACCTAGTGCAAAAATGCAGTTTAGTACCCTGAAGAACTTGTGCAAGCCCATGTTAGCAATGAGGCTCAGCAGGGCTCAACACATGAATACAGGTAACTGCCTTATACTGAATCAGACCCCTCTGCCATCAACGTTCAGTATTGTCTACTCAGACCGGCAGCAGCTCTCCAGGGTCTCAGGCTGAGATCATTCATATCACCTACTACCTGATCCTTCTAGCTGGAGATGCCGGGGATTGAACTTGGGACCTTCTGCATGCCAGGCGGATGCTCTACCACTGAGCCACTGCCCAAACCCAACACGGACTGTGAGGATCCTATGCAATAAAATGGTACCACCAGTTTCTGCTGCACTCTGTTTCTGGTAAAGGACCTTTGACAAAAAAACAAGTTTGCAGATATTGTGAGTATGCGCCGCAGCACTGGGAGAATCTCGCAGGTCTGTTATCATCTATTTTGCTGAGAACAAAGGTTGAAACTGGGGCTTACCACATTGGTTGTATTGGGTGATGATCCATGATGCATCAGCTGTGAAACGATATTTACATGTCCCATGAAGGCAGCAACATGTATCGGTGTCAGACCCGACTGAAACGAAAACAAAGAAGAAAAACGAATAGGGGTTGAACTGGCGGTGCAGTATGCTACAGTGAAACGGGGCTATCAAACCTTAACTCAGGAAAACTGTTAACAATTTGGGGTTTTGAGCTCTGCATTTACTGGCTGTAAGCATACTGATTTGGAATTAAGCTTGCTATTACAGCACCTGCACCTGCTGCATTCACAAAGAGAATTCTCTTTTCTTCAACTCAGATTTCAGCTTTGTTCCTTACCTCAGAATCAATTGAGCCCTGTTCTGTATCGAATGAGCCCTGCCCAGACTGTCTGTCTGTCAGTCTGTCCAGTACAACCCCCAAATTAATGCTTTCATGCAGTGTAGTTAACTCAGGAGTGGCGCTGGACAGACAGATAATGCCCAATTTCATGCAGGTATAAAAGTGGAGGGAGAGTACAGAACGCAAGATTGGGCACGGGATCCATCTTCCTGAGCATCTCAGCTTTCCTCTTTCTTAAAAAGCAAGTTTCCAGGCCTCAGGGTGATGAACGTATGGACACTTGTGATGCAAATGCTTAAAAAAACCTCTGCAGAGAAAGGTTCAGCTTAAATAGGATTTCTATCCAGCAGGCCTCCTCAGCCCTCCACGTGAGCAGAAGGTGTGGGACAAATGACACAAAATGTCCACCAAGATGCTAATTTGCAAAGGATGCAGAATTCAGCCTTTCTTTGTAGGGAGAACTCAGACTAATGGTGCCCAGCGGCAGAACCCAGTGCCAACTTACTAGTGCCCAGCAGCAGAACCCATTGCCAATGTGGCAGCAACAGAAGTAACCATGCCACACCAGAGAATCCCAGCAGGGATTAAAAAGAAGAAAAAAATGGGCAGAAACAAGGGCAGTGGAAGCCCAGCAGAACACTCAAAAGTCCAGGGTGGGCAGGCACTTTTGGTAGCCCACATGAACCAAAGCCAGCCCAATACACAGAAACCCTGTAATGTTGAGCTGCCATTTGCCACAATAGCACTGGGTTCTGCTGCTGGACACTAGTAAATTGGCACTGGGTTCTGCAGCTGGACAGCCACTACTGCACTGGTTCTGCTTTCCTGCAGCCCCCCTTCCCCTTGTTTGGATTGTGATTCTGTGCTGCTTGACCTCAGTCCTACTGAGCTGGTGTTTGCCACGATGGTACTGGGTTCAGCTGCTGGGTACTAGCAGGTTGACTGAGTTCTGCTGCTGGGCACTAGTACATTGCTGGTTCTTCTGTCCTTGCAGAAATGCCCCCCCCCCCCAAGCTGTAATTCAGAGATTCACAGATTTGACCTTAGTCCTGTGGGTTGGCAGCACTGCCACAGTTGTACTATTTCTGCTGGGCAGATTGCACTGGTTCTGCTGCTGGCCTTGAAAACATGCCCCCTCCCCACACTTCACTTTCCACTGCAGAGATTCTCTGGGAGAATTTGACTTCTGGGCTTGCCTGTCTTGCTAACTTTCCCCCCCACCATTGGAAACAATGAAGGATGGGGGCACCCTCTTTGGGTGCCCACAGAATTGGATTCCCCAGTCCAATCTTTTTAGAATCATAGAATCTTAGAGTTGGAAGGGACCTCCACGGCCATGTAGTCCAACCCACTGTACAATGCAGGGAATTCACAAATACCTACCCCTCCACACCCACAGTGACCCCTGTTCCATGCCCAGAAGAGGGCAATCCCCCCCAGGATCCCTGGCCAAATTGCTTCCTGACCCCAAAGTGGCAATCAGCATTTTCCTGAGCATGTAAGAAAGGGCCACAAGAACTAAGCACTGATGCAATCCATCCTGACCACCCTTCTTGTGCTCTGCCTAAGTTCACAGAATCAGCATTGGCTGTCAGGTGTCCATTTAGCCTCTGTTTGAAAACCTCCAAAGGCGGCGGGCCCACCACCTCCCGATGAAGACTGCTCCACTGAGAAACCACTTTAACTGTCAGGAAGTCCTTCCTAATATTTAGCCGAAAACTCTTTTGATTTAATTTCAACCTGTTGGTTCTGGTCCAATCTTCTGGGGCAACAGAAAAGAACTCCACACCATCCTCTATATGACATCCCTTCAAGTACGTGAAGATGGTTATCATATAACCTCTCAAGTCATCTTGGGGGTTCTTTTTGGTAGTTACTCTGCAAATTTGGTGCTTCTATCCCAAAGCCCCTCCCCCCTCAGCCTACTGAATATACCCGATGAGACTTTGCCGTTGACTGTAATGGCCCATTGGGTATAATAGAACCGAATATACTCAGGATTCCTGAATATCTCCTGCATCTGAATACAATACTGATATTGGTATTCGGGAATATTCAGGAATACTGATATTATTCGGGTCCAATATACCCAAATCCGAATAATACTGATTTTTTCTCTTGCACGCCCTTACTGGCAGCGCCTCACAGGTCCAAGTCTTTCACATCACCTGATCCTTTTCGCTGGAGAATTTCAGGGATTGAACCTGAGACATTCTGCATGCAAAGTGGATGCTCTACCACTGAGCCAAAGCCCCTCTTCTTGATGAACCTAACAGCAGTCAATATGGTCCCGTGACTCATAGCATAGTCCAGGATCTGCAACAGGCCAGCAAGGGTAAGGATCTCTGAAAGCAGAAACTTTGACAACCATCGGCATAAGAGAAAGTTCACAAGCAATGGGAAAAGGCCGCCCAGCTTCTCTTTAGCATCTCCACCTCTTGCTGTTCCCAGTGTTTGTTTACTGAAAACATAACAGTGTGCGCAATCAATGCACCTTACCTCAGTGACAGCTTGGATCGATGCCCCGTGCTTCAACAGAAGTTCCATAACTTTAATTCTATTCTTTTTGCAAGCAATGTGAAGAGGTGTGAAACCGTTCTGCAAAATTCAAAAAGGGCTTTCAGAGACCTTCGATAGACATGAATGGCAAGAAGCAACTTCTCCAAACTGTCTTCCCTGTCACCTGCTGTCCCCTAAACTAAAACAGCACCTAACTTTCATTCCATTTCAGCTTTGCGGGATGGAACATTAATGATGAGCAGTACATCGAAGGGAAAAAAGGGCATTTGCACCCACCCAGTAACAACAAACGGCTAAGCTGCCATTCCGTTGCAAGTGAATGTTGGAAAGAGGCAAGAAAACAAACTGTTCTGAACATCAAAGATCCGCTCACAGCATTTTCTTGAATGTTGATGCCAACCTGTATCCATATCAAAGCGGCATCGTGTGCTTGTTTTAAAAACAGCTGGCAGAATTGGGCCTCCAATCTGATCGAGATGAGCTACCTTACCCACAGGAGGAAAAAAGTACCATAACGCTTTCGTAACACATGGTCAGGGCCATGTCTAGCTGGGCCAAAACAGGCAGTTCCATTCATTGCCTCTTCTTAGTGGATTTCTTTAGTTTCTTTTCTAGTGTTATTATTCAAGGTAAGGATCAGGAAAAGAGAGAGAAAACGAGTTCCAAAGTCTTGGCAAATGGAACCAGATTCTGCGAAATCTGGCTAGGCTTCTTGCAGCTCTTTTCAGTTCCCTTGTCTGGATGTTCCCCATGAAACCGACCCCCCACCCCCACCCCCTTTGAGTTTCACTTTAGCAACATTCAGAGAGACTTCTTGCTCTCCCTCTTTGTCGCCCAACAGCATGCTGAGGGCCATGGGAGGGAGGTTTTTTTTAATGGCACTGTGCTAGTGGCACACCACGCCCAGCAAAGACCTGGAAGTGACGTCACATTGCTGCCATTACGTTGATGTGGCATGATGGTGCTCTAGAATTTGGGCAAAACTCTATGGTAAAAACCAAATCCTAGAGTGTCACATCAATGGAACGCCAGTGAAGCTATGTCATTTCCAGTATTTGGCACAAGTGGCATTGTGCCACCAGTTCAGTGCCATTTCCCCCTCCTTCTCTGCGTCCTCACCTCCTCCTGCTGCAACATTTCTAAAATAGGAACTAAAAGCCTTGAGTCTCCTACCAGCAACTCTGGCCAGTACGCAGAGATATGAGCTCAGTGTGCAGATAACTTGGTGTAAAGGCACACCGCCCGTCTCAAGAGTCTGGGCAGCCTACCTGGGCATGAAACACAACACTGCTGCAAGAATATAAGGAACCATGAAGTTATAAAAACTGTCTTTTAAACAAATGATATAATACAATGCGTAACCTTTTGTTGGGGGTGGGGGGATGCAGATTTGAAAGGTATCATCCATTCTAGGTACTTCTATACTTATGACAACACGTTTTTACTCAGAAGTGAGTGCCGCTGTGCTCAGTGGGGTTTCTGCTCAGATAAGTGTGCACAAAGAGGGCAGTCCTGAGTCTCCCAGGTTCAAAGGCAGATAGTCCTAGACTATCATCAGGACATGAGAAAATGCACAGCTTCCCAAAGCATGCTGGAACAGTCCAGTTGCATGTGATTTTTTTAAAAAATCCGATATCAGTTTGAGGGCTGGGACTGGGATTGATAAAACAGAATTTTGCATACGCACAAAATCAGTATTCTAAATTTCCAACCCACCTAAGCAGGTGGCTAATGCAGCTGAGGCAAGAAAGGCTTAGGGCTGCCAAGTCAGCCCGGAGGGTGGGGGATCCCCCGCTATAGGGGTTCCCGATCCGCCGGCTGGCATTCGGCCAGCGGGAGGGACCCCGCCCCAGAAGTCGTCCGGTGAGGACGACTTCCCCCGTGTAATGACGTCACCCGGAGGTGACGTCATTACGTCGCCGTGGCGCGCGCGCAAAGCGCACGTGCCAGAAGAGCTCCCAGGGGGAGAACAACTCCCCCCCACCGGTAAATCGCCGGTACTTGGCAGCCCTAGAAAGGCTAAACAAAACACTCCATTTGGAAGGGTTCGCTACGGATTCACACACAATCTGTTCTGCAGAATAAAAACTAATCCCCCCTATTACCTCCTGAAAGGCAAGGCTTGCGAAAAGGAAAGTTTGTTTTTCCTTTGGCAGAAGTCATATTGATATTTCTCTAATTCATGCACAAGCTTGTGTGCCCCCCCCCCCCCACTTAATTCTTGCTTTGCAAACATCAGAAGCCTTCGGCCACAACATTTTTTCCCATTTGAAAAGCCATTTCATCCCTTTCCCCCCCCAAACACACAGTGTCTTAATCCTCTGTTGCAGAGTTAAGGCCATATTTACCCTTTCCCCACCAACCACCAACCAGCCTTTACCCCCCCCCAAAAAAAGGCAGATCCGCTTTACTTGGTACTAGTATTGGCTGACCAACGGGCACGAATCCTTTTCTTCCATGCGACTCAGACACAGCCTGACATACCCGAACGGTAATGGAGACACCAGAAAGTGCCAATGAGAACGGCAGGCCAATGCCTCTTTTCTCAAGGCCAATGAGCAGCAATCACGGTAGCCTCTCCCCTCCCTTACTCTTAAGGAAGTGCTGGGAGCTTTTGCAGATGGTGAACGGCAGCCCTTCTGTGTAGACTCACCAGTGCTTTGGCGTTAGGGTTGGCTTTCTTGTCCAACAAAACCTTTGCGACTTTGTAATGGCCACAGTGAGCAGCGACGTGCAGTGCTGTTAGGTAGTCGTTGGTGACGTCGTCCACCGGCACGTTGTGCTCGATCAGAAGCTGGACACAGTTAAGATGGTCCCCCTGCGTTGCCATGTGCAGCGGAGACAGGCCATTCTGGAAAGCCGGGGGTGGGGGTGGGAGAAAAAGAGGGTGGCGTAAGATGGGACGCGGAAAAAAACCTGTGCTGCTTCGGATGGAAACCCGTCACTGTTACCTAGCTTTATGAGCTTTCCATGATTTATAGGGGGAACATAAAATGAGAACATGCTTAGCACAACCTTTTGATGCAGGCGTTATTCACATCTTCTTCAAGCAAGGCTTCCGTGGGAACTTGAACGTGGCCTGAGGGAAAGTGGCAGTTAAAAAAACCCTGGTGTTTACAGGTAGAACTAAGTCAGAAGCCCAACTCCTTTGACAAGGCATAGTCTAGGGTTGCCGGGTCTGGGTTGGAAAATACCCGGAGACTTTGGGGGGTGGATCCAGGAGAGGGTGGGGTTTGGGGAGGGGAGGGGCCTCAGCATGATACAATGCCATAGAGTCCACCCTTCACAGCAGCCATTTTCTCCAGGGGAGCTGACCTCTGTCAGCTGGAGATCAGTTGTAAAAGCAGGAGATCCCCAGGCCCCACCTGGAGGCTGGCAACCCTAGCACAGTTGATGTATAGTTGTAACAATCCTACAGTGCAATCCTGGACAGAACTACACCCTTCTAAGTCCATTGAGCCCTAAACTGGATGGCCCAGGCTAGCCCAGTCTCATCAGATTGCAGAAGCTAAGCAGGGTTAGTACTTGGTTGGGAGACCAACCTGTATACATTGGTTGGGAGTACATCCTGGTTAGTACTTGGATGGGAGACCACCAAGGAAGTCCAGGCTCACAACTCAGAGGCAGGTAATGGCCAACCACCTCCGAATGTCTCTTGCCTTGAAAAATTCCACAGGGTTGCCGTAAGTCAGCTGTGACTTGACAGCAAAAAAAAAAAAGTCTAATGAAGACAGTTAGGAGGGCTCTGTCAGTCTCCCGACCACGGTCTCAAGAACTCCTTCTCTTCCATGGCATAGGATTGTGCCTACATTGGTGCTAACCAGGATTGGTCTAATGGTTAGTGCCTCCTTGAGAGAGGGGGTGGGCACCCCAGCCTTGAAACAGGCTGTCCACTACTAAAGAAGTCTACCCTGGACACAGGAGATTTAGTAGTAGGTCCACTACTAAAGAAGTCTACCCTAGACTAAAAATGTGAAGGCCCAGAAAAAAACCGGAAAAATTCAGAAAAAAACAGTTTTTTCCCATTTTTTTCCCTGAAGCCTTTTTTTTGTTTTTTTCCAAAAAATTGGAAAAATTGAAAAAAGAAAAAAAAAGATTTTTTTTTATTATGAAACATTTTATTTTAACATGATGAATAAAATATTTTAAGACAAGGTATTGAAATATTTTCCAAATCATTTCTAAAAAAAATATGTATGGTATCAGATTAATCTGATTTCTGTGCACTGAGGACAAGCAAGTCCAAGGTTACAAACTGAACTCTCCAATGCAAGAACAAGATGCATTCCTTCCTTTAGGAAATGCTATTGCCACAAGAAAAGAAAAAGGTTTCCGTTTCATTTTTGCATGTGGGTGGGTATACTGGCACTTAGGCTTCACTAGGCCTCAAAGCATTGGAAGAAAATACAGAGCAACAAAAAGGACCTGAAAGTATAGTTTTTAGAGGTCCATAATAACTGTGATAATGACAGACACAACAGAGTAGCTGCAGAAGCAGAGACTGAAACTGAAACTGATAATTACAGCTCAGAAAATGATTCTGATTAAATTTCATGTCCATGCATTGAAACTTAGTCCCACACTCCCTTCTATTAGGGCTGCCAAGTCAGCCCGGGGGGCAGGGGATCCCCCACTTAAGGGGTTCCCGATCCGCCGGCCAGCATTTGGCCGGCGGGGGGAACCCCACCCCCGAAGGGGGGAATGTGACAAGAGCACTGCCTGCAAAAAGGGGGAATGTGACAATTTGCCAGTATGAATATTGTACAAACGTGTGTCTCACTCAGTTGCAGTGGCCACCCTAGGTTTGGTGCCAACCCGCAGAACTTCAGTTGGGAGGAAAAAACCCAAACCTTCACGCTTTCAATTTTAATTCATCCCAGCTTGCCATCTAAGCTGACATTCACCCACATGGACGCTGCTACAATACTAACCATGGGGATGCCAATAAAACAAAACGACTGAAATATGGCTTTAATTCTGAAGCCCACAGACCAGAGAGAACAAGACGCAGTTATGTATTGCATGTGGTACCCCCATGTGGTGCCACGATTAGATCAGACTTCAAGGTGAAGCAAAGGATGTGAACCAGATCTGCCGCTGAAGATGAAGGAGAACAAACCAGCTCTCAGGCGACATAACTGAGACTGTATTTCATGTGGGAAAGGAATGGCTGATGCTGCAATAAGGAAGTCAACGAGAATGTCTCAGATTCCTCTTCATGCATGGTCCTCTATTCCAAAATCACTGTCAGCCAAGCTGATGTGATTTGGCAGGAGGGACGGGGACAGACGGACATGAAAAGAGAGAACTCTGAAAGTCAAGTGTTGAGATCACCCTTTGAGAACCCAGAGGGCTCAGACAGAGTTCCCTTGAGTTGCTTTTTCTTTAAAAAAATTAAACAAAGCCAAATTTACTTCCTCCTACCACAGTGATTTGTAGTTGCAAGCTTTGCTGAATTCCATGAGAATTTTGCTAAATTCCATGAGAATTTTGCTGAATGCCATGAGAATTTTGCTGAATTCCATGAGAATTCAGAGTGTTGTTTCCTGCATTACTTTTGAGAGAACCTGTGATTTAAGATCCTTGTCCTAAGAGGCACGCAAACCATTCCCTTTGGAATGAGGGTGTGGGAGTCTGTTATTCTACAGATATATACAGGGATGCCATGAATATCCATCGTTTTCTGCTCTGGAGACCAAAATACACATGCTGAACAGAAGTGTTCCGAACAGCTAGCAAGTTTGCAGATATTGTCTGTTAGCAAATCGGTGGGGAAAGTGGCAGCTTAACTATGCGAGCCAACTGGGTCCAGGACGCAAAGCAACGATTCCCATCAATTTATTCTGCTGTCCGTGCTTTTGAATGGAAAACATGACATGCCACAGCAGATGACCATACGGTGTGCATCAAGCAATTCAGATTTGCAGTTACAGGTAAAGCGTCCTGAAACGTCATGCCAATAAATGTGCAGAAAGAGAGGAACATGAATAAATAAATCCTGAATCTCATCTCTCAGCAGGGAAATATAAATAATCTCAAGACACAGGTGTTAAAAACTGTAAAAATCAGTAAGCTTGAAGAGACTTTTGGTTAGGTGCAGGCAATCATTTTCTGAAGATCAACAAAACACCGTGCGTGCAAAGTGCTGTTGAGTCGCAGCTGACTTATGACAAGACAACCCTGTAGGTTTTTCAAGGCAAGAGACGAACAGAGGTGGTTTGCCATTGGTGGTGGAGGACTTCCTTGGTGGTCTCCCATCCAGGGCTATTTTGGGGCAGGAACTCACAGGAACGGAGTTCCGGCTGGCTCCTGAGTTGGCCACGCCTACAACCAAAACCTCTGGCATGAATGGCTACAGAGCACGCTGCCCTCCCCATGTTACACACAAGAAGGAAAATGCCCTCTTTCCCTCTGGGGAGCCCCTCTGGATTTCCTTGTCAATTTCATTCCCGGCCAGTCAGCTGAGAGTGAAATTGACCAGGAAAAGCCTCTCTCTGCCTTCCCTTCTCTAGCTGACATGTGGCAGCTGGAAAAGGGCAGGCAGGGAACCCAGGCACCCTGAAGATGCCTTTCTTTCCCTCTCCTCTGGGGAGAGAGAGAAAGGCATTTAACCATGCCCCCCACACTTCCCCAAGTCTCTCCGCAATAGCCGTCTAGTTGGGGGGGGCGGTAGGAGACTAAAAAGATGATGCTGAAGTGCCTCGGATCTTTCAGCAGCGCCTTTCCCCAGCCCTCTGGTTTGGAGAAGAAGGTATAGACTAGAAAGGTGATGCTGAAGTGGGGCGGAGAAGTTCGGGGGGGGGGGGGGGAAGAGGCATGTTTCCATGCCTGCCCTGTGTTTCCCCAGCCCCCCCACCTAATATGCTAATGAGCTGTGCTATCAGGGGTGTGGCCTAATATGCTAATGAGCTTCTGCTATTTGGTGTGGCCTATTTTGCTAATGAGTTCCTGCTGCGCTTTTTCTACAAAAAAAGCCCTGCTCCCATCTAAGTACTAACCAGGGCTAACCTTCCTTAGCCTTCAAGACGTGATGAGGTTGGCCAGCCTGGGGCATCTAGGTCAGGGCCATCAAAACATTACCTTGATGCACAAAATGGAGGGGAAGGTGGTGGTGGTGGGGGAGAGGACACGCAGCTTGACATGGCAGCTCCAGCATCAGTTTCCTGTCTTGAGCTGAACATGTAGCTAAGTACCCATTATTCAGCAAAAGACAATGTCTGGCCAGCAGGAAATGCAAATTACTTAAGTCCTTCCGGTACATTCCAATAAAAAAATAGTATGTCAGGAAAATGCTGAGCTAGAACCCTTTCCCCCGGCACCTGGTTGTCTGTGTGGAGAGAGATTTATTGTATGAAACAGCGCTCCAGCACAATCCCCTGTCTGTGATACAGTCCAGAACCAGGCTGGTCTCCTCTTTTGTGGAAAAGAACTAGGCCTGAGAGATGACAAGCCAGTAATTTATTCGGGGGACGTTCTCACAGGATTCTATACACCTGCCTGAAAACTGAGCAAAAGAATTCTCTTCTGGGATCAATCTTATTTGAAATACAAAACAAAAACAGAGACCCTTTAATTAGAAACAAAGTGAAGCAGCTCCGGTTTTTCTCCCTGTCTTTTCTTAAGCGTGGGCCTGATACAGTCGCAGTGCGCTGTGCGGATGAGCTCATTAATGTCACTCACAAGGTATCTGGCCTCTCAGTTTACCACAGAAATCTTGTCAAAATTAACATATCAGAGAGGGAGAGAGACAGAGATAAGGCGCTCAGGCAGCAGAAGCTCTCGGCTTTTAATATGAAGTTTTTATTTCCCTCTGTAGGCGGGCAGGTGCATCTGTATTATAGCGGGGGAGTCACTTTACTCCACAGAGTTATATAAGCCCGTTTCTAGGCCAGCTTCCCTCCACTGCCATCACACAAATCTCACATCTTCAGATTCAGAAACACCACATATTTATTCCATATTTATTCCAAGCAGAATTGGGGATTTAAATTTTTGGAAAAAGAAGAAGAAAAAGAAAAGGAGGCGGAGGAGGACGAGATTGGATTTATAACCCACCCTTCACTTGGCGTCTAAGAGTGGCTTACAGTCTCCTTCCCCTTCCCCTCCCCACAACAGACACCCTGTGAGGTAGGTGGGGCTGAGAGTGCTCTTTCGAGGACTGCCCTTGAGAGAATGACTCTGAAAGAATTTGTGACTGACCCAAGGTCACACCAGCAGCTGCATATGGAGAACTGGGGAATCAAACCCAGTTCTCCCAAATTAGAGTCCACACACTTAACCACTACACCAAACTGGTGATTTTCTAAACTTTAAGGTGCTCTTAGAGAGGTGTAGGGAATCCTGATGCATTAGGATTCAAGAAACTGAAAAAATCTTATGATGAAAAACTCAAAGTGGTTACCTGTGCCATCAAATAATGCCATCAAAATTCCTCTCTGAAGGGTATCTGAAGTATCAAGATATCAGAAGCAATGGAGAAAACTACTACCGTCCTCAGGCAATGCTCCCTCTAAGCTGTGGAGTCTTGTGAGCAAAAATTCTACTTTGTGAGCAACTGGCATTAAAGTTGTGAGCAAGCGATTTGGCTACTGCATAAACTAGTTTGCTCTGGAGCCATCCTTCCAGAGCTAAGACAAAAATGTGTAAGCTGGAGGCTAAAAAACTGTGAGCTAGTTCACACTAACTCAGCTTAGAGGGAACACTGGTTGGAGGCCTGCATTCATCAGCCAGTAGGTTCCTGCATCTAGCTTTGGCTTTCCTAACAGCAGTGAATGATGAGAGATGTCAGAGAAGGACACACCAGTCAGAATAATGCACTTTCAAACAATTTTCAGTGCTCTTCGCATCTGGATTTTACTGTGACCGATTTCCTACAAGCGCTGCCCTGGTGTCGGGTCCTCCGTTTGCCCCGATTGCCTGCTTGAATTTCCCACTATTTGCCACAGGGCGCATTTTGACCCGGGGCTTTGTGCAATTTCCTCTGCGGCTTCAGTGATCCTCAAAAAACAGGATCACCGAAGCCGTGGAGGAAATCAGAGAAAATTGCGTGAAGCCCCAGGTCAAAATGCACCCCGTGGCAAATAGTGGGAAATTCAAGCAGGCAAACAGAGGACCCGACACCGGGGCAGCGCTTGTGGGAAATCGGTATCCGTGAAACGGCAAAATCTACTTGCAAATGATAACTGTTACGTACACTGAAAGTGGACTGAAAGAGCATTATTCAGGTTGTGTGTAAAAAGTGAGCACCTTTGCGTCACAGGCAAAAAAAAACTAGTTGTTTTTTAACAGAGGTTTTGTAAGTTATTTCATTGTTGAAATTTAGAAATGTGTCCCACTAGGGACTCCATAGTCTGTTTTTGGGCATGCTAGGCAACTCTGCACTGAAGGAAAAAGCGGGGGGGCGGGCAGAAGAAAGACGGAGGATAAGTGAGAGATGGCTGTAAGAGAGACAGAAGAGTAAAGCCTAATGTTGAGAATCCTGCCTTGTGTTGTCTTCTTGCCTGCATTAAGCACCAAAAGTGTGTGTGGGGGGGGGGGGGGGAGCAGTAGAGCCTAACAGAGTGAGGATTAATTCACAGAGACCATGGTGGTTAAGCAAATGACAGCCTGGTCTGATGCATATTTACCCAGAAGCAACTTCCACTGAAACCAGTGGGGCTTACACTCAAGTCAAGTGTACAGAATGAGCTATAGCTGTGGTTGCACTGGCGGCTTGGCGTGATAGGGTGCTACCTCTAATTGAACCGGTTTAGTGTTGTGGGGCGTATCAGCCACATAGCACATCCCGATGCGGGTTACCCATGGAGACATCCCGTAATAAAGCTATCCACATTACTGCAGTGCTTCAGCCATACAGCGCGCTGCCAAAAAACTCTGACTGAATATGAGCCCCCCCCCACCACAATGTTCAACAGTTCTGTTGCAGAATATGACTTTGTTAGCCAGTAACAAAGTTGCTTTCTGTCAACGCCTGAACTGTACACGAGATTCCCAGCATGCCTGAGAATGCAAAACTGGAGTAGGAGGGGTATTCAAGGGATATTATTAGTGTGAACGGCCAGATTACCTTTGTTTTGGAAAGAATAGGAGCTCCCCGATCAAGCAGCATTCGCACAACCTGTTCGTGGCCACTTCGTGCCCCACAGTGGAGAGGGGTCAGCCCGTCCTGTGGAATACAGAGGTCATGACCATTAATGTTAGAATGATGTGGCTTTTAACACATACAGAAGAAAAATCTTTCTTCCACCTACGCTCCATTTTCACAGTGTTCTTTACAATACAAACAACCCAAACTAAAAACCTAATTTCCATTTATTATTATTTTGTTACCCAACAGGGCAGTGTTGTTTTCCATCCTAGCATGAGAGATGCCACTGAAATCAGACATAATTATAAATTTGACATTATCATTATTACTTTTAATCCCGGTGATTTCCTCACAGGCAGTTCACGGCATTTCATTTTGGATGTGGAAAGAAGAAATTATGTCTAACCGGCCTTGTGATCAAATTAGACCATCAAGGCCAACTTACTAGAACACCAAATCTGTAAGAATAATTAAATAAAACATTAAAGTAGACCCCATCCCAAAATACAGCAGACATAGCACAGTTTAAAATACGAGAAAAATTAAAAACGGATCATCAGCAAAAGATTAAAGCCATTTAGCCGCCAAACCCTTAAGCCCTATGAAATGTGTTCATTTATGATTAGCGTCTTTCAGTGGCGTATGGCTATAGCCAATTATTAAATTACCATTATTCATTTTGATAACATTTGTAATGTGCCCAACTACTATTTGATCTTTATCTCATGCATCTTTACACCATGCCTGACTGTTCAGAGAGGAACTACACATGTCATATTCCATGATCCTTTTAACCTTTTATTTATATATTTTCTTTGCTCTGGTCCACCTTTTTTTACTGATACTCAAGACTGGAAACAAAACCTGCTTTCTATGCCGCAGCTGCTGAAGTTTCAATTTTAAAGGGGAGGACTAGTTCTTTAACCTCCCCCTCTCCACATCCCATTTGTCAACCCTATGACTTTTGAACCCCCACTCAGAAATGTATACCTGTACAGTTTTCCTCGGCAGGAACACAAATACCTTAAATGTCTTGGAGTGGTTTTTACTGAGGAAACAGGGAAAGGATTAAATAGCCCTTTCCCACTAACGCCAGCTTTCCCTGTCTGTAATGTCCTTGCTCAGGGAAAATGACGGATAATCTGAAGTAGGTGACAGACATCATCTGGGCTCAAATACAGGCCTTGGTACCAATGAGGGCAAAACAGCCATGAAGGATCCATCTCCCTTGGCTGGAACACTGTCCCAGCCTGGGAAGGAACAGGCTGGGGGAAAAAAGACCCCATAGCCAGCAATGCAGATGCTCTTCCTCAGCTGCCAACCACAGCCCCTGAAGATTGGCCTTGGAGACTTCTGTCACCCAGCCTGGTCTTCTAAACACATGGTTCTCAACCAGTGGTACAGGTACTACCGGCGGGACTTAGAAACAGTCTAGGTAGGATGCAGAGTTTTCATAACGATTGCTAAGAATTTGCTCTCCCTCAATACCCGTGCCTACCTGCGAATCTGACAGGCCATCTCCTGCCGGCACTTCCTGCCACAGATTATCTATCTGTGACCTTTTGGCCAGGCACCCTTTTGAGCTGCAGCACAGCAACTAAAGAACATTCCCGATAGAATCCCCACATATATGTGTCACCAATAAAGCAGACCTACAGTTTCCAGTATACGTGACTTCCATCGGTGGCAGGGTAGAAGCACCATCCCACCCCCCCCTTTTGTTGGAACACTGAGTCATCTGCACAGACAGCTTTAAAGGAGGATTAGATAGATTCAAGGATGATAGATCTATCAGTAGCTACTAGTCATGATGACTAAAGGGAACCTCCACATTCAGAGGCAGTCAGCCTCCAAATCCCAGTGCCAGAAGGCAATATCAGGGGAAAGCTTCCACTTCTATGCCATGTTGTTGGTCCTCCAGAGGAACTGGTTGGCCACTGTGTGAGACAGGATGCTGGACTAGATGGACCACGGGTCTGATCCAGCAGGGATCTTCTTATGTTCCTATTGCTTCACCAGTGTTTTGCTGTATTTCACAGTTACCATAACAGTATATTTTTATTATAATTTTCAACTGCTAATGGAATTATTACTTTTGTTTTAAAGCTGTAGACGTAAAACATGTTCCCAACAATACTAGTGCAATTCTTATGTCCTTCAAACTAATTGCAAACGACAAATATCTATATAATATTAGCCAAAGTCCCTTTTCTGCATAGATACTTAGTTCCACCAACAGAGGGCTCACTCTCCCCCAACAAGCCCCCCCAAAACACACTCCAAGTTACCAGAACTCTTTGTGTGTGCATGTAATGGAATTCTTATGGGACCCCATCTCCCCACAGTCCCTGACTCTGACCAAAGAAACAGTTGCCTTTTTCCTGAGGTGAGGAGAGAAAGGGGAAAGAAAAGAAGGGAAAGGAGAAACAAGGGAAAGGTTTCAGAGAAAACTACAGCTAGGAATAGGCCTGCGAGCTCTGAGAGGACATCAACATGGATAGCAGAAGCTGAAGAAAATAATTTCTTGAAGCCCCACTGTCAGACTGAAGCTCACAGTGTGATGTCATTTGCAGGGAAAAACCAAGAAGTGGCGTCATTCCTCTCTAGGAATTGCCAGAAATTCTATGGTTTTACCAAAGAGTTTCTGGACATTCCTAGCGGGGCATGACATCACTTCTGGTTTACCTCCAGAACTGACATGATTCCATCGGAGATCCCTAGAAAGAAGGTCTTGCAACCGGTGCATTCCTATTTCTTACCAGCAAGCACAATAGCTAAAGAACACTTGAAACCCAGTTATTTCCCACTCCTTCTTAGCTGAAGCTTTACTGTTTATTTTCCTCACTGAATTTCTTGTTGCTAGTAATTTAATGAGGAAAACAGTTGCTGGAGCCCACCAGGATTGCTAATACAAGTGCTAGCCCTGAAGTACTTTCAGCTCTTGCCTCAAAGCTTATCTGCAGTGACACGCAACTAATTTATATTGAGATTCTTTTTTTTTTCAATGTGAAGAACATGTCCACACACCCCACCCGCCACAGTGAGCAGGCAATAGAGTAATAACACCGTATACAGATTCCACAAGTAAATCTATGAAGTATGTGTATATTTTATCAAACAGTGTGCAATAAACAACAAGAATTAAAAATCACGTGTCAATATCTTATTGATGTCTCATTCAATAACTGTCTATCTATCACTATGCATTCATCGAACAGTCATCATGTAAGTTTCACAAATTCACAACTGGAAAATCACAAATATCAATTAAAAGTCACAAATATCAAAGCAGCCTTGTACATGTATCACCCAATACTAAGACATTTAATATTTCCCACAAGAGGATACAGTACAAGATATTTAGGAAAAGCTAAAGGTTTCCCTTGCTTGAAAGCCAGTCGAATACGACTCTAGGAATGCGGTGCTCATCTCCGTTTCCAAGCTGAAGAGTCAGCTCTGTCTGAAGACTTCTTCCGTGGTCATGTGGCTGGCATGACTAGACACCAAGGTGCACGAAACGCTGTTATCTTCCCACCAAAGTGGTACCTATTTATCTAGTTGCAATTTCTTGCTTTCAGACTGCTAGGTTGGCAGGAGCTGGGGCCAGAGATGGGAGCTCACTCTGTCATGCAGCACTCGGGTCTCAAACTGCTGACCTTCCGGTCTAACAGTTCAGTGTCTTAACCACTTGAGCCACTGCAGCCCCTACAAGATATTTCGTAAACACTAAATATCCATTGGTAAAGCACTGTTTCGCAGTCTTTTTTGAGAGTTGACCATTTGTAACACTGGGGAAATTTTCCAGAATTACACAGTTCATAAAATGGACAAGGATTGTTTTTTTTTTAACCTTCAACAATTGTTACACTTTCCTTGAGTTACCAGCAGGGTATAGGTGTTAAGGTTCCAAAACCAATCAGGGTGTTACAAATAAGGTATGGAAGAGTACTAGTTTATTTATTTATTTATTCTATTTCATTAGACTTATAGCCCTCCCTCCCCACATTGAGGCTCGGGGAAGGTAAAACAGTTATAGAAGTGGTGGATCTGACCTGGTTGGACCAGGCCAGGGGTGGGCAAGTTGTGGCTCGGGAGCCGCATGCAGCTCTTTCACATATATTATGTGGCTCCCGGCAGGGCAGCTGGGGAAGCTAAATATAATTAGCAAACAAATATCATTGGACAAATTAATATCATTATAAATATCTGCGTTTACCCCTTTTGTTATTATTTTTGGCAGTCTCATTTAATGTTAATAGAAAGCAAATCTGCTTATTTTCCAATAAAAGCAGGTAATATTTGTTCATGTCTTGTGGCTCTCAAACATCTGATGTTTATTCTATGCAGCTCTTACGTTAAGCAAGTTTGGCCACCCCTGTTCTAGGTGGCTCTTACGCTGAGCAAGTTTCCCCACCCCTGGACCAGGCTAATCCGATTTCATCAGATCTCAGAAACTAAACAAAGTTGATGCTGGTTAGCATTTGGATGGGAGACCATTGAAGAAGTCCAGGGTTGCTACGCAGAGGCAGGCAACGGCGCAACCTCCTCTGTTCACCTCTTGCCTTGAAAACCCTACCGGGGGGGGGGGGGGGTCACCATGAGTCAGCTGCGACTTAACAGCGCATTCTTCCACCAGAAGGAGGGGAGAGGAAGGAGATTAAAAATGTCTGCTGCGTGTTTTCTCAAAGCCATGTTGTCTCCAAAATCGAGGGTCTCCAGTGTGTTTATTCTGTGGTCAGACATGAAGTAGGAGAACGTAGAGGGTGTGAGATATATTCCACGTATTAGGGAGCCCCCATACACTGATACGATCATCCTGCAAAGGCTCAGAGAAAACCTTTGCAAATGGTTATGACAACCGGCAGATGAAGGACTCTCTTAAGTAGGCAGGGCCAAAATTAACTGTATTGTCTGCTTTATCTTGCCTTCTCGAGGGCCTCACGATGTGCGAGGTCAGTAGGGCAGCAACAGGAATTCTGCTTAAATTTAGAACTTGAGCAGTCGGCGTGGTACAAATCCCACTGCTATTTCTTGGGCTGCATTCCTTTGTATCAAAAGAGATGCTGGCTCTTTTGAAGCTCAGTCCTGCCGTACACCACGATTTATTGCCTTGGTAGCTTCCCATTTAATTGTTTGTTTTTGTTCAGGTGGCTAGATCAGACTGACCTCGGCAACAAAGGAGCAAATGCCACCGTTAATTAAGTTTCCTGCAGTTCTTGTTTCATACAGTCCTCTCCGCCATGACTGCTGCTCAAGGTGCTACCCATTTAACTTTCAGATTAAAATATTGATAACAATTGTGTGCCATCAAATCGCAACTGACTCACGGTGAACCCGATGAATGTTTATTCTATGCGGCTCTTACATTAAGCAAGTTTGGCCACCCCTGTTCTAGGTGGCTCTTATGCTGAGCAAGTTTGTCACAGGGCAGAAAGGTGAATGACCTGCTCTCTGCAAGTATATTTCCATCAGATTTTGTTCCTGGCTCAAAAAACCTTTCACACCTGGTATACGAATGTGAGAATCTCGGAAGGAAAGTGTGCTTACTGGGAGGATTGTACTCATTCGATTGGCACTGCACTGGGATAAGCAGAAGTGGTTGGTCATTGCCTGTCTCTGCGCATAGCATCCCATCTTCCTTGGTGGTCTCCCATCAAATACTAACCATGGTCAATCCTGTTTAGCTTCCAAGCTGATGAGACCAGGCTGCTCAGGGCTATTTAGACACCAATATTAAGGCTGTCTGAAGAACTTGCATTTTTGTTGCTCTGATCAGAAACAAAAATTAGGTTCTGCCAGGGAAACCAGAATTGTGCTTGGAAGGCCAGTAACCTTCAGATTCTGCAAGACTGCAGCCATAACCCTCCATGTTCTGTACTGGCTCTGGCTCTGACCAATCAAATTCCTCTATGTTTCACCCGTCAGCCTCAAGCAAATTCCATCCTTGGTCCGCCACTCTCCTATGAGGTTCAACCTTCCCTGATTCCACTTCTCCAGCTGGGCTTTAAAGGTGAAATTAACACCTTAAGACTTTTGCCCAGAAATGTAGGTAACCAATACAATTTTTGGAGAACCAATGCTCCCTTCCACTCCCTTCCACTAAGAGACTGATGGCAGCATTTGGGGCAATTTGCAATTTCCAAACAGGCAGCCCCACTTGTTTAGTTTCCACAGGGCATAAATTCGTTAGGTTGGCCTTTGGAGGGTAACCACGTGTTAGGACTGTTTTAATTAGTGCTATGGTGATAGCCACATATTTTAACTTTTTAATGCAAATATTTTACATTTGTTATTTGTTTTTTTGTTATTTTTACCTTATTGGTTTTAACGTTGTAAGTCGCCATGAGACCCTTTGGGTGTGTGGCAATTAATAAATAAATAAATAAGTATACAATGCCTTGATAGTGGAAATTAATTACAGAAAATCCAAAATGACGCAAGAAACGTTAAGCCCACAATGGGCCCCAGAAAGTGACGATGAGCCCCAAGGGGTGAAGACGAACCAACGAAGGCTCTGGAATAATATTTCTTCATTTCATGGAGACTTCTTCAATGGCTATTTACATAATGTGGTTATTGTCTCAGTTCTTGGTATGAGTGAGGTCCAAAATCCTATACGACAATTATTATATCAAATGAAGAAATTTGCTTCATAGATTAAACGGGCATCAGCCAAAAATACAACAGGGTAAATTAATACATTGCTGCAAATGCTGAAGTGCCTCTCATAGTGGAAATTGCAGCTAAATCGCAACTGATTTACAGAGACCCCTTAGGGGATTGCAAGGCATGAGACGAGCAGAGGTGGTCTGCCATTGCCTTCCTCTGCATAGCAACCCTGGTCGTCCTTGGTGGTCTCCCATCCAAGTACTAACCAGAGCAGATCCTACTTAGCTTCAAAGAGCGGGCTAGCCTGGGTGATCCAGGTCAGGACAAGTCCTTACAATTGTCTAATCAGGGAGTCGCCAAGATGGAAGAGATGAAAGGTGCTTGTGAAATCAGCTGGTATTTCAGATGTCAGCAACAATGCTGGACCCAGGTGAACGCACAGACTACAGACCTGATCATTTCAAAGAGCTTCAATTTCATCTAGAACAGTTAGTAAGGCAAGACATTTGACACAATAACATCGGGTGAGGAATTTCCGCTCGTGCGAGTGCTCTTGCTCTAGTGAAATGCCAGAAAAAGACAGCGGTAGTGACTCGAGCTAAGTCAAACTTACTGTACCCCTGCTTGCGTTTCTGCTTGTGCAAGATCCTATGCAACCAGTTCTTTGTCAGTATAATATAAAGGGAGGAAAGTGCTAGATGTTGCACAAGATCTCGAGCAAGTGGAACTGTGCTAAGGCATTTATGTTTTCCCATGTGCCTCTCTAGATACAAGCCATCATGTTGAGAATTTCCTTGTACCCCACTCTATTTCACCGGCCGCCACTGAAAGGCAAGAGACACAGAATGTGATGATGTCACCTCATGGGTTTCACATTCCTACACATTGCCACTGTGGAGAGGAGGCGGGGATACAGGCCTGTTGCTTTTGGCTGTAGCTGAATATCAAACATGTCTAGTTCTGACTTCAATGACTGAATGGAGGGAACGGTAATAGCGTCTTATTTGGTAAGTATATGAAAAGGTCTCACACACCGCCAGTTCTCCTGAATGTGCAGAGCAGAGCATGAGCAGCCCCACATGCACAGGAGAAGATTCCAACAGGCTTTCCTTTCTCTGGCCATCAGCCAAACACGTTGTTAATGAGCCATGCGTGCTGCAAGGCGTCCAGCGATTACCTGTACTGGGAGGTTCTTCCACACCTCTAATTCAGCAGCCTGCCCCGTTCCAGAACACCAGTACACAGTCTACTTGGGCTCTACCCTGGAGGAGGTGGAGAGTCGTGGCGTACATTTGGATATTTCGGATCCAAAATAGTGCCTGCAATCCCCTGTTTAGTTTCGAACTGGAGAATTTCGGTCACTGTTTCAGACTGGAAATATCCAGGTGCATACCCCTAGTGGGTAGTGGGAGAGGACCGATTGCCTAACAAAAATGTAAAACCCTTGGGGCAGGGAGCAACCAGTCTATGAGGTATTCCACTGTATTTCCACTGTGGTCGCTGAAGAACCTGAGCCGCTCGGAGAGATCACAAAACTGTACAAACATGATGTTTTCCTGGAGATGCTAGAGTTGGCCTTTCATTCAGCTGCAACACAGCAGATTAAAGATTACAAGCGCTTATCACTAATCCTGGGCAAAATGCACTCGCTGTCCGCAACAAACCAATTCGTATTGGCATGCACAGTAACAGGCAGGCAAACGGAGATGAGCTAATTTAATCACATTCAGTAGATGTGTTTTATTTGCTAAAATTCATTCTGGAAAACTGAAAAGGGGGGGAGGGGACAATCAGAGGCAGGAGGGGGACATGAAGCAACAGCAGAGTTTTCACGCGGAATGCTCTTATCAACCGAACACTGAAATTCGCTTTTGATAAACTTTTTTGCACAGCTGCCAGTGCCTGGAAATTAGCACAAGAACAGACTCCATTTATTGACTATCATCTAATGCATCAGGACCTTACATCAGCTGCCATGTATTACAACAAGAGGTTCCTTCATATATCATAAAATAAGTTGCTGAATGAGATGTAAAACCAGTTTCACACTTTGGGGTGCCAAAACCAGGCTGTGCTTGGCTCTTTTTAAGGGATGTCTACACCCAGCGCAGAGGGGAAAGAACAGTTTTTTAGGCTTAGCTATCTCACATGTGATGTCAGAACAGGAACAGGAAAAGGTTATTAGGAGTCAGGATCCAAAGAAGCTGCATTCACAGTGATTTCAGTTCAGCAGAAACTTATTCTCTGCATTTGGGATAAGACAGGATATCCTGGACCAGAGGACACTGTATAATCCAGAGTGGAGAAAAATAAATCAGTCACATGACCAGGGGTCATTTCATAGAAAAAGAGGTGCAGAAGCTCATTAGCATAACTCATTAGCATAACTTATTTGCATATGCCACACCCCCTGACATCACCAGAAGTATGTCAGAAGGCAAGAAAGAAAGGAGAGAGAGAGAGAAAGAAAGAAGGAAGGAAGGAAGGAAGGAAGGAAGGAAGGAAGGAAGGAAAGAAAGAAAGAAAGAAAGAAAGAAAGAAAGAAAGAAAGAAAGAAAGAAAGAAAGAAAGAAAGAAAGAAAGAAAGAAAGAAAGAAAGAAAGAAAGAAAGAAGAAAGAAAGAAAGAAAGAAAGAGCTGGGAGGATAGCTTCTGAAGGCTGGTCGGAGGAACAAGGACCTTTCCAGGGGACGGGGTCATTTTGCTGCAGCCATGACACAAGCAGGCATTCCCCCGCGGGGAGGGCTGGCACCAACTCCCGGAGCTGCGCTCCCCCAAGCTCCTGCTTGAAAAGACCCCTGCATGAAACTACCTTATACTGAATCAGACCCTTGGTCCATCAAAGTCAGTATTGCCTACTCAGATTGGCAGCAGCTCTCTAGGGTCTTAGGCAGAGGTCTTTCCCATCATATACTGCCAGATCTTTTAACTGGAGGTGCCGGGGACTGAACCTGGGACCTCCTGCATTCCAAGCAGATGCTCTACCACTGAGCCACAGCCCCTCCCCACTTGATTTACTTGGGGTCCCAATAACAAACAACTCATCTTTTTAAGGACATGGGCTGGTCATTCTGAAAGTGACCAGAGGAGTTCACCCCTTGTGGTACAGAAAGGACCTCTCTTTTCCACCCAGAACCAAAACACCAGTTAAACCTACTCTTGCATAATGAAGTCTTGTTTACAGGGGAGTTTTGAGTAGCCCTTATAACTCAAAAGGAACAATGACACAGATTTAAAACACACACACAAATAAACACGATTCGCTTCCATGGACAATCCTCTGGCCATATGTATTGTCAGGGGTCATTTCGTAGAAAAAGAGGTGCAGGAGCTCATTAGCATAACTCATTAGCATAACTTATTTGTATATGCCACACCCCCTGACATCACCTGAAGTATGTCAGAAGGCAAGAAAGAAAGAGAGAGAGAGAGAGAGAGAGAGAGAGAGAGAGAGAGAGAAAGAAAGAAAGAAAGAAAGAAAGAAAGAAAGAAAGAAAGAAAGAAAGAAAGCTGACAGAGAGGGGACCGCTACAAATCCAAGCCTCAGAAATACCACTATTCTGGGAGGATAGCTTTAGTGGTGGCTGAAGCCTTCAGAAGGCTGGTCAGAGGAACAAGGACCTTTCCAGGGGATGGGGTCATTTTGCTGCAGCCATGACACAAGCAGGCATTCCCCCGTGAGGGGGGGGCTGGCACCGACTCCCGGAGCTGCGCTCCCCCGAGCTCCTGCTCGAAATGACCCCTGTGTATTGTTCAGATGTGTACCATATAATATAGGATGCTACGGTAATTCATAGACAGTCTTACCCTTGTTTTGGCGTCAATTTTTCCTCCTCTATCAAGCAGCAGTTTAACCATGTTGGTATTCCCTCGCTTCGATGCTACATGTAATGGAGTGATATCGTTCTGCGGGAGATTGAAAAAGGAAAGAAAAGACAACTTAATTGAATTGCACCACCCAGTTGTCCTTTACGTGGATGAAATCTGTCCCACAGATTGTGCTCTCCGTGACCTTCATTTGCAAAGTTAGACCAGGCTTCTTCTCTGTAGTCCCTTCTACAACGCAGATATGGTGCAGTGCGGACAGTGACTGGGGCCTAGTTTCAAAGCCAGTTCAGCAAGTAAGTTCATCTGTTGCCCTGAAGAACCTCATTCTCTCAAAGAGTTTGCAATATGTCCTTATTTTTTCCCCTTACCACTCCGTAAAGCAGCTTCCTGCGTAATCCAAACTTGGGAGTCAGCCACGTTGAATAGACTTGAATACGATTCTGAGCAGACATGCTCAGGACTGCTGCCTTAGACTGTAAGGCCATGATTTGCCTCAGGCAGTCTAGCAAGCTTCCGAGTGGATTTCAAGCTAGCATTAGCAATTGATGACAGGTTTTTTTGCAGGTGAGCCTGACAGTAGCTTTGCTTCAAAAACCTGCAAAACCTGTTCGATCACAGAAAAACAGGGAGACAAAAAACCCCTCTCTTATTCTTCCGCCAACTTCACTAAAAATTCTTGTTTGTCTACAATTTCCAAACTTAGCTTTCTGTCTCCTGCATCAGATCTTGGGAAACATGTGGAATGTTCTCTGAGAAGAGCCATTGTCCTCATACCACCAACAATTGTAGCTCCACAAGAACAACGCTACACAACCCTAAGACAAAACCCACTCCTATCCGCTCATCTAACTTCAAAAGGAATGCACTGCACATAATTCAGAAGTGTTAGGGCTGGAGAACGCAAGACTGAGTGATCAGTGCCTTAACAGATCTGACAGCATCCCTGGTCCCTAAAATTGAACATAATGGGACATTTCCATCATTTAAACAATAGAGTCTCCACCAGGGATCCTTCTAGGGTGCGCCTGAATCCCCCCTCCCAGTACAGAGCTCCCCCTCCACCAGCACAGGAGTGCGTGCTGCCTAACCTGGGTTGGCCCGCCCCACACAGCCAGGGGGTGCTGGTCAGTGTTCCCTCTAAGCTGAGTTAGTGTGAGCTAGCTCACAGTTTTTAAGTCTCCAGCTCACACATTTTTGTCTTAGCTCAGGAAGGATGGCTCTAGAGCAAACTAATCTATGCAGTTGCCAAATGGCTTGCTCACAACTTTAATGCCAGTATCTCACAAAGTAGAATTTTTGCTCACAAAACTCCACAGCTTAGAGGGAGCATTGGTGCTGGTACCTGTGGCCAGCAGTCCTTGCCCCAGCTGCCCAAGAGGTATTCAAGGAGCTGCCACCCGCTGCTCGCCCCACACCGTTGGAGGTGAGTTGCCCCCTCGATTTTCTTCACTCCGAGTGAGCCTCCACGGCCAGCATTGTGGGGGGGGGGGGTGATCCGGGCTCCGGGGCCTTGGGCAGGCCGCCAGGGGTGCAGGGAGACAGGGGAGGCCCAGGGGTGCATGTTCTCCATCTCCCTCCCTGGGGAGGGGGCCTGAAGAGCGCATTTACACTCGGCAGGGATATTGATTTCTTATCCCATTACATATGCTAACTCATTCAGTCCTCACATATGTATCTCAACAAGGATTATACATCCTCTGTATGTTAGTGTATTTCTTCTTCAGAATAGTATGCTAGAATACTGGATGTGGTGCAAGGAATACTGGGGTGTTTTGCTGACATACCACTGCACCCACCTCAAAAAAGAAAGAAAAAAAATGCCGTTAAGTTACCTCCACGCCTGAAAGGAGATGAATGGAGAGTCTCAATTTACTTCCCACAATTAGAAAAGATGCCTTTACACATTTATCCCTTCTTTTGATATATTTATTGCTTCGCTGTACTTTTCGACCATGAGTTGCTGACCCACCACCTCACCAATGTGGGGATACAGGGGACTGGCCCTACAGTGGCTGGCCTCCTTTCTAGAGATCGGGGACAGAGGGTGGCGCTGGGGGGGGGGGGGAAGCTGTCTTGGCAAAACCCACTTGAATGTGGGGTGCTGCAGGGCACGATTCTGTCCCCAATGCTATTTAATATCTATATGTACCCCCTTGCCCAGATTATTCAATGATATGGGCTGGGTTGTCACCAGTATGCTGATGACATCCAGCTCTATATGCTAATGGATGCCCACCTGGACTCTGCCCCTGAAATCTGGACAGGGCATTGCAGGCTGTGGCTGGTTGGTTACAGCAGAGCAGACTGACGTTGAATCCATCAAAGAAGGAGGTCCTGCACCTGGGCTGTGGGGGGCCGTGGGCTTCGGGCTCCCAGCCTTTGGTGGAACCCAGTTGGTGCCGGTGCCGAAGGTGAAGAGCCTGGGAGTGTCCCTGGATGCCTAATTGTCTATGGAGGCCCAGGTCACTACCCCAGCCAGATCAGCCTTTTTCCATCTGAGGCAGGTCAGGCAGTTGGCCCCATATCTCTCCCCTCGTGACCTGGCTGAAGCGATCCACGCAATGGTCACTTCCAGGTTAGATTATTGTAATTCTCTCTACTTGGGGCTGTACTTGACTCTGCTCCAGAAACTGGGCTCCTGGGCACCTGGCAATGCTGGTAGCACTTCGCCGCCATACCAGGAGGCGAGCAGCAACAGCCGTGCATCTCGCACGGCTCAGAGCTGGCGGGGGGCAGGGCTAGCCACTTGAAGAGGCGTCGCCCCGCTCCCGCTTCTGTCAGTTGCTCTGCGTGCTCGTCCAAGATGGAGCATGCAGAGAGTGGAAAGGGGCTTGAGGGGGGCCTACCTGCTCCCAGCCGGTGGCGAATGGCTTGTTCATGCCTACAGCGCGTTGCGCTGTGGTGGCAGGGGCCTCAGGGTGGCAGCAGTATCAGACTCCTCAGTAGTGACCCAGTTTTTTCCTTTGGTGGCCGGAGCACGGCCGCCGTGGCGTGTTCCTTGGCAGCGATGGTGGGGGTTTTGGCGGTGGCGGCCAGCCTCTGTTGCGGCCCGCATCTGGTTTGTCCAGGGTGGCTGGAGGGTCGACGTTGCTGATGGGGGTGGCACGGAGTTTGGCTGCAGCAGATGATGGGCGGCAGCAGCAACACGATCTTTGCACCAACGGCACCCCCGGTCAGTTTCTCTCCCTCCAGGCGCTTAACCAGAGGAGGGTGGTGGTGGCCAGTGCTTAGCGGGTTGGCCCAATCCAGTCAGCGGCCCGGGTTGGGTGGTGGCAATTGAGGCCTGCACCTGTGGCAGCAGCACGGAGGGCAAGGCCTGTCCAAGCGTCGTGGTGGTGGCCTAGTCCCGTATTTTTCCCCTGATCCGGGGGCTGTGGGGGGTTGCTCCATAGGCCATCAGAGGCCCACTTGGGTATCTAGTGGGGAGAGGCATCCATACATAAGGCCTGGCCTTTGCAGCCTCTGGCGGCTGTTTTCCCGGGGAGAAGGTATTGGGGTGTGGTAGGTCCCTAGCTGCGGCAGCCATTAAGAGGGTGGCAGTTGACGAGGCTATTGAAGCAGTTGGGGCAGTGGCCATTTTGAGTGATTTTTCCTTCAGGGGGGCCATCTTGTGTGGGGTTTCCAAGATGGCCATTGTGATAAGGCCCGGGTTGCATTCTGCTGTGCAGCCATTTTGGTGAGGTCTACCTGGCCTCATGTTTGGTGGCCATTTTTGTATCTTAGTCCAGGGCGACCATCTGTCCATTGCGACCAAAGAGAAGATCCTTAAAGGTGAATACGTGGACGTTTTTAGTTTACTGTATTGAGAGATGAGGAAAAAAGATGAGGACAATCTGGACGATTGTGAAAAAGAGTGCTTAAAGTGGTGCATAGTGGACAGGACATGGGCAAATTGGTACCCAGGATTCCTCATATACGTTGTGGTCATAGGGAGGCACCAGCCATGGCGGGCTTCAGCGATGATCAAGTATATGGACATTATCTACAAAGTGTTTACAGATTTCCCGAGCCCGGCATGGTCGCAGTATGATGAGGAGTTTAGAATGCGGGCAGCCATGAACCCATCCATGCGGTGGGATAAAATCAACCCCAATTTATGGCTGCAAATTATGTCCCCAAATAGGGCATCTGGGGGCAAGAGGTCACACAGTGGTCACTTGGTGAAGAGGGCAGTTACAGACAGGTACCTGTGTTCAGGCGGGGCAGGCGGCTCAGCGACTCCCACTTTGCTGGGAGTTCACCTCCCTTGGAACCTGTGGCTGCAAGTCCTGTTCCTTTCACCACGAGTGCCCTCTGCGTGCTGGGCCTCATGCCTTCTCCAATTGCCCCAGGCCAAAGGGGCAAAGGGGTGGTAAAGGAGGTAAGCGTTCTGGAGGTGGAGGGAACTACAACCCCCCTCTGCTGACGATGGGTCTCAGCCCAATTGAATAGGAAGTTTTAGAGCACTGGTTACATTATTACCCAAAGAGCCATGACTGCACGTGCCTCTTGGATGGGCCCATGTTGAGTTTAGAACACCTTTCCAAGGAAAGAGGGCACCTTATCTAGTTCCTATTTTAAATTCGGTTCAGGGTATGGAGCATATAGTTAGAGAGAAGATCACCAAGGAGTGCAGGGAAGGCAGGGTGTTAGGTCCATTTAATTCTCCCCCAGTTTGTACTCCCTGTTGGGAGTTGTGCCCAGGAGGCACCTGGTGAATATTGCCTCATTCACCACCTGTCCTACCCATGTGGGGAGTCGGTGAATGACACGATACCGGGCGAGTTATGTTAGGTTAATACATGTCCTTTGATCAGGCCATGCGGGTAGTCTGCCTCTGTGGCAAGGGGCGGAACTGGCGAAGTGACATCAAGGCAGCCTTCCACCTTCTCCTGGTACACCCAGAGGACTTCAAGCTACTTGGATTTGCCTTTGAGGGCAAGTTCTACATGGATTGCGCCCTTCCCATGGGGTGCTCAGTGTCTTGTGCTGCTTTGTGAGGCTCAGTTCATTTTTGGAATGGGCCTTGCGATACAGGACAGGACGCTACAGTACGGCCCACTGCCTTGATGATTTCCTAGTAGTAGGAAGGAGGGGTACCGGACAATGTCAATTTTGCAGTCCAGTTTTGTTAACCTAACGGGGGAACTGAGCGGTCCTCTTGCTCAAGAAAACAGAGGGCCCGACATCCAGGTTAACTTACCTTGGGAAAGTAATTGATACAGTGGGCAGTGCTGCAGGTTGCCTATCAACAAATTAACTGCATTGTGAAAGCAGGTGGACACAGTAAGGTAGCAATATAAGATCAGCAATTCCTGTCCTTTAGGAAGGACGCGGACCTGAGGCAGGTTTGGCCTATACCGGTGTCACACTTCATGCAATTCTGTGTGATGCTGAAAAATGAGGGCCTGTCACCCCAGTCCATCAGGGATAAGCTGTCCTCATTGGCCTATGCCTGTAAGGCATCCGGCCATGGGGACTGTACTGGCTATTTCCGGATTCGGAGGATGCTAGACAGGTAGTCCCAGGAGTGTGCCAATGTGGCTGACACCAGGGAACCCCTGACCCCTGCTGTTTTGCAGTAGGCTGTTTCATGCAGCATCCCTGATCACTTTTGGGGGGGCACTTAGAAACAGTGAGCGGGTGGCCGGCTCTCGTAATGATGCCTCGGGCGCAGCACTGGAGCTGCGGGACATTTCCATCCTGAGTTCTAGAATTCAGATTAGGCTGCGTCGGTCAAAAACTGATCAATGCGGGAAGGGATCAGTGATTGAAATGGACCGCTGTTCTGAGGCCGAGTTGTGCCCAGTGTCTGCCCTGAGCCAGTATTTGGCACTGCGGGATGATGGCCCTGGTTATATGTTCAGACACAGGGACTGTACCCCCCTCACCAATTTTCAGTTTGGGCGTTGGAAATCCCGTTGTTATAAGGGTTATGTTAGGACCTGTAATGTTTAAGCTTGTTAAAGTTTCTTAAGTTTTACCAGGGTTATTAATAAAGTTCTCTTACAGGTGCTGCAGGCCGCGAGACACAATGAAGGGTCGCAGTCTGTGGCCACAGCATGATATTCTGGGCAACTCATCGGGCACGGAGGACACCCGTCAGCACTCAGCTCAGCCTTAGCGAGCAGGCAAAGGTTGAGTGGTTGGGAAGGAGAGGCATGAGGTGGCCTGCGCTCCTTCCCTTGTTATTCATGGAGAGATGGGGGCCTCCTGCTCATGTCCTGGTAATACACCTGGGGGCAATGTTCTGCGGCTGATGAAGGGCCTGGCCCTTGTGTTGCAGGCCAGTGCCCACCTTGTGAGGATAAGAGCCTGGTGGCCCAGTGTGCAGGTTGTGCGGTCAGCCATGCTTCCCCGCCAGGTGTGGCAAAATGTTGGGGGGCCCAGATGTATTGACCGTGCCAGGCATAAGGCCAACAGTCAGATGAGGAAGGCCATGGAGTCCAGGTTGAGTTCATTTTTGCCGCACCCCAATATACGGGTCAAGTTTCCAGACCTGTATAGGCCCGATGGGGTGCATCTGTCAGACAAGGGCCATGGGTTATTTTTAGAGGACTTGCAGCACGGGATCCGGTTGGCCCTAGGTTGCTGAATTGGGTAGCAAAGGCCAACGCAGAGGCTTGGCCTTGGCAGGTTTGTGCAAGCAAGAAAATGGAACTGGTGAGCGCCTCACGGCATATCCCGTTTGGGAACAGGAGGTCATCAGGAACTACCCTAGGGCTGTGCAGTCCGGGGTGGAGAATGGTGATCGCCTCTGGGAACCTCTCCGGCTAGGCTCCTCCCTGAAGGTCTGTGCGGCCTCAGAGATAGTCGCTCCTGGGGGGAAACCAGTATGCTGGGCTGCCGGTTACGAGCCAGAGTATGGCTGGCTCAAGACTGGAGCTAGGTGACCCGCCCATATCAAGGGCAAGGAGGTTGTGTCAGGGAGTGACGCCTGCCTTGCCTGTTCCTGTGCTTGCTTAGTTTTGCCTGTTGCTGCAATGTTCTGTTAGACAGTTAATAAGTGGCCCTTGTTTAATTCCACACTGTTGTCTGTCTTGTTATTCCGTCTGGGGTGGCAATTGCAGGTGGTGCAGAACACAGCAGCTCAGTTGAACTGCACTGGCAGCCAATTGGGTACTGGATCTGTTTCAAGGTGCTGGTTCTTACCTTTAAAGCCCTATATGGCCAGGGGCCTGCATATCTTTGAGACCGCTTCTCCTCGTATGAGCCCTGGAGGGCATTGTGCTCTATGAATCAACATCTGCTGACAGCCCCTGGCCCTAGGGATATCCGATTTGTCTCAACTAGGGCCAGGGCCTTTTCGGCCCTGGCTCCTGCCTGGTAAAATGAGCTCCCGTCAGAAATTAGGGCCCTGCAAGAGCTTTTACAGTTCTGCAGGGCCTGCAAGATGGAGCTCTTCCCCCAGGCCTTCAGTTGAGGCAGTGGATATCCAACTCAATCTGGCCTCCCCCTCAACCTCCCCCCCACAATGAGTTGCACTCATGTGTCTGCTGAGGTATAATTTATTTTAAAGCATTTATTGCTGTAGTTATTTTATTGTATTTATTGTATGTGTTCTGTTATCTTGTTTTTATTGTAAATCTGCACTTAGTGGATTATCACAAGTTGGAACCCGCCCGGAGCCTACTTTGCGGGGAGGGCGAGACATAAATGGAAGAAAAATAAAATAAAATAAAAATGGCTGCCTACACGTGCTAATTGGCATAGGGCACATTCCAGGAGAACTGCCATGTGTACTGGTTCTGCTGAGGCTGACTACTCCTCAGAGGAGGAAGAAGCATGGAGCAACCCAGCCTCCTCTGGAGTCAGCCCAGCAGAGGAACCCTTAACAGCACCTGAGGGAGAAGAGGCCCCAGCAGCAGCACAGGAGGTGCAGCCAGAGGGAGAGACTGGTCCAGAGCCTGGCCCAGCACCCCCAGGTGGAAACACCCTGAGGCCAGAATCCCCACCTAGTTCTCCTGAGTGTCCCAGACGCAAGGCACGCCAGCGGCTGGATGTGGAAGAGCGAAGGAAGAGTGCCAGACTGCAGCTCTTGCAAAGGCAATGTGAGGGGCTCTGAGTCTTGGCAAATTGACTCCCAGGGAAGGGAGGACTTAGTCATAAACAACCCAATGCACCTGCCTCAACGCAGAAGCAACAGTGCATGCTCGGACCTGATCCTGACTGTTTAGCATCTGCTCCTTGCTCCTGCAACCTGCTCCTGCAACTTGTGACTGATTTCCCAGCTTTCTGACCTTTGGCTCTGTTGTTTGACTTGATTTCAGACTGTGTATCCAATTTCCAGTGCCTGATAACTGTGGTGACCGGCTGAGGCAGTACAAGACTTCTCCTACCTAAGTGTCATTAAAACAGATGGGAGCTATGCCAGAAGAACTATGTTCTTCTACCATTCCCATTCACTTCAAGAGGGCTTGCATGGGGAAACCTCAGAAGAGGCTAAGCCCCATGGGACTCTCGCTCTCTCACTTGTCATGGCTAACAAAATCCGACAACCGATGTGGCAGCTTCCTGTGGCCATGCGGCAGGGCCCCTCTGATGAGAGGCTGCAAGCGTTTGCAAACCACAAGTTTGCACAACACATCTTCATCAACTTGGAACTCTGTTTAAGCGATGCAACCATATGCAAATGGGCTGAACATTCAGGGCAATTATATAACGGACTTGCTCATGCGCGAAGATTCAAGATGTAGCAGGATGCACCATGCCTCCTGCCGAATTGCCTTGACGGCAAACAAAAATAATTAACACAAATTAAAATGGAAAGCACACAGGCCCAAAACGGGGATGACAACAACAGTTTTGAGTCATGCCCTCAGTTATGCTCTGGAGAGGTGTCTCGTAGCTGGCAGAATAAAAATGATGTCCTGACGAATGAGCTAGGCTAGTTAAGTATGAACAGGAAGACATCTGTTCTCTGGCTGGCAGCATTACGGATGCAGCAAATGCCTTGAAACCATGCACAACCTCAGTCAAGGGAGTGTGCTGAAAAGCAAGCATTTCTTCCAAATCAGATCCACACCATGCCTGCAACAATGAGTCAGGTTGTCTTGTACTTGATGGATAATAAGGGTGCCATAAGCCATGACTTGCCTACAATTTGACAAGGGATATTCACCTTCCTTCACCTTCCTTGCATCAGACAAAAATCAAACTAAACACTCTCACAGACCCGTGACACTGTCCGAAGAGGCAAAGATGGAGATCCCATCTCTCCACTCGCTCAAGGACATTATGAGTCATAGCTATCAGAGGTAGGAAATACCAAGCAAAGAGATGCTCCCTGGCCCCTCTCCCTTTCTCTCCTAAATTACTAATTTATCCATTATCTTGACTGGGCAGGACACAATTCCACAACGTTAGATCGATATACTATTCAGAAAACCATAACTAACATGATGGTTTGGGGTGAGCCAACATGGGGCAGTGGCTAAGACCCTTGCAGCGCCATCCTACCCTGAGTTACACCGTTCTAAACCCAGTGAACAGACTTAGAAGGGTATACCTCTGCTTAGGACTGCACGACCTGATACTGGTCTGTCAACCTGGAAGCCTCTGCCATGAGCTCTCTGGAGCCCCAAACAAGCCACTTCCCCCCCAGCAATATGGGGCTAATTGTATCAGCCTACCTTACAGAGTTGATGTGGAAATCAGTGAGAAACTATATCTAAAGTAATTTGGATTGTCCCAAGTGCAGCATAACGGGGAAGTATTAATATTACTATAATATAGACTGGAGGAGGGCAGATGTTACCCAATTTTCAAAAAAAAAGGGAGGAGGGATGACCCAGGAAACTACAGACCAGTCAGTCTGACCTCTGTCCTAGGGAAGAGACTGGAGCAGATTTTAAAGGGATCGATCTGCGAGCATCTGAAGGACAACTTAGTGATCTGGGGAAGTCAGCATGGATTTTTTCCCCAACAGGTCCTGCTAGACCAACCTCATTTCCTTCTTTGATCGAATGATGAGCGTACTGGATCAAGGGAATGCTGTTGGTGTTGTTTACCTGCTGGATTTCAGTAAAGCTTTTGACAGGGTTCCCCATGATGTTCTGATGGGTAAACTAGAGGACTGTGGACTGGACTCTAGGAAAGTTAGGTGGACAGGGAACTGGTGGGAGAACCGCACTCAGAGAGAAGTTGTCAATGGCATCTCATCCGAATGGAGGGAGGTGTCTAGTGAGGTGCCATAGGGCTCGGTTCCGGGCCCGGTACTTTTCAATATTTTTTAATAAATGATCTGGATGAGGGTGTGGAGATTAAATCTGCAGATGACACCAGATTGGGAGGAGCAGCGAACACACCAGCAGATGGAGATAGAATTCAACGAGATCTGAACACGCTGGAAAAGTGGGCAGATGTGAACAAGATGCAATTTATCAAGGCTAAGTGCTGAGTTCTCCATCTAGATAACAAAAATGAGGAACAGGCATACTGGATGGGGGACACACTTCTGTGAACAAGATCTTGGGGTATGGGTGGACTGACAGTTACATATGAGCAGCCAGTGTGATGCAGTGATAAAAAAGGCTAATGTGATATTGGGGTGTAGCAACGGAGGCATAACATCCAAATCGCAAGATGTCATAGTCCCACTGTACACTGCATTGGTCAGGTCGCACCTGGAGTATTGTGTGCAGTTCTGGAGGCCTCACTTCAAAAAGGATGTGGACAGAATGGAGCAGGTGCAGAGGAGGGCGACGAGGATGATCAAGGGGGCCTGGAGACCACGCCCTAGGTGGGAAGGCTGAGGGACTTGGGAATGTTCAGCCTGGAGAAGAGGAGACTGAGGGGGAAACATGATTGCTCTCTTGAAGTATTTGAAGGGCTGTCACTTAGAGGAGGGCAGGGAGCTGTTCCTGTTGGCAGCAGAGGAGAGGACTTGCTATAATGGCTTTAAATTAAGGGCAGGAAGGTACCGGCTGGATATTAAGAAAAGCTTTTTGACAGCAAGAGTTGTGCAGCAGTGGAATCAGCTGCCTAGGTCGGTGGTGAGCTCCCCCTCACTGGCAGTCTTCAAGCAGTGGCTGGAGAAACACTTGTCAGGGATGCTCTAGGCTGATCCTGCATTGAGCAGGGGGTTGGACTAGATGGCCTGTATGGCCCCTTCCAACTCTATGATTCTATGAGTCTATGAGTATTGGTGTGGTGCAGATGGAGAGACGCCATCTATATGTTCTTAATATGTTTTAATGTTTGTTTAATATGTTTTAATTATTTTAAGAAATTATACTGTTGCCATTTTGGCTTGTTGTTAGCCGCCCTGAGCCCGCCGTATAATGAGGAGGGCAGGATATAAATCTCAACAAATAAATAAATAAAAAATAGATAGCAAACACTATACTTGCTAACTAATGGTTCACTCCCCCTTGCACTCTAGACTAGGGAGGAACCATTATAACACAGGGCCAAACCACAGTTTGGTGCCTTGTGACTTATCCTATTTCCACCCGTCCATGTTGCAATGCTGTCATTCAAATAGTAATTTTTCCTGTTTCGTGCAAGCCATGGTTTGCCATTGCAGCTGGATCAGCAAACCATGGGCAGCCCTTGCCTTGCAAACCAGGATGGCAAACCAGAGTCTGAAGCTGGCTTCCAATCCAAGTTTGGAGGGCAAAGGCAAGCTGTGGTTGGCAGCAGTGGTGCTTTCCTCCAGCGCTTTCCCTCTCACAACATCCCGCGGCAAGAGGTTCTTCCACAGGAGGAATGAGGAAGCTGGAGGGAAAATGCCACTGCTGGAGGAACAGATCTTTGGGATCCAATCCCAGTGCTCGCCAGTCTGAAGGTAACAGCCCTCTCTGGAAAGCAGAAGTAAGGATCAGAGCTTGCCTGGGCAGAAAGAAACATACGAATCTCAAGTTCATACAACACTGAGCCATAGTACCGTGTCATGCCTGACCCAACCTCATTCCTGGTCCTCCTCCTTAATTAGTTATGCTGACTGGGAAAAGCACCATGGCCCTTGGCAGAGGGGTTTTTCTGTGGCTGCCAGTCCTGATATTTGAGCTTCTAAGGAAGCTTGTAACCGTGCAGAACACATTTGTTTTCTAGAAGCATTTGCACTACCTCTTTATTTGCTGACTCATGTTTAGCACCTTGCTCTCCAGCCAAACCGATAAAAACACTAGGCTTCTTTCGGCAGCTGTATCCAAAGGCAGACTGATTCAGTGGGGACTCAGTTTGATTTGAGGCAAGAACACCCCTGCCAGGATGCAGGGTAAGTGGCTAACAGTCGTTATGGTTAAAGGGCTCCTCCACAGCCAGAGGCAGTAAACCTCTCAAGACCAGGGCTAAAAGGCACTTCTTGGCTCCAGGATGCTGACTACACGGACCACTGGTCTGATCCCGCATGGCTTTTCTTATGTTCTAGCAAGTCGCCTTTTGTGTAGTGAGGACAGAGGCCAAATGCTCATGCGAAATTCTGTATTTCCCCTTTCATACACATGGCAAGCATGCAGACTCCTGATACTCATGCTTGACAAGCTCCTGCTATTTGCAGTCCTGACAGCTGCAAAGGGCAAAAATGCACACAGTGATTTCTTTTTTCTAGTAACCTACCTGACCAGCAGATTAGCCCTATTAGGAGGGGACACAAGAATGGTAGTGGGAGCCCGGCTCTGGACAGCCCAGGCAAGCCCGATCTCGTCAGAGCCCAGAAGCTAAACAGGGCCGACCCTGGCGAGTAATTGGAAGGGAGACCTCCAACGAATACCAGGGCTCGGGACGCAGAGGCAGGCTATCAAGCCACCTCTCTGAAAAAATGTCCAAGCCCCCAGTAGGAGTCACCAGAACTTGCATGACTTCTGGGCATGCAGGTACAGTCACACACACACACACACACCCGACAAAAAAAGAATGGTAGCGGGGCAGGGAAATGAAGTTCACTCGGTTCCAAATCTGGGACCTTGCAATTAGTTCAACTAAAGGTTTCCCTTGCTCAAAAGCCAGTCGAATCTGACTCTAGGGGGCAGTGCTCATCTCTGTTTCCAAGCCGAAGAGCCAGCGCTCTCCGAAGACTTCTCCGTGGTCATGTGGCCGGCATGACTAAACACTGAGGCACACGGAATGCTGTTACCTTCCCAACAAAGTGGTACCTATTTATCGACTTGCAATTTCTTGCTTTTGAACTGTTAGGTTGGCAGGAGCTGGGGCCACAGATGGGAGCTCATTCTGTCATGCGGCACTTGGGTCTCGAACTGCCGAACTGCCGGTCTTCTGGTTCTGCAGTTCAGCGTCTTAACCTCTGAGACATAAACTGGGGTAAACATCCAGTGGTGCCAGGAAGGACAAATTTAAAAGACTGGAAAAGTGTGATCAAGCCAGCCAGGAAGATGGGAATGAGACATTCTCGATCTGAACCAGAGAGAATTATATTGGGCTCTCTGAGAATCAGGAAGCTAGGCTGAGAGCCAATCAGAGCCTAAGGGATGCATGAGAAACTACTTCTGTGCAGGTTGAAGCATTTTGCTTTGGCTTTTGAGCTACTGAGGCACACACCTGCCAAATGCTTTCCTCTTTAGTCCTGTAATGGATTAGAACCAGAAGAACCAAAGCAAAAAACCCCAAAAATCACTCAAGGGCTATCTGTTCAACAATGGAGACATGTATATGCTATGACAAGAGGCAATACTGTATGTCATAAAGCATCTACGTAGTGGTTTGGCCCCTACCAGCTTACCAACTGGCAAAACAGAGAGAGAAGTCTCTACCTTTGATCACCAGTTAGGCTAGGACAGGGCTCATGGGACAAAAGTCATGCACTGCAGGGGAAGCAGGCGAGAGCAAGCGGGAAATCTAGCAGGATCCAGCTCGCTATATAGTGATGTGCACACAAAGAGCAGGAATCGTCATCTTTAGCCATCTGCCCTATTTTAGTGCCCCATTTCTGGCAGTAATGGCCAGTGCCATGTGTAATCCATGCTTAAAAAGAAACCAGGATTCTATACCGTGATGTCCTGAAATCTGTTTCAACCGCGCCCCCCCCCCCCCCCCCCCAGTTCTGCACCCTGGATATATTACGTAAGCAGGAGTATATTTGTTTATTTTGGGGCATTTATTCTGCTCCTCTTAGCTATGGGGAGAGGCAGAAAATGTTACAAAGCCCTGAAATGCAACCCCCTTGGAATCCTCCAGTGTGATCCTAAGCGGAGTTACAGCTTTCCAAGTCCATTGAAGTCGATGAGGCTTTGAAAGATGCGATCCTGTTTAGGATGGTACCGTTATCCGTCTTTCCTGGAGATGCTTCCCTCTCTTTTGCACTTGGGCCTTGCGCAGAAGCCTCTTTTCCTTAACCACAGTAAATCACTGGCTGCTAATCATGATGCAAAATAACGGTTCGAAGTGGGAAGGTAAGATTACCTCTGCATTGAATGAATCACTATTAAAGCCACTCCCCAGCCTCTTTGCTTATATGAAGTGGCCCAAGTCTTGCCAGTGTCTCACAGTAGACCAGGGCTGAGAACGGGGGGACTGGGGGTACAAAATTTCCGAGGCCAGAACGTCTTTCCTCTCAGAACAGCACACACAAGACCGTCCAGTTGCCTCCCAAATCCGCATGCCAGTGCTCCCCTCCTCCTCTCTCCCCTGCCAGCCCCTGTCCCTTCGTTGACCAACCACTGCTCAGCACCCCCAGTCTCATCAACCCCCCTCACGGTCACCGTTGGGTGTGGTGGTGGCTGTGCTGGCCTCTCATAAGAACATAAGAGAAGCCAATGTTGGATCAGGCCAGTGGCCCATCCAGTCCAACACTCTGTTTCACACAGTGGCCAAAACCCAGGTGCCCTCAGGAGGTCCAACTCCTCCTCTCTGGCACCTCCTCTCCATGTAGTGGGCTTACCAATCCTCGTATGTTTGACACCTCCGGTGTAAACCATCGGTCAATCATAAGTAACATCTGTTCTTTAATAATCCTGTCCCTTTCCCTTTAATGGCTCCTATCTGATGGACAATTATTCTATTCTGTTCACAGTAACAGAAAGCCAAAGCAACGTTCCCTCTAAGCTGTGGAGTCCTCTGAGCAAAAATTCTACTTTGTGAGCTCCTGGCATTAAAGTTGTGAGCGAGCGATTTGGCTACTGCATAAATGAGTTTGCTCTGGAGCCATCTTTCCTGAGCCAATACAAAAATGTGCGAGCCAGAGGCTAAAAAACTGTGAGCTAGCTCACACTAACTCAGCTTAGAGGGAACACTAAAGCCAAGCGATTAATTTTGTTATGATATTTGTCTGGGTCGGGGTGATGGGGAAGTAAATACAGTTTTTGTTTGGGGGGTCCGTGGTGGCTCTTGGTGGCCCTGATGGTACCACATAACCTCCAGAGGCAAGGCTTTGGCTGCAGTCACACACACTAAATTGTCCCCTTTTGATCCACTTTCAATGCACTTCCCAACTGGATTTTGCCCGTTTGCACAGCAAAATCCAGTTGGAAAGTGCACTGAAAGTGAATTGAAAGTGGGTTATTTAGTGTGTGTGACCACAGCCTTTGTTCAACAAATTAAAAAAAAATCATTGTACACTTGGGATTCTAGCCAGGATTAAGGCAGCAAACCACAGTTAGGAATAATCATGGTTCAGCATTAGGATGTTTCCAGAAGTCCTTTAGAAGTCCTGTTTTAAGAGGCCTTCCTGCTGAGAAGTAGCACAATCCTAACAAATAGCATTCATTCGTTCGTTCGTTCATTCGTTCATTCATTCATTCATTCACAGACCTTTACTGGCATATCACTAACAAATAGTACTTACCCTTGCGGTGAAGTCCACAGCAGCCCCACGATTTAAAAGCAGCGTAGCCACATTAATGTTTCCATAGTGGGCAGCTATGTGGAGGGGCGTGAAGCCGCTCTGAAAGAAAAGAAATAAGCGCGCACACACACAAGAAAATATAAATTATTTTTAAAGACATCTTCCAGCTCCCGATATACTCATCTAACAGCACAAATTGATGCTGGGGGGCAGAATATGATCCAGCGCCATCATCCATTCTATTCTACTTTTTCAGTCACTGCATATCTTTACGACACCTGAAGGCTGCAAATAAGAATATTCTAAGCTTTAGAAAGGAAAGATATTATCATGCTTAGTCTGGGAGAATAAGAGGAAGATAAGAAGTTGGGCTATTACAGAAGTGTTTCCCACCTAAAAAATTAATAAAGTGAAGATGTTACCCATTCTTTAATTTGATACGTCAATTTTGTATTGGAAGTGTCTACTTATGATTGGTATTTTATTATCCTTGCAAGTTAAGTATGTCTTAGAGCTTCCTTGCAGGAGTTCGAATGAAGTCGCTCAGTGCTAATTGCGGGAGAATTTCATAAATTCAAATCAGATGCAAATTAAAGCAACATCAAAGTCCATTTTACACGGGATGGGTTCTTTAAGGAAATAGGTCTCCTTCTATGAAGGATAAAAAGCTTGATCTCCCACAGTGGGCAACCACACTGGGCTAACGTTGCAACACGCCAGCTCTGAGCAGAAAGTGTCTCTACCCAATCATGTCATTTCAGCGACTCACAGTGCAACCCAAAGTAAGAGTTACAACGCTCAAAGCCCATAGGTGTGATTGGCCTTGGAAGGGCATAACTCCGCTTAAGACTGCACTGCGGTTTTCATACTTAAGCCATTTTAGTTCCTAGCTTGGGAAATGCTCAAAAAAAAAAAAATTAAATCATGCAGCCATTCAACCAGTCCCTGTGATGTGTGAAACCTGAAAGGGAACCAGACACGTTTCTAAAGTCCTCCGCAAGCCCCTTTAGCCATGCTAGCTGTCACCGCTCCAGTCTGGAGAGAGTTCACACATTCATGTGTTGCTTGGAGGAAGGAAACGGAAAAAAAACAACCACATTCCCTTTGCTGACACTGACCGGAAAGTGTCATGCAGGCGCCTACAGGAAACGAGGCCTGGATGCAGAAGTGAGTCAGGGATGTCTGCAGCTCTTCACAGCCGATAGAACAAGGACCGCCGCATTGGAATCCTGGGCGCTTTCCTCTTAGGCAAAAAACCCAACTTTTCTGCAGACGCAATCCGTTTCCCTGAGGAAGCTCATTTGCACGTTTTTTTTTGAAAACGCCTGTTCCAGCTGCAGAAAGCCCTGGGAACTAAAACTACGTTCTCCTCTAGCACATGCTACGTTCTGGACTCTAAAGCAGGTCTCTAAAAGCCTCTAAGAGAAGGCAATGCAGAGAAGGAAGGGACGATGCAGCGGCTCTACGTTTGTGGAAGAGTGACAATGCGCATATATTTATGTACATATATATAATATATATATATTGTTAGATATACCTCGGTCGTTCTATTCACCATCATCTAGGGTTTACACATTTGGAAGCAAAGAAGGGGGGAGAAAATGAGCGGTTAGTTCTTGACCGGTGATAATGGATGCAGAAAGCTTCGTGACCGCTGGGTGGCAGCTACGAGGATGGCACAAATAGAGGCATAGAAAGAACGGGAGGCTGAAGAGGGGGGCGAATGGCAGGCGGGGAGGGGCTTTTTATTGCTGCTGTTCAAACATGAATTGGGACGCACCAGAAAGGAGATCTCCTCATTTTCCCGTGGGAAAATCAAAATCAGTTCCAAGACATCCCTTATTTCATTGTAGCCTTCAACTCTATGCCTACCTTTTGAGAGGTAAACCCACACATATCTGCTGCCATCTGTGCTACGGGCACGTCTATATATAAAATACCAGTTTCTGAGTTACAGCTGTTACATTCTATCATGAACAAGGCACAGAACCCAAGAGAACACTGATCGGTCATGGCAGATGTTGGTATGTAGCCAGCTGTAGGCCAATGGAAGTTCTTCCAGTCTTGGAAGCCTTCCTCCAATTTGAGTGGCTCTTCAGTGGCCTAAGGAAGTTCTTCTGTAGGCTGGAGGAAGTCTTCCAGTTTTCCTGACTGGAGTGGTAAGATACCTGCCCAATGGCGTATTCCAACCACTTAGTTTCTCCAACAAAACAGCATTTCTGCTTTTGCAAGAGGGCTTTGAGATTTCCACTAATTGCTCCCTCACTGCTGTAGGCCCTCTGTCTTGCCCTCTGTGCTTTTCTTGAAGGTCTGCTAATTACCCCCAAAACAATTTTTTTTTTGGGGGGGGGAGTTCAGTAGGCTGCAGCAGGAGAAGGAAGTGGGGAAAGGGTCCCCTTGTTTCAAAAAGAGAATAACTTCCAATTCTCCCCCACCCCCATTTCCAGCTGAGGTCATTCTTTTCACAAGTCATAACCCTGAAGCAGATCCGCACAACTTTGTAACTCACTGGGCTGGACGCAGCCTCCCCTCCCCTTTCTCCCATCTATGGCAGTCCTCCCCAGGCTTGATGACAAACCTCTACATCTTGCTGCCTTCCTGCAACTGGAAAACTAAGGGAGGGGAGACTGTCAAACACCTGGGACTGCAGTCCACAACCGGTGGGAGCGGTGGCTCCTGAAGGACACGGGCTGACCTAAGACAATGCTAAAACAAAACTGCAGCAGTGCGACCTGAAACAGACCCCACTTGTCTCAATGTAAACCACTCCATTTGTTGGCAAAGAGCCGCAGAGACCTCACATCCATCTCCCAGCTAGTTTATTTCCGCAACTAACCTTGGACTCCACATCTGCATTGTGGTCGTTCTGCAGCAGCAGGGCAGCTGCCTTTGTGTCATCCTTGCGTGCGGCAATGTGAAGAGCAGGAAGACGGACTTTCCCCTTGGTGTCATTTTCAAGCAACAAGGAAACCACCTGGTCGTGGCCCTGCTGAAGGGCTACTGCCAACGGGGTGAAGCCATCCTATTAAACAAGCAACAATCAGCAGGTGTTGAACCAAAGGGGGTGGGGGCATCATTTTTTATGCCTAGTGGACGGGGCTGTAGGCATGTACACTGTAATCCACAAGAGTTCAGAGAAAGCAGAGAAATTAGCTTAGTGGAATATCTCACCTGGCGGTGAAGGTATGCTTCAAATTGTGTGGCAAGTGCCTGCTACAGTTAAGCTGGATAGCTCCATTCTAGCTGGCAAGGGAGAGGACTCGATCATGGAATGTTGACAATCAGAGCAACTTTGGGTATCTTAGCTTGCTTTCGCACGAGGGCGATTCCTCATTGTGCTCCCACAGCAGCAAAGGAAGCGTCAGGATGGGGTGATTCTCTGCGGTGTGCCCTCATGCTCACCGCCGCGCACCCCCCTGGTGGGCTTCTTGCTGACTTTAAAAAATGGTAGTAAACAATGCTCCCTCTAAGCGGCGGAGTCTTGTGAGCAAAAATTCTACTTTGTGAGCTACTGGCATTGGAGTTGTGAGTGAGCGATGTGGCTCCTGCATAAATTAGTTTGCTCTGGAGCCATCCTTTCCTGAGCTGAGACAAAAATGTGTGGGCCAGAGGCTAAAAAACTGAGCTAGCTCACACTAACTCAGCTTAGAGGGAACACTGGTAGTAAATGTACTAGATATCACTATGGTATCACAATACCATAGCAATGTATCTGCCACCATCTTTTCAAAAAAGCTGGAAAAAGCCTGTCAGTGGAGGTGGGAGGAACAGCAGGAGTTAGAGGGTGGGAGGAAAACAGTGCTATATAAAGACAGGGAACATCTGAAAATCCACACCTTCTGTCCTGCACAATGACCAAAACCACTTTGAGCACAATCTTCCAGGAAAGATCATACCAAAGCAGGTTTGGGGGAAAAACCCAAGCAAAGCAGGAACCGATTGGACAGCACTGTGCAGAGGCAGAAAAAAAAAACAAATGAAGAAGAAGAGGAGGAGGAGGAGGAGACTGGATTTTCACCCTGCCCTTCACTACCCGAAGGAGTCTCAGAGTGGCTTACAATCTCCTTCCCCTCTTGCTCCCTGCAACAGACAGCCTGTGAGATAGGTAGGGCTGAGAGAACTCTCTGGAGAACTATTCCTGAGAAAACAGCTCTGAAAGTGCTTGTAACTGACCCAAGGTCACACCAGCAGCTGCATGTGGAGGAGTGGGGCATCAAACCCTGTTCTCCCAAATTAGAGTCCGCACTCCTAACCACTGCACCAAACTGGATCCTAACCACACAAACAAAAGCAAAACCCACTGCAGTTGGGGATGGACAGACGCAGGGTTAAATGTCTGTGTAGAAGCAACCACAGTGGGTTGAAAAGCAGATATGCTTGTATTTGAAAGTGTTAATATTACCGTTCAACCCCATACGCACAAGGTGGGGATGTAGCAGATAGCGCTACCCAGGAAAAACTGGCCTTTAGACATCTGAATTTTTTGCCCTTTAGTCTGAATTCTTTGGCAAACAAATCCTGCTAAGTCACTTTAACAAACTTTTACTCCCCCCCCCCCCATAAATTCCAGCCACCAATTCACACATCCCTGTTGACTACTCAGTTTTTGAGGAATGGCCCTTGAATGTGTGAATGGGATTCGTGGAAAAGCTTTACGCCTTCCGATGACAAGTTCTGCCTTCCGTGTTTGATTTGAGATGGTTCACTCACAAATACACGACCCCAGGAGGTGCACTGCATGTGAACTACCTGGGGATATTTAGGGTTTTTTTGTCTTAATAAATATTTTAGCAGCTCCAAAAGTTGAGAAAACTCCCCCATTGAAGAAATTTTTTAAAAAACTCTTGAAGAAAATCTTACTATCAATTCTTATCTGGTTTATTGATTGTTCAACAGTAAGACATGTTGAAGAACATGATAAGTGGTATAAATATAGATACGTCTGAGAAATGTACAAAGCCATCAGCCTTCTGCTCCTGAATCCCACCTTAAGAAGGTCACGTGTGCCGGCTAGTTTATTCATATCAGGGCACATTGCCAGGAGCAAAGACTCAGCAGGGACACCACAGGGCCCAGCCATTGACGCTACCTGCAGCTGGAAGGTGGGGTTGGAGAGGGACTGATGTTCCTCCCAATATCATCTCCCATGGACTCATGAGGCTGCCTTCTACTGAGTAAAGAGGGGAAGATATTTGTGAATTTCCTGCATTGTGCAGGGGGTTAGACTAGATGACCCTGGAGGTCCCTTCCAACTCTATGATTCTATGACTGTTGGTCTGTCAAGGTCAGTGCTGTCTATTCTGACCGACAGCAGCTCTCCAGGGTTTCAGGAAGGAATCTTTCGCATCACTTACTGGCCTGATCTTTTTTCTTTTTTCTTTAACCTGGAGATGCCAGGGATTGGATTGGGGACCCCCTGCACAGCAGATGTTCTACCATCCTCAACAGACAGCCCCAGCTTCTCTGTGTTCTGCAAGTTCCCACAGATGTTGCAGCGTTTGGTGAATCTTAACAATCATTGTGTAAAAATCAGTGCAAGGGTGCATTTCAGCAACTCGCTTCAATTAAAAAACATTTAATGGGTTTTAACGGCGAGCCACTTTGAGAAGCAACATGGCTGCAAAGCAGGGTATAAAGACATTCAAACAAATAAATAATTTTGTCCTCCCTACCAAAACCATATCACCACGCCTATTTCACAAACATGGAAGAGACATAGACAGGTTTAAGTTCTCGGTAGTGATTGATACTTTGTCAATAGTACTGTGGCATGATGACTTTGGTTTTGGATATGTCTTTAGGACAGTCAGCAGTACATTTTTTGCTGGGTCTCTTTTCAACTGGTAGTTCACTTAGGAAAGGGAACCACTTATAAACTCTACAGGCAACAGCAATAGCCAAAAGATTAGGTCTGCAGTACTGGACATCCAATTCCATTCCACGTATAGAACTTTGGCACAAGCATGGATGTTGGACTTAGCTATAAAAGAGCATATAGCATTTCCCAGAAGAGATGCATACAAGAAATATGAGGAAATTTGGTTGGATTTTCTTCAGCTATATGGCTCGAGTTGATCCGTGGATGATTTTTGAAGAGTTAGATATTTGTTGGGAATTTATGTTGTTTATTTTTAATACATTATTTTTAAAAAAAACACAGAAGTTGAAAAGATGACAAGATTTCACAACGAAAAACACACGCTTCAGAACGCTGCACCAGCACACAGACCATTCATTTCCGTGGGGCTGGAAGTTCAGGGTTCAGGCTATCAAACAAATTGCTGCATCAGGAGTTGAACTCAGGTGGCAGCAAGTTGTGAGTAAACAGAACTGAGGATGAAATCTGCCCTAATAATGCAAAAAATGGATGCTGACATTGCTCAGAGACTTCTCAGAATGTTCCAAATGTTCACTACAGTGAATCAGTTAAGCCAACTGTGGGGGCATAAACAGTTAATGTAGTTCACATGTATTCAATAGTCCCACCTGAAGACTGCAAAACCTATGACTGAGCGCTGCGGTGAGCTAAATAAAGCATGCATCAGAACCCCATCAACAGTTTATGTATCCACCATAGACTACAAAATCCATGCTGCAGTCCAGATCGGAGCAAAGGATACACATGCATGAAACACCTGAAGTCAGTAACCAGGCAATTGTAAGGCAGGATGCACAGCACGAAAACATAACAGGACAGCTATACTTTCTGTGAAAAACTGTGGTACAAGAGCAGGAATAGGTTTCAAGGAAGAGTGTGGCCTTAGCACATCCCCAAATTTCACACTTTAGGCGTTTTGGTTTATTGTTTCTCATGTATGGATGGACAGTGCAGTGCTACATTTCAGTACTCCTCTGCGGTATCATTTATACATGACTTCTTTCGAAGAAGGTATCAACCCTTACCTCTGTGGCAAGGCTCTGACTTGCCCCATTATCGAGAAGAAACTTAACCACTTCCAGGTGATTTTCTTGAGCTGCCATATACAACGGTGTGAAGCCATTCTGAAAAAGAAAAACACAACAGCATAAGCCCCCCTTTAAAAAGCCTTTATCAGATGATCATCTTGGTCCTTCATGTTCGCATCATTTAGGGCTGGGTTGATACATGCAGGAGAATGGGGTGGTCAAATGGACTTTACACATTCAAAAAACTTCCCATTTTTAAAAAAAAGTCTTGCAAGTCGACAATTAGCAGCGCTCCCCCTCCCCCCGTGGTGCTAACTATTTACTGGCAGGGAATGCTCTTCATGGAATAAGGTGATGTGGGTATGTGTGGGGGGGGAGGGAGGGAGGGGGCTTTTGCAAAGGTAACAAATACAAACAAAAGCCAGTAAACAAGAGGAAAAACCCTCTTGTGTGTCTTTTTAAAATGTGATTTGAGTTGGTGAAGGCCTCTGTGTGTGTGTGTGTGTGTGTGTGGCCAGCGCTGGCTCAGCAAACCGTGCCCAGCTGTTGACTTCTGGAGAAAAGGAGAAAGAGCCGATGCTGATAGAAATGCAGGGTCAGCTTCAGAGAAGAAAAGCCATGGACATTTTCACAGCCTTTCTGCTGACTTCAGCACCCAGTCTGGAATCTATACTTCCCAAAGGAAAATGCTGCAATCAGTGCTCTCGTCTGTAGATAAGCCCTACCTAAAGGTACGGCGGAGGGTCGTTTCACTCGCTACTGCAGACACAAACCTAGATTTTGTACAGAGCATACACCAAAATCGAGATTTAGAGCCACTCGAAATGCTGATTGCCACGTTTGGGTCAGGAGGCAAATTTTCTCCAGGCCAGTTTGGCCAGGGATCCTGGAGGGTTGTTTTTTTTTTTTTTGCCACCTTCTGGGCATGGAACAGGGGTCACTGGGGGGGTGTGGGGGGAGGTATTTGTGAACTTCCTGCATTGTGCAGGGGGCTGGACTAGAATCTAGTCACTAGATGACCCCGGAGGTCCCTTCCAGCTCTATGGTTCCGATTCCTTGATGAGTGTACCTGCACGATACATGTATTGGTCACAGTCACACATGGCAAGTTTTTTTCTAAGACCTGCACTCAAAATATTATGGATGTCCATCAAAAACTGTAATGTGCAAAGTGGCTCACTGTAGGAATGAGGGTCATGGATCAAGATGGCTCAGCGTCCAAAGAGGAGGAAAACCGACAGGCTCTGATAGATCTCGGCAAGGAGTGCTTGGTTGCTGCCTGTCCCCTTCCCCACTGATGTGCCCCAGGTGAGTTTTCAAGGGCTCAGTATAGGTTTGCAGTGAACCAGATGGCCAGGAGAAGTTGAGATGGTGTGTCCAATAGGGCCAGGAACTGGATAATTTGGCTTGTTAATCACAGAATCATAGAGTTGGAAGGGATCTCCAGGGTCATCTAGTCCAACCCCCTGCACAATGCAGGTAATTCACAAATACCTCACCCTCCCACACCCCCAGTGATCCCTGCTCCATGCCCAGAAGATATCAAAAAACCTCCAGGATCCCTGGCCAAACCAGCTTGGAGAAAAATGCTTCCTGACCCCAAAGTGGTGAACAGCATTTCCCTGGGCGTGTAAGAAAGGGCCACAAGAATTAAGCACTGATGCAACCCTTCCTGCCTCCTTTCTCATGATCTGCCTCAGCAGGGGCGTAGACTTTTTAAATCCCCGGGGGGGGGGGCTCTCTCGTGCATGCGTGCGGGACCATGTCCCCGCTGCTCTCCCCCCCACCCCAGGGAGCCGCTGCCGCCGCTTCCCTCCCCTGGGCCATGCCCGCCCGCCCGCCGTGCTCCCCGCCCCCCTCCCTCCCTCTCCCCACTCACCTCAGGCGGCGGCAGCAGCGTAGGATTACTGCTGCTGCTGCCTGCAGTCGGGGGCCGGCGTGTCGCCCTTGCAGGCCCCCGGCTCCCACTCCGCCTTGTGCTTGGGGCGTGCGGGGGTGGCGCAGATGGAGCGCCCGGTGGCCAGTCAGCCGGCCGTTGCCGCCTCTCCTCCCCCCCCCGCCCCAGGGAGGCAGGAGGGCAGGCCGGGGGTGGGGGGGAAGGAGAGGCGGCGATGGCCGGCTGACTGGCCACCGGGTGCTCCATTTTGCCGGGGGTGGCTGAGCCCCCCCCCGGGAAATTTCGGGGGGGGGGGCTCGAGCCCTCGAGCCCCCCCGTAGTTGACGCCCATGTGCCTCAGTTTACTTTATCAGCACTGCTGTCAGATGGCCATCTAGCCTCTGCTTAAAAACCTCTAAAGAAGGAGAGCCCACCACCTCCCAAGGAAGCCTGTTCCACTGAGGAACCACTCTTAACTGTCAGGAAGTTCTTCCTAATGTTTAGCCGAAGACTCTTCTGATTTAATTTCAACCTGTAGGTTCTGGTCCAACCTTCTGGGGCAACAGAAAACAACTCTGCACCATCCTCTATATGACAGCCTTTCAAGTTCTTGAAGATGGTTATCATATCACCTCTCAGTTGTTTTCCGTCCAGGCTAAACATACCCAGCTCCTTCAACCTTTTCTCAAAGGACCTGGTCTCTAGACCTCTCATCATCTTCATTGCCCTCCTCTGGACACGTTCCAGCTTGTCTATATCCTTTTTAAATTGTGGTGCCCCAAACTGAACACAATACTCTAGGTGAGGTCTAACCACAGCAGAGTAAAGCGATACCATCCCTTTGTGTGATCTGGACACTATACTTCTGTCAATGGCATTTGCCTTTTTAGCTGCCGCATCACACTGCTGACTCATGTTCAGTGTATGGTCCACTAAGACCCCTATATCTTTTTCATACATACAATGGGTTCTTGAAGTTTTTCAGTTAAAATCCTTTACACCTTTGGTGAATTCAGTCTAACACCAGAACGTGTCTTTGGGTCTTGTGGGACAAGTTGTGGCTCTGGCAGATTCAATCTTTGTCCCAAGACCTCCAATTTTAATACTGGTATCATTGTTTTGTTTTGTTTTTAAAGATGAGGCTTTTATTGCTATTTAAGTGATTGTCATTTTCCAATTGCTTTACTATGGTTTGAAATGTTACTGTATTTTAACTGGCCAGTTACTTGTTTTGGGAGCCGCTCTTGTGGACCTAGTTCAGGCTGTGAAGCCAGCTAGAAACGATTGAGATGAAATCCTATAAACGCACTGCTCTCCTGCCACGTTGCCCCAACTGGTATCTGCTGCGACTCACTATCCCATCAAAACAGAGCCTCACCATGAATAATCCAACAATGTGCTCCTATCCAAGCCTCTGGTATGAAAGCTACTTATAGCAAGAATGGGAGTGGCATTGAACAAAGGAGTTTGGGGGGGGGAAGGGGGTTCTGGGTATTGCATGGTGAGCCATTAGAAGGCCTTAGTTTGACATGAATGATCTGGGACATCGCAGGGCAGCCAGCACAGGTCAAAGTGTCAGGGCAGTGAGGATTTTTGCCCAAATTCCTCTGTCTCCTGTTCTATACACGTGGAGAGAACAGTTCAGTGCTTAGATCATCAATGTTATCTTAATGTGCATGAATGCTTCATTCCAGTTGGAGCATCGTCAAGTACACTCATCCACTTTATGACCAAAAGTACTATACCAAACTAACTGTGCCATTCAAAACTATTTCATCCCATTCATATAATAAGGAAGGCAATGTAAATTTAGTAGAGCGTAATTTCATTTCAAATTATCCAAGTTAGAAGTACCCACAACAGTGTGAAAGAAACATTACTTCCAAGAGCGTCGCTTTAAACCATCCAGTTCATAAATTAATTTGATAAATCAGGGACATTTTCAGCGGAGGAGACAGGATGCTCCATCCCACTACTATTGTGCACACATCATTATAGCAGCCGTTATTTCAAAAGAATTTCGTTTTAGCGTTTGCTAGCATTAACATAAAGGGAACATAACATAAAAGAATGGTGAAGTGCTCTTTTCTGGATGCATCTCTGACAACTTGGTAATAAGCACAGGGATTCTCTACTGTTATATCTTTATCAGTAGACAATCCGGCCAAGGCAGTAATACAAGTCTGGACAACAGTGGACCCTGGGAAGGGTTTGGCGCACTCTTCTACACGAGCCCAGCAGCAGGCTAGTCTCCCTCTGCCTGAGGCCAACACCTGCCTCATGCTCAATAGTTAACTGCATGGGAAGCTATTGGAACGCGCTTTCAGAATGGACTCTTCTTTCCTCTCAGTGAAGGATTAAACAGCATGTGGCACTGGAGGTCCATGACTGGAACTCCACATATCTAATTTGGCTCTTAAAAATTTAGTTGTGGGGAGAACAGTTACGGATCAGTAACACAGCATAGGGGAAAGATGCTTAACTCTTCCACTCTCTCTCTCTCCCCCTCACACACACACACACACACACACACATGTACACACAAAATTTCCCTAATCAAAAATGACCTGAGTTGCTTTCGGGGATGGATAAAAGACTAGCCCCCATACTTGGACTGTCTTCCCCCCCCCCACTGGGATTTAGAGCAGTAGGGAGGCCATTTTGAATCAAGGAAATGATACAGGAAGAGAAAAGTTACACCTCTTTTCTTCACTGCCAGAGTGAGCGATACATTTTTAAACAAATAAATGTTGTCTTCATACGATCACAACAAAGTAGCCAATTACAATCCGTCAAGGTCTTATTTGCTGGCATTCAGAGATACCGTCCCACCTGTCACAGTGTCATGGTGGCTTCCTGACTTGGCTGAGATCACCCACATGCCTAATTTGGAAAGGAGGAGGAAGGAGCTGCTGCCATGGTGGCGGGAATTCCACTCCACTAGAAGTACTGGCTTGAAGCTGACAATCGCAACTGGCAGATGTTCAGTGAAGCCCTAGTTTCAAGTTGATTATTGCACAATTCCTCCAAGGGAAACATAATTTATTAGATTGCTTTTGGATGGGCGAGTTGCTGCCTTCCATGATCCATGCATGAGAGGAACACGGCTGATAAAGCTGGAATGACAAGATTGAAGCCTTGTATAGGCTGCTCGAGATTTTATGTCATGAAACAACTACTACTACAATCCTCCAAATTATACACAAATATTACAGAACTATAGAAAACACGTTGACACCATGACCTGATTGTAATTGCAACTATGAAGTGAGACTGTATGATCTTATCAACTAGCGGATGTTAAATATATAGCAGGCCTTTTTCGCTCTGTGCCTGGTGTGTGAACAATTCTCTACACTTTGGTTATCTATGTCATGGTTCAGATGAAGATCTTGTGATTCGAAACAGGACACCATTCCAGAGATTCTCATCTACCAACAAACTTACCAATACACCAGCGTGTTTTCTATAGTTCTATAATATTTTTGTATAATTTGCAGGATTGTAGTAGTAGTTGTTTCATGATATAAAATCTCTAGCAGCCTATACACGGCTTCAATCTTGTCATTCCAGCCTTCCATCATCCAGCACAACAGAACCCTCCCACAGACCCTCCCAAACACAAAGCATGAACTTAAGCCCCAAAACAGACTACAGTAAGATTGCAGGTAGCCCTTATTTATAAAGCTATTTTGTGCACCAGGCCAGCAGCTCTGCACACTGTGTGATCCTTGGCTTCTTCTCTTGATATCTCATGACACACCACAACTGCCTGTTGGGCAGCTGGTCGGACTCCAGACCAGAAGATCGGGACCGGGCTTTACAAGCTGTGGCTGGTTGGCTTAGACTGAGTCGGTTGAAACTGAATCCAGCGAAGAAGGAGGTCCTGTGCTTGAGCCAGGGTGGTTCGGGGATGGGGATCCCACTCCCAACCTTCGACAGGGCGCCACTGGTGCCAGCGCTGCAGGTTAGGAGTCTGGGAGTGCTCCTGGGCTCCTCTTTAACAATGGAGGCCCAGGTAGCAGCCACTGCCAGATCGGCCTTTTACCATCCGCAGCTGGTCAGGCAGTTGGCTCCCTTCCCGGACCGCAATGACTTGGCCACAGTGGTCCGTGCGATGGTCACCTAGAGACTAGATTACTGTAATGCCCTCTACATGGGGCTGCCCTTGTCGCAAATTTGGAAGCTGCAGCTGGTGCAGAACACTGCGGCCAGGTTGCTGATGGGCCTCCTGAGATGGGAGCACATCCGGCCTGTGCTGAGGACACTGCACTGGCTGCCAATAGCATACCGAATTTGCTTCAAGGTGCTGGTACTTTAAAGCCCTATATGGCCAGGGTCCAACATATATGAGTGACTGCCTTTCCCCATATATACCCAGAGAGCACTACAGTTGGGGTCTCAAACCCGGTTGACCCTCCCTGGCCCTAAGGATGCCAGGCTTGCCATCACCAGGGCCAGGGCCTTTTCAGTGGTGGCTCCATACTGGTGGAATGAGCTCCCAGAAGAGATCAGGGCCCTGTGGGACCTCTCGCAGTTCCACAGGGCCTGCAAGACGGAGCTCTTCCACCAGGTTTTGAACTAGGAGCTGCCCCCATTATCATCACCAATGAATCTTCGGCCCAGTCACCTTCAGCGAAAACTTTGTGAAACTGAGGAACCCTCAAAGGAAAGTACGCCATCTGTGTAATCTTCAGAAACATTGACAGCACTTTATTAGTAGGAGTATGAAAAATGAATTGTTTTAGGATGTTTTTACTGGATTTTAGTTGATGTTGATCTTATGTAATATGTTTTAATGAACATGAGCCGCCCTGAACCTGTTTTGTGGGGAGGGCGGGGTACAGGTGTGATAATAAATCAATAAATGCACCCTCTTCCTGGGGTTGTGGAGCTGCCAATTGGAGAAGGGGTCATAGGGATGCTAAGTGTGAATACAAACAGCTGAGCACTGTTGTAGCCCCTTGACACATTCCTGGGAGCAGGAACTACCAGCCCATAAAGAGAATGGCATTCCCTTACTTCTCACACAGGTATACACAGAGAACAGACTGCAATTGGCCTGAATTGTAATGGTAGAACTCATCTGTCCTGATAAGTCAGTATGTCATTTCTCCTGCCTATCCAAGGATGGTACCTGCACAGGAATGGGAAGCAGGTGTCAAGCTTCTGGCCTCGTGTCCCCCCCCCCCCTTGTCCCGTCCCCCCCACTCCTCTCACCATGGAGAAAAAGGGAAGGGTTCATTTTGCAAATTCAGGGGACTTTTTGAGTGCAAGCCAACGGGGGCTGACCCAGTTCTAGTGTTAATTTCTGCCTGGGAAATGAGAAGCAGGAGGCGGTATGTGCAAGGCCAAGGCCCACCTGTGAACTCTCCCCCAGGGACAACCCCATGCAAGGGAGGAACAACAGCTGCACAGAACACATCTGGATGGAAAGAATGCTTAACTTGCAGCTCACTATGCCTTATTGCTAGCATCCGTTTCTTAGCAAAGCAACCAGACACAAGGGCAAAAGAAAAGACTGGATTCATCTACGTATGATAGTGTATATATACACACACATCCACATGTACACACCCCCACGCCACCAACTTCCAGCACACACCTTTTGGCACCGCCCTCATTTACCTGAGACTGTGCATTGACGTTGGCCCCATTAGTCACCAGCACTTTCACCACTTCCGTCTGCCCCGCCAGAGATGCTATGTGCAAAGCTGTGTTTCCTTTCTGAAACGAGAGAAGGGCACGGCATGTGAAAAACGTTTCCCCCTCCCCCCCGCTCTCAAGCATCGTGCGCAGAGGGGAGACCCGGCTGCATATGCCGACGGCCCGGCAGATGCCGTTTGACAGTGGGGAGTTCGGTCCTCGATCAATCACAGTCCAGGATTCCAAACTATTTTGGAAAGGCCCCAGAGAGAAACTTTGGCCAACGGAAGCACGTGCGCTTCATTCCTCTGTCAGTCTGCAAGTGGGCGCCGCCCTGTCATTTGACACTGTTAAATCAGGGGCTCCAGGTGGGAAATTCTGTATGTTTTTGAAGTGCAGCAAATGGCCTGTTTCTGAATGCCCCCAGGGAAGGCTCATGGTCAGTTTTTCCTTCTGACGGCAACCTCGCAAGACCCACAGAATGCGACTTCCAGGAGGGACTTTAAACCTTTTTCAGGAGGTTGCAGGCAGTGTTCCCTCTCAGCTGAGTTAGTGTGAGCGAGCTCACAGGTTATTACCCTCCGGCTCACACATCTTTGTCTTTGCTCAGGGAGGATGGCTCCAGAGCAAACTAATTTATCCAGTAGCCAAATTGCTCGCTCACAACTTTAAGGCCAATCGCTCACAAAGGAGAATTCTTGCTCACAGGACTCCACCGCTTAGAGGGAGCACTGGTTGCAGGGGAGGGGTGGTAAGACAGAAAGTCTCCCTGTGCATGAACTATGGGGGTACAGAGTGGGTTCCTTTTGATCCCCAGGCTGTGTATTCTTGCTGGGGAATTGGAGACCCCAATTGGATTTTCCTCCTCAGAAATCAAAATGTCAGGGCAAATTCACACATTACGAAGTTCACGTGTCCCATCCCCCCCCCCCCCCGCCATGTGTCCATACAAGGGCTCTGTAAGAGATGAATTAGCCTTTAGGTTCACCTGCCTGATAGGCTGAAATCTACTATCCTTTCAGTCTTTTATGGAGTGAAGGTGGCATGGTACAGCCCGATCTCGTCAGGTCTTGGAAGCTAAGCGGTGTCGGCACTTGGAAACCACTTGCTGGGGTCACCATGCCAGCTGTGACTTGATGGCACTTTACACACGCATCCGTCTTTTACTACCGAATATGTCCTTGCCTTTCATGTGTGTGTTGTTATTGCTTGTTACACATGTTTCTGCAGGGTCATGGCACGGTCGGAAAGCCAGGCAGCTGCAGCCAGTTTGGTATAGTGGTTAAGTGTGCGGACTCTAATCTGGGAGAACCGGGTTTGATGCCCCACTCCTCCACATGCAGCTGCTGGTGTGACCCTGGGTCAGTCACAAGTTCTTTCAGAGCTGTTCTCTCAGGAGCAGTTCTTGAAAAAGCTCTCTCAGCCCCACCTACCTCACAGCATAGGCGTAGACTACGGGGGGGCTCAAGCCATCCCCAAAATTTCCCGAGGGGGGACTGAGCCCCCCAGGAAAACGTAGTGCCTGCCACCATGCCTCGCTGCCGTGCCTCCCTGGGCCCTTCTGAGGCCCGGCAGCCGCTGCTGCCAGTACCTCTCTCTCTCCCCCCCGGCCTGGCCACTCCTCCGTCCTTCCCTCTCCCTCCCTCTTTTCTGGGCGAAATGCCCAGTGTGGTGGCGTCACCCAGAAGTGATGCCATCACGCTGGGCACATTGCTAGGTGATGCTCTAGCAATCACCTTGAAACTCTATGGCACCATAGAGTTTCAGGGCGATTGCCAGAGCATCGCCCTGGCAATGTGCCCAGCGTGATGGCGTCACTTCCGGGTGGCGTCACCATGCTGGACATTTCGCCCGGAAAAGGGGGAGGGAGAGGGAAGGAGTGGCCGGGGGGGAGAGAGAAAGGCACCAGCAGCAGTGGCTGGCGGGCCTCGGAAGAGCCCAGGGAGGCACAGTAGTTTCCCGGGGGGGGGGGGACATCACCCCAGCGAGCATGCGCGCAAAGCATGCGCACTAAAAAGCCCCCCCCTGGAATTTACAAAACTCTACGCCCCTGCCTCACTGGGTGTCTGTTGTGGGGAGGGGAAGGGAAAGGAGTTTGTAAGCTGCTCTGAGACTCCAAGTGAAGGCTGGGGTATAAATCTAATCTCTTCTCTTCTTCTTCCCTCTAACCTGTGGCCACTTGTGTTCCCTTTCCACAGAGTTTCTAGTTCTGCTGTGGCAGAAGTTGGCAATACGTACTTTGCAGCTGATAGGTTCTTGTAAGAGTCCTGGAAGTATCACTTTTAATTGTTTTGAAAGAAGAGCAAACCTGGGTAAGAGGAAGCCCCTTGTGACGTATCCCTAGCTGGGCTGTACCATTTCAAATTGCTGGTGGTGAATGGATGTCTGAATGCTCCCCAACTAGTAATACTCTATACACATACAGAACCAGCATGCTATGGAAAAGGCAGAACCTTCATTCTAGTACAAAAGTTGCATTCTTTTTGTAGGAAGTGTTTTATTCTGAGAAGCATCCAGACATTCAGTCCACTTCTACAATCTGAATTGGAACATCCAACCCACAGAATTTAGATTTAGATTTAGAAGTGATTTAGAAGTTCTACAAATGCTTAGATTAATGCTAGAGGAATAGTTGTGTTAGTCAGTTGCAGGGGTCCATTGGAGCCGGTGCGCAGTGGAGCGCCGCTCCAGGAGTGAAGAGGCCGGGGGCGGGGACATGACGAAGCCCCCGTGAGAATGTTTTTAATGTTATCTTTAGCCTTCCGATATTCCTAAGGGTAAAGAGGGAAGGGGGAATCACACCCACTGCCCCTGCCCCCAAATTGTCAAACATTCAGCAGAAAGTCTAGCCCTGTTCATAAGTTATAGTGAATGCATTTACAATGCACATACAGTGTACCCTCCATTTTTCTTTGCGCACGTCTTGAGTAAGACAAAGCTGGACTTACCTATAACTATTGTTCATGGAGTATCTTCTGTGCAGGCACACACTAGGGGGACTGCGCATCAGCAGGCCTGCCTTCAGCGAGGTTTTTACTCTCCAAAACTTACGACCGGAAACTCTTGTTAGGCTCTAAGGTGCTACTGGGTTCAAATCTAACCGTTCTAACTGCAGACCCACATGCCTACCCCGTGAAGCTATGATTCAAAACTAGGAGTGCGATCCCACGAACAGTGTCCCATCACCCCCAAAGCTAATCGAATATGAGCTAATGATACGCAAATATGCAGAAGCTGCCCCACACAGTCCCGTGATACACACTCAGTATAACCCCCTAGCTGGAGAAATGGTATAAGGTATCATTTCCCATGTATGTACCTAAGTGCCGTCAAGTTGCAGCCGACTCACAGCAACCCCAGCAAGGGGCTTTTAAGACAAGTGAGAAGCAGAGGTAGTTTGCCATTGTCTTCCCTGGCGGTCTCCCATCTAAGTCCCCTGCTTAGCTTCCAAGATCTGATGAGACTAGGCTATACCATACTGCCTCCCCTCCCATCATTGATCACACCATACTTTAAAAAACCCTTTTCTTTGCACTGAGTCATAGGGGTGATAGTCCAACACATTATAAGTGGCCCTACACAGATTCAGCCGAACGGTCCGATTAGCACAGTGTTGCCTGTTCTGAGCTAGACCACCTGTCCACGAACTCAGACTTCCCCAGGAAGCTCTCCTGGTTCACCAACCAGAAGCCCTTTTAGCCTTCCACTTGAAAGCCTCCTTCATGCTCAGCTGCTACGGCCCTGTCCTTCTTTCTTGACTGTATAGAAAAACTAGCGGGTCTGAATTGCAGGGAGCGAGGAACACCTCCTGACACTAACCTGCCCATCCATTCCTGGCCTCGCCAACACTAGACTCCAGGCCCCATGAATTCCTGTCTCCTTTGCTGGCAGCTCCCAGTCTTTAAGGCCCCCTCTGTCAGACAAAATCTGGCCACCGGCCTGGCTTAGCACCTCACCCGCCTGCAGACTATTGGCCGACACTTTGCTAAGTGTGGAATCCGTGCAGGAGAATAATAAGAGATATCGGCTACAGACCTTCGTCGCGGCATCCACATGAGCTCCTCTCTGTATCAGCTCCGAGACGACTTCAACGTGGCCTTCTTTGGAGGCGAGATGGAGAGCGTTCAACCCATTCTGATAAAGAGAGAAAGGAATGGGAAAGAGTGATGCAGGGTGCCCACAGCGACAGGCAAGACGTCAGGAGGCCCAGAGGTCACATTCCGACCCCATGAGGGCTTGCACAGAAGTCCAAAAAAGACAGGCCCTTCTCACACTTGCTTTCAGATGAATTGCTTTCAGCGCCATCACATAACACACAGCGTCAGAGACCGACTGGCATCCTTGGGGTGAATAAAACAGATCTCTCTTTATATGGCACCAGACACATTGAACAGTGCTGTGTGAAATTTAAATAACAATAGCAATTATCATCATCGACCCAAGGATGGCTGTTATACCTGCTGTTTCTTACTCTTTACCTGCAGTGTGGTGCACAAAAATATACGCACTGAAGGAGAGTATCATGCCTTGCAGAACAACACAAGCAAAAAAAAGGAGAGATCCCTGCCCGAAGGAGCTTACAGTGTCAATTTCAACAGTTACCAAGAGAAGGAAAGGGAGAAGCAAGAGTCCAGGACAGGGTTACCAACCTCCAAGTGGAACCAGGAAACCTCCTGGAATTTCAACAGATCTCTAGAAAACAGAGATCGGTTCCCCTGGACAAAGTGTCTCATTTGGAGGGTGGACTCTACGGCGTTGTACCCCACAGAGGTCCCTCCTCTCCTCAAACTCTACCCACCCAGGGTTGGTAACCCCTAGGGTAACCCCTAGGGATGACTATGAGCAAATGCAGCACAAGCTTAACATATTTACTGAGAGGTAATTTGCATTAAATTGAATGGGATTTATAACCCTGAAATTGCGCTTAGGTTATTCTATTTTTTCCCACACAAGGAATGCGTACGTGGCTGCAATGCTAAGCTCACTTATTCAGACACAGGTCCCTGTTTCTGAATAACAACCCCAAGGACAACAATCTTAGCTGCTGAAACAATGTTTGCCTGGCATTTCCTTCTAGAATATACTTCATTAATGGATATATGGAGTTCAGCAGACTAGTAGTAGGCAGGCAAAATATGCAGGCCCTTGGCACTGGGGCGACAACCCTCCGAGAACAATGGGGATACTAACATTAGCGCTGACATTTCTTCTGTAATGCAACCCAACTATACATTTCAAACACACTTCTGAACATGTTCATCCCCACATATTTCACTTGCACAGCCGAGAGTTCAACTCCCCTACACTATTGCACCAGCCAAGGTACAGATTACGGTACTTGACTGGCATATTCAGTAAAGGTAAAGGTTTCCCTTGCTTGAAAGCCAGTCGAATCCGACTAGGAGGCGGCGCCCATCTCCGTTTCCAAGCTGAAAAGCCAACACTGTCCGAAGATGTTTCCGTGGTCACGTGACTGGCATGACTAAATGCTGAGGCACATGGAACGCTGTTACCTTCCCACCAAAGCGGTATCTATTTATCTACTTGCAATGTCTTGCTTTCGAACTGCTAGGTTGGCAGGAGCTGGGGCCAGAGACGGGAGCTCACTCCATCACGCAGCACTCGGGTCTCGAACTGCCGAGCTACCGACCTTCCAGTCTGCAGCCCAGCGTCTTAACCTCTGAGCCACCATGACCCACGGTACTAGGTCATAATTAATAGCAACAACTAGGAAGAAGTTGTTCAGCACAGAGCACTTCTGGAGGGATAGTTGTCTTAGCAGACAGCAGTCACTGGAGCCTAGGCATGGCAAAACATTCCCTTAAAAGTTGTTCCACCTGGTCATGATGTAAACATAATGTACCTGAATTCCTCTGTTCTCTTCTTCCTTTCCACAATCCCCCCCTTTCCCCGCCTTTTGTGTGTAGTCCATTATACTGCAAGCCCCTTTCGCAGGGACCTTTTTCACTCTTTGCACAATGCTCAATACAATTTTTGGCACACACTAACAGCAGCGACCCACGCAAGGAGACAAAAGGCGCATCGGCTGCTCAGACTTTTAAGCATCATTCATTGTTCCCGTAACAGTAACAGATCTAAGCGAGCAGAAGTGTAGTCAAGACAAAGAAGTAAAACCTTTCTACAACCTGATTGCAAATGTTGATGTCCACTCCGCTTTTTAAGTAGTCGAGGGCCTTTTCTAAGTTGCCTGCCCGGGCCGCTCGTAGGTAACTTGCATTGGTGTCAGACTGTGAGAGAGAAAGAAGGAAAGTCTAGGTTGAGATCTCTGAACATGAAACAGAACAGACATTCAGTGGGAAAAAAATGGCTCTTTATGGTTTAAACTCAGGCACATTCACACTGAAACAAAACAACCCGGATTCTGTACCACGAAGATTCCAGTTTTGTAGATCAATAGTGAAGTTAGTATCTTAAGCCAGTATCTGAAGTTTTTTGAACATCTGGGGAGGAATGGAAGAATGGGCTCTCAGGGGCTGGAGGCAGGGTTGCCAGCTCTGGTTTGGGACTTTGAGGGTAGAGCCTGGGGAGGGGAGGGGGTGGGGAGGGGAGGGGCCTCAGCAGGCCACAGACTCCACCCTCCAAAGCAGACATGTTCTCCAGGGGAACTGATCTTAGTCATCTGGAGATCAATTGTGATAGTGGGAGGTCTCCAGGTGCTACCTGGAGGTTGGCAAGCCCATCTGGAGGTGATCCACATAAGAGAACATGAGTGCAGGTCATGAAGAAATCCCTTAAACAGAGTACACAAACATTCTTTGGCAACTGTATGTACTATTTTCTTTCCACAAGACACTATAAAATTCTAGGCTTAGCTGAAAAGTAGAAAACGGATAGCTTTGTTCATTAACATCTGTATATATTGATTTTGAATTTGTGATAGCGAGGCCTCTGACATGGATTGGCTGAATGGACGAGATGTCATGGAATGTTCATGAACATTCTACGGCCACAAAGCCGTCACCTTCGTGTGAGGGAAGGAAAAAGCTATCGTTCCGGCGGGAATTAAAACATCAGACTGGCAACCAAAGGTGTAGCTGTGGGGCACGATGAGGGTAACCTGAGTCAAGCAAGAACAGACACTTGAACATGAGAATTTAATTATGCAAGTAACATGGGGAATGTTATGGACACACTTGGCATGTTTGCAGTAGCCCTTTAAAGATTTTACAGCCCCTGAGAACTGGGAGGCTGGAAAGTATGCGCTGACCCTTCAGATATGCACATAACCTCCAGATGTGCACAGCAGCCATGTTGCCTGAAAGGGGCAACATGCAGATTTTCAACAATAGTACATGCAGAATAGAATTCCATGTAGCGCGTATGGAGGCTGTGAGAATGTGTGCCCTTTTAGACAACATGACGACCATACATATTAGGAGGCTCACAGGTAGCACACACACTCCACAGATGCACTGCTGGCAGGTTCTTGGCATGTACAGCCTTGATGTCTGAAAAGGGCTTGTGGGAAACAGCAAAGTAACACTGGTGTTTCCCACAATCCTTGTCATGTATAGAACTGCCTTAAGTCAAATGAATTGAAAACAGCAGATAGGAAGAAATTGGGGCACAACTAACAAATGCATTACTGTGACATCATGCTCATCGGGTTGCTTCCCCAGCTTTCCAGCCCTCCCTTCTTTGCTTCTCACCCCCTCTCCTCCTCCTCCAGTCCTTTCTGTACTGGACTTTAAACCCTGTCCCCGAACTTACATTCTACATCACATGCGAGTTCACCCCTGTAATTATCTCCGGGTATTTTTTGTTCCCACGTTACAACAACAACAAACCTTTATTGGCCTTATACATTAAGGAAAATACAAAGCATATGAAGTACTCAGTACAGTTAAAAAACCAAGAAGGGGTCACAGGTATCCATATAGAAAATACCACAAACAAACAAACAAACGCTGTGACATGAATGACTAGAACATCTTATATTTTTGAATCAAACTTAGAAGATTACAAGGAACAGTTCATTACACTCTCAATAAAGTTTACAATGTTACAAGGAAAGTCCATCATACTCAATGAGCACCCAGATAGAAGCCCGTTTCATCCCCATCTTCCTCAGGAGTAGTCCTATTGTATGGAAAGGTGTCAGCCTCTTGATACGGTTCAATGTTTGTTAAGAGCAAACCAATGCTTAACCTTCTTTATTTTCTGCATTTTATCCTGGAAGAAATCCATGGTATTTTAAATGAAAAGCAACATGAAACTGAATGGAATATTCTTATTTTTAACAAGATTTTGATAAATTAATATTTAATTATTAAGAATTTGTTAGAACTTACTTCTGGTTCCATTGCAAGTGTTTGTATTAGGAGCAAACAAGCAAGAAAACAACAACCCTCAAAGAGCATGAACAAGGAAACAAAAAGGTTGTGAAAAATGCTACTGTAATAATAATAAATAAATCAAAGTGATGCAATAAAAATCATTAGTCCATTTCTTTCCAAAGGGTTTTCACAAGATGTTTACAAGATGTTTGAACAAGGTTTTCTAGAATAAATTCTCTCACTTCATCCGTCATGGACTTCATCCGAACAAGAATTTGGTATGTTGCATGAAGCATACAAAAGGGCAAGTTTATCACAATCACAGTCAAATAGTACAATATTCAGTCATGGTCAAACCATTTCTAAGTGAAGGCTACAATGAAAAATTCTACATTAGCCTTAGAATGTTTCATTGTAGCCTTCATTGAGAAATGATTTGACCATGACTGAATATAGTACTATTCAGCTCTGACTGTGATAAACTTGCCCTTTTGTATGCTTCATGCAGCTAGGGTTGCCAAGTCTGGATTGGAAAATACCTGGAGACTTTGGGGGTGGAGCCAGGAGAAGGTGGGGTTTGGGGTGGGGCCTCAGCATGGCTTAACTGCCTCTTTAAAAAATGGCTTGCTCCTAATACAAACACTTGCAATGGAACTAAAAGTAAGTTCTAACAAATTCTTAATAATTAAATAATTAATTTATCAAAATCTTGTTAAAAATAAGAATATTCCATTCAGCTTCATGTTGCTTTTCATTTAAAATACCATGGATTTCTTCCAGGATAAAATGCAGAAAATAAAGAAGTTAAGCATTGATTTACTCTTAACAAACATTGAACTGTAGCAAGAGGCTGATACCTTTCCATACAATAGGACTACTCCTGAGGAAGATGGGGATGAAATGAGTTTATATCTGGGTGCTCGTGAAGTATGATGGACTTTCCTTGTAATGTTGTAAACTTTTATTGAGAGTATGAACTGTTCCTTGTCCTCTTGTAAATTCGATTTAAAAATATAAAATGTTCTAGTCATTCATGTCACAGTGTTTGTTTGTTTGGTTGGTTGTTGTACTCAATACAGTTAACATAAATCTCGCTTTTTAGATGCCAGATACAAGAAAGTTGTCACTATTTCAATAGTTACAGCATTTTTTGAGGACAGAAGAAAAAGAGACTTATAATTATCAGATTGGTCTATTAAATCCTTTAAAAACTGATCTTTTTTCAACATTACATTGAGGTCACCCCAGTTTCGCTCCACACTTGTTCCGGGATAAACAAATGATGTTATAACCAGGGATAAATGCAAGGTATTTGTGTCACGAGTTGGACTCTGATAAAACCAGGGATGAGATCTAAGAGTGGAAAGGACTTCAAGAGTGACCGTAGGGCTGCCAAGTCAGCCCGGGGGGCGGGGGATCCCCCACTACAGGGCCTGGACAACTTCCCCTGCGCCGGGCGACGTCACCGGAAGTGACGCCATCACGTCGGGGGCGTTGCCAGGGCAACACTCTGGCAATCGCCCCAAAATAGAGGTTTGGGGCGATTGCCAGAGCGTCGCCCTGGTAACGCCCCCAATGTGCTGACGTCACTTCCGGTGACGTCACCCGGCCAGCAGAGGACTCCCCCCCCTCCGCCGGTAAGGTGAAGAGACTTGGCAACCCTAAGTGACCAAGTTGTGAGTAACTCCCCAAAGACAGACCTCAGCTCCATATACAGGAAACAGGACGTGGAGATGCTACAAATTCACCCCAGAGTAAAATGCTCCCTTACTGTTTCAAAGCGAAACAAGACTCCAACTGAGTGTGCGTGGTTCCACCAGCCAGTTACAGCTCGCCACCGCCTATTTTGTAGAGGCTTCTTTTCCCTCTAGCCACTTAACATTCCTAGAATGGGCAACATTTCAGCATCCATCATGCCAGGAGGGTTATTAAAAACACAAGGCCTTTGAAATTGATAATTAGGAGAGTACAGTCTCACTGTTTCATTGATTCCATGGAGGTCCCTAACACAGGAAATTAGAGAGTTTGTGACATCAGGGTTTGAAGCAGTTTCTGTCTCTGTCTCTGACTCTCTCTCCTAGAAACTGCTTCAAACCCTGATGTCACAAACTCCCTAATGTTCTGTGTTGGGGATCTCCATGGAATCAATAAAACAGCGAGACTGTACTCTCCTAATTATCGATTTCAAAGGCAGAGAGAGAGAGAGAACTATCTTTGTTAATCCTTTGAAGAGACTGACTGTGCAATCCTAAACAGACTTACTCCAATCTAAGCCAATTACAACCAGTGGGTTTTGACTGTAGCAACTTTGCATAGGATTGCACTGTGAGAGAGCAATGATATTAACTGGGAATTTCAGCGCTGTGCACTAAAAAAAAAAAAATCTGGGGAATTAGATACTATAGCAAAAGAAAAAGCAACTGACTACTCAAGTGCCAAATCCAGACCCTGGATGCTGTCGGTCCCTTCACTTCTGTTAGGGTGGCCAACCTCCTGGTGAGGCCTGGAGCGCTCCCATAATTACAACTGATCTCCAGACTACAGAGTTCAGTTCCTCTGGGGAAAATGGCTGCTTGGGAGTGCAGACTTCATATTATTTTATCCTACTGAGGTCCCTCCCCAGCCCAAACTCCACCCTCTCCAGGTTTCACCACCAAATCTCCAGGACTTTCTGAACTCAGAGTTGGCAATCCTGAACTCCATTCTTCAACTGCTCTTTGGGGTACCATAAAAAGAAAAGAGATTGGATTTATATCCTGCCCTTCACTACCCAAAGGAGTCTCGGGCTGCAATCACATGCGCCAGTTGGAGCAGAGAGGAAGCAAGGCTATTTCCTCCAGAGCAATTTGACACGCAGTTGCGAGATCACACACCCCTTTGAAGCTGTGGGCTCAACCCATCACTGTGTGATTAGACACCACTGTGGGTGAGTCAGGGTTTTTTTGCCATTTGTTTCCTTGCACCACTGTAACGCTCTCTACATGGGGCTGCCCTTGTCTCAGATCTGGAAGCTGCAGCTGGTGCAGAATGCCGCGGCCAGGCTGTTGATGGGTCTCTCTATGTGGGACCACATCCGGCCTGTGTTGCGGTTGCTGCACTGGCTTCCTATAGCATACTGGATCCAGTTCAAGGTGCTGTTTTTGACCTTTAAAGCCCTATATGGTCAGGGGCCTGCCTACTTGAGGGACTGCCTTTCCCCATATATGCCCCAGAGGGCACTGAGGTCAGGCACACAACATCGCCTGACTCTCCCCAGCCCGAAAGACGTTCGGCTGGCCTGTACTAGGGCCAGGGCTTTCTCGGTGGTAGCCCTATACTGGTGGAATGAGCTCCCAGATGACATCAGGGCCTTGCGGGACTTATCACAGTTCCGCAGGGCCTGCAAGATGGAGCTCTTCCACCAGGCTTTCAGTTAGGAGCTGCCACCAGGGGGGAATTTGCAGGATAAAATCGCCCTGGACCCATCGGCCGAATCTTTTGCCGCCATCTTTTTTTTCACCATGAGAACTCTGACGCTGCCAGTATTATTGTTGCTTTCTGTTGCTTATATATTGATGTTTGGTTTTATGTTTTAACTTGTAAACCACTTTGATGGTATTTTATGGTTGTTAGCCACCTTGAGCCAGTTCGCCGGCAAGGCAGGATAAAAATGAAATAAATAAATAATGAGGAGTCGCACCTCTGCACTGAGGGTACGTGATGATGTGCATACTGCAAGGGGGGCGGGAAATGGCGCCAAGTTGGGATGGCATGATCAGACCATCCTGATGGCATGAGAGTGTGCTTGAGCAATCAGACAGGGGAAAGTCCGTCCATGTTCCATCGTATCTGGTTAACACTGGACTTTCCCTGGTGTCTTTTAACTCTGCTTCCGTGGTGGAGCAGCACAGGGTGCCGACAACTGTGGGATGCTTCTCAGATGTTGCTGTCTGATCACGCTCTTTAGATCTGTCAGGCATTCGCAGCTATGTCGGATCTAAAGGTGCATGTGATTGCAGCCTCAGAGCAGCTTACAATCTCCTTCCCTTCCCCTACCCACAACAGACACCCTGTGAGGTAGGTGAGGCTGAGAGAGCTCTCTCGAGAACTGCCCTTGAGAGAGCAGCTCTGAAAGAACTTGTAACTGACCCAAGGTCACACCAGCAGCTGCATATGGAAGAGTGGGGAATCAAACCCGGTTCTCCCAGATTAGAGTCCGCACTCCTAACCACTACTCTATCAAGAGAACAATGCACTTAATTTTGAAATTTGTCTTATTATTTTTACTTTTCTGCAAGCTGCACACTCCCCTTTGCCAGCGAACGTGATCCATGATCTCTGTGCTGCCCCGGCAGAGATCAGAATAGCAAAGTATAGAAAATTGTTTACTGCACCTTTAGATATATAAGAATTGTGGGTAATGTAGTCTAGTAACCTTAAGGTCAGCTGGTTAAGGGTAGCCTTCCTGCTTGGTTTATACAGCCTCCCCGTCCTTTGATACATTTGCCCGGGGGAAGCTGTTTTTCTCAGTTTTGTCATCTTCTTAGCTAAGTAGACGGGAGAGATTCAGCTCTTTTTACCGCAGGAATCACTCAAAGGACTTTAAGGCTCCTATAAGCACCAGGAAAGGGAATGTGAGTAAACTGACCTTCGGAAGCATAAAGAGTTGAATAAAGTTGATTCCAAATGAGTGAAGACTGTGTGTTAAATACTTAGTTGTCCTCAGAACCAGCTCAGGCTGTTGGGAACAGCATAATCTCTGTTCCTAGGCATGGCATGGACTGGATCTAACGCTAACGGGGAGACCAGAAGCAAAGCCAGGTGGGGACCCTCTCTTGTTAAACATCTTCTGGAACAAGGAGTTTGAGCGGGCACGGCTGGTCGCAAAGGGCTGGGGGGAGCGGCACGGTTTGTATGGTACCTTCAGTGATTTTGCATTTTTCTACATTCTGCCGGCAGTGACTTGGTGGGGTGACAAAAGCACGGCATTAATACCACTCACCTCTTCTCTTGTGGTGGCACAATCCTGCAACCACAGCTCTACTTGTGTGCCACACAGGGCTCCTCATGAGCCACACATCGTTACCTTCTCTTTGTGCTTTCAGAGCTGAATTTGCCAACAGGTTTCTGAACAGTGGGTTCCTCCTAACTGGGAAAGCAATACCAGCCCAAGTGACTTTGCTGATGGTGAACCTCATCGCCACTAGGATCGTCAACCAGCCAATATTTTCCAAGCAAAACAGCAGTCTATCAAGTCACTATTGTTCAGGGTTGCTAACTTTGGGTTAGGGAATTTCTGGAGATATGTGGGTGGAGCCTGGGGTGGGTGGGGTTGGGGAGGGACCCCAGAGCAGTATAACGCTGCAGAGTCCACCCTCCGAAGCAGCCATTTTCTCCAGAGGAACAATTCTCTGTGATCTGGAGATCAGTTGGAATTCTGGGAGATCTCAGGCCCCTCCTGGATGTTAGCAACCCTACTACTATTGTAGGGTTGCCAGCCTCCAGGTGGAGCCTGGAGATCTCCCGCTTTCACAAATGATCTCCAGCTGACAGAGATCAGCTCCCCTGGAGAAAATGGCTGCTTTGAAGGGTGGACTCTATGGCATTGTACCATGCTGAGGCCCCTCCCCTCCCCTAACCCCGCCCTCTCCCAGATCCACCCCCAAAGTCCCCAGGTATTTTCCAACCCAGACCTGGCAACCTATGGAAAGGCAGTGAAAACAAGATTCCGCCAACCTGTATCCATGGCCCACTGGGTTTCTCACTGCCTTTAACACTGAGTCATATGATTCTACCCTGGCTCCTCCCCTTCCTCTCCACAGTCCATCCTAGCTCCACCCCTGATCCACCACACTTTTCCAGGTCCTTTGCTGACTCCTGTCCTCTGGCTCTTTCAAACCAGCAGACACACGGGCTTGAATTTTAAAAGCCAGCATTTTATTAGGATTACTGAAGGTCTCACAGATTTTTTTCCCCTTGTGTCACAGCATAACAAACTGCCGATTCGACACTGTCAGCGAGTAAAAAAAATCAGCATCAGCATGTTACAGTGTGGCTTCTGGCCATAGGGGAAGGGACAGTTCAGCCGGGAATGTGGTATGCACTCCCCACTCCCCACACGAATAGGAATCAGCGCTGGTTTTACAGTAAATAAAATGCCAAGAATAGTCAACATTTCCAGTCTTATGGCTGATGTATTTTTCAACTCTTTAACGGTGCACCCTAAACAGAGTTATTAGAAGAAGAGAAGAAGAAGAGAAGAGATTGGATTTAAACCCTGCTCTTCACTACCCAAAGGAGTCTCAGAGTTTTCTACAACCTCCTTACCCTTCCCCTCCCCACAACAGACACCCTGTGAGGTAGGTGGGGCTGAGAGAGCTCTCTCGAGAACTGCCCTTGAGAGAACAGCTCTGAAATGTGGAGGAGTGGGGAATCAAACCTGGTTCTCCCAGATTAAAGTCCACGGTCCTAATTACTACATCAAACTGGCTTCCTTTTAAGTCCACTGCATTCCATTTTTTCTTTACTTCATTTATACCCTCCTTTTCTCTGCAATGGGGACCCAGATTGGCTTACGATGTTCTCCCCTCTCTGTTTTTATACTCACAACAATCCTGTGAGGTAGATTACACAGAGTTCATGACTGTTCCAAGGTTAGCCTGTGAGCTTCTGTGGCAGAGCAGGGGTTTGAACCTGGGTCTCCCAAATCCTAGTCTGACCCTGTAACCACTACACCATGCTGGTTCTTGAAAGGGTGTGGTTGCCAGGTCCCGGGGATGCCGGTGGGGGATGGTGTGGTTGCCAGTGGGGCAGGGGGGTGTATTTACCAGGAGCAGGGAAGAACATTAAAAATAAACACAACGTTGCCTATGTGACCCAAAAGTGATATAGGCACATCAGAGATTGACACTCTGGTTTTTGGACAAAACTCAATGGCAGAATTAGCTTCTACCATAGCATTTTGCCGAAAACCTAGAGTGTCGTCCCCCCCCGACATCCCCGATGTGCCTATGTCACTTCCGGGTCCCATAGGCACGTTGCGCTTATTCCCAGCTTTTTGCCTGTTTTTTGGGGGGGGGGGTATAATGGGGGGGGGGTGGAGAGGAGCACCCAAAACTGGGGGCCCCCCACTTACACTGGAGTGGGGGGGGGGTCTGGCATCCCTTGGTGTAATTCTGCTTAGGACTGTACTGTCAGTCCCACTTGTTGGGGCATCGTGGTTCATAAATAAGTTGGTTTGTAAAGAAACAATTGTTTAGGTTGAGGGGATTTCGGTAGGTGCAGATTCCCAGACAAAAAGACGGGGGTGGGGAGGGGTGCTGCTCCAAACTCAGAAAGATAACAAACACCAATCCATATAAAGTACAGGCTTATTTAAACAGGAAATCTCCAGTTCCTAAGATATTGCATGGATCTTCACCCGGGGAATGTTTCTAACAATCTGACATGTTGCATCTCCTGGTTAGGCATATGGAGATGAGATGCATCTCCAAACTTGACGGATGCCCCTGATAACAAACAATTGGATGTATGAGACATTTCGGAGTTTTCTATTAAATAACGGTATATTTTACTGACTGCTTTCAACGTGGATTACCCCCCCCCCCCCTTACAACCATCAAACGCTGGCAGTGTCGTGACAGGAGAAACTGTCAAAAAACCCCTCGGCCACACAACTATTAAACACAAAGGAGGCCTAACAGTAAACATTGGGCCCTCGTGGTTCCAGAATATTTCACTTTTTCTATTTTTTTTGGAGAAGTCTCCTTGCCTTTGCATAATGCTTTTCTCTTCTCAGACAGCTATACTGCTTTTTCACTTGGTGACATTTTCAGGTCTGCGGTTTGAAATTGTGGGCTGCGCTATCAAGTGTGGGAAGGGATGCCAGAGTACAGGCCTCCTCCACTGCAAACATGGCCGATGTCTCCTCTCACTAGGAAGAAAAGAGAAAGAAAGGAAGGAAGGAAGGAAGGGAGGAAGGGAGGAAGGGAGGGAGGGAGGGAGGGAGGGAGGGAGGGACTCCACATTCATCTTCATATTTTGAGGTGTTTCTGTATTTTATTATATGTAGGGCTGACAGGTACCATGGGGGGCAGGGGTTTGCCTGCTCAAAGGGCCCTCAACCCATTGGCCCGGATCCGGATGGCGGCGGGAACCATGCCCCCAAAGTGCCCGGATCGAGCCAATGTGCCTGGCGTGCTGACATCACCCGGAGGTGACGTCATTGCACTGGGCACATTGCTAGAGCATCCACCAGCGACGTGCCTAGCACGATGATGTCACTTCTGGGTGATGTCATCATGGCATGCGCAGGCTACTCCCCCTGCTGTGACCAGTAAGTGACCTGGCAATCCTAATAATATGTACACAAGTAAAAATGTATATATTGCTCTTGCCTGGATGGCCCAGGTTAGACTTAAGGGATCTCATGAGATCTCGGAAACTAAGCAGGGTTGGTCTTGGTTAGTTCTTGGATGGGAGACCACCAAGGAAGTTCACAGTTGTCATACAGAGCCAGGCTCTGAATGTCTCTTGCCTTGAAAACCCTATGGGGTTGCCATCAGTCAGCTGTGACTTGATGGTACTTTCCACTCAAAAATGTATTACTGTCAGTTAACTGCCATGAATTCTTTTCAATAACTGTAGGACTGCTACAAGGTGTATTTACATGATCTCTGAAAAGGTTATCGGCTTTCATGTGTTTTACCCTCATGATTGGTGACAGGTCCTGCCCGGGAGTTCTCAACGGAGCCATGACTCCCTCCTCTGGAATGTGTGCTCTACTCCGCTCGCTCGCTTGCTTGCTTGGTTGCTTCGCTTGCGCATGCCTGATTAAGTAATTTGCCTCTTCCTTGTTATCTCTGTGCCCTGTCCTTGAACAGGAGTGCTAGCAATTATGTGTGAGCCAAACTCACCGATATTTTGTATTCTTCTTATCCATGTCTTGGGAACTGACCTTCAGAAATGTTCAACATCATTATTCTCTGGGAACTCCTTTTCCCGCATTTTCTATGGGAACTTCTGGCCAGTATATTTGAGCGCCTAAAATCCTGCCTAGGGATTGGTAGAATATCCTTAAGCCATATTTCATATCCAGTATATCAATATCTGTAATCCCTAAACCCAGTATTACTAACAGTGGAAGTGTTTGACTCCAATGATCTTCTCTACAAATAAAGGACTTACTGCTTAAGGAGACCTGTTGTGGACTATATCTTTTGGGACATTCTCACAATTACATTAATATGATACATAGGACAACAAACTATATATCAATTCAAATGTGTCTGGACTGATGCAATATTTTTGTTTCAGATACAGGATTGGGTCTTACAAACCAAGCACTCAAAGGTGCCCACTGATGCAGATTGTTCCCATCCTGCCTCCCCCGAGAGCTTCCTGAGACCCTGGAAGGGTTGATGCTCAGGATTACCTGAGAAGCCCACCCCCCCCCAAAAAATAAAACACCACAGGGAGTCACCGTGAAGACCCTCAACACTGCCCTCCCTTATCGCTCACCTGCAAGGTTTCCACTAAGGCAAGAAACTCAGTCCGTAAATGAGGGGAACTGGGGCAATGTCACTCAGTTCTCTCTCTTCTCAACACAATTCCTGTGTGCCATTTTTGCCCAAGGGGCTCCCATGACACTAAGTGCCAGCTTTTCAGAAGGCTGCAATTTGGATCTAGACTAGGGTTGCCAATCCCCAACTGGGGGCAGAGAATCCCCAGTCCCCATAGGGTATAATGGAGAATCAATCTGTGGGTATCTGGGGCTCTGGTAGGGGGCTGTATTTTGAGGTAGAGGCATCAATTTTTCAGCATAGCATCTGGTGCCTCTCCTCAAAACAACCCCCAAGTTAAAAAAAAATTGGACTAGAGGATCCAGTTCTATGAGCCCCAAAATAAGGTGCCCCCATCCACCATTATTTCCAATGGAGGGAAGGCATTTAAAAGGAACACGGTCCCTTTAAAGGTTACAGCCAGGACTCCTTTGGAGTTCAATCAGGGTTCTTCCCTTTCCTCTTCCAGAGGCTCCTGGAAAGCCCCCTGCCAGCTTGTCAGCCTCACCTGGCAACCTAATTGATACCAGTGTGTGTGACTTGGGTGGAGAATGAGTTGAGAGCAACCACTGAGTTAGAAGCACAAACTCCTACCATGGAATCACAGGAACCTTCTGGATATGGGGGTGGACCTGGAAGTGACATCACAGGATGTGACATCACAAAAGTGATGCCACATCCTCACTCCTGGCTCCACCCCCCAAAGTCTCCTGGCTCCATCCTAAAGTCCCCAGATATTTCCTGAGTCGGACCTGGCAATTCTAATCTAGACTATAAATTTTCTACAGGCACAAGGACTTCCTCCCATGGAGGTGGCATTGGTCTGCCTTCCCCCCTGCAGCATCCTAAACAGCAGTAGACCAAGTGCTGCTTGGTGTAGTGGAAAGTGCCATCAAATTGCCGCCGACATATGGCAACCCCGCAGCGTTTTCAAGGCAAGAGACACTCAGAGGTGGTTTGCCATTGCCTGCCTCCAGGTTGCAAACCTGGACATCCTTGGTTGTCTCCCACACAAGTCCTAACCAGGGCCAGCCCTGCTTAGCTTCCCAGATGTGACAACATTAGGCTAGCATGGGTCATCCAGGTCAAAGGAAGCATTGCTTAGTACAGCACCAATGTTTATTATATACCACTATGTAGTATATACCACTAGCTTTCAGGCTTTCTATCTCCTTCTTGGAATTTTTCCCACATTGGTTTGTCTGCCAGTGAACCGCTGCAACTCTGCCATGAACAAGGCAAAGGGTTTGGGGGTAGGGCTGCCAACCTCCAGGTGGGGCCTGAGGATTTCCTGGAATTAGAATGGATCAGGTGATAGAGATCAGTTCCCCTGGATAAAATGGTTGCTTTGGAGGGTGGACTATTTGGCCTTATACCGCCCCCCAGCTGAAGTCCGCATCCTCTCCAGGCTCTATCCCTAAACCCCCTGGAATTTCCCAACTCAGAGCTGGCAATCCTATACCTTGGGAGCATACCAGAAACGCATTCAGCACATGCAGGGAACAGGCCAGGCCTGTCGATTTGCTTTCCCTCCCCACATAAAGTGAGAATGTTCCAAGAGCAAACAGCACAAGTGGTCCGTTTGAGGGAAGTCTGTCCACCAATGACCACTTAAAAATTACATAAACCTACAAAAACAGCATTGGCAGAACAGCACTGGCCATCAAAAACACACACCCATATTTCAGATGAATTGAATACCCAAAAGGAAAAGGAAACATTATAAACACTAATCACTAATAGAAGGGAAAAATATCAAATACAAAGTACATTCCTGAACGTCTCTCTTAACGTTGTCGATTGGATTTGCTCAGGTCCAAAATCTTACAAATGGGGATCATCTTTGGACCACCTTTGCTTCAGACCAATGCTTCCTCTACCAACGTTTTGGCTGACAAATGTTTGCTACGTCATGCTGATCGACAAATCGACTACTTGTAAATATATGTCTGCCTACTTGTTGTTGTTCTTTTCTCTGGGGAAGCGACTGGCGCTTGCTGCGACGGCTTTGATTCTTACTGTTCTCACCAGGCAGTAGAACGAGGCTTATATTACCTCGTTTCAGAATGTTCAAACGCAATGCGCCTCAGTTTTACCTAGAAATGAAAGGGAAGTCCACAGCGAGCAAGACATCGCCTGCTCATTCTGAAGCAGGCAATTATTTCTGGCATGTGGTTATCCCTTTTCATGCCTTCCGCAATTTCCAAATTACTTCAGTGGGTGGCCCCATACAGAGAACATGTCTAAAGCATCTTTCGGGAAACAAAAAGAGCTCTGGCAAACCATTTTGAGCCTCGGCATTTCTAGGAAGTCGTTTCCTGTTCTTTCAGTCGCCATTTGCGCAAACAATGAAGAGCTCCCAACTGGCCAAAAGAGGTTGCGTTCTAGATGCTCAGCATAGCCCATTGCTAGAATGGCAACTTGCGAGCTTTGCTCATCCACGCATTCAATCTACCATCATGTTCCCCCCTTACATTAATTATGGTGCATCGATAGCTGCAGTGCAGATTATGGCACATGGGAAACAGTCAGGAAAGAAACAGGAATCTCTACAGCATGCAGTCCCATGGTTTATACGAACCCTCTTTCCATGTTTATTAATTATCAGATCTGGAGGTTTGCCACTGAAAGAACCAAGGGTCTTTAAAAAACTAATAGTTATTGTCATTGTGATAACTGGCAAGCAGCTTATAAAATGTGCAGTGCTAATGTCCAATTTTTAGAAGCTGACACATATGCATATGCAGGGGTCCGTTGGGGCCGGAGTGAGGTGGAGCAAAGCTCTGCCAGCTCAGGAGTGGCCACTAGGGCAGCCATGGGCCGAATCAGATTCTCTGATCTGATTCAGTCTGCTGCCGAATTGCTGCCGAAATTCGGCAGCAACTTTAAAAGTGACTGGAGGGCAGGGGGTTTGAGGGAGAAGCTCCAAACTTGCCAGGTAGCTGCTGGGACCTCTCCTCCAAATACCCACCAAGTTTCAAGAAGATTGGACCAGGGAGTCCAATTCTACAGGCCCCCAAACAGGTTGCCCCCATTCCCTCCATTGTTCTCTATGGTAGAAAAAAAGGTAACATTTTTTCCCACCATAGAGAACAATGGAGGGGATGAGACAACCTGTTTGGGGGCCTATAGAATTGGACCCCGTGGTCCAATCTTCTTGAAACTTGGTGGGTATTTCAAGGAGAGGCCCCAGAAGCTACCCTGCAAGTTTGGAGCCTCTCCCTCAATTCCCCTTTCCTCCAGCCCCTCATACACCCTATGAGTTTTTGCCATTGATTTCAATGGCCCATAGGGTATAATGGGGCTGAAACTAACATTCCCTTTCTGACACACTTCCAGTGATGTCAAGGGACATGGCATATGCTAATGAGTTGTGCTAATGAGTTATGCTAATGAGCTCCTGCAGCTCTTTTTCTACGAAAGGACCCCTGGGCATATGTGTACACAAGAACATGGATGTAGCATTAAGAACCAGAAACGAGTGTGTTTCATCAGAGCTGGAATAATGCGCCTATAATACATTGCCCTGCCCTGGATAGCTCAGCTAGCCTGATCTTGTCAGATCTCAGAAGCTAAGCAGGGCCGGCCCTGGTCAGTATTTGGATGGGAGACTACCAAGGAAGTCCAGGATCACGATGCAGAGGCAGCCAATGGCAAACCACCTCTGAGTGTCTCCTGCCTTGAAAACCCTATGGGGTCACCACAAGTCAGCTGTAACCTGATGGCAAAAAGCAACAACACGATGCATTTCATCTTCCTTTGATAGAGTCTGATGGGGGGGAGGGGTTGTACCATCCTGTGATGAAGGCTTGTTAGCAAATGAGTGACTGGCCCAGGCCCATCCAGTGAAATCTTATGGCCAAGTGGGCATTCGAATCTCGGTCTCCCTTGTCCAAGTCCAACACTCTTATCTCAGACAAGGTTTGTACTTTCAACATCAATATGACAGCTGGGAAACATTTCTCAGGTAATGGGGAGGATTGCAGTGGGCGTTGCATACCAGGGTTCATGTGCAGTCCAGGCAAGCGCTGCCCGGACTGACTGGACTTCCGCGTTGCTTGGGACAAACTGAAAGCACGTCAGAGAATGTGCCCAACCCATCGGCACAGAAGCCAGGGACTACTGATGGTTTGGTTTTTTGCTGACAAGTCACAGCTTCCAAGGCAAGAGATGTTCAGAGGTGGTTTGCCATTGCCTGCCTCTGTGTAGCAACCCTTGGTGGTCTCCCATCCAAACAAAGACCAGGGCCGACCCTGCTTAGCTTCCAGCATCTGACAAGATCGGGCTAGCCTGGACCGTCCATGTCAGAGCTAGACTGACAGCAGCAGCAAGTAAACAACAGTCTCCAGGAAGACTGCCGAGCATTGAGTGTCTCCTCACCAAAGAATGCAAAGAGGATACCCGCAGGGTCCCAAGGAACACAGTACTGCTGCTGTGTTGGGGAGAACTTGCTACCAAGCGCTGAGTTTCTTCGCACCTTCTCAGGCCCATCCCCTGGCTGCTCGGTCCTGAAAAGGAGCTGCTACCTGGCGCTGTGTGCCTGACCCCACGCCTTAGGAGCCTCTCTTCCAGAGGTTTAGAAAGCTGTGTAAAGACAAAACTGTACAAGAGCACCCTGACATCCTACAAGCAGTAGACTTTTCCCGATCTGAAATAAGTGGCTGGCAGACACACGCACACGATAGCAGAGGGCATCGCTTCATCTTCTTGTTGCACTGAGCTTTTACATTGTTTATTTTTTCAGTTTTGCAAGTTGTGTGGAGTCCTTTCTTTGCAGGAGAAAAGCGGGATAAAAAACAAAGAATCATAGTCCTTGACGTGAGACTAGTGCCTGGTCCTGTACAAGCTTTGGAAGTGGAGTCGAACTTCCTTCATCTCCCCACTCCCCACATTCTGTCCTCTCAAAATATTTCACCTGGGGTGGCACATCAGACTCTCATGAGCAGCACAGTGCTCTTCAGTCGGCGGAAACCAGCGGCAGGATACACACCAATCCGAGTCCCTTTTTGCTGTGGATCTGACTGTTCTCGCAGCGTTATTTAATCTTTACTGTCATAACAGCTTTAGAGGAGAGTGTTCGGTTATTGTCTCGCTCCCCGTGCTGTAACATTTGTTGTGGAACGAAACCTCTAGCACAGTCTTATTGTTTGCTAGCAGAACATGTCCTGGCTTGGGTCCCAACAGAAGGTTGCTAAAATTTGTCACAGAAAGGGAGACAACCACCTCAGTTTGAAGGGTGAAGTTCCGCTCAAAGGGCTTCCTGCATTACAGAAGAAAGAAAAATCTTGGGGCGCAAAAATCATAGGTTGTTGTGCACAAAGAAAGAGATGCTCCATAAACAGAGGGTGAGTCTACGCGAGCAGCAGATGGAGGGTACTCAGGGCCGGTGCTACCATTAGACCAAGTCAGGCAGCCGCCTAGGGCACAGACCTCAGAGGGAGCAGCCCGAGCCCCCATCAGGACAAGGACGAGCCTTGCTGAAGCATGGCCCAAGGTGCCGCAGCCAGCTCCACCTCTCTGCCCTGGCTCTTGCAAACATGTGAGGGTGCTCATGGGGGGGTGATGATGATGTCTAATCCCCTTTCCCAGTGTCTGCCCGCGGGAAAGTCGTTTTTGCTCTGCATTATTTGAGTGCGGGGGAAACCACCTGGAGCAGAAGCATGCGTGGTTGTTTCTAAAAGTCAGGTTGCCAGATCCAGGGGCAGATGGTAGCCTTGCCTAGTGTGCAAAAAAACCTAGCACCGGCCCTGAGGGTACTGCTTCTGTCCATAGGTAGGTTATCAGTGTTCCCTCTGAGCCATGCACATGAGCGGCCGCTCATTGACACAGGAAGCCCCGCTCAGCAGCAAGCTGGAGCTGCTCAGGGTCTTGCACTGCCCATTGCCCAAATTAAGATTACAGCAGTTACATTCTGCTCAGGATGCTCCGCTCAGTAGGAGGAAATAATTAGAGGGACCGATGGTGGTTATCACAGTTGAATGCTCCTTAATCTAAAGGAGAGGGGACTCAGTAGACCAGATGGAATAGTTGCAGCCCGACACTTTTTCTCCAGTATTGTTTTTCTAACTATGTGGGGGGAAAGGTTAATGTGTCTGAGGTTAATGCAGAAGGACCGTAGTGGGGTCTTCTTCTGGTGAATCTTTACTACCTGATGATTCGCTCATGAGGGATGATTCATGCATTACAGAGTCCAGGTGTCCCCCCCCCCCCCATGTCCTGGGAACACTCCACTTGGAATTTAAACCACAGGCACATGCAGGCCCCATGCTTGCTTCCTGACCTGAAATGGCCCTGGGAAAACTGTGGGGCTAACTTACAGGTACTAATTGCTACCCCCCCCCCCCCCCCAGTGCAAATAGTGGCTCCCAAGTCGGTATAACAGCTTTTTTGCCATCAAATCACAGATGACTTATGATGACCCTGTGGTTTTCAAGGCAAGAGACGTTCAAAGGTGGCTGGTGGTTTGTCACCGCCTGCCTCTGCATTATGACCCTGGATTTCCTTGGAGGTCTCCCATCCAAATAATGACCAGAGCCAAGCCTGCTTAGCTTCTGAGATCTGACAAGACCAGGCTAGCCCACGTCAGGGCTAAACAGCATGGACCAGGGGGATTAAGCCCCTTATGGGCTCCTGTGCACCTGGGAACTAAATGTCCAGCATAGAAATAACTCCAAGAGCACATCTGACTCCAGTCCTCATGGTGGCCATGTGGCTCACCAAAATGGACTTTGTAACATGGGAATCGTCCCTCAGTAGGAAGATCCATGAAGAAAGATGGGGGTTGGTGGTGGATATGCAGCCATGTACTTCCTTCAGCTGACCACTGGTATGTCATTTTATTTCTTCTGTATTCAACATGGCTCTGGCTAAAATCTGCACTCAAAAGACAGCTATAAAATGCCTTTAAAGTGCAACTTCTGATAACATGAGGGAGAAAAGGGTTCATAGTACTGCTGTTTGCCATCACTAAGCAGCATCTTGTTTCCCATTTACTCTAAACAAGTACATTTCTTCCCAGTTTAGACTATGCGCTCTTCTGATCCCATTTTGTCTGTTTGTTTGTTTCTATTTCTGAATCCCTCTATGAGAGACCGAGAAGCACAGCCACATAAAATTAGGACAATCTAAACCCCTTTCTTTCTAAAAGAGGCTGAACACCATCTTCCTCACATGTTGAATTTTAAAAAATAATGTTGAAATGATGTATTGATTTAGAACACCAGACTACAATCTGGGAGACCCAGATTCAAACCCTCACTTTGCGTGAATGTTTGGACCATTCAGTCTCTTCGCCTGCCCTGACCGGGATAGCCCAGGCAAGCCTGATCTCGTCAGATCTCGGAAGCTAAGCAGGCTTGGCTCTATTCAGTATTTGGATGGGTGACCTGATGCAGAGGCAGGTAATGGCAAGCCAGCTCTGAAATGTTTCTTGCCTTAAAAAAACAAGTCTAGTTCACCACTTAGTGGTGCATAATGCTAAAAGAGCTAGAACTTCTGGCTGCCAGACAATCTTAGGATCTCCTGGCTGTCGTACACACACTGCCATATGACAATTATTAATTTTTAGTCTCTTAGCCTAACCTACCCCACAAGGCTGTTGTTGGGAGGATAAAATGGAGGAGCAAGAACCCTGTTGTAAGCTGCTTATTTATTTATTTATACTTCATATTTATACCCCGCCCTCCCCGCAAGCGAGCTCAGGGTCTCCATCGGGGATAAAAGCATAAGCAAATGCTCTGTTGGCAAGTGCCCCAATACCTTCACCTAAGGGCTGATCACTTTGCAGAAGGGAGCTGCTTTCTGGATAGCCACATCCCATGCCACATAGAAAGGTCTGAACTTGAGAACCTCATGGAATAGATGGATGGGCTATAGGAGTATTTGCCACACTGCCCTGGGAAGCCATGTGTAACAAAAAAAAAAAAGCAGGATTATTTCCCAGGCTGTGATGGCATCTTGCATAAATCAGGGAACTGGGGATTTGAAGGGGTTGGGTTTCTTTTGTTCATGTTTGTTTGTTTTTACGTTGAACCTGTTATTGAGCTTATACTCCAGGCTTCTTCACCTTCCATAAGCAGAAAAGAAAAGAAAAATTCTTTACCAGGAAAATCCCAGCTGACAGCTATGTATAGTAGTACAACCTAACCTTTGAGCACTTTAATTCAAAGATTATCCATGCCTCCCAATCAGGAAGTTTAATATTATGAACAACAGCTGACGGGTTCTGTGGTCTTTGTCACTACACTGCGACTGTTAACAAATGTCTATCTTCAGATACAGTTTATAATCTGTTCATTTACAGTTTATTTATTCAGAACTTTCTACCCAGTTTCCCTCTCAAATGGAGAGGAAAATGACTTCCAAACAATGCTCCTTCTAAGCTGTGGGGTCATGTGAGCAAAAATTCTCCTTTGTGAGGTACTGGCGTTAAAGTTGTGAGCAAGCAATTTGGCTACTGCGTCAATCAGTTTGCTCTGGAGCCATTCTTCCTGAGCTGCGACAAAAATGTGCGAGCCGGAGGCTAAAAAACTGTGAGCTAGCTTAGAGGGGACACTGCTTCCAAAGCTGTTCTCCCTTCCTCCATTTTATCCCCATAACAATCACCCCATGTGGTAGGTTAGGCAGAGGGGGAGAGAGAGAGAGAATGACTAGCTCAAAGTCATCCTCTGAGTCTCCATGACAGACTGGGAACTTGAACCCAAGTCTCTCAGATCCTAGTCTGACACTAACCACTACCCTTTGCTGACTCTGTTCACACAGCACAGCCCTCCACGATTCCCTGCTTAATCAAGCAACTGATTGGCCAGACTCTCAGAGGCAGGGGAGGTGACAGCCAAGCACTCTCCATTATGCCTTGACCCAAAAGTCACTGAGCACACCCTCAATAGGTGGCTTTGGGAATTGGCATTGGTTTCAAATGCTGTCGGCCATTCCAGGAACTCATTTCTAGCCAGGGCTGCCAAGTCCCCCCGGGGGGGCGGGGATTTCCCCACTAAATGGGTCCCCAATCCGCTGGTCAGGATCCAGCCGGCGGGAGGAACTCCACCCCCAAAGTGGCCAGATCAGGCCGACGTGCCCGGAGTGATGACGTCACCTGGAAGCGACGTCATCATACTGGGCACTTTGCTGGAGCGACACTCTAGCAATTGCCCTGAAAACTCTATGGTGCCATAGAGTTTTAGGGTGATTACAGAGAGTCACTCTAGCAATGTGCCCAGTGTGATGACATCACTTCCAGTTGATGTCATCGCAGCATGCACACGGGACTCCCAGAGAGGGACCGGGACTTCCCCACTGTTATGAAGGTAAGACTTGGCAACCCTATTTCTAGTTGAAAAGCAGGGTGAAAATACAAAAAAACCTGTCTCTTCTGTAACGTTCAGTAACACAAAACAGCTCTCTGTCTCAGTGGCAAATCCATTTTAATGCCCTTCTTGCTTTGCAGAGCGCAGGTGAAAGGGAAGAGTTATTCATTGTAAACGAGGGTTGCATTGGGAACATTGCAGGGCAGGGACTGCAGAAATCAGTGTCGCGCAACATTGTGATGTAACTTCCTGGTCTCTACCCAGAAGTTACATCACAGCATTGTGTAGCACTCTAGGAACTCCTCAAATCACCATGGTAAAAACAATAAAGATTTGGGGAATTCCTAGTGTTGCATGATGCCATTCCCTCTCTATTTTTGTTCCCACTGAGCAGCAACCAGAGCTTGGGGACAAGGAGCAGGAGGCTGCCTTCTGTAGCAAGGAGTTTGCCCCCCACTGTAAATGGAGGTGCAGAATGAAGCCCTCAGGTGCATTCAGAGCAAGGAAACTTGTGGCTTGTGTAGTGAAAAGGGCAACAGTAAAAGCAAGAAAGCTTCAGACCGACTTCAGTGGCTGGTTGGGCTCAAAAGACATTCCTGTTTGTGGTTACCTTGAATCTGCAAGGACTTCGGGCCAAGCTACATGTTACACTTTACATGGCTTCCCCCCCCCCCCCCCCCCACGGCAGCTTCTAGGCCATTTCAGCTCTGGAAAACGGAGCAGGGAGGGAAGGAAGGATCTGAATCCGGCAGTACGGCTGCAAGTCCCTGTCACAAATTCACGTAAAAGGTAAAGGGCAGTATTAAATAGATCTTTAGCATATCTATAGTGTATTTCAAGAGATCGAACAGCTTCACCTCCATTCTCCAATCATCATTACAGCAACCCAGAAAAAAGGGATTATTATCATTATAATCCTATATTGAAAACTGGGGCAGGGGTAGGATTGCCAGCTCTGGGTTGGAAAATTCCTAGAGATTTTGGGGATGGAGCGTGGGGGTGGGGTGGGAGTTCAGCAGGATACAATGCCATAGAGACCAACTTTCAAAGCAGCCATTTTCTCCAGGGAAATTGATCTCTGTCGGCTGGAGATCAGTTGCAATTCCAGGAGCTCTCCAGCCACCACCTGGAGGTTGGCAACTTTCAGCAGGGAAGGGGGCAGTAATGAGATTATGGCTTCCCTAAAGCCCCCCCCTAATATGTTCCTGGCTAAGGTAACATTTCAACTGTGGAATGCACAGGAAAGGTAGCATTGGGTTAGCTGGTCACATGTTCAACTATTTCAGCTAGCACTTAAGAGAACATAAGAGAAGCCATGTTATATCAGGCCAATGGCCCATCCAGTCCAACCACTCTGTCACACAGTGGCCAAAACCCAGGGGGCACCAGGAGGTCCACTAGTGGGGCTAGAAACTTCCTGTCTGACGCATCCATTTATCTAGTACACTTTTACCCTGCCTTTCTCCAGGTAGCTCAGGATGGCATACATGGTTCTCCTTCCCAGTTTGGTGCAGTGGTTAGGAGCATGGACTCTAATCTAGGAGAACCAAGTTTGATTCCCCACTCCTCCGCATGCAGCTGCTGGTGTGACCTCAAGGGCAGTTCTCAGGAGAGCTCTCTCAGCTCCACCTACCTCAAGGGTATCTGTTGTGGGGAGGGGAGGGGAAAGTTGCTCTGAGACTCCTTTGGGCAGTGAAGGGTGGGATATAAATCCAATCTCTTCTTATCATCTTCTTCCCCTATTTTATCCTCACAACAGCCCTGTGAGGTCGGTTAAACAATGAGAAGATGGTAATCCAGGTAATCCAGTGATCTTTACATAGCAGAGTGGGGATTTGAACCTGGATCTCTTGGGCCCCAGTCCAGTGCTCTAACCACTTATACCACAGTGTCTCTTTTATGCTGTCTGAATAGGGATATTTTCCATTTCCTCATTCCTCTGTATTCGATCCCCCAAATCCCTGCTTTGATTTCAGTTCTCCCTTGTGCAGTTCAGACTCATGAGTCTTTATTTCCAGTCCGTCTTCTGTGTCCTAGCACTACCCCGCCCCCCACATCGTGATTTCCATTTTAATAAATCAGTCTGATAACAGCATATGCGCAGAAGATCTGAGTGGTTGTATGGGTTGCCTCTAAAAACCAGACAACATGGGTATACAACACAAAGAACCCTGCACCATCGACAAGGGACAAGTTGAGGGCAGACACTTGGCAAAAATGTAACCTAATATTAAAACTAAAGAATAAAAAAGGAAAATTCATCCCTATGTTTAACCTTGGATTCAATGTCAGATGACCTTCAATGTTTCCCAAAAGTGGGCTTCACTTTGGTTTCTTCTCTGGAATTCCCCACTTACCATCGAACCTACTTGCTTGCTTCCATGTTAATTCCCATTCATAATCAGGGTTTTATGAAGTTTTTTTTAAAGCTCAGATAAAAACAAAGGGAATCTACTTAAAATATATATTGACAAAAATCACATATGGGCAAATTTAAAATGCAGGTCTGACCCATTTCACTCGAGGCTCCAGTGTGCGTCAGGTTGCTCGTAAATGCAGTCTAGAAAGTTCACGCCACAGAACCCAGAAGAGAAGGTGGCACCAAAACCGCCCTGATTTAACCTTTCCCCCCCCTGCACATAAATAACAGCTGTTGATGTCCCCTATTTTCAGCATTCAAGACAGATCATAAGAGGATTAACATTATACAACTCTTAGAATCATGTCACTCTTTACAATGTCTTCCCAAAACTGATTCCGGCTTCTAGCATCATCTCTATCTTCAACGTGCTTTTACCCCCAGAATTCCAGTTAATTCCGTTTGTATCCTGCTCTTCCTCAGGAAAGCAGACGAGGGCGTCATCCCGTTTTTATCTTCACAACCACTTGGGAGGAAGCTGAGGCTGTGTGACAGGGACTCAAGATCTCCTGATGAGCCTTATGACTGTGTGGGGATGGCACCTGAGTTACGTCTTATCTAGTGCAACAATCTGAACATCACTGGTTGTATTCCTAGTTAACTTCAGGTCAAAGGCTGCAGTTGGACGGATGGGCGGGTTGGTGGGCAGGCTGGGGAAACAAAACGCCGCTTGAGATCCTGAAGACCAGCTGCTAATTCAGTGTAGGCAGTACTAGACTGGATGGATCCATGGACTGGTTCAGTGGGAAGCTGCTTCGTACGGACAAAGTAAATCAATATACTAATAGTACAGCCCTATGCAGAGCTACTCCCAGTGTAAACGCATCAGTTTCACAAAAATATAGGCTTCTCTACGAACTGAAGCCAAACACAACTAGAAATCCTGCTGCCTCCCCATCCAGTCAATTTCTAATTTCCATGGAACTAATTTCCATAACCAAAATCATGTATAATTCTTATATGGGGGGGGGGGGGAATCTCTTTTACTGAAATACATTTCTGAGAAGCATTAAAACATCCTGTACCCAATCAGCAAGCAAGACATTTCCCCCCACATTTTTAAAACAATCCCTTAAACTGGAAAAAAAAACCCAACTTGGAGATATTTTCTCTTTTCTGAACACTGACCCGAAGCTGTATACACGCTGTCTACTCCCAGCAAATCGTCTTGTAAGCCACACAAGTCAGCTTCACACCAAATTAACTCTTTCGTCAACAACAGGGCCTCCGAAAGACCAGTCAACAGCTGGCAGAATCGATGGATCGAGACCCTTGCGGCACTTTCCCAGTATTCAGGAGGCTCAGAGCTCACAAACAATTTAAAAAACACCCTCGCTCTTTTAATAAAGCAGCACCATTCCCAGAAGCAAATAATGTACAATACCCTTTCGGAACTGCTCCTCGCCATAGCTTAAATCCTCCTTGCATCGTGCGCGTCTGCTCTTCGAGCCATCGCTGTCTGCCCTGGACAGAGAATCCAGCTCCTGCTCAGGACTCTAACAAAACACCACAATGGCACTAATGCCCATGCACCGTGCGCTGTGGGGTCAGCACACTTTCAAAGCCTCTGCTCGAGGGCAGAACAGCTTCAGCTTCAACCTAGCCCATCTGTGCAAATTCCATGAAGGGTAGCTTGGCTGCATTAACCATCAACAGTGAAGCTTTTCAACAGCACGTCTGTAATCAGGACTTTCTCCCCGATGCAAGGTGATACATTCCAGGCCAGCTGGCCCAAGCTACTCTCCGCAGTTGTCAAAATGTGCCTGCCCAAGCTTTTTTCGTGTCATTTTTTTGACATTCCTTGTGTGTAGGCAACAGTTCTTGCAAAACTTGGGAGCAACGCCTCCTATAAGAAGCTCAAATCCCACAAGAGGAGAGATCTTATCTCACAGTATTCTAAGCTTAGATTTTCCTTTTTAGAGAAGAGAGAAGAGATTGGATTTATACCCCGCCCTTCACTCAGAGTCTCAGAGCGGCTTACAAACTCCTTTCCCTTCCCCTCCCAAGTCCCCACAACAGACATCCTGTGAGGTTGGTGGGGCTGAGAGAGCTCTGACAGAAACTGCTCCTTTTCAAGAACAGTTGGTACAGAGCTGTGGCTTGCCCAAGTTCATCCAGCAGCTGCAAGTGGAGGAGTGGGGAATCAAACCTGGTTCTCCCAGATTAGAGTCCACGCACTTAACCACTACACCAAACTGGCTTTTTTTAGAGTCTGTATGAGGTAATTCACCAGTATTTTACTTCAGCCTGGAAATCTGAATGCCTAATTTAAATGACGGTGTACTGATAACTCTGGTTTAGGAAATTCCTGGAGATTTTCTGGGGGGGAGAGGTGCCTGAAGAAGGTGGTATTTGGGGGAGAGATCTCAGTGGAGATGTGGGGCCACAGAATCTGTTCTCCCATGGCTGCCAGGGGAACTGACCTCCATAGCCCGGAGATAGGGTTGCCAGGCTACAAGATTACCACATAGTTTCTGGTGATTGCTAGAGCTATCCTTGTCACTTTTGGGTAGCTCTAGGAATTACCAGGAATCTTGGTAGCTCTAGGAATTATCATCCTGTAAGTAGAAGAGGCCTTATTTTTATTTTTTTCTCCTCCAGGGGAAACCGAACTCTGTAGTCTGGAGATCCCCTGTAATTCTGGGGGAACTGTGGTCCCCTTCTGGAGATGGGTAACCCTATTCTTGCATGGAAATGCTTGCCTGTGGTCACACAAGGTGCACTGCTTCCCGTCCATTCTCTGTTGGCTCCCGGTGCGGGCGGTAACTGTTGCTGAATGCATTTGAGTTCAAGCTGTCCTATAAAAGTACAGCCTAATCTACTATAATTTCTGCAATGTTCTTAGGAAACAGTTGTAATGCTTAGTGTACCCTGGCAAGCCTCAGGCATCACTAGGTGCCTCTTTATTGCAAAAGAATCTAATGCCGTGTACAGCAGGTGGAGAAAAGCCCATGGTATGAAAATGTGTGTTACAAATACACACATTCCTATTGTCATTTGGGAAAGGTTAGAGCAGGGGTTTCAAACATAGGGCCCCAATCCGGCCCCCAAGGCCCTGGCTGTTTCCTACTTCCTTTTCCAGTTCTCTTGGCTGCTGCCACATCACAGCTTGCTTTGCCAGTCTCTCTCAATCGCACAGGAGAGATAGATAGGCAAACCTCTCCTGTGCAATTGAGAGTGTCTGGTAAAGAACTGGCTGCGTCCCTTGTAAAGTTTCATTCTCCGCTACCTGGCATTACATTTTATGACACACGTGACCCGGCCCAACGAGGTCTCATTTATGTCATGTCCAGCCCCCATAACAAATGAGTTCGACACCCCTGGGGTTAGAGGGTATTCTTATAGTACCAGAGGTAAAGTAGGGAGGACTAGAGAAATCCATGGGGAGCGGGGGATGGAGTTGGCACAATACCCCAGTCAGATGCCCAGATCACAGCTGGCATAAGAAGGGTTGCTTTGGCCGCTGCCCATTTTCTTGCTCCTGGTGCTAATATTGCCAGCTGTTTGGCACAGCAAATTAATCTGTGGGCAATCCAGCAATTTAAATCACTTTTGGAAATATGCCTGGGGGCGAGGGGAAGATGATTTCACATACAACTAGATTATATATCCTGATTACCTCAGTGGGTAAAGTATTACCTCTCCCCCCCCCCCCACTTTTGTGCCATCCCAGGATTTGTTTCTTAAGCCTTTCCCTTTTTTCCACTGCATAAACCCACATCCTAGTAATCCCTCAGTTAATTTCTGACATAAAGTAGATCTAGAATTGGAACCTTGAAACTATTATGTGGTTTTAGCACCTGTGTATGCATGCGCAGTGGAAGCATCACAGGGCAAGCAGCACAGTGTTGTAGCTGCCATTTCAGACTAGACTCGGGGAGACCCAGGTTCAAATCCCGCACCCTGCCATGGAAAGCTTCTGGGTAACCTTGGGCCAGTCTTAGCCTAGCCTACCTCCCAGGGTTGTTCAGAGGATAAAAGGGAGAAGAAGAGAACAGAGTTGCAAACAGGGGTCATTTCGAGCAGGAGTGCCGTTCTGGGAGTAACAAGGCCAGGAGCGGGCACATATGGTGATGCACTGTGGAAAAAAAGCAAAACCATACTAACTTGATCTGTATTTTCATGCTTGTTGTACAGTAGCTTCCCTGCAAGAGCAAAGGAAACCTAAAGTGTCAAAGTATAAAGCTGGCTCACCAGCTCTGAGTTGGGAAATACCTGGAGATTTTTGGGGTAGAGCCTGAGCGGTGGGTGTTGCCTTCTGACACTCTTCCAGGGATGTTGGGGTGTGTGGCATATGCAAATAAGTTATGCTAATGAGGTATGCTAATGAGCTCCTGCACCTCTTTTTCTACGAAATGACCCCTGGGTGTAAAACTGCTTAGGGTCCCCACTGGAGACAAAAACAGGGTAGGAACACCCAAAGCGAACCAAATCAGTCTCTGCAAATACTATACATCAATTTGGTTAAAGAACGCAGAACTGTACTGATATGTAAACTAGGTTGTGCAAACAATACGATGGCATTATTCTTTTTATCTACATGATCATCGGCGTGTGTTTTAGGGAACATTGTCTATTCAATGCCATTGACCTTCAAGAGACACTTATCTTCTTGTTACCCGCTGTACCTGACAGAAAATTCCCTTTGCTGGCTGGAACAATCTCTGCTGTAACTACTGCTCTGCAAACAAACATTTCACCCTCCACAATGCCTTCCCCACACCCACATTCATTCGTTAAGCATTATATTTATGTGCCCGTGCGGCCTAGTCCAGCAAAGTCCGGATCCAGAAGAGTAATCTCTGTTCCTCCAATCGCCATCTTTAAGGTCAAAACGATAACTCCTGCCAGGAAGGATAAGATCACTGTGCTTTTCAGTTTTGCAGGGCTAGAGACTGCAGCCTCCGCAGCTTTTACCTTTCTTACCAGCAAGGTATGTTTCAATTAAAATCAAGTCTTAAGTCATTTGATATATGAAGCCCACATGCACGGTCGCTCGCTGATGAAATTGCCCGTGAAATAGCAACCACAACAAGAATCGTAACTTGATAGAATAATACGCATCCAGGCTCTTATAGGCCTCTGCCTCTTCCAGCCTCTTCCAAAATCCCCCTGGGGAGCACCCAGAGGAGAATGTTCCATCTTTTGACTCCCACGGAAGGGGATTTCTGTGACCGCTCAGTCCGCAGGTAAAGCTCAATACAGTTGACGAAAGAAAAGTAAACAGACGTGTCTCTATCTATCTATCTATCTATCTATCTATCTATCTATCTACCTATCTCATGCAAATACATACAAAAATCACAGTCCCCTCTCGGGACAGCATCCACAAAGGCTTACTTGGTCCAGGAAGCCTTCTTCCTCTTCCACTGCCATTTTCTGTGGCCAAATATGAAACTTGATGACTCAGTTAGTTAACACTTTGGCCGCTGCAGCACAGCTAAAAATATCCTTCGAGCAGGAAACGGCACATTAAAAAAAAAAAAAAAAGCAACTAAGCACACTCACTCATTTGACTTCCCTAACTATTTTGAAACTGCAAAAGGCGAGCCAAACTCAGTGGATTAGCAGTCCTGGTGCAAAACGAGAGCCCGTCTGGGGATTCCAGGCTTGCTTGGCCATCATTGCCGTAATCTCCCTTCATTCCCTGAATGTGTGACTGGGATAGGTGGGCTACCAAAAATAGCCCCCAAATCAGCTGTTTGGGACTCCAAGGGCAGGTTGGAATCACTCTTGAAACAAGCCTTTGTTATTCTGCTTATCAGCTGTTTCTGAAAAGTGAACTGGTTTGGTCCATTTCTCAGGGGCAGCAAAACCAAGTTGTTTTTTTAAAATGACTCTTTCAACACTGGAAGCTGACAGTCTCTCTGACGTCCATGCTTTGTGTGAAATAGAAAGGACGCGTGCAAACTTCCAGCTAATTGTTTGCGGTAAATTTACTTGCTTTGCAAGTTGCCACACCTGCTTTACCTAAGCATACACCCACGAACACACGAAGCTGCCCTATACTGAATCAGATTCTTGGTCCATCAAGGTCAGCATTGTCTACTCAGACTGGCAGGAGTTCTCCACCTCTCAGGCAGAGGTCTTTCATATCACCTACTTCCTAGGGTTCCCGTGTCCCCCTACCCCAGCCACCGGAAGGGGATGGGGGGTAAGGTTGCCAGATCCAGAATGGGAAACTCCTGGAGATTTGGGGGTGGAGCCTGGGGAGGACAGGGACTTCAATGGGGTATAATGCCATAGAGTCCACTAGGGTTGCCAGGTCCCTACCTTTTGCCAGCGGGGGGCTCCAGGCTCCTTTCCTGGAGCTTCTTGTGCACATCATGATGATGTCACCCAGAAGTGATGTCATTGCACTACGGTCACCACAGAGTTTTTGACCGATGCTAGAGCACCCCCTGCGACATGCCTGGCACAACAACGTCACCTCTAGGAGCCATGGAGCTCTTTGGGGGTGGGGCTCTTTCACCGGGGGGGGGGGTGTGGATCGGGGGCCCAAAACTGGAGGAAACCCCATCCCCATTGGGGGAATGGCAACTGTAGAGTCCACCCCCCAAAGCATCTGTTTTCTCCAAAGGAACTGATCTCTGCAGTCTGAAGATAAGCTGTAATTCCGGGGGATCCCCAGGTCCAACCTGGCAGCTGCCATCTCTACTGTCTTGGAATACAGGCAGGATAAGGCAACAGAGCTAGATCATGGTCAAGAGTCCAGTCCAAGGGTCAAATACTGGTTTAGCAGCATAGTCCATGGGTTGTTCAAAAAAAAGCACAGTCAATGAAGTCCAGGGTTCAGCAAGGTTCAGGCAGGTCTGAAAAGCAGGGTTGAGGTTCAGTCCAAAGGTCACAGGAAGCAGGCAGAGTCTGGAGTTGTGGTCACAAAGTTCACAGGATTGTGACAACTTGCTTCCACAATCTACAGTTCTCCAGGTCTGATTTGTATAGGCATTCCTTAACAAGCCTGATTTACAGCCATCTGCTTGGAGGTGCTCCTGCACTTACTCAGAACTGCCATTATTAAGCAGCTGGCACTGAGCCAAGAGGTAAGCATTCTGCATGTCCTTAGGTCTTGTTGGAGCTTTTCCCTTTGCAGTTCAATTAATGAGGGGGTGCCTGGTGGGCTACTTTCTGGCAGCCGTGCTTCCTCAGCTACTTCAGAGCTGTACGTGGGTGTGTCAGGGTCAGCTGCCGGTAATGAATCTTCAGGCTCCTGTATCTCTAATTCATTAACTTTAGCTGGTTCAGAGCTGGCTGCATGTGGCTCCTCGACTCCTGAGGAGTCTTCAGCCACACTGGACTCAGGCAATGCTTTTAACTGGAGATGCCAGGGGTTGAACCTGGGACCTTCTGCATGCTGAGCCGATGCTCTGCTAGAAAGCCATGGCCCCTTACCATCCACCCACACACACTTCCATGGTCCTTTCCTCCCATATACATTTCCTTTGTTTGACCTCTCTGTTTGAAGCTTAAAATAACTGGAGCTTAAATGGATTTCAAGCAAGTTGCTTTTCATTTCATGAGGTGACATGCTCTTCCTTTAAATGTAAAGCAGTGGTTCTCTGACTGTGCGTTGGGTCCAAAGTATGTTCTGTAGGCACGAAGAAGGGAGAGGAGGTGTGAGGAAGCTTACCAGCAACTTTGGGTGGCCTCTGTATCATGTGCAAAACAGCCATTGCTTTGGATTAGATTCAGGCAGGAAGCCATGTTAGGGTGAAGCAACAGACCAAAGTTTAAGTCCAGTGGCACTTTTAAGACCAACAAAGTTTAATTTTGAGTATAAGCATCCGTGTGCATGTACGCTTCTTCAGAAGTCCAGTGGCGATCTACCCGGTGCTTCAGAAGTGGGCCTGCACACAAAAGCTGATACCCAGAATTAAACTTTGCTAGTCTTAAAGGTGCCACTGGACTCAGACTTTGTTCTGTTGCTCTGGAATGCTAGATACATTTCGTAGGCTTGCCAAATCTGGGTTGGGGAACTCCTGCAGATTGTGGGGGCGGAGCCTGGGAAAGGTGGGGTTGGGGGGGAGCTCACCAGTATATCATACCATAGAGGGGGCACCCTCGAAAGGACCCATTTTTCTCCAGGGGAACTGACCCCGCCTGGAGGTTAAAAGCCTTCGTTGCAACTCCAGGAGTTCCCCAGGCTTCACCTGGAGGTTGGCAACCCTATTTATAGGTACTGACCACCAAACATGAATAACAGCCTTGTTCAATGTTAGCTGACACGAGAGTTCTGTATTTTATGTCTGGGAGGGTAGCATACAGTTAATTTCAAAATGGCTCCTGCAAACTAAGTTGGCTAGGTTCTGACTCTGCCTTCCTGCCTGCGCAGGATTTATTTATTTATTTATTTATTTATTCATTTCATTTCATTTCATTTCATTTTTATCCTGCCTTGCCGGCGAACTGGCTCAAGGCGGCTAACAACCATTAAAATACCACTAAAGTGGTTTACAATTTAAATAAATTAAAACTAACATAAAACAAACATTAACAATACAAACAATGTAAGGCAAGAACATAATTGGCAGCATCGGAGTTCTCATGGTGAACAGGTGGTAATACAAATTCGACTAAAGGGCCAGGGCGATGTTTTCCTGTAAATTCTCCCCGGTGGCGGCTCCTAATTGAAAGCCTGGCGGAAGAGCTCCGTCTTGCAGGCCCTGCGGAACTGTAATAGGTCCCGCAGGGCCCTGATGTCATTGGGGAGCTCATTCCACCAGTATGGGGCCGCCACCGAGAAAGCCCTGGCCCTGGTGCAGGCTAGCCGGGCATCCTTCAGACCGGGGAGTGTCAGGCGATGTTGTGTGCCTGACCTCAGTGCCCTCTGGGGCATATATGGGGAAAGGCGGTCCCTCAAGTAGGCAGGCCCCTGACCATATAGGGCTTTAAAGGTCAACACCAGCACCTTGAACCGGATCCGGTATGCTATAGGCAGCCAGTGCAGTGACTGCAGCACAGGCCGGATGTGGTCCCGTGAGGAGAGACCCATCAGCAGCCTGGCCGCAGCATTCTGCACCAGCTGCAGCTTCCGAATCCAGGACAAGGGCAGCCCCAAGTAGAGAGCGTTACAGTGATCAAGTCTTGAGGTGACCATAGCATGGATCACTGTTGCTAGGTCTTCGCGTTCGAGGAAGGGGACCAACTGCCTAATCAGCAGGATGAGAAGGGGACAGCAAAATTCAGGCCCACTAACCTGCAGGAATTATGGTTGTCAACCTTCAGGAGGGGCATGGAATTCTCCTGGAGTTCCCACTGGAAATTTCCAAAGCACAGAGTTCACTTCCCCAGGAGGAAACAGTTCCAGAGAGTAGCCATATTGATCTACAGTACAGCAGCTAAATCTGAGTCTGGCGGCACCTGAGAGACCAACAGCAATATTTCCCGGACAGAACAAAAAGAGAGTGGGTTTATACCCCACCCTTCACTCAGAGTCTCAGAGTGGCTTACAAACTCCTTTCCCTTCCCCTCCCCACAATAGGCACCCTGTGAGGTAGGTGGGGCTGAGAGAGCTCTGAGACAACTGTCCTTGAGAAAACAGCTCTGAAAGAACTATGGCTTGCCCAAGGTCATCCAGCATCTGCAAGTGGAGGAGTGGGGAATCAAACCTGGTTCTTCCAGTTTAGAGTCTGCACACTTAACCACTACACCAAACTGGCTCTTCTCTTTGTCAGATAAAGAATGATTCCCAAGACTCTTCCCCCTGTGTTATTATCAAGACTCTCCTATGGAAATTTTATTTCAGAATACCCACTGAGAATTCAGCACCTGCATTGCATATCTAATAATGTTTGATTTCCAACCTTTAATATATTTGATAATGTAATAGCATCTGATAGCTGGGCTTCTTAACAGTACCTCATATTTGACAGTGGCAGATATCAATAGCTGACATGCTATAGAATAGTACCTAATGTTATTTTGTATATCATTCAATTTTACATCATTTCTGATAGTGCTGGAGAGTTGAAATGCAATGATATCTAGTACTGGATGATCCATAACAAAGTCTGAGTCCAGTGGCACCTTTAAGACTAACAAAGTTTAATTCTGGGTATCAGCTTTCGTGTGCATGCACACTTCTGAAGCACCTGGTAGATTGCCACTGCTTCTGAAGAAGTGTACATGCACACAAATACATTGATGCTTAAACATCAGTGAAGTGCTCATGCACACATAACCTTATACCCAGCATTAAACAGCGCCTCAGCCCACGTCGCTGTGGGCCCGATCAGGATGGGGCCTATGAGGCATTTTTAAATGATGTTAAAATGATGCCAGTGTCCTCATGGCAGTCACAAGGGTGTCATCATGTCTAGTTTTGCAAGGAGGAGATTGGATTTACACCCTGCCCTTCACTACCCGAAGCAGTCTCAGAGCAGCTTACAATCTCCTTTCCCTTCCCCTCCCCACAACAGACACCCTGTGGAGGTAGATGGGGCTGAGAGAGCTCTTTGGAGGACTGCTCTTGAGAGAACAGCTCTGAAAGAACTTACGACTAACTTAAGGTCACACCAGCAGCTGCATGTCGAGGAGTGGGGAATCAAACCTGGTTCTCCCAGATTAGAGTCCGCCGCCCTAACCACTACGCCAAAGTGGCTCTCTAGACTGTACAAAGTGAGTGATGATCTCTGTCCCCCCCACCTTTCTCTTTGTTTGCTAAAACAGTCTCATTCAAATTAATGTTTCATGAAACTTGCTGTGATTTTGGGGACAACTAGTAATTTGTTTGGGTTTGGGATGGGAGGAATGAAAGTATGGGGAGGAATATACAAACTGGAAAAAGGTTCCAATATTTTATAAAGGGGGGGGGGGCACAGCAACGTAGATATGGAGACGATCCACTCATCAACCATCCTACCAGTGATCTTGTTCACATATCTAAGCCTTGTTGCACTGAATGCACATGGAACCTACACATATGTTTGAATAGCTGCCTGTTACGGAAGAGCCAACACACATTCACTTTTAAATGAAACTGGGGGTCGGTACCTGCATAAATGTGGGGTTTCAGTTACACAGTCACGTGTACATGCATTGAATGTAACCTGAGAGTTACTCAACACGGGTATTAAAAAAAAAATCATGCGCACACTATATGCGGATTGTATCTGCATTCACTGGAACTTACGAACAGAGCTACAGTTCCATTCCTTGGGTGCCATCGCTAACCTCTTCCCCAACGTTCAATTACGGCTTTGCCTGCAAGTTATATGCGAGGATTCTTTTGATCCTGACAAAAGCACTGCCGCAAGGTTGTGAGATAATTAGAAACCTCACAATCAGCTGGCGATCTGAAACGATGCTCAGTTTGGTCTTCACAACAGGGACAGTCATTATGCAAATCGGCGACTTGGTGAGTTGTGCATGTATTTCTTCAGGCCCTGGTGGTCTAAAGAGTGCTCCAAGGCTTAAACTTATTAAGGACTTGGAAACCAGGAAAGATGCATAACATTATCAATTACAGAGGAGGGGAAAAAATAAATATCGAGCAGATTTACTACAGAAATGTGTTGCCACTTCTGCTACACCTCCCCTCTGTGTGTGTGTGTGTGTGTGTGTGTGTGTGTGTGTGTGTGTGTGTAAAGTGCCATCAAGTCCATAGGGTTTTCCATTCCTTGGAACCTATACACAAAAAAAACTTGCAGTAAAAAGATATATAAAGAACTAATAGCAACTCGCAAACTGTTAGACAGTATGGAAATTACTCAAATTCAAAAACAGCTATTGTATATAAAACAACAAATTTGGCAAAAGAACTCCAAAAAACTCCGAATTTTAAAGTGGAGAGTGAATTGTCAAATGGTTGAACGTAACGTTTTTGCAGTAAAAGACATTAAAGATTGGAGATTAACAAATTCTATGAAAATAGCTAATTGTTTTGCTGAATATTACAAAAAACTGTATACCTCTCTCATACTGCAGAAAGTCTAGATAACTTTTTTAAAGACTCTAAACTCTATAAATAATTATCAGAAGAGCATCATAATTTTTTAGAATAAGAAATTACAAAACAAGAAGTAAATGATTATACAAAACACCTAAAACCAAACACTGCTCCAGGCTGTGATGGCTTTACGACTGAATTTTTTAAAACTTTCAAAAAAGATCTGGCAGAACCTTTTGTTAAGATTTGTAATAATATTTTAACCACTGGAAAGCAGCCCTTATCATGGGGGGAAGCACATATAATTACAATACCAAAAGAAAACAAAGATAGAGAGTTACCAGCTTCATATAGACCCACAGCTTTATTAAATTGTGATTCCAAAATCTTTTCTACAATTTTAGCTATAAGAAAGATAATACCTACTTATATCAACCCTGATCAAACACGGTTCATTCCAAATCGCTCCAGGATGGACAATATCCATAGGACATTGGATATTATTTCTTTCTGTAAAAATACTAATCAAGAAGCTATTTTATTGACTGTTGACCTAGAGAAGGCCTTCAACAGTATTGATATTGTATATCTGAAAAAGCTTTTAATTACAATGGGATCTGGGCAATTTTTTAAAAATGCTAATAAGCTCAATATCTGCAAATCCAACTGCTAAAGTCCGTATTGGCAATACACTTAGTAACTCTTTTAAAATGCTTAGAGGTACAAGGCAGGGGTGCCCTATGTCCCACTTATTATTCGCTTTAGTGATTGAGCCTTTGGCTAATACTATCAGAGCCCACCCAAAAATCACTGGTATTAAGACGGGCCAACAGGTACACACTATCAGCCTATATGCTGATGACCTGTTAATATATTTAACAGGTCCAGAAAACTCTTTATTGGCCTTGCAAGAAGTTTTCCAAGAAATTCTTGCAATTACAGGTCTAAAAATAAATACTGACAAACCTAAAATTATTCCCATTAGTATAAAGAGTACCACCATAAAGAAGCTACAACATGCACTCCCATATGAATGGAATTTTTCTTCTTGGAGATGTCCGGGTGTTATAATACCAAAGGATTTAAAGGACTTGGTACATCGTAATTTTCACGATTTAGTTCAAGAAACAAAGAGACAAACAAAACAATGTTAAAAACAAGGTTATGCCTGGGCGGATAAATTAAACCTTATTAAAAGCTTTATTTTGCAGAAATATCTTTTTTTACTTAGAGCAGTTCCAACATTTATTGATAATAATGAGTTTAGTAAGTGGCAAAAAGAACTAACTGAATTTTTTTGGAATTTTAGAAAACCGAGACCAGGATTTAATATGTTGAGATGCACAGCCAGAAACGGGGGATTCGATTTTCCTGATCTGAGACTATATTATGAAGTGACCTTACTTTCAAATATTGTTACAGTGCTGGCTACATCCTCCAAAATAATATGGCAATCAACTGAGGAAACAGAATTGGAAGACATCTCCATAGCAGAATTATATCGGAATCCTCCCAAAGCTACACAAATTAATGCTATACAAAACGAGCTCCTAAGAAATTCATTAAGTAGATGGGTTAAATATAAAGACATCTTACTTCCAAAAATTTCTCAAATCTCAACTTATATTAACCTAGACTGGTTTATTCCTGGTAAAGAGAAAAGTTACTTTGTTTGTTGGGAAGTGGCAGGTATACACAGATTAAATGATTTCTTGGTACAAGGTAATTTATGTACAAAGGAAGAGTTAGAAAATAAAGTGGGAGAGCAAATTCCTTGGTTTAGATATTTTCAAATTAATAACGCCCTACAAAACCTTCTCTAAACCATTGTCAGAATTTGAAAAATTTTAAAGAACCAACAAAGAGAGTTAAAAGGCTTAATTTCTAAGATGTATAAACTTTTGGTTAAACAACATAATACAGCAGTATTACCTACGCAAAAACAATGGAATGCAGACTGTAATCAGGTTATTTCAGACCAAACATGGAACAAAATTTGGTCTCTGCCTAATAATATGTCTAAGGTGTTTGATATTCGTTTTAACACTTTCAGGGCGCGTTCATACGCACCCATTTGCGACACAAGAAGGACGATTCCCCGCTGACTCAAAGTGGCACAATCACACAAGCACATCTGGGAAGCGTCCTGCAGCCGGTGTCAAAGTGTCGCAAACTGCTTTGAGCTGGTGGGGAATCGGCTTATTTAGCTACCAGTGAAAAGGCAGTCTCAGATGGTTTGAGATGGCCCAGAACTGACCTTTCCTGGTGTGATCGCACCAGCGCAAACAAGTGGTGTTGGGGAGTGGGCTTTTTGGGTTTTTTCCCCTTCCATCCTGGTATGCGCATCATCCGATGACCCTGAGAGTGGACAGGCAAGTCATTGATCCCTTGTAGAAGCAGATAAATGCACTGAAAATGGTCGGGAAAAAAATCCCCAACTCGCCCACGGCTGCGTGTGATCACGCAGCGGCGGTTCGCCCTCACAGGTCCATGAACCTGTGTGATCCCGCAAAAGTGGCGCAAATTGCGCCGGCACAAATTTGTGTCACTTCCCATCCGGCTTATCTTGCTCGTGTGGACGGGGCCTCAAAGTATTAAGCAGATGGTATTTTACCCCCCCAAAGTCCTTCACCGGATTAATTCCAAAATTCCAGCTAATTGTTGGGGGAAATGTGGACATCAGGGGGACTATGCGCATTCTTGGTGGTATTGCCCACAAATTCAATCTTTTTGGGAAAGCATTTTAGTTACTGGACAGAAGCTGACCCCATCACTTGAGTCAACTGTATTGGAGTCAGGTTTGATTGATATTGAAGGAAAAAGTACAAAGTTACAGGTATCCATACTTATAGCAGTAGCAAGAATAACGATTGCCCAATTTTGGAAAAACAAGAAAGCACCATCTTTATACTGTTGGCAAAACAAACTTTGGGGATATTTTGTATATAGCTGTATTGCTGGTATATCAGAAATAAATGAAACAAAGAGGCAGAAAGAGTTTCAAGCTACCCGGTTCCCTATTATAAGTTACTTAACAGAGTGTAAGATAGTTCCAAAAAATCCTTTTTATGGAAACTTGCTATATTTTTAAGCTCTTAGATATTGTAATACAGAGCTAAATAGCATTGTAGATTGAAAACAATGTAATACCTATTTTGATGTTGTATTGCTTTATGGTTACACAATGTTTATGCTTGTTTTGTTTTTGCTGATGTTGGTATTTTTGAAAAATAAAAATTTTATTGGAAACAAAAACGTCCATAGGGTTTTCAAGGCAAGAGACTAACAGAGGTGGTTTGCATTCCCTTCCTCTGCATAGTGACCCTGGACTTCCTTGGTGGTCTCCCATCCATACTAACCAGGGCTGACCCTTCCTCAGCTTCTGAGATCTGACAAGATCAGGCCAGCCTGGGCTGTGGACACTGAAATACATAGCTAACCCACAGCTCCTTCTTTGCTTAATGCTGCTTATGTTACCTCCAAACCAGAAATCCCCACATATCCATCATGGTGAGATACATAAGTTCCAGGTATGTGGAACTCATACATCTTATCAGTGGAAGCTGTGAGAGTTCTGGCGGAACAAAGTGCAACTCACTCATGCATCCTCATGCACAGAGCACCAGTGTTTCCAGCATGGTAGGTCCCACCTGCAGGTTGGCAACCCTGTTATTTTTGTTCAAAACAACAACTAACTTGGCTGCAGTTCCCAAAGGGCAATGTGCATGCACTAGCAACATCAGCACACATACACCAAACTCTCGGGGGGGGGGGGGGATCATTTTCATTGTCTAGTTTCTCTCAGAGAATCCACCGATGCTGAACCGATTCTGAATCAAGCAGATGGGTATTCACTCGTTGCTGCTCTCTAATGGAAAAAGCAACAGAGGTGAACAAAACTTTTCCTCTGCCTTGGATTATGCAGGAACAATTCGATGGGCAGAAACAATTCTTCTGGCCTTGCACAGAATCACAAAACCATAGAATCACAGAGTTGGAAGGGCCCATACAGGCCATCTAGTCCAGCCCCCTACTCAATGCAGGATCAGCCTAGAGCAGGGGTGGCCAACCTTGCTTAACGTAAGAGCCACATAGAATAAACGTGAGATGTCTGAGAGCCACATAGAATAAACGTCAGATGTCTGAGAGCCGCAAGACAGGAACAAATATCACACACACGTTTTTATTTTTAAAAATATGCAAATTTGCTTTTTATTAACGTTAAATGGGACTGCCAAAAATAAAAACAAATGAGGAAAACCGGTTATTGATAATGATATTACTTGTTTGCTAATGATATTGAGAGAGAGAGAGAAAAAGAGAGAGATGGAAAGAAAGAATTCAAGAAGTGGAAAGAAAGAGAGAGAAACTAGGAAAGCAAATAGATGGGAGGAAGGAGGGGAGGAAGGAAGGGAGAAAGAGAGAAAAAGCATGCCTCCCCTTTGCTTCCCCAGCCACCCTGCCAGGAGCCGCACAATATGTGTGAAAGAGCCGCATGTGGCTCTCGAGCCACAGGTTGGCCACCCCTGGCCTAGAGCATCCCTGACAAGTTTTCGTCCAGCCGCTGCTTAAAGACTGCCAGCGAGGAGGAACTCATCAACTCCAAAGGCAGCTGATTCCACTGTTGCACAACTCTTACTGTGATTTTCCCCTCTAATCCAGCTAATACCTTTTCACCCGTAATTTAAACTTATTACTGCAAGTCTTATTGTCTGCTGCCAACAGGATCAGCTCCCTGCCCTCCTCTAAGTGACAGCCTTTCAAATACTTAAAGAAAGCAATCGTATCCCCCCTCTTCTCCAGACTGAACATTCCCAAGCCCCTCAGCCTTTCCTCCTAGGGCTTGGTCTCCAGGCCCCCGATCATCCTCACTGGTCTCTTCTGCACCCGCTGTGTCCATCATCTGCCAAATTCATTCCAAAATGTAGCACCTATGAAAAATCAATGAACGGATGACTCTTTGCACTGCCCTTCATTCTGGACCAAACCAGCCTTTCTTTGTCACCTCCCCTTTCCACACACACCTTTCTGTCGCATATATAAATCAATTTGATGGATTTGTCTCCAAGGCATCTGATGAAGTGAGCTCTAATTCATGAAAGCTGGTGTTGGGGGGCGCGGTGGGGGGAGAGTTTCCTGCTTTTATTCCTTCAAACATGATTAGTCCGTCAGGAGTGTAGGGGCTTCTGCCAAAGAAATATGGATTTAGATGAGCTTGCGGGGGAAGGGGAGGTGTCCTGCTCTATAATTCATAGACCCATAGGCTCTAAAAAGAACACTGTGCTACAAAAGCCTATCAAACAATAGGTGCACCCTGACTTTCTCTACGAGGGCCATCTAGTGGTGTCCTGAATCAATGGCAAACAGGCAGCAGTCCTTCCACACATGTCAGCAATTAGCATTTGGATCCCAGGGCAGGGGGGGATAAGGGAGGGGAACGGTTTGACTTGCATTCCAGCTGAGGCCCGCATTTCTCAGCAGACGTCCTGGTGGCTGCTGATAGCTCAATACAATACTGGGCGCAGCCCTCCATTCTGTGTATGGTGCAAGCCAGGATCCTGCCTCACCACCCACACAGCTAAGAAATAGAATCTCAACCCACCCCCCCAGTGAGAGAGGAACAAACAAATGGGAGGAGATGGAGCTTGTTTTTCCCCCTTCCGGGCATTGGGAGGGGAAACAGTATGTGTGTGTTGGGGGGTAATGGGTAATGCTCCCTCTAATCCAGGGGTGGGCAAATTGCGGCCCACGGGCCACATGCGGCCTGCCACAGAGTTTTTTGCGGCCCGCCAAGAGAATCTCAACAAGCAATCTCACTCCTGATTTCAAAAAAAATTGTAGAAAAGTGTGATAGGGTACATTTGTCTCATTAAACTGATTCTAAAACTAAACGTGCTTTCAGCTATAGATGATATGAAATTAGCACAATAAATAAATTGAATAAAACTACCACTATTTTATTTAATTTATATTTATTGATTTTTATAATATTTTATATTTTTTTCTGAAATGCAAAGTTAAGCAATGAATGCAATCATTTTAAAAGGTGCGGCCCTCCGCTAACCTCCGCTCCTACAAAGTGGCCCCCGAGCCAAAACAATTGCCCACCCCTGCAAGCTGTGGAGTCTTGTGAACAAAAATTCTACTTGGTGAGCTACTGGCATTAAAGTTGTGAGCGAGCGATCTGGCTACTGCATAAATTAGTTTGCTCTGGAGCCCTCCTTCCTGAGCTAAGACAAAAATGTGTGAGCCGGAGGCTAAAAAACTGTGAGCTAGCTCACACTAACTCAGCTTAGAGGGAACACTGGTGATGGGAGGGGAGAGAGAGAGAGGATGTGCCAGAAGCAGGGAGCAAAATTTCCCAAATTTTCTGCAACTGGCTGCAACAAATTGGGCGGCGGCTGCACTCATAGTATCATATGAACTAGTGAACACATGGAGCTGCCTTATAGTAAATCATTCCATCAGTCCATCAAGGTCAGCAGCAGCTCTCCAGGGTCTCAGGTTGAGGTCTTTCATATCACCTACTGATCCTTTTAATTGGTGCTGCCAGGGATTTGAGCCTGGGACCTTCTGCATGCCAGACAGATGCTCTGCCACTGGGCCACGGCCCTTCCTGAATTCCAAAGTGGAAAGGCAGTGATTTCAGAGTGTGAGGAGCAGGTGCAGGGGAATCATCCAAATCGAAATAAGTAAAAGTACAGTGATCTTTGACAGTGGGCCAGGGGAGAGCTCATGCCCCACTAGAAACCTCACTTGTTTTTTGTTGGGGGGGGGGGTTGTTTTGTTTTTTGTTATCAACCTCTGATTTGTGTCATTCATCGTTACTCAGGTGAGGAGACACAAAAGAAAAAGACAGCTCTTGTACTTTCCATGACCATGTAAACAAGGGAATTTTGACCACAGCAGCTGGACAGGGCTGAAAAGACCTGACCCAGCCACAGCCCCTTCTGGAGCCTTTCCCTCCCATCATCAGAACTGCAGCAGCAACACTTCTGTTGGTTACATACAACTGAAGCTGTATTAGGCTGCATCTGTCAAAGTCAGTATTGTTTGGCTGTCAGCAGCTCTCCAGGGTCTCAAGCAGAGGTCGTTCACATCACCTCCTACCTGATCCGTTTAATTAGAGATGCCAGGGGCTTGAACCTGGTGCCTTCTGCATGCCAAGCAGAGGCTTTTCCACTGAGCCACAGCCCCCACCTTGTCAAAAGCCTCATATTCTGATGACCAATGCTTGCCATTTAAAGTCTCCAGGGGATATCTGCCAAACATGGCTTGACAAAATGGACCCAATAGCCAAATCATGCGGCAAAAAAATTAAAATAGCGAAATGGACAGAAACATATCAAAATGTCAACTGCAAGCTCTCAGTGGTCCTCGGTTGTGAGATTACACAGGCCCACTGTAAGTGATCGTTCTTTGTTATTAGTTATATGCCGCTTCATCAGTGATCAGCAAAGGCATTAAGTGCAATCCGCGTCAGTGTTGCACCATTTAAAATCCACTGAAGTCAGTGGGCTCAGAAAGGTGTAACTCTGCTTAGGACTGTTATCATCAGATAAGTAAAATGTATTCCACAGTCCAAAGAGCTACACAAGTGCACACACACGGGGGGTAGGGTGGGGCGGAGGGTGCATTTTTCATTTGATAATCCTCCCCATGGTGCATCACGAACCACACGGAAAGTGATGCGCATTTCAAAAGCAGCTTGCTTTATGGTGCTTTATACTGGATTAATTTCAAAGAGACCAACCCTGCTCGACGAGGGCAGAGCTATTCCCACAAGTGATGACTGCCCCACTCCTTAGGACCACTGGAGAAAGATAAACCTCACCTATAGAACATGTAATAGCTGGCTACCCCGTTCCGCCCGATACAAAATTATCTTTCCACACCATCAGGTCGCAATAACTGTTCACTACCAACTGTGTATGTCATACTTAATTAACCAGTTCAGAACTATCTTCATACTAAAAACATTGTACTTCTGATCCAGTGTTTGAGAAATCACAATTACACCTTCGGAGGGTGGGTGCAAATTTTTTTTAACAGAGAGATAAAATAAATTACAACAGACCAGACATAATTTCTTTTTAAAACAAAACCTAACAGCGTGTCCAGCAGTTCGTGGCTCCCTGGACTTACTGATAGCCTGGCAGGTCAGGAAGGGATGAGCTATGGCTGCAGCGCAGGGTTGCCAGCCTAAGTCTCTCCCAACAAGCTCTGGTTATTTGTTTATATTCACCACTGGTTATAAGGCCCTCCTTCCACTTTCTAAAAGAGTCTTTTTGATTTCTCAAGTCTTTAGAAAGATGTTTATAGCGCCGCCTTGGCTTCTTTAGGCTCCTCCCATTTTTCCTTCACAAAGGAATCGTTTGTGATTGTGCCGTCAATATTTCACTTTTAAGAAACTCCCATCCCTCTTGAACTCCCTTCTCCTTAAGTATTTCTGACCATGGGATTCTACCCAGCATAACTTTTAAGTTTGTTAAAATTTGCTTTCCTGAAATCCAACCTATATGTCTGACTATGCACAGCTTTTTCCCTTCACCAAGATTGTATATCCTAAATTACACGGGAAGAGGTTAGTAGAGGTTGGTTTCTAGGAATCCCTAGAGCTACCTATGTCACTTCTGGTTTTTCACCAGAAGTCACATGATACTGCAACCAGCATGGCATCATATCCTCCCATATCCCCAGCCACAGCCCTCCCAAAATTTGCCATACCTCTCAGATGGCGGCGGCAGCAGAACTGGGAATGAAAAAATAGACATGATCCAGCCTTGGAAATAAAGGGTTTCTAGAAACTCAAGACAATTAATACAGTACTCCTTTGGATATTAACTCGTACTGAGCATCTATAAAACTAGTTTGTCGTTTCTCCACAGGTCACAATGTATTCATGGACCCAAAAGCACAACATACTAAGCAATTAAAGCACACAGCCTAAGCAATTAAACACATAATTCCACTTTGTCTGTATTGAATCTGGCAGGACGAAGAGATACTTGGACGCTGCTCCATTCATAATATTTTTCCACGGCTATCCGTCTTTATGGAAAGCCTCCAAGGAACAGAATTCCATTACCGTTCCTGAAACTCCATTAGCAACCTATGGACATTTTAGGAAGTTTTCTCCTAACGTCTAAGCCAGAGTCCCCCAACCTTTTCCTTAATGAGAGCTACCTCAAAATAACTACAAGAACAACAACAAAATCCCAAACTACTTCCCACACTGGCATGTTATCATGTCTTCTTCTGTTCTAGAAACAGAACATCATCCAGGAAGAATGCCAGAAATGAAGCTATAAGCTAAACACCACGGGGGAGGGGGGAGCCAATTTATTATTTGTTTATTTACAACCCACCTTTTCTGCTGAGATTCAAGGTTGGTTGCCATGAGACATCCAATGAACCACGCAATGGTACAGAATTAAAAGCCGATATGGACCACAAACTGCCCAAGACAAAGCATGCTATAAAGAATATACAAAGGCAGAAGACAATGGAGTAAAAGCAGACCAATACCTAGAACAGTGGTGGCGAACCTATGGCACGTGTGCCAGAGGTGGCACTCAGAGCCCTCTCTGTGGGCACGCATGGCATCGCCCCAGCACAGAGTTCGCAAGATTGGACAGCAAAAATCACATGAATTGTTCAAAAGCATGCCAAATGCAAACTTTTGCCTTTCAAAAAAAAAAGTTGTTTGTATCATTGAAAGCTCTGTTATTGTGTTTTTCTTTGAAGACAAAAGATGTTAATGTATGAGTTGTTTTTTCTAAACTAAAACCTCAGTATTCAGGTTAAATTGTCGTGCTGGCACTTTGCGATAAATAAGTGGGTTTTGGGTTGCAGTTTGGGCACTTGGTCTCTAAAAGGTTCGCCATCACTGACCTAAAGTAACCGTTGCAGTAGACTGCCATCCCATTGCATTATAAAGGCGCCCTTGTGGACTGTTCCATTCTGCTGCCATTCTAATCTTTTATTATTATTATTATTAAAATGCCCTCCTGCATATTATTGCTTTGCACATTCTGCAGAAGGACCGGAGTGTGGGAATCTTCTTTTTGTGTTCTTTTCCTCGGACTTCTGAGGGATTCAAGAGCTACTCTGCAGGAACTGCTGAGCTCCTGGTAAGCTCACGAGCTACCTGTTGGGAGACCTCTCTAAGCTCTATCCAGTTTAGCCGAAACGAAACCAACAGGACTGATGTTTTAAAGGTAGGTATCACAGCCAATCCCCACCACTCTGTTACATTCTACGATGGCCAACAAGTGAAACCCAGGATGGAGCTGCGCAGATACTCATTGTCTGGGTTTACCGGAGGTGGGGGAGGAGCAGGTTTAGCTTCACCCCAATAGCACATGAATATACAACTTACCCACCTCACTTAGATCTCAGGGTTTGTTCCATGTTCACATGCGCAATGCATCTGTACAGAGCATGCAGAGGTGGCACTGAAGTCCCTGGGGCTTTGTGCAATTCATAATCCCTTCCTCAACATAGACTCCACCCATGATAATAAGTGTTTGTTAGCAATTTAATAGAGAAGGGGTGGTATCAAGAGCGAACACAAGGATTAGAAGGTGGCTCAGGGGTTAAGATGCTGAGCTGCACACTGGACAGTCTGTAGTTTGGCAGTTCGGGACCCGAGTGCCACGTGACAGAGTGAGTTCCCGTATCTGGTCCCAGCTCCTGCCAACCTAGCAGTTTGAAAGCAAGAAATTGCAAGTAGATAAATAGGTACCGCTTCAGTGGGAAGGTAACAGCATTCTGCTCACCTCGGCGTTTGGTCATGCCGGCTGCATGACCATAGAAAAGTCTTCAGTCAGCACTGGCTCTTCGGCTTGGAAACGGAGATGAGCGCCGCCCCCTAGAGTCGGATTCGACTGGCTTTCGAGCAAGGAAAACCTTTACCTTACTTTGCATTCTACAGGAACACGGTGACTCAGGTGGTGGTGGGTAAGATCAGCTGTATAGCTGACTGCAACCCACCAGCAGTGCCTGAGTGATTCTGGGGGGGCAGCCTCAAGAATTAACACATTGGCCCAGTGCATATTACCTCCTACTTCAGACAGTGTCTCCCAAACACAACCCAAGCACATCTCTAACTGGCCTCCTTTTTCTTCTTACCCATACCATCTATAGGGAAAAACAGTGTCCTGGCAAGGAGGCAAAACAGCCAGTGCTGTGGTTTCCTTGTGTTCTGTGGCGTGAGACTGCAGAATGGCTAAATAGATGGTGCCTGTCTTCAAGAGGGTGAAATAAGGGATAAGCAACTTGCCATTTGCCCACCTGCAACAAGTAATCCCCCTGGCCCTCTGCCCCAATTCCCCACTCTCATGAAATTGTGGAGTGGGAGAGAAAAAATGCCCTAAACAGCCACCATATTGACACTCAAGGATTTTCACATGTCTCTATGGTCTTTACCACAGAATCAGACAAAACTCCTAGAGTGTCACCCACAAGTGACATCACATCCACCATCCCCTGTCGCCACCCAAAGCAATGCTGGCAACCCTACTCAGAAGTCATGTGCTTCAACTCTAATTATAAACAACAGCTGCTCTGTAGGAGAGGATTCTCAGGATCCTGCTGGTTCCCACACTGCTCTTCTCACAGATTGGGACCTGAGCCCACTCCAGTTCAACTTCTGCCATGTTTTTGTGCTGGAGAACAGGCACTGAGATGCCAAGAAAAATAGTCTGAGATGTACACTGCCTTGTTCAGGCTGCACCTGGAGTATTGTGTGCTGTTCTGGAGGCCTCACTTCAAAAAGGATGTGGACAGAATGGAGCAGGTGCAGAGGAGAGAGACGAGGATGATCGGGGGCCTGGAGACCAAGCCCTGTGAGGAAAGGCTGAGGGACTTGGGAATGGTCAATCTGGAGAAGAGGAGGCTGAGGGGGGACATGATTGCTCTCTTGAAGGATCTGAAGGGCTGTCACTTAGAGGAGGGCAGAGAGCTGTTCCTGATGGCGGCTGAGGAGAGCACTCACAATGGGTTTAAATTAAAGGTGGGAAGGTACCGGATGGATATTAGGAAAAACTTTTTTACAGTAAGAGTTGTGCAACAGTGGCAATCAGCTGCCTAGGGAGGTGGTGAGCTCCCCCTCCCTGGCAGTCTTTAAGCAGCGACTGGACAAACATTTGTCAGGGAGGCTCTTGGCTGGTCCTGCATTGAACAGGAGGTTGGACTATATGGCCTGAATGGCCCCTTCCAACTCTTTGATTCTGTGGTTCTATATGATTCTATGTTGCCACTCGACACATCTGCCAGGATTGCCTACTCCTACATCCTATTTATTCAAAGAGGATAACATGTGTCCAAATAACAAAAGCCTACTTATTGCAAGTATTAAAAGCATTAATAATATAGAGGTCTCAAGTGTCATGTACACTGCCAGCATTGCTACTGTGCATGTGCATGCCAACACATCAGGTTTTGGTTAATCATATGTATCTCACTAACACAGGCTGCAATTTACATTTGTGGGATGCATTTCCATCAACCAGTCCTTTTGACAGTTTATAGCTGTCCACATCATTTGGCCCACGCTAGCCTGATCTCCTTAGATCCTGGATGCTAAGCAGGGTTGGCCCTGGTTAATATTCAGATGGGAAATCACTAAGGAATACCAGGGTCACCATGCAGAGGCAGGCAATGGCAAGCCACCTGCTGAACGTCTCTTGCCTTGAAGACCCTACGGGGTCACCATAAATCAGCTGCGACTTGCCGGCACTTTCCACCACCACCACATAACTTGAAATGGATCCATGAAACGGCACTTTGCAATCTTTTGTGCTGAATCTACCAGATTTTAGTAATTTGAAAAACAAAACACAAAATCCTGCCTTTTTCAAAACATAGTTTATGGCTTACTCCATAGTACAATACAGTGTTGCTCAGGAATATTAAATAACAGCCCCAAAACATGTTGCTGTTTTGCAGGGGTGTGACAATGTTGCTGGGCGGATCCGCCACGGCTTCTGGTGCTTTTGCAGTTGTGTTTCATTTAGCCCATCATGTGGCTTCATGCTTTAAAAAAGAGCATTAGCTGCAATTGTATCAAAGAAGTCAGTGAACTGCAAAAGAATGACTGAAGCACAAAAAAAAGGATGAGTCCGCTCAGATAATGGACGTAAACAGGCCCCAAGTCCGTTCCAATCTTCATTCATTCGAAACGTACTGACCAACGCAACTCAAAAGAACGAGAAGTTCTAGTTTAGGGTGAATTTATAACAGTCATAGGAGCATTACCCAAATTAAGCTTCTGCTTCTATTTTTGCTTTGGGTCCTTTCCAGTTAACCCTTTACGCTTCTCTCCCTGCTGTTTGCATCAGATCATCAGTCAATCCAGCCTGTTGTCTGGAGTGGCTGCCAAAGGCACTCAGGAACACTCTAAAGATGCTGGGAGTTGAATCTGGGACCTAAAGACTCATGTTCTACCACATACGTATGGCTGGACATTTAAACATCTATTTTACTGCTCTGGAGCCCTCACACACTGAGGAGACATGAGCAAGTTCAGTACCCTGCTCCTGCAGGCCTCAGACTGCTGCTACAAGGGACGTTGTTTTTGAGCCTGTGGGTACCTTTGGAGTTCTGACACAGCGTGGAGGGCAGAACCACAAAATGGCTGCCTTGGGAGGCAGATAGGACTGCCAAGTCAGCCTGGGGGGCAGGGGATCCCCCGCTACAGGGGTTCCCGATCCGCCGGCCAACATTCAGCCGGCGGGGGGAACCCCACCCCCCTTCCCCAACGTAATGACGTCACCCGGAAGTGACGTCATCACGTTGGGGGCATTGCCATGGTGACGCTCTGGCAATGCCCCCAATGTGCTGACGTCACTTCCGGGCGACGTCACTGGGCACGTGCACGGGAAGCTCCCGGACGACGGAGGACTCCCCCCCGCCGGTAAGTAAGGAAGACTTGGCAACCCTAGAGGCAGATACAAACATACACTGAGAGGAAGTCCAAATGCAGTGGAAATGAGGGGGTAATTTAAAAAATACACTGGGAAGTAAGAACGAGGCAGAGAATAAAACCAGCACTGGGGTGGTAGTTGCTATGGAAGCAACTTTATTTCAACCTGCGCAGCCAATCAGAGCTCCAACGATCAGTCAGAAGTGGCCTCCAACCACTTTCTGGCAGGTCCCAGGTAAGATGTCAGTGGGTCCCATGTCTAGTACATGTTGGGGGCCCATGTACTAGAGCGTGACTTTGTCCTCACACAGTGGATGGGTGTATGTGCCTTTACTGCAGGGTAAACCTATCGACGTATACTAGGAAAAGTTACCGCTGTTATTACAGAACCAGCTGCTAGTTCTCCAAGCAAAATCAAGTGCATGCCAGGTAAGCCACAAGCCTTCTCCGATAACATTGCCCATTAAGGATGAAGGGGCCAGTTCATTCTAAATGGGATTGTCCGTCCGTCCCCCCCCCCCCCCCCCAGTGCAGAGGTGACAAACTCATTTGTTACCAGGGCCGCATCTGACATAAATGTCAATTTGTCTGGCCGGGCTGTGTGTGCCATAAGACATAATGCCAGATAGAAACCGTATAAAGGACAGCAGCTGGTAAGCTCCAAGTTGGTGTATCCTCACTGCAAGGCCCCGTGGGCTGGGAGGGGGGTGCAGAGGAAAACCCATATGGGCGAACAGGAGAGGCAGCTGGGCAGATGCGATGCTTGACTGCTGCAGACAAGATTATTCTGTGTGAGTCCCACACCAGGACACAGTGGCTCTGCAGTAAAGGCATGGGATTGAAGGCTATATAGACAGTGTTTGCTTTAGGCTCTTAAGAACAAACAGAAACTGCAACATCAGCAACCCTGATTGGTTGGCTGGCTCTCTATACAAACACAGAGAGAGAGAGAGAGAGAGAGAGAGATGAAAAAGTTGGGCTTTTGCCTGTGCATCAGAACAGCTTGCTGTTATTCTATGGCTTCTAATCTCATCAGGGTTCCATCTTCCATTACTGTTTCTTGGATCTCTTCTCTGCCTAGCCTTCCATGTTTCTGAACATTTTCTCAGATTTTACTCAACACTCAGATCCAGAGTTTGCTTCCACATCATCCCACTAGGTTAGGACTTGGCAGGCGATGCCCTTGAATCATAGGCCCAGTTTCTTCACTTCTGCTTCTCGTCAGTCTAATCTTGATATATGGGCGTGAGCACCTTATTTCAGCAAAGGATTATTACATTGTTTGCTGGCCTCGAGAGCTGGCATGGCAGTGGCCATTCCAGGCAGCTGCAGTGTTCAGGGATAAACAAACCGTCACCTTTACTTAAATCCCCAACACTGTTTCCAGGGCCAGCTCTATCGCTAGGCCAACTAGGGGGCTGCCTAGGGGCACAGCTGGCAAATGTGGTGGCAGAGAGACTGAGAGCGAGAGAGAGACTCAGTGAGACAGTGCGAGAGCCCAGCGTGCTTTACAGGTAGCAGCAGCAGTGCTCCTCAGCTGTGCTGGGCAGGTGGGCGGAGCCAAGGCGCAGCCCAAAAGACCCATGACCGCTGCTCCAACAAGTGTGCCCCCACCTCCTCTTCTGCCCTGTGCTGCCTTTGAGGACTGGACCAGCCAGGGGGGGAGGGAGGGTGTAGATGCTGGTGGGGGGCGAGGGAAAGGAGGGCGCCCACAAGCCCTGCGCGCCAGCACCGATTGGTGACTTGGCATGACGCACCGCTGTCAGTCTAACCCCCCGTGCATGCGCACACACAGCCCCCCCCCCCGAACACCCTTTGGAATGACTAGGGTGGAGGCGTTGGGGTCTGCGCAGGCAAGAGGCTGTCGTGTCCTCGTGGTTTGTTCCCTTCCTACCATTACCAGCTGGCGCTTTTCTCCTGCCTCTTGATGTCCCTGGAGGCAGAGCTGGAGAGGAAGAGCTTTTGGGTGGGTGGGAGATCAGGGAGGTTTGGCCAGTAACCGAGAGGCAGAGAGGAAGCAGAAGCGGATTCTGCGTGTGGAGGGGGGTGGGGTGGGGGGATGTCTGGCTGGCTTCGGCTGGAAGACTTGGTGCTCCATGTCCCAGAAGAGACACTTCCCGGTGTAAACCTTTCTAGCCCATTTATATTTCGGATCCCAGGAGAATTTAAAGCTGGCAAGGAGACTGGGAAGGATGCTGCTCAAGGGACCCTGAGAGCGCCTTCTCAGTGGGGAAGGGGGTTCAAATGGCGCTGGGGGGCTGTTTTAATTGTGAAAGTGGACTTTGACGGGCAGCGGCAGAGGGGTCATCATGTACACAAGGAAACCAACATAAAGTTAAAGAAACAAAACAAGAAGGCAACTAGCAGCAGGGTTTCTTTACACGGGGCTGGGAAGGGAGAAGACCACATGTGCTGCATTTGCATTAACTATGTGTGTGAGAGAGTGAGTGTGAAGTGCCTCCAAGTTGCTCACAACTTTGCATTTTTCCTAAAATGCATTTATATTTGAAAATTGGTGGACGCATTGGGGCGGGGGGGGGGGGGCGCCAGAAGGTATCCTCGCCTAGTGTTCAAAAAAAAGCCTAGGGCCAGCCCTGACTGTTACCCAGGGCCTTTTTCCTGGGGGAACGCGCCAGAACAGAGTTCCGGAACCTCTTCAACAAAATTCTTTTTAAAATGTTTAGACGTTCATGAGTTTTCAGTATACTGCTTGAAAACTTCATTTCCCTCTTGAGAGTTTCAGCACCTCTTTTTGCAAGAAAGGAAAAGAAAAAGCCCTGCTGTTACCTGACCTTTGTATGTTGGGACGACAGTGACTCTGGACCATTAAATTCTTCAGAGTACAACCAGTTAGCCTGCCAGAATCTCACTGGCTATCAGAATTAACCAGACCAGCCTCTCCAGTGGCTAAGAACAGCCATGCAAATCAAGAACAGAACTACCGGTCTCTCGATCCTTTTACTGCTGGGGCCAGGGAAGGGCCCAGCTTCCCACCCCTCCGGTGTTGCTGTTCTATCCATTCCTTTTGATTTCAGGCTTTCCACCACATTTCCCCAGAATCCAAAAGCTGCCCAGAGGATCATGCATATAATGTAAAAGTCAACATAGTTCATGGCTAGAACTATAACAGCCTGGGGTATTCTATGCCACTAAGTTAAAACCTAGACACACGACACTTCTCACTCTCTACATCTTTACAAAACAAATCACTACATTTTTCTAGCTTATTTACTGACAAATTCCTGTGTTAATTAGTTGGAGTGTACCCATGGCTAAAAGCTCTCTTCCAGTTATCAAAATCTTCTCTGTTTACAGATTTAGAGTCCGACAGCACCTTTAAGGCCAACCGAGGTTTATTCAGTCAATGTTCTTAAAGATGCCACTGGATTCTAAATTTGTTCTACTGCTTCAGACCAACATGGCTGACCACTTGGAACTATCTTCTCTGCTTACAGTGCAATCCTAAATTGAGTTGCACCCTTCTAAGCCCATTGAATTCAGTGAATTTAGAAACTGTGCTTAAGATGGCAATGTTAGTCACCTATGGGCAATTCAGAATCATCACAGGTGACCAGTCATGTAGCTATCTGCAAGTCTGTGTATGTTTTATGCCCTGTTCTGGATAGCCTAGGCTAGCCCAATCTCATCAGATCTTGGAAGCTAAGCAGGATCTGCCCGGGCTAGTACTTGGATGGGAGACCACCAAGGAGGTCCAAGGTTGCTATGCTGAGGCTGGCAATGGCCAACCACCTCTGAATGTCCCTTGCTCTGAAAGCACTACAGGGTTGCCATACGTTGTCTGTGACTTGATGGCAAATGTGTGTGTATATGAGTTCCTTAAGGCTACAACCCTGTGTATGTTTGCCTGTGAGTAATTCCCGCAGGACACAGTGGGGTTTAGTTCTAGGTAAACCTGCACAAGATTGTAAGTCTGACATCAGAAGGGTTTCTCAGATGAAGAGCCTTGTAAAAGGCAGGGACAAAGAAATGTTGTTCCACTGTGAAAAATAAGAAAAATAGGCAGGTGCCTCTGCTACTTTTTTCCAGGGCTCATTTCGTAGCAGGAGCTCCTTTGCATATTAGGCCACACACCCCTAATGTAGCCAATCCTCCAAAACCTTACAGAGCTCTTCTTACAGGGGCTACTGTAAGCTCTTGGAGGATTGGCTACAGCAGGGGTGTGTGGCCTAATATGCAAAGGAGCTCCTGCTACGAAATGAGCCCTGCTTTTTTCTCCCCCCATGGAATAATAGTGTAAATGACAAGGTCAATGGGCTCTGCACTGAAAAATGGCTTGGAGTCTGTGGAATTCTGCTTGTAGACCGTGTAGGGCTGCCAAGTCAGCCCGGGGGGCGGGGGATCCCCCGCTACAGGGGTTCCCGATCCGCCGGCCAGCATTCGGCCGGCGGGGGAAACCCCACCCCCGAAGTCGTCCAGCCTGGACAACTTCCCCCGCGCTGGGCGACGTCACCGGAAGTGACGCCATCACATCGGGGGCGTTGCCAGAGCGTTGCCCTGACAACGCCCCTGACGTGCTGACGTCACTTCCGGTGATGTCGCCCAGCGCGCATGCTTTGCGCGCACGCCGGGGAAGCTCCCAGCCAGCAGAGGACTCCCCCTCGCCAGTAAGGTGAAGAGACTTGGCAACCCTAAGACTATGGTAGGGGACAGATGGTCTTCAGACCTTTCCCTGAATTCTTTCAAAACACCACTCCAGCCCCAAACTCATAAAATCTGCTTTCAATCTTCTCTTCAGGTTCAGGTCCTTCTGCACAAAGACTCAAGTCGGCATTCTTTTGCTTCTGAAATACAGAGCATATTTGTCAACTGAGATGTGCTTAATATATCACTGTAACAGCAATAACAATTAAAGAGAGATTTCTGGCAAACAGGCTACATGGAAGGCAGCCAGACTGATTGAGGGGGAAATACTTATAAGATATATTTATAGCTTTGTAAATGTTGCTATTCATATTATGGACACCTAAAAGAGTTTTGGTGGAAGTGGACTCTTAAAGTAAAATCAGCATTTTGGAATTCTCATTTGAAAGACCAGGGCTTTTTTTTGTAGAAAAAGCCCAGCAGGAACTCATTAGCATATTAGGTCACACCTAACAGCAGAAATGCATTAGCATATTAGGCCACACCCCGACCACACAGCTCCCTCCCAGGATCGGCTTCCCCAGGTACCCCACGGCTTGTGGAGCTCATGGGGAACCTGAGGGAAGGAAGGCAGTTTAAACTGCCTTCCCTCCCTGGATTGGATTGGCTTCCCCAGGCACCCAACGGCTTGTGAGGTGCCTGGGGAACCTGAGGGGTGGGGGAGGCTGTTGGCGTGGCCAACTTGGAAGCCAGCCGGAACTCCGTTCTTGTGTGTTCCTGCAGAAAAATAGCCCTGTGAAAGACTGTTCCATTGTGGGTATGGTAAATTCCATCCTGGGCATGAGTCTTTCCCGCTAAGACCATGAATCTTTCTGATGTTCCTGAAGCAGTCTTTGATTAAAAAAACAAAACAAAACACTGGGAAAACTCAGTGAACCTCTCTGTACATTGAAAAGGTTCCACTCTTGCAGTGAATTTATAATCCCAATAAATAATGTAGCAGTATATCCTAGCAATGCATTCACTTGGCTTGGGACATCTGTTATTTATTTGGATCTATATTGCTGTGTTTCCAGAGACCCGGCCAAGGCAGCTAACCGTGCAAAGGAAAAACCAAGTTTAAAAGTTAAGCAGTAAACTGACATAAACATAATCAACAAAAAACCAACAAAAAAACACAAAAACAAAACCACCACAGAACACACACACACACACACACAAAAGAAACATTCACTTGCGCACTTGGTAAAACCAACATCCGAGAAAGTCAACTTGCAACATAAAACAGCATAAACACCACGACTCGAAAACAATTCCAAGCACAAGTTCTCACATAGAAATCCAGTTCTGATGAGATACTGGTAAACAATCCCAAACATCTTTGCAAATATTTCAGATATTGAGCCCCTCTTAAGTATTTATTGCCTTTGATGCAGGCATTCAGCCACATGTGGAACCACATTTATGCACAAATATTACTGTATGGTCCCATGCAGTGCAATGGATACCATCAATGATAGACATGAAAAAAATATTAAGTATTATTGGGAAAGGGTCAATTGGCCACCTGAAAGGATAGCATATCCCTTGTGACCTACTTACTGTACTGTAAGACTGTACTGTACTGTACTGTACTGTAAGACTGCTTCAGGAACATCAGAAAGATTCAGGAACATCAGAAAGATTGAGAGCCAGTCTGGTGTAGTGGTTAAGTGCGCGGACTCTAATCTGGGAGAGCCAGGTTTGATTCCCCACTCCTCCACTTGCACCTGGCTGGATGACCTTGGGCAAGCCATAGCTCTGTACCAGCTGTTCCCTCAAGGACAGCTTGGGAAAGAGTTCTCTCAGCCCCACCTACCTCACAGGGTGTCTGTTGTGGGGAGGGGAAGGGAAAAGGAGTTTGTAAGCCGCTCTGAGACTCTTAAGTGAGTGAAGGGCAGGATATAAATCCAATCTCTTCTTCTTCTCTTCTTCTGTATTATAAATACATACTGTTTTCAATAGACATGATGCACCACTATATTAATACCTTTGCAAGAACTGAAGTTGCTTGTAGAAAGAGAAATTTACAACTATAATATTTGCAAAACTGACATGTTCCATAAAAATTTGAGAAGACTAACAAAAAAAATCCCCCCCCCCCCCCCCGAAAGAGTGATAAAAATCTGTAACTGTCTTGGAAGACCTAACACCACCATCCTAAACAGAATTACACCCTTCTAAACCTATTGACTTCAATGGACTTAGAAGGGTGGAATTCTTACTCTGCTTAGGATGGTAATGCTAGGGACTAGCCCTAAATAGGTCTCCTCAGAAGTAAATCCCACATAGTTCAATGGGACTTACTTCCAGGTGTGCACAGGATTGCAGCCTAAGTCTCTGAGATGATAGCCGCTGATACTTTAATCTAATGGTGAGAAAACCTCCTATTTATGTCTGCCTCCTTCCAGTCTGCTGGAATGGTCAGCTAAAAAAGTGGGAGGATGTTCTGGCCCAGTGACTGGCCAGAGGAAGAAGGGCTACTGGAAGGCTTCACCCTTCCCTCCCAGCAAGAACAGGGATGTTCTCAGCCACGGGGCAGCTGCCTCACCCCTCATCTGCCCTGGGTGCCCTCACCTTTGAGTTGCCCTCCTTGGGACTTCCCACCTAGCTGATGGCCTCTCCCCACAGCAGATGGTGACAACCGGTGACACCTGTAGGAGGGTGGGTGTGTTCCACCCCCTGCTCCACCCCTTCCCCTCACCACATAGCTCATGCCAGCTGCTGGCTAGTCTGAGTATCAGGCAATGAACACCAACACTCTGAACCGGACCTGGCAACTCATCAGTAGCCTATGAAGGGATCTCGGAATAGGGGGGATATGACTCCGTCAGCTAATCACAGATAACAAATAAGCGGCCACGTCTTTGTGCCACTGACATTTTCCATATTGTCTTCAAGGGTAGCCCTGTCTTACACGCAACTAGTTTCAAGGCTAGCGAAGCATGGATCAGCATGGCTGAATCAGGCATCTGCAAAGAGGGAGTCAGCCTTCTAACTACATTTGCCGGGGGGGGGGGGAGCATTTTTTGCTGTCGTGGCACCTGCTGCTCCAACAGAAGACTGTTGATCCAGCAAGACTCCCAAGCTCTTAAAGAGTCTTTCAGCAAAACCATCAGTGGCAGGAAGAACAACCCCCACTTCCATCTCACATGGATTCAGTCTCACTTTGTTCCCACTCCGCCACTTTGACCTCCACATTCAGAAACCATAGAGTTTTGCCCCCAAACAGAGTATCGCCATGCCATCTTTGGGGCAAGTTGGGGGTAGGAAGCGCCCCACAAAACCAGGGGTTCCCTCACCCCCAGTGGGGGTCTGGCAACGCTACATCAGTATATTGATGACAACCTACTCCGAAACTTTGGACAATCTCATTAAGGGGCCTAACATAGATATTAAACAACATGGGAGATAACCTTGTGGCACGCCAATACCCAGCTGCATGTGCGAATCAGCAACCAGGGAACAAACCCTGCAGGCAGAACTTCCATATCATCTTGCGCCCTCCCAAACTCAAATGTTTTTCAGTGGAGATATTCCACTCTTGCAACTGAAAGCCATCAAGAGATAAGAAATCAAGTGGTTGACCGGCTTGTGTCAACCAGCTGAGTATGTGTCTCTCCCTCAGTCCTCTTTCCCTTTAGTCCCTTCTTCCCTCCTCAACCCCTCTTCCCTCGAGCCCTGGGCTTCCTTTGCCCCGCGAACACATGAACTGGACTTCGACTGCATCAGATCACGGATCTATCCAGGGCAGCACTGTCTACTCTTAACTGGCAGCAGCCCTCTGGGGACTGAAGCAGAGGTCTTTCACATCACTGACTACCCCGGTCTTTTTAACTGGAGAAACCGAGGACTGAACCGGGAGCCTTCTGCATGCAAAGAAGATGCTTTACCACTGAGCCACAGTCCCTCCCCAAGAACAGTCTTCTCTGAGATCTCTGTTTTTCAACCAACTTCCTTCACAAGCCCCTTATCTCAGCCACCCTGCCTCTTGTCCACCTTCCTGCTCAGGTTCCTGACCTATAGTTTGCCCTGCCTCTTCCTTCCCACACACAACAGCACAGTCCCTGTACCTTTTATTTAGTGCGTGCAAATGTCCTCTCTCCAGAGATATGCCTAAGGCTTCTTTGAGTGAATTCACAACAATCAAAACTTAAACATAGCAATAATCAGTAAACATAATAAAGGTAAAGGTAAAGGTTTCCCTTGCTCGAGAGCTAGTTGAATCTGACTGTAGGAGGCAGTGCTCATCTCCGTTTCCAAGCCAAAGAACCAGCGCTGTCCAAAGATTTCCCTGTGGTCATGTAGCTGGCGTGACTAAATGCCGAGGCACATGGAACACTGTTACCTTCTCACTGAAGCGGTACCTGTTTATCTACTTGCAATTTCTTGCTTTCGAACTGCTAGGCTGGCAGGAGCTGAGGCCAGAGACGGGAGCTCACACCATCATGCAGCACTCAGGTCTAGAACTGCTGAGCTACTGACCTTCTGGTCTGCAGCTCAGAGTCTTAACCTCTGAGCCACCATGGCTCCAAAATTTAATGTAACCAGCACCTAAACCATCCCAATTTTTAAAATGTATTCATTAAAAAAAAAAAAGAACAAAAGCATATGTGGGGGGGGGAAACTAAAAATTCAGCAACTAAGTCAGATTTTTAAAAAAAACAAAACAAAACAAGAAAACAAAAACAATAACAGAAAGACCAGACAAAATTATAACAGCGGTGGTGGATCTACACCTAAGTTTTTATAAACAATTTCCAGCTATCTAAAAATAAGACCATATGCAATGGCTGTCTATATGCCATGTGTAGGGCTGCCAAGTCAGCCCGGGGGGCGGGGGATCCCCCGCTACAGGGGTTCCCGATCTGCCGGCCACCATTCGGCGGGCTGGGGGAACCCCACCCCCGAAGTCGTCCTGTCAGGACAATGTCCCCATCGTAATGATGTCACTCGGAAGTGATGTCATCACGTTGGGGACGTTGCCGGGATGACGCTCTAGCAATCGCCCCAAAACTCTATGGTACCATAGAGTTTTGGGGCGATTGCCAGAGCGTCGCCCCGGCAACGCCCCCAACGTGATGATGTCACTTCCGGTGACATTGTCATGGCGCGCACGCAGGCGCACGCGCCAGGGAAGCTCCCAGCGCCAGGAGTAGGGTTGCCAAGTCCGAGTTGGAAAATACCTGGGGACTTTGGGGGTGGAGCCGGGAGAGGGCGGGGTTTGGGGAGAGGAGGGGCCTCAGCATGGTGCAATGCCATAGAGTCCACCCTCCAAAGCAGCCATTTTCTCCAGGGGAGCTGATCTCGGTCAGCTGGGGATCAGTTGTAAAAGCGGGAGATCCCCAGGCCCCACCTGGAGGCTGGCAACCCTAGCCAGGAGGACTCCCCCCCACCGGTAAGTTTTTAGGACTTGGCAACCCTAGCCATGTGTTCAAATGCTGATAAGAGTTCTAAGGTCCATATCAGGGCTCATTTCATAGCAGGAGCTCCTTTGCATATTAGGCCACACACCCCTGATGTAGCCAATCCTCCAAGAGCTTACAGTAGCCCCTGTAAGAAGAGCTCTGTAAGCTCTTGGAGGATTGGCTACATTAGGGGTGTGTGGCCTAATATGCGAAGGAGCTCCTGCTACGAAATGAGCTCTGCATAGATTTATTGGATGTGGGCTTTTATCTTTCCAGTGTTGTAATATGAATCTTTTAGCTATAGTAAAGGGCATGGAGGGTCCAAAACCCCTCCCAGCTTAACAGCTATGAAACCATTAGAATGCCACAGCATTAAAAAGCAAGCCCGAAGGCACGTCGTAAAAGCATTAATGAGGCCATAACATGCTGAAACAGATGGGATAAAACTTCAGTTGTCCTCAAACTGACTTTTCTCTTTCCTCACAGAAGTGGCATTTTAAAATATATACTATTGTTGACAGGTTCCTCTTGGGCACTCAGAATGTTTATGAACATTCCATGGTGCCACTTCACCTTTCCTGGAGTGGTGTATATGCTTCTTGGGATATTATAGTCTCCATAGCTGCTTTAAAAGTACAGCACACAATGAACTGCTCTGTAGCAGCAGCACTTGCTGTCCCCCCTCCCCCGGAAGCTGGCACAATCTTTCTTTGTCTTAGAAGAAATGATGTTATCAGAACACAGTAAAGCAAACATTGCCAGCTACATCATCACTGAGAACGCTGCTTGGAGAATTTATTGTGCTAGGATTAGGCATGGGCCAAAAAAAAAAAAAATTGCACCAAACATTCCCAAAGCAATTCTATACAAAGTCACTCCAAGTAAACCCATTGATTTTTTTTTTAAAGGCTTAGACCAGAGTAATATTGCAAAGGATTGCGCCTGCAGTGTTGACCTGCATGGGAATTCCTCTCATACTTATGCTATTGAATTTCAGAGCTTTTAGGGCAGCTTCCCTGCAAGAGCAAAGGAAACCTAAAGTGTCTTTAGTCAAAGTGTAACGCTGGCTCGCCAGCTCTGAGTTGGGAAATACCTGGAGATTGTTGGGGGTGGAGCCTGAGCGGTGGTTGTTGCCTTCTGACACACTTCTGGTGATGTCAAGGGGTGTGGCATATGCAAATTAGTTATGCTAACGAGTTGTGCTAATGAGCTCCTGCAACTCTTTTTCTACGAAATGACCTCTGGTTTTACCTCTGGTCTACTGAAATGTGAAGCAGGCAGCAGGGCAGTTTGGGAGAGGCCATTGTGTAGGACTAGGATCTGGGAGACCAGAGTCCCCCCCCCTTCTGCCCTGGAAGCTGGCCAGTTGACCTTGGGCCCATCACTCTCTCTCAGCCTAGCCTACCTCGCAGGGCTGCTGTTGTGAGGAGAAGGCAGAGGAGGAAAGAACAGCACTGTAAGCTGCTCTGGATCCCCTGAGGGAGTGGTAAGCACAATACAGACAAGGAAACAAATGAATAACCCAAACAGAGAAACGAACCTTGTCTTGTGTAGCCAGCTCCTCCTCCCGCCCCAGCACCTTAAGTATCTTAGTACCTGTAACATTTGAAGCACCCATTTCTAGGGCTGAGCGACCATGTCTCATGGCCAAACTTCTCAAGGTGCTTCAAGACCTATGATCAGATTTCCCAGTGTGTTTTTTTTTAATTGCTAATAGAAGCGGGGGGGGGGGTTGAGGAGCTGATGTGGATCAGGGCTGCATGGGGGGGTGTTAACTATTCCATTTCAATCAACGGAAACCACCCTGACCCCTGCACACAGCTCTCAAAGGGGGGGGAGGAGAATATACCATATTTTTTTTGCTCCATAAGACTCACTTTTTCTCCCAAAAAAAGTGGGGGGGAAAGTGTGTGCGTCTTAAACCCCCCTCACCTTTCCCAAGCCACGGCACCGAGCAGAGCTAGGTGCGTCTTATGGTCAGGTGCGTCTTATGGAGCGAAAAATACGGTACATTTTTTTTCTTTGAAAGCAAACAACAGTGCACAGCTGGGGGTGGTTCTTATCAGCAAAACAAACCAGGAGCAAGCAGCATACAGACATACCCCACCGCTGCCTTTCCCTACATGTGCGTGTGAGTACCCCTCCAGCATCCATCAGCATTTTAAAAACCATGGGAAGATCCGAACAAGGGGTATCCCTGCCTCTCGTCTGTTGTGTCCCTGGGCTTGCTGTCCTCCTTTCCTTGACAAGAAGAAAGAACAACTCAGTGCTGTGGCCACGGCTGTTCTTCCGCCATGCTGATACAATGGATCCATGCGCTGCACACACCACGAGCCCCAGTCGGATTTAAAAGCGGCATTGTCTACAGTACAGTTCCCTGCTGTTATCTTGTGTTTGGCTGCACGTGCAAAGTTCGAACTGCCATGCCGGAGTGAAGGAAAGCATGATAGCCGCTGGTGATGTCATCTCGACAGATGTCTCACCAAGAAATAAAGTAAGTGGCAGATGAGAGCTTGAGAGGGTTCCGTCCGCTCCTGGCCAAAAAATAATCCGAGCCCAGCCTTAGTTCTGTCGGACATAGGTCCTTATGTCCACAACCCCCCAAGGAAATACAAATGTATTTCAATTGCTAATTTCTCCCATGAAGAATGCTTGCTATAATATTCTTCCGTTCTGTTCTTCAGCTGAACAAATAGTGCATATAAGACTCAAGAGGCACAAGGATGATATTTGCATCGCGGGTCTCATAGGCGCAGATGGAGAAAAGAGTAATTGGCATATAAGCCAAACGATCGCATTGTTATGTTGCAGAGTATTGGCGTGAGCACAAGGTTTTTGCCAGGGCTTTTTTTGTAGAAAAAGCCCAGCAGGAACTCGTTAGCATAATAGGCCACACCCAACAGCAGAAACTCATTAGCATATTAGGCCACACCACTGACAGCACAGCGTATTAAGATATTAAGCCACACCCCCATGTTACCGGAAGAGTGGTCATCCAGCCACACCCACCTTTTGCTTCTTATTGTGTTTACCTTGTTTGTTGTCAGAACCCAGGGCTTTTTTTGTAGCAGGAATTAATTTGCATGTTAGGCTACATACCCCTAATGTAGCCAATCCTAATGAGTTTCTGCTGTTGGGTGTGGCCTATTATGCTAATGAGTTCCTGCTGGGTGTGGCCAACTCAGGAGCCAGCCGGAACTCCGTTCCTGTGCGTTCCTGCCCAAAAATAGCCCTGGTTTTTGCCCTTCCTGACGCTTCAGGCAGGGACAGGGAAGTTGGACCTTGTGAACTTTTAATCTATCCCCTTTTTAGAATGTCCTGGAGTGTTACTGTGAAAGGATTGCTGCCCACATGGCACGACTTTCTCGCCTTTCCCCGCAGGCTGAAACCCAAAGTGTCCCCGTCACACTCTTCGGGGGAGTGGGGTTTTTTTACTACCACAAGTACACAGGGAGAAGTGCTTTTAGCCACCACCCCCCCCTGCTGTTTCAGTATCCACAGACCACCACAGGTGCTTCTATTATAAAAACCACCTTACTTACATAGCTACAAGTAAGTTTTACAGCAGAGGCCATAGTGGCTTGAGGATGTGAAAAGGGCCTGGGTACGTGTGCGCGTGAGGTACAGCCCCTTTTCCCTGTATGCTTTGATGGCAAACAGAAAAGAGCTGTTGTGTTTCCAGAAAGCACAAAAAACTCCCATCACACGTGTGATACAAAGTTTTAATGCTGCTCCCCGCGAAACTCAAGGTCTTTGTGATCTGTAAAGGGAGCCTTGGCTAACAACAAGGCTAGGTAGAACAAATTTAGAGTCCAGTGGCACCTTTAGGACCAACAAAGGTTTATTCAAGGTATGAGCTTTTGTGTGCAAGGCACACTTTAGCAAATACACTGGAATGGTAGGTAATGTCCTAAACTTATAGACAGGGGCTGAACAGCAAACTAACTTGTAACATGATGATGTTTAAGTTATGCAAAGTCAGAGCTAAATAACAAGCTTAAGGTTACAAGGTCAACGGTTGTAAAGCAATAAACATGTCAGAATAGCAGATAAACGTCTAAAGGTGTCTTCTAATCGTGGGAAGCAAACCAAGTTCTCTGTTGACCTTATAACTTTAGCTTGTTATTTAGTTTTTCACTTTGCATAACTTAAACATCATCATGTTTCATGTTAATTTGCTGTTCAGCCCCTGTCTATAAGTTTGACCCTTACCTACCATTCCAATGTATTTGAAAAAAGTGTGCCTTGCACATGAAAGCTCATACCTTGAATGAACCTTTGTTGGTCTTAAAGGTGCCCCACTGGACTGTGAATTTGTTCTACTGCTTCAGACCAACACAGCTGACCACCTGGATCTATCTTAATGAGACTAGGGGTAATGGCTACCTCAGGAAGTCATTCTGGGAGGAGGTAAACAGTTGTTCGACACATAGAAAACATCTTAGGAGAACAGCCACGCGATGTAAAATGAGAGTCAGAGTGGTGCGGTGGTTAAAGCATTGGACTAAGATCTGGAAGACTTGGGTTCGAATCCCCCACTCTGCCATGGAAGCTTGCTGGGTGATGCTGAGCCAGTTGCTCACTCTCAGCCTAACCTACCTCACAGGGTGGTTGTGAGGATAAAATGGAGGAGAGGAGAATGATGTAAGCGGCTTTGGGTCCCCATCAGGATGACAGGCGAGGTATAAATGAATGAAATTTTAAAAATGGACCCAAGGTAGTGGTGCTGCATCGCTCCGAAGTCCAGAGTAAGTATCTCTTTTCATATAGCGGGGAACAGACATATTCAGTATGGAGAGATGGAAACACCTATTACAGAGCTTGTTTTTTTTTTTTTAAAAAGAAATCCATAGAGCTGGGGTGAGAGGAAAGGTGTGACAGACTTTCAGTACGTTAAAAATTACAAACAGTCTTGAAGCAGATCTCAAATGGTTTTCATGTGCCGAAGAGCAGAACCTAAAGCCTGAGTTATCCTACCGCTGTGCAGTCAAGAAAGGAATTATTAACATGGAGCAACAGCAGGAGAAGTCGTAGAAGTAAAATGTGTGGGTCATGCTTGAATTAAGATGCACAAAATAAAGGAGAAGGAGGATAATTTTTTCTGGTCTTCTTCTCTCTACCAAATCTTTCAAAACCCAGTAAATAAGTCCCCAGATGCACTAGTGGCAGCTGGCCAGGGAGGGCATCTGCTGCGTTTTATGAGATTTGTAGTTGACGTCTCCAACAGCCAAATATAGAATTATCCACTTGGGTGATATCACAGGCTGTTCTGTAGAAAACCAAAGGAACAACCCGCTGGCTCATTGGGTCTCACATCTGACACCGTACTTGGTGTGCCCGCAGCTGTGAAAGGAGGCACATGAGCAATACAGGGCAGTGTCATGTGCCCACAAACAACAAGTTGGCACAAACGTGCACATTATTGAAATATATGTGTGTCTCTCTCTGTGTGTGATAAGATTTTGGATAGATAGGGTTTGAAGAGGAAACTGTACGTCGTGTGGTATAAGTGTGTGATAGATACACTTAACATCCCTTAAACAGTTTCTTCTTCAAAACCCACTTCCACATATAAAGGTGAATTTGCTACTCCTCATTTTCCAACAGCACACAACATCATGTCACACCAGACTTCAACCCAGAGTTGCCAACCTTCAGGTGGCACCTGGAGACCTCCCGCCACTGCAGTTGATCATCAGAACACCAAGTTCAGTTACCCTGGAGAAAGTGGCTGCTTTGGAGGGTGGACTATGGCTTTACACCCCACTGAGGACCCTCCCCTCCCCAAACCCCACCCTCCCCAGGTCCCACTCCCCAAATCTCCAGGTATTTCTCAGCCCAGAGCTGGCAACCCTGGCTGAACATGCACAGAAGTTGCTTGTTTCCAAGCATATGCCTTCTTCCTCTGCCTTCCCACCTGACACAGAGTGCTCTGAGAGAATCCTGGTTTTAAACTAACTCTAAGTTAACCTGTGACGTACAGGGGTGTAGACTTTGTAAATCCCCGGGGAGGGGCTGTTTCGTGCACGCACGCGAAGCGTGCGCGCGCACAGGACCATGTCCCCGCCGCTTCTCCCCCCCCCCCCAGCCCCAGGGAGGCAGGAGGGCAGGCCGGGGGTGGAGGGGAAGGAAAGGTGGTGACGACAGCAAGGTGGCCAGCTGACTGGCCACTGGCGGGCGCTCCATTTTGCCGGGGGTGGCTGAGCCCCCCCCTGGGAAATTTCGGGGGAGGCTCGAGCCCTTGAGCCCCCCCGTAATTGACGCCTATGGTGACATATGACCAGAATTATCTTTTCGTCCCTCCACAAGTGGGCATTCCACACCTAACTCCTGGCATCCCTGCATTCATATGTAATCTTTCTGTCATTCTGGTCCCATTGGCACAGTTAATAGCCCTTGAGGGTGCGGGAGTGGGACATAGATCAGGGAGATGGTCTGAGAAAGAAAGGATAACCTCTCCTCAGCACAACTTCCAGGATTAAATCACAGCAGCTCTGGTGTGGAGAGGCAAGCCACGAGGGTTCCTGAACACAGATTCCTCGTTTTGCATCTAGCCTGGACTCCGTGCTGGTGAAAACACACACAAAGCAACCCCCTCCCCCCCCAAAACCCCCAACCCATAATTTTTATAAAACTTAAGAGTTATACCCAATACATGGTATTTTATAAGCAATCTATGCTTTTGCAGATTGATTTATAATATAAATCAACAATACATATCTTACAATGCGTGTGTGTAAAGTGCCATTGGGTCGCAGCCAACTTGTGACCCTGTAGGGCAGGGGTGTCGAACTCATTTTTATGGAGGGCCGGATTCGACATAAATTGGACTTTGTCAGGCCGGGCCATGTGTGTCATAAAATGTAATGCCAGGTAGCGGAGATAGAACTTTATAAAGGACACAAACACAAAGGGTTTTTTTAACTTAAAATAAAAACATGCCCGAAACATTTGCACTCTTGCAATATTTTGTTTGTTTAAAATAGTCTTTGATAACTGACACTTCTTGCTCTGAATTATTGCATCAAAATGTCTGTGCTGTAGCAATCGGGGAGGGGGAGGGAGGAGCCTCAGCCCAGTGCAGGGAGCAGAAGCTTGCCTATCTATCTCTCCTGAGCGATTGAGAGGGTCTAGGAAAGCAAGCTATGATGCAACAGCAGCAGCAGAACTGGAGGAAGAAGCAGGAGACAGCCAGTCCCTTGCGGGCCTGATAGACGCTCTCTGGGGGCCTGATCCAGCCCCCCGGCCACATGTTTGACACCCCTGCTGTAGGGTTTTCAGGGCAAGAGACTGAGAGAGGTTGGTCTGCCATTGCTTTCTTGTGTATCACGGCCCTGGACTTCATTGGTAGTCTCCCATCCAAATACTGACAAGGGCGGACCCTGCTTAGCTTCTAAGAAGTGATGGGATCAAGTTAACCGGGGCCATCCAGGTCAAGGCCACCTTGCAATACTTCATTCATAGCATTTGCTTCTGTTTTGCAAACAAACTGAATCCCCCAGCCCACACACCTATGTTAGCTTACTGCGATGCGCTCTGCATAGGGCTGCCCTTGAAAAAGTGTTTGGAAACATAAATTGGAACAGAATGCTGCAGACAGGATGTTGACTAAGATAGGTCATAGGGACGAAATCACTCCAGCCTTGGTCTACAATTCAAGGTACAGGTGTTGACCTTTAAAGCCCTACGGGTTGGGACCAACAGAACATAAGGACCACCTACTCCACTATGGCCATCTTCCAAGGCTGTGCTTTGAGTGCCCCCACCTTCTAGGGTTGCCAAGTCTGGGTTGGAAAATACCTGGAAACTTTGGGGGTGGAGCCAGGAGACGCTGGGGTTTGGGGAGGGGCCTCAGCCGGGTACAATGCCATAGAGTCTACCGTCCAAAACTGCCATTTTCTCCAGGGGAGCTGAACTCTGACAGCTGGAGATCAGTTGTAAAAGCGGGAGATCCCCAGGCCCCACCTGGGGGCTGGCAGCCCTACCACCTTCTGAGATTAGGCTGGTGGCAACCTGGGAGAGGCCTTTCTCGATTGTTGCACCCAAACTCTGGAGCTCTCTCTTTCATGGCTCACCATTTAGCTCAGTCAATCTCTCCAGTACCTCATCCAAATCAAGCCAATGGTGAGTCTGACAAGGACTCAGAAGCAGGTGAGGAATGCCTTGACTCCTTGATTGAAGAAATGCCTGTATTGTCAACAGATGCAGGCCCTCCCCCAGGTTTACAACGAGAGCTATCAACAAGTATGGGCACTCCTACAAGATTTACGAGCACAAAGTCTTCCCAGGAATTATAACCCACCTCTGAGGAGGAGGAGGGAGTCTCCCAATCTATGTTGCTAGAGCATCGAAAGGAAAAAAGGCAAAGGCAGAAGTGAACGTGGCAGTAACTGCTGGCTCCTATGTCCTTCCTGACGCTGGTGCCTTGACCTCTTGTCTGGGGACTTGACTATAGCTGGGACTGTCCACCAAACCCAGACTCTGGAAGCCTTTCTGTGACTTACTGGCATGGGGCCTTTTGCCTTGGCCATGAAACGCAACACTCTCTACAGGGGAACTCAATTGTCTCTGCTACCATCTTCCACCAGCGACTCAAGACTCTTTGGTTTGGTTTGGTGTTCCCTCAGTGATCCCTCCATCCTGCCAAATGTTTTAATTGCTGTTTGTATGTTTTTGTATGTATTGTAGCTCTGGTTTTGATTGTTTTGATGGTGTGTTTCTTGTTGGTTCTAATGGTTTGGATATGTGATTGTATTATGTGTGTTGTGATTTGTTAGCTAACTTGGTCATCTCACAAGGGCAGAAATGTAGGGTAAAATTTGTAAAATAAATATTTCCAGCCAAAAAAGTTTATTGTACAAAATGTATATCATACCTTTCTGCCCTCAGAAGGGCCACCAAGTTGGCTAACAAATTAAAATATACATAACAAAATCACATTTTAAAACCATTAAAATCAACCAACCCCCACATCATTGAAACAAGAAGAGATTGGATTTATACCCCATCCTTCACTCGGAGTCTCAGAATGGCTTGCAATCTCCTTCCCTTCCTCTCCCCACAACAGAAACCCTGTGAGGTAGGTGGGGCTGAGAGAGCTCTGAGAGAACTGCTCGTGAGAGAACAGCTTTGAGAGAAATGTGACTGACCCAAGGTCACCCAGCTGGCTTCATGTGGAGTGGGCAATCAAACCTGGTTCTCCAGATTAGAGTCTGCCACTCTTAATCACTATACCAAACTGGCTCTACAGAGCTAAAGACAGAGCTAAAATACATACAGAGACATTTAAAACAACCAGTAAAATATTTAAAACAATTAAAAAGTTCCTTAAACTGAAAAGAAAATTGACTTTTCAGTTAATTCTGCTGCTCAATTTTTTTTTGTTACCATAATCTTAAAAAAAAATGGCACTGGATTGTGGGGGAGGGAGGACACCCTTTCATCTAGGGCAGTGGTTTATTCAGATTCAACAAAAGCAACTGACAGTTCTTTGAGGAACACCGATAGTTCCGTTTTAGTTGCAACATCCATTTGGCCATGTCATTTTTATTCCCCTGAACCGAACAGACATGTCAACGGAGCTTTCTCCTCCTGTATTCCAAAGACAGCCACTGACAATACACTTGCAGTTGAACTCGCGCTGTTATAGCAGAAGCATCGGGGGTGGGGGGGGGGAGGGATTGTAATCCAACTCTGAAGCAACCCATTATTTAACATCTTCTTCAATAAATTAAGCATATAGAAATAATCAGGGGTTCATTCAAATCTCACTGTTCGTTCAGCCCAGTGGGAAAACAGACAGAACATCAGGCAAGGGAAACCAGAGCACAGAGTTCACTGTGTGACCTTCCCACTATCTCTTTGCCTAATCCAATCCTGCAACAGTCGGTGCCAGGCTTCTTCGGAAGAAAGGCAAAGCATCAACATGATACAGATTCCAGAGAGGATCGGAAAAGGGATCAAGCTTTAGTCTAAGTACAGCTCTGACAAGTAGATTCAGGTGGTATTAATAATATTTCATTCCAGCACCTGCTGCTACGAACTGTTACTAGCTACAACATAAAACCAGAAAGGCCAAACGACATTCTTACGGAGAACGGCTGCAAGAAGAGCCCAGCATGCTCGAAAACCTTAGTATTTCAGGGAGCTGTACCTAGGAACCAACTATATGTGGTATATCTATGGTTGTGTGCAATTTGATGAGACAATGATGAAGACCTTGCACACAGACAAAGGATCCGAATTAAATGGGAGCCACACCCATGAACACATGGCGCTCCCTTATACAGAGTCAGGCCCGTGGTCTGCTACGCTCAGTACTACAAACTGTGACTTGCAGTGGCTGTCCAGGGTCTCAGGCCGAGGTCTTCCTCATCGCCACTTTGCCCAATGCTTTTAACTGGAGATGGCAGAGATTGAACTGGCGACCTACTGCATGCCAAGCAGGCGCTCCACCGCAGAGCCATGGCTCTTCCCCACACACCACAGAAACAGCTCCTTTGTGTGCTGCCGCGTGCCGGAGTCTCCACTCGATGACGACGTTCTGCGGTCACCCTGCCCCATCGTCATCACCATCAGCTGCAGAGCGACACTGAATCCATTGTGAATTGTGTAACAATGGAAGAAATCCTCACCCCCAACCAGACGGCGACGTACAGAGGCGATCTCAGAACAGCAAAGTAACCACAGAAACAATTCACCCTTTGAGAAGCTTAAGAGAAAGGGGGGAAAGCACAGTCTACCTGTTTTCCCCAAAGGTGTTGATTTCTGGAGAGGTAAACAAAGGGAAAAAAAAGTGTGCATGACTCACAGAGGGAGGGAAAGTCTCCCACTGAACAGAATGGGAGCTTCCCAACCACCGAAATGTAATTAATGTTGACACCTACCTTAAACTGAAAGAATCATCAGCCAGGCCTTCTACCTGGGCCTATTGCAACAACACACAGGGCTTCTACTGGCCCTCTGCCCATGCTAAAGCTGTGAACGCAATTGGAAAATGCCCCAAGAGAGCCGTGCCCACCTCACACAGATATAACACCTGCTCGGCCTTCTGTCCAACCACAGACGCCCAGAAGCAGGCTGGGCATTTTGCTTTTGGAACCAAGCTTAATCTGAATACTACAGAACAGGAGAAATACGGGTATCACGGCCTGCTCTTTCTCCCACTGGGAGAAGAATCTCCGCTGCAGGAGTCCAGAAAGCAGGAGCCAAGAGAATGCCTCTTAACGGATGGCTTTTTATTCTGTCATGGAGATTAGGGGAATTAGACATTTTGCACATGTTCCCACCACTCAGACTGTTCTGGAGATGATACTTCAAAATCTCTTAAAAAGGGTGAAGGTACTTGGAAATGGGCACAAGGTCATGTGTTCCTCTTAATATGTAAACTTTTCCCTCTCCTACTTTGCCCAACAGCATTAACTATGCCATGTCAGCACCTGTCTCCATTACCATTGGGACCTGGTTCAGAACAGATGGGGGAAGCTGGGTTGCATTAACTGTGAATAAATTCAGTGCAGATGCAACTCTTGACATGGTTAAGGGAATGTAAGAACATAAGAAGAGCCCTGCTGGATCAGACCAGTGAGGGTCCACCTAGTCCAGCATCCTGTCTCACAGAGTGGCCAAGCAGTTCCTCTGGAGGGCCAACAACAGGGCATACAGGCCGAGGCCTTCCCCTGATAAAAACATAAGAAGATCCCTGCTGGATCAGCCCAGTGAGGGTCCATCTAGTCCAGCATCCAGTCTCCCACAGTGGCCAAGCAGTTCCTCTGGAGGGTCAACAACTGGGCATCAATGCTCCCTCTTAAGCTGTGGAGCCTTGTGAGCAAAAACTCTACTCTGTGAGCTACTAGCATTAAAGTTGTGAGTGAGCGATTTGGCTACTGCATAAGTCAGTAAGGTCTCCAATTTGCCTTTAAAACCAAGATTCCCTCTATGAGCACAGGCATCAGGGGGGCATGCAAGTGGGGGATAGGAAGGGAGGCATGAGGGGGCCCTGATGGCGGGCAGCTTTGGACCCAATCCCATGGCTGGATCCAGTCTATCAAATACAGTAGAAGCCCATGCTCTCGAGTCACATCCAAATCATGGCAACTTCATCATATCCAGAAATCAAGGTGTGCTCTACATACCACCACCTATGTTACCATGTTAAAAAAAAACCTTTTTTCAAAAAATGACTAAAAAAAACAACCATTGAGAAGATTCACAAAACCCGGCCTTTTGATTATTCACTAGGAATTTTAAAAAGTTCAGCACTCACAATCAAAGTAACAAAGAGAGATACATGCTGTAAAAAAGCTTTTGACTCTTTCGTGGAAATGCAGAAGGGATAGTTGATGGCAGATGACAGAAATCTAATCTACTGTACATGAAACATGAGTCATACAACTAGTAATGTCAAAGCCATGCAAGGATGAATATTCAACACACTCAGGCAAAAAAAAAAAATTAAATCCTCCTCCGTCCGGGAGTTCCTCCTGGCGCGCGCCCAGCGACCTCACCAGAAGTGACATCAGCACGTTGGGGGTGTTGCCATGGCGACGCTCTGGCAACGCCCCCAATGTGCTGACGTCACTTCCGGTGATGTCATTACGTCGTCCTTGCTGGACGACTTCGGGGGTGGGGTTCCCCCTGCTGGCCAAATGCTGGCCGGCGGATCGGGAACCCCTTTAGCGGGGGATCCCCCGCCCCCCGGGCTGACTTGGCAGCCCTACCTTCAGCTCACTCCTCGGGACGAGTGCTCCCTCTAAGCGGTGGAGTCTCGTGAGCAGAAATTCCACTTTGTGAGCTACTGGCATTAAAATTGCATGCGAGAGCTTTGGCTGCTGCATAAATTAGTTGGCTCTGGAGCCATCCTTCCTGAGCGAAGACAAAAATGTGTGAGCCAAAAGCTAAAAAACTGTGAGCTAGCTCACACTCAGCTTAGAGGGAAGACTGCCTCACCCCCATTTCCTTTTGGCACACCAGCTCATCTCCTCCTTTTACTATTTCATTTTTTATTCCAAATGTTACATTCTGCCTTATAATCCAAAACCTAGGTTTGCCAACCTCCAGGTGGAGCCTGGAGATCTCCCAGATTACTTCTGCTCTCTAGACTGCAGACATCAGCTTCTCCGGGGGGGGGGGGGGAGGAGATGGCAGCTTCAGGAGGGCAAATTCTACCCCCACTGAAGTCTCTCCTCTCCCCAGACTCTGCCCTCGCTAGGCACTGCCCCCAGATCCCCAGGAACATCTCACTCCAGACTTGGCAACCCTACCCAAAAACAGACAGGATTGCCTCCAATTGTTCAATCATAGCAACCAAAACAAGGAGTTAAGCAGATACAGATTAACATTACTGCAGCCCAATTGTTTGGAACCCTCCTTGTAGTTAAACAAAATAGGAGAAGAAAATAAAAGTAGACAGCAGAGGAAGAAGAAGAAGAAGGCATTATACATGACTTGGAAAGCTTTAAGAGTTCATCGAGTAGCTCTTCAGAGAACTCTGACTTGGCAAAGGGGGCGGCTGCCCCTAAGCAACTGGATTCTGTTAAACCAAAAAGATGAGGAAGGACGGGGAAATAGCTTTGTACAACTTGAAAGTTTAAGAAATTTATTTTGTCACGTGCTTGAATCTACTTAAGCATAGCCAGTACTATTTGAGACATATTATCACACTTCAGTATACTGTATTTTGTTATATGGGGAATTTCATTTATTCATATGTTTAAAGCAATTTATACCCTGTTTTATATAGGGATAGTTTTTATTGTTGTAGTTTATTAAAAAAAACTGGAGAGAAAAATCATATATATATATATATATATATATATATATATATATATATATATATATATATTAAGAAAGCTTTGCCTTTTACAGAGCCTGCATTTCTCACGAGGCATGCAACACACAAAGGGAGCCAATATATATTTGATTTAAATAAACAAAACTCCTCCAATCATTCCAAAATGGAGGCTCTGGGTTGTAAACTGCTAAGCACTGCAGTCATATCTTTTTCTCCCGGGATGCCAAGCGACCATGACAAAGAGGTTTCCGCCAGGAGACTCAAGGTAAACAATACACACATAAATATTTGTTTTGTTCCCTTTTTCTGAGACCCATCAAGGCGCTAGAAGGGGACAGGAAGGAAATGGTTGTACATTCTGCAAAATCTACCACCGCCTGCTGCACTGCAGCGTCTGAGACCACTCCTCGCATGTCCCCAGTGATGTTTAGACAGGTCGGAGAATGCGCCCTTCAAACAAATGCAACTTTAAAAAAAAACAAACCAAACCCAAATACTAGATGATGGAAAATATCTATATTAAACATATGTTTTTAGTATTATTTAAATTTAAATGTACACATGCATTAACAGGAAGAGGTTGAAATTGTAGTAAATTGGGAACCTACTGAGAATCCAGATGGGATTTCTATGCTCCAGTTTATGCCTGTCTGGTTTAATAAAGGCAGTAAATTACAGAGCACACTAATTTCATTTTGTGCCGCATACCATCCGTTGCAACAAAGCGCTCATCTCCACAGACGCAACCCCCCCCCCCACGCTCCAACCAGCAACTACTAGATGCAAATGTTATCTCCTTGATCTGTTTCTTTGCATTCTCTATGGTTTATATAACAGATGGGAGAACAGGAGATCTATAGTGTTCAAGACTGAGATAGCCAAAAGGGGAAAAACAATAATTATTTCTGGTCCCAGATTTTGGTGGCTGTACTCATGCCCATGTGGAGAGGCATGTATCTAGTAATAAAAAAGTACAGTTTGTTGTCTGGTTGCCATGAATACTAAATTATATAAGCTTTCTCTTCTGTGAAAATGACAGGATGGCTAGAGGCCGAAGAGGTAATTAGAACTGTACCAGAACACAACAGAGATATTTTTGAAAATATAGGCATGTGTGTTGATTCTAATCAGGGCTGCTTATAACATATGATCATAGTTAATTGTTCATTAATCCCACTGTGTCATTTGCTCATAGATTACACCCTACACATAATGGTTGTGTCGGTTTTCTATACAATTGTTGGGAATGAAGGAGAGGGGGAAATAACTGTGATTTTTAAATGGTGTTTCAGGTATCTTAACCTCCCATCTATTTCACCCGAAGCATTATTTTTACAGCTTAAAAGCCTGGCACATTCAACATCAGATTAAGGAAGTACTGTGTTGTGTGGAGTCCTGAGCTGTGAATATAGGACTGATTCTCATACTGTTTAAGGGGGCTGACTTCCCTAAGCATGCACAGGACTGCAGCCTCAGGGTTGCCAGTCTCCAGGTAGTGGCGGGAGATCTCCTCAGATTACAGCTTCAAGTGGGAATTGGATAAACGTCTAGAGCAGAGGTCCATCAGTGGCCATTAGCCACAAGGTCTAGATGTGAAAAGCAGGAAATTGCAAGTAGATAAATAGGTACTGCTTTGGTGGGAAGGTAACCGCGTTCCATGCGCCTCAGTGTTTAGTCATGCCAGCCTAGGGTTGCCAAGTGCGCTTTGCTTGCCGGCGGGGGGAAGTCCTCTGCTGGCCAGGAGCTTCACTGGAACGCGCGCTTTGCGCACGTGCCGGCTGACATCACCGGAAGTGACGTCAGCACTTTGGGGGCGTTGCCAGAGCGACACTCTGGAAATCGCCCCAAAACTCTATGGTATCATAGAGTTTTGGGGCGATTGCCAGAGTGTCGCCCTGGCAATGCCTCCAACGTGATGGCGTCACTTTCGGGTGACGCCATTGTGTGAGGGAAGTCGTCCAGGCTGGACGACTTCAGGGGCGGGGTTTCCCCCGCCAGCCGAATGCTGGCCGGCGGATCGGGAACCCCTGTAGCGGGGGATCCCCCGCTCCCCGGGCTGACTTGGCAGCTCTATGCCAGCCACATAACCATGGAGAAGTCTTCGGACAGCACTGGCTCTTCGGCTTGGATGAGCACTGCCCCCTAGAGTCGAATTTGACTGGCTTTCGAGCAAGGGAAACCTTTACCTTTACTTTATAGATTCTCAGTCTGGGGCAAGTGATGCTCTCTATTCTTGGTGCTTGGGGGGTGGGGGGGCAACAGTAGGAGGACTTCTAGTGTCCCGGCCCCACTGGTGGACCTCCTGATGGCACCTGGTGTTTTTGGCCACTGTGTGACAGAGTGTTGGACTGGATGGGCCACTGGCCTGATCCAACATTGGCTTCTCTCTTATGTTCTGAACTCATCTCCAGAAGACGGAGATCAGTTCTCCTGGAGAAAATGGCTGCTTTGGAGGGTGGACTCAAAGGCATTATACGCTGCTGAAACCTCTCCCCTTCCCAAACCTCGCCCTCTCCAGCCTCCACCCCCCCCCCAAATCTCCAGGTATTTCCCAACCCAGAGTTGGCAAGCCTATGGCCTTAGTGTTTTGATGCTCAATCAAAACTGAATAGCATCCTACATTTGCAGTGCACTCCAAAGCAGACTTTCCTGAGAGTGAGTCCCACTGAATAGACCTGAGTAGGATTCTGTGTAGCTCTGTTTAGGACTGCCCTCCTATTTACTTCATGTACTTTACTTTATGAGAGCCAGTTTGGTGTAGTGGTTAAGAGCGCGGACTCTAATCTGGGAGAACCAGGTTTGATTCCCCACTCCTCCATGCAGCTGCTGGTGTGACCCTGGGTCAGTCATAAGTTCTTTTAGAGCGGTTCTCTCAGGAGCAGTTCTTGAAAGAGCTCTCTCAGCCCCACCTACCTCACAGGGTGTCTGTGGTGGGAAAGGGAAGGGATTGTAAGCCGCTCCGAGACTCCTTCAGGTAGTGAAGGTGGGGTATAATTCCAACCTCTTCTATATTCTGCTTTTATCACAGAGGCATAACTGATGGTGTGCATTATTGAAAGAGACTACTGCATTATTCTTGTCTAAGATTGGTAGCTGAAGGAAAAATAGAAGGCACAACACACAAGAAATTATTATACCCACCCAATTCTCCCCCCCCCCCCGGTAGAAATTGTTTGGGCAAATTTTGCTGTCGTCCGTGCACATGGATTTCTCCCTTACACACTTCCATTGTTGTTCCACACTGGGAGGCTTAAGAAGGATAATCATGCATAGTACATACTGAATTGTATAAAGGCAGGGATGACCAAGAACCCACTTATTTATTCCTACGGCCGCTGCTCTTTAAGAAAAAAAACATTAAAACAAGATGATTGTTCCATAGGAAATTTTATTAAAGGAAATGAGGATTGGGGTTTGCATCTCTTGTTTTCACATGGCAAATATATTACAGACGTGACCTGAATCAATTTATACAGCTAACAGACTAGACAATGAAAACTTAGAGCTGTTCCACGAATTCATTCCTGAATTACAGAGTAAAAAGATGAACCAAAGACTAGCAACGGATTATCCATGGCAGCTAAAAAGCACAGTGCAAACCTAAGCATGTATAGTAGGAAGTAAGTCCAGCTGAGTTCAATAGGACTTATTCTGTAGTCAACATGCTTAGGATCGCTGCCTTAGATTGGAAAGCGATGGTATTGAATGTACCGCACATGGGGATCCTAAGTGTGGTTTTGTTTGTTTGTTTGCCAGTGCCATCTTTATTTATTTATTATATTTATGAATCGCCCCAACCTGGCTACTGCAGGGCTCAGGGCGATGTACAACCAGAGACATTAAAAAAGATAACAGTAATTAAAACCTTAGTACAATATTAAAAACAAACAGATGGCGAATAACCAGTCCTCCTTCCAAGTACCACTGCCGGCTACTTTGTGGACAGGCTGCAGCCAATGTATGGTGACCCCATTGGGTTCTCAAGACGAGAGACTAAGAAAGACTCTTTGCCATAGTCTGCCTCTGCGTGGCAACCCTGGACTTCCTTGGTGGTCTCCCATCCAAATATTAACCAGGGCCAATCCTGCTTAACTTTTCTGAGATCTAATGAGATCAGGCTAGCCTGGGCTATCCAGGTCAGGGCAAGTGTGCTTACTCAGAAGTAAATCCCACTGGAGACAATGGAATTCACTCTTTAGTAACTATTTATTTACTTCATTTATACCCCATCTTCCTCCCTACTCAAAAGAGGTTCCCACCATTCTCCTCTCCTTCGTTTTAGCCTCACTACAATCCTGTGAAGAAGGTTAATCTGAGCAGGTGTGACAGGCCCAACATCACCCAGCAAGCCTCCACACTGGAGCAGGGATTCGAACCCTGGTGTATGTCCAGGCCAGCTCCCATTGCCAGTTTGGTGTAGTGGTTAAGTGCACAGACTCTAAACTGGGAGAACCGGGTTTGATTCCCCACACCTCCACATGCAGCTGCTGGTGTGACCTTGGGCAAGCCATAGTTCTGTCAGAGCTGTTCTCTCAAGGACAGTTCTCAAAAGAGCTCTCTCAGCCCCACCTACCCCCCAGGGTGTCTGTTGTGGGGAGGGGAAGGGAAAGGAGTTTGTAAGCTGCTCTGAGACTCCGAGTGAAGGGCGGGGTATAAATCCAATCTCCTCCTCCTCCTCCTCCTCCTCCTCCTCTTCTTCTTCCCCCTTCCCATGAGGCAATCCACAAACAATACAGTGCTCTTGAGGCCCTTATGTAGCGAGGGAGGTAGCAGTGAACCCAGGAGCCATGGCCAGCCGAGTGGGGCAGGCAGTGATAGGCCCCAACCAGGTAACGGCCCCGACTGCTGCTAGAGAGGAACCTGGAGACCTCAGTAGCCCAGTAGTAGCCTGTAAGAGTGAATGCCATCAGCCGGGAAGGGCCAGGGGAAGAAGAAGATGGAGGAGGAAGGCTGGGCCTGATATTGTTAAAGCCCGGGAGGGAGAACAAAGAAGAGACAGCCCTGAGAGAAGGTCACCGCCCTCTTTTTTATCACTGCTGGGAGGAGGCGTGGCCAAACCCTGATTGGAGCCAAGGTCCAGGGGGTGGGGCCAAGGGTGGTATATAAGAGAGGCTGCCAAGCCAGGCTAGGGAGGAAAAACTGGGTGAAGTGCCCAGGGCCGGAGAGTGAGAGAGCCAAAGGGCGTGTTCACTTGAAAGGAAGGAAGGGCCCTGGACCCCTTCTTCTGCCTATTCTAAGGCTGCCTGGGAGGCCGCTGGCCCAAACTCATTCAGGACAGCAGAGGGTGGGGAAGCCACTACAACAAAGGGAAAGTGTCGCAGTCTATACTGACACATGCAAGCAGGTCATTTCAGGAATGAAGTTCCACAATTTCAACAGTATCAATAAGGCACTGCCTCAAACATCTTCAGCAAGAACAGAGCCATAAGCAGGGCATCTTGAGAGCAGCATCACTGTGGCAGGCTCATATGGGAAAAGGCATTCCTTGACACACACACACACACACACACGGGGCCCAGGCAATTTAGGGCATTTTAGGTAATACTTGGCAGTGCTTTAAATGAGATATGGAAGCAAGCAGGTAGCCGTAGCACCAGAAGCAGAACTGGACTGTCAAACCCTACCCTTTACACCTGTTGATTTGGGTAGCAGCGAGGAAACTGGCTTATGTTAAACTATTTCTTTTAAGTGCCATCAAGATAGAAAGTCTGTGCGGAAGCGAAGTTTAATCTAATTACACAAGCCCATTTTATGGGATATCGAAGCATATTTGGCTACTCAGAGTGGAGCAGCAAAGAACTAGCGCTAAACTGAAATCTTCTGGCTAGATTATTTAGATTTTCCTGTCAGGGGTTTTCAGTTCTATCAACCAGCAGGTAATCTATTAATGCTGAGTTCTGCCCAGACCAAACTGTCCCCCGTAGTCATGAGACCGACAACTGAGCAAAACAAGCATCGCGTTAGCAGAGGTAGCACAAACAGGCTGTTCATTAGAAACTGCAGCGGCTGGAGTGAGCCCTGACATTCACATGACTGAACAGTTGCATCATCGATCACTTGATAGTGTAAGTAACTGCAGAGCAACGATAGGTATCTAAAACAAGAAAGGCAGGTGCTCAAATAAATCTGGGAGTTGTCTCTGGATCAGAAAACTCTCCTTCCTAATGAATGCCCAGTTTGTTGACCCAGGCTCTTGTTTCTGAGTTTTGAGGGAAAGACCTTTCTCAGCCCCCTAAAGTCAATGGATGGACCTCAAAGGGAATGGCTCCACTGAGGATGCGACTGCTAATTTACAGTCTCCATGCTTATTGGTTTACGACTAGGCTTGTCATCCTCCAGGTAGAGTCTAGAGATCTCCCTGAATTACAGCTGGTCTCTAGGTAAAAGACATCACTTCCCCTGGAGAAAATGGCTGCTTTGGAGGGTGGATTCCAGTGTTCCCTCTAAGCTGAGTTACGGTGAGCTAGCTCACAGTTTTTCCGCCTCCAGCTCACACACTTTTGTCTTAGCACAGGAAGGAGGGCTCCAGAGCAAACTAATTTATGCAGCAGACAAATCGCTCACTCACAACTTTAATGCCAGTAGCCCACAAAGTAGAAGTTTTGCTCACAGGACTCCACGGCTTAGAGGGAGCATTGGTGGACTCTATGGCATTGTACCCTGCGGAGGTCCCACCCCTTCCCAAACCCCACTCTCTCCAGGTTTCTCCCCAAATTTCAGGAAATTTTTCAACCCAGAGCTGGCAACCTGATATCATGGCAGATTTTTTAAAAGTACTTTTTTAAAATGGAAGGGTTTTTTAAAAAACAAACAAACAAACAAACATCAAAATCCCAGGCACAGATGTCTGTCCCTTTCACAGCTCCGTATGGATAGCAATCCCAAGGATTGGTGTTAAGTACCTAGTGCTTCCACTTTTCCCACTTCCACTACTGACATGAAAAGCAGAAAATCACATGAAGAAAATGTGCAAGCTTATACACAGCTCTCTCTCTCTCCCCCCCCCCCCCCCCAACTACTCAATGAAAGGGCATTTGAACGCTCTTTCTTCAGCTATTCTGAAACAGCTCTGATTCCCCACAGGAGCTGATTTGTGTCAATGAAAACTGAACGGGAATATTTTCCACTAAGATACTTCTGTTCTGTAATCTCACCGCTCTTTATGGGTCATAGCTGGATTTTTCTAAGAAAGGACAAAGACTGGCCACGAAGTTAGCCAGAGCTGGAAAGTATCTAAGTAGGAGATGGATATCATACTTGCCAAGTAACTGGCCGCCATTAAATCCATTAAAAAATAGAAGATGAAATGCAATGTTCAATAAAACTTGTGGAAATTGCAACAGGCTTTTTTAAAAAGGTTGTTGAATCAAACGTGCCAGCTAGCAAGATATAAACTGCCACTTCAGACTTCACTGTGATAAAGAGACTAAAAACTTGTTTTGAAACTGGATCGATTCCATGAGCTAGATCCAAAGGGCTGCAAGGAGATCTCCAGTCACAGACTGGATCTCTCCTACCTCAGTCTTCCCTCCACAGCTCTCTGTGTGCCCAGAGAAGCAACCCTTGGGGACAGGGGCACAATATGGAAGTGTGCAGTGGGAATGGGAACCCTTCCTCCTTCAGGAGCTTTAGATCAAATCCATGTATACTATTTCTAGTAGTCAAGAAACAATTCTCACTTCTTTGCAAACTGTTCTACATAAATCCTTTCCTCCTTGAAGCAAAAAAACAAAAAAGAAGCTCGGTTTTTTGTGAACTCCCACAATTTATTAAACGTGGCTTCAGATTCTGCAACCATATCATTCTATATGCATCTTTTGGATCCTGCATATTTAGGAACATCTGCTTGGCATGCGGAAGGTCCCAGGTTCAGTCCCTGGCATCTCCTGATAAACAGATCCGATGGTGCGAAATACTTCGTCCTGAGAGCAGCTGCCAGTTTGAGTAGACAATACTGACTTTGATGAATGGGGGGTCTGAAGGCAGCTTCATGTGTGTTTTCATTTGTTATTTTTCCGTTTCCCTCCTCCACAGCATAGCCTCCTCATTTGCCAGTTACTCTGTGTAGCTTCTGCAACCTGGGAATAACCTTTCCTGGGGCTGGAAATTAGGGAAAGATGAGAAGACCCGCAGCCATCAGGACTTTTTGCTGAAGCATCCTGGGAGTATCCAACCTCATATGTTCCAGTGGATTCCCAGAGACAGAAACCGCTGAAGAAATTCCCAGCAGCTTATTCCAGGTTCTAAATGGCAACTGGTGAGTCTTGGAATTTTTAAGTCTGTCTCGATTCCAAATCAGGAATAATGGGTACCACTGGAAATACATGCCTAATGTATCTGTTAAAAACACCTTCGTTGTTTTGTATGCTAATTTACTACCCACCCTCTATATGCATGACTGTTATGTCCATTTCCATTTCATTGTATCTGAAGAAGTGTGCTCTCACACAAAAGCTCATACCTTGAATAAAACTTTGTTGGTCTTAAAGGTGCCTCTGGACTCAAACTTTGTTCTGCATACCTAATATCTCACCATCCTTTCTGGCAATGATAGTGACATCAGATATTTTCTAATACCCACCCCCACATGAACTGTCAAAGCCACGGATTAAAAGCTTTTCTGCCTTAATTTGGATAGCCCAGGCTAGCCCAATTTTGTCAAGATTTTGGAAGCTAAGTCAGGGTCAGCCATGGTTAGTACTTGGATGGGAGACCAACAAGGAACGCCAAAGCCCCCTCTGCAAAGGCAAGCAAGGGCAAACCACCTCTGTACATCTCTTGCCTTGAAACCCCCATAAGGGGATGCCGCAAGTCAGCTGTGACTCGACAGCATTTTCTGCCACCAAAGGCTATTCTACATGTCTCCGTTGCTACATGAATCAGAAAGCCCCTTGCAACGAGCAACACTTTGCAGTGCAGAGAACTTCCACCTCACCACCAGATGTGTGTGCGCGTGCATTTAATTCATTTGTGCCCTGCCTTTCTCCTCAGTGGGAGCCCAGAGTGGCTTACATTGTTCTCCTCTCCTCCATTTTATCCTCACAACAACCCTGTGGGGTAGGTTAGGCTGAGTGAGTAGAACTAGCCTAAGATCATCCAGAGAGCTTTCGTGGCACAAGAGGGGATTTGAACCTGGGTCACCCAGATCACACAGCCTGACACTCTTAAGTGCTACACCACACTGGTATCTATTGAAGGTTTCCCTTGCTCGAAGGCCAGTCGAATCTGACTCTAGGGGGCAGTGCTCATCTCCGTTTACAAGCTGAAGAGCCAGCGCTGTCTGAAGAAGTTTCCATGGTCATGTGGCCGGCATGACTAAATGCCGAGGTGCACAGAGCGCTGTTACCTTCCCACCAAAACAGTGCCTATTTATCTACTTGCAATGTCTTGCTTTCGAACTGCTAGGTTGGCAGGAGCTGGGGCCAGAGACGGGAGCTCACTCTGTCACGCGGCACTCAGGTCTTGAACTGCCAAACTACCAACCTTCCAGTCTGCAGCTCAGAGTCTTAACCTCTGAGCCACTGCTATTAGTGACATGGAAATCAGAGCTGCAGCTGAATTGTAACCAAAATTAAACTGAAGTGGATGTGGGAGTTGAGCCTCAGGTGTTTGAGGAAAAGTCAAGCATTCCAATTTAGATGAGCAAAATTTCTTGGGGGAGGGTGGTCCGTACAACCCTAGATTGTCATCAGATTTTGCCTAAAGCGAAATTCAAAGTTAATGTAGAGAGATTCCTCCGGGGGGGGGGGGGGGGGGAATCTGAAAAAGTCCAAGGGAAGCCAGCAGGGTTCAAAGGAGGCTAATAGAGTTTCGATAAATTTCTCAGGGTTTTTTCAATCCCACATTTTCTTAATAGCACCTGATAGTGACAATCCATTCTACCAATTACTGCTGCCGGGGGAAGCAGAAAAGTACGCAGACAGCATTTCAAGCATCATCATATAAGATAGGGTTAAACAATCTCTCTCTCTCTTTCTCTCTTTCTCCCCCCTCCTCCCCCCCCTCCCGGATTTATTACCTGTGTATGAATGCTCATGGCTGATTTTTTAATCTTTGCTCAGAAGAGCACATGTTACCTATCTTGTCATGTAATCATTGTAGGGTTTTCTTTTTAAAATCTTTTTTCAGCTGCTTAATTCTGCTTTGGACCAGAGATAATTCTGGGCCCTACAAGTGGTACGATTCTGCATACATTCTTACGAAGCCGTCACTAATGTGCATTGTTTGTGATCTTGCACATTGAGATAAACAATACAAAATGACTTCTTTTGCAACATCTTTCAGGTTTTTAGTTTTCATTTCGTATTTGATAATAAATACAAAATAAGAGGTTACTTGTGTTTCTAAACATAACGCAAGACAAGGTACACCCAACTAAACTTCTTTTTTTTTACTCACCAATAATCTTTTCCACGTAACCTGACAGAGGAATCCAATGTGCTTTCCAACATTTACTTTCTTTCTTATTAAGCAATGCAGAGCCGTGACCTGGATGGGCCAGACTAGCATGAGCTCATCAGATCTCTGAAGCTAAGCAGGGTCGGCCTTGACTAGTATTTGGAAGGGCAACCTCCAAGGAATACCAGGGGCACAGGCAGGCAATGGCACACCACCTCTGAATGTTTCTTGCCTTAAAAACAAGCCCAGCTTGCCATCTAGTGGAGCATAATGCTAAAAGTATGGCAACTTCTGGCTGCCAGACCATCTTAGGATCTCCTGGGTATTCTACACACAATGCCATATGATAAGTATTATTATTAGCAATGCAGTAAGCCTAACTAACTACACTATCTCCCAAATTCCCCTCAACCAATCCAGTTAACTTGGAACACACTTGTGTGTAACGTGCTGTCAAGTCACAGCTGACTTATGGTGACCCCAGCAAAGGGGTTTTCAAGGCGAGTGATTAAACAGGCTGTGGTTTGCCATGGCCTTCCTCTGCAGAGTCTTCCTCAGTGGTCTCCCCTCCAAGTACCGACCCTGCTCAGCTTCCGAGATCTGACAGGACCCAGCTACACGATACTATGCTATTCCACATCTCAAGAAGATACTTGGTCTTCCAAAAACTAGCCAGGACCAGCCTTGCAGCTGTTAACAAGTATTCAGTCACTTCTTGTATTCATACATCTAGCACCATAACATAATTCAATTAAAAAAAAAATCTAAGAGTCTTGGGCAGTACTACTTCCAAGACCTTTAAACCTTTATCAGCCACTGTGTATGCATCTTCAAACATTTAATCAGGCACCTGCTCCCAGATTGTTAAAAAGCCTGTCAGCCACAGACCTCCCTCCTTTACCGGAGCGGCATCCATATTGGAAACTGCACTTTTGCACGATTGCAATTATTCCCAATAAGATCTTCCTGTCTGAAAAATACATTCCTAAAAGTCAATGACTGATGTACTACAATAATAGCACCATATTCAGTAATATGTCCATGTAGCTGATGTGCATCTTCATTCTCCTCCCCCCCAGCAGGTACCACTTTCTTCTCAACAGAGGCAAAGACAAGGGTTCAGTTAAGTGATGTCCAAACACTGTTCTGGAGCATACTGGTATGCCATAAGAGGAACAATATACACATACATGTCACAAAGCAAAAGAATAAAGTGATCCTCTAATTTTAATCTAGAACAAAAAAACACCCCACTTGTACAGGAAGCAAAGGTCAAACAAAACCAACTAGAAGTTCAAAGCTGCTTTCAGTTCTAAAAGCAAAACCCACAAAATTGGTATTTCCACACACACACACACACAAATTTCACTGTTCAGATGCTTTGTTTGTACCATAACAAAGCCCTCAAGACCTAACGGGTAATGGTGCCGTTTGGATACCATAAAGGATACACACTAGGTAGATACACAGATGAAGATGTTCCGGATTACAGTAGCAAGCCATTATGAGATAAGCCTTTATATGTGAACTCGCCCATTTGTACAAACTGACAATGGTGTGAATCGTTCAAAGTTAGAGATTTGTAGGAGCACTCCGTGGATTTCGGAGCATGAAATGCGATGCAGCTTAGAATCCGAAGCAGCTAAAATGGACCATTATTGAAAGTTAGGTATTCAGTCCGGTGGACCACTGTTCTGTTCTCATGTCTTTGTTACCAACCAGCCCCTTTCTAACACATCCTGTGCTTGGAAACGAGTGTTGATAAGGGAGTACGAGTTTAACACAATGCAAAAAAATATGCAGCAATATGAACGCTGCATTGCAGGCAGATGCACCAGAGGATCTAGGATCTGTCCTATAGTTCTTCAGCATTACCATGTAGACCAGAGCACCATTTCGGAAGGTTAGAAAGAGAAGCTGCCCCAGGCCCAGTGTTTCAAACCATACACATCAATGCCCCTAAAGACCACCTGTGCCCCCGATTATTACGATTTTATCCTCACGGGCTTGTTGCAGAGATAAAATGGACTGAGAGAGGACCATTTTTGGAGTGCCTTTGAGGAAGGCTAGGATAAAAATGTAATGGAACAGAAATGTGTTATTATTTCCAACCTAGTCTTGAAAATAGTCAGCAGCAAGTTTTGGGGCCCGACTGCAAATCTTGCTCCCGCACTGTAATCTCCTTGTATGCCTGTCCTCACGAAGAGCGAACGCAAGGCCCCTACATTGCTTTCAAATAGACCCCCAGCTTAACTTCTCAAACTACTAGTCAGAAACTGTTCTTAGTGAAAACAGTTTCAGAGAGTAGCCATGCTGTTCCACAGTAGAACAGCTAGATCTGAGTCCAGTAGCGCCTGGATAGCCTGGGCTAGCCCGATCTTGTCAGACTTCGGGTAGGGTTGCCATCCCCCCAGTGGGGGCGGGGGTTCCCATGGTTTCGGGGGCCCAATCCGCCACTGGCCGGCAGGGAGAGCCTTACCCCTGAAGAGCTCCACTGTACCCAATGTGCCCTGCATGATGATGTCACCTGGAGGTGACATCATTGCACTGGGCACGTCATGTGGGGGATGCTCTAGCATTCGGCTAAAAACTCTGTGGTGACCATAGTTTTTTGCTGAATGCTTGAGCGTCCCCTACACGATGTTCCCGATGTGACGATGTCACTTCTGGATGATGTCATCGAGGCATGTGCCAGAAGACCCCAGGCAGCAGCCAGGAGCCCCCCACTGGCAAACGGTAGGCAGCTGGCAGCCCTAGCCCTTGGAAGCTCAACAGGATTGGCCCTGGTTCATATTTGGATGGGAGACCACGAAAGAAGTCCAGAGTTGCTATGCAGAGGCACCTCTGTTTGTCTCTTGCCTTGAAAACCCTACAGGGTTGCCACCAGTCAGCTGCGACTTGACAGCACCATCCACCACCGCCAGCACCTCAGGAACCAACAAGATTTTGGGGGGGTATTCACCTGAGAAGAGTCAAAGCTCCCTTCATCACATCTGACAAAAAAAAGTATCTGAGGAAGGGAACTTTGGCTCTTGAAAGCTCAGACCCCGAACATCTTGCTGGTCTCTCAGGCGCCACTGGACTCGAATCTAGTTGTTGGTAAAAAGGTTGCTCTCTGAAGGTTGCTTCGACCACCCGTGGCCCTTTTGTATTACTGGCACTTCAATTAAACCATCTTGATCCATCGCCCTTCTAGCGATGGACACCAATTGCCGAACTCTCGGTTAGGAACGTCGATGATCTGATTAAATTTTAATCTAATTTATATGGTGTGATTACTGATGTTTTAAATTGCCTCACATGATGTGATGTGAGCCGCCCTGAGCCTGCTTGCAGGAACTAAATCGCAGGAAATAAATAAATGGGCCTTTTTTGTTCAGAGGGCCACTTTCAGACCTATCTGCCTTTGTCTTCTCTTGTAAACTTTTTTTAAAATCTGCTTTGATAAGCCATTTATAGACCTTAAGTGCTGGGGATGGACAGGGGATGGAGAGTACCTTGTCTGAGTCTGACAGCTGTTTGAAGCAGAGGACAACATCTGAAAATGCTTCTGCAGAAGCCGGTTTAGATGCAGCATCTCTTGGGATTCTGACCCCACAGTCAGTTGGGGGGAGGGCAGCTTAATTTACTGCATGTGCCCTAGGGTTATTCTTAATTGGACCCACAGAAAAGAGGAGCTATTCAAAAGTCCTCAAGTTTATCTTTAAGAAGAAGAACAGGACATCAACCTGAACTGTAGGAAATTACTGTGAACTATTAGTTCATGGTTACCAAGCCAAATGTACAACGTTCATAATGGCTACCTGATTATATGCAAATAAATAAATAAAAATACAACCAACTATTTTGCATATTGCCCATGTACAGCAGGGATAAGCTTTAAAATGATGTATCCAGATGGTCAGCCGTGTTGGTCTGAAGCAGTAGAACAAATTTAGGGTCCAGTGGAACCTTTAAGACCAACAAAGGTTTATTCAAGGTATGAGCTTTTATACCTTGAACAAACCTTTGTTGGTCTTAAAGGTGCCACTGGACTCTAAATTTGTTCTGCTTTAAAATGATGCATATCTACATTCTAGAACCATAGAGTTGGAAGAGACCTCCAGGGTCATCTAGTCCAACCCCCTGCACAATGCAGGAAATTCACAGATACCTCCCCCCACACCGTCAGTGACCACTGTTCCACACCCTAGTTGACGCATACAGCTCAAACCTTAGATGCTTCATTTATATACAAGCTAATTACTAGGTTCTTATATCCCTCCTGAGTTTGTATCAAGCAGGTACTAGAATAAGGTTTCCCGACTGCCTGAGTGGATCCCACCGTAAGCTTTAAAGCTTTCCAAAATATTTGGGAATTGTCTTCTCAGAATGAGGTCAAGGAAAATAAAGGCAGTGCTTCCATTTTTAAAAGAAAGGTGCCGAGGCTCAGGCCCGGGTGGGAGCTCTGCTATCTGGTTTGGGGAGAAGTCATGCTCCATTTCCAGTATCTAGAAGAGGCTGCAGTTGCTCAGTGATGATAAAAGGGCACTCTGTACATCCTCACGGTTTGTTGTTTTAAAACTAGCAAAATTACAACAGCCCGGACGTGTGCAGGGCTTCTGCTCCGTAGAAAGAAGGGAAGAGTGGATCACTACAAACTGGTGCACTGTGTCATACTGTATGCCCAGTGATTGCTGACTAGCCCATTTGGTGGTTTTGCACTATGTATCAATATTATTAAGCCTTTACCTTAATTCAGGCTGCCCTTTGAATCCGTTCAGGAAACAAATGCCTGCCAGATATTCAACAGCTAGGATTCCCTCATTCTGGTACTACTGGGCCCAGGTGTGGCAAAGATACAGAAGGAATGAGGAACTTTAATTGAATCACATAAATTCATACAGACATGTTGCACCTCCCCGCCCAGCCCCCCCCCCCAAACCTCCTAGCATTTCTATGGCTGGTATTCTCTGTTTCGGCCCCACTAGCGTTGGGATCTTCTAGTTACCTTCTCTCTTGATGGCTTGCCAGGGGTCATTTTGTAGAAAAAGAGGTGCAGGAGCTCATTAGCATACCTCATTAGCATAACTTATTTGCATTTGCCACACCCCCTAACCTCACCAGAAGTGTGTCAGAAGGCAAGACCCACCACTCAGGCTCCGCCCCCAAAATCTCCAGGTATTTCCCAACAAAAGGCGAGCCTACCTGGAGAAAAACTGCTTCTAAAGCACAAAGAAAATAGGCATGGAGGGACGACACAGACAACAGCAAGAACAAGCAGCAGACCCCCCTCCCCCATGCATCACCACAAGTGAGGGCTGCTGGGAGCGGGGGAAATTATTGTCGTGCGCCAGCACGCACCATAGAGGGAACTGGGCTCTGAAGGGAGTCTGTGACGCTCTAGCCCTGGACTTGTTACTCCTGGAACGCCGTTCCTGCTCCTTCCCCCTGGAAATGACCCCTGAATTGGCTTCAGACTCAGGGTTCTTTTACCTGCTTACTGAGTACATGATGACCAGGATCTACAGAGCTGTTTAATTCTAGTTCTGATAGTGTTCTTGGTGATGCCTTTAGGTAACAATAGCTCAGGGGGATTCAATTTGGGAACAGTCCAGAAAAAGGTTGAAAACCCCAACTTCCCTCAGTTGAAGCTCCAGTACGACTCACCCACCAAAAACCCAGCAAGCAGCTGTTCATGGATCTCCTGACATCTGTCTAGTGTGGTCTTTTAGATATATCTCAGACCGTGGCACTGGATTGGCTGGCTGGGGCCCCTTGACTGGTACGGCCGGGCCACTGCATGTCCCAGCTGGAGCCACGGGCAGTTCTGTCCTCCAGCAAGGGGCCAGGATCTGTCCCCTGGGTTCATGTTCTGATCCCAGCAATGCCTGACAAATATACTTAACAGATTACAGATTTTGTCACCAGGGGCGGTCTTACCTATGGGGCAGCCTGGACAACGGCCCAGAGCCCCACACTGGGAAGGGGGCCGGCGGCTCATGGGGGTGAGAGAGAAATGTGCTTGAAAATAAAACCACAAGGCAACATGCAATGCATTTTTGAAGGGATGTGCATTAGGAAGATGGAGCACTTGATTCTTGTTAGGAATGGGGAGGGTGGGAAGAAAGGAAGTACAAAGGGCCCCATCCCCGAGTTTGGCCAGGGGGCCGCAATTATTAAGATTCTGCCTTAAAAAAATGGGCAACTTCACACTGACTACTAACCACTGGCAATTTTGCCACGGAACTACAGAGGGAAGCGAGTCTGAGATCTTTCTTGCACGTATTTTCAAGGAACTCCAGAGTTCTGAAATGACGAATAAGAGCAGGGCCCTTCAGAATCCTCCAGCAGGATGCCTCCCTTCCTACGGAGCCCTGTCCCACATAGATTCTTTGATTGCGTTCCCACTGTCAGAGGAAATCTCCTCTCTCCACTGCCTTTTAATCTTTTCCCCACTTACAGAAAGAAAAAGAAAAAAAAAACCAGCAATCAGAATTTTTTATTTTAACAGCCTCAAAGTGCAGGTTGTTTCAGATTAAACTGAGTCAGGCAACCTTCAGACTCGCAGGCAATCAGCACATTCATAAATTCTCCTTGAAGATGTTTTCTTTGTTTAGTTTGAAAAAAGGTGCATCACGGAAAGTGTTTTCTTACCTGTCTTTTAGTTGGTGCTTTGAGTATACTTATTAAAAAGAAAGAAAAACCTGGCTAGACTTTAAGATTTTTTTTTTGGCACCCAGTAAAAGTGAATGGCTTGACCTGGATATCTCAGGGTAGCCTGATCCAGACAGATCTTGGAAGCTAAGCAGGGTCCGTCCTGGTTAGTATTTGGATGGGAGACCACCAAGGAAGTCCAGGGTCACTGCGCAGAGGCAGGCAATGGCAAACCACCTCTGTTCGTCTCTGGCCTTGAAAACCCTACAAGGTCACCATCAGTCATCTGGGACTTGACGACACTTTCCACTGCAAAAGTGGATTCACGCAACCACTTTCTCCACTGCCACTTTACACTCATGTGTCCACCAAAACTATGTTAAGAAGTATTTGAAAATTTCCACAATACATATGGGCCTCCCATCTGAACAGGTTTTGGTGCATTCTCAGGACAAAAAATGCACATGACTCAAATGAACAACCTCGCAGAAATGATAATTCACCCTCCGGGGCGTTAGCTCTAGTAAAAACTGGAACTGTTTAGGAGACATTGGGCACATACTTCCAAATGTGTCGTTGTAGACCTTAAGGGCTAGGAACTTGCTTAAAAAAAATTGTAAGTGCAGATTCTCTGGAAACTCTTTTTGTGTGTGTGTGTTCCTGTGGGACTGTGGCACAACACAGCCTAGTCACACACCTCTGTGTGCCCCATGATATAGCAACTGGTACAGAGAACAATGCCCTGCCCTGGATAGTCCCAGATAGCTCAATCTGGTCAGATCCTGGAAGTTATGCAGAGTCGGCCTGGGTTAGTATGTGGGTGGGAGACAACCAGGGAAGTCCAGGGTTGCTACATGGAGGCAGGCAATGACAAACCACCTCTGAACGCCTCTTGTCTTGAAAACCATACAGGGTAGCTATAAGTTGGATGTGACTTTATGGTAGGGCTGCCAGATCCCCCAGGGGGCCAGATTTTGCCCGCTCTAGGGTCCCCAACCCATTGGTCCAGATCCAGCCGGCGGGGGGAACCCTGTACCCAAAGTGCCTGGATCAGGCCAAAGTGCCCGGAGCAATGACATCACCTGGAGATGACATCATCACACTGGACACGTCACCGGCGGGATGCTCTAGAATGAATGCTAGAGTGTCCACCAGCGACATGCCTAGCGCGGTGATGTCACTTCCGGGTGTCCCAAACCAGGACCTCTCCCCCCCACTTGGTGGCAACAAAACAAACAAACAGAACAACCCAGAGTTAGTGCTACTGGCAGAACCAGGCATGACAGCAGCAAACAACCTTTGCACTGGGGGGAATAAACATACAAATGCAACCAATAGCCTCCTGGTGAAGCTTTAAGAGCCAGGAAGACAAAAATGTCAAGGCAGCCCGGGGGGGGGGGGGGGGGAGTATTAACTGTTTTTGTGTCTGTATGAAATACTTTCCAAGCTCTGGACAATGAATTCTGCCCTTTAATACCAATGCAAATGCTTTCTCAATTCACATTGTTCTCCCGCACAAAAAGTTACAGGAAAAGAAGTCTGGCATATAATTATTTCAGGACACAGCAAAGCACTGAAATGTTAATCAGCCCCGTCAGTTTTGCAGTGGCTGGGATATTACGTTAATTAATCAGATGTTCTTGTCAAAGCCAAAGTTCATTACAAAGCTCTTAAGTAACCCTTCATAAGGAGTGGTACTGCTGGCAGGTACCCAGGAAATGGCCGAGCAAGAGATAAGGAGATGGCATCAAGGAATCACTTCAGCATCACGTCCTCTGCCCAATATTAACTCATTATTTATTGACATTTTTACTTGGCCTTTCCTCCAAGGTGCTCAGGATGGCATAGATGGTTCTCTCCACCCCATCCATTTTATCCTCAAAACAACCCTGTGAAATCGGTTAGGCTGAGAGAGGGTGGCTGGCCCAAGGTCACCCAATGAGCTTCTGTGACACAAGTGGGGATTTGAACCTGAGTCTCCCAGATACTTAGGGGGCTGCGGTGGCTCAGAGGTTAAGATGCTGAGCTGCACACTGGAAGGTCGGTAGCTTGGCAGTTCGAGATCTGAGTGCCGCGTGACAGAGTGAGCTCCCGTCTCTGGTCCCAACTCCTGCCAACCTAGCAGTTCGAAAGCAAGAAATTGCAAGTAGATAAATAGGTACCGCTTTGGTGGGAAGGTAACAGCGTTCCGTGCGCCTTGGCGTTTAGTCATCCTGGCCACATGACCATGGAAAAGTCTTCGGACAGCGCTGTCTCTTCGGCTTGTATACGGAAATGAGCACCGCCCCCTAGAGTCGGATTCGACTGGCTTTCGAGCAAGGGAAACCTTTACCTTTACCCCCAGATACTAGTCCGATTCTTTAACCACTACACTATCCAATATTTTCTATCCACTCTCCTACCCTACACTCCACTATACAGGATTTGGCCACTCACTATAGAAACAAGTTAAGCCACACTTCAAGTTAAGGCCACTGATCCATCAGGAAACATCCATGTGATCAGTAGGTGGCCACTCAGTGGAGATACACTTCAGCAGGGCTCATGTCGTAGCAGGAGCTCCTTTGCATATTAGGCCACACACCCCTAATGTAGCCAATCCTCCAAGAGCTTACAGAGCTCTTCTTACAGGGGCTACTGTAAGCTCTTGGAGGATTGGCTACATCAGGGGTGTGTGGCCTAATATGCAGAGGAGCTCCTGCTACGAAATGAGCCCTGCTTCGGTATAGATACATTTCAAATGTTAACAGAGGGGCAGTCGCCCTCCTATGAATAAAACTGTACACGAATAAATATTCCTGAACTTTCTGAAAAAGTCACTGCCAGCACATTATGTAGCAGGGACCACAATCTAGTCTCAGTTACCTCCTTTCAACACGTTGACATAGTTCTTTTGCCATTTGACCTTGGGTAGGTGACAGTGCAGCTCTAGCTTCCCCCCCCCCCCCCCCCACACACACCCTGAGGGTTTTCAGGGCCTATCAGAAACCTTAACATAAAATCTGCGTGGGTGGAATGAATGGAGAACATTGTAGGGAGGAGGCCTACACATCTGGTTATCTGAAAGTGTTGGTCAACCGGGAGGTCAACCACATGAAAAGCTACATTGTGTAAAAGGGAGCCTTAATCAAAATGAGTCAGGGCGCTTACATGGGAAAGTGACTCTTAACAGAGTCAACACGGCGAGAGCCCATTACTGGCACACAGGACGCCATTGACTGCACATTGACTGCCCATTACTGGCACACAGGACATTCAATTTAAATGTTAGCCATGGCCGAGTGTTGGAAACCAATACTGGATGTTCAAAGGAGAAATGATGCAATGTTGTAGCCAAGACCATGAGATACAGGGTGAGAAGTAGTGTAGTAGTTAACAATGAGGCACTGAACAGAGTTACATCCTCCTCAGCCCATTGACTCCAATAGGCTTCGAAGGGCGTAATCCTGCATAAAATGGCACTGGAAGAGCTGAGAAGCCTCCTAGTTCACATTTCACCTTGGATATGAAGGTGAGCCTGGGCAGTTGAACTTGGGTGGGTTGTTCGTACAGCCTCAATCTCTCATCCGTTTGGGGAGGGGATATGGGTCAGTAGTAGAGCACCTGCTTTGCAAGCATGCAGAAATAATCTCATTCAATCCTTGGAATCTCCAGTTAAAGGGCCGGTTAGTAGGTGATAGGGGCCCACGGTGGCTCAGAGGTTAAGATGCTGAGCTTCAGACCAGAAGGTCGGTAGCTCGGCAGTTCGAGACCCAAATGCCGCGTGATGGAGTGAGCTCCCATTCCCCTCAAAATTGTAATTTAGTAAGTTTTGGTATCTAAAGGCCCCTCATAACCTGAGCCCATAAATTGTAGCTTACTTAGCCTGTACATAAATCCAGCCCTAGAAAGACTTCAGTCTGACTCTGGAGAGCCTCTGCCAATTGGAATGGACAATGCTGGTCTGGATGGACCCATAGTCGGATCGGGTATAAGACAGTTCCACATGTTCCTGTATGTTCACTGGTTCAAGGCTGGTCCAAATGTTCTCAACAAATGTTTTTTGCTACAAAAAAGAAGTAGAAGGGGAAAGTGTCCCAGGGAACTCCCCCAAAGTTCTCCCCCCCGCCCCCCCGCCCCACCTGTTGGCTGCTGTGTGATGTTGCCCTGCAGCCAGACTCAGCTTGGTTACAACATCCCTTGAGGCCAAACAAAGCTAATTCAGAGACAGTGCCCTGCTTCCTGAACACAAATTACCCTCCCTCTGGACTGCCTTCTTTTGTTTTGGTGGTGACATCATCACAAAACCAAAACTGATTGATCGTATGACAATGTCACTGTTTTCCAGGAAGGAGAAAGACTAGTTTTCAAACAAAAGATGTTTATCAAAGCTGCAGCCAATTGCAGTTCTGAAGACAGTATTGTTGGTGCCCCCAGAATACCTGGCATGGGGAGACATGAACTGCATAAATGTGTATTGAGTATAGTACAGTCTTCTGTCTGCAGGACCTCTGACTGGGGATGGGAGGCAGCAAAAAGGAGCACATAAGATAGCCCAGAGTGCACGTTTTCAAGAAAAAGTATTTACGGAATGCACACATATATACAAGTTCTTAAACTAAGCTATATACATATGTGGGGGCTGCGATGGCTCAGAGGTTTAGACGCTGAGCTGTAGGCCAGAAAGTTGGTAGCTCGGCAGTTCAAGACCCGAGTGCCGCGTGACGGAGTGAGCTCCCGTCTCTGACCACAGCTCCAGCCAACCTAGCAGTTTGAAAGTAAGAAATTGCAAGTAGATAAATCGGTACCACTTTGGTGGGAAGGTAACAGTGTTCCGTGCACGTCAGCGTTTAGTCGTGCCAGCCACATGACCCCAGAAAAAGTCTTCGGACAGCGCTGGCTCTTCGGCTTGGAGAGTTGGATCCGACTGGCTTTTGAGCAAGGGAAATCTTTACCTTTGTATTCATATGTAAAAGGGGAAGAAATTGTCTCACCTCTAGCACTGTGGTAAAGATTACTGAAATAACGGAAGTGATGTATTTTGGAGGCTTAGAAAAGGAACCAAGTACTACCCCATCCTCGTCCACATTATCCCAGGAGTTATAATAAATTAGAGCTGAATTGGACACTTTTATACAAGCAAAAAAGCGGAATCCCAACTTCAAAGCAGCACCAAGTTTTTGATGTTGAGGACCTCAGTGCATTCCAATGAAATGCAAGGCTAGAAGCACTGTCTTTTACAGGATTTCAAAGGGAAAAGTGGCTTCGCTGTGAAAATGCTCATTTAACATTTTGATCTGTATTATTTCCACTTGCCATTTGAAAATAAATCACTATTTTAAAATATCCTATGGAACAAAAAGATGGGGGGAAAAATGACCCAAGTCTAAATGAAATAAAGGGGGGGGGGGGATGAAGTAATACACCCATCACAGTCCCAACATGACCACTATCAGTTCCTGACCAGGCACAATCCCTCTCCTTCGAGTCTCCTGTCATTAGACTTGGGAAACGTGAAAAGATCAGATACCAATGGTCTCCCTCAGGCAGGAAGGCAAGAACAGACAAGTCTGAAATCATCACCATCTGATGTTGGATGATGTCCCGCTCTACATTTACTTTCTCAGCAGAGTCCGGGGGGGGGGGGGGGGATACTAAGAACATAAGAACACAAGAGAAGCCAATGCTGGATCAGGCCAGTGGCCCATCCAGTCCAACACTTTGTGTCACACAGTGGCCAAAAACACCAGGTGCCATCAGGAGGTCGAGCAGTGGGGCCAGGACACTAGAAGCCCTCCCACTGTTGCCCCCCCCCCTTCAAGCACCAAGAATACAGAGCATCACTTGCCCCAGACCAAGAGTTCCTATCTATAGGTAAAGGTAAAGGTTTCCCTTGCTCGAAATCCAGTTGACTACGACTCTAGGGATGTGGTGCTCATCTCAGTTTCCAAGCCAAAGAGCCAGCGATGTCCAAATATGTTTCTGTGGTTATGTGGCCGGCATGACTAGACGCCAAGGCGCACAGGACGCTGTTACCTTACCACCAAAGCGGTACCTATTTATCTACCTGCAATTTCTTGTTTTTGTACTGCTAGGTTGGCAGGAGCTGGGACCAGAGAGGGGAGCTCACTCTGTCATGCAGCGCTCGGTTCTCGAACTGCTGAACTACCGACCTTCCAGTCTGTAGTATGTCTTGTGGCTAATAGCCACTGATGGACCTTTGCTCCATATGTTTATCCAATTCCCTCTTGAAGCCGTCCATGCTTGTAGCTGCCACCACTTCCTGTGGCAATGAAGTTAGAAGAAGTTACATCTGACCTATAAGGGCCATACAGACTGCCCATATTTGTCAGCACTGTTTTCATGTTGATAAACACACCAACGTACAGTAGCGGGCAGGGTACTAAAATTGGACTGGGGAGATGTAGGATAAAAATGTGGGATAAAAAAAATGCCCACTTCACACCATGCAACTCATGGTGCTGTTCCCTCTCCACAGATTTTTGTGTGTGAAGATAAAACAAGATAACCCTACGTGTTTATGGCTCTGAGCTTCTCAAAGTAAGCAGGGATTACAAAGGGTTCACACAAACAAGCATACTGTTGAGCTGCTGTGGAAGTCCTCCCACTGTTACCTCAACAGCATGGGAACCACTAGAGCTGCTTCTTCTTCTTCTTCTTCTTCTTCTTCTTCTTCTTCTAGGACTTAGGGTTGCCAGGTTTGGGTTGGAGACTTTGGGGGTGGGTCCAGGAGAGGGTGGGGTTTGGGGAGGGGAGGGGCCTCAGCATGTTACAATGACATAATGTCCATCCTGCAAAGCAGCCATTTTCGCCAGGGGAGCTGATCTCTGTCAGCTGGAGATCAGTTGTAAAAGTGGGGGATCTTCAGGCTCCACCTGAAGGCTGGCAACCCTACCAAGGACTGCTCCAGTAACTTGGAAGCCCAAGCTAAGATGGATGCCATTCCTCCCCAATACCAGCATTGCTCTAGCTCTTGGGAGGGGCAATACCAGCATAAGAAGCAGCAGCAGCATCTCTGGCCTTCCTCACATCACTTCAGACATCAAGGAAGTAGGCTGGCAGCAACTTCCATGCTGCTGAAGTAAGACTTGGAGGGCCTTTGGAAGTCTATTTGCAAGCAGTAGAGGCAGCTCTTCTTGGTAGGAGATGGGTAGTCAAGCTTAAACTATCATATATGACTATGTCATTTATGATTTTTAAATACAATCAGCAAAGTAGGCATCACCTGTGATTCGAGGATGGGCTGAAATCAGCTCCAGAGCAGCCAGAAGATCCCAGAGAGCAAGAGACATGAAGAAGACCTCTTACCAAGTCAGATGGCTTTTACAGAGAACGCTTTCCCAGCCAAAAGGCTGAGAAGCGATTGATTCATTGCCCCATACCTTTTTTCTATTGACTAGAGTATGCAACAGCCAGAGAGAGATTTCTTAGAAAATGGCTACTGAAGTACTCGACCATTCCTGATACTTCAAGATTAAGATTCCTTCTGCAAGGATAGCCTCTGCAAAAGCTGCATTGTGGACGTGGCAAACTTTGGCTTTACTGTGATTTTTAATTCTTAAATTTGGTTTTTATATTGCATGCACTCAATGAAATTGCTGAGCAGTCGGGCTAGAATGGATAAAAGGAAGTACTTCTTCACCCAAAGAGTGATTAACACGTGGAATTCACTGCCACAGGAGGTGGTGGCAGCTACAAGCATGGACGGCTTCAAGAGGGGATTGGGTAAACATATGGAGCAGAGGTCCATCAGTGGCTATTAGCCACAAGGTATAGATGGGAACTCTCAGTCTGGGGCAAGTGATGCACTATATTCTTGGTGCTTTGGGGGGGCAGCAGTGGGACGGCTTCTAGTGTCCTGGCCCCACTGCTGGACCTCCTGATGGCACCTGATGTTTTTGGCCACTGCGTGACAGAGTGTTGGATTGGATGGGCCATTGGCCTGATCCAACATTGGCTTCTCTTTTGTTCTTATGGCCTATGGCCTGTTAAACTCAAATAAACTTGAAATCTTACCAAGTCAGACGGCCACCTGACTCACCCTTACCATTTTTTTTGTTTCAATTTTTTTTTTAACCTGAACCCCATTTCAAGTTTTAGAACTTTTAACCAGAACGTACAGTCCCATAAAGTGGGAAACTGACATCTTGTATATTGCTCATACACATCTCAGTCTTCCAAGAAGAACAAACAAGGGGAAAGGGAACAGTTGTACAAGAACACCTCGAGAGGTAAGCATAAGGTCTTTCTGCCGAGATGGGGGTCATTTGTAGAAAAAGAGGTGCAGGATCTCATTAGCATAACTTATTAGCATAACTTATTTGCATATGCCACACCCTCTTATTTCCATACACCACACAGGAAGTGTGTCAAAGGGAACACCCACCTCTGCTCTCTGCCTTCCCTTCTCTAGCTGACATGGGGTAGCTGGAGAAGGGCAAGCAGGGAGCCCAGGCATGTTTAAAAGCGGAGAGACTCAGGGGAGGAAGGGGCCAAGTCTACAAGCTTTCCGCAGCGGGCTTGCTGGGGAAGGAAAGGACATGCCTGTCATCCCTGCCTGATCTTCTCCAGGTGCCCCGCAAGAAGATCAGGCAGGGAAACCCGGCATGTTTTAAATGCCTTTCTTTCCCCTCTCCGATTTGGAGAAGGGAAAGAAAGGAATTTAACACACCTGCTTTTGGCGGGCCGGCGGGCCAGGGAAGGTATTTAAATGCCTCCCTGCTTCTTCAAAGGCCTAGGTGGGCGGGCCCAGGAAGGCAGGGGGGCTCTCCCAGCCTTCCTCTGCTCACTCGCTTTGGCAGGCAGGCCAGGGAAGGCACGGGGAGGGAGCAGGGCTGTGGATGTGGGCCAGCCAGAGAGCAGCGCTCTGCACCTGCCCCGCAAGGAGGCAAGGGACTCTCGACCACCTCAGCTCAGTGATTCTCCCCTGTGGAATGGGCCGGGGGCCTCCTCCTCCACTGCTGCCTGCAGGGCCAGCTGCCCTCCTGGGCTGAGTGAGCAGCTTTCGGGCCCCTCCGGTGGCCGAGCCAGCCCAGAAGGCTGTGCGCTTGGCCTCCCTGCCCTGGCCTCCTTCCCTCCTGTCTGGACTGGCAGGCTCACTGTCGGAGCTTTCAAAGGTGAGGCCAGCGCAGCTGCTCCTCTGCCAGCAGCTCTGCACCGGGCCCCCACCCCTGTGGAATGGGCCGGGGGCCTCCTCCTCCACTGCTGCCTGCAGGGCCAGCTCACTGTCGGAGCTTTCAAAGGTGAGGCCAGCGCACCTGAGCACCGCTGGTTCTCAAAGTAAAGCACCAGCAGCTCATCTGCCACCTCAGGTAGCATGCTGCACACTTCCACGGCCACCACTATCCCCGCCGCCCACCTGCCAAGCAAAAGCGCCACCACAGGGGGAGAGGGGGCTGGGGGCACTCCTCCTTTTCCAGTGACTCTGGGCCTCTTGCCTCACTTGCAATGGCGGGAAGGGAAACTACAACTCCCACAGGCCTTTGTGGCATGGCCCCACCCCTCAGCCCACTCTCCTGTTCGCTCCCCTCTCCCCGCCAAGGAGCAACAGCCCAAGCCAGGAGCTTGAGCCTCAGGGGTCAGCCAGCCAGGAGGCATCGCCCATGAGGACATGCCCCGTGCAGTGCTCCTCATCCTCCAGAGGAAGTCCCAGAATGGAGATCTAGGGTGAGGACCCTGGCAAACCAATTGCAACACCAAGCCCAGCTGGCCTCTCCTCCTCCCTTTGGGAGTGCCTGGCCAGCATGGAGACCTGGGGCTCCGCGTAGCTCTCACCCCATTCCTTCCTTCCCTTGGTGAAGCCGGGATTGTGGCTGCAGGGGCAGGGCTTGCTACATGTGCCTGCCTCCTGGGCTTCTTACTGCCAGAGCATCGCTCTGGTGCGCTCCAGCAGAAATTGACCCCTGGCCATAACTCAGCCACCTACACGTCTGAGACCTTGAAGCCACGTAAGTGTGAGAAAAGTGGAGTTGCAACAACACCCTTACCTCCTCCTGAGCCATCTGAGGAGACACTTGTCAGCTCTGAACACTCAAGCCATCTAAAACCACAAAGTGGGGAATAGCGTTTTAGTAGTTTTGTTTTGGCAGGAAAATCTGCCTCACAGTAAAACAAGCAGCAAGGGTCCGCCACAGAACACAAGCTGTGAGCTACAAGCCTCTTTTCCCTTTCACAACTCAGTTCCACTGGGGAGAAAGGAATTGCGAAGTTATTGCCAAATTCACACTTATAATAAAAGGACAGTACTTTTAGCGTACCTTTCAGGACTGCTGAGTCAGTGTGGGGTAGCAGTTAGAGTGTCAGATGGGTTACCAAAGGGCAACTACTATCTCACAGCCTAACCTACCCCACACGTATTCTGTTGGGAGGATAAAATGGAGGAGAAGAGAAAGATGTGAACTTAGGCAGATCACGAGAGGGAGGGCAGGATGGGTTGCCTTAGTGCCTTAGTGCTTAGTTTTTGTGTCCCTATCTTACAAGCCCAAGGAATTGCTGATCGCCACTTCGGGGTCAGGAAACAATTTTTCTCCAGGCCAATTTGGCCGGGGATCCTGAAGGTTTTTTGTCATCTTCTGGGCATGGAACAGAGGTCACTGCGAGTGTGGAGGGGGAGGTATTTGTGCATTTCCTGCATTTTGCAGGGGGTAGGACTAGATGACCCTGGCGGTCCCTTCCAACTCTATGATTCTATGATTCTGTGTTGTAAACTGTTTTGGGTCCCCACTGGGGAGAAAAGTTTGGTATAAATATCTAGTAACAATTACAACAGTAATAAAAATAACAGTACTAACAATCATGTATGCGGAAAGCTTTGATTAAATCTCGAGGTGATCTCTTTTTAAAATGTGGGATTAACACCCCAATATGATGCTAAATAGTATATTTTCATGTCCCTAAATCAATTTTCAGAATCTAAAATGTTTCAGCCAATATCTACTGCAAACTCTAGCCATCAAAACCTGAGATGAAAATCAGCCTTTGAATCCGTTCAGGTTTATGCTGGGGTCATACTGAAAAATATTTATCGGATCGATTAATTTCTATTCCTGAATGATGATGAAACAGGCACAGAACGTGATTTTGCATAAATGTTACCATATCTGCGTGTAACTGATGACACTAAACTTTCAACTAGGAAGGCCAAAGTGACTAAGATTTAAACGTAGAGCACCAAGGGTGTAAAGTCCCCCCCCCCCCTTATGACTACCTGACCAAGTCAGAACTTGGAAGCTTATAACAACCTCAGCACAAGTGAATGAAGGAGAGTCCAGCCAAAAGGCATCTGGCACATGATCAAGAGTATTAAATATCAGCTCTTTTATAGTACAAAATTACAGAGGACTCGTTTTTGGAAACAAATCACGGCTGTTGGGTCCATTCTACCCTTTAGTTGAAGACTGATTCATGTATTAAGGAGAACACAACAGGTCTGCCAATATCAACGTGTCCTGCCAGTTCTGTCAGGTGAGATGGTGCCATGGGTCAGTGGAAGAGCCTCCGCTTTGCAGGCAGCAAGTCCCAGGTTCAATTCCCAGCATCTCCAGTGAAAAGTATCAGGAAGTGGGGGTGGGGTGGGGTGGGGAGAGAACTTGCCCGGATAGCCCAAGCAAGCCCAATCTTGTCAGATCTCAGAAGCTAAGCAGAGCCGACCCTGGCAAGTACTTGGATGGGAGACCTCCAAGAAATACCAGGGCCGAGACTCAGGGGCAGGCAATAGCAAGCCACCTCTCTGAATGCCCAGGCCCCACTAGGGGTCGCCAGAAGTTAACCATGACTTCCAGGCACCCATACAAGTGCGCGCACGCACACACACACACACAAAATGCTCACCAAAAGTATCAGGAAGTAGGTGATGTGACAGACCTCCGCCTGAGACCCTGAAAAGCTGCTGCCAGTCAGAGCAGACAACACTGACCATGTTAGATCAAGCATCTGACTCCTAACTGGAGATTTTGGAGGGGGCAGAGACTGGGAAGGGAGGGATTTGAGGAGGGCAGGAATCTCAGCAGGGTATGCCCAGGAGTCCACCCTCCAAAGAAGCCATTTTTCCCAGGGGAACTGATCTCTGTCATCTGGAGATCAGTTGTGACACCACTATGGTGGAGGGGACGCTAGTGAAATGTTCACCACTTGGGATTCAGGCCCACGCCGCCACCCCCCCTCGTTGCAAGCCCTGTAGTGAGTGCAGCAGCCGTGCATGGGCCTGAATCCCAAGCGGTGAATCACCGCAGGGAAATCAGCCCCACGCACTGTAGCCCCCACCCTGCTCGCAAAAAGACCCTTTAAAGGGGTCTTTTGCGCACAGAGCTGTGGCCAGCGACAGCCTCTCTCCCTCCCTGCTGAAAGAGTCAAAGGGCCCTCAGCTGATCGGTGGGCCATGTGCTCCCCAGTGATAACCTGAAGCCCTTTAAATCCCTGCAGGAGGGGAGGGAGAAGGGCTGCCACAGCATGGGGGCGGGGGTGGATTGGAGCCCCCAGAAGTAGGGGAACCTCCATCCAGACCTGGGGGCCTGGCAACCCTATGATGAATATGTGGAAACAGCCAGTGTTAAGAGATCGAGAATAGGATACGGGAGATAGTGCCACACTGCCACAAAAGCTGCTGGGTGTCCTTGGGCTGGTCACACTTGCTCAATCTAGCCTACCCAAGCAGTGTTGCCAGGTGAGGGATGGAGTTTGGCATCACACAGAACCATGATGTCACTTCCGTCATGTAACAGGAAGTGACTTCACACTTCACTGCCACACTAGCAACCCTACAAGGGCAGAAGAGTGGTGGAAGTGGGGCAAAATAGCTTTTGTTGCTTTCCAAAAAAGGCCACACAAACAGATCCTGTGCAGGAATCCAAAACTCTGAGTTCCTGAGGCCCCCACTGGCTTCTAAGCGAAACTAACGGATATGAAAAGCAGCCCCACCCTTCGACCCTGCAGAAAAGCCTCTGCAAGCGTGAGGCACGCTTTTATTCACCAGCGACACCACCAACCCTGCCTTCACCCGCAGGAAAACCCTCCTGCCTTTTAACAGAATCTCAGACTGAAATTAACAGATCCATTTGAGATGCTGGACACATGGGAAATTAAATCTTGTTTTCTAAGCCCAGACTGTGCATAAACTAGGGCAACAACACATAAAAGGCATATAAATGATAACACTCTTTTCAAGATGTAAACATCGTCTTCGTTTTAAAAGAATGGATTATTTAAGGATAACATTCTACCCTTTTTCGGTGTCCCAGATCTTCATGTGGAGAGGAGACCTCTGCTTATAAAATGGCAGGCAGAATGTGCCCCTAAGAAGCTTCGACGATCACCCGTGAACTGCAGCTCATGTTAATGAGTATCGTCACCTTCATCATAACTTCTAGAGAGCCACTCAGCACCTGTAATGCTTTGTGGTTCTTATCATTCCTTGCAACAACCTTGAGTAGGTTTGCCAACTCATAAGTTCCAATCATGTAAAGTCCAATAAAGAGCAATAAGGTCCCAGTTTCAGCCTTCGAAATGCATCTTGCATAGGAAAGTCCACATCCAATTCAAAATGATCCATAACACGAAACGACAGGAATAAAGATTACTTATGGAAACAAAGTGCTTGTGTGCATATGCTTGATGTGAAATCATGTTGATTGCGTCAAATCCGGCTATGTGAATGTATTGTTCCTGTACTCTCTTCTGAGGAAGCGTTCTGTGAAACGATTTTCAGGTCGACGGCATCATTATAAGAAAGAAAACAAGGAACACCCATATCCCATATTGGCAAGAACTACACACACAAGCACTTTTAATCTTTATTCCCGTGGTTTCGTGTTATGGATCATTTTGAATGTTACTTGGACTTTCGTACACAAGATGCATTTTGAATATTGTAATTGTGACCTTGTTGTTCTTTATTGGACTTTATATGATTGGAACTTTCTAATATAATTTGTTAACGGTTTTCGTTATCATCTACAGTGTTTCTGTTTTGGTTTTGAACTCCCAGGTGGCACCTGGAGATCTCCTGCTCTTACAATTGATCTCCAGATGACCAAGATCCCTCCCCTTAGAGAACATGACATCTTTGGAGGATGGACTCTATGGCATTATGCCCTGCTGAGGTCCCTCCCCTCCCCAAACCCTGCCCTCCCCATGCTCCACCCTCAAAATCTCCAAGTATTTCCCAACCCAGAGCTGGTAACCCTAACCCTGAGAGATACAATACGGAAAGGCAGCATCTTGGACAGTCTGAGTGCCTTCGCCGAACCTTTCAAAATAACTCCCAGCCTTCAGTTCAGAAGCACACTGGCCCACTTGGTTGCAATCATCCCAGTCTATGTCTCTGGCATTCTTAGTGGCTGTATGAAGTAGGGTTGCAAAGTACTTACGTTAGTGCAGTGGTGGTGGTGGTGGGGAGTCCTTTCGCCACTGGGAGTTCCCTGGTGCGTGCACAAAGGGATGTCATCACCTCGGGCACGTTGGGGGTGGGACCTCTCAAATTCGAGGGAAAACCATAGAGTTTTCTCTTGAATTATAGAGTTTCCCCCCTCCCAAAACGTGCCCGACATGATGACATCACCTCCGAGTGACGTTATCGTGCCAGGCACATTTTCACAGCTTGGCAATTTGGGGGCGAGGTTCCTCCCGGCGGTCCAATCAGGGCCGACAGGAAGCGGGCCGCTGGAGCAGGGGTTTCTCCACCCCCGGGGGGACTTGGGAACCCTAGTATGAAGCCTTTAATAAAAATGTGGCTTCATCCTCTACTCTTTCTATCAGAGGCAACTCTACATGAAATATGACGTAGCTGTTGCCTGAGACGGGACCATGAGTACCATTACGGGGGGCAAATATCCTACCTAGTCTGGCCTGATGCACTGTGCTTTTTAAATGTAGGGATGTGGCTCAGTGGTAGAGCATCTGCTTTTCATCGAGATGGTCCCAGGTTCAACCCCTGGCACCTTCAGTTTACAAAGGGCCAGTAAGCAAGTGATGGGACAGGCCTCTGCCTGAGACCCTGGAGACCCTGGAAAACGACTGAACAGTCAGACAATACTGATCTGGCTAGAGCAATGGTCTGACTCAATATAAGACAGCTTCATGTGTCTCCACCATCCAGAGACTCAAAAAAATGTTCTCCTTTGCAAGTCCTGGAATAAATGGAAGTTCAGTGACAGCAGAGTTCTCATTTGGTAAGACTCTTGCTGGAGAGATTCCACATGGATTGTACCCAGATTTGTAGGAGAGAGATGCAACTTGGTTATCTCCTTCAGGAACCACTATGCCTTTGGCTGGCCACACTTTCTAGTCCCCAGTGAAGACAGCAGATAAGCCTGCATGGGTCTCATCCCTACGAACTGAAGCCAAACTGGTGTGTTTTCTTATTCCCTCCACCAGTCACCCCGCCCAGTCTGACTCCGTGGCTTTCCTGAGGGTATCACAACGATGAGCTTACCAAGGCACACAGTTTACACACTCAACAGAATCAGGTGGGAATTTTTTTCCTAGGCACAGCTTGCAAATCTGGGGGGAGGCCCTGCATGTTTGAATGCTCCCCCACAAATAAGTCCCTGCATTTCAAAAAAACAGTAAACAGGGAGATAAATACAGTCAAATGCTTGTCGCCTACGTGGTAGTTTTTTCACTGAGAAGTTCGGGGGGGGGGGGGGGAGTTTGTAAATATGCAGTCCCACCAGGGTTGCCAGGTCCTACCTTCTTCCCGGTGGTGGTGGTGGTGGTGGGGATCCTGAGGCCTTGTTGGGATCTTCTGCTTTGCGCACGGCGCAATGACATCACCCGGAAGTGATGTCATCATGCGGCCAACGCTGAGTGGCGATGCTCTAGTTTTGGGGCAAAACTCTATGGTTTGAGCCCACATTCACCAGAGAATTTTGCCCCAAAACTAAAGTGTCGCCACATGACATTGGCAACATGATAACGTCACTTCCAGGTGACATAATCACGTTGCATTTGGGGCATTTGCAGGCGGGGTTTCCCCCCCACCAGCCAGGTGGCCAGCAGCAGGAAGGAGCCCACAGAAGCAGGTGAAGCCCCACCTGGGCCAGGGGCCTGGCAACCCTAAATCCCATGCCTACTACTGAAAATGGCACAGTCAATGGTGTACAACTTCAGGCTTTCCACAGACCTTACCACCAGCACACAGACTCTCCCTGGCCCCACATCCTTTGCTTTCCAAGCTCTCTATTTACCCTTTGCCTCTGTATCCCCCTCAGTCCCCCAAAATGCCAACATTTCCTGTCTTGAAGCTCTATGCATTTTCTCCCATCCAAACTGACACTCCACTCACATTACAGAAGTTGCCTTGATTTCCAGCAGGGCCCCTCTATATCACCAATGAGAATATCCTTTCTGAATGTTCACAAACACTCCGTCTGCCACAGTTTTTGATCCATACTCTAGAAAAATGACAGCCTTGAAAGAAATCTTCTCTGGGTGTGTAAAGTGCCGTCAAGTTGCAGCCGGCTGATGGTGACCATACAGCAAGGGGCTTCCAAGGCTAGTGAGAAGCAGAGGTGGTGTGCCATTGCTTTCCTCTGCAGTTTTCCTTGGAGATTTCCCATCCAAGTACTAACCAACATTGACCCTGCTTAGCTTCTGAGTCAGATCGGGTTATACCATGCTGTCTTCCCTCCTGGAAAAATCTTAGTTTTGTTAAAAAAAAAAAAAAACATCCCAAAAACCCAAAACTGCTATGTGTATGCACCTTTGCCACAACACAAGCACACTGCACACAATGATTAGACACTGTGTCATTTTTTTAAAAAAAGAGGGGAACTGTGCAAACATCACACGCACACAATCAACCATTTTTATACTCCATTAATTTACAATTCCTGCTTTTCATATAAGCATACAGTGAAATCCATCCTTTTCCTGACGTGATTGTGAGGGTGACCTAATTAACAGAGAACTAACCCACATTTAACTGATCTGGATTAGGATACGCGAGAGTCACAAAAACCTCTTCCCTGCTGCCCACATTTTACACTCTGTCTCTCCCCTGAACCATCTTGAAATCAGCCCCACCCTAATAATGTATCCTTTTATTTTTGGCCCATTATCACCAATTGAAGCTCATAAACTCCAAAACCTGCGCTAAGAGCACTCTTCCGATAGGATACTTTCCTGTAGGTGAAAGGGAGTGGACTGGTGAGACAGACAAGGAATATGAACAGGTCATAGGGCTGCCAAGTCAGCCCGGGGGGCGGGGGATCCCCCGCTATGGGGTTCCCGATCCGCCAGCCAGCATTCGGCCAGCGGGGGTAACCCCGCCCCAGAAGTTGTCCGGTGAGGACGACTTCCCCCATGTAATGACGTCACCTCCGGGTGATGTCATTACGTCGCCGGCACGTGCGCAAAAGCGCATGTGCCAGAAGAGCTCCCGGGGGGGAGAACAACTCCCCCCCGCCGGTAGGTCGCCGGCACTTGGCAGCCCTGACAGGTCAAGGGAAATTGCCTCTGAGTGGCCTTGCGATAGGGCCACCAACCTCCATATAGGGCTCAGACTTCTCCTGGAATTACCACTGATCTCTCGACTGCAGAGACCAGTCTCCCTGAAGGAAACAGCAGCTTTAGAGGGCGGACTCTGTGACATCACACCCCTGCCGAACTTTCTCCCCACCCCCGACTCCGCTCACCCCAGGCGCCGACCCCCGAATCTTTAGGAGTTTCCTACACCAGAGTTGACAACCCTGCCTTGGGAATGTGTGATGCAAGGATGAATGAAAGCCTCTGAGCATGTACAGTAGTTCTTTTCCTTCAGGACTGCCTTAAAGAATAACAAAAGACAATAACTCTGTAAGGAATTATGACAGCATTGGGAGAATTCTGTGCGGGAGTCTCCGTGTATAAATTGTGCCTTAGTGTTGGCTTCATTTTAATCTAGTAAGAGAGGCTACTGTTCCGGTCTTTCGCCTTGCGTGTAGGCCATGCTTGACAACCAGGGTGTCAGGGACATGGGGAGTGTGGTGGCATGTGGCCCATGACACCTTTTCTGGGAAAACCCAGAAGCGATGTTAGGTAGCTCTAGGAATCGCTAGAAACTCTATGGTAAAGCCTCCCATCATAGCGGGAGGCCTGGCAGCCCTACTTGAGTGTCTCACAGGAGGACACTTTCCCCCTCCAGTCGGGCTTCTTTGCTCCTTTTTATCATTTTGCTGGGATGCAATTTAATAGAAGGCTTTGTTTCCAAAATGAAAGTCCTATCCTATGTTACCCTCCCATCCTTAACATTACGTCACATGGTGCTGGAACACCTGCAATGAGAAACTTTCTTCCCCCTGATGTTGAATGATTTGGAGTTAATTGTGGTTCCTCAAAGGTGAAGGGACAGCAATCTGTGCGTGTTAAAATAGTCTTGTCTTCTCCCCCACTATTGCGCTCCCTTCACTCACATGCCATAGCCTGTTTGCCACTACCCTTCTCTTCTCTCTGGAACATGCCTGACACCTAGGGTTGCTTGGTCCCTACCATTTACCGGTGGGGTGGGGGAGAAGCTCCTCTCCCGGGATCTTCTAATACCACAGAGTTTTCAGGCCAAATGCCAGAGCACCCCCCCCCCCCCGGCAACCTTCCCGGCATGATGACGTCACCCATCATCCTGGGCACATTGGCCTAATCCAGGCACTTTGGGGGCAGGGTTCCCCCATCAGGTGGATCTGGGCCAGTAGATCAGGGGGCCCTAAAGCGGGCAAAGCCCTGCCCTCCTGGGGGATCTGGCAACCCTATGTACACCAAGTGTCTGGTCTAGCTAGTTCAGTATAGCCTCTTCTGACTGGCAAGAACGCTCCAGGGTCTCAGGCAGACACTTCTAAGGACCACTGCCAGAGATCCTTTTAACTGGTGATCCCAAGGATAACTAGGTCCTCCTGTATGAAGAATCAGGCTAACAGTGAGCCTCCCCACTACCCCAACTCCCCCATCTTCTGAGCTACCCCTTCAGACCCCCAGTCATGAATGCTGGTAACAGACAGTGTTTACTCAATGAGGAGGGAAATGAGGAGTTTTAGAGTTAAGCCTTGGAACACACAGGGTAATAATTACTCTGGGAAGTCCTGGCTAGATTGTGTAGCTGTCACCCACTGACCTACTAGGCCTCGAACCCTGGGCTACACAATCTGGGTGCATCCAAAAATGCTAATCAGTCAAGTGTGCAGCCTCTTCGGGAGGAAGAGGCTCCTTCCCCTAGCTGGGAGAAGTGGCGGGACATAACCGCTTGTTTTCATCAGTCAGTTGTTGTAGGGTTCTATGTCCAAAGAAATTTCTCAGCTACTTTCTTGGCAAAGAAGAGACTCATTTAGAGGCAAGCATATGAAAGGACCGAAACAATGCGCACAAGAGTTTTCAATTAGCAAAGGATCTAATCATGGGCTCAGGTGTACAAAACCACTGGCTTTTTTGGCACTCCTCGAGTGGCTGAGCAGAACCATGCAGATGTTGCTTCTAACTCTGGCACTCATTCCTAATGCACTTTCTTGGAAGTGGTCCCACTTCCCTAGAAGAAAACCATTTGAAAATGGCAGGCTCGCCTAGTGACATTTTCTGAGCAAGTCTTGAAGGAACTGGTCTTGTAACCTAAGAGGTCTTAAAACACACACTGAGTAAGAAATTGCTTCCAATACTCTAGCAACACACCTGTCCAATGCTGGTCTTCACGGACCACAGGAGCTGTTCAGCTGTGCAAAGTGAAACCGTCACATGGCTGAATTTCCCTGCTGTCTCAACTGCCCAGGGATTTCAGGTCTCACCAGTGTTTTAATGCAATTGGAAGCTTCCCTGAGGGTATTTCTAATATTGTACAGGTAAGAGGGTTAGCCTTGAGTATTATCACGGACTGTCTGGGAGTGGGAGGGAAAGGATGAAAATGCTCCAGTGCTGGTTTGTGGGTCTGAAGTGACTCACAAATTCATAGTGGGAAAGAAATGCTAATTAAAAAGGAAAGGAGATAGAATGTAGATTCCGTACTGTACAAAGGAAGGTCAGAAGGGCGGTCTCCCTAAGCGATCGGCACAAAAGGAACCACAGTTAAACCCCATTCCCCATATCACATCTAAAGTTCCTTTTGATTCTTTGTTTTTAAACAACCTCTACACATCTTCGAGTTGAATGCCTTCTATTTAAAATTGAAGGACGGGATAAAATTATTTATTTTGTACGGACCCCATTCCTCGGCTCTCTGTTCTGCACAACCTTCCTTCCATACCTGTAATAGTAAAGGAAGAAAAAGAAAACCCGTGCAATTTTTTTTTTATGATTGGCTTCCTGTCCATGGCCCACCCTGGTTGCTAGGCGATATCCCTTTCACGGCATCGTGCAGTATAAACAATAAAGCATTTCTGTCAACAAAGCAATTGTCCCACCTCATTGAATCAAGAGGCCCTTATTGGTGCGGGACTCCCTTGCCCCCTCCTCCTTCCGTACTCTGCTTATAAGGCAACATGAAGGAGCACAATGGCTCCACACGCTAGCTATTGTTCAACTTGAGCCCACTTAAGGATACACACAGCCCATCCAAATGGTGGTGTGTGTGGGGGGAGTTAATTTGGGAAGCTGTGCATTTTTTAACTTCAGTTCCAAATACACATTTGTCAGGAGGTGACCCTTTTGGGGTGGGGGAGATCTGCATTCCTGAGAGTACTTGCAGAGGTGGTAATAGGAGGGGAACACCCACCCACCCACCCACTAGCAACAGTCCCCTAATCCCTTTACTGAGCATAAGATGAATCCAAGGGAAACAATTATAACGTATCTTCTTCTTCTTGCGTTTGAAGTGAGAACCAGTGCTTCCAGCTGGGCTTTTGCTCCCGTCATTTCATCTCGGCTTGCAGGAACAAGAGCAATTGTTGAAAAAGACACCCTTCCCCACGTTTCTTTAAATGGAAAAGGAGAAGAAGACCCTATCGCTTACATGCTGCAGTACACACAGGGACTGCAGCCATCTAAATTCACTGCCTTCTCATGGTCTCCCTGTGCCGGAATGCTTCTTAGGGCTCCCCCCACCCCCTTGTTATGCCAAACACTCCACTTATAAGCAAGAAAGTGGGAAAGCTGAAAAGAGAAAGCCCACAAAATGGGGAGATGCCAAAGATGCACATATGGGGGGGGGGGGGCTCTACAACATGCCCTTAAAAGAAAGGCATGCCTCAATCCTCAGAGCCCATTAGGTTATGCAGCCCTTAGGGAATCTCACAAAGGCCCATGAAATCGCAAGATAACCTCATTCCTGAGCTCTTCTTTTTCCTCCCCCAAGAAAATGCACATCCATTAATGACCAAGAAGCTTTATCACCGGGCCTTTTCTCTTGTGCCTAAGGTGCCCTCTTAAAGGGCAAGCCCACAAATATCTCAAACACTGAAGATGATATGATCATCCACCACTATTACGTTCTATAGCAGTGTGTGTGTGTGTATCTGTGTGTTTGTGCAAGGAGGAGCCACCGTCTAAATCCAGCAACAACCAGTGCAGTGAGCTAAATCTCCCAGGACTCTTGTTTGCCATAAATGTCTCTGCATCCAAGGTAATACAGAGCAGGGGAGGGAACACAAGACTCTGGTATCTCCAGCCCATCTTTTCAACTAACAAAAGAAAGTTGCTAACAGCAGTTGACAAGGTGATGCCTTTTCAAAAACAAAAACAAAAAACAAAACCGGAGACATAAATTAATAGGCAAGTGCAACAGCATTGTGATCCCTTTAAAATGAGGTTTTTGTTTTTTTTAAAGCAAGGCTCCCAGCACAAAGAAAACAACTGTCTTCTCATAAATCCACAGGGTAGATCCACAGACAAGATCACCCCAGTTTGCAGCTGAGAATGATGCGGTCGTTCTTCATTTAACCTGTAAAAGGGACCCCTTCAAACTAGTTTCTCTTGCACTTAACCACACCACTGCATCTCTCAAGACAATGTGAACGCCATCCCACCTGCTACCACCACTGCCAAAAAAAAGTCTAGCATCTGACTTTTAAAAGCCCCAATTGCCTTTTTCCACACACACACACACACACACACCCATGCCTCCAAGTTGCCTGCTTCACAAGGACATTTCAACAGCCTGAACCCCCATCACCCCCCAGCCACCAAGTTGCACGCACCCCCGATCTCTGACATCTCTTCACTGCAGTGGCAGCTCAGTAAAACAAAGGAATTCATGTCAAGAATTTTTTGCTAGTGCAGAGGTACCTTTTTTTTCCGGTCCCTGGATCTCTTCCTGTGTTTCCTCTTTTTCTCATTTTCTTCGTCAGGGTTAAGCTCTAAGTCTCTGGTTTTCTTCAGCTGAGATGCTGCATGAGCCATAATGCATTTAAGGACACCCCAGGCAACCAAAATCCTTCCCTGGCGTAAAAAAAGGTGCTATCCTCAGTCACCTCTAAACCAGCCCCTTCTCAGCAAAGAAAAGCGGTTTGGCTAGAGCCAGGCAGACATTCAGGATTCAAAGGTCTGGATGAAGCTGGCAGATGCTACCCGGATGCATGGTTGCAGATCTCTCCCCGTACCTTTCTGCACCTGACCCTCCTCGACAAAGCAGTGCAGCCATCCTAATGCATTTAACGTAATGAGGAAGACAGCCAGGACGGAGAAAGCGGTATTATGGCCGTATTCCCCCTTGCCACCAGCTGGAAGGTCTAAGTGATTCCACGGAAGGAGGGGGGTGCTGAGCTGGAAACGACGCTTCCTCTTCAGAAAGGCTCAGGAGCAATCACTGCAGCCACAATAGTCTGCCCCCCCCCCCCCAATAATCTTGCAATCTTTTAGAAATCCACCCCCAAGGAGGAACAGTTGATGACTTACAGCCTTGCTCAGATTTTCAAGCTGAGCTACTTTAACCTACAATGAAACGGAGCAGCTCCCACTTTAGAATTAACTGCTGATGGTGAACAAAAAATAAATTAATTTCCCCCATTTTACCATGGAGATCCTGACTGCATTATGTAGAAAACAATGCATGCATTGCTCTATCTCAACAGTGTGTCTTTTATGCTGAACGTTCAATCCTGCTGCAAGGATTACAGAAAGCTCTGTTGTCTTTTTTTTAAAAAAAACACACACACTTATTACAACACATCTTTAGCTGGGAGGGTGAGAAGGGGGAAGGATAGGCAGTCATGCAAGCACATGAGGCAGAAATCCAATTCATAGGAAAACCGGCCTGGTACATTTCCCTCTCATGTGATCAAAATGGAAGGGGACCCCCCCCCCTTTACACACACACCCCACCCTTGCGCTCAGCAATGCCAGTTTTGGGCTTTTAAGTCACGGCTTTGCTTCAGTCACCTTGCTATTTTTTGCCACCTGAGTCTTCCCTGACTGCAGCTTTTGAATATTCATGATGGAAGGTAGAACAGCATCAGTATAAAAAGGCCCCGCCGGGGCATTTGCCATTCGCCTGGGTTCAGAGCATATCCCTGTGTTTCCCTCTCCATATGACCATCCAAGGGGATCTAAAACTATACACAGACAGGCACATATACATGAGGCTGTCATGTGCATGCACCTACAGATGCCACCTTCAAAAACCAGAACTCAGAGCAGGAAGGAACCAGCTTGCCAGGTTTTTGGAGGCTCTGAAATCCCAGTGGTGCTAAATACAGCGGGGCTTTGTCCAAGGTGCATTGGAATCCCAGGCCAGGGTGATAAAAAGACCTTTGGGTTCCCTTTGGGTTCCCAAAGGGATTCTTGGTGCTCCCATTTGTCATAAATGTGTGACTGGGCCTCCCTCTACAGAGGCCGAACCCTGGCTCCCTCCTTGACCCTCTCCCAGACTGAGATTATTACGAGTACTGTTTCATTCTTCTCTGCACCTCTTGACTGGCAGAAGACATGGCGTGCTGACCCACTTCTCATCCTTCCCCAACAGCGCAATGCAGTCAAGCTGTGTGCCTCTCTCGACATCTGGTGTTGATTGACAGGCCTGAAGGCCAATGCTGGAAATCCTCTGTCTTTCATAGGCCGGCTTTGCTTCCTTGGAATCCTCCCAGTCACCTTCACAGAGAACTTTAAAAGGGCATTACCAGCCTGTGTGGCTGTAACCACCTCCCTTCCCTTTGGGCCTGTCTTCCCTTGAGGACCAGGGCATAGAGGAGCTTCTTCTAGTTCGACATCCATTTTATCTTAACCTGCCTTATACCTGGGGACTCCAGTGGTGGGTTGCCAGGACAGGGGTCATTTCATAGAAAAAGAGGTGCAGGAGCTCATTAGCATAACTATTAGCATAACTCATTAGCATATGCCACGCCCCCTGACATCACTGGCCGAATGTCAGTTTCAGCCCCATTATACCTTATTGACCACTGAAGGCAATGGCAACAACTCCTAAGGTATATGAGGGGCTGGAGGAAAGGGGATTTGAGGGAGAGGCTCCAAACTTGCAGAGTAGCTGCTGGGGCCTCTCCCCCAAATACTCACCAAGTTTCAAGAAGATTGGACCACGGGGTCCAATTCTACAGGCCCCCAAACAGGTTGCCCCATCCCCACCATAGAGAACAATGGGGGCAACCTGTTTGGGGGCCTGTAGAATTGGACCCTTTGGTCCAATCTTCTTGAAACTTGGTGAGTATTTGGGGGAGAGGCTCCAGCAGCTACCCTGTAAGTTTGGAGCATCTCCCTCAAACCCCCTCCCCTCCAGCCAATTTTTAAGCTACCACCGAATTTCAGCAGCAATTCAGCAGCGGGCCGAATCAGATCAGAGAATCTGATTCGGCCTGTGGCTGCCCTAGTGCCCACTCTTGGGATGGTGGGGTGCCGCTCCACCTCGCTCCGCCCCCAAATGACCCCTGTGCCAGGGTAACAGCTGGGCTTACCAGCTCTGGGTTGGGAAGTTCCTGGAGGTTTGGGGGTGGCTCTTATGGAGGGCGGAGTCTTCGGAGGAGAGGGAGCTCAGTGAGGTTACGATTCCGCAGAGAATCCCCCCCCCTCCAAAGCTGTCATTAGGGGAACCAACCAATCTCTGTAGTCCGGAGACCACTTGTGATTCCGGGAGCTCTCTGGGTCCCACCTGGAGGGTGGTGGCCACAGCACTGCCACGGGTGAAACCAGATACGTTACGATGAGTGGAGCCCAGCAAAGCTTACTGATTCCTCAGACCCCGCCTGCTCTCCTGGCAGAACAGGATTCTGCTGGTCACTGACTGCTACAAGGGGGAAAGAGAGGGTAGATGGGGGGGGGAACACTCCAAGAAGTGCCCAGGTCTTCAACAGAGGCGTAGAAAGAGCAAAATGTGAGAACTGTAAGAAAAACATCAAATGTTCAGCCAGCCAGTGGGGCACTGTGATTACAGACTGCCAGACTAGAGTCTGGGAAACCCAGCTTCAAATCACCACTGTGCCATGGAGGCTCACTAAGTGACTTTAGGGCCATCTCTCTCCCACACTAACCTACCTCACGGGGCTGTTCTGTGGATAAAATGGAGGAGGAGAGAATGATGTAAACCACTGGGTCCCCACAGGGAAGAAAAGCAGGGCATAAAAATATTAAACAAATCTGACTAGGAAACAAGAGTTGACAGAGACAGCATGTAATTTTGTCCTGGTAGGGGCTGAGAAGCATTGAGGACCTGAAGAGATGTGAGAGTTCCAGGACCCAGAATGTTCCATCATCTGGATGCTGGCCACTTGCAGTACCCATAATCCCTCGTGTTCCTCAGAGGACTCCCAAGCAAGGGGAATGTCTACGGATCCTTACAGGAGTCACACCATCGCCACCCCTACTCCTTTGTGTGTGTAACGGGCCATCCAGTTGCAGCTGACTTACGGCGACCCCAGCAAGGGGCTTTCAAGGCAAGTGAGAAGCAGAGGTGGGGTGCCACTGACTTCCTCTGCAGAGTCTCCCTCGATGGTCTCCCACCGAAGTATGAGCCCTGCCTAAACAGTAAACAGAGTTAAGTCAGCTGCCTCAGGTGATAAGAGATTCAGGGGCCGTTATAGGATGGCGAAATGCCAGTTTAATTTTAAGTACTTGTGTGTCACTGGTGACCAAGATCCAGCTAGTTCATGGCATCATATTCCCCATTACTATGTTTGGGAGTGAAAGTTAGACAATCAAAAAAGCTGACAGGAAGAAAGGTCAAGACGGGTAGCTGTGTATGTCTGTCTGTAGCAGTAGAAAAGTACACACATCCCAACCCCAACGGCGGTGGGTGGAGGAGGTGGCGGTGTTGGGCGGCGGCAGTGGGCAGAGGAGGCGGCAGCAATGGCAGCAGTGGCAGCGGCAGCATTGTGAGGCGTTTGGCAGCAGTGGAGGAGGAGGCGGCTGGAGGTGGCTTTTTTTGGTGGCAGCGGCTGGCAGCGGTGGCCAGAGGAGGCACCCTTCCCTGAGCCCTGCCGGCCACCTGGTAAGTTGGGGGGGGGCCAAGCGCCCAAGTGTAAAAGGGGGAAAAATGGAGGATGGGACCATCTGGACAGCCCTCTCTCGCAATGATTGCGAGAGAGGGCTGTCCAGATGGCTCAAATGTGGGTTCCTCACGCGACCACCGGGAAATACTCAATTTTCCTGGGGTCAGAAAACACGGGAGGAACCCGCATTTGAGCCCACTTCGGCGCGGGACTAGCCACAGCCGTTGTGGATGGTCCCTTTAAATGCGGGAGGAAACAGTAGTTCCTCCCGCATTAAAGGGCCGTGTGGCCGCAGCCTTGAAATGTGGTGTTGGAGGAGAGTTTTACAGATACCGTGGACTGCCAAAATGACAAATAAGTGGGCTCTAGACCAAATCAAGCCCAAACTCTCCCTAGAATCGAAAATGACTAAACCGAGGCGATTGTAGTTTGGTCACCTTATGAGAAGACAAGAATCACCGGAAAAGACAGTGATGCTAGGAAAAGTTGAAGGCAGCAGGAGAAGAGGAAGACCCAACATGAGACAGACTGACTCAATCAAGGAAGCCACAAAGGCCCTCACTTTGCAAGACCTAACAATAGGCAGTTTTGGAGGTTACTAATTCATAGGGTCATCATAAGTTGGAAGCAACTTGACTGAACTTCACCCACACCCACACATACACACACACCTCTTACCCAAAAGAGGTGCATGCTCCTTTTTTGCATTCTATTTTTGGCCCCAAATGGCCTGGGTCAGTCCTGTCCCAGCTCACTGGAGAAGGCAGGCAGCACACGAAATAGCAATAAAAGCTGCAGTACAGCTGCTTATCAGACACACTCCAATCTCCCCGTAAAAAAAAAAAAAAGGTACCCTCCGTATAGTTTCATGCATTTCAGTTTACAGAGAGCTAAAACGGAGCTGCCTATTGTAATATTTTGCAAGTTAGAGCCAGAATAAGCTTAAAAGACAGAAAGGTTTTGCCGGAAATAGAAATAATAGCACCAGCGGGCTATTCGTTAACCTCACAGAGGCCTGGATGATAAACAAAGTAATGCTTGAATGGCCAGGGCCAACCCCACTTTTGCCCTTCCTAAACATGGGGGATTCCATCTTCTTGCTATGCCTGTTAAAAGAGCCGCAAATGCCTTCTAATAATTAAGTAACTCGCCCCAGAGCATTTGGATTTTCATTATGTTCATTACATCCACATCTGGGTATGTGAAGTCCCTGGCTTTTTTAAAAAATGGGCAACCCAACCTAAAATTTGCAGCTCTGAAGACAGGGTTGTCAGGTCCCCCCTCACCACTGGCAGATCTAGGTTGGGAAACCCCTGGAGATTTGAGGATGGAGCCTGGGGAGGACAGAGAGTACAACAGAATACAGCACCATCTACCCTTCAAAGCATCCATTTCCTCCAAGGGAACTGGTCTCTGTAGCCTGGAGATGAGTCGTAATTCCAGGGGATCCCCAGGTCCCAACTGGAGGCTGGCACCCCTATCTGTAGAGGGGTGGGGAGTACAGTTTTAATAGAACGTTGGTCCTGTTAAAAATGCAAATCATGTAAAAGCTATATTATTATTTATTTGCTTTTTACGCTAGATGATGTAAAAAGTGACTGATGACCGTGGGAAAAATAAGATGAGTAGTCCATGCTCTATTTCTCCTCCCAGAGTCAAAGACCCCTTTCCGCAGACTGCATGGCTACTCTCCGAAAAGGGCTCACCTGTGTTTCAAAGACAAAGGAAATCATTCCAGAACATGAGGACCCATTTCCTAACAACTCATGTGAAGTGATTAGCCACAAGGTATAGATAGGAACTCTCGGTCTGGGGAAAGTGATGCTCTGTATTCTTGGTGCTTGGGGGGGGGCATCAGTGGGAGGGCTTCTAGTGTCCTGGCCCCACTGCTGGACCTTCTGATGGCACCTGGTATTTTTGGCCACTGTGTGACAGAGTGTTGGACTGGATGGGCCTGATCCAACACTGGCTTCTCTTATGTTCCTATGTGTCATCATCAGGACAGTGTAGCACAAACAATGAAAAAACACAGGCATACTGTGGTGCTGCGTGCTATGCACACTTATTACAAGTACATAGGTAAAAGGTTTCCCTTGCTCGAAAGCCAGTCGAATACGACTCTAGGGATGTGGTGCTCATCTCCATTTCCCAGCCGAAGAGCCAGCGCTGTCCAAAGACATTTCCGTGGTCATGTGACTAGATGCCGAGGGGCACGGAATACTGTTACCTTCCCACCGAAGCGGTACCTATTTATCTACTTGCAATTTCTTACTTTCGAACTGCTAGGTTGGCAGGATCTGGGACCAGAGACGGGAGCTCACTCTGTCATGCAGCACTCGGGTCTCTAACTGCTGACCTTCCAGTCGGCAGTTCAGGGTCTGAACAACTTGAGCCACAGTGCAATTCCAAATTTTCCTTTATAACATTCCTGATGAAGACCAAGCCCATTCTGCCAAATTGGATACACATCAAGCTTTTGAGAGAATAAAATAGACTGGGATAGAATAGTAGCATCTTAACAAGCCACTTATTAGCAAAAAGCAATCACTCAGACCAAGAAGACAGAAATCTGAGGCACCTCCACAATAGTGAAATTACTCCTTATGCAAGAGAGTGGAGTGTCGCAAGGACTATGGCTGGTTCTGCATCTGGCATCTACTCCACATTTTCTCAACACTGAGAAAAAGGTGCAGCTCAAAACCACATTCAGATACCCCGGGCCAATACCATACTGACCGCAAAGTCAGCCCTGAAAGTCCATAAAACGGCCATAAATCTATGCAGAGGGTACTATAGAACTCGATGATCAAAGAAAGCGAAAGCGGCATGCAGTGCAGAGGATACCATAAAATCCAATGGTCAAAGACAGTGACAGCAGCATGCAATGCAAAGAGGAATTTCTGTTCCAGCATGGCTTTGCTAAAACAATGGAGGGAAAAACCAAAGCAGAATCATCCTATATTAACAACTGGAGACTGCACAACAGAGCCACAGGATTCGAAGTCAGGCACCCCTGGCATAGTACATTCAATCCTGGCTAACCCTGGAGGGAACGTTACAGAGGAGGAACAAAGGAGAAGTTTGTTTGGGTTTTTTGCTTGGCCAAGCACTGAGAAAAACAAACAAACCCTGGTATGAAAGATCTCGACTCTGTAGAAGGAAGAGACTAGGCATCATTTCCCGGAGGTTGCCATGGCATGGGGGAGCTAACATTAGAACGGAGAGTGCTTCTGTCTGCACACCATGTGTTACTCAAATTCTGCCAGTATTGCTGCAGATGCAGTTTGAAACACTGTGATTCAGTTCTGTATCCAAAATGTTTACATTATCCAGGCTTTGTTTGCAAATGGAAAACGGTAATGAGCGGGGAAAGCAGCGAATCAGGACATACTGTTGGCGTTGAGGGCCATTTCAAACATGTCAGGGTAGCAACCCTGGGGTTGCCAGCACGTGTCTGCCCACGTGCCCAGGGAACTGCAGCCTACCAATTTGGAATTTGCAGAAGCGTTTGTTGCGCTTACAATTCATTTGTCTTAAGGGTACACCTAAAATGTCAGGAGAACCCCTAAACATGTAACGCATGAAGCTGCAGTCCTGAAAAGAAAAAGGAAAAAAATTAGGTCAAGCCTACGCCACCTCTTCAGAGAACCTGCTTGAAGCAGCTTCCAGGCAAAACATGGTAAAAACATAACACACCATAAAAGGTTAAACTATTATAAAACACTGGGCAGCCTAAAAAGATGATCGTAAAAATAGTTCTCAGGCTAGAAGCAGTCTATAAAATGCTGTGGAAATGATCAGTGTCTTAATTTAAAAGAACTGTTTTGGCCTGGCACCTAAAGACGACGGGGGAAGCCTCAAAGGGAGGGCATCCCACAGTACGCTGGCCAGGTTCCCCTGCTGGCAGCCCAGTGCTGCGCCGCTGATTGCTAGGGTGGGGGTGGGGCCATCAGTGATGCTCTAGTACCATAGAGTTTTGAGTGCACACTAGAGCATCACTGTGATGCATTGACACCACTTTTGGCACCAAGGGACAGCAGAAGTGGCAGGTCCCTGCCTCCCACACTTTCGCACCTTGGGCTGGCAACCCTGTCCCACAGGTGAGGGGCCACCATTGAGACAGCACTCACCTCACCTCTGAAGGTGCAGGGCTTATGAGGAAGATCTTGCTTGGTGGGTGGTCAGTCTGGGAAGACACGGCCCTTCAAGTCCCCTAGTTCTAAGCTACTTAGGGCCTTAAGGGGAACAACTTGCCAGCTCAACTTTTGTTGTTGTTGAGTCATCATACTCCCTGCCATTCTTCCACTTCTAAAGACCAAGTACAATATCAGAATGGAATATTAGAGTGCGGGTAATGTGTGGTATTACTGCAGAGCAGTTTACAGTCTTCAGCACCCAGCTCTCCGGTCCTTTCGAGACAGATGTCAAGGCTTTGTAAACAATGAATTTGTGCTATGCAACTTTACGCCCACTCTGACAAAAACAAACAAAATGAAATCATATTTTCCTGACCTGCTTATTATGGTCAACATGTCAGGCACCAAGCTGCTTTAATTCTGAAGTTTCTTTTAAATATCCAAAACAAAACCTTCGCTTCTTACCCTTTTCCAATGTAAAAGGTAATCACTATGCCTTACAATCTATTTGATTTGGGGGTTCTTCTACATCTGCACAACTTGTGAACCGCCAAATGGAAGGAAGCCCAGGCATTTATGGTGGCCAACCAAAGGCTTGGTAAATACCCTGGGGCTGTAAATATCGTGTGTGTGAGAGACCAAATACCTGGCAGGTCATAAAATATGGCTGGGGGGCTGTATTATGCTTGATGGAGTTATGCAAGCTTAGTTTATTTATTGATCTCATTCACAAGATGATTCCTTATTACTTACAGTTTTCCTCCTTCCTTCATGCTTTAGGGGAAACTTATGGTGGATTTATTTTCTAGAGAACCAGGATTCTCACATGGACTTGGGGTGACATTTGGAACTCATTTGTGCTCTTTGCCCCCCAAAATGAGACGGCCTTCCATTATGCGTCTCTTCTTCCCAGAATGCAAATAATCTAACACCAACAGCTATCAAACTGTTAGCCCACCAGTATTCAGCTTCAACGCTGCTGTGACAGGGTCTTCAGAACTGGACTTTTCCTCCTTCATTTTTGAAAGTTCTGTCAACATCTGCCTGATGAAGAGTTCTGTAGAATTTGAAACCTTGCCCAACGCTTTGTGCCATTTGTGTGGCTTCAATAAAAGGCATTACATAGATTTTGTTTCTTTTTCTGGATTTTGCATTGGCCGCTACAGCTTTTTAAATTTTTTCTGATCAAGGCCAGTCTGTGGTAGGGAACCTCCAGCCCTGCCCCCTATCATTGATCAGCTGGCCAGTGTAGGGTCCCCTTCTAGAGAGCGGCCACCCACGGCCACCCCTCTCCCTCCCCTCCTGCAGAGATTTAAAGGGCTTCAGCTGATCGGCAGGGAGCACATGGCCTGCCGAACAGCTGAAGCCCTTTAAATCTCTGCAGGAGGGGAGGGAGAGGGTGGCTGCAGGTGGCTGTGGCTCGGGGGAGGGGCTTGGGGCATCCATGGCCACCCCCGGAATGCCCCCCAAATCCCCCCACCAGAGCAACAAAGGGATCTGGCAACCCTAGGCCAGCAGGAGAACTTACCAGTGGCAGGGGTAGGCTGTGGCAACACTGGATGCTTTTGGTATTTTGGCAAAAACACTATGCTAACCATAGAGATTCTGCCCAAATACCAGAGCATCCTGTGCCACTGGCAATATGCCAACACCACTTCCAGGGTGTGCCATAAGTGACATCACTGCGTCATCAGTCTCGGCCTTCCCCAACTGCTGGTAACTCCCTGCTGCCCCCCGTTGGTTGTCCTGTTTCCTCCAAATCTAGAGCTGGAGTATGTATTTCCCAGCCCTCCTCAACGAGTTGCTAGATCTAGAAGGCGGGGCGCAGAAGGAGTTGCTCAATGACCGAGCTCCCTGTGTTAGGTCCTTGCCTCAGCTCATGGGGTTCCAGAATCAAATCCCTGACACCCCACAACCTGGGATGTCTCTTTCAGACAGCCACATCAGACAGCTACAAGTCATTTCCAGTTCACGGGTGGACAATTACAAATTCACAGTCAGTATAACCCCATCTTTTAAAGCTTTGTTAGAACTTAAATGCTTTCAAGTGCTGAAAGCAGAAGAAAGAAGTGAATGGAAGAATAAGCGCTGGATAAATTACAGAGCAATCCTAAAAAAAGTTACACCCTTTTCAGTCCATTGAAGTCAGTGGTCTTAGAATGGTATAACTCTGCATAGGATTGTATTGTTAATGGAGCATGGGTCTATCAATGGCTATGATGGCTAAATGGAACCTTCATGTTCAGAGGCAGGCTACCTGAAAACTATATGCCTGGGGGAAAGGGGCAGGTGTTACCTTCATGCCCAGCTAAGCGAGTTACCAGAGGTATCTGGCTTGGTGCTGTTGGGAACTCATCAAACGATGAGTGAGGCGGACCTTTGGACTGATCCAGCAGGGATTACTGGACATACTGTAGTTACAGCAGCACAAAATTATTTGTGGTTCAGCTCAACTGATTTAGGAACACAAGCAATTTGTTATTCATAAGCAATAAACACAAAGCAGTAACATTGTACGAGAAGCTTATTATCTGTAATGGTATCGGTAAGTTAATCTACCCAAAGCAAATGTATCTGGGCATGATGCAGAAATCAGACAGCAGCCAAAAAACTCAAAACAAGCGTAGCAAATTCCCCATCAGCTGAGTCAGTGCTAAAGCACCAGACAATGGAAGCATAGAAAATTTATCTGATATAGGTACGGGCAATGAGTCGAATCCCAGGGCCATAAACCAGGCACATGGTTGCACACCGCTCTAGCCACAGCTCTTCTTACAAGCTCTAGTCATGGCTCAAGGTCAGCTAGTCCTGCTATGCGAGGCAGTAGTCCAGTCCCAAATTAATTCCACAGCAAGACTCTCAGATTTAGGAATCTCTCATTAATGAAGCCGGTCTAACAACTTGCAACCCGATACAGGTCTACTCAGAAGTTAAGGTTGCCAGGCTAAGGCTAGCAACCAGCAGGAGGATTGGGGGAGGGGAAGTGGGGGAGGTGTGGCATCAGCTAAATCGTGATGTCACTTCCAGGGGAAACCCAGAAGTGGCATTGGGCAGCTCTAGGAATCGGTGGAAACTCTGTGGTAAAAAATGAAACACACAGCTATGGCAAACAGAATAATAATTTGTGGGCAAAGAGGTCTGATGCATAATTTAAAAAATGAGTATTAGAACCTGGGGAACTTCACAGTACAAACCTATTTGTAATTAACTCTGTAGCATCTTTCTATTGCATGTGAATTACAGGCCTTCTTTAACACAAGCAAAAAGGTGAGTGGTTGTTCATAAGCTTCAGTTGGCCATTTTGAATACAACTGATCATTTTCACTGATCAAATAGAAGGGATACCATTCCCCAGGTGGGGGTGGGGGATTCCCTGCTCTTGCAGGCTCCTGCCCACCGCCGGCCAGCTGGCCAGCAGGAGGAAATCCCCCCTCCCGAAGCCACCCGGAAGTGACGTCAGCAGATCGATGCTGTTGGGGAGGTGACACTCTGCTTTTGGGGCAAAACTCTACGGTTTGAGGCCTCTTTTGCCATAGTGTTTTGTCTAAAAAGCAGAGCATCACCCCCCACGGAAGTGACGTCAGCACATCACGCAACATCCCCACCCACCTCCAGAATGCCCCCCAAATCCCCCCCGCCAGTTCAACAAAGGGATCTAGCAACCCTATCAGGTACTCCTACTTAGAACACACACAAACCAGGGCTGTGCTTGATTAAAGAAATCCTGGCTGGTAAATGGTATGAGTTTCAGTCAACTGATTAAATCTGCATAATTGAAATATCTTGATGAATTAATCTGATTAATCAATGACATTGCTTGCGGAATATACATATAAATACACACACACACATACACACCCTGGCTATAACCTCAGTTTATTACAGCTACTGCTATAGATAAAGAAGTCTACATAAAAGCGTCCAATAAACAGGATTGCCTAAGAGTCCCATAAAGTCCTTCCAAGGAAATGCTGACACAAATCATAGAACAAAACAGACGGAGTGGGAGAGTAATTTCATTCATCCTCCCCTCCCATGATGCTCTGCAACAAAAGATCAGTTGGTTCAACTCATAAAAACTTTCAATAGGTTATATCAAGCCATCGGTGTTCAGTCAGTGACTTATGGCTCACATGGCTGCATCCACCCACAGCAGGTCATATAATTAAAAAAATGTCCACAAAGGAAAGTAGGAGAGAAAAATGACATATCAGAACTCAAATTACCAGGGGAGGAGGACAGGGGTACCTGGCTACCTCACCTCTTGTGATACGCCCTTCTGGCTATGGCTTTAGAAGGCTCTAGGAAGCCAGGACACCCCACCACAATTCAAGACCCCCACACACAATAGCCTCCCTGCCTGGATCTCTCCACAGTGTTTATTTGCAGCTGTGTGCCTTGCCTGGCTGGGGACAGCATTCTGTCACCCAACTCTGAATGACCTTCTTCACTCTCTCCAGGTCCAGCCATGTCATGACCCCACATAGCCCGCCTGCCCGCCCGCCCTCCTCTTCCCTCTGAGTAATGATTAGGTCAGATGCGCCTTTCTGTCAAGAGTCTCTTGCACACCCCCAAGAGTCACAGCTGCCTTGGAAACTACACCATACACTGAGAAACTAGCTGTCAGTCTCCAGTGTGAGAGAAAAGGCTGGTTACAATTGGGGGGGGGGGGGGGGGACACAAGCACTCCGGCAAACTGGAGAATGCCTAATTGCTTCAAAACTTCCCTAATAGCTAAGCCAACAGCATTGCCCCCAAAGACAGAGAATACGCACTCTTAGATTCAAGGTATGGAGCAGGAAAAGGTTGTGTGTGGGGTATGGGGGAAGTTCCACTTCAAATAGCATGAAGAACCACTGAAGGTAAGACTGGGTTCTGTTTATTTGGGCTGGAGGCCCCAAAAGAACAGCTAAGGTCAAGACAGAATGGGGAAAGGAAGCAATGAACAAATCCCTGACAATTCCTTTCCAACAGTCATGGGGTGGCAGGAGCAGAGCTTCCAGCCCAGAATATGAGGAGATCGTGTTCAGGTTACTTTGTCAGAGTGTGGAGACAGAAGGTGCTTCCTAGCAAGAGCTAAACTGGCACCAGCATACAAAAATAACCACCTACGGAGGAGGGGAACGAAAGGGGGGGGGGGACACAAGCTGAAAGCCTGCAGAAACAAGGTTTTTAGTTCGTGACTAAAACTTGAATGGCCAGGAAGCAGGTGGATGGTTTTCTTAAGGGCATTCTGCAATCAAGGTGCCACTACAGAGAAGCCCCTGCCACCATCAAGGATCAGTGAACACTGTTACAGATAAGCAAGCTCATTCAGAAGGTGGGGGAATATGAGAAAAGTCTGGGCAGATTCGTATAGGAGCAAGGCACCCGATCCCAGACTTTTGAAGACTTTAAAGTGATAAGCAGAGTCGGCTGAAACTGAATCCAGGTAAGATGGAGTTTCTGTGGCTGGATGGGGGGAGCTTCAGTTGGGTTGCCAAATCGTGACTCGAGGGTGTGTGCCTCTGTCACCAGCATAGACCATCAAGAGCCTGGGCGTGACTTTGGACTCCTCCTTGTCTATGGAGACCCAGGTTGCGAAGGTTGCCAAGCTGCCGTTTTTCCAGCTGCACCAGGTTAGGCAACTGGCTCCCTACCTGTCTTGCCCCAACCTTTCCATGGTAATCCATGCAACAGTCACCTCCAGGATAGACTACTGTAATTTGCTCTATGCGGGCCTACCTTTGCGCCTGACCTGAAAGCTCCAACTGATCCAGAATGCAGCCGCGCAGGTCCTTACCGGGACAACCCTGGATAGTACATATCCAACACGCGCTGTGCAAACTGCACTGGCTTCTGGTGGAGCACTGGATCAGGTTCAAAGTTTTGGTCTTGACCTTTAAGGCTCTTAGCGGTCAGGGGCCTACATACCTTTCTCAGTATCCCCCTGGAATAAGAGCTTCCTGGTAGTCCCTGGCCCAAGAGAGATCTGGCTGTCCTCAACCAGGGCCAGGGCTTTTTCAGCCCTGGCTTCCACCTGGTGGAACTCTCTGCCGGAAGACACCCGTGCCCTGCGGGAGTTATTACCTTTTTGCAGGGCCTACAAGGCAGAGATGTTCCACAAGGCATTTGGTTGCAGACAGGGACAGTATGACATCTGGCACTCTCCTGTACAATTCCCATCCCTCGCAACCACTCCCCCCAAGGAGGCCCGGGGAGCTGATTTCCCCCCCCCCCCCACCTTGTATATGTATTTTGTTCCTATTTGCTGACCTGTTTTGAGGTGGTATTAACGCTGGTTTTCAACGAAAGAGTTTTGTATATTATTCTGTTGTAAGCTGCCCGGAGCCCTACCTGGAGGGAAGGGCGGCCTAGCAAATCAAATCAAATCAATAAACGAACAAACAAGTTAAGCCACACAAGCCCAGGCAGAGAGCATTTCATACCAACGAGGGATGCATGCAAACTGACGCTGTGAGTTGCTTCACTTGTGCCTCATTACATTTTTAGTATGCCAAAGAAATGTGATCTGTGACCATTTTGAGAAGAGTAGTTAGTTTATGTCAGATGTCCATTAAAGAGCGTGCATTATCACTTCGCCACCAAAGAGATCTTGCAAGGGCTATCTTGTACTACCTTTTGATGATCCAAAACATTTTAAATAATCAATGCTTCTCAGAGTACTATAAATGATTATGCGGCACATCCAGTAATGAAAGAGGATTAGACATTTTGTCCGAATTCCGGCAGGGTACAACCACGAATATCGACTGTGTTTTGCCTTTACTCCCTCCTAAAGCTGAAACAGAAGCTCCTCAGAGAATTTCCATGAAAAAAACACTTTCGCAAATTTTGATGCCAAATAGTCCCAACAGAGTATAAATCTTCAAATTTTGCAAATAATACTCCACATTCATTTTTACACCCAAGTGTCTGAGTAAACCCATCTACCCATGCCAGTTGCTGGGTATGGGGGGCACTTCATTTTGCGCACTGGGGGCACATCATTTTGATTATATATGAACAAAATAAAATCTTGGGAATATTGCCCTGTGACCTATCCACCTCTTACATTTTCCATCGTACCCTTCTTCCAAGTCATTCAGGGCCACATACAGTGTTCTCTGTTCCTCTGCTTTGGCCTCACACACGGATGCCAGCCACCATGTAGGACCTGGGGATCCCCCTGGAATCACAGCTCATCTCCAGACGAGAGATCAGTTCCCCTGGAGAAAATGACTTCTTTGGAGGGTGGTCTCTATGGCACTGTACTCCACTGGAAGTGATGTCAGCATGTCAGTGATGTTGGGGGGCAAAGCTCTGCTTTTGGGGCAAAACTCTATGGTTCGAGGCCATTTTTATCATAGAGTTTTGCCCAAAAAGCAGAGCATCGCCCCAATGCCGCTGATGTCACTTCCAGGTGACATCAGGGCATCACACCACATCCCCACCTACCCCGGAAGCCCCCCCCCCAATCCCCCCACTGGCACAACGAAGGGACCTTGCAACCCTAATTACACCCTTCTAAACTCTATACTGTTGAACTTGAGAAAGTGAAAGTCAGCTTATTGCTTGAGACACTGAAAACTGAATTGGACAGAGAACCCTGCAGAAACACATTGCATAGAACAATCCTTCATTGTCCAAGCAATGGAAAAGATGAGCTCATAGGTCTTTTCCATCACAGACCCTGTCACTGCATTCTGGCTCCTTTTTTTGTCAGAACATTCTATACATTATTTTTTCAACCTCCCACTTAAAACAAGACACCGTCTTGTCTTGCACGACAAGAATTTGATTCAAATTATGTAGGAATACTCCAGCAATCCCGAAGGTTTCCTCTAACATACAATACTTTTGTATATACATTTGAGGACAGCAATCCAGTTCTTTCTTCTCGACTACTGTTTCTACAACCAGAGTCATAAACGGCAAACCCTCATCCCCCCAAAAGAAGAACCTAAAAGTTATCGTGTAACTTAACAAGAGCTGCCAGAAATTTTGCCACACACATAGTAATTTGTTTATCTTTATCTCTGAGTAGTCAAGATAATTTAGCTTCCAAAGTGACAAAGTCCTGATTAAATAATGGAGAGATCAATTCAGCTCTTAGATCTGAAAATTTGGGGCAGTCAAAAAAAACAACAACGATCCACAGAATCAATTCTGTTGTAGCCACAAACCAGTTTGTATCTGTGACTGAACGATCCGGTTGCAATTATGCGGAAACGTGGCACGAGCCACGGAACTCAAACTCAAAGGAAACTCAACTGTCCTTTTCAGTTCCTATTAATTATGGTTGTGAAGTTATGCTTGAAAATATGAGAGTGCCAAACTTGTTGAAATCTCAGAAGCCACAGAGAGGGCTCAGGACTTCCAGGAGCCAAAAGCGGAACTTTCAGTGCTCGGCAGATACATCATTCTTCCATCCCATTGACAAGTAGAATTACAAAAAATAAAAGAAATTGTGTAAATGAATTTCAGTTGCAGAGTTTACATGGATTGCAAAACTCTACAAGTTGCTGATAATGCAGAAACATTGAGATGATGTTCTTCCAACTATTCAAGCTTAGTTTGAATGGCCATGTTGTTTGAACAGTCACAGCACTGTTATTTTGTGACACACGGTTTCTAATATTTGTAATCTGATTAAAGCTTTCAGATTGTAATGTTAGCTTTTTTTTGTAATTGACAGTGATAACCCTATAGAAAGATCCCCCCCCCAACCTTTTTATTCTGTTCTGGTTGGATTTCCTCTCCTCCTCTGTTTTTGTTTGTTTTAACTATGTAATACCATTTTCTGCATTGTGTAACATATCATGTTGAATACTTTATGCTTCGTTTCAGATTGCTGTAATCTTAGTCCTATTGCATTGCTTACCAGAGGTCTCATCCAATTGATTATATTGATTACACTATTGAATCTATCTTGAGTCTCAGTGAGAAAGACAAGCTATAAATAAAGAAATAAATTCACTTACAGATGCCTTCAGAATAATTACATTATCTCGGTACAGTATGAACAATTTGGGGGGATTTCATAACAAAACACCATCGGCTTCCCCTAACATGCCTTCAGGAAGGAAAATGGCATATAAATATTTTATAAAAATAAATATGTGCCTCTGTTTTCAAGCACATCTATGCCTCATTTGTACACTACAGCTTTTTGATAGATACCAATAAAGGTGTCGGTTCCACAGTCTAACCAGCTTAATGTGTGAAATGACCCCTAGAGTCACTGTCATTCTGTTACCTTTGAGTAAACCAGGGCCATCGCCCACATTTCCTCCCTTGGTCTACTCTGGAAGTACTTGAAAACATTAGGCTTGGGGGGGGGAGTCAATCTGCTTAAGGTTCAAAATAACAGAAAGAGAAAAGTAGAACATTCCCCACCCTTCTAACTGATGACAGTGACAACAGAATATCCTAACATGTATTGAACTAAGATTCGTTCTCAAATAATTAAGACTGATACACAACTTCTCAGAGGAAACAGAGATACTAACAAGCTGTGCTATGACTTTTCCCCTTAGACAGAAATTTGACATACTTGTAGGTTTGCCAACCTCCAGGTGGGGGTCGGAGATTTTCTGGGATTACAACTGACCTCCAGGTGACAGAGATCTGTTCATCTGGAGCAAATGGTCAATTTGGAAGGTGGATTCTGTGGCATTCTACTCCACTGAGGTCCCTCCCCCCAAAACCCCGCCCTCCTCAGGCTCCACCCCCCAAATCTCCAGGTATTTCCCAGCTGGAGCTGGCAACCCTACATATTTGGTATACTGCAAATTTCAGTTCCCATTAGCCACTTTTGCAGACATGGATATCTGTGTTTCAGATGCGACCACATGCCACAGTTTGAGCTACATGAATGAGCCAGGGATATCCTGGGGCTGAAGTGCTCTCCTCTCCTTGCATCTGGCTAGTTTGGTGTAGAGAGCCAGTTTGGTGTAGTGGTTAAGTGCGCGGACTCTAATCTGGGAGAACCGGGTTTGATTCCCCACTCCTCCACTTGCACCTGGTTGGATGACCTTGGGCAAGCCATAGCTCTGTACCAGCTGTTCCCTCAAGGACAGCTTGGGAAAGAGCTCTCTCAGCCCCACCTACCTCACAGGGTGTCTGTTGTGGGGAGGGGAGGGGAAAGGAGTTTGTAAGCCGCTCTGAGACTCCCTTGGGGAGTGGAGGGTGGGATATAAATCCAATCTCTTCTTCTTCTTCTTAATGAGAAATTCCCAAGTTCACAGACAGCCATCGCATTGGAACTGGCAAATGCTGGTTTGCGGTTGCCCCGCAAATTGGGATTTCTGAATCAGTATTAAACCATGTTTGGAATCCTGCTTCTTGAGGAAAATGCAAGCCATGGATTGTGGGTTTGCACATAATGGCTTTGGTGTGAACTCCAGCATCTCTAATTAGGTGATTATGCAGGGGGGCGAGGAGGAATATATGACCCCCAGGATCTCACAGGGCTGCTCACACAGTAGCAAAGTTTGGCTTGCTGCTATATCTGAACCAAGCCTTCACTGATGACTGGGTCAGGGAAATGGGCAAATAGCTAATTCCTGAAGAAAGTCAAAATCCCCATTGCAGGTTCCCTTAGTTTTTAAAAAACACACACCAAACCTCTGGTAAAAATATTTGCTACGGCCATTTGCAGTCTGGGAGTCGTGTGTGGAGTGGGGCTGACATTATATTCAGCCACTGTCTCTGTGTGGCAAACAAGGGAGGAAAACATGTCACGAGTCCATACTAGTTGGCACCGGCCACTCATATGACTTTTTCCTGTATAGTGCCAGCTGCCCCCTGCCTCTACTATCAGTGAGGACTAGTATGGTTTTTGTGAGATAACAGACACACCATAGGTGTCAACTACGGGGGGGCTCGAGGGCTTGAGTCACCCCCGAAATTTCCAGGGGGGACTGAGCCCCCCCCCCCTGAAAATGGTGCACTCTCCACTGTGCCTCCCCGGGCCCTTCCTAGGGCCGCCGCTGCCGCCTCTCTCTCCTCCCGCCCCCCGGCCTGACTACTCCATTCCTCCCTCCATCCATCCAGGGGCCAGCTAAGCAAATGCCCAGCTGGCGCCTGGACAGATGGAGGGAGGGATGGAAGCAGGAGAGGTCAGGCTGGGGGGAGGGAGGCGGAGGCGGCGGCGGCAGCGAGAATATGGTCCCAGCGGGAGAGCTCCCACCCCACCTCCAGGATTTTGAAAACTTGATGCCCCTGGGACACACTATCTTCCCCTTGCCTCTTCTCATGATTTTTGTGGCAGGTTTGCACCTTCTCCGAATGAATGGCAGAAATACTTCGAAGGACACCCTCTGGCGTCTAGCCCATTGTGCAAAGTGGCTGCTTAGGAGATGCGTTTATGGGTGACCGTTGGCAGGGACGCTTGAAATGGAGGGAATGAATCTGTGGCCTGGGAACTTGTGAATGGTCAGCTTTCCCAAGCAGCAAGCCCTCTGCCCCAGCAGATCTACTCCTCAGCATACACCGTGCCCTTCGCATGCTAGGATGGGCCGCTTACCAATAGCTCCTTGTAATGTCTGAAGGGATGTCCTGCAGAGCATTGCTCAGGTGTGAGCCCCTCTGCAGTGAGGAACTTGCCTTCTAGCAACCAAATCCAGAAGCTGGTGATCTCCCCCCCCCCCCCCCCCCCCCGGGTCTAGCAAAATCAGATATTTCCCAGGACAACCTCACAAGGCTTTCCAGGAAATGATGCTGGGGAAAGGAACACTCTCCTGTGAACACTCTCCTAGGAGTGAAGGCTGAAAAGGCTGTTTGACAGGATACTCTTTCAATTCTAGGAGATAGCATTTAGTTGATGAATCAATTACACTGAGCAATTAAAAAGAGCTTTAATCAAAGATTAACAGGGAGCAGATTTTACAAATCTAGGCCACGGATCCTTACCTCCCTTTCCGCTTGTGCTAGGTGCTTTCATTTGCAGGTAAGAGGGAGGGGAATTTTTTTTGTTGATACTCCCTTTTCACTGTGTTCTCCCCCCCCCCCACCCGATTCAATGCCCGTGGTTTTCTATGTGGTCCACTGTTCCACCAGAACACAATTTGAGGGCTCAGAGAAGACTGAAGGGGGGGTGGAGGGAGTAGGGGAAAGTTGCTGTTTAAGCAGAGCAGCTGAGCTTGTGCTGTGCAGGATCCAAGCCATCTTTAATCAGAGTTCACAACCATGGGAGGCAAGAGGAAGGAGGAGGCGGTTGAGGAGGAGGAGGAGCGACATCTTGTGAGATAGCTGGGGCGGAGAGAGCTCTTTCCAGAACTGTCCTTGAGAGAACAGCTCTGACAGAACTACAGCTTGCCCAAGTCCATCCAGTGGCTGCAAGTGCAGGAGTTCTCTCAGATAAGAGTCCGTGCACTTAACCACTGCACCAAACTTAAGAGAGACATTCCGTCTTCCCCGTCACCCAGAAACGTCTCTTCTGAGGGTCATGTTAGAGGAGATACTGGAAGCTCCTTTGATGGATCCTTAGCACATTCTGTCTCAATAAAGAGCAGCCCCAGGGGCAGGGGAAATTCTGACCAGAGCCACAGTACGGGGGTCCAATTCTCATTCGCCTCCCTGCTGGATGGTCCTGACCACAAATGACCACGAGCTGCGACTTGCCACACCAGAGGAGGCATACAGGTTGCCTGTTTATTGAAATGCTGCCGGCCTTGGAAGAAATAAGATTAAAAGAGGGTAATTATCTGGGTGTGAGTGGCCTTGTTTTACATTCCCTTTCTGTTCCTGGGAGAAATGGCTGGATCCATTGCCACCCAGATGCTGGCAAGCTGTGCGATTCCTGAAAGGCGCTGTTTCTGCTGGCTGGCAGGCTAGCCTAAGTTTTTTTTGGGGGGGGGGGTGGCTGTTCTGGAGATTCTTAAAATCAAGAAACGAGCGTTCCTGGCAACGAGACTGTGTGCTGGACCACAAGCAGCAACCAGCCAGCATGTGCAGAACAAGGATATCTGTGAATTTACACTGAAATCGTACCCTCTTCAGAACACGCGTTCGAGGACTTGCAAAGCTGATCACTCAAGGGGAAGTAGTTTGTGTATAATTTAAAGTCACCCCTTAAATTGCCTGAGGGAAAAAAGCACAGACATAATTCCAGAGGAGGCGTATTATTATTCATCCCTGGGAGTGCACAGGTGTGCATTTCAAATCCCACCCTTTTGTTCTGGATCTGGAACAGCCACCTGGGGACTCCCAGGCCACATCAAGACCCCAGGGAGGCTGGGAAGGACCATCCTCCGTCATTGGTGTTGTGCAATGCCAGGTCTATTAATAACAAGACTGCTACCTTGCAGGAATTTTTGCTGGAACAAGGTGCTGACCTGGCATGCGTGACCGAGACCTGGGTGCGAGAGGGGGAGACAGTAGCTCTCTCCCAGTTAGCTCCACCCGGGTTCTCGGTCCTCCACCAATCACGGACCGAGGGCCGGGGAGGAGGAGTGGCACTGTTCATTCGGGAGGCTTACTCCTACAGGGCGCTCCCGCCATTGAAGCTGGAGGGCATAGAGTGTTCGGGCCTGGTGTGGGAAGCTGGAGAGAGGTTGGCTATCTGGCTGGTGTACCGGTTGCCCAATGCACCAGCCAGCAGCCTGTCCTCGCTGGTGGAGGCGGTGTCGGGCTGGGCGTTGGAGCACCCAAGGCTGATAGTCTTGGGTGACTTCAATGTCCACGCCGACGATGCTGCCTCTGTCCCGGCGAGGGACCTGGTGTCTTCCATGGCGACACTAGGGCTCTCCCAATTTGTAACGGTTCCTATGCACCAGGCCGGACATATGCTTGACCTGATCTTCGCGGCGGGGGTTACGGTGGGTCAGTTGACTGCCACGGCAGTGCCATGGTCTGACCACTTTGCCCTGAAGGCTCGTCTGATGGTGTCACCCCAACTCTGTTTGGGCAACAAGCGAATTTTAGCTCGCCCGCGGAGTCTGATGGACCCTCAGTGGTTTCTGATGGCTCTGCGGGATCCCAGGCCTCCCAGCGACTCATTAGATGGACTGGTCGAGGATTGGCATGGCCGGCTCTCGGAGGCCATTGATGAGATTGCTCCCCGACGCCCTCTGCGCCCTCGCTCAAAGCTGGCTCCCTGGTTTACCGGGGAGCTGAGGCTGATGAAACAGGGTCTCAGACGGCTAGAGAGACGGTGGCGGTGTATTCGCGACGAAGCATCAAGAACATCTTATAGGACGTTTATGAGATCCTATGAGGTGGCAATCAAGGCTGCTAAGAAACAATTCTTTGCAGCTGAGGTTGCATCTGCTAGCTCTCGCCCGGCCCAATTATTTAGAACAATTAGGTCATTAACGGAAGTGCCACAGAGCACCCTAAATGATAGGGAATTGGAAATTGGCTGCGAGGCTTTTGCGAGCTATTTTGCAGATAAAATCTTGTTACTCCGCCGCGAACTCACGGCCACAGTTGAGACAGTGTGTGAACTTGAGGCTCCATGCACGTCTTCAGGTGTATTCTTGGATCATTTCAGTCCTCTCAGCCTTGAGGAGGTTGACAGGTTGCTCTTGACTGTATGCCCAACCTCGTGCAGCCTTGATCCGTGCCCCTCGTGGCTTATAAAAGCTTGCCACGAGGGGTTGCGTGATACGCTCCAGGAGATTATCAACAAGTCCTTTTCAGAAGGACTGTTCCCGGAGGCACTCAAGGTTGCGATGGTCCGCCCTCTCCTAAAAAAACCATCTCTGGACCCGGCTGTTTTGGCCAACTATCGGCCGGTGTCCAACCTACCCTATTTGGGTAAGGTCTTGGAGAGGGCGGTGGCGATTCAGTTACAGAGCTTCATGGATGACACCTCCATGCTGGACCCGTTTCAGTCCGGGTTCCGTCCGGGTCATGGGACGGAGTCGGTTCTGGTCGCCCTCACGGATGACCTCCGAAGACATCTGGATCGAGGCGGAACAGCGGCACTGGTGTTGTTAGATCTGTCGGCGGCATTTGATGTCGTCGACCACCAGTTGTTGATCCACCGCCTCACCGATGCTGGGATTCGGGGGCTCGCTTTACAATGGCTAGCCTCCTTTCTGCAAGATCGGGGACAGAGGGTTGCGCTCAGAGGACAGACCTCCCAGAGGCACCCACTGGTATGTGGTGTGCCTCAAGGGGCGGTCTTGTCCCCGATGTTATTTAACATCTTTATGCACTCCCTTGCCCAGATTGTCCGGAGGCATGGGCTGGGGTGTCATCAATATGCGGATGACACCCAGCTCTATCTGTTGTTGGGCGGCCGGTCCGGCTCTTCCCCAGTTGATCTGGAACGAGCGCTGCAGGAGGTTGCGGGCTGGCTTAGACTGAGTCGACTGAAATTGAATCCGCTGAAGACGGAGGTCCTGTGCTTGAGTTGGACCGGAACGGGGTTGGGGCACCCACTTCCGTCCTTCGGTGGGGCGCCACTGGTGCCAGCTCCGAGGGTCAGGAGTCTGGGTGTGCTCCTGGACTCCTCCTTGACGATGGAGGCCCAGGTAGCAGCCACTGCCAAATCAGCCTTTTTTCATCTACGGCTGACTAGGCAGTTGGCCCCCTTCCTCGAACGTGAAGACCTAGCTACAGTGATCCATGCTATGGTCACCTCACGTCTTGATCACTGTAACGCTCTCTACTTAGGGCTGCCTTTGTCCCAGATCCGGAGGCTGCAGCTGGTGCAGAATGCTGCGGCCAGGCTTTTGATGGGTCTCTCTTTGCGGGACCACATCCGGCCTGTGCTGCAGCGGCTGCACTGGCTGCCTATAGCATACCGGATCAGGTTCAAGGTGCTGGTGTTAACCTTTAAAGCCCTTTATGGTCAGGGGCCCGCCTACTTGAGGGACCGCCTTTCCCTGTATAGGCCCCAGAGGCTACTGAGGTCGGGCACCCAAAATCGCCTGGCTTGCCCCGGTCCAAAGGAGGCCCGGTTATCTTGTACCAGGGCCAGGGCTTTTTCGGTGGCGGCCCCTTACTGGTGGAACGAGCTCCCGGATAACATCAGGGCCCTGCGGGACTTGTTACAGTTCCGCAGGGCCTGTAAGACGGAGCTCTTCCGCCAGGCTTTCAAATAGGGGCCACCGCCGGGGAGAAAGCTGATTCCATCATCTCCCTGGTCCTGTTGATCACACCCCCATTGCAGTTACCCACCGATGCGCTAGGAAGTCGCCATCTTGTGATATTTAATCTAGTGTTGTTTTAAATGTTTAAATATTTTAATCTGTAAACTTGTTTTTATGATTTTATATGTTGTTAGCTGCCTTGAGTCGGTTGTAAAACTGACAAGGCGGGATATAAATGGAACGAATAAATAAATAAATAAACTACTCTATCCAGACCAGGCTTGCTCTTCTGCGGCAGGAGGTTTCCTGCTGAAACCTCCCGCTGAAAGCTGACTCCTGCCTCTACTCTGCAGTGCTGTGGGAGTAAAAATAATTTTAAAGATTGTTGTCACAGTGATGTCATGAAAATGCATGCAGAATAGAGCTGCCCTCGGGTTCAATTGCCTGCCTCCACAGAAAGTGGCAGCAGGAGTAGAACTGAAATGAATAATAATGCCTCGTCTACTTACTGGAAGTTCTTACCATGGAGTTCTTGGAGATTCCCAGATCTACCCAGAAGTGACAAAGCACAGCTCTAGTTTCTGGTGACTCCTTTTTTTCATTTTTCTCCCAAGATGCTGCCCCTCTAATAACCCTCCCACCAGAGGGTTGCACTGCCTGGCAACCCTAATACAGAACCTACTGCCAAATGTGTCATAAATATGAATTGCACATTGAGCCAGCATGGGAGCATCTGTACATCACTTCCCATTCTGATCTGTAAGAGAGAAATGCAGTGTGTGCATGCAGTGGCATAGAGGGGCGTGCTCTGAGGTATAGCTAGGGTTCCCAACACTGCCCAGGCAAATGCCAGGAAATTTGGGGGAGCTGTGCCAGGAGTGGGTGGAGTTTGGGAATGATTTGATATCACTTCTGGGTGACACTCTAGGCTTCCTTGCCTAGTCTCTATGGTCTTTACCAAGAGGAAATTTCTAGAACTACGGGGATGCCATTTTTTCCCCTGTTCCTTAGTTCCCAAAGGGTGGGAAATTGGAGCTAGGGGTGGGCAACATCTTGGGTCTATAATTGGGAGGCCTAAATGTCGCCTCTGGTACCACTCCCATTCATTTCACAAGAGCTTGTGTAGGAGAGCTTCCTGGTGGTTATGCATTCTTCAGCATTTCTGTTGTCCTCACAAAACCCCTGGGAAATTACTTACCCTAAAGTCATCCCGTGCGTTTAAAATGGGTTTTTAACAACTGCCTGTTTTTACACACACACACACACACATACACACACACACACACCCCAAGTCCACCAGTCTAGCCATTTGCACTACACTGGCTCATGTAAACAGCGCCACTCTGAGGTATTTTGTCACTCCAAACAATTTGCTCTTACCCTTCCTAGACCTGTCCCATTGTTGGCCAGGTCCAAGCCAGCAATGGTGCAGGCCAAGGAGAGGGGTGCCACTCACCTACCTTGCTATAATGACTAGGAGCACCCTTTATAGTGCACCAACATCCTCCTAACTGTGCTTGAGTGAGTCAGCTGGGGAACCAACCCTATATGTACATCTCTCCTCTTTCATTACCATCAACTAGGCCTGGATGTTTTCATTACTCTTTCCTGAATCTCCACAGCTCTTGAAGACTACACAGTACAAGAGAAAGGTTGTCTCCACTTCAGGAGGTAAACAAAAATATATCAGTCTCAATAAGTCTCAATAACTTGGCCCAACAATACACAAGACTGGGAGAATACCTGGAGGAAGCAGCATTAAACAGTGGAGAAGATTTTGGCCTGCTCCACCAGAACACCATGATTCCCAGAGAGCACTGCAAGTTTACTGGGTACAGAATTCAGCTAAATATCTCAGCTTCCATTTTTTATTTTTATTTCTTTTTAAAAAAACAAGGTTTGAGTCATAGCTGCAAAGATATGCTGGAAAGTGTGTGGGCAACGCTTGCTGAAATTGCAAAAGACAGCGAGGTGGTGGAATAAGATTTCAAGTCGTTGGGAGCAAAGATTCAAGCGCCTTCCGTTGTTCTTCACTCGACCTGGCTGGCAAAATCAGATTACACTATGCAAAAGAGGAGAAACTTTGTACAAATAACGCTATTCATACCATTGATAGAATCCTGCTTTTCTCAGTGCAGAATATCTCTGGGCAACAGGTTTTTATTGCTTTTTAGCCTGAAATATTGAAACAGCCTTGGCTAAGGCAAACTGAAAAACCAATGCTATGACCCAGGGTCATGGTATAAACTCTACCATCTTGGTGATGAAATAGCCAGCGAACTCATTGCTGGCACCACAAGATCTCACTAGAGTACCCCTTTAAGGTCAAAGGGGCTATTGACAAATTGGACAAAGATTAATCAGATGTCTTCCACTACAAGACGCCTGGCTCAGTAGCTATTATTTGAGAGAAGCAGTAGCACCTGCTCACACATCCTACATCATGCTGTGATGTATTTCTGTTAACCTCCTCCTCCTCCTCCTCTCTCTCCCTTTAAAAAAACAACAAACCTTCCTGGCTCGACCAAAACTGAGCTAACATACACAGAAGGCCTACCGTTGAAAACACAGCAATCCACTGGAGGTGACTCAGAATGATTTGATACTCTGGGCTCAGAGATTTGCTGCCGCAAAGACTCTGTACCTTTCATGTTGAACAAAGGCCAAGGTTTATTGCTAACCCTTTAGAAATGTCTCTAACTGCCTTTCGGACAAGATGTATTCCTACGCAGTCAAACAGATAATTTGGAAAACAAACCCTTTTAAGAGAGAGTAGTTTTCAAATGATTACATTTGCATCCCAAATCAATTGAATGTCTAAATGTGGCTGCAAATCAAAGCCGGGGGCGACACTTTATGGCCTTTCCTTATTATCGCTAATTCTTTTATTCCAGCAGTGTTTACAAAGTACTCTGTCTTCAGGAAGGAATTCTCTCTGTGTTCATTCGTTTTCTGAGGAACCTCCTATATCAGTAGTCTTCAACCTTTTCCCATTCTGGGACCCATTTTTAACACCTACCTAGCAACATAGGACCCATTAAATGGCAACCACATGATAGGAAGTCACATGACACAAGGGTCAAATGACAAGAAGAGGAGAAGCCAGAGTTATGACCTTACTAGTAGGAGGGAGGCCTGCATACTATAAATGTGCCTTGGAGCATTATTGGTCTGACTGGCAGTCCATACATTCAAATTCAGCAGTCACAAAAAAGTCTATTTGTTACTATTCATGTCTTTATGCCCTATTTTCCTCTCTAACGAGGATCCTCCATTTTATCCTCACAAAAACCACCCTGGGAGGCTGAGAGACAGCAATTAGCTCAAAGTCATCCAGCAAGCTTCCATAAGAACAGCCCAGCTGGATCAGACCAGTGGTCCATATTGTCCAGGAACATGTCTCACACAATAGCCAAGCAATTACTTTGGAAGGCCAACAACAGAGGTTGAGGCCTTCCCCTGATGTTGCCTCTTGTAGTATTCAGAGGTTTACTGCTTCTGAATGTGTAAGTTCCCTTTTGTCACCAGATCTAGTAGCCACTGATAAGCATATCTCCGGCTGTGGTCAGACGTGCAGTTTGATCCAGTGTGGCACGGCTTCTAATTGATCCAGTTTTTTGTAACTGAGAGTTTTGATCAGACCTCCCCCTTATTTCGTTTCAATGTGCTTTCACCCTGTGGTTGACTGATCAGACACAGCAGCCATGGACTGGGGTGGTTGAGCTGGGTTTTTTAAATAATTTGTCCTTTGAGCATGCACATAAGTGCTTATGGGAAGAAGCGCTATATACTCCTAGCAGAATGGCAGCAGCTGGTGGCCAATGGGATTGCTGGAGGAGGCTGCTGGGATATGTAGTTCAGGGTGAAGGAAGTGTTTTTGAAACTGATTTTGATAAATTCAGCATTTCAAATCCGGGGGGGGGGGGATAGAGAAGCTTCATCCTGTGTCTTGTGTGCTGCTGGTGTTTTTATTTAAAAGCTTGGAGTGAAGCTGGAGTCACAGGCATCGTTCCCAGTCTGCCCCTCTCTCTCCCTCCCTCCCTCCCTGAAAAAAATAACCTTTTCAATTAACCCCCTTCCCACCTTGTGGTCAGAAAGCAAAGAAAAAACTACACAGGTGTCTTTCTTTCAAAGTTTTTTTTAAAAGAAAGCACAGTTTTGAGAAACTTTTCTGTGTGTGTGTGTGTGTGTGTGTGAGAGAGAGAGAGAGAGAGAGAGAGAGAGATATGAGAATATGCAGTTATGTGCACCTCACTAACTGCCTACCGTCAAAAAAAAACCAAACGGAAGAGAATGCTTAGACTTCCCAAGAAATTTGAAAGCACGATGGATTGATCAGACACCCAGAAATCTGGGGTGAAACCGCATGCACCAGAAAGGACTGGATTTTCCCCGGTGCAAAATAACTCCAGCTCAAAGACAGGTCAGAACAGGGTGCCCACAATTGAGGAATAGAAGACAGATATTGCTGTCTGGCCATGCATTTTAAATCCAGACGGGAACAGTGACAACACCAGATCAAGGTGGGCAATCGTGTTGGTTTCATTGTCTGAAGAAGTGTGCATGCACATGAAAGCTCACACCTTGATTAAATCTTTTTTGGTCTCAAAGGTGCCACTGGACTCTAACTTTGCTCAACACCTGATCAAACAGCACATCTGATCACAGCCTCCATGCATCCCTTTTAAGGTGTCTATGCTTGTGGTCACTTACTCAGGAATCTTTGATGAGGAACCTTGTCAAAAGCCTTTCGAAAGCCCAAATATATAACATCTACCAGGTCGCCACTACCTACAAATTTGCTCACTTTCTCAAAAAATTCCAAGAGGTTGATGAGGCAGGACTTCCCTTTGCAGAAGCCATGCTGATTTTCTCTCAGCTGGCTTCGTTCCTCTAGGTGCATAATTTTACCTTTGTTACCATTTCTACCAATTTGCCTGGGATAGATGTTAGGCTAACTGGCCTATAATTTCCTAGTTCCTCTCTGGACCCCTTTTTAAACAATCGATGTAACATTTGCTACCCTCCAGTTTTCTGGTACAGTGGCTGGTTTGGGTGACAAGTTACATGTATTGGTTAGCTGATCAACAATCTCACAATTGACTTCCCTAAGAACCTTTGGGTGCATGCCATAAAGACCTGGAGACTTACTGGTTTTTAATTTCCCCCAATAGGTTGTATTGTATACCCTTGACCAAAGAACGGTATATCTTCTATCCAGGATGGTCATCCTCTTCTACCGAGTGTGTAGCTTTGGGGGGGGGGGCGCACATGTAGCGGTGAGAAAGGTTGGAGACACCTGCCAAGCCAGCCTGATCAGCCAAATCAACCCAGGCCATCAATGGGGTGACAGATGTCACAGCCAGATTGCCCTCACATCCCCCCAATAGCTCTAGAACTTCATCTCTCGTCATCTCAGTTTGGCTCAGTTCCTCAGACTCCCTTCCCAAAAATAGTGTTTCTAGCCTGAGTACATGTCCCAAACATTTCACAATGAATAGAGATGCAAATAATTCACTGAGTTTCTCCATCTTCCTTTAGCGATCCTTTTATTTCCTGGTCATACAAAGGACTAACTGCTTCTCCAGTTAGTTTCCTGCTTTGGATATATTTAAATAAATGCTTATTGTTATGTCTTTTAGCAATCCACTGCTCAAATTCTCTTTTCAAATGCCTAATTATTAACTTATGCTTATTTTGCCTGCCCCTGTACCCCCTTCTGTACACTTCACTGGGGCAGATCTTCTATTTTTTAAAAGAAGCCCTTTCACCTGCTGTGATTTCCTTGACTTCGGTTGTTAACCGTGCAGGCATTCTTCTAGAACTGGCAACAACTTTCCTAATCTGGGAAATGCATTCTACCTGGGCTTCAATTAATATGGTTTTAAACAGCTTCCAACCATCCTGTAGGGATTTAACTCTCTTGTGTTTCCTTTTCAGGTTCCTTCTAACTAATACCCTCATTTCTGGCTTAAAGATAACCGTAATGGTTTTAATACAGACACACTGTGGCAGAATTTTGGATTAAGGGAGACTTGTATAAAGTATATTGTATAGATGTAGCAAAAGCAGATTTTAGTTTCATCCTATGAAGCACTGCAGTATGTCCAGTGCCTGCTTCCTAGTTGCAAGGCGGTGCCTGGCTGTGAACGAACGGTTTCCCACACATACTTCACCTTCCTTTAGCCAAAATGCACTAAGTCCCAAGCCTGAATCTCTAGTGATTTCTGTCTGTATCTCACCTGCTCTGGCCAGAGGCTTTGACCTAACTGATAGCCCTTAGGAAAGAAAAGTTTATGGTTTTATGGAGCCATCAAGGGGAAGGGTCTGGCTACTGGTGTGGTCATGACATTCCCATGGGACATCTGATATGTGCCTTTTATCATCTTGCAGAAGGGAATAAATATTGTCCAGGTTCCGTTGTTCAGCACCACCTCCTAAACATCCTTTTGGGGTTTTCAGGTGGTGGTCAAGAGACATTTCTTTCTTGCGTACACTGCTGTTTTTGGTGAATGCTCTGAGCTTTTTTATATTACAGTAAGGTTCAAATAAACAGATTGTACTGCAGGCTTGTGTCCTCTTCTCTTTCCTACCAAGACTTGGTGTCCTGCCAGAATCCCATCCAGCCCAGTGAACCTAAGTGAAGCTGGTACACCAGGTGGAAGCCTGGTGACCAGGTAGATTCTTTTTTTTCCTGCAACACACACCAAAGGGCAGAGAAGCTGAATGCATTTCTTGCCTCTGTCTTCATTATGGAAAATGGGAGGTGCTTGCCCACTCCAGAACTGCCAATTTTAGGAGGGGTGTTGAAAGACCTGAGTCAGATTGAGGTGACAAGAGAGGAGATATTATGACTGATGGACAAATTAAAAACTGACAAATCACCAGGCCCAGATGGCAAACATCCAAGAGTTCTGAAAGAACTCAAATGTGGATTTGTGGATCGCCTGACAAAAATATGCGATCTATCACTAAAATCTGCCTCCATTCCTGAGGATTGCAAGGTAGCTAATGTAACTCCCATCTTTTAAAAAGGTTCCAGAGAAGATCTGGGAAATCACAGGCCGTTCAGTCTAACATCCATACCAGGTAAGTTGGTGGAATCCGCTATTAAAGATAGTAATTAGTATGCACATTGATGACCAAAAGCTATTGAAGAAGCAGCAGCATGGATTCAGTTAAAGGAAGATCTTGGGCGATTCTGCATTGCTTTTCCCACTGCTGTTTTACCAAAGGTGCAGCTCAAAACCACATTCAAATACCCTGGGGCAACACCATACTGACTGCAAAGTCACTCCTGAACGGCCCTAAATCTATGCAGAAGGTACCATAAAACTTGATGCTCAAAGGAACTGAAAGCAGCATGCAATGTAAAGGGGAATTTCTGTTCCAACATAGGTTTCATAGAACAATGGAGGGAAAAGCCAATGCAGAAATCACCAATGCAGAAATCATCTCACTAACCTTTTAGAGTTCTTTGAGAGGGTGAACAAACATGGACAAAGGTGAGCCATCAGATATTGTTTATCTTGACTTTCAGAAACTCCTGGTAAAGTTTCTTATCAAAGGCTCCTAAGTAAACTCAGCAGTCACAGGATAAGAGGACAAGTTCTTTTGTGGATTAAAACTGGTTAATTAACAGGAAACAGAGAGTGAGTAGAAATGGGCGGGATTCACAGTGGAAGGTGGTAAGCAGTGGTGTACTTCAGGGCTCAGTACTGGTGCTCTGTATTCTTGGTGCTTGGGGGGCAACAGTGGGAGGGCTTCTGGAGTTCTGGTCCTGCTGGTGGACCTCCTGATGGCACCTGGGTTTTGGCCACTGTGTCACACAGAGTGTTGGACTGGATGGGCCATTGGCCTGATCCAACATGGCTTCTCTTACGATCTTATGTTTATAATGCATTTCTCTCTCCAACAACCGACACCTGCCTGGGCCCTTTTATCTCTGCACATGGCCTTCCTTGGTCACCTATTCTCCAAAGCTCAGCCCCCCTGTTAGAAGTCCCTGTTTGCAAGCCCTGGATGCCAGAACCCAGGAAACCTGGGTATGCCTCCTTACAGCGCCTGACCTCTAATGTATTCTGATTTACAGCTGTGAGCTGTGGCTCCACTTCTAGGCAAAGAGCATACTCCAACCAGATCCTACTCTGAAACTCTAATCAATATTCTACCTATTAGACCAAAGCTTGTGAAAACAAATAGCTTTGGACTAGAATTTTTAAAAAAATATAAAATGAGTTCAGCCAGATATTCTGCAACACCAAGAGACCCTGTTGAGATTTTAAGTAGTGCTCTGTGTGTGTGTATCACACACATAGAGACATGCGTGTGGACCCACATGACATTCTTCCTAAAATAGAGATTTCATAGTGAAATCTGTTTTTTAATGGACCTTACCCACTTACTTTCTGAAGAAAACTATTGGGAATGCTCCTGCTCAAACAGCCTTCCCCCTTTTCTAAGGTCTTTATTGAAAATTTAACGTCAGATACAGTGACAATAAACATATGAGGTCATAGTAAATAATCAAGTATCACTACATTAACAATAGTAAAACATCTATAACACAATTCTGATCAAAAAGGTTTTGAGCAATAAAATTTAAAACAGGGTACCAAAAATTATAATAATCAGGAGAGGCAGAGTAAGGGTCTTTATCTGAGGTTTGTGTCAGTATCCTTTCCACTGTGAGATAATCCCAAATGTCCCTCAGCTAACTCTTTAGAACTGGGGGTGAGGGAGATTTCCGGGAGGAGGCAACTGCAGACTTCACAGTGGATCTTAATGTTAATGACCTTGGAATGATTAATAGAGGAATTCCAGACAGAGGACCATTGGCTAGTGGATATAAAAGAAAGGCCTTCCTTATGCCAAGCCTTGACATAAGAGGGAAGAGGAGAACTAGAAACTGAAATTAAAAACTTATATAAAACAGCCTTCGCTTTGAAGGCAAAACTGTTCCAGCGCCAAGCTCTTTCAGTATATGAGAAGCCAAACCCCCAGCACAGCGTAGCTCCACAGCCAGGATGCCGCAAAAGTTTCTGGTGAAGAAAAGCCCTTTCTCCCCTTGAGGTGACCGTACAGCATTTACATACAAATCAGATCTCTGAGGCTGGAATTGCATCTACCCCCCCTGCTGCAACTGCGTGACACGCTTACGGTGCCCTCAGTCACCTTGTCAGGGCCGGAGGGAGCCGAGGCATTCCATCTGAGTGGCAGTCAAGCGTGGAAAAGATTGCAAAGAGGGTTTCAAAAAAGTAAGAAAAAGAGGATCTTTTATTGGACCAAAGATTGTGAAATCTTGCATTTATCAGTTATGCAGAACTCTCAATCTGTAGGCAGCGTGGTGTCAGTGGTTAAGAGTGGCGGACTCTAATCTGGAGAATGGTATTTGATTCACCATTCTTCCTCCACATGAAGCCTGCTGGGTGACCTTGGGCCAGTCAAAGTTCTCTGAGAACTCTCTCAGCCCCACCTACCTCACAAGGTGCCCGTTGTGGGGAGAGGAAGGGATGGCAATTGTAAGCCGCTTTGAGACTCCTTAAGGCAGAGGAATAAAGTGAGGTATAAAACTCTTCTTGTTGTTGTGGATTTATTTATTTACCTAGACCAGGGGTGGGCAAACTTGCTTGACGTAAAAGCCCCATAGAACAAACACCAAATGTTTGAGAACTGCAAGACGTGAACAAATACTACATGTTCTTACTGGTAAATATGCAGATTTGCTTTTTATTAACATTAAATGAGACTGGCAAAAGTAATAACAAAAGCGGTAAAAGCAGATATTGATAATGATATTTATTTGTCCAATGATATTTGTTTGCTAATGATATTTAGCTTCCCCAGCCACCGGGAGCCACACAACATGTATGAAAGAGCCGCATGCGGCTCCCGAGCCACAGTTTGGCCACCCCTGACCTAGACCAATTTCCCACAAACCGCTGCTCTGCCCTTGCTCTTCCCATTATCCTGATTGTATGTGTCAATTTTCCACTATTTGCTGCGCAGCCGCATTTTGACCCGCAGCTTTCCCAATTTCCCCCACATCTTGTTGATCCTCAAAAAACAGGATCGACAAGACGCAGGGAAAATTGGGCGAAGCTGTGGGTCAAAATGCCGCCGCGCAGCAAATAGTGGAAAAATTGACACATACAATCGGGGGAAAGGGAACAGCGAGGGCAGAGCAGTGGCTTGTGGGAAATCAGCCCTAGATTTTCTTTCCCATGGGAATCCAAAGCAGTTTTTACCATCGATCTTCTCCATTTTATTCTCACAACAACCACCCTGGGAGTTAGATTAGAATGAGAGAGAGTGTGTCTGGCCCAAGGCTGCCCAGCAGGCTTTCATGGGGATTTGAACCTGGGTCTCTCAGAACCAAATCTGATATGCCAACCACTATACCACATTCATGTCAGAAAACAGCAAAATTCTCAGGTATCAGCAGAGAAAGGTCACTTGTCTGATGCACACAGCAAGCAAGGTAAGCCAGTATTGTTTAAAATGCTGAAAGCCGAAGGTTTTCAGACTCACCAAACGCTACTTCTGGAGAATTTCAGTGGTGTTAAGGTTTTATATGGGGCCAGAGTAAAATAGGTCGGGTTAGACAGGCAGGTAGATGCGCCCTGTTTATCCATGCAGTGGAACTGTGACAAAACTTTCCTGGGCTGAACCACCCGGAGGCTCCGTCTCAAGTCCTGCCCATGTACCCCCCGGAGGCTGTAAGTGGGAGGAATGCAGATGTGGATGATTTCTCCATGACGGAAAAGGCTGGTTCTAAAATTAGCGTGTTGTAGAGAACCTGTCAGTTGCTCTAGCTGGCGCCCTGGCACACTGTCATTCAAACTGGCCCACAGGGACTACTGTGATGGTAGGAATGACCACGCGGGCTACCCAGTTTTCATAGCACTAACTTCAGCTGTTGAACTGTTATATAAGAGCAGGTCCCAACTTAACAGTAGGTAGGCCTATGGAAAAAGGAAAGCTTACTTTGTTTTTGTTTTGGATGTAAGAGGTTTTTTTCAGAGAGGCCAAAACAGTCAAAAACATCAAGCATGATCCTGTATGAGCACACCTTGCAAAAACCCAGCTGTGAAAAACAGTGCTGCTAAAATGAATTTTCCCTCCGCTGCCTTCCATTTCATTGGAGCCTTTTTGTACAGACAAAATAAGATTTCTTCTCCTGTATTTCCTTGCCTATATACCTTCCGTGTTAATCGTTTGCTGCCGGAAGAGCTTAATGATACTGCACCGGATACTCTGCATTTTGCTTCCAGCAATATCTGTGATTCTGGAGCACTACCATCTTGTGGTCTGTCTGGGGAAAGCAATCAAAGGAATTAAATTCGTTTACGGAAGACAGATCATGTTATAGAGCAGGAGAGACTGGCTCACTTTGCAGCTCTGTGGTGTTGCGTACTGTGAAGATGCAGCCAACAGGAGATTCCACGGAGGTAGGTTCCTCTGCAATTTTTCATGGCACCGTTTCCTCCACATTCCTTTCAAAATTTCACCCTGCACAGCGGATCTCCTATTTCAGCTGTGGCCCTGCTTCTCAAAGCCCACACTGCTCCCAAGTCTGCTTTTTAAACATTGCAAACCCTTGAACCAAAGAGTCTGGTATATGGGCAGAGCTTGAGATGGAGCACACCACTGTTGATAGGCCCAGGGGGCAAACTCCAGAGCAAAACTGTATATTCAGAAGTACAGCTGAAATGGAAGAGGGATTTTTCCAAAAGCAAACACTGAGCCAAGCCTTTTTGGTCAACTGACACTTTGGAGGTTCTGATGACAAGAAAGGTCAGTGCCATTTCATGGTGCCAGTACCCTACCTAAGGAAAGCTGGCATCAGTTTGGTTGAGGGAAAGAGTACAGACAATCAACAGTTCAGTTGTTCTACGAGATTTCCTTCTTTACAGAAATCTGGCACCCGAGCAACGGTGGAGCTTTTCAAGAGAACCTCTGATAAGCAAAGTCTATCCTTTTGATCTTTTCAATTTTTGCTGTTGGCTTCTGCTCTCCTCTGTAGTCTCACCAGTTTCAGGGCTGCAGTTGCTGTGCCTTTTTGTTCGCATTCTAATTGGTATTGTTTTTCACCACCGCGGGAATCTCGCAAAACAGAAAGGCAGCATAGACAAGATTTTAATAAATCAGTTACTCAATAAATGCTTGCACGTTTTATAACTGTGAGCTGAAATTCTACCCTCATAACTAAGGCTTTTACTGGTTTTGCTGCCTTGCAGCCAGTGCCTGAGAGTATGAATGCATATATACTAGGAATAAGGCCCATTGTGGAAATAAATACAACGAGCTCTAGAAAGAGGCTCTGGGAGAGTGCCCCAGCCTTGGGCATTCAGCGTCAATTGCTGTGGTGACCTCCACAGGGCACAATGACACAGAGTCCACTGTTTTCTCCAGAAGAACTGACCTCTGCTACCTGGAGAGCAGTTGTAATTTTGAGTGATCTCCAGCCCTCACCTGGAGATTGGCAACAGTGGTTCCCCAGGATGAAATGGCTGGTTTGGAGGGTGGAGTCTATGGCATTGTACCTGTCTGAGGTGACACCCCTCCACAAACCCCACCCTCTCCAAGCCCCATCCCTCAAATCTCCAGGAATTTCCCAACCTGGAGTTGGCAACCCTATCTCCTTCCCAGCTAACCATCAACCTACTTTTATCTGCCCCTCTGACTTCAGCTTTCCATCTCCTTCCCCCCCACCAGAGAGCAGTTGTAATTCTGAGTGATCTCCAGGCCCCAATTTATGGCATTGTACCTGTCTGAGGTCCCACCCCTCCTCAAACCTCACCCTCTCCAAGCTCCATCCCTCAAATCTCCAGGAATGTCCCACCTGGAGTTGGCAACCATATCAGGACTGGCCCAAAGAGTTTTCTTCCAAAGGCCAAAATAGGTGTGGAAACGGCCTTTTACTGACAGAGCCAAGCTTGGTTGCCTAGCAACAGGCAATGAGGGGAAAGTAGGGTTGCCAGCTCTGAGTTGGGAAATACCTGGAGATTTGGGGGGTAGATCCTGTGGAGGGCAGTGTTTTTTTGTGGGGGGGTGGAAGGACTCAGCAGGGTATAATGCCATAGGGTCTACCCTCCAAAGCAGCTATTTTCTCCAGGGGAACTGATCTCTGTCATCTGGAGATCAACTGTAACAGCAGGGGATCTCCTGGTCCCAACTGGAGATTGGCAAGCCTAGGGGAATGTCAGCTGTTCCTGTTTTCTGTGTGTCTGGCCCTATCTTCTATCTCTGCTTGTTTGTATATCCACTGGCTTTTTAAAAATACCTTGGGCTGGTCCCCCCTCGCCTCTGCCATACTGACAGCTGTTTACTTGGCGGTTCCCCCCCCCTTCTGGAAAGTGTTGCCTCAGCAAACTTGGCTTAGAGGCTAAAGATGGTGGGTTTTGTCCCCTGAGGGAATCAATCATTGTCTGGTGAGGAGAGCAAAGACAGTAGCTGTGTTCACCGGAGCAAATCAATCGTTTTCTGAGGAAAGTTTTGGCGGGTGCCACTTCTGTGGGCAGGACTCAGGCAACACAGCCAGTGGATAGGGACAGCTTCTGACTGACACATCATGGAGCCAACTGATTTAGGAGCATGTGGAATGTTTAGAAAGTGCCACCCCACTGCTGAATTATATATAAGGAGAGATAATATATATGGTGTGAAGGCACGTTGTGTTTCCTGATGCTCTTGTCACAATCACCTAACTTTCTTTTTTGCCAGTCAAATTAATAATGCAGCCAGTGACTGAGAGACAGGCACAGGTGTACGTGATTACTCAAGTTGGTGATGTGCCAGGATGCTTTCTGCTGCGTTATGGCTCCAGGACTAAAAATATGGGACTTGAAGTTCCACAGGAGCAGATGCCAGTGTCCAGCCTGAGCAACCTGAATGAGGCGTGACATGATCGAGGTTTACAAGATTATGCATGGGATAGAGCAGACAGAGAAAGTACTTTTCTCCCTTTCTCACAACACAAGAACTCGTGGGCACTCAATGAAATTGCTGAGCAGTCAGGTTAGAACAGATAAAAGGAAGTACTTCTTCACCCAAAGAGTGATTAACACGTGGAATTCACTGCCACAGGAGGTGCTGGCAGCTACAAGCATGGACGGCTTCAAGAGGGACTTAGATAAACATATGGAGCAGAGGTTCATCAGTGGCTATTAGCACAAGGTCTAGATAGGAACTCTCGGTCTGGGGCAAGTGATACTCTGTATTCTTGGTGCTTGGGGTGGGGGGCAACAGTGGGAGGGCTTTTAGTGCCCTGGCCCCACCAGTGGACCTCCTGATGGCACCTGATATTTTTGGCCACTGTGTGACACATAGTGTTGGACTGGATGGGCCACTGGCCTGATCCAACATTGGCTTCTCTTATGTTCTTATCATCAGTGAAGAGATGGCCCTGATGTTTGGATGGGGGGTGTGGGAAGGCGCACAAAGATGGGAATACTAGAGTAACGTGCAGTTATTGGTTTCCAGTTTGATTTTTGGAAATACTTCAATCACTTCCTAAGCTGGCTACTGGGCAGGGATGGCCCTGCTCCCCGAATTTGTTTTTTAAAGTCAAAATATGATGGATGGGGCCAGCCATGATTGGTGGTGCATGCGGTATATTTGGTAGAACAAAGGTATTGCTGGGAACTACTGGCATTCACTAATCTACCCACAGTTCTAGAGATGTCACTGTTGTGGTGTCCCTTGGAGACTGAACCAGGAACCCACTATAGCTAATGTGTGTGTGTGTGTGTGTGTGTGTGTGGACATGGAAGGCATCATGGCTGTTGAATCTCCCTACTGACTACCCTTCAAAACGGCGCTTTTTGACATTACATTGCTGTGGCTAATCAGTATGAACTGCTGTACACTCGTTGAGATAAATTAGAGGCCCCCCCCCCATGATATAGTCCCAAGCTAGTCAAGTAAACTAACAAATGTGGAAGACAGACAGTAATCCGGAGCTGTATGGTGTGACCTACCACAGAAACTAAGCAGGTCTGACCCTTCAGGTTGCATGGATGGGAGCCCTCCCAGGAGCCATAGTTAAAGTACTCATGGAGGAAAACCAGGTTGTAAATTAAAATAAATAAGGTGACCCATTAACTGAAAAGCAATAAAGCTGTGCCCCTGGAACGAGCTCCCCAAGGAGGTATGGGGGGGTAGGGTTGCCAGCCTCCAGGTGGGGCCTGGGGATCTCCTGCTTTTACAACTGATCTCCAGCTGACAGAGATCAGCTACCCTGGAGAAAATGGCTGCTTTGAAGGGTGGACTCTATGGCATTGTACCCTGCTGAGGCCCCTCCCCTCCCCAAACCCCGCCCTCTCCTGGATCCACCCCCAAAGTCTCCAGGTATTTTCCAATCCAGACTTGGCAACCCTGGGGGTGGCACGATCTCTAGACGTGAGGCTTGGCAAGGTTCTTTTATTTGCCCAGGTTTTTAATGGGGCTACAGGCATCTCTTTTTCGCGGAAAGACGGTTTGGTTGTACATTTTATATTTGACTTTGCTAGCTCCCTTGAGCCATGGGGAAAGGCAAGACATTAATATTTAAATATATTTAAATAAAAACATACTTGGAGCTGCTGTAGAGAAAAATAGGTTAGAAGCTTACAGAGCAGCATCTTAGCAATATGGCTTTATTATTAATACAAATGGGGGAGGGTCTAAGGAATTAAAAGTGGGATAAGGTATTGGGTATATTTCCTGCCGACTGAAATCTTTCCCTCTGCGTACCTGGGTCCCCTGAGTAGGCATAAATGCTTGCTCTGGAGCTGGAGCTGGGCCCGTTCTCCCACCTTACACCATCATCAAATTTACTCCTGGAGAGAGCACACTGCAGTAGGGTTGCCAGCCTCCAGGTGGGGCCTGGGGATCTCCCGCTTTTACAACTGATCCCCAGCTGACAGAGATCAGCTCCCCTGGAGAAAATGGCTGCTTTGGAGGGTGGACTCCATGGCACTGTACCATGCTGAGGCCCCTCCTCAAACCCCACCTTCTCCTGACTCCACCCCCAAAGTCCCCAGGTATTTTCCAACCCGGACTTGGCAACCCTACACTGCAGGCCTGTGAGCAATTCTATGCAGGAAGTGGGGGCAGGGGAGATGATTTAGAAATTCTCCCCTCACGTACAAATCAACCACTCACAGACCAGGATTCTGCTCTTGGGAGCCTCAGTACTGAAATTCCTCTCCTCCTGTACCATTTTCCTCCCCTTTATCGGACTTCCAACTGTTTCCAACGTTCTGTGCGTCTTGGATCATTCTCCGCTTTCATCAGGCTTCTGGGAGTATCTTTCACTGAGTAAATTCACATGGTCACACTTTTCTTGTGTATCTGGGAAGCCCCTTGAATATGTAGAATCCCTACTTAGAGCCAGTTTGGTGTAGTGGTTAAGTGCACAGACTCTAATCTGGGAGAACCGGGTTTGATTCCCCCACTCCTCCACTTGCAGCTGTTTGATGACCTTGGGCAAGCCATAGTTCTGTCAGAGCTGTTCTTGAAAGAGCAGTTCTCGAAAGAGCTCTCTCAGCCCCACCTACCTCACAGGGTGCCTGTTGTGGGGAGGGGAAGGGAAAGGAGTTTGTAAGCCACTCTGAGACTCCGAGTGAAGGGCGGTTTATAAATCCAATCTCCTCCTCCTCCTCTGTTTGTGGATGCCCCTGCTGAATAGCTTTCCTTACTGGCATGATTCAACCACCCACTTTACTATGACAACAATAATAACAACAACAACAATAATAGTAACACCATATAATTAGGAACAAGCTACCTTACAGCCATCTTACAGGGAAGTCCAGTGATTCTGGAACTCTGGGCAAAAGTTCAGGATGGGACCTCAGACTCTCGGTCATTGCTTCCCCCCCCCCCCCCCGCTGGGGCCACCCTGATCCCAAGCAAGGGGGGACTGAGCCCCCACGTGAGGCAGATAACAAGCTGCTGTTGCAGGTGGGCAGCCTGAGACCCACATGGAGAGCTCACGGCCAACGTGGTGTGTGGGCAGTGCACTCACTGGCGAGATACTCACCACCACTGGCATGGCAAGCAGGTACGTGGGCGGGTGGGATGGCTTGCCACCAGCACCGTGAGCTGGCTGACCCAACCCCTGAGTAAGCCCACTTGCCTCTTCCTCCTTTCCTGTTCCCAATAGGGAGAGCGAGGCCATGGGGCAGAGCCCTTTTCAGGGCCATTTTTGCCCCCCGGTCTGCCCTTGGTGAGATGTGGGCCCAGTTTAGGGTTGCCAGCTTCCAGGTGGGGCCTGGAGGTATCCCAGAATTACAACTGATCTCCAGACTACAGGGTCAGTTCCCCTGGCGACAATGGCAGATTTGGAAGGTGGATTCAGTGGCATTCTACCAGGCTGAGGTCCCTCTCCTCTCCAAACCCCCCCTTCCCCAGGCTCCACCCCCAAATCCCCAGGCATTTCCTGATGCAGAGTTAGCAACCCTTGCCTGATGGTTGTGCGGGAGCCGCTGCCACCCACCGCACCTCCAGAGATGTCATCAACAGCAGTGCTGTGATTGTCCAGTGTCTAAGACTGCCACAACTGGAAGTGTGGAAAACAGCCAGGGCCAGAGGTCCCCAGCAACATGGAGCTGATAGAGGGGTTCCTCTCTCTCGTATTGGGAATCCGCTCACTGGAAAGACGTGAAACACAAGTTGGGACTGAGAAAATGTGGTTTGTGGTTCTTCTTTCCAGGTTTCCTAGCTTGTAAGGTCAAGGTATTTATAGATTGCAAGCATTTCACTGTAAATCACCAGTTTCCAGTTAAATGTAATTTTATTTTTTTTTGCCGTCAAGTCACAGCTGACTTATGGCGACCCTATGTGGCTTTCAGGGCAAGATGATGAACAGGTGGTTTACCGTTGCCTGCCTCTGCGTAATGTAGGGTTGCCAAGTCTGGGTTGGGAAATACCTGGAGACTTTGGGGGTGGGGCCAGGAGAGGGTGGGGTTTGGGGAGGGGAGGGGCCTCAGCATAGTACAATGCCATAGAGTCCAGCCTTCTAAGCACCCATTTCCTCCAGGGGAGCTGATCTCTGTCAACTGGGGATCAGTTGTAAAACCGGGAGATCCCCAGGCCCCACCTGGAGGCTGTTAAGCCTAGAGTAATGACCCTGGTATTCCTCGGTGGTGTCCCATCCAAGTGCTAACCAGGGCTGACCCTACTTAGCTTTTGAGATCTGATGAGATCGGGCTATCCAGGTTAGGGCATATTTAATGTATTATTTACTTAGTGTACATAGCCTGCCCTATCTTAAGGGCTCAGGGCAGGTGACCATTTTTTAACAACTGCACTCTGGCCACCAAGTGCCAACTGGGACTAAAAGCATCTTACATGTTTAGCCACAATAAAGCAAAACTCTCCCATGATTGAAAGCATAAGCATGGGGCTGAAAATAGATTATCGTACGTAAATAAAAGAAAGACTTGTTTATTTACAACAGTTGTCCCCGAGTGTGCATTTCCTTGGCTTTAGAGGCCTGATTTATTTTGCCTCTGTTGCTTCAACAGACAATATACTAGTAGGAGAATGGTGGATGACAAGACTGATTGTAATAGCCTGTCTTGTTTGGCAAATCAAAAATATGAAATTAAAAAAAATTGCAATCCATTCAGAGTGAGTGGATGAGATGTGTGTTAGGTTGCTTGTGGTGTTTTGCCATGTAAATATTGTGTGTGTGTGTGTGTGTTTTATTTCTGTGTTTCGTTGTGGAGTTTTAAATGTACAGTTCTGCGATCTAAAATGTCGGCCTGTAAAGTAAAAAAGAAGTAGGCTGGATGGGTGATGGAAGTGTGTTCTGACTGGATGGCCGCTGTACCCTCAGGGGGCAGAGCATGTGGGAGAAATCTGGGCGGAAATTATTAGCCTGAGTGTCAGCAGAGGAAAATAAGCCCCTGCAGACGACATTAAGCTGGGAGGCAAGTTGGGAAATTAAGCTTTGTGCAAGTCATTAGCCTAAGTGGCAAGAGGAGGAGGAGGAAATTTGACTTATACCCCACCCTCCACTAACTGAAGGAGTCTCAGAGCAGCTTACAATCTCCTTTCCCTCCCCCTCCCCACAACAGACACCCTGTGGAGGTAGGTGGGGCTGAGAGAGCTCTGAGAGAATTGCCCTTGAGAGAACAGCTCTGAGAGAACTTGTGACTGACCCAAAGTCAGACCATCAGCTGAATGTGGAGGAGTGGGGAATCAAACCCAGTTCTCCCAGAATAGAGTCTGTGCTCTTAACCACTACACCTTTGTGGCTAGGTCTATTTAAGGCAATTTAGAAAACCTATCCGGAACCGCTGCACTTATGTAACTGTCTGAAACCATTAAGCTTACTAACCATACAGAAACTGTTGTTCTGTTATAAATAAACCCCATTTATGTTTAAGGAAAAAAACCAAACTTGGTTCTGCTGCTTATTTCACAGTAAAAGATCTCCTTTCACCTCAGAGCCACCCCCACGCGCTGACCATTCTGTTATTCTACCGTATACAACAAAGTCATCCTGTTCTTTGGGTCCAACTAAAAATTATAAGGCAACAGACTCTGGTGGCAGTGAAAATGAGTGCGAAACGCAAAAGAGGGCAAGGAGGCAGCATAACACACGACACCACAGAACACTACAGGGAGGTGCTTTTGCAGAGGTTGCACATAAAGTGGTCACACAGAGAAAGAGAAAAAACATTATATCGCTGCTCTTCCTTTTTCATGGAGATTTTACTGGTTCGGTAGCCATGCATGGGAACAGTACCCCCCCTTCTGATTCTCTTCTTTTGAATTTTGATTTTAAGAGTCTCCGTTATTGAGAACACACACACAAAAGGGAGCCCTGCTGGGCCAACCGGAAGGTCCATCTGGCACCACATCCTGTTTTTAGTTGCAGCCAGGGGTCCGTTGGGGCCGGAGCGAGGCGGAGCAAAGCTCCGCCAGCTCAGGAGTGGCCACTAGGGCAGCCATGGGCCGAATCCGATTCTCTGATCTGATTCAGCCTGCTGCCGAATTGCTGCCGAAATTCGGCGGCAGCTTTAAAAGCCACTGGAGGGGCGGGGGTTTGAGGGAGAGGCTCCAAACTTGCATATGCTAATGAGTTATGCTAATGAGTTATGCTAATGAGCTCCTGCAGCTCTTTTTCTACGAAAGGACCCCTGGTTGCAGCCAGCCAGATGCCTCTGGGAAGACCACAAGGCGGCTACCAGTTCTCACCTGCTGTCCCTCCCCTAGCACTCTGTGTCTGAATGTGGAGGTTCCATGGAGGACACCAAGAGCCAAGGACAGAATGCTCATCTATAAGTTTTCGTAGGCCCCTTTTAAAAGGGGAGGGGCCATGGCTCAGTGGTAGAGCATCTGCTTGGCATGCGGAAGGTCCCAGGTTCAATCCCTGGCACCTCCATGGAAAAGATCCAGGTAGTAGGTGATGGGAAAGACCTCCGCCTGTGACCCTGGAGAGCCACTGCCAGTCTGAGAAAGCAATACTGACAACAATGGACCAAGGATTGTTGTCCAAATTTAAACCTTTGGATGTTCATTTGAAATTTGCGGAATTAAGGATTTTAACTTTTTTGTTGGAAGATCGGAAAGAGAGGATATCTTTAGCTGTGGCAAAATTTTGTTTCCTGGCATTAAAGAAGAGGAAACTTGTATCCTAGATAGTAAGTTAATGATAAATTAGCATCGTTCTGTTCCCACTTTAATGATACATTGTGCTGCTCCCGTTTTGTATTACTGCCTTTTAAAATATCTACTTGAATTTTATGTATTTATTGTGTATTTTATATCAATATTCCCTTTGGAAATGTTTTATTTTGACTGGTCGCTTGACCGTACTAATAAACTTGACTTGACTTGACTTGAATGGACCAAGGGTCTGACTTAGTGTACGGCAGCTTCATGTGTGTTATGCTACTGGCCATTGTCACGTGATGTGGCAATAAATTCTGAAAGCTAGTAAGGATTTATTGGGGAGGGGGTACAGATCCTTAGTCTTAGGTACTTTCCAAATGACCTTTGTGAAATGGGGCAATCAGAACTGTTCATGGTATTCCAAATGCAGCCACATCAGAGAGTTACATAGAGGCATGACAATACTGTTTTGTTAGGGTTTTTTTTTTTTAAATGACTGTTTATTTTCAGCCCCTTTCCTAATAATACCTAGGGTGGAGTTTGCTCCCCACCCCCTACTTTTGCCACAGGCTGAGTCGACATTTTCATTTTCCACAGTGGAAAAAATCACTTTGCTGGTTGGTCACAGCTAGTTCAAAACCTAACAGAAAACATGGTTTGTCTTTTGTCTTTTGTCTTCTTCTTTTTTTTGCACAATTACATAGAGATTTACATTTGACTTACACTTTACACTTACATCCAGGGGTCATTTCGAGGGGGAAGGAGCAGGAACGGTGTTCCGGGAGTAACAAGCCCAGGGCTAGAGCATCACAGGCTCACTTCAGAGCCCAGTTCCCTCTATGGTGCATGCTGGTGCATGGCAATCATTTCCCCTGCTGCCGGCGCAGCTCCAGCACACCCAGGCCTCCAGCTCCGAGTCTGAGGAGTGAGTGCTGGGCTCGGGCGGCAGCCCCGCCCCTTCCTTAGTAGCCTCCCAGCTATAGGGCCCCCCGCTACCATCAGCCCTCACTTGTTGCGACCCACGGGGGCCTGCTGCTTGTTCTTGCTGTTGTCTGCGTCGTCCCTCCGTGCCTATTTTCTTTGGGCTTCTGAACCAGTTTTTCTCCAGGTAGGCTCGCCAGCTCTGAGTTGGGAAATACCTGGAGATTTTTGGGGTGGAGCCTGAGAAATGGGTCTTGCCTTCTGATACACTTCCGGTGATGTTAGGGGGTGTGGCAAATGCAAATAAGTTATGCTAATGAGGTATGCTAATGAGCTCCTGCACCTCTTTTTCTACGAAATGACTCCAGCTTACATAGGGTTAGACTTTACTAAGTACAAGCAGGTGGCGTTATTGGAAGCAGATCTCTTCTTCTACTACCCAGCAGCTCCCTGCATGTTCCCCAAAGTCTCTGCTGAGGATCAACAGATCCTCCTGAACAATACGTCTTGTGCCATGGGGGAGGGGCTGCCCACCTAACCAGTTTTCTATTGGCTTGACAGTTTTTTCTCCCTTCTGGCTGCATGCCAGGTGAAAGTCTTTCACATAAGGCACAAACAGACATGAGACCAGTTTTTAACCACTTTACTGCCTTTCAGGCAGGTTATGCTGCACCTTTAAGATCTCTGCAGCACTAGGCTTGCAGCCAATTTTAACTTTCATTTTACTGGCAGAGTGGTGCACAACCTGATTAAAGAGTAGATAAAGGTTTATTTAGGAACTAACATACTTGATAGGAAAGAGGAGACAGAGATAGGATCCTAACTACATCTCTAGCAGAGAGAGTGAGAGAGAGAGAGAGAGAGAATGTGGCACTTCCAATAAGCACGGGAAATTGCCCTAAGTGTAGAAATCTGGAGACAGACAAGGAATGATGCTTAACGGGAGAGAGAAGGTGCTGTCTTCATTATCCTATCTAATTGTCTTCTTCCTGCCCCCTTCTGGGTCATCTTCTCTTCTTCTTTGTACACCAGACACTGCCTTTTCCAACACATTTTTTAGCTTAGGTTTTTTGGTGACTCAAAAGCAGCTTCTCTAAACACTTGAGCTGTTTTTGCCTTTGCTGTTTCCCTTTCCTTCCTGGTATCTTCTCAGTCCAAGGGAAAACAAGAGAGCTGTGCAACTTTGGTGAATGAAGGAGCATTTTCTTTTCTCTCTGCTCTGTCCCCCGGCACATGACTTCTGTCCACTGACCCCACCCCTTGAGTCCAATGGGCACATACACCTGGGTAGGTGGTCCCTGGACTGGGCTCTGCCCTTTCCCAGATTTGTGCCTTCTGAAAGTTGGTGACCCAGTATAGAGAGCTGCAGGAAAAAGGGGGAATTGCAAGAAACTGCTTTCCTTTCTTCTTGTGACCTTGGACCAGTCACAATTCTCTCAGAACTCTCTTAGCCCCACCTACCTTACAGGGTGTCAAGGGAAAGGAAGGGAAGGCGATTGTAAGCTGTTTTGAGACTCCTTATGGTAGAGAAAAGTGGGGTACAAAACCCAACTGTTCTTCTACTTATTTTCCCTATATTAATTCCTCTGCAGCATGTCTCGTTCTATATGTTTATTCTGCCCTTATTAATCCCTTCAACCTATTAACTGAGGACAGAAGTCGGACTAATGGCACTTTAGAAGCCAACAAGATTTTGAGAGCCAAAGCTCCCTTCACAGGATATGACAAAGGGCGCTTTGCCTCCTGAAATCTCATATCCGGAAAATTTGGTTGGTCTCTAAGGTGCCACTGGATTCAAATCTAGCTGTTCATTGTGAAATTATCTTCAAACAAAAAAATATGGAATCACACAATTTTTATTTGTGTAAGAACTCTTGAATGTCTGCCATCTGGACCTGGTGAATTTTTTTTTAACTTGCCATTTCCCTGAAAGCCCTAGAATTTCATACCATTACCTCTGTTTGACTGTTTCCCCCCCCCCCATCCTCCCCTGAAAAACAAATGATTGAAGTGTGGATATCTAACAGCTTCCACAGCCAAGACCCCAAATTTAGCTTCCTGTCCTCACTCTGCTATAGGGTTGCCAAGTCCAGGTTGGAAAATACCTGGGGACTTTGGGGGAGGAGCCAGGAGAAGGTGGGGTTTGGGGAGGGGAGGGACCTCAGCAGGGTACAATGCCATAGAGTCCACCCTTCAAAGCAGCCATTTTCTCCAGGGGAGCTGATCTCTGTCAGCTGGAGATCAGTTGTAAAAGCGGGAGATCCCCAGGCCCCACCTGGAGGCTGGCAACCCTGCTCTGCTATTAGCATTTTAAAGGGGGGGGAGCAGAAGACGAGTCCTTTAAAATCATGTATTTCCCCCTTTAAGGTGCTAACAGAAGAACAAGGGAGGGGCTTCACATGGTGAAGATGATCAGGGATTCAAGGGTTAAACGCCTTCTCCCTTCCCTGCATGAGGCTGCAGAGGCCTACAATTTTTATTTTATGGATGAACCAAGACACATGACCTTCATGCCATTCGACTGAGCCCTCAGTTTCCCTATGATCCTTCAGTAATCCAATCACACCTTTATAATCCAGTGGTTTTCTTTACGGTTTTTTAAAAGCAATGCATTCCTCAAATTCTTTTTTCCCCTCCAGCTTGGCTTACCATTACCAACTTTAACTTTGTTGGACCAGAATTTGTGCTCTTTGTTATGTTCCTGGTTTGAAAATAAACCGCCAAGTGCCCCATCGTTCCTAATCGGCACTCCCAGAGCGTTGGTTTTACATAACCTCTCAGAACCCTGACACTATTTGACCCCCCTGACTCTCTCAGCTTCCTCTGAGCTAATCCTCTCAGTCCAATCTCAAGTGACCCCACCTGGACATTAAGTGCTTTGTCCAAGGGTATGAATAATTCCGTACTGGAAACACCCTGCCTAATACGCCCAAGAATTATAGCTGCCTTTTAAGCAGTAGTGTCATACCTACAAAAACTGGTCTTTTAAGGCTTCCTCACCCTAATGGAAAGCGGAAAAGAAACTGAATGCACACTGTAGCCAGCTTAATTTTAACATTTGGAATACAGACTGACAAAAGCCAAAGCCAACTTCAGCAATGTCTGAAAAATGCTTTCAGAGCAATTTTGCCCCTCTGTCATTCTTGAGCCGGAAGCATAGGCGTAGAGTATGGGGGGGGGGGCTTGAGGGCTTGAGCCACCCCCGAAATTTCCCGGGGGGGCTCAGCCTCCCCTGGGAAAATGGAGCGCCTGCCACCGCGCCTCCCCGGGTCTTTCCGAGGCCTGGCCGCCGCTGCTGGAGAGGGAGAGGGAAGGGGTGGCGGGGGGAGGGGGGGAGAGAGGCACCAGCAACAGCGGCTGGTGGGCCTCGGAAGGGCCCGGGGAGGCGGGGTGGTTTCCGGGGGGGGGGGAGAACATCGCTCCAGCGAGTGCACGTGCAAAGCGCGCGCACTAAGGAGCCCCCCCCGGGATTTCCAAAAGTCTATGCCCCTGGCCGGAAGCCCCAGTTATCAGTAAATACAGTTATTATTACTTGTCCCCAAAGTTCCATTTTGTACTCCTAAATTTCAGTCTGCTTCAACTGACCCAGGTCACGAGGCCATCGAGGATTTTATACCACAAAGTCTCTTTGATCCCAGTTGGCGCTGCCCTTGCTCTTTCACCCTGGCATCTAGGGCTGCAAGTTTCAGGCTGAGAAATATCTGGATATTTTGGAGATGGAGCCTGAAGATGATGGGGTTTAGGGAAGGGCGGGACTTCAATGGGGTGTAACGCCATAGAGTCCACCTTCCAAAAGTGGCCATTTTCTCCAGGGGAACTGATCTCTGAGGCCTGGAGAGCAGCTGTCATCCCAGGAGATCTCCAGCCACCACCTGGAAGCTGGCAACCCCATTAGTATTGGACATAGGGTTGCCAGCCTCCAGGTGGGGCCTGGGGATCTCCCGCTTTTACAAGTGATCTCCAGCTGACAGAGATCAGCCCCCCTGGAGAAAATGGCTGCTTTGAAGGGTTGACTCTATGGGATTGTACTATGCTGAGGCCCCTCCCCTCCCCAAACCCCACCCTCTCCTGGCTCCACCCCCAAAGTCTCCAGGTATTTCCCAACCCAGACTTGGCAACCCTAATTGGACAAGACTTTTGTAAACATGCTTCTGCTTCTTCGGACAAAAGCAGTAAGGATGTTTTCTTTCAATGTTTCCCTACTGTACACAGTATTTTCCCCCCTTCCATTTTGGGCAGAATCCAGCTGGAAGATCCCCTGTGCAACTGTCTTTAAAATGAACGGGGAGCTGCTCAAGAGCACGGTAGCATGTATCAATACGGCATGTGCCGGAGATCTTCCACACAGATTGTGTTCAGAGCCTGAAATATCCAAAAACATTTTTCAGCCCGAAGAAACCTGCAAACAGATTTTTGTTAACAAAAACAGAAAGCTGCCCCAACCTGTATAGCCTAAGCTAGCCTGATCTTGCTGCGTCTTGGAAGCTAAGCAGGGTTGGCCCCGGTTAGTATTCAGATGAGAGACCACCAAGGAAGTCCAGGGCTGCTATGCAGAGGCAGGCAGGCAATGGCAAACCACCTCTGAACATCTCTTGCCTTGAAAACCCTACAGGATTGCCATAAATCAGCTGCGACTTGATGGCCTTTTCCACCCCCTAGAAAACTCTCCCCACGCACACACCCTCTCTTACAGACGTACATCAGTTTCAAAAGCAGGTTAAACTGAATGCCAACTTTGCTCAACCTTGAAAGAAACCATTTTAAAGTCCAGTGGCACCTTTAAGACCAACAAAGGTCCTGAATAAACCTTGGTTGGTCTTAAAGGTGCCACTGGACTCTAAATTTATTCTACTGTTTCAGACCAGGCTGACTACCTGGTTCTATCTTGAAAGAAACAAACAATTGGGGGGGGGGCATCGTGTTCTAACTCTATTTTATTTTACATGAACTGATTTATTTGGAATCTAGCCATGTAGACCATGATGGGTGAAGACCCACAACTGAGTCACCCTCTAAAGCGGGCCGTGCCAACCACTTCCTTTTGTTTCAAAAACCTCAAGATAAAAACAAAAAGGAGAAAGAGGGAGGATGGAAAAAGAGTGGAGAGAGTAGAAGAAAGATGGGTATTCACAGGGAAAAGCAGTTCTGCTTTTTCGAGCTGGAGCTAAAGGAGGCTTATAGGTCTGAAAGCCCTGAAGACCATCATTGATCCAGACAATGCCAGCTCTCTGTGTACCCATTTCTATACCACTACTCTCTTTTCCCTTACCTTATCTCCAGGAAAATCCTGTGGGGTTTTTTAAATATACCCTTACCTTCAAAAAAGAATTGAGAGTGCATGAATACAATGGTTTTTGCCTCCTTGTGTTTCAGCATCTATAGGCCTTGTAGGAAACTTTAACCCTTTGCCTGCGTGTGTGTGTGTGAAGTGCTTCTGACATAGGGTAACCCTATGAATTAATGACCTCCAAATTACCTCTCGTTAACAGCCTTGCTCAGGTCCTGCAAACTGAGGGCCTTTGTGGCTTCCTTGATGGAGTCCATCCATCTCATGTTGAGTCTTCCACTTTTCCGGCTGTTTTCAACTTTTCCTTGCATTATTGTCTTTTCCAGTGACTCTCGTCTTCTCATAATGTGACCAACGTATCAGTTTAAGTCATCTTAGCTTCTAGGAAGAGTTCAGGCAAGATTTGGTCTAGAACCCGCTTATTTGTCTTTTTGGCTGCCCACAGTATCCCTAAAACCCTCCTCCAGCACCATACTTCAAATGAATCGCCTTTCTTCCCATCCAGTTTTCTTCATTGACCAGATGCATTCATGTTATCTTGCCTCTCATAATCTATCCCAGAGCAAAATCCCCATTTAAAATACGACGAAGGCTCTTCAGAAGTTCTGTTTAACTACACAAACAGTGATTAGGGGCAAAAAACTATGAAGCTTCGCGCAGTAAAAGCCAAGAGGTGAGGATACTCATCTAGACCACATGTTGACAACCATTCGTGATGTGACTCTTGACACTTGCTGTTACCAGGCACGAAGAGATTTCACCAGGCACTATTCTTTGCAATAATGGATTCTTTTTTTAAAAAAAAGGGGTGTCTGTGTGTGTGTGTGAGACGATACTTTGACAAGCAACGCAATGGCTTTCCAGCGTGAGCAGCAATTATGTCTCCAAAATGTACAACGATTTTGTAGTGACAGGATAAGACACATATACAAGTACGATGAGACTCCTCTGTGCAAATATGTATTATTCCAAACCATTTGTATGTTTAACCATCAAGAACAACAGTTCTACGATTTTTTTTTCCTTTGATTTTTTTCCCTGGTTTCATGGGATTTAGCTGTTATCTTGCCTAGGTGATATATGCCTGCCTAGACACTAGGTGGCAGAATTGTCTTGCTTGTCAAAAGAAGATGAAGCAATGATGTATTAACATAACAATAAGTACTCCGGGACAGACCCAGGGCTGGGACAGAAATGCCAACGAAAACTGAGTCCAGCTTTTCCTATCCAGTGTCCCGATTCTATATCTAAAAAACACCTGAGATGATATTTCAGCAATTCGATTACATGAATGTGTGCTTTTAAAATTCATTTAAATGGTTGTTATTCATCTACATGAATGCAGCCATGTTATATTTTTAGGGCGTTTGAACAGCTGTTTATTGAAAAGCCTCAGTTGTTGGATTTGTACAACTGTCATCCTACATAGTGCAAAAAGGAAAGATGGATCCATTATTTTGCACCCAAAAAACCAAATGATTCTGGAAGGGAATAGGTACCCCAAGGGCATGCAAAGTCCTGATGTAAATACAATGTACAGGAAATTTTTTTAAAACCTGCAAAAACAAAAGATAAATTATAGTTACAGTCTACTAAAAGAAACATGTTTGTACCACTACATGATGATTTCATGTAATGTAACCACGGTACTAATTACAGTCTTAGCCTGTGTTGTCTAAGATTTCAGTTTTAAGTATCCTTTCTATATACACAGTTACTTGGACTCAGAACAAAACTATGACATTTAAGGAGGAAGCCTAAGGAAGCCTACTGAGAAGTAAGTCCCATTTCATTCAGTGGGGTTTACTTCTGGGAAAGTGTAGGCTTGCAGGCTCACAGAGGTAGCTGCTGACATAAAGCTGGCCTGAGCTGAGATGCTAGCCATCTGAATCTTCTCCTCTTTCTGAAGTGAAATGGATTATGCTATATAGAAACCTTTATATGATCGTTTTTGCTCCCCAGTAACCAAAGATAGTACATCCAGTATCTTCAGCCTAGCTATGACACAAATCGGAGTTGATTTAAGAATGCAGAATTTAGGAGCTCTTGTTTAGTACACAGTCCTGATCCAGGAATGAATATCCTTTTCAGTCTCATTCAGTTAAAGCAAGCAGATTGGCTCACAGAATGGGATGTCTGGAAAACTCTGAGGGGCTTCGTGATCCAATCTATGTGAGAAGGAAAGAGAGAGAAAGGCTTCTCTAAAGAAGGGGGTGGGACAAAAACCCAAGAGAGGGGATTTGATAAGGGAAGCTATTCCTTCTTAAGACCCCAACGAACAATTTCAGCCTCTGTCTGCGGTGCCCAAGGCACAATGCTGCATTTGAGATGCACGCAGGGCCACAATAAACAGCAGCACCAATGGTGCCTGCCTGATAAACCATGAACACAGGCAAAACAAGCAATGAACAAAATGGCTCCCTAGCAGCATCCTCAAGGGGTGGTTGCCGGTGGTTACATCCTCTCAGACCAGCGACATTCAAGCCGCTGGAGAGACAACCAGATTACCTGCATCGACAAGGACTGATTTGGGTACACTGCATCACGGCTTTGGCATAAGAGCTGTCTTTGCAGCCTTTCTAAATGGATTAAATTTCCCCCCTTCACTCAACAAAAAGCTGCACACAACAATGACTTGCTGGGAAATTCCACTGGGTTCAAAACAAGAGCTTTTGAACATCCTGTGATTAGTTTGGGATCTTGATTCTGTTTCCCAAAATTCTGGTATACCTTGGGAAAGTGATTTGCTGCTATTTCCTTTATTTTGGCAAATTAGTACTCTCCAAGTAAGTTTTCTCTCACATCTCCACATGCACACACACACACACACACACACACACAGAGGACAGCAGAGGGAAAGCAACTGTCAGAAAAAGGAACCAGATGCTACTGAACAGCTGAAATCTATTCACTGCCCAAAATTCTCCATAAAATCGTTGCCTATAAATCCATGTGTTGCCCACAGAGCAAAAATTCTCTACACACTCAGTTGTTTCAAAAATATTTGATTTCCATGTTTGACATCCAATTATTTCCATCGCCTAAAATCTGATTGTTGATATTTGACAATGTATGATCACTGGCATGCAACAACATCTAGTATCTAATTTTTAGCAGATAACCCACAATGGTATTTAGGATCTGATAACTGCCAAGTGTATAACATTCTACATTTGATAACTGCCAGACGTCAAAACTGAATGTGATCCCCCTCCCCAGTGAAGAGTTTCTTACATACTGTCACTTTTATTTTGGTTTTTGAATTCAACTTTAAATTCAGATTCACAGGGTTGCACTGAAATGCAAATGGTGACTCTTCCAAATATTCAGCTACCATATATGCCTTGAAGAGCCTTACGCTCTGAGAATCAACATCTCCTGGCGATCCCTGGCCCAAAGGACGTCCACCTACCCTCGACCAGGACCAGGGCCTTTTCTGCCCTGGCCCCCACCTGGTGGAACATGCTCCCTACTGAGATCAGGGCCTTGCAGGGTCTTATTCAATTCCGCAGGGCCTGCAAGATGGAGCTGTTCGGCCAGGCTTTCGGCTGAGGCAGCGGGCGTCCACACATGGCCCTCCGAGGTTGCTGTCCCCCACCCATTGATAACCGGCCACACCCACCTACATCAATGGGCCGGACTCTCCCTACAGCAAGCTATGATTATTGATTTTAAGAAGAAGAAGAGAAGAAGAGATTGGATTTATATCCCGCCCTTCACTCACTTGGAGTCTCAGAGCGGCTTACAAACTCCTTTCCCCTCCCCTCCCCACAACAGACACCCTGTGAGGTAGGTGGGGCTGAGAGAGCTCTTTCCCAAGCTGTCCTTGAGGGAACAGCTGGTACAGAGCTATGGCTTACCCAAGGTCATCCAGCCAGGTGCAAGTGGAGGAGTGGGGAATCAAACCCGGTTCTCCCAGATTAGAGTCCGCGCACTTAACCACTATACCAAACTGGCCCATTTTATATGCTTATAATGTTTTTTTTTTAATTTATTGTATTCATGGAAATGTAACCCGCCCCGAGCCTGTTTATGGGATGGTCAGGATATAAATGCAACAAACAAACAAACAAACTCGGCTCCAGGCCTACTTAAGTGTAATCCTAAATAGAGTCGCACCCTTCTAAGTGCCTTCACTGTCAGAACTACCCTGTTCATTAGACATACCCTAGGGTTCGTGGCCACCAGTCTTCCTGGGAGCAGGGGGATCCAAATGGGGAAGGGGGTGGTGGTGTCATACTGACACTGCAAAGTCACCTCTGGCACGAATTCAGAAGTGACTTCATCACGTCAGTGTGACGTTCAAGGATCCACCCAAAACACTACACTGATATACCATGGGAGTTTCAAGCGAATCCTAGAGCATGTCGCCAATGCAGTGATGTCTCCACTTTCCCACTGGGCTGGCAGCCCTACTGTTCATGTTGCACCTATCGATCCTCTGCTGTCCCCTGTCATTCCACCACTCGTTTTTAAATTATTATTATTTTGCTGTCAAGTCACATCTGACTTATGGTGACCCCCGTAGGTTTTTCAAGGCAAGGGACATGCAGAGGAGGCTTGCCAACACCTTTCTCTGCATAGCATCCTTGGACTTCCTTGGTGGTCTCCCATCCAAATACTAACCAGGGCTGACCATACTTAAGCTTCCATGATCTGATGCGATTGGGCTAGCCTGGGCTATTCAGGTTAGGGTGTGCGTTGATTGCCCAATGCTATTCTGTGCAGATTGTACAGGGATATGACATATGGCCTTATTACACTTACTGGCAATGCATATGATGACAACACTGAATGTTGCTTTTGCATGAGCCTCCATGTTTTAAATGGCTTCTAAAGCAGTGTTCCCTCTAGGCTGAGTTAGTTTGAGCTAGCTCACAATATTTTAGCCCCTGGATCACACATTTTTGTCTTGGCTCAGGAAAATTGGCTCCAGAGCAAACTAATTTTACACAGTAGCCAAATTGCTCGCTCACAACTTTAATGCCAGTAGCTCACAAAGTAGAGTTTTTGATCACGAGACTCCACAGCTTAGAGGGAGCATTGTTCTGAAGACATGCTTCTTTTTCATGACCATTGTTATTAAAATAAATTGTGCCTCAAATCATTGTTTGCATACGGTACCATCAACAGCCATGGTGCTTTCTGAAGCAACAGAAGCATGTTCCTGCCCTGTAGGGGAACAAGACATGGAGAAAATGGGAAAGCAAGAGAAACATGGATAAATGCAGTATTATATTGCTATTTACCTGTATTACCCATAAAAATGCACCTAATTTTGTCTGGGAACAAGGATTATAGGGTTGAGCAGTATGATCACACATCAGCTAATTCATAAATGTAAAAAGTATTTAAATCTTTCCCTAGACATAGGGTTGCCGGGTCCCTCCTGGCAACCGGTGGAGGATAGATGGGAGTGGGATAGGGTTGCCAAGTCTGGGTTGGAAAATACCTGGAGACTTTGAGGGTGGAGCCAGGAGAGGGCGTGGTTTGGGGAGGGGAGGGGCCTCAGCATAGTATAATGCCATAGAGTCCACCCTTCAAAGCAGCCATTTTCTCCAGGGGAGCTGATCTCTGTCAGCTGGGGATCAGTTGTAAAAGCAGGAGATCCCCAGGTCCCACCTGGGGGCTGGCAACCCTAGAGTGGGAAGAAGGACCAGGCTACGTCGCTGACAACATGGCAATGTCATTTCTGGCATGCACTAGAAGTGACATGGTTATATCGGGATACAAAGATCCAAAGATACTCTGGCATTTGGGCAAGAGCTCTAAGGTAAAAATGGCTTCTACCACAGAGTTTTTGGCCAAAAGCAGAGTGTTGTCTGGATGTCACTGACGTGGTGAGATCACTTTTGGTGCATGCTGGAAGTGATGTCACCGTATGCCGGAAGTGATATCACCACATGCCAGCAATGTAGCTTGGGCCTCCCTTCTGCTCTGGTAAGCCCTCCCCTGCCGGCCAGCTGATTGGCAGCAGCGCTGGGTAGGTGGGGGATTCCAGCTCCAGCTGGAGGGCTGGCAACCCTCCCTAGGCATCTTGCACAATCCAGTACATATTGGTAAGGGACTCTCTACAACTTCTGTATGATGAGCTAGCATGTCCTGTTCCCAACTCTCACAAAGACAAAGACATCTAATAGAAACAGCAATGCCCTCCTTGAAAAGTGCCAAGGAATTAATTCTGTTATTATGGGCAGGCAGCCCGCTGCAGTGTATCAGCTAAATTAAACTATATAGTTGACTCTAGTTAAGACAGCAGTTGCACTCAACAACAGCATCAAAGATAGCATCAGATATAGGCTAACTCACACACAGGACAGTGCTTTTGCTAACCACAACTCTTTCCATCACTGAGATCATAATAGGGCATCCTTTTCTAGGGTGTAACACGACATGTTTTTGCAACAGCAGGGTGTCCTTACAAGCTATCAAAAAGCATGGCGACGACCAAACAAAGTCATATTGCAAAGTGTAACTGAGGAGGCTTGTTAGCTAGCTTTCATCAGGCCTACAAAGGAGAGCCAGCATGGTATAATGGTTAGATAAGATCTGGGACAAAGATTTAGAGATGGGAAAGCCTGTGGGGGTGGAGAAATGGGGGGAGCTCCCCCCCAAAGCCGTTTCCCTCCCAAAAAACTGGACAAAACTGGATTATAGAATATTTTCTTTTACAATGATAAATAACATGCTTATGACAAGGTGTTCATATATTTAATCCTCCAATGTTATTTCTAGAAACTATATAACATGAAGACTTATGTAAGATTGCAGTTCTTGTACACTGAAGATAAGCAAATGCTGGAATACAATTCAAATATTGAGAAACTACTGAGGATACAATTCTCAAAAGCAGGAGAAAGATGCATTTCTGTCTCTAGGGGGCACTGCAGTTGTCACAAGAGAAGGAAAACTGTTTCAGTTTCCTTCTTGATTTGTGGGCTTCATCTTGTTGGTAGAGTTGGTGGCTCTGTCCTCTCAGCTAGGCCTCAAAAGTACTACAGAGCAACCAAAGGAGCTGAAACTATACTTAATTGAAAGGTAAGAATTTAAATTAATTTGAATTCAGAAAACTGAACCATGAGTGCTTTATGTCTGTACTATTGAGGAGGAGGAGGATTAATGTTCTTAGTTTTGTTATGTGGATAGGGTTGCCAAGTCCCCCGGGGGGCGGGGAAATACCCGCTCCAGCGGTCCGCTGCCTACCGGCCGGGATCAGATCGCCGGGGGGAACCCCACTCCCAAATTGCTGGGCTGAGATGTGCTTGGCACAATGACATCACCCGGAGGTGATGTCATCACCTCGGGCACGTTTCGGGGGGGGGGGGGGACTCAGTAATTCGAGGGAAAACTCTATGGTTTTTCTATGATTTTTCACGCATGCACCAGGACCCTCCCAGAGCGGCAAGGACTCCCCCTCCCCCCCCCCCCGCTACAGGTACGGTGCCACTTGGCAACCCTATATGTGGATGATATTTTTGTTTGTTTGGTTTGCCTGCTGTCATTAAATTGGCAAAAGAGGTCTCTTATAATTCAGGTGTTCTTTCCATTTCAGGGCCTTGTAGTTCCATTCGTAACAAAAATAAAATTTTAAAAAGTAAATTCAATCTGTTATTATTTTCTGAATAAGCTGTATGATACTTTTATGCCAAGCCAATTTATGTACACTGCATTTTATATTCTCAAAGTAACAAGGTGACTTTTAATTTGTAAGATTGCAATTTTTTTTCAGTTTTTCAGAAAATTTCCATTTTTTTTCTGGGAAAGAAAGGGGGGGGGGTCCAGAAAAAAATGGAAATTTTCAGGGGGAACAGAAAACCTGTTTTTTCCCCATGGCTTCAACCTTTCTGGAAATTTTGCATATCTATAAACACTGAAGAGTAGGATTGCTAGCTTTTAAACTGGCCCTTGTAGCTAGCTGTCCCTTTAATCTGAAGCAATTATCAGGTGATGTCATTTACCAGCATGCTCTGAAAAGCTCCGAATGCAAGCTTCTGCATAGTAAACCTCCATTAAAGGGACAGGGCATTTATTTCCCTGGCCAGTTGGCCACCTTACTAGAGGGCTGTGGTCAGCAGTTCGGCTGGTAGATTCACAGTGGAATCCTAAGCAGAGCTAGGCCCTTCTAAGTCCATTGACTTCAATGGTCACAGAATGACCATTGCTCTGCTTAGGGTGGCATTCTCAAGCATTTCCAGCTGTCCCAGACTTTCTCTCTCTTTCCTGTGTCTCTCCCGAGCCCCGTTTCTGATGCTCACTTTCAATACTGCCACACATCTACTGTTAGTGGTGGGCTATAGCATTACAATGGCAATACAGTACAGTATAGGATGTTTTAATTATGGTGAACATTAGGGCTTATAAGTGGAGTGTTACATGCCATAAACATAAGCTCTAAGTACATAGAATATTAGAGCCAACTCTATTATCGGTATATTAAGCAATTTGCTTAATTTGCTTAATTTACTCAGATCTACTAAGAAAAGGATCCAGCCTCATTAGAGCTAATAGGGTGAGAAGCAAACATCTAGAGGAGATTGTACTTGGAGGGAAAGGAAGGTGAGGCTATGGCAGAAAATCTAAATGCTGTTCATAGAGCTAACAAGAGGATGTTGTGGCTCTCGTCCTACATTCTTTCAACAACAACCATACCAGTAGCCAGAATCATCAATCCAAGAGATCTCAGCTCTCAAATCCACAGGACCCTTGCATCCAAGGGCAATTATGCCAGCAAGTTATCAGATGTCACACCAACCCTTGGAAAAGGCAAGAAGACACAATCAGAGGACATTTAATGCACAGCTCCAAACCAGAAGACCAACCCTTTTCAATTCCTTGCACCTTTGGCTGAGGGGGTGTGGTGGGCTGTGGCACAGATATCAATGTTCAGCTGCATTTTGGACCATGCCAAGTCAGCATCTGGCTTCCCAGGGTGCTCCCTCTGGTCCTTACTTGGTAGTCTTGCTACCTGGATCCTGGTTCTGTGACAAAGATTGCTACCGAAGATCCATTTCCTCCAGGCTTTGCTTGGCATTCAGTGAGCCAAGCCAGTCTAGGGCTTTCTCTGAAGGGGCCAAGGAAAAAGGCACCTCTGCTCCCTCCCTAAGGCCACTTCACTTTTGGCTTCCAGAAGAGATTAGGGGAGAGACAGCTCAGTTAACTCTTACGCTCATCTCTTTTATATGTTTCCATAAATAATGTTATGAAATAGGATGCAGTTTGGTAATCTCCCTCGCAACCAGCATTAGGCACGCCTCTACTGTTATTCACCCTTCTTTTAAAAATAAACAACATTTATTAATAATGTTAAGCCTTCTTGCTTCATCCCAACAAAAAATTAGGTGGCAATAAGAACGTCACATCCAAAGACTATAACTATAAGATTAAGACTATCACGTCCAAATATCAGATTGGTCCACTTTGGCAAACATTCTGTTTCACTCTCCTCTGAATGCTTAATTATTCAGGCATTTTACTGAAGGAGGGAGAACAAAATCTAAGAAGCCTGTGAATCACCGAGGACATCAATAATCCATTTAGACTTGAGGATCCTACAAAGAAAAGATGTGAAGACCTGGCTAACAATGCATACCTCATATGTGTGGGCGGACTTTTCTGGAAAAAGAAGTAATGATCATGACACCACCAATTATATTGTCCAGATGAACAGTACACACACACACAGAGATATGCCAAGTTCGTGAAAAAATATGTTCAAGGACATAAAGCCACCGCTGACTAACATGCTACTGGAACACCATATGGTTCTCATGATACACCGTTGGATATTGCCTCCACTACTGAATGCCGCCATCATCTGTATTGCTCCTATTAGTGCTGTATACTGTACATGTGAATTTTATTGTATTTATTGTTTTATTATTTTATGCCTGTACACTGCCTTGAGCCAGCTTGTCCGGCAAGGCGGGATATAAATTGAAATAATAACTAACCAGACTAAATATGCTATCTTTGCGCGCGCACACACTCCACAGCTAGGGACTCATTTGATTCTGGTTATGCTGTGTGCAAACAAAACGGCTTTCGTATCAATAACTAGAGTGGGATTGTGTCGGTCAATTGAGATCTTTATTCAACATTGTACTCATGAACATCTGGTAATTAATTTCAAAAAATCCAAGGTTTTAGTTTTTGCTAGATCTTGTAGGCCAAAATTATTACACTGGACTATCTCAGGTTACATTATGGAAGAAGTCCAATTTTATAAATATCTGGGAGTTACATTCCAGCGTTGGAATTTACACACTAAAAAAAATATCCATGAAAGCCAAGAGTACAATGGCAATTTTGAGGATTTTTTTTTTTCTCACCACAGGTTCTCAGTCTGTTCCTGTAGCTTTGGATGTTTGGGGAGCAAAAATAATCCCTCAATTTTTGTATGCTATTCTGGTTTAGACTGGTAGCCTGGATATGTGCCCAGATATAATCTAGACAAATTTCCTTAGATATGATTTAGCATGTCCTAGATGTATCGCCTCATCTTCCCTGTTAATGGAAACTGGACAGAAGACAATTTCTCTTATAGCCTGGTTAATGGTTATTAAACATTGGCTTGCAATTAATCTAGAGAATAAGGAATCACTAGTTTCACTGTCAGTATTAGGTTCTTTTAAACCTGGATGGGTTCACCTTCTCGTAGATGAGCTGATCTCATTTGGTTTGGATTGTGGCTCTCTTCTGGCCTTAGGGAAAACTGGGGTTTATAGTTTGGCTGGTGGAAGAATGGTGCAGTCTTTAAGAAGGAAAGTGGCATGTATGCTTGGATATTCATGTTTTAATCAATACCAGTTTCCATATTATTTCCATACTATCACAGTGCCATGCTATTGGAGATTTTTTTTTCTTGCAAGAATGAATTCACTTCCACTTGCTCTCTTACATAGACGATTTACAGGCCAGAAAGGGGATCTAGAGTTTGTATCTGTGATAGGTCTTTGGTAGAAACTATTGAGCATTTCGTCATCTTCTGTGTAATCTATTTGGATCTGAGAAGAAAATTTCTGGATCCTCATCTGAATAAGAAGCCTGTTTGCTCTTCTAACTACCATTTAATGACTCTGTTAGCAGACCTGGATTTTGGTGTAACATTAGATGTGTGTAAATATATTTATTTATTTATTTATTCGATTTATAGGCTGCTCTCCCCGCTTTTGCAGGCCCAGAGTGGTTTACAAGACTTGGCTTGTATAGTTGCTGCAATTAAACGTTGTTTGTTTTTAATGAATACTGAACAGCAATAACTTTTTTTTTTATATACTGCTCTTTTTTTCTGGTTGAACAGCCTATTGGCTTTATGACCTAGATGGGAAAGATAAAGCCACTGATAACAGAGGCCTGTGAAAGGGAGTGAGGACAGAGTTATGAACTCACTGTGGGTCAAGGCTGTCTGGACTTCAGCAGCTAATGTAGTGGCTAATGTGCTGGAGAAGGATCTCGGAGAGGAGATACAGATCTGAATCCACATTCAGGGGGGGGGCATGGTGTGGAAGCGAACCAAGATGGCTGCTTCAGGATTGAGCTCCGTGCCCCTGCTGCCCTAAATACACTATAAATCACACTACAGCGCTAAAAATAGTCTCCGCTATATGGGGAAATCTGGTGGTAAGAACCAGCAACGAAATAAGACTTCTTGCAAATCTGTGACTGAATATTTTCAACCCCTTAAAGAAATTGCACGTCAGCCTAGACCCGCTCAAGCGACACACAAAATGGCCGATGGAGAAGACGGTAAGGTTGACACAGCATCAGAATTGGGGACTAAAAATATATTTTTTGAAATGAACAATATGGAGTCACGTTTAAAGGACATTATGAAACAAATATTTGATCCTATTCAAACACAATTAAGCGAAATAAAACAAGCATTACAAAAAGTTGATCAGAAGGCTGAACAGGCCTTAGCAACGAGTCTTCAAGTGAGTGCAGAAGTTAAAACCATCCAAAGTGAGGAGAAAGTAACTAAAAAACATATCCGAGCATTGGAAATGAATCTCCATTCTGCCATGGAAGCTTTTTGGGTAACCTTGGGCCAATCACACCCTCTCAGCCTAATCAACCTCAACAGGGTGGTTGTGAGGATAAAATGGAGAAGGAGGGAAACTATGTAAATGGCTTTAGCTCCCATTGGGGAGAAGGGCAGGGCAAATGGAGCAAATAGATAAATAAACGAGTCCAGTACTGTGAGCAGCAGAGCAAGAGAGAAGACAGGACACAAAAGCTGAGCACCGGTAGGTGTATCCTATTGAGGAACAAGCCAAGGGTCAGAGCCATGGAGGTCAGAGCTATGGAGGAATTCTCTCCACTACGGAGTGACCCTGCCATTCCTCTGAGTGTGGATGCAAAGACAGGCAGGAAACATGGCACCCTTACTTTTTATACATGCGTGCAAGTTGCATGGGCCTTCCAAAAGGCAGCAAAAAAAAAGGCAGCTCCATAGAGGCTCACGACCTACCTGCCAGTGGTCTGCAACTCACCTGAGGGTGCCAATCCATGGGCTGAAGACCATTGCACTAGTGGTTCATCAAAACTGATTCAGACTAATAGACACTGACTTGCAGGAAGAAGCTCCGGATTAAACAGGAAGAAGCTCAGTCTCTCATATATCTCTTAGGAAGAAGCTCAGGATTAAACGGGAAGAAGCTCAGTCTCTCGTATATCTCTTAGGCACGAGTCAACAGCCTTGAGCTTTTGCTATCGTAGGAATGCAGTGATAAAGAAAAGTTTCACCTGTTGATCTCTGCCTGCTTTGTAGCTGCCAAAGGCACAGAGACCCTGACCTGAAATGCTATACTCGGTATTAACAATTAGATTTGGTATCCCAAAAGCAAACAGAGCCCCATTTTTTTGACAAGAGGGATAATCCATCAGTTGAGTAAACATTTTTTAAATGCTGGCAATGGCTTTCCCCATCTTTTGCTGAGCGATTTCTTCTTCTGACTCTGCCCACAGAGCATCAGAAGTGCAAGAGAACAGAAGGAGCGGGTGATCACCGAGCATGGGCTGCAAGGGTGGCACAAGCCAGCTCTGTTGGCTAGCCACCCGGGACGTGGCATCGGCCAACTGCTGGTCTTTTCCCTAGCAACACGGTCTGTCAAGCATGGCCTCGTCAGAAACACATACCTAACAATTTGAAGCTTCCACCCTGTCTCGCAAGTGTAGGCTCTTCTCAACCAATTCAGCTTGACATTTATTTTCAGATAAATTCAGTTTGCTAGAGAACTGTCAGATGTGGTATTCCCCCTTCCCCCCAAAAAAAGTATCAAGAGGATGACAGCCGAGAGCGGTAAACGATCTGTGTCACAATCTCTGCTGCTGCTCAATCAATAAGATGCTGAAATTCATGCATAATTAATTCTGACAGAGACCCAATACCTGCTTGAAGGTGTCTCATTAGCAATACAAAATCCACAGCTGATAATGCTCATAAAATCAAACGCTTCCCTACGGTTTCAATCAGTGCCAACGGCAATTTTGGGGGGCCGCTTTAATCAAACTCCATTGGCCCATCGTCTATGTATTTGTGACACCCATGGACTCACTATATCCTCTTTTGCCCACTGTACTCCAGTCCAAGGGCTAAATTTTTAGCAGGTATTTTATCTGGTTTTAGTGTATGCCCAGTTGAGGATAAAATCTCATTTTTGTTATCTGACACAGATGCATATGTTTCTTACAGAGTTTCATTATTTGCCCTTGCTGCAAAGAATATATATTCTAAGGTGGCAACAGGAAGGGGGAATTTTGCTATTGACTTTCGGTACTTTTGTATATTCTGATATTAACCTATAGCTTGTTCATAATCTGTATTTTTATTGCTGAGAGTTTTGTAACCTTGTAACGGCCAATGGCCAATAACAATAAATTGAACTGAACTGAACTGAACTAAAATCAAATGCTCTTAGAGTGCCTTTATTGTAAGTTGCCTGTTTTTGTGCCTGGTCTCAAATGGGTAGACAGATTGGTCTGCAGTAGAAGAGCAAGAGGACATTCACCGATTCCCTTCTTACCTACAAAGTGCCAACCATGGCTCTAGTGATGCATACTACATTCATGCCTAGGGTTGCCAGTTCTGAGTTGGAAAATATCTGGAGATTTTGGGAGTGGAGCCTGGGGAGGACAGGGATCTCAGTGGGGTACAATGCCATAGAGTTCACCCTCCAAAGCAGCCATTTTCTCCAGGGAGATGGATCCTGGTAATCTGGAGATCAACTGTAATAGCTGGAGACCTCCAGGTACGACCCGGAGGTTGGCAACCCTATTCATACCTCGTGAATTCTTCACACCCAAAATGTATATCATGTTGCAGAAGGTCCCATTACAGCACTCACTAGTGAATTTTGCTAATTATTCAAATTAGGAATTTACAAATATTCCATTCTTATTGTTTTGCATTTTTACATCATACGCCATTTTTTATGTCATGTATATGCTTCGTCATTTTTATACCATTTATGTGTGACTGATGCAAAAGGAATTCTAACAGTAAAATTCCAGTCAAATTTTGTCCATACAGTCAGGAATGAAAGATGAGTGCAGTTTCATCTTGGGTGGGGAGATTCCAGAGCAGAAACTGGAACTTTTCTAATTGAAACTGTCTGTTCACAAAAATTCGGTACACTCAAAGCCATCACTCAGAAGTTTGCACATGAGAGGTCTGTAGTCTTACAGCAGAAGAAAGCAGCGTATGTAAATATATTGCAAACTGCTGTCTTTGATTTTATTATACAAAACCAACCCCAATAAGATGGCATGACCTGATGAGTGAAAAGAACCTAATCCTTGAAATCACATGTATTGTCATCAATACTTAGAAATGCTCAAGCCAAGTAGATAGGAAGTAAGCACTCACACAGGCTACTGCGCAGTCTAGCACTCCATCATGGAAGCTGCACCTGATGGCTATCAACCTGTCTTCTCCAGCCAGTTCAAAACTTGGAACTGCTGTTCTCTTTTCTTTTCCCATATCCAGCATTTCCAAAATCCAGCTCTTTGAGCCAGGCAGGTGGGATGTGTTGCAAAGCCCTGTAGCCCCTTACTATCAACGACCTTCGTCAAGACCCTAGACCGGGGGTCCCCGACCTCTTTGAGCCTGCAGGTACATTTGGAAATCTGACACAGCATGGGAGGTGTGGAGCTGCCAAAGGAGGCAGAACCAGCCACAAAACGGCTCCTGCACCTTGCTTCTGATCTGTGGAAGCTGTAGAGGCAGCTTCCACCGAAGGGACATTTTTAAAAATCTGCACAGCTGGTCAGAAGCCTGGCTCGCAACCCCCCCACACCTGGCCCCACCCATTTTCTAAAAACAACTGGTGCCAGGAAAGGTGTTGGCAGATGCCACGGCACCCACAGCCACCACGCTGGGGGACCCCTGCTATAATATATCAATCCATCATCCTCCAGATTATACAAAACCTGGACAGAGAAACCGAAAGAGCCATTTTACATAACCCAGACACTCTGAACAATACATCTCAGTAGAGTGTTAGCATCATCTGCCAAGGGCTTATGTCTTTCCTATCTTAAAACCCTATGTTGCTAAAAGCAAAACAAAACAAAACAAGGTACTTTATTGTTTACTGTTGCTGGTACAGATACATGAAAGCACAGGCTCCTTGTCATTACAGCTCATGTCTGTCCTCCAGACGTGTTCCTTTCCCTTTGCCCTTTTCTCTCCACTGAATTTTCTCCTGGCTGATTTAATAGTCTCCAGTTGCCCTCCAGCCTCCGTGCGTTGACATCATCGAAAAACACTAACAAGGGAGGCCATTTTCTTGCTTCCTTTCGGTCGACAAGCCTGCCGGTTTTGTGTGTCACTTGGACGTGACTCCACAAACAGCAGCGGTAACAAAGGCATTTTTTGTTTGTTTTCCTAGCAAAGTCCTTTTTTTGGTTCACATCTTTATTTTAAAAAGTGTTGTGTGTGTGTGGGGGGGTGTAGCCTACAAGGTCTATAATCTCCACTGGGCATGCTGGCATCCAGATGGACACCAAGCAGATAAATAAAAATGGCCTGGACCAAACTTTGGCAAATGAAACAAAACTCTGTCAGTCAGGTTGATGGGGGCATCGTTAAGGATCTCTGTGAGCATTTTATTCATGGCTATTAAGCAACAAAAGGGTCGACTATACCTAGTTTCATTTTTTTCCTTGTTCTTCAATGACAAGTAAGTTGCCCCCTGAAAAAGATGCAGCAATGAATTTTTAAGATTACACTATTAGTTATTGTGTGGACTCTGTTTCTGTTAAGATTAATGAATATCAGCATTCCTCGTTTAAGACACAATAAAAGCAATGAAGTTGCTGGGGGGGGGGGGGGAATGCTACTTGCTATTTACATAAAAACCAGCTACCAGTGTTCTACCAACTTCAGCATTTCCAAGATACAGAACTGAAGACTGGGCTGTGCAGATGGCATCAATCAGCTGTAAATGCTTCCAGATGAGGGGCTCTTCCGCATTCTCATTTCTGTCACTTGTATGCCCCGGTTGCTTCAGGTGTTCATCCCCCCTCGCGTGTTTTGCTCTCTCTAGTGGACAATTCAATATTACATTGCTATATGTCTGGCATATCTCCCTGCAGATTTAAACTTTTTATGCTGGACATACAGTGGTGTAATATCAAATTGACCACTAGAGGGATAAACATGTGTGGAAAAGACCCCCCCCCCCGAAGTAATAGGGGCACCCAATCAATGAAAATTAGACTGGAAGAGCCTGAGTTCTAGTGAGTGGAGGAGACAGGTGCTATTCCCCTCCATATGGAAAGCACACGCAGGACAACTTTTTGACCCACCATCCCTGATGCGGATTGCTCTCACTTTGCTTTCACTGGCAGTCCCAAGGGATACAATGCAACGCGTCATGTGCTATGCAATCCCAGTTGGAGTTACACTCTCCTAAATCCATCAAAGTCCATTGGCTTAGAAGGGTAGAACTCCACTTAGGATTGCACTGACAGTATAACTGCAACAGACAGGCCTTCTGTCTTAAGGGCTGACATTTTCTAGTGTGATTCTGAAATCTGAAAAACCAAAATGGGAGACAGCTAGTTTGGGAACCCTCCGGTTTCTTCTCTGACTAAGAAGCTGTCAGTTCTTCAGAACTTGAAATCCTGGCAGTGCTTTCCCCCAGGGTATTGGGAACTGCTGAAATAATGCCTATTCAAATACAATAGCAACTGAGTTATCATTAGTGCTCTGTTATTTGAATCAGCACCTTTCTAGATTTTAAGGGGGGAAAGCAGGATTAGGGCTTTTAAAAAAATCCCATGTTCAATGTACTATTCTCTATCTGCTGTGACACATTTTCCCCTTAATCTTAGTTCACTTTCTCCCCTCTCTAGCTATCACCCCAGGGCTTTTGCTTTCTTTCCTTCTGTTCCTATTAGCACCACCTCATCATTGCCAGACAAATGGAATCTATCACCAAGTGTATCTTAGAGCTTTGCAGCTTCTGTTTTCATGGGGAAGAAACATCACCGAGAGTGAAGTGGAAAGGAAAAGCTGGCAAGGAGGGGAGAAAAAAAATGCCCAGAGGGCTTACATTTCCACAGTTCAGAGACACAGAAGTACGGCACAGTTACACAACAGTTGAAAGCTCTTCTCTCATCCGGTTTTGACAGCCCTACCATAAATAGGTTAAAAAAGATATTATACACGGCAACTACTTCGGTATCGCTTTGCTCTCTCATTGTTTTTAGCAGAAGACACACATAATGTTCATTGGGTTGTGATTATTTTGCTTTTAAGTAGCAGCAGCCAAGAAAACCGAAGCCTAATACATAATTGCTTTTGGTCTATGGGATCCATCACAGCTACGACTGCTGTTGATGGATGGGCCTCACCTAACTAGGATAAGGTAAACAGTTAAATTATACTGAGGATTTGGGCCCTTGAGGCAGAAAAAAGGTATTCCAGATGCAACAGTGGAGGCTGTAAGGCTGCAACAGAGGAACATGACCAGGAAGGGTCTGACTTCTGTCCTGTTCTGTAAATGCCCCCACAGTCACCTGTGGGGGGGGGGGTTGTCCAAGCATAATGTTAAGTGATCGTTCTGGGCAACCAGTGGGTTTATCTCTGCTCCTATGGTCCTTAGAATAAGCCCCATCGAGACCCTCTAGGGCAGGGTCCCCAACCTTTTTGAGCCTGTGGGCACCTTTGGAATTCTGACACAGAGTGGTGGGCACTGCCACAAAATGGCTGCCACAAAATGGCTACTGCAGAAGATGGAGTCAGCCACAATAAGACTGCCATAGCTTCCCTTCGGTCACACAGAGAAGATTGTTGTGCTGTGGTGGCAGCTACTGCCAAAACTGTTTTTGAAAAATCTGCACAGCCAATCAAGTCTCCAGTGGCCTATCGGAAGCCCTGCTGGGGAAAAGCCCGATTTGACCCACCCACTTTCTCAAAATACTTGGTGGGTGCCAATAAAGGTGTTGGTGGGCTCCTTGCTCTGAGAAACAGTCAAAATGGTGAGTGGAGCCCTTTTCTGTTAGTCTCTTTCCTTCAAATGCCAGTGGGTCATGTGGAGTTATCTTTAAGAAAACCAAGCCCTCTGCTCGAATGGACTTTCTATGTGGAAGTTCAAGGAGCTTAAACTTTCCAGCACCCCAATGAGACAGTGAAATAAAAACTGATAATGAATAATGGCTTGAGCTAAAATACATGAAATTAGCATTTCCCCAAAAGGCCAGTTCTGACGCCACCTTTTTCCATTTCTCAAGGGAAATGGCGGCATTCAGCAAAATGAGATGGAAGCAGTGTTCCCTCTAAGCTGAGTTAATGTGAGCTAGCTCACACTTTTTTAGCCTCCAGCATACACATTTTTGTCTACTCTCAAGGAAGGATGGCTCCAGAGCAAACTAATTTATGCAGCAGCCAAATCACTCGCACACAACTTTAATGCCAGTAGCTCAAAAAGTAGAATTTCTGCCCACAAGACTCCACAGCTTAGAGGGCGCACTGGATGGAAGTCTGAAGAAGCAGGCCATTCCTTCCCCTCTTCTGGCCAATGAAAACGGTCCATACGAACACGAGATTCTCCATGAAACCCTTCCCCTATGTCAGGTGCTCGAGCATGAGGATAGGTGAATACTTCAGGTGGGGAACCAAAAGGAGGGCATAAATCCAAAATACTGATGTTGCCCTCAGGGAAGTTGAAGGCTGATAGTCTGGTGACACAAATGGACACTTTCCCTAGGTCAAAGAAAGGCAATAGTTTTGGCAGCTATATGATAACAAGGGGTACTAGAGAGGGCCTCTGGTGTCACCTTACTTCCTAGGCCAAGTGGATTAGGGGATGTAGTATGAATTCCCTCCTCTGACTAACAGCCCAGGATCTTGTCCTCGGAGCTCCCAGTTTGAGGAAAGGTTAGGTAAAAATAAACTAAAACAATTGTAAGCCCTGATCAAGTACTGTATGCTGTATGTGTGTTGTGCGGGGAGGGGCTGTGGCTCAGTGGAAGAGCCTCTGCTTTGCAAGCAGAAGGTCCCCAATTAAAATAACCAAGCAGGAGGTAATGTGAGAGACCTCTGGCCTGAGGCCCTGGAGAGCCAATGCCAGTTTGAGTAGACAACACTGACCCTGATGGACTGATGTTCTGATTCAGTAGAAGGCAGTTTCATACGCATTTATGTATGTAACAAGAAGCAAGATCATAGAACTATAGAATCACAAAGGTTGGAAGGGGCCATACAGGCCATCTAGTCCAACCCCCTGCTCAATGTACGATCAGCCTAGAGCATCCCTGACAAGTGTTTGTCCAGCCGCTGCTGAAAGACTGCCAGTGAGGGGGAGCTCACCACCTCCCTAGGCAGCTGATTCCACTGCTGCACAGCTCTTACTGTCAAAAGGTTTTCCTAATATCCAGCTGGTACCTTCCAGCCCTTAATTAAAACCCTTTATTGTGAGTCCTCTCCTCTGCTGCCAACAGGAACAGCTTCCCTGCCCTCCTCTAAGTGGCTTCTTGGATCCCCTACCATGTTTCCTTCCTGTTGGAATAGTGATGGCTTGAGCTTACCAGAGCTCTTGTTTTAGTAGAGCCCACCCTTCAGTTGCTCCTTTCCCTTCCAGCAGTCTTGCCCATGGAATGATTCTCATCATGCCTCTGAGTTTATTAAAGTCTGCCCTACTGAAATCTAACATACACGTGTGGCTATGAGTTTCCTTGGTCTTCCACAGCAAAAAGAATTCTAGCAGGACACAGCTCGCGGGAAGAGTGGTCTATAAGTACAATCAATCAATCAATCGTCACCTCCCCCTAAGGCCCCCACCACCTTCACCCCATCTACCATCTTTTGCCTGTTGGTCAGTATTAAGTCGAGTATGGTCGAGCCCCTCGTAGCTTCCGCCACCATTTGATAAAGGAAGTCATTGGCCAGACAGGTCAGGAACGTGTGGGACTGTGGATGCTTTGCAGAGTTTGTCTCCCAGCACACATCGGGGAAGCTGAAGTCACTCATAACTACCAGGTCCTGTTGTCTGGATACCCTGTCAAGCTTTTCAAGGAGGGCAGCATCCACCTCCTCATCCTGGTCAGGAGGTCTGTAGCAGACTCCAACCACAACACTGTTTGTCCTTCCTTCCCTGATCCTCACCCAGATACCTTCCACTGGGCTGTCACCCCCCTCTTCCAGTATTTCCTAACAAACCAACCCTCTCATACAGCACCATTCTGCCTCCTTTTAACCCTTTCAGTTTTTCTTGAACAACTCCTATTCATCCACTAGTACATTCCAGAAATGGGAATCATCCCACCAGGTCTGTGTAATGCCTACTAAAACATATTCCTCCATCTGCATTAGAAGCTCAAGGTCTTCCTTCTAACTGCCCAAGCTTTGGGCATTGGTACATAGACACCTGAAGCTCCATTAGACCCGGCCTTCCCAGGTGGGCCTCTGTTGTTTGCTCTCCTTCATTTAAATCCCTATGCTGGTTGTCTCCTTCCCCTTGTGGTGTCAGTTTAAAGCCCTCTTGATGGATCTCCCCAGGTTTCTGCCAAACACATTCTTCCCTGATCTTGTCAGGTGAAGTCCATTGTGTGCTAATAGGTTGTCATTCCAGAAAACCTAGCCCGTGGTCGCAGAATCCAAATCACTCCTGCCGGTACCTCCAACGCAGCCAGTGGTTCACCTCCATCATTGTCTGCTCCCGTCGTATTCCCCTTCCTATGACAGGAAGGGTCGAAGAGAACACCACGAGTGCCCCCATTCCCTTCAGCTTCCTCCCGAGAGCTTCATAGTCAGCCTTAATGCTTTCAATGGTGTTCACGGCCGTGTTGTTGGTTATGGGTAATGCTCTGTAGGTTTGATGAGTTTTGGGATCCTGTCTATAATATATCTTATTGGTCTTGCCCTAGGCACCTACATGAACAGATGAATGTCTGCTGCAAGCCTATGCATAATTTGTATGCACAATCAAGACCATGCATTCAGCACCATCCCTGATAGCATGCACGACGTCTGTTTGTACACAGACAGGGTTCACTGCAGGAATTCTGCTGTATGCACAGACTCACAGGGAGGAGCCAGCAGGCATACTCATGGAGCCCTAGAGTTAGACCCTATAGGCCATCCGGTTCAACTCCCTGGGAAATCCGGGTCCAGGGCTTCCTACACTCCTTTACGCATGCATAGCAGAAACAGTATAGGACTCTTTAACAGGGTTAAGTTGGATATCTCTTTTATGGTAGAATGTATGTAGAGAGCTCCCTAGGCTCTGTAAATTTTACCATGGTGTGTGGTCCTTGATCATAAATTAACAGCTTTGCAATAATTCCTTAGTTCTTGTTCAGGACTGTGAACTGGATTTTCAGATCATAGCTTGCATTAATCACTGTATCTGCCATGAGGAAACTGTGGTTAAAGTAGTTTCCCTTCCTCTCTGCTTGCAAGGGACAATCTGGTGTTTTCAGCAGCTGTCTACATCTGCACTTTGGGGATTTAAACCATAGTTTTATTGCGTACTTGGGGTCTTAAACATGGTTAAGTGTTAATGCTTCACGGTGTCTTTTTTCCTGCTATCATTAAAAAAAAAAGGAGACAGAAAGTAGCAACTTGAGATTGGAGGCTGGGATGCATTGCAGATTTTCCCTGAATTGCTCTGCCAGGGGAACTCTCTAATGAATTTCTCATTCCATGGTCAAAGACAGCTTTTTCTACCACCTTGTAGTATACATGAAATGAAACTAAGAACATGGGATTGCATCCTATGGAGTGAGCACATAATGACATGGCTGGAATGTGGAACACTGCAGCTGCCACACTTGACCACTAGCTGTAGCATTCCTTGAGATGTCCAGAATGCCAATATTAGAGGTTGAAGGACTCACATGTGGCCAGGGAGGGGATGAAGAGAGATAACCAGGCTGGAACTTGGCTCACCTTTCCCATCACAGCCCCCTGGACTACACAGCTTTTGGGCCATGCAAATCCCACAACCCACAGCATCAGCATGTTGGAGTCCTCCGGGGACAACTGGAGAAAGGGGAAAGGTCAGGTAGGAACTATGTCATGACCATCCTTACGTGACCCTTCCTAGGACCCAAGCCAAGATCTTTGCCTGCAAGATGGGAGGGTTCATTTGGCAATTCATGGATTGGACACTTGCTTTTCCCGATAGCTGATCACATCTGCTGGCATGATGACAGCCATTTGGAATGAATCAGGCTACTGATGGAGTCATCTGATTGAGCATCACAGAGAACATACAAATTGGATTGAATTTGAATGCCTCCTCTGGCTTGCTCTAGGACTGACACTTTTTGTTGTTGTTGTTGAGATCTGCTGTGATTCATCACCATAATCACCATCATCAATTCAACGATGTTCCCCGAGTCATATCTAAATGGATAGTGAATCAGCCACAGTTGGTCTCTGCATCTCATAATTTTGCAGGAATTCGATAGCTGGAACGTGTCATGCAAACCCTAAGACACTAGAAGCGGCCTTTGTTGATCCCAGCCATGGACCTCCTTAATACGGAGGAGGAGAGATTTGCCGCAGCACTCTCAATCTGCCTCTGACCTTGCTCCACACTCCATATATAGGATGAACAGCAAATGGGGTGAATAACGTCAGTCATGAGCTAGTACTGGAGAGTCCTTGAGTCAAAAGAAGCCTAACAGGCCATCCAGTCCAAACCCCTGATCATCCCATCAGATGGTTTCCACCCTCTGCTGGAAGACCGCTAGCAAGGGAGAGCCCACAAACCCCTAGCCAACTGATTCCAGCGTCAGACAACTCTTACCATCAGGAAGTTTTTCCTACTGTTCAGCCCAAATCTACCTTCCTGTATCTTGAATCTTTAATACCTAGTCTTGCCCTCTGGAGTGGCAGAGAACAAGTCTTTGCCCTTGTGGACCTGACAGCCTTTGAGGTATTTGAAGACCATAAATGTGTCAGTCCTTAGTCTTATCTTCTCCAGGCTAAATGTACCAAGTTCTCTCAAACTTCTGTTGTATTTATTTATTTGATTTTTTAGTCATCACACACCCAAAGGGTCTCGTGGCGACTTACATTAAAACCAATAAGGTAAAAACAATATAAAAATAAATAATAAATATAAAATATTAACATTAAAATATTACAACACATGGCTATCACCATACCACTATTAAAACAGCCCAAACATGTGATTACCCTCCAAAGGCTAACCTAAAGAATTCAGCTTTGCATGCCCTATGGAAACTAAGCAAGACCAGCAGGCCACGGATGACATCCAAGAGTGCATTCCACAGGGTAGGGGCCAAACTGAGAAGGCCCTTCCTCTGGTAACAGCCAATGCTCCCTCTAAGCTGTGGAGCCTTGTGAGCAAAAATTCTACTACTGGCATTAAAGTTGTGAGCAAATGAATTGTCTGCTGCATAAATTAGTTTGCTCTGGAGCCATCCTTCCTGAGCTAAGACAAACATGTGTGAGCCGGAGGCTAAAAAACGGTGAGCTAGCTCACACTAACTCAGCTTAGAGAAAACACCGGTAACAGCTAACCAAGCCATCCTGGGATGGGACCAAGCACCTGCAAGAGGCCCCTAGACAAGGACCAACGAGAGTGCAGGGGGTTGTAATGGGAGAGGCGGTCCCATAGGTATGAGGGTCCCAGTCCATTGAGGGCTTGTATCCCTTGTTTTCCAGTCCACTGACCATCTTAGTCGCCCTCCTCTCAACTTGTTCCAATTTTTTGGCACCTTTCTTACAGTGCAGCACTAAGAACTGGATGCACTCCTACAAATTAGGCCTATCTAGTGCAGAATAGAGTACAACTGTCATTTATGACCTGGATACTACACTTCAATACATGCAACCCCAAACTGCATTAGCATTTATTTTATTTGTTGTAACTGCATCACACTGAGATTCAGGTCCAGCAGCACCTTGGAGGCTAACAAGGTTTTGGGGGTATGTAAGAGAACAGCTGTCTCATGTTCAGCTTGTTGACTGATGCACTCCCAAGACTCTTTTCACCTGTACTACTTCCAAGTTAGGTAGATGCCCTCCATTTGGCTATGAAGCTCATCGGCGAATCTCGGGAATGTTGCCATCCCTTGACCTTGCCGACCAGACAGGTTTCTTGTGAGGTCAAAATGTCAGAAGAAGAAGAAGAAGAAGAGATTGGATTTATACCCCGCCCTCCACTCCCCAAGGGAGTCTCAGAGCAGCTTACAAACTCCTTTTCCCTTCCCCTCCCCACAACAGACACCCTGTGAGGTAGGTGGGGCTGAGAGAGCTCTTTCCCAAGCTGCCCTTGAGAGAACAGCTGGTACAGAGCTATGGCTTGCCCAAGGTCATCCAGCCAGGTGCAAGTGGAGGAGTGGGGAATCAAACCCGGTTCTCCCAGATTAGAGTCTGCGCACTTAACCACTACACCAAACTGGCTCTCCGCCAGAAAGCCATGGATGTGGCTCTGAGCTCCTTGAAAGAAAGGAGGCATAAAAAAAGGGAGGGGGAGAGGGGAGAGGGAGAGGGAGAGGAGGAACCTTCAGCTGCTGTGAGGTCCTGGAGTATGTCTGAGCTCACTGCCTTCTGAAGCCAGCCCTGCAGCCACACATTCTGAAGCTTGGTATGCAGTGTAGTCACGATGCCCCTACCTCTGGACAATCATCTGTTCTTCCATCCCCATTGTCCACCCTGCCCAGGGAACCCAATGTCAAAGACTTGGGACTGCCAAGACTCGCCCTTCGGCTTGTTGCATCCAATCTGAGCCTTGCAAACAGTAACAGTGTGCTATCTGGTACACACACAGACACACACACACACACACATTTCACATGCAAGCCAAAAAAAATTAGAACCACATAATTAAAGGGCTCACTTTAGCAGGTTGCTGACACCAATGAAGCCAATGGAAATTAGGGTTTATTTGCAAACATGCGTATAGTGATATGTTTCACATTATTTTAAAAACCTCTCTCCATGTGTTATTTTAATCGCTGTCTCACAATTTTAATGTGTTGTTTTAATCTCCATCTTTCAAAGCTGCAGAATATACTCTAGCATGTAGTCAATTTGCATCTTTTTCAATGACAACATAAGTTGGGGGGGGGGGGGAAAGTATCTTAAGGCAATGGCACAGATGCAAAGAAACAAGCTCTAACAAGCCGTGTTGGTCATTTTCCACCCCTGAGGACCATCTAACAAATAATGCTTCGTCAAGAGAGTGAACCTGTGAGCTACACTGGGGAAAACATGAGCCCTGTAACAACTTCTCCAGTCAAGTTGCATTTCAATCATCACAAAGGGATGTGTATCAGAATAATTTAATAACGACATTGAGTGTTTGATGGCACAGGGCACCTAAGTGCATTCCTTTCATTTTTTCCAAGCGTCATGCAAAAATAAATGGCGGTTCCAGACAGTATCATATGCAGGACAGCTCTTCAAGAAAGGCATAACCTCCAGAGTCTTCTTGTGCATTCCTCATCAAAACGAATGAAAGCCACACAACAAGCAAAAGAATGTGCTTGTCTTCTTCTGTTCAGTCCAATGGAATGTGCAGAGAACTAATCAGCAGACTATGTCCTTCATGGGCATGCCATCTGACTTCTAGTGGAGTGCCATTTCCATTTGAAGACTGAGGAAAGCAAAGGAGCATGCCAGTTCCAGAATTCTTAAATATTCCAGAATTTGGGTTCCTGCTGCCTTCACTTCTGGAAGTCCACACCCATGATGGTCTCCTCCTCATGTGGCCCTCCAGACAATTATTGACTCTCAGCTGCTCTCAGCCTTCTGTGCTCCTGTAGCATGCTCAGTCCTCACTAGTCTGCCTTCTTCCCCTTTCGGTTAACTTACTGCATACCTTGGAAATCCTCTGTCATTCTATGGGTGGCCCACACAGGCTGGCCTCTTTACTATCTCAAATAGTGATAGTATTGAGCAATAATAACAAAATTTCAGCTTAATTTCGGTGAAGGAGAAGTTCTTCAAATCAGATGCAGTGAAAATGACCATGGCATGCATTATTGTGGATAAAGTTGGGCAGAACTTGGACTGAGAATCAATGCTCCCTCTAAGCTGTGGAGTCTTGTGAGCAAAGATTCTACTTTGTGAGCTACTGGCATTAAAGTTGTGAGTGAGCAATTTGGCTACCCCATCAATCAGTGTGCTCTGGAGCCATCCTTCCTGAGCTAAGACAAAAATGTGTGAGCCGGGGGCTAAAAAACTGACCTAGCTCACACTAACACAGCTTAGAGGGAACACTGCTGAGAATGTAATTTTGGATAAGAATGAAAATTTCCTTTTCTACTCTCTTGAGCCTGGATCTTGAGCAGCTTTAAGACACAAGTTAGACTCAACCCCCAGAGGCATTAGGCCAGCCAGCATTTTCCCCTTGGTCATAATTAGGATGACAAATGGTAAGCAACTCCTCCCACTATTTATGACAACAGCGGTGGCTCTAGGTCATAATAAGGTTGCCTTTAACACCCATGACTTGCTGACTTCAGTTCAGTCTGCTCTCGGTCCTTTTCAAGAGAGGCCACTGGCTTTTGAGACACTTGAACGAGATGAACAGAAGTTTCTTCCTATCAGCAATATGCGTCCTTTATTCCCAGCTGATATCAGGAGACCTACTCGTTCTCCCCTCTTATTTCAGTGCTGTAGAATAATTTTGAGTAGAGGAAATTGTCTTCATTGAAGTTCACGGCTCTTCAAGGTAACCCTCACAGACCAGATTTGCTTCCCCACCCAAGACAACAGATCCAGACTTCTGAAAATGGTATCACAAATTTTGCTTTTTGTATGCTAATTCAAATATCTTCCTCAGGCTCCATTTCTATCGTTTCAAAATACCTTTTCTATTAGTATTCTACTCTAATGATGCACACTGTGTCAGTACTTTCACAACGTAGTGTTACAGTGATAATCAACTTGTCCATATTTGTAGGATCTAAAAACAGCATCCCAAGCCGGCAGAAGATGATACATACCGGTTTAACTGTTTCATCTTTTGCAGAATATTTATTTATGAAATTTACATCCTGCCTCTCCAGAGATAAAACTCCTTAGTTAAAAAAAAATAGGTAAAAATAAATATTTTGGCCTGGTTCCTAAAAGATCTTAGGTGGGAGATAGTTGGGCCCCCAAGAAGAAGGCCCTCCAAAGGCAAGGTGCCACCACTGAAAACACTCCGTTTTTAGGTGCCCCACATCTGAGAGCAGGGTTCAGGAGGCATATCTTAACTGGCAGGCTCGACAGTATAGAAAGAGACAGTCTTTCAGGTACCCTGACCTCAAGCCACTTTGGGCTGTAAAGTATGGGTAGACAGTGTCCTCCTAAGAACTCAGTGGAGCCAGACATGGCAGCAACCACTGGGTGACTTCAGCAGGCATAATTCACCCAGGCCTAGCTGCTTTCTACTGTTCACCATCAGGCATGTCGCAAAAGCCAGTGTAACGCAATGAGCGTCTCAGACTAAGATGTGGAAGGCCAAGGTTCAAATCGCCACTCTGCCATGGAAGCTCACCGGGTGACCTTGAGCTCATATTCTCAGTCTAACCTACCTCACAGGGTGGTTGTGAGGATAAAATGGAGGAGAGGAGAATGATGTAAGCTTCTTTGGATCTTCGTTGGGGAGAAAGGTGGGGTATAAATGAAATAATATAGCTGAAGATGGCAGAAAAAATGTAGATGGGTGGGTGGGTGGGTGGAAAGGAGGAAGGAAGCAGGGAAAGGTGATGATATGGGTTGCCAGGAGGAGGGGGAAAGGAAATAATATGGGGAAGGGAATACAAGGGGGAAATGAGGTGTCTCTTACAAGTCCTTGCATGTCCCTCACTGAGCAACTGGGCCCAGTGCAGCAGCCAGCACTGTGCATCTGGGCCATAGTTTTCCCAGGAAAAGGCTCAGGAGGAAGGAAAGCTGAAGACAGAAGAGACAGATAAAGGTAGGTTGGCTGGTGGGTGTAAAGGAGAGAAGGAATCAGGAATCAGGAAGAAGCTATGGGGGATTTCAGGAGAGACAAAGATAAAACACTGGGGGAGGGGGAAATGAGATCCCCTCCCCCACATCTCTTTGAGGATGCCCCATGTGTATATGCATATCTCTCTACTCAGCACCCATTTCAAAAGAAGAGAAGAGATTGGATTTATACCCCGCCCTTCACTACCAAAAGGAGTCTCAGAGCAGCTCACAAACTCCTTTACCTTTCCCTCCCCACAACAGACACTCTGTGAGGTAGGTGGGGCTGAGAGAGCTCTGACAGAAACTGCTCTTTTTCAAGAACAGCTGTGCCAGAGTTATGGCTTGTCCAAGGCCATCCAGCACCTGCAAGTGGAGGAGTGGGGAATCAAACCTGGTTATCCCAGATTAGAGTCCACGCACTTAACCACTACATCAATAGGTTTCATTGGCTGGGTTTTTTTGGCATCTGACAGAAAATGATAAACTGAAGTTTTACTGCTACTGCTGCTAGTGGATTTTATTGATGCATTTCTACAATTTTGAATTTTATACAATTTCATGTTTTATCAATATTATAGTATTATTGTAAGCAGCCTCAAGGATTTCATTCAAAGCGTGGGGTTTAAATAAATAAACAGCATGTCTGATTTGCATAATATGTAAATGGCATTGCTGGGATTTCGGGATCTTGGGTATAACATCCCCAGATGCCAGAAACTCTTTATAGGCTTAAAATGAAGCATGAAATTGTTCCATTAGACAAAGCCACTCAAGTGTTCAGTTCCTGCTTGACAGGGAAAAGGCCCAGAAAAGACTAAAGCACCGCTGTAATAGTAACTCAGGTCTTCACAGGAAAAACAGAAAAGGCAAGTAAGAAACAGTAGCTGTGTCCGGAAAATCCTAAGAGGACACAGTAGTTGTACTGTAAAGGTAAAGGTTTCCCTTGCTCGAATCCGACTCTAGGGATGCAGTGCTCATCTCCGTTTCCAAGCCGAAGAGCCAGCACTATCCAAAGACGTTTCCGTGGTCATGTGGCTGGCACGACTAGATGCCAAGGCGCATGGAATGCTGTTACCTTCCCACTGAAGCAGTACCTATTTATCTACTTGCAAGTTCTTGCTTTCGAACTGCTAGGTTGGCAGGAGCTGGGGCCAGAGACGGGAGCTCACTCCGTCATGCAGAACTCGGGTCTTGAACGGCTGAACTACCGACCTTCCGGTCTGCAGCTCAGTGTCTTAGCCACTTGAGCCACTGCAGCTATAAACATACAAAAGGCAAAAAGCCTGTCCACTATTAATACATATCAAAAAGGACCAAAAAAGGGGGGAGAGGAGGAAGGCAAGAAACACCTTCATTTGTAAAGTGTATCTTACACAGTGAGAGACTTCCACCAAACGTCTCCCAAGAGACTTGTGTTAACTTGCCTTTCCCTCTTTTACCCTGACATCCTTCACTTCCTGTGGCTACTCCCCAAACCACTAGTATCATTTGCAACTCCTACACATTGATTTTCATTATGCAGGTGGCAATTTATGCAATCCAAGTTCGCCATCATGGGGAAAAAAAGGAATTTGCATTTATTATGCCAATCTGCATTTTTCTTATTTTGCTCAACATACTGTTTTTGCAAATTTTAATCTGCGCCATCTACGTATGTAGAACACTCAAGCTCTGGCCCCAACCACTGGAACTCTTATTGTCTGACATTTCAAGCAGATTTTGCCCACATGCTTGTAAACCTGTCTCTGCAAACTGAGATCCCAAGGAAGCCACATTAGAAATAGCAATATGTGGAATAAGTCTGTTGGTGAGCTGCCACCATGCCCAAGGAGAAGGAATCCAAAAAGAATTCTCCAGGGTATCCACTGCATCTGCTCTATGTCCTATTGCTATAATGATCCCCTATTATTTTTAAAGCACTTCCATGAGACAACAACATGTACTTTTTTGCAAGAACATTGTGTCTGAAACACTTTAAAACCATCATTTAGCTGGAGTGAGCTCACTATTTATTATGTTACAGCATCGAAAAGCATCTGAATAGCCAACATTTGCAAAGATGTCTTCATCAATTTTTCTCCTCTGTCACATTAGTGTGAGCGAGTACAGGGCCTCTGTCCTCTTTAATAAGGGGAAGAAAATATTTAGCACATATTTAAGCCATGTTCAGCACAAGGCTATTGGCATATTCTCCTGCCAGTATTCTACCAAGAGCTGACACAGCCCTAGGTGATGGTGGTTTGTCAGTTTTCAAATAATTAGACTCATATTTTTATATAGAAAAGTCCTGTTATCAGATGTATTAGCACAAAATAATTAGATCCTGAATCTGAGTTAGGTGGAATATGAAGGAAGCCAACAAAATGTCGGCAAGGGTTGGGACCAATGCTCCCTCTAAGCTGTGGGATTTGTGAGCAAAAATTCTACTTTCTGAGCTACTGGCATTAAAGTTGTGAGCAGTTGATTTGGCTGCTGCATAAATTGGTTTGCTCTAGAGCCATCCTTCCTGGTCTAAGACAACAATGTGTGAGCCGTAGGCTACAAACTGTGAGCTAGCTCACACTAACTCAGCTTAGAGGGAACACTGGTTGGGACAACCTTCAGACACCCTATATGTAGACAGTGACCTTGAGATTTAAGGAGACTTCAAAAGAAAGCCCAGATTTCTCAACAACGAGCTAAGATTCAGTCTTAGTGAAATACCCATAGGCCTCTCCTAAGGAATAGGACGTAACATACAGGGTTGCCTTTGAGATCAGCTTGGACATGGTCAGGTTTAAAGAGTATGTGACCTTCCAAAGCCAATCTGATGCCAAGATGGCAGAAACCATTTGTAGAGCTAGTAGAGCACAAGGCTCCATGCCAAGACTGTTAAACGGTTTTCCAGCTCATAGCTGGAACCGCTAGGTTTGGATAATCCCCAGACATTTAAAGGTAAAGGTTTCCCTTGCTTGAAACCCAGCTGAATCCAATTCTAGAGGGTGGTTCTCATCTCCATTTCCAAGCCAAAGAGCCAGCGCTGTCCAAAGACTTTTTTCCATGACCATGTGGCTGGCATGACTAAGCGCCAAGGGGCACGGAACAGTGTTCCCTTCCCCCCGAAGCGGTGCCTCTTTATCTACTTGCAATTTCTTGCTTTCGAACTGCTAGGTTGGCAGGAGCTGGGGCCAGAGACGGGAGCTCACTCCATCACACAGCACTAGGGTCTTGAACTGCTGAGCAACCGACCTTCCAGTCTGCAGCTCAGCGTCTTAACCACTTGAGCCACCGGCTGGTTCTTAAAAGCTGAAGAGTTAAGCTCTGCCTCTCATAGAGTCTTACCCAGGCACCTTGGGAGCTCTCCATGGTCCTGTAGATGCTGTTTCTGACTTCCCAGAGTGTACACTCAGTGCATTGCTCAGGCCTTATCCAGAATTAGATAATCACAAATGTTGGTCACTTTCCACCTGATGAAAGACCCAAAGATATGCTTGCACAGTAGTTTGTGTTTTCCCACTAGCCATCTCCACACTCAACAACGTATCTGAGAGGAGAACCACAGCTGCGAGGGGATCAGGGAAAAAATGGGACTTTTTGTCCTACCTCTGTCCCACCCTGTTAGAAGGCACTACATATCCTGAAGGGTGGGACACATTTGGTGGCATAGATTCAAGGTCACAAAGATACTGAGTTGCACAGCTCTTTGTACATGCATGCCCTGGTGTTAGATCAAATGCCTCACCGGCAAGTGCAATGAAGAATTTGACAAATAGAATCTGCAATGAGAAACCTGACAAGATGACTAAAGTAACCTCCTTTCATGCAAAATAATACTATCTTCAGACCACTCCCAGAGATAAACCATGCTTCTTGCTGCATTAGACAGAAATCTCTCAACATAACCAATAACCACAATCTTCACTGCAGCAAGAATTCTAGGGTTACAACAGAATGTATAATTCAAAAGCTAAATTAGTCAGTTTATGGAAAACCGAGGCCGTCTAAGTTCACAGACACCGTGGTAGCCCAAGTACAAAATCACACATTTTAAGCAATGGAAAAGCACCGCTGTCTACGATATCACAGTTGACTGCAAGCTAATTTTAGCATATTGATGTCCATAATGCCCAGTGACATGAAAATGAGACCTGAGAATATCTTTGGTTTCACCGCGGGACTTCCCAAGATGTCTGAAGCACTCTTCCTTTTATGGTTGTTCCGTATCTTCATTTTCACACAACAGGTTGGTTTCAGACTAAATTTCCCATGAGTAGAATGGCAATTTCCTGCCTCCCTTCTCTTACTGCAGCTCACTGGGGGGTAGAAGATCCTGAGGAACAATATGAAGGTTTGCAACAAAAAGGTGGAATTGGCAATAAAAAAGAAAAAATTACCCCTCCCCTTCCCATTAACAGAAAATTTAGTCCGGATCCAACCCCTGGAAATCCAGGATCCGTTGCAAAACCAGGCTCTGTGAGAAGCCAAGCTTTCATTATTCTAAAAACATATAAATAGCACTTGTGGGCAGGACTGACTCAACATCCATAAGACCTCTAGGTCTGCTTGGGGTATTTAGTTGTTAATTTATTTATTTAATTCGATTTGTATCCCGCCCTCTCCACAAGCGGGCTCAGGGTGGGTTCCATCATAAAATTCACAGTACAACAAATCGAACGTTAATATATACCTAAAAACCTATCTAAAAACAGTCATCAATAAAAGACTGGTGCCTCCACAGATCTCAGCAAGAAGCAGTGGGTTCCCAGATGGCCACTTGGATCTGAGGTCACTGGAGGGAACGCCAGTAGCAGGTGGGCGTCCGCTGCCACAACTGCAAGTCTGGCGGAAGAGCTCTGTTTTGCAGGTACACCAACCCACTGACAGTGCCACCATGCTGTTGAGAATCATCTCACTCCCAGCTGGTGGCAGCATGGGAAGAATGACAGGCATATCTTATGTCCACCGTCCTCTCTCAGACTACTGCAGCTACTGCTCAATTCCAAATCAGACTCCAGAGGCACTGGCAGCTCCCCTGAAGCTTGGCTGTATCTTGCTAATGGTACCACAGGAGGAAGGCAAACACTTTGGGGAGCTAAACAGCTTGAACTGGGCCTGCATATCGGTATGAAAGTGAATTGAATACAGGGACACATGCTTGTTGAAGGCTTAGAGGACTAAGGGTGTAGAGCTGGGGCATTGTTCTAGTCTACTGACCACTCCAATACCATCAGTTAACTGTCTATTATTTGACACCTTTCAGCTGCCCCGTTAACACAAAGAACATCCTTGTGTTTAGTAGCAGTCTACCTTTTAAGTCACGCTGCCATCAAATATCAATGACCAGAGTGAAGGTTCCTTACTCCCCAGGTCTTGTGGAAGTTTAGGTTGCACAAGCAGGTACACACAGAGACCTTGAGCACACCTCAGTCCTCCAAGTCTTTCCTCTGTCCTCTTCCCTTCAAATTAAACAAGATTTAGCATGTACTGTAACTGCAGGCTTCTCTGAATGGAAACCAGAATGGAGAAAGCCTGAAACCAAGCAGTCATCATATTACATATATGTTATTTAAAAATATAGTAATGTTTATCAAGAATTCCCAATCCAGGGGATCCTTGTTATGGGTGGGCAGAGCTCAGAATTACAAAACAACCCTGGAGTGTGAGTCCACATACACCAGTGGGATAGCCTGCCACCAGCCCTTTTGACTGCCCAACGATTAGAAGCCAAAGGGCAAACTTCCAGTCTTCCTGCAAACAATCCAGAAAATCAACCCTCCAAGGTTAGCCATGAGTTTCCACTAATAATTAACCAGTAGGTGGATGCTTTAAGTCTAAGGTGCTGGAATTAGGTTGACGCTTCAAGTATAGAACAACCAGGTATAGTCAAAGTATTTTTTTAAAATTAAAGAGTGTAAGAATATTTCCAAAGAACAAAGCAATGAGCAGAAAACAAGAAAGCTACATAGTAAGTTTCTAACTACACTGTACCCTCTGAATTTGTATGTACCGGGTGTTATTCTTCATGGTTGAGTTAGGCATCTTTCTAAGTCTCTTTGTCTAAAGGGGATCCTTTGTGTGTCTGTGTCAGGCAGGTGCCTATAGCAAGGTCAGCCCACTTCCTCCAGATAGCTGGAAAAGGCTGCTCCAACTAACAACAGGAAAGCTAAACTTCTTAAAGTCTAAAATTTGCATAGGCTAGGGCCCACGAGCCAATACAAAATTCAGACCCTTGAAGTTTTCTGACATGAAACTGTGACAACAAATGGCTCAGAAGAGAAACAGGACAAGACGCTTCCCCTCTGAAGTGTAAATCAAACAGAAAGAGTGAGGTGTGTGTTCAACGACCAAATAATGTGGGGAACAGCCCGGGACAACTGCTGCCCCCGCTTCCCCTGCCATCTCTTTGGAGCTCCTTCTGCAGCCTGGCACAGGCTCCCTCCCCCTCCCCTCGAGCAATCCCGCCCCCCCCCCCACATGCATTTGCAGCTCGCCCCCTTGGCCTGCCCACCGCGGCTCCGGCGCCTGTCCCCATCCCGCCCCACACCAGTGAGAGGGGAGCGCCAGAATGTCGCCTCACTTAGTGGGTATAAAAAACCTGGGGCTGTCACTGGGTGCGGTCTCTGCTATTCAGAGGCACAAAGTGATTTGCCAGCTTTACCATGACCACAGTGGGTGTTAATCTTTTGATCTCTTCAACCCATTTGCAGGCCTAGATCTTTAATATAAGGCTTGCCTATGTTTAATACTGTATTTAAGGAAAGAACAAGAAATTGACTAAAGGTCGATAACTATGTCCCTACATTCTCCCATGAGTATTTCTCTTTCCAGTAGTTTGTGATTCTCCCCAGTCTTAAAAAACAACAACGCCCTGCTTAGTCATCGCGGTAACAGTGCCAGATCTCACCTTAATCAGAGAAATTAATTTACACATAATCATAACATTCAACATCTTCCTACACCTTTCCTCCCTGGATGAGTTTTTTTTTTAGTACGCTTTCAATCCTTTGCCATTACCATTTTAACAACCACTAATAAATTACCTAGTAGGTTTCTACTTAGTTTCCACGTTCATGCCATTTAGCAGTGGAACCTGTGGAGCAGAATGATGTCTTAAATTATTTGACATATTTCAAACCCCAGAGATCTTAAGATTATTCTTGCTGGGTGTACAATAGCACTGGAGGGTGAGAACATCAGAACAGCCCTGCTAGCTCAGACCAGTGGTCCATCTAGACCAGCATCCTGTCTCACACAGTGGCCGACCAGTTCCTCTGGAGGGCCAACAACAGGGGTTAGTGGCTGAGGCCTTCCCCTGATGTTGCCTCCTGGCACTGGTATTCAGAGGTTTACTGCCTCTGAATCTGGAGGGTCCCTTTAGCTACTGTGGCTTGTAGCTGCTGACAGACCCATCCTCCATGAGTCTCTCTAATCCCCTTTAAAAGCCATCCTGGCCTGTGACCATCATTACATCCTCTGGCAGCAAATTCCACATCCACTGCCAGTCCTTCTTTAACTTTTAGTGGTTGGAGCACGGACCCTAATCTAGGAGAACCGGGTTTGATTCCCAGCTCCTCCACATGCAACTGCTGGTGTGACCTTGGGTCAGTCATAAGTTCTTTCAGAGCTGTTCTCACAAGGGCACTTCTTGAGAGAGCTCTCTCAGCCCCACCTACTTCACAGGGTGTCTGTTGTGGGGAGGGGAAGGGAAAGAGATTGTAAGCCACTCTGAGACCCCTTCGGGTAGTGAAGGGCAGGGTAAAAATCCAATCTCTTCTCTCTTCTCTTTTTATTGTGCAAAGCAAGTTTGGGATCAGCATGAAATGCAGTGTGAGGATCTGCAGCCAAAAGGTAGATTCAGCAAAATTTGTCCCACTTTTAGGCAAGCAGATGTATCCTAGGACTTTAGAGCCAAAATGTTGTCTTTAATCAAGTAACTTGTATTTCTTAACTAAGCTTTCCACTTGGCAATGCGTATTTTTCTTATCCCCATTTTATTCCTATAATTTATACTATTTCTGACTTTATCAATCAAACCTTACAAATATGTATCCATAGAAAGATACCCCCAAATAAAACAGTTCCCTATGCCGTGATTTTAAATTCATTTTCCAATGCCTCGCCTCCAAAACTATTTGAGTCAGAGCTTCCTGCAAGAACTTGAATTCCAAAGGAAAAGAAAGACATTCCCGATTAATCCTTCCTCTAAGGGAAAAAGATCTTGAAAGGTAACACAGAAATTGTTAATGGACATCACAATGCTACACAATCAATCGGTCCATGGGCGTAAGAGAACCTGAAAGTGCAACTCCGAAACCCACCTGTGGGTCCCAATCCATGGGTTCAAGACCATTGCTCTGAAGTTTCTTCCTGTGGATCAAATTCTATTCTAATGGATGAATTCTGTTCTAAGTGTTCCGATTCTATTCTATCTGAAAAAGAGAACTTTGACTCTTGAAAGCTCTTACCCTGAAAATCTCGTTGGCCTCTAAGGTGCCACTGGACTTGTATTTAGCCGTTCTCCTGCAGAACAACCCAGCTACCCTCTGGAACCATTCTGACTTTCTAAAAGCTTTCTTCACCTTTCCTGTGGGGATACCAGTTTTCACATTCTAAGACTTACCCACTTTTTGATCCATTGTTCTAATTTACCGTACGAAAACCATTATCTTTTTCTCTAATCCTGCTAGCCTCTTAATCATTTTCCCTCACCTCTTCAACTGATTAGACTGGTTCTTCTTTAAACGGCTTTAATTCCTTCTTAAATTTCTAAATTTGTTAAATATGATATTTTATAGACTTCTGGTTTTGTTTCTCTTTATTACTAGTGTTTATTATTATATTAGGCTGTACCAGGGACTGCGGTGGCTCAGAGGCTGAGACGCTGAGCTGCAGAATGGAAGGTCGGTAGTTTGGCAGTTCAAGACCTGAGTGCTGCATGATGGAGTGAGCTCCCGTCTCTGGCCCCAGCGCCTGCCAGAGTTCGAAAGCAAGACATTGCAAGTAGATTAATAGGTACCATTTTGGAGGGAAGGTAGCAGCATTCAGTGCACCTCGGCATTTAGTCATGCTGGCCACATGACCATGGAGAAGTCTTCAGACAGTGCTGGCTCTTTGGCTTGGAAACTTGGTGATCAGCACCACCCCCTAGAATCGGATCTGACTGGCTTTCGAGCAAGGGAAACATTTACTTTTACTTACAGTATAGTAAAAATCAGATGGTTCTAATGTGTTGATTAACATGGAATTTCTGTATCAAACCCGAAAAGTTTCCAAAACTGACATCAAACACTCAAATTAGTTTCTGAAATCAAATTCTAGGCTTAAATATTCAGTATATAATTAATTACTGTAATCAGGTTGATTTAATGAAGAAAATCAGTACCAAGACAGAATGAGCACTTCTAAACATTGCCAATAGTTCTTCAAATTGTCTAAATATCCCCAACTGCTACATTATTGAGGTCCCAGGCATCAAAAATTATTGAATAAGTTAAGTACAACAATAAACACTTTATCGCAAAGTCCTGTATTCAATATTGGATTCAAATTAATTCATAATAAGAGATAATATAATTAATAAAATGAATTCAGTACAAAGGCTTAGATCCTGAGGTCAGTCTCTGCCAGTGGATTTCCATCAGTGGTATGGGACTTCCTTTAATTCCCTTCTCCTACTATAGCCCAAAATTATCCCCAAAATGCTACTGTTGTGGGATGGGAACCCCCAGGTATGAGATGGGAGTCAATGGTCTGAAGCAGGAGGGAGAAATCAGCTAAAATCCCCCTCCCTTGTTAGTGGAAATTTTCCATGGGATCCAACCAGTTGGGCATTCATTAAGACCGTTGCTTAATTGTGATGTCCAACGTGCCTGTTCCACCAAAGATCTTTTTTCCCCCCCATTCATTGACACAGGTGTAATTCTCGCTCTTCAACTCATCCACCTCCACACTCAGAGGCAGTAAAGCTCTGAATATCAGCCGCAGGAGCTATCAAAGGAAGATATTGGTCTCTTTGCCCCGATTATGGTCCTTCGTGGACACCTGGCTTTGTGGAAGAGGATGCTGGACTAGATGGACCACAGGTCTGACCCAGCAGGGCTCTTCTTAAATTCTTATGTAAGACCAGATATAATCTGTTCTTCAAGTGAGTGTACCTTTTTATTATCCAGAGGTATTTCAGAAATCTGGTTCTTCTAGTCATGGCTGCAACATTATATTCTCAAAGATTTTTTTTTAAAGTCCTAATTTGATGTTAGCATTGGATATTGAGCGGGGAATGCACTGGTAGTGTGAGTCTTCTCAATGTAGGCTGCAAGTTAATGCTATTTTACGGCACAAACATGTAAATAAAAAAATCCCAGCTCCTTGTCTGGCCCTTCTAAAGACTCATGCTAGAGGGGTTATATCCTCTACCTCAGCCTTCATAAACATCAACACTTCTCCATTCTACCTCCATCAGTTGTCACATTACCACGGCCTGGTCACAAGAACCCAGGAGGGAAGACTATACAGAGTCTTCTCACTGTTAAACATAAAACCTTACTTAGGCTCTTAAGCACACAGCTCCCACCCAATCCTACACTTTTGGTCTACGGATAAAACAACCTGGACAGTGGGGTATTTCTGTCCGTTTTCCATAGTACATTCACTGCAGTGTCCTCAGGTGCCCCCTGCATTTTCCCATTTCAATATTCAAATGGTTTTCAAGATGGCTTTCCAGTACCAGAACTAGTTTTGTAATAGAATAATGTGGAAGGAACATATCCCGTAACAGAAAACATTAGAATTTGTCAGTGATGCATATGCTTAAGCAGTCTGCTTTAAAATGCCAAACTAGCAGGCAGATGCAATATTTTATTTATTTATAGCTTCAGCCTGTTGTGGTCTAAATAGTCACTAAATAGCATCTGAAATCCACCTCTGTGTTGTGTTTCAAGATTTCAAGGAGCTAAACAGATTTAAAAAAAAAAAAAAAAACCACACACATGAAAGTAATAAATGAAGTTCATTTTCAACAGGAAATGAAACAAGTTGAAATGCTAAAACCCCAAGAGAGGGCTGAGCAAAAATATGGGTACAAAGCAAGCTTGATGATATCCTATTGTGATTTTTTTAAAATACTTTAATTACAGAAAAGCTATGTAGGCATCCTGATGTCATTCATTGACAAGTGTCAGTTGACAAAAGGAAATACTTTTTTACACAGAGAGTGATTAAAATGTGGAATTCGCTGCCAGAGGATGTAGTGATGGCCCCAGGAATAGACAGCTTTAAAAGGGGATTAGATTCATGGAGGATGTCTATCAATGGTTACTAGCCACAGTGACAGAGGGGAACCTCCACATCCAGAGGCAGTAAGCCTCTCAATCCCAGAGCCAGGAGGCAACACCAGGGGAAGACCTTGGCCTCTATGCCCTGTTGTTGGCCCTCCAGAGGAACTGCTCGGCCACTGTGTGAGACAGGATGCTGGACTAGATGGACCACTGGTCTGATCCAGCAGGGCTCTTCTTATGCATGCTTTAATGGAGCACTTCCAAAGTCTGTTCAGCAGCCCTCCCTTGCTTGCTTAAGATAGGGGTCAATCTCTGTCAGAAACAGTCCTTGAAAGCACTGTTTCCAAACAACCATGAGCTGGATCCAACCGAACACCCACAGGAGTAGCTCACAGGTGTAGATTTACTCCAGGTACCCTTCCACAACAAACCCCTTTTGTTCCCGCTTTTGATATCTGGAGTTGTGGGATCCACATGGACAAAAAAAAAATATGTTGGTTGGGAGGAGTCGCAACAGGGAGGAGGAACTGAGACAAATCATCCCTCCCTCTCTCTTCCGCTAACACAGCTTTGCATGAAGAAGAGGGGCAATTCACCTCTTCCCATTAGAGACCCCAGCTTGCACGGCTTTTTGTCCATACAGCTCATTCACATGGTTCCATTTCCCCCTATATAATATTTCCATTGCCTTCTCTTTTCTTCATGCGGAATACCGTTTATTAGCATACATTTTATGCAAACAGGATTGCTTGAAACACTGACTTGCAAAACTTTGCCAACCTTCTCCCAGAATTAGAACTGATCTCCACACGACATTGATCAGTTCCCCTGGAGAAAATGGCTGCTTTGGAGGGTGAACTCTATGGCACTGTACATCATCAAGGTCTCTCTCTGCCCCAAACCCAGCCCTCCCAAGCTCCACCCCCAAATCTCCAGGAATCTCCCAACCCAGACCTGGCAACCACAGCTTTTAGGAATATAAGGTGACCACACACATCAACAAAATCAAACTAACACATCATATTCACTGCCCTACGAATACTGGGATGAAGTGGCTAAGGGAGGGAGCGGTGAGCCAGGAAAGCTCCGACTGAAATCACGACTGTTGGAGAACTTGAGATACTCTAGCTCAGCCACAAGCCTATATCTGGAACACAAAGATAATTTGAGTGTGTTGGCTTAGTGTTGGAGGCCGGGGAGAGTGTGGCTATCTGGCTGGTGTACCGATCGCCTAATGCACCGGCCGATAGCCTACCGGCCCTGATGGAAGCCATAGCAGGCTGGGCGCTGGAACACCCAAGGCTGATTGTCCTGGGTGATTTCAACGTCCATGCTGATGACACGGCTTCCACTCAGGCAGTGGACCTGATGTCGTCCATGGCGGCGCTGGGACTCTCCCAGTTTGTTACGACCCCCACTCATCGGGCTGGACATATGCTCGATTTGATTTTCATTTTAATGTTCTAAATGTTTTAATACATTGATGTTTGCAGCCTTGAACATAAGAACATAAGAGAAGCCAATGTTGGATCAGGCCAATGGCCCGTCCAGTCCAACAGTCTGTCACACAGTGGCCAAAAACACCAGGTGCCCTCAGAAGATCCAGCAGTGGGGGCAGGACACCAGAAGCCCTCCCACTGTTGCCCCCCCAAGCACCAAGAATACAGAGCATCACTTGCCCCAGACTGAGAGTTCCTATCTAGACCTTGTGGCTAATAGCCACTGATGGACCTCTGCTCCATATGTTTATCTAATTTCCTCTTGAAGCCGCCCATCACCACTTCCTGTGGCAGTAAATTCCACTCTATGGGTGAAGAAGTCCTTCCTTTTATCCCTTCTAACCTGACTGCTCAGCAATTTCATGGAGTGCCCACGAGTTCTTGTATTGTGAGAAAGGGAGAAAAGTACCTCTTTCTCTACCTGCTCTAACCCATGCATAATCTTATAAACCTCAATCATGTCACCCCTCAGCTGTCGTTTCTCCAAGCTAAAGAGCCCCAAGCGCTTTAACCTTTCTTCACAGGGAAAGTGTTCCAACCCTTTTATCATTCTAGTTGCCCTTTTCTGTACTTTTTCCAATGCTATAATATCCTTTTTTGAGGTGTGGCAACCAGAGCTGCACGTACCATCGATTTATACAAGGGCATTATGATACTGTCTGATTTGTTTTCAAAACCCTTCCTAATAATCCCCAGCATAGCGGTGGCTTTTTTTATTGCAGTTACACACTGTCTCGACATTTTCAGTGAGTTATCCACTATGACTCCAAGATCTCTCTCTTGGTCAGCCTTGGGGATCCTCTTGGCATGGAAAGGTGGTTTATAAGTGTTTTAAACAAATAAATAAATGTCCGTTGACTTAAATGGGACTAGAATGTGTAAGCTGTGTAGGATTGCACTGGGGGTAACATTGAAACCCAAGGGAATGTTGATTTCTACTTCACCCTTCATTTCTGCTCTTCAGTCATTTTTATAGAATACAACATTTGGTTGGTGGTGGTGAAAAGGGCCATCAAATCACAGCCGACTTATGTCGGCCCCATAGGGTTTTCAAGGCCAGAGATGTTCAGAGGTGGTTTTGCCATTGTCTGCCTCTGTGTCATGACCCTGGACCTCCTTGGTAGTCTCCCATCCGAAAACTAGCCAGAGCCGACCCTGCTTAGCTTCTGAGATCTAACAGGACTGGGCTAGCCTGGGCCATCCAGGTAGGGGCACACAGCACCTCAGCTTCCTTAACTCAAGAACCAACATACTTCAGCCAGTTCATGCTGCAAGACAACATGTTGCTTGCCTGTTGTTTTGGAAGGAAGAAGAAGAAGAGATTGGATTTATACCCTGCCCTTCACTCACTCTGTCCCAGAGCGGCTTACAAAGTCCTTTTCCCTTCCCCTCCCCACAACAGACACCCTGTGAGGTAGGCGGGGCTGAGAGAGCTCTGAGACAACTGTCCTTGAGAGAACAGCTGGTACAGAGCTATGGCTTGCCCAAAATCATCCAGCCAGATGCAAGTGGAGGAGTGGGGAATCAAACCCAGTTCTCCCAGATTAGAGTCCGCGCACTTAACCACTACACCAAAGCTGGTTTTTAAAATTCCCCTGGAGGAACACCTCAACACTTCAGGGACGTTAAAAAAATGTACTTCTGGCTGAAAAAAAGAAGGGAATGTCATATGCAAAACTGAATTGCACTTTAAAAAAACGTTGCGTCTGTCCTCTTCTCTGGGGCTGTATGTGGCCTGTTAAAATACATGCTAGCTCAAAATGGCATCTTGTAGCCATTATCCAACTGACAAATGAAAATGCCATATTTTTTTTTATATCGTTAAACAGCAAGAAATTCCCACCCACTACAATCACTCTACCAATCCAAGGCGGGCATTGCTGAAGTATAATGAGCTGAAGCTGGCTAACATGCATGCCCACACCATCACAAAGCTCTCTTCTGTGCCCGCTCTCTCTCTCTCTCTGGCTCTCTTACATCCTGCTTCTCTTACTGTGCGTCATCTGGAGAGAAGGGGATAGGGGGTCCCCATGCAGCTGGAGGGGAAAGGACAGCCTCTCCTCTCGATCACATTTCCACATCACCCACAGAAATGTGCTTCAGTGGCCTTCACCTTGGTGTGGAACATGACATGGGAACAGAGTCTCTAGCTTTGCAGCCCCACCCCTCTTCCAGACTTAGTTTCAAAGAGCATCACAGCCCATAAATCCAATCACCCATAAACATCAGTTGCTTTCGGTGGCATGTCATCCACGGTCAAAACCTGTTCTCTCGAGCGGGGAAGTCAACACCAGAATTTATTCTGTAAAGGTTGAGATCAACTCCAAATAAATAATAAATGTACAATATTCCATGTTGCAGTTTGGGGTTCAGAGAGCAGGTCGTTACACTACTGCGACAGTGGTAAATTTTAAATGTTTTTTTCTCCTCCTTTTTCATCCCTTCTTAGGGGAGAATTCACATCGACAAAAACATGGCCACTAAAAACGGCAGCCCCATATCAAGTTCCCCCTCCATAGTGTGTAGCACAGCTTATTTCATGTCCTGACATTACGATGTTGAGCATTTCCTCATGGGAGGCAGCCAATGATAGGAAGTGTCCCGGGTGGGAAGTGCACAACATGTAATGTAAACTGAACCACTTTTATGAGGGGTGGGGATTACATAAGGGGCTATTTTAGCAGCAGCCACATGTTTCCGGTAACACGCAGTTCTCTTATAAATACGCAAAGTAGAAATGCCTGGAAAGTGAAGATACAAATTTACACTCACATAAGATTCGACTGCCTTTAAGAAAAAGTGGGAATGTTTTTCTCGGTTCAGGATAGGAGAAAGAGATGGAGATTTAAATCACTGTCTATTTAAAACAGCCAAATGTGCGCTCTTGATAAGGATTACAGTCAATTAACATGGTTATCAGCCAAGTACATATGGTTTTAGCTGAAACAAGACCACCGTCTCCCGCACTTGTACATAATTCTCTGCTGAAAATAATCACACGGTAGTCATGGTTACTCAGTGCCGATAAGAGCTGCAATTTTTTGTCTAACACTGTCAGAAATGGGAATGAATTCAAAAGTGTTTGATTCACACACACACACACACACACACACACACACAGACATCTGCTCTGCATTTATTTTCTTCCCTCTGTTTATGTCCTGTCATACAAGGCTTTTAAAAAAAGTACTGAAATTACATTTGGAGTGTAATTTAAAAAAAAAAAAAAAAGCTTTCCATTTGCAATCACCCCTGAAGTAAAAATTTTTTTGCAAAGCCTTTTCTAAAATGAAATACCTAATGCCATGTATTTTAAAAGCACTTTCTTTCAAATAAAAATTAGCACACACTGCACTTAGGCAAAGCCTGCTTATTGAAAGAACTGGGGCCTTTCTGTTTTGAGAATCTGAAGGACTAGGAGTAGATACAGTATGAAAGGTCTCCTGGCAGGAAAGCCATAGATTGGGACAGGATCAGTCTGGGGCTGCTACGCAAGAATGATGATCACTGGATGACCAAGGACCCTATGGTCAATTGAAACCTACATCACAGGCCTGGACATCTCTCCTTATATATAATTCAGGAGTGGGGTGGCACATTCTGAACATTCCACACGCTCCTAAATCAGTTGGCTCCATGATGTGTCACTCAAGCTGTCTCTACCCACTGGCTGCATTGACTGAATCCCGCCTCCAATGTTCTAAACAGTTTGCTGTTCCTCTCTCTCTCTCCCCCCATAGCTATTTGGAACACAGAGGTCATTTGCATATGCGGCCTAATTGGCCTTTGCCTCTAACACTCTAAACAGTTTGCTGTTGCGAGTCATTGAATGTGTCCTGAGGTAAAATACATATCCCAATCTTCCCTTCAACAGTCACTGGAATTGCCAATCACCGTATTTCCCAGTCACAGCACTTCATTTCCCCTACAGAAATTTTCCCCGCTATTACAACTGATCTCCCGATGACCAAGATCAGTTCTCCTGGAGACAGTGGCTGCTTTGGGAAGTGGACTCTATGGCATTATACCCTGCTAAAGTCCCTCCACACCCCAAACCCCACCCTCTCCAGGCTCTACCCCTCAAATCTACAGGTATTTCCCAACCCAGAGTTGGCAACCCTGTAACTGGCTATGGAACCGCTTTCCAGACCCTTGGAACCCAGAAGACATGGCATAGGAGGAGGTGCTTTTCTACCTTAGCTGCCACTGCATAGCCCCAAATCAACATAAGTCAGGGGTGGAGGGGACCATATCTGTTACTTTGAGGCTGTCCTCCCATACTACCCACTTGGGGCAGCAAAAGGACTTGAGACAGCCCTGCCTTATAGTTAAACAGAAGGAAATAAACATGGTTCACCTCCCTCTATTTCCCCCTTCCCTCTGCTGCCCCACCAGCCACAGCCGGGACACTCGCCTGGAGCTTCCTTCTAGAGCCCGTTATATTACTTCCCACAGCGGGCCTTACTACTAGTATATAAATAAGTCAGCAAGGGAACACGGTGCTGCAGATTACCAAGAAAACAAAATACACTGTGAAAAAGCAATTTCTAACAATTATATATAAATAAAGACTCACGCAAGCTTCTTTGCCTGATAGGTATTTTAAAGTTAAATACAATATTAATAGAAGGAAACTGTATAAAGTAAAACTTTGAACATATGAATACAACACGTCTTCTGCAATAAATCTTAAAACATGTCTGTGTGCCATGTCAAAGGATAAAAGACCAGCCTCAGCAAAATGCAGAACAGAACACAAGTCAAACAAGGTTGCTCAACATTATACAAAACAACTCAAGATAAAATCCAGGCACCAAGATTTGTGACGTGTTTTCGGTGCTTTTGGCAAACCATGATTTCAACAGCAAGTATGTCAATATGACTTTCCAGCAAACTAACGTGTCTCCCAGATAAGGTCGCATTTCCAATCTTCATCAGCGTCAAGGATAAGCATTTTCATATGGATCTCCCAGACGTCATGAAAACTCACACCAGTTCCCATACACAAGGAGCAAACTGCTTCAAACTCAGAAGGGTTGGTATTGTAGGATGTTGTTTTGTACGACGTTAAGCAGATAAGCTTGTGTGAGTCTTTATTTATATATAATTGTTAGACATTGCTTTTTCACTGGACACTTATAAAGCTACCTCAAGTCGAGTCAGACCCTTATCCGTTTGCCAGTGCTGATTACATGAACTAGCCAGTAGCTTTTCAAGGTCTCAGGAGGAGATTTATCCTTACCCCTCTTCCCTGAGATCCTTCCAGGTGAAGATGCTGTACAGGGCTGGCTCCAGGTTTTGGAGGGCCATGGGCAGAGTGCCACACACACACACCAGCCTACCATCAGCTCCTCTTCCTGGCACCCGTCATCATACCCCCCACTTTGCCTGCACATCCTTTAGAAGCTCTCCCTCTGCCTATGTTCACAGCCACATATCTACACACTGCCTCAGAAGAATAAGCAGATGGAAGTGCTGTCCCCATGAGTGCCAGCGGCACCGTTGCCATGACCATCTGCACACCATTCCTTGGCAGTGCTGGGCAGTATGTACAACCAGGGGCATGGGTGCTTATGCCTTTACAAACAGGAAGGGGATGACAGGATGTGTGGGTGGCAGGCGAGTGTGCAGGCGGACGGGAGATGGCGGTAGGCTGGGCTCCACCGGAAGCCCTGGCTCCTAGCAACAGCCCTGGCTCCTGACAACAGCCCTGCCTCAGCATCTACTGAACCTGGAGACCGTGCCTGGAATTCTATATGCAAAACATGTTATCCACCCACTGAATGATTAGTTGAAACAAATGGGGTAACCTCATATGCTCCAAACCCGAGCTCCTTAAATGAAGGAAGGGACACAAATGGGGTTCAAGAAGGTAGAACAGGAAAGGGTCAGTTACACTGTGCCTGGCCGCTATTTCACACTGCCCTAGAGAGGCCTAAGAAAAACAATCTTACCTTGGGCATTAAGATCAGCAATCTTCAAAAGGGAAATTTACATCGCCAATAGAAAACTGCCTCGACAGACTGAATCGCCGTTATTGATTTGACGACACTGTGAGGCTGCTCGAGCACCCGAGCAAAGAGGAGTTAATCAGAGATGGCAGGACTCGGAGGTCAGCTAGGATGTGTTACTTGGGAAAGATGCTACAGAGAGCACAGCGACAAAAATCTGCATTCCTTGCATGTCAAATTTTTGTTTGTCAAGCTCATCTGTAAATCCCATGAAATCAAGATTAACCCCAAAGGAGGAGGAATGGGTCACTGTGGTCTAAATATGTATTTTTGCAGATCTCATATCGCCCAGGCACCTTTCATTGTCCTCCATGAATGGTCTTTTACCGCCTTTCAGGATGCAGACATTAGCTGGGGCCTCGTTTGTCAAACCTGGGGCCTCGTTTGGCATGAATTATTGCTGAAATTCCTTGGGGGGGGGTATGCCTGTGTGTGTGTGAGGGCTGTGTGCATGGGAAAGGCTTGTAGTGACAGGGCAACTATTTCTAAGACACATCCCTTCTCTGAGAAGAAGAGCAAATGACCTTGGCTGATGTCTCTGCTTGCTCCACTTTGATAGATAATATAACCGTAGTCTCACAGGTGGGGGTTGAAGCGTGGGAAGCCTAGGCGGGCTGATTGTGAGCTGTGATTGGACTGGACCCTTGGAGGGCTTGTTTGAATCATGTATAACTATAGATTTTGGCGCCAGAACTTTAGTTCTGACACAGGAAGTCTCAGCTTGAATCATCAATAAACAAATCACTGCCAGGAGAGTGTTGTTGAGAGTAACATTGTTTAAGAGTCTGACACTGTTCCCTCTTTCCACAGCTAGCTGCCACCTGTAGTTGGCTACAGAGCTCAAGGAAAGATGTATGTAAGGATCCTCCTTTTTATCCTAAGCTCGCGCAGCAGAGGGGTGGAGCAAAATGAAGGGAGAAACTGGATTACAGAAGGTCCCCGCTTTCAGTTGCCTAACTCCTGCCCCCTTCATTATTTTTGAGGAGACAACACTTCCTCCACTGCCTGCCTGTCACAACCCTGACTGGCACAGGCCAAAAAAGGAAGAATGCAAAGCCTTGTCTGTCTCTACCCCACCTGCCACCACTTCTGCATGCTTAATTTCCACCCATCCCCACCCATTTATGACTGTGGGCCAGTCACAAGTTCTCTCAGAGCTGTTCTCTCATGAGCAGTTCTCAAAAGACCTCTCTCAGCCCCACCTACCTCACAGGGTGTCTTGTTGTGGGGAGGGGAAGGGGAAGGGATGGGTGGTACACATGTCCTGGGTATCTCAAGTCTACTTGAAACCTGGTGGTTTCAAGGGAGCAGGAAGAGAATGAGGGTGTGTTCTTTACGCTTATTTTTTATTGCACAAAGTATTGGATGGGGAAGGGAATGGAGGAAGAGCAGGTCAGTTTCACTCACCTGTGGAGTGGAGCCTGAGGGGTGGGTGTTGCCTTCTGACACACTTCCGGTATGTTAGGGGGTGCAGCATATGCAAATGAGTTATGCAAATGAGTTGTGCAAATGAGCTCCTGCACCTCTTTTTCTACGAAATGACCCCTGCTGATGATATTTCGGAGGAAAAAGTTTCATGCTATTGCTGCAATCAGATTTCCTTTATGCATGTTTGTTTCATGTGATTTTAACTGGACTTGCGCTGTGCAGCAAGATAATACAGCAAACTGCCTTGGGGACCATATAGATCAAAGGAGCACACTAAATAAACAAATAATAAATGCCAACAATGGGGGATTATGTAAATAAAGATGGAGCAGTGGGGAAAAGCTGAATATTTAAGATATAAAGACCTGCAGTTTGTTCTAAGCAGAAACTGAATCTTGAAAATCCACGTTCCTACCAATGACCAGGATTCAATCCTAAAGGACTGGAAAAGATTCGCCCCCCCCCCCCCCCCAATTTCGTATTATGACTCAGACGCACACAGCCAAAAGTATAACAGGGTGCACAATGACTTGTAATAGGGTTAACAGCCTCCAGGTGGCGCAAGGAGTTCTCCTGGAATTCCAACTGATCTCCAGAGATCAGTTCTACTGCAGTTACAGTGGGCAGACTCTGTGGTATACCACAGAGTTGAGGAGAAACAGAACTCTCTTCCCAGGCATTGCCCCCAAGATCTCCAGGAACTGCCCACTCCAGTGCTGGCCACCCTAACCTCAACTTGTAAACCAGTTTTTATTCTACATAATGGCACTAAGCAAAATTATGCGAAGTCACAAAAAAGTTACTCTATATTAATTGGAACTACTGAATCATCATGTAATGGACTTTCCACAGAAAGTGAGGTTTTAGCCAAAACAAAAATGACACAAGGTTTACAAGGGAAAGTATTAGGGGTTATGAGAAGAATGTAATCAATGCTAGATCATCTCTGGCTTAACACTGATAGCGTTAAGGACTGTGTAATTTCTTTGAGCACGTCAAGTTAATTGTTTCACTGAAAAGTCAATGGCAGTGCAAGTTATGCTTCATCAAGTGTTTCACAATAAATAGGCTTTTAAAAAAACCAAAAAAAACCACAATAATTCTCAGCCGTTATATAACCTCCTCCCTCCCCTCCTTGTGTTTGTGGATCACTCACAGCCATTTTTATTCCAATTTTTTTGGCCAGAGGAAGACATCTGCTGTGGAGCGATACCTCACACTAACTAGCAAGAGGCACACCAACTGTAGGAATGGGTTAAGTACAGAAGTGAGGTTATATGGCTGGGCTTTGGCTGAGCAGGTGCATCAGAGCCACCCTTCCTTTCCTATTTGGGAACTGCCCCATCTTGCCTCCCCTCTCTTACTCTCTCTGCCTGGGGATCCTCATCTCCCTTTATTTCAAGTGGACGGCCATGTTGGTCTGCAGTACCTGACAAGAGGAGCCTTGATCTTCGAAAGTTTATACCCTGGAGATGTTGTTGGTCTTTATGGTGCTACTCTACTTGAGTCTAGCTCAGAGGTGTCGAGCTCATTTGTTACGTAAGTGTCACTTCGTCAGGCCGGACCATGTGTGCCATAAAATGTAACATGAGGCACCAGAGATATAAACTTTATAGAGATGATTTCAGATGCCAAATGGCAATAGCAGACCTGATTGGATTAGGTGTGATATGCAGATGGTTAGTAGGCATGGAGATATCAGCACTGGTGTGATATACAGAGGCATGGAGATATCAGCAGTAATTAAAGGAGGCAGTGTAGTGTAGTGGTTAAGAGTGCTCGACTAAGATCTGAGAGACCTGGGTTTCTATCCCCACTTGTGTCACAGAAGCTCACTGGGTGGCCTTGGGCCACTCACACTCTCTCAGCCTAACCTACCTCACAGGGTTGTTTTGAGGATAAAATGGAGGAGTGGAGCAGGGGTCATTTCCTGCTGGAGCGCCCTGGAGTGGCGCTCCGGCAGTAATGAGCCCAGGCCTCACCCCACCCCGCCCGTGGAGAAACTCAGGGAGGGGGGGATTTAAATGCCTGGGTTCCCTGCCTGATCTTCTCCAGGTGCCCTGCAGCTTGGATCTCTTAGATCAGGGGTGGGCAATTGTTTTGGCTCAGGGGCCACTTTGTGGGAGTGGAGGTTAGCGGAGGGCCGCACCTTTTAAAATGATTGCATTCATTAGTTAACTTTGCATTTCAGAAAAGGTATAAATTGTATCATAAAAATCTATAAATGTAGATTAAATAAAATAGTGGTAGTTTTATTCAATTTATTTATTGTGCTAATTTCATATCATCTATAGCTGCAAGCACATTTAATTTTAGAATCAGTTTAATGAGACAAATGTACCCTATCACACTTTTCTACAATTTTTTTGAAATCAGGAGTGAGATTGCTTGTTGAGAAACCACGTGGCCGACTATCCTGGCAAATCGCAAAAAACTCTGTGGTGGGCCGCATGTGGCCCACGGGCCGCAATTTGCCCACCCCTGTCTTAGATCCAAGCCCCTTTCAGTCTTGCCTTTCTCCCCCCCCCCAGCCCACCCAAGCCCACAGGAGCACAGGGCAAGGGTGACAGGGCTTGGATCTAAGAGATCTCTTAGATCAGGGGGTGTGGCCTACGCAAATAGATTATGCTAATGAGTTATGCCAATGAGCTCCTGCACCTCTTTTTCTATGAAATGACCCCTGGAGAGGAGAATGATGTAAGCTACTTTGGGTCCCCACTGGGGAGAAAGCAGTAATTAAAGGTCCTTGGTAAAAACAGCAAGCTAATCCGGCGTGCAACACACCAAATGATGAAAAACTAACATAAAAGATGTTAAGTCCTCAATAATTGTCCAGAGGTCCCATTCTCAGCACTGGGCTAGGGTTGCCAGCTCTGGGGTGGGAAATATCTGGAGATTTTGAGGGTAGAGCCAGGAGAGGGCAGGATTTGGGGAGGGACCTCAGCACCCTCCAAAGCAGCCATTCTCTCCAGGGGAACTGATCTCTGCACTCCGGAGAGCAGCTGTAAAAGTGAGAGATCTCCAGGCCCCACCTGGAGGCCGGCAACCCTAACTGTACCCCAAGTATGGAACTAGACGTCATCAGAGCCCAGGTGACAGTGTAAACTGTATTGGGAGAAGGCAGAACTTTGCCACATTCAGTTCTACCCCGAAGTGGCTCCTTCCAAAGACAGGGCTGAAGTCAAGTTATTTGAAGACTGCAGCCAGAAGCAGCTTTTCCGATGGTGTTACCTCAAACGTGTCCTAATGCCGCCCACTTTGCAGGTAGGAGTCAGGTAGACACTGTGTGGCTGTAGATGACCCTGTGTGGCTTGGGTACATGTGGAGTGTACCAAAGAGCACACTCAGAAAAGAGTTTATTAAAGGCTTTAATAGCTGAGGAGTGCAATGATGGAAGTGTTTGCATACGTTTGCATACGTAGGAAGCACTGAGAAAGAAGTGAAAGATCTCGTTGGATCCAGACAGCTGTAATCTTTGCACCAAAACAACACAAACAACAGAGAAAACTATGCTCTGCCCCTATGCAAATGATGACTCAAATGAGAACAAATTAATTTATGTTATCTCTTGGCCAAGTCTTTCAGTACTCCACCTTGACAGAAGAAGAAGAGATTGGATTTATACCCTGCCCTTCACTACCTGAAGGAGTGCCAGAGTGGTTTACAATCTCTTTTCCCTTCCCCTCCCCACAACAGACACCCTGTGAGATAGGTGGGGCTGAGAGAGCTCTTTCAAGAACTGCTCCTGAAATATCAGCTCTGAAAGAACTTGTAACTGACCCAAGGTCACACCAACAGCTGCATGTGGAAGAGTGGGGAATGAAACCTGGTTCTCCCAGTTTAGAGTCCATGCTCCTAAACACTACACCAAACTGGCTCTCATATGTTTTTCTCATTCTTTTTTTCCAGATCCTTGGGCCATAATTTTCCCCAAAGATGGATCTTTTGGGACAAAGATTGTTATTGAAGCATTTGATAGAGTCTACGGATCATTCCTTTTGTATATATCTACTTCCAAGGTACCAAGACGTCTATACAAGTGTTTTGTTTTTCATTTTAAGGTCGCCAGTTGAATTTGGAGATACTGAAATGATGGGACGGAATTTGTTTTTGTTTGATCTGTCTTAGATTTCTTCTTTTTGGAGGGAAAACACACAAAGCACTCAAAAGCACCCATCTCAGGAAATGGGGTAATTTGAGGCATCGGTAACACGGTCAGCAGTCCAGGATCAGGGTTCAGTTCTTTTGCGGCTCGACTGCAATGATTAAGGTGTGTTTCTAAGCCTCCAAGGGTCACAGCTTTGCAAAGAGTTATTTGCCATGGACTAAATTAAGGACACAGCCTCAAGTCAACCCTCCCCCCCCCCCCCCAGCCGCCATTGGCCTGGCCTGACAAATCATACTAAGGGCCTGTTTCTGCAATAACACAGCAGCAGTATCAATATGCAATGTGGGCAAAATCAGTTACTCTTAAAGAAAGGGCCTGGCCTCTTACAAACTAGTCTCCGTGCATCTGCTCTTTGACTCATGTTCATCAGAGGTGGGACGTGAGGCAAATTAATGCCTCCTGTAACCTCATCTCCTAATGAGAATAATGCAGTTAGATGCTGTTATCCAGTGCTGCAAGCCTCTTACTACTTTCCTTGCAAGCCTCTTACTACTTCTATGCAGTTCCTTCCACGAGGCCCTAAATCCCATATCCCTGTTTTGATCTGTCTCAGCTCAGAGCCACAGAAGAAACTATGCTCCTGTACAACCTGTGTGTGCCTGACTGTGCTTTGGGCATTAAAATGACCACAGCTGAAGGACAGTTTGAGTGCCCAATCACTCCAAATTTCAGCATAAGTGAAGCTATTTCTTGTACAGATTTCCTTCTACTTTGATCACCTTATACTGTAAAAGCAAACAGCTTCCGTACAGAATTTAGTTCTTGTTGCCGAGGGGAAGCTGTTATAGTACGAAACAGGGAACCTCTTTAGAAGAGGGGGACAAACAGTTGCAACCTGCAGTTCAGTGAATTAAACGGATGCCTTGCAAACGGGCCATAATAAAGGGGGGAAATCAAGTATGAAGGAAGTTTCACGATGCATTCACGTGAATGTTATTTAAAAAAAAAAAACCTGGTGAAACACAAGAGCTCCTCTGAACTTAGCAAACTGTTTTGAACTGGCACCAAGGTGAGATCCTGACCAGGATGGAGCCTCCGTTCTACAAAGGAAAGCAGCCATATGAAAAAAATGCACAATGAAGAAAAGGCAACTTCATAACCATGTTCCCCACCCTGATGTCCTCGTGTACCAGTCTGAACATAACACAGTGTAAATTTCCTTATTGGCTATTGCTTCAAAATGGAAAGGCCACTCTCCTCCATCGACCAATGACATGAAAGAATTTGGGACCAGTTTGTTTTGGGAAAACTTTCATATTCGATACCTCCCACAGGTGGCCAAAAATCTTACTCAAAATTTGTTGCAGCTTGGTATCTGTTCTTACAACACGTGGCTGGTCAAAATGTGATTCCTGTGAACTTGCTTTGTAGACAGCTGCAACATTTTGAACTTTAGAGGTACAATGGTATTTTGGCTTGTTTGGCTTATGACGCCATGGGAAAGTTTCAAAGGATTCCCTTGACTGTTAAATATGACTGACACTTTGGGCTTGATGAGTCGCCCTACTTGTGTGTATATCTGATTGTTACTGTTTTGTTGGTTACTTCATGTTTGTATTGAACAAGTTTTGTATAAGCCTCAAAAATAAAAGTAAAAATAACTTAAAAACACATTATACATTTGTGGCCGGGTGAAGCATATGGCAATGATCGGAAAATGGTAGGTAGACAGGTCTTTGGGCTGTCACCGGTGGAGTTCCAGAGATTCTGGGGAGGGGCGGGGCATGCTGAAGATCCTAAGCAAGGGGGGAGAAGCAGAGAGAGAGAGAGATGGTCTCAACATCTGATAGGCTAAAAGAAGCAGGAAGCTGGGAAGGAAATGGAGAAGCAGAATTCCAGAGGCATCAGAGGAGCAAGAGCAGGCCACAGAACCGTAATCTGAGACGGCAAGAAAACCTGGGAGACAGAACTGAGATGTGGGACTGCCCACAACCAGGAACTGCAGAGGTGAACAAGGATGAAGTTCCGTTTAAAACAGCCAGCCAAATACTCAACTGCATTACAGACATGCAGTCATGCCCTGTGCTTAGTTGGGTATAATTTAGGTTTGCCTCCAGGTGGGGCCTGGAGATCTCCTACTATTACAATTGATCTCCAGGCAATAGAGATCAGTTTCCCTGGAGAAAATGGCTGCCTCAGATGGTGGACTCTATGGCATTGTAACCCGGTAAAATCCCTCTCCACCCCAAACCGCATCCTCCCCAGGCTCCACCCCCAACATTTCTAGATATTTCCCATACACACACACATTAGGGTTGCCAAGTCCAGGTTGGAAAATACCTGGGGACTTTGGGGGTGGAGCCAGGAGAAGGCGGGGTTTGGGGAGGGGAATGGCCTCAACATGGTACAATGCCATAGAGTCCACCCTTCAAAGCAGCCATTTTCTCCAGGGGAGCTGATCTCTGTCAGCTGGAGCTCAGTTGTAAAAGCAGGAGTTCCCCAGGCCCCACCTGGAGGCTGGCAACCCTAACACACACACAGCTGGTAACCCTAACACAACTGGAGTCCATGCCATGAAGCACCTTTCTTTCTCTCGCACATTTGAAGCAGTTCATCTCTTTAGGGCCCTCTGAAACTGAAGTTCTTAGATTAAAGTCCCCACTCGGAGGCAGACCTCCAGTCTAGGCGCTTGATACTTTTTGTGCTCCAGCAGGGCTTTTCAGACACACAGCTTTCATGTTAATGCACTGTTAATGATTCTATCATCTTATTTCATTTCCCCCTCGATTCAGTACAGCAACACTTAGTCCAGCTGAGCTTCATGAATGCAGTTATGAATGAGAAGGTGCCGGATTTCAGCCTACACCTATATATAAAATGCACACACATTTTTTAAAAAACCACAACTGAATGGGAGCGTTCATTAACAAGAAAGCAAAAAAAAAAAAAAATTATACCAAGTTAAGAGCTGGGTACCTAATTTTGGCAACCAACCCCAAAGTTAGCACTTCTACATAGCTTGAACAGTGTGCACAAAAAAAGATGAGTGGGTGGTTGCCACAGTGGGATTACTCATCTATAATTTCTGATTTTAAAAAACTACGGGGGCAGTTCCAATTATCCACAGGCTCATTTGGAATAAGAGAGAACAGGCATTGGATAGTCGTGTCTGTCTTTCTGTCTGTGCAAATTAGGACCCCAAAAAAGGAGCAGATTTAGAAATGATATTTTATTATTTTCTAGGTCATGCTTCTTTTATATTTTAGAAGAACAAATAATACAGTTACCTCCATGTGAAGCATTTATAGATTATATTGAAACTGTAATGCCGATCTGAGGAACTGCCTGTTTTCACAAACAAGCAAAATGAGGTTTTAAAAGCCTACTACACCAAGGAACAGGGATTTGTTCATGATGGCAAAGGTTATGTGATGGATAATTCTCGCAGAAACAGACTTAAAAGTGAACACCTTCACAATACAGTTTTAAATAGGGACACAATTCACCATCTGCAGCTTAGTTTTGTTACTTACAGTATCCCTATTTTAAAAAAAGAAAAGAAAAGGAATTCTATTTAATGCTTTTACTTTATTCACATTCTCACCACAGTGACCAAAGTGGCATACTAACCAGACCATAAAATTTAGAATCAAAACAATATCAGCAAAACAGAAGTAAATTAAAACCATATGAAAATAACAAAAAACACAGCCTGGGGAAAACCAGAACCTTGATTACCAAAGAGCTGCCAGAAACCAAAAGATCATAATAGCAAAAGACAAGAAGGGCGATTCTGCATCTAGCATTCGCTCCACATTTTCTCAACTGAGAGGAAAAAGTGCAGCTCAAAACCACATTCAAATACCTTGGGGCAACACCGTACTGACTGCAAACTTACCCCTGAATGGCCATAAAACAGCCAAAAATCTATGTCCGATGATCAAAGGAAGCGAAAGCAGCATGGAGTGTGGAGCCTACCATAAAGTGCAATTATCAAAGGAAGTGAAAACAGCATGCAATGCAGAGGGGAATTTCTGTTCCAACATGGGTTTGCTGAGAGCCAATTTTTATGCCAATAAAAGGTATTTGTTGTTGTTGCTAAGAGCCAATTTGGTGCAGTGGTTAAGTGCGCGGACTCTAATCTGGGAGAACTGGGTTTGATTCCCCACTCCTCCACTTGCAGCTGTTGGATGACCTTGGGCAAGCCATAGCTCTGTACCAGCTGTTCTTTCAAGGACAGTTGTCTCAGAGCTTTCTCAGCCCCACCTACCTCACAGGGTGTCTGTTGTGGGGCGGGGAAGGGAAAGGAGTTTGTAAGCCACTCTGAGACTCCGAGTGAAGGGCGGGATATAAATCCAATCTCTTCTTCTTCTTCTTCTTCTTCTTTGTCTTCTTCTTCTTCTTCTTCTTCTAAAACAACGGAGGGAAAAGCCAATGCAGAATCAGCCTTAGAGAGCTTCCCCGGGAGAAGTGACCCATAATTTGGGGGGGAGGGGGAGAGCTATTACAGAGGAAGTTCTACTCCTTGACTCTAATAAATCAGAAATGGGGAGATCACAGAGCTGTGCCTTCCCATGGAACACCTAAAAGGGACAAGGAGGCCCATGTGTTCTAGCAGAACTTGGGAATTAGAATTGTAGTGGTGGAGCTGCTTGCCCATTGGAAGTACAGTTAGCATGAGCGCTCCTGACTTTAAAATGTATTGGAATTAGTTGGTTTTGTAGGTTGGTGCAGGCAAGGAGACAATATGCAAGGCAGGATTTCTCAACACAAGATTTTGTTTTTCTGTCCTCCAACTCCTCCTTATTGCCCTGCCCTGCTTTTTTCCCCTCCATCCTTCTTTCCTCTCTCCACTCTCTACTTTGCTTTTCTCTTTCAGTGTGGCGGAGTCAACGCAGAAATAAACTACAGCTACTAAGAAATTCTTGGCCCAGGGAATCAGTGATTCCGAGATACATGAAGGTGGATTATATCAAGTCTCAAGACCATTGGGTTCACCAAGGTGACTAGTCTACTCCAACTAGCAGAGGCTCTCCAGCTTCTCACACGGAGGTCTTCCATATCACTTCCTTCCTGACCCTTTGACTTGAAAAGGGCAGGGGTAGTCTTTTCTCCAGCCCCACTGTCTTACTTACTGAAAGACACTACTGGGATGGGAGCTAAAACTGTCCCCTTGTGATCCAGAACTGCGAACAAATAAGTTAGTTGTTTGCTGCTCACCCCATTATGCCCCTGTTTGCGAGGGGCAGGTTGTCTCCAAGGGTGCTACGTTGTATGAATGAAAGCCCTTATTTTATTCAGAAGCAAGTAAAGGGGAATCATCATGGCGACTGGAGGCAAAATTTTGGTTTGCCTTTAGTCCTGGCTGCTGTATCCCTTCAAGTTCCTTCTGACCTACATGACCACACCCTGGCTTCTGTTTATACATACAGCCTCTACAGCACATCTATAATACAAGGAACTTCAAGAACTTTAACTCAGTCATCGTCACCAAAACCAAGGTCATTAATACCTCCATTTTAGAGATGGGAGTCTGAGAATGAAGGAACTTATTTGCTGAAAGATGTGCTTAAGCAAGAATTTGAAATCAGGGAACTGTAAGTCCAAGCCAAGCCTTCTATCTACTGAAATTAAACAGACAAAATGAACAGACAAAGTAGAATTTTAGCTCACAAGACTCCACAGCTTAGAGGGAGCATTGGTTGTGAGCAAGCGATTTGGCTGCTGTATAAATCAGTTTGCTCTGGAGCCATCCTCCCTGAGCTCAGACAGAAACGTATGAGCCGGAGGCTAAAAAACTGTGAGCTAGCTCACACTAACTCAGCGTAGAGGGGACACTGGTCACAATCTACTGAGAATGAACACTGTTGAAATTCCTAGGGATTCTTATTCACACTCATATCCTCAGAAGGCCATCCCCTCATCAAAAGCCTACGTAGGCATTCCAAATTGGCCATGGGCACGGATGAATGAGAAGATGAAACAGCATGGGAACACTTGCACACAAACTTGGGATACCGGCTGCTTCCTATGCATGAAATGCTCTGATGACTGTCGTTCTGGTGACATGAAAGGACAGAGATTTTTCCCAAGCTGTCATCCAATATGGTACCATGACAGACCAAAGCAACAAAACAAATCAACCAAGCAAAAAGATCCCTCAGCCACCGACTGAGTCACTGTTTCTTAGCAAGAAAAGAAACAGGTGCAGATTTGAAATTCTACAGGGATTAAAAGCATGGAAAAGGGTTATAACTCAGGTTGCTAATCTCTGGGCGGCCTAGAATAAATAAGTGAAAGTCCATTAAAGAGGGTTGTGCGTATAACAACACAGTCAAAAACTGTAACACTGTATCCAAAAATACTCGACACTTGGTTCAAAACATTCTTTTATCTGGGCGGTGGCTAGAGATCTCCTAGGATTACAACTGATCTCCAAGCAACAGAGATCAGTTCCCTAGAGAAAGACCCTATGGCATTACACCCCACTGAAGTCCCTCCTCTCCTCAAACACCTCCGTTCTCAGGCTCCACCCCCAACACCCCCAGGTATTTCTCAACCCAGATGTGGTGGCCCAAGTTATAACCAGCGTTCCCTCTAAGCTGAGCTAGTGTGAGCTAGCTCACAGTTTTTCAGCCTCCGGCTCACACATTTTTGTCTTAGCTTGGGAAGGATGGCTCCAGAGCAAATGAATTTATGAAGCAGCCAAATTGCTCTATCACAACTTTAATGCCAGTAGCTCACAAGGTAGAATTTTTGCTCACAAGACTCCACTGCTTAGAGGGACCTGGATGCTAGTTCCAATCTTGGTTTGTGCATCTCAAAGTAATACGCACAGGTATACTTCTGAGTAGCCAAAAACAGGGCAATTCCCAAATGGCCCAGACTGGAGTCAAAAGAACCACACTACTAGTTCTGCTCAACCAAGAGGACTCTGAACTTGAGCTCTTTGATTTAGCAGCCCATGCCAACTAACAACCCACTTTTGAAAGACAGGACTTTCCAAAACTGTTTCGTGCCATGGTATCGAGGTCAGCTGTACAAAGAAATAAAGTTTTAAAAAACCCACTGGGCATGCCCAAGCTCTTTGGCACACCTGAGTTGGTTCTTTGAATATTCTTCGCCAAAAGAGATCTCAGTTTTAATCTTTATCGCACTGATTTTACGTACGGTGACTTTCAGACCCCTTTGGGTCTAAACCAGCCATGACAAGCAATTCAGATTCTGCGCATCCAATCCCCCCACCATTTGTCCTTTTGAGAACCAAAAGCACCGGAGGAGATGCAAATTTAAGCAGACAAATGGTAGCGGGAGGGCTGTTTAACCCTTCTCTCTCCCCCTCTTCAAAACTATGCCTTTGGGGGGGGGGGGAAACCACACATATTGGAGGTTAAAAAAAAGCTATTTTGTAGGAGGAGGATTTTAAGTGGGAAAATGGCAAAATGAGAAAAGAGTAAGTAGCCCCCACCAACTTCCATTCCTTCAACACACAGTCAAAACTTCCTAAGACGAGAGAGAGAGAGAGAGAGAGAGAGAGAGAGAGAGAGAGAGAGAGAGAGAGAGAGCGCATCACTGTAGGTTGAGTCTCAGGACCAAAATGCTGAATATCTTGTTTCTCACTATCATGTTTCTAGTAGGGTTACAAAGGGGTCACGTATAACTCTTTTAACAACTATCCAACAAAGGAACGAACAGGAGTCATTCCCATTGTCAACTGTGATTATTAACTTGGTCTGATTTTTTTTTCAAGTTTGGTCTTTTCTGTTCCTCTCCGGTCTTGTTTTACTAAATAACAAACGTGTAGCAGGACATGTTCTTTTGACTCATGCATAATGTCCAAAATAGGCTTAAATGCTTAACACAAAAAATGAAATAAATATCCCGAAAGTAACGCAGGGGGTACTTCTCCGTAGCATAACAAAATGTCAGAAGTATAATTGTGAAGTATCACACACATGCACAAAATTCGGGGGGGGGGGGGGGGCGGGATGGCAAAACCACAAGTATTTCAAAATTCTCCCTGTGATATAAAACTTTGTGGTGCTCTGACAGAGGCACCCGGCCTGCTCCGTTCTCAGGAGTGCCAGGGAAAGCTCTACATTTGGTAACCCCCCAGTGCTGACACAGATGGTTTTCCTCAGCTTTGGAGAGAATGAGGCAGTTCCTTTGTGCACACTGCAGCCTGCAGGTATGCACCACACCTACTGAATCAGCCAATCATAAGCACGACATCCGTACTGCCAAAGTACATGCAGTGCGCCCAATATCATTCCTTTGGACTTTAAAGCACCCTTCTGTTTGGAGAAGAATCATGGACAGGTTGGGCATGGAAGTAGACCTAAGAAAGTCTCTGCCTCTGATGAATGCATTGTTCATGGAATCTCCTTGGCAGCAGTTCTTGTGCAAAACCCCTAAGCTAACTCAGTGGGAACTAAGCACTCTAGGGGCTTAGTGCAGGAAGCTGTGGATAAGGAGCTCTCTAAAATAACTTGTGCTTCCTTTGACAGGGTTGCATTTTCGGGTTTCAGCGGGACAGATGATGGTGGCACAAAGATTCACAGCCAGATTCCAAGATTCTTGGATGCATGAGGGAACCAACTGAAAAGGCAGTGTAATTTTAAGAATATTTGTTGTGGTTAGTTCATAATAGGAAAAGAAGAACAGGCACACGTAAGTGGCAATATTGGCGGGAGGGAGGGCCTGTTCCTCCCCCACCCTCGCTAAATTGCAGCCCTGCTCTTTGACTCATGCTTGTGTTTACATGGACTGAGCATTCTGCTTTCCCCACAGGGCATTTCACCACTAAATTACTGAGTCAGGAAGCAACATTTGCAGATTTTCAAAAAAAAAAAAAAGTTAATGGACCTAAATTGAAAACTATTAAAATTCGCTGCTTTATCATGCATTTCTTCCCAGTTGAGTGCTAGCATCATATTGGAATAGTGTCCGCCCCCCTCCCAAGCAGGATTATGTCCAAACTATCACGTACATCCCACATTCAAAGGCTGCACGTGAGCTCACTGAAACATCTCAGTGTCAAATCGCAGCATGGGCGTCAACTACGGGGGGGCTCGAGGGTTTGAGCCCCCCCCCGAAATTTCCCGGGGGGGCTCAGCCACCCCCGGCAAAATGGAGCACCCGCCGGTGCCGGACGTCGCCGCCTCTCCCTCCCCCCCACCCCCGGCCTGCCCTCCTGCCTCCCTGGGGCGGGGGGGGGGGAGAGGCGGCGACGGCCGGCTGACTGGCCACCGGCGGGCGCTCCATTTTGCCGGGGGTGGCTGAGCGGGAGCTGGGGGCCCGCAAGGGCGACACGCCGGTCCCCGGCTGCAGGCAGCAGCAGCAGCAATCGGTGAGCAGGGAGAGGGAGGGAGGGGGGCGGGGAGCGCGGCGGGCGGCCGGGCGGGCACGGCCCGGGGGAGGGAAGCGGCGGCGGCTCCCTGGGGCAGGGGGGGAGAAAGCGGCGGGGACATGGTCCTGAGCGTGCGCACGCGCTTCGCGCACGTGCACAAGAGAGCCCCCGCCCCCCCCCCCCCGGGATTTAAAAAGTCTACACCCCTGAATCGCAGCATGTTTTCACAAATATATACCAAGCAGCAGTTCTAGGGTTATGCAACACAGTTCCAAACCTCTTTCCAATCAGTCATATTCTTAAAAAAAAAAAAAAAAAACCACTTTTCCAGAAAGGCACAATGCAATTTCTCCCCTAAACTTTAGAACCATAATAATTAACTTCAGCAGACATCCAAGGGAAAACACAACTTTTTAAATATTTGGTGCTGTTTAAAAAAGGTTATAGACTTTTTACAATAAACCGAATTCCCTATGAGGCAAGTAATGTACCTTCAATTCCTTTCTTTACATCAACATTGCCCCAGATACAATCAAAGACAGCCCCTTTCACAATCAAAGGCAACCCTTAAAAGTGTTAACAGGTGAATATAAATCATGCTCTCTATTCATTGTGATCAAGCAGACAGCTTGGTTCTCCTCCAAGCCATAACCATCTCATCAGGACAAGGGTTTGTGATGCATTAGCTGGCACAAGGCTTCTGACAATGCAAATCCTCGCAGAAACTTTACAGTGCCAAAATTCAGAAGGCATCTTTCATTTCAAAAGGTATCATTTCTCATTACACTTAAATTAGTTCTTTGGGTTTGTTTGTTTTTTAACCTCCACTCAGAAAGCAAAGGCCACAGTAGTTCCCTTCAGCCAGAAGGACTGAAACCTCCTATTCCAATCTGCTTTGCACTGAATTATGCACAAATGTGATCATCCAAGTCTGACAGCGCCAAGTGCTATAATTTAGATAGCCCTCAGGGCTGGGTCTAACACTTTTAGGCGGGGGGGGGGGGTAACTGACATGAATTTTAAGACTGATGGTGGGCTCAGAGTATAAAATGCTTCGGCTCCAGGTCAGTTTTGCTCCCGCTATATTGCCCGGATCACACTTAACAGCTTTTCCCCCAGCCAGTACAATTAACATGAAAATGATTCATGTCAAACCATTCTAAAGTGAGATTTGATATGAAGCTGAAAATCTGTGTCAGGAATTTAAAACACACTATGGTGGGAGAAGCAGAGGGCCGGTCCTTGAGCAGAGGAAGAAGAATATATGTTCCCAAATTAACAGAGAAAATGTACTAATGGTGAACATGCGAGAGACAAAATTCAGATTATCAGTACAGATAACTCACTTCATACAGAACTGTCAAAAGCTGGCTTATTTAAAAGGCCATGAATAGATTTAAATAGGTAAAATGTAGGAAAGAAAGAAAATGGAAAATACAAGGACTTCTTGCACTGATACTGCTATTATAAACCCAGGATTTCCAATTTTTGACCAGAACACACAATTATTACAGGTACTGGACAACAGCGGTAAATAAGATAGTTGCCATACTGTAAACTGTTCAGAACGTGGCTTGAAAAAGATCGCTTATACAAGCCAAATAAACCGGAAAGAACACACCATTTGTTTACTTCAATTAAGTTCATCCTACCAAGCTTAAGAACAATCAGCTTTCTCCGTCTCTTACATGGAAGTTCCTGTCCTTCTGATGAGAACCTACAATGTCAAGATTCCTTACCAATGCTTACTTAGCTAGACTGCTCTTAGGTCCTTTCAGACTTGCATCTCGTTTCGATAATAAATTGCCTGAATTTAAACCAAAACGCTGACACACTTCCATGGGATCCTGGCCAGTAAAACCTTGCAAGCTAGGAAAGAATCTGGAGGGGGTGGGGGTGGGAATCGATAGTCAACAATCTAGCAAAGTGGCTCTCTTTTTTACCTCTCCTCCAAGCAGTGCCAAGCAAAGAATGTAGCCAAAAACCTACTCCTCGGTACCAACAACAGATTCATAGACATACTGAAGAGGTCATGGGTGATGTAAGGCCAAGGCAGAAACATACACTTACCATCTTCCTCGGAACAGATATATGCCAGGTGTATCCACAATACCTGCATGTCAGGTTTTCCCTACCAGCTTTTTGTTTTTAATCCATAACTGGGCATCAGCAAATAAGAGCCAAAGAAAACGATTAAATGAAGTCAGTGATGGCCATTGCCACGTTCACTTACCTACAATAGAAGAAAAGGGGAGGGGGAGAGAAGGTTTGAGCTGGTTAATCACAACAGTTTATTTAAGCTCTTTAAGCTCACAGCTAATTAGCTTTGACTCCAAGGAGGATTGCAAGGATGCCAAAAAGGGGAATAAATAACCTTGTGATTTTTTAAAAAATTGATCCTGATTAGGGATACCAGCCTCTAGGTGGGAGCTGGGGATCCCCCGGAATTACGGCTCATCTCCAGGCTACAGAGATCAGTTCCCCTGGAGAAAATGGATGCTTTGGAGGGCGGACCGCTTTGAAGTCCTGTCCTCCCTAGGCTCCATCAAATCTCCAGGAGTTTCCCACCCTGAATCTTGGCAACCCTACCCCTATCCCCAGCTGGTGGCCAGTGGGGGACGGACGGACCTGGGAAAATAAAATGAATAATAATATAGCTAGTGGGAAGTTGAAAACAAACAAACAACACAACTATTTCCGGGTCTGTGTGCCGAAGCGCAGATGTCACAATAAAACAGGTGGCGGAAATATAAACTTTCTAAAGCCTGCTGGGCGTTTTATCAGGAAGTGTCTAATGAATGTCCCTGGATCTGTTGCAGACCTCTCTTTTAGAGTCTAACACGCGCAAGGAGGAGCTGGGACTTTGCCAGCCATCTCCTAGGCAACCGCCTGCTCTCAGAAGCCACAAATAGCAGCAGTAAACCCCGCCGCACACATTTCTTCAGTTTGGCGCTTGTATCTCCCCACCACCCACCTGCCACCCCAGTTGTGAAATAAACACATATTCTGCATTTGCTGGAATGATCAGGGAAGGCATCATACCTCTCTCTCTCTTTTTAACTTCTTCAGATCTCAGCCTCCATTCTAGCAATGGGGCATGCTCATAGATCAGCCCCAAAGAATATACAGATTTTTAAAAAACTGTCAATATTTTTGAAAAGCAATTTCTGTGACACAAAGTTATAACAAGTCTATGTGGAGTGAGCCACCTGGAGACCTCCAGTGCCCATGTGCATACAAAGAATGAAAATCATATGGAAATTAATTCATCATAAGCAGTAAAGCTTCGGCTTGAATCCACCTGTCATTACATCTGATTTTATACCTCGCTTCACTATAGCAGCCTTTTAAAAAGAAAACAAATCTGTTATCAACAGCATACTCAGATCCAGAGCAACCTACTCCATCTATCTGAACAAATTCAGGAATGCATTATTAACTTCCATCTCCTTCTGAGAAGCAGTAACAGAACCATTCAACATGGATGCTCCTGAAAAATAGCTACATTTCGTTCACTTCTTTTATTTATAATCTAAGTAAAATAACATTTCAAATGACATATTACAGTCTTGAGATAAAGAAAGGGGTTGGGTACATTTGTTTCCATTCTACATTCAGTCATTTTGAAGAAAATTATAACTGCCAATTTAAGAACCCTTAAGGGTCACACTAATTCAAATATTTTTAGAATTTAGTTCAAAACACAAATCTGGGCTAAGGACCCAGTTCTGAACCAACTATCCTGTGCGTGGAACTTATCAAGTATTTTATAGACTGAGCTAAAATATATTTTTACAATATTTAATTATTTCAGTATACATTCTGCTCTGTGCTGAAGATCCAAGATGGAGGACACTGTGGAAAATAAGAATTTAGTAACATTTGTGCTGAAAATTTGGAGTGCTGTTTGCTGTTATGTCCTAGATGAGTGTAATCAAACTAGGGGTCCTGCGGTCCTGCCTCTCTATTTGACCAACACAAAAAAAACAACAAAACTGCAAACAAGGCATGTGCTCAATCCAGTGGATGTACATTCAGGTCAAGAGCCTCTATTTACTCATCTCTTTGGGTCAAAGAAGCTCCAAACCCAATTGTCACTTCTGGGTTGACGAAGGCCAATACAGCAACTACTACAACCGAAGATGTTCATTCTTCGACGGAGCTGGCTTCATTAAGAATGGTGTACTCTAGTGGCACCATCCGGGAGTGAACATAACTACTTTAAACATTAGCATCATGCCTAGATTTTTCTGTTCCAGCTGCCATACATACTCTACTGAACTGGACTGAATAGAAATGTCGTATCATCTCCATCTAAATCTTCCTGAACTAAGTTTCTTACAGTGGAGTCCTAAACAGGATTATACCCATCCAATTTCATTGAAATCAATGCACTTAGAAGAGTGTAACTCTGCTTTGGGTTAGACATCTTTTGTAACTACTGCAAAAATGGAATACGGAATGCAAGCCTCTTAATCTCCCATATCTCTGAACTGTTTGAGAGCCCATGTTCAAATACAGCTCACAAGTAATTATCTCCCACTGACATCACTGGGATATGGCTCATGTCCCAGTGGCCTCAGTGGTAAGGCCAAGAATGAGTGGAAGAGAGGCATCTCCACTGTGGACCTTACTGATGTAAAATCAACTGTAAAACCATTCCCACTCAGAACAAGGTGAAATATTAGCTGGAACTAGCCACAACAAAAATGAGGGCACCAGAATCCCATTTATTTATCTCAAATACGTAAACGAAGAAAGTGCCATTGATAACCGATCTAAAGTGCAGACAGCACAGAGTTGTTCTGGTGCTGATGACGATCCATGAAACAAAAGTATTGTTTGTGCGCAGGTGGATGGTCAGCTACCGCTGCAGCCAACGGTTCAAAAGGCATGAGTATCTAAAAGGCAAAAGTATGGCACAGCCCCATGCTCTAGGGGCTAGCCAGATTAGAATCTAGATTATGATGTGATCACCCACTCACCTACATAACACATGTGATTTCATCCATGATCCTGAGGATGCCAGCCTCCAAGTAGCTCCTAGGGATCTCCCAGAATTACAGCTCATCTCCAGACTACAGAGATCAATTCCCCAGGAGAAAATGGATGCTTTGGAGGGTGGACTCTGAGGCAGTGTGCCCCACTGAGGTCCCTGTCCTCTTCAGCCTCCATCCCCAAATCTCCAGGAGTTTCCCAAACTGGATCTGGCAACCCTACCCCCCTCCGTTCCCCGCCAGTGGCCAGAGGCAACCTGGTAACCCTACCTCGTTGCCCTTCAAAAATCCCACGCAATACAGAATGCCAAAGCTAGTGCCGACGCCATTCAAAATTTCTGTAACCAGCACAGCAAGAGAATCAAAATGATCTCTGTATTATAGTACCAAAGCAAATTCTTCAGCCTAAGGCCTTCTGTACATGTCTATTATTGTTGCTTGGGAGAATGTAGAGAAATAAAGTCCCATCCCCCCCACACACACCTTTTGTGCTCTTTGCTCAGACTACAAGCCTCGAACCATTTATTTCTGGATTATTACTCCTACAGAATTTAACCCAGAGTTCACTACGTCTACACTAATGAACATTGTTAAAAGACTGTTAACCCAAATTTGTTGTCTTGCCCTTAGAGTGAAATGCTGTAGGGGGAAGAAATCAGAATGCAAACCGAGCCAGTTAGGAAATTTGGAGGCATGTCCTCCTACATGTGAACAACATTTCCAGGGGCTCCTTAGACAGCCAGTCTAGCACAGCCATCAAGACAACTTTAGGGTGCAACATTTTCAAGATGCTTTAACAAGCTGAACTGTGAAAAATAGCATATTTTTTATTCCTGCTCATCCCATCAATTCAAATTATGAATTAACAACATGGGTTAAGAACAGTTTGTTGGGGATGCTTTCAAACCAGCTGCCCTCAAACCAAAAGGCAAGACTGGCGCTCCCCCCCCCCCTTCCTCCGACTTCTTTACAGCTCGAAGGTGTAGAGACACATTTTACCTGAGACTAGGCCAACCCTTGACCTGACCTGTTTTAGGCTAGCCTGATCTAGGATGATCTCAGAAGCTAAGCAGGGTCTACTCTGGCTAGTATTTGGATGGGAGACCTCCAAGGAATACCAGGGTTGTGACACAGAGGCAGGCAATGGCAAACCACCTCTGTATATCTCTGGCCTTGAAAACCGTAAGGGGTAGCCATAAGTCAGCTGTGACTTGACAGCACTTTCCACCACTACAGGCCAAACCCTCTGAGACTAGCCCCTGCAGCTGCCCTTGAACCACAGTTTAACCCAAGCTGTCTTCTGTGCAAGATGGGGAGGGGGTGTTTACTTCAAAGAGCAGGCAATCCTGTGTTCTATTTGTGAGCCTTTAACCTTGGATGAAGAATAGACAACACTATGTCTGCACTGGTCCACTGTGTCAAAAGAGAATACACATAGCAATCACATTTTATTCTGAAACTACAGTTAGCTTGTGAAACCAGGAATCAGCTGAAAGCCGGTCACTCAAATCCTGATTTGCCTCAAAAGATGCTGGTTTCACTGTCTCATCTCTCTAGCATGAGAAGGAGATCACCAGGGAACAAGCCAGGATTAAACCTAAATGCCTGCCTCAGTACATCATGAAGAACTGTAGTTAAGATGAGCTGTTGTTAATACACCAGCCTCAGATCCTGGATTCAGATCCCAGTCTAACAGACCTTACTAAACCAAAGTTAGTCGTGTGGCCTCCATTCAGACAACCCTCCCTACCATAGTCTGCAAACCGTGGTTTCATGTGACGCCTGAACTGAACCCATATATAAAACCTTGCCTATATTTCAGCTGAACAGCCAAAGCTAAGAACAGCAACTAACTTTTCTTTTCACCAAACCCAAGACCAGGGGTCCGTTGGGGCCGGAGAAAGGCGGAGCAAAGCTCCGTCAGCTCAGGAGTGGCCACTAGGGCAGCCACGGGCCGAATCAGATTCTCTAATCTGATTCAGCCTGCTGCCGAATTGCCGCCGAAATTCAGTGGCAACTTTAAAAGTGACTGGAGGGGAGGGGGTTTGAGGGAGAGGCTCCAAACTTGCAGGGTAGCTGCTGGGGCCTCTTCTCGAAATACCCACCAAGTTTCAAGAAGATTGGACCAGGGGGTCCAATTCTACGGGCCCCCAAACAGGTTGCCCCCATTCCCTCCATTGTTCTCTATGGGAGGAAAAAAGTTAACTTTTTTTCCCACCGTAGAGAACAATGGAGGGGATGAGACAACCTGTTTGGGGGCCCATAGAATTGGACCCCGAGGTCCAATCTTCTTGAAACTTGGTGGGTATTTCGAGGAGAGGCCCCAGCAGCTACCCTGCATGTTTGGAGCCTCTCCCTCAAACCCCCTTTCCTCCAGCCCCTCATATACCCTATGAGTTTTTGCCATTGATTTCAATGGCCCATAGGGTATAATGGGGCTGAAACTGACATTCCCTTTCTGACACACTTCTGGTGATGTCAGGGGACGTGGCATATGCTAATGAGTTATGCTAATGAGTTATTCTAATGAGCTCCTGCACCTCTTTTTCTACGAAAGGAGCCCTGCCCAAGTCAATAGATATTTTCAGTGACCAAAAACCGAGTTTGGATACCATGGCTAGAATTGGGTGTTTTTGAAAATTTCGTGAAGTTCTGCAGTTCCCAAGGACCGAAATCAGTCCCAACCACAGATGTGGTCCAATGTTGCTAACTGCAGTTCTGGACCCTCTGGAAAAGCTTTGTGTCTATTTCTGGGCACGTCAGCCGCACTCTTGTCGAAAGCCGTGTCTCTTATTTCACAGCTGGTGACAGTGCTGATAACTTCCCTTCATCTGCAGGCGGAGCTGCTCTCAAGCCAAGAGCCTTTCTCCTATTCTGCCAGTAAGCTGGAAAAAGAGATGACGGAAGAAGGTAAGCCCCACAGGGTGCAAGGATCTGTGTAAAGTTATCTCTTTTGCCCCGGGATGCCAGCAATTGGGACTGTGAGTTTGGAAGAAATCTACTAGCTTTCCATTTTTCATCTGTTCTGCACGGGAACAGTTTGCAAGCAAACTGAGGGGTGAACAAACGCAAAGAGATCGTGCACTGCAGATGTCTCAAGGTTTACTTTGATCTCAGTGACATCAATTCAGCTGCTGCAAAATTAGAAGGCTAATGTGTTTAGGTTCAAGTCCTATCTAGCTTGATGGTTGGTTTTGGTCTTCTTTATATTCGACATACACACTGCCAAAAATCCTGCCAGCGCCACAGCAGACAAAATGGAGATTAAATCCCTTGATGTTTCAGGAATCAGAGCTTAACCCTTTTCATAATTGCCAAAAGCCAGTCCTACATCTGCAAGCAGAGATTTGGCTCACGTGCCACTACATTCAGGGGAATACTACAGCATCGTGCCAATGCAATGATACCGCTTCTAGGTTCACACTGGAAGAGACGTTGGGGCACCAGTGTGATGCCTATCTGCATGCCCCCATCCCCAAAAGCTCTCGCCAGCTGCCAGCCTAATTCCACGTCAGGCTTACTCTTTGGCCTGAACAAAAGAGGACTCTGATTACAGCTGTTCCCTGGATGAACTCACTAAATGCCCTTAGGTAATATGGCCTATCTATATATCTAATTCCCAAGTGGCCCCCCCACGTGCGGATACTTAAATCTGTGCGGGGGGGGCACTTGGGGGGCGGGGAGGGGGTTCTGCAGATGGGGGGTGATCCCCCCATTTGCAGAAAAATCCCAAAACTTTAAAAAACTTCTCGGGGGATACTGAAATCCCCCGAAAAGTAAAAGAGCGTCCCCTGCGCATGTGCGGGGAATGCTCTCAGAATGGCAGCGGCCCCGGCGAGAGTCACCGAGGCCAGCAGCCAGCCCGCGGAAGAGGGGGAAGGGGGCGAGCGGCGGGCCCGGCAAGAGCCACCGAGGCCCGCCAGGAGTCTCTGGGGGGGAAGGGGGCGAGCGGCGGGCCTGGCGAGAGCCACCAAGGCCCGCTGGGAGTCTTTGGGGGGGAAGGGGGCGGAGGAAGGAGGAGCAACTGGGGAGAGCTGCCGTCAGGGTAAGTAAGGGGGGGAGGAAGGAGGGAGACGGGGACGGTGGGCAGAGGGACGCGGGAAGCGGGCAAGATGCTCCACCTGGAGGAAGATGCCGGGCTGCGCTGGATCCCACCCGGGGCTTTGCCACCGCTGCCCAGAGCCTCCCTCCAGGCCGCGGGGGAGGGGAGGGGAGAGAATACCCACCTGCCCGGAGACCTGGGTGGCGGGACAGGACCGGACGGGCCCTCCGCATTCCCCGCCGCGGCTGGGGGGGAAGGGGGCAGAGGAAGGAGGAGCAGCTGTTAGCTTCTCCCCCCCGTGAATATCACGGGGCCCCCCTTGTCTTATATATTGGTTGAACAAAGTTTGAGTCCAGGGGCACCTTTAAGGCCATTTTAAGGTGCCCCTGGGACTCAGACTTTTTCTGTTGCTTCAGACCAACACAGCTCCCCCACCTGAATTTATATATTTGTTGTAAAGTTTACTGAGGAAACATGAGAAGTATTTGGGGGGGGGAGGGGCGGATACACAAATGGGGGACTTACAAATTTCCCCAATTCCCTCTCTTTCTCTTTGCCTCCCCCTGGCAGTTCCTGCAGCATTTCTCCTACTAACCTTTTCTGTTTTTCCCTCTGGCAGCCTCTGCCCCTCTCCTTCTCTTACCCTTTTTCTGTTCTCTTCCCCCATCTTCAGTTTTTCCTTTTTCCTTTTGCTCCTCCTTCCTCCAGCTTTACACTCCTTCTCTTCATTTAGTTTTTAAAATGTGTCTCTCTTTTCCCTTTCTCCCATGTCGACACTAACTAAGACTTGGAATTTTCAACAGTGTTGGTTACAAATCACCCAGCAATTCCCAAAATGGCCACTAAGATCTCACAAGGTAGGCTCACAAGATCTCAGTGACAAGAAGTAGACACTGCTTGTATGATTATGGGTTTTTTCCAAGCCTTAATGTTTGGGGTTTTTTTAACATTTCATATTTACCTGCAATCTGGGGCTTTCCACAGGTTTATAGAAAAAAAATATTCCCAGTACATCCTTGGACCCATGGGGGGCGGGGGGATTGTTGGTCCACACTCTATATCTTGGTTCAGGATAAATTACTTCCTCCAAAAGTAGTTGTGTTTTTAAAAGGCATCAGGGCACCCTCACTCATGCTCTTAGCTCCCTTGAGATATGGAAGTATGTTGCTTCAGTTGTATTTTTAATGGGTCAACATTTTTTGCTTTACAGGTCACATATTCGTGGAGTCCTATAAAGGGTGGAGAAAAACTGCAGCCATGTCTGACTTATGCTGCAATCTTCAAATAAGTACTTATGGCTAGACGGCTGAAAAATAATTCTTGCCACCATGACAGAAGTAGTGGTGATGGAAAATGCCAACAAGTCACAGCTGACTTATGTCGACCCCATAGGGTTTTCAAGTCAAGAGATGTCCAGAGGTGGTTTGCCATTGCCTGCCTCCATGTCACAGCCATGGCATTCTTTGGAGGTCTCCCATCCAAACACCAGCCAGGGCCGACCCTGCTTAGTGTCTGAGATCTGACGAGACGGGGCTAGCCAGGTCAGGGTGACAGAAGTAATAGGCAAGGGGGCTGTACTCTCTTTTATAAATCTACCTTACCTTGACTAATATTCTCAGGGGCCATGCCATCAATCAAAGACTATATCAAACAAAAAGGGAACAATATGCATTATTATAACAAGTAGTGGTTCCCCCAAATCAACTCTCCATTTTTCAATTTTATTTTTCCTGCTGGAGAAATTATGGCTATTTAATACATTTGTCTTCCACTTCTGAAAGAAAGGGTTCTCAGGGCAGCATACCTGGATCAGTTCCCCGTACCCTCACAACAATCCTCCCAGGAAGATTAGGATGACAGGTAGTAGGTCACATGCAGAACTTCAAGTTGAGCAGTGATCTGGTCTCTCCAGTAGACTTTCTATCCACAGTTAACATTGTTACATACTTTTACGAATTAGCAGTTTATACAGATCACCAACAGAAGAGTCCATGGCCATGTACAGAACGTATAAATAATTTGCAATTCCTGCCCCAAACATGGCATCTTTTAGTGGAGAAAGGCTAGTTCTCCATTCAGTGCACAAGTTCCTCCAGGGTTATCTGGGGTTGCTCCACCCTGACAGTGCCACAGGTTTCAAATAGCTCAAGATAATGAAGTTGAGGAGCAGCTGCGCTCCATTCGGATGGGAACAGCTGAACTGAAAATGTCTGAAACAGCTGTACTGAAAGCATCTCCATTCAGACTCTCTCTGTGGCATGTCACGGTGCAGTCTAGAAAGCCTGCAGATGAAACATGCATTTTATTCCATAAACTCTCTTTGGTGCGTTCATGAATACTTATTCGCAACGTGACAAGACAGGAAAACGCAGCCCCTTTGTCCGAAGACAACTGACACGATACTTCTCCTTCCAAAAGGCAGGGAGGGGGATCATTTGGGGGGGGGGGGGGCTGTGAAAACCCAGCAGTCCAAAGTTTTTTAAATATATATAAAAAGAAGATCACTGCTGAAACAGACTCTGCCTTCTTCCCTAATGACTAGTTCAGCGTAACAACAACAGCAATTTAGGCTAGGGAAACCCTTCTGAAGAGACAAACCCCCACTTCCTTTTTTTTTTCTGGAGCCAAGCCACCAAGATAATTAGAAAGTTGTTGCATGTGATGCCAAGCAGATGAGGAAGCATGACTTTCCTACTTATCTACTAGAGCTACTGAAAGGAATGCATTAAGTTCAAAGGAGCACATTTCGTTTCAGAAACAACATGGGGTGCTTCAATTATTCAACAGCTGTGCCGTTGTCTGGAGCACCCTGCATGGATACGGGGGCTCTCTTACCGTAAAGGGAACTGCGAATCCACAGCTGTTGTGGATGCGTACACACTCCCCACTGAACCAACAAAGATATCTGTTAGTAGAGTCATGCAGGCTAACATAAGTGGCTAGAAAGTTAGATTGGAGAGACCTGGATTTAAAGCCCAATTCAGCCACTGAAGCCCACTGGTGACCATGGGCCATTTATAATTTCTTGACCCAGCCCCTAACTGCTCAGGCGATTAACTGATTTATGCTCGCCTGCAGAGACTGATGGATCCAGTTGGTTTCCAGGATGCTCTGCGGGATCCAATACCCCCAGTGACTCATTGGATGTGCTGATACAAGACTGGCATAGCCGTCTTTCTGAAGCCAGCAATGGAATTGCTCCCCGATGCCCTCTTCGCTCCCCTGCCAGATTAGCACCCTGGTATACCTTGGCGCTTCAGAGGATGAGACGGAGATGAAATCCTATAAGATGGCGATGAAAGCCACAAAGAAAGAATTCTATGCAGCCTCCATTGCATTTGATAGCTCCTGGCACAATTATTTAGGGTAAACAGGTAATTTCCCTCTCAGAGAGAACCCCAAAAATTAGTACTTTAGAAATTAGCTGTGAGGCCGTTTTTGGATCCAATAATGGACAATTCGGCCAACTCTCTCAGGACGAGGTCAACAGGATCCTGGGTACTGAGAAGCCCACTACCTGCCTCCTAGACCTGTGTCCATTATGGCTGATGAAAGCCAGCAGCGATGGAATACAGATCCCCCTGGAAGACATTATAAATCTATTCCTGAGCTCAGGGACCTTCCTGGGGATTTTAAAGGAAGCAGTGGTGAGGCCACTCTTAAAGAACCATCATTGGATCCATCGAACTACTGCCCAGTTTCAAAACTTTCGTTCTTGGGCAAAGTAATTGGGAGAGTGGCAGTGGAACAACTGCAGGTATTCCTGGATGACATCTCAGTCCTTGATCCCTTCCAATCCGGCTTCCGCCCTGGCTATGGGACGAAGATGGCTTTGGTCGTGCTCACAGATTATCTCCTTAGACACCTGGACTGTGGTGGGTCAGCACTACTATTTTTATTCAACCTTACAGCAGCAGTTGACATGGTTGATTATGATCTAATGACCCACCATCTCACCCCCAAGGGGTGCCTTGAAATGGTTTGTCTCATTTCTCCATGGTTGGGGACAGAGGGTGGCATTTGGGGAAAGAGTCTCAACTTGATACTCTTTGGTGTGTGGTGTCCCCCAAGGGCCAATCCTCTCCCTAATGTTATTTAACATCTATATGTGCCCCCTTGCCCAGCTGATATGTAGTTTGAGGCTGGGTTGTCATCAATATGTTCATCACCCAACTGTATCTGTTGATAGACGGCCAGCCGAATACTGCCCCAGATAACTTAGCCAGGGACATAGAGACTGTGGTTTGTTGGTTGATTGAAGCAGAGCCAGCTGAAATTAAATCCATTGAAGATGGACATCTTGTGGCTGAGCCGAGGAGATCCCAGGTTGAGATGCCAACTTCCAACCCTTGATGATGTTCTGTTAACATCAAAGCTGCTCTTGAGGAGCCTGGGTGTGTATCTAAGTGCCTCCCTTTCAATGGAGTTGCCAGACTGGCATTTTTCCATCTGCACCAGGTCACGCAACTGGTTCCATTCTCGCCCTGACTTAACCACAGTGATCCATGAGATGGTCACCTCCAGACTACACTACTGTAACTTCCTCTATGCCAGGCTACTCTTCAAACTGATCCAGAACCTCCAACTGGTCCAGAAGACAGTGACACATGTGCTCACAAGCACACCATCTAGAGCCCACATACAACCTGTGCTCTGCTAGCTGCACTGGCTCCAAGTTGAATACAAGATCAGGTTCAAGGTCTTGGTTTCAACCTTTAAAGCCCTATATGGGACCAACATATTTTTGGGACCGTCTTGCCTGCTATGTCCCCCAAAGAGCACTGTGTTCTATGGACAATAATCTCCTGGTGATCCCCAGGCCAAGAACCATTTATTTTGCCTCAGCCTGAGCCAGAGCTTTCTTGGCTCTGGCTAGGGCTGCCAAGTCAGCCCAGGGGGCAGGGGATCCCCCGCTACAGGGATTCCTGATCCGCCGGCCAGCATTTGGCCGGTGGGGGAAACCCCACCCCCAAAGTCGTCCAGCCTGGACGACTTCCCCCACGCCAGGCGACGTCACCCGAAGTGACGGCATCACGTCAGGGGCGTTGCCAGGGCGACGCTCTGGCAATTGCCCCAAAACTCTATGATACCATAGAGTTTTGGGGAGATTGCCAGAGCGTCACCCTGGCAACGCTCCCAACGTACTGACGTCACTTCCGGCGTGCGCCGGGGAAGCTCCCGGCCAGCAGAGGACTCCCCCCCCGCCGGTAAGGTGAAGAGACTTGGCAACCCTAGCTCTGGCCCCGGCCTGGTGGAATGCTCTTCCAGATGAGATCCGGGCCCTGTGGAATCTTATGCAGTTCCACAGGGCCTGCAAGACAGAAATGTTTTGCCAGGTCCACAGTTGAGGCAACAAAGCTCCACCTGAATTGGCCTCCCCCAGGCCAGCCCACCTCGTCACTGTACCAACTTCTATCCATCGACACACAGGCTGTACAACCTCACTCGATAATTTATGCTACCTGTGTCCTATAACGTCATCTGACTTGATTTTTAAATACATTGTTGTGATAACAGTTTTTAGTAACTAATTTATGGCACTGTTTTAACAGTGTTGTTGCCCGCCCTGAGCCCTGCCATGAAGGGGAGAGCGAGCTATAAGGCCAATAAATAAATCCAAGAGGCTGAGACAGATGAATGGAGGAGGGGTCTTTCAGTGGCTACAAGCCCTGGTGACTAAAGGGAACCACCACGTTCAGAGCCAGCCACGTTCAGAGCCAGATGATGTGCACTGAGTGACAGGCTCAGGGATTCCCTTGATTATTAATGCACAGATTCACCATTTTAAGAACAACTGAACAGCTCTTTTAAAACCATGTAAGATGTTCCTGATACCATTCTAGCTCCCTTCTATTACGCGGAAGTTCTCAGCAGGAAATAACACATACATATATATCTATATATGTGTATATATGTAAAATGAGCTAAATAATTAGCATCCTGGTCCTGTAACTGTACAGAGAGAAAATGAGATCAATAGCAGCTGTCTATCATTTATGCTAATACAAGTGAGCAAGTGTTTACTGCTAAGTTCAGAGCCATCAGGTTTTGCTTATTCAAATGGCCCAAGCGTTGCATCTTTCTGCTTCAGATGAATGGCAAAATGGCAGAGTTTAAATAAGGATGTGCTCAGGAGGGAAGAAGGTCAGTGGCAGAAGAGCAGAAACAGGGAAATATCAAGACAAAGCCAGTGGGCAATAACATGAGCAGACCCAAGTGGCAGCTAAAGAGTAAACGAAGCCACAAAGAAACTGGGAAACAAGTTGGTAATTTTAACTTAAAGAGCCCAATGCTGAGACATGCTTGCCAGCATGTACCCCATTTGGGATAATCTATAGCAAAAGCATTCCATAGGAAACCAAAACGTGGTGTGACAGGAGGTTAAACCAACACGGCAGGAGTTATATCTGTGCAAGTATACAGTACATGTGTGATTTATGCGTGATCTCCTTGATCTTCGAGATTTGATACAGAACACTTTTCAATGGTTCCTTCATTGGTGGCCATCGAAAGGGGGTGTTCTCAGTAACACCGTCCCAAATGATGGAACAAATTCCCAGCTGATTTTTACCAGCCTTTTAAAAATGTTGCATTTTAAAAAATTTAGACAACCCTTTGTGCCTGATCTCCCTTTTTTGTTTTATCGGCTGCAATTTAAACTGGCTGCCCTGAACAGGATGACCCAGGACTGCCCAATTTAACTGGATCTCAGAAGACAAGTAGGGTTGGCCCTGGTTAGTACTTGGATGGGAGACCACCAAGGAACCATGGATATCAAGTATATATGCATACAAATGGCATGCATTCCCCAACCCCACACACACTAATGATTAAATTTGGGGTCAACTTTTGGTAAAACAAGTATCTTCCATTTCTATGTCGATGTAGCGTATATATTTTCCTCTTGAATGAGAGAGTTATGGAGCTGAGCATGATTCTGCATGGAATAATGTACATACACCGTCCCTCTTGCTATGTTGCTAGGAATGCTGGTCTTCAGGTGGGACCTGGGGATCCCCCGGAATTACAACTTATCTCCAGACTACAGAGATTTGTTCCTCTGGAGAAAATGGCTACTTTGGAGGGTGGACTGTACATCACTGTACCCCACTGAGGCCCCTGTCCTTCCCAGGCTCCATCTCCAAATCTCCAGGAGTTTCCCAGCCTAGCAATCCTACCTCCCATCCCACACTGGTGGTGCAGGGGGCTTGCACTCTCTTTCACAATAATGGGGCATGCACATGAAAGATTATACCTTGAATTAAGCTTTGTTGGTCTTAAAGGTGCCACCGGACTCAAACTTTGGTCTGCTGCTTCAGATCAACACAGCTACCCACCTCAATCTTATTTCCTAACAATTTCATTGGATGCCCCTAAATTCTAGTATTACAAGAGAAAGCTCCCTCTTTCACTTTCTCCCCCCATGCATCATTTTCTAACATGCCTCCCCTTCGCTGCCTTTTTTCGAGACCAAAAAGTTCCAGACCCACCAGCCTTTCTTGATAGGACCCTTAATCATCTTGGTTGGTCATGATAGGCCAGAGCTATCATAACAATGTTCAGTCCTTCTCTCTGTGTGAGGTCAATCAAACATTATGAGATTTTAGCCATCTTCAAAGATGCATGAAGGGAATCCAATCAACCAACCAGCCATCATCCCATCTGGATTCCCAAACCAATTCACATGAAGTGCAAAGTGGGAAAACAGCACAGATTGGGGTCACTGTGTGGAAGACATAGGGTTGCCAGGTCCCCCTGCAGCATGTGGGGGGAGGGGAGGGTTGCCAGATCCAGGCCAGGAAACTCCTAGAGATTTGGGGATGGAGCCACTTGTGGAGATCAAATATATATGCATATAGATGACCTACACACACACACCCCAACACTTATGACTAAATTTGGGGCCAACTTCTGGAAAAACAAGTCTCTTCCATTTATATGTTGATGTAGCAGATCCAGGGCTTGTTTGCTGGGAAACTGTGTTTATGTAGAACCTTGGGGAACCAGAGAGAGAGAGGCATATCATTAATTAACACAGCAGTATTTCCATTGAATAGTCTGGAGTCTTGCATTGCCGGCAGAAGACAAAGGTCAGAAGTAAGAGACAAACCTACTCCTACTCAACTCATGTGCACACTAGGAGGACCTAGGGAAAGAGTACCTCAGTGACCGCAGATATACTTGTCTTTGGTTTCAGAGGGTAGCTATGTTGGTCTGCAGTAGAAGACCTAGATTCGAGCCCTGTGGCACCTTAGAGACCAACCAGATGTTCAGGGTATGACTGTTCAAGAGTCAACGTTCTCTTCATCAGACAGAAGTAGGAGAAAGGGAGGCTTTGACTCTCGAAAGCTCATACCCTGAAAATCTTGCTCATCTTTCAGGTGCTACTGGACTCACATCTAGCTGTTCCTTGTATTCTGGAACTGATCAGGTTTTCGTTCCACAAGGACACAACCAGGGCTATTTGGGGGCAGGGACGCACAGGAACAGAGTTCCAGCTGGCTCCTGAGTTGGCCACACCCAGCAGGAACTCATTAGCATAATAGGCCACACCCAACAGCAGGAACTCATAAGAACTGGCTACATTAGGGGTATGTGGCCTAATACACAAATTAATTCCTACTACAAAAGAGCCCTGGGTTTTGACAACAAACAAGGTAAACAGAATAAGAAGCAAAAGGTGGGTGTGGCTGGATAACCACTCTTCTGGTAACATGGGGGTGTGGTCTAATATACTAATAAGCTTTGCTGCCAGGGGTGTGTCCTAATATGCTAATGAGTTCCTGCTGTTGAGTGTGGTCTATTATGCTAACGAGTTCCTGCTGGGATTTTTCCACAAAAAAAGCCCTGGACACAACAATCTGGTAGCCTGCTGAAATGCAGGTCTCAGGGTGAGTGTTAATTTGGGGCAAACTCATTGGTGCTCACTCCCTGACTGTGGACAAGTTACAAATGAAGAATGTCAAATTTGGCATCTGGATCAGGGCGGCGTGGCTGTGCTGCTGTTGTTAGACCTGTCAGCAGCGTTCGACACGGTCGACCATCAGCTGCTAGCCTGCTGCCTCGCCAATGTGGGGATACAGGGATGGGCCTTACAATGGCTTGTTTCCTTTCTTCAAGGTCGGGGACAAAGGGTGGTACTCGGGTAGCAGCAATCCATGAGGCACCCACTGGACTGCGGTGTGGGAGCGGTGCTTTCCCCAATGTTGTTCAACAGCTACATGCACCCCCTTGCCCAGATTGCCTGAAGGTATGGGCTGGGGTGTCACCAGTACACTGACGACACCCAGCTTTATCTGATGTTGGGTGGCCAGTCGGACTCTGCCCCAGAAGACCTGGACCGGGCATTGCACACCGTGGCTGGTTGGCTCAGGCAGAGTAGGCTGAAACTGAACTCGGCGAAGACAGAGGTCCTGTGCTTGGGTCAGAACGGCCTAGGGCGGGGGCTCCCGCTCCTGAGTTTCGATGGGGTGCCACTGGCGCCAGCATCAGGGGTTAGGAGTTTGGGAGTGCTCCTGGATCCCTCCCTAACAATGGAGGCCCAGGTAGCAGCCACTGCCAAGGCAGCCTTTTATCATCTGCGGCTGGCTCGGCAGTTGGCTCCCTTCCTTGACTGCAAAGACCTAGCTACAGGGATCCACGCAATGGTCACCTCGAGGGTGGACTACTGTAATGCTCTCTACATGGGGCTGCCCTTGCTGCAAATTCAGAAGCTGCAGCTGGTGCAGAATGCCACGGCCAGTCTACTGATGGGTCTCACAAAGAGGGACCACATCCGGCCTGTGCTGGCAGTGCTGCACTGGCTGCCTATAGCATACTGAATTCACGTCAAGGTGCTGGTACTTACCTTTAAAGCCCTATATGGCCAGGGTCCAACATACCTGAGGGACCGCCTTTCCCCGTATATACCCCAGCGAGCACTTCGGTCGGGGTCACAAGATCGACTTACTGTTCCGGGCCCCAGGGAGGCCAGGCTCGCCGGAACCAGGGCCTGGGCCTTTTCAGTGGCGGCTCCTTTCTGGTGGAATGAGCTCCCGAGGGAGATCAGGGCCCTGCATGACCTTATGCAGTTCCGCAGGGCCTGTAAGACGGAGCTCTTCCACCAGGCCTTTGACTAGGAGCCGCCACCATTAGTACTACCCACCATAGCAACCACCATCACGATGAGGGTCGGCCCTGGAAGCAGCCCTGGCCAAGCGGTCTGGAAGCTGGACTCCAACACTGGTAGGAAGCCATCTAAATATTGAACATCACTGGAAGCACTTTAAATTGAACGGTTTTATTAGGGTTGCGTTGTGTTGCTTTAAAATGTTTTATTGTAATTTTATGGTGTATTGAACTTGACACAGCGTGTCCTTGTAAGCTGCCCTGAGCCCGTTTGTGGGGAGGATGGAGTATAAATGTAAAATAATAAATGAAATAAACAAATAAAATTGTTTGAGGGAAGGGAGAGCGCCATGTCACAAAGTGTGATGTGTGGCATTTGTGGATACATTCTTACATGCCTGATCCTCACAGTCCAGCTACACATTTTTCTACCACAGCCATTCGCGCATGTGCACATTAAGTGCTGTCGAGTCACTTCCGAGTTATGACAACTTAATGAACGAATGCCCTCCAAAACATCCTGGCAAAAGCCTCACTCAGGTCTCGCAAACTGAGGGCAATGGCTTCCTTGACTTAGGCAATCCATCTCATGTCGGGTCTTCCTCTTTTCCTGCCGCCTTCATCTTTTCTTAGCATTACTGTCTTTTCCAGTAGAAGAAAAAATGAACAGTGACTCATAAAGGCTCATCCCTTGCCACAAATTTTGTTAGTCTCTAAGGTGCTACCTGACTTTTGCTCTTTTCTGCTGCTACAGACAGACTAACATGGCCACCCATCTTGATCTGTCTTTTCTAGTGACTCTTGTCTCCTCATAGTATGACCAAAGTCAAGCAATGCTATGGTCAATTGTTTTCTGGGGGCAATTGTTTTCTGGGGGCCTCGCCATGTATTGAATGCTCACCACTCACCTGGCAAACCACATCTTGTCTCAGATAGAGTCAGCAGCCACCCTGAGACGGCAGACAAGAGGCAGTTGCCTTGCTTTTTAATGGTTTAGCCTCAACTGTGAAAACAGACCTGGTGTGTTGAGTCAGGTGAAGGGGCTCTTCTTGCAGGATAAAAGGACTTGGTAAACAAAAATACTTTCCACAGGGAACATTGCTAAAGCTACCCTAATTTAAATTAATGGAGGCTTCATAAAATCAGGTTACTGCAGAACATGACAGGCAAGATCACCCAGCTTATAATTGAAAATTGGATTGAAGATCTTTTTAGACATGTCCAAGAATGAATCATGAATTACAGGAAACAGAAATGAGTGACACGTCATGTATTTTGGCAGTAGTTTCCAGATTTATACCAACTTCCTGTGGGATTCTCACCCGTAAGGAAAACACCATTATCTTTCTCCTTTTTAATATTTTCTCAGAGTGTCAGTTTTTTCAAAACCAGTTTTACATATGGACCAGGTGGGAGAAGGGGCTGTCAAAACGGTTATCTTTTCTCCAGTTGTATTATTCCATTTTTGCTAACATGCAATAAAGCTATTAATAGCAGGAATCATCAAGTGTTCCAAAAATACTGTGACATTCACAGCATATATGAGATTATTAACAGTGAAAAGGGTTTTCAAAGAATTTATCTTGTACGGTCCCATAAAATATTTATTCCCATACCCAACAAACAGTTACTTCTTACCCTTTTACTTTCAACTAATTTTCATGAATTTAAGAATACTCATCCTGAAACACCACAGACTTAAATATTTTATGACTCCCTACCGTGAGTTGGGTTGGAAGCTGGAGCTATTAGCATGAACACACCGCACAATTACAAAGAACTTTTATTGTTAAAACGCACCATATAAAATGGATGGTCATTTGTTCCCTATTATCAAGCAATATATATTTAATTCTATTTAGTTTAAATTCCTGTAATTAATTTTTCTTCTTCATTGGAAACAATTAAATGACACCTTCCACTTAATTCTGATCTTGACAGTATCCTTGCAATTAAAACATAATTTTACATGTTTTAAAAGGAAACCAACACACTTATAACTCATTACTGGAATAGCCAGTTCTGCTTCTTCCATCAAGATTTAAATACATGCCTGTAAATAATCATGCAATTTTTATTATTTCCCATATCTAATATATCAGTTTTCTGCCATTTGTTCTGAGTAGTTTAGCAACGGAATATTTGCAAATCCAGAGTCTCAGTTAAATCCAGAGTCTCAGTTAAACTGCAATCTAATCTTAACTCTACAGATAGATCTTTTTCTCCTTGTTAATTGTGAAAGTCTGCATAAAAGCACGATTCAAATAAATAAAGCCAGGTTCTCAAAGACGAGTTGCATCCCAATGTGTTATAGGCAAAAACTGGCCTATGTGTGTGATCCAACTAAGGGGCTAACAAAGCAAAATTAACAATTCTGTGAAAAGAAACAGGGAACTAGTAAAAGAGACATTCATAGCAGATCTTTTTGCTTGTTTTTTGCCAGCAAGTCACAGCTGATTTATGGCAACCCCATAGGGGTTTTCAAGGCAAGAGACATTCAGAGGTGATTTGCCATTGCCTGCCTCTGCATCATGACCCTGGTATTCCTTAGAGGTCTTCCATCCGAATACTGGCCAAGGTTGACACTGCTTAACTTCTGAGATCTGATGAGATCGGGCTAGCTTGGGCTATCCAGACCAGGGCAGAGCAGATTATGCTGTGGATGAATTTGCTCCTGCCCCTCTTAACTTCAAATAAGATATGAGACACTATTGACTCATAGCAAATCTGGTTAGTCAACCAGGAGAGATTGGCAGCCTATTTTATTCAGCTGTACCCACTCACCTGCAGCATCTTTCCTGCAGCTGACCCACCTACCCTCCCTATAGGCAGCAAAGGACTAGTTGCTATAGTTAAAGCCAAAGAGGGTTTGGCGGGGGGGGGGGGAGGCAGACTGGCAAAGCATGAAGCCCTTTTTTTTCCTCATTAAATAGACCTAGTTGAAAAACTGGTTAGGCCACAACTAATTGGCATGAATAGGGCAAGTTGCTCAGGATAGGTACGGCTAATGAGCGAGCACCCTAAGACCCCAGATGTGATAGAAACAAGAGGGGTTGTCAGCTCTTGGTTGGGAAATACCTGGATATTTGGAGGGTGGAGCATAGGAAGGATGGGGTTTGGGAAGGGGAATGTCAAGAGCTAGGTACAGTCACAGTCAGAGTCCAGTCAGCATGAATGTTGGTCCAAAGTCAGTTCCAGAAGTCAGGCAAGACAGGATCACTCAGTCCAAAGTCAGGGTTCCCGAAGTCAGGCAAGGCAGAGTCGTTCAGTCCAGGGTGATACACAAGAGCAAGTAGGTCTGAGAACCAAGCCCAAAGCTGGTCCAAAAGTCACTGGAGTGAAGTAGAGTCAGGAACTGTGGTTGCAGAGTCCACCAGTTTGCAGAGTCCACCACTGTGGACTTGCTGCTTCCACAGTGAATAGTCTCCCTTGACTGACTTTTATAGGCATCTGCTGGAAGGTCTTTCTTACAGTCAACAACTTGGGAGTAACCCCACAACTACTCATTATCAACAAGCAGCTGGCATTGGGCCAGGAGACATGCACTTTGTCTTCTCTCCTGGAGCTCCATTCTAAGCCTTCATCTCCAGTGCTCAAAGGGTATGAGTGAAACTGGAGGGCTGGTAATGACCAATTGGGTTTCATCTGGTGGAACAGTGCTGGAAGGTGCTGGTGGTTCTGCATCAGCTGTCAGCTGTAAACTCTGACAAGCCTGCAGTTCATCTTCTTGCTTGCCAGCTTCTGCTGATTCAGAGCAGGTCTCCTTTTTTCTTAAGGAGTTCTCTGCTCCTAAGAAGTTATCTCCCGCTGAGGTGTCCTTCTCTCCTGACTGCCCCACAACAGGGAGGGATCTTAAGCAGGGTATAATGCCATAGAGCAAAGGCGTAGACTTTTTAAATTCCGGGGGGGGGGGGGCGGGGGCTCTCTCGTGCGCATGTGCGGAGCGCGCGCGCGCTCGGGACCATGTCCCCGCTGCTCTCCCCCCCCAGGGAGCCGCCGCCACCCGCCTGCCGCGCTCCCTGCCCCCCTCCCTCCCTCCCTCTCCCAGCTCACCTCGGGGATTGCAGCTGGCTGCTGCTGCCTGCAGCCGGGGCCGGCGCGTCGCCCTTGCGGGCCCCGGGCTCCTGCTCCGCCTCGTGCCTAAGTTTCCCGGGGGGGGCTCAGCCTCCCCCGGCAAAATGGAGCGCATGAGGGTGGCCAGTCAGCCGGCCGTCGCCGCCTCTCTCCCCCCCCGCCCCAGGGAGGCAGGAGGGCAGGCCGGCAGGGCGCTCCATTTTGCTGGGGGTGGCTGAGCCCCCCCCGGGAAATTTCAGGTGGGGGCTCGAGCCCTCGAGCCCCCCCGTAGTTGACGCCCATGCCATAGAGTCCACCCTCCAAAGCAGCCATTTTCTCCAGGGGAACTGATTTTTGTAATAGCAGGAGATCTCCAATGCCCACATGGGGACTGGCAACCCTAGGCTGTGGTTGAGTGCACTGTGAAGGAGTGCCTTTGGGGCTGAGCAGCATGTTTTGAACCTGATAGGCACCTTGCAGTACATAAGGGACAGGGATAAATCTTGGCACCTCTCTGCACATATGGGTGTGCAGGTGGTGATAAGCGAGGCTGGCTGGAAGTGCCAGCTGAGTTTGGAACCAGAGTAGACCTCTCCAAAATGTAGAACAGGAGGCTGCCCAGTGCAGCCCACCCTCAAAACCATCAGCTTATTGAAATAAGCAGTGGTATAGATCAGCCATTAATTTAAATAATGTTAAATAAATCAAAACTAATTGAACCCTTTTTTTTGGTCTCGTGTCATCATTTGTGCCAGGGCAAATCTTTCAGCAATCACAGTGGCACACCATTTAATTTTATAAACTGAAAATCATCACAGAGAGAAAGGGTTGACTTAATAAAAGAGGTCTTAAGGAAGAGGAAGAAGAGAAGAAAGGAGTGTTTTTGAGGAGCTTGAAGAAACAACAAAGGGGAGAATTTTGGAATTCATTTGAGAAGGCGGGAGGTTGGGGAAGTGGGACAAACAGCTGAGGAAATTAGACAATATGTCTTACTCTGAAGTCGAAAGACTATTCGGTCTAAATATCAAGTACTTGGCAAATAACGGGAGCAGATACGCTTTTAAAAGCTTGATGAGCAATCAGACACTTTAAGTTCCATAAAATGAGGCAGCAAATGCCACTCAAGACTTCCTGAAAAGAAGCATTATCTGCAAGATGCAGGAGATATAACAGCAGTGTTTCATTGAATGTGGTGATGTACCGGATCAAACACTGAGATACAAAGCATGTACAAAGCTATTGAGATGTGGTGGCCTCTCTTGAGCTAAAACCTTCTGCAATAAGTTGAGAAGTGGTGACCTTCTTAGCTCCAAGTGACACTGGGTTCCAAACAGCCAACATTCATGCAGTGAGACAACACTTCAGGCTTCCCTAAATGGCAACCAGATGGGCCTCCCCCAAAGCGGAGTTCTCCTTGTCACACACATGTCCTCATCCAGTCCTATCCTTTGATCTTCATATCAGTTCTGTTCTTCTTGAACAGTCAGGAGAGAAGGCAAATCGATCTTATAGATAAGCTAGAACTATGTGCAAATTTACTACAGATCCTCCACAGGCACACCGAGTAATTATATATTTCAAATGGATACAGGAGGTAGATGACCTAATGCACGCACATTTACTTGGCTGAAAAGCAGTGGAGATCTCAAGTGTATGAACAATTTGAAATGGACTGCTTGTACATATAAGCCTTAGGAATGGACCAACTTCATCTATCATGAATAATGTATTTCTTTGCTTTTCACAATGAAAGAAACGACAATGTTATTTAGTTGACTGTGTTTTTTTTAATTTGAAAAGCAGAGAATGGCAGTGTAACCACTGTTTTATTTCTAGCCCACCCTCCCCTGCACAGCAAGGCTTAGGACGGGTTACAACAATGGATCTAAAACAATAATCACAACAAGAACTGTGGTAGCAATTAAAAAACAACAACCACCAGGTTTTGGATTTCAAAGAGGCAAAAAGTCACACAACCATTCACCTTCTATTTCTACATTTTCCATGGCATTCCTCTTTGTTTGCTGCTATGAAAGCAAAGAAAATATGAATAGGTGCTTAACAAAAATACTGCTTTGCATTTTGGTTTTTTCCTGATTTGGGTCTATTGGACCTGAAAAAAATATCAGTATTCTCAAATATTCCCTTAATATCAGCATGAAGAAATGCCTTCTCCAGCCCCCCATGCTGCTGGGTTTTTAAGTGGCTGGCAGGTCTTTTTCCTGTGGGCTGGAAACATGAGGGGGAACTTGCGTTTGCCAGGCAAGGGAGTTATATTACAGTTCGTAAGGATGGCAGCAGCACAACTCAGCAAGATAACTGGATGCATTTAAACTTTAAATGCCTTCAGTTTGCTCGACAAGTTGTGCCACCCCAGCACCACAGCAGCATGACTCCGCAAGGGAACTGAATGCATTTAAAGCTTAAATTTATTTTATTTATTTGTTTTATTTCTAGCCCACCCTCCCCTGCACAGCAAGACTTAGGACGGGTTACAACAATGGATCTGAAACAATAATCACAACAAAAACAATTAACCATACATAAAAATCAATTAGCCTATATAAAATCAGTTAATCCTAAACCATTATATGCCACTTCAGAGCAGAAGCAACAGCTACTCCCAGAACTCTACATCTGTGTGCCCGTCTATGACAAAATATTAAAGCAAGTGGGTGGGTGAGAAGAAAACAGAAAGAGGTAAGGCAGAGGAGGACAATACAGATGGAATCCCGCTGCCTCAACCATAGGCCTGGTGGAACATCTCCATTTTGTAGGCCCAGCAGAACTGTATTAAGTCTCGCAGGGCCCAGATCTTACTTGGGAGAGTATTCCACCAAGCCAGCGCACATTGCTGAAAGAGCTCTGACTCTGGTTGAGGCTAAATGCCTCCAGTTCACACAGAGTCATGCCACCGCCACAGTGGTGTTTAAATGCCTTCTGAGTTCACTCTCCAAGTCATGCTATGGCAACTAGGGTTGCCAAGTCCTAAAAACTTACCGGCGGGGTGGAGTCCTCCTGGCGCCGGGAGCCATGACGATGTCACCAGAAGTGACATCATCATGTTGGGGGCGTTGCCAGGGCGACGCTCTGGCAATCGCCCCAAAACTCTATGGTATCATAGAGTTTTGGGGCGATTGCTAGAGCGTCGTCCCGGCAACATCCCCAACGTGATGACGTCACTTCCGAGTGACGTCATTACAATGGGGACGTCGTCCTGACAGGACGACTTCGGGGGTGGGGTTCCCCCCGCCGGCCGAATGCTGGCTGGCAGATCGGGAACCCCTGTAGCAGGGGATCCCCCGCCTCCCGGGCTGACTTGGCAGCCCTAATGGCAACACAATTTGGCAAGGGAGGCATTTAAAGAGACCGCAGTCTCTTTAAATGCCTTCTAGTCTCACCTGAATAAAAGCCAAATAATATCGGCTTTTATTCAGCTATGGCTCTTTCAGGAGCTGAATCAAATTGTCTAATCTGTATTCAGCGGAAGAAATATCTGAAAAATACTGACAGGGTATTTTGGGGTATTTCTTCAGCTCAGTATATACCGCGCGCACACCCCTATTCCAGAATGCAATATTTTAAAGGAGCAGCTTCCCTGTAAAAAAAGAGTAATAGATATTGAGTGTTGTTGGGTTTTTTCCCTTTGTAATATCTGTTTGCTTGCAAATCTACAAAGGGAGCAGTGGGGAGCAGAGAAATACTGAGATAGACAGTGCAAATATGTAATACTGCATCAATTCTGAAAAGCAATGGTCAGGATATCCAGACCCCCCCCACCCCCAGGCTAGTTTTCACCAGGCTGCTGCAAAACCGACTTGCAGCTCTCTCACACTGATCTTTTTCAAAAAATGCTGAACTAATTCCTCCTGTCCCCAAATAAGAAAGCTGGGCAGCCTCTAGCCTAGGGGCCCTCAAGTAATCATCTTCTGCAAGCAAACTATTTTGCATATCCAGAGAACACACCCTCCCAAACAGTATTCTCTTTCTAAACCATTCCTCTCAAAACAATACAAATAGAAATCTTATAGTACAGTCCTGAACTTCCCTGGCTTTCCACAAACTATGCGAATGGAATTATTCAAGAGGGCTTTTCTACACAGGTAATAAGGTATAGCATTGTACAAAACAATTTGCAAAATTACTTGGACAAATTAATAGGGACCGTGGTCTGTATTTCTGAGTATAGTTTGCTGTAAACTGAGTCCTGCTCTGTAATCTAGCGTCATTTAATGTGCCAAGTTCACCCTTTTGCTCTCCTTCAGTTCTGTCTTTTAGATTTCTTGTTGGTTCTACAACCCAAATCCTATTTCATTGTTTACTGAATGTCCAGGGCTGCCAAGTGCCGGCGACTTACCGGCAGGGGGGAGTTGTTCTCCCCCCGGGAGCTCTTCTGGTGCGTGCGCTTTTGCGTACGCGCCGGCGACGTAAAGACGTCACCCGGAGGTGACGTCATCACGTTGGGGGCGTTGCCAGGGCAACGCCCCCAACGTGATGATGTCACCTCCGGGTGACATCATTACACGGGGGAAGTCGTCCTCACCGGACGACTTCTGGGGCAGGGTTCCCCCCGCCAGCCGAATGCCGGCCGGCGGATCAGGAACCCCTATAGCGGGGGATCCCCCCGCCCTCCGGGCTGACTTGGCAGCCCTATGAATGTCCCATCCTGTTGATTGTACTGATTCACTCTGTGTAATCCACCTTGAGTCCCAATGAGAAAGGCAGACTATAAATAACGTAAAATAAATAAATAAGTGGAGTTATACCCTTCTAAGTCCACTGAAGTCAATGGGCCCAGCAAGGGTGTACCTTTGCTTCAGACAGCGCTGGAAATCTGTTTTCCTGTATGAAATTGATCGTTCTCACTCATTAACCACCATTTCTTGCCTCTCAGGAATAGCCTTAAATTTGTCCACAGGGGCACACTTTACTGATGTTAGTGCAATTTAAATATTTTATAATGGATGCACAAAAATGGACACTTATGATGTAGGATAACAGCAACAACAAACTATTAATCATATTTCTCTCTTTCCAAATATCACCAGAATTTTCCTCTTAGCACATGGAATAAAACTGAGACCACAGCACAACACTGCTGCCAGTCTACGAGGGCACACCAATGGCAGCATGAAGCCCAAAAGGTGGCATGGAGGCATTGCCATTTCCACAGTGCTAGTCCCAAAGACAACAGGCCCGGTAAAATAGGCAGGCCGTTTCTATAGGGAGTGGTGATGGTGAAAGAGAATGAGAAGATACTCTCAGACACCTCTGTACAACCTGTACCTCACCAAGATAACCACAGCTCAACAACCATGTATTGTACCCTACCAAGCATTTGAACACCTGTGTGTTTTTGCAGTCACAGGCAGGAAGGAGGCGTATCAAAACCCTGGTGGGCTGCAATTGTCTATACTGATACAGAGATACTGTAGGGACTGGGCACGGGAGGTTTCCTAGCCAATAAAAAGAATCTGCCTAACAAAGAATCTATCTCCATTGATTGGAGCAGGAATGTAAGATTATGACACCTCAGAAGTAGAGTACGTGGCTGGGCATGGATTTGCATCCCAAGCATCTGCAGATAGAGGAGTGCCAGGCTGGGAAACACCCCTGACTGAGAGCTTTAAAAAAGGGCTGTCAGTCAGAGGAGACAATAGCAGACCAATGGTACAAATCTGTATGAAACACTTGATCCATTCTTATGACCGCAACAGAAAGAGCACTGAGTTGGAGGGAAATAACTGCTCCAAGACAATAACTCATTCCCATCTGTTGTCTACCATCCATTAAGTATTGCTTGAAACCCCCGCCCCCCCATTTTTGCAGTTACAAGCAGGCAATAAAAGCAGAGGGAAAGTGATCAGGACTTCTGAGGAACCATGAAGACCTGACTCATGGGCAGCATTCTCCTTAGTGGGCCCACCAGTTCACCAGGCCCGAGGTAAACAATGAAGGGAATTTGAGTCATGAGCCAGGAAAAGAATTTTATAAGTATCTTGCCCTTGAAATACTGGCAAACCTGACAGAATTCTCAGTCTTAAGAACCCAGACATACTGGTGCACCATTTACCTCATGACTGAGAAACCTAAAAGAAGCCCAAGCCCATCATTCCCTCCCGTCTAATTGCTTAATCAAAAAAGTACTGAAGGCTTGTGCAGACTGAAGAGACATAATCTCTGTTTTAATTGGGTTAAAAGCAGCTGAAGTAATGCAAAAGCAATTAGGGTGATAAGACAAAATTTTGTCATCTAAATTAAACTGTTCCATCTTTGGCTAGAAACAAAAACCAAATTGATCTTTTTCTTTTTTCTTTTTTTGCAATGAATGGATCACGGTCATCATCAGTTCCTTCCTCTCGAATGGCTGTTTCCTTTCCTGATTTGGGCTCAGTGGATACCGAAGAAGGATAAGCTTGAAAATCCTGCAATTTGCAAGGAACTGCACCATAAGGGAAAATAATACATGGATCCCTTGAGAGTAGTTTTAAAGCAGTGTTTTCACAAGCTTCTTGCCTCTTATCTCAATTTAATATATTTTGTGGCCGCCCTTAATCTAATGCCAATCAACCAGATGAAGTTGCAGAGATATATGCATGGGGTTGGTAACAAATTTCTAATTACAATATCTTATATCCAAATTCAAGAGGCCACTTTTTCAAAATCTTAGTGGACAGCCGGATTAAAGGAACAATTCTTCATGATGCCTCTGTCAGACTCCCCCCCTAAGCATAATGATGCTGCAGTGCCAAAGAGCCTCGGCTAGCCCCAGATAGTTGGACCACCCAGCTTGGTGCAGAGAGCTGTACGCCTTGGGAGCATGGCTGGAAGGGGGCCACCTTTCACCTGTAGTGCACCGCACATTCGTGGGGAACCCGGTGCTAAATCATTTGTAGACAACTGAAAAGCGGCATCGTCATGCCAAGTTAGACCCCACATAGACACAACCCAGAGTTTACCAGCACCAGAGGACAAAACATTAGTCTCTGCCTGTCCCAATGCAACATTTTCTATCAATAGGGGAGTACAAGAACATTTCTCTTGGCAGGTGCATGCTGGAAAAAATACCAAAGTCAAGCTCTTGTTTAACCACCAAAATACAGTCTTTCAAAATATAGGCTCTGTAATGTGTCTGGATATGGGTTATTATTAAGGTAAACTGCACCCAAGGGCATTGCAGGTGAATCTATAAAGTTTGTGAAGCGTATTTCTGTGATGCGTTAAAGACAGAGAGAGTTGAATTGATGATGCTTGGAAAGAATCTGAAAGTGGAGAAGCGAAGCAGAAATGTGAGAAGGTGGGAGAGCTGTTAGTCAAAGGTATAAACATTGTAAAATGTGTTAAATCAAGTGTTTTCAACCACATCAGGTTTGTGGTTTGGTTGTGGTACAGGGATGTGAACAAACTCACATATGGTACTAACCTAAGGAACAGGGGGAAAGGAGGCTTTCTAATTTAAAACTAAATAAAGACCAAGAACTCACTACAAATTTGCTCTGGATCTGACTCAGGAAACCAGCTTCTCAACACAAAAAGACCTGCCCCTTTGAAAGGAAGGGGGGGGAACCTTTAGCTCCTTCTCATCTTTGCCTCTCCTACCCTTTCCCTGCTTTCCATAATCTTTCCTCATTTCCCCTCTTTTCATGCCTCCATTGCCAAAATTTAGGGTTGCAACATCTGTTTCTAGAAGAACTGATCTGCATTCACACTGAGGTGTCATATGAGAAAAGGGAAGCTAAATCTCAGTGTGGTCTTCTCCTTATACAAGAGATTCCACAAACTCTTGCTGAAAGGAAAGCATGAAAATTATTACAGTACCTATTATAAATTCTACCCAAACTCTTAACGCACAGGATTAAACAGTGCCAGCAGCTGCTTTCCTTCCACTTACATTGGGGCAGAGACATGACTTTTTGCCTATTTTACTCCATGAAGTGCCATCGCATCAATACTGAAGGCACCACCAACAAATAAACGAGTGGGAAATGCTCTACCAAAACTTCACAACCGATAGGGATTCTCTGACGGATTCTACCATTTATTTATCTACATCATTTATACCCCACCTTATTCACCAATGGGGACACAAGATGGCTTTTGTCATTATCTCCTTCATTTTATCCTCACAACTACCCTCAATCAATAGTTTATTACGATCCAAGATCAGAAGTCTAGATCACCAACAAAACATATATACTTTAGTTGCAAATCATGGATGTTCTGAACAAGAATGTAAATATGCTAGAATAGAATTTGTTAAAACAAGTCCATATTCTTCTGCCTGATTAGGCAAGCCAAGGCACAAAATCTAGCTACCTCAAGGGTTGTTTCATTACAGCAATCGGCAAGAAGTATAAAATTGCTTGGATTCTGAACGTTCTGTTAAAACTGGCAGTATAAGAGGACATGCTCAATTGTTTCTAGCATTCCAGCTTGGCATGGGCATAGACGTTTCATGTATGGGATGCATGCAGTGGTATAGTGGTTAAGAGCACAGACTCTAAACTAGGAGAACCGGGTTTGATTCCCCACTCCTCCATATGCAGCTGCTTGTGTAACCTTGGGTCAGTCATAAGTTCTTTCGGAGCTGTTCTCTCAAGGGCAGTTCTCTTAGAGCTCTCTCAGCCCCACCTACCTCCCCAGGGTGTCTGTTATGGGGAGGAGAAGGGAAAAGAGATTGTAGAAAACTCTGAGACTCCTTTGGGTAGTGAAGAGCGGGGTAGAAATCCAATCTCCTCTTCTTCTTCAAGGAGGGCAGATGGAAGAACATTAAGCCGGACCAAGGGAAAAGCCCTGCGATGTTTGGGGAATTCCAATATATAGAAGTCACTACAACTCTGTAGGGAGGTTAGGCTGAGTGTGTGTGACTGGCCCAAGGTCATCCAGTGAGCTTCCATGGCAGAGTAGGAGATTCAAACCTGGATCTCCCAGATCCAAGTCTAACCACTCCACCACACTAGCATGCTTGGCTCCAATCATAAGCAGAAATATCATCTTTAACAGGCACGGGGGAAAGGCTGGGATTTAGAAAAAAATCTTTGCTTCATCCTCTCCTATTGTTTGTGGACCTCTGTAAGTACACAAAACTGCCTCTGACATTATATCCATGTGAATTAGGGCTGCCAAGTCCAACTTGGGAAATATCTGGGGACTTTGGGGGTGGAGCCAGGAGACTTTGGGGGTGGAGCCAGGAGAAAGGAAGTGACATCATTTTGTGATGTCACATCCTGTGATGTTGCTTCCACATGCTGACATATGAACTCATGAAGTTTCCTAATACTGAATCAGGCCATTGGTCCATCAAGGTCAGTATTGACTACTCAGACTGGTAGTGGCTCTCCAGGGTCTCAGGCTGAGATCTTTAATGTCACCTATTACCTGATCCTTTTTTAGCTGAAGAGGCTGATACCTCCTGCATGTCAAGCAGATGCTCTATCACTGAGCAACGGCCCTACTGAATCCTTCCTCATCTCGGCAGAATATGAAGCACTAAGTGCTACACAAGTGCTAAATATGATTTTCATATCATAAGAACAGGAGAGAAGCCACAGTGGATCGGTCCATCCAGTACAGCCCATCCAGTACAACACTCTGTGTCACAACAGTGGCCAAAAATACCAGGTGCCCTCAGGAGGTCCAGCAGCGGGGCCAGAACTCCAGAAGCCCTCCCACTGTTGCCCCCCAAGCACCAAGAATGCAGAGCCTCACTGCCCCAGACAAAGGGTTCCATTTAGACCTTGTGGCTAATAATAGCCACTGATAGACCTCTGCTGGATGGGGACAGAGAGAGACAGACAGACAGACAGACAGACAGAAAAAACAAAGGGGGAGAGAGAGAAGGGAAAAAAACTGGCAGAGGCACTTACTTCCATTTCGACCTTGTGGCTATAATAGCCACTGATAGACCTCTGCTGGATGGGGACAGAGAGAGAGAGAGACAGACAGATAGACAGACAGAAAAAAGAAAGAGGGAGAGAGAATGAAAAGAGCTGGAAGAGAAACTCACCTTGCCAGCCACATGCAAAAGCAGCTCCTTCAGTCCCTCCTTAATCTCTGGGTGGACCTCTCTTGCTACGGAAGCTCTCTTGCTGACTTCTTAAAGGGGAAATGTCTGGCGAGGCTTTTTACTGCAGGGCAGGCTCTCTGCAGACATTTCCCTTTTAAGGCAGCCATTTTGTCCCCCCGGTGGCCAACTTTGGAAAAGCGGGAGATAAGCACTAAAAATCAGTGTTTCCCCCGCCCTACCGGGGGACTTGGCAGCCCTAATGTGAATGACAAAAAGCAGGCTATAATGAACCCCCTGTATCTCCCCAACTGTCTGGCAGATATTTTCCCACCAAATCTTCAGTTTCCCTCAGGGACTGAGTTGCCCTACAGTAGCGTGTATATATTCTTTATCATAAAAGACTTGACTGTCCCACCCAATGTTTAGATATTTAGTTTAGGCTTTTTCTCAGCTCAGGAACTCTACAGGAGCTGTCCATTTTTCTTTAAACCCTTGAGAAATGGCACTAGAGGCAAATTAACTTTCAAAAACAGAAGAAAGATTTTATTAAACAGGCAGGGAATATATGTATAATAGGAACAGTCAAGGTTTTGAGTTTGCTGAGGTAAAAAACTTTCTAATATATACAGAATTTAATTCTTAAAACATGCAAGAGAGTGTATTTGTAGTTTTGTTTCAAGGCTTTCTATTTCTTTCTTTGAGAGGTACTTTGTTTAGTGTATTTCAGCACAACACAGTTCTTATTGATGTTTCTGGATTTCTTCCTTCAGAGTTCTAGGTTTTCATTTAGATATTTCAGCTTTTCATTAAGTCCTGAGCTTCTCTCCTTTATCACAAACCAGGGTTCTCTTCCCAACCCCTTTCACTTGTCCCCAAGAAGCAATAACTCCTCTTACTATTTGGCTTGTACGGGAGTTCTCTCTAACTGCCCAGACCTTCTGCCAAATCCTTCTCCAGTATTCTGTGTCTGTATCAGGTTATTCTACAGCTTTTCTGACTGTGAAACTAAAGTTCTCCCTCAGAGTAATTTTAATATCTCTAAGAGAGTGTGGTTTCTCTTCTTCTCTTTGTAAAAGTACTTTTCTGACTATTGCCTGTCAGAAAACACTGACTCCCAAATGTTTCTTCCCTCAGAAGCCAAACCCTCTGGCTACTGACCCAGACATTAGAAATACCAAACAGTGCAAGACCAATTTGTGAAAAAACGAAGGCAAAAAAAACAATTTGTGAAAGATTTCTTTTCCCTCCAGATCAGCTGTTTTATTTTCTCTCTCAGTTGATGTTGACCAGTCAGAGAGCAAGTAGAGCAGCCAATCACCTAAGCTCTTCCCTCCAGGGAAGATTAACTCATGAACCCCCCAAACTCTCTGTACCAAGCAGCATTTTAAAAAGCCTACTTTTGGGCGCGATCATACGCACCCATTAGCCACGCGAGAGGGACGATTCACCGGCGGCTCAATGCGGCATGATCACACCTGCACATTTGGGAAGTGTCCCACAACCGGTGGCAAGCCATTGCAAACCGTTTTGATCCACCGGAGAAGTGAATTAAAAAGCTACTAGGGAAACTCCAGTATCAAACCATTTGCTGCGGCGCACAGCCAGACTTTCCCCGTGTGATCACGACAGCGCGGAAGTGTGGCATTGGGCATAGTCTGATCACAGGCTATCCCGACGCCATGCTGTTATTTTTCCCCCCTTCCCAGTGTGCACATCATCGAAAGCCCTTAGGGTAAAGGAGCAATTCATCAATCCCCCGTTTAAGTGAATCGGAAATCAACCACAAGAAAAAAATTAACTCGCCCACGGTTGCGTCTGATCATGCCGTGGTGATTTGCGCTGGCAGGTCCACAGACCTGTGTGATTGTGCAACTGCAGGGCAAATTGCTCCAGGGCAAAATAGCCTCACTTCCCCTCTGGATTATTTCACTCGTGTGGCTGCGACCTTTCTGTGCTATCAGTTTCACAACCTAATCTGGATTCCTTCTTTTTTCCACTTTCCTGTTCTTGTATATAGGAGTCCTGAGGTGACTGGTCAGCCTTGGTCATCTTAACCTGCCTCGCTTATCCCTCCATAAGTTAAAGCCGTTTTGCTTTTCAGTTTAACCATATTTTCACTTACTGGATCCAGCCTGTTTTAGCACCTTCTTTACGAGATCATATGCACCTGTCTAAATAGTGACAACTAAATTACAAGGGGAATGGCAACATTGGAAACTATTTTTCCTCTAGATTGTAAAGAGTGTTCAGTCACGTCGTCAGCTATATGAATGAATACAATGGGAAGGGAAAAAAATTCTGATATTGTGCCAGCAATACAACACTGCTGTATTTAATCACAGGATTCAAAATTCGTGGTGAATTTTCTAGTTTTACATTTGCAAGACTACATGGGGATCCCCCCCCCAATTTCTCACTACATCCTCTCAAAACACAAAAAACTTAAAAAAAACCCCCATAGTTCAGTATTACAGACCACGATCCAAAAGTCTGTATCGTTTTAGCAGAGCTCAGCAGAGTGCTGATGCCCCTGCAAAGTCTGATGGGTAATAGTATAAAGCTGAGGGGCCACATGCGATTCATCACGCACACGTGAACTAAATTATGAGACTTCTCCCATGTCGTAGGGTTGCCAGCTCTGGGTTGGGAAATGCCTGGAGTTTTTGGGGGTGAAACCTGAGAAGGGAGGAGCTTGGGGAGAGACTTCAGTGGGGTATAATATCACAGAGTCCACCTTCCAAAGGAGCCATTTTCTCCAGATGAATTGATCTCCTTTTACATTTCTGTTTTTCACATGCTGTGCATCGCCACAGAAATTTACCATTTGGACAATTACTGCGACTCAAGAGAAATTCCACCTTTGATGTGCACTTTCAGGAAGCCAGTAATAACATGTGCAATCAATTTCTCTGCTGAGGCTATCCTATGAATGTTGTGGAGCAGGCCAGGACAAGAGCTATGGCCACCCAGCGGGTGGATCTCCTTAAGGAGAAGGAAGAGATTCAGAACAGCTGTAACATACATTGGGCTATTGAATTTACCCCATTAGCGTTTGCCATTCCTAATATTATCAATAAACAATGGCATATAGTGAGGGACATTGCGGGATCTGATAGACTCCCATACACTGGATTTCGCAAAACAAGGGCAATACAGGACATCCTTATAAAATCTGACTTATTGATGTCGGCAACCCTCGTGCCTAATAGCCCTCTTCAAGGGACCTTCAAATGTAAGAACTGTAGTGTTTGTGTGCACTGTTATTAAACATCTAGTTTGGATTTCCCTGAGGCTGGCTTTTCAAAGCAAAGCTTGTTCTTTGCCACATCTGCAATTAAAAGAAGCGTGTATTTAATCTGGTGCCCATGCGGGCTTAAGTATGTGGGCAAATCTTTTCGCATACTGCAGACTCGCATTTCAGAGCACAAATCACACATAAGACAAAGCACGTGGAGGCTCCTCTCGTACAACACTATATTGACAAAGGGCACTCCTGTGAAGACTTACAATTTACTGTATTGGAAGGGGTTAATCCTAGAGCTTCTAATCAAGCAGACTTGAGAAAGATTCTCCTGCAGCGAGAAGCATTCTGGATATTCAGATTAGGCACTTGTTCCCCCAAATGGTCTGAATGCATTCAACGATTTTTCTTGTTTTTTTAAATTTTTCATAAACTTTTGGATTACATTGCTGTGTAAGGCCGAGGACAGACTGGCAATGTAAAGCGGCAGGAATGCGGAGGGAACTGGTGCGGGGGGGAAACTCCATGGGGCTGGCCGTTCATACTGGCCAGAGCAGTATGCGGCGGTGCCAATACGGAGCATTCAGACTGCAGCGGAGCCAGCTCCGCGGCTCGCACTGCCCTGTTGCGATGGTGGTGCATATGCACATATGCAAAACGGCAAGAGATGGGGACAATGCTTTCTTTCATCTGTGTTTCGTATATGCGCACATGCGCAAAACTCTGTTCCGGCGCGTTCACACTGCCGCCTCCGGATGCCTCCCGCTTCTTCCGGTTCACACTGTTTGGAAGCGGGAGGCATGCGGAGGACGGCCCCTGAACACCGGTTTCTCCCGGTGTCCTGTTAAAGCGGATGGAAAGCGACTGGGAGACGGGTAAGTGCGAAACGGAGCCGATGGACAGATGCGGATGTCTGAACAGGCTGCCTTCCTCCACTTCCAACGCGGGGCTGTCCCGCTTTACATTGCCAGTCTGTCCTCGGCCTAAGATTCTCTGGTTGTAATTGATGGTCTATGACTTTAAAATGTGTGGGTGTGTTATGAGGTTGTGTATTTATATGAGGTATTACACACACCTGGTAAAATGATTAGGAATGCTTCATTGTAGCCTTCGTTAGAAATTGTTTGACCGTGATCGGTAAGCTGCATTTTATTATGTTTGTAAAAAGTTTTCGTAAAAGTTTTCGTATAATTATTTGTAATTGGGATGCTTGGACAGTGAGATTTCTAATGTAATTTTTCTTACAGAGTATAGAACTATTTGACTGTGATGATGTTGTGATAATTATGCCCTTTTGCATGCGTCATGCAACATACCAAGTAGGTATAAATTTTATTATGGCTCATATTTCCATGGCTTTTGCATGACATGTATAAGAAAAGAGGAGCAAAATCAACTTCCTTCTGTGTTAGGTGAGTGCAAGCAGAACTGAAATTGGGGAAGGGAGCCTTGGCACTGCAAGGACCTATGGCCAAGTAGTCTCCAGATCCAATTCAAAGTGCTGGTGTTATCCTTTAAAGCCCTTAACGGTCTGGGATCCTCCTACCGAAGGGATCGCCTCTCCCGGTACAATCTCCTGCACTTCCTTTGGTCACTGTCTAGGAGCTGCTTGCAGGTGTCTGGCCCCAGGATGGCTTGGTTAGCTGTCACCAGCAGAAGGGCCGTCTCGTTTATGGTCCCTTTGTGGAATGCACACTTGGATGACACCCGTGAGCCTTGCCAGTCTCGTTTAGTTTTCACAGGGCGTGGAAGGCCAAACTGTTTAGGTTGGCCTTTGGAAAGTAATCCATGTTGGGACTGTTTTTAATAGTGGTATGGTGCTAGCCACATATTTTAATAGTTTAATATTAATATTTTATATTTGCTTCTATGTTGTCTTATTTATACGGTTTTAATGTTGTAAGTCGCTGCAAGACCCTTTGGGTGCGCGGCAACTAAAAAGACCTAATAACCAAATTAAATAATAAATAACTATGGCAAATAATAAATAACTATGGCCCAATTGCCCACTCCCCCAGGAAAATCCAGTCCTGTTAATCAGTGACAGCAAAAACAAGGAAAAGTCTTGTAGCACTTTCAAATCTAACAGATTTATTGTAGCACAGATTTTCACAAAGTGGCTCCCACTTCTTCAGGTCCCGATCACATGCACAAGTAGTCACCCGATAGGCACAACTCCCAGCTGGATTTTCAGGGCGTAATTACACTGAAACATCTGGCAAGCGTTCCACACCCGTTGGCAACCCATATTGCCCCGCAGAAGATGTGGAGTTAAGATACCTGCAAAAGTGCAGTACTTTCCAGAAAACGCAGGGTGCGGGCGGTCGTCGGATCACAGAAGCGCCGGTATCCTGTCGCATGTAGTGCCCATCTACATCCCGCCTCACACCGGATGTTTTTTTTTCTGAGTCTCCATGGTATGCACGCAAACGCCGACCTGCGCATGTGCACAAACACAGACCTGTGCATGCATACAAACACAGTACTGCTGAACTTTGCGACACTTCACCATCACTGTGTGTTTGGCAGCTTACGGCCTGAGCACGGAGCCTCAGGACACAGTCTGATCGTGATACCATGCTTCATTTTGCTCCGGCACAAAAAGCCTCACTCCCCCCCCCCCCCCCCCGGATTATCTTGCTTGTGTGACCAGGCTCTTCAGATGCATAAGTGCTCATTCTCAATTATCTACTGTTTGCAGTACAGGAACTGCTGGCTCCGATCAGACAGACCTGTATTTGCTTGGAGAGGAAACAGGTTCACAAATGCTTGCGCCACAATAGGTCTGTTAATCGTTAGACACTTCTGATGCAGGAAGTCCGCTGTAGAACATTTAGGGACAGAAATGTTGGGACAAATCAAACATGCTATGAAGCCCGCTTGAAGGCTGATGGTAGAAGAGAGTTCACATTATTGTGTCACTGGGGCATCAGTATGGTGGTGTTTAGCTGAACAATTTCTGAGTGGTCATTCAGTTCAGATGTTTTTATGCCTCTTCTCCAGCAGGCTCACAAACAGATAATAAATTATCAGCAGTCTGGCAATGCAATACAGCTTTGCACTCTAGTTCTTGTTCATATTTTTACAAATGAGACAGAAAGATTATCAGGCTGCCAAGTGCACACATGGACTCAGAACCCAGGGCTTCGGCTTGGGAGCAAGCAGCAGAGAACCGGGCTTAACAAATAAACTGTAGTCTATTATGTACCTCTGGCAGGCTAACCAAGATTTGGACAACAAACTGAAGCTTAAACAAACCACTGTTTATCGTCTGAGTGCAGAGCCTCCAAAATGTTAACTGATGAATCCTTTGAACAGATGGTGACACAGGGCAGTATTTTTTATCAGTATTCTTATGTATGAGGAAGAAAGGCAATCTTGCTGCCAAGAATACAGAGGCATATTTACTTCATCAGCGTTTATATGCTACAGGCTAGAAACTGTAATTTCTACTCATACTAGTTCCTATTTATTACCATAATGGAGATCTTGTTTAAAAGATACCTAAAGTTATATCGACTGCTCGCTCTAAGCTGTGCACGCGAGTGGCCGCTCATTGACACAGGAAGCCCTGCTCAGCAGCAGTCTGGAGCTGTGCAGGATCTTGCGGTGCCCATTTTAAGATTACAGCAATTATATTCTGATCAGGATGTGAACTGCTCCGCGCAGTATGGAGGAAATTGGAGGGAACATTGGTTCTATCTATAATTGATCAGAATTCTGCAGGGCTTTTTTTGTAGAAAAAGCCCAGCAGGAACTCATTAGCATAACAGGCCACACCCAACAGCAGAAACTCATTAGGATATTAGGCCACACCACTGATAGCATGGTTTATTAGCACATTAGGCCACACTCCCATGTTACCAGAAGAGTGGTCATCCAGCCACGCCCACCTTTTGCTTCTTATTCTATTTACCTTGTTTGTTGTCAAAAGCCAGGGCTTTTTTGTAGCAGGAATTAATTTGCATGTTAGGCCACATATCCCTAATGTAGCCAATCCTGATGAGTTTCTGCTGTTGGGTGTGGCCTATTATGCTAATGAGTTCCTGGTGGGTGTGGCCAACTCAGGAGCCAGCTGGAACTCTGTTCCTGTGCATTCCTGCCCAAAAATAGCCCTGGAATTGTGACTGTACTAAGTCCAACTGTACTCTATTATTTGGTGCTGATGTTTAAAATGTAAATGCATCTCATAGTGAACACATATGACCCTATCTCTTGCAAACAGCAGATCAGGAAGTAAACTTGTGTCTGGACTGAACCCCTCAGATCACAGATGAGAGTGTATATTTTTCAGTGCTTCTCCACACAATCTCATCCGTAGCACAAAAAGCACACACATATAAATCACACTTTTATAACATTACATCATCAGCCCATGACTACCTAGCCACCTCAGTGAGATGCATGCCCAATGTTCCTTTGTGGCAATACCCTTGTAAACTACTTAAATGTAGGACATGATCCAACAGAAATTTCACCTGTGCATACACATCAATAAACTAAAAGAACAACTGTGCAAGTCTTTCCCCTTTGTTTCAAAGTGACCTTTGCAGGGAACATTCCTAGTGGCTAGCATCCAATGAGATTCCAGCACCAATGCTTGAAGCACAACAACAGGTATAAGCAACTGCAGACTTGGGAATTTAATCTAGTCCTGAGAGGCTTCCTTCCTCGACACAACCCCTTATTGTGCCTCTCATCCATTTTTCTTCTGTGTAAGTTGATACCCCCATTGTGTGAGAATGGCAGCAGAAGCCTGGGTAGAGTCCTGTATCTGTGAGCATCAGATACTCATTTTTTCCTTATGTCTTTGCTACATGGGAACATGAGTCCGTATGTTGGGTCAGCTCACATCCTCGCTAATGTGAAGGCGATAGTCCTATGTAGGAAGGCAATCTGGGTAGAGACGTATGTAGAGAGGGACAGTCGGGTTCTCAGCTGCTGTTCATGCCGTCTCACCATGTCCAGCTTGGATCCTACCTAATGCCCTGACCTGAGTAGCCCAGGCTAGCCCAATCTCGTCAAATCTCAGAAGCTAAGCAGGGTCAACCCTGGTTAGTGTTTGGATGGGAGACCACCAAGGAAGTCCAGGATCACGACCCAGAGGCAGGCAATGGTAAATCACTTCTGCGTGTCTCTTGCCTTGAAAACCCTATGGCATTGCCATAAGTCAGCTGCAACTAGACATTACTTTCCATCACCATCCTACCAGATGGTTTGTATCTCACCTCTTGTTTCTGATGACTTTCATCACCATCAGAAGAGGAAGGGGAGTTTTTTCCCACTTTTCCACAGCAGACCTCCAACTTTGCCCCTGTGCCATTCCAGACAGCCTGCTGATACCCCAGGAACAAAATTTCAGGGTGTTCAGTGGCCTAAAGCCGAAGGGGGGAATGGAAAAATCTCACTTCCAGCTCTCCTCTGCTAGCAGATCTTGTCGGATACATGCTTGTATCTGCCTACTTGTGTAAGCCCTAACTTGCATTTGCAAAGAATGATTCAAAATGGCCTACCCAATTAAAAATGGAAAACATAAATCTTGCGTTTGGATGCTTTGCAAGCCGGTCCGTGTGCAGATCTCACGTGTGGACATTAGGGATGAGGCCAGCAGGCGTGATCTTGCTCTTACCCCCTTCCCCTGTATAACTCTCTTCCCTGATCAACCCCCTTCCCTGACCTCCGCAGGGTTAATGTTGCTGGTCCTTTAAGCCTTGCTCAACTACTAATGGCCTTGTTAACAATTAATCGCTGGCCAATAGACTCACCGATAGTGAAAGGGCCCTTTCCCTCTTTTTATACTGTTTTCTTCTAAAGGAGCCAATTCCTTTCCCTGCCTCCCAATTTCTAAAATATCCCCCATCAGCTGAGGCCCTCTCAACCCCCTCAGCATGGAACCATTCCATCGGCATGCATCCCTCAGCAGACTACTTCCTGTCCACAAGTAAGATCTTGGGTCATCTTTCTTCTTCCTCCTGTTCAGATGGACGCACTGGGTTTACCCTTGTCTGGTCTATATTAAGAGCCTGTGCAGTGGAAGGGCAACGGAATTAGAAAAAGCAGCCGTAAATTATTTTGATCCTATCCTAGCTCATAACCAATGCTGTGAAATTAAAAATCCATCTTCTCAGAAAGAATAGCAGCTGATAGGTAATATTTATCAGATGCCTATCCACTGTGCAACTCACACTAAATAATACAAAGCTGTACAGGGTAATCAGTTTTATTTCACTGCTTTTGAAATTGCATTCCCACAGTTATGTAATCACGGTGACTCCAAAAATGAAAAAGAAACGAACTGCAGTAGAGAAGAATGAGCCCTGGTCTGCATGGACCAGGCTAACCGGATCTTGTCAGATCTCGGAAGCTAAGCAGGGTCAGCCTTGGATAGTATTTGGGTGGGACACCACCAAGGAATACCAGCGTCACTATGCAGAGGAAGGCAGTGGCAAACTGCCCCTGAACGTCTCTGGCCTTGAAAACCCTAGGGGGTTGCCGTAAGTCGGCTACAGCTTGACAACAGTTTACACACAGAGAGAAGAACGATGTGGCCAGTTATCACCCAGAATCCAACCTGCCCTTCCTGGGCAAGATGATTGAAAGAGTGTTAACAGAACAACTCCAGGCCTTCCTGGATAACTCAGCTGTCCTAGACCCAATCCAGTTTGGCTTCGGACCAGGCTAAGGAAGGGCGACAGCATGCTGATTATCTTAACTTGAATTCAGACAAAGGCTGTGCCTCTATATCGCTCTTACTGGATCTATCAGCAATTTTTGATATAGTGGGTCATGCCATTTTATTGAGGCACTTGGAAGAAGAAACTGCAATTCAAAGATGTGCCTTGGACTCGCTTAAATAATTCGCTACGGGTAGGACTCATCAGAGTGTCACTACCAGAGACCAACCATCACCAGCGGGGGACTTGCAGTGTGGGGTTCCTCAAGGTTCAGTCTTAGCCCTTTTGTTATTCAACCTCTATGTAAAGGACTCAGGAGACATCATTTGCAGTTCTGCAGTAGGCTATCCAGGGCTATTTTTGTAGAAAAAGCCCAGCAGGAACTCATTAGCATAATAGGCCACAACCAACCTCAGAAACTCATTAGCATATTAGGCCACACTACTGACAGCACACCTTATTAGCGTATTAGGCCACACCCCCAAAGGAGCGGTCATCCAGCCCCACCCACCTTTTGCTTCTTTTTCTGTTTACCTTGTTTGTTGTCAAAACCCAGGGCTTTTTTTGTTGCAGGAATTAATTTGCGTGTTAGGCCACATACCCCTAACGTAGCCAATCCTAATGAATTTCTGCTGTTGGGTGTGGCCTATTATGCTAAAGAGTTCCTGCTGGGTGTGGCCAACTCAGGAGCCAGTCGGAACTCCATTCCTGTGTGTTTCTGCCCAAAAATAGCCCTGAGGCTATCAATATGCTGATGACACCAAAATCTATATCTCTGTATCCAAATCACCTGGTGATTCTATCGATATCTTAAACCAGTGCCTTACTGCTGTGGTTAGGTGGCTAAGGATGTACAAGCTGACACTGAAGCCTCATAAGATGGAGGCCTTGAAGGGAATTGCACTCGCCACTTCTGATGTGGTCCAGATGACACACTCTGACTCAGTTAACAGCCTAGGATGTTATACTAGACCCATACTGGAGAATTACTACTGCAGAAGCAAGCCAATGCAGCTGCAAAAAAGTATTTTTTTTATCAGCTTCATGTAACGTAACAGTTGGCCTTGACATGGTCAGTCCGGCCATATGGTTACCTCAAGGCTAGACTGCTGTAATGCACTGTACATGGGTTTTCCCTTGAAGTCAACTGTGAAAGTCCAGTGGTACAAAACACAGCAGCCTGATCACTAGCAGGTACCAGACAGAACATGCATGTTGCACCCATCCTGTAGTCACTTCTTTGGCTACTGGTCAGCTGTAGGGCTCAACTCAAGGTACCAGTTATCACCTTCAAGGCCTTTCATGGCCCAGGATGCACCTACTGCCCCTCTGATGCCCCACCACAGTAGATTTGGTCATCTGAACAGAATTGTTCAAGAATTACTGCATGCAAACTGGTAAGATCAGCAACCACCTGCTCATGCCCATTCTCAGTGGTAGCTCCCATCCTGTGGAACGGCCTGCCTGAGTGCTCAGGAAGGCTCCCACAGTACTCTCATTCCACAAAATGTGCAAAGCAGAAATGTTCAGGTCAGGAAGGCATTCTTGTCATGGAATCGATCTGCAGTGGGACAGAATGGTCCAGAAGGGCACCTTCATATGGGAGGTGCCGGTACATCTGGAATCTCACATTCTGCACTTCTCCCACTATGCCCGCCTGGAAAAGTTGGCTGTTCACATTGTCATCCAATTTTGTATTCCTAGTCCTATTGCATTGTTCATACCTTATACTGTACGATCATACTGTTGCTCACTTTGTTCAATTTTGTACTCCTAGTCCAACTACATTAACTGTCCAGTGTCCTATACTGTACGATTACCTCCCCCCTCTGTATTCTGTAATCCACCTTGAGTTTCAGGGAGAAAGGTGGGCCATAAATAAGCTAAATGAATAAAAGGCAGAACCTATGAATATGATGCAAAAAATTCAGTTCATTTGAGTACCATGTATCAACATCTGCTATAATGGTTCACCTAATCCATACTTGTAGCTGGATTGGCACACAAATAACCTGCATGGGAAACTGGCAAGGGGGCTTCTCCATTATGCTTCCAACATTATGCATCCTTTATAGATGCTTTCCATGCTTTCTTTCGAGCATATGTAATAGCGGACCCACACTCTTGGAAGCCAGTCTGAGAGTGCTGAAGTGGAAGAACAGGTGGAATGCTGTTACATATGCTCGAAAGAAAGCATGAAAAGTATCTATAAAGGATGCATAAAGTTGGATGGATAATGAAGAATACCACATGAATGTCCCTAATTGAGTTGCCAACTCTTCCAAAGCACAAATCTGGCACAAATATACTCTCTCCTTTGCCCTTCTGAACTCCCTAGTGAATTATGACATTGTCAGATAATGTTGATCATATGGAATGCTTACCCAAGTTGGGTTTTTTCATCTGGGTTGCTTTGTCCACTGGGGTACACTAATTTTAACTGATCTTTGCTGCAGTTCACCTGATCCTGAGACTCCCCAGCTTCAGTCTCAGGAAGAGAACAGAGGATTCTCCTCACAGTTCTGCTACACTTCAGAGATGTTCTGAGTGCCTCCAAGGTACAGGGGCAATTCCTTCTCCATCTCATCTCCAAGGGCAGAAAAAGGACAGGAGCTCAACATGATTACCAGAGGAGAGAAGGATGCCTCTCATGGTGAGAAAGATATGTGGTCCCCTGTCCATTTAGACATTTTCTTCAGTAAATATCCATGAATGCCTGCAACACAAGCTCAGAAATCTGAGCACTTTCCATACATTTCAGAACTTTCCAGTAATGAATCCAACATGTTTGACAAATAGGGTTGCCAGCTTCCAGGTGGTAGCTGAAGATCTTTTGGGATTACAGCTGACCTCCAGACAACACATCACCTGGAGAAAACGGAAGGTGGACTCTATGGCATTATACCCCATTGAAGTCCCTCCCCTCCCCAAACCACCCCCTCCTCAGGCTCCACCCTCCAAAATCTCCAGGTATATCCCAAGCCAGAGCTAGCAGCCTTAACAAATGCCATTGTTATTAATGTAAAGTATTAAATGGATTTAGTTTGCTAATCTCTGTACATCAGTGGAACAAGGCATCTCCCCCTACCCAAAGGAACAGTACCCTTCTCACACCTCCTGAAAAGCCTCTGTTCATTAAATTAAACCAAATAAATTAGAAGCCTGCTTGTTCAGTTATATGAACCAATGCCAGGATGAACATTAAGACTAATATCTTTCTCAGCAAACTCTCTCACACCAGTACAAAATGGTAGTGCTGGCAATCGGTCTTAACAATAAATAATGCAGAGAGGCTAAGCGCTCCAAGATGAAACCCCTGCTTCTGCATGAGGTTCAAAACAGAATGCCTTAACAACAACAACAAACCATTGCTGTTCTTAGAAGCCACCCTATTTTCTCTCTTTTTAAAGCACTATTTAGACAACACTACCTATAATTCATTCAAATTAAGTCAGTTCCCAAATGAGCTCTTTCTCTGCTCCACAGAAAGATTTACGGTCCAGGAATACTTGCAACACCTTAGAAGTCTTCCTGATCTTACACAGTTGTTGAAGAAGAGCTGGGCATCCTAGGACAGAGGCAGAATAAGGCAACACAGCTAGATCACAGTCAAGAGTCCAGTCCAGAGATCAAATACCGGTTTAGCAGCAGTCAGAGTTTATGGTTTGTTCAGGAAAGCAGAGTCAAGGCAGTCTGAGGTCATTGATCAGCAAGGTTCAGGCAGGTCCAAAAGGCAGAGACAAGGGTCAGTTCAAAGGTCTCAGGAGGCAGACAGAGTCCAGACCTGTGGCCACATAGTTTAAAGGATTGTGACAAGTTGCTTCCACAATCTGCAGTTCTCCAGGTCTGATTTATATAGGCATTCCTTAACGAGCCTGATTTATAGCCATCTGCCTGGAGATGCTCCTGCACTTACGTAGAACTGCTGTCATTAAGCAGCTGGCACCGAGCCAAGAGGCGAGCACTCTGTCTGCGTGTCCTTAAGTCTTGTCAGAGCTTTTCTGTTCACTGTTCAATTAACAAGAGGGAGCCTGTGGGCTACTTTCCTGCAGCCGGGCTTTGTTGGCTACTTCAGACGTGGGTGGGTCAAGGTCAGCTGCCGGCAATGAATTTTGAGCCTCCTGTATCTCTAATTCTCTAACTTTAGCTGATTCAGAGTTGGCTGAATGTGGTTCCTTGACTCCTGAAGAGTCTTCAGCCACACTGGACTCAGGCTGGGCAAGCCAGCGCACAACTCCAGGGGCTGGGAATCTGAGGTTAAAGGCTGCATATGTTGTAGCCCCAATTAACCTTCTTTCCAAATTAAGAAAGGAACATTCCTCTCCCGTTGCTTAAGTGGTTACAACTATAGATTCTATGGATTCTGTATTAAGAAGCCTGAGTTTCTAGTGTAATGAGGATGAAAAGGATCTGGTGTCATAAGAACTATCTATTTACTGAAAGAGCCAATTGTGGCCCAAGTGTAAGTTTTTCTGAATTACCTGCTGAGGTCTCTCCCCAGTCTCTCTCAGATCATGGCAGTGATGTCAAGACTTTGTAAGGCCCCTTCCTTGCCGACATTCTGGCATCATATCAAACCTAAGATTTTTGGACAGTTTGGGACCAATTATCATTTTACTGTTAGTTACTTGACTTGTGGACTGTTTCAAGCAAAAGGCAGGTTATAAAACATTTAAAGAAAAACAAACATGTTAAGGGTGTCCTACAAAGGACAAAAATCCAAAATATGGTACATACATATTTCAACAGTATGCTTATTAGATAAGTCTGAAAAATAGGAATTTCTCTTAAAGCCTGAAACATGAAGCCTGCTTCATTAAAGTGATCAGCAAAAAATAATACAAGAACAGAAAAATTTGGAGCTGTCAGAGGCCCCCCCTTAGAGTTAAATTTGAGTTCGGTAGCACCTTAGAGACCAAACAAGATTTTCAAAGAATAAGCTTTCAAGAGCCAAAGCTCCCTTCATCAGATACGAGTAGGAATGGAGATCTCAGAGTCTTTATATCCCAGTCAGAAGGTTGGGAGGGTGTTGCAGCAAAGGAACTCTGGATGCAGAGGTACAATGCTTATTGTCATCAGCTTAATTAGAGCAGAGGTGCAATGCTTTGGGGAGGGCAAGAAAATTAGCACCTGTAGTGAGATAAGAATAGGGCTGCCAAGTCCCCCGGTAGGGCGGGGGAAACACCGATTTTTAGTGCTTTCCCCCGCCTTTTCCAAGTTGGCCACTGGGGGGACAAAATGGCTACCTTAAAAGGGAAATGTCTGCAGAGAGCCTGCCCTGCAGTAAAAAGCCTCACCAGACATTTCCCCTTTAAGAAGTCAGCAAGAGAGCTTCCACAGCAAGAGAGGTCCGCCCAGAGATTAAGGAGGGACTGAAGGAGCTGCTTTTGCATGTGGCTGGCAAGGTGAGTTTCTCTTCCAGCTCCTTTCCTTCTCTCTCCCTCTTTCTTTTTTCTGTCTGTCTGTCTGTCTGTCTGTCTGTCTCTCTCTGTCCCCATCCAGCAGAGGTCTATCAGTGGCTATTATAGCCACAAGGTCTAAATGGAACACTTTGTCTGGAGCAGTGAGGCTCTGAATTCTTGGTGCTTGGGGGGCAACAGTGGGAGGGCTTCTGGAGTTCTGGCCCCGCTGCTGGACCTCCTGAGGGCACCTGGTATTTTTGGCCACTGTTGTGACACAGAGTGTTGTACTGGATGGGCTGTACTGGATGGGCCGATCCACTGTGGCTTCTCTCCTGTTCTTATGATATGAAAATCATATTTAGCACTTGTGTAGCACTTAGTGCTTCATATTCTGCCGAGATGAGGAAGGATTCAGTAGGGCTGTTGCTCAGTGATAGAGCATCTGCTTGACATGCAGGAGGTATCAGCTTCTTCAGCTAAAAAAGGATCAGGTAATAGGTGACATTAAAGATCTCAGCCTGAGACCCTGGAGAGCCACTACCAGTCTGAGTAGTCAATATTGACCTTGATGGACCAATGGCCTGATTCAGTATTAGGAAACTTCATGAGTTCATGTGTCAGCATGTGGAAGCAACATCACAGGATGTGACATCACAAAATGATGTCACTTCCTTTCTCCTGGCTCCACCCCCAAAGTCTCCTGGCTCCACCCCCAAAGTCCCCAGATATTTCCCAAGTTGGACTTGGCAGCCCTAGAAGAATCCAGTGTCCCTATTCAGCCCTGGGATGGGGGTCTGTTGTTCTGAACTTGTAAATGAACTCAAGCTCAGCGCATTCTCTACGGTGCTACTGGACTCCAGTCTAAGTGTTTTACTGCAGACCAATATGGCTGCCCTCTGAAACTACCCTTAGAGTAGCTTCAAAAGAAGGGAGGATGGCTTTCAGCGGCAGCCCTTTATTTGTCAGAAATAAGGAAGGAGCTGTACTTACCTGCAATGTGCAGCTGTCTTCTAGAACTTTAAGCAGGTTTGTTTTCCCTGCCTCTTGAGAATCTTTTAACTGGAAAGATGTCAAGAACTGAAACCAGGGATTAAGTTTATAGATGTAATATGTGTGCTCCAAGCAATGGCCTCTATCATCAGCCATCTTTCTGGAAGAAAGCCATACAAGCTACAGATTCTGGACTTACCTATTGCTAAGCACTCATACTTGTGCATAACTAGTCTAAGTGGTAGAGCAAGTAGAACCCAGGCCATCAAGCCCTGGAGCTAGAGGGGCTAAGAAGAGGGGGAAAAAGGACTCCCAGCTGGTGGAGGGATGCCAGGTGTTGCCAACCTCCTGTTGGGGCCTGGAGATCTCCAGCTATTACAACAGTTCCCCAGACAACAGAGATTCAGTCCCCTGGAGAAAATGGCACCTCTGGTGGGTGGACTCTATGGCATCACATTCCTGCTGAGGTTTGTAATGTATGTAATGGCAACGGCTGCATGGCCACAGCCGAGCACATGGCCAGGAAGGGCATGAGCTTCAATCTGGCGAACAATAGCCAGCCAGGATCCTCAGTTTCCCCCAATGAAAGGCTCTGAATATTCAAATGGGCCTATGCGAGTCACTGGCGGGAAGCTAAGCCTATTGTACCGTTTGGGCGAGGTCAGGGGTGCAGCTTACCTATAAACCTGAAATAAACCATGCTTGCTGATTTCACTGCTACCGGTATTCGATTCCAAGGTCCCTCCCCAAATCTTGCCTTCCCCAGACTCCACCCCCAAATCTCCGGGTACTGCCCAATCCAGAGCTGGCAACCCTGAGTGTATATATAGTAGGACATCTCTGCGGCCTGATCCCCAATTACAAGGCCAGCGTTGAGTGAGCAGCGAGAGGCCAAGAGGGCATGGCAGCTCCAGGAACGTGGCTCCAGGTGACCAAAATGAGTATCACCTACTCTGACTACAGACGTCTGTGTAATTGAAACACTGTATTACAGATGTCTTAATTTAGGCATCAATATGTATTTTTAATTACAGCATGGTAAAATAGAAGGCATTGAAAGCAGGGCCCTTTTCCTGACATGTTTTCTATCAATCCGGCCGGTCAAAGAAAAAGTAAACCCGTGCCACCACTGTGTCGCCACAATTCATGCAACGCTGAACACACTGACCAACAAAGGAATAACATGTGAGTGTCGTGCAAGTGACACAGGGCAGCTGCTAATTCTTGCCAGCCGTCTGCTTTCCCTGCGATGCAATGTTTCGCCCGTAGGAAGCAGCGGAAGCGCTGGAATTAAGTCAGATATTTAAATCCTCTAGCGGATGAGCCACCAGCTGAATTCCTATCTTATTATACCCATCTTCATATCATGTTCACGAGACATGAACGGCATCTGCCACAGGGCAAAAATGTTATTTACAAAGTTCTGGGACAGGCTTTTAGCACGAAGATCCATGTTACAGGAAACACTTTTGACTTCACTAATGTATTTCTATCCCATTTTTTCTCTAAAGAATCCAAGCAGCTTGCAATGGTTACCAAAGAAGAGCTATAACTGCCCCCCCCCCAAAAAACACCTTATTGTAAAGTACGAAGTAAATATTCTCATATACAAGCATATCCGTCACCTTTTTCTTAAAGCATATGCAATGGCGGGCATCCTTATTTAAATACATTTTTACCCCAGTCTTCATACTAGTGGCATACACAATTCTGCCCTCCTCCATTTTATTCATACAACAACCCAGTGAGGTAGGTTATGCTGAGAGGAGGAGGACTGGCTCAAGGAGCCTTCAGTGAGTTTAATGATCAGTGTGGATTTGAACTCGGGTCTCTCTAAGCACAGTCCACCCATTACACTGCACTGGCCTGGGGCCCCACTATGATTATATCCCTCTAACAGGCATCCATGCTGAGCGCCCCCAATCACACATGCACAATTTTAAGAAGAGTGAAAAGGTTGCTACAGGGAAAGGGACTCTCTCGGAGATGCTTTCTATTTTACAGCAGTCTCCATGATGAAAGCCATAAGGATGTCTCAAGTGCTCTTCAGACTAGTAAGAGATGGTCGTGTACCAACGGCTGCATCAGCATGTCACAGGCCGCAGCCCTTGCAGCTTCCTCCTTAAGTCTCATGCAGCTCAGTCCTAAGCAACCATTGGTGGCTCCAGGATTGAGGATAAAAAACATCTCTGGCTTCACCAGAAGATACAATCAGCCAGTTCCATGGAAGGCAGATGAGCATTGCAATGCAAACATGGGTCTAGCCACTGGCTGGCACAGGCAAAAGGTTGCCAACCTCCAGGTGGCACATGGAGATCTCTTGCTATTACAACTCATCTCCAGATGACCAACGGCACTTCCCCCTGGAGAAAGGAGGAGGAGGAGGAGATTGAATTTATACCCCGCTCTTCACTACCTAAAGGAGTCTCAGGGTGGCTCACAATCTCCTTTCCCTTCCCACAACAGACACCCTGTGAGGTAGGTGGGGCTGAGAGAGCTCTAAGAGAACTGCCCTTGAGAGAACAACTCTGAGAGAACTTATGACTGGCACAAGGTCACACCAGCAGTTGCATGTGGAGGAGTGGGGAATCAAACCCGGAGTCCACACTCTTAACCACTACACCAAACTGGCCGCTGTGGAAGGTAGGCTCTATGGTATTATACCCCACTGAAGTTGCTCCCCTCCCCAAACCCCAGGCCCCACCCCCAAAATCTTCAGGTACTTCCCAACCCAGAACTGGTAACATGCACACCCAGTTTCTTTCCACACACGGGTTTCCCTTGTTGGACCAGGGGACGTGAGGTCACTGCAGCACTGTACAGTACATTGTCTATAGTAAGGCCCAGCCAATGCCTGGTACACTGTCAACAGGCTGAGCACCAAAATATGTTCCAGAACCCTCTGCAACGTACAAAGGTTCTGGGCAGATGCTCTTATGCCCATATCCAACTACAGGGGTATAAAGCTGCTGTTTCCGTTTAGTGAAATGGCTGCAGTGCTTGACCTGACACACCAAGTTCAGCAGAACCAATGTATGAATCATGAATACAATGCATCATTCGTAGTTAACATTTCTTCCTTAAAGGGAAGGGTTTTGAGCCGCCACATATTCTTATTAAGTCAATAAAACATAGATCTTGTTTCAAAACACCCTTTACACATTGTAAAGCACTGCCCCCTCCGTAATAAAGCAGAGGCTCATGGTGTTAAGATGGGTCCGAAACGCTACAGGCTAGTAGCTGCTCACATATAAAAATAAACACCAACAAAAGGAAATGGCGGTCACAGCTCTAATCTTACCTAATCCATAGACAACAACATGGAAAGGTTGTTAACTCAAGAAACATTAGAGCTGATACAACCATAGACACTTCTCATTTTAACAGAACGGAAAGGAAAATCAACCATTCTGCAAACTGTCAAAACCAATCAAGAGGAAACAGTGTCTGGCGTTGGGCGGTGTTAGCCCTAATTGGAGAGCTCATTTGAACCATGAAGAAAACTGGGATGCAAATAAGGTGACATTTTGCATTTGCTTTTCGAACCATGTGGCATTCATTCCTGTGCAGTGACTAAATCCATGTACTGTACAGGCTGAATCACAACGTGATTCATACTTTGAGATAACACATATTATGTCATCGTAACGAAGAAACTCTGAAGGTTGTTTTGAAAATCCTCTCCTGATGGCCAAAGAAAAAAAGGATGAGAATAATTCTGGACAAGGTAAAGGACAGCCGAGTAGCATGTGCTACCTTGCAAGCATACTCAACCTAGATTATTGAGGATTTTTTTCACACTGCATTTCCTGCAGCTCTGGAGCTCCTTGCAAATTTAATCAGAGGTTTCTAAGGCCCAAACTACACAATACATTTTTTTTAAAGATTTGGGCTTGGGTTCCCTGTACCCAACTCAGTTTTCACCTCAGTCACACAGTAAATGCAGGGAACATTGCTTTCAAAGCCTGTAGGAGCTGGTTTGTATGTGCACCTCCAGAATTATGCAAATAACTCCCCATAAGGGGCACCAGTTCAGTGGAAAGGAATGGTGGGGAGGAAAGAGCCCCCTTCTCCCCCTACAACAATGCTCCCTCTGAGCTGTGGAGTCTTGTGAGCAAAAATTCTACTTGGTGAGCTACTGGCGTTAAAGTTGTGAGCGAGCAATTTGGCTACTGCATCAATCAGTTTGCTCCGGAGCCATCCTTCCTGAGCTAAGACAAAAATGTGTGAGCCGGAGGCTAAAAAACTGGGAGCTAGCTCACACTAACTCAGCTTAGAGGGAACACTGGTCCTGAGTCAGACTGCCCCCTGCAGGCTTCACAGGCGATGTTCCCTGCAGCTACTCTGTGGCTGAGGCGAAAGCAGGTTGGGTCCAGGGAACCCAGGCTCCGCTCATTAAAAACAAATTGCATCGTTCGGCCCTAAGATGATCCAGTAACGGAACGTGCTTGTCATTGTTCAGTGCTACCAGACCTATCTGCTTATGTACAATCACACAGGAGTATCTAGGTTGCTTTAGACCATGCTATCAGTCCATTGTCTATAGTAAGGCCCAGCCAATGCCTGGTACACTGTCAATAGGCTGCACATCAAAATATGTTCCAGAACCCTCTGCAACGTACAAAGGTTCTGGCCAGATGCTCAAGGCTTGGTCTGCGGGCAATTAATGGTCCCTGACGGTAGGCAGTTTGGACACCACCACTGTCCGTTAACAGCCAAGAGCTTTCAGAGGCAGTACAGCTCCCTTTAAATCTGGAATGTGTATGCTGATCTGTAAATGAAATGAGATCAATCAGCAAAGTGCAAACTTGAATTACACGAGGGGCAAGAAATCCCCAGCGTTGCACACACACTGCAGGAAAGGAGAACGGGCGGTCACTGCATCAGGAAACAAACCCTGGTCTCCCATGGGCACAGGGTGACTGCTTGAGTCGGCGAGGCATCAAAAAACCTTTTCGTTAAAAGCAATAAGAGAAAGCGACACCTGCCCCTGAGAATCTGTGCCCCGTTATCCACAACTACTAACTTAGGTGCCCTGACCTGGATGGCGGCCCAGGCTAGTCGGATCTCATCAGATCTCGGAAGCTAAGCAGGGTCGATCCTGGCTAGTATTCAGATGGGAGACCACCAAGGAAGTCCAGGATCACAATGCAGAGGCAGGCAATGGCAGACCATCTCTCTTGCCTTGAAAACCCTATGGGGTCACCATAAGTTAGCAGCGCTTGATGGCATTTCACACACACACACACACTCCTAGGTACCACCATTGTGAGACAGTCTGTGGTAGAGTTCAGATGCAGTGTGTGGAACAAGCACAGAAACAGAAAATACCAGATTTGTGAAATCCACTGATCTCCACCTGAACTGCTTATTGGTTGTGCCTAGACTGGCTCTCAGCAGGGAAAAAAGGCACTGTGATACAGCGAGAGAATTATTAGGAAATGAAATCAAGTGGCCAGAATCAGCGTGTCTTTCTATACATCTACAGCCACAACCTCATGTACAGAAATAGTTTTACAGCTCTGGTTGCGTCATCTTTTCTTTGCTTTTCTATGTATTTTACATTTGCTTTCATGATGTGTTCCAGTACTGTTTTTTAACTATTCGCTGTCTCGGTGGTCCTGATGGGGGAGAAAGTTGGGTTATGAATTTTGTAAATAAATAATAAAACGCATCTCCTAAAGGATGTCAGAGCTGGAAAAGTACAGGAAGGAACAATCAGAGTGATCGAGGAGGTGGGACACTTGAAGAAAGGCATTTTTTAAGATTAGAAAACAGAGGACTAAGGAGAGACATGGTAAGAGGTTTATAACATAAGCCGTGGTATGGGAGAAAGGGGACAGAAGAAACATGTTACCTCTCTCATAACACTAGAACTTGGGGCCATCTAGTGAAGCTCATTCAGGACAATGTTAGTGGCCAATGGGTTTAAGAAGACTTTGGTGGTGGAAAATGCTGTCAAATCACAGCTGACTTATGGTGGCGCCATGAGGTTTTCAGGGCAAGAAACAAACCATAGGCGTCAACTTTAGGGGGGCTGGGGAGCTGCACCCCCCCCCCCGAACTTTTTCAGGACATGCTGAGCCTTCCCCCTGAAACAATGGCCTATAATATCTCTGGCCCAGCCCCAGCCCCAGCTCCCCCCCTGGGAAATTGGAAAGTCTACGCCCTTGAGACAAACAGATGGGGTTTGCTACTGCCTGCCTCTGCACAGCAGCTCTGGACTTGCTTGCTGGTCTCCCATCCAAGTACTAAGCAGGAGCAACCCTGCTCAGCTGCCAAGATTTGATGCAATCAGGCTAGCCTGGGCCATCCAAATCAGGGCTTAAGGAAGCTTTAGACAATGGCTAGTGGCCATGATGTCTAAATGGAGCCTCCATGCTCAGAAGCTATAGGAAAACCTGTTCCTGAAGAGCAAAGAATGGGGAAGGATTGTTTTCATGTCCTAAGTACAGTCTTCCCAAAAGCATTTGGAAACAAGATATAAGACTAGATGGGTTTTAAATATGATTTAGACTTCGTTTCTTAAATGTCTCTTGCTTTTGTACTAACTGTGCCACATTTGCTGATGGTGGACATTTTACAAAAAAAAATATATTAAGCCATCCTCTCACAACAACCTGGATACCTGAAAGTCCTAATCTGAATTCACTGCATCCTTCACCTAACTGAGTGCCATTGCAAGCTTTTGTAAATAAGCTTGTCCATTCACATTTCTGATGTTTTGAATTACTTTGGACTCTTCTGGGCCATACTCAAGGACACACTACTTCCTGCACGCCTAGCAGACAACAACATGACAAGTTCTCATCTGCTGAGTTCTGTATCCAAATGGTTTCCAGCTATTTACAACACTTCCCACTTATTCTCCAACATGCCATTTTTGCCTGTCAGCTCTGAAGTCGACTGCAACAGAAACGGCAGTAGGAGGGACCATCCTGGGTAAACTATGTCATGCGGGGGGGGGGGGGGTAAAGTAGTGACAAAGGTTTCAAAACAGAAAGGTTTTTGGCATTCTTCTAATTAACAGCAGAAAAGATGCTAGACAAATCTTTGCAGCGAAAATGTTTCCACACGGAGAGTGCTACTGGCGAGAAAGATACCGCAGTCGAGGAGATGGAGTAGGGCCGAGTACAAGTCGAAATGTTCTGGATCCTAATCAGTATGGCTCTGGAAGATTAGCTTCCTCTAAGAGTTCCGGGCACGTGGTCACAAACTGCACACTGTACTCAAAATGGCAGATGGGACATCACCCTACTGCTGTTCAGTTCTGCCAGCTCCAAGGAGGTCCTTTCAGTTGCTAGGTCCCCCCTGGCCACCAGCAGGGGATGGGGGGAAGGGTTGCCAGATCCAGGTTAGGAAACTCCTGGAGATTTGAGGGTGGAGCCTGGGGAGGACAGGGACCTCAGTGGGGTACAATGCTATAGGGTCCGCTCTCCAAAGCAGCCATTTTCTCCAGGGGAACTCCATAGTCCGCAAATGAGCAGTAATTCCGGGGAATCCCCAGGTCTCACCTGGAGGCTGGCATCCCTACACCCTTGTAAACAGATCACTGTCTTTGTCAACTGGGCAGGAATCCCCTTCTTCCAACAATGCATTTACTGCAATAGTTGCTAACAGAATTATCTGGGCCTCTTTCTTCCCATATGTTTCTGTGGGTCAAGTGCAGTCTTCAGGCTGCCACCTGCTGGCTGCTCCCCCACTTAGGGTGGACTGCAGGGCCTTAAACAGAGTTTGCGCCTTTTCCACTGTGGCCCCTACCCTGCTGAATGGAATCCCTGAACAGGTCAGAGAAGTCCTCTTATTGGAGATCTTCAGGAGGCACTGCAAGTCTTGCTAGTTTGCTAAGGCTTTTGATGGGGTATAACCAGGGCTTTTTTTGTAGAAAAAGCCCAGCAGGAACTTGTTAGCATAATAGGCCACACCCAACAGCAGAAACTCATTAGCATATTAGGCCACACCACTGACCACACCGCTTATTAGCATATTAGGCCACACCCCTATGTTACCAGAAGAGTGGTCATCCAGCCACACCCACCTTTTGCTTCTTATTCTGTTTACCTCGTTTGTTGTCAAAACCCAGGGCTTTTTTTTTGTAGCAGGAATTAATTTGCATGTTAGGCTACATACCCCTAATGTAGCCAATCCTAATGAGTTTCTGCTGTTGGGTGTGGCCTATTATGCTAATAAGTCCCTGCTGGGTGTGGCCAACTCAGGAGCCAGCCGGAACTCCATTCCTGTGTATTCCTGCCCAAAAACAGCCCTGGGTATAACCAGTAGCCATCTTTTTTGGGGGAGGGAAGGAGGAGTTCATGGTCTTTCATTCTCTTTCCTTTTAATTTGCAGTGTTTTAAACAAATAAACAAATACCATCAAGAATAAGGATCAATAGTGCAAACTTCAGCTTCAAACATCCAAGAATCTTTGCCATGTCTTCAAGTAAAAACAGTTGAACCTTATCCAACAGAACTTGATATTTGTTTCAAATGATCCCTCCTGGCCTGCAAAAACCATGGAGCCCAACTCCAAGAGGGTGGAAGCCACCATTTCTGGAAAGCATCACCTCCTACACAGATTGCAGGGAGCTGTCAAATTCTCTTTTCCTGCCGAGAAACAAGGATGCAAAAAGTACTGCTTATAATGGGAGAGAGGAGTTGAAAGACATTTGATATTTATATGTAAACATGCTCTATGCTTATAGTTATTTTGCAAATACACGTATATGCTGTTTTTAATGGCTGACTTTCATTTGAAACCTGTCCCCTGACAAAGAGCATCTTAGCTCAAAGTCCTTTCAGATGGGTCTGTGGTAGGAGCACTGAGAGCCAGTTTGGTGTAGTGGTTAAGTGCACAGACTCTAATCTGGGAGAACCGAGTTTGATTCCCCACTCCTCCACTTGCAGCTGCTGGATGACCTTGGGCAAGCCATCGTTCTGTCAAAGCTGTTCTCTCAAGGACAGTTCTGGAAAGAGCTCTCTCAGCCCCACCTACCTCACAGGGTGTCTGTTGTGGGGAGGGGAAGGGAGTTTGTAAGCCTCTCTGAGACTCTGAGTGAAGGGTGGAGTATAAATCCAATCTCCTCTTCTTCTTATAAATATGAATCCAGTAGCACCTTTTCAGTTCAAAGTTTTATTTCGATACAAGATCAGTAATAATAAGGATAAGGATAAAAATAATATAACAAAATATAAAGTAAAATATAAGATCGGGGACGGAGACAGAGGAGGTTATTAAGATTCAGTCAGCCGCTTGCATATCCCAGATGCCCGAAGGCAAAATTTAGCTACTTTATTTGTTATCTCCTTGGCGAAATCTGCAAGGAGGAGGGAAACGTAAAGTTGTATCAGATCTTCCTGGTAGAGTTGATAGGATTGGGGCTATGTACTGAGCTCAGATGTTATTGTAGAATGGGCAGTGCAGCAGAACACGGTTGATAGACTCCCACTTTCCCTGCGTGGCCTGGGCAGAGCCCCTGAGGGAGTGGGATGTGATGGTCTCCGCCTTCCAGGAGGGCTGAGCGTAGAACATTAAAGCGTGCAAGGGTAAAGGTTCTCCAGTATTTGGAGATCTCAAGGGATCTAAGATAATCTGCTGGTTGGAAGCCTTTAGTATGCTGCAGAATAACTGGATCTTTCTGTATCTGTGCTCTCTCTGATTGTAGGGCGTGATCCCAGAGCCACTGTTTAAAAGTTTATTTTGCTTTGGGGCAGTAGCACCTTAAACTCCAAGGGTATAAGCTTCCATGAGCCAAACTTCACTTCACCAGGTATCTGACGAAGCAAGTTTTGATTCATGGAAGTTTATACCATGGGAAATTTTGTTAATCTTGAAGGCGCTCCTAGACTCGAATTTAGCTCTAAATGTATCTGATTTCCAATTAAAGGCATAGTACTCACTTTTTGAAAACTTGTTCTCTTCTCTTCCACACATTCTCCTCTTTTATTTTGGTAACATGGTTTCACTCTTCTGACTTATCATGGACATGATTGGAAGTCCTACATCATATGCAGTAGCCCAAATGCAGGGACACAGCCGGAAAATTTGGTTGGTGGGGCATGGGGAAATCCGGGGGAGGGGGGCACCAAGATTGTGCCTACTGCTCCTCTTGCAGCAGCAGCAGCAAAAGCAGCTCCCCCTCCACTGCGACCTCTGGTCCTCCTCTAGTCCTCTAGACTTTTTGATTGGAGAGACTAAATTGTGGGCGGCTTTTCTGTGTAAGCCAGGGAGGGGGATGTAATCTCTGACTCTCTCTCTTTTGCATTCTGCAATTTTACTTTATTTTTATTTTTGCATTTTTAAAAACCTATTTATTTTTAAGCCCAGGGAAAGAGAAAATGAGACTGAAGCTTCCCTGACTGTGCCCAAGGTCATTTTGGAAACCCCATGCACATTACATTTTTAATATTTTTTTATTTTATTTCTGAAGGGGCGGTGCTCATCTGTGGGGGGCATTGCCCCCAAATGCCTCCTGGCTACAGGCCTGCCCAAATGTAATACCGATGGCATGGCTGCCATGCAGAAGTGCTTTTTTATTGGTTTTATAGGCCTATTTTATTTTATTGTTTTGCCATCAAGACACAGCCAATTTATGGTAACCTCTGTAAGGATTTCAAGGCAAGAGACAAGCAGAGGCTGATTTTTTTTATGGATCATGTCTCCCAAACAAATCTGGGAACTGTAGATGAAGGAAATTTAGTACATAAATAAGATAGAACACAAAGAATCATGAGTAGAAGGAGATAGATTGGGAGTTAATACTAACTCTCCTGCAAAATGTCAATTTTGACAGAGGAAATAATAATTTTAATAACACTTTTAAAGATTTAAAGCCAGTATTCCCATGTCTTTATTACTGTTTTGCTGTTATTGAAATGTTGCTGTTTGCAGACCTCAAGCCCATATGGTAGAGGGTATAAATATGATGAATAGGATCAGATAAGTATTTGTTTCTAGGTGTTTTCCACAAACGCAGGACAGCAAGCGATGGGTTTACAGGGTGAAGGGACTTAAAAGTTTATATGCTCCTTCACCTTCAAATTATAGGTCCTAGGATAAAGTTGAAGGGCAACATGGAACAAGCCCTGCATCCGTAGTTCCTGGAGCTGATAAACTCTTGATTACGTCTACAGAAGAAAATGAAGAATATCTATGTACATGTCTACAGTATCGATGTATAGATCTATGGTGCGGCCTCATTTGGAATACTGTGTACAGTTCTGGTCAACATATCTCAAAAAAGACACTGCAGAGGTGCAAAAAAGTATAGAGGAAGGGAACCAAGATTATTAGGGAGTTAGAGAACCTTCCCTATGAGGAAAGGCTGAAGTCTGGGACTTTTCAGTTTAGAAAAGAGACAACTAAGGGGGGGGACATGATAGAGGTTTATAAAATGATGCATGGCATGGAGAGAGTTGACAAAGTGAAATTTTGCTCCCTCTCCCAAAATACTAGAACTTGAGGGCACGAAGCTGATGGGCAGTAAGTTCAGGATGGACAAAAGCAAGGCTTTTTTTGTAGAAAAAGCCCAGCAGGAACTCATTAGCATAATAGGCCACACCCAACAGCAGAAACTCATTAGCATATTAGGCCACGCCCCTGACAGCGCAGCTCCCTCCCAGGATCGGCTTTCCCAGGTGCCCCGCGGCTTGCAGGGCACCTGGGGAACCTGAGGGAAGGAAGACAGTTTCTGGATCAGCTTCCCCAGGCACCCCACAGCTGCAGGGCGGCTGGGGAACCCAAGAAAGGGAGGCAGTTTAAACTGCTTTACCTCCCTGGATTGGCTTGGCTTCCCCAGGTGCCCCGCGGCTTGCGAGGCACTTGGGGAACCCGAGACGGGGGAGGCTGTAGGTGTGGCCAACTTAGAAGCCAGCCGGAACTCCGTTCCTGTGTGTTCCTGCCCAAAAATAGCCCTGGACAAAAGGAAATACAACTTTACAAAGGGAGTGATTAAAATGAAAAATTCACTGCCATAGTATGGAGTGATGGCCACAGGAATAAGCAGCTTTAAAGGGGGATTAGATTGATTCATGGAGAATAAATCCATCAGTGGTTACTAGCCATGGTTACTGAGGGGAACCTCCACATACAGAAGCACTACCCCTCTGAATCCCAGAGCCAGAAAGTAACATCAGGGGAGTGCCTTGGCCTCTGTGCCCTGTTGCTGCCCCTCCAGAAGAACTGGTTGCCACTGTGTGAGACAGGATCCTGGACTAGATGGACCACTGGTTTTATCCAGCAGGGATCTTCTTATGTTCTTAAGAAACTGCCAAGTCACTGGGAAATGAAATCTGGCTATCTTTCCCTGTGGACTATAAGAAGTTTTTACCAGTCATACAGACAGTTGAAAGATATTGCATCTTTCCGTTTATTGTCTAGTCTTCAGATTGCAATTAGATAATGATAGCTTTGTTGGACAGCAGAAGGAAACAACAAACCTCTGAGCACCACACTTCCCAGGTCCCTGTATCCCTTTAAAACTACAGTGATATTTCAACTCTTTTTCATTGCTGCAGTTACTACGGCAGGGTTTAGCACCAAAAACATGCAGCTTTTTGACAGAAGAAAGAAACTACCTTGTCAAAATAGGGCTGTGGTTCGATCCTTGGTGGAGCTTGCACCATAGCTGGTCTATTACAATACCAAAGGATAGGGTTGCCAAGTCCTACCTGAGTGATGCCGGGGGGACTCCTTGCCTGCCTGGGAGTCTTCTGCCGTGTGCGCTTTGCACGCGTGGCGTGATGACATCAGCTGGAAGTGACGTCATCGCGTTGGGCACGTTAGGGCAGGACCTCTGAAATTCAAGGGAAAACCATAGCGTTTTCCCTCGAATTACAGAGCATCCCCCTCAAAACATGCCCGACGCGATGATGTCACATCCAGGTGATGTCATCGCGCCGGGCACGTCACAGCAGCCCAGCAATTTGGGGGCGGGGACTTGGGAACCCTACCAAAAGACCAGCTGGATGAACCAACCAGAACAGATAGGGTTGCCAGCCTCCAGGTGGGGCCTGGAGATCTCCTGCTTTTACAACTGATCTCCAGCTGACAGAGATCAGCTCCCCTGGAGAAAAGGGCTGCTTTGGAGGGTGGACTCTATGGCATTGTACCATGCTGAGGTCCCTCCCCTCCCCAAACCCCGCCCTCTCCTGGATCCACCCCCAAAGTCTCCAGGTATTTTCCAACACAGACCTGGCAACCCTAAGAACAGAACATCATAGGTTTGAAAATCAATCCATGGAAAACTACTAAAAACAGAGCAGAGGGGTTTCTAAGGAAGGAAGTGTGTGTTATGCAGGAAATGCCAAAAGCTCCAGTTGCAGAATAGTCCAGAATCATGTGCTAAGCATGCCACAAAAGGCCTGGGTCTTTACTCTTACATGGAAGGGGCATATAAGTCACAGTACTCAATTCTGGGGTTTACCCTAGCACTGATGAAGTCCAGGGCGCCGTATCATATCCTTTCTAGTTTGGGCTGAAAGGTGGATGGGATTTGTATGTGTGTGCATGTGCTCTCTTCATTACCAAAGATGCAAGGAGCATGTAGCTGGAGCAAAAGAAGGACACAGGAAATCCGTTGATTGACTGTGAGAACATGGGGCTGAAGGAAGATATCCCACACAACACAGGGGAGCCGGAGGAATACGGTTGTGTTGTTATCAAGAGACAATGGATAGAACTAGGGTTGCCAGCCACCAGGTGGTAGCCAGAGATCTCCTGGGATCATAACTGATTTCTAAGCAACAGAGATCAGTCCACCTGGAAAAAATGGCTGCTTTGAAAGGTGGACTCTGTGGAATTATACCCCACTGAAGCTCCTCTGCTTCCCAAACAACACCCCTAGGGCAGCCAAGCCCTGCTAAATGGGTCCCCAATCCAGCGGTCGGGATCTGGTGGGTGGGGGGAACCCCACCCCTGAAGTGGCCCGATCAGGCCGACGTGCCCAGCGTGATGACATCACCCAAAAGTGACGTCATCATGCTGGGCACATTGCTGGGGCGATGCTGTAGCAATCGCCCTGAAAACTCTATGGTACCATAGAGTTTTAGGGTGATTACCAGAGCGTCACCCTGGCAATGTGCCCAGCGTGATGACGTCACTTCCGGGTGACATCATCACACCATGCATGCACAAAGCATGCACACAGGATTCCTGGAGAGGGACCAGGACTCCCCCGCTGCTATGAAGGTAAGAGATGAAGGTAAGCCCAGAGAAGCAGGCACCACAGGAAGTATGTGTGAGCACGAGAGTGAATGAACTGTACACACTGACTGGCACATGAGCTAAATATATTTTAAGCCTACCTCAGTTTTAACTGTTAAGATATCACAGTACTGGGAATCATAATTTGATGAGGCTGAAAATTCATTCCCTCAGCAATATTTCAACTATTTCCAGTCTGTTGATATGCCCTCAACATGCCCAGTCTAGCCAAGATTCGACCACATTTAGGGCCTGCAAAGATATTCAAAGAAAGATACTATAAATGTTGGCAACAATATTCCCTTTAAATCTTGCTCCTTTTTCTGATATTTGCTCAGTTTCATAATCCTCCATCCCTGAACTGAAGGATTAGCACAATCAATTTGAAAGTCGTGTTAGCTCTTCTTCATACATCTTTCTTATCGTTCGCTAGAGCGAATATTTTAAAAAGTAAACTCTGCCTGCCCTTTCCAGTCTTCTGGATATCAAAAACATGAAAAAATGGAGTTATTTTGATTTCTAAACTTACTTTTTAAAAAGAAGAGCTTGGCTACCTGAGAGGAAATTGTAATTTTTAAAATTCCTGTCACAGAGCCAAACTTTCACAAAACTAAAGGATAGATCCAGGTGGTCAGCCGTGTTGGTCTGAAGCAGTAGAACAAATTTGGAGCCCAGTGACACATTTAAGACCAACAAAAGTTTTATTCAAGGCATGAGCCTTACTTTCAAAGTATGTTGCATGGTAAGTAAGGTTCAAACTTATAGACAGGGGCGGAATGGCAAATTAACATGTAACACAATGATGTTTAAGTTATGCAAAGTGAAAAACTAAATAACAAGTTAAAGTTACAAGGTCAACAGTTGTAAAGCAATAAATATGTCAAAATAGCTGATAAATGTGTAAAGGATTTTTTTCTAATTCTAGGAAGTAAACTGATACTCTCTATTCTTTCCTCTCAGGCGTGGAGGTCACAACAGCATTTTTTTTTCTTTTTTGAGGTAGGTGCAGCAAAACATCCCAACATTCCTTGCATTACATTCAGTGTTCTAATATAGTATCCTGAAAAAGAAATACGCTAAAATACAGAGGATGTATAGTCCTTCTTGTGAGGACTGAATGAGTTAGCATATGTAATGAGATAAGAAACCAATATCCCTGTTGAGTCCTGGGGAGGTTTTTGTTCCAAGTGTTGTAAGAACTTGTAATTCAGCAATTTCCCTTTCCTTTTTGTTCCTGAAGTTCCTTTATAATAAAACAGCTACTTTGAGGTCACCCACTGAATGTCCTGGAAGGCTGAAGTGTTCTCCTACAGGTTTCTCAGACTTGTGATTCCTGACACAAATTTGACATCATACTATATCAAAACTCCAAAGGTGCCCACAGACTCAAAAACGTTGGGGACCCCTGTTGTAGGGTTTTCAAGGCAAGAGACATTTAGAGACAGTTTGCCACTGCCTGACTTTGCAAAGCAACCCTGGATTTCCTTGGTGGTTTCCCATCCAACTAACTAGGAACGACCCTTGCTTAGTTTCCAAGATCTGAAAGATTATGCAAGATGGATTATCCAAGTCAGGGCTATGCCTATACTAATGATAACATTTATCTCTAAAACTGTATCAAGCAAACCCAGAACCCCACCAAATATGTGCATTTTTGTAAAATCCTACAGATTTCAATGGGAGTATTAACCTTACATCATTTTGACTGAACTATGCCCTTAGGTTTTTATACAACCTGTCTTATCCCAAGAATTCAAGACAGGTAAATAATATTATTCATTTATGCTCATCTCTGGGACAAGGAAATGTAGCTCAAGCTTTCCCACATACATCTCCATCAGTCTGAAGAGGAATTCACCATTATGTATTAGTTGCAATTGGGTGTGTTGCATTATTGGGAGGATAGACTCAGGTGGGGTAGCCGTGTTGGTCTGAAGCAGCAGAACAAAGTTTGAGTCCGGTGGCACCTTTAAGACCAACAAAGTTTTATTCAAAGTGTGAGCTTTTGTGGGCATGCACATTATTGTACGTTATTATGCACACTAATGGGCATGTACATTATTGGGAGGAGTGATTTCTATTTTCCTTTCTTAGTAGATGAGAGTTGTGGGCAGGGCTATTTTTGGGCAGGAACGCACAGGAACGGAGTTCCGGCTGGCTCCTGAGTTGGCCACACCCAGCAGGAACTCATTAGCATAATAGACCACACCCGACAGCAGAAACTCATTAGAACTGGCTACATTAGGGGTATGTGGCCTAACATGCAAATTAATTCCTGCAACAAAAAAAAGCTCTGGGTTTTGACAACAAACAAGGTCAACAGAATAAGAAGCAAAAGGTGGGTGTGGCTGGATGACCACTCTTCTGGTAACACGGGGGTGTGGCCTAATATGCTAATAAGCTGTGCTGTCAGTGGCGCAGCCTAATATGCAAATGAGTTTCTTCTGTTGGGTGTGGCCTATTATGTTAAAGAGTTCCTGGTTGTGGGAGGAGAGTGTAATCCTTGGAGGAAGATAAACCATGGGAAGGGATTTTTTTAATAAACAGTTATTGAAACCAGGTGAACAGGTTTGTTAGAACTGAGGCTGCTGTGGTTCTCTCTTAACTGTGTGGAAGGAGCTGGGAGTTGATGGGTGGTTTCACGCTCTACTCCTCCTTGGCCACCCCCCCTCTTTGCAGGGAATTCCTCCCGCTGACCTTCTCCTTGTGGTTAAGCGTTAAATGTACACTGGTGTTAACCACAGTCAGATCTGATCAATGGTTTCTTCATAAGCAAGATTCAAAATGAGCTTCGGAGCCTGGTTGGGAAGGAACCCTGGACAGCCATGGCTGTGCCAGTATTTCACTTAACTATGATTAAAGGCCGAGGGGGAGAATTCACTCCAGAGAGGAGAAGGAGAACAGAATCGCTGGGAGCCCGCGTCTAATCTATGGATAGTGATTAAATGAAGCTGAGGTGTTCTGTTTGCACCCGCACCATCCTGGCCAAAAAAGTCTTCTGTTCTTCCTGGATCCCAGCTCACACACAACAACAACTGGCAGCTGTTCCCCCCCCTTTAATCCTCTGCCATAACTTTCAACCTATTGTCCCTGCCACAAAGCCCTGACTTAAAATTCACACATTTTAGTTCTCCACAAAGCAATAGTAGATCACACCTTTAACAGGAACGGTAAACCCATTAAAGACTATCACAGCAGCAGCCCAGAAAACACAACATTCCTGTGGCTGGCAAAAGATTCCTCAATTTCCAAAGGCAATTCCTATCACAGACACATTACTGTTTAAAAGCCTGGTTTTCAATAGATCGTGTTAAAAATGTACAGCCACGCACCAAGGTCTACTTCGTACAACACACCTCAGAGCTCAGAGCCTTCCAAGAACATTCTACATATTTCATTTTTACCCAGATCTTACTCCAAAGAGCTCAGGATGGAATATACACAGTTCTCCTTTCCTCCCCATTTCTTCCCACCTGTGTGGCAGATTAGGTCAACCAGCAAGCTTCGCAGCTGAGTGGAAATTTGAATCTATGTCTTGCCAGTCCTGATCCACACTGCAGGGAGCTATAGCCCAATCAAGAGTCTCCAGTAATGTATGCCTGTTTCAAGCGTCTCTTTTCCATATATACAAATAGATGCAAAAACTGTTTCTTTCCTAGGACTGTCGAATCTGAGCTGATCTTCCTCTAGTTTTTCCCAGGATCAATGAGAAACTGAGAGGCAATGGAAGAAAAAAGCTTCCTACTGAAACTGAGAACAGCAGAACATGCAATGATAAAAGAGTCCAGGAGAATCCTTGCTACCAATGTCCTGCCAACCAGTGTTCCCTCTAGGCTGAGTTAGTGTGAGCTAGCTCACAGTTTTTTAGCCTCCGGCTCACACATTTTTGTCTTAGCTCAGGAAGGATGATGGCTCCAGAGCCAACTAATTTATGCAGTAGCCAAATCGCTCGCTCACAACTTTAATGCCTGTCGCTCACGAAGTAGAATTTTTGCTCACAAGACTCCACAGCTTAGAGGGAGCGTTGCTACCAACTTATTTTACTTATTCAAGAGCAAGCTGCAGCAGAGAGTTTGGGGACATTATCAAACAGGCTGGGAAGATTCAATCCTAGCTATTAACTTTCCATTTCATATTTAATCTGCAAACCTTATAGGGGTTTTTTTTACAGCTCACAGTTCCAAATATATCACTCATACTCATCTTGCTGATTTCACCAGAATTTTCAACCAGCCACTGATGGGTCATCAAGAAACCTTAACAGAAACTGTGTTAACAACATTTCCTATAATGAAAGAAAGCTGAATCAAAGGTGAACTGAACACTAGGGGGCAATACAGAAGAGAAATCTGAATTACCGGGAAGCCTTACGGTCAGGAGAACCTCTTTGCTATCCACACTGTTAATGGAACAGCAGACACACTATAAAAGATTGGAGAAATAATCTCATACTCTTCCTGATGCCCAGGCGTAACTGCCAGCTTTTGCTGCTGTTCACATACTTTGTAAAAACAAACCAACAAAAAATATCCCTCTAACCGCCTCCCATAGAATGATTACTCAGATCAATGCAGGCAAGACTAAAGAGTCAGCCATCACAAATCAAGATGAAAGCTATCCAGGAAGAAGAAGAAGAAGAAGAAGAGATTGGATTTATACCCCGCCCTCCACTCCCCAAGGGAGTCTCAGAGCGGTTTACAAACTCCTTTTCCTTCCCCTCCCCACAACAGACACCCTGTAAGGTAGGTGGGGCTGAGAGAGCGCTTTCCCAAGCTGTCCTTGAGGGAACAGCTGGTACAGAGCTATGGCTTGCCCAAGGTCATCCAGCCAGGTGCAAGTGGAGGAGTGGGGAATCAAACCCGGTTCTCCCAGATTAGAGTCCGTGCACTTAACCACTACACCAAACCGGAGGAAACACACCAAATGTGGAATTTAATGGCTCATTGGCTGGTTTGAAGCAACCAATATTACATGATAGAAGCAACGGCCAACCACTGAAATACGAGTCACTGAGCCTTAGCTCTGCTCCCACTGTTTGGAATTTGGAGAAATCACACGAGTCATAACTACCAAGGCAGCAATTCCACATATTCATGTTATATACAGAGAAAGAGCTGTGGCTCAGCGGTAGAGCAGAAGGTCCCAGGTTCAATCCCAGGCATCTCCCGTTAAAAGGATAAGGTAGCCGGTGGTGGAGAAGACCTCTGCCTGAGACCCTGGACAGCCTCTGGCAGTCAGTCTTGACCCTGACAGACCACCCTACACTCAACAAGCGGGCAGGCACAGAGGTAAGAGTGTCCCTCCATGTGATGGCCGGTTCATCAGCACGGTACCTACTCATGGAGGAAATATCCGTACGTACACTCCCTCTTTGTGACCGTTTATCATAGAGATGTGTGGGTTTCCTAGATCCCTGTGGAGTGGGCCTGACATGAATTCTACATTTTGCCCAGAAATGACGTTATGGCATTGCCAACACTATTTTTCCCTTCCTGCCACCACACTGATCTGGAGGTTTATCTCTTTCCTCCTTGTCTTTCACTTCATCCTCATCTTGAGATTTTCCCCCCGTGAACAGCAGCAACAAAAAAGGGTTTTTTTTTCATTCATAGAATTGTATTTGTAGGATAGAATCAGGGAGGAGAGCCACTGAGAAGTGGAGCTTACATACACACCCCTCTGCTTCCTCCCACAGCTTTCCAGCTGATCTGCAGACAAACTGGCTCACAGGTCTTCCCTGTAAACATTCTAGTTCAATAAAGAGACCTAGGAATTATAGCTCTTAATGATTATTTAACACTGAAGTTCATAACCAACCGATAACTTTATTGTAGCCACAAAGGAACACTGGGAGGAACTGTTGAAATGAACTGGCTGCTAGCAAAATCCAGGTGGAGTCAGACACTGGGAAGACAAACTACTCTTGCTCAGCACTTCCTAGCACTGCATACCAAGAGGGCCAAATAACTTAGGATTGCCAGGTCTGTGTCCCTTACCTTTTTCGGGGGGGGGGGAGTCGGTCCCAGTCTGGAACATTCGCATGCACATAGGCGTCAACTACGGGGGGGCTCGAGGACTCGAGCCACCCCCGAAATTTCCCGGGGGGGACTGAGCCCCCCCCCGGGAAAACGGTGCACCCTCCGCCGTGCCTCCTTTGGCCCTTCCTAGGGCCGCCGCCACCGTCTCTCTCCCCCCCCCCAGTCTGGCCACTCCGACCCTCCGTCCAGGGGCCAGCTAAGCAAATGCCAAGCTGGCCCCTGGACAGACGGAGGGAGGGATGGAAGCAGGAGCGGTCAGGCGGGGGGGGAGGCGGCAGCGGCGGCGGGGACATGATCCCGGTGGGCACGCGCACTTTGCACGTGTGCACAGAAGCGCCCCCGCCCCTTCTGGGAGTTTTTAAATTCTACGCCCCTGCGCATGCATGCCACGATGACATCACTCAGAAGTGACATCACGCTAAGCACGCCACCAGTGGATGCTCTAAAATTCCATTTTCTACCATAGAGTTTTCAGGCCGAATGCTAGAGCATCCCCCCCAGCGAAGTGCCCAGCATGATGGAGCCATTTCTGGGTGATGTCATCATGCTAGGCATATGTCAGCTGGATCCGGGCACTTTGGGGAGTGCGGTTCACCCCACCGGCTATATCTAGGCTGGCGGGTTGGGGGCCCTTTGAGTGGGCAAACCCCTGCCCCCCTAGGGGACCTAGCAGTCCTAAAATAATTACATCTGAACTCTTTTTGTTGCTTACATTTTGCTTTGATTAAGGAATTCCTGAATCAGTGAAGACAGTTTTAGGTGAGTAGCCGTGTTGGTCTGCGGTAGAACCAGGGCTATTTATGGGCAGAACACACAGGAATGGAGTTCCGGCTGGCTTCCGAGCTGGCCAAGCCTACAGCCTCCCCCCCCCCCCCCCGGCTTCCCCAGGTGCCTCGCAAGCCGCAGGGTGCCTGGGGAAGCCAAGCCAATCCAGGGAGGGAAGGCAGTTTAAACTGCCTCTCCCCCCCCCCCAGGTTCCCCAGGCGTCCCACAAGCTGCTGGGGAAGCCAATCCTGGGAGGGAGCTGCGCTTTCAGGGGTGTGGCCTAATATGCGAATGACTTTTTGCTGTTGGGTGTGGCTTATTATGCTAATAAGTTCCTACTGAGCTTTTTCTACAAAAAAAGCCCTGGGTAGAACAGTTAGATTCAAGTCCAGTGGCACCTTAGAGACCAACAAGATTTTTGAGGTACCTTAGAGACCAGCAAGATTTTCAGGGTGTACGCTTTCGAGTGTCAAAGCTCCCTTTGGCTGATGCATCTGACGTGTATGTCTGAATCCGATATGAAGGAAGCTCTGACTTTCAAAAGCTGGAAATCTTGCTGGTCTCTCAGGTGCTCCTAGACTCGAATCAATCTCAATCAATGAAATCACTAAAGCTGGGATCGCCATAGCCTTCAAGCAACGTGAAGAACAACCCAAGAAAAGTCCAGAATAGGGGTCAGGGATTGGTGTCCTTGGGGCATCATGGAAGTGTCCTAACAGTGCAGTCCTAAACAGAGTTACATCCTTCTAAATCCACTGAGTCAGTGGCCGAAGAAACCCTCTGTAAAGAACACCATCCAGCCCTCCGGCTGCCAGTGCACACTGGGAACAAGGTGGAGCGACAGCACATTGCTCCAGAAACCCACCATGCAGTAGGGCTGGGACCTTGTCTTATCAGCATGCACCTGCTTCGAACAGTAGTTCCCATTTACCAGTCTAGGCTGATCCTGCATTGAACAGGGAGTTGGACTAGATGGCCCATATGGCCCTTCTAACTCTGTGATTCGATGATTCTATTATTCCTATGACCTCCCAATATTACCACTTTATTGAATACAGAGAACTGAGAAAAGGGAGTTTCCTGAGGTCATCAGTGTAGTTATGGCCCAAGATAATATCGAAACTAGGCATAACTTTTGCTGCCAGAGCATACCCCAGGCTGCTCTCTCAGGGCTTAATATTATTTGTACGAGTAGGGTTGTCAGTTCTGGGTTAGGAAATACCTGGAGATTTTCAGGGTGGATCCAGGAGAGGGCGGGGTTTGGGGATGGGAGGAACCTCAGCAGGGTATACTGCCACAGAGTCCACCCTCCAAAGCAGCCATTTTCTCCAGGGGAACTGATCTTGATCATCTGGAGATCAATTGTAATAGTGGAAGGCCACCAGGTGTTACCTGGAGGTTGGCAAACTTATGTGCAAGGGGCACAGCTTACACGGCTTTTTCTGCTAACAAGAGATCAGAATTATGCAACTTCCAGTGTTATTTGTTTTGACACTTTTATACGCTCTCATCTAACACGCACATGTACGCAAGAGTCACCACCAGCCTTGGATTGTGTAAAAAACACCTCCTACTTAGAACTTCTTGCGGAATACATTACTGACCATTTTGTTAAGTGGCACTTTTCAGCTACAGAGCAACAAGAATTCTAATTTTATTGACAATGATCGCACAAGCAGATTGTTTCTGTTTCTGGGAACTTCCACAATGGGGCTTTTTTTTTGCTTAGTGGGCCAGGTAGGGCTGCCAAGTCAGCCCGGGGGGCGAGGGATCCCCCGCTACAGGGGTTCCCGATCCGCCGGCCAACATTCGGCCGGCAGGGGAAACCCCACCCCCGAAGTCGTCCAGCCAGGACGACTTCCCCAACGTAATGATGTCATCGGAAGTGACATCATCACATCGGGGGCATTGCCAGGGCGACGCTCTGGCAATTGCCCCAAAACTCTATGGTACCATAGAGTTTTGGGGCGATTGCCAGAGCGTCGCCCTGGCAACACCCCCAACGTGGTGACATCACTTCCAGGTGACGTCACTGGGGGAGCTCCTGGGCAAAGAAGGACTCCCCCCCCCCCCCCCGCCGGTGAGTAGAATCGACTTGGCAACCCTAGGGCCAGGGCAATTCAGAAAGTTTTAACGTCAAATAGTTTCCCAAAGTTTTTAAAAGTACATTTGGAAGATATTTTAATGCACTACTTGATGAGTTGAAGTATCATTTTAAAATGTTTTAGTTATGTAAAAAACATAATTGTTGATTGCGGAGTTGAATTTCTTCGAGCAACACCAATTAGTCTGTGTTTATATCAGAGTTGTGTTTACCTTCAATCAGTTTACATTTTTCTGTAACATCCCATTGTTTTGTGCTCTTCATTTTCTTGTGTTATTTATTTACTTACTTACTTCAAATTTCTTGCAAACTGTTATTAAACTGAGGGGAACTGCCAACCATGCATCAAGCTTCTTTTAAGAAATAGGGTCAAAAGGAGCCTGTTATGATAACTCCTAAAGATACTGATCCAATTAGGGAGCGACCCTAAACAAATCTGTTCAGAGTTTCCTGTTGCATTTAATGGCCCTTACTCCCCAGAAAGCGCTCCTGGGATTGCAGCCTTAGTCATGATTAAGTTGCATTAAAAGAAGTAAGGAAAGTTAGTGTTGACTAATAAGTTCACCAGCTTTCAAGAAGGCTTGGTCACAACCAGTTTTCCCTCTAAGCTGAGTTAGTGTGAGCAAGCTCCCAGTTTTTTAGCTTCCGGCTCACACATTTTTGTCTCAGCTCAGGAAGGAGGGCTCCAGAGCAAAATGATTTATGAAGCAGCCAAATCGCTCGCTCACAGCTTTAATGCCTGTAGCTCACAAAGTAGAATTTTTGCTCACAAGACCCCCCCCCCCCAGCTTAGAAGGGAGCACTGGTCACAGCTAATCGGATTGCCAGTTCTGGGTTGAGAAATGCCCAGAGATTTTGGGGGTGGAGCCTGGGAGGCACCTCAGTACGGTCCAGTGCCATAGAGTCCATTCTCCAAAGCAGGGATGCTGATACCTGTCATCTAGAGATAAACCGTAACAATGGGAGAGTTCCAGGCCCCACCTGAAGGTTCAAGTAACAAAAAATGTACACTGCAAGAAACTTTCGTAAACTAACGTGTTTTATTTATAACTTACCATTCTATAAAGGGAATTATGTGCTGTTTATAATGTCATTGTCAAGTACATATATTCAGTACATTTAGTTTAATGATAACATTAGGGCTGCCAAGTCAGCCCGGGGGATGATACCATAGAGTTTTGGGGCTATTGCCAGAGTGTCGCCCTGGCAACGCCCCCAACGTGCTGACGTCACTGCCGGGCAACGTCGCCGGGTGCGTGTGCTTTGTGCGCGCCCCCAGGAAGCTCCTGGACAACGAAGGACTCCCCCCCGCCGGTAAGTATAGAAGACTTGGCAACCCTAGATAACATTCAGTTCATTCAATTTAACAACTACCAGTCAATTTTGCATCAGTATTTTAAAAGTTTCCAGAATTACAAGCTCACTTCTACTTGCACAAAGTCTTCCAAAAAGGGGGGGAAGCTTTCATTTATAGTTGTGTTGATGCTTATTGCCAGTCCTACAAAAGACACATTGTGCAGCTAAGATTCATGGACAGAGCACTCCTGTACACTGTGTGTGTGTGTGTGTGTGTGTGTGTGTGTGTGTAAAGTGCCATCAAGTTGCAGCCGACCCATGGTGACCCCAGCAAGGGGCTTTGAAGGCGAGTGAGAAGCGGTGGCTTGCCATGGCCTTCCTCTGCAGAGTCTTCCTTGGTGGTCTCCCATCTAAGTATTGACCCCACTTAGCTTTTGAGATCTGACGAGATCAGGCTATACTATGCTGCCTTCCCTCTGATGCTTTATATTTATTTATTTATTTATTTGATTTAATACCCCGCCCTCCCCACCTTCTGGCGGGCTCAGGGCGGCTACCAACATGCAATAAATACACAATAGCATTAAAAGTTAAAACATAAAATCAGCAACCGTCATACCCCATTACAAGATGGCATATCATCTTTATCAGAATAGTGTCTTTAGATGTCAAACAGTCCAGACGGTGGAAGAACGTTCAGGCAGGCGGATTCTCAGTCAGGCCAGGGCCAAAGATGTAACTATTAGGCGGCCCCTGCTTAAAAGCCTGGTGGAAGAGCTCCGTCTTGCAGCCCTGCGGAACTGTAATAAGTCCCACAAGGCCCTGATGTCATCCGGGAGCTCGTTCCACCAGTCTGGGGCCGCCACTGAAAAGGCCCTGGCCCTTATAGCCTCCAGCCAGGCCTCCTTCAGCCCTGGGAGAACCAGGCGATTCTGGGATCCCGATCGAAGTGCTCGCTGGGGAACATATGGGGAGAGGCAGTCCCTCAGATAGATAGGTCCCTGGCCATATAGGGCTTTATAGTTAAGCACCAGCACCTTGAACCTTATCCAGAATGCTATAGGCAGCCAGTGCAGTGCTTTTAAGGCGGGCTGAATGTGCTCCCCGTACAGGGAGATCCAACAACAGCCGCGCCACCGCATTCTGCACCAGCTGTAGCTTCCGGATTTGGGCCAAGGGCAGCCCCATGTAGAGAGTAGTCCAATCTTGAGGTGACCAAAGCATGGATCACCGTAGCCAGTTCATTGCGTTCAAGGAAGGGAACCAACTGCTTGATCAACTGTAGATGATAAAAGGCTGACCTTGCAGCGGCTGCTACCTGGGCCTCCATCGTCAACGAGGGGTCCAGGAGCACTCCCAAACTCCTCACCACCGATGCTGGTACCAACTGCACCCCATCGAAGGCCGGGAGAGGGATCCCTACCCCTGGTTTTTCGACTCAAGCATAGGATCTCCGTCTTCATCAGATTCAATTTCAATAGGCTCTGCCTGAGCCAACCAGCCACGGCTTGCAACACCAGGTCCAGATCACCCAGACTAGAGTCCGACTGACCACCCAACAACATATAGAGCTGGGTATCGTCAGCGTACTGATGGCAAACCAGCCCATGCCTCCGGGCAATCTGGGTGAGGGGGCGCGTGTAGATGTTGAACAACATTGGAGAAAGTACTGCTCCCTGCGGCACTCCACAAACCAGCAGGTGCCTTTGGGAAAGCTGTTTCCCAACCGCCACCCTCTGTCCCCGATCTTTGAGAAAAGAGGAAAGCCACTGTAAGGCCAACCCCTGAATCCCCTTATCGGCGAGGTGGTAGGCGAGTAGCTGATGGCCGACCGTGTCGAATGCAGCCGACAGGTCCAACAACATCAGCACCGCCGTGTCGCCTCGATCCAGATGCCTCTGGAGGTCGTCTGTGAAGGTGACCAGCACAATCTCTGTCCCATGGCCTAGTCGGAAACCGGACTGGAATGGATCTAATACAGAGGTGTCATCCAAAAAGCTCTGTAACTGGTCCGTCACCACCTTCTCGATTAACTTACCCAACTAGGGTAAGTTAGATACCGGCCGATAGTTGGCCAATTCGGCTGGATCTAACAATGGCTTTTTAGGAGGGGGCGTACCACAGAGCTTGACAATTAGTGCCTTGGTAGCCACTGAGTTACTCTACAACCGGGTGATGGCAAAGAGAACCACCTATACTATAGCAATTTGGGTTCACACAAGTGGTTGATGTGGCCAAATCTAAGGAGTCTTGCAAAATATTACAGCCTTGCCGTAGGAACTTTTTTCTGTGGGTTCCCAGAAAAAAAATTAACACAATGTTTGCAACCACATGGGTGATACTAAACCACAGGTCAATATCAGAAAACAGTTGCCTGCATTGTAGGTGCACTTTGGGATGAACCCACAGGAAAGCCACTCCATAGGGTTGCCAAGTCCAGGTTGGAAAATACCTGAGGACTTTGGGGGTGGAGCCAGGAGAAGGCAGGGTTTGGGGAGGGGAGGGGCCTCAGCAGGGTACAGTGCCATAGAGTCCACACTTCAAAGCAGCTATTTTCTCCAGGGGAGCTGATCTCTGTCAGCTGGAGATCAGTTGTAAAAGCGGGAGATCCCCAGGCCCCACCTGGAGGCTGGCAACCCTACCACTCCATGGTAGAGTTGAAACACTTGAGTTACCTGAGTAACAAGCAAAGGTGACTGGAAGATAAGATTGAATTGGCATCTAGACTATCCTAACTTCTTCTGCAGTTTAGTCTGTTCAAGACATCATTGGGTGACTTGAAATTCATTGCACAAATGGCCAAAGAGTCATGGTGCTGAGTGTTCCCTCTAAGCTGAGTTAGTGTGAGCTAGCTCACAGTTTTTTAGCCTCCGGCATACGCATTTTTGTCTTAGCTCAGGAAGGATGGCTCCAGAGCAAAACTAATTTATGCAGTAGCCAAATTGCTTGCTCACAGCTTTAAGGCCAGTAGCTCACAAAGTAGAATTTTTGCTCACAAGGTTCCACAGCTTAGAGGGAGCATTGGTGTTGACCTTTAATATATAAGCTGCCATTTCTTCATTCTACGAGAACCATTTTGCCACTTGTCCAAAAGGCTTTTTATGCCTGGTCCCAAAGAGATCTTGTTTCTGAAAAGTCCAGCTGCTGCTAGTAGGACCTGTAATTAACCTTCTGACAATATCTCTTGTCATCTAATTCCAGTGTGCCACCCTTATATGTGTTTCCTGGCAAAATCCCCTCACATTGACTCTAATGGCTGCCCGTGAAATGCCATCCTTACCCATTCTCTACCATCTAAGCCTCTCCCCGGGTTCCAGTGCTTACCCTGAAAAATCCTCAAACGCCAAATGGTTGTCTTCACCAGTCCAGCCAACCTAAGCATCCCAGTCAATGTTTCCTCCTCTGCCACACATTTTTCACTCTTCCCACTTGTTTGTAAAGCCTGGACAATTGCAAATTCCAAACTTGCACTGCCAATATTAAACAGAATGACTAAAGGGTTGGCTTGGAGAGCTACTGTAGCCCACGTTAGAGTGCCAGTTCCTTCACCCTGTTAAGGACAATGCTTCCTTTTTCTGGTTCAGTACACCGGGTGGATTATGGTAGCTCCAAGGCAAGAGAGCCCATGGAGACTGATAAACCTGAGTCTTGTGTTTGGTACCTTTGATCTAATGAATTACCTTCACACAGAGACCAGGTTTCTTGTTGCCAAGGAATTAAACTCTAAAACCTGAATGCTCCAAAACACACCCTGTTTTATAAAAATCATGTCAGTAACAGTGCAACACTACAATCACACCTTCAAAAAATTAAATTCTCGTTATTTTGACAGTATTCTACAAAAATACTGCACCAAAGGCAGAGTTCATTGAAACAAATTGCTTCTCAGACCCCCATATTTAAGACATATTTCTTTACATTATGCTTATTTCAAAAAAGGGGGGGAGAATGAGTAAAATTCATTTTGCACATCTGTTCAGACTGCCAACCAGCAATCCTGTCACTCATTTTACAGCTTTAAAATTTGAATCCAACATCTGTACCTCTGTTATTTGCAACAACAACAACAAAAGGACTCCATTCAGCCCAATGAGACAAAGCCTTCTGGTACAAGTTTGTGCAATAGTATCCGATTACTTCTCATTGGAAGGGAGGAGTTGCTTAGCAAGATTTCAGGCCAAAAAACAGAACAACCCTAAAACCAAACAAAAATTTAGCATTTTATAAAAGCCAAGGAAAAACAACAACAACGAAACCCTAGCCACTGGCATTATTAAGATGATGAAAAGGGCACTCACCTTTTCAAGGGGAATATTTGTTTTAAATGTATGCGTAGCCAGCTGCTTTCAAACTAATTATTCCAACAGAGTCTCACTGAAGCCAGTGGTACCTCAGCACCAAAAGACACATTTATAAATGCAAAAATCAATGCTCCCTCTAAGCTGTGGAGTCTTGTGAGCAAAAATTCTACTTGGTGAGCTACTGGCGTTAAAGCTGTGAGTGAGGGATTTGACTCCTGTATAAATTAGTTTGCTCTGGAGCCCTCCTTCCTGAGCTAAGACAAAAATGTGTGACCCGGAGGCTAAAAAATTGTGAGCTAGCTCACACTAACTCAGCTTGGAGGGAACACTAATGTGGATATGTCAAAGGGAGGGAGAAGAGAAGGAAGAGAGCGAGAAAGAGGGAGAGAGAGAGAAAGCACTTGTGCACAAGCTGTCCCTGGGCATCCCTAACCATCACACATTAACACACTATGTGAGTGTGGCACATGCACATTCATTCCAGAATCTGTGGCTTGAGTATATGAGATCCCTAATCCCTAGGGTTGGCAGCTCTGGCTTGGGGAGGTTCCCGGAGATTGGGGGGGGGGGGCAGTCCCCGGGGAAGGGAGGGAGCTGAGGGGAGATGTGATGCCACACATGCCTCCCTTCGGAGCAGCTGTATTTTCTCCTGGAGAACTGACCTCTGAAGTCTGGAGATCAGTGGTCGTTCTGGGAGAGCTCCCCCAAGCCCCACTTTGGAGACTGGTGACCACACTACTCAGCCATGCTCCATCTGAAAGTGGTGAAGTCATGTATTTCCAGTATATGGGCACTGGGATGAATGTGGGTATGTGGTATTATTTTATAGACATCAGAGCATGGAGGTGAGCCAGATGTTGGGGAGGGCAAGCAAATCCCGCTGCTCCCCTACGCATACAGTGCGCACACATTTAGTAAGGGTAAAGGTTTCCCTGGCTTGAAAGCCAGCCGAATCCGACTCTAGGGGGCAGCGGTAATCTCCGTTTCCAAGCCGAAAAGCCAGTGCCGTCCAAAGCCTTTTTTCCGTGGTCATGTAGCCGGCATGACTAAATGCCAAGGCACACGGAACACTGTTACCTTCCCACCGGAGCGGTGTGCAAATAGGCTTGAGAACTACAACATCAAGCCTGAACTGGACAAAAACGCTTTGACTGGCAGAACAGTTCTTGGGATGTACTACTTCAAACTGTAGGCAGAGGCAGCCTTAACCAGTGGGCAATGGGGATAGCTGCCCCAGGCTCTACGCTGGGGGGGGGGGGCTAACTGCCCAGGGCCCTACTCCCCCAATGGAGGGGGCAGCCAGCTCCACAGCAGTGGCCCCTGGCACTTGCCCCACCTAAGGTTTGGGCAGCTGGCTTCAGTTGGCAACAGTGGCTCCTGCCCTCCTCATCTGGGGAAAAGGTCACCCCCTGCTTGGCCCCCAGTGGTGGGCAGGAGGCATGACATGGGGGCACAGCAGCGGCGGCAGTGATTCTGTGGCCCCCTAACTGGATTTTTGTCCAGGGCCTCAGAATCACTGAGACTACCCCTTACTGTAAGAAGAGAGGACTGCATGTTGGAGTGCTAAAAATTCCCCACCTCTAGGCTACATTCAGATGTCAGACAAAGGTTGGTTTGTAACAAGCCCAAACCTGGATTGCTATCATATTCACACACACACCCTTCCCATCAGACCTGGCACAACAGTGTTCGATCTCAATCCGAATTTGTTATACCATCCTGATGCGGGCACCTGGAGAAACTGCAGTCTGCTTCTTTTCCGTAACGCTGGCTTCTAAACCCTGATGCAATCCTAGTCGTCCACAGTTCCAGTTTGTGGCCAGAAACAAACTCTGATTTGTCTAGGCAGCCATGTTCAGATGTCATGACAAACAGAAGACTTCCGAAACCAGGGGATCTTTGGTTACTTTCCCACTGTAAGGGGAATGTGCAAGCATAACCTGGTAGGTTTGTGACTCTCTTGGACCTCAGTTCAGTTTTGATCTCTGGATGGAGGGACTAGGGTTGCCAAGTCTGGGTGGGAAAATACCTGGAGACTTTGGGGGTGGAGCCAGGAGAGGGCGGGGTTTGGGGAGGGGAGTGACCTCAGCATAGTACAATGCCATAGAGTCCACCCTCCAAGGTAGCCATTTTCTCCAGGGGAGCTGATCTCTGTCAGCTGGGGATCAGATGTAAAAGTGGGGGATCCCCAGGCCCCACCTGGGGGCTGGCAGCCCTAGGAGGGACGGAAAGTTAGGAAGCTAAGCTAACACCTTTCTCCCCGTTTTAAGATTTTTTTTGATGGAGGGAGAGAGTTCAATCATAAAGCCACTACATGCACCCTGGATGCATGTTCCAGAAACAGTTATCGCCTCATGATTACCTGTATGATAAGTCCACGCCTCAGATCACAGTTTTTTCTAGGTATTAAACTTGAACTTGTTGCTCTGCAAAACTCCTGGATTTGTATTTTAGATTAAATTTTGAAGACAAAAATTTAAAGTTTGATTTTTTAAAACACACAAACTAGATTTCAGTGTTTTCTAAAACTGTGTTCAAGCTTCTCTTTTTACCATTTTGGCAGATACTTAGGAAAGATTTCACTTGCCTCAGAGCTAGTCCTACTGTGAGGTAAGTTCTAGGGGGCAGAGACCGCCCGCCGTATCTATGTTTTGGAGCAGCCTGGTTCATTAACTGCTTTTCAAATACATCTGAGGGAACCAGAAAGTTGCTTATTGATGCTACTCTGTGTAAACTGCTGGTGCTGGATTTCTGGTTCTTCAGCCTGGTCTTGCACCATCGCCCTGGACTGCATTTTGCCTCACTTCCTGGTGTTTCTTATGTTTTTAACCCACTTTGAACACTACGAAAAGCAGGGGGATAAATAACTAAGTAATGCAAAAAAAAACAATGCACTACTGGGTATTCAATACACAAGCAGCTCTAAAACAGTCAGGAAAACAATTGGGGGGGGGGCAGGAGACCCTTCCTCCAGAATGCTGTGCTAGTGGCTCTTTTGAAGTTCATTCTTCTCTCATTTGACTGAAGGCAACACATGACTGGTCCAGGTTACCAGCTTGTTAGAAGTCGTAATGTCTAGTTTGAGCCATAAGCCACTAAAATCCATGCAGATCAGGAGGTCCATTTTTCAGTCTGCCAAAAACACTTGATGTTTCAGCAAACCATTCTTTCTACACCCTGTTGCCTCATCTGCAATATAAGGATAATGATTTTGATATGTTACAAAATTTTCATAATGAATATACCAGGAAAAGTTGTCTGAAGTCTACTGAATACACTAAAGCTCTCTAAGTGACAAGCATTGGCTTGAAAACCACAGATGGTTTCTGTCAACAGATGGAATTCCCATTTGTTGGCTGTGACTTTCTTGCATTTCCCCCCAATGCTGCAGTCCAAAATCCCCCCTCCCCGAAATATGGGGAGCAAGTAAGGATGCCAGTCTCCAGGTGGGACCTGGGGACCCCCTGGAATTACAGCTCATCTCCAGACTTCAGAGATCAGTTCCCCTGGAGAAAATAGATGCTCTGAAGGGTGGACTCTATAGTATTGTACTCCACTGTCCTCCCTAGGCTCCACCCCCAAATCTCCAGGAGCTTCCCAGCCTGGATCTGGCAACCCTACCCCTCCATCCCCCACCAGTGGCGGGGGGGACCTAGCAACCCTAGGGGCAAGGGACACCCAGGAACAGCATGAGGAGGGAGTCAGAACTCTGCAGCAGTGGTGTGTGCGAAAATCACTCCCCTTCCATCCGCAGGAATCCTCTGATCAACACTACCCATTATGATGTCATTTCGGAATTCCTCAGGTTGTACAATATTCCAGAGGCCTTCCAAGCCGTCTTCATGGATCTGTCTTGTCAACTGTTAACCTACACCTTCTTTCTGGAAGCCAGAGTTCTGACCCAAAAAAGCATTTTCTTCCTTCACATCTTTCCATCCTTCATGTCGAACATACCAGTTCTTCTTCTGGTTCTGACAAGATTGGATTTTATCTTGCCTTACCCATCCAGAACTCCAGCCCTTACTAGGACTTTGGACCCTTGTTTTAATTTTTGACTTAGCCATTGTTTGGACCATGCTACAGCCCAACCTTACGTATCATAAATAAGCCCATGTTTCAGCTGGACCTTCATCTTGATACTAGATCTTGGCTATCCAGTAATTCAACAGTATCCTCCCCACTTTTCCACTCCCCAGTTCAAAAACCTAAAACTAGATAGACAGCTGCGGAAAAACACAGCGGGTTTCAACCGACTAATTCATGCATTCACTTACTTGGGACTCAGACATAAGATTAGGAAGCACACAGGATGTACCAAATATATCACGTGTGTATCGTATCTCCATATGTAAACAAGCCAGAGGAAAAAGCTGTCATCAGCCATTCTGGGTTCCTCTCGAATTCCTAAAGCAGACTAGGCTCTGACCAAATTATTGACAAGCCAACTGGGCAATTAAGGGAGCGTCTGGAATTTGAGCAGTCCTAGGGTGACTGATGGTATGAACTATGCTCATTAATTTTGTCTCCAAATATGCCACTACTTTCCAAAATCTTTTAGGAGGGTTCCTTTCAGCTAATTAAAATAAGTGCTTCAAGCTGTCAGCCATCAGCTCGCATCTTCCAACATCTTCCCCAAGACTCCCAAAAAAAAAACAACCCAACAACCCAAAACCAACCAGCAGCAGAGTCAACAATCGGTGATTAAAAGATTTATGGTATGAAGGAAAATTACTCGTATGATACCAAGGCTAATGGTTGGCCTTATGCTAAGAGATTAAGGCCACTCAGTAGCATTTCCTCTGATAACGACGCAAAAGCTTAACATGAACAGGCCTATGACAGACCCGCTTCACCATGTAACAAGATGAGACAAGAAAGCAAAATGCAATAAAACGGAGATCTGCTGCCCATTTAAGAACAGAAAAGCCTGACTTCCACTGACAGTCATATGCTCATAGCTACCCATCCCATGTATTTTTTTTTCACCTCAGGACCCTTTTGGAGCAGCTTAAACGCACTCACACACACCCCTGAAATATGAAAAAAAATACAAATAAAACCCGAAGTTATCACTGGCTATCTAACACCCACACCAGAACGAATCACAACCGTCTTCAGAAGGTACCCCAGGTTAGATTACGATAAATGCTTTCTCAGAGGTAGGAAGAAGATGCTTCAAACCTGGGGAGCAGCCACCAAGAAGACCACTTTATGTTCCTTATCAACTGGTATTGATCCAGGACATTGTAATGAGCTCTTTCCAACACACACACACACATCACAGAGAGGCAGTGGAAAGACCTAGGAATGGAGATGTAACCTCATATGGCTACACCACCACCTTGCAATCTAGCTCCAGATTATCTACATTTCCTGTTTCTACTACCTTTTGTTGACCACAACCAGCCAATAAATCAATACATACATACACACATACTGGTTGATGGCCCCTCTCCCCTGAGGATCAGTTTTCTCATAACATAGCCCACACCCTGAACCAAGGGCGTAGACTTTCCAATTTCCCGGGAGGGGGGAGGGCTGGGGCTGGGGCTGGGCCAGAGACATCACAGTCCATTGTCTCCGGTGGAGGCTCAGCACCTCCTGGAAAAGTTCGGGGGGGGGGGGGGGGGGCTCCAGCTCCCCAGCCCCCCTGAAGTTGATGCCTATGCCCTGAGCAGGATGTGTGAACATAACAACTAGGACCAGTATTTCCCAGACGCTAAATTTTAGCAATGAGTTCTCAGCTTTGCTTGAATAGGGTGAAAACCAAGCCCAAAGGCCATATTGCATCTTTACTTGAAAATAAATCCTGCTGTGCTCAGTGGGATCTGCTCCCAAGAAGCACACACTGGATTGCAACCGCAGTTACTTAAGCCTTAAACGTGGTACAGGGCTTGTCTCTAAAGACACACACTTACTATTGCTTTTAACTACCCTTGAACGGCAATAACAGGGTGGTTGTTAAATACAGCAGAACCAATTTTTTTAATTACAAAGTACCATCATATACATTTATTAAAAACATTTGTCTTTCCAAAAACCAAGCCTGTGATGGATGAGTTGCTACCACCTATGTTGTGCTCTGAGAGGCCTTTCATAAGATAGAGACAACGTAGTTTTACTACTGGAAGTGCTCCCTGGGGCTTTTCCCTACGCAGAATCCAAAATATATTTGGAAAGAGGGATTACAAAACAATTAACTGGGAAAGGGATGAGCTTGGCGGCCTTTTAAGAAATTGTTAATAGCCTTGCAAATTTCTCTGTCCCAGACGGTTATATGGACAGCCCAACCTGTAGATCACTTAAACCAGAACACTCGCTCTTAGATATATTCCTAAACCACCTAATCTCTAATTTTCAGCCTAAAAGATGGACAATGCAGTCCTATGTAGAGTTACTCCAATCAAAACTCATTGATTTTGGTGGGCTTAGTATGGGTTAACTCCGCATAGGATTGCAATGTAAAACAATATTTACCAGGAAGTAACTCCCACTGACCTTGGAGGGGGGGTGTTGTTTTCAAGTAAGCATGCTTAGAATCTGGTTGCTAAGCAGCAAGATCAAGGATGCCTACTCACAGGTAAATTCACTTCCACATAAGGGTGGTTGGGATCCAAATAAGAGACCTACACACTGAAAAAAACACCTTGTTGCTATACTCATTCAAAGCCACTTACTTCCAAGTAATCCCAGTTACTTCAGGACTATGAACTGGCAGTCTAAGGATTGTAGCCAACCCAGAAAGAACTAAGCCATCCACCCGATTCTTAAGCACTTGGTATTGTTATTACTGGAATCCAATCAGGCAGGGTGGGGGAAATCAATTTCCAAATATCTATCCGACACCACCACAAGAAATCTGAGGCAAATTCATCCAAGAACCACCTGTGTGGTGTCATGAAAACAACAGATTCCAAAACTAGTATTAAGAGCTGAAGTTAGATTTCATCTCTGTTTACTCAGCTATAGAATATTAAAAAAAACCACTACCCTAACCAGGGCATGAGCGATGCCATTTGTTTCAGAAACACAGACACACAAGTTTCTTTAAAACTTAATATAGCCATAGGATTCATTAGCGAGCAGACGCTGTTCATGGGCAGGGATCTTTTTTAAAGCCTTCACTGGGTTGTGTGTTTACTTACTGGGTGTGGACCTGCCCTTCGGGGTAGTATGCCCAGCTACAGGGTTCAACATTACAACGGGCATTCCACAGCCAAAACCTCAGACATTTGAACCCCGGAAAGCAATGGCATTACAACATTCTGTTGCCAGCAGGGAACACACCCATCAGCTCCCAGCCCAAACAATAGCATCCTCATTCTAGCATCTTCTTCCCTGCTTAAGGGTGGGGGGGGGGGGGACCCAACAACAAAACCTGAAAAGGAAAACATCCTGGGCTAAAAAAAAAAAAATAACGAAGACTCCCTTTGTGGGAGTTTACCTTTTTCCCCTTCTTTTTCCTGTGAGCTGGCTTGGTATTCTTCTCTTTTGGTTCCTCGCTCATTTTCTCAGCGCACCAAAATATACAGTCGGTAGATTCACTGCCTGTATTCCAACATCGGGAGCCACTGGAAATATCACAGCAATGAAACCAAAGTCCATCTGCTGACGTTTCTCAGACAAGTAACAGAATAAGTGCTGTTTAAACACAGCCCCTGGTCGCCTCCTGTGTAGCGGCTGCTCACACACCCTTGCTCTGGGTTCCCCCCCTCCTTCTTCCCCTCTCGGTTTAAAGAGCTGGGGTTTCAGATAAGCTCACAGTTCCTAGGAAGGATCAGCGCTTTCCCTCACCCTACCCCACCCCTTTTGTTCGGAACTGATTGCTACCCCTGGGGTAAGATCTTGGCAAGGTTTTGTAGCCTGTTCCATCCACAGTGCCTCCCCGGTCTCTAAATGGTCTTGATGAGCACAGAAACCAGCTGCAGATTGCTGACAGGTCTCAGAAGCTTTCCCGGCGGATGATTTGCTGCGCTCCTTGCAAGCGGAGAAACTGAGCGTAAATTGCTCCGATTCCCAAGAGCGCACAATACCAGCCCATGTGTTGAATGTACGAGGGAGCGCACACCAGATAAGGAAGGCTCTCCACGAGATATGGGGAAGGGAAGGGAAGGGAAGGGAAGGGGGGGGGGGGGGACACATCAGGTGACTGGTTCTCAGACCAATTCAAACAAATCGTTTTTTAAAAATATTAATATAAAGGGGAAAATATATTTGCATTTCAGAGCCTTTGCAAGATTAATGTTTATATCTCCCCACAGTCTTGGTCCTCCAGGAACACTTCTTAGCTGCCTGTGTTACCATTAAAATTTATTACCTCCCTCAATTATTTATCAGATGAAAGCAGAAGATATTTCCATAAAAAAACAGAGATTTACAGCCATTCTCCTCTCTTAACGGCTCCAACCCAGTAGGTACTCATGGCCGCAACAGAAGGTTGACAGAACGTTTCCCCACCCCCTTTTCTCCAATGTAGGGTTCACAGAGAAAGTGCGACATGCCTCGGGTGCGTATCTCCAAAGCCCATGGAGGGATTCTGGATCAAGTTTCTCCACGCTGCTGACCTACTCAGCAAAATGTTTCGGCCAGATATGTACAGGTCTCATGTGAACTGTGAAAAAGAAGAAGACGAAGAAGACGCGGAGGGCGACACCATGACACCCCTCTCTAGACCGCTGCCCTCCTAAAGGAGGCATAAAACACATCCACGACTACTTGCGTGGAAGGAAGCTACCACGTTAGCTTTCAGTGCCATCATCTTTAGGTTAACATGAGTTTGTTATCTGTAGTCCATGGGTGGAATCCAAAGCCCAGAGGAGGGGGAGTTCTACTTGCATACAGAACTGAGCAGATTCCCCTACCAATGGTAGCCTCCCCTTTTAACCCTCTGAAGGTCATGGGCCCCCATCACAGATGCTATTGGGTTGGATCCAGCCTGGTTTTTCACTCAATTGCCCCCAGTTCCCCATGTCCCATGATTCCCAGCACAGCCTTTTTGGATGGCCAAAGGGGACCGCCTCATTCCCCCCTCCCAGCGTTTTAAAGCAAGAGGATAAGCTCATTGGGGCCAACTCGTTATGAACGGAGGTGGAAGTGGTTTCTATTCGTATAGAGGGCTGACAGCGCTTGGATCTCGAAAGCAGATCTTAAGATGGAACCAGCACTACCCATCAAGGAAATGCACCGCCAACCAGTTCAGATGCCTGCCAACAGAACAAATGGGATTACAAAGAATAGGAGGGCATGAAGCAGTCTTGCATGGTTCCATCTAACTTGGTCTTTTCAATACGGAATAGCAATATATCTCCAGGGTTCCAAGCAGAGGTCTTTCCCAGCCCAGCTGCCTGATTACTTGGGACCTACTAGCTGGAATCTCACGTGTCAAGCCACCCCTTGCCACTCTCCGGGCTGGGGGATTGAGTGGCAGTCTGGAGATACACCAGGCAGCTCAGCCTCTGTCCTGGCTGCTTATGAGGGACGTGGAGAAGGAGGTGCCTCCCCAAAAGGGGTCTCTGCTTCTTCCCAGCTGGAGCAAGTTAGGTGGGGAATGAGGAAGGGGCAAAAAAACTGGATCCTACAATCGCTGTTCTGTGGGAAACCAAGCCCTTTCAACTAAGGGTACAGTGTGACCAACAGGTAAACCTAGGCAATCGCCCAGAGTACCAGTTTGAGGCGCACCAACAAATCCTGCACTGATCTGCTCCTCCTCCTTTCCTCCAGACTCCTCCACCGTTCTTGCAGTGCTGGTGTGCTGCTGCCATCTGCCCACTAGCTGGGACCATGCCATGACAGGGTTTTCCTGGTGGTGGCCCAAGCAACTCCAGAGCTGCCCCTTGTCGCTCTCCCAGTTGGATGACTGAGTAGCAGTTAGGAGATACACCAGGAAGCTCCTCCTCGGTCTCTTCCCTGGCTGCTTATAAAAGATGCCTGACCAAAAGGAGAAGGAGACGCCTGCCCAAAAGGGTCCCTGCCGCTTCCCAGCTGGAGGGAGTTAGGTGGGGAATGAGGGAGGGGCACGATTGGTCTCTGGGCAGGCAAAGCTCTCTGTACCTGGTCCTCTGTCACTGGGATTCCTGTCTGCCTCAGCACCCTAGGAAGCTCTGCCTCTGACGCAGCACACTGTGTTGGCTGGGCATCCGGCTCGACTACTGCCTTAGTAAACAGGGTCAGGTTTTTGCACTGGAAGGGCCATGTTGTGGATACTACCCTGCCGCCTTCCAGCTGGCTGGTGTCCAGAGGCCATCACCTCCATCTACAGACAAGGCTCCTCTTTGCCCTTTGGTACCCCTGAAACTCTGGCAACCCTAGGATGGCTATATGGTCAGCATTTTTCTCTCTGCTGGAGGTGCCAAGGTCATAGTTTGCCCAGGGTGCCAAGAAACCTTAGACCAGGCCGGTTTCAACCTCATTCCTTCCTTCTATATTCATACCATCCTCTTCATCTGTAGAAACCACACAGCTCTTTAGAAGCAGTGACCAATTTCAGCGACACCTATTTGCCTCCAAGAGTTCCTCCCCACTGTACTTATATTCATGCTTATTAAATAAAAGGACACCAAGAATCTTTGGTACCCAAAAATGTACTGCATGGAAGTTTTCGTGCCAGGGTAACCTTACAGAAAAATTCCATTGGCTTGAAACTCGGTCTCAGCTGGACATCAGAAGCAGAGAGATGTTTTTTTTGGGGGGGGGGGGTAAACTCTGTTTTTGGTCGTCATCCCTCAATCTATTGGAGCAGGGCTATCTTTTCCAGATCTGAAATATGGAACACTGTTGAAATGTGTCTGAAAACAAGAATTAGGCCTTGTTTACACTAAGAGGGTAAATGTGTCTGTGGGCTACATTTTTCAGATAGGTGGGGCTCACATGACAGATTTTTAAAAACCCTACATATAAAACTAGGGGGTTTCCAACTGTCTTTTACATACCAGATGTGCACCATGTGAGACGACATCTACAGGCTCACAACCCCGTGTAAGGACTAGGGCCTCGACAGTGAGGTTTTATAAATGATGTAAAAGAGGCAGCAGCGAAGCCATTTGTTTTGTTTTCGTCTTGCTTTTCGATGGCTAGAAAAAAATACCCAAGACACTCCCTATGGTATACATTCTTGTTTCGAGGTGATGCTGTAAAAGCAAGTGCTCTCTGCTGGTTGTCTGGAGGAAAAACAATTAGAAGAAAGCTACTGCCTTAGAAGAAAGCTACAGCGAATGAATAGGTCCAAACCACAGTCTGCTGGGTGAAGGCCCGGGGCGGTGGTGGTGGGGGAGAAACGATTCACACTTGACATTTTTGGTCGTACACAAACATCCTTAGGTTTACAAGGTATTTTAAACGTAAGCCTTTAAAAGTTTCGAGTATGACAAAGACAGGTTTGCAGACAAATGTGTACCCTATTCAAGTAACCCTGTTGGGGAACTACACAACTGTGGTTCCCTGTTGAGGACACACTCGGTAGCTACCCCAGACTTGCCACTACATGCGGAGCAAAACGGCCATAAGTTGCTTTGAGTAAATATTGTACGCAGTTAGTGGAACCTTAAATATGTTTCAGATACATGTCTTAAAAATTTACATCTACCCATGGAACAACCAAACTGTTAACGAAGAACTCTCTTTTACCAGTTTTCTTAAATATCTCTTCTCTCTATCATATCTCTTTTCTCTATCCAGGCATTTCACAAATACTTAACAGTGCTGTCCAACGCCATTTTTACTCCTTTTCTAAGCCAGTTTTTCAGCAGACTTTGAAAGGGTGCAAATCCGTTTAGGCGTACGTTGTTCTACAAGGACCTTTGAACCATTTTCTGTTTGTTTTGTTTTGTAAGGCAACAAATGTGTTGTCACATAAACTGTTAAGAAGAAATTGGGGCAACTGAGTTTGTAGGACTATGCTTTTAAAAACAGGAACACTGCGAAGGGTAATGCCACCCGAATACTTTTCTAATGCCCATCGCTTGATTACAGCATGGGTTCGATGTGAACTTTCAGAAACTCAGCAATGCAGATCTACTAGCATGGTTCTATTTTTAGATCAAAAAATAACTCGCATAAGAGGACAACAGGGTAAGCCAAGTGAAGTCTACCCCGATAGTTCTATTTATAACCCGATGCACGCAAAAGGAAGGGGCAGGAAGCCTGCGTGGAGCAGAGAGGGAGGCATTTCAAGAAGAAAAACCAGCAACAGGTCACTTTTGGTAGCAAAATCAATGGCGAGATTGTCTAATATATTAAAAAGTAGAGGTGGTGAAGAGCAACCTGCTAGAGTATATGGGGATCCATGCAAGTATATGACCCGAATACAGCTGGGGACACCCTGTGCTTCATGTAATCTCCTTTTTCAGACCGCAGGATTTCTGCAGCCACTTGTAACACGCATAATCTGCTGTTCTATGCTATTCATTTAACCCTGGATGGGGACAAGGTCTCACGTTAGCTCTGGTGAACTTTGTGGGAACCAGACAATAGAAGAAGACAGAAATACAGACTAAAGACCTTTCTCCAGGGGCCAGCAAAAGAAAACTGGCTTAATTACTTTAGCCATAAACATAAACTGGTTTAGATCTGCTGCCCATTGCAAGACTTTTCGGTAACTCTCTCATGCTGGGTATAAGATGTGTTACCACAAGGCTAAATACCAAGGCTGCGAGCATGTAGCCCCATCTTATTCAGAGTGCCATAATATTCAATAGATTTGGCCCCCTGTGTATGTCTCTACTAACAGATTCCACTGTCTTAATAGGGCTTACTCCCAGGTAAGTGCAAATAGGACTGCAGTCTAAATTAGAAAGGGCAAATTTTAAATTGATGGGGTTGCCAGTTAAGGGGATACATCTTTAGTAAAGACACATGAATTGGGGGAAAAAACCACTTCTGCTCAAGGTTTCCTCTTTCCTCTTCGTCTTTTATTTTAATTAAACCATTAATCTTGTAGTTGCCATAATTAATTTCTAATTAAAGCTCCAACACTTGCACAGTAGGCTGTAAATTCGAGCCCATTTTTATTCTCTCAACGACACACTCCTAACAACAATAGTAGTAGTCTGGGTTTCTTTAATCCGCCAAGGATTCAAAGATGTGACAGGGCTGTCAGAAGAAAGAAGCCTCGATCTCAATGTTAGCATGAAACTGGAAAAGAAGGCACCAATACACAAGCTGAAGAAAAGCTATATGTGGGTTTTGCCTTATAAAAAAGGTTGATAAGCCATCTTCATCATAACAATCAAGACATTTCTGTATTTAGGTAAATGCATAAATGATTAGCTCCTATCTGGGTGATCGGGGCGGAAAGGTGGGATGGTATAGATCTCGGAAGCTAAGCAGGGTCAGTACTTGGATGGGAGACCACCAAAGAAGGCTCTGCAGAGCAAGACAATGGCAGACCACCTCCGCTTCTCTGTTACTTTGAATGCCCCTTGCTGGGAGACCCATACATTCGCTGCGACTTGATAGCACTCCCATACATACTGTGAGGGCCGCAGTTTTTCTCTGAGCTATTTAGTTGGTGTATTTTAATGCAACTGCACAAGTTGTGAAGAGCATACATAAACAGTGTGGTGTGGTTGACGGAGCTCTTCCACCAGGCCTTCGATTAAGGAGTCACACTGTATAACTGAGGCCCTAGCCCCAATATCAACACCAGCAGCAGCAGCATTATGACATCATACAACCCAGATTACGCCGGCAGCTAATTGTCTATTTGTATCATTGGATGCTGCTCACACCTGCCATTATGTATGGATTATCTGAGCACTAGCACTTTATATGCTTTATGTAGAACTTGTTGCGATTTTAGATAAATTTGTTTAACCTGTTTATTATCCTATGTGAGCTGCCCTGAGCCTGCTCCGGCAGGGAAGACGGGGTAGAAATAAAATAAAATAAAATAAAAACTGGTATTCCGGGCTCATTTTGTAGCAGGAGCTCCTTTGCATATTAGGCCACACACCCCTGATGTAGCCAATCCTCCAAGAGCTTACAGAGCTCTTCTTAGAGGGGCTACTGTAAGCTCTTGGAGGATTGGCTACATCAGGGGTGTGTGGCCTAATATGCAAAGGAGCTCCTGCTACAAAATGAGCCCTGCTGGTATTATTGTCCTGCACTGGATGGACCAGGCTGGCCCGATCTTGTCAGATATCAGAAGCTAAGCAGAGCTGGTACTCAGGTGGGAGACCATCGAGGGAGACACTGCAGAGGAAGTCAGTGGCACCCCACCTCTGCTTCTCACTTGCCTTGAAAGCCCCTCGCTGGGGTCGCCGTAAGTCAGCCGCACTTTACACACACAAATGATCGCAGGAACAAATGGCAGAAAACACCCCTGCTTTCAATTTGTCTATTTTGGACGTAGCTTTTCCTGTGTCCTTTAAATGAAAACAGCCAACTGGCTACAACTGAGGGCAGCCAGCATACTGCTGGAAAATGCAGCAAGGTACAACACAATTATTCTGCAGAAGCACTTTTGTAGATCTGTTTGTACACACTGAGGAACGGTTGTATTATAAACAATTAAATGGATCTGCGTACCAACGGTGCACGCCAAAGGCACAAATCATTCTTTAAAGAAAAAATAATATTGACACCCTTGCAATAGGTGTTACCCAGTAATAAGAGCCAAGCACAAGGGTCCTATATGGCAATACCAAATCTATTCTAGAAGAAATCTTACTGTGAATCTTGGCCCAAGAAGAAAAGCAAATCCCCCTCCCTGCAGCACCACCCCATCTATGCTATCATCGTTATTTGCTGTGAGAAGAACTCCGTCTCCAGCCCCGTCTGGCTGGCAGTATGGTGGAACTCTAAATTCAGCTAAAAGAGTGTAAAAATATTTCACCCATTGATTCATGGGTCTGTGCCAGTAAGGATTAAGCAAGTTGAAAGAGCTTGCCTTCTTGGCTTCATGCAGCATTTCACAGGTTTGCTTCACTAAAAAAGAAAAGATTTTGAACCCGCACACAAACACCTAAAGGGCTGCAGGGAGCCAAGCACTCTCCATTCCAGGATCAATGTTGCATTTCAAACAGAGACTTCCCCTGTCTGCATGTGACAGGCAACCCTCCAGCCTCAGCCTCTATCCTTCCACTTCAAGAAACTGAGGAGCAGGTGGGAAAATGGCCTCCGAAGCAATGCTCTAGGAATTCCCCCAAGGCTCTATGGTCCTTATCATTATAGATTAGCAAAAATTCCTAGAGCATCACCTGCTACATCCTCCGCAAAAGCCATCCTCCTCATACACCACTCTCAAAATTGCCTGGCATTTGCAGAGACAAGGCTGAATTCCCCCAAATTGCTCTTTGGCTCATAAAACACGCATCAGTAAAACATGACAGCAAACAAACACTGAATGTGTGTGCTCTCAGCTTAAGTACTTCTGTTCTTTTCCTTCCTTTACATTATGAATATCAACAACAAAGCCTAATGCTATTTACTTAACCAAATTCCCTAGAATCCTCAAGTCTGTTCTTACATGTTTATACAGTACGTTTGAGTATAGCGAATCTTAATACAGTGGGAATTTTTCATGCTTTGCCCTTCTTTTACATTATGGCTGGAAATACATCAAACTCTGTTATCTGAACTTGTCTAACATGAGCTTGCTCATTTTATCCTCACAAGATTCCTGGGTTTTTGCCTTCTCCCAGTCTTCTGGTCGGACGGGTTCCTGCCAGTTCCCTTTTGTTAGGTCTAAAGCTGACAGGAATCGCACTGCCCCAATTTGGTCAAGCAGGATGTCTGTTCTAGGCATCGGGTAGGTATCAAAGCGGGACACCTTGTTCAATTCTCAGTAGTCAGTACAGAAGCGGGTACTCCCATCCAGCTTGGGAGCCATTACTATCGGGCTCCTCCAGGCACTGCAGGATGGCTCAGTGATACCTAAATGTAGCATCTCCTGGGTCTCACACTCTGCCTCCACCAACCATTTCCTGGGAATCAGGTTCCATGACAACCTGGCAACCTGACCGGAGGATGACATGTTCTATCATGGTTGTCTCACTGGGGATCAAGAGAATATGCCTTGTACCTCACTCGAAAGATGCTCTAGTTCATCCTCCTGTGTTGCCATCAGTTGGGGGTCTAGGTGTACCTATGGCTGTGGCGTGGGGCAATGCTGATGGGCCCAGGGGCTGGCCAATCTCTCTGAGCTCTCTCCCACTCTACCCCTGCACTCCATACCCACCAACACCTCAGCCGCAGGTACACCTCCCCCCCCCCCCGCTGCTCGGGACCTGTGGGTTGGTGGTGGCTTTTTCAATGTCAAGGGAGGTGAGTTTGGGGGCACTAAGTATAGGGGCAGAGATGCTGACCCCGGACACAATGGCTGTGTTGCCTAACATCTACTACCAGAGACCTTTCATCTAGGGATTGACCCTAGATAAGGAAACCTATAAAACAGGCTGAGCCACAGCCCCTCCAAACCTGTAAGGCCGCAGAACAAACATGAAGCCATCACACAAAAGGAGGTCAAATTCATGGATACGGTTATACAAAATGGTCAACTTCAAATCCAGCAAGACTGATGAGAATACTGATCTACATATTATTGATTATTAAATATTGTTTTGCCACTGTTATCTTCTCACTCTAAGTAAATACATTTGCAGCATTAGATGTTTAAGATTCAGACATCTGAAGGGTACTGCTTTGCAACTTACTCAAACTCCAGATGGTTTCACAGGACTCAGTAGTCCGTAATACTTTCACTAACCAACCAAGAATTGACTAAGGCTTGAAATCTATAGTAACCATCAAAACTTCCCTTTAGTCACCATGGCTAGTAGCTTGTGGACACAGATCTTTTATATCCTCCCCTGCTAACACTGAGACCTCTGAAAAAAAAAGCTGATGCTGGAGGTCACGGGGTCCAAGCTAGATCACCACCATCTTCCTTTTCTGTCACTGGTGCAACAGCAAAGACACAAGTGGTTTCCCCCTGGCTCCCAGCCTGACTGCAGCCCTCCAGACCCCACATTTTTTCATCTACATGAGTGCAGTCGCCTCCAGCATCATGGGAAAGGAGGTGGGGGAAAATCACTATCAGCAAGTACCTTCCACATGCACTTCATCAGACTGAGATTTTCGTCTGCAGAGCCTCTTACACAAATACCAGGTCATTAATTAGAACCCTCTTCTCATTAGTTGCTTCATTATTTTACGGCTGCTATCAAGAAACGGAAACAGAAGAGTGATTTTGCTTGAGAGCGTCTAATGCCAAAAGTGCATAATCTTTTCGATCAGTGTACAAAGAACTTCCCACACATCCTTGAGCTTTCTTGCAGGGCAATTCCTCGCGCATTAGCCTATGCACGGTTTCTGCATTAGGTACTTGGCAGCACAACTAGCCTGTTTCCGGAGGAGGGGTGGGGAGATGACCATGAGTGGCCTCCAGCACTGATAGCTGTGCTTGGGAGGATAATGGAAAGCATTAGAGGAATGGTATTCCATATGATGTCTTTAAAGTTCATATTTTGGAAACAGTAGGTGGCTTTGTCGTGCAAAGCACAAGCTATTTCCTGCCTCAAGTTCCTTTGCCTGTGATATCTAGTTACATGGCTTCCAAGTCCATTATCATAAAATGAAAGCAAACCAGAAGGGCCATGATGTTAAAAAGTCTATACAGAACAAGGCAGTTTTCTAGAGATCCATGGCTGTCTGGATCATGTACCTCAGACTGGTGATTAAGCTAAACTAAACCTGTGCAAAATGCTCTGCTTTGACGTTGCATTCATGAATGACTGTTTTAAAAAGAAGGCCCTTGTGATATCTGGGTGAGCTCATCTGTATTTTTTCAGAGAAAATGTACAAACACTAATGACAAATGAACGTTAATATTGACAACTGCAGACAGCCAGTCTATATTATGGCCAACAAGCCATACAGAAACAGAACAAATATTAATTAATGAACATAAAATCATCTTTCAGCGTGTATTGTTTAGTCTTAGTATCCTTAATACATGCAGCTGCTGGTGTGATCTTGGGTCAGTTACAAGTTCTTTCAGAGCTGTTCTCTCATGAACAGTTCTCAAAAGAGCTCTGTCAGCCCCACCTACCTCACCGGGTGTCTGTTGTGGGGAGGGGGAGGGAAAGGAGATTGTAAGCCGCTCTGAGACTCCTTCGGGTAGTGAAAGGCAGGGTCTAAATCCAATCTCTTCTCTTCCTCTCATCATGCAATGAAACGGTTCCAGGTTATCAACACATAAGACATTATTTGCAGCCCGTATTTTTATAGCAGAGGACAATAACTTAGCTTTGACAACTGCAGGTTCTTAGAAGAGCAAGAAAACAGAAACTGGATGATACGTCACATGAAGCTGCTTTACACCGAGTCAGAACTTTTGGTCCAGCAAGGTCACTACTGTCAACTCAGGCTGGAAACAGGTCTACAAGGTCTCTGGCAGAGGTCTTCCACATTACCTGCCGCCTGGTCCTTTTAGCTGGAGATGCCGGGGATTGAACCGGGGACCATCTGCATTCAAGGCAGATGCTCTACTACTGAGCCGCAGCCCCTGAAGAGATTACTAGTATTTTGTGGTTTCCAGTTGGGAGAATGGAGGTCTGACACGCTTTGCAAATGCGCAAGGCGGACAGCGGCTCTTCCTGACAGCTTGGGTGGGTTAATCCACCCGACGCAACCTCACACAGGTAGTGTGAGGACCAGCAAGCAATATAATCCAGGTTTGAGCAACCTCGGTGAAGGGAAAGTCTCGGAGGAGACTTTTCCGACACCTTGAGCACTGCAGCCGAAGAGGATTCTTGCGAGTATCTCTAAGGAGCCGAGCTGAGCTGAAAAATTCAGCATAAAACCTCCAATTCCCCTGATTCCTTAACAAAGAAGACAAAGTTTAAACGTTGGGACCACATCTGAAGCGAAGTAACAACAAAAGGTAACGGAAAAAAGTTTTTTGCCTTACCATTGCCGCGTTTTGAAAGATGAAAAACAGATCGGGTGAAGCAATAGACTGATGTTGATTGGATGAGAGCAGTTTTGAAGTGCTAAAAAACCGAATTTGAACTTAAAAAGCCAAAAAAACAAGTTGTTTAACATTCCTGCGGTTAAAAGGAGTCGGGAGGGGAAGCCAAGCATCGCGAGACAAAGAGGGAGAAGGGAACCAAACATCGCGAGATTAAGACGTGAGGACTGAATCAGGAAGTGACGGCTAGAAGAGCAGACAAGAAGGAAAAAGGAGAAGAACCGGAAGAAGGTAAAGGGGACTCTAAATACTGCCGGACCAGAAAGGGGACTCTAAATACTGCCGGACCAGAAAGACCATAACAGGAAGTGACGTGCAGAGAGCAGACAAGTAAAGAAAAGGAAGGGACAAAAGGAAACTACGGCAAGCCAGAAGCAAGGTAAAAAGACTATAACCTTTGACATTAACCATAGAGAAGTCGCGGCCGCCATTTTGGATTTATAAAATTTTTAAACTGCAATATCTCAAAGATTATATAACGTAGAAGGCTGAAACCAACATAATTTGACTTGGCAAGATTAGCTTGTTTGAATGCACTAATTGGTGTTTGATTTGGAAGACAAGATAAAATCGATCTTTTTAAAGAGGCAAAACGGACCGCGGACTAAGATCGAGAGCAGCCACATGGTCCTCTCCTACAATGGCAGCAAAAAAAGAAAAAGAGCTACTAGCCGTTATGGAAGCAATGGAAAAGAAAATGTTAGACGCTATAGGAGAGGTAAATGTTAAAATGAATAATATAGCGGCTCAAGCAGATAAAAATTGCATGGAATTAAAAGCAGAATTTCAAAAATTATCCACAAGAACACAAGATATAGAAACTAAAGTAAAAGAACTGGAAGAAAACACCCATAAGACAATGAGAGAGAACGAGAGGATGGAAAAGATGATGCATTATAAAGATATGCAAAACCACTTGAGATTTCGAGGGATTGAGGAAAAATTGAATGAGGATATTTTTACAAGAATGCAAGAAGCAATAGCAGATTTTTTACAAGAACAGGAAGAAGTTGTTAAAGAACACATGGATCTTGTTTATAGAGTTAATTCTACATATGCAAGAGACAAAAACATACCAAGAGACGTGGTTGTCCAATTTACAATGAAAAGAACAAAAGAACAAATCTACAGGAAGTGCTTTACTGACCCCTTTGTAATAGATGGAAAGAAAATCATAGTAATGAAAGAATTGCCTAGAGCAATACTGCAAGAAAGGAAAAAATTCAAGCGTCTGACGGATAAACTGAAGGAGAAAAAAATCAGATTTCGTTGGGAAATACCTCAAGGACTAAGTTTTTATTATGGCAACTCCAGAGTAGTGATTAAAAGCACAGAAGAAATGTATGCATTCCTGGGAGAGAATAAAGATGATTTTGGAGATATTTAAGAATATATCAAAATGGATTACAAAATACTTACATGGAATGTAAATGGACTAAATTCACCCCAAAAACGTAGAATGGTAGGTCATTGGTTGGAAAAACAAAAATGTAATATAATTTGCTTGCAAGAAGCTCATCTTAAAAACCAAGACCATAAATATTTAATAAGGAAGAAATTGGGAGAAGAATTTTATTCTTTAGCAAGCAACAAAAAAAATGGTGTTGTAACATATGTCAAAAAAGATTTGGAACCCAAAGTAATATTCAAAGACAAAGATGGAAGATATTTAGCTATTGAAATTTTACTGCAAGGAGTGAAAACTTTGATTGTGAACATTTATGCTCCGAATGGAGCTAAAGAATTTTTTTTTAAAGAACTTCAAATGGAATTGGACAATGTAAACTATGATCAAATTATGATGTTAGGAGATTTCAACGGAACTGTAGATAATAAACTAGACAGGCGCTCTAAAAGAAAGGATGAGACGTTAGGGAAGCTTCCAAAAAACTTTTTTGAACTGATAAAACAAGAAAAGTTGGAAGATATTTGGAGGAAAGCTAACCCACAAGGAAAAGACTTTACCTTTTACTCTAATAGACATGACTCACATTCAAGAATTGACATGATTTGGATGACTACTAACCTAACCTTCAAGACAAGAAAAGTGGAAATTTTACCCAGAATAATCTCAGATCACAATCCGTGTTTATGGACAGCTGGGCAGATTAAAAAACAAAAGAGATGGAGAATAAACGAGGACTTATTAGATAATCAAGAAATAATTAAAAAATTACTTGAAGAAACAGACCTATACTTCCAAGTAAACATGCAGAAAGAAGTTAAAATTCAAACCGTATGGGATGCATATAAAGCAGTGATGAGAGGACTATTGATATCGTTAAATGCTAAAGATAATAAAAAGAAAAAAGAGCAATATGAAAATATTTTACAAGCCATTAAAACAAAGGAAGAAGAACTGAAGAAGAAACCAGGGAAAAAGAAACTGCAAAAGGAAATTTGGATGCTACAAGACCAAGCAAAAGCCATTTTGAACCAAGAGATGTACTGGAACTTAAAAAAACTTCAACAAAAAGCATTTGAAGGTGCAAATAAACCCGGAAAATACTTAGCATGGCAATTAAAGAAAAAACGTGAAAATAAATTTATCACTAAAGTGATAAGAGATAATATTGAGATAATAGATAACAAAGGAATAAAAAGAGAATTTTTTAAATACTACGCAAAACTTTTTAAGAAGGAAAACAAAGACAGAAGAAAGATTAAAGAATACCTGCAAACATTAAAGCTACCAAAACCAACAGAGAAAATTAAAGAACTATTTAATAATCCAGTGTCATTACAAGAGATCAAAAATGCAATAAATGACTCAAAATTAGGTAAAGCACCTGGACCAGATGGATTTACAGCGAAGTTCTACAAAACGTTACAGGAGTCAGTTTCACCTGTGCTACTGCTATTGATGAACGATATAAGAGTTACTGGAGAGGTACCAGAAACCTGGAAAGATGCATCCATCTCACTGATCCCGAAAGAAAATCAGGATTTGACCAATGTTAAGAATTATAGACCGATCTCTTTACTGAATAATGATTATAAGATTTTTGCTAAGATTATAGCGGATAGACTAAAAGAGCACCTTAAAGAGACTATACAAATAGAACAAGCAGGGTTCTTACCTAATCGACAAATAAGGGACAATCTAAGAGTAGTAGTGGACGCTATAGAATACTACGACAAACATCCTGAAAAGGAAGTGGGCTTTTTCTTTTTAGATGCGGAGAAAGCGTTTGATAATTTAAACTGGGATTTTATGTTTGAAGTTTTAGAACATCTTGAGATCGGTGAATATATGCTTAACTTCATTAAAGCAATATATAAAGAACAGAAATCCTCAATAATAATTAATACTGAAAAGACAGACGATTTTAAAGGAGATTACTAGTATTTTGTATTACTAACAGCTCAGGTTGTTTCCTCAATGACTTTGGATGGCGGGTGCCTACTAGATGGAAGACACTACAGAAAGATGTAGCAGCACTAGGCACAGGGAAGGAGTGAGGTTCTGTTTCCCTCTACACAGGCAAGGGGGTCAGGCTTTCTTCAACAAAAAGAATGAAGCCACAGAAGTAGGTCACAGCCTGGGAATGGCAAGGGCAGGGAGCATCGGTACTCTATAGGGATGCCAGCCTCCAAGTGGGACCTGGGGATCCCCTGGAATTTCTGCTCATCTCCAGACTACAGAGATCAGTTCCCCTGCAGAAAATGGATGCTTTGGAGGCTGGACTTTATGGCACTGTACCCCACTGAGGTCCCTGTCTTCCCCAGGCTTCTCCCCCAAATCTCCAGGAATTTCCCAGAGGCTGGGGAGACCCAGCAACCCTAGTACCCTGGAAGTTCTCTTGCAGGCCTATGTAGTAGAAGCTTGCACTTCAGAAGGCAGAGCAAGGACAAAGGAATCAAAGGCACACCATTCCAGACCTTGCGAGGACACACTTTTTAGTCTATACCAGTTTATCACCAAACAGGAACAGAGGAGGCCACAATTACTCATGCCTAATTTAGGCGACACTTGAGCCATAGTCTAGCATTTTTTTCTTACATCCAGCATTTTTTCCCCCTGCATCACAAGGGTTGTTTTTGCAGGTCTACCTGCTGTGTGAAACATTGTTTTGAACTGTATGTTGTTAGGAAGACATGGGAATGGGCTTGCCATTTGTCTGCCATAGCAAGACACACAACCCCACCCCAATTTTCACCATCAAGAAATCAAGGAATGTTGGCTATAATATACACTTAGACCAATGGTTTAAAGGTATGGGAAACAAATGTAATAATCACTAAAGCAATTGCATATAAAGAGAACATATATAAAAGGTCTTATAGATGGTATATGACACCAGATATGTTAGTAAAATTTTATCCTGAACTATCAAATGCTTTTGGAAATGTAAAAAAGTTGCTGGGACCTTTTTCATATGTGGTGGACGTGTGATAGAGTTAAAAAATATTAGGCCTGGATTCATGAAATATTACAAAAAATGTTGAATTGTATCATACCTTTTACTCCTGAATTATTTTTACTGAATGTAAGACCAAAAAATTGTAAAAAGGATTATTTTTATCTTATTATACATGTATTAACTACTGCAAGAATTTGGCAAGTATGCCAAATATTGGAGAAAAGATGAAGTACCTTTAAAAGAAGAAATTATAAGTAACATTCTTGAAACAGTGGTGATGGACAAATTAACTTTATTTTTGAGAGGACAAGAAGAAAAATTTCAAAATACATGGTCAAGCATTTATACACGGTTGGAGAAATAGAACAAATGAACTATACAGACTTTCAATATAGTTGGAGACATTATAGACATTATTTACAATTATATGCAGGCTTCATGGACAAAGTATCTTGGTTTTCACATGTATTCAACATATAATAAGAAGTAATTTAACAGATACCACAAAGATGTCAGAGACTCCCCATCGGTATGTAGTATGTGTTTGAGTTATATGTATATGTGTATTTAAGTTATAATGTATATGTGTGTTTAAGTTAAAATAAAAATTAAATTTTCAACAACAAAAAGAAGAAATCGAGGAACAGGAGAAAAAATGACCAGGAAATGGCCTCTATAGTGATTCTCTAGGATGCTTCCCATTTCTCTATGGTCTTTACCATAGATACTTAGAGAAATTTCTAGAGCATCACCCAGAAGTAACATCACATTCTCCTAAAATTCCACTGCCCCCAGGTACCACCTGCAAATTTTCCTGGCATTTGCCAAAGCAGTGTGGGCAACCCTAATAGGAAGGTTTTAATTAAACAGGACAGACTTTTTACTGCTGTGTGAAAACACAGATCTTCTGCGGTTTTCTTCCAAAGAGAAACCACCATAGTAAAGGTGCAACCAAATTAAGGGGGGTGGGGAATCCTGGATTTCTCTTATAAACCTTGAGCTGCATGGAAGCCACTGAATAATTGAAGATCAATAAAATCAATGGATTTGAACAATCAATTTTCATTATGTTTATTTTTAAAAAGGTATTCAAACAACTCAAATTGAGGATTAGAGATGTAATGTAAAACAGTTTCTGAACAGGTGGAAGCAGATTTTTTGGCTGCAAGATCAAAAGAAATAGGTGGGAGGGAATGAAAAGGAAAATGGCCACCGGAACAATCTATATGAGGAGTGTCAAATATATGTTCTGCGGGCAGGATCCAGCCCCTGCAAGGCTGCTATCTGGCCCATGAGCAACTGGATCTCTGCTGCTTCCTGCGTCCTGTTCCCTGCATCAAGGCTTCTTTTGTCCAGTCTCTCCTATTTCCTCCTTTACAGAGGAGAGAAAGAAAGCCAAGCCTCCCTTCCCTCAATTGGCTGAGGGCTCTTCCCCTCCCTCCTCTGAAGAAGGAGGGGGAAGCAAAAAGCCAGACAGAGAAAGAGAAATGGAATCCCATGGCACTTTTAAGACCAACAACATTTTATTCCAGGTATAACTTTTGTGTGCCTACACACTTCTTCAAAGAGGGATGGGTGGGAAATAGCCAGGGGGAGGGAAAGAGTCAGAGAGAGTATGAGAGGGGGGGAGTCCCATGGCACTTGGAGAGACCCCCTTTCTGGTTCTAACAGATGGGGGGGAGAAACATAACAGCACAGTTTGCATTCTTTATTAGTGGAAGGGATCAATAGTCCAGTAGCTTTTTAAAGACTAACAAAATTTGTGGCAGGGCATGAGCTTTCATGTCACTGCTCACTTCTTCAGATACAACTAGAATGGGAGTCTCTGTGTCCTTATATCTTGGAGTGAAGAGATATCAGATGCCAAATGAAAATAGCAGGCATTGGTAATGAAAGAAGAAACCTAGGTCTCAATTCAGTCCAGGAGGATGCACTGCCTTGAGCTTCATGATCAGCTGCAATTCAGCAGTCTCTCTAATCTCCCTTTGTCAGAGAACTGCTACTCTTAGGTCCCTTCCACACGAGCAGGATAATCTGGAGGGGAATCGAGGCTTTTTTGCCCCGGTGCAACTTGCCTCGCAGTTGCACAATCACACACCTCTGTGGACCTGCCAGGGCAAACTGCTGCTGCGTGATCAGACACAACTGCAGGCGAGTGGGGTTTTTTGTGTGTGGTGGGTTTCCAAGGCATTTAAACGGGGGATCGATGCTTCGCTGGAAGAAGGGGGGGGGGAATGGATGCTTTGCTGGAAGAAAGGGGGGAATGGATGCTTTGCTGGAAGAAAGCGGGGGGAATGGATGCTTCGCTGGAAGAAAGGGGGGAATGGATGCTTCACTGGAAGAAAGGGGGGATCGATGCCTCATTGGAATGAAGGAAGGGGGGATCGATGCCTCACTGGAACGAAGGAAGGGGGGATCAATGCCTCGCTGAGACATAAGAAGGGAGATCGATGACTCGCTCCTCCCCCCTACGGGCTTTTGATGATGCGCACATGGAAGGGGGACAAAAACAACAGCGTGGCGTTGGGATAGCGTGTGATCATGCTATCCACAACGCCACACTTCTGCACTGGCGTGATCACATGGGGAAAGTCCAGCTGTGAGCTGTGGCAAACCGTTTGCTACCGGTCTTTCACTAGTAGCTTTTTACCCCACTTCTCTGCCAGATCAAATCGGTTTGCCCTGGCTTGCCAATGGTTGTGGGACGCTTCCCAGATGTGGTGGTGTGATCGCGCCAGTTTGATCCGTCGATGAAGCATCCCTCTAGCGTGGCCAATAGGTGTGTAGAAGGGACCTTAGGTCAGCAACTGAATGTCCTAGAAGTTTAAAATGTTTCTCCACTAGTTTTTTAAGTTGTGGTTTCTAATAGCAGTAGAAAGAGTAAGAGTCCAGTATCACCTTAAAGACTAACAACATTTGTGGTAGGGTATGTGCTTTTGTGAGTCACTGCTCACTTCTTCAGACTTATTTCCATTTATTCTTTGCACCCTCCTGGACTGAATCCTCCTGTACCAAACTGAAACCTAGGTTTCCTGACTCATTACCAATGGTGATATCTCCACACCTACTACCTCTCCGCATATCACACCTAATCCAATCAAGCCTGCTTGGCATCCAAAATCATATTTATAAACTTTATATCTCCGGTATCTCGTGTTACATTTTATGGCACACATGGCCCAGCCTGACAAAGTAGCATTTATGTCAGACCCGGCCCTTGTAACAAATGAGTTTGACGCCTCTGATTTCTACTAATCCCAGCTGTGTAATGTGGAAGTCTAATGTTTACTTTACCAAATTACTACACTCAGTAAGTATATGGAACAGCTGAAATAGAAATATAATATTTACATTTAATAATGAGTTCATTGTAATAGGCTTATAACCCAACAAGACAAGTCTTCAGAATTATATTAGTATTTGGGTATCATTCCATCTCTGCTTGACTCGTTGTGAAGCACATAATAGGAAAGGACATGATCCTGCATGATTAAACAGCTTAAGACACCTCGGAATCAAAATTACGCAGGTGCCTAGAAGAATAAGCAGCACTGATTCTAAAGCAAGAATGCAACTTTTACATGCCAGCATCTCTTATAAAGGAACACATTACACAGGCTTCCAGAAGACATTCTTAGCCCAATTCCATGCAGACGATATGAAATGAGAGACCCCCAAAAATAAATCTTATGATGAGCGTCCCAGTTTAGATTTTCCCAATCAAAACACTACTAACCCATTTCCTAAACAGGCAAAATGTACCTGAATGATCGATACACTTTCCAGCACAATGGAACATGTTTGGTAGCCAGAAACCATCAGCTGCTACAATTGTAGGAACTGCTTTTTGCCTAAAAAGTATTTATTTATTTTATTTAATCAGGGGTCATTTCATAAAAAAGAGGTGCAGGAGCTCATTAGCATAACTCATTGGTATAACTTATTTGCATATGCCACACCCCCTGAAGTGTGTCAGAAGGCAGCATGCACTGCTCAGGCTCCACCCCAAAAAATCTTCAGGTATTCCCCAACTCAGAGCTGGTGAGCCAGCTTTACACTTTGACTAAAGACACTTTAGGTTTCCTTTGCTCTTGCTGGGAAGCTACCTTACAACAAGCATGAAAATACAGATCAAGTTAGTACGCTTTTGCTTTTTTCCACAGTGCATCACCATATATGCCCGCTCCTGGGCTTGTACTCCCGGAATGGTGTTCCTGCTCAAAATGACCCCTGTATTTAATTAATTATTTACCCTGCCCTCCCAGCGAAGCTGGCTCAATTTCCACGCCTAATTCAGATCACAATCATAGATATGCTGCCGAGTTCCTGAGAGAAAATGGGAACTTTGATGTTACAAACAGCAAAGTATTGAGTTGCTCATGTGAATTGACTGTCATCCTAAAATGCGAACTCTGATACAGTACAAATCTCGTGGCGGAAAATGTCATAGTCACAGCTGACATATGGCGACCCCAGAAGGTTTTCATGGCAAGGGGAGTTCAGAGGTGGTTTGCCATTGCCTGCCCCGGTGTAGCAATTCTGGACTTCTTTGGCAGTCTCCCATCCAAGTAGTAGTTTCTGAGATCAGAGGAGATTAGGCTAGTCTGGGGCATTTAAGCCAGGGCACAAATGTCCTACACTCTGTAATTCACTACCTGTTATCTAAAGGACACTCAAGGTATATCCTAGCTACACTACAGACCCCATCAGCATATGTTTAAAGTTAGCACATTAGTTCCAGTGTGCATCACCTGACACTTACCGACACTGAATTTAATTTGCCATGCTGTTGTCCACTCACCCAATTCAGAAATACCTTCCTGGAGCTCGTCACAATCCACTTTGGCTTTCATCATCCTGTTAACTTGGTATCATTTGCAAACCTAGCCACTGCATTAGTAAAGGTAAAGGTTTCCCTTGCTTGAAAGCGAGTCGAATCCGACTCTCGGAGGTGGTGCTCATCTCCGTTTCCAAGCTGAAGAGCCAGTGCCATCCAAAGACTTTTCTGTGGTCATGTGGCCGGCATGACTAAATGCCGAGGTGCACAGAATGCTGCTACCTTCCCCCCAAAGCGGTACCTATTTATCTACTTGCAATTTCTTGCTTGCGAACTGCTAGGTTGGCAGGAGCTGGGGCCAGAGAAGGGAGCTCACTCCATCATGCAGCACTCGGGTCTCGAACTGCCGAGCTACAGACCTTCTGGTCTGCAGCTCAGCGTCTTAACCTTTGAGCCACCACGGCCCCTAGCCACTGCATTACTCACCTTCAATTCCAGACCACTTATGAACAAATTAAATGTCCCAGTTTCAGGGCTGATCTTCATAGGCCCTGTCTGCTTGCACCCATCCACTGTGAGAAGTGTCATTTCATTCCCATTCTCTGCTTCCTGTCATTCCTGCCAATTTTTAATCCATAAGAGTACCTGTCCTCTTATCCCATGACAGCTAAGCTTACTGAAGAATCTTTGGCAAGGTTTCTTATTAAAAGCATTTTGAAAGTCAAAGCATATAATATGTAGTGGATCACCCTTGCCTGTGTGCTTGTTAGCCTACTCAAAGAACGCTAAAAAGATGGAGAGGCAGGACTTCCCTTTGCAGAAGCCATGTTGATTTCCCCTCAGCATGATTTATTTTTGTATGCATTTAACAATTCCATCTTTAACAAAAGTTTCTACTAATTTACTTGGGACAGGTGTTCGGCTAACTGGTCTGTAATTCTTTGGATCCCCCCTGGAACCCTTTTTTAAAAACTGCAGTAGCATTTGTTACTCTCCATCCATCTGGTACATAGGACTTTAATAATGACAGGTAACAGATATTGGTTTGTGAATCAACGATTTCACACTGGAGCTCAGTATGGATCCTTGGGTGTGTGCCATCTACACGTGGAGGCTTATTAGTTTTCAGTTTGTCTACTAGTTGTTGTCTCTGGTCACTTCAATTGGACTCAGTTCTTCACACACCCTTCTGACTATACTGTACCACTAGCAGTATTATTTACCAATCTTGTAAAGCAGGGGGTCCTCCTCAGGATGCCCACTGGCTCCCTTCCTGTTGCACACCAAGTGTTTTTAGAAAGTGAGCAGTGCCAATTGGAGCTCTTTGAGTTTTTTAATATTTAAGGTGTGATACAGATTGATATTCTAAAAAAGCCATGGGACTTAATTCTGAGTAAACACGTTTAGGTTGCATGGCTAAAATGCTAACTGGACCTAACCTAACTAGTTAGATCTTCCCAGTTTTAAAATATTTTCATAATGCAGGTGGACGTTGATAAAAACATCACAGCATCAAATTCTGGTCACGTTTCAAAAATCATTTATGTTCCTATCAAAATTTGGCCAGAATCTCTCTCACACACTGTGCACATGTGCAAGGAACTCCCACCAGCCCTTTGGCACCAAATGTTATTGCTACCAGTTCTGGAGGCCTCATTTCAAGAAGGATGTGGACAGAATGGAGAGGGTGCAGAGGAGAGTGACAAGGATGATCGGAGGGGGGGGCTGGACAGGGGTGTTGAGTTTTTAAAATCCCGGGGGAGTCGGGGCTCTTCTGTGTGCGCGCACAAAGTGCGCGCGCCCACCGGGACCATGTCCCCGCCACCTCCCCCCCCCCAGCCTGACCACTCCTGCTTCTGTCCCTTCCTCCGTCCGTCCAGGGGTCAGCTGGGCATTTCCTTAGCTGGCCCCTGGACGGACGGAGGAAGGGACAGAGTGGCCAGGCCAGGGGGGGAGAGAGAGACGGTGGTGGCCCTAGGAAGGGCCCGGGGAGGCGCGGTGGAAGGCGCTCCATTTTCTCAGGGGGGCTCAGTCCCCCCGGGAAATTTCGTGGGTGGCTCGAGCCCTCGAGCCCCCTCCCCGTAGTTGATGCCTATGGGCCTGGAGACCAAGCCCTAGGTGTACAGGCTGAGGGACTTGGGAATGTTCAGTCTGGAGAAGAGGAGGCTGAGGGGGGACATGAGCACTCTCTCGAAGTATTTGAAGGGCTATCACTTAGAGGAGGGCAGGGAGCTGTTCCAGTTGGCAGCAGAGGAGAGGACTCGCAATAATGGGTTTAAATTAAGGGCGGGAAGGTACGGGCTGGATATTAGGAAAACTTTTTTTACAGTAAGAATTGTTCAACAGTGGAATCAACTGCCTGGGGAGGTGGTGAACTCCCCCTCACTGGCAGTCTTTAAGCAGTGTCTGAACAAACACTTGTCAGGGATGCCCTAGGCCAGAGGTGTCGAACTCATTTGTTATGAGGGCTGGATTGGACATAAATGTCACTTTGTCGGGCCAGGCCATGTGTGCCATAAAATGTAATGCCAGGTACCAGAAATATAAACTTCATAAAGGACTAGGGTTGCCAAGTAGGATCTACTTACCGACGGGGGAAAGTTGTTCTCCCCCCGAAAGCTCTTTTGGTGCATGCGCTTTGCGCGTGCGCTACGGCAACGTGATGACGTCACCCAGAGGTGACGTCATCACGTTGGGGGCGTTGCCAGAGCGTCGCCCTGGCAACGCCCCCAACGTAATGACGTCACCTCCAGGTGACGTCATTACACGGTGGAAGTCGTCCTCACCGGACGACTTCTGGGGCGGGGTTCTGGCCAGCGGATCAGGAACCCCTATAGCGGGGAATCCCCCACCCCCCGGGATGACTTGGCAGCCCTATAAAGGACAGCAGCTCGTAAGCTCTAAGTTGGTGTATCCTTACTGCAAAGCCCCACAGACTGGGAGGGGGTGTAGATGAAAACCCACGGGGCAGAGTGGAGAGCCAGTGGGGCATCACTGGGCACACTGCTTGACTGCTGCAGACGAGGTTGTTCTGAAGCTGCAATCCGAATGACTCCGCCCACTCCTCCACGAACAGTCTCCTGTTCCCTCCCTTGCACTGGTTGCTCATGGGCCACATAAGAGCAGTCTTATGTTTGACACCCCTGCTCTAGGCTGATCCTGCACTGAGCAGGGGGTTGGACTAGATGGCCTGTGTTGCCCCTTCCAACCTCGGTGATTCTATGATTCTATTTTGTTGTTTCGTTTGTTTGTTTGTTTGCCATCAAGTCACACCCAATTTTATGGTGACCCCATAGGGTTTTCAAGGCAAGAGAAATTCCAGAGGTGGTTTGCCATTGCCTGCCTCTACATAGCAACTATGGACTTCCTTGGTAGTCTCCCATCCCAGTATTAAGGACAACCCTGCTTACCTTCCAAGATCTAATGAGGCTGGGCTAGCTTGCACTATCTAGGCCTGGGCTACAAGTAATAGTGCAAGTTAAAGTTGGCTGGGCTCATGAGAGAAAGCTCATGTTAAAAGGATACCCAGGAAAATATCTTTTTTTCCCTCTTTTCCTTTTGTATATGTGTGTTAAATGCCTACAAAATGAAGACAGATACTGCCAGCTGGAGGCTTCTTAACTAAATCGATGTTTGTGTGCTTATTAAGTAATTAATATATTTAAACAATATATTAATATTTAAAAATACCCCATTAAACAGAGCTTCTGCCTGCAATGTTTAAAGACTTCACTCCCTGACATTGGTGGCTGGCTTGGCCTCCTATGGCAGCCATTTTGTGGTCACGCCCCACCACCCTGGGTCAGAATTCTGAAGGTCCCTGCAGGCTGAAAAAGGCTGAGTATCCCTGTACAAAGTTATATTTTTTTCAAAGGAAGTATTTTACCTTTAAGGGTAAGTGATGACATTGAAAAATAAGGTAAACAAAATACATAAGATCTCCTCTTAGCGGTGATGTAGCTAGAAAGAAGCAGGAAAAGTCAAGCTAATAAATCCCATGTCCCATTAGCAACATAGCAACAGCAACAGCTGGATAAATCCCATACGTCCTAATAGAACAGAGGCACCTAGGAGACCACAAAGGGAATCCTGGGAACTGTATCTGTATGAAGAGAGCTAGGGATCACTAACAGAGAAGTCTCAGCAGTCACAAAACTACAATTCCCAGGATTCCAGGAAGGAAGCCATGGCAGTGAAATCAGCATACAACCAGATGCAACTTTGTAGTGCAGATACATCCACATTCATTCATTGTGATAGGAAGACTGAACATTATATATGAGCTGTTGAAAGCACTGGAGCACTAAAGGGAACCATAACTGGCTCCTTTATTTATTTTTTATTAATGTACATCAAATCAAAAAGAGACACCTTTGTATACAAAACTTTGATGTGTAAAATGTCTAGGCATTAGAAAACTGAGATAAGTATAACACATTAAGTCAATAATACTAAGAAGCAGTCTTTAAGAGTCTAGCCTAAGGTATTGTTCAAAGAGAAAGCAATGAAGGTCAGACTATGACTAGATTACCTGCATTTTACATAGTATTTTAATTATGTTTGCCAGTTCCTGTACCTACCTAAGCCTTTCATCTATTGAAATAATCAACGGATCTCACCAACACTGGACTGGGATTAATCTTTCAACAGTAATTAAGTTCATCTAAATGGTCTATGAGACTACATTGCACATAAGATGCTATTCTTAACAAATCAGCATAATTAGGATTTCTGTAGCACTTTAGGGTACTCAAAACACTTCACACATATTAGGTTCTAATCCCTACAACAATTTATTATCCCCATATTGCAAATAGAGGGGGAGGGATGCTGGGTGAGTGTCTAGCCTCAGGCTACCGAGTTACAGGCATTGATGAGGGTTAAACTGGGGACTTTCCAACTTATGGTTCAGTCTCTTTGTCTTTATACTATGTCAGCTATATGGAAGAAAGACCAATATTTGTTCCATTCTGTCAACAGATCAAAACTACATGTTCACACTCTGTTGTACAACCCCTCTGATTGTAGACCTTTATTCCATTAAAAGTTGAGAGCCAGTAAGGAAGCACTATGGGTGTAGGAAAAGAAAATATAAACAATTAAGAAATTCCCTTTTGTAGGATAATAGTACAGACTCTACCAACTTCCTCCCAGGACTGAATCTAAGTGGTATGGTTCAGGTCTATGGAGTTCTCCGTCTAGCCCTGAACCCAAACAGTACAATGAAGGGAAAGGTGTTTTTTATTTCTCCCTCTTCATACTGCATGGAAGAATTCTTCAGCAGAAGATACGAGGGCCGCGGTAGCTCAGAGGTTAAGACGCTGAGTTGCTGGAAGATCCGTAGCTCAACAGTTTGAGAAGTGAGTGTCACGTGATGGAGGGAGCTCCCCTCTCTGGCCCCAGCTCCTGCCAACCTAGCAGTTTGCAAGCAAGAAACTGCAAGTAGATAAATAGGTACCGCTTCGGGGGGGGGGGGGAGGTAACAGCGTTCTGCGAGCCTCGGCATTTAGTCATGCCGGCCACATGACCACTAGGGTTGCCAAGTGTGTAATACTCACCAGCGGGGTATCATAGAGTTTTGGGGTGATTGCCAGAGCGTCGCCCTGGCAACGCCCCCAACGTGATGACGTCACTTCCGGGTGACGTCATTAAGTTTGAGAAGTCGTCCTGGCTGGACGACTTCGGGGGCGGGGTTTCCCCCGCCGGCCGAATGCTGGCCAGCGGATCGGGAACCCCTGTAGAGAGGGATCCCCCGCCCCCCGGGCTGACTTGGCAGCCCTAATGACCACAGAAAAAATCTTCAAACAAATCTGGCTCTTCAGTTTGGAAATGGAGATGAGCACCACCCCCTAGAGTCGGATTCGACTAGCTTTCGAGCAAGGGAAACCTGTACCTTTACCCAACTACTCATTGCAGCAACTCTAATTTTTACCTACCATTCCAGGAAACTATAGACTGTAGCTCTGTCCCCGTCACACCTTAGAGAACTCGTGGGGAGGTGATTGATTAGGATTGCGAGAAGCACCTTTCTAATATAAGCTAATGTTTTTCTGCATATCTGGGGAAATCCCACAAATACAGACCAATATTTACTATTGTCTCCAGGTGATCCATTTTGCTGCCCAAATGGGCATAGCACTAACAGGAACATCAGGAATCGCAAGGATGGTGATTTGAAAAAATTCCCTGTGCAGATTGGGCTACGGAGCTAGGCTACCACGGTTTAGGGCTAGGCAACTGGGAAGCTACTTACTTCTTGTCCCCAGATCACAGCAGATTCAAGTTGTTGCACTCCTGCCCTACAACTAGCTCGATGAGGTTCAGGAGACAGACTAAGAGAATACAGTAGCTGCTCATCTCACCCTGAACCCAAGAGGTACTGTGTGAAAGGGGGGGTGTTTTTACCATTGCCTTCATGTGCTACATGGGGCACATCTCTATTTTCACCTCCCTCCATTCCAGGAGACTTGAAGCTGCTATGTACCACACAACTAGGGTTGCCAAGTCCAGGCTGGAAAATACCTGGGGACTTTGGGGGTGGAGCCGGGAGAGGGCGGGATTTGGGGAGGGGAGGGGCCTCAGCATGGTACAATGCCATAGAGTCCACCCTCCAAAGCGGCCATTTTCTCCAGGGGAACTGATCTCTGTCAGCTGGAGATCAGTTGTAAAAGCAGGGGATCCCCAGACCCCACCTGGAGGTTGGCAACCCTACACACAACACACATCCCTAACACCCCCTCCCCAGGTTACTATGAGTTATTAGGGGCTTGGGCTGTCCAGTTTCTCTTCTCTACCCGTCTTGTTTTTATGTTCAACTGTCCTCTGCAGTCTGCGTCTTCTCAAAGGGATAAGTATGCTCTGTCCTCATCTAAGGGGTGGGGAAGAAGAAGAAGAAGAAGAAGAAGAAGGGGGAGAGAGAGAGAGAGAAAGAGTAATGATCAATTTAAATGATTATGAATGCCTGGGGAATCACTCCCTTCTGTGTGGGTGGCTCCCTTTTACTGCCCTGCTGACAGGAATATGACCATGAACTTTGATATTAGAGGAGACCACAAAGAAATGGAGGAGGCGGGGAACAATGTGGAAATTCACTCCGTGCCCCAGACTTCCCACCATCCCAGCTGCCCTGAGCCTGCTCCGGCGGGGAGGGCAGGAGACAAATCAAACTAACACAATAATAAATAACTACGGTATAAGGCTCTCAGGGGCTTGAGTGGGCTGAATCTCATTTCCTTTAACTGACACTCGGCTTCACTCAATGTTCTGTGACTCCAGAGCATATTCAATCCTATCCAGGCCAAGTTTTGTGTGGGGGGACGTTTTGGGTCAATTTCCAAAGTATTTTTTTTTCCCGGAACCCCTGCAAGTCCTCTGAGTACGCAGAAACTCCTATCTTGCCTGTGGGGGGCCCAGTTTTGTCACCTTCATCATGACAATAAGATTGGGTAGCCAGCCTCCAGGTGGCCTCTAGGCTGGGGCTAGAGATCTCCCGCAACCATCCAGATCAGGGCACCACAACATACCCTCACATCTCCAGAAATGTACCATTTTTCTTTTATAATATAACAACCCATGAGTTTCAGTCTCGGAGTTTCCTTTGATTTTGTGCCGAAGAGGTTTCAGCAAAGCCACGAGCGATACAAAGCTCAGCTGAATGAAGTTAAGAGGTGACAATACTGGTATCTTGAATGCTTCATCCATTCCATTTGTCATAGCTCTTCCCAAAAGTGGCGGCAATGCCAGTCAACAGGCCCTGGATTGCTGGTGGTGCTGGGCTCATCTAGGGCTGAGGACACTCCCTGTCCTCAGCTGACTGTTTCAGTAAACTCTGCTTGGGCCCAGGATCCATTTATTATCCCTGCCCCACCCCTCTTCAACTAACAGGGTACTATAGAGCTACGAGAATGTGATCACATAATGGGCCTTTGGAAAGCAGCCCAGACAAGTTGGCATTTCCAGAACAGGATTAATCATTTTGCTGCCTAACTAAACTGAAGTCATGTTTTTTTACAAAAAATGAAACAATGCTTAGAATGCACCGGTCACTTCACGAAATAGTCGTTTCACAAAAGTAAATACAGGGAGATCTAAACTGCAAGCAAGGCATGAAACCACAACATTAGCAACTCCTTTGTACTAAACGCCTTCACCAAGGGCAGAGCTGTAGATTGGTGAGACTATACGGAACGTGCTGCTTGAAATAGGGTTGCCAGGTCCCGTCCCCCCGGCAACCGGCAGGGGATGGAGGGTAGGGTTGCCAGATCTTGGCTAGAAAACTTTGGGAAATTTGGGAATGGAGCCTGGGGAGGACATCAGGTTGCCAGCTCCGGGTTCAGAAGTACATCGAGTTTTGAGGGGTGGAGCCTGAGAAGGGCAGGGTTTGGGCTGGGGAGGGGACCTCAGCAGAGTATAATACCGTAGAGTCCACCTTCCAAAGTGGACATTTTCTCCAGCTGAACTGCTTGTGGTTGCCCGGAGATCAGTTGTAATAGCAGGAGATATCCAGCCATCACCTGGAGACTGGCAACCCTAGGATGACAGAGACCTCAGTGGGGTATAATACCATAGAGTCCACCCTCCAAAGCATCCATTTTCTCCACAGGAACTGATCTCTGTAGTCTGGAGATGAGCTGTAATGCCATGGGAGACTGAGGACTCCGAATTGTTCATTGCTAACACTGGAAATACAATCCAGCCAACACTAAATACTTTAAGCCCTAATGAATTTAGTGGAAGAAGTATAAGCATGGCTTAACGGTCCCAAATTGAAGCCTTTAGGACTAAAAAATGCTTAGCTTTGTCTGGATTGTGCTCAGAAATTTAAAAACATTTCTCCACTGGGCAGAATGACAGTCTGTATCCATGGTGGTCAAAGTGGAAGGTAGGCCCACTATGAAGTAGGGTTGCCAAATCCCCCTGGGGGGCAGGGAAACCCCAGTTCGATTGGTCCACCGGGGGAACCCCACCCCCAAATTGTCGGGCTGCAGCGATGTGCCTGGTGCGATGACATCACCCGGAGGTCACGTCATTGCGCCGGGCACGTTTTTTGGGGGACACTCTATAATTCGAGGAAAAACTCTATGGTTTTCCCTCGATTTACAGAGGTCCCAACCCAACGTGCCCCAGAAGACTCCCGGGATGGCAAGGACTCCCCCCTGCTATTCCAAAGGTAAGGCTTGGCAACCCTATGAAGTCATTAAGAGAGGTGGTGTTAAAAGACAAAGAAGAAGGGGGAGAGATGTCAGAGGGGCAACAATCAAATCAATTAAAAAGTCACAAGGTCCCTCAATGTTGGTGGAAAGTGCCCTCCAGTTGCAGCCGACTGCTAGCTTAGGCCATTCAGGTCATGGCAAGATCCCTCAACAGTGAAGTGGGGGGGGGGGTTGGGGGGGGTTATATATAGGACCTGCATCTGTTATATGTACATTTAAGTACTACTAGCAGCACACAGTTATGATCTCATGTGAGAAAGCCTTTGGCACTATCCACAACCTGCAAGTAACACATACAGCTATTAAACTAGGGCTGCCAGCCCCCAGGTGGGGCCTGGGGGTCCCCCGTGTTTACAACTTATCTCCAGCTGACAGAGATCAGCTCCCCTGGAGAAAATGGCTGCTTTGGAGGGTGGACTCTGTAACATTGTACCATCCTGAGGCCCCTCCCCTCCCCAAACCCTGCCCTCTCCTGGCTCCACCCCCAAAGTTTCCAGGTATTTTCCAACCCAGACTTGGCAACCCTATATTAAACCCCAGTCAGCCCAGGGTTGCTTGAGGTTAGACTGTAAGCAATATTTGGCTGGAACAAGTCAGTGCTTAGGGGACGGCATGCTCAGAAGGTCCCCCAAAGTACCAAGGATGGGATGCTGAGGAAAAAGAAAGGCCAACTAACAGATGTTCATTCACTTAATAACTAATCAAATGAAAAAGGCATTTTTGCTTTATGTCATTATAATGTCATGTCATTATAATTTTTTTAAATGTTAATTGTTTGGGTCTCTGTTATTCTGGTGCCTCGCTGTCTGGCCTACAGTTTGTACAGGTCTGAAGGAAGGCCGCAAAGTGAAGAGATAATGTAACTGAGGTAGGAAGGGTTCCACTGAGCAGGGGAAATGGACTGTGCAAAGATGATTGTGCTGACAGTACGTTCTGTGCAGTGTTTTCCCCCAATTATATCAGTGACTTGGTGGAAGGAGAGTGTTTTTTTGTAATTGCCGATAAAACTAGAACATTTTCTCCAATCTGAAATGAGTCAGGCATGAGATACTTTGATGAAAGGTTCAGTTCCTGATCATTTCATGCAAATGAGAAAGCAAAAAGATCGCCACTTTGTAGCAAAGAAGAAATACAATAAATATAATAATGGAAACAAGTGAAGTATTTAGAAACTCAATTTTTTAAAAGTATGCATCTCTGCCAGCCCTGGCTTTTGTGTTTTGCTTTTTTGTTTCATAATTTTAAGTAATTCTTTATTCAACTAGTAATTTTTGTTTATGTTTCAGCGCATAACCTTCAAACCTCCAAAACCAGGAATGGCCAACTTTTAGGCCGCCGTCACATGGCCCTTTAAAGTGGGAGTCATGGCTGTTTCCTCCCGCTTTTAAAGGGACCGATCAGACCGGCCGCGACAACTCCCGCGCCGAAGCGGGCTCAATCCCAGGTTCCTTGAGCATTTTTCGACCCCGGGAAAATCAAGTATTTTCCTGGAAGTCGCACGATTTTGCTGATCTGGACAGCCCTCTCTTGCAATGATTGCAAAGAGGGCCGTCTGATCGTCCCTCCGGGGGTTTTTTCTTTTCCTTTCCTGCCCAAGTGCCGCCGGCCGCCGCCACCGCCTGGCACCCCCCCCCCCTGCATGCTTTTCCCAACTCAGGCAGCAGCCAGTGGGACTCGGTGCCTGGAGCGGAGCGCAGGGCGAGCCAGCCAGCCAGCCAGTTCCTCCTGCTGTGAGCTACTGGCATGAAAGTGGTGAGCAAGCAATTCGGCTGCTGCAGCTCTGGAACCCTCCTTCCTGATCCTGCAGTGTTTGGGGGAGGCAGCCGTGCACGGGCGTGCGGATGGCCCTCGCCTTGCCTCCCCCAGCTGCTGCCGCTGGGGTTGAAGAAAAAATCCCGGGATAAAGTCTAGCGGGACTTTATCTGGGATTAGAGGTGCCATGAGACCACGGCCTTATATTCTCAGGGACCACTCTATTCTCCAGAAAGTGGTCTGGGGGAGAAGAAAGGAAGAGAAGAGGGCTATATATTTTGCAACACAAACTGAAATCCCATTAGAGGTTAGGGTCTATAATAAAGTTGGCCCCATCTAACAGGAGGGGCTCCTCTCTTTTATGAAAGACAAGCCATCAAGCCTGGCTCCGCATAAAGATACGCGAATTTATATGGCATGCAGAAATCAAAAGATTTGTGACATTTGTCTTTCCTTTAAAACTGAGATAGCAGTCAAACGTTTTGCTATGTCTTGATTAAAATTTGCTAGAGCCTCCGGAGGGCGAAATTGTCTTGAGGGCTCGATGTAGCCCGGGGCTGCCTGCTCACCTTCCCTGTCCCAAATAACTGTAATTAGCTTTCCTGCCTGTTGCAGGGAGCGTGAAGAGGAGGGAGAGAAACAGAGAAAATAAAAAAGCAAATTATTAATTTTCTATCCCAGTGCACAGCTTTTCATTGTGGCTTTAATTATCCGCCAGCCAAGTAACTGGGAACCATGCAAAGCAATGCCAGCTCTTTCAAAATAAAAATTAGCCTTCTGTAAAATAACGGGCCACCTCTGCAGAAATATCGTCTGCATGCCAAGGAAGGCTGTCCTGCCAGGATCTCAAAAAGATAATTTTCTTTAAAACCCTCTGACAATAGTTTCTTCTCGATCAATTATGAAGAAAGCTGAAGAAGATGGTCCTGACGTCTATGATTGGAACAGAACTTAAGATCATCTTCAGTTTCATAATAAATTGATATATTAAGATTCATACTTGTGAATGAATCAAACAACCCACTGGAGTTAGCCATATTGTTTCTATATGGAGACATCAGCTTGCACCAATGCTCCCTCTAAGCTGTGGAGTCTTGTGAGCAAAAATTCTGCTTTGTGAGCTACTGGCATTAAAGTTGTGAGCGAGCAATTTGGCTACTGCATACACTAGTTTGCTCTGAAGCCATCCTTCCTCAGCTAGGACAAAAATGTGTGAGCCCGAGGCTAAAAAACTGTGAGCTAGCTCACACTAACTCACCTTAGAGGGAACACTGGCTTGCACTTATGTGACCTTGAATCAGAAGCGAGGGGAAGTCTTGCTTAAATTAGTATTCTGAAGGATTAGCTGTTCTAACGCAAAAATGTGGTGAAGGTTAACATTTTGAGTTCTTTCAGATGAGCCACATTATCACACCAGGTTCAGAACGTTTTAAATCCAAGCTCCCAAGGAAAAAAAGCTCTGTTTTAAAAGGCGGACTCATTCAGCTCAAGGAGTGGACATGGACCCAAACAAAACGAAACAAATCTCAGCCCCATTTGGCTAAGCCTAACTTTCTCCAACTGATAGATCCAGGTGGGCAGCTGTGTTGGTCTGATGCAGTAGAACAAAGTTCAAGTCCAGTGGCACCTTTTAAGAACAACAAAGTTTTATTCAAGGCGTGAGCTTCCTCAGATACACTGAAATGGAAGTTAACAGTCCATACATATAGGCATATGTATGCTAATTTGATGGTCACCCTCTGCCTGGACTGTTAACTTCTATTTCACTGTATCTGAGTTTTAAGTATTGAGCGGGAGGCAATGAATTCAAACAAACTGGCTTTTATTCAGTGATATTGCTCAGCTCAAAAGACAGCTCTATGAGAGCGGCACCTTAATTTATACTGTTCCAACACGTAACTTTCAACAAAGTAACTATACACAAGCAATACTATTGGACCCAAGCAGGGCTCAGCGACTGAATATCTAGATTGGCTTTAGGACCAATGGGAGTCTTTATTCATCAGCCAATAGGACGTGGAGCTTTAGGATGCCAGAGCCCTTTCAAGCTATTGCTGCTTCAATGATCCTAAACACAAACACAACACTGAGGAAGTGTGCATGCACACAAAAGCTCATACCTTTAATAAAACTGAGTTGGTCTTAAAGGTGCACCTGGACTCAGACTTCGTTTTTCTCCAACTGAGCTCACCGTTGCTAAACAATGCTGACCTTTGACCAGACCACACCAAATGTAAAGAAAACAAATTGTTTTGTGGACCGGATATCAAAGTTGTAAGAGGTAATAGCCAGCAATTATTTTTTTCCTTTACCTTTCTTGGGCTTCTGGGAGGGTGGAGTCTGTGATAAACCTAAAAACAAGCAGCAGAGGGAGAAGAATTAAAATAAACTTAAGTCAATGGATGTCTTGCCATTGGGAGAAAAATTTCTATATACAAATTAATAACACACATAGCAATACATTAAACATCAAATATTTTTAAAAGCCCTAAGTATATACCCAACAAGCAAACCCAAAGAAGGGTTTGGAGGAGAAGAGACTCCCCATCTTCCAATCAGATGCAAGGAGAAACAGCCAGATGCAATACCACTGTTTGCTGAAAATGATCTATTCTATGGGGGGAAATATGATACAAATAGCCAAGCTCTGATTTGAGTGTGGGGTTTTTTGGGGGGGGGGGGGTTTGCCATCAAGTTGCAACCAACTTATGACAACCCCATAGAGTTTTGAAGTCAAGAGTGTCAGAGGGTGCGGGTGTGTTGAGCTGGCATGTTAGCACCAGAGCAGAGATTCACAGCAACGTGCACAGTACAGTGCAGAGCTTACGTCCCACAAAGTCCAATGTCCACACAGCCAAGTAGGGAAGGAATATATACAGGGTTTATTTACAAAGTCCTGTTGTTATATGCAGGTATACGCAGTTCAGCAAAATCACTACACAGACTGACAAAGCGCTTCGCCCACACTGGAATACATAGGAGAGAAAGATACACTGTACAATAAACACATATATACATTGACTGGCCAAGCAGCACTGGCTGCTGAGTCATTCTGACTACTGTGTAACAGTGCCAGTCAGAACCTGTTTGCCCCAACTAGAACTGCTAGCTGGGAGCTGTTAGCTGTCACTAAGCTGTCACTTAGATCAGCACCATCTGGAACTCATATCTTCAAGCCCTGTCAAAGAGCTGTTCAGAGGTGGTTTGCCATTGTCTGCGTTGTGACCCTGGTATTTGTTGGTGGTCTCCAGTATAAGTACTAACCAGGGCCAGCCCGGCTTAGTTTCCAAGGTCAGCCTGGCAGAACTATGATAATCCACCTTCTCTTGCTAAAGTTACCATAAGCAACAGCAAGGAAGAAGGAAGGAAGAGGGGTTGACTGTTCTGTTTTTGCCCCTCCCTTTCCATGCCTGCTTGAAAGGGGAAGGACAGGGAACGAAAGCCTTCAGCCTGTTTTCCTCTATTCACCCCCCCCCCCCCAACACACAACAACTGAAGGCAAGCTTCCAATCTAGAAACAAGTAAAAAACACTAAAAGAGAGTGCATTAGTAATCAAATTATAAATAAAATGAAGAAGACCTGTACTGGAAAGACCTCTGCCCAAGACACTGGAGAGATGCTCTTAGAACAGACAGTCCTAGACTGGAGGAATCAAAGCTCTGACTTGGTATAAGCCCTCCTAATTCTTCATTTCATTAATTGGTTCATGTGCCAGTCGATTGTGAGTTTCCCCTGGACTGTGCACTTTTGTATGATGCGGTTGATGCCCTTTTAGTTCCTTGCCCGGGCATCTCTAGTTATAGGAGCTCAGCTGAAAGACTTTTTTCTGCCGGAGACCAAGAAGAGCAACGCTGCCATTCAGAGTGGACAAAACTGAGGTCGATGGACTAATGGTCTAACTCAGTTTGAAACAATTTTGTAAGTCTGGGTATCTGGGTGGTGTTTTTTTTAATTGAGAAGCAGGGGTTTACCCGACTGTGGATGTGACATCACGGGGGCCTCAATCCATACTGCCTGGAAGTCATTTGGGAGATCTTAGTAATTATGTACTTGGTGAAGCAATTCTTGTTCTAACAGAGAAATAAAAACATACAACGAAGAGGGAACAACATAGCCAAAACTTGAAGAGGTTAAAGTGTCAGAGAATAAAAGGGTTACAGAAGGTGGCAAAAATATTAATAGTCATGGATGGAAAGGCTGCAGGTCAGAATGAAAACAAAATCTCTGCAAGCAAAAGATCCTGGTTCATTCTCTGGCATCTCTGGATGAATGTCTACTCAAGATCCTGGAAGATGCCCACAGTGCAGCCAAACCAAAGGTGTGACCTATTGTAAGGCAGTTTAGCATAATCCAATGGTCACTCACCTTGGTGAATGTCAGCACTATTAACTGTGGATATCTGAACATTCGTATGTAGTAAGAAATTAAATGAATTCTAGAGATCAGCATTTCATTTCTTAAGTCTCTCAACTGCAAGTTAAGGCTGAGGAGGTGTATTGAACCAACCAGACTTTGACAGACTGGCCTATTGTGACATCAGAGTGAGGCTGTAACCTAGAAAACATCATTTTTTTGCCTTGCTTAGGAATATTCCAACACCCTTTCCTCCTCTATTAGGCTTGTACCAGTTCTGTCTCTCCCACTGCAGATTGCCCACCACCACTTGTTCCTAACCATAACCCTAAGAAAGCCTTAATGTGGAACGATGGTGTGGTGAGCGCCAATGGGCTGAAGCCAGAGGATCAGACAAGGAAGTCCTGGTCTACAAGTGATGCTCCATTCACAGCTGAGTATAACCCCCTTATCTTCATATTTAGTGCTGACCTGGATGGCCCGGGCTAGCCCGATCCCATCAGATCTCTGAAGCTAAGCAGGATTGGTCCTGGTTAGGAGTTGAATGGGAGACCACCAAGGAAGTCAGGGGTTGCTACACAGAGCCAGGCAATGGCAAACCACCTCTATTCATCTCTTGCCTTCAAAAACCCTATAGGGTTGCCATAAGTTGGCTGCACTTGGTGTCACTTTCCACTACCGCACCTTCATATTTATTATTCGGTTGAATTTATTTGTGAGAGTTTTATTTCTCCCTTTCTCCAAGGAGCTCAGGGAGGCAGGAATTGCTCTGTTCTCCTCCATATGATCCTTATAACAACCTGTGAATATGGTTAGCTGGAGAAATAGTGCCCGCAGAGCATAGTCCCTCCCCCCTTCCAATGCAAGCTGAAATACTCTCTGAAATCCTGTTCTTGAGGACTTCTCCCAGTAGGGTTCCATGGTAATTTTGGTCTGCCGCTGGAGGGCAAAGGCAGAAAAATCACACGTTCTGCAGGCACAAGGACTTCTGCCCATGGAAATGTCCATCTGGACCCAAGCCTACGTTTATCCCTCATTTTAATTTTAATTTGCTTTGTAGCTAGGCAATCGCAGCTCAGCTCATTTTTTGCCACCACTTTCTGTAACCCAATACTTTGATTTCAAGCAAAGTTAATCCCCCCCCCCCGATGAATTTGGTATTTTTGTGGTCATTGTGCACTCACATACAGACATAGGCATATCAAGGTACAAGGAGGAAGGGGGGACACTCTGCCTGTAGAGCCACTTCATCCAAAAACAAGGCACAAATTTTGCTACCCAATCACCCCAGTTAGGTCCTGAACAGCAAAACATGAGCTCATGGAAGGTTAATCCAATAAACTGTAGGCTATTTAACATTACAGCCCTAATCAGGGTTAATGTATTTGCCCTCCCACTCCCGAAAATGGCAGTCGTGCATCACCTTTGGTACACAATCCTGACCCTGCAGCATCTATACCACAACTGATCTGCGGCGTGCCTCAAGGGGTGGTGCTTTCCCCCATGCTATTTAACATCTATATGCGTCCCCTTGCCCAGATTGCCCGGAGGCATGGGCTAGGATGTCACCAGTATGCGGATGACACCCAGCTATATCTGTTGCTGGGCGGTCAGTCCAACTCTACCCCGGAAGACCTGGACTGGGCGTTACAGGACATGGCTGGATGGCTTAGGCTGAGTTGATTGAAATTGAATCCGATGAAGACGGAGGTCCTGTGCCTGAGTGGGAGCAGATCGGGGGTAGGGATCCCACTACTGGCCTTCGATGGGGTGCCGTTGGTGCCAGCCATTGGTGCCAGCACTGAGGGTCAGGAGTTTGGAAGTGCTCCTGGATGCCTCCTTAACAATGGAGGCCCAGGTAGCAATCATTGCCAAGTCGGCCTTTTATCATCTCCAGCTGATTAGGCAGTTGGTTCCCTTCCTCGAATGCAATGATCTGGCAACAGTGACCCATGCAACGGTCACCTCGAGGCTGGACTAGTGCAATTCTCTCTACATGGGGCTGCCCTTGGTGCAACTCCGGAAGCTGCAGATGGTGCAAAATGCGGCAGCCAGGCTGTTGATGGGCCTCCCTATGCGGGAGCACATCCAGCCTGTGCTCAAGACATTGCACTGGCTGCCAATAGCATACTGGATTCGCTTCAAGGTGCTGGTTTTGACCTTTAAAGCCCTTTATGGTCAGGGACCTACCTACCTGAGGGACTGCCTTTCCCCACATGTTCCCCAGAGAGCACTACGATCAGGGTCGCAAAACCGTTTGGCCCCTGCCAGCCCTAAGGACGCCAGGCTGGTATCAACCAGGACCAGGGCGTTTTCTGTGGTTGCTCCGACTTACTGGAATGAGCTTCTGGATGAGATCAGGGCCCTGCAGGACTTCTCACAGTTCTGCAGGGCCGTGAAAACGGAGCTCCTCCATCAGGCATTTAGGTAAGGACCTGCATTTTATCATCTATGTCCTGGGCTGATCTTATTGCCAACTTGAGCTCGCCGAGAGTGGATGCACTATCTCCAAATGCACTTTATTATACCCGCTTCACCATCAATATATTAATAGTTTTAAAACTTCTATCATATATTTTTACTGATATTTATACTGTTTTTATTGGTTCCTATGTAAGCGGCCCTGAGCCTGCTTTGGTGGGGAGGGTGGGGTAAAAATCAAAGTAATAAATAAATAAATAAGCTACAGCGTACGTCCCCTTCCTTTAGCCTCACCATGCAACTGCAAGCAGCCTCCTGGGAGGAAGCAAAAGCCCTGCTTAGATTTGAATTGGTTCCCAGGCTTACCCCCCTCTGTCCAGGATAAACTGGAGTAGGTGACTAGGGAGTTGCCAGCAATCAATGAACTAAAGTACTTGGAGATATATTGGGGCTCATGGCGGTGGCAGAGGCAAAAGGTTCTTATTTCAGTAGGGGATGGTGACTTACTGAGCAGTGACTTGAGGCTGCGGTCACATGCGCCAATTGAAGCGAAGGGGAAGCGAGGCTATTTCCTCCAGAGGAATGTGACCCGCCGTTGCAAGATCATACAGCCCTTTGTAGCAGTGGGTGCAGTCTGTCAATGTGTGATCAGATGCAACCATGGGTGAGTCGGGTTTTTAGGCCATTTGTTTTCCATGTGCATAAACGAGGAATCGCACCTCTGCACTGAGGGCCCCCTAGGGAGTATGTGATGATGTGCATACTATGAAGGGGGGGGGGGGACCGGCACCGAGTTGGGATGGCCTGATCAGACTATCCCGATGGCATGAGTATGAGCTTGTGTAATCAGACAGGGGAAAGCCCATCCATGGCCCATCGCAACCCATTTAGTACCAGGTTTTCTCTGGTGTCTTTTTACTCCGCTTCTGTGGAGCAGCATGGGTTGACAATGGCTGCAGGATGCTTCCCAGATGTTGCTGTCTGACTGCACCCTTTAGATCCATCGGGCATTCATGCCTATGTCAGATCTACTGACATGTGTGATTGCAGCCTTGAGAACCAGGCCACCCAGATAACTTCCCTACTTTCCCAGTAGAGTGAGATACTTATGGGTTCTCTCACACAGGCATCCGAGTCCCTTAATTTGCTCCATGGCACTTAACATCGCCAATTCATATACCCATTAAGGACTTCTTTGGTCAACTATTAAAAATATTTCTTCATGGCAACTCCACAAAGTATTAAGTGGCATTTTTAGTCCTCGGTGTTCAAAGCAGAGGATTCATTTACATTCTTACTCTGTACAATCACCCATCAGTCAAGACTAATAGCTATTTGGCTATAATTGTGAGGAAGTAATAGGTTCCTCCTGTGCAAATGCTAGTCAAATCTAATTTTGTCCCTGCTGTTCCAAAATTACAAGAATGATGAGACTCAAGAGTACAAGAAATCTTTAGCATGCTTGACTCAGCGTTTCACAACACGTTGGTAATCCATGGCATGGTGTGGCGGGTGGAGGGAAGGAAAACCCTGCTTTACCAAAGATTCCCTGCCCAGTCACCAGAAAAGCCATCATTCCCGGTCACCAGAAAAGCCGTCATTCAGATAGTCATTCAGGCAAGTGGCTGTTTACAAGCCTACAATAAACAGGTGATTAATCCCTGGTGTACAAGCTCACAACGCTTATACTCTACCATGGTAGAGCAGGTTTCATATGCTATAAACCTGTTTTGGAAGGTAGTGGCTGCCTTTCAAGCACCTGTTTTCAGACAGGGTGATGAGAGCTCTGATAAACATGCAGAGTTCCCTGAAAATTTTTTTTAAATCAGCAAGTTTATCCCCAGTATTTCTATGGTGAACAAATAGCACTGATAGAAGTGTAAGAGTGTGTGTGCGTGCGCATGCGTGCGCACACTAAGGTTGCCACGTCCCCCCCCTCCCTGCTACCAGACTGAGGGTTTTCAAGCTATGCCAGGCCAGGCAACTGGCCCCCTACTTGTCTCACCTCGACATGCAACAGTCACCTCCAGACTGCGCTGCTGTAACTCGCTCTGAGTGGGCCTACCTCTGAATCTGACCTGGGAACTCCAGCTGATCCAGAATGCAGCAGCACAAGTCCTCACGGGGACCCCACGCACCACACACATCCACCCTGTGCTTTATGAGCTGAACTAGCTTCCAGTGGAGAACCTGGATCAGGTTCAGGGTTATGGTGCTAACCTTTAAGGCCCTATATGGTCAGGGATCTCCTCTCCTGGCATACCCACCAAAGGGTGTTACGCTCTGCTGATAAGAACCTGCTGGAGGTCCCCAGCCCAAGAGACACCGGGCTGTCCTCGAGACCAGGGCCAGGGTATTTTTGGCCCCTGCCCCAACCTGATGGAACTCCCTGCCGAATGACATCCGCCCCCTGCACGACCTAATGCACAGCTTGTAAGGCGGAGACGTTCTGCCAGGTGTTTAGTTGAGGACAGCGATGGTTTCTCTAATCTGGCTGGCACTTCCTGCTTCTCCTGCGCCCCCCCCCCCCCACGAAGCAGTGACATCCCTGGCAGCTTTACCGCCATCTGATTGTTATTACTGTATGTTATGTATTTTATGATTTTAACCTTTTATTGTATTTTATTAGTATTTTGATGCATACCGTCCTGAGCCCCATCCTATGGCGGAGGGCGGCTTAAAAATTGAAATAAATAAAATACATGCAAGGATCTCCTTATATTTGTATAGGTTAGGTTGTTAGGTTGAACCCATAGAGGGAAGAAGTTTAGGAAGGGAGTACTGCTCAGAAACCCCCCTCCCCCCCCCCCAAAAAACACCACTTATGGAATAAGCAATGGATGTCATTCTAAATGTCTGTCATTTGATGGGTGAGAGAGTCTAGTACTAGCTTGAAGAAGGGAGGCATTAATATTTAACCGCTGCTTCAGATCTTTAAAAGGAAAAAGGGGTTCACCAAAGCTGGGGCAGAACAAATCCAAGAGGAGGGATGTGAGGCAGATGCAGGAGGAGGGTAGGGAAAAGACCCCAGACTTAAGGGGCTAGGCCAGCAGGCCGTTGGACTAGGACTAGGTGATTGGTGCCTAGAGTACAGAGTTGCCAGACCCCCGGTCTGAGCGGGAGTTCCCCCAAGTTGGGGGGCTTCTTCCTGCTGCCAACCGGCTGGCCAGCAGGGGGGAATCCCCGCCCCCAAGAGCGACCACCCGCAGCCACCCCTAGTGCAAGATTTAAAGGGCCCTCCGGCTGACTGGTGGGAGCACATGGCCCACCAATCTGCTAGAGGACCCTTTAAATCTTGCAGGAGGGAAAGAGGGTAGGAGAGGGGAGGTGCATGCCTGCACTCCAACCCACACATATGCAGCTTGGAGTGCAGGTGCGCGTGGCCTCTCCCCGCCCGCTTCTTACCAAAAGCATTTAAAGGGTCCCTTTGTCAAGAAGCGGGGGTGCTGCCCCTGCCCCCTCCAATAGCACCCGTCAAAGTCCCCCACTGGGGACTTGGAAGGACCTGGCAACCCTACTAGGGCTGCAAACCTCCAGTTGGGGCCTAGAGCTCTCCTGGTGTTACAGTTACTCTACAGACTACAGAGGTCAGTTCTCTTGGAGAAAATGGTAGCTTTGGCAGGTGAACTCCACGGCACGGTCCCAGATCGAAGTCCCTCCCCTTCCCAAACCCTGCCTTCCCCAGACTCCACCCCCCAAATATTCAGGTATTTCCCAACCCAAAGGTGGCAACACTATTGATGCCCTCCCCCCATGTCCAGCACCGTAGGCCCCATTGCTCCACCTGCAGCATCAGGGTCTGCTATGGCAAACAGCAGCCCCGGGAGGCACCCCCCCCCCAGCCCCAATGGGTGGCTAACAGGAAGTCTGCTTTCTGCATCCCTCCCTCTCTCTAGGGAACAGGCCTGGCCCTCTTCCTCCTTTCCTCTGCCTTGCTTCTCCAGGGGGTGAGAAGGGTGGGCCTCAGCTTCCTGTCTTCCCTTGCAGCCTTTCCTGAGTCTGGGGTGGGGACAAGGAAGGCGGACTGCGGCTTCCCCGAGTAATGCCTGGGAAGAAAGAGGAGAGGTGCAGCTTCCTGCAGCAGTACCAGAGGGTTGGGCCAAGCCCTCCCCCGACACCTCAGCGAGAGGAAGGTGAGCAGTCAGGTTCCCTGGGGCAGTGAAACTTTGCTGCTTCAGGTGCCCTAAGTCCATGGGCTGGCCCTGACTGCAGCGGGCTTTGGCCGTTATACAGCAGGAGGTAGACTGTGGTTTCATCCTCTTCACTAGGACTCCTTTTCTTGGTTCCAGAAGGCTCTGCTGACCAGTTTCAAATCATCCTGTAGCTCATTTATGAAGCTGCCTTATCCTGAACCAGACCTTTTGGTTCATCAAGATCAGTACTGTCTACTCAGATTGGCAGCAGCTCTCCAGTCTGAGAGCCAGTTTGGTGTAGTGGTTAAGTGCACAGACTCTAATCTGAGAGAACTGGGTTTGATTCCCCACTCCTCCACTTGTACCTGGCTGGATGACCTTGGGTAAGCCATAGTTTTGGCACAGCTGTTCTTGAAAAAGAGCAGTTTCTGTCAGAGCTGTCTCAGCCCCACCTACCTCACAGGGTGTCTGTTGTGGGGAGGGGAAGGGAAATGAGTTTGTAAGCCACTCTGAGACTCCAAGTGAAGGGCAAGTGAAGCCAAGTATACAGGCAATCTCTTCTTCCAGAGTCTCAGGCAGAAGTCTTTCACAACACCTACTGCCTGGTCTTTTTTTAGCTGGGGATGCCAGGGATTGAACCAGGGACCTTCTGCATGCCAAGCAGATGCTCTGCCAGTGAGCCACATCCCCTCCCCAGCTCATTTTTCTGACTGTAAGTGCAATGGATAGGGATTGGGCAAGGGCCAGCTGGCCTCAAGAGTTCCTACATCACCTGATGCTGGCATGCATTCACACAAACTCCAGCAGAACTCTCCACCAAATCAGCTGCCTTGCCTCATCAGGATGGAATTCCACCAATGGAAATCCCCCTGCACAAGGGGCAATACTCCAGGCAGCATGGAAGTAGACTCACAGAATCACAGAGCTGGAAGGGGCCATACAGGCCCTCTAGTCCAGCCCCCTGCTCAGTGCAGGATCAGCCCGGAGCATCCCTGACAAGGGTTTGTCCAGCCACTGCTGAAAGACTGCCAGTGAGGGGGAGCTCACCCCCTCCCCAGGCAGCTGATTCCACTGCTGAACAGCTCTTACTGTAAAAAAAAAGTTCGTAGAATCAATACAGCAATCCTGACCACTTTCAGCAGACAACTTTTCAAATAACTAAGAATTTGACAGGGAGTGGGGAGGGTAACAAAGGATTGTTACGTTCTAAATGGTGCCATCTTAACTGTAGGAAGCAACTGTGCCGGAGGGTGCAGGTCTGCCAACACGCAGCAAGAACAAAATAATATCATTGATGCTATGACTGGCAGAACCGTAGGAAGAACACAGAATACAAATATAGCTTTCCTTGCACAAGAGCCTAGTGCAGGGTTCCCCCTTGCGGTGCCCGACAAGTGTTTGTAGAAAGTGGGTGGGGCTGGGTAGAGCTTTTGCCCAGCAAGCCTTCTGACTGGCCACTGGAGATTTGATTGGCTGTGCAGATTTTTTTTTAAATGTTGCTTTGGTAGGGGTTGCCACCACAGCACAAGGATCTTCCCCGTGTGACTAAAGCTAAGCTGCCACAGCAGTTTTGCGACTGGTTCCACCTCCTGTGGCAGCGCCCACAGGCTCAAACAGGTTGCCCTCCAGCAGGAGACAGAGGCCCTAAATTGGCAATGATAATCGGTTACTGCTTCTTATAGTTATTTACACCAAAGTTTTTACTGCATTTATAAATGAGGAGCATTAATCCAGTGCCCTTCCTTCTTTCCAGAGAAACAAACACAAAATGAATGTTTCTAGCAACTTATTTATAGGTAAGGAAGCCATCTCAAGTCTGTGGATCTGAGAATCTGACAACAAAGAGAAAATTAAAGCAAGGCACACATGCTTGTGCTCCATATATGTCCAAAGTGAGTCCCCAAGAAATCAATTATCTGTCTTCCAAGAGAAAAAAATTGTTCTTGATCACACACTTAAAACGAAAGGAGAGTGATTTCTTCAGCACTCTGCCTAACTTGACAGCCATCATGGAAAAGTTTAATTGACCTTTATCTGTTTACAGCCACCATGGCTACAATACGGGGCATCCAGGCTGAACATTTCAGAACAATCTACGTCAACCGTGTCGAAATGAGACCGATCAAGACGGGTAACCATGTTAGTCTGTCTGTCGCAGTAGAAAAGGGCAAGAGTCCAGTAGCAACCTAAAGGCTAACAAAATTTGTGGCAGGGCTATGAGGTTTCGTAAGTCACTGCTCAGTTCTTCAGAAGAAGTCTTTAAGGTGCTACTGGATTCTTGCTGTGCTGAAGTGGACAGAGTGTCATCTGTCAAGGTTTTTCTTCTGTGGAAACTCTATTGTAATGAATGGGGAGTCTGAGGCAGGGGTTTACTGGACCGCATTTTTATAAGGCACTGTTTTCCCAGCAAACGACACGGCAAGCAGAAGTGACAGGATGGAAAGTAACGTTTTGAAATTACTGTCACCATTAACACCTAATATTTGATACTGATGCTCTTTACAACCAGAAGGGAAGTGTTCTAAATTGGGGATGCTGTCAGCCTTCGGCGCTGTTCCACACACAGCATTACCGATTGTCCATATCACGGCTTGGAAGCACATAAGAAGGTTGTGAGGAAAGGTAGCATAACTATGGGGGCTCTACAGAGGATAAGTTGAGGCTAAATAACTAGGGTTGCCAACCTCCAGGAGGGGCCTGGAGATCTCCCAGTATTATAACTGATCTTCAGAAAACAGAGATCAATTCATCTAGAGAAAAGGGCTGCTTTTGGAGGGTGGGCTGACTGGCACTGTACCCTGCCGAGGCCCCTCCCCTCCCCAGGCCCCCCCAGGCCCCCCAGCAAATCTCCAGATATTTCCAAATCCAGAACTGCAAGCCCACTAAATGACCCAAAGGTTGAGGACCACACCAAAAAAAAGGCCTGGAAAAGCTAGAGTGTGACCACAATAGGTGGCAGGAATGAATTCCATAAATTAAAGCCGTAAACAGTCACGCTTTCATACCTAGCGATGAATAATGTTCTCTGTTTATTATCCCCATCTCAGCTATTGTTGAAGCCTGTTATCACATCCTTCCCCCGTCATCTTTTTAAAGAGTGACTTTTCCGTCACAAGCCGGATGACAGTATCCACACAGACCGTTTCAATAGCCAGTGCTGAGTGCAGGTAGTGCTCTAGTCACCATCATCGTCATCATCATCATCATCATTGCTTTATGACAGTTTGTAACCAGTTCAAAACAGTCCCGGTATATCAAAAACCAGTTATCAAAATATAACTAGAATAATATGAAATGTAGATACTAATGTAGAGATAGAACAAAACAGAAGCATTTACAAGTAATTAGAATGAAACATCATACAATCTGTATCTATATCACACCTTTACATACTGTTTACGAATTCTGTAGGCTGCCGCTAAAAATTTTGCACACGCCAATGTGATCTCTGGGTTCTGTGTCAGATGGCGCCACAAGAATATGCCCAGTGCTCACGCAAGAATTACTTCTATTAGGTCAGACCAAGGCCCACCAAGTACCGCGTTGTATTTCCAACAACAGGCCATCCAGATAACTCTAGACACGTGGAAACAGGGCGTGAAGGCTGTGGTGTTCTTCTGTTCTTTATTCTCCAGAACCACAGAATTCAAGTCTGACTGGAAGTCTTCTGCATTTTCCTGATTACGGAAAGTAAATACAGCTAGATGTGGGGAGGAGGGGGTATCAAATATCAGGGGAATCTCCCCACCCCCACCAAATGCTGTTTAGTTAGCCCGCAGTTTCTACCATAAAATGCCAGGATCGCATAAAAGAAGAAGAAGAAGAGATTGGATTTATACCCCGCCCTCCACTCCCCAAGGGAGTCTCAGAGTGGCTTACAAACTCCTTCCCCTTCCCCTCCCCACAACAGACACCCTGTGAGGTAGGTGGGGCTGAGAGAGCTCTTTCCCAAGCTGTCCTTGAGAGAACAGCTGGTACAGAGCTATGGCTTGCCCAAGGTCATCCAGCCAGGTGCAAGTGGAGGAGTGGGGAATCAAACCCGGTTCTCCCAGATTAGAGTCCGCGCACTTAACCACTACACCCAGACTGGCTCTAAAAGGAGAGAAAAGTACAATTAGAAGTTATAAGGCTTTTATAAGGCTCATGAACTTGCCCCAGGCAAAAAAAAAAGTTATGCCACTGTTCTTACACACATTCTTTTGAATTTATAATGGCTGCTCATCTCCGGCTTTATCAGCTGCATTGAAAAGCCCGTTCTGTAACTCTTGACCCTGTCTGCTCCGTTATCTGTCTATCTTAAATGCACCCATGTGTACAGTCAGTGTCATCAGCAAGCGGGGCCACCTTTCTCCTATCCCTTTTCCCTGTGTGCAGAATTCAGAGGCACAGTTACTGGCTGCAGCCTCACCCTCTCTGTGATACAGTAAAAAAAGAACATCTTTTGCATCATGACACAAGACGGGTGCCATTTCAGGTTTCAGCACTAGAGGGGCAGAGGAAAGCAGCAAGGCCTGCTCTTATGATATTTCCAAAGGCTGGGGGGCGGGGAACCCACAGTAAACAAGATTTAGCGCATATAATATTTAGCTACAAGCAGTTATATCCATTGTTTAAGCAAAGATATTTTATGCCAGCGGCATACATACGCTATTCCTACTCCATTTTTTTTATGAAGTCATATCTATTTTTTTTAACACATTAACAGTGTTATACCCCAAGCAGTATTACACCCTTCTAAGGCCATTGATTTGGAAGGGTATAACTCTGCTAAAGAATGCATTGCATGGCTCTTGGATTTTAAACAGACAGTGATTTCAGCACATACAGCTTCTCAGCGCAGTACCATGATATGACAAGATGTCCTCACCGGAGTTCTCTTGTCTACAAAACTGTTCACAGCACAGGGACTCTAATGTTCAAACACTGACCATAAAAGAGCAAGAGTCCAGAAGTATCTTAAAGACCAACAGTTTGGTTTAGTGGTTAAGAGCGCAGACTCTAATCTGGGAGAGCTGGTTTTGATTCCCCACTCCTTCACGTGCAGCTGCTGGTGTGACCTTGCGTCAGTTACAAGTTCTCTCGCAGCTGTTCTCTCAAGAGCAGTTCTCGAAAGCGCTCTCTCAGCCCCACCTACCATGTGGGTGTCTGTTGTTGGGAGGGGAAGGGGAAGGAGACTGTAAACTGCTCTGAGACTCTGAGTGAATAGCAGGGTATAAATTTATTTATTTATTTATTCTATTTATACCCCACCTTCCCTACTATGCAGGCTCAGGTTGGCTTACAATCAATATATAAATACAGATAAAACAGCATAAAAGTGGCTAAAACAATGTATAATACAGTATCATAGTGCTGAGTTGGCTCCTGTTCAAAATGGCTTACTTTCCAGAGTGCTTATTAGCTAAGATGGCAAACGGCTCAAGATCTTTCGTCAATGCAAGTGGTGGCTCTAGATGTTATAGGTCAGGGCCAAGGCTAGACGTCAAAGTTCAAGGGCCAGGCCCTATAGTGGTGGCGGCACCCTAGCTGAAAATCTGGTGGAAGAGCTCCATCTTGCAGGCCCTGCGGAATTATAAAAGGTCCTGCAGGGCCCTGATCTCCTCCGGGAGCTCATTCTACCAGGATGGGGCTGCCACTGAAAAGGCCCTGGCCCTGGTAGTAGCAAGCCTGACCTCCTTAGGGCCTGGGAGGGTCAACCAATTCTGAGACCAGACTGTAGTGCTCTCTGAGGTATATATGGGGAAAGGCAGTCCCGAAAATATGCCGGACCCTGGCCATATAAAGCTTTAAAGGTAAGGACCAGCACCTTGAAACGGACTCGGTATGCTATTAGCAGCCAGTGCAGCGTCCTCAGCACAGGCTGGATGTGCTCCCATCTAGGGAGACCCATCAAAAGTCTGGCTGCGGCATTCTGCACTAACTGCAGCTTCCGAATCTGCAACAAGGGCAGCCCCATGTAGACAGCGTTACAGTAGTCTAGTCTCGAGGTGACCATCACATCCAATCTCCTCTTCTTCTCTTCAAAATTTGTGGCAGGGAATGAGCTTTCATGAATCACTGCTCACTTGTGAAGACTAACAAACTGATCTAAAATATGGGTGGAGGAAAGATTGCCTCCCCCTAGGGCTGCCAACCTCCAGGTGGTGGCTGGAAATTTCCTAGGATTACAAATGATCTCCAGCTGAAAGAGATCAGTTAACCTGGAGGAAATGGCTCCTTTGGAAGGTGGACTGTATGGTATTATACCCCATTGAAGTCCCTCCCCTTCCCAGGTTCCACCCCCAAAATCTCAAGGTATTTCCCAATTTGAAGCTGGCAACTCTATTCCCTCCACTCTAAATGGTATCTCTGAATTCAGATCTCAGCCAAAGTCTTCCAAGAATCACCAAGGCTTTCTGATGATGATTTGGGCAGTCTTCCTCACAGCACCCAAGGCAAAAACTAAACACTGCGTGCAAACTTTACCTGGGGAGTGGGGACCCAAGGGGACCTGGATTTTTGTTCCCTAGCCCTCCCCCCCTTTTCAAGATGCCAGTGTCCAGGTGGGACCTGGGGATCTTCCGGAATTACAGCTCATCACAAGACTACAGTTACCCTGGAGAAAATGGATGCTTTGGAGGATAGACTCTATTATATTGTATTCCACTGAGGTTCCTGTCTCCCCCAGGGTCCACCTCCAAATCTCCAGGAGTTCACATGAAATCACATGACGTTGCCTTATGCTGAATCAGACCCTTGGTCCATCAAAGTCAGTATTGTCCACTCAGACTGGCAGCGGCTCTCCAGGGTCTCAGACAGAGGTCTTTCACATCACCAACTACCTGATTATTTTAAATAGAGATGCCGGAAATTGAACCTGGGACCTTCTGCACACCAAGCAGATGCTCCACCGGTGAGCCACAACCCTTCCCTGTTTTCTAACCTGGAGCAGGCAACCTGACCCCTCAGCCCCTGCCGGTGGCCAAGAGGACCTGGCAATGCCAGAAGTCCTGCCTGCACTCCCATCATACAGAGTCATAGCGTTTACTGACTGAACAATACTTTTTGTATTTTAATCTTGACAATTTCTAAAAGCAAGAAGACTTTCCCTTTATACCTAGTCACAAAACAAGAGTGTCAAGTCCAGAGGCAGATGCTAGCATGGAAATATTTAAGGCTGTAAAACATAATATTCCTGCCAAGGTGTGGAATATGCGAATGCTTCAGACCTGAAATTGAAACCTCCACCCGGGGGGGGGGGGGGATTAAGATGAACTGCAGCCGTGTTTTTAGAAGAATTAATTTTAATATTGCTATTTTCATCCAAAATGGCTCCATTCAGATTCTAAAGATAAATACTGAAGCTGCAGATTGGGGAAGAAATATTAATTGCCAGTAGCTTTAAATACTACTGTAATATTTCATGCTTACCCAAACAGATCTGCAAGTTGATATATCAAAAGGTACATAATGGTGGAAAGTAACCATGGAAACACGGTACAACTACACATTTTTCCATGGTAACCAGGCCTCCATGGAATACTAATGAGTGACCATGGCAACAGGAAGTTATAGAGAGGATGTCTGGAGACCAAAATATTTCATGTATCATTTATAAAGAAAGGGGGGGAATTGCTTCAAGCAAAAAATATATATGAAGATTTCTATAGACAACATTAAATAAATCCAATGTAAAATGCAGTGCATTACCTTATTTACACCCCACCAAAAGTCTTATTACTATACTAAAGCAGATCTTTTTTGTTTGGTACCATGGACAGACACATCAGCTTCACAGATCAGACTGAGTTCCATGCAGTCTTTTGAGTTCCTAGTCCAGGGGTCACCATCCTATTTGAGCCTGCAGGCACATTCGGAATTCAGACTTGGCTTGGTGGTCGCAGCACCAAAATGGCTGCCACAGGAGGTGGAGGTGGCGCCAGCCACAAAATGATGCCACAGCTTGATTTCAGTAGAACAGCCAATCAAATCTCCAATAGTAAATCAGAAGCCTTGCTGGGCAATAGCCCTCTCTGGCCCCAACCAATTCCTAAAAACACTTGGCTGGCGCCAGAAAAGGTGTCGGTGGGTGCCATGGACATGGGCACCACGTTGTGGACCCCTGTGCTACTCATTAGGAGCTCTATGGAGGAAAGATTGAACAAAACAAACCAAAGACAAGGGGCAAGTTATCATATATGCACATTCAAACTGCTTCCTATTTCTGGCCACATAAAAGCAATGTGTGGACCGGCTAAACCGGAAGCATGCGACATGTGGAGGGAAGTGCCATTTATGGCCAACTGAACCTGCTTGCAGGCAACGCTGGGGATTGAGGAATGACCGGAAGCATGAATCCTTCCTTACTTCTGCTATTTGTAAATGTCAGCATAACATAACATAACATAACAAATGGCTCATCAGTGGTCAGATATTTGGAGGGAGGGACAAAAGTTCTCTCTATTCACTTTCTCCACCCCATACATAAATTTTCAGATCTTGAGATCCTATGCATAGTTACAACAGTCTATGCCCAATGGCGTTACACTGGAGTAATTCTACATAGGATTGCACTACAAATCTCTTTCAGGCACCCCATCACCTTTTTCTAAATTGAAAAGCCCCAGAATCTTTAGCCTTGTTGACTAAAAGCATGTTGATAGAAAGGCAGGATGTAAATACTGTAAGTAAGCTGTGACTACTCATGATGCTTAGAGCATGAGCCCCCCAACTTTGTTAAGCCTGCAGGTACTTTTAGTTATAAAAACGGTTACGGAGAACCGCCAAAATGCCTGAGTGTGTCTATAAACGTGCATGTTTCTGCATTTGTGCGTTTATACACACACAAACTTTTAAACATTTAAGGAGGAAGGGAAAGAAGAGCTCAGTTTTCAGATGAGGCCAAGGAAGGTTTCAGTTAATTACCTGACTTACTAACAGCCAATGGAACTAAATTGTAGTTCATCACCTTAGTTACCATCTACAAGTTTTTGTGGCACTGTGCTGAAGGATTCAGCGGAGGCCAACATGGGGTAGCCCCATAAGTCTGCGTGTACCATGATTTCGTTTAGTTGGGGGAAGGAAGAGAGAGTGAAGGGAGCATAAATCCTTCCCCCCCCCCCAAGGACAGAGAATCCCCCATGCCCAGCTGCCCTTTCCCACCACCGATCAAAGCAGCAGCCAGAAAAAAAACAGAATTTAAAAATGGCCATTGGCTGACTTTATGCCTCTCTAGGAGTTTGCTGGAACTCTGTGGTAAAAAACAGAGTTTCCAGTCTGATGTAATTTCTGGGAAAACATGGAAGTGATGTCATACCTTCAGCTGCCAACACCCCCCCCCCCCCAGCAATCTCCCCTGCCCAGTCTCTTGCTCTTGTGGCCAGGCCTGGGAACCCCATGTTTGAATCGAACACAATGAAGAACCTGCCACAGCCTTCTCCATGCTAAAAAAAATATTGTGTGTGTCTTCACTCTAATTTCTTTTACACTTTTGTTACGTTATCTGTTGCAGTCACATTGATATGACTTTGATGCATCCCTTTGGGCAAGGATTGAGAATCTGACACCAGCTGTATTTCTAAGAGGCATTCAAATGGCTGTGACAGGAAGCTTTCTTTCTCTCCTTAGGGAGTGGGCCTAGTCTTTTGGTTTTACAGAATGAGGTTGTCAGAGAAGTCACATTTTAATTCACAGATCAAGAGCTGGCGCCTGCATCTATTCTGTGGTTAACACCGGAACAAGAGTCACCCATGCTTTATACAGGCCACGAGACAACAGCACTTCCTAGGATTTCCCACGAAAACTCTCTCTAGAAGCAGGACTGACAACCGCCAAAAAGGAGCTGGAGATCTCCCAGCATTACAAACAATCTCCAGGCTATAGGCATCATTTCTCTTGGAGAAAACAGCTTGCTTTGGAGAGCGGACACTATGGCTTTATACCCCTGATGAAGTCCCTTCCCTTCCCCAAACCCTGCCCTTCCCAGAGTCCACCATTAAATCTCCAGGAATTTCCCAACCTGGAGTTAGCAGCCACATCTAGAAGGAAAACCGCGATCTTATAGCACTGCTTTATGAAGCCGGCCCCTTTCCCAAGGGGAAAGCATCATGTGACCAGCATCTCCATGTGAAGTGCCCACCATAAACATTTCATCATGGACCAAGGAGAGGTGCATGCACATACGCTTCCCTGGAGTGTGAAGAGGAGACATTGGTCAGGCCAAACCTATTAACTCAAACCAATAATAGGGGGGCAGCCTACTGTAAATCTTGTATGAGCAGATATTTTGCGGCTGGAGTTCTGTAGCTTGCTGTTCATAACAACATGTTCCCTGGCCCACCTGAGCCAGTTCTGTGGCCTTCGATGGATTAAGCGCCCCCTTGTGTTGATAAATGTTTAGACCCCTCCCTCCCTCTCTCTTTTAAGAGTTTTACATCGTCAAAGCTTGCTGTCTACTTGGAAATACTGCCCTGTCATTTTTCTTGCCCTTGTCTACTGCCTAACTGTTTAGAGTGACCACTGCTTACTAAAGTGGCGTTGTCTTGCATTTTATGATTTTATTTATTCCTGGGCGGGGGACTCACTGTGGTACACTAGGGTTGCCAGGTGTCCCCCCCCCCCCGGCCACCAGCAGGGGCTGGAGAGGTAGGGTTGCCAGATCCAGGATCCTAGAGAATGGGGGGTGGGGCCGGGACAGGGACCTCACTGGGATACAGTGCCACAGAGTCCACTCTCCAAAGCACCCATTTTCTCCAGGGGGACTGATCTCTGTAGCCTGGAGATGAGCCATAATTCTGGGGTATCCTCAGGACCCACCTGAAGGCTGCAATCCCTACGGTACACTTTGAGAATTCCTGTCCAGTTGTGCACAACCCATGTTATCCTCAGCAGACACAAAGTCAGACCTGGAGAAATTTGGTCTCCCTTAGCCCCTTACCCACTCCAGGATTCGTACACCTAGGCTCATGAAACAGAACCAACAAAACCCAGAATGCAATCACATGGGGGGGGGGGAGTCAGTGGCAAGATCTAACAGTGCTCAGGAGCCCAGAAGATGGAAAAACACAAGGACCCGGGGGGGGGGGGGGGTTATTATTATTTGAACACCTTTGCCTTTTTTGTTCACATACATAATACTACAGCACCATCCACTGGCATTTTCCCGACATTGCACAACTATAACCAGGATTTTCCCCACAGTGCTAAATAATAGAACAGATAAAGTTTTTTAAAAAAACAAAGATATATTTAGGGAGAATGGGAATAAACAACTGAATCCAGTCCATAAGGCAAGAAAGGATGTGAAATGCCATGAAAGGCTTCAACTGCCCATTTCCGCTCAATAAACCATCTACTAATTTTATTTATTTAACAAAATGTATAGCCTACATTTCTGCCCTCATAACAGCCACCAAGGTGGTTAACAAATTAAAGCATACACAATAAAATCACATCTTAACAACTGTTAAAACCAACAAAAACACCTCATTATATAGACATAGGTAAAGGTTTCTCTTGCTCAAAAGCCAGTTGAATCCGACTCTACGGGGCGGTGCTCTTCTCTGTTTCCAAGCCGAAGAGCCAGCGCTGTCTGAAGACTTCTCCGTAGTCATGTGGATGCCAAGGCACACAGAATGCTGTTACCTTCCCACCTATTTATCTACTTGCAATTTTTTGCTTTTGAACTACTAGGTTGGCAGGAGCTGGGGCCACAGATGGGAGCTCATGTGGCACTCGGGTCTCGAACTGCCGAGCTACCAACCTTCTAGTCTGCAGCTCAGCATCTTAACCTCTGAGCCACCACAACACTATATATACATACAAAAACATAAAAACAATGATCAAAACATTGGGCAGGAAGTTTTCTGGGACAGATTTCAGCCTTATTTGAAATACGAATCCACGCTAGGTTTGCCAGCTGCGGGTTGGGAAATTCTCGGAGATTTGGGGAGGGGTGCCTGGAGAGGGACCTCAGCAAGGTATAACACCATAGAGTCCACCCTCCAAAGCAGCCATTTTCTCCAGGGGAACTGAATTTGATCGTCTGGAGATTAGCTGTAATAGTGGGAGATCTCCAAGTGCTACCCGTAGGGAGGCAACCCTAATCACCTTTCTTATTATTATTTGGAGGGAAATCTACTCAACTGTAATCTGGAATGCTCCCCCCAAGGCAAAGAGAGGGTTACCATTCCCCAGGTCCGGGCGGGAAATCTTCCAGTTTTGGGGGCTTCTGCCCACCGCCAGCCAGCCAGCCAGTGGGAGAAACCCCACCCCTAAACAGCAACATTGCCAATGTGATGATGTCACACAAAGGTGATGCTATCACAATGGGGATGTGGCAACGTTGTGTGGCAACAATGTGGTTTGAGGGTAAAACTCTCTGGTTTGAGGGCAATTTTACATCAGTGTTTTGCCCTCAACCTTGAGCATCACCGCACAACATCCCTGACATGATGCTGTCACTTCTGTGTGATGTCACTGCATCAACGACATTGCTGTTTGGGGGCAGAGCCCTGCCCCAGTCCCAGAAGGCTCCCTCCCACCTAGGGCTGCCAAGTCAGCCCAGGGGGTGGAGGATCCCCTGCTAAAGGGGTTCCCGATCCGCCGGCCAGCATTCGGCCGGCAGAGGGAACCCCACCCCCGAAGTCGTCCAGCCAGGACAACTTCCCCCACGCAATGACATCACCGGAAGTGACGTCAGCAAGTGGGGGGGGGCGTTGCCAGGGCGATGCTCTGGCAATCGCCCCAAAACTCTATGATACCATAGAGTTTTGGGGCAATTGCCAGAGAGTCGCCCTGGCAATGCCCCCCAACGTGCTGACGTCACTTCTGGTGACGTCGCCGGGCGTGCGCCCTTTGCGCGCGCGCCAGGGAAACTCCCGGCTGGAGGAGGACTCCCCCCCGCTGGTGAGTACCAAAGACTTGGCAACCCTACTCCCACCCCACCCCCGCCGACATTTGGTGAGTACCTGACAACCCTAGGCAAAGGATTTCAGTACAGTGCAAACTTCAGGCTCTGCTAGAAAAAGCATTTCCTTGAAGAGTTACATCCTAGCAGGCACTGAAAACCTGCTGGGCTGACAGCCTAAAAACTGCTGACTTATTACTTCAGCCTCTGTCAGTTCTCACCTCCCACTAATTTGTGGCTGGGGTAAAGAGCACTGACATTAAAAACTTGGGAGATCAAAAAACCAGAGAAGCAACTGGAGGGAGTCTGAACGCGAGGCTTGAATGTTGGAGCAAAATATCTGCAGGCGGTAAAACAGTAAAAAGTTTTGCAATATGTTATGAAATTCTTTTTGTCCGAATGGCACCCAAGAGCTTTGCATTCTCACTTCCTTGAAAGTGTCTCAATGCAGGCCCTTTGGTCATTAGACAAGCTTTTTCAAAAAAAGAGATTCAAGGCAATTAATTATCAGATTTTTGGCATATAAAATAAAATAAAAAGATTTATATTTGGGACAGATGTATTTACCGACAACACTGAATTTTTCAGTTTCACTGTTGACAGTTTCTATTTATTGCTTAAATTGTTTTTGGTAGCTACAGGCACGTCTATACCTGTCTCTTCAATATTGCGTTAAGTAGGTGCTGGCATTAATTTAGGTTTAATGGCATGTTCACTTCAGTTGGATGCTGGTTCCTTTCAGAATGTATTAGTTCCCTGCTTATTTTTCCTTTCTCCTTATACGTATACAATACAGGGCACCCTATCCTGTATTACCCAAAGGATGAGGAAAAACAGACATTACAAGGACTGTGCAACTTTAGATTTCGGTCCTAGGAAGCTGAAGTCTCTACATGGCAGAAACGGACTTCAGTTATACATGGGGAGCAGTCAAAGTTCTGTCTAAAGCCCAGTATCCGAAGGAGGAGGATACCCTGCCCTTCACAACCTGAAGGAATCTCAGAGCGGCTTACAACCCCTTTCCCTTCCCCTCCCCACAACAGACACCCTGTGAGGTACGTGGGGCTGAGAGAGCTCTGGGAGAACTGTCGTTGAAAGAACAGCTCTGAAAGAACTTATGACTGACCCAAGGACACACCAGCAGCTGCAAGTGAAGGAGTGGGGAATCAAACCCGGTTCTCCCAGATTAGGGTCCGCGTTCCTAACCACTACATCAAACTGGCAGTGGCAAACCACCTCTCTTCGTCTCTTGCCTTGAAAAGCCTACAGGGTTGCCATAACTTGGCTGTAACTTGACAGTACTTTTCACCACCAAACAGAGGAAGGGGTAGAAGAATTGATTGTTTCTGGCAGTGGGCTTTAACTGGGCACCCTTCAGTGGCAACTGTCAGATTTACAACTTCCACCATGGTAGTGGAAAGTGGCATCAAGTCCCAGCTGGCGACCTCACAGGGTCTTCAAGGCAAGAGACGTTTCAAGATAGTTTGCCATTGCCTACCTCTGTGTCGTGACCCTGGTATTCCTTGGTGGTCTCCCAACTAAATACTAACCTCACTTAGCTTCCAAGATCTGATGAGATTAGTCTAGCCTGGGCTATCCAGGTCTGGGTAACTTCCACCCTACTCTTTCCTAATATTCAGTCGGCAAGAATGATTCACAGAGTCTAAGACGAAAAAGAAGGGAAACAATGCACAAGTACATTCTTACCATAAATTATAGGCTGAAAAATTAATGCAAAAAACCCTCTCCCAAACCACCCCGTTCTTGCAACACAATGGCACCGGAGTCCCAATATGCCACTGTAATAGTAATACCACTCTCCCCAAACGAGTGGTCTTCAGCCTATCTGGCTCAGATCTTTAACCGCATGATAGTAAGAGGAGATATGACTTCACTGGGGTCAAGGCATGGTGTGTGGGCATCAGATGGGCTTGCAAAACTCTTAAGTGGGTCCTGGAGGCCCCTTGGAGAAAATGGCTGCTTTGGAGGGTGGACTCTGTGCCATTATACTCTGCTAAGCCCCCGCCCCATGTCCTGCCCTCCATAGGCTCCACCCTCAAATCTCCAAGGATTTTCCAACCCAGAGTTGGCAACCCTCGCAGCAGATCAAGGGAGTTGGAGACAGGAAATGCATGACAAAGAGGTATACCTTAGCGTAGAACAAGCCAGGACAGGCAGGTTCAGAGACCAGAACACCCTTCCTTACAAAAGTTCGCCCTTGTCTTCTTGCCCAGCACAGCCTGGTCCACCTAACTCACGCCAGTTGTCCAATGTTTCTCGCCAGTGCTTACAGCACAGCAACCCCACAGATTAGTTCTCTTGGGAAGAGTAGCACGACCTGGAAGTTACATCATTTCCAAGGCTCTAAGATTCACCTAAGACTCTATGGTTAAACTATAGCGCTTTTGTGTATCCTTGAGTATTGTGCCGATGTGATGATGTCACTTCTGGTTCACACCAGAAGTGATGTTGCAGTGCCACCATGACAACCCAAGAACCTGCCTGTGCCAAAGAGGAATTTCTCTTAGTGACTGCACAATGAGGCAAGAGGCATGGTACCATTGCTCTCTGCGCATGCATATTCACTAGCAGCAGGCCATTCCCAGAAGAAGTGGGGGGGGGGGCAGACCACACTGTAGAAGTAACAGTGGGGTCAAATCCCCACAGCCATGGAGCTCAGTGGTTGACCTTGGATTAGTCATTCTCTCTCGGACAAACCGACCCCACAGAGTTGTTGCAAGAATAAAATGGATAACACTAGACTCCTAGGAGGATAGGTAGGATAAAACAAATAATATCAATGGTATGCAATGCCCTTAGTATTCTTCTTCTGGGTGCAATTAAAATATTCCAACAATGGTAATAATTTCCCATTATTAAGGCTGGAGAATGGGTTCCTCCAGCATCCCTCTCATGTTAAATCCAGAGCTTTGTTGGGGCCGGGGCGAGAGAAGGCCGGGGGAGGAGGCCGGGGAGGAGGCCAGGGGATGGGCACATAACCAAGCCCCACCCCCCAGCTCACTTTCTCCGGCCCGCGCTTCAGCGCGGAGCCGGAGGAAAGCCTCCCCCCCGCTCACCCTTCCCGGGCCACAGCAGGCTGCTGGCCCGGGGAGAAGCCCCCATCCCTCCCCCCTCTCGCTCAGTCCCCATCCCTCCCCCCTCTCACTCTTCCCAGGCCGCGGCACGCTGCCGGCCCGGGGAGAAGCCCCCATCCCTCCCCCCTCTCACTCAGCCCCCATCCCTCCCCCCTCTCGCTCAGCCCCCATCCCTCCCCCCTCTCGCTCTTCCTGGGCCACGGCAGGCTGCCAGCCGGGGAGAAGCCCCCATCCCTCCCCCCTCTCACTCAGCCCCCATCCCTCCCCCCTCTCGTTCAGCCCCCATCCCTCCCCCCTCTCGCTCTTCCCGGGCCACGGCAGGCGCCAGCCCAGCCTTCTGACACTTCCGGTGACGTCAGGGGGTGCAGCATATGCAAATAAGTTATGCTAATGAGCTCCTGCACCTCTTTTTTTTACGAAAGGACCCCTGGTTAAATCCATGCAGACTCCACATACCCAGGGGTATCTGCCAACGCATCCTCCCTGTGGAAGGCAGCCACAAAAAAATGACCACCATAAATCCATGATAGCTTCAAGGAACAGACAGAATGAATGCTAGCCAGGACGGCAGAATGTGCTAACTTTACAAAGCCACATACAGGCCTGGACATTTCTCATCTGCAATACATGAGCTGATGGAATGCATTTTAAGAATTAATTTATTCTAAATTTAAATGGAATATTTGCATGTCTTGTATTTGGAAGCCATGCTGAACTTACCAAAGGAAAGCAGTACTCAAAACTAGAGATGTAAAATTTCTGGAAATTTTTAATCCCCCCCCAGAAAAAATGGAAATTTTCAGACAAAATTGAAAGAAATGTGATGTTAGTACTCTTTACAGATTGAAAGTCAGTTTGTTACTTTGGGAACATAAAATGCAGTGTGCATGAATTGGCTTGGCATAAAAGTATCATGTCTGATATAGTCAAAGTACAGCTTATTCAGAAAATAATAACAATTTGAATTTACTTTTTCATATATTTTTTTTGTTACAAATGGAACTACAAGGTCCTGAAATGTAAAGAACACCTGAACTATAAGGGACCTCTTTTGCCAGTTAATGAGAGCAGGCAATAAAATAAAATAAACACTGAAGAAGTCATCGTTTTTAGAAATAATATTGGAGGCTTAAATATATAAACACCTTGTCATAAACATAAACCTGTTATTTATCATTGTGAAAGAAAGCATTCCATAATCCATTTTTCCCCATTTTCCCCAGGGAGAAACGGGGAAACGCCCCACCCCCCATTTCCCCGGGGGGGGGGGGGTGTTTCAGGCCTTCCCATCTATACTCAAAACTACCTAGAATTTAATCCAGGGTAGCTCTTCCAACCAGGAAGATGCCACTGGAGGCATTATCGTACCTGTTGTTACTCGCCCTGAGCTAGGGTTGCCAAGTCTGGTTTGGAAAATACCTGGAGACTTTGGGGGTGGATCCAGGAGAGGGTGGGGTTTGGGGAGGGGAAGGGTCGCAGGATGGTACAATTCCATAGAGTCTCCCCTTCAAAGCAGCCATTTTCTCCAGGGGAGCTGATCTCTGTCAGCTGGAGATCAGTTGTAAAAGCAGGAGATCCCCAGGCACCACCTGGAGGCTGGCAACCCTACCCTGAGCTGTGCTGTGCAGGGGACGGAGGGCTATAAGACGAAGGTAATAAATAAATAAATCACTGAAATGCTGAGTCCTAAATGAAACTGGCAGCGGGCTGATTCCAAAGAGCACAAAACTTTCTGTGCCGTTTAACCTGTGACTGATGCTGCAATCAAAGAACTTGGGTGAACGGCACACCTGTGCTGCTGTACTGGCAAAAGCAGCAGGTGCTGCAGACAGAACAAAAGCAAAGTCCTGAGCTTAGATAATGCCAAAAACAAATGGGAATGCCTCTAAGCAATCTAAACATTGCAGCCAGGAGTTTAAACTTTTTCCTTTCCTTCCCCCCCCCTCCCCCAAACATCTTTCAACCAGAAACCTTTATTTTGCTATCTTCCTTGACTGACAAATTAATCTAAGCTGCCACTGAACTGGCAAATACGTAAGCAGATGACAAGAAAAGCGCTGGCGTCCAGGTTCACTTCTCTGACCAGGAAATCATCTGACTTGCATTAGATTTTGACTAGTGGTTTGAGACTAGGGTTGCCAGCCTCCAGGTGGGGCCTGGGGATCTCCTGCTTTTACAACTGATCTCCAGCTGACAGCGATCACCTCCCCTGGAGAAAATGGCTGCTTTGAAGGGTAGATTCTATGGCATTGTACCATGCTGAGGCCCCTCCCCTCCCCAAACCCTGCCCTCTCCTGGCTCCACCCCCAAAGTCTCCAGGTGTTTCCCAATCCAGACCTGGCTACCCTATTTGAGAGATCTGAACTCAATTAACCATGAATTAATCTTACAGATACTGTGAAACAAGGTTAATGCAATGATCATCAACGCCTTGCAGTGACTTCTGTCTATATATTTAATACCATACTTTTCTTCCCAAAGCATTTTCTCTTCCTCCATTTTATCCTTACAACAGTCACCGTGCGAGGTACGTTAGTCTGAGAGAGAGTGATGGGCCCAAGGCCACCCAATGAGCTTGCAGGGCGGAGTGGCGATCTGAACCTGGGTCAACCAAATCCTCCTCTGACACTCTAACAGCTACACCATGCTGGTTCTAGTTGCCTGAGGCACAATATTGAAGGACCTACCAAAAAACAATCCTAATGGCAAATGTTTTAAAAGGAATTAAGGAGCATAGTAGGCCAGATATGTAAGGGCATACCTGTTCACATACTGGAATAGCTGATGGCAGGGGTCCCCAACCTTTTTGAGCCTGTGGGCACCTTTGGAATTCTGACGCAGCAAGGCGGATGCAGGCACAAAATGGCTGCCACAGGAGGCAGAGCCAGCCTCAAAATGGCTGCCACAGCTTACCTTCAGTCGCACAGTGAAAACTCTTGTGCTATGGTGGCAGCTGCTGCCAAAGCAATATTTTAACAAAAATCTGTCCAGCCAATCCAATATCCAAAGAACACTCAGAAGCCTTGCTGGGTAAACATCCCAACTGGCCCTGCCCAGTTTCTAAAAACACTTGCTGGGTGCCATAGCGCTGACATGTACCATGTTGGAGACATGTGGGATGGAGGCAGTATCTTAAGGCGAGAACAGTCTCTACATGCAAGGTGTACTGTTCACACAATGAGGCCCAAAAGGGAGAAGATGGGATAGATCAGCACACTCTGAAAGAGTTGCTAGGTCCCCTCGTAGCTCTGGCAGGGAGGATTTGGGGGGCGTTCCAGGGGCGGGTGGGGATGCCCCCAAGCCCTGCCCCCAAGAGCAACCACCCCTCTCCCTCCTCTCCTGCAAGATTTAAAGGGCTTCAGCGAGTGGGGCAGCAGTGCACACACCTGAATCCCAAGCGGCAAATTGCTGCTGGGAAATCAGCCCTGTGTGCCACGGCCCCCACTCCACTCGGAAAAAGACCTTTTAAGGAGGTCCTGAAAGATTTAAAGGGCTCCTGAAAGATGTAAAGGGCCATCCAGCAGGCCATGTGCTCCCCACCAATCAGTTGAAGCCCTTTAAATCGCCCAGGAGGGGAGGGGTGGTTACAGGTCGTTGCTCTTGGGGGCGGGGCTTCCCCATACCAGCCGACTGTCCAGAGGTAGAATGGAGCCCCTAAAAGTAGGGAAACCCCCTCCTGGACCTGGGGGCTGGCAACCCTACACTTTGAACACTGCCAGTCAAGCGCTAACATGATGCAGAGGACTTGAGCATGCTGCTGTTCTCAGTTGAATGTACAGCTCAACCATGCATTCCTGGACCATCCAAATAATGTGCGCAAGTAAGGGTTGGAGACATAATGATATTTAAAGCAAACAGAAAAAGTTAATATCCTGTAACCGAGACACCAGGAAGGAACAAACACTGAACCAAAACTCTAAAATGTTCCTCCAGAACTGCAAAACAAAAGGAACCGAGGATGAAACTGAAACCAGAAGGCAAGAAATACAAAGTATTTTCTTTGAGGCTGTTAGAATTCAGTCACTTAAAGAAACCTACTCTGGAGTTGTGGTGCTCAAGAGAGCTACTTCCACAATTACCATCAACCAAAACAGTCAAATGGCATGACCCTCAGGGAAGTTGATAGCTAATGTGCTACTCCAACAGTGGCTGTTTCAAGGTGGGAACCACTTGCCAATGACAAACCCTACCGGCGGACAGGTGTGCCGTACTCACTTTCCTGAAACATGAGGCAGATGCCACATTAGGGAACTGTGCTCAGAGCCACAGGGGGCTCCCAATGCACTGAGGGAGTACCACTGCCCTGGAGCAAAAGGTGGGGAAGAATCAATACAATCGCTTTTTAAAAGCAAAACAAAATCAGGATACCTCTAGTGCTCAGTAATAAACACCCATTAAAAACAACAGTGGAACTGTAATATAAATCTCAACAAGAATCCAACACTTGCTTTTACATTATTCATCTGAGATCGCTACTTTCTGCAGTGGCTTTAATGTAACTCAATACAGATAAGCAAAATGGAAGCTGTAATAGTTTAAGGACTTGCTTTAGCAGACTAAAAATTCTCTTTCACGTGCTTACAGAGCAACAGCTTAAATGCTAAACGTGCAAGAGACAAAGGCTGTAAAATATCTTGTAGATTTGTTTAGATTGAGTAGAAGAAGAGAGAAGAAGAGATTGGATTTATATCCCGCCCTTCACTCACTTCAGAGTCTGAGCGGCTTACAAACTCCTTTCCCCTCCCCTCCCCACAACAGACACCCTGTGACGTAGGTGGGGCTGAGAGAACTCTTTCCCAAGCTGTCCTTGAGGGAACAGCTGGTACAGAGCTATGGCTTGCCCAAGGTCATCCAGCCAGGTGCAAGTGGAAGAGTGGGGAATCAAACCCGGTTCTCCCAGATTAGAGTCCGCGCACTTAACCACTACACCAGACTGAGTATGTGATATATGAACATATTATTTGAAAAAAAATAAAAGAATTCCAGCTGATCAGTGGTGCATGCTTCTTAGCCATTCTGTGCATGGGTTGTGGAGTTTCCCCACATTTTCCTCTGCTCCTGCAGCCCCTTCCTAGCCCTAGAAAGATCATTTTTCGGGGCACAGGATCCTGGCTAAGAACAACTGTGCAGGTCAGTGCACTGCAGTGAGGGGGAACAAGGAAAGTAACCCCTTCTCCCAGCAGACAGCTCTTGAGGAAGGAGCAGCGATTTTCCTTCCTCACTCACTTTTGCCCTTCCTCACTCCAGCCCCTCAGCTATTCCTTCACACATACCCCAAGACTCTGAGAATGATCTTCCAAGGTGTCAAAAGGGGCTGTGGGAACAAAGAAGAATTCATTAAGAACAGAAGAACATAAGAGAAGCCAATGCTGGATCAGGCCAGTGGCCCATCCAGTCCAACACTCTGTCACACAGTGGCCAAAAACACCAGGTGCCCTCAGAAGGTCCAGCAGTGGGGGCAGGAAGCCCTCCCATTGTTGCCCCCCCCCCAAAAAAAACACCAAGAATACAGAGCATCACTTGCCCCAGACTGAGAGATCCTATCTATACTTTGTGGCTAATAGCCACTGATGGACTTCTGCTCCATATGTTTATCTAATTCCCTCTTGAAGCCATCCATGCTTGTAGCCGCCACCACCTCCTGTGGCAGTGAATTCCACGTGTTAATCACTCTTTGGGTGAAGAAGTACTTCCTTTTATCTGTTCTAACCTTTCCAGATGCAAATATTGCTTCTTTGAAACTGTTAGCACTAACTACTCAGTTCTAGCTCACCTCTGGAACCTGAAATGGGCTTCTTACATTTTTGTTTTGCTTCCCTGCCGAACCTGAAGTTTTATGCATCATTTTAATTTGGTTCATCATGACTCACTACAAGTGAAACATCAGCACAGCAGGCTGCCATCTTCCCAGTGAGCTAGCTTTCATTTGCAAGATTCCTTAAGAATAAATGTAAGAGGATGTTCCAAAAGATCACCCCAAGCTGCACTCTGAAATGGGACAACCTGTTCTATCATTTCAGCCTCAACCAGCTCACCCTATGCTTGCTGAAAATGTTCCTCCATTTTAAACAAACAAACAAAAAAAAGGAGCTCAAGTGACATTAGCACTTTGCACAGGGAGAAAGTCAGGTGAAACTGTAGGCTGACCAAAGTTAGTTTTGTGCAGGTAACTCGCACAACAGGAAAGGAAACAACACCTGGATGATGAACTTTATTTCTCCTTAACTGCCTCATAAAAAAAAAAGTCTTCCAGGATATTGGCACAATAAAAATGAGCCTGTGTCAGCTAGGCTGCCATATGGAAGGTGGGGGTGGGGAGTGTTAACACTCCTGCATCGTTTATCTCTGCTTTGACAAGGCTTGACCTTGGAGACCCTCTCCACTTTCCCGCTGGGAACCGAGGGCTGTTACTTTTCCGCGGGAATGCAAAACCCTTGCTATTGGTTTGTATCCATCAGACGACCCAAATTTGAACCCTGTATATAATGCCTTTCCCACTTTTACTCCAGTAGTCTTAACACAAAATGTGTTTAGAGCAATGCAGTATTCTGATTCAATAAACTGATCCTGTTTAAGGAACGTTGTTGATTACTGAGACTAGGGACCCTGACAGCATGGTTAACGAATAAAGCCTAGGCAATTGGCCTTTTGCAGAGGAACCCCTAAGGACTCCCCCCTCCTCCCCCCAACTGGCCAAGGTATACAAAGTTCATTGTTAAGTGTTATGATCTTGGTTAAGATTCCCATTCCTCCCCCGTAGCATTTGTTACATTTTAAAAGAGGCTCCTACAGAATCAATTAATATCAATCCAAGTGTTGGGAGACAAGCACTCAGCACTGGAGCGCTTCACCTGAGGAACAAGATGGTGGTTTTGGAGGGTGGGGAGGGTGGGCCTCTCATGTTCCCACTTGCGGCTACAGAAGAAAGCACAGGATAGTTTCCTTTTTCACTCTGTGAAGCGACCAGAAGCTGAAGACGTGAGCACGGAGCTTTTCTTCTTCCCCCTTGCCTCACTCCTGGTATAAGAGTACAAATTAGTGCAGCTGAAAAGGCAGAGAATATATCAAGTGAACCCGGATGCTACTTCCTTCCCTGCCCTCCTTTTCCCTCCTCAAGAAACTTGCTTCGTGTATTTTTGAATCAGTCTGTTCTTAAAAGACTAACATTTGTCCAAACTACTTTAAGAGTTTATTGGTGGCGGGAAAGTGCCGCCTAGTCACAGCTGACTTCCCGTAGGGGTTTTCAAGGCAAGAGAACATTCAGAGTTGGTTAGCCATAGCCTGCCTCTGCGTCACAACCCTTGGTGGTCTCCCATCCAAAGACTTTCCAGGGCTGACCCTGCTTAGATTCTGAGATCTGACGAGACCGGGCTAGCCTGGGCTGTCCAGGTCAGGTTTAAGAGTTAATTACATCTAGTGAAAACTGCACTTCTACTGCTATTCTGACGTACTGACTTTTTCAACCATTTGAAATGGCTCGCACCTAAACCATTTCTTGATGTCTTCAGTTTTGGAAAAAAGAACATCAGACTCCTTATCACTTACCCTGGAAAGGTGTTGCCAGTTTGTCTCCCATTAATGTCATAACAAACAGAACCTGCTAGCAAGTTATTTTGATGGAAACAGAGATTCACACACACAGGACGAGTCTATGGAGCACTTCCACAGGGCAGCTGGTTTCACCTTCAGAAAGCATGACACATGCGTGCCCATTTAGCACCACAAGTTCCTTCCTGATCAGACCCTATGCTGTTTTCCCTTTATAACTAGTGCTCTGGTGCTGTAGGCTTCTATTGATTGCCGTTCTGCCCAGTTCAGACAAGTTCTGACGATGTCAATATTCACACTTTAATATTAGAATCCCAACCTACTTTAAGCTCCCATCTTTTGTATATTAACAATGATTTCATATTGCAGTTTCTTCAACTGCTCACCATTGTACTTGTTTAAAGAAGACTATGATCGGTTAGAGAACACGCTGATCTACCTGAAGCCTCAAGCCCAGGGTTATTTTGGGGCAGGAACGCACAGGAATGGAGTTCCCACTGGCTTCCGAGTTGGCCATGCCTACAGCCTCCCCCCCCCTCAGGTTCCCCAGGCGCCTCGCAAGCTGCAGGGCGCCTGGGGAAGCCAAGCCAATCCAGGGAAGGAAGGCAATTTAAACTGCCTCCTTCCCCCCCCCCGCAAGGTTCCCCAGGCACCCTGCAGCTGCAGGGCTCCTGAGGAAGCTAATCCAGAAACTGCCTTCCTTCCCTCGGGTTCCCCATGTGCCCCGCAAGCCGTGGGGCACCTGGGGAAGCTGATCCTCGGAGGGAGCTGTGTTGTCGGGGGTGTGGCCTAATATGCTAATGGGTTTCTGCTCTTGGGTGTGGCCTATTATGCCAATGAGTTCCCGCTAGGCTTTTTCTACAAAAAAAGCCCTTTGGGATGCACAACTAACTTTCTGTGTAGTTAATCCTCCAGGGACTTTGCAGCCTGAATGAATCCTGTGTTCTTCTCACCTGTCACCTTAGTTACTATTTAATTATATTCTCCTTGACTACCTTACTTCAAGTGCCATGTCCGTGGTATCGCTTTTGGTTGAGCTACACTGTGTTCTAAGCAGAAGTAAGGTAATAAAAGTCAATAGGTCTGATGCAATTATTTTACAGGTTAACGGCTGCAAAACCCACCTCAACCCCCCCCCCCCCCAGTTTTAACCATTTGCAAAGTGTTTTTAGAAAGTGGCGTCAGTCAGGTGGGACTTGTCCCCAGCTGGGCTTCTGATCGGCTGTGCAGACTCAAAGGCATCCTGTTAAGCAGAGCTTCTGCCTCATACTATAAGAGGTATGCATAACTTCCTAACATTTTGTGGTTGGCCCCACCCTCCTGCAGCAGCCATTTTGTTGCTACACTCACTGCCCTGTGTCAGAGAAGGATTTCAGACAGCCTATCTATTCCATTTCAGGAACTGGTTACTAACAGCTTTTTTCTGTCATTTAAGACAGACCCGTTTTAGTAACCAGCTGTTAACGGAATATATTTACCTGTTCATACAATGCTGCTTGTCTCCCGTTTGGGAAGCGTGTCTGAGGCGTTGTTGATGAAAACTGCTTTCCTCAGGTCTTCAATCCCTTCTTCTGGATTTGAATCGCTACAGTGGGCTGTGTAAAATGTCCCGTAGCGCTTTCTCCAGTGATGGGTTTTTCGCACCCTTTTCCCCCTGGTGTGCAATCTCTCCCCTTTCTTTTTAATGTTCTATTGGGAGCGCTAAAATGCTATAACAGGATGTCAAATCGGCATCATAGTGCTCCCAATAAAATGTAAAAAAAAAAACTTTAAAAATCTTCCTCTCAGGAAGATCCTGCACGTGGAGGAAAATGGCAGGAAAAGAAAGCAGCACAGTTTGAAATGGCCACAGCGCTTCAGGGATGGCTCCTTACTGGAAGGGAAATGCTGTGTGAAACAGCCATCCCTGTACTGGTTTCCTCCATGACGGGTCAATAACAGAAACCATGTGGTTTAAAATTGACCAGAATTCCAAAATGTGCCCTCAGGCTCAAAAAGATTGGGGGACCCCTGATGTAGACAAACAAACCTTGATCATATTGAATGAACTTTTAACACATATTAGACACAAAAACTTTGCATGTGGATGAGGATTCAATGCAGCTCAAGGTATGTTAACCAAGTGGAGAAGCAGACCAGGTAGATTCAGAAATTCCACCAAGAATATTTCCCCGCAATACAAGCACTGTCCATACGAATGCTGTTAGAACAGCACAGAAGAGAAAAACAATATATTTCTTGTCCATGTATAAATTATACTTTCACACTACACGCCAAGGTAAGCCTCGTGTGAAAATGCACCAGGTGTTGTTCTATAGACTAAATCCTTTTCTTTGCTAGGGCCATCAGCTGTTAACAAGTAGTGAAGCCTTACATTGGCTGCCCCTTCACACACATTGGTGGAATAACAAAGAGGTGACCAGATGCATATAGTTTAATGGTGAGCCAAATGTACCATCTTCTATCCTGGCCAGGGTTCAGGGGGAAACCTGTTCCTCATTTTTGCCACAGAAGCATTACTGAGAATGTTGCTGATTAACTAGGAGCCATGGAGGTCCCTAGCCAAATTCTTCTGGTGCCCCTAAAACACCTCCAACTCTTCAAAAAAAAAAGAGAAGAAGATGGTTTGGGTTAATTCAGCGACAGATGGCACTTCAAAAATGAAAATGACTCAGTCAGACCCCCAGAACCAATTGATTCACTAGCCAGTGCAGCTGTCAAATATGCTGAAAATCCAGGATCAAGCTGCAGAAGAGGAAACACAGTGGGTCCCACTTTGTATGTAAATCTGAATGAACCCTTAGAAGAACCAATTCTTAGACAGAGGCTGCAGTCACATGAGCAGTTTGCCCCAATATCGTTGCAGTACCTTTGTGGATTTAAAGAGCACAATCAGACAGCAATATCTACAGATGACACCTATAGATGTGATAGTCCGGCTGTACACTGCATTGGTCAGTGTACTCCTGGAGTATCGTGTGCAGTTCTGGAGGCCTCACTTCAAAAAGGATGTGGACAGAACGGAGCAGGTGCAGAGGAGAGTGACAAGGATGATTGGGGGCCTGGAGACCAAGCCCTAGGAGGAAAGGCTGAGGCACTTGGGAATATTTAGCCTGGATAAGAGGAGGCTGAGGGGGAGACATGAGTACTCTCTTGAAGTATTTGAAGGGCTGTCACTTAGAGGAGGGCAGGGAGCTGTTCCTGTTGGCAGCAGAGGAGAGGACTCACAATAATAGGTTTAAATTACAGGTGGGAAGGTACCGGATGGTTATTAGGAAAAACTTTTTTACAGTTAAGAGTTGTTCAACAGTGGAATCAGCTGCCTAAGGAGATGGTGCACTCCACATCACTGGCAGTCTTTAAGCAGCGACTGGACAAACAGTCTAGGCTGATCCTACACTGAGCAGGGGGTTGGACTAGATGGCCTGTATGGCCCCTTCCAACTCTGTGATGCAATGATTCTATCTGCCTTCTGTACCCTCATCACTGCCACCCTGTTCTGCCCTACCTTGGAAGCGGAGTAAATCAGGCACCGGGGAAAAGCTGGGTATTCACGGATATCAGCACTTTCTGGATGTCTGAACTCCCCTGGTGCGAGCTCAACCTGGTTGGGAAGTCTAATCACTCTGTTCCATTTTCACTCCTTTTTTTTTAGTCAGCGATGTGCACATAACCACATCTTCGTGCACACCAGCAACCTTACAGCTGTCTTCTGAGTGGGGGGGGGGGGAGGAAAGAGCAGGCTGAGAAGCCTCCTTTGTTATTTTTCATGCCAGGTCCTCTGCCTACAGCTTTGCAGCACACAGGGTAGAGAAGGGGTTAATTAAAAAGATGAGGGTTTTTTTCAGAGGGGGAGGCAGCCTCCTCCAGCTGTCAAAATGGAGAGGTGCTTTGAATAAGTGGTTATGCACATATGAAGAAGACAAAAAAAAAAAAAGAAGCCACCCAATCACCCACTCCATGGTTGTCCCGCAGCAATAATCTGAACGGTCGACCACGGGGCCAAGCCTCCAGTGTGACCGCAGCCAGAGTCTGCGAATAATGCTGGCAACACGATCCTCATAACTAATAGTGACGACGGCAAGAGCAGCAAACCCACACACCAGCCACCCTACAGGATAACTTACATGATCAAGAACAAAGTGCTGTGCAAAAGGAATGGATTAAGTGCACAGCATTACGGCTGGAAGCACCTACAATGGATCGAGGAAATGGGAGGAGCTAAATAACAACCAAAAAAACCCTTCTGCCTGAAAGACACCAGGAAGCTAAGTCTCACTGATGGTCTGCTTTGCATGTAGAAGGTCCCAGGTTCAATCCCTAGCATCTCCTCTTTTTAAAAAAAAGAAATTATATTCATGAATATAATTGCATGAATATAATTTACTAGCCTGATACCAGTGCTTCACTACAGTATTTAAGTTCCGTAAATCCACTTATAATACTGATTATGTGAAGTTTGAAATGTAAGATTTGTTGTAGGAATTCTAATGGAGAAGACTGTAGTGTAAAAAATGAAGTGAGACATGCGTACTGTTTTCGCTCTCTCTACTGAAGGACCTGTCTGTAGACCACACTGGAGGTTCTGCCCTCAGGTGCTAGGATCACCAGGCTGCTTGGTGAGCTCACTCTGGAGCAGGCAACATAGAACTGTCCATTTAAGAAGCAGTCGTCTGTTAAGTCAACTCCTGCCACCTTCCACGAAAGTGATGGCCTTTCTACTGGTGTTCCTGGACTGTTTTGCTCATATGGAGACTGTGTTGTTCTGAGCACCTCAGGGTGATCTTGCTAGTACTTGGCCTGCCCAGCTTAGTGCTCCGCAGGAATACTATGTGCAAATGTCTTTGCTGCATTCCTAAATTGCCTCCTCCTTGTAGCATTAAAGTACCCTGGCCCTGCTCCAACACCTGACAGACACCCGCCTGTCTGGTGTGGGGGGGTGGGATTATGTTTAAAGGCATCTGGGGGGCTGGGCCAGCAGCAGGGCTAAGGCAGTCCTGCTGAGCAAACCTCCCCAGCATTTGTAAGCATCTCACCTCCTCTCCTAAACCTGACAGGCAGTTGCTTGTCCAGTGTAGGAGGGGAGGGAAGGAGTATTAGAAGCCACTGTGGAGGTGGGGCCAGCAGGATCACTAAAGTATTACTGCTGGGGTGGGCTCCCTTGTAGCTTTAAGCATTCTGCAACTGCTGCTGCACCTGGCAGACAACCAGCTGTTAGGTATAGGAAGTGAGGGTGTGTGTTGGAAGCCATCGGAGAGGCTGGGCCAGCAGCATCACTGCACCTCACGGGTGGTTGTTGGCCATTCCTGATTTCCTCAACTGCTGTTAGCTCTCTGCAGTCTCCTGTAACTGTTTTTTTTTTTAGCCTCAAAATGCTGAGCTCTGCAGCTGATCAATCAGAGAGTGGGGGGTGCAAGGAGGCAGCCACATAGGAATTAATGGGGGGAGCACATTTTTCCTCTTTTGACCCACTTAGAGGTCAAATTTCTAAAAATCCCTTCTTAGTGAGCACCTACACCATGGTAGGAGTGCTCTCCCTGAATTTGGTGTTTCTAGGTCCAGCGGTTTGGCCTGGGTGTTGATTTTACGGTGAGGGGACTTTCTTTTATATATATATAGATTATGGTCCACGACCAGATACAAGTTTACAATCAAACAGTGGGTGATATGAAATACTTTTGCCTTGAGACCCTGCAGAGCAGCTGCCAGTCTGAGTAGACAGTACTAACTCTGATGGACCAAGGGTCTTCTTCAGTACAAGGCAGCTTCATCTGTATTCAGAAAACTTACTCCTAAGGCCCCAAAACACGGCTACCTTTGACAAAGTTCACGTGCTGTAAGTATCAGTGATTGATAGCTATGTATCATTTCCTTCCAACTTCCATGAGAAAGTCTGTCCTTTTCTGACACCCAAAGCCCCGCCACTCGTTATGGACAGCTTCTACCGCGCAGGTGGGTAGCTGGGTTGGTCTAAAGCAGCAGAACAAAGTTTGAGTCCAGTGGCACCTTTAAGCCAGAGATGTTCCACCAGGCCTTTGGCTGAGCCCAACTGATGGCTCCTTACAATTGCCTGGCACCCTCCCCCCAAACCCGCCCCAAACCCCCCGAAGGCTAGATATGCCATCTTGTTCTTATGTTTTTACATATTTATGCTGAATGCTTTTAATATTGAATTTTTATGGTTTTGTAATGTATTGAACCGTTTTGTTGTAAACCACCCTGAGCCTCGTGTAAGCAGGGACGGATGGCCAAGGAATCAAAATAAATAAATAAAGAAGACCAACAAAGCTTAATTCTGGATATGAGCTTTTGTGTGCATGCACACTTCTTCAAAATGTATGGTATGCAAGATTGTGACTCCTTTTCCAGGTAACAGAAAGCGGCAGTGTAGGCCAACAACAAGCTCTAGATGATGAATGGGGACCTGTTGCAGAAAGCAGATGTCTCAAGGAGCAGAGGTCCATCAGTGGCTATTAGCCACAAAGTATAGATAGGAACTCTCAGTCTGGGGCAAGTGATGCTCTGTATTCTTGGTGCTTGAGGGGGAGGGGGCAACAGTGGGAGGGCTTCTAGTGTCCTGGCCCCACTGCTGGGCCTTCTGAGGGCACCTGGTGTTTTTGGCCACTGTGTGGCACTGTGTTGGACTGGATGGGCCACTGGCCTGATCCAACATTGGCTTCTCTTATGTTCTTATGACTTCCAGGCCACAACCCTTCTTCACAAGACAAGGAGAAAGGGGGAAAAACAGCAAAGTGGTGACCTTCCAAACCATCTCTCTTTTTATGTTTTACACCACACAGGGGCCTAGAATGCAAGCAAATGAGAGAAGCAAGAATAACATTTTCTGGCACTGAATTTCTTTTCTGCACAGCGTTGTGTCAGGAGGTGCTGAGCTCGACCAACATCCCTCCAACCTTTAAAATCACCTTGACAGTATCTTAAATACTTTTACCAGTTACTGTTCTGAAAAAGTGCTGTAAGATATTTCTCAGTCGTTTTTTAAAGCGTTACTTACACAGGATGCATTGACCGGCTCAGAAACTGCCCTGCCAAGTTTGATACGTTATGAATGCAGGCGGCCCCGAAGCATAACAAAAGGAAAAGTAAATCTTAGATATCATACAACACCTTTGTACTCTTAACTTAGTGCTTGACTTTTTACATACAAGGCAATGCCTAGTTTTATGAAAGAAGACCAACCCAATCACCAGTAGACAGATTATATCCATGAATACTCCAAAGACCAGCTTTGTTTGTTTAATATCGGGGCACTTCCAGTTCCTGAGAAATACATTTTCCTCTTAAGAGCATAACTACACTTCAGAGACTCAGACTAGTTCGGCAATGATGCCCTCTTCCCAAAGAACCCGGAGAACCATAGTCCAGTGAGGGGGGGAAACTATAATTATTCCCGCGATTCTCTGACAGAATTCACAACAATTAAAGTGGTACAAAACCAATATAAATTAACACTATTTGCAAGTACACCCTGGTAACATTCTCTTAAGGAATTTTCAAAAATGGGGCTAATTGGCTCTCCAGTGGATTCTTTCTGGTTGCTACAAGGCAGCATTAAAAACAAAAACAAAATACATCCATATCTCACAGCAAGTTTGAGTCCAGAAGCACCTTACAAACCAACAAGATTTCCAGGGTGTAGCACTGACCTGGATAGCCTAGGCAAGCCCAATCTCATAAGATCTCGGAAGCTAAGCAGGGTCGACTCTGGCAAGTACTTGGATGGGAAACCTCCTTGGAATGCCAGCAGTTGGGAGGCAGGGGCAGACCTTATTCAGCCACCTCTCTGAATATCCTCCAGCTTCCCCAGTAGGGGTCAGTCACCAGAGGTCGCCATGACTTCCAGGTGCACACACACTCACATACAAACACGCATCTGCACATATGAAAAAAATACAAAAAAAAAAGATTTCCGGGATATAAACTTTTGAGTCAAAGCTTCCTTCCCACCTTCTGACTGGGACATAAGGGCTCAGGGTGTCTCCATTCCTCCTTGTATCTGAGGAAGGGAGCTTTGACTCTCAAAAGCTTATTTCTTGAAAATACTGTTGGTTCCTAAAGAACAACTGGACTCGAATCTAGCTGTAGACTATGTCTCATTCTGTTTAGAGATGCCAGAAATTCAAGTATAATTTCAAGGGCTTATCCCAAGCAGTAGAGTTCCAGTTCCAGGTTAAGAAATACCTGGAGATTTGGGGGGGGTGGAGCCTGAGGAGGGCGGGGTTTGGGGAGCAGAGGGGCTTCAATGGGATATAATGCCATAGAGTCTACCTTCCAAAGTGGCCATTTTTTTTCCCAGGGGAACTGATCTCTGTCACCTAGAGATCAGTTGTAATCCCAAGAGATCTCCAGCCACCACCTGGAGGCTGTATCAAAACACAAACACTCCGTGAATAACTTATGAACAGAAGTAGAAAGAATATATTATCCAAGACAATTTTAACAATTCTTAACAGTTCGAACTCCTGTGAACCCGCTTTTGGATATACCACCTGGAGGTTGGCAACTGTAACCCAGGCAGGCAATTCACAGGACTATAGGTTTGGCAGGATAGTCCTTTTACACAAAAAGTATTGGGAGGCTGCCTTATGGAAAAGAGAGCCATATTGCCCCCCTTTCTTCCCAAAGCCTAGGTTAGCACAAAGGGGGGGGGGGGGTAGAACTCTGCATACAATTGTACTGCAAGAGTGTTTGGGGGGCGGGATGCAATAAATATCTAAACAATAATTTTCAAGAGAGAAGATATTCAGATCTCGAAGTAACAGAGGCATTTGTTTATTTTAAATGTTTCTCTCCCACCTTTCTCCTCAGACTCCAGGCAGCTTCTGTAGGCAACAAGAAGTTGCGACAGAAAACAAAATACACAAAAAGTTACCACCCAAAACATACATTGATGTATACAAAACTACAGCTGAAGTCTCTCCAACAATAACTTCACCCTCCACAAAAAAAAGACTCTCGCCTGCCTTCCAAAAAGCAGGAAGTGAAGGTGTCTGCTGCACCCATCCCATAATAAGTGGCCTTGCAACAGGAAACACACTCATTCTAGCCATCACAGGACAGACTGCCCTAAAGGAAGGCCCTGTGACTGAGGTCACAACCACTGCTCAGGTGTATATCAGGAAATGGGGCTTGTTAGGTAGGAGGGTCCCAGGCCATAAAGAGCTTTGAAGGTGACAATAACCCACACTTCGAATAGGAACCAGAAGTAAATAATCAGCCAGGCTGTTGAAGTTCTGGAATTACACGCCCTGAGCAACAGGTAAAAACCCGGCAACTGCCAGTTCAGCCACATTCTCTGTGATGGCTTCTGCACTGCCAAATGGTCAGCCTGAGGCTATTAGGAAGGCTGCCATGCTTCGGTTGATTCCTGAAATATGCAAAACAGAATTGTGCAGGAGGACACTGCTGCAGCAAGAACAAAGCTACAGTGCAAAGGGTCAGCTCAGAGGGTGACTTTTATTAGGAACTAGGAATAAGGCCCGTTGTGGAAATAAATACAACGGGCTCTAGAAAGAGGCTCTGGGAGAGTGCCCCGGCCTTGGGCACTCAGTGTCAATTTGCTGCGGCGACCTCAGCTGGGTATAATGACACAGAGTCCACCATTTTCTCCAGGGGAAAATCTTTGCCATCTGAAGAGCAGTTGTAATTCGGCATGATTTCCATCCCTTCTCTGGAGATTGGCAGCAATTGTTCCCCATGAGGGAACAGGTGGTTTGGAGGGTGGACTCTATGGCATTGAACCTGTCTGAGGTCCCACCCCTGCTGTAACCTCACCCTCTCCAGGGTCCACCCCTCAAATCTCCAGGAATTTCACAACCTGGAGTTGGAAACCCTACCTCCCTGCCAACTGTCAGTGTATTGTTATCTGCCCCCTGGCTTCAGTTTTCCACCTTCTCCCCCCTCCCCCCTAGAGAACAGTTGTAATTCTGAGTGATCTCCAGTCCCCACCTGGAGATTGGCAACAATGGTTCCCCAAGAGGGACTCACTGGCTTGGAGGGTGGAGTCTATGGCATTGTACCTGTCTGAGGTCCCACTCCTCAAACCTCACCATCTCCAGGCTCCATCCCTCAAATCTCCAGGAATTTTCCACCTGGAGTTGGCAACCCTATCTCCTTCCCAGCTAATCATCAACCTCACTCTTCAAGTTTCCATTCCCTTCCCCCCCGCAGCCTCCATCGTGCTCTGAAGCCCTGACTGCTATGTCACATTGGCTGTCATAAAGGGTTCATTCCCAGCAGGGTATAAGGAAGTAGAGTCCACCATTTTCTCCAGGGAAACTGATCTCTGCCATCTGGAGAGCACTTGTAATTCTGAGTGATTTCCAGCCCTCGCCTGGAGATTGACAACCATACTCCCCCTGGAGGAAAAGTAGTCTTTCTCTGCAATGGGGACCGAAGCAGCTGACATCATTCTTCTCTCCCCCTTTTTGATTTGCACAGCATCCCTGTGAGGTAGGTTAGGCTTAAAGTCTGTTACTGGCCCAAAATCACCCCCTCAGCAAGAACCTGGGTCTAGCAGATCCTGCTCTGAAGCACTGACTGCTACGCCTAGGGTAGCCAACCTCCAGGTGGAGCCTGAAGATCGCCAGGTATTACAATTGAACTCCAGACAACAGATCTTCCCCCCTCCCTTGGAGAAAATGACTGCTTTGGAGGGTGGCCTCTATGGCATTCTGTTCAGCTGGCCCCAATGAGTTTTCTCCCAGAGCCCAACATAGGTGTGGAAAGGGGCTTTTAAGCAAGCTTGGTTGCCCAGCAACGGGCACTAAGCAGGAGAAAGAGCCTGAGGAATTTCACACAGCCAATATGTTCCATTTCAGGAACTCTTCAGTAACGTTTTCTGTCAGGCATTTCACACAGAACCGTATTAGTACCGGTTCCCTAATAGAACATATTGGCCCTTTCACACAGAAATGTGCCTCTCCCGTTGGGGAAGCATTCCTGAGCCGGTTTACCTTGAAACCTCCTCCCAAGTGTTCTTCAGTGCTTGTACCGGTCCTGAAGCGCTATGGGGTGCTGTGTGAAATGGCCCCGTTTCTGACAGTTTATTCTGACAGTTTATTCTGGGCACGCTGGCAGTGTGCGCGGGAAGGGGTTATGCTGATAGTCCATTGTCTTTTCACTGTCAGAAGCAGGCCACTGAGGGGACAGTTAGACCCACCTGGCAGTGGGCGGAGAAGAGTGGACCCACCACCCAGTCGGTCCTTCCCCTTCGCTGGCTTCTTCCAGACTGAGGCCGAGATGCTGGCCGGTGGCTCTGTGGGCAGGACTGAGGCAAAGCAGGGAGAGAATGCAGCCAGTGGCCAGAGACCCCCTTTTGAGTGGCAGTCCGTTCAGCCTACTGATTTTGGCACCCCATGGAATCTTGCCCCTTGGAATCTTGAAAACGGCTTTATATAATAGGAAAGACAAAGTTTTTCCTACACTGACTGTGTTTTGCCTTATATTTTGGCATCATCTCTTGTAAGCTGCTTACTGATTGCTTGAAAGTTTTTATCATCTCTCTAATACAGTCTTGACTCCCAGTGAGAAAGGCAGACTATAAATGAAAATACCAGTAATAACAGGCCTCAGATTAGAGCGACTGCATTTATACCAACTGTAGCTTTCAAGTCATCTTCAAATGGCCAGTGACAGCACATTGGTTATGCTACAGGCTGGTCGTATGGGTAGGTTTTCCTTGAAATGTGGTGTTGGAGGAGGGTTTGACAGATATGATGGACTACCAAAAAGACAAAAAAGTGGGCTCTAGACCAAATCAAGCCCAAACCCTCCCCAGAAGCTAAAATGACTAAACTGAGGCTATCGTATTTTGGATTTATTATTAAAAGAAAAGAGTCACTGGAAAAGACAATAATGCTAAGAAAAGTTAAAGGCAGGGCTATTTTGGGGCAGGAATGCACAGGAACGGAGTTCCGTCTGGCTCCTGAGTTGGTCACGCCTACAACCAAAACCTCTGGCATGCGTGGCTACCAAGCAGGCTACCCTAGGCATGTTAAAATGCCATCTTTCCCTCTGGGGAGCCCCTCCCGATTTCCTTGACAATTTCACTCCCTGCCAGTTAGCTGAGAGTGAAATTGACAAGGAAAAGCCTCTCTCTGCCTCCCCCCTTTTTTAGCTGACATGTCACTGCTAGAAAAGGACAGGCAGGGAACCCAGGCACATTGAAAAGGCCTTTCTTTCTTTCCCCCGTCTGATCCCAGGCACTTCAGCAGCACCTTTCCCCAGTGGTCTGGTTGGATGGGGGGGGTGTAGATTAGAAAGGCGATGCTGAAGTGGGGCAGAGAAGCTCGGATGGGGGGGGGGGGGGAGAGGCAAGCTTCCATGCCTGCCCTGTGCTTTCCCAGCCCCTGCCCAATATGCTAATGAGCGGTGCTGTCAGGGGTGTGGCCTAAAATGCTAATACGTTTCAGCTGGGCTTTTTCTACAAAAAAAGCCCTGGTTAAAGGCATCAAGTAAAGAGGAAGACCCAACATGAGATGGACGGTCTCCATCAAGGAAGCCACAAAGGCCCTCCATTTGCAAGACCAGAGCAAGGCTGTTAACGACAGGACGTTTTGGAGGGCATTAATTCATCGGGTCACCAAAAGTTGGAAGACTTAGCAGCACTTAATGCACACGCAATTAACACACATACCCCAAGAACAGCCTCTCCATCCATTACACAATGGACTTTAAGGCTCCACTGTAGAACAGAAGGCACAGAATACAGGGAGACCTTTAATTGGTCCAACTAGTTGTTTTAAAAAAATGGTTCAATGAAAGATCTAGTTTAACCTGTTCTATAGACTAACATTCCTCTTTGTCTCAGACGCACACAATAAAGAAAACACATCTGCATGAATAAATCACACTGACTTTGTTTTGCTTAGGAATCTCCCATCAAACGAAAGCATTGTATCGAACACAAGTTTCAATCCCTTGCCTTGATTTAACACTCAAGAATTATTCAGTTTCATTTGCTAAAAGCCTTCATTCATTCATCGTTGTGCGTACATACACCCTGTGGATACTAGCCACCTGCCAATAAGAATTTTGCAGCCTCATGTCTAGGGAAGAGTTCTGAATTGAGTTCCCCACCCAAGCAATTATGTATAGATTATTATTATTCCTTTGTGCAGCATTACTCATTTCAGGTGAGATGCTTTCATCGTCTTTTGATTAAGACCGAGGAGGGCAACCTGAAGTTGCAGGTATAATTTGCTGTTCACACAAAGCCACACACTTAAAGAGAACCAACTGCTGATGTTATGTTAAGAGATACACATCATCCAAAGAGAGGTGGACAGAAGGTAGACCATGGGTCAGTGGCAAAGCATCTGCTTGGCTTGCAGAAGGTCCCAGTTTCAATCCCTGGCATCCCCACTCAAAGAGAGCCAGGCAGCAGGGGATGTGAAAGACCCTGGAGAGCGGCTGCCGGTCTGAGTACGAATAACCTTGATAAACCAATGGTCTGATTCAGTAAAAGGCAGCTTCATGTGTTCACTCTTATGGATTACTGGGTTGCAAAGTGCCTGGTGGAGGACCCAGCGGTTGTTAGTGGCTAGGGTCCTTGCTTGAAATTTGACACATTTGAGCTGTGGTGCTGGAGAAGGCTTCTGCACAGTCTTTGGACAGCAAAGACAACAAACAAGCAAGTATTGGAGCACATAAAGCCAGAAATGTCATTGGAAGGAAGAATCATAAAAGTGCGACTGACTTACTTCAGCCGTGTCATGTGGAGGAACTCACTAGAAAAAGCAATTATGCTTGGTTTGGGTAGCAGCAAAAGGAAACCGGGCCGCCAAAGAACACAGTTGCTAGACACTGTAAAAGTTGACACCAGCCTGAGCATGGAATGACTCAAAAAAACAGTACAAGATTGAAAAACGTGAAGAGAGCTGGCCCATAGAATTGCCAAGAGTCAGACACAACTGAAGAGCTAACAACAAGGCTCCTTGTCAGTGCTCCCTCTAAGCTGTGGGGTCTTGTGAGCAAAAATTCTACTTGGTGAGCTACTGGCATTAAAGTTGTGAGCAAGTGAATTGTCTGCTACATAAATCAGTTTGCTCTTCTGGAGTCCTCCTTCCGGAGCTAAGACAAACATGTGTGAGCCAGAGGCTAAAAACAGTGAGCTAGCTCACACTAACTGAGCTTAGAGGGAACACTGGTCCTTGCTACCCTAAAAAGAGCCTGTGAAACAAAGCAAATCCTATGCCTGGCTAAATTCACTGAAATAAATCGGTTTAGACTGGAACAGCCATTTGTCATAGGGTTGGTTGTTAGTGTTGCCAACTTCCAGGTGGGGCCTGGAGATCTGCTACCACAACCAATCTTCAGACAACAGAGATCAGCTCTTCTGGAGAAAGCAATGATTCCGGAGAATGCACTCTATGGCATCATAACCTGCTGAGGTCCTTCCCCGCCCCTCCCCTCCCCTGGCTCCACCCCCAAAAATCTCCAGGAATTTCCCAACCAGGAGTTGGCAACCCCCTTATGACGCTCCAAGACGGGAAGCTGTGTTTAGTCTGCAGCAGCAAAACAACACAGGAGTCCAGTGGCACCATAAAGACTAATAAGATCCCTTCCCGTGTCCGTTTTTAAGAATCAGTCACCCAGTACCGCACAGTTCCAGTGCACTTTTGGGTTGTTTCAGAGAGGGCCGAGAGCCAGGATCACTTCGTACAGATCAGGGGTTCCTGAACCGTTAAGGACATTCCCTTGTGCTTTACTGAGTTCAACAGCAGGAGGGGAAGCGCGGAGAAGGCAGCCGCCTGTGCAAAAGACGGACCCACTCCTGGTTCCTCGGTCCAGCCGATTCCAGCCTCAGAACCGCAGTCCCATTCAACACAATAATCATCATCAAATCCTCCAAGCCGGCACGGCAGAGGGGCCTGTTTATGGTATCTTGGCTGTCCTCTCTAACTCTTAAGCGGGAGGCTAAACCCGAAGAAAGTTTTTTTGGACAACCGCCAAGTCCCGGGGCGCTCGGCGAAGCTGAGCCCCAAGGAAACGCGCCCCACTTCCGCGCCTCCGCCGCTTTAAAGACCCGGCGCCACGTGGGGGGACGCCCCGGCTCCTCCGCCCGGTCCCGAGCAACTCTCCGGGGCTGAGAAAGACGGGCAGGCGAGCCCCGGCTTTGCCAAGGCGGCGGGCAGGAGAGGCGCGCTCAGGAAACGGGCAGCGCGCTCCCCCCCCTCCTTCCCTCACTCACCTGGTCCAGCGCTGGGGCATCTCCCCCGCCCAAGGAAAAGGAGGGGGAAGAGGCGGAGGCCATGTTCTGGGGCGCTCTGGCGCGCTTTCTCGCCCGCCCCCTCCGCCAAGGGGGTCCAAGCCAGCCAGTCAACCAGCCTCCGCGGTGAGGCAGACGGCTTCTCCCCGCGCGGCGGTCAAGCCCCGAGAGCGAGAGAGAGAGCGAGCGCCCTTCCCGAGGAGGAGAAGCCGCAGGGCGGTGCAGCTGCAGCCCGTTTCCAGGCTCCGGAGACCTGGTCCCGCCCCGCCCTTTGCTTCCTTGGAAAAGAGGGGCGTGGTCCGGGCTGGGCTGGAAAGGTGAAGGACCGGAGGCGCCGGGGAAAGGTGGGCGCGTGCGTGGTGCGAGGCGGTCGATCGCCCAGCCTTGCGCCTCAGCGTCGCGCTGCCAGTTGAGCGCAGCAACAGGCCGACCTGCTTTCTTTTCCTTTTGGCGCTCGACCGGGGCTATTCCCGGAGGGAGCCTCGGACAACGTGGAATGTAGGGATGGACTTGTGCCAGTTTTTCAAGGGGACACCGGAAAACCCCGGGCTGGTTTGCGCAGAGAGGCAGTTGGGAGCCTCCAGGCAGGCTCTTGAAGTAATGCAGTAGCCTGGATTAAAGGTAAAAGGTTTTCCTCGCTCGAAAGCCAGTCGAATCCGATTCTAGGGGGTGGTGCTCATCTCCGTTTCCAAGCCAAAGAGCCAGCGCTGTCTGAAGACTTCTCCGTGGTCATGTCCCTGGCATGGCTAAATGCCCAGGCTCACGGAACGCTGTTACCTTCCCCCCGAAGCGGTACCTCTTTATCTACTTGCAGTTTCTTGCTTGCGAACTGCTAGGTTGGCAGGAGCTGGGGCCAGAGACGGGAACTCACTCCATCATGCGGCACTCTGGTCTCGAACTGCTGAGCTACCGACCTTCCGGTCTGCAGCTCAGCCTCTTAACCTCTGTGTCCCCTCCAGTCTGTACTAAAGCCTGCCCCTAAATCAGTTCACTCAGAAGAGGAAGTTCCCAGGGACGTCCACTTGATTTATTTCTGCATTCAGGAGTGCACCCGTGATGCCTCCTTGGGAGTAAGCCCCACTTAACACAGCATGACTTTGGCTTGGAGTAAGCTCAGGCTGGAAGCCACAATTGCTTCAAAGTCCCAGTCAAATCAAGTCAAGAAATAACACCAACTGTTATCAGAGCAAAGTTTGATTCCAGCGGCCTCTTTAAGACTCATAAGTTTAACTCAGGGTATGGCTCAGAGGTTAAGATGCTGAGCTGCAGATCGGAAGGTTGGTAGTTCGGCAGTTCGAGACCTGAGTGCCGCGGGACAGAATGAGCTCCCGTCTCTGGCCCCAGCTCCTGCCAACCTAGCAGTTGGAAAGCAAGAAATTGCAAGTAGATAAAGAGGTATTGCTTTGGTGGGAAGGTAGCAGCGTTCCGTGTGCCTCAGCATGCTGGCCACATGACCATGGAAGAAGTCTTCGGACAGCGCTGGCTCTTTGGCTTGGAAACAGATATGAGCACCGCCCCCTAGAGTCAGATTCGATGGCTTTCGAGCAAGGGAAACCTTTACCTTACACAAAAGCTTATACCCAGAATTAAATTTAGCAGTCTTGAAGGTGCCACTGGACTCAAACTTTGTTCCGTTGCGTCAGACCAGCAACTTGCCCACCTGAATCAACTGTTGGTGACTGTCTGGGCCAAATAAAACTGCAGTCTCAAAACACCGCAGGCGTTAAGATTGCAGGCCTATGTGGGCCCCTAGGAATTCTTGCTGAAGTCAGGAGGATCTGAATAAACAGGGACAGGCTCTGGTAAGCGAGTTCCACTGCAAGCATGCATTTTTATGGGATTAAGGCAGTTAGTGCTGAATGGAGTGGCCAGTCTCTCAAGGAAGGATGCATAGGGTTGCACCTAGACTCTGTTATGCTGCTGTCCCTCCAAGGAGCTGGAGTGGGGGTGGCGGGGGGGATACATGGCTTTCCCTCTTCCATTTTATCCTCAGAGAATGACCAACCCAGCATCATCCAGGGAGCATCATGGCCAGGATAGGACTGGGCCACCCCAGTCGCACACTCTAACCCAGGGATCAGCAACCTTTCGGATTCAAAGAAGCAAACAGATTTTCGGAGCAAGTAATCTACAAAGAGCCAGTGTGAGAAAGCCTGTGTGAATGACTGATAATACAGAGCTTGCCGTGACTGATAATTGACATGATGATTAATAATCCATAAAGCTTCTGCAGCCCCCAAACTGGTTGTTATGAATGCTTTATTAATCCATTTGGGCGGGGATGAGGGAGGGAAACTCGCTTCAGGGAAGCAGAACATGAAACTGGCCTATCTGATGGATCTAATCTCTGTTCTCAGTACATCGGAGCCGTTAGATTTGTTGACTACATCTCGTGCTTCCCACAGGTTGGCCCCTCTGGCAATAGAGTGGGCAGGTATGGAAGCACTGTTGACGTGGCTAGTGGTATCAATGGCCACCGGGTGTGGATGAGACAGTTCCAAGACATGGCAAGGGTACATACCCTGTTAGTATTTTGTTCATTCCTGGCATGGAAGCACAGAGAAGAACGAGAGACTGCGACTGAGAATCTCATTGGCTGGCCCTCTCGCGATGTCACAGGATTCCAAAGAAAATAAAAAATGGGAGTACGTCTGGAGGTCTGGCTCAGAAGTTGCTATTAAAAAAAAAAATGGAGAAAACCAGAATTCTCAGACTAGGTCTACACAGAGAGCAGTAAATCCAGATCTATCAAACAGTTTACAATTGAAAATTGAAAATTGCAATAGAGAAATGGCTTTCCCCCCATTCCTACTCTTATCCATATAATTAAAATTACTCCCCACAGCTGGGATTCTGGATCCGTATTGACCCCATCACGTGGAATGAGGACTGCAAGGGAAAAGCAATATATAAGGCTGCAGACTTTTTAAATGGGCACTGTCTAAAACAGCAGCCTGGCATGCAGAAATTTAATTAGCAAAGATTCCCACCCACCCACACGTTTATCGCCATACAGACTTTTTATGTTTCTACCTGTCAAACTGCTCTTATGGGCACAGGAGCGGCAGTACAAAGGTTGGCAGGATATGGAAGGGCATGGCATAGTCTGATCTCATCAGATCTCAGAATCTAAGTAGGGTTGGTACTTGGATGGAAGACCACCCCCGGAAGACTCTGCAGAGGAAAGCAGTGGCAAACCACCTCGGCTTCTCCCTGGCCTTGGAAACTCCTTGCTGGGGCCGCTTCTCATGCCTTGAAAGCCCTGTGCTGGGCTCGCCATATGTTGGCTGCGACTTGATGGCACGTACACCAGCTGTGTACACCCGTGTGCATGCCGGTCCGAAGCCCGGATAAATGGGGAGGGTTGCAGAAAGACCTGGCAACTTAATCCGAAAAAATCTGCCAGGAAAATTTTATCGAAAGGCTCTCAAAAGTATCCACTTCAACGTGGAGAAAGCTGGCACATAGAATCGCCAAGAGGTGGACACAACTGAATGGCTAACAACAACAACAACACACATACAAAAGTTGGCAACTCAGTTCGCACGGAATGTACACCAAATGTTTGCCACCAGGGAGTCAAGTACATCCAGGGCTGTTTTGGGGTAGGAACGCACAGGAACAGAGTTCCGGCTGGCTCCTGAGTTGGCCACGCCTAAAACCAGAACCTCTGGCATGCGTGGCTACAGCGCGTCCTGCCTTCCCCACCTTACACACCAGAGGGAAAGGCAGCATGTTAAAATTCCATCTTTCCCTCTGGAGAGCCCATCTGGATTTCCTTGTCAATTTCACTCCCAGCCAGTCAGCTGAGAGTGAAATTGACAAGGAATAGCCTCTCTCCACCTTCCCTTCTCTAGCTGACATGTGGCAGCTGGAATAGGGCAAGCAGGGAACCCAGGCACATTGAAAATGCCTTTCTTTCCCTCCCCAATCTGATCCCAGGCACTTCAGCAGCGCCTTTCCCCGGCTGTCTGGTTCAAAGGGGAGAGGGGTAGATTAGAAAGGCGATGCTGAAGTGGGGCAGAGAAGCTGAGGGGGGGAAAGAGGCAAGCTTCCATGCCTGCCCTGTGCTTCCCAGCCCCCCACCTAATATGCTAATGAGCTGTGCTGTCAGGGGTGTGTCCTAATATGCTAATGGGTTTCTGCCATTGGGTGTGGCCTATTATGCTAATGAGTTCCTGCTGGGCTTTTTTCTACAAAAAAGGCCCTGAGTACACCTGAATGGATGTTCCAGTGTTGCTGTGCCGTTCAGCAAAGCAGGATGGGCAGGCTTCACCTGCACAAACTGTTGCGGCGATAACACCAGTTCCCTTTCCATCTGCTCTGGCAACTATGCATATATTTCAGAATAGTTAACTCAGAGGTTTAGTCACATGGTAGAGGCGACTGCAGCAGCAGGAAGGCTAGAGGGTAGCGCCTAAAACAAAGGCTGTTGGAATGTTTTACAGATGCCCATTGCCACTTGCGGCATGGCTACTTGCGCAATGGGGAATGAACCCTCAGGGTCTGCCTCCGTGCAGCCCATCCCTGACAAATTTGCATGCTGTTTTGACTTGCAAGCTGAAAGCTCTGTTTCCTAGCTTCTTGCATGTGAGAGTAAAAAAAGAAGCAGGTGGAAATGCAAGGCGTCAAGCATCTAGCTGAAATTCTAGTGAATCCGTAAAGGAAACCATTTATCTGAACTGAAATTTAACTCAGCCAGGAGAGGCAGGGGTGGGGATCAGGCAGCTGTCAAAGTCCCGTGCGATCTGCCTAATTATGAGGTCCCCAAATCTAGCACCATGCAAGTTATGCACAACCAGTGGTCCCAAATAGAAAATAAATATTCTCACTTACAGGCATCCAGTTAAATAGATGGCCCATGCAAAGAAAATGCAAATACACAACCAGATGACAATCTGCATAAGCTTTGGCTGTGCACAGAAACCCAGTTCCGTGAATGGATCGCCTTTGCTGGATTGTGTTGTGGGTGTGGGTCAATGTTCCCTCTCAGCTGAGTTAGTGTGAGATAGCTCAGTTTTTTAGTCTCTGACTCACAGATTTTTGTCTTGGTTCAGGAAGGATGGCTCCAGAGCAAACTAATTTATTCAGTGGCCAGATCACTCACTCACCACTTTAATGCCAGTAGCTCACAAAGTAGAATTTTTGCTCACAAAACTCCACAGCTTAGAGGGAGCATTGATGTGAGTGGTATACTCAGGGCTATTTGGGGGCAGGAACCCACAGGAACGGAGCTCCAGCTGGCTCCTGAGCTGGCCACGCCTACAGCCCAAACCTCTGCGCATGTGTGGCTACAGAGCACGCTGCCCTCCCCACGTAACACACAAGAGGGAAAGGTGGCATGTTAAAATGCTCTCTTTCCCTCTGGGGAGCCCTTAGGGATTTCCTTGTCAATTTCACTCCCCATGAGTCAGGTGAGAGTGAAATTGACCAGGAGAAGCCTCTCTCTGCCTTCCCTTCTCTAGCTGACATGTCCCAGCTGGAAAAGGACAGGCAGGGAACCCAGGCACCTTGGAAAGGCCTTTCTTCCCCCCGCTCCCGATCTGGGGGAGGGAGAGAAAGGCATTTAACCATGCCTCCTGTGCACCTTGGTGGGCTGGCTGGGGAGACCAAGGGCAACCAGGCAAACATGCCCGCTTCTCTTCCCGATCTTTCGGAGGCGGGCGGGAGGGAGGACACTAGAAAGGCGATCCTGAAGTGGGGTGGAGAAGCACTGGGGGGGGGGGGGAAGAGGCAAGCTTCCATGCCTGCCCTGTGCTTTCCCAGCCCCCCCCTAATATGCTAATGAATTGTGCTGTCAGGGGTGTGGCCTAATATGCTGATAAGTTTCTGCTGTTGGGTGTGACCTATTATGGTAATGAGTTCCTGCTGGGCTTTTTCTACAAAAAAAGGCCCTGGGTATACTGTTATACACGAACAATGTTTTGCCGTTGGGTTCGGAGATCAGCCTCACCCAGCCACACTGCTTTTCCTTTTCCTCTTATGTCGGTAAATCACGAAGACACATGGGGGCCTGTGAAAAAGAAACATGTAAAAGAAATTGTGTTCAATATCCCTAGGTGGTTTCCCCACCCCTTCTTTTAAGAATCGCATTTAAATATGTCAACACACACATCGTGATCCTTTATTCACATTACAAAATCCAGCTTTTCTTAGTGCAGAGTGTTTTTCTAATCTCGGTGCTGACTGCTGATATTTGTTGAATGACCCGTTCGTATTCCGCCTTCCCTAAGTAGCACCTCCACGGCAAGCTAGTGGTTAGAGTGTCCAACTAAGATCTGAGAGACCCAGGTTCGAATTCCCGCTCTGCCATGAGAGCTTGCTGGTGGCCTTGGCTCAGTCACAGTTTCAGCCTACCCTGTCCCCATAGGGTTGTTGTAAGGATCAAATGATGGAAAGGAGAATTATAATGTAAACCAATATGGGTCTTCATTGGAGAGGAAAGCAGGGTATGAATACCTTCAATAAATAAATGAAATGAAATGGGACATGATTCAGTAGCGGCGGCAGCACAGTTATTTGTGCCATGCGTCACAGAGCTCGGGGTGACATAGATGGGTCTCCCTCTTTCACGTAATCTTCCCAACAATCCTGTGAGGTAGACCCCTGAGACACGGCAACTGGCCCAAGGTCACCTGTTGAGCTTCATGGCAGAGTTGGGATTCCCACCTGGCTCTTCCCAGGCCCGGCCCTGTCATCACTCTTCCATGCGACCCACCATGCCAAGAAGAGTCCAGGCTCAGAGAAGCTGCCAGACTTCGGAAATGACTGCTAAATGCACGATGTAATCGCCAGAGCCGGAATGATATCCATGACTCTCTCCAGGTTGCTTGTTTTGGCCAGTCTCCAGCCTTTCATCTTTGCTTACCTTTTCAACCGTTTACAGGAAATTCTTCCTTCCCTCTCCCCCAGTGTGAGTTGGCAAGCCGTCAAAAGGCAGCACAATAGGTTAAAGAAGCAGAGTTATGTGACACCTGGAGCCACTCCGTCCTAATCTCCAGCTGGCGGGATGGAGTTCTACCAGGGGCTGTTTCCTCCTGTGGCCAAGGGGCACCGTCTGGACCCCAGGGGCTTCCGATCTGGCCCATCCTTCCCCAGCACGGCATTCAGCCCCGGAGGGTGCCTTGGTTCAGCTTCTCGGCCATCTTTCCAGGCACAGACAGATTTACAGGAAAACTTACAATGCCTGTGTGAGGTTCTTGCTATCTGGGGGGACGGCTTTTACTTTCGATCATAATCTGCATTTATAAACGTAGTAGTTTTCTAGCTGCCACCAGGAATTTAAAATTCCAAATCTCTCTCACTTGGTAGTATGACCTAGGGTCTGGGCTGCTTCAGAGGTCTATGTGGCCTGAAGAAGTACTGTACTAAGTTCTGGGATATTTAAACAAAACACGGATGTATTGAAATAAGAACAAAATATGTTTCTGGTTAGCTTGAACTGTTTCTGGAGAAAGGAACTTGTAAATGTAACTGGTAATGCTTGGTGCTTCAAACAGTCTCTTAAACTCCAAAATCCACTCTGATAGGCTCCTGTACTTCTTATGCGCTCTCTCTCTTTCTCTCTGACATTTATAGCCACACCGGTTAGTCTGCTTTATCCACACAGACTAAAATTTACTTTCTTAGTCGCACAGACTAAATTTCACACAGACGCTCTTCAGACTTCTTCCACACTTGTCTCTCTCCCAAGACTCATGCAGAAGGACTACTGAATCCTCTCCGAAAAACACCCTTCCAACCATTCTCTCAGCCACTAGCCAATCACATCACACTTGTCTCCCCCATCACCCTCCCTGCAGTACTGCAGTCACACTAAACATTTAAAGACACACACACCAAAACATGGAATCAGTACAGCCTGGAATTCCTTGGAGGAAGGGCAGAAGAAAAATGCAAAAGGTAAACAAGTATCTGTTTATTCCCACCTCCCTCTCCTCCGTGTCTGCCTCAGCTCAGCATTATGGATTGTAAACCAGGGACTAGGTAGAACTCTGGTGGCAGCTAGGGTTGCCAACCTCCAGGTAGGGCTTGGAGATCTCCCAGAACTACAACTGGTTTCTAGACAATGGAGCTCAGTTCCCCTGGAGGAAACGGCTGTTTTAGAAGGTAGACTCCAGGGCATTAGACCCCTCCGAGGTCCTTCCGAACTCCTGCCCTCCCCAAGCTCCACCCCCAAAAATCTCCAGGAATTTCCCAACCCAGTGCTGGCAACTCTAGATGGCACTATACTAATAATATATTAATAAATAGTACATAATTAACCCTCTCCTGCAATAGATGCTTTGGCAAATCCTTAACTTTCAGTGAGAAAGGCAAGCTATAAATAATTGAAGTAAATAAAATAACAAATACCTGGAGTCGCCAGTGAAGGGCATTTCAGCCCCCTCCCCTCCTCAGCATGGATAGCAAAGGCAGCTCTATCGGAATCCCCCCCCCCCCCCCAATGTACAACTGTTTGCCTCTGTCTTAATTCACGCCTAGGGGGAAGAGTCTGAAGTATTTACAGGGAGTCTCTGTGGCTTTTTCCATCATGAAGAAAAACATCGGAGACGGCAACACATTAAGATTTCCAAACGCAGGGGGCACTCTAGTTTTAAAATGGAGGGGAATTCAGCCAGGTTGTCCACACTTCCACTCTGCACTGCTACAACCAGGAACTCTTTCCTCACCTCATACGGTTTGCTGGGAGACACCCCCCCCCCCACATGGACCCTATGTCTATTGCAGTGGATTCTGGGACAAGTTTAGGGTTGTCAGATTCCAGGTGGGGCCTAGAGATTTCGTAGAACTATGACTGGTCTCCAGATGTCAGGGAAGAGCTCCTGTGGGGAAAATGGCTGCTTTAGAGGGTGGACTTTATGGCATTCTACCCCTGTTAAGGTCTCTCTTCTCCCCTAACTCTACTCTCCCCATGCTCCACCCCAAATCTCCAGGAATCTCCCAACCCAGAGCTGGCAATCTTATGTTCCAGGGTGCACACACACATTTAACATGGGTCCAGTGTGCCCTCTAAGCTGATGAGTTACTGTGAGCTAGCTCACCGTTTTTTAGCCTCCGGCTCGCACATTTCTGCCTTAGCTCAGGGAGGATGGTTCCAGAGCCAACTAATTTATGCAGCAGCCAAATTGCTCACTCACAACTTTAATGCCAGTAGCTCACCAAGTAGAATTTTTGCACACAAGACTCCACAGCTTAGAGGGAGCATTGCATAGGTCTGGTTGGCACACAGGGATGTTCTTAAGCACCCTGCAGTGGGATAGATTTGCGATGGAAGTTTGTCTCCCGTCACTATGCTTCTCAGTCAGGAGGCTGCGGTAAGCCTCAAAAGAGTCTCCCAGAATTCCCCAGAACATAGTTTGAAAGCTACTGGCCTCAACCAGCGTTCATCCCTTCCTCAGTCCAGTTGGTAACCAGACTTCTAATACTTACCTGGATACCCTTACATGGGTGTGTTCTGCTCAGCATCTCGTGAAAGCTCTTGAACTGGAACCACCCTTGTACAATATAAGGTATTGTCTCAATTTTAATAGTACATCAAAGGGAAAAGGCAGGTATATCTAGCAGTGCAGCAACAGCAAGTATTGTTAGGGATTTCCTGGCCCTGGCACTCTATTATGTTTGTTTACTACAGCAAAGAAACTCCTGCACCAACAATTACCTCTGCCAACCTGTGAAATAAAAATTGTGGGACTTCTGCAGGGCTTAGAGGGGGAACTCTTTGGGGCCTGAGGCAAAGCCCAACATTCTTGAGTACAGAGTCCATTGATTTTTTTTTTTGTGGGTCCACAAGTCCCTCCAGGTTCCATCTTTATCCGCTGTCCCTTTAGCATCTACATGAAACTGCTGAGTGAGGTCATCAAGAGATTTGGGCTGGGATGTCACCAATATGTGGATGATCGCTATCTCACACAATCCCAGGGAGGGTGTGGAAACCACGAACGGGTGCCTGGAGGCCATTCTGGAATGGATAAAGGCTAGTCAACTGAAGGTTAATCCCAACAAGATGGAAGTGCCGCTGGGTGAGCGCAAGGCCCAACCCAGGACCTAAGATGTCTCCCATTGTGAATGGGGTTGTGCTCCCCTTGAAGGAACAGGTCCATAGCCTGAGGGTGCTGGCGAGCCAGCTGCAGCCTTTCCTGGGCAGAAAAGATCCAGCCACTGGTTGCATCTGGGTTAGACTACTGCAATGCGCTGAATGTGGGTCTGCCCTCGAAAAAGCTTTGATAAACAATTGGCGTAGAATGTTGCAGCCAGGATGTTGACTGGAGCAGGCCGTAGGGACTATATCGCTCCAGTCTTGGCCCATCTACACTGACTCCCAGTCTGTTTCCAGGCACAATTTAAGGTGCTGGTCTTGACCTTCAAAGCCCTATATGGTTTGGGACTAGGGCTGCCTGCTGGCCAGGAGAAAAATGCCCTGTTCCTTTAGTAGAGGCTTAATGGTAGAAATGGACTGCTGAAACTCTTCATGGAATAGAGGTGAAAAGCATCACCTGGTGAACAAGACTATATTAAAGGGACAGGATATTTTTTTCCCCTCCAGGTAGTTGGCACCCCTATTTGGGACAGGCATATCTGAAGGACTGCCTGCTCCCTTATGAGCCTACTCAACCACTGTGGTCATCCTCTGAGGCCTTTGCCTTCTGAGATTAGGTGGGTAGCCATCTGGGACAGGGCCTTTGTGGTCATGGCACCAATATTCTGGAATTCTCCCCAGGGAAATTCGTCTGATCCCTTATGTTGCCATCTTCCACTAGCAGGTAAAGACTTTTGATTTTGTTTGGTGAAAGCCTCTTCCTGACCAATTTTTCAATTGTTGTTTTCATGCTTGTGTACACGACTACGGAAAAGTCTTCGGACAGCGCTGGCTCTTTGGCTTGGAAACGGAGATGAGCACCGCCCCCTAGAGTCTGATTCGACTGGCTTTCGAGCAAGGGAAACCTTTACCTTTACCTTTATGTATTTTAGCTCTGGCTTAATTATTTTAATGATGTTTTTCTTGTTGGTTTTAATGGTTTTAAGATGTCATTTTAGTATGTATGTTTTAATTTCTTAGGTGCTTTGGGGGCCCTGATGAGGGCAGAAAGGCAGGGCATACATTTTGTAAAATGAAAGAAAGCATAGCTGAGTGCAAAAACTGTCTATTTGCCTAAGGTCCACAGATTTAAAAAAAAAAAAAAAGGTAGAGTGGGAACGAAAACCAGCATTTCTATCCTATTTTTCTGGCAACTGCCCTGAAAGTAAAATAAAATAAAATCCAGCCATTTGGCAATCTGACCACCAATTGTTTGTGTCTTGCTGTTTCATGTGTAAGGAACACCTAATCTCTTTTTAAATCACCTAATTCATATTCTCAAATGAGTCAAGCTCTGTTTAGCCTCATCATTATGTAAAGAACAGAATATACTTTCTATGTTCTCTACAGAGACTTCATTTGCTGGAGGGGAATATAATCTGTATATTAAAGACAAGCCTACATTGATTCTTGGCAGCTGCAGAAAATAGAACACACTTGTTCCAGTGGTTACACTGGCCTGCTCCTTTTATCCACCAATACAAGGGACATATTATAGTATAGATGGTGGGCAAATTGGGACTAACCCTGTATTCTTCAGACATGCTGCAGTGCTACAAATCCTTCAAAAGAGGCCTGCAAACAAAGGGGTAGGAGACTAACACTGAAGTCCTAAAGATACTTTCCTGGCAGCAAGCTCCATTGAATACCATGGAATTTACTTCTAAGTAGACTTGCTTAGGATTACTCCTATATGCTAAGATTCTGTACACACCAACCGGACAGTAAGTCCCAATGAACTCAGTGTAACCTGCTTCTAGGGGGCTGCGGTAGCTCAGAGGTCAAGACACTGAGCTGCAGACCGGAAGATCGGTAGTTCGACAGTTCAAGACCCAGGTGCTGCGTGACGGAGTGAGCTCCTGTCTCTGGCCCCATCTCCTGCCAACCTAGCAGTTCGCAAGCAAGAAACTGCAAGTAGATAAATAGGTACCGCCTTGGTGGGAAGGTAACAGCGTTCCGCGCGCTTCGGTGTTTAGTCACGCCGGCTGCATGACCACGGAAAAGTCTTCGGACAGTGCTGGCTCTGGAAACGGAGATGAGCACCGCCCCCTAGAGTCGGATTCGACTGGCTTTTGAGCAAAGGAAACCTTTACCTTTTAAGTCCATTGAAGTCAATGGGTTTAGAAGGATGCAGTTCTGCTTAGGAGTGTGGTATAACAATGCAATCCTATGCAGAGTGACTCCACTCTATTGATTTCGGTGAGGTAAGGCACTGGAGTAACTCTTCGCAGGAATGCACAAAATCCTACCAATAAAGGAAGGAGGGCTTGACTGTGTTTGGCCTTGAAGAGAAAATAAAATGGAGAAGAAGGTTCTGTATTTCACTTTTAAATCTGTTTTTCAATCCAGTTGAACTCCTGCTGCTCCCAAACAAACTCCCTAGAACTGTAATAGCATTCTTTCAAAACTACAATTCCCAGTTTTCTCCTGGGGTGTCGCAGTCTCAACAGTTAATCCAATTTCAGATCTGTTTTCATTTATATAGATGTACACTACACACTGAACTAACTTCAGTGGGGTTTTACTGCTAGCTTTTTACCTCTTATTTTCCGTGCAGTTTAGCACTGTTCAGCACAGTTTAGCACTGTGAATGCTCCCCAGTCACATTCAACTCATACAGTGATAACTCACAAGTGGCTACCACCTGGGGACATTTTAAGAAATCCTTCAAAGAAGTGATATCACACAATGCTCAAGTAGTCTTCCCAATACAGTAAACTAGTCATATGAATTCATCACATGCTGTTAAGAAGATAAGAAGAAACCTGCTGGATCAGACCACTGGTCCATCTAGTCTAGCATCCTGTCTCACACAGTGGCCAACCAGTTCCTCTGAACTAGGGCCGACAATAGGGCGTAGAGGCCAAGCCTTCCCCTAATGTTGCCTCCTGGCTCTGGGATTCAGAGGTTGACTGCCTCTGAATGTGGAGGTTCCCTTTAGTCACCATGGCTAGTAGCCACTGATAGTGGGGAGATCATCTCCAAATATAGGTTATTTTTTGCATGATTGTTTCCTGATGCGATCTGCCAGACCTGTTCAATTGTCATGTTGAACTTTTCTCAATATCATTTCATTGCTGCCAAGCTTTTTACGGTTTATGTTTAATGTTATTTAATTGGGTTAGCTTTAACATTGTACTATTTGGTAAAAAAAAAAAATATCGCGACCTCTTTACATACTTTGGATGGTTTAGATTTTGCACTTTTATGTTTTATTGTAAGCAGCTTTTGTGGCCCAAAAGTGGAGTTTTCAAAAACATAAACATATTGCATATAATGTATATAAGTAAATAAATTGGGCAGAGGTCAGCACACCTGGGCACCTGCCTAAGCCCACAGCCCACTTCAGGCACTTGGAAAATGACTTCTCTTCCACTGCCAGGAGCACCTGCCAGCAATGGAAGCAGCAGCGGCACAGAATGGCCGTGTTCTGCCGCCTCCTTTAACTGGATTGTGCATTGTGCAGGGGGTTGGACTAGATGACCCTTGAAGTCCCTTCCAACTCTATGATGCTACGGACCTCCCATTTGGAAGCAGGAAATTGCCCATCTGGAACAGCAGCAGGTAGCGAAGAAAGAAGGGAGCCAGTAATGCGGGGGCGAGGAGGGGGAGGCATGCAGCAGAGCAGCCAGCTGGTGGGGGACAGGGAGACCCCTTTCTTTCCATTGTCTCTGTAGAGAGCTTGCGTCTGAATGTGCCGTCATCCATGGTTTCTGAAATAGTGGAGAGTCCTATACAGCCAAACATCAATCCAACCTGTATAGACAAATGTTACGATCAAGCGATTTCCTAGCTGTTCCATCATATATTGTTTTTCACCCTTAGGAGAAATGAATAATTTCCCCTGGATACCTCATCACAAGCTAAAAATCTAAGGCGAGTTCTAAGGTCTGTGTAAAGCAGCTAGTTCTCCTTTTTGTGGTACTTCGCTGCTGTAATCGCTCACTACACATTCATATTCAACAGCACAGCCTCAGAGTCTGGCTTGCAGGTTCCTTAGCTGAGGGGACTTGACCTTGATTTCATAGAACGGCTTTTCACACGCTCTTCATCTCACGCCACCCATCAGGGAACCAGTGGAGAGAAACGAACAGATGTTAACTATCAGTCCGAGCAGCCTAACACCTAAAAGTGCAGAAGCAGAAAAACAGAAAAGAATGAGACCAAAGCACACTCTTTTGCTTAACTGGAGCCCGGCACTAGCCGCACAGGTCTCCGTCGCCTTTGCCTTTTTGGTCTGAGGACGCTTAGTGACAGCTTGGCTATCAAACAGGAGAGGAACGAGTCTATCTCCTTCTCCTCTTCTCCCCTCCAGGGTACCAAAATGTTCCTTATGAGAGCTTACCAGTAGGCTAGGAGGGTGAAATCTCACCAGCTGAAAAATCCATTTACCCAAAGGGAGGGCTATTAGCAATTAAACAAATGCACAGAGGACAGGCCTTTCGGTGGCTGTGAACCATGGCAACTGAAACAGGTAGTTGTGTGTCCACAGGCTACTGCCTCAGTACCAGGTGTGTGTGTGTGTGTGGGGGGGAGAGAACAAAATATCATTACTTATGCCCTGCTTGTGAGCATCTTACAGGCCACTGCCAGAAGCAGGATGCTGGGCAACACAGGGTTGCCAAATCTGGCCTGGGAAATTCCTGGAGATTTGGGGGTGTAGCCTTGGTTGGGAGGGTGGAGTTTGGGGAGGGACCTCAGCAGGGTATAATGTAGAATCCACCCTCTGAAGCAGCCATTTTCTTCAGGGGAATTACTGTCTGTAGTAGGGTTGCCAGCCTCCAGGTGGGGCCTGGGGATCTCTCACTTTTACAACTGATCTCCAGCTGACAGAGATCAGCTCCCCTGGAGAAAGTGGCTGCTTTGAAGGGTGGACTCTATGGCATTGTACCATGCTGAGGCCCCTCCCCTCCCCATTAACCCTCCCTCTCCTGGCTCCACCCACAAAGTCTCCAGGGATTTTCCAACTCAGGCCTGGCCACCCTAGTCTGTAGTCTGGAGACTAAAGGGTTGGAACACTTTCCCTGTGAAGAAAGGTTGAAGCGCTTGGGGCTCTTTAGCTTGGAGAAATGACGGCTGAGGGGTGACATGATCGAGGTTTATAAGATTATGCGTGGGATAGAGCAGGTAGAGAAAGAGGTACTTTTATCCCTTTCTCACAAGACAAGAACTCGTGGGCACTCCATGAAATTGCTGAGCAGTCAGGTTAGAACAGATAAAAGGAAGTACAAGTACTTCTTCACCCAAAGAGTGATTAACACGCGGAATTCACTGCCACAGGAGGTGGTGGCAGCTACAAGCATGGACGGCTTCAAGAGGGGATTGGATAAACATATGGAACAGAGGCCCATCAGTGGCTATTAGCCACAAGGTGTAGATAGGAACTCTCAGTCTGGGGCAAGTGATGCTCTGTATTCTTGGTGCTTGAGGGGGAGGGGGCAACAGTGGGAGGGCTTCTAGTGTCCTGGCCCCACTGCTGGACCTCCTGAGGGCACCTGGTGTTTTTGGCCACTGTGTGACAGACTGTTGGACTGGATGGGCCATTGGCCTGATCCAACATTGGCTTCTCTTATGCTCTTATCAGCTATATTCCAGGATATGCCCAGGTCCCACCTGGAGCCTGGCAACCCTATGGGCAGGAGAGATCTTAATCCAATCCAGTAAGGCAGTATACATTTAGCTTCAAACAAGTGCATGAAGTGAAAAACAGGTATGACACATTTCATAATGGAAATATTCATCACCTGGGTCTTGGTAGGGTGCCAGCTACCTGGAGGGGAGAATGCCCTGTCCCTTTAATAGGGTCTTATTTACCAGGTGATTCTAATCCCCTCTATTCCATGAAAAGCCTCAGCTACCCATTTCTACCATGAAGCCTCTATTAAAGGAACAGGGCATTTTTCTCCAGGCCAGCTGGTACCCTTAGGCACAGCATGCTGAAACGCAACAGGGGAAGCTTTCTCCATCCCTAGGCTGCAACTTTTTTAAAGATGAATTTATCCCCATCACACAGCTTTTAAAAGCAATTTAAAAAATAAGCAAACCTAGAACTGGAGCAGGGGGTGAAACAGTGATAGGTGGGTAAGAGGAAAAAAAAATCTGATGAAACACAGGGAGAAAAATTGTAAACGTTCTCTTCGCAAAACTAAGCATCCATCTTCTACCTGGGTGGATTCGCGCTACTACAGTATGAGGTTTAATAACCGTCCACGTTACAATTCCCATCCTCATGCAAGAAAAAACACTAAAGCCAATCGGTAAGCGGAACAGACCACTTTCGAGAGACACACTTTCCGGTTGCTGCGCCCGCCCGCATGAACACAGGGACACTGACTTTCCCGGGACCTTTGGCGCCTGCCTGCCTCTCATTGGCTGTTTTGAAAGCAACGGCGCGGCGCCATTGGTGCGTTGGAAGCGGCTCAGCGCGGTTAATTTGACTGCTTACTCTCGGCCTCCGGCTTGCCAAACTGGGCTTAGTTTGCAAGAAAAGGCAGAAGAGCGCCTGCAGTTGGCTCAGGTTGTGCGGGTAAGGGGGCAGCAAGGGAAGGGAAAGGGGGTGCAAGTGAAACCAGGCTGGCTGCTTAAGAGAGCGGGGGCTGCAGGCTCCTTGGCGGTGGGGCTGATGCTCTGAGATGGCGTTACTTAACCCAGCCGGGGAGGCAAAATGTGGTGTCTCCAACCGTAAAGCTTCACGATGCAATATCCCGTTCCTGAAAAGGGGCTCTTTCTTTCTTCTCTCCTTTGTCTGTTTAGTGAGTGAGCAAAATAAATGCATAATTGCGCCCTTTTGAGGTTCTGCCCAGGACTTTATAGCCCAATAATCGCTCCCTATTCTTGGCTGTAATCCTGTGCAAACTTCAGGTTTTACAGTGATCGACGTGGAGTGGGGTGGGGTGTAAACTAAATAGGAGCCTCGAGGAGGAAATGAGGGGATTAGGTTGTCTGTTCTGTATCTTCTCCATCGGAAGCCTTTCTTCCGGGGTAGAATATGGAGTATCCTGTTCTGATGGGGGGGGGGGGGGGGCTAGTATGTGAGATCTCTGCATGCGCGCACGTGACCCATGGTGCCTTTTGTGGTGCACTGGTCACATAAGAGGCTCTGTATGGAGCTCATCCAATCATTATGTTCAGTGCTAATCTGTAACGCGAGGTTTAACTTGGGATCCAAACGTTGGCCTTCCGCTATGCTGCTCTCGTGGGAGTCGTGGAAGTAAAAACTTCTGCAACATATTTAAACAGGGATTGTGGAGTTTTGCGTGGAGAGTTAGTGGGTAGTAGTAATACTTTGCATTTATGTTGCACTTCCAGTGTTCAGAGTGCTTTTTATATCATTTTGTACAACACCCCTGTAAGACAGGCCAGTGATGCTGTTCCCTATATTGCAAGTAGGGTTCAGAAAGCAAACGGCTTGCTTAACGTTTTCTAGTGAGCTCATGACAGGCAAGATTTGAACCAAAGGCCTTCTAGATCAATGTTCATGTCAGGACAGAAAAACTTACAAAGTCACTAGAGGGCTTTTCCTGTTTATGGGAAATGTAGCATTTTTCTCAAAGAAGTATTGCAGCCAATGAAATACTTTGATTCTTGTCTCCTGTGCCTGTAACTAAAACAGCGGAGAACTAGTTGTTCAAAAAGCTCGCGTGCAGACAAGAACTATGGAGCAGTAGCCTCTTTGTTGATGTGATCACACACATTCTCTATGGGAATGGAACCTTTGTGCATATGTGGCATTCCCAACCTTCTGGCGGACTGGGAAAATAAAGAGCATATGATTGATACTTAAAAGGTTCAAAGCATTTTACCTCACAGTATACTGGAGGCTCTCACAGTGACTCTGTAAAATAGTCTAGTGTGAATTCTATATTCTGGTAGCTGAGAAAACCTGGTGAGTTTAGCTGGAGAGTGATTTGAACCAGGAGCCTTGCCAGGGTACAGTCCAGGTATGTGCATCCTTGATCTAGAACGACCCTCCACCTTCATCATACCCTTTGAGAGTGAAGGTTTTGCATCCCCATGACCAGCTCCTGGTATCTTTAAAAGGTATGTGGAGAGTGCACATACAAAGTGAGCAGTCATTAAACCCTTATCTGGCACAATGGTGACTGCATAAAAAGGAAGGGGAATAAAAAAAAACTTAACCCAAGAAAACTGAATTAAGAACCTAAAAGGTTGGATACATACAAATAGAAGGGCCCAATCTTAAAATCAATAAATATAGAATATTAACATATAGATAATACAGGTTATCAAAAATACATGTATTTATTACAAATCATTTAAAAACCATTTTAGGCCCAAATGTAACCAATAAGAATTAAAAGCGTACAATATACACAAACAGAACCTTACGTGACCTGACATGTTTCGGTCAACTGGCCTTCTTCAGTGGTCAGACATAAATAATACACATAGGCTCCATGTTGCAATAATAAAACAAGATATTAATATAGGACCAAGTGAAAATTATCTTTTAATCAGTGACTCAAGGCTAAGGCATACAACAAAGGCCTGATATGATATCACCTTGTGTCCTAATCTGGTGCATATATCTTACATGGTACCGCAATAATATGCCTCCCTGTTTTGGTCCAAAAGATAAAATTTCAAATGCATTCTAGAGCTCGTGTATCATGACTGCACACAGCTATGTGTTAATGTTCTATATCTATTGATTTTAAGATTGGGCCCTCCTATTTACAATGGTGACTTTGCCAGAGGTTTTTTACTGGCATTAGTGGGGTTCACAAAATATGACCTCGCGTTTGACGGCCTTATCATTATGCTGAGATACCCCTCCTTCCCTGTTTTCTTTTCCTCCTTGACATAAAAATCAAGATCTCGGCTCGTGCTTTCCCCTGCAGGTGTTTGGCCTTTCATCTCAAATTTGAATTACGGCAGGTGAGAAGTCAAACCTTTCTCCTCCACATCCTTTTCTCAAGGCGGTCATGAAACAAAATATCCCCACCCCAGCTTAATTATAGCTCCCAGCCTCTGCTGGATACCAAAGATGTAGATGCCTGTTCAAAACAGTGCCTTTTGGCAAGCTGTACGTATTTTTGAGAAGTGGGGTGGGTGGGTGGTATGCCATAGGCACCTGGCACTATGACTGCTTATGCTCTTTGTCCTGTTTCAGGTCCAGTCCTATCACACAGCAATGGATGACTATACGAAAATAGAGAAGATTGGTGAAGGTAGGTAGCCTGGGATCTGTCAAGCGACCCAAGCATGTCAGGCGCTTCCAGTCTAATTTGACAGCGAGTTTATACTGTGTGCTTCCCTAGGAACAGTGGGAATTCCACTTGCTCCTGCAGCACTGAATGTAAAGTGGCCTCAAGACATGTGCTATTCCTTACTCAGATCGGAAATCGGTAGCTATTGTGCATCACTGGGCCTCAGCGTTGTTTAATGTGCAGCCCCAGTTAGCTATCAGAATATTACGCTGGACTGTTCCTGACTTTCTTTTCCTCATTCAAACATCAGGTCTGACTAGCTGTTCTGTTGATCAAATATCACAGCTTCTCTAGCACTGTGGTGGGGGGTGGACAGTGCCATCAGGTTGTAGCCGGCTCATGCAGGGTTTCAAGGCAAGAGATGTTCAGAGGTGGTTTGCCACTGCCTGCCTCTGTGTCGCGACCCTGGACTTCCTTGGTGGTCTCCCATCCAAGTACTAACCGGAGCCAACACTGCTTAACTTCTGAGATCTGACGAGACTGGGCTAGCATGGGCCATCCAGGTCTAGTGCTCTATACCTATGCAAACAATCCACAAACTGATTGTTCTGTGCAAACATTAATCCACAACAGCAAATACACAGTTTGTGCTGCTGGAGAGGGGAAAAATCATAGACATATTGCTGCACCCCCAGTGATGGTTCTCAGATTATCTTATACCTTGCTAGTTGAGGTCTGTTGCTGATGGAAAGGTCCTCTTCAAGATCTCAAATACACAGAATCAATTGGCCTGTTACATACTGCATGAGAAGGAAGCTGCAATTAAGTAATTTAGTATGTTCCTGTTCTGCGTCTTCCTGATTTTCAGCCCAAAGCTATGCATTGGTGAGCAAACACGGGCCTTGAAATGCCATGTTTGCATCTAGTTGAAGGCACCCTTTGTAGAGGTGAACCAATAGGAGGAGAACATTTAACTCTTCTGCCAATCAGCTGATGTGCCTGGTAGCGCAGAGCTGCACGTGCTCTCTTGTTCTCTGAGCATCCGATTGGGTCATCTTTTCAGCTGTCAAGCTGGCAAGTTGCCTTGGTTTTTTGCAGGGCTTCACAGCTTTGGTATTCCAAAGCCAAACACCAACCAGTTTGTTTGCTATGGTTTTGCGTCCACACAGCAAACTCAGTCTTAAAGCATGCCGCAACATATTTGTTGTTTGTCTTTCCTTGTCCCCGGCTCCCCAGGAACTTACGGAGTTGTATATAAAGGCAAACACAAAGCTACCGGCCAGGTGGTTGCCATGAAAAAGATCCGATTAGAGAGCGAAGAAGAAGGCGTTCCCAGCACTGCTATCCGCGAGGTTTCCTTATTGAAAGAGCTTCATCACCCCAATATAGTCTGGTATGTACGGGGCTCCTTGGGAAAGAAAGGGCCTCCCCCTCCCTATAAAGAATAGTAGGTTTTTATATCCTGTTTTTCTCTACTTTAAGGAGTCTCAAAATGGCTTACAATCTCCTTCCCTTCCTCTCCCGACAACCGGCACCTTGTGAGATAGATATGGCTGAGAGGAGTTCTGAGGGAACTGTGACTGGCCCAAGGTCACCCAGCAGGCTTCATGTGGAGGAGGAATGGGGAATCAAACCCGGTTCTCCAGATTAGCACCTGCTGCTCTTAACCACTATACCATGCTGGCTCTCTGTGAGCTTGCTGGATTCTTCCTAACGGTGTGAGAGAACCCTTTAATGAACAAAGGAAGCAAGTGTAAGATACTGCAGCTTGAGCTGGCATAAGGGCTGCTTCACTTTCTCTGGTTACAATATACATTTTACATCTGCATCCTGAGTTCCTTCGCTGCAACACCAGTGGAGTCCCAACCAGGACAAGCAGAGCTATAAGCAAGGGATATCTCCCTTGCTTATAGCTCTGCTTGTCCTGGTTGGGACTCCACTGGTCCCTACCTCCTGTTTTCTTGGTTGGGGGGGGGGGCACTAGGCCTAAAGAACGGCACAGATGTCTGCAGTGGGAATTGCCAGCATTGCCTTTCATCTCTTGTGCGGGCAGAAGTGCCTTCGGCAAGAAGCAAAAGAAGACAGGATCCGAACGTAAGGCGGCAGTCCTGTGTAGACAGCGTCCGTGAGATCTGACTCCCAGTTTAGAAGCAGTAAACGTGCTGAGATTTGTTCTGTACGCTTGGTTCTGTGTCATTAAGCATGCAGTGTATAACGTGTAGGGAAGATAACTTGAAGTACACTTATAAGTGTCTACAGGAGAATCCGACTCATGCAGGAAAGAAAAAATCCAGTTCCCGCAATTTCTTCAGGATCATCTCCTTTCTGCCTGTTGGTGTGGTGTTACTATGAATAACACATTTTTATAATTTAAGAAAGCGACCTAAGGAAAGATCTAGCTCACATTAATTTTGAAGTCTAATTAAGAGAATTAATTAGGTTTTAGGAGAATTAAGTACATGAGCCCATCTAGTACATTTTATCTTGCACTTCCTCTAAGGAGCCGGGACCAGCACATTTGGTTATCCATTTCCATTTAATCCTCACAGTAAACCTTCTTGTCCGATCTTCATCTTGGCATTTAATGAAGGCCCCTGGTCCACGGACTGTCTGCCGTGTCAACAAGGGCGAAGGCCTTCTGGGTAGTGGCCCCTGTCCTGTGGAACCAGCTGCCCGAAGAGGCACGTGCCTTGCGAGACCTCCTTTGGTTCCGCAGGGTGTGCAAGGCCGCTCTTTTTGGGGCAGACCCTGGTGATTGTGATCCACCAGACAGCTTACACGCTTCAGCTGTGTGTTCACCATCCGTGCGTCCTACCCAGCTTGATAGCAGATAAATTTTAATGGAGATAGATTTTTGTTTTATGTTTTTATATTGTATCTTTGTATTTTTAATTGGGTGTGTTTTATATGCTGAGTCCCGTTCAGGGGAGAGGGAGCGAGATATAAATTTAATAAATAAAACTCTGCGAGGTAGGTTAGGCTGACTGGCCAAAGGTTGCCCTGTTTGGTGTAGTGGTTAAGTGCGCGGACTCTAATCTGGGAGAACCGGGTTTGATTCCCCACTCCTCCGCTTGCAGCTGCTGGATGACCTTGGGCAAGCCATAGTTCTGTCACAGCTGTTCTTGAAAGACAGCTGTTCTTGAAAGAGTTCTCTCAGAGCTCTCTCGGCCCCACCTACCTCACAGGGAGAGGAATGGAAAGGAGTTTGTAAGCTGCTCTGGGACTCTGAGTGAAGGGTGGGGTATAAATCCAATCCCCTCCTTCTCCCTGTGAGCTTCCATAGCATAATGGGGATTTCAACTCAGGTCTCACAGACCCTCTAATCACTATACCGCTCTGGTTGATGAACCACATAGGCATAAATCTGTCATTTAAAATTCATGAGACTTAAAGGTGCATCACTGTTTACCCAGCTCATGCTTATTTTTACCCTTAATTTGTACAGGTTTATTTTAACAAATGCTTAAATGATTTTACATAGGAGAATAGGCCTAGATGAGGTCATGGATTCAAATTTAAGAGGAGGTACAGGTTTTAACAGGGTTATATGCATATTGTAGTTTAAAGCAAGTTATTCTTAAGGGATCCTTGTTTTACAAAATATTTTTTTCAAATTTGAATGGCTTAATTTTAATTTCTTTTATTGGTTTTTTTTTAATTGCCTTTATGTGAAAGGATCTGGTTGCATTTTGGCTTTGCAGTTTCATATTGACTTGTATCTCCCCCCCACAATGACCACCCTGACAAAGTTTATGGCTCTGGGCTTGAATGGAAACTGTAGGGCAGGGGTGTCAAGCTCATGTGTTAGGAGGGCCAGATCTGACATAAATGAGAACTTGTTGGGCCAGGCCATGTGTGTCATAAAATGAAATGCCAGGTAGCGGAGATATAAGGAAGGCTTCCCTTTGTCTCCTGCAGCCTGGCCAGGTAGTGAGCTCTGGCTGTTCCCTCCCTCCTCCTAGGAGAAGGAGAGGGAGGAGCCTCAGCCAGTTCTTTACCAGATTCAGTCACACAGGAGAGCCTTGCCTATTGATCTCTCCTGTGTGACTAAAAGAGACTGGTAAAGCAAGCTGCAACAGCAGCAGAACAGCAAATGGAAGTAAGATACAACCAGGGCCTTGCGGGCCTGATTGGGGCCCTCTGAGGGCCTGAACTGGCCCACGGGCCACGTGTTTGACACCCTGCTGTAGGGTGTGCTATTAGCCATTGTTCATTACAGTTGCCATAGAGCCCTTTTCTGGGCATGTTGTGGGGGGCTAATTAATAGCTGCTGGGTAATTAGTAATAACAGAGACCCTTACTGCATCTTCAAGTTAGAGGCTTTGGTGCTTCATACAGCCAAACCCACTTAGCGAGCTTTTTGAAGGGCAAAGGAGAGCGTGGCCTTGTTTTAGCATCGGTCTGTTTCCAGTTTTTGTTGTTTTTTAATGGAAATTCTCTTCAGTCTTCAGGATGTGCTTATGCAAGATTCAAGGCTTTACCTTATCTTTGAATTTCTTTCAATGGATCTCAAGAAGTACTTGGATTCTATCCCATCTGGACAGTATTTGGACCGCATGCTTGTTAAGGTGAGGAAACCACACAGTCAATGGGCCGTTCTCAAGTTTCCTGTCTTTGAAGAGCTTGTTCAGTGTCGGTGGGGATCTGCCAAAGGAATATATGCACGTCTGTCGTGGCACCCTTGTATGTTGCAGAGACTCCTGGGATACGTGGTCCAAGTTCCCAACTGTGGCACTCGTGGGTCCTGTGATAAGTTTCCTGGTGTCTGCTTGTTTCTGCCCTAAAGGGCCAATCCTGACTTTGTGCCCCCTCACTAGAGAGAGAAGTGATGCCCTGTGAGGCATCACTTATGGGTCTGCATAGAGCACTCCATTACTGACTTAGACCCTCCCACTACAATAGTGGCCATTTTGTGTCTGGGCCTGCCTTGTATGGCAGCCATTTTGTGGTGGTGATGCCACCCATTACCATTTCTCAGAATCCCAGATGTGCCTACAGTGTCAAGTTTTGGGACCTCTGCTCTTAAGTCATGCAGAGTACTGGACTGGCCTAGACCTTTACTGTTTTCCTGAGCAATTTGATGTGTGCTTGAGCATGCAATCTGAAAACCTGTACTGTGAAAGAACCATCCTGTGAGACACTCCTTGCCGTACAGCCAGACATACCACAGCCATGACACTGAGCAGAAGAACTGGCCGAAGGAGGTGACTTTTTAACTGTAGAAATTTAGGTTGTAAACTGTGGGGGAATATGGGACAGAAGGAAAGGAAGGAGCAGCACAAGTTAACAACGTGTGTGAGCAAATGCACACTTCAATGCGGGAGTGAAGTTTAAAGGGTTAAGCCAAAGCCTTAAGCCTTCATGGGAAATGAAGGCTTCGAGGAGGGATTTGAAAGAAATGGGAGAGGAAGCACCATGCATCTTGTACAGGAAACAGTTGTGTGAACTATTCTGGGTTTTCTAAAGGTCGGGTAGGATAAAGGATCTGAACACAGTTCACTATTAACATCAGAGAAGCCCCACCATCAGAGGTGAAGGGCCTTCTGCGGTGTTCTGTGTGATGCTGGCCTTGAGAGTTGAGCTTAATGGGTTTGCAGGCAGTCTCACCATCTTTATTTTTTTAACTTTATTAAATGCTTTATTTTCTGTTAAATAAACCATTGGTCTTTTTTTTTAAAAAAAAAAAGAAAATTATTGATATGTCATCTTTTTCAGAGTTACTTGTACCAAATCTTGCAAGGTATCGTGTTCTGTCATTCGAGAAGGATTCTGCACAGAGACCTGAAACCTCAGAACTTGTTAATAGACGACAACGGAGTGATCAAACTGGCTGACTTCGGACTGGCTCGAGCTTTCGGTATCCCTGTGCGGGTCTACACCCATGAGGTAAAGCGGCTACAGTGACTGTGGGTGGCGTTGGAACATCCGACCCTGAATCTTTATATAAAACGACTAGGAGGCTAATGGCTTTGTTTTTTAATTGTGGAAATCTTTTTTTTATTTATGTATTTGATTTATATACCGCCCTCCCCATAAACGGGCTTAGGGCGGTTTACATCAATTAGTATAATATAATTAAAACAATGTTAAAATGACAGTTTACACAGAATAAAATCATAAAATGCCGTGTAGAAATGGAGAGATCAGATCAGATCCAGGTGTCAAATCAGATGCTGCTGTATATCCTTTTATTGGAAAGGTGCAAAAACAGGCCTGTTGGGTCAGACCCAGGGTCAATGTAGCATAGTCCGCTGTTCTCAACAGTGACCAGCTGTTGTGTCTCCAGGGGCCTGAGTGGTGTGTTCCTTGCCTCCCACCAACTGGGCCTCAGAAACAACAGCCCTCCCCCACCACACACAAAAATCAAGTGTAACTTTTATCAACGTGTGTCACATCCCCCTTACCTAATCCCACCACCAGTACCAGAAGGCCTGAACATGTCCAGCCTTTTTCTTTAGGAGAAGGTGCTCCAATCCCTGGCCACCATGGATCTCCCATTTTCTGCACTGATTTCAGCACAATGATATCTGAGGTGGGCTGACCAAGTGAGGCTGAAGCGCAGCAAGTGTGGTATAGCGGGTTTGAAGCCCCACAGTTTGGGTGTGGAGCTCAGTCCGCTGCCTCATCTCAAGCTGCTTTGTGTGGTCAGAAGGATAAAATGGGGGTAAGCCTTAAAAGGAAGGCCAGGCAGCAAATATGTGTCAGCAATAGCATGAAGAAAGACTTTAGTAATGAACCAGATGTATCCCTTGGGGTTGTAGTGAGGCTAAAAATGGAGACTGCAAGAGCCACATATGCCACCTAGACATCCGTGGAGGGCAAGGTGGGATAAAAGGAGCTGACTACATTCTGTTAACTTAATGCTTAATCTACAAGATGGAGGCCAGAAAGTAGTGTGCCTTAACTGTTCAAGAACTGATGAATTAATTCCAGAAATGTGCAGAGGAAATAGATTGCATCAGTACAATCATCCATGCTCCAGAGTGTGGTACGTTGCTTGTAAAAAAATGTAATTAGCAAGTTATGCTTCCTTTAAAATGTGCTGATAGTTTCTTTGCTTGCGGTAGGTAGTAACCCTGTGGTATAGATCCCCAGAAGTGCTACTAGGCTCCGCACGTTACGCAACCCCTGTCGATATATGGAGCATAGGCACCATCTTTGCTGAAATGGCAACCAAGAAGCCGCTGTTCCATGGGGACTCTGAAATTGACCAGCTCTTCCGAATTTTCAGGTATTTAGCGTATTAGCGTGGGAAAGATATGCCCATGGTGTATCTGTGCCACCTTCTGATGTGCACGTGGCTTTTTAGGGCAGCTTTAACTAAAGCAGACGTCACGCTTGTCATTCTGAGGTGATGCAAGTTGCTGGAGTCAAGTCTGCCTTCACCTATCGTGCTTTTCTTTGGACAAATAGAGGCTGTGTATACACACTAGGGATGTGTGTCCGGTTTTTAGTAGCAATTATAAGATGAACAGCAATTTTTCTTTTTTTCGGACTTGCAGAATGTTATTATTTTGCTCTGAGGCAAGTTTCATTGAGTCCAATGGGACTTGACTTCCTAGTGCTTAGTTTAGGTTGTACCCTTAATTGCCTGATCCTGGCACAAATGTATGAAAGATCGTTCAGCTGCTATTCAGGTCTGGCCTGATGGTTGCAGCAACATCTCTCCGCCAGGGAAGTGGGTTTTCGGGGGGGGGGGGGGGGAGAGATATGAATTGGAAAATTATCTGGATTCCGCCCCTGCCCCCCCCCCCCCCCCGGTGCCCTAAGCAGAGTGCAGGGCCGTGGTGGCTCAGAGGTTAAGACGCTGAGCTGCCGACTGAAAGGTCAGTAGTCCGGCAGTTCGAGACCCAAGTGCCACATGACGGAGTGAGCTCCCGTCTCTGGCCCCAGCTCCTGCCAACCTAGCAGTTCGAAAGCAAGAAACTGCAAGTAGATAAAGAGGTACCGCTTTGGTGGGAAGGTAACAGCGGAGTGGAGGCAGAGATGGAAACACTGCCAGTGGAAGTATCACAAGCACAAGGAAGACAGAAGGAGGAGGACAGGGAGATATGAAGAAATGGCACAGGAAGGAAAAGGAAGGTGCTGGTCATAGGTGACTCCCTGCTGAGAGGTATGGAACATCATGTGTCCAGGCCTGACCCCCCCCCTAGCCCGAGAGGTGTGTTGCTTGCCAGGAGTGAAAATTAAAGATATTACAGACAGGATCCCTAAACTCATCCCCATTCATGATGGTCCACATTGGAACCAACGACACAGCTGTGAACAACAGTGAAAGCATTAAGGCTGACTGTGACGCTCTCGGGGGGAAGCTGAAGGGAATGGGGGCACACATGGTGTTCTCTTCGATCCTTCCAGTCATAGGAATACGACCGGAACAGATTATAATGAAGGTGAACCACTGGCTGCGTTGGTGGTGGCGGCAGGAGCGATCTGGATTCTGGGACCACAGGCTAGGTTTTCTGAACAACAACCTACTAGCACATGATGGACTTCACCTGTTAAGGCCAGGGAAGAATATTTTTGGTGGAAACCTGGGGAGATTCAACAAGAGGGCTTTAAACTGACTGCAAGGGGAAGGAGATGATCAGCATAGGCATTTAAATAAAGGAGAGCAAATAACAGAGGCCCACCTGGGGAGGCCGGGTCTAATGGAGCTGAAGGTGTGGGGCTTCAGGTTATGTACCAATGCCCAAAGCTTGAGCAACAAGAAGGAAGAGCTTGAGATTCTAATGCAGACAGAGGGATATGATTTAGTAGGCATTACAGAGACCTGGTGGGATGATCCCCAGGACTTGAATGTAATAGTGGATGGATACGAGTTGTTCAAGAAATACCGAAAGGGAAGAAGAGGAGGCAGTGTGGCACTGTATGTGAGGAAAGGGTTTGTTTGTCAAGAAATACTGGTGCGGGAGGGCGACACCCAGTGGAAAGTATCTGAGTGAGGATAAGGGAAGGATGGACAAACAATATTGTGGTCGGCGTCTTCTACAGACCTCCTGACCAGGATGAGGAGGTGGATGCTGCCCTCTTTGAACAGCTTGACGGTATCCAGACAACAGGACCTGGTAGTTATGGGTGACTTCAACTTCCCTGATGTGTGCTGGGAGACAAACTCTGCAAAGCGTCCACAGTCCCACACGTTCCTGACCTGTCTGGCCAATGACTTCCTCCATCAAATGGTGGAGGAAGCTACGAGGGGCTCCGCCACACTCTACTTAATACTGAGCAACAGGCAAGAGATGGTAGATGGGGTGAAAGTGGTGGGGGCCTTAGGGGGAAGTGACCATGTCCTGCTAGAATTCCTTTTGCTGTGGGAGACCGAGGAAATTCATAGCCACACGGGTATGTTTGATTTCAGTAGGGCAGTTTTTAATAAACTCAGGAACACGATGAGAATCATTCCATGGGCAAGACTGCTGGAAGGGTGGGCTCTCCTAAAAGAAGGGCTCTGGCAAGCTCAAGCCATTGCTATTCCAACAAGAAAGAATCATGGTAGTCAATGTGGATGAACGGAGAACTGTGTGATGTGCTAAGGAAGAAAAAGGAAATGTTCAAGAAATGGAGGTGAGGACCTACCTCTAAAAAAGAGTATCTGCGGGTTGCTAGGCACTGTAGGTCAGCCATTAGAGAGGCCAAAGCTCACAGTGAGCTAAAGCTGGCCAGGGAGGCTTGCTACAAGAAGCAAAGGCAAGATAAAAGAGGCGATAGGCCCACTCGTGGGTGAAAATGAAGACACTTCGACAGAGGACAGAGAGAAAGCAGAAGGGCTTAAACCCTATTTTGCCTCAGTTTTTCTCCATGAAGAAACCAGGCTCATCTAGAGATGGTAGTAGGCAAGGCATGGCGTCTGGGCTGCTGGTTGACATGGACAGAGAGGAAGTTGAGAAGCACCTGGGCTGCATTGAATGAGTACAAATCTCTGGGGCCAGACGGTATGCACCCAAGAGTCCTCAAAGAACTTTCTAGAGAGCTTGCAGAGCCTTTGTCCATCATCTACCAGACCTCTTGGAGAACGGGAGATGTGCCACAAGACTGGAGGAAGACAGATGGTATCCCGATTTTCAAAAAAGGGAGGAGGGATGACCCAGGAAACTACAGGTCAGTCAATCTGACTTCTGTCCCAGGAAGATACTGGAGCAGATTTTAAAGGGATCGATCTGTGAGCATCTGAGGGACAACTTGGTGATCCAGGGAAGTCAGCATGGATTTGTCCCCAACAGGTCCTGCCAGACCAACCTCATTTCCTTCTGTGATCGAGTGACGAGCCTACTGGATTGAGGGAATGTTGACGTTGTTTACCTGGATTTCAGTAAAGCTTTTGACAGGGTTCCCCATGATGTTCTGATGGGTAAACTGGAGGACTGTGGACTGGACTGTAGTATAGTTAGGTGGACTGGGAACTGGTTTGAGAACTGCACTCAGAGAGTAGTTGTCAGTGGCATTTCATCTGAATGGAGGGAGGTGTCCAGTGGGGTGCCACAGGGCTTGGCTCTGGGCCCGGTACTTTTCAACATTTTATAAGTGATCTGGATGAGGGTGTGGAGGGGCTTCTCATTAAATTTGCAGATGACACCAAATTGGGAGGAGCAGCGAACACACCAGAAGATAGAGATAGAATTCAACAAGATCTGAACACACTGGGAAAGTGGGTGGATGTGAACAAGATGCAGCTTAACAAGGATAAGTGCTGAGTTCTACATCTGGGTAACAAAAATGAAAAATATGCATACTGGATGGGGGATACGCTTCTGGGTAGTAGTGTATGTGAAGAGGGTCTCGGGATACAGATGGACCATAAGTTAAAATAAGCAGCCAGTGTGATGTGGCGACAAAAAAGGCTAATGCGATCTTGGGATGTATCAACATAAGCATAACATCCAAATCGCAAGATGTGATAGTCCCACTGTACACTGCATTGGTCAGGCCACACCTGGAGTATTGTGTGCAGTTCTGGAGGCCTCACTTCAAAAAGGATGTGGACAGAATGGAGCGGGTGCAGAGGAGGGCGACAAGGATGATCGGGGCCTGGAGACCAAGCCCTAGGTGGACAGGCTGAGGGACTTGGGAATGTTCAGTCTGGAGAAGAGGATGTTAAAGGGGGACATGATCGCTCTCTTTAAGTGTTTGAAGGGCTGTCACTTATAGGAGGGCAGGGAGCTGTTCTAGTTGGCAACAGAGAATAGTAATCACAATAATGGGTTTAAATTAAGGGCAGGAAGGTACCGGCTGGATATTAGGAAAAGGTTTTTGACAGTAAGAGTTGTGCAGCAGTGGAATCAGCTGCCTAGGGAAGTGGGGTGAGCTCCCCCTCACTGGCAGTCTTTAAGCAGCGGCTGGACAAACACTTGTCAGGGATGCTCTAGGCTGATCCTGCACTGAGCAGGGGGTTGGACTAGAGGGCCCCTTCCAACCTCTGTGATTCTAAGATTTTATATGTAGTGGTGGTTTACAAACCCCCCAGTGCACAAACCAACAAAATATACATGCGGTCTTACAATTCCTAGGGAATAATTGAAAAGCCTTAATTCCAACTTTGAAACGTCCAAGCTTCCCTGATACTGTATAAACAATGGTCTGTTAATTTAAGGAAACAATGAATTTTTAGAAATGGGAAAAGAATTTCCAGCCCTCATCTCTGCTCTCAGTACCGTTCTTCTTGCAAATGCTGTGAAGCAGCGTGCTTGAAGCTTCTTCTGTTTCTTTGGACAGTTCTGCTTCAGAGTGCAAGTGTGGGGTTGTGCGTCCGAATAAAGTTTTGTGAAGAAAAAAAAGACAGAGCTAGTGTTACACAGTGATTAGAGTTGGACTAGCCCCCCCCCCGGGGGGGGGTGTGATGGAATAAAATTTCTCTCTTGGTCATGGTTCCCACTTCGTGACCTTGGGCAAGTGGTCTACCCTACCTGTCGGCTCAGTGAAATTTGAAGCCCTTCCTCTAGCTTCAGTGGCCGTTCCACTGGATAAAGAGCCAGTTAGGTCAAGTAAGTCTCTGTAGGTTGCAGGCAAGTGTTTCAGATTTTGCTGGAGAGAGTGGTGGGATATGAGCCAGTCACTTCCTTCACAGACTGGTTGTGAGGAATAAAATGGAGAAGATACAAGCCAATCACTTCTTTAGGCTTAACTCACCTCACAGATTGGCGATGAGGATTACATGGAGGAGCAGGAGAGCCAGATACGCTGCTTCGAGACCCTTGAACAAGCACAGTGCCAAACTTTTGTCCGTATGCTAACTTCTGTAACAGGTAAAGCCTTTCTAACCTTCCACCAGCAGTGGTACGGTCCAGGAAAAGCTTTTACCTTCTTGATTTTGCCACAAGTATAAACTGGTCCTCAGAAATGGAACACTGGGCAACGGAAGTCTGTGTCCTGACAGGCCAAAATTTGTCTTGTGAAGACAGATTGATGTCTGCTGCTGCAGTTCTTTGGCCCCTCAGTATCTGGAAACAGTGTTGGTGAGATTCTTGGGCCTGCCAATGGCTGTACTTTTTATTTTTTTAAAAAAAAATTTAAAGCATCATCACAGAAATTTAACAGGTATATTAAATAGAAAGCCTTCTATAATGTCCTTGTTGAGAGACTAGTGAATCCCCTTATGGTTATCTCCCTGGTAGAGCTTTGGGGACACCCAACAACGACATGTGGCCCGAAGTGGAGTCTTTGCAAGATTACAAGAACACTTTCCCCAAGTGGAAGCCCAGCAGCCTGTCGTCACATGTCAGAAATCTGGATGAAGATGGCCTGGACCTGCTTTCTGTGAGTGGATGTTTCTTTCTTATAAAACGTCAGTTGATTAGACTATCGTGCGTGTTTTGCGCTGGCCTGGATGGCCCAGGTTGGCCCGTTCTTGTGAGATCTGAGAAGCTAAGCAGGGTCGGCCCTGGTTAGTATTTGGATGAGAGACCACCAAGGGAGTCCAGAATCACTGTACAGAGTCAGGCAATGGCAAACTGCCTCTGAACCTCTCTTGCCTTGCAAATCCTATGGGGTTGCCCTAAGATGGCTGTGAATTGAGGGCATTCCCCCCCATGCCTCTGACGTTAGTCGTTCGTGCAGCTTCTAAACCATAAGTCAGATAATAAACACAATCCTATCTTGGGGGGGGGGGGAGAGACACACAAATACAATCTCAGAGCAGCTAGTAGTTTAAAAACAATTTCCCACCTAAAAAGCCTATAAAAACAGATCCAGGCCGCAGCACATCAAATACCAGTGCCTTGCGGCACATAGCCAAAGGCTTTCTTAAAAAGCCATGTTTGACCAGTGTCCCTGAGAGCTAAGCTGGTGGCTCTCCTTAAGATACCATTCCACCTTGGCAGAGCTGTGGCAGCAAATGGTGTACAAACATCACTGAAGGCAGCCCAACTTCCTAGGCGGGGGGGGGGGACAGTTAACAGCAATATCTGGGCAGATGAGTCTACATACATCCTTCGTCTACTAAAATAGTAGATAGTTTAGCTACTGAGACTCAAGCTACTGCACGCAAGGTAGACATCCGTAACATCGCTGAATAGTTTGAGTAGACCCTTGTCTCTGTTAGAGAGAGCATTGTGCTCACACTGCATAGGACTTAATCTCCACCTCCGGCATAGGCAATTAGGAGGTGATCTAGTTCTCAGCGGCTCCTGTTGAGTTCTACAGGGCAGAATAAATGTGCAGCCTGTCAAATTATGGACTGTGGTTGTCCTCTTTATGTAATGGAATAGGAAAGACACGGACACCACCTCCACCCCCGGGCCTGGTGAATGTATTATGAATCTGATACTCCATACTGATGCCCACACCTTTGAGAAGGGGGAGAATCACGCAAATTGACCTTGCATATGATCAGGCAGCAGTGTGGGACACCAGTTTGGTGTAGTGGTTAAGTGCGCAGACTCTAATCTGGGAGAACCAGGTGTGATTCCCCACTCCACTCGCAGCTGCTGAATGACCTTGGGCAAACCATAGTTCTGTCACAGCTGTACTCTCAAGGGCAGTTCTGGAAAGAGCTCTCTCAGCCCCACCTACCTCACAGGCTGTCTGTTGGGGGAGGGGAAGGGAAAAGAGTTTGTAAGCCGCTCTGAGACTCTGAGTGACTGAAGGGCAGGGTATAAATCCAATCTCTTCTCTTCACAGAATATCATGCAATTTTCTGTGGAGTACAAATTCTGTTTCCCACTTTGCAAGAATTAAAACGTTGATGCTGGAAAAAGAACTGAAAATTCTGAACCTGAGCAGGGCTAGATCTCCTTGCCCAAACTTCTGAGCAAGGAAACTGAATCCATGTGGTTTCCTTTTTTATTAGGGCCCAAATAAGAAGGTATTGCATGGATTTGGTTTCTTGTTCTGGGCTTTGCATGGCCGATATGACTCCTTGCATCTCTTTTTTTCCCCCTCCACACTTTCTATCCTAATGCCAAGTACCGCAGAGACCAGGATGCTGGCTTAGATGGACTTTTGACCCAAAGTGGGTGGGGTGGGAGAGAGACTTGTGTTAACAAGGGCTTGTAATTACGGCTGAGGGAAGCAATAAGCCTTTGTTGATAGATCAGGAAGTTTGGAAGCAGCTCAGCCAGTGAATCAGCTTTCTAGGAAGCTGCCCACACCTGCTGCTGGAAGTGGGTCAGTCTGCCTTGGGGGCTAGAGGGTGGAACTAAGTTTGTCACCCATCCTTCAAGTATTGTAAGTTGTACTCAACTGAGGTGCCATTATTGAGAGGCTGGGATCTAAATTCGGTGTATGGAGAGGAGCTTGCATTGGGCCAATCCAACTGTTAACTGAACAAATCCCCTCTTTCTGAACCTCCTCCCCCCAATATCATACCACAAGCTGCTTCCAGAATTTTCCTTGGTTTCCGTAGCAAGTGAGGGCTACTGACTGAGGAGAACATTTTGTATTCTGAATACTAAGGTTCATGGTTCTTTTGGATTCCGACCTCTTTGTGTCGCTTGTGTTACAGGTGACTTAGCAAGCAACTTGTATTTTGTCTTTTCAGAAAATGTTAATCTACGACCCTGCAAAGAGAATTTCTGGTCGCACGGCCCTGAACCACCTGTATTTTGACGACTTAGACAAATCTAAACTTCCAGCCAGTCGGCTCAAGAAATGCTAATTGCCCTAAAACCACCCAAATTAGTTGTGGGGAGGGGGGCAAGGATACTAAAGCTTGTGGTATTTCCACTATCACACTTCCTCTAACTTTTGTTTTATATGTGTCTGTCTCTGTCCTGTCCTATTCTGTCACCTTGGCCCTGTTTAATAGAGTGCTCCGATTTCAGTGTAAATATTAACCTATTCACAATCGAATAAAGTTGTAAGCTGTTAATGCAACCCATATTATTATAAATAAATGGTTTAAAGATAACGGGGGAGTGAAGGTCTTTGTTTCTCCCTTTGAAGAATGCTGGAGAACTATTTGGTGTAAGGGAGTTGAAACTTGACACTGATGTAAGACAGTATTGTATGTCTTCAGCATCCTGTTGTTCCTGCACAGCTGGGGTCCTGACGTTATCTGGCCAGCGGGCACTTCTGGGATTCTGACAGAGGATAGAGGGCACCCCCACAAAATGGCTGCCATGGGACACATTTCAGAATTCAACTCTAATCCTATAAAACTTTTTTGGGGGAGGGTGGGTATTGGGTTTTTCCCCCAGTCCCCCTTTCCTCCTACATATATAGGACTTAAGTTTGTGAAGGTGATGGGTATGCAAGCGCCCTGCACACAGCCTGCTAAGTGCTTATGGGGCCCTTGTGCTGACTTTCGCCCTGCGCGCGTGGAGTCTGTAGTATTCAGAATCCTCTCTAGGGCAGAACTCAGTGCTGTATGGTAATTTGGAGTTCTTTGGAAGTTGTCTTTCTGGAACACCTATACCAAAAACAAATAATAAATCTTTTAACACAACCTTTCAACACAACAACACTTTGGCCACAATCACACAGACTAAATCCACTTTCAGTGCACTTGCCAACTGGATTTTGCCAGTTCACACAGTAAAATCCAGTTGGAAAGTGGATTATTTAGTGTGTGTGACTGCAGCCTTAGTGTACCAAACACCAGCTGCATTTTTACGTTGCAAAATGGTGAAACGTTTTCATGTCCTTGCTCCAAGGCAGCGCATTCCTTGTTACACTTGTTATTAAAAACACCTCTCTGCTTCTCAAGAGGAAATGTTAACAACCCCAGATTACATTTGGTATAGCTCTGCCTGTCACTAGAAAGCTATATCTGCCTCATCAACCTTTCGGAGTTCCTTGCAAACGTGGACAAGCATGTAGACAGCAGTAATCCGGCAGACCTATACTTGGACTTTCAAAAGGCTTTTGACAAGGTACCAAACCAAAGTCTCTTGAGTAAATTTAGCGGCCATGGGATAAGAGGAGGGGTTCTCTTATGGATTAAAAACTGGTTAAATGACAGGAAGCAAAGAGGAGGAATCAATGGTAATTTCTCTCAGTGGAGGGAAATAAGCAGTGGGGTCTCACAAGGATCAGTATTGGGGCTGGTACTATTTAGTTTATTCATCAATGATTTGGAACTAGGGACAAATAGTGCAATGGCCAAGTTTGCAGATGGTGGAAACCAAGGCTGACTGAAGAGCTCCAAGAGGGCCTGTACAAACTGGATGAGTGGGCGACTGTGGCAAATGAACTTCCAAGTGTTGGTAAGTGTAAGGGGATGCACCCTGGGACAAAAACCCCAACTTCAACTATAGGCTAATGAGGTCTGGACTTGCTGAGACTGAGAAGAAAAAAGATCTTGGCGTCATAGTGGGCAGCCCAATGAACATGTCGGTGCAAGTGTGCTGCAGCAGTGAAAAAGGCAACGTGTATGTTAGGGATTATTAGGCAAGGGACTGAGAATAAAACAGCTGGTATTGTAATGCCCATGGATAGATCTATGGTGCAGCCTCTGAATCCCAGAGCTAGGAGGCAACACCAGGGGAAGGCCTTGGCCTCTGTGCCCTCTTGTTGGCCCTCCAGAGGAAATGGTTGGCCACTGTGTGAGACAGGATGCTGGACTAGATGGACTGATACAGTGGGGCTTTTCTTATGTTCTTATGAATGTCTGCCTGTAATACGTGGCTTTTAAGGTATAGAAAGTGATAACATAAAATGCAGCAGAAGGTGATTGTTGTACACAAATAGGGTAATAAGATTCTGAACCAACTATTGCATCAAACTGGTATTTTGTATGCTAAAGCTAACCCAAGTTAAATATTTTGTGGCTTCATGGCCACAAGATGTCACTGTGGTATCTAAGCAACGACTGTGGCACACTGTAGAAGGAAATCATTCTCTGTTTCCATGTAAAACATGGTAATTTATATTACCACGCTGCACATTTATATTAGTCTTATACCATTTCATTCATGTACATAAACACTGTAAATATTTTCATAAGGAATGTTGGCTAAGCCTATTTAAGTCTGTGATTTTCAACATGAAGCTAATGTTAAGTTGTAGTAGAAATTTGTTGTTGCCTTCTGGTAGTTCCCACGAACATTTATTAATGGCTTGAGGTGGTTATAGTGACTGCCTAGGATCTGGAAGACCCAGATGTGGACCCCCCCTCCCCGGTCACCGCAGTGGAAGCTTGCTTGGTTGACCTGGGGCAAGTCACTCAGCCTAACCTACCTCACAAGAGTGTTGTGGCGAGGAAAAAAATGAAGAATTAGGGAAGTTTCTTTGGGTCCCCCATTGGGAGGGGAATAGCAGGCTGTAAGTATTAAATAGATAAAATCCAGGCTGTGTGATGCAGTTCTAACCTACTTCATTTTTGCGTTAAAGATACAGGGATTCATCTGGTTAGGCATGTTGTAAAAGTGGTGGGAGGCAATGCGCCCTCTAAGCTGTGGAGTCTTGTGAGCAAAAATCTTACTTTGTGAGCTACCGGCATTAAAGTTGTGAGTGAGGGATTTGGCTGCTGCATAAATCAGTTTGCTCTGGAGCCATCCTTCCTGAGCTAAGCCAAAAATGTGTGAGCCAGAGGCTAAAAAACTGTGAGCTGGCTCACACTAACTTAGCTTAGAGGGAACTCTGGTGGGAGGCAGACCGGGCTGTCGTTTGGAGCGACACTGAGAATGTTTGGTGCATAAAGCTGGTGTGTGAGAGTCAGGATCCGACAAGTGTTTAACTACAGGGATTTGAAGCAGTTGTTTCCCTTGACAGAGACTCTTTGGTTAGCAGGAAAATTTGAACTGCCATTTGTGGAGTCCGTAGCCCAGTGGTTTTTCATTTAATTAGGCTGCCCATAAAACAAGTCTTAAATTTTGATCTGGTAATGTGGAGGGATATTTATTATTTATTACTTCACATTTCTACCCCGCCCTCCCCGCCTAGGCCGGCTCAGGGCGGCTAAGACTTACTGGGTCCGACACATGGAGGAGCGGGACGAGGTAGTGATAAAAAAGCTCAGTTTCTTAGGTACACAACAAGACAAAGTTACCGGCCAAGGTGGCCAACTATATACAGCCCCCTGAGTCACACCCACAGTCCTACTGGAGTGGAATCTCCCACCAAAGACCCTATTGGTGCCCATGCACCAAAGGATTTGCTTTTGTTTATTAGATCAGGTGGAGTCAGCTGCCCATATTCTTCTCCACTGCCCTATTTACGATGAAGAGAGACAGCAGCTATCGATTCCTCTTCTCTCTCACTTTAAACCGTTGGCTAATTATCTTAAATATGCCGAGGACTGTTTGATGAAGTTCTTATTGGCAGACAATTATGAATCTGTCTCACGCAGTGTTGCTAAATATTGCTATCTGGTAATTAAAAAGCGCAGATTATATTGTAAGTCAAGTCATCAATGATGGAAATGCCTGGTTTATTATTATATGGCTGCAAGGGTCTTTTGTTGTAGAGTATGTGCTGTCCTATTTTAGCTTATTTTATGGGTTTTATGATTGTTTTTACTATAGTTTGTAACAGTTTAACCTAGCATCTTATCTTATCTCCATGTTATTAGTATATAAATTATAATTAGTACATGTTTGTTGATGATTCTGATTTTGAATTCTGATCTTGGATCGTAATAATAAATCAATCAATCAATCTATTGGTGTCCTCCTGGAGGTTCAGGATCCTTGGCCCCTATTGTTACCAGGAGCCAAGATCAGGCTGCATGTCCCCCTGTAGTTTGAACCCAACCTAGGTGACATAGCCCTGTAAATAGGCTGGGGGGCGGCGCTCTCTCGGGGAACACCAGGGAGCTGGTAACAGAGCTACCGGAACCCTGTCAGGCAGACCTGTCTGGATAGCTGGCTGTGAGGGCGTGGAAACCTCATCATGCGCTGGACCGACTACTGGTGGTCTGCCGTTGAAGTCACTGACTGGAACTGTAGCCTGTTCCGTAATGGGAGCCTGTTCCGGAACCCTTGTCTCGGGAGAGTCGGGTCTTCTGGCAGACTGTCATCCCTGTTCCCGGCATCTGGGATGTCCGCTGAAGAAGGAAGCAGGCGTCGTCTTAGCAGGGCAGATAAGGCTGTATCTTAATGAAACGGAAGTTATCTTGTGGCATTAGAAAGAAAAGAGTTGTTGGTTGTAATTAACCATCCCCACTTTTGAAATTTTAGTAGAGATTAATTAAATTAGTTCACCTATTAAATTATTTGAGTAGGAATGAGAGAACTATCATGTTGCCCAGGAATTAGGCTGTTTCTAGGGGTATTTGGAGCACGACAGCTGTGAGGACAAACGCACACAAATATGAAAGACTACACATAGCTGTGGAAACTATCACTGTTGTACTTTGGGGGACGGGGGACAGAAGGGTGCTTGACAGACTGAACTGCTGGATTTCATGTCCTGTAAAGTACTTGGAATCAATATGAGAAAGCAGGGTAAGAATTGTGAGATAAGTTGGAATGGCTACAGCCAAAATGTGGGTTGGAGGTGGTACCAATGAGTTATTTTCTCAGATCACAAGCATCCAGGCCAGACCAAAGACTGGATAGGGCGAAAGGAAAGTGACAGAACTGAGCACTTAACCCCATGATCTTAAATATGCACATTAGGAAGTCCCACTGAATGCGGTGGGATGCACTTTTGAACAAATGGATTTCGACCAAGCTTTGGAGAGGGGGTCACATTCTGCACTAAGAAAAATTAGATAAGAAAACTCGTCAAAGTTACGGCTTGTGATTTCAAATCGACAGGTAAAGGCATATCTGGCTAAACACCTCTGCCATTCTGTTCTCGCTGGTTCTGGACCACTTCTCTGAGGCTCTCCCTACTCACTGCTCAGTCTCCTGCCCTTCCTTTCCTAGGTCTGTTCAGCTTCCATTCATCTCAGCCTCTCTATAGGAGACAGGTAGCCCAACCAACAGCGGTGAGGCTTCTGGTCCCACCCCTTCCATTTCTGTGACATCAGGGAAAGTTTAGCCAATCCCTGGCAGAGGTTTCACCACAAAAATGGCATGACCTGTATTATGCAAATGCACTTTATTTTCTGTGCTGGAGAAGAAACAAAGGTATGCAAGACCTTACCCTGCATGATTCCAGTAAATTCTACCAAGCCCAGTTTTTAACTTCTGATATTTCACCGCACTGCCCAGTCAACCTTTGCACCCATATGAATTAGGAACTTGCTTGGGAAAAACATTCTGGTGGAAACAGAGAGGCTACCTCTCAAGGGCCATAATGTAGGGCAAGCAAGCCTTTAGAAGGATTTTGCAGCTAGGCCCCTTAAAGTGTCTGAGGTTCTCTCCTTGATAAATAATGCCTACATTTTCCCCCAAAATCAGCACATTGAGATGCTAAGATTTTTCTTCCTGCAGTAAGGAGCTGCCAGGGCACATAGAGGCACAAGACCAATAAGTGTCATTCCATATAATCCTCATTAGCCATTACAGCTTTGAAAAGGAACTCTCCAGAGGAAATTCAGAATTCCACTTGAGAGAGGAAAGAAAGGCAAAAGATTTGCTTATGCAATGAAATTGCGCTGAAGAGTAATTGGCCATTTGTGTGACACACACTCACACACTATATAAAAGCAGAGAGCAACTGCAAGAGAGAATTCCCATGGGTGACATTCAATACAGCGGATAAGAAGCTTGCTCGAAAACTTCACTTCTTATGTGGGTCCGCGAGTATTTAGGATGGCCAGCCCCACAGAAGAAATGGCTATCTGTAATAGCCATGTAATTTGAATAAGAGCCATTCATCTGAAATGAGCTTTTGGAGAAGAGTTTCACAGATACTGTGGACCACCAAAAAGATAAATCAATGGCTTGTAGATCAAATCAAGTCCGAACTCTTCAGGGAAGCTAAAATATCCAGACTGAAGCTGTCATATTTTGCTCACATTTCCCAAAGAAAATTGTGGAACTGAAAGAAGCCAGGTGGTTTTTGCTCTAGTATGCCCTGATCAAAATCCTCCAGCAATAGTTCCAGTTATTGTGGGTACAAATATTCTATGGAAGTTTAAGGGTGACTGTGAGCAAATGGCAGGCCCACAGTTCCTGAAGAAGCTGAAAGTTGATAACATATGGACAAAAGCATGCGCAGTGTGCAAAGCACAGATGGGAACCACAAAGAGGATAGTAAGACCTGCAGAAAGTCAGCCAGAAACAATACCTTCAGGTGAAGTAAAAGACCCTGTTGGAGAAGTTGCCAGAAGGACAGCTTGAAATGTTGTCGGACGATGCAGACAACAAATACTTCCCAGGAGGTTGATGTTAAAAACCTAGTTGGTTACCACAACTTCAGCTTCTTGCAACAGAGTCACAGTAAATCTACAGAATGCAAGTTCCGATAGCTTTATATTACCCCCAAAATGTGTTCTTGCATGAGGAGAAGTTGTAGACTGGATCAAGCCCATGCCAGTTATAAGTGAAAGTGATAACACTTCTCTCTCTTTGGACTTTGGGGAGTCACCCATAAGTACTGACCACAAGCAATATCTAGAGAAGAGGATTCAGAAAGAATCAGGAGCAGCTTTTTCAAAGCATGATTTAGATGTGGGCCATATTAAAGGAGTGAAACATGCCATTTACCTTTTGGATAATATGCCCTTTAAAGAAAGGACAAGATCTGTCTCACCAGCTGATTTAGAAGATTTAAGACAGCATCTTTATGAACTGCTAGCAAGTGGTATAGTCCGTATGCTTCCCTTGTAGTCCTGGTTAGGAAGAAGAGTGGGGCACTGAGGATGGTGGTAGATTATAGATGTCTTAACAGCATCACATGGAAGGATGCCAATCCATTACCCAGGATAGAAGAAACCTTTTCTCTGCTTTCTGGATCCAGATGGTTTACTGTTCTGGATTTAAAGAGTGGATACTACCAAATCGAAATGGAGGAGGAAGATAAACCCAAAACAGCATTCACTACACCAATGGGAAACTGGCAATTTTGTATGATGCCACAAGGACTCATGAATGCCCCAGCAACATTTCAAAGAAAGCTGGAGCGTGTTATGAAGGATATCAACCCCACAGAGGTAATAGCATTTTAGATTATTTAATAATATACTCAGTAACCCTAGAAGAGCATGAGGTACTGCTCTTCTAGGGCAGTACCTCAGTAAACCTAGAAGAGAAGAGCTGATGAAGGTACTGGAATGGTTGATAGAACATGGGTAAAAAGCTCTCAGTTTTCAACTGCAAGTTCTTTCAAACATCAGTGAAGTACTTGGGGCATGTCATCTCCCAGGGAAGCATACAACCTGGCCCAGATAAACTGTTGGCTTTGATGGACTGGCCAAGGCTGAAAATTGTGAGAGAACTAAGAACCCTCCTAGGTTTTGCAGGGTATTATAGGAGATTTGTGAAGAATTATTCTACTATTACCAGGCCTTTGACTTCACGGTAGAGCACAATTTAAGAAAAAGGGGCATCATTTTGGCAAGCATTCTCAAGAATTAGAACAGTGGTCTGAAGCCTGTCAAGAAGCCTTTGAAGCTATTAAAGAATTGTTGACAACTGCACCTGTCTCGAGTTTTTCCAGTTGGAGGCTTCCATATATATTACATACGGATACCAGCTTGAGTGGATTGGGAGCAGCTCTGTATCAAGAACAGGATGGAGAACTCAGGGTAATAACATATGCCAGCCGTGGGCTAAGCACCAGTGAAAGAAATTACCCAGTACATAAATTGAAGATTCTTGCCCTTAAATGGGCCATATCAGAGAAGTTCCATGATTATTTGTATGGGGCAAAATTTGAAGTTACAACTGATAATAATCATTTAACATATGTCCTCACATCAGCAAAATTGGATGCCACCTCTCATCGATGGATAGCAGCATTGTCAAGTTATGATTTCACAATTAAATATTAAGCAGGCAAGGTGAATGGAGAGGCAGATGGTTTATCTCGTAGACCCCATGATACTGAAATTGAAGGCAACAGTGCTTTAAAACTGCAGGAGCGTATCTCAGAATTGTTAGCCAAGGCTGAGCCTGAGACCCAAGACTGGGAGGATTGTCTGTGACTACCTGTAATGCGGCATGGCAAAGACATTCAACTCATATTATGGTACAAACAAATGGAGAGAATTCTGTTACAGACAGTTATTCAATGATTGAATTGTTGCCTTGTGATGAGAGTGCTGTGCCAAATGAATATGAGGGTCCACAGTTGTGGCCTGGAACTCCAAGTATACCTGGACTTCACTCCGAAGATTGGAAAGAGATACAGAGAAAGGATAAGTTTGTGGTCTGAGTGATTCAAATGATAGAGGAAGGTACAAAGCCCAGAAGGGGGGAGGGGAACCTCCTGAAGTTCAATTACTATTGAGGGAGTGGAATCGACTCCACCTACAGGAAGGGGTGCTCTATCGAAAAACAATATGGAAAGAGGATGTTATCAATCAGCTAATTCTTTCATATTCTCATTGATATCTGGCATTACAAAGTATCCACAGTGTAGTTGGGCATATGGGTACAGGAAGAACATTGAACTTAGCCAAAGACCATTTCTACTGGCCTAGAATGGCAGCTGATGTTGAGCACAAGTGCAGAACTTGTGTATCAGAAAGAAAGCTCCAGTAGAAAAGGCAGCACCCTTGGTGAACATAAAGGTTTATGCACCAATGGAACTTTTATGTATAGATTTTTTGGTATTAGAGCCTGATGATAAGGATACCAGGAACATTTTAGTTGTTACTGATTATTTTACTGGGTATGCTCAGGCCTATCTAACTAAGGATCAAACTGCCAAGACTGTTGCCACTACCTTGTGGGAAAATTTCTTCTGCCATTATGGTTTTCCAGAAAGGATATACAGTGATCAAGGAGCTATTTTTGAACCTGAGTTGGTATCTGAGCTTTGCAACATAGTGGGAGTGAAATCAGGAACTACCCCTTACCACCAGGGCTATTTTTGGGCAGGAACACACAGGAACGGAGTTTCAGCTGGCTTCCAAGTTGGCCACGCCTACAGCCTCCCCCCTCAGGTTCCCCAGGCACCTTGCAAGCTGCGGGGCACCTGGGGAAGCCAAGCCAATCCAGGGAGGGAAGGCAGTTTAAACTGCTCCAGAAACTACCTTCCTTCCCTCGGGTTCCCCATGCACCCCACGAGCCGCAGAACACCTGGGAAAGCCAATCCTGGGAGGGAGCTGCGATATCAGGGGTGTGTCCTAATATGCTAATGAATTTCTGCTGTTGGGTGTGGCCTATTATGCTAATGAGTCCCTGCTGAGCTTTTTCTACAAAAAAACCCCTGCTCATCACCCACAGTGAAACCCTGTAGAAAGGTTTAACAGGACCTTAATAAGTATGCTGGGGACTCTGGAAGACTTTGAAAAGGCAAAGTGGAGATAATAAGTTAAACCATTGGTTCATGCATAGAACTGTACCCAGAATGACAGAACAGGAGAGTCTCCTTATTTCCTGATGTTTGGCATACAGCCCTTGCTACCCATCGATTTATGCTTTGGGATTAGATTACAAGGAAAGCCTAAAGTGACTCACCAACAGTACATGAAGGACTTAAGGAGAAGGATCTCCAGCCAAATTGGCCTGGAGGAAAATTGTTTCCTGACCTCAAAGTGATGATCAGCATTTCTCTGATGTGTAAGAAGGATCACTAGAACTAAGCACTGATACAACCCTTCCTGCCTTCCCTCTCATGATCTGCCTATGTTCTGTCATCTCACCCTCATAGGAGCTCATGAAATGCTTTTAGTATGAGTGTGTGTGGAAACAAAGACCCTCTATACCAGATAAACCATTTCCAAATATATTTTCATCCAGAGGTGCTTGCCTCATCATCCTGACATATGATACCACTTATTGCTATTTTTGTTTTCATATAAATGTCCACAGCAATGTTGAAATAAGATAGTTCTTAACAGTGAAAATGTCTTAAACCATTGCGAAAACACTTTACTAATCTGATTTTGCTGTATTCCAAGATAAAGTTGTTTTGAAGAGCTAGATTTACTTGAATCCAATTCAATGTAAAAACAGCAAACTGAATTAAGGATTATTGTTTGACAGGGGTACAATTATATGGGTGCCAAATCCAATACACTATGCAGAGTCTTTTAAAATATCATAAATTAGCTGCTTGATAAGGACCCCCTTCCAGGATTTTAACTTAAAAAAAAAGGCAACTCAGGTTTCTGGGAACTTTTCATGTGCTATGTAGTAATGCCTGCAGTTCCCCATCCAGGATCAAGGTGCGGATAGGATTTGGGGTCTGCAGTGACCCCCATGGTTTAATTCTTAGGGGTCTCACAGACACATCATTTTAGCTCAGAACCTTCTGGAAGTCTGAATATCAGCAATACTGACTTGTCACTATCTTCTTATTTTAACTGCATGAACATAGGGTAGCTATTGTAGTGGTAAATGGGAGTTCTTCGGTTTAATTGTTGTCCAAAGCCCTTTCAGTGAAACCATCAAATTAAAACACACACAGAATGATGGTGGACAATCCAAATGCCACCTTTGTTACAGGAGAATGACGGGCAAATGAAATGGCACATTAGGTATCGTTCATGTCTCTTGAGAGTTAGAAATTACGCAAAATGCATAGATAGTATTTAAAAATGTATTTAGCAAAATGAGTCACATTTTCTGTTTCTAAATTTTCCTTGAGGAAAAAGTTTCTCTGTATACCCACACACATTCACCCCTCCTGATTTTTCCTGTAGTGAGGCTGCCTAGATATTGTGCCCCAAGGCCCTTTGCCATGTTCTAGTAATTAATTTCTTTTTTTTCTGTGGTGAAAAGTTCTAAATGGAAACCTGCCCGAACCTTTTGCTTCTTCAGTCCTTAAACCCTCTTCCCAATTTTTTTGGGGAGAAGGGGGGGTAAGACCAGGAGCTTGACAGTGGTTATTCACTGGGGAGTGAAAGGCTTTCTGCACATGATCAGAGGAACAGATTTCTTTACACAGGGAAGGTAACCAGCAAGGTGGTTTGTAGTTAAGGATTTCTTTAAAAAAACCATATGTGAAACAGAGCATTCATTATTTTTTGTTCCCGACCCCTACCCTTTCCATGCCCCCCTTTCTCCTGAGGTAAATTTCCCAGGAGGACCAGAGCTGACAACCTCAACATAGTATAAATCTCTCCCCAGTTTTCTGTCCAGTAGTCTCATTTGTCACTGTGGGAATTAAAAGAGGGCAAAAGCTTATTGTATAGTACACCAAGTAAAATCCATTTCCCCCCGCCCTCCCAACTCAGTGGTTCGTTTTTAACAACTCCAGGGCAGCCAACTTGTCTTGAAGGAAGAAAACATATGTTAGTTAACAGATACTTAACTAAGACTTTCCCTGGTTCCTAGCCATCTAGGTCAGAATCATCCTGGCCTGGGTTTCAAGAGTTGCCACATGCCTACCACAGGTCATTTGGGAGACCAGATACAAAAGTCAAACTCTTTTTCCTTCCATTCTCACAGGAGGCCTGCTTCACTGAAGCCTTCTGGGTTAGCCTATTACAGAGGCAGTACATAAATAGAAAACAAGAAAGAAGCAAAAGGGAGAAAAGGGCAGACCAGATGTGAACTGGTCTGGTTAGGAAGGGGTCAACTGAGTCATCTTCAACCAGTCTGCAGCTTTGGGGGAAGTGTTGCTGGTTTCCAGGTGGCGTCTGCAGATCTCCCAGAATTACAACTGGTCTCCAGAACAAAGTTTGAGTCCAGTGGCGCCTTTAAGACCAACAAAGTTTAATTCTGGATATCAGCTTTAGTGTTAAAGCTGATACCCAGAATTAAACTTTGTTAGTCTTAAAGGTGCCACTGGACTCAAACTTTGTTCTGTTGCCTCAGGCCAACACAGCTACCCACTGAAAACTGGCCTTCAGGTTAAACAGATCAGTTCCCCTGGAGAAAATGTCTGCTTTAGAAGGTGGACTCTATGGTATTATACCTCACTGAGGTCCCTCTCCACCCCAAACCCTGCTCTCCCTAGGCCCCACCCCAAAATCTCCAGGAATTTTCTAACCCAGACCTGGCAACCCTAAGTGCCAGCTTTCTTAAAGAATCCCAATTCGGCCATGATAACCCTAGAGTCTCCTTTTGAAGTTCTTTTGTAGAAGGACAGTGTTTTTTTGGTCAAAAACAAAGTGGCCAGGGTGACTGAAGCATTCTCCCACTGGCTTCAGAATAGTAAATAGTGTTGTTTTATTTATGGTGTTTTTATAATAATTTTCTGGCAACTACTTTTATGACTCAAATAAAGAAAAAATTAACTAGGGAAATACAGTTTCAGGTGGGTAGCTGTGTGGGTCTGCAGTAGAAGTAGCACATTTGAGACCAGCAGGATTTTGGGGGGGGTCTGAGCTTTTAATAGTCTGACAAAGGGAGCTTATATCCTGGAAATCTTGTTGGTCTTTAAGGTGCTACTGGACTAGAATTCTGAAAATATAGAAGCTTAGCCATAAAGGGGAAGGAGGCAGAAGAGACTGCTTGCTGCTCTATGGCCACTCCAAGAAATCTTCAGTCAGGTAACAGCAAGGCTTGTCTCTCAGTCCAAGGTAAATCAGATGTCATGTTTAGGTTGTTTCGCTCAATTCTTTTTTTTGGGGGGGGTAGGCAGGAGAGAAGGGGCTGCAAACACATGTAGAAAGCTAATTCGGGGAGGCTGCTGTGGCTCAGTGGTAGAGCACTTTGATTAAAGAATGTGGGGTCCAGGGTGTTGGGGGAAACCTTTCTTTGCCTGGGGCTCTCCTGCCCACCAAAGTACACACTACTGACCTCGCTGCATACATGGTCTGACTGAGTATAAGGCAGCACCGTATGTCCAGTTTAAAACCAGATAAAACGTAGGAAAAACTAGCACTGCAATTTTATGCAAATGCTAATTTTCTTCCCCAGGCATTTCTCCTCTGTTCTAATCTAGCTGATTACAATGGGTATTGTACCTCTACACCCTGGTCTGCAACTTCCCTCCCACCTTCTGATTGGGATATAAGGACTTGGAGATCTCCATTCCGACTCATATCTGATGAAGGGAGCTTAGGCTCTCAAAAGCTTGTAGCCCAAAACTCTGGCTGGTCTCCAAGTTGCTACTGGACATGGATCTAGCAACTGTATACAAGTGTATTATCCTTCATCAACAATACCTGTTACAGCCTTTTTATCTCTCTGCAGTGCAATTCATCATACCCAACAGGTTTTTTTCTTTTGTGCCTATGTTACTTACATTATGACAATAAACGTACCCATTTTAAATGGTCCCACATATGGTTGCCAACCTCCAGGTGGAGCCAAGAGTTCTGGATTTACCCTCCAGATCGAGAGCTCCCCTGGAGGATATGGCAGCTTCAGAGCGTGGATGCTACAGCATCCCATTCTTGTTGCACTCCCTTCCTTCTCCAAACCTCACCCCTAAAACTCCAGTGATTTCCCAAGCCACCATTGACAACCCTTGACATGGAAGGAGGTATGTCAAGGCACGAGGACAGACACCTCTAGCTACAGTGGAATGCAGGGAGAAAAGAAAAGCCAGCTGTGTGGAAAACAGGCTCGAAGGTCATAGCACTTCAAAGTAAGTTTGCCTCACCTCAGGAGGCCTTAAGAGCTCATCCCGTCTACAGGAGTTCCTTAGCACCATTTAGTCTCCCACCCCAGTCCATGTTAGTGAATGTTTATGAAGATCCTTTACATTTCACTAACTTGGAATAATCTAAAATGATTAAGGGGATGGAACACCTTCTCTATGGAGAAAGGTTAAAGAGGTTGGTTAGGGCTCTTTAGCTTGGAGAAACGACAACTGAGGGGTGACATGATAGAGGTTTACAAAATTATGCCTGGAACAGAGAAGGTAGAGAAAGAAGTGCATTTCTCTCTTTCTCACAATACAAGATCTCAATGAACTTAATGAGCAGTAGACTTAGAACAGATAAAAGGAGGTACTTCTTCACCCAGAGAGTAATTAACATGTGGCATTCACTGCCACAGGAAGTGGTGGCAGCTATAAGCATAGACAGCTTCAGGAGGGGATTGGATAAACATATGGAGCAGAGGTCCATGAGTGGCTATTAGCCACAAGGTATAGATAGAACACTATGTCTGGGGCAGTGATACTCTGTATTCTTGGTGCTTGGGGGGCAACAGTGGAAAGTCTTCTAGAGTTCTGGCCTTACTGGTGGACCTTTTGATGACACCTGGTTTTTGGCCTGTAGAGTGTTGGACTAGATGGGCCACTGGCCTGATCCAACATGGCTTCTCTTATGTTCTTATGTCCTTAACTATTCAGATTCTTAGCACTGGGTTGTTAGTGTTCTACCACCTCAGCCACAAAAAACAACAAAATCAAGTAAAACATTCAAACACATTATTTTGCGGCCACATAATTCCACAGAAAAGCATTAACAGGTTTCTTTTCTTGCATTTGTGTGTGTTTGTGTGCCTGTGTCTGGAAGTCCTGGTGACCTCTGGTGACTCCTCCTGGGACAGAGGACATTCAGAGAGGTGGCTTGATAGCCTGCCTCTGGCCTCCCGGCCCTGGTATTCTCTGGAGCTCTCCCATCCAAATACTTGCCAGGGTCTGCCCTGCTTAGTTTCTGATGAGACTATCCAGGTCAGGGCAGCATAACAGTTTTCTTAAAAGATCAAAGACTGAAAATGACAAATGAGAAACCAGAAACAACGAAGAAACACTTTATAGCTAAACAATTCTTTTTATTATTATTATTTGCAAAATAAAAAAATGACAACAACAAAACCCCACCAAGATTAAAGGCCATAGGCAGAATTAACCAAATGAGCCAGCCACTTGGTTATAGTAGCTGATAACTAATACAGCCGGTTATTATTGCATATACCCCTGGTTCATTTAATGTGTTATCCATGAAAGTTTGGCAAGATTACAATCGTAGAGTAGCTTTGGTTTTTACAAAACCTAGTAATAATACTTAATAAAAACAAGACCTACTAACATTTATGACCGAGGTGCAAACTTGATTCAAACGCATCCAGGCCTGTTTGTATTATATCAGGCCTGGCTCCAGTTACGACCGAGATGGGAGGTGGAGTCTAGTTTTCCCTCCCTGTAGCCCCTCCTGATAGGTACTTGTTAGAACTGGGATCAGAAAGCCATGAAGAAGGGAAGGGTTTGGCAACCCCTTCCCCGCGGCCTTTTTGCTCTCGCCTCCCTCATGGAGACCTGACTGGAGCTGGCCAGGCGGTTCAATAAACAGATCTGATGCCGTCATGCATAGTTTGAGATTCGGCAGATATTGATTCCAGGTCTTGATAGCCATTTCCCCCTCTCTGTCTTCCTTCCCTCTGTCCAGTTCGGTTGACCAAGAATTAACTTACACATGTTTGAAGTCACCTTTCTTTTCATAGCCCTGCCTTAGCACAGTACAATATATGTCGTTAACTGACAGGAGCCGGGTTCTTGATTTCTATTTGGGCAGGCATTTCTGCAACAGCAGGATCTCTCTTTCAGATTTCTGAGCAGAGATGCTGCCATCTCCAGGACAGGATCTGCCACCCGGGACTTGAATTATTTTGGAAAAGTTGGATGGCTTCCACAATGCAGCCATCCCTGGCCTCAGCTATGGTACTTGAAATCACTGCTGTCTAAAATAATACAAAAGAGACCGTTCTTTCCCCATAGCTCTGAAGATGTGGCTGCTGGAAAGAGAACCCTCGAAATCAATACAAAGGGTGCTGCTGTGATCGACATATCTGATAGACTTGTCTACAGCACGGATGGGCAAGCATCTTTTGTCCTTATTGTATACAGTGGATCAAGTAACCATTGTATACAGTGGAATAACTTATTGTATACAGTGGAGCAACCATTTTCTGTAGCAAAACTGTGGGCTGGCCCAGACATTACCCCAGCAACTGTCTCATGGTAATTCTCCACTTGCTCCTGCCCTGTAATAGCCGTACCACTGTACAACATGAAATCATCACAACGCTGGTTTCCCCTTCCCCAAAGGTGATGGAAACAGGGGAAACTCATGATGTGTCGATATAGCACTGGGAGGTCAGAAAAGATTTGCTATAAGAAAGCATTCAGGGGCATGGATAAATTAACGCCTAGATCAGAAGTTCCCAACAGTTTTGAAGAAGAGGAGGAGGAGGAGATTGGATTTATACCCCGCCCTTCACTACCCAGAGGAGTCTCAGAGCAATTTACAATCTCCTTTCCTTTCCCCTCCCCACAACAGACACCCTGTGAGGTAGGTGGGGCTGAGAGAGCTCTCTTGAGAACTGCCCTCGAGAAAACAGCTCCGAAAGAACTTATGATTGACCTAAGGTCACACCAGCAGCTGCATGTGGAGGAACGGGGAATCAAACTCAGTTCTCCCAGATTAGAGTCTGCACTCCTAACCACTACACCAAACCGGCCCTCTGACAGAGCATGGTAGGTGCAGCCCCAAAATGGCTGCCACAGGAGGCAGAGCCAGTAATGGCTGCTGTCACTTACCTTCACTCACTCAGTGAAGATCCTTGTGCTGTGGTGGCAGCTGCTACCAAACCCAAGATCTAAAAAAAAATCTGCACAGCTGATCAGATCTCCAATGGCCAGTCCGAATCCTTGCTGGGCAAAAGCCCCACCCACTTTCTACAACCCTTGGTGGGTGCTAGGAAGGTGTCTGCAGGCACCGGTAGGTGCCCGTGGGCGTCATGTTGGGGACCCCTGACCTAGACCCACTCTCACCCATCACTGCAAAAACTGAATGCTACCCCACAGTCATTTAAAGAGCCTTTGCTCTAGGTGCCTAATAGCCAGAAAAAGAACCGGTAGGCTTGTGAGCGGCAACTTGCCTATCTCTCTGCTTCTCTGGGTGAAAGCTCTCTTATTCATTATATCTGTACCCCACTGTTCTCCCGAGGATCTTGTGGAAGAAAACGTGAGCTCTCTCCTTTTTCCCCTCACGTCTAGCCTGTGACGCAGGTTAAGCCGAGAGTGTGACTAGCCCAAGGTCACAGAAATAAGCTTTTCAGTTGAATGGTGGTAGTGAGTGAATTCAGGACTCTTAACGCCCAGCCTGCTAGGCTCTCTTACCTAGAAAGAATTTCTATACCTAATACAACTTGAAGAGGACCAATAGCTGAGTACAAGAGGCTGTAAAGCATTGGACGCTTGGGGCGAGGGGGTGGGAAGACCACCAATGCTCCCTCTAAGCTGTGGAGCCTGGTGAGCAAAAATTCTACTTTGTGAACTACTGGTATTAAAGCTGTGAGCGAGCAATTTGGCTGCTGCATAAATCAGTTCGCTCTGGAGCCATCCTTCCTGAGCGGAGACAAAAATGTGTGAGCCAGAGGCTAGAAAAATGTGAGCTAGCTCACACTAACTCAGCTTAGAGGGGACACTGCTGGGCACCAAGCAAGAATTCAGTCAAAGTTTGGACTTTTTTGTTGGTTGCTGCTGCTGAGATGCCATGTTCAGAATATCTGAAGACTACCAATACTGGTAAACCTGGACAAGGAAGAGAAAGGCCTGCTGGAAATGGAAACTAATGTGCTTACCCAAGTAGGCATTCTGTGTACCTGGTGGTGTTCTGTAACCACATTTTACTGACTCAAATAACCCCTCGCAGCCAAAAGTGGCAGCAGCCATGGGTGAAGCACTTGCTGATGCAAAGGTTTCTTACGTGTCCCATGCATGTATAAAATGGGCTTACTTACGTGTCGTGGCCCACTTGCACGTATGGATCGCTGGCATGCAAACGGCTCAGTTCCTCTGGGAAGGGGGTTTATACATGCTGGGATGCACACAGAATCTTCACACTAGTGCCTACCCACGGCTGTTTCCGCTTCTCTTCTGGAACTGAGCTGGCAAAATGCCGTTACAATGCAACTGGGATACTTGCTTTTTTGTTACTGAAAGGCTGGAAACGCGAAAGGGATCCGCTTACTCTCAGCAGCTCTTTAAACATGTGGATGCTTGCAACAAAGCAAAAGGTTTACCAACATTTTGGAGCATTTTGTTTTTAAAAAAACAACAACACAACAGGCATAGAGAATGTAACAGAAATAATGCAAACAACTGAAAATGCTACTTTTTAGAATTCAAACCATTAGGAAATTTGCAGTGAACAGAGAGACATTAATAAGCTCTTCTAATTATTTTTTTAAAAATTATCTCCTTGAAAATGGACATTTTAAAGCCCAGAAATACATTAAAAACAGTTATCAGATCTCACGTGGCTGTTGCAATTCTGCCCTTACATGGCAAACACTGGAAATGTATGACCCAGCAATGCTGCTGGAGAGATAAATTACACTTTGTATTCTTCAGCTGAATGAAGGTTTTTGACTCAGTATGACTTTGTAACTATTGGGTATTGTTTCATCCCTTTACTTCAGAAGGGGTGGGGGTGGGAGGAAGAAGGTTCTAATTGTTATGAATACACAGCTCTTGAAAGTAGTTGCCTAGCGAATTCAGTTTGTTGCTAGGCTGGCAATTTCTACCAGAGAGGCTCATCTGAGAGATTATTCATATTTCACTGTGCTTGCAGAAGGGACTGGGGGAGGAGAACACACAACCGAAATGATCTAAATTAAAGACTGACTTGCGTTGTCACTTAGTGGTCTGAAAAAGTAAAGGATTCAGGAATTTTTGTTAAAGACCTTTACGTATACACACACACACATACACGCACACACATAAAAGTATGCACACACACAAAATTGTATAAAAATACTTTTCCACTCAGAAGATTAATGCTGGATTTGTTGTTTTTGCATTTTTTTTTTTAAAAAGAAAGAAACATGATAGTGGTTTAAACGTTATTTTAGCTTATTAACTAAAAAGTAGTAAAAGTTGAAATTTTAAGGAGCTGTTTCACACTCACTTGTAGTGAGCTTGTGCTTTCTGACCTTACAGATGATAAATGCACATGGGTGGAATCAGAACCAGCGCCTCAACCAATGGATCGGCCAGGATCTTTCCCTGCAGAAGCTCCACTGGTAATGAATGGGAGCTGCCCAAGCAGTTGCACTTGGGCAACCCCCATTCATTCCAATGGCACTTGGCACAAGAACGGTCCACACTGGCCTTTTTTCTAATAAGACTTTGCTTTTTAAAGCAGCGTGGTTCCCTTGAGTCACACTCTTGACAGTTTTCTCTGCTTCTCAGGCAACAACTGTGGACGAATTCCAGAAGCACCACTTGCGTTTTGAATGATGCTTATTCAGGGCAATGTCTTCCTTTTCTCTTTCCCTTTTGACCCGCTGGTAATGATCTTCTTCCTTAAGATACCATACAGGAGGCCAGCGGTGTCGCTCAAAATATTCCTGATTATCTGCATTGGGGGGGAAAAGGGCATGCAAATGACTGACTGCTAGACAAACCTTCAAGACAAAATCTTGCAGATAAGTGGAACCCTTCACTCTGCTTTCTCGACATCTAGATATTTAAGAAGAGTAGCAAAATCTAACTGCCAGCCTTGCAGTTCGAAAGCAAGAAACTGCAAGTAGATAAATAGGTACTGCTTCAGTGGGAAGGAAACAGCGTTCCGTGAGCCTTGGCGTCTAGTCATGATGGCCACATGACCACGGAGAAGTCTTCGGACAGTGCTGGCTCTCCGGCTTGGAAACGGAGATGAGCACCGCCCCCTACAGTTGGATTCAACTGGCTTTCGAGCAAGGGAAACCTTTACCTTTAGCAAAATTGAGAAGTATTGGAGTCGGGAGTCCATGGAACAGTGAAACAGCTAGATCTTTATTGCTGGTCCGGATGAAGCATACAACCCAGGGCTCGAAGCCCTCCTTTTATGCTGGTCAGGGACAATCCCCTGACCTCGCCCAACAGGCCTGATAGGCTATTATCAGTCTATTTACATCTCATAGGTTCCCTGGGAGAAACCTAGGTACATGATTGGTGGCCGGTTTGAATCCACCTGGCCTTTGTTCTACCTGGTTGAAGCTCAGGTAGTTTCTTGGCCATGTGCTCTGGCCACATGGCGGTCGCCTTTACTGGAGCACATGGCGACCGCATGGTCAATACATAACAAAAATGTAAGCTGTTTTCTTCCCATGTGTCATCCAATTTTACTAGGAGTGCAGAATCTAAAAATCTTATTTCTGGAGAACCTCTGCTTTCCTTCACCAGATTTCAAGTTCTCATGGTACTAGATCTGAAATGTTACACAAGGATTCATTGATCTGTCTCACTCCCTGTAGCCTTGGATTTTTGTATTCTCAGCTAGGAAGACACCAATAGGGTTTTTTAGTTGTTTGTTGTAAGATGCTGAAATGCCCAGAGTGAAGATTCAGAGAGGAAATTCCAAAACTACAGTGATAATATAATCTACAGGAACAGAAATATAATAACATAGCATACCCGTTTGTTTACTTAAATTTCTATCTTTCCCTCTTCCTTCAAATCTAGGCCTTCGAGGTCATTTACAACCCAAATGAGAAACAATAACTTGCAATACACAACATTCTATTATAACAAAACAGAAACCATTAGTGAGCACTAAAAGAGCCCTACAAACAGATGATATGGAAGGCGCTGCAAGGAATACACAACAGATGAGTGCATATGGGAAGCAATGCTTCCTCTAAGCTGTGGAGTCTGGTGAGCAAACATTCTACTTGGTGAGCTGCTGGTATTAAAGCTGTGAGCAAGTGGTTTGGCTGCTGCATAAATTAGTTGGCTCTGGAGCCATCCTTCCTGAGCTGAGACAAAAATGTGTGAGCTGGAGGCTGAAAAACTGTGAGGTAGCTCACACTAGCTCAGCTTAGAGGGAACACTGATGGGAAGGCATTCTGACGTTCGAGTGCCATAACGGAAAAAGTGATGTTTCAACCAACCATGCACATGGGCCGGACATCATACGAGATGGGCAGGTTCACAGAGAAGCAGATGATCCTCCAGCTATCCTAATCCTAAACCGTTTGGGCTTCACAGGTAAGAACTGGCATTCTGAATTGTGCTCAGGAACAAACTGGTAGCTATTGATCATCTTATGTAGTGGCAAAGGTGTGATCCAGCCTGCAAAACGCAGCCTGTTGAACCAGTTGACATTTCTGAACATTCTTGACAGTGTTACTAAAGCGTGGGTAATTGGTGGCAAGATTGATTTTCTCACCAGTTGAAGCTGGTGAAAAGTACTTGTGAACTACAGCCTTGCCGAGTAAACATACAAACAGAGAAACAAACAAAAATGCACAAAGCTCCATCCTCAGCTTGTTTCTAAATCTGGCCGTCAGATTGCTCTAGGGCCACGAACTGCAAGCCACAAATTAAGAGCCACAGCCCAAGAGCCCTTTGGACTATGCCACTGGCCATGTCCAGGTTTTCAACGCCTGCAAACAGGAAGGAGAGAAATGTGCAACTGGCAAGATATTCCCCCTCCCCCCCAAAAAAAACCAATTAAAGTTTTTCATCATTCAGTAGAAATTCTTTATCTTGTTGTCTGGAGGCGGCCTCACTTTATGGCCCTCTTCCAAAGACTCTGAGGCTGTATCCGCTGGATGTACCAGAGACAGGCACACCACGGACAGGGCAAGGATGGCTGGGAATTATTCTATCTGCTCACTGCTCATTGTTCTTTAGTTTGGTCAATGTCTGAGCAGGTCTGAGATGTTGTAAGAAAAGTTATCAGTAAACAAATTAAAAAAGAAAAGACTTAAAATGAATGTAAATCAAATTAATACCGCCCAGACTTTCAGACCAGAGTTTAAGTGTAAACATACTGAGAAGATTCTCAAGTTCACATGTTGTCCACTAATGCTGGCATCCCCCGGGCGGTAGGTGGTTCCTGACTTTTGAGGGCCTCATGTCTATGGAATGTCTTACTCACCGAGCTCTCTGTCTTCCCCCGCCCCATTCTCATGGCACGCTTATCGCCTCTCTCACTTTTCTGACCTTGGGTGTCTGTATACCAGCTGCTGTGTTATTTCAGGTCTGAAGCTGTCTCTTTCCCGCTTTTTACTTTGGGAACAAGAACCAGTATTTTTAGCGCCTTTTTATCTCACCTTCAATTGGGTGTACTAACCTGAGTGAAACCTTTTAAATCTTGTATACTTACTCTGGCCTAAGGGCTGCATGTCATTACTAACACAGAAAAGTGCAGATGACCATTAAGACCTCTCTTCAATAAAGAATTCCTGTTTAAGGACCCTTGTTGTTGATTGACTCTTTGGGCCTCACACATGTGTTTATCCTTTCCTTAAATCCACACACCATTTCTGACTCATTTTCTGCAGTCTATTCTGAATTCAAAAGTTGATCAGTTTAGCTAGTACTATTAACTTAGCCAGGATTATTTTATAAGAGACAAAAGAAAACAAGATTATTCAGTGCAATGATGGTCATAAATCAGAGAACGCTGCCAAAAATGTGAGGAGACAGCAAGTTTGCCACACAGGATGAAGATTGTAAAAACAAACCAAAACAAGAACTTTGGGCACAGCTTCCGGAAGTCACTGATACTGTGGTGCTCTGTGCCCTTGAAGACTTCATTTATCTGCCCTTCTGCCTGCATAATAAACATCCGACATAGTTTTTTTAATCCCATGATGTAGCAGGAGACAAGGCAGCTCATACTCCGCCTGCCTGCTTTCTCTCTTGGTCTTATTGTCTGTCTGTCTGTCTGTCTCACCTGCTGGGGCAAGCATAACTCTAGTTCTGCCACAGAATAAAGGAAGGAGGAACAAGATGAGGGAGGGAATTGGTGGGAGAAGCTACAACTGACCCATCTTCAACTACTTTTGGACTGCCCAGATGGCAACTCTGTTCAGTTCTCAGTTCCCTTCCCATCACATGCTGCTTCTCCAAACCCTGGCAAAGGGACCAAATTATTTCAGAAGGAAGTTGAATGGAAAAGCAAACTGTGCCCCTCCCATCATACACATTTATTTATTTCAGTACTCCCCCTTTCTGATGAGATGAGATTGGATTTATACCCCGCCCTTCACTCACTTGGCGTCTCAGAGCGGCTTACAAACTCCTTTCCCTTCCCCTCCCCACAACAGACACCCTGTGAGGTAGGTGAGGCTGAGAGAGCTCTTTCCCAGGCTGTCCTTGAGAGAACAGCTGCGACAGAGCTATGGCTTGCCCAAGGTCATCCAGCCAGGTGCAAGTGGAGGAGTGGGGAATCAAACCCGGTTCTCCCAGATTAGAGTCTGCGCACTTAACCACTACACCAAACTGGCTTTCTTATACTGTGGCTTCCATCTTTCCCCTCTCCTCCTCCTTTCTAACTCATAACAGCCCTATGGGGACGGCTAGGCTGAGAGAGTGTGACTAGTCCAAGGTCACCCAACAAGGTTGAAGGCTGAGTGGGCATTTGGACCCGGGTCTCCGGCAGTGTCCCCTCTAAGCTGAGTTACTGTGAGCTAGCTCACAGTTTTTTAGCCTCCAGCTCACTCACAACTTTAACGCCAGTAGCTCACAAAGTAGGATTTTTGCTCACAAGACTCCACCGCTTAGAGGAAGCATTGGCCCTCCTGGATTTCAGTCCAACATTCTAAGCATTACAAGATACTCACTCACAAGCTTATGTGAAAGTTTACTTAATTTAGCAAACTTTAAAAAAAAACATGCATATGAAAAATACAGAGGTTAGAAGGATGGGTGAAGAAGAGCTCGCCAAGGGGCCTTACCAGGAGATTTCGTTTTGATTTCCTTGCGGAACTTGGAACAAACACTGTTGTAGTTGGTGCAGATATAGTGCAAGCACCAAGCTGCTAGCTGGTTAGCATTGTGGAACTGGAAAAGAAGGGAGCAGAATCAGTATTCTGTCAAGCTAACGGTTGCCTTGCAGAACAATTCTCTGGAGTTTAATGCAGAAGAGAATTATCCAGGGACTGAGCCATATGAGCTGCACACGAAAAAGTCTGAATCCAGAAGCACCTTAAAGACCAACAAGATTTCCAGGGGATAAGCTTCCCAGAGTCAAAGCTCCCCTACCACCTCCCGACAGGGATATAAGAGCCCAGGGATCTCCATTCCTGCTTGTATTTGATGAAGGGATCTTTAATTCTTGAAAACTTAACACCCCAAAAATCTTGTTGGTCTTTTAAGGGGCTAGTGGACTCAAAACTTGCTCTTCTAGCTGCAGACCAACACGGCCACCCACCAGAAACTACGAAAAAGCTTGACAACACCACGAATAAAATACTACGTTCAGTGCAAGGGCAATACTCAGGGGTGTTAGGGAGCTACAGTGATTCAGTGAGGAAGATCTTTAGGATCTACTGCTCAGAGTTGTGGTTATAGACTGATTCTCACCCCAAAGTTTCTTCAGTGGTTGGATAATGGCTGAATAGGTTTGGTTACTACAACAAAGAGCTTGACCAGGAGACAAGTGGAAGACCTGCTCTGAGGCCTGGCTTATATACTGGGGGACAAACATGAGGCATCCAATGATGTATGCATCCCATAGCACCACAGTGCAATGCTCCTTCCAAGCGGTGGAGTCTGGTGAGCAAAAATCCTACTGTGTGAGCTGCCGGCATTAAAGCTGTGATGAGCAAGCAGTTTGGCTACTGCATAAGTTAGTTTGCTCTGGAGTCATCCTTCCTGAGCTAAGACAAAAATCTGTGAGCTGGAGGCTAATAAACTGTGAGCTAGCTCACACTAACTCAGCTTAGAGGGAACACTGCCACAGTGGTATGAGATGCACACATGGTGCCATGATGGTGGTGAGAATTTGCAGAGGAGTGCTGGCACGCCGGGAGTGGGGCCTAACTCTTCGCTCACCTGTCACTTTTTCTATGCACCCCCCCATTGTTTCTAGCTCATATTTTCCCCACAACCAGGCTCTAAAAGTAAGACCGGCTGGTCGGAAAATGAGCTCCGTGAATACAGATTTGTAAGAGAGAACCTGCAAGCCCAGAAAGAGATAAGCACCCCCTTGTCTTGTCAGCTGACTGTCCGGTACAGATGATGTCCTCCTTCCTGGAAGCAGGGGGCTGGGGGGAAGGGGCGCATGTGCAGGCTGCAGGAGTGAGAACTCCCGCCCCGAGCTCTCTAAAAGGAAGGGCAGGACAATAACGCATTAAATGGCATCTCTTTAAGATGGTTCTCAGCAACCATGATGATCAACTGCGCAAAAAAATTCCAAAATAAAGAAAACAACTACAATATCGTTTTCATTCTTGGAAAACAGCAACTTTCCAAGCATTGTACCAGTTGCCCACTGACACCTTTTCTGGCACCCAGGCAAGTGTTTTTAGAAGAAGGAGAAGAGAAGAGATTGGATTTATACCCTGCCCTTCACTCAGAGTCTCACTCAGAGCGGCTTACTAACTCCTTTCCCTTCCCTCCCCACAACAGACACCCTGTGAGGTAGGTGAGGCTGAGAGAGCTCTCTCGAGAACTGCTCCTGAGAGAACAGCTCTGAAAGAACTTGTAACTGACCAAAGGTCACACAAGCAGCTGCAAGTGGAGGAGTGGGGAACCAGACCTGGTTCTCCCAGTTTAGAGTCTGTGCACTTAACCACTACCCCACACCAACCCCACAGAGTCCCACCCACCCCACAGGGTGCCTGTTGTGGGGAGAGGAAGGGAAGACAATTGATTCTAAGCCACTCCGAGAGTCCTCCAGATAGTGAAGAGCGGAGTATAAAACCAACTCCTCTTCTTCTTTGACCCAGCAAGATTGCTGACCGGCCAGTGGAGATTTGACTGGATGTGCAGATTTTTAAAAACACTGCTTCAGCAGCAGTTGCCACCACAATATAAGGATCTTCACGGTGTGACTGAAGGTAAGCTGTGGCAATTTTGTGGCTGCCACTGCCTCTTATGTGGCAGCCATTTTGTGGCCTCTCTCATCACCCTGTTTCAGGATTCCAAAGGTTTCTGGAGGTCCAGAAAGGTTGGGGACCCCTGCACTACACCATCATCATCCAAAAACAGAGTCTTTACATTAAAAAAAAATTGCTGATAAGAATATACACTGTTCATAATGAACTGGTACTAACCTGGGCTATTTCCAAACAGTACAGTACGTCTCCATCTATGCTAACACCGCTCACTGACATTTTAGTCAGCTCCTGCACTGCATGTTGCTCTGTTGCGATGGAAAAGAGACACAAAACCAGCTCGCTTAGTAAAATAACTACAATACGAAATAAAGGTGCCACTGGACTCTAAATTTGTTCTACAATTTCTGTGCCCTCATCCACCATAATATTGCTAGTGGCAATGGAGGGGGACCCCCCCCCTGAAACACCCCCACTACAATTTGGGCTCGTGGGGATTTATTTTCTGAAGCCCTGAGATAAAATGAAGACATCTTGCATGAAGACCCCTTCTCTTTAAAACAACTGCGGAGGGGAGGAATGGGAAATTCTTGGAACTAGTTGTCATCGTATTACTAGCGAAATACTTAACCAAGTCAGAACAGGGTAATAAAACCAATGTGGTCCACTTTTTTATGGGACGCTTGCTTGGACTGGCTTGATTTAAAATGGTTTAAGATCAGCCACTGGACTGAAAGCCAAAACCAATGTGGTCCACTTTTTTATGGGACGCTTGCTTGGACTGGCTTGATTTAAAATGGTTTAAGATCAGCCACTGGACTGCCATGGAAGCTCTAATGGTCATGCTCTTTCAATTAAGGGTAATTGGTCGCCCAATGGGCATTGTGAATTAGCCACTCTTCTTTGCTTCCTGTCTCTAAAGCGTGCACGAGCTTCTTCAGTGGACTAAATTAACTCAGCACAGAGGGGAGTAAAGGAAGCACTGTGTGGTCCCCGTCCCCCCGATGCATCATCATTTGATTTTGGAAAAGCAGTATTTGGGGGGGGGGGGGGTTACACAAAGATCATGCACACGGCAACAAGACACAGCAACAAGAGAATGTTTCAATGATGCCAGAAGGAAGAGCTGCCACATGCCTGTGGCAATGCCAGTGAAGAGCCAGAACCTTTACCTGCAAGCGCGACCAAATGTGGGAGGCAAAATCTGTTTGCCAGTGCAATTAATTCAAGCGTGTCCAGCTCCTGAATGGAGGATAGCTGCTTGGTGTACAGGTAATCCAGAACAGTCTGCATGGAGGTCTTGTTGATGTTTGGAAGAAGAACCTGAAAATTAGAGAAGAGAGAGGTGTTTTCAGAATGTTCAGAACCGAGAGAGGACGATGAAATATTAACCCTAAGAAAGCAAATAACTGGAAGAACGGTAGACCTTACCCTGGAACATATATTTTTCAGTGGCTGGGAGAGTAAGACATATCCAGAAACAACAATGGAAAGAGTTACCATATTTGCAGCTAAGAATGCAATTGCATTAAAATCGAAAGAGAGCCTAAGCCCAACTAAACAAAATTGGCATAAAAAATTATGGAATCTATTCATAGTGGCTGAAATAACAAATGATTTAGAAGATACATTTTCTCAAGAAACCCTATCCAATTTTACTTCAATACGGTTTCCAGTACTGGAATATTTAACACACCAAGAGGAGGTACTGAATATAATAGATGACTTAAATCTTTGGTAATTAAGAACTAGTATAATTAAGACCAGTGTTCCCTCTAAGCTGAGTGAGTATGAGCTAGTTCACAGTTTTTTAACCTCCGGCTCACACATTTTTGTCTTATTTCAGGAAGAATGGCTCCAGAGCAAATTAATTTATGCAGTAGCCAAATCGCTCGCTCACAACTCTAATGCCAGTAGCTCACAAAGGAGAATTTTTGCTCATAAGACTCCATAGCTTAGAGGGAGCATTGATTAAGACTAGAATTGAACTATTGTATATGTTATTACTAACCAAGTATTGTTACACTGTATACATGTTATTTCATTTAGTTGATGCTTATAATATTTTTATTGCAATAAAAATGTATTTTTTTTAAAAAAAGAACTGAGACAGGATTTAGTCAAGCCACTATCTACTACAACCCCCTACCCCAAATGTAATATTTAACACTTATCTGTTTTGCATTTTGAATGTTCTTTAGAAAAGATATAGTACAAAGTTAGAGTCAAGTGGCACCTTTAAGACCAACATAGTTTTTATTCAAGGTGTGAGCTTTTGTGTGCATGTACACTTTGTCAGACAATGAGCTGGAATTACAGAACACAGTTGTGTATATAGGGGCGGCTTGTTAAATTAACATGCAAAAGTCTCCCAAACACCTCCCAAAGTCTCGGGCGGTGGGGGCTCTCCCTTGCTTAATTCATCTCTTCCTTTTTTTACTCCTTACATTTTTCCTCTTGAAATCTAGGAGTCAGTTAGAGGATTTTCAAGCATCTTTAGACTTTAACTTTATTTACTAAAGATTTTGGCTTGGAGCGGAGCTCTAGACTCCTACATGAGCAGTAGGGCTATCAAAACTGGAGGGTCAGCCTAGGTCTCTCCAATAGGAGCCACAGAAAAATTTGCATAACCCTACTTGAGCAAGCAGAGGTGTGACCTAACCAGTTTGGATGATTTCCTCCCCCCACTTAAGTAGAATAGAGAATTGGTCTGGGGGTATCTGGGGCTCTGTTGGGGCTTTTTTTAAGGTAAAGGCACCAAATTCGCTGTATAGCTGCTGATGCCTCTCCTCAAACCCCCCCCCCCCCAAGTTTCAAAAAGATTGGACCAGGGGGTCCAATTCTATGGTTCCCGGAAGAAGGTGCCCCTGTTTCCAATGGAGGGGGAAAAGGCATTTAAAAGGAACGCGGTTCCTTTAAATGCCTTTTGAAAGCTGCAGTTGGACTCTGAAGGCATTTAGAGGGCTCATGGCCCCTTGAAATGCCTTCTCCAAGCTGCGGCTTCACCCGGAAGGTGTTTAAAGGGACTGCAATCCCTTTAAAGACCCTTTAACACCAGCTATATGGCAGCCTTGAAAAATCCTGAGTACTTTCAGGATTTTTCAGGCTTGGCCATATCGGATAGCCAAACAAATACCCCGGTTGATATCCAGCTAAAAAAATACCCGAAAAATACCAATAAGGTATTTCTGTTCCCCCCCCCCCCGGTTGGATAAACCAAACACCCCTCCCCAGACATGAATATGTATCTCTCATGAGAAGTCATCCTGTGGAGGAAATGGTACACAGCACAAGACACACACAGTCAAGGACAATTCACATTGTCATTTCGGGGCTCTGCCTCTGCATTAGCTCATTCCTATCCTTAATATAAGCACTGTGCGGCTAAAAATAATCCAGAGATGCTCTCTGGACTGCTGATTATCTTTCAGCACCTAGCAGTATTACCTTTCCTATGTCAATTGCTTTCAGAAACTCAGTGTCTGCTGCTGTAACGCGTGCTTCACAGCTTCCAGTTATATTGTCTCCAACTTAAGGAATGATTGTGCTTGTGGCAACTGAATACCGTCACAGCAATAAGGAAAGAGGTCCACCTTACTCTCCCAAAGAGGCCCGTGCCCATGTTCCCAAATACATCCACTATCTAAAGCTGTATTTTTAAAAAAAATTATACATGGAGGCACACTTAATTCCTGCAGGCAGCCTCCCCAGACCAAATAACCTCAAATGTTCACCCAGGGATTGATTTCTAATTGTGCCATCAGGAAGCAACACAGGCCTCGCCCAAACTCATTAGCTGTGATTATTCTGTGTTACCTTCATAACTAAATGTAATTAAAAACATAATTCCTATTGCTCTTGTTAAAGATCTTTGAGTACTTTCCCCTGCACTTCTGTTCATTTTACCAGCACAAGCAAGTTTACTGAAAGATTTGTTCAGCTTCCTACCCACCCCACACATACACTTTTATCTTTTAAATAATAGTGTCGAATACCGAGAAGGAAATAGTATGGGTGACAGGCAGTCTTCAGGAACTTTTAGTGAGAAAACTGAAGAGTTTGGTTTTCAAAGAACTGTGTTAGATGAGAGGAGAAGAAGAAGAGATTGGATTTATACCCCGCCCTCCACTCCCCAAGGGAGTCTCAGAGCGGCTTACAAACTCCTTTTCCCTTCCCCTCCCCACAACAGACACCCTGTGAGGTAGGTGGGGCTGAGAGAGCTCTTTCCCAAGCTGTCCTTGAGGGAACAGCTGGTACAGAGCTATGGCTTGCCCAAGGTCATCCAGCCAGGTGCAAGTGGAGGAGTGGGGAATCAAACCAGGTTCTCCTAGATTAGAGTCTGTGCATTTAACCACTACACCAAACTGGCTCTCAGTCTGAAGGTCACAGAATGCCAGAAAAGAGACGCTAACAATTCAGAGTTAAAGCTCTGAATGGTTTGGGGCCAGGGTACTTGAAGGACCACACCCACCTCTATTGTCCAGCTCACCAGTTAAGATCCTGTTCTGATGCCCTGCCCTCAGCAGTCCCATCTTCAGAGGTGAGATAGAAAGCGTCTAGAGCAATGCTCCCTCTAAGTTGTGGGATCCTGTGAGCAAAAACTCTACTTTGTGAGCCACTAGCATTAAAGCTGTGAGTGAGTGATTTGGCTACTGCATGAATTAGTTTGCTCTGGAGCCATCCTTCCTGAGCTAAGACAAAAATGTATGAGCTGGAGGCTAAAAAACTGTGAGCTAGCTCACACTAACTCAGCTGAGAGGGAACACTGGTCCAGAGTCAAGCCTTTTCCATTGGTGGCAGCTCACTTTTAGAATGCTCTCCACCACAAGGCTTCCCTGGTCCTTACCTTGCCTTCTTTTAGGTGCTAAGCGAAAGCATTCCTTTTAACCCAGCCTTTGAACCAGAGAGTTTTATCTCTTCAGTGTTTTATGGCCTGAGGATCATTTTATGTATATCAGGATGCCCGATGTATATTTTATGTTCTTGTTATGTCCTGGCTTTTTAAAAGCATTATACGGGCTTGTTTTAGTGGCTGGATTTATTGGCATCAGTTTGTTTTCGTAAATATTTTAATGGCTTTGTTTTTAATGCATGGCTTTTAATGGCTTTGTTTTACTGCGGTAAATTGCCTTGAGCAGGTCTCTGGATTGTCTGCTCTGCCTAGCAGCTGTTTCTAGGTCTCAGGCAGAAGTCTTTCACATCGCCTGTTATCTAGCCCCTTTAACTGGAGATGGCCAGGAATTGAAACTGGGACCTTCTGCATGCAAAGCAGAGGCTCTGCCATGGCCTCTCCCCAAGCTGAGCTCCTACCTCTCCCCTCTGGAACTGTCCCCATCATCCTGCCTCATTTTAAGTAGTGTCGTGTGACATAATTCTATACTGCCCAAATGCAAATGTTTGAGCAGTTCCAAGGAGAACGGTGAAAGCAACCTTGGAAAGTAAAGTACACACAGCAGAGTGGTGGATATATAAGAGTACTGTAACTCTAGTGGCTGGCCAAAATTCCACAGTAAAAAGATGGATACCCTTGGTGCATTTTTAGAGTAAGATCTTTGGGGTCAGCGGAGATACGCTAGTGAAGAAGAGAACGATTTTAAAAAACCTCTGCAGTCTTCTAAACATTTTTCTCAAGGAAATTTTGGGTCTCATTAGTGGTGGGCTTAAACATATGCCAAATTTTGTGCATGCCTCTTTGGAAAATTGTTTGAGATCTACTGTTCTAGAAAGACAGGCTGGTATACAGCTGCCGCTAGGGGAGGGCAAAGACCTGCCGTTTTCTGAGACAGACTTAATATAAGGTATAGTACTTTCCCCTTAAACACTGGAGATTGTTTTTGTTGCTCACTTTTTCAGAGGCTGCAGCTCAAATGCAAGAGCTGCTGTTGCAAATGACCCGGCCCTCCCTGCAGAATTTCAAAACAATAAATAAATGAGAAGGAACTCATTATATTTATGTCAAATTGCCTCCGTCTCTATGTGCCGCACACTTCTTGGATTCCGGCTACTTTCTCCGTTCCGTTTCCAAGGCTGTGTTCCTATCCTTTTGAACCCAAAGAGCTCAAGAGCTTTCTGTGCTACAAATATCCAAGGCTTTGCAATTAATATTTTAAGGCTGCCAAGAAGAACACAGGCTATTAGGGCTTATAATTAGGAACCAGATTTTAGAAAATGAATATATGTTCCTGTTGCAGAGTGCTGCTTACTAAAAAATCAAGGTATGTATTTTTAATGAACCACCTGCTGAGAGAGCCTCTAGGGAGGGAATTATGCTTACTGCTGTTTTAAAATGAGAATTTTTTTTTTAAGTAGAACCTGGTCTTCCAGAATATTAAATACAAAAATACAGAGAAGGGGAGCAACCACTGCACTGCTGAGGGGTATAATTCCTCTTCTTGATGTGGATGTCTCCCCTCCATAATCGAGCCCAAAGCAAAGCTGGGGTGGATAAAATGCGATGAATAATCAGGAAATTATTCTGAGTTTTGGATAAAAATAAATCACGTTGAGCTGAGCTGCCCTCCCTCCTGGAAATCACAAATGCGACTCAGAATAATTTGGTAGACTTTTCTGCATTGTTAGCACTTTACTACCCCAACAGATGCTTCACAACAATGTGGAAAATTGGAATTTAAATAAGCACGGTGTCTCGTTAGGCTTTCTAGTGTTTGGAAGTCTCAAGGGTTAAATTATTTTGATTGATTGATTGATTGATTGATTGGATTTATATTCCGCCCTCCCCACCAGGGCAGGCTCAGGGCGGCTAACACGGCCATAGGCATTATAAACAACAAGACAATACAATAATTTAACAATTTAAAATCAAACAAATCATTTAAAGTACAACTCACATAAGATGGCGGAACGGTCTTAACATCCACCATAGGGAAAACAGCAGCTGGTGTCAGGCTCCTTAGGGCTTGAGTTCTTTCATATGGGCATAGATTTTAAGATGACAGCCAAGAGATGTAAATCATCTAGTGTAGCATCTCAAACACTTGGCAGAAGAGCTCCATCTTACAAGCCCTGTGGAATTTTAATAAATCCCGCAGGGCCCGGATGTCCTTGGGGAGCTCATTCCACCAAAGCGGAGCCGCGACAGAAAAGGCCCTAGCCCTGGTTATGGCCAGCCTGGCATCTTTCATGCCAGGGCAAGCAAGAAGGTTCTGTGAAACTGACTGCAGTACTCAAGGCAGATTACCAAAAAGTCAATTAAAATATATATGAGGGATCTTGATTATAAGAGTATGTTGGTTAGAACTCACAGAGTATATGTTCATCCTTTTCAGCTGGTATTCCTCCCCCTCCCAAAATGCCAAACTACCTGTTTGAATTATCTCTTCCGAAGTATAGAAGGGCATTTATCCTCGCCCGTTTGAACGTCTTGTCATTTGGTGGTGCTGTTAGAAATGTTTAATGGTATTCCATACACTAATAGATTCTGTGGATGTGGTACTAACTGAATCAACTACATAGATCATATTCTTTTGGATTGCCCTGAATTTTTGGATGTGAGAAGTGAATTGATTTCCCCCCCCCCTTTGCTTTAGCTGGGCTTTATCTCTTTAGAAGCAAAGCCTTCTTGGTTACCAAGAGATGAATACCCATGAAGCTGCCTTAAACTTAATCAGACTCTTGGTCCATCGAAGCCAGTACTCTCTACTCAGACTGGCAGCAGCTCTCCGGGGTCTCAGGCTGAGGTCTTTCCCATCACCTACTGCTTGCTTCTTTTAATTGGAGATGCCAGGGATTGAACCTGGGACCTTCTGCATGCCAAGCAGATGCTCTGCCAATGAGTCACAGCCCTTCCTCAAACAAGACAAACAAGGAACTTTGTGTGTGGTTACATTTTTGGACTCTGTAGTAAATCTTAGGCGTCCCTTTTAGTGTGTGAATAGTCATCGTTTATGACTTTTGTTGTGAAAACAGCAACTAATAAGACAATAGAAAGATCACCAATAAATAAAAAAAAAATAAAGATTGCTGAGTGACAAACCAAAGATGGTTTAACGTACAGCTAGCCTGCACTATTCTAGAGCATAGCTTAACTTTGACTCCTATATTATATGGCACCTGCACAGTAAATATATGGAATCTTTTTTTTTTTTTACTGCATTATTTAGTTGGTTAATTAGTTAGCTTAATCAATGGAGGTTTATTTAAGCTGGGCAAAAGCTGTCGTCTTGACAGGGCTGATCCAGTCATGCGGTGGCCCAAGGTGCAAGTCTCTTATGAGCCACACACTTCTTGGATCCGGCTACTTTCTCCGTTCCGTTTCCAAGTTACTGTGTTTGTGTGTACTTGCTCCTCCCTGTAAGGAGCTGAAATCCAACCATGGACGAAACTGTAGCCAAACCTCACTGATGTTGTGGAAAAGGTATTCCTTGTGTCCTTAAATAAATTGCTGGAATATAAAAGTGCTTCCAGTTAGTCAGCTATGTTGATCTGAAGCAGTAGAATGAATTTAGAGTCCAATGGGGCACCTTGAAGACCAACAAAGGTTTATTCAAGGTATGAGCTTTCTTGTGCCAGGCACACTTTATCAAATACTTTATCAAACTGAATCTCAACTCTGACTTTGGACTCTGACTCGCCTTGCACCTAGACTCTCTGACAGCCACTATTGTGAAAGCTCTTGCCCATGTTTAGGACAGTCAAGCCACCTGTAGGCCAGGCATCAGCAGCAGACCACGTGATGAAGAACAAAGCATCCTTGGGGGATAAAGAGGGAGAGGTGATCCCATAGGTACTAAGGTCCCAGACCGTATAGGGCTTTAATGGTGAGAACCAGCAACTTGAACTTGACTCAGAAACTAACAGGCAACCGGTGCAGCTGCTTAAGTTCAGGTTGAATATGAGATGACCATGATGCGTGAGTCAACAGCCTCGCAGCCACATTCTGTACAACCTGAAGTTTCCGAAGCAGCCTCAAGGGCAGCCCTGCACAGAGCGAGTTGCAGTAGTCCAACCTGGAGGTGATTGTGGCATGTATCACTGTGGCCATGTCTGACTGAGACAGATAGGGGGACAGCTGACGAGCCTGGCTGAGATAGAAAAATGCCAACCTTGCAACTGAAGACACTGTTCCTCCAGGGCAAGAGAAGTTGATCCTTTAAGTTGATCACAGTGGATTTTAGACACGGCTTTCATTTCTTATAATTCTAGATCCAACCTATACTACAAACTTACAGCTGTCTGGTGCTAGCTTACCTTCCAGGACCTGAGTCCCACAAATGAGGCCACTGGATTGCTGTCACGGAGGAGGAACCTCTTCCAGAAACAGTAGTAAGCAATGCATACCCAAAATGAGTGAATAATTCTGCCCTTCCCCTTGCATTCACTTTCTTCTGACCACTCACATGACACAATAGCCCAGGGCCCTTTGGGTCATTCACCCACTACGCATCATGTTTTAGAGGAACTCTGAAGTGGTAAGAGAGATGTGTCCATTGGGTCAGTGAATTCAAGTAAAAGATCTGTATTGTACGCTCTCCAGAACTTACCCAAGGCACATTCTAATCTTGCAGCCTGACTTAAAGGGATGTCGATAGAGGTGTGTGTCTTTCATAACTGATGCAAAACAGATGTATCTTTGTAGCTGGAACAAGGCCCGTAGCCATGATTTTTCTGGTGGGGCTGCCATTATTTACCATAACGAAGGGGGGTGGTGCACACCCCTCTCCCTTCCCCTCTGTAAGATTTAAAGGGCCCTTCAGCTGATTAGCAGGGAGCACGTGGCCCAACGATCGGCTGGAGGACCCTTTAAATCTTGCAGGGGGAAGGGAGAGGGGCACATGCCACCCCCTGCTTCTTCTCAAAAGCATTTAAAGGATCCCTTTAAATCCTTTTGGGAAGAAGTGGGGGGGGTGGGCTCCAAGAAGCAGGGGGGGTTAAGGAAGGGGGTGGAGCCCCCAATAGCCCCACCAGAGCTATAGGCCAGGCTGGAACACAAATACAAAATGCGACATGAGACTGAGAAGGAAATTATCCTTTCTGAAGGGACTAAAATGGTCAGAAACTGGATTTTCTGGAGGACCATCCTGATAGCGGAATCAGGGTCAGAGCACTGGCCCCCAACTCTTCCATCTTTCCCAAAGTGGCATCCTAGCAAAACGTGGTTGCCGAAGATATTACTCTCAATACACCTTTCCCCCCTCTTTGTACTGGAGGTTAGGGAACTGGCCTGTACTCCCCCCAGGGATCCTGATTTGGCCTTGCCCGGGGTGGGGGTGGGGGGAGAGCCTCCAATTACCGACCTCTGTAACTGTGGCTTGAAATGCTTTCAGCCCATTTAACCTAAACAGATCCCTCTTTCATTCCAGAGCTTCAGTTCTTTGAGGGACACTAGCATTTAACTGAAAATTCAAAATTGCCCTCGACCTAGAAAAGCTAAAAAAAAAAAAAAAATCACCGGAGAAATTTACTCAAATACAGCGGCTTTCAAACCTGAGACGTTTTTGGAAATGTTGACTGAGCCAATGATGACAACCCTCTCGTAATTGTGTGTTATTTAAACCACTGCAGTTTGGCAATTCAAAAGAAAGAAGCGTATACGGTACACTGAGGTTGAACGCCAAAGAGGACAAATACCTCACTGTTTGAGCTTTCGACAAATGATCCTCCAAACATTGCAGACATCCATTCGCAGCTGCAAATCAGTAGTGGCTTATGGGCATTTATGTTTCCATCTTCTAACTTAAATGTCACATCTGTCATGGGATGAAAGAAACAGAGCACATGATGCACAATGCTTGCAGTCAGACATAATAACTGGGGTAGGACATACTGGGGGGGGGGGCACCCCCACCCCACTCTCCTGCAGAATTATGGCAAGGAATGTGCTTCATTAAAGACATCCAAAAAGGATGTATTTTATTTTTAAAAAGAGAGCAATTGGAAACTAGACCTCCATAGGAGGAAGGGCTCCGGCATCTAACACTTACTGAAGTCTGGTGACCACGGTTTTCATTTGCATGGCATGAAAGTAGTTTAAACTGGCCCAGCCCAGACACTTCTTGTGTGAATGGAGGTAGCACACAGTACCTAAAAATATTCCACACACTGCATTTTCTGCAGTATGCTCAATTTTGCAATTCGTTGCATGTCTTGGAATGAGAGAAGCAAACCCCCCCCCCCCCCCGGTTTGTTTTTTTAGACAGAGGGTTAGAAACTGGACATGTCCTCAACTAATCTACATGGGGTGGGGGGGACACAAAGGGAACAGGCTGCTTGTAAAAGGATGAAATGGGGCATGGGCACGCCTCTTCAACTCCTGCACAAAGATTAGTACTGATTTGAACTAACCAGCCAAATATCTGGTGCTTGTAATTTCCACTGAGGGTGTATTTATACTACAGATGTAATCTGGGGCCCAGACTCACCTGGGGTCCTGTCTGCGGCACTGCGGGGAAGGGGGAGCATTGTAGTACCTGACATTTTGCCAGCAACCGTGACTGGCATCCTCAGGGGTATTATAACATAGATTGACAGACTGATAGCTCTTTCTTGATTCTGCTGTTATACCTCGATTCTGTGTTATATCTCTGAAGATGCCAGTCACAGCTGCTGGCGAAACGTCAGGTACCACAATGCCAAGACCACGGCCATACAGCCCAGAAAAGGTATGACAGCTAATGAACTCCGGCCATGAAAGCCTTCGACAACATAAATGAGGAAGTGCCCGTGTATATTTAACTCACCAGAAAATGTCCCTTTGCAGAGGCATTCCTTTATCCTATTAGCTTTCCTGACGTGGAATGCCTTTGTGATTTCCTGATTCATGAAGGCTTCTTTGTTAGTGATGTTTTCGACCATCATCCGCAAGTCAAAGACTTCCAGTATCTCAGCGATCTGGGCCACCCTGGTCAGGTCTTTTTCATTTTCGTCCAGCTGCCCTGTGTACAAAAACTGCAAGACGGTTTTGAAAGGTCCTGGCTGAACAGAGGCGTCCATCTTGACGACGGTCACAGTGCATGGCCTCTTTGAAATGGGGTTGACTCGCGCTTCCTTATGCATGCTAACAAACCCCTTGCCCCAGGAGGCCAGCCCTCGTTTGAGGCAACCAGCTTCCCCCGCTTCAAGCTCTGACCCTGCTGAAGAGTCATAACCTCCTGCTGAAGACACAGCTTTGGCATTCGATGTTTTTAAGGTTGCCGCTTCACCCTCACTGTCTGTCTCAAGACTACACGTTCTGGTCAACGAGTTTCTGTTGGTCTTTTCTTTATTACAGTGTGACTCGGGTGAATCTGGGGTTTCTTCACATTCCATTAAAAAGAGATCGTAAAACTTGGAAGAGGAGGTAGCTAGGTAGATCTTATGGACAAAAATCTGAGTGTTTTCCTGAAGGATAAATATGACGTCTGCACACAAAGGATTGTCCAGCAAGTATCCAGCTTCATTGATGCTGGTGGAGGGACACTCTGGGATTCTGATAACTGGAGGTGGTGCCTTTGGAGGTAGAAACGGAGCCTGAAGTAAAGGTTTCTGGACTTTCTTCAGGTGTGACTTCCAGAACTGCAGGTGTCTCCTGGAGATCAGTGCGGCCCTAATTGCATTATCGAACACATCCTTGATGCCAAACTGGTCAAATACGCTGGTTTCATAGTACGGTATCCCAAGCTCCTTGGCAACCTCTCGGCCTCTTTCCGGTGGTAAGATGTCACCCCTTTTGATAGGCCTGTGAGTTACACAAAGAAGAACCATTAACCTATTTACTGGCTTTATTTACACCCTAGGTTTCTCTCCAGTGGGGACCCAAAGCGGCTCACAGGGTTGTTCTCCGCTCCTCCATTTTATTCTCACAATAACCCTGAGTTAGGCTGAGGGTGTGTGACTGGACCAAGCTGACACGACAGAGTAGGGATTCCAACTCGGGTCTCTCCCGGAACCTAGCCTAACCATCTAACCACTATACTACGCCAGCAAGGATCTCCCTGACCACCACACTGAGTCAGCCCTTGATAACTCAAGGGATAAGCGCAGCCTGTACTTTTACCCCCTTTCCTGTTCTTCAAAGGGTCTACTACGGGTGTAGATTTAGCTTGTTTCCATCCACAATCACGGCTGGTCCCTCCTTAGCTAAATCTGAAACCCACTGCATGAACAAATGTTTTCGGAGCATTAACCCCACAGCATCCTCCACACAAGACGCAATTTTTCTAAAAGAAAAAAAAACCCCAGTATGTAGCAATGCTCCCTCTAAGCGTTTTGAGCAAAAATTCTACTTTGTGAGCTGCTGGCGTTAAAGTTGTGAGTAAGCGAATTGGCCACTGCATAAATTATTTTGCTCTGGAGCCAACCTCCCTGAGCTAAGACAGAAATGTGTGAGCCAGAGGCTAAAAAACTGTGAGCTGGCTCACACTAACTCAGCTTAGAGGGAACATTGGTATGTAGTAGTAGTTGCATCCTTTTGCTTTTGTCTGATTTTCCGGGGATGTGGATTGATATTTTGCTTTCCTCCCAGCACTGTTCAGTCTTTTTTTCAAGCGACCAATCGAATAACAGTAAACGATTACGTTAGAAAGCTTGTTTTAGTGGCAAAGCCGTTCCATCCTTGGCCACCCATTCTACATAGGTGTAAAATGGAACTGTGTGGGAGTGTGCATCTTTATTTATTTAAATTTATCAGCCGCCCTCTCCGGTGAAACTTTTATAAAGGGAGTAAGGCTGCCCGATTTTGTCAAAGCCTGGAAGCCCACAGGTGGTACCTGGACAGGAGACCACCAATGAGGGTTAGGGTTGGAATGCAGAGGAAGGCCACACCAACTCTGCTTATCTCTTGCACGGAAAACCCCGTGGTCCTAGGCTCACCATGGCGGTGACTCGATGGGACACGATTATTATTATAACGGAAAGGAGGGTGCTTTTAAAAGGGTAGTCTAAGTCGCTGTTTATTATATGTAATATATTGCTCTTACAGCATTACTTCCTGCTTCTGTAATTCCATTCCTTTTTGCATTGCTTATGGCATGCCATGTCTCAGACTTTTTGCACTGTTTCTAGTCTTTTAGATCCTAGCCCTATTGCTCCCTCACCTGGATAGACCAGGCTCGCCCAGTCTTGTCAAATCTCAGAAGCTAAGCAGGGTCGGTCCTGGCTAGTATTTAGATGGGAGACCACCCAGGAAGCCCAGGGTTGTGATGCAGAGGCAGGCAATGGCAAACCACGGCTGAAGAAGACGAAGAGGAGGAGACTGGATTTATACCCCGCCCTTCCCTTACTTGGGAGTCTCAGAGCGGCTTACAAACGCCTTTCCCTTCCCCTCCCCACAACAGACACCCTGTGAGGTAGGTGGGGCTGAGAGAGCTCTGAGAGAACTGTCCTTGAAAGAACAGCTGGTACAGAGCTATGGCTTGCCCAAGGTCACCCAGGCAGGTACATGTGGAGGAGTGGGGAATCAAACCCGGTTCTCCCAGATTAGAGTCCGCGCACTTAACCACTACACCAAACTGGTTCTGAACGTATCTTGTCTTGAAAACTCTTACATGGTCCCCATAAGTTGGCTGCGACTTGCTGGCACTTTCCACCATAGTCCTATTGCACCACTGGATGGATGCTGCATGTTATTGGGTTGTATTGTTTTACACTGAGTAACCCGTCTTGAGTCTCAGTGAGAAAGGCAAGCTACAAATGAAGTAAATAGATAATTATAGTGGCCATTAGCATCTTCAGCCAAGGCCACGATTCCCTTGCAGCAACGATTATGGAATTACTAATTCACACACTCATAATTAAACTGGTGGGATTTGTTGTCGGAAGATATGACAGCAGGTTTAGCTGGCTTTAAATAGCATGAAACGAATTTGTGGAGGATAAGCTTATCAATGCTTATCAGCCATGACAGCGAAGTGGGCCCTTCAAGTTCTGAAGCAGCATATTTCCCTGAATACCAGCAAGGAGAGAGCCATTTTGCTCATGGCCTTGTGGGCTTTCTAGGAGTGCCCAGCTGACCACTGCAACCTGGACTAGATGGAACCTTGGTATGATACAGCACGGCTTTTTTCATGCAACTATTCTGTGACAATCTCTCTGTATCCTTCTCTCTCTCTCTCTCTCTCTCTCTCTCACACACACACACACACACACAGAGATCATCCTCTGAAAGAATGAAGACACCTGTGCTAGAATAGACATCTGGAGCAATATTATAAAAACTGGCCTGGATTTACCTTGTGGTTGGTCCGATTTTATGAAGAGTAAAAACTGGTGGAAGGGCCAGTTGTAAAATACATGCTCTGAATGCTTCTCCAGTTCTGGGGTCTCAGGAAGCAGGGCTAGGAAAGGTGTTTTCCTGAGGCCTTCCAGGATTACTGCCGGTTGAAGTCAACACTACTAGGCTAGACAGACCAGAGGCCGATCGCGCATAAGGCAGTTTAATGGGCCCCTCTATCAAGTAAAGCACTGTGCTCTGTGCAGAAATGGGAGCCATATGGAAATGTTGTCCAGTGGGAATAAGATTTCTTCTATTCTACATCGATTGGAGCCAACTTTTACCTGGCCAGGGGCCTTCTGGCTCGGTTTACCGCTTCCAGATCAGCATACCGCAGATCCAGTTGGCAACCAACCAGGACGACAGGTGTGCGAGGGCAAAAGTGCTTGATCTCTTGACACCACATGGTCTTCACATGATTCAGGGAGTTCGGGTTAGCAATCGAAAAACACAGGACGACGACATCGGACCTGGAATAAATACACATTTGTTTCAAACAAAAGTTCAAGCTCCAGCTTCCATTTTAATCTGTCGGACCAATTAACTGGAAGAGCAACATTTTCTAAGGATGTACCAGGACTGGGTTGTCAGAGTACACTTTAAACTCATGCATATAACATCTATTTTTAAAAAAAGATAAATTACGTCCCACCACGAGACCACGGAACCCTCTTTCTTCCACAATGGACAGACATCAAGTGCAAGCAAGGAACAAAGCAATGGCAAAACTCCACAGCAACAGCTGGAGCTGGAAATTGGCAGCTATCTGCTCCCACTGCAACATGCCAAACCCTTAATCTGCAGTGAAAAGCTAGACAGCTGCCCAGCCGTTTAGTGGACACATGCGATGCAAAGGGATCAGGAGATGAGCTGACAGATATTTTCAGAGGACCATTCCACGTACAATCATGTGGCATAAAACCTGGTTGGGCCGCTGAGTGTACCACTCAGCAGGAACTTCGGTTAAGTCTTGACTCTTTGAAAGTACGCCGAGAGAGTGATCCAAAGCAGGTCTACTCAACGGAGCTTACTCCCAGGAAAGTATTCTTAGGATTGTACGGTAAATGCGCTTCCAAATGCTTCTGTCTCATTCATACATTATCTCTCTAGGCACTTAGATCTTTTAAAACAAACCAACCTTAGCTGTACATTAAAAAAAAATACAGGACCGAATTCAGTGACTCCCTTCTGTCACACTGGATCCAGTGACTTCCTTCCATTAATTCCTCCTCTAATGGAAAAAAGACTTTGTTCACTGGAGAAAGCAAAAGGGAGATAGGGGTCCAGCTTGGCAGAAGGGACTCATTGGTTCCGGCCCACTGCATGAAGTGGCCCTGAGATGAGAAAGAGATCTGGATCTTATTTTAAACTCTGACCTGACTACCAGTCCACCCTATTACACTGAATGCTGCAGGCAATAACTTTCCTTGTGGTTTAGAAAATGTTTTTAGCCAGTGCTTAGCCTAGCAAGACCAAACACTTCTCCAGCGAGGGTGGAAATAAACATCAAGGCACCAACAAGAGAAAGAAAAGTGGAACTATGTCAACACCTTGCTAAAAAAAATCTTGCACACTGCTGCAATTTGGCCATTGCCAAAAAGGGGAGCTGCAGAACATAAAAAGGGGGAATAGTTAGAGCTTCATAAAACAATTACTATGTTAATTATTTTATGTGCCTTTCCCCCCATGCAGCTCATAAGTGCTGTATCCGAACATATGCTGAAGCAGACCTCTGAAGCAGAGTCCTAAATAACTAAAAATTAAGCCTAATGCTTAGTCACAGATGCTGCAAACGCCACAGATGATAACTGCAAATCTTTCAAGAGGAAAAATAAGGAATGAAGTACAACAGGGATAAAAAGGGAGTCGTTCTGCAAGGGCCCCACAAAGAGGAGGAAAAGCTGCTCTAGGGAGCAAAATGCCAGAGTCCCGTTGCAATTCTATTTCTATTAAACTTTAATTTAGCACCAATTCATCATGCTTGCAAGTCTGGGCAATTAACAGAGCGAGACCCGTGAATCTCAGCATTTGCTTTCTCAATCATTAATGAGCTACCTGTTCCACACGGTTGCTCTGCTCGTCCCACTGAAGAAACAGACACCTGAGCGGTATAAAAACACCCCCATCCTGTGCAACGCAACACAGACGCTGCTGGGAGTGTACACACAACGGGAGACAGGCAGTCTTGCGTGTGTGTTATGGACTCACAATGGCTGGAGAAGAAGGCTGTGAAGAAAATACACTGTCATGTTTTTGGGAGGGCGCTTCACAAGCAGACCGCTCCATTCCCAAGCACAAAACACCTAAGTGTTACAATGAGGGCAGCTATTAAAAATACTGTGGGTCCAGCCAAGTATTTAACATCTCTTGAAGTAAAAGGGTTTAGAAGAGCCTTCACTTTGGCTAGGTGCTCTGTCCTCCCTTCTGCAGTACTTGAAGGAAAATACAAGGATATTCCCTTCACGGAAAGGCTTTGTACTTGTCCATTAAGGGAGGTTGAGACAACAGAGCACATGTTCTTTAGATGTCCGTATTATAAAGTAGCGCGTAATAAAATCACTCTGCTGACTGATCAATTGCCGGGTCTCTCCGAAAAAGCTAGACTTGAGTGTCTTCTATCTGATAGAAACACTAAGATTACCCATCAAGTAGCTAGTTTCTGTATGGAGATAATGAGATTATGTAAACTCCAAGGTAGCTAGTTTAGTAATAGTAGCTCGATACTGGAACAAATTCTAATTCCTCTTTAATGCTTTACTGATATGTTTAAAGTTTGGAAATACTGTATGACTGTTTTAAGGACTGGGTAAGCATTAGACAGAAGAGTAGGGTGAATTTTATCAATTTTAACCAGCATAATAGTTCATGTCTATAGTCATAACATGTATCTAATTTTAACATTTACTAGGTCTATGTTTTATTGGCCAAGTTTTATCTTATAAGTTCTCCGTATTGTGTAAACTATGGAATTGTTTTATGTATTTTCTGGTCAAATGATCGTAGCAATAAAGAACTAGAACACCTAAGTCATTCTAATCCAAGCCTGCCTGGGCCCCTCACTATCCATCCCACAGTTTTGGAATAATCACACAGAAAGGTGTGAAAAGGATGGGAGACCACCAAGGAAGTCCAGGGTCGCTATGCAGAAGTAGGCAATGGCAAACCATCTCTGAACGTCTGTTGCCTTGAAAACCCTACAGGGTCGCCATAAGTCTGGATGGTGCTTTCCACCATGGAACACTGTAGGAAGATAAGGCTGATCCAATATCCTGTACGCAGCTTTCCCTACAAAACTTCCAGTATGTGTACATGCACACACACTTCCCCCAAGGGGTGAAGAACTCTGCCTAGGGGAAAGCTGAAAACTGAACAGCATCACTAGAATGCAGATTTGCCAGGTCAAGCCTCCAACAATAAGTCTCAAGACAGAGACATCTTCATGCCATTGTTGTAAGCAGGGGTCCTTTCGTAGAAAAAGAGCTGCAGGAGCTCATTAGCATAACTCATGAGCATATGCCACACCCCCTGACATCACCGGAAGTGTGTCAGAAAGGGAATGTCAGTTTCAGCCCCATTATACCCTATGGGCCATTGAAATCAATGGCAAAAACTCATAGGGTATATGAGGGGCTGGAGGAAAGGGGGTTTGAGGGAGAGGCTCCAAATTTGCAGGGTAGCTGCTGGGGCCTCTCCTCAAAATACCCACCAAGTTTCAAGAAGATTGGTCCTCGGGGTCCAGTTCTACGGGCCCCCAAACAGGTTGTCCCATCCTCTCCATTGTTCTCTATGGTGGGAAAAAATGTTTCCTTTTTTTCTACCATAGAGAACAATGGAGGGAACGGGGGCAACCTGTTTGGGGGCCCGTAGAATTGGACCCCCTGGTCCAATGTTCTTGAAACTTGGTGGGTATTTGGGGGAGAGGTCCCAGCAGCTACCCTGCAAGTTTGGAGCCTCTTCCTTAAACCCCCTCCCCTCCAGTCGCTTTTAAAGTTGCTGCCGAAATTCGGCAGCAGGCTGAATCAGATCAGAGAATCTGATTCAGCCCATGGCTGCCCTAGTGGCCACTCCTGAGCGGCCCCAACGGACCGCGGTTGTAAGTAAGCCATACAGAACTCAGTAGTACTTACTGCTGAGGAAACATGAATAGGGTCAAACTACTGTACAGCCTAACATGGAGAATTGTGGGTGGGGACGCTGGCTTTGACCTTATTTTATGCTGCATTGGGCATCTCCTGACCTTCAGCATTTGCACATTTTGCAAAAAGGACGCCCAAATCTGTAACTATAAGCCTCCAAGTATGCAACTCAACAAATGCTGTGTGAGCAGATATGCAGACTGCGTTATGTTAAACTATCTGGATAGCAGTGCTTGCAAAACTGCATTATGGAATTTGGGTTTTCTTGTAGGGGCGAGCACGCCAGGCAAAATAGAGTGACGCTGTCTCTCTTCTGTTAGGTCCAGTGGTTGTCGACTAATGGATTGGTATCCTCAGATGGGTTGTACGGTCCCCAACTGCTGGGCCACAAGCCCCTCTGGGGCTTTCATTTGTTGCCGCTTTTGGGGTTACTCTGATGCTAATGTGCAAGTGTCGAGAACAAGGGGACTTTGCTCACTACTTCCCTTTGAACACATGCTGAGATGAGCAACAGGATGGTTGCTATTATTATTATTATCATCACCATTACCATCTTCATATGGAATTGTGTGTAGTATAGTCACGTGATCCTAAGATTGTCTGGCAGCCACAAGTTCTAGTTCTTTAGCATTATACACCACTAGGTGGCCAGCTAGACTTGTTTTGAAGGCAAGAGACATTTCAGAGGTGGTTTGCCATTGCCTGCCTCTGCGTCATGACCCTGGTATTCTCTAGGCAAGCCAGATCTCGTCAGATCTCGGAAACTAAGCAGGGCCGACTCTGGCAAGTAATTGGAAGGGAGACCTCCAGGGAATACCAGGGCTCAGGATGAGAGGCAGGCAACAGCAAGCCACCTCTCTGAAATGTCCAAGCCCCACTAGGGGTCACCCGAAGTCAACCATGACTTCCAGGCATACACACACAAAATATCACAAAACCACGTCACAAATACTAGCCAAGGCTAACCCTGCTTAGCTTCTGAGATCTGACGGGATCAGGCTAGCCTCTGCTACCCAGGTCAGGGCAACAGGATGGTAAGGCGAGGTCACTCAATGGTAGAGAGGATTCTCTTTTAGTGCAGGGAGGTTCAGTGACTCCGGTTTCTACTCTTTCTGCCGTGTGGCTTCCTGCCACATGCTGCCAACTGGGGGTTAAAATGGGATCCCAGACTACAAAGGGTGAATGCTACCACTCTAATCCAATCATCCCATACCCTGGAGTAATGATGTAGTCACCCTAGGATAAGGTGCTTTGCAAATCTCACAGAGAGGTTTGTCTCCCCATGCAGCTCATCTTTACCCATGGATGTTGCATTTCCTCCTTTCCCACGCTGTTGACTATTACTGTGACCAAACGTTAGGCGATGGCTTCTCCAGTTCACAGCTGCTCAACACTGCACAGTGGGTAAATCTGTTCAGGTGGTCAGCCATGCTGGTCTGAAGCAATGGCACAAAGTTTGAGTCCAGTGGCACCTTTAAGACCAACAAGGTTTAATTCTGGGTATACGCTTTCGGGTGCACACACACTTCATCTGCGTTTAACATGGTATTCACAGGGAAGGGCTTGCAAAGTGGAACACGCAGGGCCTGATTAGCAGCAGTGCCCTAGCAAATGTCCTTTGCATATCTGGAGATGTGTGTCTCCCCCTCCACACTTCACATATTTGCTGCAACAAACCCGAGTCATCCACTATGCCTGGTGCTTCTGGTGGCCAGTGTTCCCTCTAAGCTCACCGGGTTTTTAGCCTCCGGCTCACACCTTTTTGTCTCTGCTCAGGAAGGATGGCTCCAGAGCCAACTAATTTATGCAGCAGCCAAATCGCTCACAGCTTTAATGCCAACAGCTCACAAAGTAGATTTTTTGCTCACCAGACTCCACAGCTTCGAGGGAGTGTTGCCTGAGGCTCAGGGATAAAATTACATTGAGTACCTTAGTAACTTCCTCCTTAACTGCTTAACAGTCATGGCATAAAATGGAATGCAGTTCCTCCTTCATTTCACCACATGAAGTTGATACTTCCCAGTTGTTACATTTCAGGGTGTCCAGCCGTGAGTACCAGGAAGGCACGCCTATCTGTGACATTCCCAATATGCACAGTGGCCATTTCATTTAAATAAGGCACCATGCATGTTTTCAGCTTCAGTACAACCTACACAACCTAGTGTGCGCTGAAGCAGAAAACATGCAGTGCCCTTTTCAGATGAAATGGCGACCCTGTGTGTTGGCTACTGCACAATCTTGGTACGTGCAACTGGATACTCCCAAACATAAGAACAAAAAGAAATCAGACTGAGCCAGATCCCTGGTCCATCTAGCCCAGCTGCTTTCTCTGAGGGGCCACAGCATTCCAGGCTTGCTGGCAGGTCCATTACCCAAGGTTCACTGCACTGTGGCGCAGGCCTCCAATTCTTCCGTTCATACCAAAGACATTCTGCTATGACTGTATCTGCATCACAGACTTGGTATGATATTTATTTATTTAAAACTTCTATTATCCCACCTTTCACCCTTGCAGAACCTGAGGCGGCTTACAATATTAATAAAACATTATTAAAAACGACAATAGAAACCAAATATTATAAAACCCGAAACTCCAATTAGGACTGCCAACAATAAATGTTACATCAATCAAAATGCAGTCCTAAAAAAATTGTCCTCAACTGCCTCGTGAAGACTGACAGTGAGGGGGCCAGACATGCCTCCCTGGGGAGGTTGTTCCATTATTGTGGGGTTGTCACGTAAAAGGCCCTCTCTTGTGTACCCACCAAATGAGTATCTTTAATTGGTGTGACAATCAGGAGGGCATCTCCCCGTGATCTTGATTCCTGGGTCGGAATGTATGGAAGATGGTCCTTCAGATATCCTGGTTCCAAGCTGTGTAGGGCTTTAAAGGACAAAAACCACATGCTGAAGGGGCTTGGGAGCAGATCAGTAGCCAGTGTATTTACTGTAATATTGGGATATACGCTCCCAATAGCTGGCCCCAACCAGAAGACTAGCTGCAGCATTCTGCACTAACTGCAGCTTCTGAAGACTCTTCAAGGGTAGAGCACATTGCAATAGTCCAGTCTTCAGAAGTGTGCATTCACATGAAAGCTTACACCTTGAATAAACTTTGTTGGTCTTAAAGGTGCCACTGGATTTGAATTTTGTTATTTTGCTTCAGACCAGCATGGCTACCCACCTGAAGCTATCCCCAATGGACACAGGTGACACACCAACTCTGAGCCACGGTAGCCACCTGGTTTTCTAAGGTGACCGCTGTGTCAAGACGCCCTCCCAGGCTGTGAACCTGGCTTTTCAAGAGAAGTATAACCGCATCCCCACAGAATCTGTGGCCCCTTTTGGAATTCTGATACAGGGTGATGGTTACAGCTACAAAAGGCAGCCACAGGAGGCAGCTTAAGATGGTTTCATTTAGCAGCACGTTTGGTTAAGTTCACTAGCAGTCCAGAGTTGCAATTTAAAGTTTTGTTTTTTTAATGTTTTAATGTGTTTTATCTGTGTTTTAAGCCACCTTGGGTTCCATGAGGAAGAAAGACAGCTAATAAATGTTTTAGACAAACAAACAAAATGGCTGCCACGGTAGGCAGGGCTAATCATAACACGGTTCCTGCGTGAGGCAGAGCCAACCACAAAATGTCAGGGAGTGAGGCCAAGCCTAACTCTAATAGTAACACTTCAACATTTCAGGCAGAAGCTCTGTTTGACAAGCAGTGTTCCCTCTAAGCTGAGTTAGTGTGAGCTAGCTCACAGTTTTTTAGCCTCCTGCTCACCCATTTTTGTCTTCACTTAGGAAGGATGGCTCCAGGGCAAACTAATTTATGGAGGAGCCAAATCGCTCGCTCACAGCTTTAATGCCAGTAGCTCACAAAGCAGAATTTTTGCTCACAAGACTCCACAGCTTCGAGGGAGCATTGTTGACAAGATGCCTTTTTTAAATGAACGTACTGTTTAAAAATATCTTCCTGCATATACACAGCTTACTTTCAGTCACACAGTGAAGAGCCTTGTGTTGCAGTGGCAGCTGCTGCCAAAGCAACTTTTTAAAAGTCTGCCCAGCCAATCAGGTCTCTAATGGCCACTCAGAAGCCCTGCTGGCCAATAGCCCCGCCTGGCCCTGCCCACTTTTTAAGAACACTTGATGGGTGCTGTGGTGCCCATGAGCACCACGTCGGGGAATTCCTGTCTTAGCACTTTCAAATGACAGTTCGAAACCACAGTTTGAATCCCCTTTCAAACCACAGTTCCCAGGATGCTTTGGAGCAAGCTGTGAAAGTTAAGCTAGCCTAAAACCAACACTGATTTATAGCACGGATGCGCCACAATGAAAAAAGGTAACACTTTTAGCAGCACAGGTCCAAAATGCAATCCAGCTATCTAACCACCACTATTCAGGTGAGTGAAACCCTCCTCCTATAGACAAGATGATGGCTCAGGCGCAAGTTCCCCCACTGCACAACAGCATTCATGCAAGCACTTCAGTGCCGGGTGAGAAGAATCAAGCTTGCACATATAGCTCATAAGCAAGACCAAAAAAAGGGAACTATTTTCACAATATACACGTCTCAGTAAAATGGAGCAGCAGCTGCTATGTGAAGATGGAAGAATGTCAACGTCGTCTCTGGCTACTGGTAGGCATGACTGTATGGCCCGAAGATGGATGACTATGGGCACACACGCAGAACAGATGGGAGGTCCGGCAGGCTGCAAAGGCACGGACTGGCCTGGCACAGGAAGAGCCAGAAAGGCATCCAACGAAGGCAAGGGCAAGACCATGCACTGGCCTGGGAAGGGGGCAGCGGGAGAGCGGGGTGGTAAAAATATTCAGTTCTATACTTTACCAAGAGAAGTGACGCTTCTTAAGTACAAGTGTTATGTACGACTGTCAGAACACCTGAAATAACATATTCAGATTTTTGAGAAGCTTGTCGAGTACAAACCGCGGTCTTCAACAGGGGCCAATGCAAATAAGGGCAGCTAGTAGTTGCTGGGAGGACAAGTTCCATTTCAACTTACATGGCTCCGTGGGCCACTCTCAGAAAAGGAGAACGTGTTGCTTTCTTAATTTAAAGGACCAATTGCATGGTTTCCCCCACATGAAAATGAGCAGAGGAGCACGCCCCCCTATTTTTGAAATTGGGGAAGCTGCTATTTTCACTAGGACTACTCCCCACTTGTCAGCTGCCGCTCATAGCGGCTGCTCGGTCTACGTGCTCACGGCAAGAAGAACCCGCCTTGCATTTTCAAGAGAAACAGAATGCACTCCCCACCCCCCAGGATTGTATCAACAAAGAAAAAATGCCTTCTGTAAAATGGCCCTTAACAAGGCATGTTCATCAGAAACGATTTAATAGCTGAAGCCTTTCCCATTTTGTCTTCAAAAACCAACTAGAGTGCAGGGAATAAAAACAGTGTTGCACTTACCTGTAACTGTTGTTCATCAAGGTGTCTTCTGTGCAGGCACAAATTGAGACTGCACTTGCGCAGGCCAGCCACCGGAGGCTCTCTTACAGCTACTCTGGTATTTAACACTCCAAGGGGAGCCCCTCTCCTGCAGAGCTCATTAGAGGCCGTTTTCCCACTTGCTGGTCACGTGCTCTTCAGGGAGGAGCTCCCCCTTTCCCTCATCCTCCTGAGCCACCGCGAGTGTCATGAATGTAACTGCATCCCACGAACTCACAGTGGGGTAGGGGGGTGGGAATGTGTGCCTGCACAGAAGACACTTCGATGAACAACAGTTACAGGTAAGTGCAGCACGGTTTTCATCTCCAGTCCTCTGTGCAGTGCAGTGGTTAGAGCGTGGGACTAGGATCTGGATCTGAGCCAGGTTTGAATCCCCACTCGCTGGGTAACCTGGGGCCAGTTACCCACTCTCGGCGTAACTTATCTCACAGGATAGTTGTCAGGATAAAATGGAGGAGAGAATGATATATTCTGCTTTGGGTCCCCACTGGGAAGAAAGGCAGAGACAAATGAAGTAAAGAAACAGAGAGACTGATGGGAGCCATCTTGGGGGGAACAAACTCTCCTCCCTTCTTCTTGATTCTCCCCAGTGAGCATTCATCCCACACCTGAGAATTTGCCTGTTCTGTTTTTCTTCATCTCACTGTTCTTTCTTAAAGCATATCAATCCTAACACCGCCATTTTAGGACTCCAAAGTCCGATCGAGGAGAGGCCCGCTTGAAAAGTTCAAGATATTCTGGCTAAAAATAATACTCCAATTGATTTCTCGTGTACTATGGAAGACCTGAATTAATGTACACTCATGGCTGATGGAACAATGTATGCAGAGAAGATGGGGGAACGTTTCTTTAACCACAGGCTTTTGACTGTCACTTTCTCTACTACAGTGCGATGGTTCCTCTGCATATTCCTATGATTGGGCAAAATCAGCGGCTCTGGTCTATGCGCAGGCAGAATTTAGTCTGCAGCTCACATTTAAGTTGTCAAATAAATTATTATGCCTGAAATGATTCAGAGACCCATATACCCATATCAGCAAAAGTAAACACAGGGCTGAAATTGAATTAATTCCTAGCAACCGCACACATGTCTTAGTACACCTCTTACCTACAGTAAATTAATTGAACCATGGTCAAATATATTTCTCTATTGGTAGTAAAAATAATAAATTCTTTTTTCTCCCATTTCGTCTCACACATTCGGCTGAGTATTATAGGTTCTAAGAAACTCATTTCTAAATCCAGGCTGTCAGTAAGGCAAATGCAATACTACGAGCAATGGATTTTTGTATCAATAGACAAGGGTGTACATTCTTTCATTGGGACTCACAAATTAAAAACTGGTGCACCAGTAGTACTCATTTAATGAGTAAAGCCAGAGAATAACCATTTATGTGTCAGTTTGAAGTTAGGCAACCTACTGGAACCCACTGCTGGACCTCCTGATGGCACCTGGTATTTTTGGCCACTGTGTGACAGTGTTGGACTGGATGGGTCATTGGCCTGATCCAACACTGGCTTCTCTTGTATGTTTTAGAGAAGCTTGTATGTTTTAGAGAAGCCGACTCATTGGTTTTTCCTTACTTTCTAAGACAAAACAGCGGAATTAATGATACGAAAACGGTATACTATGCATACTGTATACGAAGTATGCAATACATACAGTTCAAGACAATGTCCCTGAACCTATTCAGGGAGGGAGTCGGAAAGGAAACACAGACACAGCTATTCCTGCTAAAACCAGGACTCAGCACATTTTAATCTTGCTGACTCCCAAGAAGATGCTTGAGTGGCTGAGAAATACCTTGTATATGTTTATAGCCTTTGCATGGGACATTTAAGTGCAACAATGAGCTTTAAAACCCTTAATTGAATGATTTAATTAGGATTCTGAGTGTCCTTCCACAACAAACAGTAAGACACGGGCTGCTGAGCCAGTCACTTTTTAAAATAAATTTATTTTGGGATTTTACGTAGTAGAAAGATGCCCCATAGCAAGCGAGTGTGGCACAAGTCCCTAAGCCCAGGACTGGCATGCCAAACCCTTTTCTATTTTGTCAGAAACCAGTCCGACTCCCAAGCCCTGCCTCTGCGTTTCTCCTTCTCTCCTCCTTAGCCTTTGCTACAGACCCTGCTCATTTGCCAACAATCCAGCTCTCAGTGAGAGTTTCTCAAGGTTACTTCATACATCACAGCTCCTGTGAAGGGTCCCTGACACGAAGCTGCCTTATACTGAATCAGACCACTGGTCTATCAGTATCAGTACTGTCTTCTCAGACTGGCAGCAGCTCTCCAGGGTCTCAGGCAGAGGTCCTTCCCATCCCTTACCGCCTGATCCTCTTAGCTAGAGATGCTGGGGACTGAAGCTGGGACCTTCTGCACGCCAAGTAGATGTTCTGCCATTGACAATCAATGAGCCATGGCTCTTTCCCAACATCTGTCACCTTCATACCGAACGTGTCTGTGTTCACAGGAGCCCACATGAAGCTGCCTAATAGCAAGTCAGACCACTGGTCTATCAAGGTCAGTATTTTCTGCACTGACGGGCAGCAACTCTCCAGACAGAGGTCTTTCACATTATCTGTTTAGCTCATGTCATATCACAGACATCATCTACTCTTAGCTGGAGATGCCAGGGACTGAACCTGGGGCCTTCTGCATGGGAAGCAGATGTTCTACCACTGAGCCACAACCTCTCTCTACCATGGCTCCCCACAGCTGCACCAGACATTACAGTCATACAGTAAACTACTGCCATGTGAAAGCTCTGTTTGGTAGCCTCTACAGGATAGCCGTGGCATAGACAATGGCCTTAACTGCTGATTATTTCTCCCCTCTTCCCCAGGCTTGAAGACAAGCATAACATTTTAAGTGTGGTGGAAGGGATCTGAAGGTACTTTCCCTGCCCTGAAAATACAGATACAGTTTTCTGTCCTACAGTGAGCTTTAACATGGACATATCTGCAAATTTCCACTCTACCAAGGAAAAAAATAATGATGGGGATCTACTGGCTAGTGCCTATATCTTCACCAGCAAACATTCCCTTCCCTTATCTCGGTAGCTGCTTTGCGGTGCTTTTAAAATATGCAGAGGAGGAAGTACGGTGAAGGCTGATTTACACACACACACACATTTAGAGAGACAGACATTTCCCCAAGAGATGTCTGTCTTTTTAAATATGTTTAAAGGTTTCCCTTGCTCAAAAGCCAGTCGAATCCAACTCTAGGGGGCGGTGCTCATCGCCATTTTCAAGCTGAAGAGCCAGCGCTGTCCGAAGAATTTTCCATGGTCATGTGGCCAGCATGATGAAACGCCGGGACGCACAGAACGCTGTTACCTTCCCACTGAAGCGGTACCTATTTATCGACTTGCAATTTCTTGTTTGCGAACCACCAGGTTGGCAGGAGCTGGGGCCAGAGACAGGAACTCGCTCCGTCACGCGGCACTAGGGTCTTCACCTTCCCCTTCCCCCACCAAATCAACTTTTGAATATTTTAAAAAATATCTTGAGCTTATGAATGGCTGTGTGTAAACAAGGACCCATCGGCAGCTGAAACAAAACTATCAGAAGCGAATATGCCTTTAAAAACATTTCTTTGGCTTAGAAAATCTTAAAGAAAAAATAACCTTATAATAAATAATATTTTGCATTGTTTGGACCCCTATAGAAACAAGCTGTCACCAGATGTTTCACTGTTTGCTTCTGCTGTAAAGGACCTAGATCATCTATAACGTCATCAGTTAGGGGCCCTATGTAAATGGGAGAAACTAGATTTGGAAATTCATAGGTTCCCAATTCTTGATAACAGAATGATCCCATTTCATCAGGCCTCCATAACAAGTAATGATCAAATTCAAATTCTTGAGTTGCTCCAGATGAGAAGTTTTCAATCTGGTTTAATCACCAGGAATGTGATTCGGAGACAGCATATTGAATTTGAAAAATTTGAAAAATTATTAGAGCAAGAACACAAGGATCTGTTATCCAGATTATGCAGTGCATTAACTAGAACCAGTTATAGTCCTACTTTTCAACAAAAAAAGTACAAACAAGGCTGTAGGCCATGGAATTCCAGATGAAGTCTAGAACTATATCTTATATGAAGGCAACAGTTTTTCTGTGTGCCTATCATTCAAAGACAATATTAAGAAAATGGTGCACCAGTGCCGCCCCGCCCCCCAATAATCCAACATCTAAAAAGCAGATACAGACCAGCGTTGGCACTATACAAATCTCAGTGCTGATTTTATGCACATGTGGTGGTGGTGTTCATGTGCAACTGAATTCTGGGGCAAAACTATGAAAACAACAAAACCTGGGCTCAAAAGAGATCTTCCGCTAAAACCAGAGACAGTACTTCTTAACTATATGGCAGTGGCCCCAAGGAAATCTCAGACGATTCTCTGAAATTTGGTTATATTGGCTCATCTGAACACACATGAAGCTGCCTTTATGCTGAAGCAGACCTTTGGTCTATCAGGGTCAGTACTGTCTACTCAGACTGGCAGTCGTTCTCCAGGGTCTCAAGCAAAGGTCTTTCACATCACCTCCTACCTGACCCCTTTTAACTGGAAATGCCTGGGACTGAGCCAGGATCTTCTGCATGCCAAACAGTTGCTCTGCCACTGAGCCACAGCCTCTTCCCCTAAAACCTGGTGTTCACAAGATACTGGAAATAGGTCCCTTCCACATGAGTGAGATAATCCGGAGGCGAATCGAGGCTTTTTTTGCTCCAGAGCAATTTGCCCTGCAGTTGCGTGATCACACAGCTCCATGGACCTGACGGAGCAAACCGCCGCTGCACAATCAGGCACAACCGTGGGCGAGTGAGGTTATTTTTGTGGTGGGTTTCCAAGGCACTTAAATAGGGGAGAAGGGGGAATCGATGCTTTGCTTCTCCTCCCCAAGGGCTTTTGATGATGCGTACATGGAGAAAGGGGGAAAAACCAGCATTGTGTCGGGATAGCGTGTGATCACGCTATCCGCGATGCCACACTTCTGCACTGGCGAGATCACACAGGAAAACTCCGGCTGTGAGCTGCAGCAAACCATTTGATACTGGAGTTTCACTAGTAGTTTTTTTACTACGATTCCCCACCGGATCAAAACAGTTTGCAATGGCTTGACGACGGTTGCAGGACGCTTCCCAGATGTGCTGATGTGATCGCACCAGTTTGATCCGTCAATGAATCGTCCCTCTAGCGTGGCAAATAGGTGCTTGTGGACGAGACCATAATCACCTTTCCCAAGTATGCAGCTATGGGTGGGGAAACTAAAGGACTTGTCAGTGAGGAGTAAACTAACTTGTTTACAGCATGGTAAGAACATAAACTGACAGGAAGAAAGCTGATTGGTTTGAAATGTGGTGTTGCAGGAGGGTTTCATGGATACCGCGGACTACCAAAAAGACATATAAGTAGGTTGCAGATCATATCAAACCTGAACTCTCTCTAGAAGCTAAAACAACTCACTGAGTTTTGATCACATTATGAGAAGAGAATAGAAAAGACAATAATGCTAGGAAAAGTTGAAGGTAGCAGGAGAAGAGGAAGACCCAACAGCAGATGGATTGACGCAATAAGGGAAGCCACAGCCCTCAGTTTGCAAGACCCGAGTTAACATCAGGACGTTTTAGGGGACATTAATTCATTGGGTCACCATAAGTCAGAAGCGACTTGACAACACTTACCCACAAACAACTAAATACAATTAATCTAGTTGATCTAAGCACACTTTTCTAAGTATGTAACTTTTTATTTTTCTTTGAATTTACTCTGTGTTATATGTATTATATGTTAAAGAAAATTCAAAATAGAATGGAAAAATTAAAGAAACAGACATTTTATCTAAACCGTGAAAGAAAAATGTTCATGTGCAAGACAAAATGCAGAGTTTACTACAGAAAGTGCATTTTCAGATACGTGAAGGTAAAGTAAAATCGCCACTATCCTGCCATACCCTTAAACTATTGCAGATGGCTGATCATGGGAAGGTAGCTCAAGCTGCTATATATTAGACAAAAATAATTTATATACTAAAGGACGTAACCCCAATGCAACCCCCCCCCCACTAAGGAACGAAAGTCAGCCTTCCAACAGAGGCCAGGATTCAAAGAACTGTAGAATTGGTTCCAGAGCCCAAGGGGGAAGGGGTTAGATGTTTGCTTGTCAATCAGCCCCCCACCCACTGCCATGCAAACCACTTTTGAAACATTCAAAAGTAGCTTATTATACGGAATGGATGTAGGGGAGATTTGGTGTTGAAAGTGGGGGGAAAGTAAAAAAAATCCAGCAGACACCCCCAGCCTTTCCACCAATAGCGTGTAATACTTGATGGTGTGGCAACACAACCTGTTCTTTTTAGTTCCATTCAGATTAAAACACAACTTTTTCATGGGTTTTAAATGGACTTCCTGTGTAACTCTGGCTCATGCTGAAGATGCTGAAAAGGACTAGATACATTCCATATCCCTTCCACAAAAAAACGAACATGATTCTTAGTTAATCATAACATTGAGCAACTATGAACAGCCTGAAAGAAACCATCACTACACTGTAATATAGGCATACAGTCTATGTCATGGAGATCTGGGATAGCCATGTTTCAGTTCCTATGTACCGATGGCTGTTGGGGCACAAGTGATTACTTTGCTTTAAACATTAATTGGCTTCTGCCTTGGCAATAAGTAAATGGATTATTCTCCATCATGCCCACTCAAGCAAGGGAACACCACTCCAGTTACTTTTTATAACACTTTTGCAGATGCTCTTCATAAGATGAAATATTTCAAGACTTCTGTGGAAACTCTTTAATCCACCGATAGGTGTGTGTGTGTGTATATATTTAGCATGACAGAGTTCTAAGCTCTTTAAATCCATATGTGTGCGTGTGTGTGTGTGTGCGTGTGTATTCCTTTTGACAGATGTTGGCTTTTTTTTAAAAAAAAGCCAGAATACAAACATCTTGATCAACTTCACACCTCATGTTTCATGCTTCAAAAGCTGCAGTTCTTTTCCCACTATGTTTCACACCACCTCCAAACAAAGTTCGGCTAACTCCCACTTACCTCCCGTAAGCGAACCGTCTATCTTTGTGGTGATCTCCAAAGGTGTCCCACAGCCTGAGAGAAACACTCACTTCATCAACAACATCCCGAGACCGTTCAAGGACCTGAAAAAGGCACATTTCTACTAATAAAATGCATGTACAATTCCACGAAAAAAAGCTCTGAAAATTGTGATACTCCAAGACATAATGAAAGTCTCAGTTCAGACTACAGTCAGTTTATAAACTGTGGTTCGGTGCAATGCTTGAATTGAAAATCATAGCTAGGACCATCACCTCCAGACACTGCTGTAACCCGGAGATGGGAATGAATTTATGAAGTTGAATGCTAGGATGATAAAAAGTGAAGCCAGCCAATCAGCTTAACTTGTTTATCTTCAGTACATTTTGGAGTTCAAATTGTGGCCTGGGCCCTAAACAACGCCTTGCACAAGCCATGGTTTAGCCTATGGCATTATGCACTTTGAACTGACTTCATTGTCTTCACAATGCAGGCATATTTGTATAGCACAGTGAAGACACCAAATGAGGGAACCATAAAAACTGACTTGGGGACCCTATGTGGATACAGGGGGAATGCAAAGTTTTGGACAAAGATGAATTAATCTGTATTTTATTAAGAATGCCACCAATAAGGATGGCCAGATACCAGAGGACTCCTGCATAATTGTAAAGAAGAGGAAATTCTGACAGGTGGGTCTTCCCTGTAGCACTAGGACACGACCTGTTACATCTGTTGACATTTTTGTTTCTAAACAACTACTTATTAACTACAGCCTCTTTAACCTTTATTGCATTTCATCACTCACTGAGACTAGGAGCTGGAAAGAAGAGGAAGAGGATAATGAAGCAAAACAGGCAGGCTACATTGTACTGAGACATATCACTGAGCAGCAGTGTCCTAGAGCGGAACAAAAATTAGCCCTAGGAAGACAAATACATTCAGGCATAAAGCAACAACATGGGACACACACACAAACGGTAAGACAAGTACCCAAAAACAACGTAGATACTACACTAGTAGGAGATGTGCCTTTGGGATGATGCAGTCCACTGATCTCTATGATCTATAAACACTGATTCGAAAACAGTCCATTGGCCCATTTCAAATTCCTCCTTCCTGGCATTTGCACCTCCAAATGTACCACTTCATCAGTGCTTAGAGCCCATTATGGACTGATGCGAAGGCAAACCCGCTGATCTCAAATGAACACATTGACTGATACATACCTCTTGGCAGACCCGGTACTGATCAATTGCCCAGACAGTAGGTACATGAGTTGCCAGCAGCTGGTACTGGGTCAGGGTGGTGTTGCATGCCCTTGCGCAGATCAAGCGTGTTTTGCCCACGGCATTGTCCCCAACAACCACGCACTTGATGGTCTCAACGTTAGGCCTTTCGTAGTCCATGTCAGCATCCATCTACCAGCGACTGCAACAAGACAATGGGCATGAGTTTCTCAGGGGGTTCCTGCTCTTTTAATTGGGGTGCTGCTGTTCCAGGTTGCTCAGAGCTCAGACTGAACGGCAGGACCACCACGGGCAAATTTATATACCACACTTGGTTAGTCAAACCCAAACAGCGGTTTTGACCTTGAATGTGTTCCTTCCCACTGACAGTGTTATTTTCTGCTTGGTTTTCTGTAAACACAAGTCACTCTAAAGGAGATTAAGCATGGCAAGACCAGGGCTGCTGGCAGGACTATATGGCAGGAGACTTCGCCTTATGGCCGAGTGCCGCTTCAAGAGTCACTCCTGTCCGCTACGGCAACACTCCTGTTACGCCCGCATTCCATTCCAAACGGGAAACAAAACCAGTGAGGTGTTTTTCAATGCACCTTCATTGCCATACTGTTTTGTGTTTGGTTTTATAAAGCTATAAAAACAAACAGCTTTCAAATCACAAGGGGATGGGGGACAGAGAAACAGAAACGAGGCCATGTGGAATTCTGGAGCTAACCAGCTTTGTTGAACAGGAAGAAAAACTGATACGAGATCAAGAAATCTAACTGGTTTAATAAATCTGCCCCATTTTGTGCTTTTTAAAATATACAGATCTGCATCCCTAACTCAGTCAGAATATACAGTTAGCATATTTAACTCAATTTAATTAATAACCAAAGTCCTCAAAATATCAAAGAGGATTTTTCAGTAATACAGTAAGTTTCATATTAAACTTCTTTACCTTTCTGTAACTATTCTTGTGTATCTGGCATTGAATTTTGCTTCCAGTACCACACAAAAACAAGTCTAACAGAAGTAATGGAATTTAAATGAATTTCCTGACATTTTACAGTAAAACTAGATTGCTTTACTAAAAAGATTTCCAGATTTAGTCACATTAAACCCTAAATCTTTCCTCAGTTTTTCACTTATATCAGTCTAGTAATTTGCAGCCCATGGACAATGCCACCCTGTATGAAGGAAGTCCACCACAGCAAAGCGACAATAGCAACACCGGCATTATACATCTTTGCAAGCTTCTTGGGAGTGAGATAAATTTGATGTCTCATCTTAAGCAAGTTCTCTTTAAAATTCAGTGATACAGGAGAAGACGTTCCCCGAGACAGAATTCAACATCCGCATTCTAGAGTAAACCAGATCCACAGAACAGGAAAAAACAGACAGGTATCAAGAAATTTTAATCACAGATTACTCATTTTTAAAGTACGTGTGAACACACAAAGCTGCCTTGTACTAAGAAAGACCACTGGGCCCATCTAGCTGAGTATTGTCTATGCAGACTAGCAAGGAGTATTGGGCAGAGAAAGTAGCTTTCACCTTCTCATATTTGTTGTAGGGACTGCTAGTGCAATGGCTGTGAGCTGGATTGCTGTACCCCATTCACATGTTACAGTGGACGCTTTATTTTTCTTCATATGTGTGTTGAGTGATCCTCATGTTACAGTCAACACATGTACAGCTGAACGTGTGATTCAAAGCCCACAATTATCCAGGTACTGGTTCCTGATTTCATTTGTAAAGCGAACATGTGTTGGCTCATTCTTACAAACAGTTGTACACACGAACAGGTAGGATGTACGTGTGAATGCTGTAACACGTGAATGGGGCTTGTGGGAAGAGGGCTGTCAGTACAGAATAAAAATTTAGAGAAAGACTCTACACCCAGCTTTCAAAAGATCTAACTGAACTTACAGAGCTCTAAAACCTAGCTGAAAATGAATCACCTAATATTAGAAATAGGGACATGGAGGTTTACAAAAAGCATAAGAAAAATCTGTTTCATTCTTTCATGTCTTTTAGAACAGATAAAAGGAAAGTACTTCTTCACCCATAGAGTGATTAACACGTGGCATTCACTGCCACAGGAGGTGGTGGCGGCTACAAGCATGGACGGCTTCAAGAGGGAATTAGATATACATATGGAGCAGAGGTCCATCAGTGGCTATTAGTCAAAAAGTATAGATAGGATGTCTCAGTCTAGGGCAAGTGATGCCCTGTATTCTTGGTGCTTGGGGGGGGGGGCAACAGTGGGAGGGCTTTTAGCGTCCTGGCCCCACTGCTAGACCTCCTGAAAGCACCTGGTGTTTTTGGCCACTGTGTGACAGAGTGTTGGACTGGAGGGGCCACTGGCCTGATTCAACACTGGCTTCTCTTATGTTCTTATGTCATCTTTACTATCTTATTATGCTGCCCATAGCACGTTCTGTATCTCTTTACTCGGTTCTCTCTCTTTAATTGTACAAGACAACAGCCCCTGACAACAGTAACACTGACAATTGACAGGCAAAGTTCAAGAACACTATTGAAAGCCTCCTGAAACCCACATTCGAAAGAACGTAATTCATGCTTAAATTATCTAGCCAGAATACATAAATACATTTTCTCTTTAACAAGCAGTGTTGATGAAACACGGGAGTTTATTTTTGCCAGGCCACATGCAAGAGAACCTCAAGTGCGGGCTTTACATTTCAGAAAGGAGGGGCTGACCGAGAAAGCTGGGCGGGGTGGTGGGGCAGGGAAGGGAGTCGAAGTTCCACTATAAAAATCTTAAGAGAAAGGAAGAGCTTTGCATTGAAGAAAAATACGCAGTCCTTTAAACAAAACCAATGACAGAAAAGACGTTCTTAGATTTGCCAGAAAGGGGAGTGAGAGTCATTCAAAATAAGATGCTATCAAAATCCAAGCCAGTCTAGGAACACTTCCATATTTCTTTGTGGCTAGTTGTAAGTAAAGAGTAGTATTCAGCCTGTATCTTCAGGTCAGCAGGTTTCTTTCTCTGTCTGCACTGGACTTACTCAGGGGCTTCATTTGGAGGAACACAGTGCCACCATAGTTGGAGAATCCATTGGGTTCCTCCTGTCCTCAAAGCCCTCCATGGTGACCGGAAGGGGTGTGCGGGGGAGGCGAAATGGCTGCAATCCTGAGAACACATCCCTAGGATTAAGCTTCACTGAATAAAATGAGACTTACTTCTGAGTAGACCTGCTCATGACTGGAGCCAATCTAATGCAGCAGAAACTCCTCCCTGCCTCATAACTACCTGTTCTGGAGTAAACAACTACACAGATTGCAGAAGTGAAATTCTTGTCATCTATGGGCCTGTCTCTTGGTCAGCAGCACAAAATCTGATGCTCAAGGAGGTCGCTCTGACGCACAGTGGGAGGAGGCAGAAGAGATGCTGAGGTAACATGCAAACACCCTTCCATTTTGAAATAGCTGCTCTTTTTTGTTGTTTTTTTGAAGATCACAATCATCTGCTGGAAAACATCATCAAAATATGGATGAATGAGAGGGAGAAAAAGAGGAATAAAATCCAAACCCACCACCGTCTTCTCTAGAAAGCTGATGCTGGAATTTGTTTAAACAAAAGCTTTCCTGGAAATGTTCAATGCCTGTCAAAACGTAATTAAACCTTTTATTCTTACGCTTTATTTTCCTACACAGAAAAGGCAATTTTAGAATTAAGGAACAGGTATAATTAGAGAGGCAAGCAATTTCGCCTCATGCGGTATAATCGCTGCCTTTTTGCCCACCCGCTGTAACTACAGAATGTGCATTAAAAGCACCCCAGTAATATCTGAAAGGACTACTCTGTTGCTCAATATTTGCTCTCTAATCAATTACATTTTCTAAGGCTCAATATGGAATTATTTTAATGATGACGGACTGTAACCCAATATGAATTTTGCTGATGTTTAAATCTCGTGCCACAGTGCGGGAGCTAAGTATCGCCCACACAACTGTGCACATACTGAAGGGGAAATTAAGGGGTGCCCAATCAAAAGTATATTTTACTGCCAGTCTGGTATGGAACAGCATCATTATCCTGCCACGCTGATCTACACATGTAGGAAGCTGATCCATCTGGAAAAACCACACTTGGGCACAGTCCTATACAGGGGAGAAGCTGTGGCTTAGAACTTCTGCTTTGCGTGCAGAAGGTCACTGGTTCAATCCCCTGGCATCTCCACTTAAAAGGATCGGATAGCAGGTAATGTGAAAGAACTCTTCCGGGAACCTGTTGCCAGTCAAAAGAGACTAGGGATCCTAAACGAGGTACCCACGGTGCCCAACAAATTCTTTTAGAAAGCGGGAGGGTCTAGGTGGGGTGTCTGCCCAGCAGGCCTTCTGACTGACTGTGCACATTTAAAGGCATCCTGTTAAACAGAGATTCTGCCTGAAATGTCAAAGTTACTATATATAAAACTGTGGTCTATGACATTTTCTAGTTGATTCCACCTCCTGTGGCAGCCATTTTGGGATTTAGCCCACGGCCCTGTGTCAGAATTGCAAAGGCACCCAGAAGGTCAAAAAGGCTGGGGACCCACGGGAACAGAGAACCCTGACCTTGACAGACCAGCGGTTTCATATGTCCATCTCTTTGAGTTTTACGACCAACTATAAGGGGACGGAACAAATGTGAAGACATAAGAATGTGTGGAGAAAGGAGAAGAGTCAAGCAAGGGGGTTGAGAGCTGGCCAGCAATGCTGCTCCCACGTTATTCATTTAGGGAATTTATGTGCTGTCTCTCCAGAGTCCAAATACATTAGGCAATGAGTTTTGTTTTGTTTTTAAAATGGCAACTGGGGCCTAGTTCTAACTTGAGGTGGCTAGACCTGTGCCTGATTGCATGGAGGACCAGCTCATGGAATACCTCCCCAAAGAGACTACGCGGGGTGTGTGGGGGAGCCCCTCACACATCTGAATGTTCCCCCCATACACAAAGATTCCCTACACATAAAAAACACTAGATGTCAATGAGAATGCAAAGACAGACCCCCTTCCCAGTGCCTCTTTCAACAACAACAACAACTTTTATACCACCCTCCCTGCAGGGCAGGCTCAGAGCAGTGTACAGCCTTCTTACATCAAGAAACATTAAAAACAATCTACTAATCTAAATGTACTAATAAAATACAGAAATCATAAAAACAAGACAGATGATAATACAAAAAGCATAAAGCCTCTATAGCGCCACAGTACAAATTTGACCCCCAATGGCAGGAGGGGGAGAGTGAGAAGGCAACAAACTGGGCAAATTGCTATTAAAAACCATTGCTGCCCGGGCCCCCAGAAGCACAGATGGCCAGCAAGCAGGATACTCTAGGTGATAACATCTTAGCATTCGCGCAGCACATCTGAGTTCCGAAGCATTTCACATACACTATCTTGTCATTCACAGAACAATCCCACAAGGTCAATCAGTGGCACCACTTTCCTATAACCTAAGTGGCTTTCCTGCCAGAGGAAAAGCCCTTCACGTCAGAGAAAGGCTCATCAGATGGGAAGAAGGTTTCAGAAGTGGCTGAGAAATGTGGTAGGACACAGACTTTCATTACTACCCTCCTATGGCAGATGAGGGATTGGCCCCACTGCTGGACCTATTGGCCCCACCGCTGGACCTCCTGATGGCACCTGGTATTTTTGGCACTGTGTGACAGAATGTTGGACTGGGAGGGCCATTGGCCTGATCCAACATTGGCTTCTCCTATGTTCTTATGGCACTCCTAGTGACAATGGCAAGCAGCATGCATTGGCTAGTGCTGTCAGGGAAAGGGTATGCAGATGAGCATAGATGGTGGGAGGGCTTGCAAGGAGGAGAAGGACAGATGGGCAGGCAGGGGCCATGCAGGTGTGGGGGTATAAAGGATGGCATGAAGGGGGGCCCTGGTATTGGGCAGATGGGGCGCCAGGGCATTGTCTGCCCAGGCCTCCCCAAAACCTGGCCCTAGTCCAGCTGGCTGAGGCCAAAGGTCCAACTGGTGCAGCATTCTGTTTCCAGCCAAATGCTTCTGGGAGATTCACAGTCAGAGAACAAGAACAAGAAGCTCTTCCCACGTGATCCATCTCTAGCGTCTAGCACTCTGCAGCATACTGCTCCTGAACTAGGAGGTTTTATTTATTTATCATGGCTATAAACCCTTGTTAGGTCTATCCTAACTACAAAAGACCTGTGCTATACTTCCACAGGAAAAACAAAACAAAACTTTACCCCTCGGGACAATTTTTTTTTAAAAAAACCCAACAACCCGATTAATTAAACTTTAAGGACTATCGAACCATGAACTGCAGTCGTCTGGCAGATTCTGCAGTGTGAAGTAGCAAAGGAATGGAGTCAACAAAAGGGATAAAACTGGTCAGGCTTAAGAAAACCTAAGCAACTGACACCACCTCAGCAAGAAGACCTCAACAGTCACAGCTGTTGTTAGTTCAGCCTTCAGATTAAATCTGTTGTGTAATCAGCTCCAACGCTGATTAAAAAAAATATGTACTAAACAGAGAAAGTCGTAACAGACTTGTGATTGTGTTCTTTGTTTGGGGGGGGGGGGTTGCGCACAAACATCGGTAACAAGTTGTCAGCGAATGGAAGCAGGAGAAAACTAGACTGTGGCGGGATGCAGCAGCAGCAGCACTCTGACAAATGATGCTATGATTCCAAACAGGTCTGGTCAGGCCAGCAGTCCCCAGATTTCACTTCCCTGCAGCCCTCGTGCTAATCATCATGGGTTTGATGTTTTGCACACAGGCTTCCCCCTACCGCAATTAAATTTGCCTTGGAGGTTTTTAATCTTGTTTCCCCAAATAAGGCTGAATTTGCACTCATACCACTCTGCGAGGCTTCAAAAAAGAGGGCAGCAGGGCTTGTGAGAAAGGAATGTCATGCAGCCAGTTTAGCTTCTGGGGGGGAAACCTCGTGGCAAAACTGCCCATTTTGTGTAGCTCTATCGATCTTTTCCATTATTTGTTAATTTTTTAAATATACTGTAGCCACTGAAGCAATGATTTATGGGTGACACATGAAGCTGCCTTCTACCAAATTAGACCCTTGGTCCACCAAGATCAGTATTGTCCACTCAAGACTAGTAACAGCTCTCCAGGGTCTCAGACTATGGCTGAGGACAGGCTGGATATTCGCAGTTCAGTGCAAGCGGGGGAAAACGCTGCGGGGACAACTTGTCCTGGGGCTCTCCGTTCACACTGGCTGCAGCCCTGCGGGAGAGTGCCAGGGAGGAGGCAGACCGCGATGTCCACACCCTACGGTGGCTCCTGGTGCCTCCACTGCTGCGGTGCATGGCTTCTGGCTGTTCTGGCGAAGCGTGGCTGTTCGCATAGCTGCAGCAGCCAGAACAGCCCTTTCACATTTCCCGCGCCGCAGACGCATCCACACCAGCAGGAAGCGGCAGGGACGCGCAGCCAGACGGCTGGAGACCAGTTTCAAGGGGTCTCCAGCTGAAGCGGGAGGACCGCGCTTCGGAGATGGATGAGTGCGTGTGGCCGACAGGGGACAGCTGCGGCTATGTGGACGGCCTCTCTTCCTCCACTTTTAAAGTGGAGGCATAGCGGCCCACATTGCCAGTCTGTCCTCAGCCTGAGGTCTTTCCCTTCACCTACTGCCTGGTCCTTTTTAACTGGAGCTGCCCGAGATTGAACCTGGGATCTTCTGCATGCAAAGCAGAGGTTCTTCCACTGAGCCACAGCCCCTCTCTGTGTGATGACTGGCATGAGAATAGGAGGGCTGCTTAACACTTCATCCTTACCTTGATTTAGCCACTGAAAACTTACACAGCTAAAAGTTCTTTTGCGGAAAGCAATTTATGTGCAGCCCTAAGTTTTCACTAGTGGGCCCAAAACCGCTTGGAGGGTTGACGGTGGAATTGTTTCCAGCGGGGGGGGGGGGGGGAGAATGGGGTAAGGAGTAAGCAATAATCTACCACTTAAAATCAGTGCATTGCTTAATTTTTTTAAATGTTGGTACAACCCCCCCCTCCCCCCCGAACTATACAAGGGCATGCAATGGCTAGAGATTGGATGCACAGAACGCTAAAGGTTAGGAAGGACAACTGTGAAAGGAAGGATTTCCCAGGCTGAGGGGGTAGGGGAAGAAGTGACCATTAAACCATGTTACATTGCGCAAGATGAATTCTGACTGTGGTGCCACATCTCCTGTGAATAAAAGCAGCACACTTAGTGAAAAGCTTCCAGGCTGGATTTATCACAAAGACAGGGGGAAATAATGTTTCAGGAATCATCCCTTTGCCTCCGCTGCCACCCAAAGCGCACAGATACCATAGAGTTTGGGAGAGGGTAGGAGACAGCGAGAGACAAGAGAAGAAAGGAAAGTAGGACACACAAATTGGGATTTATAGTTACAGCCTAAAACAGATTGCTTTGCTGAAAAACTGGCATAGATGTGATCAAACAACCAGGCTTTTAAAATATTTACCAAGCAGAAAGATTTCACAGTCACAGTTGGAAACCATAAGGTTACTCTTCCAGAGCCAAGACTACAAAAACTATAACTTGTCCAATTCATTTCAGAGAAGGGGTGGGGGGAGAAGGGCAAGAAAAGCATAATGGCATATAATCATGGGGATGGTAAAGGACTCATTACTACATAGAGGTAAAATGACCAGAAGTCTGAAGTACTGGAAATCCATGCACTACATTATGACTGTATACTTTACTGGTATTGACTTCCTTCCTGTGTTCTGTTTCATTTCCCAAAACTGACTATATTTGTCTAGAAATAGGTTCTATTTATGCTTTTGTAAAAAAAATGTCTTTTCTCTTGATACATGCTTGTCAATTTCTTTGAAAAGTAAACAAAAAAAATTGCCCCATGTCCTGAGGTTTATTCTCTGTGCCAGAAGCATTTATTTTACTTGGGGCCAGGGCAATGTTTCCTCCAATCCCCCCCACCCGCCGAGCAGAGCAGTTCACATCCTGAGCAGAATATAACTGCTGTAATCTTAAAAGGGGCAATGGGCAGTGCAAGACCCTGCATGGCTCCAGATTGCTGCTGAGCAGGGCTTCCTGTGTCAATGAGCGGCCGCTCACCCGCGCAGCTTAGATGGAAGACTGGGGGATAGAGGAAGCTTGAGCTATTGCTATAGTATCATGCAAACCAGATTTCAGCAAGCCAAGGGCAAGAATTCAGCTGCCAGGTCTCCTCCACTGCTTGGGCAGGAAAGGTTTCTTCAAGCACAGAGGCAGACAACGTCATGGGAAGGGTGGGAAATTGGGGAGGGTTGCCCAGTCCCAAATGCCACACCATTAACACACCTGCTCCCTATTCCTACTCTCTGCAGAGCACAGCTGGGATATTTATTTACGTTGACATAAACTCTGGGGCTGGTTCGCCTAAGAACTGGCTACATACAAAAGAAGAGTACTAGAAAGGAACAGCAAGTTTGCGGGCTCAAAAAGAAATGTGCAAATAACAGCACAGAATGCAACACTTCAGAGCAAAGAAAATGTGGTACATTTGTTCCAATGGAAAAAAGAAACTATGGATATTTTGGATTTCACAAGGAAATTCGACAAGAGACATGTTAACGTCGTTCTGACAACATAGTACTTCCTTCCTCATGAAACCTGATGTGTCCATAAGTACATGGCATTCATCCTGAAATAAGATGGATTTTAGTCAACAGGAAAATATGAGTTTGTGGAAGTTCTTCTGAGAGAGAAAGAACTAATGGCATGAACTGAGAGGGTTGGGAAACCAGTAAATGCAGAAAGCAGAAACAAGAATTCACTTGGTATTAAGGCACCATGTTCTGTACATATGAAGATTGTTTTGCTTTCCAGAAGACCAGATAATGCCACTTCATGTAACTATTGTCCGGAACAAGAATTTCCATATATGGGTTGCTGGTCAGGAGCTATGTTGGGGGAGCTTCGTTGACAGGCCATCAGGGCCTTCTGCTGAATCTAGAAAAAGAGTATCCAGTTTCACAGAACTGAATTATGGGAGAAAGAAATATGACTTATTCAAATGAAAGAATATAAGTTTTTGAGTTTTCTAGCGCATTCTGAAAGATAATACAATCAAATGAGTTTGAAATTAAGATCATCATCTTTGGACTGAAACGTTAGAGGCTTTGTACTTTCTGAAACATGGAAGCAGTAAACTTCAGTCTGAAGGCTGGAGAAGAAAGCAAGGAGTTTGCTGTTACATGTTGATATTCTCCCAGGAGACTAAAGCTACCAAGAACAGTTCTTGGGGAACACCTAGTTTCACAAGAGGGCTTGTGAAGCCCACCCTGTGTCCCAAACTGGCTGACACTTGGAGCTCGACTATACAGAAGAACCCCAAAAGCATTTAGAACTGTGTATAATCATCGGGTTTGGAGGAAGGCTAGCCTCAGAGACCATGGAAAAGGCACTGAACCCCCCCCCCCCCCCCAAAAAAAAAAGACTCAACAGGGTTGCTTACTGCGGAAAACAGTATGAGAAAGCCTAAGGGACAAACTGACACCAACAACACAGGAGTGGTCCATAAGGAGTTTTCCATAAGGAAAAGCATCCTTGAAGAACCAAGTCAAGTGATATCAGAAGAACAGAGGTCAGTGTTTTAGGTACTACTAGGGATGTTACCCTGGCCTGGATGAATCACAAGCCGGACTTAAGATTGCTAGGGAAAACATCAATAACCTCAGATATGCAGACGATACCACTCTAATGGCAGAAAGTGATGAGACCTAAAGAGCCTCTTGCTAAGGATAAAAGAGAAGAGCGCAAAAGTTGGCTTGAAACTCAACATCAAAAAATCTAAGATCATGGCATCCGGCCCCATCACTCCTTGGCAAATACAAGGGGAAGTCGTGGAAGCAGTGACAGACTTCACCTTCCTGGGATCCAAGATCACTGCAGACGGTGACTGCAGCCATGAAATTAAAAGACACCTGCTCCTTGGGAGGAAGGTGATGGCAAACCTAGACAGCATAACAAAAAGTAGAGACATCACTCTGCCAACAAAAGTCTGTATGGTCAAAGCAATGGCATTCCCAGTAGCAATGTATGGCTGCGAGAGGGCGAGCGCCGAAGAATAGATTCTTTTGAATTATGGTGCTGGAGAAGACTCTTGAGAGTCCCTTGGATTGCAAGGAGATCAAATCAGTCAGTCCTAAAAGAAATCAACCCTGACTGTTCCCTGGAAGGACAGAATAGTGAAGCTGAAGCTGAAGTACTTTGGCCACCAAATGAGAAGGGAGCACTCACTGGGGAAGACCCTGATGGTGGGGAAGACTGAAGGTCAAAGAAGAAGGGGATGGCAAAGGATGAGATGGTTAGACAGTGTCATTGATGCAACAAACATGAAATTAAGCAAACTCCAGAGCAGGACAGAAGACAGGAAGGCCTGGCGTGATGTGGTCCATGGGGTCGCAAAGAGTTGGACGTGACTGTGTGACTGAACAACAAAAGGGATGTTACAAGAAGATGCATTTTTGTCCCCCTGGAAAAAGCCAGGGTGTTAAAGTAAACTGAAATAACTTCCTCTGTTCCTACCCCTGGTCAGAGAAATTAATAAAAAGCAGAAGGTTTGTTGGATCTAATCAAGCAGCTAGGGTCCCTGGCTTGAAGCCATCCTAAAATCCTTAACCTCTACTGAGGCCTCTGGATAGGTAACTATGGGTATCTTATGCTTTATAGGCTTAGAATAATTTAGCTTTAAATTAGAACGGGCAGAAACTGTGTATGGAGGCAGAAACAGGAAACGCATATCCAGTTCAGCTCCATTTCCATCTCATCATTCTCTTTTGTTCCTTCCTAATTTCATCCTAGCCTTCCTTGCAGACTTTTGCCCTCTCTCCCATTAAGCTGCTTAATTTGTTCCAGTTAAATCTGTGAAGCCCGTGGCTTTCTTACGAGTCCAGACTACAGAGGCTAAGAAGAGACCTAACTTTCAGATCAATGGATATAGCACAGTTTTGAACACAAGAAGCCATGGCATGGTATCAAACACTAGTGAGACTGCTATAGCTAAAGAGATAAATATTTATTTATTTATTTATTTATTTAAATTTATATCCGGCCTAACCAGCTAGGCTGGCTCAAGGCAGCTAACAAGTTAAAATCATCAAACCATACATGAGCTAAAAGAAAGGGCATATACATAAAATCAGCAGAATAAAACAACAGAAGATGGTGGCGATATTGTAGTATTTCTTGGGGGGCGGGGGGGGCGGACAACCATCTATCACTGCTGGTAAAGAAACATTTTAAGACGTTCCCTCAGTCCAAAGGTCGATGGTTGAGTTGACACCACTGTAAGACACTCTTGCAAACAGGAGGGCCAAAGTTAAGACCCCACTAAGCTCTGCATTAGCGATGGAGCCAAAGGGAATCACTCCACACAAGGGCAATGTGCCTCTGCATACCAGATGCTGGGGACAAGCAACAGGCGGAGGCAATCACCTTCACAAACTCCCAGAGGCACCTGGTTGGCTGCTGCTGGAAACAGACGGCTGGACTTTGGTCTGAATCAAGGCAATTTTTGCTGAAGTGTATTAAGCATGCTGCTGATCTGCAGAATTTACACTAAAAACAGCTAAAAAGCATCGAAGGAGCTCACACTTTACCCTGTATGCTGTTTCCAAATCCCCAGTTTAAACTTGATGCAGTACAGAACACGCACAGAAAATCCACGCGGCGCCATATCTGGACTGAGCCCAGTCTGTTCCTCGGCACTCTTGCTTGTCCTTATTTCCCCCCGTCTTGGACACAAAAGATGCAAAGTGGATCCCGATACGCTGCTTTCCACTTCGTCTGTGGCAGTTTTGTGCGATTGTGCAATATTTGCAGTATGATTTTGTGTGTTCTCGCTGCTGCAGCTTTGCGCATTCTTGCTGTTTATCGACAGCCAGTCTGGTGAAGTGGTTAGAAGACTGGGCTAGGATCTGGGAGACTCAGGTTCGAATCTCTGTTCTGCTACAGAAGCTTGCTGGCTGACCCTGGGCCACACTCTCACCCTCACCTACCATCTCACGGTTGTTGTGAGGATAACATGGAGAAGAAAACAACATAAGGTGCTTTGGGTCCCCACTGGGCAAAAAGGCAAAGTATAAATGAAGCAAATTTTTAAAAAATAAAAGAGGTGTAAGGATGGCTGAATTGCTCTGCGTGGTCCCCACCAAAAGTACTGTGGGAAATCCAGTAGGGAACAACCCAGCTGCTCCGTAGGAGAGTGAAATGAAAAAATGGAAGAATCAAGCTAGGGTGCAGGCAAGGTATATGCAGTCAAATCAAATTTGTCATTAGTGATGAGAACAAGGATCGCAGCTGCACGAGGTGGGATAATGTCCCAGATAGACTGTAGTCACCCCCGCTCTGACTCCCTTCTTGCCCCGTCCACAATTTATAGCCTAAAGGCTCAAAATGTCCAGACTGCTTCTTTGTGTTACTGCGGGATCTCAGATGAACAATGCAGTTTGTTCTTCGTTGCGCTTCACACAATCATGCTTGTCATGTGTTTAAATAACAGACGCCGCTCATTCACAAGACTGAATGTGAACTGAGAATATAACGGGTATCACCCATTCATGACTGAACGCAAGATCGTAGGACGGAATGGAGAATGCAGCACTCTTAAGATCACAGTTGTCACGCCAGGAGGGTGAGTTGTGGAGGACACGAAAAACTGACGTCTGTCACTCAAAGAGTGGGTTCATATTTATTTTACTTCATTTGTACCCTGCCTCCCTCTCCAATGGTTACCCGAAGTGGCTGATATCATTCTCCTCTCCTCCATTTCATCCTCACAACAACCCTGTGAGGTAGATTAGGTTGAAAGGTTGCGACTGACCCAAGGTCACCCAGCCAAGTTATCTGTGGCAGACTGGGGATTTGAACCTGGGCCTGCCGGGTCCTAGTCCCAGGGCTCATTTCATAGCAGGAGCTCCTTTGCATATTAGGCCACACACCCCTGATGTAGCCAATCCTCCAAGAGCTTACAGCAGCCCCTGTAAGAAGAGCACTGTAAGCTCTTGGAGGATTGGCTACATCAGGGGTGTGTGGCCTAATATGCAAAGGAGCTCCTGCTACGAAATGAGCCCTGCCTAGTCCAACACTCTAAACGCCACGCCATGCGGGCATGTAGGGCAGTGAGAGTCTCCCATCTGCGGGGAACCATTTTGAACAGGGACCTCACTTGTTTTGGTAAGCTCTAAATCTCGTGAGCCGGTTCAAGATGTTTAGCCATTTATTTTTTAAACTTTACATATGTATTTTTAAACTCTACAAAAATTCAACAAATATAAGATTATCAACAGTAAAACAAATTTCCAACAGCACAGAACAGAGTAAGTAACTTTGAACAGAGTAATAACACTTCATAAACAAGTGAACGAAATACAAAATCTGCATATCTAGTAGGTAAGGCACCAATGTCATGGCCAACGGTTGTAACCAGTGTTCCCTCTAAGCTGAGTTAGTGTGAGCTAGGTCACAGTTTTTTAGCCTTCAGCTCACACATTTTAGTCTTCGCTCTGGAAGGATGGCTCCAGAGCAAACTAATTTATGCAGTAGCCAACTTGCTCACTCACAGCTTTAATGCCAGTAGCTCACAGAGTGGAATTTTTGCTCACAAGACTCCACCGCTTAGAGGGAGCATTGGTTGTAACATAGGTGAAAAATGCAAACTGCTTCTCTACAAAGCAAGATTTTTTTAAAAAGGGTTTTCTTCTTGTAGCAGGCTAACTTGTCCATAGCTATGATGTCTCATAATTTTGAGAACCATTGTTTTAGAGTTGGGGGGGGGGACCTTTAGCCATTTCTTCATCGCACACCAACGGCAGAGCTCAGCATGCCGTTAAGGTTGCTTTCCCCCTTCAGGCTTGAAAAACGGAAAGTTCATTATGTCCCCTCCGAACGGCTGTTGCGACACAAGCTGAGATGTTCCCTGGGAGAGCTCCCGCTGCACCCCACATGCAGGACAGAGCTGGAGATTTCTGCCCACTTTGTCAGGGAGAGCAGCTGGCTACCACGAGGCAAGCACTGGTGTAAGTGCTTTAGGATGGGGTGCAAAGGGTCAAAGGAGGCCCCAACCCAGAAGAAACCCCCCCTTGCAGTGATGAAGGGCTTCCCTCTGAACTGGAACAGCAACCCCAGAACCGAGGGCCATCACTCCTGCTTCAGTACACGGCCCTAGTCAGTTCCAGCACTGAAGCGAGAGGACAGGTCCTTCCCCTGCCACTGGTACGAGCCCTGTGCTGACTCCTATGCTCAGCACGCACAGCACAGTAAATCGCTGGGGTCTTAGACTGCCTCTAATCACAGCAAACAATTCAGCTTGCAAGAAATTATGAAGCTATCAATACCTGTGAAGCAGTACATTAATTAAAAAAAAAAACCCAAGGTTTTTCAATAACCCCTTAGCCCAGGGGCCCCCAACCAATGCTTCCTCTAAGCGGTGGAGTCTTGTGAGCCACTGGCATTAAAGTTGTGAGTGATTGATTTGGCTGCTGCATAAATTAGTTTGCTCTTCTGGAGCTATCCTTCCTGACCTAAGACAAAAATGTGTGAGCCAGGGGCTAAAAAACTGCGAGCTAGCTCACACTAACTCAGCTTAGAGGGAACACTGGCCCCAACCATTTTGAGCCTGGGGGCTTCTTTGGGATTCTGACACAAAGTAGTGGGCACAACCGCAAAAAAATGGCTGCCGCAAGGAGCTGGGGCCAACCCCCAAAAGGGCAAGGAGTGAGATTATGCAGAATGCTCACCGTAACGCTCCAATGTTTCAGGCAGAAACTCTGTTTACCAGCATGCCTTTGAAAATAGACATCCTGTTTTAAAATATTTTCTTGCATTATTTGCACTTACACATTGGACATTCTTGTGCTGTGATAGAAGCCACTGTAAGGTATGGGAGATGTACATAATGGAAAGAATCACATATAAGATGAATCAGTCTGAACATAATCTCTCCTTCCTCAAAGTGTGGCCAAAGATACTGAACTATTTGATGCAAATGGGAGTGGTCCCCACAAAATTAAAGTACTTAACTGAAATGCCATATTGAGGAGGTTTATAAATTGCAAGATCTGAGGTTTGGTATTGCGTATTTACTTTCTATTCCAATTGTCTTTGCTGTTTGTTATGGGTTTTTTTTGTAATATGTGCCATGCTTTTGTATTTGTTGGTTGTACCAAATATAAATCGTCAAATAAAAAAATCTTTTTTAAAAAAAGAAGCTGCTGCTGAAGCAGTTTGCTATTGTTTTTTTTAAAATCTGGACAGTCAATCAGGTCTCCAATAGCCAACCAGAAGCCCTGCTGGGTAAAAGCCTCACCTTAGTCGCGATCAGACGACTCTTAAGATCCGACCCAGGCACAAGTGCCTGATGGATTTAAAAAGAACGTCCAGATGGTGACATCTGGGAAAGGTGCCGCTTCCGTGGGGGAGCCGTCCTTTAAAAATACTGCAAAATGTCCGGTTTAAAGCTTGCCGATGGGCCAATGGCGGACTTTCCCCCATCTGATAGTTTCAGCGCGCAATCAGCCTGTTGGGATGGTATGACTCCGGACCATCCCGAACGGCCGCCATTTAAAAAAATTCTTAGCGATATGCACATAAACGCATAAACGTCCAATGGCCGCAGAGCTCCGCTCAAACGTTCCAGACAATTTCATGTTTCTGAATGGCCCGCGAAATTTATGAACTTTGTTAACTGAAATGGTACCTAGAGGAAGGTACCGCTGGCGGTGCTTTTACCATTCAAGACTGTGCATGCGCGGAAAAACAAGTACACGGTGAGGCACATATGCACACGTGCAAACAGATTTTTTTTTAAAAAAACTCTGACCACGTGGCTTCTTCAGGTGGACGCCAGCTAGACAATCCACTGCGGAGTCTGCACACGATAAGGGATTCAATGGGGAGCTGTCTCGTTGTGCAACACTGGATAAAAAAGATTGGAATCAAATTAGAGCCGGGCCAATGGCGGGATTAGCTGCCCGTCTGAACGCACCCAGGTTGTCCTGCCCATTTTCTAAACACTTGGCGGGCATCAGGAAAGGTGCTGGCAGGTCTTTGGCCACACCGGGGACCCCTGCCTTCTTAGCCTCATGATCACAGTGGAGCTCGCCTATACGTTTCTCATTCAGATCGCAGGCTGCTTGGAGCAGGGAGCTTTCTTGCTGTTTATTTTATAGCTCGCTTTTCTTACCAAGACTCAAGGGGGATTACAAAATCTAACTATCCCTACGTTATTTTTATCCTGTCTTACTTTGCAGGTGCAGCCTGACCCTTCTCTCTTTGTTCTTACAACAAGCTGGGAAGGTGGGTCAGGCTGCGGGTGTGTGGCAGGACCAAGATTACCAAGCAAGTTCCACAGGTGAGCAGGGGTTTGAACCTGGGTCTCCAGCTGCAAAACCACACATACCCTGGGTGCCAGTGAAGGAAACCCTGCTTTGCAGAGGAGCAAAAGGAAAAACAACCATGTATCATCGATGGTGCTTAAACACAGTAAGAAACGAAATCATAACGCAGGCAGTGTTTACATTTCAGAATACAGAGCACGTGCAAAGGGGAAAGAGGCCCTATCGAGACTATGTTTTTGGATTCCCTACAGCTGTGAGTCTCCCCACCACCACCCACCCACCCACCCAAAGATCTTTCTGAACTCCCCTTACATGTTGGCCCCTCTTCTTCTTCAGAGCATGTTTGAGCAGTGCTGTAGAGAACTCTTCCCCAAATGAATCAACTCAGCCGTCCAACATAAACATTCTTAAAGGGCCGATAATGCCATTGAGGTCAGAGACAGCTTGCTTATGCAAATATTCTTGCATGCAGTATAAACTGAAGACAACAGAGCATAAGGTTGCCGATTCTTTGTTTAGGGCTTGCGCAGATGGCACATCTTTGGTGCTGTGCAAAGGCTGTGGTGCACGAACACCCTCCTCTTGCTGCACTTCGGCCACTCGCCAAGAAGGGTGTGCGTGCAGAGGAGGTCAATTCTACAGCGCCAGGAAAAGATACCTATTCAAAACCCAGACCTCTCCTCCAGCCTCCAAGAAAACCAACCAGTGGGTGCGTTTTATACATCTGCTACCATCGCTGATTAGAAAGAGCCCACGGCATTGCTTGATGATGCAACAGAATCTCCCCGTACAAACCTGAAACACTTGAATTACAATACACAGAAGCATCTGTATAACCAAGAGAAAACAAAAGAGTGTAAAGTTATTTTCCCACCATGCAACAGTTCACAATTTCTGGACTCCGTTTTTTCTCTGCAAAGAAATGAGCTCCTCCAACCCCAATTCTGGTGGACCGGGGCAATGCTCCCTCTAAGCTGTGGAGTCTTGTGAGCAAAAATTCTACTTTGTGAGCTACTGGGATTAAAGCTGTGAGCGAGCGGTTTGGTTTGCTCTGGAGCCATCCTTCCTGAGCTAAGACACAAACATGTGAGCCGGAGGCTAAAAACCTGTGAGCTAGCTCACACTAACCCAGCTTAGATGGAACACTGGACTGGACCCCCACCCCTTTCTTTTGAAAAAAAGAAGCTAACAGAACTTTCTCTCCTTGAGGGGCTATTCCCATAACATTTGTGCAGCACTTACATTGCTGTTAAGATACTAGTTCTAACCTCTACAAGCCAGTGTTGTGTAGCAGTTAAACTGTTGGACCAGCCCCGTAGCCAGAAATTTTGAGTTGGTGGGACATGGGGAAATTTTGTGGGGAAGCAGGGGAGGGGGGGGGAGGAGTGGCCACACGCCTTCCCTGAACTCCACGTTGGGAAATAGCTGCTTGAATTTCAGGGAAGGTGTGCAGCTGCCCCTCCCTCCCTTCCTGCAAGATTTAAAGGGCCCTCCAGCTGATCAGCAGGCCATGTGCTCCCACGATCAGCTGGAGGGCTCTTTTAATGTCACAGGAGGGGAGGGAGGTGGGACAGGGGCATGCCTCACATTTGAGGGGGCGGGCCCCCAAAATGTCCCACTGTAGCTATGGGCCTGTGTCAGACTAAGATCTGGGAAAACCCAGGTTCAAATCCTCACTCTGCCATGGAAGCTTGTTGGGTGACCTTGGGCCGCCTAACCTCTTAGCCTAACCTACCTTACAGGGTTGTTGTGAGGATAAAACAGACAAGAGAACAATAAAACCTGCTTTAGGTCCCCTTTGGTGAGAAACGAGGGATATAAATAAAGTAAATTAACAGATCCTCAGTGCCCAGAAGGGAGTTGTTCCGCATTGTTCTGAGAAAATGATTTCTTGTACAAACATTATACTATCTCCCGCTCACACAATAGGAAAATATTATTTATTTTAGCCAGTGAATGGACCTCTGGTGAGGCCATATTTCAGCGGCTCTGATCATCCAAAAAGTATGTTAAGTGCCACCAAGTTAATCTGAATCCAGTAATTATTTTGATAATCCTCTTTTTAGCATCCTGGAGTTTTTTCATCTCTGTACTCAAATGGCACTTTCTATGTGCAGGAAAGGGTAGAAATTTTAAAAACTGGGTTCTCAAACTTACAGTAGCCATTGACTTCAATGGACTTAGAAGAGCATAACAGGATGGCACAGTTAATTATTTCAGGGGGGGAGAAATCATTAACTTTTGGAAGATGAGCGCCAGACAGGTTGTTGCCAAATGGTGTTTTCATGCGATAAATGCATACACCACAAGGGTGTCAGCACACAAGTTTAAACCCAATTTATATAGAAACGGACCAAATTATTGCAACAGGGGCCTCAAAACACCCTTGAAGGTGAGGAAAATCATTCTCCTTGAGCAGATCTAGGTTTCTTTCATCTGCGTTATTTATGGATATTTTCCATAGCCTGAAAACACATATTCAAATAAATTCCAAACTGCTGGGGAAAACACAGATGCCTGAATCCATGTCTTCCCTATCAATCGAGGACAGCATGATGATTAATTTCAGGTTCCATGAGCCCTCATTATCTCACAGTATCAGATGCGCACAGACCCCCAAGCCAAATACAGAGGACACTAGTAATGTATATAAGACTACACTGCATACTAAGTAAGATTTATATGGAGTACTATAGTGTTTCGGCTCAAAACAACTGCAACACATTTAATCTGAGTTGTTAAAACAAACTGGATTTTTCTTTAAAAGCCATTGTTGGTGTAGTGGTTGGAGCAGGGGTCCATTGGAGCGGGAGCACACAGGAGCGCAGCTCCAGGAGTGAGGAGCCCAGGGGGCGGGCACATGACCAAGCTCCGCCCCCTCCTCAGCTTCCCCGAGCAGTGCAGAGGCGCAGCGCCCCGGGGAAAGCCCTGCTAGGGTCTTTATTGTTTTTAATGCTTTGTTTTAATATTGATAATGTTATCATTGTTCCTTTTATGACTGTGTGCTGCTTTTCCAGAGACTTGCTCAAGGTGGCATATAAATTTTCTAAGTATACCATTTTTTATCTGGCCACCTGGCACATAAGTACTGGAGAAATTTCACCAACCCTTCAGCAGCTTCCACCCCATCAGTTTGGTGTAGTGGTCAGGAGTTGGACTCTAAACTGGGAGAACCAGGTTTGATTCCCCACTCCTCCGCATGCAGCTGCTGGTGTGCCCTTGGGCCAGTCACAAGTTCTCTCAGAGCTGTTCTCTCATGAGCAGTTCTCAAAAGACCTCTCTCAGCCCCACCTACCTCACAGGGTGTCTTGTTATGGGGAGGGGACGGGGAAGGGATGGGTGGGGCACATGTCCTGGGTATCTCAAGTCTCCTTGAAACCTGGTGGTTTTAAGGGAGCAGGAAGAGAATGAGGGTGTGTTCTTTACGCTTATTTTTATTGCACAAAGTATTGGATGGGGAAGGGAATGGAGGAAGAGCAGGTCAGTTTCACTCACCTGTGGAGTGGAGCCTGAGGGGTGGGTGTTGCCTTCTGACACACTTCCGGTATGTTAGGGGGTGTGGCATATGCAAATGAGTTATGCTAATGAGCTCCTGTACCTCTTTTTCTACGAAATGACCCCTGGGTTGGAGTATCAGAACTGGGAGACCCAGTTTCGAATCCCCCACTCTGCCATGGCAGCTTGCTGGGTGACCTTGACCTGGCCACTCCCTCTGCCTAAACTACTTCACTGGGTCGTTGTTGTGAAGATAAAATGGAGGAGCGAAGAATGATGTTGCTAGCTGGTTCAGGCCCCACTGGGGAGAAAAGTGGAGACGGAAAGTAAAATCTAAGCAAAGTTTCTTTCCTTAAAGTGGGGCAAAGGGTAACGGAGTCAAGATTGTTTGGAGGATTCAGCTCTGCAGGCCTTATTGACTTAGCAGTGATTAATTAAGCGGAACATCATAATGGCTATTGGCTGGGGACCAAACACACATATGACAGGGTGAATGAACCAGATGCATGATTTTAATCTACCTTTGCTTTCTACACACACACACAGAGCTGTATTACCACTTAGCATTTATTTAGCTCCACTGGTTTGCTAGGCGCTACATGTTTGGCTACAGTTCAACAGAACGTCCAGGAACAGAAAACAAAACGCCTGGGTGAGCTACTGTCAGTCACCCAGAATATTCTGGCACCGGCTCCTGACTCTCTCAGTGCGACCATATGCAGCACTTCACCAATCTGCAGGAACAGATGTGCAGAGCCAGCTTTTCAGCCGCATGGCTTGAATTACGGCCAGCGGCAGCCAAGTCGGTCAAAAGGACTCGATCAAACCGCCCACGCCTTGCCTTTTTGGTTTTGAACAGGACGGCTGGCTGTCGGATGCCACAAGCCAAAAAGGAAGAAAGAATTCAAAAGGCACTACTATTTTTTTTTTTTACTATGTAATAAATACTAGGGGCACAACTCAGCCAAAGTTTGGGACTTTCAAGAGCCACCCCCCCGGGGGGGGGCACTGAAATAAACTGCATTGATGTCAGCCAGCTGGCTGGATCCGCACCTATGCTCCCGGTCAACTGTGGAGTCTTGCAAGCAAAAAATCTACTTCGTGAACTACTGGCATTAAAGTTGTGGGCGAGCGATCTGGCTACTGTATAAACTAGTTTGTTCTGGAGCCATCCTTCCTGAGCCGGAGGCTAAAAAACTGTGAGCTATCTCACACTAATTCAGCTTAGAAGGAACACTGGTCATGTCTCTCCCATTCACGCAAAGGCAAGGCATCCATCAAGAAAGAGAAAGTGGCTGGTTGAAACGGGACAGACAACTTCTGGAGGATGCGTATGCGTGCGTCCCGAAACACTATAGGTTTGCGTAAAACAACACGTGGAGGCATCCTCCCCCCCCCCCCCGGCAGCCCCTTGCAGTTGTCACAGCAACCCACAACAGACGCCACCGCCACGGCGGGGACAAAAGGCGGCCCAGAGAGCACCAGCGCCGCCCGCGCCCAGCCCGGAGACAGGGGCGACTCCTCCCCCCGCATGCATGCAAGCCGAGCCCCAGCCCGGCGGGCGGGCGGCAATCCGGCCATCGCGGGAGTCCTCCTGCACCTGCTCGGAAGGCAGCCCCCCCCTGTGGCCCGGCGGAGGGGGCGGGGACCGGGACAACGCCGCGCTCCTGCAGCAGCCAGTCGCGGGTCCAGGGCGCTCCCGCGCTAACTTTCTCCGGTCGGAGACTTTAGGCCAGGCTGCCTGCCTGGCACACGTGGCGGACGGGCGGGCGGGCGAGCGAGCCAGAGCGCCGAGGGGTGGGGGCGTGAGGCGAGGACGGAGCGCGCCTGGGAGCTCAGCGCGGTGGCGCACGGCACCTTACCCGGGAGGGGCGGATGGATGCCTTCCAACGCCGCCGCCGAGTCCCCAGCCGCTCCTTACGCGGGGCGCGCAATGCCAGGAGCAGCAGCAGCAGCAGCAGGCGGCTTTGCACAAAGGCAGGATGGCGCGGGGGCCGCACTTCGCCCCGCGCCTCCCTCCGCCCCGGGAGCCGGGGTGAATCGGCGGCGCGGTGCCAGCCTCCCCAGCAGCGAAGCGCGCCGCTCTCACGGTGACGTCGGCAGCCTTCGCTTCTATTTATACTCGGCCTTTGGATTTCATTCATGAAAACGGGGGCGGGGTGGGGTGGGGTGGGGGGGCTGGCTGTGCGTAAGGAGGCGGGGACCGGGGCGGTGTCGCGAAGTCAAACCCACAAGAGACAGCAAGCGCCTGCGAGGGCCGTTTTCCGGGTCACTCCGCCGGCGCACTTTTGCACAAAAAGCTTTGAAGTATTATTCGAAGCCTGTAAGCACCGCGCCGGGCGGCTCTCTGGTCTCACGCGAGGCATTTCGGTGGTGAAAGAAGCCCTCTCACAACTATTGCCGCGGGGGCAAGTCGAGTAGCACCTACTAGCCACAGTGACTGAGGGGAACCTCCGCGTTCAGAAGCATAAAACTTCTGAATAGGAGGAACAGGAGGCAACATTAGGGGAAGGTCTCGGCCTCCGTGCCCTTGGGCCCTCCAAAGGGACTGGTTGGCCACTCTGCGAGATAGGATGCGGGACTAGATGGACCAGTGGTCGGATCCAGCAGGGCGCTTTTCTTATGTTCCCATGAAGGCCTCGTACTCTGTGCCCTGTCATTGGCCCTCCAAAGGAACTGGCTGGACAGTGCAAGACAGGATGATGGACCAGTGAAGGGCTCTTCTTACGTTCTTCCAAGGGGCTACTTACATTCTTGTCTGTATCACTAACAATGTACCCGCCTGACGGAATGGAAGCTGCTGCCACTGCTATTAGTGCTAGATCTACCCTATTTTGCCCACCCCATGAAGGCTGGTCCAGAGGTCTTCAGGATAAGTGTGCTATGTGGCTTAGCAAGGAGACCTACACAGAAGTATTCCCTGCTACAATCTGAAGAAGTGTGCATGCACACGAAAGCTGAAACCCAGCATTAAACTTTGTTGGTCTTAAAGGTGCAACTGGACTTGTTCTACAACTAACTGCGAGTTAGCCCAGTTTAACTTAATGGGATTTACTTCTGCATACGATTGCACTGGTGCACGCACGCGCGCGCTCTCTCTCTCTGTGTATAACTAAAACACAGCCAGGGAGGCTGTCTACTTGATCAAAGTTTATATCTCTGCTTCCTGGCATTACTTTTCATGACACACATGGCCTGGCCCAACAAGGTCTCATTTATGTCAGATCTGACGCCTCGTAACAAATGAATTCAACACCCCTGCACTAGGTTTTATGAACTAGTATATGCACAGTACACAGTATTCTTATCACACCATAAGGGTATATTAAAGTTCTGAGACTATCTAACATTCTTGACCTTTTCCTCTATTTTAATTGCTTTTCTGGAGATGTTGTTTATTTTGAGTATATTTTTTACTCCCACAAACGGCACTGCTTCTGCAGAGTCACCAGCAATGAAAATGAAACTATGCAATCCTCACCTGACTTTTCCCCTTAGAATCCTAACCACTGCCAGTACTTAGAGCTATATAGTCTGTCTAGACAGCTCCAGGGCTCATTTCGTAGCAGGAGCTCCTTTGCATATTTGGCCACACACCCCTGATGTAGCCAATCCTCCAAGAGTTTACAGTAGCCCCTGTAAGAAGAGCTCTGTAAGCTCTTGGGGGATTGGCTACATTAGGGGGGTGTGGCCTAATATGCAAAGCAGCTCCTGCTACGAAATGAGCCCTGCTCAAGACCCTTTCGTTACCTAAACCCACAACACAACACGGGCAGTGCACCACTGCGCCTTTAAAAAATGGCAAAAGGTTTTAAAACTCATGACACTGGAGCTGATGGCCACTATATACTTGAAGGATACCTGAAAGGGAACACTCTGGTACTGCAACTGACCCATACTCTCCACACTTCACATGTAAAGAAAGAACTTGAGCATTTTCCCCACTGTGTGATGCATTGCCAAAGTATATATGAAGTACACCCACCTTATGGTAGCAAGAGATGTTCATGCTCCCATTGGTAATGTTAAAAGCTTACCCCCATTCCTACTTGAATCCCAAATATTCAGTTGCCAGTCCCACTGGGGCACTGATCAGTAAACAGGCAAGTGAGCTACAAAAAGTAGTCTCAAAGTAACTGGGAATCGGGATAGTCCGTGTTACTTATCCTTCTTTGAAACAAGTCACTTAAGTTTAACTTCACCTTGTTTACAATACTGGTGTGGCCTTCTAAAGTCCTCCATAAAAGCAGCAGTCGAACACTTCTGTGCATCCAGTTGCAAAAACAGCTTTTCCTCGATTCAGCGGAGAGCGCACCCTGGGTGAAGGAGTGCAAAGCTTCACTGTCTGGTGAGACACAGGCACACACAGCCATGCCGGAAACAGTAGGGTGAGGGGTCTGCTGAGCCCTACGGCAGTTCCTTAGTGCATGAATGGTGATAGTGGAAAGCGTTGTCAAGTCATGGCTGACTTCTGGCAACTCCATAGGGTTTTCAAGGCAAGAGACGTCCAGAGGTGGTTTGCCATTGCCTGCCTCTGCGTAGCGACCCTGGACTCCCCTTGGTGGTCAAATACGCACCAGGGCTGACCATGCTTAGCTTCCAAGGTCTGATTTCACGAATGCTGTGCCCAAACTGGGACAGACTCTGCCCTAGCAGTCTCACTGAAATGCACTGTGCTTTCTAAGGACCAAACATGCAGAAAATAGGAGACAAGACTTATATTTTCTGTTTTCAGCCACCTACTTTGATATAATGAAGAAGAAGAAGAGATGGGTTTATACCCTGCCCCAGGAGTCCTTTCGTAGAAAAAGAGGTGCAGGAGCTCATTAGCATACCTCATTAGCATATGCCACGCCCCCTGACATCACCAGAAGTGTGTCAGAAAGGGAATGTCAATTTCAGCCCCATTATACCCTATGGGCCATTGAAATCAATGGCAAAAACTCATAGGGTATATGAGGGGGTGGAGGAAGGGGGGTTTGAGGGAGAGGCTCCAAACTTGCACGGTAGCTGCTGGGGCCTCTCCTGGAAATACTCACCAAGTTTCAAGAAGATTGGACCACGGGGTCCAATTCTACGGGCCCCCAAACAGATTGTCCCACCCCCTCCATTGTTCTCTATGGAGGGAAAAAATGTTAACTTTTTTCCTACCATAGAGAACAATGGAGGGAATGGGGGCAACCTGTTTGGGGGCCTGTAGAATTGGACCCCCTGGTCCAATCTTCTTGAAACTTGATAGGCATTTCGAGTAGAGGCCCTAGCAGCTACCCTGCAAGTTTGGAGCCTCTCCCTCAAACCCCCTCCCCTCCAGTGGCTTTTAAAATTTGCCACCAAATTTCGGCAGCAATTCGGTGGCGAGCTGAATCAGATTAGAGAATCTGATTCAGCCCGTGGCTGCCCTACTGGCCAGTCCTGAGCTGGCGGAGCTTCGCTCCACCTCGCTCCAGCCCCAACGGACCCCTGCCCTGCCCTTCACTACCTAAAGATCTCAGAGCTGCTTTCAAACTCCTTTCCCTCTCTACCACAGACACCCTGTGAGGTAGGTGGGGCTGAGAGCTCTTTTGAGAACTGCTTGCGAGAGAACAGCTCTGAAAGAAGAAGAAAAGAGACTGGATTTATACCCCGCCCTTCACTCCCCAAGGGAGTCTCAGAGCGGCTCACAAACTCCTTTTCCCTTCCCCTCCCCACGACAGACACCCTGTGAGGTAGGTGGGCTGAGAGAGCTCTTTCCAGAACTGTCCTTGAGAGAACAGCTGATACAGAGCTATGGCTTGCCCAAGGTCATCCAGCCAGGTGCAAGTGGAGGAGTGGGGAATCAAACCCGGTTCTCCCAGATTAGAGTCCGCGCACTTAACCATCACACCAAACTGGCTCTCATAACAATCTCATATGATTATATAAAATACCAGTCTTAAAGAAGCCATCTTTGGACCCTGTGGATCCTGCCAATTACCAACCCATCTCGAATGTTTGGTTTCTGGGAAAGGTAATTGACAAAGCAGTGACAGAACCGCTCCAGAGTTTCCTGGAGGACACATCAGCCCTGGACACATTCTAATCCAGCTTTCATTCTGGCCATGGAATGGTGCCGACTGTTAAGAGCCTGGGTGTGCTTCTTGATGCCTCCTTACTGATGGAAGCCCAGATCACAAACGTTGCCAGACTGGTGTTCCTCCAGCTGTACCAGGTCAGGCAACTAGCCCCCTTCCTGTCTCGCCTTGACCTAGCCACAGTAATCCATGTGACAGTCACCTCCAGGTTAGATTAGAAGAAGATGAGATTGGATTTATACCCTGCCCTTCACTCGGACTCTCAAGAGTGGTTTACAATCTCCTTCCCTTCCTCCCCCTGCAACAGACACCCTGTGAGGTGGGTGGGACTGAGAGAACTCTGAGAGAACTGCTGGTGAGAGAACAGCTCCGAGAGAACTGTGTCTGGCCCAAGGTCACCCAGTTGGCTGCACGTGGAGGACTGGGGACTCAAATACAGTTTTCCAGATTAGAGTCCGCTGCTCTTAACCACTACACCAAACTGGCTCTGTAATTCACCCAATGCAGGGCTACCCTTCAGACTGACCTGGAAACTACAACTGGTCCAGAATGCAGCGGCTCGGGTTCTTACTGGAACCCTGTTGACAGTACACAGTCAACCGGTTCTTTGCCAGCTCCACTGGCTTCAAGTTGAATACTGAATCAGGTTCAAGGTACTGGCACAAATTTTAAGGCCCTAAATGGTCTGGGGCCAACATATCTATGGGACCGCCTCTCCTGGTATACCCCCCAGAAGAGAATTATGCTCTGGGGAGAAGAACTTTCTGGTGATCCCTGGCCTGAAAGAGATCCAGCTGTCCTTCCTCAGAGCCAGGGCCTTTTCAGCCCTAGCACTGGCCTGCTGGAACTCTCTGCCTTATGACATCTTTGCCCTGCGGGACCGAGTGCAAATCTGCAGGGCCTGCAAGACCTCCAGGCCTATGGTTGAGGACAGCAATGGTCTGTCATCGAGCCTGGCCTTTCCCATTTCTCCTCTCCCTCATGGGGATAGGATACGACTGGTTCGTAACCACCATCTGAATGGACTTGGAATTGTTACTGTTCTACTGTTTTTAGTTGTTTAAATCGGATCTGTAAAACTATTTATTGAGATGTTGTTCACCACCCTGAGCCCTGCATATTGAAGGACAGTCTATAAATCAAATCAAATAATCAGGGGTCCTTTCGTAGAAAAAGAGGTGCAGGAGCTCATTAGCATAACTCATTAGCATAACTCATTAGCATATGCCACGTCCCCTGACATCACCGGAAGTGTGTCAGAAAGGGAATGTCAGTTTCAGCCCCATTATACCCTATGGGCCATTGAAATCAATGGCAAAAACTCATAGGGTATATGAGGGGCTGGAGGGGAGGGGGTTTGAGGGAGAGGCTCCAAACTTGCAGGGTAGCTGCTGGGGCCTCTCCTTGAAAAACCCACTAAGTTTCAAGAAGATTGGACCATGGGGTCCAATTCTATGGGCCCCCAAACCATAGAGAACAATGGAGGGAATGGGGGCAACCTGTTTGGGAGCCTATAGAATTGGATCCCCTGGTCCAATCTTCTTGAAACTTGGTGGGCATTTTGAGGAGAGGCCCCAGCAGCTACCCTGCAAGTTTGGAGCCTCTCCCTCAAACCCCCTCCCCTCCAGTGGCTTTTAAAGTTGCCGCACTTCGGCGGCAAGCTGAATCAGATTAGAGAATCTGATTCAGCCCGTGGCTGCCCTACTGGCCAGTCCTGAGCTGGCGGAGCTTTGCTCCACCTCGCTCCGGCCCCAACGGACCCCTGCAAATAATTAAAAAAAGACTATTCAGACTCAGTGCTGCAAAAAACCAAAACACCACCTCACAAAGGACTACCCCTGCTCAGCTGAACAGTCCAAGGAACTAAGCAAAAAGAGCAAACGAGCAGCAAGCAAATGAGACAGTGAAGGCCCTAAGCGGATTAAAGAAGAAACCAAAGTGGCTCAGGGTGTTTACCCTGTTTAAAATATTTCCAAGATTATATACAATACTTCAATGCATACGGGAGCTTCGTGGCTCTGGAAAGAAAGGGAAGTATGTACTGTCCTGCACGTCCGATTTCCTCTTCTGTGCTCTAGTAGGGCAATTCTGTGCACAATTATCTGGAACTCAAGAGCCAGTGAACAAAGCTAGGCAGTTTCGACATGGATGTTTTGCTCTGCCCGGGCTTACTTATTGCAGTGGTGTTCTTGGGAGCATCCACATGGTTTCATCCTCTATTTGTCCCACTTCTGCATCCCCCCCGTCCCCCCACTTTGCTGCAATCTTTCCCACGCCTTGGTTGATTCTGTCTTTTTGGAAAGATCACAGTCAGCATGCCTTCAGGCACTGGGGGTGGGTGGGTGGGAAGGAGTGCATTTTTTTTTCAGTTTCAGGTCCTGTCCACTCCCCTCCTGGTGCTATTTTCTTTGCCTCACACAGCTGCCATTCTACCACTCCACACAACCCAGAGGGCTTTTAGAGGCTTGGATAAAAAGGAATTGCTAGATTGCTACAGCATTATAATGTTAGAATGATCTACTGCCCAGCCTCCATTTTTTTTGGGAAAAAAAAAGAAAAAGTACTTCTACAGCCATTTCTATTGTGGAGTTATAAGGAGAAAGGTGCAAGCTGCACCTCTCTCCTTTTAACTCTGCAACAAAAAGAGCTAGAGACTCACCTTTTTAAAAATGAAAGCTGGGAACTAGCAGATCATGGCACTAGACTGGTATAACATTACAGCAACCAATCAATTCCCAGTTTTGTTTCTTTTTAAAAAGCCTCCCAGTAGAGGAAAGAAATGGCTGGCATGGAGGGCTAAGACAAGGTAAGTTTGGGGAACTGGTATGCGGACACTCCATTGCAGCAATAAGAGCTACACAGAGGGTCACCTTCATGTGAAAGAAGCCGGCAACTCAGTTTCATATAAGCATGCATGATATTGTACCATTAGACTCATGGACTAGGCAGCTTTGCATTTGCCACAGATTTCTAGAGCTTATAGCCGCAAGTATATACTTAGAAGTGTGCAGGAGCCATGGCCTTGTCAAATTTTAGAAACCAGGGAAAGATGATGACATTTCCAGTGGTTGGGGCTAGCCTTCAGTGCCCTGCCTAGCTCTCTTCTCCCTTCCCATGACTAGCAAAGCAAGAACAATACATGCACAATTTTAACATTTGCAGAATTATACACGTTCCTTTGCTAATCTCAGCTGGGTCCCCTCTGTCTAGGTTCCGCAACCACCAAAACCTCGAGCCTTCTCCGCTGCTGCCCTGTATTTGTGGAACAGCCTCCTGGAAGTGGTCAAGAAGGCTTCCATTCTTTTGATTTTTCAGTGGGGCTGCAAAAGTGAGCTGTTCCAAAGAGCTTTGCAGGCAGTTCAAAAGTACTGACAAAGCCAACTGTTTTCAGGCTTTTTAACAGGGCGTTCATATATTGGTATTCTTTTTTACTGTGTCTAATTTCACTACTCTGTTGTTACTGGTTGTTACCCAAGGCAGGTTTTATAAATATTTTTAAATGCGATATTATGCATATTTGCTCATTTTACGCAGCAAATATGTTTCCTTGACCCAGAATTTGCATTGCTTGGGTGCAGAATTTTATGATGTTTTAGGAACGCACATAGCCCTGCTTGGAACAAGGAGCAAAATCCTGCTAGAACTACCCAATGGCCTTAAGTGACAGCAACTGCAAGGTTGTACTCCTGGCTTTCTTGCTGGTTACGGGATACCGGTAGCTGGCATGTCTTTAGGCACGTTAATGTAGTTCCGAGAAAAGGGAAAAGAGTCAACTGTTGTGTCTGTTATCTTGTTCTCTTCGGTATACCAAACCAGCAGAGTGGGATTAAATAGTAAAATCAAGGACACCTTAATCTGCCCGCTGCTAATCTTTGAGACGCAGCCTTGTCAAATACAATTTACCCTGAGAGCAGCAGAGCTACTATGGGCACGCTAGAGTGAAAGGCTTAAATGGTGGTGTCTGTTCTTCACAAAAGGCCATTTGAGTTTCGCCCAGTTCAGTGTCGGGGCTGACATGGGGCTGACTAGGGGCTTCAGATCCCCCCACTAATCTAAATCTGAAAGTGCATCTGAGAAAACCACTGAGAAAGGTCTGTAGTCCTCAGTGGCACCAAGTGAAACAATGAAAGCATACTGAAGAAATAATAATCCTGATCCACTTTTTGGCCTGGCTGTTTGCATGTTAGATCTCTGCTTGTTTTCATGATTAAGATGAGGGGGGATGACTGATCGAATCACAGAGTTGGAAGGGACCTCCAGGGTCATCTAGTCCAACCCACTGCACAATGCACAGGAAATTCACAAAGACCTCCCCCTTCACACGTGACTGTTTAGGATTGCCACTGCTGGTCTCCGTAAGAAAACAATGAACACACCAACTTTGTGCTGCTTTACCTGAACAAGATGTGAGCAACAATACAATCCTAAATAATCCTGAGCCTCAAGCTATCTGTGAAAGTTATGAAGTGTTGTGGTGTCTAATCATCAAGGTTCCCCCAGAGCACGCTGCCAGTAACAGCGCAATCCTAAGCAGGTCTATTAGAAGTCTACTCAGTTCTATTCGAGGAGGCTTACTCCCAGGAAGGTGTTCTTAGGATTGCACTGTAAGACACCAGTTCACTTCCTCGTGGTAATTAAAGGCATTCACAATAAACATAACTTCCTAATTACTCCTTGCCAGTCTGCATAAGTGAAACTGAAGGTAGTCCAACTGAGCCATTCCAGTCCTTGGGTTAATCCACCTGGGGAGGTGAGAGTGATGGTACCAGACTAATAATGTGCATGGTGCCTAAAACGCATATGGTGCCCTAAAGAGTACAAGAGTACAAGAAAATAAGCCCCTACCCCAAGGAGTTTACAACCCACCATTTGAGACACAGGGAAGGGTATGGGATTGGCAACAAACAGGGAAAAGAGTAAGTTTTCGTTCCAGGTTCAGCATGGTTAGGAGGATTGTGCCAAAGGCTGGATGGGAATGGTGGGATTCAGAGGAGAGACCAAGGGGGAGGGTCGAGAGGTGGGCTCACGATGGTAGTTCCAAGCACAGGGGCAGCAAGGCAGAAAGGAAGGAGGGAGGTAGAGCTAGAGGAGGAAAAGCCACAAGCAGGGATCTGTTAAGATTTGACAAGACAGCACTGGCGTCAACTGCGGGGGGGGGGGGGGGGGGGGCTCAGGCCACCTCGGAAATTTCCCGGAGTGATTGAGCCCCCCCGGGAAATGGAGCGCCTGTGCACCCGGCCGCTGCGCCTCGCCACCGCGTGCTGCTCCCCTGCACCACCGCCAGAGCTGCTGCTGCCACCAGAGCTGCTCTCCCCCCCACTTCCCCCCCCCAGCTTGGTCCAGGAGAGCAGTGGCGGCGGTGGCGGCCCGGCACAGCCACCCAGCGGCCCAGCGCAGCAACAGGGGCGGCCCGGCGCAGCCACCTGGTGACTCGGCCCAGCACACGCACTCTTTGCACGCACACGCAGAAGCCCCTGCCCCCCCCCTGGCACTTTTAAAACTCTACGCCCCTGCAAGAGAGCTCAGGGTGGGCCATGCCTTGAAAGTACGGAGGAGTTTGCAGCCAATCTGCTAACAAACAGAAAGCCAGTGTAGGTAATGAGTGGCTCTTTTGCTTAGGCTAAAACCAAACTGAACTCCACAAAGAAAGAGGCTCCAGTCGGAGCACCATTAGTAGCATAGCTTTCCCCCTCATAGTTACTATCGCCTTCCCCTAATCCTCCAACCCTCCCTTTCTACAACCTGCATCCCCTTCCTTTGTTGCTGCAAATCCAAGTTCATCAACGAAATTTTGATGATACATGCACACTTATTGAATTTTGATAACTAGTTCTGCATCCAAGATATGTGTTATCTAGCTACAGTATGGGGATTATGTATGGGCATGAGTGCATGCACAGTTTTGATAATGCATTTCCCCTACCACAGAAAGGCATGGAACTTAACTTATTCCCACAGTCTTGCCCAACAGCATTCTTCTGCTTTTCAGGAAAACAACTAGCAAGAGAGGATATACGCATTCCCAGAAAACTAGGGTCGCTTAATTTCCTTTCATTTTATTAAGCAGGAGAAAGAAAATGGTATTCCCACGGGAAAGGAAACTGAACTGGTCTTCTACGGATTAGTTTAGTTTATTATTACGGTCTTGAGACCGACATACAGAGTAAGCATAGTATGTGAAGTCTTCTACAGATTGTGAACACGACAGCCTGGTGATGTGTGCAAGAGCCCTGAAAACCAGACAGCTGGCAACCTGTGCGGTGTGTGGAATGAAAGACGGGCATTTCCACATGCCTACTTCGTATATGTACATCCTATTTAAAAGAATGATGGAGTACGAACTGCATGCATGCTGGCATAGTTGCATTTACAAATTCCGCCCAAATAAACTATCTAGTGAGAGTCTGCGGTAAATGCTATGCAAGACTGCCTGCCTAGTTCAGTGAACCTTCGCTCCACGTTGCCGCTAGCCACTCTTCGTGTCATCAGGGTTGTACATCTGACCAGCCAGCATGATACTAATAATGACAGCCATACTGGAAGATCCCACACTTTTTGCCACCAAGTTCCTGCATTGGTTGACTTAACCTATAGAGTAAGAAGCTCCCTCTAAGGAGCTCAGAGCAGTGTATATGAGTCTTCTTTTTATTCTCACAAGAGCCCTGCAAAGGGAGGTCATAACCAAGTGTGACTGGCCCCCAAAGCTGCCAAGTTTTGTAATAGTATGGGAAAGTGATCTCTCAGAACCTAATTTGACATTTCAGCCAGTACACCACACTGGATCTCAAATCCACAGTCCTCCTGAGAAGGGCTAATATAGCCTAAGAAAACTGCCGTTTGTGAGAGGTACAAGGGCAGACTTAGCCAGCAGGCAACCAGGGCAGCGGCCCTGGGCCCCATGGTGGGGGTCCCCAACTGTCCACAGCCCTGCCCCCTAATGGGGGAGGGAGAATAAAAAGAGCAAGCTCCCACTGCTGCTCCCCCCTGCTTTGTCTGGAGCTTGAGCAGCCGGCTTCTGCCAGTGGTGTTGATTCCCACCCAAAGTTACACAGAGCTAGAGCTGTCCCTTGCTTGGTCCTGGGTATGGACCATACGGAGCAGAGGTCCATCAGTGGCTATTAGCCACTGGGTATAGGTAAGAACTCTTGGTCTGGGGCAAGTGATGCTCTGTATTCTTGGTGCTTGGGGGGGGGCAACAGTGGGAGGGCTTCTAGTGTCCTGGCCCCACTGCTGGACCTCCTGATGGCACCTGATATTTTTGGCCACTGTGTGACACAGAGTGTTGGACTGGATGGGCCACTGGCCTGATCCAGCATTGGCTTCTCTTATGTTCTTATGGGTGGTGGTGGAAGCCGGGCGGGGGGTTGTCTCTGGGGCCCCATCCTGGGCTTTTGCCTAAGACCCCAGAATCACTAAGACCACCCCAGTGGAGGATTACTACATTTATTTATTTATTTGTATTTCTAGCCCACCCATCCCACAAGCGGGCTCAGGCCGGGTCACATCATATTGATAATACAATAAACACAGTTAAAAATCTGAAACACAATAATAGACATTAAGAACAGTGATCACCTTTCTCTGTTCCTTACATAACTGGCAACCCCTGTGAGTGAGGATAGGTGAAGCCCATAAGCCCTCAGTTGGAGAATGAGTGGATGTGACCTAATATCATTCAGTCTGCTCATAAAATGAAAGGGATGGCTTACCAGTTTACAGACCATACAAACGCATGACAAGTAATATCACGCCAGGTTTTGGCTAAGTGAATAACAGCTCTCCACGAGGGTACGTGTATTAATGCTTCTGCTCAACGTATGTCTGCCTCAAACCCCTCCTGACTGTATATTTGGGCTTCTGGCTTGGATAAAAGAAATGCATAGTGCAATGCTGTAGATGCATGCACGCGCACACACAGACACACAGAGGAAACAGCTCTATTCAGCAGTAATAGCTAAATCACGGTGCATTTCTACAGGAGAAGGAAGGGGAGACAGAAGAAGAGAGGAGAAGAGATTGGATTTATACCCCGCCGTTCACTCAAGAGTCTCAGAGCGGCTTACAAACTCCTTTCCCTTCCCCTCCCCTCAACAGACACCCTGTGAGGTAGGTGGGGCTGAGAGAGCTCTGAGAGAACTGCTCTTTCAGGAACAGCTCTGACAGAACTATGGCTTGCCCAAGGTCATCCAACAGCTGCAAGTGGAGGAGTGGGGAAATCAAACCTGGTTCTCCCAGATAAGAGTGTGCACTTAACCACTACACCAAACTGGCTCTCAGAGAACCCAATGTCCCAGTTCTTGAAGCTTCCACTTGAGGCTTGGATCCCATTCAGCTCCATGGAGTGGAGAAATTGGCGAGACCAGATCTGCAAGCATCTTGGGGCAAGCAAGTTCTGATCGACATTACTTTCAATTTGAAGGGGTTCTTGAAACTCTGGGAAGGAAAAAGAGCGTGTTGCTGGAATGGGAGGGGGGGAACCCTAACCCTATACTGCTTCTTTTATTAAGAAGCTATTTTCATCTCAAAGGGTGCACTTCTCTACAGAGAGGTGAAAGAGGTGATTTCACCTGCCCTTGCATCGGGGGGGGGGGGGAATCTAAATAAATACGTGAAAACTTTTTCTGAGGGTACGTTTCTACTCACCACTGAGGAGAGAAGAATCTTCACAGCCATCTTAAAATGTGTTCTGAAAGAGCACCTTCATTAGGGGACAGCTCCTCACAAGTGTCTTTATGGTTCTTCCCTGGAGGAAAAGAAATAACAGTCTTTACCACAAAGAGAGTGAATTTATCTTTACTGACATCTCAGATGTATCGGACCAAAGAGCCATAGCGACAGTGTAGAGCTCAAACTTGTGATCCTAGGGAACGATCTGCAGTAGAAATGACTCAGGTGGTTCTGAATTGGAACAAAAGAAGCAGCCAGGAAGCCTAGTGGTCAAAAAGCTGGGGGGACCTGGGGAACAACTCTCACTCAGTAAGGAGGAGGCTTGCTTGGTGATCGTAGGCCGTTCACTCTCTTATAGCTAGGCCATCAAAGGGGACGGTTGCAAAGATAAAAAAGATGTGTGCAGCCACATGTGCTGACCAGAGTTCCTTAGAGGACAGGTGGGATACAAAGTGTTAAAGAGCAACGACGTATACTGGGAAGGAAATCAGTTCCAAAGAATTCCCATTGACAGCAACATTACTGAGACGATGCATTTTAAGCACTCTGAGCACTCTAAAAGCACTATAACGTTATCGATTGCAAAGCTCTCTTAGCTGAGCCATTCATAAAGCACGCATCATGAGAACTGCAACCCACAGATGATCCCCTGCCAAGGCAGGGCTACAATCTTAGGCACGCTCACCTGGGGAAACGACCCCGCTGAACACAGCTGGCCTTACTGCAGAGTAAGAAGGCACAGGACTGCACAGCACGTATCTTACATGAACAAGTAATTAACTTTGCTCTTTTTAAAAGCTACCCAGAGCTGTTGTGGTGGTTCATTCTCACTATGAGTCAAACAAGTCCCCCCAAACGGTCATTAGCAAGCTAGCCCTGATCCCCGACACCGATTCAACAAACATGTGCTAGGCCACCTCAGTCATGCTTTTTCTCATATTTTACGCAGGTTAGCAGTACAACCTCCAGCTTTTTTTCATTTACTTTCAAACAGTCAAGGCACAAGCATTCAAGTCCCTTTATTTTCAGGAAGTATAACACAAGCGGCCACCCTAGCAATCAGCTACTTTGCAGTAATCAGTTATTAACTCGATTCCTTGTTTTTCTAAGGCGGTATCCAGACCACATTCCTTTAACTTCTGCCCACTTCTCATGGTTTCTCCATGTTTTGCTTCTTTTCATCTACACAATTCTGTTTCTGAAAATACTAGAACTGGGCAGTAGATTCAGGACAGACAAAAGGAAATGCTTCTCTACACAACAAGTGATTAAAATGTGGAATTTACTGCCGGAGGACGTAGTGATAGCCACAAGCATAGATGGCTTTAAACGGGGATTAGTCAAATTCATGGAGGACCAGTTTATCAGCTACTAGCCATGGTGACTAAAGGGAACCTCTACATTCAGGGACAGTTAACCTCTGAATACCAGTGCCAAGACCTAACATCAGCCTCTATGTTGTTGGACCTCCAGAGTAACTAGATGGCTACTGTGAGACAGGATGCTGGACTCAATGGATCACTGGTCTGATCCAGTGGTTCTAAGAGTGTTTCACATTTTACTGAGACTTTCCCAAATAGAAAAAGTGAATGAGTACGATCAGATGTGGGACACCAGTGTAAGACTGGCTGTTTACCAGAGGAACCTGTCCAGATATGCAGAAATATCTGAAACATTCCAAAAAATTGGGGGTGGGCTTGAAATCCCAAACCAAACAAGTAATGCCTGTTTTTACACAGGTATCACAATTCAAACAAAATGGCTGACCAACATCTTACAAGACTATAATTGACATCACAACTGAGTATTTTAAAAAGGAATCAGGAGAGCTGGGGTGGAGGAAAATAGTATCACAAAGAGAAACTGTGAGGGCAACAGAACAGGAGAAGGAAATGGGGTGGGGGGAGGCAGCAATGACAGGGCACAGAGAATGAGGCCGAAGCGGGTAGAGGAAACACGGATCAGAGGGGGTAAAAGAATTTTCCTTCTCCCATGATGAGCCCCTCACAAGTCTATTTTTGTAGCCACCCTCAGGTGTAGAAAGTGGCACCTGCTGGGCAGTCCAAATGGCTGCTCTTTAACTCCCTGGGACAGCTGCAAAGGTGGACCAGACCAGCCTTTGCAGTCATCCTTGAACAAACTGTTCTGGAAATTTTTGTTGTAGATCATCACTTATACTACAGATCTTAGCAAACTGTGGATCAGGGTCTAATAGTGCCCCGAACTTGTGAACCTGCTCTGACAAGGAGTACAACCCCTTCCCTGCCAATACAGTGCAGTAGCAATGGGGCTTCCATGTGGCAGGTTTCCCTGAAATTTCCCTGCCCTGACCCCCCACCCCAGCAGCAGCTACCCCTCACCCGGTACACGGTTTCTTTTTTCAATTTTTAAAAATGGAATTGGCAATTGAATATCATTATATCAAAATAACATTACAGCACTGTGTGTAACAGGTTCTCTGAATTCTCAGCTTTCATTAAGAAAAACTAGGCCCTTCTGCCATGGAAATATACTTCTTTTCTTATATCTCTGGTCAATTTTTTTTATATAGAAGACTCCTAGTGACAGGGAGAGGAAATGGCCACCACAGGGACAAGTCAAGGAAAAATGGCTGTCACGTGGCCAGGAAAATCCAAATTCTCCCACCCACACGGCAGCCATCCAGGTTTTGCTGTGAAGTTTGGGAAAAGATAGGATAAAAAGCAGGGAAACCCTATAAGGTTCACAAGTGCCCTATAATGTCCCACAATGCCCCAACAGTATTAAACCTGGGGCAGATAACCTGTGTGGAAATGGCCAGTGACAGTTTCTGTTACCATACCTGGCCTGAAACCCAACCAAAACAGGTCTATACAATCAGTTCCATCTAAATCCATGGAACTGAACAGCCACTATCTGCTTGAGCACTTTGGACAAAAACAGGATATGGGCAAAATGAGATCCTATAACTTTTTAGATCCTCGGTGGGGGTCTAGAGAAGGCTTCTTCAATAGAGGCTGTACCATGACCTCCTGAAGGGCATCAGGCACAACCCCTTCTCTCATGAAGAGGCCTTGACCACTGCATCCATACGGCTGTGACAGGCAGAGCAGTAAAAGTTTACCTCAGTAACACAGGAGACAATGGCTGTGGTCAGACAATGGGCTTAACGCAGTCTGGAAGTGCCTCCAATTGCTCTATTTTTTAACAGAGATTTTTGATCAGACATCCCACGCTGAACCCACCTCACCATACACTCACTCTGTGGCTGACCATTTAGATTATTCCTGCATGGTAACCAAGGAGTGGGCAGTCAGGCAGCATCCTTTTAAAAAACCCTGTCTTTTATGCATGCACAGAAGCATTCATTTGAAGGACCACTCCATTTTGACAGCTCCGCGCTGGCGGCCCCTCTCAGTCTCCTTCGCTTTGCCTCTCTTCCTTGGAATACATGGGTGTGAAGTGTAAGCATCATGCAGATTTACACAAGAGTAGCCCCACTGACTTCAGGACATTTACTCTTGTGTTAACCATGGGATGCTCTCAAACAGCAACTCTGAAGCAGAAACAGGAGAAAGGGATGGGGGGGGGGGATTTGTCGCTCAAAACCAACTTTCCTAGACCCAGAAAGACTACTTGGCCACTTGGACGCACAAGCAGTGACTGATGACACTAGGGGTGAGTATGCGCTTATGTGCACATTGCTAATAATTTTTTTTTTAAAAAAGGGCAAAGATGGAATGGAAGGTTCACACTTCCCAACTGGCCTGAGTTCACAACAGGGGAGTTCAGACATCTGGAAATGCGGGGTGAAAGTGCTGACATCCGTAAAGACTGGACTTTTGCTGATGTCAAATAACACCAATTTGAAGGCGGGTTAGAATGGGGTGCCAGTGACTGGGGAATGGGAGGCAGATGTTGCTGTCTGACCGTGCACTTTAAATCCGAAAGTGAACAGCAGCAACATCGGATCAAACTGCTCGTCTGACCGCAGCCAACGAGAGAGGTTAAACCAGCCAACAGGAGCTGTGCAGCAGGAGACAGCGTTAACCTCCAACTGTTGGCATTTTAGACAACAGGTAGTATGGAAGAACATGAAATTAAACAAACTCCGCAGCACAACGGGAAGACAGGAGGGCCTCGCGTGATGTGGTCGATGGGGTTGTGAAGACTCGGACTCGACTGTGCAACTGGACAACAATGAAGTTTGGAAGGAGAGAGGACAGTTTGTCAAAGGACTACTTTAAACAGGAGAGCAATTTAAGTAGAGCAGAGGTATAGTAAGAAATGACAGAATCACTGGATTAAAGCTGGGTGCTCTGGATTAATTGTAACTTCTGACCAGGATGTAGGAAAGGGTCTCTCCCCCCCCCCCCCCCCCCCCCCGGGCATCTACTGTTTCAAGCCCAACTTCCCAGCTTTTCTTGTTCTCAGTCAAGCTTTATCTCAGTTTGCATTTTCTATTTATTGAATTTTGTTTTTGTTTTGTTTTTTTAAAAAATAAACCATCTTGTTCCCAGTTCCCTGATCCATACAGGCTTCGGTAGGTTCATGTCCAAGAATGGATTCTGCCTCCAGAACTTTTTATGAATTCCTGCTTAAATTCCCCATTGTTGTGGGCAAGGTGGGAAAGCTGTGACAGAAAATCTTGTGGGGCAGTGCCAATCCCCAGGAAACCATTACACTGATCATACTCCCTCAGCATTTTGTTATAAGTGAAGAAGGTCATGGATTCAGCAACTGCATCTCTCCAAGTAGTTTTCTGACCCCCTTATACTGCCAAAAACTGAGAAGTTATCTCACAAAACTTGGCCAGACTGTAATGTAGAGCCTGAACTGTCACTACACTACAGTCTAAGCCAGCGTGAATACAAGCCACATTAACTGCAAAATGCCTCACAAATTTACCACAGTATGTGTAATGTTACCAAAGGTTCTAAGGATACCATATTGAGGGCCAATTTCAGGAGCCCTCTCACAACCAACAGCTGAGTCAGATGGTGATATACATAAACAATGACAGTCGTGAGGTGTAAATAATATTGCGGTGATGGAGAGAGCTGCCAAGGCATTAGTAGATTCTGTGCCAACCATGTCTGCCCCACTGGAAGCAACGTATTGCATGAGGAATGCATAGACTTCACACTCCCTGGACTAGAAGACTATGTAAAGCATCCTCCCAGCTTCACTGAGGCCAGTCCTCTCTCAGTTGAGAAGCCACAAACAAGAGCAGAGCTTGGCCATTGCTAGGGCTCATGTGCATCTCACCTCCAAGGTAGGCATGGATCAAAACGAACCCCAGCCATATGGGATCCCAGGAACTGACATAGAGACGGAGGGGAACGAGTCTAGTAACACCTTAGAGGAACCACTGCAAAAGGAAAGTGACTCTGAAACCTACTTGTGAGGAAATGCAAGGAGGGTCATGTCCTTAAACACCCCCCTCCCCAAACAGACTAGGCCACAACACCAAGGTTGTGGAGCTGATCAAGAGCGTTCTCACAGAAGCTAGTGATGGCGTGTTTATCCCATGGGCAAGGAGTGTCAGCTAGGCTGTCATAATAAGGGGGGAGAGAGAGAGAGCAGCCACTACGAAGAAAAGGGTGGGGGAGAGAAGGTTGTAAATGCTGTTGTAACCTCTGGAATGTTGCCTTTGATGCTCTTCTAGCGTTTGCCCCTGTTTACATAAGATCTCGGGTTTCTCGTGAGTCTCCCACCTGAATGTTGAAGCCCTTGTTCTCAGCGTGAGGGTAATGGGGCACTCATTGGCTTGTAGCCAGCTTAACACAGAAGTGTTTAGGGAATGTCTTAGAAATACTGACTCCAATAAACTGAACCTACTTAAGGACCGTTGTTTATTGCTGATTTCCTAGGGAGCCTGACAAGGAGTTTGACTGCAGGTCCAGCAGGTCAGTTTGAGGGCTGTGGCCTTGTGTTCTAAGGCCCTGAGTGAGGGAGCGATCGCAATTATGAACAACTCCAGAACACAAAGAGTGGGTAAGGAGAAGGAAAGGACAGGAACAACAGGAACTGAATGGGGGATGAAAATGGCAGAGTTCACGGGAGGGAAGTCTGAAGCATGCAGAGATGACAACTCTCTGCTCCCCAGCTTTGCCTCCCTAGCAGTCCCTCAATCAATCCTCTACTGGCTCCTGTGGGGCATAAATTGTCTGCTGCAGCCAAGTGATGCAGTGGTGGGATGGGGACTGGTGGTAAACAGGGGGTTTTGTAACAGGCTCCTTCAGACCATGCAAAGGCACATACATGATCTCCATTCTGTCAGCTGGCAACCCTTTCTAGCAGTTACCCATGTGAGACAAAGATACTCTCTGAAATTCTCTCTCTCTCTGCACACACACACACACACACCAATCTAGGACTGGGTTGCAAGCCCATTATATAGAGAGCGACCCAAACCACTAGATGAAGAAATGCGTGTGTGTAAACAGCTGTCACAGCTGACTTACAGTGACCCTATCAAGGGGCTTTCAAGGCAAGTGAGAAACAGAGGCGGTTTGCCTTTGCGTTCCTTTGCAGTCTTCCCTGGAGATGTCCCTTCCAAGAACTGACCTTGCGTAGCTTCCAAGATCAGGCTATATCAGGCCATCTTCCCTCCCAGGTGGTGAAATACCCTTGGGGGGGGGGGGAACTTAATTCACTGTAAGTTATAGCAACACTGGCAAGGGCACGGTGCTACTCTGTACACATTCTGTGCAGTTAACCAACACTACTAGGTTGAAGGAAGGTTTACCCTTGACTAAAGTTCATATTACTCAAAATGTTGCACAAGCACTTTGTACTTTGCCACCTTCAAAATGTTGCTGAGGCAATGCCTTCTGAGCAGCAAAATATGTCTCGGGCAGGAAGGTTTGGAAAATACAAATGTTACTTTAAGAAATCTTAGTATGTATGCCTGAACGGAGATGAGGCATTTTTATTTAGGCAGGGAAGACAACGGCCTAAATGGGTCATGGGGATTTCCTTCAGTGGGGATATTCAAAGTGAGGCCAGCCGGGTCTGAGAGGCTACAATCATCTCACTGCTGCAGTGGGACAGGCCTCTTCTTGCGTCTATGAATTTATTCTGCTCTGTAATATAGACATTGAAAAGGACCAAATGATGATCCAAGGGAAGCGGTATATCACATTTCCATTACGTGAGCTCTAAATGATTAATGAAAGTGGGGGGAACTGCAAGGTTATATATTGTTTCTTCTATTTCCACACGTTTATATCAGCTAGAAAATAGCCTGTGAAGTATTAAATCCTTGTATACCTTTCTTCCACTGCAACTGTGTCACGTAACAGATCTAAATTAACAACACAGTCTACAAAACATCATTCAGTAGTCTACAAAGAATATAATGTATGTAGCAACCAGCAACTTGGTTGTGTGTAGCAGTCATTCATGGCCTCATCATGAGCTAATTTTGGGCACCATTCGTCACTCAGTTCCTATAATGTTTTTAAACATGTATTTGCAGAAGTTTGTTTGTCTTTATATTGCATTAGTTTGACTGCCAATACATAACAGTGCAATATACAAAGCACTGAAGCCGGAAACTGTTCTTCAAGGGGGCTAACACTTGGTCCCAAATATACTTACTTCATGACTTGGGGCACGGACAGCTGACTCTCCAGGTACACGCTTGTGCCGCAACTTTGTTCTTCACAACACGACCTATTGGCTGTGCCCCCTTCTGTCTAAGGCCAGTGGGGTTTAGTGGTTAGAGCGTCAGACTAGGGTCTGGGAGACCCAGGTCCAAATCCCTACACTACCATGGGAGCTCACTGGGTGACTTTGGGCCAGTCAAACCCTCTTAGCCTAACCTACCTCACAGAGCTGATGTGAAAGTAAAATGGCGGACGGGAGAATTCTGTAAGCCACTATTCCACTAGAAGTATATTCACAGAGTATTGTTAAAGTGGTAGTTTTAATGTGTTTCATGTTGTGATACTTTTAATTATGTCATGTTATATGGATTTGTGTTTATTTTATTGTTTACCTGCTTTGAATCCTGACTTGGCCAACAACCAGCCAAACTTGCGGGCCCAAGGCCATTCACAAAAGTATGCTTACAAGCACACCAGAGCCAGAAACAATGAAGCCATAAAATGTGTCATCTCGTTGAAAAAAGTCGACAATAACAATAAAGTGAGTAAAAGGCCCCGCTTACACATTCTCCAAAATGTACATAAGGAGAGGGAATACTCTCATTTCCACTGGCAGCCCATTCCTGAGTAACCACAGGGAATGCAATGGAATGGACCCATGGCAGAACAATCTGCTTTGTGGGAGGGAACGCAGTGAAGAAGTCTGAGAGCAGAATGGAAACATTGCACAGGCTCACGGGCCCCAAGCTGTCCGAAGATCGGAAGCACAACCTTAAACTGAGCCCAGAAACCAACAATCAGCCAAACCTAGTGTTAACAAAGCAGGCATAACGTGACTCTTTCCATTAAAAAAAAGGTGGGTCCCCAAGTCCTGAATTAAAATCTCCAGGTTCCTTCAGGGGCAGCACCCCATAAATTGCACTGCAGTAATCTAAACCTCATGGTTACAGTAGCCTAGTCCTACAAAACCGGAACAGCTGACTAGAAGAGAGGAGCTAGCCTCAGAACCAGACAAAACTGAAAGAAGGTACTTTTAGCAACAACACAAAACTGTCCCTTTAGTGACAAAGTTGGGTCCCCAAGTACTAGTAAGTTCTTCACAGATTCAGCCAGTCAGAACTACACCACCCAAGCTGGTAATTGCAATTTTATCCATATGAAGTATTCTGACCAACTTTTTCTCAGCATTTACTCCATCTTTCTGAATTCAGCTTCAATTCCTTTTCTCATCAACCACTGGACCACACTATCCAGGCATCAGTCCAGCACAGGAACTTGCCTGGGAGAAAGCCCCCTGAATGCAGTAGGCCTCATTTCCAAGCAGAGGGCAAGAGATACAGCTCTTACCAATGTGTACTACCTTGTAGTTCAGTCTTTATTCTGAGTTCCGTTATCCTAAACATTCATGAGCAAACTACAGGAAAGGCCACACTGGAACAGCTGTTCATTATATTTAATTCGCTTGTAGTAAATACGCTTGTAGTTAATTCGCTTGTTGTAAATACTACCTTGTAGTTCAGTCTTTATTCTGAGTTCCGTTATCCTAAACATTCATGAGCAAACTACAGGAAAGGCCACACTGGAACAGCTGTTCATTATATTTAATTCACTTTCCCTTAACTGCTTTCCGGACACTTAGGAAATATTGGGTGTATAGTCCAGCCAAAATTAAACGCTTTTAAGCTTTTAAATCCGATCGCTTATTACTCAGACCTCTTCCAAAGAAATCAGTCAGTGGACCTTAAATGTGCTTAACTTTGGCTAAATCGTGTGTGCCCATCCCTCTTCACAGATTTTACACTCTCCTGAATAACTGGAGGGCTGAGGGAAAAGAGATTGAATAAATGAGAACAAACCCCTGGGGGAGAAATGTTAAAGTTGAAGAATAAGAGCTGGACTTGAAAAGGGAAATAAAAGACTGGAGAAGCACTTAACGTACCCCAGAGCACCTGGGGACCCTAGAATACGTGTAGCAACAATAAAGGAAAATGTATTGGAGCATGTACGACGTGCCGTTGTATCACCACTGGCTTACTCAGTCTGGCTTTCAGGAGCAAACAGCAGTCTTCAGGAAGGCTTTTCTTTTTAAGCAGAAATGCTATAGTTTTCTGGGAATTAGTAATGTCTTAAACTTGACAGCTGCAGAAGAATTGTAGAGGGAAGATCAGAATTTAGTAAGCATTTTAAGAACTGCCCCCCCCCCAATATGGTATTCTGTAAGAATACTGTTACAGCATCGTCATTAAACTGATTGCCAGAGCTAATGAGCGGTAATGCGTACAAGATTACTTTCCTGAACGGTATCTTACCTGTAAGGCAGGAGCTAAAACTAGTGCCCTGCAAGGGCAAGGCAAGAAGAGAAAGCAGCTGAGACAACAGACAAAAACTTTATTCACACATGTCCCTTAAAATGCTTTCTGGTTGTCTCCCTGGTGCTGGTGTGCCTGTGCAAAAAACAACAACAGAGCAGCCGTTTTAAACGCGCTTGTCTCAGGTTTCTTAACTGTACATCGGCCTTCCTGCATAAAACATATTCCAGCCTTCCTGTCATTTGCAGTGCACGCACAAGCTCATCCAAAGAACTGCAATTTCAGATCAACTGGGGAGACAAAGCCGGAAGGGGCCACACTGATGTTTGAGGAGAATCAGATGCAGGATCAGCAGCAATGCTGTCCGCTACAGGAGTGTATCCGCTTCCACTCTATTTCCGCTTGTCTCTTTGTGTACAAAACAAGCATTACAAAAAGGCTTCATAACTTTTCAGTGTTTCTTCGGCACCCAGAAGCAACTGAACTCTGGAGCTTTGCCCCTGAACTTCTCACCTCAGGGAAGAAGGATTTCCTACACCTAAGCTTAACACGAATAAAACGATTAACAAAAATTAAGCCAAGAGCAGGAACCCCTTTCTCTTAACGATTAAAGTCATCCAGTCTTCTTAAAAGTGTCATACATCGATCACGAGGAAGATATTCAGCACCTGCGCTGCACATGAGGCACTCAAAAAGGATTTTAATTTAATACACTAATGCATTCGTGAAGAGCAGGTATCAACTTATTCCCCGTGGGGGCCTGTACAGCAAGTTTGGAGGCAAGCATTAAAAGGCTCTTCTTGAGTGAATTAAAACCCAGACCCCGAATCCCAACTCCCCAAATCTCAAGGAAAAGGACCCAGAAGAAGTCGTCTTCCTCAGTCTGAAATGCTGTTTTGCTCCAGAGAGACACAAGCAATGCTTGCTCCCTCTAAGCTGCAGAGTCTTGTTGTCAGCAAACATTCTACTTTGTGAGCTGCTGGCATTAAAGTTGTGATCGAGCCATTTGGCTACTGCACGCATTTAGTTTGCTCTGGGACAGTGTTCCCTCTCAGCTGAGTCAGTGCGAGCTCGCTCCCAGGTTTTTTAAGCCTCCGGCTCACCCGTTTTTGTCCTCGCTCCGGAAGGATGGCTCCCGAGCAAACTGATTCATGCAGCCGCCAAACGGCTTGCTTTAACCCGACTTTAACGCCGGCCGCTCAGCAAGGAGAAGTTCTGCTCTCAAGTCTCGACAGCTTAGAGGGAGCATTTGGCCGCTGCACAAGTCAGTTGGCTCTGGAGCCCTCCTTCCTGAGCTGAGCCAGAAATGGGCGAGCTGGAGGCTAAAAAACTGGGAGCTGGCTCACGCTGACGCAGCCGAGCGGGAACACGGGCCACAAGCATCCCTCCGCGCCGCGCCGCGCCGCCCCTCCCAGTCCCAGGTGCCCCCTCGCCCTGCTCCCGAGCCTCAGCCAATCCCCCCCCCCCCCTCACCTGCCACGAGGAGGGAGACCTCTCGGTGCGGGGAGCAGGGCGCGCGCTCGGCGGACGGGACGCACCAAAACTTCTCGGGCGCCTCTGGGGACCTTGGCGGGAGCCGCTCCAAGCGCCGCGGCCGCCTCTGCCTGCTCACTCGGCCCGCCCACCCGTTCTCCCCCCCCCCCCCCGCCCCGCCTGGGACGGGCTGCACAGGAGCCGTCGGGTCACGTGAGCCTCTCTCCGGCCGCCCACAGCTGCTGTCTGGCGGCGGGGGGGGGGGGGGGGAGAAGAGGATGCTGCTCCGGAGAGAGAAAGGATTATGGGACGCGCCTCCCCCGGGTTCGCCGTGGGGAAGGGACTTCCTTTTCCTCCCCGCTTCCCCCTCTCCGCTGTTCAGACGCCTGGGTGACGATGGCCAGAGTAGATCCAGGTGGCCACTGCCATGGAGTCCTGTGAGCAAAAATTCTCCTTGCTGAGCCACTGGCATGAAAGTTGTGAGCAGGTGATTGGGCTGCTGCATGAATCAGGGTGCTCTTCTGGAGTCCTCTTTCTTGAGCTAAGAGGGAAATGTGTGAGCCGGAGGCTAAGGAACTGGGAGCTGGCTCGCACTGCCCCAGCTTAGAGGGAGCGCTGCCGCTTCCAGCCTGCGTTTGCCTACCTCAAAGGCTGGAGGTGTCCTTTTTCTTTTAAGTAAAAGTGGAAGGAGAAGAGAGGGCTGGGGAGGGACTCAGGACCAAGGCTCCCTCTAAGCTGTGGAGTCTGGTGAGCAAAAATTCTACTCGGTGAGCTACTGGCGTGAAAGTGGTGAGCAGACGGTTTGGCTGCTGCACAGATTAGTTTGCTCTGGAGCCCTCCTTCCTGAGCGAAGACAAAAAATGGGTGAGCCGGAGGTTAAAAACAGAGCTAGCTCACGCTGACTCAGCTTAGAGGGAACACTGGACTGGTCAGCTGTGTTGGTCTGAAGCAGCAGAATGAACTTAGAGGCCAGTGGGGCACCTTTAAGACCAACCAAGTTTTATTCAAGGTATGAGCTTTCATGGGCATGCACACTTTTTTCAAATACATTGGAACGGCAGGTGAGGTTCAAACTTATAGATGGGGGCGCAGAGGGGTCAAACTCATTTGTTATGAGTGCCAGATCTGACATAATGTTGCTTTGTCAGGCCAGGCCATGTATGCCATAAAATGTAATGCCCGGTACTGGAAATATAAACTTTATAAAGGACACAGGCAAACCCAATTAACAATATCATTTTTTTTACTCGATTTACAAACAAAAGCAATTGATTGCTAGCAGTGAAAGCAATTGATTTACTTCGAAACCCACAAAAGCCCTAATAAATGTATTTAATCATATGCAAGACTAGGTTTTTTCTAAGCGATACCATAAAAGGGGGGTACCTTCCATTTCCATACATACCAGTGGCTTTCGGGCGGGTAAGTGCCCTGGACAGGCCAGTTCCTGCGCCCACCCTAATGTTTGACACCCCTGGTTTATAGGGAGCATGGGTATGAAGCATTACCTCAGCCCACCTATATCTGCCACCCCACACTGGTTTGGGCATAAATGCTGTTGGAAGTCTGTGGGGCTTCTTTCTGGGTGAACAGATACAGGGTTCGGCTGTAGACAGGCAAAACTTTTCCTGTTGCTGTATCTTCATGCAAACTCTTTGAAAAACAATAACTGGCTCAGTTCCTGTGTCTTTAACAGCAGCTTGGCACACAGAGATTTCAGCAGGTGAATATTTCTCTTGGCATGCAGATTAAAGTGCTGGGGGAAACTTCACCTGCTAAATGTCTGCATGCCAAGCTGCAGTTAAAGGAATTGGAGCAGAACCAGTTTTAAAAACAACAACTGGCATAGAGATAAAGTGATAGAAAAAAGTCTGTAGCCCATGCAGTTTCACCTGCTGAGTTTCTCCTTGCCAGGATGTTGTTATAGGCATTGGAACAACGCCAGTGAAGAGAATTGGCAACCACACAGTTCTATTGCAGTCAGAATCCTATAAGAGGGGAAAGCTGGATTAGTGGTATGTGCTGCTTACTCTTATGTATGATTGCATGGGACTAAATCCCACTGAGTCCAATGGAATTTATTCCCACCACAGCTATAGCCTCCATAGCTGCTGCGTTTTCTCTGGCAAGACTCCTGAGCCTTTTCTTGAGCTATTGTGCAGTGGTGAAAGGCACCACCAAGTCACAGCTGACTTATGGCAAACCCCTGGGAGTTTTCAAGGCAAGAGACGAAGAGTGGTGGGTTGCCATTACCAGCCTCTGCATAGCAACCCTGGACTTCCTTGGTGGTCTCCCATCCAAATACTAACCAGGACGGACCCTGCTTAGCTTCCAAGACTGGAACGTTTTATCAAAATGCAGCGTTCGCAACATTTTATCAAAGGGCACAAGAACAGAAATAAAAATGTCAGTCCTCTAGGAAGAAAAATTCAGGTGGGTAGCTGTGTTGGTCTGAAGCAGCCGAACCCATCAAAGAGGATGGAGGGCAGCCGTTAGGAGGGGCCACTCACAGCCAAGATGCATATGCAGAGTTGAAACTGGATCAGATGGCTGGTAAAATCATAAAGATTATAAAGGCATTACCCCTGCACATTCAGGAACAAATCCTTTCCGACATACCACAGGAACCTTAACTAGGTACCTGTTATCTTCTACCGAAAATACACAAACCTGGCAACCCCAGGCATAGGCACTATCACTGTGCGCGTGTCTGGGCTTTGTTCTAAGACCCTATCCCACCAGCGCTCCTAGAGATCCAGTTCGGTGAAGTGGTTAAGTGTGCGGACTCTAATCTGGGAGAACTGGGTTTGATTCCTCACTCCTCCACTTGAAGCTGCTGGAAGGACCTTGGGCAAGCCATGGTTCTGTCAGAGCTGTTCTTGAAAGAGCAGTTCTTGAAAGAGCTCTCAACCTCACCTACCTCCCAGGGTGTCTGTTGGGGGGAGGGGAAGGGAAAGGAGTTTGTAAGCCGCTCTGAGACTCCAGTCTCCACCACCGCCACCACCACCTCTACTACTACTACTTCTTCTCCTCCTCCTCCTTGCCATATGCATCTTGACTCTAATCAGCATTTCCTGCCAACTACCCTTCCCCCACCTGCATGTAATAGTGGAGGAAATCTGTTTCATATGTGAAGAAGTGTGCATGCACTGAGTCTCTGATCTCCCATGTACACAGGGTTGAGCTTGGTTTGTCTTGGGGGTACTGCTGGACTCTAGCTTCATTCTCACATATTTTTGTTAACTCTTGCATTTACGTGCTAATTTGCTGCTATCCATTGATCTTACCAGCCACCTGATCCAATTTCATCTCTGCAAGTGCATCTGAGTGGCCCCTCCTAACGGCTGCCTCCCAGACCCTCTTTCCCCCACCCACGGAAGTAGCCCTTGAGGAGATTTTATTCCATTTGTCTGAAGAAGTGTGCTTTGCACACGAAAACTTACACTTTGAATAAAACTTTCCTGTGCTCTTATACGCAGATGACACAGCTATCTTGTCATATACTGAAGTAGGCCTGAGAAGAACCCTTCGTGCACTCCCACTGTCCTGTAAAGAGGAACATCTAACTATAAATCTCATCAAAACCAAAATACTTGTTTTGGCTAAAAGGCCAGTGACGCACAGATGGCAATTAGATGGTCATATGATTGAGCAAGTTAAAGTATTCAGGTATTTGGGAGTTGCATTTCAGTCTTCAGGCTCGTGGGCTGCTCACCTTCCTGAAGTCATGGATTCTGCCCAGAAATCAACATTTGCAACCCTGAGATTCTTTCACACCAAAAGAGAAGCTTACATTTCTTATGCTTTGAAGGGTTTGGGGGGTAAGACAATGCCTCAACTAAGGTATGGCGCACAAATATCCCTGTATAAGAAATACACCAAACCTGAAACGATTCAGTCAAAATTTTTGAGATCTTTGTTTGGAGTGCCAAAATGTGTTTCCAGTGCTCTGCTTAGGCTTCAGGCTGGCCTAGTTACATTAGAAAGCCGGGCCTGGTTTTATGCCATATGTTTTTGGCTTAAATTAAAACTTCTTCCATCAGGGCTGACCCCCTTAATCCTTTCAGATAGTTTCTGCTCAAGCCCAGTTTCCGCAATAGAATACAAACTGGCAGGGGTCATTTCGTAGAAAAAGAGGTGCAGGAGCTTATTGGCATAACTCATTAGCATAACTTATTTGCATATGCTAAACCACCTGACATCACCGGAAGTATGTCAGCAGGCAAGAAAGAAAGGAGAGAGAGAGAGCTGGCAGAGAGGGGACAGCTATTAATCCAAGCCTCAGAAATACCACTATTCTGGGAGGATAGCTTCAGTGGTGGCTGAAGCCTTCAGAAGGCTGGTCAGAGGAACAAGGACCTTTCCAGGGGACGGGGTCATTTTGCTGTGGCCGTGACACAAGCAGGCATTCCCCCGTGGGGGGGGGGGGGCTGGCACCGACTCTCGGAGCTGCGCTCCCCCGAGCTCCTGCTCGAAATGACCCCTGCAAACTGGCACTTCTTGGCTTCTCTAGTCTTGCCCTTTTACACCTCGGATGTCAAAGAGCCAAAGCTGTTGTCAGACGAAGATTATGGGATACTTCTTCTCTCCAAAGGGACAGAGCACGAGCCTCACACTTTTTAGTGGTAAGAAACAAAAACCTAAAGTTTGCTCTATCCAGTTACCTTTATTCGTTAGAACTCTCAAAGCACCACAGAGCTTTCACTTTAGCACGATTAAATGTTTTCCCATCTGCCCTCCTGCAAGGGAGATATGCTCATACCCAGGGGCATAGACTTTTGGAAATCCCGGGGGGGGGGGTGCTCCTTAGCAAGCTCATTCGCTGGAGCGATGTTCTCCCCCCCCAGAAACCACCCCGCCTCCCCGGGCCCTTCTGAGGCCCACCAGCCGCTGCTGCCGGTGCCTCTCTCTCTCCCCCCCCGCCACTCCTTCCTTCTCCCTCTCCAGCAGCGGGGCCTGGGAAGGACCCAGGGAGGAGTGGCGGCAGGCGCTCTGTTTTCCCGGGGGTGGCTGAGCCCCCCCGGGAAATTTCGGGGGTGGCTCAAGCCCTCGAGCCCCCCCTGTACTCTATGCCTATGCTCATACCCCATATGCAAGCCAACTCTATCCTTGTCATTCTGGACAGGTCGAGACAATTGAGCATGTTCTTTTATCTTGTCAATTTTATCACGAGATTTGTTTTAAAAATATTACGCCAATAGTCATCCCCTACCCAGGCAGGTCTAATCAGTCTTACTCTACTCTTCTTTTAGCTGATATTTGTAATGAAACTACTGCTAAGGTAGCAAGATTTTGTGCTATGGCTATCCTAACCAGACAGAAGAGTATTAATTCCTAGGAAATTTAAAAATCTGTGTTGTCTTAACTAAAATTCTTTACCTGTACCAATTGTCTGGCTATATTTCGTGGTTAACTATATGCAACATTTTAAGGTATTGGCTGATCTTTGATCGTAATAAATCGAATCGAATTGAATAAAACTTTGTTGGTCTTAAAGGTGCCACTAGACTCAAACTTTGTTCTAATCCCATAGAAGGGTATATGTGAGGAAACTGTTGTCCTAAACGCATTTACCAGGGAAACATTTCCCATTTGCCTCCAAATGATGTGTGTTTAGGGCATAGGTATTAGTTGTTTTTTTAAGGGTTTTTCTGCATAGAGGAGGCCCTGTTTTATGAGTGTGACTAATCCCCTTTAAAACCAACAGAAATGCAAGGTTAACTTGTCACACTTTGCAACGCAAACTCGAGCGGCACCTTTATAGAACTTCCTAGACCTTCAGCATCACAAGGTTTGTCACGAGCAATGCCATCTTGCCTAGCAAAAAGCAGCTTTGAAAGGGGGGGGGGGGGAACGACTGGAGACAGAGAAGACTGGTGGCGTCGGGCAGAGCAATCCAGTGTTGTGCCTGTGCTGTGGCGGCTGGCTGTGGGGCAGCTAGTAAAATGTTTAAAAAGGTGCCCCAACAGTGTGGCTGGACACTGCCGTTGTGGCATCTGTGGTGATTCCACCACAGTGTTCTATTCCGACAATGTTGCGATGCAGGGGTGGCGTGATAGACAGGGCAGGCAGAACCAATAACAATCAGTCTGGCGTAGTGGTTAAGTGCGCGGACTCTAATCTGGGAGATCCGGGTTTGATTCCCCACTCCTCCACTTGCAGCTGCTGGAAGACCTTGGGCAAGCCACAGTTCTGTCAGAGCTGTTCTTGAAAAAGAGCAGTTTCTGTCAGAGCTCTCTCAGCCCCACCTGCCTCACAATGTGTCTGCTGTGGGGAGGGGAAGGGAAAGGAGTTTGTAAGCTGCTCTGAGACTCTGAGTGAAGGGCAGGGCATAAATCCAATCTCCTCCTCCTCCTTCTGCCAAGGAGGCCGAGTGAAGCACCTGCCACTGGCAGGGAGCAGAGAGGGGCAGGCCCCAGGAGCCACATTCCTCCGCCCCACATACCCCTTAAAGAGACCAGCTCCCGTTACAAGCTGTTACAGATGCTGCCAGCCCCCTCATCTATTGCTGCCCCCTGGGAAAAGCTTCCCGCCCTTTGCAATTGCTCTCCAGCTGCACCCACTTAGTTGCCACCTGCATGGAGTACAGGGTGAGTGGTATGGGCTGTGCTGGACACAGGCCCTGTGCCTGGGGACCCAGCAAGGGGCCAGAATTCCCTCCCTCCTCTGGGCCACCGGCAGCCGCGACCCCTGGCCCAGGGACAGCTACTGCACCACCGCCACCCTGCTCCCCTCTGTCTGCCAGGGCAGGGCCACGGCCATCCCAGGACACAAAGTCTGTCCTATCTGTCACCTCCTCTTCATGGGCTGGGAACCTTGTGATGCCCGGCGACCCCAGGGCCATGGAGGCTGCTGTAGCTGTGTGCCTCCTTGGGGTCAAGGCATGTAGTTGGTTGATGACATCAGTGGTGAACACCAGGGAATAGGGACATGGGTATGGGGGGGAACATAGCAGTCAGTCCACGAGAGCCCCCCGGTGGGTGCCGAGCCCTTGCACCCCAGCCCCCCCCCGAAGTGCCTCATCTTCCTCGGCCCCCGGCCTGGGAGCCTGGCTGCCTTTTCCCTCCTCCCCGTTGCTCAGCTCCATCTCCCCTCTTCACTAGACATGTGGGTGTAGGGTCCCGGGGTGTCGTAGGAGCCCCTCAGCTGTGGAGAGGGGTGTGTGTGATGATGGTGGAGTCTGCTCTGGCTGCTACTGCATCCTTGGACCTCCTCGCTGACCTCGGAGGGTGGGCCCTCAGCAGCATTCCCACTCTGCGAGTTGCCTTTGGGGTGGAGGGATGTTGGTCAGGACAATGGGGGTGGGCTGTTAGAGGCAGAGGGTGGCAGAGGTGGTAGCAGCAACCATGACACTCATCACACAGGACCTCAATGCTGTGGCCACCCACCCACCCACCACCACAGAGGTATCGCTGCCTGCATGATGAACTCTGCTTTCAGCGGACCCTCCTTTACTGCCCACTCGTAAGGAACACCATGAGGGCTTGGACATGCTTCTGAGTGGGACCGAAGGAATCATTCCAGCACTTCAGAGACTGGACATCCCTGTCCAGATGGCATGTCCCAGGGCAGACCCCCTTTTCTGCGGCTATCCGCCAGAAGGCACGGTGGAGCTGCTCAGGGTGGCGGCGAGGGCCACGCTCGCCAGCTCCACCACCAACCTGTACAGCAGTGTCGTTTCAGCCAGGGGCATAGACTTTTGGAAATCTCCCCCCCCCCCGGGAAACCGCCGCGCCTCCCCAGGCCCTTCCGAGGCCCGCCAGCCGCTGCTGCTGTTGCCTCTCCCCCCCCCCCCCCCCCGGCCACCCCTTCCCTCTCCCTCTCCAGCAGCAACAGCTGGGCCTCGGAAGGACCCAGGGAGGCACGGCGGCAGGCACTCCATTTTTCTGGGGGTGGCTGAGCCCCCCCAGGAAATTTCGGGGATGGCTTGAGCCCTCGAGCCCCCCAGTACTCTACGCCTATGATCTCAGCCTCAGTCCAGTTGGGCTGGTGATGGCTGTCCCTGCCACCAGATGTTGTAGTCGTCATGCCACTTACACACAGGCGAATGTGGAGGTGGGCTGTCCCACCATGGGAAGATGCTGATTCCCTCACTCTGCCCCACCCCCATGCTCCCGCCACAAGCCGCTCACAGAGGAGGGAGGTTGTGTCCGGGGGAGGAAGGAGGCCGGCCACGTGGATTACTGTGGCTCTGGCTGCCCGCCACCTTAGTGGGTTTTAAGTCTTGCCTCTGGCCGCGGTCACACGGCCCCTTTAAATCCGGGAGGGCTCCCGGATCTAAAGGGGCCGCATTTATCTACCGTGGGTTGGGATGTTTACACATCCCAACCCTTGCGGCATTGTCGCCGGCCGCGGCAGCAGCAGGATCGGTGGCAGCGGTGGTGGCGGCGGAAGCGGCGGCCGCGGCGGCGGATGCCACTGAAAAGGCGGCGGCAGCTAAGACGGCTGTGGGGAACGGCAGCGGAGGCGGCCCCAAAAGCAGCGGTGGCAGCCAAGGACCCGCCACCGCCTGGTGAGTTGGGGATTCCCCCCCCCCTTTTACACTTGGGCGCATGAGTGGCCAAGCGCCCAAGTGTTAAAGGGGGAAAAAAATGGCCGGCGGGGCTATCTGGACAGCCCTGCTCTTGCAATGCTTGCGAGAGAGGGCTGTCCAGATACCTCCAATGCGGGTTCCTCCCGCAACACCCGGGAAAATACTTGATTTTCCCGGGGTCGGAAAATGCGGGAGGAACCCGCATTGGAACCCGCTTCGGCACAGGACTTGGGGCGGGCCGTCTGGTCGCCCTCTTTAAATGCGGGAGGAAATAGCCCTTCCTCCCGCATTTAAGGCCCATGTGGCCGCAGCCTCTGTTAGGATCTTGCATCGCGTTCTTGCATCTTGGAAGGTAGCTGAGATATCCTGTGGCCATCTCCAAGTACTGCTGCCTCGAGTCCCCAAACAATATGCTTTCAGTATTATCGGTGCCACGTTTTCCTCTAGGTTTAATGCTGAGGCTATCCAGTGTGCTAAAAATATTTGAGTTTCCTTGGACTCTTCAGCCCCTTCAGGAAAGCCTCTAAATTTTCCCGCCACCTTAGTGAACGTTGCCCTCTTTTCCCGCGGGGCCCAGTCAGCTGCCGGCAGGATGGTGCCCCCTTCTGCTCTCACCTCCCATGCTCAGGGTGTGCCATGTTCACTTGCTATCGGTGCTCTGTGTCTGGGTGGCACAGCGACAGCGGAGGAGGTACTGTGCCTGCCAGGAACGGGCCCGCGTCAGCACTCTCCACGGACAGGACAGGATCTGCCTCAGTCAGTTTCGCCTAGACAGAGTCGCCATCAGGGCCCTGCATGAAGAGCGTGGGCCAGCCCTCTGGGGCCAAGCTCCTGCTCCTCTTGCCATCCTCGTCTTGCAGAAAATCCTGCTCTCCCTCAGGTTCCTGGTCATCGGATCCTTCCAGGGGATTATCACAGAGGTGCTCAAGGTGTCGCAGATCTTGGCCAGCCACTGCCTGGACAGCTTTCTGTATGCCATGCTGGCACACCTCCAGGAGCATGTGTGCTTCCCCAGCAAGGGGAGGGCGGTGACCTTGTGCCCATCAAGGCAGGGTCTGCATCATTCAGGGGCTTCCCCAATGTGGTGGGGGCCATTGACTGCACCCACATATCACTCATCGCCTGCCGGGAGGAGCTGCAGGTAAACTGTAATTGCCACCACTTATACAGTTTGAATGTTCAGGCCTCCAGTGACCACCAGGGTCACAGACCTCGTGGCCAAGTTTCCAGGCAGTGTCCATGACGCCCAGATCATTTCTGCATTCGGCAGGTGGATGCTCCTAGCTCTGCGGGCACTGGACCCCAGGATTCAAGTGCATTTCTGGAACCTGGTTCCCAACAAGCAGCGGTGGCATTTACTATCACGGTTGCCATGCTGCTGGAGGACCATCTGAAAGGGTGATGTACATATCATTTGCAGTGCCCGTTGCTAGTGCTGTGGGTGGCCAACATTGCCCAACTGCCCCTGTCATTTGCCGGTCATGCCCCTTATTTGTATACCCTGTAATGGAAAAGGAATGGTGGCGTAAGCACCTTCTGGGCATACTGCTCCTGGATGGGAAAGGGTGTAGCCATCATGCGAAATCACCTCACACATAGGTTGGTGCTGCTTGCCAGCTGCTGCAGGGTATTAGCCAGGGCAGGTGTTGCCACCTGGCTAGGTGAGTAGCCTAGTCTACGGCCATCAGGTGGCCCCCCTCCCCTAGCAGCTGTTGTGGGCAGGCCCCGATGCACCTAACCGTCTGGTGTGCAGCATCCATGTGCATCAGGGGGCCCACTGCTCACCTCCATAGCTGCCAGGTTTGGGAAGGAGAGATGCTGTGTCCAGGGCAGCTCGGTGCTGTTGTGGTAGGCCCAGAGGAGGTCTGGGGGTAGGGGACACTGGTGGAAGGCCTAGTATACCTGTGCTGGCCAAAATCTGGAAACGGTCATCCATAAAGTGTGGAGTTTGCTCTCGCCGTAGTGTATTCCCTCCAGGTGCTTGCCCAGCAGTGCTAGGTGCCCTGTCTGTGTTGTGCCTGCCACCGGAGTGCATGTCTCAGGAAGTTCTTCCTAATGTTTAGGTGAGGTCTAACCAGAGCAGAGTAAAATGATACCGTCACTCTGCGTGATCTGGACACCATACTTCTGTTGATGCAGCCCAAAATCACATTTTCCTTTTTAGCTTCCACATCACACTGCTGACTCCGTGTATGGTCTGCTAAGACCCCTAGATCCTTTTCGCACACAGTACTGCCAAGACAAGTCTCCCCCATCCTATAATTATGCATTTGATTTTTCCTACCTAAATGCAGAACTTTACATTTATCCCCACTGAAATTCATTTTATTTGTTTTAGCCCAGTTTTCCAGCATGTCAAGATCATCCCGTATCCTGACTCTGTCTTCTTCTGTATTTGCTACCCCTCCCAATTTAGTATCATCTGCAATTTTAATTAGCATTCCTTCTTCCAAATCATTTATAAAGATGTTGAACAAAACAGGTCCCAGAACAGATCCCTGAGGCACTCCACTTGTCATGGCTCTCCAAGAGGATGAGGAACCATTCACAAGCACTCTTGTTGGGCCCAAGAAGGCACACAGCCAGAGCATGGGAGTGTGCTGACTGAGTGTGCCCTCAGTTGGTATCCTGAGCTGCATGGGGTCCCATGGGCATGGCTGTAACTGTTGGCGGGGGGAGTGAATTTGAAGTTACCATGGCCGTCAATGAGCTATGGTGCCATTTTGGTTGGTGCAACCTTGCACCTGCTTGGTAGGCTTTCCCATGCTGAAAACACTTTGGAAGACACCTAACTGCTCCCACATCCCCTGAAACACCCTTATATAGGCCGGCAGCAGGTTTGTGCCATTGCTCTGCCGGTGTGCAGCTGCGGCACTCCTGTGTTGGTGGGACTCAAAGACACAGCACCACTTGTGCCCTGTGCCAGCGCAAACTGCCCTTACACCAGTGTAACTTTGAGTCAGTCAGGTCCCTATTCCAATTCACACACATACCCCCCCGGATTGCTCTGCTAATGAGAGAATCTGCTCACAGATTAATCACAGGAGTTATTGTCTGGGACCAATCTAAAAATCATGGCATGCCGAGACTTGTGTGATGAAATCACAAGACTCTGATCTTGCATAGTTAAAAGATTATTTTCAGTTGATAAGCCTAGGGAATAAATATAAAAAGTGGCATAGGGAACCATCGCTTTAAAAAAGAAAAGGAGCGATTCACTTATTGATCTTAGTTATTTAACCATCAATCGCCCCAGAGTGGCAACAAAAGCATCTTTTGGCACTTTAAAGACTAGCAAAACATAAAGCACAATCCTAAACAGAGTTATGCCCTTTTAAGCCACTGACTTTGGAGGACTTAGAAGGGTGTAACTCAGTCCCGTAGCTACAGTGGGGACTCTCCGGCCCCGCCCCCTCCGGCTTACCACCAAGGCCCCCTGACTTCCAATTTTTAAATTTTATTTATGGTGGTCACTTGGGGCGGTGCGGGGGTGTGTGTGTGCAGGGTGCTCCCTGATTTATTTAAAGCCCCCCCCCCCAATTAAATAATCCTGGCTACAGGCCTGGTGTAACTCCATTTAGGAGTGCATTGATATTTTTGCACAACCTATCATGGGCCAGGGCCCACTTTGGTAATTGGTTTCAGAGAAATCTGCCTCCAAGTAATTACATTTCAGAGTGGAGCCTGATCCTATGCAAAGCCATGCACCATGCAGTTTCAAGGATGTTAGCGCAAGTTTAATGTTGTATGGGTTACACAGGTACCGATTCACTCCAGTTCCAAGCACGCTCACTTAGAAGAGTGAAGCGCCAGGTCCTCACCAATTATCTCAGGGCAACAGTCCAGTTCTGTCTTCTGGAAGCTGTCGAAGATTGTGCCTTCACTAGCATTTACTAAGTATAGTTTCATGCAGTGACGGCCCCAGGTTTTTCTGCCCACTAGGCGAGGATACATTCTGCCCCCCCAAATGCTGGGCGGGGTGGGATGGGACGGGGCGGGGCGGGCGCCGGAGAATGGGCAGCCAGAATGGCACCCTCGTTGAGCTGTCACCCTAGGCGATGGTCTAAAATTTAACAATAACCGGCTGGCCCTGGTTAACTGTCAAATGTTGGGCATTATCACAAATCAGCCGGCAACTAGTATGGGATTCTGTACACCCATGCATACAAGTTATGAAATAATGAATTTGGCTGTAGGGAAGCTGTTGAACCCCTGGCATTGTTGCAGGCAAAATGCTGGTTATTCTATTCTGCTGCAGGTCAGCTGTCAAGCCTTTTCAAAAGTTAAATATAAATAATATCATAAGATCCCAGGATGCAGCTATCACGCACAAAGGTCCAGTTTGGCCGAGGACCTTCCCTTGGCCTCAAAAAGAAAGGGATGGGCAGGGGTTTGAGCCCACTGTCTTCTGAGCTGGAAATCAGAGCTGGTCTGTCCCCCACCAACTTCCTTGCCCACCCTGGAGCATGCCTCGTGGCCTCCCTTTACGTCTACAGGGATGTGGCCAAGCCTGTGAGGGACCAAGAGTGCCTTCTGAGCAATTTCTGCCTTATTGCTCTCCTTCCCACCCCCAGGGTGGAGCTTTTCAGGAGCTGATTGCAGGCCCGTAGCCACAGCGGGGTGTTTAGGGGCAGCGCCCCCTCCCTTGTGGCCCATGCCCCACAACTCCCCCTGCCCCTGCTCTTACCTGCCAGCCATACTCATTTGCTTTGCCCACTACAGGAGAAGGAGAGCCAGCCGGTGCGATGAATACTCATCGAGTATGCACTCTTTGCTGCTCTTCTTCTCCTGTAGCAGCCAAGGCAAACGAGTGCTGCTGGCAAGTACGGAAAGACCCGTCCCTTTTTCGCTTGCCTGCCTGCTGATGGGATCTCACTCTCCCCCCTTCCCCTGCCCCCCTTTCCCAAAGCCCCACCACCCACCAGACATAGCTCCTCGCGCCTTCATTTTCACGATGCCGGGGTGCCCCACGTGTAGGGCATTCCAGACTCGCTGTCTCAGTTGGGGAGGGACCACAATGCTGCTCCCCCAAAGGAGGTATCCCTTGCTCACTGACAATTCTGCTGAGCAGGACTGGAACGGCTGGAACTTGGCCTTGAGCTTCCCGGGCAGCCATCCCCTCTGCCTTAATTTGAAAACGCGGCTGAGTCATCCCGGGCGGTGTAGAAAGCAACGCTGGCAACCATGAGCAGAGGCCGAGGAAGCTCTTCAATGAGGAGTGTCTCCTGGATCTGAGGCCTGTGCTGTTCAGGCAGTGGCAGGCGGCTGAGGGCATCGGCATGCCGAATGGCTTTTCCGGGCCTATGGACAAGGTTGAAGTCATAGGCCGAGAGGAGGACGGCCCAACGCATCATCTGCGGTGATAGAATCTGTGGTGTTTGGCGGTCTTTTGTGAAGATTCCGAGCAGCAAATTGTGGTTGGTGACGATTTCGAATTCACGACCGTAGATGAAATCGTGAAATTTCTTCATTGCTGTGATGATTGCCAACAGCTCCCAGTCTATCTGGGCATAATTTCTCTCTGCTGAGGACAGAGTTCTTGAATAGAATGCTATGGGGGCCTCCCGGCTGGTTGGCAACCTGTTGGCAACCAGTGGCTGAGGACTGCCCTGATCCCACAGGGCGGTGCGTTGCAGGCCAAAATGAGGGGCTTCTTCTCGTCACAGTGGATGAGGACTCTGTCGGAGACAGAGAGAGAAGGGAGAGGGGTGGCTGCAGGTGTTGGGGCTTGGGGGCGGGTCTTCCACCAGGTGAGAAAAGCAGGTGACCCCCACCAAACCGGGGAGTCTGGCAACACTAAACATACACGAAGGTATCCCAATGTATTCTGAATAACAGCCTTGTGCGACAACCTAGACTGAGAGCTAGTGACTCACCTCTCAGGTTGTACCATGGGATTCAATCCCAGTTCTCCACTCACTGCTCATTTAGCCAGGCCTGGCTCCCCTGCTTCGCAAGCAAGCTGAGAGGAGTGGCAGGATTGCAAGCGACTGAGAGGATTCCTTTTAAAACAAAGGCTGGGCTCCTCTTCCTCCGGTCACATGATCCTGGCGTCATAGGATAGTGATGTCCTACACGTTCCTGTCACCTGCTGCCACCTGGGCGGGGTTCAAGGTGGATCCAAGCCCCAGAAAAGCTGAAGACCGCTGCTCTAGAAGACTAATCCTGACAACCTTAAGGATTTGTGTCAAGAGCAATAAATCCTTATTACATTCACTTTTACAGCTGTCTGCAGGCTGTGCCCTTGTGCGTGCTGCTTTCCTTGTCTGTTACCCATGTGACTTCTAATTAGAGGTGCCAGGAATGGAAACGAGGACCATGTTATATACAAACTATATCATGCTACTGCTCGCTGTTTCCAATGTGCTGCATAAAACACACTGATCTCACACGGGTGCTAGATATTTAGAAATGCTGACTGCCGTAGCACTCTGATAACAGTGCCACAGTGTGGTGCCCCATGAAAAAATGAGCTGTTAGTGATCCTTTGTTTAGCTGGGAAGTAGAAGCTGATTCTAAGGGTCAAACCAAATGAGACGTTGGCAGATCTGATCATGGCTCATCCCAATATTTTAAAAAGTGGAAATAGCAGCTGCACAAACTCTGAATAAAGACAAGGGCTGTGGTTTACGGGGAGAGAGGTTTTTGCTGTTCCCATCCCATGCAGCTTTCTCAATCAAAGCTAGTCCCCCTGCATTGTTATTAGCCCTGGAAGGGTGCTACTGAAGAAAGAAATTGCAAAACTAATTTTATTGCCTTAGTAAGCTAATTCTTTGAAACCGCAAAGCCAGCACAGATACAAACATGCACAAGAATTCTTTGTTGTTACATTGTATGTTTGTGCTTCAGCAGAAATACTCATACAGGAGCTTATACTGCTTACAGTGGTTTACTATTCCTAGCACATTCTAGCTTAGAGAAGATGTATGAGAAAGTATACCGATTTGCAACAATGTTTAACTTAACATGCTTGATTCCTTTCCTGTAATTGACATGCGCAAGAATGAAATAGAATACCTTTGCTTACGAGAACGATGTCAAATGTGTAGAAATGACACTGGTTCCATCCTACTGGAATTTTCCGCCTCCTTAGTATAAAAGATTAAGCCCAACTGTAACAAGGGCTTGCTTGTATCTGAAACTTTTATTCAGACTGAGACTTATGGTACCATACATTTTTGGCCTTTTCTATTCCTGGTGTCTGTGTGCCTTCTTCCTGATCAGATCTGGTTTTTGGGAATCGTGCTTCAGCTACCATATTATAACAATGTGTACGACAGGCAAAAGGCTCTTCTGCATTCTCATTTTCTTTTCTTTTTTTTTGAATTTTTAAATTTAATTTTCTACAACTACAACACAACTAAAACTACTACAGTTGACTAAAAACCTAAAAACCTACTCTACCCTAAATTATACAGGAACCAGAATATTATACTGGTAAAACAATCTTACTTCAAAGTACAAGAAAATGGTAAATTATGTGGGCTAAAAATTACTTTGGTATATATTGCATATCTAATGCCTATAAACAGTTAAAGATTGATTGGAGTTCAAAATGGGACGCAATAAAAACACATATGACTTTTAACAAAACAGAGTTCAATAATCTTTATATCTTCTTTTTCTTCTTTTCTCTCTGGGGTTTTGCCGCCGTTGCACCCATCTCTTCCTTGCATTCTCATTTTCATTGCTTGTATGTCCTTATTACTTCGAGAGGGGTGGAATCTTTCCACCCATGTTTTGCTCCTTCTAGTGGTTGATTCAATATTACATTACTGTATGTATGGCATAAAAACCTGCAGTTTAAATCCTCAGGCAGATATGCCAGACGTACAGCGATGTAGTATTGAACTGACCATTAGAGGGAGCAAAATGCAAGCAGGGGAAAAAACACTGAAGCAACAGGGACACACAGGAGAGGAACATGAGAATGCAGAAGAATCCAAAGAGAAGGTGACTATCTTTTTTCCTCTCCAGAGCCTGTAATGAGGGAGATCACTTTAAATCGGTGAAAATGCGCATTAAATTTCCCTGGCAGATGGCAGCTCCCCAAGGCCATTTCAGGTTAGGAAAAGAAGGCTGCACGGAAAATCTTAGGTTTCTTATCCCCATGCACCATAGTCCTGACTCAAAGTGGGCTCCTGCATGTTTGGAATCAAGATTCAAGTGTGGAACTCCTGGACCACCTCTGTCAGCCAAACCCAGGGATTTACCTGGGAAAAAATGTGTCATGTAGGTAGGCTCACCAAAGAGAGGCTCAAACCCTGCACCATAGGGTCCTGATCTGATCTGAAGCATGTGCATTTTTTAATGACTTCAAAAATATGCTGGGAAGATGCTGGTCATGGATCGCCCACTGTTCCATCTACTTTGGCCCCCCATTTTTTTGTCAGATAATATCAGAAGAGTGGAGGCTGAGATGAGTGTTCTAACAGTTTGCATGTGGCAGAAGAAAATTGAGTTTTGGAGCCAAAGTAGGGATGCCAACCTGCAGGGGGGACTTGTGGATACCCCAGAATCACAGCTCATCTTCTGACTACAGAGATCAGTTCCCCTGGAGAAAACAGATGCTTTGGAGGGTGGACTCTGTATGGTATTATACTCCCACTGAGGTCCCAGGTTCCACCCCCAAACCCACAGGAGTTCCCCAACCTGAAGCTGGCAACTCTACATCTCCTGCACCCCAGCCAACAGTCAGCTCTCAAAATAATAGGGGAGACAGGTCTAAAATTAGCAGCTGTTTTCCAAGAAAGAAGTATGGTATTAGGCACAGCTGTGTGACATTTATGCTGTTTAATGTAGGCTATGTGGTGCCTTGTCTGCTTTCCCATGTTCATCTTGTATATTTGCAAATCTCTCCTTATATATAATTGAGTAGTGGGGTGGCACTTTCTGAACATTCCACATGCCCCTAAATCAGTTGGCTCCATGATGTGTCACTCAGAAGCTGTCCCTATCCGCTGGCTATATTACCTGAGTCTCGCCTCCAACATACTAAACAGTTTGCTGTTCCTTTCCCCCCCATAGCCAGTCGGAACACCATGGTTGTTTGTATATGCGGCCTGATTGGCCTTTGCCTCTAACATTATAAACAGTTTGCTGTTGCTGTTGGGAGTCATTGAATGTGTCCTGAGATAAAATACATATCCCAATCTTCCCTTAAATGGTCACTGGAGTTGCCAATCTCCCTGTGGGGCCTGGAGGTCTCCCAGAAATCACTGTGTTTCCCAGCCACAGCACATCATTTCCCCTTAGAGAAAATTTCCCAGCTATTATAATTGATCTCCAGATGACCAAGATCAGTTCTCCTGGAGACAATGGCTGCTTTGGGCAGTGGGCTCTATGGCATTATATTCTGCTGAGGTCTTTTTCCACCCCAAACCCTGCCCTCCTCAGGCTCTACCCCTCAAATCTACAGGTATTTCCCAACCCAGAGTTGGCAACCCTGTAACTGGCTATGGAACCATTTTCCAGACCCTTGGAACCCAGAAGACATGGCATAGGAGGAGGTACTTTTCTACCTTAGCTGCCACTGCATAGCCCCAAATCAACTTAAGTCAGGGGTGGAGGAACCATACCTGTTACCATGAGGCTGTCCTCTCATACTACCCACTTGGGGCAGCAAAATGACTTGAGATAGCCCTGCCTTATAGCTAAGCAGAAGAAAATAAACATGGCTCACCTCCCTCTATTTTCTCCTTCCTTCTGCCGCCCCACCTGTGTGAATAAAACAATGAGGCTAGCCTGTGTGGCTATGAGAGAGAGAGAGAGAGAGAGAGAGAGAGAGAGAGAGAGTGTCAGTCAGTCAGTCCATGGAGTATATGAGCCTGTCAGAGTGGAGTTTGGCAGTTGAGAGACTGTTTGTAGCACCAAACTTTGCCAGTTATATTTACAAGTTCCTTTCTTCAGCAACTATTCAGAATAACCAGAAACCTATTTTTTCTTTATTACATAAATCATTTTTTGTTTAAACTTGTTCCAGAAATCAGTACAGTACTTCTTCAGAGCCACATAGTCCCCTGGAGTGCCCAGACCCTAGGTCATTCTACCAAAAGAGAGAGTTTTGGAATTTTTAATTCCTGATGGCAGCAGAAAATGATCAAGTTTATATACAGAGAGAGTGTTTAAAGGTAAAACCGTTTCCCCAAATAGCAAGAACCTTACATTACCTTTTTTAAAAACACACACACAAGATGGGAATTCAGAGCATCTGATAGATGCATTGTTATAATGTCATAACACTGTGCATATGTCAGTTGCTGTTTTTTAAAAAGCCTCCGGTGGCAGAGTGGGGAATAGCTGCCATGAGCAGGGAAAACAGAACCAACACGGTCATGACTGGTGGAGATCCAGACTTTCCTGTCCATATGGGTGTAAGCCTAGCTTTTCTGCAATATTTCCCCAAATGCAGCAAAGGAGATTAAGGCTGTTTTTACACCTGACTTTCCCACTGGAATCATTCTAGTTCCAAAAAACCCTGCCCACACTTCTGTGCGGTGTGAAACCATGCTGCTACTGAAATGTCCACATCTACTAATTGCCCTCCTGTGGTCAAGCTAGTATTCAACCGGCTTGATTCTGCTTTAAACAATTGCTGTTGATTAGGGCACTTAGACCCCCTGGAGTGAAATTTCACACCACTGTGAATTCAGCACAGGAAAAGACAGCAGTCAAACTACTTTAGAGGGGAGGTGTAAAATGACCCTTAGGAAAGATTGCAGAAAAGACGGGGGAAATCCAGGAAGTACTTGGGAGTGGGGAAGTGGGGGAAGAAAAACTGCTTCCCGGTAGCATGCAAGCCAGGACAAACAACCCATGCATAAGTGACTGTTGATTCTGCTCTGTTTACAAGTATTTAGGTGGCCTCTCCTCGAGGATGATTCCCCATTGTGCTCTTGTTGCTCCTGCAAAGGCTCTGTGCTCCAAATAAGGAGGTTCTCTGTGATATTCCCTTGGACTTGCTGTTTCACCACCTCCACCACTGGAGTGCTTTTCTCCAGATTTTTTTTTTTTTTTAAATCGGGTAGTGGGCATCTCACCACAGAATGTGCCTACTACTGAAAAAAGGAAACCCAGAAAAACATCCACTGGTGGCAAGGGAATGGTTGGCAGTATAGGAAATAGCTCTTGAAGCGTACTGGACTCAGGAGACCAGGAACGGTGAAATCATGAAGCCTTTATTGAGTGATTCAGCATGCCCAGTAGATGGTCAGAACAAGCATGCTTCCAGGGCTCCAGGGCCCTCATTATATACTGGCTGGAGCCACATCTCCGGCCGCACCCAAAAGACCTGATAGGGGCTTAACATATGCGCATGTTTGTCATGTTCCCTGGAGGAGCCTTTGATCGCATTGGCTCCCCAGGGAGAACCTAGGTCCCACATTGGTGGAGGCTTAGAATCCGGATGTCTATTGTTCCTCCAGATTCAAGCTCCCCTTTCTGCTTGACCATGTGCTCTGGCCATGCGGCGGGCGCCATTACCTGGGAGCACATGGCAGGCTGGTTGCTACACAGAAGCAATATTCCCTCTAAGCTGTGGAGTCTTGTGAGCAAAAATTCTACTTTGTGAGCTACCGGCATTAAAGTTGTGAGCGAGCCATTCGGCTCCTGCATAAATCAGTTTGCTCTGGAGTCACCCTTCCTGAGCGCAGGCAAAACTGTGTGAGCCAGAGGCTAAAAAATTGTGAGCTAGCTCACACTAACTCAGCTTAGAGGGAACATTGCACAGAACATACTACATTACAGCTCTTGAGGTGGCACCAATCATCTACACCTTCCTGTCCACATGGCTCCCAATTCCCCACTGAGACTGATTTTTCTGGGAAGATCATACCAAAGCACATTTAGGAAAACTTTCAAGAAGTCCTGGAAGATGGATGAGTGTACAGGGACACTATACAGAAGCCAAGAAAAGAAAAGAAAAGAAAAGAAAAGAAAAACAACCCCACACTTTGGGGAAGGGAATGTGGAGCAAAACCTCTGTGTGGAAGCAACCTTAGCCTGGGGCTGCAGTCCCACCCACTGAATAATCCACTTTCAGTCCACTTTCAGTGCACTTTCCAACTGAATTTTTGCTGTGTGAACTGGCAAAATCCAGTCGGAAAGTGCATTGATAGTGGATTGAAAGGGGATTATTTAGTGTGTGTGTGTGACTACAGCCTGAGTCTTTTGGGAAGAGCCCAAAGAACTGTTTCCCCTTGGTGTTAAGCCCACAGTCCTGAACTGAGCTGGGCTAGTGGATATAGGACCCATCCAATATCTGGAGTATTCTTTATTTTTTGGCTTCCATGTGTTTATTTTAACTGCATTTTGGAAGTTGCTTGAGGCTCCCTATTGGGAAGAAAAGCATGTTAAAAGTACTTAAACAAATTTCACATTACACAAGTAAACTGGGAATATGTATTAAATTGGTTTGGTACACGACTCGTATCTTCTACAGCCCTTTGTACGTTCTGTGCCCCTTTCATTTCAAAACTCTGTTTTGCTGCTGAAAACTTCTTTAAATCATTTCGGCCCTGTTGTATATCCAGGCACCCAGCCCATTCATGACTGAGAACAAACAGCAAAGGATATTGAATGTGACATTGTGCTTCGCCCGGCAAGCTAAGCTCGCCATACCTGAGGCAGCTGGCCAGAACAAGCCAGTCTGCCTAATTATGGATGAAACAACATGTTTCGTTTGTTTCTCTTTCTTCCGACACATAAGCCAAGCTACGATCTCAACCGACGCACAGGCACCTGCCTTCTTCAACATCCTGCTCTGAAATAGGAAATATTATTTCGTTCATAGAAGTTGCTTGACTGTTGTGGTTTTTCTTTTACCAAATCTGTGAATGTACTTTCCAGGGCTCAATGACAGGTTAGTCTCCTTAAAGGCAACTGACTATAAATAGGATTCGTTGATGCTACACATAATCTTCTTAAGGGGCTGTTTTCACTTGTTCACTCATTCTGGTCTTTGTTCAGTGGGGGAGTTACGTTAGAATTTCACAGGAGCAAGTAAAAGAGAAGGTAATAAACACTTGTCTTTAGAATGGCCCTGCCTGGGCATAAAGATGGTGAATGCAGGTGCCCCCAAATCAGGCATTACTTACGAATGCAGAAGGCTGCCTTACAGTGAAGAAAAAGGTGCCTATTTCAGAGCAGTAGGGCTGATTTGGAAGCACCCCCACACTGCGTTTGATTACAAATATACCTTTTGTCTCCAAGGTCCATCTGCATTTGCAAGTTGGCATCAGAAGTAATGGATGATACTGATTGGCTAGCAGTAGTGATGTCACCAAAACACCCCCCATCCCCCAAGGAAGTTTGCATTTTTTAAAAGGTATTTTGTAAACTTAATAGCAAAGGAAGAATGCATAAATGAATAAACTTGCATGTAGAAGCGGGCAAGGCTGATGAACGAATAAGAATCCCATTCACTGGTACGCACATTCGTTCAAGTTGTGAAGCTGGAAATACACTTGGTTCACATTGCAATAACAGAGTTTTCTTTTTTGTATTAAGCCTGTCAGTACTTTTTTTGTATTAAGTTTGTCAGAGAGCCAGTTTGGTGTAGTGGTTAAGTGCGCGGACTCTAATCTGGGAGAACCGGGTTTGATTCCCCACTCCTCCACTTGCACCTGGTTGGATGACCTTGGGCAAGCCATAGCTCTGTACCAGCTGTTCCCTCAAGGACAGCTTGGGAAAGAGCTCTCTCAGCCCCACCTACCTCACAGGGTGTCTGTTGTGGGGAGGGGAAGGGAAAGGAGACTGTAAGCCTATCTGAGACTCCAAGTGAGTGAAGAGCAGGGTATAAATCCAATCTCTTCTCTCTTCTTCTTCTACTCACAAGCTACAAGACCTCTTGCGAGCCCTACCTCTCATCTATAGGATGACCTGATCTGATTGACCTACTGGTTTGTTATAAATTCAGGTGGGTAGCTGTGTAGGTCTAAAGCAACAGAACAAAATTTGAGTCCAGTGGCACCTCTAAGACCAACAAAAATTCAATCAAGGTATAAGCAGTGTCTAAAGAAGTGTGCATGCACACAAAAGCTTATACCTTGAATAAAATTTTGTTGGTCTTAAAAGTGCCACCAGACTCAAAGGTTTATCTTAAGGACACTTTGCTGAGAGTAAACCCCGCTGAATACCAAGAGGGACTTCTCAGTCAACCTGCTTATGCTTTGCTCCCTGAGCGTACAAAGCACTTCAGTCAATCACTATATGAGTGTTATACCCAGTGTTCCCCCTAAGCCGAGTTAGTGTGAGCTAGCTCACAGTTTTTTAATCTCCGGCTCACACACTGTTTGTCCTAGCTCAGGAAGGATGGCTCCAGAGCAAACTCATTTATGCAGTAGCCAAATCATGCGCTCACAACTTTAATGCCAGTAGCTCACAAAGTAGAATTCTACTTTGTGAGCTACTGGCATTAAAGTTGTGAGCAGGCAATTTGGCTACTGCATAAATTTAGTTTGCTCTGGAGCCATCCTTCCTGAGCTAGGACAACAGTGTGTGAGCCGGAGGCTAAAAAACTGTGAGCTAGCTCACACTAACTCGGCTTAGGGGGAACACTGGTTGACAGAGGTAGTCATACAAGTACCTAATGTATAAGTTGTATGATCCAGGTGGGCAGCCATGTTGGCCTGAAGCAGCAGAACAAATTAAGAGTCCAGCGGCACCTTTAAGACCAACGAAGGTTTATTCAAGGTATGCGAAAGCTCATACCTTGAATAAAACTTTGTTGGTCTTTAAGGTGCCATTGGACTCTAAATTTGTATAAGTTGTATGTTTGCCCCAGTGGAGCAGATAGTTGCTCCCCAGGGCCATTTCAGACAGAGAAAAAGGACTTGGGGGGGGGGGTTAAATCCTCCTCCTTTTATGCCATTGTCTCAATCAGAATCAGGGTCTCCCACATGATACTTAAATGTTAAAAGCTGGGAGCTCTACTCACGGTACTCCTAGCATCATACTTTTACACTCCATAAAATAGGAGTATGATAGGATACCAGTAGCCTGGTATCCAGTCCATAGGCCACAGATGACAGGGGTACCCTCCTTGATTGTTACGTTAATAGCCATTCCACTGCCCATCATGTTTTATGGGGTTGGATGATGTGCATTCCAGCACGTGGGAGAGTGCCTGAACAATGAGGCTGAGGGAATGTGATTGGCCATGATTTGCTCGTCTGTTTTATTCCAGAGTGTGTCTGAAAATGGCGGCCAAGTTGTGTAGTCCCTGGACCATGACGGTTATCTTGATATTTTTCAGTATTATGTCCTTCCCACAATGCAGTCCCTATAGCCTGAAACAACACAAGATATGTTCCTAGAACATTTTTTGTAGCAAGGTATATGGTGAATTACAGGGCCCACGGTGGCTCAGGGGTTAAGGCACTGAGCTGCCGACCAGAAGGCTGGCAGCTCAGCAGTTCGAGACCCGAGTGCCACGTGAAGGAGTGAACTCCCACCTCTGGCCCCAGCTCCTGCCAACCTAGCAGTTCGAAAGCAAGAAATTGCAAGTAGATAAATAGGTACCGCTTTGGTGGGAAGGTAACAGTGTCCCGTGCACTTTGTCATTTAGTTATGCCGGCCACATGCCCATGGAAAAAGTCTTCAGACAGTGCTGGCTCTTTGGCTTGAAAACCGCCCCCTAGAGTCAGATTGGACCGGCTTTCGAGCAACGAAACACTTACTTTACCTTTATATGATGAATTATAGATGCAAACGTCCAATTTCCAGTTCTGCTTCCCTTTCTGAAACATACGTGACAATATTGTTTACAACACAGTTGCATCCAAATCAGGTCATGGCAAGAGAGATTACCTGAAGGTAGCTTGTGGTGGGACAGCATAATAATATTACTATCTGAATTACAAGAATTCCAATTACAGACATTTTCTTTTTGAAGTTATGTGCCTTGTACTATCAAGCGTTCTGCTGAAGTTATTCTCTGTTAATTGATTCTATTGGGAATTAAATAGAAAGAAGTTGGCATCAGAAGCTCATGTTCTGATCTCATTTATTTTAGCTCAAAAATGAAGGAGTGAAAGAAAAAATGCCCCGGGGGTGTGACACACCGTACTCTGAATGTGCAGCCTTCGGGCATGGCTATTCAGCATGGTCGGATGGTATGGACTCATCCCCACAGGGTTTCGCTAGGGTTCAAACAAACCTAGAGGTAGCATTTTCGGTGGCAGAGACCATATCGAAGGAAGAATGTTGCACTATACTTTATATAATACAGTAGTTCATTTTTGAGGTTTGTACTTCTTTCACCTAGCACTGCAAGCAGAAATGTGTCTATTTATAACTGAGATATTTTTATCGTGCCTTTCTCTAAAGAATAAAAGTGGCTTTCAGCCAGGTATTGTTTGTCTTGGTCCTGAGGCTGTGCCCCTGAAAGCAGAGCTCTGACTTAAAGCGCACCCTTGTGGCACAGCCACCTCCCACCTTTAGCCCCAGACGTTTCCCAAGAAATAGCAAATTTAGCCACCATTTAAGGTATCTGATGATATTATGTTTATAACTGCAAAGGAGAAAAAGCCAGGACAAACGGTCCATTGTCTTGCTAAAAGCACAGAGAAGTAAAGGTAAAGGTTTCCCTCGCTCGAAAGCCAGTCAAATCTGAGTCTAGGGAGCGGTGCTCATCTCCGTTTCCAAGCCGAAGAGCCAGCATTGTCCAAAGACTTCTCCGTAGTCATGTGGCTGGCATGACTAAATGCTGAGGCGCATGGAATGCTGTTACCTTTCCACCAAAGTGGTACCGATTTATCTACTTGCAATTTCTTGCTTCTGTACTGCTCGGTGGGCAGGAGCTGGGACCAGAGACGGCACAGAGAAAAAGGTGGCCAAAACTTAAAATGGCAAAAAGAGAACTGTGTATGTTGTCCAGAGCTGCTTGGAGGAAAGGTGGGATAAAAATGTTCTAGGTTGTAGTCAGATGGCTCTTTTGAGCCGTGTCAGGCACAAGTGCCTGGTGGATTTAAAGGGCACGTCCAGACAGCAACGCCTAGGAAGCGTGCCGCTTCTGTGATCGGCCTGTCGATCCCCGTCGGGGAGCCGTACGTAAAAGATAGTGGTGAAAGTGCATTCCAAAGCTTGCCGACGGGCCAATGGCAGACTTTCCCCCATCTGGTTGTTCCACCAGCATGCAATCAGCCTGTGGGGACGGTCTCCAGACCATCCCAAACAGCTGCCATTTTAAAAAAGTCTTAGCAATGTGTGCATAACTGCTTAAACATGCGACGTCTGCAGAGTTTTGCTGAAACGATCCAGACAATTTTATGTTTCTGACAGTCCCATGAACTTTATCAACTGAATTGGTACCTAGAAGAAGGTACCATTGGCAGTGCTTTTACTGTTTAAGTCTACGTATACACAGAAAAACAAGTACACAATGAGGCACATATGTGCATGCGCAAACAGGATTAAAAAAAAAAAAAAAGCCGACCGCTCGGTTCCTTAAGGTGGATGCCGTCTAGACAACCCTCTGTGGAGTCACACGCGGTAAAGTGCTTCATGGGGGAGCTATCTGGTTGTGCAACTCTGGATAAAAAAAGATCTAGATCAAATTTGACCTGGGCCAATGGCGGGATTAGCTGCCCTTCTGAATGCACCCTAGACTGACAGCCAGACAGACAGACAGCCAGACCAGGACTTAATTTGTGCCACGGCTCAGCATCAAAATCTGTTCAGTCCAGGAATAAGCCCCGGAAGGCATGAAGAAACAAATAAGTTGCTTCTGGAACAAGAGCAGGGGTTGGCTGAACAACTGCCGTTTACGTCAATATCCTTGTAATTAAGGAGGGATTCCAGGAGTGAAGCTCAAAGGGGGGGGGGGGAATGGCAAAGGTGTCAGTGGCCAAAGGCCTTATCAAGTGGGGAGGCTGAAGGTGAGCTAGAGAGTGTCATAAAAAAGGACTTTGCTGTTCAGCAGACGGTGGTGAGCCTGTTTGTTGACCACTTCACCTCATACCATCCCATTCCCCAGCCCAGTATTTACTTTACCTCTCCACCTTTTGCTCCGTTGCTTGGATACCTGTTATCGCAAGGTCACTGCTAGAAAAGAGATAAATACTGGGCTGAGTGCAAGGGGGTGGCTGTAAAGGCGGGAGGCAATATTTTTAGGGGTCCCTGGTGAACACAAAGGGAAGGTGAGGCTGTGTCCCTGAAGGAGTCAAGGGAGGAAAGGAAAGGGGGAAAGGGAGAGGACAAGCCAATGAGATCCCATAAGGTGTTTGGGGGAGAACAAAGCAAATATTGGTGCCTCTGTGTACCAAATAATAGTTGTCATTGGCCATGATAAGAATAATATTCCAGTTTATTTAGCAATTTCTACATGAACAGAGCAGTTCTGTGGCTCAGTGACAGAGCATCTGCTTTTTATGGGAAAGGTCTCGGTTTCAATCCCAGGCATCTCCAGTTTAGAGGCGCAGGTAGTAGGTGATCTGAAAGAGGTCCACCTGAGACCCATGCTCTCTCTAAGCTGGGGAGTCTTGTGAGCAAAAATTCTACTCTGTGAGCTACTGGCATTAAAGTTGTGAGTGAGCGGTTTGGCTACTGCATAAGTTAGTTTACTCTGGAGCCATACTTCCTGAGCTAAGATGAAAATGTGTGAGTTGGAGGCTAAAAAACTGTGAGCTAGCTCACACTAACTCTGCTTAGAGGGAACACTGGCTGAGACCGTGGAGAACTGCTGCCAGTCGGTGTAGACAGCACTGATTTTGATGGACCAATGGTCTGATTTAGCATAAGGCAGCCTCATGAGTTTTCTTCAAAAGCATTACCTCAGTGATCTTACAAGAACCTTACAAGTTAGTGGCTAAGAGTGGCTCACCCCATGGCAACCTAATACACTTGTTCATGGCAGAGATGAGATTCGAACTGCGAGTAACACTGCTTCACATCTCAGTCTCTTAGCCAGTACACCAAATAGGATTGCCAGGCCAGGCCAAGCCAAGCAATCAGCAAGAGGGTTGGGGTGGAGCATGGAGTGGGCATGTGACCATAGAGTTTCAGCAATTCCTAGTGTTACCTATTGTTCAGCTGTACCCAACAGTGGCGTACCAGCACAGAGGCCAGTGAGATTAAAAAAAAAAAATTCTCCCACCACTTTTCCCAGCAGTGGCAGGCAATGGTGAGAAGTGGTGATGGGGGGCAGTGTGGTGTAGTCGTTAAGAGCGGCGGACTCTAATCTAGTGAACCGAGTTTGATTCCCCACTCCTCCATGTGAAGCCTGCTGGGTGACCTTGGGCCAGTCACAGTTCTCTCAGGACTCTCTCAGCCCCATTTACTTCACAAGGTGATAGTTGTGGGGAGAGGAAGAGAAAGGTGATTTTAGGCGCAGAATTATTAACATTACACTCGCAGTATTCTGAGTTATGGCAGATTGCAACAGCTGAAAAATTAACATGTCAAATCAGGATAATCAAATCCAAAGCCAAAACTGTAAACTTTTTTGAAACGTGGCACGGTTTTATTACATGCACAAATCAGAACAACACTCAAAGTATGGTTAAGCCCTTCCTCAGATTATGGGATAAAATTAAGTAAGCCTCTCTCTATACTTTAATCATATTGTAATTATACATTAATTATGCATGTTTACAGGAAAAAGAAAAAAGAAGGGAAAAGAATTCCTTCTCTTTGTGTTTATGCCGAGTGTTGAACTCTCTACCAATGCCTTAATTTGCTTGCTTTTTACTTTTTAATTTGTTGATTCCCTTTTGTTCTTCTTCTCTCCCCCCTACCCCTTTCTCTTGTTGTTATGTGTACACTGTAGGTTGTTCTTCTATTTGGGGAATGGGGTATGTATTTGATTTTATGTCTATTTCTTTTTTCTATATTTAAATTAAAAAATTAAAAAAGAAAGGTGATTTTAAGCTGCTTTGAGACTCCTTAAGGTAAGAACTTCTTCTTTTGCCATAGCAGGACTCCTGGCAATCCTAACTCTATATCATACCTCAAGCAGATACACTAAGTTGTTCACCTTGAACGTATCTTTGGTAATAATGCAGGACCAGTCCAAACTCACTCTCATGTGAGCCCACGCGCTTTGTCCCTAAGCTCTGTCCCCAATACCATCCACAAAATATTGAAGACTAGGAGTAAGGCCCATTGTGGGAAGAAATACAACAGGCTCTAGAAAGAGGCTCTGGGAGAGTGTCAAGGCCTTGGGCACTCAGCGTCACTTTGCTGTGGCAACCTCAGCAGGGTATAAGGACACAGAGTCCACCATTTTCTCCAGGGGAACTGATCTCTGCTATCTGAAGAGCAGTTGTAATTCTGAGTGATCTCCTGCCCTCACCTGGAGATTGGCAGCAGTGGTTCCCCAAGAGGGAATCACTGGTTTGGAGGGCAGAGTCTATGGCATTGCACCTGTCTGAGGCCCTACCTCTCCTCAAACCTCACCCTCTCCAGGCTCCACCCCTCAAATCTCCAGGAATTCCCCACCTGGAGTTGGCAACCCCATCTGCTTCCTAGCCAAGCATCAACCTGCCTTTATTTCCCCCTCACTCTTCAGCTTTCCATTCCCCCCCACACCTGCAGCCTCTACTGTGCTCTGAAGCCCTGACACTGCCTTTTTAGAGGGTCAGTGAGACCCCTGTGGCCAAATCTCCCTATTTGGAGATGGAATCCCCAATGTTTGGGGGATCCCTGGAAAGTTGGCAAGCCAAGGGTCTGGCCTTTTCTTGCTTCCCTGGGCTATCCCCTCCCCTTGGTATTGGCAGAGCAGGGGAGACTATTGGGTCAGAGCACAACACAGATTATTGGTCCAAATAGAATGATTTATTTTAGTATTTACACAATTATGGAGCACACACACACACTAAATGAATAAGGGACACCTAAATAAAACAGGGGTTAAACACAATCCTCCCTGGATGGGCTGGGATCTATATTGATGGTGCCAGCCCCTTGGGGCGGTCCCTCTTTTCCCTCACTTTTTGGCCTTTGGGCAGCTGTGAACTGTAGGCCAGCAGATGAGGAAGCCTCACTCAACCCAGTGAGTGATACTCCTGCATGCCCCTCTCTGAAACTACAGCTTAATTGAACCTTATAGGGGAACATTTTAAACTAACCACGGACAGCAGCTGTCTTATAAACACAGGTAACTGCCATTTCGTTTCAGCTACCAACAGCCACTGAGCTAATAGTTATTCCCCCGCCCCCAGCAGGGAAAGAGGAGAAGTGTCTTCCTCAAGAGAGAAAGCTGTCTGGCAGAAATTCTGACAGGGCACAAAGGCTGAAGGAGTAGACTGGGAAGAGGAGCAGACCCAGCCAATGGCATGTGAGTATTCACAGCCAGTGGATAGGGGCAGCTTCTGATTGACAGGCCAGGGGACCGAAGGCTGGGGTGGCGTGTGGAATGTTCAGGAGTGTGCCACCACCAACAGAGAGGGAGATGGCATCTCTTTCAGTTATCTCACCCCTCCATCGATGTGTCAGAAAGACTCTAAACAAGATGTTTGTAATTCCAATGATGAGTCAACTAAACACGTCTTTTAAAAAGCATATAAGGCTGCAGTCATACGCACAATTAGACCCAGCATAGGTGTGAATGCCAGGCAGATTTAACAGGTGCGATTAGACAACAACATCTGGGAAGCGCCCCACAGCCATCGGCAACCCGTTTTACTTTGTTTCAGAGGTGGAGTTAAAAGACACGGGGGGAAATCCGGTAGTAAACAGGTTGCAATGGGCTACGGGCAGACCTTCCTGTGTCTGATCACTCCAGCTCATTCTCATGGCGTTGGGATGGTCTGATCAGGCCATCCCGACTCCATGCCGTTGTTCCCCCCCTCGCAGTGTGTGTATCATTGCACACTCCATTGGGAGCCCTCGGTGTAGAGGTGCAATTCATCGATCCCTCGTTTAAGCGCATGGGGGGGAGAAACAAAAAACCATGACTCACCCACAGTTGCATGTGATCACACACTGACGGAGTGCGCCCTCAGCTTCAAAGGGAGGCGTGATTGTGCAACTGCGGGTCAAATTCCTCTGGAGGAAATAGCCTCAACCCCCCCCCCCCCATTTTTTCTGGCACTTGTGGCCGCAACCTATGCTTGGACTCAGCGCAGGGTCTCCAGGGGCAGAAGGATTTCTGCCTGCAGAGTATTACTTTCTTATCTTCAGTGGGATGGTGGAGGCCAGAAAGTAGTGTTCCGCGGGCATGGAAATGCTGTGCTGGATCCAAGCCATTACCTTTTAATATTCGGAATAAACTTATTCTAGTAGTAGCCAAGATCATCCAGAGTGCGAGTGAATTATAAGGAGGAGAGTCACCATGCAAGCAGAACACAGAAGCTGATCTTTTTTTTTTTTTTTAGAAAAACAAACTTATTTAAATCAGTTGAAGAGTACTGGAGTCTGGAGGCCGGTGGAGTGATTTTCAGCATAGTGGAGTTCATTAGAGGTCAGGAACAAGCATACCTGAGGTGGCCCGGGGGTCAGCTTATATGCACAGAAAAGCCTCGCCCCCATCCACACCCACACCCCGGGATAGGTTAACCTTCCCGCCAGAGATTTACATTGGTTTATTTGAATATGCTAAGCCCCTGATAGGTGGACCTTTAGGAGCCTGGGTGCTATTGTTCTTTTACCTCAAGCTTGTACCTTTTCCAGGGCATGTGGTCAGACCGCATGGCCGGCGCCGTTACATGTTTGGTCACATCAAAGAATCATACAAGTGTACACATAGAGAATCGCAGGCTGGTTGTCTGTGGAATTGCGTCCAGGACATAACATCAATCTTAGCAAAAAAATAACAAAAGGTTGCAGCAAAACATGAGTATTTTCTTCCTTCCTTGTCTTATCTTCAGTAACTCAGTGGCTTTGAAGAGGGTGGTTTTCAGCAACTGGCACGTCCATTTTACAGAGATATGAGCAGAGGAAAAGATCACGTTCTTTGCTGTAATGATGAGGTCCTGTATTCAGGGGTGATGGTCTTCGCATCTAATCAGTCCATATCTCCCTGCAGAATGTGTCAGAAAGATCATGCTAGTTATGAACGCTAAGAAAACTGCGTTTCCTGGAAGGAGAGGAAGAACCAGCGTCCTGCTCCCCTCCCATTGTTCTTTCCCTATATTTTTTCCTAAAGAAATATGGAATTATAAATGCACATGTTCCATCTGCAACTAATGCAGTATTTTATGCTGCAGAAGCTGTGCCTGAGTACTACAAAATATATTGCAAGAAGCGGCTGTATAAGATTAGGATGTATATTCTTTTTCAAACAGACTTACCTTGAAATTGCTGCTGCCGAAGTATGCACAACACAGTTCAAGGAGGGCAATTAGATTCAAAATTACAGCACTGGAATAAAGAATGGCTTTCTGCAGGCAATCGTGATTGGCCTACTTTTCAAAGCATGAAACAGAACAATTCTGTCTCACTGTTAGGCAAGATAAAAAAAAGGTTTGGTCTAAAATAGCTAGGGTTGCCAACCTCCAGGTGGGGCCTGGAGGTCTGCTGGAATTACAACTGACCTCCTGGCTGAGGACAGACTGGCAATCTGGAGCGGGAGGAATCCGGAGGCAAAAGCTGTGAGGGAAAAATTCCCCGGGGCTGGCCGTTCACACTGGCCAGTGTACTGCGCAAGGATGCTGCTATTGAGCATTCAGACTGCTGCGGAGCAGCCCTGGTTCAGACTGCTGGGCTGGCCTCCGCAGCTTGTGGCAGGGCTGTTTTCGGCAATGTGCGTATGTGCGCATGTGCGCATGAGCGCATGAGCACTCATGCTCAAATTGCCGAAATGGCACGTTCACACAGCCACCTCCGCTTGAATCCCACCTTCTTCTGGTTCACACTGCCTGAAAGCGGGAGGCATGCGGAAGACAGCCCCTGGACACCGGTTTCTCCCGGTGTCCTCCTAAAGCGAAAGGAAACCGGCTGCAAAACGTAAGTGCGGAAGGGAGCTGAGGCACAGCTGCGGATGTCTGAACAGGCTCCCTTCCCCCGCTTCCCAAGCGGAGCTCTCCCGCTCCAGATTGCCAGTCTGTCATCATCCCCTGACTGCAGATATCAGTTTCTTCAGAAAAAATGGCTGTGTTGGAGGGGAAAACTAAGGCATTATACCCTGCTAAGGGCCCTCCCCTCCCTGAACCCTGCTCCCCCTACCCCTCATCTCCAGGAAATTTTCTAACCTGGAGCTGGAAATCCTAAATATAGCTCATTGTCTTGGAATTCCATTTGACAGCTGCTAGAACACAACAGTGCTCTTTGAAGATGGACTCTACATATATTTGCTACATTTTGTGGCTTTTTAAGTGAAAGCCACAGCTGGGCTCTTGGTTGTTTTCATTTCTCCTATTATATCCTTAGCTAAAAATCCTTCTACGGTTAGGTTAATAAAGGTGGCAGCCCTGCCCTCCCTAGATATATTAGCAGGACTAGATCTCTGATGATGTCATCTTAGAAACACAGGGGAATAAATCCCGCTCTGATAAAAGAGCCCAGCATTGTTGTTCAATGTGATGAATGGTGGCCGTTTGAAAGCCCAGCAATTCCTCTGCCTGACATTTACAAACCTGAGCCAGCAAAGCAGGCCATGGAGATGAATTTTAGGAGACCCGAGTTGCATCACAAAACTTATCTTGAAAACACACTAACAGCACTCTTCAGTCACCCGCTCTGTTTCTGGATCTTCATTCATTGTCAGTAAACCACAGACACACAGCCCTTCTGTGAAAATTAAGTGGCGGTCTTTCAATACCTTGTTAACAATTTGAAAATCATTAAAGAGATTTGGGATTGTGGTGCAGTCTGGAATCGGCCAGTGTATCCCCAGTGAATAATACAAACAGGTTGCAAATAGCACAGAAGACAATTACGGTGAACCTGAGTCACAGGCAAGAGGATTAGGGTTGCCAACTCCGGGTTGGAAAATACCTGGAGATTTTTTTGGGGGGGGGTGGAGCCTGAGAAGGGTGAGGTTTGGGGAGGTGGGTTATAATGTCATAAAGTCCACCTTCCAAAGCGGCCATTTTCTCCAACTGAACTGATGTCTGTCACCTGGAGACGAGATGTAATCCCAGGTGATCTCCAGCTACCACCTGGAGGTTAGCAATCCTAAAGAAGGCATTAAAATCAGCAGTGGCCGAACACAGCCTGACTCAAACAGGACACAGTATCTTATTCCAAGCCACTGAGATGTTGGACAACACATCCAATTACCATGTCAGATTACACAGGAAAGCCATTGAAATTCATAAACACAATTTCAATAGGAAAGAAGAGAGCTTAAAAATAAATAGGACATGGTTTCCAGTCCTGAAAAACACAAAATGCTCTACATCTTACAACAGCACTACAGATAAGATTAGAATTTCAGCAGCCAATCCATATACAAAAGAACCTCCTCAGGAAAGCTCCTCTGTTAGCATGTCACAGCCTGGGAAACTCCTACAAGATAATGACTCAGCCCTACCCCACCTTCCTGAGTAGATATAAATTACCTGCCTACCGTTTTTCTTCTCAAATCGACACAGAGAGTACTCCACCTTTCTGTGTTATACCTCTGACGATGACAGTCATAGCTGCTGGCGGAACATGAGGTACTACAATGCCAAGACCATGGCCATACAGCCCGGAAAATCTACAACAACTAAAGAGACAAACCCCATCTCTCTGTGACATCTCAATGACCCTGTGACATCACATGGGGTATGTTGAATATATTGAATATGTTCTTATTTTGATGTTTGTTTCAAGACGAGGTCTTGTTTTGATATTTGTTTCAAGAATGCTGCATTCAAAGGCAGTGGTGGAAAGTGGCATCATGTCGTAGCTAACTTATGGCGACCCCGTAGGGTTTTCAAGGCAAGAGATGCACAGAGGTGTTTTGCCATTGCCTGCTGGGATTCAGGGGGGGGAAACCCTGCCTCATAACAGCAGTCAGAAAACCCAGGGAGGGTTGAAACTGAGCCGACCACCGAAGGGAGGAAAACCGGTGCAGAATGAAAAAATAACCCGGGGTAAAAAGCAAGCTGAGATCGATTTGAATGCAGAAGGACTTGGAACACCCAGTGGTGAAACCAGGGGGAAAACACCAGTTCAGCAATAGTGAAATCCGTTCAGTTGCTTTAGGTCATTTCATCCTTGACGTCCTTCTTTTCAAGGCTGCAACCCTAAGCATACTTACTGAGCATCAGTAGGAGTTATGACCAATGCTCCCTCTAAGCTGTGAAGTCTTGTTGAGAGCAAAAAATCTACTTTGTGAGCTGCTGGCATTAAAGTTGTGAGCGGGTGATGTGGCTACTGCGTAAATTAGTTTGCTCTGGAGCCAACTTTCCTGAGCTGAGACAAAAATGTGTGTGCTGGAGGCTAAAAGACTGTGAGCTAGCTCACACTAACTTAGCTTAGAGGGAACACTGGTTATGACTGTCCCAGATAAACTTCACTCTGCCTGTTATTCTCCGTGCTGGCTCCCTGTTCCTCTTCCTGCTGACTCGAAATGTTAAGGCTCTCTGTCTCTCCAGACCTGACTATGGGCTGAGTCCTGTAACCCCCTATAACGGATCATATGCACACACACATGATGCTGCCTCATATCCTGTCAGGCCAAAGCGCACCCCCAAACAACTGGTGGCACCTCAGGAGGGGAAAATGTTTGCAAAATGGCCCCTTCAGGTGGCTGATGGTAAGAAAACGGCATCAACACAGGCAGGACCTCCTCCGCAGCAGGAAAATGCACACCTTTCTTTTCACATGATGTGCTAACACACTTGGACTGTGTTCTTTCTAAGAAGATCGGAGTAAAGACGGTTTAGGAGAGAGTGTACTGAGGATGGGGAAGACCAGAAGGAGCACAATGTGGTGTGGAAGCCCCCCCCCCCCCCGCAATGTCTTCAGTTTGGAAGCCAAGACAGAGCCAAACCTGAGTGGAAGCAGCCGAGGTCAGTTCCCCAGGGTCTCAGAGCCGGGTCTTTCAAATCACCTGCTACCTGAGGCCTCTAACTGCAGACACCAGAGTTCGGAGCTGGGTCTTTCTGTACACAAAGCAGATGATCTGCCACTGAGCCATACATACCTATGCATGTGCTGTCAAGTCACGACTGACTTATGGCAACCCCAGCGAGGGGCTTTCTAAACAAGTGAGAGGCAGAGGTGGTTGGCCATGGCCTCCCTCTGCAGAGTCTTCCGTGGAGGTCTCCCACCCAAGTACCAGCCCTGCTTAACTTCCGAGATCTGATGAGATTTCAGGCTATACAATGCTGCCTGCCCTTCCCTACTGAGCCACGGCCCCTCCTTAAATGGCTGTTGGACTATGGTGTTGAGTGGTGTTTGTTGTTATTTTTTTAAAACAGTCATTATATGGCAGTGAACTACCAGTGGTTACAAATTAGTTGTGTGCCTTACATAATCACCCTACAAATTAGTTGTGTGCCTTACATAATCACTGCACTTTTCTCCCGCATATCCTCATCCATCCCCACCCTCCCCTAAACAGCATGATACCCTGTTTTCATCTGCCACAAGGTACAGATGGAACACTAGAAGAAGAGGAGAAGAAGAGATTGGATTTATACCCCACCTTTCGCTACCCAAAGGAGTCTCAGAGCGGCTTACAAACTCCTTTCCCTTCTCCTTCCCACAACAGGCACCCTGTGAGGTAGGTGGGACTGAGAGAGCTCTCTTAAGAACTGCCCTTGAGAGAATGGCTCTGAAAGAACTTGTGACTGACCCATGGCCACACCAGCAGCTGCATGTGGAGGAGTGGTGAATCAAACTCGGTTCTCCCAGATTAGAGTCCACGCTTCTTCTAACCACTACACCAAACTGGCTCACTATTTCTGGAGCTGTGATATTCTGTATTCTTGGAGTTTGTGGGGCATCAGTGGGAAGGCTTCTGGAGTTTTGCCCCCACTAGTGGACCTCCTGATGGCACCTGGGTTTTGACCCATGTGACCCATTCAATAACCAATGCCTTCGGTTTTTAAAAGTCTGGAACCGACCAGAAAGAACTGAGGCATAGCATAAGTATTAACATGACACATTAAGCAGTACAAAAATTACATAATAGGATCCCACTTACAATGAGCTACACACAGCAAAATGGTGGTAGAAAGTGCTGTCAAGTCACAGCTGATTTATGGAGACTCAGTAGGGTTTTCAAGGCAAGGGGTGTTCAGAGGCGGTTTGCCATTGCCTGCCTCCACAGCACAACACTGGTATTCCTTGGAGGTCTCCCATCCAAATACCAGCCAGGGCCAACCCTGCTTAGCTGCCAAGATCTATCAAGATCAGGTTAGCTTGAGGTATCCAGGTTGGGCCACAAAGCAGAATAGACCATTAGAATTATTAATGATGTAAGCCCACTGAATAGACATTTGGATGGCCAAACCTTTAATCATGCTCCCCCAACTTTGACAAAAAAAACCCCCATTGTCTCTCACTGTACTGGGAGAAAAATATGTTATCCTCAGAGAATGAAAGAACAGCCACATTTTGGGGAAAGTGTGCCAAAATCAGGTATGGACATAAAGTGCTAATCGTTTAAGAGTAGTTGAGCTTGGCAAGTGGAAGTTCCAAAGTTAAAGATTAATGTCTCAGCATCTGCAAACCGGTTGTTGTGGTCAGAGCTGCACCTGTTATTCTGCCACTTGCGGTTTGACCAATTTGTGGCCCTTCCCATTCACGAGTAGCCGGTGACTCAGCGAGGCAGTCACAAAAGCCATGTATAGTAAATTATGCACGAAGGTTGCACAATGCACCTAACCCATGATACGGTTTACATTTTGTTGTTTATCAAGAACACAGGCTTTCTAGGCATGTAATTGAATACTGAACTTAAGAGAAGAGCATTAAAAAGAAACCACCCACAAAGGTTTGCAGGAGTCTGCCAAAAAGGGGGGGGGGGGTCATACCATTAAAACGGAGGATTTAAAGATAAAAGCCTGTGCAAATTGCAGTTGAAGTGCGTTTGATCTCCGAAAGTCTTGTCTACAAATTTTTATGTTGGATGCTTTCCAAATATTATTTCAGTACACGGTAATTTGCCAAAGGTTTACTCAGTATCTGATCTTTATGACATCCGTGATATTTGATTTCAATATTTGATGTCCTGACAGTTGATATTTGACAGGGGTTTTTTTTACAGCTGACATAGCACGGCTTCCGTATTAGTTGACACACATCATACTGGCCTTTTTTGATGCTTGGTATGGAAAGGGTATTTAGGATTTGACAGATTATGAGATTTCTTATTTGATGCCTCTAGAACGATGGATGCCAACAAGCGTGAAGGGACTGTCGAAAGCGGAGGTAGATTTTCATTCCCAACCTGCGAAACTGAATTTCAGTTTCACGCATTCTTATTCACAATTTGAGGCAGTGTAAAGAGCAGCAATTGAGGAAGAGGAGCAGAGAGGAGAAGGAAAAAGCCCACCTCTTGTCTCTCTTGTCCGCCTGAGCCCCTGCACCCTGTCCTTGGCCAACGGAGAGCAGGATTGTGCCCCGAAGTTTCCACAGGCCTGGCAATCAGGCTGAAAGTCAAGGTCACACTGTTTTGATTCTGGGGTGTTACTGCAAGTAGGGACTGAAAAAGGAAATATTAAAGATGGCTATTCTTCCCAATGAGCGGTTGTGGTGGTGGAAAGTGCCATCAAGGATCGTTTTTCCATATGTGGTGGATATGTAGCTGAGCCCGTTCGCGGGGAGGGCGGGGTATAAACTGAAAAAATAATAAATAAATAAAAATAAATGTAAGGAGATGAAAAAATTCTGGGAAATGGTAAATAAATTGATTTTTGAAATTTTGATGTATGAAATACCTTTAGAACCAGACATTTTCTTATTGAATATGTTACCAGAGAGGATGAAGAAAGCGGACTTAAAATTGCTGGCTTATATAGTGACAGCGGCACGTATTCTTCGGGCCAAACATTGGAAAAACTCTATACTACCGGGTAAATTAGAATTAATTAATAAATTGTCCGAGTGGGCTGAAATGGATAAACTGAGTTATTTAGTGAATATGGACAATAAGGTAGATCCTACCTCTACAAGGTCCAAACTATATTCTTGTTTGAAATAATTGGGTCTGTTATGTATATATTAATGTTAATAAGTGTTAAACTGTTAAACTGTGGAAAACCTAATAAAATATTTATTAAAAAAAAGAAAAGAAAGTGCCATCAAGTCACAGCCAACTTACGGCAACTGAATACAGTAGTCAAAGCAGGAGACATTCAGAGGTAGCTGGCCATTGCCTGCCTCTGCGTAGCGATCCCAGACTTCCTTGGAGGTCTCCCAGTCACATATTGACCAGGGCTGACCCTGCTTAGTTTCTGAGATCGGATGAGACCAGGCTAACCTGGGCTATCCAGCTCCGGGCAACAAGTGGGCAGGCTTCATTAAATAGATTTCTCAGCAATATCTCAGATGGTATCTACAGTGAAGTTTTAGTAATACAACAAACGGAATTCAGTTTTATTTACATGCAATGCAGTTTACTCAGACTGATGTCAGTGGCTTAGTCCCATGTAAGAGGTCACAGGGTTGCTGTCTTAGTAGGTTTATACTGCAATTCTATGCAGAACCACGCCAGTCTAAGGAAGAAGAAGAGGAGATTGGATTTGTGCCCTGCCCTTCACTACCTGAAGGAGTCTCTGAGCAGTTTACAATCTCCTTTCCCTTCCTCTCCCCACAACAGACACCCTGTGAGGTAGGTGGGGTTGAAAGAGCTCTCTTGAGAACTGCGCTTGAGAGAACAGCTCTGAGAGAACCTGTGACTGACCCAAGGTCACACCAGAAGCTGTATGTGGAGGAGTGGGGAATCAGACCTGGTTCTTCCAGATTAGAGTCCACGCTCCTCACCACTACACCAAACAGGCCCTTTCTGCACCTGTATTTTGCCTCGGTTTCTGAGCGCATCCTATTCTTCCATTCTGCATTCCCTCCTGCTTTCACTTCCACTTTGTTTGTTGTGGGGCTTTCTCTTATTTCTGCATTTGTTTTACAGGAATCTTCATTCAGACTGCTTCTAGCACACTGTTGCCCTGCAGCTACCAAAACTCCTTTTGCTGTAATTTTTTATTCTCATCCGCTTTCAAATTGCTAATCCTTTCTAAAGTACAATTGTTTCTGCGGGTATAGAAGTGCTACCCACTGCCCCTCCCTCATTTCTGCCTCTCTCTCTTTAGGTTGAGGCTCCCTCCCTGTTCTGTTTTCTTTCCCTCCTCCTCCAAAGACAAAAGAGGACGTGTCCTCCTGCTCAGGCAAACTTTAAAAAAGCCAGAGAGAATATAAGAAGGAATCACTAAATATAAAGGACTATGGGCATCCCTGCTCCCAAATGTGTCAGTCTTGCATGTGTGGGTCTCGATTTCCCCTTCCCTTCCCTTCCCTTTCTTTTTGCAGAATCACGAAGGGAGGGAGGGAAGGAGGGGTTGGCAGCCAGTTTGCTCAAAAAATGCGGGTTTTGCTTGCAGATGCAGAATGCATAAAGAATACATGAATAAATAAACCGGAGAGGGTGGACATCGGTGTAGAGGGAATGCATGTCACTGCGAAGTCAACCCTTAAGGCCTGACTCCTTGAATCCTCTGGAGAAAGCTATTAGTGCAGAAAGGGCCTAAGTCCATTGAACTCAAAGGGTTTGGACTGCAGTAGATCAACATAGGATTGCATTATACATTATTTAAGGGCAGATGATTAATCAGTTAAAAATTCTTTTATCCAATGGCAGCCCTCAGCTGGTGGGCTAAATGCAGAAAGCAAAAGAAAAGTGTTTCTTAAAATACACATTGCTAAACATTGGGGTGGGGTTTTTTTGGTTGTTAGAGCATATGTGTTCTGATCTTCCTTCCTCTTCTGATTTGTCTTTTAGTTTAATCTCTCTCCCCCTCCCAGCACTGGCCCTTGGATAGGTTTGCCAAATCTGGGTTGGGAAATACCTGGAGATTTTGGAGATGGAACCTGGGGAGAGGAGGGTTTGAGGAGGGGAGAGACCTCAGCTGGGTGTAATGATATACAGTCCTCCCTACAAAGCAGCCATTTTCTCCAGGGGAACTGATCTGGACTATCTGGAGGTCAATTGTAATAGCAGGATATCTCCAGGTGCCACCTGGACGTTGGCAGGCCTACCCTACACCAAGCCCGACCTTATCAATCAGCCATTAACCATCTATTTTCCAAAAAGTGGGGGCACAGCTGACCCCAATCTCTATGAGATCAGTGAATTTGAAAACCTTGAAAGTCAGCCCGCTGGTTCACTCCATAGCACACATGTGCCTCAGCACCCCTGCATTACTTTTATTTTCCCCTTCTTAATTATTTAAAAACTGTCGAACCTGTTGCCTCATTTCCTTTCAAGAGCCCTGTTCAGTATATCATTCTTTATCTGCTTTGTTTAACTCATGTGGATTTCTTGTCCCATGGCAGTTGGGACCTGGAGGGAATTAATAAAAAAGGACCATCATCAGGGGTCATTTCATAGAAAAAGAGGTGCAGGAGCTCATTAGCATAACTCATTTGCATATGCCACCCCCCCTAACATACCGGAAGTGTGTCAGAAGGCAACACCCACCCCTCAGGCTCCACTCCACAGGTGAGTGAAACTGACCTGCTCTTCCTCCATTCCCTTCCCCATCCAATACTTTGTGCAATAAAAATAAGCGTAAAGAACACACCTCATTCTCTTCCTGCTCCCTTGAAACCACCAGGTTTCAAGTAGACTTGAGATACCCAGGACATGTGCACCACCCATCGCTTTCCCTTCCCCTCCCCACAACAAGACATCCTGTGAGGTAGGTGGGGCTGAGAGAGGTCTTTTGAGAACTGCTCATGAGAGAACAGCTCTGAAAGAACTTGTGACTGGCCCAAGGTCACACCAGCAGCTGCATGTGGAGGAGTGGGGAACAGGGGCGTAGACTTTTTAAATCCCCGGGGGACCATATCCCCCCTGCTCCTCCCCCCCCGCCCCAGAGAGGGAGGTGCAGTCTCGGCGGCGGCAGCCAGCTGGCCGGCTGACTGCCGCACGCGCGAGCGGGACCATGTCCCCGCCTCTCTCTCCCCCCCCCGCCCCAGGGCCTGGTCCGCTTCTTCTGCTCCTACACCGTCCCCGAGAGAGAACGAGCAGGCGGGCAGGCGGCTGAACAGGGATTTGAACCCCGGGCAAGTGCAGTCCTGCTGGGGAAGGCAACGCGAGGCGCCGCAGCGTGCCGGGGCCTCTAGGCCCTTCCTCAGCCGCCGGTTCCCATCTCACACTTAGGCCAATCCCGCGCCTTTGGCCTCCCTTCCTCACCTGGAGCAGGCTGTCGCCACCTTCCCGGGAGGACAGAAGTGAGGCGGGGGAGACGACACCTGCCTGACCCAGCTGCTTTCCTGGGCACTGGAGTCCTGTGAAGCTGCCCGGCGGGCCTTGCCCGCCTTCCGCCCCCTTCCGCCGAGGCGCGCAGGCTGACCAGAGGCCCGGCCCCGATCGGACCCTGTATGGAGAAACCGTGCTCAGGTGTGACACTGGCGGACGAGGGCGGAGCCTGCAGCCCACTCCGTATTGCGTTCCGTCGCCCTTCCGTTCTCTCCCCCAGGGGATTGCCTGCCAAGGGGGCCCATTCCGTCATGCCTCCTTTCCCTCTGCGGCCACCGGCCCAAGGTCGCCGAGCAAGCTTCCGTGGCAGAGTCAGGATCCGAACCTGGGCCTGCCACTATCCCCTCTGCACTGCAGGAGAGCCGCCCCGGCTCTTCCGCTCCGCCCGGGACGGCCGCTTTCCACGCGCGGTGGTGGATGCGTCTGAATCTGCCCCCGAGGGAGGGAGGGCACCCGTCTGGCTGCAGGGACCGGGGCGGCGGCGGGGGGCTTTGCGCTTCTCTCCACGCTCTCCCCCGTCGGGGATGACATCATCGCCAGGCGTGCCTCCTCCGCTGAGTGGCCGCACGGTTGTCACTGGGCAAACTCACCTTGCGCGGCTGCAGCCGCCAGCGCGGTGGCCTCCCTCGTGACCATGTCCCCGCCGCTCCTCCCCCCCGCCCCAGGGAGGCAGGAGGGCAGGCTGGGGGTGGGGGGGAAGGAGAAGCAGCGACGACCAGCTGGCCAGCTGACTGGCCACCATCAGGCGCTCCCGGCGGGCGCTCCATTTTGCCGGGGGTGGCTGAGCCCCCCCCCCGGGAAATTTCGGGGGAGGCTTGAGCCCTCGAGCCCCCCCGTAGTTGACGCCTATGGTGGGGAATCAAACCCAGTTCTCCCAGATGAGAGTCCAACTCCTGACCACTACACCAAACTGATGGGGTGGAAGCTGCTGAAGGGTTGGTGAAATTTCTCCAGTACTTATGTGCCATGTGCCCAGATAAAAAATGGTATACTTAGAAAATTTATATGCCACCTTGAGCAAGTCTCTGGAAAAGCAGCACACAGTCATAAAAGGAACAATGATAAAATTATCAATATCAAAATAAAACATTAAAAACAATAAAGACCCTAGCAGGGCTTTCCCCAGGGCGCTGCACCTCTGCACTGCTTGGGGAAGCCGAGGAGGGGGTGGGGCTTGGTCATGTGCCCACCCCTTGGGCTCCTTACTACCGGAGCTGCACTCCTGTGCGCTCCCGGTCCAACAGACCCCTGGCTATCATCATAGGCATCCAAGACTATCCATGCCCCCTTCTCTACTTTCTTCCCCTTACAACAACCTGGTGAAGTCTCTCAGGCTGAGAAATAACAATTGAGTCAATGATACCCCAGGGAGCTTCATGCAAAGTGAGGACAGGAACTCTGCTACATATTCCATTTCCCTCACACCCTCTTTGAATCCTGGTGATCAGGTCTGTGATTGGAACTCAGTTCCCAAGCATGTGGAGGGTGTATGGACTGGGACCACAGCTCACTAGAAGAGGGAACTTAAGCCTTCCCCTGTATGATTTTCCTGATCTGAAATGGCCTGGAAGGAGCTATTTGTTCTGTCGGGGAAAGGTATATGCAGCCCATTGGTACATGTGATTTCCCCAATGGAGCAACTAGTATACATCTTTACCCCACCTTCCAAGGAGCTCACTGCAGTGTATATCATTCACCCCTCCTTTGTTTCATTCTCATAACAGCCCTGTGAAGGCTGAGAGGGAGTGAGTGGTCCAAGGTTCACCCAGAGCTTTGTGGCAGAGTAGGGATTTGAACCTGGGTCTCCCAGATCATACTCTAACACCCCAGCTGCTACTGGTAAAGTGTGCCATCAAGACACAAGACTCCTGGTGAGTGCTGAACCCATGAAGTTCTGCCTCAAGGGGTTTCAGGGCAAGAGATGAGCAAAGGTGGTTTGCCACCATCGCCTTCCTCTGCATAGCAACTCCAGTCTTCCTTGGTGGGCCCCCAGCCAAGCGCTGACCGTGGCCGACCCTGCTCAGCTTCCGAGCTCTGCAAAGATTGGGCTCGGCTACAGCACGCTGACTTTCAAACAGTCAATTGTCTGTGAAGAGAACCACAGCTCAAATATCAGTGAACAAAAGAAGGAAGAAAAAGCTGTGTGCAGACGCTAAACAAATTTTATATCATAGTGTAAAGAAAAGAGCAAAAACTTATATCGTAACAATAAGTATACAAAAGATGTGCAGAGGTCCAATCATAGACAGAAATTGATGAGATTCTCCGGACTGGTTCCTCGTTTTGATTTCAGCAATCTTCATCCGAAAATGGACCATACAAAGCGAAAAGGGAAGATGTATTGCACAAAGGCATTCAGTAAATCGGTAGACAGGATATCACTCCAAAGAGGAATTCTATACAAAGCAAGCTAATACATTTTAACGAACGTCACACGGGCCATCATGGTCGAAAGAAACCACAAACTGCGCAAAAAATGCCCGAACCCAAACCAGCCAGTTTGGGTTCCCCTTTCTCCCCCTAGACAGGATTTTAAAAAACATTTATAGCCTATCATCATGCCAAAGGCTTGGGTTTGGTAACAAAAACTGAAGCACTCCCTGTCCCGGCAAAGCAGAATAACTCTGTCAACCAGACCACGAGGCACCAGGACAAAAGATGAAATGAGTGTATTTGTTCATGAGTTGGTCTTCCCATTCATCTTTATAGCTCTAATGCAGGTCCCCAGTCTTTTTGAGCCTGTGGGCACCTTTGGAATTCTGACACAGGGTGGTGGATGGAGCCACAAAATGGCTGCAGCAGGAGGCGGAGCCAACCACAAAACAGCTGCTCTAGGAAGCAGAGTCAATCACAGAATGTCAGGGAGTGAGGTTATGCATAACTCTAATAGTAACTCTTCAGCTTTTCAAGCAGAGCCAGTTTGGTGTAGTGGTTAAGTGCGCAGACTGTAATCTGGGAGAACCGGGTTTGATTCCCCACTCCTCCACTTGCAGCTGCTGGTGTGACCTTGGGCAAGCCATAGTTCTGTCAGAGCTGTTCTCTCAAGGGCAGTTCTCGAAAGAGCTCTCTCAGCCCCACCTACCTCACAGGGTGTCTGTTGTGGGAGAGGAAGGGAAAGAAGCTTGTAAGCCGCTCTGAGACTCCAAGTGAAGGGCAGGGTATAAATCCAGTCTCCTCCTCCTTTCTCCCCATTCTGTCAAAAGGCCTGCTCTGAGACTCCAAGTAAAGGGCAGGGTATAAATCCAATAATCTCCTCCTCCTCCTCCTCAACAGGATGCCTTTTAATGTGAACACATTGTTTAAAAATATGTTCTTGCACGCGCACACACACACCTTACCTTCAGCCATACAGTGAAGATCCTTGTGCTGTGGTGGCAGTTGCTGCAAAAGCAAGGTTTTTAAAAATCTGCACAGCCAACCAGATCTCCAGTGGCCAGTCAGAAGCCCTGCTATGCAAAAGCCCCACCTGGCCCTGCCCACTTTCTAAAAACACCTGGTGGGCACCAGGAAAGTTGTCGGCGGGTGCCATGGTGACCATGGGCAACACTTTGGGGACCCCTGCTCTAATGAATGTACGGAATAGAGCTTTTTCATCCCCCCCTCCCAATTTGCTTGGAATCAGTTTGCATATCCCTAGCCTCCATATCCACAGGTCTTCACATGCAGCACCCAGGTCACATCCTATGTTATGAGGAGGTGGGCACACATTCTCTGCCAACAGATAAAATGAATTTCAATAGGGATAAATGTAAAGTTTTGCATTTAGGTAGGAAAAATGAAATTCATCATTATAGAATGGGGAAGACTTGTCTTGGCAGTAGTATGTGAGAAAAGGATGTAGGGGGTCCTAGTAGACCATACACTGAACACGAGTCAGCAGTGTGATGCGGTAGCTAAAAAGGCAAATGTGATTTTGGGCTGCATCAACAGAAGTATAATGTCCAGATCACATGGAGTGATGGTATCGTTTTACTCTTCTCTGGTCAGAGCTCACCTAGAGTATTGTGTTCATTTTTGGGCGCCACAATTTAAGAAGGATATAGACAAGCTGGATCATGTCCAGAAGAGGGCAACGAAGATGGTGAGGGGTCTGGAGACCAAGTCCTATGAGGAAAGGTTGAAGGAGCTGGGTACGTTCAGCCTGGAAAGGAGACAACTTAGAGGTGATATGATAACCATCTTGAAGGGCTGTCATATAGAGGATGGTGCAGAGTTGTTTTCTGTTGCCCCAGAAGGTTGGACCAGAACCAAGAGGTTGAAATTAAATCAGAAGAGTTTCTGGCTAAACATTAGGAAGAACTTCCTGACAGTTAGAGCGGTTCCTCAGTGGGACAGGCTTCCTCAGGAGGTGGTGGGCTCTCCTTCTTTGGAGGTTTTCAAACAGAGGCCAGATGGCCATCTGACAGCCATGCGGATTCTGTGAATTTAGGCAGATCACGAGAGGGAGGGCAGGAAGGGTTTCCTCAGTGCTTAGTTCTTGTGGCCCTTTCTTACACACCCAGGGAAATGCTGATCACCACTTTGAGGTCAGGAAGGGATTTTTCTCCAGGCCGGTTTGGCCAGGGATCCTGGAGGTTTTTAGTCATCTTCTGGGCATGGAACAGCAGTCACTGTGGGTGTAGAGGCGGAAGTATTTGTGAATTTCCTGCATTGTGCAGGGGGTTGGACTAGATGACCCTGGAGTTCCCTTCCAACTCTATGATTCTAGGAAGAGAATTGTGGTATGAGTAAGCAAGCACTTGAAGTTTCCTTCCAGTTAGAGAATGGTCGAGATTCCATGAATGATTTCTCTGGGCTGCTGCTGAATTGTCCCCTTTGACATTCCGGATGAAGCCTCTGAAATATCGGAAATCCTGTGTTTAAAAATAGTGGGATGTGTATAAATGTACTTTGGCATGGCTATTTTTGCCAGCAACGTCAATGATGTTGTGGGATAGTGTAACACATTGTTCTGTTTCCCTCTGTTTTGGGGACGCAGAGAATCCAGGGACACTTTGATTTCATCTGAGAAACAGGCTGGATTCCTTTTGCCAGCAACAGAAACTGGGCAAGGGGACAGCAAAGAGAAGCCAGAAGGTGTTAGACGTAAATCAGTGCTCAGTCTGCCAAGGCCTATGTATTTTGGGTTCTTGGTTTATTGCTTCCATCTAATGTATTGGAAAAGCTAAGGCACCTTTACCATGTGAAAAAGTTTCCTCACTTAGATGGGGGGGAAGAGATTTTTCTGCCTCCACTCTCCACTTTCATGTGCCATACCCCCCCTTCTCTTTCTCACAAACACACACACACACACGCAGTTCCAGGCATCATATAGCTGGCTGTGGACAACTGCCAAAGGAATGACAGGAAGGTTAAATCGCAGGGGGGGGGGGGATTTAAGTGGATGCTTCTTGTCTTTTCATCAAACCCCATTACAAAATTTTAAAAGTGTAATAGAAACAGAAGGGCCAGTTTGGGTGGGATCATTTTATAGGGCTGTCTTGAATAGAGAGACACCATTCCAAGAAGGGTTGCCAGGGGATGGAGGGCGTGGCCTTATCCAAATTGGGAAACTCATGGAGATTTAGGGATGGAGCCTGAGGAGGACAGTGAACTCAGGGGGGTACAATGCCATAGACTTCACCATCCAGAGCAGGCCCGTAGCCTGGGGGGGGGCTGATGGGGGCAATGCCCCCCAATGTTCCCTGCTCCCTCTCCTCCCTATACTGCTTCTGTGAGCCTGGGGCGATGGCTCTGCTTCCCAGAGACTTTTGCCACCTGCCCCAGCAGCCATACCTGGCCTTCCCTCCTTCCTTGTGAAGATAAGGTGGGCATACTGGGTTTGGGTCCAAGACGCATCCACAAGAGCACCCTGATGCTCTCATGGAATGCTTTTGTAGAACTTTGGGGATCTATGCTGTTGGGTGGAGCAATGAAATACTTTATCTGCGTATTGGGAGGAGCAGGGGTCATTTGGGGCCGGAGCAAGACGGAGCAGTGCTCCGCCAGCTCAGGAGTGGGCACTAGGGCAGCCACAGGCCGAATCAGATTCTCTGATCTGATTCGGCCTGCTGCTGAATTGCTGCCGAAATTCGGTGGCAGCTTAAAAAGTGGTTGGAGAGGAGGGGCAGAGGCTCCAAACTTACAGAGTAGCTGATGGAGCCTCTCCTCCAAATACCCACTAAGGTTCAAGAAGATTGGACCAGGGAGTCCAATTCTACGGGCCCCCAAACAGGTTGCCTCCATTCCCTCCATTGTTCTCTATGGTGGGAAAAAAGTAACGTTTTTTCCCACTGTAGAGAACAAAGGAGGGGATGGGGCTACACACCTGTTCCATCCACCCACACTCCTTCAGACCATTTAAGTGCATTTTCTGTTGTTATGGCTGAGTCGATATGTGTGCCAGAGTTGCGGCCAATGACTGGGAGTCTCCACGTGCTTGCTGTGTTAGGTGATCAATGCCTTTTAAGGGCTGTCTTTCTTCAGCTCCAAATCTCTTTTGGACTTTTCCCAGAGGACTGTGGGGAGGAAGCTGAGTTGCTTGCACTGTCCCACTGCACTTCTTGTTCTCAGCCGCTGGTTCTCAAGGGTTATAGCGGCGCACGGGTTATGGAGGAAGTGACGTAGGCAGGTGCCCTTCATAACAATTGTCTAGCTATGGCCCTGATCCAAAGCATCCATTTTCTCCAGGGGAACTCATTTCTGAAGTCTGGAGATAGATTGTAATACACGGGGAGTCCCAGGGCTTAGAAAAGTATAGCTCTGTTTGGGACAGCTCTGTTATTTACTTATTCAAAGGTGTAATGTAATGTTTAGCTACAGAATCCCTGCGGTCACAAGCATTGTGGCCTTGGCCTCCCTGGAATCCTGTAGGGCTTTGCTGAGAAGAAGAAGAGTTGCATTTATACCCGGCCCTGCACTCGGCCTCTCAGAGAGGCTTACAATCTCCTTCCCTTCCTCTCCCCACAACAGACACCCTGTGAAGTTGGTGGGGCTAAGAGAGCTCTGAGAGAACTGCTCTTGAGAGAACAGCTCTGAGAGAACTGTGACTGACCCAAGGTCACCCAGCTGGCTGCATGTGGAAGAGTGGGGGAATCAAACCCAGTTCTGTAGATTAGAGTCTGCACTCTTAACCACTGCACCAGGCTGAGGGCCAAGGGAAGCTGGCAGTCCACTGCCGAGCCCATTTCCCTGGCACATCTGGCCAGACAGACTACTTACATTCCTCCCGGAAATAGGGACTTACACTGACTGAAATGAACTCTTCCAGATTTGGAGGTCCGGCCAAGTCAGAGACCAAACATGAAGGCTAATGAGGGGCCTTCATCATCAAGCCCAGAACTGTGGAGTGGCCAATTAGCTCAGGTTTGCTTTTCTATTTCCTTTGCGCTCACAGGAAATGCGGCATAAGGCCCTACACAGCATGTATGGCTGTTGTGCTGCAAAGCCAGTAAATTGAGAGAGGGACCTTGTATCTCAGTGGTCCTTCATGGCCCACATTTCTTGCTATCTTCTCAAAAACTGAACAAAAGCTAGGTAACAGGAATCTTGTTCCTAAGTCTGTTATGTAATAAACAAAAGAACCCGACACTCACCATTTTCTCTAGCCTCGTTGAAGTGATGGTTTGCATTGCTCATTCCATGCAACACAGTAATATGATCTTGCTTTCGTCCAAATCCATTGTACTGCCAGTACATGCTCTGTAATGAGCAGAGCTCATAAATAAAAGAACCCTTTCATTTTCCGTTGACCTACACTGAACGCGTAAAATTAAAATTCTAAGTGTTCCACTTATGCACCTGAGTGCTTGCGCGGAGCTGACTGAGCATCCTCGGTCCCCACCACTGCCTTCCAAAGTTCACTAGTAAGGACCTGCAATTGCTGCTCCTCACATGCACACACGCTCGCCCTGCTAGCAAAGTAGCGTGCTAACTGCCATTAGCCACCTTGTTCAAGGGTTCGCGGGCAAACGCTGTCGAGGCCTTTTGTGATTGGAAGCAGAGACAACAGCTACAGTGGACTCTTCCCCCAGGATTTCAGCAGTCGCCTGCATTTTTCATAGGCCAGTGCTAGCAAGCCTCCGTGAACTGGCACATGGTTCTGGCAACGACTTTGATGGGAGGAATGTATCGGGTCCCCTGGGACAGGTGTACTCTTCCAGCATAGAGGAAGGAAGCAAGCAGCAGTGAATTAAACTGGGAGAAAGACTGGCCCAAAGACAGTTAGAAGGCACAAGAAGATGAAATCTGGGATCTGATCTGCAGATATCTTTAACTTTATGAAGTGTACTGGACTCAGGAGACCAGGAACTGTGAAATCATGAAGCCTTTATTGAGTGATTCAGCATGCCCAGTAGATGGTCAGAACAAGCATGCTTCCAGGGCTCCAGGGCCCTCCTTATATGCTGGCCAGAGCCACACCTCCGGCCGCACCCAAAAGACCTGATAGGGGCTTAACATATGCACATGTTTGTCATAGGTTCCCTGGAGGAGCCTTTGATTGCATTGGCTCCTCAGGGAGAACCTAGGTCCCACATTGGTGGAGGCTTTCAATCCGGATGTCTGTTGTTCCTCCAGATTCAAGCGCCCCTCTCTGCCTGACCATGTGCTCTGGCCATGCGGCGGGCGCCATTACCTGGGAGCACATGGCAGGCTGGTTGCTACACAGAGCATATTACATTACATTTATTATTATTTTTTTTAAAAAAATGTAACCCTCCCTCTGGTGTGTGTGTGCACGTGCGCTCGCGCGCTGGGGAATCATGTTTGTGTCATGGGAGGGCAGGTTAACCCTTTCCCCCATTCTGTTCCACCAGGTCTCTTATTAAGAGGGAGAAAGATTAGAGTTAATAGCACCTTTAAGACCAACAAAGCTCATATGCACACAAAGCTTATACCCAGAATTAAACTTTGTTGGCCTTAAAGGCACCACTGGACTCAGACTTTGTTCTGTTGCTTCAGACCAACATGGCTACCCATCTGAATCTAGGGTTAATAGCAGTTGGGATGAGGAAACAGGATATTACCCCAGTTCCTCAGTAACCCAAAAGAAGATGGAATTATGGACTGGGATTCTCCCAGCCCAGGAAAGGAAGCTGATAATTCATTGGGTGTGTATGTGTGCAGGGGCTGAAGTCTTCTTGGAAATTGTTTCATCTGCAAGCTCTGCTGTGTACAGGAAATTGTGAGGGGAAATACACTTTGTTAAATCAAGTGCCTCTTCAACTTCAAACATACTTCATAGGTTTCTGAATTAACCCTGATGTTGGATAACAGACACCAGGGCTGGATTCTGGTAAGCCCTGGTACACAGTCAGTCTGAAAGGAAAGCTGATGTCTTTTATTGTTCACAGTGAAGACAATCTTAGGGGAGGGATGGTGGCTCAGTGGTAGAGCATCTGCTTTGTACGCAGAAGGTCCGAGGTGCAATCCCCAGCATCTCCATCTGAAAGGACCAGATAGTAGGTGATGTGAAAGACCTCTGCCTGAGATCTTGGAGGGCTGCTGCCAGTCTGATGACCCTGATGGACCATTTGTCTGATTCAGTATAAGGCAGCTTTGTGTGTTCAGGTCTGTGTTCAATCTAACTGCTTCAGGCACCAACATAAGCATACAGCTAAGGGATTTTCAAGGGCAGTTGAGACATGTACATGTAGCACTTGATTTTTCGACATTTGGAAGCACTGGGCCAGTCACTGTCTTCTAACCCACCTAACGGGGATGTTAAAGGATATACTGGCTGAGCTCTTTGGAGAAAGTGTGGGATAAACACTGATTTCTTACGTGTTGCATCGATCCAGGTTATTTCCAGGTCGGCTCAGAAGGCAACATGAACCCCATATGAACCCCATATTTTCTTTTGGGTTTTTTTAAAGCAAACAAACATACATAAATAAAAGGAGGAGAAGAGAAGAGATTGGATTTATACCCTGCCCTTCACTATGTGAAGGCGTCTCAGAGCAGTTTACAATCTCCTTTCCCTTCTCCTCCCCACAACAGACACCCTGTGAGGTAGGCGGGGCTGAGAGAGCTCTTTCCAGAGCTGCCCTTGAGAGAACAGCTCTGAAAGAACTTGTAACTGACCCAAGGTCACACCAGCAGCTGCATGTGGAGGAGTAGGGAATCAAACCCAGTTTTTCCAGATTAGAGTCCACACTCCTAACCACTACACCAAATTGGAGCAATGTTTAATGATTATATCCCACATGATACTATTCCCAAACGATACTTCGAGGTTATCGCTATACTCTAAAAGAGTAGGTTATTCTACATCTGATGTCATAATTAAACTCTTTGTCTTTTCCTTTTTAAATTTTTGTTTGTTGTTTATGTAATTGTTTTAATTATTATTATTACTTATTTTTAAATTATTTCTGGTTTTTTTAAAGTATTGAGTTACTTATATGATTATGATTCATATAATTATACTAATATATGGAAAGGTATCATGAAAAATTTACTATTTTAAGACCTTCATGTTTATAAACTGTAAATACTGTTACTTACTTCTTATAGCTGTAATTACACCTTTCTACAGTTTGACTTGTTGATTAAGGTTATAAATTTTTGTATTATAAAAATTATAAATAAATCTTTAAAAAAAGAAAAGAAAAAAAAGAGAGAGCATAGGCTTTGGCAAATAAAATGCAAGTCGGTGATCAGACAGGCAAAAAGGGGCTATGAGAAATATATTGCAAAGAACATAAAAACCAACAACAAAAATTTCTTTAAATGCATTAGAAGCAGAAAACCAGCAAAGGAGGCAGTGGGATGACCAAGGGGTAAAAGGATTACTAAAGGATGATAGGAAAATAGAAGAGAAGCTGAATGCATTTTTGCCTCTACTTTCACTGTGGAAGATGGGAGGTGCTTGCCCACTCCAGAACCACTGATTTCAGGAGGGATGTTGAAAGACTGGAGTAGAATTGAGGTGACGAGAGAGGAGGTCCTATGACTGATGGACAATTAAAACTGACAAATCACCAGGCCCAGATGGCATATATCTTAGAGTTCTGAAAGAACTCAAATATGAACTTGTGGATCTCCTGACAAAAATATGCAATCTATCACTAAAATCTGCCTCCATTCCTGAGGACTGGAAGGTAGCTAATGTAACCCCCATCCTTTAAAAAGGTTCCATAGGAGATCTGGGAAATTACAGGCCAGTCAGTCTAACATAAATATGAGGTAAGTTGGTGGAATCCATTATTAAAGATAGTAATTAGTAGGCACACTGATGAACAAAAGCTATTGAGGAAGAATCAGCATAGATTCTATATGGGAAGACCTTGTCTCACTAATCTTTTAGAGTTCTTTGAGGGAGTGAACAAACGTGGACAAGGGTGACCCAGTAGATGTTGTTTATCTAGATGTCCGAAAAGCTTTTGATAAAGTTCCTCATCAAATGCTCCTAAGTATACTCAGCAGTCATGGGATAAGAGGCTAAGTTCTCTTGTAGATTAAAAATTGGCTAATTAACAGGAAACAAAGAGTGAGTATAAATGAGCATTTTTTTACAGTGGAAGGTGGTAAGCAGTGGGGTACTGCAGGGCTTGGTACTAGGTCTGGTGCTTTTTAACTTGTTCATTAATGATTTGGAATTGGGAATACGCAGTGAAGTGGTCAACTTTGACGATGACGCTAAGTTGTTCAGAGTGGTGAGAACCAGGGAGGCCTGTGAGGCACTTCAGAGGGATCTGTTGAGGCTGGGTGAGTGGGCATCGATGTGGCAAATGAGGTTCAGCGTGGGCAAATGCAAAGTAATGTACATTGGAGCCAAAAATCCTAACTACAGATATACATTGATGGGGTTGAACTGGGGGCAATTTACCAGGAGAGAGATCTTGGTATTGTGGTAGATAATTCACTGAAGGTGTTGACTCAGTGTGCAACTGAAATAAAAAAGGCAAATTCTATGCTGGGGATTTTTAGGAAGGGGGTTGAAAACAAATCAGCTAGTATCATAATGCCCCTGTATATATCTATGGTGTGGCCTCATTTGGAATACTGTGTACAGTTCTTGTTGCCACACCTCCAAAAAGATCTCATAGCATTGGGAAAAGTGCAGAAAAGGGCAACTAAAATGATTAAGGGGATGGAACAGCTTCCCTGTGATGAAAGGTTAAAGGGGTTAGGCCTCTTTAGCTTGGAGGAATGACAATTGAGGGGTGACATGGTAGAAGTTTACAAAATTATGTATGGGATAGATTGGGGTGGGCAAATGGCGGCCCGGGGGCCACATGCGGCCCGCCACAGAGTTTTTTGTGGCCCACCAAGACAGTTGGCCACTGTCAGCACCTGAGGAGCTGCAGCTTGAACTTATTTACATGCAGTCAGATCACACTGTGAAAGAAATGTTTAATGCTGTGACATTAGTTGACTTTTACAAATCTTTGTCTGCTGAAAAGTTTCCATGTATGAAGAAATTTGCTGGGAAAATGTTCTCTGTATTTGGGACTACATATATTTGTGAGCAAAGTTTTTCTTGCATGAAGATCAACAAGAGTAAATATAGACATTAACAGACATTTGACAGACATTAACTTGCAGGCTGTGATGAGAATCTCAACAAGCAATCTCACTCCTGATTTAATTTTTTTTTTAGAAAAGTGTGATAGGGTACATTTGTCTCATTAAACTGATTCTAAAATTAAATGTGCTTGCAGCTATAGATGATATGAAATTAGCACAATAAATAAATTGAATAAAACTACCACTATTTTATTTAATTTATATTTATTGATTTTTATGATACAATTTATACCTTTTCTGAAATGCAAAGTTAACTAATGAATGCAATCATTTTAAAAGGTGCAGCCCTCCGCTAACCTCCTCTCCCACAAAGCGGCCCTTGAGCCAAAACAATTGCCCACCCCTGGGATAGATGGTAGAGAAAGAAGTACTTTTCTCCCTTTCTCACAATACAAGAACTTCTGGGCACTCAATGAAATTAATGGTCTTAGAACAGATAAAAGGATGTACTTCTTCACCCAAAGAGTAATTCATGTGGAATCCACTGCTGAAGTTGTAGTGACAGCTAAAACCAGCTTCAAGAGGAGATTGGATTAACATACAAACTAGAGGTCCATCAGTGGCTATTAGCAACAAGGTATAGATGGAACTGTGGGTCCTTTAAATCCGGGAGTCATGCTGTTCCCTCCCGGATTTAAATAGTCTGGGAGTTTTTCTTTCAGGTTGGAATGATCACATATCCCAACCCGGCGGCAGTGGTGGCGGCTCAGGGTCCAGGCTGTGGTAGCACCGGCGCTGAGAGGCTCAGGATCCAGGGTGAGGTGGCTGGGAAGCCCTCCAGGAGCACTGCACCGGCTCCTGGCGCCCCCACCTCCCCACCCAGAGCAAGGAGGAACTGACTGGCTGGCTGGCTGGCTGACCCAGTGCTCCACTCCGGGCCTTGAGCCCCACCGGCCGCCGCCTGATAAAAAAAGCAGGGAGAAAGGGAGAAGCATGCCGGGGGGTGCCAGGCGGTGGCTGGCAGGGCTCGAGGCCTGGAGCAGAGCACAGGGCATTTTCCCCACTTTTTTGCACATGGGCAGCGCTTGAGTGCCCAAGCACCCAAGTGCAAGAAACGGAAAAAAAAACCTGGGAGGGACGATCAGACAGCCCTCTCTTGCAATCATTGTGAGAGAGGGCTGTCCAGATTGGCTCAATCGCGGGTTCCAAGTGCGACTCTCCCGGGGTTGGAAAATGCGTGAGGAACCTGCAATTGAGCCTGCTTTGGTGCGGGAGTAGCTGCGGCCGGTCTGATCGGCCCTTTTAAATGCGGGAGGAAACAGTAGTTCCTCCCGATTTAAAGGGCCGTGTGACCGCGGCCACTATGTCTGGGGCAGTGTATTCATGGTGCTTGAGGGGCAACAGTGGGAAGGCTTCTGGAGTTCTGGCCCTGCTGGTGGGCCTCCTGAGGGCCCCTGGGTCTTTTGGGGAGGAGCAGGAAGAAGAAGACAGCATATATCAACAGCTACATGAGAGTTTTTGCTTTTGGAGAAACACCCAGAATAGAAAAGCAGACATTGCTGGAACTCTGCCTGTGAGTGAAAGAGCATGCTGTCCTCATTCACCAAAGTTGTGGGTGTTCCATTCTGTTGTCACCAGATGCTACTGCACACAATACAAATGAGACGAGGAAGCATAACAAAGAACCGTCATCACAGCAGAAAGCCGTCCTCTTCCAGTCACGACAAACAAGAATGCCTAGCGGAGCCCATGAGTCATCATCATACCCACCCATCTGCTATCATTTTTGAGATAAGCCATGAATATGTGTGCTCTTAGAAAACAGTCAATAAAGGAGTACAAGGCATGGCATTTAACTGCTTGATTGCCACAGCCACATAGAATGGAGGAAATTTGAAACCGGGGGTGGGGGGGTTAATTACAGACCACCTTTCAGCTAAATGGTCTCTAAGATGGGTTACAGCCAATGCTCCCTCTAAGCTACGGAGTCTTGTAAGCAAAAGTTCAACTTTGTGAGCTACTGGTATTAAAGTTGTGAGTGAGCGATTTGACTGCTGCTTAAATCAGTTTGCTTTGGAGCTATCTTTCCTGAGTGAAGACAAAAATGTGTGAGCTGGAGGCTGAAAAACTGTGAGCTAGCTCACACTAACTCAGCTTAGAGGGAACACTAGGGTTGCCAGTCTGTAGGATTGGTAAGAAAAGCTTCTTGTTTACATGTTTACCATATAAGGAAGTAACTGGTTTCCCGCTCAAATGCTTGCCATATAAGGAAACTATGTAATACGGCTGTTCAGGAATGGTTGACAGATACAATGTTCTATAAGGGTTGTGTTTCCCCTCAGTCTGTGAATTGGTTGGGTGTTGTGCTGGGTTTTCCTTTTATTCGAATAATTCCCCCCCCCCCCTTCTGTTACTAAGAAGAAACCTTGCCTGCTGTGTCTTATTGGAACGGACACACCAGAACAGAACCTCGTGCTACAAGTTTCCAAGTCGTAGCTGGAGATCTCCTGGAATTACTGCTGGTCTCCACATTACAGAGATCAGTTTCCCTGGAGAAAATGGCTGCTTTGGAAGGTGGACTCTATGGCATTATTTATTTATTTGTTTGGTTCGATTTGGCGGGTTCAGGGCGGCTTCCATCATAAAATTCACAATAAATATAACAAATCGACAATTAAAATATAACTAAAAACAACATCAGTATAAAAAACCCAATGCCTCAACAGATCTTAGCAAGAAGCAATTGGTTCCCAGATGGCCATTTGGACCTTAGGTCTGGTGGGGAGGCCAATCAGCATGTGGGTGCCCTGCTGCCCCAATTAAAAAGCCTGGCAGAAGAGCTCCATCTTGCAAGCCCTGCAATTTTTAATGGGCGCTCATTCCACCAGGTAGGGGCCAGGGCTGAAAAAAGCCCTGGCCCTCGTTGAGGCAAGTCAGACGTCCCTGGGGCCAGGAACCACCAGGAGATGTTGATTAACTGATCGTTTTTGTGGGGCTCAAATGCGGAGAGGCGGTCCCAAAGATATGCTGGCCCCTGGCTGTATAGGGTGTTAAAGGTAAGTATCAGCACTTTGAACCAGATCCGGAATTCAGTGGACAGCCAGTGCAGTTCCTGCAGCACTGGGTGGATACTCCGCATAGATGATGAAGTCAATAGTCGTGCTGCTGTGTTCTGCACCAGCTGCAGTTTCTGTAGCAGGGTCAAGGGTAGGCCCACATAGAGAGAGTTACAGTAATCCAGCCTGGAAGTGACCATTGCATCGGTCACTGTAGCTAGGTCATGGGGGCTGAGATACAGGACCAGCTGCCTGATCCACTTCAGATGGAAAAAGGCAGACCTAACAGTGGTGGTAACCTGGGCCTCTATCGTCAGCAAGGCATCCAGGAAGATGACCAGCCTCTTCACCCTTGACGTCAGCTCCAATGGTGCCCCATCGAAGGTTGGAAGCCCGATTCCCAGCCTCAGTTCCCTGCAACCCAGGTGCAGGACCTCCATCTTAGATGGATTCAGTTTCAGTCTGCTCTGTTGTAGCCATCTAGCCGCCGCTTGTAATGCCCTGTCCAGATTTTCTGGGGCAGAGTCCGGGTGGCTGTCCATCAGTAGATAGAGCTGGGTGTCATTTGCATACTGGTGACAACCCAGCCCATACCTCCAGATAATCTGGGCAAGGTGGTGCAGATAGATATTAAATAACATCAGGCAAAGAATCGCTCCCTGTGGCACACCACATTCTGGTGGGTGTCGCTGAGACACTACTCCCACAAGCACCACCCTCTGCCCCAGCCTCAGAGAAGGAGGCCAGCCACTGCAAGGTGAGCCCCCCTATCCCCATGTCAGCGAGGCAGTGGGTCAGCACATCACGGTCGACCGTTTTGAATGCTACAGGCAGACTGAGGAGTATCAGCAACGCCAGTCCACCTTGGTCCAGATATCTCCAGATGCCATCCACCAAGGTGACCAGCACCGTCTCCGTCCCATGGGCAGGGAGAAAGCCGGACTGAAAGGGACCCAGGATTTTAGCATCCTCCAGGAAAGAATAAGAAGAAGAAGAGATTGGATTTATATCCCGCCCCTCACTCACTTGGAGTCTCAGAGCGGCTTACAAACTCCTTCCCCTTCCCCTCCCCACAACAGACACCCTGTGAGGTAGGTGGGGCTGAAAGAGCTCTTTCCCAAGCTGTCCTTGAGGGAACAGCTGGTACAGAGCTATGGCTTGCCCAAGGTCATCCAGCCAGGTGCAAGTGGAGGAGTGGGGAATCAAACCCGGTTCTCCCAGATTAGAGTCCGCGCACTTAACCACTACACCAAGCTGGCTCTCTGGAGCCGTATTGCCACTGCCCTACCTTGCCCATGAACGGCAAGTTGGACACTGCAGTAGTTGGTAAGGACTGCAGGGTCCAAAGATAGTTTTTAAAGAAGTGGCCTCCTCCACTGCCTCCTTCAAACCCTCTGGAAATGTCCCTGTTGATAGGGATATACCCCACTGAGGTCCCTCTCCAAACCCTGCCTCAAACCCTCCCCAGACCCTCCATCCCCCAAATCTCCAGGTATTTCCCAACCCAGAGCTGGTAACCCTAGTTACGATGCAATAAAAATAATCAGAGAACCAGTAAAATGCAATTAAAATTCAGTTAAAGTACAATAAAAGTCAGTGCACCAAGAGGGCTTTTCCTGTGCTACAACATTTCTTGTTGATCTAATTCCAGGGCTCAATGGAAAGTGCAAGTCTTCAGGCCTAGGTCTTTAGGGAAGCAGCCATTCTCAACCCCTGAGGAAGCATGTTCCAAAGTGAGGGGGTGGAACAGCCAAAAAACAAGCAAACCATCCCCTGGGTTCCCACTAGGGTTGCCAGGTCTTACCTGGCTGCTGGCAATGTGTGTGTGTGTGTGTGTGTGTTTGTGTGTGTCCTTCTCCTTGTCCGGGAGTTCTTTGGCATGTGGGGCGGGGCCCCTATCATTTGAGGAAAAACCACTGAGTTTTTCCTCAGACGATAGAGAGTTCTCCCACAACATGCCCACAATTCCAAACAGATATTATTCATTGCATTAAAAAAGAATAGAATTCTCTTTATGACTTATTGAAACTGTATTTTGCATGCACTTCAAATAGACATTATTCATTGCATTTACAAGTTGACTGTTGATACTGTGGGGTCTGATGTTCATGGTTGGTTTTTTGATTCTGTTTGCAACATTAGACCATGTCTACCATTATTGTTTATTGCGCAGAGAAGAGCTGGCACCTGGACACAGACAGGCATGCTGCATGCTCATGAGATCCCCCTGTCTCTTGATATTTACGGTTCAAAAGAGTGTTCTGTTGACGAAAACTCTTTTCTCTGGCTCATATTGTGGGCTTATGTGTGCTGAGGGGGCTTTACACTTCCGCATTATTACCATGCCTTATGGAATTTGTAGTTCAGGCCCTGACACACATGCATTGAACTTTTAACTCTGGATGAATAAATGAATGCTGGCAGCCACGATCTGAATTCTGAGAGCCAGTGTACTTTTCTTTGTGAACTTTTTTAATAGGGCTGTACTGTAAAAAAAAAAAAAATTGGCTTGGAAATGGAGATGAGCATTGCCCCCTAGAGTCGGATTCAACTGGCTTCCGAACAAGGGAAACTTTTTAAATAGGGCTGTACTATAAAAAAAAATGGTTCAGAAAGATGCTTTGGTAAAGGGATAGGGACTGTGGACTATACTACTGCATGTAGCCAGTCTGGTGTAGTGGTTAAGTGCGCGGACTCTAATCTGGGAGAACCGGGTTTGATTCCCCACTCCTCCACTTGCACCTGGCTGGATGACCTTGGGCAAGCCATAGCTCTGTACCAGCTGTTCTCTCAAGGGCAGCTTGGGAAAGAGTTCTCTCAGCCCCACCTACCTCACAGGGTGTCTGTTGTGGGGAGGGGAGGGGAAAGGAGTTTGTAAGCCGCTCTGAGACTCTTAAGTGAGTGAAGGGTGGGATATAAATCCAATCTCTTCTTCTTCTTCTTCTTCTTCTTCTATGTAGGGTCTATTGCTATAAGTACACTCTTACTATGCAATTTCTGCATCGTGTAATGTGTCATGTTTAAATGCTTATGCTTCGTTTCAGCTCTGTTTCAGATTTCTGCAACCCTATTCATCGGGTATTGCACCATGTTGATCATATATTACTTACACTGAGTAAGCATCCATGAGTGTCAGTGAGAAAGGTGCACTATAAATAACACAAGTAACTTCAACCAACCAACCAAGCAACCAAATAAATAAGATGAAAAAAACCAGGAAAAGTAAGACCACTGGCTTTGGTCATGTCCTGTTTCCTGATCGTGAACCGGGAGCTGATTTTTTGATGAGCTGTTCAACTGTTCATTGCTTTGTTAGTGGCCATTGGGCAGGTTGCTTGTCTGTGTTCCTTCCTAATAACGCAGCAGAGCACAATCAGCTTTTTGCATATTCATTTTTCTGTCACCATTTGATATGATTTTTCTCCAGGAAACTTGGTCCCCAAACAATGTATATATTAATGGCTTTTCCTCCTTCCCACTCCCTGCTATGAGGCCAAATCGGCAGGGGCGTTCTATGGGTGGTCTCTGTGGTCTCTTTAAGAATGCTACTAAATTATCTGTCACTCAACTAGAGGCATGTCCCCCTTTTGCTCAAGTTTTTTAAATTCTGCTTAAGGATTTTCAGCTGATAGTTGTCAATGTCTATATGTCCCCCTATCAAGATATTAATATTCTTAGAACCCATTGGAAATGGTTGAATGACTACCTTACTAATCACTCCATCAAACATCCTGAGGCTTTCTTTTTATTGGTGGGTGACTTTAACGCTAGAATAGGCAACGACAATGATCAAATTGGCTCTGTGCTCCATTGGGATGATGATGAGTATACTCCTCTCCCGTTCCTTCGACCTAGGCAGTCAAGGGATGCAATAATTAATCAGGCTGGCTACCATTTGGTAGATCTAGGCTCTTATAACAACTTTTCAATACTCAATGGTTCTCCCCAATATGATGCTTCTGGTAACTATACTTTTGTTTCCCCTAGGGGAAATAGTGTTGTCGACTATGCGATTGTATCTGCTGAGTGGTGCGAATGTATTACTGACTTTACAATAGGGCTTAGGACTGAAAGCGACCATCTTCCTATCTTGCTGTCCTTTCGATCTAGCTATGAGACAGACAAGCAATGTATTCCTAGCCCTGTGGGATCCAATTCGTCCCAGTATAAGAAAATACGCTGTTCCCCTTTCTCTCTGGAACAGATTTCCCTTTGGATGTCTGGTCCACAGGGCACAGAGCTAAAGCGCAACCTGACTGAAGCGGAATCATGGGAGAAGGCACTTTTAGCTTACAACTCTATAATTGAAAGCATTTCTTCCTTTGCTAAGCCAACATGTCCTAATAGCCAAATTAGCTTCTCAAATACCTGGTTCAACAAAGAATGCCTGCTTCTCAAAAGTAGACTTAGGCAATCTTTCCGCCAAATCCAGCAGGGAACTTTTGTCCACTCCCCTAACCAGTTCTTTAAGCTTAAAAAAGAATATAGTCAATTGTTAGCACAAAAACAAAACAAAACACATTTTGTCACACAGCCCAATGGAGTTCTATTCCCCCCATTTCTGTTACATGACTGCTCCACTCAGCACACAGTTGCTCTGGAGCCATCTTCCCTGAGCGAAGACAAAAATGTGTGAACCGGAGGCTAAGAAACTGTGAGCTAGCTCACACTAACTCAGCTTAGAGGGAACACTGGTTGGAACACTTTCCCTATGAAGAAAGGTTGAAGCGCTTGGGGCTCTTTAGCTTGGAGAAACGACAACTGAGGGGTGACATGATTGAGGTTTATAAGATTATGCATGGGATAGAGCAGGTAGAGAAAGAAGTCCTTTTCTCCCTTTCTCACAATATAAGAACTCGTGGGCACTCCATGAAATTGCTGAGCAGTCGGGTTAGAAGGGATAAAAGGACGTACTTCTTTACCCAAAGAGTGATTAACATGTGGAATTCACTGCCACACGAAGTGGTGGTGGCTACAAGCATGGACGGCTTCAAGAGGGAATTAGATAAACATCTGGAGCAGAGGTCCATCAGTGGCTATTAGCCACAAGGTCTAGATAGGAACTCTCAGTCTTGGCCAAGTGATGCTCTGTATTCTTGGTGCTTGAGGGGGGAGGCAACAGTGGGAGGGCTTCTAGTGTCCTGGCCCCACTGCTGGACCTCCTGAGGGCACCTGGTGTTTTTGGCTACTGTGTGACAGAGTGCTGGACTAGATGGGCCACTGGCCTGATCCAACATTGGCTTCTCTTATGATCTTCTGGCTTACATCTGCTCAACTGACATGTTAAGTTCAATAGCGGAACAAGTTGTCTTGACCTGGATGGTCTAGGCTAGCCCAATTTTGTCGTATCTCAGAAGCCAAGGGTCAGCTCCAGTTAGTACTTAGATGGGAGACCTTCAAGGAAGTCCAGGGCTGCTACATAGAGGCAGGCAATGGCCAACCACCTCTGAACATCTCTTGCCTTGAAGACCTGATGGAGTTGCCATAAGTCAGCTGTGATTTGAGGACACTTTCCACCACCAGACCATGTTAATGGTGAAATTCTCAGCATCCCTGAGTAACCCCTGGTGTGAGAGTGAATCGACCACTAGGGGGAGCAAACCATGTGCAGGATGGAAAACAACCCTGAAGAAACAGGAACTTACAAGTAAGCAAAATGAGAATGCGGAAAAGCCCTTAGAGAACCACACCAGATTTAAGTTGTCAGGCCTCTCTTTACTCAACTCCTCTCTCCCCCCCACCCCGGTTTATTTTATGCATTCAAAGTATGCTGCCTTAAAATGAGGAAAATTATTTTCTTTCTTTCCATCTGAGGAAGTGAAATCATAACAGCCACCAGCGCAACAGAGCCGTGTGAGCTGCGGAGCCAGCTCCGCAACAGTCTGAACGCTCCATATCGGCACCGCTGTGCACTACGCTGTGAACGGCCAGCCCCGGGGAGTTTTCCCCCCACAGCAGTTCCTTCCGCATTTCTCCCGCTCCACATTGCCAGTCTGTCCTCAGCCTTGGTTGAGAAAACACCACGTTGACACAATAGGTTGCATCTTTTGTGAATGGGCTCATCGGAACCTTTAATTATTTAAGACACTTCTTTCTCATGACCCACTAGCGGTTCCCCGGCAGCAGGCTAGTGTGCTTAGGGCTGCCAAGTCCCCCGGTAGAGCGGGGGAAACACCGATTTTTAAAGCTTTCCCCCGCTTTTCCAAAATTGGCCACTGGGGGGACAAAATGGCTGCCAGCAGGGGAACCTCGGAGCCTGCCCTGGCCAGCCTCTTGAACTTCTTAAAAGGGAAATTTCCCCTTTAAGAGCTGAGCCAGCAAGAGAGCCCCGCCCAGAGATTAAGGCGGGACTAAGCTCTTTCTACTGCGTGCAAGGTTGCTGCTGAGTAAACTGCTCGGGTAAGCTGGGGTCTGCGAGCTCTTTTCCTTCTCTGTCTCTCCCCCTCCCCCTCTTTCTTTTTTCTGTCTGTCTGTCCACTGTGGTTTTGTCAAAGGAATAAACTGTCACTTCCAAAGAGGTAAACATCACAAGGAGAGGTTGCCTGTAGAAGGTCTGGGAGTGGGATTGTTTAAAATGTCTTGTCGTGGCTGCTTGGGTCCCCCCAATCCTCATTTCCCTTCTGCAAATAAAAGTTGGGATTCCTCATTTTTATGCCAATTTTCTGTTTCTTTCAACCGTGTCCCCCCCCCCCCCGCAGTAAAAATCTGCATTTTTAAAAGCATTTGTACATCAAGTAACCGGTATTTTAAGTTAGGGATGGATCCAACTAGCTTTTCTGCTGGCGAAAAGGGGAGGACAAAGGTCCTCTTTAGCCACCAAAAAGCCTATGCTGGTGGGGGGGGAGAAGTTATGGGACTTACATGGGCAACAGCTGGGTGAAACAAGGGCCAGAAATAAAGCCTGGGAATTGGGCAAGAGTAAGTGAAAAAGCTGTCTGTCTGTCTGTCTGTCTGTCTCTCTCTCTCTCTCTCTCTCTCTGTCCCCATCCAGCAGAGGTCTATCAGTGGCTATTATTAGCCACAAGGTCTAAATGGAACCCTTTGTCTGGGGCAGTGATGCTCTGCATTCTTGGTGCTTGGGGGGCAACAGTGGGAGGGCTTCTGGAGTTCTGGCCCCGCTGCTGGACCTCCTGAGGGCACCTGGTATTTTTGGCCACTGTGTGACACAGAGTGTTGTACTGGATGGGCTGTTGGCCCGATCCACTGTGGCTTCTCTCCTGTTCTTATGATATGAAAATCATATTTAGCACTTGTGTAGCACTTAGGGCTTCATATTCTGCCGAGATGAGGAAGGATTCAGTAGGGCCATTGCTCAGTGATAGAGCATCTGCTTGACATGCAGGAGGTATCAGCCTCTTCAGCTAAAAAAGGATCAGGTAATAGGTGACATTAAAGATCTCAGCCTGAGACCCTGGAGAGCCACTACCAGTCTGAGTAGTCAATACTGACCTTGATGGACCAATGGCCTGATTCAGTATTAGGAAACTTCATGAGTTCATGTGGAAGCAACATCACAGGATGTGACATCACAAAATGATGTCACTTCCTTTCTCCTGGCTCCACCCCCAAAGTCTCCTGGCTCCACCCCCAAAGTCCCCAGATATTTCCCAAGTTGGACTTGGCAGCCCTAAGTGTGCTTCAGCATACATTGAGAGAATGGCTTGTTTAATTACTAACATGGTAAATGGAGAACAAAAAAAAGAGAGGAATATATGTCTCCTTCCCCTGAAATTACAGCTGGGTTACCTGTAAAGTGACTGAGTTTATGGCTAAACAAATCTTGTGTTAGTCTGTCAAGAGACCGCATTCGTCTTGGAGCCCTTGAGGCAAATCTCCGTCTGCATTTAGTAATATTTCCTTGAGTTCCTGCTCTGAATGGTAGCAGCGAGGTAGCTTAATTTTATTGGTTTATGGAAATGCACAGTGTTTGTTAAGAGTGTTGTCAAGCACACTTGAGAGAGTTACTTCCTCTGTGGGACTCAGCCTTATATTAACCCACTGTTTGAAATTGACTTTCAGGAATTGTAACATTAATTTTGCCCCGCTTCATTACTTTTAGAGTGAATAGCTGGAAATACTGCCTTTTCTTCTTTAGTGCCTTCATAAATGTCTTTCCACAACATTAGGAAAGAATCAATGTCTGTTTTTTTAATATATTCCACCCACTGTTGCTTGCTGTGGCATTTGGTCCTACGATATCTGTAAATTCTTAGTTAATTCCTTATAGCTTGGACTTCGTGGCAGTAGTAATATCTTTAAGTATCTGTTCTTTGTTAATCATCTTGAAGTCCTCATTGTATGTTGTTGGGGTAAATGGAGCATAACACTATAACCCACGGCAGTACTGGAAATGCTAAAAAGGAAACGTTGAGCGCCCATAAACACTTCAAACCTTTTGTGTGCCATAAATAAAGAACGTCTTGCTTAGTCTTGTCTCATGGATGTGAAAAGCACTGATTAACCTCTGCCTGCTTGCCACAGAATCTGTATCAGATAGTGACGGAGAAAGCTCCCGTGCCTTGGAATATGTCAGATCTTGTAGCCAGCAGCCCATTTCGGGGAAACAAACTCAAACACTGGGCTGGACTTTGGCCTTCCATTTATTCAATTAAGTTTTAACAGGCAGTATTCATCAGACGAGACGGGCAGAATGATGTATGTATAAAATTTATGGGGTGCTTTCCCCAGCTGATGTCGCATGCCCAAAGCAACAGGACAGAAATGTTAACTGCAAGACAACACGGCAAGGGCCCACTTTTAAAGCAGAGACAAATCAACAGTAATCAGGGAAAACTGTTTGGAGAATGAAAAATATTGTACGCTTCAGATGAAAGCTAGAATGAGAAAGGGACAACTGGAGGCGAAGAAATCTAGCAAGAGGGAACGGCAGTTGCCAAAAGAAGATTTTGCTGCTGTAAATGGCCATAAAAGCCAGGGTAAGTGGGCTAGAACTGGAGTTCTGGCCAAGCATCCCAGTGGGCCAGTGACTGTGTACTGCACAAGCTGAAGTTTCTGAATTGTCTTCAAGAATACCGCTGCACGAAGCATGTTGCTGCAGCTGAAACAAGGTCTTAGCATTGCACAAGCAGTTTGCGGTTGAATTTTTGACCAGAGGGGGGTGAATGAACCCGCCTTACTGTCTGACTCTCTTTGTTGTATTTGTATCCCACTCTTCCTCCAAGGAGCTCAAAGCCGCACACGTACTCCGTTTACCCAAAAGGAAGATGAGACTAGGTTCTGTCTCCCAAGTTGTGCTGTCAAAAGTGGAGGGGGGGGAGCCATTTTACACTCACATAGAAGTTACAAGTATGTACAGTAATAAAAAAAGAAGCCTTGTGTAAAACAATTTTTTTTAGGTGGATTGCCAGACATTTAGAATCATCTTCCTTGCAGGTAAATATGGTAGTTCTCCTGTCTTCCATTTTATCTTTACAATGACCTTGTGAGGTGGGTTAAGCTGAGAGAAGAGAGAGAGAGAGAGACCAGCCCCTGGCAAGTTTCATGAGTAAGGCAGGATCTGAATGCGAATACTTCATACCGGCTCTAGACAGGTCATTGATCCTTCTTTCTCACTATTGTCTACAGAGCCAGTTTTGTGTAGTGGTTAAGAGCACGGACTCTAAACTGGGAGAACCAAGTTTGATTCAAAAGAAGACATTATAATAAATAAAATACTGTATTTTCTGGCGTATAAGACTACTTTTTAACCCAGGAAAATCTTCTCAAAAGTTGGGGGTTGTCTTATACACTGGGTGTCGTCTTATAGGGCGGGTGATGAAACTTCCAAGCCGGACTGGAGAATCTGCGGTTACCCCATCCCTACCACATCCACAGCTCGGCCGACAGAGGGGAACGAGGGGGCAACCAAAGGGAAGGGCACTGTGCAGACCTCCAGCCAAAGGGCGCCTTCCGAAAGACGGTGCACGGGGCTTAGTGAGGCGGGACTAGGCAGGGCCCCCCCTGGGAAATGAAGCTGCTGCTACTCGCGGTGGCTGGGGAAGAGAGGCCTCAGGCCGCTTGCACTGCCGCGGGGAGGGAAACCTTGTATCGCTCGTGGCGGCCGCGGCGAGGTCTTGTGCTGCTTGTGCCGTTGCCGGCCGCGGCGAAGGAAGCCTTGCACCGCTTGTGGTGGTGAGGCCCTACGCTGCTTGCACCGGCTGCGGCGAGACCCCATGGCCGGGGGTGGCGCAAGCGGCGCGAGGCCTCCCTTACCAAGGCCGGCGGTGGTGCAAGCAGCAGCCGTTTCATTTCTCAGGGGGGCTTGCACTGCTGCCAGTCGCGGGGAAGGAAGCCCCCACATCGCTCACGGGGAGGCCCCACACCGCTCACAGCGGCTGCAGGGAGGTGTTGTGCTGGTGCACAAACCCCCGCCCCCCCAGGAATTTAAAAAGACGACGCCCCTGGTGTGAGCTAGCTTACAGTTTCTTAGCCTCTGGCGTCCACGGAGCCGCTTGAGAGAGAAGGACTAACTGAAGGTCTGGCGCTGTATTTGGTGTGCATTGGAAGAGGGGTAGTCTTATACGGCGAGTATATCCCAAACTCTATATTTTGACTGGAAAAGTTGGGGGTCATCTTATACACCCAGTCGTCTTATACGCCGGAAAATACGGTACTTGAAACTGCAGAGATGGACAAATTAACTTCAATTTTGAGAGGACAAAATGAAGAAAATTTTGAGAATACATGGTCAAGATTTTATAAATGGTTGGAAGAATATAATAAATAAGCCATATGGCTGTACAGCTGAAACAGAAGAAAATATGAACTATATTTCTTTAATTATAAGCAAAAGACTTATACAAAAATATAGGGTGGAAAAAATAAAAAATACAATTAGATAATGTATGAGGTAACTAATTAGACAGAACAATGATGTAAACGACGATGCCTGGATTATTGTATGTATGTTTGTTTGTTTTACATTTGTCTTTATGTAAAATAAAAATTACTTTAATCACGATTCCCCACTCCTTCACTTGCAGCTGCTGGGTGACCTTGGGCAAGCCATAGTTCTGTCAGAGCTGTTCTCTCAAGGACAGTTCTCGAAAGAGCTCTCTCAGCCCCGCCTACCTCACAGGGTGTCTGTTGTGGGGAGGGGAAGGGAAAGGAGTTTGTAAACCACTCTGAGACTCTGAGTGAAGGGTGGGGTATAAATCCAGTTTCCTCCTCCTCCTCCTCCTTCTTCTTCTCTGACTGGCAGTGGCTCTCCCAAATTTTCTTTACCTCCCCCAAAGGTATTCGAGATTGTAAAGTGGGTGCTCTACTACTAAGCCTCAGCCCCTCCCTGGCAAGGGAAAACTAATCTGCAATTCCTCATCGATATAATTTTCATGATTGGGATAATAAATTACAGTCATGTCGTGCAGTACAGAAGAGACACAAGCAAGAATTAAATGATCTCAACACGTAGAATTGTGTTCAGGCTATTTGACAACCTGGGGAAATGGTTGTTGTCACACCCCTTTTGGCAGCACATAGTTACACTCGGAGCCAAGAGAGGATTTCAGTGCGTTAATCTGTCACAATGACGGTCGCTGCTGGAATCACTTCTTGACCTTAGCTTGGCTAGTGCAACTCACTTGTGAAGCTTTTACTGACGAAGTGATGAGTGAAGGATACAGGACTTTTTCTTCTTTTCTTGATGGAGAAGAAAGCCCAGCCTTCTGGTGCATTGTTTTTCTTGCTTTGAGAAGAAAGACTGAGGCCTAAGTCACTCTTCATAAGAAATTATCCGTCTGTTTTCTCCAACCAGAAGACTGGGACTTCTCGTTGGGATTGTGAAATACCTGGAAGTTATGCAGAGCAGGAAGAAAAAGCACATTTGTTAGCAAGGGAAGAATATATGGACCTCCTCACAACGCTATCCACATTTTATTTTATTTTTTTAAAAAGAAGTCATTATAAAATGGTGATAATGAAATAGGCAAGTGGCTAGAGTGCAAATCATTGTGAAATGTTCAGCCAATGAACATAGCTAGTCTAAGGACGTCATATTAAGGCTGGTACCCAATGTAAGAACGTAAGAAGAACGCTGCTTGATCGGACTAGTAGTCCATCTAGTCCAGGGGTGGCCAAACTGCAGCTCAGGAGCCACATGTGGCTCTTTCACACATAATAGGAGGCTCCTGGCAGGGCGGCTGAGGAAGCAAAGGGGAGGCATGCCTCCCCAATCGGTCTTCCCTTCCCCAGCCAGTGTTCTCCTCCCTGGGTAGGCTTGGGCCGGGGGGGGGTGGGGAGCAGAGAAAGAAAGCAACTTTAACTTTAAATGCATTCTCAAAGGCCCCCCCCCCCCGGGCTGGCTTGGAGGAGGGGTTGAAGAACATATTTAAAGTTAAAACTGCTTTCTTTCCACCTTTCCCTCCCCTGTCTATTTGCTTTCTTTGTTTCTCTTTCTCTTTCCCCCGCCTTCTCCATCTATTTGCTTTCTTTACACCTTTCTCTTTTCCCTTCCTTCCTTCCTTCCTTCCTTCCTTCCTTCCTTCCTTCCTTCCTTCCTTCCTTCCTTCCTTCCTTCCTTCCTTCCTTCCTCCCCCCTCCCTCCCTCATCCATTTGCTTTCTTTGTTTCTCTCTCTCTTTCTACCTTTTTCATTCTTTTTTCCCACCTCTATCTCAGACAAATAAATATCATTAGCAAACAATTAAATATCATTGGACAAATAAATATCATTATCAATGTCTGTTTTTACTCCTTTTGTTTTTATTTTTGGCAGTGACGTTTAATGTTAAGAAGAAGCAAATCTGCATATTTTTCAATTAAAATGTATGTGTAATGTTTGTTAGTGTCTTGCAGCTCTCAGACATCTGACATTTATTCTGTGTGGCTCTTACATTACGCAAGTTTGGCCAGCCCTGATCTAGTCCGACATCCTGTCTCACACAGTGGCCAACCAGTTACTGTGGAGGGCCAACAACAGGGCAGAGTCACCTCCCTGAATCTATCTAATCCCCTTGTAAAAGTGTTTATTCCTGTGTCCATCACTACATCCTCTGGCAGCAAATTCCACATTTTAATCACACCTTCCAAGGTGCAGATTTTTCTGACACAATACCCCTTGATCCAACAACTGAAGTGGCAGCAGTAACAAAAATTGCACACCCCATTATATCATATACTTTGGAAAATATCTCCAAATCTAAAAATGCTAAATCCTCCCCCCCCCCGCAATAATATAGGCAACAACATTATAGCTGACTTACAATATCACATGATCACCACTATTGTCCATTGGAATAGACTCGCATCCCAGTTCTGCCGCTGTAACAGTATAACCACCACCTACCATGATTGGTCTGTTTTTAGCTCTGATGAAATTAACTTTCACAAATGGCAGATTCGCCATGGACGGAGACAACTGCATGAAGCTGGTTCTCTGGCTTAGGCTGCCCATGGAACTGCTTGGGACTGTTTAATGAAGACAGTGTTGATGTTTCACTGGGGTTCAGCTCGTACTTCACTGATTACACGGACTTTATGTCTTATCTTCAAAGGAGGAAATATTGTATCTTATGCCTTGTTATAGTTACAAGATGCATTTATGCAGGGGTCCTTTCGTAGAAAAAGAGGTGCAGGAGCTCATTAGCATAACTCATTAGCATAACTCATTAGCATATGCCACGTTCCCTGACATCACCGGAAGTGTGTCAGAAAGGGAATGTCAGTTTCAGCCCCATTATACCCTATGGGCCATTGAAATCAATGGCAAAAACTCATAGGGTATATGAGGGGCTGGAGGAGAGAGGGGTTTGAGGGAGAGGCTCCAAACTTGCAGGGTAGCTGCTGGGGCCACTCCTTGAAATACCCACCAAATTTCAAGAAGATTGGACCAGGGGGTCCAATTCTATGGGCCCCAAAACAGATTGTCCCATCCCCTCCATTGTTCTCTATGGAGGGAAAAAATATTAACTTTTTTCCTACCATAGAGAACAATGGAGGGAATGGGGGCAACCTGTTTGGGGGCCCGTAGAATTGGACCCCCTGGTCCAATCTTCTTGAAACTTGGTGGGCATTTCGAGGAGAGGCCCCAGCAGCTACCCTGCAAGTTTGGAGCCTCTCCTTCAAACCCCCTCCCCTCCAGTGGCTTTTAAAGTTGCCACCGAATTTCAGCAGCAATTTGGCAGCGAGCTGAATCAGATTAGAGAATCTGATTCAGCCCGTGGCTGCCCTACTGGCCAGTCTTGAGCTGGCGGAGCTTTGCTCCGCCTTGCTCCGGCCCCAACGGACCCCTGCATTTATGTTTTTGTTGTTGTGACACCACCAACTTTATAATTGTTTAATACATTGTTTTGGAAACCTTTGATGGTTTTTTCTACTAGTGGAATTTGTATATTTGGGACCTTTGTGACACTAGTCTTCCCCCCTTGTTGTTTGGACATACTTCACCATTTGCAGTGTAGGAAGGGGCCAACAGGCATCGCCACTTGGATCTGTTCCACCATCAGCCAGGCCCAGGATAGGGATGCCAGGCTCCCTCTGGGACCCAGAGATCTCCCGGATTTACAGCTCACCTCCAGACTACAGAGATCAGCTCCCCTGGAGAAAATGGGTGCTTTGGAGGGTGGACTCTGTGGCATTGTACCTCACTGAGGTCCCGGCTCCAACCACAAACCTCCAGGACTTTCCCAACTTGGATCTGGCAACCCTACCCCCTCCATCTCCCACCAGTGGTCGGGGGGACCTGGCGGCAACCCTAGCCCAGGATGAGCCCCTCTTCGAAATGCTCGTTTGCTGCTCTCGCTATAAAAATTCTTGAGGCCACTCATGACATTAGTGAACAATGCACTCCATGATACAAATAAATAAAAGCGTAACATACACTGAATTGACAAAATACATTGAACTGACACTGGAGTCCTTTCTCCACTCATGCCCCACCCATAAAAATGATGAACATTTTGCTGGTGCACCCAGGTCTATTTTGGGGCAGGAACGCACAGGAACGGAGTTCCAGTTGGCTTCTGAGTTGGCCACACCTACAGCCTCCCCCCCTCGGGTTCCCCAGGTGCCTTGCAAGCTGCGGGGCACCTGGGGAAGCCAAGCTGATCCAGGGAGGGAAGGCAGTTTAAAATGCCTCCCCTCCTTGGATTCCCCAGGCGCCCCACAAGCCACGGGGCACCTGGGGAAGCCAATCCTGGGAGGGAGCTGTGCTGTCAGGGGTGTGGCCTAATAGGCTAATGCATTTCTGCTGTTGGGTGTGGCCTATTATGCTAATGAGTTCCTGCTGGGCTTTTTCTACAAAAAAAGGCCCTGGGTGCCTATAATGAACTGCCTTTTATCTCGTTTGTTGCTGTTGTGTTTTGTTTCCCATTTTTTATGCTTTGTCCAGCTTCAGTTTGAGTTGTTCCCAAAATAAGGAGAGAACAAGTATGTGTGTGTGGGGGGGGGGGTAAAAGAGAGAAGTGGGGGGACTCTCATCACAACGACTGAATTATTAATTTCTCCAAAATGCTTGTCGGCCTCTCTCCCCATAAAAATGCTTGCAGCTGCTCATGACATTAACAAACAACACACACCCCGATACAAATAAATAAAAGCGTAAAAACAAATACCAGCATCAGTTCGGAACAGCGGGTCAAGTAAGGATGGCAGCTGGTGAAGCACGAGGGAAGAGAAGAAAAATCAGAAGAAAAAAAGAACACACTCCAAACCTTGGCCAGATTCGAGTCCAGAAGCACCTCAGCAGCAACTCATCAAAATGCTCAGGCAAACGTCTGATGCCTACAGTGTCACCAATCAAGTGCCAGATGAGCCTGTACGAGGAGGGTTTTGCACAGCTGAGGCGCCACCATGAAAAAGGCCCTGTCTGCGGTGGTCATTCTTGAGAAGCTGGGGAGCATGGGACAGGGAAATGATTTGAGAGACATTGCTCTGTAGTGGAACAACAGCTTATCTGATTTATCTGCTAGTGGTGGGCTGCAGTGGCTCAGAAGTTAAGAAATTGAGCTGCAGACCAGATGATCGGTAGATTAGCAGTTCGAGACCCTAGTGCCACGTGACGGAGTAAGCTCCCGTCTCTGGCCCCAGCTCCTGCCAACCTAGCAGTTCGAAAGCAAGAAATTGCAAGTAGATAAATAGGTACCGCTTTGGTGGGAAGGTAACAGCGTTCCGTGTGCCTCGGCATTTAGTCATGCCAGCCACATGGCCATGGAAAAAGTCTTCGGACAGTGTTGGCTCTTCAGCTTGGAAACGGAGATGAGCACTGCCCCCGAGAGTTGGATTCGACTGGCTTTCAAGCAAGGGAGACCTTTACCTCTGCTAATGGTGGGGTTTTCTCCGGTGCATGGAACCTTCTTCTGATGCAAGAGTATTGGGGAAGGCTCCATGTGCCAGAGGAAAGCAACACTGGTTAGCAGAATGGATCCATGGGATCCTGACCTATCAAATTCCTTGCATGTTTCCTGCAATGAACTTACAGAGGAAACAGAGGAAATACCCACAAGATAGTGTTGCTGCTTAAAGCAGTGGCCCTCTGTTTTAATTTGTTACAACAAAATAAAACATGAATCTGGTAGTACCTTAAGGACTAACAAAATTTATTCCAGCACATATTGTTGTGAGCCAGAACTTACTTTACCAGATGCACAGGAGCATATAATCATTTTATAGGCACTTTTGTAACTTTGGTTATAGCAGCGTCTGTAAAATGAGTGGGCCCCTCTGTACATCTGGAGAAATGCAATTTGACTCACCAGAGCTTGTGCTGGAATAAAATTTGTTAAAGTACCATTGGATTCATGTTTTATTTGTAAGGTAATGATGATATATGTTATGGGCTGTGGTCACAGTGGATGTTTCTCCGCTTCCCACTCTACATCACTGGCTGCTGATGGAGGGGAACAGGAAACTACATCATGCATTGCATCATGGGGGAGAGGAAGGGAAACATTCAATAGCTTTTTGATTGCAACCTCAAGTTCGGGGCAATTGAACAGAATTCGAGTCCAGCGGCTCCTTTAAGAACAACAAAGTTTTATCCCGGGTATAAGCCTCCATGTGAAAACTTATACTCGAAATAAAACTTCATGTGAAAGCCTATACTCAGAATAAAACTTGGTTGATCTAAAAGGTGCCACTGATTACACTATTGGCCTGGTATATTTATGAGGAACACAACTCAAGAGTTGATTGCAATTTTACTTTCTGTGGCTATTTCATCGAAGTGGAAAGGCTCAGCTCCCCCCCCCCCCTATTTTGCAGTGGCATGAGGAAATCTGGGAGCAATTTATAATGGCTAAATTATTATGTTCTGTATCACCTGTAGACGGCTATCAATATCATGAAAAATTTGTAGCTATCTGGTTCTCAGTCTTACAATACTTAACATAGTGTTGTTCCAGTTAACACATTTGATAAGCAATTGGCTTTTTTTTTAGTTCAAAAGATTGCAAGATGGCTTGTCTTATCGTATTTATGTAATGTGGCTAGCTTGTTATATTTGTTTTTGTTATGATGTTCTGGTTTACAGTGTTTGTTATGGACTGGAATAAAAGTTACATTAAAAGTTTTTGTTTTTTTAAGGTGTCACTGGACTCGAACTTTGTTCTGCTGCTTCAGACCAACACAACTACCCACCCAAATCTATCTTTTTTGGGGCAATAGGTGATTTTACCCTAAAGCCAAGTATAAGAATGAATCTCCTTTTATGTACCTCCGCATCAAGGTATGCCCTGAACACAAACCTCATGGTACTGCCTCTTGCAGAAACTGCCCTTTGTTAGGTGATAAGGGAGGTGAGATAAAGGGAGGGCTCCATGCACGATACAGAAGACAAACAGTCCTGTTTGGACAGAACACACTGGGGGTGAGGGATGATGCAAAAAAAAAAATATGCAGCCTTGTAAAGGGATTTGCCACTAAGGTATGTGAAAGTTTGCACACTCGTGCGATTTTTGAGGGCCACAAGTCCAGCATACTCTAGGGCACACAATCTGTTATGTTTCTGCAAACACCTAACATTTTAAAGTTCTTTTTTTCTATGCTGGTATCAGTGGAGATAGCCCTTCCTTGGAATGCTATATGGTATTCTGTCTGCTGTCTTCGGACTATTGAATATATTGCTTGCGTATGGATAATGTGATACCTCTCTGTATTTATACTCTGCCCAGGGGCGTAGACTTTTGTAAAATCCGGGGGGGGGGGGCGGGGGCTCGCTGGGGCAATGTCCCCCCCCCCCCCGCTGGGAAACCTCCGCACTTCCCCGGGCTCTTCCGAGGCCCGCCAGCCGCTGCTGCCGGGGCCTCTCTCTCTCCCCCCCACTTCTTCCCTCTCCCTTCGCCGGGAAAAGAGGGAGGGAGAGGGAAGGATGGAGGGGGGGGAGAGAGAGGCACCGGCAGCAGCAGCTGCTGGGCTCGGAAGGGCCCCGGGAGGCGCGGCAGCAGGTGCTATGTTTCCCCCCCAGGAAATTTCCCCCGGGAAATTTCGGGGGAGGCTTGAGCCCTCGAGCCCCCCCGTAGTCTACGCCTATGACTCTGCCCTTCCTCTGTGGAGCTCTGGGTGCCATACATTGTTCTCCCTTTCTCAGAAATATCCTCAAGCCAACCCTGTGAGACCGAGAGAGAATCTTTGTCCACTCTCACCCTCCCAGCAGAATCCAGCCCCTCCATTTACTACTGAGTCAAGTGACTTGAGGGGCCATGGTGGCTCAGAGGTTAAGACGCTGAGCTGCAGACCGGAAGGTCGGTAGCTCGGCAGTTCAAGATCCGAGTGCCGCGTGATGGAGTGAGCGCCTCACTATGTACTTGTTTTTCCACACATGCACGGACTTGAATGGTAAAAGCACCACCAGTAGTACCTTCCTCTAGCTACCATTTCAAATGACAAAGTTCATAAATTTCACGGGCCATTCAGAAACATGAAATTTTCTGGAACGTTTGAGTGGAGCTCTGCGGCCATTGCACGTGTATGTGCTTATGCACATATCACTAAGAATTTTTTAAAATGGTGCCCATTTGGGATGGTCTGGAGTCAGACCATCCTGATGGGCTGATTGCGTGCTGGAACGATCAAATGGGGGAAAGTCCACCATTGGCCTGTTGGCAAGCATTGGATCAGACTTTCACCAGTATCTTTAAAGTATGGCTCCCTGGCGGGACTCAATGAACTGATAAGCGCCTTTCCCAGATGTCACTGTCTGGATGTTCCCTTTAAGCTCGCCAAGCACTCATGCCCGGGTCGGATCTAAAGAGCTGCTGCTCTTCCTTTAAAAAAAGGAAGGATTCAAAGTGCGATAAATAAATCAATACATTAAGCTCTTGGGAGTTTCAGGACTCAAGGACAGAATTGAAAGTATCAGAGCACTTTGAGCACTGGAACCATTTCATCCCTTGTAACCTTCAGGTACATGACAGGCATGCAGTGGTGTTTTTTTAGGCCGCCCAGAAACAGCGTCATTTAGTTGAGGAATAAACTTCAAAGAAAAGAGCTGTGATGTCGCTCCGGCCTCAGAAATAGAAGGGCTGCTTTCATTTTTTTTTATTTTTCACCCGAAACCACTAAACTGGGAACAAGTCTCAAATTAACTTTGGAAAGGGCAAATAAAACTTCAGAAGGCCATTTGTCTCTGAAACACTGTCTAGCGCAGAGGGGAGACAGGAGAAACCCTACAGTGAAAGAAGGAATAGGCACTGGGCAGAGACTTGAAGCATCCTTTGTTGCTAAGCTTTACGGTGCTGTGCAAGATGGGGAAGCTTGTACTGTTAATTTAACTTGAACGCTACATACAAAACAACAACAAAAAAGTATCCTTGATCCTTTAGTGTGCATTATTTCAATCACTGTGAGAGACTCCATGTTCTAAAAATATTGGCCGAAATTTCAAGCAACTAGCACGGCAGTCCTAAAGGCAGTTGAGCATGAGGCCTCAAAGAATGGTCTCATGGAGCAATCCCATGGATTTCACTGAGGCTTCTTCAGGGAAATAAAAAGGTGTTTTGTTGATATTCTTTCTACAGCGGCAGCCTGGTTTGAACCATTATCTACGAATATGTCCTATTCTGTGCTTTAGAATAGAATCAACGATATGCTGTGGTTTCTCAGTGTGGTTTGAAATCTATCCTTTAAGCCTCCCAATGAAAAGACCTTTTGGTGCCTCTCCTGAAGTGGTCCTTCCAGCATGCTCACTAGCTTGCTTGGTTGGAAATGCAATTAGCCTCTGCATCAGAAGAACTTCAGGCACGGGCCGTGGAGTCCGCTGGAGGATTACTTACAACAAAGATGGTGGCTTTCTCTGTCTTTGTGGTTCAGGGCAGAGGTGGCATTCCTGATCTCTTAACCATAGTTCGGAGATTGGGAACATGTTGTCATGTTGCACCCTCTCTCCTCTCCTGTGCAAAATACCCCCTCCTTTCCATGATTATCTTTTATTTAGGGTTTGGTATGGGCCTCCAAGTTCTGGTGTTAGCCTGATTGCCTTTAATTATTAACAATATTGGGGAATTAGAAGTATTATGAATTGGCAATGGGCAATAAGAGAGCAAACACCTTTATATACAGGGGTCCCACTTAATCCAGACGCACCAAAAATAGACGCAGAGACCAATTTCAGGTTGAAATGGTTTCTTTACTGAATAAATCTTCTCAAGCAAACAATACTCAACCACACTTCCATTTACACAGTTCTAGGAAAATAAGATAGAAAAAGGACTTTTGCATTAGCAGGATGTTCGTTGAGGGGTGATAGTTACCTGTCCTGGCGAGATGACGCGCTCCTGTTGGAAAAATCGAAGGGACTAAAAAGGGGATTAGGGATCGTGTACTGAACCAGCAGAACACGTGGAGACTGGCAGCGCTAACCAAGAGTCGTAAGGATAGGGTGGGTTTAGAGGTAAGGGGGGGGCACATGGTGACCCCTTTTATAAGGGAGCTTTGGGGGAAGGCTTTGCTGGTTGCTTCCTCCTGGTATGCCCTCCTTGTGGTCTGTCCCAAAAAGCATGTTACCTAAAATGAGTTCTAGGAGGAGGGGGCTAAGGGGTTGGACAATATTGAACTTTAGTGATCTCTGTGGAAGAGACACCTGGAGGGGTGTTGATTCATCTGGCTAGCACCTTTTGTGCTGTAGATGCATCCTTGGTTCCAGGGTGGGTAGAACAGGTTTAACTGCATTCTCAAGGTAAAGTCCTTTGTTAGCAGAAGGCAGAAAAAGGGGCTTTTGTGCCTTCGTTGCAGAGAAGGTCTCAGCGGGAAGGGGGGAGGGAGTTACCTGCCTGATAGAGAAGCACTTCCCTAATCATGTCTGGAATCCTCTGCTTTAAACAGCAATGGTAGGTGGCTGTTCTGGGTGTTTCATGTGTCTAGGGATACATCTTAGAACGGGCAACCTCAGGAATCACGGGCACAACATCTCAGGAAAAGCAGCATCTCCTGCTGGCATGTGTCTACTGCTGGCAGCAGATTTGGTCCCCGTACATTTCAGTCCCTTTTTGCACACGTATTAACACAGTCCATTTTAACACTTATGAACTTCCAAGTCCATAAGAGTGCAATAAGCGCCTTGCAGGGCAACACTGGTCTAGCCTTAATCTTGAAGCAGACATAATGCTATGCCGTGGTCAAAACAAAAGAAAGGTCAAAGGGAAAATTCACAAAGAGGAGGAGGAGGAGATACTGCAAGAGTCTATGACATGCTCCTGTCTCCTAATGGTTTGTAAGAGACTGGGAGTGCTACATCTGCTTCAGACCATTATGGCCATAATCCTGTGCACGTTTACTTGGAAGCAACTCCCACTGAATTTATTGGGGCTGAGTATCCATACATAAGGTGAAGCTGTATAATACAATTTAGTACTAATAATATTTCTGTGCACCAAAATGTTCCCTTGACTTTGCTATTGCCTTGAAAATAGAGTATTGTGAAATTGTAAGCTCAGTTACACCCTTCTAAGCTCATTGACTTGAATGGACTTAAAGGGTGTAATTTTGGTTTGAATCACTCTGGTAATTAACTTATGTGATACCCCTAGCAGCTTTATTGAATAATATTCTTGCCATTGGTTTGATTGTGGGAATTAGCATCAAAGGCAGAGCTAGCGAGGGGTGGGGCAATAGCGAGAATGTGCTATCAATGTTTATGGAGATAGTCCCATTAAAACCCCTGGCTGAGTCAATAACCAGTCCAAGTGGTAAAGAGGAATGGGTTTTATTAATGAAAAAAATAATAATTTGGATATTTACACTGAAATCAAGAATTGCAAACATACAAGGAGATATAAAAAGGAGCAAGTAGACTAATAGAGAGGATGGGGAAGATCAGGGCAATACTGTACCTATCTTGTAGAGGTGATGAGGTCCAGAGGTTGGACAGAGAAGATGCATGGTCTGACCAGCAGGACCAGAGAGGACCTGTGTTATGATCAGGGGTGTTAGCTTTGTGCGCATCCAGCAAATCACACCAGGCATGTGCAAGACTGGTTATATTTATACCCCAAAATGTATCTTAAGGGTATACTGAAGTGTGGGGTATTTGGTTGGTAGAACTCTTTGGGGTATCTGGTTAGTAGTGAAAGAGGATGCTGGACAAGATAGACCATTGGTCTGAGTTAGTTGTTACGCTTTAGTTGTTTTTGGATTTATCAGATGAATTGTGTTGAGCCACTATATAATTTTGTCATGTTTTTGAGGATCTAAAACTTGTCAAAAAGGCAAGAAGAACAAGCTGTTTTCAAGCACAAAAAATCAAAAGGCTAGGAATCAGTTGTTTAAAAATCAATGGTAGTATAAACTTTTGAAAGCAAATAGATGGGGGAGGGAGAGGGAGGAAGGAAGGAAGAGAGGAAGGAAGAAAGGAAGAGAGAGAGAGAAAGAGAGAGAGAAACAAAGAAAGCAAATAGATGAGGAGGGAGGTTGGAGAAAGAAAGAAAGAAAGAAAGAAAGAAAGAAAGAAAGAAAGAAAGAAAGAAAGAAAGAAAGAAAGAAAAAGAAAATAGATGGGGGAGGGAGAGAGAGAGAGAGGTGGAAAGAAAGCAAATAAATGGGGAGGGAAGGAGGGAGGGAGGGAGGGAGGGAGAGGTTGAAAGCAACTTTAACTTTAAATGTGTTCTCCAACCCCCTCCCCACACCCCCATGCCAGCCAGCTTGGCTTAGAGAGGGGATTTAAAGAGACAAATGCCTTCTCAAGCTGGTGGGTGGGGCTGCAGAGCAGGGGCTTGGAGAATGCATTTAATTGTAATTTTTTCTTCAAATCCCTGCTGCCATGCCAGCTTGACTTGGAGAAGGGATTTAAAGAGACATATGCCTTCTCTGAGCCAAGTCACCCGGCCGGTGTGAAAGGGGAGAAAGAGAGAAAGAAAGAAAGGTGGAAAGAAAGGAAGTGAAAGCTTAAAAAGTGAAAACTTAAAAACTTAACAACTTAAAAATGGATAAATCACCAGGCCTGGATGGCATACATCTGAGAGTTCTGAAAGAACTCAAATGTGAACTTGTGGATCTCCTGAAAAAAATATTTAATCTTTCATTAAAATCTACCTCCATTCCTGAGGACTGGAAGGTAGCGAATGTCACTCCCATCTTTAAAAAGGGTTCCAGAGGAAATTACAGGTCAGTCAGTCTGACGTCGATACTGGGTAAGTTGGTGGGAACTGTTATTAAGGAAAGAATTAGTAGGCACGTTAATGAACAAAAACTATTAAGGCAAACTCAGCATGGCTTCTGTAAGGGAAGATCTTGTCTCACTAACCTGTTAGTGTTGTTTGAGGGAGTGAACAAACATGTGGACAACGGGGACCCAATAGATATTGTTTACCTTGACTTCCAGAAAGCTTTTGATAAAGTTCCTCATCAAAGGCTCCTAAGTAAGCTCAATAGTCATGGGATAAAAGGACAAGTCCTTTTGCGGATCAAAAACTGGCTAATTAAAAGGAAAGAGAGAGTGAGTATAAATGGGAAATTTTCTCAGTGGAGGGAGGTAAGCAGTGGGGTACCGCAGGGATCAGTACTCAGTACAGATTTTAATGAAAGATTATATATTTTTGTCAGGAGATCCACAAGTTCACATTCGAGTTCTTTCAGAACTCTCGGATGTATGCCATCTGGGCCTAGTGATTTGTTTTTAAATTGTCTATCAGATGTAGGACCTCCTCTCTCATCACCTCAATCTGACTCAGGTCTTTCAACACCCCTCCCGAAATCAGTGGTTCTGGAGTGGGCAAGCACTTCTCATCTTCCACAGTGAAGACAGAGGCAAAAAAATGCATTCAGCTTCTCAGCCATTTCCCTATCATCCTTCACTACACCTTTTATCCCTTGGTCATCCAAGGGCCCCACTGCTTCCCTGGCTGGTTTCCTACTTCTAATGTATTTGAAGGAAGTTTTATTGTTGGTCTTTATGTTTTTTGCGATATGCTCCTCATATTCCCTTTTTGCCTGCCTGATCACAGACTTGCATTTTATCTGCCACAGCCTGTGTTCCCTTTTATCAGCCTCACTCAGACTAGCTTTCCACCGCTTAATGGAATCCTTCTTACCTTTTACAGCTTCCATTACTTTGTTTGTTAACCATGCAGGCTTTTTGCTATACCTATTTGTGCCTTTCCCAACCCGCAGTATATATTTTTTCTGAGCTTCTAGGATTGTAATTTTAAATAGTCTCCAAGCTTCCACAGTGGTTTTGACCCCTTCACATTTTCTTTTCAGTTTTCTCCTCACATGTCCCCTCGTATCAGAGAAATTACCCATTTTAAAGTTAAAAGTGGTTGTGTCAGTCTTTACGGTGAACTCAATAACATTATGGTCACTGTTCCCAAGCGGTGCAAGTCATAGTAGATAACTCACTGTAAATGTCAAGACAGTGTGCGACTGCAATAAAAAAGGCCAATGCTATGCTGGGGATTATTATGCCCCTGTATAAATCAATGGTGTGACCTCATTTGGAATACTATGTACAGTCTGGTCGCCACACCTCAAAAAGGATATTATAGCATTGGAAAAAGTGCAGAAAAGGGCAACTAGAATGATAAAAGGGTTGGGACACTTTCCCTATGAAGAAAGGTTAAAGCGCTTGGGGCTCTTTAGCTTGGAGAAATGATGGCTGAGGGGTGACATGATCAAGGTTTATAAGATTATGCATGGGATAGAGCAGGTAGAGAAAGAAGTCCTTTTCTCCCTTTCTCACAATACAAGAACTCGTGGGCACTCCATGAAATTGCTGAGCAGTTGGGTTAGAACAGATAAAAGGAAGTACTTCTTCATCCAAAAAATCATTAACACGTGGAATTCACTGCCACAGGCGGCTACAAGCATGGACGGCTTCAAGAGGGAATTAGATAAACATCTGTGGTCCATCAGTGGCTCTTAGCCACAAGATATAGATAGGAACTCTGGGGCAAGTGATGCTCTGTATTCTTGGTGCTTCGGGGGGCAACAGTGGGAGGGCTTCTAGTGTCCTGGCCCCACTGGTGGACCTCCTGAGGGCACCTGGTATTTTTGGCCGTTGTGTGACAGAGTGTTGGACTGGATGGGCCATTGGCCTGATCCAACATTGGTTTCTCTTATGTTCTTATGAAAGAAAGCAAATTGATGGGGGGAGGGGAGAGGTGGAAAGAAAGCAACTTTAACTTTAAATGCATCCTCCAACTCCCCCCCCCCCGCCCCCATGCCAGCTGGTTTGGCTTGGAGAAGGGATTTAAAAAGACAAATGCCTTCTCCCGGGGGGGAGGGGGCTTTGAGGACACATTTAAAGTTAAAGTTGCTTTCTTTCTCTTCTCCCCCCCCCCAAAGCCTACCCAGGGAGAGAAAAACTAGCTTGGGAAAGGAAGAGTGATCGGGGCGGCACCTTCACTTCCCCAGCTGCCCTGCCAGGAGCCGCACAATATGTGTGAAAGAGCCTCTGTATTCTTTTCTCCCTTTTTTTGTTGTTATACCTGTATGACTGTGTTGCTGTTTACAATGTATCCTTAAACATCCTTCAGATGTTTAAATTTCATTCCCAGAGACCCACTGCAAAGTAGTACTGTCTAACCTTACAAAAACTGTATGCTGCCATTAAATAGATTGGTGGCATGTTTGAAGGGACTAGCCCTCCAAGCATCAAAGAGGGGATCGTAGAATTCTCATTGACATGTTTTCCATAGTAGCTTGTTTCCTATTTACATATTTGCCAAATAGGGAAGTAACTAGTTTCCCACTCAAACGTTTGCCATATAAGGAAACTATGTATTGAAGCTGCTCAGGAATGATTGGCAGATACAATGAAATTTAAGGGCTGCATTTTCCCTCAGTCTGTGAATTGCTCGGCTGTTGTGCTGGCTTTTCCTTTTATTCAAATAAAATCTGCTCCCGTTACTGAGAAGAAACCTCGCCTGTTGTGTTGTACTGGGATGGGCACACCAGAACCGAACCCCTTGTGTTACACTATCCATACCTTCTGGCGATGCAGTAGAAATCTTAAACTCCTGCCTCACCTCTATGGTTAAATGGCTAAGAGACAACAAATTGAAACTGAATCCTGATAAAATGGAAGTAATGCAAGTTGGGAAGGCTGAGGCCCTGAACAATTAGAACAAAGTTTGAATCTAGTTACACCTTTAAGACCAACAAAGTTTTATTCTGGGTATAAGCTTTTGTGTGCATGCACACTTCTTCAGATACATTGAAACAGAGTCTCCAACCATTACATATAGGTAGCGGGTGATGAGGACGTTTCTAGGAAGGGCGAATTAGAGCTAAGATTTGATTAAGGCAATTGGTAAGACCTGTGAAGCTTTGAAGGAGCTCAGCTGACCTTTGTTGACTCAGTTAAGCCTTGGGGTTATATAGGATCCAGCATTATTACTAGAGCAGCAAGTTTATGCAGCAGCAAAAAAAAAAAATGCTTTCTTCCAACTTCATCATGCCTGGAAGATGGCCCCCTACCTTGCCTCAGCTGATCTAGTGACCTAGATCCATGCCACGATACAATTGAGAGGAGACTTTTATAAAATGTTTTACATGTGTCTCTCCTCAAAGTTGAAATCAGATCAGTCGGTATAGAATGCCACAGCTTGGTTACGATCAGGAGCTCGACACGGCATGCACAGTACTAATGTTCTACTCCATTGGCTACCTATCAGTTACTGGGTTCAATTCAAGTTACTGATTATCATATACAAAGCACTGCCTGGCCTTGGACCCTCCAACCTCCAGATGGGGCTTGGAGATCGCCTGAAATTATAAGTGATTTCCAGATTGCAGAGATCAGTTCTCCTGAAGTAAACACCTCCTTTGGAGGGTGGACTATATAGCGTAATAACCTGCTGAGGTCTTTCCCCTCTCCAAAACATCCCCCCCAGGCTCTACTCCCAAACCTCTATGGATTTCCCAAACCTCTACACATTTCCGAAACCTCTACGAATTTCCTAAACCTCTACGAATTTCCTGAACCTCTGTGAATTTCCTAAACCTCTACAAATTTCCTTAACCTCTGTGCATTTCCTAAACCTCTACGAATTTCCAGAACCTCTGTGAATTTCCTAAACCTCTAGGAATTTCCCAAACTTCTACGAATGTCCCAAAGCAGACTTAGCAGCCCTATATCTGCAGGACTGCCTCTCCTCCTCTTTTCCTCCTCAGAAGCTCTATTTGTCTGTTCTGTAGATGCCTCCCTGCAAATGGGCAATTTCAACAACCTCCTGTACCTGCAGTTCCTCTGCTGCAGCCCCCTCCTTGTGGAGTGGACTGCCAGAGGAGGTCAGAGAGGCTCCCTCATTCGTGTAATTCTGCAAACTGTGTAACATGCTATTCTTCAGGAGAACTTTGCTATAAAGGCAATAGGGCTATATTATTACGGAGCAATTCAGACAGGCACTTTATAAAGGGAAAGGGGATTATACCACTGTGTATAGGATGTATTATCAGTTTGCTGCACAGATCACCCTGTTCTCGTTTCACTGTTTTCTGTGGATGTAACACTATTTTTCATCATTATATTCATACTCTGTATCATGCCTAATGTGCTACACTTATTCAGATTTTGGTACTCCCAGGGTCTTGCTCATTAGATGTTTCCTCATATTGATTGTTTCAACCTACATTGTGCTTACTAGATGTCTCTTTGCCTGGGACTGTTATTGATTTATGTTATGTAATCCATTTTGAGACTCAGTGAGAAAGGCAGACTATAAATACAGTAAAAAAATAAACAAACATATAAATTAACCCCCCCACACCTGGCCGGTAATCTGAATCAAAGCTCCTCCAGAGCAGAACACCCTCATGGTTTTGCTCATTGTCAAAACCTGGGGGAGGTCATTCCAAGGGGCTGGGGGCTGGGGGGGACAGGAGCAGAAAAAGGTTCCAGCCGACCAAACTTTGGGTTTTGTGAATTCTGCCTCCTGGTTACCACTTCATTCTGCTGCACCTGTTGACCATGCTGGAGCCCCACTGCAGGTGAAGGATTGTGTTTTTCAGAGTTCCCCAATATTAATAATCCCCTATAAGAGGGGAAGGGCTGTGGTGGCTCAGAAGTTAAGACGCTGAACTGCAGACTGGAAGGTTGGTAGTTCAGCAGTTCAAGACCCGAGTACCGCATGACGGAGTGAGCTCCCATCTCTGACCCCAGCTTCTCCAGCCGAGCAGTTTGAAAGCAAGAAATTGCAAGTAGATAAATAGGTACCAGCGTTCCATGTGCCTTGGCATCTAGTCATGCCGGCCACATGACCATGGAAACGTCTTTGGAGAGTGCTGGCTCTTCAGCTTGGAAACGGAGATGAGCACAGCATCCCTAGGGTCGGATTCGACTGGCTTTCGAGCAAGGGAAACCTTTACCTTTTTACCTTATAAGAGGGGAAACAAGCATCGCATGTCAAAAGCTGACCAAGAAACTTTTTCTCTGATGTGCTATTTCTTCTTACTTGTGGGAAGTTTTTACATCGGTGAACATTTAAAATGTGAGATTCCCCAATTGTAGTTTGAAATGTTACAGTCCATTCTACTCTTTCTGCGGCATCTCGAATACTCCTGACTGCAGAGACCTTGAGGTTTAGTCAGAGGTCATTTCGATCAGGAACGCGCAGGAATGCCATTCTGGGAGTAACACGCCCAGGAGCAGGCACATATGGTGATGCGCTGTGGAAAAAAGCAAAAGCATACTAACTTGATCTGTATTTTCATGCTTGTTGTAGGGTAGCTTCCCTGCAAGACCAAAGGAAACCTAAAGTCTCTTTAGTCAAAGTGTAAAGCTGGCTCGCCAGCTCTGAGTTGGGAAATACCTGGGAATTGTTGGGGTGGAGCCTAAGTGGAGGGTGTTGCCTTTTGACACACTTCTGGTGATGTCAGGGGGTGTGGCATATGCAAATAAGTTACGTTAATGAGTGCCTGCACTTCTTTTTCTATGAAATGACCCCTGGGTTTAGTACTTATGTCCATCTGTAAAATATTGAGAGTGTAAAACGAATGCTTGAGGTCAATTGTGAAATTCTGCATTTTTAATTTAACAAAGCTGTATGTGTGATTGAAGTCTGAACATTGCTGTTATCAGTTTACATGTAACAGCTGAATGTGTGAGTATGTTCCACACTGAAAAGCTTTGCCTGGGAAGTGAGGAAAATTCTGGCTTTGGGGGAGGAATATATGTGAAAGTCTATTCATCTAGCCAAGTCATCACTTGATACTGCAGGCATCAGCTCTCTGTGCATGAACCAGCCAAAGAGGAGGCTGAAGTTGGTTCCTTATTCCCAGTTCCTTGTTCATTCCTTATTCATGACTTATTCATAAATTTAACCAAAAATACTGAGGAGAGTTTGAAAGCTCTGAACCCCAAAATAAGGTTTGGACCACCACAAAACATACTCTCCCACATTCAGGGGACTTTCCCCTTCAAGGTGACATATGCTGTTTCCTGGTCCAAAGCCTGGTTCTCCTGCCAGTTGCTCCACAGTAGGGAGCCCCCTGTACATGCACACATGTGGACACTGTGGCCAGGCTGCACCCCAAAACAATCTCTGGACCATGCCAAATGACAGAGCCCCACACTCTGGAGACTGTCCCCAGCAAGAGGACATACAGTGGTATCCAGTCCGAACACTGGTTCCGGCACCACAAGCTTCTGTTTGGGTTGCCCTCAAGAATCCTGTATTTCAAAGAAGATTTGAATAAGGAACTGGTGCAACTCCATGCCCTCTGCACACCAAAATAAGGTTTGGACCACCATGCATCATGCACCCCGAGGTTCTGAGGACTCTCCTCTTCAAGAGGACATATACTGTATCCTGGTCCAAAGCATGGTTCTTGTGCCAGCTGCTCCAAAGTGGGGCAGGACAATTGCACAGGCAGACATTGGGGCCAGGCTGCACCCCAAAACAATCTTTGGACTGCCCCCAAACAACACATCCCTACACTCTGGAAACTGTCCCCTGAAAGAGGACATACAGTGGTGCCTGGTGCAAACACTGGTTCTGGGAACACAAGCTTCTATTAGGAGTGCCTCCTAGAGGCCTGTATTTCAAAGGAGATTTGAATAAGGAACCGTATGACCTCATGTGCTCTGAGCCCCAAAATAAGGTTTGGACCACCACACTGGAAATAAGGAACCAACTTCAGCCTCCTCAGCATTGTAGCAGGAAAGCAGAGAGGAGGAAGGCCAGGAACCAGGCAGGGATTAAATGCTGGGTATCGTCTCTTTATTTGTTACGGCAGCAAGCCAGCAAATCAGTAACATGCTGGGTATATGTGAGCTAGATAAGCAGCAAGAATCAGTTCAGGCTTCATTTTTGCTTATCCCAGAACCTATTTACAGTTCCAGGCTCGAAACAGGCAAGATACCACTCGACATGCAGAACTTCTCCTTGGTGAGCTACCGGCGTTAAAGTTGGGAGCGAGCCATTTGGCTGCTACATGAATCAGTTTGCTCTGGAGCCATCCTTCCTGAGCGAAGACAAAAACGGGTGAGCTGGAGGCTAAAACACTGTGAGCTAGCTCACACTAGCTCAGCTTAGAGGGAACACTGGAGGGGAGGGATCATGGGCCTTGCTCTGAACTCTTTGGACGGGGGGGGGGGGATGGGGACCTGAGAAGTCTCTGTTTGTTGCATGGGGTCCAAGCATGAAAGGATGGTAGACTTTATGGGGGGGGGGGTATCCCAGTTGCAAGCCCATTTCTAGGATATGATGTAATTTCAGACATAAAATAGAGAGGCTTACGATTGTATGGGTCTTTGTGTGGAGGAGCATGTTATAATTTTCTGCTGGGCCCATGAACCTATGCTTTAATCCTGCCATTGCACAGAAGGGGGGTGGTGGCGGTGTTGTGTTAATGACTTCTGTCTCAGTCAATAACTCTCTGAGAAAGGATGCTAACTCGCACAGAGTTCCATACGGTTAACCTTGTCCACAGCATTTGGCCAGCTGGTATAATATAGCAGCGCTGTGCTTATTAACCTAGAAATCTTTTCCTTCAGTGGCTAAAATATCACCCAATCAGAAGCCGCAGGGGAATGCCGTGCAGTGTTATAAATGGCAAAGCAGCTTTCCAACTTAAAGGATAGCGGGCAGCATTTGCTTTAGCTTTGGTATTTGTCAGTGTGGAAGGGAACATGGTTCTGGACACGTAGCTTGCCCCTAAGTGAATGCTTTTGCCTCCAGATGAGATGCTACTTAACTCGCACTAATACCATAAGAGAAAAATCCCATCATTGTTTGCATTTTACTGCAAAGGCTCTCATCCCACCCACCCCCTTCCATTTTAGGATAATACCAAGATTTTAAAGATTATCAAGCCCCCAACGTTGGCTTTCTCCCCTGTTAATGAGAATGAATCTTCGGAGCACATGTACTCAAAATTGCTAGCTTTGGGCAGAGTAGCTAGCTGGGGAGGGGAACTGCTTGTGGATAACTAGGCCAGGAGAGGGGCAATGATTCATTTCTGGATAAGGTAGTTCTTTAAAAGCTGTTTCCACATGGAGGCAATTTCCTGCTGTGGATTCACAACCCCTGTGAGTTCACCGAGGCATTCGTAGAGGCAGCAGAATGTCCAAGCCAGGCAACTCTCCATTCTTCCCTCTTATTTATTAATTTTATTTACAGTATTTGTAGTCTGCTTTTCTTTCTGTAAAGTGGGCCACGGTGGCTCAGAGGTTAAGATGCTGAGCTGCAGACTGGAAGGTCAATAGCTCGGCAGTTCAAGACCCAAATGCCGCTGGACAGAGTGAGCTTCCGTCTCTGGCTGTAGCTCCTGCCAACCTAGCAGTTCGAAAGCAAGAAATTGCAAGTAGATAAATAGGTACCGCTTCGGTGGGAAGGTAACAGCGTTCCGTGCGCCTCGGCATCTAGTCATGCCGGCCACATGACCACGGAGAAAGTCTTCAGACAGCGCTGGCTCTTCAGCTTGGAAACAGAGATGAGCGCCGCCCCCTAGAGTTGAATTCAACTGGCTTTCGAGCAAGGGAAACCTTTACTTTCTTTCTGAGACCCAGGGGGTATTACACACTGTAAGTCAATACGATCAACAGGATCGGACAGCCAATAAACAACGTAACAGAGTTTGGACTGCAGAGATCTGAAGCCAAGCATAATCGTTTAAACACGACATGTTAAATGATGCAGAAATTACACAGTTGGAGCAGACTGACAGCAACAGACAGTACGTATTACCCACTGTAATCTAGTCCGCAGTCCCTTTCCCTCCCCCAAAGCATCACTTTGAACAATTTCATTACAATACAGCCTGTTGCTTGTATTTAAAAAAATCAGCTTTGCACCGTTAGTGGAAAGCTAGGGGAGCGGGAGCCTTCCCAACCACATCAGGGAGGCCGTTCCATAAAGGGCGGGGCACAACAGACAGTGCACACACACACACACGGTCAGTTGTTGATGCTGCCCACTTGCAAGGGAGCATTTGCAGAAGGCCCTGATCAGAGGAGAGAAGCTGTCAGGGCAGAACATAAGGAGAGAGGCAGCCCTAGAGGTACGAGGGACCGAGGCCACAAAGGGCTTTTGTAGATGACAGGGTATATCCTGAACTGAGCCCAGCAGTTGACGGGCAGTCAGTGAAGCAACCTGCAGAATAAGAGTAATATTAGGGTTGCCGGCTCCGAGTTGGGAAATTCCTGGAGGACTGAGGGTGAAACATGGGGAGGATGGGGATTGGTGAGGGGAGGAACCTCAGTGCGGTATAAATGCCACAGAGTCCACCCTCCAACATAGCCATTTTCTCCAGGGGAACCAATCTCTGTAGTCTGGAGATAAGCTGTAATTCCAGGGGTTCCCCAGGTCCCACCTGGAGGCTGGCATCCCTAAGTAATATACATGCTCAGCCTGGATCTTGGTAATAGCCAAGCTGCAGCATTCTGCACCAGCTAGAGCCCCTCAGTTGACTGCAAGGGGAGACCTATCTATTGTGCATTACAGTAGTTTAGTCTCAGTGTTACCATGACATGGATCCAGGTGGCCAGATCAGCTCTGTCAAGGTAAGGGGCCATCTTCTTGTTGGCACATAAAAATAATAATAATGCAGCACATGCATGTGGATTAGCTAAGAAGAAAGTTTACTGAAGTATTAGGGAGGGTTACACAGAACAAGAATAAAACAAACAGTCTAACTGACTAAGCTACTACTTTCTAGCTGATGTTCACTCCAAGGTGGAGACTTGCAACACACTAATCTCTAAACAAAGGGTGAAAGAAGAAAACCAAAGATGCCTATGTGCAAAATCTCAGGATACATATCCCTACTATGGACTGACCAATGACCATCAGTTCATCACTCATAGATCTTCCCCTTCTAGCCCTGGGGAACTTCTACTGGACATCCCATAGGTCCGAACGAACTAACTAACTAACTACCAATTAGCACAGACAAACAAACAGGTTAACCCTTTCGTGACATCAGGTAGAGAACTTGCAGGCACTCCAACACTTCTGAGCTAGACTGAGTTGGAAGAAAGCAGTGACGTTCACAAAAGGACCGGGAAGGGAAATGGTGCTAGGAGTTGGCGATAAGATTTGGCAATTTGAACTTTCCCATCCACATTATGGGGAAATCTGTTTTGACCCTGATGTTTCCCGAATGATGGGAGCAAACCAGGTTTTGGAAACATGGAACCAGATCCTGGGAAACCACAGAAGGTGATGGAAGGGACACAGATAGAGGATGATGTCATGTGGACACTCCAGAAACCCCACTCTTGTTTGAGGGACAGGGATACAGGCAAATAAACCATGTGGCAGCAGCCAAAGCTGTGGTGAGAGGAGTGCAGCACTGGGACTGATTCCACAAAAGTAGTTGTTGCGCCCTCGGTCTCCCATTTCCCCCGGTTGTGCTGCTCAATTTCCCACTATTTGCTGTGTGGCTGCATTTTGACCTGCATCTCCCCCCTGATTTCCCCCACATCTTCTGGATCCTAAAAAATAAGGATCAAGAAGACACGGGGGAAATTGTGGGGAGATGCAGGTCAAAATGCGGCCCACAGCAAATAGTGGGAAATTGAGTGGCACAACTGGGGGAAACGGGAGACCGAAGGTGGAACAAGTGCTTTTGTGGAATAAGTCTAAAAGTTGGCTTCATGGAAGAAAGGGGGTTGCCATGAACATCTGCATATTTCATCATCCCAAGACGCACCCAAGCATAGACATGTATAGCTGCATGTGCTCAAAACAGTCTTGCTGCCCTTTAGGAATTTATATTCTAGCTTTTCCCCCCAAAAGAAAAACTCACCACAGCTAACAAATACTAAATGTTGAAAGCAGCCCGACAAAAGGGTCCTGACAGTCTCTCCCTTCCCCAAAATAAAAGAGGCTTGCATCACCTTAGCAACCAACCAAATTTGGTTTCAACCTAAATTCTCATGAACTAGAGCCCATCTTTCCAGGTTTTATGACTGGATCCCCAATAAGCAGTGGATGCGAAACAAACAAACTGCTGAGTCGAAGGGCCATGAAATGCAGGAAGTACAGAATAAAATGTAATTGTGTAAAACCGCAGTCTAATTGAGAAAAAAAACACAGAGATCATTCACTGGATATGAACACCTGTAATCATCCAGTCATCCAGCTATAGCTAAGATAGTTAACAATGAGAGTTGAGAACACATCCCAGGTTCCGGTTCAGCCTGGAAGGGGGGTAGGGGGTGTAGGAGGCAGGGTGAAACCCGTGAATGAGATCCAGCACTTTCTCATTGGCATCTCCCTTTGAAGTTCTTTTACTGAATAATTGTGACTTTCAGATCAAAAACAGTGTCCCATGACACTGGATTGTTCTCCCAGTGCTTTCTGAATACTGCCATTTTAATGGTCAGATCTGAATCTATTTATTCTTTTACATAGGGACGGATCTGTTTGCCCTGTGAAGAGAGCAAAAGGGTATTGCTGACACACAAGTGACATATATTGCATTAGAGGGTGATAGGACTCCTTCCCCACAGGAGCTTGTCTGGTGCCAAATTGTCTTTCAGACACAGGGGCAGACATTTTCATTTTCTCAGGCTTTTTCTTGAACTGTCTCTGCTTGGTTTTTATCCTGCTTTTCTATGCCTGAAAGGTTTTTAGTTTTGTGACTCGCATTTACTGTTTTTTTTGCCGAAGCTAGGCTTGCCAGCACTGGGTTGAGAAATACCTGGGGAGGTAGAGCCTGGGGAGGGACCTCAGCAAGGTATGATGCCACAGAGTCCACACTCCAAGGCAGCCATTTTCTCCAGGGGAACTGATCTTGGTCATCTGGAGATCAGTTGTAATAGTGGGAGATCTCCAGGTGCCACCTGGAGGTTGGCAACCCTGTTTTATGTGGCAATTCACAGCTTCAGGTTCTACTGTATGTATTGATAAAGGCAAAGGTTTCCCTTGCTTGAAAGCCAGTCGAATCCGACTCTAGGGGGCGGTGCTCATCTCCGTTTCTAAGCTGAAAAGCCAGCGCTGTCTGAAGACTTCTCCATGGCTGGTACCTATTTATCTACTTGCAGTTTCTTGCTTTCAAACTGCTAGGTTGGCAGGAGCTGGGTGCCAGAGATGGGAGCTCACTCTGTCACGCAGCACTCGGGTCTTGAACTGCCTAACTACCAACCTTCCAGTCTGCAGCTCAGCATCTTAACCTCTGAGCCACCGCGGCCCTGTATATATCGATAGGGACAGTTTTATTTTATTTTATTATGTCTTTCTTTGGTTTTATGTTGTTAGCTTTTTATTTTACATGTAATGATTTCGCTGTTTCAAGATTTTAATTCCATAAGCTACCTTGAAAACATTTTTACTGAGACGAGGTAGAGATGGTTTATATCAATAAATATAGGTCTGGAGGTACTTTTCAATACATTATTCCAGATTTCACAAAGAAATTTCTTTTCAGTATTATACTTCTTATGAGTTAACTGCGCCTAAATTGTCTTTACAAAAAAAATGTATTAAGTAAAAAGAAAGCTGGATGTAAAGCTTTAGAAATTCATCTTCAATTCTATAAACAAACCATATAGACATGGTTCATTTCACCATCCTAGTCAGAATAACATTCTATTTATCAAACTAAGTTTTTACCATGCGACATACAGGTTAGTTTACTCAAATGTACATATTCCTTTAGTTTCTTTAACCTCTCAAGTTATGTTCCTTTTCCAGTATCTAGCAGATACTCATCTTGCAGAGATTATGACATTTAAAACAAATTCTCGAGTATCTTTGGAAAGACCATGTCAAAGGAATTCATAATAAGGAACACTGGACACTATTGTGACTGTGACATTCTGAAACAGGGCCGATCTGCCCTATCTTGTATACGGGATAATATTTTAAATAAGAGACATTCTCTAAAATACGACTTTTTGGTAAACTCAGGTCAGCAGCTGGCCAGATGGAAGAGTGCCACCTACTGACCCACTAGCTCATTTCATTTCAAAACTGGGTATTTCCAGTACTTAATAGTTCTAAGAACAACACCACAGAAACTGAATGAAGGAGTGTCTGACATCTCTCTGACAGTTGTGCTCCTGTGGCTGACAGCAGCCCAGCAGGATGAAACTGAACAGCTGAAATGGTTCTTGGCATAAAAATAAACGGAACAGGAAACCTTCATTTCCTTAAATTCCTGCATGCCCGGCTGTTCTTAAAAGCCAAAGAATGGGACCCGGAAAAGAGCTGGCAACTTTATCTTAAAAGAATGTCACAAAAGACAGCATATTTTCTTTGTACAGATGTTAAAAAGAGAGAGAGAGAGAGAGAGAGAGAGAGAATGTACCTTTTAAAATGAATAAAAATCTTCAGGACTACACTAGAGATCAATTGTATTACATTAATTGCAAATGGTTTTTAAACGAAAGGCACTGAATCATATAGGTTGGACCAGTAATGGTATGGATGGTGATTTTAAGCTCTCTGATGTTTTAGATCTTTTTATACATCCATCTGTTTAATGTATTTATTCAGAAATTTCAGATACTGCTTCTCCAGAACTGTTTAAGGTGGCTCGCAACAATAAAACAAAATAAGCAGCCAATAAAAAACATATTTAACATATCCAAGATAAGTTCTTAAAAATACCAATAAAAACTGCCTATAAAAGCAAGCCCAGGCATGAAAACATGTGGAACAGTCTAAAATGATATTGATAAAATACGCCTCAGGATAGGAGCAGACCACAAAACAGCTATAGAAAAACAGCGAGCCCCTTCATTAAAAACCTGGGTAAAGAGAGTTGTTTTAGCCTGGAGTCTAAAGGAAAGGAAAGTAGAGGCCGCAGTGGCTCAGAGGTTAAGACGCTGAGCTGCAGACCGGAAGGTTGGTAGTTTGGCAATTTGAGACCTGAGTGCCACATGACAGAGTGAGCTCCCATCTCTGGCCCCGGCTCCTGCCAACCTAGCAGTTCGAAAGCAAGAAATTGCAAGTAGATAAATAGGTACCACTTTGGTGGGAAGGTAACAGCGTTCTGTGCATTTCAGTGTTTAGTCCTGCCAGCCACATGACTATGGAGAAGTCTTCAGACAGTGCTGGCTCTTCGGCTTGGACACAGAGATGAGCACTGCCCCCTAGAGTCGGATTCAACTAGCTTTCAAGCAAGGGAAACCTTTACCCTTTTTTTACTAAAAGAAAGGAAAGTAGGATCCAGGCAAACCTAAAGGGAAGGAGTGCATTTCAAAGATGAGGTACCTTTTGGTTGCATCTTTAGTTAATATGATACACTTCTTCAGGGGTGGCTGTTTCAAATTCTCCCCTTTTATTTGTCTTGGAGGGGCACTCTTCTTTTAAAAAGCATTGCAGTCCTTTTTAATGTGTCCCTGTTTTCCACATGAATAACAAGTTACTTTGCTCTTTTATTTACATATAGAGCTACTTGGTCAGCATTCTGCTCAGCCTTTCTGCTGGGTTCCTCAAACTGTTTCTGTTTGAATGTTTCCTCCAGTTCATTTATCACATTTGATAGAGAGAGATTTCATTTTGACTCTATTTGGCATACATTTTCATAAGTCTTGGGTAGACTAACTAAAGTCAAAACAACCAAAATCCTGTTCTGCTGTATCTTTGCCAGCTCTTCTTACCTCTTGGCTCAGAGCAAGCATTTGATCTAAGCGCTGTCACAGCTGACCCCCTTCAGGCATCCTTATGCTAAATCCTTGACCCCTTCCAGCCTGGCTTCTGCCCTGGTCATGGGACAGAGATGGCCCTGATTGCCTTTACAGATGATCTCTGGAGGCACCTGGATGGGGTGGGTCGGTGCTGCTGTTATTGTTAGATCTAATGGTGGCGTTTGATATGGTCAACTATGATCTTATGACGCACCGCCTCACCAACATTGGGGTTTGGGGGAGTGCTCTTCAATGGTTTTCCTCCTTTCTCCACAGTCATGGACAGAGAGTGGTGCTTGACAAGAGGTCTCCCCATGGCACCCACTGGAGTGTGGTGTGCCACAGGGGGCGCTTGTCTTGCCAATGTTGTTTAACATCTACATGCACCCCTTCACCCAGTTGGTCTGAGGGGTTGGGGGTGCCACTAATATGCAGATGACACCCAACTCTATGTGTTATTGAATGGCTGCCTGGATTCTGCCCCAGAGACTCTGACAGGGGCACTGGAGGCTGTGGCTGGTTGGTTGCAGCACAGCCAGTTGAAACTCAATCCAATGAAGACAGAGGGCCTGTACCTGAGTTGGGGGGGGGGAGTTGGGATGGGGATTGGCCTGCACCCCCCCCCCAGAAGGTGAGGAGTCTAGGGATGACCCTGAATGCCTCATTTTTTATGGAGGCCCAGGTCACCGCAGTTGCCAGGTCTGTCTTTTTCTATCTCTGGCTGATCAGGCAATTGGCCCCCTACCTTCCCCCCTGGACTTGGCTATGGTGACCCATGCAATGGGTCTATTACAGGCTCTATTACTGTAACTCTCTTTATGCAAGCTTTCCCTTGAGCCTGATCCAAAAACTCCAAAGTCCAGAATGCAGCAGCACACCTGCTGATGGCATTGCCTGTTCGGGCATGCATTCGGCTGGTATTGTGCCACTTGCACTGGCTACCAGTTGAGTACTGAATCTGTTTCAAGGTGTTGAAATTAACTTTCAAAGCTTTGCACGGCCTGGGACCAACATATCTGAAGGACCGCTGCTTCCCATACGTGCCCCGAAGAGCCTTGTGTTCACAGGATCAACATCTACTGGTTCTTCCCAGCCTGAAGGATGTCCACTTACCCTCGACCAGGGCCAGGGCTTTCTCTGCCCTGGCTCCAGCCTGGTGGAATCAGCTCCCACTGGAGATAAGGGCCCTGTGGGACCTTATATCATTCTGCAGGGCCTGCAAAATGGAGCTGTTCCACCAGGCCTTTGGTTGAGGTGGTAGGTGTCTATCTTAAGAACATAAGAGAAGCCAATGTTGGATCAGGCCAATGGCCCATCCAGTCCAACACTAGGTGTCACACAGTGGCCAAAAATACCAGGTGCCATCAGGAGATCCATCAGTGGGACCAGGACACTAGAAGCCCTCCCACTGTTGCCCCGCCCCAACAGTTGGCCTCCCTACTCTGGCTCCCAGTTGTTTGAAATGGTCCATTTGATTCTACCTGTGACTCTAACAGATATGAAACTCTTGCTACCTGTATGAATATTTATTGTTTATTGCCTTAACTGATTTTAATGTGATTTTATTATAATGAGTCTTGGACTCAGCTTCTTGGGATCTGCCCTGAGCCCACTTTGGGGAGGGTGGAATAAAAATCTCAAAAATAAATAAATGAATAAATAAATAGCTTCTTTTGGGTATAGAGATGAGTTAACATAAAGTCTCTCCAATTCATTCCAGACTGCCTTTGCAGTTTGCATTTGGAACACTCGCAAAACATATCTATCAGACAAACCTTTTATTAATGCACCTCTTGCCTTCTCATTGTACATATCCCAGGACTCCTGCTTTACTGGGGTGTCATCTCCTGGCCAGGATTCATTGATGTTCTACCAGAGTCCCATTTCAAGCAAGTGGCTTTTCATTCTCTACCTCCAGATGAGAAAATTGTTATCAGTCAACCTATCTAGTGGGTAGTTGTGCTGAGCTGTGCAGGAAGCAGCCATTTTGCAGTTTATTCTTTTTGCCTACTGATCTATGTAAACTTTCCCCTTTTTTGCAGTGGTGCTCACACTGGGCCCATAACCGTTAGTTGTGCGGTATGTACCTCCCTAATTCATGTGACCAGATGTGGGTCAACATGTGCTCATTCCCACTGCAATACGGATGGAAAGGCGCACCTCAACCATTGTGTAATGCTGCTTATGTGTTGGCAATACAATCCTATCTGGACAAGGATTCCCAGGCTGCAGTCCTCAAACCAATAAATCCAGAGCTGTTTGAAAGAAGTACACCCATAAAAATATAATCAACTATCTTGAGAGTGCTCTGTAGTTAAAAGGGTTTCTAGTTTCCAGTTTTTTAAAAAAATCCCTAGCATCAGCTAATGCTGTCATTTTATCTTTGCAAAGATGAATGTCTTTAAGGCCACAGTGCCACGTCTTCCCCAAGCTGTGCTCCACTTACTGCTTACGGCTTGGTTCAGAGTTTCTTGCGTGTTGTCTTTTGCTACTAAGGTCAGTTTTCAGCTGTAATTGATGTATGTGTTTACTTAGTTCCCTCCGGTGACTTGAATAGCAAATAGAGCCAGCAAAAACGCTGTGGTTTCAGATACTGCGGTACGAGTTACCCACAAAGAGGACTGCAGATCAGGGAAATCATTTTTCCAAGGTGCTGACGAAGGAGCCAGTCTCCCCAGCAAACAGTCATAACAGATGAGCATTTATGCCTGCTACTGTTTCTGTCCTATTTCTTGCCTTGATTCCTTGAAGAGCTGAAGGCCAGTTTTTCTTTTTTCATATCGGCCAGGTTTAACCTGCGCCAAGATTCACCAGGGCTTAGTAAATTTTCAGTTGCTGGTCTCAGGACATGTGAAGTCACAACTGAGTGCCTGTGAGCATGTACCAAGGGTGGACTGGCCCTTGAACTTGCCAGGCGTGGTCCTGGTGGGCCACTTCCCTAGAGGCCACGGGGATAGGGTTGGGATGGGAAATACCTGGAGATTTTGCGGGAGGGGCCTGGGGAGGATGGGGTTTGGGAAGGGGAGGGACCTCAGCAGGGTATAATGCCATAGAGTCCATCCTCCAAAGATGTCAAGTTCTCCAAGGGGACTGGTCTTGGTCATCTGGAGATCAATTGTAATAGCAGGAGGTCTCCGGGTGCCAACTAACACTGGCAGCCAAGATAGGGTTGCCAGGTCTCTTACCTATTACAGCAGGGGGAAGAAGCTCCCAGTCCGGGACATTCACTAGGCATGTCACCGGGGGACGCTCTAGCATTTGGCCTGAAAACTCTATGGCATCATAGTTTTCAGGTCAAATACTAGAACGTCCCCTGGCGACGTGTCCAGTGCGATGATGTCGGCCCGATCCGGGCCCTTTGGGGGCAGGGTTCCCCTTGTTGACCAGATCAGGGCCGGGTCAAGGACCCTTTGAGCTGGCAACCCCCCCGCACCCCTGGGGGACCTGGCAGTGCTAAGCCAAGAAGAGGCAGAGTCAGGCAGTCCCTGTGATGCTGGTCTTCTCAACTTTAACTAGGGCTGTGGTGATCATGGTAATGGGTGTAGCCTTTAACCAGGGCTGTTTCATGTCTCTGTCTGCTCCTGGCCCCGGCTCCTGGATGGCCCAGACTAGCTTCATATTGTCAGATCTCAGAAGCTAAGCAGGTCGGCCCTGGTTAATACTTGAACGGGAGACCACCAAGATCCTTGTACACAAGAATATAGATCCCACCCACCCCCAAGTAAGCTTGGTATAATTATATCAAGTATGTGTGTTATAAAAAGGGTTTTTTTTAAAAAAAAAAAGTCACTCTGCACAGGTTCAAAGGCAACATCCATATCAGAAACCAGCTCTTGTGCAAGGAAAAGGGCACTTTCACTATTAAAGGGGGTGATTTCCATAGACTATGTCTTCTGTGCCATTTTCAAGGCTTTACCAACCCTCAGGAACAATTTGGAGGGGGCTTAAGGGCCTGCAAGGGACGCAGTGGCTCACAGGTTAAGATGCTGAGCTGCAGAGCGGAAGGTCGGTAGCTTGGCACTTCGAGATCTGGATGCTGCATGATGGAGTGAGCTCCTGTCTCTGGCCCCAGCTCCTACCATCCTAGCAGTTCAAAAGCAAGAAATTGCAAGTAGATAAATAGGTACCGCTTTGGTGGGAAGGTAACAGTGTTCCGTGCACCTCGGCATTTAGTCGTGCCGGCCACATGACCATGGAAAAAGTCTTCGAACAGTGCTGGCTTTTCGGCTTGGAAACGGAGATGAGCACTGCCCCCTAGAGTTGGAGTCGACTGGTTTTTGAGCAAGGGAAACCTTTACTTTACCTTTAAGAGTCTGCAGCAGAAAGGAGGAGCTGAGAAAGCAATGTTCCATGCATGCAGCTGTGCTTGCAGATTCTGGGGGGGTCCAAGCCCTTCAGTGTTTTAAAAAAGCTGCTTCCTGGCAGAAAAGAAGAAACTCTGTCCATGCTCAGACACAACTTCTGGATTTTAGACCACAGTCACCCGCACACTTAATTCCCAGCAGTCTGTCCCCTGAGGACCATTTTTATAGCTGGGCACACTTCTTGCATTGAGGTTGCCAACCTCCAGGTGGTGGCTGGAGATTTCCTGGGGTTATAACTGATCTCCATAGAATCATAGAGTTGGAAGGGACCTCCAGGGTCCTCTAGTCCAACCCACTGCACAATGCAGAAAATTCACAAATACCTCCCCCTCCACACCTGCAGTGACTGCTGTTCAAAGTCCGGAAGATGACAAAAAACCTCCAGGATTGCTTCCTGACCCCAAAGTGGCGATCAATATTTCCCTGGGTGTGTAAAAAAGGGCCACAAAAACTAAGCACTGAGGCAACCCTTCCTGCCCTCCCCCTCGTGATCTGCCTAAGTTCACACAATCAGCACTGCTGACAGATGGCCACCTAGCCTCTGTTTGAAAACCTCCAAAGAAGGAGGGCCCACCACCTCCCAAGGAAGCCTGTCCCACTAAGGAGCCATTTTAACTGTCAGGAAGTTCTTCCGAATGTTTAGCTGATTTAATTTCACCCCATTGGTTCTGGTCCAACCTTCTGGGGCAACAGAAAACAACTCCGCACCATCCTCTAGATGACAGCCCTTCAAGTACTTGAAAATGGTTATCATCTCATCTCTCAGTTGTCTCCTCTCCAGGCTAAACATACCCAGCTCCTTCAACCTTTCCTCACAGGACTTGGTCTCCAGACCCCTCACCATCTTCGTTGCCCTCCTCTGGACATGTTCCAGCTTGTCTATATCCTTCTTAAATTGTGGTGCCCCAAACTGAACACAGTACTCCAGGTGAGGTCTAACCAGAGCAGAGTAAAGTGGTACCATCACATTGCGTGATCTGGGCACTATACTTCTGTTGATACAGCCCAAAATCGCATTTGCCCTTTTAGCAACCACATCATACTGCTGACTCAAGTTCAGTGTATGGTCTACTAAGACCCCTAGATCCTTTTCGCTCGTACTACTGCCAAGACAAGTCTTCCCCAACCTATAATTATGCATTTGATTTTTCTTACCTAAATGCAGAGCTTTACATTTATCCCCACTGAAATTCATTAAATTTCTTTTAGCCCAGTTTTCCAGTCTGTCAAGATCAATCTACCTGGTGAAAATGGACACTATGAAAGCTGGACTCTATGGCATTGTACCCCACTGAAGTCCCTCCCCTTTCCAAACCCCTCTCCTCAGGCTCCACCCTCAAAATCTCCAGGTATTTGCCAACCTGGAGCTGGCAACCCTATGTATTAGATAAACTGCTGGGAAATAACTTATATGGGGTGGTAGTGGTAGGAATCTGTATTCACATCCTTACCTATGTGGCAGATCCCGATTTATACACATGGATTTGCCACTGTCATTTCTTAATTTGCCTCAGACAACAGAGGGCAAATCTAAGGATACAGCCCAAACACCAGACACCCAGCAAAATTTCCTCTGTGTGTAGGGGGGAGAAGGACATGATTGCATTTGCATTATTTTAGCTCTTTGAAACCATCTTTAGCTCGAGTGGCCTAATGAATTTATCCAGGTTTGGTTCTGGGCTATTTTAATTTGAAAAGATCAGCAGTTTTGTACGTATATTTGTTCAAGTCGCTAAATGCAAATAAGATGCCTTTGCATCCAGCGCGAACGCTTGAGCATTAGAGTTCTAAACAGTGAGAAATCGATCTCCGGCATTTTTGTTCAGCTACTTAACTGCATTGTTTCCCCCTCTTCCTTCACACACAATAATATTTGCCAGTGGTGGCTCTCCCCCCACCCCCCTCCTCCTCCCAGTTTTTACGGTGGTCTGTAAAAAACACAAGAAAAACTCAAACAAAAACCAGGAGAGCAATGACTGGCAATCAATACTGTGTGTAAGGGAAGTGAAAAACCAATGAAGTTAAGATGCCAAACTTCAGCAAAAACTCAGGGCAGAAAAACCCACAGACTCTTCAATGGTCTTATGTAGGTTTACCAACCTCCAGGTGACACCTGGAGATTTCCTGCTATTACAATGATCTCCAGATGACCGAGATCAATGCTCCTGGAAAAAATGGCTGCTTCGGAGGGTGGACTCCATGGCAATATACCTTGCTGAGGTCCCTCCTCTCCCCAAACCCTGCCTCCGCAAATCTCCAGGTATTTCCCAACCTGGAGCTGGCAGCCCTAGTCTTATGACTGCAGAAGTTCACTGGTGGAGCTTTGCCCACAGCTATATCATCAGACAAGGAAAAGCTCCAGCATAACACAAGGCTGACTCCGGGTGTGGGGCAAAATGCTTCCGGTTCCCCACTCCAGTGGTCATGATTCCCCCCAAACTCAGCCTGCAGTGGCTGTGGAGGCTCAGAGGTTAAAGACGTTGAACCGCAGACCGGAAGGTCGGTAGCTCGGCAGTTCGAGACCCGAGTGCCACGTGACGGAGTGAGCCCCAGCTCCTGCCAACCCGGCAGTTCGAAAGCAAGAAATTGCAAGTAGATAAATAGGTACCGCTTCGGGGGGGGGGGGGAAGGTAACAGCGTACCATGCACCTCAGCGTTAATCATGCTGGCCACATGACCATGGAGAAGTCTTCGGACAGCACTGACTCTTCAGCTTGGAAACGGAGATGAGCACCGTCCCCTAGAGTCGGATTCGACTGGCTTTCGAGTGAGGGAAACCTTTACCTTCTTACCTTTCCAGGATACTGGGGTCCCAACTGGTGCCCAAAACTGGTCCTCGTTGCTAGCCACAGCCCACTGACAGGGCTTCCCGTTTTTGAACCAGCCGTCCCCTTTCAACAAGAGTTTGATGGGCAGCAATTAGCCGGTGAGGATGTTTGGCTGCATCCCATGCAAAGCTTCACCTGCTGACTTTGGAAGATCAAATTCTGTTAAAAGGACAGGAGGAGGCCAGATGCCTTTTCTCTGACCAGTTAGCAACCTATTGCGATGAAGCTGATAGACATCAATCTCTTCTCAACGACTGGCATTTTGGTTCTCCTGCTATTCCTGGAGGCAAAAGTGTACACAGACCTGCTTGCTCTCTCCTTCTGACATAAAGCAGACATTTCAGTATTATATACACCAAAGGAAGAAATGCCTGGTGAGATATCTCTCATTGGGAGAAATGTTCAAAAGGGGACTTAAAGAACCTTTCAAGATAAAAAGAAAGGCCAGATTAAAAATAGACAAAACATTTTCAAAAAACCAATTGAGAGAAGCGTGAGAAGCGGGTAAAGAAGAAAATCTTTACTTCTCTGCTTTTCGTCACCATGTTGTTGGGAATGAGATGTTCTGATAACCAGCCTTGGAACTGACAAAACTCCAGAAGACTAAGATGAGAACTGTCAAGTCAACCACTTCAGCCCTGGCTATGTGCAGGGGGAAGGGGGGGGGGGTAGTTTTAAAATAGAAGAAGAGTTGGTTTTCTTACCCCACTTTTCTCTGCTGTAAGGAGTCTCAAAGCAGCTTACCATCATCTTTCCTTTCCTCTCCCCACAACAGGCACCACGAGGCAGGTGGGGCTGAGAGAGACCTGAGAGGACTTTGACTGGCCCAAGGTCACTCAGCAGGCCTCATGTGTCTCAAAGCAGCTTACAATCATCTTTCCTTTCCTCTCCCCACAACAGGCACCTTGTAAGATAAGTGGGGCTGAGAGAGTCCTGACAGAACTGTGACCTAGGATTACCAACTCCAGGATGGAAAATTCCAAGAGATTTGGGGTGGAGCCTGGGGGGGGCGGGTTGTGGAAGGGAAGGAGCCCTAGCTGGGTCATAGTGCCCACTCTCCAAAGCTGCTATTTCCTCCAAAGGAATTGATCTCTGTGTAGCCTGGAAATCAGTTGTAATTCCAAGAGATCTCCAGGCCCCACCTGGAGGTTGGCAACCTACTCAGCCTGGCCTACACAGTAGTATTGCTGTAAGGCTAAAGCAGGGGAAAGAGAATCATGCATACTGCCCTGAACTTCTTGGAGAAAGGACTGGATAAAAATGTACCAGATAGGTAGTGATGGCAGAGTTTAAATATGCAAGGAAGTGGAGCACTGACTGTTTCGAGAAAAAAATAAGTAGGTTTGTTAAAGAAGAACAAGCTTGCTCCAGCCATCTGAACTCCTGTTTCATCCTCCTTAACTCCTTGGTATACCAAGGGGTTATTTTGGCATGGGAGCTAAGAGGGTGTCAGGGAGCAATTTCATCAATGGCTTTAGAAAGCCAGCTATTCCAGTCTTCTACCAGATCATCCAAGAAACCGCCAGGGGAATCGGATCCTGCAGAGTATTCTGGAACGCTGTTGGGTCCATAAGTCTCCATGGGTGAGCATAAATGAGTTCGTTGCCTAAGCAGGGAGGGCTCGGGATACTCAGGTGGGCCTTCAGGGCAAGGCGGTCCGGCCACAGCACTTCCTCTATGTCAGTCGGGCTCACACATCAAACCCCATGGCAAAGATCAAATCCAGTGTGTGACCCGCTTGATGTATGGGACCTGATTACGAGTTGGGAGAGTCCCAATGCTGCCATGGAAGACACCAGGTCCACAGCCTGCAAGGAGGCCACTATATCAGCATGGACATTAAAGTCTCCCAGTACTACGAGTCTGGGAAACTCCAGTGCCCAGCCTGCTACCACCTCTAGCTGCTCTGTTAGGCAGATGGTACACCGGCCAGATAGCCGAACTCTCCTCAGCATTGCACAGTAGGCCAACACAGTCAATATTGGAGATCTTTGGCACGGGAAGTGCCTTGAAAGAGAAAGACTCCTGTATGAAGGCCACCGCACACACACCAACCCTTTGTCTGGGACTGGTGAAGGACCAAGAAACCCAGCAGAGACAGTACTTTCAGGGCAATTGTCTTGCCCTCTCTCATCCAGGTCTCAGTCACACATGCCAGGTCCACTATATGTGCTGAAAAATAATTTTGCAGTGTAGTGGTCTTATTGTTAATAGACACAGTATTGCAGTGTAGCAGTCTTATTGTTAATAGACCTGGTATTGCACAACGCCAGTGTCGGAGAAGGGTTTATTTTCCTATCCCTGCTACCAGCATATCTCAGGATGGGATAAAGGTTGGACTTAGATTGAGCATACCCATATCTCCATCTCTGTCCTTTGCAAGACCCTCTCCCGCCACCATACTTCCCTCATCCCCCAGTTACTGGGATCGCCAGCCCCTTGCTGGCCTCCCCCATTCACAAGAGAATCTACATCTTACAACAGCACTACAGATAAGATTAGAATTTCAACAGCCAATCCTTATGCAAAAGAACCTCCTCAGGAAAGCTCTTCCATCAGCATGTCACAGCCCGGGAAACTCCCACAAGATAATGACTCAGCCCTACCCCACCTTCCTGAGTAGATATAAATTACCTGCCTACAATTTTTTTTCTCACATTGACACAGACAGCACATCTTTCTGTGTTATACCTCTGAGGATGCCAGTCACAGCTGCTGGCAAAATGTCAGGTACTACAATGCCAAGACCATGGACATACAGTCTGGAAAATCTACAACGGAAGGAAGGAAGGAAGGAAGGAAGGAAGGAAGGAAGGAAGGAAGGAAGGAAGGGCTGTACCTGGTGATTTCCCTCCTCTTTTGTAATTAACAACATCCCAGCCAGAAAATAGGTAGCAATGTTACCACAGCCTCCAGATCTAGGAAACTCAGTAGCCCCTGACACTAAAATAAAGGAATAAGAGTTAACATACATTCCGGGGAATCAAGTGATACTTTTCCCAGTACTTTGGACTATGGGTAGATTGCATGTTTGAATTTTCCCCTATCATACTAGCATCATGTCACAAACCAGCACTCAGACTTGTTGCTTTCTCTCTGAAATATTAGTTTGCTTGTGTGCAATGCATTTCTTTGTAGGGAAGGATTCCAATGTGCAGCCCCCTCCCCTGCAGTAAGAAGTGGTGTCAGCCAGGGAAAGCTTCCTCCGTTGATCCTGCCAAGCATACAAAATGGCAGGGGCTACACAACCCAGGTACCCATAGAAATGGTAGGAGTGGGAGTGTGCTCAATTCTTTCCTGTGCCTGTCACCTTCCCCTAAAATGCCTCCCTTGAAGGGTTCTAGCAGTACGGTTGCAGCTAGCTGTGGAACTGAGCGCTTGGGTGCTCACCTGGGGCTAATCGCTGCATGCCCCCAACATTTTTCTAGCAAAGAATAGCAGACTTGTGAGCCCTGGCAATGCACACCTCAGCACAGGTGTCAGGTTCTCTGGGCTGTAAATGCTGTCATCGCTAGTAATCCCTGGGGATAAGGCATAATTCATGCAGAACATCATTTTAATGGGAGGGGAAAATCCTATTATCACTAGAGAAAAGAAAATTCAGAAATATGGAGAGGAATGCATTGCAGTTGTTCTCTTTCCCTAGGGAATTGAGACCAATATTTACTCTGATTTTTCATTTCATTTTGACACGAAATATTTCCACCCCTTGGGAAATCAGGGCCATTTGTGGCTTCTCCATAAACAGTCTTCCAAGGACTAATTTGTTCTCAATTGCTGCTTGGCGGTGGATATGAAAGAGTAATACAATAAGTGAAAGCACTCAGTGTATACTCTCGGAATAGGTTTTAGAAAAACAAGAATCCTCCTTTGCTGAGTCCTGTCACAGGCTGAGTGCCAGTAGGTCAGGAGCCGAGTCGAAGTCCGAGACAGTCCAAGGTCAAGCCAAATCAGGAATGAATTACCAAGTCCAAAACACAAGCCGAAAGCAGAGTCAGTCCAAGCCGAGGTCAAAGAGGGAAACTCACAAGCAAACCAGTCCAAGGAGTCAACCAAAAGCCGAAGTCAAACAGAGCCGAAGTCACGAGCCAGAGGGTCCAGAATCAAGCCGAAGTCAGACAGAGCCGGAGTCATGAGCCAGAAGGTCCAGAATCAGGTTTAGCTGACGCGAACCGAGCGGGTGCAGAGCTTAGCCAGAATGACTTGCTGCTAGCACAAGTTGTTGGTCTTTGTGCTGTGCCTAAATACCCAGCCACTTCCTGTGCTTGTTTGCAACTGGCAGTGAGGTCCCGGCTTCCTCTAAAACTCAGGACTGAGTGATCTGTGATGACGCATGCGTGCCTCTTTTCTCCTAGCAGCTAAGTCTTGCCTGGATCGGGACCTTAGCCGTTCCACCCGAGGAGGTGAATCAGGTGGGCTTGAGCTTGGCTGTGGCTCAGCTGCTGCTGGTGCTGGGGTAATGTCCTGAGAGGTGCTTGCTTGAGCCTCCTCTGGTTCAGGTGGAGGCTCCTCTGGAGCTGGGGACTGATCCTCCACTGCACTTAGGTCCGCAGGAGGCAGGTCTTCAGAGGCACTCTTGACAAGTCCCTTGTGTCTGAAAATGGCCCTGCTTTTTAATGGATCGTGGGTAGTGATAAACAACAGCGATTAGGTCCGATGGCTCCATTATTGTGGTGAACAGCAGACTTTCTGAAATTCATAAAAGCCCTCTGCAAGAATACAAGCAGGGCTCCACTCTACGCACAATCAAGACTCACTGTAATTTCTCCAGTTTACAAAGACTGCCCATTGATTTATGCCACTACAATGAGGAATGGAGGCTAGAACACACAGAAAACACACAGAAAACTGCCTTATACTGAATCAGACCATCTGTCTATCAAGGTCAGTATTGTCTACTCAGACTGGCAGTGGCTCTCCGGGGTCTCAGGTCAAGGTCTTTCCCATCACCTACTGCCTGGTCCTTTGAACTGGAGATGCTGGGGACTGAACCTGGGACCTTCTGCGTGCCAGGCAGAGGCTCTACCACTGAGCCAGGGTCTCAGGTCAAGGTCTTTCCCATCACCTGCTGCCTGGTCCTTTTAACTGGAGATGCTGGGGATTGAACCTGGGACCTTCTGCATGCCAAGCAGAGACCTTTAGACTCTCATAAAGTGCATATCTTCAGGACTGATCCCTTCTAGACAGATCAGGTGGGTCCTAAAGGGTTTGGGAGAAAGGTGGGCTGATAAACACTACAAATACATATATGGGTTATGGTGGAGAAATTCCAGTGCTATGTGTCCAAGCTTTGGGAAGCTGCAATTAGTTAGAGATACCTTTAATGTACGCAATGTATATACATGCTCCAAAATGTACTATTTCTGCATGCACTAGCTTGGAAATACTTACATGTTGTAGGAATTGGTTCATGTTTAAAGCAGCTCTTAGAAGTGTGAATCCATATCCTCCTTCCATATATTTGACTCCCACCAATTATCCAAGCACCAAATGACCTTAAAATTGTTCTTGATTCAGGCAAGTGAGCCAAGCTGCATGTTACAAGAAAAAGACAGCTCCACCTTCACTTTGAGTCACTAGCTAGTTTCACCTGGGTGGGAAGTCCTTCAGGTACTGAATCGGTAAGAAGCCATTACCGGTGTCTTTCACTGTCACCATTTGGAAGTTTCAAGAATCTTTGCTGTTGTGAGAAAGTCCACATGAGTCCATTATCATGCTTAGGAATTCTGTGTGTCTCTGGGTCAAACCTTTGTGAGGAGGGGCCGTGTCTGTTGCTTCCTTTCCTTGCCCATCCCCTTGGTGAGTAAAGAGGGCGACACCATGTCTATAAAGAACCCGGTTGTGGGAAAGGGCGTCCAGGAGGCGACCCCAGGATGTTGCAGAGGGAAATTTCCCACCATAGTTCCAATTTACTTTTTAAAAATTAACCCTGGCAGGTTTTGCCTATTGCATCATTCTTTCATGCCCCCAGTGCAGAAAAGGGTCAGGAAATCTCAGCTGCTTCATATTCCAAACTCCTGTTCCCACTGCCTAGTTAACGCAGGAGAGTTGAAGGCTAAGGGAATTCTCTCTTTCACACACACACACACCCTTAACTGGGTCCTATCAAGCTAGACGGAGCGTGCACGTTACTCGCATTCTGCAGACGCTTCATTGCAGGCCCATAGCCACAGTGGGGCATCTTGGGGCTAGGCCCCCTGACTTCCCATCCAGCCTAGGGCCCCCGAGTGGTGGCGGGTGCGGGGTAGGAGCCAGGTATTCCTGCACAGCTGTCTGGCGCGAAGGGCTGGCTATGGTGGCAGCACGGAGCCAGAAAGCCCATCTCTATTTCCCCCAGAAAGTCTATCAAACTTTAATTAAATTACTTTAATTCAATTAGCCAGTCCCCCCCCTAAGAAATTTAAATGCCCCCACCCCAACTAAAAAAACTCCTGGCTATGGGCCTGCTTCATTGGCTGCCCTTCTGTTAGCAGGCTCAGTTTAAGTTCTTGGCGGTCAGACACAAAGCCTTTCATGCTCTTGGCCTTTCTTCCTTGCCGGAGTGCCTCTCTCCTTGTGCTCCACTATGGCGATTCCACTCTTGTCAGCAGATGCTTCTGCCAAGGGGCAAAACCAACAACAACCCATAGGCATTCTTTCCTCATTGTGGCTCCCGCCTTGTGGAACGGTTTGCCCGAGGAGACCAGGAATGTTCCCGCTCTCCTGGCTTTCCATAAACGATGCAAAACCGAAGGATTCAAGAGGGCCTTTCTGCACAAGTAATAGGGCTCCACTGCACGAAATGGCTTTACAAGCTCGTTTGGATAAATGATGAGGGACTGTGGTCTATACAGCTGTGTGCAGCTTATTGCAAGTAAAGGATTCCCTTGCTTGAAAGCTAGTCGAATCCGACTCTCGGGAGCGGTGCTCATCTCTGTTTCCAAGCCGAAGAGCCAGCACTGTCCAAAGATTTCTCCGTAGTCATGTGGCCGGCATGACTAAATGCTGAGGCGCACGGAACACTGTTATCTTCTCCCCGAAGCAGTACCTATTTCTCTACTTGCAATTTTTTGCTTTCGAACTGCTAGGTTGGCAGGAGCTGAGACCAGAGATGGGAGCTCACTCCGTCACATGGCACTTGGGTCTCGGACTGTCAAACTACCAAACTTCTGGTCTGCAGCTCAGCGTCTTAACATATTTTGTAATTTCTGTACCATTTAATGAGTCGTTACACTCTGCTTCAGTTTGGTGTAGTGGTTAAGTGCGTGGACTCTAATCTCGGAGAACTGGGTTTGATTCCCCACTCCTCCACTTGCAGCTGCTGGATGACCTTGGGCAAGCCATAGTTCTGTCACAGCTGTTTTCTCAAGGACAGTTCTGGGAAGAGGTCTCTCAGCCCCACCTACCTCACAGGGTGTCTGTTGTGGGGAGGGGAAGGGAAAGGAGATTGTAAGCTACTCTGAGACTCCTTTGGGTAGTGAAGGGTGGGGTATAAATCCAATCTCTTCTTATTTCTGGTGGCACCAGACTTTTAGTCTCCTAACTGGCTAGTGAATGTCCCATTCTGTTGATTGTACTGGCTCACTGTGAAAAGGGCAGACTATAAATAATGTAAATAAATAAAAAAGTACTTGTGGGCAGCCCACATACCTTCTTGCCGCTTCCTGTAACTGAGATGGTACCAGGTGTATCCATAGCTACCCTTCCCTTCCTATGGTTTTGGCACATGAGGTCAATAGATGTTGGATTTGTCTGCACATGACTATCCAGGTTTTTGCATCATACTACAGGTGGATGGTCCTTTACCTGCTTTGCCTTCCTTTTACCTCTCCAAATGCCTGCTCTCTTGTGAAGATGGTTTTGCTGTTACACTCGACAACCTAAGTTTCTAATGCTTGAGTGGAAGGAGAGACGTCCTTGGATATTATGGGTGGTTGTGGGAGTCTTTCCTGATACTGATCTAAGCTTCATTCATTTGGCCCCACTGGAATTAGAATGTCAGACTAGATTGTTTTGGGGTACCGCAGAACTGTCCTTATGTTTATATGGGCACCCCCGAAACAACCCATTAGATGTACCCAGTTCTGTCCGATAACCAGTTTACTCCCACAACTGAGAGAATAGTTTGCAACAGTCGATTTCTGACTAACTAGAAAAGGTAATGTATCAATAGATGTCACCTTTAATCGGAACAGTTCTTTCCCCTCCATAGTGAATAACACTGGCATGAAATGGATTGCTGTGATCTCTTTGGAAATCATACATGGCAGAGCACTAAACTCGATTTTGTGCAGTGCCATCATGCACGCTTATGAACTCTGTAAGTAACCAGGAGGTATAACATTGTGTGAAGATATGATTCCTTTTATGACTCCTATATTTGCAGCCATTAATTCCAAATGAACACTTGTCAGCAGATGTAAAAATGAGATAAAACGAGATACAGGTAACTCTGCTCTGTGATAATCAAAGCCCATCATAGCAATCATTTCCCACTTTTGTTCACAGCTGAATGGAATCTGCTGTTCCAGGCCTCCGCTGCAACCTGTATTCAACGTCATCACCATTCCTCATTGAACTTCCTCATTGAGCATCCTTACATTTCCTTTCAGGCAACCAACTTAATAAGAGCGGTGGTGGGTGAATGCTTGAAGGATAAATCATAGAATCTTAGAATCACAGAGTTGGAAGGGCTCTCCTGGGTCATCTAATCCAACCCCTTGTACAATCCAGGGAATTCACAAATACCTCCCCCTCCACACCTCCAGTGACCCCTGTTCCATGCCCAGAAGATAACAACCCCCCCCCCCCGGATCTCCAACAAAACTGGCCTGGAGAAAAACTGCTTCCTGACCCCAAAGTGGTGATCAGCGTTTCCCTGGGAGTGTCAGAAAGGGCCACGAGAACTAAGCACTGAGGCAACTCTTCCTGCCCTCCCTCTCATGATCTGCCTATGTTCACAGAACCCGCATGGCTGTCAGATGGCCATCTAGCCTCTGTCTGGAAACCTCCAAAGAAGGAGAGCCCGCCACCTCCCAAGGAAGCCTGTCCCACTGAGGAACCGCTCAGGAAGTTCTTCCTCACGTTTAGCCGAAAATTCTTCTGATTTAATTTCAGCGTCGGTGAATTCTCTGATCTGTGCTATTCAGACACAATTAGTTCGTGGTGAACCTGTAAGTTCACCTTGGTGACCCTGTGGACACTGCTGGAATTTTGAGAACAGGCAGTGGGGGCTCCACCCACAAAATGGCTACCATGGGGTGCTGGGGCCAATCACAAAACGTTGGGAGGTTCCAAAACAAGCACCTTCCTGTGATAGAGAGACTGCTGTTTCTGAATGGTTGATCCCCATCAGGCAGGCAGAGAGGGGATGCTTTCTGGGCTGTTCTTGAGCCCGCACTGACAAAGGGGAAGAAAGCCAGAACTGACTATTTGCTTTGGGGAAGAAGGGTGTGGGCACTGGAAAACACACTTGTGGGCACTGTGTTGCCCATGGGCACCACGTTGTGGATCACAGCCGTAAGGCAAGGGTAGGCAACAGATAGACCAGAGGACACAAAACACCTTGCCTTGCTTTATGGATGAACATTTTTCAGGTTCATGTGGTTGGGAACATCACCTTTCCATTTAAATTGTACATCTTTAGTCTCATGATTTCAGAAATAACATGGATGGCTTCAAGAGGGAATTAGATAAACATCTGGAGCAGAGGTCCATCAGTGGCTATTAGCCACACGGTATAGATAGGAACTCTCAGTCTGGGGCAAGTGATGCTCTGTATTCTTGGTGCTTGGAGGGGGGGCAACAGTGGGAGGGCTTCTAGTGTCCTGGCCCCACTGCTGGACCTCCTGAGGGCACCTGGTGTTTTTGGCTACTGTGTGACAGAGTGTTGGACTGGATGGGCCACTGGCCTGATCCAACATTGGCTTCTCTTATGTTCTTATAAGAGAGAGATGTAATGTATAGGTTTCTGTTAATGTCAAAACTGGCTCATGTTTTCTACACCCGAGTTACCTGAATATTATTCTGGGGAAGGCTTCAGCCTCTCGACTCTGTCAGTTGGCCCTTGCGGGTGAAGTAGGATGCTGCACTAGATGAACTGCTGGTCTGATCCTGCAGGACTCTTCCTATGATCTTATGCTGCGGCATTTTAAGGGATTAGACTGAGGACTTTGTGACTTCCCTGTAGGTTGGCTATTGCCATGTCTGTGATAATGCCATGTAAACTTTTCCAAACATCACTAAAATATGCAAATTAGCTCATGACTTGTTTGACACTTGCCTTTCTATAGCAGCACCCATTGCTGACAAAGGTGCTATATGTCTGCAGTTCCCACAGAGGTATGGACAAGAACATCTGTAGGGTCCATTGTTCATTGAAAGAGTGCATGTTTTGTATGCAGTTGGCATCTGCTACTCAGGATAGATACGAATGACCTGAGTGGACCATTAGCCTGAGTCAGTATAAGGCACCTCCTTATATCTAGTTCAGGAAGAAACTGAACTTTTGCTTTACTGCCATGTTTCTAATCTCATAGAGATGTTTGCATGACTATACAATGAGCAGTGGCATCAGAATACTACGAATGTCAAGGGCCAGTTTGGTGTCGTGGTTAAGTGCGCAGACTCTAATCTGGGAGAACTGGGTTTGATTCCTCACTCCTCCGCTTGCAGCTGCTGGTTGACCTTGGGCAAGCCATAGTTCTGTCAGAGCTGTTCTTGAAAGAGCAGTTTCTGTCAGAGCTCTCTCAGCCCCACCTACCTCACAGGGTGCCTGTTGTGGGGAGGGGAAAGGAAAGGAGTTTGTAAGCTGCTCTGAGACTCCAAGTGAAGGGCAGGGTATAAATCCAATCTCCTCCTCCTCCTCCTCCTCTTCTTCTTCTTCTTTCCCACTCTGTCAAAAGGCCTATCTAAATATATATTAATTGAGTGTTTTTCATAGAGCGAGTGAAACAAAACAACGGTCTTGGGCAAACAAGAACTAAAACAACTACTCTTTCAGACCAGTTAATATTACAAATAAATGTATCTTTTAAATACAGAATACTACCATAGGTGGTAGTTCCCCCACTTTCTTCTGAATGTCTGTAAGGCCATGTAAAGGGAAATATACAGCCAATGCTGTCTCTGCAGGCTTCGTGAGTTATGTGGATCAATACGAGCAGATCAGGGTGGTGGGGGACAGAAGGCCCAATCCTATTCCCACTGCAGGCGGAGGGCAAACATATCATTTATTTCAATCAGAGCAGAAAAGGCTTCCTGCTGATTTTATAAGGGAGACTGGCAGTGTTCACCGCTGAAATATTGGCAGGCAGCAAGGTTGCTTTAATTTTAAAAACTCAGACACCGACAAGTATCATCAATCAAGTGCTAGTACTGTAAATCTGTCTCTGCCAGTTCCTAACATTCTGTCACATTATAACACAACTATGAAGCTGAATCCAGCATGAGGCTATGGAGACAGGAGAGGATTTGATTTTCAATGGCTGGTATGACTGGGAGGGGTTTTTTTTTTTTGACCCCGGGGATGCCTGCAGGCTGAGCATTCCCAGTCCCAAATAACCCAACAGGCAAAGTCCAGTCCTTGAGGTTCAAGTTAGAGTGGTTTTTCAGTGGGACAGGCTTCCTCAGGAGGTGGCAGGCTCTCCCTCTTTGGAGGTTTTCAAACAGAGGCCAGAGGGCCATCTGACAGCCATGCGGATTCTGTGAACTTAGGCAGATCACAAGAGGGAGGGCAGGAAGGGTTGCGTCAGTGCTTCGTTCTCGTGGCCCTTTCTTACTTGCCCAGGGAAATGCTGATTGCCACTTTGGGGTCAGGCAGCAATTTTTCTCCAGGCCAGTTTGGCCGGGGATCCTGGAGGTTGTTTGCCCTCTTCTGGGCATGGAACAGCAGTCACTGCGAGTGTGGAGGGGGAGGTATTTGTGAATTCCCTACATTGTACAGCGGGTTGGATTAGATGACCCTGGGGATCCCTTCCAACTCTATGATTCTATAAAATTCAAGCTCCAGAATCACTGCAAATAGGGCAGGCCAGCCAGCGTGTGAATCTGCCATCAGCTTACAGCAGTTGCCTTTTTGTAAAGTCTATATTTTAATGTGCTCAGATATGCATCCCAGGACATGTAGGGAGGATCCAACAATAAACGCTTGGGAGAGTTCTGGTTCCCTTCCATCTGCACCTTATTTAATTCTGGCAGCTATTATTTTGTTTTATTCCCTCCCCCCGCCCTTTCTGCCAGTTCTCTAATGGTACGGTTCTTCGTTTTCTTTGGAGTATAATCAGACAGTTTCTGTAAACATCTGCTCCTGCTTTAAATGACTGTAAGAACATCTCATACACAAGTCTTTTTTTTTAAAGACGAGGATATAACAAGAAGGGTTCAAGATTTTTCTAAAAGTAAGCAATTGGATATCTGCACCATTATCTCAAGATTGGAGAGCTGGGCCAATAAAGAGAAAATTAAATTCAGCAAGGGACAAAACTAGATCAAAAAGCTATAAATATAAAATGAGGGGGAAAGGGGGATAATGCTTCCAAGAGAGAGCAAACGGATGTGGTGGTTAACAAAGGAGTGTGCGTGCGTGGGAACGACTGCTAACGATTCCCAAAGATCTGCAGTGAGGATTCCAGTGGAATTTTACGGCGTATCTCTCCTAACTCACACCCGGAAATTAGACAAAGCCGCTGTACAATGTGTTGCCCACTGCATAAACTCCTCACAGTTTAGCATAAGGCTCCCCAGACTTACGGCTGGATCCATGCCCCATCACTGTTCAGCTCTGAGTCGTGGACTGGAAAGTGCTGAGAAAAGGGCCAAGGGTGTGCCCGAACCAAAAATGTTTTTCAGGAGTTCTCACATGTCTCTGATTTCTGCAGTCCATACTGAATCCATCTTTAGTCAACACTGGGCCCTTGCCCATCTGTGTTGTCAATGGAGGCAGCCAACAATTCAGCAGAGCTGAAAAGATATGGGTGCCAACAGAAGTGTTTCTCTACACTGATCTCCACAATGGATTAAGACACAACGAGGAAACCTAGGTTGTGATCACACGCACAATTAGCCCCGACATAGGAGCGAATGCCGGGTGGATTAAAGAAGCGCGATCAGACAACATCTGGAAGCGCCCCACAGCCATTGACAACCCATTTTGCTCTGCCGCTCAAGTGGATTTAAAAGACACCTCAGAAAGTCTGATAGCAAACGGGTTGCTATGGGCCACAGATGGACTTTCCCGAGTCTGATCACTCCAGTGCGCTCTCATGGTGTCGGGATGGTCTGATCAGGCCATCCCGGCTCTGTGCTGTTGTTTTTTTGCCGTTCTCAGTATGCACATCATTGCACATTCCATAGGGAGTCCTCAGGGCTGAGGTGCGGATCATTGATCCCTTGTTTAAGCGCATCAGAGACAAATGGCAAAAAAATAATTTAAAATGTGATGGACACTGTCAGCCACCTGGATACAAATATTTCATGGCTAGATCTGTCCCACGCCATCCCTCAACAATATTCATCTCATAGAATCCCTTGGCCAGAGGCACCTGCCAGCAAGCCTCCTGATTTACAGTAGGACTGAGTAGGTGATGGAGATTTTGCAGGCCTATAGCTCGAGGGCTAGTCTGCACCTAATGTTCTCAGAACAGCAGGCCCTGCTCTCTCTGAATCTGGGTATCACAAATTCCCTGACACCTTTCCTGAGATCGGGAAGTGCCAAGGCATGCAAGAAATGTACAAAGTAAAGAAAAAAAGGAGGGGGTGTGGAAACAACCAGCTCTCACACTTCCCTCTCTTAAGTCAGAGAAAGAAAAGGCAATGCCAATAAATAATGGAAACATTTTATCCCCGCGAAGTAATAACAGATGTAGGGCTGTCCACTGATTCATTTTATTTGAGTCTTGCCTTTGAGTCTTTAAATGAATCTTTAAATGAATTCCTCAACTATATGTCTTTAAATGAATTCCTCAACTATATGTCAATACATTTGCACGGTGCCAGAAGCTGCCTTTTGGAGAGACTGAAATGTGGCACTCCTTTTTATTCCCTAATGTAGTGCGACAAGAGAACCAAAGAATCAACACATGTGTAGTTAACTTAATGGCCCATCATCTGAAATTTGCTCTCAAATTATCAAAACTGTCCTCTACTGATTAATGGGCTGAAGTTTCAGACAACTAAAGTTTGCAGCCCTAATCAGAAGTTAAGATTCTGTGGTGATGCATTCAACTTGTTCATGAGGCTTGTATGTATAGGATAGCTCCGTTGTCTCTAGGTATACATTTCTCAGTGCATAGTACAGGGTTGCTGTATGGCTGCTTTTATTGTTTTAGCTCGTTCTTCTTTTATTTTGAATACTGGCTTGGGCAGTCATTAAAGTGCAATAACTTTTCTCCTAACCTGGCAACCATCAGGAGATGGGGGGTGGGGACATGAAGGGTCGTCATGTGTGACAGTCTGAGGCAATGCTCCCTCTAAGCTGTGGAGTCTTGTGAGCAAAAATTCTACTTCGTGAGCTACTGGCATTAAAGTTGTGAGTGAGTGATTTGGCTGCTGCATGAGTTAGTTTGCTCTGAAGCCATCCTTCCTGAGCTAAGACAAAAATGTGTGAGCTGGAGGCTAAAAACCATGAGCTAGCTCACACTCATTCATCTTAGAGGGAACACTGGTCTGAGGTAACTTTTGAGAAAAACCTAGAAGTGATATCACCCTGCTACTAATAATGTTTACATTTTTTCTTCTTCATCTCCCATCCCCTGTGGGCATATGGCAACCTTACCCCTAACAAAAAGGATGTGGCATTCACTTGTAGCAAGATTACACTTCGGTGTATCTTCCTGCTTGGATAAGGCAAATCATAGCTCTATTTATTTTGCAGTAATAACCAACAGTATAACCAGATGATGGTTTAATGTGGAAACAGATCTCAAAATGGCCACCACGCATTTAATAACCCGCTTTCTCCACAACATCTAGTAAACATTATGGAGATCATAAAACTGTAGCACTTTTCATTTCTCCAATCCCAGCTAGCTAATAAAACAGAAAGGGCTGGGGGAAGCTAAGTTTTATTATACATTATGGACAAGGAAGGAGTGTTAAATATCTGGATCTGGTTTTCCTGTGGCACCCATGTACTTGCATCTGCCCTCAAACATATTTGGCAGCCTAGCCTCAGTTTTTGTCAAATGCTGAGGTTTTATGGCATACACTTCTAAAAAAAGCCTTTTAGCTTTATCGCACCGTTTCATTCTCTTGCAAATGAGTTAAAAATACTAATTGTTAACCCTATTGCGTACTTCATAATAAGCCTGTAATGTAAACAGTTCTGAGGCCTTCTGGCTGCACATCAAAGAGGCCTTCTTCTCTAAGGCATTGCATTTAAAAATCTTTGAACAATTAATGGGAATGTGATTAATCTGTAGCATAATTAGGATTGCCGGCCTCCAGGTGGGGCCTGGAGAACTCCCACTTTTGCAACTGATCTGCAGCTGACAGAGATTAGTTCCCCTGGAGAAAATGGCTGCTTTGAAGGAAGGACTCCATGGCATTGTACCCTGCTGAGGTCCCTCCCCTCTAGGGTTGCCAGCCTCCAGGTGGGGCCTGGGGATCTCCCGCTTTTACAACTGATCTCCAGCTGACAGAGATCAGCTCCCCTGGAGAAAATGGCTGCTTTAAAGGGTTAACTCTACGGTGTTGTACCATGCGGAGTCCCCTTCCCTCCCCACCCCAAACCCCACCTTCTCCTGGCTCCACCCCCAAAGTCCCCAGTTATTTTCCCACCCAGACTTGGCAACCCTACTCCCCTCCCAAACCCCACCCTCCTGGCTCCACCCCCAAAGTCTCCAGGTATTTTCCAACCCAGACCTGGCAACCCTAAGCTGTCCTGCTCTGACAAGTTGGCAGCAAGATTCAAGGATCACAGGCAAGTAGATAGGCCAGAAACAAGCAGGGCAGAATCTAAGGGGAATAGGGTTGCCATCCCCCAGGCAGGGCCTGTAGATCTCCCGCTTTTGCAACTGCTCTCCAGCTGACAGAGATCAGCTCCCCTGGAGAAAATGGCTGCTTTGAAGGGTGGACTCTATGACACTGTATCCTGCTGAGGCCCCTCCCCTTCCCAAACCCCACCCTCTCCCGGATCTACCCTCAAAGTCTCCAGGTATTTCCCAACCCAGACCTGGCAACCATAAAGGGTGAAGGGAGGAGTTGAAGCTGGAGACTAGAGATCCCCACAAAAGGCAGGTAGTCAGGCCCTAGGAAGTAGTAGTTTAGCAATCAGCTACTTGCTAGATCAGGGGTGTCGAACTCATTTGTTATGAGGGCCGGATCTGACATAAATGAGACCTTGTTGGGCTGGGCCATGTGTGTCATAAAATGGAATGCCAGGTAGCTGAGATGTAAAGGACACAGACAGACACAACTAAATATTTTTTAAACTTTAAATAAAAAATGCTTAAAACACTAGCACTCTTGCAATATTTTTTCCCTATTTAACAGTCTCTGATAACTGACACCTCTGCTGAATTATTGGATCAAAATGTCTGTGCTATAGCAATCTTGAGTACGCTATTTATGTGTGTATTTGTAAGCTGCAAACCTGCTTTTAATTTATTGACATTCATTACAGAAATCTCATGCTCAGTGTTCCTGGCCTAGGACCCAGGGGAAAACCTGAAATGGCTGGACATTGCAACATTTTGCTTCATGTGTTGGTCAAGAACATGAGAAGGCATCCTAACACAGACTGAGGGCCATGCATTTGTCTAGAAAACTACAGTCTTCCCCAGAGGAACTACAACTTCCTACAAAGGAAATGTGCTGGATGAACTTGGCTGGACACACACACTCAGCCTAATCCAGTTCACTGGCTTGTTGTTATTCCTCTTCTAAAATAGTTCACATTTCTTTCTTACTGAGAAAGACTGGATCATGAGGGCATGAATACAGTGAAAAGGGGGAGGGAACCCAGTTGCACCAAGGAGAGCCCTGGCATAAGGAGTCCAACAAAACACACACACACACACAGCATAGGGAGCCCAACAGAATACACACACACTGTAGCAAGGCACACAAAAGCTCATACCTTGAACAAAACTTTGCTGGTCTTAAAGGTGCTTGGTATTTCTCCCGTGCAAGTGAGGCAGCCCAGCAAAGCAAGCTCTCCCTGGTTCCCTTCCTCCCTTCAGGAGGAGCCTCAGCTAGTGGAAAGGAAGAAAGGCTTTCCTTTGTCTCCTGCAGCCTGGCCAGGAAGCAAGCTCAGGCTGTTTCCTCCCACCCACCCCCAGCGAGGAGGAGGGGGAGGAGCCTCATCCAGTTCTTTACCAGACTCAAATGCACAGGAGAGCCTTGCCTATCTATCTCTCCTGTGCAACTGAGAGAGACTAGTAAAGCAAGCTGTAACATGGCAGCAGCAGCAGAACTGCAAATGGAATTAGGAAACAGCCAGGGCCTTGTGGGCCGAGTTGGAGCCCTCCGAGGGCCTGATCCGGCCCGCGGGCTGCATGTTTGACACCCCTGTGCTAGATTAAAGCAGAAACTGGAGGTGAAGAATCAACAAAGGCTGGGAATCAGCTGCAGGATTATATGGGGAATGGAGAGTCCTTCCCTTCCTGTAGCCATGGCTAGGTCTCTGATCCTGAAATAGGGAAACCAAGCCTTCTATTTCAGCAGGAGAGCTCCTGCCTTCCTCTTCGTTGCCCACTGGTAAATACACCGAAGTGATGACACATTGGCAACACAATGCTCTAGGACTGAGAGACAGTGCTCTAGGATTGAGTTTTGTCAGAATCACAGAGTATTGCCTTAATGTCACATCACTTATGTGATGTTACTTCTAGGCATTCATTATAAGTGATGTTGCACTGATGGCATGACTTCACTCCCCACCCCTAGTCTGTCGCTCACCCACAGGTTGCCAGCTACTAAACTGCAAAGATGTACTAAGTTGTATCTTTCTCTGGAGAGAGGCTAGTGGGGGAGGCCCTGAGCTGCCAAGCATGCAGTCCTCTGCTTAGTCCAAGCTTCAGCTCTGGCCCTTCACCTTCATTCTTGAGGTCTAGAGGATCAGGATGTGGACAGACCTGCTTGGTCTGGTGGGAATTTGAACTGGAGCCTGCTGTTGGAGTCTGGAGGCATTTTTTCTTCCTTTGGAGCTTCTAGAACACATACAGCCTTGGGCACAGTGGAAACCATGGGGAGCTCCTAATCTGAGGAGACTTCTGAGGACATCTTCTCCCCATGTGCTGGCTGGGTTAGGGCAAGCCCTTATAGGTGCTCCTCATAGTTCTGTTGCTTGCATAGAGTTCCTTTAAATTTTCCCTTGGGTGACCATGCAAATGTTTCTTTAAGGTATAGCATGCATTATAAAAACTATGAAGACACCCATAAAATAGCATCTCTGTGATGAGTGACATTTCAAATAAAATGACATGATTGGCTCCCATCATGCTCCATCTTCACTCCCTGGCCCCTGGGAACATGGAGGCAGTACGGGAAGTGACAGTATGATCTGGGCAAGGCTCATATTGAGCACTTGTAAACATTAGAGGTGTTAGCCAAATTGCGTTATTTCTTTATAAAATTGGGGAGTTATAGTTATTGAATGGCAATAGGCAACAAAAGGGATCAATTACCTATGTATACAAGAGTCCCACTTATTCCAGTGACCCAGAAATAAATGCAGAGACCAGTTCTTAAAGAAATGGTTTCTTTACTAGGGAGTTTGCACACATACAATAATATTCAATCACACACTCAGCAACACAGAGCTAGGAAAATTAGGTTTGAAAAGGTACAGCAACATTCACATTAGCAAGAATTTCATTGGTGGGTGATACGTACCGATCCGATGAAGCGAAGTGACCCCGCAGCGAAGAAGGGAAGGGAGACTATAAGGGAAGGGATCATGTTCTGGCTGGCAGAGCACGTGGATAGACTCTGGACAGTACTAGATCGAGAGTCTGTAAGGTAGGGTAGGGTCAGGTAGGAGATGCAAGAGGCAGAGAGCACTGGCCACGGGCTCTCCTTTTATACTAAAAAGTGACTGGGTGGGCTTATGCCTTGCCAGTTACGTAGTCCCCAGGAAAACTAGGAAAAACCAGTTATTGATGACTAGGAGAGAGGATTAGTACTTGGGCAATTGACTTAATGTATCTAAACAGTGACACTTTCCAGAGAGGAGTGTTCGACAAAAGCAGGAGAAAAGATAATCCTCTCAGGTGCTCGGCCAGCCATCAGTGTTAATGGTCCGGTGCTCAGCAGCTGGGCTATCTTGATGGGCTCAGGATGGATGAATCAGCCAGCTACTCCTACCACGACCAAGTTCTTCTGTTTAACTTGAAGCTGCCTACATGCAGTTTCGGATGGGGTTGCTGGATGAAGGAGGTAGGAGGGGAGTTTACCTGCATGGTGGAGATGCTGCTCATAATGGTGTTTAAACAGGAAAGTTCATGTTGTTTTTACAAAGCATGGCTGCTCTATTACTCTGGGTGCTGGTTCCATGTGGCTGTGGGTTGCAGGGAGGCTGGCATGCCGTCCACCTGGGTTTGCAGTCATCTTAGGGAGGCAGGGATGGATGGTATCGGGTCTTCCATGGGTCCATCTCTGGTGCAGCACGTGTTCATCTAAGGTTTCCCTCAGCTGGGCACATGTCTCTTTGTCTAGTATGTTGGCACTGTTTCATGGTCACCAGTTAGTCCATTTTCCCCTGATACACTCTTTGCACAGTCCAAATATAGAGACTTAGGACAAGTCCATACTTTATAAGAAGATTGCAGAGCAACAGAGGGTGGGAGGAGATCTCTCCCTTCATCAAGACCTTTTTTGGTGGCATTACCTGGGCAATCCTACAGTGTTCTCGCCCAAAGTGGCAATGCAGAGGAACAATATGAAGACCCCTATGTGGGTGCTGATAATAAGAATGCTTGTATAATTGCTAATTAGGACCATCTGCATACATTGTGCTTTTCAAAATACCATGAGTAAAAATACCTCAGAACAGAATGTTCCTCAGAAACATACCTTGAGGGATTTTTAATATTTACTATTTATTCCTGGTTTTTTGGATTTTTGTTCTTGAAACTTCATAATAGGTTCGCTCACAGTAAGGTCTTCTGAACAGAATTACATGGGCTTGCAAAAATGGGTTTAGGGTAGGCTGAAGTCCTGTTATTTTGGTTAAAAAGCAGGGATAATGAACACTTAGAGCCCATTCACAAGGAGGTCTTGCATTTTGTCCATGATTCAATGCCCAGTTTTCATTAGGCATTGGGGCCCCCAGTGAATCCTGCCCTCCAATGCAGACTGTTCCTGCAATCAGAGTTCTTATCCTCCCCCACAAGGTCTACCAGCCTCCCTGTGACAGACAGGAGGCCGTCCTGTCCCTGAAGGGAAAAACAGCCACTCAGCTGAGCCGATGGGAGTGCTGCTCCAGCATCCAATCACCTTTCAGAGGAGGGAATATAATATTTTGGGGGAAGCACAGCATGGGGGAGTTCAGATCTGCCTCAGGGAGAGCGCAGCAGTAGTTTTGTAACTTACTGCACTGTTTGGTGCATCTGTGTTTTATTGGATTTTAACTGTTGTATGCCGCCTTGAGCCTGCTTGTGCGGGCAAGGCGGGATAAAAATCTAAATAAATAAATAAATAAAATGTTGGATCTGCCTCAGCAAAAGAGCAGACAGTCTGAAAGGTAGGTCTGCCTGGTAGAAGAAGAAGAGGAGGAGGAAGAAGAGGAGGAGATTGGATTTATACCCCACCCTTCACTCGGAGTCTCAGAGCAGTTTACAAAATCCTTCCCCTTCCCCTCCCCACAACAGACACCCTGTAGGGTACGTGGGGCTGAGAGACCTCTGAGAGAACTGCTCTTAAGAGAACAGCTGTGACAGAACTATGGCTTGCCCAGGGTCATCTAGCAGCTGCAAGTGGAGGAGTGGGGAATCAAACCCGGTTCTCCCAGATTAGAGTCTACGCACTTAACCGCTACACCAAACCGGCAGACTTGTCTCTGGTGATGAGCAGGCCTTGTACCATTTAGTCTGATTCTTGGGAAATGGATGGAATCATGAGTCTTTGAGTGGATCCAACCTAGTGGCTCGCCAGTGCCACACTCTGAAGCCAAAACTAGCTTAAATTTATGTGCCTCAGCCAGGCTTCTCCTCTGACAATCTAGAGACCCACGCTACTGATCTGTACTTGACGACCAACCTGTAAATAAATAAATAAATCTTCTTTGTTCTTTACATGCGACTGCCGCCTCAGTGATCTCTGTGTTCCAGTTGCTCACCACAACACTTACTTCACAGCAGCAGACCCAAAGCCTTTACACTTGCAAAGAATGTCTTAGAACATCTTGTAACTGAGGGGAAGGTTTACAGTTTAAAACAAACCCGGTCTTTCAGTTGGTAGAAAAGACCTGTCATCTTCCCACCTGCAGGAAGCTTATTATCCAGTCATTCCTTCCATGCTGGTAAACCGTGTAGGAAAGAACTGAAGCAATATCAACATATGTATCCTGAAAAGCCATATTACAGTTACAACCACCTCCATGTCAACTGTCCTAAGGGCTTCCAGAGGTGCAATCGTGTGTGACATCTGGTCAACGATTCGACTCTTGAATGATTTCTGTGATCATCGTTACTTGACTATGTGGCTTTATCCATGGACAGGAAGGGTCAAATGTTATGCCCTTGTTGTGATAATAGACACATGCAATGCAATTCAGCATGCCTGGACATGGGTGGGGGTGCTACGTTGCTCCTGATGTGGTTATGTGTTATCTCCTTAATAAGACGCCTCCCTTTGAGCTTAATCTGGGAGCTTCTCTCCTTTCTCTCCTATGCCCTTTGTTCTATACCACCATCCTCATGGCTCTTCATGAAGTCAGATGCATCTGTCTTCTGCTGAAGCAACGTCCTCTTACTCATGCAATATGTGCCGCCGGGTCAGCTGGCCATTTGTGATAGGGAATAGTATTCTTCACATCAGGATACTTTCTCTCCTTTCGACTGCAACCTGAATGTGAGCTGAATCTTACTGGAATGAATGTAAGTTTAAACCTTTTGAAATATACTTCTTGGAAGTTTATTTATGGCACACAATTCTACATTTCTATAACTGGGCGAGCTCTGCTATAACCAATAAATATCCCATATAATATGTGTAATTGAGGATGACTTTGACCATATCTGCTGGAGGCCATCTTGACCATGGGCTTTGGTATTTATAAACACTTTGAACTTCAATGCTTTGCTATGCAAAGAAGAGGTATAATCTGCTTCAAGTCTTTCTTCCCAGTACAGCGGAGACCAACAATGGAATAACCTGAAGGGCTGACAAGGTGGCTTGGTCTGCAGTAAGTAAAGGATTTCCCTTCTTCTCCCCTCCCCACCAGCAGCTGTGTTGTGGAAGTTCTTGACCAGATGTTGCTTCTTCATCCCATGTGACTCAATGTTTTGTTAAGCACCAGTGGTTTCTCCTTTTGCCTTTACTCCAGTTTTAACAAAAGAGTCCTTGCTGGTCCTCCTTGCTTAGGAACAAAAGCTACTTTAATAGAAAACAGCATAAGACTGACATCAGACTGATAGATAAGCATAAGACTGATAGAAAAGAGCATAAGTCTGATTGATAAGAGCATAAGACTGAGCATAAGACTGGAGAGCCAGTTTGGTGTAGTGGTTAAGAGCGGCAGACTCTAATCCAGAGAACCAGGTTTGATTCCCCATTTCTCCACATGCAGCCAGCTGGGTGGCTGTGGGTCAGTCACAGTTCTCTCAGAGCTGTTCTCTCAAGAGCAGTTCTCTCAGAGCTCTCTGAGCCCCACCTACCTCACAGGATGTCTGTTGTGGGGAGAGAAAGAGAAGGAGATTGTAAGCTGCTCGGAGACTCTAATTGAATGGCAGGGTATAATTCCAGCTCTTCTTGTTCTTCTTCTTCTTCTACTACTGTGTGGAGGAGGGGGAGGGGGAGGGGGAGGAGAAGAATCATCTAGGGGTACTCACTCAAGGTTCATCTCATTCAGCGTTGATGCCTCGGCAATCTCTTTGCTTGTGTTGTAGTTTTGTGGCACACCATAGGATTCCTCACCCACCATTTCCTGCTGGCATTGGGATTCCTAGCAATTCTTTGTCACTGGGCACAGCTGGGTAGGCAAAATATCTCATACATGTTGCTCCACTTCCAGATGTTGCTCCTGAGAGAACAATAGCCTCTTAAAGCTGGCAGGGCCAGCCATGACTAAGAACCAGCCTAAATATATGATGGAATCATGTCATACATGTGTATAGGGTGGACTGTGGACTGTATGTAAGGATGCCAGCCTCCAAGTGGGGCCTGGGGATCCCCCAGAATTACAGCTCACCTTCAGACTAGAGACCAGTTCCCTTGGAGAAAATGGCTGTTTTGGAGGATGGACTCAATGGCATTGTACCCCACTGAGGTCCCTGTCCTCCCCAGGCTCCATCCCAAATCTCCAGGAGTTTCCCAACATGGATCTGGCAACCCTACCCCCCATCCCCCGTCAGTGGCCAGGGGGAACCTAGTATCTTTAACTGTACAATTTTGAAGGTACAGTTAAAGTTCAGTCCAGCAAAGAGCTGCATCACATGATTGCATCTCATATCTTGATTGGCAGTGGTTCCATAAATGAGAGTGTTTAGATTTCTGTCACATGTTCCTTGCTGTACCTGCAACATGTTGCTTGCTTTTAACTGGGGTTTTACACAATTTGTTGTTGTTAGTTGCACAGTCGAGTCCAACTCTTTGCGACCCCATGGACCACATCATGCCAGGCCCTCCTGTCTTCTGTCGTGCTCCACAGTTTGCTTAATTTTATGTTTGTTGCATTGGTAACACTGTCTAACCATCTCATCCTTTGCTGTCCCCTTCTTCTGTTACCTTCAATCTTTCCCAGCATCAGGGTCTTCTCCAGGGAGTGCTCCTTTCTCATTTGGGGGCCAAAGTATTTGAGCTTCAGTTTCAGTATCTGGCCTTCCAGGGAACAGTCAGGGTTAATTTCCTTTAGGACTGACTGATTTGATCTCCTTGCAGTCCAAGGGACTCTCAAGAGTCTTCTCCAGCACCATAATTCAAAAGCATCTATTCTTTGGCACTCAGCCTTCCTTATGATCTAACTCATCAAATTCAATAGTGTGACCTAAGTCCTGCATCCAAGATATCATTGTATTTTTGACTCTTTCATCTTGTGTATAATCTTCTAGTAGAAATTTATACATCTTCTGTATCATCTTATCATTTGTGGATAGCCAAATTTTATCTAGATCAGTTTTGTATCATGGAAACCCTCTATTTTATCAAGATAGTATCTAGATTTTAATTGTGCATATTCCCACCAGAATAATTTTATATTGTAATTTTGAGAGAGATTCTCTTGCGATTTTAAATTGTTAGTGTCATCTAATAGGACCTCATAGCTTTCTTTATTACTTTTAGTGACGAGTGACAGCTTTATAAAGGCTTCTAGAGGTGATACCCATTTAGGTGTTCTAGTATAAATGGCATTCCATGTTTTTACAAGGCACCCCTCATAATATGAAGCCGGAAGTTTGAATGAACTTTATCTTTATCATACCAGGCATAGGCATGCCAGCCCATACATAAATCATGACCTTCTAAATTTAAACATCTTGAGTCTTCCAAAGTTATCCAATCTTTTATCCAACCCAAAGATGCAGCTTGATAATACAGATCACAGCTGGGTACAGCAAAACTCCCTCTTTCTTTTCTATCTTGCAGTATTTTCAATTTTATTCTTGATTTCTTAGGATGCTAGATAATTTTTTTTGTTATTTTATCTAATTCCCTAAACAAAATTTTGTTTTTTAAAACTGGTATATTTTGAGCTAGAAACAAAAATCTCGGAAGTATGTTCATTTTAATCGTAGCAATTTTACCCATGAGAGAAAGTTGCAGATCCTTCCATTTAGCCAAATCTTTTTAAATATCCTCTAGCAGTTTGTAATAATTATCTTCCATTAGTGAGCTATTCCTGTTGGGCAAAATAATACCTAAGTAGCTGACTTTCTTAGAAATTTCCATCTCCGATATTTTTTGATTTTTTTGTGTTATATTTGTTGCACAGTTTTTGGTTAGCAGTTTTGTTTTCTGGCAGTTCATTTTAAGACCAGCGACTTTTCCATATTCTTGGATTACCTCCAACAAATGTGCGATAGAAGTAGTAGGGTTCTCCAATATAAATAAGAGATCATCAGAAAAGGCAAGCAGTTTAAATTCTTCTCTTAGTTTGAGACCTCTTATCTGTTCACTTTCTCTCACTTGATCATGCAGCGTTTCCAAGGCAAATATAAATAGTAAGGGTGATAACGGGCATCCCTGTCTTGTTCCTTTTTGTATCTGTGTGTTTTGAGTCATATCACCATTTATTGAAATTTTTGCTTGTTGCTTTTTATATATTGCTCTAATTATTGACTGGAATTGTATCCCGCAGTCCCATATCTCCAGTTTATGTAGCAAATGCCATTTAAATGCCTCCCTGCACCCCTGGGCCTTTCCTAGCTCACCCGCCTCAGCGGGCAAACTAGGAAAGGTGGGGCAGCTCTGCCAGGCTTCTCCTGCTCACCCACTTCAGCAGGCAAACAGGAAGCCATGGGGACCCTTTCCCTCTCTCAGACTCATCCACGGCCCAAATGAAAAAGCTCTCAGGCAGGCTCAGCAGCTGTGCCAGAGGTGGAAGGGGGGAGGAGATATCAGGAGCTGCCACCCCTGCCACTGCTGCCCCCTCCCACCATCACAGTCCTCTCCTCCCTTGCAGGCAAAGCCGTGGCCAGCGCGACAGCAGCAGCAGTGCTTTTGGCAAGGCATGGGAGGGGCCAGGAGGGGAGGGGCTTCCGAGTCAGAAGCTAGCCGGAATGCAGTTCCAGTGCATTCCTGCCCAAAAATAGCCCTGCTAGTGGGAATACCATCACTTTGACCATATGGACTTTTGTTGGCAGGGTGATGTCTCTACTTTTTATTATGCTGTCTAGGTTTGCCATAGCTTTCCTCCCAAGGAAGACCACAGACTACCAGCTATAAAGGAAACGAAAAGCAATGTCCCAGAATCTCTCCCTAAAAAATAAAGCAAAGGCAACAGAGGTCTAATTAGAAATCAGTTTCTTTTGCCAGCCATCGAGATTAGTAATGACAGATGAATATTACTGCAGAATGAATGCAGGTGAAACAATGATGTCATTCACTCCTTTTCCACAACACCAGGCTGCCAAAAATAACTGCCTAGACTGTAAGAACACCGAGGCCTTCCTGCTGTGATAAAAATAACAGAGCAGGGCCATCTGTACTTTGCTGTCAGAAAAAAAGAAGGAACAAAATCAACCTTCCCTGACTTCTTTTATATCATGAAATTATGCATTTCTCCCCCTCAAAAAAAGCCCACACTTTGTAGTTTTCTATTTCATCAGAGGAGTAAAACAATGCATTGTAAATGATCAATCATGCCATATTATATTTTCACATTTCCTCCCCACACTTCCATCTTTAAGAGCACAATGTATACACATGGCTTGTTATGTATCCACAAACACACCTGTCTGAAGGACTTCAGTAAAAGGATGGGAAATAATGTGGGGGAGCAAGGATTCCAGTCACATTCTTTCTTTCTTTTTAAGAGTTCCATCTTTTTGATTGTCTGTCCATGTGTGGTTGTTTCAAAGGTGTGTTCCAGATAGGGATGCCAGCCTCCAGGTGGAACCTGGGAATCCCCCGGAATTACAGCTCATCTCCAGACTACAAAGATTAGTTCTCGTGGAGGAAATGGATGCATTGAAAGGTGGACTCTGTGGCCCTGTATCGCACTGAGGTCCCTTTCCTCCCTAGGCTCCACCCCCCAAATCTCCAGGAGTTTCCCAACCTGGATTTGGCAACCTAATCCCCCCATCCCCCGCCAGTGGCAAGGAAAGATCTGGCAACCCTAGCACCAGAGGTAGAAGTTCCTGTTTGTAGATGTGTGGAAAGAGGTTACATGTCTGAAGGTGTGATACCATCCTACCACACTGTAGTGATGGAATCTACAATTTAGAGACATTTTTGTGTGTTTTACAGTGTTGCAAAATTATGAAATTTGTTGGCTTGTCCCAAGACCAGATGATCATATTTTGTTCCAGAAGAAAGCTTAAAGGCTGTTATAAAAAAACTGTTTTAGTTGCTCTTTGCATAAAGGTTGTTCCAGCCATTTCTCATTTTGGCAGTATTTGTCTGGGAACCCAGAAATATTGCCCACACAGCTACACCTACAAGTCTTCTTTTACTGGTGTTATGCTAAAGTAGGATGAATGCAGAAGCATGTTGTATTATGGAGTCCAGGGCTTGGGCTTGGAACGTCACGGCTGGCTTCCACACAGGGGCTATTTCCTGTTCTGCGCTCATTGCTGCTGCAAATGCAGTCATATTTGCAGTGGCAGCAGAGCTGGCACGCAGGGTATCCCTCTGCAATCCCTTCACTCATGTGCTCTACCCTAGTAGGTTTTTTGCTAGTTAGATAGCGGAGTACCACACCGATTTCCAAAAGGCAAAATGCTAGCCATTCTTGAGCAAACACGCCTTTTGGAAATCGGTGTGGAGGCTTTTGTGTCCCAAAGAACCTTTTTTGAAGTCTTGGAGTCAGCATTTTACTGCTGAATTAATTGGTCTGTGTGCCTGAGGAAACCATTGTGAAACTGGCAAATAGTCGACTGCTGGTCACGCACACAAATACGCAAGTATTCTACTATCAAGCAAGCAACAAGATAGGAGTCTGGAAAACAGTTTATTTTGCGTACGCAAGTGCTCCACTATCTAACTAGCAACATGACAGGAGTCTGAAAAACAGTTTATTTTCAGAGATGGTTCTGCATATTAAGAGACTTTACAGTCTTATGAACAAGAGGATTGTTGTATGTTTGTTTCCACACAACCATGGTGTTTTCGTATAATATGATGAATTATGTACAGTAAAAGTATTTCGTAATCTTATCACAATAGCTTATGCTTCCTTTGATATTTGTCTTATATTGTGATTATTTCAGTCCTATTAACTTCCAGGTAAGGGCTGGAGATCACCTGGAATTACCACTGATCTCCAGTCTACACGATAGCTTATTTATTTATTTAAAACATGTATTCCACTTCTCCAAGAGAAAATGGCTGCTTTGGAAAGTGGACTGTATGGTAATGATACCCTACCCAGGTCTCTCTTCTCCCTAAAGCCCACCCTTCCCAGGCTCCCCCCTCAAACCTCTAGGTATTTCTGCACCCGGAATTGGCAACCCTAAATTGGCAGTCAGTCCCCTTACAAACACACACCTCTGTCCTTCACCTCTTGAGTTGCTGCTGTGGCAGGGGCAGCTGGACAATGGTCAGAAGCAACGCTCCCTCTCCGCTGTGGAGTCCTGTGAGCAAAACTCCGCACTTTGTGAGCTACTGGTGTTAAAGTTGTGAGCGAGCCATTTGGCTACTGCATAAATCAGTTTGCTCTGGACTCTGGAGCCCTCCTTCCTGAGCTAAGACAAAAATGTGTGAGCTGGAGGCTAACAAACTGTGAGCTAGCTCATACTAACTCAGCTTAGAGGGAACACTGGTCAGAGGCCCCCCGCCCCTCCAGCAACTCAAAATAGCAGCAGCAAGGATTCACCCAGGCCCCAGAGGCCACAGCTGAGCCGTGTGATTATGACAGCCATTTCTAAGGGTTGCCAACCTCTAGGTGGGCATCTGGAGGTCTCCGGCTACTGTACCTGACCTCCAGACAATCAAGACGAGTTCCCCTGGAGAAAATGGCTGCTTTGGGGGGGGGGGACGACTCTTGTGGCATTATACCCAGCTGAGGCCCCTCCCCTCCCCAAACCCTGCCTTCCCCAGGCTCCACCCATCAAATCTCCAGGTATTTCCCAGTCCAGAGGGGCCACCCTAGCCATTTCTGAGAAAAAGGTCTCTCCCCTTGGTAGAGTCGGCGCCTCATGGCCAGCGTTTATAAAAGAATTTGGGAACAGGGGAGTTAAACGCTTTGCTACTAACTTAAATTGCTTTAAAGCCATTCTTAAGTAATTGCAGGCCTTTTGGCAATACTCACTAGTATAGAGCACCGGCATTTTGGGGGAGGCCCTCCTGAGTCCTGAGGAGAAAATTTTGTGGAAATGTATTTTATTTATTTATTTATTTATTTATTGGGATTTGTATCCCGCCCTCCTCGCCGTACGGTGGGCTCAGGGCGGCTAACAACAAGCCATTATGGCAACAATAACATTTCTTAAAAAGTTAAAAAACATATTTAACAGACATTAAAACATATCAAAACACATAGATGACGTATCTTCAGTTCGAAGTATCAGAGCAGCATCGAGATGTACCATCGTATCTGATCAGACACTGGCAGATGGAAAATCGGGCCAGGGCCAGGATGTAGATATTAGGCGGCCCCTATTTGAAAGCCTGGCGGAAGAGCTCCGTCTTACAGGCCCTGCGGAATTGTAATAGATCTGTGCAACCATATATATACAGGGCTCCAGTTGCTCCAGTGGTTAAGACGCTGAACTGCAGATCAGAAGGTCGGACGGAGTGAACTCCTGTCTCTGGCCCCAGCTCCTGCCAACCTAGCAGCTTGAAAGCAAGAAACTGCAAGTAGATAAATAGGTACTGCTTTAGTGGGAAGGTAACAGCATTCCGTGCGCTTTGGCGTCTAGTCATGCCAGCCATATAACCATGGAAACATCTTTGGACAGCGCTGGCTCTTCGGCTTGGAAACGGAGATGAGCACTGCATCCCTAGAGTCGTACGTGACTGGCTTGTGAGCAAGGGAAAACTTTACCTTTGCCTATATATATATATATATATTTTCTGGCCGCTACCAGAATAAGCACTGAATAGTTGAAACATCAAACCCTTCTTATCAAGGGAACTACAGTTATTCAAAAGGCTAAACCAAACTTGCATAATCCCTGGGTAAGATAACAGCAGAAAGCTATGGGCTCCAAAGACTACAGGAATTTGTCCGAGTTCCCTCCCCCCCCCACACACACACACCTCTTTTGATACAGGTCAGCAATTCCATTAATGTCACCTGAGAAGTGAGTCAGAACCTTCATAAATGAAAGGTTATATGCCCTAGGAGAACTAGTTCTTGTTTTAATTTAAAACAGAACTTTTTTTTTAATGTAGTTTGTTTTTTTTGTAGGTGATAGTGTAGTTTGGAAAATCAATAAAATCTTTAAAAAATAAAAATAAAACAGAACTTTTTTTGAAGGGAGGGGGATTCAGCTTTCCTTTGAAAGTACCACACGCTGGACTGTCATCATCGAAAGGCAGCGTGGTTCCATATTTTGGACAAGATCAACCCGTCTGAAAATCAATAGCTGTGATGCATTTAACCATTTCAGTGCCATAGGCCAAATAAGCACATCGTTAAGAAGACTCTTCTGAATATGTCGCTCACTGGGCAAGAGTCAGCCAAAGTGAACCAGTTTTAAGACTTCTTGATTTCAAAGAGAATCATAAAGGCATGCTTGCAGGTCTCTCTCGAGATGCTTAGTGGGACATAAACGTCTGCGACTTTGATTCGATTGTGCTCAGATATTGAATTAAGAAGCATGAAGGTCAGCAAATTGTAAAACAACGTTTCCAATAAAGGTATAACTTAGTCTTTCATTATGTAGTCTTAACACGCATCTGGCAGAGGTTGGAAATGGCAAATCACTTCTGAATATTTCTTGCTGTGGAAATCCTACAGGGTCGCTGTAAGTCAGCTATGACTTGACAGAGCTAATATACACTGAAGCAGTAGTGTATCACCCTAATATACTGATACATACTACAGTGGCTCAGTTCAGATATCATGTGAAACCATAATTTGATTAAACTACCAGTGGACTGTGTGATCGTCTGAACATAGGCCATTCCACTAACTATGGTTAGTTAGGGCCCATCAAACCAGGGTGTAGTATGCACAAAGTTTCTGTTCCACCCTTCCTCCTAAACTGGAGCTAGGTTTTGGTTGCGGTCACACACGCCGGGGGGAAGCGAGGCTATTTCCTCCGGAGGAATTTGACCCGCAGTTACGAGATCACACCTCCCTTTGAAGCTGCAGGTGCAGCCCCTCAGTGTGTGATCAGACACAACTGTGGGTGAGTTGGTTGGTGGGGTTTTTTGCCGTTTGTTTCCCATGCGCTTAAATGAGGAATTGATGAATCGCACCTCCACACTGAGGGCTCCCTATGGAGTTTGCGATGATGCACATACTGAGAAGGGGGAAAAAACAACGGCATGGAGTTGGGATGGCCTGATCAGACCATACCGACAGCATGAGAGTGCGCTGGAGAGATCAGACAGGGAAAAGTCTGTCCGTGGCCCATTGCAACCCGTTTACTACCAGATTTCCCCCGGTGACTTTTAACTCTGCTTCTGCGGCGGAGCAGAACAGGTTGCTGGCGGCTGCAGGATGCTTCCCAGATGTTGCTGTCTGATTGCTCCCTTTAAATCCACCCGGCATTTGCACCTATGTTGAGTCTAATTGTGTGTATGATTGCAGCCTTTGTTTTGTTTTTGCTTCCACGTTACAGTGTGGTCATTCCAAGCATAATGACATGTGGCTCTTGGGGATCTTCCATATGAGCTAGAGCACATAAATCAGAAGCCTTTGGTGGGATGGTTGCAAATAAACATCTGTGTGGATACTAGCCCACAGACAATCCAGGGAGAGACTGGGATTGTCAGTTTCCAGTAGGGTTGCCAACTCCAGGTTTGGAAATACCTGGAGATTTGAAGGTGGAGCCTGAGAGAGTGGGATGTAGGGGAGGGGAGGGACCTCCATAGGGTATAATGCCATGCAGTCCACCTTCCAGAACAGCCATTTTCTCCAGGAGAAGGGGAATAAATGTTTTAAATAAATAAGATGTCTGTGTAGACTGGAGATCAGTTGTAATTCCAGGGGATCTCCACCCTTAACCTGGAGGTTGGCAAGCCCAGTTTTCAGGCTCCACTGCTGCACCCAATTGCCCACCACCAATCTTGGTGTTATACCTTGCTGAGATCCTTCCCCTCCTCAGACTCAGCCCTCTGCAGGCTCCACCACCAAATCTCCAGGCATTTCCCAACCCGGAACCGGAAACCCTACACCTTTTCTATGGCACTGCGATGGCTGGGCAACCCCGGGGGGTGGGGCTAAGCTCTTCATCCCCCTTCCCTTTTGAACTCTTTAATGGACTTTTTGTCCATTTTTTAAAAAAAAAACTTGTCCATTTAAAAATTCTGCCATATGAGATGTCGCGTATGAGTTCTGCATATACATACGACAGCGCGCATCCCGAGCCATTGCTCAGCTGTGAAGGGAGAAGGGAGGAGGACCATTCTGGTCCCCTTGGTGCTTCTGTGCCAGTAGAATGGATTGTTGGGGGGAGGGCAGGGAGAGTGGTGCAGCAGCCATGTAGCTACTGTCCAATGCTCCCTGTCAGCTGTGGAGTCTGGTGAGCCAAAATTCTCCTTTGTGAGCCACTGGCATTCAAGTTGTGAGCGATCAGTTTGGCTACAGCACAAATTAGTTTGCTCTGGAGCCATCCTTCCTGAGCGAAGACAAAAATGTGTGAGCCGGAGGCTAAAAAAGTGTGAGCTGGAGGCTAAAAAACTGTGAGCTGGTTCACACTAACTCAGCTTAGAGGGAACACTGTCCCCCCCCCCCCTCCATCCTGAGTGCTTCTGCTTCTTTGGGAGGTTGGCTTTTCATTAACCAAAATTTGTCTTAATTATGGTTTTGCCTATGCTTGCCAACCTCCAGGTAGTGGCTGGAGATCTCCTGGGATTATAACTGATCTCCAGTCGACAAGAGATCAGTTCCCCAGAAGAAAATGGCTGCTATGGAGGTGAACTCGATGGCATGCACCACTGAGGTCCCTCCCCTCCTCAAACCCCATCCCCCCAGACTCCATCCCCAAAATCTCCAGGAATTTCACAACCCATAGCTGGCAACCCTATGTACAAACGTGAATATCCTGGTTTGTTCCTTGGTGCTTTCCTGGCTCACTCTCTGGCTATAGAGACACTGGATTAGAGCAAAGGGGAAGAATATATATTTTTGGACTTTTGCTGTATTTATTTGGTAATGTGTATGTTTGCCAAATGCAGGGTGTGCTCTGTCATAGGTATATGCAGAACTCATATGCAGCATATCATATGGCAAAGTTTTTAAATGGAAAAATAGGACTACTCAGATTTCTTTTAAACACACTCGGAATATGCAATTTATAGGAGCTGTGTGACTAGATTGCTATGCCCTGATGAGTCAACAGATCTTTTAATGTGACATTGCAAATCGACCCGTTCACGTTATTTTTTCAGAAAAAAATAAATCCCTTGACAGATAGTAAAAGGACTTTTCTGCTTAGCTGGAACTGTACCTTGGTACATGTTTTTGAAGGTTTAAAGACCTTTAGCTTTTTAGAGGTGTTTTAATTCAAATTAATGAAAATGGGCTCAACCTACAAGAATTTTTTAAAAGGCTTTTAAAGGCTGATTAAAAATTAAATCAGCTGTCCGCTATCCCCAGGGGGCCATGCTTTAAGAGCTGTAATTTAGTGAGAGGCAAACAAGCAGTCTTTTTAAACAGACGATTCTCATGCTGGGAAGAATTTGTTGGAATCGCTTCTCAGCTCTGAATCTTATCAAACTTGAAATGCAGATGGGGGTCGGGAAAGCAGATTTCTTCTTTGCGGAGTTGTTTGTAGAATAGGGTCACAAAGAATTCTGCCAAATTTACAGTGGATTTTGAAGTGCTTTGTCCACTATAAAATGGAAATCCGTCTTAGAGGGCTAGTGTGATATAATGGTTAAAACACTGGACTAAGCTATGGGTTGGAAAATACCTGGAAGTTTTGGGAGTGGAGACTGAAAAGGGCAAGATTTGGGGAGGGGAGGGACTTCAATGTGGTATAATGCCAGAGAGTCCACCTCCCCAAACGGCCATTTTCTCCAGGTGAACTGATCTCTGTAGCCTGGAGATGAGTTGTAATCCCAAGGGATCTCCAGCTACCACCTGGAGGTTGGCAACACTAATACTGGAAGTTGCACGAATGGCAGTTGGTTTTTCCCACTGAAAAGTCAAATGAATGGAACCTGACTTAAGGGTGGGGTAGGAGGGCTTGAAGCCCTCTCCTCTACAATATTTTCCTGGCCTGAATTATCTGAGCTGCTGTTTGCCCTGTTGAAGCAAACATATGATATAGGCGTAAACTACGGGGGGGGGGGCTTGAAGGCTCGAGCCACCCCTGAAATTTCCCGGGGGAGACTGAGCCCCCCCCCAGCAAAATGGAGCACCTGCTGCCATGCCTTCCCGCCGCTGCACCGCCATCAGAGCCACTCTCCCCACCCACTCCTCCCTCCCTCCCTCCCTCCCGGAGAGTGATGGCGCGGTGGGTCTGGTGGCGGGGGACATTGCCCCGGCTGCAGCGGTGCGGCGGCAGCTCTGGCCACGGCAGGGACATTGTCCCGGCAGTGGTAGCACGGTGGCAGCAGGGGACACCGCTGCCACACCTCCCTGCCTGCCGCAAGCCTCCCCGGCCGCCGCCGCCGCAAGAGCCCTCTGAGGGGTGCATGGAAGCCAGACAGGGGGGAGAGGTGGTGGCAGCGGTGGGGACATTGTCCTGCCAGCAGCATGCGCTTTGCGTGAGAGAGAGCCCCCACCCCCCCCAGGAGAATGGAAAGTCTACTCCCCTGACATATGGTACCATACAGTCAGTGTAAAATAAGACGTGAGTCCAGTGATGTCTTAAACATTGACAATGCAGTTGGGGTGTATCAGTATTTGTATGTTTCCCCAGCAGTACAATTTTTTAAATCAATTTTTAAATTTGTTTTGATGTCTTACATTTCATATCCATTCATAATCCTTTTCATCAAGATTATGTAACAAATATCACAACAATTTCCCCCTTTATTATTCCCTCCCCCCTTACACAAGCAACCAGAAAAAAAACCTTTATTATTATATCTGTAACCATGAGCACACCCTATGGAGTTTTATAAATACATCATTATTGCCCCCCCTTCTCTTACCCATCTTATCAACTCAAACCATTTCTTCCCTATCTCCAATGCCTTATCTTCCCATGTCTTTTCCTGTTTTATTATCAATAAAATATCTGATTGAATCCATTCCTATAGCTACCAGTTCCATCTTTCCAAAGTCCATTTTAAAGCATCTTTCCATCCATATGCTATTACCGCATGAGCCGCTAGAATCATAGCTTTAAATAAATCCTTTTTGGATTTATCTACTTTATTATTTCCCAGAATTCCCATAAATACCACTTTCTCATTCAACTCAATCCCGACATAACATAAATTACATCAACTTTTCCCAGGATCAGCCCAGCAGTACAAATAGGATCTCCCTCGGGCTAATTCACACTGGGAAAACAGCTCAGGGGGATGCCTGAACCCCCTTCCTTAGCAACAGGGACCTGCTCTGAACTAGGGTCCTATAACACCCAGTTTTTAGAGAGAGAGAAGTGCTAGGAAGCTCCATTCACAGAACCCTCATGATCTCTATTGGAACCTTCGTCCACAAAGCTCACTGAACTTTGGGCTGGTTGCTCTCTCTCAGCCTCATTTCCTTCACAGGATTTGTTGTAAGGATAAAACTGAACAACTAGCCGCTTTTATAAGGGAACAGGATTGTAGCCTATTGCAGCATTTACTGTATTTGCTCTTGCTTTTACTGCCCTGTCTTCTGGCTTTGTAATCCACTTGTTTATGGTGGATATGTCATGTCTTAGGCAGATTTCCATTTCATATTGTTTGGTAATTCTGTAATCCTAGTTCCATTACATTGTTTATTGGCTGTCTCACACTGATTGAATCGCTTTTTTAAAAATCTGCCTTGTGTCTAGGGTTGCCAACAGCTGACAGCCAGTGAGAATCCAGGGGGGCAGGGATATGGGGTGGCAGTGGCAGGTGATGGTTTGATGTCACATCAGCAAAAAAACCTAGACATGGCATCATGCCTCTCTAGGAGTCATCACAAAACTCTATGGTAAAACCAATGGCAATTGTTTAAATAGATTTTTTCTTCCTGCCGGCCACCAGAGTGCCCGTGGGCAGTGGCATTGGGAGTGAGAGATCCCCTGCCCTCAGCAGAAAGCTGACATGTTACTCAAACTGGTCTGTCTCCGTATTAGAGGGGAGAAATTAGCAAAGAGAACAAACTGACAAAATAGGCGTAAATAGAGAGAACAAACGAACAAAATAGGCATATTCACCTGTGTATACCAGGGTCAGTTTCAAAGAGGAAGACTCTTAAAATGATCAGGACTAAGTTTGAAGGGAAGATTGTTTTATTGGAAAAAATACTGCTTAAATCAATCAATCTAATTTATTACAGCAAGAGCCAGTAAAACGGTTCAGTTCTGATATAAGAGAGATTAAAACAGTAATAACAGAGCAAGCGAAATTGACTCTCAGAGAGTTCTTTAGGACCTTTAAACAAAATCCAAATCCAATTGCTAAACTAGAATTACAACTTAAAAAAAAAAGAATATACTGGTTAAATGTAAATCATACACACCAAGGCAATCAAATAAGTCACACAAACAAGGCTACAGAGAAATGGAGGCACTTAGAGACACAGAGGGAGTTACAGGGTGATATTTACCATCCAGATGTGCAGAAGTCCACAGAAGGGAGATCCAGAACAACCAGCATATCACAAACAAAAGGGGACCCAAATTGTGAGTTTGGGGGTGCTACTCTGTTAGGCACCCTAGAGTGACACACGGAGCCACATCTGGGCAGCCATTTTATAGACTAGAGAAGGTATCCTGCAGAGCATGATTATGGGACTGAACAAAGGACTGAGCGGTTTCCCAAACTGACACCTCAGAAAGGATATTATAGCATTGGAAAAACTGCAGAAAAGGGCAACTAGAATGATAAAAGGGTCGGAACACTTTTGCTATGAAGAAAGCACTTGGGGCTCTTTAGCTTGGAGAAATGACGATTGAGGGGTGACATGATTGTGGTTTGCAAAATTATGCGTGGGATAGAGCAGGTGGAGAAAGAAGTACTTTTCTCCCTTTCTCACAATACAAGAACTCATGGGCACTCCATGAAATTGCTGAGCAGTCGGGTTAGAATGGATAAAAGGAAGTACTTCTTCACCCAAAGGGTGATTAACACATGGAATTCACTGCCACAGGAGGTGGCAGCGGCTACAAGCATGGACAGCTTCAAAAGGGAATTGGATAAAGATATGGAGCAGAGGCCCATCAGTGGCTATTAGCCACAAGGTATAGATAGGAACTCTCAGTTTGGGGCAAGTGATGCTCTGTATTCTTGGTGCTTGTGGGGGACAACAGTGGGAGGGCTTCTAGTGTCCTGGCCCCACTGGTGGACCTTCTGATGGCACCTGGTATTTTTGGCCACTGTGTGACAGAGTGTTGGACTGGGTGGGCCACTGGCCTGATTCAACGTTGGCTTCTCTTATATTCTTATGGTGTGATGGCACCCTAACGGATATATCCTGGAATGTGCATGTAGGGTTGATGGCTGATACTATCTGATACTTCAAAGTTAATATGTTTTGGTAACTCAGAGAATAGCTCAGGAGGAGGACCATAAATCTGCTTTTCAGAGAGATGTTTACACTTTAAAGGAAGTTTGGCCCAGGAAAGGGGCTATAAAGGACAGAGTAGGTGTTTTGCAGAGAAATGTCGCTAAAGGAGATTTACTCATCAATGAGACAAAGGAGCTTTCAGAGAAAGAAGATCTCCATATTGGGACATGCTGGACTGCTGAGAACTCTGATACTTCTGGGCAGGAGAGCAGATTGTATGTAGAAGAGACAGATGTTCTGTTTCCACAGCTTCCAGGTTCCACATTTTGGCAAGCTCCCATGATTATATGTGTGTCCCTTTCAAGTCTACCCACAGACTCTTTGGGGGACCCTGGGGTACTTTAGAGGTGAGGGTGCCTGTAAATGCCAGTGTGACAGCTTCCCTCTGATGCAGGGTATACCTGTAGGGTCACAGACAATGCTGCTTGAGTCTCAGTGAGAAAGACTCCAGCTGTCTTGAACCAGAGACTAAAGAGCATCTCGCTGTCCTCAACCAGAGCCAGGACCTTTTTGGCTTGATGGCCATCTGACAGCAATGCTGATTCTGTGAACTTAGGCAGATCATGAGAGGGCAGGAGGGCAGGAAGGGATGAGCCAGTGCTTGGCTATCGTGGCCCTTTCTTAAAGGCCCAGGGTAATGCTGATCACCACCTTGGGGTCGGGAAGGAATTTTTCCTCCAGGCCAGATCAGCCCAGGGATTCTGGAGGTTTTTTGCCTTTCTCTGGGCATAGAGCAGGGGTCACTGTGGGGCGGGGGAGGTAGTTGTGAACTTCCTACATTGTGCAGGGGGTTGGACTAGATGACCCCTGAGGTCTCTTCCAGCTCTATGTTTCTGTATCATGGATGGCCTGCAGTATGGCAATGCTTCCTGTTTATATGGCATTCCTGATCCGGGGACCTGTTAGTGCAAAGGCACTGGCTATACCGTAGGACAAAAAGATTTCTTGCGTGGTCAAGTCTTATCGATAAACACAAGGAGAAAAGAGATGAGAGATTTGAAAGTCACAAGGAAACGAGTTCGCCTAGAAAGTGGAGGTATTGCAAGAGATTCTCGGTTGTTTTGCACAGTCACACTCAAGTGCGTTCACCTTGTGACTTTAATAGAAACAGTGCCTTTGGAATGGAGCACATGATCTCGGGGAATGTTTCGGGTGTCTTGTATGTCAGTGTTTATGGGCAGTCATCCTTAAACAGGGCACATGACTTCAGAATTTGGCTTGAAATCTGTAGCCAGCAAGGATACTACTCAAGTTACTAATGCCTGCTCCTCTTGTTTACAAAGAGATGTAGAATAATCATTACCTTTTCATATGACCATCATCGTCTCAGCCAAGTATCGAGTGCCCCCCCCCCCAGAGCAAAGACAGATTGCAACATTGCTCAACGTGTCAGTAAATCTAACATAAACAGCCTGAGAACAGCACAGGCAAACAGCTGAACAGAATCGTCAGGAAGGACAAAGCCACTTTCAGCCAAGCTGATTAGAATACCAAGAGTTCACACTGGGAACTGCAGCCCACCAGTGGGGCAAATGATGCTGCCCCCCCCCCCCCCCCGTTATTTCAGGTCAGGAAAATGGTGGTGGTGGGGGGGAGAGACTGAAGTCCCCTTTCCCCTTGCTCTGTGGTCCTCTGCCACATTTAAGATATTAATTGCCAGTGGCAGATGTCTGACTGATGTAAACGAGAGTAGGGTTGGGGGAACTCAGACCCAATTCTGGAAATAACATCATGTCTACTTTGGCCCATGGGTGATAGGACATTTTGGAGTGTTTCATGGAGCAACACTACCCAATAACCAAGGAGCCACTTCTGCTGCCAGCAAACCTTCTAGTAACTAGTTCCAAACATCATACTGTTCCTTTCTGCTTCACTTCCACGCAGATTGACTGTGCCATGCGTTCCAGTCCCTGATGATAGGCAATGGACTGCTCCAGATTTTAGTTCTATGGTTCCGAAGAAGTGTGCATGCACACGAAAGCTTATACCCAGAATTAAACTTTGTTGGTCTTAAAGGTGCCACAGGACTCAAACATTGTTAAGTATCAGGTACTTTACAGAAAAACCTGGGGGGCTGGGTCAATATGCACACCCAAAGCACATACTTGAAATAACAATACTTTGAAATATCTCAAAATACCTGCTTTATCTAGGTAATTAAATACTTGCTTGTTTTGCACATAATACAGGCAAGATGCTTTCTGTTAAAGACAGATCTAATATTTAAAAATACACCACAGCAGATTGTTCACCCACAATAGAGGACTGGCTTCCTCCCGACTTTTCATTTTACTTGAAATGCAAGCTTTCTGTCAAGTCAAAAACTGAGTCAGCCCTCAGTCTTGTCCTTCCAATGATGCTTCAGGCTTTAAAAACATTAACAGTGTGATCCTAAGGAAAGTTGCCCCTTTTAAACCCCTTGACTTTAATGGATTTAGAAGGGTGTCAGAAGGCTCTGATCTAATCCCTAATGAGCTATTTAAGGCTGATTCACAATGGTAAGCCACAGTTCTGGCCCCAATTGTCACTCAAATGAACATCAGTGGACAAATACCCAATTTATGGAAACATTCTTTTATTTTTTCAACATTTAAAAAGGGGTCCAGAAATGATACATCCTGTTATCAACCATTCAGCCTTCTTTCTTCTGTAGGAAAGCTATACTTTGGCTATCTACTAAAGAAGCTCCTGGATTGGATGGAATCAGGAACCTTACTGGGATATGAACAGACAGGATATAGACAGGGTTCTTTGACATATGATCGCTGCCTAGTTCTTTTTCACCTGGCTGAGAAATATTCATCCTTTGGGGGGGGGGGGTCTATATGCAGCTTTTATTGACCTCAAGGGGGCCTTTGATTTTATGTATCTCCCCAGATTGTGGAACAAATTTAATCAAACTACTATGGACTAAATATTCCTAGGACTTCTTCAACAATTATATTTGGGTTCGACTGCCCAAGTATGATGTGGGTATGATGGGAATTTAACAAATCCATTTAGTCTGGAAACGGGAGTACAACAGGGATGCTTGTTGGTGCCTTTTTTGTTTAATTTATATTTAAATGAGATAGCAACAATCTTTAATAACTGTTGACATTCAACAAAGTTAGCTGAGATTGGGGTGCCTGTTTTGTTCTATGCGAAGGATGCCATGATGTTGTCCTGAACTAGAGTCAGGTGGCAAAGGCCTTGCAATCTTTTTCTAATTATTGCTCTCGAGAATGCCTGGTGATTAACTATTTGAAATCTAAGATCCTAATTTTCACCAAGACCAGAAAATGGGACTCATTTCAATGGTCTATCAATGGGTCCAATATTGAGTAAGACAAAACTTTCTCCTATTTGAGGTTTTTGTTTTCAGTAGATCTGTCATGGACTTCCCCAACTTAGAACAGTACTTAACAAAGCTAAACCATGTGCAAGTGCCATAAATTGGTTCTTCCATAATAAGGGGGGGGGGGGTGTTATATGTTCCTGGAGTGGTGCAAGCTTTTAATTTGAAAGCAGTTCCCCTCATTCTTTATGGCTCAGCTATTTGGATTAAAGCTATCTCTGAGAACATCGATCAACCCTTAGCCCAATTTTTAAGGAAAATACTGGATATTCCCTGCTGTGTGTCAAATGTTGCATTATGAGCAGAGTTCGGAGAGATATCTTTGGAAGCCAGTTCATGGTGTTATGCTTTTAAACTGAGATTAAAACAGCTCTGTGCTGAAGATGGTTTGTTAGCCGCTCTAAATCGAGATACCCACAAATCGACTTGGATGAAAGCCCTGGATGAGAAATAGCTGAAATGCTGATTAATAATATTTTTGAAATGTGCAAATGCAAAGCATTTTCTCTTATCAAAAAGCATGTCCTAGAAATTGATTATAGTAGTTTGATACTGAGAGCCCACAGAGTTTGCTCACCCCTATCTTTTGGTATTTCTTTCCAAAGATCTTAACCTCCCCCCCACCCCATGTTACTTACCATCCTATGTTACTGTAGAGCTTTTTTATTTGCAAGATGGAATATTATTCCTACAGAGATTTTACAGGGGAGATTTTTGAATAGGCCCTATTCTGACAGAATCTGCCCTTGCGGCCTTAATAGGATAGACACATCCTTCCATGCCCTACTTAAATGTAGCTTCTTTGAGAATGTAAGGGATCACTATATTAAGCCTTTAATCAACCAGCTGTCCCCCTACACTCTGGAAACCCTGGCTCTTTTGCTGAGTGATAGGGATCCTAAGTTTACACAAGTAACTGCAAAAAATGTCTCAGTCCTTTTAGCACATGCATTAAAAAAATGAGATGTAAGTATCTTCTGCTGCTCAGGATCTATGAATCAATGAGCTTCTTAGGGTATAAAAGGAAAGGAAAGGAAAACATTGATGCTTCAAATCATTATTAATTTTTAAAGGAGGCATTTCCAAAACAGCTGCAAAACTGTTCTGGGAACTGGAGGAGAAGTGTTTTGCTGATGTCACAGGCATTAGCCAACTGGCATTGTTCATGGTTGTTGCTTGTCTTGCAATCTTCCATAACTTGGTTTTTCAGCCTCCCCCCCCCCCCCTCACACACACACTGGGCAAAAATCTCCCTGATGTATATTTGTTGTGAATATTGTGAAGGCAGTTCTAAATCAGCCCCACTGCTTTAGAATGTTACATCTGTTTTCACCATTAGCAAATCTTTAGAGGAAGAAGTTAAATAATGATGTAGCCATCACTGAGAGCTTCCATCCCTGTGCAAAGCTTTAGCCTTCTAGTTGCAAAAAAGATTATTTGTAAGGGCTATTTTAAACTGTTGTTTAGTTCCCAGAAACGCTTCTGATTTCCACCTTCCGATCACTTTCAAACTGAGATCATTATTTTCAAGAGAAGCAGATTATGTTCGGGTAAATTTAGACAGCCGAAGACATACGCTGATCCAAGAACAGCATTTTGAACAGATTTGCTTCGGAACTGGTATGGCACTGTTTTATGCAACATTACTCACCCTGTGCAGACGGATGAATAAAATAAATAAATAAAATTGGAACATGGTTCTGTTACGTTCGCTTGCTAAAATGCCTTTCTACAGTCTGGGGGCACTGTTGTGCTTGCTATTCGTCTCAGAAAAGCTTCAGTGCAGATCAAAAGAAGATAAGAGCATAATAAATGTTATTTTGACTATCAACAGTGGCTGTCCTGCTGCACAAGGTCTTAAGGGCAGCTGCAACAGGATCCGCGGAATGGGATTCCTCAAGCTTCTTTGTCTGACTACTAATGACCTTCCTTTGCAAAGCATGGGTGTCCACAGGGTGGATTTTAGAGCATATAACTCAGTTCAATGGGCTTGTCCCATAGCCCCGAGTTACATGAGTGTGTACACAGGGCATACCCCAGAATTTTGTGTCTGGCTCCGCCTCCTGCAGTGCCCATTTTGTGGTAGCCATTTTATAGCTGCACCCACCATGCTGTGTTAGAATTCCAATGTTCTCACACGCTCAAAAAGGTCGGGAACCCCTGGGCTAGATTGTCAGACTAGGACCTAGGATGCTTAGGCCCGTAGGTACATTGGAGCATTTGGGGGCCTGGCCCCCCCGATTTACCACCAACCCCCCCAATTTTCCACCCAGCCCAGGCTCCGCAACTTCCAGTTTGGTGTAGTGGTTAAGTGCGCAGACTCTAATCTGGGAGAACCGGGTGTGATTCCCCACTCCTCCACATGCAGCTGCTGGATGACCTTGGGCAAGTCATAGTTCTGGCACAGCTGTTCTTATAAAAGTGCAGTTCTCTCAGAGCTCTCTCACCCCCACCTACCTCACAGGGTGTCTGTTGTGGGGGAGGGGAAGGGAAAGGAGTCTGTAAGCCTCTCTGTGGCTCCTTAGGGTAGTGAAGGGCAGGGTATAAATCCAGTCTCTTCTTCCAATTTTTAATTTTATTTATTGCACTCGTCACCGCCACCGGCAAGCCTCATGCTGCCCTCTCTTGCCCACTGCTCTCTCTAGGCAAGGCAAGCCCCGTGCCCTCGGCCCTCCAATCCCACACCGTTCTCTCTGGGTAGAGCAAACCCTGTGCCCTCTTGCCCTCCAATCCCATGCTGCTGCTCTTTCTTGGGGAGGAGACAGGAGCTCCTCTCCCCATGACATCAATCCGCACTCATTGAGGCTTTCCTTAAGAAAAAAGCAGACCTAACTCTTTAAAAGCAGTAACATTTAGTTTCATCCTATGTCTGAACATGGAGGTTCCATTGAACTGCCAGTGCTAACAGCCATCGATGAACCACTCCTTTTTAAAAAATTGTCTCATCACCTTTTAAAAGCTGTCTAAACTAGTGGCTACTGCCACATACAATGGCAATGAGCTGCAGTTTAATTATAGATTTCCATTATATATACATAGGACATGTTTGAGTCCTTCAAATGTATGCATTTTCCTCTAAACCCATTGCTGTCAGTGGGCTTAGACTGGAGTAACTCTGCATAGGATTGCACTGTAAGTATTCTTTTAAGCTGCGGTCAGACGAGCTTGATGTTCCAATGTTGTTGTTGTTTTTGCCCTGCGGCATTAAAATGCACGTTCAGACAGCAACATCTGTACTTTGATCCCCAGTCACTGCCACTCCATTCTCACCCCTCTACGAAGTGGATTTTTTTGACACCAGGGGAAGTCTAGTCTTTACGGATGTCATCGCTTTCATCCCACATTTCTCGATGTCTGAACTTTCCCATTGTGATCTCAAGCCCGATGGGAAGTCTGAACCTTCCTATCTGTTTTTGCTCTTCTATTTTAATTAGTTAGCAATGTGTGCAGTGGTGGATCTCTGTCTGAGGGTTGTGAGGCACCACTTTTGTGTTTATGAGCCCCAATGTTTTGTTGGGATTGGGAGCCCCACAACTGAGTGACAAATTCAACATAAAAAGCCCCTTTCTGCCGTTTCTTGGGATAGGACAGCAGTGTAAATAGTCCCTAGTTGGGTTCGCATATCTGCAGCCATGATTCCACCCCCACCCCCCCTTCCCCTGGATTCTCTACAGAGATTGGTTCCCCTGGAGAAAATGAATGCTTTGGATGGTGGACTCTCTGGCATTGTACCCCACTGTCCTCCCCAGGCTCCATCCCCAAATTTCCAAAGCAGTAATGTGAAAAGGGCCCTAAACATGAGAGGTCCACAGGAATTCTCCTGAAGAGGCATTTTTCTGATGCTGACCCATCTGACAGACAAAAGTAAAAAATGATCAGCTTCTGGTGGAGAAATACAGGCTGAGGACAGACTGGCGTTGTGGCCCACTTTGGTCTGCTGTGCAAGTGGATGAGGCGGGCCCGTTCACACAGCCGCAGCTGCCTGGTGGAGCCGTGATGTACTTATCGGGTCCTGCAGTGCTTTCCTCCCGTGTTAGCCGTGCACCGGGAGGAACTGGTCCTCAGCCGTCTGGGCGCACGTTCCTCCCACTTCCGGCCAGTGTGAACATGCACCAGAACAGCACAGCCGCGTGCCACCACGGTGCTGCGAGGAGCTGCCATGGAGTGTGGACGATGCAGTCTGCCTCCTCCTCAGTATTCTCCCGCAGCGCTGCAGCCAGTGCAAATGGGGAGCCCTGAGACAAGTTGGCTCGGGGCTTTTTCGCCCGCTCACACTGCACTGCAGATCCCCAGTCTGTCCTCAGCCACAGTTGTATAGAAAGTAATGAGCTCACAGTCCTTGGTGGAGGGATTGCAGAGCTGTTGAAAAGGAGCAGTGATTCAAGTAGGTGCCTATGCGCATGTGTGATCAACAAGGTTTTTTTTAAGTTGCCTGACCACCTGCTCCGATCTGGATAGTCAACAACAGGGTGAGTGCTCACTGAGGCAGGTTGTGGGTTGGTGGTTGATCAAAATTCTCCGGCACAAAAACAATTGCGTCAAATTAGAGGCGCAATCAGATTGCACTAAGCCTGTCGTCTGACCTCAGCCTTAAGGTAATCACACTTAGTTCTTCATCCAGAGCTTGACACAACCTTCACCACTTGTGTAACAAACACACACACCACCAAGACAAGCGATAAATCATTGAGTTGCTTCCTATGCCAAAGAACTGTGTCAGCCCGCGGACTTGCCCCAATCTCTGTTCATGAAGTTTATTTGTTTTAAGTATTAAAATGGCTTGTTTATGTCTGTGTATGTGTGCTCAGTCACTATCTACCCTCCCCAATACAAATTAAGAAGACGAACAGTTGGTTTTTATACCCCGCTTTTCTCTACCTTCAGGAGTCTCAAAGCAGCTTACAATCACCTCCCCTTCCTCTCCCCACAACAGAGACCTTGTGAGGGAGGTGGGGCTGAGAGAGTTCTGAGAGAACTGTGACTGGTTCAAGGTCACCCAGCAAACTTCATGTGGACAAGTGGGGAATCCAACCCAGTTCTGCTGTTCCTAGCCACTATAGCAACTTGTCTGTATTTAAATGCTTTAAATACAGGTGCAAAACAACTCTAGGTATTGGGGAGTTGGTGATGACATAGGTGCTAGCCACAGATGGCTTATCCTGAGCAATACTGGAATCTTCTACAGAATGCAGAGCTCACTCAAGGGCAGAAACATGGGTGAAGGACCACAACAGTACCATCAAATCATCCCCACCACTCTTAAAATATCACAACAGTCTTTCCCCTAAGTTTTGAAATGATTGATAGATGATAGATGATAGATGGATGGATGGATGGATGGATGGATGGACGGACGGACGGACGGACGGACGGATGGACAGACAGACAGACAGATGATGGATGGATGGACAGACAGACAGTATGGTGAAAGAGTTTGAGAATATTTTGTCCAGTAGATGAAACATGGATTGTGTGTGCGTGTGTGTGTGTGTGTGTGTGTGTGTTCAGCCGGGCTTTACTGGATCATGACCTGTAAAATGTGACTTGCAGGCTGATTCTGAAGTTTGATGTGAGCATGAGTGACATGAGGAAGGAAGTATTAGCAGTTTCAGAGCTTTACGGATATGCAAGGGCATAAAATTAAATTTTAAATCCTATCAGTGAGAAATGAATATCTATTAACATAGAACGAAGCAAGTGCTTTCCAGGGCACAGGTATAAAAAGCTTCTATAGTCAGGCCCCATGAGACCAGCAATCATAAGGTAGAATGGAAGTTTATTTTGTGTAGCTACATGGAAAATGTCATAAAGAGGGATTCTAATTTCACATTCTTTTTTCCTAACTCATTGCTTTATAGGTCTTCAGCCCTCCAGGGAGTGTGACAAATCCACATAATGTCTCAGAGTGCTGAAATTTGCATTTGCAACTCTGATATAACTGAGAGATGTGTAAAACCCACTATAGCCGGGGAGCTTTGTGTTAACTACACATCTAAGACTCTCTTGTTATTCTTTCCAAAGTGAATTTAAAACTTAAGCCTTCGGGAATTAACTCCACAGCAGCCATTTTTCTCTCCAGGCAGTCTTCAAGTAGAAAGAACTCCTAGATCATTTTGTCCATCATCCTAGCCACAGTTTTCTTCACAACCAGCACTGCAGCACTCCCTAGAGATCAGCGCAGTCAGGCAAAGCCCAAGGAAGTTGAGGTACCAGTGTTGTAAGGGCCACCTCTAAAGGTTAAGGTAAAGGTAAACGCTTCCCTTGCTCAAAAGCCAGTCGAATTCGACTCTAGGGGGCGGTGCTCATCTCCGTTTCCAAGCCGAAGAGCCACCGCTGTCCAAAGATGTTTCTGTGGTCATGTGGCCAGCATGACTAAATGCCGAGGTGCACAGAATGCTGTTCCTTTCCCACCGAAGCGGTACCTATTTATCTACTTGCAGTTTCTTGCTTTCAAACTGCTAGGTTGGCAAGAGCTGGGACCAGAGATGGGAGCTCACTTTGTCATGCAGCACTCGGGTCTCGAACTGCCAAACTACCGATCTTCTGGTCTGCAGTTCAGTGTCTTAACCACTGAGCCACCACGGCCCCCAAGGGCCACCACTGCCCCACAGCAAAAGAATTCATGCCAGAGAAACTCTTGTGACGGTCCTGAAGATAGGAGGGGGGGGGCAATCTGGAAAGGACCACCAGCTTATCCAGGCTTTTATTTGGCTTTTTAAAGTTAGGCTTTGGGGGTCAGCTTAGGGAAGAAAGCTTATTTTTGTGTGACAAATAAGCATCCTGTTAAGGGCCATCATTCATAACTGGTGTGTATAGGTTCTGTGTATAGGTTCTGTGGACAGGTAGTCTGTAGCTGCGGTCACACGTGCCATTTGGTGTGGAGGGAAAGTGAGCCTATTTACCTTGGTGGAAATTGACATGGTGTTGCTTGATCACACATTCTTTGTAGCCGCAGGCTCAGCCCATCACTGCCTGATCAGAACTGAGGGTACTCCATGGAGTATGCGATTATGTGCATACTGCTAAGTGAGGGAGAAAAAATGGCACAGAGTGAGGATGGAATGAGCAGACCATCCCAACAGTATGAAAGTGTGCTTGAGTGATCAGACAGGGGAAAATCCATCCATAGCCAGTCGGTAAGCATTAGGACCGGACTTTCCCTGGTGTCTTTTAACTCCGCTTCCATGGTGGAGCAACATGGGGTGCCGATGACTCCGGGACCTTTCCCAGATGTTGCAGTTTCACAGCTGAGTCAGATCTAAAGGCATGTCTGACCGTGGCCCCAATGTAAAAAAGAGCACTCTTGAACTTGCTGAGGTACCCTGTCCAGAGTAATGGGCAATCAAAGCTCCTCTCAGGGAGTACTTACTATATTTGAGAGCCAGCTTTACTTTATACATTTAAGTTATCCACCCATTGTATTTACCTTATTAAAAACTTTATTTTCTGTTAAATAAACCTTTTTTGTTCATCATCTGTGTCTTGTCGGTCAAGTCAAAAATCTAAGAAGCAGGGGTCACTTCCTCACGTATAAGTACCACCTTAGTCTAGTAGGTTTCCAAATAAGAGACCTGTAGGAAGCACGTAGCTTACACACTACCAATCTTTATTTTAAAGCTTGTGTACAGTGAACTCAAGTGCATTCTTATAACCCCCAGACCCCATTTCTGAGATCCTGCCTTGCCTCTGCCATTTTGTTACCACCAATGGCCTGCTTTGTTGTTTGGGGAAATGAGCTAGTCAGCAGGCAAGGCCAGAGGGGTACAAGGGACCTGTATACCTGTTTATACCAAGCAGGGCCGGCCCCAGGGTTTTTTGCACACTAGGCGAGGATAATTTCTGCCCCCCCCCCCCCCCGGCTTGGCCTGCTCCTTTGCTCTTTCTGCCTTTCGTTTGTGGAACTGAGCTCCAGATGGTTTTTTTAATCAGCCATAAATTTATGAAATTACTTTAAGATCAGGAAAGATGAAAGTTGGTGTGTGCTTCTAAACCATGTCCTTCTAAGCCAGTTTGGTACAGTGGTGGACTCTAATCTGAGAACTATGTTTGATTTCCCACTCCTCCATATGCATCCTTGGTCATCTTCTCTCATGAGGAATAGTTTGATCAATACTGCATGGGACCTTCTGCATGCAAAGCAGAGGCTATTCCACTGAGCCACATGGCTGAGGAGTGCTGCTGCTGCTGCTACCTGTAAAGCACGCTGGGCTCTCACGCTGTCTCGCTGAGTCTCTATCTCTTGCTCTCAGTCTCTCCACCACCCCATTTGCCAGTTATGCCCCTAGGCGGCTGCCTAGTTGCCCTAGTGATAGAGCCGGCCCTGATAACAAGGTCCGGTACAGTACAGTAGGAAGACTCCAAATCTGAAGAATAAAATTTTTATTAAAGTATTTCCCGAATTACAAGCACACTAAACATTCAAAAAGAGGAAGCAATATAGAAAAAAGGAGAGGTGATTGATAGCGAATAGAGGGGTCATTTATGGGGTGATACAACCTGTCCAGATGTACAGGGATCCATGGAGATGAGATTATGGCCCAAAGTAAAGTTTGGGGGTGAACAGCTAGTTGGCATGAGGGGCAGACACACAATATCTGAGGCCATGCACTCTGACGGATATAGACACTGGAAAACAATGCAGACCAATGGGAGGCCTTGGGTGCTGGTCTCAGGCAAGAACAATAGATTTTCTAGGCCAATAAGAAGTCCATGGAGGTGTGGTACCAGGCGGAGTGTAATTCAGGTGTGACCAATGGGGTCTCAGAGGGACAGAGTCTAGCTACGCAATAGCCTTGACTACCAGTGGCATCTGAATAGATATGATGACCTTTGATGGTCCAGTCTAGGTGAGTTGAATAGGTGCCCATATTTGAACAAAAGGTGCAAATGGGTCCCTGATTAGCATCAGAAAGGATCTCTAAACATTTGAATGCATGATTGGTTTATTTCAATATCCCGAGGGATGGAGCAGGAAAGACAGCTTTGGAGACAAAGGATTCTCACATAGACATAGGGTCACACAAAAAGGGCTAGGTGAAGTTCTGGGCTATTCGCCAGGTGGCCTCTGAACAGCTTTAGAAATGCAGATACTACACCTGGAGGAAACTGCTTTTGTTGTCGCTGCTGGAGGAGGGGAGGTTGAAGATTGCCTTGGAGGGCTGCCTTGTATGAAAACCTGAATATGAAATCCCCTTTTTGCAGACTGCTCACACGCTGACTCTGAGGTTCAAGCTGAGAGTGCTTGACTTTTGGGGGACTTTGGTTCAGATCAATAGTGGGGTGCCCTTTTTGTTAGGACTACCTGCAAGTAAGGCAGCACCTCTGAGATAATGAAGTGCTCATCATAGTCCAAGTTGCTTTTGAACACACACACACACACAGGAAGCTGCCTTAAATTGAGTCAGGCTCTTGGCCTATCATTGTCTGTACTGTCTACTCTGACTGGCAGCATCTCTCCAGTGCCTCAGAGAGAGGTGTTTCATATCACCTACAACAGGATTTTTTGAACTGGCAATGCCACAGATTGAACCTGGAACCTACTGCATGCACAGCAGATGCTTTACCTATTAGTCCCACCCCCAGTGGCTCTCAAATATCTAGAGCTGGCCCTGAGAACCAGGTGGGCTTTCAATTGAAACAAAATTACCATCAGCTTCCTTGTTACCCATACATGGTTATTTCCAGAACCCAAAACTGACATGTCAAATCATTAAGGAAAGTTCAGTCAGGAACAACCTCTTGGTTGCCATCAAGTTGGCTATCCGGTCAAAGATCAAGTGAATTTTCAGCAATATTGTGGAAGAATTCATGAGCTTTGGAGTGACGGGGGAAGAATCCATGGCTACATGCTACTCTTCCTATTTGCAGGTGTCCATGGGAAGATTTGCTGCTTGTGGCTCTGACAGGTTGTTATTTCCACAAGAAAAATCATTTGTCACATGCCAAATATAAAACTACAGCATGTCAATGTGACAGTGATATGGAGCAGTAATGTGAAAGACTGACAACAACAAAAAAAAGATCACAGAAACCTAAGCCATTCATCTTCTCAAGAGCTGGCTTGCCTCAGTGCTTGTACATCACAACTCAGATAAGGCCAGGGAGGACTCTGAATCAGAGCTTATTTAAAACCATAAGGAATAATGCTAAATGGTGTCTAGATGCATAGAGTGTTGCTAGCTGCATAAGGGGAAAACAGACCCAAATAGGGGGCAGGTTCAAATAAGATCAAAACAGATGAGGTCCAACAAACAGAACAGAGCTGGCATGATTCACAATTCTATTTTTTTAAATAGATTTTTATAGAGCTTTTAAAATATACAAGGGGAAGGGAAGGGGTCGAGGAAGGAAACACATCTATTGATTTTCTGCATGCAACTTTCCTCTACTTGACATTTCATGTTATAGACAGGCTGCGAGGTTTAAGAGTTCATGAAAACTTAATTCACAATTCTAAGAGGGGCCGTTATTGACCAATTTCCTGTTAAGTGCATGCTCGAAAATCAGTATTTTAAGACAGTTCTATGATATTTGTTTATTCTTTATGTGTTTCCATTGGTTTTGGTGATAAAACTGCATCAATTTTTTTTACCTTTTTGCATATAATATCCAGTTGGGATGATCTTTTAGGGACTGTACCCCTCTCCCAAAGGATACTCCCTGATAAGTTTCAAACAGGTAAGAGAAAGTGCCTCCGTTTTATAAGCATTTAAAATTCTCACTTGCAGAGACAGGTGTTTGGAAACCTAAGAAAGCAAGTAGTGGGAACAAAGAATATATAATAATATGTAAGGGTAACTTTATGCCTGAGTCCACCTATTCAGGTCTAAAGCAGCTGGGGATGAAGTCTGGTTTAGGGGTGTGATCCAAGAAAAAAGATCCAGTTGGTCAGCCGTGTTGGTCTGAAGCAGTAGAACGAATTTAGAGTCCAGTGGGGCACCTTTAAGACCAACAAAGGTTTATTCAAGGTATGAGCTTTTGTGTGCATGCACACTTTTTCAAATACAATGGACTGGCCAGTAAGATTCAGACTTATAGCCAGAGGCCGAGGACAGACTGGGGATCTGGAGCGCCCTGCCTCTGCTTTAGAAGCGGAGGCAGAGAGGGTGTCCAGACAGCCGCAGCTGTCCCCCTTCGCTGGCGCGGATTCACCCATCCGCGAGGCACCGTGGTGCGGCTTTAGCTGGAGACGCCTGGGAACTGGTCTCCAGGCGTCTCCATGCATGTCCCCGGCGCTTCCTGTGGGTGTGAATGCGCCGAAGGCGCGTCACACACACTTCTGGAAGTGTGGACGGGCTGCTCTGGCTGCCGCGGCTGCGCATAGCCGTGGCTCGCCGAGGCAGCCAGCAGCCGCACTCCTCTTCCCCACGCAGCCAGTGTGAACGGGGCGCACCGGGCTGCTTGTCCCACGGGGCTTTTGGCCCCGCGGCTGTTCTGAGGCAGACCTTCAGTCTGTCCTTGGCCAGAGAATGAACTGTAAGAATGGCTATCAGTTTGAACCTCACCGGCCATTCCAATGTATTTGAAAAAGTGTGCCTTGCACATGAAAGCTCATATATTGAATAAACCTTTGTTGGTCTTAAAGGTGCCCCACTGGCCTCTAAATTTGTTCTACTCCAAGAAAAAAGTTTGTTATAGTTTTTGATTCTGGATTGGGGGAGGGAAAAACACCTTTTATAATTTATTCCTGATTTTTGTGTAGGACAGTACCAATTTGGGATTCAAATCGATTGCGGGGGGGTGGATTCCAGAATTCCAGGCTTGTTATTTTAAATGTGAGAACAAACTCAAGGATCTGATGCAGCTATTTTAAAAGATAAGGGCATCAAATTGGCACAGAAGGTAGTCCTCCCTTTAATCTAAAGGTTTCCCCAAATTTCAAGCAGAATGGATAACAATGTTCAATTTTACAGACCTCTTAAGTAAGTACTCCTTGGTGCCCCTGTCTCCACTGCTTCCGGGGGGTGGGGGGTGGGGGTGGCAGCAGCCCAGCAGGAAACCTCCAAATACTTGCATTTTTTAAAAAAAACCTGGCTGCATCTGATTCCTTTATGAAGTCTTACGGGGACTGACGGACAATATATATTTTAAACCATTCTAATGAAAATGCTGAAATCGCCACCCATTGTTGCATGCCATCTCATTTCACAAGGGGAGACTTCCTTTGCACATTCCTTCTCCCCGGTCACTGCAATCTTTGAAAATAGTTTGACTTTTTCAAAAAAAAATAAAATTAAAGCATGTGTGTATGTGATTATATGTGATGTCTTCATGCTGGACAACCACTGTTGGGATATCTGAGTTACTACTACTATTTAAGGAGTTCCTAGTTGGGGGGGGTGTCTCTCATTCATCTGACAATTTATTTATTTAAACATTTATTAGCCCCCTTTCTCCCTTGCAGAACTCAAGGCCGCTTACAAAATAAAAACAACATAAATAAAATAACAATTATAAAAAGACACAAATGGTCACAATTTAAAACCTCCAATTAGGACTGTCGATAAATAAAAACTAACTTAGTCAAATGGATTGCAGCAACATGGCTGGTGAGGGAGCTGAGGCAGTGACATGCAAAGTCTGTGGCGTGTTCGTATTCTTACTTGAGGGTAACAGCAATTACACCTGCAGCAAATGTAAGGTGGTAGCCCTACTGGAGGAGGACTTGGGGCATGCTTGTCCACACTCCTTTTTATAAAGGAAGGTGAAGATTACATGGACAGAACACATGAAGCACTCCTGAGGGGGCAACAGGAACAGGAAGGAGAGCTATCTCAGCAAATAGAGAAGCACACAACATAGGAGGAGGGTGCACGGGAGAGGAAAATCAGAAGACATTCTGAGTCTTTGTTGCTAAGCAATCAGTTTTGGGATCTCCTCATAGGTATTGATTCTCGACCACTGGAACAAGGGCTACTTCCCCAGCTTCCCCAAGGCTTAAAGAAAAGTTCTTGGGCCCCCATGGATGAGAGGACTCAAGCTTCTGCTCCCCAGTATAGGTGAAGGCATGTGCTGGTAATTCGGGATTCCCTACTGAGAGGAGTAGAGGCTAAAGTGTGCTGACCAGACTAGGTGTCTTGAGAGGTATGCTGTCTACCAGGTGCATGCATCCAGGATGGGACAGGGTAGGAAGGCTCATCAAGCCCACAGATGATTATCTTTTCTTGCTCATTCGTGTGAGAACAAATGATACCAGCTGGCACAGCCCAGAACGTATTAAAAGAGATGATGTGGCTTTGGGTAAAAAGGTGAAGAACCTGGGAGCACAGGCTGTGTCTTCATCAGTTATTCCTGTTGAAGGGTGTGGCTTCGGAAGTGACAAAAATTCAGAGTCTAGTATGATGCCAGTAACTGTCAAGAACATTAAAGATTTGTGAGGAGTGATACATATGCTAAGAAATATTAACTTGCAGGTAAATACAGAAACAAAAAGCTCAGGGCACAAAAACCATGGATTCTGATGTCTCTACACTAATGTGCAGAGTATGGGAAACAAGCAGAAGGAACTGGGCCCTAATACAGGAAGGGAACCATGACCTAACAGGCATTACTGAAACTTGATGGGATGATACAATTGGAATATTAGGATAGAGGGGTACAATTTATTGAAAAGGGACAGACAAGGAAGGGTGGAGGCGTTGCATTATATGTAAACGAGGTATATACTTGTAAGGAAATACGTGAATCTGAGCATGGAAGTTCATTGAGAGTCTCTGGGTAAAAATAAAAGGAGTAAGAAATAATAGTGATATTATGGTAGGGTCTGCTGTAGACCACCAAGTCAGGCAGAAGACTTGGATGAGACAGTCCTAGAACAGATTACAAAGTTCTCAAAGAGACAGGACACGGAGGTCATGGGAGATTTCAGTTACTCAGATATCTGTCCAACTCTGCTAAAAATGAAAGGTCAAATAAATTCCTGACCTTTCTTGCTGACAACTTCATTTTCCAGGAAGTGGAGAGGGAAACAAGGGGATCTGCTATCTTGGACTTGATTCTTACCAACAGAAGAACTGGTTGACAAGGTGAAAGTAGTGGGTGAAAAGTACTGAATTCTCAGCGGCACAGACGAGAACGATGGCATAGTGATCAGCTCTTAGTTTATTTTACTTACAGCAAGCATGGATTAACCGGCCAAGTGGCCAACTATATATACACCCAGGACACACCCGGGGTCCTGCCTGTAGTCCTATTGGGGGGGTTGAATTTCCCACCTAGATCTCATTGGAGGACTGGAGGGAACCTAGGATCCTTAGCCTCTATTGTTCTAGGAACCAAGTTCTGGGTTATTCTCGCTGGCGCCTTGTGGCGGTCAGTGGACACAACAGTGGGCACCCTGGGTAGTAGTGACCATGTAATTTTGGAATTTACAGTCTTGGGGAAGGTAAAAGCTGTACAGAGTCAGATACATAGGTTGGACTTCAGGAAAACAAATTTTGACAAACTTAAAAGTTATGCTGGGTAGAGTCCCATGGTCAGAAATACTTAAGGAGAAGAGAGTTCAAGAGGGATGGGAGATTCTTAAAAGCAAAATACTGAAGGCACATTCACAAATGATTCCTATGAGAAGGAAAAATGGGAGGAGCCTAAAGAAGCCAAGGTTGTTTCATAAACAGCTTTCTAAAGAGTTGAGAAATAAAAGACTATAAATTCCAAAATTACATGGTCACTACAACCCAGGGAGCCCACTACTCAGTATGTGCTTAAGCTAGTGAGAGATGGTAAAAACAACAAAAAGGGTCCTTTTCTTATGTTCGAAGTAAGAAAAAGAGCAAAGACATGGTAGGCCCATTGCAGGGGACAGGAAAGTGAAATTGTAACAGGTGATGAAGAGAGGGCAGAAATGCTCAATTCCTACTTTCCCCCAGTCTTCTCTTGCAAGGGAAACTGTGCTCAACATGGCAAAAACAGAACACATGATGAGGGAAGGGAGTTGCAGCCTGGGATCGGCATAGGGGTAGTACATAAACTCCTAGTTTCTTTAAACAAAACTAAGTCCTCGGGGCCAGATGAACTACTAAAAGAACTCATGGATTTAATTTCTAAGCCTCTGTCCATTATTTTTGAGAATTCTTGGAGAACAGGTGAGGTGTCAGAAGATGGGAGGCAGGCAAATGTTGTCCCCATCTTCAAGAAGGGGGAAAAGGAGGATCTGGGTAACTACCAACCTGTCAGCTTGATGTCAATACCTGGAAAAGTTTTAGAACAAATCATCAATCCTGAAGCTCTCTGGGGGTGCTGTGTGAAATGCCCCTGAAGCGCTTCCTCCTCCAAAGAGTGTTTTCATGCCTCTTTTTGCCCACACGGGCAATCTCCGTCATTTTTTTAAGAGCCGATTTAGAGTGCTATAGTGCTATAGCTATTGGAGTGAAAACCCCAGGCATTCCAGTGGGGTTGCTATCTATTTTGGCTCTTTAAAAATGACAAAGATCGCCTGCGCGGGCGAAAAGAGATGCAAAAAGACAGCGGCCGTCTGAAATGATGAACCGCTTCAAAAACGGCTCCAAAAAGGTTGGGGAAGGGCTGTGTGAAACGGCCATCACTGTACCAGTTTATTCCAAGCTGGTTCAGTAATGTTTTTAAGGTGCTGTGTGAAATTCCCCAAAGTTTATCTTGATTTCAGTAGGGCTTTTGAAAAGGTTCCACATAATATTCTTTTGACAAACTGGTAACATGTGGCTTGGATCCTATTACTGTTAGATGGATCTGTAACTGGTTGACAAATCACATCTAAAGAGTGCTTGTTAATAGTTCCTCATTCTCTTGGAGACGAATGACAAGTGAAGTGCCTCAAGGATCTGTCCTGGGACCTGTTTTGTTCAACATCTTTGTTAGTGATTTGGATGAAGGAATAGAGTGAATGCTTCTTAAATTTGCAGATGATACTAAATTGGGAGGGGTAGCAAATATGGTAGAAGACAAAGTCAAGATACAGGATGATCTTGACAGGCTGGAAAACTGGACTAAAACAAATAAAATGCATTTCATTGGGGATAAATGTAAAGTTCTGCATTTAGGTAGGAAAAATCAAACACATAATTATAGGATGGAGATGTCTTGGCAGTAGTATGTGAGAAAAGGATCTAGGGGTAGTAGACCACACTGAACATGAGTCAGCGTGTTCTAAAAGGCAAATGTTCTAAAAGTAGCTAAAAAGGCAAATGCAATTTTGGTCTCTTTCAACAGAAGTATAGTGTCCAGATAACGCAAAGTGATGGTTTTGCTTTACTCTTTGGTTAGACCTCACCTAGAGTATTGTGTTCAGTTTTGGGCACCACAATTTAAGAAGGATATAAACAAACTGGAACGTGTCCAGAGGAGTGCAATGAAGATGGTGAGAGGTCTGGAGACCAAGTCCTATGAGGAAAGATTGAAGGAGCTGGATAATTTAGCCTGGAGAGATGACTGTGGTATAATAACAATCTTCAAGTACTTAAAGGGCTGTCATATAGAGGATGGTTAGGGGTTGTTTTCTGTTGCCCCAGAAGGTCCGACCAGAACCAATGGGTTGAAATTAAATCAGAAGAGTTTTCAGCTAAACATTAGGAAAAACATCCTGACAGTGAGAGCGGTTCCTCAGTGGACCAGGCTTCCTCAGGAGGTGGTAGGCTCTCCTTCTTTGGAGGTGTTCAAGCAGAGGCTAGATGGCCATCTGACAGCAATGCTGATTGTGTGAACTTAGGAAGATCGTGAGAGGGAGGGCAGGAAGGTTTGCATCAGTGCCTAGTTCTTGTGGCCCTTTCTTAGACACCCAGGGAAATGCTGATCACAACTTTGGGGTCAGGAAGCAATTTTCTCCAGGCCAATTTGGCCAGGGATCCTGGAAGGGTTCCCCCCTCCCTCTTCTGGAGCAGGTGTCATTGGGGGTGTGGTGTGGTATTTGTGAATTCCCTGCATTGTGCAGGGAGTTGGACTAGATGACCCTGGAGTTCCCTTTCATCAATATGATTCTAAAAAAATGCAGTCCTAAATAAAACTGTCTTCAACTGCATCATGAAGATTGACAGTGATGTGGCAGGTGCACCTCCTTGGGCACCTCCTTGGGCAGGTCATTCCATAATCATGGAGCTGCCACCAAAAAGGCCCTCTGGTGCACTCACCAGATGAACTTCATTGATTGGTGGGACACTCGGAAGCACTTCTCCCTGCGATCTTAGTTCCTGGGCAAAAACATATGGGGAAAGATGGCCCTTCAAATACTCTGGTCCCAAGCCATGTAGGGCTTTAAAGAACAAAACCAACATCTTGAACTGAGCTTGGGAGTGGATTGGTAGCCAGTGGAAATGCTGTAGTATAGGGCTTCTATGCTCCTGGTAGCTGGCCCCAACCAGCCATCTAGCCACAGCATTCTGCAATAGCTGCAGCTTCTAAACACTCTTCAGGGGTACCCCAAGCAGAGCACCTTGCAGTTGTTGTCCAGCTCAGAGCAGCAGCTGTGGGCCTAGGGTTGCCAAGTCGAATGTACTCACCGGCGGGGGGAGTCCTCCTTTGCCTGGGAGCTCCCCCGGCGCATGCGCAAACTCTGGTACCATAGAGTTTTGGGGCGATTGCCAGAGTGTCGCCCTGGCAATGCCCCCAACGTGATGACGTCACTTCCAGGTGACGTCATTACATGGGGGAAGTCGTCCTGGCTGGACGACGGGGGTGGGGTTTCCCCCACTGGCCGAATGCTGGTCGACGGATCGGGAAACCCTGTAGTGGGGGATCCCCCGCCCCCCGGGCTGACTTGGCAGCCCTATGTGGGCCTTAAAGGAAATGCTGAAGAAAGGAGAGGCTGAAAAGTCTTTTCAATTCAGAGGCAACTCAGGCATACATGACAGAGCTTTATAAACAGAGAACTTTTTCTCCCTCACCAGACATAGTAAAATATGAAGGCATCCAGTGAAGGTGATGGGTAGTCGATTCAGGATTGACAAAAGGAAATAATTCTTCACTCATTGTGTGTTTAATGTGGAATCTGCTGCTAGAGCAGGTAGTGCTGGCCACAGGCCTACATGACTTTAAAAGGGGATTAGACACATTCATGGAGGGCAGGCCTATTGGGGGCTAATAGTCACAGTGACTACAAGGTATCTCCACATTTAAAGGCTGTAAACCCTGGAATACCAGTATAGGGTTGCCAGGTCCATCGTATTCGTGGGTGGGGTGTGTGTGTGTGTGTGTGTGGAGGGAGCATTCCGGGACTGGAGACATACCCAGAAATAAACATGACATGCCTACGTCGCCCAGAAGTTATGTAGGCACTTTGGTGGCGACACTCTGTTTTTTGGGCAAAACTCTATGGTAAAATTGGCTTCAAACCATAGAGTTTTGCCCAAAAACCAGAGTGTCCCCCCCCTACGTCACCAATGTGCCTTCGTCACTTATGGGTGTCATAGGCCCGTTGCGTTTACTTCCTGCTTCTTCCCTCCCCGCATTGATTTCTGACCGGGGGGGGGGGGGCGTTTCTGGTGTCCCTTTCCCCCCGTTTTCTTATAGCCCTGAAGCAGGGGAGGGGCTCCAAACCAGGGTATCCCCTGCCCCCAACTGGAGACTGGCAACCCTATACCAGTACCTGGAGGCAACACCAGGGGAAGGCCTCTGTCTTTATGCCCTGTTCGTGGTCCTTTAGGTAGGACTGCCAGGTCCCCCCAGCCCCCAGTGGAGAGTGGGGGGATAGGCTTGCCAGTTCCAGGTTGGGGTTGGAGCCTGGGGAAGACAGGGACCTCAGTGGAGTCAATGCCATAGAATCCACCCTCCAAAGCCCCCCTTTCTCCAGGGGAACTGGCTGGCTGCAGTCTGAGACAAGATGCTGGACTAGATGGACTACTGACCGGATCCAGCAGGGCTCTTCTTATGTTAGCAAAGTTCTCACATTTTCATAATTCCAAAGAATGTATGAAATGGAATTATTCCGGAGGGCATTTCTGTAAAGGGAATAGGGCTGTAGTAATATGGAATTGTTAAGGAGGATGCTTTCATAAAGGGACAAGGGCTACGGTTTATGGGCACTGTTGATTGAAAATGTTATCTGGTTCTTAAGGCATTGTTTCCCCAATTCTGCAATTCTGTTTCTGCATGTCTTATGATATGTCATGTCCTAAACATACCTTTTTTTTTGCATTTTCTTGTTTCATAATCCAATATTATTCATTGTATGCGTAATACCTTATTTTCTTTATTATTTTCTTTAATTCATTCATACTCTGCCTTTCTCCCCAGCTGGGAATCCAACCTTGGGACCCAAAGCAGCTTAGATCATTCCCCTCTCCTCCATTTTATCCTCACAACAATCCTGTGAGGTGGGTTAAGCTGAGACAGTGTGACTGGCCCAAGGTCACTCGACGAGCTTCCGTGGCACGAATGGGGATTTGAACCCGGGCCTCCCAAATACTAGTCCAGCACTCTTCATCACTACGCCACACTAGCTGCTGTTCCTGTTGCTAAGTTTTAATACTTTGTAATGGGCCTTGAATCCCAGCAAGGAAGGCAGACAGTTAATTAAATAAGTCACTAAGTAAATATGTCATCAGAAGAACTCCATCACATCTAGACAACAGGCCCTTCTTCCTCTGGGAGAAAAGAGGACTAAATTCAGTCTCCCTACCTAATCCAAGGGCAGATCAGATAGAGGCTGATAAAACTACAGCCATTGTTGAGAACAATCATATATGGTATGTGGAAGGGACCATGTGTGGAGGGGGGGAGGGACTACCCCCTTGACACCATTCCTAAGCCATGGTCCGGCTTAATGTTTCATACATCTGGTAGTACTTATTGTTCACCCCTCCCCCCTGCTGTAGTACGCTTTGAATATACAATACTTGAACTGAAATATTTTGTGTTTGCAAGGAGGTTCTATATGCTCAGAGGCGGGAGATTCCACATTGCTTACAGCATTTTATAAAAGCAACTAAAAACCATTCAAACCTTCCAGGAAGTTATGAGCCCTGCTAATGCCACAGATCATTTTAAAAAGTAATATCCAAAGCTGTACAACACGTATCATGAATTAAATGCCTTGACTGAGATTTACTGCATGGGACTCATGCCATTTTTCTACATGATGTAAGTGTCTAGGTCCTTTCAATTAGAAAGGCAAAGTGTTAATGCCTTGATATTAAAAACATCTGTACCTAAATGGTGGGAAAATTGCATTAATGGTATAACTTGGCCACAGTGCTTCAGCAATCTGTGGACAAGTTGGATGTTCTGTTCTCTCTCTTTTTTAACAATAGTAATAAAACTTCAATTAAACCTGCTTGTTCTTTCATAGACTTGTCCAGATGTGCTTTTGTGGTAGTTTCCAACCCATCCGTGAAAATTAACATACTTCTGCACTAACAGTTCTGTGTCAACAACAGTTTAGCCATGTCTTCAGGATTAGATCTATGCAGCCACCACAATTTCCTTTCTTGAATTATCCCCTGCCAATGTAATTCTAAGGGGCCGTGGTGGCTCAGAGGTTAAGATGCTGAACTGTAGACCAGAGGGCCAGTAGTTCGGCAGTTCAAAACCCGAACGCTGCATGACAAAGTGAGCTTCCCTCTCTGGCCCCAGCTCCTGCCATCCTAGCAGCTTGAAAGCAAGAAATTGCAAGAAGATAAATAGGTACCGCTTTAGTGGGAAGGTAACAGCATTCCATGCGCCTTGGCATTTAGTCATGCCAGCCACATGACCACGGAGATGTCTTCAGATAGTGCTGGCTCTTCGGCTTGGAAATGGAGATGAGCACTGCCCCCTAGAATCGGATTTGACTGGCTTTCGAGCAAGGGAAACCTTTACTTTTACCTAATGTGATTCTACTAAAGTAATCCTACTGAACTGATTGGGATTCCCAACCATAAGTTACTTTAAAAGCAATACAACTTCTGTATATGCGATTTCTAGGCACCTCTTACCCTGTGGCTAGGAAAATTTTGTAATCATATTTTTATGGGGTTTTGCATGCTGTCTGGGTAAAGCTTGACCTTGCCAATTATTAGCAGTCCAGGCAACCATGAGGGCTGCCAAATATGTAGCTGTTTTGTGAACTGTTTTTTATTTCCCGGATGCTCCGCTGCAGATGTTGGGATTTGGCATCATACCTTCAGAGTAATAAGACTTCAGGAGGTTCTTTTCATACATACCAGTTCCAAGAACTAGACCACTTCCACAAGTAATTCCATACGTCTGAAAGAGTATCCATTTTTAAAAAAATAATGGAACCTTTATTAGCAGGGCTTTTTTTGTAGAAAAAGCCCAGCAGGAACTAAGAGGCATAATAGGCCACACCCAACAGCAGAAACTCATTAGCATATTAAGCCACACCCCTGACAGCGCGGCTCCCTCCCAGGATCAGCTTCCCCAGGTGCCCTGCGGCTTGCGGGGTGTATGGGGAACCCGAGGGAAGGAAGGCAGTTTCTGGATCGGCTTCCCCAGGTGCCCCGCAGCTGCACCCCATGGCTTGTGAGGCAACTGGGGAACCCGGTGGGGGGAGGCTGTAGGTGTGGCCAACTCGGAAGCCAGCCGGAACTCCATTCCTGTGTGTTCCTGCCCCAAAATAGCTCTGTTTATTAGGGATTTTTGTTACAAATACCAAACAATCTGAAATGCTACATAGCCACTTAGCACAAATATACACATAAGAAAGCACACTGATAAATGGTCATAAACTTAAATAAAACAGAAATACAATTATTCATAATCATTCAACATCAACCCATGGATCCGCATAGCAGCTAGAAAATTAGTAACAACTTGATTAGTAATATAAGGATTCTAGCCAGATAAAAGGTATAATGCCACCCACTTATCTGGGTAACCCTGAAATTTATGTAAGAGTGGGCTAATTATGGAATTCCTCAACTTGGTATAAAAACTACAATATGAGGTAAAAATATGAGGTGAACTACAACATGCGGTAAAAATTCAAGATCCCCAGCGCTACACAGACAATATTTCTTCTGATGAGAAATTCTCAGAAATCTACCATAAAGGTAGACATCTGGTAGGCTCTGATGCAGCAATCTTAAAGCATGTTTTCCCCCTAGCATAAGGATTGAGTCAATGGAATGCCAGTTGAATTGATTTCCTGTAGAACTGTACATAGCCACTCACTTAAGTAGGAGTCTGTCACATAGTGTGCACATAGCTAGGATAATTGGATAAAAACGAAGGTGTGGCCAGAATTTTAAAGTCTGTATCCAGGCTCTAGTTTCCAAAAAGCCCTGTCCTATATCCAAACAGTTGGCTGCCAATCCAACACAGTTTGGGGCACCCAGGATATGATGCAGAAAGATAGCTTGAACCTTCTCTACAGACTGATGAAATGCACTGACCCAAATGGGAAACACCATACCATTGCTGGGTTACAGATTTAATATTTTTTTAAAAAAAAAAATTAGAAACACTAACAAATGTATAATAAACAATTTTCTTACACAAAATAATATGTAATTATAAAATATAAACACAAATTATGCAAACCATGGCCGAGGACAGACGGAGGATCTGTCCCGGAACAGCCACGGGGCTGAAAGCCGTGCAGGAAAAACAGCCCGGGGCGTCCCATTCTGGCTGCATGGGGAGGAGGTGCGTGGCTGCCGGCTGCTTTGCCGAGACACAGTCATGCACAGCCAAGGCAGCTGGAACAGCCTGTCCGCACTTCTGGCACCACGTGCGCCGTGCGTTCGGCGTGTCCACACCCGCGGGAAGCACCAGGGATGCGCACCCAGTCACTTGGAGACCAGTTCCCAGGGGTCTCCACCTGGAGCGCAAGGACAGTGCTTCAGGCACGGGTGAGTGTGCATGGGTGGTGGGGGACAGCTGCGGCTGTCTGGATGGCCTCTCTTCAGAAGCGGAGGCATAGCGGGCCACCTCACCAGTCTGTCCTCAGCCCATATGTATTTACATGCAGAAATACATCCATATGTATTTACATGCATTTCTACCATGTAGTGCCAAATCAAAATCTACTAATATACATTAATAAAAAAGAATATGTCCACTGATTCAGAGTGTTGTATACTTGAAATAATTATTCGATGTATATATATCACTACTTCCAAAAAGTAAACATTTGTTTTACAATCTTTGTTTACAAAGAGTAAAGTGATTTTCAAAGCTGAATAGCCAAGGTACCACAATTCGAGAACACCCTCCATTCGGAATTGCAGGATTGGAAGATAGAAAAATGGTGTTCCATTAGGAACGTTTGCAGTTGTCTGTGAAGAATCTCTTCAAGGTCAATTTGAAAAATCTTTGTCTGTGAAGAATCACTTTGAGATCAGTTTGAAGAATCTTCTAGGACCGCATGATTCTAGGTCAAGACGTTTTTTCAAGGAAGCTGACAATTCTTGAAAAAGAGATTTTGTGAAATGGACATATACTAAAAGTCAAATTGTAGTACTTTGGCTAGTCAGCTTTGGAAATCACATTGTGGTATTCAGGTTCACTTTTTGGAAGCAGTGATATAAATGGACTTATATTCTTTATTGTTAATGCATATTAGTAGATTTTGATTTGGCACTACACAGTAGAAGGTTGTTTTGCATGTGAAAACATATGGCTTACATAATTCATGTTTATACTGCTCTATAATTACATTATTATACATTTGTTAGTATTCCTAATAATATTTAAAATATTATTTGCATGGTGCATTTTTGTTGACTTTTGTTTTACGTATTTCACTGTGGCTGGTTGTATTTTGTTTCTTCTGGGTATTACAGATTTAGCCTTAAAAACATGAATGGCCACAGTGACATGTTGACCACCATGAATGAAAAGAAATGTACCACTGCAGACATACTCCAGTTGGCCAAGTTAAGTGCATATTTTTGTTGGATCAACCAGCTGTTATTAAGGTGAAAATTTACTTCCAGATATCTGGATGGCTTTACTTGTTTAGTGGCATTACCATTAACTCTCTCAACAAAAACACTTCCAGGCCTCAGATAAAATCCTAATTTTGGATTTTTCAACATTAATAGACAATACATTAGCACTGCAATAGTCCATAAAGGTAGACAATAATCACTTGAGGCCCAATAGTGCTAAGGAAAATACCACAGGATCATTGGTATAAAGAGGTAGTGGAATATGGTGCAGACCAAGTTGTGGAAAGTGGCCATCAGCCAGTCTCAGAACAAATGACAGACCGCTCATAAATAAATTATAAAAATTGGGAGCCAGAATACACCTCTGTTTAACCCCCTCAGTTTGTGGAGATCTCAGTAGTTAATTCACCCTGCAAACCAGAACATACTTGACAGCTAGTTGAAGAGTATAATTTATGAATAAGGAAAAGTAATCTCTTACCCATTGAGGTTTTATTCAATTTATCTCACAGGAGGTAACTGGGGATAGAATCAAAAGCCCTGTTCAGATCAAAAATTGCTGGAAATAATTTCTTCCTGCCTCAACCACCGTATTTCTCTGTCAAATGGGCAAGGATAATACAGTGATCCAGTGTAGATCTGTTTGAGCAGAACCCAGTCTGTTCCAAGATGACATCAGACAGACTGCTTAAGTTCTGCTTATTTTAGTTTTTAAATTGGCACTTAAATGGATGAAGTGGTATCTAATTTATAAATAGGATCAGAGTTTGGCAGGAAGTTTCAAATCTCACCTTTGGTCAGAAACTCAGTAAGTGATCTAAGGGAGATCCTTATTGCTTAGCCCTCCTTCTCCTCCCATCTGCAATATGGTGGTTGATCTACCAATAGGGTGATTCATCTACTGGCAATATGGTGGCTGATATGCGGTTGTTGATCTACCTGCAGTTGATCAATATGGTGGTTGATCAACCCGCTAAAGTATTTGATCAGCCAGGTGGTTGATCTTATCAAGACTGTGTGTGTGTGTAAACATTTATACACTCTGAGAAACTATAGAAACAGTACTTATAATTAACAGGCTCTCACACTAAAAACAAGAAGGTGCATTTTTTAATGTTCCCAGACATTTACAAATCCTGTATGTAGAAAACTGGCTTGTCAGGAAAAGGGTTTATCAGAAACTTCTCCTATGTATTGAAATGTATTCTGATGTGGCAGTGCTGGAAAGACTCTACTACATGATTTTGATTAATGTGTATACTGGTTTTGACCTTAATGTAGGGATTGCCTTCTTCCAACATTCCTACATTCATATCTGGATCAGATCTAAGGAGGTGCAGGGCAGGGCCTTCCCTGTTGTTGCACCATCCCTTTGGAACTTCCTCCTTCAGAACGTTGGCTTCCTTGGTGGCACTGATCAGGGCAGAAAGGTGGGGTATGATTTTTTGCAAATAAATAAGATTGCAAGGACATATAGTTTTTCCAGTGTCAAGTAAAACCAAGAGTTTAGTTTCAGGAAAGGTAACTATGAAAATGAATAAATCCAAAATACTCCTCCACCCATTCACCAATGAAGTCCTATTTAGTAAATTACTACAGTTGTCCTAGCAAAAGAATTGGATTTATTTTTTGCCATTCCTGTTTCTACAGCCCCACTAAATATTTATTTCAAGAATGTTGGTGAAAGAAGCCATAATCCATTTCTTTTTTCTTTTTCTTTTTTTAAAAAAGCTATTTTCCAGTGAACGAAGGTAAACTTAAAATTATAAAATTCATTGGTGCCAATATGGGGAAAAGAATGTAGCCCATCAGGATCAATTTTTACTTGCCCGGGCACTGGAAATGAACCTTCTTCTCTCTTTTGTATTTCTTTCAGCCGCTGTTGTGTTATGTAGAAGAGAATCATTTTCAAAGGATTAACTCTGAATCAAAGCAGGGGAGGTTGCATTACAGCTAAACCTTATTTCAGTCCTTTTTCTCTCTTTTCATGGAGTTTTATGTTCCGAAGGAGAATTCTAACAGTCTCTCAATAATGCATTTGGTTGCTATACTACCCTATTGTCTGCTTTCGCTCTTGGAAGTTCTAAGATTACTGACGTCTCACCTAGCGGGTGCCGCTGCCTTCCTGTGACAAGAATGTGTTCTGACTTCTCCGGTCCGAGAAAAGACGTATTCTTTTCTTCCAGAATAGTTCGAGTGAAAACTACTTTCACACCCACCACAGGAACCAAGCAAGGTCTTCAGACTGTGTGATGTGATTTTCATTTTTCTCGTTGGTATCCCCCAATAGTTTGTTTGTTTTTAAGGACAAGACTCCAATCTGGGGAAAGGAGGGAGTATGGGCTTCAAAAAAAAACCCCCTCAGATAGCCTGGAGAAGGGGAAAGGGTTGCCAGGAGAGGCTGAGGGACTCACCTGACCGCCGTTCATTTGCATATTGTCATGTTCCCCCAAAATGGGACCATCATAGCAGCAAAAGCACCCACTTGTCAGTTTTCTCCACCGCTTGCACTTTCTGTTGCTCAGGGCAATGAAGGATTCTGGCCATTGAAAATTGCCTGTTACATGGTAGCCTTTTTTTGTCGCACTGCCCAGGAGCAACGTCCACCTGCCAGATTTGTCTACTGATAGAATCTGTCGCTGCTCAGTAGTGCTAAAATCTGAAAAGTGTGGGGGGGGGGGGGGGCGTTGTTGAGGCCTGGCCCTGTCGGCTGGAGCAGCTGCCTCAGGCAGCAGAATCACTTGCCACTCTAGGAAAACAAATTGTCAGCCATCTAACTGTGATTTTTAAAAAGTTGCCTGCCAGTGGGGAGAGATGGGTGGTGCTGCGTGAGGGAAGAGCTGAATGTTATGTTTCAGTCACCGAAGCTTTGGATCGACACTGGGGTAGGCTTGGACCCCTGCCACACACACCATCTTACCATTAGATTCCTTATACCCTAAAACTCTGGTTGGTCTCTGAGGTGCAACTGGACTCAAGTCTGTTTTATTGCAGACCAAGATAGAGACCCTCTGAAACCATCTTAGGCTGCGGTCACACACACTAAATAATCCACTTCCAGTCCACTTTCAGTTTGCTCTCCAACTGGATTTTGCCAGCTCACACAAGTAAAATCCAGTTGGAAAGTGCATTGAAAGTGGATTGTTCAGTATGTATGACCGCAGCCTTACAGTCGTAGAATCCTAGAATCCTAGAGTTGGAATGTTGCAGGCTCCAGGGTCATCTAGTCCAACCCCCTGCACAATGCAGGAAATTCACAAGTACCTCCCCCCCCAATCCCCAGTGACCCTTCTCCATGCCCAGAAGATGGCAAAAAACCCTCCAGGATCCCTGGCCAAACTGACCTGGAGAATATTTCTTCCTGACCCCAAAAGTGGCAATCAGGTTTACAGAGCTGACTTAATGGTGCACCTTGCAGAGCTGATGACTTAATGGCACACCTCAAATATATATATATCAATATTAAAGAAACAGAAGCTTCTGTTTTAATGCCGGCTATGTTTGCTGATTGGATGTTTTTCTTTGTGTTTATATTGGGTAGAGTTGGAGTTGTATTGTTGAATTTCAGGCTTTGGAAAGCAGCTTGAATGATTTCAGTCAGACTGAGTGATATATAAATACTTTGAACAAATGGTTTTTAAAAGAGAGGAAGGCAGGTGGTGATTTGGAGCAGAGAAGCAGCCACTGAAGAAACAGTTAAGTGTGCCCTCACTGTTTCTTTGCTTTAAAAATTGCTCACTTGGAAAACCAACCATTAATTATTATGACACTTCTGTTTGCTTCATGTGTATGTCTGGTTTCAATTAGCTCTGGGTTGGGAAATACCTGGAGTTTTTGGCAATGGAGCTACAGAGGGTGGGCTTTACGGAGGGGAGGGACTTCAGCAGGGTATAATGCCATAGAGTCCACCCCCACAAAGCAGCCATTTTCTCCAGGGGAACTGATCTCTGTTGGCTGGAGATCAGTTGTAACAGCAGGAAATTTCCAGGCCCCCCTGGAGGTTGGCAGCCCTAGCCTTCAATGGAGGAAGACTGCTTTGCCAAATCTAAGAACCTCTGACAAGGATGCATGATAGCTTGGTTATTAATGCCACTTTGTTAACATACTATAATAATATACACATACATATGCATAATATAATAATAACCTTAGCATTTCTAAGACATTCTGTCCTTGACTCCAGATAGTAGTAATCTATATATCTGTTTCTCAAGTGTGGTCCCTATTTGCGGATATCTAAATCCATGAATCGGAGCCACACTTACCCAAAACAAATAGTTCTGCAAGCTTGGGGGGACCCAATCTGAATTTTTTTAAGAACACCACAATGGGGGTTTAAATCTCCCCCAAGAAAGGTTGGGAGCCTATTAAATGGTAGGTTCAAGATGCATTGTAGTGAACAGCTCTACTTTATTAAGTGATTTCATGAACGAGACTGAAACACCAGGGCAACAGCCCTGTTATAATAGCATGCAAAACCCACACCCAAACACACCCAACTCCCAACGATAGGCTATTTACATAACATTAGTTTCTCACTGGTCACTTCCAGAGTCCTGGTAGGCTATTGTTCTAGAGCTCCAAGCTCAGCCAGTCTCTGATAGATAGTCCTGGAATGTTCCAGACCAAATACATAACAGAGGCACACTGGGCTTGTCAGGAATGGAAGCGGAGGGGGCGGAGTCTGGAGGTGCAGCAGGCCTGGAAGCACTGTAAAGGATGGAGAAGGAGCTGGAGGTGTAGGCAGTGGAGGTGATGGGGGGGGTAGCTGCAGCTAAGAGGGAGAAGGAATCCCTCCCCTGTGATTATCATGGGTCCCCCACCAATGCTCCCTCTAAGCTGTGGAGTCTTGTGATTCTACTTTGTGAGTAACTGGCATTAAAGTTGTGAGTGAGCGATTTGGCTACTGCAGAAATTAGTTTGCTCTGGAGCCATCCTTCATGAGTGAAGACAAAAATGTGTGAGCCGGAGGCTAAAAAACTGTGAGCTAGCTCACACTAACTCAGCTTAGAGGGAACACTGATCCCCACTTGTCATACCATATTTTCCCTCCTCCTTTACTTGGTTTGCTTTTACACACATCTGCTGCTCCAAACCTGAACAGGAACAAACCAACTCCAAGAGAATGAATATTTCTTTTCATTACTATCTTATTTTCAGATAACAATTGGAGATCGCATTGTGGAAGGCTAATGAAAATTTAACTTGCTTCGATTAATTCCCTAAAGCGCAGAGAAGTGCTAAATTCAGAGTTTGGAAGAATATAATAGGATCTAAGTAAGAAAAACAGTAAAAGATGCAGGCAAAAATAAAAATGAGACGAGCTCAAACCAATGAAGCATGTTAATAAAGTAATTGTGTTTCTCCTCCTGTTCCCAGCAGAAAGATTTACAGTTAAACAAGCTACCCAGTAATGAGTTGCAAGAATTGTTGTCAGTAGACATCAGTGCCATCTTGTGGTTGTTGTTACTGGATTCGGACCTGGAAAGTGCAATACAAAATAGTGATCTTAGAAAGTGGAGCCTGCCACATTAGGTGGCTTATGCGAAACAGAATGGGAAATCTGCCAGATTTCTGTTTCATCCCAGGCACTTCTTTCCTGCAAAGAACTAGGAGTCCACGAACTGACAGTGAAAGTTAATCTAGTAGATTAATTTTGATATTTTCAATCCAATCTGCCACCACAGGATTTTTTCACAGTAACTGGTATATTTTTGCTTTTTTCATGATTGGCCTTTATTGTTATTCAGCCCTGATATCTTCTTCTTCTTCTTCATGCTTTGGATAGCGGCACATTTTTTAAAAATGGCATCCATCGGGTTCAAAAACTGCCTTGTATCATACACTTAAAATACTGCTGTCTGTTTTATAATCCATCTGCTGCCTGCCCTAGTTCAGTTCTTTTTAAAAAACCAAACATTTAAAACATATTACATTCACAGTAAGTCAGGCAGAATACAAATAAGGAGTCATATTTGTATTTTGCTTGACTTACTGTGGATATAATATGTTCTAAATGAAATAATAAAGAACCACAATTTTGTGATTGGATATTGTTTTTACAGAGCCCTAGTATCCCATTATTGTTATTTTGGATAAGCTTCAGAAAGATGACAGATATAAAGACATTTTTTTTTTTTTACGATATCTGGGAGTGGTGGTGGAGCTTCCCCCCGCCCTTGTTTGGTCTGACTGTCCATCGTGCTGATACAGTGAAGGATATCCACAGTTCTGTATATGCATATCCTACCGGATTTAAGAACATAAGAGAAGCCAATGTTGGATCAGGCCAGTGGCCCATCCTGTCCAACACTGTGTCACACAGTAGCCAAAAACTCCAGGTACCCTCAGGAGGTCCAGCAGTGGGGCCAGGACACTTGAAGCCCTCCCACTGTTGCCCCGCCAAGCACCAAGAATGCAGAGCATCACTTGCCCCTGACTGAGAGTTCCTATCTATACCTTGTGTGGCTAACGGCCACTGATGGACATCTGCTCCATAGGTTTATCTAATTCCCTCTTGAAGTTGTCCATGCTTTTAGCCACCACCACCTCCTGTGGCAGTGAATTCCATGTGTTAATCACTCTTTAGGTGAAGAAGTACTTCCTTTTATCTGTTCTAACCCGACTGCTCAACAATTTCATGGAGTGCCCACGAGTTCTTATATTGTGATAAAGGGAGAAAAGTACTTCTTTCTCTACCTGCTCTATCCCATGCATAATCTTATCAACCTCGATCATGTTACCCCTCAGCCATCGTTTCACCCTAAGTGATTCAACCTTTCTTCATAGGGAAAGTGTTCCAACCCTTTTATCATTCTAGTTGCCCTTTTCTGCACTTTTCCCAGTGCTATAATACCCTTTTTGCGGTGTGGCGACCAGAACTGTACACAGTACTCCAAATGAGGTCGCACCATCAATTTATACAGGGGCATTATGATACTGGCTGATTTGTTATCTATTCCCTTCCTAATAACCCCCAGCATAGCACTGGCCTTTTTCATTGCAGTCACACACTGTCTCGACATTTTCATTGAGTTATCTACTGCAACTCCAAGATCTCTCTCTCGGTCAGTCCCCGCTGGTTTATTTATTTATAATCCACCTTCCTTACAGGAACTCCAGGCGAATTACACAGAATAAATCAATACAGTCTGAAGGGTGGAACATCCAATAGACCAGGGGTGGCCAACCTGTGGCTCGGGAGCCACATGCGGCTCTTTCACACATATTGTGCGGCTCCTGGCAGGGCGGCTGGGGAAGCAAAGGGGAGGCATGCTTTTTCTCTCTTCCTTCCTTCCTTCCTTCCTTCCCTCCTCCCTCCCATCTATTTGCTTTCCTAGTTTCTCTCTCTCTCTTTCTTATAACTGGTTTTCCTCGTTTGTTTTTATTTTTGGCAGTCCCATTTAACGTTAATAAAAAGCAAATTTGCATATTTTTAAAAATAAAAACGTGTGTGTGATATTTGTTCCTGTCTTGCGGCTCTCAGACATCTCTATGTGGCTCTTACATTTATTCTATGTGGCTCTTACGTTAAGCAAGGTTGGCCACCCCTGCAATAGACAATGCAATAGGATGTGACTGGCAGAAAATCTGGATGCATCCAGAGGTGAAGCAAAGCCTAAGCTTTAACAAGACATGTTAAACAAATGCAAACATTACACAGTAGGAACCTACTTACAGCAACAGATAGTCCAAAGTATACACATGGTTATAGTCTACTACTATATATAGTCTAACCCTTTACTCAAGCTTCTTTCTGCACTAGTGGAGATTCTTTCTGAATTGACTGAAGGCCGCACACTAAAATGCACGGTACCTGAGATTCCTGGAGCTGAAACTCCGATTTCAGCACTCAGAGCTGTGTGGGCAAACTGGATTGGGTTTATTACTGTGTTCAGTGTTCCTTCTAAGCTGAGTTAGGATGAGCTAGCTCACAGTTTTTTAGCCTCTGGCTCACACATTTTTGTCTTGGCTCAGGAAGGATGGCTCCAGAGCACACTAATTTATGCAGCAGCCAAATCGCTCACTCACAACTTTAATGCCAGTAGCTCACAGAGTAGAACTTTTGCTCACAAGACTCCACAGCTTAGAGGGAGCATTGACTGTGTTCATTGTTTTATGTTGGGAACTGCCTCAAGTAAAGGGTTGCAAGTATATAATATATCCTCAGTCCAGATGGAAAATGGAGAAGACTGGCGCTGACCAAATAGATTGCACCAACCATCTTCTTGGCTATTATATGTGTGTAGATATTGGCAGCTCACACATTTCTGATTAGGTCCCCTATGCCTGGCATGTCATCATTTCAAATGTACAAAATTATGCTCATTCTCCACTCTACGAGTTTCTCACCCAAATGAAAAGACCACTGCCTACTGCTCTCTAATTAGACAGTGCAGATCTCTGCACCATTTAGTCAGCTATACACATTGTTTCCTACAGCAGATTCGGACCTCCTCCATTCCCCTCAAAATACTGCCCTGTGAGTTTTGTTGTTGAATGTTCTCCAGATCATTCCTAAATATGCAAATATTTGTCACATACTTGATACCTCATGACATTTGAGTTCCAAACTAAATATTTGACGGTAATGTGTAATTGACTTGTAATTGTATTCAGTATTTGAGAGTATATCATGGTTTGTATGGAAAGGCAGTTAGTATTTGAGTGGGTTTGATAGTTGACATGCCATGATAGCTGGCTGGTGTCATTGGTGATGCTTTCCTGGAGCTGAGAGAAAAACGCACAGTCGGAGTCCAACAAATTGAGTATTAACTGTTTATTGCAAGAAACAGGAAATACAGGGCTGGGTACCTTAGCACCCTGCAACGCCAAGCTGTATTCTGCCATAACCAGTAAGGGCAGGAGGTCTTATACCCTAAATGGCATCACATATAATTTACACAGAGAAAAATCCCTAATTAATGCCAGAGAGGTAGCGTCATTAAAGCATCATTTGACTTAACACATCTCTATTGGTGTTGGTCAAAGTGTCAGTGATTGCGTCTGCTTATCTGTTGTCAGGACAGTGTGAAACAACTATGTGAAACATCACCCAGAGCTTAGTCACCTCCCCCGGAGCTAGGGTGTTTTCTGATAAGGTGCACAGAACTGGATTTTGGCAGATTTCCTGGGGCCATCAGATGCTCTGCTATTACAAGAGGAGATATTGTTTTGAGACCACTTAGAGGTGGAGGACAGACTGGCAGAATGAAGTGCAAGGGAAGCGGGGTAAAAAGGCCCTGGGCCAAGTTGTTGCGGGGCTTTATGGTCGTACTGTGTGGACTGATGCGGGACCACACTGGGGAGGAGGTGGAATGGAGCGTTTGCACTGCAGGGTGGCCCCTGGGAGCAGCGCCCCGGTTGCGTGCAGCTTTGGTCTGTTTTGCCAACCTGCGCATAGGTGCAGCAGCAATTGGGGCAGGATCCCATGGCTGGGAGCTTTAACTCCACGAGCCAGAAGCGTCCCCAAGGAGGGTTGTGTGCTCAAGCGCACAGCACGCATGGGCAGTTATGCTGAATCAGCGGGTTCGCATGACCGGCTCCGCTTGATTGCGGCTTATTTGCATCCACACTTCCAGGAAGCGGGATCAACACACACCCAACCGGCTTGCCACAGCTTTCACCTGGTGCTTTTTAAAAGCAGGATCAAGACGCTTCAGGACGGGGTGAGTACAGCATGGGAACACCAGACAGCTGTGGCTATGTGAACCGGCCCACTTAATCCGCTTGAGAAACGTGCCTATATTGGGCCAAACTGCCAGTCTGAACTCAGCCACAGTCTTTTCATCACATAACTTCCCTTGCTTAGTGTCCTTGCAACTTCCAGGTTCACATTCCATTCTACTACATTCTAATTACGTCTGCCGAGGCCTCTAATAATACTTTTGCTTAATATAACTTCTTATACAGGAAAACACAATTATAAAATATATATATTCTACTATAGATTTCTTCCATCTGGGCTAAATAGCAAAATCTGAATATACCATGATTAGACTCTTATGAGGGTACAGTGACAGCTGTCAATATATATATCAAAGGAAATATCAGAAATCACATTCATTGGTCCCTTGTCCTACATTGGGAGGCACGTGACAACAGTAATCTTGAAGCTAAGCAGGGGTGGGTCTGTTCTGGGTCCAGACAGAAGATCCTTGGGAACCCCACCTAAGCTGCCTTGAGTTCCATGGAGAAAAGCAGGGTATAAAAATAATATTTTGTTCACAACAGTATTTGATGATTGACATACATTAGTATTTAGTATCTGGAATTGTTTGATAGATGGCAGGCAGTGGCATAGTATTTGACGACTTATGAGATTTAATATGAGATTCTTGCCCATATAATCAAGAGGCGCCAACAAATCATAGGTAAAGTTTTGTTTTGTTTTCAAAATGCGAATCCCAGTTTTGAATGTGAAAATTTACATTCAGCATTAGTGTAGTGGAAGTGAGAAGTGTCCTCAAGTTGCAGCCAACATCTGGCAACCTTGCAGGGTTTTCAAGGCAAGGCACGAAGAGTGGTGGTTTGCCTTTGCCTACCTCTGTGTGGCAGCCTGGACTTCCTTGGTGGTCTCCCATCCGAGTAGTAACCAGGGCTTAGCTGTCGAGATCTCGTGAGCTCAAGCCAGCCTGGGCTATCTAGGTCAGGGTGTTAGAGCAGCAGAAGTGGGGAAAGAGTGCATTTTCAAACAGTGGTGAATATATATTTTTAAAAGGACTTTTCCATTTCTGCTACTTTCCTGACATGTCTCTTGAGGGGAATGAAACCCTGTTAAAAATACTTGGGAGAATTCTGCCTTCCAGACTTTGGTGGTATGCAAGACATCCAGCTTCACAGCTTCAAACAAAACTTCAGGCATGTGAGAGCATCAAAAAGGACACAAAGTTCAGGATGTTGTTGTCGTTCTCAGAACTGCCAAAGAGACGTGGGCATGGAACACACAGGACAACATTCTGGTTTTACGAACTAGGAAGAGGGAGTCCCATGGGTTTCAGGCTGTCAGGTCTCCCGGGATGTTTTTTTCTAGGAAAAGATGAAAGGGGAACATCTCTCTCTCTCTCTCTCTCTCTCTCTTTCCAGTCAAGCCAGCCCTTCCTTCAGATTGTGGAGTCACAAATATGTAACATGCCCTTCACCTGTCATTCTGTCAGTTTAAATTGCTCTCTCTCTCCTTTTCCACACTCTCCTTTTAATCCATGTTCACCGTGGTGTCCTCCAAGCAATTCTGCACAAAAACTGAATCCAACCTTCTTTTTATTCCAGTCCCACCCACCACCCACCCCCGTTCTGCATCACGGTACCTCCCTTCAGTGGTTGGCCTGGTCTCAGCCTGCTGTTGCCCTTGGTTCTTCTCGAACACTGAGAAAATCCAGAGTGGCAGCAAATGCGGAAAGGACCTCTGTTAGAACTTCACATTTTGGAACAGGAAGAATTGGGTTGACCGTTTGCATCTCAGAGACAACTGCCTTACAGCTCCCCCAACGTTCTCCTTGAGATGGTTGTGCCACACACACACACCACACGCTGCCAAGAAGACTCTGCAACTTAATATGGCCCGGGGTTATTTACCTTGGGCCTTGCTCTTCTGAAAGCAAAACTGGTTTTTGTGTGTGGATGCCCCAGAAGGGGAGAGGGGTTTAAGCATATAAAATAGCATGTTACCCAAAACCTCTCTCCTCCGCAAAAGCAAAGAGGGAAGTGAGAGCATCAAAGGTCTCGCTCAGTGCATCTCTGATCATAGCAATTGTTGTCTATGTACATAAATAATGAAAGATACTGCAAAGCAAGATTGCCAGCTTCCATTTCTTCCTGGAAATATAAAACCTTGGCAGGAATTAAGACACAGCCAGGTTAGAAAATTGCTTGCACATGGACTGCAGGAAGGAATGGAAAATGACAAGCAACGCTTTTCAACACAGCCACGATTTATACCCCCAGTCACACTAATACAAAGCTGTGTGAGTGGATAATGGCAAGGAATGTGAGGGGTGCAGGAAATAAGAAAAATAAACATATGTTAAAGATGTTCCACAACTCTTCAATATTGGTGGTCCCTGTAAGAGTTTGCAGTGGAGAAGAATTAAGAGTCTGCTCTGGAAAGTTTTATTAACAGGTGCATTTGTATCACTCGCAGGCTTTTAGCCAACATTATATAAAATACAGGAGAAGATATGAAGAATGTAGGCCAATTCCAAAAGGGTGGTACAGTAATCTTCAACTAATTGCTTACAATTCTCAGTGTGTTGTAGAACCCCACTTGGTGGGCCATGGGCCTTATCATCATCATCATCATCTCCTCTTTGGAAGGAACTGGTGCTAGTGCATATCTGTGCAGGTGCTATGCCTCCTGTCTCTTTTTACTATCATATCTGTGCAGGTGCTATGCCTCCTGTCTCTTTTTACTATCTGCTAAGATGGCAAGGTGAGGTCACTCAGTGCTGGAGAGAAATCCTTTGTGGCTCCGACACTTGGCTGGTTCCTGGCTACAGTACTCCTTACAGTACTCAGCTTGTAGTATCTGTTTCCTTAGCAATTTTGCTCTGGTGCCCAGAGTCTTGGCTAGAGATGTGAAGACCTGGGGAAAAACCCAGAAAAATTTGGAAAAAACCCCAGGTTTTTTTCTGTTTTTTTCCTGGAGCCTTTTTTGTTTTTTTCCGAAAAATTGGAAAAATTGAAAAAAGAAAAGAAATTGATTATGGAACGTTTTATTTTAACATGATGAATAAAATATTTTAAGACAAGGTGTTCAACTACTTTCCAAATCATTTCTAAAAAATATGTATGGTATCAGATTAATCCAATTTCTGTTTCAATCTGAGGAAACCTTCAGTTTTTAGAGGTCCACAATAACTGTGATAATGACAAACACAACAGAATAGCTGCAGAAACAGAGACTGAAGCTGATCATTACAGCTCAGAAAATGATTCTGATTAAATTTCATGCCCATTCATTGAAACTTAGTCCCACACTCCCTTCTATACACTTCCCCCCTCTTCAATTCTTTTTATGAGAATGGGTTTTTATTTTTATTTAATACTGTGGAGAGGAAATATGAGTAATTGTTACTTCTGGATTTTTAAAAATTGTTTTGTGGAGGTTTTTTTTGTTGTTCCGCATAAACTAGTAAACAGTTCAGGAGATTGTTGCTCCATTTGTCACAATTACAAATAAATATTATTTAAAAAGTAAATTCTGTTTGTAATAATTGTTTGGATACACTATATTTTTAATATGCTAAGTTGTGATAATTTCATGCCAAGTAAAATTGTCCATAGTCCTATTTTATGTTCCTAAAGTAACAGAATGACTTTCAATCTGGAAAAGAAAAAAGAAGGGCTAATGTAGCATTTTTTTCAATTTTTCCAAAAATTTCTGGTTTTTCCCAGAAAAAAAATGGGTTTTTTTCCAAGCTTCAAAATTTCCAGAAATTTTACATCTCGAGTCTTGGCCTTGACTCCTGGTTCCCCTGCTTCCTGCCATGTGACTCTGATGCCATGTCACTTCCCAGCAGGTGAAGTTCAGTGGGTTTCATGTGCTTACCTGGAATTATACGGATTATACTTGGATCCCAGGACTGGAAAGGTTGGCTATCACTGGCGTGGTAGACGGAATGCTGAATTTATTGGAGAGTCATAAGTTCTAGTCCCTGCTTGGCTGTGAAGTTTACTGAGTTATGGTGGATCAGCAGCCATCTGTCCATCTAACCTATCTCATAAAAGGAAGGAAGACCCTCCCTCTTTTGATAAAGATAAAAATGGATTTGTTTTTAAGAGTGAAGTTTCAAACAATGAATATCCTTAAAATGACATTGCTCCTCTCTATTTGACGTATGGTTGTTTGTATTAATTGTAATGTAGTTATTGTAGTAGTTCTCATTAGGCAAATAACTTTTCTTTGTATTGTTGCCAGCTGTTTAGACTTTGTTATGTTTATTAATGTGTTAATTTGTTTACAGTTAAATTAAAAAACCGGGCGGGGGGGGGAAAGGAAGGAAGACCCTTTTTTAGAGCAGAAACGTGACAAAATTGCTGCATGCTCCTGTCACTTAATTTCTACCTTTGCTGCTGGATCCTCTCTCCGTTTATTTTTACTCCAAAAGTAAAAGCGTAGGGTTGGTATTCCAAACTTGGTTGGCTAAAGTGCAATGTCGTGGTTTAGAGTGTGGGACTAGTATCTGGGAGACCAGGTTTGAATCCTTACTCATGCCATGGAAGCTGGCTGGCTGGCTTTGGGCCAGTTATACTCTCTCAGCCTAACCTACCTCACAGCAGCATTGCCAGGATAAAATGGAGGAAAGGGGACTGATGTAAGCTGCTCTGGGTCCCCACTGGGAAGAAATGGGGAGAAAAGCAGGGTATAAATGGATTAAATAAATAAATAAATAGGAACTGGTGGCAATTCAGAAAGAAATCCCCTGTTTTGCCATGACTGCATGCGATAAACACAGTCATTTCTGTAAATACTGCACTACAGTATCACTCCCTCAAAGAGATGTCAGTGCTTCAAGTAATAAAAATCTATCTAAAGACTGGCGAGAAGACATGCCGCAGCCTAATTGGAAGTTCATTATAATGCTGCTTCCATTCTGCCAGAACCCTTTTCATCGTGCACTGGTAAATGTGTAAATTAAAAACCCAGAGGTAATTTTTGTGCTTTATCTGGATGTTCAGAAGATTGCAAAATTATCATCTGTTTCATAGTTAAATAACTTTAACCTGCATGCTGACCTTTTAATATGCAAATAGCTCAGCTTTGTGGAACAAAATGCATTTTGCTAATTGTAAAAATGATAAGTGGAGGAAATCTGAAGGAAGCAGGAATTCACTTTGAAGTCACCCTTGTCTAAAGTTTATGCTGTAAGGAACAAGGAAAGTGAGTGTGTGTGTGTGTGCGTGTGTGTGTGCGCGCACGGACGCACGTGTATATGTGTGTGTGTGTGTGTGTGTGTATTCAGCAGAATGATTGTCTACTACTGTTCAAATCGGAGACTCTGCAGCTGTAATGAAAACCAGCAGGAGAGTTCCGAACTTACAACACCGGCAGCAGATTTGGTGAATGCATAATGCATGCCCAGAGAACTGAAGAATTTCAATAGATCCTTTGGGAAACATTTTTTTATCCCTTGCTTTTAAGAAGTGTTGAAAAGACTAAATGCTGTGACACCCGGAAGACTCTCACTGAATATTCTCTTCAAGTCCAAAATATAATTTTCGGAACAAAGGGGCACGCAGACTTAATGTACATGAAGGAAGAAGAAGTCACTTGCATTAGAGGTGGGATCCCACACCGTGTTTGCTGCAGCTGTTAGAGCCAGTGTCGTGTAGCGGTGAGAGTGCTGACTTATGGGGTGTCCTTGGGCCAGGGGCATGCTTAGCCAATGGGCAGCTGGGGAAACGACCTATGACCCCTGCCCTGTGAGGGAGTGGGAAAGAAGGAGAGCAGGCTCCTGATGCCACTTGCACCTATGCTTCCGGGGGCTCAGGCAGCTTGGTTCTGGGGGCTCCCACTTGCCTCTCACGAGGTGAGGTCCACCGCTTGCTTGGTCAACATGGGGCCACTGATAGGGTGGCAATGTTTCTGGAGCCCAATCCAGGGCTCCAGAATCACTTAGGCCATCACTGCTTGGGCCAGTCATTCCCTCTCTCCCTAACCTACCTCAAAGGGTTGCTGTGAAGTTAAAATAGGGGGAGAACCACATATGCTGTCTTGGGCTCCTTCGAGGAAGTGGGGATTAAAAGGCATTGGACAGATGTCTGGGGAGTGGCATCTGCACCCCCAAACTTACCAGCTGAGAGGGAGACAGGATGGCTGCCGAGGAGGAGATAAGTGGCAAAACTCCGGGGAGTGGGTGATGGTTGCCGGCGCCACTGGGGTATCCCTTGCTGGGCGCAGGAGCGAGGCAGGCTTGCCCAGCATTCCCCGAGCCTCGGCAGAACATGGAGGGAGCCAACAGCAGCCACAGGGAGGAAGCAGCAGGCAGGAGGGCTGGCCACTGCTGGTGCATGAGCAGGGAAGGGAGGCTGGAGGCTGGGTCATCAGCCCCACCCCATGCCAAGAGTAAGGAAAGGGGGTGGGCCAGTGAGGAGGTGCCCCACTGGGCATGAGGAACATCCATTACACCAGGAAGGGGGGGATTGGGGAGCCCTGTGGCATCCTGCCCCGAGGGGGAGGGCTTAACCAGCAGGCACAGGGCAGGTTGGGGAGGAAGAGCATGCATGACATGAAGTCTACGAGTATATTCCAAATAGGCGTAGATGTCATGACATTTTGAATCTTGCCAGAGCTCGGTGGGCTCCATCACTAAGGAAAGTGGCCTGACGAAGTGCTAAGAAACGGCGAAGCAACCTAGGCGGGTTGTCGCCACTCCTTTGGTTCTCCACACAGCTAGTCTTGAGCCCATGCCATCTAATGCACGTTTTCTTTTGGAAACTCTGCACCATGAGCCGGTGACTGCGTCATTCTAAAGAGAAACTTGTACTTTCAAGGACTATCAGGTCACTATTCAACTGGTGCAGATGTCATTTATGCATGGTGGCAAAACCAGTTGCTATGTGTATTATTTATGGTTGTAAGTAGAACTGTATAAGAGGATGGAAGTCTCAAGTGTGATTTGTACAACGTGACAGATCATTCTGGTTACTTGTTTGCAAAACTGCATGCACAGTATTTCCATTTTTGTGTGGTTGTTGACCACCTGGAGTTCGGCAATCCTAGAGCAAGCCATAGTCTTTCATTAAATCCTTACCATTTGCAGTGAATTTGGAGCCTAAAAAAGATGAGTGAAGTTTGTATAGATTAGATCCCAAGAAACAAATAATTTACAGAAATGGTATTCCATGTGAAGCGCACCGTACCTCCAACATTTACGGTTTAAGCAAAGTTTTATCGTGGCTGGGCCTGCTAACAGATGTATGTAATAGTTCACATGACAGAATGGCAAGAAAACATATTAGCTTGATCCAGCAGGGGGTCTATTAAAATCGGGAACAGAGTTGGAATCTAACGCAGAGACAAAAATGCTGTCAGTGCCGTATGTTTACGATATAAAATGGGCCTCTTTCTCTGCAAAGATATCACATAGCAATGGCAGACTGCCATCGCTTCTACACTCTCTGTTTCTCTTGCTCTCTCTCTCCCTTTTGTCAAAGAGAAAAGGGTGTTTTTATGAATATCCACCCCAAATCCCCTACTTCAGCAACAATACCTACTCTGCTAATGCTTAATCGGCAGATGTTGGGCCCTTCTGCATATCTGTGACATGGAAGAATATGAGAGCTCTTCAGGATTTTCTGTATGGATGACAGGATGTGTGGTGTCCCGCTGCCCACCCCTATGGGACTAACCCTCTCAAGTTCCAGGAGAGGCTAGCTTCCCACGGACCAAGGAAGTGCTGGCCTCCAATGCATTTCCTAAGCGTCTCTTTCTCTAGGGACCTGGAACCACCATGAGATTCAGTCCCTGTGAGACAGAGATTGCCGCTGCCAAATTATTTTGGGGAGGGGGAAGCAGAAAAAGGAAGATGTGGTGATTCGATAAAGGGACTGCAAAACTGTGGTGCCAAAAGTTCAAATGACCTAGGCAGATGTGTGAAAGTTTCCCAAGACTTTTGGGTAGTCCCACCACTCAGGCTCCGCCCAAAAAATCTCCAGGTATTTCCCAACTCAGAGCTGGCGAGCCTACCTGGAGAAAAACTGCTTCAAAAGCACAAAGAAAATAGGCATGGAGGGACAACACAGACGACAGCAAGAACAAGCAGCAGGCCCCCGTGGGTCGCCACAAGTGTGGGCTGCTGGGAGCGGGGTGCTCTATAGCTGGGAGGCTACTAAGGAGGGGGCGGGGCTGCTGCCTGAGCCCAGCACTCACTCCTCAGACTCAGAGCTGGAGGCCTGGGTGTGCTGGAGCTGCACCGTCAGCAGGGGAAATCATTGCCATGCACCAGCATGCACCATAGAGGCAACTGGGCTCTGAAGTGAGCCTGTGACGCTCTAGCCCTGGGCTTGTTACTCCCGGAATGCTGTTCCTGCTCGTTCCCCCTCGAAATGACTCCTGCTTCTAGCCAACTTATTTCCATATCTGAGTAAAACCTGGACTGGAACAACCCCAGAGTCTAGTGTTCTTCACTACGCTTAGATCCCTGCCAGGGTATGATAAGATATATCTCTCACAGCACATCTTAAAGAGAGCCAGTGTGGGGTGGCAGGACCGGGGAGATCCAGGTTCAAATCACTGCTCAGCCTTGAAGCTCACTGGGAGGTTCTTGGCCCCGATCAGGCTAATCAATCTCACAGGGTTGCAGTGAGAGTAACATAGGCCGCGGTCACACGGCCCCTTAATGCGGGAGGAAGGGCTGCTTCCTCCCGCATTTAAAGGGGCCGTCTACATAGGCCCGCAGTGAGTCCCGCAGCGAAGCGGGCTCCAATGCGGGTTGCTCCCGCTTTTACTGACCCCGGGAAAAACTAGTGTTTTCCCGGGAGTCGCGGGAGGAACCCGCATTGGAGGTTATCTGGACAGCCCTCTCTCGCAAGCACTGCGAGAGTAGGGCTGTCCAGATGGCCTCCCCCCGCCATTTTTCTCCCTTTTTACACTTGGGCGCATGGCCACTCATGCGCCCAAGTGTAAAAGAGGGGGGGGGACCCCAACTCACCCAGACGGCTGGCGGTCCTTGGCCGCCACCGCCGCCTCTCCCGCTGCTGGGGCTGCTTCCGCCGCGGCTGCGGCTGCTGTTCTCGCCGCGGCCGCGGCTGCTGTTCTCGCCGCGGCCGCCGCCTCTTCAGCGGCCGCCGCCGCGGCCGCCACCGTCATTTCCGCCGCGGCCATTTTGGAAGCGGCCGCGACCGCCGCTTTCAACACCCGCGCGGCCGCCAATGCTGCCACAGGGGTTGGGATGTATAGACATCCCAACCCGCGGCAGAAAAATGCGGCCCCTTTAAATCCAGGAGCCCTCCCGGATTTAAAGGGGCCGTGTGACCGCGGCCAGAGTGGAGAGGACAGTCTTGTAGGCCACCATTAGCACCTTGGAGAAGGGTAGTGTTAAAAAAAAATCTTACATGTTACAACCTAAATTAATGCCCCAGGTGGATCTTCAACATTCACATGAACAGTTACACTTATTGTAAGTCTTCTTGGTTCCTTCAGAACTCCCTGATGTTTTACCATAGCAGGACCTCCATGTGCATCTTGAAACTTCTAGTTTGATGAACTTTGGTAGTTATTTTCTTTGCAGTCCTCCACTGGGACAGGGAATGCAAAATCCAATGGAGGCAATTATTCTACTAACCAAGTTTGCAGTGTTTGGACAATCTCTTTTCCCTCCCTAAAGAGCTTTCAGAATTTTATAGACTGCAGTTTTTTGTCTCCACCCTTGGTCCAGAAGATGCAAAATCTGATTCCTTGATGCAGTGTCGTGCTAAGTCCTACCAGTTTTCCTTCTTGACTTTACCAGCTTCCCTCGCTCACTGCAGCCTCTGTCCTGTGTGGATTTTGTCTCCATGACTCCCACAATCCCAAGCATAGTCTTTTTGATGGTAAAAAGGGAGCATCTCTCTTTCTCCAGTGGAAAAGCTGGTAAGACCCAACTCATGGTTTTATCTTCACCTAGGGTTGCCAGGTACCCCTGGCCACCAGCGGGGGTGGGGTGGGGTGGAAGGATAGGGTTGCCAGATCCAAGTTGGGAAACTCCTAGAGATTTGGGGTGGAGCCTGGGGAGGACAGGGACCTCAGTGGGGTACAATGCCATAGAGTCCACACCTACCTCACAAGGTGTCTGTTGTAGGGAGAGGAAGGGAAAGGAGTTTGTAAACCGCTCTGGGTGAAGGGCAGGGTATTAATCTAATCTCTTCTCTTCTTCAAAGCAGCTATTTTTTCCAGGAGAAATGATGTCTGTAATCTGGAGATGAGCTGTAATTCCGAGGGATCCCCAGGTCCCCTGGAGGCTGGCATCCCTGTCTTCACCCTCTGTCTCCTCTAGGGTTTTCAAGATTTGACTGGTGTCAGCATCTGGATGAAATTGCCAGCCTTCCCCTGCTACTCTCAAATGTTCTATTACATCTAATAGAGGTGGATGCCCTGCTGGAATCTGAACTTTCCACGTTTATCCCTCATAGTCCAGGGGTTGCAAAGATCCAGTAGGGTACCGTGGGGTTACCAACTCCAGGTTCATTTTCTCCAGGAGAAGTGGAATAAATGTTTTAAATAAATACATTGATTTATTTAGTCTGGAGATCAGTTGTAATTCCAGGAGATCTCCAACCGCCACCTGGAAGTTAGCAACCCTATAAGGCAGGTGCTGTTTCATGATTAAATTTGCAACTTTGTTTGTCATGGGCAGCCCATTTATTATTTCTGCTTTCCAGAACAGCCATTCTATAAGAAATTGGCGTGGGGGGGGGGGGGGATGCACATATTTAAGCTTTTGTGTGTGGATATGAATAGTTCAATTGAAAAAAACAACCCCAACAACAGTTAATTTCAAAGAGACATCTTGATTATTATAAAATTGTGACACTAATATGTGATCATTACTTCCTTATTGCTGACGATGTGTGAGCAGAAGGGCCCCCTCAACATGCTGTCTAATTTTTTGACAAAAAATAGAACTGAGCTGAGAAGAATGCTGAATGCTAGAATATTTAGTGTCTATTTGATTAACACCTTTTTTCAAATACAAAAAAAATTGCAGAAGTTCTCATGGCTTTGTGATTTCTCTCGCACAAACTTCACTCTATGAAATCAAGAGCCTAGTACATTTTTCATACTCTGCCAAGACATCTGCCCCTATTAGATTTCCCCAAGCTGTTGACTGAGAGGACAGCTGTGCGATTGATAAACCCGAGAACTGGGAAGAAGATGGGTAAAAGACCGCAAATTTTATCAGGACATCTGGCTGTCACTCCATTACAAAACCTGTCATTGGTTTATCTATACCCCACTGAGAACACAAGTGGTTTACTACGGCTATGATCATATGCACAATTAGACCTGAAATAGGTGTGAATGCCAGGCAGATTTGTCTGAGCGATCAGACAACAACATCTGGGAAGTGCCCCACAGCTGTTGGCAACCCATTTTGCTCTGCCACAGAAGCGGAGTTAAAATCCGATAGTAAATGGGTTGTGATGGGCCACGGATGGACTTTCCCGTGTTTGATCACTCCAGCGCACTCCCATGCCGTCAGGATGGTCTGATCAGGCTATCCTGACTCCATGCCATTGCCCCCCCCCCCCCTTTCACAGTAGACACATCATTGCAAACTCCATCGGGAGCCCTCATTGTGGAGGTGCAATTCATTGATCCTTCGTTTAAGTGCCTGGGGAAAAACGGGACAAAAACCCTGACTCATCCACAGTTGTGCCTGATTGCACACTGACAGACTGCACCCGCAGCTTCAAAGGGAGGTGTGATTGTGCAACTGCGGGTCAAATTCCTCTGGAGGAAATACCCTTGCTTCCCCTCCATTTTTTCTGGTGCGTGTGACTGCAACCTACATTGTTTTCTTCTTCTCCATTTTATTCTCACAACAACAACAAACCCGTGTGGTAGGTTAGACTAAGAGAGAATAGGTGACTCAGAGGTCAATCACCCAGCAAGCTTCATAGCAGAGTGGGGATTTGATGCTGGGTCTTCAGGTTGGGCAGACTCTGGAGGACAGCGGAGGACAGGAGGACCTGGTGTGATGTGGTCCATGGGGGTCGTGAAGAGTCAGACTTGACTGTGTGACTGAACAACAACAACTCCCAGATCCTAGTCTAACACTCTAACCACTGTTCTGGCACTGGATTAGGGCAAGTCTGTACAATTTGTTCTGGCCACCTTCCGAACTCCATGCAGCCTTTCAGTCCCAGTTGACTTAAAGCTGACTAAGAACCACACTGTTTTTACAGACCCAAGTAAGCTGCACAAATCAGGTTGGCCAGCCCCCCCCCCCCCGGCCCTGGCAAAGGATGGAGGAATAGGGGTACCAGATCTAGGTTGGGAACCTCCTGAAGAATTGGAGTTGGAACCTGGGGAGGACAGGGACCTCAGTGGGTTACAACAATGCCATAGAGTCCACCCTCCAAAGCATCTCTGTAGTCTGAAAATGAGCTGCAATTCCAGGAGATCCTCATATCCCACCTGAAGGCTGGCATCCCTATGCACAAACAAGGAAGTGGCTGCCCTGCATGGTTTTGTTTGGTTCAAGAGGTCATCAGTTGTGCAAACCACGAAGCAGAAATAGGGATTGCAAAATCTACTGTAGTGGACAGGGGTGTGTCCAGAAAAACATCAAGGGCAATCAGTTTCTCACGCCCTCCAGAATACCGATTCTGATGAGATGCCAGTCTTTCCGAAGCGTAACACAATTTAATTTTAAAGAAGTGCTTTCTCAGCATTTGTCCGGCGCAAAACAAATCGGCATGTGTGATTTTTCTGCTTCCGGAACAGTGGTATCTAAGGCTGGCACTGATTATTGCTCAGGCTGTCCACTGATTACCACAGTGACAATCACATGTCTTGAGCTGCAGAGTGCAGGAAGGAAAAGAAATTGGTTTTTATACAGGTCTACAAACATTTACCTATTTATTTATTTATATTTCAACTTATACTCCACCCTCCCCACAAAGCAGGCTCAGGACGGCTTACATTCAATAAAATGTTGCATAATGCATAAATAACAGTTAAAACCCATAAAATCATCTTAAAACAATTCTGTACAGTAATAATAATGGTAAAGGGCTGCTGACGTTTAGCTAATTGCATAGGCGGCATACTTATTGTCAGTTTCAATGGTCTGCAGACAGTCCGGCCAGCTCAGCTGAAACTTGGTGGTAATAGTGGCGGCGGCTCCTAAGTAAAAGCCTGGTGGAAGAGCTCTGTCTTACAGGCCCTGCAGAACTGAGAAAGGTCCCGCAGGGCCCTGATCTCCTCTGGGAGCTCATTCCACCAGTATGGAGCCACCACTGAAAAGGCCCTGGCCCTGGTGACAGCGAGCCTGGCGTCCTTAGGCCCAGGGAGGGTCAATCGTCTTTGAGACCCTGACTGTAGTGCTCTCTGGGGTATATATGGGGAACTCCCTGCACTATAGCAGATTTACCGTACTAGATAATCTGGCCCCTGCTCACTTAGTTAATCACTATTTACAAAAACCGGACTCTTTCATCTTCAAACATGATGCGATCTAAAACAATATAATCTCTGAAAACAGGGTTCTAAAAATATTCTGTAGATTGGGGTTTTTTTTGCTTATCATGTTGTAGAGTGAAATTAATTTCTGCAGTGAAGTAAATGGAGTCACACAGGGTACTAATGCTTCTTTACAAGGTCCAGCAATGTGTATCTTTTTCAGATATGTCAAATACTGTGCCGTTAAATTGAGTTACTTTATGAGCAGCCGCTGCATTGTCATCCACCACAGGTCCACTTTGTGTTGTTTGTTGAGGTTTCCCACATCTTATCTCTGCCCTTTGTTCTCTGGGGAAATGTCTCTGCTCTGATAAGGCTATGTTTATTTTGGAGGGGGGTGGGAAACAACAGTGCTTCCTAGAAAAATGTTTCTGAATTATTCTCTACAGAAGATCTGGAGACATGAAATCATGAAATGGGGATGTAGCTTCATTAACAGGAACCAGACGAACTGGCAAAAATCTGCAGGCCTCTTTCTAAAAGCAGCTCCTCCGGTCAAATGTTGAGCATCCCCGTTTCCAATCCCTGATGGGAGTTATTAGCGAAAGTACTGTATCTGCAAGAGGTGTGGGATGATTTAGTGCTTCCAGAGCTTGCCTTTCCGCATCCATTGCAGTGCTTCGACGAGTGAGGGGCACACCAGTTATCTACGAACGAGATATCTGCTGTGCCAGTCCCTGTGCTAACTTCTGCTTTTGCAAACACTTTAGCAAGACACGCAAGTGTGCAGTGGTGGCAGCAACCACTGTGCAATACCACCAGTTCCCCTACACTAACAATCCCCTGTAGGTGGAAAACTAGCAGAACATGCAGAACACCAGGCTAAAACTTTCTGTCTGCAAGAAGCCTGTTACCTGGAGGAGCGGCTCAGATGTGACTCTCTCCTCCAGCGGCAATTCAGGGTGTTACACCTCCCACCTCAGATTTCAGCTGAAAGACGACTTCTGGCATCCTGTGCGGGTTGCCTGGCCAGCGACTCAATTTAAACAAGATGCTGGCAAAGGATTCCTTGTGCAATTTAATGTGGGTTCAGCGCCTTGTTTAAAACCTGCTGCCACCCATGCCCACAGGGTCACCAACTTTCAGGTGAGAAAACTGTGACCAATTAAGAAAACTCAGAGAGTGGGCTACCTTCCGAAGACTCCCAAAAGATATGGAAGACCTACCAGTCAAAATTAACAAACGAAACTTCTGCTGAAACCAATACAACACTTTAGTCAACTGTAACAACGATATTGATGAATGCACAGAATTACAGCATTCCAGTTGCCAGCTAATCCAATAGGATGTAGTTAATCAAATAAAGAATAGCTATAGCATCCGATAAACAGGGGAACAATAACCTTCACTAGGCAGTTATAATAACCATACAGAGTAATTACAGGAAGACATAACAATCACAATGAGGAAAAATAACATCAACCGTGAGGAGTAAAGATGCCAGTGACAGTGATACAAGGTCCTGGTTCACTTCCCTTGTTTCCTTAAACGTTCTTCCTCAGTCGCTGTTACAGAGACAATTCTGTATTGAGTGAAACAATGAGCAAACCTTTTCAAGCCTCCCACAGGAGCGACCTGGGTGATAATCTCCTGGTCTCTCGTCTGGGATATAGAACGTATATATTCAGTAACAAGGACCATATGCTCCACAGTCAATTCGGCACGGCCTGATAACATTCAAAGATGCTGCCACCCTTGCCCATGGGGTTGCCAACTTTCAGGGGAGGCCTGGAGACCTCTCAGAATTGCAACTGACCTCCAGATAACAGAGATCATTTCCCCTGGAGAAAATGGCTGCTTTGAGGGGGGTGGGTGGGGGTGGAAAGTGCCATCAAATCACAGCTGACTTATGGAGACTCTGTAGGGTTTTCAAGGCAAGAGATCTTCAGAAGTGGTTTGCCATTGCCTGCCTCTGCATGGGGACCCTGGTGTTCCTTGGAGGTCTCCCATCCAAACACCAGCCAGGGCCGACCCTGCTTAGCTTCCGAGATCTGATGAGACTGGGCTAGCCTGGGCTATCCAGGGCAAGACAGGCTGGTTTCCATAGCTCTATATCCTGATGAGGCTCCTCCCCTCCATGAACCTTGCCCTCCACAGGCTGCCACCCCCCACCCCCAAATCTCCAGGAATTTTCCAACCCAAGTTGGCAACCGTACATGCACACCAGAGATTCCCTAGCCCTTGCAGATGTTGTGCTGGTATGTGGAAACAGTGTGGTGTAGTGGTTAGGGCTAGGATCTGGACAATCCAGCTTCAAACCCCCACTTTACCATGGAAGCTTGCTGAGTGACCTTGGGCCCATCACATACTCTCAGCCTAACCTACCCCACTGGGTTGTTGTGATGATAAAATGGAGGAAAACGATATAAGCGACTTTGGGTTCCTACTGGGGAGAAGGGTGGGTGTGGAGACCCGGCAGCCCCAGTTGCAGCCGAGTTTAAATGGATGTGGAGCCTGTCCAAAGTTGCATGGGGAAGGTCTGCTTTTGCCTTGCCAGCATTATGTTTAAACTGGGCCTGGGTAACTCTTACTGAGGAGGGAAGGTAGTGTGGTATAGTCCAGTCTTGTCAGATCTTGGAAACTAAGCAGGGTCAGTACTTGGATGGGAGACCACTAAGGAAGACCCTGCAGGGGAAGGCCATGGCAAACCACCTTTGCTCCTCACCAGCCTTGAAAGCCTCTTGCTGGGGTCACCGTAGGTCAGTTGTGACTTGAGAGCACTTCCATACATCCTGGTTTTATTGCCCTGAACTGGATGGCCCAGCCTGGCCTGATCTCTTCAGATCTTGGAAGCTAAGCAGGGTTGGTACTTGGATGAGGAGACCGCCAAGGAAGAGTCTGCAAAGGAAGGCCATGGCAGACCACCTCTGCTGCTTGCTTGCCTTGGAAGCCCCTTCCTTGCTGGGGTCATCATAAGCTGACGGTAACTGGACAGCACTGAAGGACATAACTCTGAGAGCCACTTGAGCATGAGAATATTATCAGTGAGCGTCACTTTTATCATGAATGATGCAACCATTCCTTAAAGTTTCCAATAACAGGCAACAATTCAGGTCGCCATAACCAGAGTTTCTGTAGCTTTTTTGTTTCCAAAGAGCAGCCGCATGACTCTTTAGTTCTCTCATTTTGAGCCTGCTGAGAGAAGAACCCATGGTGAGAACTGGAGAAGGACAAGAGAGGAGAATGGATGTAAGGTCTTTGCGACCTACAGGGATCCAGAGAGGACCCCTGCTCGTATAATAGCTTCCTGAAGTTTCTCCAGACCCACACTCTTATCAGAGAAACGGCTTGGCATAGCCATTGCCCCAGATCCTTCTGCCGACTGTTAAAGGTCAAATCTACATCTGACTTTCCCGCTGGAATCATTCTAGTTTAAAAAATAAACCATGTCTATACCTGTTTCTAGTTTCAAACCATACTTTTTCTAGTTTACTGTTTACATTTGTCAATTGCCCTCCTGTGGTCAAGCTGGCATTATACCGCTTTAAACAAATCCTGTTGCTTAGTACTCTTCAGACCCAGGGAGTGAAATTTAAAACCAGCGTGAAATGAGGGTAGGAAGAGACAGCAGTCAAACTAAGGCCCAGTCTACACCTCCCCTCTGAAGTAGTTTGACTGCTGTCTTTTCCTATGCTCATTTCACGCTGGTTTCAAATTTCACTCCCTGGGTCTGAAGAGTACTAAGCAACAGGATCTGTTTAAAGCAGCATAATGCCAGCTTGACCACAGGAGGGCAATTAACAAATGTAAACAGTAATTTTTAAACTAGAAAAAGTATGGTTTGAAATTAGAAACAGGTATAGATTTTTTTTTTTTTGAAACTAGAATGATTCCAGCGGGAAAGTCAGATGTAGATTTGACCTAAGAATCCAAAGCTGGAGGAAATATTCTCCCAGCCATCAAGGCTGATGACATTGGTTGGCAAGGAGTCTGAGTCCATCAACAGAAGGACGATTCCTCCAAAAGCATCAGTGAGACACCAGCAGCAGAAAGCCTAGGCTCAGATAACTCACAAGAATCATTTTCAGCTATTGCGTATCAATGGAGGAGGCTCTACGATGGATCAGATAGAAGGCTGACTGACATCCTGCAGTGTATTCCCCACCCCCTTCTATAGAGTCAAAGTGTTCTCTGGCACAAACCATTTTTTTTATTTCAAAAGTAATTGCATGGACCCAAGAGGCTCGGAGAGACCTGTATATGCTGCCTGGTAAGTATATTGCCTTCTTGATGGATTATAGCCCTTCACCGGCTAAACCAATTTTTTTTGGCCCTTGAAAATCCCATTTGTTAACCATTCTGATAGCAATGCTTTTTTGAACTGAAAGATGTAAATACCCCAGACTGTTTTAATAGATGCAGCTCTGTTTATAATCAGTGCACAACTCACCCACCTGGAGAGACAGCACCGCTGCACTGCATTTCTAGAATCCTTCCCCTACAAGAAGTATAAATGAAGATCATGTCTAAAGGAACAACCAGTCTGATTTATGTGCTGGCACAATGCACTCAGAATACAACTGACCAAAACGTGATCCAAACACTCCCTGGTCATTAACCTCAGGAGGCGCACGCTGTGAAATTACCTGTGACGTTCAGGAAGGAACCACGCAGGCCACATCCGGGCCTTTACTTTTGACAGCGCTATTGTGGCTGCACTCTGCTTTCCCTTTTCCATTTCCTGTTTCCTGTAACGTCCCATTTCTCTGGGCTGTAAGGGTCAGGGGAGGAGCAGCAAGGGAAAAGAGAGACTCAGCAGAGACACGCCTGCTAGACACCTCACCCAACTTAAATGTTTAGTCAGTGTTTGCACCACATCTCAGATGGCAAGGATTTCCTCTCAGTCATTGCATCAGTGACTCCTCCTGCATCAGTGGACAGCCCATTTGCTCTGCAGGTGGGGAGGGGTAGAAAATTAAGGCCCATTCTGCAGCTAGCATTCGCTCTGCTGTTTTACCAAACCCACGTTGGAACAGAAATTCCCCTCTGCGTTGTATGTAGGGCTGCCAAGTCCTCCCCGGGGGGGGGGGATTCCCCCGCTAAAACGGCCCCCAGTCCACTGGTCCGGATATGGCTGGTAAGGGGAACCCCACCCCTGAAGTAGTCAGATCAGGCCAACATGCCCAGCATGATGACATCACCCGGAAGTGACGTCATCACGCTGGGCACATCACCGGGCAATGCTCTAGCAATCGCCCTGAAAACTCTATGGTTTTCAGGGTGGTTACCAGAGCATCGCCTGGTGACATGCCCAGCGTAATGACATCATTTTCGGGCGATGTCAGTGCATCGTGCGTGTACGAATATCCAGGCCGGGACCAATGCTCCCTCGCTATTAGAAGTAAGTCATTTGGCAACCCTAGTTGCATGCCACTTTCACTTTGATTGCTTATCAGATTTTATGGCAGTTTCCAGACAGCATGCCAGCTTTCACTTTGTTTGATCTCTCGGTTTTATGGTTACTATCTGCACAGATTAATGGCCGTTTTATGGCCATTCAGGGTAGGGTTGCCAAGTCCAGGTTGGAAAATCCCTGGAGACTTTGGGGCTGGATCCAGGAGAGGGTGGGGTTTGGGGAGGGGAGGGGCCTCAGCAGGGTACAATGCAATAGAGTCCACCCTTCAAAGCAGCCATTTTCTCCAGGGGAGCTGATCTGGAGGATGGCAACCCTAATTCAGGGTGACTCTGCAGTCAGTACCGGTTGGCCTGGGGTATTTGAATGCGGTTTTGAGCCACATCTAAAACAACGGAGCAAATGCTAGATGCCGAACGGGCCTAAGTTTTTCCCCCTTTGATGAGAGAGATTGCTGATGATGAAGGATCAGACTGGGAAATATGGCTATAGAAGGACATCAAATGCCTGCAGCTGTCTTCTAGGAATGGCTTATGAACATCTTTGCAGTAAATGAGTGCCTTTAAGGGAAAAAAATAACTCCTTGATGTTCCTATATAGCCATCACTGGGTACCTCATTCAAACATTATAGCAGCTAGCACTGGCAACCCAAACACTGCAGTTCTTAATTCAGCTATTTATACCCTGCTTTTCTTCCCAATGGGGGAACCCAAGGCAACTTACCACATTATTCTCCCCTTCCCTATTTTAGCCTCACATTCCCATCACACCCCTTTTAAAATGGTAATTTAGTGTGTACAAAAGGAAGCTCATAAAATTTGCCCCTTCCCATTCGCCACGCCCCCAACCACAATTTTTTATCTTTCCAAGGGAAGAGAGATTAAATTGCCATGGGTATGACTTTTTAAACAAAGGAAATGCTCTAACGGGGGATCTGTCATTCCCAGAGATTATCTCCGCATCCTTCCAAAGCAGCCTGCATTGGTTCTGTATTAAAGTGGAAGGCAAAGAAATCTACAATTTTCGGCCATCTCAGCAATATACGAAATGCTCAGCCAGCTCCAGCAGCAGCTCCCAGCCAGCTGTCTTGTGTGATGATGTATTGCTGCCAATTGCCCAGACACAAATGCTCAAGAAATACTGCTCATTTTAAATTGCAAACAAACCATCGATGCAAGTGTATGAGAGGCATGGGGAATAGGCTAAATTTAGTTCCGAACTTGTTATTTGTAAGGATTACAGCCTCATTGATTTAAAACATTTACAGTAAAATCCTAAGCCTTCTAAGCCTGTTGGCTTCAGTGGACTTAGACAGGGGTAACTCTGCTTAGAACGGCACTTTTACATTTGTAACCCTTTCCTTACAAATGTCTGTAAAACGATCGCCTTTTAATGGTTAGGGCCTTAGAGTAGGAAAAACCATGTTTAGAGTAGGGCCTAGAGTGGGAAAAACCAGGTTTGAATCTGGGCCACAGAGGCTCACTGAGTGACCTTGAGCTGATCACTCGACGAGACCATCTTCACCTGCCTCACAGGGCTGTTGTGAGGATAAAATGGAGTGAGGGAGAATGACATGGGAGGCTAAAATAAATCTGCTCAGTGAACACATGGCAGCTAAAATCAGGGGAACTATTTGATGAGTGCAGTTTCTGGGGGTGGGGAAGGGCTGAGCCGGATAGCCCAGGCTAGTCTGATCTCATCAGATCTCAGAAGCTCAGCAGGGCTGGCTCTGGTTACTATTTGGATGGGAGACCTCCAAGGAATACCAGGGCTGTGATGCAGAGGCAGGCAATGGCAAGCCATCGCTGAACATGACATCAGCTGTGACTTACTAAATTTAATAAAATGTATTAAAAATAAATTTAATAATAATAATAATAGGAAGAGGGGAGTCCATGATGCAAATTGCACATGATTATTCCTACCAGGACTTATATCTTTAACTGGCTCACTGAGAGAGAATTATTATGAACTATTACATTGACCTGTATACTTAGTAGCGTGTACAAAAATGTGAAATCCTGTTTCTTTAGGAAAGGGTATTTTGGTTGATAGAATGGCTTATATGCAGGGCTATTTTGGGGCAGGAACACACAGGAACAGAGTTCCGGCTGGCTTCCGTGTTGGCCACGCCTACAGCCTCCCCCTCCCCCAGATTCCCCAGGCACCTTGTAAGCCACGGGGCACCTGGGGAAGCCAAGCCGATCCAGGGAGGGAAGGCCGTTTAAACTGCCTCTCCCCCCCCCCCCTCAGGTTCCCTAGGTGCCCTGCAAGCCGCGGGGCACCTAGGGAAGCTGATCTTGGGAGGGAGTTGTGCTGTCCGGGGTGTGGCCTAATATGCGAATGAGTTTCTGCTGTTGGGTGCGGCCTACTATGCTAATGAGTTCCTACTGGGCTTTTTCTACAAAAAAAAAGCCCTGCTTATATGTATATACACAATTTCATTAGGAATATTTTGTCACAATCAAATCTCTTCTCCGTACGACCGGTCTGAAACCATATTACTTTTGATCTAGAGAGAAGTTGGTGGAAATTCACAGCTGGGGGGATGGTGGTTTGGGAGACAGCCCCCTTCCTCCCCATTTCCTCTTGGCCCACTGCCATTCCCTGCCCCCCTTTTATTTGCTGCTGCCCCTTCCCATGCTCCTCCTGGATTGTAGCTAGGAATATGGAGAAGTGATTGGTTTATGGTTGCCTAGAGAAGTCAGGCTTTGGGGAGGGGAGGGGCCTCAGCAAGGTATAACACCATAGAGTCCACCCTCCAAAGCAGCTATTTTCTACAGGCAAACTGATCTCTGTAGTAGGGACACCAGCCTCCAGGTGGGACCTAGGGATCCCCCAGAATTACAGCTCATCTCCAAACTACAGAGATCAGTTCTTTCGGAGAAAATGGATGCTTTGGAGGATGGACTCTGTGGCATTGTACTCCCCTGAGGTCCCCGGGCTCCACCCCCTAATCTCTAGGAGTTTCTCCACCTGGAGCTGGCAGCGCTACCACTCCATTCCCCACCAGTGGCCAGGAGTGACCCTGGCAACCCTACTCTGTAGCCTGGAGATGAGTTTTCATTTTTTAATTGTCTTTACTGTTTTTGCAACTGGAGTCATAAACAGCGCTGGAGATGAGTTGTAATTCTGGGAAATTTTTAGGCACCACCTGGAGTTTGACCCCTCTAGACTGGCCCGTTTGGTCCCCAAACTTAGATACCGTCAGGGAACAGTCAGTGCACTGCTGCCATTGCTTCAACGTTAGGGCATGGGTCCCTGAGCACATCCCATGAACTTCTGAGTCCTCATGACTTAACAGACTAGAAAACTGTCTGTTAAATGCAAAAAACCCCCACACACACTCATTTCTCAGCCCATAAAACTGATGGTGCAGCAAAAACATGATCTTACTGAATTTATATATCTTTTTTTTCTGGGAGAAACATGGCATCAGCTGCCGTACGAAGCAGCTTTTAGAAAATAAAGCCCACGTACGTCTGAAGTCATCGCAGTTTATAACCTGGTTTCAGTGCCAAGTTTGGAGGGCATGGCTCTCTCTCTTTTTTAAGTAAAGGAACCATGTATTGACTTGTAGCCACAGTCAACTCTTATGAAGATGCTGTACTTTATCTGTCTTATGTCACCATACACACACTAATCTTTCAGTCCTCTCTTGCCCTTTTGGTGCTTTGTGTTTACTCTGATTGTAAGCCTGGGGGGGGGGCAGGTACTTGTACTTCAGTCTGTGTAATAAATAAATGGACAAATAAGAAAGACTGATCAGGAGAACAACTCTTATTGTATGAGTTCATAGATCTTCCCAAACTCCCTTGTCATATTTTTCTGTAACCGTTTTGTGAGCTTAGTGCAGTGTCTCTCTCTGACCTTTGCCAATGTTAACTCCATTTTGTTCAGATTCTTCCTTTGCACAGCCTTAGATGTTCCATGTTTAGCTACCTCCTTATCTTCTTTTTAACCACACGGCACAATTACTGTTTTATTTCCGAGTCTACCAAAATATTTGACTACATCAATTTCACTTTGATACCCATTTTCTGCTCTTTTTAACCTTCAGTTCTGTGAGCATTTCAAAAGCCTTCAGGCCTGTTTCAAAGAACTCTTTTGAACTTGAGTGCAGTTATTTTCTTTTTTATTCGTTTCAAAGGATCCACCCTCCCACTGAGTTTTTGGAGATACAGCCTTATGAGTGCTCAGGTACTGTAAAATTAGTATGACTTCACCACCTCACCAAGTTTTTCTGTCCAGGAAACCCATAGTGTCTGTACAGCATGGTTTTAGGAGAATACTTTGTAGGTAACTACGATTGGCAGCTTACCAGAAAAACAATTAGATCTCCTCTTGGACAGCAGCTTCATCTAAAGGAATCAGGGAGGAGAAAATATTTACAGCATGGAGATAAGAACATAAGAGAAGCCAATGCTGGATCAGGCCAACGGCCCACCCAGTCCAACACTCTGTCACACAGTGGCCAAAAATACCAGGTGCCCTCAGGAGGTCCATAAGTGGGGCCAAGGCACTAGAAGCCCTTCAACTGTTGCCCCTCCCCAGCACCAAGAATACGGAGCTTGCCCCAGACTGAGAGATCCTATCTATACCTTGTGGCTAATAGCCACTGATAGATCTCTGCTCCATACGTTTATCCAATTCCTTCTTGAAGCCGTCCATGCTTGTAGCTGTTACCACCTCCAAGCGCTTTAACCTTTCTTCATAGGGAAAGTGTTCCCACCCTCTTATCATTCTAGTTGCCCTTTTCTGCACTTTTTCCAATGCTATAATATCCTTTTTGAGATAAACCACCATAGTTTAGGCCTACCGCATGGATTTTGTAATCTGGCCCTGGAGATTAGTGCAATCTGGCCCTGGAGGCATACCATCAAGTCCCTCCCTGCATCATTTTCAGAGCCCAGCCCACCAAGGCCTTTGTCTTTTTCCCCTTCTGCTCCCTTTTTTCAGAGGCTGTATGCTGGTCTTCAGGAGGGAATGCAATATGGTACAGCCTGATCTCCTCAGATCTCAGAAGCTAAGCAGGGCTGGTACTTGGAAGGGAGACCACCGAGGAAGAATCTGCAGAGGAAGGCCTTGGCAAACTATTGCTGTTCCTCACTTGCCTTCGAAGCCCCTTCCTGGGGTTGCCATGTGTCAGCTGCAATTCAACAGCACTTTACACACGTATATGCTGGTCCTCTCCAGCACAAGAACACGCACACCTGACCGTTGCAATATAAAACAAACAAACAAACAAGTCTCTTATTGCAGCAATGATTACTTCAGGCTGCACAGTCAGCTGTGCCCTATTTTTCACTGGGACTGGGAAAGGCTACCATTTGTAGAGTTCTTATGTGCTCCTGTTACCTGTCTAGAAGTGGCCTTCATGCTGTGGAGGCCCCCAGAGGCCAAGATAGGCAGATGTTGAAATTAAAAATTCTGCTACTCAGCTAAAGCCTGGGAATGGAGCATATGGATGAGTGACAGAGTATAGCAGTTTGGGTAGGTGTGAATAAAGATAATGGCATCATGGAGGGGTAGGGGGTCCATGCTTCACCTCTGAGCTGGCTGGCTTTTGCCCACCTCCTCATGCCCTTTGTTGGGGCAAGGGTTGGGCGGGCCGTGGGTAGTTTGGGGCCCATGCAGCCTGGGGCCCTGGGCAGCGGCCCCGGATGCCCCATGGTTTAGACCACCCCTGGTTAACAACTCTACCCTGAGAAGTTAAGGGTAGCAAGGGGTAGCAATTTACTCAAGGTGTGGCAATTAGGTGTGGCAATTAGCAAGGTGTGAGCCAGTTTGGTGTAGTGGTTAAGTGCGCGGACTGTAATCTGGGAGAACCAGGTTTGATTCCCCACTCCTCCACTTGCACCTGGCTGGATGACCTTGGGCAAGCCATAGCTCTGGACCAGCTGTTCCCTCAAGGACAGCTTGGGAAAGAGTTCTCTCAGCCCCACCTATCTCACAGGGTGCCTGTTGTGGGGAGGGGAAGGGAAAGGAGTTTGTAAGCCGCTCTGAGACTCTAAGTGACTGAAGGGCGGGGTATAAATCCAATCTCTCATCTCTCTCTCTCTCATCTCATCTCAATTAGGTAAAGGTAAAGGTTTCCCTTGCTTGAAAGTCAGTCAAATCCAACTCTAGGGATGTGGTGCTCATCTCCATTTCCAAGCTGAAGAGACAGCGCTGTCTAAAGACATTTCCGTAGTCATGTGGCCAGCATGACTAGATGCTGAGGTGCATGGAATGCTGCTACCTTCCCACTGAAGTGATACCTACTTATCTACTTGCAATTCTTGCTTTCAAACTGCTAGGCTGGCAGGAGCTGTGGCCAGAGACAGGAGCTCACTCCTCCATGCAGCACCTGGGTCTCGAACTGCTGAACTACCGACCTAGTGGCAGTTCAGCATCTTAAAAACCCAGTATTTTTCAGGTTCGGGTACATTGATCCCAAATATTGGTATGGTATTGGGATTCAGTAAATATCTGGGATTTCTGATTTTTTTCAACTCCATTGTTTCATATGGGGACTGTTATAGTCAATGGTCCCCATAGGGTATAATGGAGAATCCATCTGGGGGTATCTAAGGCTCCATGGGGCTGTTTTTTGAGGTAGAAGCACCAAATTTGCACTATAGCTGCTGGTGCCTCTCCTCAACCCACCACCACCACCAAAAAAAAGTTTCAAAAAGATTTGGCCAGGAGGTCCAATTCTATGGGCCCCCAAAGAAGGTGCCCACATCCTCCACTGAAACCAATGGAGGAGGGAAGGCGTTTAAAGGGATCATAGCACCTTTAAATGCCTTCTCTAAGCCACATAAGTAGTGTGACTCCAAAAACGTTTAAAGGGACTGTGATCCCTTTAAACATCTACTCCAAGAGGTGAGTTCACCTGGAAGGCATTTAAAGAGACCACAATCCCTTTCAACACGTTTTCCCCAAGCCCTTTAACTTTGGCTATCCAGCAGTCCCAAAAAATCCTGAATATTCTGGGGGACTGGCCATGTTGGATAGCTGAAAAGTGGTCAAATATCTATCTGATGGAAAGAATATCCGAAAAAGACCAATAAGGGTTTTGGGGGGGAGGGGGGGGTTTGCTCTGATTTAGCTGAACGCACACCCTAGCAGCACTTGAGCATGGACTTGTAATCAAAGGATAGTTACAGTGCAATCCTCAGCATGTTACTCCCTTTTTCGAAAGATATAGATAACTCTGCTTATGGTTGCGCTGATAAACACTTATTTTAAGGGCAGTTATTGAACTGTACAGCTTTGGCATTCTCAAGAGCTTAAAAATGGAGGCTGCTTGAAATTCTGTTATGCTCCCCACCTGGTAGAAATCACTTTCATATACATCCCTGGTTAGTGCCAGAGAGGGGGGAGTAAATTGACTTGACTTGAAGATCTTTGGACAACAGGCTGTCCCCTTCCTTTGGGGAAATGTACTACCTATATGTTTTCAGACTTATTCTGTGAATTTGAAATGGCTCCCTCATTAATACATGGCTTTTGGAAGCCACGACCCCACCATTTTGTTCAGCCTGCCTTTGGAACTATAGACATTCCTCAGCCAACATGGTCTGTAACCCCTTTCTCTAGGCCCACAGTTTATGCCACACACCTTAGCTATCAAATATTACATGACAGACTGGAGGACACAGCACTCTTCAAAGGATGTACTGCACTGTAACACAACCACCTCATAATGTTGAAATTGCCATAGTAACGACTAATATTGACTAGGTGGATAAAAATTCATATAATACATAAGAGCACAGTAACTTTCTGGCATATGGCTGCAGGCTATCCCTGTGGCAGCTTTTACTTATGCAGCTCTCTCTCTCACACTCTCTCAATGTATATATAGCTCAAAATAGTCCATGTTTTCTCAAGTATACTGCATTCTAATTTTCAATCAGGTTGGTTCATGAAACTGAAAAGACCTAAGTCTGCTTATTGCATTTGTTCATATAACTTGAACAAAATATTTCCTACCCCTCCGTCCTCTTTCAGAACTGAAATGGAGCTGAAAGACACGTGTCTGCATTTATTTGCATCCCTCTACCGCTACCTTTCCTTCACCTGCTTCTCACCTCCCTTTCTTCCCCTCATTCCTCTCTCACGCACTATCTATATTTGGAGTATGTTTTTTGACACAAAGGAACCCTGGGAGGTGTAGTTCTGTGATGGGAGACAAGAATCACTAAAAGCTTCACCAAGCTCCAGGCTTCAGTCTGTTTTGCTTTAGGGAAAACCATGACAGTTAAAGTGGTATAAAACCACTAGAACTCTGAGGTGCAAATGTACTCTTAGACTGTAACTTCCTTGGGGCAAGACATTGTCTTTTGCATATTTTATCATGTAAAAGCACCACAAACACGGGTATTGCAGTGGTGATAACAAAAATAGTATCTAAAAAGGAAGTTTTTGAATCATTTTGCAAAAAAAAGAGAGCATTCTTTAATTAAACGGAAGGATTTATTTATTTATTACTTGCACATATTTGTCTGAAATGAGTGAAGAGATACTTAATTGTTTTGGAAGAAGTACTTGCCACAGGGAGAAGGCAATCCTAAGAAGGTCTACTCACAGTCTTACTCCAGTCTATCCAATGGGGCTTACTACCAGGAAAATTGTTCTGATGGGCACTGGGCCATTTGGAAACCTGTACTTTTTTTGTCAGTAGTGAGACTTTTTTTATGTTATTTAAGATTCTTAGGATTTCTCTGAGAAACTGAAAATTACCTAGTTGCATTCCTCTGTTGCAAATCTCAGGAAGCGGTATGTTATTATTATTATTTTTTTACAGAATACACTACTGAAATGAAAGGTATCTTGGGAACTGATCAGCAGAGACATAGTCTGTAATCTTGCAAAAGTGTCAGGAAACAGGTTGCTTGGAAGAAAATAGCCATCTAAGACAGCAACCTTTTGCACATACTTCCTCCATCAAAACCATTTTAAGTGAGGCAAATGCAAGGGTTGCATTGATTCCTGTGCTTTCGATTGAAATATGACTTTAAAGCATTCAGCAGAGTATTATGAAGTAGTCCTAAAGGAAAGGTCATGCCGTGTGTGGAAAGGAATACAAAGTACCTTTCATAGACATTCAAAGAAAAGGACAGCTTAATTTCGTCTCCGTTTTCCAGGGTGTTACCTTTCACAGAAATTGGTCAGGTAAGGAGTAAAGCAGTGGATATACACATTCCCCCCCCCCCCCCCAACGACTTTAACAGTGCATGCCAAAAGGCGGGTCCACATTGCAATATGGACTGATAACAGATAGAAACCTGGATCAGAGGGCTTTTCCACAATCTCATTTTCCTTGCTTGTAAGTTCCTGTTTCTTCCGGGGGGGGGGGTCTGTTCCCCGTATGTTCTGCTCCCTCTAGTGGTTGATTCAATATTACATTGGTTTATATCCAAAATAAACCCCTGCCCTTTACAGACATAAACCGGTGTAATATCAAATCTACCACTGGAGGGACCAAAACACATGCAGAACAGAACCCCTCTCCCAAAGAAACAGAAACTTATAAGCAAGGAAAATGAGAATGCGGAAAAGCCCTGTGTCTGATCTGTCCACATAGGAAGGAGCCAGGTGCTGTCGGCAATCACCTCTAAATCCAGTCTTAAACCTCCCAGTGTCAGGGGCCAGAGCTTGCAGACCAGAGGCTAGAGACCCAGAATGCACAGCTCTGTGAAGAAAGGTACGAAGCTCGGCTCCTAGCATTTATTCCAATCCTGGTAAGTCTGGAAGGCTGGACTGTCTACAGCTTGCAGGGGCTGACTTTGCTTTCACCTGTTTCTTTCTGCACCTGTGAAAGGCTCAGTGGCTTCCCCACACACATATGAATTTAATTTGCCTTGTAGACATATGCCAGCTCTTTTCTGCTTGTGACCACAGCACGTGGGGAGAAACAGCATTGGCTTTTTCCTCTCCCACCCATACTATTTTTGCATCCTCAAACTGCCCCATAGCGTGGCTATTGGCTCCACTGCAAAAATTTGCAGTCATGAAGGTGGTTTTCTTATGCTGGCCAGCCTGGGACAAAAAAGGGGAAGCAAATCTCATTTTAAAATTCCTGTCCTGGATAATGTTTTACAAAACTCATTACGCACCCTCAGTGTTTGGCAAATGTTAAGTGATATTAATGTTTCTTTCTGTAAAGCAAAATTGCTGTGAGAGAGCTTTCTTCACATACCACACTTGCACTCTCGTTTTTTTTAATTGACCAGAGTATTAACATACTGCAAATCCATTGACATAAGGACATTTATTTCATATTTGTACTGCACATCAGAAGTCCAGTTCTGGCCATACATTAACTAATGATTGGAACAGCTCATGAAAAATTATGTTCATGTGATTTGTAGTGCAATAAACAAATGCTGTGTTTTATTTGCAAAGTACATGTGGGAAATTGTTAAAAATAATTGCCAACTTCCTTAACACACTAGCTTTACAAAATTCCCGTCCAATGAGATAAAAAACAGGCATTAATATATTCAACAGCCCCTGCTTTTAAGGCTAAAAAATGCCAATTTTTGAGCTGAGGTTTTAAGGAGGAGGGAGGGAGGGATTAGATTTGGCAAAGAATTTTTCAGCAAAGTATCATATTTACCCAAAAAAGACAACCCCGAATGTAAGAAAAAGGATATACACAAATAGCCTTTTTATTTCTGTAGACACCCATAACCTGTACGAGAATTTAAGATGATCCCCTATTTTTCTTGATGGCCCTCCTGAGTGAAAATTTAAATAGGACAAATTGGGGATATTCTCAAGAAAGCTATGGTTTACATCCACTGAAGTTTTCCTGTGAGTCCCAGGACTTCCTCCTTCAGAATACAAGTTTCTCACCTCCCCCTCAATAGGGTTGCCAGCTCCAGGTTGAAAATTCCTGCAGATTTGGGGGGTGGAGCTTGAGAAGAGAGTGCTTGGGGAGGGAAGGACTTCAGTGGGGTATAGCACCATAGAGTCCACCTTCCAAAGTGGCCTGGAGATCAGTTGTAATCCCAGGAGGTCTTCAGCCAACCCCTGGGGGTTGGCAACCCACTCCTCACATAGCCCAAAATGCCCCATGGATCTTGTTCCTGGGGGACTTGCACCTATGGCAAAATTACATTGCATCCAAGCCCATCAAGGAAATTTTGAAGTCAAAAGAGTTTCAGTCAAACAAGTCAAGCTTTCCTCCCTGTTCCCTAGTGAACTGTGATGGAAAGAACGGTGAAAATACAAGAGCCAATGAGTGTGGTGCTGTGAGGCAGCCACTAGGTGCTGTGGCCTGGGGAGCAGGAGTCAGTTAAGATTTTGACAGTTTATAACTGGAGATTGTGGGGGACAGAGGGCAATTTAGAAAAGGAGCGGGATAACAGGAGTGTGGATCAAAGACAAGAGATCTGGGATTGGAGCTGTCCTGAATCTGAGAAATTTACTCAATTACAGTGGTGTGCATCAGATTATGCATATGTTTTATCAAAGTGTTAAAGTCTAGCTAAAAGCTATTTCCCCCCCTCAGAATGTGCTATTTAAATACTCAGTTCATCGAGATCTCACTTGCCTACATTTAGCGCTTATATTTACCCCAATGCAAACTTCACCTGGTGTACTGCTAAAAATATAGGGAAACTTGCTCTTACCTCAGTCAAACCAATTTTTTCTCTCCCCCCCCCCCCACTCACTTAGCAGTCATTCAATGTGCTACTATCCTCAAGAATTTTACTTCCATGGACATTGATGGGGGCAATGCAAAAAGATGGCGCAAGAGTCCTTCAGAACACTGATGAAGGAGGAAATAAAACTCAGCTGACTCACAAAGACTTCCGGAATATAGTCTGAAATGTCACAGGAAGGTTCTTATAAACAAGGTCTGAGTCCTAAAACAGACGTTTTATGACACTTACTGCCTGCCAGCATATCAACTGTGTTCCCTTCAGACTAAAGAATGTGGAAAGCCAAGGTGACTAAGCTGTAAACATCATGACCAGTGTCTGTGGTGACACAACAACATTTGGACAGCTGGTTTTTCTTTATATAAAGAAATCCTACAACTGGTATCTTATATTGCCTTTTTTGCATGTTCAGAATGAATTGTTTCATTTGCTCTAACACACACTACTGTTAAAAAAAGATTAGCATTTAGGTGTCAAAGTAAGGCATGCCACCAGCCCCAACTGATAACTCAGTTAAAGGGGTAAGCACTTTGTAGAAAATGACAGAAAAATCCTTTATTGAACTGTAATCCAAATATGATGTCGATATAGTATTGTGAGTGAGAAAGGTCTTGTTTGATTATGTCAGAGAGAAAAAGAAATGTGTGACCTTTCATAATTCCTCTCTGGGGCAGAGTTTTCAGTCAGCCAAGAGAGAGGAAATTCTAAACCAGTTGTTCTTGCATTCACTGAATGTATAACGTATTTGTGTCCTATCGGCAGAAGGAATACATTCTTTTCATTCATTTGCTCATCCATGCTGTTGTCACAGTGGAAAGTATTCTTCCGAGACCCAAAATGGTCCTGCACCATGCTAGAGCTATAAACCTGAATTGCAGGCAAACGTTCTGCTAGCATGACTCTTTGGCGGTCTGTAATCAAATCTGCTAAGACGTCATATTTTTAAAAATTCTAATCAACTACTTGTACTTAATCCCTGTGGATAAATACGGTATGGATTTAGTGACAGTCTGCCTGTACTGAAAACATTTCCACTTGGGTGGCTTTGCTCCAGCTTCTTGTCTTGTGTTTATTTAAGAATGAGACATTCATCTTGTAGATGGTTTTAAAAAATGCCAGAATCATACAGACTGTCTGAAAATGCCAGTCCCTTCCAAAGTCGCCAAGGGTAAAACAATGGAATGTCACAATTAAAAGATCAGAGTTCACTAGCATTCAGCAGTAACTGGCAAGGAGTCCTCAAGTGGAATGGTAGCACACTCCCTTCCATCAGTATCACAGCTGTTGGCTGGAAGGCTGATATGGTTCGGATCACATGGGCAACAACTGACTCCTCCTTTCCGGCTGCTTGACTGATACCGCAGTGACGCATGGAAGTCCAATGATAACACTATGAGCCGGTACAGTTGTAACATTACACTTAAGATATTCTTAGCTGTGAAAAACACCAGCATCTGTGTGATGACGTTGAAATGGCCCATCAGGATCAAACGCACAACGAGAAAAGGGCCGTCTTGTATGAACAAGCTGATGCCAATGTTCCAGAGGTCTGCACCGTGTCGAGAGAGGAGCAAACTGAAGACTCTCTTGGACGAGATGGATGAATTGCAGCCAACGTGTTGCACTACAAGTAAAGAGTTTCTTTTTAGAAGAGATATAATTGCCATGGTGCAGAGGAAAGTGGCCTTCCCAAGAAGGTATTTTGTCTGGGGTAGCATGGTTATGACCAGGATGAGTGGCTGAGTCTATATTTGTAGCACTTTTGAGATATTATGCCCACATATCTCAGGAGCACTGCCGTTGGATGCCATGTTTGAAATGGTGCAATATGTGTATTTTGTAGGTTGTGCTCCTGGTATTTGTGGACATAATAGCTCACTCTGGACATTTGCCAGCATTCTGGTTCATGTGTATGAACCATGTTGTCCAGCCCAACAATTAAGATCTACTTCCAATCAGTGCTCTCTGTGGCCCTTCCTGAGGTGAGGCAGGTGGCAACCAAAGTCAGCCTTTTTTTCAGTAGAGGCACCTTGCTTGTGGAATGCCCTTCCCATGGAAGCTCACCTGGCGCCTGCATTGTTTTCTTTCCGGTGCCAGGCCAAATCGTTTCTCTTCACCTAGACTTTTAATTCAGGGGTTGGTATTTTAATTCTGTTTTAGCCTGGAAACTTAGTCTGGAAGCTGTCTGCAGTCTCTTTTTATGCTCTGCGTTCTTTAGGCTGGGCAAGGGTATTTTTCATGCTGGAATGTAATTAATACCTATAATGTTTTGTTGATATTATTTTTACCACCTCGGGCAAGTTCTTGGAGAGGCAGCATTAAAATTTTCTAAATAAATAAATACTGCAGAACTTGCACAGCCAGGAAAAGGGGACTGACTCAAACCCTTAGGATCCATTTGTATGTGATGGTCAGACTCCAGCATTGGGTTGGAGTCTGGAGTTCTACCCTGGGCAGTTACACTGGGATAGGTTTCTCAAGGATCAGCAGGGCTCCATTGGGGCCGGAGCGCCGCTCCGGGAGAGAGGAGGCCGGGGGGGCGGGCACATGACAAAGCCCCGTCCCCCAGCTCGCTTTCCCGGCCCGCGCTTCAGCGCGGAGCCGGAAGAAAGCCTCCTCCCCCAATCATCCTTCCCAGGCTCGCGGCAAGCGCTGCCGGCCTGGGAAGAAGCCCCTTGCCTCCCCGCCCCCCCAGCAGATCTTTTCCCGGCCGCGCAGCGAGCGCCGTCGGCCGGGAGAAGCCCCTCGCCTCCCCCCCGCCAGTAGATCCTTCCCGGGCCTGGCGGCGAGTGCCGCCGGCTGGGAGAAGCCCCTCCCCCCCCAGCATATCCTTCTCGGGGCAGGCGGCAAGCGCCGCAGGCTGGGAGAAGCCCCTTGCCTCCCCCCCCCAGATCCTTCCCAGGACTGGCGGCGAGCGCCGCCGGCCGGGAGAAGCCCCTCGCCTCCCCCCCCCCAGATCCTTCCTGGGCCTGGCGGCGAGTGCCGCCGGCTGGGAGAAGCCCCTCCCCCCCCAGCATATCCTTCTCGGGGCAGGCGGCAAGCGCCGCAGGCTGGGAGAAGCCCCTTCCCTCCCCCACTCACTGCTGCCGTCGCTGTGGCAGGCTGCCCGCAGGTAAGAACCCCCTCCCTCCCCCACTCAACTGTTCCCGGGGGGCAAGGGAGGGAGAAGCCGGGCCTGAGTGGCTTAATGCCACTCAGGCCCAAGCAAGGAGGGGGAGGGAGGGAAATGCCAGCCCCAGTGACGGCAGAAGCGCCCCCCTTCCTTCCTTCTTTCCTTCCTTCTCTCCCCCCACCTACCTACCTACCTTCCTGTTCCTGCCTTTCCCCCTTCCTTCCCCTTTCCCTTCCTCCTTTCCCCCTTCCTTCCTTCCTTTCTTCTCTCTCTCTCCCCCCACCTACCTACCTACTTACCTTCCTGTTCCTTCCTTCCCCCCTTCCTCTCTCTCTCCCCCCTTCCTTCCTTCCTTCCTTCTCTCTCTCTCCCCCAACTACCTACCTACCTTACTGTTCCTTTCTTTCTTCCTTCCCCCCTTTCTTCCTCCCTCCTTCCTTCCTTTCTTTCTTTCCCCCTCCCTCCCTCCCTCCCTTCCTTCCTTCCTTCCTTTTTTCCTTCCTTCCTTTCTTTCTTCTCTCTCTCTCCCCCACCTACCTACCTTCCTTCATGTTCATTTCCTTCCTTCCTTCCTTCCCCCTCCCTCACTCCCTCCCTTCTTGCCTTCTGACACACTGCCCATGACGTCTGGGATGTGTGGCCTTTTGACACTTCCAGTGACGTCAGGGCGTGTGGCATATGCAAATAAGTTATGCTAATGAGCTCCTGCACCTCTTTTTTTACGAAAGGACCCCTGAGGATCAGTCTTTATTACTTTATTACTCTCAGCTGCTAAATCTTTAATAGCTCAACAATGGAATCAAACTAAGATTCCTACAGTGAAAGAATGGGCTTTGAAATGTTGGGCTATAGCTGCAGCTGATAAGTTATCAACTCAATTAACAGTTTCACAAACCTCAGCAAAGACTAATAATTTTCTTGAGAAATGGTTTCCATATTTTGATTATATTGCATCGAACTCCAACTTGGTATATACTTTACCAGTTAAATATATGGATTTTATTTTTTATTAAAGATGATATAAGATTCATTGATATTTTCCAAATAATATTAAGATATTGAATCCTATACTTTATAATCCTTAGCTGTGAAATGTTAATCTTAATGTTATATTGTAATGTTGATATTTTATGTACTAGTTATATTTATTTTTTCATGTTTAAATATGTTGTTTACATACTGTTAATTCTCTGTAAATGACTGGTTGTAAGTTATTAGTGGATAAAAAACATTTAAAAATTGGGAAAAATAAAAGGATCAGTCTCATGTCTATGTTCATAGCAGAAAGATCTGGAAATGACAAACATTACCTGCAAGATCCAGCGGAAACTGCAACATACTCCAAGTCCACACAGCTAGAATAGCGTACACAAGAGTATGATTCTTCCTGAAATTTAAGAAAAAAAATACAAGCAATGCCACCATATTGTAAAGGGATGGAGTCCATCTGATGTGATTTACAGCTTATTTATTTATTTTATTAAATTTATACCCCATCCTACCCCCAAAAATGTGATCAGAGCGGCTTATACTTCAACCTAATTGAGGGAAACACTGGTGTCCTAAGTTGGAATTCTTGGAATCTTGGGGTGGAAATAATGTCAGGTATACTTGTATTCTTTATGGCAGAGGTATCAAGCATAAGGCCCAGTTTTGGAACCGGCCCAACCCAGGCTCTTATCCAGTCCACGAGCCACTGGTATAGAGGAGGGAAGACAGGAGGCTGCTTGGGGGAGGGGAGTGGGTGCACGCAGTGTGCTGTGTGTGGTCGAAAGCAGTCAAGAAATAGAAAGGAAATTGCTAGGGGGGCAGGACTATGAGGCTGTGGTAAAATAGGAGGAGAAATGGCAGTGAAGGCAATGAAAGAGGAGGTGTAGTGTTTTTTTCCCTCCCACCTCCTTCGACTGGAGTTCAGTGAGGTGGGAGGGACTGTGAGGACAGTGAGGACTGATGAAGCCACTACATGGGTGGAGCCGAGTTGCCGGTGCTGCCACCACAGCACCAAACAGAGACCAGGGGGGTTGGCAAGAGCGGGCGAATGGAGTAGCAGTTTGCCAGTGAAAGGATGGGGCCATCAGGGGAGAGAGTAGGAAGAGGGCCGGCATGTGGATTGTGAGGCAACTGGGCTGTCTTGTACATGCTGCTCTGATGGGAAAGATGTCCCAGCCTTGGAAGTGAGTGGAAAAACAAAGGGGAAAAGTAGGTGCTGCTGTTGCTGCTGCATGTCTGAAAAGCTGTGGAGCTGTGAGGCGGAATGAGTGTCAGGGAGGGTGGGGACAGCAGCCTCCTTCCTCCCCTGCTCCTGTTCTCAGCCCACGAAGGCAAAGGGGTCATGAGAGGACAAAAAGCACCCCTTGGAGGTTTCAGAAACAGCCTCTTCATCAGGCTGTCCCCTCAGCCCTGGCACTTCAGTAAGAAATGCAGGCGGGATGAGAACTGTCAGTGGGAGGATCTGGGAGAGCCAGGTTCAGACGCCCCCCCCCCCCCCCCCCGAGCCAGGACCCTGTCATCTGCGTCACCCAGGGCCGGTTGCTCAGGCTGGACCACCTCACAGGGTTGTTGATGGTGGTGGGGATGAGGTGGTGGAGGGGGAAGTCCAGTGTGCCTCCTTGAGATCCTCAGAGGTCGGAAAGAGGAAGAGAGGTAACAGAGGGCGAGAGACAGATTGTAGCTGTGCTGGGCTGCTGAGGCTGGGTGTATGTGAGGGGGTGCTGAAAAACTGCCTTATTTACTTTCAAGGTAGATGACTTATCTCCTATAAGTACTATACATACAAAAAGTAATTAATTTGTATTGAAATGTAAGCCCCCCCCCTTTATTGTATCCGTTTGAAAAAACCTAGTCTTACATATGATTAAAGACATTTATTGGGCTTTTGTGGATTTCCCAGTAAATCGATTGCTTTGTTTGTATTTTGGGTAAAAAAATATAATTAATTGGGTCTGTCACCTGGCATTACATTTTATGGGTGAAAAGTTACAAACATCAATAGGTATAGACAAAAACACACGTGTTTATTTCAAAGACATATAAACACCTTGTAGGGGCCCAAATAGAGCCTCATAAAATAATCAAAGTGACAAATGCACAAAAAAGAACAACACAAGACCTGTTTGATATAAAACCAAAAATTGAATGTTCCAATCTGGAATTAAATGATACACACACAAAATTGTTTGTGGGGTTAGGTTTAGGGTTACAAATGTATCTGGACTTGTGTCAGAAGCAGTTACGGTTACATATTGATGTCACATTGACACTGATGAGGCAATTTTAAGGCACTAGCTTCAGTGGGTGGCTGGGGAAAACATGGGGAGGCATTTAAACATGCCTCCCCACTCTCTCTGGCCTTCCCCAGCCCACTAGCTTCGGCAGACTGGCAGGGAAAGGCATGGGGAGGCATTATAACAGAGACCAGCTGGAGAAGGGGAGAAAATCAGGGAGGCATTCTCCCCCCCAAGTAGCTTGGGGGGCAGCAGGCTCCCATCATTAAAGGGAAGGCAAAATGTCTTTCCCTCAATGAAGGGAGCGTGCTGCCTCTGCGGCGTGACTCCAGAGGGGGGGATTTGAATTTTAACCTCTCAGTCTGGAGGCGCGCCACAGAGATGGCACGCTCCCTTCGCTGAGGGGAAGGCAATTTGCCTTCCCTTCAGTGATAGGAACCTCTCCCTTCAAGGGGGGAGGATTATTATACCCTATGGGGACAGTCCCCATAGGGTATAATTGAGCTGAATTATTCGGCAAATCCGATAATTCCCAAAGCTGGGAAATACTGAAATTTTTCAGGTTTGGTAGATCTGAACCAGAAAAATTCCGAATTCTTTTTTTGTGCACACCCCTACATATTGTCATTATTACTATCTCCATTATATGCAATTACTTGAGACATAAGTGCATCCACATGCTCACATGCACTCACACACATGGAATATCTTTGCTGGATAATCCCTTGCCAATGAATACTCATACTGCAATACTTTTTTTAAAAAGTACAGTTATATTTAAATCTGATTGTCCCTTTGAAACCCACAGAATAAGTTCAGTCACTTATGGTGACCCCAGCAAGGGGCTTGGCAAAGCAAGTGAGAAGCCCAAGTGGTTTGCTGTTGCCTTCCTCAGCAGAGTCTCCCTTGGTGGTCTCCCATCTAAGTACCAACCTTACTTAGCTTCCAAGATCTCATGAGACTGGGCTATACCATACCATGTGATTTAGTCACAACTAAAGTGGAATCAGCGCTTTCATTTTTAACTTTTGTTCTTCTTCAATGCTTTACCGAGATGGCTTGACAGAAAAATAGTGCCTACCTTACATCCTCTATTTCCAGGGTCTCACTTGCGAATTCAAGGATATCTGCCGCTGTGCCCACAAACATGAGAAGCAACTGTGACAACTGGTCCCGAGTGATTTCACCGCCGATAGGGAGAAGCCATCTCCCTATGATCAGGAGCAGCAGGAACGTCTGGTGGAGACTGAGTGTCCAGACTTTCTCACACACCGTGGAGAGCGTATTGACCAGATATAGGGCCTGTTTCAAAGGCAGATATAAAAAGCCAGCAATCAATAGATGTCTGTCATTAAGAGAAAGGAAAGCTGCATGTTGTGATCTATTCGTTTGCTTTCCCAGCACCAACATCCTGAGCTCATTGCAACATTTCAGTACAAACTACCAGAGCAGATATCGATTGTATTCAGATAGTACAAAAAACAAACCCAATGACACCTGTGGTCTGTTTAACCCATGATTTGTGCTATGAACTTGTTAGCCTAACAGAAATAAGTATCAGATCTTGCTATTGTGTAAACTGCCTCTGGCCTACCTTCCACCTCCCAGCACAGAAGACATCCCTCCCTATACCTCTCTGGTATATTTCTGTGGCCATGGGGGTGGAATCGCTCAACGAACTGTGGTTTGTGAATTCGGATATCATCACAGTAAACCTCATTTCCTTTTTTTAAATATATAAATTTATTTTCATTTTTCACACATTACGATCATTAACTCAAAAGACATCCTCATTTTATATACAACTATATAATTCCACAACAATAAATATCCCATGTCTTTACACACATATCGTATTTTATAGTATTTGTGGCAGGGCCCATACAAGCCTCTGCTTTTAATACTCAAATTACTTATACATATATTTTGTGAGTCTATTTTTTCTTATTTCGATCTAACCACATGTACAACATATTCCATCATTTCAAAAATACTTCTAGATCTTTCCCCTGTAATAATAAGTTCAACCTATCCATTAATGCCATCTCTAACAATCTTTGATTTAAATCACTTCTTGGGGGTAACCTCTCTCCTTTCCAGTTTTTAGCCACTAAAATCCTAGCCAAGGTTAATATATGGACTATTAGGTATTTCACATCTTTGTTGTAATCTTCTGATAACATATTTAAGAGAAAAACTTCTGGAGTAATCGATAACATTACATTTCTTATTTCAAATATCATATAACATATTTCGCCCCAATGAATTTTTCCACATGGTAATATGTTCCAACATTTTTCTTACATTTCCAGCATATATTAGAAACATTCTTATAACATTTGGCTATCTTGTCTGGCGTCCAGTGCCATCTGTAAAACATTTTTAGAATATTTTCTTTATACGGAATAGCTCTCATATATTTTAGAGATTTCCAGGTTCTATTCCAATGTTCCATCTCTATGTTATACCCAAAGTCATTCATCCAAAGTATCATGGCCGTTTTAACATGTTCATCTAACATGTAGTCCTCTAATAATAGATTGTAAAGTTTCCATATCAGTTTATCGCTTGAGGATAACTATATATATAATATAATATAATATAATATAATATAATATAATATAATATAATATAATATAATATAGCAAACCGTATTTCCTACAAACCAACCCAAAAGCCTAGTCTGTGCTGGCCCTGTCAGCCTCACCATAAGTATCTTACCCAAACTCAAAAGTGACATCATTGCCGACTAAGTGTGATTATGTCATCACTGCAGCAACAGAATATAAAGCGCCTGACTGGCTTCTTCAAGGTCAGTCCATTCGTAGCGATGGAGCCAAAAGGCAGAGTGGGACCTGGCCAGAAGGAGAGTGTGTCAGTGGCTCCACCTTTGCCTCAGTGGAAGGCTCAGAAGAAGGATTATCCCAAAAAGGGCAGCATGGTTCAAGAGCTATCAGGAGGCATCCATGTTGGCAATCAGTTTCAAGGAATGCCTGTGTGAGGAAACACGGGATGTACGGTATTTACATCCTAAGGCAGCCAAGTCCAGAGAATTGACTATGGAACAGTTGGAGGGCCTTTACTGGAAAAATAAATATCTTTACTGGAATAATAAATATTTCTGAGCACGTTGTGACGCCAGCACACTGGGCATTTGCCCAGCTGGCCCCACGGAGGCAGGAGTGGCCAGGCCCGGGGGGGAGAGGCGGCGGGGACACATAAGAGCCCCCCCCCCCCGGAATTTCTAAAAGTCAATGCCTCTGGGTGCACCTACAATTGAGCCAGCATGCTGTTGCAGTTAGAGTGTTGGATTAGGTTCTGGGAGACCCAGGTTTGTATCTGGACTCTGACATGGGACTCACTGGGTGACTTTGCTCCAGATTCTCTCTCTCAGCCTAACTTCCAAAGGAGCGGAGTATGATGTAAACTGCTTGGGATTCACACTGGAGAGAAAAGAAAGGGATGGATGGATGGATGGATGGATGGATGGATGGATGGATGGATGGATGGATGGATAGATAGATAGATAGGATGGACAGACAGACAGACAGCATGGGCCAGAATGGGTGCCAGTCAGATTCTGTTCCAACACTCTTACCACACAGGAAAATGCCTTTCTGGTGCTGGGTGGTTCCCTGAAGTGAAAACTTTTTGTTTTCACTTCAGGGAAAGCTAGAAAGCTTTTTTGCTGGAAGTGTACAACTGAATGTCCCAGATGGAATAAAAGGAAAAATGGAAAACCCCAATAGTTTGTTGGTTTAGTGCTGGGATTAAAATAAATTATGAAGTCTGATCTGGTGAATACCAGAGAAGGAGAAACTAGCTCTGAGCAAACTTCCTTGAAAACACTTTAGAATCAACTCACACTTCACTTTCTTAGACAATTCTTGAGGGGTGAGGAAAAAGCTCTCCTTCCTCAGAGAGTTCTCTCACAGCTCATAATGTTGGCAGCACCTTATCATATTGCTGTCTTGGTTACAACCATCCTCTCAAAATTTTCTCTATTTTATTATCCAAGTCATAGACATTGACCACAGCTTGCACAGATCTGAGCAATGATTGCCAAAGGGCAATATTTTAAAAATTCCAGAGAACTGTGAGAAAGCCCAGCAGCAAGGCCGACTCGATGTCTTACATGTGAGACTTCCGGGGGGGGGGGGTTGCTTCCCTCCAGATGGCTTAAAGAGACAATATAAGAATTATTTACTAAATAAGCAGTTGTTTCTTTGGACTGAGGAGTAGGGATGGGCAATTTTTTTTACCAGTATTTTTTTATTCAAGTCTATTGGACCTGGAAAAAATTTCAGGATTCCTGAAAAATCCTGGATCTAAATACCAGTAGGCAGGGCTTTATTTGTAGAGAAAGCCCAGCAGGAACTCGTTAGCATAATAGGCCACACCCAACAGCAGAAACTCATTAGCATATTAGGCCACACCACTGACAGCACAGCGTATTAAGATATTAAGCCACACCCCCATGTTACCGGAAGAGTGGTCATCCAGCCACACTCACCTTTTGCTTCTTATTCTGTTTACCATTTTAGTTGTCAAAACCCAGGGCTTCTTTTGTAGCAGGAATTAATTTGCATGTTAGGCCACATACCCCTAATGTAGCCAATCCTAATGAGTTTCTGCTGTTGGGTGTGGCCTATTATGCTAATGAGTTCCGGCTGGGTGTGGCCAACTCAGGAGCCAGCCGGAACTCCGTTCCTGTGCGTTTCTGCCCAAAAATAGCCCTGCCGGTAGGGTATTCGGATCTGGGATTTTCCAGAAATCCCAAAAATTTTGAGTCCAAGAGACCTGAACCACAAAATGCCAGTTAAAAAATACCAGCCCAATCCTGGGGCTGGCATAGAGCTGCACCTGCATGGAGTTATCAGCTCCTGGCAGGTATAGTGATCCTGGCTGGGCTGCCCTCTCCTGCTGCCTGGTTTAAACCGTGTGGCAGGAGAAGGCAGCACAGAGCTCCACCTGCAGGGAGCTATCAGCTCCCCAAAGGCACAGTGATCTCAACTCCCCACTGACCCACTGATCTTGAGCTGGCTTCTCTTGCAGCCCCGTTTAAACCAGGCTGCAAGAGAAGCCAGGCACAGCCAAGGTGGCAAGGAGCTCTCAGCTCCTGACCACCCCAGTTGATCCTCAGGACAGGGGCGTAGACTTTTGGAAATCCGGGGGAGGGGCTTCATGTGCGCGCTCGCTGGAGCAGTGTTCTCCCCCCCCCAAAAAAAATCGCCTCACCTCCCCGGGCCCTTCTGAGGCCCGCCAGCCGCTGCTGTCAGTGCCTCTCCCCCCCCCCCCCCGCCACCCCTTCCCTCTCCCTCTCCAGCAGCAGCTGCCAGGCCTCTGAAGGACCCGGGGAGGCGTGGCGGCAGGTGCTCCGTTTTCCTGGGGGTGGCTCAAGCCCTTGAGCCCCCCCCCCCCGTACTCTACACCTATGCCTCAGGACTGCATAAGCCTGACTGACAAACAGCTGAGAGGTGGGAGCAATTTGCTCTTGTCTCTTCACTGTTTTTAGATCTACCTGAAATTCCCGAATATATCTGGGATTTTCTTGGGATTTTGGGGGGAGAGGGTTTCCTGGGAAAACCTGAATACATTTGGGAAGCCAAAACACACCCCAAAATTACTGATAAGATATTTTTCAGGTATATTTTTGGCTTGGGTAGATCCAAATCAGCCTCATAGTTAGGAATTCTTTTGGGGGGGGGCGCCTGGGCACTGGGGGTGCCAGTAATTAAATTAAATTAAATGAGTTAATCTGTAGCACCCAATACCCCAATCCTCCACCCCACCATTCCCCAGTCACTGAGGGTAGAAGGAGCCACAGTTTTCCAGAAGAGAAAACAAGGAGGAGGGCAAAGGGCCAGGAGAGAAGCCACTCTTACTGTTTTCCAGTGTGGGTGGCTGCTCTTCCTAAAGCGCTCAACACAGCCTGTCCCTGAAGGCGTCACTGCTTTTCAAGCACCAGAACTTGTGGCTGCTGCTGAAGACGAAGCGGCAGGAGGCCAGGGAAGTGGGTGGCCTGGCAGCGGGCCACCGAGCAGCTGCACTTGGCCAGTGGACTGTCCATCTCCTCCCGGTACCACATAGACCAGCTGGCCAAGTCCTTGGAGGCAAGTCAGTTGCCACTCCTCTGCCTGACCAGGCTGTGCAGCTGTGCCAGCTTCTTAATCTGGCCACTGGTAGGGAAGCAGGTGCCATGGTGGATGACAGCGTTGAGCCACAGCAGCATGGAGGAGGCTGGTGGCAAAGGGAAGCCCAGCCATGACGGCCCCTGAGATAGCGGCTCCCACAGGAGGTGCAGGTTGATGATCTTGTAGAGGGATTTGGGGCCAAAGTGAGGGCTAAGCTGCTCACTTGCTGACTCCTGGCCTTCCCCCTCAGCCAGGAGCGTCACCAGGCACAGCAGCGGCTACCAAAGACTGGGAAGATCAGAGAAGACTGGGGTGGGGGGTGCTACAAATACAAAAGGGGCCATTGCCCCTTGCCCCCCAGCACTGGCTACAGCCCTGATCCGAATGCACAACCCTTGTGAGGAGCTTCCCTGTGTGTTGACCAATTAGCTCCATCTCTCTTCCTGAGGTTGGGAGCCTCCAATACCCTGAAGCCTTTTTTTTTTTAACAACAAAAATCACCCTTTGGGAGGTCTTTGTACAGCTATGAACTGTTATTAGTATGATAATTTGACAAGCTAACACAGAAACATAAGAGCAGCTATTTTTTAAATGTGTGGTTAAGAAAAAGAAAGAGAAGGAACAGTTTTATGAGGTAACAAACTTATCACCCATGAAAGTTCTGTGGTAAATTTTCCCTGCTGGTTTCTCCATTAGCCTCTGTGTTAAAGTATAAGAGTTTTAACCCTAAATATAATACAAAGCACTTTTCATATATGGAAGGAATCTGAGTTAGTGTGTATTGAGTTCTTAGTAATAATAAGATATTTTCTTATGGTTTTCTTTCTGTATAGTCTTTCAATACTTACCAGTTTGAATGTTTTGATAATTTAGATAAGAAAGTGAGTAATGCTGACAGAATTTTTTGATTTTGAAAATTTAATTACATTGCAGACAACTTGCATTTCCATTAAACCACTTGTTAGATAATGGTAGTAAGAGCTGGGCCACAAGGTTAATGTGGCTGCGTGGAAATATTTGTATTCTGATGGTTTGCTATTCTCTACAAGTAAGAGAAAATGGCCTTATAACGACTCATCAGAAGCTTCTTCACCATGGAAATTATCACAGATTTATAGAGGGTCTTCTTGTAGACGGCGGTCTTGTTGAAAAGGACAACAGACGAATTCTGTTACATGTGGTAGAACTGAAGTAAGGCACAGTATTTCTGGAAACTGGTTACAAATTCAGTATTACAGAAACATTTGCTATCGCTGAAGCATTATTGTACAACTGAAGGACATTTTTGCTCCTGTTGGTATTTCAAAAGAGGTCATGACAAATAATGGAACACAGTTTGCGACAACTGAATTCGAGTTATTTCAGATATCTTTGTTATTTCAAGGATGAAGAAGAGACGCTAATTTCATGAGATCATAAAAAGCACTCACCGTCTCTAGTATATGACTGTCTGTGGCATCATTTGTATGATTGGATTCCTCTCTTTCACTGATATTTTGCACAGGCTGCTGAGATTCATTAAGGCAAAACTGCAATAAAAAAGGTGATTTGGACAAAATTCAGTCCCTTTCTGAACAGACATTTATTAAAGTAACTCATAATGCCAACTTACTTACAATGCAATCCACAACAAAGTTATAGGCTTCTAAGTCAATTGAAGTCAATGTGCATCAAGGGGTGCTCAGAACGGTATTACCAATTTAGCTGGATCACGTAAGGCTAGGGTTGCCAGCCCCCAGGTGGGGCCTGGGGATCTCCCGCTTTTACAACTGATCCCCAGCTGACTGAGATCAGCTCCCCTGGAGAAAATGGCTGCTTTGGAGGGTGGACTCTATGGCATTATACTATGCTGAGGCCCCTCCCCTCCTCAAACCCCGCCCTCTCCTGGCTCCACCCCCAAAATCTCCAGGTATTTTCCAACCCAGACTTGGCAACCCTACGTAAGGCCCCAAATTTTATACTAATATTTCTCAGCTAGTCATGTTCAGCTACCAGTGGCCCTGAATGGAGACAGACATCATCATCAGCATCATGAGATGCATCCAGCCAGTTCAATGGAGACAGGATAAGCACTTTCTACCCATAGATTTTCCTTGACAGATTGGGGTGAAAGAGTTTGACTTGACAAAACTCTCACTACTGAAGGCCAGGTGTCATTTGAACTCCGGTGTCATTCAGAAAGGGTTGTAATTTCCCTGTGCTATCATACTGATTTCAAGTCTGATTCTAGATGTTGAGACAGAGGTTTTTACATAAAATAACAATAATAAAAACGACAAAGAGAAAGCTCCAGTAGTATGTTCATGCATTTCCATTTTAAATAGAACCTATTCAAGTAAGGTGGACAGTGTTATTCCTGATTCCTATATTTCACAGACTATATTTCACAGTTTCTGAGTGCAGTTCTGTGTCTTTCAGAAGTTTCTGTTTTCCTCCCGCATTTTAAATGTGGCAACTCTTAGAGAAAAGTCCGGTTAGCTTAACCTCTATGTGCAAACGGTGTTAGGCTTAATAGGCCTTGTAAATAGGGCTTTCAAGGCAACAGACATTCAGAGATGGTTTGCCATTGCCTGCCTCTGCATCACAACCCTGGTATTCCTTGGTGGTCTCCCTTCCAAATACTAGCCAAGGCTGACCCTGCTTAGCTTCCAGGATCTGATGGAATTGGACTATTCAGGTCAGGGTAGAATTGGGGAGTAGCATATTGTCAGGGAAAACAGTGACAACAGACAAATGAAATTGCCTATACAACTTGAATTCCGATTGGGTAACAGTTGTAGTCAAAACAAAACAAAAGAGTGTTGTGACATCTGAAAGATCAAATGATTTATCGTAAACTTCCATGGACTAAAATCCACTTTGTCAGCTGGAAGTTGACCCTCCCAGAACACTGTATACATTTGAAGCGGAAATCCAATCTATCTCCCTAACCATCTCTTTCCAGGCTCATAAAAAATATAAGAATTTTGACTTAAGTTGTAAGTAACTGAAGATTTTGCTCTACTCGTGTGTCTTCAAAAGACAACCAGATGGTCTGCAGGATATCTCATTTCTTTCTTACCCATTTACGGTTTGTGAGCAACATGTTTAGGAAAGGTCAGAAGATAACAGAGTTATCTATGTAATAGAAAGGACCACAGTCCAAATCTTGCCTCTGCCATGAACTCACTAGGCATCCCTATGCAAAACTGGCCTACCTTGTGGTGTTATTGTAAGGATTACTGAGTTGACCTGTGCCAACTTTGAACTGTCTAAAGCAGGGGTCCCCAATCTTGTTGAGCCTGTGGACACATTTTGAATTTTTAGAATGGAATGCCATTGGGGGCAAGGGCCAATCACAAAATGGCTCCCATAGAGTACTGGGGCCAATCGCTGGCGATTCCTAGAGTGAACAGACAGCAAGGTGTAGTGGTTAGAGTGTTAGACTAGGATCTGTAAGACCCAGGTTCTAATACCCACTCTGCCGTGGAAGCTTGCTGGGTAACCTTGGGCCAGTCACACATTCTCAGACTAAACTACCTAACAGGGTTGTTCTGGGGATATAATGGAGGAGAGGAGAATTATGTAAGATGTTCTGGGTCCCCATTGCAGAGAAAGATGGGGTATAAAGTATGTATTTAATAGTAAAGAGGCTGGCCCTCTGCCTATCGTGAAAGCACCCCAAGGGAGCCAACACAGATAGGGTTGCCAATTCTGGATTGAGAAATTCCTAAGACTTTTGGGGGTGGAGCCTAAGGAGGGCAGGGTTTGGGGAGGGACCTCAGCAGGGTATAATGCCATTGAGTCCACCCTCCAAAACAGCCATTTTCTCCAGGAGAACTGATTTCTGTTGTTTGGAGTTCAGTTGTAATTCCAGGTGATGTCCAGGCCCCACTTGGTGGTTTGGCAACTGTACCCACAGGCTATGCAGGGTATTCCAGTACAGAGGAAAAAACGGTTATTTAAAAAAATATGTGCACACATTCAAAAAGCAGCACAGCAAGCACAGGCAATGTTCATTGCCCTCCGGCCACAAGGATTCATTAAGAGCCAGTATGGTGTAGGCGTTTTCCAGACAGCAACCACCTTTTGGGTTCTTGTGGGTGCCATGGCAGTTCCGATGACTGCGCTACTGGTGTGATCAGTTCACACTTGCGTCGCCCCCCCCTCCCCATTTTCTCCCGCCATGGTTCCATCTGTTTACATCCACAGTGAGGTTTGATTTTCAGGAGTTTTTAATGTTTTGTTTTTGCACATGCACTGAAACATCACAGTGTTTCAGCAGCCTCAAGGGGGCTGTGCCATCCAAGACGAGCCTGTCGTGGTCTCCAGTGCCTGTACCCTTTCTTGGGGGAGGGGCTCCATGAAAGCCCCCTCCCAGCTCCCGTTCTCTTCCCTGGGCCTTATTTTGGAGTTCAGCAGTGTCACTTGATGAAGCTGTCAGTGTCACCAAAGCCTGCCTCAGAACACATGAGCAAGGTGTGATCCCCTTACATGAGAGTAGCCCCACTGGCTTTAGTACAACTACTCTGTTGTAAAGCAAGGGGCAGGGACAAGATCCAGGGCATTCAAAGTAGCCAGAATATTGCTCTCTTCTTCCCCCCCCCCCTTCCCCCGCTGAAACTTCAGTCTCACTCCGCCTGCATTGTCCTGGTAAACATCTCAAGCTGGTTTTTAAAGAACTGGAGATGCAGAATTCTCCCCCCCCCCCCCAAAAAAAAACCATCTTGAAGACTGACTGAGTCAGCTTCCTGTATAAGCAGAGCAGCAGGAGCTGGTGTCAGGCCTCCCAATGGGACTGGCTGACTGTTTCAGTGCAGGCGCCCCCAGCACTGAAATGCTTCAGCACTGTCATGCAATTTTTTTTTTTTGCAAAGCTCGCTGCCCAAACCCACCTACTTGGGGTGGCAGTCCATAAGGCATAAAAAAATATGTTCAAATTCCAAGCAAGAGGCTATCTTGTGGATCAATTCCTCAATGGGGGGGGGGAGTACAGGGAAAACCAGTTTAGGAAAGAACGGGGGGAGGAAAGACCTGGACAGAACGGAAATGTTAACAAAGTTGTCTGGACAGAAGAAACCCCCCCCCCGGTAACATCGGTGAATGAAAATGGAACATTAAGACAATCTGGAGAACACCACAGTGGTCAGAGTATCAGGCTAAGTGGAAACTTGCATTTAAATCTCTACTCTGCCACGGAAGCTCACCGGGTAAACTTGGTCCAGGGATACACAGCCTAATTTAGAGGGTTGCTGTGAGGATTAAGTGGAAGAGGGGAGAAAAAATCTAAGCCACTTTTGAGCCCCATTGGGAAGTAAAGGGGGTATAAAGCAAGTAGAATCACAGAACAGAATCATAGAATCCCAGAGTCGGCAGGGGCCATACAGGCCATCTAGTCCAACCCTCTGCTCAGTGCAGGATCAGCCTAGAGCAGGGGTGGGCAATTGTTTTGGCTCGGGGGCCACTTTGTGGGAGCAGAGGTTAGCGGAGGGCCACACCTTTTTAAATGATTGCATTCATTCGTTAACTTTGCATTTCAGAAAAGGTATAAATTGTATCATAAAAATCAATAAATATAAATATAAATAAATATAAATTAAATAAAATAGTGGTAGTTTTATGCAATTTATTTATTGTGCTAATTTCATACCATCTATGTGTGATCTGACTGCCAACCTGTAAAGCGAGGATAACAGCCCATGTGGTTGGTTCATTCCTTCTTCTGCCCCCTTGTCACCCAACAGGGCTGCTGGGAACAGGGGGTGGGGCTTGGTAATGTGCCCACCCCCTGGACACTTCACTCCCAGAGCACCGCTTCTCTGCGCGCCGGGCCCAACGGAGACCTGACTGAAACCACGTGGCCGACTGTCTTGGCGGGCCGCAAAAAACTCTGTGGCGGGCCACATGTGGCTTGCGGGCCGCAATTTGCCCACCCCTGGCCTAGAGCATCCCTGACCAGTGTTTGTCCAGATGTTGCTTAAAGATTGCCAGTGGGGGGGAGCTCCGCACCTCCCTCGGCAGCTGATTCCACTGTTGCACAACTCTTGCTGTCAAAAAGTTTTTCCTAATATCCAGCCAGTACCTTCCTATCCTTATTTTAAACCCATGATTGCAAGTCCTATCCTCCGCTGCTAACAGGAACAGCTCCCTGCCCTCCTCTAAGTGACAGCCCTTCAAACACTTAAAGAGAGCGATCATGTCCCCCCTCAACTTCCTCTTCTCCAGACTGAACATTCCCAAGTCCCTTAGCCTGTCCACCTAGGGCTTGGTCTCCTCATAGGGCTTGATCATCCTCATCGCTCTCCTCTGCACCCGCTCCATCCTGTCCACATCCTTTTTGAAATGAGGCCTCCAGAACTGAACTCAGTGCTCCAGGTGCGACCTGACTAAGGCAGTGTACAGTGGGACTATGACATCTTCTGATTTGAATGTTAAGCCTGTGTTGATACACCCCATGGCAGAGTGGGGAATTGAACATGGGTCTCCCAGATCCTAGTCTAACCACTACACCATACTGGCACTCAAGATGCGTATAGCAATCAGTAACACATGACATGTTTCCCTGTTTGTATGATCTTGGTATATTGGTCTGCACATTAATATAATGTCACACGATTATGTACTGCGATTTCAAATGTGAAGTGTAAATGAGCCATGACAATGAAGAAGGGAAATGGCATTAATTTAATCACAGCCAGTCATGTCTAATAAAACAGGGAAGGGAGAAATGCAAATGAAACACAAATAGCTGTTTTAATGGTGCTCTAACAAGAGATGGTGTATACAAATCTCTCACTGAATTGCAGCAACTAACTAGCACGGTACAATTCATGCTCAGACAGCTTTGTGGTTTGATAAACCACATGATTTATTTTGCATGGAGCTCTCGCAACTGGATAACTAGTGTGGTTTCTACTCACTGTTTTTATTGTTGGGAAGATGATCGAAATGTTATACATGTCTCTAATTGGGAGTCTGGTATACTTTATAGCTCCATGCTGTCTATGCTAAAAAATAAGTATTAAAAATTGAGTTCTGCAGTGCAAATTCGATGACCTGCATGCCTCATGAAAATGGAAGAGATGTCTATAATTTCTCTTATGTTGCATAATATAATCTGTAATTTAACTATTTTGCCATTTGCGGTGTTATGTAGTGATTTGAGGGTCAGGATAGGATGTGAGAGGCCCAGGGTTAGATGCCAACTCCGCTGTGGAAGCTTGCTGGGTGACTGTGGGGTAGGGGTATGGAGGGAGAGTATTTTTCGGGTTCAGGTATACCAAATTCGAAAACTTGGTATGTTATTGGGATTCAGGAAATAATCGGTATTGCCAAATTTATTCAGCTTCCCATACCTTCCCTCCTTGAGTCACCTCGTGGCTGTGGCACACATCAGGAAGAGAAGGGAATCAGAGGGGTTTAAGGTTTCCTCCTAGGGAAGCTGAACGAACCAGCGACCAGCCCTGAGAGGAAGCATTTAACACCCCCCCTGCTTTGTTTTCCCCCACTCTGAAGGAGGGTAAGCAAAGCAAAGGGGGTTTAAAAGCTTCCTCCCCCCTTCCCTTCCCCAGCTGGTCTGCTATGGTGGGTGGCTGGCATAGTTCCCTTTAAGCGCTAAGGGGGTGCTGGTGCACAAAATTTTAACAGACAGCACAGGGATTATTGCTTCAGCCCACAAGGCATTTTCCCCTCCATTGGAAACAATGGAGGATTAGGACTCCTCCTTCTGGGGCCCATAGAATTGGACCCCCTGGGCCAATGTATTTGAAACTTGGGGGGAGGGGTTGAGGAGAGGCACCAGCAGATATGCTGTGAATTTGGTGCCTCTACCTAAAAAAAAGGCCCCCCCCAGAGCCCCAGATAAACCCAGATCAATTCTCCAATATAGCCTATGGGGCCCATTGACTATAATGGTCCCCATAGACTAAAATGGAACTGGAAAATAGGTTTGTTTGTTTTTTGCACACCCCTATTATGCTTTTCAGAATGATTTGTAAGTTGTCTTGAGTCACAGGAAAAGTGGGATAAAAATATTGAAATAAATAAGTAGTTTGGGCAGGCTGATAACATTTAAGCAACTTCCTGTTTGTTAAATTAGGCAGGGTTCTGACAGTGATTGTTCCTCCTCAGTTATACTTGACCTGTAATGCTGGTTGTCATATTTCACTAAAAAACAAAGTAGACTGCAAGAGTCGTCTCCCCCACCCAGGTGCTGGTATGTTTTTAAGCCTCAGCACAGAGTGACGATCTGAGGCCAGGTCTACCAATATAGTGGAAAAGGGTGGGTAGACCTATTCTCTGTAGGCCAGGTCTACCAATATAGTGGAAAGGGGTGGATAAAATTTGGCTTGATTTTGTTTTTTAATTAATTAATTAATTTGACTTATATCCCACCCTCCCCGCCAAGACAGGCTCAGGGCGGCTTATGTTGAAGGTTAAAATATTAAAACACCGATGCATTGGCACAATGCAACATCATAAAATTCATAAAAATACAATCAGATATACAGGTAAAATACTGATGGCAGTAACATCCCAATAAACTATGTTCAGATGGTAACGAAGGAATGGCCAAAATCGGTGCCCAGAATATCCCATGCTGTAAATGTTGTTGTCGAGATAGAGGACCTTAACAGTTCAGTTAAACATTTTTTTTCATAATGTTTGAAGTATTCTTAAAATATATTTTAAATATAATATAAAATAATTTATTCTAAGATTTTTATGAGGTTATGGAAGTAGAAGAAGGAGAGATTGGATTTATACCCCGCCCTTTACTACCCAAGGGAGTCTCAAGAGCAGCTTACAATCTCCTTTCCCTCCCCCTCCCCACAACAGACACCCTGTGAGTAGGTGGGGCTGAGAGAGCTCTCTCTTGAGAACTGCCCTTGAGAGAACAGCTTTGAAAAAACTTAGGACTGACCCAAGGTCAGACCAGCAGCTCCATGTGGAGGAGTGGGGAATAATCTAAAAAAACAATTTACGGAATAGTCAAATGTAGACTCGCTCACAACTTTAATGCTACCAGCTTATTTTGCTCACGAGATAAAATTTCTACTCACAACACTGTGGAGCTTTGAGGGAACGTTGTAAATGGCTGGGGCAGGAAGCAAGACCAGGGAGGCATCTTTGAATATCTCCCTTTCCCTTCCCCAGCTGGCCTGCCACTTAGGGAAGTTTAAATCCCTGCTGGGAGAGCTTTTTCTGTGGGGTGGCACAGATCGAGCTGGCTGGGCTGGCTTCTTCTTTAAAAACCACCCCACAGAAGAAGCTGGCCCTGGGATCTGTGCATGCCGGGGAGGGCTCCCCCACCACCACTTCACAGACCCAGCTGGGAGAGGGTATGGAAAAGGGTTTAAACTTTAACCCCCTTTCTATCCCCTCACTGGAGTCAGGCCACAGTTGCAGCGTGAGACCAGAGAGAAGGGAAGGGGTTTCAAGTCTAAACTGTGGCTAACTCCAGGGAAGAGATGGGGTGGGGTTTAAAGTTTAAACCCATTTCCTTCTCTCTGGAGTTGTGCCATAACTGTGGCCAAACTCCAGGGAGGGGGTGGTGACATTGGGTGTGTGTGTGTGTGACACTCTGGTTTTTGGGCAAAACTCTATGGTATAAGCTAATTCTACCATAGGGTTTTTGCCCACAAACCAGAGCATCACCCCCAAGATCTCCGATGTGTCTACGTCACTTCCAGGTGACATAAGCAGATTGTCGTGTTTATTTCTGGCTTCTTCCTTCCCTGCTCCCTTCCCCCACCGGCTGGTCTGACGGACCTGGCCACCCTAGCTGTGAGGCTAAAATGAAGGAGGACAGAATGCTTCTGGAAGTCCTCAGGTAGGGAGAAAGTGCACTATTAAAGATCTAGATAACTAAATTCTGGGTTCTTAAAGCAGAGTCAATGACCAGATTCTGTCTGACCATCTGATACTATAAGGAAATCCAAATAAATGTTCTCTCTCTCTCTCATTTACAATGCACAAGTCAACAATTCTATAGAATTGGAGAACCGGAGAAGCCTTCTATAGAATTGTTGACTTGTGCATTGTAGCAAAAAATACTTTTGCCTGAGGAAGAATCTCTCGAAACACGCAATTTTTGCCTTGGAGGCGTGTTGCTTTGATGCTCGCTGCATCTCTTTTCGGAAAGAATAACAGCCTACAACTTTGGCATTGACGACTGCTGCATCTCTCATCAGTCTCTCATCAGAAAGCAAGATAGTCTACACTACAGCATTGAAATCTGTCTCTGTAGCTGTGGACTTTTCTACTAGATATATATTGTTCTTTAGATTTTGTACTATAATGAATAAGATACGCTAGGGTCTCTATTGTATATAAATATATGATTTAAATCGATATCTGAAGACATAGTAGCATATTAGTATTGTGTGCTTTGTTCTAACACAGTGTTTTTCTACGTTCCCATCCTTCACGTATTGAAACCCAAAACCCAGTACCTGGTTTTCGGGATGAAGTTCCAAAAGCCACAGTAAAGGGACTATGCAGATGAGATATAGGAATATTGCTGGGGAAAACCTGGGAAGGAAGAAAAAGAAAGTGAATGTTGCATCCATAGCACGAATTGTCAATTCCTTATTTAAAACACTAGAGAAATTGATTGATTTTTTTTTTTGAGGGCTGCCATATAAAATACAAAGGAACCGAAGAATTCAGTTTCTAGACTGGCTGATGCACACACGTTTCTTTTTCCTGGTTGCTGAACTAGTGCTATATATTCAATTTAGTTTCAGTACAATTTGTTCTTTCGAGTGTCCTTAGTCTTTGTTAGGGTTCCCAAGTTGCCCCGGGGGGCGGGTAAACCCCCACTCCAGAGGCCCACGACCCGGATTGGGCCGCTGGGGGGAACCCCGCCCCCAAATTGCTGAGCTGCGGTGACATGCCCGGCGCAGTAATGTCACCCAGAGGTGACGTCATCGTGTCGGGTATGTTTTGAGGGGGACACTCTGTAATTCGAGGGGAAACTCTATGGTTTTCCGTCGAATTTCAGAGGTCCCCCCTAACATGCCCGACACGATGGTGCAAGGAGTCCCCCCGGCATCACATACAGTAGGACTTGGCAACCCTAGTCCTTGTCTAAACAGGCAGTGGGAATGAAGTGGTAAAATCCTGATGTGGTAGATATAGCTCTTCAATGCAGAAAAGTGAACCCAATTCTGGACGCCGCAGCCCATTCCACATTCATCGAGTTTTCTACTAGAAAGCTGCAGCTGAGGCCACATTGATACAACAAATGGCAATGCCACAGAGAGATTAAGGCGTCTTTCACATTGCCTGAAAAACCTACTTGTATTACCTGATGTTACGGTGCTTTTTTCTTGTGTTCAGATGACTTCATAAACATCCCAGCACCCTCTCACATCTTCCCCGTCCCCCTCTAATAAAACTGGTTTCTCCTGGACTCCCCCCCACCCCTCAAGTGAAATGTATTCGCAACAAAACCTCTGCTCTGTAATCTGAACTAAGTTTTTTGCATTGGCAACTTCCGGCACAAACCACCAGCCCACCAAAATCTGCCCAGAAAGGGCAGGCTGGTGTGGGTGTTTTTTGTTTGTTTGTTTTAAATTGGATTCAAGGGTGAAACGTTTTGGTGTTGGGGCACCTTCTTCTTTGCTCTGCCTTGCGAGTGCCTCTCTCTCTCTCTCTCTCCAGCCTGAGAAAGCTGGGATCATGTCTCTCTCTCCAGTATAAAGCCAATGGTACCAATAAATTATCTTTTGTGCTTCAGCTACTGTGCTTTACACAAGAGTAAATGGGCCTAGTTTCATATAAAGAAGGTGAGCGAACAAAGCTGCTGAAATGCTCAAATGCTTCAACACATGCACAAATACATACAAACACAACCCTGGAACAGGTGGAACTCCTGAGGGGAAGTCTGAATGGATCCCACTGATAGCACAATCACCAGAAGCAGCACAACACACGCAAAAACGTGAAAGGTGGCTGCAGTCCGGAAAATGCCTAAAAGTGCAGTCCTAAACAGAGTTAACACCGTTCTATACCATCGATGTCAATGGATTTAGACATCTTTTGCTGTTTTTCTTTTCAGGTTTTTTTTACAAGCGGCATGAGTCTAGTGATATGAAACTATTGCTAGTCTCATGCCGCTTGCAAAAAAAATTAAATGATTCCCGGTTGGGCTGCTCTCTCTCACTGCCTGGTTGAAACCAGGTGGCAGGAGAAGGCAGCACAGAGCCATGCGTGCAAGGAGCAGTTGGCTTCCCACAGGCACAGCAATCCCAACTGGGCTGCCTTCTCTCGCTGCCCAGTTTCAACCGGGCAGTGGGATAAGACAGTGCAGAGCCATGTGTGTGAGGAGCCATCAGCTCCCCACAGGCACAGTGATCTCAGTTGACACTGGGCGGCAAGAGAGGGCAGCGGAGTGGTTGGGCTGCAGAATCAATACACCGGAGAAACTACAGGCACAGAATCCAAAGTCAAGCTTAAAGGCTTGACTGCTTGGATTCTCTGCAGTAAGCTGTGCATCCATAAGAGGCCCAAGTCTCTTTTATGCCATTGTTTTATTTAATAGTTAATGGTAGTGGCTAGGATTGCCGACTCCAGGTTATTCCTGTAGATTTGGGGGTGAAGCCTGTGGAGGGTGAGATTTGGAGAGGGGAGGGACCTCAGCAGGGTATGATGCCATATAGTCCACCCTCCAAAGCAGCCATTTTCTCCAAGGGAAATTGTCTGTGTTGTCTGGAGAGCAGTTGTAATTCTGGGAGATCTCCAGGCCTCCCCCAGAGGCTGGCAACCCTTGGCTCAGCAAGGGTGCTGCCTCAGTCTTTCCCCGCACATGGTTGCTACTACTCATGAGCCAGAACAACTAATGCCGTTTCAACTCATGGACACCCTGCCACACTGTGCTTCAAGCAGAAGCCCTTCTGTGTTTCAGGATGCCTGGGGAACAAGGCTAGAGGGCAACATTAACTGCTTTGGCTTCAGAGCAGATGCAGCCAGAATGGGGCAACCTCAAGCTTGGGGGCGGGGGAGGAAACAAAGTGCAGGAAGAAGGGAGGGAGGCAGTGGTGATGGGGGAAGATGCAGCCTGAGTACTTTACTCGGCCCTCTGCTTTTGCAAGGCTGGTTTATATGAACTGTATGAACCGTGGGGGAGCCCCTCCGGCTTCCCTGGAGAAGAAGAAGAAGCAGATCCTAAATGAGTTCATTCTGGTTTCCACTCCTAGCCGCTTGCCTAAAGCCTTCCTTTACCTCGGCTAGTTCAGCCAAAAGCTTTCCCACTGAACCCTAAAAAATCCAGGCTCAGTCCATACACATTGATTTCATTTAGTGCAGAACAGATGGAGCCAAACAGAATATGGAACTTTCTGTGTTAAAAGTCTCCAAATGCTGTTAATTAAAATAAAAACCAAAAAAAATCTCCCTGTGGACTTAAAAGAAAAAGTTTGGATGGTTTCTCCTAGCCCTTCTATGTATGGATTTTCTCTTCTGCCTTGCATTAAGTGAAGCCATCAAACAGGGCTCCATTTGATTGCCGAACTAGAAGGCAGGTGTGCGAGCCGAGAAGGATTGCCCGGTACGTTTTGCAAGCTCAGCTGGAGACGCCACGCTGCATGACTCTCTTCCCTCTTGGATTTCAGTATTTGAACAATTCTTCCAGCTGGCCTGGAAGCAGTGCTGAGTTAATAAAGCTGTCTTTCGCCAACTGAGCGTCAGGATTTTGGCTCCAGCTTTCTCTTCCAAAAGATCATGGGGAGGGGGGATTTTTTTAGCCATCTCCACTACATCCTTTTCTTCTAGTGTCTGCATCTAAAAAAATTAACGCTATCATCCCTGCCTTTTCATTGAAGGACTAATTATGCATATCATATTGGTTGTTTATTTTAAAACTATATATCCTGCCCCCCCCCCATCAACTGGGACTCAAGGTGCATAAAGCCTTTGATCTCCCTTTATTTATTATGTACCCTGAGACTCCCAGCATAGTGTTTGAACAATAAAATAATAAATGATCAATAACAATGCAGTCAACAAAAAAGACTTTGCAATGAAACCATGGTGCATGGAAGAAACAACTTATTATAAAAAACTACTGTGTGCAGTTCTGGTCACCACACCTCAGAAAAAATATTATAGCACTGGAAGAAGTGCAGAAAAGGGCAACTAGGATGATAAAAGGGTTGGAACAGTTTCCCTATGAAGAAAGGTTATAGCGCTTGGGGCTCTTCAGCTTGGAGAAATGACGGCTGAGGGGTGATGGGATCGAGGTTTATAAGATTATGCATGGGATAGAGCAGGTAGAGAAAGAAGTCCTTTTCTCCCTTTTTCACAATACAAGAACTCATGGGCACTCCATGAAATTGATGAGCAGTCGGGTTAGAAGGGATAAAAGGAAGGACTTTGTCACCCAAATGGTGATTAACACGTGGAATTCACTGCCACAGGAGGTGGTGGCGGCTACAAGCATGGATGGCTTCAAGAGGGAATTAGATAAACATATGGTGCAGAAGTCCATCAGTGGCTATTAGCCACAAAGTATAGATAGGAACTCTCAGTCTGGGGCAAGTGATGCTTGGTATGCTTCGGGGGGGGGGGGGGGGGGGCAACAGTGGGAGGGCTTCTAGTGTCCTGGCCCCACTGGTGGACCTCCTGATGGCACCTAGTATTTTTTGGCCACTGTGTGACAGAGTGTTGGACTGGATGGGCCATTGGCCTGATCCAACATTGGCTTCTCTTATGTTCTTAAAAATAAGTCCTGACCTGGATAGCCCGGGCAAGCCCGATCTCATCAGATCTTGGAAGCTAAGCAGGGCTGACCCTGGCAAATATTTGGATGGGAAGCCAAAGCCACTTCTTTGAATGTTCCCCATGCCCCAGTAGAAGTTGCAAGAGGTTGCTATGAGCTCCAGGCACGGACACATACCCACACATGCAAATGCAAAAATACCTTCCCAAAAGGAAAAATAAATGTATGCCCCCAGCTAGGTGAGGTGAGGGGGCAAGATAATGCAGTCAACAATAGAAGTAACAAAAACCTGGGAGAAAAGGAATGGAACGGGTTCTGTTTTGCTCAGTGCCAGGTGTGGGGTTGCTAGCCTCCAGGTGAAGTCTGGAGCTCTCCTGGAATTACTACTGATCTCTAGACTACAGAGATCAGTTCCCCTGGAGAAAATGGCACCTTCAGATGGTGGACTTTGTGGCATTATGCCCTACTGAGGTCTCTTCCCTCCCTCCCCAAACCCCACCCTCCCCTGGCTCCACCCCCAAATCCCCAACCCAGCACTGGCAACTAAGGTTGCCAACCTCCAGGTGGTGGCTGGAGACCTCCCAGAATTATAACTAGTCTCCAGACAGCAGAGACCAGTTCCCCTAGTGAAAATGGATGCTATGGAAGGTGGACTCTATGGCATTAAGTCCCTCCCGTCTCCAAACCCAGCCTTCCCCAGACTCCACCCCCAATATCTCCAGGTATTTCCCATCGCAGAGCTGGCAAGGCTATTGGCAATCCTAGTAGGGAGGGAATTTTACAGTCAAGGCAGGGGAATCTGTACCTTTAGTGTATCTGTATCTTTAACCTGATCCCATCAAATCTCAGAAGCTAAGCAGGGTCAGCCTTGGCTGGTATTTGGAAGGGTAACCTCCAAGGAATACGAGGGCTGTGACACAGAGGCAAGCACTGGCAAGCCACCTCTGAAACATCTAGCTTGCAACCTAGTGATGTATATTGTTAAAAGAGCTAGAACTTCTGGCTGCCAGACAATCTTAAGATCTCCTGGCTATTCTACTACACACATTACCATATAATAACTAATTAATTAATCACAGTCAGTTGTGGGAGATCGGGGTTCAAATTCCTATGCATCCATGAAACTCATTGCAGGACCTTGGGCCAGTCGCTATCTTTCTGGTAGCCTTATCTTCCTCACAAGATTGTTGTGAGGATAAAATAAAGAAGAGAGCCATGTGTGCTGTCCTGATCTCCTTGGGATAAAATTGTGTTAGACTGATAACGGACCCACCTAACTTCATGAGATGGGAGGATTCTCTCCTGGGCCTCTGTTGGCTCAACTGATCTTGACTTTATTCATGGCTAGCCAAATGCCTGTCGTTACAATGCGTGTGGAGGTGAAGAGGTGGCCTAGAGGTTGTGGGCAGCATAAGGGGACACAGTGAATACAGCACACCCTGACCTCATAGGGTCCTAACTCACCTGGCATCGGAAAGGGGCAGGTTTTGTTCCCACCTTAATGATGTCATTAACGTTAGCACTTAACAGTGCATTCCTGTGCTTATTTATAGGGACGTGTCCTACTGAATTCAGTAAGGCTTACTCCAAAATTACTGATATCAAAATTATCGGATATCTAAAAGGATCCAGCATCAGTCTTATATTTCCCTATGTGAATGGATAACTGACATTCCGTGATATGGGAGTTGTCCAGGGGATCTCTCAGGAAATATTGCTGAGGGAAGAAGAAGATGAAGAAGGAGGAGGAGGAGACTGGATTTATACCCTGCTCTTCACTACCCAAAGGAGTCTCAGAGAAGCTTACAATCCCTTTTCCTTCCCCTCCCCACCACAGACACCCTGTGAGATAGGTGGGGCTAAGAGAGCTCTCTCCAGAACTGCCCTTGAGAGAACAGCTCTGAAAGAACTTATGACTGACCCAAGGTCACACCAGCAGTTGCATGTGGAAGAGTGGGGGATCAAACCCAGTTCTCCTAGATTAGAGTCCGTGCTCTTAGCCACTACACCAAACTGGCTCTCCAGTAAGAGCCTTGCCACCTGCCCCTGATAATACCGGATTGTGGTGAAAAGTGCCATCAAGTCACAGTCAATCTATGGTGACCTTATAGGATTTCCAAGGCAAGTAATGTTCAGAGGTGGTTTGCCATTGCCTGCCTCTGCACAGCAACCCCGAATTTCCTTGGTGGTCTCCCATCCAAGAACTAACCAGTGCCAACCCTCCTTAGCTTCCAAGATCTGGTGAGATTGGGCTAGTGTGGGCCATCCAGGTCAGGCAGTACCAGATTTTGCCTCACCATAGCCCCACTTATGAATACACATGGAGCTGCCTTAGGCCGAGGCTGAGTCAATTGACTGGTCTATCAAAGTCAGGATTGTCTACTGAGATTAGGTAGTGGTCATTCCCATCACCTACCATGTGATCCTTTTAACTGGTGATGCCAAGGACTGGACGTGGGACCTTCCTCGTGTGAACCACATGTTCCAGCACCGCGTTGTGGACCTTCCCCTGAATTCCATTTCACAAGGACACATGAAGCTGCCTTATCCTGAATCAGGCCCTTGGTCCATCAGCATCAGTATTATCGACTCAGACCACTCCAGGGTCTTTTACATCACCCACTACCTGATCCTTAACTGGAGTTGCCAGGCATTGGACTTGGGACCTTCTGAGTGCCAAGCAGAGGCTCTACCACTGAGCTATGGCCCCTCCTTATTTCATGGGTCACAATACACTAAAGCACGACCTTACCTTGTGAAGAAACCTGGTGTTGGAAAGGTAGAATGGGTAAGTAGATCTTATAGACAATGGTATTCAAGGCTGCACAGCTACATTTTCCATGATCTAATCTGTACATACTCAAGCTGCCCTGAGTAACTGTAATGAATTTCAGACACATTGGCCACAATCCAATTCACAGTTGCACGTGTATAATCTCTGCTGAAAACAATAGGATTTAAGTGTTTCTTAAACTGCATGCCAGATTGCAGCCCTTTGGCTTGAATTTAGCTGATTTTTTAAAAATGAAAGATCAATTCTAGACACAAAGCCAAATGAAACGAAGACTTCGGCCAGTGTGACTAAATGAAAAGTTCAATGAATCTGTCAAAAGACAAAGTTTGAATTGGTTGGTAGTGGGCAGGCCATTGGCGATTACTCCCAAGTACGCAAAGGAAGTAATGGAAGGGGGGGAAAGGTCTAATCACAAAGGGATTGTGTGCGAGCTTGAGCATTTGCCAGAGTATTTGAATCTCATGTATGATGAAAAATAGTTCAGTGGTCTTCAAACATACTTACAGGGATGCTGTCAGCCACAGAACTCTTGCACAGCATGCAGAATTCTGCAAAAGGTTCTCTACCACCTAACTGTCCCCTGTGCGAACTGGCAGTGCTCCCTACCCGGCATCCAAGGAGGCGTCTTCGTCACAACCCTGAATCAACGCTACATATTTAGAGTTTTCCTGTTTGATTCTCCATCAGTGAATACAGCACCCTGAGCAGGAACTGGAAGCTTGAATTGCCCAGGCAAGTGCAGATCACCACCACAGCTGAGTCGGCCTTTTTCCACCTGAGGCGGAGGAGGCAGTTGGTCCTGTTATCTCAGCCCCCGTGACCTAGCTACAGTGACCCATGCAATGGTTAGTTCAAGGATGGATTGTTGTAATTCTCTCTATATGGGGCTGTTCTTGTCCCTGCTCTGGAAACTGCAGCTAGTGCAAAACGTGGCAGCACGTGAGTTGGCTGTGTCCTCTGTGTGGACACGTATCCAACCGGGTGCTGCAGGAACTGCACTGGCTGCCTATTGAGCACCAGATCCAACTCAAGATGCTGGTAACTACCTTTAAAGCCCTATACAGCCGGGGCCAGCCTACTTTTGGGACCACCTCTGCCCATATGAGCCCCACAGGAACTTACAATCTATTAATCAGCACCTCCTGGTGGTTCCTGGCAGTGTTCCCTCTAAGCTGAATTAGTGTGAGCTAGCTCACATTTTTTTAGCCTCTGGCTCACACATTTCTGTCTTAGCTCAGGAAGGAGGGCTCCAGAGCAAACTTATTTATGCAGCAGCCAAATCGCTTGCTCACAACTTTAATGCCGGTAGCTCACAAAGTAGAATTTTCGTTCACAAGACTCCACAGCTGAGAGGGAGCAACAGCCCCAGGGATGTCTGACTTGCCCCAGTGAGAGCCAGGGTTTTTTCAGCCCTGGCCCCTACCCAGTGAAATGAGCTCCCATGAGAAATCAGGGTCCCATGGGACCTATTACAGGGTCCTGCAAGATGGAGCTCTTCTACCAGGCTTTTTAGCTGGAGCAACGAGCGCCCACCTGCTGATTGGCCTTTCCTCCAGTGACCTCAGATCAGAATGGCCACCTGAGAACCAACTGCTTCTTGCTGAGATCTGTGGAGGCACCCGTCTTTTATGGATTACTCTTTTTAGGTATATTTTAAGTGTCCATTTGTTATGTTGTGAATTTTATGATGGAAACCGTCCTGAGCCAACTTGCGGGGAGGGCGGGATGCAAAAAGAAAGAAAGAAAGAAAGAAAGAAAGAAAGAAAGAAAGAAAGAAAGAAAGAAAGAAAGAAAGAAAGAAAGAAAGAAAGAAAACTGGACAAGAATAAAAATAGTAAACTGATTGGTAAATGTATATTTGCTGTTTAAAATTTTGTTCTTTATTTAGGTTCATGGGGGGACAGTGTCCCCTCTAAGCTCAGTTATCATGAGCTAGCTCCCAGTCTTCTAGCCTCTGGCTCACACGTTTTTGTCTTAGCTCAGGAAGGATGGCTCCAGAGCACACTAACTTATGCAGTAGCCAAACCGTTCACTCACAACTTTAATGCCAGTAGCTCATAGAGTAGAATTTTTGCTCACAAGACTCCACTGCTTAGAGGGAGTGTTGATGGGGGGGAACCTTCACAGGAGGGGGAGGCATAGGACAAGGCAATATTCTCCTTCCGGTTACTGTATCATCCAGGCACTGTCTTTTTCATCAGAGAGAATTTCAGGGGAGGGGGGCTTTTCACACCTTTGCAGGGCAAACAGCACCTATAAAGCTCTTCCTTCTACACAGCTCTTCCAGGTACAGATCAAGAGCTCTGTGGTCTTTTGCATCTGGCTGCCTTAATCACACGAAGCTCCAATTTTGGACCCTCGGCTTCTCCTTCTAGTCAAAAAGTCCTCTGGGTTAGGGCTGCTACACCCTGGTTTCTAGCAAGACTCTCCTCTAGAAAACCCCAGGGCCCAGCTGCTGGAGTTGCTCCTTCCCCTCCCTGGGTCTGGACTAGGGCTGCCAAGGCTTCGAATCCAAAATTCTGGGACATGGGCAGGGTCCCATTGCATCGCCTGGAGCAGATGTGAGAGGTGGGGCTGGTGGTGGAGGATACTGAATGTGGGTGGGCTTAGAAGCAGAAGAAACCTGGCTAGGATATGAGTTTTATTTTTTCCTGATTGATAACCTTACAGGGCCCATAGCTCCTTCCGTATCACCCTATAGAATCTACAGGTATTTTTGTGTTTCTGGGACAGATGCCTCCTTCTGGATAGCTCCTGTCTAGTGCTGTCAGGTTCCCCCAGGGGATGGGAAATCCCCTGCCCAGCTTCCATTTGCCGCGGCTGCTCTGGTAGCCAGCAGGAGAAAAATAAAGCTTTACAACCATGGAGTTTCCAGAGATTCCTAGAGTGGACTGACATCACTTCCAGGTTTCCCCGTAAGTGATGTAACTCCACTGGTCAATGGTGCCCCTCACCCCCTCGTAACCAGCATGATGGGGTAAGTGCAGCAGCTCCTTCCAAAGACTGCTGATCCAAAGATCTCTCCTCACATGTTAAAGCCAGAAGCTCTGGCAGCTCCACAAATTCTTTCCCCAGGGAAGCTATTTGAGATTTTAGTGTGGGCCATCATGGTCTAAAAGACTGCTCCTGAATGTTCTCAAGGCTAAAATATAGAAAATAATTACACTGTAGGAGTACTGGTTTGAGTTTCTTCTTTACCGCTCATCATAACTATAGCAACTAATGCCAAATAGGCGCAAAGGGATTTGAGTATTTGGCATGCAGAGCTAATAAAAGGGCCCATTTATAACAATAGTCACACTGGTCAGAAATGGAGGTGATCCCAAGGCATGATCATGTGGTCTGAAACATGGGTGGTGGGAGATTAATACTCTGCCTGGGCCAGCCCACTGCCCAAACAGCTGCTTGGGACACCACAATTGAGAAGAAGAAGAGGAGGACGAGGAAGAAGAGGAAGAGGAGGAAGTGGTGGTGGAGGAAGAAGAGATTGGATTTATACCCCACCCTTCACTCGGAGTCTCAGAGCGGCTTACAAACTCCTTCCCCTTCCCCTCCCCACAACAGACACCCTGTGAGGTAGGTGGGGCTGAGAGAGCTCTTTCCCAAGCTGTCCCTGAGAGAACAGCTGGTACAGAGCTATGGCTTGCCCAAGGTCATCCAGCCAGGTGCAAGTGGAGGAGTGGGGAATCAAACCCAGTACTCCCAGATTAGAGTCCGTGCACTTAACCACTTAACCACTACACCAAACTGGCTCCCACGACATCACTTCTTCCCAGGCTGCCTAGGTTCATGGTGGGCTCCAGAGGATCTGGCAGCACTGTGGTGCATTGTCATTTCGCTGGTGGCAGCAGCACAGAAGATGATGTACCTCCCCGACCTACCTCACCACTAGGGTCACCAACTCAGGGTTGGGAAATTCCTGGAGATTTGGGGATAGAGCCTGGGGAGGGGAGGGACCTCAGCGGGGCGTGATGCCATTTGGTCCACCTTCCAAAGCAGCCATTTGCTCCAGAGGGATTCCAGGGATCTCTTTTGTGTGGAGATCAGTGGTGATTCCAGGAGATCTCCATGTCCCACCTGGAGGCTGGCAATCTGGCTCACTGTTGCCCTGCCTAGGGCAACCCTAGGCCTTGACCCTGGCCTGCCTCTGCCTTTTCTTCCCAAACTGCACCCCTCTGGCAATTCTTGTGCCCTATGAAGAGGCCGCAGAAGAAGGCCTCCGGGTCTGTGGGGCTAAAGGAAGGGTGCCCAAGCGAAGCCCTCGAGGGACTGGGCGGTCCCATCACAGCCAGTTCTCCCTTGCTTGAATCTGCCACGGGAGGGTCCAGACTCGGCTGTTCAGAAGATCTGACTGTTTTAGGGGATAAGCAATGATTTGTCCTGTGAGACTGGGAAAGCAGCACGGTGTTGATTTCCAAAGATACACCCGAGTAATAAGGCAGTGTTTTCGTTTTTGGGGAGTGAAGTCAGAGGCATACCCGTCAGCTGATGACAAGACAAGCACATTTCTGGTGAACAGAGTGCAAACTTCACTGCAGCTTGAGGAAGGACAGTTAACTGGCTGCTATTTGCTGGATTTCCTCCAGAACTTTGCAAGAACCTCGTTGCGTAAAAATGTAAAATGAAAATCTTGCTGGTTTAGACCAGGAGTCATGAATGTACTTAGATCTGGGAATCACCCTTCATTGACCAGCATGTTTAATTCTCTACTGTATGAGTCTCTTTCCTTCCTCTTTACTCTTTCGACTGTTTCTCTCCTTCTCTGCACTCTGATTCATGCCTACGTGACTCATCTGCCAAATTAAGATTTGCTTGTGAGAATTTATTTTACTTATTTTTGAAATGTATACTTTGCCTTGCTGCCCTGGGCCACCAAGGCTAACAGAGGGTTAACAGATTAACACATTTTAAAAAAATTAAAGCCAAAACCCTCCACACCTTAATACACTTAAAACAAAGCTAAAATATACGTAAGGTAAAGGTTTCCCTTGCTCGAAAGCCAGTCAAATCCGACTCTAGGGGGCGGTGCTCATCTCCATTTCCAAGCCAGAGAGCCAGCGCTGTCTGAAGACTTTTTCTGTGGTCATGTGGCCAGCATGACTAGACGCCGAGGTGCACAGAATGCTGTTACCTTCCCACCGAAGTGGTACCTATTTATCTACTTGCAATTTCTTGCCTTCAAACTGCTAGGTTGGCAGGAGCTGGGGCCAGAGACGGGAGCTCACTCCGTCATGCAGCACTCGGGTCTCGAACTGCCAAGCTACCAACCTTTCGGTCTGCAGCTCAGTGTCTTAACCTCTGAGCCATCACAATCAAACACACCAGGGCTTGACAAACCCAGGTGCCAAGTTGCTATGGCTCCTCGAAATCTCCCTGTGGTGCCTAGTATTTTCAGCAATTATTCTGTTGTGGTGTCTCTCAGCAGTTCTCAGTGAAAGTGCAAAGGTCGGATCCAACCACTTCTTCCACTGGTGAAAATGGGAGGAAGGAGTCCCTTTTGGCCAGCCAAAAGGTTGTGTTTTGAGATTTTAGGACCTCCGTGGATAAAAGCCATGTAGACTGGTGCCTGTAATAAGGAGTGGAATTGGCCAAGATAGAGCAAAAATGCCTGCTGGATCTTACTAATCATTTTGCATCAGAACATTTTGTTGTGCGGCATAAAAATAAACAGACGGGAAGTTCTTGTTTTTGCTTGTTTATCTGCAAACTTGGATTTATACCTTTTAGTGATGGTGGATGATATGGATGCCAGCTCCAGGTTGGAAAATACCTGGAGATGTTGGAGGTGGAGCTTGAGGAGGGCGGGGTTTGGAGAGGGGCAGGACTTGGGGTATAATGCCATAGTGTTGACTTTCCAAAGCAGCCATGTTCTCCAGGTGAACTGATCCCAGCCACCACCTGGAGGTTGGCAACCCTAATTGACATTTTAATACCCGCTCCAGTATTCAATTAAATGACTTTTTAAAAGTAATAATGGAATTGAGAAACTGGGGAGAAGTTAGGCTAGGATAAGGGGACACCTCGGCGTTTAGTCATGCTGGCCACATGACCACAGAAAAGGTCTTCGGACAGTGCTGGCTCTTCACCTTGGGAATGGAGATAAGCACTGCCCCCCCCCCCCAGAGTAGGATTCGACTGGCTTTCGAGCAAGGGAAACCTTTACTTTTACTTAGGCTTTGGTAAGAGGTTAGCTTTTTGTTGTGGCGATGACAACAAGGAGGGCCCTCTGAGGGAATGCTAGATGAAACAAAAAGCCTTCGCCTGTTGGTGGAAGATGGCAACAGATGGGGACAGGCGAGTCTCTCTGGGGAGACAGTTCCAGAGTTTTGGTGCCATGACTGAGAAAGCCCTGTCCCAGATTTGCCATCTCCCTAATCTCAGAAGGCGGGACACCTGAAGGCAGGGCCTCGGAAAATGATCGTTTGTAAGGGAGTCGGTTGTAATGAATAAGCCACTGTGGGGGCAGAAATCACAGGTAACATTTTGTTATCATCTCCATTCAAGGTTCAGTGGAGCTTCTCAGCCCGTATATTCATGGGTTTGCAGCTTAAGGATTCTGTTAGCTCTATTTCTGCACAGGCCCATAGCTACAGTGGGGCATCTTGGGGCTAGACCCTCCAACTTACTGGCATGGCTCCACAACTTCCCATCCAGCCCAGGGCTCGCCAGCAGAGGGTGCAGGGAAGGAGCCAGGAATTCCCATGCAGATGTCTGGCGTGAAGGGCCAGCTACGGTGGCCATGCTGAGCCAGACAGCCCCTCCCTATTTCCCCCAGAAAGTCTATTTCCCCTGGAAAGTACTTGTTGCTGGCGGGCTGTGTTGTGCTGTCTGGTGTGAGGGGCCGACGGTGGTGGTGCAATGGTCCACTGCGAGGAGGAGGAGGCTTGGTAGAGGCCCGGGTGGTGGAAACTGCAAAGCAGCTCGGGATGGGAGACGGGGTGCCTCCCTAAGAAATTTAAATCCCCCCCCTCGACTAAAAAAATCTTGGCTACGGGCCTGTTTCTGCACATGGAGGGGCTCACGTCTCATTGGTGGCAAGTACACATTTTTACTAATGTTTTACTAATGGTAGTTATTCCAGCTGTGCCTCTCACTAGAAAAGCAAGTGTTGCTGCATACTTCTAAGCAGAGTTACACCCTTCTAAGCCTACTAGTTATCCATGTTTCAGTCACATCTAAGCTGGACGACTGAAATGCACTATACTTGGTGCTGCCTTTGAGTGTATTTGAAAGCATCAGTTGGCCCAGTATGCAGCAGAGAGGCAGCTGGTTTTGGAAGAGCACCACTGGCTACCAATTTGTTTCTGGGCACAATTCCAACTGCTGGTCCTTTTCAACCCCTAAGTGGTCCGAGACCAAGATATGTAAAGGACCTCACAGACAAACCTGCCCAGCCAATGAAATTGCCCACATAGGCTGTGTTCTCTGGGTCCCCATCTTCCGAAGTGAGGTGGGCGTTTATCACGAGCAGGACCTTCTCTGTGGTGTCACCCACGCTATGGAACTCCTTCCTCACTGGTTTGCCTGGCATCTTCACTCCTGAGTTTTAAGTGTTATTTATCTATATCCAGGTATTTGTTGACAGGTAAGAAGATGAATTTCATCATGAGATAACAGTTTTAAACCCACAGTAGTTTCTCTACTGATCATTTAACTGCTGGTGTTGCTACTTTTTAAATTGATTTTATTGTCTTATGAGATGAATCTTTTTTTTATTATTGTGAGCCATCTGGGAGCCTTGTGTTGAAAGGCAAATGTATCACATAAATAATCATTCAGTGGTTGGTAACCAGGTGCTGAGTCACCATCCTAGGACCAATTGCTGGGAGTGAGCTCTGTTGAACAGACCTGAGCAGGATTCTGAGTAGATCTGCTCAAGCTGGCACTATAGGAGATAGGGTTGCCAACCTCCAGGTGGGGCCTGGAGATCTCCCACTATTATAGTTGATCTACAGATAACCAAGATCAGTCCCCCTGGAGAAAATGGCTGCCTTGGAGGGTGGACTCTGGACTTAATTTGATCTCACTGCCACAATAAAATCTCTTCCCCATACAACTAGTCTGAAACCGTATTACTTTTGATCTAGAGAGAAGTCCATGAAATTTCACAGCTGGGGTCACGGTGGTTTGGGAGGCAGGCCCCTTCCTCCCCATTTCCTCCTGGCCTGCTGCTATTCCCTGCCCCCTTTTATTTGCCTCCCTTCCCAAGCGCCTCCTGGATTGCTGATGGGAATGTCGCATGCCTGCCAGCCTCCAGGTAGTACCTGGAGACCTCCTGCTATTACATCGATCTCCTGGCGACCAAGGTCAGTTCTCCTGGAGAAAATGGCTGCTTTGGAGGGTGGACTCTGTGGCATTTCACCCTGCTGAGGTTCCTCCCCTCTCCAAACCCCGCCTTTCCCAGGCTCTACCCCCCCCCAAAAAAAATCTCCAGGTTTTTCCCAAACCAGAGCTGGCAACTCTAGTAACAGAGGAGAAGCCAGGAGAAATAGATATATGCCTAAACTAGCCCCCTCTTCTGCCTGTATTGCTCTTTCTTCTCCCCGCCCCTCCATGCATCTTTAATTTTTTTCAGAGTGTAGCCAAAAGAAACTGGTGACAGCACAACCCATTTGAGGTCAGAGTGCAACCTAGGGCCGTGTTCAGACATGGCATATGCTAATGAGTTATGCTAATGAGACTGAGGATTGGTAGCCCAAAGGCATGATGACCACAGTGACAGTTCTGTCCAGGCCAGCATCTGCTTTGGCTGATTCATGCTACCAGTGAATCACATGGAAGGCAGACAGAAGTCAAGTCATCTTTGTGTGGGAGCTCTTTCTAGCCACTGTAGCAGGGCAGCGCTTACGAAATGTTTGTCTCCTCCAGGAAGCCATCAACTGCTTATTTTGAGATAAGTCCATTCTCTTGACCTTCAGTCACAGGACCGTAGCCCTAAACGCCGGAGGCATCTGATGGTCCTGGTACATAGAAGCAGCCTTTTGAGGCGCTGACTTAAGTTCATGAGACCTTGCCCGATATGTAAGAAACTGAATACTATTAGCCTATCAGGAAATGGAATGAGACTTCCTACGGTTGTTTTTTTCCTGAGGAAGGACCAGAAGTCTGAAACACTGAATACTACCTGGGAAAAGTGTTGGATATTTATTTTGTATATTTATCCTTTTGGAGTCTGTATTTTCTCTTTATGGATTTTGTTGACTTCTGTATTCTCCCATGATGGATTATGTATAGAGTTATTTCAGATTAGATATATTGTTCACTGTATTGAAGTCTCCTTTTGTATACCTTTGCGGGATATTCAGCTCACAGTTGTTTTCTGTGGTTTTTGGCCACAGTTTTGACCCCCACACACATGCCACCAAATGAACCTTCTCTCTCTGTGTGTCCATGGCTTCCAGTCACTTCCAGTGTTCCCTCCAAGCTGAGTTAGTGTGAGCTAGCTCACAGTTTTTTAGCCTCCGGCGTACACATTTTTGCCTCAGCTCCAGACAGATGGCTCCAGAGCAGTCTAATTTGTGCAGTAGCCAAAACGCTCACTCACAACTTTAACACTACTAGCTCACAAAGTAGCATTTTTGCTCACAAGACTCCACGGCTTAGAGGGGGCAGTGGTCACTTCCCTTCCCTTCAAAGGAAGGCAGAGACCCCAGAATTCAAGAAATGCTCTCTCTCTTTCCAGGCGTTCCTAATCTGCAGCCTAGCACCAACAGTGTGATTCTCTCATCTCCCTTAGCATATCTGACCTTCCAAACGTGACACAGCCTGAAGCAAAGATCCACAGGGGTGTGTTGGGTGTGTGTGTCTGTGTGTGTGTTTGCACTCCTGTGGTTATCTGGTCTCCCCCAGCTAGCGGTATGGAAAGCCAGATAAGCATGTGCAGAAAAGCAAAGCGCCACCAACACATGTCCCAACCAGTGTTCCCTCTAAGCTGAGTTAGTGTGAGCTAGCTCGCAGTTTCTCAGCCTCCAGCTCACACGTTTCTGTCTTAGCTCAGAAAAAATGGCTCCAGAGCAAACTGGTTTATGCAGCAGCCCAATCGCTGGCTCGCAGCTTTCATGCCAGGAGCTCACAAAGTCGAACTTTTGCTCACAGGGTCCCACCGCTTAGAGGGAGCCTTGGTCCCAACCCGAAGCAAGAAGTTTCTGTTGCAAACAGCCCGCTTCGAAGTTTCTAGAAAGAAAGGTAGCCAGAAAGACAGAGAGGAAGAGTGAAACGGGACTCTCGTGGAACTGGACGGGCTCAGGCAGCAAGGGAGGGAGGCAGACCTGAAGGTATGACAGCAGAGAGCAAAGCGCGCTCGCAAGCTCCGAGGAGACTCCAGCCGCCAGGTGCTATTGGGAACAGAGGTGAAGCGCCCAGGAAAGGGAGACAAAGAGCCCGCGGGGGGGGGGGGGGGGTCTGCGGCTTACCACTTGTAGCCTCTGCCTTGCTTCAGCTTGAGGGTGAGCGCCGTCTCCAAGCAGAGGAGGAGATGCAGCAGAGCCAGCAGCCAGTACCTGGGGTCTTTCTTCACTTCGGTCACCCGCCAGACCCCGAGCAGGGAGTGCAAGACAAAGAGCAGCCGGGTCGCCAGGGCATTGAACAGCACCAGCAGCTCCATCCTGGACTGACAACCTCCCCCCCCCACACACACACACACCCCTCCTCTTGCCCCCGGGTGCCTCTCCGCAGCAGCGGAGGGGGAAAGTCACCGGGCAAGGCAGGAGAGACCGCTCGACGTGCGCGCCCGGCAGAGGGGGAGACCTCGTTCCAGCGCCACAAAGGGGCCCATTATCACCAAAAGAAACCGACTCGTCCCTCCCCCAGACTTCCTGAAAACTCTCGAGGAAGGGGGGGGGGGGGGGAATCAAAACCAGACTGCAACAAGGCTTGGAGCTGGACTGGTGCGATTCACTGGAACAGTCCTGGCTGAACAGAAAAAAAAAAGTTATGCCCATCTTTTCTACAGAAGTCACACGTTGTTGGCCCTTGCTAGACGTGTGTGTGTATGAGAGAGAGAGAGGAGAGAGAGAGAGGGAATGCACACTGGATTGTTTCTGAATTTGCAGCGTGACTGGTCAGGTGTTCTTTGAAAAACCTGCTGCTTCCCCCCCGAAAGACGGAGCCCCAAAGAATTTGATGCCTGCCCCCAAACTGAGACTAATGCCAAAGTTCTGGAAAGTTCCTTACTTTGATTTGTCACACCTATGAAGCGTACGTATGCGCTGCAGCGGCGCCCAAGTTATTTTTCAAGACCTGTTTATGCGAACGGTGCCAGACATCCCTTCGTTTTCCTAAATGGAGCCACTGTGCTGGGCTGTTGATCTTGGAGAGGGAGCTGTAGATTTGAATTATAACTCCGCGATGAACAGAGTCGCCAGGAAAAAGGTCATCCTGGAGGCAGGAACAGGAGTTAGTTTACTTTCTTATAAGTCGTGCGTTAGAGTTCCCTCCTGCCCTTCCTCTAGGTATCTCCTCGCAGCTTTGTAACAACTTCTGAGATCTACAAAGTGGTGTCTGAAGTCACCTGGGAATACAGATGCCAGCCTCCAGGTGGGACCCGGGGATCTCTCAGAACTACAGCTCATCGCCAGACTGCAGAGCTCATGGAAATGGATGCTTTGGAGGGTGGCACTGTACCCCGCTTTGGAGGGTGGCACTGTACCCCGCTGAGGTCCCTGTCCTCCCCAGGCTACATCCCCAAGTCTCCAGGAGTTTCCCAACCCAGAAATGGCAACCATGCCCCCATCCCCCAGCAGTGGCTGGGAGGGACCTGGCAACCCAACCTGGAAAGCTTCAGAGCAGAGAATGGTCCTGGACTCTGGAGCTGGGTTTTAGGTAGCCAAGTCCACCCATCCAGCCCATCTCCATAAAACTGGGCTGACTCCCTCTGGGACGCTCATCCCTTTATCACCGCAGCATCAAATACTTACAGGCATGTGTGAATTAGTCAGCTATGTAGATTTCCCCTGGAGGATGGTTGTGCAACAGTTAATTTATTTGTTAAAATATTTATGTCACACCTTTCCCTTTGGCTCCCTTCTGAAGCGTTCCTCCCAAACTAAGGAGGAAGGCCCTTGAGGTTGGGGGAAGGCTACTTGAAGGATTACTGACTGATTGATTAAGTTCCATTTAGACACTACCCTCCCCGCCAAGGCAGGCTGTGGGCAGCTAGATGGGTGGATCTAGCACAGTGTCTCTGAGCGAGGGTCACCGCAGTGGTGTATGAACTGCACCGCCCAGTGCTAACCACTCAACAACTGTGTGCCTGAACAGTGTCCCAGTAGCAGCTTCAGTGCCTCCACAATCACCGTCCGATGCTGTTTGGTCAGCGTACCATGTGCCCTGCCTCATTCAGTGCTCAGCAGTGATAGCTGGTAGACCCTCCAGTAAACTCCTGCAAGATCTGCCCCCTTCTATCCAGGGGTTCTTTCGTAGAAAAAGGGGTGCAGGAGCTCATTAGCATAACTCATTAGCATTACTGATTTGCATATGCTACACCACCTGACATTACCAGAAGTATGTCAGAAGGCAAGAAAGAAAGAAAGAAAGAAAGAAAGAAAGAAAGAAAGAAAGAAAGAAAGAAAGAAAGAAAGAAAGAAAGAAAGAAAGAAATGGCAGAGAGGGGACAGCTACTAGTCCAAGCCTCAGAAATACCACTATTCTGGGAGGATAGCTTCAGTGGTGGCTGAAGCCTTCAGAAGGCTGGTCGGAGGAACAAGGACCTTTCCAGGGGACGGGGCCATTTTGCTGCAGCCATGACACAAGCAGGCATTCCCCCGCGGGGGGGGGGGGGCGGCACCAACTCTCGGAGCTGCGCTCCCCGAGCTCCTGCTTGAAAGGACCCCTGCTTCTATCACAGATTCAGCACCACACAGAGAACATTTTATATGACCCTACTTTATGTGCACATCCATGTGCGAGTCATCACTGACTGATTGCTCGTGTGCTATACTTGCCCACCAATGGGGGCCATCACTGAAGGCCCTGCTCTGTTTGCCCCCCATGTTCTGAAGCTAGGTGGCCATGCCCCAGGGACAGAGCTTTCTCCATAGTAGCACCTGAATTCTGAAATTCCTGCCTAGCACACTGAGCTTGGGAATTTTATCATTTTAATTGTTCATCAGTTTGGATTGTAATTTATTGAGATGTTGTTTATTGCCCTGCGCCCGACATGTAGGGGAGAGTGGTCTATAAACTGAATAAATAAATGCATGGAAATTATTTTAGGTGCCAAGTGAAGATATGCTTATTCTTTCAAGCCTTCTAAACCCATGGACAGTAGGCTGTAGCTACCCCAGCCCTCTGGACATTTCTAGGCTGGAATATTAGGCTCCTCCTTTAAATTCATTTTAGGGCAGAGCTCCCCAACCTTTTTGAGCCTCCAGGCATGTTTGGAGCTCTGACACAGCATGGTGGGCACAGCAACAAAATGGCTGCCACAGGAGGCAGAGGCAGCCACAAAATGGCTGCCGCAGCTTCACTTCAGTCACATAGTGCAGATTCTTGTGCCGTGGTAGCAGCTGCTGCCAAAGCAGCATTTAAAACCATCCGTGCAGCCAGTCAAATCTACAAATGGCCAATCAGAAGCCTTGCTGGGCAAAAGCCCTACCTGGCCCCACCCACTTCCTAAAAAGACTTGGTGGGCACCAGAAAGGGTGTCAGCAGTCACCTGGGCACCCCAAGGACCCCGGACTGGGGACCCTCGTTTTAGGATATTTGCCATCTTTATAAGCAGATGTGTCCTGTTGTTTTTTAAATTATTGATCATGATTTGTAAATGATGTTCTTGTTATTTATTCTCATGTTGTAAGCTGCCTTCGATATACTTTTGTAGAGAAGCAGGATATACATATTTCAAAGAAGTAAATGAGAACTTGCAGGATGTGCTGGGGCAATAGACAGAGTAACGGACTTAGGACTTTGGTTGACCCAGGTTTGAGAGAGCCAGTGTGGTGCAGTAGTTAAAAGCGGCGGACTCTAATCTGGGAGAACCGGGTTTGATTCCCCACTCCTCCACATGGAGCCAGCTGGGTGACCTTGGGTCAGTCACAGTTCTCTCAAGAGCAGTTCTCTCACTCAGCCCCACCTACCTCACAGGGTGTATGTTGTGGGGAGAGGAAGACAAGGAGACTGTAAGCCACTCTGAGATTCCAAGTGAAGGGAGGGGTATAAACAGGGGTCCTTTGGGGCCGGAGCGAGGCGGAGCAAAGCTCCGCCAGCTCAGGAGTGGCCACTAGGGCAGCCACGGGCTGAATCAGATTCTCTGATCTGATTCGGCCCGCTGCCGAATTGCCGCCAAATTTGGCAGCAACTTTAAAAGCGACTGGAGGGGAGGGGGTTTGAAGGAGAGGCTCCAAACTTGCAGGGTAGCTACTGGGGCCTCTCCCCCAAATACCCACCATGTTTCAAGAAGATTGGACCAGGGGGTCCAATTTTACGGGCCCCCAAACAGGTTGCCCCCATTCCCTCCATTGTTGTCTATGGTAGGAAAAAAGTAACACTTTTTCCCACCAAAGCAGCTGTCAAAATGAACTGGGCCTCCAATTTTAATTTGGGGGGAAAGGCACCTTGGCAAAGTCAGGTTGTGGAAACACGGTTTGAAGTTTCTTCACAAGGTTGATGGATTTCCGGGCTGATTTTTCTGGGTCCACTGATGGTGTTGCTAAGATCTGTATGAGAGCAAATTTGGCATCTTGGTTTGTTGCAGGCCTTGGTACCACAGTCCATGTGACTGTCAAGTAGTTTATCATTGCATTTTTAAAAGCGTACACCAGAAATGCTAGATTGAGGCATCGACGCTGAAGATCTTGCCGAGGACGAAAAATTTAATATCAAAGAACTTGTTGGAAGCCGTACCATTTCTCTGCCATTTGTAGCCAAGCTAATAACATATGTTCCTGGAGGATTACAGTCAATGATTAAGAAAATTAGGTTTTGTTTGAATTTAATTTAGTTGGATAAAGCTGCTACAATAATTTACAGCTCTGATATTTAATATTTAATAACCAGGCTCTTTGAAGAATCCTGGCAGTAATCATGTCATTATATATTGAAAGATGATCCCCATAAGTCATTTATATTTGCTAATTGAGAAGGATATTCATCAGGTCGATTGGCTCGGCATGAATTATCTGATGAAGCAAAATAATAGCATTGCAGGTTGGGGGTGGGTGTTCCTGTTTCTGATATCTGGTGTGCCACAAGTCACTTGAGAGGGATTTTTTGCAATCTTGATCGCAGTAAACACTTATTGCAATATGGTGCTGCTGTTCTGTTGGTTTCCTTTCTCTTTAATTTCCTTTCCTTGTGATATTGCTTTCTGGGAGCTTTAGAACATTCTCTTCATCTCTCTTTCTCTCTCTGCCCCCCCCCCTCAACTTTCTCCTCCTGTCTTGCAGTTGGTAAAGAAATCGAGCCACCTGTAGGCAACCTAGGAGATTCAACATACTCTGGGGATTCCTCCCACTATGCAGAAAAAGAAGACTTTGCAAATTAGCCCGGGGGGGGGGGACAAAACATTGCAGGGAATTGTGGGCGGGGAAACAGTGCAGAAAACTCTGCTCCACTACAAAAGGCATTGGTGCCATATTCCTTGTTCAGTCAAACAATTCCTCATCTCATATCCCACGTATTCCCCTCCATTATCGGCGTGGATTGCTAGTAGTAGCTTTCTTTGGGAATATCCTCACCTTTTTCTCTTTAACTGACTCTCATGGAATGAAATGAGACTCATTCAGATTATGCTGGCAGACGGTTGCAGGGGCTATTGCTGGGCTTGTGGCTGGGCAGCTTTGATATGGAGGTGCCCTTTCCTGGAGCGCAAGAGTCTCCATGTGAGAGCAGTCTGTGCACTCCCTGCAAAACACCAGCGTGTGGTCTGGGAGACACATGTTGACGGCAATTGGAAGGGGAAAGGCTGGGGAGTAGGCTGCTTCTGCCCCTAAGAGCGTCTTGAAACTTGGAGGAGTGGGAAGTACCAAATTGTTTCCCTTTTCGACAATTCTTTACATGCATACCCTTGTCCATATTTGCTTGATTCACTTTTTTTTATTTTTTAAGATTTTTCTGAACTTACATGGCAGCCCCTCACATGAGTACCTGTGGGCACACGGGACCACTGGCAAACTTTCACCTGGGCAGTTCAATCTCTGAGGGTTCCAGTCTTCCAATACCTGAATGCCTTCGTTCCTGAATATCCCATTTTGTTGATTGTGATGACTCACTATGTGTAATCCGCCTTGTCTTTGTGAGAAAAGTAGACTACAAATAATGTAAAAATGAATGAATGAATGAATGAATGAATGAATGAATGAATGAATGAAAGAACGAGGAATGACCCTATGGTAGCTCTTAATAGGGATATTAGTAACATCCTAGAGGAAGTACCCAGGGACCATTAGACATCGATTGTAGTCTCTATTTTGGACTCTTGTTTAATGTCACTATATGAACATACTTTGAAAGACTGCACTGAACAGAAAAACAAATGATAAACAGTGCTAGAAATAATATTATGCTAATATTATGCCAGACACAAGTCAAGAGGAAAGGCGGGGTATAAATATTTTAATCAATAAATCACCAAACAGCCTTGTCTGTAGTATTATCAGTAGTTTTCACTGAAGTAAGTCCATCCTTTGAACCAAGGGTTCTTAACCTTTTTTTGTGCCATGAAGCCTTTCGCCAGTCTGGTGAAGCCTAGGGACCCTACGATCATGTGCGATCTAGCCGCGGGTCTAATAATGACCTTAATTTTGAAGAGCTGATGTTGCTGCAGTACTTGGGCCTGATCAAGAAGCTACAAACCCTGCAGCTGATTGTAGTATCACTTGCTCTGCTAATCTGGATATTCCAGAACTCTCTAACCTTGTTGGTCGTGTGAGTACTTTCAGAGTTTTGAGAATGCGTATTGGTTGTCATCACAAAATGGCCACCACTGGGGAGATGGGATATCTCCAGTCTTCAAGAACTGGAAGGTCTCAAGTGAAGCATCCTCCAAGGAGCAAGGCGACTGTTTCCAAAAGGGCGCTTGTGTTTCTCACAGACACAAAGATGATGCCTTGTGGGGTCTCCTGAAGAACCTTCAGCCAGGACTGACACTTTACTCCGGAGGAAAGAGATGCTTTGATAAAGGAGGAAGTGGGCACCACGAAACATATCAGCAAACACCGCATTGGGTTTGCTGATACTGACTTGTTGAAAATCTCAGCATCTGATGAAGATGAACACATTGATTATGTCATGCACTTTTCCTGGCTCAGGCATGAGCACATAAATCTGCCTTATGAGGAGGCAGACCGTCAAGGCCAGTATTGCCAACTCTGACTGGCAGAGGCTCCCTAGGGTCTGGTTTTGCATTTCACCTACAATTTGATCCTTTTGACCATAGGTGTAGAGTACGGGGGTGGCTCGAGGGCTTGAGCCACCCCCGAAATTTCCCGGGGGGGCTCAGCCCCCCCCCCCGGAAAACGGAGCGCCTGTCACTGTGCCTCCCTGGGTCCTTCCGAGGCCAGCGGCCGCTGCTGAAGAGGGAGAGGGAAAGGGTGGCGGGGGGGGGGGAGAGGCACCAACAGCAGTGGCTGGTGGGCCTTGGAAGGGCCCGGGGAGGCGGGGCGGTTTCTGGGGGGGGGAGAACATCACTCCAGTAAGGAGCCCCCCCCCCCGGATTTCCAAAACTCTACGCCCCTGCTTTTGACTGCAGGTGTCAGGGACTGCACCCAAGACCGTCAGCATGCAAAACAGATGCTCTACCTGCTCAGTCATGCCCCACCGTGAAGGTGCAAAAATGTATAAACCTGGATGTTACTTTCTGTAAGTATGGAGTACTTTCTGTAAGATGGAGTACTTTCTGTGTTATACCTCTGAGGATGCCAGTCACAACTGCTGGCAAAACATCAGGTACTACAATGCCAAGACCACGGCCATACAGCCAGGAAAATCTACAACTAATGAACTCTGGCTGTGAAAGCCTTTGACAACAGACTGGATGTTACTGTTGCTTACTTTGGCTCAAATGTGTATGATTCATTCACAAAACATATCATATAGGGTTGCCAGCCTCCAGGTGGGGCCTGGAGATCTCTCAGAGTTACAGACAACTGATCTCCAGACTACAGAGATCAGCTCCCATAGAGAAAATGGCTGCTTTGGAGGGTGGACTTTGTGGCATTATACCCTGCTGAGGTCCCTCCCCTTCAAAAAAAACCCATCCTCCTCTGTGGCTCCATGCCCAAATCTCCAGGTTTTCCCCAACCTAGAGTCAGCAACCCTAACTATGAATGATCTTCATTATATAATATAGTATGTTTCTTATTCAAAATGATCAAGGATTTCCCAGTTTTCATTGAAGCCACCCAGTCCTGTGAAACATACGCTCACCGCTCCTGAAATCCCCCTTAGCAAACTGTAGAAACAATTCATTTTAATGCCTAAAGCAAACACATCCTGTATTTTAAGCACTTCCTCACGCAGGACATCTGGAACCGTCTACTTGCTGGTGACCTTTGGTGTGTTTTGCTTCCAGGCATTGAATACGATGCAAACCATTCTCTGTAAAAGTAACAGCAGTTGAGAATACATTTTTTACTTACGAGTGAATGGGATCCAGCTCTTTTCCCTGCTGGCTAAATATCAGGCATTTAATTGAGAAAGAAAAAAGCAATTTTGAGGTGGACACAATCCGGCACAAATTAGTTGCCACTAAGCTGGAACAAAAGCTAAACCTGTTTTGGGCACTCCAAGCAGCCGGAAGGAGATAGCTGAATACTCTTCCATATAATACATGTTCTGCATGTAGAAAACAAAGGCTGTGGTCACACTGGCAGATTGGTGTGATATGGTGCCGCCTCTAATTGAACCATTTTAAAGTGTTGTAGGGCATATCAGATATACAGCACACCCTGCTGAGGGTTACCCATGGAGATATCTTGTGGTAAAGCATCCACATTATTGCAGTGCCTCAACCATGGAGCACACTGCCCCAAATTTTTCAAAATGCATGCATGTGTATAAGTGTGCACATCGCTCATGTGCTCATGCGCATGTGTGCACATGCACACAAAGGCAATTTTTAATACACGCCCCCAGCGACAGAACGGATTTGCAGGTTCAGACTGCCAAATCCATTCTGAGTACGCTCCCCCATGTTCAGACATCCAGCCATGTGCAATGACTGCATGGGAAACCAAAGACGCCACTTGTGATGTGGTGCCTTTTTAACCCAGCTCCAAGTTGTCCTATGATGGGATAAGTATGGCTGGGGGACGCCTGACAGATGTGGCTTTCTGACTGCGCCCATTTTGATCCAAAGGGGAGGAGTGGCTGTGTCGGCCCAAACAGCTCGGCTCATGTGATCACAGCCAGAGTGTCAAAGAGAAGGTTTTTATCCCACCCTTCTCACTCACATGCTGATTTTTCTGAGTGCACCAAATGTTGTTATATGTTGGAAGATTCAATGATAGGGAGCTCCCACCTGCAGTCTTAAATGATACAAGTCAGAAACCAGTTTACAGTTTATCTGTTTTTGTTCTTTTTAAACCTATGCTCTAAAGCAACAGTACTTAGTTGCAGCTGACCTCTCATTCTGTTGTTTACCATGGGACTCAGCAGGGACTCAGCAGGGCGGGCCCAAGAGTTATTGGTGCCCTAGGCAAACTATGAGTGTGGTATAAGGTTGCCAGGTCTCCCCAGGCCACCAGTGTTGCCAGGTCCAGGTTGGAGGATGGAGCCTGGAGATTGGGGGGTGGAGCCTGGAGAGAACAGGGGCCTCTGTGGGGTACAGTGCCATAGAGTCCACCCTCCAAAGCATCCATTTTCTATTTTGAAAAACATGAGTCACTGGCAAAGAGCATAACATTAGGAAAAGTTGAAGGCAGAAGGGAACGAGTTTAACCTAACATGGGACAGACTGACTCAGTCAAGGACGCCACAGACAACAGGATGTTTTGGAGGACATTGATTCATAGGGTCTCCCTAAGTCAGAAGCGACTTGATGGCATTTAACATTCAAATGCACCACCAGCTCTGGTGGCCTAGGCAGTTACTTGGGTGTGTCTAGTGAATGGAACAAAGTCAGTTTGCAGGATTTTACCCATTATTTTCATATTTGTTTAAAATATTTTGGTACCATTTCCCATAAACAAAGCAGTGACATATTTTGATGTATAGTCCCTTCCTCCCATCCAGATGGGCTCAAGATAACATTGCAGGCATAAAACCATCATTATACTATAAACCACATTATACTAATAGTACATTCTAATATCTCTAATAACAAAAGGCATACCCATAGAAGAAGAGGAGGAGATTGGATTTATACCCCACCCTTCACTCAGAGTCTCAGAGCGGCTTACAAACTCCTTTCCCTTCCCCTCCCCACAACAGATGCCCTGTGAGGTAGGTGGGGCTGAGAGAGCTCTTTCCAGAACTGCCCTTGAAAGAACAGCTGTGATAGAACTATGGCTTGCCCAGGGTCATCCAGCAGCTGCAAGTGGAGGAATGGGGAATCAAACCCGGTTTTCCCAGATTAGAGTCCACACACTTAACCACTACACCCAACTGGCTCTCATAAGAGCGTTCTACATGGCCCCCAGAAGGTGTTCAGCCTTGGGGTTTGTCAAACTTCAAGAGCCAGGGAGTTCCAAAGGGAAGGAGTTACCACTCGGCATGCCTCTCTATGAAACAATCTGTGCATTCAGGGGGAAAAAAGCTCTGCTGGGTCTGATCCGTTTCAGAATGCAGATAGAATGGCTGCATGTTTGAATGATCCCGCAAATTAAAAATTATTTTAAAGTATCTTTGAGGACCATGAAGTATCTGCAAGGCTGTTAAGTATTTTGCCAGCTAACTTTCCGTTAAAAACTGCAGCTTCTCGATAAATGATCTGGCAGATTGCTTTTCCCCCCCAGAGGAGAAAAGAGAGCGAGAGCTAAAAAGAATTCTGGAATGCCCTCCTTTCCAAACTTATTCCTGTCTCTTGAGGTTTCCCTAAAGATTTAGGTCATCTTATTCCCCCTTTCCTTACTTTGTATTAAAATATTTTCAGACTGATCATTATTTTAAAAAAAAATCTGGTTTGATACTAACATCCTCTCTGCAGCTAAGAACGTCAGTTTGTTCCCAAACACTTCGGCCATCTAGTCTCAGTACGGGTGCCTGTTACACTTCTGGTATTCCTAACGCTTCACAGAGGTAGACAGAGGATGGTGTCATGCTAGAGATACTGACTTACAGAATCATTCCTGATAGGAGCCTGTAAGTGTAGTCAGAATCAAGATGTTCTGTAATCTACGTATGGGAAACAGCTGGGTCAAGGCAGCAATCCTTAATTAGCCTAGGACGGGGATTGGGGAAGCTAAGAATAAGAATCCAGTCCTAGAGGCGGAAGAAATCTTTCCATTCATTCATGAACTTATCTGAATGTGCACACGTCTACACGAGGCCATGAGGGAGCCAGAGGTTGCGGCAAGGATCTTCCGGAACTGCTCACCGTGAGGTACTGTCCGGGTGCAGGGACTGCTTGCATTATAGCAAGTATCTGCAAGCAAGTAAGTCTGGGCTGCTCAGAAGGACCGAAGGAAATCCCTTGGACGGTTGGAACCAGGCTGGTGGCAACAAGCTCTGGGAGGCGTGGTCCAAGTTGTAAACCAAACCCAAAGCTAAACACCAGGCAAGAGGGAATTGCATTTCCAGGAAGCAAGAACCTCTCACAGTATGTTTGTAGTTAGCTAGATTAGGTAGGGTTTTGTCTATTGTCTGTTTTATCCCAAACTCCCCCTATTTGTTTTATCGTCTTAATAAACTGTATGTTTTATGAGCTGGGAGTCTGAAGAAGTTTTTGGGCAGTAGAGACTTGTGCCCTTCCCACTATCCTAAACAGAGCTCATTTGTTCAATGAAGATCCTGTAATATTGGGACTTTAGAATTTGTCTATGATATGGTGGCAGCTGCGTGATTCTAACCCAGCCAGAATAACGGCTTGTAAAAGTAAACACGCTGAATAAAAGTGAGAAAGTTTCTTGAAGGCAAATTGGTCTGCAAACAAGTTGGAGTGTGGAGGAGTTTAGTAAGCTAGCTAGTTAGAATGAATTCCAGAGTAAAGAATGAGTCGTGTGCATATACACCAGGGTCCAACTTACCTTAGGGACCGCCTTTCTCCATACATACCCCAGCGAGCACTGAGGTCGGGGTCAACCCATCGTCTAGAGGTTCCAGGCCTTAGGGCCGCTAGACTCACCAAAACGAGGGCCAGGGCCTTTTCGGTGGCGGTTCCCATCTGGTGGAACGAGCTCCCAGAGGAGATCAGGAACCTGCGGGACCTTGTGCAGTTCCGCAGGGCCTGCAAGACGGAGCTCTTCCTCCAGGCTTTCGAATAGGAGCCGCCACCGACGATTCCACCGACGATTCCAGCCATCAGGTATACCACCTTTGATGTAACCGGCCCAAAATAGCCCTGGCGGGCAGCAGGGGGGATATGGAGACCTACCACTGAGTCGCCACTCTGATAAGATGTTATAGGAAGCTGCTTGTAATCTTGTTAGTCATAGGAATTTATTTAATTGCTTAAACTGTTTTAACTGCTTTTAGTCATTTTAATGTAGTATTTTTTTGGCCACGTGCCCATGTAAGCCGCCCTGAGCCTGCTCATGGGGAGGGCGGGGTATAAATCGAATAAATAAATAAATACACAGAATGATGTGATTGAAGTTATTTTAACTGAGGAAGGGTCAGACAAAGAGCAAGATAATAAATTAAACGTATCTAGCACTAATGAAGAAGTAGAATGGAGAGTTCTGATGCAAAAGTACAATGGATCTTTTAAACAGACAGCTTTTGAACAAACAGGCAAACACATGGGAAAATAAGAAATTTCCAGTGTATAAAGAAGGAGATGATGTAAGTGTATATTTGTCACTATTTGAGTCAGTATGTAAATCACATCAGATTGTAGAAGAAGATTACATACAGATTCTGTGGAGCCATACTCATGGAGATTTGGCTAGACTGTTACAAGTACCATCAAGTGAAGTCAATGATTACCAGGAATTCAAAAGGACTGCTTTACATTATTTGGTTCCTACAGAGAGCCAGTTATGCCAAAGTTTTAGAAGCATACAAACACAACCAGATGAATTGTATACTGTCTTTATGATGCGATTGATAAGAGCTGCAGAAAGTTGGTGGCAGGCAGCAGGAGTCGAGATTCTACAAGATCTGCGTGACCTGCTAATTAAGGAATAATTTCTTACGTCTATTCCCCAGGAGACTAATGTGTTGATACAGGCAAATAATTCAAAAGATCTAATGACTATGGCTGCTTTTGCAGAGCAGATAGCTGCAAGTCAACAACAAGGAAATCAACAACCTTTTGTAGCAAAGTATGGCAGGCAAAGATATGTGAATAATCAAGGAGGAAGGAGGGATTCTGTGGCACGATGGAATGGAAAGGGAGGCCTAGAAGAATCTCACTCCTCTGGGTTAGTGAAGGATCCTGTAGAAAGAAAAAAGAGTGTTATGGACCTAGTATGTTATTATTGTTTAAAAAGAGGACATACAAAAAGGAACTGTGTAATGAGACAACAAGATTCTAGCAAAGTAAATATCCAGCTAATTAAAGAAAGGAATGCTTCTGCAGATCTGTTGTGTGCTAAAACAGAGATTCCCAGTCATTTACAGCAACCGGGAAGAAACTCAAGGTCAGACTGGGAGGCAGAAACCGGGAGGCTCCAGGATAACACTACAATCAAGATTGGAACAACGGCAGCCATAAATCAGCTACAGGTGTTAGACATTAATCAACTTATTATGCAGGAACAACGGGCGTGGGTGAGAGAGTTTAGAACAGAGCCTGTTATTGGGAATCAGGGACTGGTGATCCAAGCAACTAAGGATTCAGGTGCTGACATGTCTTCAATTAAGAAGAGTTTGTTATCAGAGGTTCAGTATGTGGGTCTGATAAGGGTGGAACCTTATGAATGTACTTCTCAATTAATTCCTGTGGTGAAGGTACATGTTAAATTTAGAGGCTATGAGGGAGAGCAACATCTGTTAGTACATGAAAGGTCTGAATATGATTTCATGGTAGGTGCCGACTTGTTATATAAGGTAGCAGCAGCATCAAACATCAAACTTCTCTACTCAGAGGAGATGATAGGAATAAAATTGTAGAAGCTGTGGTACACACAAGGGCTGAGGACAGACTGGCAATCTGAAGCGGAGGCAAAGCGGAGGGAACTGGAGCGGGGGAAAAAACCCACGGAGCTGGCCGTTCACACTGGCCAGAGCAATGCGGATCAGCGGCGATACGGAGCATTCAGACTGCCATGGAGCGTTCAGACTGCCGCATAGCCAGTGCGCGCAGCTCGCGCGCACCGCTGCACTTTTTTTTTGTTTTCCTTTGATGTTTTTCGCATGTGCACACATGCACATATGCGCAAAACTTTTTGCCGGTGCGTTCACACTTCCTCCGGATGCCTCCCGCTTCTTCCAGTTCACACTGTTTGGAAGCGGGAGGCATGCGGAGGAAGGCCCCTGAACACCGGGAAAAACCGGTGTCCGGGTAAAGCGGAACGAAAGCGACTGGGAGACGGGTAAGTACGCAACGGAGCCGACGGACAGATGCGCATGTCTGAACGTGCTCCTTTCCTCCGTTTGCGAAGCGTGCCTGCCCCGCTTTGGATTGCCAGTCTGTCCTCAGCAAAGATCTCAAAATAGGGAGGCTCAGGGAGAGTTGAGAAGGTTTGAAGAGACATTGGAGCTGGAAATGCAGCATAATAATCAAGCTACTGTACAGAAGGATGTAGGGCCGGATGTCTCAGAAATTTTATCAACTGTAGAAGTTAAGAGTCAAAAGTTTAAGGAAAGTCAGAGCCAATGTGAAAGCTTGAGTGAGTGCAGAAATAAGGTTAAAGATCCAGAGATAACTTTAAGTACCGAGTGTCCTGTTAAATTCTTGTGGAAGAATGATCTGTTGTATAGAGAACATCTAAGAAAAGGAGATCATCCAGAGTGGGAACCTGTTACTCAATTGGTGGTACCTCAGGAGTTTAGGCAGGAGGTATTAAGATTGGCCCATGAGATACCCTTATCTGGTCATTTGGGAATTAAAAAAACCTTGGCGAAGGTACAAAGGAGCTTTTATTGGTCCGGCTTGGCTACTGCTGTGGAAGAGTTTTGTAAGTCATGCCCAGTGTGCCAAAGGGTAGGGTACCCTCAAGATCGAACAAAGTCTGAACTACACCCATATCTGGTGGTGGCACAGCCCGTTGAGAGGGTGGGTATGGATATCCTCAGGCCTCTTAATACAACAAAGACTGGGAAGCAATTTATTCTTCTGATAGTGGATCATGCTACGCGATTCCCAGTAGGTTTTGCGTTGAGAAATATTACTGCTGATAGTGTGGCTAAAGCGGTGATCGAGTTTGCCAGTTTATTTAGGTGGCCTAAAGTTTTGATTACTGACAGAGGCAGTAACTTCATCTCCAACCTTATGAGGAAATTGTGTCAGGTATCAGAAATGCAACATCTGCCGGTTATGGCGTATCATCAGTCAGCAAATGGACTGTCAGAAAGAATGATACAGACTTTAGGAAAGATGTTAAGGGCTTATGTTCAAGATCACGCTAAAGACTGGGATTAGGCACTTCCTTACCTTCTAGTCACATATAGGGACGCTCCCCAGGAAAGCCTAGGATATTCGCCAAACGAGTTATTATTTGGGAGGGATGTGCAAGGACCTTTGGAATTATTAAAAGCTAACTGGGAGGGAATAACTATGGAGCAGTGTTCCCAGAAAGTTTCTGAATATTTTAAAAAGTTACAACAGACACTAGAAAGGGTTATGAAGGTAGCCAGTGAGAACTTGAAGGAAGCCCAGCGGACTCAGAAGGAGCAGAGTGACGCTAAAGCAAGGCCTAAAATATTTCAACTGGGAGATAAAGTGCTTCTGTTAAGGGCTGATCGTACCACTAAGTTAGAAGTGGATTGGGAAGGTCCTTTTAGGATAGTACAGGTATTGTTGTTTGACAATTACCTGATTCAGAGGGTCGGTACCAAAGAAAAGCCTAAAGCTGTACACGCAGATAGATTAAAGCTATTTCAAGAGAGGATTGAGGTTAAGGTTGAGAAATGCAGTGAAGGGAATAACAAATTCTTTGAGATTTTTATGGGAGAAAAATGTAAAATTCTGCCTGATAACTAATTTGTTTTGTATTTCTCTTGTAGCAGGTCTAATAATGTGTGTTTAGTTAGGATCTGTATTTATTAGATAGAAATGAGTAAACTCTGATGTGTTTGTACTACCTTGTTAGGAATGTACCTAGTTTAAAAACTAGAGAACATTCTTTTGAAAAGGGGCGTGTAATGCTAGAGATACTGACTTACAGAATCATTCCTGATAGGAGCCTGTAAGTGTAGTCAGAATCAAGATGTTCTAATCTATCATTTTACTTGCCCTTTTCTGCACTTTTTCCAATGCTATAATATCTTTCTTGAGGTGTAGCGACCAGAACTGTACACAGTACTCCAAATGAGGTCGCACCATGAATTTATATGAGGGCATTATGATACTGGCTGATTTGTTATCTATTCCCTTCCTAATAACCCCCAGCATAGCGTTGGCCTTTTTCATTGCAGTCACACACTGCCTCGACATTTTCATTGAGTTATCTACTGCGACTCCAAGATCTCTCTCTTGGTCAGTCTCCGCCAGTTCGGACCCTATCAATGTGTATTTATAGTTAGGATTTTTGGCTCCAATGTGCATCACTTTGCACTTGGCCACATTTAACCGCATTTGCCACGTTGATGCCTACTCGCCCATCCTTTGGAGTGCCTCACAATCCTTCCTGGTTCTCACCACCCTGAACAACTTCGTGTCATCTGCAAATTTAGCCACTTCACTGCTTACTCCCAACACCGAATCATTAATAAACAAGTTAAAAAGCATCGGACCGAGTACTGATCCCTGCGGTACCCCACTGCTTACCTTCCTCCACTGAGAAAATTTCCCATTTATACTCACTCTCTGTTTCCTTTTAATTAGTTTCCTTTTGGGGGGCGGAGCGACGGCATGGAATGGCGGGCGTCTGATGATTTAGCTCCCGAAAACCGTCACAAAACCAACTCCAAACACCTTACTTGTCTACAAAACTATGGGCAAAACTTCGAGGAACAAGTCAAGAGCCTCCCCAGTGACTCCGGTGACAGTGGACTCCTTTTTCTTACCAGAAAAATCGACGGAGCTCTTAGACGAGCAACCCCCCGCACCAACTAAAATGGCGACGGGCTCACCGAGAGGAAGACAAGACATGCAAGAGGACGACTCTCCGCTCACCAAGAAAGACTTGTTAGAGCTCAGAAAAGATTTGCATCAAATGGTGACTAATTCAGTGGCCGACTTATTACAGCCAGTCCACTCCAGGCTTAATGAGCTAACCAAGGAGCTTAAAGAAACGTCTAAACTGGCAGAAAACGCCTCAGAGCTCTCTATAACGCTGCAAGACGAAGTCAGACAGCTCCAGACCTCTGAGAGCATGACAATAAGCAGGTTAGTCTCTTTGGAAAACCGGTGGAGAATGCTAAATCTTAAATTTTGAGGGCTGGAGGAGGGCATTGAGGAAAATTCCGATTTAGCCTCCTGCATCTCATCTTGGCTGGCCCGAGCTCTTAAAATGGAGGACAGGATAACCCCTGCAATTACTAGAGCATACAGAGTAGGGCCCATAGCCAGAGCCACCAGAAACCATCCAAGAGATGTGATTGCCTCCTTCCTTTATCAGAGATCTAGAGACAGAGTTCTCAGAGAGGCAAGACTAAGGGGCTCCCTGCAGCACGAGGAGAAGAAAATTTTAGTTTTATTGGACCTCTCACCAGACATATTAGAGAAAAGATCTTTGAAGCTTATTACCTCTAAGTTATTTGAAGCCAAAACTAGGTTCAGATGGAGCCCAACATCAGATGTTATTGTTTTCAAGAATGGCTCCCAACATACTGCCTGTGATAAAGCCTCGGGATGCGCCCTATTGAAATCTTTGGGAATTCAACTGACAAAGGAAGAAGAAATTTCTTTGCTCCCAGAGGGGGTTCCAGCTGGCACATAATAACTTTTAGTATGTGTTTTGCTTAGTTGTGAGGATCTATAACTATGGTGCCCAAGAAGAAAGATATGCTTTAATTTATATTTATAGTTATATAAATATGAAGTAATACTGAAATTTTATAGTTTAAAAAGGTTCTAATTTAAAAAAGAAAAATGAGGATTTTATCTTATATATTAGTATGAAGCAATACTGTGAAAAAAGATTTTTTCTCTGTTTTTAGAGGGGGCTCCTGATGGCACAAAATAATTTTCAATATGTTTTACTTGTTAAATCATGTTATGGAGGAGTAATAACAAAGGTGCCCAAGTAGGAACATATGCCTTATTTTATATAGATTTATATAGCCAAGTATGAAGTAATACTGTTTTTTTTAATTTATTATTTAAATATGGATTTAATTTAAATATATTAAGAAGTAAGGTGTAAGAAATCTAATAACAATGGTTTATAATTGGTTATGAGTGTATTACTTTATATACCAGTATGGAGCAATATTGAGTATACTAATGTTAAAAGAGTTTATAATATTATTATATATTTTTTAAAAATATTATTAATTTAATAGAACAAGTCAGCATTTCATGTTAAATTAATGTTTTATAGTTAAGAATTAATACATAAAGGTTGTTTGATATTTCCTGTAAAGGGAGAGGGAGGAGGGTTTGGAATTATTATTAAGTGAAGTCTTTCCCCTCATAGAGTAGGGAATCTAGTTAGGGAGTACAGGTTGTCTCCCTTCTCTTTGACTTTTAGTATAAAGAGAGTCTAGAGTAAGCTCCTTTGTGGAGCGTAGGGTTGTGGCTGTTTATTTTTTAGGAGAGTAGTAGTTAGGTTTTAGGTTAAGTTTTCTTTTGGTAATTATGCCAACCCAGTTCAAGTGTATTTCTTGGAATTGTAGAGGATTTAAAAATCCTATTAAATTAAGAAGAATCTCTAATGCATTATATAAAGAAAGACCAAACTTTGTTTGTTTACAGGAAACCCATTTAAAATCAAAGGTTAAAAATATGATAAAATCAAACCGGTTTTCTCAATATTTTCAGGCCCCTGGCTCCTCTAAGGCTAGAGGGGTGGCCATTCTAGTTTCTAAAGCCACTCCTTTTCAGTGTCAACAAGTTCGGAGTGACCCGAAGGGTAGATTTCTTTTTATAAAAGGCCTCTTGGATGGAGAATTACTTACTATTGCATCAATTTATGCACCCAATGTGGATCAGGTTGAATATCTTAAGGACACTTTACATAAATTGACTGATTTTCAGCAAGGTCAGGTAATTATAGGATGTGATTTAAACATGATAGTAAATCCTAGGAAGGACAGAACACATAAAATAAACACAGGAAAGAAGACTATTTCCAAGCCAACTGAGCTTCAGGCTATTTTTAATTTTTTTCAATTGGAAGATGTTTGGAGGTTATTACATCAAACAGACAGGCAGTATACATATTACTCGCCGGTACATGACATATATACCCGGATTGATTTCATTCTGGTATCCAAATCTTTTGTAAATCAGATAAAAAGTTCTGAAATAGGCCTTAGACAAATTTCTGACCATTCCTGGGTTGATTGCAGTTTTATTAAAGATGTCCCTGATGGTAAGGGATGGGAATGGAAATTAAACTCTTCTCTACTTCAAAATGATGTATTTTGCGAAGAAATAGAGAAAGCAATTAAAGAATATTTTCATTTTAATTTAAATTGTGGAGTGCCAAGAGAGACGGTATGGGAGGCCTTTAAGGCAGTTATACGTGGTAAACTCATTTCATTATCGGCCTCCTATAAGAAAGAAAAAAACAGCACGATATTAGAACTCAAAGAAAAAATTAAAGATCTTGAAGCACGACACTCCAAATTTGGGGGGAAAAAAACATTACACAAATTGACAATGGAAAGGAAAAAATTAGATTTATTGGAAACAACAGCGGTCCAAAAACAATTATTGATGCTCAAACAGAAGTTTATAACAAAAACTCCAAGAGCTTTAACTCTATTAAAGTCTAGAGTAAAGCGCAGACAAAACATGAACATAATACATGCCACAAGAGATTGTTCAGGGCATATAGGGTATACATCAAAAGAAATTAATGCAAACTTTTTTGAATTTTTTAGGAACCTGTACAGATCAGGTAATCCTTCCAAGGAGAAAATACAACAATATTTAAAATCAGTTAAATACAATGTTAAAATATCAGAGGACCACAAAATCTTTTTAGATCAGCCTATTACCGTAGCAGAGCTAAACGATATTATGAAAACAGCAAAGTCAAATAAAGCACCAGGCCTGGATGGGCTGCCCTGTGAATTTTATAAAAAATTCAAAACTCTATTATTGCCATTTTTATGTGATTTGTCTAATGACATTATGAGTACAGGTGCCTTTCCTCCAACATGGTCAGAGGCTAAAATCATTATGATATATAAACAGGGTAAGGAAAGATTGAGTCCCGCCTCTTATAGACCGATTGCAATTCTTAACCATGATTTTAAAATATTCTCTTCATTATTAGCGACTCGGCTTAATAAAATTATTTCACATTATATTCATCCTGATCAGTCAGGCTTTGTGCCAAATAGATCAATCTCCGACAATATCAGGAAAACATTGAATTTAATAGAATATTGCAACCAAAACAAAAAACAAGCTGTTTTCTTGGCATTGGATGCCGAAAAGGCATTCGACAAAGTAGAAATCCCATACCTATTGGAATTATTGCATCACATGAGCTTTGGTCCTCGTTTTTTACAATCAATACAAGCAATTTACAAAAACCCTTCAGCCCAGATTAAAACAAACAATTATAGATCAGAAACATTGGATTTGTCAAGAGGCACGAGACAGGGTTGTCCTCTTTCTCCTATTTTGTTTGCCATATCTCTGGAACCGCTGGCATTTGCAATTAGAAATGATTTTAAGGTTAAAGGAATAGACGTAGCGGGTGGTACCTGTAAAGCCAGTTATTTTGCAGATGATTCAGTTTTTTATGTTTCTGAGCCAATGTCTTCTTTAGGCCAATTGCAGGATCATATTAATATGTTTAGTAAAGTATCGGGGTTCACTATAAACTATGATAAGTCCGAACTGTTTCCTTTGAATTTGAATCCTGTGGTTAAAAAAGAGTTAGCTAAGAAATACCCATTTAAATGGGTACAGTCTAAATGGAAATATTTGGGGATTTATTTTCCATTAGATGCTAAACAGATTTACGAAAGTAATTACACACCATTAGAGAAAGAAATTAAACAATATTTGGAAGATTGGAATAAACTCAATTTAACTCTTTTGGAGAAAATAGAATCCATAAAATCCTTTATCTTTCCAAAATTTCTTTATTTATTTCAAAATTTACCATTATCAATTCCAAGGCAAGACTTTAAACGATGGCAATCAATGTTGACTAAATTTATTTGGGGGCAAAAAAAGCCTAGAGTTCAATATTCAATATTGGTAAAGCCTACAAAACAAGGTGGTCTTGGCCTACCTAATCTTGAAGTATATTATAGTGCAGCACAGTTTAAGAATATAGTGTTTTATGCCCAGCCTCATCCAACTAAAACGTGAGTCTTAATAGAACAGCAGGGTCTAATTGGAAATTCTTTGATAGAATCAATCTGGAATAAACCTCAGGAAAGAAACTTGTTTAAACCACATAACCCTTATTTAGTACTGACATTGAAAACCTGGGATAGATACCGATCACGGCTTGCTCCTGAGGTTTCGCCGCTTACGGTATTCGTCGGCCAATCATGGTATAAACCGGGTATTAATGATCCAATTTATAATAAATGGAAAGATAACGGGTTGTTTAGACTAGGTGATCTATGCAATAAACAAGGAATGATTTCAAAACAACAGTTGGAAGACAAATATAAAATAAAAATTCCGTGGTTGTATTATCAACAAATTAATCATTTTCTTAAAAACCCAAACATTGTTTCTCTTTTAGGAAGAGAACGTACCCCATTTGAAACCCGTATATTAGATAAAACACAAAATTCCAGAGGGTTGATATCCCTAATTTATCAAATGATTAGTAAAACTGATTGGTGTAAATTGTCTTCACTTCAGAAGTCCTGGCATCATGATTGTAATGCAACATGGTCCCAAGCACAATGGCAAGATATCTGGTCTTCTAATTCTTTTTTAACAAATATTTTAAATATTAAATTGCAAAATTTCAAATTATATTCTCGATGGTATATGATCCCATTACGTATCTCTCATGTTAATCTAGCATTTGTTCCGTTTTGTTGGAAGGCTTGTGGGGAGATAGGAAATTTTAAGCATTGCTGGTGGTCTTGTCCAGTTATTGCCATTTTTTGGAAGAAAATTGTTAATCTTATAAACGACATTTTGAATTGTACTATTCCATTTACTATTGAATCCATTCTTTTGAACTACTGGCCAGAGTTAAAATTGACAAAGCAAACCAAAGACCTGGCATCTCTTTTTCTAACAGCGGCAAAGACTTTAATTGCACAAAAATGGAAAGCAAGAGAAAGTCCGACGACAAGGCAATGGTTTCTTAAACTTTGGGACTATGCTGTGATGGACAAATTAGCACTTCAACTTCAGAGCATTGAAAATCATACTGTCAAAAATAACTTTTTGGAGAAATGGTTTCGCTTCTTTGAGTATATATCGAAATCATCTACTAATTGTACTACATTGCCCAAGAAATACCTGAGTTTTGTATTTTATTAGTTAATTTAAGTAATGTATTAATAGAAGACTACTAGTGTTAAAATAGATAGTTACGAGTTGAGTTAAACATTGTATTTGTTGGAGTTATGTTTTATGTTAAGATTGAAAATTAATAAAATTTATTGTAAAAAAATAATAATTAGTTTCCTTTTAATTAGTTTTTGATCCACAAAAGGACTTGTCCTTTTATCCCATTACTATTGAGCTTACTTAGGAGCCTTTGATAAGGAACTTTATCAAAAGCTTTCTGGAAGTCAAGATAAACAACATCTATTGGATCTCCCTTGTCCGCATGTTTGTTTACTCCCTCAAAGAACACTAACAGGTTAGTGAGACAAAATTTTCCCTTACAGAACCCATGCTGAGTCTTCCTCAATAGATTTTGTTCATCAATGTGCCTTCTAATTTTTTCCTTAATAACAGTTTCCACCAACTTACCCGGTATCGACGTCAGACTGACTGGCCTGTAATTTCCCAGATCTCGTCTGGAACCCTTTTTAAAGATAGGAATGATATTCGCTACCTTCCAGTACTCAGGAATGGAGGCAGATTTTAAGGAAAGATTACATATTTTTGTCAGGAGATCCACAAGTTCACATTTGAGTTCTTTCAGAACTCTCAGATGTATGCCATGCGGGCCTGGTGATTTATTTGTTTTTAAGTTGTCTATTAGACGTAGGACCTCCTCTCTTGTCACCTCAATCTGACTCAGGTCTTTCAACCCCACTCCCGAAATCAGTGGTTCTGGAGTGGGCAGGCACTTCTCACCTTCCACAGTGAAGACAGAGGCAAAAAATGCATTTAGCTTCTCAGCCATTTCCCTATCATCCTTCACTACAGCTTTTACCCCATGGTCATCCAAGGGCCCCACTGCTTCCCTGGCTGGTTTGCTACTTCTAATGTATTTGAAGGAAGTTTTATTGTTGGTCTTTATATTTTTTGCGATATGCTCCTCATATTCCCTTTTTGCCTGCCTGATCACAGACTTGCATTTTATTTGCCACGGCCTGTGTTCCCTTTTATCAGCCTCACTGAGACTAGCTTTCCACCGCTTAAAGGAATCCTTCTTACCTTTTACAGCTTCCATTACTTTGTTTGTTAACCATGCAGGCTTTTTTCTATACCTATTTGTGCCTTTCCTAACCCGCAGTATATATTTTCTCTGAGCCTCTAGGATTGTAATTTTAAATAGTCTCCAAGCTTCCCCAATGGTTTTGACCCTTTCTACTTTTCCTTTCAGTTTTCTCCTCACATGTCCCTTCATATCAGAGAAGTTACCCCTTTTAAAGTTAAAAGTGGACGTGTCAGTCTTTTGGGGCAACTCCCTATTTTACAGAAATGTTGAACTCAATAACATTATGGTCACTGTTCCCAAGCGGTGCAATCACTTTAACGTCTCTTTATATTTATCATATCACTTTAGTAATTACTTTAATGGAATGTTGTTGATATTTACATATTTCTGCACGAATCACAAATAACGGAGGGGGGAGAACAATGTTGTTAGCAGCCGACCAGCAAGTGGAATAACCTGGTTTCTCCTTTCTATTAATAAGCTCCTTTAACCAAAGGTCTTGAGCAACATCAAGCAGTGAATCAAATTCTATATAAAAAAGTAAACACTGAATAAGGATATAACATTTCACCAAGAATTAAATTCAACTAAAACCCATCATAAGAAGGAAAGAATGAGTTATTGATGGATCAACGTCTGCCAGCAAAAAAAAAAAAAGAGACCACCTGAGGTTCAACAGAAAGTTTGTGAACAGTCATAATCCAGAAATCTCAAAATAAAACCCAGTGGGCACAATATGAAATAAGATGATCTGTGGGCTCAGCTGCTCAGGAAGCACAACAGCAGAAGCGACCTGAAAACAGAGTTTTCGTAAAGTGCCCTCTCCATTCACTGGTGACGTGGGACATTCTGATATTTGGGGGGGAACTCTATGATAGAAGCGAATACCCAAATACCAGAGCATTCTGCATTGCCAGCAATGTGATGATGTCACTTCTGGTACGCACCAGAAGTGGTGTCTCTGGCCTAGGCTTCCCCCCGCTGCAGGTAAGTTCCCCTGTGGGCCCGCTGGTCTGTGGTGGTGGCACACAGACACACAAAAGCCTTCAGCCTGGGTTTAAAAGCACCCATCCAAGCCCTGACTCCAATGTGCAGAGCAGATTCTAGCATAAGTGCAGTTCCTACAACACAATTGGTTATACTTGCTATCTGTTAGAAAATAAAAAAGTGGATAATCTATTGGGGCTAAATGGTCTTCTTTCTCTCCCAGCAAGTACTGTAATATTTTGGCTTGACCTGAGACACAAGTTGGGTTGCCAGGTCTGGGTTGCGAAATACCTGGAGACTTGGGGAGTGGATCCAGGAGAGGGTGGGGTTTGGGGAGGGGAGGGGCCTCAGCATGGTACAGTGCCATACAGTCCACCCTCCATAGCAGCCATTTTCTCCAGAGGAGCAGATCTCTGTCAGCTGGTGATCAATGGTAAAAGCGGGCGATCCCCAGGCCCCACCTGGAGGATGGCAACCCTAGACACAAGCATGCCACTTTCACTTTCTTTGATTGTCGGATTTTATGGCAGTGTCCAGATGCTTTCACTTCCTTTGATCTCTCAGTTTTACGGTAGCCGTCAGCATAGATTTATGGCCGTTTTATGGCCGTTAAGGGGTGACTCTACAGTCAGCACAGCGGCTTGGCCCTAGGTATTTTAATGTTGTTTTGAGCCGCATCTTTTTCTGTTCCAGTGTGGGTTTGGTAAAACAACGGAGCGAATACTAGAAGCAGAATGGGCCTTAGCCTCAGTCTTGCAGCCAGTTCCCCTCCAAATACTCTGGCATCCTGACCAGCCCAAGATATATAGTTGGTTTATTTATACTGTGTTTTTCCTTTAGGTCTGTTAGGGAAGTAAACCAGTATATAAATACTTAAATAGAAATCTGGTATGGTGTGGTAATTTTACTATATCACATTTTCACTGGCTGCAAATAAAATAGTTGCTCCTGCCAACTGTTCTTGTGGGCATTTTTGATTGCCAGTGTATTTAGTGGGTAAGAGTAAGCTGGACCACAGAGGTCTGGGTTCGAATCCCTCATCAGCTGTGAGGCTCATTAGCTGATCAAGGACCAGTGACTATCTCTTGGGCTATCTTATCTCGCAGAGTTTTGTCAGAATAAAATGAGATGATCCAATGTATGCCTTCCTGACCTGCTTGAAGGAAGGGAGAAGAGGAGGAGGAGGAGGAGGAGACTGGATTTATACCCTGCCCTTCACTACCCAAGGGAGTTTCAGAGTGGCTTACAAACTCCTTTCCCTTTCCCTGCCCACAACCAGGGGTCATTTCATAGAAAAAGAGGTGCAGGAGCTCATTAGCATAACACATTAGTAGAACTTATTTGCATATGCTACACCACCTGACATCACCGGAAGTATGTCAGAAGGCAAGAAAGAAAGAAGAGAGATAGAGAAAGAAAGAGAAAAAGAGAGAGCTGGCAGAGAGGGGACAGCTACTAAGCCAAGCCTCAGAAATACCACTATTCTGGGAGGATAGCTTCAGTGGTGGCTGAAGCCTTCAGAAGGCTGGTCGGAGGAACAAGGACCTTTCCAGGGGATGGGGTCATTTTGCTGCAGCCATGACACAAGCAGGCATTCCCCTGCCGGGGGGGGGGCTGGCACCAACTCCCGGAGCTGAGCTCCCCGAGCTCCTGCTCGAAATGACACCTGCCCACAACAGACACTCTGTGAGGTAGGTGGGGCTGAGAGAGCTCTGAAAGAAACTGCTGTTTTTCAAGAACAGCTGTGCCAGAACTATGGCTTGCCCAAGGTCATCCAACAGGTGCAAGTGGAGGAGTGGGGAATCAAACCCGGTTCTCCCAGATTAGAGTCTGCGCACTTAACCACTACACCAAACTGGCTCAAACTGGTGAGATACAGTTGCAGCACACAGATGAACTGTACTCCTCACAGTCAAAAGTGAAAGATCAGCACTTTCGGGGGGGGGCATGAGGTAAAGCAGATAAGAAAGTGATTAATGCTCCAACTGAACTGACTGATAGTTCTTATGTAAGGAAAAGATCTGTCTGGTCAACATTATTAAACGATGTGTCTTTTGAGGAAACATCCATTATCTGAGTCAGACAAATGCTTGACAGAGTGACATAATGAAATTACTTACTCCATTTTCGTGTTTAATACCAGTACCTTTTTTCTGTATCGTTACCTAGGAGACCGTTCAGTGGTAGGAGAAGAGAGGATGGGGAGAAGGGGAGATACATTTTTGCTGCATAATCCCTAATTTCAGACTTCATAATTCTCCTGAAGAGGTTTGTTTCCCTTTAAACAAATAAAGCAGAGAGGTGAAGTGCATATCAATAAAACCGAGCCTAATGTCCCAGCAGACAAGGCTGTTCTCTCATACCCATCCTGCACGTGCAGAAATATTAGTCCTCTGTTGTTTAGTGGGAAACGAGCACTTCAGAAGAGCTGAAGCTATAAATCAGTGCCATCAAAGGAAGATATATGAAAGACAGAGAAATGAAATTTGACATTAACTTGCAAAACAAAACTGATACTGTAAGAAATCACTGGTACCAAACTCCTTGACACGTTCCAGTTGCAAGCAGAATTCTGAACCAGATCTGTGTGATTCTAGCTTTTTTTTTTTCCGCCCATGCATTAATTTCCTATAATCTCAATCTATTTTATGCACATTTTGTCAGAGATAAAACAATAATTCAGTGGATGTCGTGTACAAACGAAAAAGCAAAATTAAAAAATAGCCTTGCTCCCAAGAATGGCGACGATTAGAATTCGAGGGCTGTAGGAAACTATGGTATGATAGATTAGAATATTTATCCATTATGTATATTTTGTTTATGTTGCTACATTTATATGACAAAATCAGAGATTATGCTGGCATTTCTGGAGCTCATGAATGTTTTGCTGCAATATAGTTGATGGGAAAAAATAAAGGCGCATGCATTCTGGAGCAGCATGTTAATAATTTCCCTAGCTCTATTTCTTCTGCAGAATTAAAAATTAATAATCCATTATTTAATGTCCTTTAACAATATAGGTATCTGAAATATTTTGTTATGAAAAGCACAGTAGTGGGACAGTAACAGCTGTATTAATGTGCCTCATCTCTTTTAAAAAGAACAGGTGTATTTAAAGCCCTGCTCAATGGCTAAGTTTTAACAGGGGATGACATTTGTGTTAGGCAAGGACTGATGGGCCAGCAGTATTGCCCCTACCTACCTTCTTTTGTGCAAATACAGGCAAGTATCACTTGAATCCTCTCCACAATGATACAGAGTTGCTAGGTCCCTTCTGGCAACCAGTGGTGGGTGGGAGTACTTACCAGTAAAAAGAAGAAGGCCTAGGCCATGTTGACGGCATCACACAGGAAGTGACATCATCATGCCAGTGACTTCTGGAAGGTGCTCTGTTATTTGGGCAACAACTCTATGGTAGAACTGGCTTCTACCATAGGTTTGGTTTTTTTTGGTCCAAATACCAGAGCTGGTGTGATGACATCACTTCCTGTGGGAAGCCAGCAAGTGCCAGCTGATCTGTAGCTGTGGGGCAGGGCCTGGCAGCGGGGCACCCCCGCCTCCACCAGGGGGTCTGGTAACCCTACACCAATATGAAAACATCTGTTCAAGTATTGTCTCTGTATGTACTTCCCTGCTTTCTCCTGCTTGTGCTGTGAATAGAGCACAATAAGAAAAGAAGACCCTTCTCTGCTTAACTAGGAACTATTTATTTACATAACTATCTGGAAGATTCAGAAGAATTATGCAAAAAAACCCAAAACTGAAGTACTCATCTATATCTAACTTGTCCTTTTCAGGAACGGCTCCTCCCATGTCTTTCACACAAAAACAGCAAAGCGGTTACAACTGAGAGCAATCTGCCTCTTGCTAACTCACAATGTTGCAAAACTGTTGTAAGGCTGCCAAAAAGCACACTCTTGGAAACTGCAAGAAGACACTAGCCACTTTCCTTATGTAGCCACCTGATTGGGGCAACTGATTCTACTGTGGTCTTACCATAGGATTTGGCTGGGTAGGCGGTTCAGGAGATGATGACTCTAGTTGACCATCTGATCCAGCAAAAGTGTTTTTACTTTTCGGAGATGGAAGAGGTTGTTGGGGGAATTAAGAGTCCAGAAGCTTTTCCTAGGAATCCCACCCCACCCGGCTCGACAGGGGTGGGGGGTGAAACTGGCAGGAACCCCATCATTTGAGAGAGAGAGAGAGATGTTCCAAAGTATCTATGATTTACTGAAAGAAAACCATACTGCACAAATTTTCAAGCAAGTAGCAATTTCAGTATTCATCTTACAGAAGGGAAAAGACAAACCAATACTTATAAACAAATAGTGCACTTATTCTATTATCTATTTAGGAATGCATTCCAGCCACTCCAGCAAGACCTAACCATGGTGCTGGCAGAGGGACCTTAGCATCTCAAACACTGGTGTTAAAAAACTTTTGAATTCAGATTAGCTGTCAATCAAGAAATCGGATGGTCCTGACAAAACCCAGACCCTTCCCTTTTCTGACCAGAAGACTCTGACTGGATTCATTGTATTACTAGGTTAAAAAACACCCTTCCTGTCAAGGCAAAAGTTTGGAGCCACAGGTCCTCATATTTAGATGTTTTGGCTTCAAGGTGGGAACTCAGAAACGTAAACAGTTCTTTCAGAGCAGAGTACAGGGTGCATGGTCAGGCTGAAGAGCCTCCTGCAAAGCCTTATGCGAGGGAACCAAACAGACAGGCCTAAGCCAATTCAGGCTGCTGTAGAGAACTGCCCCGTCAGAGGTGAGCCTGAATTAATAAAAGAATGACTTAGGGTTGCCATTCCCAAGTCCCTCAGCCTTTCCTCACAGGGCTTGGTCTCCAGGCTCCCGAACATCCTCGTCGCTGTCCTCTGCATCCGCTCCATTCAGTCCACATCCTTTTTGAAGTGAGGCCTCCAGAACAGTACACAATACTCCCAAGTGCAGCCTGACCAGTGGGACTATGACACCTTGCGATTTGGATGTTATGCTTCTGTTGATACACCCCAAGATTGCATTAGCCTTTTTTGTTGCTGCATCACACTGGCTGCTCATATTTAACTTACGGTCCACCCATATCCTAAGATCTTGTTCACGCACACTGCTACCCCCCATCCAGTATGCCTGTTCCTCATTTTTATTACCCAGATGTAGAATTCGGCATTTATCCTTGTTAAATTGCATCTTGTTCACATCCACCATCTTCTACGCTCATCAAAGTACCAACTTGGCAACTCATTGGTATTCTTCATATCTAGTTAAACTTCTTAATTAGATGATGGTAGCTGCAGGGAAAAAAACCTATAGTCTGTAAAAGAGTAAAATCAGAGCCTTATGACTAATGCTTTGCACATTATCATAAAGTGGTAGAGAGAACATGATTTGCTAGGAGTCTGCAATTAGGAGACGTCTGTGATTAGTGAACTTGCTAAACTTTGGTCAATGAAACACCGAACACTCGAAGAACCAGAACAAAAATTGAATATAGTGAATAGGAGAAGAGTGATTTATTATGAATGACAAATTGCTGACTTCCTCCATTATTACCATTACTTTTTAGAAATAAATGTCTGTTATAAGTTTTTACGAATACATAAATTATACTAATGCACTGGCTGTCAGAGGGCTATTGTATCCTATTCAGGAGAAGCTTCTTCAGAATTCAGTAACAGGAAGACATACAGTGCTTGAACAAGATGACAAAGAATATCATTTTCTTCAAGATTTAAAATACAGAAAAACTCAATATTCACTTAAGGTTACTGGAACTGGCAGCTGCACCAGCCAGGGTGGTGTAATTGGTTGGACTAGGATCAAGTCCTCATTCTGCCCTGGAAGCTCTCTGGGTGACCTTGGGCCAGTCACACACCCATATAGCCTAACTTAGGTAGCTCACTCCGATGGTAGAAGGATAAAATGGAGGAGAGGCGAATGCTGTAAGCCACTCTGGGTCCCAACTGGGGAGAAAAGTGGGGTATAAATGAAGAGTATAGATTTATATATTTATTTCAATTTATACCCCACCCTACCCACCAAAACAGGCTCAGGGCGGCTTACACAAAAAGTTAAAATACAGAAAACAAAATAATTATAAAACCAATTCATGAAGTGCTAATAAAGAGCCAGTTTGGCATAGCAGTTAGGAGCGCGGACTCTAATCTTGGAGAACCAGGTTTGATTCCCCACTCCTCCACATGCAGCTGCCAGTGTGACCTTGGGTCAGTTACAAGCTCTTTCAGAGCTGTTCTCGAGAGGGCAGTTCTCGAGAGGGCTCTCTCAGCCCCACCTACCTCACAGGGTGTCTGTGGTGGGGAGGGGAAGGGAAAGGAGATTGTAAGCCGCTCTGAGACTCCCTCGGGTAGTGAAGGGTGGGGTATAAATCCAGTCTCCTCCTCCTCCTTCTTAACAGTATCAAATCACATAGCGACGGCAGTATATAATAGTAGGTCAGTCACAGTACAATACGGTCAGCACTGATGTTAGAGCTATTACCTCAGCCCATATACGCTGGTGGAGCACAGGCTGCCGATGGTAAGTTCAGGGGACGGGGCCTTGGTCAGTATTCAGTTATTGGCACCTCCTTGGTTGAAAGCCTGGTGGAAGAGTTCCGTCTTGCAGGCCCTGTGGAATTAAATAAATAAATAAATAAAACGTCGTGTGCTGGCAATGTGCAACAGCAACTTGCAATTAGCCAGCCAAACACCAAGTAGAGAACATTGTACTTGTGAAGGGGCTCCAGAAGAGGACTGCCCTTCGAACCAATCCTATGCACATTTACTTGGAAATTCAACAGGGTTTACTCACAATGAATGCATAGGATTACAGACTTGCAGTCCAGTCTTGTAGATGTGCATCTGCAGAAGGAATCCTTCCCTTAGCTCAGTGGAATATACGGGCATTTAGGATTGAAATTTCACAAAAAGATGTATTAGTATAGTTGTGGAAATCTGGAATCAGTCTGGAGGTTTAGCTTCATGGCTATCAGTTCCTTTCTCTTGAATTTTCACTCAGGGACCAAAAACACAAAAAGGACTGAAATGAAACTTTTCTGCGGGGAAAATCAATGTTTTTGAAAGAATGAGCGTGCATAATTGGGGGGGGGGGGGGAGGGATAACAGCAAAAACTGTAGGCAACAATGCAAAGATACAGCCAGGAGGCCAGATTATGTTTACATTTTTCTTGGGAAAGTTACCAATTATGTCATGGATAGAAGAAGTTACTTAGCTGAGACAAACATCCTGAGGGTCTTCTTGTGGAATGCACACACTTTATAAGAAAAACATTTTGCCGTCTCTGTGAACCACAGGAAGCCCTGCGTGCATATCTGTTACCACTCATGGCTGGCTCTGAGATACAATTTGAATTGGGACTAGAAGGTCCTTCTGAGCAATTATTCTAATCTACATAGCTGAGGAGGGTAGTATATAATGACTAGGTCAGTGTAAAAATAATGGTGCAGTCCTAAACAGAGTCACGCCATTTTAAATCCATTGAAATCACTAGCCACAGAAGGGTGTAACTCTGTTTAGGACTGCACTATAAAAGTCCTGAACCCTGGTCAATTTAAGTAATCAAAGGACTTCCTTTCCTGTCATAGCAAATGATGCTGCATAGGTCTAATGCTGGAGACTCCTACATCCACACACTGGATTGATTCCTATAGATCCATTCCACTAACTGGTGCTTTCCCCTGGTGCAAGGAACATCCTGGCTCTGGCAGAAAGCATCACCGTTCATCAAATGGATCTGTGGGATCCATGGTTTCTCTGTTTTCAGGCATGATGTGTAGAAATGCTTATAGAAATTTGCCAAACAATAGGGACCCCAAGCGTATGCAATGTACAGAGATGAAAAACGCAAGGGTAGACCATCAAAACATTCACAAATTTCACAAGTTACCATTAGACAATAGTCTACTGCAACATAATCACAGTAAAACAAATAATAGAGTAGAATTAGTGGTCCCAATTCCAAAACACTTGTAACAGTTCAAAGAATAGAAGAATAATCTGACAAGAGAAGGTATAATAATTCAATAGTGAAGAAAGGATCCAACAGGCGACTCCTCTACATCCTTTCAGTATAATAGTGTCCTAAAGACATCAAAGTCCACAAAAAAGGCGGAGGATGTCCCAAAGATAAATTTGTAGCTAAAAACGTCCTTCCTAGGTATGCCAGATGCTTCAAAACATTCTTCCACAGTTGTACGGCTGAAAAGTGGAACCTGATTTCCACAATAATCCAGGCACAGCTCATGTCTCAAATGGAATCTGTGGCCGTTGCAGACTGCACGTTGGGAGTATGTTGGAATATGCTCCCAAATCAGCTTCCCTACTGAAAATCAGGGAGACAAGAGGGGACCCACAACAAAATGTTGCATAATGTGTTGTGGCTTGGTTTAACTGGTAATTGCAATGTAGGTTTTGTGTATTGTCAGTCTCCCCTACATACAGTGTTATTCCTTCTCTTTGTTTTTCTGTGCCCGCAGCCCAGGGAAGGCGCAAGGCGACCAGAGGCTCACTCCTGTTGGGAGCACAGAAAAACCCGGAACCTTGTCGCCACTACCCCAACAGTGCTGTCTGGTGACAGTGACTACTCCTTGTCATGAGACAGAGTGGGAACCAAAGTGGGATATAAGCAAGTTCCTGAAGTAGTATGAAGAAGTCCCGCCTTCTGAAGCCAGCTAAGAAATTGGCCTCTATTGCCAAACTTGTTGCAGAGAGTTCCATAACTTCACTGCATGTTATATTGGGGGGGGGGGGGGTGCTCTTGGCAGAGTAGGGATTTAAACCTGGGTCTTCCAGATCCTAATTTTATTCTCCGACCATTAGTGGTGGGAAGTGCTGTCAAGTCACAGGCAATTTATGGCAACCCTATGGGTTTCCTAGGCAAGAGACTAACAGAGCTGGTTTGCCATGACCATAGCAACCCTTCATTTCCTTGGTGGTCACCCTACCAAGTACTAACAAAGGCAGACCCTGCTTAGCTTCTGTGATCCAGCAGACTTATAGCTGTTTAAAGGCAGAGCTATCTCAACAGGTAGGGAGGTGTGGAGAGCAGCAAGGTTGGGGGGGAGTGCCAAAGATAGGGGGGTAAGGTTGGAAGAAAGCAAGGGTGGGAGTGAGAGGGCCCAGAAGAAGGAAACTAGGGTTGTCAACTATGGTTTGGGAAATTCTTAGCGGTTTCGGGCAGTGTCCGGGGAAGGCGGAGTTTGGGGAGGGGAGGAAGTTCTGTGAAGATGGGACGTCACTCTAGGACTTCAGTTTCTCCTAGACTGTATGGTATACCAGAGTCTGCGCTCCAAAGCTGTCTTTTCCTCAAGGGAAACTGATCTCTATAGTCTGGAAATGAGATATAATTCCAGGAGAACTCCAGGTTCCACCTAGAGATTGGCAACCATAAGGTAAACTGGTCCGCCAGGACTTTCCCCAGTGGCTATAAAGGCCAGTCCGTCCTGGTGTCTGAGATGTTATGCTAAGTTCTGGCCTAGCCCTTCCCTGATGCAGCAGTTTCCCTGTGAACATACATTTGTCCTATATTCAAAGTCAGACTGAGCCAAAGGACAGGGAGGCTCTTTTTTTTAATGAAGTGTCTCTTTCCCTGCAAAAGTGTCCCCCTTTCCAGATTCAGGGAGGAACCTTTATTTCTATATTTGTGTGTGTGTGTGTGTGTGTGTGTGCAGTATTGAAGTTTTTAAAAGGGGCCGCGGTGACTCAGAGGTTAAGACGCTGAGCTGCAGACCGGAAGGTCAGTAGTTCGACAGTTCAAGACCCAGGTGCTGCGTGATGGCGTGAGCTCCCGTCTCTGGCCCCAGCTCCTGCCAACCTAGCAGTTCGAAAGCAAGACATTGCAAGTAGATAAATAGGTACTGCTTCGGCAGGAAGGTAACAGCGTTCCATGTGCCTCAGCATTTAGTCATGCCAGCCACATGACCACGAAAACGTCTTTAGCTTGGAAACGGAGATGAGCACCGCCCCCTAGAGTCGGATTCGACTGGCTTTCAAGCAAGGGAAACCTTTACCTTTATTGAAGTTTTCCTGGGAACAGGGATTTCAGCCTCAGCTGCTGGAGGATCGCATTGTAAGTGTGGTGCCATTATTACACCATCACGCAGCCAATCTGTCTATGTGGCAACATAGTTCTGAGCCTGCTTGTGGGGGAGGGGGAGATAGAAATCCCATTAAATAAAAAATGAACAAACAAACAAATAAGCTACTTCAGAGTGGGCACTTTCCTTTCTGTCCTTACTCTTAATTAGAGTTGCCAGGTCCCTCAGTCCCCAGCGGGGGGACTTTGGGGGGCATTACTGGAGGAAGTGGGGATGTCCCCATCTCTCCCCAGCAGCATTTAAAGGGTCTGTTTAACGCTATTGAGAAGAGGTGGGTGGCAGGCGGTCACTCTTGGGGGCAGGGCTTCCCCTGGCCAGCTGGCAGGCAGTGGGAAGGAGCCACCCCCAATCGGGAAACCCCCGCTGATCCGGGGGTCTGGCAACCCTATGGGCAGTACCCCTGTTTGCAGCAATGCCTCCCTTCTAAAAAAAATCTTCCAAAAAGGGCAAGGATAATTGTCATGGGTTCTGAAAAAAAGGCTGACTCCTTTTTCTTCTAGATCCCATTATTTCCACGGCAGCTGCACTGCCTTTACTTAGTCGCTCAGTTCTATCCATCTTCTATTATGTTGTGATATAAAAACAGACATGTTATTGCCATCTGCAACGCACTTAAATGTCTGAAACTACCTCGGAGAGCCGCTATGCAGATAAAGAGTTTCTTCACAACCGAATCTTCAAATGACTGTCTTAGAGGGCTTATGTAATACTAGCACACAATGTGTATCGCATTCCATTAAGGGTACACCCGGCTTTCAATTTTAGCACATGAGGCAATTACGAGACATTTCATTTAAATTGTATTATTTTACCAGAAGCTTAGACTGAAGGCAGGTAAACCGCATATGATGATACACGGCCCAGTTATCATTCAGAGCCAGAGGGAAATTCAGCAATCCTTAAAGTTAACTTCAATAACGTCGAGTAGTGAGGGAGCTACTAACAGCCTCCTCAGGTAACATATCAAGCACAAAATGTCTGCTTAATGAAATGGAATATAAATCAGAGGATCTGATAACATGAATAAATGTGGAGTTCCCGCAAACTATGCTGGAAATTACTGGGTTTTGGATGACTTTCATATTCAAATAGCTGCTGCAGAGAAGTACCTAAAAGACTGAACTGTGAACCCAGTCTCTGATTCAAATCTCACCTCAACCATTAACTCATGAGGTGGCCCTTACGCCAGACATTTTCTCCCAGCCCTTAACCGCAATACAGGGATGATACAAACTGAAGGTCAGTTAGAATTACTGAGAATAATCCATGTTAAGTGTTTTGAACGCTCCAAAGCACTATATAGGCACTAAGTATTATTATCCTTGGACCTTTTGTGATATTTTCTCTCCTTGAAATACACTTATCCATCTGCCTGTCCCTCCCATTTAAATTCTTTTGCTGTGCTGCTCGAAGGCTTTAGACTAGGGGGTCCCCAGTGTGATTCCCGTGGACACCATGGTGCATGCTGACCCCTTTCCTGCCACCTGCCAAGTTTTTTTTTTAAAGTGGGTGGGGCCAGGTAGGGCTTTTGCACAGCAAGGCTTCTGACTGGCCATTTGAATGAATGACGTTTATTTACAACCAAAGACCATTGATCAAAATATTACATGTTCGTTAAGTACAAGCACAATAACATTCCAGTCCAAAAATATATATTTAGCCATATCACCTTAAAATATTTAAAATGTTAAAAAGAAGAAAGTTTAACAATCCATTGTATCAAGGTAATTATAAGATGTCTAAAACATAAACTAATTATGAGTCATGCACAAAGTAAATGAGGGTTATACTTGATCTGCTTCTTATTGTGGAATTTTACCAGCTGGAAGCAGAATTTAGCTATTTGTCTGGAGATTTGCTGATTTTCCTCTATCAAAAGTCTCTCTAGATCAGCACTACCTGCATCGAGTGCTGGTTTGTCTAAGAGGGGGGAAATAAACTTGTCCCTATAAACTTGATGAAATGGACAGCGAAAAAACATGTGCAACATTGATTCCACTTCTCCCATAGAGCTCTTCATATGGTATCTTAAATTTCCTCTCTAGGACCTCAGAGGGAATGGCCGCACAGCGAGCGAAGGTAAGAGTTCTTCTATAGGATAGCACATCCAGATAAGTCAGATATTTAGCCATATTCATTACATATCTGGAGTGATTGGCCATTTGGAGACTTGATTGGGTATACAGATATTTTAAAAAATATATTTGCTTTGACAGCAGCTGCCACCACAGCACAAGGATCTTCACTCTGTGACTGAACATAAACTGTGGCAGCCATTTTGTGGCTGGGTCTGCCTCCTGAGGCACCCATTTTGTGGCTGTACCCACCAAGCTGTGCCAGAATTCCAAAGGTGCCCACAGACTCAAAAAGGCTGGGGACCCCTGCTTTAGATTATCCATCTTTGATAAAAGTGTGGCTTTGGAACATTCAGCAGTTCGTCACACATTAGGTGCATAGACATGTACTTAATATAGAGTTGCTAGCCTACAGGTAGGTCAGTTTAGCAGCAGCTATTTCCTTCTCTCCTCCTCTTCCGTTCCCAAGTTTAACTTGTGAAGTTGGGGAGGAGGAAAGCCAGGGACAACAGCCTGTCTTGATGTTCACACTGTGTTCCCACTGATGACAGAAGCTTCTGAGCATGCTCTACTGTGTTACCAGAAATGCCAGGATATGTAATCTTTGATTTCCCCTAGCAACTCAGAAAAAAACTACAGGGCCTAGTGTAGTGTTTTGCTATGAAAATATTTTATTTATTTATGATATTTATCATCCGCCTTTTGTATTTGTTTTATTTCTGTTTTGATGTGGGGCTTTGTCAGGGTGTTGCTGCACTTTTTAAATTGCAGGCCTCTAGAGTAAAAAAAAGAGAGGGGTCTTGGATGGGTGACTGAAGTGTATTACAACTGAATGGCAGCTGTAGCCCTAGGGGGTGGAGCTGGCAGGTTTGCCGAGAGAGCAGAAGAGAGCTGAGTGGGTGAAGAATAGGTGCTATGGGGTATGAGAGAAGTCTGTGTTCTTTGTGGAAGTTACTAGCCTATGTGGCAAGTGAGGAAATGAAGCTTTATGGAAGTTATTAGCCTAAGTGGCAAGTGAGCAAATAAGACTTTGTGGCTAGGTCTATTTAAGAAAATTTACAGAAAGGAGGATTGTACCTATCTGAAACCATTATGCTTATGAACTGTACTGAAACTGTTACACTGTTAGCCTTCTAAATGAACTGTATTTATGTTTAAGAGAACAATTGTTTTATAGAGGAAAGGATCCCCTTTATCTAAGAGCCACCCCCATGCACTGACTAGTCTGTCATTCTACTAAATATGACTAAGCCATCCTGATCTTTGGGTCCAACTAAAAATTATAAGGCAAGAGACTCTGGTTGGCAGTGAAAATGAGTATGAAATGCAAAAGGAATGCAAGGAGGCAGCATAACACACATCATCTCAGCACACTACAGAGAGATGCCTTTACAGGCGTGACCTATAAGGGGTCTTGGAAAGAAGCGAAGCCTTACATCCAGCATCCCCTGCAATGTAATGAAGGAATCTGACAAATGCTCCATCACTATTAGGAGTTCAGTGGAAACTTAAAGATAGGTCCTTCACTATCCTCAGGCTTCCCTGCCATTGGTTTTCTATCCCTATCCCCACCTCCTTGCAAGGTAATTTTGAGGAAAAGGTAAACCAGTGGCAGTAGGAAAGCTTTGAATGGTGAAGGGCTGGTATGTAAGGGCAGCAGGCTACTATTTCCATGTGTTTTGAATACTTATGGTAAATGTCAGGCTTTTCCAGAGTATTTTTCACTTGGGCTGCGGTCACACATGCCAGTTGAAGCAAAGGGGAAGAGTGGTGTGACAGACTCTAAGGATTGTTGATAAACAGCAGTGAAGCAAGAGAGCGGCTATAGCTGGAGAGCTCTTGAGAGAGCAGGAGCCTCTGAAACTGAGTGATACAGCAAGCCTTAAGTTTGAGGAAAACTGGGGCTAGATAACGCTCTTACTGGTCCTCTTTAAAGAGAGAGGGTAGTGAGTTGAGAGGAGAAACTGAAGAACTCCTCAGTAGTTGTAAAGCAAAACATACACTTCTCCAAGGGAACTTGTGAAGTGGTTAAGGGAAGGACTAGGAGTCTGGAAGAGACTGGGAAATATCTAAAATAGGCTCACCAGTCAGGCTGCGAGCTCACGGCTCTTTAATGCAGGAGGAAGGGCTGCTTCCTCCCGCATTTAAAGGGGCTGACTACACGGGCCACAGCAAGTCCCGCAGCGAAGCGGGCTCAAATGCGGGTTGCTCCTGCATTTTTCAACCCCAGGAAAATCAACAGTTTTCCCGGGTGTTGTGGGAGGAACCCGCATTTGAGCCATCTGACCAGCCCTCTCTCGCAATCATTGCGAGAGCAGGGCTGTCCAGATGCCCCCCCGGTCATTTCCCCCCCCCTTTACACTTGGGCGCTTGGCCACTCAAGCGCCCAAGTGTAAAAGGGGGGGGGGGACCAAACTTACCAGGCAGCCTGCGGGGCTCAGGGAAGCGTGTCTCTCCTGGCCGCCACTGCCGGCTGCTGCCTCCTCCACTGCCCGCTGGTGGCGGCTCCTCCATCACCGCCTCTTCTTCCACCTTGTCACCACCTCTTCCGCTGCCGAAGCCTCCCTGGCCGCCACCGCCAGCCGCCGCCTCCTCCTCCGCTGCCTGCCGCCGCTGCTTTTTTCCTCCGCTGCACGCCATCGCCAGCTGTCTGGGTTGGGATGTGAACATCCCAACCCAAAGCTAAGAAAAGCGGTTCCTTTAAATCCAGGAGGACTCCCGGATTTAAGGGACCGTGTGACCACAGCCTCAGTCTCAGAGAGCCAGATGGAGAAAGTCCAAGGTCTAACCACAGATAGTTACTGGAGAGTGAAATCCCAAAGGGTTTCAATGTACCAAAGACATTCTGTGACCAACTTAATGTTATATAACTACAGCCTATGTTAATGCAGAGAAAGAGAGACAGAGAGAGAATCACTCATACAAAAAAGCAACAATATATCCTGTGTAACTATCCCACCCCCTGCTGTGTTTCTGTGAATAAAGAATTGTGCAGTTTGACTTTACAAAGCACTGGTGCCTGACTTCTTGATAAGGATTCATATCTAGCAGAGATCCTCCATCCACAATAGATACAAACCCTGAAGAGACTGTTTAGTGTAAACTGGTCATCTAAAGAAAGACAAGGTGATCAGTCATAACAGAATAATAATCTGAATCCCGTTTATAAAATAGGCACCCCCACTTGGTCACGTTACAAGAGGCTATTTACTCCGGAGGAATTTGACACGCAGTTGTGGGATCACACAGCCCTTTGACGCTGCGGGTGCAGCTCATCACTGTGTGATCGGACACAACTGTGGGTGAGTCTCTCTTTTTTTGCCGTTTGTTTCCCTTGTGCATAAGCAAGGAATTGAGGAATCGCACCTCCGCACTGAGGGCCCCCTATGGAGTATGAGATGGTGTGCATAGTGCAAAGTGGGGGGGACACAGCATGGAGTTGGGATAGCATAATCAGACCATCCCGACAGCATGAGAGCATGCTTGAGCGATCAGACAGGGGAAAGTTCATCTGTGGCCCATCAGCAAGCATTAGGACCAGACTTTCCCCGGTGTCTTTTAACTCCACTTCTGTGGTGGAGCAGCACGGGTTGCCACTGATTGCGGGACACTTCCCAAATGTTGCTGTCTGATCACTCCCTTTAGATCCATCAGGCATTTGCACCTATGTCAGATCTAAAGGAGTGCAGCCAAAGACTCAAAAGACCGTCTTCATTCTGAATTAAGACAGAGGGTTTTGCCCATCTCTGCAGCCAATCAGGACTCCCTGACATGGATCCCTAATTGTCTCTGCTGTTTATGTTTTGTGTACTTGCTGTTGGAAAGAACAGTATAACTACAGTGAATACAAACTGCTTCATAAAGTATGAAGCTGCTCTGACCTGCACTGCCATTGGCGCCAGGACAGAACACCAGTAAGGAAGGGCTTAAGCAGGAAAACAAGATTTTAAGAGGAGCAAAGCTTTAAAACTTCCTGTGACAGGAAATGGAAAGAAGCAGAAACTCTGCAAAGCACTGAAAGTCTGCAGTATTTTTTTAAAATGCAATATATAAGAAATGTGTACTGAACAATCTGTTTAAAAGGCAGCTGAACAAGACATGCTTCTGAGGAATTAATGAAGAAAGAAAACAGAACATTTCAGTGGTGGAGAACAAATTCAGTTCTTCAAGTCTGACGTATCAGCGTTCCCTACTGCATGCTGCCTATATTTATGCTCGAGCACAGAGGTTCAGAAACTGTACCCTGAGCATATGGCTGGAATGCCATGAGGAATAATTAAATCTTCAGCTTTTCTTGGGAACCCAAACTACGCAACCATAGAGGCTGCCTGTGGCATCCGCAACTCAGTCCCAGACATGCCCCCTTTCTGTTGGTCTCTACCAGGAATGGGAAATTTTCTTTCATCTCTGCATTGGTTGACTGGATGATCCAATCACTCCTTTTACAGAAGTGCAACAGGCATCTTCAGAGGAAGCAGCATCCCCCCCCCCCCCCCCACGGATTAAGGCCTGGTTTATAGGTGTAGCAAAATGAGGTAAAAGAATCCTGAGAGGTAAAATGGGCTGTACCACTTCAGGCTGAGGGTGTCATTTGGGGAATGTACCCCCCCCCCCCATGTACAAAACACTCTGCAAGAAAAGAAGACAGAAAACTCAGCTCATCCCCTTCCTTTCTGTGCTAGTGTTCCCGTTTGCAGGATTATTATTTTTTTACATTGGGGAACATATGAATGTGTCAGACTTCACATGCAATCTGGAATGGTACACCTCATTGCTGAAGGTACAGATTAGCCCTTATAAGTAGGTTCTTTGAGGGCTGCTAGTTAATTCCCATATACATATGAAAAGCTTATTTGGGGGGGGGGGGAGTCAGAATGAAATCTCTCTCTCTTTTTAATTCAGGAAAAATGCCCCTTGCTGGTTTAGAAATATGGCTGTTTCTGCTTTCCAGGCATACCTGTGAAGTCTCAGTAGCCTGAAACACACTAGTTTAATTTGCGAGAACTCACTGAGTCATACTCCAGTGAGCTGTGATTTGTAACACTGAACACAAGTATGAAGTATGCAAAGATCATGAGGGGAATATATTAATATTTAAAAGTATATAAGAAGAACAGGAGGAGGAGGAGGGGAAGGGGGAGTTAATTTTATACCCCGCCCTTCACTACCCAAAGGAGTCTCAGAGCAGCTTCTCTTCCCTTCCTCTCCCCACAACAGACACCCTGTGAGGTAGGCAGGGCTGAGAGAGCTCAGAGCTGTGACTGCCCAAGGGGGGGCAAGTCTGTTGATATCTTTGTAGTAGTGTAGGAATATTTTGGTTCAGGTGTTCAGAGGGCACTCCATAGATGTAGGTTCAGGCTTCAGGCATGTTCTTTAAGTGACCTTCATGAAGATATTGTGGTGGAAGTCAATATCACCATTCATGCCTGTGGTTTCCTTTTACCTCAGCGCTGTGACTGCTTCTTTATGAGAGGCATACTGCAGTTAAGTTCAAGAGAGCCAGGAAAAAGGGAAGCCAAAATTAAACCTGCGAAAGTGTACAAAATAAACCAGTGGGTTTGTGCCCTTCGTAAAACATACAGGACCCCTCCCCTCATGTTTACACCAGAGTGAACTGCTGCAGTCTCTACCCACTGAAAACAGCAGAAAATAATTAATACCAAAATACGAATCCTAAAATACGACTGCTAGTACTAAAATTAGTACAAAGATACTGACCCTAAGAATAATTTGGAAATAATCATCAGGGTACCGAAATATCATGAACACAACTTTTAAAAAATTAGTATGGTGTACGAAGAGAAGGTTAGGGAGAGAAGGTTGGGAGTAAATGTTTGCAGTGAAGGGTCTGATGGGATTTGAGAGAGGGATTGTGGCGAAGTAGTGGTACACAGGTTCTTTACATGGAGAACATCCCAGAATCAGTTTGTTGGAGAGGTGAGCCGCAATGCGTGAAAGCTCCTAGTGAACTGCATGTCATCCATCTTTAAGGTGCCACTTGCATTGTGTTCTTTAGTTTAGCTGCTCTGGGAAGCCATGGGGAGGTGAAACAAGCCCTCTCTACCTCAGCAAGCCTGTGAGCAGGGCAGACTTGCTGGACAAAGGGCTGCCTGAATTGGGATGCTGCAGGAACTGGACTGGAACCAGTGGGACGGCAGCCCCTGGTCAGAGTGGTGAGATCTACAGTGGTCTCCAATGCTGCCTCTAAGCTGTGGAGTCTTGTGAGCAAAAATTCCACTTGGTGAGCTACTGGCATTAAAGTTGTGAGCGAGCGATTTGGCTCCTGCATCAGTTAGCTTGCTCTGGAGCCATCCATCCTGAGCTAAGGCAAAACGTGTGAGCTGGAGGCTTAAAAACTGTGAGCTAGCTCACCTAACTCAGCTTAGAGGGAACACTGGTGGTCTCCGTGGCCAGACCGTACCAAACCAGGAATGTCATTGTAATGTAGTATGCTCTGTATAGCAACCAGCCTGCCATGTGCTCCCAGGTAATGGCGCCCGCCGCATGGCCAGAGCACATGGTCAGGCAGAGAGGGGAGCTTGAATCTGGAGGAACAATAGACATCTGGATTGAAAACCTCCACCAATGTGGAACCTAGGTTCTCCCTGAGGAGCCAATGCAATCAAGGGCTCCTCCAGGGAACCTATGACAAACATGCGCATATGTTAAGCCCCTATCAGGTCTTTTGGGTGCGGCCGGAGGTGTGGCTCCGGCCAGCATATAATGAGGGCCCTGGAGCCCTGGAAGCATGCTTGTTCTGACCATCTACTGGGCATGCTGAATCACCCAATAAAGGCTTCATGATTTCACCGTTCCTGGTCTCCTGAGTCCAGTACTCCTCAGTCATCCTCCCTCCTCCCTCTTGACTCACTACCTCTACAGATACCAGAGACATATGCAATGATGATTAACAGCAGAGTGGCCCTGACCACTGCAGCCATGCCATTGGGGCCCTGTTACGGTCTGTGGTTATCCCACTTCCCGGAGGGGAGCTCCATTTGTCAGGATGCCCCCCTGCAGTTTATGCCAAACGACAGTTGCTTATCTGCTTTGCAAGTTGCACCTCGACTGTATCTACTCCATCTGCTTCTGCCCAGGGGCCTGATCCTTCAGGGCAACGGATGCAATTGCTCGGCTAGCAGACCCTCAGGGCACAGTGGGGCGGCGGCTGCCAGTCACCCCCAACCCCAGCTGTGCATTCCCCCACCTGGAGGGGCACAGCAGCAGCTTCCAGGGCTGCCAACCTCCCTGCCACATCACTCCTCCACCACCACATCATAGCCCACACTCCAAAGTGCACTCTCCTGGGAGTCTTCCCTGTCAAATGATATGGACATACCGCTGGGTGCAGCTGCAAGTAGAGAAATAGGTTCCACTCCGGTGGGAAGGTAACAGTGTTCTGTGCGCCTCGGTGTTTAGTCATGCCGGCCACATGACTGCGGAAAAGTCTTTGGACAGCGCTGGCTCTTCAGTTTGGAAACGGAGATGAGCACCGTCCCCCAGAGTTGGATTCAACTGGCTTTCGAGCAAGGGAAACCTTTACCTTTCCTTTCCCCCGGGTATAAACACTGAGAGGCCCTTGTGCAGTGTTTCCTCTAAGCTGCGTGGGTGAGCAGCCGCTCATTAACGCAGGAAGCCCTGCTCAGCAGCAAACTGGAGCCAGCCATTGCCCCTTTTAAAGATACAGCAGTTATATTCTGCTCAAGAGGTGAATTGCTCCACTCAGTGGCGGGGGGGGGGGGGGGGGGATTAGAGCGAACATTGCCCTTGTGAGGTGCTAAATGCCCTCTCTGTGAATTTTCCATCACCAGGGTGAAACACCATGCACGCTTAGTGTGCAAGTTGGAGTCTCTGGAAGCAGAGTCCCATGCTGCCTGCCCTATCATCTGTTTAGTGCCTTTTGGCTCAGCGCTGCTTTCCCTATGCAGCTTCCATTTTGAGCACTGTGAGTGCGCACAGCAAAAGTGTTGTCACTGGCTCAGGTCCATAGGGAGACGAGAGGCATCACAAGTGCTAGGGAGACCCAAAACTTCCTGTTTTGTAAATGTAACCAGGAATTCAGATTCTCCGCTTGACTCAAACCTATACTGAGATTGTAGCGGAAACTCAACAAACAAGACAGGCATATTAAAACATTCCTTTTGTATAAATGCAGTTGGAGTGTTTTCCCTTTGAACCGTGAGGTTTCCACAGCCACAGAAACTGGAAAAGATACGGCTACCGCTAGAGTGGGGAGCTGGGCTATCGGGAGGTTTGCCAGGTCTGGGTTGGGAAATGTCTCGAGATTTGGGGGGTGGAGCCTGGGGAGGGTGGGGTTTCAGGAGGGGAGAGACCTCAGCCAGGTTTAATACCACAGAGTCCACTCTCCAAAACAGCCATTGTCTCCAGGGGAACTGAACTTTTAAAAAAACAAACCACGTTTTTATTGTTTAAATTCAAATATAAAATATAATTTAACAGGTTAACAGAATAAGGTAACTTTCAAGTCCAACTGCAAAGGTGTTCATTATATAAACAGCACATTTTGTGATCATAAAATACAGTGCAGAAGTGACCAAAATAATTTTATCTTGGATCATAAACAAATTAATATTTCACAGTATTTCAACAGTATAAATCTAGATTGTTTTGAGTAGTTTTCTTGAATGTATTCCAGAAATGGGAACCGTTTGGATATCATATCTGTTAGATTCTGAAATTTTGTCCATGGCAAGCAGTTCCCAAAGTTTGACAAACCAATGTGATAGAGGAATTGGGGTTGGGTCTTTCCAACTGCTAGCAATTAAGATTTTGGATGCCATTAGAAAGAGAGAAATAAATTCCTGGCTGATTCAGGGTATCTTGGGCCATGGTGCTTCCTCCCGCATTTAAAGGGGCCGTTCACAACGGCTGGGAGAATTCCCGCGCCAAAGCGGGCTCCATTGCGGGTTCCTCCCACATTTTCCGACCCCCAGAAAATCAAGTATTTTCCGGGTGGTTGCGGGAGGAACCTGCAATTGTGCCTATCTGGACAGCCCTCTCTCGCAATCATTGCGAGAGAGGGCTGTCCAGATAGGCTTCCCCCCCCCCCCCTTTGCACTTGGGCACTTGGGAACTCAAGCGCCCAAGTGCAAAAGGGGGGGGGACCCCAACACTTACCAGGCAGCCAGCAAGGCTCGGGGAAGGATGCCCGCCACCGCCTCCTCCATTGCCGCTTCTTCTTCCACCGCACGCTGCCGCACGCTGCCGCTGCACACCTCTTCCGCCGCCGAAGCCTCCTTGGCCTCCACCACTGCTGCCAGCCGCCGCCTCCTCCACTGGCCACTGCCACCAGCTCCTCCGTCGCCGCTTCTTCTTCTGCCGCATGCCACCACCAGCCACCGGGGTTGGGATGTGAAGACATCCCAACCCGAAGCTTAGAAAAGCGGTCCCTTTAAATCCGGAAGGACTCCCGGATTTAAGGGACCGTATGACCACAGCCTTGGTGTCGTTCCATAAGTACAACAGTATTAAGTCAGGTGTCTTATTGATATTATAGCCGGTGATGTCCTTGATGTAACAAAGAACTCTCTGCCAAAATGTCATTACAATTTTGCAGTCCCACCAACAGTGCATGAACAATCCCTGAGCCCCATCTCAAGTTGCTACCTGGAGCTTGGCAACGGTAGCTATCTGTATTTTCTCCTGTTTCTACTGACTGGTGGAACAGAGGGGCCCATTGTCCAGAGACCAGCCATTATCTGCAGGAGAGCAGAAGCCTGTGGGAACTGACTCCACCTCCACCAAAGACTCAGAGACTCAGGAGGCCACTTAATGCTTCCTGGTACCCTCCCAAGACCCTGGACCCCTTTGTCCAGAGGCCTCAGCAGAGCAGCCCACTTTAAGGAGTCATCCCCCCACACACACAACAGAAGGCTTGGATGAACTTCCAACCTGAAGGCCAGGTGTCTTTCAATGACACAGGGCCAGGCTACAAATCAAATGCAGGTAGGGCCTAGAGATCCCCTGGAATTATAACTTATCTCCAGAGCACAGAGATCAGTTCCCCTCCAGAAAATGGCTGCTTTGGAGGGTAGACTCTAGGCCAGTACACCCCTCTGACTTCCCTCCCCTCCCCTCCCCAACCCCCCCCCCCCCAGGCTCCATTCCCAAATCTCCAGGAATTTCCCTACCCAGAGTTAGCAACCCCATACTACTGCCCAGCTGAAAGCCTTGCTGGCTTGCAGTCCAGTTATCCAATCAGTCTTCTCAGTGGCCAGTCTTTGCTTAGCCCCTCGCGTTGTCCAGGAGGAAGGGTTGCCAGCTCTGGATTGTGAAATTCCCGGAGATTTTAGGGGTGGAGCCCAGGAAGGGTGGAGTCTGGGGAGGGGATAGACCTTAGTGGAGTACGATGACCATACAGTCCACCTTCCAAAGCAGCCTTTTCTCTGGAGGAAACTGATCTCTTTTACCTGGAAACCAGCTGTAATTCAAGGAGATCTCGAGCTGCCACCTGGAGACCGCCCACCCTAGGAGGAGTGGCAGTCCTGTTGTGTGAAATCCTAGTTAGCCCTGCTCCTGCCTCCAGAGGATAGAACATGTGTCCTAGTAAGGACAAGCCAAGTCTGTCGTGCATTGGTCAAGACGTTATTGTGTGTATTTGTGTTGAATTAGGTCTTTTTTTTACTTGGTTCCAAACCCTGCAAAAACTGAGTAATAGTTGCATAGATCCAGAGAAGAACAGCTGGCTATTCTCAGTGGCACCACAAATGGTACCTGCTCAGGTGGATACAATTGTATATGCAAATAACAATGGTGATGATAGTTCTATATCCCATTTTTTTGTTTGATGTAGAGGAGGAATGAGTATCAAAAGGTCCAAGGGCCACAACAGGGCTCTGGAATCTTCTTGCTTGGCCCTTATTGTCATGAGTTATGGGTGATGCCGACAGTTCAGTTCTCCAGCTTTTGTTTTAAAAAAATATTGTCCCCAAGGGCAAAGCCACACCAGGCAGAGCTTGGTGTGACGACATGGCATTGCCAGAGGTGGAACCGGTGAAAGATCTGGTGAGCTATGGACGGAACCTAGCAGACTCTGGAGAGCACTAGGTTTTTGGCCCTGCTTACCTGACAGAAAATGGGTTTTACAGGTCAGTCCAGTAACGTTGAGGGCCGTGGTTAAGACACTGAACTGCAGACCAGAAGGTCAGCAGTTCGAGACCCGAGTGCCGTGTGACTGAGTGAGCTCCCGTCTCTGGTCCCAGCTCCTGCCAACCTAGCAGTTCGAAAGCAAGACATGGCAAGTAGATAAATAGGCACCGCTTTGGTGGGAAGGTAACAGTGTTCCGTGCACCTCGGTGTCTAGTCATGCCAGCCACATGACCACGGAGTCATCTTTGGACAGTGCTGGCTCTTCGGCTTGGAAACGGAGAGGAGCACCGCAACCCTAGAGTCAGATTCAACGGGCTTTTGAGCAAGGGAAACACTTACCTTCACCTAGTAATGTTGACCTGGATGGCCCCGGTGAGCCTAATCTCATCAGATCTAGGAAGCTAAGGCTGGCCCTGGTTAGTTCTTGGATGGGAGATCATCCAGGAAGTCGAGGGTTGCTATGCAGAGGCAGGCAATGACAAACCACCTCTGAACATCTCTTGCCTTTGACAACCCTATGGGGTCACTGTAAGTTGGCTGTGACAGCACTCTACCCACACACACACACACACTACTAAAGTACTGGGTGGTTGGCGACTCTCATATGTTTGAACTGAATTCTGCACACTTTTATTTATTTTGCCCCCTTAATGACAGGTGACACACAGTTCAGTCCGTAAGAGCCCCAAAGACTAGCTGAGAAAAGGGCCCGATGTGCCCACCAATGCTCGCTTCCGACTTGCTGTAAATCTGAAGGAACTCACCCTGAAGATTATAGCACTTCTCAAAGACATGCTTTAAAGACAGACGATGATTGTGACACCTCTGCAAAGGGAAGCAGATGTTTCTGAATGAGTAATACGTATCGCTGGCTCCCGACCAGACTAATGAACTGCAGCATTCTACAAGTGGTTCACTCTTGACATATCTGGCTGAACGCCAGCCGTGCGCACAGCTCTCCTTGATACGGCATCTGCTTGCCTTTGAGGCAGGGGAAGAGAGACTTTCGTAGTCAACTTGGCTCTTTTAAATCACTATGGGAGAAACTGGTCTGGATTGATCGTTAGCATTTGTATGCCATAGAAAAAGACCCCACAAAATCGTGATGGCTGCTGCAGCGCAGTTCACTGGGTGTGACTACATGGAGTAAAGAGGTCTGGCTTGATTGGGCGTATTTAAAACTCCTCCACAATTTTGTGAGAAGGTGGCTGTTCTTGTGTATTCCAAAGAAGCAGCTGGATTTGTTCCCAGCTGTGGGAAAACCTCCAAACATAGTTGGCTTCCACAATAGCAGGATCAAACTGACTGTGAATAGTATACCTCTGTATGACAATAGATGCTGGCTTTATGTGTCTTGCTTGGGAAGGGTGGAACATAAAGATCCAGCACTGCAACTAATTTTAAGTCCTTCAGCACTTTGCTTTCTGAGACTATGGGCTCTTCCACAGAACTGTACCCCACAGCACTTCTTTTTAAGTTGAAAGTATGCCTGAGGGCGGGGTCAACTAGCTGATGGTGGAAATCCTGAGAATGGCTCTCCCGTGAGTGGAAGGAAGGACAACCTACTCCCTTACGAATCTACTGTGGTTGTCTTGGAGGCCTTGCATCAGGTGCTTCTGCCGTCTGAGATTAGGTATGTGGCAACTTGGGAAAGGGCTTCTTGGTCGTGGCACCAAAACTCTGGAACTCTCCTCAAGGCAATTCGCTTGTCCCCTTCTATGGCCAGTCTTAAGCAGTGGGTGAAGAGGTTTTTGTTTCGCTTGGCATTCCCTCACTTAACTGTTGTTTTTTATTTTTTTACGTATTTTAAGCTCTTGTTTTAAATTGTTTTAATGATGTATTTGGGTGTTGATTTGGTGTCGTGGTTTGGTGTCATGGTTAAGTGGTTTGGTGTCATGGTTTGGTGTCGTGGACCCTAATCTGGGAGAACCGGGTTCGATTCCCAACTCCACTTGCAGCTGCTGGGTGACCTTGGGCAAGCCATAGTTCTGTCAGAACTGTTCTTGAAAGGGCAGTTCTCGAAAGAGCTCTCTCAGCCCCACCTAAGCTCACAGGGTGTCTGTTGAGGGGAGGGGAAAAGGAGAGGAGTTTGTAAGCCGCTCCAAGACTCCGAGTGAAGGCCGGGGTATAACTCCAATCTCTTCTTCTTCTTAATGGCCTTTAAGGTGAAGTTTTAAACTGTAAGTTTTAATTGGTCAGCCGCCTTGGTGACCCCATGAAGGCAGAAAGGGGAGATAAAAATCTTGTTAATAAATAAAGGGTCAAAGGAACTGCAGGAGGACCATGGTGATAAATATGGAGTATGTAGGGTTGCCAACTCAGAACTGGGGAATTCCTGGATATTTGGGGGTGGGGCCCAGGGAGGGAGGGGTTTGGGGAGGGACCTCAGTGGGGTATACCATAGAGTCTATCCTCCAAAGCAGACATTCTCTCCAGGGGGACTGAGCTCTGTAGTCCAGAGAAGAGTTGTAATTCCGGAAGATCTCCAGGCCCCACCTGGAGGCTGGCAAAGCAGTAGCCTGGTCTTTTGCACTGTCTCCCTCTAAAGCTCTTTGCTCTTTCCGGGAAAACATGCAGGTGTTATACACAAGGGATGAATTAAACTGGGGAAACAGTGAGGTGGAAATGAACATCCCTCTCCTCAATGCCATGTCTCTGCCCTGATTCCAACTTCCAGGCAGCTGCTTTCCCATTCCAAAAAACAGAAGGGGGGGGGGAGATTTGATCATGGACCACCAGCATCTCAACATTAGACCACCAGCTCTAAAACATTAAAGAAAATCCGGTGGATGCTTCATCCTTTTACAGTATTCTGAAATTGTCTGAAAGCACAGATAATCTCACACTGGCTTTGTACCATTTCTATATATGTATTTTAACTGGGGACAGTCTCCCCACACAAGCCCATCAAGGAAGTGGACACAGACAAGAACTCTGTTTACTCCCCTGGCTGGATCATTAAAGCATAAGAGGAAAATGTATTTGCAGGACTGCGGAGGGGGGCCGGTGTTTTTGCTGTTTCCTGAAAAGCATGCAATGAGAGCCTGCAAATTGTCTGTTGCTTTTTTCCCTGCTGGCTAAGGTCCAGCGGGCACAGTTTAGCCAAAAACGGTTAGATTTTGCAGTACTCAAGCCAACCTATTAAACATAAATGACTGCTAAGCGGAGCTGGAATAACTTAGCGGCCTTCCAGAACAGCCTAATTCTATGCAGAGCTGGGTGGGCCTGTCCATTGAAACCAATGAGCTTCGCCGTGCCTAATTATGCCAAGGATCAAACTGTTGATCTTTCTCAAATCTGTAGCCACTTTGTGACTCCATCTCTAAGGTCATCGGCAATAAAAGCAACAATATTTATCTGGAACATGGATGTCACTTACAGTTGGCAGATTCAGGAGAAGTAGGGCTAACATATTAGAAAATGGATTATCCTACTCTCCCCCCACCCCACCCCACCCAGTTTACCAGAGTGTAATATAACAAAGTGCTATCAGGGCATAACCAACTTATGGTGACCCCCTCGTGGACTTTCAAGGCAAGAGATGAAACGAGGCGGTTTGCCATTGTCTTCCTCTGAGTTTGCAATTCTGGAATGGAAAATCCCTGGAAATTTGGAGATGGAGTAGGCTTGCCAGTCTCCTGGTGGTGGCTGGAGATCTCCTGGGATTACGACTGATCTACAGGTGACAGAGATCAGTTCAGCTGGAGAATATGGCCACTTTGGAAGGTGGACTCTATAGCATTATACCCCACTGAAGTCCCGCCCCTCCCCAAATCTTGTCTTCCTCAGGCTCCAACCCGCCAAATCTCTAGATTTCCCCACAGTCTAGATCCGGTAATCTTAGGGAAGGGAGAGTTTGGGAAGGAGAGGGAGCTTGTCGGGGCGTAATGCCACAGAGTCCACCTGCCAAAGCTGCCATTTTCTCCAGGGGAATTGAGAGCTGTAGTCTGGAAATGAGTTGTAACTCCAGGAGATCCCCAGGCCTCATTTGCTGGTTGACAAAGCGTACCTGCATAACAGCCCTGGTCTTCCTTGGTGGTCCTCCATTCAGTCCTGACCAGGGCTGATCCTGCTTGGCTTCCAAGAGCTTCGACAACCTTAGATTAGTCCTGGCTATTCAGGCTGCTTTACCAAGGTATATTATTGTACAGTACTAATGCTGCCATGTATCCCTCCATCTATGGACTTTGTGGAGTAAGACTTTCCTGTCCCCCCCCTTTATACCAGCTCGCTAATTTTCCTGTTTCCCCCCTTTCACATCAGCTCACTAACTCCTGAACAATGGCATTCCCAATAGTGATGTACGGCTGCGAGACTTGGACCATGAGGAAGGCCAAGCGCCAAAGAATAGATGCTTTCGAATGATGGTGCTGGAGAAGACTCCTGAGAGTCCCTTGGACTGCAAGGAGATCAAATCAGTCAGTCCTAAAAGAAATCAACCCTGACTGTTCCCTGGAAGGTCAGATACTGAAGCAGAAGCTCAAATACTTTGGCCACCAAATGAGAAGGGAGCACTCACTGGAGAAGACCCTGATGCTGGGAAAGATTGGAGGTAAAAGAAGAAGGGGATGGCAAAGGATGAGATGGTTAGGCAGTGTTATCGATGCAACGGACATGGAACTGAGCAAACTCCAAAACTGATTCCTGCCCCCGGACGCCATTTTGGCCCTTGGAATCAGTTGACCCTTGGGAACAGCACAGAGGGCAAAGTGGGGGGTCTGCAGTGGGAGGAGCATGCTGGCAGACATGACTGTCTCCTCCTCAAAAAAAAATAGCCATTGCGTCTTTGGAACAGCATGGATGGGTAGATGCTGTTGAAAAGATTTCCTTTTGCAGTATACGGGGAGGCTTAGTGACTACAGAAATGCTACAATGCCTTCTGTCTTGCTACAGACAGTAACCACTTTCCAGTACCTGTCCTTGCTAAATCACTGGCCCTGGTTTGCAGTGCCCTGACCTGGATGGCACAGGCTGGCCTGAGCCTGTCAGATCTCAGAAGCTGAGCAGGATCTTGCTCAGTACTTGGATAGGATGGGAGATCACTGATGAAGTCCAGGGTCACTATGCAGAGAGAGGCAATGGCACATATCTCTTGCCTTGAGAACTCCATGAGGGGGCATCATAAATTGTGACTTGATGGCACTTCACACACATTTTGCAATGGTAGGTAGGTAGGTAGGTAGGTAGGTAGGTAGATAGATAGATAATGTTTAAAATGCTAAACTGAGTGCTCATTTTTCAGCCCCCTTTCCTGACGCTTTAGATGTTAATTTTGCATGTGGATGGGGGAATGGATGGATGCAGATACGCATGCACATATATGCTTTCGCATGAACCCTAACATACCTTGTAATGCACGTCCATGGAGACAGATCAAGGTGGGTAGCCATGTTAGTCTGTCTGTCTGTTGCAGTAGAAATGAGAAGAGTCCAGGAGCACCTTAAAGACTAACAAAACTTGTGGCAGGGTAGGAGCTTTTGTGCGTCACTACTCACTCCTTCAGATACAGCTAGAGTGTGAGTCCATCTGTCCTTATATCGTGGAGAGTGGAGTGATTTCAAATGCCGAATGGCAATGGCAGGCAAATGAAAAGAACAAGCTTGATTGGATTAGATATGATATGCATATGTGACCTGTGTGTGTATGTGTGCACACACTTCTTTTGTATCCCACTTTTCTCCCACTGGAGACTCAGCAGCTTACACCATTCTCCATTTTATCCTCACAACAAGTCATAGTTCAGCACTCCAGGCGCAACACCATCTGGGCTCTCACTTTGGGTTTGTCTGCCCCTGGCTCCCAACTTGGCCAGCACTACTGCAGGCTTCATACCTGCCCTTCAGTTAGGAACTTATCAGGGCTCGACTGGATGATACAGAAGAAGAAGAAGAAGAAGAAGAAGAAGAAGAAGAGATTGGATTTATATCCCGCCCTTCACTCACTTAAGAGTCTCAGAGCGGCTTACAAACTCCTTTCCCCTCCCCTCCCCCAACAGACACCCTGTGAGGTAGGTGGGGCTGAGAGAACTCTTTCCCAAGCTGTCCTTGAGGGAACAGCTGGTACAGAGCTATGGCTTGCCCAAGGTCATCCAGCCAGGTGCAAGTGGAGGAGTGCGGAATCAAACCCGGTTCTCCCAGATTAGAGTCCGCGCACTTAACCACTACACCAAACTGGCTCATCATACAGATGAGACGGGTTGGGTTGGGTTGGAGCTCCCTCGACCCAACTCCTGTTACATGTCACTTCAAGGAACTCATGTTCCCAAGTACTGTGGGGCCAGATTTGACTCTTGCAAGCATGTGCAGGGGGAAGAGGGCCTTCAGCCTTCCCTCCCATACCATTTTCCCATGCCAGGAACATGGAGAGGCATGTTTGCTCTGATGTGGGGGGGGGGCATGAGTCCCCCTGACCCTCCTTGTGTCAAACATATCATTTAGTTGAGCCCTCCGTCTACTCTGACCAGAGCTATTTGAAAAACAACAGCACCAAAACCTTAAGCTCCCTGATACAGTATGAAACGGCACTCCAAATTCCTGACTCATACACCAAACAGAATCCAGAAATTGGCTCAAAACTGCCGCACGATACTACTTCTAGTCAGCTGCCACCCCTGAGGGTGCTGCATCCAATCACGGATGTTCCAACAGAACCACCATGTAGGACCGTCACTCTAGTGTTAATGCAAAACTTCCTCGCTGTATTTAAAGCTAATGCACACTTCATTTAATGAAACTTCTGCTGTATAGTTCTGTTTTCGGCTGAAAATAAAAACATCCCTTCGGCCAAAATAAGAAATGAACCAGGCTTTCATTAATAAGACTTTTTTAACAAGTTTATCTTCAATCCATTTTACCATGATGCTCAAGACTTTCCCATTTTGAAGGTGAATTCTCAACAGACAATGGAGTATATTGAGCCAGAACAGTAGCCTAGGGGTAGTAAAAATGAACGGAAAACAACTCTATGGAAATCCTCTGTGTACAAAAGAGATTTTATAATTATTGTTTTGGTATGTTTCGTCTGCTCTCTTCCATTTCACCCTTGCATTTCATCCTGTGAAGTCGGTTAGGCTGAGAGTGAGTGATAGACCCAGGGTCACCCAGCAGCCTGCCATGGCCAAGTAGGGATTCAAACCTGGCTCTCCCAGGCCCTCCTTAATCATAAGATGACATCCAAGGTTACCAGCCATGGCTGACACATGTTGGCGACTTACCAAGGAAGTGCGATTGATTATGATGCACTCATGTTACTTCTGGGTCACAACCTGGAAATGATGTCACCATGTCAGGGCGATACTTCAGCATTTGCCCAAAACTCTATGGTTCACTCACAGAGCTTCAGGTGAATGTTTTAGCGGTGCCCCAAGACAACAATATGACATTGGAAGGGCCATCAGTGCGTGGTCAGTGCCATCGATTTCCCCCCTATTTTCCCTCTGCTGGCCCAGCAAGCAGCAGTAGGAGAAGAGGGCTGTCTGCGTGATCGAGGTTTATAAGGTTATGGATGGGATAGAGCAGGTAGAGAAAGAGGTACTTTTCTCCCTTTCTCACAATACAAGAACTTGTGGGCATTCAATGAAATTGCTGAGCAGTCGGGTTAGAACAGATAAAAAGAAGTTCTTCACCCATAGAGTGATTAACACATGGAATTCACTGCCACAGGAGGTGGTGGTGGCTACAAGCATGGACTTCATAATTCAAGAGGGAATTAGATAAACATATGGAGCAGTGGCTATTAGCCACAAGGTCTAGATAGGAACTCTGGGGCAAGTGATGCTCTATATTCTTGGTGCTGGGGGGGGGGGACAGTGGGAGAGCTTCTAGTGTCCTGGCCCCACTGATGGACCTCTTGATGGCACCTGGTATTTTTGGCCACTATATGACAGAGTGTTGGACTGGATGAGCTATTGGCCTGATCCAACATTGGCTTTTCTTATGTTCTTATCTCTCAAAACTGGGAGCTCTGGCAGCTTTAATTTAATGATATCACAGGTGCACTTAAAGGTCTGCACTCATCTACATTCTCCACATTGGTGGGGTAGGATCTCATCACTCTTCCCCTCTTTGCTCCCCTTAATAGAAGTGAGGAGGGTGCCAGGGTGCAGGGTGAACTTGCTCCTTTGGGGAGACCCCCAAAATTCCTTAACTGCAAAAAGGGACTGAATATTTGTCATCCTGCAAACAAATTAATTAAAAAAAGAAATATTAGCTAGTGATTCAATGTGGGCAGTCATACAGTCTGTTGCTAGTGACTATTTTTTTAAAAAACCCTTTGCAGAATCTGATTTTTTTTTTTTTTGTGCAGTGAGCTGCATGCCAATTAGGTGAGCAAAGACTTCTTCAGGAAGGAAAGAAAAAGGTAATTGTTCAATTGTTATTACATGGCACACAATCAATCATCAAAGAGGTGGCTGTATTTAGGCTCCATTTCCTCATTTCGCGGTGCAGAAATACATGGACCATGTTTTTGAAATGAGAGAATATTGTTCAATCTCATGTAGATCTATTTTGTTTTGTTTTTTTTCTTTACAATGAAATAGGTTGGGGGTTGTTTTTTTCCCTTTTACATGAAAGAGCCTGACCTCTCTTTATCTCCCCGTCTCTGTGAATATGATTAATTTCTCATCTGCCAACATAACTATGAAACAGTAACAGTGTCCCTGAGCAAGAATACTCGCTGTTGATTATTATACAGTTTCAATTCCTGTCCCCGGTAGAAACATTTTCTTGGATGCAGAACTCTATGTATTTTATCACATGAAAAAAAAAAAACCTGAAACACCAAGTTCTTTCAGAAAGAAAGAAAAATGTCTCCAAAGAGGCAGATAACACAATGAAATAAATACTCCGACTGATGCATTCCTGAATCCGCGCGGAGGGTTGGAAAGGATCAAATAATCCTTTTAAAGTTCAGATGCTGAAATGGATACATTTTCATCAACTTTCCAAGCTCGTCCTCACTCCTCCTCCCTTCGTCGCATGTGCCTAATGATATCTAAATAGGACAGACGAAAGCGCCGTAGTAGACCAAGCTGACCTGATTTGTTATCAAAGGAACATTGCACAGAAGAAGCAGGAAAGGAAAAGCGACAGGAACACAATAAGAGACATTCCAAGGTGATTCTACCCACTAGACTTGTGTGATAATAACAGGATGTCAGGGTGACAAGAGATTAAAGATTCCTCCCGTGCCTGATTCAGGAGTCAGTGGGAATACATTAAGCAGAGCCATGGATATTTGGCAAAAGATAAACAAGGCTCAAATTGCCAGTCAAAACTGATCTACAAGCTGCATGTACTCCATCGGCCTCTTTTGTTAAAACAGTAACAGCAGCACTGGGAGGGGGGTTTGGAGCTAAGAAAGTACAAGGGGTGGTGTTGAACCCTTTCTTTACCCACCACTTCTTCCCTGCAGATTGCCTCCCAAGCATTTCTTTTCCCCTGCCAGTGTGTGCTGGGAGGGGGGAACCCATGAATTCAACACCCCAAAGGGATGGAATGCCTTACGCTCCTTTTGTTTTCCCAGTCGCTCCCTCCTTAAGTTGAGTTTCCGGTTTGTAAAAAAGAATAAGGCGGCGGTTGTTAGGATCCTGATAGCTCTGCAGGAATGTGTGTAACGTGTAGTTTGGCCCTCTACCACAAAGCTCACGGTGGTAATCTTGGGTAAGTCACTGCCCGTCACTCTGCCAGATCTTACGAATGGTGGTTGTGAAGATAAAAATGGAGAGGAGAAAGGAATATAATAATAGTAACTGAAAGGAGCAGGAAGCGAAGGGGCTTTTGACAGCCACAGTACCTGAAATGAACTGTTGAAATGAATTGTCTTTCATATGATCAGCTACTTATAAAATTGCACTTACCGGTGATCTGCACACTCTACTTCCTCGTCTTTCTCTTGCCAAAAGCCAGGGGTCCATTGGAGCAGGAGTGCACAGGAGCACAGCTCCGGGAGTGAGAAGCCCAGGGGGCGGGCACATGACTAAGCCCCACCCCCTCCTCAGCTTCCCCAAGCAGTGCAGAGGCGCAGCACCCCGGGCAAAGCCCTGCTAGGGTCTTTATTGTTTTTAATGTTTTGTTTTAGTATTGATAATTTTATCATTGTTCCTTTTATGACTGTGTGCTGCTTTTCCAGAGACTTGCTCAAGGTGGCATATAAATTTTCTAAGTATACCATTTTTTATCTGGGCACATGGCACATAAGTACTGGAGAAATTTCACCAACCCTTCAGCAGCTTCCACCCCATCAGTTTGGTGTAGTGGTCAGGATTTGGACTCTAATCTGGGAGAACCAGGTTTGATTCCCCACTCCTCCACATGCAACTGCTGGTGTGACCTTGGGCCATTCACAAGTTCTCTCAGAGCTGTTCTCTCATGAGCAGTTCTCAAGAGACCTCTCTCAGCCCCACCTACCTCACAGGGTGTCTTGTTGTGGGGAAGGGAAGGGAAAGGGATGGGTGGTGCACATGTCCTGGGTATCTCAAGTCTACTTGAAACCTGGTGGTTTCAAGGGAGCAGGAAGAGAATGAGGGTGTGTTCTTTACGCTTATTTTTATTGCACAAAGTATTGGATGGGGAAGGGAATGGAGGAAGAGCAGGTCAGTTTCACTCACCTGTGGAGTGGGGCCTGAGGGGTGGGTGTTGCCTTCTGTTGGGGGTGTGGCATATGCAAATGAGTTATGCTAATGAGCTCCTGCACCTCTTTTTCTACAAAATGACCCCTGCCAAAAGCTAATGCCTCATTAAAGAAGCGATTGGCTTGGACAGAGGTTTTGCCTGGTTACTCTCCCAGGAGGAGCTTTGTGTAGTCCCTTCTCCCTGATAGTTAGCCCTACCCCTTCCTTATTATCAGAGCTCTTTCCTAAGGCTGAAATTGTGCCATATTCATCCATATGTCAGGTCTTGTGCATGAATATCCTAACCAAACACAGATCTTGCACTTCCTCCATTGAAATCAGAGTGGCAAACTTGGTCTCCTTCCCCCTCCACACAAAACCCTTGTTTTTGGGAACTACGTGATGGAGTGGGGATTTGCCGGGTCATACTCAGCCTCTGTATCCAGTACATCATACCGGCTTTCATCCTGCCAACCTGCAGATGCCTCGTGGTCATGGAGGTGGACCAGATGTGATTGAAGTGCAGGATGGAAGGTGCCGCCTCCCTCCCTCCCTTGTGAAGAAAAATATTGACCAAACCGGGCATCTGATTAGTAGGCTTGTTCCACTAGGCTTTTATCTTGATGTGGATTATTGTTTGTTAAATTTATGGATACATCTAACAGTCTGTGTTCCCAAGGCAGTTTATAAATATGTTAATTCCAATATTAAAGCCAACTCCAACAAGAAAAATGAAAACAGCAACAAAGTCGAAATCCTGTTGACAGCAGCCTTGAGACTGAATGTCCCTTAACGATCTCCCAGGGCCTTGTGAATTAAAAATGTCTTTATTACTGTTCTAAAAACCTGTAGGTAACTATTCAAGGCAAGGATTTCCACAGAAGGGCCCCAACCAAAAAGGAAAAGACCTGTTCCTCTAGGAGGTTTGTTGCCTTGTTTTAAGTTGTCAACTGTTTCTTTTCTCTTTTTTTTGAGACGGGGCATTAAATGTCTTCTAAATAAGCTGTAATGAAAATACTTTCACAACTATCTTTTTAATTTTAATTTTAATTTCACTGAGAGTTTTTAAACCAAAAGATAAAAACTAACAAAAAAATATTGAAAAAGGAAATAGAAATACAAAGCTGAAGAAAAAGGGGAAAAGATAAAAAGGAAAAAAGATAAGGAAAATATAAAGAAATATAAAGAAGTAGGTTCCAATTTTCTCTGTGACAAATACCTGTAAAATTACAAGCCTAACACTGATTCTATAGTTACAAAAGAAAAAAAAACTCTCTTTTTCTATTATCTAATCCCCTCCCTTTCATAACTATCTTTTGAGGATGTAAAAGAACCTTCTGTAAATCGCTGCGCTTCCATTTTGTCAGCCTCCAAATATGTCACCCACACTTGCCTCCTCAAGCTTCCTTCAAACCAGACTGTGGGACCTGAGCACTGTTTATGCAAGCAGCAAAAGGAAATCGCTGTATACATTTCTCAGTAGCTACCAGTTGACAGCTGTGGCCAAACAATGGGAAGATACTGATGGAAGTTGGCAACTCCGTGCATTCCAGCCAAGACAGAGAGGCCAGTGGTCAAGACATGATAACACTCGTTTGGGCTCACAGGAGTTGAAAGCAAACTTATTTTGCTGTACAGTGAGTTATAACTCACCTGACGGTGTCCTCAGAGAGGGCCAAGGTGGGCATTAAACAAACAAAAAGACAACTGATGTTGTTTTCTGGACATGGAATCTGTAGGGAAAACAGGAACTTTGGAAGGCCACTTGGAAAATTTAGGGAAAGCACATCTGGCTGCAATAAATGATTTCTAATGAATCCTAGTTTAACCCTCACTTGCTCTCTGGAGACACCGTACCAAACTACAGAAAAAAAAACTAATGACACCAGCATGTGAGTCAATGTGAACGAACCCTTCACAGACTAACCATAATATGCAGGGGTCCGTTGGGGCCAGAGCAAGCTCAGGAGTGGCCACTAGGGCAGCCATGGGCCGAATCAGATTCTCTGATCTGATTCAGCCTGCTGCTGACTTGCTGCCGAAATTCGGTGGCAACTTTAAAAGCGACCGGAGGAGAGGGGGTTTGAGGGAGATGCTCCAAACTTGCAGGGTAGCTGCTGGGACCTCTCCCCCAAATACCCACCAAGTTTCAAGAAGATTGGACCAGGGGTTCCAATTCTACGGGCCCCCAAACAGGTTGCCCCCATTCCCTCCATTGTTCTCTATGGTAGAAAAAAAGGTAACATTTTTCCCACCATAGAGAACAATGGAGGGGATGGGACAACCTGTTTGGGTGCCCATAGAATTGGACCCTGTGATCCAATCTTCTTGAAACTTGGTAGGTATTTCAAGGAGAGGCTCCAGCAGCTACCCTGGAAGTTTGGAGCCTCTCCCTCAAACCCCCTTTCCTCCAGCCCCTCATATACCCTATGAGTTTTTGCCATTGATTTCAATGGCCCATAGGGTATAATGGGGCTGAAACTGACATTCCCTTTCTGACACACTTCCAGTGATGTCAAGGGACGTGGCATATGCTAATGAGTTATGCTAATGAGTTATGCTAATGAGCTCCTGCACCTCTTTTTCTACGAAAGGACCCCTGATAATATGGTTTTGCATTGCAACTGAACTCTCAGAGGGCCCCTAGAACCTTTTGCCTAGGCCAGAGTTCCATCGTACCCTGACCTGGATAGCCCAGGCTAGATGGATCTTGTCAGATCTCAGAAGCTAAGCAGGGTCGGTCCTGGTTAGTACTTGGATGGGAGGACACCAAGGAAGTCCAGGGTCACTACACAGAGGCAGGCAATGGCAAACCTCCTCTGAACATCTCTTGCCTTGAAAACCCTACATGGTCACCGTAAGACAGCTGCAACTTGACAGCACTTTCCACTGCCACCAGTGGGGTATCCTACATTCAGACAATCACACTAACCACAGCTAGTGTGATTAAACCATATTTTCACAAGATGTCTGAACCGAGTCCCTGGATGCTGCTCTTAGGCCCATTGTACAGAATGTGTGTTATATGTCATCAAGTTGTTTCCGATGTATGGCGACCCAATGAATTAATGACCTGCAAAATGTCCTATCATTAACAGCCTTGCTCAGGTCTTACAGGCTGGAGGCCACTTCTTCCTTGCCTGAGTCAATCCATCTCATGTTAGGTCTTTCATTTTTTCCCCCTACTGCCTTCAACTTTTCCTTGCGTTATAGTCTTTTCCATTAAATCTTGGCTTTTCATGATGTGGCCAAAATACAACATCCACAGTTTAGTGATTTTGGCTTCTAGGAAGAAGCATGGAATGGTCGGACACCAATCTAATAAATACTTTTGTCTAGCTGGGTGATGCTTGTTTGAATTCATAAGCCTTCCTCTATCAGTTCAGGGTAGAATCCTGGCAAAACTGATCACTCTGTGGTTCCTTTGATTTAGGTTGGAAAGTATCAAACATGGCTTTAACAACAAGTGCCTGTGAAGTCTGTGGAACTGCCTTTGGCTGACCCATTCCAAGGACTTCAGGATCTTAATGTTTTAATGCTGTGAATGCTCTGAACATTGTTCTAAAGTGGCATATCAATGCCTGTTAGAAAAAGTGATCCCTCTCATAACAGCCCTTTTTTTAAAAAAAACCATGTATCTGCAGAGCAGCACAGAAACATATCGTGGCCAGCAGAGGACTCCCCAGCCCCAGTCACAGTGGGGGAATTCCTCAAGTGAGATGCAGGAGAAGGAAATAGTTTGCTGTAGTAAAGCAAGAAGAAGGTGAATTTGGGGGGATCCTGCTCGAGCAAAACATCTGGGGGATGTTTTAAGGAAACAAGAAGAGTTTCAGTAAGACTACTGAGATTTTTCAGGGGGTTCTGCAAAATGCCAAACTCCCCAAGTTTCACCCAGAGTGAAATTGTGGAGGAAGTTTTTTGTTTGAGCAAAACGAGAAACACAGTCTTACTTAAACTAGTGAAAATTCTTGAGAGGGTTTTGCCCAGCCCTCATCCTGTATTGTTTTGAAAGGGAGGGACTATGGCTGTGATCACACAAGCTGTTTGGCCCGACAGAGCCACTCCTCCCCTCTGGATCAAATGGGCGCAATCAGACAGCCACATCTATCAGGCATTCCCCAGCCATACTTATCCCATCACAGGATGACTTGGAGCTGGGTTAAAAAAGCGCCACATCACAAGTGGTGTTTTTGGTTTCCCACGCAGTCATTGCACATGGCCAGATGTCTGAATGTGGGGGAACACACGCAGAACAGATTTGGCAGTCTGAACCTGCAGATCTGTTCTGCTGCTAGGGAGTTGTTGTTGTTGTTTTTAAAACCTATATGTGCCTGTGCATGAGCGCATGTGTACACTTATGCACACACATGAGCACACATGCGCGCACATGGATTTTGGAAATTTTGGGGCAGTGTGCTCCATGGCTGAGGCACTGCAATAATGTGGATGCTTGACCATGGGATGTCTGTGTGGGATACCCACAGCAGGGTGTGCTGTGTGGCTGGTATGCCCTGCAACACTTTAAACTGGTTCAATTAGAGGTGGCACCCTATTGCACCAAGTCGCCAGTGCGACCACAGCCTATGTCAGGGATAACACTTGGTAGTGATGCATAGGCACTTGAACCCCTGCACAGCATTCCTGAGGTTCTAGAATCAGGGCCCGCTCTATACTTGTATTTCCTGACCTGGATAGCCCACGCTAGCATGATCTTATCCAATCTTGGAAGCTAAGCAGGGTTGGCCCTGATTAATACTTGGATGGGAGACCACCCAGGAAGCCCAGGGTTGATGCACAGAGGCAGACAATAGCAGAACACCTCTGTTTGTCTCTTGCCTTGAAAACCCGACAGGATTGCCATACTAGAGTTGCCACGTCCCTCCAGGCAACAGTGCAGGCAACTTACCAGCAGCAGGAGAGGGAGACCTAGGCTGCGTTGCCAGCACTGCTGTGACGCTCTGGTACTTGGGCAAAAACCCTATGGTAAACGTGGCTTCTATGGTAGAGTTTTTGCCCAAATACTAGAACAATGCTGGTGGTGCATTGATGTCACTTCAGAAGTGATGTCACTGCAGCACCGGCAACAGTGGCCTTGGGCTGCTTCCCCTACTTGTAAGTCCCACTGGCAGCCAGCTGACTGGCAGCAGGGATGAGGCCCCTACCCCAGCGGGTGGCTGGCCACCCTCACACACACATGCACTTGTACCCGCACACTTAACCCCAAGTTTTCTTTCTTTGATAGCCAGTGTCAACAGGATCCTGAGGAATGAGAAGCCAGCCACTTGCCTCTTGGACCCGTGTCCTTCATGGCTGGTACGAGCCGGCAGCGAGGGTATATGGGGCCCTCTGGTGGACATTATCCATCTGTCCCTGAGTTGAGGGGTCTATCCAGGATGTTTAAATGTGGCAATAGTGATACTGTTCTTTTCTTTTCTTTTGAAAGATTATTAGTTTATATACAGAAAAGGGGGGAAGGGGAAAGAAGGAAAAACGAAAAATACAGAAATATTTAAAAACTAGGAGTAAGGCCCATTGTGGGAAGAAATACAACAGGCTCTAGAAGGAAGCTCCAGATGAGTGTCCCGGCTATGGCTGGTGGAGCGGCAGAGGGAAGGGGGAAATAGAGGGAGGCGAGCCATGTTTATTTCCTTCTGTTTAACTATAAGGCAGGGCTGTCTCAAGTCCTTTTGCTGCCCCAAGTGGGTAGTATGGGAGGACAGCCTCAAAGTAACAGATATGGTCCCCTCCACCCCTGACTTATGTTGATTTGGGGCTATGCAGTGGCAGCTAAGGTAGAAAAGCACCTCCTCCTATGCCATGTCTTCTGGGTTCCAAAGGTCTGGAAAGCGGTTCCATAGCCAGTTACAGGGTTGCCAACTCTGGGTTGGGAAATACTTGTAGATTTGAGGGGTAGAGCCTGGGGAGGGCTGGGTTTGAGGTGTGGAGAGACTTCAGCAGGGTATAGTGCCATAGAGTCCACTGCCCAAAGCAGCCATTGTCTCCAGGAGAACTGATCTTGGTCGTCTGGAGATCAGTTGTAATAGCTGGGAAATTTTCTGTAGGAGAAATTATGTGCTGTAGCTGGGGAACACAGTGATTTTTGGGAGATCTCCAGGCCCCACAGGGAGACTGACAACTCCAGTCAGGCCCATAGCTAACCTCCAGTCAGGCCCACAGGGCCCAGCCCCCTAGCATTTCTTTTGGGTCCCTCCCTCCCAGACTAGCACCAAAGTACCTCAGCTTGCTGCCTGTGCCATGCTGCCTCCAACCTGGCTGCCAGACAACTGAGTGCCTTGGCTGCTTCCCCACTGGCCTCGCTCCACTCCCAGCCAGCGACATCCAGGATATGTATTTTACCTCAGGACTCATTCAATGAACAGCAGCAGCAAAGTGTTTAGAATGTTAGAGGAAAAGGCCAATCAGGCCGCATATGCAAATGACTTCTTGTGTTCTGACTGGCTGTGGCGGGGAGGCGAGACTCTGGCTGAGGATAGACTGGCAGTCTGGCCCGCTCTGCCTCCGCTTTAAAAGCGGAGGCAGAGTGGGCGTCCAGACTGCCACATCTGCCTCGCGGAGGCACCCCGGACTCACCTCGTCCAGCGGCGCACTCCTCCTGCAGCAGCCGGGCACCACTTCCAAGTGGTGTCCTGGCGGCTGCGTGCGCGTTCCACCTGCTTCTGGCAGGTGTGAATGCACGCGGGTGGGCAGAGCTGCGCAGCGTTCTGCCACCACCGCTGGAAGCCGCCCGCAGTGTGGATGCTGTGGGCAGCTTCCTTGCGGCGGCGTCTGAATGCCGCGCTGCAGGGCAGTTCGCCCCGGGTTGTTCTGCCGCGCTCCTGTAGCGCGGCAGAACTCTAATTTGTCCTCAGCCTCAGGCAATGCAGCCAGTGGATAGGGACAGCTGGAGTGACAGGTCAGGGAGCCAAAGGCTGTGGGAGCATGTGGAACATTGAGAAAAGAGTCACCCCAACACTCAATTATATAAGGAGAGATTCCATTCTGCTTGCATATCTTCTAATTACAATTTCATCTGAGGCCCTAGCCCCAATATCATCAATATCATTAATAATATTATCAATAACACCAACATGGTTATGATTTTAACTGAACAGCCTATGTTCTGTCGACGTGACCCAGACCATGTTATCAACTGACTGCCGGATTCCCGCCATTGTTATTTTGCGCTAGCACTATGTATTGTTTCTGGATCTATTATTGTAATTTTATTTAACTATCTGTTTTACCTTGTTATAATATTGTGTAAGCCACACTGAGCCTGCTTTGGCAGGGAGGGCAGGATATAAGTTGAATAAACTAAACTAAACTAACTACTTCATCTATCATTTTTATTATTCTTCACTTGATCTTATTTTCTTAATATTTAAGTTTTAACCAGTCATAGGACACCCTCCAGCATCCCATAAATTCTTCTTCCTTTTTTCTTTTAATATATTTGTCGACTTATCCATTTCAGCACATTCCATAATCTTCAATATCAACTCACGTAGCACTGGAATCTTCAATGTCCTCCATGCCATTGCAAATAAAATTCTGTCAGCTGTTATAATGTGTACAATAAAATATCTGTGATCCTTATCTAACTCATCTGGTAAACAATTTAGCAAAAATATCCCTGGCTTAAGAGGTATTGTGATGTTCAAGATTAACTTTAAGAAAGTGTACACTTAAATCCAAAATTTATGAACCTTTTTACATGTCCACCATGTATGGTGTAATACTGCTCTTGAAGAAACCATCCCTGAATCCTTCTGATCCATCCAACTACCGCCCAATTTCAAATCTCTCGTTTCTGGGTAAGGTAGTTGAGACAGCAGCTGCTGATCAACTTCAGAGTTTCCTGGAGGACACATCAGCTCTAGACCCCTTCCAGTCTGGCTTCCACCTTGGCCATGGGATGGAAACTGTGCTGGTCGCCCTCACGGACAAGCTCTGTAGGCAGTTGAGGCAAGTCAACACTGCTGTTATTGCTTGACTTGACAGCAGCATTCGACACAGTGGACCACGATCTGTTCACCATCTTGCTGATGCTGGAGTGTGTTGCCTCATTCTTCCATGATTGGGGATAGAGGGTAGCATTGGGTGAGAGGGTGTCTTCTTGATACCCTGTGACATGCAGGGCCCCCCAGGGGGCTATCCTCTCCCCAATGTTGTTCAACGTCTACATGTGCCCCCTTGCCCAGCTGGAACAGAGTTTTGGGCTGGGCTGACATCAGTACGCTGACGGCACCCAGCTGTACCTGTTGATGGATGGATGGATGCCGCCCCAGGAAATCTGGCCAAGGGTTTGGAGGTTGTGGTGGGGTGGCTGAAGCAGAGTCAGCTGAGACTGAATCCATCAAAGATGGAGGTTCTCTGGCTAGGTGGCAGGGACTCAGGTTTGGGGTATCAGCTCCTGACTCTTGACAATGTGCCTCTAACACTGGTGCAGACAGTCAAGAGCCTGTGTGTGCTCCTGGATGCCTCCTTGTCAGTGGAGGCTCAGGTCACAAACATTGCCAGACTGGCATTTTTCCAGCAGCATTAGGTTAGGCCAGGGGTGGGCAAATGGTGGCCCGGGGGCCACATGCGGCCCGCCACAGAGTTTTTTGCAGCCCGCCAAGACAGTTGGCCACTGTCAGCACCTGAGGAGCTGCAGCTTGAACTTATTGACATGCAGTCAGATCACACTGTGAAAGAAATGTTTAACGCTGTGACATTAGTTGACTTTTACAAATCTTTGTCTGCTGAAAAGTTTCCATGTATGAAGAAATTTGCTGGGGAAATGTTCTCTGTATTTGGGTCTACATATATTTGTCAGCAAAGTTTTTCTTGCATGAAGATCAACAAGAGTAAATATAGACATTCACAGACCCTTGACAGACATTAACTTGCAGGCTGTGATGAGAATCTCAACAAGCAATCTCACACTCCTGATTTCAAAAAAAAATGTAGAAAACTATGATAGGGTACATTTGTCTCATTAAACTGATTCTAAAATTAAATGTGCTTGCAGCTATAGATGATATGAAATTAGCACAATAAATAAATTGAATAAAACTACCACTATTTTATTTAATTTATATTTATGGATTTTTATGATACAATTTATATTTTTTCTGAAATGCAAAGTTAACTAATGAATGCAATCATTTTAAAAGGTGCGGCCCTCCGCTAACCTCCGCTCCCACAAAGTGGCCCCCGAGCCAAAACAATTGCCCACCCCTGGGTTAGGCAGTTGGCCCCTTACCTTTCTTGCCCCGACCTTGCCACAGTAATCCACACAATGGCCACCTATAGACTTGGTTACTGTAATTCGCTCTACGCTGAGCTGCCCCTAAGGCTGATCTGGAAGTTACAGCTTGTCCAGAATGCAGCGGCCCTGGTCCTTACAGGGACAATGGTAGCAGCACACATACAACCTGTGTTTCACCAGCTGCACTGGCTCCAAGTCAAGTACTGAGTCAGGCTCAAGGTTCTGAACTTGACCTTTAAGGCCCTGAATGGTCAGGGATCAGTGTACCTGTGGGACCGCCTCTCCTGGTATACCCCCTGAAGAGCACTACACTGAAGTGATCAACATCTATTGGAAGTCCCTGGCCCAAAGAGCGTCTGGCTGTCCTCAGTTTTTCAGCTCTGGCTCCAACTTGGTGGAATACTCTGCATATTAACCTCAGGACCCTGAGAGATCTGTTACAATTCTGCAGGGCCTGTAAGGCCAAGCATACCTTTGAGGACATCAACAGTTTTAACACTGATGGCTATTAACATCAATGGTCTAATCGTCTAACAGTCTACAACAACTATCCAGTCCACTAACTGCTTTCACCCCTCTCTCTTTCTCCCCCACTGCAAATGTAAAGTAAACAGGGGGGTTAGAATTGTATTACAGTGCCATATGGGCACTAGGTATTTATAGAATTGCATTTTAAATTTTATATTTTATGGATAATTCTTGTACACCGCCCTGAGCCCACTTGTGGAGAGGGCAGTATAAAAGTCTAATATAGTAAATAAATAAAATAAAAATGTGATGTGGCTAAGATTGTGAGCCATGGGGCAGGAAGATCCTTCAGCCAAGAACTCACTGGTCAGCAGCCTCAAGAGGTGGACGAGTGTTTTTATGCTAGAAGAGGGGCTAAGAGGTCCACCCAACACACATCCACTTTACCGGGTTGTAATGAAATAACTAACTGAACTGTGATATATTAAATAATTGTTTATTTCAGTTTCAAACTTCAAATTGCTGCTAAAACAAGTGGCTTGCCAGCAGCAGCCTAAAAATGCAAATTATTATTTATTTTTAACAAACCACATTTTTAGGATAGAGATATTAAAATGAAGTGGTGGGCAAGCGTCCCAAGGACCAACCCAAAATGGCATGCATTTTTGCGATGACCTGTCATGCCCTTGAAAATGCTTAGTGAGTAATCAGTGAGCAATTAGAAGTGCTCAGTGGGGATGCTTTCAAAATGCACTCATATATGTTCAGAATTACTCATGTATATGTAACACAGGTACCTGCGTCCTTCCTAACAGATTCCAAGTTAGAGTTGTTCCCCCGCCCCAGTTGAATCAAAACAGATGATAATCAGATCAAACAGATGATAATCAGAAACCAGCTTGTTATTCTTTTAAAAATATTTTCACAGTTTTGCATACTAATTTAACAAGCCATCTATATATACAATCAGGTTTTGTAGTTCCGTTTCAATGTCTGATGAAGTGTGCGTGCACATGAAAGCTCACACCTTGAATAAAACTTTGTTGGTCTTAAAGGTGCCCCACTGGACTCTAACTTGGTTCTGCTGCTTCAGACCAACATGGCTGCCCACCTTGATCGCTCTTTCCAAGCCATCCTTCTGAATGGGGAAGAGCCATGAGCTCTAAAACAAAGGACAGGTCCCAGTGGGGCTGAGAGAGAGAGAGAGATATCTGAAGGAGGCTGAGAACACTGCAATTCCTATCAATCCTAGGGATGAAGTTGTTCTGGGGAACATTAGGAAAAATAATTTTCAGGGGAGACAGGCGCTGGTAAGGAATCAGACTCTCAGTTCTGGGGCTACCAGTTACTCTCCTGCCCCTTGAGAAAGGTTAATGGTTTGCAGGAATCCCAGGCAGCAAGAATAGATATTTCACAGGACATTTTCGGTCAGACCCTGCTTTCAAAGGTGCCTGCAGCCCAGGGGCAAAAATGGGGTTAGCTCTTTGAGCAGGCGTGGAGTTTGCAGACTCCTCCACCACTCCCAAGTTCAACAGCATCCCTAGAAGAAAGTCCATTTCCAGGGCATCTTCACCTTAGAGAGCTTTGTTAACGTCGAGACTGCCTCCACGGGCATCCTCAGAAGAAATCAAGTTCTTTCACATGGTTCTTGTCCATTCTTTGAATCTGATCTACTATTGAACATACACATTAAAAAACAAAACAATACAAAAAAACCCAATCTGCTCTCCTGATACCGTGAATTATTCTGGGTATTATTTTTAAAACGAAGACATGAAAGCGAAAACAAGACATCCTGTGAGAGAATGGCAGCATATTTTCATTTTCATTTATTTATTTATTTATTTATTTATTGACTCGCTGTGTGTTCTGAGAGTTGAGCTGTGTGGTAATGATTTTGAACATCTCCGTTTTCCCTACCATCAATTATTTGCTGAAAGCCATCCAGATTGGCTTGTACATGCCATTGTGAGTGTAGCATGGAAACATGAATTAAATCTGTCAGTCTTTTGATCTGCATGCCAGCCCCACAGTGTAAGTTCGTATTGTAACTACTTATAAAGACCCCTCTGTGTTCAACGGGGAACCATTTTTTTTTACCCAGTGCCTGTTTTTTATCAGTCTTTGTCTAACTCGCTTCTTTTTTTAAAAAAATGACATTTATTTATCAGCGGGAGAAATAATCTTGACAGATGTAGTCCTTAATTATAGATTTTGAGATATGCATTTTTATTCTTCACGTTGTTATACAATCACATAGCAAAGAACCATGTAACATAAAGCATCTATTAGCACTGGCATCTTTTGAATCCTCTTCAATTACTGGCAAAGCTCTTTTTCATTTTGGGGTGGTTGTTTGTATTGGCAGGCTGAATTTTGTGGTTTTGATCCACCACCACCACCCCGACAACCAGTTAAAAAAAGGAGAAAAAGCATTTCCTATTACGATAATACTTTTACAAAAAGAACGTGCTTTCCAGGCTTATACTAATTACGCTGAGTATTCCAGCACAAAATAAACGGAGGCTGTTCTTCATTGGCAAGTTCCACAGAAACACTTAAGCCATTCCTTTGATGTATTTTATCTGGCAACTTATCCATCTGAGCAATATTCAGAACTGTAATTACCCATTTGATAAATGCCAGGGTGTGATGTGGTTTTCCAGGGACAATATAATATGATTTTGACAATAACCTGAAGATGGTGGAACTAGAACAGACTAGCTCCTTGAAAGTCTTCTTCCAAATAATTCAGAGGGAAATCTATTGTGTTGCATTTTAGCTTTCCCACCATTTTCTTGAAAAATGATGGTAGCATATTGGGTCTAATAAACTTGAACACAAGGGCATGATAAAAATCTGCTTGATCAGCATATCATTTCCAATATCTAGAAGTACCTCTTCCAAAGATCTTGTTTAATGGTGTGTAGGTCGAATCCCTCCGGTAGACACTGAGCACTGGATTCGGACCTTTCCTCCGAATCCCATCTAATAAGCCATTTCCCTCAAAGATACTTTAAAAAGTCCTTCTAAATTTATAAATCTCAGATTATTTTCTGTAGTAACCATTGCCCTTTCTTTCAAACAACCACATTGCCACAAGAACATGTGAATCCAGGTCCTAGTCTGACAAAAATCAGCTGCCTAGCTAGAATGTGCCAACCATGCATTTGTGGCTCATGGGAATTAATTGTTTTATTACATGCATAGCCCACCAAATCTCTGGTGAGTTCAAGGCAGTGTAGGAGGGATTACCCCTTCTTATTCTCAGAATAAAATAGGTTAGGCTAAAACCAATGCTCCCTTCAAGCTGTGGAGTCTTGTGAGCAAAAATTCTACTTTGCTACTGGCATTGAAGCTCTGAGCTAGCGATTTGGCTGCTGCATCAATTAGTTTACTCTGGAGCCATCCTTCCTTAGCTAAGGCCAAAATGTGTGAGCTGGAGGCTAAAAAACTGTGAGCTAGCTCACACTAACTCAGCTTAGAGGGAACACTGGCTAAAACTATCACTGGCTCAAGGTTATCCTGTGTACATCATAAGCATTGACTTTTACCAGGTGAAAACTCAGATCCTGATGTTCCTTAGGAGTCTGTGGACCAGAGGTCCCCAACATGGTGTCTGGGGGCACCACAACACTCACTGACACCTTTCCTGTTACCCTCTAAGTGTTTTTAGAAAGTGGGTGGGGCCATATGGCACCTTTGCACAACAAAGCTTCTGACTGGCTACTGGAGATTTGATTGGCTGTGCTGATTTTTGACAATGTTACTTTGGCAGCATCTGCCACAAGGACTGTGTGACTAAAAGTAAGCTCTGGCAGCCATTTTTGTGGCTGGCTCCACCTCTTGCAGCAGCCATTTTGTGCCTGTGCCTACCACATTATATCAGAATTCCAAAGGTGCCCACAGGTTCAAAAAGATTGGAGACCCCTGCTGTGGACCATATAAAAGTGAAATATCACATACTGCCAGTGCATTTTTTGTTGTTTATCTCATCATTACAATAATAGGGCATGTGTTAAGAAAAAAAATGGAATGGGATAAGATGGCAATGCATCATATATGTATGTCTGTGCAGGAGTCAGTGAATGATCATATTATAGCCATGGCTAGCTGTACTGTGCAGATTTTTTAAAAAGTTTGCCAAAAAAACCCTCAGACTTTAGATGAAATTGGGGTTTAAAAAGACTCCCAAAGTTTTTAAAAAATCAATGTTTGGGTGACATTTTGGATTGTAATGGGTGTCCAACACTGAAGCAGTGGTGCTTGGCAACAGCATGGGGTAGAGCTACACACAACAGAACTAAGGAAGGGAAGGAACTGCAATAGCAGGTAGGGTTAACATGGCAGCAGGGAGACCGGAGGGGAGGAGATGAATGTGGGCAGGGCAGGGATGGAAGGTGAGAAAAGAGGCCAAGTGACAGCTGACAGAAGGGAGGGGGGATGGAGATGAGGACTTCCCCAGGGCTTGAGTCTTGACTCACTTGGGCAAGGGTATTGGTAGTCCATGGGCATGACATAAAAGGGTAGCATATTCTTAACCTGATACTTTCCCACTGACCTTCTGCTTGTGCACCCATAGAAGACACTAGGGTTGCCAGGCCCGACTCAGGAAATATCTGGGAACTTTGCGGGTGGAGCCAGGAGCAAGGATGTGACATCGCAACACTAGGGTTGCCAGGTGAAGGGGACGAGCTGGAAGTAAGTTTTGGCTATCACATTTAAAAGGACAGCATTCCTTTTAAATGCTTTCCCTCCACTGGAAATAATGGGGAATGGGCACTTTTCGGGGGCTCATAGAATTGGACCCCCTGGTCCAATATTTTTGAAACTTGGGGGGGGGGGGGGGTGTTCAGAAGAGGCATCACTAGCTATGCTGAATATTTGGTGCATCTACCTCAAAAAATAGTCCCCCTAGAACCCCAGATATCCATGGATCAATTCTCCATTATACTCTAAGGGGGCCGGTTTCCATAGAGTATAATGGAGTGCCCAGCAGCCATCCCCTCCCCGCTTTCTGACAGCCCTGAAGTGGGGGGAGGGGCTCCAAACCAGGAGATCCCCTGCCCCCAACTGGGGATTGGCAACCCTAGGAGACACTAGACATATCAATATTCTGAGGTGCTATGCAAAGTTATGTGGGGTTCCAATGTGCAATATAGAGCTCTGTGAGAGGAGGACCAGACCAATTCTCTTAAAGACTCGGTAATCAAAGCATCTCCTGCATGCTCAGGGGCCAGCCATTGTTGGAGAAAACCTGATGGAGCCTATCTTTGTGCCGAATTTCATGCGTACTTTGGAGCCTCTGCATGCTGTTTTTAAGCCATACATTTTACAAAATGTGTAGCTGCTTATTACAGTTAAGTCTTAATTTTGGGATCTTTGAACTCATTTCTCTATTCTTTTTGTACTATATGAGCCAGCAGAATCACAGAACAAGGGCTATTTTGGGGCAGGAACGCACAAGAACGGAGTTCTGGCTGGCTTCTGATTTGGCCATGCCTACAGCCTCCCCACCCCACACGGTTCCCCAGGTGCCTTGCAAGCCACGGGGCTACTGGGGAAGCCAAGCCAATCCAGGGAGGGAAGGCAGTTAAACTGTCTCACCTCCTCAGGTTCCCCAGGCACCCCACAGCCAGGGCTCCTGGGAAAGCTGATCCTGAGAGGAAGCTGCGCTGTCAGGGGTGTGGCCTAATATGCTAATGAGTTTCTGCTGTTGGGTGTGGCCTAATATGCCTCTTAGTTCCTGATGGGCTTTTTCTACAAAAAAAGCTCTGCACAGAACTAAATAACTTTCACAACCCCAGCTGTACCATTTTGCCTTTTGGGGGGGGATCCTCAATAAACTGAATTAGAAACCAGTCCCTTGGCTAAGTTTTATTGCAGGAGAAACAATGTCTCGTAGTTTTGGTATTAAACAAAAAAAAAAAACTATTGGGATTTTTTCTGCTTCCTCCTTGAAATATTTCGTTCTTGAAAGTTTCAATAGGAGAAAGGGGGGGGTCATTCAATTCAGGACCTAAACCTGAAGGAAAATGCAACTCAACAGATTTGCTTCTGTTTCTCTGTCGCAGTGGGCTGTGATTCATTTTGAGACATAATACGAGTCCTGCCGCAAAGCAGCCTCTTCACAGTAAATTAACTTGTCATTACAGTGCGATATTTCTTGTCCAAATTCAAACAATGATGAGGAAGTCTGCTGGAGTGTGTAATTATATACACCACAGTTTCAGTTTTTCTGTTTTGAAGGTGTTTTTTAATAAATGGGCATTGTACTTCCTTGTAGGGTGGCCAGCCTCCAGTTAGGGCCTGGAGATCTCCTGCTTTTACAACTGATCTCCAGCTGACAGAGATCTTCTGAAGAAAATGGCAACTCTGGAAGGTGGACTCTATGGCATTGTACCATGCGGAGGCCCCTCCCCTTCCCAAACCCCACCCTCTCCTGGCTCCACCCCCAATATCTCCAGGTATTTTCCAACCCAGACCTGGCAACTTCCTTGACTGTTTAAAATTCTCATTTCTAGACTTCCGGAAGACTTGCGAGCAATGGCGGACGCGTCCCTCCGCACCAGCGGGGGAAGCGATCCATGCCTGACGGGAAGAAGGGGCTCTGGACAGGTGCCGAGCCCTCAGAGACCCCAGTGAGGGAGCTCTGCCTGGGGTGGCACGAGCGGGGATTTCTCTCTGCGGTGGTAACTGCGAGATCGAGATCCCCCTCATCACCCCGTAGGTTCCCCCGTCGCGGAGCCATAATGGCAGCAGCGCAAACCGTGAAGCAGCAGAGAATATGAAGTAGAGAAGCACAAGATCCCAGATACGCACGGTGAAAAAGTGAGTCTCGAAGTAAAACTAAGCAGAACTTAGCGGGAAAGCGGCGGGTGGAGTGAAGACCCCCCCTCTCTTACTTATCGGCGTACTTACGAGGCTCGGTCCCACGGCGTTACTGAGAAAACAAAAGCTCCTACGAACTGCTTGCAGGCGGTATCGCATACTTGAAGGCATAAGCTTGAAAACGATTTTAGTGCCGTTTAGAAAACTGCTTTCTTTGCGCATCTTATCTAATCGTAAACAACAGTGTAGTCTCAACAATGGTGGGGAAACCGAAACCTTCTCCCAAACTAGGAAGTACAGCTCCGAGTGCAAAGGTCGATACCACAGAGATGACCACGGTGTTCTCCTCGTTATTGCGACCTCTAGTGGACCAAATGACGTCTCTCAACACTAAGATGGATAAAATGCAGATGGAACTGAAGGAATCAAATAAGGCCACAGAGAAGCTGCAGCTGGACCTCGTGGAAGTTAAAAAGTCAGTTAAAAACCAAGACTCAAGACTACAAAAAGCGGAAAAAGAGAAGGCTCTTCAACAAGATTCGATTTTAAAATTGCAGATGGAACGATCAAATTTCTTCCTAAGACTTCAGAACGTACCAGAAAAAAAAGGAGAAGACCTCAAAAGCGTGCTAAGTGAAGCATTGGAACCAGTAACAGGCTTAAAAGCAGCGGACATAAAAAGCGACATGGATATGGTTTATAGGACCTATCCTGAATATATTAAAAAGAAAAGCCTGCCTGGTGAAATAATGATAAGGTTCTCCAAAAAATCTACAATGGATGTGGTCTTAAGAACCACAAACAAAGCTGTTCTGAAGATCCAAGAAGAAGAGGTGAAAGTTTTGAAGGACATACCGTTTGAAATAAGGAAAAGAAGAAAAGCCTATAGAAAGTTAACAACGTGGCTTCAGTCTGAGTCTATTGTGTATCGTTGGAATATTCCAGAGGGACTAAGCTTCAGCATCAAAGACAAGAAATATAAGATTGACTCTGCTGAACAAGCGAAAAAAATTCTGGAAATTGATAAAGAAAAGAAAAAAGACAGAGACTCAGATGACTCGCTAGCTTCGCAAGAAAGCATGTACGGTTTCGATGGCTCTAAAAGCAATGAAGATATTTCAGACTTGGAAAAAGGGGCGGCAGCCCCAAAAGTACAAGTTGAGACCAAGAAGACAAGAAGAGGGCAAAGGAAGAAATGATTTTTTTAAAAAAATCGTTATATTAAGCATATGCACTAATATGATGTATAAGCCATGTTGTTAAGTGCTTTCTTTAAAGTATGCATACTTGCCAAATAGCTTTTATAGTAGAAACAGTAACAATGTAATCTGTAGTTAGCCATGGTTTTATTAATGCTTCAGTATTTTTTATATAATCAGATATAATTAAGCATTTTTTAAAGTATTCTCTGTATAAGATATATGTAGCATAGTAGCGTTTAGATGTAAATATTAAGAAAAGCAATAAAAATTAAAAAAATAAAATAAAATTCTCATTTCTAAATTTTATTTAAAGATTATATTTATAACTTTTTCTAGCAGCTATTTCAAGCAGTTCACAACAGTAAAATATACACAATCAATAAAAAAATCAGCAAAAACAACAAAAAGTCAAAAGCAGAACTAAATAGTTAATCTCACATAGGAAAACAGCACACCAACATGCAAGAAGTTTTAAAGATTTCATAATGCAAACAAAGGAAAACAAATTCCATAGTTTTAAAGACAAATTCCATTTGTCATCCTTCGAGCCACAGTTGTAAAGGCCCTACTTTAGGGTTTCCAAACTTAGGGTTGCCAACCTCCAGGTGGGGCCTGGAGATATCCTGCTTTTACAACTGATCTCCAGCTGACAGAGATCGGCTTCCCTGGAGAAAATGGCTGCTTTGAAGGATGGCCTCTATGGCATTGTACCATGCTGCGGCCCCTCCCCTTCCCAAACTCCACCCTCTCCTGGATCCACCCCCAAAGTCTGCAGGTGTTTTCCAACCCAGACCTGGCAACCCTAGCCAAGCTCCAGGTGCGGCCTAGAGATTTCCCAAAATTACAACTGATCTCCAGTCTATAGAAGTTGGTTTCCCTGAAGAAAATAGATACTTTGGAAGGTGGACTCTGTATTATCTCCCCCTAAGATCCCTTCCCACCCCCAAATCTCGAGGAATTCCCCATTTACTTCAGCTCCTCCTTTCTGTGAGGTTATTTTGCCCCACCAAAATTCAGATGAATTAAATGTCTCACCAGAGATGGCAAGTGCTGTATGAGAAAAAAGCATTTCCGCTTCTCTCACATACTGTATGAAGTACTAAAATGTAACATAAGCACAAAATGTCCTACACACAAAGAACAAAGTCTGAGTCCAGTGGCACCTTTAAGACCAACAAAGTTTAATTCTGGGTATAAGATTTCGTGTGCATGTTTATACCCAAAATAAAACTTTGATGGTCTTACGGGTGCCACTGGACTCAGACTTTGTTCTATCGCTTAAGACCAACATGACTACCCACCTGAATCTATGCCCTACATGTGTTCATCATGGAGTAACCAAACTAATATTCTGGGTCCGAATAATAATAATTATTTTACTCACATGCACCTTATCTGATGTGAAGGCAGTGCTATCCAGTTATGTTCACTCATACTCAAAAACCTCTCAAAATTTTCTCTAGGTTTTCCTTAGTGTTAAGGGGTGATGCCAAATTCCAGGTGCGGGCTGGAGATCTTCTAGAATTACAACTGATATCCAGACAACAGAGCTCAGTTCCTGTGGAGAAAATGGTTACTTTGGAGGGTGGAGTTCTGAGTGCTGAGTTCCCTTCCTTCCTCAGGCTCTGCCCTCAAAATCTCCAGGAATTTCCCAACATGGAGCTGGCAACCCTAATTACAGCTGATCTCTTGACTACAGAGGTCAGTTCCTCTGGAGGAAATGGCAGCTTCAGAAGGTACAAGAAGGAGGGTGAAAGGGAAGTCCTAGCATGGTTACCCAGGATGGATGCTCTAAGACAGTCGAAATCACTCTGCAGATCATGGAGCGCCTCATTCACAATTACTATAAATAGGGCTGCCAGCCTCCAGTTAAAGGCTGGAGATCTCCTGCTATTACAACTGATCTCCAGGCAATAGAAAGTGGCTCCTTTGGAAGGTGGGCTCTATGGTATTACACCCCGTTTAAGTCCCTCACCTCCCCAAATCCCACCTTCCTCAGGCTCCACCCCCGAAATCTCCAGGTATTTCTCAACTCGGAGCTGGCAACTCAGGCTGTAATCCATGCTCCACCCTGACGTTTGGTAACCTGCCTGTTAGCTGGCCCAGATTATCAGCTTTCATTTGAAAGAAAAGCAAGTATCTGGGCCAGAGGCCCCAACATGTTGCCCAGAGTTGCTGTGATGCCCACCCACACCTTTCCTAGAGCTAGGGCTGCCAAGTCAGCCCCGGGGGACGGGGGATCCCCCACTACAGGGGTTCCCGATCCGCCGGCCAGCATTCGGCCGGCGGGGGAAAACCCACCCCCAAGGTCGTCCAGCCTGGACGACCTCCCACACGTAATGACGTCACCCGGAAGTAACGCCATCACGTTGGGGGCGTTGCCAAGGCGACACTCTGGCAATCACCCCAAAACTCTATGATACCATAGAGTTTTGGGGCGATTGCCAGAGTGTCGCCCTGGCAACACCCCCAATGTGCTGACGTCACTTCCGGTGATGCCGTTTTGCGTGCGCGCCGGGGAAGCTCCCGGCCAGCAGAGCTTCCCCCCCCCCCCCGCCGCCGGTAAGTTTCTTACACTTGGCAACCCTACCTAGAGCCCACTAAAGGTTTTTAGAAAGTAGGTGGAGTTTTTACCCTTGGAGACTGACCCTTGGAGGTTTGATTAGTTCTGCAGATTTTTAAAACAAAAGCATAAGGATCTTCACTGTGTGACTGAAAGTTAAGCTCTGGCAGCCATTTTATAGCTGGTTCCACCTCCTGCTGTAGCCATTTTGTGTCATCCATTTTATGGTTTTGCCCACCTCATCATGTCAGAATTCTAAAGGTGCCCACAGGCTCAAAAAGATTGGGGACCACTGCTCTTGGCCTTCTAGATCCAGAGACAGAAGGCAAAATGTGAAGGCAGTTCTCTACAGTAGGAAAAGGAAGAGGCCCCTTCTGCCTTTCCTTTGTTTTACCAACAAGGGAAGTCACAATTGTTTGGGCATCCCATACCTATCAAATAGAAACACAGCAATCCATCCATTTATTGAACAGACCCAGGAATACTGGAAGCAAGTCAGATGAACAGGGTTGCCAGCTTTCTTTGTTTTAGCCACACTCCTGTGCCTTTGCAAACTGCACTGACAGGCCATAGGACGACCCAGAAAACATTTTTGGATCCCTTCGAAGTTGATACCTGAAGCGAGTTGAGTAAGTGACATCCCTTTCAGGATTGTTATTAAAAGTCACTGGAACAGTGCCCCGAAGAACTAATAAGAACCAACGCATTCGGTAATAAAAATAATGCAATCTATTGTAAAAGGACAGGCTATGAAATTCTTGTTAGTGCATTATACTGCCAAATAGAAGATGAGATAGGGAAATATTTCTCCAGGAAAGATCTTGTCATGACTGAGCAGTTTCCTATTTGCCACTGGGATAAATCATTCCCTACAGTTCTTATGTGTAAAGACACTTGTGAAAACCAGACAGGATATCTCAACAGACTCAGTTTGCTCAACATTTTTTATTATTATCTATCCTATCTAGAGATGTGCGGGTCTGTATTAGGATGCTTAATGGCCTGGAAAGATATTATAATGGCATAAGAAATGTTTACCTCCAACCACACAGTTTTGAATTATTTTTGGTGAGGTATTTGCTTGCGTACAAGTGATTCCAAGTGTGCTCAAACCCACTGGCCATCTCAGCATCCTTTAAAAATGGTTTTAAATGTTCAATTAAAAAGCTTTCCCTTAACAGCTAATTATAAAGACGGAATATGATGCACCTATCAGTGTTGCTATGGAGGACGGTGCTAGTCATGATGTTGGGGATCTGAGACTGGATCCCCTGAAGTGAATTTTGACTGCTGGGAAAGGGGTACTCCCCCTCCCTCTGCAGTTTCCCCAGTCAAAATTTATTTATTTGTTTGTTTAGATTTGTATCCCGCCTAACCAGCACAACCACTCCAGGACCCCCCTTGGTGCTTTTAGCCCCAGCAAGAGAGGGGGAATTCCAGTCTTTTTCCCCTGGTCATGGCTAAAAACAGCCATGGAAGACAAAGGGAAATGGCAAAGAGGGAAGAGTTAAAACCACTTTCCCACCATGTTGCTGTTTTTGTTTGGTTTGTGACTAAATTACATCTCAGGGATCTTTTATGGAACCCCAGTATTACAAATAATTTGGCTATGGAACAGGCTGATCCTGTTAATGGGTTGCTATCAAAAGGGGAAATAACAAGTGGTCTTCCATTATAACAGCAATCCAGTTTGTTATTTTTTTTAATTTACAATATTGGATTGACACCATAATGCCAAAGAGCAGCTTTTTGGTGAAATTATGTGGAGCTATTCAGAAATTGTTTTGGCTTTACTTTTTGCAGAATGAATTGCAGCAATAGGTTGGATTCCATGGAAGATTTCTGCTAATGAAAAGGAGTGTGTGTGTGTGTGTGTATGTGAGAGAGAGAGAGAGAGAGAGAGAGAGATTGCCAGTTTCCTACGGTTGCCAACCCTCAGGTGGCACCTGGAGATCTCCCACTATTACAGTTGATCTCCAGATGACCAAGAGCAGTTCCCCTGAAAAAAAGGGCTCCTTTAGAGGGTGAACTCAATGACATTTTCCCTGCTGAGGTCCCTCCCCTCCCCAAACCCCACCTTCCCCAGGCTCCAATCCTCAAATCTCCAGGCATTTTCCAATCCAGAGGTGGAAATCTACAGTTCCCCCTGTCGGCTGCAGACCTCTTAAAGACCTACCTCATGATGTTCCCAGTGGTCCCCTACCCTCCAGGCAGGAGTGGACTGGCCATTTAACTTACAGAGAAATTTGCTGTCCTAGAGGGCCTGTGATGGCCAAGAGCAAGGAGATCCAAGCCCCAGCAATTCTGTCTGAGCCTCGGGACACTTGATCCAGAGAGACTCTTCATCAGCCATGGTAGTGAATGTCAGCTGGCCAGCTGTCTCCTCCTGCACAGCTTCCAGCTTGGGGGATGATGCAGTGGGTGAGCTAATAATGCCCATTGTTTGCATCACTGAGCCAAGTTACCCCTGCAGAGCTGGCTTGTGACACAGCAGGGGCCACTTAGCTTGACCTGCTTCAGGGCTGTTTTCATTTCCCAGGCAACTCTGCCCCCCAAGAGCACCGTTTCAGGGATCAGTAAGGCGAAATCCCTTCTGTCCAAGCAAATCTGTGATGGGCAAAGGCACCTTTGAGAAGGGGAAGACTGCAGACCCTCCTCCTGTAAGTACCCACATAAACAAATGGAGTGTGGGCTAGCATATTACTTCTTTTTAATCCACAGTCATACTCCTCTTTAGTACTTTCTCTCAGGGCCCTTTCAAGTGTTTGTACAATGTAGCTGTTGCCCTCACCAGGGTCTCCTCAGGACTAGGCTTTGGCCTAGCCATGTGAACATGTGGATCCAGTGGATTGTGTGGAAAGTACCTGTGCTTGTGCAGCTTCTCAGCTTCAGAAATACCTTGCTGAATCTTCCCATCAGTCCAACATTCTGTTTGTCAGATACCTTTGGAAGCTCCCACATAGCTCTGTTGTTCTCCCCAAAAAGGTGATAATAAAAAACTATACCATCTTGTCATAATGGGCACTTGTGCAAGGATTTACCACACAATCCTGCATATCCAAATAGAAAATGGATTCAGATTTCGTCAGAGCCTCAAGGGGCCACAGAACTGGTACTTATTATGAAAAAGTACAGGATGTTTAAGAGCTTAAAGAGCATTTGTTATGCTGAGGTAATTCTTCATGTTAATGTGAGGCTTGAACCTATTTAACTCCTGACTAGTGTGCGACATAAAAAGATCCTTTATTAGAAATTTAAGGTATAACACGAACTGTGACAAAGACTTGAAGTAAATGACCCTGATTGTGAAAATAGTTCATTTGGTTTCAATGGCCAGTTTCCTTAGGAGAAGCAGTACCCTGCCTTCAATGGTGGTTATCTATTATACAATATCCTGCTGAGTTCCATCAAATAAATGCTATTAAGAGGAAAACATTTACCATAGCTATGAATCTCTCGGTGTAACTCTTCCTGACAAAATTTATCTTAGGTATTTTTGTCACATAGAAGCTGCTTTGGCACCAAAGTGATGCAGTGTAAAATGTCCATGGAGTACCTCAATTAGCCATAGCATTCTTCTTACCCGAGAGAGGAATTTAATCCCATGGCAGCAATGCGCTAAATCAGAATCCACACCAGACGGATGACTGTTACAAGAAAAAGAACTTGAGCTAATTGATAATGACATCATTCCACTCTGGATCAAAATTATTGCTTCTGGGTTCACTTTATAGCTGTTCTCCTTCCTATGGCTGTCCATCTCATTCTTTTATGAACTACCTTCATCATTCACAACCTATCAAAGGACATTCTAAAGAGCGTGAGTTGGCTTTTCAGTCTGGCAAATGCTGCCATTTCCTGGTAACTGCCCCTGTTGTGACCCAGAGGTGTGTGTGTTGTACTCTTTAAAATTTTATATAAGCGTTACATTCATCTAATTTGTTTATATGAGCATTTACGACTGGACATTTATGTATTTTCTCTTGAAGGAGATATATTATTCATTAGAAGCCCACAATTTTGGTTCCCAATAGAAAATTAGAATGACATGAAACAAGAAGCCATTTTTAACAAGTCTTTGAAATTTGGCGAGGGAAGGCAGCCCAGTATAGCCCGATCTCATCAGATCTCGGAAGCTAAGCAGGGCTGGTCGGTATTTGGAAGGGAGACCACCAAGGAAGACTCTGCACAGGGAGGCAGATCTTGTCAGATCTTGGAAGCTCAGCAGGGTCGTTGTTTTGGAAGGGAGACCACCAATGGAGGCTCTGCAAAGGAAGGCAATGGCAAAAAAAAACGCCTGCTTAATCACTTGTTTTGTTAAGCTCCTTCCTGAGCCACCACCAGTCAGTCGTACCTTGACTGCACATAGTATGTATTTGAAAATTGAGAGGGGAAAGTGATTTGTAGAAGGTAAACTACTTCAGTGCTCTCTTTCCACATAAGCGGCTTTGCTTTTTAAAAAAAAGAAAAAGAAGAAAAGTCTAGGCACTTACACTTCATCACATAAATTATTATTTAATCCCTTTGAAAGCTTTTGATTTATGTTGTATATATTCACTCATATTTAGGCTGAGGACAGACTGGCAATCTGCCCCGGGACAGTTCCGCTTGGGAAGTGGGGGAAGGGAGCCCGTTCAGACATGCGCGGCTGTCCCTCAGCTCCCTTTCGCACTTACTCGCTTTGAAGCCGGGTTTCTTGCGCTTTAGAAGGACACTGGGAGAAACCGGTGTCCGGAGGCCATCTTGCGCTTGCCTCCCGCTTCCAGGCAGTGTGAACCGGAAGAAGGCGGGAGGCAAGCGGAGGCGGCAGTGCGAACGCAGCATTTTGCCAGTTTGCGCATGAGCGCTCATGCGCACATGCGCAAATTGCCGAAACAGCCCTATCACAAACTGCAGAGGCCGGCCCACCTGGGGCCACTCCGCAGCAGTCTGAACGCTCCTTAACGGCATCCTTGTGCAATACACTGGCCAGTGTGAACGGCCAGCCCCGGGGAGTTTTCCCCCCGCAGCAGTTGCCTCCGCATTCATCCCGTTCCAGATTGCCAGTCTGTCCTCAGCCTTAGTAAGAGAGATTCGTGTGGCATTTAAACATGTGATTAAATATGGCTATATTTGTGTCTTCTACATGTTATGAAAGGAAACCATATATTTTAATATGAACAGCCTGTTTTAAGACCTGTTAGCCTATTTGCTTTAGCCATCCCCCCCCAGTCTGTGTTAGTTTCAAAGCGCAAAGTTCACCCCAGCAGAACCAAAGTACATGTATTTCTACAGTAAACGAGGGAGCAATTGAAAACCACACCCAACTGGAGTTCTACAGGGATGACTGGAAGTTGGTGCCATTTCATTCAGTGGACTTACTTCACAGTAGACCTGTATAGGACAGGCTGTGTTTCAAAGCTTATTTGTATGTGGTCTTTTGTTGTTGCTGGAGTGGGTTAAGGGGTTCGGTTTTGTTTTCTTTGCTTATCTCAGGATGTAAGCGAGGACTTTTAAACCACTCATGAATACCCCTGAGGAAAATAGAATTCGTTTAATTAAATTATTTTAATTTTGCATGGTGTAGTATAATTGTTTCACAAACTTCAAGGAAGTCGATAGAGCATAGAGAAGGGAGTCTTTCACACTGGCTTAAAACCCCACTTATATTACCTGATATAAACATGTTTTTTCCTCATGTTCACATATCTTTGAAAACATTGCACCACTGCTCCATTTCTTCCCCATTCCTAAAAAAAAATGGTTTCTCCCACACTTTTTGGAGGGGAAAGCAAAATGTATTTGCAAAAAAGCCTAAACTGGGAATCTGAACAAAATTTTCTGCATTGGTGTTCCAAGGCAACATGCCCACTGAAGCCCGCCCTAAAGGGGCAGTTTTTGGCTTTTTTAAAAAAAATTGCATGCCAGCATTTCAGTGTTTCAGCACCGGAGGGTGCCTGAGCTGGCAAACGAGAGAGCCAATCATTGCCTTCGTTCGTGTTTTTCCATTTGCACTCAAGAGCACATTTTTTTGGACTTTGGGCGCAATTTTCAAAATCATTTTTCCCATTCGTGTGACTAGCTGCAGAATATGCAGAACATGTAATCCAAACAGAAGAGCAGGTCTGCCAAGGAGACTCTTGACTTGCTCTCTATGTGGGGGCGAGGAGAAAGTGCAGGAGGTACTGCGTGCCTTGCATAGGAACTGGGATTCTTTGGTAAGTAATGCACTGTCTTTGGCTGCTTTCAAAAACAAAGAATTATCAGCTGCCAGAGTAAAATAAGTGCAGAGCTGTGATCAGCCATTACCCTTGCTGTGGCAAGGTGCAGTGAGTTGCTCACCTAATGCAAGTCAGGTAAATGAATTCGAACTCCAGGGAGAAGCCAATCAGGTTAGAGACACCTAAGCCAGGTGCAAGCCTCAGGTCTTTAACGCAGCCCCTTTGAGCTTGCTGCGTTACCCTGAAAAACCCTGAAAAAACTGATCTAATGTAAATGAGATTAGACAGACCCTGATGGGAAAAACCCAACGGAAAAGTGGGAGTGCAAACTGGTCACAACAAAAGCATGATAGTCAAAACCACAATAATAGCAAGGACAACTCAAAAGGCCTGTGCAGTGTGAAAGACGCTGTAGTGGAACGGGCCCGCTTTGGCCTGCAGGCCCTATTCTGCCCGGCCATCCAAAGTTTTCTCAATGCCTAGAGTGGCTTTTCTCTCTGTCTCTCTGTCTCTCTCTCTCTCTCTCCGGTAATGCACCACCACCACCTGATCTTTGTAAGGAACTTCCTGCTAGGAGGGTCAGGATTCCCAGCTTCCCTTCCAAGTTCTGAGTCCTTGCCTCTGTGTCTCCCACTGCCCAGAGTCTGGTCACCACAGGGATAGTTTACTGCCTTGCACACCCCTGGAGGAATGGCTACTTGCCAACTGCCTGCCTCCCCCCTGGTGCCGCTTTTAAAATAGCATGTCCAAGAACAGTGGAGGTCTATGTGGTACAGAGAACCACTGCTAGCATCAAAAGTTATAAGGTATTTATTTAAAAGAAAAAGTTTGCAAGCATACTTTTAGCATAGCACCAGTTTGAGCAAGGGAATCTAAAAGAAATGGGTAAAATGCAACTCCTCTGTCCCTTAACTCTATACATGCCCTATCAGATGTCAAATTAGGACAAGCTCTTTAGCTTGGGAGTTCTAGATCTCTACAGAGTCCCCATTACCTTGAAGCTTCCTCCAGCTCTTTAGGCGAGCACATGGCTGGCTTCCCAGTGGAGAGGTTGATGTGTCCTCTCATGGACGTAGCACCCAAGGAAAAGAGACCTTCCTGTTGCAAGGAGTTTTTATCATATCTGTTTGCCCTCCCACTGACCAGGTCATGTCAGGTCAAAGAAGCGTTTCCTGGAGCTTCTTCCTGGAGCGTATTCCTGGATCTGTTCTAGCCTAAAGTACTCCAACTCTCTTGGAGTCCCTGCTTGGAGAAGGGGGAGAAGGGGGAAGCTTGACCATCCCATTGTCTAGACCTATTAGCATTTGTATGAAGGTGAGTCTGGATAGCAATTGCACTGACTTCCTCATTCCCAGCCTGTTCTCTGCCCAGAGTGGAAAAAACTGTTAAAACACCAAGCGGGGGGGGGGGGGGGGGGGTTGGCTAATTTTAAACCTATCAGGGAAAAATGCATTTCTTCACAGATGCCAGGATCAAATTTTCTTTCATGGATTACACTGTACTGTTACCAACTGCCTACTCAGATATCACAATAAACCATGGTATGATCAAACCTTAGATGGTTGTAACGTCTGCAGCGGGTTCCAAAACAAGATTCTAAACTAGCATTTTGTGGCTGGTTTGTTAAGCACTGTCTCTGTTGACTGTAGTTTATGTTTTCTAGTCGCAGTAGGTTGAGCATGTCCCTTGTAGTGGGGTTGTTAACCTGTAGATGGGACCTGGAGATCTTCCAGAATTACAATTGATTTCCTGACAACAGAGATCAGTTCTCCTGGGCTCTAAGGCATCACATCCCAGCTGGGCTCCCTGCCTTCTCCAAACTCTGCCACTCACCAGGCTACATCCCTAGATCTCCAGGAATTTCCCAGATTTGGCAACCCTACCCTTGTAGTCACTGAGATGACTGTAGGAAGTCAGAAGATGGGCAAGAAGCCGGAAAATTAGGGTTTACACAAGGACCAGAGTGTTTATGGCACAAACCATAATTTGTCATGGCATTTGAAGGCAGCATTAGGGCCAAATGAGACATTTCTTGATAAATCATATCTAAATCTCCTTGATTGGACCTGCATTCCTAAATGCTGCCTGTGCAGCCCCAAAACAGGGCCAATAACCCACGCTGTTTCAGGTTGGGAAAATGGCTCAGTGGAAGGCTGAAGCCTCCCCTCCCCTTGTGTCACGTCCCCAACCCAAACCAGGCCTATATGGCACTTAAGCAATTAATTCTGTGCAGCTCCAGTATGCCAGCAGAGAATGCAGGGGACCCAGGTCGAACTTGGGGGGGGGGGGAGTAACATCTGGTTTGAACCTTAGCCTATATAACAGTTAAGGTCAAATTCTTCCATGGCCCAAAACATTTTTATAGTGAAGCTTCCTCGTCTCGTCCCCCCCTCTCTTATCCAGTTCTGCCTCCTGGCCAAAAGTTTACTTGTACAATGTTCCTTGTACAGGTACAAAACTTCTACTGCATAGCTGACTCTATGGCTCTTGTTGAGACAGTTGGTTATTTATGTGAGAAATTGAGTGCATTCAGTGAAAACTGTGCTTCAACCTGAACTATTACATGTGTGCTCACTGGGACTCTGTGACAAAAGAGCTTCGAACCTCTCATTTTTCCTCTGCAGCTGGCAAAGCCACCCAGGTGGCTGGCATCTATAGACGACCATGTCCCTGATTTGCATCATTGTCCACTGTCTTTGCATTTAAACAATAGTCTTTATACTGGCCATCCAACAGGCAATGCCTAATGAGGAATGATTGTTTCCATTTGCAAACAAGACAAATAGTCAGTAAATGAACCCACAAAAGGAATGAAATGATGTTGTTTATTCTGAAAGAACCATATCAACGCTGGGCCCTTAGATCATCTTGGCTGTAATGCCATCCCTTCCCAAGACATCAGGGCAATGTTAGAAGCATGGACGATATGAGAGAATCTCCTCTCCACACCAATATTAAGAGTCTGGGCCATCCCCTTCCTCTGGACTTGTCCCTTGACCTCACCAGGATCACTTCCTCTTCCGGAGACAGATGACGGCTGGCTGCTCAGTAGGGTTGCCAGGTCTGGGTTGGAAAATACCTGGAGACTTTGGGGGTGGAGCCAGGAGAGGGCGGGGTTTGGGAGGGGAGGGGCCTCAGCATAGCACAATGCCATAGAGTCCACTCTTCAAAGGAGCCAGTTTCTCCAGGGGAACTGATCTCTATTGTCTGGAAATCAGTTGTAAAAGTGGGATATCCCCAGACCCCACCTGGAGGCTGGCAACCTCAAGTGGGCTGCTGGTGGGGCGGGGGAGGGGAGAAGACGACCAGGGGCTACTGCTGCCGCTAATACTGTTGGCAAAGACATGCAATAATTGGCGTAGTAGGAGGAAGAGGAATGGTTGCTGCTGCCATCACTGTGGCTGTTCATTGTCTATGGACATAAGGGAGAGGGGTAACGTCTCCATGTCAACGAAGGGAGGAGGAGCCTATCATAGGTTTCCTGTCTGGCACTCCTACCCCCTCTCAGGATTTGGATGCCCCCCACACTATACATAAACAAGCCTTTATGACTGTGTTGGTTTGAAAATGTGCAGACACTGAGGACTCACCATATTTCCCAATGTATATACCCCCCCCTTTCCCCCCACTAACTGCTGGCATACTGTTCCTCACAAAATAAAATGTCCATCTGCAGAAACTTAATATTTAACCAGGCCCTACCAAACCAGTGACTTCCTGATCCAAATACAACCCACAGGCCACGTATTATGGCCTGGTGTATGCTTGACGCTCCTCCCCCCCCCCCCCCCCCCCGGTTTGTGTGCCATGGAGCAAAACACAAATGTTTTATGAAGCTCTTTGGCTGGGCTCCTCTCACTGATTGGGGGCTTTTGTTTGGTCACAAGTCACAAACTGGGTTTGGTCATAAGTCACAAGCTGGGTAGGTCTGAACCCATACAAATTGGATGCTTTCATGGTTGTGCCTGGTGGAGGTGACAGGAAGGGCTGTCAAGTCCCAGCTAACTCGAGGTTGCAACACAGGATTTTCAAGGCAAGAGACCTCCAGAGGTGCGTGCTATTGCCTGCCTCTGTGTCATGCCCCTGGACTTCCTTGGTGATCTCCCATCTAAATACTGGTCCTGCTCGGCTGTTAAGATCTGGCGAGATCAGGCTAGCCCAAGGCCATCCCTGGGCCCTTCCTAATTCATCACTTACATACCTCTATATTCTGAATGACAACGGATCCAGAGGCCTCATGAAAGATTTTATTCAAAGCTCCTTGCAAAGTATATATTTCATATTCGTAATTCCCAAAGTTAAAAAACATTTAGATGTTTTAAATAGCCATTTACAACAAATCAAACAAACCCCCCCCCCCACCCTGTGGACTTGGGGGAGAAAAACTAACTGTAGCAAAAAGGTTCTCTTCTGCCAAGAATTTTCAGTCGTATCAGTGCTTTCCCCTGCGAATAGAAGACATTATGATAAGTATAAGAAGCTAACCCACCACTCTTTATCACGTGAGCCATCTGATTAATTCAGAGTGATATGGTTTTTATTGGTTTTTATTTATTTTTAGCCTGTGTTTCAACCAACAATAAGGCCATAATCAGCTGATATTAATTGAAATCTAATGCAAAGGACCAGTCAAGGTAAATAGATATTAGCATATGTATGAGTTTCAGCAACATCTTCTGCAACCAGTGCTATATTCTGTGTTAATTTCTTTTTCTTTAATTGGCTTATTTGCCAAATTGTGTCTACGATAAACAGTTTAAGTCCACTGATTGAAATGAAAGAAATGTAAGCATGTGCTTAACTCATCCTTTGAAATCAGTGGGATTTTGAACATTTGTTTTTACTTAGGATGGATTATATATTTAATCTGTATTTACAACCAGGCTTGTCCCTTAGGGCTAAAGTAGGAAACAATATTTACAATTCTTAAAAAACGTTAAAAAGAATTAGACATTATAATAACCACCATAGACAAATGTACCCAAAGTAAATGCCACCAAGTAAATGTTGGAAAATGCTTGCACAGATTTTCAGAATGGGAGAGGACCACTCTCAACTGTTGACAGACAGGTAAGGTAGAATTAATGTAAAATCTAATAATGAAAAGTATTGTAAGCAGATTCAGTACGGCAGTACACAGACAACATAGAGATGGTAGTGGTGGAAAGTGTCATAAAGCCACAGCTGACTTATGGGTACAGCATAGGCTTTTCATGGTAAGAGACGTTCAGAAGTGGTTTGCCATTGCCTGCATTTGTGCAGCGACCATGTACTTCTTCACTCCACAATGGCACCCATGCCATTATGTTGCAGCAAAATTAGAAGTCCAGCAGCATCTTAAAGACTAACGTATTTATTCTAGCATGAGCTACAATCATCAGATACATTCGCTGTCCTATCCACAGCAGTTTCTTAACGTGACAAGTGACAGAAAGTGACATGACAAATGACACTACAACCAGTTTGGTGTAGTGGTTAGGAGTCCTCTAATTTATTTATTTTTTAAAAAACCATCAAACTCTTTAGCCTTTCCTGTTAGGGAAGGTTTTCCTGCTCTTGAGAGTCTGCCCCAATTCCTGGAACAATTCTGCATCTAACAACTCAGGGATGAAACCAGGGAAGAATGTCCATGTTTTCCAAGTTTATCATTGACGTCTGCAATTTTGTATAACAAAAAAAATCTTCAGCACGCTAGATAGACCTCTTAGGGTCTTTGAAATTACTATAATAGTTGCCCATTGTTTCTGAACAGTGGGCTACTTTCTAAAGGTTGTCATCAAAGGCTCCATCCTGAGCAAAATGCTAAGGAGTAATACAGGGCCCCCCATTTCGCATCATAATAAATGAACAAAAGCCCATTACCTTACCAGTGAAGGCTATGATTTATGGTTTGAGAATTGCTGTATTGTATCATATCTTCTTTCGCTGCTCCAGAGCATCTCTGACCTCTCTACATACATGTCTAACAATTGGTTTTGCTAAAAAGTAAGAACAGGACATAGGCTATTGGATCCTGTGGTGTTCTGTAGAATTAATCACAGCATTTCAGAAAACTATTTAAACCCCATGAATTCCTGTATGGGTTTCCTGCAATGCCTTGCAGATGACACCAGAAGAGCCACAGTTACTTCCTAAGTACACATATATTATTGTCAATTAAAGAGACTATTTTGAGAAGCAGACACAGCTTGCTATAAGGCTGAAGAAAAATGTGGAAAATTAAATGTGACTGCTGGAAGATCTCCCAACACTCTCTATAGTTTCTTCTGCTAAATGTATGACTGTGGTGGAGCGTATCTTGGAAATGTGTAGATTTATTTTATTTACTTGATTAGGCTTATATCCCGCCCTATCACAAAAATTGGCTCAGGGCAGCTCACAGCAATTAGGTTCTAAATCAATAATAGTGCCGTATAATAAAAACCAAGTTAAAACCATCAGACAAGAAAACAAGATGGCAGCAAAAACAAACAAAAACTCCAGGGCTGTCCTTAATGCCCCCTGTAGGATAATTAGTTTGATGATGTATTTCTGTGGTCAGGGGAGGCCAAGATGGACTGGTCGGTGTTCTTTTCCCGTTCAGTGTATGCTTGAGGATACCACGGTGTTTTTAATTTTTGGCAGTGTTTGAGTGTATAGGACTGGCAACGATGGTTATTCTGATCAATACTGCAGAACAACAAAGATGTGATTTATAGGACATCATTGGGGTAATGTTCTCAGGGAGGGGGGGAGAGAATTGCAGGGCATCTTCTGAACATTGTGTAGGCTAGCAATACTGATTATATGGTTTGGGCAAAAGTTTCCAGAGATGGTTACATTTACAGGGCATTACAAAATGCAGACACATTCTATACTTTTTTCATGTGTTTTTGTGTAAAGCATCCAGCTAATGATATAGATCAGTTGCGTTTTACTTGCTCACAAAAAGAATGACAGTTTTGCCTGCCCTTTCCAATAGATGTTTGATGGAGATGAGGGGGATGGCTAATCAGTGCTTGAGCTTGCGGATTAGTGCGGACTGTTGCCAGAATGTAGATGTAACCTATTCATTTTCTCTTTAACATATTATTTTATTTCTGCTAAAGGGTTTTGAATTTAGGGCCTAGCAGGGGTCATTTCGAGCAGGAGCTCAGGGGAGCGCAGCTCCGGGAGTTGGTGCCAGCCCCCCCCCCCCCCACGGGGGAATGCCTGCTTGTGTCATGGCTGCAGCAAAATGACCCCGTCCCCTGGAAAGGTCCTTGTTCCTCCGACCAGCCTTCGGAAGGCTTCAGCCACCACTGAAGCTATCCTCCCAGAATAGTGGTATTTCTGAGGCTTGGATTAGTAGCTGTCCCCTCTCTGCCAGCTTTCTTTCCTTTCTTTCTTGCTCTCTTTCTCTCCTTTCTTCCTTGCCTTCTGACATACTTCCGGTGATGTCAGGGGGTGTGGCATATGCAAATACGTTATGCTAATGAGTCATGCTAATGAGCTCCTGCACCTCTTTTTCTACAAAATGACCCCTGGGGCCTAGGGAGTAAAAGGTCACAGAGCAGAGTGACGGTTGTTCACATATTACCAAGGGCAGGAGCCCCACCCCCTCAGTCAATCTGGCCCACAACAGGAGAGGGCCTGCCTACAATTTGACTGAGGCATAGGCGTCAGCTACGGGGGGGCTCGAGCCACCCCCGAAATTTCCCAGGGGGGATTGAGCCCCCCCCCCGGGGAAACGGTGCGCCCTCCGCTGCGCCTCCCTCGGCCCTCCCTCCGCCGCCGTCTCTCTCCCCCCCCCCCGCCTGGCCACTCCGCCCCTCCTCCGTCCATCCAGGGGCCAGCTAAGCAAATGCCCAGCTGGCCCCTGGACGGAGGGAGGGAGGGATGGAAGCAGGAGCGGTCAGGCGGGGGGGAGGTGGCGGCGGCATGGTCCTGGCAGGCGCCCGTGCAAAGCGCGCATGCACGGAAGAGCCCCCCCCCCCCGGGAGTTTTTAAACTCTATACCCCTGGACTGAGGGAGCTGCTGATTTCTTTGCAGGTCCAAGCCAGAGAAATAAAACACAACAGGAGTTACCAAAGAGCACGTAGGGGAAGAATCAGCCCTTTAACATTTTGGATTTGCTGTTTTCTTTGTGTTATGAGCACCATTGATTAGGACCAGGCCCATAGCTACAGTGGGGCATCTCGGGGCTGCCCTCCCCCCCGAATGATCACCCGGGAAGGCCTCCCAACTTTTTACCAAGCTGGATGGACAGCACCGCTGCCACTGCCACCACCAAGGAGCTCACAGCCTCCCCGCTATCAACAGCGAGAGTACCAGCCAAAATGCGAGCAGGTGCCAGCGGAGAGGACTTGTGCATGCCTGCTCTGGCTTGCCTCGCCTGCGGCAAGGCCTTAGGCAAGCTTGCAGGACTGGGCCGGTGGCTGGCTTGGGGGTATATGCGGAGGTATGTGCAGAGGTGTCCCCCGACTTATTTAAAGGCCCCCCGGATTAAAACAATCCTGACTGCGGACCTGGTTAGGATTTTCCTTTGTTCCAGAGGGCCTGTCAAGAAGGTCACTGAAGATCCTATCTCTGCTAACGTTGCTCTGTTCATCGCAATTATTATTCAGTTATACCCGCGGCTGTAAAGCCTGTTGTGTTTGTGATAAATTTGCTACCTTGAAAATTCATTTAATACCTTAAACGTTTTCTCTTTGAAACAATTTCACAATTGCTTGCCAAGACGTGTTGCCAATTCTAGGCTGGGGGATTTCTGGGGGATGTGGGAGGGGAACAGGCCAGTAGCCAGGATTTTTTTGTTGTTGTTGCTTGTGGGGCATATTTTTTTTTCTTGTGGGGCAGACACAACATCAAAAACAAAACAAAACATGAACTGCAGCTCTTCAAACCTGAATTGCATTTCACTCCCCTCTGACCAGCTGTTAGACCTAACTGCTATTGGTGAAGTGAAACTGACCAGAAGCTGCTGCCTTGAGGCTGGGGAAGGGAAGGAATGCTGCCCTGCCCTTTCTGGTCAGTTTCACTCCCCTCCCTTCAGCTGTTAAACCTAACAGCTGATTTGCTGGAGTGAAACTGACCAGTGTTAGAAGTGGAGGACTTGGCGCTGTCTCCTGTCTCAGACTTGAGAAGATGGCACCAAAGAGTTTAGACAGAGAGGTCAGGACACACAGAGCATCCTTTCCTTCCTGCTAGCTGATCCTTTCCTTTAAAGCAGAATGCTACTCTTAGGGGCAATTTCCTCTCCTTCAGCTCTCTCTCTCTCTCTCTCTCACACACACACACACACACAAAGAAGGTGCTTGATCTGCATCTTGCACCATGGAGGCTGGACATGTGTCCAGCATCCAACACCATCTAGTTAGTTAGAATAGGTAATCTATCTCTATCTCTTACCTGCACTCTCAAGCACGTATTTCCTTCAATAAAAGTTACTTATTAGTTTTAGAATTGACTGCTCACTCTGTGTGACTTTGTAAGTCTGTTGCCACACCAAGCCCCAAGCTCTGCTGCATTTAAGCCTTTGAGCACTCTGCTATTTTTCCCTGGCTCCCTGGCAGTACCTAATCCAGAGAATCCAACAACCAGCAGCTGCAGTGCAGCTTCCCTTTCTTTCCCCAGCCTTTGGGCCAGGCACACTGGGGGGGGGGGTGTCTGGGGGCGCCTGACATCCTCAGGTGGTGGGGTAGGGCTTGTGGGTGGGGGCTCTGCCCCCAAATGCCCCATTGTGGCTACGGGCCAGGAGGGGAGGGATCTCAACAGGGCATGCCATACAGTTTACACTTCAGAGCGGCCATTTTCTCTAGGGGGACTGATCCCTGCAGCCTGGCGATCAGTTGTGATTCCAGGACATTTCCAGGCGCCACCTGGAGACTGGCAACCCTATTTAAGTGCCAAGCTGTCCTTTATGGACTTGACTCCCCCACCCCTGACTTCAACTAAAAAAAATAATTCGGGAGAGGACTATATGTAGCCAGGGTTCTGCTGCGTTACATATACATATGCGAGAAGAAAAGGGGTAACGAAGGCAGGTATGTGGCAAGCAATGAGAAAAAAGTAACCTAGATCAATCTCTGAATGGAGGTCAAATCTTGGAGATTGGGGGGGGGAGGGTCAGGAGGGGAGGAACCTCAGTGGAATATCATGCCATGGAGTTCAACCACCAAAGCAGCCATCTTCTCCAAGGGAACTGTACTCTCTATATTCTGGAGCCCCCCCACCCCACCCCAAGGTTGGCAACTCTGGAGTGGAAGCTGTTGCAAGAAAACAGGCACTACTGCTCCCTTAAAAGGGTCTTGACCCCGCCCCTCTCTCTAGATACGCAAAGACAAGTTGTGCAGGAGGAAAGTGCACTCTGCACATGTTCAGGAGAAGCATCAGTATCATTTCATAGGGTCTCAAGCTGGGCTGTACTGTGTGCTCATAGATTTTTCTTCATGGAATTTCCTTCCATGCGCACAAGCCTATCTCTGGAAACCCCCCCCCCCCCCCCTTGCAGTAGGTATCAGAACAAATGTTACCTACTAAAAACAAACACAACCCAAGCACCAGAAAGACCTGTCCAATTCACACCACAGCGGCGGGAAAGGGGAAAGAGGAAACGGGGCCCGCTGGAACCAGCGCTCCCTCTAAATTGAGTTAGTGTGAGCCAACTCCCAGTTTTTTAGCCTCCGGCTCACACATTTTTCTCTTAGCTCCGGAAGGAGGACTCCAGAAGAGCAAACTGATTGACGCAGCAGCCCAATCACCTGCTCACAACTTTCACGCCAGTAGCTCACCAAGTAGGATTTTTGCTCACAAGACTCCCCCGCTTAGAGGGAGCATTGGCTAGAACGTGCAGTGGAAGCCGCCTTGGCCGTCTTTGGCGCGAGAAGGTGGCTGAAGAAGCTGTCTGCAAACTCCTGCACGGGCACCCGAACTTAGCACGCCCCGGGGCTGGCCGGCCGGCCGGCCACGCGGAACTCTACGAGCCGCTGCAAGGGCTTCGGCGCGCCAAGCAAGGCCTCCTCTGCAGGCAACCGAGAACGTGCCGGCAGAGGCCCGGGACGGCGGCGCCCGTTACACGGCAACGGCCGCTCCAGCGACCCCGGAAAGGAGCAGCGCCGTCTGGGCGGACCTCTCGAGCCTTTCCCCGGCCCTAGCCGGCCGGCCTCCGCCCCCTCCGCCTGAGTCCCGCCCCTCCCGCCGCAGGCTCGCCTCCCTCCGGCTCCTCCGACGCCGCCCCCCTTCCCCCGGGCAGAGCGAGGCCCCGCCCCGGCGGCTGCCCCGGGCAACGCCGCGATGTTTGGGGTAGCGCGGGCGGCGACCAGGTGGCGAGAGCGGGAGCGGGAGAAGGAGCGGGAGAGGGAGCGGGAGCGGGAGAAGGAAGCCGCCGCCGCGGCGCAGGTAAGCGGCGCGCCAGTCACCTCCGCGGCTGACCCGGCGGGGCTCCCCCCCCCCCCCCCGGGTTTCACTGGCCGCAGCACGAACTTTCCCCCGGGCTCGCCCTTTCCGGGCTCCCTCTGGGGATGCCCCCGTCCCTTGAACAGCTGCCCGGCCTTTCCCCTCGTGGCGCCCTCACGAACACGGGGAACAACGCAAGGAACACGACACGACAACCAACTTAAGAGTCCAGTGGGGCACCTTTAAGACCCACCGAGGTTTATTCGAGGGGCGAGCCTTCGCGTGGGAGGCACACTTTGCCAAATAAAATACAAGCAACAGGAGTTAGCCCCAGAACAAAGTTTGAGTCCAGTGGCACCTTTTAAGACCCACAAAGTTTAATTCTGGGTAGAAGCTTTGGTGTGCAGGCACACCTCTCCACCACCCAAAGGGTGAATAACAGATGGAATGCAAGGCCACAGGAGGTGGTGGCGGCTACAAGCATGGATGACTTCAAGAGGGAATTGGATAAACATCTGGAGCAGAGGTCCATCAGTGGCTATTAGCCACAAGATATAGATAGGGACTCTCAGTCTGGGGCAAGTGATGCTCTGTATTTTTGGTGCTTGGGGGGGACAACAGTGGGAGGGCTTCTGGTGTCCTGGCCCCACTGCTGGACCTCCTGAGGGCACCTGGTGTTTTTGGCCACTGTGTGACAGAATGTTGGACTGGATGGGCCATGGTCCTGATCCAACATTGGCTTCTCTTATGTTCTTATACCTGGTTGGTGCTTGGTTGGCAGACCACCAGTGAAGTCTAGGGTTGCAGCACAGAGACAAGCGATAGCAACCCTTGAGACTCTTGCCTTGAGAACCCTGCGGGGTTGCTACTGAGTCAGCTCTGACTTGAGGGCAAAATAGTAATAATCCTTAACGTTCAGATTGCTTTGCTCCTCTTTTCTTTCTTATATGTTTTCTTCCTCTGTATAGTTGTATCGGAGTGGCTGTCTGCACATGGCCAAAAATAGGACAGAAGTTGCATACGATAATTTATTTTCATCTGGGCAAATTTGCACATAATTTACGCGTAAGATAAATACAGCTCGCCAGAGTGTCGGCTTTTGCTGTTATCCAGGTGTTAACGGTTGATGAGGTTCTTTCCAGGGCCCCTGCTCTTAAGGCTCGTTATTTTTAATTTACTTCAGACAGCCTGCTTAGCTGTAGTCAGGGCCGTAGCCAGGAGTTTTCATTATCTGGGGCAAATGATTTTTCTTGTGGGGCACCCATTATGTATATACTTACACTTAAAAATAATAAATAATTGGAGATTTTGGAAGCAGAGCCTGAGGAGGATGTGGTTTGGGGAGGGAAGGGACTTCCATGGGATATAATGCGGTCGAGGCCACCTGGAGATCAGGTGTAATGCCAGGGGATCTCCAGCCACCACCTGGAGATTTTGCATATAACAACACAGTCAAAAACTGTAACACTGTACCCAAAAATACTTGACGCTTGGTTCAAAACATTCTTATATTAACGGTGTAGTACTCTAAATAACCATTCACACCCATTCCAAAGACACCAATGTTTAGAGAATAATAGAGTTTAGAATAATAGAGTTTAGAGCCTCTATTATTCAAGCCAGCTGGGATAGATATAGACTGCTGTATACAGTCAAGAGAAATATGTAGAGCTTGGTGCTCCATCACTGGAGGTAGCCTGACGAAATCCTGGAAGGAAACAGGTGGGAATCTGAGTGGCCTTTCGCCATACCTCTGAGCAACTGTGTTTTGTGGACATCTATCAGCCGTTACTCCTCTTAGTTTTGTGGACATTGATTAACTGTTAGGAATTTGTTGCACTGTATTTGACTATTTACATTGGTGTCTTTGGAATGGAGGTGAATGGCTATTTAGAGTACTACACTGTTAATATAAGAATGTTTTGAGCCAAGCGTCAAGTATTTTGGGGTACAGTGTTACAGTTTTTGACTGTGTTGTTATATGCACAACCCTCTTTGCTGTACTTCCATTTATTTGTTCTAGACCGCCTGGAGGCTGGCAACCCCAAGAGAAAGAGATGGGCTTCCCGCACCATCACCAAAACTCCACCCCCGCCCCACCACCATGGCACGTTAAGGGGAAGAGAGAGAGATTGGCTTCTTCCCCACCATCACCATGCCTTCTCTCTCTCTCTCTCTCCTTCCCCAGCCCCCCCCCCCCCGCCCAGCAGCGGGGAGGCTGGGGAAGGAAAGGAACCAGAAGAAGAGAAGAGAAGAGAAGAAGAGACTGGATTTATATCCCGCCCTTCACTCCCTTGGAGTCTCAGAGCGGCTTCTGGTCAGTTTCACTCCCCTCCTTTCAGCCTAACATCTGATCCCCAGGGAGTGAAACTGACCAGAAGTGGGAGGGCGGCTTCCTTTTCTTTCTCCAGCCTCAGGGCTGTGGGGCTAAGCACACAGGGGGTGGGGGTGTCTGACATCATCAGGGGGTGGGGCATGGCTCATGGGTAGTGGGGCTCCGCCCACAAAAGCCCCGTTGTGGCTACAGGCCTGGCTTTAGCAGATATATATGGATCTGTACCTGCCCCGGAATGGAGCCTCCACAGCCACGGCTGCCAATTTTGCTGGACAGAAGCAGAACCAAAGCAGCCCAGGTGCAGCCAGGCCTCAGAAAAGAGAACCGTCCTCCTGGAAAGAGGATGTCTGGCGGCCTTGAATCATATACTATGTTACTTTGTGTTTTCTTCACTGTTACTTTGGCATTGCGTCTGAAGAAGTGGGCTCTGCTCTATGGAAACTCGTCTGTCTATTGACTTTTATCTATAGCCCACCTTTCTCAGTGAGACTCCGGGCATGTGTAGAATGCAGTGTAAAACAATGCAGCTACATCGTGTGAGCGTCCAGGAAACAAGGCAAAGCAAAAAGTCAAACAGTGCAAAACAAACCGAGTTACAAACCCGTGTCCAGTAAACAAATAACGTGTCCAGTAAACAATGCAATGCAAAAATGTCAAACAGTATAAACCAAATTGAGTTACAAAAGTACAAAATGATGCGGTGAGAGCAAGTTAATACATCCAGTATGCAGTGGTATACATCGCAGTCCCATTCCTTACATAAAAGCTCCTTCCTGAACCATTCTGTTTTATATCGTTTGTGGAATGACAGAAGTGCGGGACCCTTTCTGGCTTCCTCAAGTAGGCCATTTGACAAAGAGGGGACCAGAACAGCAGTGGATCTTACGCATTTGTGGGGCCGCACCTTCAGAACGCTTTGCTCGGATGAGTGGCAGAGGGTAGCAGGAGAGGTGGGCCAGGGAATAATATTTTGCTGGTGTAATAATTTTGTTAGCCTTTAATGTGCCACAATAATTCTGCTTATCTTATTATACGTAATCCCAGGAACCCAGTGTGTCAGTATGACCTCCGTACATGGCCGAAAATGGAAGTTTGTCTAAGGCAGGGGTGGCCAAACTTGCTTAACATAAGAGCCACATAGAATAAACATCCGATGTTTGAGAGCCACAAGACATGAACACACACGTTTTTATCAAAAATATATATATACAAATTTGCATATTAAATTAAAGATACAAATCCTTCTCCAAGCCAAGCCAGTCTGCCAGTGTGGCGGGGCTTGGAGAACACATTTAACTTTAGATGGGAAGGGAGGGGAGAAAGACAGAAAGAAAGAAAGTGGAAAGAAAGCAAATAGATGGGGGGGAGAGGTAGAAAGAAAACAATTTTAACTTTAAATGTGTCCTCCAAGCCCCCTACAGCCCCATGCTGTCTGTCTGTCTTGGCTTGGAGAAGGGATTTAAAGAGACAAATGCTTCCTCCAAGCCATCCTGCCCGGGGGGGGGGGGGTGCTTTGAGAATGCATTTAAAGTTAGTTGCTTTCTTTCTCTGCTTCCCTTCACCTCAAGCCTATCCAGGGAAGGAACACTGGCTGGGGAAGGGAAGACCAATTGGGGAGGCATACCTCCCCTTTGCCATCCCAGCTGCCCTGCCGGGAGCCACATAATATGTGTTAAAGAGCCACATGTGGCTCCCGAGCCACAGTTTGGCCACCCCTGCTCTAAGGCCACCTAGTGAGTCCATGGTAGAAGCAAGACGGGGACTTACAGCTTCAGTCCTTGGGGCATAAACTTAAACATGTTTATTCAGAAGTAAGGTCCACTGAGTTCAATAGGATTTAACCCGGGTATGTGTGTAATATTTTATAGTACAATCCAAAGCAGTTGAGTTTAGTGGGTCTTATCATCTAGGAAGTGTTTTTTGAAGAGCAGCTTTAGTCTCTCTCCTACTATGCTACACTTGTTAAGGGTGAAGAAGAAGAAGAAGAAATGGGCTGCACCCAGCAGTGTGCCAACAGAACATAAGGGGGGGGGGGGAATGCCAGGTGATAGTTGACCAATTTATTATTCTACAGAGTCCCTCCCTACACGTTTCACCATGGAGGCTTCGTCAGGGGGAATCAGAGCATCCATGGTAATGCTGGAGCTGTCCACAGCGGTTAAGTCCTTTTTTAACCGCATGTGCTTCTCCCCCAACTGCACTTGTAAAAGTGGAGTGAATAATAGGTATATTTGAAATCCTGCCTCACAGCAGTGACTGCGCATGTGAAGCCCGAGAGTGTGTCTACACTGGATTAATTAACACTAATTATAGTAGCATAAAATTACTCCTTTTTATTTGTGGAGCCTTCAAAAGTTGTATGGGAGACAGAAATTCATCAGATGAATAGGGCTGCCAGCTTTGGGTTGGTGTTTTTTGGAGGGGGTGGAGCCTGAGGAGGGCAAGGTTTGGGGAGGGCAGGGACTTCAGTGGGGTATAATGCCATCCAGTCCACCTTCCAAAGCGGCCAGTTGAAATAGTGGGTGATCTCCAGCCACCACCTGGAGGTTGGTGACCCCACACGCATGAAGCTTTTTCCCATCCGGTGCATGCTCACATACTTGCTTTAATAACGTCACATAAACAGGCGAAAGTTCTCTCTTGTGGTGCTGCCATGCTGGGAAGTTTTTACCAGTAGATTCCGTTGTGAGACTAATAGTGAAAGGTGCAAAAAGGTGAGAAGCTACATAGAATGTGGAAATGAGATGTTGGGTTGCTGTCTTCCCTCCTCCCCCCTCAACAGGCAGCTATTCAACTCCTCCTTCCCTCCTTCTTCCCTTCTTCCCTTTCCCCTAATGGATCTTATCTTTCACAGTTTAGACTGAAACCAGGCCTCCTTTACTCTTGTATGGAGCCTGGTGATTCTTAGGTGTCACATTCAAAAGAAGAAGAAGAGATTGGATTTATACCCTGCCCTTCACTCACTTGGAGTCTCAGAGCGGCTTACAAACTCCTTTCCCTTCCCCTCCCCACAACAGACACCCTGTGAGGTAGGTGGGGCTGAGAGAGCTCTTTCCCAAGCTGTCCTTGAGAGAACAGCTGGTACAGAGCTATGGCTTGCCCAAGGTCATCCAGCCAGGTGCAAGTGGAGGAGTGGGGAATCAAACCCGGTTCTCCCAGATTAGAGTCCGCGCACTTAACCACTACACCAAACTGGCTCTTTTTACCTATGTGATTCTTTTAAAAAATCAAGACAATTTAACTGCAATCCTATGCAGACTGACTTGGCTACAGTCGTCATTCAACTCACCAAAACTTGTTTTTGGGTAAATGTGTAGGATTAAGCTGCTGTTTTTTTTTTAATGTAGAAATGCTTGATTTAGTTTAAAATACACAATGGATGCATGGCCATGTAACCACTAGAACATGTTGATTTATCTCTGTGGCGGCTAAGGACAATACTCCATAAATTCTTTGAGCAGTTATAACTTGCTCTCAAGACATTTGTTTTTAACGGTATACTGCTCACTGATTTCCGAGGCACTGCCTGTGGCATTATGTACCTCTCTCCTGTTGATGCTGTACATGGATAAAAGCTAGGGTTGCCAGGTCTGAGTTAGAAAATACCTGGAGACTTTGGGGGTGGATTCAGGAGAGAGCTGGGTTTGGGGAGGGGAGTGACCTCAGCATGGTGCAATGCCATAGAGCCCACCCTCCAAAGCAGCCCTTTTCTCCAGGGGAGCTGATCTCTGCCAGCTGGAGATCAGTGGTAAAAGCGGGAGATCCCCAGGCCCCACCTGGAGGCTGGCAACCCTGATAAAAGCAGAAATGTGGCTTTACATTTGCTGCTCTCTGGTTTTTAAACGGATGCTGCGTAAGAACATAGATTCACAATTGCACTTCAACCTTCCTGCATTTTTTATCACCTTGGACCAGCTGTGTTCTCTCTGATGTGCATTTTTAGTCCTCCAATTTTTCTACAGAGCTTTACACATTCAGAAAAGGCTTTAAAAATAATTAACCGTTCCTTGTTATGCACACTTCTTCAGCATGCACACATACCTTGAATAAAACTTTGTTGGCCTTAAAGGTGCCTCTGGACTCAATCCTGGCTCTGCTGCTTCAGACCAACACAGCTACCCACCTGAATCTACCTTCCCTGCTATGTGGAAGTCTCTCTTCCATACTATACTTATAGTAGATATAGCATGGCTTCCTGACCAGTTCTTCCTCTTTTCCCATGCCTGTGGCTGTCTGCAGCAGTCGGCTCCGCAGCAGTTGCCATTCACACTGCTATGGTCAGGTAAAAAGCCTTGGCAGTGTGACAGATGCTGGCCTTCACTCTTCTTGTTGGGGGTCACCCATGGGAAAGAAACCTCAGTTTCTCTCTCTCTCTCTCTGTTGATTTAAATAAATTATTACTATGTATACCAGTTTGGAGCCTTTTACATGCTGTTCTGAAGAAGGGAAAATAATGGTGGTGTTGACTGATTTTTCACCCCCCCCCCCCAAAAAAAAGCCATGAGGGAGCCATGGCTATGTCACAAGCTCTGCTCACCTCCAGAGGTGAGATGGGTGGCAATCAGAAACAGGGCTTTTTCAGTAATGGCCCCTTGCTTATGGAATACCCTTCCCCTTGAGGCCCACCTGGCACCTATGCTGCTCTGTTTTAGGCCCCAAGGCAAAACACTGGTGTTCACCCTGGGCTTTTAGTTAAAAAGTCTTTTAACACCTTTCTAATGTGCTTTTCGACTGAAACTTGCTATTTTTAAACTGCTCAGTGGTCTAAGTTTTCATGGTTCAGCTGGGCCTGTAATGCAGAGTTTTAATCAGTAACTTTTAATGTTTTGTTTCTATTATGCTTCATTTTGTAAACTGCCTCAGGCATCTTTCTTAAAAAGAAGAGGTTAAAAAATGCTAAATAAATGAAATAACCAGAGCCAGCACTGGTGAAATTGAGATGGCTTCCCCTAAAATTGCCGGTTTTACCACGGAACAGAGTCAGAGGGGACAGTGAGAGACATGGCGGTGGAGCAGGCCGAAGAGCAATGGCTATCATGGGATTGCATCTAATTCTAGTCACAGAGCAGTGTGGCCTATCATCCAGAATAAACAAATTAGGGGGGTGTCTTGTTCCTCACTAGCTGGATGGGTTAAATGGACAAAGTAAGAAAAGTAGACCTATGAACACTAGCAATGCACGTCGACTGAAGTGGGGTGGGGGTGAGATTCCTGCATGATCATTAAAATTCTTTAAAGTGTACACGTGACCTTGGCTTTAGCAAATTAGAAAAAGGGACAGATGGTATAATAGATTTCTTCTGCTGATCAAGCACTCATTCAGGGTTGTCCTTTTCAACAAGCAGACTCAAGGAATTATGAGAGACATGCAGCAGCAGAGTTTTACTGTTGTATTATTATTTTACAGCCACAGCTTGCAGAGACTTTGGGATGCAAAAAGGCCCTTTCTGATTGGCTAACAAATAAAGACTCTCATTGGTCCTTAAGCCACTCTAGGTATCCAATTGCTGAGCCTCGCTTAGGTCCAATAGGACTGTTTGTACATAGTTACATTGTTTGAAGTTATGAGTTGGAAACAGTATAAATTAAGGTGCCGATCTCATAGAGCTGTCTTTGAGCTGAAGCAATGGTTTGAATAAAAGCCTGTTTGTTTGATTCATTGCCTCCCGCTCAATACTTAAAATTTACCTTCCAGGTGACAGGGGGGACTAACAGGTCACAGGTGCGCCTAACACAGTTCTTTTCAGGCTTCCTAATTTCAGGAAACATTTTTTCACATTGATTTTGTTTGCAAGGGAATCTCTGCAAGTTTGTGCATTGCAGAGGATTGTGGGATGTGGTCATTTGATCATTTCATGCAGGGCGCTGGCCAGGTGTCTTGGGCCTTGTTGTTGCCCCCATGCAAACTCTGTGTGCATTCTCAAACACACCCAGCATATCCACAGCTGTGCATCGCAAGGAAACCGGGTAATGATGCACAGGCAGTCTTTCACTGAAGCTCACCTGCCACTATTGGTCTTCTCACTGAGGAATACACGACAAGCTTCTGAGGAACCCAACCATTCCTGGGAGCACTCTTTGAGAACCACAGCGCTAGAACAAAAAAAAATGCTGGTAGCTCCCCGTTCGTGGGGAGGGCGGGGTATAAATATAAGGAAATAAATGAATAAATAATGAAAAGTTAGAGAAAACTGTTGGCAGGAAATTGTATGTGTTTTTGAAATTCTCAGGCTGGAACATAGATTTTTTTTGATATGCTGCCTGATTGCATTATTTTCTGATTTTTGTAATCCACCTTAAGCATAGGTGAGAAAGGTGGGATATAAATGAATTAAAATAAATTTGAAGCTCAGCCATTTTTAAAGGGAGGGCTAAGATCAGATTGTGCACTATGCATAAAGGTTGAGGAGTTATTGTCTCATGGCGAAGTGTATTGCTTTGGATTATGCAAGGATCGATAGTGTGATTTATTTTAGAACACTGTTAAGGAAGGGTAGCACTTGCATTTTATTTCATCGTGCTTGGTCTTGTAAAAAATGAGAAAGGTCAGTGCACTACTGTTTCTCTGGCCTTCATCAGTTTTTGAAACAGTGATTTGGAGCAGGGTAGTTTAAAGCAAAGGTGGTTTCTGTGTTCTTAAAAGAGATCCGTGCGTAGAAAAACTTATGCAGGATCTTTATCAATGACGGGGTTCTCACTGCCGTTTTCCCACTAAGCGCAGGGATCTTTCTCAAGAAGTGATTGCAGAAAATCTCTTTGAAAAGCGGGAGAGCAGTTTTACATCGGCACTCACTGCTTCCTCCCCATGCGTGTCCCTGGAAGGATCAGGGGAAGTTGATGCAGGCGGACTCTGATTCCGGCTGGAATTCAGTCAGGGCTTGCTCTGCTGGGCTGCCCTTTGTGATATTAACTGATACTGATCTCCTCTGGTGACAAGCATCTAAACACTTCCTGTCAAAATATTTTGTCTGTCTCTTTAAAGGCCAGTCCTTTGCAAAGGGGACCCAGGGTAGTTTTGTGATGTATCCTGTATCCCTCTGTATTCTGGGATCTTTTTGATGTTAACCCACCTGTTAGGTTAACTGGGGAGACTCAGGATAGTTTCAGAGGGTAGTCAGTAGCACCTCTGAGACCAACAAGATTTTCAGGGTATAAAGGAGCTTTGATTCTCGGAATCTTATACCCTGAAAAATGTTGTTGGCCTCTAAGGTACTATTGGACTCTAATCTAGCTGGACAGAGTCAAGGAAACTAAATACAAGAAGGCTGCCTTGTAAAACAAGTGAAAGGTACCTTGTCCAATGAGGAAAGTTAAAAAGGAACACAAACTGTAGCAAAACAAATGCATGTCGATATAAGTCATTAAAAAAAGAATTTGAGCGATATTTGAAAGATAGCTTTTGATAGTTAAAAAACCTACAAAATTAACCAGTATAATCAGTCATTATTCCAGGGATCATTTCGTAGAAAAAGAGGTGCAGGAGCTCATTAGCATAACTCATTTGCATATGCCATACCCCCTAACATACCGGAAGGGTGTCAGAAGGCAACACCCACCCCCCTCAGGTCCACTCCACAGATGAGTGAAACTGACCTGCTCTTCCTCCATTCCCTTCCCCATCCAATACTTTGTGCAATAAAAATAAGCGTAAAGAACACACCCTCATTCTCTTCCTGCTCCCTTGAAACCACCCAGGTTTCAAGTAGACTTGAGGTACCCAGGACATGTGCACCACCCATCCCTTTCCCTTCCCCTCCCCACAACAAGACACCCTGTGAGGTAGGTGGGGCTGAGAGAGGTCTTTTGAGAACTGCTCATGAGAGAACAGCTCTGAGAGAACTTGTGACTGGCCCAAGGTCACACCAGCAGCTGCATGTGGAGGAGTGGGGAATCAAACCCGGTTCTCCCAGATTAGAGTCCAACTCCTGACCACTATACCAAACTGATGGGGTGGAAGCTGCTGAAGGGTTGGTGAAATTTCTTCAGTACTTATGTGCCAGGTGGCCAGATAAAAAATGGTATACTTAGAAAATTTATATGCCACCTTGAGCAAGTCTCTGGAAAAGCAGCACACAGTCATAAAAGGAACAATGATAAAATTATCAATATTAAAACAAAACATTAAAAACAATAAAGACCCTAGCAGGGCTTTCCCTGGGGTGCTGCGCCTCTGCACTGCTTGGGGAAGCCGAGGAGGGGGCGGGGCTTGGTCATGTGCCCACCCCCTGGGCTCCTCACTCCCGGAGTTGTGCTCCTGTGCGCTCCCGCTCCAACGGACCCCTGCATTATTCTATATAAATCCTAAACAATATGATCCAGTTATATATGCCTTCCTAAACAGCTCAGCCTTGCAAAGTTTCCCAAAGATCAAAATAATACTTTCTGGAGTATGGGGACCACCACTGAAAAGGCCCTTTTAACACACCATCAGAAGGGAATTCTTAGGAGAGTTTGGGTTTGATCTTGCAATCTGCGGGCACAAATATTGTGGGATCATTCCCATATTCCACTTCCATCCCCTGAGCACCTTTCCGTCTCTGGGAAGACTTATTTCTGAAGTCAAGGGATGTGGGTGGACTGGTGGGCAGCTGCGGTGAGGCGTGGTTGAAATCTTTTGTTCTTCTTCTTCTCCTGTGAGCAGAACTCCACTCATGCAAGAGGCAGAAAGGAACAGTTTCATTCTCTTTTCCTTCAAGACTGCAACTGCCTGACCCACATGGCAATTGGTCCTTGTGGCTCCGCTGACCAAAAAGGGCTCAGGATGGGGGAGGGGATAAGTGGGTTGGTTGAGACCCCAGAGGCCATCAGTACCTTCAGCTGGCAGTTTGCTGGATTAGCCCAGGGGTTGGGGGAGTGGAGCTAGCTACTGCATTGGTTCAAAGAAAGTAAGCCGTAGAACTTCACGAGGAGGTTATATGCTGGGACTGGTTCTGCTTGTCAGGTAACCAAGTCTGTGGGATATGCCAAAATATTCAGGATGCTGAAAACCCAAGAAGACCACCAAAAGCTCTGAAAAGATCTCTCCAAATAGGGTAATCCTAGCCACATAGGTGTCAACTACAGGGGGGCTCGAGGGCTTGAGCCACCCCCGAAATTTCCCGGGGGGGACTGAGCCCTCCCTGGGAAAACGGAGCGCCCTCCGCCATGCCTCCCTGGGCCCTTCCTAGGGCTGCCGCCGTCTCTCTCTCTCCACTCCCCCTGGCCTGGCCACTCCGTCCTCCCTCCGTCCATCCAGGGGCCACCCTGGCGGATGGAGGGAGGGACGGAAGCAGGAGTGGTCGGGGGGGGGGGAGGCGGTGGCGGCAGGGACATGGTCCCGGCGGGTGCGCACGGAAGAGCCCCCCCCCCAGATTTTTCAAACTCGACGCCCCTGCCTGGCCATCAGAACTGCAAATGCGATTCAATGTAAAGTGGTGTACATAGGGGCAAAGAGAGCCTAAACAGATAGTCAGAATTGGGGCAGTCAGAAGCGAGATTGTCAGGTCATGGTGAATAATTTAGAGAAAGCAATGTGCATGCCAGTGAAAAGGACAAACTATCAGGAAAGGCATTTCAAGGAAAAAGGGCAGTATCCTTGCGTAGACACTTCTGGAATACTGGCTACGGTTCTGCCACATATTGAAAAGAACGTCACAGAGCTGAAAAAGGTACAGGAAAGGACAATCAAAATGATCAAGGGGCTGGAGCATTTTCCGTGTGATACAAGGCTGATGCTTTGGGGGGGGGCGGGGGATTTCTTATGAAAAGGTGACTGTGGGGGGACATGGCAGAAGTTTATAAAATCATGCCTAGCATAGAGAATATGGATAGTGATCCCCCCCCCCCCCTTCATTTTGTAACACAAGGGCTTTTCAGTCTTAAACTGTTAATTTCAGGTTTTACTTTCACATAAGATACTTATAGATTTTGGAGGGCTACCCAAGGTTACGGTTTCTTCCATATTTATTTTAAATGGCACGTTAAAAATTAGCTGCCAGAATTGCTTTATCAAGGAGAAGAATGGTGTAGGAAACGTTAACCCTTTCCTCCCCTTTTGGTGTCTCCCCTGAGCTGCTTTTTCCATGATGGGGGAAACTTGGTTTCCTATCTCTCCCCCCCCCCCCCCCGGAATAAAAGCATCCAGGAAGTGGCTTTTAACAGCAAGAAAATGGCAAGGAAGGAAAGGGTTAACAGCTCCCCCATGCTGCTTCGCTCAATAAAGCAGTCTTGTCTGGCATAAATGTGCAGAAGTAATGATGGTAACGTGTAGCTGAGCCCTCTCAGAGTCCAGAACTCATGGAATTAGTCATGCTGATCCTGTAACACATTACGTCTTCCACAGTTTAAAAGAAGAAAAATTACTGTGGGCCACTTAAGCAGGCATATTGAAAGGTATTTGAATTGGCAGAGGGGCTGCCAACTAGTGGTTGGTTGAGGTAGAACTGATGCCCGGAGTTAGGCGCTTGGCTTGGTTTTGTTAATCAGTTAGGAATGAATAATCAGGTTATTTGTTGGTGCCACTTAACTGTAGGTTCAAGTTGCAGTAAATGCCCATTTAAAAAAAAATTGTTTAAAAAATAATTTGTGTAGCTCTGCAGAGTATGGTCCAGCTCGTTTTGTTGTGTTATTTTTAATTGCTTGTGACGCTAAGAACTTGGGGGCAGGAAGTTGCTCCTCGTATTGACTTAGTCTTACAGGACACGGCTTCTTTCTATTTTGAGTCAGACTATAAATCAACCCATCTATTTTTGGTGCACTTCCTCGTTTAAAAAATACAGAACAGCTCAAAAATAGGTGCTATTGAATTTTATTTATTTTTTTAAAAAATTGCTGCGTTGTGATAGCATGGACCATTTGATGCTTTTAAAAATAAATGCATGTTTAGAAACAAGTTAGTATGGTTGCCATTATGCCATTTTTTTCAGTTATGCGTAGAGCAAATCTCTGAACCTAATGCACTTGGTACCTCTTCTAACAGTGGAAGTTACATAAAATAACTCTTGTGGAACCTGGTACATAAAGATTGTCCCACCATCCAATAATACTTTTGCTTGCCTGAATTGTATTCTGTTTTGGAGAGAGATCAGTTTCTTACTTGCATGTTTGGCTGATCTATGTAGCGTGATAGATCAAGGTGGGCAGCCGTGTTGGTCTGAAGCCATAGGGGCACCTTTAAGACCAACTAAGTTTTATTCAAGGTGCGGGCTTTCGTGTGCACGCACACTTCGTCAGACAATGAAATGGAGTTACAGAACATAGCTGTATATATAGGGGTTGCTTGTTAAATAAGGATGCAAAATAGTGAAGATGTTTATCAGCAGATCAAAAGAAACCGAGCTTGTCATTCTTTTGATTCATTTGATTCTTTTCATTGTCTGATGAAGTGTGGGTGCACGTGAAAGCTCACACCTTGAATAAAATGTGGTTGGTCTTAAAGGTGCCCCACTGGACTCTAACTTTGCCTAGTGTGATAGTTTTTGTGAACTGACAACTTTTATCTGGGAAGACTACAGCATTAAATACATACTTTCTGAATGGTGCAATTCAAGGATACTGCAAGGATACTTTTAAAAAATTACTAAAGATCAGAGTGTATTGTTCGGTTTCCAAAAAGTTCATTATTTACTTACACAATTGAAATGCGTTGTTTATATGTCGCAACCAGTATGGCTTCTGTATGCTTGTTTATTATTGATGCTTCTCAGGTAGAGAGAGGACTTGGCTTGTGCACATGGAAACCCTAGAGCAGGAGTGTCGAACTCATTTGTAATGAGGGCCAGATCTGACACAAGTGAGACCTTGTTGGGCCGGGCCATGTGTGTCATAAAATGTAATGCCAGGTAGCGGAGATATAAACTTTATAAAGGACACAAACACAAAGATTTTCTTTTTAACTTAAAATAAAAACACACTTAAAACATTAGCACTCTTGCAATATCATGGCCCTGATCACATGCAGAATCGTGCGATAGGCACGAGTGCCATGAGGATTTTAAGGGCATGATCACACCAGAACATCTGGCAAGCGTCCCACACCCATCAGCAACCCGTTTCTCTCTGCTGAAGAAGTGGAATTAAAAGATACTAGGGAATGTCCGGTATCAAACAGGTTTGCTACAGGCCAAAGACGGACTTTCCTTATGTGATCGCTCCAGCACGCACTCATGGCGTTGGGGATAGTCTGATCAGGCTATCCCGACGCCATGCCATTGTTGTTCCCCCCTTCTCAGTATGTGCATCATCGCATACTGCCATAGGAAGCCCTCAGGGCGGAGATGCGTTTCATTGATCCCCCGTTTAAATGCATCAGGAAAAAATGGCAAAAAAAACCCAACTCACCCGCAGTTGGGTCTGATCACACAGTGGTGGGCTGTGCCCGCAGCTTCGCAGAACTGTATGATCTCACAACTGTAGGTCAAATTACTCCGGAGCAAATAGCTTCACTTCTCCCCAGATTATCTCACTCGTGTGACAGGGACCTTTGTTGTAGCAAACTGACACCTCTTGCTCTGAATTATTGCATCAAAATGTCTGTGCTGTTGCAATCTTGAGTATGCTGTTCAGGTGTGAATCTGTAAGCTGCAAACCTACTTTTGATATATTGACATTCACCACAGAAATCTCATGCTCAGAGCTCTGAGTCTAGGACCCAGGGGGAAACATGAAATGGCTGAGCAATTGAGAGAGTCTGGCGAAGCAAGCTATGATGCAGCAGCAGCAACAGAACTGGAAGCAGGAGGTGGCCAGATCCAGGGTGGGCCTGATAAAAGCCCTCTGGGGTCCTGATCCGGCCCCCGGGCTGCATGTGTGACACCCCTGCCCTAGAGAAAGCATTTCAGTGGTTTCTCTGAAATGATAAAGGGAAGGAAGGAAGGCTCTGAGGGCAGATGACTTGCAGGAGTAGAGTGGGTTGCCTCTTCTGTTTGTGGTGGAAACTTGACTCTTTACTGTGTGTGTATATAAAGTGCCATCAAGTTGCAGCTGAGTTATAGTGACCCCAGCAAGGTGCTTTCAAGGCAGGTGAGAAGCAGAGGTGGTTTGCCATCGCCTTCGTCTCAAGAGTCTTCCTTGGAGGTCTCCCTTCCAAGTCCCTTCCAAGTACCAAGTACCTACTGATGAGATCAGGCTACCTTCTGCCTTCCCTCCCTGACTCTTTACTACCATCCATCCTCTTTTTTTCATTGCAGTCCGTGAACTACATGGACTGTTTTAGAGACTGGGCGTAATCCTAGGCCATGGTTTGAAAACTAGAGTTTAGAGATTCAGGTTTAGCTTGCCTTCTACTGCGAGCTGGAATTTCCACTTGGCTAGGAGCTGTGGTGGCTCAGAGGTTAAGACACTGAGCTGCAGACCGGGAGGTCAGTAGCTCGGCAGTTCGAGACCCGAGTGCCGCGTGATGGAGTGAGCTCCTGTCTCTGGCCCCGGCTCCTGCCAACCTAGCAGTTCAAAAGCAAGAAACTGCAAGTAGATAAATAGGTACTGCTTTGGTGGGGAGGTAACAGCATTCCATGCGCCTTGGCATTTAGTCATGCTAGCCACATGACCATGGGAAAAGTGTTCGGACAGTGCTGGCTCTTCGGCTTGGAAACAGAGATGAGCACTGCCCCCTCGAGTCGGATTAGACTGGCTTTCAAACAAAGGAAACCTTTACCCATGAAGGATTTGGAAAGAAGTTTCATTTGCAAGTCTTAAAACAGATTAATTTTCACTTATCTGCCTATTATTTCTCTCGTCCCCAGTCACCTAATACATAGTCAGTGTTGGCAGCAGCCATTGTTTCTTTTTATACGCTGATTAAATGAGATCCTTGAGATCAAATATGTTATACACATGAATACAGTTGTAACTATAATGTATTGTCTTGGTATAGGAAGAAGACAAAATGATTAAAGATGACGAAACAATGGCTTGGAAGTTCCTTTCTGCCACCCAAATTACTACTCTGCTGGAGCAAGATATAGCAGGAGTTCAAAAGTAAATTTCTTGAACTTTTTCTTCGGTGTAGATACATGTAACTGCTTCTGTCATTATTCCCTGTGAGATACAATCTGTGTGGCTTATGTATGTTCTTTCCAATCTTTTTCTAAAGGCCACACAAAGAGAAACCCAGTATTATTCTGGACCTCTTGACCAGAAAGCACCCCGTATCATCTTGCGCCAAATCGTCACTTAAAGATCATTTGTCTGCTCTTAGTTCCCTTTGTGAACTCATTTAAGAGGAATGGTGGCTCAGGGGTTATGATGCTGAGCTATGGACTGGAAGGTCAGCAGCTCAGCAGTTTGAGACCCGAGTGCCGCGGGATGGAGTGAGTTCCCATCTTCGGCCCCAGCTCCTGCCAGCCTAGCAGTTCAAAAGCAAGAAACTGCAAGTGGATAAATAGGTACCACTGCGGTGGGAAGGTAACAGCGTTCCATGCGCCTCGCCATCTGGTCATGCCAGCCACATGACCATGGAGACGTCTTTGGACAGCGCTGGCTCTTCAGCTTGGAAACGGAGATGAGCACCACCCCCCAGAGTCGGATTTGACTGGCTTTCAAGCAAGGGAAACATTTACTTTATAAAGGCAGAGTTCATTAATGATGTTTCTTACAACGCAAGCCTAAGCAGAGTTGCACCATTCTAAGTCCTTTGACTTCAGTGGACTTCGAAGGATGTACCTCTGTTTAGGATTGCACTGTGAATATACATCCTGCCCTCCTAAAGGGCAGGGTCGTTAAAAACATGGAAGTGTTACAATACTTAATTAACATTTGCTTGTGCCTGAGGTGCAGCAGTGCTAGGCAGGGTGGCACATGACCGCTAAGTTAGCACTAGGTCACCCATAACGGAAATGGTTAAACCTGCTCATTTAAAATGGAGGGGAAGTGGGGATTGGTTGACTTGGTTTCATGCCCCAGTTTTGGATAATTGCAGCTTTTTGATCACAGGCACTTGGAACTGTTTCTGGATCTGAAACAACACAAGACGTCGTTGAAAGAAGCTGTTGTGTTGGATTATTATGTGTCGGGATTTTGGTGGGCTAAAGAGATGGACTTCGCAGCTGTGCAGATTGCGGGATTCATGACTCTGCTGAACCTGCTGTTGGAGAACCTGGGCAGTAAGTTTTTCTGTATTTCTTCTGGGATATAAGGATTTAAGATTTCTGTTTGACCCTTTCTATAAAGTAATCAGTTCTCCTTAGAAGTAATTGTTTTTCAGTTTCTTTTGATGTTCTGTGTCTCTGAAGCCTGAGCAAGTTGTATGTTCTATTTTGGCTAACTGCTGGCCACAATTTAAATGTTTGAAAGAGGAGATTACGTTGCTGCTTGGTGAATTGGAGAGGGAGGGGGGGAGGGAGGGAGAAGTTTCCCTCTCGAATACAGTGATGTATTGCCTAGGCAAGGTTTCCTACTGTTTAAAATTTCCTGCACACCCTGTTACTAATAAAAAATATTTTGCAATACATCCCTCTGAAAGCTGACCTGCAAATATAATTCATTTATTTTGTATGTGTAGGTCAGCTACACAATCCAGGCGCTGGCGACCATCCAAAAATCCTCTTTCATACACGGAAACTGGTTTCTGCAAATAAGTTATTTTTCTCTTCTTGTAGGAAGTTAATTTGTGCAAGAACTTTGGGCATGATCCAGCCAACATCGAGCACTTTGCAGGGCTCATTTCGTAACAAGAGCTCCTTTGCATATTAGGCCACACACCCCTGATGTAGCCAATCCTCCAAGAGCTTACAGTAGCCCCTGTAATAAGAGCTCTGTAAACTCTTGGAGGATTGGCTACATCAGGGGTGTGTGGCCTAATATGCAAAGGGGCTCCTGCTACGAAATGAGCCCTGCTTGTCAGTCTCAGGTAATTTCAGTGGTGAGAGTGAAACACATGCTTAAATCTCTCCAACTGAAATCAGCTTAACTTTGTTTGAGGCAAATCAAGCCATGCTCAGAGAATTTCAGTTCCGTGGCTTATTGTGCAGTAGCTTCCGTGGCTTATTCTGAGTGCCAGATTGTGGTGATAACAGTTTTTCTTTCCCCCTTGTGTCCGCCTAAGTTTTAGTCATGGTATTTCTAGCATATACATTATCAGGATCAGTATGAGCAGAAAATAGACTGCAATCTACTGTTAGACCTCTGGCTGGTGTCCAGCAGACCCCCAGGGACATGCTGTTTGCTGGGTTTATTGTAAAAAAAGGTGAGACTGGGTGGATCTTGGTGTGATCTAACAAGGGACCTCTTATGCAGATTGTCAAACTCAGTATCCCTCAACACATATGCACTGTAAACAGATCCCCTAGTGTGGTTTCTTGTTTTGGAAATTTCAACCAAATCAGTGGACTGCTGAGGTTTTAGTAAACACACATGCTCAACCCCCCTCCCCACTTCATCCCTAAATTAGATGGCATGGCATCCTTGCAGAGTGACAAAATAACTGTTCTTCTCATAGAATAAGGCATTTACCTCAGGGATCAAAATGACACTGAGGCTACTGAACTACTGAAGAGTCTGCACTGACAGACGGTTTATCTGTAGATTTTATCTTTTGTAGAAAAGTCTGTGTGTACCTAAGGAATAAAAGTCAGATTAATCTCATTCAGATAACATCTTTTTTGGGGGGGGGGGGGGATTATGTCGTACAGATGTAAACAAAGTTACCTGTGTATCTTGCAACTTCATTGCAGCCTAAAGAAAAAATATTAATTATAGTCACCGTGTGAGCAATGACAGAAGATATAGAATGTACCCCATTGCTTACCGAAGCTCTTCTTACTAAGCTTTGAAACCTGGCAACTTGATTGCTTTTCCAGTCAAAGGCATAATCTGCCTTTTTGTGGATTTATTTCCATAGCCAGCTATGCCTGATGTTGTTTCAGAGGTGAATGTTCTAATGCAGCTCCCCGGAACAAGGAATTCCAGTTTGTTTTCAGCTGCACGCTCTTTATTTGTTATCACTGTTAATCTGTGGGCCAGTGTTTGCCTATAGGGTTCTTCACCAGCTTTATATTCCAAACATTAAGTTTAATGCGGCACAGGCTGCCAGTGTGGGTTTTGTTAGTGCACTGCAGTTTGCACTAGGGCTTTAGCGTGCACAGAAATCTTCTGCTGGATCCAACCTCCAGTTAAAAAGTCTCAGTCAAAAGTTTTTAAAATGGCCTGTATCCAGGTCCAGTTTTTCTGATCTCTTTTCAGTAATTTTTTCCCCAAGATTAACAGCATGTGTAAACAGGGGCTGTGTCTTTCTTCATTTAGTAAATATACTTTGGACAAAGTCTGATAATTATCATTCATTCATTCATTATGGCAAAAGCCAGCAACAATGTCAGATCACAATAATAGCCAGTGATTTCTGATAATTATCATAGACTGCTAAGGAATGCCAGGATTATCTAACAGAAGTATCTGCCCAAAGCTGTGATTCTCATCTCTGTAAATATTTGGGGCATAAGCCTTACCAGCCGATAATGAGTAATTGAATTGTGTGGCTTCCTTTTGGACTTGATGGGAAAACATCTGAGTCCTTAATAATAATGTGGTCGGTCTTTCCGTTTCTTTTGTTTTGTTTGCGTTGAAGCCCAGCGTATGACACTGGTGGAGAACATCCAAGAACTTAGAAGAACAATGGCTGGAATTGGGCTGTGCCGTTCAGAGAAAAGTGGGGGGTTTGAGTTCGTCACTGTAGACCAAGCGAAGGCTATAGTTCGCTATCTGGAAATCAGGTATCTGGTCTTGTGTCTCAGCTCGTAGAAGTGATAAATGTGCTGGTACTTGCTTGCCGGGTTTAGGCTTCTGTCACCATTTCCAGCAAACAAAATTGGGTAGGCAAATTGATGCTGATACACTCCCCCCCCCCCCCCGCCCCCTGCTTCATGTTTCAGGGTAACAGGGAGGAGGCTGAAAAGGCAGAGGGAGTTTGTGTGGTTTATTTTGGGGGGAGAAGGAAAAGGGGGTAAGCTAAGAATTCAGCTAGAATGCACGGTTTTTTAGGAGTAAGCCTTTCTTAATCAGGTCTCTGAGTTCCTCTGTAAAGTTCACCAAAAAGCAATCCGTTGAAGAGTTAGTCTGAGTTCTGTCATTCAGTATGACTGAAAATGTGTCCACCCCGTCCTCCACATGACCTCCTTTTAAGTATCAGAAGGTAGGCAAGACATCTCGCAAGCGTCTCTTCTCCAACACCAAAATTCCCAGGCCCTTCATGTCAAAGCAGGCCTTGGCTGGGAGGGCAGGGTAGAAATCCAATCAATCAACCAATCAATAAAGGCAATTATGTCAAAGGCTGTTTTTCCGGATACTTTTTAAAAATCTACTACAGGCTGCTTTCAGTTTCATTCCCTGGCATTAAAATATTAGTCATTTGTGACTTCACTGCCCCTCTAATACCTACTCATTCTATCCACCCAGTAAACTATCCCCAGGGAACTTGTCTACTGATAAATCCTGAAGGAGAAAAAAGCGAAGAGATGACCTCAACAGATGCTAGGAGACAGTTTACTGAAGTCATAATCCGGTGCACGGTAGCATGAAAGTGTTATGACATCAGAGGGCGAAGTAAGAGCAAGGCCAGTTACAGGACAACACTTTCTTGTGCTCAGAAGAGCTGGGGGGGGGGGGGGGGGCGGTTGGACAGTGGTCGCAGAGGAGTCCTGCTTTCTGGTGCTTATCCTTGCTAATTCTGGATGGGTACGAAAGATAACCTTGTTAAACAAACTGCCGAATTCCTCTGCCAAACAACAACCGCCAGCCCCGTTACATCAAGCAAGAAGTTGATCATATTCTAGGAGACGGTTTGTTGAAAAGATCCCAGGGCCTACTGGATATCAAACTCTTCTTCAAAGAGAACTTTTCATTGTCCAAGGCCTGGTCTACAAATGATGTGGTTACCCTTTTTAATAGTGTACTATTGCGATTCTGCCAATCAGTTCTCTACCATGGGCAGATGGACAGTGATAAAGCAGAAATTGTTTTGAACAAATATTTTTTTCCCCTGTTAGGTAACTGAGGGAAAGGATAATTATTTTTAAAATCTGGGGGAAAGATTTAACACATGGCAATGTTAGAGTCTATTTAGTTGTCAACATTTTAAAATCTCTGTTATGAGAAATGTCTCTCCCCCAGGTTTGGGGAGTGTGTCCTCTGTTCTACTGGTACTCCATGCCAAGTTTGATGAAAACATCGAAATGCAGAATACGATATATCTGCTCATTGATATTTACCAATCCAGAGAAGATAATCTAAACCCTGGTTTCACATGTTTTGAAAAGGGGGATAAAGATCTGTGAAGCAGGTGTATATGACACGGAATGAGGAACTAGATAAAGCTCACAAAGTATTGCTAAAATAGTATTGTCTGGTCTGCCCCCGCCCCCCCCCCCCCCCCCCCGCTTCAAGATTGCATGCGGTTAAATTGTTTTGTTCTGTTTTTTCCTCTTCATTTAAGTATCAGTTTTCTTGTCTTCCAGTTTATTCCAGCATTATGCCCTATATGAGTATCTTTTCCATAGTCTCCGGGAAGAGATTGTGATAGGAGATGAGGTAAGTAATTTATATGACTGGAACTGATTAGGCGGAATATTTTAATGCATGTTCTCTGGCATCTGTTTTCTATAGCTCAAAGCGACTTTGTGTCAGAATTGTTCAAGTGTTAACAGCACAGAATAGCAGATGAAAGAATAAATGAAGAAATACAGTAATGCCTGTCTCCTGCCGAATTTGAAATTTAAAAAGAATAAATATGCCATTGTGGGTTAGGCTTTTCCACTGTATTGTCAAGAATATCTTTTGACAGCATTTATCAAGGTGATGTAAAGGATTTTAGTCACAATCACGTGTGGCTGTGAACAAAAGGCCCCCCCTCCCCCAATTTGCAGAGGTTTTAAATGACTGTTTATGGTTCACGTGGCTTGTGCTGCTTTACTTTGTTTCTGGCATGTGGCTAGAGTCGGTCAAGTCAAATGGGTCAGAGGCCCAAGCTGCCCCACCTAGCAGAGGCCTGATAATTACCCACGGACGGGTTAATTTCAAAAGTTTTGTTCATTATCCACTTTTGCTGTGTGCCTTTTTCACATTCGGTCTGCTAGCATCCCTTCAGGGCCATCGCAGTAGACCTCAGCAGGCCCACTTCCCTTTATGTCAGGCTTGAGCACGCCTTTGCAGTTTCGACGGGTTAGGCAGCTGTGGCCTTTCCTGGGCAGAAAAGAGCTGGCCACTGCAGTGTGTGCCCTGGTTATACCTAGCTTAGATTACTGCACTGCACTGTTCATGGGGCTGCCCTTTAGAAGAGTTCTGAAACTTCAGTTGGGGCAGAAGGCTGCAGTTAGGATGTTGACTGGAGAGGGTCATAGGGACTGTGTCACTCCAGTCTTGGCCCATCTAAACTGACTCCCAATTATGACCCAACATACCTGAAGGACTGCCTACTCTGCAACTGCAACAGTCATACTCGGAGGCCCTGCTTCAGATCAAGTGGGTGGCAGTCTGGGAGAGGCCCTTCTCCATTGTGCTGTCAAAGCTCTGGAGCGCTCTCCCTCGAGAGGTTTGTCCGTCCCCTTCTGTTGTCGTCTTCTGCCAGTGGATGAAGCCTTTTTTGTTTTGCTTGGCATTCCCTTAATGATTCCCTCCTTCCTAACCTGTGTTTTAGTGGTCGTTCTTAAAGTCTTTGTATGTGTTTTACCTGTTTTAATTGGGTTAATGAGGTATGTTTTGCTGTTTTGGGGGCGGGATTGGTCTGAAATAGTTTTAAAATGTGGTTTTATTTTGTATGTTTTAATTTGTGAGCCATCTTGTGACACATGTGAGGGCAGAAAGGCTGGATATAAATTCTGTAAGTAAAAATGACTAGAGTGTTCAGAGTGTTCAAGGTGTGCAGCTGGGGGTTTTAATCTGACACATTCATAATGGTGAGTAATCTCTTTGCTTCATATATCTAAGATATACACTGTCTAAAGATGGCTTTTTCTAACCAACTGGCAGGGGTCATTTCATAGAAAAAGAGGTGCAGGAGCTCATTAGCATAACTCATTAGCATACCTTATTTGCATATGCCACACCCCCTGACATCACCAAAACTATGTCAGAAGGCAAGAAAGAAAGAAAGAAAGAAAGAAAGAAAGAGCTGGCAGTGAGGGGACAGCTACTAATCCAAGCCTAAGAAATACCACTATTCTGGGAGGATAGCTTCAGTGGTGGCTGAAGCCTTCAGCAGCCTGGTCGGAGGAACAAGGACCTTTCCAGGGGACGGGGTCGTTTTGCTGCAGCCAGGACACAAGCAGGCATTCCCCCGCGGGGGGGGGGGGGGGCTGGCACCAACTCCCGGAGCTGCGCTCCCTCGAGCTCCTGCTCGAAAGGATCCCTGCCAACTGGTCTTTGGATTTACAAAATACGGGTATCAGCTTGTGGTTGCTTGTTTGTGCATAACTGATTTGGGGAGATGGCCTCGTTGGTGCATCATTGTTGTAACGTCCCTCTCTATTTCAGACTTCATTACCATCAGCTAATTTGTAGTATCCTTAGCAGATGCAGACAACTCCTTTTGGCACAGAAAAGGGCATCAGAACAGTTTGCTATCATGTATATTCAGATACTTTCTTTCTGAGACAGAGCGAATAAGAACTGGAATTCTAAGATTTAAAAGATTCTTTTAAAACAGGGAGGGAAAGACTTGTGAGCAGGGTTCCCTCTAAGCTGAGTGAGTGTGAGCTAGCTCACAGTTTTTTAGCCTCAGGTTCACAGATTTTTGTCTTAGCTCAGGAAGGATGGCTTCAGGGCAAGCTAATTTAGGCCACAGCCAAATTGCTCGATCACAGCTTTAATGCCAGGAGCTCACCAAGTAGAATTTTTGTTCACAAGACTTAGAGGGAGCATTGCTTGTGAGTCACAGTAAAGATCTTCTAGCAGCCCACTCTCGCTTTATGTGATGTGTCCAGAGTAGAAACTTGAAGGAGAGGGAGAGAAGAATGACACACATGCTGGACTGGGAGAAAATCAGGCGGCAACACTGTCGGTTACAGGTTCTTCTGGTCTTGGCACAGAATAAGCCAGAACACAGCTGACAGCCCGGCTGCTGACAGGGAGCCCCACCATCCCTCAACCCACCTTTTAGATGTAACCAAGGAAAGAGAGCCTGTCTTAGGGCAGAAGCAGTGGAAATCCACTACTATCCTCTTGGGGGTATGAGTGACTCACCAGTCCCAAAGGTGGCTGTCATGCCTCTCACCCCCAGCATCCCTTAAGGGCACCCTCCTTTTAGGGCCATGCAGAAAGCCCACCTATTGTGTACTGGGTTCGCTGCATGGAAAAGCCCAGACTACGATGTGGTCATAAGCATCAGTTTATTGGGTACCCAACTAGCATACAATACTGGCCGAAATGGACAACTTTATACAGTTCCTAGGACACACCCAAGGGTCCTATTGGTGGGTTTGAATTTCCCGCCAGAGTTCTTATTGGAGGGCTAGTGGTGGTCTAGGTTCCTTGACTCCTATTGTTTCAAGGACTCAAGCTCTGGTAGTATGTCGCTCATGCCTCGTGGCAGTCAGCGGACATAACACCACCCCTACCCACCCTGTCCTGTGTCTGTAACCAATGCTGAAATGCCAACAGCCCAGTTGTGACAGTTAGGCCCATTCAGCAGTATGAGCAAACATATTCTTTTGCTATGGGGAAGACAACCCCCCCCCCCAAGGCCAATTAGCTAATCAGCAGCACCAAGGGTAAAATTCCTTCCTGGCCCTGTTAACCAGCAGCCCTCTAAAGACAGCAAACCAACGCAAGAATTAAAATACAAATGCCCAGCCTGCCTCCCTCTACCTTCTTTTAAACATGCAGTGCGGACCAAATTGGGGCCTGACTATCAGGTCTACTGGCCCCACCACCAGGCCCGTAGCCAGGATTTCTTAATTCGAGGGGGCCTTTCAATAAGTTGGGGGGCATCCTGCACAGACACCCTCACCCCCCCCCCAAGGCAACGCCACAAATAAAATAAAAAATTGGAAGTCCCCCCGGGGGTCTGTGCTGGATGGGAAGCTAGGGGGCCATGGCAGTAAGTTGGGGGGGCAAGGTATCCCACTGTAGCTACCGGCCTGCCCACCACCCCCATAATGTATACCTGGCTGACATACAGCTGGCCAAATGGGGGTGGGCAACGTGAGAACCCCCTGGCTGAGCCAGTGCTGGGTACGATTGCCCAGAGTCTTCTGTCTCCTCCCCCTCTCCCCACCTGACCATAATAATTCCTCTGGCTTAAGGCCGTGAGCCAGCCTTCCCACCTTGCCGCTCGCTCCGCCGCTACTTAATCCAGTAGTGTTGGTTTCCTATTGGTTCTCACTGTGGCCCCCCAAATGCTATTGCACGGGGTGGAATGCCCAGCTGCTGAGCTGGCATTTCCTTTGCCTTTCCTCCAGCAGACCTTCTCGCTGCTGAAGGGGCCACCCATTTTTTAACGAAAGAAGCTCAACAGCAGCTGGGCTGAACCTGGGAGCTGACATGGCAGGAGGAGCCGTTCGAACTCAGCCTGCATACACGTTGCCCCTTTGGCTTGCAGTGTTGTTTTTGGCTTATGCAACTGCGTGCATTCTTCAATACACGAAGAACATTATAATTAACTTAAGAGAACTATTTTTTAAAAAGAGCACTCTCTAAAAGCTCTTTTTTTTAATGGCTCCGAAAATTATTAGCCTGCAAGGAGGCTGCTTTATAGCGAGGGAGCAAGAAGTAAATGTCACTGCTACTGTGCTAACTGCATGCTCTCATAAATCAGTTGGTATAATATTAAAGCCGTTGCAAAAGAAAATTGGCAGATATGAATGTCAGACTCCTGTGAAAGGACGCCCCTTGGCATTTATCTACCAATGGCGAGTGTTTGTTCCGCGGCAGGCTGGTATCTCCTTTTTTGAACGTAAAGCCTTGCAGAAATAATTCTCTGTAAACTTGAATCCTGTTGATGGGAACAGGGCATCAGGGGTAGGGAATCTCGGCTGCACATTCCTAGGTTTGTCTACTTGGAAATAAATCCCACTGTGTTCATGGGGCTACATCTCAGGTAAGAAGTGAACAGAGGGCTATCTTACAGTGCAATCCTGTGGAGAGTTAATTACGGTGCAGTCCTGTGCATTGATTTCAGTGGGTTTAGACTAGGGGTTCGTGACATTGTACAGGAGGCAGCAATCAGCACCTTCTGATGAGGCTTTACAAATAGCTGAGGAAAGAAGGAAAGCAAAAGGCAAAGGTGAAAAGGAAAGATTTACCCAGCTGAATGCAGATTTCCAGAGAACAGCAAGGAGAGATAAGGAGGCCTTCCTGAACAATGCAAAATAATAGAAGAAAACAATAGAATGGGAAGGACTAGAGATCTCTTCAAGAAACTTGGAGAAATCAAGGGAACGTTTCATGCAAAGCTGGCCATGATAAAGGACAAAAACAGTAGGGGCGTAACAGAAGCAGAAGAGATTAGGAAGAGATGGCAAGAACACACAGAAGAACTATATAAGAAGGATCTCAATGTCCTTGACAACCACGACGGTGAGATCCCTGACCTCGAGCCAGACATCCTGGAGTGCAAAGTTAAATGGGCCTTGGAAAGCATTACTAATAGCAAAGCTAGTGGAGATGATGGTATCCCAGCTGAGCTATTCAAAGTCCTAAAAGATGATGCTGTTAAGGTGCTGCACTCCATATGCCACCAAATTTGGAAAATGCATCAGTGGCCACAGGATTAGAAAAGGTCAGTTTACATTCCAATCCCAAAGAAGGGCAATGCCAAGGAATGTTCAAGCTATCGCACAATTGTACTCATTTCACACGCTACCAAGGTCATGTTCAAGATCCTACATGGATTGCAAATTTGTTGTTATCTGTGAGACCACTCCTCCCCCCACGTTCTGCCACAACAACTTCACTCATCAGAGCAGGGTCTTCTGCAGGTGTCAGCCTGCAAATGGGCAAAATCCACAAGTGCCTGTACCCATGCCTTCTTTGTGGTGGCTCCCACCTCATGGAATGGCCTGTCTGAGAAGGTCAGGAAGGATCCCACTCTCATGGCTTTCCACAAGTTGTGCAAAACTGAACGATTCAGGAGCTCTTTTCTATGCAGGCAGAAGAGTTGCACTATACTAAATGATTCACAAAGCTGCTTGGATAAATTATATGGGGCTGTGGTCTATACTACTGTGTTACAGCTTGCTGAAACTAGGATCCTCCTATGTAATTTTTGCATCATTTAATATGTTGTGTACAATGCTCCCTCTAAGCTGTGGAGTCTTGTGGGCAAAAATTCTGCTTTGTGAGCTACTGGCATTAAAGCTGTGAGCGAGCAATTTGGCTACTGCATAAATTAATTTGCTCCAGAGCCATCCTTCCTGAGTTAAGACAAAAATGTGTGAGCCAGAGGCTAAAAAACTGTGAGCTAGCTCACACTGACTCAGCTGAGGGGAACACTGGTTTTGTTAATACCTATGCTTTGCTTCAGTTCTGTTTAGAGGCTTCTGGTTGGTTCTACAACCCTAATTCCTGTTACATTGTTCATTGAGTGTCCCATCCTGCTGATTGTATGAACTCACTCTGTATAATTGGCCTTGGGTCCGAGTGAGAAAGGCAGACTATAAGTAAGGTAAATACATTTTGACAGGATCTATTGAAGAGTTTGTTCTCCTTCTTCTCCAGGAGGCCTTTGCTTAAAGCTCTGGCATTTGTTTCTATGTCTAAGGCTTAGATCCACTGCATTTAGCTAATTTAAGATAGCCGTATTAACCCAGACTATATATTCAGAGACTATGAATGGATTGCATGTTAAATGAGGAATTTAATGGAACAGTTTCCATTAACACATGCCAGGTATCATAATACATGTTTAAAATTGCTGAGACATTAATTGCATAGAAGCTTTTGTTATTTTCTATTTTGGGGCTCAGCTGGTTTATTTAATTCAGGATGATATACTGTGGTATATATTTTATGGGTTCTGGGTAACCCAAATCCAACTCTGGTTATATATTTATGCTGTACTTGAATGGAACAAGCCTCAGCTCTTTTTAGAATGAGGCCTGCGTCGAAATGCTTCCTAATAAAAATAATGTGGTTGGTAAATGTAGTTTTATCCCTTCTTGCATCAGTCACTCTGATGGAATAATCTGCTTTTTATGGCCCAGCTGACTGGATTAATTTTAGAAAGAGTTCCATTACAAACACAGTCAACAAGAATCTTGTTTGCACAAGCTTCACTGAAATGAATTTATCGGAGCAGGAGAACTTCTTAGTGCATTAGGACTAAACTTTAGAAATGTCGCAGATTGCAGTTTGGACAGGGAGAAAAGATAATATTAAATGTGATCTGTCATTAATTTTACAGTCACCTGATATCATCTGTTGGCATTAGCCTTGCGAAGCAGTGACTGTTTACTCTTCGCCACTCTTCTAAGCATTCCCAGACTTGGACTGTCTCCAAATCTTACTTTATTTCATTTGGACTGAATTACTTGTTCATTTGAATTTGTTACAGGAAATTTCTGTTCTCCAAATCGGTTGATCTGTATTAAGAGCAAAGCAGTGATTGAAAAAAGAGTTTCAAAAATAAGGGGATTGGAGTCTAGATGTGGATATTACCAAACATCTGAGCCACCAATATAACGTGATACTTCAGATGAGGCCTTTTCTCTTCTTCACCATTTTTTTTGTACACAGTTCAGTTGTTCCCCAGCTTCTGGTAGCCGTGGCACACTTCTTCTTTTTCTTGAGGCAAACCACATTCTTTCACCCCAAAAGGTTTAATGTCAGATTTTGCATTTTTTTGAGTTTATGTGTGACTCCTTTTGACTCCTGCTTGGAAGGAGGCAAACCCAGCCTTGCATCACGCAGGGACATGTCAGGCAGCCTCTTTGTGTGGGTCGGCAATTTGGAAGCTGTTAATTCCTCACAGCCAGCTCTTTCCTGGCACATTATTGTACTCCACCACACAATTTAGGTAAGAGGAGGGGTGTCAAACCTATGGCCCACGGGCTGGAACCAACCCACTCAGGTTGGTTTAATCTGGTTGGTTTAATCTGGCCCGCAAGCAAGTGGCCAGAGGGAGAAAAGTAGAGGGAACCACCATTGCAGCTACCAAGGGGAGTGTGCATTTTGGGGCTCCCCCCCATGTATGAAGTAGATGGGGCCAAATGCTCCTCCTGTCTTTTCCCATGCAAATCCCACCCCCTTATTGCTTGGGTCTGCCTCCTCCTCACCTTGCTACTGCGTTTCTATGTGTGTGCGAAGCAAAGTTTGAGTGGCAGTGGCAAGACTAACAAAGTTTTATTCAAGGTATGAGCTTTCTTGTGCCTTGCTATAGTGCGTCTGTGTCTGTGTTGGGCTCATTATGTCGGGGCTCTTCTGGATGCAGCTGGGTTCCCCTCCTCTTTTTCACTGTATTCATGCCCTCATGATCCAGTCTTTCTCAGTAGGAAAGCAATGTGAGCTATTTAGATGAGGAACAACAACAAGCCAATGAGGTGGATTAGGCTGAGAGTGTGTGTCCAGACCAAGTTCACCCAGCACATTTCCTTTGTAGATTGGGGATTTTGAACCTAGGCTTCCCAGATAGTAGGCTGATCCCCTGACCACTATACATTGCTGTCTCTCTATTCTTGCACTGCCTCATAGGAGTTATAGTTATTTCTCTGGGGAAGACTATAGTTTTGTAGACAAACACATATTCCTCAGTCTGTGTCATGGTGTCTTCACATGTTCTTGACCAGCACACTAAGCAACTTATGTACATAAGCTCGCAATGCCCAGCCATTTCATATTTTCTCCTGGGTGCTAGGCTCAGAGCATTGACCAGGAGATTTCTGTAATGATGAATGTCAATAAATCAAAAGTCAGTTTGCAACTTACAGATACACACCTGAACAGCATACTCAAGATTGCTACAGCACAGACATTTCTCCAGATTTTGATGCAATAATTCAGAGTAAGAGGTGTCAGTTATCAGAGACGGTTGAATAAACAAAATATTGCAAGAGTGCTAATGTTTTAAGCATGTTTTAAGTTTAAAAAAAAATCTTTAGTTGTGTTTGTGTCCTTTATAAAGTTCATGCCTCTGTTACCTGGCATTATATTTTATGACACATATGGCCTGGCCCAACATGGTCTCATTTATATCAGATCTGGCCTTCGTAACAAAGGAGCCTGACACCCCTGGGTTAATAAATTCTTCACTGAGCAGTGGGTTGAACTAAATGGCTGGTATCGCCCTTTCCAACTCCATGATTCTATGGTTTAAAAAGTCTTTAAGTTGGCTACCCTACAAATAAATATAGCCCGTTGACTAGTGAATATGCTGGTATAGTGGTTAGAGTGTCCAGACTAGGATCTGGGGGAGCCAGGTGTGAATCCCCACTCTGACATGGAAGCTCACTGTGACCTTGGGCCACTCACTCTGTCTCACCATAACCTACTTTGCAAAGTGGTTGTGAAGATGAAGTGTAGGAGGGGAGACCAACATATGCTATCCTGTAATAATAGTTCTGGAGCCTCTGCCATTTCTTGTGAGATGTGGCTCTGAGGACCTTATGGAATATTAACTGCTGAAAATGCATTGTCTTACTATCTGGCGAGCACTTTGCTGTATTTAAATGTCACACGTCTCTGTTATTGTTGTCATAACGAAGTCTCAGTGCTAAACTCATGATATTCGTACATATAAAGGTACAGAAGATACCAAAGTAAGATAGCCAGTATTTAACATCCAGTTATATTTCTTTAATGGGCATTTTCCAACGCTAAGTAGAAAATCACTGCGTCCAATGCATGTGGTGTAAAAATAGAGATTGTACCTACTGAATAGCTACTGTTGGAGACGAGGAACATACGTTGCTATTTAAATTGCTACCATATGGCTTGTCTTGTAGCATATATCTGTATATTTATTAAACATTACCTAAGGAATTGTATATACTTCAGTAAAAAAAATTTACAATGAGAACATAGAGTATTAATAAGAGAGTTTTCAGAGTTAAATATTTGCGGCTTGTTAATCCAGGGTTGTTTGGCACAGGGTTTGGTCTGACTTACATTATCAAAACATAAGACAATGGAAACATTTAGCAATGCGAGGAAGAGGAGGAGGGGCATCCAGAAATCCCACACTCTTTAAGCCCATTCCAAGAGTGTTTAATCTCTGAATCTCAAAGCATCTGCTTTCTCTCATTAAGGAAATGAACTTTGTTAGGAAGGTCGGAGAGCTCAAAATTAGGTCTGTGATTTCCTCTGTGTGCAGCCGATGTGCGCACGGTCAACAAAAGACCACAGTGTTGCCAAAGTGAAGTGATCAACAAAAGACCACAGTGTTGCCAAAGTGAAGTTATGTTGCTATTTTGGATTCCCTGATGCAGCTAGCTCTACCGCTGTAGCACAGTACGCATCTAGGTTTCACTGTGGGGAAGAGGGTTGCCCAGTGGGGTGGCAGGAGGGCTATTTGGCCTGGGCCTCAAATATAGAACATTCTGGAGGGCATCTGGTAAATATTGAAAGCGGTTGAGGGCATCATGTGTTGCCTTTTTCAGATTTCATTGCGGCGAGGGGCTTCAGAAAGCTGGAAGTGGCTTTGGCTCTCTCTGGAGGTCCCCACTGGAGGACCTCCTGAGGGCACCTGGTATTTTTGGCCACTTTGTGACAGAGTGTTGGACTGGATGGGCCATTGGCCTGATCCAACATTGGCTTCTCTCATGTTCTTCTGGACCTCCCAGAGGGCCTGAGGCCCCCCCACCCCCTGCCTCACAAAACCATAACATTCAAGATGGAATCACCTCCAGTTGGTTCATAGGCAGGCTCTTGCAGAGAAGCCACTCCTCCTTTTTTGTTTTGTTTTTAAGCAGGAGGGAAACTACCATGATGGGTAATCCTTGGGAGCCCCTTTGACTCTGTTACAGACTGCCTCCATCTTGCCCCTTGAGACCTTGTCAGTTTTGGTTGTAGTAAAGGAGCCTAGAAGCTGGTGACACAGGAGTGAGATACTACCTCTCTCCTACCACTCCACTTAGCAAAGCTGAGAGCTACTTAAGCTGGAGCCTCTTTAAACTGGGGGAAGGTTCCAGAGTCTACAGTGGTAGGTTAGAGGTGGGATCCACTCCATGCTGGCCTTAAACTAGGAGCTCTTCTACTAGGCCTTCGACTAGGGAGCTGCACCCAATAAAGTGAGGCCCTGACCTCAATATTGACATCATTATTAACAGCCGGATGCAACTAGGGTTGCCAAGTAGTACTTATGATTTGGCGGGGGGAGTCCTTGCCAGGTCCGGGAGTGTTCTAGCGCATGCGCTTTGCGCATGTACCGCAATGATGTCACCCAGAAGTGATGTCATCGCATCGGGCACATTGGGGGTGAGACCTCTGTAATTCGAGGGAAAACCATAGAGTTTCCCCTCGAATTATAGAGCATCCCCCCCCAAGCCATGCCCGATGTGATGACGTCATTTCTGGGTGACATCATCATCCTGGGCACATCTCTGTAGCCCGGCAATTTGGGGATGGGGTTCCCCCAGTGGCCCAATCCGGGCTGGCAGGGAGCGGGCCATTTGAGCGGGGGTTTCCCTGCCCCCCGGGGGGACTTGGCAACCCTAGATACAACCCAGACTATGATGTTAATTGACTGCATGCCTGTGGATGCTGCTAATGCCCGCCATCAGGTACGAATTGCAACAGTACTTTATATCATGTTATGTCTTATAATTACATTCTTTGTGATTTTATTCTATTTTTGTTTTAGCCATTTTATACGCTCTGTGTGTGCCACCCTGAGCCTGCCCTGGCAGGGACGGCGGAATATAAATTAAACAAATAAAACAAACAAATAAATAAATAACTCTGCGGCTCATTGAAAGCCACATTTACAATTGCCACCAAGCGAAAGAGCCACTGCATTTCCTTACATCCCTGGCACGATGCCAGCACTCCAAGGAGGCTGGCAGCTCACCTGTTCTCCCGTGACAGCTGTTTGTTTGTTGATTTATTTTATTTGGCTTCTATCCCGCTCCTTTCCCCGACAAGCAGGGCTCAGGGCAGCTTCCGACAATTAAGTATACAATAAAATCAACATATAACTATATCAGAGTGTCACAGTTAAATTATATGTTGAAATCCAGATTTTACCCTTTGAAACCTAACTGTCAGTCCACTCTCACAGGTGGCACCCTGTCTGAGGAGGGAGCCAGCTCCCCAGCCACGGAGCCCACTGGGCAAGGGCCACGAAGCTCACTTTCCAGAAACATGGGGTAGGCCCCACATTGGGGCAGAGTGCTCAGAAGAGCCGCTGAGAGAGTATCACTGCCTGAGGCAGATGTGAGGCTGCTGGCATCTGTGGTCTCTCCCTGTACAAACAATGCCGGTCGCACTTCCTTCGGCCCAGCTTTGCCACCATTATCACCAGGTGTGGGGAGGGGAGGGCCTTTGGGGTAAACTCCCTGAAGACACCCGGAGAGGGTGAAAAACTTTTTGTACATTGCTTCTGCTGAATGTTGCTGCTGTCGCCCTTGTTTCTTTTGTGGTTTTAATTATTTTGTGCTCATTGGAAGCAGTGATGAACATAGAAATGTGTGCGTGTTTTTTTTTAAAAAAACAATCTCTATTTGTCTGTAACATTCTCCAGAGGGCCACTTTGATGCAGGGACAGAAACAGCGTTCCACCCCCGTGCCGTAAAGTGGAGTGCCCCCATGCCCCGTTTTCACTCTGGTCATGCCTTCACTGCTTGTTTCGCTTGTCTCAGAACTGGTAGCTCAGGAACCAGCTTGGACTCTTCAAGGGGCCAGATCTGTCCCTGAAGCTTCAAGTTGCTAACCTCTACTTTAAAATGTTTCATTGGTAGACTGCACGTCTCCAGACAGTACAGTTTAGTTTTAAAAAATTGAAATTGATGGTTGCAAGCGTTGCTCTATTTTTATATATTCTCAAGCCCGTCTTCTTCTATATCCATATAAAAATGTAGGTGAAAGGGTCACTTGTTAAAGTGCTTCCCGCTCCTGTTTAACATTCTCATGCAGCTTTCCCGAGTTCTTGCTTTATTATTTATGGTGTCCATTTATCATTATCATTCTTCTCTGTTGTTCATACCATCCCCTTAATGGTCCTTCATTTGTTCTAATAAAGACTGCTTGTTAGCTTTTGAATCTCTGTGGGTTTTCAGATTCATATTTGAAGGGTTTGCATTTAAAGGCAGGACTCAATTAACCTGTAATGATTGTTCTTCAAAGTGAATATTTAATGGAGTTATTCTTTCACCTGCCTCTCTTCTTGGAGACCTGCCCCCAGCCAGTTAAACATTCAGCATTGCAGAATTGGTTAAGGGATGATACAGTGCAGAGGTTAGGTTGCTCTTCAAAATTTGGTGTGAGAGGGCTCTGCAGTGCCCTCTTGTGGAAGCTTCAGAAATGTCTTTGCATGCCACGCGCTCTCTGGAAATGCCTGTTTTAACGTGTGTGGCAGAAGCATGTAACTTTGCGTTGAGAGTATTGTTATTTTGCCCTCTGGAACCCTTCCATTTAACTGGACCCAGGCCAGATGTTAAATCAGAATCAACAGGAGCCAAATCTGACTTTACTTGCAAAACTATTTCTTGAAAGAATTTCACCTTTCCTCTTCTGGCCGCTGGTGTCCTTTCAAAAATTTTTTCCTGAAACAGACAATTATCCTCCTTCCCAGAGGAACCTAGGATGAATTAATGTGCAGCAGGAATGGTTAAAGATGCAATTCCACCTTATCTCTGCATTTCCGAGCTACTCTTCATTTAAACTCATGGCACTGAAATGCCAGGGATAACAGGTGAAACTTGACTCTTTGTTTGGAATAATCCTCATTTAAATATGTAAATAGTATAGAGGATAAAGACTGGGTCTATAAAAGAATTTGAAGCGGAGCAGGAAATGCTGGAGCTTTGTAGGGTGGGAGAAAAGAGTTTGATTGCCATTGCTATGAAGGTTGTGGGCCCTACGCTAGCTAAGGTTACTTGCAGCTTTTTCCATTAAAAGCATTATCGCTTTCCAGACATTCTAAGGGGGGAGGATGAATTTGTTGTGGGTGGAGCAGAGTGATGGGGGCACGTTCTGCCCCCCATCCATGCATGTTCATTGGAGTACATTATGAAGCTTTCATGTGTGCAGTTCTCTCTGTACGACTGGGAACCCTGCAAGAATATTTCCCCCAGTTATGTGGCAAGAGCCTTCTATGTCCGCACGTGTAGATGCAATGCATACGGTGTAGTGAACGGGCATGCACGTGCCTTGGAGTAACGTCCAGGCTAGACTGGCTGTTGCTTGTTTTGTTTAGAGCACCAATTAACCTGCCTTTCAGCCAACAAAACTGCCCGGTGCCCAAAGCAGTTTTCTTATCAAAACAAATAATATAAACATTACAAAAACCTTCCCAAAAAACATCCAAGGGCAAAGCCGTTTTCCCAGCAGTGCCGCCATAAAACGACAAATATCCATAGAAATCCCATGATCTAGATCAGGGGTGTCGAACTCATTTGTTATGTGGGCCAGATCTGACATAAAGGAGACCTTGTTGGGCCGGGCCATGTGTTGTCATAAAATGGAATGCCAGGTAGCGGAGATGTAAACTTTATAAAGGACACAAACACAAAGGGTTTTTTTTTTACTCAAAATAAAAACATGCTTAAAACATTAGCACTCTTGCAATATTTTGTTTATTTAACAGTCTCTGATAACTGACTCCTCTTGCTCTGAATTATTGCATCCAAATGTCTGTGCTCTTGCAATCTTGCGTATGCTGTTCAGGTGTGTATCTGTAAGCTGCAAACCTACTTTTGATTTATTGCCATTCACCACAGAAATCTCATGCTCAGAGTTCTGAGTCTAGGACCCAGGGGGAAACATGAAATGGCTGAGCGATTGAGAGAGTCTGGCCAAGCAAGCTATGATGCATCAGCAGCAACAGAACTGGAAGCAGGGGATGGCCAGTTCCAGTGCGGGCCTGATAGAAGCCCTCTGGGGGCCTGATCCGGCCTTCAGGCCACATGTTTGACACCCCTGATCTAGATAGAGGGTAGATGTGTTGGGCTGCAGTGGAACAGCTAGATATGAGTCTGGGAGCACCGTAGAGAGCAGCAACATTTTCAGGGTACGAGCGTCATCAGGTATCTGGCAAAGGGACGTTTGACTCTTGAAGCTCATACCCTGAAAACCCATCTCAAAGACTGTGCTAGGGGTGTGGGTAGACAGCACCTTGGGGAGAGTATCGGAGAGTATTCCATAGATGGGAATCAGTAGCAAAGAAGGCTGTCCCTTAGATCCCAACCAGCCAAACTCCAGACAAGGCTGGTTAGTGAACAAAGGCCATCTGTGCAGATCTCAAGATCCAGGTCAGACTGTCTGGGTGGAAATGGCCCCTTAGATACTCAGGGCTCCAAGCCATGAAGTTCAAGATCTGCACCTTGTATTGGCCTCAGAAGCAAATCAGAAGCCAGTGCAGATGGCATAAGGTCCCCTTAATATGGTCACCATGGTGATTTCCAGGGAGTATCTTTGTTTCCTCATTTTGAATCAACGAGTTACGAACATGACATTGTTATATCAGTAATAAAACCAAATATTTCTTTGAAATATATAATGGAACCAATAATCAGATTTGGAACTTATTCTGGATATAAATTGAATAAAAAGAAAACGAAGATAATGTTACTAGTGGCAACCAAAACAACAAGAAGAGATAGGAAAAAATAACAAAACGTAGCCATCAGTGGCTATTAGCCACAAGGTATAGGTAGGAACTCTCGGTCTGGGGCAAGTGATGCTCCGTATTTGTGGTGCTTGGGGGGAGGGGTGACAGTGGGAGGGGCTTCTAGCGCCCTGGCCCCACTGTTGGACCTCCTGAGGGCACCTGGTATTTTTGGACACTGTGTGACAGAGCGTTGGACTGGATGGGCCACTGGCCTGATCCAACATTGGCTTCTCTTATGCTCTTATGTTCTTATGTGTTGTTACAAAAAACCCAATAAAATATTTGTGAATATATGTAACAGGACAAAACAACAACTTATATAAGGATAATTATCAAAAAGTCTGGGCAAGTATTATTGAGGATCTACAAAGATGGGGAAGATTGAATCTACATAGATGAAAAGATTTTTTTAAAGTGGCAAACAACGATAAAACAATTTCGTATGGAGTGGAAAGAAACAAAGAATAAGATTCAAAGTATTACAGGATGAAAAAAGAGAGGAGGCTTAGCTGTACCAAATATTAAACTGTATCATCAAGCCAGCAGCATTAGTCTGGTTGTCAGATAGAAGAAGAGGAGGAGGAGGAGATTGGATACTCCACCCTTCACTACCTGTCTCAGAGTGGCTTACAATCTCCTTTCCTTTCCTCTCCCCACAACAGACACCCTATGAGTTAGGTGGGGCTGAGAGAGCTCTGCAAGAACTGCTCTTGAGAGAACTGCTCTGAAAGAACTTATGACTGACTCAAGGCCACACCAGCAGCTACATGCAGTGGAATGGGGAATCAAGCCTAGTTCTCCCAGATTAGAGTCCACGCTCTTAACCACTCCGCCAAACTGACTGTTTACAAACTGGATTGTAAATCCAAATAAAAGGAATGTCAAATAGGAGACAATTCATACCAAAGAAGGAATACACAATTACCTATGGACTAAAAACTCATTAAAATTATTCAAAGATGAGATGGCAACCATATTTCAAGGGATGATCTATTAAGAGCATGGTTTCAAAGTAAAAATAGAGTAAGTCCGCCAATCTTACCATTATATCGCCTGTAGATGTTTATTGCGATAATATTACAAGAAAGAAAATTGACCATATAACTTATGCATATATGATGGACAAACAAGCTAAAATGAAATCTTGGCAAGAAGTTCAAGATGAAGGAAAAAACATTCCATGGCTGTTACATCATCAGATGGTATCTAAATTTAAAGAACAAATAGCCAAAGAAGGGGGTCGGCTAAGAAAGAAAATGCCTTTTGAACAATTAATCACCAGCGATTTAAAGCACTTACTAGGAAAAAAATCCACAAAGTATTATTACACTATGACACTGAAACAGAGCAAGTAAAAATTATACGATAAAATGGATGCGAAATTTAGGAGGAAATATACCTTTGAGTCAGCGGGAAGATCTATGGGCTAAAGAAATTAAATTTACTGCATGTCAAACATTAAAGGAGAATTGGTATAAGATGTTTTAGATGGGTATATCACTCCCAAAATATAGAGCAAATACCAAGAAAGGCTATAATGGGAAATGCTGGAAATGTCAAAATACAGATGCAACATTTTATCATATGTGTTGGTCATGTAAGAAGGCAAGAAAATACTGGATAGAGGTACATGAAGAAATACAAAAGGTTTTGAAACTTCAGTTTGCACTGGATCCTAAAAACATGTTATTAAATATAGTATCAAGAAATATTACAAAGACATACAGCGGACTATTTAAGTATATGGTGACGGCAGCCAGATTAATTTTTGCAGCAAAGTGGAAAGCAGAAAAATGTCCAGAACTGCAGAAATAGAAGAATTAATTAAGCAAATATGCGACAATGGCCAAACTAACATCTTATATACATAATAGACCAATATCGGAATGCCAAGAAAAATGGAAACCTTTTTTGACTGTATAGTTGTAAATTAAGGATAAAAATGAAATAGTAAATGATAGAAGGAAAGCGTTAGGAAATTTGTTAGACAAATGTTAAGTAAGATGATAGATGGAAAAGACAGAACAGATATTTTAACAAAAGTGACATATCACGTAAATGTAAGTAAGTTCCATATAAATGTATTAATCAAATATACATGATAACAGTTTTATATGTTTTGCATGTCTGTAAACAGAAATAAAATTTCTATTTAAAAAACCCTCTGAAGGATCTCTCCCAGTGGCTTACTGTGTAGTGCATTCTGCATAAGCCTTTCCTTGTATAGAATCATAGAATCGTAGCGTTGGAAGGGACCTCCAGGGTCATCTAGTCCAACCCAGTGCACAATGCAGGAAATTCACAAATACCCACACACACACACCCAGTGACCCCTGTTCTATGTCCAGAAGATGGCAACAAAACCCTCCAGGATCCCTAGCCAAAACTGGCCTGGAGAAAAATTGATTCCTGACTCCAAAGTGGCAATCAGCATTTCCCTGGGCATGTAAGAAAAGGCGACAAGAACTAAGCACTGAGGCAACTCTTCCTACCCTCCCTCTCATGATCTGCCTAAGTTCACAGAATCAGCATCCGAGTCAGATGGCCCTCTAGCCTCTGTTTGAAAACCTCCAAAGAAGGAGAGCCCACCAGCTCCCGAGGAAGCCTGTTACACTGAGAAACCGTTCTAACTGTCAGGAAGTTCTTCCTAATGTTTAGCTGAAAACTCTTTTGATTTAATTTCAACCCAGTGGTTCTGGTCCGACCTTCTCGGGCCACAGAAAACTACTCTGCAGCATCCTCTAAATGACACTCCTTCAAGTACTTGAAGATGGTTATCATATCACCTCTCAGGCGTCTCCTCTCCAGACTAAACATGCCCAGCTCCTTCAACCTTTCCTTGTAGGACTTGGTCTCTAGACCCCTCACCATCTTCACTGCCCTCCTTTAGACATGTTCCAGCTTGTCTATACATGTTTCTTAAATTGTGGTGCCCGAAACGGAACACAATAGTAGATGGCTTAGAAACTGCAGTTGATGCAAAATGCCCCAACAATGGTCATTCCTGAGATATGATTAAACACTCGCTTAAAGTCAGTGCTATTTCAGCAGGACTGGCTCCCAGTTTGCTTCTACACTCGATTCAAGTTCTTCTTCTGGATTTTTAAAACCCTAAATGGCTTGGCTACAGACTACCTGAAACGCTTGTCTCAACTTGCCTGGATTTTGAGATCTGTATATGATGCCTTTCTGCAGGAACCAGACGTAGCCAGGGTTATTTTGACTGGGACTGGGACTCAACAGGAGGACTTTTGGGGCTTCTGCCTGCAGATTATAGAATTCCCTCCCCAAGTGGTAAGACTCACACTGTCCCTAGAGGCTTTCTGGGCCAAACTACAGACCTTCCTCTGCTAGGCGGCCTTTGAACTGGAATAAAATGGAGGATGGTGCTTGTTGTTTATATCCTGTGCAAATACTTGTTTTAAGTCTCTTGGGGTGATTTTATTTGGACTGCGTTGTATTTTACCGTAATTGTTAGCACCCTTGGGGACTACCCGCCGTTGGGTGGAAGAACAGCTTACAGTCTGTAAAAACCAACAGATCAGGGTGGTGTTTGTTTCTGCTTTTCTGCTGTCCCACACATGTTCATTCTACTGCCCTAAAGAACATCTGAAAAGGTGTAAGGATAAACTGTTTCTTTTTCTTGGTAAGATAAGAGAAATCAAGATCATATCCAGTATTAAACGATTGGGTTTGATTGGCCTTAATCCTGACTGAATTGAGACACTTTCTCGACTGGGACACTTACAGGACATTCCTACACAGAACTACTCTAGTCTAAGTGGCTTGATTTCAGTGGGCTTAGACTGGACTAGCTGCATATGATTGTGCTGACAGTATTGAATTAATAGAAAAAAACAAGATGTATTCTGTTAATTTAAATGACGGATCACTGCTCTTTGACTGCTACAGTTACTGGGGGGAAATATACCATAAGTAAACTTCATTCATTTCAGCTACAAAGGACTTACATTCCAGAAAGAACTAATCATGTCTGACAAATGCCACTTGAGGGTTTGAATACTTCAATCCATAGGGCAAGGGGAGAAATGTATCAGTGTCGAAAAGAATTTATGTTGGTATGTTCCTGTTCCTAAGACCTGTTTATGAGGGTGGAGCAGAACAGAACAGAGGAAATAAATGACAAGGCCATTGGCTAGGTTGATATAATATTGTAACTGAGTCTACATGTCCTACGGATACGGCCTTTATGTCATTGTCCAGCAATTGCTGTGTTAGTGCACCAAGATGCAAGGCTCATGAGGACTGAGAACTCTGTCTGGTGATATTGCTCCTTGCAGAAGCTGAAGACAACAGTGGTGATTGGTGGTACTGGATTTGGGAAGAGAGTTAAAAAGAAAATAAAAGAAAGTAAGTCAGTTTTCAGTGTGAGTGTTCTTCCTTAGCATCTGACAAAGGGAGCTTAGGCTCTCAAAAGTCTATACCCTGAAAATTTTGTTGGTGTCTAAGGTGCTACTTGAATGTAGCTCAATGTAGTCAGTTTGGTGTAGTGGTTAAGTGCGCAGACTCTAATCTGGGAGAACCGGGTTTGATCCCCCACTCCTCCACTTGCAGCTGCTGGATGACCTTGGGCAAGCCACAGTTCTGTCAGAACTGTTCTTTCAAGGGCAGCTCTGGAAAGAGCTCTCTCAGCCCCACCTACCTCACAGGGGTGGGGAAGGGAAAGGAGCTTGTAAGCTGCTCTGAGACTCTAAGTGAAGGGTGGGGTATGAATCCAATCTCCTCCTCCTCCTCCTCCTCCTCCTCCTCCTCCTCCTCCTCCTCCTCCTCCTCCTCCTCCTCCTCCTCCTCCTCAGCATCGGTGCTCTTTGTGAAGCAAAAGTCCCCACGAAGGTTTAACTTATGTAACACTGTGTTAGCCTTTTCCCCAGCACAGCTGGCCTTTGTTGCTGCCTTGTATGCTGATCTCAAGGTCAAGCAGAGATACCAGTTAACAACAGAACTCCCTCTGATTGAAAAGCGTTGCAGCTTATGTGTTTTAAGAAAAAAGGTATATCTTGGCACTTCAGCTGGGGGGAGAGTAGCTTAGGTTATTCTGGGAGTTCCTGCCTGATCATTGACCTTGCAGACTTCTACGTGACACCACTCTCCTCGGTCTTGACATATTTTTATGCCTCCTGAGAACCGCACTGTGAAGTCAGCTAGTTTAAGGTAGTTTATTGTTTTCTTTTGTGCTCCTGGGAATGTTTGCTGCTGGATCTTGTGTCATTTTTAAGCCTTTTTTTAAAAAATTAAAAATTTGATTTTGAACCCTAAAAATTGGTCTGTATGTGCTTAAAGACCCTGCCAACTCACGAGAGCGTTTTCGCTATCTTGACACTCTGTGCCGAATCTCTCCCTAGGTCAAGAGCAGAGAATGGTTTATTTACTTGCTTACTGAGTTCTATGCTGGCTTTTTAGAGTCATGCTCGTGGCAGCTTAAAACCAATTCCATCATTGCTTGATGTTGTCTGATAAAGCAAAGGCAAAAAAACCCCAATATGCCGAAGAACCCTTCAAGTCAAGAAAGTTTTTAGTTAAAGGATATTTGTTCCCTTAAGGGCTTGTTCCACCTAGGCTCTGTATATTGGGTCTGTTTCACAGAAATAGCCAATAGCTTAAGTAATTTAGGTCATTCAGGCAATAAGTTTTGCCTTTCAGAAAAAGTTGGTTTTGTGGGATTCAGTATGGGAGGTATATCTTTATCCCCACTTAATGAATATCTGCAAAAGCTTAAACATTAACATTTAGTAATCTTGGTAAGTCTTCTTTGGTATATTAATTTATTTTAGGGTAAATAACCATCTAAAGGAACCATAATGGACATCGAGAAATGCATTTTGTTTGGATGTCTGAGCCTGAAAACCTTCACATTGAGTTTTAAATTTTTTCTTTCCTTCAAGCTGAAGACAGGCAGGAAAGGGGAAGTCAATTAGTCCCAGGCCTGCCCAAGTACCAATCATCAAAGTGTTGAAATTGCTAATTACTGTCCTGGCTTGAGTCAATGAAATGGCTGGTTCACACCTTGATGAGGAATCTGACACCTAGGAGGTACACAGAGACTTGGGATGTGAGAGAGGCTAGAATGTATCTTCATGGTGATTTCAGGATAAGATTCTTTAACCACAAAGGGTGGGCAAGCAGAGACAATCCCTTAGCATGGAGGGAGGGGTCCATTTTGCAAGGTCCATTCTAGAGGAAGGAGCTCTCACACTTGAACACCAGCTGATGACCACCGTTGCCATGTGCAACAGACAAAGTATTTGCTGCTTAGACAAAGTCTCCAAGGTAATAGGAAGCTTTTAGAATTCTGGAACATCTAAGTCAAAGAGTTTACTGTAGAATAAGATCAGCTAGCACGTATACAGGGTGAGAAGCAGAGCAATTGCATGCTTACACCTTTCTTTTATATTCCTTGCTCTGCGCATTGCTGTGCAGAAAGTGTGTGTGTGGCATTTTTACTTTTAGTACATTATTTACTATTTTAAGTTCTCTGTACCACATAAACCTCTACTGTTTGAACATGCTACTCAAAATGGTCCTCAGGGAAGGGAGGTGGTTACTTAGTAAATCACAAATTCCCGGGAAGTGCACAAATAACAGTTCACCAGTTGCTGGGTGGTGGGCAGTGCAGGCACTAGGCGAAGTCTTGAAACAGCAGCACTGAAGGGAAGTCTTGAAACAGCACTGGCCCTCTTGGTGGGTAATTCCTGAGAAAGGAAGAGAATCCCCTCCCCCAGTCAGGTGGGCCAAGACAACAGTCCATCCCCAGGCAGAGACACAAGCCGTCGCTGGTGCCTAGATGCCTTGGAGGGCCAAATGGAGTGGGTCTCATAGATCAGCAGTGCTGTTCCACTATAGCAGAATATCATAATTGTCCAGTGTTACAGTTTTATAAATTTAGGTTAGCCTTTACACCTACACTTTTTCAAACTATGCTAGCAGCTATGCTAACTGGTTGATATATACCCAGTGGCTCAGCACTTAGGTATATGTGGAACTCTAGACCTACAGGATCCTCCATTATGCTTGGCATTGACCCTTCTACTTTGAACCTAGCTATACATTTCTCGTGGCTATTTCTAGCCACTTAAGCTCAGAGGTAGAGAAAATAACTGCCTTATTATTGGACACAGTGTGATTCATGTGGCTTCCCATTATGCATTGGCAGCTTAGAAAATTTGAGCCAAAGCTGTGTCTGGCCAGGCAGTACATTGCTCAGACGTGTGGTTTAATTTGTTTTACAGGAAGGAAGTTCAAACTTATTCCCATATTTTAAAAATTATTCTTATATTAAAAATATTTATGTTAAGCATTATACAGGCTGCATTAATTTAATGTGGCAATAAGGAGAGATAAAATATTACTCAGAGGCATTTATTATGTGATCTTCTGGATCCACTGGAAAAGACTGCTTTAGCACAGAATCTTAAATGAGGGCAGTCTTGTTGAAAAGGCCTAGAAGAATCTAAGCTCTGCTACAAATATACTGCATTTGCTCACAGCGTCTCATGGTCAGACAAGAGAAGCTATTGGGAGATCTGTGGATGGCTCTTCTCAGCATTTTGTAGCTGCAAATACCAACTTCACAGGGCACTGATTTGGGCTAAGGCTGTGGTGAGGGGAGTGGGGGAGTAAATTCTCCCCTTGATGTGGTTTCATCAACTGAGACTAATCCTCCCCATGCCATTAATAGTGAAGGGAATAGCAAAGGGGGGGGGGGGGAGAGAAGACAGCCAAAGAGAGGGCAGCTGTCTTCTTTTTTCTTTCTGAGATTAAAATCAGCTTGTGGGGATGGTTTTGGTTAGCAAAATGGTGCCAGGAGATCAGCCCTGACCCCTCACCATCTTTGTTGCTCTGGACATGTTTCAGCTTGGCTATATTCTTCTTAAACTGTGGTGCCCAAAAATGAACACAATACTCTAGGTGAGGTCTAACCAGAGCAGAGTAAAGTGGTACCATCACTTCGTGTGATCTGGACACTATACTTCTGTTGATACAGCCCAAAATCGCATTTGCCCTTTTAGCAACCACATCACACTGCTGACTCCTGTTCAGTGTATGGTCTCCAAAGACCCCTAGATCCTTTTCGCACATACTACTGCCAAGACAAGTGTCCCCCAACCTATAATTTGATTTTTCCTACCTAAATGCAGAACTTGCATTTATCCCCACTGAAATTCATTAAATCTGTTTAGCCCAGTTTTCCAGCCTGTCAGTGATTCCAGCCTGTGTAGTAATTAGAGTGTTGGATTTGAGTCTGAGAGACCCAGGTCCAAATCCCCACTCCACTGTGAAAGCTTGCTGACTGATCTTGGGCCTATAACATGCTCCAAGCCTTACCTACATCACAAGGTTGTTGTGAAGATAAAATAGAGAAGAGAACAGTATAAGCTGCTTTGGATCCCATTGGGTAGAAAGGTGGGGTATAGGTGGCCTCTGGTAAGCTGCTGTGTCTTACCTTTCATCCCCCTCTCCCCTACAAGAAGGGGATAATAATACTGGCAGAGGTCCTTTCCGCACTTGGATCTCATCCCTGGTTTTATCAGAGTTCAACTCGCGACACAAATCCCTTGCATCTATCCCTGGTTATAACAGTATCCGTTTATCCCGGGAACGCTGTGGGGCGAAACCAGGGTATAAAGTACTGAGGTCGGAGAGTCTTCAAGTGAAATCAGCTCATAAGTTTATTTGGTTGGAGAAGATATGCTGGACGGAGGTCCAGGGGCCTGCTTATAATCACACTTAAGCTGCGCCCTCAGCCTTGGCCGATGAAGTGGCTAGGTTTGGTTTGCCACGGTTGTGTGCCATGGGACTCTCGTCGGATCCTAAGCACACGGTTGGTCTAAATTACGATCTGGTTGGGCTATTGTCTGCCGGATCGAAGCTTAGGCAGCTAGCCTGACCATGTGCATTTCGGTGACCACGTAGCGGTCGCCGTTAAAGACATTACACAGGGTGACCTCAATGTCATGTGGAAACAAAAGAATACCTTGAGATAATTACAGGGGTGAACTTGAGTGTTGTGTAGAATGTAAGTTCAGGGACAGGGTTGAACCAGGATTTAAGGTCTAGTGCAGTATACTGTATATATCCCTACTTTATAAGGAGGCAAACACTCTGAAGTGCTGTATCATTACCACCTGTACTATTACTGTTGTGTGAACATTTTGCAAACTAGTTTGAGTTAGCCATCTAGTAAGGGAGAAAAGAAGAGTGGTGAGTACTTGCAAGGCTACCAATCCCTCCTGAACAAGAATACCCTACCACTGACTTGTTCTGTTTTTAGATGTGGTGGGTTTGATTCCTCTGGTTATCATACCTCTCCAAGATGGGGGCACATATCTACCGTGCTTGGGGGCAAACATGGGTGAAAGTCTTGCTTGTTGCCTATTGTGCAGCTGGTGCGGGGACAGCCAGCAGTGCAAGCTAGCACTAAGTGAAGAGTCCACCGTTTTGGTCAGCTAAAAGGGCCCTGCAGCTTTAGCAGCTAGCTTCTTATCGAATGTTCTACCTTTTTATATCAGTACTCATCTTTATTTAGGGACAAATTTAAATTTAGATCAAAAGTACGCTTATCTTTTAGCATTTCTAACCAAAGCCATAATTTATAATAAATTATCGCGATTGCTGTTAGTATACATTTGTCAAAGCTGTCACATTTTCCACTGATGCAGCCTTCATGCAGTCGATCTGCTTCTGATTAAATCTGACATTTTGTTGGTATGCTGGTTGAGGTCATGCAGCATGTATAACAATTGATATTACACTGAAGTCCCTTTAGCTGAACTCTTCTTTGCAAAGTAATAAGTGTAATTCAAAGTGCATCAAAATAATAGGGTAATTCTTTATTATTTATATATTTATTTGGATTTACTAGACCGCCCTTCTCTACAAGCAGGGCTTTTTTTGTAGAAAAAGCCCAGCAGGAACTCATTAGCCTAATAGGCCACACCCAACAGCAGAAACTCATTAGCATACTAGGCCACACCTCTGACAGCACAGCTCCCTCCCAGGGTCGGCTTCCCCAGGTGTCCCGTGGCTTGTGGGGCACCTGGGGAATCCAAGGAGGGGAGGCATTTTAAACGGCCTTCCCTCCCTGGATTGGCTTGGCTTCCCCAGGCACCCTGTGGCTTGCAAGGCACCTGGGGAACCTGGGGGGGGGGGAGGCTGTAGGCATGGCCAACTCAGAAGCCAGCTGGAGCTCCGTTCCTGTGCATTCCTGCCCCCAAATAGCCCTGGTTAAAACCAGCATTAAAACTACCTAAAATAGATCAGTAGATAAAACAAGATAGACAGACAGACAGACGGGGGAAATTTAGCTCCCCAGTCTCCTTGGGAGGAGGGGTTATGAGGGATGGGGAAAGCATATGAGAGTGTCAGATGTCATACTGTCCCCCGTTGCTGTCCTCAGCCGAATGCCTGGTGGAACATATCTGCCTTACATGCCCTGCAGAAAGGTAATAACTCTTGCAGGGCATAGATGTCTTCAGGCTCAGAGTTCCACCAGGCAGAGACCAGGGCCGAAAAAGCCCTCACCCTGGTTGAGGACAGCTGGATCTCTCTTGGACTGAGGAGCACTAGGAGTTTCTTATTCCCTGAGTGTAACGCTCTTCCAGGGGCATACTGAGAGAAGCGATCCCAAAGGTATGTGGGTCCCTGACAGTTCAGGACCTTAAAGGTCAGAACCAAAATCTTGAACCTGATCCGGTGCTCCACTGGAAACCAGTGCAGCTCACGCAGCACAAGTTGAATGTGAGCTGTTGGGGGGTCCTGGTAAGGACCTGCACGACAGCGTTCTGGATCAATTAGAGCTTCCAGGTCAGGCGCAAAGGTAAGTCCGTGTAGAGCAAATTACAGTGATCTATCCTGGAGGTGACCATTGCATGGATTGCCGTGGCTAGGTTGGGTCGAGACAGGTAGGGAGCCAGTTGTCTAACCTGGCATAGTTGGAAAAACGCCAGCTTGGCAACCTTCACAACCTGGTCCTCCATGGACAAGGAGGAGTCCAAAGTCACACCCAGGCTCTTGACGGTCTGTGCTAATGATACAAGCACACCCTCAAGAGTCAGCAGTTGGCAACCCAACCGAGGCTCCCTCCCCCCAGCCACAGAACCGCCATCTTACCTGGATTCAGTTTCAGCCGATTCTGCTTTAACCATCTCACCGCAGCCTCCGAACCCTCGGCTAAATTCCTGGGAATGGTATCTGGCCAGCTGCCCATCAACAGAAATAGCTGGGCGTTATCAGCATATTGAATCATAGAATCGTGGAGGTGGAAGGGATCTCCAGGATCCAATCCCCCTGCACAATGCAGGAAATTCACAAATACCTCCCCCCACACATCCCCAGTGACCCCTGTTCCATGCCCAGAAGATGAGAAAAAACCTCCAAGATCTCCAGCCAAACTGGCCTGGAGAATATTGCTTCCTGACCCCAAAGTGGCAATCAGCAGGGGTCATTCGAGCAGGAGCCCTGGGGAGCGCAACTCCGAGAGTTGGTGCCAGCCCCCCCCCCCCCAGGGGAATGCCTGATTGTGTCATGGCTGCAGCAAAATGACCCCGTCCCCTGGAAAGGTCCTTGTTCCTCTGACCAGCCTTCTGAAGGCTTCAGCCACCACTGAAGCTATCCTCCCAGAATAGTGGTATTTCTGAGGCTTGGATTGGTAGCTGTCCCCTCTCTGCCAGCAATTTCTTTCTCTCTTTCTCTCTCTCTTCTTTCTTTCTTGCCTTTTGACATACTTCCAGTGATGTCAGCTGGTGTAGCATATGCAAATAAGTTATGCTCATGAGTTATGCTAATGAGCTCCTGCACCTCTTTTTTTTGTGAAATGACCCCTGGCGATCAGCATTTCCCTGGGCGAGTAAGAAGGGGCCCCTTCTCAACCTCTGTCCCAAGGAGGGGGGGTTCACGCAGATGAACACACACACAACCCCCCAGTCCAGCCGCCTGCCAGCATCTCTCCCTTCTCTCATCGACAAAGGGTGCTATTTTTAACATCCTGGTAAAAGACCAGCATCTGGGTGCACACCCACGTGCACGCACAACTGGTAGGGGGCGGCTATCCGAGAGTGTCCTTTGAGCAGCCATTCTTGCCTCCGGCAAGGCAGCCTTGCGGCCAAGGGGCCCAAATTGAGGAGGAGGAGAAACTGGGGATGGGTTCTCCCCCCACCCCTGGCTTCCACGCTGTGGCTGTGCCACAAATGACAAAGGCACAGGAGGAGTTGGAGGGCATGGGGCAGGAGCAAACGTGGAGGCAAGGCAGATGCAACCTCACCCCCAAAACCAGGATCCAACTCCAAGCAGAATCCCTGCCAAGACTCCAGGGTTCATGGGACATGCCAGGCTATCCGGAAACCTAATCTCACTCTCTCAGGGGTGAAGAAAACACACTCTGCACATGCTCAGGGACATCATTCATGGCACATTGTTCCTCCCTGATTTGCAGAGCCAAACCCTGGCCTTCAAAAAGCTGTTGCGGCTGTCCCCCCCCCCTCCCCCCCAAAATCTTCAAACATTTCTTGGACATTTCCATTCAGGCACAAAAGGCGTGTGTGTGTGTGTTGTAAAATGCTTTTTTAAAAGGTCCCTTTGCCATTGCAAGCCAGGGGACTGGAATGCAAATTGTGATCCTCCTGGAGGGGGGAAACAAAGCAAAAAGCAAAGCCCCCACACATATGCAGCTTTCCAGAAGAGCAGCAGCTGGAAGAGGGGTGGGTGGCTCAGTCCCCAGCCCCTGCCAGGGTGCCTTCGTTGCAAAGGAGGGAAAGAGGAGGGGGGAGCAGCGAAGGCTGCAGCCTCCCCGGACCGTGGGGAGAAGCTCCTCCTCTGCACATCCTTGCTGCTGCTTTATGGCTTTCTGGATTAGGGTTGCCAACCTCCCCATGGTGGCTGGAGATCTGGCCTTTAGGATTGCCAGTCTCCAGCTGAGGGACTGGATATCTCCCAGAATTACAAGTGATCTCCAGATTACATATATCATTTGTTTAAAACCCTTATTCCACCCACCCAACCCCTGGAGAAAATAGCTGTTTTGGAAGGTGGGCTGCCTGGCGTTTTATACTCCACCAAAGTCTCTCCTTTTCCTAAACTCCACTCACCCACCCTCATGTCTCCTGGTATTTTGGAACCCAGAGCTGGATGGAACCACAACTGATGGAACTACAACTGATCTCCAGATAGAGTCATCAGCTCTGACATACTGATGATACCCTAGCCTGAAGCTCCTCACTACCTGGGCGAGGGGGTGCATATGGATGTTAAATAACATCAGGGAGAGAAGTGCCCCCTGAGGAGCCCCACATTCCAGTGGGTACTTTTGGGACACTGTCCCTCCCAGCACCACCCTCTGGGGTGGTGTGGAGGAATGAGCTAAGCCATTGCAAGGTTACCCCACGGAAGCCAGCATCGGTGAGGCAGAGAATCATTCAATCATAATCAACTGTGTCAAACGTTGCTGTAAGGTCGAGTAATATCAGCAGTGCTGACCTGCCCCGATCCAGCTGTCTGCGGAGATCATCCGGGAGGGTGACCAATGCTGTCTCCATCCTGTAACCAGGGCAGAAGCCAGATTGAAATGGATCCAACACCAATGTGTCATCCAAGAATTTCTGGAGCTGTTCTGCTGCCACTGTCTCAATTACCTTGCCAATAAATGAAAAAATTGAGACTGGGTAGTAATTGGTCAGATCCATAGGATCTAGGTTTGGTTTTTTCAAGAGCGGAACAACCACCACCTCCTTCAGCCCCTCTGGAAAAATCTCCAAACCCAGGGACAGATTGACAATATCTTCCAGCGGGCCTCGTAACCTCTTGCCACTGGCTTTCACCAGCCTCAAGGGGCACGGATCTAAGAGGCAGTTGGTTGGCCTAACAGCCCCAGAATTCTGTTGACTTTGGCTTGGGAGAGCCGGCTGAAGGTCTCAGACCAAATCCAGAGATGGCCAAGGGGCCTGCAGTTCCTGTACTGTATCAACATTAGCTGGAAGGTCATGGCGGAACAACAAAGACTTTATCTGGAAAAAAAAAAAGCTCACGAATGCCTCCTAGCTTAAGGGTGAATTCCTATTATTTGGGGTCTTTTCAGGGAGGAATGTAAGAGACCTAATTATGCTAAATAATTTTTTAGCAAGAGCTAGCAGACACAATGGAGGCTATATAAAACTCTCTTTTAGCAGTCTTCACCATTATGATTTATGCTGGTCTATGACCATATTAATAAATCTGAATCTCTTTTAGCAGCCTTCACTGCCATCTCATAGGATTTCAAAAGCGTCCTATAAGGTGCTCTTGTAGCTTCATCATGGACTTGCCACCAAATTTGCTCCAGTCATCTGAGCTCCTGCTTTATCCCCCTAAGTTATGTAGTATACCAGGGGATGTTTTTGGATGGGGGTGAAGAGGACATCAGGGGGCAATTTCATTGATGGCTTCAGAAGGCCTGGCATTCCAGTCCTCTATCAGCTCATCCAAGTAATCACCAGAGGGCATTGGCTCCCACAGAGCATTCTGGAATCCAGCTGGATTCATTAGTCTTTGCATGTGAGCCAAAATCCACTTGTCGCCTAGAGGCGGGGGGGAGAGGGAACCCAGCCAGACCTTCAGGGCACAGTGATCTGACCATGGTACCAATATTTTGGCCATCAGATCTCAAAAATCAGATCCAACATGTGGCCTGCTCTATGCGTGGGCCCTGATACAATCTGGGTGAGCCCTAGTGCTGCCATGGATAACACTAGGTTCACCACTCACTGCGAGGAGGCAACATCAGTTTGGACATTAAAGTTGCCGAGTATGATGAGCCTTGGGAATGCCAACACCCAGCCAGCCACCGCCTCACGCAGGGTCTGGAGGCTGTCCACTGGTGCACTAGGCAGATGGTACATCAGAAAAAGCCAAACTCACCTCTGAGTCCCACGCGAGGCCTACACAATCGATGCCAGCAATTTTCAGGAAGGGGAGTGCCCTGAAGGAAAAGCTCTCACAGATTAGTATCGCCACCTCCCCGCCCCACTCTCCAAGACTGATGGAGGACTGAGAAACCTGGAGGAGATAGTTCTGCTAAGGCCATAGTTCCCCCATCCCTCATCCAGGTCTGTCATGCATGCCAGGTCCACTTCTTGCACGGCAATATAGTCTTGCAGCGTAGAGGTCATATTGTTAATGGACCTGGCATTGCACAACAGCTGTGTCCCAGGAGGGGGATAAAAGTTCCTAGCCCTCACAACTACATATCGCAGAATGGGACGAAGGTTGAAAGGAGACCGAGCTTGATCGTATCTCTGTCTCCTTCCATTCCAACACCTTCTCCCACCGCCGTATCTTTCACTGCCATGTTCTGGGTTTTTTTTAAAAAAAACCCTGTTTAATTCATTTATATACTGCCATATGGTTCTCAAGTTTGTGTATAAAAGTGAAACAAATTACAGTCAGTAAAGCTAATGAGACTTACAGTAGACAGCGCAGCATTAAAAAACTTTAAAACGGCAGCATGTTAAAAACGGCATGGTGGGAACAAGATCAACAGGCAGCAGAATCACAAAGCAGGGCTGGTAAACCCAAGAAGCCGTCAGCCGCATATTCGATAAAAGTAATAAAAGTTCATGAGAACAAGAATGTTTTTACGTAGAGCCTAAAACTGAAGACCCGAGGATTGTTGTAGAAGGACCAGAGCTTCCACTAATGAAGTCCCTCCACGGTGAGGCCCTGTCCTTTGTGGCCTTCTGCCTCACGGCATGGACCAGGGGCATATTCAGCAAGACCTCTAAAGAAAGATCTTAACGTTTGGGAAAGATTTTTGTGGGAGAATGTGGTCCCAATGCCAGTCCATGTAGGACTTTTGAGGTAAGTACTCACACTTTGAATTGTGCTCAGGAATGAATTGGCAGCCAATGTAACTCCGTCAGGACTGGCAGGATGCGTTCTCTTCAAATTTGTCAGCTAACAGCCTCGTTGGCACATCTTGTATTAATTAAAGTTTCCCAACAGTCATCAGAGACAACCCCATTGCAGCAATTGACACTGGTCACGATTGGAGCAAGGGTAATTGTGATCACATCTCAGCTGTCCAAGGAGCGACACAACTGGGAAACCAGCTGAAGATGCTTAAAGGCACCATGTGCTGCAGGGGAGACTCAAATGTTCCTCTGCAAGCAGTGAATCTGATGGTGTCCCCAAGCTACAAACCCCATCTCAGGCAGGCTGACTCATTTCTCGGTTAGCACTATTACCAAACAGTGCTCTGGTCTTCTGTGGCTTGAGCGTGAGTCTGTTGGCCCTCATCCAGCCATTTTACCGCTGCCACATACCTGCTCAGAACTTCTGGTTTCTCACCTAGTTCTTGCTGTTACAAATGTTTCAGTAGTAAATCAGGCTGCTTCATCCTCCCCCGCTGAAAGTACACTGCTGGCCAAAATAAATGATGGGAAAGCACCAATCAAGTCCACTTTGTGCCATCAACTGGCCTATTCCTTTTAAATGTTAAAAAGATATGCACACGGTTTACTTCGGGTATCAATGTGCAAAGCTTTAAAAGATTTAAGTAGATATACTAATAGCTTTCTGCTTGGACTAGAAGATTCTAAACAAGAAAGAAATGCATGTGTGTCAAAATCAATTATTAAAAATTATATATTTATTGATATTTCATTTCAAATTACTCACTATTACATAACAAATTTTCCTATGAAACATATCACAAGTAAGTTGACAGGTAGAAGTTCAACAGGTAAAGTGTTTTCCATTGATGTCTTTATAATAATTGTTTTAAGAGTCCTTTTAACTCTAAGGATGTATTTCCTCACATATAGTGCCTCTGCCAGCCCACTCAACAGACCTCCAGTTATAAATCCATTTCAATAATTTTGTCAAGAATCATGCTGGATTCAACATTTCATAGATACATGTATACATCTGCAAGGTATCATCCAGTTACAGCAGTCCTCAGTGACTCCCAATGGGAAATCAATCATTTCTTGAACTTGCTGCAGACTTTTGAAGGGAAGTTTCTCTCGTATAGCATACATTGCTTTGCCACTGCTCTTTATCTTGTATGGACTAGAAGATTTGGCTTTGGTTAAGGATGCCCTGTTACCGTGGCTTGACTTTTATGAATGACTTTGATATGTATGTGTTAACACTGAAGATCAGGGCTCATTCCCATTTTCCCTGTAGCAACACAAGAGATGTGAAGGCCCAGAAAAAAACCAGAAAAACTCGGGGGAAAACCCATTTCCCCCCTCATTTTTTTCCTGAAGCCTTTTTTGGGTTGTTGTTTTTTTTTGAAAAATTGAAAAAAGAAAAGAAATAGATTATGGAACATTTTATTTTAACATGATAAATAAAATGTTTTAAGACAAGGTGTTCAAATATTTTCCAAATCATTTCTAAAAAATATGTATGGTATCAGATTAATCTAATTTCTGTTTCAATCCAGGCAAACCTTTAGTTTTTAGAGGTCCATAATAACTGATAATGACAAACCCAACAGAGTAGCTGCAGAAGCAGAAACTGAAACTGATCATTACAGCTCAGAAAATGATTCTGATTAAATTTCATGCCCATTCATTGAAACAGTCCCGCTCTCCCTTCTATACACTTCCCCCATCTCCAATTCTTTTTATGAGAATGGGTTTTTTATTTTTATTTAATACTGTGGAGAGGAAATATGAATAATTGTTACTTCTAAATTTTTAAAAATTGTTTTGTGGAGGGTTTTTTGTCCCACATAAACTAGTAAACAGTTCAGGAGATTGTTGCTCCATTTGTTACAATTACAAATAAATATTGTTTAAAAAGTAAATTGTTTGTAATAATTGTTTGGATACACTATATTTTTAATATACTAGTTGTGATAATTTCATGCCAAGTAAAATTTTCCATAGTCCTATTTTATGTTCCTAAAGTAACAGAATGACTTTCAATCTGGAAAAGAAAAAAGAAGGGTTAATGTAGCATTTTTTTTTTCAATTTTTCCAAAAATTTCCGTTTTTCCCTGGAAAAAACCAGGAAAAAACATGGGTTTTTTCCGAGCTTCAAAATTTCTGGAAATTTTACATCTCTAAGCAGCACGAGAGCCCCTTTCCAAGCTGCTGAATAATGTTGTCCGGGGGGGGGGGGAATCCAGCCCCATTTTGCCTTCTTGTTCTGGTGTTGCTCCACTTTCCAGGAGAAGTTATGTTGGTATGGGAAGGAGTTGGTCTTTGACTCATCCCACGTGATGCTCTTGGATGCCTGGTATTTCTGAGCAGCATGGGAAGGAGCCGCTCTCAAACTGCTAAAGATAACATCAGAGGGAGCGAAGGCGCTACACTGTTCTACCTTTGAAATTTCTTGCTCCTGTCCAAGATTAAATACTGGATCAGATGAGACCTAATGAAGAAAGGAATAGCTGTCTCTCTTGTGAAGCTTCTCCCCCCCCGCCCCCTTGACCTGTTCCAACCTTCAGTCTTCTGATTGATAGATTCCTGTATTACACATTGTGGTGCATAAAGGCTTTGACATTTCTTCAGTATTAAAGGCTCCCTACATTTGTATGTGATGCACCCTTATAATCTCCATGCAGATAGCGTTTCACGTGTAGGTCTTCCTTTGCCTATGTAATTTTCATGACTTCTGCAGTCAGTTTGTCCGATAGCAAGATGTGTATAAAGCCAGATAAGGGTGATATTTTTAAAAATGTAGTCAGTAGTGTTTATGCAGTGTGGGTATGCTAACCATATTATGAATGACTGTATAAACAGAAATGTGGTTCAGGTTTTTAATTCACAGCAAAATCATGCATCTGCGCCACTCTCCAAATGTGCGACACCTCTACTGCACTCTCTGTCACTCTTAAAGTAACCATGGAGAAATGGCTAGAAGACATGTGGAAATGCTGGCACTGGGACAGCCTTGGGGTACACACTTAACCCATGATTTAAACTGGGAAGGCAGCACTGAGAAACAGAATTGTCTGACTCCAGGGCACTAGGGAGACCTCCATTTCCAGGCTTCATGCATCCAGAGAGAGGAACACCTGTCTAAGAGACCCTGCCTGTCCTACCTCCTTCTAGACCTTCTTACCTGGTGGTGAGCAATCGCAACCAGCAGCCATAACATCCATTGTAGTTACATGGCTCTGATGAAGGGCCCACCAGTACCTGATGTTCTGGGTCAGAGTAGGACTCAGACATTCTGTTCCATATCCCTGGCCATTTCTGACATTGTGGTTCTTAGGCAGAAACATTCTGATTCACAAGGCACGGAATTCCTAGTCCATTGTCTTCTTGGAAACAGAGTGCAGGAGCATAAAGAAGAATATAAGGACAAGAGTAGAGATGGTGTTCAAGGTGGAACTTCGTTATTATGTGTGTTGGTTATGAAGTGATGGTGCCTAACTGGGCCTTCTGGTGGAGGGCAGGGAGGTTAGGCTTCAATATGGGATTCAAGGTCACACTGCCCTACATTTCCTCTTAGGAAATATCCCACAGGAATAGAGTGGTGGAGACCACTCTATCATAGGTCTGCTTTTTTTTTAGGAACAGAGTAGGCTGTGTTCACATTCTGATGCCCATAGTGCTGTAGTGTGCCGAACCCTGCAAAGATGTGGGCATTGGTTGATAACCTCATGTAGAATGCTTGCATCACTCTGGTCAAAAGCCATACTTTTAAAACCATAGCATGGACGAAAACAATGTTCTTGGCTAGAACGCCTGTGTGATTCAGCTTTCTTTTTTTTGTAAAATAAATTTTGCCCAGTTTTCTTGCTAAATGCAATTGATCACTAGATGGAGACAAAACAGTTTACCTTTAAACATGAGAAGATTTACAGATGGTAATCAAATCCACCAGCTGCCGCCTCCTTTTTCTAGGCAACTTGCCAAGCTCTACTGGTAGGATGTTGACTTGGAAGCTGATAGTGACACACTTTGATCAAGATCTTGTATGATGATTTTTTTGTTGTTGTAATTTGGGGGGGGGGGGGATGTGCATGTGTTCCTTAGCGATAAATGAGATCTAAGATAACACAATGATCAAAGCGTGGAGCTGTCTGCTTTCCAATCAATAGCATCTAATTTAAAGAAATCTGATTGCCTTGGAATGCGCTCATCGAAGTGGGTGTTTTCCTTGTCCTGATCTCAGGGCGACGTTGTCAAGCGGGAAGCCGGGGGTGGGGATCAGAGCAGGCCGTGTGAGTCAGATTGAAAAACAGTTTTCAAGAGTAACAGTTGAAATGATTTAAAATGGGGCGATAACTGAGTTTAAATGTGAATTTGAATGAGGTTGCTGTAGTTCAGTAGCTCCCTTCCTTCTGTGGTGCAGTAGCTCCCTTCGGGACCTTGTGAATTGTTTTTTGTAACCCAGAGCAGGAACAGATATTTTCATAGGGTGTTATTTTACTGACAGGATCGTATTGACAGGCATGAATAATGCAGGAGGGCAATACAGATATGATCTTCCAAAAAAAAAATTCTGCTGGTTGTGGCATTTTTGTAGACTGATTGATTGATTTCATTTTTTATTTCATGCATCCCCCCTTCCCAGTGAGACTCAAAGCAACTTACATTGTTCTTTTCTCCTCTACTTCATCATCTCAACAACCACAACCCTGTGAGGTAGCTTAAGCTGAGAGTGTGTGACTGGCCCAAGGTCACCCAGCAAGCTTTCTCGGCAGAGCCGGGATTTGAGCCTGGGTCTCCTAGATTTGAGTCCATCCCTTCAACCACCACACCACACTGGCTGTCAGTGCGTGATGACCTCATAGTGGAACCGGGGTCCTTTCATCTGGCTGAGGGGAGAGAATTGCCCCCAGTGACACAAGAAGGTCACTGTTTGTTGTGTAAGCAGTTATTTAGGTATTTTGCCATGTCCTTTGGTGCAGTTCTCGCACATGGCTGGCTTTTCCTCTTGCCAGGCCCTTCCTCCCCAATCTCAAAACAGTAAATCAGTGCTGATGGTGGAACTAAAAGGTTAGCTCGTAGAGCTGGTGGAACACCCACATTGCCTGAGTGTCCGTCTTTCTGTTCTGGTCATTTCCCCCCTGTTCAGGCGTGTGGTCTCCTCAGTTAATTCATTTAAAGGCTTATCTGTTGGGGAGGATCATGATGTGGGATGGGCTTTAATAACCTTTCCTAAGGAATGTGTTGTCTTCGACCCTGTGCTGCCCACTTAACGGTTTGTTCTGTTGCTTGTTCCAGTGTTTTGCCTCTTGCAAGGAAGGTCACAGGAAGATGTGGGTGTTTGGCCAGCAGTGTTAATGAGTGGAGCATGTCATGTCTGGGCAAGGGGCCCCCTTTTTGATCCTGTGGGCCCCATTGTAATTCCAACACAGTGTGGTAGGCATAGCCACAAAGTTGCTGACACAAAATGGCTCTGAAGGGCACAAAATGGCTGCCACAATTTACCTTCAGTTGCACAGTGAAGATCCTTGTCCTGTGTTGGCAGCTGCTGCCAAAGCAACATTTAAAAAAAAATTGCACAGCCAACCAAATCTCCAAAGGCCAATCAAAAGCTTTGCTGGACAAAAGCCCTGCCTGGCCCCACCTACATTCTGAAAAGAAGAAGAAGAGAGAGAGATTGGATTTATACCCCGCCCTTCACTACCTGAAGGAGTCTCAGAGTGGCTTACAAACTCCTTTCCCTTCCCCTCCCCACAACAGACACCCTGTGAGGTAGGTGGGGCTGAGAGAGCTCTCGCGAGAACTGCCCTTGAAAGAACAGCTCTGAAAGAACTTATGACTGACCCAGGGAGGAGTGGGGAATCAAACCCGGTTCTCCCAAATTAAGAGTCCATGCTCCTAACCACTCCACCAAACTGGCTCTCTACACCGAAACACTTGGTGGGCACCCGAAGAGGTATCAAGGACCTAGGGTTGCCAAGTCTTACTTATGTTTCAGTGGGGGTGAGTTGCACCCCTCTTCAAGAATCTTCTGGTGCATGCACAAAGTGCACGTGCTGCAATGACATCACCCAGAAGTGATGTCATTGCGTCAGGCATGTTGGGGGCAGGACCTACATAATTCGAGGGAAAACCGTAGAGCTTTCCCTCGAATAATAGAGCATGTCCCCCCAAAAAACGTGCCCGACACAACGATGTCACCTCCAGGAGACGTCATCACACCGGGCATGTCTCTGCAGCCCAGCAATTGGGGGTGGGGTCCCCGCAGGGGAGCGGGCCAATCAAGCGGGGTTCCCCTCCCCGGGGACTTGGCAACCCTACAAGGACCCCTGCCCTAGGCCAGAAGTGTCTGTGTCCCCGCTGCATGGTGGGAGCGTGCCTGGAATTGGTGGTGGTGCCGGCCACATGAGAGTAGTTCCGTTGTAGGATCGGTAGCCCGTCTTTACTTTTTTCCTTGCTAGTGAACAATAGGATGAAGCAATTTCTGCTCAGTGAACATGTATTAGTTATGCTTATTACATAAATATGGAGTTTCCTCATCTCAATGAAACTGGTGAAATTAACATGTAACATTAACATTATGAATCTTATATAAGTCTTCTGACAAAGATTTATCGAAGCGAAGAATACAATTCAGAGTCTTTGTTGGATTTAACTGGATTCAGCTGCGTTATTTATAAGTTTGGCTTTAGCAGCTGTTGTTAATAAGTTTCATTGATTTTTGTAAAATAGAGTGATATATGACATGATTTGTGATAATGATTAATTGAATTGTTAAATGTATCTTAGTAATTACATCCATGTACCTATTTTGTTTGCGTTTGAGTGCAGTGCTTGTTTTCTAATAGTATTGATTACTGCTGTTCATTGTTTATATATTTACTGTTTGTAGTTAATTTATAATTAACCAGATGTCTTCATATTGAATGGGGGAGAGTTGCTGGCTTAGGTCACAGTCCCACCGCATGTCATTTCCTTTTGTTCAGCTTTTACTTTCATTATAGTATAACAATCTTGAACTTAATGTCATTCCTGTAATGTGAAATAACGAGTCTTGCAGAGAGCAGTATATGAATTTAGAATTGTACAAGAGGCAGGGACCTGTAATGGGGGGGGGATTCCTAAAGGCTGCAGCCCCGGGTAAGTCCTCTTTCCCCCCCACCCCCGGTGATTCCCACCCACCCCCGCTCCAAGGCCTGAGCAGCTGACGGCCTACCAATAGAGTGGCAAGGGCTGGGTAGACCTGGCCTCCAGAGAACAGGTCTACCCAGCCCTTTCCACTATACTGGTAGACCTGTTCTCCGGAGAACAGGTCTACCAATAGAGTGGCTTGGGGCAGGTAGACCTGTTCCCCGGAGAACAGGTGTACCAATAGAGTGGACTGGGATGGGTATAGAGTGGACTGTGGCGGGTAGACCTGTTTTTCGGAGGCCAGGTCTACCAATAAAGAGGCAAGGGCTGGGTAAACCTATTCTCCGGAGGTCTACCCGCCAATTTCTCTCCCCCCTGCCCCTGGTTGTCCCGGCGAGGCCCGTGCGCCTCAGAGGCGTGGAGCCCGCCAATTTCTCTCCCCCGCCACCTCTCCTACCACCTCTCCCCCCACTCCTCACCCCCCACCAGTGACGGCAAAGCCCATGCGGCTTCCAGCCACAGGGCCCACCAGCTCTCCCCCCAGCGACAGCGAGGCCAGGCAAGGCTTTTCCACCCACCACCCCCACCCCTGCTGCCAGCAGCAGCAGCAGCCATGGAGCCAAGGTAAGTGCGTTCCCATTTGCATGGGGAGCAGGGAACACTTTTTTACTTTTGGGGGGATTTAAATATCTCCCCAAAAGTTTTTTTTACTTTTCAGATTTTTCTGTGTAGGAAAATCTCCCTGCCCCCCCCCCGTCCCCCCCCCCCCGTGTGTAGGAAAATCTCCCTGCCCCCCCAGTGCCCCCCCCACGTGGATTTAGATATCTGCACGGGCGTGGCCACTTGGGAATTAGATATATAGATTAAGAATATTTTGTCATTATTACGAATTGAGAGAGGGAGACTGTGGGGGGAGCATCATGAACTGAATATAAATTCTCAGTGTCTGGTTGAAATGGCAGTGGGTTGGATCCAGTGGAGCGTTTCTGCGAGTACAAAAGGTTTCCACCCACAGAGCATGGATTTATCAGCTGCTTCCCCTTGCAGCAGCTCCAGGTGTTCCATGTTTCTCAGTGGCAGGACTCTCCAGGAACAGGATGTCATGAGGCACTGTGGGCTGTCATAGGAAGGGGGAACCTAGGAAATCACCCTTTGCCTACAGAAACATGCGCTGGGTTCAACCCTAGTCCCTTAAACCATTACATTACATTACACTACAGCTGCAGACCTGTTGAACTGGACTTCCACTTTATAGGTCTGTTTTAGTGACAGCAACCATTGCATTCCTGTGTAGGTGGCAGAACTGCTCCAAGTAGTGAAAAATCTGCCGACTACAGATTTTGGGGACAACTGCATTGAATAGTGAGCAGCTCTCTTGACTTATTTGCTAAGCTTTTAGCAGATAAAATTGTTCCAACCTAAATGCCACAGTGAATACAATAGAAGCACTTCTTTTTGTCACTGTTGCTTAAATAAATTTCAGTTACCATAGCCCAAGGACACTGGAAAGTACTGGAGTGTTGTAATGCTGTGCCTCTGGAGTATGTGCTTAGACCCCAAGCAAAGACACCTTTATTTGCCTTTCTCTGGGTTTTTGAGGTAAGATATGATCAAAAGTGATTTACCATTGCCTTCTTCTATCTTTGGAGGACATTAATTCATGGGGTCATCATCAGTCGGAAGCAACTTGACGACACTTAACACACATGCAGGCCTGCTTTTATTAATTGTTGCCAATGTTCCCTCTAAGCTCCAGCGTTGTGAGCAGAAATTCTACCTCATGAGCAAAAAAAGCTAGTAGCATCAAAGTTGCAAGCAAGTCTACAGTTGACTATTATGTAAATTAGTTTTTTAGATTACTTCCATAACCTAGTAAAAATCTCAAAGTCTTTGAAATTATATTTAAACTAGATTTTAATAATAATTTAAATATTATAAGAGAAAACAGATCTACCTACCCTTTTCCTTTATATTGGTAGACCTGTCCTCCAGAGACCAGGTCTACCCACCCCTTTCCAATATATTGGTAGACCGGGCCTTGGACTGTTGCCTTGTGCTGAGCCTTAGAAAACATACCAGCACTTGGGGGGGGGGGGGGGGGAGAGACTCTTGCAGTCTAGTTTGTGTTTTTTAGTGAAATATGACAACCAGCATTACAGGTCAAGTATAACAGAAAAGGAGCAATCACTGTCAGAATCCTGCCTAACCTACCAAACTGGAAGTTGCTTAAATGTTATCAACCTGCCCAAACTACTTATTTATTCAGATATTTATATCCCACTTTTCCCTGTGTCTCAAGGCAGCTTACAAATCATACTGAAAAGCATAATAGGGGTGTACAAAAAAAATAATTTTCCCTGGCTCCATTGTAGTCTGTGGGGACTATTATAGTCAATAGGCCCTGTAGGCCATAATGGAAAATCTATCTGGGGGTATCTGGGGCTTGAGGGGGCTTTTTTAAGGTAGAGGAACCAAATTTGCAGCATAGCTGCTGGTGCCTCTTCTCAAAAACGCCCCCTCCCCCCCCCCCCGTTTCAAAAAGATTGTACCAGGTGGTCCAATTATCTGGGCCCCAAAAGGAGGTGCCCCCATCCCCAGTGTTTCCAATGAAGGGAAAAATGACTTGTGAGCAGCTCACAACCCCTGCGCTGCCTGATCAATTTTGTGCTCCAGTGCCCCCTAGCGCAGCTGAGAGGGAACTGTGATTGCTACATTTCTGCTCTTTTTTTCTTGTATTAGCATTTTAATATTTATTGTTTCGTGGAGAAATTGGTATTTTTCGGGGGAAGGCAAGGTATACAAATTTTAATAAGGAAAACAGGGTCTGTACTAACACATGAATTAACAAGCCGCGCCTTTCCACTAACTGAAACAATTGTGTTTACCACTCCTTGCTGGAAAAGAAATTGCCCAGTGTTTTTAATACAGTCACTCATGTGCATACCTTACCTAAATAGAAAAAACAATCATACAAAAACAAAAAAGGAATCTGTGCCAATGCGAGCTGCAGTCTTCACAAATTGCAGAAATCGAAGCCAGGAGGATGGTGGAAAGCAAACACAGCATTGTTTCTCCATGGTGAGGGGAAAGTGAATCAGAATCTATATTCAGGGAAAATTCAGAAGTGTTCCTGCACTTAAGAGAAATCTCTCTGAACTCAGTAGGTCTTTATGATAAGTAACCATGTATGGAATGAATCTTTACTCCCATGGAACCCACTGGTTTTGACTCAGCTGTCAGCTTGACCACCTTGGTGCCTTTTTGTCACATTTTTTGGCCTTGCTGAGTTGCCAGAGCTGCCTTGCCATGGCACAGTACAGCTTCCTGTTCACTGCACCGGAGTAGCACTGAGAATCAGGGTGGTGCAGTGGTTAAGAGTGTCGGACTAGTACCTGGGAGACCCAAGTTCAAATCGCCACTCGTGCCACGAAGCTGGCTGGGTGACCTTGGGCCAGTCACACTCTCTCTGCCTAGCCTACCTCACAGGGTTGTAGTGAGGACAAAATGGACGAGAGGAGAACGATGCAAGCTGTTTTGGGTCCCCGTTGAGGAGAAAGGCAGGGTACAAATGAATTAAATAAAAACAAGTTAATAAATAGCACAGTAACTGGCAGGGCAGGTCTGGTCAGAATCCTGCTGCAGGAAAGAGTTCTTAGGACTGGCCTGTCCTGCCTGTTCATGGACTCTTGACTGCCCAGTCCACATCTTCCTTGACAACAGGTAGGACTGAAATCCTGAACTTAGCAATTTTTAAATGAAAAGTCACAATTGTTAACCTCCTGCCTTTTCTGATTGAAGAAGGGGGCTTATAACATTCTTTTGCAGCTTCATCACGGCTCCCGCTATCCACGGTCGATCTTAAATCTTCCTCCCGTTTGATGCAGTGATGAAAGATGAAACGCTGAACGTTTCAAAACAGCTTGTAACAGACTGATCAAGTCATGTGAACATCCACGTCTAACGGAGGGGGGGGATTATTTCTCTCAACATTCACTTGACGAATGGAAGGAGAGCCACAAAATAGCAGAGGCTGAAAAACAAGCATTCCGACTCCTCTGTTCTCCCAGCAATTCCCAATTGCATTTTAAGCCAAGTAGTGTTTTACAGCACGAGATCTTTTCTCATGAAATCTCAGCTTGAGGTTAAATTCTTCTTGATTATGGGGATCTTGTTTTAAACAAATGTCATCTCTTTTGCTTTTAAGAAATGGAAATTAAATTACAGATGGCGAGGGATAAGGAGCAAAATAGCTGTGTTATGTAACAATTCACTTCAGGGGGAAACTATTTGGTTGAAAATGGTTATTGTTTCTTCCCACTCCCAGTTAAACACATTTTAAATACCCTGATTTAATAGCATGATTTGTTGGCAGTTTTCAAAGCTGCTCACAGCAGAAACTTGTTTCAAGCTCAACAAGGCTGGGAGACGACTTTCGGAGGCTTGTGCGTGCGCCCAAATAAAAATAACACTTCTGGCTTCTTGAGTAATCACCTCACATTCTTCCAGGTCTGAAGTCTCTCTGATTTGGGGATCTAATTTCATACACCTTTAGCTCCAAGCTAACTTTTGTGTTGATCTTGTGTTGTTGTTTTTTATTTCAGTGAAATAGACAGGTGGTTGGATTCATGTGTTGCACTGGAAATTACTGGTTCCTTGATGAATTAGCTTTATTTGAAATCTTCAGATCTGAGCCAGTGATAAAGCTTAAAGAACAGTTTGTTAGTAAATGTTGGCAGTTCTGACAAAGGGGCTTTCCTTCGAAAGATGATATTCCTTGTAGTTTGTTCAGTATTTCTTCCTTTCAAACAATCCAACCATACCATTGGGCTGCAAATAAATGCTCAAACAAGAAATACTGACTTGGCACAACTGTGCAATGTCAAAACATTAGTATTGTGCCAGCAGTACAGGAATGTTACACTGAAGCATAGGGCTACAATGCAGAAATTGTCTCTGTACTTTCAATTCATTGCTGAGGCAGTGGTTTCTCTCCCAGTTTTTTGTCAAAGAATATAAAACAGTTCCTGCTGGATTAGGCCAAGGATCTGTTCGAGGCCAAGGGTTTCAACCAGATGCCTGGGGGCAGTGGACAAGCAGATCATGAAGGAAACAGCCGCTTCCTTCTCAGCAGCTGGCTCTGAGAAGCACCTGACTCTCACCATAAACATTTAGTTGAACCACCATGGTAAACATCTGTCAATGGAGCTATCCTTTGTGAATCTGTGAATCTATCCTCTGTGAATCTGCCCAGGTAGGCAACCACTTTGGCCTGAGCTCCAAAGAAAGCCTTCATTGTGTACCTGGGAAGATGTCGGTGTGCCAGCAAACCAAGGGGGAGGAGAAAAAGGAGGGTTGTTTTTGGCCAGGCATCCTGGGAGCAAGTTGAGCCCCAGTGGCACTGCCAGTGCCTAAGCAACTCACCTCAGACCTCAGCTGTGGGCCCAGGAGACAATGACTGGCATAAGCCATATCTGTTCCCTTCTCCTATGTCACCAGCCTTAGTGGCACTGGCAGTACCTTGGAGGCTTGCCTTAGTGGCTTGGACAGAGAACTGGCCTTGAGTGCTGAGCAAAATGGTCTGGCGTGCTGCTGTTCAGCGTGCTTGCTGAAGGGCTGCCTATCTCCAATCTCATCCCTTTTCGAAGCAATCTAAGGCATGTCGGGTAGACTTCTGTAGTATCCTTTTTTCCAGAGGTTCACCAACTGGCGCCAGTTGCAAAATGTTTCCTCGGGGGGAGGGGGGCACTCACACTTCCTGCACAGCATGAGCCATGCATTGGGGTATCTCCTCATACAAGTATAAACTCACATCAGGGATCCCAGCACCAAATCCTAAAAATGCTGCACAAAGACCTGGTCACAGAAAGCCAGTTAGTACCACCATTTTGCAGATGAGGCACGCTGAGACAGAGAGAGAGGTGACTGGCCCGCCTTATTTATAATTATTAATCCAGCAATTTTGTGTCAGCCTTCTTAATTATGATTTTACCAGAGAGGAGGGGCTTTGATGGGGTCAAAGAGAACTCACACTATTTTGCCTGTCTCAGATCTAAGCTAATGTCCATCACTAAATCTTGCCCTTCCTGATTTGGTGTTACTACTAGAGGTCCTATCAATATGTATGTGAACATGGGTGCCCCCATCTCCCCAGCTAACATTTTATACTTACTAACATAGAAATTTATTTACAATGTCTCTTCATCTAGTTTGGAAAAATAACATTGGAGCTTGGGTAAGGAAGATGGGCAGTTTTTCCCATTCCCTCCTCCTGCTGCAGTTCCTCACTTCACCCCACCCTATTAATAAGAGCCCCTATAAAGTTTACTTGAACATGAAGCTGAGCAAACTCTGGAGGACAGGAGGGCCTGGCGTGATGTGGTCCATGGAGTCACAAAGAGTCGGACTCAGCTGTGTGACTGAACAACAACAAATAAAGTTCACTGGGTGATCTTGGGCCAGTCACTCTTTCTCAGCCTAACCTGTTTACATAGTTGTTCTGAAGATAAAATGGAGGAGATCATGTATGTCTCCTTGAGCTTCTTGGAAGAAGGGTGGGATCAAAATGCAATAAATAAACTCTGGGATAGAGAGATACTCAGAGTCCTTTAAGTATGATGAGATACAATGGAAATAGCCAATAACTTTATATATCAGTGAATTGGTCAGTTTGGGCAGACACATTAAGAAACTCATCACACCACAAAGAAAACCCTATTTCCTTAATTGCCTGGGGCATATAATATCACAATTTCCAGGTTACAGTTAATAGGTGTGCAACGTTTACAGATATCTTAGGACAAAACTAAACATTGTAAGAAACATGAGACTGGTACCAAAAAAGGGCCCATCTTGAGTAAAGCCTGTCTATGTCTTGACATCAGGACCTGAAGTAAATTGTGCTACTGTGTTATTGAGAGGGAGAGGGAATGTAACACAGAACTGCCAATTTTAGTGGCAGCACTGAGCTTCTTGCTGTTCAACTCCTAGAACTGTTAACGGACAAATAAGGCCCAATTTACACCTCCCCTCTGAAGTAGTTTGACCGCTGTCTTTTCCTATGCTCATTTCACATTGGTTTCAAATTTCACTTCCTGGGTCTGAAGAGTACTAAGCAACAGGATCTGTTTAAAGCAGTATAATGCTAGCTTGACCACAGGAGGGCAATTAACGAATGTAAACAGTAATTTTTGAACTAGAACAAGTATGTTCTGAAACTAGAAACAGGTATGGATGGATTTTTTTTTTTGAAACTAGAATGATTCCAGTGGGAAAGTCAGATGTAGATTTGACCTAAGTGGAGGGTATGCAGAAAATACTCCTCACCAAGCAATCCCCTTGTCTTTTACTAGTCATGACTTGAGGTCTGTAGAGGCACAATTTATAAGCATTTAGAAAGTTTAGAAGAGCCCATTTCCATGTCACGCATTCCAGGGGAAGACATGCTGATAACCCAGTTTTAATGACAGGAGCATGAAAAAGAGTTGCCAAAAATAATCCTTAGTCAATTTTCTGATAAAGTGAACTTTGTGTTTTCCCCGTTTGTGATTAAAGTGACCAATGGGACAAGTTTTATTTTAAGTAGGTGTTAATTAAAAATATGGAAATAAGTTTGGAGCACATTACTTGTTCACAGGCAAGGAATAATCACAACCAGTTTGTTCACACAATCATGCTTGTTTGGGGATTTTTCAAAAATAAAACTGTCTTAAGTTTGCCACTTGTTTCTCCGTGCGCTTGTTTCTACAGCCGAACGTGATTCCAGTAAAATCAGTAATTGAATTTGCAGCCCAAAGAACAAATGATTATTTTAACAGACTGGTTACACACTCTGTGTTAAAATACTGAAGTTCTTTGTAAGGTATATCTAATGGCAGAGGACACAACATTACACCTTTTATGTCTCCTTGTAACCCACTCACATTTAGCTAAATGTGTAATATTTATAAAAGAAACTCTATAGTGCAGTTTTTATTTCTTGGAACAATTTTATGCCTTTCTACCTCTGGATGAAGACTCGTAAGTTTATTTTTAAATGCCAGTTTCTTTGAACTGGAAAAAAATGTTCTTGTATATAAGCTGGCAACAAATTGAATTTTGGCAGAGTTGGTATACGCCTGTAAGGACTCAAAAGGAACTTTGGTGCACAGTATGTGAATGGCCTGTACCCCACTGGTGGCTGTTCAGTGTGTTGTCTGAGGAATCCACTGTGTAGCTGCACTTCTTTACAGAAGAGATGACTGTATTGAAAACTGGGACAACAGAGCAAGGCTTTGGTTACTTTTAGATTGGATTACTGCCATGCAGTGTAGACAGGGCTCCCCTTCAAGATGGCTTGTAAACTTCAACCTGACAGAATGTGGCTAGGTAAACGCTCATGAACAGATTATACCCATTCTAAAACGACTCTACCCATTGTCTCTTTGTTTCTGAGCCCAACTGAAGGTGCAGGTGTTAGCCTTCAGTAGCTCAGGAAACTTCATTCATATGACCTCCCCCCCATCATTAAGATCAATTCATTAGGCCATTCTTCATATTCCATCAATCAGGAGCTTCCAGCATCACCAAAGAGCCTTTCCGGTGGGACCCGCCTTATCCCAAGATTAGGTTGGCAACATCTTTCCATTCTTTGGCAGTCCCTGACACAGAGTGAGGACCGGGATACACCGCCGTGATATCAGGAGATACGATAAATTAAACTAAGGAAATAAGTTCAGGTGGGGGAGCCGTGTTGGTCTGAAGCAACAGAACAAAGTTTGAGTCCAGTGGCACTTTTAAGACCAACGAAGTTTAGTCTTAAAGGTGCCACTGGACTCAAACTTTGTTCGAAGGAAATAAGTGTTTGGGGGAGGTCGGTGGCTCAGGATCTGCTTCGCATGCAGATGGTCCCAGGTTCAATCCCCGGCATCTCCAGTTAAAAGGATCATGTAGCAGGTAACATGGAAGACCTCCCCTCAGGACCCTGGACAGTCAATACAAGTGCAACTAGATAATACTGATTTTGATAGACCAGTGGTCTGACTCAGTGTAAGGCAGCTTCATGTGTTCATGTGCAGAATGAGGGAGAGTTCGTCACATTCAGGATGGGGCCTTGTGTTGTTTGTAAAGTGTTGATTGCCCTTAGAGTTTCACTTATGTTTGGAATAGAAGGGGTTCATCTTTCTAAATGGTTTCATCTTTTCATAAGACCCAGTACAAGCAAGAGTTATATCCTGGAGACGTATGTATGCACACACACACACATACCTTGCCACCACTGTCCTTCACCTTTATTCTTCACCAAATCGCTATGCAGTTGTTTGCCCAAAGGATTAACAGATTGAACAAATTGAATAATGGGTTAGCCTTGGGTAATTCACTATCAGCCTAACTCACTCCACAAGATTATTCATATCCTGGGCTTCTTTAAGGAGGAGCAAGATACAAATGAAATGCATAAAGGAAATGCCCTTCACATTATCACTCGTATTACTTAGAAACTGAATGGGCCCAATGACTAAATGAGAAATGGAAACTATGAGAGAGGTCTCCCCATTTTGGATGTTACCATGGGATACAGCCATGTGGAAATCACACACGCTGAGTGACAAAAGAACAAATCCTCAATAGGTTATTGTAAATGTTTTCAGATTTGCAGTCCTACTGTCATTTGTAAGCTGTTCGCATTGCAGCAATAGTACTGAACATCTGATCATTGCACTTAGCCATCATCATTCAGAAACTTAAATGACTCCCTGAACAATTACAAAGATGGAAAATTACAAAGATTTGAAGTTATATATGAGAGCACCATGGATGTATATTATGAACAGTTCTTTGACGTGAGTTGTTCCCTAGGTTATTAACGGGTTTCTGTCTGTTGTTAAAGAAAAAGCTGGATAACTATTGCCCTATTTCAAAGCTCTGTTCCTTGGGGAAGATGATTGAGAAAGGGGGTGGCTGAGCAAACACCAGGGGTTTCTGGATGACATGTCTGCCCTTGCACTTTTCTATTTAGTTTCAGTGCTGACTACAGAACAGAAACAGTGTTTGATACCCTGGAGGACAATCTCTTTTTATGAACTGTAAGGATTGTGCTTCTTTTCGATTTATCAGCAGCCTTCAGGATGGTGGATCACATGGTTTTGTTGAAATGCTTGGACGTTCATGTTGGAATTAAAGGAACTGCATTGGAATCTTCAGATCTTTTCTTATTGACCGTAGTCCTTTCCACATTTGCCTGCCGCTCTGGATTTTCTCAGTGTTTGAGTCGTGGCAATTTAAGCCCACAGCAAAACAGCATCCAAATAACCTGGGGCAACAGCAGGCTGAAACCGGGCTGACCACTGAAGGGAGGTGATGTGATGCGGAAGGGGGAGGGTGTGAATAAAAAGAAGGTTGAACTTGATTTTAGTGCAGGGGGGGGGGAACTGGATTAAAAAGAAGGTTGAATTTTATTTTAGTGCAGAATTGCTCGGAGAACACCTCGGTGAGCATGGATTAAAAGGAGAGTACCGAAAGGGTCCATGTCCAGAGGGTTATTGTTGGAGAATTGGAATCATTAGTATGGGATCTATCCTGTGGGGGGGTCTACAAGGCCCTATGTTACCTTCAGTGCTGTTCAATCTTTGTCTGAACTCCTTAGGTGAACTTGTCTACAGCACTGGGACTGTGTATCATCAATATGCTGATGACTCTTAGCTCTGTGTTTCTTTGTCTGAGCCTCCAGAGGTGGTGCCTGGCAGCCATGTTCAGCTGGCTGAGGGTGGACAAATTGAAGGAGAGACTTGACAAAATGGAGGTAATGCTTGTTAGTAAGGCCAGGGTCTTGGTGTATATTGCGCTCCCCATATTTGAGGGGGGTTGGATTTATTCTGACTTACTGAGGAGTCTGGAAATTACAATGGGTTCAGCAGTATTAGTGGAGAAACAGGTTATCTTAGATGCTAAGAATGCCTTTTTCCATCTCCGTCTACCATGGAAGTTGGATCCCTACCTCAACCCAGCTGATATGACCACACTCATCCATACTATGATAACCTTGTAGCTACACAGTAACTTGCTTTACTTAAGACCATCCTTGAACAATACTCTCTAGGTTAAAAACAATTAGTTTTTAGGATAAAAGCTTATAGGTGTATCTCTTCTTTAGGTTAAATCTGGCCCAGTTCAGTGTTATGGTCATAGTAGGACTCAAGTGACACAAAATGGCTGGACATCACTTAGTCTTTTGAGGATTTGTCTGCAGTTTTTGATAACTTCTATAAAATATGTATAGCAATAAGTTTTCTTTAGATGTAGTATGCTCTTATCTTCTGGGTTGGTCTTAAGAAACATAGTTTTGACTCTAAGGCATACATAGTATGTTAACTCTTTAGTTAACAAGGAATACCTACCCATATCACTGTGTCACTTAAATAAAAATAACAAGGGGATGGTTAAATAATGCCTTTGGAAGAAGTAATTGGGGGGGGGGTTCTGAATGTTTTCTATTTTTCAAGATATTTTGAAAGGTGTGTGGATTGACAGATGGGAAAGTTTAAGATTTTCCTCTACCCCTGCCCTTAGGCAGGGTCCTCTGTGATTTTAGCCTTTTGTAAGGCTGTTTCGGCATTGGTCCTCAGGGACATTCTGAGTTATTAGGTTATAGATTGAGTTATTAGGTTATAGTTTGTCTTTGTTTTAAAAAAATTAATTTTTTCTGTACCTTCTCCATCTCTAACATATCTAATTATTTTTTTAATTGTCTGATTTCTGCTAATATTTCCTTATTGGGAGTTTTTTATGCTTTTGTTCCAATTTCTGATTATTTTCTATTCTGTTTTTAATCTTTTTTTTAACAGCAGCAGCAGCTAGTAACCTTCCTCTAATGAAGGCTTTACTTGCTTCCAAGATTGTAACTGAAGACATTCCTTCCATGTTGTTTATCTTAAAAAAATCTTCCAATTCTTATTTACAGTTATTTATTATATCATCTTGTAATAAAAGAGCTTTGATTAATTTCCATCTTCCTCTTGATCTCCTGTTCCATTGCCAAACTACTTCTATGGGACTGTGGCCTGCAAATAATTTCAGTTGAATCTCTGCTGTATCTAAATTCATTGTAAAACTTTTTGCTATCCAACACATATATATTCTTAAATACATTTTGTGTCTGTCAGAGAAAAAAGTAAAGTCTCTGTCTTTTGGATGATTAATCCTCCAGGCATCTTCTCGTCCCATCATTTTCAAACACTGGAATACATTTTTTGGTAATTTCCCCCTTCTTTGGGTCTAAAACTCCATTCATATCTCCAAAGATCATTATGTCTTCATCTTGAATTCTAGCATAATTTGAAAAAAAAACTTGAAAATTTTAACTTTAGCATTGTTTGGCACATATATTGTTGCTAGCATGCAGTTCTTACCTTCTAGAATTCTTATTTTTAAAATTAGATATCTTCCCTCTGGATCTCTTAATTCTTCAATTACTTCTAGATGTTGATTGCTTATATAAATACCTACTCTACACTTTTTATTTTGGGCTGAGGCAGAATATACTTTGCCTAATTTTTTCTTATTTAAAATATATTCATATTTCTTCTTGATATGGGTTTCTTGTAGACATAAAATATCAGCATTTTGCTTTTCAAGTTGAGTGAAGTTTTTTTGCATTTTGTTGGGGAATTCAGTCCATTAATATTTACTGATACTATTTTTAATTTATCCATTTTGTCCCTATTTTGATGGCTTAGCCGTTTCTTCTCCTGAATTCTCAGATGGATTTTGTTCTGAATTGAAATTTTCTTTCAGTTCCTCTATGAAGGTCCTCCACTTGTAGTTCTTTGGCCAGTGACTTAGCTTGTTCTTCTGTTTTAATTACTGCTTTTTTTCTTTTGGGTACGTGTACCTCTATTGCAAATGGTATTTTCCAGTGGTATTTTATCTCCTTCTCTTGTAGAATCTGTCTCAAAAAGTCAGCATCTTTCCTTTTTCTTAATACACTTGTTGGTAAGTTCTGAAAGATCTGCACTTTTTAATGGGGGTTCTGTTTGCTTCTTTAGGATTGTGTCTTGCATTTTCTTATGACTGAAGCAAACCAATATATTTCAAGATAGCTTATTATGATGAATAATGATATTATTTTGATGAATCAAGAGAGTCTGGTGAACTGGGACTCAGATAACAGAAGCCGTGCTATTATGTAGTATCTCATTTGCTTGGTCCCTGGTAGTGTGTTGGCATTAGTTCATGGCATGGTTTGTTTTTTTTAATGGGGGTGTCAAAATATAGGAAGATATTGGCTGCTTTCTGTCAGCAGCACTCTCTGCAACTGGCAAAGAACATACTCTGGCAGTGTTCATTAGTGTAACCTTCCCTGTTGGCCAGAAGGAGAATGTTTCAAAACTATTTATTAACTTGAATTCAAGGGAAAATATGTATTATTCTGACAGTGTGTTTCCTGACATAACTTGTGGGCTAGAAGTAGAAAAGGAAAAGCAGAAACCATTACATCATTTTTCTGTTGGTAAACATGACTTAAAGATTTCATGTTGATGTTCATTAGTATAAATTAACCATTTTTCAGGCGATTCTCACATCCTTGAGACCAAGGTGCCTCTAACTGATGGACACAGCTTCCTGGATTATCAATATTATGCTGCTACTAAAATATGTACAAGAAATATTTTACCTCCAGAGTTACCTTTCACAGTGATAGACACGTCTTCTGTTGATCAGTTCATATTATTTTAGAAGATGAGAGAATGTCAGGAAGTAGTTCTCCATCCAGAAGTAAAAATGTCCTGTTAGGAACCTGTGCAGCTCACAAGGCTTATTGGGCGAGGGGGGGGGTCCATAGAGTTCTGTTTAAATCATAGAAATCATTTTCAGTTCTTTTTTCTTTTTAAAAAAACTTCTAGCCCTCACTGTTTTGAAAAGGTGCTTGAAAGCTGTGGAGCATCAGGAAGGCTCAAGGTCTTTGGACCCCAGCCAACATACCATCTGGTGTACATCCAGGGGAGGCAAAATCAGGAGATGAGTTAAGAAACAATTCTGTTCAGAGAATAACATGCTTTCTGTCTGTGGAACAAGAACAGATTTTAAAATTACATGAACAACTCTTTGTAGCTTATTAGCCACAGCATTTTGCTCATCTACTGAACAAGCGTGGGCATGTCTGTTCTGTTTTTATTCCTCAAACTGAAATGCACAGCGATGAATGAGTATTTTGAATGAGCTTGGCAAAATCCTTCCTTAACTAAGCTAAGTGATTCAGCTTACCGGCTTGCTAATGTCTGGAATGAACTTGTTTGATTCTGCCTGTGGGGTGAGCATCGGGTACATAACTGAAAAATGTGTATGCACAGCAAGGAAAAAGGAAATTTACTTAGGTGTAATTCTGGTTTGACCCAAACGCTGACTCCGTAACAAAATGACTAAATATTTAGATCTGTTTGTGCGGCAGAAATTTGAAATAAATGACTATTTTATCTTCCGGCTGTTCAGTGCTGGGCTGACTTATGGCTGCTGTGCCTCTGGACCCGAGCAATACATGGATCATGGCACAGCTGGTTGGTTGGTCCCATGCCATTGAGGCCACCTGGCCCGATCATTCTGTCAGGTCAAGAAGATGTAAGTCTCTGTATTGCAGTCGCCTGAATACTACAGCATGGCTGTTTTCCCTTGCAGACCTTGCAAAATGGCTAGCAGTAGCTCATCTGAAAAGATTTGTGTGCTGTCCCTCAGCAGGGCCTCTAGCTGTTGTGACAACATCTATGATGTGACAACATTTACTTCAGGAACTGCAAAGCCACTTGGTCCAATACCAGAGAGAACTCCATTTCACCAGGGGCAAGGTGCTTCCGGTTCATGACAGGCCTTCAGCTTGTTTACATGTAGGATGTAAGCTTGTTTGGCCCATCTTCACCTCATAGGTATCCTGTCCTTTCTTTTGCACGATAGGGAAAGGATCTTGCTACATGGTGGGAAAGGATCCACCAGCCACTGTCTTATGGACCAGGATGAGGTTCTTTGCTTTAAAATCCACCTCTTGGCTATCCAGTTATATCTTCAGGCAGCACTGGGCCATCTGTGATGGTTTAATACCTGGCTGTGGGCAACTTGTGCCTACTGTTGAAGATTCTGTAAAGCTGCATTCATACGGCTCTTTTGAGCCGCACCAGGCACAAGTGCCTGGTGGATTTAAAGTGCACATCCAGACCTCAACATCTGGGAATCGTGCTGCTTTCGTTAGTAGCCCATCGATCCCTGTCGGGGATCCGTACTTAAAAGATAGTAGTTTAAGTCTGGACTAAAGCTGGCTGACTGGCCAATGCCGGACTTTCCACCATCAGGTCGTACTTCCAGTGCGTAATCAGCCCATAGGCTCCAGACCATCTCGAATGGCCACCATTTTAAAAAACTCTTAGTGATGTGTACATAACCACCTAAACAAGCGAAGTTTCCAGAGCTCTGCTCAAGCAATCCAAACAATGTTGTTTCTGAGGGTCCCCTGAATGTTGTCAACTTTATTAAATGAAACGGTACCTAGAAGAAGGTACCGCTGGCTGTGTTTTTACCATTTTTAGTATGCGCATTCATGGAGAAACAAGTATATGGTGAGGCACCTATGCGCATGTGCAGACAGGATTTTTTTTTAAAGCCAACCACACGGCTCCTCACAGTGGATGCCATCTAGACAATCCACCACAGGAGTCACGCGCGGTGAAGTGCTTCACAGGAGGGCTGTCTGGTCGTGCAACGCTGGATCAAAAAGATCTAGCTCAAATTACAGCTGGGCCAATGGTGGGATTAGCTGCCCATCTGAACACCCTCTAAGAGTATGTTTATCTCTTCTTTGCACAGTGCTGTCAGCTCTGTCCATGACTTGTCCAGTTCTGCTAGAGGTCTTTGAAGGGAGTGTACAAACGAAGGCTTAAAGTGGGACTCCTCTAGGGGTGTTTGGGAAATGTCAACAACTTTCAAACAACAACTGATCCAGCAAGGGGTTTGGTTGTGTTCCACCATTCAAAACGTGGTCTTGGAGGGTTGGTTGAGCTGCTGTGGATGGTGAAGACATGCCCTTGTCTAGTAGATTCCTGTGAGTCTACATAGGTGTTTTACTAATCCGGAAGGGCAGTGCTGATTTGTTAACGGTGATGGAGTAGCTGAGCAGTGGAGTGAAGAGCCAGCTGTGGGCATGCCGTGTCAACCAGAGGCAGACACACAGTTTCCAGCAGTGGCACGATCGGGTGGTTCTGACAGTGAGGTGACCACACTGGGACTAGGGGAGGATATACAGATGCCTGCAGGCTTCTTCAAGGGCAGTCATGTTGGCAGAGTAATTAACACAGCAACGGTGCACAACCTGATTAAAGAGTAGATAAAGATTTTACATTGGCATGTTACACAATGTTAATTTAGGAATTAACATACTTGATAGGAAAGAGGAGAGACAGAGCTAGGTTCCTAATGGCATCTCTAACTGAGAGACTAAGTCTGGCACTTCTGAGAAGAAGGGGGAAATTGCCCTGAGTGTAGTAATCTGGAGACAGACATTGGCCCAATCTGCATCTAGCATTTGCTTCGCTGTTTTACCAAATCCATGTTGGAACAGAAATTCCCCTCTGCATTGCATGTCACTTTCACTCTGATTGATTGTCGGATTTTATAGCAGCGTCCATGCTGCTTTCACTTCCTTTGATCTCTCGGTTTTATGGTAGCCGTCTGCATAGATTATGGCTGTTTCATGGCCATTCAGGGGTGAATCTGCAGTCAGTACGTTGGCCCCGGGGGTATTTGACTGTGGTTTTGAGCCTCATCTTTTTCTGTTCCAGTGCGGGTTTGGTAAAACAATGGAGTGAATGCTAGATGCAGAATGGGCCAAGGAATGGCACTGAACAGGAGAGAGAAGGTGCTGACCTCACTGTCCTACCCAGTTGTCTTCTCGCTGCCCCCTGCAGGGTTATCTTCCCTGTGTAAGCCAGACATTGCCTTTTCCAACAAGTCAGTCACCGGGAGTAGGGCTGAGTGGCTGCAGCAGGTTCAGATTGTTGCTGAACAGTCCCTGAGGAGTGTGAGGTGAGCAAGGCAAAAGGAGACTGCTCTCCAGCAACTTGTGCTCCCCCCCCCCCCCACTGCCAGACAGGATACGAGGAGGCGTGGCAGAAGGCTTCACTGTGATGAGGGAAGGACAGCTTGGGTGCCCAGTAGGCTTAATACAAAAAGGCAGAGCTGTTCTGTCTGAGGCTGAAGGGTGGGAAGCCCAACAAAAGATCACATTAAGATTTCCTTGCTCATCTGAGCTATTAACAGTGAACTCCTATGCACCATTAAGCCAGCTGGGGTAATTCTGCACAGGATTGCACTGAGAATTCACTAAAGACCAAGCCACGTTTGGGGCGACAGTATTTTTGTGCCTGCATTCTCTACCGCGTGTGATATTAAGGGACATCAGAGAGCATGGCCTCCTCCAGAGAGAGGTGGATGTTCAGGTTTTGTTCTCCTTCCTCACTTCCCTGACCCCTTCGGCACTGACCCAGAAGATTATAAGGTGTAAGGCTTGGTGTACAGTTTGTAGAGAGGAATGGGGTTACCACCAATCCTCCCTTCCACATTTCCTCAGGTTCAAGGGGGCTCACCTAGAATCTGACATGTGGTGGCACTGCCTCTCTCTAGTGGCCATATCAGCACTTCTTTCTGCTCTTCAGCTGCCCCCTGAGGGTCCCAGTGTGGTACTGCCAGAGACTCCTGTGATGGGCACACTCCTCCTCTCTGGCGAGTTCCCTTTGCCAGCTCCCTGAGGAGTGAACCACTGGCTATCTTCCAGCACAGTCAGTACAGTGTGTCTATCTGAGCAAACCTTCTGCCACTATGGAGTCACGCACGCCACGGGCCAGGGTGTGACATTGTTCAAGGGGAGTCAAGCAGTCATTAAACAGATTCTGATTTTCTGGCAACAAATTGGGGAAAACATTCAAACTGACCTTACTCTTGCTCTTTACTTCAAAAGCATGGCAGTTATTCCTTGAGTAGGGTCAACTTTCTCTTGTTCTGCGTGTATAAAGACTGCAAAGGATTCCTATGGTCCAAATTAACTAGGTAAATAAATACCTGATTCTGATTTCCTCAGTATTTTGAGAACAGACGTTCTGTGCTGCGGCTCATAAGTTCCAGAGCCATTTGTGTCATGTTAAATTTTCAGTGCTGCACGCCACTAAAAGGTATTTCCATCCATCAGTTCTTCTGTTATATTTCCATGAACGTAGAATCACACGTAGATAAAATAGTACAATAATTTTTCATTTCAGGCAAATGTAAGTAGCATAACATCTGGGGGAAGTGAAATTTTATACTGGTACGTTACACAATATTAATTTTATAATAAGTTCTACATCTGGGAAACTCATTTATTAGGACTTTTTAGCAATCCATTTCCCTGCGTTCTTCAGAATAGTTATTATTTATGCTATTTCAGAGTCGCTATCATACCCACTTCTGTAAAAAGCCAGTCTACTGTTTGTCGGCCACAAAGACTGCATATGGGAGACACATGGAGGGAAGTGGATCTGTTGTAGAACTTCCCTGGTCCCACCCCCACCCCCCGGTGCAAATGGAAAGCGTATTTGAAGTTACAGCGGGATATTTAGACTGAGGCTGCAGTCTAAAAGCTCCTTTAGGCATGCCCAAGGATCTGCACAAGCATACTGGTGGCTTCTATTTCAGCCTCTTTGACTGTGGCTTCTCACGTGACACCGGGAGATGCTCGTGAACTTTCTCCAGCTGTCAGGAGGACCTTGAGGAGCGGCAAGGAATGATGCTTCTAGGGTGGCCTCATAAGTCTCTGCATTCACTGAGCTCATCAGTACTCCCTTTGGCTTTGGCCGAGGACAGATTGGCCGTCTCGGCCGCTCTGCCTCTGCTTCAGAAGCGGAGGCAGAGCGGCCATTCAGACAGCTGCATCTGCCCCCAGGAGGCGGCCTGGACGCATCACGTCCGGCGCCGCGCTCCGCCCACACCAGCCGAGCACCACTTCAAAGTGGTGCTCGGCTGCTGCGGCACGCCGCGCACACGCGTTCCACCCGCCAGAGCGGGTGTGAACACCCACAGGCAGGGGCAGCCGCGCGGCATCCGCCCGCCACTGCAGGAAGCCGCCTGCAGTCTGAACGCTGCAGGCGGCTTCCTTCCGGCGGCGTGCGAATGCCGCACCGCAGGGGAAATTCCCCCCGCCCCAGTCTGCCGCGCCGCAGAGGCGCGGCAGATGGCCAGTCTGTCTGCAGCCTTTGTAGCTGACCAGGCAACTTCTTCAGCTCTGAAACAGTCGGCATAGTGAACCGGAGGGGCGCGGTGGGGCTGTGCCTGTTTTGCATAATTATCGCAACAGCTAACAGTCTGCAAATGGTTTTCTGAAACTGGCAGAGCTTTAAAAAGTGTTTGGTAGACATATTTCACTTAGAGAATCTGCACAATTTTTTTTGTTCTGGAATTTCTACCCTACTGTGAAAAGCTCAGACGTCACGTGGCCATAGAAATCACATATTTTGTATTGCATTGAAACTGGGCTTCTTTTTTACTGGTCTCGTTGGTTCGAATCCATTAGCACCTCAGCTGTGAAGATCTGATGTTGTAGATAGGAAAGCTAGAAAAACTCTTTAAAGAAGGAAGCTGGAATTCTGTCAGACATCCCCGGCCTGCTCAAAATTGCTTTCTGGAGGTAGAGTAGGAGAGCTTAGCCTGTCTGAAGACTTCTTGTTCAATGTGCTTGATTCAGATGTTAAACCTGTAATTCTAAACACATTGTGGGGCAAACTATACTACATTACGGGCACGATCATATGCACCCATCTGCCACGGAAGAGGGACGATTCACCACCGGATCAAAGCGGTGTGATCACACATCTGGGAAGCGCATCTGGGAAGCGTCCTGCAATTGTCATCGAACTGTTGCAAACCATTTTGATCCGGTGGGGAAGCATGGTAAAAAGCTACTAGTGAAACTCCAGTATCAAATGGTTTGCTGCAGGTCACAGCCGGAGTTTCCCCATGTGATCACTCCAGCGCCGAAGTGTGGCATTGCAAATAGCATGATCACATGCTATCCCAATGCCACACTGTTGTTGTTGTTTTTCCCTTCTCCGTCGAAAGCCCTTAGGGTGGGGAGGGGATTCATCAATCCCCCGTTAAACGCCTCGGAAACCAACCACAAAAAAACCCCAACTTGCCTTCAGTTGCGTCTGATCACGCTGTGGCAAGTTGCCCTGGCAGGTCCACAGACCTGTGTGATCACGCAATTGCGGAGCAAAAAAGCCTCTCTTCCCCTCCAGATTATCTCGCTCATGTGAAAGGGACCCAGATGTGGCACTGGAGAATGTGTTCTTGAGCATGTGATTTGGCCCTAAAAGAAGCTGGGGGTTGTGTCTAGGTCAGTGTTATGGTACTGAGGAACTTACTGCTTTCCATCTGTTATTTATCTGACTGGAAACTTCCCTCCACTTCCCCAGGTCTATTAAGCCCTGGTATGGAAAAAGACAGGCATCTGTATTATGCAGGCTTGAGGAAGGCCATTTTTTGATTGGTGGAATTACTTTGGGACTAGAGTTAATCCCTCCCTCTTTCTCCATTTCCACAGCCCCAATCCGCATCAGGTCCCCTTTACCCAAATTACAGAGTTGGTGTTCCAATCACAGAGGTTTTCCATGGCCATATACATCTAGTTCTCAGTGAGATGCTTAACCTACCAGTGAGGAAGTGGATAAGATCCTGGCGGCTGTAAGGTTCTACCACATGCCCCCTTGACCCATGACCATCCTGGCTAGTTAAGCTTGCGGGGATGGGGTTGAGGCCTCCTTGAGAGATATTATCAAATTATCCCTCTCTTCAGGAATATTCCCAAGGGGCTTGAAGGAGGCTGTGGTACATTCACTTCTCATAAAAACATTGCTGGTCCCTGTGGTCCTTGCCAACTACCATCCAGTCTCAAATCTTTTGTTTCTGGGTAAGGTAGTTGAGAGGGCAGTGGCTGAGCAGCTCCAGGCTTTCTTAAATGATGCTTCCATTCTGGACCTCTTCTGCCCTGGTCATGGGGTGGAGAGTGCACTGGTTGCCCTCACAGATGATCTCCGGAGGCATCTGGTGGGTTGGCGCTGCTGTTGCTTTTAGATCTGACAACAGCGTTCAACATGGTCAACTGTGATCTGTTGACCCACCACCTTGCCGACATTGGGAACCAGGGGACAGCTTTACAGTGGCTGTCCTCCTTTGTCCATGGTCAGGGAGAGAGGTTAGCACTAGGGGAGAGGATGTCCCCACGTTACCCACTTGAATCTGGAGTGCCACAGGGGGCGAGCCTCTCTCCAATGTTATTTAGCATCTACATGTGCCCCCTTGCCCAGTTGGCCCAGGGGGGTTGTGCTGGGTTGTCATCAATATGCAGATGACTCCAGTACTCCCTCTAAACTGTGGAGTCTTGTGAGCAAAATTCTACTTTGTGAGCTACTGGAATTAAAGTTGTGAGCAGGCAATTTGGCTACTGCATAAATTAGTTTGCTCTGGAGCCATCCTCCCTAAGCGAAGAGAAAAATCTGTGAGCCGAAGGCTAAAAAAACGGTGAGCTAGCTCACACTAACTCAGCTTAACACTGGATGACACCCAGCTCTGTCTGTTGATGGACAGACAGACAGATGTTGCCCCAGACATTTTGGACAGGGTGTTAGAGGCCATGGCTGGATGGGTGCAGCAGAGCCAGCTGAAGTTAAATCCAATGGAGACAGAGGTCCTGTACCTGAGTTGCAGGGGACTGGGGTCGGGAATCAGGCTCCTAGTCTTCAGTGGGGCACCATAGGTAAGGAGTCTCAAGGTGATGCTGGATCCCTCGCTTACTATGGAGGCCCAGGTCAATTTGGCTGCCAGATCAGCCTTCGATCATCTTCGACTGGTCAGGCAGCTGGTTCCCTGTCTTACCTCTCAGGATTTAGCTACAGTGATCCATGCAGTGGTCACTTCCAGCCTGCATTACTGTAACTTGCTTTATGCGGGGCTACCCTTGGGCCTGATCTGGAAACTGAGGGCAATGCCTTTGCAGGCACACATGCAGCTGGTGTTGCACAAACTGCACTGGCTGCCGATTGAATATCGGATCCAGTTCAAAGTTATGGTTTTGACCTTTAAAGCCCTATGCGGCCTGGGACCATCATACCTGTGGGACCGCCTCTCCCTATGTGAGCCCTGGAGAGCTTTACGCTCTTCTGATCAGCACCTCCTGGTGATCCCCGGCCCGAGAGACGTCCACTTAGTCTCAACCAGGGCAAGGGCTTTTTCAGCCCTTGCCCCAGCCTGGTGGATCATGCTCCCCCACCTGAGATCAGGGCCCTGCGGGGCCTACAACAGTTCTGCAGGACCTGTAAAGTGGAGCTGTTCCACCAGGCTTTTGATTGAGTAGGCGGACATTCAACCATTCTGGCCTCCCCTGTTCATGGCACCTTTCCCAGTGCCCTGCTGCTTTAAATAACATTACTTGGGCACTGGAGATTTTTATTCACCTGACATGAGCCATGGGTCCTTTCTGCTATTGTTTATTGTGCCGCCTGTTGTTTGGTGTAATGGTTAAGTGCACGGACTCTAAACTGGGAGAACCGGGTTTGATTCCCCACTCCTCCACTTGCACCTGGCTGGATGACCTTGGGCAAGCCATAGCTCTGTACCAGCTGTTCCCTCAAGGACAGCTTGGGAAAAAGCTCTCTCAGCCCCACCTACCTCACAGGGTGTCTGTTGTGGGGAGGGGAAGGGAAAGGAGTTTGTAAGCCGCTCTGAGACTCCAAGTGAGTGGAGGGTGGGATATAAATCCAATCTCTTCTTCTTCTTCTTCTTCTTTATTGTTTTTATCACTTTTATTGTTTTATTAATCTTATGTAGTAAGCCACCCTGAGCCCACTCATGGTTAGGGCAGGGAATAATAGTGATGATGGTGGTGGCGGCGGCAGCCTGGAAGAAGGGATGCAGCAAGCTTTCTCCTTGACATGCTGTTTTTAATGTGTGCGGGGGATTGTTGTGCATGCACAAATCCTTCTGCACTGCAGTTTCCTGCAGCCTGAATTGTCAAAACCTAGACACAGGTTCTCAAATCACCATTGAGAACAAGGACGTAGTATCAGAATGATTCCATCAAGAAGCTGCACTAAAGCTGCAGCCCTTTATTTAATACTGCATTGCAATATTTATGTTCTACCTTCCTTTCCATTGATGGGTGCTCACACACATGCCCCAGCTAAGCACAGCACAGTTTAAACAGATAGAACAATCAAACACATACGGAGCACACCCAAGAAGTCCTCTGCCTCTCCAAAATAGCACTCCGATAAAAACAGCAATCTCTCCTAGAGGCCCTTGCAACTCCAGTTCTTATGTGGGATGGAGAGGTTCTGCCAGATGTCTATGACCCAGTATGAAATGACCACGCTCACAACAGATTTGGAAAATATGTGGGTTAAAATTGGCCACAACTTTATTGATTACAGCTGTAAGAAGCATTGGCACAGCATGGGTCCACTGGATCAGATGCATCAGCTGGCCCCGCGCCAGTCAATGTACCCCATCACCCAGCCAGCTGGCATGGGCAAAGTTTGTGGAATGGCAGGTTGCCAGAGATCACATGGATGACTGCCCCTTCGTGTTCTCCCCTGCCATTTGATCACGAGGGCAAGTGCTGGTCACCCTTGAGCAGGTTTGTTCCCATGAGCCCTAACGCCAACACCCCTTAAGGTTGTCCCCACATCCTGGAAACGGAACGCAGGCCGATTTCCATAAACAGATCCGGCCCCATGCTGTCACCGCCACAAGAGCTGGGCGGGACCCCCCGTCCGGCTCCCACCAGTGCTTCTACAGCTGTAGCCAAGATAGTAAGGAATGGCACACTCCATGAGGCCAACTGTCCATGCCCCCAAGGAGACAGATGCACCCCCTCAGGCCGGAACAAGTACTCTCTCCTATGGGAAATGTCTGGCAACATATCCATACGCACTCTGCCGCCTCTACAGCCCTGCGCAGCCTGCAAGACGCCTTCCGCCCGGTGATGTCCACCTTTCTGGGGTGAGCAGCTCCGTGCCATGCACAGCACTCCAGACAGTCTGGGCCCCCCTTACCATGCGTGTATGTGAGAGAACAAAGGCTGGTGTGGGGAAGGCGAGTGGCTGGCCTCTTCCCCCTGAAACCACCCTCCCCCCAGCCACCCTGGTACCTTGCCATTGGTCCTGGGGTTAGGGGGAAGTCCAAACTTTCCCGCTGCTCAGCAACCCCACCCCACTTAGCATCCGGCCACCTCTCCTTCCCTGCCCGGTGCCGCAAATATCGGGCCACACTGAGTCGGGCCCTTTTGCTCTTGAACAACACTGCTTTCAAAAACAAGCCTGGGAGGGTTCCCTCCTAACCTTCTCAAAGATGGCACCATGACCAAAACAAAAAGCTCTTGACCCAACTGCAGCTGATTTAACACACTTGGGTGTGGCAAAAACCAGGACGAATTGCTGGAGCGGATCTGAGTTAGTGTGTAGGTTCATGCCAGGAGAGAGGGTCCTTTTATTTATTTGGGTGTGTAACCATTAATGAACATAGCGAGAGACGCAGACTGTCAGTGTTCGTTATATTGGATGGAGGTGAGCACAAGCAGGGTCATGTGTATGACTCAAGGGAGTGAACAAAGGGGGCAATGGAACTTTAGCAGGCTCTTTATCTGTGCAAACAAAGTTGGTTGCATCAGACTAGCATCTCTCCTGCTGTGTAGTTTATTTAATACAATGGCTTGCGTTAATCCTGGTTCAAAGTCATTTTGCATTCCAGCAAGGGAAGGGGTGGCTGTGTATTGCTAATGAGCAAAACGACAAATTGTTCAAAGAAACAGATTTGCATAACCAACTGATAGTATTTATCATTTCCTTTTTTTGATTTGCATTTTGTTTTTCCGTTCAAAAATGAGCAAATGCACTGGGAGGTGGAAATTTCATTCGGTTTGGCTGTACCTCCCCAACCACTCAGCTGTTTGAATGGGCCGTAGTGGGGGCGATGGAGGGGGCGACCATGTGAAAGGAATGTTGTAAAGAAAATGTTGAGTTCTGAATCATGCAGCCTTCATTACAGAAGCAGAGAGTTCTGGTGTATTTTTTCGGGCCTAATTCCTTCAAAGCTTGTAGAAGCAAATTGCCTGAAATTCATTCACATGCTTCAGAAAGCTGTAAATTTATCTTGGGGAACAAAATGTAACTTTAAAAAACGGGATTATAATTCTGACCCTGTCTCCTCTGTTTTTTAAATAGATTTTACGACATAATCATTGGTAATAGTATACATGAGGTTTTGTTTAAAGGAAATACAAAGACTTAATTGTACTTTTTTAAAGGAAAGTATTGCATCAGAAGGATTCATTTAAATACATTTGGCTCTGGGCACTCTTCACAATTCACTCATTCTGATTTTCCCCTGGACTTGTTAAGAATGCAAAATATAGGAAGGAACAAGTCAAATAGCGCTTTTTAGATCAGTACATTCTGGCTTCAAAGCACAGTTCTGCTCATAAACCTCTATTACTAAACAAAATACTTCATTTTAATTCTATGTTGCAACTACAGGATGGTGGTTTTTTTTAATCGTGTTGGCTAAATGTTAGAGCTGCTGCGAGTTACAAAAGAGAATCCTTTTGCTGTAATGTAGTTATAATTGGCTGTTTGAATGGCCCGCAGTGGGGGTGGAAGCTAAGCGAACACCTAAAAAGAAATGTTGGGAGAAAATGGTAAGTTCACAATCACGTTCCATAGGCGTAGAAGTCCCTGCAAAGATGTGTGCACGCATTAAAACATCTTAATTTTTTAAAGGCTGAATAATTTTGACAATTTAAATTACAACCAGATTCTGGTCCCAAGCTTCAAAATGGTGGTTTTCAAATTAGTCTGGAAAGCTTGCCAGAAATGACAGTCATACCTCTGGAGAGAGGGAGCTCGGCAATGTATAAACCTGCCATGCTTCTGCCCAGTTAGCCTGGTGCAGACTCAGATGAGGAGACTTGCCCCTGAGAGGAGGAGGAGGTGGTGGTGGTGGTGGTGGTGGACCCATGTAGCCTGGCTGAACAAGCTGAACAAGCAGCTCCATCCAGAAGGAGACTAGCTTGGCAGCAGCTTTTAAAAATTGAATACAAAATAAATATACAGTTTATAAATTTGGGGCTTTGTTGATGAACCAGGAAGGAGCATCAGCTCAGTAGCTGCTGGTGGAGGAAAATACTAGAGCTTAGCCAGGGGCGTCGAGTTTTAAAATCCCCGGGGGGGGCGGGGCGGGGGCTCTTGTGTGCACGTGAAGTGTGCGCGCACGCCGGAACCATGTCCCCGCCACCGCTCCCCCCCCCGCCTGGCCACTCCTGCCTCCCTTCCTCTATCCGGGGGCCAGCTGGGCAAATGCCCAGTGTGATGGCGTCACCCGGAAGTGATGCCATCACGGTGGGCATGTTGCCGGAGCGATGCTCTGACAATCTCCCCGAAACTCTATGGGCACGTTGCCGGGGCGACGCTCTAGCAATCACCCCGAAACTCTATGGCACCATAGCATTGCTCTGGCAACATGCCCACCGTGATGGTGTGATGGCGTCACTTCTGGGTGATGCCATCACACTGGGCATTTGCCCAGCTGGCCCACGGAGGGAGGGAGGGAGAGGGAAGGAGGCAGGAGTGGCCAGGCGAGGGGGGAGAGGCAGCGGAGGCGATGGCGGGTGGGCCTAGGAAGGACCTGGGGAGGTACGGCAGGGAGGTACAACAGTGGGCACTCCGTTTTGCCAGGGGGCTCAGTCCCCCTCGGGAAATTTCAGGGGTGGCTCGAGCCCCCCCTGTAGTTGACGCCTATGGCTTAGCCTCGCCACAGACTGGTGGTGGGGGTGGAAAGTGCTATCAAGTCACAGCTGACTTATGCAATCCTCGTAGGGTTTTGAGGGCAAGAGACGTTCAGAGGTGGTTTGCCATTGCCTGCCTCCCTGTCATGACTCTAGTATTGCTTGGAGGTCTCCCATCCAAATACTTGCCAGGGCCAATCCTGCTTAGCTTCCAAGATTTGCCCAGATCGGGCTAGCCTGGACTGTCCAGGTTAGCAAGGAATGATCTGGGCATCAGCACCAGTTCGATGTACCAGAGAAAGAAAGAACGGTCATTTTCAAATTATTAAACTTATGCAAGGCAAAATTTCTTTTCTGAGAGGTATTAAATGGCGATGACCATCCAAAGGTGGCCTGGTATGGTATTACTTTGTGCCGAGCGATTGCATGTGTGTCAAACTGCCGTGGTTGGTAAAACGAGTGTTCAGCATCTGTTCAAAGATGAACACTTTTTTCAACTTTCAGGAGCACTCCTTTGGGGGGGGGGGAATACACATATGACTACAAATTAAATGCAGATCCGGAAAGGAGGTAATCCAGTTCACTCAGAAAGTAACAAGAAGTGTTGCCAAGTCAAGGGTCTGAGGCGTTTTATTTCCTTTCTTGAAAAAGCCATGGGCAAATGATGAGTGTTAATTACATCTCCATTACCTAAGCTTGCTTTTTTTGTTTGTTTCCTTGAACAGAATGTCGTAGAACTCGTCAAGCCTGCAGATGCCCCTTTCCCTGCCCCCTTGGAAGAAGGTCTGCCTTGCGACATTCACTCCACATTTATAGCGTTAATGCCAGCTGCAGAGGATGTAGTCGAGGTGAGGGGGGTGTTCAGTATCGCAATTACTTGTTCCTTTATTCCTGGCCAACAACAAAGTGCGAGCAAGATCACTGCAGTTCTTTTTGTTCCTCTGCAGAGGGAGACGCTGCTTTAATAGAGCTCATTAGGGGTGTGCATTCAGATCCAATGGTATCCCCAAAAAACACTTAATCAGTATTTGGGGGGGGCATATTTTGGCCTCCCAAATGTATCCGGGTTTTCTTGGGAAGACTGGAAAAAAAATTCACCGGGACAGTGGGAGCTGAGAGCTCCCCTCTGCCTCAGCTTGATGTTGGCTTCTCTTGCAGCCCAGTTTAAAACGAGCTGCAAGAGAAGTCAACTCAGGATCATCTGTGCCCTCAGGGAGCAGACTGTTCCTGGTCGTTCAGCTTCTGGTGTGCAGTTTTTTTTTCTTCTTCTTGGGTCTATTGGACCTGAGAAAATTCAGGATTTTTGAAAAATCCCAGATTTGAATATCACATCAGTATTGGGATTCGGGATTTTTCAGGAAACCCAGGCTTTTTTTAAAAAAATGGGGGAGGGCCCCCTTGCTGGACCTCGTGATGGCACCTGGTATTTTTGGCCATTGTGAGACAGAGTGTTGGACTAGATGGGCCATTGGCCTGATCTAACATTGGCTTCTCTTATGTTCTTATGAGGGGGGGAAAGTCCACACCCCTAGAGCTCATAATGACTTTGGCCTGCCTCGTCTCCTGCACAAGGCACCTTCTAGCTTTCAGTGCTGCTGAACCACTCATAGGGCAATCCAAAGCAGAATTACACCTTCTTAAGCCCACTGACTTCAACGGGCTTAGAAGTGCCGTCTTCAAAGGGTCCTCCTCCTAAGCAGAGTTATACCCTTCTAGGGCGTTACTGTGTTTAGGATGCATGGTCAGCTTCTAAAGCAATATGGCAGCTTTTCTTCTCCTGACCAGACCCAAATGTCAAAAGTGAGCTCCTTTGCACCAACACAGCGATACCAGTTTTGTGCATTGTGTTCAAGCAGGCCCCACTGATGTGGGATTTTCCTTGTATTCACATCAGGAAACTGAGGGAGGCATTCAGCTGGAAGAACAGCCTGAAGCAGAAGCCCCTGTAGATCCTCTGACAGGTTATTGCATTGATGACATCAAGTTAGTACTGGGTGAAGTGACCACCGAAATGATCAGCCACATTCAGGTATTGTTACTGGAGGCCTGTTTGAGAAGTCTAGCTCTAATGTATTGTTTAAGCTAATTTCAATTACTGTAAACTGAATCTGTTTTATGCTGGTGGAATTTATCTGCAAAACATTATGCAAGAACGTGTGTTCACTAAGACAATTTTATTCATTTATTAGCTGCATTGACCTTGACTGGTTCTTACGCTTCCTCTGGTACCTCCTTCAGTGCCACCATACCACTCTCATGAAAAGGCAAACCAAAATATGTATAGATGCAAGTCCCTGCACAGAGCCAGTTATGGACTTTGTATAATTCCTAGGCATGGTGGGAAAATATTTTACGTGTGTGTGTGTGTGTGTTGATGTCATTTTTGTCTGGTTATAGTGCGGTCCAAAGCAGAATTGCAGCCTTTGGAGCCTTTGGAGTTAACAGGCTTAAAGGGTTGTCACTCTGCTTAGGATTGCACTGCAACTTCCTGCCCATTGATGTTAGCATCCATGTCATTTATGTTTTGAGCATTACTGGTACACTCTCAACTGGTATTGATCGTACCAGTTGAGAGCTATGTAACCATTCAATTCCAGCAAAGAATTGGAGGTTGGTTTCTTTGAATTATTGGTGCCCTGTGATTTTGGTTGAGGGCAGGAAAAGACAGGCCCAAGCAGACCTTCACAGCAGGTGGCCTGTCAGCCATATTATGTAGCTTTCCAGGGGCTTGACAAAGCAGCTCCCCAATTCTAGCCATCCCGGATAGTCCCCCAACGCAGGAAGTTTATCAAGCGACCTATTCTAAAGAACAGTGACATTTTAAGTGCCTTGCCTTGTTGTTGTTAACAGGTAAATGTGATGACTGCTTGCCTACACCCCAATGCACACAAAGGAGAAAAGAAGACTTTGAAATAGATTGGATTTGACTAACTTATGAGAAGTGTGGATCTCATCCAATTCCCCACCCCACCCCACCCCGCTGTTGTTTAGTCCATAAATATTACCTAGCAGGCTGGCTTTGCTGCTGTCTTGTTGAGAGACAGCAGAAGATGAGTCAAGCAAAACCCTTATGTTCATCATCCTCTCCAATAAAAGTATAGAAGAGATACAGTTCTACTCAAACAGTTTACAAGCAGCATATTTCCCCTAAATCAAATCAGGGACAATGCAACGGAACTTAAGACCTTTAGGTCTGGTGTTGAGAAAAATGATTGAAGTCAGACTGTGAAACAGAGAAGACAGACTTAAAAAATGTTCTTCAAAGACAGAAATCAGAGGAGGACAGGAACGTGTGACCTGCAGAAAGATAAATCCTCATGGATATTTAGTATGTGCCTCTTCTGTTCCCAGTTCAGAAGAGATTAACACCAGGTGAAAAATGGTTCAGATGTTCATCTAGGTATCTCTTGTGAATGAACTCCATAGCTATGAGGCTGTATATTTATTTTGTATTCAATTTTTGTAGAAAAAACCCAGCAGGAATTCATTAGCATAATAGGCCACACCCAACAATAGAAACTCATTAGCATATTAGGCCACACCCCTGACAGTGCAGCTCCCTCCCAGGATTGGCTTCCTCGGGTGCCCCGCAGCTTGCAGGGCACATGGGGAGCCTGAGGGAAGGAAGGCAGTTTAAACTGCCTTCCCTCCCTGGATTAGATTGGCTTCCCCAGGCACCCCATGGCTTGTGAGGCACCTGGGGAACCCAAGGTGGGGGGGAGGCTGTAGGTGTGGCCAACTCAGAAGCCTTCCGGAACTCCGTTCCTGTGTGTTCCTGCCCAAAAATAGCCCTGCTGCCCACCTTTATTTCTTAAGGGGCTTTCTGGCTTTTCAGAGCCAGTTTCAAGCTTCTGATATTTACATTTAAGACTCCCTGCTTTTATGCCTATATAGTTCTTGTTTTTCCTGTTCAGTCCAATTTGTGCAAACTGTTTGCTATCTACACTGATTCAGTAATTGCTGTTCTTGAAACACATGCCCCACAACGATAAGAAGCCCATCATTTTAGCCAGAGGCTATTTCCCCTTAGTGGATCTTCATCAGTTGAATGGGCAGTCTACTTCCAAAACCAAGGAGGTTATTTTTTAGTCTCTGCTGTCATTTCCAGCTGAGAGTTCTGCCAGGGTTGATGTGTGCTTCATTCAGAGGGACTTCTTGGGTGTGGGTCAAAAATGTCTTCGGTGCCACCTGCCCTTGGTTTCCATTGCCCAATTCCTTCCCTTTCACCTTTCCTGGAGGAGGATTTTATCCTCTGGACCAAAAAAGTACAATGTGATTTTTTTTGTTCTATTTACAATTTATATGCTGAATCAGGGGCGTAGAGTTTTGTAAATTCCGGGGGGGGGGGCTCTTTAGTGCTGGGGCGATATCCCCCCCCCCCCGCCGCCGGAAAACCTCCGCGCCTCCCCAGGCCCTTCCGAGGCCTGCCAACCGCTGCTGTCAGAGCCTCTCTCTCCCCCCCCCCAATCCTTCCTTCTCCCTTCGCTGAGAAAAGAGGGAGGGAGAGGGAAGGATGGAAGAGTGGCCAGGCGGGGGGGGGGAGAAGCACTGGCAGCAGCAGCTGCTGGCCTCGGAAGGGCCCCGGGAGGCGCGGTGGCAGGCGCTACGTTTTCCCGGGGGGGCTCAATCCCCACCGGGAAATTTCGGGGGAGGCTTGAGCCCTCGAGCCCCCCCCCCCCGTAGTCTATGCCTATGTGCTGAATACTCCATCACCACAGCCTGTACTGCTAGCAAGACTGCTAGCAAAGCCTGTACTGCTAACAATAAAACTATCTAACTTCTAAAGCTTTGATTAAACTAAGCAGAAATCCAACACAGCCTCAGTTAAATACCAGTGCACAAATCAGCAAAAAAACCCAGGACCCTTATCCAGAAGCAAAGACCATTTATTTTGCTGCTAACCGGTCACAAAAGTCCTTATCTGAGATAAGCAGTAACAGCCAACTCACCAGCCTAACCTGATGGGAGGCACTCCAGGCCACAGCCACCACTTGGGAATCCTACAGTAATGGAGGATCCTAAAGTACCCCAAGCAACTTACCTTGCCTTTGAGGGAGAATGTAATCCCATCCCAGGTAAAATCAATACCCCCCACAAGCCCTTGTTCAGCCCACCATTGTAACCCCTGCCTTGGCTGGAGTCAGTTTCCATTTGATAGCCCGCATCCATATACCACACTCAGGGATTCATTTACAGATTGCTCCTGGATTGGAGGAAATCTGCAGACTGATGACACCACACTTCTGACTGTCTGGAAATTATCAGAGATACACGGTAGGAAGCGAACCACAAAGAAAAAACTGTGTACTAATAATGAAGGTAACCTTAAACAATAATGCAGCCGGTACCAAGAATTTGTCTTTATGAAATTGTTATAAGACTCCAAAGGTTTCATACACTGAACGGCACACCATTCAAAATGGAATCCATCATGGTCATAAATAATGCTGTTAACACAATAAATCTGTGGCATTCACACAGGATACACCTAACAGAAGACAGTTCAGTTCCAATAGAACACAGTTATAAATGAAGAGGTGCCGAGGTGTTCTGATTGCCTTCAGTTCTTTATTTTATACAAATTTAAAGAACATATGTACAATGAAGGTGACGATTTATTTATAAATTCAATACTATATCCCCCTTTGGTTTGAATCAAAATCTTGACTACAGCAGTTTTTTATAAATTGTGATTTGTTAAATTTGTCTTGTTATGTAATGATTGAAACACACCTGTTTTAAAGTTGGGTGGTGTGGTCCCTTTGAATTTTGAGAGTTACTGTGAAATTGGGGCATAGGTGCCCTTTAAATAATGAGTGTTAGAATCAGTTGTCATGCATCTGAATTTATTGGAAAAGGTTGAAGTTGTAGTTGTTGAAAGTTATCACTGAGAGATGTTTTGAAGTGGTTGGTAAGCACAACTCTTAGAATTTGGAATGTTTATTATATGGAAGTTTTTACGGTGTGTGTTTCATTTGGTTTGTGTTTTGAATCGTTCGTATGATTTTTCAGATTAGTTCTTCTTTTGAACAAGCTTCAGAAGAATGCAGTAATTTGCAGCTAGCCATCACGTGAAGAGAATATTCTGGAACCTGTTCTTTTGGAACTGCATGCTATTGAGATAATACCTCAGCACCTCTTCATTTATAATTGTGTTCTATTGGAACTGAACTGTCTTCTATTAGGCATATCCTGTGTGAAAACCAGATTTATTGTGTTAACAGCCAAGGACGTAGACTTTCCAATTTCCCAGGGGAGCTGGGCCAGAGCTGCCATCCCCTGCAAGCCTGGGGCTCTTCATGGGTGCCTCCGAGGCACTCCCCCCTCCACGGCCCCACCATGAGACCCACAGGCAGAGCGGACTCTGGGGAGCCAAGTGGGTGCCGGCAGGAGTGGGGCTGTTCCCATGATGCCTGCAGCAGCTGCCGGTGCTCTTGCTGACCCTGTGGAAAAGCACAGGCAGGTCAGGGGGTGCAGGGGCCAAGAGGGGGCACCAGCCAGGTGGCCCAAGGAGCCACCATCTCCAGGAAATCCCTTCTCTGGCAAGGAAGCCCCCACGTAGAGAAGCCGCAGCCCCCTCATGCCAGGGAATCCAAGGACCTCCCCCCCTCCCCACAGCTGTCAAGGGTGGTGGGCTGGGCTCCCTCCCACTGGTTCCCTCCTCAGTCTGCCAGTCTCCCTGTGAGTTGCCCCCCACTCCCCTGCCCCATCCGAACAGCCGCCGGGTTCTCCTTACAGGGTGGACTGCCAGTCCTCGCCCTGCATCGGCACTTCCTTGCGCAGCAGTCAGGTCTCCAGCGCTGCATCTCGGTGTCAACTTCATCCACATGAAGCACTGGCCCATGAAGGTGGTGGTGGAGACTGTGGGGGGGAGGCAAGCAGAGGCTAGGCTGGTGGGGTGGGTAGTCCCGAGGCCACGGAGGGGGAATCTGAGCCCTGAGCTGGGGGGAATGGCCCTGCACAATGGGGGCAGCCAGCTCAAGAAGAGCCCCAGGGGAAGGATCAGAGCCTTTCCTGTCACCTCTGGGAAAGCAAGTCTGGTTCTTGCCCCAGGACTGGAGGCCGGAGGTTTGAGCCCCTCGGTCAGAGATTGGTTCCTCCTCCTGGGAGGCCAGAGGACACTTCCTGCCAGGAAGGATCGGGGCCTCCCCAGGGGAGGCTCAGTACTCCATGGAAAAGTTCGGGGGGGCAGCTCCTCAGCCCCCCCCCCCAGTAGTCTACGCCTATGTTAACAGTGTTATTTATTACTATGATGGATTCTATTTTGAATGGTGTGCTGTTCAATGTATGAAACTTGTGGAGTCTTATAACAATTTCATAAAGACATATTCTTGGTACTGATTGCATTATTGTTTAAGGTTATTTTCATTATTAGAACACAGTTTTTTCTTTGTGAAAATTATTCCTAGCAGCTACATACAGAGGTTAGAAAGCCCCAGGGATAAGCTGGAGCCCAACAACCCCCAGGTTAGCTCCCAAGGGGTCCTGCTGCAGTCACCAGTGCTACTATGTGGTACCGGCTCATCAAGTAGGAATAACGCCACCTCCAAGCAAGGTTCTCAGCACCCATGTGTCTTGTACAGCCTGGAAGGATCTGTGGTCTGTCATATCAAATGCCATCTAGCGATCAGGAAGAATGAGCAAAGCCTATACTTTGTCTCTCCAGGTCTAGACAAAGATTGCCGCTGTGGTCAATTAAGGCCGCTTCCATCTTGAAGGCTGCTTTGAATTCTGAATAGTATTCATCCAGAACATAGGGCTCATCCAAGAATTCCTGGAGTTGCTCCATCCTCACTCATTCAGTTATTTTACCAAAAAGATTTGAACCAGGGCTGTAATTATTAATTATGCGTCATCATTTCCGAACAAATGAGAAAACTAACCAAAAGAGGCCCATTCAGTCTGTTTGTTTGGACAACATAATGAATGGAGAAAGCAATGAATGAACGAATACTTTTTTAAAAAAGGTGCTGGAACTCTCAAGAGGGGAATGAATTTGTCAATCTGTATACTGAAAACTCATGAACTTTTAAAATGAGGTTCCGGAACTCTGTTCCGATGTGTTCCCCCAGAAAAAAAGCCCTGAGAAATACCATTTGTTCATTATTCTGCAGCCTGTAACACTTTCCCTCTTCTCTGTCCTTGTCCTCCCCCCACCCCCCCGCATCTGCATGTACCTCTGGCTTAGAGCTGCTGCTGGTTTTTGAAGGTGGCCAGGCAGAGAAGGACTGGCCAGCCAACCAGCTCGCCAATGGGTAGATTCTTGTTTCTTCTAGCACTTTGGATGCTGTCTGCAATGCATCCATGATGTTGCACCCTGGGAGGTGTAGTCCCCAGGATATACCAAGGTGCCATGCCTGGGATGCGTTAGATACTGTTCCTGAGGCCCTGGGGATGTTCCCAGTCTGTCCCTTGGCTGGCTGACCTGCTTCTGTGCCTGGCCATTATTGCAAGCAGTGGCAGCAACTTTACAGTAGAATCTTGTCCTTTGGCCATAGTTGAAACTTGTCTATCCAATCTGAATGTGTGGATGGTTTGGGTACTGCTCTCAGACTTATATCAGTTTTGATTTGTAAGGGCAGAATTACATGTTATGTGTAATTCCATGATAATTTTAAAAGTTTTTAGTTTCAAATGCAGCCACTAGGGCTGTGTTTTTCAAAGGGGAGAATGCCACCGTGATTGGGGGAAGAGGGGGAGAAAGGAGGTCTTCATTCAACCCTTTCTTCCCCTGCTTCTGCTGCTGTTTTCCTACCGAATAACACCATTTCTGAGCCTTCCTGTTGTGGAAGAATGTGGGTACTTGTAAGTTTTTGCCAGCAGAGGTAAACGTTCATCTTCAGCAGTCTTTGATATGATGGACCATGAACTACTGCCAGAAAGTGAGGTGGGTTTGGGCGGAGCAGTGTTGATGCGGTTCTGGTCTTTTGTATCAGGCTGTTCACAAAAGGTTGCAGTGGCAGATGCTGAATCATGTCCTTGGGAGCTGGCATGTTATATCCCCTGTAATTTAATATCTGTATTAGGCCCCTTAATGAGATTTTCCAAAGTTTTGGAGTAGGTTGTCGTCAATATGCTGATGACACCCCGCTACACATTACTCTGACTAAGCCAGTGGCTGCTGCTGTCTCTGTCCTGGCCTGGTTTCTGAATGCGGAGGTCAAAGTGGCTGAGTGGGAACAAGGTAAAGCTGAATCCTTATAAGATGGAAGTGGGCCTACCTGGAAGAGCTACTGCTTTAAATGGGATTGTTCTTCCTGCCACTGGTGTGATCAGGGCCAGCTACTCCACTTGTGAGGCCCTGCCCAATCCCCCACCCTCACGACTAGAAGAAAATGGAAGAGTGTTATAAATGAAATTGAGTGACGCCAAGGATGATGACAGGTATTTAAAATTCTGCAGTTCACAGTTTCTCCTCTAAAGGACATAAGATGGTATTGTTAAATACCATAGTGATTGGAAAAAATGCACAGTTGTTAAAATCAACACTTGAAAACCTTTTGCAAAAACTGAACTTTGTAAACCTTTTGTGGAATAAGCATTGATTTTTAGGAAAATGAAGTTGTAATGTTATCCTTTAAAAAAAACAACCTTGAGTTTACAGATTATATTGCCTGGGAAGTATAAATAATATGACCATGATTACCTGGCAGTGTGGCACTTTTAGAATCTACTTTATGTTGTCATTAAACAGGTAGTTTTAAAATACATATTAAGAAGTAAACTACAACCATCAAATACTGTAAGACTAAAAAGGTTTTTTCTAGCCTTCCTCATAGAAAAATCATCCAAAGCTTCATCAAAATTTGTTTGTCTAAGTTTGTCACTTTCTTTTTTTTTTAAATCACAATTTTTATTTTCCTTTTATCAACACAATACAAACAGTTTCTTTAACTACAATAACAATTTTCATAACTGAACAGTTTCTTAACACTATATTCTTTTTTAGAACAATACAGAAATATAATAAAGAATTTATATAGCAATCACATCAAAAACTTTTATACATTCTTTTTTGTATTATTTTAATTTTAATATTACATCTCTAATCACATCTATTCTTTATTCGAATAGTGTGTACTCTAAGAAGTCCCAAGATTCGTTAGTCAAGTCAAGTCAAGTCAAGTCAGCCTTTATTGGCATAAATTAGAAAAACAATTTCTGCATGTTAAAACCCGTTATAAACGCATATATAAAAATTCTAAAAGAAACTTTGGCGCAACTTTAAGACCAGACAAAGAAGCTTGGCCACCTTATTATCTTATATGACTGATAATCTGTACTGAGCTCTAATAAGGCCAGTAACATTCTAAAGATTTTAAAAAGTTTAAAAAGAAAGCGCATACCTATATCCAGTTTTGAAGTTCCGCCCAGCCACCTGGTGCCTTCTGCTCTCTCGAAAGATGATTCAGTATTGGTTCCCATTTGTCTCGGAATCTACTTCTAATAGGGCGTGGAGATGTTTCATTTAGTCGGTGCGTTATGTAAGTTTGTCACTTTCAATGTACAGGATGCTCAGTGCAGACAACCTCTCTAAGAAATAGCCGCAAGATTGCTTCCACATTAGGAAAGGCCATCTGAATTTTTTCCTTGTATATACTTTGATAAAAGTCTGTAAGCCTATGGCTTTGTCTCACGTACAGGTGAAAGTGCAAAAGTTCATCAATAAGTTCCAGGTCAATATCTTCTGGGTATGCTTCCATCAACACCTTGATGAATTTCTTGCTTAGATGCTGTCAGATTAGCAAGAATGGAAAACAATTGTGCAACATCACTGTACACAGTACTTCTCCTTTTTAAATTGGCTTCAGGTGCATCTAATATAGGAATAAAGGATTTTATCCTAAACTTATCTCTTGAAGAAAGTGCATCTAAGGCATCAGGTGTACTTCTGTCATTTCTTTGTCATTCCCTTACTCTTTGTCTCCTTGTTTTGTAGTTAACATTTGGCAAGGTGGCTTTTGCTTGTTTCTCAAGCTCATCAAAATCTTCTCTAATTTTCCTTTAAAAATCCAGAAGTGAACTGCACAAACTTGCAAAAGAACTCAATAATAGGTCTGATTTCTGAAGGACTTTGCTGACCTTGTGAAAATGACCTAGCACATGGGTCCAAAAATGCAGCATAAATACAAATTCCAGTTCTTCCATTTTCTGCAAAAGACTGTTAGCTTGAAGCCTGGTCTCCCCCTTCCCATTAACGTCAGAGTACAAATGACTGAGGGCATCAGTGATAGCACTGTGGTGGCAAAATTGATTTTAGAACTGCCCATCTCTTTGTGGAGGATGAAAAGAAGGTATAAATTTCACTGATAAAGCCTAAACAGTTAACTGCATCAAGGCAGCAATCCCCAGCTGAACGGCCCACCAGATTTAAAGAGTGACCTGCACATGGAGTAAATCTTGCAAATTGGTTTTTTTCAATGATTTTTTGCTGCATGTCATTGTACTTACCAGCCATGTTGGCAGCATTGTCATAAGACTGCCTGCGGCATTTTCTAAAATCTATTTCAAGCTCAGTAGTGAAATAGTTGATTAATTGTTAACTTTAGTGGTCTACTATTTACAACCCAAATTGTAACCCCTGGAGGGACCATTTTTACAACTACAGCTATTTGAATGGAATGACTATCAAAATTGTTCCTGTAGCTCTCCATTGAATAATAACAACAGTGGGGACATTAACACCAGTGAGATGCCCTTGCTCTGGCGATACTCTGGCAATTCATGAGAAAACCTCAAAGAAGATTAACTTTAATTTTAACATCAAGATGTCCACTGGATTACAGAACCACCCACTTGGTGAGATAAGCCATTTATCATTCAGTCTTGAGCCCAGAAGCGCCTAGAGTCTCTGAAGAGTGTAGCATAAACTCACCAAGTGGGGGTTGGTGGTGAATGTGGCCTGGCGCTCTGGGTACTGGTTGGGGAGCCATTTGTAGCAGCCACGCCAGCTCTGTGGATGGTGCTTGGGTCCAGGTGCCCTGTGACTGATTGGTAGCCTTCTGGGCTTTGTTGAGGTTTCCCGTTGGCTACTAATGCCAGTGCCCTCACTGACCGCCTGTTTTTGGCCAACTTCGGAGGCCATGGCTGGTTTCCAGCAGTTTCGCCTGCTTCCGACCATCTTTGGGTACCGTGTCTGCTGCCATATTTTGTCAGCTTGGCAGTTGGCTATGGCTCAGACTGGACTGGGAACAGCGTAATGATTGGACAAGCTTTGGACATGAATTTTGGGCTAATCACCCCAAGCCGTGAGGAGATAGACTATCTATGGCTTGGATGACCACCACAAGCAGTCAAACTGAACTGAACAGGCTACATCTGATGGAAGCCCTATGTACCAACTTACTGAGTATAGACAATGGCCGGGAACACCTGGCCTCTGAACTTCAGGACAGGCAGTGCGGCTCAGGGGACTGCCAAAGGACTTGGAGAACTACAGAACTTCTTTTAAGATCACAGATAGGCACAATGAAATAAGCCTTGTCCCCCCTGTTGATCAGGAGTGGAAATATTTTGGCTATGGTTCCATACTCCTCCAGACACCAATGGTAATTAGAGGGTTTATTGTTTATTAATTAATTAGATTAATTAGATGGATTATGTATTGTTATTTAATTAGTTAAATACATTAGAGGGTTCATTGATTAGAGGGATCATTAGGAATTCTTACTGCTGGGTTGTGGGAGGGGGTTGAAAATTATTGCGGTGGGAGGCTTAGGTATAGTTAAATAGGTTTTATTGTTATAGGCTAGGGCTGGGTTGTACTGTATTGTATTGGTAGACTAAATAGATATTGCTTGTAATTAGGTAGTTTATTAGATACTAATTGTGAGTTATTGTATGTAAGTGGGAGATTGGAAGGAGGCAAAGATATGCTCGGTGCCCTTCCAGCCTTCATCCCATCATGAGACATGTCAATAGTGGGGCTAAGAAAATGTACCCTTCTCTGATGTTGTGCAATGCCAGTTCCATTAATAATAAGACCATCACCCTGCAAAATTATTTTGCAGCACAAAAGGCAGACCTGCCATGCATGACCAAGACTGGGTGCAGGAGGGCAAGATAGCTGCATTGAAAGAACTCCCCCCCCCCCGAGGTTTCTCAGTCCTTCATCAGTCCCGGACAAAAAGGCGGGGGGGAGTGGCAATACTTAGCCAAGAGTCTTTCTCCTTCAGGACACTCCCCACACCAAAAATCACCAGCATTGATTGTGTAGGCCTGATATGGGATGCTGACAAGAGTTTGGCTATCAGGCTGGTGTACCAGCCACCTAACACACCAGCAGATACCCTGCCAAGCCTACTGGAGGTGGTGTTGGGCTGGACCTTGGAGTTCCCTAGACATTTCGTTCTGGGGGACTTCAATGTCCATGCTGATACCGTCTTCTCACAGGCTAAATGTGGACCTGGATGCCATTGATGCACTGCTGTGGCTGGACCACTTTGCCCTGAAGGCTCTTCTGAGTATCCCAACTCCTTGTTTAGGTGGTGAGCTTATTTATGCTCGCCTGCGAAGACTGATGGATCCAGTTGGTTTCCAGAATGCTCTGCGGGATCCAATGCCCCCTGGCGATTTGTTAGATGGGCTGGTAGAGGATTGGCATAGCCAACCCTCTGAAGCCATTGACGAAATTGTCCCCCAACAACCTCTTCGATCCCATCCCAAATTAGCCCCTTGGAGCTATGGAAGATGAAACAGGAGCTAAGACGGCTGGAGCAAGTGTGGCAGCATTCTTGTGACAAAGCTACAAGAACATCTTATAGGACATTTATGAAAGCCTATGAGGTGGCTATGAAAGCCACAAAGAAGGAATTCTAAGTGACCTCCATTGCATCCGCCAGCTCTTGTCCAGCTCAATTATTTAGAAAAATTAGGTCACTAACTTTCCTCTCACAGGGAAACCAAAAAGGTAGCAAATTGGCAATTACCTGTAGGGCCTTTGCAAGCAATTTTGCAGATAAAAACTTGTCTCTCTGCCAAGATCTGCCTGCCATTATTGATACAGTACATGAAACTGAAGGCCTGTTGGCCATCTTCAGTTCCAATAATGGACCATTTCAGCCGACTCTCCCAGGATGAGGTTGACAGGACCCTGGCGGCTGTGACCACCAACACCTGCCTCCTTGACCTGTGCCTGTCATGGCTCGTGAAACTTATCCCCAAGGACTTTAAAGGAGGCAGTGGTGTGACCGCTCTTTAAAAAAAACCATCTCTGGACCCTACCAATCCAGCCAACTACCACCCAGTGTAGTTGAGAGAGCAGCAGCAAAACAGCTCCAGGCTTTCCTGGATAACTCCTCTATCCTGGATCCATTCCAGTCTGATTTCTGCCCTGGCTATGCGATGGAGATGGCACTGGTCGCCATCACAGACAACCTCCAGAGACACCTGGACCAAGGTGGGTCAGTGCTGCAGTTACTACTTGATCTGACAACCGTGTTTGACACAGTCAGCTATGATCTTATGACCCACCACCTTGCTGGCATGGAGATACGGGGGACCGCCATGCAGTGGCTTGTCTCCTTTCTCCATGGTCGGGAACAGAAGGTGGCACTTGGGTAGAGGATCTCACCATGTTGCCCTTCAGTATGTGGCATCCATCAAGAGGCAATCCTCTCCCCCATGTTATTTAATAACTATATGTGTCCCCTTGCCCAGCTGGTCCGGGGTTTGGGCTGGGCTGCCATCAATATGCCGGTCTCTTCATGTTCCCATGCGGCAGCTTCATTCTTCCCATCAAAGTCTGCTGTCAGTACCCCTCTCAGCAAAAGTCCATACTTGAGCCTTTTTGGTGGCCACTCCATGCCTTTGGAGTAGCCTCCTGGAAGAGGACAAGGGGACTCCCGTCATCCTGGCTTTCAGGCAAGGCTGCAAAAGAGCATTGTTATGAAGAGCTTTGGGGGCAGTCTGAGCTTGGAGAGAGGGGAAAGAACCATAAGCGGATGGACACAAGTTGTTTCTACAGCAGTTTTAAAGTCTTTATGTCTATTGTTTTTAATGTTTACTTTCTAATAAAAATTCATTTTTGTTATCCACCTTGGGTTTTGAGATGCTCAGCAGGAAGGCAGCCATGTAAATATTTTTAAAAAGTAAAAGAAAGAAAGAAAAACATGGACTGACTTGCCTCTTGCACAGTCCCTTTCTTTTTCTTTCCCAACCAGATTTCACATGGTCCTCTGTTTATTTTAAACTATGAAACTCCGGCTTAAAGTACATAAAAAGAATCTCGCTGGATGAAATTAAGCTCCGTCTAAGTTTTCCTGCATTCTTTGTGAGAATCCTAGCCATCAGGCTCCACCAGTGGACCTCAGCCTACAACCTTGCCTTAATCTTTAGGATAACCTACGGATTGTCTTTTATGAACAGGTTTAGAACATTTCATGAAAACACTTCATGAAGAAAATCGTTGTAAAACATCAGATTACTTGGTCCTGAATCTTAGCATACGGCCCATAGCTGCATTTTCTCTTAAGATCCAGTGAACATATACGCTTCTTGAAAAAGCTACTCCCCTCCCACCCCCGCCATTGTGATCTGTCCCTTTCGGGGCGGCTTTTGTCAAGCTGCACCATCTGTTTCCACAAACGTACACATCTCTGCATACTGAAAAGGTTACATAAATTCCAAGGGCACCGATATTTATGGAATTTGATCCAGTGTTCTTACAGTTCTTTAGGCAACAGAGTTTGCAGAAACGTATCACTGCAGCCAGGGCAGGTTTGTTGCCACCCTTGTACCTTTGTTGAGAACAACCACAATGAAATCCAAGCCCGGCATTCTGATGTGCCTTGCGTACAATTTTTTATTGGCAATTACAGCTGGCATTCAAAGAGACAAGCAGCAACTAGTTCTTGGGAGTGGGGGGAGGTTGGAGAGGACAGTTGCTTTGTTTCATTACATTTCCAGTAAAGCAATAAAGCTTTACTAAAGATTAAACATCTGCAGCAAAGGAAAGAAAATGAGGGCAATAATCCAAATACTAGATGATTCCTCCTCTTCCCATCAATTTGGAATTTATTGGTAAAGTTTGTCTCTGAGAATGCAAGGCTGTTTTGGGGGGGGGGGGGACATTGTCACCACGCCACTTCCCTCCGTGGCAAACGCACAATACACCGAACCGCACTCACAGTAATGTGATAAAGTGTTATCATCTAAGTGCAGGCTGGGGCATCATAGCATCTGCAGGACAGGAAGTTGTATGAAGGATAACGTCTGTCTTGGCTTTGTCTGAACCATAAAGACATTGTACAGTGGTCGATAGCCCCATTATATCCACTTCTTCTTTTGTAATTGTCTTTACAGACTGAGATAAATGAAAAGCTGCAAATGCAGGAAGAGGCCTACTCTGTGCGAATAGAAAAGTTGAAGAAAGCCTGAGAAAACCTGCCCCACGAAGTACTTTGTTGTGTGGAGCCTTCCACTGGTTGTTTAAAACACACTCAATCTCTACAGTGTTTTTTGTTTCCGAAGCTCAGCATGATTGGGTCAGTGCTGTTTCATGGGGCAAACGCTGCCCTGAAGTCTCTAGTGCAATACCTGTTTATTTAGTTTAGCCTTTCTGTATGTATAAATAGTGTGGTGTTCTTAGAAAACGAAATAGCAGAAAACTAAATAAATTATAACTGAACGTAGATCTGTTTTGTTGTTTTTTGAAATCTGAATGGCATCTGATTTGTGAAGCTTTCCCTGATGCCTGTGTTTGTGGAAGTCATCTTAAGTTATTGAGTGGTGGGACAAAAATTCTGGTCAGGATCAAAAGCTGAAGTCCTCTTAGCCATGATGGCCATTTCTTCCCATTCCTCTCCTGGCTGTAAGGTGGAAAGCATCCAGTCACACTTCAGAGGTCAAGAATGCCCACAGCTGCTAAACCGAGATATAAAGGGAAGGGACCTGTGCATGTATTCAGAATATAGTATATTTCTGCCTTGAATGATCAGAATAGCTTTTCAAGTAAGGACATAGGATGCAGAGGTGTGAGACATTCCATGCTTATCGCCTCCCCACTCACACACACACACACTTTGTACCCACCCATCCAAAAGGTATTTCTGAAAGTTGAGAACGGGATATGCTAAAACACGTGACAGGCAGACAGAACATGCAGCAGCATAGGGAGAAGGCTGGGTAATTAATGATTTCCTGCAAGCCGGTTGAAGGAGGACACATAACCTAGAATGTTTGCAGGATACTTGTGTTTGGTGCAGGCTTCTACTGTTCTCCAGAGTGAGCATTAGAAGTTTAAGGCCATGAGGTCAGTCAGTTCTTCATTAAATACCTTTTAACCTCCCCCTACCTTTGTGCTGTAGGTCATGAAAAGGGACAGTGGAGGGGCTGTGGCTCAGTGATAGGACATCTGCCTGACCTGCAGAAGGTCCCAGGTTCAGTCCCCACCATCTCCAGTTAAAGGCATCAGGGAAGTGATGTGAAAGACTTCTACCTGGAAAGCCACCATCAGTCTGAGTAGATTGGGCTGACCTTGATGGACCAAAGCTCTGATTCAGTATAAGGCAGCTTCATGTGTCCATGTCACAGACTCCCCCGGTTGGCCAGCATCTCATTGCCTCACAATCGTTGAGGCCCAGCTCTGCTGTATCTCCTCCAGCCCGCCTGCTGCCACCGCTGGTGCCCTCTGTCCACATCATCCTATATCTAGCCTTTTTATGGCTCCAATACTGCAATCCTAAGCAGAGCCCATCGACTGCACTGGACTTAGAAACATGTAACAGTAAGTCTTTTTTAAAAAAACTCTTATGCCAGCTCTCTGCATTCAGGCTCCTACTTTGGCCTTTTAATATAGCCCCGCTAGTGTCCTTTAAGCAAGCCTAACACCCTGATTTTGACCCTCTGGGTGGCTGCTGCTAGTCATGTGTCCTTCTGTCTGTTTTGTCACTTGTTCTGGTTAGACTCGCTTGTCCAGCGCCTTGAATTGACCAGTGTTGCCTCTTCCCAAGTGATGGCAGGTGCCTCTGATTTCTGCCTTTGGGCACCGTCTGGCTCTTGCGTTGTCTCCGTGCTGCCCTCAAAGCGGCAAAATATTGCCCACCCATTGTCAGTGAATGAATAGGACAAAATGCCCTCTGACCACCACCACACTAAATTAAGTTGAAATAGTTTAGCCCCATTCAATCCATACAGATGCTTGCTTGCTTCAGATGCTGGCAGCTGTGAACCATCACCAATTGGGTCACACCAGCCTGTATCCAGCCACATGTGCCAAAAACTTAAGGGCACTTAAGTTTCCTTAAGGGAGGTGGGAAGCATTTTACATTGCTTTCCACCTCCCATTGTAGACCCCCTCTCCACCTTGCTTGCGATGTTCCTGCAGGTCTGCTGGTCCCCCCTCCCCCAGCAACGAAATCTCAGGGAGTTCAATTGGAAGCAGCAGGAGGAGGAAAACAATATAAATGACTGCCCCCTTTTAAGAAAACTGAAGTGCCCTTAAGTCTTTGGAAGTGCATGTTTGGATACCGGCAACTACCTAGCCCAGCGTACCGTTTTCACCAGCTGAATGATTCACCACTGAATGATGCCTAAGCCATATTATTATGAAAGAGAGCAAAAAATGTGTCTCTATCAATTTTCTCTGCGTCCATGCTAATTTTATAAATCTCCTTCCTGTTCTCCTTTTAGTTGTCTTGTTTCCAAAATAAAGCTCATAGCCCTTCTTCTTTGGGGGGAAGGTATTCCATCCCCTCGATCATTCATAGTCGCCCTTCTCTGCAGCTTTTCCAGCTCGGAAGGGGCATGATAGCCATACACTGTATTCCAAATGTGGTCCTGCCATAAAGATTATATAACGACCATGTGATTTCCCTTTTATTTTCCTAATAATCCCAAAACTAGTATCAGTATCACACCCAGTGTAAATAACAGAAGCCAGTTGCCTGAGATTCAAGCTCGTCTTGTTATGAAGTAGGCCTGACTTTGATTTGTACCAGCAGACTCTGAAGATCAGCCTGGGCCCACTGCCACGTCCCAGATGTGAGGGAGGCCCTGGGAGATCTCTAAAGCACTTTGAAGATGGGGGGGAAAGTGCTGTATAAGTACTAACTATTACAATGCTGATTTGTTAATATGTAGACTTGGTACATATGCAGGACAGCTGTGTGCTTTTAAAAATCGGTGAAATGAAGGCAAAGTACTGTGTAATGCATCCAGGCCGAAAGCCCTGGCGAAGCATGTGCAACCTTATTATTTGAATTGCTACTGATAAGAGTCCTTTACAGAGACCAAGGCTACAGTCACATGGTCATTTTCCCTCTCACATATTCCCTCTCACATTTAAAATTGCTGATCAGATGGCCGCATCCGCCTCCCGCACAGAAGTGGGCTCACTCGTGCAATCCCCCCGGTTCCTTAGTGAGTTTTCCAACACTGGGGAAATCAGGTACTTTCCAGGTATTTGCGCTTTGAATCCGTGATTTCGTCGATCTGGACAGCCATCTCTTGCAATGATTGTGATTAGGTCGTCTGACCGTCCTTCATGCAATGAGGTTTTTCCCCACCGACTTCCGCCTTTGTGCGCATGAGCAATCCTGCGCTGAATAAATTAAATGTTTAAACATTCAAGCACACATATAGACTACAGCACTTGATAGTACATCGCCGGTTCATTTTGTTTGCTGTTGGGGGGGGGGGGACTGTAAAAACAAGGGAATACGGCAAGTCCAGGTGTGGGCGGTGATTTGGCCGTGTGCATAAGCGCATGCACAAAGCAAAAAAAAAATTAAAAACTCACACTGTGCCGCTGTTTCTAAAGCCTTGTCATGCAATGCTTGCGGTTTGGGGGGGGGGGGGGGATGTGTGGTCATCCCAACCTGAAAAAAAAAATTCCCGATCAAACTATAGTGGGAACAAATCATGATAAACTTGCCGTGTGACCACAACCCAAGAGGACAAGTCCCTGCCCCACAAGAGACTCCACTTTAAGGAAGGGGGGGACAACAAAGGGAGGAGAAGGAACTAAGGAAAGAACATGTCTGATTCCTGTGATGTGGACTTGCACTTAGAGCCAAACCAAATGAGATCCTGGGCTTTCCCAGTGTTGTTGTTTTTTAATTAAAGTTTTAGGCAGGCAGGGCCCAGTCTGCATTGGGACCACAGTGGAAGGGCAAAGGGGAATAAAATTTCCCTTGTGGTGTTCTGCTAATTTAAAGTGGTCTCAGGGAGCCACTGTGTTCCCTGTTGGGACAATATACAGTACCCACATCTGTACTTGTATGTTTCTCCAGTGGTGAACGTAATGTCTGCCCGGGGATTAAAGGGCATAGGAAGGAAGGCTTAATTGGCACCTGCACACCGGATGACTGAGTCTTTTAAAACCCTGGGAGTTCCAGATATGGAACCCTGGTGTCTCATCTGGTTTGGCCTTTATTTTCAGCAGGTGGAGGGGGTTAAGGGGTTGTGCTGAAAGCTTAGCAGAAAAGATGGGCTTTGAGGAAGCTGAGAGCTGATGTCAGGTAGGTCTTCTGGGAAGTACGTTTAGGCAAAGGAGGCTGCAACGGAGAGAGGATGGAGTCACCTGAGGAATCTGGAGATCTTTAGGTGCTGAGGACGGGGGGGGGAGCTAGGTGAATGAAGGTATGAATGGGCTGTCTTGAAAGTGGAGAGGGGGAAGGGGAAGCAAGGCTTTGAAGGTAGGGGGACGAGTTTGTGCTATATGCATGAGCAGTCAGAAGCAGGTTAAGAGCCTAGGGGGTATTACATGGTCAGAATTCCATTGATTCATTTGGAACTTGGTCAGATTTTGTTGGACAAGGGAAACAAGTGACAAAAACTGGCCAAAACATCAATTTGTGCATTTTTTCAGAGCTGTTCTCTCAAGGGCAGTTCTCTAGAGAGCTCGTTTAGCCCCACCTACATCACAGGGTGTCTGTTGTAAGGAAGGGAAGGGGAAGGGATTGTAAACTGCTCTGAGACTCCTTTGGGTAATGAAGGGCAGCGTATAAATCCAATCTCTTCTTCACTTCTTCTTCTTATGGAAAGGTTCATCTGCAGCCTTCCATCACAGTAACTCACCACTAAGTTTGTGAGCTGATTTCGTTTTAAAAAAATGTTTCTGGGATAATTTATCTGTAGTGGTTAACCCCGCACATGCAAATCACTGTCTAATACTTTAGCAAGGGTAGCTCAGAGAGTGCCAGGGGGTCAGGTATGGGCTGGGGGCCCCAACACAGTTGGAGTTGGGAGTAAGTAGTAAAGTGGCTAAATTTGTGGGTGACACTAAGTTGTTCAGGGTGATGAGAACCCGAATGGACTGTGAGGCTGTCCAAAGAGATCTGTTAAAGCTGGGCAAGTGGGCATCAAGGTGGCAAATAAGATTCAGTGTCAGCAAGTGCAAAGCAATGCATATTGGAGCCAAAAATCCCAACTATAAATATACATTGATGGGGTTCAAACTGGCAGTAAATGACCAGGAAAGAGATCTTGGAGTGGTGGTAGATAACTCACTGAAGATGTCGACTCAGTGTACAACTGTAATAGAAACGGCAAATGCCGACAGGATTATTAGGAAGGGGATTGAAAACAAACCAGTATCACAGTGCCCCTATATAAATCTATGGTGCAGCCTCATTTGGAGTATTTATTGTTTCACATTTTACCCCACCCATGAACGGCCTCAGGGCAACTTACAAAACGGCACTCAGTGCCTAAACAGAATAACAGAATAAGTACTTAGGGGACAACAGTGGGGGGCTTCTGGCATTCTGGCCCCACTGATGGACCTCCTGATAGCACCTGGTTTTGGCCACTATATAACACAGTGTTGGACTGGGTGGGCCATTGGCCTGATCTAACATGACTTCTCTTATGTTCTAATGTCCAAGGAATGCTGCTATTTTCCCTTAGCATGGTGTACCAGAGGGCATGCGAGAGTATTCTGTGCAAACTGCCTCTTCTAAGTGAAGGAAGATCACGGGGGGGGGGGGGGGGGGAGGAGGCTTTGTCCCTGAGACAGCATTATTGCTGCAGGCACCAAGAGATCAGTATGCATGTATGAACCAGTCCTGGTGTTTACAAAATATTTCAGAAGCCTTTGAGAGAATTAAGCATACTTTCCACATTTCCAGACTCACCATGTATTGTTTCTCCCAACTTTAGTCACACAGGGTGTCTGTTGTAGGGAGGGGAAGAGAAAGGAGATTGTAAGCCGCTCTGAGACTCCTTCGGGTAGTGAAGGGTGGAGTATAAATCCAGTCTCTTCTTCTCTTATATCAGGTGGCAAGTGCAAATTCTCCCATGTTTTGTTTTCTGTAACAGAATAGATTCCATAAATATGGTTTATTCAGAGCAAAGACCTGTTATGTGGGTGGGATGAGATGCCCCCCCCCTTAACTTCCAGGGGCAGGGGAATTTTCCTTCTACTAGCAGCCTTTCATGGTGTATCAGTCCAGGTGGCATTTGGGGGAGGGGAGGGGAGGTGTTGCTTAAATAGAGAATCCATAAACCCCATTATAAACCCCTTTTGCTCGCCTGGATCCTGGCCACAGTTAACTGAAACCCTGTTTCCAGGTGACAGCACTCTAGACTGGGGTGGGGGGGGGTGTCCGCTTTTAGAAGAGGCTTGGATGCTCTTTCACCATTCTTTTTTCCAGCTCAGTTTTTGAGAGTTTTGGTTGGGCCAATAGTCAAGCTGCATGGGCCAGGTGCCAGTGGAGGTGATGTGCTGATGTACAGGGCTGGGAATTGGAAGGGAAGTCGGCTGATTTTCACAGGCTTTTTGCTTTCCTGTAGTCCTTGCTCACACTCTACATGTGTTCCGTTTTGTTCCCGAGCCAAACGCAAACATCCTCACCTAAGTTATCTATTTTGAGGATGTTCAATCATATTCCCGCCTACCAACCAGGACTTTGGGAAGTTCTTCTTAAGAATACCTGGCCTGGTGCCTGATACCTTATCTTGCTGCTAGATGGAGGGTTGACACCAGTTCATAATGTTGTATACTTTTATAAATAGAACCGAACAGGTTTTATATAGTTGGGTATTAGTTTCTGGGTGGCGCAGGTTTTATGTAAGAAGATGTAACTCCCTTTTTTTCCTTTTAAGAGTATTTTAGTTTGTTTTAACTGTTTTAAAATTGCATTAAGTGGTTTTAAGTTATCTTATTTTAAAGCTATATTAAGTGGTGTTAAGTTGCATATTGATTAGAGTGAATAGATATATATTAAGGATTACTGAAATGGGTAAGAAGCGTGCTCGGCCTTTTGTTGATGATGATTTTAACATGAAACAAAAACAAAGTAGACGAGAGGACTAATGTTTCTGTAGTTTCCCTAAAAACAGGTACGACCCTTTAATGCAGCCGAGCCAGGTGGAGGTTGAGGAACTTGACAGTTCCCTCTCTCTGAACCAAAACGATTCATTTACTTCAATGGGGAAAGATGATGCGGTGGTTCCTGATGAGAATGTTGGAAAGAGGTCTCAGTCTCAGTCTGTTGGCGTTGCAAACTACACTTATAGGAGACACACCGACACTTATCTATAAGAAGCCCAAGTTCATTATAAACTATTTTCTTAAGGTAAAACCATTGAATCAGGAATATCCAACACAATGGCACAGGAAGCCACTTTATTCAAAAATTGCTAAAAAGGATATCCAGTAAAAGGCCTTTAAACAACAACAATATAATAATAATAATAGTAATAATAACAATAATAATAAAATAATAATATCAAGAAAAGGACTTATTCCCCTCCCCTTCCAAAAAATAAGAATGTGCTCCAGGTGAATAACCGTCAGATTGTGGTGACTGTCTTTCTTTTCAAAGGACAACTGATAAACGGGGGGGGGGGGGGGGGGGGTGAATACGAAAAAGCACTTGTCCTACTCATTAGGTGTACCAATTTCTTTTACTTTAGGGAAATATATGCTGATAATGAGATAAGGGAAAGCGATGATAGTGCAATAAATCTTCCAGAATGGCCACCACCATTTGAGCCTACTGAGGTGAAAAACCTCATTCAAACATTAAGATCTGGAAAAGCTTCTGGTATTGATTTAATTCCACCGGAATTGATAAAAAAGCATTCAGAATGGTGGATTCGAGTGCTAGCAGCCTTATGTACAGCAATTGATAGAACAGGAAAAATCCCAAAGGATTGGGGAGTTTCAATTATTGTTCCTATATACATAAACGTAATAAGGATGTGCCTGCAAATTATAGAGCAATTAGCTTACTTAGTACTCTAAGTGAATTATACGCAAGGCATTTACAGTGGAAATTTAGAGACTGGCTTGAACAAGAGAAGTATTTGGCCAAGGAGCAAGCAGGTTTTAGAGAAAATTATTCAACTGTAGATCATTGCATGATTTTAGAACATTTAAGTGCTAAATATTTCTGCAAAGCTATTCATCTAAAGTTTACTGAAAAGTTACAAGGGCGAATTCGGGGAGAGAGAGAGATTCTAACCTTCCAGTTATAGGTCCAGAGGGGGCAGGAGAGGAGGAGCCTAGCCTGTTTGATTTCAACTAGTTTGAATGTAGGATCTTGCGACCTCTTGGTGGCAGATGATCTGATTGTTGCTTTTTTATTAAAGTTGGATGACTTGATAGTTATCCTTTCCTCTGTTTACATTCCTCCATCCACTCCTAGTGTAATGATTCAGAGATGGGACTGCCTGGGAAAAATTGTTGATGACTTGCAGGCTTGTTTTCCGGGGGGGGGGGGGGGGGGCTTAGTACTAGTGGATGACTTTAATGGAATGTTGGAAGTGACAACTATACACTTTTCTCTAAACTATTAGGCCCTGATAACGATGAATTTCTCAGCCCTGCTCGGCATAATAGGAAATCTAAGGATGATGTAGTAAACAGAGGTGGTTTGGAGCTGGCTAAATTTGTGATTCTGAGAAACTTTTTTCCATTGAATGGTTACTCAGAGGTTGATGGAGCCGGTGATTTCACTTACATGAGTCCCAAATGAGCCAGCGTAATATATTATATCAGGGGTGGCCAAACTGTGGCTCGGGAGCCACATGCGGCTCTTTGGCACATATTGTGCGGCTTCCAGCAGGGCAGCTGGGAAAGCTAAATATCATTAGCGAACAAATATCATTGGACAAATAAATACCATTATCAATATCTGCTTTTACCACTTTTGTTATTATTTTTGGCAGCCTCGTTTAATATTAACAAAAAGCAAATTTGCATATTTACCAGTAAAAACATGTAATATATGTTCATGTCTTGTGGCCCTCAAACATCTAACGTTTAGTCTATGTGGTTCTTATGTCAAGCAAGTTTGGCTACCCCTGGATTATATCTTGGCCCCTCTTGAATAGCTCTCCCATGCTGAGTTCCTGACAGTTGGCAATTACATGGGAAGTGATCATCTCCCAGTCTCCTTTTCTATAGATTTATCTTTAGAACATTACCCTATTCCAGCACACAGCTTTCCTCTTTCTCAAAATCAAAATAAAGTTTGTTGATTATGCTGGAACGCCAGCGTTAGTGAACTGATCAAAATGAGGAAGTGGATTGCCTTCAACAAGTAATGGGGATATCTCCTTTCAGCTATTAATAACAATGATAATAAGGCCTTCTGGTCTTATCATCAATACTGCTATAAATCCAGCCTCTAAAATCCCATGCTGTATTTCAAGAAACTATAATCTGATGCTAGTGCCAGTACACCTAGTACATCCTTTATCATTCCTCTTGATGCAATAGCATCTTGGTCCAAGGTATCAATTAAGAAGGTCATTTGTCTTATCAAGGCATAAAAACTAGGAAAAGCCCCAGGCTCTGATCTAATCCCTAACAAGCTATTTAAAACTGATCCACAATGGTGGGCCACAGTTCTGGCCCCAATTTTCACTCAAATTAGCATCAGTGGGCAAATATCCAATTTATGGAAACATTCTATTATTGTCCCAATATTTAAAAAAGGGGTCCAGAAGTGACCCATCCTGTTATCGACCAATCAGCCTTCTTTCTTCTTTAGGAAAGCTATACTCTGGTTATCTACTAAAGAAGCTCCTGAATTGGATGGTATGAGAAACTTTATTAGGACATGAACAGATAGGATTTAGGTGGGGTTCTTTAACATGCGACCAGTGCTTAGTTCTTTATCACCTGTCTGAGAAATACTCATCCTTTAAAGGGGGCATCTATATGCAGATTTCATTGACCTCAAGGGGGCTTTTGATTCTGTAAATTGCCCCAGATTGTGGAACAAACTTAATCAAACTACTATGGACAAAAAACTCCTCGGACTCATTCAACTATTATGTTCAAGTTCAACTGCCCAAGCATGATTTGGGTATGATGGGAATTTAACAAATTCATTTAATTTGGAAAAGGGAGTATGACAGGGATGCTTGTTGGCACCTTTTTTGTTTAATTTATATTTAAATGATGTGGCGGCAATCTTTAATGACTGCTGTGAGCTACCAAAATTAGCTGAGACTGGGGTGCCTATTTTGCTCTACACAGATGATGCCATGATCTTGTCCCAAACTAGGGTCGGCTGCAAAGGGCCTTGCAATCTTTTTCTAATTATTGCTCTCAAGAAAGCCTGAGGCTACCTCAGCAATTACTTCTTGGGATAGCAACTGAGAGCCGAATGTGGCCATGCACAAAAATACATTATTCCTCTGTCAACAAGAATCTATACATACCTTTCCCAGCATTTGTGTACTTGCTGGGCCAGTTATACGAAATGTTCCAAATTTGCCTGCCCATCCTCTTCACATTTATGCTCATGCACACAAAAAACAAAAGTTGTTTTGAGACATCTGTGGCATTGCTGATAGGTCTTAGCAATTTTGCACAAATATTATGATATAGCTAATTTTGATAACCACTGAACAATGATAACCGAGCTGTGGTCAAAGCAGTTTCTTTCTAATGCATATAACATCTGTGTGGCATTAGCAAACAGATATTTTCCAAGCCTATTCTCCAATGTTATTGATTGTGGAAATCAGTCGGATGGTTTATAATGTCTTGAAATGCCCTTCATTACACCAGATTACTCTTTGGCTTGTCATTTGTACAGGAGTAATTTGACATTATTTAAATGTCATGTTTTAAAAATCATTTTCAACATGGAAAGTGGGACAAGGTTTGTATACACTTAACTGAAAAAAGGCAATCAGTGCAAAGCCAAAAAGGGGGGTTGCTATATAAGAAATAAATCTTTATTCACTTAATAAGGAAGGAATTTGCTGCATGGCGTTTCTTTCCCAGAATCAATTCACTTTTTGTTTTTTGTGACAGACAGACAGACAGACAGACAGACAGACAGACAGACAGACACATCTGAAAAGGCATTGTGTGAATGTGTCCATCCAGGCTTCCTGTAAATAATACTTTCAATTGTAAACCTCAGTTTACCTTATATAATGTGTGGAAAGAACATAAGAGCCCTGCTGGACCAGACCAGTGGTCCATCTAGTCCAGCATCCTACTTCACACATAGTGCAATCCTAAAAAGAGTTACTCTTTATAAAAAGATATTATAGCGCTGGAAAAAGTGCAGAAAAGGGCAACTAGAATGATAAAAAGGTTGGAACGCTTTCCCTATGAAGAAAGGTTGAAGCAGTTGGGGCTCTTTAGCTTGGAGAAACGATGGCTGAGGTGTGACATGATTGAGGTTTATAAGGGTGTAATGTAGTATGCTCTGTTATGCATGGGATAGAGCAGGTAGAGAAAGAAGTCCTTTTCTCCCTTTCTCACAATACAAGAACTCGTGGGCACTCCATGAAATTGCTGAGCAGTCGGGTTGGAACAGATAAAAGGAAGTATTTCTTCACCCAAAGAGTGATTAACACATGGAATTCACTGCCACAGGAGGTGGTGGTGGCTACAAGCATGGACGGCTTCAAGAGGGAATTAGATAAACATATGGAGCAGAAATCCATCAGTGGCTATTAGCCACAAAGTATAGATAGGAACTCTCAGTCTGGGGCAAGTGATGCTCTGTATTCTTGGTGTTTGGGGGGAGGGGGAACAGTGAGAGGACTTCCTGCCCCCACTGCTGGACCTTCTGAGGGCACCTGGTGTTTTTGGCCACTGTGTGACAGAGTGTTGGACTGGATGGGCCACTGGCCTGATCCAACATTGGCTTCTCCTATGTTCTTATGTTCTTATGTATTCCAGTCTAAGCCCATTGCATAGGATTGCACTGGCAGTGGCCCATGGGTTGCCCTGGAGGGCCAAGAAACATGTCCAAGAAGCCAAGGCTCTCTTCCGATGTTGCCTCCTAGCACTGGTATTCAGAGGTTAACTGGATATGGAGATTTCCTTTAGTAGCCCTGGCTAGTATCCATTTAATCTGTCTATTCTCCCTTTTAAATCCTTCTGTACTTATGACCATCACAACATTCAGTGGGAATGAATTCCACCATTTAACTACTAGTTGAGTAAAGGAGTACTTCGTTTTGTCCATCCTAAATTTACTGTCAATCCCTAAATCCTAGTGTTATGGAAGAAAAAGTTCTCTCCCCATTTTCTCTACCCCATGCACAATTTTATATACCCACAGAAAGGCTGTGTAAAAAGACTGAAAACTGAAAGTGGGCTTGTTAATAGGTGAGAGAGACAAGAAGCTACTCGTGCGGTTTTTCCCAGGTCCAATCAGTTCAAACAGAATGGTAAGCACAAGCTTACCAGCTGACGATTTCTGAGTCCCATCACAATGACCCAATAGCATCCTCTTGCATGTTACTACTTGTGTGCCAAGCCAGGACCCCCTCCCTCATCTTTTGTCTTTTGACCAGTTTTGAGACAAAGAAATATCTCTCTTTGCACCAGCCAGGGGTCCGTTGGGGCCAGAGCGAGGCAGAGCGAAGCTCCGCCAGCTCAGGAGTGGCCACTAGGGCAGCCATGGGCCGAATCAGATTCTCTGATCTGATTCAGCCTGCTGCCAAACTTTAAAAGTGACTGGAGGGGAAGGGGTTTGAGGGAGAGGCTCCAAACTTGTAGGGTAGCTGCTGGGACCTCTCCCCCAAATACCCACCAAGTTTCAAGAAGATTGGACCAGGGGATCCAATTCTACGGGCCCCCAAAGAGGTTGCCCCCATTCCCTCCATTGTTCTCTATGGGAGGAAAAAGGTAGCATTTTTTCCCACCGTAGAGAACAATGGAGGGGATGGGACAACCTGTTTGGGGGCTCATAGAATTGGACCCCCTGGTCCAACCTTCTTGAAACTTGGTGGGTATTTCGAGGAGAGGCCCCAGCAGCTACCCTACAAGTTTGGAGCCTCTCCCTCAAACCCCCTCTCTCCTCCAGCCCCTCATATACCCTATGAGTTTTTGCCATTGATTTCAATGGCCCATAGGGTATAATGGGGCTGAAACTGACATTCCCTTTCTGACACACTTCCGGTGATGTCAGAGGACGTGGCATATGCTAATGAGTTATGCTAATGAGTTATGCTAATGAGCCCCTGCACCTCTTTTTCTACAAAAGGACCCCTAGCACCAGCTATTTGAGATGCTGGAGATGGAACTTAGGATCTTCTGTAAAGAAAGCATGGCGCCTGCCACTGAGCCATGGTGGCCCCTGTCCTCTTTACCTCCTAGCAATGCTCCCTCTAAGCTGTGGAGTCTTGTGAGCAAAATTTCTACTTTGTGAGCTACTGGCATTAAAGTTGTTATCAAGTAATTTGGCTGCTGCATAAAATTAGTTTACTCTGGAGCCCTCCTTCCTGAGATAGCCAGAGGCTATAAAAACTGTGAGCTAGCTCACACTAACTAACTTAGCGGGAACACTGCCTCCTAGCTGTTCTGTGTCCAGTATGGTTCCTTCTTTCTGTCTTTCTGGTTCCTCTTCTCTCTGTTTTCTGTCACTTCTTTTCTCAGGCTCTAAAACCCAGTTTATAGAGGTGCCGTTGTGCAGGAGTGGGTTAGGAGGGAAGAGGAGGTTGTGTTTCTTGCAGTCTCCTACTGGGCCTATGTTTTTGTTGCAGAGTGGTTGTAAAATTAAAGTCTTTTTAATGGATGGGTGCAGATCATAGGCAGTGCTGCTCCTATCATCCCACCAGACACTTCTGTTTCCAGCCTATGGCATTGGAAGAGCTTTTCTGGTGTCTCCCCGCTGCTCCATTTGTTAGCAGGAGCTGGCTGTGTGCTAGCAAATGGGGGAAATAGCTGCTTTAGAACAAAGGTTGTGGTCACACGGTCATTTTGGTTGGGTTTCACCACTGTTCCCTCTCACATTTAAAATTTAAAATTGCCCGCATCCGTCTCCTGCACCAAAGTGGGCTCACTCAAGCAATCCTCCCGGTTCCCTAGCGAGTTTTCCTACACCTGGAAAATCAGGTACTTTCTGGGTGTTTGGGCTTTGAATCTGCGATTTTGCTTATCTGGACAGCCATCTCTCACAATTATCGCAATAAGGTCATCTGAACGTCCTTCTCGCAATGGTTTTTCCCCCCTATGCTCCCATGGTTGTGCACATGAGCAATCCTGCATTGAATACATTCAATGTATAAATGTTCAAGCGGACATATAGACTCCAGCACTCAGTTGTACGTGGCTGGTTAATTTTGTTCACTGTTAGGGGCGGGACCTGCAAGAACAAGGGAGTACGGCGAATCCCAGTGGGAACAGTGATTCGGCCATGTGCATATGCGCATGCACAAAGCATTTAAAAAAACCTAGTTGTGCCACCCAAGTGGTGGTGTGGCTATTTGGACAGCGCCCGGAGCCTCGTCCCACGATGCAAGCAGTTTAGGGTCATCCCAACCCAAATAAAAATAATCCCAATCAAACCTATAGTGGGAACAAATCGGGATAAATTTGCCATGTGACCACAGCCAAAGTCTCCATGGGGCTTGTTGCTTTTTTTGAAAAGAAATGGATGTTAAAAGAAATCCACATTGTGACAGCAAAGTGAATAAGGGCATTCTAGCTATCTAATCCTAGGATGGAGCAAGATTTTGAGACCACACCCGTATGGAGGTGAGACAGAGAGCACGGAAATAGGAAGAGGAGGAGGCAGGTAGAAGGAAGGAATTCCCTGGGATTAGCATTGTGGATAAACAAAGGCAGAGCAGCAGAGAAGAGGAAAGGTGCAGAGGAATTTGATGTGTCCACCTTACTAGCTCTGCTGCCCCTTCTGGCATGCTTGGTGTAAAGAGACATTGCACAGTCCTTCGATTCCAACATCGTTCCTCCTTCTTGGAGCATCTCTGAAGTTCAGGCACTATTGGAAACTGTTATGAAACTTTTAAAAAACTTGCCCTGGGTTTGTGGGAGGGGACTACGGGTATGCAGGGTGGGTGGGGATTAACATTTGTTATTTTTAAACTCTTTTCATCCAATTTTATCTGCATAATTATAATATAGCAGTTTTCTTGGACTGCAGTAAACATAAGAATTGCTTTCCTGGATCAGTCTTACTGCAGCATTCAGACTAACCTTATCTATTTTTTCAAGAAAGTTATTACCTTGTTGGATCAGGGGAATGCTGTAGACAAAGTTTATCTTGATTTCAGTTAGGCTTTTGATAAGGTTCCACATAATATTCTTGTTGACAAGTTGGTAGAATGTGGTTTGGATCCTATTACTGTTAGGTGAATCTGTAACTGGTTGACAGATTGCACCCAAAGAGTGCTCATCAGGGCTCATTTCGTAGCAGGAGCTCCTTTGCATATTAGGCCACACCCCCTGATGTAGCCAATCCTCCAAGATCTTACAGTAGCCCCTGTAAGAAGAGCTCTGTAAGCTCTTGGAGGATTGGCTGCATTAGGGGGTATGCCTAATATGCAAAGGAGCTCCTGCTATGAAATGAGCCCTGGTGCGTGTTAATGGTTCCTCATCCTCTTGGAGAGGAATGACAAGTGGAGTGCCTCAGGGATCTGTCCTGGGACCTGTTTTGTTCAACATCTTTATAAATGATTTGGATGAAGGAATAGAGGGAATGCGTATTAAATTTGCAGATGATACTAAATTGGGAGGGGAAGCAAATACGGTAGAAGATAAATGATCTTGACAGACTGGAAACCTGGGCTAAAATAAATGAAATGAATGTCAATGGGGATAAATGTAAAGTTCTGCATTTAAGTAGGAAAAATCAAGTGCATAATTATCGGATGGGGGAGACTTGTCTCGGCAGTACTGTGTGTGAAAAGGGGTCTTAGTAGACCATACACTGAACATGAGTCAGCAGTGTGATGAGGTAGCTAAAAAGGCAAATGTCATTTGGAGCTGTATCAACAGAAGTAGAGTGCCCGTATCACGTGAAGTGATGGTATCACTTTACTCGGCTCTGGTTAGACCTCACCTGGAGTATTGTGTTCAGTTTTGGGCACCACAATTTAAGAAGGATCTAGACAAGCTGGAACGTGTCCAGAGGAGGGCAACAAAGATGGTGAGGGGTCTGGAGACCAAGTCCTATGAGGAAAGGTTGAAGGAGCTGGGTATGTTTAGCCTGGAGAGGAGATGACTGAGAAGTGATATAATAACCATTAAGTACTTGAAAGGCTGTCATATAGAGGATGTTGTGGAGTTGTTTTCTGTGGCCCCAGAAGGTCAGACCAGAACCAACGGGTTCAAATTAAATCAAAAGCATTTTGGGCTAAATATTAGGAAGAACTTCCTGACAGCGCGGTTCCTCGGTAGAACAGGCTTCCTTGGGAGGTGGTGGGCTCTCCTTCTTTGGAGGTTTTCAAGCAGAGGCTAGATGGCCATCTGACAGCAATGCTGATTCTGTGAACTTAGGCAGATCATGAGAGGGAGGGCTGCATCAGTGCTTAGTTCTTGTGGCCCTTTCTTACATGCCCAGGGAAATACTGATTGCCATTTTGGGGTCAGGAAGCAATTTTTCTCTAGGCCAGTTTGGCTGGAAATTTTGGAGGTTTTTTGTCATCTTCTGGGCATGGAACAGGGGTCACTAGGGGTTTGCGGGGGAGGTATTTGTGAATTTCCTGCATTGTGCAGGGGGTTGGACTAGATGACCCTGGAGATCCCTTCCAACTCTATGATTCTATGATTCACACACCAACAGATACCACTGGTACTCATAAGCATGGTCTCCTGCAGCAGTTATTTGTCCCATGCACCTGCTGTTCAGAGAAATTTGGTATACTGCTTCTGTATGAGGGGGTTCTATTTAGCTAATCCCCACAAGTAGCCACTGAGATACCTCTTTGTGATGGGACTGGCTATAAAACTAATAACACTGAATCTAAAGTGAAATCTCTGCAGGAAAGAAACTTTACATTTTGTAACCGATCGTAAACAATGATATATGCCTTCAGTTGTATGCAAAGAACATCAAATCCTCTCCTTTGTTCTATCTGGTAGACATCAGTTCCAAATGTTCCATTCTCCCTCTTTTGCTCAGATTCGTAATCTTCCCCAGAGCACAGTATTAAAGTCAAGAATGATCAGCCTACTCAAAGAGAAGAATTTTGTCCCTTGATTGAGTTCCAGGGAAATGTTTTCAATTCTCCCGTTTGCCAAATGTATGATGTGGATCACACTAACCATTTTTTCCCAAGCCTTATTGACCTATCCTCGCCAAATAAACGAATTTATGCTAATGGAGAAGGGGGGGGAGTTGGCAGGCATTCACAAACAAAGGGTCTACCACAAACTATGCTTCTACTTTGCAATACAGTCCTGTTTCTAGGAAGCTGTTGGTTATTTTTATAATTCAGGGAATACAGACAAAATACTATTACTGAGCATTCCTTAATGTAATACAATCCCGTCAGCATTGTTCTTGATATCTCCCTGGATCCACTGTAGTTTTGACAGTTCAGCTGAACATATGGCACCCATTTCCAAATATGGTGAATCATATTAGACAGCTGGGGTGCGTCTGCCAAGGATTTTAGTAAGATATTAGCTATTCATCTGTGTCAGGAATCAGCTATCTGGGGGAAAAAAGGAATCAGCTATCTGGGTACTGACTGCTGAAGCTATGCATCACATCAAGCACTGTGGGCAGATCTGTGAGGGTGAAGGCAGACATAAGAGTTTAAATACAGTGGTAGCAGGTTCTTTACTCACAAGGTAAATCTAGCTTTACAACTTTAATAGACATACATATCAGAAGAAGAAGAGATTGGATTTATACCCCCGCCCTTCACTACCCAAAGGGGTCTCAGAGCAGCATACAAATTCCTTTCCCTTCCCCTCCCCACAACAGACACCCTGTGAGGTAGGTGGGGCTGAGACAGCTCTGACAGAAACTGCTCTTTTTGAAGAACAGCTGTGCCAGAACTATGGCTTGCCCAAGGTCATCCAGCAGGTGCAAGTGGAGAAGTAGGGAATCAAACCCGGTTCTCCCAGATTAGAGTCGGTGCACTTAACCGCTACACCAAACAGCAACTCAAATGGAAGCCGGACAACCCGCCCTGGGGCACACTGCTTTTTTATGTCCTGGAACTGAGGACTGCCCCATTCCCACGACCAGCAAGACCTGGAGGGTATGCTGGAGTACTCTCCTTCCACAGTCTGTTTCAGCAGAGGCCAAATTATCTATTCTGTAGTGCCTGGTAAAGGAGTGCACTGATGTCTAAGGGCTGCCTTACAGACAGTCTCTAACAACAGGAAGGCTCTGTAGGCTGCAGAAGTCACTGCCTCCCTAAGCGAATGTGCGGTGATGCCTGGAGGCGGCTCTAAGCCTCTGGCCTTGTAAACCAGAATGATGCACCCCCTAATCCACCTGCTTAGACTTGAAGTGGACACTCTATGCATTTTTACTCAGAAGTAGGACCCACTGATTTCAAAGGAACTTGCTTTCTTGAAAGCAAGACCAGAATGGAGCTCCCATCCAATTCTAAGTGTGTTTATTCAGAAGTAAGTCCCACAGAGTTCAAGTGAACTTACTCCCAAGTTGGGGAACACAGAACATAGCAGAAGTACTTAAGTTTGTTTGGATCTTGGCTCATGATTACAGTTTCCAGCCTCCAGATGGGGCCTGGAGATCTCCCACTTTTAGAACTGGTCTCCAGACAACAGAGATCAGTTCCTCTGGAGAAAATGGTTGCTCTGGAGGGCGGACTCTATGGCATTGTACCGTGCTGATGTCCCTCCTCTCCCCAAACCTTGCCCCCTCCAGGCTTCTCCCTCAAAATCTCCCGAAATTTTCCAACCCAGAGTGGCAACCCTTCTCATGATAAAATTGCATTAAAGATGTTGCATAATTTCAAAAGAATTCAATCTTGTGGACAGAATGATATTACAGCCTCCGTTTCCTTCTTCCATCCAGGACAGCTGTGGTTACAGCAGCTCAGATGTGTTTTCTTTCATCTAGTTCTGACAGATCTACAGAAAATGTAGGTTACAACAAAAAATGAAGATACCTAGCACTGACATTGAGAAATGCATTCCAAGGCCCAGTTGCAACAGTACACCAATTCTCTTCCATTTCAGCCAAAAAATTTAGTCAATTAATCAACAATTAAATCAATGACCACCCGCAGCTCTAGAGTTAATATTTCTAAATAACTTGTCTTTTACTAGGGAAAAATGGCATTTACTTTATTGGAATCCAAGACACTTCTGGTAAACAGGTGGCAAAAGGATATAGTTTTCCAGTGGGTTCTCTATAGGGGGAAAAAATCAACTGATTAATCAGAAGAGACATTTTCTCATAGGAAAAAAAACCTTTTGAGGCTTTATTAAATGTGCTGAATAAGCCATGAGAAATCAGATTTCAGTACTTGAATGTCACCTGTGCTTGTGAAAACTGTGCATCAATAAAATATACATTTACAATGTAGCAGTGGTGCTTTCAAACCACCTACCAGTCTTTCATTCTTGGGTACTATATTGCTGTGACTATTTTTTTTTGCCAGGGTACCTTTTCTGGTACATCTCTGTCATTCACCCCTTGAGTGCTTAAGTGCCCAAACACTTTAATGGGATAGGGAGCCCCTGGGGTTTTTGCGCAAAAAAATTCCCTGAACAAAAAATAATTTAACCTGTTTGGGATAGCAGTTTAAATAGTTCCCAGAAATGGGTGCCAGCTCTGCAAAGGATCGGAAACCAGATGTTTCTACAGTTGAGCCGGGAGCACAAAGCCTGAGGCTGGGCAAAGAGAGCCCACAGAGTTTATGGGGGCAATGTGGGCCTCGCTGGAGGAGGAGGGAGAGTCCAGGAAAGGCCATGTGTGGCCTTATGCAAGCTGCCTTCCAGACACTCTCTGACATCTCAAGTGCTATGCTGCAGCCAAGGGTAGAGGCAAGCCAACCAACACCAAGCTGTTCTGAGGTGGACTGAAACCTCCGTGAGGGGCCCAGCACCTTGGGTAGTGCTGAATTGTCGCATCAGAACCAGGAGACCACTGAAGGCAATGATGTCCTGTCTAGGCATATGGAGAAAGCTAATCTCAATAGGAGACCAGCCGCTCATGCTGCTCAGGGCACACTGTGCAGAGAATGCATACAGCGGCACAGAAATGGGGGGGATCCCCTTTTCTCCCTGTGATCGAATATCCTGTCAGACACAGCACCAACACTTCTTTATTACTCTGTTCATTCCCCGGGAAAAAGAAGGAGAAAAAAAAAGGAAGGTTTCTGGTGCTTGTTTGATCACACACCTATGTTTTCAGTGCCCTGTCTGGTTTTTGTCTGTCTTACACTGTCTTCATGGCATGCTGCTACATTTTGATTGACACTGTTTAGCGATTCAAGGAACAAAAAATGAACAAACCTTTAAATTCCAAAAGGGATTAACCTCTCTCTCTCGCTCTATCTTAGTACCGCTCATACGGCTATCACCTTAAGCAGAAATTAAACCCAAAAAATGTCTTAAAAGACCATACTCAGTATTATTTCTCTTATATTTGATTAATGCACCTATGAATTTTGCCACTGAGAGAGCGACACGATCATTTGTTTCCAATAGTAGCCATGACACTTGGGCTCGCACATTTTGCAATTCCGTATTTTTAAGTGATTAACTTTATTAAAGAGACAACAATGCAACGAACCCAACCCCCCACCCAAACAACAGATACCAGACAGCAACTTAACAGCTAGCCTCCCTCATTCCCCGATCCCTCCTTGCTCTCCTCTTCTCCCGCTGCTGCCTGTTGAACCTCGGCCGCAGCCAGCCGCCAACTTATCAGCTTTCTTCTCAGGTCAAATCTACATCTGACTTTTCCGCTGGAATCATTCTAGTTTCAAAAAAAAACCCCGTCTATACCTGTTTCTAGTTTCAAACCATACTTGTTCTAGTTTAAAAATCACCATCTACAGCAGTTAATTGCTGTCTTGTGGTCAAGCTAGCATTACACTGCTTTAAACAGATCCTGTTGCTTACTGCTCTTCAGACCCAGGGAGTGAAATCTGAAACCAGTGTGAAAAGAGTGTAGATAAAGACAGCAGTTAAACTACTTCAGAGGGGAGGTGTAAATTTGGCATCAGTTTGATCATCCCCCACTCAGGTCAAATCTACATCTGACTTTCCCACTGGAATCATTCTAGTTTAAAAAAACCCCGTCTATACCTGTTTCTAGTTTCAAACCATGCTTGTTCTAGTTTAAAAGTTACTGTTTGCATTCATTAATTGCCCTCCTGTGGTCAAGCTAGCATTTTACTGCTTTAAACAGATCCTGTTGCTTTGTACTCCTCAGACCCAGGGAGTGAAATTTGAAACCAGCGTGAAATGAGCATAGGAAAAGACAGCAGTCAAACTACTTCAAAGGGGAGGTGTAAATTGGGCCTCAATTAGGTTTAATCTGTAGCTGTGTCTGTCCACTGCACTGAAACAAAATTGAGTATTAGTGGCACCGAAGAGAAACTATCAGTGAACTTCATTCATATCACAGGAAAACCAACACGACCTGGTATTAACACAACCCTCACTCTTTTGCTCTTAATTTTAATTGGTTTTCAGTGTAGCATGAACTGCCTCAAGAGTGCAGCCCCTGAGTGCTTGGTCCAGGATTATCATCCTGAAATCAAGATCATGTCTAGTGCCGGCACAACCACTGCCTGCCCAGTAGTCACACTCACCTGTCAGATAATCCCCCTTGTTGTCAAGGTTCAAAGGATGTAGCTGTTGATAGTGGGTGACGCTACTTACATGTCGGTTGCATCCTTTCCAGGCATTCTTCCATGCTGGTGGCCACTGTCCCGGCATCTAACTGAGAGCCACTACTGGTAGTGGGTGGTTCTCTTCCTCCTGGTCAAAAAGGATTAACTTCTTTTAGTGCTCTGTGATTCCAGGGTAAAGCAGATTCTGATTGTTTCTCTTACCAGTAGTGGTCTCTATGGGAATCGTGGGCTCACTGTGCTCCCCGGCCTCAGCAGTCTGTGCAACCTCAGGGGGTGTCTCTGCAATGAGCAGGTAAACAATCCCAGCAACAGTCCACCGGGCGATCCTGGGCTGGTTGCTGACGACCCTATAGCTGGTTGTGTTTGCGAGCCAGCAAAGAGCAATGGCAATGTGTTCTTCAATGAGGATGGAATCCCTCATCTCCATGCCTTGCCATTCAAGTCTCACCCTCAGGGATTCCACCAATCAGAAGAAGGTTGTCAACATTCTGAAGTTCTCTATCTATTGTTCACCCTCCCAGTTTATCATCACAAAAGTTTTCCCCCACTGAGTGGAACAAGGGTACATCCGCTAGCAATGTGGGGCACCCTCTTGAGTGATCTGGACCAGGCAAGCCCTGTCAAGGGAACACCTGACAAGATTGTTTCGGCCTCTCACTCTCCAGCTAGCCAGGTAGCATCACCAGAGAATTGCCTGCCTAGATCGGACAAGTGTCAACCTCTGCTGCTGATGCCACAGGAGCATCAAGCACAGATGCAGGCTCAACACTAGCACTCCTAAAGAACTGTCCATCTCCATCTCAAAGCAACAGTTAAAAATGAGTGGGGAAAGGAGGTCAACCAGGCGGGAGACAGAGTGATTTCTGGTGGAGAAATATAATTGTGTGATAACCAGGGAGAGTACAGTACTTGGCAGAGGGATCCTTGAGGTGTCGTAACAGAGCAGTGCTTTGAATACACATGCGCGTGCACAAACAACAAAATGAAAAAATTCTACACAGTGAACATAAGAACATAAGAGAAGCCAATGTTGGATCAGGCCAATGGCCCATCCAGTCCAACACTCTGTCACACAGTGGCCAAAAACACCAGGTGCCATCAGGAGGTCCAGCAGTGGGACCAGGACACTAGAAGCCCTCCCACTGTCCCCCCCAGCACCAAGAATACAGAGCATCACTTCCCCAAGACCAAGAGACCCTATCTAGACCCTGTGGCTAATAGCCACTGATGGACCTCTGCTTCATATGTGTATCCAATTCCCTCTTGAAGCCTTCCATGCTTGTAGCTGCTACCACCTCCTGTGGCAGTGAATTCCATGTGTTAATCACCCTTTGGGTGAAGAAGTACTTCCTTTTATCTGTTCTAACCTGACTGCTCAGCAATTTCATGGAGTGCCCTCGAGTTCTTATATTGTGAGAAAGGGAGAAAAGGACTTCTTTCTCTACCTGCTCTATCCCATGCATAATCTTATAAACCTCAGTCATGTCACCCCTCAGCCGTTGTTTCTCCAAGTTAAAGAGCCCCAAGTGCTTTAACCTTTTTTTCATAGGGAAAGTGTTCCAACCCTTTTATCATTCTAGTTGCCCTTTTCTGCACTTTTTTCAATGATATAGTATCTTTTTTGAGGTGTGGCGACCAGAACTGTACAGAGTACTCCAAATGAGATTGCACTATTGATTTATACAGGGGCGTTATGATACTGGCTGATTTTGTTTTCAGTTCCCTTCCTAATAACCCCCAGCATAGTGTTGGCCTTTTTCATTGCAGTCACATGCTGTCTCGACATTTTCATTGAGTTATCTACTACGACTCCAAGATCTCTCTCTTGGTCAGTCTCTGCCAGTTCGGACCCCATCAACGTATATTTATAGTTAGGATTTTTGGCTCCAATGTGCATCACTTTGCAGTTGGCCACACTGAACCCCATTTGCCACATTGATGCCCACTCGCCCATCTTCGACAGATCCCTTTGGAGTGCCTCACAATCCTCCATGGCTCTCACCACCCTGAACAACTTTGTGTCATCTGCAAATTTAGCCACTTCACTGCTTACTCCCAACTCCAAATCATTAATAAATGTTAAAAAGTATCAGACCAAGTATTGATCCCTGTGGTACCCCACAGCTTACCTCCCTCCACTGAGAAAATTGCCCATTTATACTCACTTTCTGTTTCCTTTTAATTAGCTAGTTTTTTATCTACAAAAGGACGTCCTTTTATCCTGTGACTAAAGGACTTGTCCTTTTATCCTTTGACTATTGAGCTTACTTAGGAGCCTTTGATGAGGAACTTCATCAAAAGCTTTCTGGAAGTCAAGGTAAACAACATCTATTGGGTCCCTCTTGTCCACATGTTTGTTCAGTCCCTCAAAGAACACTAACAGGTTAGTGAGACAAAATCTTCCCTTACAGAACCCATGCTGAGTCTTCCTCAATAGATTTTGTTCATCAATGTGCCTTCTAATTTTTTCCTTAATGACAGTTTCCACCAACTTACCCGGTATCAGCGTCAGACTGACTGGCCTGTAATTTCCTGGATCTCCTCTGTAACCCTTTTTAAAGATGGGAGTGACATTCACTACTTCCAGTCCTCAGGAATGGAGGCAGATTTTAATGAAAGATTACATATTTTTGTCAGGAGATCCACAACTTCACATTTGAGTTCTTTCAGAACTCTCAGATGTATGCCATCGGGGCCTGGTGGTTTATTAGTTTTCAAGTTGTCTATCAGTCGTAGGACCTCCTCTCTCATCACCTGAAATATGTGTTTATGCGCATGTGCAAATGGATTTTTTTTAAAAACACACCTGACCACTCACTCGGTGGTTGCCACGCAGCAGTAATCTGGACAGTCAACCACTGGGTGAGCACATGGTGAAGCGGGTAACAGGGGAGATGTCTGATTAAAACTCTCCAGCACACAAAAAATTGGATATAATGAGAGAAGTGATCAGAAGTACAACATCTGACTGTGGCCATAGAGAAAATCCTAAGGAGGTCAATTTAGGATTCCACACAGGGCTATTTAGTGTGGCTTACTCCCAGGAAAGTGTTTTCAGGATTGCGCTGTAAAGCACACACTCAAGCACTGAAATGGATGGGTCTGGAAAGTGCCCAGCTTTCACTAGATTTTTGTCCAGTGCAAAATTAGGCGATTTTAAGTACTTTGTAACCAGTTGGCTTAAATTACCCCAACCCTGCCTTAGATTATAGGGGCTTCTATTTAACCATATGTGTACTCCTGGTGGTGACTCATTTTCTGAAGCAGTACTGAACTTCCTTTGTCATTTAAGCAAGACTTAGTTTTATTAAACCCTATTATGATTTTTTAACCTTTTTCAGTCAGACCTTACTATTGTTACATCTCTCATTCATACAGTGGCTTTTATTCTGTTTGAATATTGAAGCTTTGTCAAGAAGTGACTCCACTGGAAAGGAGTTTACAAGATTCTCAAACAAACGTTTTTGACAAAGATGAAACTCTTAAAAAAAAAAAAACATAGCTCGTTGAATTGAAACCTGCAATGGCCTAGATAGGAAGTCATGAATAATTTGAAAAGTTTTTTCCTTAGAACCAAGAAGACGATTTCTTCTCAAGGTATTGGAAGCTGGGAAGGCTAGAAAAAGAAACTGAAGTGAGAAAAGGGAGTTTAATTTTGAAGATGAGGACATGGAAATGTGTTTGGGGGAAGGCTTCCAATTCCCGCTTGTAGGATTTAGTTACAATTTATTTATCACTTCAATATTGCATTCTTCCTTGAAGAAGCTTGGTGGTGGTGCTTATTTAAAACCAGTCTCTAACCATGTTTTATGCCTTCCTCAGGGCATGCCTGCCTAAGCTTGCCAGCTTCCAGGTGGGGTCTGGAGATCTCCTGGGATTACAACTGATCTCCAGTCAAGAGATCCGTTCACCTGAAGAAAATGGTCACTTTGTAAAGTGGGCTGTATGGCATTATACCCCACTGAAGTCCCTCTCTTCCCTAGACCCTGCCCTCTTCAGGCCTCCACCCCCAAAATCTCCAGGTATCTCCCAGCCTGGAGCTGGCAACCCTACACCTCCCACACTGTATGACACGAGCAAGCCATGTTTCTACCCAATCACAGATTCATGCAATTCTTCCCCCCAAAAAACAGGAGGGAGATCAAACACGTTTGTTTCTTGGTTTTTACTTCATTTATACCCCGCCTTTCTCCCCAGTGGGGGCCCAACGCAGCTCACATCATTCTCTTCTTCTCTGTTCCGTCATCACAAAAAGCTGTCAAGTAGATCAGGCTGAGCATGTGTGTGGCTGGCCCAAGGTCACTCAGCAAGCTTCCATGACAGATGAGGATTCAAAGCTGGGTCTCCCAGATCCTAGTCCGACTCTCCAACCACTCCACCGCACTGGCTTAGGTGCCTGCATAATTGGCCATCCACATGATGCCACCATGTCACCCATGACATTTTCTGGATGGTGTCGGGGAGAGGGACGTATCTGCTTCTTCACCATGTAGACTTTCAGAGACCCAGTGGAATGTCTGTCCAGGCTGTCAGGATTATATTGTGACCTGATATAGTACAGTGGCTAAGAGAAGATCCAGAAAGTTCCTGGTTTCTTTTTGTACCTATATGTTTCCTCAGTAGGGCAAAATAGTGGCTTCTTGGGGCCGATCCTAGTCAGATTCTAGTCACAGGGGAAAGACTTCAAATCATCCTTCCCCCCATGCTGCTTTCCCAGTCTGAGTCAGGCTCCTGTATGACTGATAGTTGAATTCAAAAAGCCAGTGGGAGTTTCCAGTCACAGAACTTCCCAGAACTTCATTTGGTTTGGCCTTCAGCCACCAACTCAGCTGGTGGACACTTTCTACCAATGTCCTTCGTTCATCGGCAGTATTTTGATAATGGTACTACTTACCTGCCCTCCAGGCTTGTTCTAAGAATTTCTGTGACATATGTGAAGTTCTCTGAACACTGACAGTGCCATGCAAAGGTTATTTATGGGTTTTGATGGTACCAGCAACTGTCCTTTTGAGAACTTTTCCAACTCGATTGTTCTTTGATGCTGCATATCTTCCTTGCTTTTTTAGACAAGTATATGATCATGTCCTAAACTGAAAACACCCTGGCTTTTCTCAATACTAAGACTGAAATCTATGTAATACCTTTGATTAGGAACAACCAAATTGACACACAAAATATATCAGCTTTTAAGCTCACCAGAACTCTTCGTCAATCTGGATGTTAAAAAAAAAATAAAGTTGGAAGGATGGAAAGCAGGTTTTTTTTAGGCCACATTATGAAGACCTGTTAATAATTTCCCAGATAGGTAAAGGTAAAGGTTTCCCTTGCTTGAAAGCCAATCAAATCCGACTCTAGGAGGCGGTGCTCATCTCTGTTTCCAAGCTGAAGAGCCAGTGCTGTCCGAAGACTTTTTCCATGGTCATGTGGCTGACATAACTAAACACCAAGGCACACAGAACGCAGTTACCTTCCCACCGAAGCAGTACCTATTTATCTACTTGCAATGTCTTGCTTTCAAACTACTAGGCTGGCAGGAGCTGGGGCCAGTGACCGGAGCTCACTCTGTCACGCATAGGGCTGCCAAGTCAGCCTGGGGGGCGGGGGATCCCCCGCTATAGGGGTTCCCGATCCGCCGGCCGGCATTCGGCCGGTGGGGGGAACCCCACCCCCGAAGTCGTCCATCCTGGACGACTTCCCCAGCGTAGTGACGTCACCCAGAAGTGATGTCACCACGTTGGAGACGTTGCCATGGCCCCATCCATGCCCCATCGAAACTGGCACTTCGGGATCCCCAGATCCCGCCCTCCCGAGCAGATTTTTACCGAGTTCCTCTCCCAGCACCGCTTCCCTTTCCCCAGCTGCTCCGGAGCCGCATTCGCTTGCTGAGCCCAGCCGCGCCTTTTCCCTTCCCCGCGCTTGGCAGCCCTAGATTAAGATAAGGGGGTGGGGGCCTGAGTGGGGATTGCTTTGGCTGGGCGGGATTAAAGAGAAAATGGTAGTGGGAGGGGGGATTTTAACGGGATGAGATTAAGAGTGGGTGGGGGCGGGAGGGGGATGAGGGAGAAGAGCAACTTGGGGGGAGGCGGAGAGGTTGGCCCCGCCCCCGCTCATGGCTCCCCCAACCTCGCCCAATCCCAGACCCCACCCCACACACTTCATACCCTTTCCCCCCCACCCCTCTCAATCCCCCCAACGTGGTGACGTCATTTCTGGGTGATGTCACAGGGCGCGCGTGCGAAGCGCGCGCGCCAGGGAGGCTCCCAGGTGGCGAAGGACTCCCCCCCGCCAGTGCGTGAGTATGACTTGGCAGCCCTAGTCACGCAGCACTTGGGTCTTGAACTGCCAAGCTACCAACCTTCCAGTCTGCAGCTCAGCATCTTAACCTCTGAGCCACCACAGCCCTAATTTCCCTAATACTATTCATTAATGAATTTCATTAGCCTGTTGCTTTTAGCCAGCCAGGCTTTGCTGCTTTGCTTTTTACAAACTAAGGGCTGCTCAGCCCTGAGGGAAATTCAAACTGTCATTAGCTCAGTTCAGACACATGAGCTCAGAAGTTCCCAACCTTTTTGAGCCTGTGGGCACCTTTGAATCTCTGACACAGTGTGGTGGGTGCAGCCACAAAATGGCTGCCACAAGAGGTCGAGCCAATGACAAAATGGCTGCCAGCAATGAAATGGCTGCCCCAGCTTACTTTCAGTCACACAGTGAAGATCCTTATGTTGTGGTGACAACTGCTGACAAAGAACATTTTAAAAAAATCTGCAAAGCCTATCAAATCTCCAGTGGCCAGCCAGAAGCCTTGCTGGGCAAAAGCCCCACATGGCCCAACTCACTTTCTAAGAAATACTTGGTGAGCACCAGAGAAGGCATTAACTGGCACTATGACATCCATGGGCATCACATTAGGGACCCCTACACTGGCACCATAGTGTATTTTATCCAGAGGCCATTTTGAGCAGGAATGTGCGGGAACATCGTTCAAGGAGTAACAAGCCCAGGAGTGGGCACATATGGTGATGCGCTGTGGAAAAAAGCAAAAGCATACCAACTTGATCTGTATTTTCATGCTTGTTGTAGGGTAGCTTCCCTGAAAGAGCAAAGGAAACCTAAAGTGTATTTTTAGTCAAAGTATAAAGCTGGCTCACCAGCTCTGAGTTGGGAAATACCTGGAGATTTTTGGCGTGGAGCCTGAGCGGTGGGTGTTGCCTTCTGACACTCTTCCAGGGATATCAGGGGGTGTGGCATATGCAAATAAGTTATGCTAATGAGGTATGCTAATGAGCTCCTGCACCTCTTTTTCTACGAAATGACCCCTGGTTTAACTATGATTCATTTGTGAAACTGGGATTCAGCTCACAGATGATCTGATTTCCCTCAACAAACCCTGGCATCATCACCTTTGCTCTGCAGCCAAGGAACATGTCCTTGGGGAACAAGCCAGGATTGGCAGGATCTCTCCATTCACACATCATGTGAAACCAGTGTTTAATGGTTAATAAACCAATTTCAGAACCTGGTTTCAGATCCTAGTTTGACAGACCTTAGCTAATAATCACAGTCAGGTAGCCCACATTCAGATGATCATACTAACCGTAGCCCATTGAACGAAACCATCATTTTGTGCGATGTCTGAACGGAGCCACTGTGCCGTATCTGCCACTGAACTGGGTAAGAGCTTCTACTAGTTTCCCTAGGAAGACCCAAACCTGTTGTATTCTTTTGCGCAATGCAGTATACAGTTAAGCAGTACAGTGTGCCAGAAGGGATCACTGCAGACGGCAAGGATGGATTCTGCTTTTACTAAGCACAGAAAAGATGATGACCCACTTTCCAAATGATTATTATTCAGTTTGAAAATGTTTGAGTGCTATTTCAGGAAAGTTGAAAGGATGAAGACAAAAAAAATGTCCCAGACCAGATGTATCCATGTGCGTGTGCTGATGATGTCAGAGTCATATACACTTTTGTCTGGATTTTGCCCTGCTGGTGGAATGTGTGTCCATGAGTAGAAGTTATCTGGTATTATATTTTCTGCTGGAAAACCTAGTGGTGGTTTAGTTATTCTGTTTCCTCGTGGATGAAATAAAAGGCCAGTTCTGATTAATTTACCTGCTGTGCCAGCTGAGGAGGCACACTGACGCCAACTTCCCACACCTACTGTGAGCACCCGCCCCACCTTCTGCTCCAGACATCCCCATAGAATAGTCTCATTTACATACAGCCAAAGCCATGTGGTCGCTTCTCAGATTTCATGTACGAAACTGAATTCACAGTTTGAGTTCATGGGCATTGGGGTCTTTTGCAGGTAGGTCTTATGCTAACAATGTACCCATGTATGGACCTCCAAACAAGCCCAGAAGGTGGAAGAGATGTTGACAAGTGCAGTCAGTGCATTCTTACTCCCCCATGATGCAATAAGGCTGTCATGGACCTGATTGTGGTCTCGGCCTTATCAAGCAATGAGTCTGAAGACTCAGCTGGGGAGAAAACTGACTTCATGATGCCACCCAAGAAGGAGGCAGTTGAGACACCTCCAGGAGCTCTCTTTGATGTGCAAGAGAAGCCCCCAGGAGTCCAAGTCAGCCCTCTACAGCCCTGCCTTTTAACTCACATTTGAACCTTCAGCCCACTGCAGCACCTGAGGTCTCTCCCCAGTCAGCTCTTTAAGCCCCACAAAGCTCATGCAACCCCATCAGAGTACTCATCTGCTATAATCAGGTGTGGCACCTTTTAGAACCAGTAGCCTGCTCCTGGAGGGGGTGGGGCTTGCAGCGCCAGTTCCTTGGCAAGGCTATTTAAGGCCTCAGTTTAGCCTCAGATTTTGCTGGAACAACATTTCAAATCCTGTAGTGTCCTAGGAATTATCCTTGTCCTAGGAATTTACCTGTTTCTCATCTTTGAGCAGGACAAAAGCTTGGAGCTTGGGTAGTTGAAGAGCTGCTTCATCTTGTACTGTCCTGCCCATCAGTTAAGGTTCTCTTTTCAAGCTCTGCTATGTGTGCTGCTGCTTTTCAAAGGTGAGCAGGGTCGTCACCAGAAAGGGTGTGTTTTGTGTGCTGGGGCTTTGCTTTTGGATTGCCTTTCCCCTTGAGACTCACCTGGTGCCTCCCTTACTTTTCCTTCAGGTGCTAGATTACAACATTTCAGTTTATTCAAGCTTTTAACAGAAGGGCTCTGTCTTCTAAAAATGTTTTTATGCTGTGCTTCTAGCCTGTGTTATTATTGTCCTGGTAGGCCATTTTGTTTTATGCAGTTTTGATGCTGGGTCTTGTTTTCTGAAGACTTGTTTGGTTTTGTTGTATTGTTCTAGTTGAAAGCCATCTAGAGCAGGATTCTCAAGCGTCAGTAGATACAACAGTCTGAACAAATAAGTTTGTCAGAACAGAGCCACTGTTGAGTTCTCTATAATAAGAGGGCAACTTCTGGTTTAAGGTTGCCACCAGATTAACAGCAAGGCTGAACCTGTTAAAATGCCAAGGAGGCTGCTACCGTCATTTCTCCTACCTACTCCTCCCCAGTGGTTCCATGGCTCACCTCATCTCCTCCCACCTGGGGTCAAAGTTCCTTAGCAACAAAGAACAGTGAAGTGAAGGGACTGAAACAGAAGCCATGTTGGCATCCTCCTCCACAGCTGCAGGGCTACAGTTCTGAGGTGAGCTGATGGGGCCAGGAGTCATGTCACCCACTCTCTGGAACCCACTGCTGAGGGAGACCTGGTTAACTGCCGCCCTGCTTAGTTTTATCGTCAACTGAAAATCTGCTTACAGAAGCATTAATGAGCTTCTGCTAGCTTTTGCTTCTGCTCTAGTTCTGCTCTTTTATAGGTTTTTATGCTCCTGTTTGTGTGTGTTTTTTTGAAAAAAGATTGTGTTAATAGTATGTTGTGTGTCACTTGGAGTGCTCAGTTTGTGCAGGAAATTGGCCTCAAAAATGAGAAGAGGCTGTGATTAAGCAACTTTATTTATCGGTGATGTGTTTTTTTTATTCTGTCTTCTTTGCCATGGCAAGAGAAGGGAATTGGAAGGAGGGGGAATGGACAACCCACCCCAAACCCCCACACTAGGGGTGTGCAAAGGGGGGAATCATTTCCCCCCAGATTTGGATATAAAAGAGCCTAATTTATTTGGCATTCCCAAACATTCCGAAATACCAGTATCAGCACTGTATTCAGATTCGGAAAATATTTGGTAATACCAAATATATTCAGCTCCATTATACCCTATGGGGCCATTATAAATGGCAAATCTCTTAGGGTATATTCAGTGGGCTGGGGGAGAAGGGTTTGAGCTAGAGGCACCAGATTTGGTGCTGGAGCCTCTCCCCAAAAGGACCCCCAAGTTTCAAAAAGATTGGACCAGGGGGCAGGTGCTATATGCCACAGGGGTCTGGATCAGTGCAGTAACAGACAATATCGACAGACCTCTATTAAGATTTCCTACACAATATTCTGGGAACACTTCATTGTGTGTCTGGAATAGCCCTAAGAGCCGAAGTTGGGAAGATGTCTTATGAAGCAGAAGCCTGGGGAAGAGCATTCAATTTGAAAATTAGGACTCTAAAATCAAACCCAGATCTAAACCTCCTTGGACTAGTTAAACTGGACCACCACACAAGTGATTTGGATACATTACTGTACCAAAAACTGTTATGTCTGGGTATCACCCATGACATGATAGAAGTCATGAGTAGACAAGAACTGTCACAGCTCATTAAAAGACATTAGACTGTGACTACGAGAGCACTTCGATTAGAGCCTGCAGAGTGTGCTCAACCTTTTCAGTAGGCGATCAGCCTCCAACAACATTGCCAGACTACTTGTCTGAGATAATTCTTCCAAGGTATAGAAGCATTCATGCTAGTATGCCTGAATGGCCTACCTTCAGCTGTGATGTCAGGAAGATTTGATGGGATTTCATAGATTGACTCTGTAATTGCGGCAGCAGTAAAATTGACTCTGTGGATCATATCTTGCTTGATTGTCCCAAATTTTCAACTCTAAGAGATGAGTTGATCTCTCCCTTATTTAATCAGGACTTCCTCTCTTCAGAAGCAAAATCATCCTGGTTACTTAAGAGACAAAGACAAACAAACTACCCTGCATGTCGCAAAATTTCTAGGCGCTGTTGTCAAATCACATGACAACTTTTGCAGTAGCAACCTTTGAATTCTTCCATGTTTTTCCTGTGGAATGAGGTTTATTGTGGGATGAGGGTTTGCTGTTTATGACTCCGGTTGAAAAACAGTAAAAACAATTTAAAAAATAATAAAAACCCAGCAGGACTAAGGTTAGATCTGAGAACCTCTGAAGTAAGGGGGGGAAGCATTTCTGAAAGGACAGCAGAACCAGTGCAATGTACTAGTGCCCAGCAGCAGAACCCAATGCCAACCTACTGGTGTCCAGTAGCAGAACCCAGTGCCAACCTACTCGTGCCCAGCAGCAGCACCCTGTGGTATTGTGGCAAATGCTAGCGCAGGAGGACTGATATCAAGCACAGAGTCACAATCCAAGCAAGGGGGAGGGGGGCTGCAGGATAGCAGAACCAGTGCAGTGGCTGTCCAGCTGCAGAACCCAGTGCAACTTCTCATTCCCCTTTTACCTGCAGAAAAGCTGTGTGCACCCCACTGAATGGATCTAGTTGCCCTGTTTCTGGGTTAGGACTCCTCTAGCTTTCAGGAAGAAGAAAAAATATGGTTTGGGAACATGCTGCATTAGGTAGCTATGGCCCTTGAGGTGGAATTTGAGTCCGGTGGCACCTTTAAGAGTGACAAAGTTTTGTTCACAGTATAAGCTGTCATGTGCAAGCACACTTTGGGGGTTTTTTTATTACACATGCTGAGATATTATCGTTAAATTAGATATTAGTATTATTCTATGCTTTTTAGCACGGGAGAGGTTGCACCCACCAGATGTGGTCACGCTGTTGCGTTTCATTTTGAGGGGGAAATGGTCGTTAGTGATTGATAATGCAGACTGTTGACATGACACATTCCCCAAATGGTATTGCTGTGCCCTCACTTGGTAACAAATAGGAATACCCATCCTCACCCATGTTACTTTCCCTGCTTCTGCCCAGCTGCAGTCAATCAGGGGGAACATAGGGAAAAACTTCACTGTGCAGGGCCACATGGGTAAGTGTGCCAACATGCTAGGGGGGGAGAGGACTCAACAAAGGCATGCCAGTTTGGGGTGCAGGTCTACAACCCATGGAACCCTTCCTGCCTGAGGCTGTGTTTCTGTTTCCTTCACAAGAACGTATGCATACGCATGGGAACATTTTAATTGAATCTGTACACTAATAAGTACATTCAACTTAGGAAAAAAACACCTTTGTTAAAATGGATTAATGAGGAAAGGCATTCTTTCTATCACTTGAGAAAGGCTTCCTTGTTCCCAGAGTTCCCCAATAATGGCTCATGTTGTCCTAAACTGGTAGAAAACATGGTGCAGTTTTATCTTTGCTTGTGAATAGGAGGAGGGAGCATTGCACCTGGCCTTTGCAGTTCAGTGATGCTCAGTTCCTGCAGAATTGAAGACACACCTCTTCCCCCAAAAGCAAATACAGAACAATGAGAATGAACAGCTCATGCAACAGGAGAGGGGCCATGGCTCAGTAGTAATCTGCCTGCTTGACATGCAGAAGGTCCCAGGTTCGATCCCCAACGTCTACAGTTAAAGGATGTGGCAGTAGGTGATGGGAAAGACCTCTGCCTGAAACCCTGGAGGGCCACTGCCAGTTTGAGCAGACAATATTGACCTTGATGGACTGATGCAGTAGAAGACAGCTTCATATGTGTTACTCAAGGCCTCCACTGTCTTCAAGGCACCCACAGTTCACATAGCCGAAGGGGGCTTTGAATAGCCCAGACTAGCCAGAACTTGGAAGCTCAACAGGGTCAGCCGTGGTTTGTATGTGGATAGGAAACCAAGGAAAACCAGGGTTTGCTCTGCAGAGGAAGGCAATGGCAAACCACGACCGTTTTCCCACAAGCAGCTGTGCTGCCGTCGTTCTTCCATTTGCCCCGGTTGCATTGGCCAATTTCACACTATTCACCACATGGCCGCATTTTGTCCTGCAGCTCCCCCCAATTTCCCCCATGTCTTCTTGATCTCAAAAAACAAGTATCGAGAAGATGTGGGAGAAATTGAGGGGAGCTGCGGGTCAAAATGCGGCCACAGGACAAATAGTGTGAAATTGACCAATGCCACCGGGGCAAATGGAAGAGCAACGGTGGCACAGCTGCTTGTGGGAAATTGGTACACCTCTGCTCATCTCTCGCCCTGAAAACCCCATGAGGGATTGCTGTGAGTCAGTTGCGACTTGACAGTACTTAATTATTATTCTTATGGGTTCTCAGATCCAAGGCTGTTCTGTTTGACACTTTTGGTAGTAAAATGGTGGGGTGATAGCCCCTTAATGGCCAATCCCAATCAAATATGGTTCATACCATATAGATGAGAGGGTAGAGTAGCATCCTGGTATGTGTCCATGTGGCCACAGTGGTGGATTTCAGTTCCATTACCAAAGCGTACCCTATATATCATTTTAGTTCTTTTTCATAATCCATAGATACTACTAGTGACTTTCAAATTGGACATAATCTCCTTAAAATACAAAGCTTTCATAAATTGTGTGGAGGGTTCCTTTCTCTGCTTCGCATGGATTTGAAAGTTGACTTTGATGATGATGTTTCCCCAAGTTACACCAAAAGTATATGAATCAGAACTTGCTACCCATAGCCATTTCTGCTCCAAATCTTAGACAAAACCACTAGTGCTTGAGCTACATAGCTAAACACAGTCCATACTGTGAAACTTTGGACCTGGGCTAAGTACTCTTGTGAATGGGAAGGGTGTACTTCAAATCTTGTCTCAAGATTTGGGTCAAGAGCAAAAGTCACAATTCTAGGGAGTGAAACCACACTGCCTTAGGGTAACGAGCCACCACCAACCCCTCTAAGCTAACCCTCAGCTGAGAGACCAAGTCTCCAGTCCTACCGGGTGTTAAGAAGTCAGCCCAGGAAGGTAGGATACTTGCAAAATGGGTTCCACAATTACTTCGGTAGCTGCCAAAATAGGAAAGGGTACTGGGTTCAGACTGAAGCCACAGAATCCAAACAATACCACAGGAGTATACTTAATAATGTTTGTTTAAAAAAATGTGCAAAAGTATACGAACATAAAAGCCGTGCATAATAGGGACGAAAATAATACAAACCAGATCACTATCCTAAAAGACTTTACTCGGGCTTTAGTCTTCTGGCCCAGATATTACCTGGCCGGGCTGAAGATACAAAGTCCAGATAGAACTCAAAAATCCTGGAAGCAGGTGTTCTGGCCACACAAGGCCCAACCTATAGTCAAAAGGATGGCAAGAAGCTTTTGTAAAGACCAGCTAAAATGAGCTGCAGTTTCTAGTGGGCACCTAAAATGGCTGGCCTTCTAAGTACCTATTCAGCTCCATCTATTGTGCCATGTTAGTATTCCCCAAGGAGCCCAGAGCACATGAGTTGATCACATTTGGTCCCCACAGCGATGACATGAGGTAGGACAGCTGGAGAAAGTGTGACTGGCCCAAGGTGCCTAGCAAGGCTCATGGCTGACTGGGGACCAGTGTGCCCTCTAAACTGTAGAGTCTTGTGAGCAACAATTCTACTTTGTGAGCTACTGGCATTAAAGCTGTGAGCGAGTGACTTGGCTACTGCATAAATTAGTTTGCTCTGGAGCCATCCTTCCTGTGTTAAGACAAAAATGCATGAGCCAGAGGCTAAAAAACTGTGAGCTAGCTCAAACTAACTCACTTTAGAAGGAACACTGCTGGGGACTTGAACCCTCATCTCTCAAGTCCACAACATTATCCACTCCACACCATTCCGCCAAAATGAGCTAACTGGAGACTTTCCATATGCAGTCCTGGCACATTTAGTTTACAAATAGGCCAATGTATAGCGCTGGAAATGCCAAAGCAGTGAATCAAAATAAGTATATTTGTGTTTCTTAAATAACTGCTTTCTGATACAATCTGCACTTTGAAAAATTATAAACATGCGACAGATTATAATTATCCAAGTATGCCCTATTAGTTCCGCGTCCATCTAAATGAAACAATTTTACCTCAGGCGGTTCATTTTAATGATATGCCTAGTACGTTAAAAAACAAAGGGGGAAAGCACTTTATGGAAATAATTCTACAGGGAGTTAGTGACACAGGTAAATATTAAACCCTCGGACGTTATCTTTGAGAGGGGGGAGAGAGACATCCAAGAATGGGTGGAAAACAGAAACGGTAATAACAAAATCTTAACAGGGAATCATTTATTAGCACTCCGTAAGAGGCAATTTGCACGAAAGGACTTAATGCATTATTGAACCACTCCCTTTCATCACCTAGCTGTGAGGATGTATGCGCCACTGTGGGTTCCCTTGCCTCCCTCCTCTCTCTTTTTTTATCACAGCCAAAAGGCCAATCAGCTAGAATAATAATAGTATTTCTATGGTGCTTTGCAAAAGTGTTTCAATCGCTTCACATAGCGCTGGGATTTCCAATCTGTGGGCGCACTCGTGTGCCACGAGAGGAGGGCCTGACATGTGAATGTAAATGTAAAGCAAGTGTGGTGTTTACATCCACCGCTCCGTGCTCCTTGGAGGGGGGGACGCCCCATAGAGCAGGGGGTGCCCAAACTTTTAAGGCTGCGGGCATCTTTGGGATTGTGACACAGCAGAGCCACGAACCGGCTGCTGCAGAGATGGGACTTTGCTGCAAAGTGATTGCCATGGTTGCCTAGTGAAGATCCTGGTGCTGTGGGGGCAGCTGCTGCCAAAACAATGTTTTTTTAAAAATTGGCATGGCCAATCAAATCTTCAGGGACCAATCAGAAGCCTTGCTGGGCAAAAGCCCCACCTGGTCCTGCCCACTTTCGAAAACACTTGGTGGGTACCAGGAAAGGTGTTGACAGGTGTCATGGTGACCACGAGCACCATATGGGAGATACCGGCCATACAGCACTTAACACCCAATGGTGGGCTGATGGACAGGGACATCATCTTGGAGGGCGACAGAAGGATGCATGGGATTCCGATTACGGCCCCTCTGGAAGGCTCCTCGGAGTGTTGCTGTTGCTCAGAAGGCATAGTAGCCCATCTCTGAGCCCCTACCTGAATGGGGCACCAAAGGGGGCGGGATGCCGGTAGATGATAACTGAGGGCACCCTCGGCTGAAGAAGGACGCCTGCCCTTTGCTTCAGGAATCTCCAAGACTGCACACTGAAGCATGCTTCTGATTTTAATCCAAGATAAAACTCTTCTCCAGATACCAAAAGTTCAGGAAACAATGACCTGCCTCCTGCTACTCCCCTCAGAAAAATATGAAGACTTCCTCCGGGCTAAGGAACCGCCCTCCGACGCTTGTGGCTCTCAATCATTTAAGTTGGAGGAAGGCTTCAACCTTTGCTGAGTGGAGTGGCAGGGTACAGTTCACAGTCAAAGTGTTAGCTCAGTAACTTCAAAACGCCCACCCAGTGGAAGGAATGTGGTTGGAAAGCCTGGCTTAAGGTGAGCGGGTGCCTAAATTGTGGCTGTTGCTCTGCTCTGCAGGGCTAACCTCCGTTCTTGACCTTTTGCCTCCAGGCCTGTTGAGTATGCAGGCTAGTGCCCTTGTGTTTAATTTGTGGTCTGTTGGTAGTTGACCATGCAGCTAGGTCTGAGCTGAGGATGCGGACTGGTGGAATACAAAGACATATGTGGCTCCCTAACACTAGGGAAAGCGGTAATGTGTTTCTCTTGCCCAGATGATGGTTTTGTAGGTTCTCCTGTACAGTCCTTTACTTTGCCCTCCCTTTTGGTATGTGCTTTGTTGGATCAGAACCAGAATTTCCCCGATTCCAGTGGGAGTTTATTTTGAAACTGAATCCTGACAAGATGGATGCGATGTTGGTCAGTAAGACTGAGGTCTTGGAGGTTACTGTGCTTCCCACATTCTCAACAACTGAAAGACTGGTCATTGGGCTGGATACAGCATTATTATTGCAGAAGCAAGTTAGTGCAACTGTGGGGGAAAGTTTTCTTCCATCTCCATTTAGCACAGAGGCTGGCTACCTCCCTTGACCCAGCTGATCCAGCCGTGTGAATCCACGCCACAGTAACCTTGAGGCTAGACTGCTGCAATGCACTTTACCTGGGACTGCCCTTGAAGGCAGTTCAGAAACTTTAGTTAATACAGAATGGCACAGCATGAATACTATTGGAGGTTAGGTTGAGTATACGTGCGACACCTATTTTGCAGTCTCCCTGTGGGTCACCAGTTCATTTCCAGGTTCAGTTCAGGGTACTGATCATTACATAAAAAGCCCTTCCCGGCCTAGGACCCACTCTCCCAACGTGTGCTCCATTGTGATCCCTTAACTCAGAGGAAATCCTTCTGAAGGTGCCACCGTGCAAATTGACAAGAAACAGCTGTCTGCAACTCCTGTTCTTTATTGTGCCTCCCGCCTAGTGGAATAATCTGCTTGATACTGCCAGGAAGGGCCCCCCCCCAACACTAATGAGATCTGCCTTGAGCCTTCAGTGAGGAAGGGGGACCACAAATGAAGTAAGTAAATAAACCCACTGAGTAATGAGAATTCAATAGAAAGTAATTGAACTTTTAAAAAAATTTTTAAAAAAGACTTTTAAATGGCAACAGCTTTGTGGAAAAGTGGAGACATTTAAACAAATATATTCATAGAGAGAATAATGAACTTTTCATTTAAAAGGTTAATTGCTAAAATAGCAGTCTTTTAAATGCCACCCCAACAGTAGCTATCACACATGAATCGGTCGTGTGCTATTTTGGGCCGAGCGGTGCAAATGGAATTGATAAAATTGCTCTGTCACTGCTATTTATACGGCATTTCATGCCCAACTGCTCTGAGCTCTGGACCCCCTCCCCCAGCCAGGAACGTCATCAAAAAGTTACTTATCAAGCTGTCTCCCCAATGTTATGTTGACTTGCCGTGACCTGGATGGCCCAGGCTAGCCCGATCTTGTCGGATCTTGGAAGCTTGGAGGGTCAGGCCTGGTCTGTATTTGTGATGGGAGACCACCAAGGAAAACCAGGGCTGTGACACAGAGGCAGGCAATGGCAAACCACCTTTGTTTGTCTCTTGCCTTGAAAACTCAATGAAGGATCACCATAAGTTGACTGTGACTTGACAGCATTTTCCACCACCCTGTGTTGACCTACCCATGTAAGCAGCAAGTCCAACTGGCCATCATGCAAGGGGAGCAAGATGAGGCTGGATTATTCATTTCTTTATTTTTCGTACTTCCACCCCGCCCGCCCCGCGAACGGGCTCAGGGCGGCTTACAATGGGGCACACAGTGCCAGATCAGCATAAAACATTTAAAACCATAAAAATATAAGAACAAATCACAAATTTACAATTAAAGTGCTTGCAGAGATTGTGAATTAAAAAGTTCAGATGGCATCCTACAGATTCCCTTAGTGATGTAACACTAGGGTTTTCTGTTTGGCACGACCTCCGGCCCGAGCTTCCTTCAGGGCCAGCCCTCATCGCAGTTGTTCATAGTGATGATTGGAGGAGATGATGGTGAAGGTGGCGGCTCCTAATCAAAGGCCTGGTGGAAGAGCTCTATCTTGCAGGCCCTGCGGAACTGCATAAGATCCCACAGGGCCCTGATCTCCTCTGGGAGCTCATTCCACCAGAGCCCGAGTCACAGTGAGCCTGGCCTCCCTGGGGCCTGGGACCGAGGGTTGATGTTGTGACCCCGACCAAAGTGCTCTCTGGGGTATATACGGGGAAAGGCAGTCCCTCAGGTTTGTTGGACCCTGGCCATATAGGGGATTATGTCCCCTTGTTGCCCCCTTTCTAACAGCTGTTCAGCACTCTCCAGGGCCATCCTAAGCAGAGTTTCACCCTGTTAAGCCTGTTGGTTAAAATGCGCTTAAAAGGGTGTAACACTGCTTAGGACTACGCAGCTCAACTAATTGAGGCTATTTGTGTGTTGCGCCAACTTCTGAATCAGACCCAGAATGGTGTTCACAGTGCCTGTTTGCATGTGACCTTCTCATTGAGCTAGGGTCTATGCATATATAGCGGAAGCTGGTTGGAGTCAGGGGATTGGCTGAGAGCCCCTCCTTGGGAGAGCAGACAGGCCTGTGCTCTTCCACCCACCCCCCTTCACTCCCTCCCACCTGTCCCATTTCCATTTCAGGGCAGAACAAGTGCAGTAGGTGCTGCCACCACCCTTAGTAGCTTTGTTGTTGTTCAGTTGCACAGTTGAGTCCAACTCTCCACAATCCCATGGACCGCATCACACCAGGCCCTCCTGTCTTACGTCGTGTTCCGGAGTCTGCTCAACTTCATGTTGAGCCAGTTTGGTGTAGTGGTTAGAAGCGCGGACTCTAACCTGGGAGAACCAGGTTTGATTCCCCACTCCTTCACATGCAGCTGAGCTGGTGTGACCTTAAATCAGTCACAAGTTCTCTCAGCCCTCCTCCTCCTCCTCCTTCTCACGATGACTCTGTCTAATCATCTCATCCTTTGCTGTCCCCTTCTTTTTTGACCTTCAATCTTTCCCAGCATCAGGGCCTTCTCCAGTGAGTGCTTCCTTCTCATTTGGTGGCCAACGTATCTGAGCTTCAGCTTGAGTATCTGGCCATCCAGGGAACAGTCAGGGTTGATTTCTTTTAGGATTGACTGACTTGATCTCCTTGCAGTCCCAAGGGACTCTCTAGAGTCTTCTCCAGCACCATAATTCAAAAGTATCTATTCTTCTGCCTTTGGCCCTCCTTATAGTCATACATTACTACTGGGAATACCATTGCTTTAACCATATGGACTTTTGTTAGCAGGGTGATGTCTCTACTTTTTATTATGCATTCTAGGTTTGCCTTCACTTTCCTCCCAAGGAACAGGTGTCTTTTAATTTCATGGCTGCAGTCACCATCTGCAGTGATCATGGATCCCAGGAATGTGAAGTCTGTCACTGCTTCCATGTCTTCTCCTTCTATTTGCCAAGGGGTGATGGGGCCGGATGCCATGATCTTAGTTTTTTTAATGCTGAGTTTCAAACCAACTTTTGCACTCTCCTCCTTTACCCTCAGCAAAAGGCTCTTTAAGTCTTTAACTTAGTAGTTAGGGGGTTGCTAATCTGGAAGCTGCCCTGCTATGGATGGCCCTGGCTAGCCTGATCTCATCAGATCTTGACAGCTAAGCAGGGTCAGCCCTGGTTAGTTCTTGGGTGGGAGACCACCAAGGAAGCCCAGGGTTGCTATGCAGAGGCAAACAATGGCAAACCACTTCTGTTCATCCCTTCCCTTGAAAACACTATGGGGTCACCATAAATCAGATGCAATTTAAAAGGGCTCTCAGAAGAACCGGGGGGGGGGGGGGGATGGGGAAGAACAAAAAAAAAGAAAACTAAAGGCATAAAAATGGATGCAGAAATCAAGGGATATACCAAAAGGGTATGGGGTCAGAACCAACAAAAAGAAGTGTGGAAAAGGTCTGTGTCATCCCGTCTAGTGGCCGTATCTACTGCTAATGGGCCATTGTTCCTTGGGTTTTTGTCAGTGGCCTTCTGGGACTCCCCCCCCCCCCCCCTTTTAGGATCTGCAACCTCTTTGTAATTGAAGCTGGCTGAACAAAACCAAATCCTTTTTTCTTTTTGGCTTTTTAAAAATGTTCAATTAGGGAAGGGGGGAGGGAATCCTGTATAAACAGAAATTAATAGAATTAGCAACAGCTGCTGAAGCAGCAAAAATCTAATGCCAGCTGAGCTTTCCCCCTCCCCACCTCACTGTGTCTCTCTTTCTCTCCCTGAAACAATTTAGAAAGCTAATCTAGATGCCAATTGGTATTTCTAGAAACATATGTATACAAGATGTCGCTGCCACAATCTGTTCCATTTTGGACCACCGCTCGCCGTTTCTTGCAAGCACTTTTGCACGCTTTGGTTAGCAAGGCACGTTCGGTGCCAGGTAAGCGATGCCTCTGCCATCTGGCCCATGCAGTGAAAACCTTGTGCCTCCGTCGCTGGCGCTGGGCTCTGGTTTAACCGCAGTGTGACATTCAGTTCAGTGTCGCTTTGGTCCGGCCCCTTACCTCTGGCCGTCAGAACGTGCTCCCAAGCCCACCTGGCTGGCAAGGTACCCTCCGGCACTCTAGGGAGCCCCTCTCTGGACTGAATCAATAAATAAGACAGTTGAACAGGTACATTCAGGCTTCCTATGGAAGATTTTGCGTGTTCCATCTGCGTCCCGTATGAGGCTTTAGGTCTAGAATGTGGCCAAAATCTTATGGCTACGAGGACATGGTTTACGACCTTCAAATGTTGGCTTTGGTTACATTACCGATCTGATCCCTCTAGTTACTGCTTCCAACTTTTGACTGACTCTAACTATTCCCCCTGGCTGGTTATCATTGAAAATACATTTAAGATCACTGAAGATCTCTTTCGAATCCTTACTTTCACTCTCCGAACTGGAGGCAATGCAAACAATAAGGGACAGACTACATGAGGCAGAGCTATTTGAACTGTACAATGCAGCTAATAAGACATGCTCTCCCTTAAGCCATAGGATATTGCCCACTGTGGGTCTCAGGGCTATTTTGGGGCAGGAACACACAGGAACGGAGTTCCGGCTGGCTTCCGAGTTGGTCGTGCCTACAGCCTCCCCCCCCCCGTCAGGTTCCCCAGGTGTCTCGCAAGCCACAGGGCGCCTGGGGAAGCCAATCCAATCCAGGGGGGGAAGGCAGTTTAAACTGCCTCCCCTCCTTGGATTCCCCAGGCGCCCCACAAGCCGTGGGGTACCTGGGGAAGCCGATCCTGGGAGGGAGCTGCACTGACAGGGGTGTGGCCTAGTATGCTAATGCAGGGGTCCTTTTGTAGAAAAAGAGGTGCAGGAGCTCATTAGCATACCTCATGAGCATATGCCACATCCCCTGACATCACCAGAAGTGTGTCAGAAAGGGATTGTCAGTTTCAGCCCCATTATACCCTATGGGCCATTGAAATCAATGGCAAAAACTCATAGGGTATATGAGGGGCTGGAGGAAAGGGGGTTTGAGGGAGAGGCTCCAAACTTGTAGGGTAGCTGCTGGGGCCTCTCTTCGAAATACCCACTAAGTTTCAAGAAGGTTGGACCAGGGGGTCCAATTCTATGGGCCCCCAAACAGGTTGTCCCATCCCCTCCATTGTTCTCTATGGTGGGAAAAAATGTTAACTTTTTTCCTCCCATAGAGAACAGTGGAGGGAATGGGGGCAACCTGTTTGGGGGCCCATAGAATTGGACCCCCTGGTCCAATCTTCTTGAAACTTGGTGGGTATTTGGGGGAGAGGTCCCAGCAGCTACCCTGCAAGTTTGGAGCCTCTCCCTCAAACCCCCTTTCCTCCAGTTGCTTTTAAAATTGCTGCTGAATTTCAGCGGCAATTCGGCAGCAGGCTGAATCAGATTAGAGAATCTGATTCAGCCTGTGGCTGCCCTAGTGGCCACTCCTGAGCTCCGCCTCGCTCAAGCCCCAACGGACCCCTGTGCTAATGAATTTCTGCTGTTGGGTGTGGCCTATAACGCTTATGAGTTCCTGCTGGGCTTTTTCTACTAAAAAAAGCCCTGTGGGTCATCCTGCTAGCTATCTTTACCAACTTCAGACCCCAGCTTTACACAGAACCTTCTCCCTTGCCAGGTCCAATGCTCTCCCTTCAGCAATCTTAACTGGGAGGTTTGATAGAATCCCTTTTTGATAATAGATGATGCCCCTGTGCAAGGAGGTCAATGGAAACAGTGTCTCACGTGTTACTGGAATGTCATCACTATGCCGATATTCGGCACTGCATTTTATCGTCACTGCTTGATGGTATTATAGAGCTCCCTGGCTCACACAAACTGCTTTATCTACCAAACAGTGACGATGAAAATATAACCATCCCTGTGGCAAAGTTCTTTCAGGCTGCTCTTTTTATACGTAGTACAGTATTGTAATGCAAAATTTGTATTTGGGAGATATGAAATTGAGACTTATTTTACATGGATTTTAGACTATTCTAGAACGTTTTTTTTCCGGGTGATATAAGTTCCTACGTTTTATCTTTGTATATTTTTTTCTACGTTAATGCCAATAAAGGTAACGGAACTGCTGGCAAATATCATGAGCTGGGTTTCCAGAGCTGCTGATTCTGATCTGCTAAAGTATAATCCGGCATGCAGCGTCCAGGAGTACTTTCTAAGGCGTCAGTGTTGCATTATTGTGTGACCATTGTTTTATTTGTTTGGGAGGGTCTTTTTTTACAGTTGATTTTAATCTATGTGTTAAGAGGTTGCATTCTGGATAGAAACATTTGAAAAAATAAAATCCCTGGACAATCAGGTTCATTAAAGTCTGAGGAGACTCAGATACGTGCCTTATGGCAGCTAAGCCTAGAACAGGTGAAAAATGCCCCTTAATGCTTGCTGAGATCTAACCTGGATGGCCCAGGCAAGCCTGATCTAGTCAGGTCTCAGAAGCTAAGCAGGGTCGACCCTAATTAGGACGTGAATGGGAGACTGCCAAACTCTGGAGTCTTGTGAGTAAAATCCTACTTTGTGAGCTCCTGGCATTAAAGTTGTGAGCGAGTGATTTGGCTCCTGCATAAATTAGTTTCCTCTGGAGCCATTGTGAGCGAAGACAAAAATGTGTGAGCCAGAGGCTAAAAAACTGTGAGCTAACTCACAGTAGCTCAGCTTAGAGGGAACACTGCTGCCAAGGAAGTCCAGAGTCGCTATGCAGAGGCAGGTGGTGGCCATCCACCTCTGTTTGTCTCTTTCCTTGAAAACCCTACCAGGCCTCCATAAGTCGCCTGTGACTTGACAGTGCTTTCCACCACCAGCAGTGTGCTAGATCCTGTACAGAACTCGGAACTGATATGGTCCTTGCCTTGGATGCTGACATTCGTTGGTGTTGATGGTCATGTGGAGTAGTAAACGGCTCGCGCACTGCTCCACACAAGTATCTGCTGAACAGACTAACTTTGCCAGTGTCAAACTCTCCTGGACGGGACGGGGGAAAGATGAATCTGTGCCCCAAGTGGACACCAGGCACCCTGGGGCGCAGCAAAAGGGTTTGTTCTGACCACACTTTGTGCTTTAGGGCATGTGGGCCCAGTCCAGAGGAGAAGCTTGGGGCAGAATCTGACACAGATGGGTTGAGGCCATTTCGGAGAGCCGATCCACACATTCCGAATCCGTGGGTGGCCATTGTGAGAAGCAAGAGGCTCGCTTCTTAGTCTGATCTAGCAGGTCTGTTCTTCTGTCCTTATATTGTACAACTCTGTTTGGACTGTATCAGTTCAGACTGCCTCATTAAAAACACCCGTGGCCCTGAGAAAATTGGCACAGCGAGGAGAAAAGGCCAAGAGCCAAACCCTGTTCCTTGTGTCCTGTCTTTCTTTTACTCTTTTTCCCATTAAACAATGACAAACAACATAAATACGCAAGCCCTCTATTTGCAGTGTCAGTTGGTACAGTCCAAAACAAGGCTCTTCCCACCTGATTATTCTGAATATGCAGATCAGCAGGGACACGTGAAGTTGCCGTCTACTGAATCAGACCACTGGCCCATCAAGTTCAGTATTGTCTACTCACACTGCCAGCGGCTCTCCAGCGTCTCAGGCTGAGGTCTTTCCCATCACCTACTACCCAGTCCTTTTAGCTGGCGAAGCCGGGGACTGAACCTGGGACCTTCTGCCCATCAAGTTCAGTATCGTCTACTCAGACTGGCAGCAGTTCTCCAGGGTCTCTGGCTGAGGTCTTTCCCATTACCTACTACCCAGTCCTTTTAGCTGGAGATGCTGGGGACTGAACCTGGAACCTCTGCATGCCCACCAGATGCTCTGCTACTGAGTCACGGCCCTTCCTTTTGAAGCAATACGTTACAGTCTATCGGAGCTGATGCAGCGTCTATAAAGAGTTTTGCGAGATACATAACAGTTGTTTTCCAAATGTCTTTAGTAAGAATAGGGCCAGTCAATCCAGTTTGATCCGATCTGTGTATCTTGAGGAACATCATAAAGACGGATTTTGGCACAAACTTGCACGAAAAAGCAGACCGCTATCTTTTTCTGTTTATACAACTGTGCAGTAGCCCAGTCGGAGGAGAGGAAGAAACAGAAGAGAATCGGGGCTAACCTTAAGCCTCTCCTTGCCAGAGCCCTTCTTGAAAGCCGTAGTTCAGCCAAGTGGAGACACCTGCTGTTTGTTGTTGCAACTTCACTAACAATGCATCAAAGGTTGGGAAAGTTGAAAAGTGCACCTTGATGCTCACTGCCAGGAGCTCAAAGATGACACATCAAACAACTGCAGGGAAAATAATCTCCTCCAGTGAGGTTCTTAGTGTGTGTTTCAGAACATGCCTTAATTGGTAATGATTTAAATTAGACATACTTAAAGTAAGACACACACCCCTCCCCCCAGTGCAAAGATACACTTACAAAGGGCTGGTGACTCAGTGAAGTTTTTCATGGTGCAGATCATCTGTGTTCTTTGAGATCAACCCCTTTGCATTTAAATAAATCTATCGGGAAGATTGCATTGTGCATACCCTTTAGACCAGGGGCCCCTAACCTTTTCATGTCAGTGGGCCGCTTTGGACTTCTGACACAGGGCAGTGGGCGCAGCCACATGACGGCTCTTGCAGGGGCTGGAGCCAGTTGCGCAATGGCTGCCGCAGTTGACCTCCAGTCCCACAGAGAAAATCCTTGTGCTGGGGGGGGGGTGGCTTCCGTGGAAGCAACATGTTTAGAATTTTGCATAGCCAGTCAGAAGCTTTGCTGGGCAAAAGCCCCACTTGGCCCTGCCCACTTTCTAAAAACACTTGGTGGGTGTCAGAAAAGGTGGCACTGGGCACCACGTTGGGGATCCCTGCTTTAGAGTAACTGATGGGAAAGTTTCCTGATATCGTTGGATGGTGCCATATTTCAGCTCCTGGCAGCAAGAGTAAAATTGCAGGTTCCATCTCCAGCATCCCCCTTTAAAAGGATCATGTTTTAGGTGGTGGTGTGAAAGACCTCTCTGCTCGAGACCCTGGAGAGCAGCTGCCAGTCTGACCTTGACAGACCAATGGTCTGACTTGGTATAAGAGAGCTTCATATGTTTTCATGTATGTCGCTGTCAGCCCCGATTGGATCAGTGGCAGTAGAAAAGACCAAGAGTCCAGTAGCCTCTTAAAGGCTAACAAAATTAGTTTCAGGCAGTGTTCCCTCTAAACTGAGGTAGTGTGAGCTAGCTCAGTTTTTCAGCCTCCAGCTTACACATTTTTGTCTTAGCTCAGGAAGGATGGCTCCAGAGCAAACTGATTTATGCAGCAGCCAAATCACTCACTCACAACTTTAATGCTGGTAGCTCACAGAGTAGAATTTTTGCTCACAAGACTCCACAGCTTCGAGAGAGCATTGGTTTCAGGATGTGAGTTTTTGGGGAGTCACTGCTCACGTCTTCAGGTACAGCTAGAATTGGATCCATGCATTAAGTACATGGATCTGCATGTGCTTACATTCATTCCTCATGTTAGGAATATCTATGAAACTGCCTTATACCATTGTTCCCTATAGATCAGTATTGTCTGCTCTGACCGGCAGCCACTGACCAGGCTGCAAGGCAGAGAAAGGTCTTTCCCAGCACTTGCTACCTGAGATCCTTTACCTGGAAATGCCAGGGATTGATACTGGGACTTTTAGTGAGTAAAGAAGGTACTTTACCACAGATCCACAGCTACTTCACCTACCTTGCCCGTCCCTTCTTTTGGTGATTCCCAATGTCCAAATTGAGAAGGTTATCCCCTTGGGACACAGGGACCTGGCATTTTGGGAGGTTGTGTGCAGTGCCATGGATATTCAGGCCCGTAGCCAGGATTTTGTGGCTTGTGGGGCTGAAGTTCTCAGTGCAGAAAGAAAAGCCGTTTAGCCAATAGAAAGCTGTTACCAGGATAAATCTCTAAATTGCAAGCTGTCAGCCACTTTAGGTGACAGTTCTCAGCTGTTGCAAGTTAATCACTTCTGCCAGCCTAAGAAACAATTCTGATAATAAGCCTGCAGGTGGGAGTGATGACTTCTACAGTCAAGACAGCTAACACTTAGGCAGAAAAACTCTCTTAAAGGAGACCAGTTTCTTGACACAGAGTTAGAAGGGATCCTAGAGGTCACCTACACCAACCTCCTTGCTCAGTGCGGGAATTAGTCAACTACAGCACCCGGACTCGTCTTAAAGGAGTGCACACCTTTAAAACAATGTTTTAAAATGAGTAAATTGTCTTTTAGTCTATGTAACTCTTCAATAACTCAATATCAAAACAAAGTGGTAAAGATTGATACCCAATAATAGGTTACATGATGGGAAAAGATATTGTTCCTAAAAATCCTATGTATCGTAATATGATTTATTTTTAGATGATAATATAATTTAAGTTGAATGTTATTATTTTATTGGTTATTGTAAAATGTTTAAAATGTTAATTAAAATGTTTTTAAATGATTGAAAAAAGCATTTACAGGGGGAAATTCTTGTGGGGCTGTGCCCCCCAAAACCCCACTGTAGCTACAGGCCTTGACACAGAAGTAGGAAGTGGTACTACAGACAATAATTTGAAATTGTAATGGTGATAGTGATGCACTGGGGTCTAGGAGATCTTAGTTCAAATCCTCACTCAGCCATGAAGCTTATTGGGTGATATTGGGCCACTCATATACATTTATTCATTTTCTCTTCCCCCCCTTCCCCCCACCTTACAGGGTTGTTTTGGGGAATGGAGAACCATGTATACTGTCCTGAGCTCCTTGGATGAAGGATGGCAGAAAATTTATGTGGGAGATTTTCCTTGCTTAACTGTACAGAACCAGTATGGTGTATTTGTTAGCATATTGGACTAGGATCTGGGGGACCCCAATTCGAATCCCCACTCTGTCACGAAAGCTTGCTGGGTGACTTTGGGCCAACGATGCTGTCTACCCCGCAGGGTGGTGGTTGTGATCAATGCTCCCTCTCAGCCGTGGAGCCTTGTGAGCAAAAATTGTACTTTGTGAGCTACTGGCATTAAAGTCGTGAGCAAGCAATTTGGCTACTGCATAAATTAGTTTGCTCTGGAGCCATCTTTCCTGAGCTAAGACAAAAAATGTGTGAACCGGAGGCTAAAATACTGTGAGCTAGCTCACACTGACTCAGCTGAGAGGGAACACTGGTTGTGAGAATAAAACAGAAGGGAATGATGTTGAAAACTGCTTTGGGTCCCCCAGTCAAGACAAGTGGCATCTAAATCGCTCAATAAATAATTTGTTAGAATGAAAAGCTGTTCTTCATATTTTCCATTTCCTTCTCTTTCATAACAAACAACTGCCCTGAAAAATCAGGAGCCCTGTCCTCCATGCGCCACCTCATCCTCTCCAGTCTAATTAACTAAAACTGGTTAATCTACCGCTAGAGCCAATTAAACATGCAGCCCTAACTGGATGATGCTCGCCAATGCAAAAAAAAAAAAATTGCTTGTTTGGTCAGGTGTTAAATCAAAGTATTTTGTAATACTTAATAAGTAGCTTGTGTAACACAGTTTGGGGAGGGGGGGAGTTTACATAAGGCCAGAAAGAATATTAAAGGTTGACTACAAAAGAGAATATTGTAACTGCCAAGTCCTGATTAGTCATAAAATCCACAGTATTATCAAGCCTCATCTTTGCCTCCTTTTTAAAGGCTACTCTAACACGAATGTTATCAATGATCCCTTTTTAAACAAATCAGAGGCTGGCTGGGGTAACACAATTATCTTTAATAATTTTGATAAAAACACACAAAAAGCCCCTTGAGATTTTGAACGTATCTGCTGTGTTTTGCTCTAAAGTCCACCAAGTTTAGAGTCTCACTTGATTATATTAACTGCCGGGTTTTTCATGCATTCCAAAATTACCATGTAATCTTAAACCATGTTGTGAGCTAGTTGGATTAGAAAGTCCCTTGAAACAATCGAGTTGATTATAGGCTCAAGCAGAGGACAAACCTCGTCGGTATGGTTGCAAAAATATCATTGTAATCTAGAACGCTTTCTCCTTACCTTCGGGAAACAAAAGAGGCAAAAATGCTCTTTTTAATATATACATATATAATATTTATTCCCTCCTCACCCCTCTGCCTGTTTTCTTTCAGATATTTTTGGGACAAAGGATCTCATGGCAGGGCCTTTGTTTGGTAGTGGCAGCAGTGGGTGGGGGGGAAGTTTAAAAACATGTGAAGCTTCAGTGCAAAATTCAGTTCTTTTACTTCCTGTAGGGGCTTGAACTGTAAATTGTGGTGCCAAAGTTATCGCACAGAGGTTTCATTGTCGTATCTCCTTACATCATCTTAATGCGGTTTTATTTTAGTTTGTCAAAGTTGTATTAATGGAAATGTGTTCTTGAGAGCAAACAGGCCTTCCTTTTTTTATGCAAAACAGGGTTCAGCTGACTCTAATAAACACAACTTTCAATCTAGCAAACTATCGCTGCAGTGGGCTGGTCTCTTTTGTTGTGTGTGTTTGTTTCCCGGCAGTCAAGACTGTCAGAGAGCACCTTAAGGAGGCTTTTCTCGTCTCTCTGAAATAATGGCTTGGGTGGGGCAACGTTGTGATCTCTAAATGAATGGTACCGTTTAGAACAAACCTGTCTTGTATCTTTTCTTTCCTCTCCCCCCTCCCCGCCCCCGACATGGTGCTAAGCTTTTCTTTTGAAAAACACCAAAGCTACTTTTCCAGATAAGTCATCAAAATGTTTCCAAAGTATTTTAACTGCCAGATTAACTGTATCTGGAAAACAAAGAAAAGATTGCTTACATTCTTGAAGCGGAAAGCCTGCCAATGTGTAGCAACAAATTAATTTTCTTTTGCAGCCCTGGTCTGGGCAGCAGGCAAAAGGAGAGTTCATGTAGAAAGCTACATAAAAAGGCCCCAGGGGAAATTACTTGTTCAAAAATAAAAAGGGTACATGAGAGGGTCCTAAGGTCATGATGACCTGAAAAAAATTGCCGTTTTCCTCTTTTTAATTTTTTTTTTATAATATCTAGCCTGATGCAAAAACTTGGGAATGCAAAAACTTGCCCAGTCTAGGGTTGCCAGCTACTGGTTAGTAACAGGCAGGAGCCTGGGAAAGACCAGGAACATGGAGGGGGTGCCATTAGCACAACAGCATTACATACTTCCGGGGAAAATCCAGAAGTGACATCACTTGACTCTAGAAATCCCCAAAAACTCTATGGTAAACCACAGAGTTTCTGGTGATTCCTAGAGTGGAGTGGAATCATTCTTGGGTTTTCCCAGAAAGTGAGATAATACCATTGCGTCAATGGCAGTGTTTTTGTTTTCTAGCAGCAGCAGCAGGCAACAAGAGGGGGAGTGGAAGATTTCCTGCCCCCAGTAGATAAGTGCCCATTGTTATGGGTCACTGGGTTGGCCCTATTAAAAGGTATTACATGGATCGTGTTCTTGATTTTTGGAATTTATGTTTTCTAAGCCCTGCTTTTCAAACCAGGATACCCCTGGGATCTGCTAGGTTAATCCTTCCTGAAAGACACCTTCCTAACCCAGGGTGTAGCGAGAGGGGAATGTTAGTTCCATCCCTGGACCAAACAACCTGTTACTCAGTTGGAACTCAGCCTCGAGCGTTCCCGACGGCCATCCCCTCCACACACAGTGGTAGACTCAGCTGAGCATTCGGTCCCAAGTGGTGTGGAATGCTATGTCGGTGACGGAGAGTGGAGGCTGCAGCAGCTCTTCAATGAGTAGGGTTTCATGGTGGATCGGAGCCTCGGGTGGCCCTGGTGATGACAGTGGCAGGTGGCTGAGGGCATCAGTATGCCCGATGGTCTTGGCAGGCCTGTGGAGGAGACGGAAAGAGTAGGCAGAGAGGAGGACTGTCTCATCCACGGTGACAAGATTTGTGGGGTTTGACGATCGGCTGTGAAAATGCCGAGCAGCGGCTTGTGGTCAGTGATGATTTCAAACTCACGCCCATAAATGAAATCGTGGAACTTTTTTACGGCCACAATTATCACTAGTGCCTCTCTATCTGGGCATAGTTTCTTTCTGCGGCAGATAGTCCTGGAATAAAAAGCAATAGGGGCCTCACGGCCAGAGGACAAACAGTGGCTGAGAGTGGCCCTGATCCCATAAGGTGACGCATCACAGGCGGAGACAAGGGGCTTCTTCTCATCATAATGGACAAGGGTGGCATCAGAGGAGATGAGAGCCTTGACAGCCTTAAAAGCAGTGTTTTCTTGGCGACCCCATGCCCATGGAGCCGATTTGTCTAGCAGACAATGCAGTGCTTCTGCAAGAGCTGCCTTGTTGGGCAAAAAGGCATGATAAAAGTTCAGGAGTCCTAAAAAGGACTGCAGTTCTTTCTTCACCTCCAGAGGGGGGGGTGTTGCAGATCACAGCAACCTTGTCCAGAGCAGGGTGGATGCCGTCTGCGTCTAGTAGGTAGCCCAGGAATTGAACGGCAGGGACGAAGAACTCACACTTCTCCTTCTTGAGCCGTAGGCCTACCTCTTGTAGCCGACGAAGGACCTCTCGCACCCAGGTAGTCAGTTCAAGTTCAGAGGCCCCTGCAATTAAGACGTCATCAAAGTAGGGCACAACTCTGGGCCAGGCTTGCAGCAGACGCTCCATCAGTTCTTGGAATATGCCAGGGGTGACACTGACCCCGAATTGTAGCCGGTTCACCTTAAAGGCACCATGGTGCCTTACAATAGTCTGTGCTTCGGCTGTGGCTGCATCTACTGGCAGTTGTTGATATGCCTGGGTGAGGTCAATCTTGGTGAACACTTGACCCCCAGAGGCTGAGGCTAGAAGATGGCTGACTACCGGAACTGGGTATGCATGTGGCTGCAGGGCCCTGTTGAGAGTGCACTTGTAGTCAGCACACAGGCGGACGGAACCATCAGGCTTGAACGGGGTGATGATGGGTGTCTCCCACTTGGCATTTGGAACTGGCTCTAGGATACCTTGGGCCAACAGCTTGTCGATCTGCTTGTCGATCTTAGGCTTGAAAGTGACGAGGCAGCATCTGGGTTTGAGGCGGATGGGCTGTACTGCAGGATCTAGGTTAAAAGAAATGGGTGGACCTTTGTAGCAGCCCAGCTCTGCTCTGAACACCTCCAGAAACTCTTCCTCAAAATCTACGAGAGGTTGCTGACCGACCTGATTTACACCAACAACGTCGATGCCCAGGGCGGCAAACCAGTCCAAGGTGATAAGACTTGTACCGCGACCTTCCACCACAAGTAGATTCAGACGGCCAGCAAATTTCTTGTATCTAACTTGGACTGTGGCTATGCCGACGACTGGAACTCGGTGCCTTTGGAAGTCGAACAGCTGAAGAGTATATTTCTGAAAGCGGCATGCAGAGAAATGCGGGCAGACTTGTTGGAAAGTGCTCCACAAGACGATGGACAACGTGGATCCAGAGTCTACTTCCATCTGGCACGCAATGAAAATGGTGGCTTTGATCTTCAGACACGGATGCAACCCTTGATGAATGTAGAGGCGGTTGGTGTAGTCTTCGGACATGCTTGCTTCATTGCTGTACTTGGGTCTACGCTCACATGATCTTGACACCCTGGAACGATACGAGTGGCTGGAGGCATTAGCAGACCCTCGCATACGTTGGGACTCCTCTGGAACATTGCGACCTTGTGACGAATGGCAGACTTTGGCGAGGTATCCCGCTTTACCACATGCATGACAGATGGCATCGCGAAATTGGCAGTCTCTCCGCGCATGCGCACCACCGCAACCAGCACCACTTTTTCTTCGCAGGCTTTTTTGAAAACGGTGCGGGCTTTTTTGAGAGCAGCACAGTTTCTGATTGGTCCCCGTTCGGTAGACGCCGTCATCTGATGCATCAGATTGGTTGTCCCGGACGTCATCAGAGTTAGCGGTACTGCCATGGTGTACAGCGTCAGCACAGCATGATGTGTGACCTTGGGGACGCAATCGCAGCTCACGGAGGGACAGGTTGGTGGCCTCTACTCGCAGGGCCTCTTCGAGGGCCAATTCGTATGTGGGAGTCTTTAACAAGAGTAGGGCCTTCTTGATGCTTTTGTCTCTGAGGCCACAGAGCAGCCAATCTAAAAGGACAGACTTCAGATCAGTTAACTGACAGTACCGAGCAGCCCGTCTGAGCAGGTGAGGTATTCAGTGACAGACTCGCCCTCTTTCTGGTTTTGCTGGTGGAAAGCGCATCAGTGGGTGGCAGCCGATGTTTTTGGCGTGAAGTACTCGGTCAGCCAGGTCTTGATGATGCCGAGAGGGGTCTCGAGTAGCTTGGAGGGGGCTACTAGATCACGTGCGATGTCAAATACAGCCTGGCCACATGTACTGAGAAAAGTGGCACGGCAGATATCATCTCCGTCAATACTATTTGCTATGCAGTAGCATTCAAAACGATTGAGGTATGACTCCCAGTTCCCAACCTTTGGGTCGAACAGTTTGATATGGCCCTTGGATGCCATGCCCGTAGTGATTCAGCTCTAGGCGCCCTTAGTGCTTTCAACTGGGCAAGCAGAGTGATTTCAGTCGTTCGGTTAGGACTGGGATCCCATCCTCGTCGCCAGTATTAAGTATTGAGTCAGGAGGCGATAAATCCAATGCAGGCTTTTATTCTAAACATCGTTCAGCTCAAAGACAGCTCTGACAAGAGCGGCACTTAACTTATACTGTTCCAACACATAACTATATACATTGTAACTAAGGATACAAAATCTGATTGAACCTAAGCAGGGCTCCTTGATTGGTTCCTAGGATTGGCTTAAGGACCAATAGGAAGTCTTTATTCAGCAGCCAATAAGACTGAGGGAGCTATGATACCAGACCCTTAATGATGCAATGTAAAACAACATAATAGAACATAACACTATTGGTGCAAACCCAGACATGACATCATGGTGTTGTGTGATGCTCTAGGAATTTCCCAAATCCTTATGGTAAAACCATAGAGATCTGGAAAATCTCTTAAAGGGTCACTGTGATGCCATCTCCAAGTGTGCAACCAGAACTGACATCACAGCATAAGAAATGCCGGCTTGCAGAGTATCTGTCTACTCCCCCCCCCCCCCAATTCTCCCGGCAACCCTAATGGAACTGATAACGTTCAGACCACAACCTTTGTTTACTGAGGCTAACATTCCCCAGAATCCTTTGCAATGTATGGGTTTCATGAGCTGGAAAACAGGGGTCCCCCGACAAACTGTTTAACATAGGGAGGGCTCCATGAAACCAGAAGGTCTTGAAAATCTGTAGCCTGAGTAACAAACATCAAGTTCACTTTTTACAGTTTTCTTTCTGTGAATGTATTCAGTAATTAAGGGCTGCAAATCACCTCATGGCAATTGTTGAAATCTAGGAATCCTAAATCTCCCCCACCATCTTCCCTTCTAATTCAGCCTCCCCTGCAGAGTCTCATATAATCTGTTTCAGGTTAAAGATTGTTGATGTCAGCAATGTTCAGGCTACATAACTCTAAAAATGCTTTAATAAATTCATCAACTGGAAAATATTGCAAACATTTCATTTCCTTTGATACAGACGCAAGGGCCTTGCCCCCGCTTTCTCCCTCCCCCCCAATCAGATTTCATTGCAAATTCCTGCTCCTATGAATCATTCTAAGCCGTGTTTGCTTAAACTTTCCTGTGGTTCCACAAACAGCCTGTATATGGCCAGACTTCAAAGATGTAGAAATAAAAGATGGAAATGTGATCGGAGTCATCTATTATTAGGAATGAAATGCTAACCACTTTGCATAAAAAGCTTTAAAACATGAATAACCTTTACAAAAAAGATCGTATATTCACAGGATTTTTCACTAAGTTTGGCATTTATCACAGAGGGCCATTTAGAAGACAAATATTTTCCACGAGCCACAACTGGCTCTAATCCCCCCCCCCAAAAAAATTTAATTTAAAGGGGGGTTGTAACATTATAACAGGCTTCTCCTATGTCAAAACCAAAATACCTAACTTGATGTTTCTTGCTTCTAAAATTAATTGGTTACCAGCATGCTGAGCCCAAAAATAGTTCTGGGGTAAAAAAAGAATTGTAAAGAGGGGGGGGGCACGATTTTTTAAACATCTCCATTTTGAAGAGCAGGGGGGGGAGACTGAAGGAATGTTTCAGCCCACCACTGACATCAAATGATTAAAAAAATAAGCTGAATGTGAGCTTGAAAGAATTTATTAGCTTCATCCAGAGTTGCGTACATGGTAAGAATGTTAATTGTAAAAATCTGCAATGTAGCATTTCTGGTAAGCACAAGAGCTGAATTTAAGAGATCACGCCTGTGCCTCCCCCCTCCACACTCTCTTATACACACACACACACACATACACACACACACACACACACACACACTTACTTCTTGACTCTTTGTGTATTTGGAGGCCAAGAATATGCTCTCAGCAATCAAATTAGCGAGATGTGAGGAGGTCTTTACAGAATTAAGGAACCCAGTGTTAAGCTGATATGTTCCTTTAGGCACACAGTTGAACATTGGTAACATTTTGTTCTCCAGTTTCTGCGCTAAGGCGGCAGCAGATCAAGAATCGGTCGAAAGCACATTAGAGTCCTGAGTCAGCCCTGAAGAAGTGATGTTTCAAAACCCAGAACTTGGAGTTCTTGCGAAGCTGAAGGGAAAGGGAGAGCAGCAGTGAAGCCAACTCCAAAACAAAAGCTTTCCCTGTCACTTAGATGTGAACAGAAAAGTCTATTAGGAAAGACTTTCCACCATTGGTACTTTTTCGATTTGCTCATGAAGGCCTCGTTAAAGGTTAATTGGGGTTAATTTTCTTTCTTTTCCCCCCTCCCAAGCTGTGGTATTATCAGAATACCAACTCAAAAGCATTAACTAAAAAGTATAATTTTAGAATCTGTGATGTCAGGGTGGGGTGAAACCTCCTATGACAGTAGAAACCTAAATCCTTTGTAAAGGTTCCTCATTATTCCCAAATATTAGTACCCCTTAGAATGTAATTCTGGAGAGTTGGTGTTCTGTGATGGCTAAGAGGATAAGGTGGGAGTCTTGGCGGCAAACACACATGCCCTTTTTCTGCCATAACCTTCCCACCAATAATATGAAGATGATAATTATACTGACAATTTTACAGTATATACTCCCAGACTCTGTGTATTGGGATCAGCCTTGAGCTGGAGAATGCCTTTTAAGAATAGCTTTTAGAGTTCCACATGCACACAAGCTTCTTCTACACATTCTAAGACTGAATGTTGCTGAATATCCTTGACTTGCAGTTACTCTGCAACAAGAGCAAACTTGTTGAGTTTCTGTTAAGCATCTTTAGGTTTTCAAGAAAGAGACCAGGTGTGACCAGTTGAGTTGTAGATTTGCCAACCTCCAGGTGGAGCCTGGAGATCTCTTGGAATTACAACTGATCTCCAGACTATAAAAAAAGACACACACACCCCTCAACCCCCCAAATCTCTGGAGCTGGCCAGTCTAGCTGAGTAATACAACTATTTCGGAAGACAGTGCAAGACAAGTTGGGGGGACATGCACACAGCCTGGAGAGAGCACTCGTCAGCGAAGGACATGAGCATGTGAAGCTGCCGTATTCTAAGCCAGACCTTTGATCGGTCAAGGCCGGTATTGTCTGCTCAGACCGGCAGTGACTCTCCAGGGTTTTAGGCAGAGAACTTTGACACTGGAGGTGCTGAAGATCAAACCTGGAACTTTCTGCACATGGCTTTTTGAGCTATGGCTCTTCTCCAAGTATCAGTTGGGCGAATGCCCGTCCATTGTCCTTGCTCCTTCTCTCCCTGGGTTTATATGGGCATAGTGGAACTGGCACCAGCGTTTCTAGCCTGTTGCAGCCAACCAGTCATTCTGTAAGGCCCGTTGATATGACATGAATTGCTGGGGGAGTGAAAGCCTTGGGTGCTCTTGTCATGGAGGACAGCAAGCGGGGGGGGGGGGATAGACAGTGTCAGGAACAGCCCCCCCAAAAAAGGAACTTGAAGGATGAAACAGGAGGGGGGGAGTTGTGCAACAGTGGAATCAGCTGCCTAAGGAGTTGGTGAGCTCCCCCTCGCTGGCAGTCTTTAAGCAGTGGCTGGACAAACACTTGTCAGGGATGCTCTGGGCTGATCCTGCATTTAGCAGAGGGTAGGACTAGATGGCCTGTATGGCCCCTTCCAGGCTCTGTGCTTCCAAGATTCTATTATTTCAGGAAGCCCTGTGGAATGGGAAAGAACAAAAGATGGGGGCAACAGAGGTGAGGTGGCTGGAAGATAGCAGGGGTTGTCCAGCTGTGGCTAGGGTTAGCAGAGGATGCATTTAAAAGAAAACACAAAGTTACACCTCTTTTGGCACAAATAGAACAGTGGGTCTTGGTGTGTTTTGCACTGTACATCTCCAATGTATAAATGCTGCATCCTAATGTCCAAAATCATCCTGTGATGCAACTCCCATTACTCAGCACCCTAAACCAGAAGGCTCCAGCAGACTCCTTCTGAGTTCACGAGTAGCTCATGTAGCCCCTGGAAGATCCGGGGGGGGGGGGGGGGAGAGGGAGAATGCTCTTATGAGACTCAAATTAGCTGTTTCTACCCTGCCACAAATTCTGTTAGTCCTTAATCCAGAGGAATTGGCCGTGTTAGTCTGTTGCGGCAAAATAGTAAAAAGCTCAGTAGCACCTTTAAGACGAACAAACTTTCTTGTAGCATAAGCTTTCGAGAAACACAGCTCTCCTCGTCAGATGCATCTTTAAGGTGCCACTGGATGCTTGCTCTTTTCTACTGCAAGGTAAAAAGAGAATGGGAATGGGGGCATTTCTTCAAGTGAGTGAGTGTAAGGAAGGGGTACAAACAGGGCCGAACCCGTCGGGGGGGGGGGACGGAGCAACACCTCCTATCAAATATGTGGTGCCCCTGATGCTACTTCCCTGCTTTCCTTGGCTGGCAATGACGCCTTGCCTTGGCCCGCTCTCTTTGTGCGGACTCCTGCCTGCCCTCCTCTGCCTCGGAGCTGCCTGCCTTGCCCGGTCCTCTGGCCCACACACACACTAGCGCCTCTTCCTCTCTGCACGGGCTCCTGGCAGCCCTCTTCCGCCTCCTCCAGAGTCCAGGCGGGAAGGGAGGCAGGCACAGCACCAGAGGCCCGCTGCAGGAAAGAGCTCTTGGGCAAGCAACTTCCTGCTGCCCCGGCTCAGTTCACTGTTGCTGCCGCGCTCTACTCCCTGCCAGGCCAAGAGCTGGGGGAGGCTCCAGTGGGGATTGCATGCTGTGGCCAGCTTGCAATGTAGAGTTAATTGGCGCCCCCTGGTGCCCTGGCACTCCCCCCCCCCTGAAAAAATCCTGGCTATGGGGCTGGGTACACACCTGCTCCAGCAGGGACCATGGGACTCAGTTGCTCAAATATGCAAACTCATGGGAAAGGGGAAGTGTCTCAGGATACAAGTAGTACTCATTAAAGGAAAGGCTGGCTACCCCTGCTGTCAACTGGGTGAGTGCTGCCTTCCACAGTTAGCTGTCGCCTTGTTAACGGAGCTTTAAGTGACTCACTGTAAATGCTCTAATTAGATTACTGATTAAGTAAATCTACATAACTTTTGCACATGAAGAAAAAACAATACCTACGAAGGGCAAATAAAAGCATACCTCTTTGTTTTTAGATGATGCATGCATCAGTCATAGAAGGAGCCATCTTGAAAGAAGCAATTTCCCTTCTGTCACACTGAAGAAGGAATGCTTTTTCTAGGAGGTTGCCTGCTTCTTGCAGCTTAGAGTTGCCAGGTCCTCCCTGGCCACCAGCAGAGGATGGGGGGGGGGAGGTAAGGGTTGTCAGATCCTGGTTGGGAAACTCTTGGAGATTTGAGGGTGGAGCCTGGGGAGGCCGTGGACCTTAGTGGGGTACAGTGCCATAGAGTCCACCTTCCAAAGCATCCATCTTCTCCAGGGGGACTAATCTCTATAGTCTGGAGATGAGCTGTAATTCCGGGATATCCCCAGGTCCTACCTGGAGGCTGGCATCCCTATGACAGTATTGCAGGTTTTTTAAAAGAAATCCCTGCTGCTTCATTAAATGCAGGAACCTTTTAAAATTAATCATAAGGTTTGTTAGCTGATTGACAAGAACACTGCAGTCCCATTACTTGTGGCTTCCATCATCGCCCGTCCCTGAAGCAGCTGCTGATGTGGGCAGGGAGGCTTAAGTGTGAGCTCCTCCCTCCTGGCTAGCAACCTCTAAATTGCCCAAATGGTATGCCAAGGAGCCACCCTACCAATGTAACACTAACAGGAGGCCACAGACAGCCTAAAGTAAATAGCATTTCCTGTGTGGTTTGCATTCTTGAAGCAGTCCTGAGCATCAGTGTGTCCAGTGGGGGAAATCCCATTATATAGGAAATCACAGGCTGAGGCTGGTCTTGGGTTGATCAGTTTCTTTCAGGAATATGGTAATCATACCGACTTGGTTCCTAGAGGTACCATGAGGATAATAAGGTGAGGTTTACTAGTATTTTATTTATCTGTAGGCTCCCACATATTGGAAACCACTTGATCTACATTCCCATTCCTAAAAAAAGGAGACATCAAAGACTGCAGCAACTAACACATTAATTTTTCATATAAGTAAAGTGATGCTCAAAATCTTACACTAAAGACTGTTACCATATATGGAATGACTAATACCAGATGTTCAGAAAAGGCACTAGAGATCATTGGAAATTTATGTTGGTTACTGGAGCAAACAAGAGAATTTCAGAAGAAAATCAGCTTGTGTTTCATAGATTGCAGCAAAGCTTTTACTGTGAGGAACATGAAAAGTCATGGTTGGCTTTAAAAGAAATGGGTGTGCCACAATATCTGATTATTTTGATGTACAACTTGTATTGTGGACAAAAGTCTACTATTAGGACAGAATATGGAGAAACAGAATGGTTTCTCTAGTTGTTAGACAAGAAATCTATTTTATCTCCATATCTCTTCATTCTGTATGCAGAATGTATTGCAAGGAAAGCTGGATTAGATTTAAATTAAGGTGGAGCAAAAATGGGTGGAATGAACATTAGCAATTTGAGATATGCAGATGACACCAAATTACTGGCAGAAGATAGTGAAGACTTGAAGTAACTTCTGATGAAGGTTAAAGCAGGAAGTGCCAAGAAATCAGGAGATTAAGACTGGGAAGGACAACCATGAAGGAGCTAGAAAAGATCCTGAAGTGTAAGGATGAGTCACTGGTGACCAAGATCAAGATAATTCATCCCATAGTACTCACCATTACTATGTATGGGTGTGACAGTTGGACAGTGAAGAAAGCTGATGGGAAGAAACTGGATTCATTTGAAATGTGGTGTTGGAGAAGAGTCTTATGGATACCATCAGCTGCCAAAGAGACAAATAAATGGGTTCAAGATACAAATCAAGCCTCAACTATTCCTAGAAGCTAAAATTACCAAACTGAGGCTATCATACTTTGGGTACATTATAAGAAGAGTCACTGGAAAAGCCAATAATGCTAGGAGAAGTTGAAGGCAGCAGGAAATGCAGAAGACCAAACATGAGATAGATTGACTCAGGGAAGCCACAGCCCTCAGTTTGTGTTATGTCCTCATGGGGAACTCAACCATGTGGTCGAGATGAACACATGGCCGGGCAAAGCACCCAAGCTTCAAGCAACAGGACAATAGCAAGAGCGGATCCAGATAAGGGCCAATAGGAGGGACTGGATCCTGAAGGGGACCTATGGAAAGGGTTCCCATTGTAAATAGCCAATCACGGGAGTGGGGTGTGTTATGGGTGCGGTTGGGAACGCTAATATAAGTGGACCCCCGGGTCCCGCTCTGTATCTTTTTTCCGACCTCAAATAAAATATGTTTTCACTTGATGCGTCTCCAACCTCAGTACTTTTCAGTTTGCATGACCTGAATTAGGCTGTTCAACAGGACGTTTTTAGAGGTTATTAATTCAGAACGTCTCCATAAGTCGGAAGCCACTTGCCGTCACCAAACACACAGCCTCCTAGGGTTGCCAATTCTGAGTTGGGAAATTCCTGATGATTTGGGAGTGAAGTAGGGTTGTCAGGCTGAGACTGTTAACTAGTGGGAGGGATGGGGATGGGGACATGGGGGGGAGGCATAGCATTTCTAGCAATTCCAAGATCTACCCGATATCGAGGTTTTCCCTGGAAGTGTCACTGTCACCCTGGTGACTCTGCCAGGTTTTTTTCCCCTGCCACCACTTGAAGCAGTAGTGGGCAACAGGGGCTCATAGCCTGGATAGGGAAGGTCTTTGGGAGGGGAGGGACCTTGGTGGGTATTAATGCCCTAGAGCTCATTCTCCAAAGCAGCCATTTTCTCCAGGGGAACTGATCTCTATTCTGGGAGATCTCCAGGCCCCTCATGGAGATTGCAAGCTTATCTGGCCAACAAGATTTCTTCACTGTGGCACTGGAAGTGAAACAGTAACAATTTATCTTCCTCATCATTCATGTGGCGTGCTCAGGAATGTGCGTTACCTCAGTAATCCTTACAACAACCCTTATAAAGATTGGCTAGTAAGAGCATAAGAGAGGCCAATGTTGGATCAGGCCAATGGCCCATCCAGTCTAACACTCTGTGTCACACAGTGGCCAAAAATACTAGGTGCCATCAGGAGGTCCACCAGTGGGGCCAGGACACTTGAAGCCCTCCCACTGATGCCCCCTCCCCCAAGCACCAAGAATACAGAGCATCACTTGCCCCAGACCGAGAGCTCCTACCTAGACCTTGTGGCTAATAGCCACTGATGGACCCCTGCTTCAGATGTTATCTAATTCCCTCTCCATGTAACACTGCAATAAGCAATTCAAAGCAACAGCAGTGAAGTGTATGTAATGCAACAGGAAATGAATACATCTTTTTCTGTTAACAAGTTTCTTCTGAAAATAATCTCTATCAGTATTTCTTCAGCACATTTTGAGGCACACCCCACCCAAACACACACACACACACTATTTTACACATTTTATAGCTGTGGCTAATTAAGTTTTCACCTTCCCTCCTATTCATCCTTGCCCATTCTTTTCTGGTTTCAAGCCAATCTGATTTAATAGGTTACTTGTTGCAAGCTAGCTGTCAGCTCACAGAGGCTTGTGGGGCTTTGTCCAGGGCTGAGGCTTGAGCCCTTGCAGAAAAAAATATTTGTGCACCAAGCTGTAACTGTCCAGGCAGTAATAGCTTTCACAAGCCACACTTGGAAGAGTGCAAAGACTCCGGGGGGGGGGGGGGGGGGGGACGGGGACAGAACACAGAATTGAAATAGTTTATTCTGAAGCATGTTGGACTGAATGAGACTATAGTTTCTGGGCAACGGATGCCAATAACTCCGTTGCCACATCAGAGTCTTATATAACTTTAATTCACTCTACAAATTAGGTTAGTCAAAGGAAGTGTAAACATCAAACAACACTCCAGGGTGAGCTATTAAACATTAACTTTTTGCAGATTTTTAAAAAACGTGGTTTGCAACCTTGCACAAGACATGCAAGGAGCAAAATAATGTTAGACTCATTGAGGAAACCAAAGTGTTGGTTCTGGAGGAAAAAAAGAGGAATATGCCAGCTGGCCTGTGTTTGTTTCTAAGACCATTTGGAAATATTAACCTAACTTACGTATATTAAAAATGTTTATATGCCTGATTTCCTCCTGACCAAATTGGGACCCAGTTAGACAAAAATGCAATCAAACCATGTAAAACTGCATGATTGGAAAACACTAAATATTAAAACAATAATTAAATACATTACAACAACATGAAAAAACATCACTTAAAAAATACTGTATGTTTGTGTTCCTATTGCCCTAGACTCAGATTGGCCCCAAATCTCTGTAAAATAGTTGTTTTACGGTCTCACTTGAAATCCAGGGTTTGTGTGCCATTTTGGTCCATGATCCTTTTAGGCTGGATTTTGGTATTGTTTGCCCAATGATCCTCTCCCCATCACTGCAAAAAAAGAATAATATGAATAAACTGGAAATCAGCTGTTAATATAAAAACAAAGCAGTTTTGAGATGCTGTTCTGTTGTTCCTAAACATATAATAAACCATCTGTCACTGATTAATGTCTTTGCAGAAGAATAATCACAGCATTTTATATAGCAGCAGAGATTTCAGAGTGCTTCGCGTACAGATCTGGTGATCTTTCCTTAATATTTAATCATTTATATAATTGCATTATTATAGAATGGGTTGGAAACTACAGTTTTTCCCATAGCAGTTCTTTACAATCCCCAAATAGGTATTGTTGAGGTCATGAGACCCCTTTGGCCAAACCCCCCCCCCAATTGTTCGGGGTGGGGCAGCTATAATAGGAAAAGGGAATTGGGTGAAATCACCCCAATTTGCTCTTCCTTTAGTGGAAGCTCAAAACAGCAAGATGTCTATTGATCAAAGAACATGATGGAGTGACTTCACCATATTTCTTCTCCTTGCTACACTGTCCATGTACCCAGTAACTTTTTTTCTCCATGCATGTCCCAGAGTCTCCAACACCGCCTTTTTGGGACCCACAGAAAGCTGCCGTAGAAATGTGGTAGGTGGAGAAAGAGTTGCCACCACAAGCACTTTCTGCTCACACAAATGTAATATTCGTCCCCAAGTACACAGAGAGAAGATAACTTTGAGGCCCATACAAATATATATTTATTTATGAATTGTCACTGACTTTTACCAGCCTGATATATAGACTGACACTATCTGCAGTGGGGCAAGCAGTGATTTGTACTGTCTCAACTGAAGTCAGGTGACAGTTTCTCTTTCTTTAGTAGAGTGGCTTCCAAACTGAGCAGCTCCTTGAAAGCTTATCAGCTGTTCCTTCATGAGCAGATAAGGAATTAAGGCCAAGCTTGTCAGAAACTGAACCTTTGCCCTGGACCAATGATGTTCACTTAGTGGGCCAGGACCCAAAACTGGGTTGTGGCCAATTTAAAGTAGCTGTTGCACTAGGCTAGGGTTGCCAACTCCAGGTGATGGCTGGAAATCTCCAGGGATTACAACTGATCTCCAGGTGACAGGGATCAGTTCTTCTGGATGAAATGGCTGCTTTGGAAAGTGGAACTCTATGGCATTATAACCCATTGAAGCCCCTCCCCAAATCCTGCCCTCCTTAGGCTCCACCCCTCAAATCTCCAGTTATTTCCCAACCCAGAGCTGGCAACCCTCCACCCAGGGGTACAGCCAGTATTTCCAACCCACAAGTTTAAATTCTTTTCTCAAGGCCTGTTCTCTGTGGTCTCCACCTGCTGAGGTGAGACTGGTGGTGACTACAGACAGGGCTCTTTCAGTGGTGGTGCCTTGCATTTGGAAATGTCCTTCCCCTTGAGGCTCACCTGGTGCCAGGCAGAAATGCTTCTTTTTACCAGCCCTGTAGTCAGAAAATTTGCTGGGTGTGTGTGTGCCACCGGAGGGCATGACGTCACTTCCCACATCACAAAAACAATAAAATTAGCCACCACACGGCCATGATCCCGCCCGTCCTCCCTCGGACAGACCCTTTCTACAATGAGCAGAATCAGGCTACAAGCCCAAATCTACCTACCCTCAGAGGCCAAACATTCCTGCACACAGAAAGCTAGCCAGGGAGGCTTTGGGCTAGTCTGTTGTCTGCCGCACTGGCTTTCCAGGGGAGCGTATTCCCCCACTCAAAGAGAACAGTTCATGGGGCTCTCTAGGAGCCAGCGGGTTCCCTTTGCCAGCCATGCCTGCTGAGGGAGCAAGAGGCCAGGAGGACCGCCCCCCCCCCGATCACCTGCCTGCCAGACTTCCCTCCCTCTCCGGCCTACTCTTTCACTCCCCTGGCTAGAGCAGGACAGTCTCAGGCGGCTCGCTTGCACCCCAGACTTACTCAGGAGTGCACGGGGCTGCCTCCAGCCCGTCATAGGGTGGGGCCTGGGGATCTCCCGCTTTTATAACTAATCTCCAGCTGACAGAGATCAGCTCCCCTGGAGAAAATGGCTGTTTTGAAGGGTGGACACTATGGCATTATACTATGCCGAGGCCCCTCCCCTCCCCAAACCTCGCCCTCTCCTGGATCTACCCCCAAAGTCTCCAGGTATTTTCCAACCCAGACTTGGCAACCCTAGGAGTAAGTGTCTCTTGCCGGCTCTGAGCTCAAGTGTGCCACACTGTGCTGGTCGGGGGGGGGGGGGTGACGCAACCGAATAAAAACAGGGTTAAGATGAGGGAGGACTTGGGGTGGAGGGCAGGACGGGCAGGGCAGATTCAGAGCGGGGCATGAGCCCCAGGGAGCCCCACTGTGGCTATGGGCTGGCCTGCTTTTTGCCCAGCCTTCAAGCTGATGGGTGCAATCTTAATTGTTTTTTAATGGTCTGGTTCTAGCCTGAAGCTTATCCTTTATAGGCTGTTCTATGCTGATTTCTGCTGAAGCTTGTTTTAATGGCTTGATTCATAGCTGTGTGTTGTTGATTGTTTTTATGCTTCTGTTTTTACGATTTTATTGTTTTAATCTTGTGAGCAATCTTTGGCAGGCCTCTAGAAAGACAGTGCATAAATATTCTCAATGAATTTTTTCTTTTTTCCTCCAAGAAATACGGATGAAAGAGAGGGTGAAAGAGAAACATGGGGAAGGGCATAGAGAGAAACAAGGGGGAAGGAGAAGGACAACGACAGAGAGCGAGGTCGTCCAAGCCATTTCTCAGATTGAACTGTGGCCTCTTTAGGGATGTCAGTTTTTTGTTTTACAAATACTGGAACCAGGGCAAACTTGTCCAATCAGGAGTGTATCCTGGTGGGTCCAAGCATGCAGAACTTGACTGTGGGGACAAAATTCTGGGGTCCCTGCTCACTATGGTTGCCACATCCAGCTTGGCAGATTTCTAGAGATTTGGGGGAGGAGCCTGGGAAGGGTGGAATTTGGGGAGGAGAGGAATCTCAATGGGGTTGTAACCCCATAGAGTCCTTCCACTGAAGCTGCCATTTCCACGGGGGGGGGGGGGAGGGGACTGATCTCTGTAGTTCGGAGATCAGTATAATTCCACAAGATCTCCAGGCCCCATGTGGAAGCTGGCAACCATACTGTTTGCCTGGGCCCCACAGAGCAACACAAGCCAGTCATTTTCCTTGACCAATGTAATTACATAGTTTGTTGGAGTACAGTATCTCAGGAATCTTCTGATGATCCTACCAGGTAGGCCCAACCACTTTTCTTGTATTATAGATGCAAGGTTGAGCCAGGGGGGCAGGAGAGTTGCCAGTATGGTGTAGTGGTTACGAGCAGGGGACTTTAATTGGGAGGACCTGGTTTGACTCCCCCGTCCTCCAAATGATGCCTGCTGGGTGACCTTGGGCCAGTCACAGTTCTTTCAGAATTCCCTCAGACCCACCTACCTCACAAGGTGCCTGTTGGGAGGGGAAAGGAAGGTGATTGTAAGCCACTTTGAAACTCCTTAGGGTAGAGAAAAGCAGGGTATAAAAAATCTCTGCTTCTTTTCTAGGACTGTTGAATGGAATCACAGCACGGGCTGTTGTTTTTCGCTCGGCTTTGATTTTGAGGGGCTGCTTTGCCTTTTTTGCCTCTGGTTTGCAGTCCAGTATTTTGTCCAATCAACCAGATTATTAGAGCCAGAGGGATTTGAAATGTTTCTTTTTGTCATTGTCCCCCCCCCCCCCCCCCAAACTCCACCCACAGGCTAAAAGACTTTTCCACCCAGAAACAGGCAATTGGATTGGAACAGTGTTTCTTGTTAGAACCCTTTTTGCTTCTTTGAAGCACTGTGTTTACCCTTGTGTTATCCATAATTAAACTCAAGACAGTACTTAGCAGGGAAATAAATAACCTATCAATGAAGCCGTAAATAATTATGTGCATGCAAACAACAAAGCCATTACCCATCAAGCAACAGCTGTGAGCATTAGTTGTTTAATCAATAATGTTACACAACAGTTGAATGGATGCTGGTTCAGCGCTTGAGGGAATCACCTATGCTTTTCTAAACAACCGTGCGCCACGTTTAGCCAAGCTTTTCAACAGCATTTTCAATTAAATGTGATGCCCAAAAGCTCCTTCTTCAATTCTGGGCTACCATTTCTGAAGAGTATGTCAATTAAATTAGGTATGTCAGTAAAAGTAACACTGAAGAACACACACTATTGCCTGAAATACGGCTTCCAAATGAAAACAGGATCCTTTTATCTTAGAAAGGAGGTTGGGTTTAAAATGGCCCTTCATGAGTTGACAATATAGAGGTGTTTAGAGCTTAGGTCGAATATCCTTTAGGTACAAGTGGGGCTGTGGCTTAGTGGTAGAGCATCTGTTTTGAATGCAGGTAGTCCCTGGTTCAGTCCCCAGCATCTCCAGTTTTAAAAAGTATCAGGTACTTGGTGATGTAAACGGCATCTACCAGAGACCCTGGAGAGCAGCTGCTGGTCAGAGAAGACAGTATTGAACTTAACACACTAAGGCTATGGGGGCCACGGGGGGGGGGGGGCAGAAAAGCTTTGTGAGCCACAAAAGAGGGCTCAAAGAGCCACATGCGGCTGATGAACCACAGTTTGGCCACCCCTGCACTAAGGGTCTGGCTCCATGTAAGTGAGTTTCATTTGTTCACAGGGGTGGGGGGGTCTGTCTCACTGGCAGAGCAATCCGCTTTGCATGCAAAAGGTCCCAACTGGAGTCCCTGGTAGGTGAAAGAATCAAGTATTGTAGGTGATGTGAAAGACCCTGTTCTGTCAATCAGGTTGGACAATGCTGAGCATGAAGGACTAATGATCTGACTCAGCAGAAGGTAGCTTCATGCATTCATATTAGGTGGGTACTCCAGCCATTGAAGCACTCATATTTTCAGTCGACCACTCACTGTTTGATGATAGTCTAATCTTTCATGAAGCCAACAATGCAACTGTATAGATGGCAACTTTTAACATTAAATTATGATGATGTTCCAGGGTTGCAAGGGTAGGAGTCAGGGCTGTGAGCAACAGTCAGGGACAAACCCAGCTCAGGTTGTTGTGTATCATCCCTTGCTCCTCCATTGTATTCTTGTAACAATCCTGTGAGATGGGTTAGTTTGAGACAAAGAGAGCAACTGGCCCAAGATCATGCAGTCAGGTTCATGGCAGATACAGGATCTGAACCCAAATCTCCCAAGTCCTGGCCCAATCACTGCACTACAATCCAAGCTCAGAGAAGGTAACAACAGCTCCCAGTTTCATTTGTTCATCCATTTATCTTAAAAGCTCCCAGTTTCTTTTCAACAGCTTTGGATAGTAGTCCACTATCATTCCCATTTTACAGAAGAAGATTGAAACTGCAAGATGTTTGCCCATGAATCTGAATACCTGAAGTTCATTCTTTTTCATGCCTACATTTTAAAAAGATTTTAAAAGGAGCAAGAGATCAAAGAAGAAGGGAAGGTGATACAATGTTGGATGTATTTTCAAATTGCTTCTAGATTTAAAAAAGACATCTGTATAAAAAGATGTGTCATAAAAGATCTGATTGAATTTGAAAAAAATTATTTCACAATCTAATGATCACCTAGTAGGACAAATTTATAAATTATTGTTTCAATTTGATACTGAAGATAAACAGATGCATGATCAAATGGATGCAAAACTTTGGTGAGAAAATACTGTTTCAATGCTGGGAAAACTTATGGTCTAAGGATATCAAATTTACACCCTGCCAAGCATTAAGAGAAAATTGGTATAAGATGTTTTATCAATGATATATCACTCTAAAAGATACTGAAAAGATGGATAAGAATTACAAAGGGTCCTGCTAGAAATGCAAAGAAGTAGAAGGCACCTTTTACCATATCTGGTGGACGTGCATCAAGATGAAGAGATACTGAAAAAATATGCATGAGGAAGTTCAAAATATTTTTTACAAATCAAATTCCCAGTGAAAACTGAGACTATGTTACTGGGAATTCTGCCAGACAAAATAGGCCTGATATCTAAGTATTAGATGCTTAGATTAGGTTAGTATTAGATATCTATGTTGACAGCTGCCAGAGTAACATTTGCAATGAAACGGAAGACAGAAGAATATCCAGAAATAGAAATTTGGAAAGGAAAACTAGCTGAGTAGGTGATAATTGCAAAACTAACCATGTAAACAAAAAGCTGCTGAAAGAATTTCAGCAGAAATGGCAATATTATGGAAATTAATTTTTTGATTCTGAAAATGTTTGAATCTATCTGAATATTAAAGTTGTGGTGAACATTGATTATAGTTTTAATCTTTTCTTTTAATATTCTATTGAGTTCTTAAGATATTTAGTAAGAATAAGTCTTACAATGTGACAAATGATTTAAGATAATATTTTGGTTATAAAGAAACACTTAGTGCAAAAATTTGTTTAATTGTTAAAAATGAAACCTTTTTTTTTTAACTAGACTATTTTTGAATATCCAGAAATATCTTGTTTACTCTTTTAAAGAGAGAAAATATTCCTGAATATTGTAATAATTATGGTGTATTATCTGCTTCTATATTTGAAAAATGTATTTTTATTAATATAGCTGATACTCCTTGTTGTATGTAACTGTTCATGGTATTTGATAATTTTTGATGGATTCATATCTCCCTCTACCCTTTATTCCCTTTTGTATCCCACTTTCTTTTGAGAAAAGAAATTAACCCCCCAAAAAGATTGTCCTGGATTGGTACCAAATAATCATTTTGAGAGATGCAAAACCCAATATAGGACTTTATTCATGTTGGGATATGATAGGTACGAACATAAGAGTAGCCATGATGGAGTGGATCCATGGGCCCTCTCATTTCCATCTGCAGCCAGTCAGATATTGGAGGCCAACAAGGAAGACAACAGCCCTCCCCTGCTGGTATTTGACCATTAGAGACATTCTGCCTTTTGGCCCACAGATCCCGTTTCAGCTATCATGATAAACCTATCCTCTAACATCGGTCGTCTGTGGATTAATTCCTCCATTCTCGGAAGATGAAATCCAGCTAAAGGTACCCAAAACTTGACTAATACATACGTTTATACTTAGGAGTCTCGATTGAGAATTGCCCTACCCAATTTCTTTCACAAGGAGGGAAAAACACATTTGCTTTACTCTGTTATTTTCCTGTGGTTACTCCCCCATGTAGTAAAATATATATTTAAACACATTTTGAAGCAGCTAATTTTCGAAAATCCGTGTGGGAGAACTGGTTACAGGAGACAACCTAACTGAGAAGGAAAGCCAGCAGACAGCCAAGAAATTACTGAATGATCACACCCAATAGCAGGATTCTACAGGAAGTGTGTGTGTCTGTGTGTGTGTGTGTAAAATCTCCCACATGGGGGATTCAAAACAGCTTCCCAAGCAAAATATGTATACACAGTAAAAAAAAAAAAAATCTAACAGGCTCCCAGTCAACCTTAAAACAAGTGATGGGCTGCAAGGCTGTCCCAGGCTGGTTGTAGGGTTGCCAGCTCTGGGTTGGGTAATTCCTGGAGTTTTAGGGGAAGGAGCCTGGGGAGGGCAGAGTTTGGGAAGGGGAGAGACTTCAGCAGGGTATAATGCCATGGAATCCACCTTCCAAAACAGCCATTTCTTCCAGGGCCACTGATCTCTGCCCTCTGGAGACATAATTCCTGGAGATCTCCAGCTACAACCTGGAGGCTGGCAACCCTGGAGAGTGGTCCTGCTAGCATAGCTCACAGTGGGCCACAAGCTGCAAGCCACTGACTCCCACCAAAGTCTCACACCTTTGGCCACACTCAGGCATTAAGTCACCTATAAAAAGGGAGAAGCAGATCAACTTATTTACTTAGATATTTATACTCTGCTTTATTCCCCTGTGGGGACACCGAGTAGCTTACAACGTTCGTTCTCCTCGTCTCCCTATTGGGCCACAAGAACCTAGGATTTCCAGACCCCCAGTCCAGGTGGAGGATCCCCTGATTTTGGGGACTTCTGCCCGCCCCGCTCCTAAACAGGGATGTTGCAAGGCGACATCCCCAGTGCCGTGACATCATGCAGAAGTGACATCATCACATCAGCAACATCACATGATGATGCTCTGCTTTTTGGCAAAATGCTATGGTTTGAGCCCAATTTTAACCATAGAGTTTGCCCAAAAAGCAGAGCGTTGCGGTGCAACATTGCGGACATGATGATGTCACTTCGGTGTGATGTCATCATGTTGGGGACGTTATCGCCCACTGTCAAACTGCCCCTAAATCACCAGCAGCAGCAGCCCGACAATCGTGCCTGGCAAGAACCACCCTGTGAAGGAAATAACATTGGGAGACAGGGACTGGCCAAAGCAGCTTCTGTGGCAGAGGGGGGATTCGAATCTGGCTCACTCAGATGCTAGTCCAGCACTCTGGCTGAACCCAGGTCTTCTTTAGGAGGCTCACATGTTCTCAGAGTTCCCAATTCCCTCCTCGCTCTTCTGATGGTGATCAAAGAAAGAAGCCCCGACTTTGCTAATGTTTACAGATGTTGATCTGGCTGCCTATAAATTAATGGGATTTAATCGCTGGGTGATCAAACTTCTGGCAATGAATGAGAGAGAAAGGATCAGAAGGGAAGACAAAAAGGGAAATGGGCAAACAGAGAGGCGTGCATCCGTGTTGTGGAGTTGGCTGCCTGACCTCATGCTGTGTTAGTGTCCATTGTGGTTCTGGGGTTAATTAGTTTTGCAGAAATAATCCATAATCTTGCTGAATAGTCATTCCACCCTGGTGAATGGTGTATACTCAAATCAAGTGAGATGTCTGCTCAGAAGGAAAATGAAAATATCTCGATATATTGGAGAAACCTCCTGGCTAGGGACATGACCAAGAGCCAATGGGATCGTTCGTGCCTCTTTCCAATGATCAGTGTGTCTCATTCATTTCCCCCAAATTGCATGTAATGTCTTCCATAACATTCATAACACTGTGAAAACAAAGAGGACATAAAAAGGGGGTCTGGATTAAATTTAACCAGAGGGTGTTTCAGTACATCCAATCACCACATCATACACAGACACACAAATCTGCTGACAGGATTTTCTAGGCCTCACAGTATTTCTGTTCAGGCTCTTTTTTTCAGCATGCCAAATTGCTTAGAATCTCTAGTTAGTAAGTCCTATGAGAGCTGTACGGGAACTGTAGAAGAAGAAGAGTAGTTTTTTATAACCTGCTTTTCTCTATCCTGAGGAGTCTCAAAGCAGCTTGCAATCTCCTTCCCTTCCTTTCCCCACAACAGGCATCTTGTGATGTAGGTGGGGCTGAGGGAGTTCTGAGAGAACTGTGACTGGCCCAAGGTCACACAGCAGACCTCATGTGGAGAAGTGGGGAATCAAACCTTGTTCTGCAGATTGGAGTCTGCTGCTCTTAACTACACCATACTAGCTCTGTAGAACCTTCATTCATAGTTGTCCTGATTACAACATCTCCCATCAGTCATTTCTCTCTCATAATGTATGGTAGCTAAGGAGGAAGAGCTCCAGCTTTCAAACTTTCTTTTATAACATCTGGTGGGAGAAGAAAAATTCTGAGGTGTTTCCCCTAGCCCTGAATCTAGAGCCTACACAATGGGTTCTTCTGTCCTGTAACATCTATGTCCCTGTAGCCAAATGTTGGTGCAGAAGTATGGTGGCCAGGTCCCCCCGGCCACCAGCGGGGGATGGGGAGTAAGGTTGCCAGATCCAGGTTGGGAAATGCCTAGAGATTTGGGCGTGGAGCCTGGGAAGGACAGGGACCTTAGTGGGGTACAATGCCATAGAGTCCACTCTCCAAAGCATCCATTTTCTCCAGGGGAACTGATCTCTGTAGCGTGTAGATGAGCTGTAACTCCAGGGGATCCCCAGGTCCCACTTGGAAATGGGCATCCCTGTGCAGAAGGCTGGCAAAGAGGATACCAGTGGACTGTCTGCTGCCGTATAAGCCTGCCCCTAGTTATCAGAGCATCATTTGAAGCATTCTCCATGTTCTCCTACTTTCAGTGGTGGGGTAGTTGGGGTGGCCAATAAGAACAGGACCTTTTCGGTTGCAGCAACCCCAGGAATTTGCCATTTGGAAGTGCCATGAAATGACTGAATTGCAAAACAACCCAAACCTTCCCTCCCTCCAAGCAAGATCTGAGGGGGTTTTTTAATCAGACAACTGGTCCATCCACAGTAAGATAAGAGCCAGTTTACACATTTAAAAGGAACAACCTTTCTGGGATTGTACAAGTTCAGAACTCACAGAGGAAATTGCATTATTGAATGTTTCTCTAATTAAAAAATATTCCCTACATATGGACAGATATTAGAAGGTTTATTCCTAGCCCGCTTCCTAGTTTCCTCCTCGTAGGGAATATTTTACATGGGGCGGCATACAATCATGTGTTTTCCCTCCTGCATATTGAAGTAGTAGAGGCTACACCATCCAGTTGTTCCGAGCATATAGGTGAGCCTAGAATAGATCCATAGGTGTAGACTATCGGGGGGGGGGCTGGGGAGCTAGCCCCCCCAACTTTTCCATAGGGTAATAAGCCTCCACGGGGAGGCCCTGATCCTTCCTGGCGGGAAGCATCCTCCTGCCTCCCAGGAGGAGGAACCGACCTCTGACTGAGGGGCTCGAACCACGGGCCTCCAGTCCTGGGTCAAGAACCAGCCTTGCTTTCCCAGAGGCAACAGGAAAGACCCTGATCCCCCCCTGGGCCTTTTCTCAAGCTGGCTGCCCTAGTTGTGGGGGGCCCTTCCCCCCTGGCTCAGGGCTTGGATCCCTCCTCCGCAGCCTCGGGACCACCCACCCTGCCAGCCTAGCCCCTGCTTGCCCCCCCCCTCACAGCCTCCCCCTGCCTTTGTGGGCTAGTACTTCATGAGGACAAGGCTGGCACCAAGACGCAGCGCTGGAGACCTTCTGGCTGCTGCACAAGGAAGTGCCAATGCGGGGTGAGGACTGGCAGTCTACCCTGTAAGGAGGACCTGGCGGCTGCCCAGATGGGGCGGGGGGGGGGCAACTTGCCAGGAGACTGGCCAGCCGAGGAGGGAGCCTGGCCCACTGCCCTCAACAGCTGTGGGGAGGCGGGCGGTCCTTGGATTTGCTGGCACAAGTGGGCCACGGCCAGTGTTCCCTCTAAGCTGAGTTAGCATGAACTAGCTCACAGTTTTTCAGCCTCCAGCTCACACATTTTTGTCTTAGCTCAGGGAGGATGGCTCCAGAGCAAACTAATTTATGCAGTAGCCAAATCGCTCACTCACTACTTTAATGCCAGTAGCTCACAAAGGAGAATTTTTGCTCACAGGACTCCACAGTTTAGAGGGAGCATTGGCCACGGCCTCTCCACCCGGGGGCTTCCTTGCCAAGGAAGGGACTCCCCGGAGATGGTGATGCCTCAGGCCAGTAGGGGGGCCTGGCTGGCTCCCCCTCTCGGCCCCTGCACCCCCTGACCTGCCTGTGCTTCTCCACAGGGTCAGTAAGAACACCAGCAGCTGCTGCAGGCATCATGGGAGGCAGCTCAGCCCTGCTGCTGCTGGCACCCGTTTGGGCCCCCAGAGCCCACTCTGCCCGTGAGTCTCATGGTGGGGTCATGGAGGGGGGGAGTGCCTCAGAGGCACCCAGGAAGAGCCCCAGGCTTACAGGGGGCAGTGGCTCTGGCCCAACCCCAGCCTATCCCCCAAAATTGGAAAGTCTACGCCCTGAATATATCCATGTTACAATCCTGAAATGCAGTATTGCTCTTGGTCTCTAAGAAAGAAGATACTTGAACAGCTGCCTATACTGAAGCGAAGGGGGCTAAATTCATTTCATAAGCTCTTGAATTGCTCTCGGAAGTCAGTAAGGCGATACCTTTTCACTGGACAAACGTGTGCTGATGTGAGAGCTTGCGCTCCGTCACCAACAAAGATTGGTCCAGTGAAAGGAATCATTGGGCCTACTTTAACATGCTGGATGTGATGATAGGATGGAAAGCTTCTTGCCAAATAGTTCTTCAGTGTTTGGCTACAGGTTGTTGTGAAATATTGAATAAAACAGTATTTCCAGGGATACACTGGTTATAACACTGGTTATAACATGTAAAATCAACATATTTTTACATTGAGATAAGTGTAGTTAGATCTGAGTGACACATAAAAGAACCTCAAATAAAAACTTACATCCCCCCCCCCCCCCGAAGCTGTGTGGGATACAAGGCCACAACCGATAATGGCATTCCCATGTTAAGTTCATCCACACGCCGCCATAATGGGCATCATTGGTTGGCAGAGAAGGGAACCATATGAGGTAAGTGGCTGTACATTGTTCTACACATGATAAGGGAAGAGCAAATTTGCCACGGGGCATCCATTTTCACTGGCACCTCCACAATGAGTGTAATGTGTAGTTCATCCCTGTAGTATAGTGACTCAGAATGAAATTTTGAAATCGCCTCTCAGCCACAAAAACACTAGTTGAATTTAGGCAGACCATTCTTTTTCCTAGCCCCACATCATATAAAATATGGGGGCAATTATACTGACTTCCATCTGCGGATAAATATTAAATATTGTGAATACTCTGTAAAAATGCTAAGTATTTTTTTTCACTCCAGTGAATATTCTCTTAACTGGAATTGTGTCTGACAGGCTTTCAAGGCCTTGGTTTCCAAGGTAACTAGGATGTTAGGACTTTGTTCACCCTGAATCTCTAACCACTTTAGAAACAGGTGGTGTGTGTTTCTTGCCTTATAACTTTCCTTTTTCGGAAATGACTATCTTTTGTGATTGTGGTGATATCTGAGTTCTTTAATTTTGTTCACATAGAATTTAACAGCCCCTGGACCAGCCCATTCACAACTTAGCCCTAAATTTGCCAAATATATAGCATCAGTATCTTAAAATTGCCTTTTTAAACTCATTTGTTCATTTTTAATATTTCTTATCTGACTCTTCGTACAACAGTGAGTGGGGGAAATAACATATAACATGTTATTTTCTGGGGGGGGGATGTGTGTGTATACACTCCCCCCCCCCTTTTCCCATTATGGAGGCTCTCATGGAGTTTCACAACTGCTAAAATGCAAACTGGGATGGGCAAGGAACTGTGGTAGGAAGAAGAAACACAAGAAGGTTATCTTTCTTTGCCAGTCCCTCAGAACTCCTCCTTGGGTATACAGAAATTTGACAGATGGACATATTCTTCCACAAACCAAGGGAGGAGGAATGTCCGCATTTACCCTCCCCACTTCCCTCAAACCCTCTGCTATCCTTCCACCCATCTGTCCTTCTGTTCCCTCCTTTTTCCATGCTATCCTCTTGTCCTGGTGGTGGAAAGTTCTGTAAAAGTCACAGCTGATTTATGGCAACTCTGTAGGGTTTTCAAGGCAAGAGATGTTCAGAGGTGGTTCACCATTGCCTGCCCCTACATGGTGGACCCGGACTTCCCTGGCAGTCTCTCATCCAAATGCTAATCAGGGCTGAGCCTACTCAGCTTCTGAGATCTGATGAGATCAGGCTAGCCTGGTCCATCCAGGTGAGGGATCCTCTTGTCCTAGAATATACTAAATTGTAGTGTGGGGGGCTGAATGTTCCTTCTGGACACTAGCTTAACTGACGAATCCCACCCTCCAATGACTGAAGGTCTCCAGCTGTTTTCAGTTGACCCCACCCATGTTCTCCTGCTGCCTGGACCTCCATCCCAGAACACCTATGGACCTTTAAGTCCTTCCTGAAAAGTCACATTTCTACAAAGCCAATTGTTTAACCCAGTGATTGCCAATGTAGAGCCTGTGGGTGCCATGGCACCTGTCAGTGTTTCTTGGCACCCACTTGCTTCTTCTTCAGAATATCCCCAAGTCCAAGAGTACATCCTGGCTTTCTTCCACTTTGTTGGCTCAGGAAGTACTTCAGGGGAGCAGACGAGCATCACCTTTGGTGTAGTGGTTAAGTGCGTGGACTCTAATCTGGGAGAACCGGGTTTGATTCCCCACTCCTTCACTTGCACCTGCTGGATGACCTTGGGCAAGCCATAGCTCTGTACCAGCTGTTCTCTCAAGGACAGTTGTCTCAGAGCTCTCTCAGCCCCACTTACCTCACAGGGTGTCTGTTGTGGGGAGGGGAAGGGAAAGGAGTTTGTAAATCGCTCTGAGACTCCAAATGAGTGAAGGGCGGAATATAAATCCAATCTCCTCTTCTTCTTCTTCTTCTTCTTCTTCTTCTTCTTTGTGGCTATGAGAATACCAGTTTAGAAACAGCTACTTCCAGATGCTTGGAGCGGAACCTTTTAATATTTTATTCAACTACCAGTGTTTTGCAATTGGACCCAGCCCCCATGGCAGCCGTTTTGTGATTGGTCCCCATCCTCCACCCCATGGTTGCCATTTTCTTGTTGCCCTAAGATATGTTCTCATTGAGAGCCAGTGCAGCCTAGTGGTTAAGGGTAGTGGATTAGTGCCTGGGAGCCCTGGGTGTGAATCCCCACGCATGCCATGGAAGGTCACTCAGTGACCATCGGCCAGTCATACTCTCTCAGCCTAACCTACCTCATGGGGTTGTTGTGAGAAGAAAATGGAGGAGAATGGTATATGCCACTTTGGGTCCCCATTGAGGAGAAAGATGGCATTCAAATGAAGTAAATAAATAATTCCAAAAGTACTCACAATTTCAACAAGGATGGGGACCCATGGCTTAACCCCATAGTTTTCATCCCCAACCCAAAACGAAGCCTAAAAATATCCATCTCTACTTTCCCTTGCCTTTTCCTATCCTCTCTCTTTTCCTCCCCATATGTACTCACAGCTTCTGACAAAGATGCCCGTTGTACTATCCCCCCCCCCATTTCCACAAGGGTGTACACAAGATGCTTGATTAGAACACGTATCTACACTTTGCCAGACTTCCTGGTCCCCCAGAATTTTGTAACCTTCGTCTCTACCTCTTGGCAGCCCTGCACCCCCACTGGTGAAAGTTAAGTTTCTTGGGTGCGTGCACCTGTTCATTTTGTTATGTTGCTGTGTAATGCACCATGTACATGGATGGTGTTCTGCAAGTTATTGTAGCAATTATTTCCCTGATCTTCCCGGTGCAGACAATGCAAGTGAGACGCGTGGTACAGACATCTCAAATTTGGACATATTGCAATGAAAATCCATTGCAGTTTAGGCCAGTGTTTCTGAATAAATAAGGGTGCTCTTCCCTCCCCCCCCCCACCCCAAGGGAACAATTGCAAGAGTCATTAGTTGCCCCCTTCATCATTTAAGTACAACCTCATCCAGAGCTCCCTTCGAAATGAATGTGCGCAACACAATTACACAACGGAAGGGCTGTAGGCTATTCAGTGCAGTTAAAAATAATCAGGCTAGGTATATAATGAAGAAGGAGAGCGAGAGCATCTGTCTCTCCAGAGGATTAAAATAAATACCATCATCCCTGGAGGCGCAGTTGCTTAATGGTTAGAACTCAAGGATTCTTATGTCCCTTGGAAATTGTCCAAAGTCCTCTTCAGTCAGAACAGAATATGTTACAAAGCCGGGGGGGGGGGGGGGGGGGGGGGGAGAGACCGAAGACACAATTTTTGTTAGAGAAGATTTCTCTGTGGCTTTCGTACTGTGATCCAGTGAAGGGTGGGGTTCCTCAGAAGCTATAAGGGTTCCTCAAGTGAGAAGAGCATAAATGTGTTGGGGAAAACAGATTTCCCAACACTGCCAAGGTGAAGAGACAGGGGGACTGTTTGGATTGTTCTGAGCCCACCTTCTCATTTCATGTGGGAGAAACTATGAGGACCAACAGGCCTGGCTAGCTAACATAGGGTTGCCAGCCCTAGGTCCCAGTGAGGGTTCCTGCACTTTTGCGGGCTGAGATCCGCCACTGGCCAGTTGGCCAGCAAGCGAAGACCTACCCCCAAATAGGTATGTTGTTGGGCGACATCCCCGATGTGATGCTCTGGTTTTTGGGCAAACTCTATGGTTTTGAAGTAAAAAAAAACATAAGAGTTTTGGTCCCAAAACCAGAGTGTTGTACACAACATCGCCAACATGATGACGTCACTTTTGGGTGAAGTCATCGCATCGAGTCATCACCCAACAACCTCCCACCCACCCCCAGAATGCCCCCCAAATCCCCCTGCCGTAATGGCAAGGAGACCTGGCAACCCTAGGCTAACACCACACTTTTACATTTGTAACCCAGAGGTAATGTCATCGCACTGGGCACATTGCCAGGGGGATGCTCTAGCACTCTGCCTAAAATCTCTATGCAGAATTTCTGGCCAAATGCTAGAGAGTCCCCCTGGTGACGTGCCTAGTGCGATGATGTCACTTCTGAGTGACATCATCGTGGCGCACACTACATGCGTGTGTCAGAACATCCAGGAGGAGATGCTCCGTCCCCCTGCCGGCAGCAGGTAGGGACTTGGCAACCCTATCTCCAGGTGGCAGAGATCAGTTCCTCTGGAGGAAATGGCAGCTTTTGAGGGTGGAGTCTACAGCATCACATCTCTGCTGAGCTCCTTCCTCCAGATCTGACCTCTCCAGGCCACTCCCCCCCAGATCTTCAGGAATCTCCCAAGCTGGAGTTGGTAACCCTAGCTCTGGTACATCTCCCATTGTGTTTCTGTATGAAAGTGAACTTCTGGGTGCATTGGTGTTTAGGTATTTCAGGTAGGTTAGAGGTCCATGCTTCAATTTGGACTTTCTGTCTCAGGGACCAAAGGCTAGGCCTAAAGGCAAATCCACACTGTAACCCAACATACAAGCTGCTATCATTTTCCAGTAAGGACTTGATTGGTTTTTCTCATCATGGATTTGTAGGCAAGATACACGAACACCAGTTACTTCTCAGCCAGTTCTCCTGTCTCTTGTAGCCCACTGACAATGAATCGTATCAGTAACAATGATTTTTGGCTGTTCTTGTTCGTTTCTTGGCAAAGCCGCTACACAAATTGGAATGGTTAGGAGAGCCACATGCCCTTATTTGCTGATGCAATGAATTTGCTCTACGCAAAGGACTTTAGTCGTGGATTTAATACGGAGGAGAGGCTCAATTCCAAGTAAATGTCCTTTCATGAGAAAAATCTCTTTGGGCTGTGGTTCAGAAGATTAGGAAACTGGGGTAAGACACTTCGCTCATCTGGAGCTCTTTTACTTGATGATCACTAGGGTATGGCTCACGCCATAGCCTCTTAACCAGCCGTGATGTGTTCAGAAGTCTCCAGGTGACTGTAGCAGTAGCTGTCGGAAACAACAGCTATAGGCACCTGTGGACAGCTCCCTCTCAACACAGCCTCTTGCTGCCAGTTTTTTCTAAAAACAGTGCGGAGCAAAGAGACTGCAGTTAAGGGAAGTCGTAATGTTTTCCTTGCTCCTTGCCGCTATTAGAAGAAACTGGATACTGCCCCAAAGTCTGGATGAGTAAGCACGTGGGGAAGCAGCAGTGAGAAGGGTTTGAACAGTAATAAGCTATCAGAATGGATGGGTATCATGACAGTTTGGTGTAGTGGTTAAGTTATCAGACTGGGATTTGAGAGACCCGGGTTCAGATCTGTCCACTCTGCCATGGATGCTCACTGGGTGACCTTGGGCCAGTCTTTCTTTCTCAGCCTAACCTACCTCACAGGGTTGTAGCAGGGATTAAACAGAGGAAAAGAGAATGATGATGTAAGCCACCCAGCAGTTCGAGACCCGAGCGCCGCATGATGGAGTGAGCTTCCGTCGCTGGTCCCAGCTCCTGCCAACCTAGCAGTTTGAAAGCAAGAAATTGCAAGTAGATAAATAGGTACCACTTTGGTGGGAAGGTAACAGCGTTCCGTGTGCCTCGGCGTTTAGTCATGCCAGCCAGCCACATGACCATGGAAAAAGTCTTCGAACAGTGCTGGCTCTTCCACTTGGAAACGGAGATGAGCACCGCCCCCACAGAGTCAGATTTGATTGGCTTTCAAGCAAGGGAAACCTGTACCTAAATATCTAAATAAGTAATAGTGTCGTTTCCAAGCTAAGCTCATGTGATCTTCCAATAAAGGGAGATCCCACCTTAGATATCTTCATCCTAACCAAAAGACCCCCACCCCCACCCCCGGCCTGTTGTCTTGCTTTGCAGAAATACACCCCAGCTTTACAACTCACCTGACTGCCTTTCTTACATTTTCAAATGGATGTCCATAGCTGGTGCTGGAATTTGAAAAAAAAACACAGCTTTCTGTTACCAAATTCTGAGCTTGTTCACATGTACCTTGTTTTCTCATCTGCTCCCTGAATGTGTGAACTGGCTCAGTTGAAAAAGAATAAGAGTGCCAACTGCTATGGAAGGGCTCCCTGTGGCGTTTTGATCTGTGATCGCTCATTGAGACTTCCCACTTGATGCTCTAGAGTCTAGACAAGTAAGGAAGGACCATTCACAGACAATTCCAGAGTCAGTCCATTTAAATGAAAATTTGAAATGGTGCATTCCCATGATTAAAGGGGAAGAAAGGCCATGAAGGAAGTCTCAGACGATTCATCAATCATAGGTGTTCTGTTGACTGAGCAATTACATTTGCATATGAATAACAACATTTTAAAAAAGAAAATAGCATACTTTCTTTCTAGATTTCCTGTATATATGTTGCAAATGGTGCTATCTGAGCTCCAATTTAGACAAAAAGCTGGAAAGCAAGAAGAAATAGCCCAGGGTGCATGCATGGAGCACCTAGGTTAACCTAGGCCCACTACGGAGGCATAGGTAGATGCTGTGTTAGCATGCTAACACTGCAGTACTGCATGCATTGCAACCCAATATAAATGAAAATCTGAGCATGTATTTTGCTCCCCAAATGTGGATATATCCATCTGATATAAACTAGCACTTTATTTTATATTATGTTTATAATTATATTGTTCTGATTTTATTTAATTCCTCTTTTAATTGTTTTATACACTCCATGTAAGCCACCCTGAGCTTGCCACCAACATGTGTGCGTCACTTACGGACACCCCGGGTTTATTTTTGGCATTCCTCCCTGCTCCTAGTATTTGCCCCCCTAAACAAAAATTTTCTGGCTACAGGGCTGCTCAGTATTGCATTAAAATTTGAACTCTCAGAAGGGTTGCCAACTTCCAGTTACATCACAGTAATTGGTCCTATGTACATTAAGAATGAAAAAGATGCAGTATATTATTCAACACTAGAGCTGGGCGGTTTTGGTGTTCTGCTTTTTTTTTTTTTAAGAAATTTTTTATTGCACAAAAAAATATTTCCAACGGTATACATAATATTTTTTCATTTTTGTATACATATAATCATTTTCAACAATAAAGAGTTACCAAAAATTTATAACAGTTGGTAAACCTGTAACTATTCTTCATGCAATTTATTTATCTGCTAAACCTTTACTTTCCCCCCACCCCTTTAATTAAGCAAAAGGTGCTCTGCAACTATAATTTTACCATTATGGTTAAGGTAAATATTGAATTCTTAAGATCAGTAATATTCAAGATTTTTTAATGTTTTTTAGATGTTTGTAGAAGTGTTTATTTGCGCCTTGGAGCGTTTAGAGACAAAGCCACTTGATATAGTTGGGATTGGAAGGTATCTCATTGTGTTCTGCCATATATGTTACGAAGGGGAACCATTTTCTGACAAAAGATGAGTGTCTATTTATGGATGCGGCCGATTGCTCTTCCACTATGTCAGCTATTTTATCCATAATGTAGTGGTCCCAACATTTATTTTTCCATTCTAAGATGCTTGGTATCGTAGGTGCCTTCCATGCCGCCGCAATAGTCAGTCTTGCAGTTGCTAGTAGGGTGGCAGTTAGCTTGTTTATTTCAATGTCCAAGTTAACTCCTTCTTCCAGACTGAGTAGCAGTACTGCTGGATCTAGTGGTAGTCGTTGAGATGTAATATTTTCAATTTCTACTAAAATTTGTTTCCAAAAGGTTTGGATTACTGTGCACCCCCACCAGCAGTGAAAGAAATCACTGGGTTCACCACATTTTTTCCAGCACTGAGAACTGTGATTTTTGTACATATGCTGCAGACGCTTCGGAGAGAGGTTCCACTTTTGAGGAAGCAAGGTGATATGGCAGCTTGAAGCTGATGGGGTCATGAAGTGGACACACAAGCAGCAAGATGAGTTTTTTTTTTAAGAAGAATTATAAACATCTATATTTGGACTTTTCACTGTTAGAGGAATGAATAGATGCTTTTGAATTATGGTGCTGGAGAAGACTCTTGAGAGTCCCTGGGGCTGCAAGGAGATCAAATCAGTCAGTCTTAAAAGAAATCAACCCTGACTGTTCTCTGGATGGCCAGATACTCAAGCTGAAGCTCAGATACTTTGGCCACCAAATGAGAAGGGAGCACTCACTGGAGAAGACCGTGATGCTGGGGAAGATTGGAGGTCAAAGAAGAAGGGGACCGGCAAAGGATGAGATGGTTATGACAGTGTTACTGATGCAACAAACATAAAATTAAGCAAACTCTGGAGCATGACGGAAGGCAGGAGGGCCTGGCGTGATGTAGTCCATGGTTTTATCCGACAAAGAGTTTTATCCGACAAAGAGTTTTATCCGGAGTTTTATCCGACAAAGAGTCGGATTCGACTGTGCGACTGAACAACAACATTTCTGAAGGTGGATTAATAGGACTGTTTTTGTATTTGGACCATGTATTTTTGAGTTTCTGACTACTAAATTGTATTTTTGAAAAACTACTCTATTCTTAAATGTTTAGATTATTATACTTATTGATGTTGAATATATATTTGTTGTTATTGATGCACAGTTCGATGTTTTGCATCTTTTGTATTACTAACTTCCAGGTGGTGGCTGGAGATCTTCCACTATTGCAACAGATCTCCAGGTGACAGAGATCAGTCCACCTGGAGAAGATGGCAGCTTTGGAAGGTGGACTCTATGGCATCATACCCCATTGAAGTCCCTCCCCTCCCCAAACCCCGCCCCCCTCAGGCTCCACCCCCCAAAATATCCAGGTTTTCCCCAATCTGGAGCTGCTAACCTTAACTCTTGAGCAGAACAAGTTTGCAGTAAAATTGGGTCTGTAGTCAAAAATCTCAAGTGCCAGATTTACTGATTCAGTTTCATTCATTCATTTGCAACATTATTTTATAAAAATGAAGCATTCTTATGGCTTGCGGGGTGTGGGGATAGGATTCCGTTGATGGTTTCTTATTGACTAAATGTTGACCACCACCCCCCTTGTGCCTCAAGAATAGCCACTTGTGTTCACAGCTACTTTTGGGTACGCACAAAAAGCATTCCAAAACTTACATTTCCATCTTCATGTTGTCAGGACTGCAGATAGGGTTACCAGGTTCCTCTGGGCAGCCAGCGTGGGATGGGGAATGGGCTTACCAGGAGCAAGGAGTCTCACCCAGTGTTTCAGTGACGTGCCCATGTGACTTCCAATGTGACCTGGAAATGACGTAGGCACGCCAGGGACATCACAGCAATGCTCTATGCTACCATAGAGCTTTTGCCCCAAAATCAGAGTGTTGCCCTGATGTCCCTGATGTGCCTACGTCACTTCCCAGTCAAGTTGAAGTCACGTAGGCAGACTGCTAAAACGTTGGATCTTCCTCCCCTTTTTTGTGGCAAGTCTCCCCCCCCCCCACTGGCCAGCTGATCAGCAGCAGAGAGGTGGGGCCTGGGAGCAGGGGACCCCTGCCCCCACAAGGGGGTCTGGCATCCCTAATTGCAGGCCTCTCCCTTTCCCAACCCCCAGATTGTCATATTGCTTCTTTTAAAAAGCAGTTTAAGCTAAATTATTTGATGTGAGACAAATGTGGGGAAAGGCTGCCTTCCTTATTTCCTGTGCATTATGGGAAGGGGGGAAAATAAAGGAATGACCTTTGAAAGTAGGGATGCTAGCCTCCAGGTGAGACCAGGGGATCCCCCAGAATTACAGCTAGTCTCAAGACTACAGGGATCAGTTCCCCTGGAGAAAATGGATGCTTCAGAGGTTGGACTCTATGGCATTGTACCCCACTGAGGTCCCTGTCCTCCACAGGCTCCACCCCCAAATCTCCAGGAGTTTCCCAACCTGGATCTGGCAACCCTATCCCCCCATCCCCCACCGGTGGCCATGGGGAACATGGTAACCGCATTTGAAAGTCATTAACAGGCCCACTTCCTTATGGTAAGTTATGAATAAAAACTTCAGCTTGCTTCTTGTTGTTCCCATAAAATGGATTTATTTTAAAGTCTTTTGTTTTTTAAATAAAAACTATGTTTCAGGAGCGGAAGCTAGCTATTTTTTTTATTTTCAGATTTCTCTAAGGAAGGGCAGACAGAAAGCGTATGGGATATGAGCAAGACTCTTGCTTTCAAGTAACGTTTCCGTTCTCAATGTGAAAGATAAAGAGCACTCTGTGTTCTTCGGTCTCCTGATTCTTCCTCAGGTGTACGCTCTAATCTCAGACATAGCAGGGTATAATTTTATAGAATTAGCCAACTGAGCCCTGAGCCTCATACACAAATCGTATCTGGTTGAATATCGCCATTCCCGAACTGTTTAATCACATTTTCTTTTCAGGTTCCATGAGCAAAAAATAATGTTCGTTTTTAATTAAACAGATGCACAGGGATGACATCTGAGACCATATTGCTGTTTCTCCTATTACTTTTAAAGGTACTAACGAGGCATGACAGGGCATTATTGAATACCACTCAAAATCCCAACTGTTTGTTCTTTTCCTCCTCATCTCCTAAGTAATTTGGGGACTTGATTTTTATGAGTTGTGGCTGTGATATTGCTTGTTTTCACCCATAATGGGTCTCTTTTGGAGCAAAAAAATAATCAGCCCAAATTGCTAATATCTAAAGTGTACACTTTGGCTAATTGCTGGTCAGGTGGGAATTGGATGAATTTGATTAGAACGGATCCAACCTGCCGCAGTGTTTGAAGGTAAGAACAATATTCACTTTTTAGAGCAAGTTAGTTGTGCTGAAGTTCTGTTGAAATCAGCGGCCTCTTTGAGGGCTTGATGGTGGAAAAGCAGCATATAAATGTGTTGATGCTGAGGGGGCTTGAAGCATAACTAAGTTTCTTTCAGTTGAGGCCAATAAGTAAATACTTAGGTCTTGCCATATGTATAGGTGCACCTAAGGGCTTTCTACGATAAGGGCTGCATAGAGCCTGAGCTTGTCAGAGTTTGAAAGCTAAGCATGGTTAGCCCTGGTTAGTACAGTGTTCTCTCTAAGCTCCACAGTGTCATGAGCAGAAATTCTACCCCATGAGTGAAAAAAGCTAGTAGCATTAAAGTTGTATCACGTAAATTCATTTTCTAGAAGTTTACTTCCATAACCTTGTAAAAATCTCAGAATATATTCTTTGAAATTATATTTAAACTATATTTGAAGAATAATGTAAACATTATAAGAGAAAACAGAATTGTCAACTTTCACCCACCCCTTTTCACTATACTGGTAGACCTGACCTTTGGAGAACAGGTCTACCCACCCCAGGCCATGGTATTGGTAGACCTGGCCTCCAAAGAACAGGTCTATCCACCCCAAGCCACTATATTAGTAGACCTGGCCTCTGGAGAACAAGTCTACCCACTCCTTTCCACTATATTGGTAGACCTGCTCTCCAGAGAACAGGTCTACATGCCCCTTTCCACCATATTGGTAGACCTGGCCTCCAGAGAACAGTTCTACTCACCCCAGTCCACTATATTGGTAGACCTGGCCTTGGACCATCACCCTGTGCTGAGCCTTAGAAAACATACCAGCACTGGGGGGGGGGAAGGACTCTTGCAGTCGACTTTGTGTTTCACCAGCATTACAACTCAAGTGTAACAGAAGGAGAACAATCACTGTCAGAACCCTGCCTAACCTAACAAATGGGAAGTTGCTTAAATGTTATCAACCTTCCCAAACTACTTATTTATTCAAATATTTATACCCCATTTTCCCCTGTGACTCAAGGTAGCTTACAAATCATACTGAAAAGCATAATAGGAGTGTGCAAAAAAAAATCCATTTTTTTCAGGCTCCATTTTTGCCTATGGGGACCATTATAATCAGTGGGCCCCATAGGCTATGATGGAGAATCAATCCAAGGGTATCGGGGGGGGGCTGTTTTTTTGAGGTAGATGTACCAAATTTGCAGCATAGCTGCTGGTGCCTCTCCTAAACCCTCCCCCTTCCCAAGTTTCAAAAAGATTGGACCAGGAGGTCCAATTCTATGGGCCACAAAAGGAGGTGCCCCCATCCTCCATTGTTTCCAATAGAGGAAAAAATGCCTTGTGGGCTGAAAACAGGAATCCCTGTGCTGCCTGGGGCTTTTTTTCCGGGGGAATGTCCCTATCAAATAGTGTTCCTACAGACTCACCTCCATTCATTTCTGTTTTACCTCTATATTGGAAATAAGAGGTCAAGTAGTCCCCTAGGGCAATTCTCTCCACTTGTTACTAACCCCCTATTATGTCATTAAAAAGTTTAACGTGGACCAGCTCTTTCTTGGCCCACTGATCGATATAATATCAATTGTTCGATTCATTTATCTGGGGTCTGAAGGGCTGGTTCAGCCATGAGGACAAGGTAACAGTTGAACATCATTGACACTTGAGATGAATTTATGCAGATAGGGTTGGGGGAAGGAAATACATGGACGAGGAAGATAAAAATAAGTAAAAATATGCCGATGGAATGATGTAATGAGGTGTGATATTCTGTCATGAGAAGTGAAGGACAGGCATCTCTCTAGACTTGAACTCAAAAACCCGCCTCACACAGAATCAGTCCCTTGGTTATCAAGGTCAGTACTGTCTACTCTGACTGGCCGCAGCTCTCCAGCGTCTCATGTGGAGGTTTTTCATATCACCTACTACAGGCCAAACTAGGTACTTTTAAGGTGAGTTGGGATTATAACTGCAGGGAGGTGATTTTTCAAGCGTTGCAGGGGCCCAATTTGGATTGGGAGTGGAGCAGAGGTAGGAGGGTTTCTGCCTCCACCACGCCACACAATTTTTGTAAGTAGAAATGGCCTTGGGGCCAATAGCCACTGCTATTTGCTTGAGGACACTCTAGCTTTGACTAAGATAGCCACACAGGTGCTTTTTGGACCAGAATTGGGAGAGGTTCTAACTTAGCAGTTGTGCATTTGGCACCAGGCACATGACTTTCATCTTTAGAGGCCTCACACACATCTTTGTCTTGTGTCTATTGCTCTTGCTGCTTAACTTTCCTTTCCTTGGTCCTGTATTAATTTATTGGTTATCTTATTGTAATATGTTATATTGTAGCATGTGTACCTCAGACTGTTTGACCTCTGAAGAAGGCCCCCAATAGGGCTGAAACACGTCAGGTCATTTGTATTGGCCCTTGTGTTCAGGCCACTTGTACTTTTCTACAGGGCTTTCACTGGGCCCTTGTTTTTAACTACCTTTCTAAGTTTTACCTAGGTTTTTAAATATTGGCTCTATATTAGATTTCTTTCTTACCCTTGTGGTTCTTGATTCCAGTTTTTGGGTCAAGTTTGTTTCCCCCTCCCTGTGTCTCACAGACATTATTTGCCCTGCAGCTCCAAAATGGGCCAAATAACCCTGGGTGGCCATTTTGGCTCCGGAAAATGGTGGAGGGTGGAGGCAGAAGCCCCTCTTTCCGTCTGCATGGGACCCCATGGGGCTTTAAAAATTACTGCTCTGCAGCTGTGGTCCCATTTAGGAAGCCACTTCTACTTTGGCGCTACTTAAGTCTTTCATCTTGAGATACCTGGGATTGAATTTGGGACTTTTAATGTGCCCAGCAGATGCTCTACTACTGAGTCACTGTTTTTGCATAGGTGTTTTCTTCAGGTGCCTTTAGGGTTGCAAACTCTGGGTAGGAAAATTTCTGGAGATTGGTGGAGTAGAGCCTGGAGGGGGTGGGATTTGAGGATGGGATGGACTTCAGTGGGGTGTAATGCCATAGAATCCACTCTCCAGAGGAGCCATTTTCTCTAGGGGAATTGATCTCTGAAGGGGGTTGTAATTCCTGGAGATCTCAGGTCCCACCTAGAGGTTATGAAAAACTGTAAGGACACCATGAAGCAAGCTAACTTACAATATATTGCATATGTATAATAAAACAATGTAATGCAACACATAGTGAATAAATGATAGTCAATAGAATGTATAATTTAGTCAGATACCACTTATCAGAAGGGCATATTAAATAACAGAACACCAATGCCTCCTATCGCTCACAAATAAGACTATTTGGGAGTGATAGGAGGCAGTGGTGTTCCATTATTTAATATGCCCTCCTGATAAGGGAGAACTGGGGGAGTAGAGCCTGGAGAAGGACGATGTCACTTCTTGGAGGTGGCGTTTCCCCTGCCTGCCAGCTGACCAGTGGCAGACAGAAACCTGAAAATTAGTTGAAGGTTGTCAGCTCTTGAAAAAGGGTCTTCTCAAAACGGTCTTTATCGATTGTCTGTTGGGATTTGCTCAGCTGATGATCGATTTCTAGTTGAAGTCCCTATTCTAAGCACCATGGAAGATGTACTTGAAGATTGTGGATGTACAGGAGGAATTCGGCTTGTATATTGCGTACTCATCGTTAGGTGGTCCTTAAATTGCTGACGCCAATTGCTCTTTGGATTGTTCATGCCTTGTAGAATATGTTCTGATGTCTTCTACCTTATCTGTTTATAAATTCTATTGAATCCCTACCATTTATTCACTGTGTGTTGGATTAAATGGTTTTATTATAACACTAGGAATAAGGCCCATTGCGGAAATAAATACAACGGGCTCTAGAAAGAGGCTTTGGGAAAGCGCCAAGGCCTTGGGCACTCAGTATCAATTTGCAGTGGCAACCTCAGCAGGGTATAATGACACAGAGTCCACCATTTTCTCCAGGGGAACTGATCTCTGCTATCTGAAGAGCAGTTGTAATTCTGAGTGATCTCCTGCCCTCACCTGGAGATTGGCAACAGTGGTTCCCCAAGAGGAAATAGCTGGTTTGGAGGGCATTGTACCTGTCTGAGGCTCCACCCCTCCTCAAACCTCACCTTCTCCAGGCTCCACCCCTCAAATCTCCAGGAATTCCCCATCTGGAGTTGGCAACCCTATCTCCTTCCCAGCCAAGCATCAAATTACCTTTATTTCCCCCTTACTGTTCAGCTTTCCATCTTCCCCCCCCCCCACCTACAGCCTCTACCATGCTCTGAAGCCCTGACTGCCACATCACATTGGCTGTCATGGGGGGGGGCATCTCAGCAGTGTATAAGGACACAGAGTCCACCATTTTATCCAGGGGAACTGATCAATGCCATCTGGAGAGCAGTTGTAATTCTAAGTGATCTCCAGCCCTCACCTGGAGATTGGCAACAGTGATTCCCCCAGAGGGAATAGCTGGTTTGGAGGGCATTGAAGCCCTGACTGCCACATCACCTTCTTTTCCCACACTTTTTGGCCGTGGGGCAGCTGGGAACTGTGGGCCAGCAGATGAGGAAGCCCCATTCAACCCAGTGAGTGATACACCTGCAGCTCAATTGAACCTTATGGGGGAACATTTTACCACAGAAAGCAGCCATCTTACAAACACAGGTAACTGCCATTTTGTTACACCTACAAACAGCCACAGTGGTAACAGTCCCACACAGAAGGGAAGCAAGAGAAGCATCTTCGTCAAGAATGAAAGCCGTCTGCCAGAAATTCTGACAGGGCACAGTGGCTGAAGTAGTTGGCGGGGAGGAGAAGCAGACCTAGCACCAGCCAATGGCACGTGAGTACTCACAGCCAGTGGAGAGGGACAGCTTCTGAATGACACATCAGGGAGCCAACTGATTTTGGAGCGTGTGCAATGTTCAGGAAAGTCCATCGTGAAAACAGAATTATATATAACCGAAGGATATGCGATAGATTGTAACTTAGCGTGCTTCACGGTATCCTTACAGTTTTTCATATCATATAACTCTGATCCCCATTTGAATCTTGCTTCTCTCACCTAGAGGCTGGCAACCCTAGACAGCTAGTGACAACTCCAGGCCACTGGGTCAGTGCCTGAATGATGTGGGGCTGAAGGAAACAGCTCTGCCATTTGAATTGGGCCGGAAGCAAGAAAGGGACCCACTTTTGCAGCTAGCTGACAAGAATTAGCCTCGGGAAGTTTCAAGGGTGTGTTGTTGCTGTGTGTGTACAGTGTGTGTGTGTGCTGTTAACTGCCTTTTGCTTAGTTTGTGTATTTGTAAGCCCATCTTGAAACAACCCAAATCTTCTCACTCTTCTCTGGGTTAAAAAGTGGCCCTCAAATTTAGCTTGAGTTTTGCACGGCCCATCGTGAAGGATGGAGGGAAGCGCACTGTGCTGGTCTTACAGCCTGTCTCTCCTTAAAGGGCAACAGTAGGATGCGACCAGTGGCTTTCCTCCCATCTGGTGCAAACAGCGCACTGACTTCTCACATGCACCTGCAGTAGTCAGTATGCAAAGTTACTTCTGCACACACTCCATGCACACACACCTTCATGTCTGCAACCGTGATGAATATAACATCCCATTTTTGTTCCTAGATTATGGTGGGTTTCGTGTCTGTTGTTTAAGAAAATAGATCTTGAAGACTTCAGTTTAAATGGTTTCCGGTCTCTTAGGTACATTTAACCACAAATGTTTCTCACTGTAAGCCGTCAAAACAACTTGACTTTATAAATTAACACTTTCAGTTCTTGCCGGGGGGGGGGGGGGAGAAAATTCTGCCTTTTAAAAACCCACATCTGGCTCACGTATAACCATAGCTATGTCTCAGCGACGTCTTTGTGTGTGTGTGTGTGTGTGTGTAATCTGGTGCTTTCTTTGTCATTGCTGCATTTAATGGTTTTACTTGGCTTTATTGACTTGTTAAACTGCAACATTCCCCCCCACCTTCTCCTCTGAAAATAGCTTTTTATTAGAAGCGTAAGTAAAAACCTTGGAATGCTGAAAAGGAAAGCACAGAAACATTACAACATTGTGCAATTTTTTTCCCGGCCAGAAAATAAAGCCAAAAATGCTCACACAGAGAAACACAGTCAGTGTTTGCAGGATAGAGTCCAACTTACAATTAAACTAGAATTTAAATTTGTGTGTGTGTGTGTTTAACCAAGCTGAGGTTTGGGGTGGGATTTGGATAATGATGGATAATGATGCTGACAGAACCATCATAAATATCTACGGCAAAACAGCAACTAGCAACATTATCCTTCCTCAGATATAGACTGCGGTCTCTACTGCTGTGTATAGTTTATTGTAGGATCCTATTATGTAATTTCGATATCATTTAATGTGTCATGTTAATACTTATGCTATGTTTGAGATCTTTCTGGGGGTTCCAGACTTCTAAAATCCTAATGCACTGGTTATTGAATGTACCATTTTGTTCATTGTGCTGACTCATAGAATATAGGATCATAGAGCTGGAAGGGATCTCCATGGTCATCTAGTCCAACCCCCTGTACAATGCAGGAAATTCACAAATACCCCCGCCCACACACACACTCACCTCCAGTGACCCCTGTTCTATGCATAGAAGATGACAAAAAAAACCCTCAGGATCCCCAGCCAAACTGGCCTGGGGAAAAGTTGCTTCCTGACCCCAAAGTGGCGGTCAGCATTTCCCAGGGCATGTAAGAAAGGGCCACATGAACTAAGCACTGATGCAAACCTTCCTTCCCTTCCTTTCATGATCAGTCTAAGTTCACAGAATAAGCATTGCTGTCAGATGGCCATCTAGCCTCTGTTTGAAAACCTCCAAAGGAGAGCCCACCACCTCCCGAGGAAGCCTGTCGCACTGAGGAACCGCTCTAACTGTCAGAAAGTTCTTCTTAATGTTTAGCCGAAAACTCTTTTGATTTAAGTTCAACCTGTTGGTTCTGCTCCAACCTTCTGGTCCAACAGAAAACAACGCCACACCATCCTCTGTATAAAAGCCCTTCAAGTACTTGAAGATGGTTATCGTATCACCTCTGAGTAATCTCTCCAGGCTAAACATACCCAGCTCCTTCAACCTTGCCTCATAGGACTTGGTCTCCAGACCTCTCACCATCTTCATTGCCCTCCTCTGGACACGTTCCACCTTGTCAATATCCTTCTTCAACTGTGGTGCCCAAAACTGAACACAGTACTCTAGGTGAGGTCTAACCAAAGCAGAGTAAAGAGATACCATCACTTCACGTGATATGGGCACTATACTTCTGTAGATACAGCCCAAAATCGCATTTGCCTTCTTAGCTACCACATCACACTGCTGACTTATGTTCAATGTATGGTCTACTAAGACCCCTAAATCCTTTCTGCACATACTAGTGCCAAGACAAGTCTCCCCCATCCAATGCTCCCTCTAAGCTGTGGAGTCCTGTGAGCAAAAATTCTACTTTGTGAGCTACTGGCCTTAAAGTTGCAAGCAATTTGGCTACTGCATAAATTAGTTTGCTCTGGAGCCATCGTTCCTGAGCTAAGACAAAAATGTGTGAGCTGGGGGCTAAAAAACTGTGAGCTAGCTCACACTAATTATGCATTTTATTTTTCCTGCCTAAATACAGAGCTTTACATTTATCCCCATTGAAATTCATTTTATTTGCTTTTGCCCAGTTTTCCAGCCTGTCAAGATCATTCTGTATCCTGACTCTGTCTTCTTCTGTGTTGCTACCCCTCCCAATTTAGTGTCATCTGCAAATTTAATAAGCATTTCCTCTATTTCTTCATCCAAATCATTTATAAAGATGTTGAGCAAAACAGGTCTCAGTACAGATCCCTGAGGCACTCCACTTGCACCCTTCTCCAAGAGGATGAGGAACCATTCACAAGCACTCTGCTGGTATGATCTGTCAACCAGTTACAGATCCACCTAAGTGTAATAGGATCCAAACCACATTTTACCAATTTGTCAACAAGACTATTATATGGACCCTTATCAAAAGCCTTACTGAAATTAAGATTAACTATATTCTACAGCATTCCCCTGGTCCAGCAAGGTAGTGACTTTCTAAAAAAAAAAAAAAAAAGAGGTAAGGTTAGTTTGACATGATTTGTTCTTGGAAACCCATGCTGGCTCTCACCTTTGTGTAATCTGCCTTTAGTCCCTGTGAGAAAGGTGGACTATGAATAACACAAATAAATAGATGAGGAAGGCTTTGCCTCAGCCCTTGAGAGGGTACACAAGATAATGCCTTGCCTAACAGGGCATTGTGAAGAGTTATCAGCCTCCAAGCTCTGACCTGGATAGCCCAGGCTAGCTCAGTTCCGTCAGATCTTGGAAGCTAAGCAGGGTTTGCCTTGGCTAGTATTTGAAATGGTGACTTCCAAGGAATACCAGGGTCATGACACTGAGGCAGGCAATGGCAAACCACCTCTGAATTGTCTCTAGCCTTAAAAACAAGTCTAGCTTGCCACCTAGCGGTGCAGTGCATAACACGAAAGAGATAGCACTTCTGGCTGCCAGGCAACCTTAGGATCTCCTGGCTATTCTGCACACAATGTCATACGATATTGGTCCTTTAGGTAGGACCTTGAGTTCTCCTGGAATTACAACTGATCTCTAGACTACAGAGATCAGTTCCCCTGGAGAAAATGATAGCTTCAGAGAGTTGGTTTCTGTGGCATCTAGGGTTGCCAGGTTCTCCTGGCCATAGGCAGGGGATGGGGGGGGGGGGTTAAGGTTGCCAGATCCAGCTTGGGAAATGCCTGGAGATTTGGGGATGGTGCAGGTTTCACAATCAAACAAGATGAAATGCAGTGCAGGGTTGAAACCAAGTTATTATACAGGTTGGAATCTTCCTCACAACTGACTTATGGCAACCCTAGCAAGGGGCTTTCAAGGCAAGTGAGAAGCATGGGCGGTTTGTCATTGCCTTCCTTTGCAGAGTCTTCCTTGGTGATTTTTCCCATCCAAGTACAGACCCTGATTAGCTTCCAAAATCTGATGAGATCAGGATATACAATGATGCCTTTCCTCCCAGATATAGCAGGATATAGATACATGTTATTTTGAACAGGGTAAGTTTGAAGGCTGGTCCAGCAGAGGCTTGTCTGGTAGTTCACTGGAAGATTATCAGTTCGTTCGTTCGTTCGTTCATTCATTCATTCATTCATTCACATGAACACATAAAGCTGCCCCATACTGAATCAGATGACCAGTCCATCAAAGTCAGCATTGTCTACTCAGATTGGCAGCAGTTCTCCAGCCTCTCAGGCTGAGGTCTTTCACATCACCTCCTACCTGATCCTTTTAACTGGAGATGCCAGGGATTGAACCTGGGGCCTTCTGAATACCAAGCAGATGCTCTGCCAGTGAGCCACAGCCACTCATTCATTTATCCATCCATTTGCATTTTTCTCCCCACTGGAGACTCAAAACAGCTTCCCCTCCCCTCAAATAGTAAAATACAATGTAAGCAAACCCCCCAAGAAAAATGATATAGCACAACTCTGAGCTGTTCCTAGATTCACTGGACTGTGGACTCAGAGCCCCGGGCTGCTATCCAAGGGCCACGGGCCCTTAGCCTCTTGCCTTTCAATCCATGCCAAAAATGCATCATGCCTTTGAGCACACCCATGTGCAGTACCTGCAAGAGAGGTGGAAGAGAAGCTCAGCCCGGATCTCATACAGCTGGCCCAAAGCTTCTGCAGCTGTGTGTTGCTGAACGGGAGAGTGGGATCTGAAGGACCTTCAAGGCAGAGCAGCTCAAAAGACATGGTGGCTGCTATATCAGCACTTGGGCACGCCTGGCTACGATGTGGGCAGCAGCACTCTGCTCCAGCTGACATACCCTCACTAGCTGTGTGCTGCAAATCACTCCGCCGCTGTGTACACACATGTTGTTGAAGTGCCAGCCCCTCTTCCCCCACCAATCGCCCTCTGGTCAAGGCACACACTCACCACCACCACGCCGATTCAGCAGGACTCAGTGCTGGAAACTGGCAGGCCTCTAACAAACACCATGACCACCCCATTATCCTGACCATCCTGAAACCCTGGCATCTGTTTCGCTATGAGGGGTCTTGACTTGGACTCCCCTTTGAGAGACCCAGCTGGCCTCAGATCTTGGCTGTCCTCTTGTTTTGCAGTGCAGAGTCACCACTAAAGGTGTGCATGGGGGGAATTGTATTTTTCGGATTCAGGTATAATGAAGCCAATTTTGGGGGTATTCCCAAATATATGAATACCAATACTGGTAATGTACTGGTATCCAGATATATTTGGGAATACTGAAAAAATTTGGCGCCATTATATCCTGTGGGGCCATTGTAGTCAATGGCAAAATCTTCTAAGGAGTCTTCGGTGGGCTAGGGGGAAGGGGGTTTGAGGTAGAGGGCACCAAATTTGTACTGTAGCTGCTGGAGCCTCTCCCCAAAAGAGCCCCCATGTTTGGAAAAGTTTGGACCAGGGGGTCCAATTCTAGAGGCATTCAAATAAGGTGCCCTCATCCTCCATTGTTTCCAAAGGCAGACAGATAAAACAACAGCCCAGCAGTTTCTCCCAGAGAATCTCTGCAGTGGAAACTAAGTGAGATGTGGTGTGAGGGGGCATGTTTGAAAGGCCAGCAGCAGAACCAGTGCCACTGTGGCAGTGCCAAAACCCAACAGGACTAAGATCAAATCTGAGAATCTCTGAAATATGGGGCATGATTGCAAGGCCAGCAGCAGAAGCAGCACAATGTTCTAGTGCTAGTGCCCAGCAGCAGAACCCAGTGCCAACCTACCTATCAACAGAACCCAATGCCAACCTACTAGCAGAACCCAGTGCCAACCTACTAGTTGAACCCAGTGCCACTGTGGCAGATGCCAGTTCAACAGGGGGACTGATGTCAACTTAAGCACAGACTCATCACAACAACCATACACAAAAGAATTTCAAAAAAAGAACAAACTTCTGTGATTGGCCAAAGAGCAGTATGCCCACCCTTAGCTGTAATTCTGTTGGCCAGTGCCCCTCCCCACTCCTGTCCCTGGGAAAGCAAGCTAGTAGTTGGGCTTCAAGTTTGAAGCCAGCAGCAACCACAGCCGCAACAAATGCATTGCAGTGATTGGCTGTATGTAAGGTCCCTCTTCCCCCTCCCTTCTTGACAGCAGAGCAAAGGGCGGGAAAGAGACAGAAACAATGGGAAAGAGAAGGCTAGTGCAGCTCTTTTAAGTTTAACACACACACACACCCCGAGCCTGTATTCGGTAATGCTGAATAAAAGCTGAATAGTTTCAGCTTTTATTCAGCATTCTGTATTCAGCAGCCGAATCAGGTCAGAGATTCTGATTCAGCTTGCCAAATACCCGAAAAATGCCAAAAAGGATTTTTTTCAAGGTTCTTTTTCGGTTTGGCTTTGCTGAATGCCCACCCCTAGCCACCACCCCTACTTGAGTGGCATGAAGACTGCCAGTCTGCAGAGTGCCTTTGCCTTGATCACAAAGTAACCGTGACTTCCCTCTGCAACGAGGAGCCAATGCATACAAGGCAAGTTTTATGTCCATGCCTCTTTTATGAATGTAACTCTGGCGGCTGCTTTATCAGTAGTGGACTGTACAACGAAAGAAACTTAACACTTGTGTGGAGTTGGGGATTTCCTTCGTTTATGGAAAAGTTTGTTTCCTTCTTGTAAAACTGGATTTTAAAAGAGAGAGAGAGAGAGAGAGAGAGAGATGCCCTGCCTAAAGCAGAATGTGCCACTTTTGGCCCAGTCATGTGAAGAAGAGTACAAATGTTTCAGAGGTTGTTTTTATCAGTGTGTGGAAATTTAAGCCCAATAAATCTGCTGGGGTCAATAAAACTCCAGACCATAATAAACTCACGTACTTCGGGCCTTAAGGAAGCAGATCTTTTAGAAATAAAGATGCTTGGAGCTCATTCACTCACTGATAGGGGTATCAAACGGTGGGAAATACTTCTGCCACGCATAGAAGCGTAGCGCAAGTAGGCATCGGCGTGCCTATTCAAGTCTGGAAATTGGAGGTGGTTATCTCCCTTCCTGAAAATGCACAGATGTGATGATAGATGCATTATAACAAAGTCCTTCAGCTCACAGCACAATAAGGCACAGATGGGGCAGAAGAATGGAAGGTTCAGGGAGTTTTTACCACATACACTTGGAACACTAGTAGTCCTACACCCAAGTGACATTGAACTCATGCACGTCCTGCGTGCGTGTGTGTGTGTGTGTGTGTGTGTGTGTGTGTACATCTGTTCGGAAGAAAGAGCCAATGCAAGTTGACTTTTCAGTTGGAAGCAGGGACTAGTACCAGGATAAATGCAGGGGTTAAACCACATGTTGAGATGTCTCTGGGTTGAATGTAACACACAGTATAACCCAATGTAACCCAATACATGTATAAAGAAAAAATCAAGTGTACTTTGCACAAAGACTGTACGGGCATTCAATGTAACTTGTGAACTGGGCTCATACAGGAGGAGGTGAGGGCTGTAGTGGCAGCCAAGAATGTAACTAATAGAGAAGCCCAGGAGGCACAAGGCTTTCCACTGCAGGTGGTGGGGGAAAGTGCTGTCCAGTCATTTATGGCGACCTCTTATGGAGCTTTCAAGGTAAGCGATGTTCAGATGTGGTTTGCCGTTGCCTTCCTCTGCGTAGCAATCCTGGGTCTCCCATCCAAATACTAATCAGGGCTGCTCCCAGCTTAGCTTCCAAGATCTGATGAGATTGGGCTAGCCTGGGCTATCCACTGCATATTTCCACTACGTATGCTTGACCGATCCTGAGACTGAAGGGGGAGAGGGATTTCCGGGGCAGACAGGGGCCTACCTATGCTTTCAAAATGCAGCTTGTGGATGATCTTGTCATATGAAGCAACAAAATGCTGGCTGGAATGCTGCCTCCTCTTCTGCAGCAAAAGACGCGTCCAGGTCAGTTGGACCGGGGCCTGCATAAGCATCTACTTGAAGGGGCTTCTGCATGGCTGCTTGGGGAAGGCAGCTTTCTCAGATGGGTCTCCTCGTTCTGCATCAAGGCAGATGTTGAGGCTGATGTGTGGAGCACTATTTCTAAGAAGGGAGAAAAGGTTGTGGTTTCCATGTATTGGCTTTGAGATATGAATTGCCCCAAGAGAAGAATGCACTTATGGTCAAGATTGCAATCCTGTACCCATTTACTCAGGAGCAAACCCTGTGGAACAATTGCAGTGGGGGGGAGTGGGGGGAAAGACAGTATGTTCTTCTTTTGCAGATATTTTAAAGGGATGGGAGTTATGCTAGCAACTTATCATATGAGCTGTGGCTAAGAAATCCCAGGATTCAAATGTTGACTAGACCATGAATTCACAGGTCACCTTAGGCAAACCAGAGGCCCTCTACCTTCTCCTTCCAACTGTAATGTGAGTATAATAGCACTGATCTACCTACTAGATTAATAAAGCTGTGAGTATGGATACAACAGTGTCAAAAGATGAAGAAAACAAGTGTGAATATATTATAACATCTGGCGTGCACAGGTATATTCAATACAAAACAGTTACCTGTGGACAAGAATTTTGTATGCATATTACAAAGAATAAAGACGTTTCTCTCATAAATAAGAAATGTAGACGTTTCTTTCAATAGATGTTTCTTTCAACAAAGAATCCAAATATTGAAGACTTTGTTTCGATATTCTTCTTCAAGAAAATGACTATGCAGAACAAGTCTGTGCATACGCATCCAAAAACGGTATAACATCGTTACTCATATGGCGGGTACAAGCCTTCCTAAATATTCCAAGAGGTTTATAATAATAATGTCCGTAGATATTTGGGCCACCAGTCACAATTTTAAGAAGCCATTCTATACTAATACTAAGCTGGTATAGGCACAGATATCTGAAGAAGTGAGCAGTGACGTGTGAAAGCTCACGCCCTACCACAAATTTTGTTAGTCTTTAAGGTGCTACTGGACCCTTACTCTTTTCTACTATACAGACAAATACAGCTAACTATCTTGATAAATGCTATTGTTAAGTATAATAATACAGTATTAATTATATTGTTATTTCAATGCTCCCTCTAAGCTGTGGAGTCTTGTGGGCAAAAATTCTACTTTGTGAGCTACTGACATTAAAGTTGTGAGCGAGCGATTTGGCTCCTGCCTAAATTAGTTCGCTCTGGAGCCATCCTTCCTGAGAGTAGACAAAAATGTGTGAGCCAGAGGCTAAAAAACTGTGAGCTAGCTCACATTAACTCAGCTTAGAGGGAACACTGGTTGCGGTTAGTCCTTTAAGGTGCAACAAACTGCAACTAAGCGCCAGAGGATATAGTGATTCCCCCCCCCCCAACCATAGACAACCTTAAAAGAGGATTAGACAGGTTTATGGAGGAGAGGGTCCATCAGTGGCTACTGGTCATGGTGAGGAAAGTGAACATCCATAGTAAAAACCTTTAATTCCTGTGCCACACCTTTTTACATTCAGAAGACTCCTCGTTTTTTTTCCTCTTCAGGATGTGTGATCCGTCAGGTCTATAACAGTCGCTGAAAAAAAGCACATTCCACTCGCTTTATGGAAGCCAGTAATTTATTTTTAGTCTGTTGCAGGCTCAGACGAACATTAACCCTGAAAACAACCCGCTTAATTGAAAACCCACCGAGGTGCTAAATCCGCTTCGAACACTAGAGGTCGCAGGGAAAAAGCAATGACCCGGGACCTGAATCAGCAGACTTGTTGCTTGTTTCGGTTCTCGCGGGGGGGGGGGGGGGGGATTTTGGGTTGTGTTGATGCTGAGTGATCCTTACGCAGCTCCTCAACGATGAAGAGAGGCTGCTGATAGTTCAGGAATGTGCTTCTTAATCTGCCGGGGGGGGAGGCTACATCCCCCCCCCAATGATAGAGCTTTGAGATTTCCTCGTTATCTCCCTCGGCCCCCCCCCCGCCCAATATTTCATTTCATTGGGTTGAGAGGGGATGGGTGGAGTTAAAATCCTGCCTGCTGGGGGAAAAAGAACGAATTCGTTAATAGATTCTGGGCTTGGAAACAATGGGTCGCGCTCACGCACACACAGCAGAGGAGCTATTATTATCTCTGCACTAGATCGGCCAAGGGCGCCTGGATCGCCCCCGCCGTCACTCCGTCGCTCTCTCTCGCTCTCTTTCATGCCTTCCCCCCGGATCGTAACGCAATGACGCGTCCTGATATGTTGATAAGAGATCGCGGCGCAAATTCTCCCTACTGATCTTCGGTGTCCAGTCGGGGGGGGGGGGGGGACAGAGGAAGAGCTTTAAAAAGGAGAACCGGAGGGGGGGGGGGGTTTCATGGGGACGCGGCGCGCTGCCCAGTCCCGACCCTGCAGTCTTGAGCGAGCAAATTGACGCCCCAATAACAATAATAATTAAAAAAGAGCTGCAGTTGCAGAGCGGAGCCGCTCGCGGTCCCTGGGTGTACAGTAATTAGCCGCCAAATTTGCTGACTAAAGAAGTCGCTGAAACATGGCAGGCTGCTCGAAGCCGGGTCTGCGCCGGCCCAGAGGGTTACGGGTCGCGTGCGGAGAAAAGGGGGCTGCACCGGGCGCTTCCCGGCCCCGCTAGCCTAGACCTTAGAAAGGGAGTTTTACTAACCCCTGTGTCGTGATTGGCTTCGTTTATCCCAAGCCTTTCTCCCCAGTGGAGGACTCAAAGGGGCTCAATGTGGTTCTCTCCTGCCCTCCTATTTTATCTTCACAACAACCCTGTGAGATGGGTTACGCAGAGAGTGTGTGGCTGGCCCAAGGTCACCCTGCGACCTTCCAGTGGCAGAGTGGGGGATTCGAACTGGCGTCTCTCAGATCATAGGCCAGTGCTCTAACCACCACCCTACGCTGGTATAGCGAGGGATAGCGACCTGAAAACCAACCCTATTATCATTTTATTGTGACTGATTGATTGATAGATGTTAGATATACACCCTGATCGGAGGGAAGAGACGTTTTATAAGTAAAGAGGCCAGTGAGTGATCCACGGAGCAAAAAAAAAAAAACACACCCCGAACAGCCCGTTTTACACAAGACGTAGCAGCAAACCCGGGTCTGAGTGTACACGTGAGAGGGCGCCCTATTCAAGCCTGAGTCTCGCTTCTGTATATGGGTGATGCACGCGTTCGCCTTATCCGGACGAACATCTGTTAGCTGCACGCTTTAAACAAACGTAATGTGTGAATCCTCTTACAGATACCCAAGCACGCCTCCGGCCAGGACAAAAGTCCCCGCAATCATCTGTCTTTATCAACCCTCGTTTGGATGACGCGTGCCTTCCTTCCCCGTTCCCCGGTATTCAGAGTATTTACTTTACATTAGGCGAAAGAGGCCCCGCGCTGCGGGAGAAAGACTCCCCCCCCTCCCCCCGGTGTCACTGTCTGGAGCCTTACATCTGCTGCGGTGATTGATGGAGCCTTGAATACAACGTTATTACTCTCTCGCAAGCCGAAATCAAACAGGCTATTAACTACATTACTTCAAAGAACACAGTTCTCAATACAATCTACTTATCTTAATTGAAACTTTCTCTGCATGGGTATTTGCAAAGGAGATAATTTTACAGGTGCGTCGCCACGGCCGGCGTCACGTTCGAGGGAAGGAGTGGCCAGCACCCCCCGCCCCCCCCCCGCCCCGAACTATATCTTTTAAAAATCGGGGTGGGGAGAGAGAATCGGGGGGTGGGGTGACGGGAAGGCCCCCCCCCCCAAAATGTTCTTGGGTCTATGCAGCAGGAGGCTGATTATTACTAGGATTGCAATCCCTTCCCCACTTAAAAGGTGGGGGGGCAGAGACACATATTTCTGATAGATTCTCCTGTTTCCCCTGTTTAGGATTACGCAGCAGCCTCTGCTTTCCACCTTTAAGAAGAGGCCGGCAGGGATACGGCGAGTCAATTAGCCACAGTCCCCTTCAAAGAATACGGCTCCCCTTTGCAAGATAAAGTTGCTCCTCTGCCGTGTAAAACGCTGTGTTGTCGGATGGAGGTGGGGGTAAGGTATGAGAGAATGGGGTGGGGTGATAATAATATACAATAGATGGAGCGGGGGGGGGCTTTTGCCCCCTCTTAAAATTGAGGTTCCCTGAACAAATCCAGCTCCTGCCGCGCTATCTGCTTATACAGGAAGCTGAGTCAGAGGTCACTCTTCTAGGCGATTGGGGGGGGGGGGGGGGATTCTGCAACTCCAGTTCCTTAAAAAACCCCTCTTGAGATATTTACCAGAACAATAGCGAGAGAGAGACTGAAGAAGATACACATATTAATCATGAACCTGGGGGAAGGGAGGAGGGAAGGAGAGAGCAATATTCTGGTACGTTGAATACCCTGGATTCTGTCCTATATCCCGTTTTGCACCAGAGTAGATGTACTGAAGCCAATAGGGCTACTCTCGTGTAAGGGGATCGTGCCCTGCCCATGTGTTGGGGCCAGGCTGGTAGCTTCATCAAGTGGACACACCACTTAACTCCGAATAAAAAAAGGCTCAGGGAAGGGAACTGGTGGTTTAAGGCTGGATAAAGCCCCTTGCAACGATTAGCTGCTTACTCCAGAGTAAAACACGCGCAAGATCGGGCCCGAGAAGCGTGTTTAGGATTGCTGCCCGGTCCCTGGGGAGGGCGAGGGCGTGCCTTGAATGAATCGCCTTCCCCCAATGGGATTTAAAGGCGGGCCGGAGACTTGGAACATTTTGGAACAGGCTCGTTATATCGGCTTAATTGCGAGCATTCCGGCTTAACTGGTTCGGGGACCAGCGGGCAATTAATGTCGCTGCAGCGTCTCGAAAGGCCGGGGAGAGGAGGAGTATGTAAATAGCGCTTAGAAAGACACACACTCACACAATCCTCTGCATTTGCCGGGGCTGTTACTGTCCCCTTTAAATTATTAAAATAGTTTTCGACAGCGCTCCGCTCTTTGGCGGCGGGGGGGGGGGGGAGACTTTTATTACTTCTTGTAATTTGAGGGCTCTGCCATGTTCGTTCTCTCTATCTCTGCCTGGATGAGAACAGGCGAGAGCTCTTGTTTTTTCCTGCTCGCTGCCCTTAAAAAAAAGAGAGAGAAATATGGATTAGATAAGGTTAACTCGCCTAATTTGCACTGCGATATGAACAAGCAATTGTGATCAGAGGGCAGGAGGAGGAAGAAACGGGGGGGGGGGGGAGAGTATATTTGCTTGTAGCCCAGGTCTCACTGAAGATCGCCAACCCCCACCCCCTCCTGCTTTCTTACGCCCCCCCCACCGTACCCCCCGCGGCTGTATTAACTTCAGCCATGTGAATATCATTTTCATTTAAAAAAACACACACAAACAAACTAAATCCTTGTTCCAGCGAGACGCCCCATTTGAAGAAGGCGCAGCGTTGCGAAAGCGTTAAAAATAGCTTGCCAGTCATGTCGACATCCTGTAATTTTATCGCGGATCAGATTGCAACTGTCATACTGTACAGACCTTTTATTTCCCTGTATAAGTACATCATGTTTACTTTTTAAAAAAGTGTGTGTGTGTGTGTGTGTGCGTGCGCGCGCGCGCGGAGGGGGGGTGGAGATCAGCGCCGCGAGCTTCGGTGCCAGCGGTGTAAAATCCGGAGAGAGAAAATTGCACCATTTTCTATCAACACTGCGAAAAGGAGGGGGGGGGGGGGGGGGGAGCGCCGTTTTATAGTGCTGCTGGTGGGAAAGCGGCGATTGCTGCCACTGGATCCCTTCTGCTGCTAGATTACATTTGCTCGCTGTTCCCCTTCCTGCCCCCCCCCAATCCGCCCCCCCCCCCCCGGTTCTGGGGCTCGTAAGTTTTCTCGGGGTTTGCGTAATAACTCCGCATGCAGGCGCAGAACAATCCGTAAATAAACCTCTGCCCCCCACCCCCCCACCCCCCGAGCCAGTGATTGTCTTACAGTTGGCACACTGTCCCCTCCCGCCTCGAGTCCCAGGCAGTTGCATTCTGGATTGCATTGGACCGGGTGCCGAGTGGATCCCACCCACCCCTCCCCCAATATTAATGGGAACGGGGCACACTGTATGCTCTTTTTGAAGTATTCCTCCAGCACTGGATTATATAAACACATTAGTCCTCGGAGCACCCTTGCTCACGATCT